>JADMLD010001397.1:13910000-23910000 GCA_017589585.1 Phylloscopus whistleri | reverse complement strand
TCTAAAACCTCTGCTGCTCTTTGATACTGAACTGTGGGCTTGGTTTCTTTTTAACGATATGATAAATATCTGATCGCTTCCCGTGGAGCATCAGAAGTACATTTCTAAAATGAGCATTTCCTTTTTACAAAACACACGACGTGTGCTTGCTGTGATAACACTCACTGAAAAATCTGTGCCGTCGTAGGAAGTCCTGTGGGTGCTTTCTAATCCAGGGTCTTGCTGGAGAATGCAGTTGCTTGTCAGATAATTCACACAACATTATATTAACTACAGAAGTCAGTCAGAATAGCTGAATGCCTTGTACCAGGAGCAAGTCTACCTTTGCAGTGTGAGCTGATAAGTTCCCTCAGAAATTATTCCTGAGAAATCTGTTCTTTCCAGTGGTATTTCTGGAGTACTTGCAGCCAGCTGCTGCCTTGCTCTAATCTGCTCCCTTTGCCCCAGGAGCAGAAAATGTGGAGGGACTGCATGCACGTTTGAGTATCCTGCAGATGTCTTCTGGGGTCTCACTCTACATGTCTGTGCTGGTAGTTCGAAGTTTGCAGATAATTAAGTGTGGTGCTGCAATTTGCAGGCTGATGTGGCTGTGCTGGTCTCTGTGCTTAGCCCTCACACTGTCTCCTCTACCCTTGAAGACAATTACTTCTACTTTAGAAGAAACTTTAGTAGTAGATGGAATAAGAGAGGGTCTGGTTTGTTCTGTTTTCAAAATTTGTAATATGCAGAAATACTTTTCTATCTTGTACTGACACTTTCCTTCAAAAGGAAACTAGCTGTATCACTGAGATAAACACATATAATCATATATATAGAATACATAATATATCTACCTTAATTTTTAGGATCCAGCTTCTCCCTCAATCCTTCCATTGTAACTTGTGAAGAGATGCTATTTGGAAAGTCTCCACAACAAACATAATCTTGTTTATGTTTTCAAGGTCGTTACACAGCTGGTATTATCTCAGTGAAGCTTAAAGGAAAGTTCAGTGAATTCAGACTTGGGTCATTCATCAGCTCTGTGGTTATTTGCTTCCCAGAGACAAGATGTACCTCCCAGGTGTACTGAAAGTCCAAGGCCTTTATATATTAACGTCAACACGATGAACTCTTTAGGATATTCTTTGTATGTTAATGGGGCTGTAACTTACAGTCCCTGCCCTGAGGGCAGTGATGTACCTGGTTAACAGGAGACTTAGTAACTCTGCCATTGTTCATTAACTGGTACTGTTGTGTGAAGCTGTCCTGTCTCATCAGTCATGATCAGGAGACTTTCTGATTGTCAAATGTCTGTTCTGTGTGGGCATGGATAGAGAATCAGCTGGGCTTTGGGCTGCAAGGGCTCAGAATCCTGCAAAGAATAACCTGTTTCCTCCTCTGCCCCACGGCTTTCTGAGCTGCCCCTTGCCTTTCCTCTTGCCTGGGGATGGCTGCCTTGGAGCTGGAAAGTGGCCATTTAGTAAGCAGCTTTAGTGTGCTGGCTTCTGTGGGTCTCCGTGCAGCTATGTGTCTCATCTGGTTCTGGCTTCTGGATTGGGATAATACTGCAAAGAGTAACTACACTGGCCTTCAAAATGGCCTCAGCCTCATGCAAATTACTGTGCAGATAAACATCTTTATGGAACTGGCAGCATGCTGATGATCCCTTCCTGGGGACACCTGCTAGTTGCTTTGGGCAAAGGTAGCCAGTTATGTAACCTGAGTACAGCAGTGGGAGCTCCTCTGTCTCCAGGATTTCGTGGTCAATCTGTCTGCAAATGAACCCAACTAACTTTGGTCTGTGTTGTGAGGTGAGACAGGATCAGGGACAGCTTTAGATATTTTAAGTGTCCAGCCTTGTAATATCTTGAGGGAAATCACCTGTTGCAATGTGTAAGACTCAGGTAAGTGAGGAAGATGATGCTTGCTTGTTGTGTCAAGAAGCACCTGCAGTGCTTGAGATCAGCTGAGGCATCTTTGGAGGTTGCTTCAGTGGGCCAGCTGGACTTTGCCCCAAATATCCCACCTGCCACATCAGCTGCAAGATGTGAAGGAGGATTGGGAGCCTTAGAGTATGTTGCAGAACCTTAGTTTGTAGTGCTGGCTGCTGCATCTCTGCGTCTGTCAAACTGGAAGTTTCTCCTTGAGCAGGCAGGAGGGATAGCAGAACTGAGCCAGCATGCCAGCCTTACTGGGAATTTGAGGAGTTTTTGGGGGCAAGGGAAGTAGCAACTTGTGAAAGCCAGATCTGATGCTGGTTTCACCTCATCCTAGCCCAATAGAAGCTAGCAGTAGTGCTTCCTATAGGGTCTGCTTTTGTTTTATGTTCCTTGATGTTAGAGCCTGAGGGGTGATGGTGGGGAGCAGCTGGTCAGAGTACACAGAAATAACCTACAGCTTCTTTGTAACCAGTCCTTTCCTGTCCTTAAGCAAAAGGATCTGGGGAGGAGGGTACAGCGTCCTCAGGCTATGTAGATGTAGTCAAATGTGAACCCTCTATACCTGAGTTGGAGTATTGGGACTGACTGTCAGGGCTCAGTGCTCTTGGGAACATGTGTGCTGTCCTTAAGGGCTTGCATGAACTTTGCACTTCTTTGTAAACCTACTGAGACAGTGATTTCCACAGCTCTCCTGCTCTGGTTTGCTTTGTGGTTCTTCCATTTCTTTCACTGCACTCGTAACTGAGTGCGTTATTTGTGCTGTACAGTAACTTGGCAGCTGAGGTGTTTCAGCTGCCAGAGCTCATCAGGGAGAAACCTGCAGAGTGAGCACAAAGGTGAGCTGCAGAGGAGGGCTGAGCCCTTCCCAGCAGAGCTGCGTGGCCCAGGCATGTACAGCACTGGCCTGGGCCAAATATCATAAACTTCACTAAGCACCAAGCATGCAGTGCTTGCTGGGTGGAGGCAATACAGGATCTAATTGGGTAGAGCAGAATTGCAATTAAAAATTAACTTAGCCTCTCTGCCCCTTGACTGATGTGGTTATAATGTCTGTGCATGAATTTTCCCCTTCCTGCCTCTGTGGCCAGTGGTGGGGTCAGGAGGCAGAGGTATTCAACTCTCCTCATATCACCTGTCCTTCTCTGGGGTCACCTTTTACAGGAGGGGGACTGGGAGTTTCAGAGGCTCCTGTGACAAAAATAAGTTAATCTCTGAGCTGTGACAGGACTCCTCTGCAGTTGCTAACAAAGCAGACCTCTGTCTGCATCTCCTCAGGCACACATGTCCTGGATTTTATGTTCCTGCTCCACATACAGGTCATTGCTGTTGCTGGGAGAATGACAGGTCTGAGAGCTGGAGGTCATGGAGAGGGCAGAAAGCCATCCCCTGGTGCCAGTCTAGCCTGTGAAGGCCCATCCCATTCCTTCCTGATGGGAAACCCCTGAGTTCTGAATCAATTGCTGCCTTCCTGGAATTAGTTCTCCCTTCAGGTCCTGGGACTGAACCTGGCCTAAGAAACACCCTGGATCAACAGCAGCTGAGCAGGCTGTGTTAGCAACCAAGTTTTTTATGGCAGTAGTGCCTCAAAGCAACACACTGCATAAATAATCCTTCATATCTTTACAAGATGGAGAGTGAGAGGTTGGAAGAAATGCCATTCTGCAAGCTGATGAAAGTCTCATGAAACCCTCTGCAGAGCTGGCATCAATCTGGAGAATGACAGGGAAAATTTGGATATGTATGTACAGGATTGTTGAAAAGAGTGGGCATGGCTGTTTGGGGATGAAAATTCAAATGGGCAAAGCAGTACTAGGAGTGGACAGGTAGAGGAAAAAAACACATAATTGTGGGCAATTAATGAATTTGAAAGCTGAAGATGTATTTAACCTCTGCATGCATTGCTGCAAGACATTGAGTCTCAAAACTTGACCAATTTCAGAAGGCAAACTTCAGGTTTTACTGCAGCACTAGCTATGGTACTTGTGTTGGCTTTTTGCTGCCAAGTGGCCTGCAGACGTGCCTGGTTGTGATAGCTCCAAGCTCATCTGCTTCCAAACCTGACCTATCTCAAATTTTGTTGAGCTTCTGCTTCTACTGTATGACAGTGTTGCTAATCTTATGACTGTGCAATTTCAGAAGATGGAGTTTTGAGGAGTTTCATTGATGTAGTGGACAAAAGTAAGTTAATTTGCAAAGAATGGAAAATTGGAAAATCTGTAATATTTCAGTGGAACTCTAAAGTATCTTAAAAGCTCAAAGCAAAACCTTAAGACCCTTTTTGTCTTCTGACATGAAAACTGTATTTTGAATTATTTTATGGCTAGGAGCTCTGAAAGAGATACATTGCCTGGTGCAAGAAGAGAATGGTACATAATGCTGTAATGCACAGTTGGGGTTTGTTGTTTGTTTTGGGGTTTCTTTTTAATAATCTTTGAAGATGGTATGTCTTTAACAAATAGCTAGAAGAGCCCTGAAAGCAATAATTTACTCTTGTTACCTCAGGCATATCTTCTTGCTTTGCTGCTTAATTAGCTGAAATAATTTTTATAAAGATCCTGACAGCTTTGCAAATCTGTTTTCCTGACAAGTAAAAACAGTGTGGGCAGAGTTAAAATAGGCAGCATACGGCTTTTAGTGCTAGGAAGCAAGTCAGTGAGTACTGGGACTTGCCCCTCCAGTTTGAAAATTAGGAGGATTGCACGTGGGATCAGGTGTCTTAAGGTAAGAAGTGCAGTGTGTTGTGCAGCAAGTTGTTACCTAGCTTGGTTCTTGGCTAGGTTAAAGAAGAGAAAAACATTTATAACTCCCCCAACGGGAATTAATCATTGCCTAGGGATCTGGTTGCCTTCGTGTTCTGGTTAGACTGCCAGGCTCCAGTCTGTGATCCTGTTAAGAGGAGATGTCTTCATGGTGAAGCCAGGAAGCAAGCCAGCTGGATGGGAAAATTTACATCTTAGTTATCCTCTCCAAGTGTGGCCGTAGGTGTTGGTACCTTCCAGCACTAGTGGCCTGAGAGAGCATTTCTCCTGCAGAGGAAAGGAGGAATTCTGCTAACAGAGAGCCTTCATTCACTTTTCCTAGGTTGGTAGTGATGCAACTATAGCATAGTGTATCTGTGCTGGAACAGAGCCAGCTCATGGTGATGGCTGCACCCAGGGGCATTGAAAATGGGAATGCTGTGTGTTTGATATTTGGTGTACATATGGACCAGTGTGGTCTGGGTTTTTGCCCTTCTCCTCTGTCCCCTTTAAGGAGTTTGGTAAAGTCTTATTTTTAGCCTTCTGTGTTTTGGAGTCAGATACACTTTTATATAAATAATCTTCTTGTAATGGTAAAATCCAACAATGTTTACATTCTTTTCATAAGGAGGAGACTGTTGATGGACTGTTGGGTTGTCAAGTGTGGTTGGAGAAGAAGACTTTCTTCCTCCAATCCATGGTCACTGTTGGAGTTCGATAAATGTTGAGTCTGTAAATAAACCCTCCTCTTTTCTGCCTGGGACATCGCATGGTGCGGGTGTGAATTCTTTATGTCATGTGTGACAGACCAGAAACTGTTACAGGACATTTCCATGGCTCGTTTGAAGGACCTGCTTTTGGGGGCAACTGGCCTTATGGCCTCTGACCTGAGGAGTTAACTGAAGAAAGACTGACTGAGATGTTGCTAACCTGGCTGTGCAGGAAGAGCTCCTTAGGTGCAATGACTGCTATACAGATGAGATTTGAGATCAGTCTGTAGCACAGCTGGCTGACATTTTATATCTCTGCTGTTTCCCATCTCAATTACATCTTGCTAGGTGCTGTGCAGTGATGGGCTTAGCACAGTCTCTAGCCATGGCATTCCTTGAAGTTGAAGCAGCAACTTGAGCTGTAGAGTTCAGACTTGTGCTCTCTCCCTGTAGTTTGAGGGTGACCATTGCTTGTTGGGAAGGCTAGCCAGTTATAACAAGGCCCACATACTAGTTTAGCTCCAGAGTTAACCTAATTATTTAATAGGATTATGCAAAAGCCTTTGATTGAAACAAAAGAACGGGCTGGGCTCCGGTGATCCTTGGTACAGGCAGGCTGACAGCAGAGAACCTTGCTGACCTTGCTCTCTCTTGGGGCTGGTTCTTCCCAGACCAGCCTGGTATTGCTCTTCCTCTGGCTGGTGATTCTTAGTGGCATGGTGTGTTTGGAGCAAGGAGCTTGGTGGAGCAAGTTTTAAGAAGTTTAAGAGTTCTCTGTTTTTATGTGGGAAACAACTGAGTCTGGGGCAGGAAGGAGAGCAGGAAAGCTGACAGACCCACAGATTGGGTCAGGTTGGAAGGGACCACAGTGGTCATCTGGTCCAACCTCCCTGTTCGAGCAGGGTCATCCAAAAGCGTGTGATGCAGGATTGCATCCAGATGGTTCTTGAATATCTCCAGTGAGGCAGATTGCACACCCTCTCTGGGCAATCTGTTCTGGTGTGTGGTCACATGCACAGCAAAGAAGTTCCTCCTCATGTTCAGATGGAACTTCCTGTGCATCAGTTTCTGGCTGTTGCTTCTTGTCCTGTTGCTTGGCACCACTGAGCAGAGCCTGGTTCATCCTCTGATACCCTCCCTTCAGATACTGACAGACATTGATGAGGTCCCCTCTCAGTCATCTCTTTTCTAGGCAGAACAGGTCTCAATCTCATAGCCTGTCCTTACAAGAGAGATGCTTCAGCCCCTTAATAATCTCTGTTGCCTTTAATAATCTACATTGCTCCAGAAGCATCATGCATCTCTTTTACTGCTTTCAGGGAATTGAAGTAGCTTGAATCACTTTTCACCACCAGGAGTAGTAGCTACGGCTGGTGTTTTGGTTGATGCTACTATTGCAAAGTCCATATAGTCATGGAATTAGCAGTGTATTTGTGATTAAATCTCTTCTGTAACTGCTGATAGCTCTGTGTCACTCTCCAGGAGATCTTGGCAGCAGTGACTGTACTGTGGTGCTGGTGTCCTGTTTTACTGTCCTGAAAAACCAACTCTGGCATTCTGTGCTGTCTGTGCATGTGCTCTGAGGCCCACCAGATGATCCAGAGCTCTGCACAGGGTAAGAGTGTTTCTCTGAAGCTGTCCAGAGGACCTGTCTGTAACATAACTCATTGTCTGTCTGTTTTCCCCTTAGGTCCTGTAAGTGAAAGAAGATGGGGTCTGGCTGCCTAAAAGTCACCAAGTACTTCCTCTTCCTTTTCAATCTCCTGTTCCTTGTAAGTATTTTGAGCATCTGTGGAGTAAGAAGGAAAGCCTGGACCAAAGTTAGCTAGAAGATTTTTTTTTTTTTTTTGGAGGTTGGCCCAGTGTGTTTATTAAACAAAATGGCTACAGTTTTGGGAGGATGTCAGAGCTGCTATGTGTGTCTCACGTATGCCAAGCAGCTCCACTCCCAGCAGCCACCTGCTGCCTCCAGTGCACACAGCTCCATTCCTGCATTGGGAAGGGAAAGCAGGAGTTACGGGTTCTTTCTGGAATGAGAGTAGTTGTAACTACTTTCTCTGACACATCTGGAGCAGCAGCTGAACTGTCCCTGAGCAGCAAAGCTACAAAACCTGCCAAGTAATGGCAGTGCCCTCCTAAATAGGCCAGGCAGGCTTCAAAGAACAACTCTAATTTTGTTTTGAGTCCCAACGGCTGGTTTTGATTTGTGAAAAGATGAACTAGTCCAAGTATCCTGTTTGAAATGGAGTTGGGAGGTGGGGGAGACTGGGACAGGCTTGTCTGGGGAAATAAAACTGCCCACTGGGTGCAGTTATTTTCAAATGTGAGGCTTAGCAAAAGATGAGCTCCTTTTGGAACAGCTTGGGTCTGGGAGGGCCACACACATTCTTGCATGCATCTTTCTGATGCCCAGATGTTGTGTGTCCTGTGGGCAGTGATGGTGCTGTTGGTGAGGCCTTCTTGCAGTGGAATGGTGTAGTGGGGAAGTGCAAGGTTTCGGCTTTCCACGTGTCAGCAAGAAAATAGCCTGTCTGATATCGTTATCCTTTGTGCAGTGTGTAAGGAAAAGGAAGGGTCAGGCTGGGAGAGAAGGGAGGGAAGTGAATCCTGATAAGGTGAGCACTGCTTGCTGGTCTCTGTCCCTGCACACAGCTTCACTCCTGCTTCCTGCATGGCTGCACTGTGCTGGTAGCACACAGGATGAACTTGGATCTGGCACATCTGGATCTGGTTTCCCTTGGCTTACTGTGCTCACTTTTTGCTCTCTGTGTTTACTTCCATCCTAAGAGTAGTTAACTGGACTCTAATGGTCCAAAGTCAGGGGTGCTCAGAGCATCCATGGGGAAGGTTCTTGGGAGGGAGAGGAGAGGTATTTCATGTACCATTAGGTCTTTCTGAGTATGATTTAGTCCACTTTAAAGATGGGAAAAATCATCTGAGTCCAGGCCTGTCCCCCTACTAGTGCAGGACTCCTATGCAGATTTAAGTCTCTCTCCTCTCTTGAAGAAGTGATGAATTTTAAGCAGCATATAACAGCCAGTCTACCCTGGTAAGCAGAGCTGTATTTGTTAAGACAGTGTTTTAGTCTTGCTGAAGCCCAGTATCTGGCCACTGTCTAGTTTTCCTTAATGCCCAAACCTCAGTCTGAGTTCATTAGCTAATCTCTGTGTAGAGAAAGTTCTCTTCAAGAGACCCAGCCTAGCATATAGGAAAGGAGGAAGATGACAGCCTGAAATACTGCAGTACCTTACAGCACTGTCACTGTTTTTGCTGTATGCTGTTAATGGTCATTGTGGCATCTTTATTCCACCTTGCCTTTCTCTCCCTGCTCTGCTGAGCCAGGCAGGGTTGCAGGCAGCCTGTGGGGATAGATGAGCTCTCAGGAGGCAGAGTTGAACTGCTTTGTTGGGCTGACCCACATCCACGCTGCACTTTCCTATATTTTGCAAGACTGTGAGGATAGCAGGCGCTGAATCCCTCTCTGGGTCCTGGAGAGGTTTGAGAGCATCTGTCTGGGTGGCAAGAGACTGGAAGTATCTGTTTGTCTTGTGTGCACCCTGCTCTGAGCCAGCTCCTCTGGTTTAGCACCCAGCCCCCCTCTCTCTTGTGGAAAGCTGATCTGATTCACTGAGCTGGACCTGGAGAGTAAGAACTTTAGGGTAGGATGTATTGTGAGAAGGTCTGTGCTGGCTAAAGGGAGAAGGTGCTTTAAATGAGCTCTGTAACCCTGCTGTGCAGCACAGGCATTGTCTTCCCCTTGGATGGCTCTGTCAAAGTGCAGTCTCCAAAGCCACTGTGTTCTGGCTGAGCTTGATACTTCTCTAGAGTGAAGAAATGCTTCTGTCTTGACTGAGGGCAGGCTTTTTACATGTGCCAGATGTTGAGGAAGGTGGCATACACATTACTCCCTCCCTCTCATAGGAAGTAGTTGACCTGAGACGTTTTTCCATTATTGTTGTTCAAGGTCTGAATTGGGGAGAGTAGTTGGTGATTCTTGAGCTTATACAGCGTGGTAGAGTTATATTAATCTAGCAGGGAAACTGCTTGTGTTGAGCTGCTGGGAGCTGTCAGCACAGATTTTGAATGCCTAGTGCTGGTTTCTTGAAGCTGCTGAGCTTTGTGAGGAGAGTGCTTGAGCAAAGGTGAGCACCAGTGCTTGAGCAAAGGTGAGCACCAATGCTGCTGACAGAGCCCTGTGTCTGCTCTGGACCTTGAGCTGAGCCTATGTGATTGCACCCCGTGCAGGCCAGCCCTTGCTGGCTAAAGGGTGCTCTTCAGCCTTGCTGATGATTGAAGCCTTCAGAGACATGCTGGTGACTCTTTTCAGAAGTTAGTTATTGAAACAGCACTTCTCTACAGCTCAAGGTCTGTGAGAAGGTCGCTTGCTGTCGCTGAAGTAGTTCAGGGACTTAGTGGTATTTTGCAGTCTTGGAGCTTTACTTCAAGGGAAGGGTTTGACCTGCTTTGGTTAAAGGGAAGAAGGTTACTTGGACTGCCTGCCTGCTTGCTAGAAAAGATACCAGATAAGCTTGGAGTATAATCTTAGTTTCCTAATCAGAATTTAACACGTCTGCCTTCTTGGCCAGCAGACACGTGCTGCATCACATGCGCTTAAAGGGAAAGCTGCTCTGCAAGAGAAGTTTAACAGTCTCTGGAAACTTTGTTTGGGGCATATAACTCTTTGTCCTGCTTCTAACCATTCAGTAAATGCAGCAGAAGGCTGCTACCTAGAGCAAAGCCTGGAGATTCAGAGCCTTTCTGCTGGCCCTGTGCCAGCAGGTTCAGTGTTACATCACACAATCTGAGCATGAGGAAAAGCAGTGCCGGGGAAGGAAAGCTGGGAACCCCCAGCTGCTCTTTCCAGCAAGATGAGTCAGCTCCATCACAGCTTAGTTTTTCCAAGCCCCTCTTGACCAGCACTCTGTGGGAAACTGCTGACCCTATATTGAGGGAACTGCATCCTTCTGGCTTCGGTCTAGAAGGACATTTTGCTGAATCTGGGGGTGAAACCTCCACTCCCCAGGGAGGAGGGGAGACATGTGCTCCCCACTTCAGGAGTTTACAGCAAGGGAGCGGAGGAATTAAACTCCATGGAAAGCAGATGTGATTTCTTGTATTTGGGGTCCGAAGCCAAGCCAGTGGTAGAAAGGGGCCTTGCTATGCAATGCAAACTCCTGAAGATGCTGAGTGGAGATACTATCCTGCTAGGAAGTAAAGACACTCTTGTTAATGGGGACAGTGTTTTCTCCCTGCCTGTAGTTATTGTCTCCCTGACTTCCCCTTGTAGTGTTTTCCACAGCAGCTCCTGGCAAATGCACAAGTTTGGACTGGAGCAAAGATCAGAATGAAAACAGGCCTTGGATAGTCTGAGTACCTCATAACAAATAACTTCCCAGAAACTCTGCTCAGCAGCCCTTCTGTGTTTTGTCAGCAACAACAGCAAAACTTAGGTGACATTTCAGGGTCAGTGAACCAAAATGGATGTCACATACAGCCCGGTTTGCATCTTTGTTTAGACAAATGTTTGTTAAAACTATACTTTAAATGTGAGACTGCCTTAAACTGTCAATTCAACAGTTCTTGATACTACCAAATCTGAGAGGGATTTTTGAGGTGTCCCAGTGGTTGCATGTTCAAGGGGCCTTTCCAGCTTGATCAGCAGACTGAGCATTGTGAGTGCAGCATGTTGGGACATAAGGCAAGGAGGAATTTTTTTTTTTCTGGGGTACAACAGCTACATGCTTTCTGAAGCTGAGTCAGTATGCTTTGTAGGTGGGAACTTGCTGGATGACTTTCTAATGCTGTCCCCAGAGCTATCTACATGATGCACCTTCTGCCAAGACAGGAAAGCTTGCAAGCAGCTTATTTCAGACTGTGGCTTTATCTTGGTTCAGAAAAGCTTCTTTGTATGAGCAGCTGAAGCCTAGTGTAAACTTTCAAAGTGTGGAGCCAATGCCTGTCCATACAACCCTCTCTGTCAGCTTTCTTCGGGTGGTGGTTTGGCATTTTCTATGTCTCCCAAGTACTAAAACATTATCTAATGAAGTACAGAATTGCAATCTCTCTTTAGCCCTGTTAGTTTATTTCACTTCATCCTATCTTGAAATCCTGCTGATACGAGAACAGGTGCTTGCAGTTCACTTGCAGTTCTTGTCCACTCCTTGTTTCTTCAAAGCCTATTTTGGACCTTTGCACAAGGGTTTTTCAGTCCTAGTTGGCTGAACAGCACAAGTTTCAGCTTCTTATCGAACCTGAGGACTTGCTGATATGTGAAGGCTAAAACAGAGCATGCTTCCCTGCACCTTTCAAAGTGAGATGGGAAAATGTATACATTTCTTGGCTACTGAGATCAGTGTCTGCATTCAGCTGAGTCCTTACAGGGGGTGTACTGCTCTACTAATCCTTGCCCTACATAAGACTGTGTGGTGAGCAAGGCAGAGGCCACGGCTAATGTTTCATAACTCTTGACTCTGTTGGGGCTCAGGTATTTTGCCATAAAGTAGGGGCCAAGCCAAAATGCCTAAACTTGGCTTTGGAAGGGGCAAAGCACTTCGCTCAAGGGAACCTGCTGCTGTTTTTTTGTCTTTGTGGTTTGAAGCCATAACATTGTAACAGAGCCTGACAAGCCAAAGATTTCCTGCCTGGAGAGGTTCCAGCTGCCAGATATCTAATCCTTTGTCGGCTATCTCCCAGCCTGGCCCTAAGTGTCATGGATTTCTCTGTTTAAAAAAATATTTAAAATCATGTGTTTGTCTTTCCTTGGTTCTTCACAGGAGCAATGCACTTACCTTTTGCCTCTGACAACAGTGTTCTAGCAGCAGGGTGTCTCTTCCTCAGACTGTTTTGAATGGTCCTCCTATACAACATTATGTGCTATTAAAATACTGTGTGAAAAACTGCCAAGCAGATCTTGGGGCTCCTGTGCAGTTGGCTGAGGCATTCTTCCTGGAGCTGTGCTAATCCTGTTTACCCTGGGAGGTGTACTGTAGGGGAGATGGGTGGGAACAGCAAAGGAGTGATTGTTTTTAAACTGGAAATATGGATCATGGTGACTGCCTCCTCTTATTTATCCAAGCTTATAACTTACACAAAACCATGTATGTTTTGTTCTTGCTCTTTCAGATTCTGGGTGCTGTGATCCTGGGGTTTGGAATATGGATTTTGGCCGACAAAACAAGTTTCATTGCAGTTCTACGTAAGACTGTTTCTTCATCTTCCTTCTTTTTCTGAATTGACTCTGTTCTGAGGCTGTGTTTGACTATGGTGTAGTCTTGGAATAGCAATACTTTTGTGCATGGTCTGTGGCCTGAGCATGGTGTTTAGCAGGATGGGATTGTTATCAGGGACACAGTGAAAGGGAGCAACCCTGGAGACACAGCATTCCTCTTAGTCTTGTGGGTTGAAACACCAGGGTCAGACTGAGTGAGACTACTGCCTCTTCAACCAACAATCCAAATGTTTTGTCTTAAACACGAAATCTAGTATTTCATCCTATTTTCATTGCATGCTCTGTGTTTTCACAATGATTTCCTTATTACCATCAGGTGCAAAGGCCCCCAGTGCCTTAATGCAGTTTTGCTGTGAGTTCTCCACTGCTTTCTTTCTGTAATGATCTATTTCAGTTTAAATGTTTTAAATGCCAAAGAAAGTAAGTAGCTGGTTTTATTGATGTTTCATGTAGAATGCAGAGGATGCAGTAGAGGATGCACTTTTGGGGGGTGTGAGTGTCTGAAGTGCTTTGACTTCTAAAACATATTCTTGTGTACACTTGATGAGACTTACTCTGGGCATCAGAGGTGTTTTGTATTGTGCAAGAGGTTTAGCTTCCTTTCCCTAAAGTCAGCGACAACCTTTGACTTGAGTCTTAACAGAGGGTCTGCTTTCTGCAAAAACCAAAAAACTGGCTTAGCAGTCAGGGCTTCAGAGGGCTGTGAGTAACTTTCACCAAATGAGCATCTCAGCTCCATCTTTCACAAGCTCCGCTTCCTTTGAGCTTTTTCCTAGAAACACTTCAAGCTGTTTTGCTTGGTGGCTGTGGTTACTTGTTGTCACTACCTCCAGAATTGCTGAGTTGGGCACCAACCTCAGACAGTGCAGGAGGGCTGCCTGCATGTGGGGAATGAACACTAATGGCATTCATAGCCCTGTTCCCAGCTACTCTGATTCTGCAAAGGGCTTTATCTCCCAAGTCCTGCTGAGCACTCTGGCCTGGCTTGAAAGGTGCTGGATGGAGAAGACAGCCCTGGTAATACCACACATGCAGATACTACTCCTTACTCTGCTTTTGTGCTGTGGCATCTGGCTTGCTACTGCAGTACTAGAAGGTGAAGAAGCACAGCAGGGGATGTTGGTTAATAAAGTGGGGGCATGAGCACAAACAATACATGCAGCCTAAAGGGAGCCTATGATGGCCTGGCTGTTTGCAGTACCCCTCACATTCTGAGGTGTGCTTACTACCTGTGGGTCAGCAGCTGATTCCCTCAGGTTGATGGGTGTTACAGCCACTTGTGGAGGGGAGAAGTCCCTGAACTTGGCTCTGTTGCTTCCCATTTACTTGGAATCTCTGCTAACAGAACATTTAGGACTGTAGTTTCCTTCCTTCCTGGAGATTTCCAGTATCAGCTCTCTCCCTGCCCCCTCACTTCCTTTCCCATGCCTTGCCCCTCTTTCCCTCTGTTTTAGTAACCTAGGCATCAGGGAGGGCACCCCAGCTGCTGCCAAAGGAGCCTGTTGTACTTGCTTGGCTGCCTGCCCAGCGCAGGGAAAAACATGGAGTGACGGCAAACAAGCAGGAGTTGAGTGCCCTCAGAGCCTTCTCTTGCAAGACAAGACTATTGCAGATGAGAACTGCCAGTGTGGCTCCTGTCCCCTGACACTGTCAGTTCTCCAAGAGGCTTTTGAGTTGGAAGTACCTTTTTCTTTCTCCTAATGGGAATTTGATGAAGCGACTGCTTTCTGGAACTGTGGAGGTGCTGCAGCCTGGGCAGTTGAACACTGACTTGCATGATAGCTGAGCTGATTTTGAGGGAGTGAATAGGGCAGATTTGTGAAGGCCACTCCTGTAAGGCTGCTGCTTCAGTAAATGCTTTGCAGTGTCAGCACGCAGCCCGTGCAGCAAAAAGGAACAGGACTGGTAAGGAAGCAGGATCCTGGGGTTTGTGGCATGTGTCCAGCCAGGGAGAGTCTGGCCTGGAAATTAATCAAGGCTGAAGTGACCTGTGTGGCAAATGGATCTGCTTCACATCTTCATAACTGAACTTTCCTGTGTTCAGCATGTTTTAGGGAAAAAAAAGTTTGGAAGCTGGTGACTTCTACCAGGTATCAGGAGCAGGGGGAAGTAGATATTTAGAGGGGAGAGTATCAGTCTGGGCTTGATTATTTTCTAACATATTTCAGGAGGAGCTCAGAGGAAGTGTGCCTCCTGAGACTTCCTTAGTTCAGGAAACTAAATGCTGAGCTCTAAAAATGTTATTTTCATTAATCACTGGACATCTAGAATTCCCCTACACTCTGTAGCTTTCAGATGTAGGAATGTCTCTTAATGATAAATGAGGTTTCTAGTTATTGTTTCTAGACAGAATATCTCTTCAACTTTTGTGCTGTAGTGATTGCTCTTTCCAATCTTATTCTGCACTAAATACTCTGCTGACCAACTCAAATGTAAGAGTTTTTCTTCTGTTGCTTGTAGTACTAAATGCTGAGGGGAGAGGGCTGACATCACCTTCATGTCTGAAATAATCTGACCTAAAGCTGGTTGAAAAATGAGTGAGCGTTGAAAAGGGCAGACATTAGAAACAATAGCAGGGGATATCTAGGAGGATTTGTAAAAGTAGCTAATTTGGGTATTTGTTTTGATCCTGGAATAGCATCTGTTTGCAGGGTGTCGTGCACAGGTGCTGCAACAACCTGTGGTGAGTGCCTGGCCACAGGCCATTCAGCCCAGAATTGCTAAGTAACCTGTGCTCAACACTAGCTGCAGCTTGTTGCATGTTTCACTCCAGAGTTAGTTTGTCCCAGTGTTGACTGTAGGTGGTTAAGTGAAATCAGAATGCCTACAACAAGAAATAGTGCATTAATGTGAAAAGGCTGTCCTAAAAGAGGGTTTAGGACTTGGAGGAAAGCTTTCCTGAAGATAGCAAAGGGAATTGAAGCAAATAGACAGTAGTTTTGGAGTAGATCATCTTTTACATTACTGTTACTTGAAGTACATTCATAAGGGAGTAAAATTCCAGTAAGGAGATAACTTTCTCCAAACAAGGTTCATTTGTTTGGAGTGACCTTGAGCCTTCCAGACTCTGGAAACCTGCAGGATGGCTTTTAGGTCTACCTTCATCAAAAAACAACCAGAAGCATCTATCTGTCACCATGTTTGGCAGACATCTGTGCAGTCCCTTTGGAGCAGATAAAGACAGTTATCAGTAGATATGGAAACAGTGCTATAAATGGTGATGGCAGATGTATTTTTTTTTCAGTAGCTAATGTTGTTCCCTCTCCTGGCTCCTACAGAGATGTCATCTCCCTCCCTGAAGACTGGTGCATACATCCTCATTGGTGTTGGGGCCCTCACCATGCTGATGGGCTTCCTGGGCTGTGTCGGAGCCGTCAATGAAATCCGATGTCTCTTGGGTCTGGTGAGAGTATTCATGCCTGTTTAAGAGCCAGCCTTTAATACCTCTCCTGCAAAATATCTGTTGGGTTGTGGATGGGGCTTTGGTCTCCTGGTGATGTTATTTCTGCTAGCTCAACTTAGATCTAGTTCTTAATTTGGAGACATTAAATTCTCCAGCAGTCAGCAGACTGCAGCAGAGCTCCTCAGACATTACTGATAATGAGCTCAGAACTGTGAATGAGAGAGGATGTCACTGGCACTTTCTGCACACGATGGGCTGAGGACTGCTAAGTGAGAAGTGTACCCTGTCCCCCTCACCCCAACTTCCCAGCTGGTACTGTGCTCTCAGTGGTGGAAGAGCAAGTGCCAAGGGCAGTGAAAGAAATGAGTGACAGTGTCCTGTTGTATCACATCTGTGGGAAATGCAAGAGTCAAGAGAGACTCAACTAGGAATGTCCTGTATGTCAGGACCTCTCTTCAAACAATTCATGTATGGGAAGACTCTGTCTTATTCCGAGCATATGTGTATTGGAAACCAAGCATAGCATACATGCTGTGTCCTGTTATTAGGAACATCTCCTTGTCTAGCAAAAGTAGCTGCCACCATTTAAAAGTAACCTCGGCAGTTTGCTGGCGAATCTTGAGTTTAGATCCTCAAACAAATTAAATAGCATTTTTTAAAAAAGGTAATGGATAAAAAAAACCCCAAAACATTAAAAATGAGGTTTGTAAAATTGACTCTGTTTTTCTGTTGAGGCTCAGGGTAGGTGGAGTACAACTGGTTGATTGAGGCCATAATGGTCTGGGAATGGAGCTGAATGTGAGAGAGAGTCCCAGTTGGGATGACACATGCAGATAGTGCTTGTAGACCCTTTCCCTCCTGAAGTCTTTCTGTTGGCCTAATGGGAGAAGTGCTGAAGTGCACCGGTCTGACGTTGGCCCCAGCCTTTTCCTGGGAAAGCATTGTTGATAGCAGAGTTTGTCTGCCGGCAAAAAGGTGTTAGCTCAATATTGTGGTCTCCCTTGTATATGAAATTTTATTAACTTGTATGTACAGACCTTTCTAAAGACTGACAGTGATCACCTATTGTTTTTTGTTTCCAGTACTTCACCTGCCTCATGATAATCCTCTTAGCTCAGATTGCTGCTGCACTGGTCATCTACTTCCAGAAAGAAACGGTAAGTCTTTATTGCTGTGCATCTTTTCCTTGGCCTTGGCTTGGGAGAAGGGTGAAACCTAGAAATTCTTTCTTCCAAACTGGGCTATACTGTTAGCAGGAGTAACTGGATTCTCCTTTTCTCTACCCCAGCTCAGTAGCTTTGTTGTTTGATTTTTCTGTGTCTGCCTCAATAGTGCTGCTTTCTCAAGGATTATGGAGCTTTATTTGGTATGCAGGCTTTATTTTTGTGTAGTAGGAACAGTGAAAAAAAAATAAAGTCCTAAAATGCTGTAGACAACTGTTTGGGCATGTAGTAGCAGTGGTTACTATCATGTTGCCATCACTGATGTCTGGAGGAGTTACCAGCCTGAGTGCTTTTTTGGCTGGTCATCCTCCTTGTGCCGTCTTGTTCTGTCCTTTCAGTCTTTCTGCATCTGTGTGTAGAACTCTTCTTGGAAGAGCTGTCCTCTTTTTGCAGGAGCAAGCCCACATGCCTGATGGTTCCTGTTCTACAGCTGGAGTTTAAAGCCATGTGGTTTAATAGTTTGAAGTGGATCCCTTTGTCAGGAAGGCAGTTTCACAGTGTGTGCTTCTAGAGCTCCAGTATGCTTCATAGTGTAAAAGGGAATAGTTTTTGAGCTACCTAAGTGCATTGCAACAGTCCATCATGTCTGTAGGTTCCCTGGCCAAGGCAGGCCTTCAGCTACTTGACAGCTAAACTGGGAGCCACATTTATGCAGTGGGAACAAGTTACAGCTCTGGGGTCACTACTGCCTTCTGGTACAAGTTGTGGGTAACCCTGTCCTTAGGTGCATAACTGTATATACACCACTGTATGGCTGTGCTTGCCTCTCCTAAGCCAACTCTAGCTAGATGGCTACAGAAAGCAGAACAGTTGAGGAAGTTATGGATGGGGCCTGGTGGAGAAGTTTGGGGGCAGGGGGAAGGTGCTTGCCACCAGCATAACTGCAGTGAGCTCTGTACTGTGGTGACTGTGAGCAGCTGTTGGCTGAGTTCTTTGCCAAATGTGGTGTGACTGTAGCTTGCTCTCTGGGCTGGCAGAAGCTGAAGGAGAAACTAAAACAGTGACTAAAACTGGTGTGTAAGGATGATTCTCAACAAACAGCTCTGACTAATGCAGATATGGAGGTGTGGGGATGGGCATTCCCCTGCAATGGGGAAATGTGACTTCAGACCAGGAAATTCTGTACCTCTCCTTAGCATTTCTCCTCCAGCTGCCAATCTACTCTAGAAAACTTCAGCTTTTAAGCTGTAGCTCTTCATTTAAACCTCATCAGACCAGGGAGAGTTTAAAAGTGCTGGGGGTTGTTTTGCACAGCTGTTGGAGCCAGTGTGACTGAGATCATCACTTTTAGAGATCTGGGAGAATGGTCAGGGAAGCTGGGCTTTGAACAGATGCTCCTGTTCAGTCCCTAATGAACAAACTTAATGGAAAAGCGCTTCTAGAGCTATTCTGTTTCAGGGATCCTCCAAAGTACCTGCCTAGAGCACTAAGAAAAACTACTTGAGGAAAGTGTTGGCTGAAAACTCCAGCACAGTGGTTTGGGGCTGTGCCTCAGTGCTGCTGTGCCAGTGGCTCTGCTTGGCTGGCTGTACGTCATCCCAGGGCAGCTTGGAGCACAGTGAGACACGCTGAAACTGCTCAGCAGCCAGTCCCTAGATATCTATTGTGTTCTTGGTGTTTATTTCTTTCTGACTTCAGGGACTTGGTTAGATATAAAACAAGGAATAACTAGTGAAGGGGAAAGGATTTTGGATCCAGAATGTAGCGAGGTGATACTCACTCCTTCACTTGTAACTGAAGTATTTATTTCTGTGGGTTCGCTTGAAGTTATTGTTGGCACATCTGTTCCTTTCTGGTGTCAAACTCCTCCCCCACACTGACAAATGAAAGTATAGTGAAACAGAGTAGAGTAACTGTAAAAGGCTGAGCCTCTGACAGGAAGGCTGCTGCTTTGCCTCTCCCATGGGCATTGTTAGAGGAATGCCCCTTCAGACTGGAATTGCCCAGTACTTTTGGGAGGATGTTGATGCGATATTCGTTTCCCTGCATTTGTTGGTGACTGAAACTGTGGGTGGGGTTTTTTTATAGACAACAAAATAGTAGCATCACAAATGCTGCAAATGATATTCTGCTTTGTGAACTGAATGTTGTTGCTCACCTACATCTAGTGGATCACAAGCCCTTAAACATATGAGAGCTTGGGCAAGTTCTCTCTTGGCCTAGTTCACACAGTTCAGCTTGGCTCTAGGTGCCTTGAGTAAAGGGGAATGGTGGTGTTTTGGGAATAACCCTACTTGCTAGCTATTGTTTGCTGCAAACAGGCCTGTGTGATTGCATGCAGTGACTTGTCTGGGGCTATGGACTATGCATTAGTTTCAGAATCTGAAGTGACAAGGCAGAGGAGAGAGCTCCCTCCTGGTTTTTTGAGCCTGCTTTTGTGTGCAGGCTAGATGCTAGCAAATGCTGAGGGAAGGATCCAGCTTGTGTCTGACAGGGACAGGACAGATGACTGACAGTGTCTGATAGGGGAAGAAGCCTGCACAATCCATTGTGTGATCAAAGACCTGCTCTTGCCTCTGGCATTCAGCTTTCCCCATCTCCCTCACATAGCCCATGTGATGGAGAGACTGACAGCCTTGCTGCTTTCTGGCAGTGAGCTGTGGCTTAGGTGCCTGGGATCTAAGTGCCCCTGCTCTGAGGTGGTGGGATTGTGCCTTCTGACACTGGGCTTGCTAGAGCTGGGAAGGAGCTAGAAGCCCTGAAAGCAAGGGTAGCCACTTCTTGAAGCATTCATGTCTCACACAGTATGAAGTCCTGATAGCTTTAAATGGGTTGGGGGTGGTTAGGCTGTTGAAAGCCTACGTGTTCCATGTGCCTTTCTAGCTTGTTGCTCTTTCAGTTTTCCTCTGCCAGCTGCTTAAGGGTGAACAGCTGCAGGTGCCTGTGTGTTCCCTTTGGGTTGCTTTATGGTTTAAGCCCAGAAGCAAGCTGCCTGTGTGGCTCCAGAGCTGTGCCATTGTTTACATAATATTCTCCCTCTCTCAGATTGCTTGCTGAAACACCTAGGAGTGTCTGATTTTTTTTCTTTAATTTGAAATGCCTCACTTAGAAACAAGAGCTGTTTGCAAGACTCCTTGCCTATTCTTTTGTAAGAGTAAGGGCAGAGCAGACATACAGCTGTGATTGGGGACATCAGGTTTAAGTCTTGTCTGCTTGTGGTGGGGTCCTGGGATTCTTGCAGAAGTGACACTGGGCTCCATCTGACCCAATAGCTAAGGGGGCTAGATGGGCCCAGGGTAGGAAAACAAACCCAGCTCTCCTTGCCTCCCTCTGCATGTGGAGCAGCAGTGTGCACGAGGGTGGGAACTCAGAGGTTCAGTAACTCGTAAGGCTTATGGCAGCAGCCAAGGCCAATCTCATTAGTGAGAACCAGGTCAGGTTGCCTTGATTTGAAGGGAAGGAAAAGGGGAAGTGAAGTAATTGAAAGGGGAAGAGACAGACATCATGAGAAGAAAGATCATGCAGCTCCCATCTGTCTGGCCTGACATAGCTGATCCCAGTGAACTGAGCTGCAGTTTTCCTAGGAAGAAGAGTTGCTGATGTAGAGAAGCTTCTCTCAACAGTAGGCAGTGCTTCCTCTTGCTGAGTGTCCTGGTATTTGCCATGGTCATTGGAAATGCTTGATAGTAGAAGAAAAGAGAACTCATTTCCACTGATTTGAAATATGCTGTAGCACCACAGTTAGAAAGGTAGTATGTGGGATGGGAACATCCTAGTGCTTAGGCTGATGTAACTCTATCCTATCCCTTGGGCAGTCTAATGGCATTTTTCTCCAACCTCTTGTGAGTCTGGGTCTGTCCTTAGCAGTCCTCATGTACAGGCTGGTTAAGAAGAGCTTCAGGAGGTGGGAGGGAGAAGGTGAAGGAGTCTGCCAGGTGGTAGCTTGCACCTCTCATCAAACTGAAGGGTGTTGTAAATATCTCTGGAAAAAGAGTGGTGGTGAAGAGATGATTTGATACACCTGAACTTTGTGGTCAGACTGTTAATGAGCAGTTTAGGTAGTTGTAAAACTTGCTGTCTTAATATAGAAACAGCAGTTGTGGGAGTTTGGGGAGAGGTAGATCAGCACTTTGTGAAAAAGGCAAGTTTCCACCAGCTGTATATCAGAAAACCCATCTGCATTCATGAGCAGAGTGGCTCACACCTTCCCTGAGCAGTGGAGATGAGCTGCAGTGACAGAGATTCTGGACCAGGGCCTCGCCTGCAGTAGGAAGTTAGGAACACATAACCTGTGAGTCCTTAAGGCAGTGTTGTCCTTCAGCTTGCACTTACCTTGCACATCTGTCTGGTCTGGGGCAGGCAGTCAGCTGTTCAGCCTGTGCCTTAGCAGGATAGCCATACCCAGGTCTGCTTCCTTATTGCTCATCAGGTTTGTAGGTTTTCCCTGTACTTGCTGGTGCTTTGGCTGTTGCAGCAGCAAAGCTGCTGTCCTTACCTGTACCTGTTAACTCTTTGCAGTCAGCTTTTATGAGTGACTGTAGCTTTATATATGTATTTGAAACGCCAAAGCAAAGGCTGCAAGAATTGATAATCTTAACTCTCCTGCCTGTTTTTTTTCTTGCCAGTTGAAAGTTGAGTTGTCCACCATAGTTGTAGATCTGATTGAAAATTATGACCCTTCGGATGAAGACAGGAGGAACTTGCAAGATGCATGGGACTATGTGCAGACACAGGTGAGTCCTGGGGGGCAACAAGAGGTGGATGATGCTATTTGTCAGTGCAGGCAGTGACCTTTAAAGCTAGGCTGAGGACAGAGAAACAACTATTGCACATTGATCTGGCTGATCTGCAAAGTGGCCTGTGAGGTTTGGTGCCTGCAGACTAGAAAATGCTCTTGCTTGCTGCTTCTGTGTCAGACCCTGAACCAGTCCTGCATGCTGGGTGTTAGAACTAGCTAGTGTTGGCTGCATGGCCTAATGTATCCAGCCTGTCAAATGGCACTCCAACACTTCTCTTTGTCTGCTGAGCCTCCTGAATACTAACATGTGTGAAAAAACATTTTGCACATGGTTTTTGTAGCAAAAAGTCTCTAGTTTATTGCCAGGCGAGACAGCAGCACCACCTGCCTTACTACTTGGTGCATGTTACTTGCTTATTGTGGTGGTTCTTCTGTAAGTATCAGTGCTCTTGGGAGCTATCCAACTGCCCATGGTCTCTGTTTTAGCATCAGGGTGAGCAGCTAGAGAGTATTCAAGCACACTGGAGTCATGACAGCTGTTTACTGCCAAAGCACAGGCTTGAGAGCTGGCTGGCTGTTGTAGTTAAATACATGTCCAGCATGGGACTGATGTGTAGTAAGTAAAGTAACAGCATTTGTCTTCTGTCTGTTCTTTGGTCTGCAAAACATTGACCTGCAGTATTTCTCCTCCTTGGAGAATGATTTATGAATGTTTTGTCACTGTAGCTGCAACTCCTTGGTAGGTGAACTCAAGAGAAGCCTGATTCTGCTGTGGGGAGAGGCTACTGCTTAAGCCCTTCTTTTATGTAGGAACAAAAGAAAAAGGTTTTGCAGAGATGGAGAAGAAGTTGAGTGTTAGGAGTATGCTTTGTCTCACGCTGGAGTTAGCATTGGAAAGAGGGTGGGGTTCTGTAAACGACTCTCAGGAGTTAAAGTCCAAACCTCTTGTGAGGGAGATGTAGTTCCTTCTGGAGGCTGTGTCTTCACAACACTCTTTTGGAAACCAAATGCTTGTCCCGATGTGCATGTTCAACTGTTTGTATCTCATGTCTCTTATAGCAGAAACATTAGTTTTCCTTTCCAAGCAGAGAAGGATTTTCCCTAAACTCCTACCTCGACACAGACAGCCTTTCTGCTCTGTACCACTGGGCAAGCCCTGGCATCCACGCTTAGGATCTTACTCCTTGCTAGGCTTCCCGATGCGCTTTTCCCTTCAGCCGATTTGTCACGTGTCTCTGTAGGAGTGTGAGTGTTTCTCTGGCTGGAAAAGTTTCCCTGTCCCGTGTAGCAGCCGGTCCGTGCAGCAGGGATGCTGCGCTGGGGCTTGGCGGCGTGGGGACGCCACCCTGCGGCGGCTGCTGCTGTCCCCGGGGCCACGGCTGACACCCGGGGCCCTTTAACTCTTGTTTTGCTGGCAGAGTGCCTCTTTAATAACGTCCCTGTCTTCTGGACAGCTCTATCCATGAGTAACCAGGGTGGTGTTTCCTGCAAGCTGTGTGTCCTGACTGTTGTTGTTGCACGGAGAGCTCCTGAGTACTTCTGCCTCCTTATTTTCATGTGCAGTTGTCTTGCCAGTGCAAAGTGTGAGACTGTAATGACCTCTCTCCCATTATTAGATTGCCTGCTGTGGCTGGACTGGAGCAAAGGAATGGGAAAATAACGAGATCCTTAGGAACAAAAGCAATGCTGAATATCCGTGCTCCTGCTCCAACAGAACTAAGGACTTAGTGGAAGGAAGAGGTTTCTGTGATCTGGAAGACCCTGTCAATGGCACTGCAACATATGCTGACTGGCCTGTTCATGAGCAGGTGAGTGGGTATGTCTGGGCCCTGTGAAGCTTCCACTGAAGCTGGCTTGTCTTTGTTCCCCTGAAAATTTAGTGCACTTCTTTCACATCCTTATTGCTTGGAGAACTTGTGGAATTTGGGGTAAGGGGGGACAGGATGACAGGGATCCTTCTCTTTTCTGCAAAAGCTTCCATGAAACGTGGTATAGCATGTAACCGGGATGATTCCTGAATGCCAAGATACGTTATGGATTTTCAGTTTTGAGATATTTAGATTCATGCTTCTTTTCTTTGTGGCCATGTTTTCTGTGTAGGGATGCATGGATGGTGTAGAGCAGTGGCTGAAAGACAACCTTGGTATCATTCTTGGGGTTTGCACTGGTGTTGCTGTTATAGAGGTAAGTCATTTCCTGACATGAACCTATGTTATCATGGAGACTCTTTTAAAGGCAAGGCTGTTTTCTTAAGTAATAGACACCTGGTTTAATGGCCGTGCAGTTCCAGCTCTTGGTTGTGTCTGCCTGGACCTTTGAACTGCAGCTTTTGTTGATTGGATTAAAAATCAAACAAAGCCTTGCCTACTTATGGTTCTGCCTGCTGTATCTGGCTTTTGGCAGTTCTGTAAACAGAATACTGAGGCAAGCAAAATCCCACTTCAGTGAAGTCCCACTTGTTGTCTTAAAAAGCCCATAACATAATTTCCAGATGAAGTCACATCTTTATGAGGCCCAATTTTTTGTCATTTCAATTATTGCATTTGCCTTGCATTTGCCTTGCACTGACTAACTCTGTCACCTGTATGATGTCATTAAAAGATGTCCACTGTATTCTGCTCCCCTGTATCACCTGTTCTTTCCCACCTTATCTGTCTGGTTGCTGATTTTGTTCCCGTTCTTCATACTTATTCCAGCTGCTGGGGATGATACTGTCCATTTCGCTTTGCAAGAACATACACAGCGAAGACTACACCAAAGTGCCCAAGTCGTGAGTTGGCTGACTCCAGAGCTACGGCACCACAGAGAAAGGAGCAAACAGAACATTCCTGCCTCATACCCAGACTGTCCAACCATTGACCATTACTTCTGTGACATCCCATTTCTGATACCACTCTGCTAAGAACTGTTAGAGCTGCAACACAGCCTGATCTTCTGGCAATAGGGCCCTCGGGCCACCTGCATCCTGCCTCTGGATTATTTCTACTTCAAGAAGCAGAACTTAAACTGTCTCGTGTCACATGAGACACCGATTACCCTGTGGGGACAATGCTTTTGCTGCCTGCTCCATGTTAAACAATACTATTCATATCATTCTACAACCCACTGGGCCTAACATACAATAACTTTTCTCCCCCTTGCTCTTCTCCTGCACATCTTTTCACCTCCCCCCTGAAGTCCCGTGAGCCAGGAATTCTGTTGAGATTCCAGTGCTTTGGTAGCTTCACTTGCATCAGTGACTTGTGGTGGTTACTAGTCATGCTTTATAGGCCTTCTCCTCCCTGCAGTTAACCTGACTCAGCTCCTACTGTGCACCTTCCAGCCTAGGTTCTCATCTGAAATACAGAGTGCTGCTGTCACACTCGCTTCTCCTGTTTCTGGAGTCAGCTATGCCTTGCCTTCAGTGGAGCTCTTCCTTCCCTTGGAGCATGATGAGGAGCCATGGGGAGGGAGCCAAGCCTACCTATTTATTCCTAGTGTGACCTGGCAGATTGTGGTGTTGGTGCTCAGCTACTTCTGGAATGGATCCCTTGGGCTTTGGATTTGACACTTACATGTTTCCCCCATTTGCCTCTTTATCTTTTCCTCTCCCCCTAGCTCTGCTTTGCTGGCTCCTGTCAGCTTGGAGGTTACTTCAGGGACTGCTGCATACTGTGGACTCAGCCCCAGGCTGGCTCTGCTGTTTGCAGATTCTTGGCTTGCCAACTTTATAGAGGTTACAATTGATTTGATTCTTCTGCTCCTTTATGAACATAAAATTTGTTAGCTGTGGATTTACATATGATTATGGAGGGATCTGACTGGATTGCTGATGCTGTATGTTGGGAATATCACTGCTATCAGTGCCCAGTATAAGTTCTGTAGCTGGGATGCAAAGCTAAGCTGCTTTTATTTCAGTTGTCCATTCTTCTGACTCCACTGTGGTCTGGAGCCATGGCTGCATCCTGAGTTCTGCCTCAAGTGCCAGCACTGCAGCAGAGAAGTAGCAGATTCTGCAGTTGTGCAGGCTTCAGGTTTCTGTGCTAATGGCTGGGCTCTTTGCTCTATTGAGCCAGTGGCCAGCAGCAAGGAGTGGTGTAGGCCAGGAGAAGGTAGGAAATGCACATGAAACACTGCCCCAACTGCTTATGTGAGAGAGCTGGGTGCAGATCCTCACTTTTAGAGGTGTCTTGGGCACAGCAGGCTTCCTGCTGTTACACGTGGTACAATGACGGTGACATCAGGAAGCTGTAGGGAAGATAAGTGGATGGTCCTTGCCAGGGACCTCTTACAAGGTACTTGGTGAGAGAGCCTTTGCCTTACAGAGGTGGTTCCAGGACTGTCTCCTGTCAGGGGTGGGGCAGGTAGTAATAACCCTGTTAGTAGTTCCAAGGGATGGTTTCACTACCTACTTGGTTTTCCTTCTGGGAAGAAAGGCTGGTGCAGCGGATCAGGGCACCAGCAGTGGGTCCCTGTTCTGTCCTCCTCTTTGGACAGAGCAATGACTGAGGAGAGTGACTGGGCAACTGGTTTTTATGGAGGTCTGATAAGGCTTTGCAATTTTGAGATATCTGCCCCTTCCTGCACAGATCCTTCAAGCTGACTTTTGCTATAGCAGAAGGCACCCTTAGCAGTAAGGCTTGCTAGCTTTTGTAACACAAAGTCTATTCTCTAATGTGTTCTTATTTGTAAGATTCTTGTTCAGTTACAGATGCCAATGCTGAGCAGCAAGTAAAAAGGAGCCCATTCTGGATTTCCTTTTTTGTTTTTGTCTGTTTTTAGCAACATCTTCCTACTGGAAGAAATGCGTGTACAGATATAAAAGTCTAGAGGGTGAATATTTCTGTAATAAAGACTTTGCTAAAAAATACATATCTCTGCCTATGACTTGTGCATTGAAGTGTTTTCTCCTCGCTTCCTCTCCACCCCTTTTTGCTTTACATGCAGATCACTGACATCTTGTTTGTTGGAAGTATCAAAAGGTCCGAGGTGCATGTGTGAGATCAGTGTGGACTGGAAAGATCCTGCCCAGCAGGGGGAGGTGGCTGAGCTGCATTCTAAAGTAAACTTTGTCTTGTTTTATGAAGTGTGTTTGTCTTAGGGTGAGCTGACTGAGTGGTAGTTCCTTGAATTACCTGCTACCTCCTAAGCCAAGTATTTGAAGATGCTGCTTCAAATCTGCACAGTTTGAAGTCATAAGCCTTGGGGATTAATTCTGATAAAATACAAGTTTGCTGCTATGCCCACAGTGCAGACAGCTCTTGCAAGCTTAACAATATAATTTTTTCCTACTCACCTTCAGTAGGATTCCTCAACCCCTGCGCTGCCACTGTGAGAAGGAAGAAAGCTAGTGGCCATTTTTTGTAGTTTATGTCACCACATGCTGGCCTTGACTGAAATGCTCTTCAGAAGTAGATAGATGAAATATATAAATCTTCTTGCTTTTCTCAGCTCAGCACCTGAGAAGTGGATATCAGCTAGAGCTCCCTTCGGATCCTGCACCATATTGGTTCATCTGGACATTTGAAGTGGCTCAGAAGAAGCTAAGGCAGCGTGCTAATGAGTTTTACAGCTGGTGCTTTAGGAAGTAATAAGCATGATGTAAGTCCTAGTAGGTGTTTGAAGAAACAGAGTGAAGTTTGCAGAGAAGGTACTGGGGCACTACCAGCAAACACTGGTGGCAACTGGTGTAAGCCAAGGTTTCAGGAACCCTGACCAGGTGAGTGCAGAGCAAGAGGAGCCACAGTAAGGTGCAATGATCAGTTTACCTGTGGGTACAGCGTGTCCCTTTAGGCTGTCCTGGGCTGTGCCTGAGGAGAGCTTGGTTCTTGGCCATATGGAGTCTCCCCTTTCTGGTTGGTTTCCTGGAGCACCCTGCTTTAATCAGGTGGTAATGCTTTCCCAGGGCCCCACGATTTAGAGAGCAACACTTCCTGGCAAAATTGCCAACCCTGACCACATGGCTCCTGGGTGGGGAAGGGCACTGCTGGTTTCCATTCAGCCTGTTGTGGAGCTGGAAGGAGAAAGCAGGGAGTTGAGGACAATTGCTTGTCCCCAGCTTGGGCGCCCAGCTGCTCTAGCTCTGCCTTTGCCTTTGGCCACTGGAGGGAGGTGTTCCACCAGGAAAACCCAGCCCGGGCTGGTCCCAGGGGGATGAGATGACACTGATCACTTCCTTCTGCTCCCGGTTGCTCCTGGCCGCAGGGTAGCTAAATTAACTTGTAATTACAAATGTGTTCTCCTCGTAAATTATTTGTGCTACATGCTTGGCATTTTTAGGGATAATTTTCCCTTACATTTCTTGGAGAAGCACACTGTTGGATATTTTGTTGCATGCCTTCCACCGCCGTGAGAGTTGTGTAACCTTGTGTTTCTGCTCTACCTAGCTCTGGAAGTTCAGCGTGAGGAAATTCCCATGTTGCTTCTTGTCCCCGTTTTTTCCTGTTTCCCTGCAGCCTCAGTTCCTTTGAGTTGTCAGTCTGCAGGGAAGGAGAGGGCACTGAATACTTTTAAATTTGATCTAAAAAAGATTCCAGGAAGAAAGTTCTCAGACCTTCAGAGATTAAGAGATCTGCTGCCTGCTCCTTGGGCCAGGCTCCCAGCTCCTCTCCGGAGGCAAAGGTTTGCTGCTGGAACTAGAAATCAGCCTAGCACTCAGCCTCCCTGGGAGCTGCAGTGTTTGTCTAGCAAAGCCCCCAGCGCCAGCCTCTGCAGAAGCTCAGCACATGGAAGCATTTTGTACAGAGCCAATGAGCTGCTCTGTAGCTGTCCCAGGCCAATAATTAATATTGCAAGAGCAGAGTTGTGACCACCCTGTGGCCCGAAGCAGGGCCCCTGGTAATGAACTGGTGACGTTTCTTGTTCTGTGTGATCATGAAGCACTCGTGAGCTGCTGGAATTCTTTCCATGAGGTGTTTTTTTTCTTCTGGAGAGGGAAGAGGAATTGCCTTAGAGTGGCTACGGGTAAGTCTGTAGGTCGCAATGCATCTTGTTTTCTGTATGGCACATACTCAGATTTAACATGTGGCAGCTGTTCTTTTCCCTATAACTCTCCCATGTGTGGTGGTGTGGCTGGTCCCTGCCAGCTTTGTTCAGGATTTAGGCTGAATGTGGTAGACTCAGCAAAGCCTGGTTTCTGGCTGCCAAAGGACAGACTGCAAGTGGTGGTGTCAGACTCTGTGACATTGTTGAGGAAAGTGAGGAACAGGCAGCCACAGGGGGCTCACTGCTGGAAAGCCAAAGGACCCTGGGGTTCCCACAAATGCTGCCACTCAATGCCATACATGGAGAACATACCCTCAATAATTCATGGGCTGGCTCTATCCCTGAGACTTTGCTCTAGCCTTGGCCTTTTGTTACATATAAACCTCAGCCAGCAGCCAGGATTTCTGAATGACATCTTAAACCACGTTGATACTAAAAGCCTGTCAGTGTAAAAATCTACTAGCATGGAAGTCTTCAAACACTTGTAAACTGGCAAAAAATAGGCAATTAGTGAACCAAAGCTATTAGCAAAATATTGCTAGTAAAGCTACTAAGTGTGCTTTAGCCATTATAAACAATTTCTAACAGGTGTGTGTTGGCAGAGTTCATGCTTTTTTTTTTTTTTTTTTTTTTTTTTGCCTTGTGGCAGGAACCTTCTCTGCCAAACATGGAAAATTACTTTCTCCTAAGTAAATTCTGTAACCTTGGCCATGAATTCTTTCTTCTTGCAGGTATAAATTGTCTGGTTTCTCTCCTCTAAGCTCCTAATAATACAATTGGTTGGGGTTTGTGTGCTGTTTGGCTTTTGTGGGGAGGGATTAGGGGAATATTGGATGCTGTGTACCTGGAGAAAAGTTATTCTCAGCTCTCCGGGCAAAAATATTACCTCCATTTAAAATAGGGGTCTAAGAGAAGGATAATGCTCCAAGTAGTACATAGATGCTCTATGGTGTATGGAATCTGAGAGGGGAAAATCCTGCTTTAGGCCCCAAGGATGGTATTTTCATGCACTTCAATTAAATTTCTCTCTGGTATCCTCTGTTCTATAACTCTCTCACTGATGAGTGGCATCATGGAGTAACTCCTCTGTCCTGAACAATCCGGAGTTTAGCAGAAAGTATGGAAACCTACTTCTGTGACTACAACAGGCCCTATCTTTAGGAAATAAGAGAGCATTTTCCTTCCCACCTGTAGGGTCCAGATGTTAGTAACCCCCACTCCTTCACAATGTTTCTTTGAACAGTGGCAGCAGCTCAGGGATTATCCTGATAATTGCTCTTCATTCTGTGAGTGTTCTCCAGGTTAGGAGCTATACTGACATCACACCTAGCCTCCTGCAGGACCCCAGGTCCTCACTATGTCACCAGAATGCCAGACCTTTTCCATCACGTGTCTCTGGCCAGCGTTATCTGCTGTTCATAACCTTAAATCCTCTCCATGTTGTCTCTTCTTGTCCAAACAATTTTCCTGGAGGTTGTCAGTCTGCAGTTCCTCTGGAATCATCTGTCTGCCACCATCAGGTAACTGGCTCCAAAGCAACAGCTGTGACAGTGCAGGAGATCAGAGGGTTGTGCACCAGACTAACTTTTTTCCTTCTTTTTGCCCCCCTTAGAGTTACAGACTGGACATATGGAAGTTCTTCAGAGACAGCAAGAATCCCAGAGCATGTGATCATCTGAATGGCTTACCCAGCGTGCTTCCTGGGTATTTTCTGCATAGCACTTCTGGAAACTATTTAGGGTTTACTAGGGTGGAAATGTGAGGTCCTGTCATGTTATAGTATAGGCATGTGCTTTGTGCACTGAACTTGCAAAATGATGTCAGAACAGTATAATTCATGCAGTGATGTCTGCAGACAGCCTGGAACAATAGCCCAGCACAGTGCAGACCTTTAATTTTGGCAGAGGTTTTTTCACGATACTCTTAAGTATTCAAAAAGAAGTTGTTCTTTTAATATGATGTTGTAATTAACTCTGGTAAGCACTGATTGGGAATTCTTTTGGCAAAACCGTTTTTCCCTAGAGGGTATCAGTTCCTATAAAACAAAGTGTGTTTTTGTTTTTCTTTTTTTCCTTCTGCATAAAGAGACTGAAAATAGTTAAATAACTTCTGATTGAGGGATTTCTTCTGCTTTCTCAGTGGTTACCTCATAGTAAACATTATGTAAAGGATTTGGAATTGAACAAAATAGGATTATAAAACCATATTATAAACTTGTGCCCTAAACCCAGGGTGTATTGGTCTTCTGAGGTAGGATAGACTGAGGAATGTTTGCCAACCCTTTTAGTGAAGAATTTTGTCTAGTATTCAATCTAATCCTCCTTCTTCCTCACTCCCCATGCTACTTGAGGTTGTTTCCTCTCATCCTGTTACTTTTTACTTGGGCAAAGAGACTGACACCAGAGCACTTTGTATTTTGGAGAGGCTTCTCTAGACTTCCGTGGGCAATTCTTCAGAGCTGCAGGACAAGGGGCAGAGCAGAAGTGAGGTGGGCTCCATGTGGTGTATGAGAGAAGCTGCCTGGAGAAATCAGTGGATGCTTTCCTCAAAACCAGCACATTCCCAGTCACCTGGGAACTGAGCACAGTTTTGCACAGGATTTGAGTTCAGTGCCTGCATGGCAGCATGGGTGTCACTGGTATCACGTTGGTGCTTGGTGGAAGCCAATGTGTCTCCTTGTGTGCTCTGAGGCTGGGGAGAGACTGGTGGGGAAACTGAAATGATGCAGCCACTGCTGCTGTTGTGTGTGGTTTGGTGGGGTTTCTTGAAGGTGTTTTTGGTGGGGGTTTTTTTTGAGTTTTTTGGGGGGTTTTTTGTTTGGTTGGAGTTTTTTGGTGGTGGTTTTTCGGGGTTTTTTTTGTTTTCTTGGTTTTTAAGTGGAAATCCACGAGTACCAGGTCTGTATGAGCCTGTGGTGTGGAAGGTGGGCTGGGGCAGTGTGGGAGCCTCTGAAAGGTGAGGTATACTCACAGGAAGGAACTGCCTAAGGAGGAGGGGGAGGCCTTGGTGCATGGTCTGGAGGTGAGGGGGTGTCTGGGGTAGAGAGTGGTGGTGTGGGGTTTGGCATGACAAGGCAATGATGGGAATGGGCCCCCACAGAGCAGCTCCCTGCCCTGAGGAGCCAGCCAGCATGGCCAGGTAGGTTGGTTTGCTGAGCAAATGCCAAGCTGTGGTCTGGCCATGAAGGGAAGCAGGATGAGTTGCAGCCAGCCATGGGGGGGATGTAGGAAGCAAATTTCTCTGGAAGAATTGTTCTGAGGAGATTGGGACTTACAAGACAGGTAGAGCAGCAGGTGGCTGTGTTTCAGCTGCTGAGGTTTGTCACACTGGTTCTTGCCAGCAGTGGGAGATGGATGAACAGAACTTCTGTGCCTGAGTGTGAGCACTCCAGTGCTGTTGTGGAAGCAGTCAGCAGGGAATGCAGAAACCACAGCACCTTTATCCTTAAGTGACTCCGTTGCCTTTCAGGATCAGTTTGAAACCAATTGTTTATAAAACAATCTGTGAGGTTGCCAGAGTTGACTTTTGAGTAGTTCCAAGTATTGGCAGTCTGTCTATTGCTTTATTCACTCTCACCACAGATGTTATGAAAACAATCTCCTGCCTCCTGTAACACCGAGACTGAACGTTCTTTCTCACGCTTGCTGGCTCTTCCTGGAGCCCCCAGCAATTCCTGCTTTGGCTAATGAATACCAAAGCTCGATGAGAAGGTTTGGCTACAGAATGCTGTGGAGTCTAGGCTCTTGGCTGCAAGGAATCTCCTCACACTGGTGAGCTGTGAGCAGAAATAGGCAGGTGTTCTACCAGGGACCAAGGCTCCAGAGAAGAGGCACGACTTGGATTTGGGAATCCTCTCTTGTGTTTTTTCTTAGATTTCCCTCAGTATCCCTGTGGTCATTAGTGAGGAGCTTGCACTTTGTTAGAGTAGTGAAGCTGGTTACACCAGCTTTTATATAATGAGAAGATGCAGAGAGCACATCACAGTTCAGATCGCTATCATAAAATAAAGTTGGCAATTTCATGCCTGGCTATAGTGGAAGTTAATTAGCTCAAGTCTCTCTCATCTGAGCAAGGCAACAGCAGGATTATATTGTCTTCCTATTAGGCAGTAGTCTTGCCTCACATGAAATGAGATGTCTGGCCATTCTCATAATTGCATACAGCTATTTATTTTTTACCACAGCTTGATTGTCTCACTCCTTAATAGGCAGCAAAACAGTAATGAGATCTTCTCCTCTCCTCCTGAATTCCTCACAAGCCATGCTGAGGACTCCTATGCTTCAGTAGCAAAGGGGAGGGTAAAGCAGAAGTAGAGGAGAAGGCAGTCTCTTTGACTCTACCCTGAAATCAGCTTGGTGGGAAAGGATAGTCTGCTAGCTTCTGACTTAGTGATGGAATCTCCTGAGTAACTGTTTCATGCTTCAGCCCTTTATTCTCCCAGACTAAGAGAATTTGTCACATCCTCCTGTTACTGCCAGCAGGACCTTATAAAGAGCTTTGCTAACTGTTGTTTGCAGGAAGAGGACTACAGTAGCCCATGTAATTGTTTTATAATATGCAGAGATGTTTCCTGTAAGGGTAAAAGCTGAGGACCAGAAGGTTGGGAGTATGGCATATTTCAGGATACTGGGAGGCTTGTAGTGCTTACAGCTGCTGTTGTCAGATTCCATCAGTACAGGAAAGCCTGCCTCACTGACAGTGGAAGATTATGGTTAGAATCCATGCAAGGACAAATGGAAGTTTAAATAAACTGTAAAGCTCACCTGTTTGTAGCAGACTGGTTGGTAACAGAAGCAGAAAATGTCTTGGTAGTCTGGTTAGGGGGTTAGGAGGAGTATATTTCATAGAATCATCATAGAGTAGTTTAGATTGGTGGTCCACTACCTCCAGCCCCCTTCAATGAGCAGGGATGTCTTCAACCAGGTCAGGTTGCTCAGAGCCCCATCCAAGCTGGCCTTGAATGTTTCTAGTAAAGGTGTATCTACCACCCTGCTGGCCAACCTTTTCCAGTGTGGCAATACTAGAATTGTAAAAACATTTCTTCCTTACATGTGATCTGAATCTACCCTCATTCAGTTTAAAGCCTGTTATTACCCTGTTCTATTGCAGCAGGCCCTAGCAGAAGGTTTGTCCCCATTTGCCTTATGAGAACCTGTGTTTGTGCTGTTGAGGCTAAGCCTGCCCACACAGCAGGACTGCTTTCAGGTGTGCCAAGGGGACCAGCCTGACATGCTGCCTCAGGTTATCCAGAGTTTGGAAGAGCATAGTGTATGGTAGTGAATATAAAGTGTGAAAGCAATTCTAACAGCCCCGGGGTTTTTTTCTGCAGTTACTTAGGACAGTGAGGGCTGGAACAAGAAATGCTGAAATTGCTGTTTGCCCTTTCCTCAGGAATGAATGAAGGCTGGTGTTGCTAGGAATCTTTGGCTTCAGTAACATCTTGCTCATTGGAATAAAATGAGACATGAGTTAAGCACGAAGAGTGAATAGCTATGCAAGAAGGTTATAGTTTAGGAAAACTTCTGGCACTGGAAATTCTTATTAACATATGGCTAAATTTGTTAGCTGTGGGATGGAACAGATTTAAGAACACCTCTTACTGTTGTATTCTGAAAAACTAATACTGGAAAATGAAACAATGAGCTGAGGAGGTCAACCTATTGACTGTCTTAGGTTTAGACAGTAAATAAACTGTAAATAAAGCATTCTGGTGCCAGTTGGGTAGAAGGTTCCAGAACAGTCTTTGTGATCTTTGCACCCATGGCACAGCAATGCTCCAGGATGTGCCTGGAAAACCAGCAGCTGTGGTCAGCCTGCTATCAGTACTTTGTTGCTTGGTCAGGGAGGAGAGAAGTTCAGTCTGATTCCTCCCTAAGCCTAGGCTTTATCACAGAGTGGTGTTAGTGGAGTACCTGCAAGCTACAGGATCCTATGAACATAGTTCTGTACACAATCCATGGGAGTCTTTCAGTATGTAAAAACAACTCACGTTCTCCTCATTTTTCTTGCACACTCTGATGCTACACCATAACTGCTGAGACCTTCTGACATCTAAATAATGCCCTTCAATGCTGCTGTTTTCTTGTTCTGCTGCAAGCTTTGCAGGCATGATAAGAACTGGTCATGGCCTGTCCTTCTTTTCCAAAAGTAAAACCTAACCCCAGCTATACATCCAGTTTTCAAAAGAGTTTGATGCTGCAGACTTGAAGCACAAGTCTGGGGGCCCTATCTGCCTGCCTGTACAGATTTCTGAGATTCATGAACAAAAGGAGCTCCAGTTACTTCTTATTCATAATCCTAATTTTTGAAAGCTGTTGAGGCATTGCTTTTCTCAAAGTAATCATGGCTTGGGAGGAGCTTTCTGGCATGCTTACAATTACTTTTGGAGACCTACATCTAGGAGTCTGGCTGAAACTTGATGCTTGTATTTTGGAACAAGAACTATAAATCCAACCTGAACGCTGGAGTTCCCTTAGCTCTGCACTAGGCTCTGTGCATAGTCCAGCCAGAGCCACTGGGTGTTTGTCACAACAGCCTCATCATGTTTGCAAGCCCTCTGGCATTGCAGTAAAAACTATTTATTGCAACCTCCTCGTGCTGGTTTAACTGTGGTCTGCTAAAGCCCAGAGGTCTCAGGGTGTAGGGGTAGTTTACAGGATGTTAGTGATGGCTGCTCATTGAACAGGGTCTCTGAATACAAGTCAGTGTGGAGCAAGTTTATTTCTAACTCCAGCATTTAGAGAGAGCTCAGAGTTGTAAGGCTGCTTTGAATTTTGGCACAGGTGGCAGAACTCCTTGGTGTCTTTCCACCAGAAAGTCAGCCAGGGTTTGAGCTGGGATGAAGATTTATCATTCTGTTCTACCTTCCCTTGCCTACAGGGCAAGAATGAAGACAGGTTCCAAGAAGGGCTGTGGATATTTAGGTACCAGTCAGGACAGCCTTAGGTGAGGCTAGGCTTAGGAAGCATTCAGGAGAGCTTGGGGACTAAATGGGGTTTTGGGGATTTATTCAGGATTTGTAGTTTTAAGAGAGAGGTTGGTGAAGGTTTTGGTAAATGCACGAGGCTTGATGTGGCAGGTGGTTGCTGGACTGGATTTAAAACTAAGATCAGGAAAAAAAGGTTTGGCATGATCTAAGGCTTCACCTCAGCCACAAACTGATCTGATCTTGATGTGGAAATCACAGCCCAAAATCTTCTATGGTGTGCTGCAGAGTCATCAGCTGTTGATCATGTCACCATTATCCTACAGTTTCAAGTTGAAACTCTTTTTCTATGAGTCACACAACATATCGGAGTGCTGATTCTACTCCTTGGAAATCAAGAGTCAAGCTGTGTAATAAATCAGAAATATTTGATCCTGCCATACTCCAATTATGCAATTATATTTAATTTCAGTTTTCCATTGTCTGAAATGTCATTGCATTGTCTTTTAGCAGTTTTTCTCCTTTTAGTACTTTTTCTCCCTCCCTCACTTCCCACTGCTCTAACCCTTCTTAAACTGGGACTTGAAGAAAAAGGAGTGTGAAGGCAGAGTGGTTAATGGGGTAAAATATCCCGTTTTATCCTGTATTTAGTTGCAGAACTAGCAGCTTGAAACATTTTGATCTCTTAAAAATCCAGGGAGTGGGACTCTTTGGCAGAAATTTATCTTTTCTCCTTCCTTGAAGGTTTCCAACTCCATTAAGCCTTGGAATGGAGAATGCACTTTGAAGACCCTTGAGCAAATTGCTTTGATATGAAAAGGGCTCAAGTTCCTGTGATCTGTGTGTATGAGGATTTCTTTCTTGGAAGCAGTTCCTCAGACCCATGTTGCAGAATGCCCTGTCATCTTAGTGCACTAATACTCCTTTCCAAAATGCTCTGAGGGGGGTTGTTTTGTTTAAGGGGAGGCAGAGAAGGGAGTTTCCCTTGTGCTTGCCAAGGTAAGAGGCAAACCTCTTCTGAAGCTACTGCCATCCCCTATCACCCTTTAGGGCTTCTTGTTGTCCCCTGCTATTACCAGAGAGTTTATGAACTTCCTCAATGGCTCATTTCAAACTGAAGTGTCCACGTTCCTTCTAGAGCCTGCTGCTTACCAGCTCCATCCCAAATTCACTGGCATGGGAGAGATTCTCAGAGCTTCTAACTTTTAACCATATCCCTCAGCACACTGCATTAAATGCTGCCACCAGCTTCAATCAGGGAATGCAGGGTGCCTCTCAGCAAGAGAAGATGAGGAGCTGGTTTAATTGGGACACTCAAAGATGTGGACTTAATTAGGCAATTTTGTTCATCTTGCCCAGGGGTAGGAGGAATCACAGCAAATAGCCAATGGAAAGTTTTATGAGAATAGTTAAATATCTGCTGCATCTTCTTGCTCTTTGCCATGCAGGCTGGAGCTCCTCAGACTACTTTCAACTGGTATCAGGATTTTTTTATCATTTACAAGTGCTGCTCCCATCACTCTTTCAGCAGCCTTGTTCTACTTGGCTGTTTCCCCATTGGGAATGTGCATTCCCTCTCTGTGTTCCCTAGTGGAGAGTAGCAAACCACTGTCTTGGGTCAGATACTTCCTCTAAGGGTGAGATGATTCCCAAACTCTTCTCATCCCAGAAAAAAACTCTGGTTATATCATCTTTCAGAGAGATAAAGAGGTTTGCTTTCCTTTGTGATTTCTTCTTTCTGGCAAAGTCTGCAATTGCTTTTTTGTGTGTGTGTGTGTAAAAGAAGCTATAGGTTTTTATTTGTGTTGAAATGCCTACAGATTTTTCAGTGAAAATTAATAAAACCTGGAATTAAAATAACAAAGGGGATGTGCACTGAATATTTTTTTTTATTTTTCTATTAGTAAATGAAAAATCTTCAAAAGAAATCTGTTGCACATTTCTCTTTGCGTCTAGAAAAAACAATTTCTTGTCTAGCCCCTGTATGTATGTAAAACACCTTGCCCTTTCTCCTCTCTAATGTTAAGATTTATAGGCTTCCTTTCCAACTGCTAGTCTTTCCTCCACTGAAGAAAAATAAAAACAGCAATAAATTTCCAAATTCGGTTGCCAAAACTAATTCATCATTTGAACATAGGCACCAGCTCTGATAAGATATGGACCTGCATCATTCAGCCTATGCCATGAATTTTTATTTAGTTACTGCTCTTACTCCATTGGGAAAAAAAAAAAAGGTCCACTGAAGCCAAAAACTGGTGGGTCATTTTCCATCTAACAATTCCATATGTTACCTGCCAGGCCCCCATGTGACAGAGTTGTGGCTATCTGGGAGCACTGTTCTGTTGCTCTGTATTTAGTTCCAGTCTCAGTATTGGGTATATAAAATTGAAATGTGTTTCTCCTTTCTGCTCCCTTTTCATTTATAGCCTTATAAAAATCCCCAGCCTATATCCCAAGTCCCACTTAATCCTCAGCTGTCTTTTAAACCAAGCTCACAAACACTTGTGATGAATAAAATAACACATTTATATAAACTATCCCATTCTCCTAATAGGTCTCCCTAAATTAACTTATGTCACCAATAATGTGTTAGTAACTACATCTGTATTTCTGATTTTCTGTAATATCTTCTCAGGAATTTTAAAGATATAAATCTTCAAGTCTATCAAACTTACAAACCTATTTTTCTTAAATCTCCCTATGAAACATAGATGTATAACTTTAATTTTTAGAAAAATTGCATAAAAATTGCATGAAAATTGTGTCTCATGGTAACCCTCTTGCAGTATTTAATTTCTTTTTTTTTTTTTTTTTTTGTTAAAAACATTTAGCTTCCTTATTTCTGATCTGACATGACCTAACATAGTGTTCACACTTCAGCAACCATCTATCTTGGCACACTTTGGATTTAGCTAAGTGAAGAGACATTTTCTTTCATGCTCAGAGTGTTTCTGTGAAATTTGGCAAACCAATCCAGTGGTAGTGGGGAGAGAGGCAGAAGCAGAGGCAAGAAAGGAAGGAACCATAAGACTCAAACAACCTTCTTTCAAAGCCAAGTGCTCCCCAAAACATGCTTTGTCTCTCTAACTTTGGGAACACACCTGGGGTGCCTAAACTGGCAGCCTAGTCACAGCTGAAAACCTGATCTGAGCTAGGAGGTGAGCCCTTCAGTGGCTGCTGAGGAGAGCCTCAGACACTAGATCAGAGTCATTACTTCAGGGCTGTTGGTATCTCTGCCCTTGTCTGTGAAATCCAAGCATGGGTGACTCCATTACACTCAACACACCCCATTACCCTGCCCTTTGATTAATCTCAAACTTGGCTGGTTCTTTCAAGTTTCAGCTCTTGAGTAAGATCTGGAATTTCTCTTGGGTTTCACTCGTGGCAAACATATGTTGGGGTGTAGACCACATGTGTGGTGGTGATGGGGGGAAAAAATAGTATGTGGAAACTTCTCTCTCTCCCCTCCACCCTCTTTGTCACCAACCCATTTCCATGGTTTAACATTTGTGATCTGAAGGATCTGTTCCACAGGCCCTATTTCTGGCTCACTGCAAGTTATTCTGTTTAACAGGCCTTGCCAAAAGTGATTGATGATTGCATGAGGGAGAAGTCTAATGGCTTTCAGCTACACTATTCACATGAAACCCCTGCTACAGAGCTGACATGAAGTGAGATTACTGCTGAACTAGAACGTTCTCATCTCATTCAGTGGAACCTGTCCTTGCTGAGGTGTGACATCCTTCCCCTAGTGGCAGTGCATGCCATTAAACTGCCATGAAGATCCGCAGATCTTCCCAATTTACGGGACTATCTAGCAAATGTTTCTGCTTTGCTGAGTATACAAGAGATGTGCTCTTTCCACTTCACTGAACTAACTAGATCCCAGGCTTCTAGTTTGGGGTGGGTTTGGGGTTGTTGTGTTTTGGGGTTTTTTTGGTTTGTTTGTTTGTTTGTTTGTTGTTTTTTTTTGTGTTGTTTTTTTTTTTTTTTTTTTGCACTGTAGGTGGCTTGGATCTAGGAACCTCAGGTAAACTATCACTCATATTGTCTGTGATTGCCTGACATGAGGTGAAAAAGGCTATTTCCAGCACTATCAAAGAATGATTGTAAGGAGACTCCGGAATTTCTTGAGGAAAGCAGGCTGTTGGCAATGCTGGTTAGAACTGGGGAAATCTGCTAGAAGGTCATGGTCATTCATTCATTGCTGGGAAGCAGAAGGGTAGGAATGGGGACAAGGTCACACAGGCACTGCTAATGCCTCATGCCCCTGGCTCCTGCAAGCTTAGCTGTTCCTGTTGGAACTCCAAGGGGCAGTTTCAGTGCCAGTACTTGAGGTGGGAGTGGGCACCCCTATGACCAAGAAGAGCAGTTCTGCTGCTCTGGTAGGGTCTAGATCTAACCTCCTCACTGTTGACCCATGAAAGGGCAGAAAACTGGAGTTTTTCTTCTGAGATCCTTACCAGACTGCAATTCTGATTAGTTGTGGCTGGGCAAGAATGCCAGGCTCCATTAGGAATTTCATCCTTTTGAAATTCCCCAGGAGCCAAGCAAGGATAAAAAGAGCATCTACCCAACAGGGACAATAATGAACATGTAGGCTGCTGGCAACAACATGCAGAGTGAGGTACATCCTGGTGTTGCTCCCTAATATTCTCCATTAACAGCCCACAGGCATCCTGGGGAAGGAAATACAGCAGACCAAAGGCCAGAGAACAGACAAAACAGGAAAGGTACAAGCATTCGAGACCCCTTGCAAACGAATCTGATTTATTAAAATGTATCCCACCTTCAGACAGAAGCTTTATCAGGTGCCCTCCTGACCCTTTGTCCTTCTGTCTCTCTGCTTTAAGCCCATTGCCTAGTTGGGAGTTCTGCCTTGGCATTTGTAGCCATCTAATATTATCAAAATTGCTTGTTCTTTGACTATATCTTTTTCTCATGCCCCTTCAATCTGAGGCAGCTGAATTTTGCCTGGTCTCCACTGACTATTTCTTTTTCTGCTGCCAGTGAGTATGAGAATGGAGGAGTTTGCCTTCTTTTTGTCATTTCTGTAACTCCTTCCAAGCAGCTGGAATTTATTTTAATAAAGTTCATTTCAATGGAGCCTGGAGCCATAATACATGAGGCTGTGATCTCAGACGGGCTCATAAATTAAGTAGGGTCAGCTCTGGTCGCTGCATGCATAGGAGACCTCCAAGGACACCCTGTGTGCTGCTCAGCCTGTGCCAAGGATGCAGCGACTGCCAGACTGCCTGCCCAGGAGGCTGTCTCCTTTGGAATGCTGTCTCTAGCCACTGCCAAATGCTTCAGAGGGAGATACACGATCCCTGCCTTGGCTGAGTTATTCTTAACTGATCTTAAGCCCCTTCTGGACCTTTGTGGCATGAAGCTGCTGGTCTGCTGTCTCACGTGTGCAGGGGTAGCTGGGGGCACGGGGTGCTGGCTGCTTACACAACACTTGGGCCATTCGCTGACAGTCATAGAAAGGCTGCTCTGCTCTGCCAGCCCCATCCCAAACTTCACTGGCTGTCCTGAGAGGTGAATGCACCACAGAGGTGCCTTGACTTTGTGGGGGAAGGAGCCAGCTTGAGCATACCCTTTGCAGTTTTCCCCCTGAAGCTAGATAGTAAGTATGTGTTCTTAAAAGGTGTATATAGTCTTGTCATAAAGGCTCCAAAAGATGGTGACCTTCAATGCTGTAGTAGTTTTGGCTTCCCAGAAATTACAACTTGTTTAAATAAGAAAGAACTTTTCTCGTTGCACTTCCAGCTGTTGGTTCACATTATGTCTCTGACAGAAAGACTGAAACGCCTGTCTGCTTGCCTCCTCCGCTTATTAAATGCTTTTCTGTGTGTAAATCCCTATATTCAGCAATTATGTCACCTCTAAAACTTCTCTTCTGTAGGCTGAATTAATTGAATAGAGTAAGCCTTACATTTGAAGTCTTGTTTTTCAGTTCTTGTGGTCCCTGCTACAGATAGCCCGGCTCAGTGATAAAGCCTGTGTGCTTTGATATCCCGCAGCGTGTTTTTAATTCAGATTACAATAAAATCCACTGATTAGCAGTAAAATAATCCTTTAGGCTATGTTCAACAGTGTTTTTTCTTCATCAGTGAACCTACAAATTTAACCTTTCCCCTCCCAAGTCGAGGTAACTCCCAAAAATACTAAACATTTTTTCCTGTTAACATTTAACAGCTTTTCTAATACCTTGATCTTGACTTAGTGTTTAAAGCAACTATGAGATGTGGTGTTTTTTTTTTTTTTTTTTTTTTTTTTTTTTTTTTTTTTTCTGGAATAGCACGATGTGGAAAGAGAGGCCCTCAAAGAGCAGGAAGGCCTCCAGGTCAGGAACTTACAAAAGCTGTCCTGTGACCTTCCCACTACAGAGGGATGTACCAAGCTCAGGAGAAGCCTCTTCCCTTTTATTATAGTCTCTGGTGGTGTTGAGTGAGATAGGACTATTTGTTTTCCTTCTCTTGTTTTTCTGGTCCCTTTTCCTCTTGCCATAGTGTGCTACTTCACCGTGGAATCAGAGTTTGCACAGAGATATTATTCACCAAAAGATTAAATTTGTAGCACTGCTCTGCTTCTCACTTCTCTTTCTTGATGCCTTTTGCATAGTTTCAAGATTATCTCAAAATTTCAGAAGAAACAAACTAGAGTCAAATGCTATTTGAGCAGGCATTCTGTGGGCTTTTCCACTGACAAAACTGATAACATTTCTCATTTCTGACCAGAGATTCATTTTGTGGCTCTCTTCAGTTGTTTTTTTTCTCAGCCTAGAGATCTGCTATCTGTCTGGAGTTTCGAGTGTTTCAGTTTTTATTGGTTTGAATGTGAAACACATCAATAACAGCCCCTACATAACAGACAGGCAGATGATAATCTCCAAGTCTCACTTGACTTTGAGTTTGTTTGGTATCCAAATCTAAGTCTGCAAAGGGACTATGATGAAACATAGTGTTAATGCTTGTCACTAATTAGCTTCCTCACCTTCTCAGTGTCTGTCTGTGCCATCACCTGAGAAACAGTGCTGGTATGGTGTTAGGAGTGGCAAATACTCTGGATCTGGATACCAGTGCTGATGTACACTCCTGAAGTTCTGTCTGGGCAATGACAAGGACTCAGCCAGATGGTTTTGCTTGGGATATACTGGATTTTGACTGGATATACTCTGTAAGGGCTGTGTTTTATTTTCTTCCTGCAGCAAAGAAGATACTCTTCAGCATCCAGCCTGAATTTAGTTATAATTTTCCCAGGGTTAGTGTCCAGGGTGTATTGCAATATCTCTTGTATTTTGTGGTGTCGGTATCAGGAGGCTGTCCCTGATTTCAGGTGTGGTACAGGAGCTTTCTTAGCAGCTATGAGGTGTCATGGATGAGGGGGCTGAAGTGGCAGAGGCTGTTATGCTACTTAAATGCTTGATGCAGGAGAAAGGTATACTGAGTTGAGTCAAACCAAATGGAGAGTGGGAGGAAGCTGAGTCAGAGGTTCTAAACATGCATCAAGAAGGAAACTTCAAACATTTTTCTCCTCTTCTGCAGAAACAAGAAGAATTCTGGAATGACCTTGGATGTGTTGTGTGAATGGGTGTGGATGTGGGTGACCCTCTGAGTGTCTCCATAACATGCTACAGATGTTTTTCTGTTTGCTTGCTTGATCTGGACATTTTGTTCAGTTCAGCTTTGTATTGTTTTCCAGACTGTTATAAAATAGCTCATCCTCAGGCACTGGGCACTACTTCTTGGAGGTATAGCATCCACTGATTTCACATTTATCACCTATTGAGATTAGGAAGAGCTGCCTTCCTACACCAGAGTGCACCAGCAGGCTCTGCAACATTCCCTGCCCCCAGCAAGGATTTTGGCTGCCTGTGCCCAGGAGCAGGTCTGCTGTGTGCAGCTGTAACCTGGGTGAGACACTGTGAAACAAGCTGTGTGAGACCTGTGTGGAGCCTTGGCAGGGTCCCCCCCTGGAGAGACCTGGGAGAGGGGTGAGAGCCACAGCTGAACTCAGGCCCTTTGTCCTTACTGGAGCTATGTTGTGCAGATGCCTGACCATGTTCCTACCCTCTGGTGCCTGACCCAGTGACTGGAATTCATAGCCTGACTTGAGAGCTGCCTTGCCTTTGAGGACTTGTCTGGCAACTGCTGGCCTGAGTCCAGCCCTGATCAGAGTCACTGGACTTGCTCTGCTTCCCTGCTCCTGCACTGCAGCCCTGCACTCGTGGGTGGGAGCACTGCCCTGCCTGCCCTTGCAGAGCAGCCCTCTCCTGCTGCTCTGACACCCTGCATCTGGCAGAGCTACAGCTGAGATATGCAGGGCATCCCAAGCTTGTACCAATAAAACCTTTACAACATCCCTCACCACGATGTGTTTTTGAAATGCATCCAAGAGGTTAAAGGCTGGATTTGGAATACTAATCACCTCCTTTCCATTAAGCCAAGCTTTTTTGGTGAAAAAAAAGGAAAGGAAAAGCCTACATCAGAGATGGAGGGACACGTTTGAAAGACAAGATTGGCTTTTCATACATAATATCACAACTTCAAAGTCCACTAGCTAGCACCAGTAGCACATGATTTATTTCAAAATAGTTCCATGTGATGGAGTATTTTGAAAGGTCATATGTGCCTTTTGTGGGATTGTTTAAATATATTGGGTTTATGGAAAGTCAGTTATCAGCAGCCACAACGCATTAATGAGTGATGCAGACTATAGAATAGGTGCAGTATCTCACAGTGCTCTGCACATGTATTCACAGGGTTCTACACACAGAGTGTTTTAAAATAAGATCTCCTTATAGATTTTATTTCCAAATAACACTGACAGCACTTCAGAGATCTTGCAGTTCATATGAGAGAAGCCTTCCAGCAAAAAATGGGAATTGCTCTGGTTGTCTTCCATGTGGGCTGGGTGAACTGACTTTACCACAGCCTTTAGAAAAGTATTTTCCAGCTGCTCCTTTTTTTTTTTTCTGACCAAAGAGACTGAAAACAGAGGCTGAAACAAAAGCATCTTACAGGCCACTGGAGGAGACAGAAGGAGGCCATGTGAAGAGGGATGTTCTGGCTGTGATTCCCTTTCTTGCTTCCAAAGCCCTTGCCATATTCTGCATTCCACCTAATCCCTCAGATTCAGATGCTAGCACCACTGGGGCAATCTGTGTGTCCTTTTCCCATCAGAAATGGAGTAGCTTGCTAGCTGGGGATGACTGACCCCTACTGCCCAGAGATTCTCTTGACTGCCAAGAGTACCAACCACACTGAACAGACTTTGCTTGGAGTAACAGGCCCTGACTTCTAAGATGAAGCAGGTAGGGGAGGAAGAATACAGCAACTAACTGATTCCTGACTTTCCAACATGTAAGTAGCCTAAACAGTGGGGAAAACACATCCATGCTTCTTGAAACCTCCACAATCCCTTCTTTGTGTCCTCTTTCAGGGCAGAACTGACAGGAACTGAGACAACAATCAGCCTGTATACTTAATTAGTGCAATTTCCCTTGAGTGGCTTGCTGCTTTTAGGCATAGATATAATCTGTTGTGCATGACATCCCTATCATAGATATTTGGAATGAAAGGTGGAAAAACATCTCCTTTTTCTGTGTGCTCTCTCATCCATTCCTCTTTGGTCACTGGGGGTGTCATCTACAGTCAAAACAGGACTGGGAGAAAGTACTGATGGGAGCTCAAAGGCACAGCCTAATGTATCTTGCCAAAAGAAGTACTTGGGGAAAGGCACAGAACTTCTCTGTCTCTGTAGCCCCCCTTCCATGCAGCAGAATCTGGGTAAGTGGTTCTGTGTGACTGCAATTATAAAGTCCATGCCTTATCTATGTATCTACAGGGAAGTTCTAAATACCAAGAACAGGAACCTGGGAGAAGCTTGAAGTTCCATACAGATGTGGCAAGACCAGGAACTCAAGAAGCAGAAGTGCATCACTGAAGAAGAAATTTTTTTATGTAAGTGAGTATTGTATTTGTTTAGCACTGCAAACAGACACACAGTATGAAATCAGGCACTTGAGATGAGTCCCAGTTCACCAAACCCACTTGTTTAACTGTATGCACACTGCTGCAGACCCTCAGCTGTCCCCCTGGGCAGCAGTAGAAGTCAGCAGAGCGTGGACATGGATGCTCCCTGCCTGGTGCCTCCTTGCTGTGGCCTTGCAACATAGGACTACATAGCAAAGTTCAGTGGGTATTTTTCCTAGTTCCTCTTGAGAAGCTGGCACCTGCTGAGCTTTGCCTGATGACTGCAGCACACAGCTATAATTTGTTTTCTGATGATCTCCCTCTTAGCCATTGGGACTAAGAGTTTAAGAGTAGAGTTATCTACCTGTGGTCCATTATTCTGCATGCCTCAAGAGTGAACTTGTTTGGATCAACAACCTGGGAGGTGTCCCTGCCCGTGGCAGGGCAGGTGAGACTAAGATGATCTTTAATGTCCATTCCAGCCTCTTAACACTCTATCATTCTATGATTGTTAATTTTTTTTTTCTGTGCCATGTTCTGGTCCCTTCCTACAGGACAATCACACCAAGCTTTGTCATCTTCGAGTCAAGGGGTCTGGGATCAAAGCAGCTGAGATTGATCCTGCTCCTATAAATTAGCTCTTTTGACCAATGCTCAGCAGAGTCTTGTTCATAGAGTTTAGCTGCATTTGGACATGGGGAGGTGAGAAGGTAGCTCAGCTCATCCTGACTCAAATGTGAGTCTAGTTTGTTACGGTTCTACACATCCAGCTACCACTGTCAGCAGTGGCTAATCCTATAATGTGATGTCAATTGCTCCACTTCTTCTCTTATCTAGTTCCTTTGCTCCTAGCCACATTTCAAAAACATGGTTTCTTAGACTCTGCTCCCACCTCTCAGTTACTGCCATTCCTGGTTCAAGGAGTAACCTGCACTGTCATAAGGAGCTGTTGAAAACTCCAGGGGAAGCTTCATCACACCATTAATTTAGAAACCAGTAAAATATGAGGGATAGTACTGCTTCCCCTGGGGATGAGGAAGAGTTAACAATTTGAAGACAGTCAAACACTGATTCTAAATGGGGCTGCAGCCCTTTCAGATTCAGCTGTTCTTTTTTTGATAGGTTTTTTGAATTGGAGGACTTAAAGAGGCTTCTAAGTAGCAATTTGGAAGGTAAGTATTAACTAATGGTTGATACTTTATTACAGTGCTAGAGGGCACTGTACTGTTGAAGGTACTGTTTATGGATCAAATATAATAGCTAGGAGCTAGACAGTTTAATGGCTTGAGATTCCTTTGCACGTTTTGTTAAAGAGACACGTTAATCCTGACAGTGTTGTAACTCATAATAATTGCACTCTCCCCGTCTCAGACACTCTCTCTGTTTAATTCTTTGTTGTCCTGACCCTGTGGACTCCTTTCTTCTGAAGATGTGCAAGAAAATGTAAAGTGCTGCCATTCTGGATAGAAAAGCATTCTGCATTTTGTTTGCACTGGTGCAAATGCCTGCATGTGGTTCAGGCCACATGAAATCTGCATTTGCTTGTCTGAGTACATCTGTGGTCCTCTATCCAGTTAGTTCAGCTTTGGAGTTGATAGATAAAGGTGAAATGTACTTCTAACTGCTGTCAGGTCAGATAAACACGACTTAGAGCCCTTTTTACAGAATGCCACCAGTTGTCTTACAGCACTATCAGAAAGCTGGTGTCCATCACTCTGACTCTAAACAATTCTCACCTTGTGCACTTCAGTGTTACGTGTTTCTCTGAGGAAAGTAGTTTCATCTCCGCTGCTGGGCTTTTAAATTGAAAACAGGAAATAGTGACACTATCTGAAAATTCATAACTTGTCTACAAAGTTCTTTTTGAAAGTTTTGTTCACACTTTTTCCCCCCAAGATGTGATTTCATAAATGAAACATTCATACATTTGTCTAAAATATTAAAAGTTTTATTTTTAGATTAGAATTCAATTTAAAGTTAAGTATTCATTTTTTAGAGTCTGTTCATTTTTTCTCTTATTCTCACCTTCATTTTTTCTTACTAAAAAGAGGAAAAAAAGGAAGTTGGGGATTTTACCTGCTTTTTAGAAATATTTGTAATTATCAAATTTCCTACAAGTATTTATTTTCTTTATGAAGTTTTGAAAACCCAATTTATAAGTTTTCACTCAGAAATTTCTTTTAAAGTAACTTGACTAGTTCTCTTTCTGAACTTCAATCAGAGTTATCATGTAAGTTCCTTTGTATAATCAAAACATGAGGAAAAGTATGTTATTGCTGTTTCTGGCCATCACCAAAAATATCAGTCCCAGACAGTGATATCATGACAGCAAAGCAAACCTTGAATGATGAACAGCCTGTGCTTTTACATGGTTCTACATAGAAATACACAGTTAGCATACTCATGGAATCTATTGTCCAGAAGATTTGTTGCAATGGGTGAAAGTGTCTGAGGAAAGTTTTCTGGCAGCAAGTGTGTTCTGGGTTTGGACTTGGGTGACTGCCCAAGTGCACTGAAGGGACAGCATGCAACTGAAGGTCAGGGAGACCCGAAACTGTGAGGGTGAGCACCAACAGGGTAGATGTTCCAATAAAAATAATAATTTTTATTGCCATTTTCTTTTACTGCAGTTTTCTAAATTGTATGAATCAACTCTGAAGGCAGAAGATCACACTGATCACCTCAGCTCTCTTCAGTGGCCTTTGCTACCTTTCAGAATATGACTTCTTTCTTCACCTTGCATGGCTGTGCCTGCAGATCCCATCTTGCACATTCCCAGGCGCCTGCCTCCAGTGCAATTTCTGCTTGGCAATGAACTGCTATTTTTTCTGCTTCCCCTCCCATCCCCCAGATAAGTTCTAAGCAGCTGTGAGGTGGGCTGATCCGTCTCAGGAAAAGATCTAGCTGTTGGCCTGACAGAGGAAGCAATTTAGCTCTCCACACTGCTCTGCATGCCATAGTCCTTCTTCTTTCCTTTTCCCTTTCCATTTTCCCTTTCATCTCAGCTTACCTTTATATTTCCCTGCTGCTGCCTTAGAAACTATGGTGCTCTCTCATTTTATTCTCCCCACACTCAACTTCATGGATTGAAGACTGATCAGAATCATGAAGGAAATTTTTCCAAGTCCAAGGAATTGTTTTGAGAAGAGGCTGGTGATTTTTTTACATATTAGGTTTTTCTAGGGAGATACTCTACAATTATGCTGGGCTTGATTAAAATGGCAGCTCATACCAGAAAAGTGACAAAGACACCAGTACAGTCTGACATTCACCTGGAAGGTAGGCAAGGAACTTGAGGGTGGATTTATAACGTTTCAGGAAGTTTCTTCCAAGCCATATGCATCTCCCTCTCTAAAACACAAAAAATGTCAATGATTCCCATATACTAGAAAATGGTTTCCTTACTAGCTGTTGCACATCTGTGATTAGTTCATAAGGGTTTCATTTTGGTCTTAGCTCCTTATCCTACAGTACACTGAAGTATTTAAGTTGTTTTGTTTTGTGACGCTGCCAGTGGCTACAATCTGTATCCACACAATCTTTCTTGTAGGGGTTCTCATCATTCTGTTTTGCAGTGGATGGCACAGTCCTGGTTGCTACAAGGACTTGCAAAACTACTAGACTAAGACAAGGAAGACAAAGATTGGTGCTCATTAGAAAGCCTCAGGTAACAGTGACTGCAAATGCTCCTCATTAAGGAATATGTATTCCTGGTTTTCTGGTTTACTCAGCCCCCTTACAGCACAGTTACGTGCTCCAGGGTGCCATTTCAGTCCTATGATTTACCCTTTTCTCAAAATGTAGATTAATAATGGGATGCTGGCCAGCACACAGGGAAGCAGGCTAATGGCTGAGAGCGGGAAATAGCCAATTAAAGGATCAAAGTCAGGGAAATTAAGCCTTGAGAGGAAAGGCCACAAACAGGGTGGGGTTGGGAAGAGCAGGGTAGTAGTGGCCCTCAGGGGACACACCAGAGTAGGAAATGGGACCAGAATCAAAGCAGCTGAGGGCAAAATGCAACTGCTATCCCTTGTAGGAATTGCCTTAGAAGGGAGAGAAGCAGCACAGGAAGAGAGAACCGGGAAAACTGCAATATGTACACCAATTTTGAGAGTTCTTTAGCTACTGCACCCTCAGGGGTGCTCACGGTGAGCTGGGCTGTGAGCACACAGAGCTTCCCATGTGGTTCAGCACCTGCACTAGGTGCTTGCAAGCTCCTGCTTCTCCTCATGGCACCACTTCACTGCCTTTTACTCTCCTTCCTCGCTGCTAGTGCCTGGAACCCTCCCTCACATGGTTCCTCCCAAGCCCCTGTCATCTCGCCTCTGCTTTTGAAGTAATGCTTCCTAACATCCTTACTGATATTCCCCTGCTTTTGACAAGCTAGGTCCTTCATTTTAATGCCTGAAGCATATGTAGATGTGACCCTGCTTAACTGAACCAGCTATTTTCAGCTTGGTGCAGCATGGCAGTGAGAGCATTCCTGCTTTGGGGTAGAGGGAGCCCACACTTACCCTGCTGAAGCCAACATGAGGTGACTTGAACAGCACTGAAACGGGATATTCCAAAGAATGTGCTCGTATTGTGCACAGAGTGAAGTCACCCAAGAGACACTTCTGTCGTAAAAGGGTTTTTATGGAAAATTAGATGTTTACAAAACAGGGAAAGTACTGAAATATTTGTTTGGGTTGATTTTTTCCCCCCCTGAATCATTTAAATGGCAATATGCAAAGCAAAGTAATTTTTCTTGTATGTCACACTGTTTCATTAAGGCACTAAAAGAAGACACTTGATCTAGAAATTAAGATAAGTTGCTTCAATCAGTACTAAGTAGCAGGTGCCCTTAGTGATTAAATGTAATAGAGTATTTCCATTATTCTATTAAGCTTTATGTCAGCAGTTGTCATAGTTCCCCTCATATCCTGAAATACTGTGAAAACACGTTCAGAACAACATTTCAGGATTTTGGAATGAATGCTTTCTGAGAGTGTAGACAAATAGGATTTTCTTTGCATGGAAAATTTACAAAATTTGTGTTGGGTCTATAGCAGATTAAAAACCAGGAACTGAAATATTTTCTTTTCCTGTGAAGGATGAAGTATTAGGTTTAATAACACAGTATATTTCTGACACAGTGTAGGAGTTGTTCTGCTTCTTTATTTGCTATATTATTTGTGAAGAGCACAGAAGTACTTTTCTCTGAGGAGTGTGCTCTGTACCTTTCTGAGGGCAGTGTGCTCCTTCCCTGCTGTTTGGTGCTTCTCACGTGTATTGAGGGTGTTGGGGATAAAACTAAACTTATTACACAGCAAGATAGTTTATTATTTAGGTTGGAAAAGACCTCTAAGACAGCCAAGTCCAACCCAGCCAAATCCATCACTAAGCCATGTGCTTTAGTGCCTCCAGGGATGGAAATCCAGCCACTTCCTGGGCAGCCTGTTCCAATGCTCAATAACCCATCAGGGAAGAAATTTTTCTTGTTGTCCAATCTAATCTGACTTCAGGGGGACCATCGCTGTCCTGGCCCTGCTGGTCATATTATTGCTGATTCAGGCCAGGATGCCATTGGCCTTCTTGGCCACCTGGGCACTGCTGGCTTGTGTTCAGCTGCTGTCAAGTAACCTTCCTAGGTCCTACTCTGCTGTGCAGCTTTCCAGCCCCACTTCATCAGCCTGTAGTGCTGCCTGGGGTTGTTGTGACCCAAGTGCAGGCCCTGGCACTGAGCCTTGTTGAGATGCACACAGTTGGCCTCCGTCCATCGATCCAGCCTACCCTGATCCCTCTGCAGAGCCTTCCTATCCTCTGGCAGATCAACACTCCCACACAACGTGGTGTGATTTGTGAACAGAGGGTACACTCAATGCCCTTATCCAGGTTGTTGATAAAGTCATTAAACAGGACTGGTCTCATCACTGAGCCCTGGGAGCACCTTTGTGACTGGCTACCAGATGGATGCAACTCCAGCCACCACCTCTCTCTGGGGCTGGCCATCCAAGGAGATTTTCACCCAGTGAGGAGTGCACCCATCCAAGCCATAAGCAGCCAGTTTCTCCAGGAGAATGCTGTGGGAAATGGTGTCAAAGGCTTTACTGAAGGCCAGGTACACAACATCCACAGTCTTCACCTTAGAAGACCAAGTAAGTCAAGCAGGACGTGCCTTAGAGCAGCAGATACAGAAAGAGAAAAACAATAGAAAAAATACTTTAATGATGATGAGGTCAGTACCCTGGGCTTTTAGCTGCCATTTAAATTTAAATATGCACTGCAATGAAGTAAATAGGCCAAATGAGTCTACAGAGTGCTTTGGTGATGTGCAGTCTGAGACATTCATAGCAAGGTATCTTTGCAAATGACTATGGTCTGGCTTCCTGTGGTCAGCTACTGGGAGTGAGCAGCCACCATCACACACTCCTCCATAATGCACTGTGTGGGACAAAATACAACTGTAAACAACACCTTGAGCTGGGTTGTTGAGGCAACACCAAGGGGGCTCATACCTGGTGCACTGTTCTCCCTCAGCCCTCTGATTCACATCATGTCTGTATTTAGTCTTCACAATATCTTTTCAGGGTACATATTATATTACAGAACCTGACAACTGTAGAATTCCAAGTCTGACAATCTTGTAAGTTAATAATGAACTTTTTTCCTCAAAGTAACAGGAAGGGAGGCATAGACAATAACTTATCTACTTAATTGAAATCTGAGGAGTTCTGGTTTTATTTCTGTCAGCACAATCCCAGGGAAGTCAATCATATGGAACCAAGTGTGCAATTTAATTCTAAAGTGTTTGTTATCCAAGATGCCTGTGTCCGCATGGGGTGGGATCCTACCAATCCAAACTGAAACAATTTAATTTCTTTCTCAGCTGAATTTTACTGATTTAAAAAAAACCACATATTTTTCCAGACAACTGGTGCAAGACAGGTAAGGTAGCAACTGTGTGGGAAACAGGGGTGGGATACATACACTCTCCCACAGCCTCCTTGGGAAGTGGGAGAGAAGGGGGAAAGGATTGTGGTAAGACATGAAACTCCTTTTGATTCATCTGCTATCAAAACAGTAATGTGATTCTGTTAATTTAGATAAATATCTAAGGGCCTGGTTCCACTCTGGCTTACATCAACTGTTTATTATACTAATGTGTAATATATATACGTGGCCAATTCTGAGATAACAGCTGTAGTTCAGTGTCCATTCTGGCTGCATTACTGTTTAGAGAGATATGTTATTTTCTCAGAAATGTTACTGAAAGAAAGTAATCCACAGGCCAGGAAAATGGGATTGTTTTGAAAATGTTTCTCATATCTCCAGCTAGTCCCATGCTGGCTGAATTCAAATAGACTGATGGGATCCTAAGTGCTGTTCCACATATTCAAAACAAAAGGGCAAATTCAGCAGTCATTTGATGGCAGGAGTAAGTCCAGCCCCTTCCATACTGCCTGGTTCCCTCTGAGAAGGCTGGCCCACCTGCTGTCAAGAAATGCCTGTCTGGGTTAAACACTTCCCTGGCTGTGGCCATACAGATATCATTAACTGAAATATAGATACCTAAACTGCTGGTTTTGCATGAGATTATCTTGTATCAGCTGAAGGACTTTGAATTTGTGTTTCTTGAAACACCAACAAGTTCCTTTCGATTCATTTTCCTGGCTTGCCAATGTCCCTTTGAATAATAACCCTGTCCTGTAACACTGAAATTGGGTACCATCCACAAACTTGCTGAGGTGCACTCTGTCCCAAAGTCCGGCTTATTAACACAGACAAGACTTGGCATCAAAAAACATTGTCCTCTGTATTGATCCCTAGGGACAACCAGTCACCAGGCACAACCTTTTGAGCCCAGACATTCCTTCTGTTTTTCTCATCATTGTCTACCTATTCAAAAAAAAATGTCGTCAGTTTGACTGTGAGGATACCATGGAGACCATGCCAAAGATATTTCTGTACTAAAAGTAAAACAATATTCACAAGTAAAGCATACAGTTTGCTAAAACAGTGGTCCTTTCATGACAAAATCCAGTCCTTGGGGAGAAGCAGTGCTGAGCATGTTCCCAGTGTTCCCTGGCTTCTGCTTTCCCTCCAGAGGTCTTCCATGTATGAAATCAGTTCCAGCACATAACTTCATTCTTCCAGTGCCCAAAGCTATACACGAGTTTCCCATGCAGAACTCAGCTTCCACATGCTTTCCTTCTCTTATTAACGGGAAGAAAAGATGCCAAGAACATGGGAGCACGTGTCCCAAACCACAGTCACACGTAGGAAGCCTGCTTTTGGCCTCACTTGATAGCATTTTGTTTCCATCGAGTCTCTGTGCATAATGTGAAGATGATAATGTTTCTGTGAGCAAAGCATAAATGCTCTGTGTCAACCTGATAACCCCATCTTATTCTGCACACTCAGCTAGGGATGTTTCTCTCCCTCCCTCCCTCCTTCCTCTGTCTCCTAGCCTCCTGTCAAGTGTCTCTCCCATTTTTCTCTAATGTACTAATCAGTGTGATCTTTACAGAACACATTCAATTATCATTATTACTAAGGTGTCTGGATGTGCTGATGAAGTCCATGATGCTGCTATAGCAGGTTGTATCCAAGCATGCTTTACCAAAGGGTTTTTAGCTAAGTAAGACAAAGGCAAGACAAAATCAGAGCAGAGAAGCAATTTGCACAATATTGTTTAAATCAGGAGCAGAATCAGGATCCACAGATTTAAAATCTGTTTGATCACCTGCTAGACCACAGTTTCTGTAAATCCACTGTGGTGGTTGTCCACATGCCTGGGTTGCTAGTCCAGCTGACAGAATGCATTTTATATTCCTTTAATCCTATGTCCATGCCCCAAAGTTATTCAGCCCTTCCCAACATCTTCCAAACATAAGGTCATATCATTCTCTTCATAAGAACACTGGACTTGTGTAAATATATCTTAATCCCTGTTCTTCTAGCAATTTCTAGAACCCAGTTCCTATGCATACCAAGTTTTACTTCTGAGTCCTTTTGTTTGCCTTCTAAGACTTCTGTATTGTGATTCAATGCATGAATCTCCATGCTATAAATATCATATTCACCCCCTGGCCTCAGGAAAAGCTGATGTTGAACTTGTATGGAGCCTCTGGTGTTAGGCACACCAATTCCTCCACTACCAGCAGAAGAATGACTTCTCTTGTTGGTCTTGCCACTACATTTTGCTTCCCTTCCAAAAACTTAAATTAGTATATTCTGCCAAAATTTCCTTCAAGGAAAATTGAAAATATTCCTTGTACAGTGTGAATAATCACTGGAGCTTTTTGCTAAGGTGTGCCCTCTGGATATCTTCCTGTTTTCCCTACAAAATCACCCTGGATGTGGCAATAAATGCCGCCGGCATTCAGCCACTGAATTTGTGTCCGTGGAACCCTGAGTAAGGGGAGCTGGAGTGCTGGTGCTGCATGTTTACTCTGAGTTGTGGATTTGGCTTCTGTAGGACCTGGAGGTGGACCCTGGCTGAGGAAAAAACGTCACAAGAACATGCCTCTGCTGCTACCACAACCTTAATGGGCAGGAAAACAAAAGCAAGCAGGAGACCAGGTTGGCCTTGGAATGCTGAGTGGGGCTTTTGGAAGGAAAGGAGAGGATAAGGAGCTTGGATTGTTTAAACAGCTGCAATGAATCAGCAGCTCTCTTTCCCCAGTCCTCCCCTTGCTGCACAGCAGCCCATGCTACGCCAAGGAAAACAAAGTAATCCCAAAAAGTGCAATCTACCACAGTGCAGCCGAATCAGACTGCAGGACAGAACAGCCCTTAAACTGGAGAGTAAGAAAAGAGACGTTTTCAGATGAGGCCTAACAAGAACTGCAAAACTTGTTCTAGGAGCAAAGGAGAACGGGAGGAAAAATGGAGAGGAAAACACTGAAAAGGAAAGGGCCAAACTTGGCTTTGCTGTAGGCAGAGCCAGCTGGGCTAATCACAATGACAGTTCCTCTCAGCTGTGGCAGGATGAGATGTGCTGCTGCTGCCACCTGTAACTCGTGGCTCCTGCCACAGCTGGTTAGCACCACCAGCTAACAAAGCTGCTGCTAACCAACGTGGCAGCTTCTTTGTCCCCAGTTAGCAGAGCTCACTGGGAACTTAGAGCTTATGGAACCATGTTCAGGCCACAGCCAAAAAGTTTGGGACCTTTTAAGAACTACATGTGGTATGGGGAGAGCTCGGGGGTTGCTGTCACATGTGGATGAAAGCAGTGTTTTGAGGACAACCCCAAATATGAGGGTCCATAGGAAACCTGCAGGAGAAGCAGGTGAGAGAAAATTGCTAACACTCAATCTGCAGTAGCACTCAGGTTGTTGCTGCAAGGCATCCAGTCCTCACCCTGCCCCCCAGCTCTTCCCCTGGCTGCTGCTGGATCTGTTTGGCCAGTGCCCATTTAAGGATAGTTATTGCAGGGAGTGCAGTTACAGACTTTGTAATTGCTCAGCTGATGGTGTAATGGTCTCTCCGAGGATTCAGCCCAGCAACAGTAATGATACAGCTGGCCTGTCTTGCCTGATGGGATCATTTCCACTTTATTATAACTGTGATTTTCGGCTCAATAATTCCAGAGTATTTTTAGACCCTTTAGACCCTAGAGACAGAAAAAAAAAATAAATGTGCTGAATTTACAATGTTGGCTTTTGTTTGTTTGTTTTGCTTTGCTTTTTTTTTTTTTTTCTTATTAACTGATGACCAGAAGAGAAATTTTCCAAGGAAAGTCAGAGAGGGGTTGCCCAATTGAGCTTTCCTCCTGCTCCCTTTCCAGAAAAGAGGGGAACTCTCAGTAAGCTGTGGAAAGAGGTCAGTGAAAGGGGTCAGTATGTTTTTTGGGATGAACTGGGGGCCAAGGCATAAAACGAAGAGGAATTTCAGCTAAGACCACCTTCCATTCTCTCATCTTATGGAAAAAATCTCCCACAGAGAAGTGAGGTGAACTTCACCAGTCCATTTAAAATTAGACCATAAGAATCTCTGACCAGAAACCCTCAGGAGACAACAGAGTCCTAATTGCCAGCCCCAGCACCCATCCTTGTCAGCCCCCAGTTGCCAGAATCACAATAGCTGTGTCCTTCCTGCAGGCCATTTGTCTCCCCTGAGTCCCCGAAAGAAAAAGTGAGCTGTTTGTCCTTTGGCAGCTCCCAGGGGACACTTCTTCCTGCTGGCACACATCAGGGCAGCACAGCTCTAAATTGTTTTAGAGCACCTGCTCGACATGGGATAAAGCCATGCCCTGGTATATCTCAGGGAGGGGAACACAACTGTGAAAGCTGCTTCTCCTTTGTTATGTATAGATCAGCAAGGGATATCCTGTCAATTGTCATTTCTGTGTACGTCTGCTTCGTGTTCTGGTATTAAAGCCCAGAGCCTCAGGCATTTATTGGATTTTATTTAAATGCTTTATTGGATTTTATGAACCTCAGATACACCAGACAGACCATAGGAGACATGTCGTGGTGATATCCACAATAACCAATTAAAATCCCAGCCATGTTTTAACTCCATTTTCAATAAACTATGGAGACACAACCTTCTTCTCTATAGGGTGAACAGAGATCTCATTAACTGCATTTAATTGAGAGTGGCAGCTAGTGGATTTTATACATTAGGGAGCACTTCTGTAGACATTGCATCTTTCAAATGCATACACTGAAAAATTATAATGAATCCCATGATCGATACAGAATCATCTTTCTTGTTTCCAGTGTGGTTTCAGTTCCAAGGTTACTTGAATAGATGAGTTCCAGTTAATAAAATTCACATTTTCTTCACCTTACAATATTTTTTACAAGCTGACTCCTATTCCTCTCTTTTGGCATCATCTTTATCAGATGAGCCTTCAAAATAACTGAAAAAAAATCCTCTTTCTCATCTGCTTCATTTTGAGGATTTCAAAGCTCTCAGGATCTGCAGACAAGATTCTTTTTAAGTGTCTGATACGTATAATACTGTGTCTATGTTAAAGAAAGATTAAGGGAAAGTGAGGTTAGGTGTTTCCCCGTGTGACACACACAAGGGCAGTGGTGAAGCTGTAACTGAGCTCTGAAGCCCCAGGACTTAAGAGTATAGCACTAATAACAAAATCTAATTCATTAGAGATTCCAGAGAAGGTGTGCGAGCTTCTTCACCTTATTGAGTGAAAGAACACAGCAAGAATGTCATTTCAGGCCAATAATCCACAGAATGCAATGAGAAAGTCTCAGGAAGAGCAGCCATATGGCATGTGTGCTCATATGCAGATACATACACACACCCCATACACCCACTGACTGCTTTCCCCTACCTCACTGTGACTCAGTAATCCCTGGCATCACCTCCCCTTGAAAACTCTGTGAATGGGAAACAATATAAGAAGACAATACATTAGAGACTGTTTAAGACGGTGGTAGCTTTTCTTCAAAGGACTGTGCTAACCCACTTAATTCTGTGAGAGGCAATCATTGCCTTGGTCATTTCATACAGGGTCTCCAGAGAATCGTATTCATCATTGTAGGTCAGCTTCACCCTGTGGATTATCTCCTCTTAGGGATGTTAATTCCGTTTCGAGTGTGATAGCTTTGTAAAGGTAGTTACACACTTCCTTCAGGACTTTCTAAGCCCTATTTTGATGTATGTGCAGAGCTTTTTAAACGTCTGCTTTTTGACTGAAACGCTTCAGGCTTGGTGTCTGTTTGAAGATTAATTATTTTGCAAAGTTTGAAGAAATTGTTTTCTTCTCGTCTTTTTGTTGTTGTTGTTTTTGGTTTGGGGTTTTTTTAGGTCATGAGAAAATGAATGTCTGCTTGAGAGTCTAGTAACAGCAATAACAGTATCCCACCGGGGATGTGAAGGTAGCAGACTCCCTCTAGCAGGGGAAGGATTGGGAGCAGGAGAGCCAAGTTGCCCCTTCTGCCTCTCCTCCTGGTCTTCTGTGTCCTCAGTGACTTCCCACCTCGGAGCAGTGACAGAAGGTGCGGTTCGTGCTTAGGAAAGCTGAGGCCAGAGGGGCTCCCTGGCAGGACAGAGGTGTGAAGTAGCTGCCAGGCTTTCATGCTCAGTGGCTGTTTGCATAGCTTTGCCTTTCCCAGTGATCTTCCCCGTGTCCTGTGTTCCTCATGTGGTTCCCATTAAGGTCAGGGTGTGGGGGAAGGGCAGCATGTGAATTACTGCAGTATTTACTCTCTCTTATCATTCCAAAGCTCGGAGTGCTCTGTGCTACAGAGCCTGCACGGAGCTACGGGCAATGCACAAAGGCGGTGTTTGGTGGTGTTAGCTGCACTGACTGAAAGGCAGGAATCTCCCTCTTCCATCCCTTCAAAAGGCCCTGACCATCTCCTTTTCTTGCTGCCAGCAGCACAACAGTGACTCTAAAGGACATGAGACTAGATCCACCATCCAGCTGAAAGGAACATGACAATCTGAACAGGTAATCCATTAAGTAAGGCTACAATTTCCAGGTGGGAGGAATTGAGACTGCCAGCAGAACTGGCATGAGCTCATCCAAAACAGCTCTGGTCTCCCTTTGTTTGTGCTCTGGAGCTGGCCTAAGGACCAAACTGCTGGGTGAATTTCTTCCTGAGAGATGACTTTTCGGGTAATCGGGGAGCCTCTCAGAGTATCTCAGCTGTCACTTGACCCCATCTTTTGCATAATATTGACAAGATCTTTCAAGCCTTCTCATATAAAATTACTTTCAGGTAGCTCAAGTGGGTTTTCTTTCCCCTACTTTTCCCTTTCTCCTTCCCAAGGGTGAGTATTCCTTGCCTTTAATGCCAGTGGCATGGGTGACTGGCAGAGCAAATGGACAGCTGGCACTGTGGGCCTGCTGACTGGTCACTGCCTTTTTGCTGGAGATGCTGCAATTGCCAGAGGTGGGAGGATTGTGCTCTCTTAGGATGGGGTCTGCTGATCCTCTTTTTAGGTGTGGCTCCCAACCGTGTGCCTCTCCAGGTACTTTGAATGGTCTTTTGTTAAGCAGAGTTCAGATTAGAAGGGGTACTGGATATAGGTCAGAGGCACGGAGCAGCTTGGTACTGACAGATGTTAAGAGCACAAAAGCTTGAAAAGGAGATGGTTACAGCCTGGCAGATCCTGGCTATGTTTGCCTGGCCAAACTCCCCATCCTTCTCATGTTTAGTCTTTACTTTGATGGATGAAAGGGCAACATGATGAAGCATTTTTATTTCTGTTAGGTGGATAAGTTTCTTTTTGAGGGAGGGTCAACAACTTGCATGAAAGAAAAAGCTGCTCTGAGTAAAGATTGCAACAAGGAGGGAAAAGTAGGTTGAGTGGGAGCTCTTCCCATCTGAAGAAGTGGTCCAGTCTCTGTATGTTAGAAGCCTCTGTAACACAGAGGGGTTATTCCTAAAGAGGAGGCATTGTGTCTCCCTCCAGCCTTCTTGGGCAACGGTTTACAATGGAGCAATTCATAAACTGGCCTATCTCTGCACAGGCCAGGAAGAGGGAACAAAAATCAAGGAGTGGAAGGCAGAAAAGTTCAATTTCTAGTATCTGTACAGACTAGAAATGAACCATGAAACAGACAGCTCCAGCTGTAACCTGTGTATTGACTGCTTTATATCATGAACTTCACCTTGTGGTGGCAAGAATATCCTGACATTTCCTCTGGAACAGTTATGGAAGTCTTCACACTCTAGGGCTAGAGAGATGCAGTGTTCTTTGCACAAAGATTAACACAGAAGCTACTCACAAAAATGGCAGCAAGCCCAGAGCAAACTGGTGCTATGGGTCTGGAGTGCATGTGGGACTTGGCACACCAGTGCTCATATCCCTGAAATGGTTGTGTGCCAGGGTGCCACTAATGCTGGGGTCACAAGGGGGTGCATCACTGGGACTGGGTTGTACCTGTAGGTGTCAAAGCCAGCTGGAAGCTGAAATGAACTATTAGTGTTCTCAGCCTGTTCATGGTGTTGGCTTCCAACTGGACTGGTTTCATGTTCTGAATGTTTTCAGCAAAACTATGATCCTCAGTGCAATAGCACCCATGTCCTTTTATGTTCTGTGAAAATGACTATATGTGTGAAAAACAATCAGCTGTAGGTAACTTTAGCTGTGAAGGAATGCAGGTGGGTCCCCAATAGGCAGAAAGGACAGTACAGGGTACTGGAGGGATAGAAGCCAGGATGTCTAGGTCCCAGTCTCAGACCTGATTGTGCTATTTCTCTGTTTTTTGCAAATAAAGCTGCCTATATGCTTCTCTAGTAGTCTAAGAACTTCAGTCATACAAAAAAAAAATTGCTAAAAATACGTTCAGTGAAAATCTGGTTTTAGTTAATATTACAGCTCTGCAAAACAATCTAATAAAAAAACCTAATAGCCACATTGGGCTAGTGATGCCTGGCTTTCTGCAATTCTCTCAAAACTGACAAGGTTCTCTGATGTGTGATAACAGGTTAGTAGCTTCCAAAGGTGTTCTCATGCTGGGAGCATTTATAACAATGTTCTCTCCCACAGAGTCTCTGGTATCTCCTAAGTCCCAAGTTCACACTGCAGTTTTATTTCAGCACAGAATAGATGCACCTGGGAGGGTTTCTCTCCTATACCCAGCCACTGATTTTATTTTTTTTTTTTTCTGAACTTCTGTAAGCTGCACAGTATGGGGACAAAACCTCCTCTTCAATTTGGCTTAAACTGGCCAGCAGAATCAAAGTTTTGCTGGGATAGTAAATGGACAAGAGGAGAATGTTTCTTAATCCCTATTTCCTTAGTAAACCAGGCTAAAAGCAACTTTGAATGAAAAATTCCAACCAGCTCCAGTCACTACTTGGCATATCATCAAAAGTTGTTCTGCTGTAGAGAAACAGAACCTCATGGGTTCGTGGAGCTTAAAGAATACACTGAAGCCATTACTGTTGTATAGACTATATTGTCTCAGATTCATATTTTTCAGGGTCACCAACAGTAGAATAAAAGGACAATATCTGATAACAGGTTTTTCTGGGAATATCTCTGAGTCTTTATTAGTGTGCTGGGATGAAGGTGGGAGGGGATGAAGGGTGCAATTTTATGGTTTTTAATATTCCTGGATACATAGAAAAACACCTGCAATTTGTTAGCAAGTGAGTAAAGGTAGGCTAGAAGTTTTGACATTTTCAGTAAGGTTAGGAATGAAACCCATAACTAACCACAGCTTGTGGGGAGGATGTGGTGATGGTTTGTCATGGGCTGGGCCTGTGCCTTTCAGTATGAGATTCTGCAGCAACCCCAAACTCCAGCAGCAAAGCCTTGTGTGTGTCTCACACGTGATGCCTTTTCCTCTCACATCTCCTGATGAAGATTTGCTTGGTAAAGGAGAATCTCAGAGATGAGAGGTTTGCTTGCAGGTCCAAGCTCTCGTAGGAAAGAACTGCTTGCACATCATTAGTTTGTGGTGAGCTGAGTGAGCTAAGCCTCATGGTATCCCAATCCTCATCCAGGAACCACTTGGTACAACGATGGGATCATTTTGTTATTCACCAAAGTTTTTCGTATGTCTTCTTGCAAGTGAAGGCAGACTCAGTGCCCTTTAAGGGGCAGTCTGGCAGAATCCCAAGACTGAGCACCCTGACTAAATACTGCTTTGGCCAGGAGGGGCCCTCAGGAGGAGGTGCCTGTTCCAGACAGTGTGCTGCAGCCTCTTCCCAGCACCTCTGAGCAGCACCAGACAGGCAGACTGCAGGCAAACAGGGGCTCTAACAGGGCTGGAAGATTGCTGCCTTGCTGAGAATCAATTACATGCACTCATAGTTGCTGTTTGCAGGTGGTAGGCACGCTTGGAAAGATCCTACAACATATTCCTACTTAAGAATAAAGAATAAAAAGGCTTTAACTTAGATGACTCTGTGACTGACCATTGATTTCTGAAGGAAACATTTCTGTTGTTCCTCATTAAGTCTTTTGTTTGTTGTGGGGGCTGGAATTTTCAAGGACAGTGAACCTTTCAGTGAGTTCAGAGATCATCATTATAAGACACAGATCTGTACAGCATACTTTGCTATACAAAATGTACACAATCTGCAAGCAGATGCAAGGCAGGTTTATCACAACCCAACCTTCACCACCACGTGCTGCACAGGATTTTGTGTGACTCTTGTCAGGTGTTGGAAGTTGAATCAACTGCTCTGGGTCACTCAAAATTTGTGAGATTTTTCAGTATGTTTTAGTGGTAGTTTTTTAAGCTTTTATGTTTTTAAGGTTTTTTATAGAATGGGGAAATCTATCCACATTTTTTGTTTGACTCCTACCTGCCTATTTCAATTATCCTAGGAGGAAAGGCTAACTATTTTATTCATTCCTTTTTTGGAAGAAATGCACTGGAATTCAGTCTATATGCAATTTCTCTGAATCATGATTTGGGAATTTTCTTTATAAATTTACTTCAAAAAGAAATGTGGATTAAATATAACCAGGGAGAATTAAAGACTTTGGACAGAGATAAATATTATTTTTCTCTGAATTTCCAAAGTGTTCCTGAAAGCATTTCAGGCCTTTCAAATGCAACTTTAATCTGCCAGTCCAGGAGAAATACAGTAGTTTGGTCATAAGCTGCCTTACACATTGTTCAAAGCAGAGGAGACTGTGTCTTTCTCTGTGTTTTCGAGACTCTTTGGGCTGAAGCAGAGTCTGAATTCACCAGCCATCAGGAACTGAAGTTTTAAGCCTCATGTTTCCAAACCCAAGATGTTATGAAAATTCAGCAGCCAGGGAGGTAGTGGAAGTGTGAAATAGCATTTCACCACTGCAGCTTTGGGATTAGGCTTTGACAAGTTCATGGCAGGAGAGTTTGTTTATCTGATCCTCTCAAAATGTCCTGCTGGTGCAGACTCCCCCACAGACTTATTGACACTGTTTTGCTACAGTCAGTAACTTTTAGTCCACTGAGGCTTTGGGCTGGAACAGGAACAAGAGAGCTCAGGAGTGAATCTCAAACAAGAGGAGATGGGGCTGGGGTAGCAGGAAGTCCAGCCCAAGAACAGGGTCAGCCTGTGTGCACTGGCTGAGCTGAGGCACAGGGTGCAGTGTGCTCTGAGCTAGAACAGTGAGAGTTGTAAGGACCTAAGCTGAGCTGCAGGACAAAGCCCAGTCTCTGATTCAGCTGGGCACCACATTGAAACCACCCTTTCATTCATTTGCAGTGATGCAACGTTTTAAAATGTGAGTGCAGGGTGCCCCAGCTCCTGGATGGACTTACAGCAGACAGTGGCTCAACCTCTGCATGTGATCTACAGTATTCTGGGCCAAGAAACATAGCTGGTTTGCTGTTTGGATGTTAAGCTGATGTCTTGGTCATCTGAGGGTTTCATGTGTGGTTGCCTGCAAGGCTCACAGTCTTTAAACTGTGCCCACAACTTGAGCAGCCACTGCCATCTTCCCTGGGTTCAGTTCCCTGCTGCTTCCTCCAAGCCTCCCTCAGCAGTCCTGTGGTGGATACCACAGGCAATTTCATTGCTCCCAGCCTATTTTGCTCCATTAGAACAAATATTCCTCTAAAGGCACTTCCTTCAGAGGAGCCTTCTCCTCTGCAGTTGCCCTCAGCACTTGCAAAGTCTTCCCTCCTCTCACGCTTACCCACAGGACTTCCTTTTCTATCATTTCCTTTATTTGGGAAAACAGCTGGACAACTCCAGCTGTTTCCATCCATGAGCACTTTGGGAAATGAGGTGATAACCTCAGCCCTTCTTGAGCCCTGAGGTTGGCTGGGGGAGGGTTGCAGGTTAAATTAACAGTCTGCAAAATAGATGAAGTTAAGGGCAGAGAGGTTGAGAATCAGTGAAAATTTCCATCTCACCTGGGCTGTGTCCCCTTCCCCTGTGCTGCTTGTCAAGCCTCAAGGGAGCACAGCTTGACTACTTTTTTTTTTTTTTCTCCAATTATTTTAATCCTTTGGTAGTGTTAAAAGGGGAAGCTTCTAATTAAAACTGGGGCCTTGCATTATCCTTTAAGTGCCAGCAGGATGCATTGTCAGAGGGGCAGCACATTCTGGGGGAAAGGCATCACTGAATGATGGCCTTACTCAAGTGCAAAGCCTCTGGATTTCTCTTAGAGCACTGGTACAAAGGGAAGGATCTGCAGGGTCACTTGCTGGGTAGGATATGCAAGTTAAAAGAAGTTTCTTTCCCTGTGTATGTCCAAAGAGGGCACGATAATGTGCATCTGATCCACACTTAGACAAGACAAAGAGCAGTCAACAGCCATATTAAGGCATTGGGCCTTCTGCTTAGACTCTTCTTTTGTATGCTAAGAGGATTAGCACAATTCAAGGACAGTCATGGTGAGGGTGAAATAAGTAGTTTTGGAAGACACCTTTTATATAGCTAAGATGTCACCAAAAGCAGAGGAAACGGTGACTTATTGTGTGTTTTGTAGTTTCTGACAGCTGTCAGAAATGTATTTAATCTTCTGGAAGTGTAAGGGATAACATCATCTGTCAGGTGACACCCTGCAGCAGCTCTTCCATATGCAATGTCATTTCTGGTGTGAGCTCTGGAAGGTGTCTTGTACGACCTAATGCTCTGCCCCCTTCTAAGGCCATGACCACTGTGCCACTGCTCTCAGGGGGCAGATACTGTGGCAGCATTTTATTACTCTTGGTGCCCTGAGCAGTAGCCACCCCATCTGTCCAGGCTGTTCTCCTCTTGGGAGCCAGCCTCTACATGACTAGTGCTGTCAAGAATCTGCCTGGAGCAACATCAGACGAGCTGGAGGTGGCCTACTTTCTCCATGAGTAAGGGAAGACTACTCTGGTTACTTACTTGTCAATAAAAGGCCTAACAGGTGGCAGCATCAAATGTCCTTTATGAGTGCAGTGAATGATGTGGCAGCAGTTTTCTTGTGGCCTATCATTGGATTGTTACTTTTAAATGGTCAGTGAGAGGTAACTGAGAGAACAAACCACCTGACTGACACTTGCTATGTAGGAAAATTAGATAGCAGGCTGCAAATTAAAATTTTAATTTCCTTGGCTTTCTGGGTTGTTCCTCAATAAACATTAAGGGGAGAACAAGTCTGTCTGTCATGTCATCCCTCTTACTCCATTTTTTTTTGAGAATCTGGGGTAAGTATTTGCATTCCTAAAACAGAAGAATGAGGGTTTAGGAGTGGTGCCAGCCATGATCATGTGGAACTGCAACACACTACTGCTGAATGCCCCCCACAAGAGTCTGAAACAGTTTATGAGAGAATGAGTTGTTAATGGCCCTATGATTTGAGTGGCCTGCCTTTCAGTTCAAGCACCAATTGTTTATTTGCAGTTGGAAGTTCCCAAGGTGTTGGTTGCCACAGAGAGAAGAAAGACACAGGCTGGTGAATCTAGGCCCACAAAAAATGGGAGCAGAGAGGGTTTTACTGAATCACTGAGAAATATCCTGCCTAAACCAATGACACTGCTTCTTTCAGGCCAGCATTATCATTATGTGAATGCAATCTAATCCATTTTTTTTCTTTAATATAAGAATTTGTTATTGAGGGTGATCATCAGGATGCAGGACAGCAGAGAGATAGGGAAGTTTTTATCTCTAACTTGCCTTTTCAAATCCAGTTCAGCTCAGCAATGACTGGTGGTTATTAGTGTCTCATATTTCTTGGTAAGCCCTGCATGAAATGAATTAGCAAATCCTTCATTCAGTTGCCCCTCAGAAAAAAAAATCATCCATAACTGACGCTAATTAGACACCTCATTGGCAGTCTTGCAGGGAGAGCAAAAATTGATAGAGACCATGCTCTCGTTTTCCCTTGGGTTATCAACACCTTCAGACATAGGGTCCTTGCAGGTCAGGTTGGGTGTAGAATGGTGACCTGAGTAGTAGCCTGGAAAAGCTTATCCTGATGTAGAGTTAAATGAGATTTAGATTTCCTGTGCTGCAGGGAGACTAGCATTGCTTGTAAGTACATCAAAGGTTTTGTTTGGCTAGAGAGCTGGCAAGAGGTGCAGGCACCTACTGGTGCCAGCTCTCTGGGAGTCTGAACTGTTAATCCAAGAGTAAGTACGTAGATGGTGAGCATCTCTTTATTCTCCAGGAACCCGAGGTGGCTCAAAGTCTCAGCCAGACCAAAGGACCACTAAATATTTGTTCCATGGATGACAGTCCTGAGATTTCCAAAGGAGATGAGGATTTCCTATCAGGACACATGAGTACAGACTCAGAGGCTGATAAGAATGTTGCCAGGTTTTGGTTCTTGGAGATTACTTGATGAAGCATGGGAGAGTCCTTTAACTTATAACCAAAAAGCTGGAAGTTTGGAATTAGCTACCAGCAGGTGAAGACCATCCTTTTTTTCCTTACAGACACATTCCTCCTCCTGCTTTAGCTTGGTGGCTTGCTTATTTCTCCAGTACCTTTAGAGTGCAGTTGTAGGATCCCTTGGAAAGTGTCCCACTTACACACCTTTTCCCTAGGATATGAGTCCCTGGGGGAGGCTTCCCGTAGACAGTTTGCTGAGACACCTGTGTGCTATAATGTATGTCTAATTGAAATTGCATTAATGGTATGATTCCATTACAGCCCAGCAAGATGCTTGCTGCAGGAACACTCCCAGCGGGCCTTGAATCAGCTGCAATAGATAATTCATGAAGTGCTGTGGATCTGCTCAAAGCCCCAGTGTTAAGTACAGGAGACACTGGGCTATTCATTATTAACACGACATTATGCTTTTTGCTCAGCAGAAAGTGTGGGTCTGGGTTGGGCTGGGCTCTATCCAAGGTGAGGCTTGGGACTGTCAGTTTGACCAAGCTGTTCCTCAGACACTGCCTCTAGGTCTGTGACAGCTCTTCAACTGTCTTTGAAAGGTTACACATCTCTGTTCTGTCATGGTATTCTAAGAATTTTGTAGGTGCTCTTTAGATTTTCTTGCTTTGCATTGTAATTTTTATGAGAAGGCTGGGGGTGAAAAGAGCTAACAGCTGCTTTGAGGCAGGCCTGATGCACAGCAGCACGTTGGGCTGCTCTGAACGCAGGCTCCAGTTACTGCAAACCTGAGTTTCTCTCCTCATTCCACATTTCTGCATCTATTTCCCAGTCTGCATCTTCCAGAAGCTTTTGCTATTTCAAACATAGCCTACCACTGTTCTTACAGGAAGAAAAGGGTGGAGAGAGGAAAATTTTTTTTTGCTATGACAGTAGGGTAGTGAAAGGATATTTACCTTACCAGTGGCTGTCCAGACTAAACTACAGTCCAGCACTATTGAAAGTGTCCAAGTGGGAGGAGGGAAAAAAGAAAAGGTGAAAGAAAGAGGGCACCATCTGCTTCTGAATCTTCAGCTTCCTGTTCCTCTTGCTGTCATTTTTCTCCCCAGGGCCTGATGTCATCCATGCCTGGACAGCACTGCTCTCTTTGGCAGCTCCCCTCTCTGAGGCAAAGCCCCAGCTTCCCTTTGCGGGAAGTTCAAAAACACAGACACAGGCAGCACTTGCTAAAAAATCAGAGAGCATGAAAGGGAGAGAGATGAAAAAAAACCCCAAAACACTAGAGGCAAACTTGCCCTCACTGTGTCTTGCATCCCTTCTCTCCAGAGCTCTGTAAGTGTGCCTGTTACCCTGCATTTTCTGTTACTATTCATTCTAGTGACCTGTTCTCCAAGACAGCACTGGCAGGAGCTCCTCAAATGGGTGTACTTTATTGAAGTGTATAAAGGTACATTAGCAACAAGAGCTGCTTCAGTTTGGAAATTAAAGCAAAAATCTGTGAAAAAATGAAGGCTTTCCAAAAAAGTTTTGCATGCCTTTGTGAGGATGTTCTGGGTTATTTACCTTCTTCTTGACAGACTGTAGAAAACATTATACATTTTAATCTTCTAAAGACAAGAACACTCTTTACAAAATTCTCATCCTCTTGACCTCTTTGTAATTTACTGTACTATCAAGTCATCAGCAATTGTTTTTACAACAAAACTTGAAGTCAGAAGTGAAGAATCAATATGACCTTCTGATTCTCCATTCGTTTCCCTCCACTCTGCACGTGCAGTCAGAGCTACCACCAATGTTTTTAGTAATATTTTAATTTTAACTGTGCCTTTGTGAGGAAAAGAGGGAAGGTTCTTTTGGCACTGAATCTTCCAAGCCTACGCAGAGCTTTGGGTATCTTGGCAGGAAGATGTGCATTTTTAAGGGGTCACAGATTGAAACTGTCAGCAGGCAATTTGCCCTCTAAAAGAGGAAACATAGAAAAAGTTTTGAGGCTTTTAAAATTACTTTTCTTTATAAATAGAATGAAAGTACAGGCTTCAGAGCTTGAGAATTGAGATCAGACACACACCAGGAAGCATGGCCTTTTCAGTTATTTATTGAGTTGCATTTTTCATTTGTAGTGCTTCATAGTTGCTCTTTATGAACTTCTTCCTCTCCTCTCACTGTCTCTTCTTCATCTGTCCTTTACACAGTTTGAATACTTGTGGGAGCAGCTGGATTAACAGCTCTAGACACTTGTAGAGAGAAGAGAACGGGTACATTTGATGGCTCCAGTGACTGAGAGTCTGATGCAAACGCCACTAGAAGTCAAGGAAAAGAAGAAAGAATCGCAATAGGGACATAGGAACTGCAGTTAATCACAGCTCATACCAGGTCTATTAAGACATACATCTGCAGAAAACTCTCTGCTGGCCTCCTGACTCCCTCAGGAGATCACTGGGGAGCGTGGCTCTGTCTCTGTTATATTGTCTGTCTGATGTTTGCTGCTAAGCTGACCAGTTGGCTGCTTATCACTTTGGATTTTTTTTTAGGTAATTGGTGGCTTTTGACCTTCTGCTTTGGTTCTTCACATAATCTATCAACACCAGTGAACTGAGCAGTGAAAAATCTCTAAGAAGATCAATGTGGCCCTCCCTTACCACCTGTCCTTGAAAAAAGCCCAGATAGGCTGCTGTCAGCACAAACATGTTCAGAGGCACTTTCACTTCTCCTGTTGAGTTGGTCTTGTTTCCCCTCTCCCATTAAGGTGTGAACATGAACCAACAGGGAAAGACAGAGGCTTGGTTGTGGGTCTGCCTGCAGCCCAGCATCCCACCTGGGAAAATGCTGGACAGCAGAACTGTTTGTCTTCCATTGGATCAAAAGCTGCCACTTCCAGTGGTTCAACTTGAAAAATGCCATCCAAATGCCTTTCTTTGAGTTTTTGGTTTGGGGTGGGGTTTTTTTTGATTGTGTTTTCTTTTTGTTTTGTTTTTTTCTTCCTTTTTTTGGTTGGTTGTTGGTTTTGGTTTTGTTTGTTTTTTTCCTCCTTGTTTGTTGTTTTGTTTTATTTTTTTTTTTATGAAGCGGGTTTGTCCAAGTGGGTCAAGGTTGCCATGAGTTTCCTTTCAGGCCTGCTGCTACACAGCTGGGATCCTAGCAGTTCTGGTTGCCCTAGCTCAATCAGGGTTTCTTGGCTTCCAGGCTTCCTGCCAGGAAAATCTTTAGTATCCCAGCTGGAGCTGGGTTTGCCAGGCTCTCAATTCTGCCCACTGATCAGGTAGACAGGAGAACCTGTGAGGAAAACAGGCAGATTTCTGCCAGAAAATTCAATTAAGCAAGTACATTCCCATGAAATAGTTTGATTCTGTTAAACTGGCATTTTTCAAATGGAAAACTGTTCTATCTGAAAGCTTATGTCCAGCTTTGCTCATTAGTGCATCCATCCATGAACAAAAGGTAGGCTGTGCTGGAGACCAATAATTGAAATGCTTAAATCCCTTCCATCAAGAGCTGAACAGAGTAACACTTCAGTGTCTGGTTCAATTTTACCAGTTTAATTTTTTCTGCAGAATGTTAAATCTTACAAGACCTCTGTAAGATAGGGATTACTGTTCCCATTAGCAGACACAGGACTGAGATAGGGCATAAAATAACTTGGTCTTTATAGAGAGTCAGTGGAAACTCCACAGAAGCTTCCAGTCCTGATTGAGTGTTTTTAGAAAAAAAGTCCCTTTCCTTTAAAGTTTCTTCAGGAAGACTTGTCAGGGCAGTAAGATTTTTGGGGTTTTTGACAGTGGTATTCAGAAAGAGTCTTGCCTCATCCCCTTCACTCAGGGCTGGAATTGCTTGTTACACACTTTCCGTGTGAATCACGTTTCCGTAGTGACTCTCCTGTCTGATTCTGTCAGCTGCCTCTGTCATTGTTTGCTGTCTGCAGCAAACTCCAGTGGAACTGGATCACACACATTTTTTGTGATAGGCCCAGGGCAAGGATTTGAATAGGAAACAGGAAAGATGGAGCACGTAGCTCCTGTTGACATCCCACTCAGCACTTTTATCACTGCCTGATTTAAGTGCTTCTTGTTGGTAACTACTGCTTTTCAGATTACAACTTTGAGAGATTTCTTAATCCATTTCATCCTGATTGATGGAAAATTGCATGTGAAGTGGACACAAGACGTGGGAGGAAGGGCTTATGGGAAGGGCCTCAAACTAAATTGCATGTGTGTAATGAAACTGGCTTTATTCTACTACTCTGATTTTGTGCTGCACCAGTTAACAGTGACACATTGATTCCTCACTGGTGCAGAAAACCGAGAGACCATAGTGTTAAAAGCATCAAGACCCAGCAACATCCAAGATACACTTTAACAGGCTCAAAGGTAAAAGGCAAACTCTTCTCTGGGACTGCGAGCAGAGATGAGGAGTGGGACAGCTTCATGATTTAACACCTTGTAATTTTTACATCTCTGCAAGCTGCTACCATTCTTACTTAGTATCATCTTACAGTCACTTTGCACCTGATGTAAATGACTGCTGACAACTGATAGTCACACCAGCCATCCAGGTATGATTGTTAGTAAGAGTGTGTGGGCAAGTGAAAGATTCCCTTTGTTTTCTCCTGTCTGGAGGAGAGTAGAAGATGGACAGACACTTGATCTGCAAATAAAATCAGCCTCACTGAACATTTAGTATTGCTCCTTGAGGACAAAAATCAAAGTGGGTTCTGGTAAGAATGAGGTTGATTATTTCTAATTAAGATTTATTGGCTAGTTACAAACACACTACTAGAAATCAAGGCATTTAGTTTGGTATAATTGCATTTTAATTTTGCCTTGCTGCATTTTAAGTGGTCTTTCAGTGGTGTATATGTCCTGAGTAAGGTTAAATTTCCTAAATAGGATATATCAGCTCAATGCTTTTTAGCAACAAAGCAAAGTTCCTGTTTAGGGAACAGGATTTGGTGACATGTTCATAAAGCTTTATTATTCCTTCTAGAGAGAAGGGATAACCTTCCTTCCTACTCGCTGCTGCTCTTGTACCAAAAGCTGAACAGAAATGTTTTGCCACTTTTTTTTTTTCCCCTTTTCCTGCTCACCTTCTAGGGGACTTGCTTTATAAACAATAATATAACAGGGCTGGGAGGCCTTATACACACAGAGATTGGTCCCAGTGAAGGCTGCCTCCTCCGTATGGCAGCATATGTTTCTGTGCATTTCCTGATAGAGCAGCCATCTCCCTGTGGCATTTAGGCATGGTATAATTAGCTGTGTACAGAAGCAGAGTGTTGATAACATTTTGCTGGAAGAGTGCCATCAGCGTGACTGTTCTCGGTGCTGGTTGCTGCAAATCTGTGGGCTGCTCTTGCACACCCTGAGCTCTTTCACGACTTTATCATCAGTGGGGCCCAGAGAGCTGTCCTTTGAGTTTTGAATGTTTAACAGGAGAGAGGTTCTGGCCTGTTTGTTTAGCTGTGTATCTTCTTGACTGCAGTTTGACAGGATTAAGCCCAGCTGCAGGCTGGCATCACAACTGCTCTGCTCCCCGTTCCACCATACCTGCTCCCTGTTCTCTCCCAGCTCCTGTCAGCAGTACAAGAGTTGAAAAAAAAAAGGAAAAGTGAAAAAAAAATCCAGGAATATTTCTCCTTAAAAAGTTCAGTCCCTTGCAGGGTCTCCTCCCTGCTTTCCCTATAAACAAATGGTCCTGTCTTTTTGCCAGTCCATGCAGACAGAAACCAGGGATTACAGAGAACCATACAATAACTACTCAGAGTGAGATATGAAAGTAAGTTATACATATGTGAAAATAAGCCTGTCTCAGAGAGTACCCAAAAGCACAGATTCAAAGAAGAATGCAGAAAATGGTCACCAATCATGACCAGGGCGGGGCAATTTCCATTTTCCTTTAAACAATTATAGGTTGGTTTATAGGATTATAACTTCTTTATCCATTTTATGCTGTTTACCTTGCATGTCCCATTATCCATGCAAGCATCCCATAGTCTCCTGAGTACTTTCAATCTGTTGACTTCTGTGATAATTGTAGAAGTCAATCCCAGCAGCTAATAATATTTTCTGATCATAGATGTACTGCTTTTGGGTTCCTATTTCTCAGTTTTTAAAATTTCTGTCTGTGCTTACATATTGCTCAGCTTTCAGCAGAGCTGCTGAGGCATGCCTGTAGCATCTGTGGGGAAAGAGGTGAAGAGTCACTGCTGAGTACTGAACCCACAGGTCTCTGCAGCAGAGCACTGTGATGTTTATTCCCTGTTTATTCACTTAGCAGTAGCCCTGAGAGCTGTGGCTGTGTTCCTCCTGAACCCAAGCTAATTCACAGCTTTGATGCCTCAGCATGCTGTGCTCTCATTTTCTCAGCTCCAAGGACATCACACAAGGTGTGGGCTGGGTGTCACCATGCCCAGGGTGCACTGATGTCCTGCTGGTGGCTGCTCTGTGGTCATGACAGCCAAACAGTGCCAGCTCCTCCAGCTGAATATTCTTTAGCAAAGAAGCACTGTCAGTTCTTCTATTCTGCAGATAGTAGGGCTGTATTATTTCACATACAGCCACAGCAGACACCCTGCTCAGCAGACATTCTTGTGCACTACCTTGTCATTGAATAGCACAGATGGACTTTCAAAAGTAACAAAGGAGATGAAACTTTAGGCTGGGAAAGGAGTTCTCTCTATTCCCCTGCCTTCACATGAAATTTGTCAGGGCATCCAAAAGAAAGCTAAAGACCCACACTGGTTGTTTCAACTCAGAAGGGTTTACTGAGGCTGAAGAAAGGAAGATTGAGTCCTTGAGGACGATGTAAAATCTATGCAAAATCTGTTTCATTATGCAGAGTGATACAGATTTTAGAACAGAGTCCTTAAATGTATTTTGCTGAGGTACTAGTGGCAAAGACAACAGCAGCTCTTGCTCCTGTATGTGTACTGGAAGAGGCTTTATTTTTTTGTGCTATGAGTTTAAAACAACCTGTGCCTCACACCAGAGCTCGAGACCCCAAATAGTCTAGATCATGTATGGAAAGAGAGTGGCAGGGAGCATATGCCTACTTCTCTGTGTTTTATTTGAAGTCTAATCCTGGGGGAAGCATTTATTTTGACACCTTGCTTGGTTTGAATTTGGAGAAGCTATCAGGTCAAATGGGTGCAGTATTTCAGTTTGTTCTCTGTTTGATAACACCTTCTGAATAAATCAGCACCTAGGAAGAGCAAGTCTTATTGAATATTTTGTCTGTAGATGAAGATAAATTTGGCCTGACCTCTTGTGGTTTTGCAGTATTAATAATGGTTTCTTCTTTTCTGTGTGTGCAAATGTGAGTCTGACTGCCTCTATGTTCTCTGTGGTAGGTACATTTGCTGGTGTTGTGTTTTAATCCTAGAGTTTCTGCAATTTATTTTTTTTTTCACTTTATTCCCCAGCCCTCTTGTAACTCTAGAAGCTGAGAAAATTAACTTTTAGAGAAAGTATGGCTGCAACTTCTGTAACAACAGAACAGAAAAAATGGTAGAGAAGTATAAAATACTTCATTTTCTCAGAGGTTGTCAGTTCCTCAGAAAACCCCAGGGGTGCATAAAATTCTGTCTTCTGCTAGCAAAATCACTAAAGAGATGCCTGGGATTTGTGAAGCCAGAGTAAAAAAACACCAATGTTTTGGGGGTGTCTGCTGGGACATTGACTGGAAAGCTCAGGAAAGGCAAGGTCAAGTCCTCCATGTGTCCTGTGGCTGTGAAGCAGGAATGCTGGCTTTTCTGAAGTAATTGGAAAAGCAGCCTGTGCCCCAGCTCCCAGCTCACTTGTGTTAGTCTGGGCTGCTGGTGGCAAACAGCCACAAGTGCCCAGCCACACTTCTCTTCACTCTTCACCTCTGCAGCCCTCTCCTCCCCACACAGCCTTGCAGCAGGGTGCAGGGGCAGTTGGGTTCCATCTGAGGCACATTCCTTGGTCACACCGTGGCACAAAGAGGTACAAAGAGATTTCCGGCTTTTCTGACCCGCAATCTTGACAGGAAATACAGTGGAGGGAAAGATAAAAAACAACAAGAGAGCAAGTGAGGTTTTCTCAAGCCAGGGCTTCTCTGCCTTGAATTGGTGCAGATAGAAGAATGGGAGGAAGCAGCCTTTGAGGGCTGCTGGAGAGGCAGGCTTCTATTAATAACCTTGTTTATGTGATCCCAAGGCATTGTTAGAGGAATTTCTGCAGGCTGCAAGTTTCTTCTCTTGTTGCTTAGGATCTACTCACCTCAATTTTTTTACTTTACTCCAAACAGAGAAATCTTAGAGAACACTTCTTTGGAAGAGACTGTCTTTATCCCCCCTTTCCCCCACAACCTTTGGTGTCCTCTAAACAGGCATGGAAATCCTCACATTGCCTCAGAGCTAAAAGAGCCCCTTTTTTTAGCCACAGTCCCAGCTGAGAAGATTCCCTCCTTTCCGCTGCAGAGCACAGAATGTTGGCATGTAACTGCAAGAGCCTTTCCGTGCCAGTTCCTCCCTCACCTGGGCTATTTGCAACCAGCGTTTCCTTTCAGCCCTCCCTGTTTGTTCCCACCATAGCAAGCATTCAGAAAGGAATTGGGGCTGTTTGTTCCACATCCTTGTGAGCTGCCATTGTTTGAAGCAGCCGTGCACAAAGGCTTGGAGAGTTACAAAGGAACGTTCACCAGTAATTTTTGGCAGTACACTGGAGCTGGAAAGAGCTGCTTTTAGATAGTGATGCATACTGTTCAGTGGGATATGTTGTAAAGTAGTGAGTTTGGGCCCTCTTTAGCCCTCTCAAAACTAGACATCTGTGATAAACTAGCCTGCTATCCCTTTATTTCCCCTTTTCTGCTCTTTCCCCTTCTCAGAACAGTGATATATTTTGCTATTCTGATATATTCTACCAATGATTACTCCATATGCAAAAAAGATTTCAGTGATACAGCACGTGGATGTTCTAAGCAAGTAACAGGGTGTCTCCAAATCACAGTGCCTGCAGAGTCTGTGAGTATCCTTTATATCTGCTGCTATCAGACCAATCCTTTCACACCAAAAGGAGTTTTAACCCTTCCCAGTGAATGGCTGAGGGGATGCAGAAGTGCACAGCTGTACTTGAAATGAGCATCTGAGTTTGGTGAGATGCAATCTTCAATCTGCTGCTGAAGAACTTTGAACACAGTTGAATGAGATGAAAAAGACGTTTACTTTGTTGCTGTTAGGATTGGAGAGCTTCTCTGCAGGGTTTGCATTTCTTTATTTTTTAATCTTTGCTTTATATTTTATTGAGATACGTTCTGTATTAAATGGGCAGCTGCATTAATTCAGACATGCAGCTTCCAGGAGAAGTCCCACAGTCACAGGAGTTTCTCTCTGCATTAACATATCTACGTTTAAAGCTAGGCCATCTCAGCAACTTTTAGAGAAATATATTGTATAATTTAACAGAGAACAGAAATGTCACAAACAAAGAACTATGGGATGAGAGAGAAAGGAAGGAGAGAATATAAAGAAAATCCTTTAAAATAGTACATTTCCCCAGAGTGGACTAGAGGAAAAACCCCACAGTAGGCTCATAGCCCCAGCAACTATGTAAATTTGTGCCACTTTGAGGTCTGCTGACAGCAGCTTCTCTTCAGTTTTGAAAAACTCAGAAATCCAAAGGCTGACCCAGCTGTTTGAGAATGGAGGCAGGAGCATGTTTATAAGGACAAACATGCTATTTTTACTGCATCTGTTGTCTGGTGACCAGGCTTGTACCTGTGGTTTGGTATAGTGTGAAAGGTGAAGTCCATGCAATGTGAACTGCAGCCAGACCTACAAAGTTAGAATCATCTGCTAAAGCAATTTTTTTTTTTCCATGTGCCTTAAGCTGCAGCCAATGTGAAAGATTTTCAAAGGAAGACAAATATTGTGTGAGTGCTGCCCTTGACTCAGTGTAGTGAGTGGGTGGCAGATATCTCAGGAATTCTTCCATGGTGATACTTAAGATAATTTTAGAGTGCACCTGTAAAGATCTGGGATACTAGAAGTCTCATGTGTGTGCTCTCATGTGCCTCCTAGGAATTCCCCACATCCTAAAGGAATTGACTGTCTGAAAGGTTTACAGAAGAGCCCTTCCCATACAGCTTCTGCAGACCTCAGCCAGAGCAATTGTTCTGCTGGGGGGTGTGCTCTGTGCCTGGGCCCACAGGGAACCTCTAGGAAAATCCTGCCTTCCCCCTGCTAGTAATGAGTAAGTGCTGGAGGCACTTTCCTGTATGTATTGATGCTATGTCCTTTGAAGCTGCAGTTCCCACAGTGCATAAAGGCTGTATCCCTCCCTTTGATGCCAAATGAAGGCTAGGGTCGCTGTATTTGACCTCAGCAACTCAAGGTTTGAAATGGAACAAAAAAGAGTCAGTAACCACTCAGAGTAGCCCATGAGGTTTGATCTTGTGTAATGTAATACTCCATGACAAGAGCTTCCACTGTTGCTGGAGGAAGGAGTGTGACATACTACACGGGCAATCTCAGTTCTTCACAACAGAGAACTGGGGCAAGCATAACTGTAGAGACTCAGTGATAAACATCTCCTCTTATCCCATCTGTAAATCCCTTCAATGTGATAAAATTGCCACTGCTGGTCCAGTAGCAGAATGTGCAAAGCCATCTGGCAAAATTAAAACGAGTGGGATTTTCCTCTTTGTGCAAGGAAAATGCCCATAGACCAAACTCCACAGTGTTTCCAAACTGTTTTACATGGGAGAGGACTGTAAAGGGCTCCTTCTCCAGCTGCTGGTCGACTAACTAGCAGTGCTGACTTTCATTTCTTGAATAAATCATTCTCATCTGGGTGATGATGCTTCCCTGGACTGTGGCATTATGCCATCTCATTTTCCATAAGCCAGCCTGCAAACACAAAGGCTCTGGGTTGCTGGCCAAGTGTTGAACAAGGAGAAAATCAGCAGGTCTAATGTTGAAATTATTGATATGATTTTAAAGCAGTCTTGTAAATACAGTGGAATTAGCCCTGTCATCTCAATCAAAGTCCAGTCAGAGCAATCAAAAGAGTCATTAAAGTTTAATAAAGTTGAGTGATTCATCTGTTGCAGTAATATTTTCAAATAATTATCCTACTTAAGATTTAAGCTCCTTAGAAGTGTAGAATCTAGGCAGACGTGAGAAGGGCTGAGAAACTCCGAATGCAGTATTACCTCCTGCTACCTGCTCTCTTCTAAACTTTATCCCTTTTATTCCTACTAATACTGTTTTGCTGTACTGAGAGTTACAAGCTCATTCTTGGTGAATGTGTTCAAGAAGCTGCAAAACCCAGATGTGTGCTTGGCCTAAATTGTCTAGGATCTCATCTCTGGCAACCCCCCATCACACCATGCCTCCTTGTACCCTTCTGGTGGCAAACATCCAATATCCAGGACTTCTGGGGAGCACAGCAGCCCTGTCAGATGCACAGTGGTGCAAGGCACAGTGATGCTGCCCAGAACCCTGCAGGTGTGGAAGCCAGCCCAGGAACACCTACAGCCTGGGAGAGGACACAGCTGAGCACCTCAGCTCTCTGGTACAGCAGATGGGAACAGCCACTGTTGTGGTGTGTTCAATGGTTAGATGTTTCCAGAGCCTCAGGCTGCTGCTTTGCTTGGCTGAATTCCTCCTCATGGATGTTTGCTTTTGAAAGAGATTTATTTAGAAAGGGGGAAAATATGGCACAGATAACTATGGTCACCAGAATAAAGGAGTTTAAAGGCAGGTCTTTATTTCTATCAACATTTAAAAGACTCAGCAGGTTAGCTATTATATCTGTGTATTAAATAAAGGCATTCACTGTGAGCAGAGTGTGCACACTTACTTCAGCTGATAGACACTCATTAAGCTGTAGTGACTAATTTATTTACAATTGTTTCTCCAAGCCCTAAATAAGAGGCTTGCAAACTGTACTAATGCCACACCTCCCTCTCCCTGGCATAGAAGGAAGGGCTAAGACACCAGTGTATCAGAGACAGGAAAACCAGCCTTGACTAAAACCTGAGTTAAAAAGTATGCCTTAGATCACAACTAGGCATTTCAGGCATGCAGTTTTTCCTTGACCCAAACAGGAATTGAACTCATACAAAATTTTGGTCATGGGGTCAAAATGTGCTTTCTGAGTTTTTCTCTCTGTGTTACACATAATCCTTGCTGATGGATCACTGGACAATGTCCCCGTATCTATTTCGCTCTAATGGAGACTCCCTCCAGAAGGAATCCCATGTGGTTTTTTGTGCCCAGGCTGAAATTACATTTGTTGTAAGATGGGCTTTTTAACAGTGGAAAATCTTTACTGTTTACCAAGAAGTGGGACCAGGTGTTTTGTTAAAGACCAGACAGTTTATCTCGTTCCTCAGCACCTCAGAGTGGGCAAGAAACAGGCATTTGCCCAGACCCTGGAGCACAAATCAGCATTGCAGTAATGACTGCAGCTACTTTGATAATGATTGTAACACACAAGGGCTAAGAAGTGACTGAAGAGCAGGTGGAGTGGCTTGTTCAGACCCCATCTCAGCCGTTCTGCTGTCACAGAGGCACCAGCCTGGCTGGGTATGATTAACCACTTACAGCTCTTTCTTAGCACTGATGGGAAGTGATTCAGAACTGCATTTCTCCTCTTTGAGTGAAGTAGAGAAAGTGTATGGAGAAAACAGGCACCGCCTTGTTTTATTTCCTGATGGCTCCACAAAAACTGTTGAAAAATGTTCTACCAAGAATGAGGGAGGATTTGGCCTCAAATCACCCTGGTAAGGTGCTTTAAATCCCCCAACTAGATGCTCAGATATATGTCTTAACCATGGCAGTCAGAGATTCAGATATGTGGTGTCTTTCTTTGAGAGCTGTGCATCCACTCTGTTGTTCCATGATTATCCAATATTTGTTATATTTGTTATATGCAGGAAAAACACCATTCTCTTACCATATGCTTGACCCTTAGAGAATCTTGCTTTTTCACCAAGGAGATGACATCTTTCAGGTAGAATGGAAAATCTCTTTCTGGGGAAAACTATTTCCTCAAATGTCAGACTTCTGTGTTAAGGCAGAACTAAAATACATCCATGCAGCTCACACAGAAATTAGGCAGCACAGAAATTAGGCAGCAGTTATCTAGCTTTCCAGTGGTGAATTACATTTGGTTTTGGAAAGTACTGCGTTCAGTGAAAATAGAAATCTGTTAAGGCAGCCTCTGGACACATGCATTTCTGTATTCCCAGTGCCTAAATATTTGCCATTTTCCACGTGGGGATGCTGACATGGCATTAACTTCCTGCAGACATTCCCTGAAATGGCAGTCTGGGGACATTCAGCAAAAGGCTTAGTCTGGGTTATGGAACTGAGTGTGCTGTGCTCTGATGCTTGAATCAGCAAGAGGAAGGTTTAGGTCCATTGTCCTCACACAATTATTTTTTTTTTTACTTCGTGCAACATGTGACTCTGCCAACTATATGCAAAGTAAAAGCTTTCCAGAGCAGTTTTAGGGTTTTCTCTTCGTTTTCAAATGTAGAAAAAACCCAAAACAAAACAAAGCAAAACAAAAACCAAGCAGCTGAAGATGGAAGTCCAAGATTAAAACTTAGGATCAGTTTTTATTTGGGGATTTGCTAGGTAGCTTGTACCCTTGTACCTTGATTTTCTCCTAGCAGCTCCCATAGTTTTGACTTTGATGCTGTTCAAGCATATTTTGTTTTCTTTTCTCTCACCAGGAGGAAGAACATTTTGTCAAATGGAGTTTGGTTTTTTTTTTTTACCTGCATTGAGAGGTGGGTAGAAAATGCAGAGTTGGAAGATTCAGCAGGAACAGCAGGCACCAAGCCTTTTCCTCCCTGATAAGTACCAAGAAAAGGAAATAATCTTGACCCTGTAGAAGAGTGGCTGCATCATGAGAAGTGCCTGGAAATCCTTGGCCAAGCAGCAGCAGAAAGGTAGCATAGAAACATTCCTGCTGTTCACTCAGAACTGCTCCCCATGTGTTTGACTGGATTTTTCAAAAGGTAGAGACAGCTCTGTGTGATGCTTGAGAATTTACCTATGCAATTCCACAAGAACAGGGACAACTGTACTAGGAATTGCAGGCCCAGTATTTATGTTCCAGGAATAGATGAGAAGAGAGAGTGCTTCGCAGTGCTCCCCATCCCTGCCTCTTCCTGTATCCTTAGCTTCCATATAGTGATGTCTGTTTATTTGACACAATCCAGAAAATGTAAACAGTTAGTTTAAAATTAGATAGAAAACCTCTAGGGGAATGATGAAATAGAAACATTGTAGATGGCTGCACTTATGATGTATGTTCACTTAGCAGAAGAGGCACAAAGATGAATGCAGTGGCTTGTTTATCACTCACTAAGTGTATGTGAACAACTTGGTGAAGTGACATGAGCTTGATGTGCCACTTGCCAGCAGTCTGCTGAGACTGCACCCTCCAGTGTCCCTGCACAATGGAGTGGAGGTTGGAAGCAGATGACCTTCTTTTAGGTCCAGATCCACCCAAATGGTTGTATGATTCTATATATGTATTCTATAAAATTTACATTTAATTATTAATTAGGATAGTGGAAAACAAAAATGACCAAACATTACAATAACACCTTCATGTGCTCTTGCTGAGGCTCAGCTTCACTCTTTCAATCCAGACACCTTTACTTTGCCCAGACAGCACAAACTGGACTGGGGTTATGATCAGTGTGTAGCGATTTCTCCCTGTTGCTCATTTTCATCTGATACTTTGCCTCTCAGTCCTGTCTCATAGAGCTGCATGGAAAAGAACAACTCCAGAACTGAGAAGCTGGTCCTGGCACTGAAGTGAAGTCTTGGTCATGAGGTTTTTGTGGGGTTTTTTTCTCCATCCACTAACCATACCAGAGCCACTCTCACTGGTTGCTAGGTGATATTTTCATTATGTGGTGTCATAATTTTGTGTGAGAAGTGGCCTGAGCTGTGAACCTTTGAGGGGAAAAGCACAGGAAGCTGTGTGCAAGAGATGATAAATCCAGGGAAGCAAAGCAGGGTGGAGACAAGGAATATGCCAGTATCATGAAGGGAATGACGACTGCCAAACTTTTCACAAGTTGCCTAATAGCAAATATGTAGGATGGACACAGGTGTTTGGATCTACTGAGGCAGAAGATTGAAGATTTACTGACACCTGAACTTTGGATCCCTGGTGGGTACAGTTATCCTCTTGACCCTTCTTCAGTCCCACTTCCTGTTTAGCCTGTCAATCCACCCCTCCAAACCTATCACATCCCTGTAATCACCATGATTTCCTTGTCATGCTGCATCCTTGCCACTCTTATCTCTTGGCTGGTGCTTCAGATATAAGATCTTTGGGAAAAGAGGGCATTGTTTTTATCAGTGTAATGCAGGGAAGGGTGGCACAATCCACAACTCAGGACTTCCAGAGGATGCAACATTAAAAAGATGAGGCTGAATCCAAACTTCCTGTCATTCTGCATCCCCATATCCACTCACTGGGATCTGCCACTCTAGTCCCAAAAACCTCGTCATCTTCAACTGAAAATTCATAAAATCCAAATGTAGTTTCTAAACTGAAAGCTCGTGGAAAAGCAGGAAAGCAGCCTGCCAAGCTGTGACTGTGCAGATAATGAGGGAAGGGAACCTGGCCCCTTCAGAGCTCCCTTATGCTCTTCTCTCCATCCAAACCCCAAAAATGTACTGGCATGTTCGTGGCAAGGAAACAGTAAATTACTTTTTTCCACCCTGAGCTACAAGCTGCAGCAATCAGACCCCTGGGAATTCAGACTTCTTCTGCAACTCAGCTGGAAGGATTAATGCAGCAGACTTGAGGGGGTTCCGCTTCAAATCCCAGCTCCCTTGCCTGCCTAATTACTTCCATGTGTATTTGTGCAAGGCTGCATGTTGTCTGGGGTCTGCAGGTGGCACAGTGACCTTTGGGCTATAGGTGCACTTTCCATACCTCGCCATATGTTGCAGGAATGAGCCAAGCAGTCAGAAGGCAATTGTAAGCATCCATGGCCAAGCAATCCCTCTCTGTACAGTGACTGATGGATTCTGTTTCTCTAGCCTCACTTCTCCTTCATGCTTCCTCCAGCTGTGAAAGGAGAAGGAATTTCTGGCCTTAGTTTATAATGTTTAATTAAAAAGAAAACTTTCATGCAAAGATAGCTTGTTTCCACAGCTTTGATGTTGGTGCCTGTGGGAAATACAAGAGCTGGAACTGCATTCTGGGAAACAAAATGCAAATGAGCAACTTCAAGCATTCTTGTGAGTTTTTCAAATCTCAGTATCAGAAGAGCCAGATCAATATATTTTTCCAGTGGCTTCTGTTGTGCTGGTGCCCTTATACTACTGATAGTACTGCTTTCTTCATCTTTCTTAAAGGCCTTCCCAGAAGTCTCCTCAGCTGTATTTTAGTTTGTTCTCAGCGAGGCAGCTGCACCGTTGTGTGAGTGCTCTGTAGGGAATGTTGTGTTTGCAGGGAAAAAGGAGCAGCAGTGGGTGGAATTCTCCCCATAAGTGCTCCTAGGGAGCATCCTGCCCCTGGGGAAGCATCTAGCTTTGCAATAATTTCCAGTTTTTCCTTACTTATGATGAGACTGAGTAATGCAACAGAAATTCCTCTCTTGGTTTTTGCCCTTTTTCATCTTCGGGAAGTCTGGCAGAAAAAAATGAAAAATATGTGAACGTGTATTTTAGAGAATATGGAAAACCTGTCAAGGGCTTTTGGGGCAAAGGAAGTGGTTCAAAAGAATGGCTCATCTCAGAAGTTTGGAGTGCTGGCTACTGGTTCCAGTGGGACAATTCACATCTACCACACAGGGATATGCATGTTATGCCTTCTAGGCAGCCTGGAATAGAAAATGTGATAACTTCTAATTTATGTTTTTCAGCAGTTTCTTCAAATATATTCTGCTAAGATTTATGTTCTAGCTTCACAGGATTTCTCTTTTCACAGTTTTGTTAAACTCACCTAAGGCATGTGTTATACACTGAAAGGAGATGTATAAAGGCTGCATAAAGGCAATATGTTCACTGCCTTTGACTCTTCCTGGAATTAATAGTTGCCCCTGGCTTGCCTCCTTCCTGCTATTACATTGCCTCCAAGAGGGATAAGGCTGAATGAGAAGGACTGCCCAGGGGGTCAGGAGAGACTGCCCACCGTGAGCATTGCCACAGGAGATGGCTCAAGTGTCCTACTATCTGAATGGAGAAAGTCTTTTGGGATGGACTGTGCTAAGAAAGATTGATTTTTTTTTCCTTATTGTCTTTGCAGCCCCAATGGCTACCCAGTAGCACAGCTCTGATTTGAAATTCCTGTGTGTGTCATTGATCCTACAGCATATCTCTGGAACACATCCTCATTGTACTACACTGTCTTCAGGCAAGTCACCAGTCCTCCACACCTGATGGCAGTGCTGTTTGAGCCCGCTCACACTTGCCCTGTCTCTGATCCTCTTCTTCCAGGCTCTCCCTGGGAACCACCAAAGGAAGCCTGCCTAAGACGTGCTGCCTGACTTAAGCTGTTCTCTGTCCATGTCCCAAAGAAAAAAGGCATCTCTGCTGGGTAGGGACAGCCCCCAGCTTCCCTCTGTGACCATGTCCTGTGAGCTAGCAGGGGTCATGTCCTGGGCTCTTCTGGCTAGGAGAAGGTGGGGCATGGGACACGTGTCTGAGTAGGTGTTGGGGGTGCCCAGGAGTTTCTGACAACCTCCCCTCAATGCTTGGTGCAAGAGGGTTCCCAAACAAGTCTGTGCTGTTTGTGATGGCAGTAATAGGGAGATCTGTGTCTGTGCCAATCTGCCAGCAAAGAAAGCTTCCTTCTCCTCATCATAGCTGGGTTCTTCTTCTGGACAAGTCAGGTGGGTAATCCCACTTTGATGTGGGATTTCTTTTTGCTGGCATGCATCCTAGGACAGATGTAGCTGATCAGTGGTCCCCAGAAATGGGAGCACTGACAACTTCCCTGTGGTATAAAGGAAAAATCTTAACATATGAAGTGGCTGAAGTGATTCAGAGCCTTCCAGTCAAGGTGCAGTGCTTTCTGCTCTGGTGATTTACAGAAGTGCTTCAGGTAGTGGGATTTGTCCAGACTGCATATGACAGTATACTGCATCACCACTGTGCATGGCAAAAATTGAATGAGTCAAGGTTACACAAGCTTCCTTCCTAGGACTTCAGCTGAGGCATTCTTCCCCTTTCCTTTAGGGCTCAGCAATGGAGACACTGAGAAAACTGGCCCAAAAAGCACTGTGGAGGCACTGTGATGGTCCATTTGATACACACCCAAATCAGAGCTACTCTGTTCTGCAGGGTGTCAGGCTCCCCACTCCCCTGGCAGACCAGATGGGATCCTGATGATGCCCTGATTGTGTTTGTGGGTAGGCTGAAATGGAGGGAACATATGCAGGGGACAGTGTCTGACTAGATTAGGGCCGTTTCAGTCCATTTGTTTTCAAATGCACCATGTTTGGTTTGGGCCATGTGGGGTTTGTTTGATAAAGGAAGAACCATACTAATTGAATTCGCTGGGTCAGTGGCAGTTCACCCGAGGGGGAGGGCAAGGACTCTGATGGAGGGATCTGCTATTAGACAGGAAACTGCACGAGCTTGGCTTTTCATCCTGGCAAAACTCATGGGTCTTGTCCCCCCGTGAGCCTCACGTAACAGTGGGAAGCCCAAGGCCTCAGAAACTCACTGCATTATAAAGGCCTTTTCCTGATGCAGGGGGACAAAATGAGCTCAGGTTATGCCTCTGAACCACTAGTCCAGTTTTGGTCATGAGGAAAGGACCAAAGCTGGCTGAGAGAGCTCCTTAAGCATTTCAGGGCCAGTCCCTTCCCCTTGCAAACCTTAACAAAAGGAGTCTGGTGAGCAGCAGCAGCAGCAGCTCCTCTTCCAGACTCCCGTAGCACAAAGGCTCTGTATGCCTGCACTAGCTGTGAAGAGACTGAGGAAGTGAATGGAAAAAATCAGGCAAATAGGGAAGAAAAAATTATTTTGTGTCTCTACTACAGACTAGAGCTAGGATTACTATGACAAAAAGCAACAAGTGATGCAAATCATTACTTTAAAAACCCAAACAAATGAGAATAGCATCTTCCATTTATCTGCTGGAAATTGCCACAGGCTATGTTCAAAGGCAAAATCTATAGCTCTGCATGTGCATTCTAGTGGGGAATATTCCATCTGCCCCAGTAACCTCTCTTAATAGTCCCTATGGCTTCAGGGGAGGCTGGCAGTGTTCACGGAGCATGGCTCTTGTCTGATGTGATTGCCCTACAAATGGGAGGCGAGTGGAGAAGCAACGGGGAGTCCCTAATTACTTCCACAGAATATAAATCCATGATGATTTTGACAGCTTCTGGAGCTGAGGGCAGTATCCCACTGCCTGGCACACCTCATGTCAGAGAACAGCTGGCTGTAGTCCCACCTTCATCAACAGCACCATCAACACCCCAGGAGGAAAGGGCAAAGCAGGAACATGTGAACAGCGTGACACTTGATGGAGAAATTGCCTATTAGCTATAGCAGTTGTGACCTTATGGATCCTGAGGCTCTGACACTACCTGAATTGCAGAGAATAGCTGTGCCTTTCCTACTTGGCCTGTGATTTGTGCTCAGTACCTAATGTTCCTGAGGAAGGCATGGCCTTACATGTGTTGAGAGGATGTCTTGTTATTGTACTATCACACTACAATGTGAAGATATTGGTCACCCATTTGTGAGGACTCAGGCTCATTAAAGTGGTGGATAAAATGAATCTTCAGGACAAATCCTGGAAAATGGCATGTCATAAGTCGGTACTCCTTTTCCTCTTCCACAACTGCCCTTTGTAGTCATCCTGCTAAAGGAAGCAAGCTTTAATGCACATGTCTCATTGATAAGGAAACTCATTATGAACAGCAAAACAACGTTTCCTCCTGCTTACTTTGGGAACTGTTACATGTTCCTCAGATACACTAACATATTCCACTGCAAATACACAGGTAACAGTAAATTGCTTTGTTGTAGTTTTATCTTGAGTTCAAGTTATATATTATCCCAAAGCATTTGTATCACCTAATGGTGTCTGTAAGGCTTTGTTCAGGCAAAACTGCAGTGTTATAGAATCATAGAATGGCTTGGGTTGGAAGGACATTAAAGATCATCTTGTTCCAACCCTGCTGCTATGGGCAGGGAAGCACCCACCAGACCAGGTTGCTCAAAGCCCCATCCCACCTGGTGGTGAGCACTTCAGTATATGCAGCAAATGCAGCTGTGTGTAATAGCCCAGTATCTGTCACAGAGTCATAGGATTGTCTAATATGGAAAAGACTTTTAAGATCATCAAGTCCAAACAAGGCAGCGGGGTTGGGCTGGTACCTCCTGTTTGGAGGGCACTTCAGTGCTGTCTCTAGGAGCAGCAGTTGTTTCCAGGTGATTGGATTAGTGATTGCTGGAATGTGAGATCAGGTGCTGGTGCTACAGAACGAGGGTCTTGCTACTGTTCTATTATTAAATTATTTTAGTGACATGTACTCTCTAGGTACAGACAAGAATGCTCATGTCATCCAGGTATGTAACTGGTTTGTTGCCTTTTTTCCTGTAATAAAGGATAATTGCTAAATTCACTGACCAAAACTAAAGTGAACTACTGAATCCATGTAGCTTCTTGAATATGTATATGAATCTCATTCACAATCACACATGTGTGGGCACATCTCTAATGCAGTGGAGTTACTTTGGTCCTCACTGAAATGCAATTTTCTTTGAGCAAATCACGGTAGACTGGCAAAGCAGTGTTAAATGACACTCTGGCAGGAAGCAAAGAGGATAACATTTCACTGAAGGAAAATTGCAGGAAGTCAGTAGAATGTCTGTTATCTTAGCTGGAGCTGGCATTTGGCCTGGTTACTAAAGATAACACCGTTTTTTTCCCTCCAAGACTTGTCACTTGCTGCTTTATGACCAAGCATCTTGATTTACATCTCACTCAGAACACCTCCAGCTGCAGAGCATCACCAGTTCCTGAGGGTGACTCCAGGCTTCTCCATAGCAAACAGAAAGTTGAATTTTTCAGCCCCCAAGATGAGGGACTGGTGCAAGTCTGCTGTTTCCACAGGCAAGAGAAGAGTAACAGGAAGGAGTGCAACCATAATTGCAGGCTGAAGAGGTGAGCACAAGGGGACTGGGATTGCTACAACCACTGCTGCCAGACACCTGAGAGAGATCAGGTAGGTGACTGCTGCATCTGTTCTGAATAACCCTGATTTCTGTCTGAGCAGCCACAGCCACAACCAGCCTGCCTTTGCAGAGCTCCCACAGAGGATATGCAGGCACCATGGTGTCCCTGAGCACACTGCTGTCCTAGGCAACTCTGTGTTCGTGTTTCTGGGACTGGCATCACCCTCAAGTTGTGAATCCTCATCTGGCATAAAAGAAGAAAGTCACATCTGACTCATAGTAGTTGTTGAGATCTGGATTTATTTTCCAAAGCCTAGTCAGTGCTAGAAGCTCCTTAATTTCCAGGATCTAATGGGACTGCTATCCATCCCCAAAAGACAAGTACAAAATGTGCACAGTGATCAGTTGGATGCTTCTGATAATTTTTAGCAAGAATAGTAAATAGTTAATTTTCTAAATTGTTGCTTATGGAAGGAAGTGTATTTTGTGAAATGCACGCTGCCTGTCATGCTGAGCACTAAGCAAATACCACTCTTGCCTCATAAATGGTTGATGGGGTTACCAGGAAAAGTTACTTGTCAAGGGACATGCATTTACTCTGCAGCTTGGAAAGTAAAAAGGTTATATCTCCAGCCGCTGTTCTTGTAAATCAATTTGTGACCAAGTCCCTGCTGACTTTGACAGGCTGTGATGTGAACCTACAACTTCTCTTGGTGGCTGAGGGAAGTTGCCTCATTTCTATCACAAAAATCTCTACTGACCTTGACAGCAACTGATCCTGGATGACTGATAACAAAGAGTTTAGAACTAGATGTTTTTCTGTTTCTGTTCTGTTTGTGTATTTTTGTTCACACTCCTCTTCTGAACTCTTTTCCTAGTTTCCTTGAACTTCTCTCTCTCTAAGTTGCCAAAACGTCATGTGTGCATCTGGGAGACTTTCCAACTTTCAATTGCTGAAGTGGGTCAGTCCTCATCTGTGCACATTTACAGTCTTTAGCAGATGCCCAGGCGCTCAGCACAGCACCAGGAGAACTTAAGCAGTGTTGTCATAGCCTGTTGCTCTCAGAGGTTCACAGTATTGCCAGCTAGCATTAACTCTTACATTTGTTCTCTGGCTGGCTGTCTACAGAAAGAGATCGTGTAATGATCGCCCAGCTAAGGATGAATTATTAATTTGAGATGTTGAAGGAGATTTGTGTCAGAGCCTAGCTTTGGATGGGTGACTTGCACAGAGCTTAAAAGCATCTCTAGCTCATCCCCCTGCCTCATTCTGCATTCTGTGCCATTTCTCTCACTGCCTTAGGGCAGAATGTTTCAGAAAGTTGGAGTGGGAATATTTTTATTCATCCTGTTACATGAAGTTAATCTCGTGTAGCAAAGCAGCTGTGTAATGTTTTGTATTAAATCTCATGTCTTCCCTTGGGTATGATTAAAATTCAGGTGAAGGGTTTTTTTAATTTTATTTTATTTCCCCCCTCCCAGGGCTCTCAAGGGGCCATTAGGCTTCATTCTTAATGGCTTGCCATCCCCTTGCCTCTGCTCGTCCTGCTGCACACACAACTGCACTTGTCTGACTGATGAAGGGTGAAGGCTCTTTAGTGACTTGTGCACATGCTGCACATTAGTGAAGACATTTCTAGCTCAGGTGAAGGGATGGCTGCTCCCTGGCACATTGAATAAAGCCTTGGTTGGCAAATTCTCTATTTGCTTGATTATAGCCCTGGAACACAGCAAATCCCCGTTGGAAGGAGACCAGCTGCTCTACCAATACCCTGGGCTTCCCAAAACTATTGCTTCATTTCAGTGGCTGTTTCCAAGAAAGGCAGAGTTGCCATTCTCATATTTTCTAACGTGTTATTATTTTTGCTTGCAATAGAGGGATTTGCCCCCATTTGTCAGTTTAAAGAGAAAAACCTCTTCTGACTTTCTGTGACCCCCATTCCTCTGCTCACTCTCACCTTTGTGTCTTTATCTGTAGAGAACCAAAATGAGACCACCTGGAAGATAGCACGGAGACCTGATAGGAAGGGAGGGACTGATTATCATGGGGATACACAGGGGAAAGTAAAGCATTAAAGTGCTTCAGAGAATACAACAGGGCTGGAGATAGTGAGAGAAAATGAGCCTAGAGAAGTGGAGATGAAAGTGGGATAGTGAGATGTGCTGAAAAGGAGGAAGATAGAGATGTACAGACTGGCTTGTATGCCACACAGAGGGAGCTAACCCGAGGCCTTGCACCGCTTCTTCCCCTCTACACCTCTTTGGAGCATCTGAAATCATCTTAAAAGCAGTGCTGCAGAAGTGGTTTGGGCAAAGTCCCCGTTTCCCTCTAAAGTCCCTAATCTTGACTCTGCTGACCAGGATTTCAGGAAAATCCAGTTAACTATTTCTTCTCTGAGTCTTTAACTTTCACAGCCACATCTGCAAATTGGTATCACAGCCAGGAGGATCAGAAAGTGACAAAGCATGGCACAGAGGGGCTGGTTACAACAAGAGGGAAGTGCAGGTAGCTTTAGAGCCTTTGCCAGGTTTTCTGCAATTCTCAGGTTTCAGGGACTTGATGCATTCAAACTTTTAGTGGACTGTAAATCTACAGGACTAGTCTTGGGGATCTTTCAAACAGAATCTGGATTCTGTGTTCTTCACTGAGGGTAGCTCAGAAGACAGGAATCAAGAAGATGGTTCTTTCCTCTTGCTTTGTAAGACCTTGTGATGTCTGTACAATAAGTTTAATGCGGTAGGTGGCTGAGGGCTACTCAGCTAAGAGAATGTGTCCTTGGCATTGTTTCATTGTAATCAGTCCAGTAAAACCAGGGGTGAAATTGGCTCCAACATTTAATAAATCCACAGTTTATCTCTTCCTGATAGGAAACAGCAGCTAATAACTCACAATGTTGTTTAAAACATTCATAGCAGGAATCAGTCAGATAAGTGACTCACATAGCTCCAACCTGTGTTCCATGGTGGTCTACAAAAATCCATATTTTTAAGCTGCAAAATAACATTATTTGTATAGCAATTGTTCTGACTAATGGGTGTCCAGCCAATGAAAGGATTTTCATCTTCAGATAAAGAAATCTCACATTTGAAGTAACGGACAGTGGTGCAATCATGTTTTGATCACTGGTTAGGAGCCCTAAATTCTAATAAATCTAATCCTACTGCCCTCTTGGCGAAATCACTGCATATTCCTGGCATTCATTTGCTCTCGCTTGTGAAAACGGAAGGCTGATTAATTAGTGCCTGGTGAAGGGTTCACAAGGACCATTAATTTTATGACTACATTTTTAAAAATAACTAATCTTGCCCTAGTATCAAGTCAGCCTCAATCCCTCTACACAGCATTCAGGAGTTTCAGAGCTCCCATACCCCGCATGGCTGCTCTGTTCACTCACCAGTTCCCTTTTGTTGACAGAAGAGCAGGGCTGCCTGACGCACAGATGCACAAAAGGGCTCTTGAGATCAAGGAAAAAAGAAGCAAAACTTGTGCAGTTTTGTTCCTGCCCTCACTGTGTGTATGCTTGGAAAGGGGTGTGAATGACAAGTGTAAAGAGGTCTGCAGAGAAGTACTATCTTTTATTCTAGAAAGTAGCATATCTGAGAAAAACAGCAGAAGCCCCAGGAAACAAAAGAAAGCTGTGTAGTTTTTCGACAGCTTTCCCAATGAGGTTCTAGTAGCATCATCATCCAGTCACTGCTTTGTGGACTTGATAGGATATGTCATCTCCGTTTGTCACTAGAGATCAGTTCAGATCTGAAAAGCTACATCCCACTTAAGGCACTGAATTTGATCATGAAAAATTCTGGGATCACGTGTGATGTCCAGCAAGCTTCACACCTTGAAAATTGACTCTCACCACTCTAAGTCATTGAGGCTCTTGTTGCATTTTACAGCCTTCCTGAAAACATTTTACACAGCCATGAATATTCATCCCAGTGTTTAGGCATTGGACAGTTCCATTTTCTCAATGTAATAACATTCTATTTTGTGTGATACTGGGAAAAACATTAGGTCCTTCTACGCCTAAGGTCATTATTTCAGCAGTCTCCCAGATGACCTGGTAGTGCCCATGTAAACTGAATTCTGCAGAATGGGGATTGGTTTTGCTGCAGAACCCCATGCTACCTCCTGTCACCTAAGGAGGGGGATGCCACATTTGGAGCACCGATGACACGTTGTTTTCTTTTTCTCCTTAACCACATTGCATGTGCTTCAGCAGAATTTACTCAGATAGGACCTTCTCCCAGTTCCAAGGGGAGTTGTCATCGCTTTCCTGGCTAGAGCATCCCTTTCTCCATATAGACATTGGAATCCTTTTCTTCAGCTGGCTCTCTGGAGGGAGTCATTTGGGGAGAAGGGAAGCAGTGCAGTGAAATAGTCTGATGAATGGCATCGACTTACACCCCCCCAGGAGGATTCCATATGGTTTTAGCAGATGTTTAACACATTATGGCAACACAACTGGCTGTGTTGAAACAAATTGCAGGGTGACCATCTAACTGTTGTCAGAAGTGAAGTTTTCAACACTTCCATCTCCCCCCGGCAGTTACTGCTGTTTTCTATAGGTACCTGTGAACTACATACCACATTTTTGACAGAAAAATTGTGAAGAGCTTTAACTGTCCAATAAGGTGTTATTTATTTGGAACATCTCAAGGAACAGTAAACCCTGAAGCTATGTTTGTTTTCCCTTTTTTTCCCCTCTTTTTCAAAGGAGAAAGGTGCTTTGTAAAATCTTATGAGAATAAAAATAGCTTCACAATTTTAGTGTCATCTGGAGTTTTAAAAATGCATTTGAGCCTCCTCCCTTTGTGTTATAAGAGAGATGCAAATGCCAAGAGGAGTCAAAACCTTTGAGGATAGATATTTGGATGAGTAAGGCGTTTGTCTGTGATCCAGGATCTCCTAGCTCATGTCCTGGAGCTGACACAGACCTCTAGTACTTCTTCAGCATTCATTCTTCCTGCTTCAGTTTCCTGTTTGCAAATGAGAATAACTGTTCCTCTACATTTGTCACTCTTGTTGCATTTAATCATGTAAAGAACTGCAAGGTTCCTGCTACAATGGGGATCTCCATTTTGCTTTTTCTTTCTTAGTGAAAATTACTAAAAAGGCTGAGAAATAGAGTTAGTTTCCATAAAGGTTTCAAGGAGTACAGGAGAATCTCAGCTGCACATTTCAGAGGAAATATGAATGCTGAGAATTTTCTCAAAATGTACATAGTTGGAAATCTTGGTGTTTTGGTTTGATCTCCATTTTAGAAAACTTCTGGGAGAAATAAAAGCAAACGGGACAGGATATTTTCTGATTTGGGTTTTTTTTAGTGTTTTGTTTTGTTTTGTTTTGGTTGGTTTTTTTGGTTTGGTTTGGTTTGGGTTTTTTTGGGGGGGGTTGGGTTTTTTTTTTTGTTTTGTTTTGTTTGTTTGTTTGTTTGTTGGGTTTTTTGTTTTGTTTTTTGTTTTTTTGGTTTGGTTTGGGTTTTTTGGATGGTTTTTGGGGGTTTTTTTGGGTTTTTTTTTTCAGTAATATACAGCTTTACTTGCTGTAAGCTGTGGAAATGGCTGTCATCTTAAATATGCTCATTTTGCCTTTAAAGTACCCCTTCAATGCTACATATTAAAATAGTTACAAAGAATTCTCTTAATTGAGATTTTTCTGGGCAGAGTCCAAGGGTTTGTTCAGTCATTGCTGCTACAGTTTTGGGTTTAGGCACTGCTGCCAGTTCCTTTGTGTAATCTTACAACTTCAAAGACAAGGAAAGAGGGAGGTGAGCAGGAAAGCTTTTAGGAAAATTATGTCTACCTATTTGAGTATCTCAGTGAGCATAAAGTGTTGTTCATGGATTTGATGATCTTGAGAAAAGCATGTCTCTTGCTCTGGGAGCCTGCTTCCAATCTTGTGGTCTGTGGGTCAGAGAGATATGAGGAGGTGATACGTGAAATAATGACAAAACATGTTTTTCACTTCAGAAAAACATGCATGTATGTTACCATGTGATCAAGTGAATATGAAAACAAAGCTGGGAAAAATAAATCTGTAAATGAATATTCAAAATGCAGCTTAGTTCTTGATGTAAGAAACAAAAACAAAAACAAAAACAACATGGCAAAGGGAGGGCCTGTGATATTTTTTTTCTCCAAAATGTTAGCTGTTAGCTTGGATGAAAATGACTGGGAAATGCTGATATTGACAAAGAAACCATCTCATAAACAATTTAGCTTCAGTTTTCCCAGCTGAGCCTGGGAAAGCAAAACTGGGTTGAAAAAATACACTGGCAAGGTTTTAATTATGATTTTAATAATGAAGCTTGAACAGACCTCTCTCTACCAGTACATCAACTGCCCCCTCATGCTGTTTTCCCAAGCCTGATGGAGGGGCCCTGGAAAAGCAGTCTGATAGCAGATGAGAGAACATACTGATCAGTGTAACTTCAGTCAGCACTAGAAGTGCTTGACATTTTGGAAAAACAAGATCTCTTACTTTGCTGTCTTTATCTGGGAGCAGGTGATCAGGTTCAGGCAGTCAGTTTGTCATCCTGAGCTCTTTGTGGCTGAGACCTTGTTTGTTTTGTGCTCTCAGAAGTGCCACTCAGTTTCATGGCGGAGTTAATAACACTGTGTGATTTCTACTGAGCACAGATTGCTCCTGGAACGTGCTATGGTTATCTGGAAATAGACTGGTATTCAGGTTCCAGCATGCAGATGCCAGAGAGTTTCCTTCTGCCCATCTGTCTAGGCAACGAGCTGGGCTGTGTGTCAGTCCAGCTCCAGGAATCACCGCCAAGCTGGATCGGGGTTGTACTCCTGCTCTATCTGCCTTCACAGCACATTGAGAAAGGCATCAGTAGAAATACTGAGAGAGGATAATAGGAGAAGAAAGAGAGCAGTCTGAAGGCAAAGGAAGTGGAAGGAAAGCTGGGGAGGCAAGGGAAGGAAGGAGCAGAGAAACTGTGAAGTTGAGAACTAAGATGTGAAGCGCAGACAAGAAAGACTCATACGTAATGGGTGATTTCTGTGGAGTGAAATTCATCTCAAAATCCGTGCAGTTACACCTGCGAGGAACCTGCCATGATTTGTTCATGGTTTCCCAAGATTGCAGTTTTTGCTTCTGAAAACTCAAGCCCATCAGAAGTGCAACAGAGAGGCTATTTGGATTGTGATACACGTGATGTAATATTCAAGGGACAGATCCTTCAGACGGTGGGAGGGCTGCAGCTCTAGGCACTTCTGAAACAGGAGAAAGTGGCTTTAGTGATCTGGGCTAAACCATGGAACTCTTTTCTTGTTCTGATTTCAATTCAATAACCTATTTATCAGAAAACAAGTACAACAGCCCTCTCACATGTTGATCTATCACAAAATTGGCTTTATTCGAGGTTGTTGTTATGCTTTAAGTTCACAGAGGATAGAGTATATTCTTTACACATAACAAAGAATGTAAACCTCAGCTTTAAATGCAAAACTCAATTCAGTGCTGGCTGGGATTCACAAAGCAATTCCTTCATGATGGTGAAAGCACTATGAACTCGGGAAGCTAATTTTCAATAGTGGCCCCTTAAATTGCACAGTTGAGCATGTAAGAGCACTATTGTGTCTATGCTAGCATGTGGAAGATTTGAAAGCTGGGGTCACATATAGTTGACTCTTGTTCACTTACAAAACAGTTTCATAGAATCAGGATGGAAAACAGAAAACACATACAAGTCTTTGGATACATCACCCTGCACATTTTTTTTTCCAAAATATCAGAATAATGATGTCACTGGAGGGGATAGGGGTGGCAGTTGTTGGAAAAAATGCCAAGAGTGTCCCTGATGCGGAGAGGATCTTGTCTGTGGAATGTGGGGCTGTTTAAAATGGTGGTGTTTCCATCAGGACTAAGCTCAGTCAGTTTACTGGAACCCCTCCACATGAGATCTATGCATTAGCCCAGAAAACAAGGGTGAGTGTTGGGCAGCCAGACAGATACACACACACTTTCATGGTTTATTCACTGGTACAGCAAAACTGCTTGGCATGTGGGCTCCTGCAGCAGTCCTGGACAGTGCAGGGGTACGTGTGTGAGATTGTGATGGAAGGTGCAGGGGGAGGACCAATGGACCCAGTTTGGCAGGGGTGTAGAGCAAAAATGTAATCTTTGCCTGAAAGAGCTATGATCTGCTGCTTAAGGGGTATGACAAGCCAGCCTCCTGGAAAATAGCACTCTGAGTCCTTTGCAAAGGAATCAAATAGGGAACAAGGCTATTACCTCGTGTCAAACTGTGTCTAATAAAGAAATGGAAATCCCCTACTCTGCCACAAAGACCAAGCAGAGCTAGGATCATGCTGTGTGACACAAATAAATGAATAGCAAAACAGAAATGGAAAACATGGGCCCAAACATTACAAAATATCAGACCCTGAAATGATTGCCTGTCTTAAGCAATAGACTATAACAAAACATACGCTTCAGATACAGTCTGGTTGTGTAATCTAGTTTTGCTATTACACAGAAATAGATTTGGGACCATAACTGTTAAATTCTTTGTGTATCTCCCTATTTTTATTTCACATTAGGAAATAAAAGAAAGCCAACGCCAACAAATATCTGTACCTGGGGAGCCTTGTAACTGTTCATTACCAGATATATGAGGCATTAGCAGAGATTATGCAGAGATGCTGGCACAACTATTCTTCCTTTGCGTTGCACTGTTAGACATTCCTGTTGTCTCTTGTTCTTTTACTAAGCTTTGAGGATACAAATCTGCATCCCCCATCTTGCAAAGCATCATGAAATAAGCAGGACTTCTTATCAGCAGCACCAAGGCACATCTGCATATCACTTACATGACCTGGCCCTCGTTTGGGGGGATCCTCGTGAGAGGATTGGCCTCTCTGTTGTTATATGAGGATGTAATTTCCAATTTACTAAAGTCTAATTTACTAATCCTGAGCTATTGATTGTTACTGAAAGTAACAGTGTTACTTCTGCACTCTCTTTACTCTCTCAGTTTCTCTCGCTCCAACCCATTGGGGACTTTGTAAGTATTAGAAACAGTGAAGAGTGGTTTTCCTAGGGGATAATTGAAATGAACCCCCTTGTGGATTCCCTTGTCAGATGCTGTTGGACTTGAAATATGGTCGCTCTGTGTGCAACAGCAGTAAAAAAGATGACCTCCTATACACAGTTATCTATTTTAATGGAATTTGTAGCTGTCAAATGCTACTGAAATTTTTTAACTGGCTCAGAAGTTACTGGTACACACACACAGCACAACGGCACAAGCCTTGTTTCCTTAGGCTTTTCCCATATCGCAAACATAGGCTCTTCCTTCGGTTTGGTATGCATTTTGGAAAGGCTTCCGAGTCCCGCAGTGTCATCCTTTGAAGTTTCTCCGGCAGATCTCGGAAGGCATTTCGGCAGCTCTCACTGAGGTACCGGTCAGCCAGTGACCCCTCTCCCACCTCCCTGGTCTCCTCCTTTTTCGTCTCAAGGATCCCCCCGGTGCACCAGAAGCCCATTGGATGTTACCGGGGACACCCTGCAGACGGGGAGTAGGCAGCTCTCCTTCCCACCGGTGCGTGCTGCCAGCTCGGCGGGCGCAGGGCTGCTCTCCGGCCCCAGGCTAAGCTGCCGTTCCCGCACCCCGAACGGCCGAGGCACGGTACGGGAGTGACGAGTCACCCCGGGCTGCCCTTGGCGGCTCCTGCCGAGGGCACCCGGGAAGTTTTCTGGCCAAGGCAGACGAGAGGCACGGGCGGCGGGGCGGGAGCGGCGGAGCGCGGGCAGAGGCGCTCCCAGCCGGAGGGGCCGGGGGCCGAGCCGAGCCGTGCCGGGCCGGGCGGGGGCGGAGGAGGGGGCACGGCCGGGAGGTGGAGCCGGCTGCGCTGGCGGCTCCGGCGCTCCGCGGCTGCCGGGCACGGGGCGCGCACGGCACTGGGAGCCCAGCGCCGCCGGGAGCCGCCGCTCGGTCCGCCCGCCCGGTCCGTGCCCGGAGCCGCCGCCGCTGGAGCCGCCAGGTAACGGGCGGGGTTCCCCTCTCGCCGCCCGGCTGGGCTCGCAGCCTTCCCTTCCGTGCCGCTCCGGCTCGGCACCCACCGCCCCGCCGCTGCCCCGGGACGCTGGGGGCTGCCCACCGGGGGCGGCTCGCCTACCCCGCCGCCGCTCCGTTCCCTCCGGGGAGGGGAGGACGTGCCGCAGCGCCGTGACTCCCCGGGGTGCTGAGCGTGTAAGTTTGTGGGGCTGAGAAGCCAGCCCGCCCGCCAGTACCGCCGGCACGGGAGCCGGGGGAGGGCGCCCCGGCTGCCCGAGCCAGCTGAACTCGCCGCGCTGGTAACACCTCTCCGGGGTCGGGCTCCGGGAGCGTCTTCGGGAGCCTCAGAGCTTGTCCTCGGTATCTCTGTATTCTGCTGCCTCCGCCCCGACACCCCTCCCTCGGGGATCCCCCTGAGCGGGAAGACAAGCGGAGGAGCCGGGGAGCCCGGAGGCTGTGCCCGGAGCGCCCTGCGCTGCCTCTGCCGCGTGTCGGGGTGTGCCGCCACCCCTGAAATTCGGATGAGGAAGGTGGGACAGTTACCCGTGTTTTTTACTTCAGTCCGGGCTGGGAGGAATTTCCTCTTTCGCACTTTGCTGATCTTCCATCTCGCTATCCTGGGTCAGTGCCTGCTCTTTAATAGAGATTTATAGCTGCAGCAACATGTTAGCGAGGGACCACATGGGGGTAAGCTGGAGCGTCAAGCTTTATTGTAACTTTTGTATTTAAAGGTTATAGAGAGTAAGTAAATATAGGTTATACTGAGTGTGTTGTACTTGGGTGGCTTTCTGTGAAGTATGTTTGATAATAATATTTTTTTTTTCTCTAGCTCTTCTCTCAGCAATTAGTAAGCTCGGCCTGATTACTGCTTGTATTTCTATAATAAGAGCAAGTTTGGACACAGTTAATAGTTTCTAGGCGCATAATTCACTGAATAGCCAGTGGCTACCAAAGCTGGTCGGGCAGAAGTGTGCTGGAGATGGTTGTGTGCCTGGCAGGGTGTATGCTAATTGTGACCGTGGCCTCGCCTTGGACTTTTGCTAGTGGGTAAAAAGTTGGAGTCGTAAAAGAGTTGCCTCAATTCAACAGGATGTATGTAAGTGTTTGATGGATTCTGCCAGTAAAATGCTTATTCTGATACTCAGTGGTTTTTGTAAGGAGCAGTAGTCGATCCATCAGGAAAGTATAGAAACGGAGAGCAAACGGTAGGGATGTCATTTGGAGAAATAGGTACATTCTTTATTTTTTTACATAATTTGGGGGAATCTTTCAAAATCGACTGTGTAGCATAATGTACAGATGCGCTTATCATCTGCTTCCACAGAAGTATTTTTATAGTATGTTAAAATGATTCGAATGTTTGGCCCTCCTTGGAAGGCAGTTAATGTTCCTGTATTTGTTGTGGCCGAGGTACAGCTTTTGTTGGCGCAAGCTAAAATACCATGTGATACAGCTGCCACGAATTCGAGTGTAGCGGGGTGAGGAGAAAAGGAAGAGCTGTAACTTCTCTGAGATGTTGCAGCCTGCCAGCAAAATCCACACAAAATTCCCACCCTTTCCGCGAGGCAGACCTGTGCCACCCCTCGCTGTGTGTCTAACCCCGTGAGATTGGCAGGTGAGCGGGGAGCTGGTTCCTCCCCGGGGAAGGGAGGGATGGCAGCCCGCGGGGAGCCGGGGATCGGCGGCGGCTCGGCGGGCTGGGGCCAGGGCTGGGGCGGCTCCGAGGGGAGCGCTCGGGTGGGTGATGCTGGTGTTTTCCACGAGAGGGCTTTCTGGCTGTGCCGGCCGCCCCTCCGCCCGCTCCTCGGCACGGAGGAGCACAACGGGCTCGGGGGTGGCTGGCGTTCACAGGGTGTTGCAGATTTCCTTTGTAAATTATGGGGAAATCCCTTTAGTGCCCCTGAGGTGTGAGGATAAGACATCCTGGGAAGAACAGCAGTCTCCAGTTTCCAGGCTCCCTCAAAACTCAGAACGATCCCAAACAACTTAATTTCCCCACAGTGGAGGGCGAGAAGAGGCTGAATGTGTTTTTCTCAGAGGAGGAGAGGGGTTAGAGTGTTTGCATCCTCGTCGCAGAAGATGACAACGAAGTACTCTGTCCTGGCGTGATCTCATTTTTGGCTGCTTTAGCGTGTATTATACTTCTCAGGGTGGGGCTGGGCGAAAGGGAAACGGGAATCATTGTGCGAGTACGAAAATGCTATCTCTAAGTCCTTTGCCAAGTTGTCTGTGTTAGTTTGAATAATTTCACACTCACGGTGTTGCAGGTCTGTTTCAAAAGGCAGAGACTGTGTCTGTAGCTAGTAATAATATTGCAGTTCATAAAACATGAGAAACATCTGTTCCTGTGACTTCAATTTGTCTCTCTCTCCTTGGAATAACCGAGTTGACAGCTCAGTCAGGTTTAATGTCCTGTGCTAAACCTTTGGTCGTGTGTCCCACGGCTAATTGTGACTCACAGAATCAATAAACCCAGCTCCTGCTTCTCTGCAGCGACTCAGCGGGGGAGTGGGAAGGGCTTCAAATCACAACAGCAGATGATGGGGGACAAATTCGGGTTTCTACAAGCTGGGCCTGTCGTGTGCCCTTGGCTCTCAGTGCAGCAGAGCTGGCTGGGGCCTCACTATTTGGGCAAAGTAAGTGAGGGAGATGGTCTGCACTGCTGTAAGGGCAGTATTTTCCCTCATAGCACCTTTGGTCTTGCCTTAATCTATCCCAGGTTGAATACTGTAGGCAGTTGAAGCAGAGCCATCTCATGCTTTGATGTGTGTTTATTGGCTTTAGCATCTCATTCCCTTGCCTTTTTTTTTTTTTTTTTTTTTTTTTTTTTTTTTTTTTTGAGTTGGATTGTTCTCTTTCCACCCTACCTCCACAAAGGAAAAGAATTAGAGCAGAGGCAAAAAGTGAATGAAGTGACTTGGTATTTTTGTGAATGGGTTTTCTTGCATTGCCCCTGCCTTCCTTGCTGCCTTCTGTAAGAGCCTTTCATAATTAAAATATTATGACTGTGCTTATGGTAGCCCTTCACTTGTGGCAAGGATCCTAATTTGATGTCAGTGAAAAAAAAATAGTAGTTTCTGGCATAGGGGCAGATGACATTTCATCAGCTAGTGCATGCCCATTTTTTTTTAACCACAGTGCTAAGACCATATGGACAGATAATGAGTTTAAGCTGATAAACAGCTTACAGATTTGCCCAACTAAAGGACTTTCTTCCTAGAAAACACATTTTCCTTTAAAATAAATAATGAAGTTCCTGTGTTTTTATTTAATTATCTTGAGTCCTGTCTGTTCTCACCCGGCTGCAGGAAAACAGGCACAACTGCTCTGGGGACAGAAGCTACTGGATTTATGGGCCTGTAGGACTTAGAGGAGAGGAAGGGCTTGAAAAGAAAAGTTCAGATGCTACAAAATTGAGGCCTAAGGGGCATAAGGTGTCTAAAAAAGCAGATGGTGGTCCAAGTTGTGTTTAGAGAGTTTCCTGAGGTAGTGCATAGTTCTTGACTTGAAGATGAGTCATTGCATGAGGTGGTAGTAGGTCTGAGGTCGGTTTGGGAGCTGTAATTAAAACAGATGGGTATCTATACTCCTTGCTAACCCTGTGAGGCTGCTGAAGCAGTCCTTGTCGGGGAATACTGATGCAAGACAATGCCTGCTTTTACTTTCTCAATAATTTTTGACTCATTTCAGAATGATTTGTTTGTTTGTTTAACTTAAATAAAAATTAATAAAATATATCAATTTTTCTTGGTTTTTATGGGGGGAAAACCCTACAAGTGGTAGAGTGAGAGTTGAAAACTAACTTGTTTTTGGAAGGGGTGTTCTTTTGTTGTCACTTTAAAATAATGACTCAAAATCAAGCAGTTTATTTGCATGAAAGGGCAAAGCCTGTGTGTTTCTCCCTCAAGATGCATAGAAATGAGCTGTTTCAGATCTGAAAATGCTCATTCCCTTTTAAGCTGCTTCTTATGTGTTGTTCTTCTCTCTTTTATTTTTTCCCCTGGAAATAATTATTAATTTTAATTGGAAGTGACAAATGAAGGAAGAAAATAGTTGCACAGAAAAATCAGTACAGACAACTCCATTCTTTCTCACGCTGCTTATTCCTTCTAAAAGTTTAATATTTTGTATGGTCCCTTTCCTTCACACTATCCACTTCTGAGCACTGGGAAGAGGATTGGACTTTAATTGTGTTTCATATGAGGATGTGTTGCAGATGGCCAGAGCTTCACTTTCTGATGGTCACTGCTGCCTCAGTGGTAACTGGTATGGCACCCAGGTTGCATTTGGTGCTGCCTTAGCTCATGACTGCACAGCTCAGCATTCCTCTTGGGTCCATTCCTTCCTCTACACATACATTTCTTATTTTCTTTTCACTCTTCTTTCAGTCTTCCAAACTGGTGAATGAGTTAACCCATCCCACGGTTTCAGGGGATTCGGGGGAATTCAGTGCCCACCAAACAGTCGATGGGTCTCCTCCCTACCCAATCTCTTGTCTTGGAGCATTTAACAGCTGCTTTGCTGTTTATCATTTCTGCATTGGTAAAGATCTGTCATGGGCTAATTTAGTGTAAATTTTCTGAGACTGAAAGAAGTGGCTATAGGAAGGCAGTGCGTTGATCTTTTTCTGTTAACCACACCATCTGCTAAACCAGTTTGTCAGCATGTTTTTATTTATTTTTTGCACAGATAAAATTTAAAGAAACAAGTTATGATAAAGATGTTTTGCTCTTACAATGGGATTTGCTTCTGCACCCTGCCACCTTCTGTTCTTTACCAGGGGGCTGTCCTTCATTGGTCTTCCTTGGAGCTAGAAGCAGAGTTTCACCATCTTGGTGAGTTGTATATGTGTGGGGTGTTTTGGATTTGAATTGCCCCTGCAGGTGTCTTGGTACAGGAAGTTCTGGATGACTGAGTGCCTAATCTGAATGCTTCTTTTCTGGTGGACTGATATGCAGCAAATATTGCATGACAACTGAGAGTAGTCATGTGGTGTCAGTTTATCCCCACCAAATTAATTTCAAAGAAAACCATAACCAGTATCTTGTTATTATCCTCAGAGATGTTAGAAGTGGGGTTTTGGCTGGCACAGGTTTTTAGTAAGGATCTTGTTTGTGCACAGGAGTCTTCCTGACTGTGTAGTCCTTCCAACAAGGACTCCAATGACTGATAAGTCTCTGGGAGTTCTTATGTTTTGGGCTTTATTTATTTATTGCTATCAGGATCTTCCCTTTGCTATGTATTTACTAAATAAACCTGGCCTAAAATGGCAGTTTCCTGTTCCTTGAGAAATAAATTAAAAATCACTGTAGAAGAGTCAATTTTTAAACTTGAATGGAGTTCAATTTTTTTTTAGACCAGTCTATCACTTCAGGCAGAAGAGAGGATGCTTTTGATGAAATAATAGTGCTGAAACTGAATCTCATCTGTGTGCTTGATATTACTTGATTATCAAAGGTCTGCATTATGATGTGAATTAGGGCTTAGGTCTGAGTTTGCTTAGTAGCTCAGCTTCTGATCAACTGTGTTTAGATCATCTCTATTCCTGCCTTTCTGCCCTCATTTAGCTGGTGCATGGCCATGTTAGAGAAGTATTTTGCTGGGTCATCTGTGGTGTGATCTGGAGTTTGCCCTCATTAGTCTTCTGGAAGCAGCATAACCATCATCCTCTTTACTCCTGTTGCTGTGGTGTTACTGTCAGGAAAGAGCCTTACAGTGGTTGTTGATCCCAAGGAAGTGGGACTAAACCAAACTGCTAATGTGAAAACCCGTGTAGTACATACATCAGAGATAATAACAGCTCTTATATTTTCTCAGGCTTCTCACTTGAGCTGTAAACAGCTTTAAACACATCTTATGCCATCCCAGATGTCTGGAAAGCCCACAAGACAGATGAGTGGGATGGGGTATGGGACTGTACGGTGACTTGTTGAGTGTGGGTCAGTGGCACAGCTTGGCAGGGGCTCAGGAGCTTAGAGGCCCTGGCTGCAGCTCAGGTTATGTATATTGTGCATGATTACTGTACTGACTGTTTCTGCAGCTCTGTGCTGCTCCTAAGGCTCAACACTGAAATTGTAATGCTAGCAGCTTTCTTTTCATGGCCCAATGCCCAGTTTGAAGAAGGGTGATTTTGGTCATGTTGCTAGACATACGTATTTATGGCCCTGTTTCATCTGTTGAATTGAATTTGTTGGGGTATTTTTAACATTATTATGGAAACAGTTACTATATTTACTCCTTACAGAAAGCTCACTGTAAGACAGTCTATGAGGAGAGAGTTCTAGAGTAATAAATATTACACTAAATTATAGTGTCTACACTTCTTCAGGAAAAATGGTCTAAATGAACTGACTGGCAGTTTGCCTGTTCCCGAGACATGGACCTCACAGGGCACTGAACTGGAACACTCTCTGCTGGGAAAGCAATGATGGAGCTTGTTCTTGGCTCACTTGATGGCACATCTCATTTTCTTGTGGAGTGAAAATAAACCAGATCTTCTTGTACACTGGGCTGCTTTCTCAGGCCTGCTGAGAACCTGTTTCCCATGGAATTGTTTGGGACCTGTGGGCACCTTTCAGATGAGATCCTCAAAACCTGTTGCCCACATAAATGAGATAATGGGATTTCCACTGAATGGAAATTCAGTGGATTTTGGAATGGCAGTCACTGTTGTTGATGTGTTTATTTCTGCAGTTGTTTGAAACCAGAATGTGTTTTAATGTCACTCTTGCTGATAAAACCTGAAGAAGCTTAATGGTGATAATAAGGTGGTGGGTACAACGTGGACATGTATGAGAAATAATGACAAATAAGGGATTGAAGGTGTCAGAATGTTATTGTGAGGGGTGAATTTTGGATATGATGTATTTTTGAACTGCTGGCTGCCCTTTTTTTGCTGTTAGTGTCAGAGGGGATTCTCAAAGCTGCTTAGGATGAGGTGCTTATTTTGTGTTGATCAACAAAACTTTTCCTTCCGATGGGAATATGTCATGTAACAAGGATCTTCTAGAGTTACACAAAGCTGTTTTTCAGAATAAGATACAGGAAAAACTGAGAGATAATTCTGGAAGTGCTTGAGGCACAATGCTGGAAGCACCAAAAAAATCTCTTTGCTTTGGCAGCCTGAGAACTGACAATGTAATACCTTGCTGATGTGACAAATCGCTCTGGGTTCATAGGATTGAAAAAACCTGCAACACTGATAAGGATTTCAGCTTAAAGTGATGCTTTGTTAATTATGAACTGTTTTTCTTCTTTTACATGTTAAGGGAAACATCAGTCAGGAACAACATTCTGATGTGATTAAGAAAAAAAAAAAACAGAGAAGTTGCAAGACAAAAGAAAAAAACCTACTTAATCCAGCCAGTCTCTTGGAAGTCTTATTCTATCTCTTCACTGTGCTGAAGGGAGCAGAAGGTTTCAGGCTTCACATTTTGTGTGTTCATATTTTGATACTGCAGTGGGGAAGGTTTGGCAGGAGAAGAGTCGGAGTTAGTTGAAAAACATTAATTTTCTTTGTTAAGGCTGCTGCAGATAGTTCCAAGTTTCAGTTTGTAGAGGATTTCTTACAGTATTTCTGTAATGTGATGCTCTTTGGGAAGTGCTTTGAAGCTCTGAACTAGCCTTGGGGAGCAGAGGGCTTTGGAAGGGGGATTGGACACTCACTCCCAAGTGCTATCGCTGATTTTGCTGCTCAGAACTGAGGTGGGCGAATGCCAGCACTCCTAACATCAGCCTGCTGTAGACACTCCTTAGCTCTGGGAAAGTTGCACTGCTTTTCTGAGCATCTGTTTCACCAGCTGTGAAAATGAAGACAGTGCCCTCAGCATGTGGGTATGATGAACATTCTTGTTAGCTAATCTTGCTAACGTGCATTGGAACTGTGAAGCGCTGGGAGTTGTTATTTGGAAGTGTGAAGGTTTAAAAGGGTGTAAGCCATGAGCTTGCACCTCAGTTAGGGAAGAGAAGTATCAGCTGGGAGACCTTTGGCAACAGGCACAAAGGGTTTGTGGGGAAGAGGAGAAATCTGCCTGTAATGGAGGGACCTGAGTGAGAGTTATGCCTCGTTCTAACCCTTTCAACAAAATCTAAATGGATTTATTTGGAGCTTTGTAAAGCACCTGTCCAGGGCTGGATTTTTCCCTAACACCAGTTGCATTTCCTTTTGCTATTTGTCCAGCCCCCCCTCTCTCCTCCACACTCTTGCTTTTTTATGATCAGAGCTCCATTCTTTAAAGATATGCCAACGCCTTGTAATAATGCTCAGAAGATCCCCTGTGGACAACAGTTCTGATTAGACACTGAAGAATTCTGTAATTCTCTTCATACTTATTAATGTTAGGAACATTGTGCTGATAAAAGGTGTGGCTTTTTTCCCCCATTGCTGTCACTACTTTTTCTTTGGCTCCCCTCCTCCCCAGACACTGCACTTATTCTTTAAGGTTTCACATTGTCTTGTCTTATATAAACTTGGTTCCTTGGTTCTTGCTTTCAATTCATTCTTTTATCTTCTACAGCACTCAGTGAATGCTTAAAAATAATAAATATTAATAATAGGGCTCTTTGAACCAGCAGGTTCTTTGTGGCTTAAACTCACCTTTTCCTGCTGCTTATCCCCTATTAGAAGTTGCTATAATCTGCAGATTGTAGCTGTAATAAGTTCTGAAGCAGTGGCTGGGTTTGTGACAAGCGTAGGATTATAGCTCCAGGTGGGGAAGTGGCAGCAGGAACAGAGAACCTCAAAGGCACAAATATGTTGTTCCAGTTGAAATATTCTTAGCAATAAAGGAAGAGAAGCCAACAAAATTTAGTGTGGGAATAGAGCTATTTATCTAGGTTTCCATGGAGTGTCAGTGACCTATATAGGGTAATCCTGTTCTCCACATAAAAATTGCCGTGTTTGGAAGTAGAAAAAACATTCTTTCTGGAGAACACAGTTTAAGAAGACTGCACTTTTGGAGATTCTTTCAAGCCATTTCATAGGAGGTGTCTTAAATCAGCAAGACAAACTGTGACATACATCTGTGGTATTACTGTGTTTTCTTTAATTCCTTGTGGAGACAGGTTTGCCTCTCCTTACTGCAGAAGAAAAAGATTCTGTCTGCCCCCATGTATAAAATTGACCACATAATGTACAGCCCAGGCTCCAAAGCTTTTGCCACACACACACACTTGCACATGCTCTTTTGGATATCAGCAACATTTTTACTGTCCCAGACCAAGGAATGAACAAAGTAAACATGAACAGGGAGTGTGAGGTTTTCCCACCATACCTCCTTTCCTCTGTTTAACAGTGCAAGCTACTGGAAAGGGAGAAAAAGGCAGAATCCCGAGTTGTCGGGGCAAATTTTATGAAACCTTAATTGTTTCTTCTATACTGTGTTGCAGTGTCCCTACTTAGGGGAGACAAGCTGTCCCTAAGCAGAGCCTCTCTTGGGTGGGTTGCTTCCAGGCTTGTGTCTTCGGCAGAAACCACACTGGTTACTACTTGAGGCTAGGACTGCCTAGGAGTCTTCAAGGAAACAATTTGCATGCAGAAAATGCTGATTTATTGAAACCATTACTGCTTTGTGAGAAAGGGTTGGTCTCCACTTGGTTCTCCTTGGGTGAATTTCTTGCATATAGGGTAGAATTTCTTAGTCAAAACAGATAGGAGCCAAGTAGTTTGGGTTTCTCCCCTATGCTGTCACAAATCCAAAACAGAGTCCTGAAAGAAGGTTTCCTACGTGCCAGAAATGCCTGTCCTAACCACAGAACTGCTGTTCTAGAGCACACGTGTTTATGTATAAAGAATTCCAAGGTGTATTCCAAATTTTCATCCCTCTGTGAAATAAAAAAATATTCCAAGTGTGGTGATACAAAAGGAGATGCTGCAGAAGGCAGTCTCCCCTCTGATATGCTGCACCTGTGCTAATCATCCTAGAGTAGAAACACCTTGCCCTCACAGCCTTGGGGGTGATAAAAAGTGAGTTAGCTGAGTCAGAGTCAGTTGGAGTCTGCTCGCTGTGCTGTGAAGACCCAGGGATAGGAGGTCGTGGCAAGGGCCAGAGAAGGTAAGATACTGTAAGATATTGTACTTAGGATAGACAGGGTTAGGCGGCCGTGCTAGGGGCAGGATGGAGCCGGACTCGGAACAGAAGAAGAGAGACAATGCCAGAGCTGTATAGAGCTGCTTGTAGAAACTACAGAAGAAAGTTATGGGAGACAAGATGAATACCAAGATGCTGATAGCTGAAGCCTTCTGATGATTCTAATGAAGCACCTCGAGTGCAGTGTCCATGTCGACTGGCACACATGCCAGCGACTGCGACACCCAAGTCTCAAAAAAATGTGGTTCCCTCAAAAAACTGAGTTCCCACCCAGGTGTCCTCATGTCTTCTTCAGTGATCTTGCTGTCTTTCCTCACTGGTTCTGCGGGTTTGTCTCCCCTGGATGTGCTCTTATGGAGGGGAGCAAAGAATCAGTGAAGACCTTGGCAAAGCAATCAACTTGTCAGTGACAGGAGGGGAAAGACTGACCCTGAGGCACTGCTGGTATATTTTGTCAGGGTCAAAGCTGTACAAGGATATGTAACTCCCAAACCACTGCTTCCTCTGAGGAGTATTATTAGGAAATCACCTTAAGCAGCCAAGGAAAATATAGCTGAACGTTGCTGATATGTTTGTGCCTGGGCCGTTGTTGTTGGGCAGGGTAGGAAAAATAATGCTTAGGGCAAGAGAGGAGCTGCTTGGAACAGCACGAAACACCCTTGTGCTGGTTTGATTGCAGCGAGCTCAGCAAAGGCAAGGCTAAAGCATGGTTTCAGTCATAGGCCTCTTTCTTCCAATTTCTTCTTTCCTTGTGTTTTACAGAGAGGAGGAGAAAGCAGTCCTGTCTTGATCCTTTCTTAATTCTCCTGGGAGAGTAGGGAGATAAGAAGAAAGTCAGGAGGGGATCTCAGCTAAGCTGTGTGTGTGCTTAGTGAGGGTGTATGCTCTCTGTGGTTGTGCTCTGCACCACCAAAGGCCCTGAATCTTGTCATTGCAGGGCAGCTCAGCCCCCTGAACCGTGGTGTGCTCTGGGCTGCTTGGCTGCCAAGGGGACCTTCCAGGGGATCCCTCTGTTACAAAAGGTGGGATTGCAAACTCGAGGTGCACACTCCAGTTCTGATCGTATGGGAATGCCACTCTGCCTTTACTTTGTATTTTGTTCTTGTCATTTTTAGAAAATGGGGGTGTGCGGGGAAGGCTGAGGGTTGAAGCTTCATTGCTGCACAAAGACAAAACACTCCTCTTAAAGGCAAAAAATTCCAAGCTCTTGCTGTATGTTTGAGGTTTAAATAATGGGAGTTTCCTATTTCAGGGAAGCCAAATTCATCCTCAGATGGCCTCCACTAACCTGTTTTAAGAAGACTTGTGTTCTTCTTGTGGTAGACGAGGAGTCTGAGCTTGCCCTTTTAGTTTCATCCCTCCTTTTCCTTCAAGTTAAATTAGGAGGCATAAGGTGTGTTTACAGCACTCAGAAGCAGCAGTGGAAGGCCTGACCTCGTGGAAATCAGAACCAGGATTACCATACAGCTTTTTTGAATGCAGCATAGCATTTGGGTCCACAGCAGTGAACTCTGGTAATCATATAATGTCAAAGTAGTCCTGGATGTGAGATGGTCTCCACTGTGTCTGTCTGTCTGTCTGCAGAGATGCAGACCCCGGATTCAGAGTGTTTGAAAGAACAAATTAAAACACCATAAATCTTGCTTTTATGGTTTTTGGTTTTGGTTTTTTTTTGGTAATAAACAGGCAATACTTACCTTAAAATAAAGGGTGACAATAAGATCTTAATATGTTTTCACAAAAAATTGACCTAAGAAAATATTTCTCTTAAATTAATCAAGTCTAAGACCTCTAGGACTGAAATTATAGCAGATTTTTAGTCTTGCTAATGCTACAGTAATCAAAGGAACCTTTAAAGGAACCTCTAGGAGGCTGATTGCTGAGGTTCCATAGATCCCCAGGAGGACAAAGGTAAGCTGCTACCTTTCTTCAGAGCCTTCAACTGTGCTCTCAATGATAGCTGTAATTTGAGAGTTATATGAAGCCTTTTTGAGGACTGCACCTTTTGCCCTAAAAAGTCAGTTTGCATCTTCTAATAACAGAGTGATCTGATTGGTTTGCATCCATTTCATGTCTAAATTCTGCCCACTTTTTTAAGTATACCTAAATTATTGGGAAAAGCAAGCTATCGATGTAAGACTTCACTCTTTTCTTCTGAATCTGGGATGGTGAATTGAAAAAAACAAAATAGGTTAATCTGAAAATAGTTCCAGCAAGCTGAGGTCTTAGATGTCTGATTGAACCACACTCTACATGTCCTGTTGAAATAAAGGCAGGCTGCACTAGGGTAGTGTTGCAAAGGGTTTGCCATAACACAGAGCAGGGCTGCATGCTCCAGCTGCTCCCTGAGACTGGCTTGCAAAATCCTTTTTGTGGCTGGAGCTGTGTTCTTGTGGACTTCAATGTCACTGTCTAGGACTTGTCATTAAAGCTGAAGGAGCCCAAGAGAAGCCATGTAGTGGATCTGTTTCCCTTCACATCCCACAAGATTACATCTGTAGACTATGCTTTAACAAGAAGCTACAATCTTCAGCTGTAATCCCTTGTTCTTTATGGAGTGCAACAGTGTGAAGTAGGACCAGACATTGATTTTTTAAAATGGAATATGATTAAATGTAAGACTGTCTGAGTCTGGCTGTATTACAGCTTCACAGGTAACTCAAGATTTGCTTTCTTTCCCCTTCCTTTCCCCTTCCTGTCCTACTGTCCTTGAGCTCTATTCCTTGTGGTGAGTCCTGCCTAAGTAAAGCAAGGATTTGTCAAGATACACTACTGTCTAGCAAGGAGGTGGTGAAACAGATGCAGTTGTTGGAACTGATGATAAGGTAATTTTCTCACCCTTCCAATAACTGCAAATGCATTTGAAAGAGGATTCACAGTGCTGGTAGTGTTTGCTGTTGTATGTACACCCTGAGATAGAAATCAGAGATTGACTGATGGATAATGAAGCAGCTGCACTGTGCCTGAAGGAACAGATTGGACAGGCATCTGAATTATCCCTGGACTGGCCCACCAGAATGAGTCAGTTGCTCAGAATTTTTCTGGCAGATGCAGCCTCTCTGTTTCATGTCACAGTAATTATCTATCACTTGTTTATTGAGTGTCTGTGTGGTCCACATTATCTGAACTTCTCACAGTTGCAAATGGATTGTATCTTTGTAGCACCTTTTTGAGGCAAAGAATTCCCATTTTACTGATGTAAGTGAAATCTAAATAACTTACTGAGGGTATCATGGCAAATTTGTAACACACTAGAAAATAAGGGAATAGCACCTATCCAAATTTTGCTCTTAGGAAAGATAGCTCAGGTTTAAAAAATGAGGAGGGACTATTTCCTGTATCACAAGAATATTTTTCCCAGCTAAATAAATGACTTGCTTTTCTGTGCTTTTGGAGCCAAATGTCCCAAGTAAATCAATGTTATGTTGCTAAGGCCTTTTCTTCTTTTGGCTGCATTAATGGTGCATTTACTGAATTAGAATAGGACAACTTTTTCTCTGTAAATGAAGCCCCCTATTTGTGAGGTGTTTGGAGGTTTTTTTTTGGGGTTTTTTTTTGTTGGTTTTTTTGTTTTGTTTTTTGTTTGTTTTTTTGTTTGTTTTGTTTTTTTTTTGGTTGTTGTTTTGTTTGTTTGTTTGGTTTTTTGGTTTTGTTTGCTTTTGCAGGGGGAGGTTAGGGGCAAGGCTTGGTTGATTGGTTTCTTTCTCATAGAAAATAAAGATCTCCTGAAGTTTTGGAAAGAAAGGGGTTGGTGGTAGGGAATTTTTTTTAGCCTCGGCTGAAATAGTCAATATTTCATGGTTTGGGATATGCATTAGAGTGTGGGATACTACAGGTGATGGCCCTGAGATCTGAACCTTCCTTCCCACATAGTACTGCAGTGGATTCACTGCTACTCTTTCTTCCTGCTGAATGTCAACAGTTAAATTTCTTCTTCTTGCCAGTTAAATTTCCTTAGAGGTGTGCAGAGGTTGATAACAAGCATTTTCCTTTGAACAGGTGGTTTTTTTCAGACTGGTTTCCCTCAAAAATAGTGTTTGGGAAGAGCATATAATCAGGCCTAATAGCCCTTAACAAGTTAGTGACTCCTTGAGTCCTACCCTTTAGTGGTGTCTGAGGAGTGATGTGCTCCTGAGGCATTTGCCTGTTTTCACTGCAACAAACCTAATCAAAGCCACAAAGTGAGATGGCCTCTTCCTCTGCCCTGAGGCACTCCCAGGCGCTTCCTTGAGAAAGCAATTTGCTTTGGAGTTATTAAAACAGCACATGCTGTAAAAAAAAAAAAAAAAAAAAACTTCCCAGGCACAGGTGTGGAGCTGCTGGGTATTAATGCCAGTTGTGCAAAATCACAGCTTTGTTCTCAAGATTGTAATAGTGTTAAAAAATTCAGCCTTGATCTTGATGAGAGCTCAAGTCCCTGAGCTTGAGTGGAATCAGGGTCAAGGTTTTTAATTTGTTCATTCTTCAGAGATGCTGAGCCCCTTCTGTGGCAGCTGAAATTAGTGGGAGCTGTGTGTGCTCAGCATTTTGGAAGGAAAACAACGTGTGCATGTGTTGTGAGCTGTGATGTACAGAAGTCAGGATCTCTAGGGGTTTGCAGTATCTAATAAGATGCCCCCTATAGCTGTTTCTTAATTAAGCCCCAGACACCTTACATGACTTCTCTTGAACTTCAGGACTCTGCTTTTCTCGAGCATATTTGAGACTTCTAGCCTGGCAACTCCTTGGAGCTTTCTATTAAGGTATTAAGGGGAGGAAAACCAGTTGGTTGCCTCAAGCTGAGGAGGAAATGCTAGACTTGAAGGATTATCTCAGTGCAATGAATTTTAAAGACTTTTTGCTATACATGTGTGGAAAGCTATCAAAATGCTAATGGTTCTGCTGTCTTTTTTAACCCTTTCAACATATGGAGCTGATGGAGGGGAAGTGAGAATGATGCTATTTGACTGTAAAAGGACAGTTGGTCAGAAATCAAGTTTCAAGTAGCTTTTCATCGGTTAGCCACTTCTGATAAGGAGAACTGATGCACCCATCATTTGGATAGACCAATTCTGCATGAGCAATTGAGCCCATCTGCAGGTGTGGTGCAGGCCAGGTGCTCCCTGCAACCAGCACCCTGCAGAAAAGGCTAGCACACAGCTGAGAGCTCACATTGGATGCCCACAGTGCCAAGGATGCCTCTGTTGTGGGGCAGGTCTGTCCCTGGCAGAGCAACTCATCCAGTCATATCTCTACCTGAGGGCCCTGGGGCGGGATGGACCGTCCTCCCTGCACAGATGGAACACAAGTGTCCTACAGCAGCACAGGACACCAGTGTTTCACCAAGGAGACTCTGATCCTCCTTTGTGCCTTGCCTCACCACCCTAAGCCAGGGAGGACATGGGCTCCAGGGGGGCACACAGGTTGGGAATGCTTTCCCCATGGCTGCAGTGAGCTGGGCATGTCTACGACACTGAGCAGGTGTTGTGTTGGCAGTGGCCCTGCAGTGCTGTGGCTGGGATGGTGAAGTCTGTGCAGGAGGCAGCCAGGCATATTCCTGTGGGGCTACTCTCTGTATCTGTGAGGAACTGCTGTTCTGTTTATTTAGGTTTCTGGCTGAAGTTTTTGACGTGTTAGGAATATCTCATTCAACTCTGCAGAGATTCTGTTAATGTTCTGCTTTGGAACCAGGTAAATACTTGGCTAGCCAGTGATATAAATAACTGAAATTGTGTCTTATTAGACCCGTGAGACTCAGTCATTCCTTTAGAGTCTCTGAAATATGTTAGAGCAATGGGTCTGTCTGTGCTTATCTTTTTAATCAAGACTAGCCAGGCAATTTTAGCCCTCAGGAGAGCCCAAATCACTGAGCTGCAGGGCTATCTAGGCCATTAAGCTTATGGCTTTCAGGTGTCTGTGAACCTACAATGTTGTTTATTTATTATTTTTAAGGCATTTTTACTGTCAAAGATGAGCTGCTAGCTTATTTCAAATCTTCAAAACATCAGCCTTTTCCATTTTGAAGCTGAAGTGTTTGGTTGCCAACATGTATCACCTGGGGGCAGGAGCAAGGGCAGGCAGTATGGAAAGGGTTGCTGCAGGGATTTGTTTGGGATTGGGACTAAGGAGACACTGGATGGAGCAAGGTAAAGAGTCTGGATAGCAGGGAGACACTGTGGAATAGGCTTTTCCTTTCTCATTTGACATGAGTTTGTTGAGGTGCTGTACAGCTTGGGGCATCCTGAGGTAGGTTGGATAGGACATTTGGGAAGTCAGCTTTAGGGGAAGCTGTTTTAACGTGGATTGTTCTAAATAATATGAGACTGCATAGTGCACTAAGCATTGTGTTGACCATGGTTTCTTGTTTGGCTTTCAGCAAGTGTATTACTCTAAGTCAGTGTGTGTGTGTAAGAAGAAATAGCTCTTCACCCCATCCACTTGTATTTTTTCCCATCATAGACAGTTACAATTCACTTGCCAATCTCATGTATATCTAAAGGCTGTTTTCAGTGGACTCTTTTCTCTCTAATTCTTACATTTCTCAGTGAGTGTCTTTAGGAATTGCAAACAATATTTTTTTTAATGAGAAATGATTCCCCCTGAAATTCTTACAATCATTGGGAAAAAAACCCCCGATCTTTACCTTTTTTTAATTCTTGTTTGTCACAAAGCGTGCTTTTTGCTTAATCTTGAACATTTAAGGTTGCATGAATAAATAGGTGGCTGTTAACGTGTCTGTAGCTGTTTTGCAGACGTGAATTTTAAACTGTGCAACTTCTTTGCATTTTCCATTTGTCTTTTTCTGTGTGCAAAGAGAAGGGAGCTTGAGGTGCATTCTTCCACCACAATCCCTCCTTCCATGCTAGAAGACTAAGGTGTTGGCAGTGAGAAAAATAGGATTTACAGTGGAGTGTAAGTACATGACATTTCAATGTCACTTCTCTGATTAAGTATGCAGGTAATCTCTGCAGATTAAATGCAAAGCAAAATCCTCTACTATGTCTGAAGAAACGTGCCATGCAGAGTCAGGCTTTTGGATGAGCCAGTGAAGCAGGCTGCTGGACTAGCCAAAAGGGCAGTGGGATATGCAGGCATGGTCTGTAAAGGGTATTTCTTGGAAGGGAATAGGTCATCCTCTTTGACAAATGGCTTCTGCCTTTTTTTTTTTTTTTTTTTTTTTTTACATGTCTGCATAGTTTTAAAACTATAATTCTCCTTTCTTTTGACTGCATGAGGAAAGAAGAGCTGTGGAAGTGCTGGTTAACAGCAACCACAGTCTAAATCTTGCAAGCTACCATCTTTCAGAAGTTGGCTGTGGATCCTCTACATGAACTAATCTATCTTTCTGAGGTGAAAAAAGTTGTGGGAGATGCAGCCATGACAGTAATGAGGCAAAGTTCCCTATTTGCTCATACTGGACATAACTGTGGTCTCCTCTCACAAAAACTGAGGTTTAAAACATTGGAGGAGTTGTGCTCTGCATGATTTCAATCTTCAGCGTAGCAGTAATTACTTCCACCAAGAATCTTTGTGTTTCCAGATTCCCAAGGCTGAAGATACCTTACCCCAGGACATGTAGCAGCATGATGGGTAGAACACGTTCTGGGAAAGATCTCAGTTCAAATATTGGTTTGAACTTTAGGCAAAAAGTCTGTATGACCCAGTTTGCAGTATTCCAGAAGCCAGGCACTCAGTCAAAGTACTTGTTGGATGAGTTGTGGTTGTTGTCCGTGTGTGTGGTCTTAGCCCATGGCAAATGAAAGGTAATGCAATTTAGCTAAGCTCTATCACTGCTAAATTAAATTACCTCACATCATCTGCAGGGGATGAGCGTGCACAGGGAGAGCTACCACAGCTCAGCTGATGCTCAGCCTACTGTTACTGCAGTGCCCCACAACTTGATGGGGATCTCCACTGGAGAGTCCCAGTGAGCAACCAACAGGTAATAGCCAGTTGCAAGGAGAAGGAAATATAGCTGTGCCTCCACTTAGAGAATGTAGTCCCTGAATCTCATCACATTTTTAGTTTGGGAAGTTAAGGTAGCTGATTTTGAGGTTGATGGAAATGGAGGTTTTCAGCAATTACTGTGCTTACTGAAAAAAAAAAAATAAATTTGCCATTTCCAGCAGAATTTGGCTGCCTTGCCAACAACTGGGAGGTTCTTTTGCTTGTAACAGGCAGTGGTGCCAAATACATTTTTGTTCTCTTGGGAATGTGTTTCCTGAAAGATTCCTTTCATCTGCAACGAATTCTTGTGCTTTAAACACAGGAAATATTAATTTTTTTTTTCCAAAGATCTGTGAGAACTTTGTAAATGAATTGAAATGGTCCCATTTGATAGCAGACCAAGCAGCAGTCTGTCCTCACTTTCGGTTGCTTTGTCTCTGAGATCAGTATCCCTTGGTATCTGGGAATACCAAGAGGCAGTGAATGATCTGACCTTGCCATGGATGATCCAGCAAGCTTGGCAGCCTGGAAGTGTGTCCAATTTGAATGTCACAATGGGATTTGAAAGGGAATTGGTGTAAAGTGATGTTAGAAAGGACATAGGAATATCCACTTTGTCTCCTTGGCCTTTATGCTAGGAGGAGACAACTTTAGCAAAAGCCTCTGTAGCCAGCCTGTGCCAGCTCAGCCTCAGGGGACCAAGAATTGCAGGTGATGCCTTTGTTCTGGTGGGCAGTGGGAAGGCCTCACCTTGGTCTGACCTGATCCCCTGGGGCTCGTCTGTGAGGGTGGCAAGGTGGGCCATGCCAGCTTCAGAACTTCCAAGAGGAGAGGGGAGCAAGGGCTTGCTGGGAAATGCTCAGAGGAAATGCTGAGTCTCTTGTCCCCAGAAACTTATCCTGGCAGTGACCATGGTCATGGTGGTGATGGGCAGTGCTTTCTGCAGTCCCAGTGGTTGTCATCTCGATGGTTTGGTGCTGGTGGGGTGATGCTGGCAGCATCACTGCACTGTGATTATGGAGTCAGGGTCACAGGTGCTTCTGTGTCCTTGTCACCTGGTTGTTCATCCTGTTTTCTTCCAAGCCAGGACCGAAATCTTCTGTTACTGACAATGAAAGCTTTTGTGCTGAAAATTCCCCATTCATATAATCTCTCAGAAATCATCCCAGTGTGACACTCTCTTTCCAGCTCCAGTCTCTCTTTTGCTGTGATTTTCTGTAAACCAGGGTTGGAATGTGTTTCTTAAACATACGTGAAGTTTAGCATCTGTTGTTGGTGACACAGATCACTGCACATGGAAGAATGAACGTGCAAGTTCATGCACAGCCTGCTTTTGCTGCACAATGAAGATGTGGTTAAATGGGAATTAGGATTAGTACTGGATTTAAGATTCTCGTAGTTGGCTGGTAAAAACCTAATCTCCTCAAAGGCTGCAGGCAGGCTGGCAGCATTCAGCTCAAGGCCAATGTTGTTTGCAAGACCTGAAAGAAATTGAATTTTGATTCTTAGAGCACTTTAATCGTAGCCTTTCAAGATAGGGATGGGAAGAGCATATACTATCTCAAATGCAGCCTTTTAATTTCTTTAATGTATGACAGTCACCTAGGCTTCTAGGTCTGATGGATGTTTGACAGTAATATTTTTCATTTCCTTTTGTAAAATCTTAGGGATTCTGATTGATTTTAGAAATGTATAAATTGCATTCTGAAAGTTGATATACCAAAGTCTTTGTATAGGCAAAGTGAGATAAATCCAAGTAAGACAGCAAGCACTTCCCAGTTTAAAGTGTTGAGAGTGCTAAATGTCTTTCAGGTAAGCAGGCTCAGGAGGCCATAGAAGTGTGGAGCTGTTTGGTGTGATGTGGTTAGTTCAGTTCAGACTGGTTCACTTTTTGCTGTGGTAGAGATGACTGGTGAGAAATGCATTGCTGAGTCTGTGCGGGTCCTAAAATGAATCACTGCATTTGACATTAAGGCCCATGTTGGAAAATAACATGTTTTAACATGAAGTGTTGATGCTGCTTCTGTTTATTGCAGCTGCATTTTTTCTGTGTACCTAGTCTTTTCTGAAAGTTGGATATTTAGTTATATAAGTAATTTGGTTTTCAGTTAAATCTTAAGGTAAACTTTATGTAGGCTTAGTCCTGCATTGTCAAACAGGACAGAGGAGTGTAAAGTTTGCCTGTATAGCTACTTCTGATTCCTTGTTTTCTCTTTGACAGCAGTTTTGACTGGCTGTGCCTAACCACTGAGAGCTGTCCTTTACAGAATGCTTTTCTGTCCATACCACTGCTAGTGATAGCCTAGCAAAGCGTGTCTGATTTTCCTTTAAATCAACAGCCCATCCCAGGGAAGGGTCCCCTTAATCAAAGATCTCTGCAGTATGATTATGGGTGCCTCTGTCAGTCAAAGGGGCTCTGAGGCACTGGGGATGGAAGGAGCAGAGACACACTGGCTAGACTCGAGTGGAAAGCTTGTAGAGTGCTTCTGATACAATTCAATATCCATGTTACGAACAAGAATGACTTCTCAGCAGAGGTGGTGGTGAAGTGCCTCTAACTAGACCTGAATCCAGTCTTATCAATTTGTTTTTCCTCAAGCCTACTTATTCAAACTCCACCTAGATAGATTTCTTTGCATTGCTTCTCTTTCCTTCTGTGTTGGTCCTCCTTGCTTAGGTTGCTTTTCTTCTCACCGTTGCCAAGTGTAGAACTTGTTATCAAATAATCCTATTAATCTTTTCAGTAATCTCTAAAACATTATCAAGCAGGAAGTTTTTTCTGAGGTATGAAGCTCCCTTGCATACCTTAAGTCACCTGGCTCTCAGCAGGTGAAATTGAGAAATGCACTGAAGGTTGTCTTTTCCATGGCTTGGGGCCCACATGATGACCTGATTAAACTTTGAAAGACAGTTACTTTATTTAATTTAATAATGAGTGTCTCTGCCCTCGTTGTTCTCAGAGTTAAAGAGTGCATCTCAAACATTAGGCCAACTGGAATTCAGGTCTCTACTGGGGCTCTCAAGTCCCTTAAGGCACAAGCTGGTTGAGGGCATGTTGATGGGAAAAATCTGTTCTGTTTTATAACAGTCATAAGCCAGGGAAGTTTTTGGTCTTTCAGCTCTATTCCCTTTACTCTTCAACAGAGATTGATTGTAAGGAGAAGTGGATAGAGAGGGAACCTAGGCAAATCTGGCATCCAGCAGCAAAGGTTAGTAGAGGTGCATGAACTGTACCAGCACAAGAAGGTTTATTTCAGTTGGCAAAGAGCATACAACTTTCTCTGACTGTAAGAGACCTTATCCCTCTGCAGAAATCAAATAGTTTGGTTTAAAGCATGCAATAATTCATGGAAGTCCCTTGTGAGCATCTTAAAACTGTTGTTTTGTTCGGTGTTATGGCTGTTTGGAAGGTTTGGCCTGTGGTTTTTCTGGTGTGTGGTGGGAGGTGGCAAAGACTACTTAGAACAGCAGTGTGTAATGAGACAGTGCCATGCTGGGTGAAGCTTGGGGATTTTTAAGCCTGTAAAAATTCAGGAGAACATGCATTAATGCTATTGCTTGTTGTTGTAGCCTCTAGCAAGCATATAGAGAGCTATTAAACCCCTCTGAATAGAAATAGGAGCGAGAGGGAATATCTGATAACTTCAGCTGGTACCAGTTGTACAAATTGCTTGGAGGAGACCAAGTGCAGGCATAGTGTTTAAAAAAAGAAACAAACAACAACCAAACCAAACAAACAAAAAAAATCAAGCCAACAGGAACAACAAAACCCTCTTGACACATGTCAGGATGTGTCTACCAAGAGGATACAGGTTTTCATGCTGGCTGAACTATGCAAAGGGGAAAAAAGTGCTATGCTGATCTGTGGTTGCATCCTGCCATGTAGGTTAAGCACTATTTGAGGTCAAGAAATTTTTGATGGCTGTTTTGGCCAAAGCCTTAGCATTATAAAAAAGCAATTGTGCAGATAGAGATGAACAGGTCTGAATAAACTTGTGTCCTGCTCCTGGTACCTTCGAGAGCCCAGTGGTAGAAATGCATCTTATGACTCCACAGAAGCAATTTATTATTCCTTCAATGAGTCCACTCTGTGCTCAGCCCTGAGACTGACAGAGGCCCTTTACCAGCACTGCACCTCAAAGCTAAATCTGCTCAGAACAGATCTCTCTGACCATGCTGTGCTTTTCTAAGCATTTGCAGCCTTGCCTGTGAAAGGCCAGCCAGCATCACCACAGCTAGTACTGCTCCACCACTTACTCTTTCAAATTCCCCAGCTGTGGCCGGGAATGCACAGCCCCTGCTCTCTGCTGTGCCCCGGCCAGCTCGGTGTTTTGTTGCAGATGAATGTGGTGGGATGATCTGTAAACATTGCTGTGTGTTCTGATGGTGAATGCTTGCAAGCTGTTTTCGCAGCGTTACTCATTTATCCCCCCAGCCCCTCCAAGATCAGCTTCTGCAGTTATCACTCCTGATAAGCTGGTGTGTGATCTGAGGCACAGCCATCAGCCAGAACCGAAGGCAGGCAGGAGTCCCAAGTGCATAGTTTGGGGGCAGCTCGGTTTCTTCCCTGATAAGCCTGTGCCTCTTGCGGCAGTACAGTGCACAGTCCTTTTAAACTGTAATCATAATCCTCTTTGCAGCCGGCGCTGCTATCCCCACAGGAAGCATTAGCAATATCACAAAGTGCGGAGACTTCATTGTTTTCCCCTAATCTGCAAAGGGAACTGAGACAAGACAGAGCAAACTTTAACCTATTCCATGCCTCAGTGGCAAATAATTAGTTTCTCACTGAGTGAGAAAACGGGGGAAGCCTCTTAGTTAAGATAAAGTCAGCACAAGGCTCACAGGCTTATCTTGCTCTGTGGAATTCGGGAAAGGACGTGTCCTTGAATTCGCCTGTCTGGCGTGCCCGGATTTTGTGTTTGGGAGTAATGAGTCTATTAGAGCTGCCCTAAGTGATTGCCGGGTATGAGACACCTCTTGCCAGGAAATGCAGTAGCCGTGCTTTTGTTTAAGGACCTGAACAAAAGGCTCTGGATGCTTAATAATGTGCAAATTTGGGTGGGTGGGATATGGAGAAGGTTAATAGGGCAGGCTAACAGAGGAGGAGCTGAGTTTGAGAGAGGAGGAGAGGAACGCCGAAGACATGGCAGCAGACAGAGAGAAGCAAAACAGGAAAAGCAGCCCCTTTTTGCCATGTTAAAGTTAACTTAGTCCCCACTGACAGTTTTGGGGTAAGTGCAAGCTGTGTCTGATGAAATAATGTTTTCAGCCATGGCTGTGTGAGGGGTCACAGTGCAGCTCCAAGGGCTGTCGGTGTGCAAGTCTGAGTGCTGTGTAGGTGCCGTGCAGACACTGACCCATCACCAGGTGTGACTGACTGGCTGTGAGACTGCTTTTGTGGGTGGGAATTCACCTTGGGTCAATGCTTTACCTTTGCAGAACTCAGCAGGCTGCCTGTCCTGAGATTTTCCTTGTCATGCTCGGGTCTAAGGCTGGGCTGTGCTTTCCCTGAAAAGGAAAAGCTGAAGCGGGAGGAGTTGCCCTGGCATGGGGGGCACAGATCTGGAATGGTGAATGGTCTGCTTGCACATGTGCTGTGTCTGTGAACGTCCTTTAATCCAAGATGTGACAAGAGCAAAGGAACAAAAGAAAAGGCTCTCAAAAATAACATAAGATAAGGATCTGGAGAATTTGCTTTTTATTTTGCTCAAGAGTCCCTGGAGACTACTTCTTTTAAGGGAAGAAATGCAGCTTTCAAGGTCGAGCTTTTTTTTTTTTTTTTTTTTTTTTTTTTTTTAATATGCTCCCCCCACCCCTTCCTTTTTCTTCAGACTTCAAAGGCAGTCAGCTGAGAGCCTCTTAGGAATGTTACATCTGTTCAGAGTAAACGTGGATTGGTGGAAATTCTTCTTCCAAAGTGTCTGAAATTTGTACACAGTTTTTGTTGAGACTGTGGTAAACAAAACATAACCTCAGTGGGGTCAGGGCTGCACAGAAGTGAAGGGTGGAAATCCAGCAAGTGAGGGTAGTGCTCTGCAGAGGCATTTAATTTAGACACAAGTGTTTTGGGGGGTTTTTTGATGCCTTAATAGAAAACAGTTTAATGTCTGTTCTTTTTAATAAAATTCTTTCAGAAACTGAAACTGAACAAATGGACTGAAATGTGAACTAATTCTTGCTGCTCCTCCTCAAACTTCTAGCTTGTGCTAGCTGTGTACCTGCTGGCATACCTGCCCTGTCAATTTGCTTTCAATCTGAATCTGTGTCTATCAAAGAGTGAAATCAAATTTTTGCTTTTTGTGTCTAGCACTTACCTACTGGTCCTTTACCAGCTGATCCAAAACCTATTGGCAGTGGAGGGGCCTTGGATCAGGGGCTTGGTATGACACAGAAAAATGTTCCTAAGTTTGGAGGATACAGCAGGTGGACGTAGGAATTGGACTTAATTTAACACTGCTTTGCCTGTCATGGATGGGAATTTATGATTTTGATGAAAGCTGATGTGTGGCATTGCTGGGAACGTTTGGAAATCCTCTCCACAGTAGGACTTATGGACATGATCAGGTCCCAGACAGCCTGGTGCATAACTGCCTCTTCACATCACAAAAGTGTAACTGAACTGTAAATGGTTTTCACACCAATTATTTCCCTCTTGTTTCTGAATGGAACCGGGAGGGGGGTTGTTTATCCCATTTCCCTGGTGCAGCTGAAACCCAGAGCAGCAAGCTTGTGCTGAAGCTGTTGTTTCCTCTGCATGTTTCCCATAAGGAGGCTAAGGAGTGTGAGATTTGTCATTCAGTGTGTGGCTTTGTCACATGCCTACCCAGGCTGAAGATGATAGAAATCTTGGTGCTGTCTCACTTCAGGTTGGGTAAGTATATTTTGTTTGTTGTTTTTGTGGGATTTTCTTTTAAATTAGGCTTCTTAAACGAAGAGCAGCAATATTTAAGCTTCTGTGTAAATAAGCAGAGAACCCTGGCTTCATCTTGTCTAATCTGTTTAACCTTCATCAACCCAAATATTTACTCTAGGCATTGAATATCCAGGCAGTGTAATTCTGATGCTAAAAATCATGCCCTGAGAATGCTGTAGATTGACTAATCCTGCAGAATTCCCCAAATCCCTGTCTGTATAAATAAACTTCCTATATGAAGGATTATGACTAAATGCCATGAATTCAGATCAGCAAAGCAGAAGTACAGCAGTTGGCCCATTTCTTCTGCTGCTTACTTATGTATTTTTATAAGGTTATTCATCTTAGTCTAAATAGATGTGTAAAGAAAACTGCAAATACTGAAGCACGATGCTGTCATATACTGCATGAAGAAAGTTTAACCCTCTGCCTTTTATCAGTTTTCAAATCATCTTCAGCTTGATTTAGCCAGGCTGTTGAAATTATTATTCCTCTCGGGTATGGCATTTCTGGTGACTCTGTGGGGATTTTTTTTTGTCTTTGACCTCTTCCTACAATTGTGCAATGTGAAGAGTTCATGACACAGTATCAGAGGTACAAATTTTGTAGCTCAGTTGTTGAAGGTGTCCCCACCCACAAGCACATTCCCCAGGTGCAGAGCAGAGCCTGCAGCATCTGGGTTTATCAGCATTAAAGCTGACATCTCAAGACTGGTGTGCAATGTCCACTGCAGGCAAATATTGTTGGTATAGGCATGGTGCAAGCAACCTTCTGAGCAGCTAGGCTTCTGCCCTGTTACTGTATTAATTATCTGTCTTTGGGAGATGAAAGTGCAGACTTATTTGGGATCCTTGTCTTGGAAAAGTTCTGTTAATATTCCATCATGTTGCCCTGTCTGTTACTGGACATTGTTCCAGAGATGTGGAGGCAATAAACACCCAGGGGACAGGAATTAATTTGGCTATTTTAAATGGAATAACTAAAACCAAGGAGATCAAGTTACAGAAGTACAATCAAACTTGTTTATGGAGGATTTCACAACAGCATTGGTCATTAGGTTTGTGAGAGGCTAATGAGTACTATCTGACAATTTTGAGAGTAGAGTTGAAAAATTAAATAATAGGAGACCCAGCAGGATGGAATCATTCCCTATTGGCAGGGAAGGGTCCCAGCCAATTTTACTCTGTTTTTTGCTTACAAGAGTCTGTGTAAAAGTTGGATATTAGAAGAAAGAAATTGTTTAGCTGCTGAAATATCAGAAACATGTCTAGCCTGGAATATGTGCTGTTCATGGCCACTGGGTCCTAACAGATAATTCTCTCTGCTGGAAAAGGACTAGTAGGGGAAGAATTGCACCTCACTTTACTTGCCAACAGGCTCCATAGGGAAATTCCTTCTCAGTCCCATGCTGGGTTACTGGGAATTTAACAGTGTATCTGGGTAAGAATCACTGCAGTTAGGCCGCTAATCTCATTTCTGTCCTCAGATAAGATTGTTATCAGAGTAATTGTCTGTTTGCTCCCCCTTCTGAATCTAATCAGAGTGGATTGTGCCAGTACCTCCTGGGGCAGAGGAACTTGGATGTTGATTGCCCTCAAAAGAAAGAGAAGATCCTCAGTGTATATTTAATGTAAACTTCAGTTTTGTTAGATGTTCACAGGAAAATCATCTGGAAATAACTTGCTCAGACGTGTCTTGGGCTTTTCATAGCAATATATTTGTTCTCATTTAAAGTCTAAGTTTAGTCAGGCAAGTGCATGTAGTGCATGCTGTGGTGAATTTTTTGAAAGATAATGCCATGCACCAGCAAAACTGGTATTTTCTCAAGCCCTGGGACAGAGCAAGTTCATGTCTGCAGAGAATGCATACTCTTAGGTGCTCCAGCCAGCAAATAAATCTGAACAATTAGTGCTTTTGCCTTATTTCAAAGCAAATTGCAGAAGTGGGTGGATATTGCTGGTGGGTATAAAGGAGACTCAAAGATATTAACTTTTCACATATCCTTCAAGTTGGGACTAGAACTTGTCTCTTGATGTGCTTACCTGAGGAAACGTGCTGTTTGTTCTCTTTGCAGGAGTGAGCAAACCACGGGTAATGCAGCACTCCAGTGAGGCACAGAAATGGTGTGTGCTGCCCATGTTATGTGGGTGAGAAAACTGAGACAGAGGCACCATGGGCTGCTATGGGACTTGCCAAAGCAGGGTGGTGTAGATAAGGTCTGTGCCAGAGCCAGCATTGCTAGTGAGTGCTCCTGGTTTCTGGTCTGGGTTACCATCTCCCAGCTCCAGTCACCAGAGCTGTATGAAAAGCAAGACATGGTCCTGCCCTTAGTGACGTTGCTGCTGTAGAGGTGTTGCCTGGCTTGATCAGACCTGTATCCCTGGATAGTCTGAAGAATCTCTGGAGCTTTGAGTGTGATACCTAAAGCAAGCTCAGAGGGCAAGGGCATACAGCTGAAGAGAGTGCTCAGAGTCTGAGAACCGCTGAGACTGTCTGATTCAATCAGGCTTAAAGGATGGTGAATGAAGCAGCTTGTTTCAGGCACAGGCAAATGTCATCTTGGGGACCTTGAATTTGGTACTGCCACAGCTGCTTCTAGCCTAATGTGTGCTTGGTGTGCTTAGGGTGGATATTCTCTAGAAGTTTTATTGCATACTTTGTTGCTTCCTGCTCCATTAGACTTCAAATCACTAATTGTAGTGTTAGTTTCATGGCTCCAGTGTCCCTTTTAGCAGAAACTGTAACTACTTTCCTTTTCCTGGATGACTTAACTGATGTTGCTCTCCTTTTTACAAAGAGAGAAACAGACTTGCAGAAAGAGAGGAGGAGAAATAGAAAGAGATGGAAAAGCTGTTTTTGCCTTTGCCTATATTGCACTGAAGAGATGCCAGAGGCAGTGTTTAGAAAAGTGCTTCTGGAACTGGAGGTAAAACAATGACATCAGGACCACCAGTAAATGGAGCCTTAGACATCTAGGATGGTGTTGCCATCCTACTGCCTCCAGAACTTGAGTTTGCACCTCCACACAAAGCTGCAATGTCGCCTTACTCAGACCAAACTGTGGTGTGTTTGATTTGGCCCTGCTGCACATGCCACAGATATCAGTGTCCAGCAGTAGAGCTTGTGGTCTTGAAGGCCTTTTTTTATGGTTTATGGCCTCATGCTAAAGAATTTTTTTTTACCCTTTTTCTATTCCATGTGTTGCTTTTTAGGATTTTTTTTTGTGGTTATGTTTTGCTTTTTTCACTTGAAGCATATTTTTGGCACCCCTTGGTCTTTTAATGGGCTCTCATGTTATCAGACACCGCAGCTCTACATACATTAACTGTGCTTTTTTATCTGGATTTCTTTGCAAACCATTCATATTCCAGGATCTTGTCTCCAGCTGTTCTTTTTCTGTAATGATCCTGAGGAGAGTGTTGTAATTTACTCAGCTACTTCTGCTGGCATAGCCCTCCGGAGCCATCCCTGATTGAATGCATCCCTCCCCATGTTGTGGTGCTGAGGGTGAAGCTGCACATTAAGGAGCTGTTGGCTGATTTATGAAAAGCACGCTTTTGGAGGCTGGGAGCAGATTTCCCTGGAGGGGCTGGTGAGCTGTAGTCCCTGCCTGCTCCCTTTCTCCAGCGTTAGCCCTGTGCAGTGCCCACAGCACAGGATACAACCCTGTGTCTGCTCCCTCAGCTCATGGCTCCATCTGCCCTGCTTGATGCTGCCCTCCCAGCTGGCACCCACGGTTCTGCTTATTCAGTCCATAGTAATGATTTTTTTAAAACCATAGCACTAAATATCTGTCTATAGCCCCTTCATGCTGGGCCTTGGATTGACCCAACAGTTTTCAGAGTGGTGAGTCACAGTCACTCTTTAGCAAAGTTACAAGGCTGATCTTTGAATCCTTTAAGGATTCAAAAACCTGTCCCTGTCTAATCTCTGGTGAGTGGGATCTACCTTGAAAATTTATGGAAGTACTTCATTAAAGCAAACACTGGCAAACGAAGTGTAGCATGAACCTATCTTAAGTTACTACCATGGCTTCTGTCAGCTACCATAAAAAGCTTTTCTAGACTCTATTAAAAAGTGAACACAAGAGATGTCACTGAGCTGTCAGGCCCAGACTGTCAGCCTGGTCTTGCCGTGCTCAGGAGAACATGACTGAGGAGTTCCTCTGCAGGAGTTGATCTGAGGACAAATCTCTCCCTTGACTACTCCATCTGCTGTGCTGCCTTTCAGTAGCAGTTGGAGATGTTGAGATAGTTGAGAATTCACCATAAACTAGTTCTACTCAGTTATAAGAATAGCCATGCATAGTGTGAAGAGGGGTAACAAGACTTGCTAAGCAATAGTTTTAAGAGGGATTACATAGATTTATTGTTGGGGCCAACAACAAATCCATGTGGGAAGCATAGTATCAATGAGCAGAAAATAAAAGACTAAGAAGAAATATCTCACTTGTAACCTCTTAGATGAGTTACAAGGAGATTTGTCTCATTTTTTATGGGTCTTCAATTATCTCTTATAACAATCTTTATTTGGCAGTATTAATCCTCAGAGGATCTGTGCAAACTGTGGACAAACATTACATAAATGCACACCGCTTCAGTTAAGATGGCTCCAGCTTGGAACTTGGTGGAACAACTACAGCTGATTTCAATGGGTGCTGCAGAAGGCATTAGCCTGCTTTTGAAAGAGAAATTCAGAAGAAATTATTTTGTATAGATAGGCACTTGAGTGCCACAGGACACTTCTATCACAGAAGTTGCCTTTTCCCCTTAAAGCATAAAGGTTGGGAGAGAGGAAATAAGTTTTCAGCTAATTACAGGGAGGCATCAGCAGCACGTGGGAAACCCCGCAGAATAGAGTAGGGTTCAGGTGATCTGGGATGTTGGGATTCCTTTGAAGTGAAGCCAAATGTAAACTTTCTGGTTACAATGTGTCATGGTCTTTCCAGGGCAAAGTTTCTAGCTGTGCTTCCTACTAAGCACATCCTGCTGTGAATATTTAAGGCTGGCTTGTGCCTTCAGGTGTTTCTCAAATGACAGATGCTGAAGAACCCTCCTTTCTTCTGTTGAATACTAGAAAGGGGCCTAGCTTATCTTGTTTTTCCAGATTTATTTCTTTTCCATGGCTTTCAGTGATTTAGGTCTGTTAGTATATCACGGCAGTGGTGAATCCCAGCACTGGCAATATTTGAAGCCCCACAGTTCAGTTTGTTCATAGTGAATGTCCTGTCCACTTGAGCTCCGTTCCAAGAGAATTGTGGCAGCAAAAGCCTAGATGGAGGCCCATCTTCCTGCCTGTATCCTTTTGCAGGTGGGATCATGGATGCTGCCATGATAATTAGTACTGAGGTCTCCATAGGTTAAACAACACATCTCCAAGTTTCAAGTGAAGCTCTTGCTTCCCAGAGATAGGAGTGCCAGTAAAACATGGCTGTGGGTCCCAAAAGCATTCAGCTTTGCCTTGGACACAACTTCTAGGAGAATTCTTCAGTAACAGGGAGGAAGGGAGAAGACTGATGCTCTGCCAGGCTTCTGAATTAGAAATGCTGGGCTAGAAGTTCCCCAAGAAACTTTTGGTAAGGACCTTGATTCCTCCAGTAATTTTTGTGCTCTGTCTTCAGCTCTCACTGCCTTTGAGATTTGTACCTGAACAAAGACTTTGGTCTCCCCATTCAATAATAAAAATTGGCAGCTAGGTTCCTGATGGCTTTTTGCTTCATATTTGCTGCTGCTTCCCATCATCAACAGCAGTAAAGTGCCATGGGGTGAAAATCAGCACTAATTTGGGAGTTAGATTGCCTGTGTAATAAGCTTCTCTGTTATTCTTTGGCAGGAGCAACAGCTAATATAAATTTTTGCTGTCACTTCTGCATGGGCCACGTACCGGCATCAAAGTTAATCCCTCAAAATTATGTTCCATTATAAATCTCTCTCCACAGATGAAGTGGGTGCAATTAGGCAGAGAGGTCCAGAACCATTACCAAAGAAAAAAAAGCTCTGAAGGACAAAAACAGTCTGCCTGTGCATCACAAAATGATGTAACACCTTGCCAGTGACCTCCAGAAAACAGAAGCTCCTTGGCCACAGTGTTCTTGGGGCTTGTTTGGCAGTGAAAATATGTTCTGAGTTGACCAGAACAGAGTTCCACCTTTTTGTAAGAACAAGGTGTAGGATCTTAAAAGGAATTTGAAGCAATTTGTGTTGGTTGTCCCTTATTTTTTCCTTCCAATAACACACAGAATATTTAATGTTGTTATTCCTGCCTGAGCCCTGGGAATTCAGAAAAGATGATCAAGACCTTAGTAATAGGCTGAAAAAAATCCCCAGCATATTTAATTAGAGATTATTCTTTTGATGTTTGGGTTGATTTTGAGGCTTGTTTTTTATCAGGTTACTCTTGGGTAACCCTCTGTATACAGAACAACTTCCCTGCTTTCATGAATGTCAAAGACTCTCAAGGTTTAAATGTACTGGTGCAGTTAAACCACTTTAATTTTTAAACTTCATGTTATTCTTTTTGGTTAAAATTTGGGAAAATGAAAATACCCCTCAACTGTAACATTCTGACTACTCTGGGCAGGCCTGTACAAGGATGGACTTCTTACACCCAATTTAGAAACCCAGCTTAAAAATTTGTCTGCTGGAAGTTCCTACTTCCCCCTTTTCATAAGGAGATGCTGACAAGTACCTTAGTTCCTGGGATGAGGTTTGTTTGGTTTTTTTGGTTTTGGTTTTGTGGTGTGGTGTTTTTTTTTTTTTTTTTTTTTTTTTTTTTTTTTTTTTTTTTTTGTTTGGTTTTGCTTTTTGTTTTTTGGGGGGGTTTTGTTTGTCTGTCTTTTGGATTTTTTTTTTTGTTCACTTGTTTGGTTGGTTTTTTGTGTTGTTGTTTGTGCTTTTTTTGCTTTTTGTTTGGGTTATTTTTATTTTGTTTGTTTTGCTTTGTTTTCCCTTCTGGAATAATCCTCAAATATATTAAGGTGCATTTCTATTCTTAGGGAACACAAGCTCTCTTAGTTCCTGACTGTTTTCTTTGGAGTGCTAAACAAAAGCTATCAAGTTTGCATTGAGAATGGCACTGGCTATGCAGAGAAGTGAGGAGTTTGTTCCAATGTATAGTAGGGAGAGTGTCTTATTAAAAGTCCCATATGTGTGTGGCTACATGTACTGAGTGTTATTTACCCTTTTCTAGGCCTAAGGCTTTAGAGACATTGAAAATCTACTATAAAGTCATTCAACTTAGCTTTACTCAGTCTTTTAAAATCAAAGACGATGGTAATATTTTGCTTTACCTTCTGTTCACTGCAAACACGCTGAAAAGTTTTACTTTGAGCAATATTTAGTATTTCAGTTTGAATTTGATAGAATTCATTTCAGAAAATCTGCAAAAATATCTCTGCTTACATGGCAGTCAAACATGAGTTACAATGCCAAGACAAGGATGAGGTAGACATGAGAAGCTGCATCTAGTTTTTGTCATAAAAGCTCAACACAGTAATCTGGTTTGCCAGAGAAAGCCCCTTTATTTTGTTCATATCTGGCCTGCTGAACAAAGGTGGGAAATAAATTTATAAGTGAGAGAGGCTTGCACATGAAGTACTTACTATTCTGCACATCAGTTATCCATCATCTTGTTCAATTTAAGTGTACTAAAGGTCTACTTGGCGTGCTCTTGGCTCTGTTCTATCCTCTTCCAGGGCAAGAGGATGTGTGTCCTCCTCTAGCTTACATAACCTTCAGTGGGTTCAAGTCTCCTTCAGGCTGCTGTGTTCCCTGAACTCGTCAAGCAATCATCACTGATCCTTCTTGAGAATCCAGTGGCTGCTCACTCCAAAGAAGCCTCCTTGACTCCTCTTGCTGTGTTTTGTCAAGTACCAGGGGGAGCTTCCAGTGTGTGATTACAGCCTGCATGTGTTCTTCTCCATTTTTCCTATGAGTTTTCTCAAAGTGTTTTCTCCAAGCTTGCTAAAATGTCTAAGGAGAGGGTCAAAGTTCTTTATATATTAGAGTAAAATTGGGTTGAAGTTCTTTTTCTGTTAGAGTAAAACAGGGCTGAGGTCACCACCCAATTCTTACTGTTGCCAATTATGACTTACTGCATCTTTTGTCAGCTACATGTGAGAAAAGTGTAGGGAAACTAACTGAGGTTTTTGTAGTTGATAGAATCTCCAACTGTGGCACTGAACCACGGAGTAAAAAGCCGACTAACAATGCACTGACGTCAAGCTGCCTTGATGTGACTGAGAGAGTTTTTGTCTGCAAAGACAAATACTGGAATAAATCACTAACTGGGTTTTAACAACTGTGGTGGTTTTGGCCTGGTTTCTGAACTTGGAGATAGACAAAGAATTGCAACACAGCATCTCATTTTCAAGCTGTTTTGACCAACCAGCAACAGAGTCCTGTATGTGCTGGAGTCTACCAAGACACAAATCTTGACAGGGTCCCAAACAATTAATTACAGTTGATAGCTGATGCTGGAATATGGGCCGTGTCAATCACAGGAATGCTTTCTTCCTGCTGCTGTACCAGAACAACTCCAGGAAGATATTTGGGGTGGCAGAGAGAGTTCAGCTGCCTTCCACACCAGACAGCTTGAGTGGTGAATAGCTCTCGTACACAGAATCCATCGTCTCTCAGGAGGGATGTGACTGTGAAGTAGCTGACTTCTGAAAACAAGATTTCTGCAGATACTTTTTTCCACCCAACAACAAAGGTCTTGTTTGGGAATGCTTTTTGGCTGCAGTCTTTGCGACCCCCCTGGGAAATGCACTGTGCATTTGACTTGCACTCACCAAAGGAAAAAGTGAAAGTAACACAGCTGTAGTGATTTACTACGAAGTTTTGAGGCTAATTGCCTCATATGTTTAATTAATAACTGACACATTCTGTCCCTCAAAGAGCTTGGAGAACTTCCATCTGGACCCCTAGTGATTACAGCCTGGAAGCCATCCCTGTAATTAAGGAGCAGGCTATAGGAGGCCTGTTCCCATTATGGGCAATTATTGTGCTTGCTACTTTTCCCCTCATTTCTTACAAAAAGACTGAGAAATAGGACTCAAAGACTAATCTGACATAAAACCCTAACTAAAGGGGTGCTTTGTGCTACCCCATGGTAGAATGATGGGTTATGTTTTGGTGCCAGCACTCTTTTTTTTTAACAGGCTGTCAGGGGACAGGTTCTCTGAAGACCAAAATGTGTCTTAGACCAAACTGAAGGACTTCTTGGTCAATATTAACTGCCAATGCAAGAAGAGGATTTTTGCAAAGAACTGGGCAACTGAGCATTTCTACTGTTACTTCTCTATCTCTCCCTCCCAACTTTAGACTTCCACTAGGTTTGACAGCTGCTCATCTGCAAAGACTCTGGCTAGCTCAGGAGCCTCGGAGTAGAGGATGCTGTGTCTTTAAGCCTTCCATACAGTGCTGAAATGTTATGACAGAGCATCTCACAGGGGGATGCGGTTTCCATGGCAACCCCACACTGTAAGATAAGCAAACTGGATTATTTTTTTTCCTGAGAGGTTCAAGAGCAAGGAAGGAATGAGGCGATCTGTCAGCAGGCAAGACTTGAAAAGAAGAAACCATGTCCATTAATCCTGTAGCCCTGGCTGCTTTGTGTTTTAATTAGAGAATGTTATTATGGCAGAAAGCATGGGCACCTCACCCTGTTATGGGTTTTTGAGGACTTTTTTTGTTTGTTTCTCTTTTTATATGTCCAATTAATAAAAGGGGGCGGGGAGAGGTGGCTGGGGGAAAGGAGGAGAAAAGAAGCTTTACTAAGGCATAAAATGAAGGTCTGAAATAAAGAGCCTCAGGATCCCTGTTCCAGAGCTTGTATTCCAAGCCAGATATAGGAGGTAGTGGGAATGAATCTGCCATTCTCAAATTGAGAGTACATCTTATATTAATTTTTTTTTTTGTTTTGCTGCTGTGTTTAGCAAAAATAGAAATCCCCCATACCCTTGCATCCTGCATGTGTAACCATATGAACATGGAGTAAAGCAGGGGAGTCGTGACTTGTTGTTGTCTTCTACAGTCTGCCCAGAGGCATTATACATCAGCCTTTATTACAGAGCTATACTGCCTTCCCCTGCCTTGGTTTTGGAGTAGCTGATAACTTTGGGATCACTAGTTACCCTTACATGAGAAATCCTCCACTTCCCGAATGTCGCCACTTGTGAGAATGCAGGACACTGTGCATGCTAAGAGATGTAAGGACAAGGAGGGGCAATGCTTCAGCCCATCCTGAGAAGGCAAGCTCCCACACCAGCTGCAATGGCATCTTAGTAATCAGATAATATCTTGGTAGCAGCTAGTGCACCAGCTGGGTAAGAAACTGTGCTGGTCTTGTACATGTGCTGTGTGTAGGAGTTTATTACGGAAAATATTTTGACAACCTTTATTATTTTCAAACACTTGTATGTGTCACCAGAAAATTAGAGTTAAAGTAAATGTTAACCCAACAGCAGTCTTGTCTGCATAGTTTCCATGTCCATTCTTTATGGAGTACTCTCTGCTCCTTTGCAGGGAATTAGAGCCCACTATAAATCTTCATGTGGAATGAAAAGAAAGTTATTCTAATCCTTTGAGAAAACAATATACCAAAAGCACTCATTTCTACTTTCCTATAAGCAGCAGTATTCCAGTCTGTTTTTCAGGGGCTGCTGCTTACGAGGAATTCTTGTAAATGGAGTTCTCTCTACTTTCCTGTCAATGTCTTCTTCAATGTTCTTGAGGACCTCAGCAAAATAAGGTGAGAATGAAGAGGGCCGAACAGCCTCAGAACCATTGCTCTGGATTTGAGTGCCTCCTACCCAAAATAATTTTCTCCTATGGGTACAGTCCATGTAGCAGGAACAACTGTTAGCAAAGTTTGAAGCTGTGGGCCAAGCAAATGTGATACCTTGTGTGGGAATTTAGGGCTAGGGCAGAATGATATTTAGACCTTTGTTGAATGAGCCATCAAATGCTCTAATTGACAATAAGCAGGGTTACAGGCAGCTTAATTTCTTTGGAGGCTGCTCTCTTAATTCCTTTTTTCTGGCTGCATAGACAAATTCAACCCTTTGGTGTTGATATCAGCTTTATTTGATGTTTTGAGCTAAGCTGCCCAGAGATGACTTTTTGGTTGTACTAATGAAGGAACAGCTTTTGACAGTTTAGGTCAGTTGTACTTCACTGCCAGCACCAAGTGGACATGTGGCAGGCTGGGTTTGTGATCCTGGTGGCTGGGGCAGCGCAGCTTTCTTTGTCCCTCACCCCTCCCCTCAGGACCTGCTGTGCCTGCCTGTGCCCTACCAGGAGAACCCCTCACATCTGCTCCCTAATGGGGGCTTCTCAATTCACGCCACTCTGTGGTCTCCATAATTTGCCTTGGACTGAGTGTTGTTAAACCCTTGAACATTGCTTGGGTTTGTTGTCCCTTGAGGCACTGCCAGACCTGAACCACTGCCAAACAAAATTATTCCACCTGCTCCTTGGCTCTAAGCATCTAATCACCCAAGGCCAGCAGAGTTTTGTTTAGAGAACAGAAATAATTGCGGTGCTGCACTGGTTCCCAGTGCCCACGTCACCCGGTGAACTGGGGAATGAGGGAGGAGCTGCGTGCCTTGTTCAGCTTGTTTCTTGTGGGAATATTTCTAGGACTTTCACGGGATTCTCCTGGGTCTGCCCCAGCCTTTCTGGTCAAAACTAGTGCCCCTGAGTTTATGGTGGAAGGGAGCAGCTGGAGAGTATTAGGCTCTGCTCCAAGTATGATTTTGAGCAGGCCAGTGCCTCATAGCTAAAGCTAGATGTTTTAACTGGTTATTTGCTGACTCAACACTTCTCCTGGTTTCTTTCCCACACCATTTTAACGCCACACCCCTCTTCCTGGAGATAATGCATTACTTGTGCATCTCAGTAGTTCATTCTTGGATAATTCTTCTAGCTAGTTCTGTTTCACACTCACTTCTTCTCTCAACTTTGCCCAGCATCCCAGAGGTACCCAGAAACTGGACTTTTGATGATCCATATGTATCCCTTTCAACTCAGTATATTCTATGATTCTATGGTAGATTTCTGACCATGAGTGAAATATAAAATCTTTTAAATCAACTGATGTTATCCATCCAAAGTTTTTCTTCCCTCATCTGCTTGCCAGCCAGAATTCCTTAAACAAACTCTTTAGGAAAAATGCAGGTCCTTAGATTCTTAAGCCGTTCCTACCTTCTGCTGGTGGTCCTGAATTAAGTCTGTGTACCTGCACACACTAAGGAGCACAGTGCTGTTTAATGTCTATTACAGCTGACTAGGAGGAATTTTGCTTACTACTATTTGCATGCTATCTTAGCCTGGAAGTCATTTAGACTTAGAAACACAGAGTTCTGCTTCTACTAATAAAGAACTGTCTCCAAGAGGCTTGTTAGTGGGGCTGCTGGCAGGAGCTACCCTGGGCACACAGAGACCAAGTGTGTGGTTGCAGAGTGGAAGTGCAGGGATTTCTGGGCAAGCAGAGACCTCTGAGCTCTGTTCAGATGCTCTCTGTACTGTCTTCAGTTTGCCTGGCTCATGAAAGCATTGCAAAGAGAGAATACACATAAGATACTGTAATCCTGGTGCAGTAAGGGAGTGCACAGTCTTGAAGCAAACTTTTCTTTCATATGTTTTGTATTTAATTTCAACACATGCCATACTGGTGCATCCTATTTACATTCAGGTCTGTTTTAGACATCCGGCATAATTCAAGAACACTGTAGCTCTGAAAGCATGCAATAAAAATATTTTCATACTCTTTTCTACAAAATAATCCTTGGGTCTGCAGTTTGCCAGTTTGTGGTAGCTTCAAGGCTTTTCCTAGACTACAGAATTTTTTGAAAAAGGAAAAATGTCTGGGAGCTGTATTTACGTTCTATGAGTCCTAATAATAAAAGAGCACTAATTTCTTTTAAACCTCTCCAAGCAATTTCCCCAAAAACTTCCCTGTCTACAATAGTTTGTTGAAGCTCATGTGAATGTATCTATGCTCCTTAACAACACACTGAAGAAATATTTTGGTGCTAGGACAAGCCAGGACCACAAATTAAATTAGATGAAAAAAACTAGGTTGATGTGTTTCATGACATAAATGAAAGAAGCTTTGGGAAAAACAGAGAGACAGTATTCCTTCTGGATAAGGCCTCAGCATGAAAACATGAACAGCAAATGAGTTTGTTATTGAAGACATGTACATCAAAGCCAGCTTGACTGAGAAACTTTTTGGCCTAACCCACAGTTGTTGTCTTTGCTATTATCAAATGTCATGCGTTGATGAGCAGCTAGGAGGCCAGGATATTTTTCCCATCTACAGTTTTTTAAATCTGATGTAAACGGTCTTGGTTTCAAAACCCCCTTGATCTTTGCACTAAGCCTGTATGATTTAAGTGAACCCCAGACCTCAGGCTGGCCTGGCTGGGGGGACTGTCACTCTTACAGGGTGATGGTGTAGAGCCACAGAAAGTGGGGGGGCACCAGCTGGAGCAGAAAAGATTTCAGGGTCTTTGGATTGTAGGTTAGAGTAAAAGAAATAGAGCATTTCTCTAAGACAAATATTTTCTTTTGACTATTCCAGTTGATGACATTTGTAGGGGGAAAAGGCTTTCCTCAGACAGAGCGGAGATGAAGCGTTTGTCTCTACTGGGTTCTTACTAACATCAGGACATGGAAGTCTTTGATACAAGTTTATTTTCCACTATTAAAAGTAATTAAATATAACTAGGAACTGGTCTTGATTTCCCTGCTGCTAAAGCCTGCTATGGCCAGGACAGAGGTTTAGATTTAGATTTAGAAAAATTCCGAGACCTTTTTTCCTCAAAAACTGTTCAGCTTGAATTTCTATGTCTTTGGGAGGTGGAGTGAGGAAGGGAGCCTGCCCAGTTCCACGCACATTCATTGATTACAACGCTGTAGTGCTCAGCTCTTCCCAGACGTCTCAAATCATTGTAAGTAATTGGGTTAAAGTCAGAATTTATCATACTTACTTAGCTCAGATCTAATCGTTCTTTCCAGAACTGTTTGCTGAATCACTTGGCATGTCTAACCTTATCGGCCCCGTTAACTTCTTATCCCCAATTGACAAATGTAATCTCTGTCTTTACTTCTGCAAGGAGAGAGACAGGAATCTTTAGAGACTTCTGTGGCTTGCTGTGCAGCCTGCCAACAAGCATCCCAGAAAGTATTGGGAAGATGCTTGCAGCTGCTGGAGAAGATTTGGAAGGGTTTAAGGTTTAATGGGCATGGAAAGTAGGGTTTCTTGTCAAGATGGTTTACTCATTTACTCATTTCTATCTGTTTTAAAAACAGAAAGTCTGATAAAGTTAATAGATGTCAGCAGTCAGAGATTGCTACATTGAGCCTAGGGCAAAGGGTATAAATGGTGTTTTGTGCCTTTCACAACCCAAGCAATTGTGTCTTGCTTGAGACACTTTCCTCTAAGCTTATAAAATCACTCTTGGCTCTAGTTATTTTCTGAGCATATGACTGAACCACTTTACAGGAAAACACTTACAGTGTTGTGCCTGAGTTGCACGCTGGGGACCTGAGATTTCCCTCCCTCATAAAGCAGAAGTGACACCACGAAAGCAAACGGAGCCACACGGCTGTGAAACTGAAGTCAGCAAGCAGAAATCCAGCCTATATTCTGTAGCATATTCTCATTGCTGGCTATTTTTGCTATGAGAAATTTTCTTGAAAAGGAGGGCAGGGAGGAGATAGGAATACATAAAGCCAGAAAGATGTTTTTTGAGGATTTTAAGGAGTTTGCAAGTACACGCTGAAGAGCTAATATATGCCACAACTGGGAGAAGAAGTTGGATGTCCTCCTCCCCGGTGTGTTTGTGTGCATAATTTTACATAAGTTGTGTTCTGATGCATAATGCTGTCATTTGCCACCCTGGCTTCTGCTGTGCTTGGCTCAGCTCAGTGGGTTGAGGATGTTGTTGCCCTCAGATGCGAAGGAGGCTCATCTTCTGCACACACTCAGTTCAGGGCACCTTTAGAGGGTAGCTGTCCTTGCACTGGGTGTGATGATCAATAAATGCTTGATTTGCTCCACTGCCAGAGTTGGGACTCTTAACTTTCTGCGTTCTTCAGCCTGCTCTGAAGGGCCGGGGTTTAACAACTGGTTGGGATTTTCCAAAGGGATGTTTTCCCGGATGCGAGCATTTCCCCCGAGGCCTCTGGCTGACAATGGAGCTCCACGTCAGAGCCGGGGCTGAGGCCCCAGGGACAGGCCTGGCAGCAGCGCTCGGCCCTTCCTCCGCCGCCTCCCGGCCTGACTTGGCACCCAGAGACCCTCGTGTGTGCCTGCTGTCCAGAGGGCATGGACCCAAATGTAAACCTGAAACAGCACTTTGAGGGTAGCCTTGAATTCTGCTCTGTCCTGGGCTGCTGGCTCTGCTGATGGCTGTGGCTGGGCTCTCACCCACTGGTATTTGCTCTGCAGACATATGGTGGGGCAGAGGCCCACAAGTCTCTTCTTTTGCTGCCTAGAGGAAGGTAGAAACAGGCAATACAGTGAGTACCTGCTTGACTGCTGCCTATCTCCTCTTCGACTGAATCTGTGGAGTGTGTCAGGGCTGGGTTCTGTCTCTTTCTAACTTCTAAAAATTTTCATACTGGTGCGATACTTTTCATACTGCTCCGAAGTCACATTGATGTGGCTGCCCACAGGCTCCAAAGGGCATTCTCCTCTTCCAGAAGATGCTGATGGGGATAACAGCCACTCTCTCCTTGCTTGGCAGCACTCATGGTCCTTGTGTTAGGAGAGGAGGCATCAAACTCAACTCAGTTCCGCCTAAGCTGGCTAGGGTGAAGTGGCATAAAGCTACAGGAGGGGCCAGGCAGTCTTTCATACTCAGAGGCAACACATGGGATGAAAGAGAGGAGAGAAAGAAGGAATTGCCCATGGAGTAAATCTTGTCTTGTGAGAGAGTAAAAACTTCAGGTCTGAACTTCATCCAGACCTACGTCTCTCTCCTTTCATTGATATAGGCTCTCCTTTACACTACATATTTAAACAAGGACCAAAAGGGGATAGAAATCTCCTTGCATTGCAGGATACTTTCTTTTTAATTACTCTGCTATCCCTTTCTGCTCTCCATGAAATAAAGTCATTAGATGTTTTGCCTCAGAAACTGGGGAATTTAAATATATGGGGTTTACAGCCATGCTGATTCAGTGTAGCTGTTAGCTACACCTGAATGATTCCCACAGGATGGGAAAATTGCTGGCAAGAAGAGAGTTTGTGTTCAGGGGCAACAGGAGGTTGTTTGCATTCTGACAGCACATACTGATGGATGTTTGCAGCTGTGGTCTGGGCATCCAAAAATTATATCCATAAAGGATAGATCTGATTGTTAGAACAAAGGAAGCCTTGGAGAAAATTGTAGCAATGTAGTCAGCTGCTGTGGCTGCATACATGGATGGATCTCTGTTTCCTCCAGCTCCCTTAAGTGGGAATTGAGGCAGGCTTCCTTTCAGTAGTGTTTAAAACACTTCCCTCGGGGTACATTTCCCCTTGCATTCATTCTGCTGTGCACATTATCACAGCTTTAACATCTTGGAGAAAAAGATGTCTGTTTATTCCTATCTACCCTATCAGATGAAGGCCTTAGCTCGTCTTCATCTGTGGCCAAGGAGTGTGAAGTTTGCTTTTGCAGCATGGCTTGGCACTGGTGTGGCCCACCAAGCAGAGCAAGTCACTGCAGTTGCTGCCTGCCACAGGGCTGATCTGGCACATGGGTGTCAATCAGGTTTGAGGCTGCAGTTCAGCAGGGCACAGGCTTGGCACATCAAGGTCACTGCCTTGGCTAAGTCAGCACTAAGTTTCCTTCCATTTACCCAGTCCTATCCCCTTAATTAAGACACATTTGCAACTAAATCTACCAAGTTTGGAGTGCCTCATGGCAGCCCTGCAGAGAGTTTCCTGTCTGCTTTTGTAGAAATCACATTAAAACCAGCTCCTCCTTACCAAGTGAGAATCAGAATGCTTCGAGCTCTGCTGGCTCCTCATAAGCTGTGCTCTGTTAGCTCCACATATTCTTTGAACACTATCTTCTTCAAAGCTGCTTTTCAGGTAGAGTGAGTTGAAAACCAGGAGAGATTACCACGGGGTGTTTTTTTCCTCTTTCATTTCGAGAGAAGTTTGAATTCAAAATGTTTTGACCAGCTTTGTTTTCATGAAAGAGTCACCAAGTGTAGCTGTGTTCTCTTTAGTATAAGAAAGGTAAAAAGGATGCAGTGCTTTGACAGTTATCTATCTGCTGATTGCAATGTGTACCAAGTGTCAGGATGAGATTGATGGCCTTAGAAAATAAATCCACTGAGGCAGGAAGAGTACATTCCTTTGCTTTTTTACAATGCTAAGTGTGTGTATTGTCTGTGCTGAGGCAGTGCTGAATAATAATGAGTGACTATAGTTAGTGTCTAAGCTAGGGGAAGCCAGGCCTCCAGCCAGCCTGGGGTTAGGAGCTTTGCTGATTATTCAGTTTAGTTTGAGCCAGCCATACACATTTTGCCTAAATGCCTGAGTCTTTTCTTCCCAATTATTTTCAGGTCTAGGAGGATGCACTCTTTTCTGTGTAATTTCTACGGAGTCAAACTGTTAAAATCTAAGACCTGTAGGATTAGAGTTTTAATGTTTTGAGCATATTTGTTTGTTTTAATCTGAGAAGAACTTTTGGCTAGAAAATATCAGTTAGGCTTGTGTTGGGGAAAAAAGGCAATCACTAAAACAAACAAATAACCTCTCCTCCTTCCAACTTGCTTTGTTTTGAAGGGAGTGGAGCACGACAGGATTTTGTGTCTGTTCAACATCTGAAAATCAGAAAGTGAAGGTTTCTTGCAAAGCCTTCTTTCCTGTCCACCTAGGCCTCTGTTTTTCTAGCCCACACAAGTCCTGCTGTTGTGCCTATGTCAGTGCTCATCTGGTCCATCTCTGGGGTGCCAGTGAATTTACATCCTGTCATCTAAGGAGGTGACTAGGGTAAGGAAGTTCTAATTCTACCTCCCAGATCTCATTTTAGACATCCTTGAAAATGGACCTCTAGCAGTCCAGGATCTGACTGGAGTGGATGGAGGAAGAGGATTAGGGATTCTGTCTAATCCAGCTCAAAACTCTTGACAGCACCCAACAAAAATGATACCCTGGCTGCTTTTGCCGTCTATTCCCTATTCAAAGCAAGGATTTGTCCTTGGTGGCTGCTGTCAAGTAGAGAGCTGGAAGTCTGACTCTGTAACCCTGAGTGGCTCTGTGTTTCATGGCTATTTGGGGTTTTGTTTATTATCAGCTGTTTATTATTGGTGTTTCATTTTGGAAACAGGACCGACTCCCTGAAATGCAAGGCTCCCGTTTCCTTTGGGGAGGAGCCATTGGTAGCAGGTGGGATTTGGCAGCATGTTTTCCACTCAGATGTTTATGATTTTGAGCAGGTTCGTAGCTGCTATTTGTAAAACCCTCATTAGGTTAAAGCACTTCAGAGTTTCAGGACCTGCTGCCTTTTTCTCTTATCCCTTACTTCTTCTCCCCCCCAGCCAGCTCCTGGTGTCTCTGCACTGTTGCTCTTGCCTGCACCTGGATGTCACACGTTATCAGTACAAAAGCCTCTCCACAGAGCAGCCCCGAGGAGAACAAGCTGGAGCAAAGATGTGATGGCAATGTTCTGCTGGACAGCCCAGCTTGGCTTATCCTTGTTTGGGGGAGGGAAGTGGCTGCTTCTATTCCTTACCTTGTTGATACCTTATGAGAATTTTTGCTGCTTTGGTTCAAAGCGGAGGCCACTGCTCTGAGGGTTTCCTGACTGGGGCAGAATGAGCTGTGCTTGCATATCTGCTGGATGCTGTTTCAGGGTGGGGAAACAGGAGAGAAAAAACACCTACCTTTTGTTAAGAATGCAAAGTAATATTTAGAGTTTCTTTTTCCATCATATATCGAGGATTTTATTAGCTTATAGGGGTTCTGGTGCCTGTTGTTTGGAAATAGGGTATTATGTTCTGAAAATGTGGTATTTTGCTCTAAAGTCAGTGTGGATAAAACACAGAACTTAGAAATAAAATTTTGAGAGCTGAATTTCTAGTGGGAAAGGAATTATTTTTGCTTGCTTGCTAGCTGTTTCTGCTGGACTAGGAAGACAAAGTGAGACTAGACCAGCAGAGCTGCAGTAGGAGGAAATGAGAAGACCCTCTTTGATCCCAAATGCTCAATCAAGAAGCATTTGCCAGCAATGTCAAATGAGATTTGTCAAGTCCTAGGTAGAGGCCAGCAAGGCCTAGAACTGAACAAAAGGAGGAGGTATCTTACTATAAATTTGGTTTCAACATATTCAGAGTTAATCTTCCTTTACCTACATAATATGAAGGTTATTAACCTGACTACAAATGGACCTACTGGGGAGTTAAGTGTCACGTGGACAGGATTACTATGTTTTGAAAAGAATTTGTGCTGGTGACTGTAACATAATAAATGTAATAAGTGCCTCTTTAGATCTTCTGTAAGTGGCACAGAATCATTGATCACCCTGTGGGATGGGGGATGGGGAGCTTGTTTTTGATGTTTTAATACCAAGTCAGAAATGAGAGCTCAGAGTTGTTGATGAAAAGAGCACATAAATTTGTTATTATTATCAATATTATTATTAATTTTTCTGTCTTAAAGAGACCGAGAGGGAGTTGGTGCAGAGGGGTGAGAAATAAATCATTAGCATCTTCACATTTGCACTGCAGATTAATCTGGGGAAATGAGGCTGGTGGTTTTTAAGCCTCTTGCATATTTGCCAGGTGAACTATTTAACTTGATCTCTCCTTTTACTATTTTTCTAACCAGAGAGTTTTCCACGTACAGATTTAAAAGGTCACAAGGTTAAGCAGAAATCAGAAGCTGATTTATTGCATAAGTACCCTTAAGCAGGCATTTTGGCCAATGCTGTATTGAAGTTTGTTTTAAATTGTGCTAATTTTTTTTTTCCTTCCACTGAAAGATGTGATCTGTTTTTTTTACATTCCTGCTCCATTTCCCTTGTGCTCGCTTTGCTGAACCTTACAAGGTTCTCAGTGTAAGGATGATTTTCTGATTGTTTCCAAGTAAATGTCCAGCTCAGAGGGCTGGCAGTGGTGATTCTGACATTATTTTATGCTGCCCTCAGTATTCACACTTGGTTCCTCCTGCTGGTCAGTATGCATCAGGTAAATCTTAGAGTTGCTAGGAGCAGATGGCAGCTCTGAGCAACGCTGTGCTGTGCGAGGCAAAGGAGAGTGATGGCTGTAGCAATACAACACAGAGTGAAAGCTCTGGCTGAGGGAGCTGTGTCAGGTATTTAGAAATGCATCTTTAGTGGAGACACGAAACAGAGATCCTGACTGCTTGTGAGCACTAGAGATCCCCTGTGTTCCAACAGCAAGCGTCTTAGCCAGAGTATTGGAGGTAATTAGTCAGTCTGCCTGCATTCCTTCTGCAGCCTCAATTAATTATGAGGCTAACTTCTGGATAAAACCGTTCTGTAGTGGTGTTAGAGGATGTTAACCAGCTGCCACCTTCAGTTTCCATCGATACTTTATAAATACTGTACAAAGCACTTGAAAGCAAGGCCTCTTGCTTGTGAGTGCAAGCTCGGCTCCTGCTGATCTCCTCCTCCCTGAGCACTTGGCCTGAGAGCAGAAGACACAATCCTACCCGTGCTGGTAACAAATACAAATGCTACAGCAAGAAAATGCTTTGGTATGCTTCAAGGGGGAAGCTGTTACTTTTAGTGTTTGATCCTTTGCTGACTGAAACATGAACACAGGCCGGCAGAGACATGTAAGCAGATTCAGTGGGAAGAGCAGGACTGCAGCACAACCATCAGTGTCAGTTTCTTGGGTAAGGTTGACGGGAAAGTTGGTTGGATCTTTTATTAGGTCTATTGATACTGTTGGGGGAGGCAGTCTTTTAAACATGTAAATGTGGTTTCTCATATCTGAAATAGAAGCAACAGCCTTTGAAACTAAATAAATACATGTTGAGAACACTTTCCCCAAGTTTAGCAAAGTTATGTTAATCGCTTAGACCATCTGTTGGGGAAAACGTAGTTGTGAAGCTGGGATAGGTTAGGGGCACATTAGTGAGAGAAGAGATAATAAAACTGTTTGTTTCTCTAGGACAGAGTAAAGTTTTTGAGAATTACTTGCTTTTTCTGGTGGTGTTACAGTTCCCTTTTAGAAGTAAGAAAGATGGTTTATTCATTTTTAAAAGATGCATTTTCTGTGAGGCTCCAAAATTGTGGTGTATTGGCTTTGTGTTCTTGTGACAGCAAAGTTCTTCAGTTTAGCAGGAGGATGAGGTTAGGATCTTCCTTGTCTGTAGCCCTGCCTGGGCTGGGAGAGCTCCTGGGTAAATTCCTGGTAAATTCCTGGTAAAAGCCCAGCCTCTGCAGCTGAGGGGTGTGAAACAGCCACACTGCTATTTTATCCTGAGAGGTAGGAGGGCAAGAACTCTACAGAAAAGAGTGAAAGTCAGCCATCTCAAGAATTGTAGCTGGTTCCTAATGGTCTGCTGCCTGAGCTTTATAGCCTGACAGCATCTCTCTTGCTTAAACACATTGTGAAATGTTGAAAAATGATTTGGATGTCTTTATGACAGTGGCATTTGTTCAGGAGGAGCTGTCTGTTTGTTTAAATACAGCCCCAAAGGAGGTGCTTGTTTTCCTAGGATTTCCTTTAACTGCTGACCCAAACAGGAGAAGAGAGTGTCCAGGGAAGGGACATGACAGAAGCCTGGCAGAAGTGTGATTAATCTTGACTGGACAACCGTGCCAGAGCCACTTCCAAAATGCTGGACTCCAAACACATAGTGTGTTTGTGACAACTCTCCTGTCCTTGTCAATGACTTTGTCTCTCTCTCAATTCCAAATACATCAGTCTTGTCTGAAGGCTTCCTTATACCCCACTGATGTGCTAATGTGAGTTCTAATCTGTCCTTTTACTGCCAGTAAAGCTCATGTGGACAAGGAGAGGTAGAATTGCAGGGAAAACCAGTACTTAGCAAAAAGTAACCATTTACTTAGGTTGCCCTCCTGCTTTTTGGGAGATATCAAGGCACACCTGAGAGCAAGTTCTTCATCCAGTCTAGTACCTGACTTGAAGGCAAGAGTATGAGTGTTTGAGACCACTTGTACAACATACAGGAAAGGCAGCAAGTCTCATGGTTGTTAGCATTTCCCCAAAGGTGTAATTCGTGGAAGGCTTTGGAGATTATGTTGTGCTGCTGAGGCATATGCCCCTTTTTAGGAGGGGCAGGTGGTGGAACCCCAAATGAATGAAGGTACGTGACCCAATGTAGAATCACAAACACCTCAAATTCTGTGGGAGAGAGGTTTCTTCTGCCCTTCTGCTGCTCTGGTTTCTGTGATTTAGCAAACTGGGTTATTTAGTCAATGTGATTCATTCCCCTTGGACCATCCACTGCAGTGCTCCTAATTTCAGGTCAAGAGGAAGGAAGCAAAGGCTTCTGTGTGAAACAAAGGATGTCACGTACTGATCTCCATTGTTACAGCAGTAGAGGAACTGGTTTAATAACCAAATGAAGATCAAATGAAGCACAAAATCAAAGAGAGAAGCAGAATGATAAAATAATTTTAAAATATTGCAAAATCTCTGCAGCAACGTTGGCTCCCGCCATTTTATTATTGAGGTTAAGGAAACCTAGTGTTTTTACAAGATCTGTGGCTCCAGGAATTTTCCTTCAGAATAAGACCCTTCTAAAAATGTATTTCCTTTTGCTCCTGGAGTAGATCTCATTAAGTTGAACAGGGCCAGCTTTCCTTGTATTCCATAACCTGCTGTTTTCCTCATGAACTGGGAGGCTCCTGAATTTTCCATCCAGAACTGCTGCCATGAACCTGGGGGACTGAGGCTTGTTGTTGACTGCTTGCTGCCTGCCTCTCCGTGCAGTATTGTGGTAAATTCAACAAATAATTGATTTAGCAGTGCAGGAAGGTCACCAATCTTCTTTTTATAGTTGTCATGTACAGCTTGAGATCCCTGTCCTGCAGCTCTTAGCTCTTGGAAAATACATTGCTAGGAGGGCTTGTGGTCTTTTTTTTTTTTCCCAACTGCACAATGGTGGCAGATCAGGTGCTTTAAATTTTTAAAGGATTAAAGAGGGCTTTGCTGTGTATTGAATCGCAGGTCACTGCTCTTCTCCAAATCAAGAGAATGAAATTGTTATCTGGTGTGGTCACCTGCAGGAATGAGATTGAATAATGACATTAGTACGTTCAAGTACAGATTCATTGACGTCAGATTTTGCTCAAATTTGGTGAGAGCCAATCAGATTACTCAGCCATCAAGTTTCATCATCGTGCCTCCATCACACACTAATGGCTTATGCCTTGGGGATCAGCAGAATTATAACTAAAAGTACTATTCTAATGCACCTGATTGGTTACAGAATATAATACAAGGAAGAAAATGCCTTTTCAACCCCTGGTATAATTACTTATGTCTTTTCATGATGAATCATAAATGCTCTTTTGATATCTACACGATAATTTGTAGAAATTTTAAAATACATTTTTATGTGAGTTCTATTGACAAGTTGTCTACAAATAACTTACTGACTTTTCAACTGCATGAGTGATTTGAAATTATTCATAGATTGCTTCTTGGTTTGCTGATTGTTTACAAGTAATTCCTTTTTAGTATTCAGTGGCTGGTATTCAAGTGTTCAGCTTCCAGCTGCACAATTCAGTTCGGATTTTGACATATAGGTCACACAATGGTATTTCTGCTCCCTGACTAAATGCATATAATTCATAGGATCTAGCTTCTTGCACGAATATTTGCATTGAATTACAAAATTCTTATTCTGCAGCCATTCTTTAGCACTTGATTATCAGCAGAAACTGAAACAATCCTTTTTAATCTTATTTATGGAGTATTTATGGAAATGCTAATGCACAGTGGACATTACCATAAATGAGCAAATTTGCTGTAAAGCTTCAGCTACACACTCAGCTGCATTTTTATTAGTTTCACTGTGTTTGCCCATCTTCTTTCTATGATCTCAAATATTAATCATTTAAATATTTGTATTTGGCATATATTTATATGTGAAATTAAGTAATTTTATGAAAAACTTGTACATATACATTGTTGAGTTATAAGCATTTCCTGTGGAAACTGCATAAAGTGACTTCCACCCTCAGTGATGGTTGCAGAATGCTTTATGTGTGTCCTTCCATCTGACTTTGCAAGACTTTTCCCGTTACATGTCACTAGACCTCCACAGTTCTGTTTTAAACCCCAGCGCCACGAATATAAAATCAATAGACCAATAAAATCCAACATTCACTGGACAAGCCAGAGCCATTAAATGAGCAATAGCCAGCTGCTCTTTGTCCCAGTGTTTGGTTTGGGTCTCACAGATCCCTTTTTCCCCTGCTGTGTCCAACTGCCCCTTGCTCTGTAGAGATAAAATGATTGCAAGTGTGGAGACATTTCAGTCCAAGGAAAGCAGAGAGCATGTTTGAAATTCTTGTACACATTTCTAAAATAACAGTGAAAACCATGCTCTCTTGCTGTTCAGAGATAAGGGGAAACTGCCCTTGAAGAACCAATTTGTCCAAAAAAAAAAAAATCATTACTGTTTCTTAGTACATGGACCATTTTAAAAACACTTCTAATTTTTTTCTTCACATATTCAAATAACCACAGTGCAAGGCATCTGGCCTCTCTGGATTCTGTTTGCTGTGTTTTCCCTACACCTCTCACCGGTCCCTGGGGCTCAGGAGGGTGTTTATTACAAATGAATGTTTAATGTCTGCCTGGAAAAGCTTCTTGTCTGGCTTGGAATTTCTGTTGCAGTGCTCTGGAAAGACCTGCGTGTGGAAAAGGGCCCTGTGGAGCATTAACTGGGCACTGAGAGTAGTTCTTGCATCTTGTGATTGCTTTTAGTGAGGGCTTTCTTTTCTTACTGGTTGGCAGCTCATTTGGCAGAGCTGACACTGATTATTTTGTTTGACTTTCTTTGTTTCCAGTTAACCCCTGGTACAGGAGTCCACTGCATTTAGGGTGAGCTGTAGAGACAGGATAGTTAAAGGAGATCCCTGACTCAGCTGGCCCTGGGTTCCAGCTGTGGCAGCTGTTCAGAGGAGACACTGAGAAACCAAACCCCAAAGTGATCCAAATGCTTCCTCCACCTGTCTTGCTCCCAAGGTGAGGCCCAAGAGGGAAAGAAGACTTTAGTCGTAGACACTTGTGCCATGGCATTGCTCTGACTGCCTTTACCTGGGATGGCAGCTGTGCCTGAACCTTAGTTTTCCTTCCCACCTGCCTTCAATTTAAATGCAGCTGGTTTCTGCTGTGGCTATGAGATGGAGTGTTCTGAATGCTTTAGCAGCATGTAAAATCACTCTGAGGTGTACTTAGGTGAGGGGTATGCACGCCACATCTCTTGTTACTGTCTTCAGACTGATGTGCTTGTGCCGTGGAGGAGTTGTCTGACAATTTGCCTGGATGGGCTGGAGCTGTGCAAGTGTTGAGAAACCCTTCAAAGGCTGTAAATCTTGATTGCACCATCGGTGTGAAAGAGCAAGGTTTCACAGGCTCCCAGGGCTTTGTCCTTTCTCCCACTTTCCATGCAGCAAAAAACATTTCTCTGATAGAAAGCTCCTCCATGGTCCTAGCTTGAGCTCTGTGCACACTGCTGTATCTTGCCAGCTGGTAGCCAGACATTAGAGCTGACTTAAGTAATCATCGATTATAAGCAGCAGGTGAGTCAAAGGGAACAAAATCTTCCCCTTGCAGGAGCTCTCTTTGGCATATTGCAGCTGAGAGCTGCTTTCTGATGGCCTTTAAACATCTAACTCCACCCAAAATGAAATACAGCTGTCTGTCCAGAGCAGCTGTCCTACAAGCTATGCCACAGCTCATCTGGAAGCCTTTTGTGTGCTTGTGTGGCCCAAGAGACCAAGACAAATAATGCAGCACAGAGTTTTTGTGCAGTTGTTTCCTTGTCATGTTTTCCTGATGGCAATGCCTACCTAATTAGTTGGGATGTTGCCTCCTCTAGGTTCTTGTGGAATGCTGCAGTTAAAAGCTAAGTACTAGTAAAAGCTCTTCTTGCCAATTTTAAGGCCAATAGGCTTATATTAGTTCACACTGTCTTTGCCAAAGTGTTTTACAAGTAGTGTTGGTCTTTTCTTTCTCCCTGTCAGTTTCACTGTTTCTAGGCTGGTGTAAAATGCTGAATTGGAGATGTGCCCTTTATTGAAATGCTGAAAAAAAATTGAAGCTGAAATTACAGCAAAAAGCACGGGGGAAGGTCAGGCAAAAGATAAGGCCATGGCTGTTTTCAAGACATCTGCAAGCAGCCCTGTAATAGAGAAACAAAACACAGAATCTTGATTGGAAGGAATAGCCTTGGGTCCCACTTGTCAGGAAGAAACCCGAGAGTCAGAACCCCTCTTTATTGGTCAGGCTGGTAAAAAGTTGCATTTTGGCTTTTACATACTGTTACATGACCAGGCTTAGAAAGACAGGCACACCAGCATGTGCAGCGTTTTGGGAATGCTTCTAAAATTGTGGGCTAATGAACAGGGCAGAAGTCCCACCATTTATCTCAGAGACATCTAAAGTTTTGAGAGTGGAACAGATTGTTTTGGTTTCATTTGAAACACTTCCAGAGGGCCATGTTTTTCAGAAACAGCTAAGTATTTCTTGCCTCAGGAGGCTTGAACACCCAGACTGAGACATTTATTTGTACTGATGCATCCTCAAACCACTGACCACTTCTAAAACTTTTTGAAGCTGGTCTCTATACATCTGTTTGGGACATGTTTATGGTCATATTGCAGACACAGAGTTTTGTCCTCAATTTCAATAGAATTGTAGTTTTCCTTGGCATCCCTCCTTCTCTTGTGTTCAAGGCTCCTTCTCTAATAGCCTGAGTCCTCCAAAAGGGTATTCTCTGACAATACAGTGTTTTTATAACAGAAAACATTGTTCCACATTTTAATGACTGTATTAATAACTGGGAAAGCTAGGGAGAGATGTTTCTTTGCTGACACACTGTGACAGTGAGCCAAAGAGCTTCATTACTGCAGCTTTCAGAGGGGTGGCATCCCATTTCTCCAGTTCTGGGACAGCCTTTGGGATTCATCCAGAGCTGTTGCAGAATCTCCAGAGTATTGTGCTGTATAATAACAACAATTGTCCTTGATCTAAACTGCATGAGCAGCTCCATACTTGCAACTTCCATTATGCCACACTGTTTTTGATTACTAGCTCTTTAAACAGCTGATTGAGAGGACGGAAGAGAAAAATGGTGGGACGGGTATGGGGGAAAGCTGCTGATGAAAAACATTTGCAAATAGGGAAGATGCCCTAGTAATGAAAGCTGGTATGAGTCCTTAAAAGCACCACAACCAGAAAGTACCAGCAAGAAATTAATACCTGCTGTCTCTCTAATCACTAGTCCATTCTGATGTGCTGTAGTTCTGCTGAATGCCACACAACACAAAATGGCAATTAAAAATGGCTATATTGAGCTTAGCTAAAGAAAAAAAATTACCTCATCCCTATGTTTCTAACGTGTTGGAGTTGCTAATACATTTACTGATAGTCATGTTTCTTTTGGAGAATTGAAAAGTTTTAAAGTTCTTGACTATTCTTAACACAGAATTCCAGGAAAAAAAATTCTGTCAAAAGAACAAAAAAATTGTTCTCTCCTGAAAGGTTGGTGATCAGAAAGTTTATTGTGTTTGTTTGGGTTTGTTTTTCTGCATTTTGTTTTGTTTTGTTTCAGCATACAGAGATTAGAAGGGAAAAAGAAAAACAGCTCTTATGACAATTTTTTATTTTTGTTTTCTGGGAGAAGAATAGGATGGATGAATGTGCTTGCCTGGTGTTAACTTAGAGTTCTTTATCTTGCACTGCTCTTTGTTTGGCAGATTCTGTATGTTCTTAGTTCCTTCCACTTACAGGCTTTCTGTCATTAATAGGTGTCTTTCTGTTGTGCAGACAGAGCAAACCCTTTTGAGGCTTTTAAGATTTAAATTGTTAATAGTATTTACATTTTGGCACCTGATACTTGAAAATTTAGTAGCTATTTCTGTAGGGCTCAGCTCTCCCTTTACTCAGTTTTCTGCCATGGACAGCCCTACTGCTCAATGACAGTGTGATTTCCATCCAAGCCAGTTAAACTGTATTTCCATTTGTGGGGTGTGACTTTGCTGACTTGCATGTTCCAAGGAAGTTTACTCACTGATAACTTTTTAAGTTGCTATAATTTGACTTAGACAGGTGGTGTGTTTGCACTGTACTCTTCCACAGTAGCCTTTATTCAGAGGTTAAGCTCAGTAATTTGCAAAAATCAAAACTTTCTTGTGGTTTATTTGTACCTGTGCACAGCCAGAGCAACTTTCAACTCTAGTTGAGAACAGTACAAGGCTGGACACTGAGGTGATGCAGAAATGATGTAACGTGGGCAAGGAGACCTGACCCTCTCAGTGGGGAATATAGAGAAGGATTTGAGGTGAGAGGGTGGTTTCCTCCATGTCTTGGAAAATCAGCTTTCTTTTCTCTTCACATCTAGCAATTTGATTTCATGTGCCCATCACAAGTTTCATTACTTAGAAGGACCAAAACCTTTGAACCATGTGCTAGATGTTCGGAACATGATGAAAATGCCAAGACTTGTGCTATATAGTGGCTTTGTTGCTGTGGTCAGGAGGATTTAGGTGCAGTAGCAGGCACTGGAATGGAATTTTGCAAGATTTAACTCTTCATTTCAAGAGGATAATGGAACAACATTGCATGTCCTTTTCCATAACTGACTGTGGTTTTTTCTTTGGCCTTTATCACTTGATTATTGGGTTTTGTGTGCTTTTTCCTCTTGAAATACTCCTGCTAAGCCCTTTAAAATTATTGTGTGTTTCAAGAAAAACAATCAGGACTTAGGAGACATTTTTTTGGGAGTGGGGGAATCTGGAGTTTGTTTAAAGAAAGGGGATCTGAAGAAGATAAAAGGGAGATAGCAGTTATGCAGAACTAATGACGCATTCCAAAGGAGAGTTGAAGAGCTATACAACTCCATGAAGTGCTCCACTCTGTATTAGCTTTTTCACTGGGAAATCTTTTGAAGGACCAGAATCACACACAGATAATATATGTATTATACATAAAACTCTGTAATACATGAAAGTATATTTGGATCTGACACTGCATGAGGAAGCTCATGGCATTCTCATGGAGCAAGCAAGTGACACTAAATTCCCTAGGCAGGAATCAAAGCCTTTCCAAACTAACCTCATTACCAGCAGATGTTTGAATTGCTGTAATAGACATACACCCCTGCTGCACAGACAGTGTGTGCTGCCTTGAATGTCTGGTTTGTTTCTCCTCTTAGATGTTCCTGTAATTCTGGGAACATCCTGTCCAAAACTGTCAATGTGCCTTCTCAGGTGAATCTGAGGAAAAAGCTACAAGAGATAGATGAGAGCCTTTAAAAAGTAGGATAGAAAACTGCCAGATTGTCAGAGCTAATGGAGTGACAGCTTGAGTGTGAAAACCCAAGTGCTGTGCTGCATTATCCCAGGGATCAGCCAGCCCTTTATTCAAGGAAAGAGGAGAGAGCAGCAATAGCAAACTTAAATTAACAATTCAGGCTGACAGAAAGCATCATTTCTGAGTCAAACAAGAAAAAATAACTTGAAAAACAGTTAGACTGACTGTTGCTTATGCACTACAGATATTTCAACTCAAGAAAAACTGAGGAAGTAGTCATGGTTGTTAAATGATGATTTAAAATTATTTGAAGTAGCTATTAATATTGCAAACGCCTCTGTTAGGCAACCTGCTTCCTTGGGGCAGGTAATTGAATCCTATTGCTCAGAAGTGCAATTGGTTTTTTCTTCCAATAGGTTTAGGGCACAGAGGGCATTTGAATTAATGAAAGAGAGACATAGAGGCAGATAATGGAGGAAACACTCCATTATCCTTAGCCTTTGGTAAGTCTGGCTAATTAGTGAAACATTTGAAAGAGATCTCTTTCATTTCCATGCAATTTCAAAATAATTTTCTCATCTGGTAGGGTTGTCATGTGTATTGACTGATAATACATGGATAATACATGAAACATCTACCTTGGAAGTACCTGCACTGGAGTGGTTCTGAGTTAGGGAGTTGAAGGCCCCATGATTAGATATATTAAAAACTTCACAAAACAGCAGCTGCCAGCCCTTGTTCATTTAAACAGGAGGATTTTGGCCTCTTTGGGGCAATATTTGGGTGCCAGCAAAGACTTCCTTGTGCTTATTTACATCAGAATCCCTAAATCTCCTCCCCATGAAAATGACAAGCATCAGTATCCTGTCAACTTTGCTTTTAAGGATGAACTTTAAAAGCTGTAAAAGGAACAAAAAAGGGGAAAACCAGGAGAAAAAGAAAGGAAGAAGTAGTGATCTCCACACTGAAGGAATAAACTTAAGACTGAAGATGTTCTCTTCCCAGTTCATTCACTGGCTTCTTGCCTGATCTTTACCGCCAATGTCTCTCTGGATTTCTGCTTCCCATCTGTAACAAGGGAAATACTATTTTTTCCCCTGCTTTTTATTTGTTTAGTCAGCTAGCTTTTTGGGCAGGGAGCTCTTTTATGCTGCACACAGTAAGAAGCTTGGTTCTGCAGGACCTCTAGGGACTCTTGTGATACGAACAGTAACAAAGGGACAGGAAGATGTGCAAAGGCATGTTGGGGAAAGACGGCCAGTAGTTCACTTTTTTTTTTCCCCTTTCTTTCTTTTTTGGGGGAGGGGACAAATTCCTTTGCCTTAGTTGCCAGGGAAGTTAAAGTATTTCTGAAATGTGGCTTTGAATATTTTGTCACCGTTCAGCATGGTGCTCAGTAGGCCACGTGGCTTCTTTGTGGTAGGATCCTCTGTTGCAGTGGTTACCAGGAACATGATTGACACTCTTGTCATTGGTCCCAAATCAGGTAGCTTTTCTATTTCAGGGTGTGGAGAAAAAAAATCTATATTATTTTGGTTAGCATTAAAGAGTAATTGTGAGGGTTAACAGTTAAGCAGCCAGCAGTGTTGGTGGGGAAACTCCTGGAGGACAACACAGTCACCAGGCACAGCCAGCACAGCTTCATGAGGGGAAGGTGGTACTTGTCAAACCTCATTTCCTTTTATGACATGGTAACCAACCCAGCTGATCTAGGAAAGACAGTAGATGTAATCTTTTTGGACTTCAGCAAAGCTTTTGGTGCTCTCACAGAATCCTTCTGGACAACACATCCAGCACACAGCTGGATAAACACATCCTGTAATGGGTGAGCAACTGGCTCTCACAGGTCAGGCACAAAGACTTGTAGGGAATAGGGTGACATCAGACTGGCATTTGGTCACTGGTGGGGTTCCACAGGGCTCCATCCCTGGCCCAGTTCTCCTCATCTTCATTAACAACTTGAACACAGGACTTGAAGGAATACTAAGTCTACCCACAACATTAAGTTGGGAGGAGCTGTCGACTCCCTTGAAGGCAGAGAGGCCCTGTAGAGAGACCTGACAGGTTAGAGAAATGGGCATTCACCAACCATATGAAGTTTAACAAGGGCAGGTGCCAGATTCTGCACCTGGGATGGGGCAAACCTGGAGGTGTGGACAGACTGGGGAACAAGAGGCTGGAGAGCAGGGCCACAGGAAAGGGACATGGGGGTCCTGGTTGACATTTTGAGTCAGCAGTGCCCTGGCAGCCAGGAGGGCCAAGCATGTCCAGGGGTGCATCAGGCACAGCATCACCAGCTGGGCAAGGGAGGGGATTGTCCTGCTCTGCTCTGCATGGGAATGGCCTCACCTGCAGTCCTGGGGGCAGTTTTGGGTGCCACAATATAAGAAAGAGATGAAACTATTACAGATTGTTCAAAGAAGGGCTACAAGGATAGTGAAGAGTCTGGAGGGAAAGCCATATGAGAAGCAGCTGAGGTCACTTGCTCTGTTCAGCCTGGAGAAGAGACTGCAGGGAGACTTCACCCTCACAAGAAGTGGAGGGGCAGGCACTGATCTCTTTTCTCTTGTGGGCAGGGGCAGGACCCAAGGACACAGCATGAAGCTGGGTCAGGGAAGGTTTGGGCTGGATGTTAGGAAAGGATTCTTCACCCAGAGGGTGGTTGGACACTGGAACAGGCTCCTCAGGGAAATGGTCACAGCACAAACGTGACAAAGTTCAAGATGCATTTGCACAACACTCTCAAGCACACGATTTGACTCTTGAGATGTCCTGTGTGGGGCCAGGAGTTGAACTCCATGATCCTGATGGGTCCCTGCCAACTCAGCCTATTCTATGATTCTATGAATTCCATAGGGTAGAGGTGGTGGATTTGGCCAGTGTCTGATCATGTCATTTGATGTGCACCCAGGTGTGTGCTGACTGTTTCCCACAGCATGTTGAAGAACTCTCACACACACTTAGATATCTAAACTCAGGTTTCAGAGGTGAGTCAGACCAACCTGAGGCATTGGATGTCATGACCTACATTCTCCCTGGGCATAATTTCTGTGGGAAAAAATGTATTGTGTAGATAGATATGTACCTTTAATTTTCAGACATTGTGACAAGACTGTTTTTAGTAGGGCAGAATGCATTTTGCCCATAGTCTGGTCTGTAACTCGAGTTGCATCTGGTGCTCCTGGGAATGCCAAATCTCACATCTGATCTGAAATGCCAATGAGCCCATATGAAGCTGTTAGTGTTTGTGTGAGGTTTTCAGTCCTCATTACCAACCTGATAGAAAGATAATTCCTCAGCTGCTGTTCCAACCTGTGGGATTTTACCCACTTAATTAATTTTCTTTCTTGTTAAAAAAGATCTCTTTTTATGCACAAGGAGCTGTGCTTGACTTGCTTTTCAGAGACTCTTCTCATGTCTGTATCAAAGGCACAGAGGCCCCAGAAATTGGAGGGTGAGCCCTAGGGGCAACATGCTTGTGGAGGCTGAGCTTGGAAATGCTGCCTTGTGTGCTAAGGGCGAGCTCCTGGAGGGGAGTTAAGTCTGCACAGTGCAGGAGGTCCTGGTTCTTTCCCTGCTCCCCCCTTCTGCTACCACTCAGCAATAAAATGGAACCTTGTGACACGACCAAAGGATAACAAACCACTTGCTGAATGCCTGCTGAGAGTTTAAAATGCCAGCCTACACCACCCTCCCCAACCTTTCAGCATGTCAGCAAGCTGTCTATGTAAATAAATACACATATCAAACAATAAGCAGACGCCTTTTTAACATGCACTGTTTCAGGCTGAGATACTCAGTTCTGGTGCAGCTCATCTCAACATCTGTCAAGCTAATGCCAACTCCACAGCTCCCTTTCACTTGCATTTAATGTGTTGTGTTAAGTAATGAGGAATTGGCTTGCTTTACATCTGTTTTGGTGTTGTTTCTGGTGCATAAAATGTTAAACAGGAATGCTTTGTGTTCCTCCTGATGTCTGTGTCAGTATGTAGTGCAAACTCTTGTTGCTTATGCTTGATTAAGTGGCTTTATACAACCCATGTGTGTGGTTGTACAAGTATACAAGGAGGAAAAAAAGTCATTTGCAAAATACACCACCACTGGGGCCCCAAAGCATAGAAACATTGAGGTGGGGAGAAAGCTATGACGAGGGTTGGATTGAAAAGAATTTTTTTTTAGAAACTAAATTCCAGTAGAGTCAGTTGTGGCCCTTAAATCAAACTCAGGAGCCACAAAGTTTAAAGCTCCAGGGGTGTGGGGCTCAGTGCAGAGATGTGGGAGCAGCACCCGTGAGCTGCTAATCCAGGTCAGGTCATGTCTAATCCAGGGTCTTGTCTTTGATAGCAGCCAGCACTGATTAGAGAGAATGTAAGACTGGGGCAACAACTGGGAGAAATTCCACATTGAGCTTTTGTTTGTTTTTGTTTTCATATTAAAAATGTATTGGGCCCAGATGATCCGTAGCCCACTGGGCCTACTTCTCTACTGAAAATTCACCTGCAGGCTAGAGGAGTGTTGGATCCTCTAGTGCTGCTGTCCATCTCTGTCCCTCTGCATCAATCTTGGAGAAGAAGTCTGCTTTTTGTTTTCTTTATTCACATTTCTCACATGCTACTGCTTTTGCTCTGGTGAGATTCTAAGGAATCACATTTTCTAAAAAAACCAAACCAGACAGACTCTATGCATGCAACAAGTCTTTAAGACAGCTCTCTATCAGACTTTTCTGGAGTCTGCTGAGAGAAAGGAGAATATTCCTGCTGCCTGAGACACTTTCAATTGCATTACACATGAACAAAACAGGGGGGAGAGGAGAGGCATGATCCTCCACTGGAGAGGAGGATTTATATGACCTGATATATCTTGTGTTTCTTAACGTTCCTTGAATAGAGATGATTGAAATCCCTCATCTGAACAAGCACACACAGAAAACAAAATATGTTATTAGTGACCCTAAGTATTTTAGAGCCCTCTGCTTCTGATCACAGTGGTACATCAGCTGGAACAGTAACAGGGGATGAATGGGGTTTGCCTACATGGACAGGACTGTTCTTCCATAACAGAAAGGGAAAATTGCTACTAAAGATGCCATTGAATCAAATTTTGATGACTCTCTGTATGCCTGCCTGTGACACTTTCCATGTTGTGGTTTCAGATCACTTGACAAACTTGAGTAAACTTTTTTCCCCTCACTGTCTTCAAAGGCTGGGAATTAATATCCAATACTTTATGTCTGAAAGGACTAGGACTGTGTTCAACAGGATATGTTTTTGTTAGGCAGCAGGCACTTTGTACTGTGCAGAAGTGTATGGACATGCATTTTCTACATACAAGCACTTGCACCTCTCAAATATTTGCCCTTCCCCTTCAAAGAAACCAGGATGTGGCTGGTATGTGTGTATTTGAAATGCCAGGTTGTACAGAACAGAAAAGAGTCTTGTAAACAAACACCCACGGGAGGATGAACCACAGCTGAAAGTGCTGAAAGGGTCCAGTGGAGACACAGGCATGGAGAACATCTGCCCAAGCACCATTTGGTGGGCCCTTGCTCTGCTCACTAGGCCATGCTGCCCCTCTATTGCACATGAGATGAATGTCCAGGGTGCAGAGCACTCCTCACCAAGTGCCCTTGTGTTCCCACTAATCCCTCTCTCTCATCCTGGGGAAGTGTGAAATAACACCTCTGCACTGGGGAGCAGGGAGCTGCTGACAGAGGGCTGATACCCCGTGCGTGGGAGGAATTTCCTTTCATGTGGTCTGGTGTGACATTAGCACTTTCCAGCTGGCTTGTAGGTGGCTTTGTAATCCCTGGATTGACAAGTGGCAGCTCAGCTCGGTATGGCTGTCATCTTCAGATAGCATGACAGGGAAGGGGAGTTTGGCATATCACAGTTTCTGTGACAAGACCTTCTCTCCCAGCTTTTCATCTTGATCCTGAAGGAGGTGCTAAGCATTGTGTGATGCAGAGGGGTCAGAGGTGCTACCTGATGTTTCATATGGGCAGTTGGTATTGGTCCTGAGATCTGGAGTAGCTGGGCAGGGCAGAGGATTTGGGCTTCAAAAATAATCAAAGCAACAAGGTAGACTAGAGAGGAGAGAATTAATATCATGAAATGGATTTGCATGGCGCCATCTTCATATCTGAGCTGGAGCTGTCAGGGAGGATGAGATCCAGACTCACTGCTGCTCTCCAGAAAGGAGCTGTTATGGAACAACTGCTCAGTTAAAGTGATGGCTCCACCTCTGTGCCCCGTGTCTGGCTGATTTCTGCAAGCAGAAAACAGACACAACCTGGCATGATCCCTTCTCCTCTCCCACCGGCCTTTCATGCCTTTCTGCAAGCTCTGATTTACCTTCTTTCACTTGCCTTACTGCTTTCACCCCTTGAGCACCAGTTGGTGTCCTTCTCCCACCCTTACCTGCCTCTTAGCTCCATCACCTTACCTTCTTTTTCATCCTCAATCATTTCTGGCTCTCTCCATTCAGAGTAAGTGGCACTTTAACATCTCTCCAGTAGGTGAACAGATGTGTGCATGCTTGTTGCCTACAATACAGAAAGGGGGTGTGTATATGTGTGTGTGTGTGTGTGTGTGTGTTAAACACTTAACTACCTATGTTTTATCACACACTACTCCATCCTCTGTTCTGGAACTTGCCTTTTGGAGACTCACAGCACCTCTTCCTGGGCATGACTCTCCCCTGCTGTGCAGAGGAGCAAGAGGGGAAGATGCAGAGCAATTCTTGCTTCTTTCTTATTCTGCTGGCAATAGTCCTGTTCTGCTCCTGCCTTCTGGTCAAAGCCCTTTTCTGGTCAGCCTAATGACTGGAAACTAAGGCTTTAGTCCTGACCTTGACAGGGTCTTCAGGGTCACTGAGACATGCTTCCCCTCATTTCCTTCAGGTATTCAAGACAGAGTTGGTCTTTACCCAAGCAGGGGGAAGTAAAACATGGTGGCAGCCTTCTCCTCAGGTCCAGTATGTGTCTCATGTATTTTCCTTGCTGTTTCCAACAGGCTGACCGGCCTCGATCACAGTGCTAGAGACCTGAAGCAAGGATCCTGACCGATGCATACTCACTACAGCCTGACTTCTTGAGGAGATAAAGTATTTTCCTGGAAGTCTGTTCCCTCAAAGCAGCACACAGGTAAAGCAGACAGTGCTTCTGATACTCCAGCTCACCTGCACTGGATTGGGCAAACGAGTTTTTCCATTCATTAGGCTCAAAAGGGGCTTTGTCACCACAGCCTGCCATGTCTGTAGGAATGAAACCTTACAATGTATTTACAGCATGGGGAACGTTTCTCAGCAAAAATGTACTTTCAGAGGATCAAGACTGCCCATATGGTTGAGATAAATATAGGTTAAAAGCGTGGGAGGAGTACGCTGAAAAAAGAAAATTGTTGCATACGAGGTATTAATAAAGCAATACTTAGATCCTGTGTTCTAAAATAATTTTGTATTGGAAATACCTTAATTTAAACAGAAAACTTTTTAAGAAAAAGGAACGAAGGAATGCATGTTGTGGAGAAGAGATTTAGTAAGAAATTAATTTAATCATGTTGTTTTCAACTCGGAAAGATGTATCAGGTCATCCGTAAGTGAAAAAAAAACAAACACAAAAGCCTTGCAGTTCCAATTGCTATGACTCATGGAAACCAGATCTAGAAAAAATGAGGCCCTTTAGTCCAAACTCCTAATCCCCTACTAGTATGTAACATCGTTCCCAGCAGCGTCTATCAGTCCTGATTTAAATGATGGGATTTTCCCTTGTCCCCTTGGGATACTATTGCACAGACTAATAGAATTAATCTGCTTACTTCTCTTTCAACCCCTGACCGCTGCAGATGCAATTAGTAGTAGGTGATGGGAGGATTCTGTTTCCTATGCTGTATTATGAAGGCTTAGGGCTGTATTGTGTTAAACCAGACATCAGTTGCAAGCGTGTTTGCATGAGTGTGGCTTATCTGTCAGTACTCATTACTGCCCCATAAACGTCTCTGAACTACATTTCTCAGACTTAGGAGCTTTTCTGCAGTCCTAATTCAGGATCTGATAAGGCACAGACTAATGTATTTGAATGCCTGTGAGAAAGATAGCATGATTGGGAACTAAAGTGAAATGCAAACTCATATGATGCCAGTGCTAGAGACTTGAAGAGGCAATTTACTTCTGTGCTTCTGGAGCATTCTCTGGTCTCTTTGGCTTTTCTCCCAGACAATTTGTTAGGATGAAATACCTTTTTGCTGTGTGTGGTGCTGCTGGAGGTACTGCTGTACCTTTCCATCTGTGAATTTCAGGCTTGTTTTAGATGAATGGTGTGGGCTTCTTCTGTTTACTGAAAGACTCCAGTTAAATAATCAGATAAACTCAAACAAATCTGAGCTGGAAAATCATAGCTGGTTGTATTTAGTTAATACAAAGTAGAGCATCTTTCTGTGACATTTCACCTGGGTTTTTTTCCTCAAATTTGGAAGTTTTATTAGGGAGAACAGTTAGTTTCTAAAGCAGATGAATGTTGGAATGCAGATGACTGGGTTACACCTGGAAAGTACAGCAACAGCTGAGCTGTACAAATTCCTTGTGTGGATATATGGATTCATCCACTTCCAAAGTGAATTAAAAACAACACCCTAGTGCAGAAAGCAACTGCAATGTAATTGCCATTGAATGTTTGAATGAGGCTTCAATGTGAAATGGAGCCTGGAGGTCCTGAAAAACTGGGCATGTGCCAGTCTTCCACGTGGGTTCTGTCCTCTGGCACTAAAGGAGGAGGTTACAATCCTGTTCCTCCTCCCTCTCAATAAATCCTGGCTCTAACATGCCATAGCTTTTCTGGAGTATTTCTTCAAACAGAAAGCCTAAATATAATCTTAGCCACTGGTCCAGTCTTTCATTATCAAGATAAGTTAATTAAGCTTATTAAAATTTGACTAAATTGCCTGTGTTTGTCAGATACAAAATTCTTAAACACTGAAGATTGCAAAGCTTTGATATGCTCAATGAGTCCTGTGCTAATTTTCCCATTGTTTTTAATCACTTGAAACTGTTTCCCAGCTTGGTGCTTGGCTGCTTCATGTGGTTTCATAATGTACTTTAAAGGATGGGGAGGTGGAGACTAAAGCCAGGGGTAATGATCCATGGCACTCTGGATCATCTGCAGCTTATGTTCCCTGTCCCTGCTTTGCCAGTCAAGCTTTATTCCAGTGAAAGTGTCAGTAAGCCCAAAGGCAGATAGGCACTGTTTCTCCTCTCCCCTTTGCTTTTCCTTTACCCTGGAAGTTTATCTTGCTGCTCGCTTTTTAAAAGCTTTGCATTAGCTGGGGGGCCGTGAAGGAAAGGCAAAGGCGTGCTTTAAATAGGGATGCTGGTGATAGTCCTTTCAAAAGCTGCATTGCTCAAGCTGGGAGCTATTGACCCCTTTCAGTGCAGTCACAAAGAAATCCAAGAGGAAATGGAGGGTGAGGGCCAGCAGGGAATATATATATATATAATTTTTTTCCTCCAAGTCTTCTTCTTACTCCACCCTCTGGCAAGCTGGCTATTGTTTGTGCCTCCACATGGGATAGCAGTGGCCATATAAGGAAAATGGCTTAATGTCACATTCTTTCTGAAAACTGATTTCTTACATTTGCTTTTCTTTCCCCCTTGCTGAAAGTTGCTCTGTTTTGGTGCAAGCTCTAGGCAAAAGGAAAGTGGTAGCCCATGGCACACATGGTATAGGACCTTGGGCTGTGCAAAAGACTTTTTTTGTCTCTGTTATCTCAGTTCAGGTAATGAAGCAAAACAGCAAAATGGCAAATGATGAGGTGCAGCTACTACGACAGGAGAGGTTGTTGCATTTTCCTGTATCTTGACCTCAGTAACAATGAGTAATAATGATGTTTATTTTCTTGCCTTTTTTTATTGCTTAAGAGGACGCTCAGGCCATGGGGCAGAGGCTCAGAGCACCCTCTGTGTCCCTTTCCATTCACAATCTACCTTTTATTCATATATTCTGCAGCTGAAGTGCTGTGGGAGTGGCATGCACCAGTTTGGGCCAGCAGCTTCCTCTGCTCTGTGGGATGACCAAGCCCACTGCTGGGGATGACCACAGCCCAGTTATCCCAGCAGGCAGATGAAATGTTTGAGCCTGCAGGAAGCAAGGCTGCGAGCAGCAGTATTTCAGGGGCTGAGGTTCTGCAGGTCTAAACATACACCAGCTCAGGAAAAGAGCTCCTGAAGTCTGGAATCTTTTCCTGGTGCAACTGTCACTGGTTGATGAACAGAAACTGCCTGCTTTTTTGAAATAAGCTGAACTTCAAACACACCCACTTAGCGACTTCTACAAACGAACAGCTGGAGCAACATGAGCCCAAAAAAGGCTGAATCCCCTGACTCCAGAAAGCAGCAGCAGAGCCTGGAGTGGGAAAAGCATAGGTTTGGAAGCTGGGAAAAAGATAGCTCTTGGAGAGGAATGAGTGTGTGTTTGTGCATGTGAGCATAAGATTTGGGCACACTTTTGTATCCTCTTGTAGCCCCTTGAACTGGGATGCAGTTTTCAGTTGTGCTTTCTGTTTCCTTGTGATGCTCTGCTGATTGTCCCCATGAAAATCTGTTCAACAACTGATAATGTTGCAAAGTTGCAAAAAATTAAAGTACAAAACCCCCAATTCCTTCTTAGAAAGAAGAAGCAAGAAATTTTGAGGTCCATTTACCACAATTGTGTCACAATATTCAATCTGTGTTATGCTGAGGTGTGATTACAGAAGTGGAAAAAGGGAAAGTACTTCCTATAAACACATTTTTGGCAGAATATTAATAGTTCAATATTATTATGATGATTATCTGTGTGTGCATTGACAATATACTCTTTTTTCCTTATTAAAATGTTGAACAGTTTGACAAATTTTAAAGAAACTGCAATTTTGTGAGAACGGAGTAAGGACTTTTTAAAGGCTTGGTGTTTTTTAAATAAGCCTGTGAATGGAGGCTGCATTGACCAAAATAATCTGATATTGTACTGAGAAAGTTCTAATTTTCTTTAATTTTTCTTTTGACTGTGAGTTAAATTGTTTGGAGAAGCTGTGCTACTCTCAAATGTCTACAAAATTAGTCTCCGAGAGCATCTTACTCTATGATAAATTGTAATTATACTAGAGATAAAACTGGGGAAGCCTTCTGGGCTTTACTTTACTCTGGGCTTGAGCCGGCACCAGTGTAGCAGGGGGATGCACTCACACAGCTTTTTCTTCAGAAAGGGTGGTTTGGTGCCTCCTAAACGCTGTGCACTGTGGTGTCAGGAGGAGCTATCACAGCGAGCGGTGTGGAACGAGGCGATGCCCCGTGTCCTCGGTTCTCAAATTACCGCTGGAGCGGCAAATGGCTTTTGACGTGTACACGGCTGGCATGGGACATCTGAGCTAGCACTGCACGGATAGATGCGATGCTGCTGGCCTGGCTGCCGTTGTTCCAAGCTCCCTGCAAACTCCCAGGCCACGTGTTTTGGTGGCAGCCTGCTGGCATTGTAACTGTCCCAGGAGCTGCAGTGGCCCACGTTTGTTGTGCGAGCCCTAAGGAGGGGGAGAGGAGTGTCAGGGGTGAGTGCCAGGTCAGCCGTGCATCCCCAGCACCTTCTCTGAGGAGCAGGGCTTGGGATCACTGCTGGGATAGAGGGAGGTGTCCGCTCTCCTGCGGCAGGAGGTGCTCATCAGGCTGTAAGTGGCTGCTGACAATGTGGCACGTGTTGGCCGCTTCTGTCTCTAATGGCTCTAGAGGGCCTAAATGTTGCTAGAGGTGATTCTGCCAGCACTGGATTGACCTTTTCAGAGGTGTTGCCCCAGAGACTTGGAGCTAATCCTTCTGATGCTAACCGTGGCGCATGTGCGGACTCATTTGGGCTGTGCCTCTTTCGCAATGAAGTTGGGAGCTTGTGTGACATGGAAACGATCATGATGGAGAAGGAAAGAAATTGTCATTAAAAATATATCTCTAGCAGTTTCTGTCACGTAGATCTAATGCTACAGCGTAATTTAAAGCTTTTTTGACTAACTCTATCAGGGGTAAAGTGCTTTGTCAAGGGACAATGAGGTTTACCCAATGTGACAGGACAGGAAAGCAGAGCTGCCTGTCATTGCTGTGCCACATCCCGGGCAGGCTGGCTGAGATAGGGTGTCACTGAGAATGGCAGTGAAGGCTTTGCATTGCTTATTTTGAGACCCACAAAGGTACATTCGCTTTTGATTTGTACATTTTGAACCTATTGAGTGAAGCTGGGGACTTAGTTTAAAAGCTGCTAGAACCATTCTCTTACTGTAGAGATTTCTCAGGAAACAGATACATAAGAGGGGTATATATGCATGTATTTGAAGCTTTTATTCCTGGGCTTATGAGTAAGAACTGGGATCAGTGAAAGGTGATAACTACTAAAATCAGTAATAAGGATAGTATTACCCTCTAAGAAGTGAAGTGGGTTTGGGGAATTTTGCATTCAATTATTAGCTCTGTGCCTAGACTGCATCCTGACAGTGGGAAGTAGCTTGATTCCTCTCTGCCTTCTTTCCTCATCTATATAAAGATGCTAAAACAGCTGATAAGCTTTTTCTTGTAGGAAATGTATTTTATTTTGTGTAGAAACTAGCTTTGTGGAACTTTGGATTTCTTTTCAGAGAAATCTGATGATGAAAACTTTTAATTCTGGAGGGTTTATCTTCATATTTTTCCTTGTTCCTCCTTTCTGTGACAAAACAGGAACAGGGAAGGGAAGTAAAAATGAAAGAAGTAATCTAGAAATTCCCTTTCCTCGCTTATAAAACTGCATATCAAAAAATTTCTATGCATCTTACATTAAAAAAAAGTAAATTGAAAACTAGTTGGATTTTAAACTTGCAGAATATGAAAAAGGTTGTTCTTACTATCAAGTGCCCTGACCCATTTTAAAGCTGAGGTTTCTTTCTTGCTTGCACTGATGCATCTAGTTAGTGCAAAATCTTGAGAGCTCTTTTGAGCGAGGAGCCTACACATAGGTCAGCTGCTGGCCAGGCTTGTGCACAGTGAAGGTAAGGGTGATGATAATCTAATGTCTGGCTTGTCCTTTGCAAGATGACTAATGCTCTAGTTACCTTCTGATGGGTGGGAGTCCCATCCTTGGCAGGCATGACATTTGTTGACAGCTGTTGTCAGATAAGAAAGTAGGAGCAGCCTTGGACAGGCTTGTGCAGGACATTCAGGGCTGTTCTCCTCAGAAGTGTCAGGAGAGCTGAGGAAGAGAGGACATGCAGGCATTTTGTGGCTGGATGAGATGGAGGGGGTTCTAATGGCACTGCTCTGCCTGGATTTTAGCTTCCAGTGTCCAGAATACGGAGGTCTTGAGCTGAATGTGTGACTGTCTGCAGCTGTTTCTTTCCCAAAAACACGGAGTACAGCACATGCATGAGTGCACCAACACCCCCAGCAGCATGTGCAAATACAAATATATTTCAAAGGAGTGTGTTTAAGCAACATAAAATTCCTTTCTTAATCATCTGTGAAAGGTTTATTTTCAAATGCCCAATCATTAACGAGGTGCTAGTTTTCAGATGGACTTGTAGCACTGTCTTGACATTTTCAAGTGTCTAGGAGGTTTAACAGGCTCAGTCCCTCCCTGCAGCATGGCAGGAGCCAGCCCCTGAGCCCAGCAGGGTAGGAGGAAGCTTTTCCTGTGGATTAGTTTTGTGTAATTACCACCTTGAACTCTTTCTGGCACTTTTTCCTGGTGACTGCTAACGACAGGATATTAGAGTTTGTGGCTATCCAACCCACTGGTTTCCCCGTGTTCTGCAGCTGGGGTGTCAGGCTTGGGCATTCTTGCTGCTGTCTGGGTAGCCCTTGCTGGTGCTAAGAGAGAAAGATGGACTCAGTGCAGTACAGAGGACATGTTTGGCAAGGCTGAATTTGTCACTGACTCCTCGAACTGACCTGGACCATTTATAACATTTTCTGGCTGCAAAGTACATCCAAGAATACATTCCAAGAAAGCTAAAAATAATATCCTCTACTTTAACTTACTTCTCCCACAAGGATTCAGTTAACAAGAAGGAAAGACTTTGTTCTTTTTTCCCCCCATGCTAAAGTGCTCAGCTCTCAGAATGGAGCTGTAGGTTTATCACAAGTTATTGGCCTGTGAGTTGGATTCATGTATGGATTACATTACTGGAAAGTGTAATTATTTGCCAGGACTGCCTTTGCTTTTCCATTTCCCTTTCCATCTCCCAGTTCTGTATGTTATCTGGTAGCAGCACTGAAGGCCAAAGTCTCTCTGAACTGATTGGAACCAGGAGTTGGCATTTTGCTATTCTGGGTCCTTCTGCCAAAAGCCAGTGTTCAAAGTAAAGACTGTAAGTACAGACTGCTCACATGAGCACAATTTATGGTTGTTTAAAATACCTGAAGATCAGTACAGCAAAGCTCTGATTCTCCTGGAGACTTAGTATGACCACACAGTGGATGAAGTTGTGTATATTCCACAAGTCACCTCAGGAAACAGGGATAAGCAATGGTGACTTGGTGACTTCTAAAAAGCAGTGATGAAATGGTTTATGGTGGGGTTTTTTCGTGTGGGTTTTTTTGTTTGTTTGTTCATTTTTTTTCCCAAGATGAAGTTAGAAAGAACTCATTTGGAATATTCCAAACTAGCTAAATGCAAATCCAGATATTTAGGACTAGCAATATAAATCCCCAGGGATACTCAATAGTCCTGAGTGTTAGGTGTACAAAGCTAATCCCAAGCTACTGCCTGAGCCGCTTGGGGTCTTGGTCTTTTGCCGTGTTTTTTTTTTTTTTTTTTTCTATTGATAAGTAGTAATGACAACTGATGAAGTCTAGTGTTCTGATGGTTCTTTTCCTGTGAATAGAGAATCAGCTGTGCATATCAAGTCTGTGAATCACATCTCTATAGTAGACAATTTTTATGAAAGACAAAAAATTACACAAACTTTCATATCCAGGAATCTTTACAGAGACCATACATCTTCATAAAATCAAGTTAAAATTAAGTAAATAGTTTCAATCAGCAGTAGGGGTATGTGTGTGTATTATATATATATTTGTAAACGTTAAAATATTTACTTCCAGATTTTTGATGCAATGTATTTTTTGTTTAGAAAAGCCGAAGCTGATCTTTTTAACATCTAAAAACATATGTTTTCCTATTAAAATTAGATCCAAACATTTTATAATAAGAGGTTTTGTGTGGTATTTTTGTGATGGTTTAATCACGTTCTATATTTCATTTGACTGGAAGAATATAAAGCAAACCAGGCCCATCTTTAAATTACAAAGATAGTTTATTAATACACACAAAAACAACAAGAAAAGGGAAAAAAGACAACAACAACAACAAATGAAACTTCTAAAACATCTTTCTTTCTCTTTCTAAGTTTTTTACCTTTCTTCACTCAACATAAAAAGACATGACTTGCAACTTCAGCCAGTTTTACTATTTTAAAAATAACCTTTTATCAGTTCTCTTAGGAAAGGAGTCTCTCTGGGTTCTATATAGACATACCATACCCATTAGCAGTTCTCTCAACACTGCACATAGGCCATATTTGCTTATTGGGGTACTGTTTAAGGATGCCTCCTCTAGTATGACACAAAGATTCTCTTTTTCTATTTCAAAAATCATCTCAAGACCCAAAAACAAATCTCCTCTTTCTTTAGGAGCAAAAAAGCTTCATATCACTTTTAACTAGAATCTTACATCCCCCCAAAAGCATTTATATGTTACAGGAAACAAAACCAGTTCAGTCTTTATAGTTTACCAGAAATGTCCAGCCAAAATTAGGCCACTCCTTGTCCTTTTGCCTTAAAGTCCTTTTCACTCTTCCCTTACCGACTGTAGCTTCATGCTGTGTCTTTCTATTCGCTATATTTGTTCTTCTTCCGGAGAAAGATGATGTTTAGGAAAGTCCATCTGCTCACAACGAAAGGTTAAACTTTTCGGGCTGCTGGGCTGCCCACGTGGCTCTGCGGCGGGAAACTGAGTCGTTTAGAAGCCGTGCGCTGGTTTCTTCGGCTTGAAAAAAAGAAGAGCAAAGGCGAAGGGGCACTCCGTCCGAGCTCTCTCTCTCTCTCCATGCTGTCCGCCTCTCCGCGAGACAGCGGCTCCTAAAGCTCCGACCCGGCCTGCCCCGGCTCCGGCAGCATTGGGGCCCGGCCCGGCCCGCCCGGCCTGCCGCAGCCGCCCCGGGGTGGGGGGGGGGGGGCACCGAGGCCAGCCGGCCCGGCCGCTCCCTGTCCCCGGCCTGCCACACCGGGGACTAAGAGACCCCTCCTCCCCCCCACCCAGCCTTTTTAAGCATTTCGCCAAAAGTCGCAGCTTGTCTTCTACTGGATAAATTGCTTGTCAATCAAAAAAAACTGACCCCGATTGGAACAAAATCAGGCTTTTCCTAGCCTATGACAATTTTGTTTGGGGTAGTTGGTGTTTTTTAAGTTAGAAAATGTAAAAAAATAGAATTTCATCTTAGATTAAACAAAACTTTGGGAAATTAATGTGAAGAAATACCTTTGTGTTTTTTTGTTTAAGAAGAAATCTCTACCAGTTCAAACTGGAGCAATTCTTCCCATCTGGTTGGTTTTTTAATTTTTTTTTTCTTTTTGTCATACAAACAACAGCATCTTTTGATCATCTTGCTATGTTCTTTCTGGGTATACTAATGCAGAGTAATTTGGGGGGGGGGCGTTGTTTGTTTTTTTGTTAATATAAATTTTTTTGTGTGCCCCATTTCTGAAAGAGTTTGAGGCTTGTCTGGCAGGAAAATTATGATTAGGGCATTACTCTTCCTTCTGCTGATAAGTTGCTTTTGCCACTCTTAGTGGCAGGGAGACTGCTCTAGGATTTCCTGTTCCTATTTTCTCATCCACCTCTGAATTACTGAATACCCTCAGCTGCAAGTCAAGGAATAAGGCACGAATGCTCATTGTTATGATTAAATGTTTTCTTTGCTAATTCTCTTTTATTGTGTCCCAGTGACTTGCAGCTGGGGATTAAAATAACTGCCTTCAGCACCAGCAGCAGGCTGTTTGAAACCTCCAAAGGGCATTGTTTATCTTCCCTGTATCCCTTGTAATATGTGTGCCCAAGAGGAGCAGCACTCTCCTCCCCATCCCAAGTGGTTCTGTTTCTGAGGAATGTTGGACAGATACCATTACACATATAATAGAAGAGGTGCTCCCAGATTTGGGGTTTGAGCTTGATTTAAAGGGAGGAGAATGGAGAGGAAGGTTTGTTTTTTTCCAGGAGAGATCTTGGCTGTAGTGCTTTTCAGAACTGTTTTAAATACCCTCCTCAGGCAGGGAGGTCTGTGGGTGCAGGCGAGCTGTTCAAATGTTTCCATGCAGTGCTCAGGGCTTCCATCCCAGGCACGTTCTTCATTATTGCTTGAGGAAAGGCATTCTGGGAGTAATCAATCAGCACCACTGTGGGTTTCTTCTCAATCAGAGCTCCTCTGATGTGTCTTTCAGTGCTGCTCATTTTGTTTTTAATCTCTGAATGGGGGATCGATTTGCACAAAATAGCACCAGGCAGAAGAGCTGGTTTGGCAATGGGTGAAAGCATCTGGCCTATTTTCTCCAAAGCACTTAAATGGGTGTTTTAAGTAAGTTGTAGGTCCTGAAGACCTACACTACATCAAGTGGTGGTATTGCTTTGCTAAAGTGTGCTCTGATGATCTCAGTGGTTTCCTAATGCAAGATTAAGATGCCCCCTTGGATCTTTGCTGTCACCTCTGATCTGGAGCACACCTTATCTCAGAACGGACCCCTGTGCTTCAGCTTTACAGTGGTGCCATATCACTGTCCTGCCCCTTCATCTATCCTTCTGTCCTTCCACTTACCATACCTCCAGATGCTTTGCTGCAAGTCCTCTTGCTTTTCCTGAGGCAGTGTTGCAAAATGGGCATGTGGGGAAGGGAAAAGCTGTAAAAAAAATGTACATGATTCAAGGCAGTTTTTATGTACATAAGAATTTGGAGGGGAAAGCTAGTATGACTTAAAAGATAGAAAGCTTTGCCCTTCCTCTATCAGTGGGTGAGCTCAGATTAAAACCCAGGACACCTGGTACACAGGTCCCACTTCACCCTTCTGACTTAAGCAAATTGTTGTAAAATTGGTGTAGCTGGCTGGGAAGATACACCCTGTACTGCAAAGGATGGGAATTGAATGCCCTGAGTTAATCTCCTGGAGGACATCTGTACAACATGCACTTAGGCCAGTATTTTCTGATGTTCCATGTCATTGCTCACAAAGGAGAAAAGATGGACTGTACTTATTTTTCCCCAGAGTTCAACTGGAGTTGAAGGGAGGTAGTTCTTTACCTCCCTTAACGAGTAACTTTATACTGTGCTGTCTCCTACAATAACAGCTGTCAGTGCTAGAAGGAAAATAAGATATTTGCCAAGACAGTGAGGCTGTAAAAGTTGGTAAGAGAGAAGGAAAGGTATGTGCAGGGAGCTGAGATTGCAGCAGGAGCCATGAGAATTCCCAAGCTCTGAAGAGTGCTCCTGATTTTATCTTTCCATGCAGCTCTGGGGGTAGTGTTTGTTTAGTGTTTCTGGTCACGGTGAATGAAAGTAAAAACCCTGACTGGATAGTGTATTAGTGCTGTGATGATGAGGGAGGTTAGGCTATACCTGTTGTGTTTGCTGTGCAGTGCTGTTGTGTTGCAAATTATATTTATGACTAAGAACCTCAAATGCTGACACAGCATCAAGTAAGGTAGGAAAGGGTCATTGTGACCCCTTTTTCATCCTAGACACAAGGTTTCTGTCCTGGGTTATGGAATCAAAAATGTGTATTCTATTTTCATCTGCTGAAAGCAGTTGGGGAATTGTTCTTTATTTCTTGTAACTTTGGAAGGAGGGGGACGGGGGGAGGGGTGGGTGCCTTTTGGGTAATGGGCCATCAACAGACTATACCCCCGGACTATACCCGCTCCCCCCAGAGCCCCATCTGCATGCATGGTCCTATTGTGGGATGCCCTGCCCAGTGGGGGGAGTCTACAATTGCTGCCGGGAAAACTGAGCCGGCCGGGGACAGACTTCACTTGCTTCACCCCGATTCCTGGGAGGAAGACGGCACCCCATCTCATCTTCGCCAGACCCCATCTCATCATCGCCGGACCCCATCTCACCATCACCTCACCCCTGGACCCCTCCTCATCACTCCTAGACCCTTCCTCATCACTCCTAGACCCTTTTTGGCTACAGGATCGTCCCTGCTCCAACAGAGCCACGTCTGTCATCGCAGGACTCACTTCTGGACTGCTTCCAACACCCTGACTAACAGGGTGCCAGGTGGCAGCTCTGATTCTGTCAGGGCTTTCCCAAATTGTTGTTGTTTGTTTGCTGGTTTGGTGGGGTAGTTTTGTTTCCTACCACATTTGTGTTATTGATATTCCTAGTAAAGAACTGTTATTCCTATTCCCAAATCTTTGCCTGAGAGCCCTTAATTGAAAATTTATAATTTGGCAGGGGTGGGGGGTTTGCATTCTCTATTCTAAGGGAAACCCCAGTTTCCCTGGCAGACACCTGTCTTGTCAAACCAAGACAGTTTCTTTGAATTAAGCCTGGTTTGGATCCGAGCATCTTCATGCAGCAATTTGTTGTACTTTTTTTCTATTCATGACCGTTCTTCCCTGTATATCTTGCAATTACATAATGCCCATATGGCAGCTTGAAAAATTGTTTGGAAGGCAGCTGAACACTACAGAAGCTCTATGACCATATTTCCAGTTCTTTGTCAAATAACTTCATCCCCTGCAGTTCATGTTTTGAATATCAGTGGCCTGCAGATTATCTGAGAATGGAAGATGCTCGGGGACCAGGTTTGTGTCTATAACTTTCTTAGCTCATGGTGTTCTTTGGTCTTTCCTCAAATATGAAATCTTCATCAGACTGTCGCAGTCTCTGTCAATATCAGCTGAAGCTGGAAACTGAGTGGAACAGTGCATCATGAGTAAACCTGCCCTAGGCACTGTGAAATCTGAATGCCACTGGACTCAGTGTACATACTCCCACATATCTCCCTGGCCCTAGAAGTTTATCCCTTTACCGATGAACAGCTTCTTGTGAATATAATGACTGATGAATCACCTGCTCTCAACTGATCTTTTCCTCCCACAAACCATCTCTGAAGCCTGGTGATGTGGGTGCAAGTCCATTAATCATGACACTGGTAGGTTTTGCCTGGCCAAAACATGGCTCGAGGAATTCAGACCGCTGCCTATAGGCAGCTAGTAAATTTGGAAAATTCCTGCAGTAGGAAGAGGTGTACCTAGCTGAAAACATACAGAGAGAGCACTGAGAAAGAAAACAGAAGGTCACAGTAAGTTTTGCACCTTCCCAGTGAGCAGTGCTGGGAAAGCAGACAGCCCCAGGGAGACCTTGGAACATGCTTTAATTGACAGAAAGTAGTTTGGCAGTTTGTTTTACTCTCTGCCTTTATTCTTTAAAACTGGAAAAGCTCCTTCTATCCCACTCTCCATGAAGTCTGGGGAGGTACCTGTCCCAGCTTCTCCTCCTGTGCATTGCAGAGGTTTGCAGAGCCTCAGGGATGCCTGTTGCCTGGATACAGGTTAGTCCTGCATCTCAGCCCCCCAGCCAGCCCTGCGGAAGCGGAGGCTGTGGGGGGAGAGGTGGGTGTAGTAATCCCTGTGCACTTGGAAGCAGGAGCACAAAGTCCACCTGATGCAGCTCAGAGCTTGCCTTTACTTTGCCAGTGTTATTATTACTTATCATTATTATTGATAGGAGAAAAGTGCAACCCAGCTGCTGAGCGCAGAGATCTGAGGGCTCCCGCAGGGTGAAGCGCTTCGTGCCACTTAGCAAACCAACCATTGTGCTGTCTCTGGTGTGTGCACTTTATTTCACATGCTTGTTCTGAGCCTCCTGCTGCTGCTCACACTACAGCTGCTGACAAGTAGCCTTCCTGGCAACATGGAATCACAGCCTGTGACTTGAGACCTTGTGAGTACAATACGAAGAAGGCACTGAGTGCTGAATATTTAAAAATAAATTATTTCATCTTAAACATGAAAATGCTCTTTGCAGTTCATACACATGACTGCTTGGTGACAGTGACTGGCCAAGGCATGCATTATTCTTGTGTTCAGAGGGGACTGCTGACTGTAGGGCAAAACCTTCTCTCTCCTTTGCTGAGCACATGAAAGCTCATCATTAGGAGGATGCCCTGTTGTACGGCATGTGTGTAAATGTCTATAAATGTCCCTAACTGAGACTAGTCAAAAATAATTTTTAAGCTCAGCTAGTTTAAATTTGGGCTATTTCATATTGCAATGCTATGGGTTTTGCTGTATACATCTGTAGAGTATTGTGCTATTTCAAACAGCAGTTAGGAATTGTGTCAGTAGTGGTAATTAACCTTTAGACTGAGAGAGCATGAAAGGTCTCAAATAACAGATCAGGGTCCTCTTGCTCAAAGCACAGTCAATTTTCATGACAGAAATACTACCTGATCTAAGAATATGTACGTTCAACTTCAATATGTGAAAACAAATTAGTATAATGAAGTGTGTGTGGTAGGGAGATGAACACCTGAGCAAAGTCACATTGAAGATTGGCTCATCCTCATTGCTGAAGGAGGACAGCACCAAACTTTGAACTAACATTAAAAACAAAACCCTTAGAAGTCTGAAAACCCAAAGGGTTTCAAGACAAACAGTAGAAGGTCATGGAGCAATTTTTCCTAGGTCTTTAGAAAATCTAATTTGTGAAGGTATTTGCATCTCTGCAAAACAAGTGCAAATGATTGACGACACAAGCATACTGTTCTGATGTTGCAGTCTGCGCTTTGTGTTTCTATTTACACATGTATGAAGAGTGTCAGAGGATGAGAGATGGGGCTCCTTGTGAGGCAACTCTTGAAAGGCTGGGCTGAAGGTGAATCTGCTTTGTCTTGGCTCTGTCTGTGTGTGTGCATAAATATATATATACATACATATGTATGTATGAAAATATGCACACAAAGCTACTGATTGTCAGTAAATAACTATTCACAGAAGTCTAGTGTAAGTAGAAGTGAGAAACCCTTTTCTCTCTACTGAAGGTGAAGTTAGACATTAAATTGTTATACTTTGGTACAGGGGTTTTGTCATATGAATTGTTTATTGCTCTCTTCCTTCTGTCTTCATAAATAAATTTGTTAGGTGTTTTACCAGATTATTTACTCAGGTAAACAAAGTATATGCTAAACAGTATCAAAAAAATTCCATCTCCTAATCAAATTTAATATCTCAACGACCCGTTGGATTAAGCACTTTACACCATATAAATTTTCCTGTTTAAAATGGAAACCACACCTGTTTCTCTTCCCTGATTTTCTCTTTTTAGTAGTAGAGAAAATATGTAGAATAGAAAGGCCTGTGTAATTTCTGGAAAATTGAAATGGGAAGAGTGAATGTTCACTCTGGTTCCTGCTGAAATGGAGAGTGGAGTAAAATTTTTGGGAACTATATTAGCATCAATGAACTTGAAAAGACAGTGACCAGAATGGAGATTGAAACTCTTACCTCTGTACACAGATCTGTGTGAATGACAATGCTGGGCTGAACACCAGTTTTGTTGAGAGTATAAGGAATTATAAGCACTCAACTACCACTAATGGGGGGAAAAAACCCCCCATAGCTCACAACATATAGGAGGACAAATAGTTACAGGACTGCAAGAAATTCTGATTGAAAAATTGTTTGAAAGTTCTAAACCTGACTTACTTATGCCACACCACCTCTTCCAGCCAAGTGACAGTAGTAACTGGAATAGAAATTAAATTGAACATGTGCAGTATTGAAACACTGGATTAAAAACCCTAAACCCCAAACAAAACAGAAATCATAAAAAAACCAAACCTGATTTCAAGTTTTATTTTAAATAAATGTTGGGAGGTTTTTTCCCACAGCACAGGCAGATAGGTCCAAAATCTATAAAAACTTAGTCTAGTTTAGATTTTTATTTAGTGAATCCACAGGTACAGTCTCTGCTAAAGGGTTTATCATTGCATTGAGCTTTAAATCCTTTGGGCAACTAAAAATAGGAAATTTTTTAAGGCAGCGCCAGAAGAAGAGTAATTATTTTTCTAAGGTTAAACAATTAACCCCTCCTTCTAAATTTAGCACCATGCAAAATTGAAAACTTAAACTAATGAAAGGGAAATGGTACAGGATTAGTAAACTGTTGTCTTTCCCTCCAGCTGTGGGACATCAAAGATGTATAAACCTTCATGTTCTGTTGCTTTGTTGGAAATTCTCTCGTTTCCTTCTGAGTGACGTGGAAGGGATGGGATGTTACAGCTGCATTTCGACAGAGCCTCAGTGCATTTTGCTGGTCTCTCATGACATTGCAGAAGTTCCTTTTGTCCCTTATTGATTTTATTGTTGTTCTTTTGAGACAATTTGCCTGAAAACAAAAGGTCTTGTTGCCTTCAGTGTGACTTATGTGATGATGATGAGTTTGCAGCAGAGATATCATGCGCATACATTTGGAGTTGGCTTAACTGAATTAATTTTTTTAAATGAGTATGACAATGTATCAGCCTATCAGAACCAAAGTCACTCTCAAACCACTGATTAGAGGAAAATAATTAGGATTGAGTGATAAATTTAGATTCAACTGCCATTTACAGGAGTGTTTGTTTAAAGAAGAGCCAACAAAAAGAATCTTGGCTCTGAGGATCACCAGGAAAAAGCCTCTTTATATATTACAGCCATGTAGCAACCAACTCCAGAGATGAATTGCTGGAAGTGACATGTCTGATTTATTGCCCACTGCAGCTTTGAGAGCGTTTGCAAACTGAAGTGTTATGGTTAGGATGATTATGATTGGGGTTTATTTTATTTTAGAGAGAGGAAGAAAATAAATATATTTTTCTGGCTCCTGGATGTAGATGACTTCAGTGGTTGCTTTTGGTTCTTAAGCCAGCCGGGGCTATTGGCTGTCACATGCCTTTTCCCTGCAGAGGGAGCTGAGGCTGGTCAGTGGGAGGAGAGCCCCAGCACTCACCCCATTGCAGTGGGACAGCAAAGGGGCTGCACAGACACGGGGCTTTGCCAGAGACAGGTAGATCTGGGAGGGCAAAAAATTACACTGTTACCCTGGTGTGAATTTCTGAGGGGATAGTTGGGCTTTGTGCCCCTGAAGGAGTTTTCTGCTTTTTCTGGTATATCAGTAGGTCTGCAGATAGTTTTGTTTCTGCCTCTTTTAGCATGGATTTGTCAGTGCCCTGGAGTTGGAGAATAACTCTCAATGTCTGGTCAGAGTGGTCTATAGAAGATGCTAAGATCTAACTAGTTAGTTCTTTTATATACTATTCACTATATTGCTATTACTAATCCTAAAGTCCCCAAATGATTCCTAACTTGTACACAATGGAATTCCAAGTGGCCTTTTGAGCAAGGACAGTGCCAGACTGGAAGGACAAGGAACTTAAATCTGTGTAGTACAGTGCAAGTATTTAAGTTAGAGTTGTGCAGAAAAGGTGTGCTCTGTTTCATCTAGGTCAATAGCCTCGTTAGCAGGTTGCTTGTGTTCCCTGGTGAGAACTGGGAAAACCAGGAATGTCAGCCTGGATCTTCTGTGTCCCACATTAATTGATCACATCTCTGGTTAGTTCCAACATTCTATCTTGTTTTGATTAAAAGATCCATCCTAGATTCACAAAAATATCAGAAAATACCCAGATTTGAGTTTTAAAACAAATTCAAGCAGTAAATGTCTCTTCCCAAACTTAAAGAAATTCTCAGCTCAGACTTAGGCTTCATCTGGAAGATGCAACATGCTCTCAGGAAGTCCATCATATTCCATCACACAGAATGATAGGTGAAAGTGAGCTGGCACCAGAATGCAAAAAGACAAAGATTTCAAGTTAGAAAACAGATCTCAGAGCTCATGGCTTCTGGCTAAGCTGTCTTACAGAAAATATTCAGTTCAAACCTTTTTCTGTTGTTTCTGACATGATTCATCTCTTTGTGCTAGTTGTATGGCCAGGGTGGGTGTGTGCTTTGTGGAGACCTGGATAAAATTAATTGGATATCCAACACAATCAGAGAACATTCTCACTAAGTTAAATAATAATGAAAAGAAGATCCTATCACTGCTCTTTGCTGATCCCCTCCTGCTCCCTACTTTGATATCCTTCTCATCCTCCTGGCAAGATACTGAAGCAGCACTGGCCATCCAGTTAAAATAGAGAGTAGTCAGATGTTGCAATCAACTCAGATTTCCTTGAACACTTACTCAACATTCATTGCAACTCTTGTAAAAATGTCTAGACAAGTCTTTGCTTGGGATTTCAGCTCATTTTGTAGCTGCTGCTTTACAACGCCCTGATATTAAAATACAATTTTACAAGTGTTACTTTTACTGAGTGCACTTTCTTTTTCGCTGTGCATTTCTACATGCCAAGAGTATGAGCAGCCTGGAAAAGGGACCAGTATTGTAACAAGTAATACAGAGCTCTGGCCATTCTTGATTCTGCTACTGTTATATATTTCCTCTGTTTTGGGTAATTGTGAGAAAGAGCGTATCATGAATATTCAAAATATATTGAAAGCAACTCATTATTTGGGAAGAAACATTGTTTCGTCAGATTGCCTATAGATGAAATATTTGCTGGTCCTATAGCTCTGGAAAAGAATACTCTGTGTTCTTTTTCTGAGAAAAATTGTGTGGATACAGCAAAATACCTCTGGTGAATCAGATCCAGCCAAGAGAATGGGAAGGTTTTTACCCTACAGGCATTTTCCTCTTTCACAAAGTTTCTTAATCTGAGGATCCAGCAGTGAAGTGGGTGCTTCAGTGCAAGTCATGGGTGTGTTGTCAGAGGAAGCTGGGTGAAATGTGGACAGAAGAGGATGTGGTACAGGGACTGAGTGCCACAAAAAGAGCAATGTGAGGGTGCCCAGAGTGAGACCTGCTCTGTGTGAGATCTCCCCTTTGTTAGGAAGGGCTGAGATAGGAATGGCAAAGTGGGATGCATCAGAAGGGGAGCTGGCTCTGACCCAGTTGCAGAGAGCCAGCATGCCTCAGATAGTGCCTGCTGTGCTTCATATCCCTTGCTTTCCTGAACAGTAACTTCCCCATGCTCCCCCCACAAACTTATGAAGAAAAATGGAGGGGAAATATTATTTATTTAAAGTCTAGTACTGAGTGGAGCTGCATTAATAAGCCTGCATGCCTAGTAGAAGAAAACCCTCCTTAAACATGATGAAAAGTAAATCCCACTGAGTCCTCAGCATCCTGCTTGAGTCACTAATTCCCTAGGGCAGAAAACAAAGCAGGCAAAAAAAGGTTTGTTTTCACACAGCAAAGCCAAAACATCTCCAGTTCTGATTTAAGACGAGCTGTGGGAGCTGTCTCTCTTTAATGTAACATGGGGCCAGTATAGGTGAGTTGATAAATATACAAATTGATTTTTTTCCTCACCCTGTAGAGAACACCTATTCCTTTCTGTGGGGCTTGTGTCTGCATGTGTTTTGTTCCTGGAGCTGCCCCAAAGTGCATGAGGACCAGTGACTGCCAGCGCTGGTGGGTGCAGGGAGGGCTCAGATGCCTGAGTCACACTTTCCACAATCACAGCTCCTTGTCTGGCTCCAACAGCCAGCTCCAGTGGGACATTGTCCTGGTCCTTCCTCCTTCCTGGCTGCCTGCACAGGCTGTCCCATTACTCCTCTTCTGATACTTTCTGCTTCTTTGAGACATCCCTGGCAAAGGTGTCAATGTCCTAAGGGTTCTACAAACAGTATCTGCAGTTCCTGGGGAAACAGCAGAGTACTACTGTTTCCCTGAGGCTTTATAAATACATTCCCAACTAAAGGCACTTTATAAATCTACTCAGGCACAGAATTTCACTTCTGATGAATATTCTCCACTTAGGATAGGAGAGCAGAGAGTGAGACTGTGCTAGCAAATGACCCCTGGCTGGAAGCAGTCTGCTAACGCTTTTTCCATGACCTACTGCTCAGGGCTTGACCCAGAAGCACAACAGAAGGTGCATTATTATAGCTGTTCTGATTATGGCTGATAATTGTTCTGTTCTCATTTACAAATTTAATGGTTTGTTAATAGTACCTGATTTGGGAATATAGTATAGTCTATAAACTGGAGGTGGCATAATGGCATTAATAAGGGTAATTGAGGTGCTTCTATGATCTGTTTCCTCCTTGGTTTGTTAATTAAAAATTACTTATCTTAATATATGATAGAAATAATATTGCTTCCTGTGAAGCCTGGGCATCTTGAAGGAAAAAGGGATGTGTCAGTCTGTGCTGTTAGTGCATTGTTGGAATATCTGTGAGCTCACAGTGGTGAGCATACGGACATGAACCAGCCTAATATGTGTCAGGTATTGTGTGTCTGTGTTTATATTTTGTATAAATCACAGCATGTGCTGTTACTTATGGCTGCACGTGTCTCCTGTTGCAAGGCTGGATGTGTAAGGCTGTCTGGGTTCCGTGGGATTGATTAAAGAGCCGTTACAGGAGGAAATGGAAATGAGAGACAGACAGGCTGCTGAGTATTTAACCCTGCAGAAGAACCTTGGCATTTCATCTTCTATCAACATTTGCCTGTAACTACTATTAACATTAATTATGGAGATACTTAGTGAGCACCCTGTTAGCCCTAATTAGAGCTAATGGAAGATATGTGTGGATGTTAACAGGACAAGAGACAACCAAGCTTCCATTTCTAAGGTTAAATATTCAGTAGCTCCCTCTCAGACATAACCAACATCCTATAATCAGGCAGTCAGATTCATCCAAGAGCAGAACAGTTTCTCCTGTCTTTTTTTTTTTTTTTTTCCTCTCTCCAATTATGGCCACCTTACACTATTTCTGCTTAAATTAAAGAGCGAACAACAATGTGGCAGTGACCTCAGTTACCTTTACTAATGTAATTATGCTACCTCTCCTTTATCCATAGTGCACTTCAGAAGCAGTCTTTATTAGCAAACCGTTTGCTGTCGCTTTTACTGTCTTTTTAATGAATGCTAGTAGAGTCACTTAAGTGGAGCTGAAAGGACTTGGCTTTGTTCTGAACAGAGACCTTTTGACAAAGAGCTCAGGGCCTGAGTGCCTGAGTAGGTCATGTAATATCCAAGGTCTGTAAAGCTCCTATCACTGTGCTATTGTTTGAAGCTGTAAACACAAAAAAGACCTTTCCCTTCCACCTGGTATCTTTGTATTTTGAAAACCAGTGTTGCTGAAGAATTGAGGCTGCAAAATGTAGAGGTTGTCTTATTACCCTGCTGTTGTGAATGATGGCACTTCCCTGCAGCTAACCTCTGCCCAGCAGGTCAGTGTCCTCATGGAAACTATCTTTTCAGGACTGACTCAGAAACCTGGAACCCTCCCTGAGAGCCCTGAGCCTGCCTTGGGTGGTGTCACACTTGTTGGGGTAGGGTGTGCTCCTCTGTGGTCCATTTACTTTGCCATGGACAAATGTAGTGATCTCAGGTACTGTACTGGGCAAAAAGTGCGTTTTTTTTCCCAGACAATCTATTACATAGTTCTGGGGTTGCCAGTGCAGTGCAGTGCTCCTTTGAATACTGCATAGTTGCAATTTTACTACCTACAACCTGTAGCTCCCAGGTGCTTGTTGGCTGGAGTCATCTAGGAAGAAGTTCCTATCACTAGATTGACTGAATACACCGATTTGGAAAATCAAAATTTCCAAATCCAACTGATTTGGAAAGTAACATTAGAGCTTTGAGAAGAGAAAGGATAAGTTGTGGTGTGTCCTTGACAAAAAAAAAAAAAAATAAATAAATCCCATCCTTCCCTGGTGTATTTATAATAATAAAAATAAACACAAAAGTATGTACATCTCTCTCTCCTTCTGAACTACAGACACTGTATTTCTCAGTTAACCAGTAAAAATGCCAGTGGCCTGCAGGATGATGCCCTGTAAGTGGTACATTGGATAGATGCCAGTGTAAGGCATCCTGAACATGCTTTGGGAGTTTGTTTGCTCTTTACAATGTCACTTGGGTTTCAGTAGAGCTTCATGTTCTAAGGAAACATGTCACAGGTGTTAATGGGTGCAGTGTGTTCTTAAGAGAAAAGCCATAAAGCAGCATTACCCCAGCTTTCCAGCTTGGTGGCTTTCTCATTTTTCCTGAAGCAGTTCCAAGCATCAGCAAATCTGTGTTTGGCCCAGGTGTCACATTTGCCCTTTTGCAGGAAGTGCCCATTGTGAGTGCCGGCTGAGGATCCTGCCACTCACACCTGGGGCTCATCTGGGGGTGGGACAAGGCACCTGACTTCTGGGGCTGAGTGGAAAGTTGGTCTCCACTCATGTTTACCTGGAGGATGAGCTGGGGAAAGGTTGGTAGACTTTGATTTCAGCTATTGTTTGGTGTATTTTCTTAAAATTTCTATCTACTTTTCCAATTGTGTAGCTACAAGAGTCTGTTTCATTTTGTGGTGGTCACAGAATCTGTTCAGCTTTGTAATTAATACTGCTTTCTTTCTTTAATATGTAAAGTAAAGCGTTCACAGGTCAGACCTACATGGGCCATTTTTTAGTGGCCATGTAAAGCCTAAAGTGCCTGTATTTAAAACAGTGGAGCAAGAAAGGCTTTGGTAAAAGGCTGATGGTATTTTTCTTCAGGGTTTGGAGTAAGCTAATTGATTTGGGAGCTCTTGTACATTGTATGAAGTGGACAGATGCTAAGAAACCTTGTCCTCTGTTATGCAGGTTGCTAACTGAGCTCTTAGCTGCACAGTTAAAGCAGCAATATCCCCTCCTATAATATGGCTTAGTCCAGTTTTTGAGAAAGAGCTATTTTTTTTTTCTGGCATACATCCATTTAGATCTTTTAACAAAAAGGAGAGATACACAATCTTTTAAAAGGAGAAAAGCACTCACATTATAAAGTTTCTATTAAATTGCTCACTAAGCCTTCAGGTACAGTAGGAAAGAAACTGATGCTGTAAAGGGAACAGAGTCATGACATATCATTTTATTTCAGCTAGAAAAATGTGTCCTTGCTTGGAGCAGAAGCTGCTTCCCTGATGAGGCCATGGTCTGCTTGTGTGGTTGGGAAAATGAAGCACAGTCTGACTGGAGATATTGTCAAACCCATCGAGGTTAAGCACCCTTTGCCCCTGGCGAATTCCCTTGTTTATGTGAGTCACTACAGCTAGGCTGTAAAATGCAGGCCTCCAAGCAAAGCTGGGGTAATAACCACAGGTGTAACTTAAAGCTGCCCTCACAAACTAAATCCTGCATTTTCGTCCTTAAATGAACGTGTAAAGTAAATGCCTCCCTATCATGCCTATGACTCACGTAAATTTGTCATACTTCTTGAAGCAGACATTTAAAGTCTTCAGCCAAAACCTTGCACATCTGTGCCTTAATTAAAGTTGGTTTATTTTGTAGGTTAGTAGCTTATACCATCCCCACCATGTGTGATCAATTTTTTTATTAAATGGCTGAATGAGATCTGACATTACAGGAATATCCCACCCTAGAATGATTTTTTAAAAAAATCTCAGGACCAAATAATGGTCCAGTTGAAAGGATTAATTTCAGAATCACTGAGCCAATAGCAAAGTTTAAGTAGTGAGAAAATCATTATTCTGGGTGTTTGGTATAGATTTAGCAGTATTTCATTGATTTACAGAAATGAATTTCCTGGGTTGGTACTGATAGGCTGTAGTTATCTGGTCACCACGGACTACGATTTTTTATCAGAAGGATATCCTGGCTTTTACTCCAAAATGCTTTGGAGTCACCTAAGTAATTTATAATCTTCCCAGGATAGCAGGGAAAGCAGCAGATAAGTATTAGCTGAGATACCGGAGCAGTGTGACCCTGGGATAAGGGAAAGATAGCATATTATATGAAATGTCATCTCACCAAAAAATGCATTTTAGGAGTTGGTATTTCATACAGGATATGTAAAGTGCTTAAATGGGAGCTTACTTGGCACTCGCTTTTGTTCTCTCATTCTTTTTGACTCACAGATTTGTTTGGATTCTTCTGAGCAAAGTCAGATTTTCTAAATGACAACTCCTATGCAAAAAATCAGATGACAAAAAAGATTAATATGGTATGAGAAATATAGCACAGCTAACAGTGTCAACACCATGCATTGCAGAAGAGAGGGAAACTTAGGAAATAAAAGGTAAAATAGAGCCTCTCAAAATTTGAAGCAGTGGAATGGATGAGGAAGAGAAATACAGACAAAGCCCCTACTTGAAGGAGAGGAGGAGGGATGGTTCAGTCACTCAGGGCCAGGTGAGCCCAGGCTTGTTTCAGCAGCGGCCAAAACTTTGGGGAAAGGTTGCACATCTCTGTGTGCTCACTCTTCTGGGGTTCAAGGGGCTGAAAGGGGAGTACTTGGCTCTGCTGATGAGGTGTGCTCAGCTCCAATGAGTTGCAGCATTTAAACAGCAAAACTGGTGAAGGACAAACCGAGTCAAAGCTATTCTGCAGGGTTTTCCACAGTGGGCCAGCATCATCACCTGCTTTCCCCTTGCCCATAGGGAGTGTGCAGGCTCGGAAAAGGAGCACAGCCTATCAAAATGATAGATCCCTAAGCACATCTCCTGCCTCTCATATTTCTCTGTGCATCTCTGGTGCTTCATCTTCCATCTCATCAGAGTCATGCTGCACTCACCTCTAGGCCACCTGGGTGCACAGCCTGAAAGGATGGAGGTTAAGTGTGGGCTCTGAGCTGGAGGAGGCTGCTGCAAATAAACAGAAACACTGGAAGGCCAATTTGCATGAATGCATCCTGTGTTCAGGTTGATGTGCTTTGTCCAAAAGATATATGAACAAACCTGTTTTTCCAAGCCATGCAAGTAGGTGATCCCTTACTGGGGGAAGTTTTGCACTGCAGCTTTTCTGCTGTGAGTATGAAATTATTAGAAATGCCTGCTTCAAATTCCTGATTGACACTGTGCTGACTGGAAAACTTTAGTTCCTGAGGTACTTCTGAAGGAACTACATTTTCCAAAAATGTCCCCACATCCAGTCCCCATGCCTTATTAGCAACTGGAGCCTCCAGGGTACTGATCCTTGATCCCAAATGCCCTGAAGGCTCTCACATCTCTGCTGGCCCCCTGGAAGAGCTGGTTCACACCGTTGTCAATGGGGAACAGAAGGGAAGGTGGTGTGTGGGCTGTGGTGCTGAACGTGGAGTTTCAAAGTGCATTGAGCTGGCAGTGACCCTTTAGATTGTAACCAGGATGCTCTTCTCCTCCAATGCACAACCCCTGTGATCCAACCTCTCACTGTCTGGGGGTCCTGGTGGTGCTGGTTGATGTCGGACCTCAGCTGTGTTGTGGACAGTGTCCACTTTAAGTTCACAAAGCTTGCTCTATCTTCATCAGAAGATCATTGGCTTTGGGTTCTCCTAGTGAGAAATTTCCTGGTGTGAACCTGTAAAGGAAACTTAAAGGGGTTGTCTGTTTGAGGGCTGCATGAGAGCACTTTTGGAGACATCAGCTCTAAAGGGATATTTCTACGTGAGTTTTGAGCACATTGTCAAGAGGAACATGGAGTACAAACCATCTGACATTTTTTGGTCCATATGAAGGACTCCACCTGGGGTTTTTGTACTTGAACAGTTTTTAAAAATATTGGCAGTCACTCAAAATGCTTGTTTTCATCTAAAAATGACAATATTTTGAATACTGTCTTCTGGGTACATTTTTTCCTGTTTTCAGTACAGGCAGCCTGGCACTCTCATAGGATACCAAACTAAATCTCTGAAACTCTGTGTTGCTGTTAATTATATTAAATACAGGCAGTGGGGGAGGATGATGAACACCCGCTTGAAATGACTTGCTAATGTCTGTGAGTTTCTGTGAGAGATGTTAGCAGAACTGGAGTTATAAAAGTGGTTTGAGCACTAGAGGAGGAGCACAGGAGACCAGAGAAGCTGCCCAGAACACTTGCTGGGTATCCTGGAGCAAAGCCATATCAGCTTTATAAAGAACACAGCTTCATAAAGGGCTTTCAGACTAATGTGGAAAGCAATCTAAGGCTTAAATGGTATTAATGTTCTGATGCAAGGTGGTTTGTGCATCAGACATGAGGAATGGTAACCACAAATCTTCTAATGAAATTTGCCATAAAATTTAATGTCAAATGTATTTTCACGGCAAGACTCCACAGTGTTTTCAGAAAGATTCTTCTCCCCATGCTGACAGCAGGGATGGGAGAAGAAGCTGTTAAATGATGTGTTTCTAGAGACAACTTTCCTTTTCCTTTATGCAGAGCAATTCTGCAGCCTAACTGGGAGATTATCCCCAAAGGGTTGCCTCTCCATGCTCAGGATAGCTTGAACATCCTGTTGTTTCCTATGTTTTTCCAGGCTGCTTTGTGTCTTTGCTCTGCAAACCTGATTTTGGTACATTTAAAATATGGGGTTTTCAGCTGAAATGCAGAATTTCTTTCAAATTGCATGGGGTATAGTGAGCTCCAGCCACTGAAAACTGGTGTGACTTTGCATTCAGAATTCAGCCCAGTCCTGACTGATGTGAAAGTTAGCCTGTGGAGTCCTGTTCTTCATAAGAGATCTGGTTTTGTTGTTCTCCCTAAGAAGGTTGCCTAGACTTTCAAAGTCAGAATTGCCAGGTTGGGTGAGGCTGGGTTTTTGCCTCTTTTCGGTGGGAAGAGGAAGGTGCTCATGGGTCCATCTACAAACTGTTTTCTTGTACTGATTTAAGGCCATGGAATCAGCTTGTGTCTTTACCATTCACTGATGCATTTGTAATTATTCCAGCCCTTCTGATTCGAATTAGAAAAGGTTTCATGTCTTTAGTTTCTAAGTCCCGACTTCCAGTGGATAAAATAAAAGTGAAGGCTGAGTATTTCCATAGCTGAATTTGCTGCTTCAGTTTTGAGAGAGTCCTCAGTGATGCCCTGTGAGTGCATGCCAGTTTTTATGTGTCTGGATGATTGATGGTGCTCCAGGTTCTGCCCCAGGCTATACCCAGGCCTCTTGCAAGTGGTGCTGGCAGTGAAGTTTCCAGTGCTGCTCTAATGTGTTATTTAGACTACAATAGAGCTGAAAACCTACTTCACAATCAGAGACACAATTCTTTCCCCCCAAAGCTCACAAACCTTAAAACAAAGACTGCCTGGGGAGACTCTCTGGCACTGTATTAAATATCCTTGACGAGAAAAGGTTTCTTACAATTGTGGCCTTCCTAATAGGCACCGTGGGTTGTATCAACACAAAGATATCTGTATTACATGGTTTGACCTGCTTTAACCTCAGCCAGTCTCCTGGAGATTTAGAAAATATCTGTTCCATACAAAGGTCTTGGCTTTCAGGCAAAGTAGAAGTGGTTTGTTTAGAGTCCCAGCTTTGTGAGAGGAGATGTTATATTTTTTGTGGGTGAAAGTCACCCCACTGAGGCTGTCTGAAAGCCTCTGGATCCATGTCATCAGCACGTGAGCTGCTGATTTTGTTTGCAAAAATAAATTACTCCCCAAGTCTCTCCACTTGGGACTTCTACTTCTGCACTGTGCTCAGGGAATATGGATATTTTGGGAAAGAGGGTATATTGTTCATAATGTTTCCTTTAGGGGAAAAAAGGTACTGTCTTTTAACTTTTACCTGTCATGGAATGCTTGAGCAGATCTTAATGAAAACTAGAACCCCAGTTTTGCAGGTTTTTACATCCTTTAATTCCCCCTCCCCTGCCCTCCCTTGGAGAAGTTTTAGCCTGTCAGCAATATAAGTGGGATTTAGACCAACCTCTGAGCAGTTAAGTGGTAAGGAGATTTCCATAAGGTTATTTGGTTCCCCTCCCTCAGGTGGGAGGACGAGGTTGTGGAGGAGGAAGTGTTTTAGGTGGCGATGGAAGTGAGTTCCCCTACATTGGCACCTCAGCAGTGCAAAGCTGCTGCCTCCTCAGCTCTCCCCAGCACATGCTGCCCTTTTTGCCCAAGGGTTTTGTGGGGCACACCGTGCTTGGGCAGGGCCGTGGTGGTGCAGCAGGAGGAGAGCTGCACACAGGGCTGCACACAGGGCTGCACACAGGGCTGCACAGAGCTGCACAGAGCTGCACACAGGGCTGCCCGTGCTGCCTGGCAGGCGCAGGTGAGGCGCCAGCAGAGCACCTTTAATCAGGCACCTTCCAGTCCTGAATTTCTGCAAGAGCTGAGTGGCTCGCCTGGGCTGAAGGGCTGCCAGGCTCCCTGTGCCTGATGCTGGGAGAGGTGGCTGTGTTGCTATGGCACTGGAGGTGTCTCCAAACCCCAGTGCTCTGGCAGCTGAGCCGGCTCCCAGCAGCATGTCCTAATTGCGGCTGTGCGGCAACAAAACAAATATTCGGAGATTTCCATAAAGGCTGTAATCAAAGGAGCATCCCCTGCTTTTTAATACGGGCTGAATGGGTTCATTTGTAAGCTTATTATGACTTCAGAGAGAGAAGCTATTAGGATGATCATTAGCTGCCTGTGCAAATAACAAGGAAAAAACCGTGGCATGTTCCAGAATAACCCCCTTTAAAAGGTCTGCACTTTCAAGTGCATTAACAATAACCAGCCATGATGTCTTTCATGTTTCCCATGCCATGAGTAAGGACAAAAGAGAAAGGAGAAGGGGACAGTGAACTGTATGCTTTCAAAATAAGTTAGATGGGGAGAAAAATGAGGTGCTAAGAGAGCAGCAAACTCACTAGCATGACATTGTGTGTATTGATGCAGTATCTGTTATCCATTGGGAAAGCAAAAGCAGCTGGGAGTGAGCCTTGGAGTCTTGGCTCATATCTCACTTAGTCCCTCCACTCCTGTCATCTACGTATGAATTGTGCTTGGGGTCTTTTGTCTGCCTGGAACCTGATGGTTGCTGGAGCACTTAGATTGTACGTCTTACGGAGGAAGAGAGAACATTTAGAAACACGTATGCCAAGATTATGGGATTTATTAACTCTCATTTATTTTCCGGCAGAACATCTGAAGCCCTCTTGTGGGCCGTGGCCATGGTTCTCCCTCTTAATCTGAAATTAAAAATATGTGTAGCAAAAGATGTTGAATGGTTGGGGTTCATACCTTAATTGGGACAGGTGTGGTTTAGATCAGTCACATTTACCTTTCAAACCACATTAGCTGCAATTTTATGTGTTAGAGTAAGTTAAAGGTGCTGATTACAGCGAAACACAGTTTAGATTTACACATGAAATATTTATGAGATATGTATCAGTTTGACTATAAGCAGAGTAACTTAGACATCAGGTCTACCTCTCTCTCCTAGGCCATTTCTCATGTCTTTTGCTAAATTCAAGTTTTCCTGCACAGATCACACCTATAGCTTATGAAATGTATGTATTTCCTATAATATCCCATTGTGTTTAGAATCCATAAAAATTTGGGATGCATTATTATTCTTCTCAGTAAAAACATTTAACAGATGACCAGAAGCAGATAAATAATGTCACTTCTCAGATTTCTAGAAATATTATTTTCTGGGTTGTTTAGTATTACTGAGATCCCTCATTTAAGATCTGCTTTGCTTACAGGCTCTTTTCCCTAACCTTTGCTTTTCTAGACTGACTAAACTGACTGGTTTTGTTTTTATATCTGTGTAGGCTGTTACCTTGAACAGAGAATTTGCTTTTGTTTTCTGGAGTTTCGGGGGGGGGGGTCTGTCTGGTTTGGGTTTGATGGGGGGGTTGTTTGTTTGTTTGGGTCTTTTGCTGTTGTTTGCCTTTTTTTTTTTTTTGTACAATAGTTAATGCATTCAAAGTTCTGTTTGGGATTTCCTTTTAAAAAGGAATTAAAGTTGTTACTTCTCCAATTAAATGATCCTAAATAGTGGGTTAGTTTTTCCACACTTATGAGAAAACACTGAGAATAAACACAATAAAAAGAAGTTAACCTATTGATCTGCAACTCCATTCTGTGTTAGGACAGATGATACAAGCAGGGATTTCAAATTCCCTTGCCCATGGCCCCTTGCCTCTGCCTCTGCTCAGATAGTCATGGCTTCTTTCTCTAGCTAAGGACATCAACATCATCATTTTTATGATAGGACAAAGCCCTGTGGATTATACTAATCCCTTTTGGTAACATCCTTACCTTAAAATAATTTTTCTTCTTTGCCTTGATTCCCTGAAGCCAGCAAAGTAACAGAAAAACTCTTAAAATATTGAAAATCATGGTCTGAGGAGGACAAGGTTGCCACAGCAACTGTCCAGTGTTCCTGAGATTTTTTCCCTGCATCTCTCAAAACCATCACCAATGCCGCAAACAGCCGAGGCACTTGCTGCAAACAAAGCAGGGCTGTGGGAGAAGAGCACAGCCAAGAGCACCAAGGAGCCAGTTGTTGTAAAGGTGAGGTGTGTCAGGCTGGGGGAGAGAGTGGCAGGCATTTAGGCTTTGTGTTAAATCCCCTCAGCGTCTGGAACGCCATGCGAGCGTATGGAGTGTTTCAGCGCGCGGCAGGATCTGACATGGCAGTGGATAATGTCACTTGGCTTGTGTTGCAGCTCCATGATCCACTCAGGAGGGTGACATTTATTCCATGCAGAAGGGAAACGCTTTCAGAACTAGGAGGCCAAAGTTAGCTGCCTCCCTTTTGGTTTGCTGAATTACAGCTTTCTGGGATGGAAGATGCCTGGCAAAGAGTGCAACTTGTCAGCCAGAAGTTACCAGCTCTTTCCTGGGTTTGCGACTGGTCTCAGTAAGGACTAGTGAGCAGAGAGCTATACTGGGGGTCAGGAGGTTTAGCACATCCATTCCCCTTTTAGCCCTGGTTTTCTCATCTAATAAAGTTAATGTTGTTATATTATCAGTGCATATGATCTCTGGGTCATCTGTTCAGAAAGGCAGACAATCTCTCCCATATGGTTCCATTGTACTGCAGTTACTACAAGGGAAAATGCACCTGTGAGCTATCTGAGGGCTTTTTTATAAAAGAACAGAACTTAAAAGAATTGCAGGCTGTCAGATGTTTTGGTTCTGTATGCAGGATCTCCTTTTCTGAGACGGCTGGTGCCTGTGTGTGAGAAGCTGTACGAAAGAGCCAGATGTGATTACCTATGGAGCTTTCCTTGGGAAGGGGCCAAAGTGAGCAAGCAGTTCATGTTCTGAACGGTGCAGTGTGCACATTTGCACCAGCTGAAATGGAGTGGTCTGTGGCCTGAAGCCATGCTGGCACTTCAAACACGTAATCTAGCACTTTTGAAAATGTTACAGCATTTAGAATTGGTTTTGCTCTGGGACTTCTGAATTTCCATCCTGAATGGCTGTGCACATGTGGGAGATTTTACCTCCATATGATCTCATGTATTCTATGCACACATTGTGCAAAGTTGCAAATATAAAACAGAGGGTAAGAGTTGTATTAGTAATTTTGTTGCTAAGCTGGTGTTTTTTATTTGAAAATTTAGGGGATTCAGTCCAGCCCTCTTTTTCCCCCTGTGTGAGACTGATGTCCTCTTACACACACAGATTTTTGGTGGCAGAAATGTGTTCTTGTTAAAAGCAATCAGGATGAGATGGGACCCAGTTGCTCTGCTCGTGTAGGAGACAGGGTAGTTTTGGAGGCAGCTCCGATTCATTTAAAGACTGTCACAAGCCTCATATGCTTTTAGTGTTGTAAAAGCCAATCAGGTTACTGTTTGAAGGTATAAGATGCCCCTAAGGGCTTTGCTCACTCAACTGTACTGAGGAATTAAATGCTCCGAGGCAGTGCAACAGCCTCATTCACTCCAGTGTTGCAAGGCAAGGCAGTCATCGCTGGTAAAACAGGCCCGTGTTACAGTGACATTAGCATTTTAATGCAACTAAAGAGGAGGTGGATTGACTGTAATTTAGTATCCAGTTGCATGGCCTTGTGCAGGTCTCCTCATGTCTGCTCCACAGGGGCCGATTACAGCTACACAGCACACTTTGGGATCTAATTGGATTTACGTGCAGTAATGTAGTTGTGTCATAGCAACGATTCTGCTGCACAAGTGCTATGAAATTCCAGGACAATTAGTTATTTATGTAGGAGCAATAGTTACAGCATAACACATGGGGCTGACAGCTTGTGCCAAGGTCCAGTTCTAAATCAAAAAGTGTTTCACCATTTTTTCTGAAGCTATGGCAAGGGAATGAAATTATTTTGATCCAGCCTCCCCAGAGATGTTTCTCCTCATCCTACACTGTGAAACCACTGACCTGGCATAGAGATCCAGCAGGACACGACTTCTGTCTCCAGCTTCTCCTTTCTTTGAACGTAAGGGCTGGCATGTGTTTAAGTGTCTCTCGACCCTGCAAATGTGGTGAGCTCAGGGGACTGGCAGCAGCAAGAAGCCCTTGTGAAACACGACACTTTAAAGGGGTTCATCTGGTGGCCCTTCCTGTTCTAGCCAACAGGCTGGATTTCTCACAAAGACAGGCCTTGCTTCTCCATCCTATACACTCCACTAATTTCTTGTTTCACTTGCTGCCTGTTGTCTGTTTCAACCCCGCTCAGTCCCACCCCTCTTGGCTCTGGAGCTCCAGGTGCCTTCCCTGCAGCAGGATTCCAGCAGGAGGCACATGTTCAGCTGCTTTTCCTTCATCAACGCCGGCTCCTCAACGGGCTGCAATGTCAATGTGAAGAGAAGCCAATGCTCAGCAAGGAGAGTTGATGTGGTGGCTGTGGACAATGTGCCAGCCACAGCTGGCCAGCCCAAGGATGAGGTTTAGCCTCAGCTGTTGCTCCAGCTCCCAGTGTGTTTCTCCAGAGACTGTAATTAAAGGCATCAGCTTTGCTGGAGTCACAATTAGGCACGTTGGGTTTGCAGTTTGTGCAATTCTCCCTAATGACAAAATCGTAGCTATTAACCAAAGAGAATCTGTTTGGCAGGGACTTCCTCCCCTTTAAGGCAACAGAGTCAAGTGGAACATTGCTGATGTTTGGCACTTAATGTAGTCTTTCATCCCTTCTGACACAGTACCTGCTGGTACCTACTGAAGCATAAACCTCTTCTTCTCTGGGGTGCTGTAATTTCTTTAAAATATTGTGACTTATGATGGATAAAAAAAATAAAACTCCTCTCCCACGCAGACCTCTGAGGGCTTGTAGGAGTATAATTATATGCACACACAGTAGGAGCAGGAATCCTATCATTCTGGTTATTTTCTTAATGATAGGTTTATATAGCATAGTGTCATCTTCGCTTTAAGGTTAGAACCATCTTCTCCTGCCAGCATCTTTCCAAGACAGTGGTGTCACAGGACAGGACAACTGAAGAAATTGTTTCTCAATCACTCTTGCAAAGCACAGGATGAAGCATGTGAAGTCAGGGCACTGAGCTCTGACTGTCAAACAGGGGCTCTCTGCTGTGAGGCACTGTACCTTGTCCTAGATGTACACTCTCTTCAGACCTGCTGAACCTGCTGCAGCCATCTCCCAGGCAGTCACACAGCACCCTCTGAACTTTGACACTGGTGGAAAAGCTGCACTGATTCGGAGCAGCCCTTGTACCCAGCATTGTAAAGGAGGGCAGTTCAGCCACTGCTCGGCTCATGCCCTCCGCACTTCACAGCAGAGACAGGTGAATAAGTCTTGGGTTTGGGCTGTTTCCCGAGATTAGGGTGGTTAAGTGTCCTTTGCCCTCTGAAAAGCCTCAAGCCAGATACGGGAACACCATGGAGTCTTCAGATGTTCTTTTTTCAAGGTTTTTCTTGTTGTTTATTATTTCTTATCTTTTCCTTTTTCCCTGTGCCCAGCCAAGGTCTTCACAGCGCAGGCATCAGGCGATGACTCCTGCCCCTGACGTAGGCTTGTCATCTTTTATACAGATTATTATGTACTTATTATTTACAATTACAGAACAATATCTACATTCTATACTAAGCAGGTCATTTCTACACTAACCCAATCCCTCTAAAGCTACTTTGTGCCACTGTCACAGCAGAAGATGGAGAAGAAGAAGAAGACCCCAGGGCACCGCCCAGAATGCTCCATCTTGTCCCCATTCACCCCTATTCTAGAAACCCAAATGTGAAAATTATACTACTCTTTATTACACTTTGTGGCTTGTAACTCCTCTCTCAATGTTGGAAGTCTCTCCCATGGACTAAAGTCAAAGCCAGTGCCTTCTGGGCTCAGTGCCAGGGTCTCCAGCGCCCCTGTACAAATCCCAGACCCCCCTGTACAGGTTTCAAACCCCCCTGTAAAGGTTTCTGACTGTCCAGGGTATCCAAAGGGATGCCCTGGACTCCCACAGATAAGCAAGAGATGTTTGTACCCTCCAGATTTCAAAGGGGAAGCCATTCCTGTTCCTCATCTAGGGATGTAGGTTTACAGTGACGGAGGAAGGACGTTAAATGTGAGGGATTAATGCAAAACAAAACGTCCATGAATATTCAAAGTGTTTTATATTGTAATAGTTTCATCCACCTTGAAACTCCTTGCTCGCTTCCTGCCAACAAAACTATAGACTTTTACTCACAGAAGTCTTAACGGCAGGCAATTTTCAAAAGCACATTTACAAAGGTTTGTGGGGAACATGTTAAATGCACCCACTCCAGAAATCATGATGAAATGCTGGCAGCGAGAAAGCAGGGAGAGACCCAGGTGACTTATCTGGTGCCTCACAGGGAAGCAGTGGCTCCAGCAAAGCTGTGAGTATGCCAAAACCACTTTGGTTGAAGGATGAGTGAGTGAGTGAATTACAATGCTGACCCCCATGTGAATATGGATCTCTTATGGCATGGGGTGCTCTTTGAAGAGTTAAAGACTGTCCCTCCCCACAGGGCCTGCAATTTGGGGTTGGAACTGTGTCAGATAGCTGGAAAAAGCAATTGAGGAGCGGGTGCCCTGAGAAAGCAGGAGTCAAATGTGCATGCCTTGCACACTAGTCTGTAGTCTACCTCACCTTTGCCTAGTCAAAGACTGTCATTAGCATTGTGTGGGCAGAAATTAAAACTTACTGAGAAAATTGTGATCATTACCTTGAGGACAGTGGCAGTCTGCACCTGAATCCCTCAGGTCTAAGCCATGTATCTAATGCTTTTGGGTGGACAGGGCTGTGGTTTTGCTGTCCCTCTCTGTTATTGCTTCCCAGGCAGTCACAATGAGGCAGAGGGAGAGGAAATAGTTTGCTCAACTTGGCATGACAGCTGGCTGGAAGAACGAGGGATAGCACCCAACATTTCACGCTGCTGCTCCTAATGGCTGGGCTTCCCAAAGATGCATTCCATCTTCCTTCCTGCCTTTTCCATTTTCCCAGTAAATGGGCTGTAAAGTCACAGCAGATTAAAGTTTGTCTAAACCTCCTATAAAATATTGAAGGTGCAGCTGGTATTAATCTAGTCCTCTTGTGGTATGAAGTGCATGTGTAATGGGACTATAGATTTACGTGTGGTCTGTGGGCATTTAAAACACCCCAAAGATTGTTAAAGAGATTCTGAGGAACCGCATCTCTCACTGGGTATTAAAAGCTCTTCATTAGTGCTAATGTACACTAAATTAAGGTGGCAATTAGACTGAGCACGTTCATCAGGATGGTGTGTTTTAATAAATTGTGTATTTAACATGATTGCATTTTATTGACTTCTTCAGTAATTGCGTATTTTTCTCTTACAGGACGAGCTTGGATAGAAGGAGATACATGGGACACACAGACAATTAAACACTGGAAGAGACATTGTGCTTCAAGTCCCAAGATTAGTAAAGGTGAGTGCTGTTAATGGCTTGCTCTTTCTGTATGCCAGGTACTTTCTCTGTATCTCTGTTGGGGTAACTTAAGAGTAGCTGTGGTGTGCTGGAGGTGATAAGAAATACACAGCTCATCTGCCACTGGATCACCAGTAAGGTACTGCAGAAAATCATCCCTTCCTTGTGAAACTCCTTATGAAACTGCCCCTAATCTCTGTTGTATCTAGAGGAGCAGACTGTGGGAAAATAATGCTCTGAGAGGATTTTCTGGAAGGCCCCTCCTGTTAGACATGTTCTCTTAGGAGATCCCACCACTTTGGTGTAAAGGTGAATGCTGCTTGCAGGTAGTGAACGCAGAAATCCTCTTGTGAGAGGTGTACTTGTGAAGGAAGGCAAGCATGCTGAGCAAGTCTCCATGCCTGCAAGCCAAAGGGTGGCCTGCCACACTGCTGGGGGGAGGACACAATGGAGCAATCCCAAGTGATGGTGGTCCTTTGCCACTGGTGCAGCTTAGAGCTTCAGGGATGTTTCCAGTGACACTTATCTGGGACAGCCTCCAGAAACTGATACATTTCCTTGAAAGAGAATCTAGTCCATATTTTCTAATGCCTTTAAAGGGTACCTGGTGCTGGTTTGGAGAACTTCAAACACATCTTCTGCTTTTAGTTGGTACATTGTGTATGGCTATGAACGTAGGTATGAGTTGGCATCATTTCCTGCTCAAGGCACAGGCTAATATTCTGTAGAAAGTACTGCAGAACAGATTCTTATGTTTTAGAGGGAGCAACAGTTCAGCATCAGTTCAGTGGACAAGTTCTTCATGCATATTGACAGCAAACAGATATTTATGTTGAAAGAAGATATACATGGATCATGTGATAGAAGAGCAGTGACTGAAAAGTGATTTGCATGAGGGGAAGAGGACCTGTAGACATCTCTCTCAATCTCAGTTACTCTGTGTTTTCTATCAGGTATTTGAGATGGGGAGACTGTGATGAGCAATCAGTCAATCTGTCTGAATTTCTATACTGAAACATGAATTGTCTGCAGTGGCCTGTTAGGGATGGGCAAGGGAAATGCTTCACACATTTGTTTTCAGTAGAGGGTAGGAGTGATAAAATGCAGAAGATGTGAGGATTGAGACTGGTGAAGATGAGTTGCTCCTGACAGTTCTGGTAGACTGGCACATCCATGAGATGCTCTTGCTCCATTTGCCACCAGGTAACTCAGACACACCTTGGGCAGCTGTTTGGAGAAGTCTTTTTACCAAGGAGAGTAATCAAACACTAGAAGAGGTGTCCAGGGAGACTGGGGGATCTCAGTCTTTGGAAATATTCAAAATTTAACTAATATGACCCTAAGCAGCATGCTCTAACTTTGAAGTTGGATCAGATTTGGAATTGGCCCAGGTTGGAGGCAGTGGCTGCTTGTACTCAGTGACATCCAGAGGTTCTGTCCAACCTAAGTTTTTCAGTGATTCCTTCTTCAAAGCAAAGGTAAAGAAGCAGTCTAAATGAATCCATGAGTTTCAATCCAGTGTTAGAGGGATATGAGGGTTGAGGGAAACGTCAGTGGCAGCAAAGAGAAAATCGGAGGCTTTTTGTAGCGGTGTGGTTGGGCAGCTGCCTTTAGAAATGTGAAGTTCAAGGCAGCTGCAAGGCATGCAAAGCAAATGACAGAAGGAAGGAAGTGGCTGGAGAACAAAAAAATGTACTGCCTTAAAAAAATAGAGTTTATTCCTAACTGATTACAGCAGCTGGGCTGTGTTTCCTGGCTACACTGCTGAGGACTTTTAGCCTCCCCATCCCTTTGCAAGATAAAATTCATGGGGGATACAGGGGAGAGAGAAATGTAGAATAATGTGCCTAAGGAAAATCTGAGCATTTATAGCTACATTTCAGACAAAAACAAATGCATCTCATACGTCTCACAGGTCTGAGATAGGACAAGCCAGGGAGAGCATCTGTCAGCCGCTGTCTTCTGCAGTTCTGGCTGTTAATGTTTGCTTAGCATTAAATGTCTCCTGCAGAGAAGAACTTAATCTCTCACAGATTTGGGGCCTGGAGAAGGGGAGTGAAGGTATTTTTAAAAGGTGGATTAAGACATATGCATTCAGTTTTTATCACACTTGTATCAGTGTGTAGTAGGAGTAACTCAAGATAATTTGCTCTTTGTGTGTATAGCTTAAAAAGAAAAGTAGAAGGAAAGCCCATCTCTGTGGGTCAGGACTGTCATTTAATGTCTGTTTTTTTAGCCATGAAGCCTGTCATCAGGGACTCCAGGTACATTCAGCTAATTAGCAAGGCAGTAGTTGGCACAAATGCAATGATAATTATGTTACTTGTAAGTCATATTATTTGCATTTTGCTTGCATTGTTTGTAAACAGCATTACTTATATGCTCTTCAAAGTCTGGAGCACCACTGCAAATACAAACTAGATGGCATTATATGCTAGGGTGCCCAAGCTCTGACACCAAACACTTTTAAGTGCCTCATAAGAGATCAGACCATGCCTTTGGTTGATTTGCTCTGTTTGAATCAGTGTAATCACAGGATCCAAGTGGTGACCTTGCATGAGCTGTTTGGAAATCTGGGTACCCGGCAGAAACTGGGAAGTGTGTGTTGTGCTGATATGTGTGGGTCTCTCCAAGTTTTAAGTTCCACCAGTGCAGCAGCTGCTCAGAGCTTCTGTTTCTCATATCAGATCAGTGGGTTGGCATTTTTTGGAAGCTTGTATTGAGTTCCTCTCATGTGGAAACTCTGATACAGTTTGTCCTTGGCTTTACCAGCCCAGACCTCACATTATTGCCCCTGAGCGCCATTTGCACATCCTGGGTGGAAGAAGTTTGGAATCTGAAAGCCCCAGCATATGTGGTCTTGATCTGAAGCACAGCACAATGAGTAAGGTTGCACTTAGTTATTGCTTTGCTGTGTGAAGTGTAGTGGGTTTAGGAATTACAAATCTGAGCCCAGTACCACAGCTGACAACTTCTTGAAAAGGAAGAGGAAGGGAGCCCTTGTTTGTCAAAGCTGAGTGTGCATGTGTTTGTGCTGCTCCCAGGTTATTGTGATTGACTGCTTCTTCTGGACAGTGAAGTTTTCAGGATCTGATTGCTCAATGGATTTACAATCTCCCTTCCCTACTTATGCCTGGAAAACATTTTAACATACTGAGTGGATGGGCAGGCAGGAGAGATGCAAAGAATCATAGTCTATGTTTGATTTGAAAATAAAACTAGACCTGTATGCAGCTCCTGTAAATCAGAGCAGTTCCAAGGGAGCTTGCTCACCTTACAGAGGGAGCAGTCCCAGACATGGAAAGGAAAGTAAGGCAGGAATGTGATTTATCAACACTACAAAACAGCAAGACAGTGTTAGGCTTAGGAGCTGCTGCTTCTTAGACCACAGGCATTGTTTTTCATGTGGGTGACTGTAGTGGGGTGTGTGAATTACACATAGTGTCACATCAAGGCTAAACTGGTTTGGGTCTTGTGGGTTTTTTTGTTTGTTTGGGGTTTTGTTGGTTTTTTTGTTTTGTTTTGTTTTGTTTTTTACAAAGTCTACTATAATATGGATCACACAGGTGGGTGCTTAAGGCAGCAGGACTTTGAAATAACTGAAATAATAGTCTGAGATAATTTTAAGACTTTGGCTAATATATTAAGATTTAGCCATCCTTTGTTTCATTGGAGCATAAATTTTTAGTGTGGTGATGGGAACATCTAGGTGACACTAATTGTGGGATTCCTGAAATCCCAGTACCCTTTTGATTTGTCTGCATTTTCACATCCTTTTCTAGTGTCCAACTCATGTGTTAGTGGAGCTGAAGGCTCAACTTTCCCATGAAACTGAAGAATTCCCTGCCCAGCTCCTTAGCCTTCTGGACTTCAAGATCCCTTTTCTCTGTCAGATTTGCAGACATGGCTTTAAACAGTGTCAGGAAGCTGTGGGCATTTCCTGCAGGCCCACATCAGAGCTCTGTGCCCTTCCCCATCTCCTGCAGCCACTGTCTTGTCTTTGAATCTCTCTGGGCAGAGCAATTATGTACCAGGGGTATAAGAAAACAAACTTTGTAAAGAAAAAATACTGCCTTTGTTCTCAGGTTTAGATTCAGTATTGTGTTTCTCCAGAGTCAAGGTGGATCTTGTCAGGATTCCTCTAGCAAAGGGGGTTCCCTGGGCAGTGCCCAGCCAGCAGAGGCACACTGCTGTCCTGCCCTAGTACAGGCAGCTGCAGAGGGAAGGAAAGCAATTGATTGTCCACACGAGCTTCTGTGTCACAACATTTGCATCTCAGCCTGTTTTGTCACAAAGAAGGAATTGATTTGATTTTAAATCAAGGGAAAGCAGCATGCCAAATGCACACTGTGTAACAAAAATATGGCTCTTACCTCAGGCAGCCCCGTGCTGGGAGCTCTGCCTGCCATGGGTTTTCTCAGCTCTTAGGCTAAAGCAGAGCAGTTCCTATGGTCACAGAGGAAAGCATCTCGTGAGGCTCTGGAGCATTCACAGATTTTGTGGTTTAACAAAAACAATGGAGTGAAAAGCAGTTTTATTTCCGGCCTGGTGAAAATCTTAGACAATTTCGGTTTTTTCTTTTAAGTGAATTAAATGGACTTTGCTAACATAGCATATCATTAGATCCACATCTGTTAGGGAATGGCATTTGCAGGGAAGAAAGGGAATGAGATGCATTAAGAAGCATGTGGGCTTTGGGAAGGCTCCTCTGGGGAGCCAAGCAAACCTGTGCCTCTGTGTTTGCAAATGTATGGTTCCAACTGTGCACAGTGCCATGACTGCATTGTTTCAGTGGAAATTTGACTATTTCATGTATTTATTTGTCTGTCCCTCTAGGGTACTTGGTGATATACTGGCATATTTAGACACACAGTCACTTCATTAAACAGCAAGCAGGAACTTTCCTCCAGTGTAGCCTCACCTGGTCAGGATTTATTGCTGCTTTTCCAATAGAAGCACTGGCCAAGCAGTTTGTTGTCTAAATCAGACACTGAGTTTTAGAACTGGTTAAGATTCCTTAGCATATTTTCCTGGCCTCAAAAGCTTTCCAACACTGATCCGTGGGTTCCTCTTGCAAAAGACCCGTGCAGGGTAGGGGGTAGAGCAGCAGGATTTCACTGGCACAGGAACATCTCACACTTCATGGCAAGCAGGTGTTGTGCCCCAGGCTGAGTAACCATGTGAGGACAACCTCCTTGGGCCCTGCCATGTCCACACACTGCTGTCATTCCGGCCCAAATGTCTACAAGTTTCCCTGAAGCTGTTGTTCATGTTTGTGGCATTCATTCTGTAGAGGAAGCTTGTATGAAGATAACTGTCCTAAATGCTTTTTGTGTGTCTTCTAAGTGGGCACAGCTTGTTCTGGCTCCTGTTTCAATATGACCTTTTCTCAGCATGAAATAGACAGGTACATTCAGTGATTCTTAGACTTGACAAGCTTTAAGGAGTGGGGAAAAAAAATTCTTCATGTGCAGAGAGATATTTTTTTCCCAGTATCTGACTCTGCAAGTAAAGCTAGACCTTTCCTCTCCTGCAACCTTCCCCTTCACTTCTGTGTTTGCCTTCAGACCTCAAAAAACACAGAGGGACCAAGCAGCAATCATTATCTCTTACTAGCCTGTGCTATGTTCCCTGTTCAGGTAAGAAAAAAGCTCTTCTGTATAATGAACTCCACAGGGTCTTGGGGGAAATACAAATAGATTGGAGATAGCATTGTGTCATTCCAATAGAAATGAGTGTGTTAAGAAAGTGCTGTTGTTTTGCAGGAGGAATTGGACAAAGGACCCTGAAGACCATGGAGGGAGACTGTCTGAGCTGCATGAAATACCTGATGTTTCTTTTCAATTTCTTTATATTTGTAAGTATTTGGAATTCGCTTTCTTTTCTGGATCCCCCTGTTTCCAGCAGCCTGCTGTTGCCCAGCAGGATAGGCTGTGGGTGGGAAAGTTGCCACAATAAAGAGTCTCCCCTCTGCTTTGCACTAGCAATCACTGAGTGTTTTGCAGCATCCAAATACACTCAGACATTCAGCAAGGCAGCACAGTGGTCACTGTTGTCTGAGCTGTTGCTGTCCTTGACAGGGGAAGCCACAGGGAAAGCTGTAACTAATGGTACACATGGTTCATCCTTGAATGGCAGAAGAAATTGTTTTCTAGTCTTGGGTGCCCTGCTGAGGTTTTCACTCAGAACCTACCACATGGGGAGTCATTCTTAGCTGTTTTTGTTTTTGAAAGGAAGGTGGGAGTGCCCAGGCACCCTGGCCTCTGTGGCAGGTATGGTTCATGTGAGTCCCTTCACTGGGCTGTCCTCTACACATGTGCCAGCAGGTCAAGACTGTCTTTCAGTAGTATAGAGGGAGTAAACAGTTGGTAGAGTGATGTGTCAAGAAAGGAAGGTGCTTTTGCTGCAAATGACTACGTTTATTGAGCAAGAGATACTAAGAGCAGCATGTCAGAATCAGCTGCACAGCAGAGAATACGTGCCTTGGAGAAACACAGATTCTCCAGATTAACATCTTTGATCAAAAGATAGCAACGAATCCAGTTTTCCTGCAGCAGTTGTTTTATGTTGACCTGTCTCTCTCCTGTCCTTGTGCTGTGACAGCTGGGAGGAGCCTGCCTGCTGGGACTGGGAATCTGGGTCATTGTGGATCCCACAGGCTTCCGAGAGATAGTGGCTGCCAACCCCCTGCTCTTCACGGGAGCCTACATCATGCTGGCCATGGGAGCAATGCTCTTCCTGCTGGGCTTCCTGGGCTGCTGTGGTGCCATCCGTGAGAACAAATGCCTCCTGCTGTTTGTAAGTGCCCTTGCAACTCCTCTTGGCCTCTTGGTGCTTCCCTTAGGGGTGAATAACAGATGGATAGATGGTGCTGGTGGATGTGATGGTGGATAGATGATGCTGGGATAAGCACAGGAATGGGTGTTTGTTGTAGCCATTATTCCTTCAGATGATAAGAAGGTTTAGGATGCTTTTTACACACTGCTAGAAATACAGATAATTTGCCTTTTCACCTATATAGATTTGAGCCCAGTCTGAGAGTGTATTTTGACCTTTTTAACCTTTTTGACTTTTCATTCTACTTGACCCTTTTTGGTTGTTTGGTCTTTTCCTACATTTATAAAGTGACAAAAAATGGTCCTTTCTTGGCTACTCTCCACTTGTAGATCCATTACTCAGAAGTTCACAACAAAGGAGAGAACACTGGAGCACAGCCCCTGTGCCAACAGAAAGGCCCAGCCCAGAACTGCATGTCATTGCTGCTCTCAATAGCTGGTCACTCCCTGATACAGCCTACTCTGCTCCTAAAATGAACCACTTTTGTTATCTTTGGACAAATTTTCCACTGAATGACAGGATTAAATTTCAGCCCAGGGTGATCATCCATAATTACAAAGAGCTAAAATAAGTCACTTTTGCCCTTGCCTCTCACTCCTCCCAAGTTCTGATACTGAAGCATTTCCAGCCATTATCTCCTACTGGAAGGCATTGCCAGTTATGTATTGAAAGACAAAGACCATTAGGTGGTTTTTCGTTGCTGTTTTTTTGTTGTTGTTGTTTTTTGTTTGGGTTTTTTTGTTTGTTGTTTGTTTGTTTGTTTGTTTTTCTTCTTTTTTAATATCAATCTTACTGTATTTTGTTAAGATTGTGCCTTGCACAGCTGTTTCGTGGTTCAAAAAAGGCTTGCCTCTAACTTTAAACAGGACAGGAAAGCTCTCTTTCTTGAATGCAAACCCATCTTTTCCTAAAGAAAAGCATGGCTTCACTGAGATAAATTCTCTCTGGCCCTTGGCTCCCATATGCCTTGAGCTCGCAGCCTGCAGATGAGAGCCCTTTGGGGGAAGCTGCTCTGGGTTTGATTTCTGTGACTCATCTCAGAAGTAAATCAGAAAAACAAATGTATCACCTGTGAAGTCTGTGGAGATCTCCCCAGAGGAACATAATAAAATGGAAGGGATGAGGCCCAATGAGCCTGATGTTATTTCAAAGCCTGTGCTTGTAAGATTAAGAAACTAAAACTAAAGTTTGGTGAGAGGTGTTGTTGTAATTGAATGGGAGAGCAACATTTTCAGTCTGCTGCATACAGACTGGTGACCTGGCTGGAGATAGGGAGCTCTGGGCCATGTTCTTTCCTGATTTAACAACATTTACAGGTTTGAATGCTTCTCCATGTGTTTTACTCATACTCCAGTACACTCAATTTTGTGGTTATTACTTTCCTTACTCCTAGAGATAGTTCTGAGCCCTGCTGCTTTATTTATTTACCTTTATTATTATTTTCTTTTGGACTAAATGTGAGAAAACTATGTGCTAGAAGTAATGCCCTAGACTAGAAGAATTGTTCCGTTTTGATCAGTCAGGTCTTTGGGGGCTTTTTGTATCAACACCAACACAGCTAACAGCCAGCCATCTCATGTTCAGCAGTGTGAAGCACTTGGATGAGGACCTGTGCTGATACCAAGGGAGAAGAAATATGTTTCTAACTTCTGTTTTGGGGCCACACTAGCTGATGTTAAAATCAGCTGATCTTAGAACATCTGTGAAACCCAAAGTCTGATAGGAGTAAGTTTTAGACATTGGATAGGCAAAAGATTCATGACTGTATGCCAGAGAGGCTGGGAACACTCGCAAAACAGAGAGTGTAAGTCTGTGTGGGGGTGGTACCTGGGGAGAAGTTGCTAGATCAAATCAAGTCCACTTACAAAGTTGTTAAAGAATTGATGAGCCAGAGAGCTGCTTGAGTGAGATTTCACAGTGATGCATAATGTATGCCTGAAGCTTTTAGTCCAAATGTAAACAGAGGATAGAAGGGACAAGACAGATTCATGTTCTCTAGTTTCTGGTTTCAGTGTTTGCAAGGACTTTTATTTTTCATTAAGCTGCTTGTCGTTTGGTAAAAAATAACCCCATCACTATGGAACCTAACATGTTGCATTAAGCACAAGGCTGTGAAGTGTTTCTAGATTTTCTGGCATTTGGGCTTGGCTCACAAAAAAAAAGGAACGAACAGTGGCCTGCAAATCAGACATTGAATAGCTTGTCCTGAAGGTCCTCTGACTGCAAAACAACACTGTAAAAATCAGAATCCAAAGTACTGTTGAACACACAACATTGCACCAAGGGATTGAATCCAGCTTTGTTAAAAGAAGAGCCCATGTTAGCATCATTTGGCTTAGTTTCAAATGCAGACATCCTGTTTGGCACTCCTGTAAAATGGATGTAGTAGTACCTCAAACTTCTCAGCATGAAAATGCAGGTCCTTTGAGTTAAAGACAGTTGATGTTCCTTTTGGAACAGCAGTTCTGAAACTGGAACTTCAGATGAGTTATGAAAAATAAACACAAAGCATCAATGTGTGGAAACTTCTGATAGACCACTTCTGTGAAAACTCCTGTAACCATCACCTGGAGCTGAGGCAAGGTTTTTGACCAGTATGAGAGATCCCATTTCTCAGGATGTTTGCCTTGGATGTGGGGAGTATCTGTGTTCAAATGTCAAGCTTGAATTTGAATGTGAGATTACTGTGTCCCATGCATTAACCAGCTGCCTCCTTTGTGCTCTCACATATCAGTAATCAATTTAATTTCTGGAAGGAAAACACGTTAAGCAGATTTTGACTCTCCTTCAAAGGCAGAATGGGAGCAAGTTCTGAAACACTGATGATCCATCTTTTTCTCATCAACCCTAATGGCTGCTTGTGGGTTTTTTTTCTACTGTAACTTACAAATCTGTAATGCAGAGTGCACAATGTAAGTGTAAATCAGTTTGGGAATGATAATGAAGCTTATCACAGATAATCTGGGAATGACTGCTTCCACTGCTGCACAGACCTGTGCTGGAGCTTGGGTGAACATGTGCCCCCCAGTAATCAGTAAATGAAATGCAATTAGCAGGGTGATGGGATTAATCACTTGATCACCACCTTAGACCTTAGTGACTATGCTGAGATCCCTTGATGGATGATGATGTGAATTTGCAAAGCATCGTTCATTCTCATCACTTGTTCTTTGCCCTCCTGTGGTGAAATTAAAACAGCCTCTGAGCTGGAAAAAAAAGAAGCCACACAGAAAACTCCAGCAGTAAGAATAAATTAGAGAGTTAACTAGTTCAGCAAAATCAAGCAACAGCATGCTGTTAAAAACCAAAATCCCTGCTCATCTGACTTTTCTTGTTTTGTTATTTGAGCCCAGGCTCCTTTTCTTTTGTTTCCACTGCAGAAGCAGGAACACAAATGTGATAGGGTGGTGCATGTGCTTTTCCAGTGGGCAAAAATCACTTACAGCTCTGATAATTGACAACAAAACAACATTTTGCCCATTCCAAGCAGATAGTTTTAATTCTCTCTCCATTACTGAAGTGCACAATGCTCAGCCTTTCAGACACTGTTTATAAATCATTGCTTGGGTATCAAAATAGTACTTCTGGCCCTGTCTGCCTGTTTTCTGTTTCAGAAAGATCTATAAACTTCTCACACACACACACAAAAATCCAGACTTCTCTTGTGTTTATTTTTACTTGTTGCTTCATCTACCTTAATTGGTAACATGTACCAAGTTTATTACCCTCCACATGATGTGGCCTTACAGGGTTCTTGTACACTTTTACCTTTCTCACACAATGCCAAAATCTGAGTTAACATCTTAACACTTACTCAGTTCTGTAAAATGATCTCAAAGTCTGTGGGCAAATTCTTGGGCTGTTTGAATTTTAGATTCAAATGGTAATTTCTCTTTATGGCAGTAAGAACACAAAAAATGTCCACCTAGTTCAGACTTATGATTATTTAAGTCCATGATTTTGTCTACAAGAATGGAAATAAATGCCATTTTGGGAGAGAGTGTGAATCTAGCCACTTTCTGCTCCATTCCTATAGCTGTTCCTCAGCACCAACATTCATTGTTTTAAGGCTGTTAAAAGCCACATCCCTGTCTATTCTTTTTACTGTTTCATAATGACTGAAGCAGCATCAAATTAGCACGAGGCATCAGTGTCACTGAGAACTGGTCACAAGAACAGGCAGAATTTGAGGAGTCTCATCACTCATCCTGGGCTGGAAACACTGCTGAGTACCTGAGTGCTCTGGTCAAACAAGGTCCCAGGAACAGCACCCTCACAGCAGGATGTCAGTCTCTGGGGATGAGACCTCTTAAGTGCATCTGATTTACTTCTGTGGGGTGGGGGGTGAAGGCACGGTGGATCACTCAGGCTTGGTAACCTCACCAAAACGAGGTGCCTTTGGTAAGACTGAAACCCAAACTTTCAGACTGAAGCAGAAGAGGGTTGCAGAAACAACAGGATGAAATACAGTTCCAGCTTACATTGAAGAGCCATATGCCTCTCTGTTTTGCTTTCCTTCCCTTTTCCTAAAATTATGATGACATAAGTGTAAGAGTTTTACTTCAACCTGGAGGCCTGTTTCCCTTTTACTATCACTTAATGTGCAGGCTGTGCTTTCTGTCTAGTCTGCAGAATGGCCTTATCTTAAGGATGTGAATATGCACACTTTAGATACCATACTTGCATAAGACAGGGATGATACTTGCATAATCAAATTAAATTATTATGGTGTGTTATCAACTTTCTGTAGAGGTCCTGTGTGGTTAGTAGTTAACTCAGTGCATCCTCATTGTGTGGAGGGAATATTAACCAAGGTTAATTTTGTCTTGAAATGAAAACAGTCCATTTTAGGTCACAGATATAAATATTTGAGGTATACCCCACTTCCTTCTTCCACACAATACAAGCTGTGATTATATTATGGTAAAATTGTGTTGTTTATATTGTGATCAGGGGTGGGTATGCACTCACACTTGATACCTGTACTTGTGTCTGGACAGTTTAACCTGTGTGAGCATGTCCACAATTATATAAATTTTCCATCAAAGGAGACTTTACTGCTTTGACCTGGTGTGGGTTTATCAGGGGATACTGTGGGTTCTGTAACATTATAAACTTTTACTCATTAGAACCAGGCAAAAGTGTCAAGCCATGTCCTGTGATGAGGTCAGAGAGGGAATGTGTGTGCTTCAAGTGACTGTCTCATGTGGTTTCTTAATTGTCGGGGGAAAAAAATGTTTCCTTAGTTATTTTTTCCATCTCTTTGGTGATTAGCAAAACCCTGTATTTCTACTACCTATTGCACACATTTAACGCTATGTTTGTGGTTTTTATCTTCTCTCTTCCAGTTCTTCATGTTTATTTTGTTAATCTTCCTGGCGGAGCTTTCAGCTGCAATCCTGGCTTTTATATTCAGAGAAAATGTAAGTATCTGATGGTGGGCCATCTCTGCACCCCAGGGGGGTTACACACAGCTGGGGCAGGGCATTAGATGGTGGCTGATTTGTCTGTACAGTGACTATTTCAAATATCAGCAAAACCTCATTCGTTACTACCCTGTCTGCAGAGCTGCCAGCACGTCAGGGAATGCTAACTAACCTGGCTAGTGCAGAGTTTATGGGCACACACTTAATCCTGAAGTTTTTAGAGTCTTTTAAAGTATTCCTGACTCTCTTGCAGCCAAACCAGCTGCACATTCCACCAGAGAGAAGTTTTATAATAAAGTCACATTATGATTAAAAGCAACTATTTTCCTTTTTCAATACAACATGTGTTTAATATTAATAGTTGAAAACTCCTGTTTTCCAGACAGAGCCAATGCTTGGTCTGCAGTGCAAAAAATCTCTTATGAATCTTCTAATCATATTCATTCTTGATCTTGCATGTTCTGCTGGTCACTAGACTCTTGCCAATGATGCTTGTAAGATATCCCCCCTGACCTGCCCCAAGCAAATCTCCCCCTACTTATTGCCCTGCTTAGTTTTGTCCTTCTCTCCAAAGCTCCATATGACATAGCCTTTCTCTATTTTTCTGCAATGAGTATTATTATATGGCCACCATCCCTCCCCTGTGCTAGTGGTAAACTTCTACTACAGTAGTAGTAACCACAGTCTCATTTCTTTCTCTAAACAGCAAAGCTCTGTGCACTTTTTTTTCGTGTTCACACACATGCAAAGGAGAGCCTGGCTGAAGTAGGCCCATCCTTCTCTGAGTGATGGCTGTGAAAAAACATTGGCTGGTAGAGGTGGTCACTAGTGACTGTTTGTATTTATTTTGCTTATTTTGCCTCTGCCAGTAGCAAGAGAAAATAGAGCACATTTGCTGTACTGAACGTGAGAAAAATGTGGCATGAGCAAAGAAGGGACACGTATAATGATGATGTTCTTAAACCAGGATATACTTCTAATTTTATTAATTTGAAAAAGCTTTTGATAGGAAAGAATCCAAACTTAGGAAGCTCACAGCAAGAGAGGGTGGTGTCCATGTAGTAGGATGGGCTTGGGGGGAGGTAGTGAGAGGACTTTTTTTCTATTTATGAGTTTTGTGGACTTTTGTCTTTACCTCAGGTCTGAAGACAGTGGGGAAGGGATGGTACTCTGCACACAGAATGGATGCCCCATTCCAGTTTAGCCTTTGAGACCATGCCCTTATGGAAACACCTATAAGCATATTGCAGTATGGGGGGGTTTGGTCTCTTCTGGTCATTACAGCTCTGCTGCTAGGAATTTTTAGAGAATTCCTTTGGTTCAGCACAAGGAGCAGACCACACACACAGAAACTGCCCTGCAGACCCAGATATGTGCTTTGTGGCAGAGACAGAACATGGTCCCTGGGGAGCAGGGCCAGGACAAGCAGCTATCAGCTGATGGCTCCCACCTCCCTCCTTCTCTGTGGGAAACCTGTTAAAGGTACAAGAAACTGCCCAGGCTTGCTGCAAGTCCTGGGTGTGGGGTGACTGCACCTCTGACATGTCCTCCTCACTCACAGCTTGCTTCTGGGCAAAGCATCTGTACCTTCCACTCCCGTGGGAGCCACAGGACATGTAAGGTCGTGTTATCTTGCAAGGTCACAGTGGTTATTCTAGACTTCTGTGGCATCTGGCAGTGTTTTGTGAGATAAAACTTGAAGGGGGAACAAACTTCTATCTTTCTTGAGCTTGTCTCCTTGTTTGTATCACCAGCTTCCCACTCTGTCAGGATGATTGACAGGAAGGGCTTAAATGGGAAGGAATGAAGAATGTCAGATCCCAGCATAGCTGGAGATGGCTCTATGCAGAAGACAAACTTGATCTGCAAGTTCTTGTGGTTTGTTTGCTCCTCAGGTTTCCTCTGAAAAAATAGCCCTTGTTTTGGTGTTGCTGTATATTGTGGTGGTAGCTGTCTGGCTTGGAAGCTACTTGTGGCCAATTTTGCTGTGGCCACCTTTGGGTTAGGGTGAGCTAGATGGATGGATGGAGGTGGTCTTTCATTGATCCCATGGTGGGAAGAATTCTTAAGAGTAGCAAATTAAGGTCAAGATCAGATGTGCTTTTCTCTTCCTTGAAAAATAAATTACTTTTGGGGCATATGGTGGCAAATGCACATTTAGCCAATCTAAATTTCTTCAAAGCTTACCAAATGGGATTCTGTGATTGTTGTTGCACCAGTCCATATGGCTGTGGCCTCTCTGGGTATGTAAAATGAGACAAAAGGTACACTTTATCTGTTTGCTTTACAGATAATGTTCAGTGCAGCTTTCTCTTGTATTGTTTTACATCCAAACCAGCTCCCAAACACTCAATGGGATTAAATTAACAGCTAAGGCAGTGAGAGAAACCAAGAGCCAAAAATAAGGGAGAAAAGAGATGTTTTCTGTTGAGATTTGACATGAGAGGAAGAGTCAGTGAAGCAGAGCAAGGTAGTGGGGTAAGTGAAGGTGGTGTTCATGAAGGTGAGCTGCCATGATCTGCAAGTCCAGCTGCACTTCCAAAGAGCTATCTAAAAGCAGTCTCTAAAGAGGAAGACTGCTGTTGGGTAGGAGTGTGTCCTGTTTCCCACACAGGCACCATGAAGGCAGCTTTTTGCACAGCACTCAGTATCCTTGGGCACAGCCCAGCATGAGGAGGCTGTGACCTTCCTGGGCAGTGCCAGCATGCCTCTTGTGCAGAAATGCCCTCCTTTTTCCAAACACCTTTTATCTGGCTGCACTAATCCCAGCAAAGCCATTTTTCGAACTGTTGTGACAAAACAGTCTCACTTCATTCCCTGCCATGTAAATGTATGCATGCAAGTGCTGCATTGGAGGCACCCCACCCAAAACACAGCTGAGCAGCTCCTTGTTGTTCACAGCTGTGGCTGCCACAACTGTGTGGCCAAAGTGTGTGTGAAGCTCTAGTTTTATCAGGAGGTCCTTTGCTCCCTTCCAAATGGTTCTTGCCATAAAAGTTCAATGTGCACCAACCTCATCAGGGCCGGTACCTGTTTCAGCTAGAGGAGGGCCATGGGCATGGCAGTAGGACTGTCTTATCTCATCCTCTCTTGTCAGCAGTTTTTTAAAAGAAGATTTTTTTTGGTTTTTGGCCCCATTCTTCTGAACTTGCGATGGTCAGTATTAGCAGTTTAAGACCAATGAAATGGAATCAGTTATTTTCCTGGCAAATGTGCTCTTCCAGCACTAGGCTGTGTTTCAGGCCAAGTGTTATAAAAATCACACACAAACTCTGAACAATTTCCTCTGGGACTGCTGCTGTCAAAATAAAGGTTTCACTTTATATTTAAATTACTCTTTTGTTTTAGACCCCAACAAAGGCAGCCGGCTGGGATTATTAGCAGCAGTAATATCAGTTTCAAAGTCTGTGCTTCAGGAAGGGACGAGCATCAGAAAAATGTGCTGCTGTCTGCAGGGTTGGATGCTGCGTGGATAAAGCACGCAGAGAAAGGGAAGGGAAGGAGAACACTGAGGACACATTTCAGCATCTTCTATCATCACAAATTCCCAAAGGAAAAATGCCATGTCCTCTGTTGTTTTAATATTCAAAAGAAAAAAAAAAAAAGAGTTAATATCTGTCCCAGAAAAGTAATTTAGGAATTTAACAGCATAACTAATTAAAGGTAGTGAGATTGAGCTAATTGCATGATTCAAGTATTTGTGACAAAGTTTTACCCAGTACTGATGTAGTAATTTTATTTGGTATTTTTTTATATTTGTAAAAGAGAAACCAATGTTAGGTGATATCCAGGGTCTTTTTAAAACTCACTACAGCCTTTATTTTTTTTTTGTCCTTACATTTTGTGATACAAGTGAAACAAACAGTATTGCACTTGTGCCTTTGTGCCCGCCCACAGAGCTCATACATATGAATGTGTACGTGAGATATTTCATGTTGCATATCAAGAACTTGAAACCAGCTTGTAGCAGTCTCTGTTACTGCATCAGCAGTGCTGTATGCACAACAGGAGGGAATAAAAAGGGTATTTTTCAGGCAGCTTAATTCCTGATCCTACAAATATGCAACATCACAGCAGTGCTGTAGCCAGCCAAGTCCAGCCCCTTCACTGTGGCTTTTGCATTGGCAGAAGATTTTGCCTATGTGGATCACAAATCACAAGACAACTTGGAGAAGGGACCACACGAGTTCCAGACCTACTGGCAACAAGAAAGAGGACTTCTTGAAGTTCTTGTCCTGAAGAGATAGAAAGGCAGCAAGATTGAACTGCAATGTTCAGTTTGACAAGACTAATAGGATTGTGTGTTCACTATTCCTCCAGAGAATCAGGCTAAATAAATGTAATTTCAAGGTGCCTAACCTCTCGAGAAAACTCTGAAACAAGTTGTTTGGGCATTTATTCTGTTTTACTGTAAATATAAACAGGGGTAAATGAAATTGCAATAATTTATATTGTTGACCTTTGGAAAAATGTTTACATTATTTAAATACAAATATAAAGGGGATTTTTTTCTTCGTGTATGCAGGTTAGTTTAGATAATCAAAAGCATTGTCAAGCAAATGGTGTTTTTTTTCTGATTAATAAGCTGACTAGGCTAGTTCCTATTCATTAATTTTTTTTCCTTCTTTTTCATTTCCAAAAAGTTTCATGTTAAAGCTTCATTCTGCTTCCTCACACATTGAAGTAAATTCAGAGCAGTTCCCCTGTTGTTAGTAGGAAATTAACTGGTTTGACTAGAAAGTGGAGGGAAAAATCATGCTTTGCTTGCAGACCTCATGAAGCACAGCAAGTGAAAATACAGTTTGTGTGTGGATTTCACAATCTTTATAAAATCTGGTTTAGGCCTGTTTCAGTTTATTGAATATTTTCAAATAGTGCTGAAAATTAAAAGAAAAAAACACCACAAACTAAAACCAATCAACCTTTAAGTGTAAACATTATTTTAGAAGTATATAGTTTAGTCCCTGATTTTAATGAGTGACTGCTTTATTCCACAGGTACCCTTCACCCCCTACATAGATATGGCTCAGCCAATGGCTTTTCACATGTTTCTCCTCTGAGGTTTGCGAAAAAAAGAACAAACCCAAGAAACCAAAGAATCCCCAGCATTCACAGAAGGGAGCTTTGGGAAATGTTTGGGAAAGGTGCTGGCAGTAGTAGCCTTTATATTTCCATCTGTCTGTGCATTTCAGCTGACCAGAGAGTTTTTCACCAAGGAGCTGAAGAAGCATTACCAGAGGAACAACGACACGGACGTCTTCTCTTCCACCTGGAACTCTGTTATGATCACAGTAAGTCAGACTGCAGCAGTGCTATTCTGCCCGTGGTCAGTGGCCACCAACACGCTGCTCAGCCCACACCCTCAGCTCTCCCAGGGTCAGCCTGCTTCAACCATCCTGTTGTGTCCAACCTAGCACCAGAGCTTGTGGTTGAAGGGAGGTGAGACTTTGGCTGGCAATCAGTCCTCCTCAAATGGAGCTGCCACCAGTCTTGAGATAGAGACATTCCTAGTTACTGCATCAGGGTCACCTGATTTGCCAAAGCCTGAGGCATTGGAGTACCCTCAGTTTTCAAATATTGGGCACAGAGAGCAGTGGAGGTGTCTGCAACTGGGTATCACTGCATTCACTCTGGGCCTTTCACCTTGCAGACTGCATCAGAATTATTCCCAGCCAACAACAGCCAAAAGCTGGCATTAACTAATGTTTTGTTGTTAACAGCAGCTTAGGCAGGAGTGTTGCCTAATGATATATTTTTGCTATAGAAATATTAGCCATCAAAATTGACTTTGTTATTACACCCCTAATTGGGCAGGTTACAGGTTGACTGTCGTTGGAGCTGCAGTTGTTATTACCCACCACAAGAAGTTCAGTCTGTGTGTGTGTGTACATGTGTTAGTGCTCTGCACACCCCACAGTGTGTCCCTTCAGGAGTGAGAAGCAGGACGTCAGCTTCTGCAGATGAAAAGTCAATTTTAATCTTAAAAGGAAAGGATGATTGCTGCCCTTCATGCTGATTCAGGACTTTAATAAAGACATTTCCTTTTGCTGACAGAAAGGAGATGGAGTCAGAGTATGACTTGAATCCTTAAAAAGCATCTGACTGGAATCCTAAAGAGGGACCTTACTCAAATCACCTAGCAGTGCCTTTGAACAGCAACAATCCTGGCCATCAGCTATGGGGAGAATGGGTGGTTGGGAGCCTCGGTTGTACTGCTGGGTGATCTCAAGCATGTCATTCTGGATATGCCCCAAAGCCCTGTGTGGTTTGCAGCAATATTCCCAGCAGTACCTTAGAATCTACAGTATGACACAGAAACAGTGGGACTTCATAAAGACTTCAATGAAACAGAAGCTCCAAGGTACAAGCACAACCTGCTTCTTTGGAAATCAGGGTTGTTTTGTCTCTGCTTTGACTAAAGCTTCAATCCCTGCGAGAACAGGTCTTAGACTTCTCATGTCTGCTTTCAGGGAAAGGTGTCAATTCTGTCTTCCTTTCCTCTCTGCCTCTCCCCAGTTTGCCTGCTGTGGAGTGAACGGACCAGAAGATTTTGAAGCTATTCCTCATCTTCCACACTCCTCTTCGGAAAAGGCGATACCGGAGGCTTGCTGCCAACGAGAGCTCCAGAGCCGGGAGGGGATGTTTGTCAACAAGGAAGATTGTCTAAAAGGCAATGAGAGGTTTCAGAACCGGCAGGTAAGGGAGGCTGAACGCTAGGAGAAGGAGCTTCACAGTGGCTAGAGAGATGGCTGCAGTGGTCACAGACAGGTCCTGACTGTACCTCATGTCCTAATTACACTCCTGCTAACAGCTTTTGAAGTGATGGCATGTGGCTGATTTTGGAAATCTCCTTTCATTGAATACACTGCTCAGTCCATGTTGTGCTGTATCATCAGAAATACGCAGATTTTCCTAAGGCATTGAGAGGTAAGGTGGAAAGCCAGATCAAGTTCTGTTGTGTTTATGAAGGTTATAACTACCTCTGAGAAGTTAATTAGCAAGCCAGCACAGGTCAGGTAGGATGGGATGGAGTTGACTCTAACTGGCTGCAGGGGTGGTTCCAATTTAGTTCACAAAGACTCCTAATCAATATATACAATCAAAATATCAAGGGTTAAACAGCTACAGAAAACCATGTCTGTTTTCTAAGGAAGAGAAATATTGGAAAGCTGCATTTCTCTGCTTCTTTACTCTTCACTGTAGAAAAAGGGCATTTCTTATAGATGACTTCCAGTACCTACAGGGAACCTACAAGAAAGCTGGAGAGTGACTTTTTACAAGAGCATGTAATGATAGGACAAGGAGGAATGGCCTTAAACTGAAAGAGTGTAGTTTTAGTCTAGATATTACAGAAGAAATCATTGACTGTGAGGGTGGTGAGATGCTGAAAAAGGTTGTCCAGAGAAGTTGTGGATGCCTCATCACAAGACACGTTCACGGCCAGGTTGGATGGGGCTTTGAGCATCCTGGTCTAGTGGTAGGTGTTCGACTGTAGCAGAAGGGTTGGAACAAAGTGATCTTTAAGGTCTTGCCTAATCCAAACCATTCTATAGTTCTATTCTATGATTCATATTCCAGGCCTCTCGACTTGGCAATTTTTTGCAATATTGAACTATGACAAGATAGTGCATCCCATTGATGCTGGGTCAAGTTTCCTTCCAATGTCACCAAGACGTGATGTTTAAGAAACTTTCCAGCAAAGTTCCTGACTGTGTTCACCTCAGCATTAGTTAAACAAACAGAGCTCTGTACTGACCATATGTACAAGCCTCCTTCTCCCTCCAGACTAGGCAGTGGTCCTCTTTTCAGCACTAAAGAGCAGATTGAGAAAGAGAGGAAAGGATTTTGGAAGCAGCATGTGAACTGTTCCCTGACTGGCAGCTGGAAATGGTTGGCAAAGGCACTCTGGGTGAGAGATCATAGCAGGCAGCACCATGCTGCTTCTGCCAGGTCTGATTGCTGGGAATAGATGGGGAGGAGAGAGATGACAGACAGCAGGGAGGGAAAGAGAAATGTGTTGTGAGAAAGAGGGTTAAAGTTTTCCCCGAGTGGTAATGCTGAAGCTTGCCACTCCCATGGAAAAAGAATGTTTTCTGCAAGCCCACGTCACCAGAGTGTTGGCAGAAGCTGTGTGCACAGCGAGTGTCATCAAGCACAGAGTGGTGCACTTCTGTAAAATAGGAGAGACAATCCCAAGCAACTGAGAGCTGATTTGAGGCATTGCTGTAGCAGTCAAGGTCTTGGGCCACCATGCTGGTAGGACATTGCTGACCTCACTTGTGCTGACTCCTGTCTGTAGCCAGCTGAGCAGAGCATGCTGGAGGCTGGGTTAAGGTTGGAAGTCTGGCAAGCACACAAGTATTTGTTCTGGGCTGAATGCTTTTCTCTGAAAATTTGCCTGAAATATGGCTGGAAGAGAGCTGATGCTGAGTGGTCTCATGTTGACAAGAGCATGGTTTTAACAGCTCAGTTACTGCCCCAGCAGTCTGGGTCCCCTGGGGTGACCTCATGAATGGATCTTCTCTGTGCCCTCCCTCACTCTCCACCAGTTGTGCCTCACTCACAGTGAGCAGGGTCTGGCATGGGCACAGGTACATACCTATTGTGTTGTCTTTGCAGTTCCAACACTTACATTATGGGTGGAAGGAAAAAAAAAACAACACAGGTGGTCGAAACCTCTTAGCAGTATGGATAGGATTAAAATGTATGTGTGCAGTATATTCTCAGTGGAGAGGAAGCTACTTGTCATATTGGACGATCTCCAATCTACTTTTATGTGTCACCAGTTTGCAGAAACTTCCCAGTGGGCTGAAATTTTAGGCTGGGAAAACTGAGGCCAGGATAAGCTGGTGATTTCCAGAAATATCCTGAAACCTTTGCAGGGAGATCTACCTGCTGTTAATTGTATTAGCAATAATAAATCTAATTAAGAGTGATGGTGGTTATGCTTCATAAGTGGAATAATTGCCATAGTGTGTGGCCCTGAGTTCTTAATGAAATTCTTATTCTATAGCGAGATCAGCAGGTGTTCAGCCAGGCTCTTTTGGGGGAAAGCACAGAGAAAAGGTCCTGGGCTGCTAAAGAGCTGCTGGCTGTGAGAGATGAATCAAGAATCTCCTGCCCTGGCTTTAAATAAATCATCCTTTTCTGTAGCCAGTCTTGGATGCCTGTCACCTGCAGTGAGTGTCCTTCCCTCTGTGCTTAGTCTCTGCCCTTTGCAGACGGAGTTCCTCTCTGTGCTGCTCCTCTCTGCCCTGCAGGAGCTCACAGTTCCTCATGGTCAGTGAGGGGTGTGAACCACTCCCACCACACTACAGAGTACCTTCCCCTCCCCAGCACTGTCCCGTGGGCCTCTGCCTCCTGTGCCCTGGGGCTGCGAGAGGTGATGAGAAGGAGCCGTGCTTGTGGTGCCTGGGTCTGAGAGCACCTCGTGTCCCAGCGAGGGCTCTGCTGTGACAGCACCACAGTGTGCTGCTCAGGTGTGTCTCACCATGTTTTGTCTTTCCCAGGGCTGCTACACCGTGATCCTGAACTCCTTTGAGACGTACGTGTACCTGGCAGGAGCTCTTGCCATCGGAGTGCTGGCTATTGAGGTACTCACTGTTGTCTGACTGGGACAAAAGCAGGGTCAGTAACGTGCCAAACGAGCCAAGCAGGCAGGTGCTCCCCTTCCCAGGGGAAGCTGCTCTGGCAAAGTGCAAGCAGGCTATCACCTTGTGGTTTTAATTGCCTGCAAAGAGGCTCCTTGATCCTTTGAGACAAAGGGCAGGGGAATAAGCGATGGCACACGCCTGCAGTGCCACCTCGTGCTGGGCCTGCACAGAGCTCGTGCCCTGCCACGCTGCCCACAGGGGCTTTGGGGACCCACTGCTCAGTCACTGCCCCCACTGCCACAGTGCCCCGGCAAGCTGCCTGATCTGTCACTTGGTTAATGTGTTCAAACCCTGCCTGTGCCTTAAAACCTTCTGTTTAGGGACTGAAACTATGGGCTCCAGAGCACTTTCCTTGCCCTGTAGTAGTAGCCACTTCTTTGGTGATGTCTCTGAGGAACAGACATCCACCAGACATGGGTTTAGCCCAGAAATTATGTCCCTGTGGCATTGCAGGGAAAGACTGGGTACTTTAAAAGCCCCCCATCTTGTGCAAAGGAGAGAGATCTGGGCAGAGAGGCCCAGCAGCCTCCCACAAAGGCTGTGCCCATGCCAGGCAGTAGCAGTGACCTGCAGAGCAGGGACTGTGGATCCTGCACCCCTCTGACACCAAGGGCAGTTTGGGAATGCAGTCAGGCTGCTGCTGTAGCCACTAACAGTTTGGGGGCGAGGGAGGGGCAGAGGAAAGAATGTTGCCACAGCCTCCCCCGGGGTGGTAAGGGTCCCCCTCTCTGCATCACTGACTGCTGGGCAGGAGGAAGCAGTGGGGGTGGTCCCAGGGCCAGGGAGGGCTTTGCCAGTCTTCTGGAAGGTGCAGCTGACATTTATGGTTCTCTGTTTTGTTTTTGCCCTCCTCTCCCCCCTCTCCTCTTCTCAGCTGTTTGCCATGATCTTTGCTATGTGTCTCTTTCGAGGGATCCAGTAAGAAGTGTCCCATGAACCACCACGTTCCCCACACGCTCAGAAGAAAGAAGGAAAATCCGAAGCAACAAAACCTGAAAACACCCAAAAACTTTATTTTTTTTAACATAACGGGACAGGGAGAAAAAAAAACAAAAAGAAAAAAAAAAAAAAAAAAGATGGTTGTAATATATGAATGACCAAAAGGATTGTACTTCAGGGGCTGGAACTTTGAGGTGATGTGCACTACACTGTACACCGGACCCTTGCCCAGAGCCACCCGCAGCAACCGTGGAGCAGGAGCCCAGCACAGCCGATTGCACTAGAGACGGATGGAGCTGGTGGGGTGCAGGAGGGTGAGCACAGCTGCCTCTCACACCAGGCTGAGCCCACCATGCACCACTTCGTCGTGCTTTAGGACTCAAGAACAGACATTCAGGGGCTGCACAAGGCAGCAGGTTGGCCTTGACTGTCCAGGTGGGTTTGAAAGAAGCAGTGGTGGCTTGTCTAAGCAGGTGTAGTCAATGTTTGGGTGATTCTGGCTTTAATTTCCAACCACAGGATGAAAATACTCATTCCTCAGTGGAAGCTTTGCCCCTGTCATGTGAAACTTGTCAGAGATGCCAAGCACTTCAGTGAGGCTGGCTTTTCTCTGGAACTCCAAGCAGGGGCAGCGTGATCTAACTTAGCAATGGGACTCAGCTAAGGCTGGCTGAGGGTCAAGAGTTTGGTGCCTACCTTTCTGTTTTTACTAGATTTATTGTTCATTGTTGTGAAAGAGACCAAATGGTTCCCTGCTGTATTCCCCTCTCCTGGGAAAAATAATGGCTCTGGTCAAGCATCATTGATACTGCTGCCTTCCTGAGAAGGGGAGGATATAAATTGTCTCAGCCTTTGCCTTTCCTCTGATACTTGCAAAAAAAATGGTTTGTGGTGCTCTGTTAGCATAAATATTTGCAGTGGTTCCTGCATGCTTTTCCAGCCCTAAGGGGAGGTCCAGACATGGTGCTGGATTGAAGAGGCTGAAGTTTGTCAACCACTCCCTTGCTGTTTTCCTGGACCAGTCTGGTGGAATCATTTCTGGTCAGAGAATTTCCCCTGAGATTCTCCCATAGGCTCATGATGAAAGTAATCATCAAGTCAGAATTGTTTTAGTTGATAGTGTTTCCTCCCTTGGGATAGTTTGGTATTTAAGTAACATGGTCATCTGCTCAATCATTTGGAGGCGAACTTGAGAAAGATGCCTGGGACTGGACCTTGGTCAGAGATTAAGCTGGAGCTACTGAGACCCCAGGCAGGATCCAAGAATACCCTGTGTGCAACCAAACTGCTCCAGCTGCTGCTCCTATGGTCGTGGATATTGACTTGGACAGGTGACTGGTTTCTCTCATCTGGAATCATCAATCCCTCTTGCCTTAATTGTTCATCTGGTCACTTATTCCCTGACCCCAAACTCATTTTACCTGGGGAATGACAGAAGGGGCTGTGATTTCTTGTTTAGATCAGGTCTTTTTATAGATTTTATAGGCTCAGATTATGGGAGCACTTTTATATAGGCTCAAGCCAGCTCCTCTGAAAGCTGTAACCTCTGGCAAGGAAGGAGCAAAGCATTAAACTTTGTGCCCAGGTTTTGCAGCAGTTCATCCTCTGGCTGTTCCCCTACACCCCTGGAGCTGTGTCCCTTGAGCTCTCCCAGAGGCACTGCACAGGCTACAGGCAAAGAAGGAAAGCAGCAGAAAGCCTGGGCCACAACAGACAAAGATCATGGTTAAGTATCTTGGTTGGGGAATCAGGATACTAGGGAACAGGAAGGAAGCATTAGAAGCTTTTCCAAGCTTCATTTGAGAAAAACAATTTATTCATTGGCAGGAGAGGGCTGGGCAGGTAGAGCTGCAGCCCCCCCATGCTGCAGTCAGCATATTCCAGCTGAGCAGCATCAGATGTTGCATTAAACCTTGTGGGAAGCTGTTCTGAACTATTTCCCTCTGGACCTCCTTGTAATGAGGCATTTTAGCATTAAACTCTGGTCTGATGTTGAATAAAGAAAAACAGTTTTGTTAGCCAAAACCCAGCAGTATTTGTACTGGACAGCAGGTGCTGCACTTAAGTAAAATCTGTTCCATCTACCAGTCTCGTAGGGAATGGGCTGAGCAGAAAGCAAGCTTATCTGTTCTCCTTCTGCCTCAGGAGCTGGTGTCAGTGACTGTTCTGAGAGAGCAATTCCCAGGAAAGGAACAAAACTGTCAGCAGAGCTGGTAATTTGGCTGGAGGTGATCGAAAGAAGCAGAACTGCCTCCCCCAGTCTCCAGTTTTTTCCTTTCCCCTCAGTTTATTATGCAGGGTTCTCAGGTCAGAGCCTGGCTGGCAAATATCCTCATTTGTGCATGGTGGGTGGCTGAAGGGGGAAAAAAGCCTTAAAGCCTTTTTCTGCCACCAGTGGCATAGGGGAAAAAACCTGTTAGAGCTGGGGGAACTGGACCAAAGCAGCTAGAGCACAAAGTACTAAATTTATGTGCCGGAAGTATGATCTCTGCTGGCTTGTCGCTCTTTGGCTTTTCTAATTTTGTACTCATTGCTTTGTCTGTTTTTAGCTTTCTTGCTTTCCTTCTCTCCCTAATGGTAGTCCCTGTATCTTCAAAAGGATCTCTTCTTCATCTGTTATTCTGGGCTGTGACAGCTGTTTCTCCTCTTCTACCTTTTCTGATCCCCCACTGCTCTTTGCTGTGTGAAGATTTCAAATCCTCTCTGCAGGCTGGCTCACGTGCCACTGGGAACACAGCTCAAAAGGCCAGGCAGCAATTCCAAACAAAAACTGGAGATAGCTGTAAGATATGTGCAAGTCTGAGAGTATCTGTAGCAGTTAGTAACATGCAGAAGGAATTTTCCTTGGGGGAATTTAATGAACAAGCAAGCCCAGAAAGCAGACTCCCACTGTGTGGCAAAGCATGTAAATTTGTTGGTTTTATCCCTTGGTTTCGTGGCTGCCCCCTCTGTGGTACAGTAGTTTTCAGAACTGTAGGCAGGAGAAGCAATTGTATTTTTGTATTTGTTTATAACAGCTCTGGTGAGTATTTTGGGGTCAGGGTTCAAGCTGAAGTCACTGCTGGCTGGAGAACTCTGGGCAGGCTGGAGAGCAGAAGGAGCTGCCATCTCCTTCACTGAAGCACTGTGACCATGGCCCAAGCACCTTGTAGGGAGTAGAAGAGATGAGCCTGGGCAAGCCCCCAGCCCCTCTCAGCATCCCTGCCTCCTGGTTGCTATTTAATGCTCCAATGACTGTCACAAATGCCTGGGAAAAGGGCTGTGTGTGAAATAATGTTTGAAATCTATTTTAAAAAATGTAGATGTTCTTTTTATTAGATAGTGGAGCTAATTTATCCTGTATTCCCTAATGTAATGCTTTTTTATATTGAAAGGAAATTTTTTTTGGTAATATAAACCAGAACACAAGCCTGAAGCACTCTCTGCACGGTTTTTGTGTGCATTTCTTAAAAAAAAAAAACCCAAAATAAAAGAAAGATATTGTGACAGTGAAGTGAAACAGCTTTAATTTTCACTATTTGCTTGGTGTTAAGTACAGTCACTTTCTTACCAGAGGAGAAATAAACTCAGGTACAGCAGCTAAAATGAGGTATAAATTGAAGTGTCCCATTCTCCCCTGCATCACCACCCCCCACCCACACCCTCCCAAGTAAAAACCCTTGACCAGAAAAGAGGCCAGCTTAGGACAGACAGAGCCTCTCCTGTGTCACCAGCTCCAGTTTGACAGATCTTGGTTAGATGCAAAGAAGACGATGTAGGGAGTTATGTGAATGATGAGTTTTCTTCACCCTCCAAAGTGAGGGCTCTGTGAATGCAACAGTTTGGGTTCATCCCTGACAGAGAGAGGGGGTCAGCTTTAAGTCCTGGCCTGTGCCTGCTTGCAGCACAATCCTCTGGGAACAGACACCCCAGTCCTGCACAGCCTTGTACAAATGCAGGAAGTTCACTGCAGTCTCCCTTGGGGATGACATTGGTCCAAGGCCTCTCTCACAATGTAACAGAGAAGGAAGCTGAAGCCTGTGGAGATGGAGTTTTGTTGTCAGCAGATCAGTAGCCGAGCCTGAAGTGACACCTCAGGTTTTTGATCCCAAATTGTGTTCTCAACTGCCACCTGCAGCTGTGATGTCAGCACTTCCATCCTTGGGGACACAGTTCTGTACAAAGGCTTGGCATCCTCCTCCCTTTCTCCCCATTCACAAGAGAGTGAAGACAACCAGGTGCAGTTGGTTTCTGGCAGTGATGCAGCTGCTCTGCCTGGGCTCCATCCTCAAGCCACCCTGAGCAACTCACTCCTAGACCTCACCTGCTATGCATTCACCACCTCCAGTGGGCCTGGCAATGTTTCTCCTGCAGCACCTTGTTGCTGAGAAGTGACATGCCAGGAACCACAGCTTAGTTGAAGAGGAGGTGTAGAGTTCTGTATTTTCTACATGGTCCACTTTTAGCAAGATGGAACAAGAAGCATCAAAACAAAACAACTACCTCTCCACTTTCAAGACTAGGTACCAAAAATGAAATCTTTTAAGTGGCCACTTCCCCAGGCTTTGCTCTATGCTGAAGCAGAAAAAGCCATTGATCAGCAAATCTAGAAGTGGGTGACTGTTTCAAGTTTTGCAGAGGCAGCTGCTAATCAAGGGACCAGAGAAATCTGATCTCACCTTATTTAAAGCTACCCTGAAGAGCTGTAACTGCTTCCCCCACCCTCTCACCTGATCTAACCATCAAGAAGTCTTTGGAGTACTGCTCTCACATAGTGCAGTAATTCACATCTCTCACCTATGGGACGACATTTTAAGGTACACTAATCAGACCCGAGTCATAACTAAGTTCATAGCACCTGTGGCCAACACAGATGGGAGGCAGCCTGCAGAAGGTGCTCCATTTCCTTCTGTAAGATTGCTTTTGCTGTGGTAGGTTTTACTTGTCTGTCCTAGAAACATAATTTCCCACCCCCTCCCCAAACCAACCTCAATCTGTGTATACATTCATGTGACACCCCAAAACACAAAGAATCAAGCTTCACGTACCTATACCCACTACTACAGCCAAAGTGCCACGCTGAGGCCATTGCAGCTGCCCACACAGGTGATGCACAGGGGGAGAGCAACAGCCACAGCATGCCATGCTCCAGCTCCTGCACGCTGCACTACTCGGTCTAATTTCTGATCCCCTCCAGCCTGCATTTGATCATTACCTGCCTCAGAGGGAAAGGCTTCCCACTTAGACACCAGTTCTTCCATCTGAACAGGAACACTCCTCTTAATTAAAAGTTTTAGTTGCTCAGTATCATTTTTGGACATGCTGAAAACAGCTTGACAAGCGTGTACTGTCGTGAGGCTCCAGAATTTAGCCTGCTGTTGGATGTTGCCTCTCCATTTGATGTACTTATTAAGCAAAAAACTAAGTTACAGTTGTGATGTTTCCTGATTCAACAATTTCCAATATTCTTACGTGACAGACGTTTTGCATGGCCAGTAAGTACAATGCACACAGTGTCCCAAGTTTATGCAGCTGCTTCTAAATGCCAAAAGCACTAACACAACATACAATAACTACCCACTACCACCTTCTAACTCTATTAAGATATTAAATAGCAATAGCTGTAGATCCCAGTCTTACCAGTGGCTTGAGGGCTGTTGTTCACATAAGCAGTTCTGTTTGTGTAGGAATCTTTCTACTGGGATTTTGGAATGTCAGCTATATTCCAGAGCATGCTTTGATCCAGTCAACAGTAGTGCATGAGTAACAAGTCCATATCCTGTACACAAACCTTCTGGCTTTAGTCCCATGGAGAATTAAAAAATGCTGCCTCAAGCTGTGGACAGGGATAATCCACAAGGAAAGCACTAGGAAGCAGGGCAGTCAACACTTAAGCCCAGGAGGTGTTGGAGAAACTGGCTAGTGAGTATTAAAGCACATTTAGTCTGTCCTTGCCATCATACGCTCAGCTCCTTGCTGTTCTTCATCCCAGTTAAATATTAAATATCTTAATGCTACAAACTTTGGTCCTCTCTTCCTCAAGGTCAGAAGAGATGTGATGCAGATATTAGCAGAGTTGGAGCACTATCTCCCACAGCCAGAGCCCATGTCTAGAGGCTGCTCACTGACCCAAGCATCTGTGCAGATGCTCTTGCTGTTACAGTCCTCTGCTCTTAGCAGTGCTAACCACAACAGCACTCCAGCCCCTGCATCAACTAAAGCATCAGATAAAGCTACTGCACACCCAACACTGCTACTACCATCAGTAAAGCTTCAACTGTAGGAAGTGTTCTGGGGTGAAGGGGACAGAACCCCAGCCTAGAAACTTCATTAAACACCCCAAACAAGGGGATGTCTTTGTGCTCAACGGACTATTTCCAATAGCTTCCTTTGCTTCTCACATCTTCTTATTCAAGTTGCTCCACTGTTCCCAGTGCTGTCCCTGCAGAGGGAACAAGCAAGGGTTCTCCCCCTTCTTTTGCTGTATCTCCTGCCAAGCTCTGCACAGCATCTGGTGCAAAACTACGAACTACACAAAAATGCGCCTCTGGCAGCGAGGAAAGAAGAGCTGTTTGCAAAGCACTGAACTTGACCCCATCCAGCTCCTGGCTACCTCGACAGTCAGTACTTGCTAAAAGGGGAACGGGCTGTAAACCAGGGGAGGTGCAAGGCTTACCGAGTAGCCGAGTCCCTTGTTGGTTGTCTTACTGCCCCGTTTCCTCAGGGATTTGGTTTCAATATGCTGGCCTTATCTTGTGCTTTGTTCCAGTGGGTTCAGAGCCTGTGATCCCATCAGCCAGTTCCCCATAGAAAACTGGCTTTTTTCCCTGAGCCTGCCAGGCCCACACACTTCCCTGAGCCTTCTTCCCGCTGCTCCTCACCTCCTGCAGAGGGGCTGGGGGGTCCCACCGATGTTGCTCCCCCCATTTCACCTGGCAATGCCACCAGCACTGGGTTACACACTGATTCATGCCGGTAAAGAAGGAAACTACTTTAGAACCAAAAGGGACTAACAAAAAAAAAAAAATTAAAAAAAAATTATAATTATAATGCAAAATTACCGACACAAACTCCCCCCTCCCACCTTTCCCGTAACAAAAAAGCCCAGGAATTAGACTTTCTTGGGACGACGTCCAACTTGGTAATAATAATAAATGCTGACGAGGATGAAGAGGGCTCGGCTGACCAGGAGGAGCACGGCACCTGTGGCTATCCGGCTACTCTCAACCAGGGAGACAGTGGTAACTGGAGGAGAAGGAAGGAGACAAGCAGAGGTTGGTGATGCAAAACCGAAAGGAGACAAATAGCACAACGCTGTTTTCTGCTGCCCTCTAACGCAGAGCTTTGGCAGGAACTGCTGAGCCTTGTGAGTGCAGGAGCTTTTAGCACAGGCTCGTTCACATGCACAGTGAACCTGTGGCAGAGGCTCTTCACTAGCTCCTTTTCACTGCCTTGAAGCTTGCCATGGACACCAGAGCTCTCCCTTACAGAAACCCTGCTTTCAAGGCAGCCCCACATTCAGGCAGCCTGAAACAGTCACTTGAGCAGATGTGAGTTTCAGCTGTGCTCAGGTGTTAATCTGGGAGTCACATCCTCCTGAGTTTGCTTTGTGGCTTGAACACTTCAGTGCTGATAAACATTTCTCAACTTTAGGAGCATATACAAAACATGCACAGTCCACACACATCGCCTTTATTGAACACTTCTCTTTTCCGGCCACCAACACACAGCTCATGTCTAAACCAGCTACACACTGAGCTACCAAGACACACATACAAGAACCCCCTTCATTGTTAAATATAGATAAGCTCCCTAGAAACAAGCTAAACTATTATGCTCTGTTTGGGTAACACTGAACACCCCCCTTTTTAGTGTAGGTTGCTAAAATCTTCTCTTGTTAGACCCTGCATCTAGGCAGCCTGCTCCTGTGCTGGCTATGAAGCCCAGAACATTTTCAGGGAGAAAAATAAATGAATTGTCAGAGGACGATGTTCAAAGAGCAGTTCAGGGCAGAGGCTATTCCACGGGGGAGAAGAAAGGGCAGCAGCTGGCAGGAAAGATGCTCCACCACTGCCCTGCCCACCATCATCCCCGCTTCCCACCACACACAGTATTCGCACCCTCCTCCTTCTCCTCGTCCCCGGCCGGCCGCGGGCACTCACCCAGGAACTGCACGGCGAAGTAGCAGGCCTCGGCCAGCAGGCTCCAGCGGATGATGGCCTTCTCGGCGGTGTACAGGGCGTTCCACATGATGAGCGCGATGCCTGCGGGGGAGAGCGGGGCGCGCTGCCCGAGGGCCGGACGGCGGCCAGGGCCGCGCTTCCCGCCCGCCCCGCGCGGTGCCGCTGCAGGACGCGGGTCGGGCCCCTTTCCCTTCCCACACCATTTCTCCCAGCTCCCCGCACCTCCTTCTCCTTCTCCTTCGCCCCGCTCCTCCTGGCCCTCCCGGGATGCCGCCGCCTGCCCCATCTGCCCTGCCGCTCCCACGGAGCCCGCCGGCCCAGCGCCCCTCCGCGGGCCCCGCTGCAGGCTCCCTTTGCTGGGGTACATGGGGTGATCGATCCCCCAGGGGTTCAGAGCATGCACAGCCCTTCTTGCCCTACCTGCAGCACGCCTGAAGCCCTGCTAGCAAAAAGCAGCAGTAGCCAAGCTTTTCAAAATACCCCTCAGCAATTTCTTTGCTAACAGCAGATGTTCTGCTCTCCGGCTGCAGGTGTCCGGCTGGGCCTGGACTTTGTCCCCTGCTGCCGTTTTAGGCCACCTGTCCCCTTATTCTGCGGGGCAGCCCCAGTACAGGTGTGGCACTCACTGAGGAGGGCTCCTCCATAGAGCCGGATGGGAGTCTTGCTGCTCACCGATTCCTCCTCAAAGATGGCATCAAAGAGCTGGTCAGGAAAAGCAAGGGCCTGGCAGAGGCGAGAGAAAAACTCAGCAACCTGAACTGGCCGGGGCCACCAATACATGCCCTCTTGGGCAACAGCACTCCAGATCATGCCTTTGTGGGACTGGAGCCGCTGCCAGGAAACTGGGAATTAAGGGGGCACAGAAATATCACCATGTCAGCTATCAGCTGCATGGCTGGTGTCTGTGGCCAAGGCTGCCATTCCTTGGTTTATGGGCCCTGCTAATGAAAACAGACAGGTGATGGGAACAAGCTGCCAAGGACACTGTTGGCAAAGCCAGCTGAGACATGCTGAGGGCAAAGGCCTCACAGGACAAAGTGGTAGGAGCTGCTGGAGGAAGCTAAATGGCAGGGACTGAAGGGCCATGCTGGGGCACCCCTTTGGCAGTCAGGAGCTGGTTGTTGCCAGGACGGCGTCCCTCACTCACCATGATGGCCACCCCGGAAAACATGACGGCGGAAACCAGCTGCCAGACCCTGCATCAGAGGGAAGACAGAGGATCCAGCATGAGCTTGGAGGTGACTGCATCACTCATACTTCACAAAGCATTTCTGGCTGCCCGCTCCTTCATCAGCCCCACGCACAAACGAGACAGCCATAAACCTCCCATGGGAAGACTCAGCTTTCCACATCCCTCTAGCTCCAGCCTCAACTTGCAAACCAGCCTTGCTGGTGAGACAGAGCCAGACTCCCCCTCACCCAAGAAAAGGAGGGAAGTGACCCTGCCAAGAGGATGGTGCAGAGCAGGGTCCTCACAGGACACACCACCCTGTCACAAAGTAGAACAGGAGCTCCTCCAGCCCCACATAGCCCTTGTAATTCTCTGCACATGCAATGAGACAAGAACTTGAGGGCTTCAGGCTCATTTATGGGAGAAGAATGCAGAGCTGGTCTGGTTCCACAGCCTGCAAGAAGCCCCTGCAGGGAGCAGGGATGCTGGCACAGCAGCAGAGTTGGTGTCAGAAATCAGCTGGCAGGGATACTGTGGCCAAGGGGCCTCAGATGACATAGCTCCAAGGTGATTGAGTACTTTACCTGAGTCCCAGTGGTTCCCGGACTGCAAACTTGATTTCATTTCCCAGTACTTGGCTAATCTGAAATTTAAATGAAAGGCACAAGCTAAGCAGATCCTTCCCCAGTCTTTAGGTAGTACTCACCAACCCAAAACCACGTATCTACTCCCGTGTAGGAGTTTCTCTCTGAGAGGTCTGGAAGGAGGAGGAGGACAAAGGATTCAGCTGTGACTCTTTGGTCCCAACACCTGCCTTGATTTCCATCAGGAGCTGCAGCCTCCACTGCTCCCTTACTGGGATCAGCCACCTGCAGCACGCAGCTGGGGAAGGGTCAACACTAACTCCTGTTTCCTCTTACCTATGGAAGAGGGGAACCGACTCCTCACACACATCACACCTGCACGGCACATCCTGATGGAGCACAGGCTCCTGCAGAGCTCTCAGCGTGTCACAGTATCTGTCCTGCTGTCACATGCACACTGCCCAGAGCTGCTCATGTTCACATGAGCATGCTCCCGTTCACAACGCCTGGCTGTGACGACCCCAAACCACACGGATGGTTTGCTCAGCACAAGGCCCCTTTTCCACCATTGCTGCACACGGGCTGCCCTCACCTTTGAGCGATGGACCTCGCCGTCATCATCCTCCCCGCCGACGCCCAGGATCTTGCGTGTCTTCAGCCTGCTCACCAGGTCGGTCTGGCTGTGCTTCTTCATCAGCGGCGGGGGCTGCTTCGCCGCCATGGTGCTGGCCCTGCCCCACCGGCCCTTGGCTGCCGGGTGCCACGAGGAGGGTGCAGGAAGCGGCTCCGCTCTCACATGAAATCTCACGACGGTTGGGAAAATGAAACAACCACCGCCGCAAGATCTTTCTGTTAGGCTGGCAGACGGCTCCTCATCCTCGCGGGGCAGGGAGCCCTGGCAACGAGGCCGGCCCCAGCTACAGGTGGCTCATCTCAGAATGATCCTGCTGTCTCCAGGATCTGCCTTGGTGTGGGGGGAAAGAAAAAGCTTTAGTGGAGTGGCTTTAGCATGGACATTTAGTTATAACTGCTTTTGACCTACAAACCATAATCTTGTCTATCCCAGCATGAGACAATGCCCAATAGCACCTCTTTGCTGTTTTTCAGATTAGGGGAATTAAGTGCGTCTCAGACTAGGGGAATTAAAATCATTAAGTAATGCTTGGCCTTTTTTCTTTTCCCATGTAATGCATCACATTTTTCAGCTGCCATTTCAGGTCAAACCCCAAACAAGTATCAATTATTTATTTGTATGCCCCCCTCAGATGCTGCAGGCTGAATTTGTCAGCCCCTGAACAACAAGAAGCCAGAGGCATGATTTTCCCTGAAGACACTCACTTTGCTTTCTGGGAAATGATGGCAATTAGAAACTACAAATACTATCTGGGATAAGTAAATACAGGCAGCAAGAATTGAAAGAGATAACTTCTGCCCTGACATGCATATAGAAGTACAGGTATTGGGTCCCATGAAATCACTCGGTCTCATCCCGCAATCATAAAACCCTGGAAAGGCTCAGTTTGGAAAGCCTTTTCTTCCAATTTGACTTCATTTCATCTTGGCTCAGCTGAACACAAACACTTTTTTCCATTTGCCACTTCGCCCTTCCAGAGACCCCCAGAAATATTCCCCAGGCACCAAGCACAGCTAATCCAGCCTAAGCAAGTGTCAGGCTCAAGCACCAGCAGCCCTGTGCCCCAGCCAAGCCTTCCCAGAGCTGCCCCAGGAGGAAACAATTTATGCTGATGTCTAAATATTTCACAAGTCTTTGGAGAGAAATAAAATAAAGTACAATTATTTTGGCATCGTGCATGCAAATGTTGTCCCAGTGCCTTGCGAGGGATTTCCCTCTCAAAGGAAAACCTTTCCCTGTGGTGGTTCAGACAAGAACAGCCAGTACTGTCTGCAAGTGCCCAATGTAACTCTTTCTTTAGGGCAAAGTTAAGAGGTCTTGCTGGGAAGGTGCAAAAGGTGAACCACCCCATGATCAAGGATTTAATAAGGTCCTCTCAGCAGACCAGGCAAAATGCTTTCCAGTGACCCAGTTGAGCTACTCAGTGCTTTGGAGGTACTTCTTTTGGATTGCAGCAGGGCTTGCTTGCTCGTGGGTTTTTTGCAGTTATTCCCCTGAATAACTAAGGCCAGGTTCCTGGAAAGGCAGCATGAAGCCAGATGGCAGCAGTCAGGGTCTAGAAATACTTCAGAATTGGGACAGTGGAAAACAACCACACAGGAGGAAGGTAGAAGCTGTATACTCAGGCCTACCTTTGAGCACAGGGCAGCAAGCTCAAATGGTAGTTGGCAGTAGAAAAGTTTGAAAGACTTATCATGTCTGGGGTTTGCCAACCTAAACTGTCACAGTAAATTGTGTGCATTCAAGTCTAGATAATCTACGCACAAAATCCACCCCAAAGCCAGAGTGATGTGTCTAAAAGAGAAGCTCAACCTCTTTAACTAGCTACAGTTTTTGCATTTTTTTCTTCTCCTGGCTGACCCAGACTCACAAGATTGGATGCTGAGTGGTTTCCCACCAGAACTGCTGAAACCAGACAAGACATGTTGCTGTGGTATTTCTAGCCCAGCATTTTCTGATCAAAGCCATTCATTCCAATCATGAAGCAACAGTCCTGTGGTGAATGCTCCTCTCTCTCACTCTGAGGCCATCCCACATCTCTAAAGTTAGGGGAAAAGTATTGCAGAGGGCCTGAGCAGGCACATCCTACTGGCTCTCCTCGGGAATAAGAGACCTGAGGCTTGCTGGTCTTGACAGGACTTGGGGTGCTGAGCGTGCTGGCCATGCCATCCTGGCACTTCTGGATCTTTCCTGGTTTCGTGCTAGGGAAAGCCTGATGCCCACACCTCCTGCTCTGGCCTCATGGCCAGAAATGCCAGAGGAAGGGAAGATGGGACAGGGGAAACAAAAAGGAAGGAAGAAGGAAAAAAAAAAAAAAAAAAAAAAAGAAGGAAGAATAAAGAAGGAGGAAAAAAAAAAAGAAGAAAAAAAGGAAGAAAAAGAAAAGAAAAAAGGAAAAAAAAGAAGAAAAAAAAAAGGAAGAAAAACAGCAAGGAAGAAAAAAGTAATAGAGAATTTCTCCTGAGAGCAAGAAGCAAAGAAAGGTGGGACTCCATGACTCACCAGTGAAGACTGCACTGAATAGCTTTCTGATTACAGAGGCAGTTTAACAACTGGCTCAAGGCCAAAAGATCAAAATTTGCCTTCATCATTTGTCTCGCCAGTTGCTTTCAGGGCAGGAGTTGGTGGAAATTTATCCACATCATCATTAACACTGCTCTCCCATTAAGAGTTTCCACTAATTTGTGGTAAGCCACTGGCCAAGAGCCGGGACAACACAGGCCAGACACAAATGCCAATAAAACAATCTGGTGCATAAACCCACGCTCTTACAGCACAGCCACGGCACGGCCCCGCAGCCAGTCCCACATCTCATTACCCCCATCGTCCAGAGACACAGCCAGTCTAACAAATGCTGAATATTAATGGCTAACGAGCTAATGAATGCAATTAGCGCTAATTCAGTGACATTCAGATAGAAGATGCTGAGGATTTGAAAGCATTATACTTACATTAATGTATCCTGACACACTGACAATTTAGAGGATGGTTTCTATTAGCCTGTGAGTTTGCAAAGGGAAACCTCCACCTCCTCTTTCTCCTGCGATTCTCTCCTCCTTAATCCTTTTTCCAAGCATCCCAGGGACTGTGCAGATCAACCACCATAAACAGGCAATTCCTGCTCCCTGCCACAGCTCTCTGTGACGGGCAGTGCCTATGTGCAGCTGAAAGAGGGCTTTTTCCTCATAGATCCCTTTTCTTCGCAGGCTCTTTTCAGTGTCTGCTCGCTTGCTCAGCTGTTCAGCATACTGCATTCAATTTTGATAGCAACTGCTTCGTGGTGCAAAGAAACCTCACTGGCGCCACGCCAATGATAGCTCAATCTCTCCCACCTCCAGCAGCTCTTCCCCCAACGTCTCTGCTTCCCTCCCAGCGTCTGGAAAGGAGAGCTCCGCAGCGTGGGAGAGAGGAGACTCAAGTGTACACGCCACGGTGCTGCAGCAGCCAGAGCTGTGCACCCACCACAGAGGTGCAGAACCAGACCCCGCTCCAGCAGCGCCTGGAGCTGACTGCCTACAGCTCCTGCAAGCCAGAGCCTGACTGCTCGTGGGTGGCAAGCTGCCTCCCTGGGAGGACACGGCTCCCCAGGGCCCTGGGGACAGGGATGCTGCCTGCTGCTAAGCTGGATGGCACTGTCGTGCACAGTGCAGCCTTTTACCTGACAAAGCAGTGGTGCTTGAATTAAAGAGGTGGCACTACAGAACCTCTTGCTCCAAGGGTTTGATGGCACTTCCGATCTGCAAGCAGGGGAAGAGACTAAGAAACGAGTCAAGCTGGGGCAATGAAATGTTTATACATTTAAGCTGGACACAAGTTTGTTCAGCTCTATCACGTTCAGGCCAGTGAGAGGATCCTTGCTCTCCTGTTGCAGATTTCCCAAGTCAGTACCCAAGACAACTCAACATCTTGAGCTCGCTTTGATTTGTTATGCCTAAGAATTATCCAGGAACGTGCAGTGGATGTATGTCCTTTGTAACAGCCTAACAGGGCACCTGCCATGCCTAAGCATCTTCTACAGAGCACAGGTTGAGAACCAATACTAAGTATGAAGCAGAGGCAGTGTCCCTTTCCAATACTGAAGTTGTCTGGGAGCAATCTGGCAGATCCCAGGGGAGTTCTCCAGCACTGCAGCAGCACAAAGAAGTGTGCACATGAGAGGGGCATTCACCGTGGCAGCTGTGCTGTACCTGGCCTTCATAGATGGGCTGATGCCTACAGCAGTTCTCTTGCAAGGGCCCAGCAGCTGTAATGGATTTGTCCAGCTCTTCTGGTGTTCCTCCAGGCTGTGGCAGTTCTGTCTCTTTGCTGCTGAGGACAGTACTGGATCCATAGCAGCTGCTCTGGACCCTATACCTCATCAGCCACAGAGCTGTCAAGGAAGCCTGAGCTCAAACACGTGTGCACAGTAAAGAGGAGAGGCAGTGGAAACACAGGTGGATTAAGGACAGGATCCACAGACCTACCAAGGACCTCAGTCCTTGCAAACATTACACTGTTGCCGAATGGCAGGGGACCTAAGACTTCTTTTTTCCCACCACACATGAAGATTCAGTCTGCTCACTTTCACATGTTTAAAATCTGTTCATAAACAACCTCAGACACTTCAGGACTCTGAAATACTGAGGGATGAGGTAAATTCCCTGTGTCTAACCCAAAACCACACCTGAGAGTCACAAAATATCTTGTGCATCCTGTCTAAATGGCATATCAAGATTTTCCCCTGGAAGCCCATGGTGCAGCAGACCTGGAGCCAGAACTCCCCATGTCCCATGTAACTACCAAAATACAGCTATTTTCATCTTGTATTTCTGGAACTGCACATCCCAAACCCACGGTGACCAAACCAGCTCCCTGCCTAGGTTTCTATCAAGCGTGGAGATTTAGACTATTAGGGCCTCTCTACCATCAGCCAGCTGGGAATGAAACTTGATCAAGCCAAAAATAACCTGATGCTCAGGCAGTAAAAGCAATTAGCACTCAGCCACCACAGCAGCAGAATGCGGTGGCTGCTCCTGCTCCGTCTGGCACAGTCTGTACCCCTAAGCAACAGGGAGACTTCAGATTTCTCACCTGTAACAAGACAGGTACACAGGACTCTGTTCCTACATAAACACCAGCCCTTTCAGCACAGAAGGCTCTTTGCAATACCAGCAGGAAGCATGCCTTGACAGAGGCTCATCCCCAGCCCTGCCACAGCCCTTTAAGCAACTCTAAAAGGCACAGGGAGCTGCTTCCTTAAGCAACTGTAAAAGGCACAGGGAGACTGTCAACCCTATGGAATACCTACACACCTGGGCAGTAGATTTTTCTGCCCCTACACATGATGAAAATGCAAAACAAGATCCTTAGGTCAAAGGATATTTTCACTGGGTGCCTCCAGATCATCTGCAATGCACCAAGAGCATCAGCCACATCTGATGCTCACTCTTCAGGCCGAGCACATCTCCTGCCCAGACACCACTGAATGCCCTCCAATACTGTTTGTGAGAGATGCAGAGCTGCCCATGACTACAAAGCCCCCATTTGCAAGGCAGTGACACTCAGTGCCTACAGCAGCTCTGGCAACCTCAACCATGATGGATACAGCCACCATCACCCCACAACAGAGGACAATGAGTCCTCTGCAGCCTGCTGAGGAGGAAAGAGTTAACTTGTGCGGCTTACTCAGTTACCACTTCACAAAAAAAAGGACATCCAAAGTCTGCTCAGCATTTTCCATGCATCCTCTCCTCCATCTGCTTCAGGGTTGCTTTAGCCCAAGCAGGCTCAGCCCCTGCACCCTCCTCCCCACTGCTCCTCTGCAGCCCCTAGGTGCAGCAGCTCCTGCCCCCAAGCTCCCCGTGGCTGTACAAACATCCTGCCCCAAGAAGAACCACTATTGGCTATATCCCATAGCAGCTGGGATGTATGGCCCATCTCCAGAATTTTATTGCCCATAGGTTTCAAGTTTCCTTTTGCAGAGACACAGGAAAGTTTCTGTCTGTGTCACAGGACGTGTTATACAGCAATCAAAACCTGTAAAGTGCCCAGTTTCCCCAGAACACGATAAAAAAGCTCTGTTGCTCTACTAGTTTCTCAAATGGGAGCTATAATTAAACACAGCAACCTCACTCCCGCCGGCCTGCCAGCCACCACCTGCAGCAACTCGCTGACCCCGCCATGTGAGCCTGGGCAGCACCTCAGGGGAGAAATGCTTGTTTGCCTCTGCAGCAGCTGGCAGGGCAGCCTGGGACATGCTGCAAGTGCTCGGGCAGGCGCCCTGCACAGCTGTGGTGACCACCAGGGTACACAGGGCTCCCCAGCGGGACACCTGGCCCCAGCGTGGCCCCTCTGTATGGGCTCCGGGGGCTGTCACCACAGGGGACAAACAGACTTCACCCTTCATCCACCACACACGTGCACTCACACCCTACGGGCAGGGATCCCCACAAAGGATGCAAGGTACAAGCACAACAATGTACAACAGCTGCTCCAGCAGCTCTCGTCTGTGTTACTTACATAGAAGTCCATCCCCTGCATCATCCTCCTTTCTGCCACCGAGGCTCTCAGCCCAGCCAGACACAGCAATCCATCACCCAAAGCTGCCCTTGCTCTCCCCAAAGGCTCTGGCTGCCACCTCCCCACCCAGCCCCTCGCTGTCTCAACAGATGGTCACAACCAAGCAGTTCAGTTTCCCAGGAAGCTGGGAGGATGGGAGAGAGAGAGAGGGAAGTAGGACATATTAGGATAGGGTGCTGTTTTTCTTTAAGGGCATTAAAAGAGGAGAATTCCTCTTTGATTCCCAGCTGGCTTAGACAGGTGTTTGTGAGAGATGGACCCAGAAGCTTAACAGGCCATCTGTCCTGCAGATGATTTCTACAGGGAAACATTAGAAGGAAAAATAAAACCCATATGTACACACAGAGAAACACACACCAAAAAAAACCCCAAGTAAATCAACCCTTGCTATTGAAAAAGAGCAGCTTAAAAAGCTAGGAAAGCCCTTCAACCACACAGGGTAATACCGGTCAGTTTTACAGAAAAAATGATGCAACTGCATTTCATCTCCTCTGCCTCGCACCTGAGGCATAACAGAGGCTCAAAGGAACTCTATGGAAAGACTCAGGGAGGAGTCCATACACGTGCTGTTTATCCACAACACCACTGGACACTGAGCCTTCACAGTAACACGGGGCTTCTTGGCACCTCTTTTCCTGACAACCACAAACCTCCCCAAATTTTCTTTCTACTGTGCCCCCAAGCACCTGACAAGAGACTTTCATAAATGCTCCAGGAAGCCAATGCTCTTTATTCTCAACAATTCCCTGCACCTTTGTCCTTTTCCAGAACTCAAAAGAAAATCGTTAAGAAACTACAATTTGGGACATTAGGTCCCCTGAGCCACATACAGGCACAACATCCATCTGTATACTGTCACTGAAACAGTGATTTCAAAGTCGTTCTCGATGGATTCCCTCCCCCAAGACAATAATCTACACCTCCAGCAACATTAGTTCTCTATCTGCAATCCTGGAACTTACTCAGCACAATGCAACCACTGATTTATACACTCTCAACACATCTACAACCATGAAATGGAAGATAAAATGGGTTTGTTCCACTCCAGAACTGCAAAAGCAGATTCCCAACCAGTTTCATGGGCCATTTTGCAACCCCAGCCTGAGAACAACTCCTGCAGGACACCCCAGCAGCATCAGATTATTCTCCTCCATTTGTGTAGAAAACAAAGAGTTTCTCATCTCCATAGTCCGTCATGATATGACCAGATGTGCAGTCTAAGCAAACACAATAGGGAGGAAGAAGGGCAGACGAATAAATTTGCATTAAGCAGGAAGATTGCCTTTTGGTCTAGCCAGAATATTTCCTGAGTCCTAAGGCACATAGGCACTCACACCTCTCATTGTACAAGCAATAGAGCTTCCTTCTATGACACAGAAGTTCTGTAAATCAGGCCTAATATGAAATGTCCCAAGCAATTATCAGTCAACAGCTGAGTTATTAACAACGCTGTTATAGAGCATTTCCCATATACATGGTTACATCCACATCCTAGATAAAATAATAAAATTTTATGATTTATATAAATGCATTTAATTTATAAGTTATATATTAATAAATTAAGCCAGTATAAATGTACATACATTTACATGTAAATATATGTATTTTACACAAATATATATATATAACTATATATATTACATACATTTTACACAAATATATGTATATATATATATATTACATATACATACACACAAATAAGAGACATGGGTTGATTTGTGTGAACTTACTTTGGGTCCCACTGCATGACCTCTTGACTGGTTAGTAAAGAGAATTCAGACTACCAGACTAACCAAGTATGTTGGCATTCACCTAGATTTTGGTCTCAAGGGTGAGATGAGCAGCTTGTCCCAGACTCCTTCCTGGAAGATGCCATTTAGAGTCTCAATTCCTGCTTCTAGGTCAACCATTTACTGCCCTAAGACTGATGCCACCTGTGATCTCTCAGCCCTGGACTACCACCACCTACACACCACTTGGAACCATCACTTGGGAACACCTTCTCACATCTCCCTTAAACAATTTGCCAATATCTCCTGTTCATTCGCACACAATTAGAACTCTGGTTTATCGCTCCCTCGTGGCTCCTTAGACATGAAATAAGCCCAGACATGCAGACAGGCTCAGGAAGTTGCTTAGCAAAAACATGATGGAGAAGGCCTCCCAACAAAACACATACTTCAACTACTTGGTAGCCTATCCCAACGTGGCAAAAATCTCCCTCTGACACCTTAGCAGTTTCTATAGCAACAGGTTACTGCTAAAAATGTCAGATGCAAAATTCCCCATGTTGGGCAAACAGGAGCTAGGAGGACAGATTTAGAAGAGGAAAACTTCTCAATAGCTGTTGCCAGAGCTAGCACAGGCTCTGCTAATTCACAAGTCAGTGGTGAAACAACTTAAAAGAAACTTCTAGCAACCCACTAGAGGGGGAACACATGGTGCACAGGGATGTGTCTGTGGAGCACTGTTCCACAGCATCCCTCAGAATGAGAAGGAGCCACAAGTATCCCCCTCTCCTACAATGTGGCAATGAGGCACTTGAAAGTGAAACCAGCTGTTTTTAGGAACAGAACTACAGCACAGCATGCAGAGTAGGAAGCCTGAAAGCTGAACTATTAGATTATAGGTTTGGCAGTACTGCTGCCCCTTTCATAAAATCAAGACTGGGTCATTAAACCTCTGGGACCTTAGTTTTCCCAGATGTATATGAAAAGTAAATCTACCAGAGAAGTTCATATAGCTCATGTGCAGCAGGTGACACATCTTACCAGCAACAGCCCAGCCACTGTACCCCACCAGTGCCAGGTCATGACACCTCGGCCTGCTCTGTGGACTCCTGTGCAGCACTTGGTTCATTACACACAACATGTCAGGGGCACAAATGCCCTTCCTGGCCTCACCAACAACCAGCTTAGCATGACATCGACTTTGTCTGTCTGTCTGCATTCACTGCTGGTGGGAGAAAGCACTGTGGAAACCTTGGGGTGAACCTCCCATGGACACTGCCTTCGCACACACCAGAAACTCTCGGAAGGTCCTCGTGGTCAGCTGCAGAAAACCAAAGCAGCCACAGCTCAGCAGAGAGCTGCACAGGGGAGGAGGGCGGAAGGAAGCCCACCACACTAACAGCAAGTGACTGCATCTGCCAGTGTGGTGCTCAAGTCAGAGTCTTGAAGAACCTACAGGCTTTCCCCACGAACACAGCACCCATCCCCCTGGAACTCACCCACCTGACTTTGCTTTTATGTGCTGCTGAGTCAGGGGAAAACTCTGCACGCAGCCATGTATGTGGATGTGCACATGTTTGTTTATGCATGAGCTGTCAAGCCCCGAATTATGCACAGATCAACAAGGCTCTTTGAATTCCCCGACTGTGAAGTGCGTGACATTTAATCTGAGCCTTCCTTTTGGATTTCATATCGTGCATTATCAACAATGGCTATTCAGCACACAAGTACCCTTTAGAAAGCTTTCATCAGAAAAAGGAACTCATATAAAGGAGATTGAAAGAGATAATGTGTCTGATGCATGACAGGTTCTCCAGCTTCCACAAAAGACCAGTATGTGTGTACTGTGAGGAACACGCACAGAGTCAGTCTGCCCTCAGCCCAGAGTAAAAGCACTTCATGGATGGAGAGAATCTAGTTTGGAAACATCAACTATAACTTGAATCTGTACATCTCCTCACCTCCCTCTTTTAGGCTCCCTTGGAAATAGGCAGAGTGAGCCAACCCACAGAGGTGTCCATTTTAGGACAAGATGCATGCATACACAACCCTGGAATGGTTCACCTCTTCCCATATATGACAGGAGAAGCCTAGCTGATGAGCAAGACTAGGCTTTTGATTGCTTTTATATGGATGGACAAGATCAAGATCCTTGCCGTGAACTTTTCACTACCTGATCCTAGGCAAAGCCTGTATCACTTTTGCCCATCTCACAGCATGGAGTCATATTTTGGGATTATGAAAAATACTAGACAACAACATGCATGGAGATAGTATGTCCTGTAGTCACAGCCACAAGGGCAAGGGTATGGAGATGTTGTGTCTTATAGTCACAGGCACAAAGGACACGCATCAGCCTAAGGAACTACAGCAAGATTTCTCTTTTCATAGCAGAAAGGGGGCAAAGGACACTGGTACGTAGCATAAACAGCCTTGGTGACAAGGGACATCTGAGAACTGAGAGGTCCCACAGGAGTTCTCTCCATCTTGCCTGGCACATGTGAGAGAAGTCTTAGGAAAAAAATGGTAAAGGTAGTACTGACTAGTTCTTCTCCCTACTTTAGTTTGATTCCTCTACCCAGGGACATGGAGGCACAGAGAAATTCAGGCAGCCAAATGATAGCAGCATCACTGCTACATTGTCAGTGCTACTGACAAATCAAGGTCTCACGTAACCATGGAAAACACAGCATTGCCAGATGTCCCATCTCTACTATCAAGGGTTGTTTAAGGACCTTCCCTTCTTTTTCAATTTTGAGTCTCAGACACTTGGGTACAACAAGTTCCAGTAATATCAGGATCATCCATCAGGACTCTGTGTGTGTGTACACACACGGTGCTTTGTTACTGAGCCTGTGTATACACACATCTGTCCACAAACATACAGAACAGCCTCCTGCTTAGAAGAGCTCATGACACAGAAGTGTCAGGTTTTAGTCAACACCTTCCCCATTACGTTTCACTCTAATGTCATTTCCATGCAGCCAGGGCTCTGGGGGTTTCAGGTTGGCCTCTTCTCCCCTGTGTTCTTTGACTAATGACAGGCACTCGGTTTGCATGGTGATGTGATGCAGGGAATAAATTGGCTGGAGGGGATAAGCTCAACTGCTTTATTATTCCTCCATCCATCAACCTTCAATGCATCCTGTTTGTCCAGAGATTTAAAGAGTGGACATTGTTACAGTTCATGGAAGGGATTTGAAGAATTCCTGACAGGTTTTTGCCAGCAGACAAGGCAAGAACACAATCATACACCCCAAGGAGAAAACGGCTGCACTGGGCAGAGCAGTAGGGGAGGAGGTAGAAGGATGCACCAGAGGTGCCCTGCTGCACAACACATCTCTGGTCAGCACTTACAGAGACTCCACCAGCAATGCTGATATCAAAGTCAGCTAAATTTTACTCTTACTTTACCAAGAAAACAACCTGAGAAAACACAGATGGTCTAAATTCTTTAGTCCTGTTCAGTGCAACCTTTGACTCCTGGTAGATTTCTGCTTTCTGTAATGTTTAGATGCTCTTTATTGCTATTAAGCAGCTTCTACAGAAACTTTTCTTCCTAGGCCACAAAGAAAATGTTAGAGAAAAACCAATACTACCCAGCTCCCCTGGATTCAGTATTGCAGTTTTTGAATTTTCCTCTCCCTTCTGCAAGGAGGCAGCTCATGTTTCTGCCTACTTGAAATATGCCAAACATCAACCATGGCATGCCAGGCACCTAAAATTAAATTTCCAACAGAAAGACTAAGAGGGGCTTATAACCATGGACCTTTAAGATGTTTTGTTTCTTCAGAAAACAGCCTGCTTCCTGGAGCTCTGGCTAAGACAGCTCTCCATTTCCACAAGACAGTCCTTCCTGAGAACTCCATGCAACATGGCAGGGTGTCTGCACCCAGGCTGTGCTCCAGCACTGCCCACACATCTCTCAGCTTTGCAGCAACACAGTACAGGGCATTAGTGATGCTGCTGCCTGGCTGGGTGCATGCCACACACAGCAAGGCAGGGCCAGACAGCCAGGAAAGCTGAACTGAAGGCATCTTCTTGGCTGTCAGGAAGGATAGGAAGCACAGCTGTCCTTGGGAAACCGCCTGCTCTTTGTCACATCTATCTCCATCTACAGCAATCCTAGCTGGAAGCCCTGAAATAAACTGCAGCACCCAACAAGGGTTGAGATTATTTTAAGGCTCAGCAGTGGAATTCCTGGAACAACATCTATTGGCTGAAAGAGCTCCTCAAGTCTTTATATGACCATAAACATCCGACACCAGAGGTTTGTGTTTCACTCCTAAGGTGGCACCACTACAAGCAGTGCTGCTGCTGCTATCATGGGTTACTGAATGAATGGGTACTCAGACAAAAGCACTGTCTGAGTCACCCACGGAGTTTCCTGAAGACTTGTGGGTTTTCTCTATAGGTCTCGTTTTTGGCTGCTGACACAGACTCAAACTGTTTACTTTCTCAGCCCAGGCAGGATACAGCTAAAAACAAGAGGGTTGCAAGCCTTTGTGTGCTGCTCTGCCTGCACCTGCCTCTCTGGGCCATGCAGTCAAAGTGCTGCTGCTTAATTTTAGTACAAAAAGGAGAGATTCCTCTCTGGTTTGCAGCAGCAAGCAGCTGCAAAGGGGACTGCACACTAATCTCCCTCTAAAATACAGAATCCCTTCAAACAAATAATTAGGTGGCCAGTGTTATCTGACACTCCTCTGTGTGCATCTCCCACTACACCAACTTATCCTGTAATACCACTCCTCAGGAGACCAGACTACCGAACCGTGGATTTATTCCTAACTGCTTTTCTCCCCATGCTCTCTTCTGTGCCTTTGACTTGAATTATGTTAATCCAAATCCCTAACAAAAACATCTAGGAAACTCTGCACCAATGGAGCCAGCTACCAGTCCCTATGCTTAGGCTTCTGATTTTGGCCCCTTAGATTCAGAAAGTGAGCACACGGTTTCTGACCACCAACATCAGCAGAAGCTGCTCAGCCTTTATCAAAACCATTGCAGCTGGGTTCAGTGCTAATTTCCCTGTTTTGGTGATGGATCTCTCCTCCCCATAATGACAGCAGTCTATATAAATCTGGAGTAGAGCTTTCTTACAGACACTGGTCCTTGATTTTGCCCTGTAAGATGAGCTGGGTAAGGGTCCAACCAAAGTCTGGTATAAATGAGTCGGGTACAGCCTAGGCAAGGGCTTCCCCATCTAAACCAATGTGCAAATATGCTCAATAAGTTCTTGCTTTGAATACAGAGGGACAGAAGGGCATATAATTGGAACATATACCCACTGCATGGAATGAGGGTGAGAGACTTATGCAGATTGTGAAACCCAGAAGGAAAGTTTGCTACTGGGGCTTCACCAGAGCCCTGGGAGACAAGAGCTGTGTGGCCAGCACTGTGTGGTGGGCCTTCCAGTAAAACCCCATGCATCTCCAAGCCTCTTCTTCTCCAAGTGTCATCCAGGGTCAGCCACATTAATCAGCACCACAGATGGACACTGAAACACACAGAGATGCATTAGGCCTTGCAGATGACACAGAGCTTCACAAACAGAAGAAGCCCAAGAAGGCCAGAGAGTCATATATCATTTGTAAACTATTGAGAGTGTCTTTGGTTATAGGTGGATTTCCTTAGCATCTTGAATAAGAACTTTTCAAACATGGAGTGAACTCATGCTAGCCTGTAATCTCCAGGACAGCATCAAACCCATATTTTCCAAGGGAAGGCAGAAAGCAATGCGAACAGGGAACACCTGGTCACCTCTTAAGCATTGTTTTTCCTGCTCTGGAAAAAATCCAACTGTATTTTGTGGCCACCATTGGGTCTTTTCCTCCCGAGGCTTATTCTCACATTCCTACATCAAAAATACAAACCCCAGAAGATCTACGTTCCATAAATAATGGCCCAATAGTGCCAAGGTCACCAAGCAGTTCTCTCTGGAGCCAGGCCAGAAGTCAAACATAAACAATCTCAACATCTTGCTGGTTCACGTGTGCTTTCATCCTGTGCCAAGGGAAAGCTTGTAGCCAAAAACGTAGCACTGAGGAGACCGACACCCCCACCTCACGCACAGCTCCACCCAGGTCAACATGCAGCCTCCTGAGCAGCCTGGTGGGAAGGCAGCCAATCCTGCCTGCGTCAGAGGGAGATACTCTTTGTGTTCTAATGGCATCTAGCAGTTTTCTTTAGAAATTTGGGGGCTTACTGGGTGAGGACCAAGCGCACACATCGCACAGAACGTTTCGTGATCCAAAAAGCTCAAAGTGATATTTGTAACCAGCATGTGGTACCATCCCTCCCAGCCCCTACTATTCAACATGTTGCCCTTCAGAAAGCTGCAGGACAAGTGAACACCAGCTGCAGATGTACTCCTGGCATTTTGCACGCTTCAGCACTCGATAATCAATGAGAACAATAGGAAAACATTTCCCTTTGGATCACACCCCAGCCTCCAAGCAGCTCCAAATGGACTGAAAACCTCAGGGGAGGGCATGTCTGTGGTCTATTCTCCAAGAGATTAATGGCCACCCCCAGCCTCGCCTTGCTGTGCATCTCTGGACATGCTCTTGTGTTCGTATCTCTACAATAAAACCTCACTACAGGCCCACAAGCAGAAAGGACCAACTTCTCTTGAGATTGTAGAGCAGACCTCACCTTCTCAGCCTCCTGGTTGGGACAACCACCTACCCATGGAAGAGCTCCCTTCACCTTGCTCCACAATGCAGTTGAAGAACAAGAACACACACATACTAAAGCAGCCAAGTCCCCCTTTTCCCAGCTGCCATCAGTGTCCAGCCCCTCACTGCTGAGGGCACCAGGACACCACAGGTTCATGGTGTCCCTCACACTCTGCTGTGCATGCATCAGGTGTGTATTCATGCAACCTAGCTGAGACAGGGCTAGGGCTACTTGAGGTGCTTTCATGCTGAGTCTTAAGATGTTGTTTATTTTGGGGTTTTTGCCAAAACCTTTCTAAGAAAACTTCCTCCCCGGGCAGACTCCCCTGCTTGAAATGCAACTACTATTTATTTGTTTAAAAATCTCTTTCCTCATCCACAGGCCCTGAATGCCATTGTTCAGCAGACTGCTCCACTGCAGATAGTTACTGAACAAGTTATTTATGCCAAGTCCAGAATAGCCAGTGCTCTTGCATACTCTGTAGTTTGTCATGGCTCAGCTGTGCTAGTGGTACCCTAATGTCAACAAGGCTTTGGTTGCTGCTGGCATTTGTAACTCCCAGCTTTTGCAGACAGAGGAGATTAAATGGTACCCATTTAATCACTTGCAGCCCTGATTCTCAGCTGCAGGAGGGTCAGGCTCCTTGCTCAGGTAAGAAAAAGGCTCATTGAACTCCAACTCCAAGCAGCGCTGAGGCAGGGCAAGGAGCAGGTGCTGAAAAAGGTGCTGCTTCTTGCTCAGCCTGGTTTGCTCACTCAGAGCTGAACTCAACAGAGAAGCCTAATAGCTGCTGCTGCTCTAGACAGAGCAGTGCACCTGCTCAGATGGGACAGCCAGACCCTGCAAGAGGCATAGCAGACCGCTCAGCACGCAGGAATGTGCAAGCTCTGGCGGGGATGCAGAGCCCGCTGAGAGCTGGCTTCCCTCACCTTCCCCTGCGATGGCAGGGGGTCTGTCCCAGCTCCCTCCCGCATCGCGGCTCCCGCACCCTGCCCCTCTCCCTCCGTCCCCTCCCAAGCACCTCCCCGTGCACCATGGCCAAGCCCTCCTTGCAGCCAGGGTTCCCCAGCAGGAACACCTACAGGACTGCGTCCCACGGGGAGCACCGCTGTGCTAAGCTTCCCTCATCCCAACCCGACGGAACGCTCAGCCACCGAGGCTGACCCCCTAGCCTGTGCAGTGGTCAGGACTCAGCCTCCCCTTTCAGGCACCTGAAGTACTCATCTGGGGACCGTGGTCCTGTGACGCTTCCCGAGCACGCGGAGAAGGACGGAGCACTTCCAGGAACGAAGTGACATCGGACCCCTGCCTCTGAGTCGAGTAACAGCCAGGAGAAAGCCCTCGCCACAAAGCCAAGGGACCGCCTGCGCATCACCTCGCAAGGCGGCACGGCTGCTGTCCCTCCTCCAACGCTCGGAGTAACCCGCCACCCTCCCATCAGGATACAGCGCTCCACCACCTCCTCCACCCATCCCACCCGGACCAGGCACGGCCAGGACGGAGACGGTCCCATCGCAGCCACGCGCAGCCAGCACAAGGGCTGGTCCCTCTCCTTAAGCCCCTGTCCGTCCGTCCGTCCGTCGGTCCATCCATCCATCCATCCCTCCCTCCCTCCCCCGTCCGCGCTGACTGCGCGGGGGCAGCGGGGGCCGGCTGCCAGCACCGGGCTCCCGCGGGGCGCACGGCGCGGCGGGGTCCGCGCCCCCGCTCCCCGGGACCCCGAGGGGCGGCGGGGAAAGTGCACTCACCGCCCTAGCGCAGGTCCCGGCGGCGGGGGACGCTCCCGAGGGCTCGGCTGGGCTGCCCCATGGGCAGAGCGCTCCGGGGGCGGCCGCGGCGCCGCGCAGCCCGCAGGCGGCCAGACTGAGCCCGGCCCCCGCGCCGCGCCGCCTTTACCGCGCCCGCCCGCCCCGCCCGCGCCGGCCCACGGCGGGCGGGACCCGCCACCGCCACCGCCACCGCCACCGCCACCGCCACCGCCCGACGGAGCGGCCCCGCCGCCCGGCCCGGCACCGCGCAGGAACGCTGGGTTTACCTGCGGGGTCCCGCGGGGCTCCTGTGCAGGTCACGCCTGGGCCACCTGTGACCGCCTCTTGGCGTGGGAACAAAGAGCGGCGTCCCGGGGCCGGGTTCCTGCCAGGGAAGGAGGGGCGGGGGCATCCATGGAAATAAACCCATGGGAGGAACAAAAGGCTCCTGTCCCAGCCGGCCCGTCGGAGGTGTCATCGCTTCATGTCCGACGGGTCGGAGCTACCGAGGGGCGGCAGCGAGACTGCCCCAAGTCCTTCTCTGCGATACAAATGAGGCCTCGATCGTGCTGGTCACGGCCGCGTGGTTTCGAGGACTGCTTTACAATTCCCTGAGAAAGGCAAAAGGGAATAAACGTGGGCGTAGGGGAACACGCATAGTTTTTCCAGGTGCAGTGGTGCAGGGGAAGAGCCTGGCTGCACAGAGGGCTGCAGGGCCGCCTCCCACCGCCAGCCTGGCCAGAGCCTGCCCTGGAGCGAGGCTCACATCACCCGCTCCCTCTGGAAGGATGCTCGGAGACCAAGTCGGGCGTGCTGGCATTTTCATGTTGCGGTTGTCTCAGGGCAGATAAGATTGTAAGGAAAGAGAACGACAGCATGGTAAAGGGCAAGCATCAGGGACTGTTAGACACAGAGGGGGGGCAGAGGAGCTGGCAGCAGTTCTGTCCCTATCCTGGTGCAACTCCTTTTTCCAAGGTAGGTTTCTAGTGAGTTCATTTGATCCAGCTCATTTCACAGGTCCAGTGTGAAAGTGTAGAAGAGGACGATGCCTGCGTGAGATAAAGGGAGAGGGAAGTACAGAGAGTGGAATCGGGTGGGAACCTTTGAACTCACTTTAACCCCACGGATAAACCCTAATGGAGAACCACATCCTCAAACATACAGAGTGATGAGGTCATTGCAAACACAAGGGTGTCCTTTGAGAAACTGAAGGCTTATCCACTGGGAACTGGGCTGAAATGTATCATTTCACAGAGGCCAAGTAATGAATCTTTGGGAAATAGAACATTTCTTCAGAGGGAATATCTGACATTTCAGTAGCTGGTTTTGCTGCATAACAGTGGGGGAAAACACTGGGGTTTTTTGGTTTTCTGTGTGTTGGTTTTTGTTGTTGTTTTTTTTTTTTTTTTAAATCCAAGTTCTAAAACAAATTCAATCCTGCCTTGGAGCTAGTCAAACATTTTACTGTAATAAAGTTCAAAATTTTCAGTGGGATTGTGCCAGAACATGTACAAGAAATGAAATATTATATATACTCCATCTGGGCTTTGTGGCATTGAAATATGATAATGAAATACAAAAGCACACAGAGCAAAATGAGAAGGCACAGTCGAAACAATCACGTTTTACATTATTGAGATGAAATAACTATGATATTTCCAAACAAGGAAAGTCAAAATATGTCATGCTGGCTTTTTTTAAAGAGAAATTTGCATTCAAGGAGATGTCTCAGAATTGTTTCAAAGGAGCAATGAGCAGTTTTCTGAGGATAGCTCAGGCTGCTGCATCAGGGTGAGAGTTTCAGAAGTAGTAAACGTTTCTTTTCACCGTTCGTCATTCAAACAGTTGTGTCATCTGATGTCACAAGGGACTCTGGGGTTATTTCTGGCACGTATAAATACGCTTTTGAAAATATTACCCTCAGCCAAGATTTGAATTCATAAACAAGAGCCAGAGGCCTTCTGCAGCAACGGCATTGTTTGACACCGCCTAGATCACCCACCCACCCACCTTTTATTAATTCAGAAGCCTGGGTCAAGCCTTTGTCCTCCCTGCTGAGTGTTTCAATGGCAAGACAACTGCCAGAGGATGTGCTTTCAGCTCCGTCCCTCTCCTCTCTCTCTTTGATGCTGTTTGGTCAGAACAGATCATCACAGCATTAATACTGGTCTGTGTGACCACGTTTGATAAGTAACCTCAGGCTTTCAGGCACATTTTTTTTTTTTTCCCAGCTCCCCCAGCAACAGGCAGATGGATGGGTGCAGGCAGACCTCTCCTGACTCCTTGCAGGCAGGCCTGGGGTGTGACACGGCTCGCAGGGGGGATCAGCAGCTCTCTGCAGCAGGAGGCACTTGTGAGAAGATGCACAAAAGGCAGCAGCTGGTCTGCGGGAGGCTTTCACCTGCGCCACGCTGCTGTATTACAGGGGCCCGAACAGGCTTTAGTTTCCTCCGCAGCAGCTGTAGGAAGTGCGCAATCAAACCCTCGCTGAAGCATCTCTAGCAGGCACCAGTGGCCCGGGGCTGACACTGACGTGCAGCGTTGTTGCTCCGCGGGACCAAGGAAATCAAGTGGCTCAGAGTCACCAGCTCGCTGTGCCCCAGGAGCTTCAGCTGAGGGATTTAATCAGGCAGGAGAGAGGGAAGGAATGGAAAACAAACTCCAAGCTGGACCTGGGGGAAGAAGCGTTGCAAACCAGAGTGGAGAGGGGAGCAGGAAGGGGGCTGCACCTACCCCTGGAACCTGCACAATACAGTCAGAGCCTGGTGTTTGAATGAAAGAGAAAAAGGAAAGGAAAAATTTGTGAACTATCCCTAAGGAATGCCCTGTGCTTGATAAGAGTCATGGACAGAAACAGTGACTCACAGAGAGACGGGGGCTCAGAGGCTCCAGGCAGCAGTGGGGAAGGGAGAGGTTGATCCAGAGTCCTTCCCAAGCATTGCTCATGAATATCTGGTGTAGGAGCATCTGTAAAGGAGAAGGGTCTAGCAGCCTCCCCCGCTGCGGGGGAGAAAGCCTTTTGTGTAGATCAAAGGCACGGCAGAGCCCTGTTTTTCATAGTTCTGGGCTGGAGAAACACCAGCCTGCTTGCTGCATCTCCAAATAGGACAGTTTGTTAAACACGATGCCTCTGAAATGTGCTAAGGCAGCTACATCAGTAGGATTTGTTATATGCAGTGCTGAACACATTAAAATACATTCTGAGAGGATGCAAGGCAGGCTAGAGCACAGAGACTCGGTTCTGTTAGACTGTGTGTGGAGCAAGCCCCCGCAATGCCGGATGGGGAGGATTTGGCTTTTCCTCAGGCAATGCTGAGTCTTAATTTTTCTCCCAGGTCAGCTGGAACCCTGGAGAGGGCAGGCAAAGCCGGTGGGTGGCACTGCCCCCTGCTCTTCCCTGGGGGCCTGGCCCCTTGTGTCATCTTCTCTGGGAGAGCCAGGTCTGGGAATACCTGTGAGGGTTTGAGCGTTTGTGAGGCAATGCACGGAGAGGCAAGAGAGAGATCGCTGGGAGGGGCCAGAGCTGGCAGTGGGCTGTGCTGCTTCCTCAGATACCCCTCCTGGGCCCCAGCAAGTGATGGTGGTCCCTGTCCAAGGGACTGGAGGCTGGAGCCACCTTCAAGCAAGCCCTTTGCCTACACAGCACCTGATGGGTGCAGACCTACTTTACTTAGTTGTGTTGCAAGGTGTTGGGTGGAAAGGACTTGGAGAGGGCAGCGTGTCCCTCTGAGCCTGGGGAAGGGAGGGAGCAGGCTGGCACAGAGCAGGCAGCTGCCTGCAACTTTGAAACAGCCAAAACAATCAATCCCCTATCAATAGCTCTGGTTTTTCATTGGCACCTCTCACAGCTCTGGCCACCTGTCCCCTGGTGTCCACCCCACAGCCCTGGTGGGACCCCAGCTCTGCAGGTCCTGCAAGACAGCATGTCCCATTTGGGCTAGGGTCACTTCTTGTGAGAGGTACTAATTCTGCCCCGAGGTTGGGCTGGGGTGTGAAGATGATGATGGGACACTTTCTTTACAAGACACAAGCTGCTTTAAGAGCAAGGCAGTCTTTTTGCCTTGGAAGGGTAGCACCGAGATCTGGTGCAGGGTCTGTGTCCCCAGGCTGCTCTTTGAGGGTGCTGCATAGTCAGATGGACAGGCTTTCAAGGAAAAAAAAAAAAAAAAAAAAAGCTGTTGTGAAAATTGTGTTTTCTGATCTGTGAAAAGTGGCAAGGCCTAGAAAGAGAAAAAAGTAGGTTCTATATTGGCACAAACTTTTTGCTCTTCTTTCAAGAAATCTCAAGAACTTGTTTCTGGTCAAGGAATTTTGATTCGGGGCTTGCAAAGGGCTGCATTTGAATATCTGTCTTTTAAATAATTTTGTGTAAACACAATTAAGCAGAAAAATTGTTATTGTAAAATAGACTTTAAAAACAATATCTGCAAGTTTTATCTGAAGCAGAATAAGACATACTCGATGTCTTTGATGAAATAACATTTTTAGCAGGAAAAAACTCACCAAAACCCCAAAACAAACTAAACCACAAAAAATCAAAGTGAAAAAGCTACTCCCAGAGTGTCATCTGAAGGAGCCACAGGGAGTCTTGTGTCTACCCAGTGTCACTGAAAGGGGCTCCAGAGCTTGCACAAGACTCCTGCAGAAGCTTTGCTATCTCAGCAGGTTGGGCACAGACTCCATCCTCCGTAAAAGAAGGCCACATCAGAACAGAGCAATATTTTTTTTTTCTCTTTATTTTCATGCCTCTCAGTGGCCTCCTACAACCCTTTGGCTTGCCACTCTTATTTTTCAGAATTCTGCAATGCTTTTTTGCTGTTACCCTATAGCTGCTTTTACCCACAGCTGCTCAGCAACTGGGCTCCTCTGAGCATCCATGAGAGTCCTCTTTTCAGTCCTTCTATGCTGTGCATCTGAGATTGTCTGGTTGTCCCTCCAGTATGTTGAGATAGTTGCTGACTTCAGGTTTCACCCTTTAGGTTGTCATTTTCTCACACTCAAAAATAGTTCCTACAGTTTCCTTTGAAAGATGCTACAGAAAATGTGCTGAGTGGTAGATTTATATGCTATAAGACCAGGGAGGATGGTTAGACTATGTAGTCCAAGCTCTTCCACCTGTGACAGCTTCTTGAGTTTCACAGCCACAGCAGACTTTCCAGAAGGGCACTCAGGACTAGCTTTTACCCTAAAGCTGCTTTTCAGTAGTTACCTTCCTGAATGCTGAAGGACTACCATTGACACACTGTCTGACCCTGTGCCTCAACCCACAGGTCACCTTGCTTTCCCCACACAGCCCATCAGAAGGCATGTGGCTGGCAGGGACAAAAGTCATCTTGTGCATGTCCTACAGGCAGCACCCTGAAACCCAAGAGCAAGTCTGCAGGGTGGGCACAACCTCCCTCTGGGCACAAGAACCTTCTATGACAGGCAATTGAGTGCCTTTCCCCTTCCAGAAACATGTGATGTTTGTTTCCTTGTGGGAAAAACCATACCTAATTTTGCACTGGAGTTTGCTTGGCATCCATCTCTGGTGACCAGAGGTTTCTGTACCCTGGACTGATGGCTTTTAAAGGACGTGGCACATCTGGAAGCAAAGGGTGACATGCTCTCCTCAACAGTGCTGGGCTTGTGGTGGTGAAGCAAGTATGTCGAACAGTTGTGTTGGACAATGTATAATTGAAAGCTGTTGCACCTCAAAGTTTCTCCATGTGTTTTCTTCCTCATGGAGTTTTGTTGGTGGTGGTGGGGTTTTTTTGTTGTTGTTGGGTTTTTGTTTGTTTGTTTGTGTTTGTTTTTGTTTTGTTGGTGTTTTGGTTTTGTTTTTTTTAACAGCAAGCGTTTTCCTTAACCCCAGGAGTAGCAGCTTTATGGTTTCTGTACATAAAGGTCTTACATTCAGTTTTCACAGGGAGCTGCTTTGGAAGCATATGTATTTTACATTTCCTATTAATAGATGAGACACCACAGGGTCATCTCCTGGATTAGCATTCTGCATTTGTCTCAAGCCTCCCACCCGGGGTAATTTATCTTCCAAGCCCTCCTTGGTGCTCAGCAAATGCAAAGCAGCCTGATTTGCTGCAAGAAAAATGCACAAGCCCTGTGTGGGTATGAGAGAAGTGTGAATCTTGAATGGAGAGAGTTGGTTTTTGGGAGCTGACTGTCGAAGTGTGGCAATGTTAAGAGTCAGCAGATATCATCCCAGCAGGCTTTGTTGCCTGCTGGCAATCCCAGGTGCCATGCCAGTGACAGCAGTGCAGTGATTATAGCTGGGATTAGATTTCCACCACTTGTACACGGTCCATGATTATACCTTGTGCTGTGGTTCTGCTGCCATGTGCAGGTGAGCAGTGCAGCAGGTGGGCAGTGGGCAGTGCTGTGGGGGCTGCAGCTCCTGCCCCTGCCATTTCCCCCACGTCCAGAGCCCTGCAGCCACCGCTGCCATGGCCTGGCTCCTCACCCGCAGCTGGGAACCACAATGGCTTTATCGCCGGGAATGTGCTGCCGCGGGGCAGGAAAAGGCATCTGCCGTCCTCTGTCCCCAGCAGGGAACGGCATCGGGGGGATGTCAGCTGCACTCGGGGGAGGCCACTGCAGCCCCTCTGACATCTCCAGCACCTGCTGTGGTATTTCCTTGGGGGAAGCAAAGCTGATGGAGAGGTGCCCGCAGGAGAGGAGCTGCCTGTGCTTTGTTTTGCAGGTAGAGGCAAAGGTGAGTCAGATGACACAGGCAAGCTGCCTGTCCTCTGATACCTGAGAGGAGCCTGTCCTACACCCTAATGAGTGGCTCTCCCAGCCAAAAACAGGAGGGATGGAGCAGTGAAATGGGAAGAGGGCTGTGGAGACCAGTGTTGCAGAAGTGTCAGAGCTAATGGGGCAAAGTGGGATTTCCCCTAAACCTGGGCACCTCACTGGGATCTGGTAATGCTCTTGGCCCCATCTGGTGAATGGTTTTGAGGGGCTGCAACAATAGAAGCTATGGAAGGAACATGTAGAAACAAGGACAGAGCTCCCTCCCAGCCCTGTTGTCTTTGATATAAGCTGGGAAATTAGTGACTAAGCCTTGTTTGAGGCCTTTTCTCCCAAGGTCAGCTGTGCTGCTGTCAGTTGCAGCCATTGCATTCTCACACTGCAGAGAGAATGCTGCCATGCCAATGACACCAGGAGTAAGGAGCTTCTCTCCCTGCCTGGACACGCCCAGCCATGTGCTGCTGAGTGTTTCTATCAGGGAGGGAAAGCTCAGGTGCCAGCTCAGTGGTGGTTTTCAAACCACAGAGGTAGGGAAGAGGCAGCCAGGCTGCCAGCAGTCACATACCCAAGCTGCACCCCAGGCCAGCCCCAGTGCTCTCCACACCAGTGCCCTGCACACCCAGCAGTCCTTTGTCCTGCATACTCCCAGTCCCTTTTCCACATTAAAGTAAGCTGATTTAGCTAATGATAACAAAATGCTATGAGAAGGATGGGTAGGTAATCAACACCAGATGTTGGGGTAGGCACTGCAGCAGTTTTTCACAAATATGAGACTGCATAAGCTTTTTTCTTCTGAATTTTGCTTCTGGTTGTTTGCTGCTTTTCTTTTCTCTCGTTGTGTGCTGAGATTTCCTTTGCTTAATCTCTGACAGAATGTGAGATGCTTCTCCTTTGTGTTAATTGATTTCCACGGCCAAAGTTCCAGGTCAGAAGGGTGGGAGAAAGAAAGGAGATGCCTTCTCCCTTCTGAAAAAGGCATTACCTGGCTCTTTTTGTAAAGCAGGGAAGCAAGGTGCTGCTGGGGCCCCTCATGAGCCAGGTCTGGGGGCTGGCATGGCCCTGGTATGTACATATAGTACAGATGGAATGTGTGTTCCCCACATCCCAGCAACAGCTAAGCAACAATTTACTTTTTAAGATGCAAGGTAAAGACTTCAGAGCTTGGTACAAGGCTAGGAACAAAAAATTGCAAGAAGGAGCCTCTCATTTCCCAAAAACTTTCCCAAAATGCATGCAGGACACGAGCCCAGGTCCTGATGACCAGCTCTCCAATGAGTGACCCCAGTACAGCCTCGCTCTGATTCTGCATGGCCCCTTTCTGGAACAGCTCCCAGATCTACTAGTTTTCCTTTCATCTTTTTGTTAAAGAGTAAGTGTATCCCCAGGATCCAGACCAAATGTGTGCCTCATCTTTGAATCCCAGTGTGCTGGTGACTGGGGAGGGAGCTCTGTGCCTTCCTCCCACTGGGGTTGACCAGGATGGAGGGAAGCACCCATGTGCTCTAACCACAGCTCACCAGAGAAGCTGTGACGCCCAGGGTGTCCTCCCAAAGAGGGAGGAGGCAAAGCCCCTTGGCAGAGGCTCGCCATAGGATTTCCCCCCGCGACCTTAAATGACTGCACGCGGTGTTTATGGTGCTGCCCGCTGCTCTCTGCAGGCACCACGAGGTCCTGGTAATTAATTCATACGAGATGCACAGCCAACCGTACTTGCACAGCATACTACAGATTAAATTTAACATCAAAGAGCAGCTGTGAATGTTTCTTGGCATATATAGGCCACCTAGTTTAATATTTCAGCTGTTTCTGCAGTTAACTGCTTCAGCCCCTGGACAAAGCAAGGCAGCTGCCAACAGCTGGAAGGCTCCAGCAGAATGGGCAGAGTGTCTACCAGAGACCTCTTTGCCTTTGTGGTACTATCAGAGCCACAGCCATGCAGGACAACACCCTGCATGACCACAAAGATGAATATTCAAAGCAGGACCCTCGATAGAGCTGGGGCTGGTCGTTTGCTGCAGGTGTGTTTTCCCTGCTCAACAGCTGTGCCCTTCTCAGAGGCACTCATGTCACTGGTTGTGATCTCTGCCACAGCCGTGCTGCTGCCAAGCAAGTTCCTGCACTCTGCTGAGTTTTTGGTTGGTCACACACAGCAGACCGTTGCTGTCTGCCTCTAGTTGCTCCCAGCCTGATATCAGTGCAGACAAAGCAGGGTTTGCAGACCCTCACCCAGAGCATGCCCACCTTGTCTCCTCCTCTTGAAAGCTCAAATTCAGGGCTTTCTGCTGGTGACACTAAAGTTTTCAGTGGGGTCACTACCACTGCCACTGCAGCAGCACCTCAGAGGAAGTCTCTGCCAGAGGTGGGTGTCCCCTCCTCAGCCACCACTGCTGGTGTGAACTTCCCTGGCCTGTAGCCATTTGCTCTGGGCTGTGTAGCTCCTCTCTCTCAGGTTCTCACTGACGCCAAACTCATGGAATGAGAGAACCAGTCCCTCTCCCAGAAGAAATCAGGAGGTATTCATACACCAGTGACAGATTTCCTCCTGATGGTAGTGGTTTATTTGACAAAAACATACAAAAAAAATCGTAAACAGTTAATTAAACCCAAGGCTTCTTCAGCAACTTCACTGAAGAAGGGAAGCACCCTGTGGGAAAGGGAGAACCTTTGCTTGTTGGAAGCCAAGATTTACATAAAAAAGCAAATTACTCTTCAGTGTTCCTTGCTGTCTGCAGTGCACTGGAGCATCTCCCTGCAAGCAAAATGGGGCTTGTTAGGGGTAGGCTGCAACAGGCTGTGCTGTACCTGACTCTGGTATTGTCAGGAAAGATTCTTTTAGGGAAAACACGATGAGTTCCTAGGAAATAACCTGTTCCTGCACCCTGCTGTACCCTACTGAGTCAATGTGAGCTGGGCAGTGAGGAGCCACCCACACAATGCTTCCCACAAGGAGTCTGATGCAGGAGGAAGCAAAAGAAGGGAAAAGCACACTATAAGAAAAGTGGGAGCTAGCAGGAGCTGCTCAGGGTCAGCAGGATCCAGGGCTGGCCTTGTGCAGCACCACCCCGAGAGTCTGCTATGTGTGGGGCGTGTGATGGGGACACAGCACAATGGCATTCAACCAGTCCCTTGTGGAGAAGAGCTGTGACCTGCTGCCCACAGCCAGGTGTCAGGATTTGCAGGGCCCCATGCCTCTGCTTTACATCAAGCAAGGGGTCAGGCAGTGCGGGCTGAGGCTTGCCAGCTCCCTCTTTCCCTGCTGACTGGGAGTGTTCAACACTACAGCTCAGAACATTGTACCGTAGCACATGGTGGTCACCAAAATAAGGGTGAGTAAGTGGTATGAGCTCAGTCAGGGTAAACAAGGGAAAGCTTAAAAGAGACAAAACATCTATGTAGATTTGCCCTGGTGCCAGAGCAGGGACAAAATTAAATTTGTCAACTCCTGGTTGATGGGGTTGGCATTGGATGAGAGGCAGGATCTGATCTTCACACCAAAGGGACAGAGCACTTGGTTCTTCTTCAGTCACTTCTGCCTCTTCCACTGGTAACCTTGAGGGCCACTTGGGTGTTTCTGTCCCCAGGCTCCTGGCCTGCCCTCTGCCCTGGCCGAGGGGCATCCTGAGCCTGACCTGTTGGGCACTGATGTGTGTAGCTGAGAGCACTTGGTAGCTCATGGTGGGACCCTGAGGACTCCTTTCCCCTGGAGAGCAGGGCCTTGGTGACCATCTAGCGGGACGGGAATGTTCTGCTGCCTCCTAGTTATATAAATATAATGCTTGGCATCTTTGCATAATACTTTTAATGTCACGAATGCCTTTGCCAACTCCCACATTTTCCAGTGTGCTGAGTTCTGTTCTCAGTATATTTTGCCAATTTACTGTACATGTTTTCAGTCCCATTAGGGTAAATAGAAAGCTTCCTGCATCTGGCCTCGTCTTGTCTCTGGGCGCTCTGACAGCTCTCCTCATGCCAAAAGTAAGGCCAGTTCCCAATGCAGATGTTCCTGGAGCCTGTTCTCCTCCCAGGGAGCAAGGATAAATTCCATAATTTCACAGAAGCATGGCTGAAGGGAAATGCACTCCTTAAAATTGGGATTCAAAGTCATGGGTATGTTTGGGGAGAAGAAACTTCGAAGGAAGGAACAAGAATTAATCCGGATTCTTCATCTATAAGTGACACAGACTTTCTCCCATCCCTGCTTGTCCCTGTGTCAGGGATGTGCAGATACCTCCGAAGCAGCTGACACCAAACTCATGGAGTGAGAGAACCAGTCCCTCTCCCAGAAGAAACTGGGAGGTGTTCATACACCAGTGACAGAGTTCCTCCTGAAATAATAGTAAATAGTTGTTAATAGTAAGTGAGACTGTCCATCACAGCTCTGGACCAAAACTGCAGTTTCCCTCTGTGCCACGAGCCAGTCCCAAGCCTATGAACCACTTCCATGCTAACTAGGGACGCAGTAGAATGCTGTCTCTAGCGAGTGCTTCTGCCTAATAAGTTTTAACCTGAAGTGATATAGGAAGTAAGCATGCAGCACAAATGGCAACAAGTCTTCTTGCTTTCTAACAATCAAAATTAAGCTTTAAATACAATTTGATAGTAACAATAGGCAGGCTTGAAATAAGGCTTAGATGTGACCATGTTTCCATCACCCTCTTCCTGAAATTTCTATTCACAGCCAGAAAGGGTCAGTTTCATCACTGGAGGTACTTCACCACAAGAGGCCAAGTCTCTGATAATGTCTGTTGTTCAGGATGAGGTCCAGCTCTCACTCACAGGGCAGACTTGGACTGAGTTTTAAACATCATATTTTTATTCCCCACACAAAGCACCAGAGAAGTTAAAAGCTGTACCAGCTGGCAGCAAGCCCATAGCAAACAGCTTTTCTTTTCAGATTTGGGTCAGCCCCTAGGCCAGGCAGAGCTTGGACATAGTCATGGGGTGGCCAGATCTGCAGGGGTCCAGGCAGGGCAAGGCCCCAGCTTCACACACTGCTCCAGTGTATCCTTGTCATCAGAGGTGCCTCCAACTCTTCTCCAATGTTCACCTTGAGAATGAGGTGCAAACTGGCCTCAGCCCACGCTTCCTAATAAAATTACAATAATATTTTTCCAAAGAAGTGTAAATACTGTTTCCCTGAGTACTTGGAAGTGAATAGGGCCAGGTAGCCAAGGAGACAAATGGCATGAAATTTTAAAAAACCCCAGCACTATCAGAGAAGTGAGAGCCTACTTTATAGGAAATACTGGGAGCTACTTCGAGTGCAATTAGCAATTTAGACCTTTACCTTTGTGGAAAGGACATACAGGGAAAAAAGATGTTCATAATTTCAATTCAACTTTGTTTATTACATGTTTATTACATGAATTCCAGCTTGTTTGGTCATGGATCTACCAAGGACGTGCACTCCCAAACAACATTTTAGATAAGTAGGAGCCAATTAATGCTTAGTAGATTTTCTAGGGTCACATCTGACAAATATCACTCATTTTATTAAGAAAAGACTTTCTGAGGAAATAAAAAAGTCCACAATATTCACACTCTGTTCTTGAAGCCCAAAGTTATTTGCTCTGGTAACTTCAGCACTGGAAGCACGTTAGCTTGGTGTCGAGGAACCTAAACCCCATGCAAGGTTCCCCCTTATCATTTTAACCCTTGTACTGTCCAAGATAATTTTCTGAGAGCTTCTTTACCTACTTTGTGCATTCATGCAGAGTTCTTTTTGATTATACATATCATCATTTCCTCAGCGTGCCTTATTACAGCGTAGAAGCCCTGCACTTCCTTATTCAGCAGAAACAGCTCTTGCAAACAGCCCAAACACCTTCACTTGGCAAAACTCCACATCTGCGTAGCTCTCACTTATCAACAGAGATTTCCTTTGCCCTTTTAGGGTAACAGCATGTCAACAGACATCCAGCCAGGTCTGCACTGTGAGGGCAGCAGCTCTGCACTGAGCAGTGCCCAGGGCTGTGGGCACGTGCCCTCTTCCAGCATTACTGATGCTGTGTGGTCTGACCCTGCAGCCACACGCCTCCATCGCCGCCTGCAGAGCGTCCCCCTCCCCACAGAAAGGCTTTTGCAGGGTATGCAGGGCAGTAAGGTAGTCTTAAAAAAAAAAAAGTACCCACAGCAAAAGCCCCTATCTGGAGATCTCAGCCCGAGACATCCCCAGATCTAAACAGGACGGGCTTTGGGATAATTGTACCAACTCTTCATCCACTTGAGTGAGCAGAGTTTTGGAGACAGGAGCCTGGCAACAGCACTAACATTGAGGCTGCTGCTCAGGGCAACTCCTGAGAGACATTCCTGCTCTCACTGAAGGATGATTTAAGAAGGAGTGTACAAGTGCATACAGAGGGCACAGAAGGACATGTGCCTCTCCCAAAGCCCCACATTCAATTTTGTGGTTTTGTTTTCCCCTCATCTTTTAGCGAGCTTTAATAATACCTGTACATAGGCCTTTAGGTGGACTTGTACTAGTGAAATGACCCCTCTGGTTACAAAAGATCTTTGCTTAATTGGCCAAAAAGCCTCTAGGCTCTCAAGAGAGCCTTTGTCTGTGTTTTAACAAACAACAGTCACCATGGCATTTTAAGCTATCTAAGGAAATGTGTATCTTAAGGTAAAAAATGAGTGTTTGAACTGGCTTTGTGAGCATTTGTGAGCATTAGCTAAGTCTCACATTCTTCTGCACAACGTTCACAGCATAAACGGTGGGCTCCTGTTTTGCAGACGTGAGCTCATTAGGGCTGATCTAAGCCTCCTGGTGCAAGTGACTACCAGGTTCCCCAAGGGGACAGCCAGGAGAGTGACAATGAATTAGCTAAAGCCTACCTCCTTTAATCCTATAAAAGGAATCTGGGAGGAGTTTAATGAGATTAAGCTCACACGTGTTGTTTTTCCGTGGTGTTGCTTTTGGTGGTGTGGTACCCCAGCATGACAGACCCCCACTGCTGCCACCCAGTAGAACAGGCTGTAGGGCTGTCCCCTGGGACAAACCACCAAAGAGACTTTTGCTCAAACTAACCTGAGGACAAAGTGCTATTTTATGGACTGAATGACTCCAGCACATCAGGAGCTGGGCTCATTTTGGAGTCAAACCAAGCCAGGAGGTGGCCAGAGCACATCTCTGGAGCTGGAGAAGAAAGGAGGGGAACATAGATATGGTAGGGGAGTGAGGAGGGACTTTCTTCTCAGGGTGGGGAACAGCTGGATTTTCTCTGCTGCACCTGAAACTGTCTCCTGGAGAAACCAGGGCTTGTGGCAAAACCCAGGTGGTGTAGCTAGGGGTTGGGTATAATCCAGGGTATTTGCTTTGGGGAAAAACAAGATTGTTTTTTTCTGAGGAAACAGAGAGTGGGAGACAGGAAGAAAAATATAAAACAGCTTGAATTCCAATGGGTCCTTGACTTTTAGAAATAACGTAGGTTGCATCAGGTTTTTTCAAATAATACAAGAGAGAAAACCAATTTCATTCCACTTGTAGTGAGGCATAAGATTATATGGGACTAAATATGTGTGTGGGCAGTTTATTAGCAAATGGAACTGAGCAGAGAAGGTAAACAAACAAGGGAGATTTTGTCATTATATCACCGGTCACAGGCTCCCCAAGGAAAGCAGGCAAGCCTCTAATTGGACTTATGCTGCAATCAGCAGCTGGCAAAGATCCCTGCTCAAGTGTAGGAGAATTGTGAAATTTGGCTTGGTTGAAAAAAAGTGCCATTTTGCCTAGTGGAATGCCAATGCCTAGGTGGTTTGCAAGTATTTGTTGAGAATTGGTTACCTTGTGGCCAGTGGGACTGCAGCCACAGCCAGGTGGGTCACTGGGTAGAGAGGGTTAAGAGAACCGAGCTGGGCAGAGTCCTACCCCCATGAAGTTAAAAAAATGATGGCTCAGTTTCCAGGCAGTTCAGTTGCTGGCAAAAGAGTGCAAAGGAAACGCTTATTTTTGCAGGGCTGGTGCTTCAGCCGCTTGGGCTGCCCCATCACCCAAGTGATTCCACCCCAGGGGCTGCACCACTGTGTGGAAGTGAGGAGGATTGAGGAAGGCAGCCTTAATTTTACACAGTTTAGGCTGCTGGGGAGGATTTCTTTTGGGATGTTTTCAGGCATTTAGCCATTGGTTAAAGTGCTCTAACTGGGAGAATGACTTCCCCTGACATTTCCCCCTCCACTCCTCTGCAGAACATTTCGGTGGTGACAGGGACACCCATGTGGCTCATGAGCCACTTCTGAGCATCAATCCCTTGCTCCAGCAAAGTAGACTTGCTTTCTTTGTCTTAAAAAGTGTATTCATACATCCCAATATAATTTTGATTTTCCACCAAAATGTAACTATTGTCAAAATTCTGCACATGTGGCACTTTATGAGCTCTTTTCCTCCAGCAGATCCACTACCCATCCCAGCATCTCTTTCTTATATTTAGGAATCTGATTATTCCTTCCTAAAGATACTACTTTGTTCTTGTCTTTATTAAAGTGTCTCCTGTTATTTTCAAACTATTTCATAAACTTATCAAGAGCATTTTGACTTCTAATCTTATCAAATGTGCCTGCAGTCCCTCCCAGATTAATGCCACCTGCAAATTTAATAAGCTTGTTCTCATTCCATCATCTGAGCCATTAATGAAAACATTGAATAACATCTGCTGCAAGAATGATCACTGCAAAATCTCAGCTGATGAATCATTCCAATTTGACAATTAAATGTGAGCAGTTTTAAGCTACCCTTAGTCTATTGAAGCTGCCTTTGGGCCATGCTACCCTAAGTTGTCTGTGAGTGTGCCATATAAACCCGAAGTCATAAACCTTACTGAAGACACATGACATTGATGGCTCCTGCCTCATCCACAAACCCTATTAACCTGTCAGGAAAGAAATTGGATTGTATTGACACAACCTATTCTTGACATATTCCTATTAACTTAAAAGTTTCTCAGCCTTATTATCTAGGTGCTTCAAAAAATTTCTTCAATTATTTGTTTTAGGATTTTTTCCAGAAATAGTTCAGCTCATGGCTTTATAATTTTCTGACTTCAGTCACTCCTTCCCTTTATTCAAATGAAACTCTTTTTCTCTGCCTGGGAGCAGGATTTGCAAAAGCTCTCCACGGTGGCCATTATCTTCAGAGAGTAGCCTTAGGTCAATGTTTGCTTTGGGCTTTTGAAAAATCTCTTCTCCATCTGCACAAAAGACTATGAAAACCAGGGGAGATGTTGTTCCTGCACTGCCTTTCTTTAATGCTACTCATTTTTTGGATACAGGAGGACTTTACCCCTTCTCTCTGAGCACCAGTTAAAGCCTATTGCTCTAGCAGGAAAAGAGATGCTCTGGTAGCAAGCCCACTCATTCACCCACCGCTGTGTTCGGAATGTGTGAGCACATCGACAGGCTCACCAGCTGCGCTCAGGTTCCGCAAAAGCCCATTAGGCTGATTTTAGAATTACTTTCTTATCACCTAGCTTCTTCTAAAGAGAACTCCGACGCTGAGAATTAGTAATGGGTGATGCTATTTGCATCTTTCAGGAGGACAATGAGAGAAGAATTAACAGCACAGCGATACTGCCAGGTATTATGATGCTAATTTTTCAAATAAAGGGTCGGAGGGCTTCGAGGCAGTTATGAAAGAAAGTCTCTCTGTTCTCCCTCGACCTCCCACTCCCCACTGCATTTTAATTGGCAGTGGGAGCAGAGTACTTGTCGGTTCTGGGAACACTGGGAAGAAGCAACAGGCAGACCTGCACAGTGGAGAGTTGAACCTGCTACGTGTCCATCCAAAACCTTCTGATGACAGATGTACCTTGAGGAAAACCAGTTTGCGGTGCAGTCAGTGGCATATGCGAACAATTGTCCAGACGCCCGGCTGTAATGAAAGCGTTATCAGTCAGCACTGCTGAGGCACAGCAGCTGAGCAGCTCTGGGGTTAGACACTGAAAAGCCCCTGGCATATGGGAAGGCCAGCCTCTCCCTTCAACCCCTCCCCAGCCTGACAGATTGGGACATGAAAGGGAGTCGCTGCTGCAGGCTGGATTGCCGGAGCAGGCGGTGGCTGCAGGCAGCCGTGGGAAGGGATAATCCCTCAGGAGACTTTGCTCCTCGCTGCTGGTGACACTTCAGGTGGTATGGGATGAAGGTACCACCTCTGCCGTGCATTCCTGCTGCTGTGCCCACAGGGACGGGCCCTTCTCCCCCTCTTCTCCAGGTGTGCTTCTTCGGCTTGGCACAAATTATTTGCAAGTGGATAAGAGGGGAATTACAGTGTCTGAAACTACTTTGTAGCAGAGTTCTACTCCCTTCTCCAAATTCCTGGGGGCAGCAGTGAGAGCAGCAGGCATGGGATTGCAGTGAATGGTGGGCGTTTCTTTTTCATGGCAGAGCTTGGTACCCGCTCTTCACCGGGTAGCAAAGGTGTGTCTCCCTCAACGCTGGTACACATGAAACTGGTCATTTGGGAGGGCTGGATACAGAATGAGAAAGGGTTATGCAGGCAGTGAAGTGGGAAATGGGTTCAGGGGAAGGTCTGACAAGGTGCAAGACTGGGCAAAGCTGGGGGTTCAATACAGAGCTGAGAAGCAGGAGCTGGAGGAGAAACCCACTAAGAAGTGGGCAACAGAGGTCAGCAGGATGTGGGGATGGGGGGACAAACATTGTGTTGTTTGGAATTAAGCCTTTGGGATATCTTTGCGTTATCCCATCTAGCTTCCAGTGATGCCCATGAAAGCCTTACCCCATGGCATTGCAGCCCCATAAGTGTCTGCTGGAGGGGGTCACCTTCTAACATCACTGGCAATTACTGTGGGTGAAAAATGGATTTTCTGCACTCAACTAAGGCCTTATTAAGTTGATATGAATCTGAGCCAATAAATTATTCCAAATTAAGTTGGGCAACAGCCTCTGAATGAAAAGTCCAGTTAATGAGGGAGCATTGTATCCAGAGGGTGAGGGGTGGGTGGAGGAGGGGGCTGTGCCATGCACAACGGTCTCTCAGTGTCATATTCTGCACAGAGGGGATTTTTATTTATTTGTCTCCTTTTCATTCTGGGATGACACAAAGGAGGAGAAAATAACTCCTTTTCTACTCCAAACTGGAAATCAATGTTGCAGCTGTGCAAGCAGCACCCACCCTGATTTGCCTGAGAGAAAAGCCCCAGTTAAATGAGGGGAGGCTCCCAGCAGCCAACAAATTATATTACAGGGGAAGAAAGATTCAAGCCTCTCTTGTTTGATGCCGGTTCATTTACTGAGCAGCATTAACCCTTCTGCCTGCTGCTTTGTTGGTTGGCTTGAAGATATGCCCAAGCAGGCTCCCTGCGTGTAGTGACCCCACCCCCAGGAGAGCTTCCCCTCGTGGGCTGGAGGGTCACCCATAACCTCTGAATAACCCCAGCATCTGCCACTCTGCCTCATTAGGGTCTGAGAGTTAACGCTGTATGGCCAGCTCCTGTGTGCCCTACACTGGTAATTAGCTTTCCAAGGGGAGGACTGCGACCAGCTGAGAGAGAAAGATTCATTACTAGCAGTGGGGAGGGAAGGGCTTTTTCCGTTGCTAACCACGCTGGCTTCCCATAGGATCGGCTTTTAAAATCTTCCTTTTGATTTTCTTTTTCTAAGCAGTAAGCTGAGCCATGGAGATAATTTCTCTCCTGACGCTTTCAGCTCTGCCTTTGCCATACAATAGGGTACGAGATGCTTAAGGATTTTTTGGATGAATCAGTGGACCCTGGTTTTTCTGCAAGGGAAAGTGTAAGCAAGATGAATGTTTCTGGCAGGTAGGTAGCAGCTCCAAGCTGAGGATACAGAGAGATGTGGGCTCCTGGGTTATACAACCTCACGCATCTCAGAAAAAAAAAACTCCAAGAACTGGACAAGGAAAAAAGAAAAAGAGTTAAAAAGTGAACTAAAAATAGAAACAGCAGAAGTGCTTACAAATGAAAATAAGTGAGGATATTCTGTGGTTTAAAAAAATGAATGAGGATATTGAGAAGTAAAGCACAGAGAGGCACACATTATGGAAATAAACAAAATGAGTCAGGGTTAAAAATAGGTAAATACTGAGAGCAAGCAATGTTTAACATTTACTGACTGTAAGAGCAGGAAGGAATTCAGACTCAAGCAGCAATAAAATAAGAGCATTTCAGGCAGAGCAGTCTCCCGCCACCCCCTGCCTCCCCACTAAGCGGCTTTAGCTGCAGAATGAGACAATCAATGACTTGAAAACATGCAGGAAGGAGGAAATGAAAGCAGCCAAATGAGATGAAGGATCAAACGCATTTGGACTTGAACTTAAATATTACTTGAATTAATAAAATACATCCAACTTTTATGTCAGACCCTAACACTTTTGTTCTCCACTTTATTCTCCTTGGAGAGTAGTTACACAAATCAGTGTAAAGATAATGGATTACAAGTCCAAAGGAGGCATCCACAGTCCTCCAGTAGCTGAGATGCTGTGCTGCTCTCTCCTTCCCCCAGCCTGCCTCTAAGCTGGTTGTGTCCCAAGAGGTTCTCCTGGACTAGGAGTCATTCAAAGCTCTTCCTATTTGTCTGTGCAGTCTCTGAGCTGAAAGTGGAATGGCAAATCATAGGAATTACTGAAACGAGCCAACTTGTCCTCTTGGATTGGGGAATGCAATTACATAGCTGTGTAAAATGAGGAGGATTAGTGCTCATATTTGAAACAGGGAAAACCACAATAACAAGACTGAATTCAAGAAAATTCCTCTGATTTTTGATTTATGAAAGAAAGAGTAGTGTTTTTCATCTGCCACTCACCTCAGAGCCTTCTGTACTGTCTGTGAGGGATTAAAAAGCCTTTCCATGATATTGAAGATTATTTTCCTTCTTTAAATAGAATTGAAAAAGAAATAAAATCCAGGTGCACCTTTTCTTACAAGAATGGAGTGGGACACATTGAGACAGTCTCTGCTATGATTTATATACACCAGTCATGTCTGAGGGGTTGTATGAATAATACTTGCCTTGAAAAGGCTGTGGCACATCCGCCTCTCTTGTTATTATTGACCCAAGGGCAGAAAGGTTTTGTCATTCATTTCTTTAGTATCATAATCTCTGGCTCAAGGACTGGCTTCAGGCACAGAGAATGCAAGTCAAGGTTACGACCCCTGGAGGAGAGACCTCTATGATCACCCCAGGCCACCCATCCAGCTGGGTCCAGAAGACACCTCTCAGTGCATCACAAGCCTCAAAACACCATGTGACAGATTGGGACCTTCATTGTACAGTACCAACTTCCTTGTGTGTGACAGACAGATTTTTTTTTTTGGTAGGAAGCATATAGAGAGCCCCAAAAGAGAAGGCCCTTATCACCAGTAGACCATTATATCACACCAGAGAAGATTGCTTGCTCCTTCTGATTATCACCAGTTTAAGCACTTTGTGAAACAGTGAACCAAACCAAAACTTAATGTCTATCTGTGGCCTAAACCTTCTAAGGAAGCAAAGGATCAGATGAAAATCAGAGTTTGTTCCTAGCTGTCATGGTTACAGATCCAGCAAGGACTGGGGAAACTCAGCTGCACCAGCTCCTTAACAAGCCCATGGTATGCAGCACTTTACAGCAATTGCCCACCATGCTGCCAAACAGGGTCCATGCCCCCAAAATAACACTAACATCACAGGCAGGGGCATAGTGCTCTAGAAACACCAGAAGAAGTACATCTAGAGCATCAATAGCTCTTGCTTCTATCCATCCAACCCTTTATACCAATGCTTTCCCCACAAAACTAGAGTGAGGGGAAAGAGTGTTCAGGCAAGGCTCCTCTTAATTTCCTCCCAATCTGCACTGAAGGACACATTTTTGTTTTAAGAGGTGTGGATTATTCTGACCATGACAGGTGGTCTTGGAGCAGCACAGCATATGCTCCATGTCATCAGAATCATCATAGAGAAGTGCAGTAGTTCTCCAGCACAAGAAGATGAGATTGATTATCTGCCAGGAATATTTTGTGAGTTTTCTTAAAGTGACAGAAGAATGCCCATTTTCAACTTATTTCGTCAGAGGCTATTGAACATTCCTGAGTCCAGGCCACAGTGCCAGGCTGGGTGATGACTATCCTGGCTGTATCCACCAAGGTGATTACTGAATAATGCCCTGAGCTGCCTGGTGTTGCTCATAGTAATAAGCTCCTGTCTTGGGTTATGGAACCAAAAATGTGTATTCTATTTCATCTGCTGAAAGCAGTTGGGGAGATGTTCTTCTTTATCTCTTGTAACTCTGGGGGGAGGGGGGTGGATGCCTTCTGATAATGTGCCAACTGTTAAATCCAGGTGGGGCAGTGTTTCTTATCTCTTTCACCACTGTCCTCCCTCCAGGAGAATATCTTCTGCTAATGGACCATTAAGGCTCACCAAGGACACGACACATTCCATCATCCCATTGTGAGATGCTCCACCCAGTGCGGGGAGCCAACCATTCCTACCTGGATAAAACTGAGACTTAGGAACACAAGGTATCTGGTTCCACTGGATTCCCAGAGGAAGACTGGGCCCCTTTTCACCATCACTGGACCCTTTTCTCTCAGGATCATCTCTGCTCCAACAACACCACATCTGCCACTCCAGGAGGACTTACTGTGGACTGTTTCCAACACCCTGACCAACAGGGTGTCAGGTTGTATCTCTGTCAGGGTTTCTAGGATTGTTGTTTGTTTGTTTGCTTGTTTGTTTTGGAGTTTTTTACTACTACATTTGTGTTGTTAATATTGCTAGTAAAGAACTGTTATTCCTATTCCCAAATCTTTGTCTGAAAGCCCTTAATTGCAAAATTATAATTTGGAGGGGGTGAGGGGTTTACATTCTCCATTCCAAGGGAAACTACAGCTTTCCCTGGCGGATAACTGTCTTTCCAAACCAAGACAGCTCCCTGTGGTACAGAACACCTTGATAGGTACAGCCCCTCGAGGTCAATGAGTGCTTCCAAGCTATCTGTTAAAAAGCTTAAAACCCTGCAAATCTGATGGCGTGGTTCCCTTCCCAAGAAACATTTGATGGCACAAAGTCGTTATTCTCATTGCATGTCATCTCATTGCTCTTTTTTAACCCCAAGGGAATTTACACAACACAGTGGCCATGGTCCTAATCCTGTGTTTTTAATATCCCAGCTGTTTTGTCACAAGACAGAAAAGTGCAATACCGAGGTGGAGAGAAAGTGAAAGAGGAGCTGAATGCTGCAGAAACATGGGTCCAGTTTGTTTTGAGATCCATGCTGCCCTACAAAAGAGCAACACATTGTGAGCTGTACTGGGGTGACGTGTTTTCCACAAATTGCTGTACTGCTCTGACTTCTGCTTTTGGGGTCATCCAGAAACCCTGCTAGAGACAACAAAACAGAAGGCCCATAGAAAAATAAAAGGTTAGACAAGACTGTGTGACCCCATTAAGATGTGTTGTTCCCTTTTTCCCGGACTCTAGATCATCCTAACTCCACTCTCACACAGTGTGAGAAAGCAGCTTGTTCCCAGGCCTCTGGAGAAAATGGGCTTGGAAAGAAAACAAAGTGTAAGTAAGGGTATCTTTGCACAGGCTGGTTAGGATTCAAAAGCTGATGTCAATGTTTGTCTTGAATTTGGCTACATGTCCCAGACTGCTGGTGAGTAGTCCGGCATGGTCTCTGCCTTGGCAGAGTGTTTAGAGGGAAGGAGATGATCTGTTTTTGTTTCCACAGAGATACGATCCAGGCCACCTGGCTCAGCCATTCTGAGGCTCTTTTGCACCCTGTACTAAACATGCAGAGACTTTCTCAGGCCAAGAATGTGGCTCCAGCATCCAGCCCCAACACTGCTGCTGCAGTCCCTGCAGGGTGTTCTGTCCTGGGAATGCTGCCCCGCTGCAGGAGAAGGAACATCAGGACCCTTCTTGTGGCTGCTTCCACTCCGTTAACCAGGCAGTGCCAGTCTGAAAACAATGCTTCTGTTAGGGAAAGGAATAGAGAGAATGTGGTCAAATACTTGAATAAAGCAGAGAATACAGACCCAGTAGATTTGGGTTTCAGTATCACCTTAGCCAAAAATTTGCCATGCAACATGTTGTCAATTGCATAATTGGCAGGCAGGAGGTTCAAACAGTGTCCTTGCTATCTGCCATCTTGGCAAAAGGTCCTGACCAGAACCATGCCCTAAGCTGATCACTGTGTCCTGTGCTGGCAGTTTGCTGCCCTCACAGAATATCATGTTTCCAGGGCCAAGAAAGGGGTAGTTTGATAGCTCTCCCCTATCCTTGCCATAGAATCATGTTGTTGCTGTGTGTCTTATATTTGTGTTTGTTTTCCTGGAGCCGCTGCCTTCATTGCCAGTTTCTGTTGGCTATACAAATCTGCTCTGTTGGCTGCCAGATCCCGTTTTGGTCCCCACACAAATGCTAGGGAAGAACTCTTTGCAGCTGCTGTCCCTGTGCACTCACCTGCCACCCCCTGGAGACACAGCCACACCTGGCAATGGTTGCAGCCAGGCAGCCTCTGCCCAGGCATGGCACCTGCCACACACAGTGGGAAACCCCACTCCTGGTGGTTTCATCCATCAACACCTGCACAAGAGCTTGAAACAACCAGCCGCAGTCAGAGCCAGAGATAAAGATGATTCAGCCTTTTGCAGACATCTGAGGTGTGAAATTGGGATGATCTTTTCCCATATGTGAAGCAATGAGCAAGAGCATTTGTGGAGGGAGAGGCAGTACCTGTCACGAGCATCACTCCTACAGATGGGAGAAAACAGCAATCTTTTGCAGGGAGTCTTAAAATTTGAACTCAGATCTAAAAGGAATGTTCATAAGTATCTATTTCTATTATTAATGAAGATGTCATTAGTGGGGATGACAATTAATTTCGATGGCTCGGGCCTCGGGCTTTTTTCAGGGGTAAAGGTACAGACTGGAAAATTATTATAACCTGTCCTTTCTGTCATCATCAGCGTGCCAAACCACATTATGTCTGGGTAGCTCCACATAAACACTGCTGAGTCAAACCAGAGATCATATTTGGTCTCTAACAAGTCTGTCTCATTTTCTAATTTTGTGACATAAGCTGGAGCGATGCGTAAGTGGGAAGCAAATATGATGAGTATATAAACAAAATAGGGAATATGAGTCAGTTCCAGCCTTCAAGTCACTGAAAACAAGCCACTTACTCTCAAGACTCTGACTTAGGGTTGAGCAAGCTTTGGTGGGCTCTGTGCTGGGGATATGTCAGGTAGAGAAGAACACCTGGGAAGCTGCATGTTAGTCCAAGAAGCAGTGGGCTCAGGCCAGTGCGACATCTTGAAGGCTTTGCTTTGCAGCCGTTTGTGCCTACTGTATGGAAAGATGGACAAGAAATTCATCACCTTTTCAAAATCTAACGCTGGCTTTTCTTTTTTTTTTCCTCCCACAAAATACTCTTTGTGGAACATGTAGTCATGAGCCTCACTAATTGGCTTCGTCTCGAGGATAAAGATTTCCTTTCTGGAACCAGTCAGCAAATATCCTCCTGGATTTGCTTCTCTAATTTGGAGAAACGACCCTTCCCTTTGCTCAAATTTTTGAGGATGAAAGTTCTCCTACCTAGCCTTGAGGTTTAACAGCTTTCAAAGGCTCTTTCTTCTAAAGGAGAAATAACGTTATAGGGCATTTTAATTAAGAGAAGATAATAATCCAGTAAGAACTAAAGCCGGATCCCACTCTCGTCTTCAGACCAGCTAATGACCAGCCACTGCCTTTTGTTCATGCCTGCAGGAAGGAAGTCCCAGTGTCTGGAAACTGGCAGACCAGGGGCCCTGAGTTCACAGTAGTGAGAGCATCCTTAGCAAATTAATCTCATTTTCTTGGCTTCCTACTGAAAATTGCAATCAAAACTTTTAAATATTGTTGCTACTTGGCTGGTTCTTATCCCTGACACTTCATTGTCCTTTTCTTCTTACAGCAATCTTTGGTTATGTCTGTTTTTTTCAGGGGAAAATTCTCTCTTGGCAGTTGTTACCGTCGTGATAACTTGTCAATAACATCTTTTTCTCTAGAGAACTGATCGGGGCAGGTTAATTGGTGTTATTTGTGTAGGCCTGCATATAAAATGCTTGCCATGCCTTCGCCCTTTTGAATGCTTACAGCTAAAGGTGCACAGATTATTCTTTAACAACTGCACACAAATTCAAATTAGATTAGATAAAGATGATTCCAGCCATTTTTCTCTTGTTCAGACACTGGTGATAGTCCTCTAATTTGTTCAAGAAATGGGGTAATTTTCTATTAATTTGCTGGTTCTTAATGATATAGAGCCAAAGTCTGCTATCCAATATAAATCACAAAGCTGAGTGGGTCAGAAGCATAAATCTGTTGATTGTGCAGGGAAACAGCATATTTAATGGCTTGTGGACAAATAGCTAGCATGTCCAAATGCCAGCGTGGCTATCAAACATGAACCCTTCAATACAGGAACATTTTGTCCCCTTATTGCCTTGAGGAGCGTAAAAAGGCATTTGAAAGAGTCTTCATCCCATCCCAAAGCCAAGAGCTGCCCTCTGGTTTTCTGGGTTCAGGACAGCAAATCTCATTCAGTGCCAGGAGCGGAGAAAGCAAAGCTGAATATTATCTATCATTTCATTGCCTCTATGCTCTGTGGCCTGTGTCAGAAAGCCCATTTAAAGAAGCACATGGGGATCTCTTGCCCATCACTGCCACCCTTGAGACATTGTTGAGCTTTATTGCTGAGAAGTCTAAGCAGACATTGAGCCTATGAGCTGCTTCCCCTGACTCAGTGTACAATCCGTTCATACTGTTCTTTTATTAGTTTCTGGCTGATCCTATCTCTCCACTGAACAGTGCTTCTTTGGTATGAAATTGCTGTCAGCACTGACAGTTATGATTACCATCCACCCTTATTTTGATTATTTGTATTACTCCACAATTTATTCACCTGTCATGGTTTCCTGCTAGTGTATTCATCTCTGTTTTTTGTAAGTCTGCCTATCTTCAGTCCTTTTTTACAATCATCACGACTTATCTTAAACCAGACTTGAAATCTGTAATGGAACTTGAAATATGTATTTGAAGTCACTTTAATTGTGTTGGCCTGATTCCAAAGGAAAAAAAAATTAGAAATAAAAAGCGCCACACCAAACTCGAGAGCTCACACAATTCCTCTGGTGATTAGAATTTGAAAGCTAAGCAATCAGAATAACTAACACAGGTGCCTCTAACAAAAGTCAGATTGTCTTTGTCTGGTGTAGCCCTACAATGCAAAGGGTTAAAAATGCACATTCTTCAGTCCAGTGCAAGGGGTTCGACACACAGACACTAGCCAGTCCTCTGTATACCCACAGAGCCCGTGCTGTTGTGTTACACAGGGACATGGAGACTATCAGAGCTATCCAAGGATGAGGGTGATGGACAGCGTGGGGCTCTTGAAGACAAGGGTGCTCCATGATCTTGCTCTTCCATTTCTGTCTCTTTACAAAACTGTGTGCAAAATTAGTTGAAAAGTGCTAAGAAAGGGAAAGAGAAAATTACCCAGGCAGCAAGGAATTAAGAGAAACATGAGAAGAAAATGCTAGACATGCAAAACCTGATTTTTGCACCGTAGAATGATTGCTCAGGGTGAGGAGAGAGACTTGATGGGAGAGATGGGAGAGTATAAACACAACAGCAGCAGTGAAGGAGGGAATTAGTCACACCTACAGAAGACAGTAAAACAAAATGAAAGAACTGATGCTAGAGAGATTGATTTTGCATCTCTTCACCACCAGACTCCCCAGAAGCAGGAGAGCAGGACATGTCTCACCAGCCCATCACAGTGTGAGGTGCAAAAGGCCAGCATAGCCATGAGAAGTTCTTGGCAACTTTCCTCTCTGGCAGCACCTGTGGCTCAATTACTGACTGGGAGCCATTGGAGGCACAGAGACAATCTTGCAATAATTGCATTCTGAGTGGCAGGGAAAGCTGCTTTCCTCCCAATAAACCTGTGTGCAGCTGAGTGTAAACAATGTTAAAGGAGATTATCTGCCTCCAGTTAAGGGAATACGGAGTAAATGGGCTCCTCGTATATACTCAACAGGTTAGTTTATCCACGTTTTATTTGCTACTACACCCTTTAAAACAGAGTAGTGGGGCTTCCTAGGACATGCCCTGGCACTCTGCCCAGAGAAGACCAATCCATCCATCATTTATCTGCAACACCACATGGGGATTTTGCCTTGGGCTGACTTGGTGTATCAGCCTCAAACAAATCCAGCAGTAGCCCAAGTAATTTTCTTTCCCCTTGTCAAATAAATGTGCTCCAATATCCATGCTGCAAGTAAACCAAGCCACAGAGATTGTATCAGCACCATCATCTGCAGCAGCCTTATTTGTAAATCAGCTCGACAATTCTATTAAACCCTTGCTTGCACTCAGAGACATTTCCTAGAAAATCATGGGAGGATCAGTAACTGACCATTGTCCATACCCTGCTAACGTGCTGAGATGGCCCCTTAGTGTGGATGGAGCTTGGGTGCAATAAAAGCAGAACATAGAGTAGCAGCTGACACTTGCCATGGGGAACAGAGGGAAGGTGAGGGGTGAAGCCCTCTGAGCCACACTCACTGCTCCACTGGAGAGCTCCCAGCTGAGCCGTGGAACAAGGGGATACCTGTAAGTCACAGCATGACTGAAACCACCCTGTGCCAGCCCAAAACAATGATAAAGTGCTTCAATAATCTCTCAGCATCTTCTGTGAATAAGGAAGTGTCAATACATGACACAAGCCACTCTCAATCCCCTTGGTATGGTTTTATTAACATTTATTGGATACATAGAAAAATGCAATTGAATTCATCAAAGAAAAAAGGATGATGTTGATGGGATGTGTTTATGATTGGAATTAGTTAGATAGTTACTTGTAGGCAACAAATGTTTTAGTGTTTATACATGAATATTAGTGCTTTGGGTTTGATTTTGTTTTGAGGGGATAAAAAAGTCATCCTTTGTTTTCCACTCTGGTGAGACCCCCACCTGGAGTGCTGCATCCTGCTCGTGTCCTCAGTAAAGGAATAATTTGGACCTGTTGGATTGAATCCAGAGGAAGGCTGTGAAGATGATCAGAGGAATGGAACAACTTTGCTGTAAGGACAGGTTGAGAGAGCTGGATTGTTCAGCCTGGAGAGGAAAGCGTTCCAGTTGGACCTTATCCAAGCTTTCCTATACCTAATAAGGACTAAAAGAAAGAGGAGGACAAACATTATTTGCAGGGCCTGTTCTGGTAGGACAAGGGGCAATGGTTTTAATTGGAAAGAGAATCAATTTAGATTAGATATAAGAGTGAAGATTTTTACAATTAGGATCATGAAACACTAGAACAAGTTGGTCATAGAGGTGGTGAATGACCTCTCCCTGGAAACATTCAAGGCCAGGTGGGATGGGGCTCTGAGCTTCCTGATTTTAGTTGATGTCCCTGCTCATTACACAGAAGTTGAATTAGGTGACTTTTAAAGATCCCTACGAACCCAAATCATTCCCATGATTCTCTGATTCCCATGAACACCGAAATCACTAATTTACTCTGAAAGTGGATCCCCTCTCTCTACACCTTTGACATTTTTAAAACGTATACCAAATTCTGTATGTCAAACATTGCCCACATCTGCATCCATTGAATGGGGAATTTTGTCCCTGGGAAATGCAGAAGTCTTTCTGTTTAGCTGGCAGGGGAACAGCTCAGCCCCACAGCTGCTCACAGGAGAGCAAAGACAGGTCTGCAAGCAAGATCATGGCCCCTCCCTTTTCAGCATATCTATTAATGGCAGTGCAGAGCTGCTCTTGATAGTAACAAAAATTTCTGAAACTTCAGAGCAAGGTTTAGATCATATAAAAAATCCCAAGTGATCTTTTGTGGCAGTTTTGAGATGTTGCTCCATCAGATACATCCTATTACCAGGCAAGCATGCAAGGTAGGAAAAAGACGAAGGGGTTTTTGTGCCTTTCCTTGCTTTTTCTTCATCATTTCTAAGTGGTCGGTGACAGACCTGTGCTCAAGCTGTATTTAATGAGACTGATCTTTGACTTATCTTGCTTCCCTGGAAGGTTCCTTCCCCATCCTCAAAGCTCTAGGGGTGAGAGGTAAAAAAACGTAACCAGCCTGCTACTAAACGGCGTACTGATTTCCATCAGACAGTCCTATTCATACTCCTGATTGTGTGGGGTTTTTTATCCTTTGAATTAGAGTCTGGTCTGAACAAGCAATGGAAAATGTTCCAAGAATAGATCATTTACTGTTTCCCCTTTGTCAAAAACTGCCACATGGGGGACAGAGATGTTGAAAGTAGAAGCAAATTACTCAAAATGTTTGAACAAGAATTACAAGATGTGCCCAGATAATGATATATTTTTTGGTTTGCGGTCTTATTCATCTCTAGAGCATTAAAATGAGCCTTCTGTGGTGCTTTCCATTTTAGGATGGGCCTCTGTCGGCATGCTGATGAGCCCAGCCCTGCTGTGCTCCACCGCAGGGGCCATGATCGTCTTCACCCTGATCTAACCATCTCAGCTCTGGCTGGGGCCACAGGGCATAGAGAAAGAGCCTGGGGATTGTTTTGGTTGGACCAAAGATGATGTGCAATATGTTTGTTCATGATTATTATTATTCTCAGTCATGTGTTAGAGGTCTGACAGCCAGATCTGATGTTATCTAGTCTGAACAACTTGCACAAAGAACAGATTTCTTTCCTATCTGATATGAATGAATTTTAACCCCTGAGGGATTTGAATTGGCTCAAAAAAAGGAGCATTCTCAGGATGGGTGCCATTACAATCAAGATGAATCTTCAGAGGGACAGAGGAAGATTATCCACTCCTACAGATAGGGAATGGGACAAGGACTTTTATATAAATTTAAGGCAGATAAGGCAAGTGAACTTACATTCCCTTGTTGTTGCTTTAAACAGAAATTCAGCCTGATCCTTCTCCACAGATGTTTGGTATAAAACAAAATTCACGTGAAAATATATTTGCAGGCCTGTGTGTGCATTTCTGTGTGTGCACATCTGTGTGTACATGTCTATGTGTACACAGAGTTTCAGTTCTGTTCACCTCCACATCAACCCCTTCATGCCTAAACCACATCCTCTCCCTGTGCTTCCAGAGCCTTGAAAGGCCGGTGATAAATGATGGAGAGTCATGCAAGGGCTCTAACACCGAAGCATTTATCTTCCCTTGAATCATCTGGCAATTACTGTTCCCTTGCTGCTCTACAAAGTTCCAGGTGTCAATACATCAGAGGCAAGTGCACTAATGTGCAAAAAGAGACCCTCTCTCACCAGCTTTCATGACCACAAGGAAGGCAGCAAGCTTGCAGGGCTTTCCAGAACAGAAAAGATTTGGGGCTGCCCTCATGTCCAGGAGCTGTTTCACCCTAAGGGAGTGGTGGTACCCCTTTCCATTCTGTGCAGCACTTTTTGATGGCTATTCTGAGCAGAAACCATGCTCCTGATCCTTCCAAAGACACTGAGTGCTGGTCCTCTTTAGTGACTTCAGTGATTTGTATTTTTTCTCTAATGGACTCATGAGGCTGCTAGCCTTTCCCTCACTGTACATGGCATCTGACAGGACCAGGCTCTGAACTAAGAGCTCTCTCCAGCTGCAGCTTTCTGTTTGCCCTGAATCTTGCTTGTTGGTGAGCTGATGCTGGTTTCTGTTCACATCTTGTTCAGGAAACAGAGGAGTTGTTTCCTATGCAGGAGACCCTAGTGGCAGCCGTGTAGCTATGTGTATCTCTCTTTTTTTTATTATCTCTGAACTTCTGATGTGTATGTTCCAAGCCTGGAACTTCAATGCAGATATGGCTGAAATAGTCTGTTATCAGGGTGAACTATACCAGATATATTAGATGGACTGTACCAGTGCATCTATTACAAGGCATCACCCTTCCTTACAGTTCTTGCCTTGTTCTAGTGATGACCCTCTTTTTGTGGGTGAGGGGAGAAAAGGACTGTACAAATGGTACCAGCACAGAGCAACCATTTTTCATTTCATATGTATCACACAGCTTTATTTTGCTTTCACATTTCAGCTGTTATCACAGCATTTATGGAGAAAAGGAAATGTGTGGATGATTTGTGGAGGAACAAAATGTGCCTTGAATAGTTATATGGGTTTCCAATGACTGGGGAGCTGTCAAGATGTCTATTACATGCTGCATGTGAAGTTCTGTAGGGCAGTCAGGTGTAACTATTGCCACTTAGGTACGGGGTAGGAGGGCTTTGTACACAGCCAAGATGTGCTGTGTTTGCATGGCAAGGTTTGGGTAGTGGCAGGGCTTCAGGCTGTCTTCTGCTGCCAGAAGCTTCCCCTATGTCCGAAAGATAAAACACCAGCTGGCCTAGGCTGAACCTATCATTAAGTCTGGATAACAGACTTAAGAAGGGAACAAAAACCTGTGTGAGAGGAACAGCCCTGCAAACACCAAGGTCAGTGCAGAAGGAGGGGCAGGAGGTGCTCCAGGCACTGGGGCAGAGGTTCCCCTGCAGCTCATGGTGCAGACCATGATGAAGCAGCTGTGTCCCTGCAGCCCATGAAGGTCCATGGTGGAGCAGAGATCCACCTGCAGCCCATGGAGGAAACCCAAGCCAGAGCACTGGATGTGACCAAAGCAGGCTGGGAAGCCTGTGACAAAGCAAATTCCCAGCAGGACTTGTGAATCCATGGAGAGAGGAGTCCATGCTGAAGCAGATGTGTTGTCAGAACTAACCCTGAAGGATTTCACCTCAAGGAAAGAGACCCATGGTGGAGCAGTTAGTGAAGAACTGGACTGTCGCCATGGGAGACTCCACACTGGAACAGGGGAACAGTGTGAGGAGTCCTACCCCTGAGGAGGAAGGAGCTGCAGAGATGTGTGATGAACTGACCACAGCCCCCATTCCCTGTCTTCCTGTGCTGCTGGTGAGGGGTGCAGGAAAGGAGGGGGTTATGGGGAAGGGAGAGAAAGAAACAGGAATAAAGTTAATCTCAGGAAGAAGGGAGGGGTGGGGAGAAGGTGTTTTAAGATTTATTTTTCATTTCTCATTACCCTACTCTACCCTATTATTGGTAATAAATTAAATTAATTTCCCCAAGATGAGTCAGTTTTGTCTGTGATGGTAACTGGTGAGTGATCTTTCCCTGTCCTTATCTCAACTCACAAGCCTTTTGTTGTATTTTCTCTTCCCTGTCCAGCTGAGGAAGGGAATGATAGAGCTGTTGTGGTGAGAACCTGGCATCCAGCTGGGCTCACCCCACCACACAAGGCCCTTTGAGCTTTGTCTTTTAAGAAAAGATATGTGGAGCCTTATGATCCTGGTTTATTTGGAACAAAGCAGCCTGACAGCGTATGCAGAATGGTGTAAGGAAGCAGAAATGTCAAGGCTGCATTTAAAACACAGGGCTTCCAATACTATCCTGGTTACTTTGCATGTCTCAATTCTGGGGTCATATCTCTGTATGTCAGTCAGACCCTCATGGGCCAACTCATGGACTTTCTGCAGGGATGTTCAAGAAGACCAGGAAGAAGTGAATACATGATCTAGGAAAGTGAGAGCCTGAAGGTTTCAGTCACTACACAACCTCTTGCTTTCCATAATGTGTGATGGATTATGAGAAAGGTACAGTTCAACCCAGTAGGGGAAATATGTGCAAATGATTTGTAATTAGTAAGACTTGCTTGGGTTGTTTAGTCTTCTCTCCCTTGACTGTGTAGTTTCATGTATTTTTAAACTTTGTTTGATTTTGTAGCCAAACAGTATTCCCGGTTTTCTCTTTTAAAATCCCCTTGGGCCAGTAACAACTCCCTGGAAATCAAGTTGTTTTACCGAGGCTGCTCAAAAAAGCCCACACTGCTCCAGTGTGTTGTTTCTGACATCCGACGTTTTGTGAATAAATCGAAAGCATCTCGTTCACAAACAACTGGGCACACAGCTCTGACAGTCCCATTCACAGCCCTCCCTGCCAGAGCAACCATCCTGTGTGAGTGCTCAGAGAAAGCAAATCTCATCAGCACACAACAAGGCCAAGGGAAGTTAATTTAAATGAATATTCAAGAGGCATTTTTTGGCAGTAACAGTCTGTCTTTATTCAAAGGTGAAAGGCTAATTGAAGACGATTAGCTTCAAAGAGCCTTGCCTCACACTGGTACTGCTGCTGCCTTGCATACCACCCCTGCACCACTTCGTGCACCATTCACTTTCATCACTTTTGTACATAAAAGCAGCTACACTAGTCAGGATAAAAGCCCACTTAATGCTGCCACCCTTCCAGCAACTTTAGCACGAATTCAGAGGAAGTGTGTGCAGGAGAAGCCCAGGTTCACAAGACTGAGCTGTCTGAGGTAGCAGCTTTTTGCTTCATGTAATTTAAACTGCATGTAATTTAAAGTCCTAGAGGTTGAACATAAATTATTACATTTAATTGCCATTGGTATTGAACTGCTATTGGTATTCCCACAATTGAGATGCCTTTTATTTTTAAGATAATTTCTGCTTTTGATCAAATTGTTCAGTGGCAATCAATTTTGAAGTTTAGTTATCATATGGCATTCATGCATTTTTCTCATCATGGAGAGAATATAGAATCAGAGAATTATTTAGGTCAGAAGGGATGTGTGAAGATTGTCTATCCAATTGCCCACTGGAAGAAGAGCCAGCTTGGACCAGGGTACTTGGGCTGCCTGGGTCCAGATGAGCTTTGAACAACTCCAGGGGTGAGGATGGATTTTAGCAGTTCTCAAGGTATGTCTTTCCTCTGCAAAAATCGTGGTTGTTCCTCCTTTTTGTACCATTTATACCTAACTGGATGAACAACAGAAATGCTGGTTTGTGGTGCTCAGATCACTCCTTCAGTTCTGGTTTTGGAAATGGTGCCCTGGTTCCTAAGCTCATTTCTTCTGTCATCAAAGCAGTAATTCTTCAGTAATACAGCAGGGAAACAAACAGCCTTTTTTTCACATAGAGACAAGAAAGTAAATAGATAATTTATGAAATAAAGTGTTTTGAAAAGCAGATCTAGACCTCTGTCACACCATTATCAAGGTGTTTATCACAGTATTAAAGCATACCTATGTGGCAAACTCATTATCATTAGGTTACACTGGGTAGAGCAATATGTACCTCTATAGCATAATAAATTAACAGAGGCACTACCAGGTTTCTGAGCAGTGAATTCCATGTGATTGCACCTGAAGACCTCCATCAACATCAGATGTGTTATAGGAATGCACATGAGTACCAGAGAACTGAATCAAAAAGAATCAAAAAATGAAGATAATTGCTGCCTTTTTTTGTGAGGCAGATTGCATTTCAGAAAGAGTACAGAGAAAACCGAAGAGCTCTATTTAGATAAGACTAATAATAGTCTTCCTGGATTTTGGGCAGGAATGCAAGCATGCACCCTGTTCCATATGGATCATAACTGTTTTTGTTATTAATTATGCATTCCAAATTTTTTGGAAAGGACTTCACTGAGCTTGTGTGTACATAAAAGACTAACTAGATATAAAGAATATATTGTCCTAGGGATGACATGTCCAACTGCACAAAAATAATTAGTGTAGGATATGAAACCTGGTTGCTGTCCTTTTGATGGACGTTACATGACCAGGGTGTTGGATCTGCTCCATGCTATTCACCAGCGGTGGGTGACATAGCAGGTTTTTATGTTTCAGAGTTTAGATTATTTCCTCCCGAGCAGTGACACTCTAGGGGTATAGAAAGACCCATTTGGGTCGTTCTCTGGTGGTTTAGCACAGACATGAGGTTTTTTTATTTCTTTAAGGAAGTTATAGCAGATGTTGACAGCTTGGTTGACCAATTCAAGAGTTAGAGACGCCTCTGGTAACACCCAGGCTTAAAATCAGCTCGAGAAGCCAGGGAAGCCCTTTTCCTTCTTGCCTTGGAACAGGTAACAGGGCCGGGCCTGCTGCTTCCCCCTGCGGGGTGAGAGCCGGGCCTGGCCTGGCCGTGTCTCTGGGCTTCCCCCCAGCCCCCAGCGAGGGGGGAGAAGCTGCAGCCCCTGATGGCAGCTTGGGACTCGGCAAGGATGGCCCTGCACCGTCGTGGGCTCCTCCTGGGGCCTGTGTGCGGCTTGGCCAGGCTCTGATTCTGTCCCCGGCTGGGCCAGGCCCATCTCATGAGCCCAAGGAGTGGGCAGGAGCCATCTGCGTCCTTGGCTGTTGAGAGTTCTGACTGCCTGAGCTGCTCCCAGCTCCGATCTCAGTGCCAGTTCCCCCCGTAAAGTGACCACTGCAAGCCCTGGGCGAGATGATTTACTCTTTCCTCACAGCACCCATCCTTCTCTGAGAGAAAGAATTGACACAGAGGGGTTGAAACGTAGAGAGACAGCATGAAACCGAGTCAGCAAAAGAACTGGAAAGGCTGTTTGGAGAAGGGAGTGAGGAGTTGCCTTATTGGCTGAACTTCTCTTGTGAAATATGGAGAATGGACTATTTCCTGTAACTTATTAATGCTGTTTGGGGGAATGCTGGTTCTAGTCAAAAGCTCTGAATGGATATAATTGAGATTTAATTGAGAATTTTGAATAGAGTAAGCCCCCCGCTCCTGGGGTAAAAGGAGGTCTCAGCTTTTGAGCTGATGATGATTTTAAAGAGAAAGTGATATGAGGCCCTGCACTTCTAGGGTGAAAAGGAGGTCTACATTTCTTTTGAGATAGAGACTATCTCAGAGATAAAAGAAAAGAATCCTTGTTTTATACTGGAAGAAGCATTCTTAAACAGTACCCCAAATACTCTGAGGCCCATGAGTAGCCAGGGGAAAGGCTGCTAATGGGTGGGACTGCACAACCTGCAAAATTCTGGGCGATTGCAGATTTGTGACATTGGGAGCCACCAGACTGTTTTGTCTTGTGGTGAGTGTCTCCATGGAACTCTAGAGAGACTCCTCTCCCAAAGTGATGAAAGTTTATGTTTAAATGGTAAAACTGGCTGAAAATCACAAGTTTTGTCTCTTTGCTGTTTGTGGAAAAGTGAGCACTTGTGGGGAGAAGGAAGAGTGTCTTGAAGGTTTCATTTTTTACCTTTTCTTCTTTTAGTGTGTGTGTTAATAAAATCTATCTGTTTACTTTTAAGTTAGGCCTGTTTTGCCTTTTTCTCCAAATTCTATCTCACAGCAAAAAAACACCCAGAAATACTCAAACCACTACACTGAATTTGGGAAACAGAATTTGGTGAATGTGAAACCACTACATGAACACCAGAAGAAATTAAATGTGCTACACTGGAATGGCATCACCAAAGTGCTTCTGCTAACTGGATGCAGTACCTTCAAAAGACAATCATCCCTGAATGGCTTTATTTTTTTATAAGGACTCTCTGAGGACGTGTCTTGGACAATTGCCTGTAAGTGCTGGACAGAAACCTATCTCACACTTTCATTCATGAAATGCACTTTGGAAGGGCAGACAAAACCAGCAGAAATATCAATTTCCCTGCTTCCAAAGGTAGAGTGGCTGACCTAGATGGAAAGGTGAGATGACTGCTCTGGGTAAGAACAGGCAAGGCAGCCTGTCACAGCTGATGGCCATCTCCAGCTGGCTCCCTCCAACTTGTGCACTGCCTGCTGTTCCTTCCCCCACTTCCACGTCATCAGCACTTGGGATTGCAGTCCAGAAGTGACAAGCTGGTAACACAGAGGCAGGTGTGGATGCTCTGATAGCTGTAGCTGCAAAACTGTGCCAATATGGCTCAGGGCCCAGAGCTGTTTTCTCCTGAGCTGAAGTGCAGAGAAATCTGACGGCCCTCCTAGTGACTGAGAATTTCAGTATGAGAAAGGATGTGGAAACTCTCCCATAAAAGAGTCCGTTTCATCTTTCCCAGAGGTGACATGAACCTCACATAAATGGGAAGAATCAAACTTTACAGCAAGATATACCATAAGCACCCCTGAGGACAGTGGCTCATTCAGGAGGTACCTGATGAGTCCCCTCTCGGTGAGGAGTCACCCTCAGTGCATCCCAGTGGTGCTGCTCTGAGCCTGGGGTGTACTCACAGCTGGCAGAGTGCACAGGGGGCTCTACAAAGCCACCACTGGTCCCTAAAAGCTTTGGGTGGAACTGGGGGAGAAAAGAGGTGCTGAACTTGCAGAAACCAGAGTAACTCAGAAGGTGACAGCTGTACCTGCTCCACCTTATGCTTGTGATTCCAGCTGACAAATACCTGCATTGGAAAGAACCTATACACTCAAGAGATTCAGTGGGACATCTCCCTGATCTTGGTGCTGTTAATCTCAATGACCATAACAGCATAGCTAAGTTGACAAGACTAGAGACGAGGTAGTTGACTTCAATTTTTATGGGGTGGGTGACCCAACCCTGTGCAGACAAGTATGCTGCAAGATAGAAAAGTGGTTGAGAAGTGTAAGGCCACCTGACCTGTGAAAGTCTGATGTTAGATTATCAGTATTAAGTAGTGACAGCTCGTGTAGAGTGAGAGGACTGCCTGAGAAAGTTCAGCCCCAAAATGCCAAATTTCCACTGTCTGACTGGGACCTATTGCACTACTGATAAAAGGCAAGATATGATGATCAGATTGCATTACAAAATACTCCTATCTAGCTCCTAAGAGACAAGCAAAAAGCTCACAATGCCATCCTGGTTCCCCTGGTTCTGTGCAAGTGAGAACTTTCATCACTGTGTCTGAGCTTCGTATTAGAAGTCATCATTAAAATTAATGTGGAGAAGGAATTGCTGGTTGTCATCGCTGACAAAGACAGACAACTGCTAAAGCTATTATTTGTATCAAATACCATCAGTGGTTAATAATGTTGGGTTTTTTTCTGTCTGAGACGATGAGTAGCAGACTGCAATATTTAATGAGAGTTCAGCTAATTGAGCAGCATAGCCTGTATAAAGCTTAAAAGCTTTCAGAAACAAAAATGAAATTATATTGGCATCTAAATTTGGCTTAATTACCTTATGATTAGCTAATATTAGCCACAGTGCTTCTAATATATAAAATCCTATATTAGTACCAAGAAACAACATCATCTTGTGACTGAGTCTGTACCACAGTGTCTGTTTTCACTGAGGTGCAAGATTTATTGCTGCCACCAAGATATAATAATGAAAGTTTTGTTCCCTTACAGCAAAGAGTATTCTGGCTCACAGAAATATATATAGATAAAACAGAGACAAAGTGGAATATTAACCATGAACAGACAGACAAAAAGGGGGTTTAATTCAATTATTCAGAAGAAGTCTGGTTGTTTTTCTAAAGCTTATCTTTTACTTAAGCAGGAATATGACCCTCACTACGGTCATAAATGAATAAAAGTCTGTGACCTTCCTATGGAAGTCAAACTGGGCTATGGCATAAATTTAGAGATTCTAAAATGTGCCTCATTTTAATCCTGCTGGATCAGAGGTCATGCTTGTGTTATTGAAATCTCTCATAGTTTTGCATGTTCCACTCCTCTCTGACCTGCCTGGTGGGATGGGTTTATGTGTGGGATGATGCTCCACAGCTGTGCTACCATTCCCAGAAATGAATGCATGGACTCCACAGGGGCCTATGGCCCTGGGAGAATGCAGCTCCTGGTGGTGTAGCTCTGGCTGCCTCTGGCTCTAAGCAATACTTCAGGGGACAGCACATACAACCAGCAGCCAGGTATTGTAAAATAAATAGCCCCAGGTGAATCTTCTGCCTTTACTCTGTATTAGTATCTTATGTCCTGGAACAAGACAGTTTATGTCCCTCCCAAAAATCTTGTAGTTTTCCAGCTGCAAATTCAACCTTTGCCATAGTACTTAAGAGTATCCTCCTCTGTACAACACACATTCCCTCCTTGGGTTCTGCTGAGCTCCTGGATTAAATCCTGAGTCTCACAATCTGACTCTGTGCTGTGTGAAAATTACATTTTTTTTCCTGGGTTTTGCATTTACTGAGTATCAGCTTTACTGAACATCTTATTTTCCTTCTAGAAGAAAGCATTAAGGATTTACTGTTTCTAGCCTGTTCATATTTTATGTGGCATGTCCTTCTTACTCATTTTCTCTGCAAACTAGACAGGTTCTGTCTTTTCAATATGTCTTCCTATGAAAGTTTCCCTATGCCTCTAACCACTTTTCATCCTGCTCTTCTATTATTCTACATCACAGCAGAAAACACCCTTATCCTAATTTAAGCTGAAAGTGCTCTTCTGATTTGTAGCTGAAGTTTTCAAGGGCTCAGAAATATGTTTATGAGTGCAGCCCCACAGATTTGTCATGAATCACAGAGACACAGGACAGTGCTAGAAGTCCAAGCGTACAGTCATTAGAGACAGGGGTCATGAGATCTAGCCCCTCTCTGAAAAAAAAAGGGCTCTGATTTCCTAAAAAATATGAGATAAGACCCTTATCACTTTTCCTCCAAAAATGTCAGGAATTCAAAATACACAGTAGGTCATCTTCCTCTGGAGTTGTTCCTGGAAGGATGCACACTCTGTTTCCAAGGCTGACAAAGACCTGGTTGCTGCTGCATGGAAGGAAAAGGGGCACCACTGTGACACAGGATCACGTGCAGGAGAAAGAGCAGTGTTTCCTGGTGCTCAGTTCTCCATCCTCTAGTGCTTCACAGGGAAGACCAGGTGTTGAGGTGGCACAGGTTTCTGCTGAGGGAAAGCAGAGAGCAGCAGAGACCAGGAATGTGTCTCAGTGCCCGCCCAGGGCAGCACCCACCAGCTGCCTGCAGAACTGCCCATAACAGCCCTCCCTCTTCTCCTCTGGGTGTGTTGGGATGTGGTCTGGGGCAGGATGAGATGTGCTCCCTCCCTCAGCCTTCCAGCAGGAGGGGTTATGGACAGGGCTGTGTTGAGCAGCAGCCATGCAATGCAGTGAAGCAAGACTGGGACAACTTGATTTTAAAAAACACTCAGATCAGCCCTGCCTTGGCAGGGGGTCTGCATGCCAGTGCTCACCTCAGCATGGCACAGGGCTGCAGTGTGATGCTCACTTGTGCCATGCAGTGGTTCACACCAGCACAGAGCTGGTATCAGGTGTTAGCTAAGCCAGAGGCAGCAGGTTGTTTTGGGAGCTGCGTCCATCTCCCATTTGCCATCACAGTGAGTGGGAGGTGGTGTGCTGGCACAGCCATCCAAGCGCCAGTCTGTTGTTGAAGACTTCAGGAGGCTTTTTAACCTTCTGCTACTCAAACCATTACAAAAAACATTTTTCACTGGCTTTGATGGAAGTGCAAAACTGGAAATAAAACCTGCCTTCAGCAGATGCTGGTGTGAAAGTGCAGAATTTATGAGATGTCGAAGCAGGAGTGAGGAGATGCTGGGAGTATCTGTAGTTTATACTAATCTCCATGAAAATGAAGTCAGTCTGGTAAGTCAGAAAAGAGCATGTTGAAGTCCTCGTCTCTTTTTTCCTTTGCTCAAATAGAAAAAAAAATCACTCCTCACTCCAGCATGAAATTGTTTAAGTATTTTCTGTGATGTGACATTTCTGCTCAAGTTGTAACAAAGGACATTTGTTAATAGCCAGTCTTTGTTGCTTTTGATACATACCGCTTGCAGAGGAACTATTCATCGATTTATTTAGTTTTTTTTTTCTCTGATCAACAGGAGGCAGAATGGCAAATTTTCCCTTTCTCTCCCTCTCCCTGTTTTCAGCCACAATAATGACAAACCCTGAGGTACTAGGAAACTCATTAAGACCAACTCAGCTAATATTTGTGTTTATTATTCGACTTAGAGTGAAAGGCTTTCATTTAGAAATAATTTCATATAATGGTACTGAATAAAGAGAACTCCTCACATCTGCCATTTGCTGGAATGGTTTCTTTGTGCTCATATGCTTTGGTTTGTACTTTCTTGGAAAAGCTGGGGTGTATTTCCTCTCAGAGCAAAAAATTATAACATTTGTTGTGGTGAGAAAATGTCCAGGGGATCATCACAGGCAGCAGCAGCACTTTTTTAGCTGATGGGCCTTTAGCAGAAGAAGCTGTAGTAGCTGTTCATGTGTGTGTACATGTTATACAGTGGTGATCCAAAAAAATAGCAGTACAAAAAAACGGGCTGTGTTGGGTCACTCATTAACAAGGCAATACTAAGAACATGAGGATATTTCTTCTACGTGTCCCTTGTCACACTGAATGCAGGTTGCCACATGCTTGTCTCTGCAAGCTTGGAGGCTGCCAGCCCCATTGAGACTTACTGGGCAGGGGAACGATGAATAAGGACACAGAAATAGGAATTTGCTGCCTGTTATTGCAAGTTGGAAGGATTTTCATAGTTACCTTTGTTGCATAAGACAAGAAGACCTATACCGAGTTATGCCACTTCTGTCACTGTTTAGAAAAGAACAACAAAGACAAATTTTAAGAACATTTATAAATTTCTGCTGGGTTTCTCCCACCACCCTGGGGCAGATGCTTTTTCCAATGAGTTTTGCTGCAATTTGTTGTGGCTGGTATGGGAGTTTTTAACAACCTTGTGTAACCTGGTGTGTTTCTGTGCACAAGAACACATTCTCTATCACAGGAGCTGTACCTCAGGAAGCCTGAAGAAGGGTCACCTATTTCAGGGTGCATGTATTTCTGCTACCACTCCATACACCTGAGTTCTGTGCCTAGAAGCAGTACTGCCTAGCTAGATCACGTCCACCAAATTATTTGATCTCCCTTCTACTTTCTGCGGTTAGACAGGAAGTTATTTAGCTCAAAACCTCCTGTTTCCTATGCTTGCATAGAGTATCTTGAATACCTGCAGAGAAAATTACAATCAAGAATATATACTTAATTAGAGATAAAATGCCTCCCCTGTCACACAGAAGTAGGATGGTGTAGTTGTATAATGAGATCTTGGGAACAGGTAATTCTGTTATAGGGAATAACTGCCTTCACTTTAGTGTTGATCTCTTTCATCCCTGGGGCCTAGGAATTATTTTTCCCTTCTTGTGAGAGTTATTGTAAGCTGTCCTCTTCCACATGAAAAGGTGAAGTGACTCCAGCCTTGGACAGAAAGGCTGTGGAGCCATGGCCCTTTCCAGCTGTGCCCATGCACAACTGGCTGTTCTGTCCTCTTTGCTCCAATTGACAACCTTTCCCATTCTTCTTCTCCAGCATCTGCTGTCTATTTTGGTCAAACCAAGCCTGCCTCTTCCTTTTCCTTTAATTGTGCTGAAAAAATGAAAAGCATTTGGCTGGAAAATATTTCCTCAGAAAATCAAATATATGTTTCATAAGCAATACTGAGCTTTTGGCTTCCTGCAGAAAGATCCTGGACAAGATCCTTTTCTCTTGTCCTGTCTGTCCCCTCAGAGGTTACCTGAGGGTAAGGCTCTGCAAATGATTTATCCAAAAGGGAACCACTTCACTTTTCTCTCACCTAGTGACTGATTCACAACAAGAATTTGAGAAAGGATCATTTTACACAGCACATGTCTAGCACCATGGGTCAGCACCACATTTGACAAATTCTCCTCTCCTCCGCTCTTTATACCTTCAAATAAATTTCATTTTAAGATTTTCTATAAACAGCACATTGCTGCCTAGTGAAGGGAGGTAGTTAGAATTGTCTCTTTAGGACATTTTCAGGTTCACTGTCACTGGAGCTGTGTCCATGTAAAGATCAAGCAAGGGTGTCTTGATGTCCAGTATTTGTGTGTCCTAAGGTTGTTTTAAACTTGTTTGCTTTTGAGATTATTTTGCTGGTGAACTGAGACCATAATATTGATAATGTATTCCTGAATGAGTAGTTGGAATAGAATTAGGAGATTAAGTTCTTGTCATCATAGTCACTCCACTACAGTCCAGGCTCTCCATTGTCTTTCTTTGCCCTAGTGGACGTCACAGGATGCTTTTTGTTGGTGGGCACCTTGAAAGGTTATCTAGGTTGACCATCCCCCTGAAGGCACAGCTGTCTTCACAGTTAGATCAGGCCATCAGGGCTGTGTCCAGCTCAGCTGTGAGTCTCTCCAAGGGTGGAAATACTGCAGGCTCCTGGGGCACCCTTTCCAGTGTGTGAACACACAGGGCAATCAAAAGACACTTTGGGCCTTTGGGAGGGTTGGTAAGGGAATCTGGAGCACAGGTTATTTTTTCCTCTCTCCTTGCAGTTGTGGGCAGTGACATTGGAAAAATCAGACAGACTCAGTCTATTAATATATGTCTCTGTGGCTGGTGTTGCTGCCAAAGAGCTTGAGAAACCTCATGGGACCCCACCTGGTGTGCTGCATCCAGACACAGGAAAGACGTAGGATGGTTGGAGGGGGGACAGAGTAAGGCCATGAAGATCATTCAAGGACTGGAGCACCTCTCCTGTAAAAACAGGCTGAGAGAGCTGAGGTTGTTCACTGTGGAGTAGAGAAGGCTCCAGGGAGACTTTATTGCAGCCTTTCAGTACCTAAAGGGGACTCTTAAGAAAGATGGGGACAGACTTTTTGTAGGGTGTGTGTTGATAGGACAAGAGGTAATGGTTTTAAACTAAAAGAGACTAAGTTTGGGTTAGATATAAGGAATTTTTTTTTAACAATGAGGATGGTGGAACACTCTAAGTTTGGGTTAGATATAAGGAATTTTTTTTTAACAATGAGGATGGTGGAACACTGTCACAGGTTGCCCAGAGAGGTGCCACATCCTTGGAAACATTCAAGGCCAGGTTGGATGGGGCTCTGGGCAACCTGATCTAGTTGAAGTTGTCCCTGCTCGTTGCAGGGGGATTAGAGTCCCTTCCTATCAAAACTATTCTATGATACTATGATACAGGGAGGGATTTTTTTCCCTATAAGCAACCAAAATTTGCCTTTTTGCAATTTTTTTTCCTTATTTCTTCTTCCTACTTTGAGAGGAGGCTGGCTCTGTCTTGCCCCACGAGTGAGCAGTGAGAAACTGAGGCTACAGCAGCCCAACTTCCTCAATCTTTTCTTGCACCTCATGCATGGCAGCCTGCCAGTGTCCCCTTAGATAGATCTGTTTTAGCTCAAGCACACAGCATCTTCCCTGATTTGGGATTAGCTGTTCACACACCACCTGATCTGGAAGCTCAGCTGGAGAAGGATGCAAATCTGTCCCTCTGGGTCTGTTTTCCTAACTTGCAATTGTAAGGGAGTACCTGTGACCTGTGAATATCTGTGCTGCTATTTGAGAATTGTTGCCTGAAGCACCTGAGATTTGTTCAAGGACCTGTGTTTATTCTCACTCATTTAGAGTAAAACCAGATATTACCTCCCCCTGGAAGTGTGGTGTCACAACAATAATGAGTTAACCATGTTTCAGGGATGACACTGGGCTACATTATTTTTGACAGTGCTAGAAGGTCGATATGAATAAAATCTGGAGAGAAAATGTGTAAGAATAAACTTGCAATACTTTTTCCTGATGTTTGTGCTCCTAGACATTTTTGCCTGAAGAACTATTCTTCCGTGCTTTTATTACTGTCCAGAAAATGCTTCCATCATGTGCTGTCAGTGTAGCCATCCAGGCAATGGCAGCAATACCTGACAGATGGTGAGATCCACTGAAAAAATGGTTTTCCACGTGCAAAGGGGAATAAACAGAAGAGTGTGATGACTCACTGAAATGGAAACTAGCTGGAGAAGACAAACCAGGAGGAAAGGCTAACCTGCCTATGAACCGAGAGCTAAAGGAGAAGCACCAGAGCAGGATGGCTTAGAGACAAAGCACACACCTGCACAGTGAGAATGAGCAAGGGACCTCTGTCTTCCCTGTCATAATCAAGTGGTTTGAGAAAGTCCAGACTGCGTGTGTTGGGACCTCAGCCACTCTCCACAGCCAGTGCAATGGTAGTCAGGGGTAGTAGTGAGGCAAGTGGAGGCAGAGGGAAGGAGGGCTTTGCCTGCCCCAGCTGACAGCAATGCTCCCAGAGGGCAGGCAGAGCCCCTGCTGCCAAAAACAAGTCAAAGGAGGAGAGGGAAATTCCCCAAGGGCTTTTCCAATCCACTGGTGACCCACTGCACTTGATAGCCGGGCTAGGCAAGGTGTACCCTGCCCAAAACTGTAATAGGGAAAAGAATCATAGAATCATAATCATAGAGTCATGAAATGGTTTGAGTGAGGAGGGGACCTTGAAGGTCATCAAGTTCCAACCCCTCTGCCATGGGCTGGGAGACCTTCAACAGACCAGGTTGCTCAGACCCCCATGCAGCCTGGCCTAAGCCCCATCCAGTCTGGCCTTCAAAAGGAGAAATGAATGAAAGCTTCTTTGTGGTTTATGAAATAGTCAAAATGAAAACCAAGCACAGCTGTTTGTGCCATCCCATGTCTCTTCACCCTCACCAACAGTGCTTAGCAAAAGGTTACTTGCCTTTCCCTGTAATATAACCTTGGGAATATATTTTGCCTTGACTTAGGTGACATAATGAAGGAATCCTCTCACTAGCACAGCCTATTTCCCTTCATGCATCTGAGGATTTCCTGCTGGCTGGGGCTGCATTTCCCTGTTTTGTTTGTTCTGTATAAATGTGCAGTTTAATGGCACAGGGTTATTTCAGGCAGAACAAGACATCTCTGCAGGACAGCGTTTGTAGCTGTCATTTGGGAGAGCCTTTGTGAGCCTTCATTGGGGCTCATAAAGTACTGTAAAGCTACATGGCACTAAACACACATTATCAGTTGTGCTTCTTCTGGATCTTCCCCTCCCTTCCCCAGATTGTTCCCTGCCTTCTGCACACAGGTTTTATATAAACTGCATTTCCATCTGTTTGGCTTTGTGGACATGTGTCAGATTCCCTTTCCCATGTTGAGTTACAGTAGCCCTCCACTTAATCCATACACACATCCTACCTCTTTGTTCTCCATAAGTAAACAACAAAAAAGAGGCCTCTGATCCACTGGCACGCCCTCAAATATTTTAAAATTTTTCATTGAAACAAACCCCTGCAATTTCCAAACATTTTCTGCAAATCCAAAAATGCCTCCACAAATATTGCTTCACCTACATAGAAATGTTATGACAACATCAAATAAGAATAGATTTGATCTTTCCCATACCAGGAAACTGAGTGATAGCCCATTTTGCTTCTCTCTTTCCTCTACAATTTGCAGGCAGAGGAGACAGAAGGGCCTGGAGATGCTGTTTGCTCACTGTGAGATGTGTTTATTCACTGTTAGTTGATAGATAATTAAGTTAGCTCTGTTTCTCTGCTTCTTCCCTGGGAACTGCCCTGGGAGATGCTGAGAAAGCTCGTATGTTTCAGAGATACAGACAGCCCTGCTAGCAAGAAATTTATCTCCCAGCAAGACTATTCAAGTCAAACAGAAATTACCATGCAGACTGGACAAACTCCACTGACTGATGTACCAACAAACCATCAAAACCAGAGCACTGTGCAGCACCAAACCCCCGTGCCGCAGAGGGGAAAGAAGCAGAGCTTCATCCATGCTGTGAGTCAGTTCTGGTGGCACGAGATGCACTTGGTTGTCTCTCTGTGAGTTAGGAAGTGGCCTGATGCCACAAAACCCCCTTCCAGTACATCCCAGTGTGTTCCAAACAGGCACAGGGTGCACTGGTGGGTATGATGTCAGTGGAGACTATTGCAACATACATGTGCTTTTCTGGGAGTCACCTTCCCCTACTGCTGTGCTGAGAGGGCTGTGAGGATGACACAGCTGTCTACCCCTTTCCTTCTCTCCCACAAATATTCTTTATTTAAAACATCTCCCACATATACGTTTATTTTAACAATTCTTGTATTAGCAATCATGTGTTTACACTGCACTTCTGTTTCACTGGAACTTGAAGAAATGTTAACTGTTGCTTCTACCACCAGCTTGTGGAGGGGTGAATCCTAATACAGGCTTTTTACAATTTTTTTCTCCCTTGAGGAGCACTGCACAGCTCTCCTCACCTGCCCCAGGCTCTCACCCAGAAGCCAGGTGTTGGCCAGCTGACAGTAAGTGGGAGAAATCTCAGCACACAGTGACTCTGAGCACAACAAACCCCACACAAACAGGAGCCCAGTGCTCAGCATAACCACTGTGACACCAGAGGACAAGAGTGGCAGGTAAACTGTTGTGTGTCTCCCCCCAGCAATTCACCCTGGATTATATCACCTTCCAAATCTGATCCAAAGAAAGCACATTGCTGATGGCAGGATATTAGTTCTGTGGATATGCACGTTATGAGTTGGCCATATGTGGTGTGAAAGCCACCTGCCATTTCTTGCTCTGGGAATGAGATCATTTAAAAAGGGGTGGAGGAGAGGAAAAGTGTATTTCCTGCAAACATAGCATTGCCTTTCTAAACTACCAGATGTGTATATCCTGCAAGAGTCTACAATAGACACCTAACTAAGCCTGCTAACACAAGGTTAAAGAGCACAAAGCCCAACTTTCCCCATTTTTGGGATCAAAGAGGCAGGGAGGGTTTCTCTGCTCACTCCCTTACAAGTAGCTTCACAGTCATGTCACTGAGAGAGCCATAGCCATGTGAATGAAGAAGCATGCTGAGGAAAAATGAGGGATGTGGTCATCACTGAGATTATCAGATAGCAAGGCTACTGAAGCCTTTTCCATATCCCCTGCCTTTCTCATCCCTTCTCTCAGCGCTCGTTTGTGTTGACAGTGAGCATGTGTTTTTGATAATAAACCTAGTAGATTTTTCTGTATTATTTGGCATTAAAGAGTGGGCAGCAGCAGCAGCCTGCCTGAGAAGCTCTGCTCCATACTCTGCCCCTGTGGCATCCCCCCAGATAGTGGGCAGGGCTGAGCACAAGGACCCTTTTTCCCTAACAGAGCCTTTGTTTGTTCCCCACTGCCATTCCTGCTCCAGTCTTGCCTCCTATTGCTGTGGGTACTCCAAAGAAGCCTGGGCACTTGCTCCAGTCACCAGGACTGCCTGTGTCTCTTCCAGCTGGTTTATTTTTGCTTTCTTTATCCCTGCCAAGAGAGGGAGCCTGTGGTGCTTTTGAGCTGTGCTCCAAGAAGCTGCCAAACACCAGGCATCTGGTCTCTTGGGGCTGCCTTGGGAAGGCATTTCTCAGGGGTACAGGCAGCATGACTCAGGCAGGCACCTCCAGGCACTTCACCCTGCTCTGGAGCTTGGAGTCACTTGTAGCCAAGGAACCACTCCCCAGCAGCTTCTGCAGGGGAGCAACCCAGCCTTGGCTGCCCTTGCCATCACTGTCACTGCTCCAATGCAATTTATCCCTCACTGAAGGTCTAAAGGATGGTGCTTAGCTACTTCCTTCCTTGTTCATAAACACGTGTCCTCTGGGGGCTGGCATCTAGCTGTGCTTTGCTGATCCCATAGAACCAAGATGATGGTCTCTGTTTGATTTCCAAAGCATCACACAAGGGATGAATCTGCCCTGTCCTGTTAATTAATTACTGGCAGTGAGAGCTTAGGTACTGTCATTCTCCTAAGTTTGCAGTGTGGGCCCCTTTGAGGCAGCTGCAGACAGCCTCCAGGTCTTTATCACCCACACACATCTGTCTCACAAGCCTGCTTTGCAATGGACAAACTAAGGGACAGACTGGAAGCCACCACCACAATGTTCTGTCTGACTGAGAGCAGTTTACTTGTCACCACAGAACAAGAGCTTTTCCAGCCTGAGTCAAGTGCCAACCACTTTGTGCATGTCATCAATGGCACTACTGGAGATCTGCAAATCTGAACCTGCATGACAGATCTTCACCTCTCAGGATGCTGATCCTGCATCCAAAAGCTTCTTGCTTCCCTTGCTGGCACTCAGTGCTGCAAAACCAGCCTGGTGCAAGCTGGGGGAGCTGGGGGCTGTGCTGGCTCGTGCAGGAGCTGCCTGGTGAGAAAGAGCGGTGAGCAAATTGGGTTTTTCCACTGCCAACCTGCATGGAAAATATTTAAAACAGAGAAAGAAAACCACAAACCAGACTGAAAGGAAACAACATGCCCAACAGGGTGGGCTGTTTTGTTTGGGTTTTTTTAGAAATTGAAACTGAGCAAATTTAAGAAGGTTGTGCTGTACACATTTTTTCAGTGTAAACTGGCTACATCAGCTTCTATGTGACTTGTCACATTTTCCTGCCTTTCCCTTTATGCTGAACAATGCCACTTCCAATTGCTGATACCACATCTCAACCATGTGAAGAAAAATGACACACTTTTTTCTTTTTTCCCAGTAGGTTTGTATTTCTTGTGTACTTGGTAGATCCCAGTTTCTTTCCTGTTCTAGGGAAAATATTTTGTTTAAACTTCAGCATTATAAAATAATCCATTGTGTGGTAGAGGAGATTGCCTCCCAACTGCATTTAGAAACAGAAAGTGATTCTATAATGTGCAAGCAAAAGCTTCACCCTGTTGTAATCTGCTTTACCAGTCCTATGCCCACAGGTTGCAGAAAGTTAAATATTTGAAGGAGAATGTGGATGCAGAACCTTGGGCTAGAGGTGCAGTTTTCCCAAGGGATTTCCTGCTATATCTTCCCTGTCTGAGAGCAGAAAGCATTCTGTCTCTGGCCCACCTAGATCCCCTTCCCTTCCCTGACAAGGGCAGCTCATGGGGCTCCTTATGAAGTGACAGCAGACCCCAAGGGTGCTAGTCAGCTGTGCCCTTACCCCTTCTGTATTTCTCCATGATTTGGGGTGCCTGCCCAAGGTCCAGCAGCCCTGAGCCCCGTCCCACTCTGCAGCTGTTCCACCCCTGGCCCTGGACCTCAGCACTGCCAGCCAATCCCTCCAAAACTCAGGTTCACCCCCTGCTCCTGTGCAGTGCCTGCCTCTCAGGGCAAGCAGAAACAGCCTGTGAGATGGGGTTTTCCCCAAATACTGATCTTGCATGGCTGTGTTGTCTCAGTTGCTTCCCCTTGGAGAGGCCGCCCCAGAGCAGCTTCTCCAGAGAGCACAATTTCAGTCCTGTCATGGATATACCCAGCTTCCCTCACAAGTGAACAGGGGACACCAGGGGATCACTGGGGGCTGGTTTGAAAGGAAAGCAAGAAGGGAGCATTCCCCCTGCAGGCTGGGCTGGACACCTTCTCTCTTTTCCAGCTGAGCCAATCTTTCCATGCTGAGGAGGCCCTGCCTGGGGCTCATGCACCACTTTCCCAGCTTTGGCCATCACTTCTCCTAAGAGTAGAGCCCTCCTCCAGGATGCTGTGGATGGCTGTACTACACCAGTGGTGCCTGACAGCCCTACCAAAGAGTCAGCAGTGCTGGGAGCTCTGAGGAAAGCTGATTATGCTCTTATTTGTTTAGATAAATGTAAAGTAGGCTTGCAGCTGGGGAGAAATGGATGCTGTATACTGCACAGGCAGCATCTCTTGCCTTTGATTTAAGCAAAGCCCTGAAGGACTGAAGGGATAAATATATTTCTTTGACCTAACTCTTCCTCCAAGAACATTGTGACAAGTGGGGTTGATTTGGCCATGACTAATCATGGGACGTTTGTGCACAGGACTTGGATACATCTACCACTAAATTGAGCTGGCTCATCATCATTTTGACCTTAGCTGGTTCCCTCATTAATAGACCCTATTACTGGTAGAAAACCCTGTGCAGGTAGGCAGCAGTGTTTTAAAAAATAGCTTGTCTAATCAGACCCAAATGATGTCACAGCGACAGCAGCAGCAATCCTGGCCATGGATTCAGACCTGAAATATTAAATCCCTTTGATGCTCACGGTTCAGCAGTCAGCACAGTGAATAAATGTTTGTGCCCAGAGCAATGGAAAGGGACGGGGCTGTGATTCATCATGTCAGCACAGAAGTGTCTGGGAAGCACCATTTGGCCTCCTCATCCCCCCACCTGAATCTTTCTGGTCTAAGCACTGATGCTGTCAACTCAGTTTAAGGACAAAATACTTCTGTGCTTCTTTTCAGTAAGAGGCCACGTGTGCTACAGGCTGGCAGGCAGCACATAAAAGGCAACCCGGGAAGGAAAGGGTGGAGGAGAGGAAATGTGGCAGGCTCTGTCGATGTCACAGAGACTTCCTGGGCAGCTCTGTCTCCTGCCAATGTCTTGCAGTAGGTGAGAGTCCAAAAGAAGCTGAAGGAAAAGAATAAACAGGTGAGTCAGTAGGCCCATGGACCCTTGGACACAAGGATAGTAAAAACACAGTGCACCTTAATGATTTCTCTCTCCTCTTGCTCTCTCAGCCGGTGTTTCTGACACATCAGTACAGCATTACTGGAGAGTATTTTTCTCCTGTACTGTTAAACACCTGCTGTGAATTGTTTGATCCACATCTTCTCTGGGTTACTGGAAGAGGCCTGATAATCACAGGACCAAATAGGAAACTAGTAGTAGTTCACAGTAGAACACTCTCAAGCAAATTGTAGTGTTGGCACGCTGCTCACTGAGGAATTGCTCAGGAGCCTCAAGGGAGGAACCAAAACCAGATAAGATTTACCATGAAAATTCCAGGACCTTGTCCACATTTTGTGCATGGTGAGGTCAGGTGCAGTGACTACACCATGACATAATGTGTCTTACCAGCCTGGTTAGTAGTTTAGTTTCAAGATGTCACCTCTCACTAAAACAGGGTTCTCCTACAGTACGGTTTGATGTCATTTTGATAATTGGGAACCAGGGGTACTCTGTGACTCTCAAAGACAGGCTGAGTCAGACAGCTTGATCTATCCTTCTCCTCCTTGCCTCTTTTGCTTCTGGATCCTCAGATTTCACCTAGACAAGTGACAAGTCTCTTCTGTGGACACGGGTGTCAGGCAAGTAAATTATCAGTTTCCTCATCTTTCACCACAGATTGACAACACTGCCTGTGTGTCAGCCTGGGGGGTGGAGATATGTGGAACAAGAGCAGATTGCCTCCCATCATGCGTATGAAGTCATGAACAAAAATGTGAGGGTTTTTCTAAACGAAAAGTTTCCCCAGAAAGCAAAATGTTGGCAAATGCATTTGTTTCCAGCATGGTGAGTTGGATGTGTCCAGGCTCTGATCTTGGGCTGTGATCTGGGAGTGAATGAATGTATGTCAGAGCAGGATGTGTGATGCATCAAGTTACAGGTCATGAATTGTGGCTGCAGGGTTCCTGTGGGCTATATTTCCCAGGTGAGGCTATGAATATGAATGAGTCAATCCCTGAAGCCCTGGAAAAAGTTGAAGGTGACCTTGCAGGCACAAAGGACAAAGTGTACTGACTGCCATTCTGGAGTCTACTGTTTTGGTACTCCCAGCTTAGTTTGAAGCACAGGCTGCCAGAAAGCTGACAAGAGCTTCTCAGATAGCACTTCCCAGAGTCAGTTTTAGACTCAGAAAAAGTGAAATAAAGATGATTAGATCTGCTGTCTGCCCTGTTGAGGATCAAAGTCCAGCCATGTTCCAACAAGCTTTTCTAATTTTCACAGTTCTGCAGAGTGGTATCAGAGATGCTTTTCTAAAGCAAACTACTGAACTGTGCCCAGTGCAACCCACTGCCTGATGTGCAAAGTGGATGAAGTAAATGCATATTACATTTCATTCTGTTTGTAATTAACATGACATTTTATGGTGAGTGAAACTAATTGTCTCCAAAGATATTGGCTGTGGGAAACATAGTTGACAATTTAATGTGGTAAGACATAAAATTGGTGCATTAGAGCAGGCTAGAGAGGTTTTGATGAACTGATGTCCTTATCCAGTCTGGCAACAGCTAGGACACGCAACCATATAAACAAATGCCTTGTTCTTGTGGGCAGATGCTCCCTTCTGAGATGGTTTAGAGACACAATTTGCCACTGACAATATCATATAACCAGGCAGAGATGCTACATGCCAGGGATTTGCAGCTACATTGTGCTACCTAGAGCTAGCTGCATGTATTTTTACCCTTTCTCACCTGCTTCACAAACAGGTTGCCAATACAGTCATTCATTATCTGAGTTATTTCCCCTCTACACCAGTGCAGCCTGCTCCTGCTCTAATGCATGGTATATTCCAGTGTTATACGTACTGAAATGGTGAATCTGAGTGTCCCACTTACAACTTCTTCCACTTCAGCAAGCAACACTGAGAAGTTGTTTAAGATCCACCAGCCACTCTATATTTAGCTTTTTTTTTTATTATTAAGATCTGTGACAGAAGAACAAATTGTGTCGTTCCCATAAGGAAGCTCTTTGAACAAAGGAGATACAATGAGTGCTATAATTATATAAACTGCAAACAATCAAATCACAACATGTCATTAAATAAAACAATCAGGGCTAAATGACAAAGAGTTGTGTACAGGTGCTTATACTTCAGCATCTACTGAGCACGTCTTTTCCAGAGTTGTTTGAGGTGTTGGATTCCTGCCTCACACAGCTTGCACCAAATATCATGTTACATCAACCTCAGATCCCATAAATTGACATTTACAGGGTCTGTCTAGCATAAAGATCAACACGAGATAATCATACAGAGATTTATCCACCTTCTTAGCTGGATTTTGCTGGCTGATAGGAACTTAGAGTTAATGCAGCACTGCTGTTATTTGGGCCCAAATATATAATTTCAGTTAAATTATAATTTCAAACTGGAGTAGGTGTATCAATGTGTACCATCTCCACACCTTGACCATATATTTTTAGAGTTATGCCAGATAACTCTGGCAAGTTCTTTTTAGGAACTTTCTGTACCTAACAGCCCCAAACCCATGTCACCTTGTCTCTATCAGGCATTGGGATATCCACTGTCTCCTCACATAGGTTTGTTTCCAAAGTAAACTGATAAATTATAAGAAATAGGGAACAGAAGCTCCCATCAATTTAGAGATACTAAATTTGATGCTACCCATCTGTTTGCTCAAAAGAAGCAGGTTTCATGGATTATTTGCAGCCCATGAGGAGATAGGATTTGCTGAGACCTGGGACAGGCATTATTTTTGCCTGAAAATTGCAGAACTGTGACAGGCAGAATACCATAAGCAGAGCAGAGGATTAAGTAGTTCATTTATCAGGACCAGAGGTTGCAGGAAATCCCAAGGTTAGGAATATACTCAGCAGAAAGCTTGATGGAATATGTTTAGGGAATATTTCATGCTGCACAACCAGCACTTTAGGAGGGGGCAAGTAAGTAGGAAAGTAAGCTTGGCACAGGAATAGGACTCAGCTTGCAGAATAAAATGTTTTACTCTGAAGCTTTTTGGCTTGGAGTAACTAGCTACAAAACTGAGGAGCAAAAGTGCCTTGCAGTGAGACCACAGTCATAGGAGTCTATCTCTAAATATAGTAACTGTTTCATTAGGCCTTTCATTGCAGTTAGGGCAATGTAAATTATTTTTTTTTTTTAGTTTAATGCTTGCCTATTGCTAAGGGTGACTCGGGGGATTGGCAAGCTATCATATTTCCTTTCTGCTGGGAGCAATAGGCTGAAAGGGGGTTAATGCTCCTCTCCCACTGCTCAGTGCTCTGATGCAAGACCAGAGATCCCCAGGGGCTTGCAGGCTGCTCTACCACTAATCAGCAAGACCATTTTCTGAGGCATAAATCCCATGGCAAGGTCATCATAAAGCATCTCTAGATTGTAAAGTAGCCAGTTTCCAATACTGAGGATGATCAATTTTGCATTCATGGTCGGCCTCATAGGACCTCAGGGTACTCTCTGGGCTGGCTGCTCCTGTAGGGTATCTCTGGGGTTTGAATGCATGCTTCATACATATGTACAGAGATAACAGCTGCTCTTCCCAGGCTTTCTTCCTCTCTTTTGTCTATGTAAAATTATCTATCTTTCTGAAGAACTGCAACAAGGAAGAAAATGGCAAATTTAAGTTTCCTTCACATTTTTTAACCCCAGCATAATACAACTTCCACCAGTGCCTGCTGTGCAGTTGTGAATCTCCTTAATGTGCGTCCTCTGAGTCATGTTAGTTCTTTTGGGATGAATAGAGGAGAATACAGAATTTATACTAATGTGGCCAGGAAATGGGAGAATAATCAATTTTATCTCTAGCTGTCAGCTTTTTCTGTGCTCCCTACATAACCAGGAAGTGCTCTCTCATTTAGACCACACACTGAGGTTCATGGGGTGTGGATGCTGTTCAGATACAGGCAACAGGGACAGGCAGAGATAAGGGCAGTGAGAGAAAAGACAGCCCAGCAATGGCCTTCAGAAAGAGCAGATTTATTTGCAGCATTAGTAACACTAGTGGGGAAAATAACTTTTTCTGCAGTTCTTAAATCTACTCACCTCCTGCCTTGAAAGAAGCACCTCAAAGCAGAGGCTATGTCCTGCCTTCTCTCACAAACCCAGGCTGAAATGCCCGTTCTGGTTTGACAAGGCAGGGCGTGTCCCTGCTTTGCAAGCAGAGCCATTAAGAGTGGGATTGCTGGCCACCAAACTGTCTCTACCTCCATTAACAGATGGGGCTCTGAGACTATCATTTATTGCTGTTATTTATTCTGAGCTAAATCTGAATGAACCATCTTTACTTTACTTTACTTTACTTTGTACTTTGTCCTCTCAGCTGCTGCTCTTTAGCATAAAGCCAGGCAACAACACTGCAGCGAGTAGAGCTCAGTCACGGTTTAACTTTGCATAAATCAACAAATCTACAAGGACCAGGGCTGGCAGCAGACCCAAGGTTTCCCAATATGTGGGTCTACTTTGCTATTTCCTGCCATTTGGAAACCCTTTTAGCTTTTTCCCTGCTTACAGATACCTCACAGATTTGGGTTCTGGCTCCAGCAAACTGTTCCCTTTTCCCAGCTCCTGTTATAAGTGAAGGTTTCCTCAGCAGCAGCCAGCACAAGAGCTTGTTTTATAATCCAGCATTAACTCCAGCAGTCACAGTGCTGTGCAAGAAGACATCCAGCCTGGAGAAGCTCATGTCTCTCAAATTAACTTGCCTCCTGGCTCTTCTCCTTCCTTGCCTGGTCTCTGTGCTTTGCTTTCTGTGTTCTTGTATTTCTGTCCCCAGTCCAAGATACTCTTTCTTGTCAATCTGTATGTTTTGGTTTCGATTCAGCATTAGGCACGCTCTGTTTGTCACTGGGAAAGCCTTTGCAGCATGGATTGCTTCATTTAGAGGAGTCTCCTGGGAGACAGAGATGAGATTTTTTTTGCTTTCAATATCAAAACTAGCACCACTTGTGCTTTAATTATGTGAAAGCAAGCTGGTGAAGAATTTGATACTGATAGATCACAGTTGAAGGCTGTCAGCTTGGGGCAGGCTCCCATTCAGGCAGAGAAATCAGTTCTCCTCAGGCATTTGCTTATTCTCACCTTTCTCAGTGAGCTCAGAGTGCAGTTGTGAGCTGTATATATTAAATACATCTATATGACAGAGTCATATATATATATGTGTATATTTGACAGTGAACCGACATGAGAATCATCAGCCGATAGAACATGAATATCTAGAGACAGGTGGTACTCAACACATTAAAATTCTGATGTGCGGAAGACAGGTTTGGGGCACTGGGTTGTCTAAATACAAAACCTATTTAAAGTTTTTTTACAACTTTTGAATTCATCTCCTGGATAGCTGACATAAAGCTGCAAACAGCTCCTTGAAGAGCAGCTTTCTTTATTTCTCTCTCCACAACATCTTCAGCAGACCAGCAGGACATCCCCAGAAGGAACATGGGCTTTGGCCCACAGGCTGCTGTCAGCTTGGGCCTCTCAGCTAGAGGCTTCTGAGGACCAGTAATATTCCTACCCAAATTTCTTTTTTTCTCCTTTTCTGCTTCAGAGTGACACAAGGAAGAGGGTGATGCTATAAGCAATGAATGAGAAAAAGTAGGTCTCCCCAAAACATCCCAAATAATTCAAGAACATCCCAGATAGGGATGGGGACAACAATTAGCGAAGGATGTGAAAAGTTTTCCTCTGGGAAGGCCCAGCCTGGACAAGGATGGCATACAGAATGTCTGCAGAGGGTTCTGTGCCAGCCCTGTGCTAAGCCAAGGTTAACATGGGCTGGCAGCTGGCACCTATCAGCCTGACCCACATTAGCCTTTCTATGACAGATACCAGGGACTCTTTTCAGTTCCCCAGGCACCTGGGTTATATTTACGCAGCTGCATTTTGCCTCCTGAATGGGCTTGTTTGGAGAAAATCTTGTTTTATAAACGCCCCATGGATTGTAAATGCCTGCAAAGAGCAGCTTGCCCAGTACCCTGGCAGCTTTGGCTGTACCTGCAGCAGAGCCCAAAGCTCCTGGCAATGCTTCCTGCAGTGTGCAGACAGATGAGACCGGCGGGTGCTGAAACCACCACACTGCCTGATGACACTGTGCAGTGTCACCACAGCAGGAAATTATAGACCCTGTCACTTATTCAGAATTTTTAAAAGGATTAAATTTTTGCAGGATGGGATTTGCATGTGAAATGATGCTCACTAGGAAATAATTATGAGATAAGGCCATCATTGTGCTTCAAGGCGAGGCTGATTTCCATCTGCATCAGAAATCACTGCCTTCCCACTCTTGGAAACACACTCTGATGCTTAAGGTGGTGCTTTTGTCCCTGGTCATTGAGTCAGAGATGGGTGTCCTGATCCAGCAAGACCTTTGGCCTGTCTTTAAAGAGAAGACACAATGTGAGGGACCAGTGCTTTCCTCTAGTTTGGAGGTGAGTACAGTGTTAGGTAGTGTTGCATGGTCTCCAGGTTCCCACGTGGGGCAGGTTGTCTACCCCCACCCCGCCCCTCTACCACAGATGGTGCATTAAAGAGAGAACCTGGGCTGAAAGACCCAGCAAGGGGTCATCTCTGGCACCAAAAGGGCTCAGGCCTCAGCTGAGAATCCACATCTTAGTCTGGAGAGCTGATGTGGGAGGAGATAAAAGAAATATTCTTGACTAAGAGAAACTGTTTTACAAACTGTAAAAGACACACGAGTTATCAGAGGCAGAACCCTTCTACACACACACACACACACCCTGAAAGTGTGGGAGACTTCTCCCCACAGTTTGGATGCAAATCCATGGATATTTCCCTGGGGATTGAAGAAAAGGATCTGGATGTGTGCCTCACCAACAATTAGAGGATAAGATACATTGAATCCTAAGTTATATTAATTCTTTGCTAGCTGTAACATGAATAGGTACCTTTAACCCTACTATATGTACCTACTAGTAGTCTCCTTTTGTCCTTATGCTTGTGTAATATCAGTTTAAGTTTTATGTCTGTTAGCTTTCTGTCTATTAAATAAATTGTTCATTCTTTAACAGACCAAATCAGGCATTATTAAAGAACTTGCAAACCAGAGTGGGTTTTGGAGTGCTGGCCACCTCAATAAAGCTACTGCCTGCTGCCAGTGGCCGGGGCAAAAGGCAAGGACTTATCTAAGCCACCACATCCATTAGTAACACCATGCCTGCAGCCAGGATCAGCTGGGATTGGGTTGCTGCAGCCTGGTGAAGGAGTGCCTTACCTGCAGCTTTCCTCTCCCCAGGAGCACCTCAGCTGTGCTTGTGTGCCCTGCACAGCTCAGGGGTTCTCACCAGCTTCATCTGTCATTCTGTGATGGGGTTGTGTATGAGCAGGGCCTTTGCTTGGCGACTGGGAGCCTGTGCCATCCTCCCAGACACAGAGAAAGCCTGTTCTGGATACAGGAATGAGCCACAGACCTCTTGGCTGTGCCAGTAAAGCCCAGCCTGCTGGAACCTGGCTTTTTCTCAATCCCATCATGAAAAACTTTCAGGAGATGTTGTACAACATAAAATTTCTTCTATTACAGAATACCCAAGTTTCCTCATTTTTTTCCAGCAAGGAGAACAAAAAAGAAAAGGTAAGAAGAACATAACCCTGGCTGTGAGTATATTTAGAGGTGGCAAAGAGCTTCTCTGCAAGAGGTAGACATGGAAACATTACTCAACCTGCTGGGAAGAGCACTTCAGCATTGTTACCTTGTTTGCACACTGAGCTCCTGGCAGGGCTTTTAGGACCAGGCTCTGAAGAAAACAAGCAAACCTCATAGTGTCTCAGCCAAAGTGTAACAACAGCTTTAATAGACCAGAGGAAATTGTTTTGATCTAGCTGCTTTCCTGTAAACCCAGAAGATTTGGAGATTTTTCTGAAAATAATTGCTTGGAAGCAAAGGAGTATTTATGTATGTATATTTATGTACCTGTCTAGGGGAGATTGGAGAACTGGTGTGCATGCAGATGCACCACCCCTCCACAGTGGCACTTGTACACGGGTATGAGAAGCCCTGGGTGACTCACAGCCACCTTGGCTGGCTCAGCATCCCAGTCCTGCACCTCACAGTTTGGTTTCACCAGGGAGAGGGCTCAGTCACAGCTCACCCTGGCTGTTAAAAGGGCTCACAATGGTTTTTACAAGCTGGCCTTGTTTACAAAACTCCCAGAAATGCTCTGCAGAAACAGTATTATCTGGGAAGTTAGAAAGGAGAAATACAACCTCCTGCAGGTGAAATGGCATAAAAATACATGTACAGGCAATACTGCCATAGTTCATAAACAACACAGTGAGATATTGATACCTGAACTGTCACAGTGGTGTGACTAAGAATCCCTTTGTTTCCTACAGCCAGCAAAGATGTACTAGCAAAGGAAACACACAGGTAATGTCATTATGCAGCAAAGTAATTAAATAACTCTCTTCAAAAGCAGAGCAGTCTCAATGCCTCCTGGCATGCAGACTCCTGCTCTCAGCCACCATCTCCTCCAGAGCAGCAGGTACCTGCAGGCTCTGCTTTCCCTTGGGAAATGCCAGGTACTTGGGAGCTTTCTTGTTCCCTCCAGAGGGCAACCAGGAGAGGCAAGGCCCCCTCTCCCCAGCCTGATTCCCCTGTTTCAGAGGGCAGAGACATTGGAATGCAGCAAGCCAGGCCCTCTGGATCCACTTTGGCAAATGCATTCACACTTCTGGCTCTGCAGTGCCACTGGGGACTGACTGCAATGCCCACCCCTGGGGCAGAGCCAGCCACTGAGAGTGACTGATCTCTTGCCTGTCCTTGCTAATGATGGAAAGGATAGCCAGCTTGATGACTGAATTAATTAGCATTTCCACTTTGATCCTCTTTAGGATCAGAGTCCTGGATGTCTTGGGCAGGCATGGCTTTTACCTGCACCTCTTGGTGATATGCCTTTCCCTTCAGGCTCCAGCATCATGCAGGAGGAATATAAAAAACTTCTCCCTGGCAGAGGGCTATTGCCTGCCTCTTGCTTGATTCCCAAGATAGCAGCTACCAATGGCTCCCTAGAACAAAGACCTCCACATGTGCCTGCAACAAGCTCTCAAAACAGCACAGATGATGGGGACATGGGACCAAAGAAACAAAACCTTTTTAGTTCCTCTTGTGTGTTTGCAAATGATTGAAAAAAACAGACTCAAAAGAATGCCCAATTCAGCAAAACTTTGAATGGCATGGAATGAGCAATTCCTGGCACAGGCTGTGAATTCCAGGTCTGATTCATGCAAACTTGGATTGCTGTGCAATGAGAGCTAGGGAAGGCAAGAGAGCGTCACACTGGGCAGTGAGCTGAACAGCAGGGCTGTTTCATTCAGGTGCTTCACCTCTGTTTTACAGAAACATCAGCTCGGGAATGCTGCCTAAATGTGAGTGGTGGCTGCCCTGCTTTTCTATTGCAGTTCTGATCTGTGCCTTTTCCACAAGGTGCAATTTAGGTAGAAAATGTTTCCATTTTTTGTGCTAGTGGCAATATGAGAAGCAAAACAATATGGAATGTGGCCCAAATAATTAATTTAGTAATTAAAAAAAAAAAAGCAAAACGGAGTATGGCTTCTCGTTTGAAGCAGACCCATTACCATGAGAATGCAGTGAGAGAGGCAGAGGGGTAGAACAGCCCTACAATGCAAAGGGGATCTCTTTCCCCACTCCCAGAGGAGCTTCCCAGCCAGCATGGAGCCTGCAGATGTGGCTCCCAGTAGGGTGGTTTGGACCATGGTGTCAGCACCCCTGCTCCTCTCTCTGCCACCCCTTTTTGATGAGCCTAAGCTGCAAGGATTGGATCCCTGATCTGCCAAGGGGTGAGTGTGTCAGGGTAAGTGTGGTCAATCTCGTGGTCATTGGGATGGTCACATTTTTCTCCAAGCATATAGTTCTTGCTCAGAGACAATCAGAACAAGGCCAGGCAAAATTTGCATTGCTCTTAATGAGAGAAAGAGACTTTGGGGAGAGCTGGCTCAGGACCTCATGCCACAGAGGGAATTGCCTTATAGCACTGGGAAGGAAGTGCCACGTGTGACTTCTTCACATAGTTAAGATTTTGCTGTCGATAGGGATCTGCCAACAAGCAGTCTGAAAAGAAATAAAACGGTTGGGATGTCTTTAAAAGAAGAGCAGATCACAGCTTGGCACGAAGCTACTTTTGTTGGCAGTGCATAATTGATGTGAAATGAATTACAAGCCAAAAAACAGAGAAATCAGCCTGTTCTTTAGGGCACTGCCTCTAATGGGGGTTGAGCATTTTCTATTTCTGGCTGAATTATTCTGATGTGTGAAGCATGACAGATTGAATTGCTGCCCAGCATCTTATTAGGTTTATTTACTAAAAGGCAAAAAGCATGGGAAGACAAGATAATCATATCTGAAGTCTGTCTACCCCTCCCCACTGTCTCCCTCACCTGACAGTGCAGAGGAAAGATGAATTTTATTACAGATCCATGAGAGAGGTGTCAGAGGCCCTAGGCAGAGGGACTGTCACGCTGTGCCACTGTGGCATTGCCAGCAGACTCCCTGTGGCTGTCCCAGAGGCTGGTGGCCCTCGCACAGGGGTTGGGACAGGAAAAGCCCCATACTCTGTGGCATGATCCAGGGGGAACAGCCAGGACACTGATGCTCTGCCCTGCTCAGGGACTGGGTCTTGCACACCCTTGGGAAAAACTTGCTGTGCTGTCATCTTTGGGGGAGGCAGACAACAGGGAGGGGGCTGGGAGATTGCCAGCTTTTCTGGTTTTTTCTCATCTTGGAGAGATAATTCAGGTTAAATCCTTTCTAACAGAGAGTGTTCCTCTACATACCCACATCTCCCCATCTGGAGAGTCCCCAGGCATTTCAGATGCATCCTCACAGTCACGCTCTGTGTATGAAATTACATCTCTATATGAACCCAGAGAGGCCAAAATGGGGAAATATGCTTATTAAAAACATATTCATTACTTTAAAGGAGTCCTCAAGCAGCATTGTTATTAGGCTCTGATATTGCTATTTGCTCCCTCTTGCCTGTAGTGCTCTTTCAGAAGTTTAAAAAGAACATTTCTTTCCCTGCCAATTTTCTCTTTTGGTTTCACTAAACATTTAATGGTTAGTAAGTTTCTATTCAGGACTGCGTTATTTTTGAGGAATTCAGCACTGTGATAGGAAAGGTACTTGTGCAAGCTCTCAAGTAATGCTCTGACAGAGTTGTGCTCCAGGCTGTACCAAAATGAGTTCCTTGAGCTGAAAAGAAGGGATGGTGTTTTTTCTGCTCCATTTGCAGCAGCTCTAACAGGTTCCCAACAGCCTTGGTAAGGCAGGTCACCCAATCCATGCTGTAATCCACAGATGGATTGCAACAGGACCTGCTGTGTGTTTGTCAGCTGCCATTAGAGGGGCAGCCCCAGTCTCTGCTGCACCTCCCCAGCAGAGATGGAAGCAGAAAACAGGACTGTGTATCTGTGCAACCTGCAGCAGAGCAGAAACAGAGCAGGCAAAAATCCGGCCCGAAGGAAAACGTTGGATGTTTTTTGAAAATATTGAAAAATGCCTTAAAAGAGTTCATCTCTGCTGAAGGTTTGCACTTCTGTGTTGTTTTGACTCCGCCTCTTACACGGTTAATGGAATTCTGTTGGTCAGCCTGTGTTCCTGTCTCAGGGAGACGAATGAATTACCGGCGTAACCGAGTTTTCTTCAGTTCTCGGCTTTATGGGCTCGGATCTGTCATTTCATTCCAACTAGGCCTGGTACAGAACTCAAGCCAGCATGATTTTGGATGAAAGCTAGAGAACAAAGCTGGCTTTTCCCTCTAGCTGTCCTTCAGACCCCGATCCCCTAGCAGATCTCAGGTTGCATTCACTATCCTAAGCCAAAACAAACATAATTAAAAACACTGACCACATAATGAACCAGAAAGAGTAAAGATCTTAACTCTGGCTTGTCCATACCTAAGATAAATGCTTTAAGAACTGGGCTGTCTGGATGCTTCTGCAGAATTTACAATTCATGGCTATTGGCAGTTTATTTGGGGGAGCAAGTGGTGTTATGGTTTGGTTTTTTGCTTTTATTTTTGTTTGGTTTGTTTGGGGGGTGGGTTTTTGTGTATTTTTGTTTGTTTGTTTATTTGTTTTGATTTGTTTGGTTGGTTGGTTTTTGTTTTTTTGTTTTGTTTTGGGGTTTTTTGTGGGTTTTTGGGTTTGTTTTTTTTTTTACCTTTTAACAGCTCTGCATTTGATCCTCTGCAAAAATCCTTTCTTTCTGGTCAGTTCTAGTAAATAAATCTGATTTCTTCACTCTTAATTACAAGAAAAACACAAAAGAACAAAACAAAGGAAAGGCTAAGGTGAGCTGTGAAAAGTAGCAACAGTTTTTGTTTAAAGAGCCCATCTACATCGGCGGATTTGGCACTTTTGGTGACTTTTACTAACCTACAGTTTAGAAATGTAAATTTAGATGCCTGTGTTCTAACGTTTTGCCCAGCCTGTGTTGGGAACATTCACAGTTGTTTCAAAAGCCATGTCACCCTGACATGACATCAGAGTGCCAGAGGATAATTTGGGAGGAAATGTACTTTTGAGGATCATCTCATCCAAAGCAGAGCAAACTCATGTGGGGTTACTTGCCCTTCGTTCTGCCGAGTTGTGAATATTTCCAGGGATGGAAATTTCACAGCTATTTCAACAAGCCAACCTGCTCCAGTGCTGGACTACTTACCACTCTCCTGAAATAACCACAACAAAAGTTGTGTGTTCATCTCAAGAATTCAGCTCCTGTGCTCTATATGGAAGCCCCGTGTTGAGGATCCAGCCTACTGCTTCCTCCTGTAGGACTCAGCAGGATCAGATTCCAGGAGACTGACATTTAAATACCACCACCAAGCAAATATCTCAGGTGGGTACAGAAGAGAAGGTCCCAGTCCACTGGTGACATCTCAAGACATGTATAGGGTGGATCCTCTGTGTCTGGTTTCCTCCCTCCCTGCCCACCCCTGGAGCTGATGGAGCTGATTCAGAAGCAGGGACTGTGTGTGTCCCACTGGCAGAGGGGCTCTGTGTTTGGCTGCCACAGAGAAACCTTTGCCTACAGCCAGTTCCACCAGCAGGTTTCTGGTGGTTTAAAATTTCCTGTGACCCTTCCTGCATTCAGATCAGCCTCCTCTCTCAGCAGAGAGTGGAAAGCAGCTAATGGACACTATTACAAATTAAGCAGAAGAAAAGTGGGGTGCTGCTAAGGGTTCAGGGCAAACCTGCCTCGATTACACCTATAGCCAGTCCAAGCCCAGCCGGTCTCCCAAGAATTTATGGAAGAATTTATCTGCAGATACAGTCAGTGCCCACCTCTTCAGTATGTGTAGCACAATTCAGGCCTCCAGCACAATGAAGAAGTAAACAAAAGTTTCTTAAAATACCCTGCTCTGGGTGGTATTCATCTGTTCAGACAGAAGGCATCCCGCTAAGCAACCAAGAAAATGCCCTGCAAATTGTGCTTTGCATTGTTCTCTATTTATAGCTAGATATAAGGTCTGAGGGAGGAAATTCCCAAGAGATCAGCACTTCTGCAAGGGGTTTAGCAGTGGCAGCCCTCTTTCCTCATTTTGGTGCTGTCACAGGCAAAGGCAGCTGATGAACAAACCAGGATCTCAGGATCATGAGGGTTCTTGAACTGTGTCTACAAGTGTTTGGGCAGAACAAGAGGAGGAGGTGATGCTTTGTGCCTGTAGCACAGGACAACATCTTCCTTCCTCACTAACCAAAACTTCTGAGACCTTCAAAGTCTGAAGTTGGGCACAACATATTCAATGTATAATTCATATTGCATCCAGTAGCCTATCTCAGCATTTGAGCTGGGCAATTGATTTGGGAACAGAAAGGGACTCTTGAGGGTCCTTTTCCCTGCTCTGAGTTTCCACAGAATTCTACATTCAGGCACACTGCCTGCAGAGCATGCCACTGAACTCTGTTTCTGAAGAGAGAAAATAAACTGCTCTCTGTTGTTGTTGTCATACAGCTTTGTCTGTAAAGCTGGAGAGGCATGAATCTTGAATCCTTTGAACAGATTTTTTGACTTAAACTTCCATTTCTATTACATGTTATTGTACCCAGATGGTGGATGACAAGGCAGTGTTGATAATGCAATTTAGACCTGCCATCTATCTCATCATTAATGTCTCCCAGTCTTTCTGATATATTTTAAGAGTAAAAGAGATCAAATACATCCATATAAGCATGAAGCTAAAAGCACACAGAAGAAAAAAGTTCTACAAAATTATTCTACAACACTTCTGCAGAGTCTGGATTAGTTCTGAGTGGAGCTGCCATACTTGCAAGCAGTTTCATTCACTAGATTTATTGGTTGCACGTGCAAAATAGTGGGGCAGCAAGAGGAAGATGAGGGCCATCCTATCTAGTTTGAGTCCATGAAAGGCAAAATGACTGTGGTTATTTGTCTAGATGTCTTTAATTTGGACAAAGCAAGATCAGGACACAAACCTGATTCCTTTTATATTGATGTACCATCACATGGGCAGCCAGCACTTGGGGGACTACTGTGCCACCACTTCCCAATGCTCAGGGTCCAAGCCCTGAATTCAAGTTTTGAGGCTTTTTTCCCCCCCATTCTGGCACGTGTAGGTTTAAGATTATGTTTCAAGCTTAAGAGCTATCTAAGAGGCTGAGTAGAGACAGAGATATTTCTCCAATGAGGACCTATGCTGCATTTTCATACGCTTTTTATGAGCCTGGAGAATTCCCCTCATCCCAGAACAGCTGCCACTCCATACACCAGGAAATATTTCTTAATAATTTAACTCAGTTAATGCAGCTTTTGTAATAATTGAACGATATGGCATAGGTATCCACCTGAAAATTATATCCACCATGGGTCCACCATTGTACAGGCTAATTGCTCATTAAAGGAAAGAGCTGGAGAAAAGCGAGCGATTAGTGATTAGTGATTGTGAGCAGTCAGCACACAGAGTAAAAAAAGATTGCTGTCACTGCAGATTAACAGCATTAGTAATATCTTATTTCACACAACATGTGGTGAAGTCTGCTAGCAAATAAAATTAAAGCCCACTCTTACCCTATCCTTTACAATCTACCAACAGCACATATTCTGGCCCTCAATATCTACACTGGTTATATTGATCATCCCATTAGTCCTATTAGCAGGAGAGGCAGACCTACCACTGATTGAAACTAAGGGTTGTGCATCTTGCAAGTGCCACTGAAATCAGGGAGCAGTTTTGCCTCCCATTTCAGAGGGGAACAAGATTTCACCCTGTCTCTCTAAATTCCTGGTGGATGAATGAAACTTCAGTGATATAGTTCTTACAGGCCTCCTGCAAGACTAAAATGCCTTATCCTCTTTGGACATGGAAGTGGGAACAAAAAGTCTGTAGAAAGCTTCAGAGCAGGAAGTGGAAGGCACCTGTGCTGTTACCAGCAGGGCATCCAGCCCCCTTCCAAAATGATGCCTGACCAAGATCACAAGGATGGCATCATCAGCAATGTGTTGAAGCAATCTTAGCAGAAAAACACCTTGCAATAATAAAATTAATTATTGTTTGCTGAGCACTTTGTTACTGCAGTCCTGAGCATATTTAGAAAAGGTTTCCTGTCATCTGACAGCTTGGACAGGCTTGGACCTGCACCTGAATGTTGGAACAGTTCCTGCAATGGACTGTAGACTGGGAAAAAGAAAGCAATCAGAGGTGGTGGATCTTAAACAGATGTTACCCATCTGAAACTGAAATTGTTGGTAAGACAGTCTGGCCAGCTTGCTAAAAAAGGTGGTCAGGCTGAATTTCCCTGTGCTTTCTGGGTTTAAAAGCTCAGACTCTATAAATACAGAGGAGGAAACTTTGTCTGTTTCAAAATCAACAACAGTCTGTTTCAAAATAATGTAATAAAATTAATTATCCTTTTCATATCTTTTCTGCCACAGTCTAATATCATTACTTACCTAAGAAACTGCACAGCAAAATGGCACAGGCATGCAGGACCCCACATCTTATTGCACAATATGCACTCCAGTGGGCATTAGGGCTTGAGCCAGGCACTGTGATTGTTATTGTTGCCTTAACTTTTGCTGGACCTAAGAACTGGTCCAGCTCCAAGAGAACCAGACATGTCAGGGCTTATTTGAACCGAGGTAAGAGACTGCTTTGACCTCCACTGGTCTATTTTCTGAAGCAAGTGCCAGCAGATTCCAAAGAGATTTTCTTTGGCTGGTCTTGGTTCAGTCCTGTTCACTCATCTCTCTGCCTTGAGAAACCTCTCCCTGTGAAGCATTTCTTGCTTTATCACCTCAATCAGTTGCTGTTGCTATGGCTCTCCCAAGGCCTGTTGTGCTGCTTCAGCCAGCACTCTCTCTCTCTTCTCCTTCTTTATGCACAATAACCTGCCATGGCACATTTCTCCCTCTGCTTTCCTCGAGGTCACTGTTATGTTAATTTCTTTCATCTCTCTTTCAACTTACCTGGCTCACCGATCTTTGCCATTGCTCCTCTCCAAGGAACATGAGGATTAATGTGTTTGCTGATGGTGCTATTATGAGCTACTGTGAAATTTATTATCTTTTTTTAATCAAGAAATAATTTTAATGATCAAATTTTTTTTTTTATCAAAGCGCCTTCCAAAATTAATGGTTGCAATCCCCTTGTCCACGCTCGGAGCAACCCAGACAGGGAGGAATTGCCCAAGCTGAGCAAGCAGCAAGCTGACAAATGGCACCAATTTTTAAAGTTGCCTCCTTGCAACTCCACCCCAGCTCACCAATTTGTGTCCCTTCCCACGCCTCGGCAGAATGTTCAGCACAGCCAAGCCGAGGCCTCATTAATCACCTGCTCAGCTGTTGCATCTCTGAGGAGGTAAGGAGCTGCTTCGGTACATCTGATCTGCCTGGATTTAAAGATTATGTAGATGATCTCCTCATGCCCCTCCTTTCCTCCCACATACACTTATTCCATGCTCTATTGTATCATCCTTCCTGATGGATGCTGTTAGGACTTACAGGGTAGCCTTGTTCTTAACACACTGGAAGACTTGTGCAGCTCTGGAAAGAAAAAGAAAAAGAAAAAAGAAAGCTTATTATTGTGGGTGCTGTTTTGCAGAAGCCCCTGAAATTTTTGCTCCTTCTGTGCACACAGCCAAGATCCTAAGGTCTCCTGAAGTTCAGCAAAACACTTGCCCTGTCTGCAGCCCACAGATGTGTCCAGATGGTCCACCCTCCATGTCCACACACTGCCAAAAACTGTTTGTCATGAGGCAATTCAGTATCTACTGGCAATTTAAAGAAGACTCTTGCTTGCTGCTACTGCTCTGTATGACAGGGGACTTAAAAATGTCATCTTAGGTTTCTCTCTGACTCTAATGGTAGGGCCCATCTGTTGCTCCAGTGCCAAAGATAAGAATGGGCTGCTTCTCTTCCTCATGCTGCCAAAAGGATCTTGCCCTTTAGGCAGCCATTCAATAAACCCCTTCTTCATGTTCCCTCTAGGTCCAAGCAGAAGTTTGGCTGCTGGTGGGGTGAGAAGGATCTGGCCCCAGAGTGCTCCTGGAGCCCAGCACAGAATTTGTTTCACATTCTTCCCCTCTTTTTTCCTCCCATTGCTAGCTCTCAAAAGCTCTCAAATGCTCCAGGGCAGGAGGCAGAATTTAAAGAAAATTTAAATTAAGCAACTAAACAGTGCTCCTTAGTGGTAACACACACTGAAGGTGCAGGCAGTCTTTTTTGTTTCTAACTACAGTGAGTGCCATTCCTGTAATTATTTTATTCACATTAAATACAGCATTTGCTGAGCCTGGAGGCTGTGCCTAGGTTGCTGTGATTATCCAGAGCCAGGCCCTGCTGAGCTCTCCAGCTGAAGCAGGGCCAGCATTGCATTGCTCCAGGTCGACAGGCTTGTGCCTGGCTATTGCAGGGCTCCTGGCACAGGGAGAGCTGGCAGCAGGCTGCTGGGTTGCCAGGACTGCACCATGGAGCATGGGCAGCCTGCTGGGGTGATCCATGGGGCTCTCCTGGTTTAAGAAAGCAGAAACATGAGGAAAAGGGATGTGATGGGAGGGTGAGGCTGATATCTGAATGAAACCTTCTCTGTACAGCACAAAAAAATGCAGGTAATCTCATGGGAATAGGGGTCCAAAAAGGCAAGCACATGCCAGAAAGGAGATAGACCAGAAGCAGCCTCTGTTAGTGTTTCCTCAAAGGGAATGGGAGGATGGGTCCCCCAGGGTAGGTCAGAGTTGCCTTTCTCCAGGGAGATGCATTATTGCCTTCCAAAGCCACCAAAGCCAAGTCTGCTGCTCACCCACCCGTGGCTCACACTCTGCTCTGCGTGGGTGGAAAAATTCCTCTGCTTTTTCTTAAATTTCCTGGAGCCTAGTAAGTCCCTACGTGAGGGAACTTTGCCATTAGATGGGAGATTTCATTAGACAAGTTCTCTTGGACCAGGGCACCCTGTGGGAAGGGCACTAAGCTACTGAGTACAAAAAAGGAGAAGCCTTAGCTGCCAGAGGCTCTATGTGGGAAATGATGCCAGCCCCACCGAGATGGTATTTTCTAACCTTAATCAAACAAGAGAGAACAGAAATTCGTGATATTTAATCCCTCATATTCCATATGAGGTTTCTCTGCCTCCAGCACAAGGCACCCTCTTGGTGCAGGAGCACCAAGGTTGAGTACTGTCCCTCTGAGGAAGCAGCAGCACAGCCACCCCAGACAGCCCTGCTGCACCAGCTCTGCCCCTGATGGTGTGGGGCAGTCCAGAGGGGGACATGGTCCTCTGGGAGGGAAAGAGAACAAACACCTCGAGGATCAGCCTAGGGAGACCAAAGTAAATGACCTGCATTCCTTGGAATGCAAGAAAAAAATGGAGAGCAGCAAAAGAGCAGTGCCAAGCTAAGCTGCTGAGTCACTCCTGGAAGGATACACCTCCACAGGAGAGCTGGGCCAGAAAAAATGTTTTGCTTTTTTTCTCTTCCAGCAGGTACTGGCTAACATTTGCCAGCAAGAAGGCAGCCTCCCAGATAATACCACAGCCTGAATTCACACAGAGTGAAAGCCCAGCTGGGTGGTTTCCCTTTGCAGTAGATTTTTTTAGAACATGGATATTTTTTTCACCATTATCATCACTGTTTAGCAAATGACAGATCTGCTGGAGAGCCTCACAGACAGTTTTGATTCACTCAGGGCCCAGCTCTGTTTCCCAGAACTGTAGCTTCTAGGGACAGAAAACTCCATTTTCTCCATCTGTCGGGCCCAGAAGGGCTTTCTTTGCCACAAAGAATATAGTTTCCCAACATTAAATTGCTTTGTTTCAAAAGCTTGAGGTGTTGAGAATGTCCCTGTTTCCCTATGGTCTGCTGCCAACACCTCAGACACATCTGGTTTTGTCTGGTCCTAAAATTTCTGACTTTGGGGATGTTCCTGAGCTTCTTAAGCCAGTGCCTCTCTCATCAGGTGCTAATACCTTTAAGTCATATATCTCTAAATTTTTTGCATCCACTAAGAATTTGAAGCATTTACTGGACTCTAATATATGAGGATCCCTTGTGGATTGTAAAAACAACAGAATGTCTCAGCTCTTTCATAAAAATTTTCTTCTGTGTCCCATCTCAATTTCAAAGAAATGAGGAGGCCAGCCCTGTCTTGTAGGTGCTGAAATTGGTGCATAAAGACACCCAAATAATTTTTTTGAAACCACACTTCCAGGTCAAAAGCAGAGTCTGAGTCCTCTGAATCCTTTGGTCATGCACTGCTCCTGTGACCCCTAACCCCTCATCTGGGGGATCTGCTCATTGCTCCTGCTAGACATTGATACTCCTCCATTTCCTCACTCTGTGACAAGTGGTGCTGATCTCTGGCACTGTCCTTGTCCATGTCACACTTAAATTTGTCCCAGTACCAAGCCTGCTGTTTGCACAGGCCATTCATTAGGGATAAGTAGAGCAGGGAGCAATGAATGTTGCTAACTGCACATAATTACAGATCCAAATTATCTTATGCTGTATGTGTGTGTCTGTTTATAGGGCAATTACACTGTAAATAGGATGCAATTAAAGTGATCTGTGCTGGAGGGCTGCACTTGTCTCTGGGTGCTGAACTGAATGGACTCCAAATGGGGATGCCATCTCCTCTCACTGAAGTTCCCCCCCAAATTGAGATATTGTCAGGTTCTTCAGCTTCACCCCTGACCATTGGAGGCAATTTTCACAAGTTTGTCTTCCCTGGGGCAAACAGATGTCTCAGTAATGCACTGTTTCTACTAACTATCCCCTTGTCTTAGTTTTCCTTCTGCTGTTCCTCTTCTTTTGCCTGAAGCATATGTACTACTCAGACATACCACAGCTTTAGGTCAGGGTCCCCCTAAACCAGGATTTTGGTGGCAGCCTTAGGAGATGGTGAGTGATTGGGTGATGTCAGGTGTTCACACTGTTCCCTGCATAAAACCAGTTTGCAGGTCTTGGTCGGGACAGTGAAAATCCACAGGATGTAGCTGCCATTTCATTGGAAATCTCATGGGAGTGAAAAGTGCTTTACTATCCTGGTCCTTCTTGCCAGAATGGAGGAGGTTGTCTATTTTTACAGTGTTCAGCAGCAGGAGCTGCTGGTTGGAGCTCTGAAAAACTGCTTCAGCACAAAAGTTAGGTAATAAGAGTGAAGTTGGCAGGGAGTGCTGGGAAGGAAGTATTCCCTGCTGCTGTTTTCTCTTGGTTCAGTGAGTAAACAAACCTCAAGTCCCCACAGTTGTCAGTCTAGCACTTTTTACCAGAATTGGCATCTTAAGCAGTACAGATGATGTTGGGTCAATAAAGCCTCTGCTAAGAATAGCTGTGCAAAGAGGGCTTTGGGCTTTCTGTAACATTTACCTGTGAGCTTCTCACTTCCTGTCTGCAGAGGTTACTCAAACAGGCACACTGTTGAGCACAACCCTTTTTTGGAAAGCAGAACTCAAATTCAAGTTGGACTTTGGATGCACCAAAAAAACGTGTCAGATGAACTCTGACTGTGAAAACTTCCTGGCTGTTCCTGAGGTTGGAGAAAATCATGATGCATTGAAAGGGTTTTGTTTTCCACTCTGAGGTTTTGCTGTATAAATCAGTACCCCAGTCTAGCTTCTAGCACAGTGGTGCTACTGCTGGCAAACTGAGTGGCACTGACATTTGGAAAGCTAACTATGGCAAAAAATAAAAAGTCAATCATCAATAGTTTTCACCCACAGGTTTCTGGTTTCCCAGAGAAGTCTCTGAGTTGTTCAGTGCAGTCAGTTTGGTATTGCTTGGCACAAACTGTACTTTCATTACATCCATCAGCAAGAGGCCTTCCCCGTTTATGTCATCCCTTGAGTCAAAACTGATCTAGAAGGTCATTCAAAACAAAGATCAGACATTAAAAGGCTTTTAGGCAGGTCTATGCCTCGCCTCTTTTGCTAAAAATCTGGAATTCATACCAACACGGGCAAAAGCGTGGTGAAGATGCAGGTATTGCTGCTTCTTGGGTACATGCTCACTAGGCAAAATGAGTCCTGATTTTTAGGCTTTTCAACTTTATACCTTAAAATGTTGAACAAATAAATCCATTTTTCCCTTGAACTTCTCACCATGCATGAAAAACCTCTGCTCAAGCAACCTGAATGTCCTTCCTGTCAGTGGGAATGGGAGTGGGACAATGCTATGGCCATTTCCTCGTGGTGATCTTGTGGAGACTTCCACCTTTCCATCTCCCTTCACAGGAAAGAACATGGAAAGGTGAGAGGTCCCAGCATTGTTAGCCCTGGTAATGACTGTCAGACTGGCCTGCATTAGGTCTGGTGAGGAAGCAATTAGAAAGTGCTTGGCAGGGCACACATGGTCACAGAGAAACCCAACACTGAAGGAAAGCAGCTCTTCCATGAGATGTGTGAGTGGTGTCCACCTCATGTTTCATTGAAAAAAGTACCTGAATCCTGGGGCCTTGTCCAAGACCATTTAAAACCAGGGATGAGCTGCAGAGGTAAGTGGGGCAGGTTGGAGCAGAAAGAGCTGCAGTATCTCTGTGACACTGTTTTCCTCTAAAAATTCATTCCCTACCATCCATTCCTGATGCATTTATCTATTTCCCACAAATATTTGAAGAAAGCCCATAAAGTAAATCTGGTCTAGATAAAAATGTCACACAGCTATTTGTGCAGGGCACATTCTCACAGCTATTCCAAAAACCTTGGAAGGGGGTGTTGAGTGATGTGGACATCATGCTTGCCTGGGAAGAAAAACAATAGCACTCCCACATTCCCACAGTGCAAATATTTGAGAGTCATTAATTGCACAGTTAGAGACTGTCCGTGTGGAGAGCGTCCATGTCAATGTGTTTGCAGGACCATTTGGCAAGCATTTAAAAAACAGGGGGGAGAAAGCCTTTAAAATATTTTTGCCTCTCACAAATCCAAAAGGAAATGAAATCCTGCCAGTAAATGGATCTTGCAAATTAGCTTAGGCTGCTCTAAGTCCACTCAGCTTTCTGAGTTTATGGCACCAGGGGGTTAGGAAATGCCTAAGAATTTCTTTATTTTGGAGATAACTTAAAGGACATGAATTTGACAGGAAAGGGCTGAACACAGCCATCCTGAAAGTGAAATTCTGCACCATGAACAAGGGCAGCAGCATTTGCACTACAGAGCAAGCCTCAGAGCCAGCTCTCTGAAGAGTGAGAAAGGAAGTCCTGTGGCACCAAGGAACAGCTGTTCCAGGGGCTCACATCTGGATAGCAAAACCCCTGTTTGAAATGGCTGGTGGGAAACTCCCTCCATCTGATATCACCTCTTCAAGCTATCTTCTTGCAAGTTTTTCTCACCCTGGCACTGGTGCTGGCAATTGATCATATTCTGTCTCTCAAGTGTTGGCCCTTTGATAATTTTAACTCTCTTAGTAGGTCTATAAATAGTCAAGCAGCCCTGATTTATAGAGGAAATTGTTTATAATCACTATAAATAGAACATGATATGAATATGAGTAGTAGTTTACCAGAAATGAGTAACTATAACAGGCATCATACACCATCCTGGATTTAGTTAAGCTAAGTGGAATTTAGGTAATGGACAAATATTGGAGGTGAGAGAAAGAGATGAGTCAAGATTTTCCATGAGAAAAATGTCAAAAGATCCAGCTTGCTGGCAAGTACCAACAGACATATACTTCATATTACTTAGACTAAGGTAAGATGACAGGAACATACTTAATTGGATCATCTGGAGTTCAAAATTTAATGTTATTTCTTATGAACATAAAAAAAGGGTCTCACATTTAGGCTGAGTTGCTCTGACTGATGTCCCTGCAGAATTTCTCATCTGCAGTGTCTGATCCCTTTCTAAAACCTGCTTTCTGCGATTAACAAGACTATCTTCTTTTGCAAGTATTCACTTTCATGTCTTTATTTGTGACTATTTTCACTTTTCTTCCTTATTTTCACTGCTGATCCACACAGCCCCCAGTGGCACTGGTCCCCAGCAGCCCAGCACACGGACTTGCTGTGTCACAGGAGCCGTGCCCTGCCCTGTGCTCCTCAGCGTGCTGTGCTCTTGGACCATGAGCTGATCTTCTGCTCCCCTGTGCCCATGAAAGCCAGTTCTGTCAGTGGGGGCTCACCTGAACTTCCCTGGCTTTTCAGCTAATGTCTGGGAGTTAACACATCTCTCCTCTTGAATGCCAACTTCCTTGAGGCAGGAGACAGTCTCTAAACACCAAGTCTGAGATGAGCACACAGCTGCATGTTTCTATTCATACAGACATGCCTGTCTGTCAGATACAGATAATTGGATATTTATCCATACATTTGCATGAGAAATCAGAAGAACTGTCTACAGAGGCAGAGACCCTGCTTTTCAGGGGCTAGCTCAGATCCCTTCTGCCTTTAAAATGTCAGCCTCCAGTAGCTTCCCAGACGGTGACTGCACCCGGAGCAGTGACGGCTGCAGGTTTGAGCAAAAAGTTAATTACAAATAATAAAGAGAATAGAGGAGAGAACCCTGTGCTTTGTCTTTTTGGCATTAGGCAATTACTGCTCAGCTCATTTCAGAGGTTTATGCTTTTTTTTTTTTTCATTTAACAATGTCTGACTGATTTTCCCACATGGAACCAGAGCGCATTATATACCACCTGTATTTTACCCTTTATCTCAGGAGTCCTCTCTTAAACCTGGTGCTTTGTGGCTGCCTCTGGTACATATGTTTAATACATATTTAAATTCTGTATGAACTTAATACTCTCTGCACTTAATCTTTTCAAATCATATTGCTATCTGAACACCCCCCGCCCCACGAAATGCTGGTGGCAAAGTGCCTTATCTCCTCTGAAAGCTTTTTTGACTCCCAGCTGTACTCTCTCTTGTTCTTTAGCCAAGCTTTCAAAGTGACATGCACAAATAACCAGCTGCTAGATATTTATGTGGAACATTAGCCTTGCAATTAAAGGAAGAGAAAAAGAAGCTCTACTTTGGGGTCCTTCAGAGTTTCATTGCTGCCTGTTCTTCTCCATTACTGTCTTTGAATGAGCAGCATTAAGGGGCCCAGCTGCAAGCAGGTCCCATTGATCACCAGATGCCTAAGGAATTATCCATGCTAAATCAAACAAGTTAAGTCATACTGGAGGTTATAGGTGACTCCCCAGTCCTATCCACAGCTTCTTCCTTCAGGTCAAATGAGCATGCTGAAAAAAAAGCGTCTTAGGCTGCAGGAGCAGCCCATCTGCAGATAGAGGCTGCATTGTCATTGTTGTCCTGCTGGCAGGTTGCTTGCTATGTCCTAGACAGGAGAAGACTGCAGTGGCAGTGCCTTCTGCTTGGAAAAAACTGATCCATATCCAGACTGTCCTGCCATTTCAGCCTGTATCTATCCTGAACAGGATTTAGCCTGCCAAATTTCAGTCCACGCTGCTGGAAGCACTTTTTAAACATTTATCACTCGATCCTAAGCAAGTTCTTGTGAGCTCAGCACACAGGTGGAGGGAATGAACTTTGAGGAACAATTACTAGCATCAAAGTGCAGAGCACAGAAAATCATACATTCTGAACCACATGTCAAGTAACAGGAATGACTGTTTTTAAAAACAAAGATGGTAACAATTAGGAGAGTTTTCAAAAATCTTGTGGAAACCGCATTTGCTGTGAGGCTGTAGCTGAGGGGTCAGGAGTGAACATGTCTCCAAATAGTGGTGAATGTTCTGATTTCAGAGAAAGCTGTTGTGAGAGGGAGTGCCACTGCTTGGCTCAGTACACTGTCCCCAGCTGGTCAGCAACCAGATCTTCCATCTCCCACCCAAAGGATGCTTGGAAGGCTCAATAAAGGTAGCCTTGTAGCTGTGAGGAGGTCATGGCACTCAGTAAGTGTCAGAAATGCAAATGACACATTTCCTTAGGACACAAGACTTGAGGGTCTGATACTGATCACTGTGGTCAGCAGAGAAGGGAAGCCAACATGGAGCTACATGTGGGGAAGGAAATGCTTTCCTTCCAACCTTCCAAATATTCACAGCACTCCCATGATAATTTCATTGTTTCCCTTTCCCATAGGAGGAGAATGGATGATACTGTTGTGCACAGAGTGAAAAATAAGTTTCCTGGTTTCTATTTCTAGCTCTGCATCTAGCTATTTGTCTGATCTCCAAACCAGATATTTATGCTGATCCACAGCACCTCATTTTATCTCTCCACAAAACAGGAGTAAAAAAAAGAGCTGCTCTGCGGGGAGACTGTGAGTATTCCCTTTACTGCTTTTAAAGCAAATTTTTATATGACTTTAAAACAATGAGATATATATATGAAAATAATTATCATCAATTTATAGTTTGTAAAATGAGAGCTCATATGGCAAGCAAATGCACTGAGCAATCCCCACACCTGCACTTGAGATCTCACTCTGATGGGCTGCTCTCTGCCTAGATGGAGAAGTAGTTGGTGTTTGGACCCCAAGAGTTTTGCCATATGACAGGATTTAATTAAAATCTGCTTCTGCACATCAGGGTGGCTGTCCCCACCCTGCCTGCATCAGCCCAGGCCACAGTGCTGGTGGGAGAGCTCGCTGACCAGGTCCTTGGCTTCCCTTCCTCCCTTGGTCCAGGGCCAAGACATCTCCCAAAATGCCAGACAACTGCTGAGGAGGTTCTTCACTTGCAGCAAGGCTGGCAGTGCTAGCTGGGCTTGCTGCTGAGCTGTGGATGGACAAGCTGTGGATGGACAGCACGGCATCAGAAGGTGCTGCCTCATGAAAGCCGAGATATCTTGTGAGAACGCTTTGTATCAGTTTTAAGAAAAATGCTGATGGAGAAGGGTTTCTTGAGAAGCTTTCTGATTTCACTATGTTTTGATTTTTGTGAGCTACCTTGCTGTCTTTTCAAAAGGTTTTAGCTAGTAATTCACTTTAATTGTGTGCACTTACAGCAAACCTCTGAAAGTTTGTTAAGAATGAATGTCATGTTTTTAATCCATACTATGATATGTGTTAACATTATGGAGACACAGTATTTTTAAATTTTAAAATGTAATTATCAGTTAAAGCTATTTCTGTGTTAAAGTCAGAAAATGGAACATCTGGGCTTTGCCTTTCCACAATAAATTTTGAAAATACATTTTGCTCCAATTTGGAAGTCCAGATCTCCAGCCCATAGCAGCTTCCTCTGTTCCAGGCAGCTCTGTCATCAAAAGATGGGACTTTCAAAAGTGATCTTTGAGTATGAGGGTGTAACAAACCCACAGGTTTTACTTCCACCTGCCTGAGCTACCTTCCTAGCTGCAAAACATTCTGTGGTTCTTCCACATCCCCAGAGCACTAGTCATTTAGCTGGAACATGGAGAGATGAGATATCCAGATGAGAGTGTGGGGAAAAGCTGAAGGAGTTTTTAACAAGTGAGTTTCAGGACAGAAATTGTTCTGTTTGGATTTGCTTCACTTTCTTTCAGAGCCATTATCTCAAATTTTTGTGTGGAAGGCAAAGCTTCTAATTATACACTGCAAAGAGTGCATTTTTTTTTATAAATAGCTCCAATTGTTCTGCTGGGACATTCTCATCTGAATCAGCTCCTCTGCTTCGCAGCCTGTCAGCTTCACAGCCTGTCTTCCACGTACAAGGAAAATATTTTTACTAATGAAACCCAAGTGGCTCACATGTGACACAAAGGCTGAAGCAATACAATAGGATTTGGGATTTTGCAGCCAGCCAACAGCTGTGCCACCCTGAATTCACTTCAGTTCCCTGTAATTCTGCCCCTTTGTCACTCCTGAGGTACAAAGGCCTCTGGAATAGGCTTGTTGCTGCCATGACCAGTCTCACTGAATATGGGAGCATTGCTGCTCTCTGCAAGGCCTCAGTGGGTAAAATTGCTTTGTTGCTTTCTCTGAAGGTTGTGCACAGGGCTCAAACACCAAAGCAGGCAGAAGCCCTGGCTGCACTGCAGTCAGTGTTAGTTGCCCTCTCCCCATCATCACCAGAGCATCTCACAGCCACGGGGCTCAAACCCTCCTGCCAGGGTGGGAGCCCGTCTGCAGGCTCTGAGGCACACTCAGCTGAGAGACCACCCCAACCTGCTGGTCAGCCACATCCCAGTGCCCATCCCAGCAGTGGGGCTTGCCTACAGACAGCTGTGAAAGAGACTGTGTGTGCAGGAGAGGGGACACCTGTCTGGGGGACACCCAGGACAGCTGTGACCGCCCAGGCCCTGCAGCTGCTGCAGCGCCAGACACTGCCCGTGCCTCTGCAGCTGGGGGCAGAGGGGTGGCCCAGCTTGGGGCCGAGCCCATCCCAAAGCAGCAGGCCCCCAGAGCTGCCCTGGAGAGCCCTGACTCTGCTGGAAAGCCAAATGATCCCCCGATGCAGGCCAGTGTCAGAGGCTGTGTCTGTGGCAGTGGCTCTGTCATGGAGATGACATCTCCAGCGTGCTTGGGGCGAGCGATTCACGGGCTGCTCAGTTCATGAGCACAGCTCAGCCAGGAGCGTCTGTTTAATTGCTCAATGTACTGTAACACCCGCTGCTTCCTGCATTATCCACTTGCCCCAGCACTAGAGCTGCCACCTTCTCAAAACAGTAATTTCATGGAGCGAATTGCCTTTCCGTAATTATCTTTTTATGCAATTAATATCTCCTCAGCAAATCACAGATCACTCTGCCTCCTCCATAGGTAAAGCAGCTAATGAGCCCGGGCTGGCAGCCGTGGCTGGCTGAGTCACTCTGCTGGAGAAAAAGATATTGCCACTGGGTATTGTCCCCTGGTGCTGTCATTTGCCACCCGCTGTCTTGGCCTGAGGGTGCTTGTCTGTCACTCCCACGGTGGAGCTGGCACCAGCCCTCCAAGCCTGACAGGTCTGGAGGGTGGATGCGTGTTCAGAGGACTCAGTTCCCTCTCCCTGCTCATCCTGGCCATCACCTCTGCCCCAGCCACAACTGGTGAGAAAACACTGATGAAGGCTCACTCCTGGCCAAGAAATAGGTGGAGAAGGTGCCTTCTATAAAATGTTAGCCCACTTGACTTCTCTACTAGAGTTTATAAAGTTCAGAGAGCTGCTTCATGCCCCATACATGATGAAATGACAGCAGTTTTACAGCTTTCTTCAAAGAAAACAGAGACATCCCTGAGGCAATTTCTGGGTCATTGTTTAAACATATATGTCAACTTTTCAGCATGTATGTCCAGGAAATGTTTCAGAACATGCTTCCATTCCTTTCACAGTTTACAAGAGTCAGCTTTGCAGACCAAGGTGAAAAAGGCCTTTCTGAACTCTCTCTGCCATGATATGTTGCTATCTCTCCTGTCTGACAGAGCTAATGTGGAAACCTTTACAGCATACAAATACTTGAAGTGCTTTCCTGCAATGAGTTTTATAAAGAAAATAATAGCACTGAATTTCTTTTGTTGCCATTTACCTGTCTGATTCTACAAGAAGTTGCTTTGAGTCTCCTTTCATCTCTGCTGACTAAAGTGAAAGCTTTGTCACCAGCGTGTTTATTGCTTGGTCTTTTCATTCACTTGCTGTTTTTCCAAACAGAAAGAAATGTGATTTGTGGGGAGATTTGTGGGGAGATGAAGATTCCTGGCTTAGCTCAGGAAAGTAGTTGTGTACACATCTCAAGAGAGCTGGAAACCTGCAAGAAGCAGACAAGCAAAGCATTTGGGCAGGATAAGGACAGACAGTGCAAGTGGGATAAACAGAAGCAACAGAAGTCCTGGGGAAACAAAACAGGGAGCAGACAGCAGAGCAGAACAGGATGGGGGCTAAGTGTGGATGGAGAATTTGGGTAGAAGCATCATGCAGACACTAGCAAAACCCAAGGATGAAATGCAGCCAGAAGAGGTTGCTTGGATGGCAATTTAGCTGATAAGCAGAGGAAAATCCAAAAATAGTAGAAATTAACAACAGGGGAAAAAAAACCCCAAAACTCAAAAAACCCAGTAAAAATCCAAGTACTGATGATTCAAACTCCTTTACTGACTCACTTTTGCATATTTTTTCTCCTAAGACTGTAGTGCCCCCTCTCCAGAGTGAAAATTGAAGAAAAACATGTAAGAAGGAGGTAGCAATGAGCAAGGGGCCCTCAAAATCTACTGAATCATGACATTCATGTGTTGTAGCTTTGATTTCTCTCACAAGAATGCTCCAGGTCTGCCCAATTGTTAGTCTGAAGCTGTTGGCCATCATTTTAGGCAGCGAGCACAGAAATATCTGTGGATAATTTGTAGATTGTGTTTGTGCATGGGATTAGTGGTGAATCCAGCTGTATTATGGTTTCCCCACTCAGGAAGCTCTCCTACAGATTGTCTCCCTGCCCTATCAAAAGTAGGGCTCAGGAGGCCTTGTGATGCCTTCCCCTGGATACCTTTATTGCTGCCTACTGAACCAAAGACATGTGAGAAAGACACAGACCCTACTTTAGCTTCCCCCTTTCCCCAGCATTGGACAAGATCCAGAGAACAATGCAGATTTCTACTTTCCACATGGCTCTTTCAGTTAATGTTTCTTTTTGGAAGGGGGAAAATCAACCCACAATTACTGTTTTTTAAAATCTTCACGTCAGATCACGAATTTCTGACCTATATTGTGCTTGAGCAAAGAGCTCATTGAAGGGGAATTTTGCCTAGAGTAAGGAGTTCCAGTTTAAATCTATTAATTATTAATTGCTCTATTTATTTATTCAAAAGCCCCGGTGAAATGGGAATATTAGCTGTTTTTCTTCCTCATGAACGAATTCTTTTGCCTGGGCTCATCTGGCTTTGTATATGTTCTTCCCCAAATAAATATGTCAAAAATTGTGTGTTTGTGGAGGGAGAGGGTCAGACTTTTTGTGAGGCAATTCAGGGTCCAGTCACATTTACTCTTTTCCCACACTGCTTTGTAGAACAAGCTGACAGATAAAATGAAATATTAGCTTCATTTCTTGCAGATCCAATTTTTTTTAAAAAAAGCCAAGGATGGAAGAGACTGAATTTAGAACAACAAACACCAAAGCTACAGAGATTCTGCCAGTCAAAGAAAACCTTTCACTGCAGTGATTTACTAATTTGGAAGGTGCTACAGAAGATCCTCTTCCATCATGACTGTTCACCTCCAAGCCTGTTCAGTTGCCAAGGTTTGGACGATGCATCTGTGCCAGTCAGTGACAGTCTTGCATCTTCCAGCATCTTCTGCCTCCACTGTGCTTCCAGTTACTGGATAACCCAAAGCAGCAGGAGTCCATAACCTTCCCTTTTGTGCTGACCCCCACACCACCTGCACCAGGCTGCTGTGTCCTACAGAGAGTCAAGAGTGGGGCTGGGAAGACAACCCTGCCCTGTGCTGCAGAAAACAGCCACAGAGAAAGGGCTCAGGTGGGACTGGGAACATGCACGGTGGGGACACCTCTGTGAGCTCAACGCTCCTGCAGAAAGAGCCTCTGCTGTGCCACTTGCACACTGAGCAGAAGAAATGGCTGCTTCTGAGACAGGGCTTCAGCACACAAAATAAAATAAGACCTGCCAATCACTCAGGTGGAATGTTCAGATGAACATATTAATGCTTTATATATATATATATAATTTAGACCCTTAACATCCACAGACGTTTCTGGGATATGAGAATGTTGCATTCTTGTACTCCTTAGTGTTACCCACAAATGCAGGAAGAGCAAGGAAACCTTCTTGTGTGTCTGCCTCAGTGTAAATTGGTTTATTTTTGAGGCAGACAACCCAGCTGCAGGCTGCTGGCCTTCTGGGAATTATGAGGTTGCAGACATCAATGTAAATAACCCTCATCTCTCTCCTCCAAGTGATTTCTGAAACATCATCCAGCATTTCAGCCCAGCATCACATATACTCCTTTTTTTTTTTTTTTTTTTTTTTTTTTTTTTTTTTTTTTTTTTTCTTTTCAGGAGGGAACAATTTAGAGCATAGACTTTTATTTGAGTGCACTATATTTCCCTTCCTGTGAAGGTCTAGATATTGCTGCTGCATAAATACTGCCCCAAGGGCTCTTTCTAGCAGCTCCTGGGATAAAGTTATTTTCTCCCTCATGGGGGTTCCCATGCTGAGGAAATAAATATGAGGTTTCTATCCAGAATCCTTTGCTTTTGTATCTGGGTGTTCTTGCAGCTCCAAAGAGAGAAGACAAGAAAGTGTCCCTCTCTTTCACTGTGCTGCTGACACACCCAGCTCCTCTCTCTCCTCTCCCTGCAGTGTCCTGCACTGTTCATTGACCCCAAGCCCCCCCCAGCTACTCCATCAATAAGCTCAATGTGCCTCCATGTTAGAAGAAATAGGAAGCCACACATTCCTACAGCAGGGGACAGTGGAGGGACCAGCTGCCAGCCAGCCTGCAAGGCAGTTCAGGCATCACCTTTGATGAGTCTTCTCAGAAAGGACCCAAAGTGTCCCATAAACCTTCTCCCACTGCATTGGTCCAAACACTGCAGTGCTGGAGGTACAAATAACTGATGCTGACAGAAACTGGAAAGAGAAATGCGAAGACAAAAAGAGGCTTTGTAAAAATTAAAGTAGCATTAAGTAGCAGCAAACTCCACATCATCTCCCTACAGTTTTCAGGAAAAGCTGACTTCATCCAGGTCTGAGTGCTGCACCTTCTCCCTGCTCATCTCAGCAGAGTCCCCATATCTTCCTCTGTAGCAAAATCTCTGCCTCTCTGATGAAGATCCTTCCCCTCCCACCCACCTTCTCCCCACCTCTCTATGTCCATACCTTCTTTCACATCTGCAAACTCAAGTTTCTCTCTTGGTCAGTGTGATATCTCCCTCCACCCAGAAATCCCCATTGAACCCAGAATGCAGCAACCAACGTGAGGAATCTGGCTCTTAGTCACAGAGCACATGACCTGTAATAAACTGCAAACAGATAAACACAAGGGTGTCATCCATCTGAGCAGACAAGCCCCCTAATGTCTGATGCAGGCCTGTGCCTCTATGCTTTAACCCACAGGTAGATGGCTAACACACGTGAGTGCTGGAATGGAGCTCCAGTTCAGACCTATTCTCATTTCTGAGACTAGCAGCACTATACATTAGTGCTTGGCTGAGTAATTTTCAGCCCATCATTTCTTTTCATATTGTTTTTCTTCCACACACTGCTGTTCGTGACTGCAGATATGTAGCTGGTAAATGGGCATTTTTTTCCTCTCACTAGTTGTGTGCCTGAAATGTTTAAACTAAAGAATAACAACAAACAGAAGATGAATATTGGATCTCATGCCTCTGATATCATCCTCCAGGCAAGAAGTAACACACACGTTAGATATATTCCCAGAGTTCTGAACATTTTCCCCACATTATGCTCAAAGGTAGAATTGCTTGGATTTTGGGAGCTTTTGGTGCAGTGTTTTAGTTGTTAGTTTGTTGGGTTTTATGCTGAAGGGTCCATGTTTCATTCAGTAGGGTTTGGGTGGAAAGAGGGTTTGGAGTTTTCCTCACCACATCTACTGCACAAACTAAATCTAGAAAGTTTCTGGATGAAAATAAATTTCTTCCATGGCATTTAAAAAATAAATTTAAGAGCTGCTCTCCATGTGTGTGCATGCTTGTGTGCAAAGAGGCAGGGCAGGGGCCAGCAGGCATGGGAGCTGTGCTCCATGTCTGCTTGCAGTGTGTGCTATAACCATGCAGGAAAGTTGACAGGAGAGGGCAAAGAGATCAGTTTGCTGCACATCAAGGGTCATTTTTGGTAGACAGAGGGTTTCAGGATTCAGTGTCAGCTACAGGGAGGGGGGAGCCAAGGAGAGGAGTGGTTTGCCTCTGGGGAACATCAGCAGCCCATGGGAAACTGGGCCCTGCCAGGGGCAGGGGAGGTGCACCCTGGAGCAGAATGGGGTTTCCTCCCTCATGGCATTGGCTCCCAGCTTTGCTTCTGCAGCTTTGCCTTTAAGGAGAAGCTACAGAATTTCCCATAGCAACCTTTCTTAATAACAGGCAAAAAGAGCATCAGCTGCCCCTAAAGACACCAGAAGTAGGTCAGATTGCAGGAAGATCTTCACATTTCACCGACCTCTCCTGTAACTCACTTGTGTTCTCACAACAACCGTGGCCCAGCTCTGTCTCTTGTCCCAGTTCCCTTTGCATCCCCTTACACCACACTCTGTCAGTGCTGCTGTGGGGTGGGGGGGAATGAGGAGAGCCTCTCACAGTGATCTTGTGCAGCCCCAGCAGAGAGGAGAGCCTCTTGCAGTGACCTCCTGCTGCAGTGAAGAGGAGCAGCCCCACAGCACCATCATTGCTGCACAACATTTATGAAGGCAGTTTTTATTGTATCTCTGCCCAGAGGTGCTGGCACTTGCCAAGGGAGGACAGCTGGAAAACTGTAAGAAGGACGCTTGCCCCAACCCCCTTCTGCCACTCTCTCACATGTCCACTTCCTTTTCCCCAGGGAAATTTTGTACAAACACTGAAAATGCTGGAGAGGATGCATGACCACACAAACAACTTCCCCTCGTGCAGGGAAGTGTTGTTAGACACAAAGAAGCTTCTTGTGGTGGCTTTAAGAGCTCTTAGATGAATATATAATCACAAGGTTGTCAGGACTTGATTTATTTTGGTTATCTGCCTGATGCTAAAAACATATACATCTGTTCCTGAAATCACCACATGGTAAGATGTGACAGCCTTCACCTCTGATCTTACAGGAAACTGATTGACTTCAAAAAAGAAACTCAAGGCAGAGCAGAGACTGTGTCTCACAAACTCTCTCCCTCTGAACTGCAGCAGGAGGCAAGGGACATAAGGGCACTGGAGAGCAGTCCCCTGTATGTACCCAAGGCCAGTGGGATTGTGAGTGTGGGTTGGAGGACATGCTTTTCCCAAAGTCCTAGCCTGTGTGGGGCCCTCCTCTGCATTCAGCTCCTGATGGTAGAGCAGTCAGGTCTGCCTGGGACCCCTGAGGTTTAGAGTCCATTATATATATTGTATTTAGATCCATTATATTTTATGTGTTGACTGGGAATGGAAAAACCTCCATCTAGATTCCCCAGAGGAAACCTATTGCACTGGCATAGAATCTCCTTTTGTCAGGGGGTGAAAATGAAACAGCCCTAGGAGGCTCCTTCTGGGCCATTTCCCTCAGAAAAGACAGAGAGAGATTATGTCTCCCAGCTTATTTTTTTCCGACACTGTTTCAGTTATACTTGAAATCTGGCTTCCCACTTTATCCCTGTGATACTGTCTCACAACCACACATCCAGCACCCATATGTTCCTCCCGAAATCTTCCCAGTATTCCCCTGCTTTAGCACTGTCATTTCCAGATGGGGGTTCCCATTCAATTCAGCTGGATGTTCTCCCTCCCCCCTACTGTCCCAGAAGCTGATGGATGCTCCACTGGTGCTCAGACATAGCTTACACACGCCTGGTGGCTTGGCTTCTCTTCATCTCACCTCAAATGTCTGTAGGAGGGATAGCTGGGAAAGGAATGCTCTGTGGCCCAGAGGCTTCCCTGTTAGCCCGTGTGATCTGCTCAGTGCCATGGGCTCCTCCTTTCCCACCACCTGATGCTCACAGCACACACTGCTGCTTTGGGCAGGAGCCCGGAGCCTCCCCGCAGTTGGAGGAAGGTGTGTGTTTGCCCACGGGGCACTGCCTCTTCATTACCTCTGCTAAAATGCCTTAAATGAACACTGCAGCTTGTAGAGTCAAGAGGCTCCTGAGGATGCAGCGATGCAGATGCGGTCAGAGAAATACTAAGATAGCACAGCAAGAGGAGATGGCACATTCCTGCCTGGAAGGGAGAGAAGAAAACAAGGAAACGGAGCCCGCAGAGGCAGCTGAGATGCAGAGAGGTGACCGGCCGTGGGCACACACCCACCACGGCAGACAGTGTCTGTCCCCGTCTGAGGGCACAGCATCTCCCCTCCTGTCAGCCCTGCGGGGCTAGGGGGGCACTGGCAGCCGGGCACAGCTCTGCACCTCTGCTTTCCGCGCTGCATTTCTCTGCCTCTGTGTGCACAGCCGGGCGTGACTCACCAGCACAGCGGAGAGAGGTGGAAATGGGACTTTGGTGAGTTCCCCCCAAGCACAGCAAAGCGGGATGGGGCAAGTACCACTGCTGGCAGGGCTCCTCCCACAGCACCTGCTCACCGCCGGCTGCCCAACACGGGTTTTTCATTTTTTGGATGAAACAAGACCTGAACATTTCAAAGCAACTTGGGAATTGCAATTGTGTTTTATGCAGCAGGTTTAATGGTATCTGTGTGGATAAATCCCTTGCACCACTTCGAATGTCACCAAAAAGATCTGGAATAATAAGTCATCAAAGGGCTTGTTATATTTCCCACAAGAATTGATTGTCTGACGAAAATTCCAGATCAAGAAACCACATTTTAATTCCACTTTTCATATCAGCCACAGGCGAGATCTAACCCGCGCTCTGCTCTGAACCTCTGTCGAGTATTGTTAGCCAGCCTCGGTGATGTGCTCCGGCTGCAGAGGATGAAATAGAGCTGGTGCATCTCCCACTTTCCCTCCGGGACACCGAGGCTTTGCTCTGGCATCCTTTCCCCGCTGGTGAGCAGTCCCACCGCCTGCTGTGGCAGGGAGGGATGCTCAGCCCAGCTCACCAAACGACTCCGATCCTCTTCAGGCCGGAAACTGCTCAGGAGGGGGTAAAGTGCATTGCTGATAGGGCTGCAGGAATTTTTACGAGTTGCTTCCTGCTAGAGCTCCATCCCCCTCTCTTAGTCTCCAGACCAATGTCAGCAATAGATGTCTTCCCTTTCCTCTGCCTTCTATAAGAGTTTCACTCGGTAGGAGCTGGGTGAAAAGTGCTTCTAAATCGCTTTACTGATCATGAAAGTGGATCAGATCAAAGATAACCTTTCCCACCACTCCTGCCAAGGAAATAGTACCACACTGCAGACTAGCTCCTCCTTACAGTTCTTTAAATCCTCAAAAAATGGGCCATTTTTCAATGTTTTCCACACTGTGTTTTCCACTTTTCCACCAGTCCTGATCTGTGGCCCCTAAATATCTTCAGTTGCTAGGGTGGAGAGTTACACAGAGAATTTAGGCCCTTCCTTGGCAAAGTTTACCTTTGCTTTCTTTCAAGGAGCATACCATGGTCTTCCATATGCCTGCAGGCAGAAGCCATTCCAGGGCATAAAAAAATCCTCTTTTGTGTCATATATTAGCAAGCTCTTTCTCACAGTGTATCCAAGCTTCTCTTTACAGGGGACTACAAAGGCCAAAATTTGTGTCCATTGTAATCCCAGAATATTTCCAGTAGATGATTGTGAAGCAGAACAGAATGACTTGCTCTACATTAAAGAAAGTTGAATAATTCAGACACCTTCTTTAGGCCTCCTCATCTCTTCCCAAGATAATAATCATCCCACATTTTGGCCTTACAACAAAACCAGCCACCCAGGACTTTATTGTATTCTCTACATTTGGCACTGACAGGAGGAAAAAGTACAGATCCTTTTGCTGTTGGAGTGAAAAAAGAATTTTATTTAATTGCTGGAACATGAGGCTTGTGATGCAGTTGTGCATTTCTGGCTGCCTTGGAGGATGGGCAGTGGCAGGTGCCCACATGTGCAGATATCTGCTCACACATTGGGGAGGATGTTTATGCAGCCCAAGGCTGGGGACTCAGCTCAAATGGGAAAAAAAACCTTGCTGCAGATTTCCTCTGTGGTTTTGGCCACATCACTTTGTCTGTCTGTGACTCAGGCCTCCACCTGCAAAAGGCAGCAGTAAAAGCAGTGCCTGCCTGCTGCTGGTGGCCACAAGAAGCAGCAAATGCAGTGAGTGTCACAGGGTCAGTGACCACGGTGACTGGGAGTGTTGAAGTTGTTCCTCACCCTACACAACTTGTCCCCAGCCCTCCTGGAGGCATTGCTGCTCTCCTGTGGGATGAACCAGCAGCTTGTTCTAAGAACAAAAGAAATCCTAAAACTGTTATAGATCTTTTATCAGTGAAGATAATTATTTATCTAATATTACTGTGCAAACCGCCCCAGTGATACCAGTATATATTTATGTTCTGTATTCTGAAAAAAAAACAGGTGCCATATTAGTATCCCATGAGATTAAGGCATTATTCTACTCTGTTCTGCATTAACAACAAAAATTATTGTACGTACTCTACTGGAGATAAATATTTTTAAATCAGGACACCTAAACAGTATTCAAAAGGTTTTTCTGGACAGTTAATGTCAATTTTAAATAATATTTGGGAAAACTGAGGTTTGTCTGCAAACTGTAAGGGAGGCATCATTCCATTAGCAGTTTTAAATTATAAATAGGACACAAAGAAGAGAGGGAGATGGAGGAGGGGAGAGAGAGGCAGAGGCAGAGGAAAGCTGTCTCCAGCTCACCCCCATGGCCACTAGCTCACTACTGGGGAGAGGCATACAAGGCAGAGACAGAGGCATGTGAGGCTGGGTTGTTTTTGCACAGAGCAGGGTACTCTGTGTCTGCAGACATTTGGAGGAGGGAGAATCACGAACGAGCTTTTGTCCTGGGACAGTGACAGTGCCCATCAGTAAACTGGCTAAATTATGACCCATCATTTCTTGCACTGCAAACCAACTAACTAATACACCTCAAACCCTTTTCACCAACCAGGAATGGTCAACATGATGTCCACTATCTCAAGATGTTCCCTGACCTGCTGCTCTCCCAAACTCCAGCAGCAATCCAGAAAGGAACCTAAAGTTAGTGTCTGCAAAATTGTCAGCTCTCACTGCCTGGGAGGCTGGTAAATAATGAAGATTTACACACATAAATTCTGGCTACATTGACAGAGAAAAGACTGTACTCTGGAAAACAGTATTTGTGAGGAGCATGGTGAGAGCACGAACAGACACAGTGATGGGCTGCCAGAGCACTGCTGTGACCAGTAGAAAGGCACAGGCTTTGATATACAGGAATGATCCTGCCAAGAGGGTGCCCTTGCTGGGTCATCCTGAATGTGTTAGTGCAAGATAATGGCCAGACCTGCAATTACTGGGAAATGTGGGCAGCTGAAAAGATGGAACTTTTTTCTGCCTGAGCAGCTCTTCAAAAGGCTCTCCCTGTTTCAAGATGTTACTGAAGTGAATTTGAAGAAGGCAGAATTTTTTTTAGGCATTGTATGATACAAGCCAGCAGAAGAAGCAGTCTGTGTCCTTGGAAGGATACGGGCATGGTGGCAATTTGGGATTTTGGGTTTCTGTTACCGAGCAAAGCCCAAGTGGCCCATGTCAATGTGCAGGGTCTCTGCTGGGAGAGCTGCTTGTGCACAAGCACCTGTGAGATCTGCCAGAAATTCAATGTCTCCTCTTCCTTCAGTACTAAGACTCCTCTGGTTATTGAGACTGGCAGTCTCTCAAGCCACTCAGGGGTCCTTATACTTCCCTGTGATCCTTTTCTTCTTCCAGTCACCTTTATCACAGGTATCTGACTTTGCAGTTCCCTCATGAAGGGGAATAGCTGGACCTGGGTCAAGTGATTAAACCAAAGATAAATACAGCTAAACCCATTACCTTCAGTTTCACTGCCTAGCCTCCAGCTCCAGACAGGTGAGATTAACCCTTGCCTACCTCTGCACCACTGCTTGAGTTGAATCCGTACTGACCACCTCCTCCTCTTGCTCAAAGTTTCTGAGGTAGCATGTGCCACAGAAAAGGCAAAGTTGTGGACTCAGACATGAAAAAGAAGATAGTCCTCATTTTTCCATGATAACAGGAATGGCTAATGGAATAGCTGCATGTGGAGGTATGCTAATACACTTGCACGGAAAAGAGAAAACCTTAAATCTCATAAGCACTGGGAATGGTGCAAGCAAATCACGTGTGTGTGTGTGTGTGTGTGACTACAAAAGAACATGCATTGCTGTCTTTCCTGTATATGTACACTTACTGTTTCTTTTGATACTTGTTTTTGTCAAGCTCCAAATATAGTTTTTTCCCTTTGAATGCATTTTCCCTGTTCCTTCCTGAGAAAGAAGGATGACTTATCTACCTGTTACATCAGCTTCTCCAGGTGGAGAGATAAACATGGGCCTAGGGAAAAAGCTTTGTCAGCTCTTGACAGAAAGATTAAATGCAGGTGATTGCTGAACCTAAGGCAGTGCCAGTGCCCAACACATGAATCTCAGTAAACAACACAAATCCCTCCATTTCGGAGGCACTAGTAGTGTGAGAAATGTGTCCCACTTAGCTGTGACAATCAGTCTGATCTCAAAGAGGAGCAAAGCTCAGTCAGCCCCAGCGCTTCTTATTGTTGCCAGCAGTATTGTTTGCACAGTCCCTCCTCCCTCAGCAGTTGGGCAGCAACTCCCCCTTTTTGGGGCTACAGAAAAGCAGACAGTTGGTCTGAGCTATCTCACCATGTGGGGAAGAGCAGTATGAATTCAGAGAGGATTTACATCTTGCAAAGGGCAGGTTCGGCTTCTCTACCCAAGTTTGAATAGTACTGATGAAAAAGCATCATAACAGAAAATTTCTCCCCATACTGGAAAAAGGCTGGTGAGATTTACTGGTAATTGTGAAGTGATAACACCAGTCACAAGCACAGACATGTCAGCTCTGCCATTGCCTCAATCCCTCCGCTTTCCACTGCACAGACCTACAGGGTAGCATGGATCAGAATTCATTTACTTGTTTACACACATGTTTTGGATACCACAGCTGGGAGTAGAAATGCAGAAGTTTAACAGCCTGCATTGGCTGTGTATTGGCTCTGCATTACTCATCAGGTTCTGGGTCAGCCCTCACTCAGCAACACCGCACCAGCAACTCAACTCACTACATAGGCTGAGGCTGTACCTTCCCTGCCACACACCCTGGTGCTTCTGACTGCTCAGCAGGGACACCCTTCTACACCCTTCACCCTTTACCCTTCACCCTTCACCCTTCTACAGTCCCCTCATCACCCATCACCCCTGCACCAGCATCCAGGTTTGAACTGTACACAATAAAATCTGCTGTTGATGCTGCCTCCAGCAGGCAGGTAACACATGCACGCCTGCATCCTTGGAATTGGTGATGTTTTTTCCAGCACATGTGTGTCACTGGAGCGCTGGAAGGCCACAAAGAAAGGAAAAACTGAAACAAACCTCCCATGACATGTTGATCAGAGCAAGAACATTCAGAACTTTTGCCATATTCACTGACACCACCTTGAGAAGGATGAGGCTGCTTTGAGTCTACAGGGGACAGTCTGCTGCTCAGAACATGAGAGGAAAGATGCCATCTTTCAGTTCCACTCTCTGTGAAACTGGGCTTTGAGATACACACAAGATGGAATGTGTTGTATCCCCACAGCTACTGAGGAAGCCTGTAAATGCATCAACAGCCATGAAAGAGGAATACTTTATTTTCACACCTGCTCCAAATCTGATGTTCTTAGTCCCAAACTGGTGTAAACTATTGCAGGGGGATAGCATCAGAGAGCAGCCTGCCAGCAGACCTTGAGCATTCATTTGATTCAGTCCTTCTAGGTGGCTCAGAGATGCACAGAAACATGCCATCTCTGGACTTGAAGAAATAGTTGTGCCAAGAACCCAGCAAGCCCCAGTGAAGCAGCTTCTGGCTTCAGCTAAAGATCTTCCATGCCCCTTGCTGGAGAAACAGTGCCATAACAGACCTCTGGACAACAAAGATTGAAAACAGTAAAGTGGAAAATAAAAGCCAAGTACATCATGAATCTATATTCCAATGGATAAAGAAGATTCCTAAAACTCATTTCCAGTAGTAAAAAGTTAACAAATAAACCACGCAACTTAAACTGCAAAACAGCACAGGCCTGGTATATACTGGCACCATATGTTTGATGTAATACAGTGCATATTCTCCTGTTTTTAAAATGACCACTTCAGAGGCTGTGGTACGTGAGGAATCATAACAGATTTTCATATGGCATAAAGGAAGATGGCATAGAAACGATTATGTTGTAGCACAAAGGTACTGGAAATAACTTAAAAATAATTGGCTAGTGTTAGCCCTGATAGCCATGCAGTGATCTGCTCTGGGATCAGCGTTGCCATGGGCTGTTTCCATTGCTCGAGTTAGCCACCTTCAGGCCAGCTCAGGAGCCTCCACTTGGCACCATCTGAGTGCTGTGGCTGCCTCGGGGAGAAACCCAAACCTTCTGAGCAGCTCTTGCACAGAGCCAAATAAAAGCAGAAGAAGAGTAGAGAACAAATCAAATGGAACAAAGACAAGTGTGAGGTCTTGCACCCGGGAAAAGATAATCCTGAAGTGCAGCATAGGCTGAGGTCTACCTGGGGTCTGTGAGAAGGGACCTGGGGTCCTGGAGGACAGCAAGCTCAGGGTGGGTGAACAGTGTGATGATGTGACATAGAAACCAATGGGATGCTGGGCTGCATCAACAGGGGCATCATGAGCAGAGATAAAGAAATCAGCCCACTCTACTCAGTGCTTGCCAGGCCACACCTGGAATACTGGGTTAAGTTTTAGTCCCCACTATGCAAAAAAAGACATGGACAGGCTGGAGAGGGTCCAGAGAAGGGCCATGAGGATGAGGATGATCAAAGGACTGGAAAGCCTGCCACGTGAGGAAAGGTTGAGAGAATGGGCTTTGTTCAGCCTTGAGAATATAAGGCTTAGGGGAGAGTTTATCACCACGTTCCAGTATTTAAGGGGTGGGTACAAAAAGGATGGAGACTGCCTTTTTAAGAGGGGCTCACATAGTAAAGATGAGGCGTAATGGGTACGAGTTACTCCTGGGGAAGTTGTGACTGCACACAAGAGGACAAATTTTTAACAATGAGAACAACCAGCCATTGGAACAATCTCCCCAGGGAGGTGTTGGATTCCCTAATATTGAAAAACTTGAAACTTTGGGGTGACAGGGTGCTGAGCTGTCTTGTCTAGGTCATGCTTTTGCCTGATGTTCTTTGTATGATTCTATGATCCTCTGAACTTAAAAACAGAAGTGATTTTGGATCGCTTCAGTTGTGTAGAAAAGGTTAATGCTGTATTAACATGAGCCATATGCCTGTGTGGGCAGTCAGAGCTCTGAGACTGCCATCCAGAAGACTTTGAAGTTGTTTGAGAGACTGGCAGTGCTGGGTGGACAGGGGCATTCAACATTACTGTGAGATGTGATATTTGTATTTCCACACCCCACAGCTTCCTGCCACTGCTTTTCTTTCCCCAATCCTTCACTCCTCATTGTTCTCTCTCTGGAATACAGGCTATTCCAGTCCCAAAATACCTTCCCAACCAAGTCCATCTTGCTCTGGCTTGGGTTTGATCTTCAGGGAGCTATCTTCCTTAAAAACGAGCTTGGGTATTAAAAATATGGAAAATTCCACATTTAGAGGCACAGCTTTACTCAGAAATCAATTTGCACTTACTGATTCATCAAAGGTAAAAGAAACAATGCTGTCCTTTTTGGGAATACTACAATTTACTTGCTGTGTTTCACATGAAGAAGGAGCTCCATGGAAAGCCTTGTAAGATTCCCACTCTTAAGCTTCTGTTCTGCCTGCATTAGTCTCCATGAAAGCTGAAGAAAGATCAGTTTTAGGAAACCTGAAGAAAATCTGTTTCGTTTAATATATTGGGGGGTTTTAATTATTTGGCAAACATTTAATGTGTTCCTAATGGAGCATAAAGTGAGTGGACTCATCTTCTAACACTTCATTACCTCCTTTATGCTTTGTTTATTGGTAGTGATGGCAACTGAGCGGCCCTAGAGGGAATTGGCATTTAAATGTCTGTGGCAGCCCAAAACAAAATTGGTTTTAATCTTGGCCGTGTACAAATGAACTCTTAATTTTCACAGAAGCATGGAACTATAGAATGGCTTGGGCTGGAAGAGGCTATGAAGATCATCTAGTTCCAATCCACGGCCATAGGTGGGACACTTGCTCCTAGACCAGATTGCTTAGAGTTACATTTAAACACTTCCAGGGATAGGGCATCCACAGCTTGTCTGAGCAACCTGTTCCAGCATCTCATCTATCTCACAATGAAGAATTTCTCCTAAGACTAATCTAAAGCTACTCTCTTTTCAGTTTGAGGTCATTCCCCTTCCTCCGCCACTGCGGGCCCCAGTGAGCAGTCTGTGTCCTTGGCCCGCGGCGCTCGGAGGTGGCGATGGGCTGGGAGCATCTCTCCCCGCCGATGGTTGTTCCCTAAGCCGCGAAGGCGGCCGGGTCCCGGTGCCTGCAGAGGGCGGGGAGCCGCAGCCTTGGAAGCAGAACATCCATCCCGGCCTGGGAAAAGCCGGGGAACAGGCACCGCCGTGCCACGGGCAGGGAGGTGGAGAGCCGGGGCTGCCCTGCCGGGAGGGAGAGCGGGCAGCCAGCCCACCGCGGCTCCGCCACCGCCACACGGCCCGGGAGGGGCTGCAATGCCTTCCTGTTATAAATTTTAAGAGCCAATTTCAATCAAACCGATTTATTGCCAACGAGAAATTTAGAGCAAGAAATTGACAAAGCCAAGCAAATCAAGGAAGCAATGCGCATGGGGTGAAGACCTCCGACGTGCACTCCGCAGTGTCACATCCCTCCAAGGTCTCACTGAGTGCCCCAAAGTCCGTCTGTTTTATACCCTTCTTGATTTGGACCACATGTACATGTCTTCAGATCCAGGTGTTGGGGAGGGCCTTGAAACTCTTCTGCTGTTCAATTCTAAAGTTCCTATAAGTTCTTTTGTTTCTCGGTAGTGGTTGATAGGATTCGGGAAACAGAGACTCCATCTGAAAGGATTTCCTGGGTGTGAGGGTGTTCTCAATACTCTTAATGTTCCAGACCAGATACTGTCTCTGGGCCATTAATCCTTATCAGATGCTGATCATCCGCCGATCTGGTTTCCCTCTCACCCTTCATTGGTATTGTAATTCTCTCATTCTCCTCCTGGAGACAGAGGAATCCTCTTGAGGAATTTTCTATCCCTGCACCCGTCTGAGACTTCCTCTCTTGGTTTCTCAGATACTGTAACTTTTACCCTTTTACTTATCACAACAATGTTATAATAAAAAATATAATTCACCCACCACCAAAACAACGTTATTAAATAAAACACGAATTAACTAACTACTACACTTCCCACCGGGTACCAGTGTGAAAAACCACCCAGCTGATCCCAACACAGACTTCAGACCTGCCAGGGTTCTTGGGGCTGCTCGGGCATTCTCTCAGTTGGCCTTTAAAGACCCGCACCAGCAGGCGAAGGTGCCCGTAAAAGCCACCCAAGCAAAGGGAAATATACACAATGCACTGACCCAGTCACAATTTCTGACCCAGAAATTGAGGGAGAAAAACATCCTCCAAATTACTTTTTCCTCCTGCTGGAAGAGATCCCATATCAAATAATATTCCGACAAGTCTGGAGGAAACTGTTGGTGAAAGCTAAAATAAAAACATTCCTAGCAGGAAAATCTGTGGAATCTACCCCATGTTTTAAGGCATTCCTCTGACCAAATGTTCTTAAAACTAATCAAGATAGGAAAATCCATTCCGGTGAAATTTTTTTAAGCATTGGATCTGTTTTATTCTTCAGAGAGTAGAAAAGACAAATCCAGAGCTTTTACTGTTTTCCTTTTCAGCTTGCATGTATTTTTATTGAAATTATTCTCAGAAACACTTTTAACACTTTGTGTTAATCAAACAACCTTTTCTTCGATAAGCTTAAGTCATTAACAATGTTACTAAAGGAAAACAGCATTCAGCCTTTGGGGGGAAACTAGAGCTTCCACTGGGCAAACACATGATATTTTACCTCCACCTAAAAGATGAAGCTTTCATCATAAAAAGTAAAAGGCAAAGAAAATGAGAAAGTAATCTTTTCTCATTAAAAAAGAAAAAAAAGTAATTTTGAAATCTCTTATCAATGCAAGTCATACCCGTGAAAACATTGTTTTCAGCTCAGTGGGGCTCTTTTGATGTATTTCTTCACCTTGAACAATTTTGGTGTTCATGCTTTTGATAAAATAATTTGTCTGCTTTGAAACTACCCTGCATCATGGTCATTGTTGTCACTTGTATTAATCCTTATTATTACTTGTATTAATGGAAGATGTAGAGACTGTAAGATTACCAAAGCGCTAATCAAATGCAGAACACACACACACAAAAAAGTGGTTCTTGACTTAAACACACTGTGATTAGGCAGGAGACCTGGCAGACAGCAGAGCTCAGGAACAACAATGAAATAAAAAAGGTAGCCAGCCACTAAAGAGCCAGAATTAGCTTTACAATCATGACATTCAAAGCAATAATGAAAAGGTGGCTGCCTTTATTTACTTCTAGCTTAGATATCTTTAAATATTTTGTCCAGAAGCCCAGGCTTTCTGCAGCCTCTTAGCCAGAGGACAAGAAAGCACTATTTTTAAAATGAAAGCCGAGAAACCCATGCAATCAGAAGCTTTAAAGAAAGCACCAAGCGTCATGAGAGTAGGCAACTCTGTAGTTCCCTACCACTGTTTTCCTTCAGATTCTGTTTTTGATGCAAAATTTAAGGCTCTTTCCCCCTTACAGTCTTCAATGCTACGGTTAAGTGCAGTATGTTGCCCTTTAAGTGAATGGTCTTTTTACAAAGCAATTTGATTATCTTCAATTATGCTATTATCCACAACTGAGATTAAGCAAAAAAACCAAAACAAAATAAAAATCAAAGGTGTACAATTACATCTAGTTTTCTTTTCCTTACAGACTGGAAGGTCTGGACAATCATTTTACTTTTTGTTTATTATTAGCTCCCAGTCACAATAATTTTTAAACTCTGATGCATTAAAACAACATGAAATGGTTTGGACTGCAACAGAGCAAGCAACAAGTTACTCGGTATAAAAATCTCTTTTTTTCCCTCCAAGGCTTCAAAACCACATGGAAGTATTTATTTAGTGTAGATTAATTTAGTTACTTTAATTAAATTTTTGATTCAGAGTTAAATTTGATCTACATGTCTCTAATTTGGAAGAGAGAATCCTGAGATTTATAGATCATGTTCTCATGATGTAGAGCCTGTAAGGTAATATGCCAGTGCAGCAGTGAATGGCAGAGGCTCTGCCCGTGAAAATCTGCTGGAACTGCTCGCTTTGGAGCTCTCTGCTGTGGTCCAGCATTTGTGTTGACTTATTTTACAAAATAGCCTACTAAGGATTACATCAGCTAGTGGGGAACTGTTGCACAGATTGTCCGTAACATACCATGTTAGCATTTCTGGAAGAGCAACACTCTTGCTCTCCCAATAAAGCGAAACAGTAATAAATGATGTGTGCAGGAGGCATTCCATATGGTTGCCTTAAAGCTGAACTGGAAGAGCTGCCTGACAAGGGCCATCCTCTCATAGCACCACGAGAGCTACCCCGGCCTTCCCAAGAGCAGCACGGAGCAGCTGCAGCTCCCTGGTAAGAAGAGTGAATGTAAAAAGTCAATGTAGAGTCAGAGTCAACTGCAAGACTTGGGCTGAAGGGACAACAGCCTCTCTCAAATAATGTCCCCTGCTCAGGAACTCTGCCTCCAGGTACTGCAATAGATAAAAAAACTGGTAATGAATGGGCTTTCTAAGAAGTATTTAACCTATTAACCATCTAACCTATTTGGTATTATACCAGAAAGCTAAATATGAAATTACTGATGACAAAATTCACAGGTGACATCAAGATGAGCACATGAGGGAAGAGAAGGTGTTATGCTGTCTGCTGTGGGACTGCTTGATGTCAGAATGGGCCCATGCCCAGAAAGGATTTTGCAGGCAGTGCCTTTCATGGTCTTGGAGCGCAGGCCATTCCCAAGGAGTCATGGAACACCCCCTGGGTAACAGCAGCTCTAAAAGGACAGTTTCCTGGGGAACTTGCAATGTCCTGACACGACAACATACTGTGGTGACCCTGAAAGCATAGCTGTAAAGATACTTGTATATAAGTACATATGTGTATTTTTGGTTAAGTGGATCCTGTATTGCCAGGGGCAGTTCAGACAACCAGGTTTTAAAACTGATGTTGAAAAACTGAGTGGGGTTCACAGGAAAAGCAGAAAAACAACACAAGGACTGACAAAAATATCTTTTGCTGAGAGATTTAAAGAGAAAAATTCATTAACTAACTCAGAAGGAAATATTTTGAATTTACTAGATAACAGTATAGATAATATCTTCCCAGGAAGAAAATATCAAGAATGTATCTAAGCATAAAGAAAAGCATAAAAAGAACCAGTGGCTAGAAGGTGGATGCTGCCAAATTCATACAGAGAATCCAAGCCCATGTTTATAATGAGGAGAGGACAAAGGGAAAGATAAATTCTTTATCTCTTGATTTCTGAAGATCAGAACTCAGTGTCTTTCTTAAAGACAACTTTATAGTTAAGCACAAGTTATTTGGCTCAAGCCAGGGTAGCTGCTTGTGATATACAGAAGTGCACATTCCTATGGACTGCCAAAACATGTGACGGGTGCCTAGAAACAAACCACCGAGTTTTGAAGTGCTTGTGAGCAGAGACATTCCTCCTTTTCCAGTCTTTGGGCCAACTACAGAGAGACCATTTCATATGGAAAAGCAGTTCTGGTTATTCATTAAAAACATACCAGTGCAAATTCTCAGACCTAGTGTTTGAAAAAGGCTTTGTGTGTGCCTCCTCTAGTCCAAAATATTTCAGGACTGGTCTTGGGCAAGTGGTTTAATTTCTGTGTTCCTGACTACAGTTTGACTGCTCATTCCTGCTGCCATCCCTGCAGCCCGAGGCACGGGCACCAGTCTGGGCCATCCACATGCATGGACCATATATACTGTGATAACTAAGCAGCTTTCTTCTTTTTTTTAGTGGATTATTTTAATCCCAGTTCAGCTTTCCTCTTCAGCTCATGGCCTGTGAACAGTCTTTTCAGCACAGCCAGGACTGGGTGACCATGGCAGCACCCACTCACCGCAGAACAGCAAATCCTAAAGACACCACTGCCTTGGAGATGCAGATGCCAAGGCTGATTCCCTGGCCCGTTACTGCCAAGGGAAAGGTCTGGCTTTCCTCCTCTCCTCTGGAAGCACCACCGACTTTTGCTGATGTTGGCAGTTGCTGGGTTAGGCATGCAGTTCAGAGGGGGCAGCCCAAGGGGCTGTGACTGCTGGAGTGGCTCTCCCTACCTGCTGCATCATGGCATCTCTACCATCAGACCGTACCCTCAATTGCCCTTATAGCTCTACAGCATTCCCAGGAAGGGCTCCATACACCATTCTAAACCCCAGGCAGGATCATCCCTCCCTCCCCACTGTCCCTAACAGTGCCTGCTTTTCCTGCTCTCTTGTTAGCACCAGAGCTGCTGTGCCACTGGGCATGGGCAGGCTCAGCCCTTCGGGCAGTGGCACAACTGCCAAGGCTGGAGAAGAGAGTAAAGGGTCGAAGGTTGCACCCAGACATTTCTTGCTTAGCAGTTGAACTCAGCAATATTCATCAGTCTCCTTGAAGAATTGTTCATTAGGCTTAATCCAGTGAAATCCATAACTTCAAGGACAGCACTGCATTGCTGACGGATTCATATTCTTCTCCCAGTAACAGTGGAAGACTCATATAGCATGACGAGGAAAAACACCCAGCACTGCTGGGTGAAGGTCATCACTGCTCCTATTGTACAGCAGAAATAAAAACACAAGCTGCAGCTCTGCACTACGTGCTCTTCAAAGAGCTCTTCCCCCTGCACCTCATTCAGAGCCTGTCCCACCCTGCTACAGTAATTTGTAACTATGGGCTTCTGGCCGAGTTTCCTTCTCAGTCATGTCATTTCCTTTTCTTTTGTGGGCCATTTTCAGATTTTCAAAGGGTAAAGTTTGTGTTCTGCTTTATATTCAATTACCTATGAATGTGGAAATGTCTCTGATTTTGGTGTGGTTTATGAAGAGAATTTTTAATGCTAAAACATGTTTAACAGCTAGTGACACACTGACTGAGGGCATCAGCACTGTGGTCCTGAAAATTTGAATCTTTTCTGTGTGCCAGAGAAATGTTGCCTGGGTAATAGCAGTAGGATTTTCCTTTCTGCTTGCCACTGAGTGACCTTTCCTGGAGGAAGATGAAGTTTGGCCCCAAGCAACTAGTTTCCCAGAGCCTGGGAAGCAGATGCCTCTTGGTATTGATGTGGTTACGTATGATGTTGACAATCTTAAATGAGAGAATACTCAGTAATGTCAAGGCTGCTGTGTGCTGCAGCTTGCAGAAGAAACCAAACGCTTTCCTACCTTTCCTTAGGCACCCTGTTGAAGACAGCCAGGCATCCCCCACCACCCCACCTCCAGCACAGGTCCTGACTTCCACCCTCCTTGCAGTGTTGTGCCTGAGACACTGGGAATTTTTAGGTAAGCTCATTCCACAAAATGCATCCAGACTCTTCAGGTGCAGGGGTCAGATTTTGCAGCTGACAGATGTACCTGCCAGCTTCCAGCACTTGGAGCTCTGAAGATTATTTAAGTGTGTTTTTTGAAAAGTTTGATTCAGTTTCACCCCCTTCTGCAAGCATTATATTTTATACAACTGGCTCAAAGTTCAGTGTCAGCAGAAGAAACTTTTTGCTTCTGCAGGGGAACATCCAGCATTTCATGGAAGAACAGATTCGACAGTATAATACTGGCAAGTCAACACCTAATCAGACAGTCATTCTGTCAACACCTTATCAGACAGTCATTCTGAAATGATGTTGCCATTTGCAAAGTTTTGTTCTGAGAGCCTGTCAGACAGAGGAGAATTGGTATGAGAGGTGGAGTGGGGGCTGAATGTACTCATTAAAAAAAAAAATCCTATGTCTTCTTAATAAGAGAGGAGGCAGCTTGTAGAAGAAGGGAAGACTTTTCAAGCCCCAAAGGTAACATTTTTGCAAAGAGAGTACAAATTTGCACTGTCTTCCTTTCATAATTTGTTTCTAGATAGAAAAGATACAACATCTTCTTCATGGGGATTTTATCTCCTGATGGATGGGTTGACCTTGGCTGGACACCAGGTGTCCACCAGAGTGCTTCTATCACTCCCCTCCTCAACCAGATAGTGGAGAGAAAATACAACTATTAAAAGCTCAGGGGTTGAAATAAGTCAAGGAAAGATGACTTCCCAATAACCATCAATGGCAAAACTGACCCTACTTGGGAAAATTAGCTTATTACCAATCAAATCAGAGGAGGATAATGGGAAATAAACACTAAATATTAAAACACCTTGCCCCACCCCTCCCTTCTTTTGAGTTGAATTTTACTTCTGAGTTCTCTGACTCCTCCCCTCCAGCCGTGCAGGGGGACAGGGAATGGGGGCTGCAGTCATTTCATCACACATTTTCTCTAATGCTCCTTCCTCCTTGGTGGGAGTACTCCTCACATTCTTTCCCTGCTCCTGTGTGGGGTCCCTTCCACAGGCTCCAGTTCTTCACAACTGTGCAGGTCCCCTGCAGGGTCTCAAGTCCTGCCAGCAAACCTGCTCCAGTGTGGGTTCTTCTCTCCACAGGTCCACAGGTCTTGCCAGGAGCCTGTTTCCAGTGTGGGGTTCCCAAAGGGTCATGGCCTGATTTGAGCATCCACCTGTTCTGGTGTGGGGTCCTTCAGAGAGCAAAAGTAGATACCTGCTACACCATGGACCACCATGGGCTGAAGGGACACACATTGCCTCACCGTGGTGTTCTCCACAGGCTGCCAGGGAATCTCTGCTCTGGCACCTGGAGCACCTCCTCCCCTCCTTCTTCAACTGACCTTGGCATCTGGAGAGCTGTTTCTCTCCTATACTCTCACTCCTCTCTCTGGCTGCAACTGCTGTCACAGTGTTTCCTTCCCTTTTTAAATGTGTTATCACAGTGGTGCTTCCACAGTCACTGATGGGCTTGGCCTTGGCCAGCAGCAAGTCTGGCTTGGATCTGGCTGGAGTTGGCTCTGTCAGACACAGGGGAAGTTTTGGGCAGCTTCTAACAGAAGAGACCCCTGTAGCCTCCCCACTACCCAAACTTTGCCACACTAACCCAGCACACTTGACTATTAAACATACAAAGGCAACTGGCACTGGTTAAAACAAGGCAACTCCCTCTCAATAAATTAGCATGGTTGTGTTTACAGGAAGACATAATTGCTGTTATTTATATTGCACTTACATATTTAATTTTCTTTACAAATAAAAGCTTTATGCCTCCCTTTGAGCCTCCTTTTGCAGCCTTTGACTACAATAGCTACAACTAAACTATTACTCCAAATTAGCCTGGCATTCAGTGTGCACTTGTATTACTTGCATGATTTTTATTGTTTTTTTTAATTATTATATTTCCTCTTGGTTCATTCATCAATCATATTTACAAACCCATTGTTGCACTTACTGCCAGTTGAGTGTTGTCACACATTTCAGCACACAGACAGAAACTGCAAACTAGGGCAGCTCTATTAGGATCTCTAATACTTCTGAGGAGCTTGAAGGTGCTGACAGCTTATGGTCTTTCCAAGGCAAGTGCAAGTGCCTCAAAGTCCATCTATCTGCAATTACTGGAAGGGGTAAAATGACACCGCACGCTTTTCCTCTGAGAAGGAATCCTCTCCCCAGAGGTTAGAAATGGGGAACAAAAAGCAAACTATAGCTGGAGATCTGATGACTGATACTCATTTGAACTTCTGAATAATCATCTGTGCCACACTGGCTGTTTTTATAAAGAGAGCTTATTCTGAACCCTAGTTGATTTACCTTCCTCGATGTTTTGCCAGACAATTTAAAGTAAGTGATACATTAAGACCTAACCCTGAAGTTCTGCCACCCCACAATGCTCAGTGAGAGCAGTGGAAGCAGCTCAAGGATGGCAGAAGCAGGCCGCTATTTTGCTTGGGCTATATACTTTTTTAATTTTTGCCCTGACTCGGTTTTTCTCTTCTTTACACCAACTTTATATAGTAGGCACTTCAGGGTGGAGAGTATCAAGAGAGAGTTTATTTCTCAGGACTGCAGAAAATGGTGTTTCTCAGGGCTACAGAAAAAGGGAAGCAGTTCCAAGAATCCAAGCCCGCACACTGTCACCACAGCCCTGTTTGCACACAAGTCCATTGTCAGACGAAGGAACTGGAAAATTATGGCTATTTATCCATTTTATCCATTCCTCTCTTTACCCCCCCCCCCTCCGCCCCCCCCCTCCCCCCCCTTGTGCCTCTTTTGGCAAAGCAGCTGAAGAGTTCGCATTGTTTCAAATCTAATATTTGCAGATGGTTTTATTTAGAATTTGTTTTATTGGTGAGACATGCTTCCTCTGTTTATTAAATTGTGCCTACTTCTTGTCATCCGTCATGTTGCCCGCAATTTCTGCACAGAGCTCGAGGGTAGGGTTTGTTGTTACTGTTGCTGTCGGGTGGGTTACTTTTTTTTTTTTTTGGGGGGGGGGGTGTAATTTGAAATATGATCGAGCTCGGAGCGCCGGGGGAACACCGCGTCTTCTCATTCACATTTCCCGCAGAAGAGCATGAGGTTCCCGCCGGGCGGGGAACCGCGGGGTGCTGCCGGGGGGACAGGCGCCCGCCGCGGGGCAACTCCGCCCCCGGCCCCGGCCGGCGGGGCAGCGCCGGGGCACGGCCGGGGCGGGGGTCACGTCTGGCCGCCGTGCCCCGGAGCGGGCGGCCCCGAGGGCGCGGGCGGGCGGCCGGGTCCCGCTCGGCGGGGCGCCGCGGCGGCTGCCGGGCGGCGGCAGGTGGTGGCCGCGGCAGCGCCCGGGGGGCAGCCCGGCCGCTCCGCCGGGACGGGCCCCCTCGCTCGGCGGCTCCCCCCGCGCGGTGCCCGCCGGCCGTCCGGGCGGGTTTTGTCCTCCAGAGCCCCCCCGAGCCCCCGGCCGGCCGCGGGCGCTGATCGCCGGCGGCTCCGCGCGGAACTCGCAGGCTCCGGAGCAGGAGGTGGGAACCGCGGGCGGTTTGGGCTTGCTCGGCTTCTTCTGCGTTTGTTTTTTGGTGTGGGTTTTTTTTTTTTTTTTCCCCTTGCTGTATGCGGCTTTTGGGGTTTGTTTTTTTTATTATTTTTTTTTCCCTCCTCTTTTCCCACCGCGGGTATTTGGAAGGAAAGCGGGAATGCCGCGGCCCCGGGAGAGCCTCGGCGGGCCGGGCCGGGCCGGGCCGGGCGGGCCGGCGGCGCCTCCCCCCGGTTCGGGGGGTCCCCGGGCTCGGCCCCCGAACGCCCCTCTCTTCCGTTCTCCATGTCATTTCCTGTGCTAATAAGATGGTGGTCACGGCCGGGAGGGAGGGAGCCGCCGCTGCCGCCTCCGCCGAGCCCGGCCCGGCCCCGGGACCCGTCCTCGCCTGGGACTAGCCAGCGGGGCCGGCGGGGTGGGAGGGCGCAGCCAGCCGGGCTCCCCCCGCCCCTCCCGGGCGGAGCGGGCCCCCCGACGCCGAGGCGGGCTCCCCGCGCCCGCAGTGCCGAGGTGAGTCAGCCTCGCTGGTAGCCAAGGTGGCCACGAAAATGGCTGCGGAGCGCGGGGGGGAACCCGGCCCGGCCCGGGGGGGGGAGGTCCGGCCGAGGGGCGCCCGCAGCGGGCGGGGCGGCGGCCAAGACCCGCGGGCACAGGTATCGCCCCCCCCACCCCCTTCCCCGCCCGCCCCGCTTTTCCCCCTCGGGGCGGGCTGCGCGGGGCCCGGCCCGTCCCCGCCGCTCCCGCCGCGCCGCTCCCGCCCGCGCCGCGGCTGCGCCCGCCCGGCCCCCCCGCCCCGCCCGCGGCCGCCAGCGGGGCCGGCGACTGACGCGGCCGGCGGCCAATGGGCGGCGGGGGCGGGCGGGCGCGCGCCACATTGGAACGCGGGGGCGGGGCGGCGCGCGGCGCTCCCGGGCGGCGGCGGCACCCGCGGGACCCCCGGGACACGGGCACCCCCCCGGGACACGGGACCCCCGAGACACGGGCACCCCCCCGGGACCCGCGGGACCCGGGCACCCCCCCGGGACCCCCGGGACACGGGCACCCCCCCGGGACACGGGACCCCCCCGAGACACGGGCACCCCCGCGGGACCCGCGGGACACGGGCACCCCTCCGGGACACGGGCACCCCCCCGGGACCCGCGGGACCCCCGGGACACGGGCACCCCCCCGGGACCCCGCGGGACACGGGCACCCCTCCGGGACCCGCGGGACACGGGCACCTCCCCCCCGGGACCCCCGGGACACGGGCACCCCTCCGCGACACGGGCTCCCGCGGGACACGGGTTCCCCCAAGACACGGGCTCCCGCAGCACAAGAGCACCCGCTTGCGGTATCGCCCGCGCCCCATGCACAGCGTCAGGGCAGGGCTGCCGTTGCGCCACTCAGCCAGGATGCTCTCTGAACTTGTGCAGAAAAACTCCAGATGCACCTTCTTGGGCTTTCTTCACTCCGTGGTTTTGTTTTTTTTGAAGTTACAAAATTTCTCAAGTTTCTTTGCAAGTGGTCCTGTATCGCTGATATTTGAGTGAAATGGAAGATACCTCTGGAGTCCCCTTTCAGATCCCTGGCAAAAAAAAAAAGCGGGCCTGTGGGCAAAATTGTTGGCTCAGTGTTGCTTCCTCTTTTTCCTGTGATTAATGCCTCTCCTTAGTGGGAGGAGAACTGGCAGAACCAGCTTAAAAAATACCAGCCTAACCGTAAGATAGGATTGTTTTCCAGCACTGCAGGTGTGTGCAGTGGTTTGTTGAGCAGCAAAGGAACCCCAGCACGAAATATCAGCAGCCCCCTGGATCCAGTCCTGCCAGCAAGGTTTAACTCCCTGTGAGACTGGCAGAGCACAAGCTCCCTCTCTGGGTTGGGCTCCACATTCCCTAAACTTCCGTTTGTGTAATGACCAAGATTATACACAGTGAAAGTGGAAAGGGAAATGAGTCTCCTGACTTTCTAGTGAATAGTGTATAAACCCCACAGCAGACAAACATGCCTGATGAGAATGGTGTGCTTTTGCTTTTCAAGTGCAAGCTGCAGTCAGAAACAAACCTGTTGAGATGTTGGTTGTTTGCTTCTTGCAAGGGGAGCTTTTGGACCAAAGGCATTCCTGCTCTAGAAGGAATAGTTTAGCACAGGGCTGAGTGGCATGGAGCTCTTGAAATACATTCAGCCTGCAAAGAGTTCAAATGTTGGTGTGGCCAACTGTGTTAGCAAAGGAGGGGTTGGCTGCTGGAACCACTCCCCAGGGAGGATTTGAGGTAGTCATGGGAGATACCAAAGTTTGCCCTGGCTCTTGGCTAAAAGCTGAATTGACCAATCTCACTGCAGCATGGAGTAGCAGGACCAGGGCAAGGCATTGTTCCCTCCTGCCCAGGAGTCCTGTCAAAGGCTGCTGCTCCTTCCAGCTGTTTGTGGAGCATGAAGTAGGTCCTGAGGCTCCTGACTCAGTTCTGGCTTTGGTGTGGAGATCTCTGGTTTTGAGATACTGGCCTGTTGTTCCTCTAGCATCTTTGTGGACCATGCATCAAGCATGGTGCTTTCTGATGCAGTTTATGGGGGATTCTCATTGGGAGCCTTATTGGTCACTGATAGCAGCAATTACTTTGAAACCTGATTTTTATGGACTGATGCAAGGTCCATCTTACTGGGATGGAATGGGGGCAGCTTGTTGCTTGTATTCCTTGCTGCAAAGTGATGGAACTGCTTGAAATTGGTAGGAGCAGAGTAAAGGTTGTGAACACTGCATGAGGAGCCTGAAGCAGGAGGGCTCCTGCACTGCAGCAGGCTGGCGTTGCTATCAGGGGGATACAGGCGTTGTGGTGAGTGGAAGTTGCCACTCTAAGTCAGGAATCAAAGTGTATATATTAATGAGAAATACAACAAGCCCAGGAAAGAGAAGTCTTTGATCTTTTTATAGAGAGTACCATGTACACTTTATCCTTCTGTGGATTTTTTTTAATATTCTTTTTCCTTTTTGTAACTTCTTTCTCATGCTGGTTAATTCCCAAGTGGAGTTGTGGGGTTTTAAGTTTGTTTTGTTTGGGCTTTTTTTTCCCCATGTCCATTTATGCATATGCTTTTACCTAACTCTTTATTCCTAAAGTTGCTGTGAGCAGGGCCTGTCCATTGGTACTACTAAACCATTTCCAGAGCTCTTGAAATGCTGTGTATTTGTGACGTTGTGGTGTAGCATATTTAAAATCATTACTGCCAATCCGGTGGTGTTAACATGGATGTGAACATTTGCATGGAGAAACTAAGTGTAGTCCCAAAGACAAAATGGTTTGGGTTTTCTTTTATAATCAATTATTAATACTGTAGGGTAACTTGGGAACCTTCAGAAGGAAGAAATAAGCTGGTTAAACTTGTTCTGAAGATACAAGGCTGAGTAGCAGTGAGAAGTAATGACTGTTGTTCCCAGTGGAGTGAGTGCAGGTGGAAACTTCTGATGCCTCCTCTGCACTGGGAATATGTGTGTCTGAGACCTGTGGTTTTCCTAAGTAAAGCCAAAACAAGCAAATATCACTTCTACTCTTTAGTTTGCATTGCATTTTTCTGGCATTTTAAGAAATCTGGAGTTAGCTGGGTGTGCATCAGGGTTTGCTTGATGTATCTTCTTGCATCGGCGCTGAGTTGTCTGCTCTGTTCTCTCACCTGAGCACAGACCCTTCAGACCCTGGGGCTGGGAGCTCCTTGAGCCACAGTTGTAGCCAGTGAAGGGGAGTCAGCACATGCAATATCCGCTGGCCTTGAGCAAGTGGCAGGATTGCTGCTGTCCTGCAGCTGTGCAGCAGTGCTGCTGTGGGATGCTGGCTTTGCTGCCTCACGTTTCACCCCTTGTCGTGCTTGTGGCGTTTCTCGTTGTGAGCGCGTCTGTACAGCGCTCCTGCCTGAGGCTCTCTTGTAGTGCGTGAAGTTCCTTGGCCCAGAGCTCTTGTGCAGCTGCAGACAGTTTTAGTGCCTCCTCTTGCACTGACCCCTCTGCAGTAGTGGAGTAAAGAAGGCTTTAATTTCACAGGGTTTTCTGTTCTCCCCGTGACCTCTTCTCTGCTGCCAAAGGTGTTTTTAAATAAAGCCTCTAGAGAAGTGTTCCTCCTAAAGCTACATAGTAAAATGTGGCTTTTCAGGAATTCCTGCTGGTTAAACTTGTCTGTGCAAGTGGATTCCAGTAGCAAGTCCAACCACCCTAAGAAAAGCAGAGGACAAGGTGAGAGGTTCGTGTCGTCCTATATGGCATCTTCGGAAAGAGGATGAGGGAAAAGTGCTTGGGAAAGGGAAGAATTTTGCAGGTACAGGAGGCCAAAGAGCAATGGAAAACAGGGCAGTCCTGTGGCATCTTTGAAAGGTAGAGGCAGCCAAGGTGGATTGAGAAGAAACCTGGTGAGGAGGGCAGCACAAGTATCCCATGCTGGACAAGTTTTTCTTTTTAATGCCCACCACACGAGGGACAATACTGATAGAAAAGACTGGGAGAATTGAGAGCACAAAAGCAGAGATGACGGAGAAAATTTTAACTTGGCAACTAGAATCACATTTTCCATGTGGTTTTTTAGAAGTCTGGTCACTGTCCTCTGCACGTAGGCTTTGAAGTTCAGCTAGAATTGAAGATGATACTAGCAGAGGTATTTTTCCAGCTTCCATCTTGAGCTCTTCACGTAAGTGCAAGAACATATGTTTCTGCAGACACAATCAAACAATTAAAAATATTGACACTTCAAGCTTTGCTGTTGTGTTTCTTGGTCATCACTCCATTTGTGGGGGCAGGATAACTTATATCCTTCAGCGGTGTTGCTGAAAGGGCGCTTCTCTCTGCAAGGCTGTACTGTGGCAGTACTCAGGCTCAGAACAGTTCCTGTGCAGTCAGAAGGTAAAAGCATTATAGATATGATTTAAGGTTTAAGCTGCAGAAGCTGGCAGCCTCCAGCAGTCAATCAGTAATGCATATTGCAGAACTGTTTCAGTGCAGCCCCTCGCTCGTGGACAGCCGTCGGTAAGGGGCCCATCAGAAGGGTCTGTCATAAGCCAAATTGTCCCTTTTGAGCATGCTCTGCTAAATGGTTTCCTTTCTCTGCCCCCTTTCTTCTCTCTTCCTTAGACCTTGGCTTTTCAGCAGGGCTAGTTTTCCTTTGCTTGTAGTGACTTGTTTCAGAGGAGGGACTGCTGTTCTAAAGGCTTGGCATCAAGCCCTACTGGGGCTGCCACTCCCAGCACTCACCTTGCTGCCTGTGCTGCTGTCAGCTGGGGCTGGCTTCTGCCCTTGGAAGCCTGGCTGTGGGTAGTGGGGGAGATGTATAAGGACAGAGTGGTAGAAGTTCGTGGGAGGTGATGTGGGGGATTAACTTGCCCGGTAGCTCTAGGGTTGCTGTAATTAGCTTCCCTGAGCGCCAGCAGTGCTCCTGCCTTGCGCACTGGGGAGCTGAGGCACTGAGCATCCTCTGCTGGTCCCCAAGCCAGGTCATCTCTGTGGGCTGCAGGGCACTGGCTCCAGCCACCTGCCTGTGGATCAGCATGTCTGGGGCACACAGCTCCAGTAGTCCCCCTCTAACACCCTTTCAGAATGTTTCAGAGTATTGAAGGCTGCTAATTGGAGCTGATACTGGTCAGGGCCATCAGTCATTTGTGGGCTGACAATCAATATGAAATATTTTCCAGTGCGTGCCTTTTTTAGTACAATGAAGCTTTATTTTGAAAATGTATCATATTAACGGCTTCATAATGTGCTGGGTGGAGTTAATTGTGGTCCTTCAACAGCAGATTCAAAACTAAGTGTTCACAGCATCTTCCTTGAAAGACATCCTAAGTTTGACCCAGTATGTTGCTCTTTACACCTTTTGTTTGTATAAACCTTTACTTCCTGGTGTCTTTGTATATCCGGGAGATTTGCTGTAGTTTGGGTTTTTAAATTCCTTTTCTTCTGATGCTGCTGGAGTACTTCATGTGGTGTGCTGCTTTCTTTGGCTAGGAGACTCCTTGCTTGGAAACGCTAATGAGAATGCTAAATACGCTGCAGTTTGCAGAGTCCAGTCCTTTTATCACTTCAGGGGAAATTAATGAAAACACTTGGAAACTGACTGAAGGAAAAATCAATACTGATGACACAGAAGCATACTTCTATGAGCAATAAAATATGTTCTGTAGTTGTCACATTTCACACCTGGGCTTGCTGATTATCTTTTCCCAGATCAGATTAGTTCAGTCAGCTTTTGAAGACTAGAAGCTTTTAAATTACTGATTTTCTCTTCCCTTTGTGATTGTAAAGACAACATTATTATGTATGGTATGTTTGTAAGTCACCTTTTTCCTTGAAAATTCTACCTCAGGTAGTGGAGGGCCGCTGTGTGAGTGTAGAGGTGCCTGTCCCTCAGTGCAAAGTCCCACCAGCTAATGCTGCGTTGCTGTTGCAAAGGTGGTACTTCCAGGACAGCAGATCCACTGGATGTGCTGAGATAGGTGCTAACATATCCTCTCTAGCTGTAATGGAGTTAGCTGGTGATTTTTTTTAACCAGATCTCATTTCTATCCTAGGTGTTGAGATGTTGCTTTTGAATTCTTCTAGGATTGTTGGTGAATGTTAGTAGTCCCTTAGTGACTTGCACACGTGAAGGACCAGGTATTTCTGTGCAACCCAGTACCTTTATGCAGAAGATGCACTTAAGGTTGCACGTATAGAACAGAAGTGCTTGGCCCCTGCTGGAAATGTTTTTCTAGTTAGCTGTGTTAGGATATACAGGGTCTGAACACCACTCTCTGTGTATGGAAGGGAATGTGCAGATCAAATTGTGGTGGTGGTGAATTCAGCACACGGATATCTGGTTTCTTGGCAGATCTGACACTGGGAGTATCTGGACTGCTGCCTGCCCCAAGGAAAAGGGGGTCGGTGTGACCCATGCTCAACCACTACTCATCCAAGCCATGTAACATGAGTCCCTAACCTGTGGACAGATTTACCAGCTCTGAATAATGTCTGTTGTGCTGTGAGATCTTATCTTCCTAATGGCCTGCAGGAGGGTACAAATGAGGAGAAATAAATACTGCTCTTGCTTTTGCTTCCTCTGCGTTTTGTGGAGCAGTTGATGTGTTCTCATTTTGCCTGCTGTGTTTGTTAGTGCTTTTAAAGGACTGAGCTAGTTTGTCAGAATTTTGGGAACAAGTGAAAGTAAGATCTGCTCCTACCTTCTCATTTTCTCCCACATACTCTTTCCCTTTTTGCTGAACCAGTAGAAAGAAAGGAGCAGCCTGCCGTGTCCTGAAGTCCAAGTAGAGTGAAACCACTGTAACAAGCAGAGAGGAACTGTCCTGTAACAACCTTCCACAGAAACAGGCACTAACTAGATAAATGGTGCCAAAGCAGGGTTTTAGCTTTATTTTACATCTGTACTTATAGGTCCCAATGGAATGGGGATTCCCCTGCACCTGAAACTGCCTGCCTACAGGTATTGGTGCTCAAGAGACTTTACAATTTTACATTTGATTCCTGAAGCTTTTGAATTGGGTAGTGGGAAGGGGCATTGTTCAATAACCAGGTGCCTCCTGGAATTTCAGAGGTCTCTTGGAGGAGTGGAAGTTTCTCATCAGCCTTTGGGATAAAGAGCTTTGGGTTGTGATTTGTAAGTAATGCAGTCTGCTCAAGAAACTTTCTGTCATGTGATTGTATCAAGAGTGAAATTGTGTTTTGTGATTCCTGACAGAATTTAGCAGGACTCCTACAAAAAAATCACTGGTGTATGTAAAGGCAGACCAGCATTTGGTTGTTGCTGTTGAGTGTGATGTTCATTTTGTGTAGGAAAAGGGAGCTCTGGCAAAACGTACTGAGTTTTCTGAGTTCCTGGGGCAGTTTGATTTTAGTGCATAGCTTGGCCGTGGCTCACAGATGTGTGTGCAAGCCTGTCCATCCATTTGGTCTTCTGACACCACTAAACATTCATCAGTGGAAGAAAAAGACAACATACTGCAGGTAGTCTTCCTTTTTTTAAAGAAAGGAAAAACTGGAACTTCTGGAAAAGTGTTGAGTGAAAGGCTGTCTTGTTAGAAGATGGATGTGCTTTCAGAGGGACTAATTTTGACACTAAGGAAATATATGTAGAGCTGATTGCTGGCCAGGTGCCAGTGACTGAAGGGCACGGGAGGCTGAAATGCCAGGCAGTGCTGGTAGTGCTGGCACTTCAGCCCATGACGGTTGGTTTGCATGAATTATCTCTCTGCCTTCTAGCTAATTTTATCCTGTTGATTTTCATGAATCATTTCCCATCTCTGTGGGTTAGAAGTTAAAGTGGAAGTTTGCTAGCCAGAATAGCCACATCTGCTATTTAGAAACTAATGTCTGGGGTTTGCTTCCTGCCCACCCCCATGCCTTCCCTTCCCTTTCCCTTTTTACCTCCATCATTGTTGAAGTACATGAATCACTAGTGTTGCTCACCCACAAAAATTTTTAGGCTGACCAGCCTGCACAGGTGCAGGGGTCTTCTGGGTGCATGTGACCTCACTGTGGGCAGTGGGGGTGGCAGGCAGATGCTCAGTGCTATGTGGCAGGGTCCCAGGTGCACAGGGATGCTGGCAGGACCTGACCAGAGCATCTTGAATTTCCTGCACGTGCTTTATAAAATCTTAAAGGCACTCCAGTGTCTTTTCCCTCTCCCAACACAGCAGAGGAGCAGGAGTGTGACAGTGGCCCAGCCTGTCGTGTGCCTACCAAACACTTCTTCTCTCCAGCTTTTTTGTCTGTCCATGAGTAAGAGTAAAAGGTCATTTGGGCAGTAAATTCACATGTCTGCTTCCTTTTGTTGAGCTGTGTGCTGTTGACTGCCATTGTGGCTGACAGCTGGGCCAGCAGCAAGGGGAGGAGAAGTTCATTATCCAGAAGTTGAGCAAGATCCAGGGACCCACATGGGAGTTGTGTAGCGTGAGGTCCTGTTGGTGAGCAGTTTTGCTGGCAGCTGTGCTAAGGAAAAAAGCACATTCCCTTGAAATATAGTGAGCATGAGATGAATGAGAGGAGGTCTCTAGCTTGCTCGTGTTCACTTTTAATCAGTCTTGGTGGATCACAGCAAATTCAGGAGACTGAATGAGTGATTGTGTGGGGACAGTTTTGAAAATTGCCAAGTGGATGGCCCAGGAAAATATAAGCTGGGTAGCATGACACCAATCCTGGGTAATATAAAGTTATTAGTGCCTGAAAATTTGTGTCATGGAAAGTGTTTTGTACTTCTTAAAAAGATCTGATTTTGTTCTTTGAGAAGCTTACTGTTGATTTAAAGAGAGATCCCTAGATGTGATATATATTTCCATATAAAAGGCAGCTAACTCAGTGTGTGAGAACCCAATTAATATCCAATGCCAGAGAATATCAATAAAATATATGTCGCTTAGGAAGTGAAGGTAGTGATTGATAGAGAACCAGCATCCAATAAATAAACTGAAGTGGCATTATAAACAGTAAGGAGGATGAAGGATACTCTAAGCTAAAGGACAGTACTAGCACACTAATAAATCAACTGTTTGAGGATTAACTTGAAGATGAACATAGAAAATATCTTTTCAGCATCAAAAGATCACGGTTCTGGCATTGCCACCTTAGACGAGGGGAGCAAATAATCCAGCTATTTTAAGCTAGAGCTTGATCACTTTACAGAAGAGTCTCTGCAACATGATATGTGGAGGCTGTGTTTTCAAAGATGTAGACTTGATGACCCTTCTCTTCAGATAAGGGGAAAGGAGAAGCCAGTTCTGCTTGACACTTACTCAGTGATGCAGAAGAAGACATGACTCATCACTGGCAAAACGTGTAGATGAAACTTGTTTGGTGAATTGTAGCTGTTGATAGGGGCAGGATGGTGTAATGCAGTTTGTTTGGTAAATGAGGTTATTGAAACCAAATCATTTTCACGCAGACAAGTGGAGATTTATGAACCTGGAAAGGCATGTCCTGGACGTGATCTGTGAAGGGAGGCTGTGTCCTGAGCAGTCCCATGTGAGCTTTCTGTGCCAGGTCCTAGCTGGAAGACACAACCATGATTTTGGACACAAACAGGGTGGTGATGAATCAGGGTGAGGAAGTCATTTTGTGTCTGTAAACCTTTTATTTACTTCAGATTCAGTCTTACATCAGCATGGCTTTCTAGTGCCAGCATCTTGAAGTAATATAGAGAAAATTGGAAGAGTTACACAGAAGAATGATACAAATTGTTGGAAAGCTGAGAAGATACTGCATGGGTACATATCCAGGACTCTGCTATGTATGTGGTTTTATTCAGTGCTTATCACTATTGCTATCCTAACACCTTTCAGTAGTGCCTTAAGGAAGAAGGCTTACAGTTGTACTTAGTTGTACTCCTATTCTGTCCTTAGGGAGAAAAATGGTGAAATAACATCTAGTTTTAGTACGGGGGTTTTGTGTCTGTTTGTTTTAACTTTATAAACATAGGTATATATTTATGTTGAAGCCAAAGGCAAAGAAGTGCAACTGGCAGTTCTGACCAAACATGGTGAGGTTTATTACAGCCATTAACCTGGGAAGCAATTCTTTCCAGTTGCTCAAAGCAGTGTCCTAGCATGCTGGGTATTTCAGCCTTTCCCATCAGATTCCAGGGCCCTTTGAAGGAACTGCTGCCTGGTGCCCAGAACTAAAAAGAATCACATACGACTTGTCTGTGATGGGGATTAACAACTGAGATGAACTCATGAAATGCTGGCTTCTCTTCCTCTCCCTAGTCTGAGATGGAGGTTCTGTCCTGTTTGTAGGCTTAAAGGAAAGGAATGGGACGTACAGGGTGTCAGTCAGATTGTCCTAATTCTCATTTCTGCCCTTAAACTGTGACTGTGAGATCAATGCAGGGAGCTGAGCACAGCAAAAATGAGAAGTTTGCATGTATTTTAAAAATTCAAGTCGCTTACATATTCTTTCACCTGCCTTGGTTCTGTGGCATGTTACACTGTTTCAGAGGGGTTTAGGCTGTATGGGAGCTTTACATTGTCAGCATTCTGCTTTTTTGGGTCCTTACTCAACACTTAACGTGGAGAAGTTGCAGAGTAGTACCTGCTTTGTAGAGGCTGTGTGGCTCCATGACAATGCATGGACCAGCACATGGATCCTTTTCCTGCTCTCTCTGAGATCAACAAAGGGCAAATGCTCTGAAACCACAATACAGAATTTTGTGGCAGATCTGATAAAGTTAACAGTATGTTCAATCTTCACTAGAAACCATCATAAAACAAACTTAAGACTTGTTCAGGGGTTATTTCAGAGGCTTTCTGTCTTCTTCCCCCTCTGAAACATGTCTGTCATGAAACAGATCATAGAGGGGTTTGATAACATATTTTGCCAATGGACCATGTAAGAATGACAGTGTGAACTCATCTCGCATCCATTTGAGACTACAGGAGGAGTTCCAGGTTGGCAAACTGGAATTTCCCTGTTCCCAGCTTGTCTGCAGTGAGGGTGGCAGTGAGATTTTGGTGTTGTGGCTCCCCATCCTGTTTGTCATGTCGGTTGCTGGTCTTGGGCAAGTTAAAACCACTGGAAACTCTCAGCCCTCCCTGCTGTAAAACAAGTTTAAGTCTTGTGGTTTTGAAGCTTGCTCTCCAAGCTTCTTCAGAAAGCTGCAGAAAAACTGGTGGTGTTTCCAGGTATCTTTCTTGTAGTCCTGACCTTCTTCAGTATTTTCAGAATTTGAAACTCAAACAAAATATTTCATACTTCTGGTGAATTTATGGCTCCTGAGTGTAGTGGGGTAATTGACAATGAGTTAAACAAGTCCTGGTCACAGCCCATGGCTGCTCAAATCCTACATCATGCATGACCTATAATTTTCACTAATTAGGTTTGAATTTGTGATTACTTCAGCTTGTTGCCAGGAGTGCTGGCTGCATTCAGCCTTGCTCTTTGGCCACCAGAGGAGAGCCCTGGCCTTGCAGCAGGCTGGGGGGCAGGTCATGGGGTCTTTCCCTGCCACCACCAGCCTTTGCTGTGCCGGGACGCTGCTCCACTGCGTCCCTGGGTGGAGGACAGCCTCACCCACAAAAATGTTGTGCTTTTCTGGGGAAAGTGCTGTGGCAACTGTCTAGCCAAAACCAATTTTCCCAGTGGAGCATTGGCTTACATGTGTCTATGGACAGTGGTCCTCCTCTGAGCAAACTGTTTCTCCCTCTTACTTTGTGGGATCCTTGGTCTTTCAGAGCTTGCACTGGCTGTGAGCATGAGCTGCACAGCCAGCTGGTGCTTCATGAAGTGACCTGAAGTAGTTGGCATGGCCCTGGACCTTGGTAAGGGCATTCACCTCAGGGAGAACGGTCAGCCTGGGTCTTCCATGGCTGTATGGGACAGAGCTCAGAGCCTTGAATGCTGTGCTTTATTCCCTGTTCTCAGCTTGTCAGTAGCTGACTGTTCTGGATTACTATTTCTGGTAATAATATGCAAAAGCGTACGAACTCATGTCCATCTTTCACCATGGGCCTGTGCTTCAAAATGTGGTACAAACTAAGCAAGATCTGCTTTAAAAGAAGAGGGGATGACCTCCAGAAGGCCAGCAGTGAGAAGCTGAGTGAAGGAGCTGTGTGCTGAGGAGGGGATAGATTCCTATATGGCTGTTTCACATGAAAGAATGTCCCAGTCTGGGAAACCTGCCAGTAAAATGTAAAATTAAAGCTCTGTTTTGGAGGCTGATCCATGCAGATAAGAGCCTGTGACTGTTAACTAATAACTACATGAGGGGCAGTGATAAAGGCTGCATACTTGAGGACAGGAACTCACAGGTTTGTTCATGCTTAACCCCATTTGGAGTTTTTTTCCTGCGTTCGAGATTAACAGCTCAGATGTTCTTGTGTTTTCTACTTCCCTGATTTTGAGCAATATGGCAAAGCCGCTGGAGACCTTAACATGTCGTGCAGAAATGCGGCAGGTCCTTGCCTACTTTGTAAAGAAAACAGGAGAGGTTGTGTGGCACTGCCTGTGAACCCAGGGATGATCCAGGGATGCCGCTTGGGATTTGTAGCAGTCACGCTGGTGTCCCAGGTTTGCTGAGCACCACTGTGCACAGCTGCCTTTGCTGTCCAAAATGCTTGATGTGCAAAGTGCAGACAGCACCTGGGTCACCACAGCGTCCCTCTCACTGAGGGATTGGCCTTGCTGACGTGCTGCTAGGGCATTGCAGTAGGCTGTGTGCCCACTGAACATTGGGAGGGCTAAATGTCCTAGTGGGCACAGGGACATGCACAGGTGAGGCCAAGTACCCCCTGGGAATGCCCTCAGCAGTAACCAAGGAGCCTGCTGTGCTTATGCTAACATGCTGCTTCTCCACATCATCTGAAATCTTTAGAGGCTCTTCATATTCAGGTGCTAGAGCAAACACAATTATAAAAACGGCCAAGAAAAGCCCAAAACAATGAAGTGGAGGGAGTGAAAACTACAGAATGTGAGCTAGACTCTAGTAGCTGTGGAAAGCTAAAGGAGGAGGAGAAATGGGAAGAAAGAGAAACTAATGAGCGGTGAAATTACAAAAAATTAAACACCACTCTGGATACATCAGAAGCTAAAAGAGTCCTAAAAGCACAGTCATCTGCTGAGGTCTGGAATTGGAGAAATGTCATATATGTTTCCTTCTTGGAAGAAAAACTAGAACGTGGTAATGCTCTGTTGTTAGCAGTAGCTTGGGAAATTAGCAATAGCAGCTACTACAGCAGTACATTTTAAAGTTTGCTATTCTGGCTTACTTGCGTCCAGGGATTTTAAAAGGCCTGGCTGAGCAGCACTCTCTGGGCCATAAATGCTAATTTAAAAATAATGAAAAAAAAAAAAAGCATTCATAATGAGTTAGACTTAAAAAATGTGTTACTCATAAGCGAGTAGGCCAATTTCAAGTTTAACTGGGCAAATTAAAGTAGGCTACCCACAGTCTGATATTCGCTTCCAGTAAAATAACCTAATAGCTGGTATGGATCAGATTGGTCATGATTTAAGGGGGTATGAAATGTAATAGTCTGTACAGGTTTGTTTGTTTTTCTTTTTAATCATTCTTTTCTAACATAGTGTGGTTTTCTGGTGTTCCTGTTGTTCTACTTGATAAAGGTAAAACTGTTGGTAAATCTAGCATGTTTAATGAACTGAAGTTGTGCAACAAATCATGGGAATAAATAGGTGGGATGATTCAGTGTGTCACACATGCACTGTTGGAGTGAGTCCAGAGGAGGCAGGGCCATGAAGATGATCAGAGGGATGGAGCACCTCTCCTGTGAAGACAGGCTGAGAGACTTGGGATTATCCAGCCTGGAGAAGAGAAGGCTCCAGAGAGACCTGTTTGCTGCCTTTCAGTACTTGAACGGAGCTTGTAAGAAAGCTGGGGACAGACTTTAGCTGGGCCTGTGGCTATAGGACAAGGGGAAATGGCTTTAAACTGAAAGAGAGTAGATTTAGATTAGATATTAGAAAAAAAATCTTTACTGTGAAGGTTGTGTGGCCCTGGAACACAGAGAAGCTGTGGCTGCCCCATCTCTAGAAATGTTCAAGGACAAATTGGGTGTTACTTTGAGCAGTTTGGTCTAGTGGAAGCTGTCTCTGCAGTGGGATTAGAGCTGGATGATCTTTAGGGTCCTTTCCAACACAAGTGATTCAGTGCATGAAAGGAAACCTGACTATAGAAAGGGTCACAGTGTGACAACAGAAGGAGCTCCATTGCTGGTAGCGTGATAGTCTCAGCTGGGAATTTTTGGTTTTTTGGCTCAATGCTAATCAAGGGGCAGTAATTGGTCTCTATCTAATAGGGATATCTCTCTATCTAATAGGGATATTAACAAGTGATAGGATGAGAGGACATGCCTTCAGGTTGCACCAGGGTAAGTTTAGACTGGATATTACAAAAGAGTTATCAAGCATTAGAACAAACTGCCCAGGGAAGTAGTTGAGTCTCCAACCTTGGGAGGTATTTAAAAGACATGTAGCTATGGCACTTAGGGATATGGTTTAGTGGTGGACTTAGCAATGCCAAGTTTATGGCTGGACTTGATGATTTTAAAGATCGTTTCCAGCCTAAATGATTCTGTGATTCAGTGGTGGACTTGGCAGAGTTACATTTATGTTGGACACGGTGATCCCAAAGGGCATTTGCAGCCTAAATTATTCTCTTGATTCTAAAATTGTTGGTGTCCTGGGAAAAATAAAAAGGCACAAAGTTAATTTGGATTATGTTTGTGGGCAACATAAAATCTGGCCAAGTTGCAAGCAGTGGAAAGAGTTGAGTTAGTGGTGAGCTTGGGGTTGCATGTGTGCTGGGTGCGACAACAAGGAGTTGTGTGACACTCTTGAAGCAGTCACCTACTCTCAGAGCAGGTGGGAGGCTTGGCAGGATGTGAGCTGCTGCAGGAGCAAGGGCTCTTACAGCAGCACGGTGATTTGCTGAAAACAGAACCCCAGCTGGGCACAGTGACCAGAAAGTAAATGCAGCACTTGGACACAAATACAGCAATCCTGGGCAGGGGCAGGGAGGGTGTTATCTCTGTGCAAGGTGCTGCTCCCGCCAGAGTGCTGCACAGGAATGTTCCTGATAAGTTGGAGGGAGTTCAGGGAGGACCAGGAGAGGGGAGAGCTGCATAATGTGCTATACAGTAACACACAGAGCTTCATGTGTAAAGTAAATGCAGCGTTTCTTCTTTTTTTCTTTCCCTTTGTTTGGAGCTATGCAGTAGTTTAACCAGAACTGAAGGAAGCACAGTGGCCTTCCTTGGCAGGAGGTCAGACTGTGTCATCACAGGGTTTCTCACTTTATAAAAGACTCCGTGGGGCAAGAGTGGGAAAGGAAAAGTCATTTTATCTTCAGAAACAAATGTATGCATCTCTTCCTACTGGATGACTGAGGGATATCGGTGTTTTAACTCAGACAGATGTCCTGTCTGTCAGGCTTCCAAAACAGACTGAGAGCATCTGCCCCACAGTCAGCATCCACCTTTCCTGTGACAGTGCAGGCCCCACAGCTAACCAGCTCTGGGGCAGCACCTATCTCTTCTTATCTTTGAACATTTTCCTGCTCCCCAAGCTTTCTCCCTCGTCAGCTGCTTTACTGCAGACTTTGCAGAAAAGACTTTTTCTTCTCTGAGAAGGGCAGGTAGACCCTGCTTGCAGCACTGGCTGGTGCATGGGTAAAGGACTGCAGAGCTTTCCTCTTGCTCCAGAGAGCGCAGACAAGGGACTCAGCCTGCCAAAATAATGAGCCCTTCGTTGGCATTACTATGGCTTTCCTTCTGAATGGCTGTGGTAGTTCTGAACAAAAATGTGTCTTGTGTTGGACATCCTGTAAAGGCTTAAAAGTGCATGTGTTTGCATGTGTCTAGTTGTAGTTATGCTGAGGCTGTGCTGCCAGACCACTGTGTGAGTATGAAGTAATACTCCTTGATAAGGGCTTGATAAATGTCTTTCAGGCTGCACGTTGGCATGTGAGAAGTTCGATTGGAAAAATGAATCATTTGTCCCCTGGCACAAAGAGGAGCCAGAGAGGTTGAGAATGGCATTCCTTCTTGTGGTAAATAGGGCAGAAATGCAGACCAGACTTCCATGGTGTTCAGGCCCATACAAGCATGTGTGGAATAAGAGAATTCCTGTCTTCAGGGGTTTGTGACATTAGAACGTGAATTTAAAAATACCCTGAGCCAAGTCATGATGGGGATGGGCTCTTCCACCAGTTTGCCTGACAGAAGTGGTCTGATGACCTGTGGAGGCCCCTCTGTCTGCGCTGCAAGTATGCAGCATAACAGAGCATGTCATTGGGCAGTGAACATGGAAGGGGCCTGATTTGGGGGGAGCAGCTGTGAAATCTGTCTGATCTGGTGTGGTACCTGAGAGCAGACAGTTTGTGTGCCTTAGAGGAAGTCTTAAGATGAATGCAAATGAAGAGATGAGCAGCACTCTGATTTATTCTTTTTTTCAAGCTGAGATGCTCTTACGCTTAGTTGGCCCTTCCAAAAATTTAAATTAAATCCATTCCAAATTATTATCACTTGACATATCTGTATTTTCTCTTCAGCACCATCCCATGATGGGAGGGGGAGGGAAGTGTTATTGTTTTGGAGCTTGCTGTCCTTAAACATCATTAAGTGATTGATGGTTCTGTGAAGTGCCTGCTGGCTCTTGTATTGAGCAGAGGGAGAGGCATTTTCACTACAGCAGCCTTGCGTGCCAGAAGGGTGGTGGTGGCTCAGCTCTGGCTGCTGCAGAGGAAGATCATGAGCGTGATTTGTGCAATCTTGGTGGAGTCCCAAAGGGCGCTGTAGGCACTTACCTGTTTGTCAGAGGTGTCCAGAGCACACGGAAAGCTCGGTCTGCAGGGGTGTAGTACAGAACTGTACTCTGTTCCCAGATGGAGATTGACATATTGTAAGGTCTGTAGGCAGATCCTTGTTCAGTGCCCCAGTCTGCATTCCTCTTTCTTGTCCTTCTGCCCCCAAAGACCTGCTCTGAGGCAGTAGTGCTCCATGTTCCCAGAACATATCACACCCATTGCTCTTAAATTCCGTGTGCAGTTGGAAATCCCATGTGTGTTTTTAATGGGCTCTGTGAAGCATACTTCAGATTCTCCGTGCCTCAGGTTGCTCTGTGGTGTCTCACGCTCTTCACCTGACCTGCAGCTGAACTGCTCTTCCCTCTCCAGTGCAGGAAGAGGTTTCCACATGCCCATGTGGGTGCTCTGATGTAGGATGGTGACTTTTGGTGCCAGAAGGGAGCCTGATCTGCTGCCTGCATCCTGGCCTGGGAGAGAAGGCTGTGGTTCCTGAGGGGGCAAGGTTGTCATTTTTCAGCTACTTATATTTCTACTCCCTTCCTTTATTTTTTTTCAGAACATGAGTGAGAACTTGAAGGACTGTTTGATCCAGACCCAGGCTTCCTTAGGGGAGATGGTGACGATAAAAACAGAGACCTGCTCTCCACACCGGGACCAGGAGTATGGACAGCCTTGGTATGTGGCCAAGCTTTGGTATGATGTACTGTACCTCCTTCTCTCCACCTACCTCCCAGCTTTAAGGTGGTTTTGAGGAATATACTTGAGCTACTTGATATTATTAAAGCTCTTCCTTGTGAGGTCTGCCTTGGGATGTTTGACAGGGGTGGTAACCTGCTCACGTGCACCTATTCTAGCTGAAGCCATTGTCTGCTGTGGGCTTTAGCCTTAAGGATCTGATACACCAGCTTTTGGCAGGTTGAGTGACAAAGTTTGGTTATTACTCTGCTACAGTTGTGGGACTGAAGGAGTTGGTCAAGCCCCATTGCGTCAGCTTTTCTCTGTGTGCATTCCCAGCATCTTGGCAGTTTAACATCATCTTCTGTTGCTCCCTCCTCAGCTCTGGAAGGCCTGACCCACAGTCCATGGAGATGGAACCCAAGAAATTGAAAGGGAAACGGGATGTAATCATGACCAAGAGCTTTCAGCAAGTGGATTTCTGGTGTAAGTGTCTTGTGAGTGAGGGAAAAGCACCACGGCTGCTTGTGTAGACTTTGCTCTTCCCTGTCAGTTTGAGGCAGGAAGCAGGGGGGAAAAAAAAGACAGGGTCAAATTTGCGTTCTCACCCAAAAGGATTGGCATGTTTGGTAGGGAAATTGTTGCACAAAAGCAGCTTGTCCATGAAGGGGCTAGGCAGAAGTAGGGAGGTAGGATGAAAGCAAGTTGGAAATGTGAAAATGCACATTGGAAAATCCTGACAGTCTGGAAAACCCAATGACTTGAATTCAGAAACTGCAAAGGGAGCATTGGGCAAATGACAACTCTTTCCCTCGTATTCTGGAAAGAAAACTGGTGCCATTTATGTTGGTGTACCTGCAAATTATCAGCTGGTAGATCTGTGTCTCTGTCTGGACACAGGACAGGTGCCTGGGATGCTGTCTCTCTCCCAAGCGCAGAATGAAGGCTGTTTGATGAGGGTATTTGTTTTCAGAGATGCTTGTTTTACCTCCCATCTGGTGTGTGGGGAATCAAACCTTTTGGCTGGAGGACTTGCTGCTAACCAGGGATGTGCAGGGAACCCTCAGCCTGTCTCTGCAGGAGGTGACAGGGCCTTTCCACGTGTGTTCAGCCATCAGTGGCAAATACATGCAGGGCTCCAGGGCTCACACAGGTGCAGGGGAAAGGGCAGGTAGGGCAGGTGTGGGTTGGGGCAGAGTGCTTGTTGAGAGAACAAGGGAGCAGCCCTTTACTGTTCACACACAGGCATCTGGTGTGTGTGCAGGCTGTAGTCTGGGGAAGGGGCCCAGCTGGGCCAGGGAGAGGACAGGGAGCTCTCCTGAGTGCTGTGCATCGTGTCTGCCCTACCTAACCCCTGTTTCCTTCACATCTGCAGTCTGTGAGTCCTGCCAGGAGTACTTTGTGGATGAGTGTCCAAACCATGGGCCCCCAGTGTTCGTGTCTGATACCCCAGTGCCCATTGGCATTCCTGACCGGGCAGCGCTGACCATCCCGCCTGGAATGGAGGTGGTTAAAGAGCCCAGTGGGGAGAACGACGTGCGCTGCATGAACGAGGTGATCCCCAAAGGTCACATCTTCGGGCCCTATGAGGGGCAGATCTCTAGCCAGGACAGGTCTGCAGGATTCTTCTCGTGGCTGGTGAGTGACAAGTTTCCCCAACTAAGTGACACCTCAGCCACGCAGCTCCAGAGCTGGGGGAGTCACAGGCTTGTGGAGCCAAACTTCAGCCATCTTCCCCCTTCTCTGAAGGTCTTCTGCTGGCCACGTGGGCACTACCTCAGCATCGACCTGCCATAAATATTAGCAGCTTAAGGGTATAGATAGATGATTTAGAGATAGCAGAGCTCTCTCAGGGGCACTCCCTCCCAGCCTTCCTAAGCAGAGGAGGTGGCCAAGAGGCCAGAAGAAAGATCCAGTCCATGAGGAACTGATCTATCTATGTGCAGATTCCAGCACCAAAACTTTTTTCCCCTCATACTACAGGACTTGGTCATCATACGAGATAGAGAGATCACTGGATCAACACATGTTAATTATTATGAGAATTGCAATGTGGGACTTGAGTTATTATTAGGGAAAAAAATTGAGAGCTGCTGATATGAAATGCTACTCACACTTTCCTGTCTGTAAAATAAATGTGTGTCTCATCCCTGTCCTGAAAGAGGAGTTAATTCTTTATATCCCAGGATTGTTCATGATTTTGTCAGCTGCATCCATAGTTACAGGTATTTGTACATAGAGAAATGCCTCTCAGTCAGTTTAGAGTAGCCTCAATGCACTCCAGGTCAGCAGCCTGTAGTACTGGGAGAGCTGACTTCACAGCATAGTTTCACACCATGACTGAAGGCTAGAACTGAAGCAGTGATTTGAGATTCGTAGACCTTCTCCTGCCTGGAGCAGCTGGTTGACGTGCTGCATCCGTTCTCTTGTTCCTCAGATCGTTGATAAGAACAACCGCTACAAATCCATTGATGGGACAGATGAAACCAAAGCAAACTGGATGAGGTGAGTCCAGTTCTCTTTTGCCTTCCCTTTTGGGATTCTGTCTTCCAGAGAGAGGCCACCAAGTGCTCCTTATTGTTTTGTGTGTTGGAAAACCAAACCAAAATGTCACCACCCATTTTGCAAATGGTGTGCTTGTACTCTGTCAGTATTTATTGTAATGAGTATCTTCGGCGTCAGCGTCAAAGAAAGGGTCTAAAAAAAGACAAGGATCTCTTTTGGAGGATCTATTTTCTGGAAAGAGGATAAATGTTAAAGATGATCCTATTTATGCACTCTTACAAGCATGACAGGTCTCACTCCATTTTTTACTCATTTCTTTTATGTTACGTTCCAATATTTGCAAAATGCTTTGCACTACTCCCCAAGGTAGGATTTGATTCTGTTTGGGGTTTTTTTGACAGGTACTAGAAGAGGTGCTTTGTTTCGCTTTCTTCCTGGGCTTCCTTTGAAGCAGCTGTCCATGCTGGCTGGCTGTTGGCAGTGTCAGCTCTCCCGTGCAGGGAGCCCGGAGAAGGGCGAGCCGGGCGAGTGAAGGCAGAGCTGGCGCTGTGCTTGCGCTCCCTCTGCTGGCCCCGCGCCTCGGCTCTGCTGCGGCAGCTGCAGCTGCAGCAGGAGGGGAGCGTGCTGACCGTGGGGCAGCGGCTCAGGGGCTGGCATACACCTGCAAAGCGTAGGTCACTGAGACTCGTACGTGTGGCGAGTCACCAGAGCAGGGCATCGCCGCACAGCGAGGCCCATCAGACCAGCCCTGCTTCTGCAGGGAGCTTTGGAAGCGGTTATTAACAAGAAGGAATTTCCTACAAGAGTAAAGCAGCGTGGGATTACCTGGTTTGTTGGCATGGATGTCTAGGATTTTCAGTTCTCCCTCCTTAAGGGACTAAAAAGCATGAAGTACAGGTAAATGCAGGATTGACTTGATTGGTCGTATCTGGTTTCACCACTTTGGCCATTTCAGCCTTCACATGGATAGCAGCTGTTCTGACATCTATGTTCATAAAGTTCAGCAAAGGATTTCATTTTTCTGTAGGGATTCCAGCTGTTACAGTTGTTCACTGCTGGATGAGATAAAATACTAGACCAGGTCTGAGGCTGGAGTCATCACTTCAAAAAGGACCAGTGGTACAGTGAAGAGATTGGTAGGCAGACATATATCTAGAAGTAAAAAATGCAAAGTTCTAAAATCTGCATAGATCTGAATCTTTGTGATCTGTGTGAAGCTGGGGCCAAACGCAGTCTTGGAAAGCAAAAATTCTATGATGAGCTCCTCTTCCTACTGCTGTGAACATAAGCTTGATGTCTGGATTTAAATGGGGCTCTGCTTGTGGTCCTAACACCAAAGAGCAGAATATTCTTGCCTAAACTTGTGTTTGCCGTGGTTCAGTCTCAGTATGAGTGTGGTCTGGGCCATTGTGTACAGCCTTGAAAGGCATGGAGGTTATAGCTTTGTGGAAGGGGATGTGTGTGACCCCTCATGGGAAGGGAGTATCAAAGGGTCTCTGCAGGCTATACCAGTCTTACTGACCTTTCTGCCTTCACTCTTGGAAAGTGCTTATAACCAGTAGTATTATGTAGAGTCTGACTGACAGTTCAAGTGGCAACAGAAGTCCTCAAAAAGCCTTGATTTTGTTTGTTAGCACCTTTTTGACTAAGGTGTGCTCAGTATTCTGCACTAGAACATCACCTGACACTGAGATCACACACAGAAACCACACTTGACTTCCAGGATGCTGTAGGCAGCGCTCTTTTTGTTTTTCAGATGGTGCTCTTTGCTATCACTCACAGATGGAGTGCTTTGCAAAGCAGATCTACTCACCTTCTGGGTAGGTGGGTATGGCATGGGGAGGGCAGCTTGGGCTGACTCCTCTCTTCTTGTAGATCTGACTATTGTTTTTGTTGTTTGAATACCACACCTGAGTCCATTTTCCTGTTGCCTGAGGACAATATGTACACTGCAGGACTTGCTGGTTTAATTTCAAGTGCCTGTTTACCCAAGGCAGTGGATGGCAGGGAGGAAGGAGTAACAAGTGCAGCAGATGGCATGGAAATAGTAGCATCCTCTTGCCCTTTCCCTCGTCAGTTAGTCAGTCAAGGCAAACTCCTGATGCTGGGAGCATGTTCTCCTAAGCTGGCTACTGGCACATGGCTACTGCATTCTTCATCTCTGTCCAGAGTAAAGCCCTGCTGTTTGCAAAACTTCATGAAACCCCATGACTTCAACATATGCAAACATCTTCCTCTGGTTTTATTTTTCTGGGGGCTGATTAGCATGCAACCAGCAAAATTAATGTTTTCTTGGACACAAACCATAAATTGCTGCTGGTGGCAGTTCCTGGGGATTATGAAGGGTTGCAGAGGACCATCCATTTTCCTGGTAGCTTCTGAGGAAATTCTCTTATTCAGTTGTTGGTGTCCTGGATCTGACAAAAAAAAACCCAAAGTAATTCAGAACATCCATCCTTCTGTGTATGTGTCACTTAGCCCAGAATGAGATGTAGGATAGAAACTGGTGGTGCATAACTGAACTGGTGAAGTGTAGTGCCTCATGTTTGGGGTTTCCAGGATATTTTGAGCGTTTATAGTCTGTAGCCCTTCTTACATGTGAGTACCTTAGGCTTTTGGCACAGTGTAAATTCATCCTTTGCCTTAGCCAGTTTGAAAAGGCTGAAGCCAGACTTTCTCGCTGCTTTCTCCTTTGCCTTCCTTTCTGCCCCCTTTCCTCTCCAAACATAGTAACAGAGATCAGAGGGAGCCAAACTGTCCTGTAAATCTTCCTGAATCTCCTTACAACGGAGGCATCTCTGATTTGATTTTCATACAATAACAGAGCTTGGAAGGGAGCTCTGGTCAAATGTTCCAATAGCCATCTTAAAGTAGGACCAACTTGGATTAGTAGGCCTTTGTCTTGGTTTGACAAGACAGGTGTCTGCCAGGGAAACTGGGGTTTCCCTTAGAATAGAGAATGCAAACCCCCCACCCCTGCCAAATTATAAATTTTCAATTAAGGGCTCTCAGGCAAAGATTTGGGAATAGGAATAACAGTTCTTTACTAGGAATATCAATAATACAAATGTGGTAGGAAACAAAACTACCCCACCAAACCAGCAAACAAACAACAACAATTTGGGAAAGCCCTGACAGAATCAGAGCTGCCACCTGGCACCCTGTTAGTCAGGGTGTTGGAAGCAGTCCAGAAGTGAGTCCTGGGATGACAGACGTGGCTCTGTTGGAGCAGGGACGATCCTGTAGCCAAAAAGAGTCTAGGAGTGATGAGGAAGGGTCTAGGAGTGATGAGGAGGAGTCCAGGGGTGATGAGGAGGGGTCCAGGGGTGAGGTGATGATGAGATGGGGTCTGGCAAAGATGAGATGGGGTGCCGTCTTCCTCCCAGGAATCGGGGTGAAGCAAGTGAAGTCTGTCCCCGGCCGGCTCAGTTTTCCCGGCAGCAATTGTAGACTCCCCCCACTGGGTGGGGCATCCCACAATAGGACCATGCATGCAAACGGGGCTCTGGGGGGAGCGGGTATAGTCCGGGGGTATAGTCTGTTGATGGCCCATTACCCAAAAGGCACCCGCCCCTCCCCCCCATCCCCCTCCTTCCAAAGTTACAAGAAATAAAGAACAATTCCCCAACTGCTTTCAGCAGATGAAAATAGAATACACATTTTTGATTCCATAACCCAGGACAGCCTTTTAAGTACAAAGCTGCTGTTTCAACTTCACAGGACCTTTTAAAAATAAGCATTTAAAAAACAGTCAGGGTTACTGGACTGCCTTTGTGTTCAGGGTGAGTACAAGCCACCAGCCTATGAATGTCATTTTGTTGGATGTCATACACTGATTTCTGCTACCTTGCAGCAAGTAGAGGAAATGTTCTTATCTATTACAGAGTCAAATTTATGCAGAGAGAAGGAATCCTAAATTACTGTGGGACTGTGATCCTTGCAAAAAAAAAAAAAAAAAAAAGCCAAGCCAAAAACTACTGCAAAGCTCTGGGAAAAATTACATGCTTGTTTCTTAGAGGCCAAGTGGAGTTGATTGATATTTTTGTGGGGTAATCATTAAGTGCCCACTGTTCAATGTGTCTTGCACTGGATTGACCTGGGCTGAGGTGTGAATTCACAGCCTCACAGCTGGGGCTGCTCTACAACTTGCTAAAAGCCTCATGGCATCACCAGAGAGGTGCTTGTAAATATCAATGACTGCCTCTAGGGACATACGGCATGCTAGAGGAGAAAAAGATCCCTCTGATAGTAATACTGTCTGCATTTTTATAAGGAGGAGGTTGGTGTGCCTGCTAGGAACCTAATGTTAATTGAATTTGTGATTAAAACTGGCCAGAGCTCATTACTCAATGCGTGGCAAGTGTGCTATTGGAATATGTAAGTTAGATTGTTTTGACCCAAGTCGTGCTGGAGCATATGAGTGGAAACACTGAAATCTGAATATCCAGGCCTACCATAAGCTGTCCTAAGTACACTTGATGGGATATCCTGTCTGGGAAGAGCAGACAGGGCTCTGATTCCCCATTGGTGCAGCTTTGCTGGTGACAGCAGCTGTGAGTTCGGCGGAGAGGAGGGGGCACCAGCTTTTGTGACTCTGTGGCTCCAGAGAGCACTGTTCAGTTCTGCAAGTTCACCCATATGCAGAGCACTTTGCAGAGCACTGTTACTCTTTTTCACCAGAGCAGCTTGTCAGTGGAGGCTTGTTGCCACCTCATGGAGGCACTGATGATACTGCACAGCCGTGTGTACCTGATGAGGAGATACACCAAGCCCAGTTCTGCTGAAGGCAATAAAAGTCAAACTGCAAATGTTCCCTTGCTCAATGTTTTGTGTAACCTTTTCCCTTCTTCTCATGTTCAGCTGGGAGAACTCCTTTTTCTTTTTGAGGTGGTTCTTTTTGGTGAGGTTTTTTGTTGGGGTTTTTTGAGATTCAGGGTAACAGGTGCTTTGCTGGCTCTCCATCATTTCATTACCATCTCCTCTAAATGCTCCTTCTTTCTCTCTATAAATGAAGCTCCACCAAGACAGCATCTCAAGCATTCATTTATATTTGTTCCCATGAAATGCATCTGTGCACTTAGGTCCCAGCTCTCCCTGATGTGGCCTGAATTTCAGCAGCTTCTCCTACTGGTTTTCCAGCTTTAACCAGACTGACACTTGCTCCAATGGCAGGCAGCAGTGTCAGTGAGATTGATTAAACAACAGTGTTAATGGCACTAGGAAGGAACTAGAATGACATGGGTCAGCGCCTTTGTGTAGGTTCAGTCTGTTTTCTCCTTCCTTATTGAATAGATCTACTGCATTTTTTCTTTTTTTCCAATAACAAAACACAATTAGGACTAATGTTTTGTTTGTTTTTGTAGTTTTCTTTGACTGTGGCTGGAGCAATTAACACACACCCCCTTTGGACAAAACTGCTTGCTCTCAGGATGGCTGCCTCTTTTTCTCAGTGGGCTGAGGCTACAAGTTGTTCATTTGAACAACACTCAGAAACCGAGTGCAGGCTCATGTCAGTGGCAGTGGTGGAAAGCCTAGCCAGGAAAACCAAATGGGTGGTCTCATTCCTTTTGAGAACAATGGGAAACGCCGGTCATTTCTGGGTGAAACAAGAGCTTGCTGTGAAGCAGGCAGATGCTGGATGTAGAGTACCCCAATGCTGAAAAAAGAGATCTTTCCTTAGGGGAAAGCAAGTTGCAGAAATTACCCACAAGTCTAGTCAAAACCTACCTACGCTGAAAAAAATCCAATTTGATGCAAACTTTTCATGGCATCCTGCAAGCTGTAACAGAAAGGGTGGTGTATAAGTTTCTATTGCATTTCTATTGCCAGGTAGAACAATAAGAAATGTTTCAGGCTTCTAAATTTCCTCTGTGTTTCGAGTAGTGTCACATTAGAAGCTAATTCACCGCTGTGATTGTGAGTTCTCACTTTTTTTTTTCTGTGCACAAACTGTGGCAAGTGATGTGAGGCTGAACTGGAAATCTCATATGTAAGTCAGGGCATCAGACGATGTGTAAAATTTAATTTTAACTTTAAAGCTGAGAAGGCTCCTTCACACTAGTGTTGCTTGGTTGTTTTTTTTTTTCTTAAGCTTGAAAATTGCCTTCTAAAAACAAAGCAGCTGCCTTTCCTGGTGAGAGGTTGTTGTGGGTCAGGGGAGCTGGATCCCACCAAACTCCTCTGCCCCAGTACTGCACTGGCCAAGTGGTTGGATGCAGGGGGTTGCTTTGCGCTGATTTCCTTTTACCCAATTATGCTTTGTGGGATGTCCAACCCAAGGAACATGGCAGAACGAAAGAGGAAGCCCAAGTTTTCCAAAGAAGAACTGGACATTCTGGTCACTGAGGTGACCCGAAATGAAGCCATGCTGTTTGGGAGGCAGACAATGCGTCTATCCCATGCTGACAGGGACAAGATCTGGGAAAGCATAGCCAGACAGATCACCTCAGTCAGCCAGGTCCCCAGGTCTGTAAAAGACATTAAACACAGATGGGACGACATGAAGAGAAGGACCAAGGACAAGCTGGCGTTCATGCAGAGGTCCCTCTCCAGCCCCGGCAGCGTGGGGCGGCCCTCGGCTGTGGTCCTGAGTGCCCGTGAGAGAGCCATCGAGTCGGCGCTGCATTCGTCGCACCAGGGGCGCGCCTGCCGGAGAGCAGATCTGGACGTGGCTGACAGCCCATCCGTCAGCTGTAAGTATCACACCTCTTGGTATTATGCTTGCATAGCTCAGTTTGACACCAGAAGAGCGTTGTGTGTTGTGTGAGATGGCTGGATTGCCTGTCAGGACAGGTCCTTCTGCTGTGGTTGGTTTCTGCTCTGGTGATTGTGGACTGTTGAGGTGGATTATTTCCAAGTTAAGATCATCTTTATCTGTTTGTCTGGTTTTTTTCCACTGTCGTCTGAGGCTAGATAAAGGATCAGAAGTATGAATTAATCCTACAGGTGAGGGAACATCTGTAGTTGAAGTATGACTGCCTCCAGTCTGTGGAAAAAGTGCTTGTAAAGGATTAGGAGATCTTCACCCTAATAAAACAGCCATGCTACCAGACTGAGAGGCATCTGCCTATCACCAGTGGATCACTTCTTAGAGAGCTTTGGGGGTCTCAGTGATCACTGGTGTTCATTGCTGAGGTTGGGCCACTAATGATTTCTCAGTAGTGGTCTGAAGGGTCAGCATGAACGCTGTGAAAAAGGTAGACAGTAATGACTCCTTCTTCACTGATTGTAAAGAAACTGCTGGCCCTGCTTTTGAAGTTAATCTTCTTACACCACAATTCTCAGACACCTTCCAGTGCTAAACCACAAACTGCTTTGTGCAGGTTCTTTCCATAGTTTTTTACACACAGTATTCTTTTGTGGAGGTTCAACATCTTGTTTGTGAGCTTTTAGGGATACAAAGGAGAGAAGGAGGTGATAACTTCTTGGGAAGTGAGTCAACTAACACATCATGGGTGGCACTGTCCTACCACACTAGGTTTGATCTCATATCTAAAGTTGTTAGTGGGAAAGCAAGGACAAAATCTTCCAGAACTGACAAGGTGGGACTTTGTCATTCTTTACATCTATCTTGGAAGCCAGTTGCACTATTTCAGAGGGAAAAAGAATACAGATTATGCAAGGAAATAGTGGGCAGCTGCACCAGGTGAAACCTTGTCTCTTCTTACTCTTCATATGCCTGTACCTGTGAACTGGCACACCACTAGATATTTATCAGACTAATGAGAATTTTCCCATGGCATTTTGCTTTAGTTTTTTGGTTTTGCATCAAATGTATTTGCAGGATTAACATAAGGTCCTGTTGCTGCTATGTCTGACTGCCTGGCTGTCTTAGTGATGCCAAGCCACGTAGTGGCCTTGCAGAACACACTTTGAGAGCAGCAAATACAACATCTATGCTCTTCTCAGTGCAGAGGATGTAAGAAATGACAGGGGAGCAGGATTTTTCCATGAGAAGTCTGTGTCCCTCCAGAGTATTTGTGCTAGCTACCTATAGGTTTGGGGAAGAGAAGTCATTGCTACTGTCTGATATGGATTCATATTCTAGTAATGAACAGTGCTCTGTACAGAATACCACAATAGCTTGGGTTCACCCACTCTCAGGTTTCTCATGGCTAAGCTTGTCACCCAGATGCTAACATTGCAGCACTTGCATGTTGAGTTAAGCATCAGAAGCTACGTGCTTGTCTGAACTGGCAGACTAGGGGGAGGGGAAACCTTTTTCCATGTTCTTTGAGATACCCTGAAACAGAAGCCAGTGTTGAGAGGGATTTCACATGAATAATTCATGCTTCCTCTTCTGTTTAAGCTGATGAAGATGAAGAGATGCCAGGCACTTCTCAGGAGCACCGCTTGGCTTCGCTGCAGAGGGCTGGTGCAGGTGTCGATCCGTTCTCCAGGCCCTCCTTCCTTCGCGCTTCCTCCTCGGCAGAGCCCTCGGAAGCTGCCGGCCCAAGGCAGGAACTGCCCTGTCCATCCCCACGCTCCACCTCGGCCTGCAGACCCCCGCACCCCCGCACGAGGAGCCCGCCCCTCTCCGCCTTCGACCGCCAGCTTCTCCATTGCCATGCACAGCAAACAGAGCTGCTGAGGCACTTCTGCCAGGAGCTGGTGGCCCTTCATAGGGACATGGCCGATAGCATGCAGGCCGTCAGCCAGAGCGTGGCTGACCTCGCCAGCCAGGTCAGCCAGATGTGTCAGACACTGACAGAAATACGTGATGGGCTCCGGGCTTTCCGTAGGGTACAAGATCCCGGTGTTGTGCCAGGGTGCTGTCTGCAAGCAGCTTGCTCTAAACAGCCCCCCGGGCCCAGTGCACAGTCTGACCAAAGCTCTCTGAAATGGACAGCTCCTGCAAGGGCCACCAGGTCACGGAAAAGAAAACATCAGTTTTAGTCTGTATCATACAAAGTGAAGAAGGATGCCCCTTCCTGAGCTGCTGCATGTTCACATGGCTTCTCCATGTGTGTCAGTATTCTGTGGGGAAGGTCAACAGCTGACCCAACCCATCCATCCCCCTGCTGGCTAACAGAGCAGTATGGATATGGCAGCTAATTGTAGAACTGGCCCTCTGCAATGGCAAAGAGGAATCTCAAATACTGTAGAGCTTGGAATGTAGGATATCTTTGGGTTCATAGGGATTAAGAGTTTTCACTGGCTTCCCCATGCTTTACATGCTGTATAAACTAAGAGATGCAATAGAAATCGTTATCTGTATCTCTTCCCATGCCTGTGAAATATTATTTACTGAAACAGTATGCTACAGAGATCTCTTTGCAATCAACTCACAAATTTATCCTACTACTGCATTCCCATCATCGTCCTGAATATTGGTATATGCAGTATGTGCAGAAATACAGCCTTATGACTCTAAAAACTCTTACTGATCATTGCTTTTATCTTTCATTCAGCAATAGTGGGCTATCCGGGGCTTACTGTGGCTTACACACAGCTTTGGGCAGGGGAGTGTAAGAGCAGAGCTTGTGCAGGGAAGGGAAGAAGGCACAATTCTGAGGACAGGTTTGATCACCATGGGGTTTTAGACTGCTGAAAAGGATTGCAAAGGCATAGACCTGGATCCTGTAGTGCCACATGCACTTGTTTTAAAGAGTTCAACTTTTGTTTGCTCCAGTCTGAAACCCCTACCTTTCACAAATGCAGTTAAAATATAATTATTTCATCATATGACAGCATTTAAAGATAATTGTATCATATTATTTTCTTGCATGATGTCAAGTCTTCAGTTTTGAACCACCTCACCCCTTCAAAATGTGGGAGACTGAACAAAAACAGAAAAGATGTAGGGCCTGCTTCTGACCTCAAGCCAATTTGGTTTTGTTTTACTGTAATTCTGTTAACTTCAGTACAGTTACTTTGCACTTAGTTTTATTTAGGGTGGGATCTGTGTTCTTCTGTCATGAAGAGTTTACAGTGTAAATTCACATCTACATAGTTAAAATCTTAGACACATTGGTTTCATAGTGCTTTCTTTCCCCATATAGATGCAAGAAAGAGCTGTGTTACAACATATGAATTGCTCTAAAGCTGTGTGAGGTTCCCGTGTACAACACTGATTCTGGAACAAGGCTTTAATATTGTCACTTCAGGTGGTGATAATGTAGGTGGTAGCTCTTTTATAATATGTCTGTCTTCTCCTTAATTTGCACCTCTGCATCTAGCATGCTGCTCCCATCTCTGGATAAACCCAGACCATTATCCTGATAAGCTTCAGGAGGGAAAAGGGTCAAGGTGTTAACCGCACAGCACACTGTGCTCTCCAGGCTGTCCTGTTGTATTTGGAGGTTGGTTGCAGGGAACTATTCCAGTTAATATGAGTGTGCATCATCATGCCATGGCTGGGCTACAGACTTGGCAAAAATGTTACAGAAGCTTCCATGGAATTGGACATAGGCAGCACAGTGTAGCAGAAGGATGGCTTGTTTTGTGTGGTCTTCAAGGATCATCTTTAACCTGTCTGGCCTCTCCTTTGAAAGTATAGTGCACTAGCTTCTTTCCTGAAAAGTTGGTTGTATATCTGCTGTGTCAGGCATTCGTGACATGCTTTTCTTTTTTTTTAAGATGTTCTGTAATTCTAATAGAATTAATTTATTTTTAGTGGTGCAATACAAGATTGCTCAAGGAAGTAGTGGTCTGCAGAGGAAAAAAAAGCCTTATTTCTGAGGAATGACCCAGCTGGTTTCATGCAGAGGACATTCCTTTTAGTGCTGGTGCCAGGCTAGGGCAGAACTTGGTCACCTTCCACTGAGGATGTCCTTTTACTTCTGTTGACACATTTGTATTCTTCAAAAGTCACAGTCTCTCTTCAGATGAAGGGGAGATTGGGAAATGTGGCAGAAACGGATCTAGTTTATGAATCAGAGAGAGCTGAAAAAAGGGTGATATGTGTTAAAGGCTTTCTGTGCTGCTGCTATAGTGCTGCTGCTATATATTAATATTAGTATTTTCTATTTTTATAATATATGATCTCTACTGATGTCCTCCCATGGATATAGTGGTAAGATGGGCTCCTTTGATGTTGTCCAGGGGGATCCCTTCTGGGAACCCTCAGGTCTGCAAAGCAGGAGACTCCTGCAGGTGCTGGCACTGGAGGGAGTTAGCATCACTGCTGCCATCAGTTTGCCCACACAGATTTATTTAGAGAGAGAATCCTGGTGCAGGATGCACAGCTCTCAGTGCAAATCTGCAAAGGCTGGGCACTGGTCAGAAGAAGGGACCTTTTGCTGTAAACTGCCTGATGTCTCCCCTAGTTTCCTCTGTGGACTATTACAGATTGGCCCAGATCTGGGGACGTATCTCCTGCCCTGTGTAGACCCCTCGGTGGAGTGGCTTTTCTGTATTGGCTCGCAAAGGATACTTCTTCCTGCACCTGTCATGTTAACTGGCTGTTGAAGTAAGTGTCTGTGTCAAAGCAAACTGCTGTGCTCAACCCCAGTATCTCCACGTCTTGTACATGCTGAAAAAATTCTTTCTTTAAAAGTATTTTTGTTAAGAATGCAATAAATATATAACACTTTTAACACAGATGCTGTTGAGTCGTTTGTTTCTCTACAGTTTTTGCCGGAGCTGGTAACTGGCCTGTCACAGATGTGGGTCTCCTGGAGACACTTGGCATCAGAGCACTGGGGCAGGGTTTATGGGTATGGCATCCCATGGCATCAGCCTGGGCTGGTGGCTGCTCTCTTGCATGGGATCTCCTGCCCTGGCTCTGTGCCTGGAGTTGGTGTGGGAAAGGCCAGTGGCCTTTTCCCTGCAGTGCTCTGCCCTGCAGGGTGTCACTGGAGCACCCCTGAGGCCAGCTGGAGGGTGAGCTATGGAGTGGGCAGCAGGGATCCATGAGGCAAGTCCAGGGTGGTAGTGGAGAGGAGGAGAGAAAGCTGAGCCTCCCTCCAGCTGCAGAGGTCTCCTCCCTCTTCACCATCTCTTCTGGATCCTCCCCAGAGGCTCTGTTCCCCTCCTGGGGAGGAATGATCCCAGCTGCAGAAAAATACCTTGACATTTTTCTGGGAATGCTCACTTGGCCATCCCAAAACTTGGGAATTTGGTGAGTGGGCTGGGGCTTAGGAAAAATGAAACTATTTTTATTTGCTGCTAGCTCGAGAGTCTGTGGGAAAGGTGGTCCTGCAGAGCAAGGAGCTGTGCCTCTGACAGCTGTGGGGTTGATCCCAGCCCCAATAGTTGAGGATGGGTCAGAAGTGGTCTCCGTCGGTGTGATGTCTGGTCCTGAGTAGCCTGGTCAGGATCTGTGGTGTTCTGGAGGCTGGCCTGTCCCAAGGACTAGACAGGACATGAAATGATGCATTTGTGGCTAGTGGCAATGCCTCTCTGCAGGACCAGGTGCAGCTGAGGGTGTCTGGGTCTGCTGCAGGAGCAGTATGACTCTGCTCCTCCTCTGGGGATCACAGTCCCTTGGGAAACCTGCTCTGCAAGCAGGGCCTTGCCCATCAGTGTGCAGTGCTTGGGTCAGCCTACCATGCCTGTCCTGAGTGTCCAAACCAAGGTAGCCTCCTTGCTTCAGTCCAAGGGGAGGATTTGGCATTGGGAAGGAGACTGGACACTGTGCAGCCTTTGTAGGAAGGGTTGGGTTGTTCAGGATGTGAGCACTTTGGCCTTGGCATGTATGTCAGTGAAGGTAGATCATGCAGTCTCTCCTCAGTCTCTCCTCAGGTAGTTTGTGCCCGTGGGTCACCAAGCTGGCTGCCCTTTTGTGGAATGACTTTCTCCATCCTTGGAAGGCATCTGCCTCTCAGCTGTGGTGTGCAGGGGCACTAAGTCTCAGACCAACAGTTGCTATATGGGGTTTATGCTGTCCTTTGTAACCTGTGTCTTTTGTACCTCTGGGGAAACGGGAGCCTGGGGCTGGGCATCACTGGTTCAGAATTGGGTTTTTTGTGTGGATGATCTCATCCCTTTTACCTTACCTCAGGGAAGTATCACAGATGGAAAGCTTCCTCACTAGGAGTGTAAACCACTTGCTAGCTGGGTGCAGCTGTGAAGGAACATGTTTGTGACTGGATTATCCCAGAACTCTCTGTTGGGGGCTCCTGATACGACTGTGCCAATGGCTGCAGGAAGGCTGGACAAGCAGACAGGCAGCATTTGCTGCAGTGTTGCAGTAGTACTGCAGCTCATGCCCTCCCACCTGCACTCTCCTCCCAGCTCCCTGCTGCTCCAGGAGGTGGCCAGAGCCACAGGATGTGAGCAGCAGAGCTGAAGGATACTCAGGCATAATTGTGCAGGGCTGTAGAGGCAAAAGGAGAGCAGTGAACAGAAAAAGCTCATGCTCATAATAAAAGTGAGCTCTGGTGGGAATAGTTCCCATTCAAAGTTGTATTTTCTACATCTCACTGTCAAATGCAGTTTGCTGAAAATGCATTAGACCATCCTGCCACTGCTGCATGAATTCCTCAGTGCCACTGGCTGTGGATGTACAGGTCATGTATGTTGTATTAAGGGTCTCTGAATGACTTTAGTTTAGTAAATCTTCACAGGGGCAGCCTGATCTGTTGTGGACAGTGGGATGCAGAGCAGCAGGGTCTCTCCTTAGCTGGTGCTAGGAAGCATCCTGACATTTTGCTTGGACTGGAGAGAGCATCCTCTAGGATCTCCTGTGCTGCAAGGCATCAGACAGCACATTGGTCTCTCTCAAGGGTTGTGTATCTCATGGCTGGCTGAAGGCCTGATATACCTTTTGAGGAGTGATCACTAACACCCAAAAGCAACAGCCTGGCATCTGTGTGCTGTTGCAGGACCTCCTTCCCACCACACTGGTCCAGGTCTCTCTTCCTTCTCAAATACACAAACTGGTACTTGAAAAGTTCCTTTGTTTTATGATCAGAAGTAAATAAGGGTTAATAAAAGCCAATTTTGGCAGTACTGGTCTGCTGTTCAAATAATTACTGAAGATGGCAGAGAATCCCAGGTAGCACAGATTAGGAAAAATACAACTGCTTGCAGGCACATACACAGTTGCTTAACATTAAAACCAGAATTGCTTCAGCCTCAGGTAGTCTGAGACACTGCCACTGCAGACTTGTTTTCTGTGTCTTGTGGGAAGTTTCACCAAGTTTGTGACCTTATTAGTGTGGGTTAGTGGGATCATGTGCAGGTGGGCTTATGTCTTTATCTGTGCATTCGCATGGTTAGAGAAAGTAGAATATGCAAAAAATTTGGCAGATTTCTTAAGCCAAAGAAATACTTGTATATACATATAGGAACTTGGGCTAGGACTAATAGCAGCAGATGTCAGAGGAGCTGTATGCTCCCCTGCAGCCTCCTTGCCTTTGCTGAGGTTGCTGCAGCAGGGAATACTGAACAGAGGCAAATGGCGTAAGAGAAAAATAAGTTTGGGCTTTGAGCTGTTCAGGTCTACTTTGGGGTCTGCACGTGCTGTGGTGAGGCCTCCTGCCTGGGTAGGTGTTGTAAGCTCGTGCTGGTGGCATCTGGAACCAGTATTACCAAGCCTTTTTCATGTCCTCTAGCAGGAACATGAGGAGTGTGAGTGCAAATAATATGACCCTAGCGATAGATCTGTCTTAGCAAGTTGCACAGAGGGCCAGTTGTTTGGAGTGGGAATAAATGCATTTCTGCTGAGCTGAAATGTAGCTGTTTTAAATCAGGAAAATAAATCCCATGTCCTAAAGTGATCTTTTTGTCAGCATTGCTAGGAGATCCCCACAATGTGGTGCTGGGTTTCCACTTGCGGAGCTGAAATGTTTTTTTATGTCACACCCTGCTGAACTCCAAAGTGCAAAACCTTCCAATACTGGCATGTCCTTGGACAACCAGCACATACTCCCATGCCCATTAGGTATCCATGTTTCTGTCCTTAGAATCTCAATTCTGCTTGCCTGAGAGGAGAGAAGCGAGCAAATCTGTTACCAACTAAGAAAGAAAGGCAGTGTTTTGGGGAAACAGACAGGCAGAGGAACCCTGCCACATTCCAGGTATTCCTGAGAACAAGGGAGGGAGCCCTGGGATGTGAAATGATGGTGGGGAGTCCAGAAGTCCTTGTTTCCATCACTAGACAAAGGTATTTCTGATTGGGGGAGTCTGTCACCCTTGCTGGCAGGCATCCCTTCTCACTGGATGTGCATTTGTGTCATCCCTTCCCCAGCAAGAAACAGCCCCACTGGCTTAGTGTTCCCGAGGTGTCCATGCTCGTTTGCACACCATTGCTTATAACTCCATGCTTTCCAGCCTGGCTGTGTTGATGGCTCTCCTCATGGTTGTCATTCTGATGCAAGGGGGGGGCACAGGAGAGGAGTTTGTGCTTCACACCTGACTTGTCCCCTTGTCCTCAGGTACGTCATCATCTCCCGGGAGGAGAGGGAGCAGAACCTGATGGCCTTTCAGCACAGCGAGAGGATTTACTTCCGTGCCTGCCGTGACATCCAGCCTGGGGAGAAGCTGCGGGTCTGGTACAGTGAGGATTACATGAACCGCTTGCATAGTATGTCCCAGGAAACCATCAACAGAAATTTCACAAGTGGTGAGTCCCTTCCCTTTTCATCCTCTCTCCTGATCCCCTTGGGCTGCCCCATGGTTAGGCCAAGTGTGGAGGGTGAAGCAGGTTTTGCACAGGCTGTGTGAGGAGAGCTGCGTTTCTAGAAGCAGAGCACCTCTGGGTGAGAGCCCCCAGCTCTGCCTGGCATAGGTGGATGGGCATACAAGGAGAGTAAGAAACCCACAGTCAGTGGAGATCATGAAAGAAAGATTTGTGCTGTGATGTGTCACGTCGTGTGTTGTGTTGTGTTGTGCCGTGTGTGTGTGTGTGCGCTGCAAGGGCCTGATGCAATGCCCAGGGATCACAGAGCACCCCTGTCACAAGACTTTCTGGCCTGAAGATTGCCAAGCTGATGATTCTACAAGACAGCATTAGGTTTTTCCTCTGAACATGCTGCTCACTCTGGCTTCTATGAGCAGCCTGTTTGAGGGAACTCTGGCTGGTTTTGTGTCCATATGAATGACATTTCCTTGGTGTGTTTGTATGTCCATTTTCCTCGTTTAATTTATCTCCTCTTTCTTCAGAAAGATAATTTGGGATCAGCGCGACATCAGCTCCTTAGTCTCACAACCTTAGAATGTGTATACAACTTACAGGAGGCTTTGTAATTGTCAGACTGATTCTTCCTTGGATAAAAATGATTATCTTATCTAAAGAGTAGCAAGGTTGAACAAACTCAGCAGTCCTTTGAGCCCACGTATTGTCAGCAATATAGGAAGCTTTAGAGGAAAGCAAAAATTCTTGTTGCATCTGTTCATCTGTACAATGCTGATACCTGAAGTTAATTAGGAGCATTTCTTTCCAGGCTAGGTGCAGAATGACAGGGCCTCAGAGGGGCAGCCACACTAAATATAACTTTGTAATTATGATTCCTGAGTATATTATTACACAGCTGCTGTTGCTGCCTTGACTTGGTAAAAGGTGTCTCCTCTTCAGTGATGGGGTGGACAAGATGTCCTGAAAAAGCTGGTTATCTCTATCACCTTAGGGTTGTTACGCACTTGCAGTGTTACATCTTGGTGGCTGTACTTGGGCAATTCCCACTTCTGAATTAACATTGGTATGAATTCGCTTTTTTATGTTGATGAACACCAGTGAGTGATTAGGTAGAGGCTGCAGTGATTTTGCTGCAATAACATGCACACATTAGTCATCCAGATGGCTTAGTGCTTTCTGAAAGTACAGCAAGAGACAGTCTGTGCCCTTGGAGCAGCTGCTCTACAGGGGCACCAAGACCACAAGCTATTGCCCTGCCATGCAGACATGCCTTTAGTCCTGGTTTGTCATGGTGTCATGGTTTGTGAGAGCTGAAACGGTAACTCACAGCCTGCTCTGTGCTACAAGTGTGGTGAGCATCTACCTCAGGACTCTCCAGAACCTGCCACAGCCTAATGCACTCTCAGGTGGAAGCTCATGTGGCTACAGAGACCATTCCAGAAACCCCCTGACATCTTGGTGAGCTCATCCTGCTGCAAGCTGGGCTCAGTCTGCCTTCACAAAAGGGGTGTAGAGATGTTGTTAAAATGGAGCATCACCTGGGCCATTGCTAGACTTGTGAGAGACATTGAAGCCTCAGCTGGGAGGGCACTGGGAGATGGTCAGGAAGCAGCAAAAAAATCTGTTGAGTCGCTTTGTATTTAAAAGGTTGCAAGTCCCTGCAGATGAGTCTTGTCAAATGAAGTGGCACACTTTACGAATTCACAGAAAAATAACATGGTTCCTGGGTTTTGTTTCTGTTGATAGTTTCTGACCCGCCTCATCATTGGAGTTGAGACCAATAATATGAGGGATCATCTTGTGATTTCTAGCTTTTCCATAGGGCTGAAGCACTCGGCTGGTTGGGGGAAAAATCACCGAGAAAGAAGAACCGGTTCTCTAAATCCCTACCTCTCACAGTAGTTGCTGTGGTCCATAACTGGGGAAATACTAAGAGAGAGACTGAAAGCTTTGTCCATAGAAATTCTCATCAATGTGTTGAAAATGAGATCTGTTGTTATGGATTCACTAAAGAAGTGTCTGGGTTTCCCAGCCAGCATCCAAACCCAGTGCAAAATCCCATCCATTCAAACCAGCCCTTTTTACAGTGCCTTACTCTAACTGTTTCGAGTCTTGCATCTTTTCTGCATTCTTAGCATTGCTCTCCTTAGAGAGGGAATGGTAGCTTTTGCTCCATAACTCTTATGAAAGCATGAATACACTTTAAGCAAACAAAACCAAAAATCAGCATAAAGCAGCGTCTTGTTTGGGAAGCCATCAATGCTTGAAGTTATTTACAAGATAGAAGAGTGATGGAAATTGAGCCAAACCTATCGTCTTTTGAATTTCCAGGTAAGGAAATCTGGCTATTCCCTTTATTTTAAGCAATTAATAGTTTGTATGAGGTTGCTTTTAATATTTTTTTTTTCAATTGCTGAATGGTCATGCTCTCAGACTCCACCAGGACAAGCTAGATGTCCCATCCTTGGAGGGCATTCACCTGTTGAGCTCAGTTGACAATGTGTACCTTAGGTTTTAAGTGTGCAAGTTGTTTTTACTCCTTTACCTTTGCATTTCTGGAGCAGCCTCCAAACTGAATGAGAGTAAAGGGGCTTGCAAACTTTGTGCCGTGGCGTGCACAGACACTGGGGTTGTCATGAAATGGTGTAAATCTCTCACTGCACTGCTGTACACTTGATACCTTTTACCAAGTCAAAACAGGCACAGGACTTCCAGCCAGCCAAAATGGCACTTAGGCTCTTGGTATAGTTTCCACCATGATCAGTCATTCACCTCATAGTCCTCTTCCAACTCAGGTTGGTTATACCTTTAGGTTAAACAAGCTGCCTGTAGTTTCTCTTCTCTTTGAAATGTGTGGGTTCTACTCTGCTGTGGTTACCCAGGACTGTCTCTGTTTTTGCAGACATGCCCATTAGCGGGGCTTCTCCTCTTGCAAGCCTCGGTTTCCACTGAATTGTGTCAGTAACCTGGCTTGTAACAAAACATGCAGACCTGCAGGGATTCAGTCTGCCTTTTTGTTCTTTTTTGTTTGAGTTTTAGATTGAGGGATGTTGCTCGGTTCCCAGTGATAATCCCCACCCCTCATTTTCCATTCTAGGAGACAAAATGTTACAGAATGAAAAGTCAGAAAAGAATGTAGAAAATCAAGATGATGCAAGGGGAGCACTCCAATTCACTACCTTAAAGCAGGGGAAGAGCCCCTACAAGCGCAGCTGTGACGAGGGGGAATCCCACCCCCAAACAAAGAAAAAAAAAATTGACCTCATCTTCAAAGATGTCTTGGAGGCTTCTTTGGAGTCTGCTAAGTTTGAAGAGAACCAGTTAGCAACAAGTACACCACTTTCCCTCAGAAGAGCATCTAAATACCAGGCTGAAGACATCTTTGAACAGTGTGGCAGTGCCATGCAGCTCAGCTCCCTAAGCCTCAGCAGAAACCAGAGCGAGAGGGAATGGAAGGTCCCTCACAGTTCCTCTTTCATCTCAGCCAAGGAGATGAGCATCCTTGAAGATGAGGAAGAAGAGCCCCTGTCACTTCAAGCAGACAGCCCAACCGAGCTGTCACTGGCCTCTGTACAAGGCAACTCCCATGAAATCCCCACCACATCCTTCTGCCCCAACTGCATCCGGCTGAAGAAGAAAATCCGGGAGCTGCAGGCTGAGTTAGACATGCTGAGATCTGGGAAGTTACCCGAGGCACCTGTGTTACCGCCCCAGGTACCCGAGCTCCAAGAGTTCTCAGACCCCACAGGTAAGCCTTGCCGAGTAAGAGCATTCTCCAAACCCTGCCTAAGGAGAGTAGTGAGATGCCTGTGTGCTGTGTACCCATCTAAAAGCATTTTGCTCTGAGTATTCAGATAAACCTGTGGTTCCATGGAAGGTTCTTTGTCAGGTTTTGTGACTGGGTGGGCCAGGAGCTGATGCTGTGGGTACAGTGGAAAACACTGTCTGGGAAAGACTCTGTATGACAATTTTCTCTATTTGTTGCCATTGTAAATGATAATGCACTGCCAATAAAAAAGACATTCCATTGCAGACAGTTTGTTTGCTGTATTTTTGATGCATTCTCTTTCAGCGGAAGCCCCTCCACAATGCCTCACACGATACTAAGAAAGTATGAATGACTCTGGTAATGCTGAAATGTGCTCTCTTTGTGTATGAAATTATGTCCTGCTGTGTCCCTTGTTGGAAATCTCTCTCTGTTTCCTCCACTGCCTTAACACAACCACGTGTCCCTTTCAGAAGATACATTTAATTTCCTTCAGGAACATGCTGTCAGGCAGCCAGGAACCTTCAGTAAGAGGATTATTTGGGTCACACAGTGTATTGTTCAAGTGGCCAGGATGTAGTGTCCTTTTTTGCTCTTCATTGTGGCATGTTGGAGACAAAGTTCTTATGCAGAAATATTGATTTCTTTTCTTTTCAAACTCTATCCATAATGTACTATGGGCAGGAGAAGAGAGGTTGTGGCCAACTCTTTGGGCAATGCTCTACTGTCACCAGCGGGATGCTTATCTAGCTCAGCAACTTTGTAAATACCATATTTTTTTCCTTTTTTTTTTTATTTTTTTGTTACAGCTTCAGAAAGCATCATCTCAGTTCCCACCATCATGGAGGACGATGACCAAGAGGTGGATTCTGCTGATGAGTCAGTTTCCAATGACATGATTGCTGCTACAGATGAGCCTTCCAAGATGTCTTCTGCAACGGGCCGGAGGATACGGCGGTTCAAGCAAGAGTGGCTTAAAAAGTTTTGGTTTCTGCGGTACTCCCCGACACTGAATGAGATGTGGTGCCATGTCTGTAGGCAGTACACAGTGCAATCTTCTCGGACTTCAGCCTTCATCATTGGCTCTAAGCAGTTCAAGATACACACAATAAAGCTTCACAGCCAGAGCAACCTCCACAAGAAGTGCCTGCAGCTTTACAAGCTCAGGATGCATCCAGAGAAGACGGAAGAGATGTGCCGAAATATGACCCTGCTCTTCAATACAGCCTACCACCTGGCCCTGGAGGGCAGGCCCTACTACGACTTTCGGCCTCTGGCAGAACTACTGAGGAAGTGTGAACTCAAGGTGGTGGATCAGTACATGAATGAAGGAGACTGCCAGATCTTAATTCACCATATCGCCCGGGCTCTCCGAGAGGACCTGGTTGAGCGCATCCGGCAGTCGCCCTTCCTCAGCATCATTCTGGATGGGCAGAGCGACGACTTGCTTGCAGATACGGTTGCGGTCTATGTGCAGTACACGAGCAGCGATGGGCCTCCAGCAACTGAATTCCTGTCTCTTCAGGAACTTGGCTTTTCTACAACAGACAGTTACCTCCAAGCGTTAGACCGGGCATTTTCCAGCCTGGGAATACGATTGCAGGATGAGAAGCCAACTATTGGCTTGGGAGTTGATGGTGCTAACATTACCGCCAGCCTGAGAGCCAACTTGTTCATGACAATCAGAAAGACCTTGCCCTGGCTTCTCTGCCTCCCCTTTATGGTGCATAGGCCCCACTTGGAAATTTTGGATGCCATTAGTGGGAAGGAGCTACCATGTCTGGAGGAGCTAGAAAACAATTTGAAGCAACTGCTGAGTTTCTATCGTTATTCTCCCCGACTCATGTGCGAGTTAAGGGTCACTGCTGCCACTCTGTGTGAGGAGACCGAGTTCCTGGGGGACATTCGAGCAGTGAAGTGGATCATTGGGGAGCAGAACGTGCTCAACGCTCTCATCAAGGATTACCTTGAGGTTGTGGCCCATCTCAAAGATGTCAGTGGCCAGACCCAAAGGGCAGATGCTTCTGCCATTGCCTTGGCCCTCCTGCAGTTCCTGATGGACTATCAGTCGATTAAACTCATCTACTTCCTGCTGGATGTGATTGCTGTGCTTTCACGCCTTGCCTACGTCTTCCAAGGGGAGTACCTTCTTGTGTCGCAGGTGGATGATAAAATAGAGGAGGCCATCCAGGAGATCAGCCGGCTAGCAGACTCCCCTGGGGAGTACTTGCAGGAGTTTGAGGAAAACTTCCGTGAAAGCTTTAATGGCATTGCTGTGAAAAATCTACGGGTGGCTGAAGCCAAATTCCAGTCGATCAGAGAAAAGATCTGCCAGAAGACCCAGGTGATCCTAGCCCAAAGGTTCGATTCCCGCAGCCGGACATTTGTGAAGGCCTGTCAGGTATTTGACCTTGCAGCTTGGCCCAGAAGCACTGATGAGCTCATGAGCTATGGGAAGGAGGATATGGTACAAATATTTGAACACCTGGAGACGGTCCCATCATTTTCCAGAGAGGTTTGCAGAGAGGGGATGGACACCCGAGGGAGTCTGCTGATGGAGTGGCGAGAACTCAAGGTGGATTATTATACCAAAAATGGTTTTAAAGACTTGCTCAGTCACATTTGTAAATACAAGCAGAGATTTCCCCTCCTAAATAAAATAGTTCAGATCCTCAAAGTCCTCCCCACCTCTTCGGCCTGCTGTGAGAAGGGGCGCACCGCCCTGCAGAGAGTGCGCAAGAACAACCGCTCTCGGCTGACGCTGGAGCAGCTCAGTGACCTGTTGACCATTGCTGTTAACGGGCCGCCCATTGCCAACTTCGACTGCAAAAGGGCACTCGATAGCTGGTTCGAGGAGAAGTCAGGCAATAGTTACGCGCTCTCGGCCGAAATGCTAAGCAGGATGTCATCTCTTGACCAGAAGCCGATGTTGCAGAGCATGGACCATGGCTCTGAGTTTTACCCTGATATTTAGGAAGGAATGCCTCAGATCAGATAATTTTTTTAATCTATACTCTAAACTTTGATATATTATATAAAATATATATATTATCTATATTAAGGAAAAGCCCACACTGAAAAGTTAAAAGTTAAGACGATGTGCGTCTGATAGAAGCTAAGCAGAATTTTAAAGATTGAGACAATGTTTAGACATTTACTGGTGTCTCCAACCATGGCAGCTGCAATGTAGGTGGCAACATTTCATTCTTTAGAAGCATGTGCTGGGGCCATACTCTACATGTTCAAACCTAACAACCTATAAGCTAGACAACGGGTCTTTGTCAGCCTCATCCTCCCAGCGGTTTCCTTTGTATGTGTGTTGTCGGTTTGCTGGGTTGTTTGCTGGGTTGTTTTTTGTTTTGTTTTATTTTGGGGTTGTTTGTTTGTTTGTTTGTTTGTTTGTTTTCCCCTTGGTTTCAATCTCTGCCTCTCTTTCCATTGTTCAGCCCAGTTATTGAGCCATTTGAGCCTTTTGTTGGCAACCATCAGATTTCTGATTTCCGACAGAGCATCCCGTGTGTTTATGTTGCCCCCAGCTCCACCCAGTTCTCTTAAGTTGAGTGGAAGCTTTCTTCACTCAAAAGATTACTGACAGGAGAGAAGGGCTGGGGGTGTGATTTTGGGGTTTTATTTTGATTTAGAAACAAATGCCTCCACTAAACTGTGATGCCCCTTTCTCAGTTCTCCCTACCTTTGGGCTGTAGAGTAATACTTGGCTTTCAGCTCCTTTTATGATAACCGTAGTACCAGTCTATCATACGTATGTTATAACATGATGTCATGTGCAGACTATAAAATAGCAAAATAGAGAAGGCAGGGGGAAATTTTTGCATTTATATTTTTATATTGTATGAGATAAATATATATATATATATACAATTATTCATTCAAAACCAGGGCTGCTGTGGAAGCTAGACAGCCAATGAGTCAAGAGCCACCTCTGGGCGGAGATTCAAAGGCTTAAAATTATATTCTAATTTACATTATTTATACTATGTCTTTATAATCCTAGATTGTTGTGGGGTTTTTGTTTTGTTTTGTTTTGTTTTGTTTGGAATGACTGAAAGAAAAACCTGCTGCAGTTTGGTGGCAGGAGCTATCAATGCAAGATTATCTTGGATTATATTCATGTGTGATGTCCTACAAAGGTTCACTTACTCTCTTGTGACCAAGGTAACATGTTCCACAGCACAGCAGACTGATGACAGCAGGGAGAAGGGATGCTCTGCTTCTTCCTGCCAAATATTTCTTCCTTTCTTGAAGGAATACAGAGTCCAGCTGAAATGTGAATGGGGGACTGGCACCTTCCATCACAAAGAGATTGTTTTGTGGGCTTGGGGCTCTTCTTTGTTTTATTCTTTTAAAGTAAACAAGCTCCAGGCATCCACACAATATCACTTCAGGTTAGAAAAGAGAAAAAAAAAAACACAAAAAAAACCCCAACCAACCAAAAAAACACCACACAAACAAAAAAAGGTGCAAAAACTCCACAGATGCTAGTGCCTTGCCCTGCTGATGTGGCATGGACAGCACCAACCTGACCAGACCATCTTGGGAGTGAGACGTGTTGTCCAAAAGGTGTCCAAGCCAACATGTTCTCACTTCTCAGAGGGATGAGCTTTGTGCCAAGCTGTGTTGTTTGGAAACATGATGGTGGTATCAGCAACACTGAACCTTTCCTTTCTCCTGTTACCCCCCTGCCCTTGGTCTTGGTGCTAAGATATCTCTAGAACCGTTGCTGCTAGTTGATAGCTTTTCATTTATATAAATATATATATATATATATATATAATATTATTTTATTTTTTAAACTTTTTTGTTTGTTTTCAATGGAGATGTAGCATGTTTGGAACCGATCTCTCTCTGAGTCACTTTCACTGCCAGGGTTCACGCACTGTCTTCCCCGGGAAATCACACACTTCTACCTAGGTCTCACCCACCTCCTGCTAACCCCTTTGCCTTCAGCAGAACTTCACAGCCAGCACTGGCAGAGATGTGCAGCCAAGCCACTATGGACTGGTTGAGCTTTCAGATCCCACAGGAACAGCTAGGCTGGTGTCGGTCAGGGTTTTGGAAGTGTTTGCCTCTGTCCCTGTGGGACTGAGGAGGGACTGAGCCCACCCAAAGCACAAGTGGTGGCCTGTCCTTGTGTCCTGACACTGCCCCTTGGCTGTAAAACGGGGCCTTTCAGTCAGATGGTCCGAGCGGAGCAGAGCAGAGCGGGCCCTGTGAATGTAGCAGTGAGGGCTGGTGAGGCCAGCCACCGAGGGCTGGTCAGCACCTCCTGTAGCACTTACCCCTCACCTTACCTCTGACAGCATGTGCAGCCTGAGGCTGGCTCAGGCAGGAGAGGGCATCTGTGCCAGGGCCACCCACCTGCTGCAAACTGCCACCAGGGGTGCAGGCGCTGGGTGCTCTTCCTTGTGGTCCTCATGGAAATGTCACAAGCTAGGTCAGGGCATCTCACAGTTGCAACACAGGGACGTTGGTATGACACACATAGCAAGCATGAAAAATGGCTTTGTTTTCATGTTTTCCTGTATTTTCTTATAAGTGATGTGATCAAATGGATCCATGCATCCAGAGGAGTAAAAATTAAACTGGAAGCCCCCTGCCAGCTTTGGGTGGTTGTTTGCCTGACCATAAAGTAGGGACTTCTACACAAGGTGCTCGTAGCTCTCCAGGTGTGGTGAATTGGCTCTGCTCAGGGTGCTGCCACAAAGCTCTGGAGCTGCTGCCTGCCAAGGAGGTGGCAGGCTCCCCTCCTTTGCAAAACCTGAGGAGATGTAAAAAGATAAAAAAGATAGAAAAACTGCTGCTCCATTAGTTTCTCACTGGAGATGGGCAAGGTGAACATAGATCATAGAATCCATAGAACTCCATAGCTCTTCGTAGGTGGAGAGGAAAAAATCACCTGCCTTTCTGTTTGCAGCAGCAAAAGCTCCTTTTTTGAGAGGCCCGTCAAAGTGCCTGGCTTACATGCAGGGAAAAAACATTTGGGGACAGTCTCCAAACACCTTTGGAGAGAGGAATGCTTCCCTAGGGCTTGTGCTGAGCAGCCTGAGAGGCCTGTTTACAACTCCTGATCCAAGCCTCCTAACTTTTGCCACTGGGGAGGAAATGGAAAGGTAAGAGTTGCCAGAGGCCTGTTCAGAAATTATTCTTCCAATTTGTCAGTCCTTTCCTTTGGTTCACTTGCAAATCCTGCTTTCATCAATGGCACCTTTCACCGGCAGCTCTTGTTTCTAATGGTGCAGTGAAGTGTGCAGCGTGTGGTGATTTTCTCTGGCAGCCAGCTGACACAGGCAGAGCACTTGTTCCTTTAGCAAATAACTTTGCTTGCAAACAGTGATTCCCTGCCACTGGATGTTGTGGATACCCATGAAGGGAAAGGTCAGAGACCCCTTACTTTGGTGATGGGGATAGACAAGAGCTTGGCAGAGCAGTTGGCCCGGCCCAGCCCATCCCAGCTCCTCCAACACAATTCCCTGTTGTCTGCACATCAGAAAATAAACCTGGCCTTTGTCCTAGGGTAGTGCAGGTGCTTTGCAAGCTTTCCCTCCAGGTTAACCTGCCTATATCAGATCTGTAGCTCTTACTTTCATGGATAGTCTGTGGATGGAAACATGACTACCCGCACAGGCGAGATAGGGAGGAGGGAGGAATATCAATGCAAAGCACCTGTGGCTTCCCAGGGCTCCCGAGCCTTTCCCAGAGGCAGGTGCATTTTTGTGCCCTGTTTGTGTGGGCCCAGCCTGGTGGCAGTGAGGCCAGGAGGCAGCAGCAGGCATGGGGAGGGCTTAGCAGGGTGCTGAGGAATGCCTTCCTGGCTCCAAGATTTCCGTGCATCGGGTTTAATCAATGCCTTTCCTGCTGTGCTGAGAGAGCAAGAGGAGTTGTTTTGAACGTGTTGCTCACAGCATCTTGAACTGGTTAGGCTGCAAAGACAGAGGGTTCAGTTTTTCTTGAATGAGCTCTTTATTGTCTCCTTCCCCTGCATCTTAGCTATGGCATCTGACTGTGAATAATGCACACTTCTCCACACCCTCGGGTTTGTATTTCTAGCCCGTGGGATTTTTGGTTGCCAATTTCCCTTCCCCACTTTTTGCTCAGGCTCCTTGCCTCTTTTACCCTGCTGTGAAGCAGAAATCTGTGAAGCACATTTAGACATGTCCTTCTGCAGGGCTCACCCGCGTCCACAGGGGTCTGGGCCCTCCAGCCACGAGACCGACCTCAGCAGGGATAATCCTCACAAGAGACCAAAGCTCTTCCCATACCAGCAAAAGCACACGGAAGTTACGGGGGCTGCGAGGGAACAGGGTGGGCAGGGTCTTTGTCTGGTGTCTGCCTTGGGTCTTGAGCCAACTGCAGCAATGTCCCCCGTGCTGGTCATGCTTTTGCTGGTATGGCTGTTCAGACATGATTCAGGCTCGATCCATCTCTTTCTCACAGCACAAACTCAACCAGATGGCCCGCGGGGTCTTTGGAGTCCCCCCTCCTTTCTTATCTCATGAGGATTGCTGTTTGTTTGACCAGTGCCTGGACAGCTGGCTTGCAAATAAGCAGCAACAGCCTCTGCTTTTGCAGATTCCCCTCTCAGCTCTGTCAAAAGAGGTCTTAAAAGCAGAGAAATGGTACGTTAATCCCCCAGCCATTGTATCCAATGCAGTAATGCCTATGCAATTCCTGTCTCCCTTGGAGACACGTATGATGTGTGTGCATGTAAGCTAGTGTATGTATACAGTACATATGCATATGGTCTATATATTGTATATACGCACATCCCAGTACATATACACACAATACAAAAGATTAAAATCACGCGCTTATATATCTATAAATGAAATCCTATATATTTATATATTTCTATGTTTTCGATAGATATAAAGATATAATATAGAGATAGACTCAACCACCCTTGTGTAAGGCTGGCCCTGTGTTCTAGCACAAGGCACGTAACACTGAAGACTTTGGACTTTGGGATGGTTTTAGCCATACACTGAGGCCTACATTTACATGGATAGCACTCTATGGAGACGGGCTTGGCTGTGTTTAGGGCAAGGGGTTTCCTTGCTGGCATGTTAATCAAGTGATAAATAAGGTTTGTTTAATAGTGGAATGTCTTGGTAGGGGAAAATGCTTGAGCGTCCTTCTCCCAAGAAAGCCTCTTGCCGAGGTCCTGTGTGTTCACGCTTGGACAGACACATATCCCACCCTCATATGCACTTTTGTCTCTCTGCATGGATGTAGCTGGCAACTGTGAGCACTGGTGCTGTGGAAACGTGGCTTTTGCTGTTCCACTGGCATTGCTCAGCAGTTGCCGGCACACTGCCAGGGAGACCCTGCGCTGGCCAGCGCTCACGCGGCACCAGCGAGAGCGTGCGGGCACTTGTGGGCATCGGTCAGCGGCACAGCCATGGCACTGGGATAAAGGAGTTTGGAGTGGAGGAAGGGTTATGGCCACGCAGTTGGAGGTGGCAGGGATAGTGTATGGAGCTGGAACGGTGCAAACGAGGAGCCGTGAAGTTGGAGTGATAAGGATGAGAGTGCGCCATCCCAATTGGGAAGGCACGTTCAGCTCTGCTGGGTCAGGCTGGCCGCTGTTCTGCAGCAGGAGCCACTCCGCTCCCTCAGGTCTCACAGCCGCTCCTCAGCCCATGAGCAGCCTGCCTGGCCAGGGGCCCAGGAAGGCTTTCTGGAGGAAAGGGAATGATGTGATTGTATGGAAGACATGGTTGGTGTCGCATGTGTGCCTTTGGGCCCCAGCACACAGCGTTCGGACCTTGCCAGGCTGAAGCACCCAACGGTGCAGCCCTCTTAAACCTGCCCATGAAAAGAGACACCAGCTTTCCCACGAGCAGCATTTCCGTGCTGGCATGGGGGTGGATCTGGGCAGTGAATCAGCCCTCCCTGAGTATCTGCTGATGCCTGTGGGATGGACAGCTGTCTCATTCCTCCGTCCCTCCCTTCACACACCCACTCATAGGACACTGGCCCTGCTGCATCCTGAAGCCTTTGGCTGACACCTTGAGAGCACCTGAGAGGTGCCTCTGGCCGGTCTGGCAGCAGGTGGTCAGTCAGCAAGCTGCTTCCCCACAAGGGTTGGAGGGAAAGCATGGACGTTTGCCTTTGCAGCTCCACACCAGGCCTGGCAACCACTGCACTCCTTGCCGTTTGTTTTGTTTGTTGGCTTCGGTTGAGAGGAGGGTGAGTTGTAATTCCGACATCCGAATGGCTCGTTACACTGGTATTGCACGAGCAGACGCAGTGCAAGCTGCCCCCAAGCCCTGTCACACACACACACCTCAGTGCCCTCTCCCAGGCCTCTCTCCTCCACACAACTGGTAATCCACCTCAGCCGCCCCTGCCCGGCGGCAGCTCCCCGCTCTGCCGCAGCCCCTCGGCCGTGCTGCACCGCTCCGGCGGGGAGCTCTCGGCACCTGTTCCTCACAAACCTCAGAGACAGTTTTCTCGCTCCGGCTCCCTCCTTCCGATGCCACTGACACTCGCGTCAGCCCAGCCCGCGGCCTCGCCTCCCACCCGCCCTGCTGGTGGTGCTGCCGGCCGGCGAGGGGCTCCCATGCACTGCACCTCATGTCGAATAAGCTCGCTGGGCTGCGCGGGGGAACCACGTCTCATATGCTGTAATGTCCCAAACGCTACAGGAGGGCTACGGAGTTTCCTGCCAATCATGGCATCCTCATAGACTCACCTGACAGTTAGCAAAAATGCATTTCTACTTCCAGAAAAGGAGGTTTTTGTCTCAGACCTCTCCGTATCCGCATCCAAGCACAGCCCTGCTGAACTGTTTCAAGCGATCTCTCACCCACCCACTCACCCACCACACACACATATGAAATGAGAGAAAAATATCTAGACGTCTATTACTATATATGTATTAATATGTTAATATCACTCTTTTGGAGACATTAAAATGTTATTACTTTACAGACTATGCTTTATAGTACCTGTGTGAAAGGACCTAGGACACTGGATACGAATAGAGCTATGTTGATATATCATAGTATGTACACGAGAACTTTCCTTTTGTCATATTATCCTTGTAATGTAAAATGATTGTTAATAAAAAAAAAAATTAAATTTATCAAGTTGGTTGCTAATTCTTTAAATTGTTCTTGGAGGTTAATGTCATTTTGCCAGACAAAGGGAATCTAAGCTGATGCACTCCTGTTTACCTCAGCCGAGGACTACAGAGAGCAGATCCAGTGCTGATTAATCCAGAAGGGTCAGTTGCAGCCCCCTGAGGTGCTGGTAGTTCTCCCTCCTGAGTGACTGGCCCACTGACATGCTGAGTGTCACTGCAGCCCCTCGAAGTCCTCACCTTGGTGAGCAGGTCTGGCATGTCCTGTGATGGAGCTGCCTTGTTTCCCCATGGGCTGGGTTATTCTGATAATGTGCCAAGGCTGCAGCAGGCAGACCAGGAGCTGGCACCTCCCAGCAGCCCAGGGCTGCTCTGGGTCAGCACTGGCAGCTATGTCAGCACATACTATTTTTGAGTAGGGATGCAGAGTGGGTGCCCTTGAGGCTCTGTGCTCCCTTTCTAGTCAGGTACAGAGGCATTATCATTAGCTTTGCTGTGGTGGGCTGGGCTTGGAATGCGGATTGACAAAGCTTTACATATGTGCCTGGCTTGGTTTGAAGGATGGAGAGATTTTTCCTGAGCTCTAAATGCTCTGAATCCAGGGGATGCTGGGCTTTTGCTGTCCTTATAAGAGAGGGCTGACTTGACTTTGGATTCTTCTTTTTTGACAGTGGACTTGCAGATGATTAACTAAAGGTGCAACTTTTAAAACAGTTCAATACATTAAGAGTATTTTTGTATATGGAGGGTCTTACATCTGTTAAATCATTGTGGGCAAGAGAGCTAATGAAAATAAGTGCATGTGCCCATGGATTAGCCCTGGCCTGTGGTCTGTGTTTGCTGACCAAACAGCTGAAAACATTGCCTCCATGGGCTGAGTCTGGCTGCTGCTGTGGATGCACCTCGCAGCAAAGGCACTGCAGGAACTATGGATCATCCTTCACTGAGGCTCAGGTTTGCATGGCAGTGCAAGCAGGGACAACTTTGAAAAGGTTTAGTCCATCCCTGGGTGACAGCTATAGCTAGAGAGAAACCTAGGCGGAAAACAAAGCCCCTCCAGCACAAACAGTTGCTCGCTGAGCTGTAATTGTGTCCATGTGGCAGTGGAGGGAAGCAGGAAACAAGGGGCAAGCTGTGCAGCTGAGGGTGTGGATCTTGGGTGTGGCACTGTGTACTGTGGGTGGTGATACTGATAGTATTGCTGAGCTTCAGTACACAGGGATGGAAGCATCAGCAGGACTGGCTCTCTAATCAGCTCTGAAGGAATCCTGGGTTTCCAGCTGGCCCAAGGGAAGCATGCATGTAAGACCCATCAATCCCCACAGGTGAAGAAGGGCTGTGCAAAAATTTGGGGTTCAGAGTGAATGCCCTCAAATTTTAATGGAGATTAGCCACAGGGGCTGGAAGTGAGTGGCAGTTTGTAGGCTGAGAAGTGAAAGTAGCCCCGAATTAGTCATCCAACAGGCCCAATAGGAAAGCTTGTTTTAGTGATTTCTTCAAAGTCCACTTCATTGAGCAGACCACATATTATACACAGTTTGTCATTTTCTGGCAGGCTTCACTGTAGTGATTTAAAATTGCTTATTTTTGAGCAGTAAGCAAGCCCAGAAAAATCCTGGTGGTTGTCAGGGCTTAGCTTCAGTTGGGTTTCCTGGGCACCTGTCAGTCAGCAGAGAAAACCTCATCTCTGGGGTTTTTACCTTTGCTAGTCAACTGACAGCATGAAGGCAGGACAGTGCTTCACTTTCAGCAGCTCAACCATGTGTAAAGAGACAGAACTGCTTGTGAAATACATTGCTGCATTGTAATTCATTTCCTACAGGCAATTTTGTGTTGTGGACTTTTGTTAGTCACCCTTGGCAGTGATCAGCCTCCTTGCTGGTAACTTCAAACCAAGGACTTAAAAGCAAGATCCCTTCATGCAAAGTGCACTAGCTGAGCTTTTATCAGGAATGGAAGCTTGCACAAAATCCATCTGATCTAGGGCTAAAAGTGCCCTTCGCTTTTAGGACCAGTGATTTTCACGTCAATATGAGTGAAAAGGAAATTGAAAAATTCCTCGGCGATGGTTGTCATAGCATTAGAGCCTGACACGCACTTCCCAGCTCTGCTGGTGTCCTGGATATGCTCCATGGAGATGACTTGTTAGCAGCTGGTGCTAGAAACTTCGTTTAGCAAAAAAACTGAACTTGTTTCTTCCTGGAAGCAGGAGGTGTGGAGCCTGTGATGCCAAGAACTTGCAGGCATGACCAGAGGGGGTTTGCAGCGCTTCCTGGGGCCTGTCTTCCCTATCTTACTCTCCTGAGGCAGAAGGAAAAGCACAGGCAGCTGAGCACACAGGGTGGGTTTAAACAGGTGTCCCCCAAGAGGGCAGAGGCAGGTGTCTGGGCAGTGCCAGGTCCAGCTCTGCAGTGGCACAGTGCTGTTTCTGGCAGAGCTGTCACCACACGCCACACAAATGGGAGCCACAGCTCATTTATAAAGGGCTCTAAAAATATCTGCTGGGTAATCAAAGGCTCCCACAGCACAGCATATGTGCTAGCTAGACTTTTTGACTCTCTGAAGTCTCCTGTTTGAAGTTGTTTTGATCAGAGAGAAAAACAAGTGTGCTGTCTGCATGGCTGCCAGACAGGCTGTTTGTGGGGACACTGCTGGTACCTCTGGAGGCACACGGGGGTGGCAGAGCCTCGCTGAGGTGCCAGGGCAGGGAGCTGTGTGCAACAGAGAGTCAGGAGTGGCAGAGCTGCACTACAGGCCACTGCTGCACTTTGTGCTGTTCAGGAGAGCTGCCTGGAGAACTGGGTAGTGTGTTGGGTTTAGGTGTGACCTGTTTTCTCAGGGGCATCTTGGAGCCTGGTCTTCGCTGGGTTTATTCCACATTCGGTGATCACTAAAGGTTCAGGGAAGTGGAGGAAACGGATGCAGAGCTTCAGGACTAGTGCTGGCAATGACTGTGATATAGCTGCTGGATTATGTGCTACTCTCTCTTGGCAGACAGAGGATTACAGGACAGTCCCAGTTTAATTTTTAAATACCGTAGGGGGAAAAAAGCTTCTCATAAATCTGAAGTGACAATGAGCAGCAGGGTTAAGAGAAGAATGGTTCTGTGGCAGCTATTACTGCTTTTCAATATGTTGAGCTGGGAATTACTGAGTAACCCTGTGTGAATCCCCCCCAGGTGGGAAGGATTGTCCCTGGCAGATGCACCACCCATGTTCTGCTCACTGTGCAGCAAAAATACAACGTTTCCCTTTTTTTCCCCCCCTTTCCTTTATCTCTATAGCAAATTCTTCAGTGCCATCACCCTCGCTGTGCAGCTGACAGGCACCCCTCTTTGTGGAGCCAGCAACAGCCTGGGGCTCTGCAGACTGGCTTTGTTTTCTCTCCTTGTGCTTTAACACTGACTGTGATGGGTGGGAGTGCCCCCAAACTGTCAGTGAGGTAAATACTTCCCGCTCCTGCTCCAAAAATCTCTTTTCTTTTACTTTTATGTGCAGGTTTTGATCTGTGTGTCTTGTTAGGAACCAGCTAAATCTGGTGATGGTATTAGGTCAGCCAAACATGTTTTCCTCCTTACAAATGCATGGTTTACAGAGTGTCATCAACACCAACTTGAAAGTACTGAGATTGGCAAAAAAACCAAAATAATAATAAATAACCCCTAAATTCACTTCTTAGCTTTGTTTCAGAGATAGAGCCAGTATCTGGGAAGAACCTGGTTCTCAGATCCCATTCTCTAATCTTCTTGTAGCTGCTGGAAAGCCTATAGAGCTTTGTTTAGCTGTCACCTTGCTGAAAAAGCCAATAGATTTTCTTTGTTCTTGCCCAGGACAGGACTCTGTTACTGACTGCTCCCCTTCTCATCGTACACCCATCATTTGATGACACCCTTCAGAGCATCTTGTGTTGACTCATGCCAGCACTCTGTGCCCCTGACATGAGCTGCAAGCAGAGGGGAGTTACTGTAGAGTAAACAAGGCAGACACAGCATTGGTACAGCTTGGAATTATTTACTTGCAGTGTTTTACATGTTGTGCTGTAATATTAGACACAATGGCTGAGCATCGTGCTCTGTTCTTGTGCACTGGATTGTGAGAACAATATAGACAAACAATATCTGGCTCTGTACAATAAACACACTGGGACACTAAAGGACCAAGTAAGCAGAAAAGCCCCCTCATGCTGGAAGGCCACAAATCACTATTTCACTTTGCCACTTACTTGTGCATATTGAAAACAGAAGAAATAATATTGAGTGTTACTCATCATGCTTATCTTTCAACAAATTAACCAAATTCATTTTAATACCTAGTTAAATTCTGAAACACATAAAAATGCTGTCAAAGCTTGGTCCTTCTATTTAATCAGACTTCAAACTGACAAAGAGTGCAAGAAGCATGGTCCAAGCCACTTTAGCTTCCAGTTCTTATTAAATGTCATTGTAGTCAACTCATCTTCAACATCAGGAAAATTTGGGCAAACCTTGGGCTGTAATTATAGAGCCCAAATGACAACCTACTTCATTTTGAGGGAAAAAAGAGAGTGGTTTTGAACGCCACTGCCAGATAATACTGATGACAGATGCTAGCAAAATACAAGGTACAGCTGTTCTAAGTGTTGAAATCCCATCAGTACCTGGGAGAATAGTTGAGCCTGAAAATTTTCCCAGTCCTGTTAAAGGGAATTTTCCAGTACTTCCTGATGTATTACCTCTTTGCAAAGCAAACACATTTCTTATTACCGTGCAAGGATATTTGGTACAATTGAGGGGAAAACCCTGCAGTGAAAAAATGTTACCCATACAGGGCACCAGCCCTGTAAGTGGTTACAACCACTCCCCTTACAACTGGGGAAGTAATGAGTCTAAAACATCCCAGATATTTTAGTGACTATTGATGATTTGTGCTTATTAATCCCTCTACTGTAGGACAAATTGCTTAAAATCAAACTAAATAATTTTGGGGAGGAATATCTAGCTCTGAGGGAAGGTTGAGGCAAAACAACAAATTGCTACACTCTATATTTTAACAAAGGAACTCAATGTAGTCACAGGCCATTTCCTCTGGCTTCTGAGCCCCTTCCTCTGAGCAGAGGCCACCTCAGGAGACCACCTTTCCCAGGCAAAGCTGGGTAATATAGGGGAGCTGCATTTCACAGGCTGTTTTACAGTAATCTGGTTGTTTGGGCTTTGTCACTGGATGAGGGACTGTGAGTCCCTGTCCTTAAACTCACAATTCTGGCCTTTAGTGAAAAGGATCATTCATTCTGACCAGGTAGACTGCCTGACACCTTTTTTTTTCCTCCTTCCTTATTCCCTGCAGTCTCCTGGCTTTCAGCTTCTTCCTGTTCATGCTTATAGCAGGCAAAATAATCAGTCCAGCCACTAACTGGCCACTGGGGACTCCTGTGGCTGCTTTTGATCACACATATATCTTAGGAACATTAATTGCCATAACTGGTTTTTGGGGTTTTTTTTTGCTTCTTCTCTTATGATGCAATTTATAAGCAGCATTCTTTAATTGAATACACAGTGGTGCTTGCTGATGCTCCTGCATTTTCAGGTTCAGGAGCTGAAACCCGAGGGTCAGTCTGGCTCTGTCCTTATTGCACTTCAGCGATACTTTTGACAGCTCAGATTGCTGAAGCCGCTTGATACAATGTCATTTCCAAGTACTTCGGATTATCTTCAGGACCTTGTCACCTACCAGAACGATCCCCAGCCGTTTGTCTGCGGGGACAGTCTGGCACCTCTGCCCTTGGGGTGCCGATGCTCAGGGGCACGCAGGTCTGGCTGCAGTGGCTGTTCGGAGGGATGGGGCTCGGCTGGAATGCGGTGATGATACACAGCTCCTCTCGGGGGGATTTAAAGGGCCGGGCTGCCCCTCGGGTACCACACGTACACGGCATTCCCCGTCCCCGCTACGTGCCCGCTGTCAGCCCTGCTCCTGCCGGGGACACCTGCCAGCCTTTGTTCGGGATGTGCGGATGGCGGGGGGCATTCTCTGCAGGCTGAAATGCCCGACAGCAAGAATGATCCATCCGGGGACGATGTGTGCATTTTCACTCTTTTCCCCATTAAATCCCGCTGCAGCAAAGGAGGAAACAATGCCGTTCATTATCACTGACCTTTCCTCCTCGGACATTTGTGGTTAAGCAGTGTGCGTACACGTATTTGTCTGCTGTAAAAGAGGACATTGTTCTGCCAGAGCTAAGTCAGATTCTGAGGATCTACGCTTTTAAATGCCATAGGACTGATATCTATTACAGGGTGTGCCAGAATCATCAGGGCACAGGCAGATAATGCTGTTTACAGTCAGTCATCAAGATGTTACGAAAGGCTCAACAAGCCTTTTGAAACAAGCAGGATGCAGAACTAGAGGAGTTGGCAGCAAGGCAAATATTTGGCCCTTCAGGCTTTCCAGTGCCAGCCAAATTGCATCATACTGTGAAGTTATCCTTATCTCCCCAAAAATCACAGTGCTGCCTGGAACCTATATGTGGATTAAGCCAACATTCCAATAAATTCTGCACTTATATAGAAATGATTATTCCAAACCTATAGGTATATCTACAGGAAATCAGGATCACAGTAAGCATTAAGAATTCACTATCAACTAGACCTCTGTGTCCAGTTTACTCACAGTAACCTACAGCTTCTTGTTAGTAAACAAAACCCATAGAGCAAAACAAGAAACCAAATTTCTTTTTGTTTACATGTCCTCTAGCCAATAGATCAGTATCAGAGATTAAAATATTTGGTGTAAGATTCATGGGCATACTTAGCTTTTCTATCTGTCCGGTTGCTCAAAGCTTTATTGCTGGCTTCAAAATGATCCTGTAATTCCTGGCTACACCACCCACAAAAGAAATAGTAGTGTAAAGATAACAGTTTTCAGTGTGCATCAACCTTGTCAGTTTCTTCACAGAATCACAGCATTGCTGAGGATATAAGGGGCCCCTGGAGATCATGTCGTCCAAACTCACTTCTGCTCAAAGTGGGATAAACTAGAGCAGGTTGTTCATGCTGTATCACGTCAAATTTTCACTGCCTCCAAGCATGGGGACCCCCAACAACCTCTCCTGCCAACTTGTTCCAGTATTTGATTATACTCACAGTAAAAAAAGGGGTTTTATTCTTGTATATTTCATGTGTTCAAATGGAATTTCCTGCATTGCAACTTGTGACCCTGACTCTTATCCTGTCACTGGACACCAGTGAAAAGGGTCTCTCTCCATCTTCCTTTGTCCTCTCCCAGGTCAGGTATCTGTACACATTGACCTAAACAGTTCCAGCTCTCTCAGCCTCTCCTCTTACAGAAGATGCTCCAGTCCCTTAAAAGTCTTCATGGCCATTTGCTGCGCTCTTTCCAGAAACTCCATATCTTTCTTGCACTGGGGAGTCCAGCTAAAGACACAGCACTCCAGAGCTGCCCTCACTGGTGCTGAGTTGAAAGGAAGGATCACCCTCCTTTGACTTGCTGGCATTGCTTAACACAGCACAAGGCACTGTTGTCCTTCTCTGCTGCAAGATCCCACTGCTGGCTGATGTTCAACTTGGTGTCCCCCAGGAAGCCCAGGTCCTTTTATGGTAAGCTCCTTTACAGATGGTCAGCCCTCACCCCTGCACTGCAAGGGGTTGTTCTTCCTCAGGTCCAGCACTTTCCACTTCTCCTTGCTGAATTTCAGGAGGTTCCTGTTAGCCCATTTCTCCAGCATTTCTCTCAGCATCCCTCTGAATGTCAGCACAGCTGCCTTGAGTATCAATCACTACTCCCAGTTTTGCATCATCCAAGGCCATGCTCTGTGCCTAGGTCATTTATGAAGGTGCTAAACTGTCAGTCTCACAAACAGCTCCAGTCACCAGCAGTTACTGACTTCCAGCTGAACTTCATTTCCCTCTTCATAACCCATTGTGCCTGGTGTTTTCAGACACTGGTTGTGGTGTTTTCCCTTTGCCAACAGGATGGCAGCCTTCCCTTGACAAGCTGCTAGACTTGTTTGACTGCACCATCAGATGGATACTAGTTAAAGCTTAGTTCAATATTTTGGTTTAAACAAGGGGCAATCTGATCCTGCAAATATGAAGCTCTATGGTTCAGTTTCCAGATTTTTGGATGATTTGTTCCCATGGAAGTCCCTTAAAGTTTTGTCTACTACTTGAAAAAAAGTAGTAGGACAAGCAGTGTGCTTATAGGGTCATGACATCATCACTGCCAATGCCAGACTTTCAGTCCATTTAGAGACACAAAAAAAGGACAGTCAAAAGTAACATTTAAGCCACATCAAGTCTTGAAAGTGCACACGAAAAACAAGCCCCAGAGAGTCTGTCTGGTTGGTGAATTCCTTCTGTCTGAAAGTGATGAAATACATGACAGTTAATAAGGGTTGTCTTTGAGTAATGCTGGTATGAGGATTTGAGTGCAATAGTTAACTGTCAAACCAAAGCCATCTATCAGGTGAGGTATGGAATGATCCCACTTCTTTTGCCTAATTTTAGATGTTGCCTGGAATATAATTAGCATGTTTGAAATTTGGGAAAAACCCAAACAGAAAAATTGGCAGTAAACAGAAAGATTTGGTCCAAGTTTTTGGAGGTAACATCAACAATAAATTTTTGTTCATATTTTGGGATCGTCCTGGATGACACCATAGAAAGATAAATGATACAGGTATTCTGCTAAAGGGTCCTGAAACATTCATATTTTCAGCAGTTTTCATGAATCTTAAATTCAAGAGATCAAACTCTCCAGGAAACAAAAGTAAAGTAAGGTATTTGACATCTTGCTTGGCAGTGTTTGCTTCAAAGGCTGCACAGGATGAGGGTGTTGACTGTCTCTCCCTCTCTTCTTCCTCTGCTCTCTCCCTTCATTCTGTATCTTTTTCTAGGTATCCATTTACTGCACTTCGGCTTCACTTTCTTTTTCATACTGATTCGTTGTGCCTGCCATGACCATCAGTTCTCTGATCTTCATTTCTCAGTCTTGTGGAGTATTATGAAAAGCAGTGATTGATAAAACAGTTGTGTGTTTGTGATTGTGGAGCCAACACTCATCAAGGGACTTGAGTGACAGCACTAGGTGCCAATGAAGGGCTTACATTTCCACCATAGCTTTGCTCTTCTTTGCTCCCCTCTGCTCCTCTACAGAAGCAGGGACCTCTCAGAAGAGATGGTGGGCAGGCAAATAAAATGAATTCAAACCATCCAGGCAGCCAACCCCTTGTTTGAGACAACCACTTGATTAGGTGAGAGATTGTCCTTTAAATACGTTTTCCAGACAGTTTCCTGGGCTAGAATGGGCAGGAAGATCAGAGAAGGGTGGTGTAGTCAGAGTGCTGTGCTGAGCAATTTCATGGAGGTGAAGGTGGAAGGTGAAATCCAGCTTATTCCCCCGGGGTCTCAGGCCTGATGGGAATCTTGTCAGTAACGATGATGAGCCTACATGTGGAGCTGGTGCCACATGGCTATCTGTTTCCTGGGGTTCCTCAGCATTTCTTCCCAGTGGTTCCTCTCTGTGCCTGTGACGTGTAAGCCCAGACTGCACTTGCCGAGCACATGGCTCTGGCCAGCTCCATCCTGGCTCAGCATTTCCAGCTCCACGCTGGAGGCACGCAGGAGCTCATGAGGCACCTCAAACATGATCATCTCATTCCACACAGGGTTGATTTTGTGTTTTGCGCGTTTGGTCTGCTTCTTCTTCAGCTTCAGTGACTGATGCCTCAGTGTCACCTTGACAGAAACATCTGTACAGGGAGGGGAGAGAGACATGTTAATGAGCAAGAAACAAACAGACTAGACTTGACTAGAATAGGCTGAGTTGGAAGGGACTCATCAGGACCATGGAGTCCAACTCCTGGCCTTGCACAGGACACGCCAAAAATCACACCATGTGCCCAAGAGCATTTTCCAAAAACTTTTTGACTCCATCAGGCTCATGCTGTGACCAACCTAAATCTCCCTTGACTCAGCTTTGTGCTGTATCCTCAGGTCCTGTCCCTGCCCATGAGAGAGAAGAGATGAGTGCCTGCCCTTTCACTTCCCCTTGTGAGGATGTTGAAGACCACAATGAGGTTTCCCCTCAGTGTCTTCTCCAGGCTGAACAGAGCAAGTGACCTCAGCCATTCTTCATAAGGCTTCCCCTCCAGGCCCTTCACCATCCTCATGGCCCTCCTTTGGACACTGTATAATATCTTAATGTTTTTTTAATATTGTGATGCCTGAATCTGCACCCAAAAATGCAAGAGAATTTACACTGGTGACATCAAATAAGAGAGCACAGAAGAAATGTTGATCAGGGGGCATTTGGTTTTCACTTTTTAGAAATTATTTAAAGCTCTTTGTCTTTCTAAGCCAGACATCTATTTTATTTTTTCCAGCCAAACTTCACCCTTCCCACTTTCTTTCTAGATTTACATAATAGCAGAAACAACAGTAGCTATTTCCTTGCTAAAACACTCACCACTGCCAAGTAGATCTTTCAGCTGCTTGGAATGGAGGTTTTTAGCCTTAATAATCACCACCAGCAGGCGATTAGCTGCTGGCAGGTAGCTAATAGAGAGCAGAACCTCCCCATGGCCTGTGGATGGCTCCTGGAAATGGAGACACAGAAAGGGTTAATTTTTTATATAATCTTGGCCAGAACATTAGGAAACAACAGTAGAAGACAGATGGGTGGAAGGTCATGGACCAACTAAGTTGCCTTTCTGTCTTTGCACAGGAGATCTTTCCAGTTACGCTGGATGAGAATAAACCTGGCAAAGATGCCTGAGAGGCTCCTGCACTCATAAGGCTCCAATAATGTGAGTTACTGAATCCTTATGTCACTGGAAAGCAACTGCTTCCTGACGTCAACTTTTAGTGGAGTATTTAGTCAGAAGAAGATACGGGGCTGACATACAATGCAAATAGTCCGAAATTCCTATTTTGAGAGATCACCTAACTGCCCTGCATTTATGTCCACTGTCCCCTTTACTGCTTTTCATAATTCACTTTTGGTTTCAGGTGCTCCATTTCCCAGAAGGCTCTGACTGGACTCAGCCTCCAGCCTGCACTGCCCAGCAGGAGTGTAGAGCTCCCTGGGAAAGCAGAGGTGGTGCTTGGGGCTGAGTCTGACCTGGAGCTGGAGCTACACCTTCCCTGACACCCTATCTGGTATGAGAAAAAACCCAGCCAAGCTGAAATCCTCCACGATCTGAGCACAGTACATTACTCTTCCTTCCCACCTGCCTTCCATCAGGACTGTGAGCAGCTCTCTCTGCTTCCCCTGTGGGAGACTCTCCCTTTCCCTTTCCCTTTCCCTTTCCCTTTCCCTTTCCCTTTCCCTTTCCCTTTCTTTCCCTTTCCCTTTCCCTTTCCCTTTCCCTCCATTTGCCCTAGACAAGCAGTCCTTGGGGTTAAAGCCAAGGGACACAGTCACACCACCACTGCTCTCCTGTAAGACAGAAATGCCATTTCCTTCTTGGGAGCCAGCAGGGAAGGAGAGAAATCCCACTCCGTTGTGTGCAGAGCTGACAGCCCATGGCAAGGAACAAAAGGGGAGTAGTTATTCTCTCAGTGAGTGGGAGCTTGTGACAGAAATCTGGTTTAGTGTGAGGTTAATGACCCAGAAGAGTCCCAGGAAGCCAATGCCAATTCAACAGACTCATTCTGGGCTCCTTAGCATGTTGTATGTCCTTGAGGATAGACAGCCCTTCTCCAGGCTATTTCTGAGCTCTGCAGTGTCGCTACTAAGTGAGCCATAAATATTTCACATTAAGTTTTCAACCAGTTACTCAAAACAGGCAAGGACAGGCCCCTGTGTGCTCTCCATGAGCTGATTGACTCTCCAGAAAACATGGCTGTCATCGCTGTCTGGTTCCAATGACTGATTTGTCCTGCACAAATCAGGTGGAAGGCCATTAGCAAGGAAGCCTGAAATTCAATCCCAAGTCAGCCCACGTAAATATTTTTTTTCATGCACTCAGGTAGCAATGAAGGGCTTGTATGCATTTCACTTATATGTCTTAAATGGAAGTGGGCCTTGGAAAAGCCCACACATAAAAAGAGGCAGTTTCAAATGCCTGTATGCCCACTACAAAATAATTGTACACTGAGGAACAAACCCAAACACCACCTCAACGCAAACCCAGAGTTTAGGCATGTCATAAGCTGCTTTTGTTTATTTACCCCCACTACCTCTCAGCAGGTCCCATTCTATAGCTCTTGGCTAGAATTTGGTTCCTGTAGCTCCAGGCACAGAGGGATGCAGTGAAATTGGGAGGGGGTGGGGCTCTGTAGACGTGCACACAGGCACAAACACACATATTGTGCTTGGATCACATTTTGTACTTATGACTTTCTAGCTCCTAGTGGGCTGATCAAGTTTTTGGCCAGCCTGTATCCACATGAAAACAAAATCTACAATGGTTGGTCTCTGCTGGAGTTTTGCATGAACAGACCAAACCAGAGGTACTTTTCCTTCCCCTTCTGGGCTTTGTTTTCTTTGTTTCTTTTTTCCTATCAAATCCATAACCTACATTTTGTGCTGAAATTCTGCAAATTCATACAGCCATCAGAGCTTCAGTTTTTCTTTCTATGCAATGTGAATAAAAAGCAATAAGGTGTCATCAATGAATTACGTGCAGGGCACCACGAAATCACAAAAGGGAAGTTGCTATGCAGGGACACACTATCATCAACCCACTATCATTACTGTCATTAGCAAAGCAGTGGGAGGGAAGGAAGACAAGATAAGGATATCAGTCTGCAGCATCTACACTTTGCATTGCTCACAGGACTGGATGAATTCCTGAATGCTAATGGCATTATCTGGTTGGCTGTAAGCTCCACTCTGGGCTCCTTCCCTTGTGTGTGGGAGAATTACTGGGAAGGTAAGAACGAAACTCTGCCCTTCCTGGCATTTCAGGGAAATGTCACACTTCTGGCAAAGCTCAGTAACTTTGTTCCTGGATGAATGCTGTCAAAAATAGCTCCTCTTTTTTGATCAGCTCTTCCTCACTCCCTCCCTCTCTGGTTCTCAATGAATGATTCAGGATCTGTGTACATAAGCTATTTGTGCAATGGTTGGCTCTCTCAGGTCCCAGATGACGCAAATTCAGCTTTCACTGCACATCCTCAGCTCAAACTGGGGCACTGTTCAGCAGTACTGCTGGTGTTAACCTTGTGCTGTCAGCCTGGAGAAGAAATGAATGCTGTCCTGTTTGTCTGTGTGGTTGTGAAGCTGGACCAAGGCAGAATTCCCTGTATATCTGGACTCCTCAGGTGCACTGGAGTAACAACTTATCATTGCTGTGAACAGGCTGTTCCTTGGGCATTGCTACAAAAGCAGATGCTTCAGTATGGGGGGAGAGTTACAGCTGTTAGACAAATATTGCATCTTGTGCTTGAAGTTTATTAAACTCATTCAGACCACCCATTTGTTTCTGCTGCCTCTGTCCCTGACAGATGTTTTCTAGTGTGGACAGTCCTGTTAGTGTTCAAGTGGTTATCAGATAAATGAGCACTACTGGAAATCAGAAATGCTCTGTAATCTTTGTCTGTGGCCAGCTCAGTGGAGAGCCCTCACCCCTGATGGTGACAGGCAATAATTTGTTTCATCATGCTTAGTGACAGTGCTGGTGGTGTTTTGCATTGCTCAGCTGTACCATAGCAGACTACAAGAGGTACCACTCGTGAGGGATAGGCCAGCAGCAGCAGCAGCATCCTGCTGCCACGTTAAGTGAATTGCTGCTGCAAAAGAACAACCTAGTTCATGGCAGGGAAAAGGTTCCTGAGGAAATGTGCAAGAAATTAGTGCACATGAAGCATCCCTGTGCCCACTTCAAGAACTGTTGGAGTTCTTCCCTCCATTTTTCCTGTCTGTGCAGCTGGCAAGATGTGGATAAGGAAGGAAAGGAAGATTTTGATGCTTAAGGAAACCAACATAATGCAATGAATGATATTTTGACATCTCCCAGAACAAAGAGCACTGGATTGACTCCAGTAAGTGTAAGTGTCCTTCAGTCCAGCATTCCAGCCCCAACAATGTATTTCATTCCTAGCTTTAGGCTCCCTGGGGTGCCTGGTATGCCCTACCACACCCAGCTTGCAGAGTCACCCCATGAGGCTCTGTAGGCACTGATATTTCAGCCCTTGCCACTCTGGTCCTGTATCACTAATTCTCAGAAGCTCACACACCTTTTTCTGGACATAGCATTTTGAATTGCAGATGCCAGTGTCAGATTGTCATGTCATTGGGGAGGAGTTGAGAGAACTGTGACACATTAAGAGCTGGGAGCAGTAGACAGAAGGGCTTCTGATATGATGAGCTACAGACCAGCACAGAGCTGTGCTGAGTGATCTCTGCAGTCACCCCTCTAAACCTGCTCCAAACAAACAAAGCCACCCACCCGCATGCAGCTCTCTATGAAAATGGATTCTCTTGTCCCAGCTCTTAATCATTAGGGTTTCTGAACTACCGACACAGACTGAGTCCATACCTTCTCTGGGCTCTTTAGCCTTTCCCACTGGGCCTTCCCAAAGGATTCCTCCATTTCAGCGAGGTTCAGCTTGAGTTCCCCCACAATGCTGTGCCTGGAGAACTTGTCACAGTTCCTCAGGGTGAGAGTCAGTGTCCCTCCTGGCATCTCCTCCTCTGTTAATGGGAATCGCAGCACCTCCTCCCAAAGGGTGTGAAGTACCTTCTTCTTCAGCTCTGTCTGGGCCTCAGCAATGCCTGACTTGCTCTCCAGGGTGCCCAGAATGTAGCAATGGCAGCCAGCATCTTGGTCCCCACTCGTTCTGCCATGCATAGCTGCAAAAGATGGATGGTAAGGACCTCCCACAAAAGACAGCCCTGAAATATCTGTAGCTAAATCACTTGTTTCATGAGAGCCATAAAATAAAACAGCTGCATATACATTGACCCCTGTTCCTGCCTGCATGGGGGCAGATTATGCTGTGAGCCCATGCTGTGGTGTTTTCCTCAGGCTGCACAATGTCCCTGTGCTTGTGCCACTACAGAAGGATGCTGCCAGTGTTTGGGAGAGCAACAACTGGGTTCAAGGAAACACATTCTGTTGAAAGATGCAGAACAGCACTGAAATGAGGCAGCATGAAACAGGGGTTGGCAGTTCTCATTTACTTTTACCTTGGCACACAATAAAAGCTTCTTGCAATGACTTTAAAAGCAGGAACATCAGTCACAGACATCAGAGATGGGATAGAGCTTCCCTTGGCACACATCCATCCCTCCAGGCCAATGTGGGGTATGTCTAAGGGTTATTGCATTCTGCTGGTCCAACCTCTGGTAAATGAATCCATCAGAAGCCATCCCACAGCCCAAAAGACCTGTATCAAGAGACATTCATCCCTAATTTTATATCCTTTTTGTGCTGAAAAGCCCAGAGTGAGAATGGCATTTCACACTCCTCTTCAGATGCATCAACAGAATTGCACTGCCTTCTCTGGCAGCAAGAGGAACACACCCTCCTCCAAGGGGTCATTGATCATCATGGCTTTGAGGGAAAAACTGTTGTCCTTGCTGCAGCCAGCCCAAGGACAGCTGCTCCTGGACTGCCATTACCCGTGGGTCACAGGGCTCTCCTGGCTTCTCAGGGAGTGGAACTGGGAAGCAGAGCCAGGTCCTGTGCACAGGAGTGCCAGGGTGGCAGCCAGCTGGTGTGGGTGTCCATCCTGAAGGGGAACTGTGGGCTTGCTGCTGGCAGGAGGCCCACAGCAATGGCTGCCATTCAGCACCCTTTCAATTCTTGCCTCAGAGGGTGTGATTTGATTAGTTTCCACAGAGATCTACACTGTGCATGAATTATTCAGTCAGCTTATTTTACTCTCCCAGAGGAACTGATGATGCTCCAGCCCCAAGTGGAGAAGCTGTTACAGTTGTCAGAGAGTGACATAGAGCCTGGCTGCCTGGCCAGGCACTGCCAGAGGGACTTTTCTCAAAATAAGTCTGGTATCTCCAGCTCAGACTTTGACTTGACTTGAGGAAAAGGCAGTAGGAGTGGATCAAGTTGAAGAATGAGAGGTATAGAGAGGAAGGAGATAGTAACCCCATTCCTCCTGCCCCCAAAGGGAAAAAATAGAAAGAGGAGGTTGCTTTGTACCATGTCTGGGACTGGAGGAGCCCACCCTGGCTCCTGACAAAGCTGTGCAAACAGCTGTTCCCAAGCCATGCCCTCTCTTCAAGCAGTGACATTGACAGCTATTCCTGTTCTGCAAGCCCAGAACCAGTGAAACATCCAGTGGTCCTGAGGTCACCTGTTGGTCTTAAGAGAGGAGGGGATCTGTCTCTAAGTGCAATGAGCAGGTGTGTTGGCCCACTGAGGCCAGGAGATGTGTGTCCTTACCTTCCAGGAGGGCCACGCGCAGCTCTGCCTGCTGTGGGTCGTGCACCAGGGAGAAGTGCAGCTCGGGGGCCTGGCCGCCGCTGGCTGCCCGCTCGGGCTTCAGGTGCTCCGTGACACACACGTCCTTTACCACACCTGCAACTGACACAACCCCTTCAGCAAGCAGCTCTTCCCCTTCCCCAGACAGCAAATCCACCTGCTCTTGGCTGTACTTTTCTAAATGTCTCACTATTTCTGCACTTTGTACCAGGACTGTAATCTATTGTCCTTCTTCCTCCATCACCATACATCCTTTTTGCTCTGTTTACTTGTACTTTCAGCTCTTTCTACAGCATTTGGACAAGCCTTCTCACCACCACCTTGTGCTCTATGATGGTTCACAAGCTTGCTCTTTTACCTTATGACTAGGCCAAACTGTCTAAATGATACTCATTACTTGTTATATTGTTTTATATTCTTTTAACTGGCATTATTAAATTAAATCTTATATTCTCTGCAATGAGAACATGAGTCTGCTCTTGAACTGCTGTGCAAGTCTGCATTAGGTCAGACCTCTCTAAACTTTTTTTTTTTTTTTAATTTTAACAATGAAGTGTTTGTCATGCAAAAGACATCAATTTCCATAGCACCTGATCAGGTTGAAAGGCAATGAACTTTGGAATGCATCAGGCAGTTTCTCCATGCATGATTTTGGAGCTGAGTATGTATTTCATACTGAAATAAAGCAAGTTGCAAGACTAAAAGAGAAGCCAGAGATTTTTGTCATCCAAAGCCGTTATCTGCAAGGTCAATTCTGATTGACACAGAGAACAATAGTGGAACCAGCACACTTCCTCCTAAAAATCTCAGCCACAGTTCAGACCAGTTCATTGTGGCATCAAAAGGAGAATGCAACAATTCTTACTTAATTTTAGCAACACTTGAGCTATAAAATCAGGCACGGCAGGAAGGAAACATGCTTGTGCCATTAGCAGTGCAGAGAGGCTCTTACACCAACACTTATGTAAAGCTTTAGCCTAAATGCAGCCATCATCTTTCATCCTTTCCACCCTATAATCTTTTCCCTGACACCTAAGGATGTGGCTCAGACAGTCTCTTCCTCCAATGCATCTGCTTCCCATGGTACTTTTTTTTCCATACTCACAAGCCTCAGTCTGGAGAGGTGAAGGGAGTAATTGTCCTTCCAGAAAGGCAAAAATATAATTTAAAAAAAATTAAAAGAACTAAAAAGAGTGCTCAGTAAAAATAATGGCAGATGGCATTGTCTCTCTGGCAAACCTTCAGGAAGGTTTTTATTAAAGTGGTAACCATGAGAGTAAATTACCCTGTTAAAGGATGGCTGTGAAGCTAAAAATCAGTATGGAAGAAACCCAGACATGCTGCCAGATGCATATAATTAAGTTTGCATTTTCTCTCAGGCTCCAGAAATCTTATGTTTCAGGATTTGGAATGTTACCCTTTGGGCTGGCTGGGAAACAGGAATTCTGTTTGGCAAAAATCTTTGAGGTGTCAGCCTTCAGTTTCACTGCACATTACAATAAGTGAAGAACATCTCACCAAACCATGTCAATGAGGAGCAGAGAAAATTAGAAGCCTTGATACCTGTTGTTCCTGACAAGGACAGTTGCTGGACAGCTAGCATTTGACCTGGAGGAGATACTCTGCCTAATTTTAGCCAGATATTTCACACCTACTCCTGCTACTGCTCTCAGCACAACTGCACTAAATGTGCTTTTCTACCAAACATCTGCTACCAGGGAGACAGATGTTTCAAAACAAAAAATGTTTAGGTTAAAAAAAAAATTACAACAAGATACAACTACAGCTTTGTTATCAGAATGTCCTTATGAGCTCCATGACTACCTTCTCCTAAACAAATGTATTGAAAACAAAACTCAGAGTGCTCATGATAAGAAAGCAAAAAGCATCCCGTGCCTTCACTTTCCACATTTATTTATCTAACAACAATCACATTGTGCTTAGAAGTGTTACAGGTCTACACCCAGTAAAGCAATTGTTAGTTTGAAGACCAAAAGCTCCTACCGTTTTGAGGGAGAACAAACAGCTCTTCATTGACTTGTATCTTCATCCTATTCTCATCCAAAGCAGTAAGTTTTCCTGTAGCTGGTTCTTCTGTTGTCTTCAGAGAGTACTGTGTGTAGTTAACAATTTCAGGTGAAGTTACTTCTGGTTTGGGGCCATAAATGTTGGGAAACTTCAGAAGTGCTCGAGGCTGGACTGGCTCTGCGGTTTTCTTAACGTTGAACTGAAAATTAAAACCTTGTTTATTACTTTGCACTAATTACACTAATTCCTCCAATTCTCTTAACATTAGACGGGCTGGGACAGGAAAAAAGCAGGGCCTCTGGTCAGTCCTATCATCATTTTTCCTTGGCTTTTAGAAACCACTGCCTGTATGTCTGGAGATTTTCTTGCCAGCACTGATACTTTCTACTTGCATACACTTGGCAGTGGTAGGGAACCAATTAGGTCAGTGACTCCCTCTTCTCAAGACAGCCAGTGCACCAGTGTTTAGGAAGTCCACTATGCAACATAGCATTTTGTCTTGTCTAATTTTATGGGCTTTGAAAGAGAAGTGGGCTGAGAAAGAAAGACATCATTTTGTGCCATCCTCACCTAGCATTCAGTTGAGTTTAGATATTATGTAAATTACAAGGTGTGGAGCTGTAAGTGAGATCCCTCTTATAGAGATCTGAGCCTCATCAGTCCTAAAATACCTAGGAAATGTGAAGTTACTCATCCAAACTTTAAGTGCAGTTTTCCTGCATTCTTTTAAATTCTTCTAAAATAAAAGCAAACAAGCCAAGCAGAATACTTGAGGAATCACTGGACAGCAGCTAGAAAAGGCAACTTGCTTTTGTTGTGCAGAGGCATTACATCCAGCACACAGTGCCTGATGTGGTGGTCAGCCTCTGCTGTCCTCTGTCCTGGAGCTGCTGTGTCAGGCTGCTGTCCTACCACTCACTGGCCACACAGCCTCCTGCCTGCATTGCTCTGTGCTGCCAGCACACAAAGCACTTCCAGATCCTTTGGGATGAAAAACACCACACAAATTTGAAGTATTGCTAGTACAATCTTTTCTTCCTCTTGCTAAAAGCCAGGTATTTAGTCAGGGAATCCATCAGCACACAGCATCTAAGAACTCCATTGGGTCTAAATATTCCTCTTGTCTGTCTGCTCTGCAGAGTTAGAGACGAGAGACATATGCAAGCACAGTGGGACTACCCCACCCCCTCTTCCAACTGCATCTGCCTCTGTTTATTATTTTGCTGCCAGCTCTTTTCCCAAGTGCTGTGTGCTAATCCAGTTACATAGCAGTGCCCTATGGAAGTTCCCTTTGCAACTCAGCAGTTGTGTCCTAAATAAAGACATGAGCAGAAGAGTTCATATGGTTCTGCAAAAATGCATGAAAGCAAGTAAACCAAAAGGAGCAGGGAGGCTGCAAATGATCCTTCTGTGTCCCTGCCCAGTGTCACTCAAAGCACCAGACTGTTGCCACTGCTGGATGTGTTTAGGAATCTTCTGCAGGCTTTGCTGAGAGTTTGCAAACTGACAGCAGTGTCTCATTGTTTTGTAGATGTATGTTTGTGCTTGAACTCTTCCTCCTCACGTATGCAGGGCATGTCCGTGGGGAGCCTCTGTCTATAGCAAATACAAGCATTGCTGTCATGGGAGACATGCCAAGTGAATAAAATGCAGACTTGCTACATCTTTCTTTTGTCATCTGTGTTTATCAGAATCAGGGGCCCCGACAGGTTTCAATAATTAAATGTGTCCAACACTGACTAGGACATACTGTGTACTAATGTAGTCAGAAAAAAAAAGTCCCAACAGAACAATTTATAAACATAGAAGATAATAAAATTTCACAAGCTCAGAATTCAAATTGAGATTCATTTCTTGAAGGTATAGAGACAGATTCTGAATCAGTGACAGCATACCAGAATTCATGTTCCTGGCAAGAAAATTATTTTAACTGGAAAGAATTGCTAAACATATGGAATATGCAAACTAAGAACATTTTGCACATTTCTGTGACAGAATGTTCACTCGGCTGCTATGATATGTCCACACTTCTTTCAAAAAAAACCCATAAAGCCAGTAACATTGGAAATAATACTTCAAATTAAAAAGTCTACAATGCTGAAAGAATGCAATCACTCAGGTAATAACGATACATTTAGGACAGGTTGAATAATTTTGACCCTGTTGGTCAAATATTGGGTTAAGTCATGGCAAAACTTGATGAATGTAGATGTATTGTGAGGAGCATAACTGAATAGCTGCTGGACTGGAGGCTTAACTGAACAATATGGAGACTTAGTGTTTGTTTCAGTCCTGCAAACAGGGTAGCACCTCCTATCCTATGGACAAGATCCAGGATAGATTAACACTTTAACAAGATGTTTCCCAAAAGGCTGTATAAAAGGAAAAAAAAAAAAAAAAAAAGGCCCAGTCCAAGGATGGAGTTAAAATGAGGATTTGAGATGTTTCTGGGCTTGGAGATCACAACATCACACTCTCATAGGAAGAGCCTGATGGTAAAGTTGTCTGTGGATTGTGTTGCTGCAGACAACAGCTAGAAAAATTGCTATGCAAAGTGATATGGCTGTCAAAGTTGCACATTTTGCATTCATGTTAACAGTAAACTTGGAAAAATCCCCACATCATTGTACATTCTTATATACAGGTGTTAGCAAGTCCCCTCGGTGGGGTAGAAAAGACAAGAAAGAAGCCTGAAAGGGACATGACTAAGCTATCAAACAGAACAGTGGGGGAAATTCATCCTGGGAAATGCAAACAGGTACTAGGAGCTATTTACCATGCTCATGGAGGGAGGCTCAGAATTAGAAGAAATCTCTTGAGAAGTCCTAAACTCCATGCAGAAGTTAATCCATGGTCAATGGAGCCACACCTCTCCTCCCCCCTCCAGCAACCACAAGATCTGCTAATGCCATTCTCTGTATCTGCCCCAGTTCTTACAACACTGTTTGTAGATTTGGTCATCTTTCCTCAGCATAAACTGCAACAGGAACATGAGGATGCCAAGGTTCCTTTCTACTAAGAGCCTAAGAGTGGAAGCTGGAGAAAGGCTGAATATTTAATGGCAAACATTACAGAGGAGTTCAGTTAGGACTCCTGCTACACTCTTTAAGAATACAAAAATAATAGTCAGCTCAAATAATTAAAAGGCAAACAAAGATTGTTATACAATGGAGCACAGGCCTTTGGAATGGGCTACTGTGGCGTAACACTTGGTAATGGCTAGGTGAAAGTGAAAAGGACATAGGCACATACAAATATCAGGAGCAACAGCCTGAAAGGTAATACTTTCAGAGACTGACCAGTGCTATAGCTCATGCTAAAGACCACATTCAACTGAGGAAATCATCAAACACTTCCCTTTGAAGAAGAGATTCCCATTATTAAGTATATTAGAAGTGTTCTATAATTCCCCTAGCTCCCTCTTGCACTGAGCTCAGGAGTAAATCAGGCTGTTTGGATTCTAACAAAAATGAAAGAGCACACAGGGATGCCTGACACTATCCATACTCCACATTGCTTTTACAGTAAATGAAAAAGAAATTCACAGTGTGATGAGATTGTTCAGTCATAACAATCTAGATTCTCACTTGCTTTTTGTTATGATTTCAATGCTTTGTTTTAACTTCACACATAATTAATCCCCTCAGTTAGAGGGGCAGAGGGAGGAGGAGGGAAGGTTTTCATAAGAAACCAGCTGTTGACAGGGAACTATCCTGCAGGAACTCTGAGATATTGTGAATAGGATTAAATAGCTGCTATACAAGATCTCAGCAGGAGCCATCTCCTCTTCACGATGCTGCGTGCCACCTGGTACAGTCCAGTCTTCTCTTCTTAGGAAATTATTTCTCTTTTGATCTATCTTAACAACCAAGCAGCATTTCCAGTCCTCACCCCCTGTTTCTGCCATTAGCAGCTTTCTCTTTGGCTCCGTGGCAGCTGTCTCCTGCTCCGGTAATTCTGTGGTACCCAGCTCATCTCTGTTTTTCCCTCACTCCTCCTCCCACTGGCATGTTGTTATATCCTGAACACAGTAGGCAGATAAACAGGCAGCATAAATCACATGCTGAGTAGCCCAACAGGGAAGTTGCATTCCCACCCTCTGCATTTAAAGACAAATCACAGAGTAAATGAGAGACTGTGTCTTACTTGCTGGACTGGCTGAAGCACACTGGGCTTAGTGTTTTCCGTCTCCTCCTCTTGGTCCTTTTCTGAGAGTCCTTTCCCAGGTTGCTTGCATTTGCAGAAGCAGGTGAGACCGCAGAGGGCAAGGATGCTAGTTGCAGTCCCTAAGGTAGCCCCCAGGGCTATAACTGGAGCAGACAAAACCATTGTCCTGCGCTGCACAGGAACAGCAAGCACAGAGACCCTGTGGCTCTTTCTACTCCCTGGGAGAGCAGCTCTCCCACATCCACTCCGATTTCTAGCCTGGCTTCATTCTCCTTGGAAGTCTGAAAGCAATTCTCTTGTGCAGCAGAGAAAAGGGACCAATCTAGACACACAGATAAATCATCCCACCTTTGCTAGGCAACAAGGCTACCTTTCTATCCTGCTGATGGAGTTGCTGCTCCAGGTCAGGGAGAGGAAATAGTAATTGTGGTGCCTGCAATCTCCATATAGCTGCAAACAGGCAGTTTTCATTGAAGCCTGTTCTCCAGCTCCACTGGGAAAAGTCTGATGTGTGATAGAGAGGAAAGACGTCAGCAGAAGGGGCTGGCCTTGTTAGCTAACTCACAGAAAGTGCATCCAAATGTTTGATCATCTCTCTAGCAATACTTCTCGGGGTTGGCTTGCTGATATGCTCAAGAGGTTGCATATTTTTTTTTGTCTTAAGGCAAACATAGTGACTGCCAAAAGCTGCTGGCCTGAGAAGCCCTGTTATGATAGCACTGCACAATAACTCTGTAGTCACAGTAAAGCCTTAAGGCAAAGATAGTGACTGCCAAAAGCTGCTGACCTGAGAAGCTATGTTATGATAGCACTGCACAATAACACTGTAGTCACAGTAAAGCCTCTGTATAAGTCAGGAAAAACTTTCTTATCCTTCAGAGGCTGCAGAACAAACACAAGCAAGAATTAAGCACTGTCCCATGCCTCACCACCTGCCCCTCAAAGCACAGGGTCTGAACCTTTTGGAGCTGCTTTCTGCAGGATATATGCAGAGCAGCACCTCTATTTAAAAAGAGAGCAGAAAATCCTACCAAACAAGACACACTAGTGCATATGCTGCTTCCTCTGGAGAAAATGAGAAAGCAAACAACATATGCTAGATATTAGTCATACTGCTTACCACACTGGTGTCAGGCAGTGGGCTGCTGAGCACAGGAGAAGAACCTGCATGAATAGACTTGAAGAGCTGGATGTCCGTCCCAGTTTTCTCTTGAGCCGATGGAGTGATTATCTTCCTCTGACTCATTTATTTTTGCCTTATTTCTCAGAATGCCCAGCTTGGGAAAGAGGATAATAAGTGTCGTCATTTGATATGTTTCTCATGACATGTACAACCCTTTTCTGGGTACTTCACAAGGAGAATCTAGTGGTCAGAAGGTGATTATAATTCTGGTCACTATATCTCTCAGCCAGAGTGAAAATAGTAAGTAAAATGCAAAATATTCCAAAAAATACCCAGTTCTACTGATTCTACTAGGAGTTTGTCATTCTATTTTGGAATGTAGCTGATGCCCATGGATCAGGAAAACAAATTAACTATGTACAGAAAATTGTTTAGAAATTCAGGGGTTTTGATCCTTCTGTAGCTCAGGTTTTGCATAGATTTTTCTTGACTGTTTTTTTTTTCTTTGATGTTTCACATCTTACTCATGACAACTCACTCAGCCTTTGTTCCTTGATGACATGTTCACCTCCCTGGTACAAAACTTCCCTCACACATCTGAGTCTCACTTTAATTGTTAGATTCCTCTGTAGCACTGCAGCATCCTAACAGCTGCAGTGCACATTCCCCTTCTCCTCCCCCTATCTGTCTTTGTCAGACGTGTCTCACCCCTCACTTCCAAGCCTCCTGACCCCTCATCAAGAGTCAAATCCCAATGGACTCCTCAAGCAGAGGCAGTTCCCTAATAAACTGCTGAGCCTGTGGAAACTGGTTTTTTAGCTCGGCCCACAGAAGGAAAACCTTGAGCTTTGTCTTCTATGTACAAGAACAAAAGTTGGGCACACCAGGCTGGGCCACTGGCATATCCCGCTCTCTCCCTGTGCTCAGCAGTGGGAAGAACATCACACAGAGGAGGTGGAGAAATCTGACTAAACAATCCCTTTGCTTCTTGCTTCTTGTGCCTCACGAGATTCCAAAGCCTTGAGGAGCATCCTTGTGCTTACCTGCTCTGATGTGAACTTTCTCTGCCACAAGTAGGCTGTTCCAACCATTTGCTGACTTATCCAACAGCTATTTCATTCAGCCCACAGTTAAAAAGGTGACATTATAATCATGGTGCCGTGAGGTCTCATCTCAAGTGTGAAGAATGAACCATATTGTTATGGACTTCTACCACCACTCAAGAGAAGCAGAAGTGAGAAAAGCCTGAAGGATGACAAAAAAGATGGACACACTCTTTAGATGCCTTTGATTACCTCCATAGGATGTGTTCTTCCTAGAAGTGCTAATGAAATCTAACACAGCTAGGTCAGAGACCCCCGAGATTTGGAAACCACATGAAAAGGAAGAAGGTTCTGTTAAGGGTAGAATATGGTGAGAGAGATTTGGAGAAGGCATTCAGTCATTCATGAGATGCAATCTTGATGTATTTCCCACAAGCTGTTCTGAGAATTACACAAAGACTGCTTACAACATGCTGCAGAAGTAAGGTCACACCAAAGTTTCTCTGCAAGACAATAATTTAATAGCATAACCTCTGAGGTATTTTCTCCCTGCTTATATAGGAAGATTAAGTTTTCCTTGCCAGAAATTGTATTCATTGATGTGAAATGTAATAGGTACAGAATCATTGTCAGATATCATTTTTTAATAGTAACAGCCAGGCAAAAGCCTTTTGCTGCTATTGCTAGGAAAACAAAGAAGTTGTCCTCACACATTGAATATTATCAATATGTGAGCTTCTACAAGTGACAGGCCAAAGATTTCAGATTTTTGTATGTGTACTGATGCATGTGTAGATACCTAATTTAACTGCATATACTGCCACTGCATGGTTGTTTATTTTTAGCACATTCTGTTCTAAAAAAAATGGGTCATAAATGTATTTCAAAGTCATTTTTACACTTGCTTGTTTCAACAGTCAATAATTAAACTGCTTATTTTTCTTTAAAGCAGTAGTAGGATAAAATGGGGTCAGGTAATGACCTTTCTCACTGGCCATTCATGCTGATACTGTCCAGAACTGCATAGCTTTTTTATCTGTCACATCTGTCATTAGAAGGAGACTTGCCAAGGTAGAAAGATGAAAGCCTGTTTTTGCAATCCAGACTTTAGGGGCAGGTTCAGGCCTGACAACATATTTCACAGTCATCCTATCCACATATTTTCTCTAGATCCTGATGGAAGGCATGTATAAGAATGGCAAAAACATATACATGGTTTTCAGCTTCTGGTATTTCAGACAGGAATACTCTGTGATGACAAAATATAAGGTACCAGTAAACCTTTGGTGTCTATAGATTCTTTATTCCTGCTGTGAGTTCTTCTGCTGACATTTTGGGCCTTTCTGTTCATTGGCTGTATAAAAGAGGATTACTCTGAAGGAAGTACAGATCACATGGAGAATTACAAGAGCTTTTGCATTGCCTAGCTATAGTTCATACTTTACCAGAAAAGAAAAAATAGAAGCCCTTTAATATAATTGCCAACCACTTGAATAAGCAGGTGGGATTTTCAACCTTTATTTTGACAATCGAAGACACAAATTAAAGTTCCAGAATCCAGAAGGAAAAGCTGACATACATCTGAATGAAAGATGTTTGCACACTACTTTCCCTGACTCAGCCTACTCCACTCCATCAAGGGCTGGTATCAGAGACACTCTGCTTCTCACCGAGGCGTTTCACCAGGCAGAAGTGTGAGTTAACAGATGGAAATGGGAAAGTTGTTCAGGCTTTTTTTTTTTTTTTTTTTTTTTTTCCCTTCAGGGAAATCCTTTTGACAGTCAGATTTAGCCTGAAGGTGTAAGCTCATGTTTTCAGTTGTATTGACTTGTTGTGTGATTCTGTGCTAGAGAAATGGAACAGTTTGAACAGAACTTTATTTCCAGATCATAGCAAGTTGTTTATATCATCCACTTCAGGCACTGAAGTAGTCAGTTAGTAACAGAAGACCACATAAGGCTGTCATGCATTTTGTTTAATAAGTAAATGAAACATTGTGAAAACAAAAGTGAAGGTAAAAGGCTTGTGCTTGCAATGACAGCAGATGACTCTTTGTGCGTTTGTGTGCTGTTGCCTCAAGATGTAAAAGCTTTAGAAAGACATTCTGTCTTCCTCCAAGTGGTGAAGTATTCCTCCACCAGATGGTGAAGTATTAACAAACCACTGAAATAATCCTTTGCAGCACTATTAAGACAAAGCAGTTGTCTCTACATATTCATATGCAAAAAGAAAATAAAGAAGGAAGATCCCTGAGAGGAATGTGGGCTTGGTCCCTCCATCACTGTCACTGAAACAGACCTATAGATATAAATCAAGTAAATTAGGTAATTAAGGGAAGAACAAAGAATCAGTTTCTAAAAGAAAGCTATACAATGATCAGCCTCAACAAAATGAGCTTCAGGGTGTGGTGCTTCATCTGGTGTTAATGGATTTAGAACTCCTGGAAACCTCCAGACTTCCAGGAGCACCTGCCAGCTGTGTGTGTAGTCTTTTCCCACATTTCTGCCCCCAGGATGATGATAAGGATTTAGCATCGTGGAGGGTCCAGCTAGGTGCATGTATGCAGTGTAGGGTTTGTGGTTACTGATTCTATACCGGGACACTACACTGTCCTGAGACGAAACTCTGTAGAATTCAGGAGATCTATGGGAAAAATGTGGCTGTCTACCTGTATCAAGAGGCTGCCATGTACCCCTGTCACCAGCAACCGCTCTAAACCTGACTGTTGTGCATCTCTTGCATCCCTTGCAGCAACACTGGGTGAATACTGCCAGAGGGTGGAAGACTCAATACAAGAAAGTAGAGAGAAGGGGCCAAAAAGCAAAGATGGACAGGAAGGATAGCGTGCTTTACACAAGGGTAAGAGAAAAAAAACCAACCAAACAAAAACAAACCAACGTTGGGGAGGAATAGGAAGGGTCTGTAACATGAGAATCGGGCACTGGTGTGACTCCTGTAGCAGGATGCTACACTATTAAAAAACTAGGAAAATGAGAGGGAGTTCAGGAAAGCACCACATGAATGAATTAAGGGGTGTGAGGCAGTGGGTCAGGGTGTGCCTCAAGAAGATCAGTTTCTTTATCGATGAAAAGGCTAAGGGATGTCTTGGTCAAAATCCTTAAGGACCCAATTGTGGAATAAACCTTTGATGACAGAGGTTCTATCCTGCTGAGCAAACAAAGTGTTACCAGGAGCTAATGGCCAGCAGCTGATGCCAGATAAACTGGAAATATTGCAGATTCCCAACAATAATTTCTGTGGCATAATTTGTGTGGGAGCAATCTCTGAGGGATTACAGAGGGTTATCCATCGTGGGTTGTTTTGAAATCAAGACTAGTTGTGCAGATTGTTTTTATGGGGCTATTTTTGTTCAGTTGAGGTCTACACTGATGCTGAATCACCAGTGACACCACCGATGTGCTGTCCTGTGTTGTTCCATACCTATATGAGGACCACGTGGGATGTGAAGAGAGTATTATTGTATGAGACAAGTTTTCAAAAAAAATCACAATTGCTCTGAGAGCATGCAAAGAGAAAAGCAGCTTTAGAAGGTCACATCACACCACAGAGTCCAGCAGAAAAACAATATCTGTGCATTACCAGGTGAATTCCTTTAGTGTGAGGTCTCAGCATCTCAGCAATGCAGATTCAGAAAGAAAACGCCAGCTCCAGCTCAGGACAGACCCAGGTGAAAGAAAGAAAAAATGTATCACTGGAAATGCAGCTGAAAGGAGAGTGTAAAGTGGTAGACAAAAGGTTAAGTGTGAGCCCAATTAGTAGGTGAAGTTAAGCAAATGAGTTAATGCTTTCCTATGTGGGGGAGGGTATCTTGCTGAGAGCAGATAACTCAGATAGATATCCTGCTTCTCCATTGAATTTCGCTAATTTGCTATTGAAAATCCAGGAAAATAGAGCTTGTTTTGTGCCTAACTCATTTTAATGTGAGAACTGGCTCTTGACTGACTGGAGAAGCAGACCTTACTTCTGGGCAGGTAGTTCCACTGCTAGTGTACGTTTATTTCCACTAGATTTTTTTATATATATTATCACAGGAGATTTGAGAAGCTCCAAAGCCTTCCCAAGTGCCGGACACCAGAGTGCACGTTGTGTATTTGCAATAAACGGCTGCCTCCTAGAGGTGACAATATTTTTCTTACAGTTTCTGCTTGGAGTTTATAACATGCCAGAATTTCAACCTTTTGCAACACCAATGCTGTAAAGGATACTTTGCAGAGAAAATCTTTGGATCTCGTGCTTTTAGTTAAAATTATATCTCTAGCAATGTTAAGGCTGCAAAGCCAGGAAATTCAAGAATTATGGTTGCTATAAAGCCTTAGCTCTATCTACTTTCATGTAAGCCTTGTCTTTAAGCCTTTAAGTACAGGATGACACCATCTTATTTGCAAATGAGCTGTGAATAGTTTGCCGATAAGATGCACTCTGATAATGAATCAGGGTTATATACTGAACACGTCTGGGTTTTATATGTGTCTCCCTCCAAAGGAGTAGATAAAGAAAAATATTATTCCAAATTACTGGCTGATATTACTGTTTAAGCAGCTAGAAATATACACCATAATTACATGGGTTTTTTCTCATTTGATTTACACGCAACGTGGCACTTGTGGCCTGACTTATGCCAGATCTGCGTGCTCATTTCCGTGGCAAAATTCCATGGAAGTTGTGTTGGAACATGAGCAGCACTGTGTGGTATTAAGCTGAGAAAAAGTAACCTACAACTGTTCTTTAGGAGGTACCATTGTGTGAGAAAGCCCAAGCAGGCAAGTAGTCCTTCTGGACTTGCAGCAGAGCCTGGAGGTTCTGTCCTCCACATCTGGCTCCTCATCCCACTGCCTCTCAGACTGCAGATATCACTGTCACTGCGGAAAAACTTCCAGAGGAAGATGGGGAAGACCCATCAGAAAAGGCTGTCATATTTTTCACTGCACTTCAGGAATCAATCTAGCAGCAAAAGGGCCAAAGCAACATCTGCTTTTGTGTCAGTTAATTCCAGTTTTGGAGCAAATTGCTTTTCCCTTAAGTGTTACATGCAGCTCTTGCCTTTCCAGCCTAAAATAGGATGTCATCAAACAAAATCAAGTTCATGGATGGATCAGAACAGATGACTCAAGGTGTGGAACTGGTGCTGTGTAAAGGAATGAAAGAGCAAATTACAACTCCTCAGCCCAGAAAAGAGACACTGCAAGGGAAGAAGAAAGAGGTCTCTAAAATCCTGTATGGGAGAAACTGGCTGGGGATCAGCTTCCCAGTTCCAGTATGAGAACTACAGGGAAGATTCAAGTAGGACTCACATTCAAAACAAGGGGGAAGTATCCTATATGTTTGCCTTGCTCTTACACACTTTTCTAGGCAGCCACTTTTGGCCCACGCCACAGAGAGGCCACGGGGTCACAGAGGCCTGTGGTTATTCCAGTAGACATCACATGCCACACAAATTTTATTTCCTACGTCTTTTAGGTAAAACCCTGAGAATCACTTGGGTTTTGGAAATGTTATTTTGAGTCACTGACTCACGTAAAGTTGCAGTTTGTCAGCAGCTGTTGGTCTCTTATTGTTTCCTTCCATGTTTCCTTTGAGTCTCAGTGAAAGTTTTCATGTATCCCCTCCATCTGTCAAAGAGGCACAGGCAGGAAGGCACAGTGAATAGACTGGGAACTGATCTGCTCCATGTAGTCACTCACTATGTTTATTGGAGTATTTTGCTGGCTACCTCAATTAGTAGAAGCTGCAAGTACCTCAGCAGTGGTAATTCTTAATGTCTAATGGTGAATCACTTTTAGTCCTTATAATAACAAGAACAATACAGGAACATTTTTCCCTAAGACGACATTGTTTGATCCTGTTCCTTGACATAGAGACAGAGAACAAAGAGGAGGAAATAAGTGAAGATAAGAAAGATTCACATCTTCTAGTTCTGAACTCGAGAAATTATATTCTGTTCACGTTCACCTCTAGCCATGCCTTGTGATCCACAAGATTTTGTCAGGTTTTGGAATGCTTTCAATGACACTGCTATTATACAAATTTCAGCCAGCACTTTGATAAAATGAGTTGTCACATAAGATCATGAAGACAGACCTTCCAGCTTCACCTTTCCAGAGAAAAACACCCTCTACAAAAACAGCCTTTTCAGAAAACAGCCTGCAGGTATCAGGAGAGATGCCTTTCTCCGAGTTTACTGACTGAGGTAAGTGCAAGAGTGGCATGGATCTGTGCTTACAGTATCCTTGCTCCTCTGCTGCTGTGATCTCTCTGGCTTCCATGCCTTCCTTTCTGAGAAATTGGTTTTGGTTTTTTTGTAGAAACATTTGCTATGTTTAGCTTTTCAGATTGAGATCACAGTGAGATCTGACCTCGTCCTGGGCAAGTTTGATAGGTGATTGCTGTTCAGAATTGATGTTGTCCAGTGAGAAATAGAGCAGTAGGTCCTTCACATTTTACACTACTGCCAGCACTGTTATTGACAGCTTTGCAGTCAGGCCTAATCTAAATGATCTTGAGATAGCCACCACCTTCAGGATTTAGGCACTTCTGTGGTGGAAATCACAGGGGCATTGCCTGTGATTGCCCCAGAGGGCTGTACCTGCTTAGTGCACAGCTTTCAGTCTTCAAAGTCATTGGGGCAAAACCTTCCCCTAACATAAGACTGAAAAAGTTACATCCAAATTTGAAAGGAGCCCTCCCATGTGTGCTCCTTTCAGTAGCTCTAGGGATTTATTTTCCTTAATTTTCACAACTACCCAAATTACACTTCAGAAGACTGTTCTCTCCCCAGTGGGCTCACTGACTTGAAGCCCTGTGTCCTCAGCTGCTCCCTGCTGTCTAAACTGGAGCAAATGATCTTCGAGCTGCAAATCTGCAAAGTGGGTCAGAGGCTCTTCCCTGGGTACAGCAGGAGGAAACCTGACCCAGTAATGATGAAGAGTAAAATGCTTAGTGCAAATTCCCTTACTTGACTCACTTGTTTCCACACTGGTTTCCACAGTCTCTACTTCACTGATGTGCTTTGACACTAGCCAGCTCACTCTGTCTTTTTTTCCTGGACACAACTGTGACTTTCAAAACACACAGTTGTATCCTCCCTCTGCTTTTGTAAACCTTTCCCTCCTCCTTCTCTTTTTCCTTTTATCTGTTCATTTTGTAGTCTTCCCTTTCCCTCACCATTCAAGAATCCATGGTCTATTGAGGGGATAGATGATTCTTCTTTCTCTGTATCTTGTCTCTGCTTAGTCTTTTCCTGATCCATTCCCACTGTCATATTTCATAAATAGATTACAGACCCCATACCAACATTTGATTGATCTCTTTTTTTACAATGTGAAATCTCAGGCTGACACTGATACCTTCTCCCAAGAGACTTCAAATGAACTTAAGCCTGACATGGTCATAATAAAACTCACAATTTTCCCATGCAAGTTGCCTGTACTGTCCAACATCATCTCTCACACCACATTTTTTTTATGTTTCAAAAGCCCCCATCACTCAAGCCTGCACATCTTGGATGTCCCCAGCATGGCCTACACATATCACATCAGCAGCAGTTTGCACTTTCTTCTCCACTGTCAGGCTCTTGTCTGTACAGCCTAACTCCTCTGAAGTACCAGTTCCACTGAAGGTGCTTCATGGCATTATCAGACAAAAATTATGTGATAAAGTTTAAATCATGCTGAGGCTGTGCTTTAGAAGCTTTAGAAGGGAAAGAAGTTTTGTTCCAATAAAATCTAAATTTTGCATTTCACCTAAATTGTGACAAAATACATGAATCTTGTGTCAAAATTTCTGTTCAAAGTTGTGACACACTTGGTCCCAGACAGTAGGAAGGAAAGGTCAGCCCCTGTCTGTGGAACAGGGACAGTTGTGTAATCGTCAGCAGTTGCATGGCAGGTGTGTAGGAGAGATGGCTGCCTACAACATCTTACCCAGTCTGGCTTTCTCTGCACAGAACAGGAAATGATGGGGGCATGGAAACCACACTATGATTCATACTTCACTTTTTTTTTTTTTTTTTTTAATAACAAGCATATAGATGTTCTAAACATCCTGAAAATCTAGGTGACTTTGTTCCAGACACACAGAAACTCATGTGGTCCTGCTCCTGTGAGGACCAGTAGGTCAGCAAGTCTGCTGCCCACTTAGTTTAATGATTGGGCAAAAAAATGGGAGTTTTTCTGGTTTGTTGGGTAAAAAGGTTGACTTGACCATTTGATATATGTATTTCCTTTTCTATTTGCATTTTACTGTTCTTTTCAGTTATGTCATCACACCAACCAGCACCTTAGTGCTTGTTCTTTCAACAGATCATAAGATATCAGAATTGCAATGGTCTGAGGCTAGAGCCATAATTCATTTAATGGCAGGCCACAAAGACTGCCTCTATGGCCCTCATAAATTCTTGGAGAGACGAGCTCTACATTCTCTTCTCCTTTTTATGATGGTCCAAAATGAGTGTCACACGGGCCTCTCTCTCTTCAAGATCAGAAGAGATTATCAGAATAAAGAAAGTAATAAATACTCCACCCTTCTCTCATTTGCAGAGACTAACCACTTCAAATATTTCACATCATTCACTACTTCAATTTCCTACAAAAAGAATTTACTTATTTAACAGAGGAATACAGATGTCCACACAGAACCTGCTTATGACATTCTTATCCGAGATAGAAGGCAAATACATGTGAAAAAATGGAAGCAGAACTCTAAATAGAAGATTTCTCAGAGTGCCTTGACCTTGATTTTTTGCTGAACTCACACTGCATCATGTGCAGATTTACAACAGAACCATCCCTGTAAAAAAACAGAGCTGCGGTTCAAATCTTCCAGTACAAATAAATGGTTTTTCTGCATGCAAACTGAGAGCAAAATCTGAGTTCACTGAGGAGAATTGAAACTATTAGCAAAGATGAATCTAAAGCCAAAAGGCTAGACTCCCAGACTCTAACATTAAATTTTGGCCATGCATGTTTCTATCAGCTAGTTCGATAAATCTAAAATAAATTATATATGAAAACTTAGATAGGCTTTTCTCTTTAGCAGAAGATCTCAAGGCAGCCTCTCTAATTTATTTCAACTGCACTTACTCTGAGGAGAGGGATGTGTTCACTGGAGCAACAGAGGGAAGGAACCCTGGTAAGGCCTTCAGCAACTGTAATTGTAGGTAATGTGTCAATGTGCCTTTAATGTGTTCAGTAACTAATGGGATAGTTCCTGCAGATGAGTGGAAAAGAAAGGCCCCTGTGGAAGCTTTTCCTTTAATGTAATCACAGCTGTAAGCCAAGGTTAATGTAGCCACAGCTCCCTCAGGAAGCATCATGGATAGATAATTCTATCCATGCCGTCCTCTGCTCCCTGTTAGGTCCACTTTTCCCCCCAGGAATGGTGAAAGCTACAGGCTGGCATCCTCATGCTCCAGGATCCTTCCATACCCTATGGTTAAAAATCCTGAAATTCTTGGTGACCCAAATAAAATCAGTAGTGGAAGGGGGAGAGAGAGGTGCAGACATAAATGTACACGTTCAGCTCCTCCTGCTCAAAATAGGGGACAAAAATTTCCTTTCCAGATGGAATTGCTGGAAGGGTAAATCCCTGATGGTGCATTTTTTAGTGTGTGCTTTTAACAGGAGCCCTAGCATGGCACAAAGAAAGAGGCAGGAACAGGTATCCCTCAGAAACTGAGAGGGGATTAAGGGTGGTTTTCCTGTTAAATAGTTAAATCATGAATTGCAGTGGTAGATTTTTAAAACCTGAATTATTTCCTTGTAAAAACTAAACCACAGCAATGTGAGGTGGCAGGGTGGTTAGCCCAGGCCAAGGTTGTGCTGTGCAAACCACCCCAGTCACTGTTTGAGAACACAAAGCAGGAAAGCCTTCAGCCTCCCACTCTTTCTCCCCTAACTGCTGCAGCTTCTTGCAGCATCCCTTGCATCAAACCTGCTTGTCCAGTCACTCTCCCTTGATAAGTTTTAGCTTTCATGTTTTTCAGATTCTGTGCTGCCTAGGGGTGTAGTTCTGAGCCTCATATTAAGTGTTGGTAAGTTCTCTTCACAGAGTAGTAGACAAGACAAATCCTTTTCCTGCTGAAGACCATGGACAATGAGTACAAGTTTCAAGCCCAAAAGCATAAACAAAGGTGGGCTAAAGAGAGAAAACAAGAAGGATGAGGCCTCACAACCCGAAGCTGTAATTGGACAATTAAACCCCAATATGCAAATGCACTAAAACTTATAAAAGTGTAAGACCTCGTGACTGGTTGTCCATTTTGTGACCATTCTAAGTCCACCTTGGGTGTAGCCCTGGTCAGGCTCTTGTCCTGCCCAAGGTGTATCCTAGAGGCCTTTCAGTAAATATCTACTTTATTCTCCAGCTCTGTCCTGTCTCTGTGTCAGGCCATCCTTCCCAAGGCATCACCCTGCTATCCCCAGCTCTGCTGTGTCCCAGCTGGCGGGGTGGCAGACCCTGCAGGTCCAGCCTGGCCCCTCAGCCCCCAGGGCAGAGCATGCCCCTCGGTGTGGCTGTCTGAGGCCCCCAGGCTTGGGTTACAGGCTCACACCGAGCTGTCCTGCCTGCCCGGGCACACACGCTGCATCACTCATCGTGGCCAAAGCTGCAGAGATCACTGCCTGCTTCTCTGGGGGAAAATGCTCTCCTTGGCAAAAGATGCCTGGAACATGCAAGTGGGTTCTTTGTTTTAATAACTTTCAAGTTTATTATTAGGTAATCTTTCCAATGTTAATATTTAGCCACTAGTGTCTGCCTGGATAGCAGCTTGCTTAAAACAAGACAGGGTCTGTAAGAGCTGAGCTCTGACTTTTCCTAAAGTACTTTTCTGTGGATAAAGTCAGAAGTAGCAGAGTGTCCAAACTCACCTGCTCAGGAGACATGAGAAGACCTACAAATTATCCTCCCAGGAGAGGAAGCAAATCCATAAGCTAACCTGCTGAATGGGGAACTGGTATTAGAAAAGAACAGTAAGAATGAAACAGCCTTCTGGAGACTCCCATTGAAATATTAAAATGTCCTGCTTAGAGGACAGTTGGGAAGCAAATATGTGAATAACAAGCAAAGATGTCGAGGCAGGTACTGAGACAAGCAGCAGTCAGAGAGCACAGCCAGCCTTTCTGATGAGGGACAGAGGAGAAAGAACTCAGTGCAGTGATATTTGAATGAGGGACAGTGCCCAGTCACCAATGGACTCCTTATCAGGTAGATCTGTGTACCGTAGAGGCAGAGATGTGCTTTCCACTTACAGCACACACAGGCAGCTCCCATGCACTCCTCTGAGAGGCAGACATGATGCATTTCCTCTGCCTCAGTTAATTTGCCAAGCAAGCACTCACAAGGGCAACTTTCATGGCAGGGTTACTGTGAGTAAAAGCTTCCCTGTAGGCAAAGGAATACTTCTGCTCACAGGAGATCAAACCAAGCAGGGAAGCTGGCTGGCATTGCATAATCTGTCACAAGGAGATCTCCCCAGCTGGGGCAGCACTGGGTGTCTCCCTTCAGAGGGCAGAGAGACCAAAAATGACCCCAGGCACTGCTCAAACAGCTTGCACCTTACCCCATCACATGGATTCCTTTGCAATCAGCATAACATTGCTCTGCAGGCTGGAAACATCGTGTAAACCCTTTGATCCAGCCTTTCTTCACCTAAGGGCAGCAGACAAATCAGATGGCTTCTCCTGATAAAAGAAAGGAATTTGTTGTTTTTTTCAAGGCAATCAGAAGTTCATTACTAGAATTGTCCAAATTAAAGTTCCAGTTTCATCAGTTCCATTCTCCTTCCCTCAGCCCAAATAGCCATTGGATCACACATCATTACAAATGCTAGTTTAATTGCTAAATTATGCTTTGCTAAATTTGGCCTTGAAATCTGATTTTGAAATTAAAATAATTTTTTCACTTTTATTTGAGAAGTCACAACGTTTTTAGTATTCCAACGTGTTTCTTTACTATTTTTTTTTCTAACTCCATATTTTTCTTTTGTAAAGAAGAATGTATCAGAAAAAAAAAATCTTTTTCTTCATTGTCCTTCTTCTGACGACAGACTAAAGCTCAAAGTTTCCTAGGTTTGGCTCCTTGAATAGAAAAGTGACTACCCAATAGCAAGCCAATGTTCGTAATTTTAGGTTTGAGTTCTTTCAATAAACAGTCAGGGCTGGGACTGCAGCTGGAGCTACTCATTAATATCATGGAGGATGTGTCAGTGTTCTGCTAAAGAACCTGCAAATCATGTGGATTCATTGCTCCAGATGGTGTTAGCAGTGGCAAACATGGAAAGCAAAACAGAAAGTGGAACAACAACCAGAACAACTTCAGGTCTTCTCTGGGAGGTAGGATCCAAAGAAGAAATGTGGAGAAGGACAGGAAAGACAAGTAAATCTATGAATGCAGCAATTAAGGTTGTGGGCACTGGGAAATGGCTTCTAACTCCACTTTGATTTGTCTAGAGCTGTCTTTCATAACACACATCAGTCTTCAATATAGGGACTTGAAGTCCATGCTGATTACTTGTGAAACCCTCAGGAGCTGCCAGCACTTCAGTAATACTGTCAACCAGCAAAGTGCAGTACTGGCTGGCATGAATTCCACTGAAATTGTCCACTTCTAATCACTGCACTACCAAAAAGTACAGGCAACTTGGAAGGAATGAAAATATAATTGTAGAATCAAGAAGAGTGAAATTAGACTAAAGGGCTGGAAGTCCTTTAAGCCAGCACAGAAAAAGCTTGTGTGAGGACTGATTTATATCTGGAAAGTGTCTGATCATAAAGACACCACAGAAAAGGAACTGATTTCTGTGTGATTAGGGCACTTGGAATTAGTGAGAGGGAGACAAAAAGCACTGAGCTGAAAGCATTGCACAGGAGCAGACTTACTGGCCAGAGGATGGGGGCTCAGAATTCATGAATCCAGAGCTCAGTGGGAACCAGAATTCCTTTTTCAAATGAAAATGAGCCAAAATACTGAAATGCTGCACAAAGCAAACATTCCTGGGAAATTATACTGAGCAATTCTACTTAAAATAATACATTCCTGGTTCATATTTGCCATTAACCCAGACTGCATATGTAATTGTGTGGTGTTTATTCATGTGATGCCAATCCACAGCAATTTCAGTTGTGTTGTGGTCCATACAATTGCTTCAATGGTTGGTTTTGGTAAAGCCAGATTATTTTAAATTTTCAAGATTAGTTAGTATCTTACTGTGAATCAGTTATGGTAGCTATCACATAACTTCCACAAGCTGTTCAACATAAAGGTTTCTATTAGTTCCTGGAATTATTTTTTTCCTGCATTTTATGGCACGGCAATTAGTAGCAATTAGTGCAATTTCTTTCTATAATTAAATCTTGATGGTTTACATTATATTTTGGAAGCTGTTTACAGTGAAAAACTCCAAAGAGAATAACACATATGACTAAATGACATATGACTGAGCAAAATCTGAAAGATTTCTGCAGAATTGTTGTATCTTTCGTGCATCTGCTGTTTTGATTTTGACTATATATACTTGCAGTGAATTCCCATATCAACAGAAGGGAAAATAATTTTGTTTAAATTGGTATGTCTGTATATTATTTTCTTGGTTATGCCTACAGATTTCTGCAAACAAGTCTATGTCCTCAGGCATAACTCCAAGTTTTGTAGTGGTCATTTAGGAGCAGTGCTATTTTTTGCTGAGAGACTGCTTGCAGGCTATGACACTGTCCAAGTACTTTTTGACATTTTCTTGTTGGTTTTGGACATCTGCTAATAATTGTTCACATGTTCAAAATCTGTGGAATCCCTACTGTTCACCAGAAACTGGGATATACTGACAGGAGAACTCGGGTTTGACAGAATTTGCACCATGCTTTTCTTGTACACATGCAAACGCAGCTTCTCTTTGTGAAGTCCTTTTTTGGTTCCTGAGGGTTCAAAACAATTTCTGTGGCATTTTCTCTACTAGAGGTACCAACTTTATTGTGTCTAGTAAAACTATGTCCTGTTTTTGCAATATCTCAATAAATTAGAATATTTTTTGATTAATGAAAACAGATCTGTTGACAATTCCTCTCCCCATGAGTACCACACTTTGGAAAATAACCAAATACTGGATGTAAACACCAGGAACAAGGTGATAAGATCTTAAGAACTGGCAGGAACCACGAGTACCAGCACTCCCCCTCACTCTGTGTGCTTTGCCAGCTGCAACATTTACTGCCACATCCTCGATCCCAAAAAGTCACCTCCCCCACCAGCACTATTTGTTAGCTTATGGAAAACGTGGCATGCAGCAATCTATTTCATGAACTGTTCAGTATGTCAGCATAGCAACGTGTCCAGGATAAAACATGCTGCATCCTTTTTGCCTCACTCTTTCCTGAGCACAGGAAGCTCATCAGGAGTATCAGTCAGTCATTCAGGAGTAGTATTTTCCCAATAACATGCTACAAAGATGCTGAAGTTACCAACCTTCCAATCTTGCTTTAAGTTTGTTTTATGCCCTCACTACCCTTGATTCTTCCTTTGCTTCTGGACCTGGTTTTCCCTGAGAATGGTCTGATTTTTCCTTTTTTCCTCCTAAACTCTAATGAAAGCAGATTATGTGCAAGCCCCATGTGCAGTGTGGTTTGGTATGGTTTGGCATGCCGAGGTGTCTGGCATCATGGACTTTTGTTTTGTCCTTTTGTTGAGTGAGAAACATGGAGAACCATTCTCCCACTGCAGACCAGAGCTGCACAGCCTTGCTTCAGCACAAGGAAGATTTTCATCCTTCTGGAAGACAAATATTAAAGACACTTAGCATTGCTTATTGAGAACAATTATGAGCACAAAGGACACACAATAGGATTAACATGCTGACAATGGCTGCTTGATTCATGGCCACAAGGACCATGTGCCACCCTGCTGTTTACTAACCTAGGGCAGCCTTCAGCCAGTGTGCAGAGACAGAAAAGGAAAAGTAATATCCGCCTATACTGCCTTCCTCTGGGGGTGATAAAAGCTTATCCCCGGACTTTGTCAATCCAGACTTTCTTAAAGTAGTCAGCAGTGTGAGACTTTCTTAAAGTAGTCAGCAGTGTGCACTGTGAACTTTCCATCACTAAAATAAAGAGTAATCCCCCCCAACACAATTCAGATTTCATTTCCATCTATTTCCTACTCTTGACTGGGTATGATTTGGAGACAAATAGAAGGAAAGCCTTCTGCTGCTTCTTGATTCGTTCACCAACATGGAGAATTTCTAGAACATCTTAATACAGAAATAAGGAATGAGTGGGTTTAAAACCTGCTCTGAGGGTTTCTGAGCACTAGCATGGTCTAGAGACTGAATCAGTGCATATTATAATTCAGTTTCCTTTTCCCTGCATGAAAAATGTACTCTGACACAAACCAAAAGTGTATCAGAGACCATATGCTTTCCCAGCTACAGCAGCTTGAGCAAATGGTTCACTAAGCAGAGCTTTGCTGTGAGAAGAAGTTGCTGTGGTAAGAGGCTCAGTGGTTGCTTGTTTGCCTCCTACAAGCATTTCTTGCTAGATTTGCTCCCTGCTTCTTCTGGACAAGTGCACTCCACCTCTGGACAAGAAGTGCACTCCAGCAAAGCAGATCTGTTAATCATTCTCAAAATGAGTAAGTGCTGCTTATGCTGCTGCTCTCTTTCCCCCCTCTCTGATTGCTGGTCACAAAACTCCTAAGGGCACCTATAACTGCCAGACTGCCAGAAATAATGGAGCACAGGAGACACTCCTGATGCAGTGATATGTCAAGAAACACAGAGGAAAAACCAAAAGTCTGTACTTATAGAACCATAAGATGTCTCAGAGAAGACAGTCATAAACTCATTGGGTAGCCATGTGTTCTGTGTTTAAAAGAAACACAATACTGTTGTGGCCTTCTGTAATCTCAGTGGCATAAGAAAAAAAAGGAAAAAAAAAAAAAGGCACTTACTCTCTGAAATCCTAACAATCCAGTTCTCTGGAGAGTTATCCAGGAACAGGGGCTTTCTCTGTGGTAACAGTCAAACTGGACATTTCAGGAAAGATCCCCCGAGGAGCAGAGGGGGTGCATGGCAGCACAAGCATGAGGCTGAGCCAGCTCTGGAGAGCGGCCCCGTGGGAGGCCCGGGGATGCTCCGGGTGGCGGTGACAGCGATAGCGCAGCACCGGGAGATGCCCGGGGGCTAAGCTGGCTGTCGAGGCAGCCGAAGTTCTCTTCCTGCTGAGGTTCCCATTGGCCGGGGCAGGCTCTCCGGGCCGGGCAGGGCAGGCTCTGCCGGTATATGTAGCGGCAGCGCTGCCGGGCGGGCAGAGGAACGGGCTGGCTCTGTCCCCACGGCACCATGGAGCTGAAGGGGTCCCTGGTCCTCATCCTCACCGCATCTCTGCTTCACGCTGCCCTGGCCTTCCCTGTTCAGGTGAGAGCAGCTCCCTGCGGTTGTGCTCCATCTTTACCTGTTCCTCCTGCAGCGAAGCTGGGAAGGCCCGCTTTGATAAATGTTTTTGGCAGAAAATGTTAGTAATATAATAATAAATAAAGGCAATGTAATGATTTAGTTCCTCCATTCATCCTGATTTTGATACTATTGTTGCTGCATTTGTCAGCTATGGAAGAATAATGCCTTTTACCTGTTGGTTTTGCAGGAGAACTATGAAAACAGCACAACAAGTAAGTAGGATTTATAGTGTGTTTTTAAAACGACTGCTGTTTCTTGACTGTTTATTACATACTTGGTTTTGACTTGTTTTTAGAGCAATGACAGGCATTTTGAATAAGGCTATGTTTCATAACTTGTTATTGACCTGAGTGCAGATGTGTTTTTACAAAGATGTGCTTTATGCAGACTTTTGGGGTATGGATTATTAGGTTAATTTAGATGTGCTTTCACAGGCTTGAAAATAAAATATTAATTAGACATCTTGATACCTTTTCATTGAGTTGAATGTTATAATAGGACTGCTAATCATTTGCCTCTGCCTACCTCAGTGCAGCTGTATGAGAAAGAGATGTCAGGCATCAAAGAAAGCTTTGCTTTGTTCTGGTTTGGAACAGGCTCAGCTGAACAGCTTTTGTTAACTTGCAAAATACGAGGAGATAATTGCAGACCTTCGGAGGTCAATGGAAAGAAAACTGTAGGCAGACTTTAACTACAGCAAGAAACTAACAGGCTGGGTGTAATGTGTGTAAAAAGAAGACACCTTGGAAAAATTTTCTTGACATAGTCACAGCAAGTCAGTGACAAAAGAAAATTGACAAATTCTGCTTTTGAACTGTCATTTATGGCATGGGAAAAAAGGGATGTTGTAAAATTGCTGTTCAGTATATTTAGAAGGGACCAAGGGACACACTTGCTCAGGTTCAAGGTAGTCAGTTGCTCAGACTCAAAGTTGCAGGTTTATTGGGACAAATGCTTACAGTGAGTTTTAATTTATCGTTGTTACTGCTTTTTGTGCCTATTGAGACATCTTTCAGTGTTTAGAGTGTAGGGAAAATGTGAGCTGTATAATTTTGAAAGCCCTATCACACCAGATGTTCATTTCATCAAGGAGATGGCAGATGCCTTCTGTGGTGTCTCATTTGGGTTTTAAAAAGAAGTTGCAGGCTTTATGTGACTAGGAATCTGGAGCCTAATTTCCACTGACTTTGACTAGTCAATTAATCTAGTGCCTCCTGGGTGCATAAATTCTGGATCTGGTCAACCCATCTCAAAAATATTCTTCCCTGCAGAATGTTTTTAGGTGCCATGGATCTCTCTGATGCAGCTGGTGGGAACTGACCAAATTTTTCTATAATAAACCACCACCATTAGAGTGGACTTCCATTGCCATGTAACTGAAGTAACAGTCTGAAAACACAGATGGAAGTCTTTCTGGCTCAATAAAAGCAGTTCTGTTGCAGGTGCTAGATAGAGTCTGAAAAGGAAGACATGCCCTCATTATGTTTGAGCAATAATTATGAAAGGGGAATGGTGCTGCAAGGTGTGATAGAGCTTGGTGTATCTTTTACTGAAAAAAATTGTAGTAAAATTTAGGGCACAGATGGGCTTGGAAATAATGACTGTTTACTTGAGTGTTCTCTGTTTCAGCGTTGCTTAGAAAAGCAAAATTGTTTCATACTTTGACAAGGAAGACTGCAATTATTAGGAAGCTGGAAGACATTGCCAGATAGGCTTGCAACATATCCATCATACTTAAGAACAGGTCAAACAAACTGTGGTCAGGAATAATACAGATAAAACTGTTTCTGCCTTAGGGAAAGCAGACAAACTGATGACCTCTGAAGGCCTTCCCAATTTTTAATATTTTTGTAAATATTATAACTTTTATGATATTATATAATGAAGATAGAAATGTATATATCAGGTCAGATTTTCCCTTCTAGTTTGTATCTAGAATCACATATTTGGTAAAATTCAGAAGGCATCACAGTAGAAAGGCACCTTAGGACTCAGAATGGTACCAAGCTGCTGTCAGCTACATTCCTTATTCTTTGACACTATGAAACCAGGCGATATTGTTGAGCTGGTTAGCCTGCACCTGTTGCAGAGAAATCTGGGGACAAACCACTTTTTTTTCACTGATTTCTTTTGTAATTTTCCACACTGAAACTGATAAAATGCTTTGCTTATTCTTAGATGGCAAATGGTCACAATTCTGTTCCTCAGCACAATCCACTAAGAATTTTCATAGTTTCTTGATTAAATATCTTTTTAATTTCTGTGTCTGTGCATCAGCTGGTGCACACCATACCCCTCCACTCAAACAGTGCCAAAAAAAAAAAAAATCTGCCAAAGGCATCCCCATGCCTGAGGAGGTCCATGCTGTTGAACGCTGTGAAGTTGCATTCAGAATCTAATGCTTGTCTTTTTTTTTTCTTTTTTCTTTTTTTTTTTTCTTTCTTTTTTTTCTTTTTTTTCCTTTTTGCAGCAACAGAACCTACTGAGGTAAGGAAAGCTAATTCAGCTCTTCTGATCACTTTGGGGTTCAACATTGTGGAAAGTAAGGTTAGGACTCATACTCCACTTGTATCTACACCTGTGCAGCAAAATCTTCTCTGCTCAACTGTTCATCAGAGTGTATCTGAAACTTATTCCACACTTCATATTGCATTTGCCTTTATGATATCCCCATTTGCCAAGGTACCAAAGAAGAGTATCTACCACCCCATGGTACTTCTTCACTCATGGCACAGTATATAAAAGCTGTCTTGGTGAAAGATACTTCCAATGGTAGCCTGGACACTGTTGATAGTTTATATGTTACATTGTTTAATTAATGTTATATTATAAATTGTGAGATAACACTAATGTATCCTTCTTGCAGGTTACTACGCAAGAGAATATATACGGTAGGTATTACTCCAGCTACAGGTACATATTTGAGGGGAAATACTGATTTTTATCTACCCAGTTACTCCAGAAAATAACACACACTTAACACAAATTAACCTTTATGAGGAATTTTAAATGAGTGCACTCACCACAATGTTTCATGCAAAGCAAAGTCTCTGAGTTAAAAACCTGTTAAAAACCTCAGTGGTTTCTTTTGCTAAAAATAGTGCTGCTTAAGTAATGTCCTGAATTAAGTCACTTCTAAAGGTTAGAAGAAGCACAGAGGTCATGTTTTTCTGGTTTTTATTGATGTCAAGGCTTGTTGCATAATGCACAGAGTTGGCTGATTTTGGTAGCAAAGCCTGTGAGTCCCTGATGCTGGGCTTAGCTGGGGACATCAGTCCAACCCGTGGAACAGGAGTGCAGTTCCAATTTCATTGATTTTGAGGGATTTTCAAGAGATCATCATGTCCAGCAAGAAGTAGTAGGACTGTTCTCTGTCCATTTTTGTTTCTGGTATCTCATGTTGGGGATTTGAGTGTGAGTTGTCCATAAAGAAGTAAGACTGTGCCATCTCAAGCCTAAAAATATGATGGCTAGGAAAAATAAAAAGGAGGGAATGAAATAATTGAAGGGGAGTGGCTCTTGGGACTAGATTAATGCCAAAATAACCACTGCTGGGAGGTTCTCAGGATTGTATCACTGAACAAACATCTGCATGAGTGAACATCCCTTCAGCCCCTGAATAGGCTCTGTAAGTTGTACAGTGTGTCACTGGAAAAATCACACATCAGCAGATTAAAAAAACAGGACTCATGTTTTTCCTGGGAATGAGAAAGTGATACTCTTGTGTTTCTGCACAGGATCTCCTTTGCCTACAGAGACTGATGAGGAGGATGAAGATATTTTTAACAAAATTCTGAAAGTTAACAAAGGTAATGCCACCAAATTCCTGTCTGTAACGGGCCTGTCTTTGTTGCTTTTTTGGGGTGATGTGGGAGGTACGATGTCTTACCACAATCTGTGCAAATGATTTTCCCATCTTACACACCACCATGTAAGAGATACCACTGGGATTACAGTGTGGTCTGCTGAAGCCCTGGAGTGTCTCAAAACTATTGTGTCAGTACTGAAGATGCTCTCAGGTGTCAAGGCAACTGGAATTACTCAGTTTCTTCAGCTTTAGTTTTCAACATCTTTGTCATTCTTTGGACATAAAGAGAAAATGTGGATACTTGAATGCTTTGTTACTTAACTGTTTTTTTTTCTTTGAATGAAGCATCATTTGCTTTCAGCCGTCATATGGCTTTGCAGTACAACTCTTAAATAAGCTGCAGTCAATTCCATGCTTGCTGCTCCAGACTTCCTCTTCCCTGATCATTCCAAACATTCCCCAATCTATCAGCTTGTCTTTCTCACATTTTGTCCTCCAAGAGTCATTCAAGTTACTTTACTTGAAGTAGTCTGTAGAATGAGACACCAAATATTCCTACAGTTTTCTGCTGAAAACACTCCTCTTTTGGGTTTGCCCACCTTCTTGGGTTTCCTTATTGGCATCTCCTGCTTTTGCCCAGCACTTTCCTGGGGAGATATTTGATGCCATTCATTCAGTGTTACATGATGGATGACTAAATGGTACCAGAGCAAAACACCATTTTATTTATTATTGCAACTGCTTGTTTTCCCAAGTGTGCTTAGCACGTGTCCAGCAATTTATGGCTGAAATGTTTCCGCCCTTTCTCCCTCACCAGACAGCTCCCAGCTCCTGCAGGAAGGTGACATAGTTCCACGAAGGAGTCGCAGTGCCATCAACTGTCGCCAGTGCAACTGGCCCCAGTCCAGTGATGGGATTGTTCGCATCCCCTACGTACTGGATCCTGCTTACGGTGGGTTTAAATTGCAATCATTTTTTTAAAATGGATTTTGTCCAATACTCTTCAGAGAGAAACTTACATCGAGTGAGCACACAGACAGCTGAATAAATCAATTCTAAGGATTTACTTGTCCTGTGCAAGCACAGATATTTTAAATTACAGGGACCTGAACCAGAAATAGATCAAATTTCATTGAGACATTTTGGGACAGTCTCTTGGAGACAACAATAGCCATTCCCTCTAATGGTGTCTTCCAGAATACCTGCCTTTGTAAGCTTCATGACTATTACAGTGGAGCTTCCATGGTCTGCTTTTCATCAGCAAAAGAGCTTCCCATAATTGTGTCCAAGTGCTCCATAAGATATATCAAAAATTGTCACTATAATTAAGAACAAGTAGTTGATAAAAGAGGCACCTGAATGCATTTGGACAAATATGTGGATAAAGAGGATCTTGTGCCAGGCTGTTAGAATCTTAAACAAAATTCAGTACTGAGCAAAAAACAAGAAAGTGTCTAGGCTAATGTTCCTGTCCTTCATTTACCTTGTTTTTTACAACATGTGAGATTTTACTGGCATCTGCTAATGTCCGCCTGTGACCCCTAAAATTGACCCTTTCTCCCCCAGAGGAGAACCATGTTAAAGGGATTCAGGATGCCATGGCAGAATTTGAAGCACTGACTTGTATTAATTTTGTGAAGCGCAAGACAGAACGTGACTACCTCAGTATTAGATCTGCTGATGGGTGAGTTGAATGATAAATTAACAAGACGTTTCTATTCTGTTTTTCAATCCTTGCCTACACTGGTTCTGTGTGGTCTCAGAGAGGCTTTTGTTTTATCACAGTGCCAAGGTATCTTCCTTGGATACCTTAGTAGTGCAAGGGCTCATCAGATACACTGCAGACACTGAAATAATACAAATCATGGGAAAACACCATTAAGGGAGAAAGAATGTCTAAGCTCATGTGTTCTGTGTGGTATAGTGCACACTTCAGCACAACATATATCGAATGCTGTAGGTCCTATTTATAAAGCAAACCAATTTCAACTTATGAAATAAACAGTTCTCTGAATCACACTGTTGGCCATCAAGCCCAGAATTAGAGCTTATGAGAAAATTGTTCAACACTTAGCTTGAAAGTGTTTATCTCCATCTTATCTCCAGTTCTGATACTGTTTAGCATTTTGAAAAAAAAAATAAATTGTTATTTCAAGGGAGTTAAAATCATGATAAAGTCAGAATTCAGGAACCTCTGTGCTGACAAAAGTCTTCCAGAAAGATTTAGCAATGATCACATGCTTTGTTCTTTTATATGGTCACTTTTGCCTCTGTACACTCTATCACAGTGGAGAGAGAGGAATCCTTCCACTCCCACAAGAGGTGTGTGAAGCAAGGTTCTCTGTTCTCTCTCTTTTTCTGCCTGTCAATAAAAATCCCCTAAGTCTTCTGTTGTTCAATACCTCTCTCAGCTGCTGGTCCAACTATGGGAAAGTAGGAGGTGGACAGACTGTCTCTGTGATGAAAGGAGGTTGCATGTGGAAAGGAGTAATTCAGCATGAGCTGGAGCATGCTCTGGGCTTTTTGCATGAACACTCTCGAAGTGACAGAGATAAACACGTAAAGATCATGTGGGAGTACATCAGTCCTGGTAAGTACTTTGAACTCCTCAATGTAGGAAGTGGTGTAGGCACATCCTACTGCTCCCAGCTCTCCCTTCTCCCCTGAAGGGAGTAGGTAGGAAGCATACTCTAAGTACAATATCATATATTACAGCTGACAGACCAGACTTCAAGAAATTTGAAAACTCCAATAACCTGGATCTTCCATATGACTATTCCTCAGTAATGCACTATGGGCCGTAAGTAGCAGCATGGCATTACTACTTTGGGAACTCAAATCTTACATTAGAATTAGTTTCTATCATAATAACTCTCTCCTAACTACCAGTTTCCCCAGTTCCCCTTCTGAGAAAAACACAGTGGGTCAGTTCAGACAAGCTGCTCCCTAGGACTGGGAGACACTATCCCTTAGCTGTCCCTTAGGGAGCCCTCCACTGCTGGGCTTGGGAGCAGAGGGCATCTGGACATTGACTCTGCTTACTGGTGGACATCTCAATGAAACCTGTTTAAACAGCACTACTTGTCACAGCAACAGCTTGTGTACAGTTCTTGTTCTCCCTCCAAAGCATCCTACTGAATCCTGAAAGAAGTTATGGTGCTTAGAGAACTTTGTTTCTCATGGGTGTTTTCAGATACACATTCACCAATACCACTGGGAAAGCAACTATTGTACCAATTCCTGATGGATCAGTACATATTGGACAGAGACAAGGGATGAGCAACTTGGATGTGGCCAAAATCAACAAACTTTACAACTGCAGTAAGTATCCCAAAGCCCTCCTGTTATCTTCAACTCAGATTTGGGCACGTTGCAGAAACAGCAGTTTTTCATCAGACTATGAGGCTATTCTCATGAATTCCTGGTACCCAGTGGGGTTACTCTGGGAGGGAATGCAAAGGTGAAGCTGGAGGCACATTGTGATTAGTGAGAAAATGGAAGCTGCCTCTTAATTAAATGAAACACACTTGCTATTAGCATAAGTGTCTGCTATGCAACTGGACTAACTGAATATCACATTTTAAACTTCAGTGGTGGAATAATTTGGTTTCTTACAGTTCAGCAGAAAACTATAAATCCCAGAAGAGCCAGACTTCACCGCTCCTCATGGCAGCTGGTTTTAAAACCTGAGCTAAAACAAAACAGTTGTATGCTCCTTTGACCTTGAACAGTTTCATGTTGCCTTGTCCAGTTTTCAACTTTGTCATTCTAAGTTTTTATGTTTAAAGTCTTTATGTGTAACCTCTGCTGGAAGAAATTTTTGTATACAATCACAGAAATTTATTCAATCAGAGGGAGAAAACTGATTAAAGTATTAGCTCTTGCACCCCAAGTGCTCCTCCTAAGCTTAGAATTTAAGCATTGCAGAGGCATCATATTTGTGCTTGACTCTTCTGACATCACTTAACTTCCCCTTCTCAGTGGAAAACAGTGGCACCAACTGCAGTGAATTGAAACCTCTCACACTCTTTATAGAGTTGCAGAAAGAGATCCCTTTTGCTAAAGACAGAGCTAATCAATAAAAACTGAATGCTTTTCAGAGCACTACTTTACTTTCCTCTTTGATGCATTATGTGAAAATTAGGACAATATGATTCCTCCTTTTAATCAAGATGTACCAGTACTCTAAATGAATGCTGACAGATCAGGAAACAGAGATCAGTCCATTCTGAAGAGATAGCTGTGAATGACTGAAAACTTCTGCAATTCTGAAGCAAGCATTTCTTCCTCAGGTCGCTGCAGCACTATTCTTGACGGACCTTCTGGGTCACTGAGATCTGCCAACTTCCCAAGGAATTACTCAGATAACACCAACTGTGTCTGGCTCATCCGAACCCGAGCCAGAAAGGTAACCCCAGGTTCATAGTGGTCTTGAAATATGGCTGGACTTCTTTCTATGTTAAGCATCTTGTGCTTTGTACAGCAGTTGCCAGATGAGATCTTCATGAGAAAAAATTCAGACTACTCTCTACTTCTTGTGTACTTAAGCCAGGTTTAGGCAAAGACAATGAATGCAGAGTTGTGATTTTGAAAAACCTCCACATGTTGGTCTTCAGGTTTGCAAAATCAAGACAAAGCTCCCTGAGCATGGGAGCATTCAGTGATTAGATCTGAACCCTGCAATTCAGGGAAAGAGAGGCAAAGCTGGGTAAACAGTTCTAGCCTGTGAGCCTGTGCTTGCCTACAGTTTAGATTCTGTTTGTTTTAAAGGACATTCCATGAAAGAAGTATACTTACATATTAAAAGCTGATTTTCTCTTCTCTTCCAGGTTTCCCTGCACTTTCAAGCCTTTCAGCTGCAGAAAACTAAAAACTGTCAGGGTGACTATGTTAAAGTTTATGATGGATCCAGCAAGTCTTCTCCAGTTCTAATGGACAAGACCTGTGGATCAAAGATACCCAGTGGCGTAGTTGCTTCTGGTAACCTTATGCTCGTAGAGTTCATCACAGATGGTGCCCACACAGCTTCTGGTTTCCAGGCCATCTTTACTGCTGGTAAGTCTGAGAATAAGGAGAATGGCAAGGAAAACAGTCCATGTCAAATCAACCTTTCTATTCACCCGGGAAAAACATTGAAGAACTGCTCTCCATGAGGGTCATCACTTCCTTCCTTGCTTTTGACATAAGGGATCAGTTTAACACTGACCCCATTTATTCATTCATTCATGCACATGGGGCCACACTCAGGATAAGTTGTGTTAGCCAGGTGATTCACTGTTCACCTTCCCTCTCAGATATGTACCATTCCAAAGCATGTGCCAATAAGGGCAATCAATTTAATGACACTGATAGTGTTACTAGCACTAGAAAGAGAATAAATCATAATGCAGCATTTGAATAGATCATTCCCCTGGAAAAGGTGCTGTTTTTAATGACACAGTTCAGAGGGTGAAACAGATCTTCAGCAAATTAGGTTATACAGCTCCATGACAAGAGGAGAGGCAGCATTTCCATGGTCAGGATTCCTGGAACCTTTCCAGCTAGAACACATTTTCTTCAGTCCCATTTAATTAAGAACTAAGGCCACAACGAAACAATTAAGTGACCACAGGCTTTTGAGTTAGCATGTAGCAGCTGGAATAAAGGAATTCCTGTGTGTGTGACTGCAGCCCACAGCAACTGCACAGCAGTGCAGCTTGTGTTGGTGGGAAAGGAAGCTTGGCTGTGTCATGCAGCCCTGTATCTGCCATGGGACAAGAACAAGCACACAGGGTTTGCATGAATCCACTGAAACGCATTAACTTGACCATATACCCAAATCAAACCAGCAATTTTCTCTTTGCATTGCCTCTTTGTAGTATCTATTTCTGTCCACTGTTGCTATGGAAGGAAAGAAAAATAAAAAAACTCCCTGTGCCACTTTGATGTGTCCACAAATACAAAGCAATCTTAGCTGCCAAATAAAATGTGATTTAGCGTATACATATTTTACAGATGCTACAGTTTGTTTAGAGACCTCTGAAAGCTAAGGTATTCTCTCATTTCATTTACAGTGAGGACCCAAAGAAGATCTAGCATCCGCAACTGACTTAATGAAGAAGAACTTATTCTGTGAATATTGAAATTATGTGTTTCCTACTTTGTTCCTATCTTGGCTTGGATCAGTATGAAATTTAATTTTATTAAGAATCAAAGTTTTCATCTTCCTGAAAAAGTTTATTCCCCAAGCCATATTAATGTACAAATTCTATACATCTGGTGTGCTTCTCCTTTTGTCTGCACAGTTAAGTTATTGCCTCTTTCTATTTAACAATTGAATAAAAAGCTTCATTTTAAAAAGAGTTTCCGTTTCTCTTTTCCAGTACTCACTTCCAGCCAAACACACTATCAGTGTGGTCTGACTTCTTAGCCCCCTTCATTCAATCACAGGGATGTCTCTTAAGTTTACCACTGACATCAGCAGGGGTTTAGTCAGTTGGCTGAAGGGACCACCTCCAACCTTTAAAAAGTCATTTTATGGTCTTCACAGTCTTGAGCACAAAGAGGTCTTGGACAGAGTCCTCCTACTCCAGCCTAACATTTGAGCTTCCAAAAATAACTTCATCACAAGAAAGGTGGACAAGACAAATCTACTTCCAGGAAAGGACTGGTACTTCCTATTGCAGTTTTCCCTTGTACAGTTCTGGCAGACAGGGGACAGCTGAGGGTGCTTGTTTAGCTACAAATCATTTTTGGTTACACAGAGATGAGCCTATCAAAGGACAAGAGGTGGACCAGATAATGCTACCAGAGTTCAGGCACGTGTTCAGAGAAGAAATTTTTTGTCAAGAAAGTAGCAAAGCTCTTCTCTTCTGATCTCATAAGAGAGCTGCAAGAGTGTCACAACTCCTGGAGTGATCATTTTATAGCCTTGCCTGCAATCACACTTTAAAAATTATATTCTCTTGACCAAGACAAGCCTGTAAGAGATCTGGAAACAAAATAGGGTGCTATTTTAATTTGTAGAATAGACAGCTAAATATATTACTAACCAGGGTATTTAATACTTGTATTTATAAGTCTGAAAAAAAGGAAATACTTTTCCTGTTCTTACCTTGTAACACTAGAAACCTTGAAATTTTTCTCACAGAAATACACTTCTATAAAAGAACAATGGGAAATTAATTTGAATCTCAGAGTAAAATTTACATTGAAAATGAAAAATTATTTTTTAATTATTTTATTTTGTTAAAGGAGGAACAAAAAAGTCTTAATCTGAAAGAATTTGCTCAAGGGCCTGTCTGTGTTTATACTATATGATGAGGAGTCAGTCAGCTCTTGAGAGAAGCTTTAATTCCATTAAATATTGCTTCCTTATCCACAGTGGCTGTGCAAATGCCTCTGAACACAGCAATCTTCTGCTTTAGAAGAGGCATTTCTTCAGTTCTTCAGACACTGCAAGATGGGTTCAGCTTCTGATGTGTTGTTTGAGCTACTCTGAGCAATCAGGTGTTGCTATCAACACATCATGAAAGGAGTAGTCCTTCTAAAATTCTGTTAAAAATGCAGGTCTAGAAAAAAATGTTACCAGTTTTGATTACTAAGCCCCTATTATTAAGGAAATAATACTGCAAAGCCAGTGGGTGAGGAGTAACATCCTAGCACTATTTCTGAGAGGAATTTCAGGTGGGATTACGGTGTTCCACATGAGGATGAAAAAGGCAGTCTCAGGTGATTCAGATACTTACCCTTGAAGGAGGAATGATGATTTCAGTAAGAGTTCTGAAATATTGTTGGCAATGGCTGAGAAATTAATAAAGTTGTGATCATCTGTGTATTGCTGATATTGCTACAATAGTTAAGAAATTTTTTTAGGAAAACCAAGCAATCTATGCCAAGAAAAAAATAGACCCAGTTGATGTTAAGAGCCTGAAGTTTCTCCTTTTAATTCCACTGGAGCAGGAGCCACTTCCCTGCCAAGATGCAGTCAAGTCCAGGTCTGTGTGGAGTTGCTCTGATCCTTATTTCACAGGACAGGCCTAAAACTGGTCACAGAGACAGAGCCAAGGTTCAGCCCAAGGATGTGACCACTCAGTTGCCCCAGGACAACTCTCATGAGATACCAGCAGCCCAGGATGTGGTGAGCAGCCCAGGCAGTCACTGATTCTACCTGACCTGGTGTTCAGCCATCAGCTGGAATGTACAGGGACAGCAGTACCAGGCAGCCTTGTCAGTGTCTGAAAACCATTTCTATCCTGAGGCCTTTAACACCCCCTTGCTGTGACCATAAATGCCCCTTGTCCCAATTTCAATCTGTTCAGTGGGATCACATCTCTACTCACTGCCCCATAGCACAGTGTAACATTTCCCTCACACAAGTGGGGGTCTCTCTCCAGCTCTAGGGACATGCACAGCCCCACAGACAGGGCTGCAGGACCACCTGAGTGTCAGCCTAGGTGTGGCTTCACAAGGCTACCACTGAACAGGCCCGGTTCACCTCACTAATTGTCACACACACACAAACATACAGTTATGCCTGCATCCTCTACCTCGTCCTTGACTCTCTCCAGAAGAGATACCAGATAATGCAGCACTATCATCTTCAGAGACCCCATCTTGCTGAAGAAAACACCTGCAGAGCAAGAGAATATTCCAGCAGGGAAAGCAGCATCACAAATCATGATGGGGATTGTCCTGAACCCATATGCTGATAAGTGCTCAATCTCCCCTGGGACAGTAGTGGGCATCTCCCTCAGGCAGCCCCAGTCTGGAAGCTGTAGTGGCAGGACAGAACCCCAGGCACATTTTGAGGCTCCCCTGCAAGTTTGTATTTCTGGGGTGCTACCCAAGAAGTGTGAAGCTGAGGCTTCTGAACCAAAACCACTTTGGGAATGTGGAAAACTTCATGTATGCAAAGCCTCCCAGGGATGCAGCAGAACATCTCCTTTAGGACACTGCCTCTTTCCCCAAACTACATCCACAGCAATCCAGCTGGGCCAGTCTTTGTGGAATGAAATACAAAGATTTCCAGGAATGCTGTGGGGATGGAAATGTGCAGGTGTGGGAAATCACTGGAAGAAGCAGCCAAACAAGGGTTACAAGAACAGCCTGTATTGATAACAAAGGACATAATTCCCATGAGACAGTACCCAGGAGGATCACGGAGGAATGCAGTGTTTATGGCATGACCACAGGGTCTGTGCCCCATTCAGCAACAGCACAGAAGACCTGTCAGTGGAAAATCCTGCACTCACGTGCCTGCAAGTTTGCAGATGCTGACCGTGCCTTCCCTTTTTTGCCTTTACCACAGCAGGAAAAAAGATGTGTCCTTTCAGCAAGGAAAAACAGATTGTTTGAACATGAGAGGTTTTTCTATGAGGAGGCAGAAGGCTCTAATTCCCATTCCTATTTCTGTATGTTTTCCCCTCATGGTCTGAATTTGTCTTCACTAGGCACTGCACAGACTCAGGCAGTTATATGAGTGATAACTTTTTCTTTTTTTTTTCTTTTTTTTTTCCTTTTTTTTTTTAGAGAAAAGTAGTAACTTTTCGTCTGCCTTTTTGACTAGTTTGAATAGTTAAAAAAAATGAAAGTACCAAAACCCACAACCTTCCCTTTTCCCCTTCAATTGTAGTGCATACAGTCATTCATAACAACTATTCTGAATCTCATTCAAGCTTTAGACCAATTGACATCATCCTTGACCAGGACAATCCAGGAAAATAGTTACAACTTAAAGGACAATCAGAAGTTCATTAAACAGCAATATCATTCTACATCTTCAATGAATGCTTGTCCTTTTACATGAAGTGATGGCTATAAGAGTGAGAGATCAAACAATGGAAATTAAAAGAAAGCATTTTTATTTGACTTTAACGGGCAAAATAGATGATGCCTGAATTTGCCTGCTTTATATCTTGAAGGAAAATTGTACAGACAGTGTCATAAGGAATAGGCAGATACAGCCCAGTGATCACCAGGGAAGTTCACAGTGATGAGGGAGATTCAAGGTCACAGGATGAAACTGCTCCACAGGCCAGGGTGAATGGGGTTCATGGCCAATAGGGGCACAGCTGTGGCAGCACTGGGGAGGGACACACTTTCCATGCAGCTTAACCAGAGACTGAAGTGTTCGTCTGAGCTTCAGGGAGGCTCCTGGGCTCATGAGAGGAAGGCTTGGAAGGAGGTCCCTGGTGAAGCTGATCAGGGCAATTAAAGTCTCACTGCACTCAGGGATCTGCAAGCAGGAAATAAAATGCTGTCAGGAATGCTGTTGTTCTTTAGGTAGCCAGTGGTTTAGGACAGGCTTAGGATGGTTCTGCAGTAGGTACCAAGGTAACCAGACAGCAAGTACCACAAAGACTCATGAACATACAACTGTCAAACCATCTGCACAATGAAAGCACTTAAATCCTAGGAGGATGCTTAGGTAACTGCTTGATTCATTATAATGCTTTCTATTCTTCTCAAGCCTCAGTCTGAATTACAGACCAGAGTTGTGGGGGCTCATTTTAGTCAGTAACTATATGATAGGAGTCATTTCCTATGATAGGAGTTAATTTTTTAACTCTCTACCTGTATTGAGAGTTAATATGTGAACATCAATAGGCCACATTTGTTTTTTCCATGATCTTGCTGCTGCCTTGGCAGTTTGTGTCCTGATCAATCTTATTTGTTTTGACTCTAATCTCAAGCCACTTGATAGCAGAATCTTTTGCTTTTCTTTCCAGTCCTCTGTCTTGGTACAGGATGTGTACTTCCATTCCATGGTTGTCTTCTAGAACATCTTTTCAGATGCTCTTAATCTATAGCTATTACCTTTTGCATCATTGTGTTATGGGATTGTAATGATTGAATTCAGTTGTATTGTCTCTCCATAATCAATTTAAATTGAAAGAAATAAACTCAGAGAGAATATTCACACAAGGAGATAATGTGTTTATAATTATTTTCAGTTGACTTTTGAGCTTCCATTTGCTATATACTTTATTGTTCTTCTTGCACATGGCAAACTTGGAGAAAATTTTCTATTGGGTTTAGCCAAAAGGAGTTAAGAATCTTACATGTTTTAGGAAAATGCATGATCATCTTAATATAGAAATTCAATTTTTTTTTTTTAGCTGTAAGCAGTCCAAAACTGGCTCAAAGGCCTCAGCTTCTAAATATCAATGGTTCTTCATTGTCCTATACATTGCCTTCACTGGCTTGTACAGATCCACCTCTCAAATGCACATATGAGTGTTGGTAATTAGAGTTCCTAATACATTTAGATGTAATTTATCACATTTGTAAATTACCACTTGAGGTGAATGGCATGAGGGCATAGGACAGTGGAGTAGAAGTATGAAGTTAGGGGTGACTGACAGACCTGGCTTGTGGAAACCCACCATCAACACTACATTTTGGCTGCAAGCTCAGGGTTATGTCATGTGAGAGGAGTAAAAGGAGAAGCTGTTTACAGGAATGTGAAAAGCTCTGTGAAACCCCCAAACCTGATTCAAGTAAGGTACTACAGGTTAGGCTTGAGATATATTATTAGAACCTGAAATACGACTCATTCACAGGAGTGCAACACTGAATGCCCCAAAGGGAGAAAAAAATGTATGCTGTGGTTACACTTAAACTCCCAAACGTAATTCTTTTAATCTCCTGGAATTAAAACAGCTGTTCATAGGAATGAAGCTGTGCAAGAGAGCTTAAAATGTTCCTTTCTGAGTGAAACCTCGTTGTAATTTTTACAGGCAGTGAAATCGTTGGTCTTTCTACAAACAGAATAAATAGCCCATTAAATCTGCTCTGGTTTTGATCCTGCCTCTTTCCATGGCATTTAGCAAAATATTTCTACAGCTATAACTCAAAGTGTGTTTGCTACAATAGCATTCAGATTTCTCTTTGGTTCCAGAAGACATTATTTTAACCAAATATGTCCCATTTCTAACAGCAATCTGTGTTTTGTACCTAAGCAGTATTAAGATCTCAGCTGATGGACAACACTCCAGTTTAAAGTGTTCCAGAGGCTATCAGCTAGTAATGTTTATTTTTAACATCTGTGTATGTTGGATATGTGCATGATACACCAGACATATGGGAAATGGATACCAAACATTGTTTGGTTTGAAAATAAATATTTATAAGATAATGTAAATTAAAGAAAAGTAACAGTCTACTTAAACTCAGCCCCCAAATCTTTTGGTATTACCCCAAAACCTTTTAAGTTATGCTCTGCATAATAAAATGGAGCTGCCAGTAAATATCTTCACAAAACTAAATGCATCAGTTTGCTTTAATCTGAAGTCTGTTATCTGCTTCTGTTTCTACCAGTTTCTGATAGGATGACTGACATTTAGATTTCACAATATCTTACCTCAACTGACACGTGAGAAAACCTATTCCAACAGAGATAATAGCATTCAAGTGGTTTTCAAAACAGAAAAAACATCCCCTTCCTTACAGGATATACAATTCTTCTCTCCCTACAACATTATTTAGAACAAGGGTACCCCAGTGTGGTAATAGTACGTCCAAATCAACTGTGTAAAATGAAATAGACTTGCAAGTTACAGCAATTTAAAAATCCTTAAATTCTCCCATTTAAATAAATTGTACAATGAAATGTTAATACTCAGTTCCACTGAAGTTTTTGTTACTTTTGCCAATCTACTCAGTAATCACAAAATAAGGGGCTATTTCTGGAGTATAATTTATTCAGTACATTAGTTTCTTTCGCAATAACTTTATTGCTTGAGTTTGTAAATTTATTTGGTAAACATTTTCCTGTGAATATTTTATGAACAATTTGTTGTGGATATTCATGATTCAGATTATAGCATTAATTCAGTGCCTAAGTAGTATGGTTTCTGCATTGTAATTGTCACTTGTGCTGCTTACCCACACATTTCCCATTTAGAATTTGAAGTGTGAATAATCACATTCAAACATGTATTTTGTCACTATTTAAGCTTTCAAATTTAAATTTATTTTTAAAAGTTAAAGTAAGCCCTTTTTTCCTCTAATGAACATTAATGTGGGTTTTTTTCAATTGCTTACACAGCTCTTGTAATTGAATTTTGCTGACCTGGATTTCCCCTGAAGTTTCAGCAGTTTCAGTTGAGTACAGCCTTTTCCCTTCATTTCATTTTCTAGATTTCTGTAGTGTCCAGTCACTGAAAATAAGTTTTCTTCCTGCATAATATGATTTGGAGAGATTGATTACTTGATTATTGATTACTTCACTTTGGAAATTATGGCAGAAAAAACATCAGAGAGTACTATCAGACCTGCTGTAGAGTAGATGAATGGGGTTTTTTAATCCTTGATCAAAATCTCTTCTTCTGACATCTCAATTGACATATTAACTTGTCTTCTTGTCATTTGGGGGGATAATGTCAGTTTGACGAAAGAGCTGTTTATGAATCTCACATGCACAGCACAGCTGGGCATGTTGCCAAGCTCCACACAAATACATAATTTCACTTCTTTTAATTGGCTTATTATTTATTCCATGACTGTGGGAGCAATTTCTCACCGTAACATTTTCTGTGAGTACAGAAGTTGCATGTTTTTCTCCTGAACATGTTGAAATACACTGGTTTTTGTTGATGAGATCCACCTTCTGATTCCAGAGACAGAGCCAGTCTTACTGCAGAGATTCCACAATGCCTGAAAAGGATCAATTCTTGGAGGAAGAGCAGCTATCTCAAAATGCACTTGGGTGAAACTGAAGTGACACTATCCAATACCCATTTTCTCCAGGGAGCACTTTCTTTTTCTCTTAGTCTAAAAGCCCAGCCTCTGAGAGTTGTCTCACACAACAGCCAGCTTTAAAGGGCAGAACAGTGGGATATTGGCTGAATTCCAAATTTCATCATAGGTCTGCCACCTGTACCCAGAAGAGTAAATATGTAAGCCACCACAGAAAATTACACACTCATAGAGAGAAGGAGTTTTTTTGGTTATGATCTCCATAGCCCTTTTAGGAAACTATTTAGCAACATTTTCAGAATGATATGACACATTTTTTTACTGCCATTTTTAAGGGTTAGGACTTTCAAACAATCATTTACATACAACTCTCAGATATTTGTTGAAATCCTTAATTCTTGTGCTCTTTATAGAAGTATTATAAGGAAGTTAAAAGAGTAGTGTATGAAGAACTGACACACAAGAACTGATTCTCCTGGTTCTAGAGATAAATCCGGTACATTCACTACATCTGTTACTCATTTATTCAGCTCTGGATATACCTCTTTATGCCATAGCTTGTCCAATATTGGCCCCAGGTAGGTGTTCTCCAGCACTGGCTCAAATCTAGTTTTGCACTCCACAATTCAATTCACTATTTTTAGGAATTAATTCCCCGAAGTAGTACCTTGCAGTATTTGAGGGGTTTTCGTTGTTGTTGTTGCACTCTTGTGATTTCCTTTTTGGATTTTCAATTCTTTTTTATGCATATCGTACTTCTCCTGCCTTTTTGTTTCTCTATGTGCAAAACCCACAAAGACAGAAATGAGAGCTCCAGCAGTTTCCTGGGTATGGTTGTCCAGGGCAATCTCACCCAAATAGTGCTGCCATTGGGCAGTTTAATTTGCTGTTTAGGAAAGCAATTCTTACATTTCTTCAGGGGATGAGAAGGTATTCCAGACATTTTCATCATCCTTTATAAGAGAGGAAAACTGAGATCAGAGAGAGAGAAGCTGACAGCTGTATTAGAATGAATTGTATTAATGGTTACGGTATGGGAATTGGTAAGTGCCATCTGATGAATAAAGACAATATACCTAATAAGTCAAATTTACAAATGAACATAACTAAAAGATAAGGAGGTGTTTAATTAGTTATATTTAACCTCTTAAATCTACTATTTCTTTTTCAGTTCAGTGTATTCTGAAAAAAAGTTCTGCAGTTGATTCAATCAATTGGGGTTTGTTTTGTTTTGACTTGATTTTTTCCATTGACTGAACAGACTATTAAGTCATGAAAAGAGTTGTTGAGATTACCAGAAGCAATGAAGAATTGCAAGTAGCAGAAGCAATACAAGCAGTGAAAAGCAGAAGAAACCTAAAGGAAAAGGGAAAATTAAAATAGGATATGCATGCTACTTACTATTTTGCATTTGTATTGTGTAACATTCACTGTTCTTGTGTTTTTGTGTTGTCTGTCTGGCAGAGATATATCTTCTCTTTTAGTGCCTGATTTAATTTTAGAAAGGCACTCAAAAAAGGTAGTATTTTTAAAAGCTTGAGACAGCTCTTATTTTCCCAACTTACAGCTTAAAATCTATACATCTTTACTAAAATCCATGTAGGTTATTTTACAGTGTTTTACTGCCAGTAACTCTTTTTCAAACAACAGCTTATATGGTTATTGGTGCTTGGCATGGCACGATCTTTAAAGAATTCACGGGAAATTTGCTTGTTTATGGAGAAAAGTATAGAACATCAGCTGCCAGGAATGAAACAACACTAACAATTTCTTCATAGGTTATTGACTTGATAGCTTGCACACATTGGCTTGCTGTTACCTTAATTCTGCCCCCCAGGCCCATAGCAGCACATGCCCAGCAAAAGGTAAACCCACCCATATTTCATCCTGTGGAAGTTGCACCATTCAGTGCTCCAGAGAAGGAGAAGTAAATGCTATATTTATGTATGCACTGGTGCTGCACAGCCGAATAATGCTGCTGTATCTACGAGTAGGTGAGTCAGCAAAGCATCTGCAGAGGGAAAAGCAGGCATGACTGTTGCTGAGATACCACGTCTGCAACACAAAAAGTAGCACAAATTGAGTTTCTTTTTAAATTTACTGCAGCACATTTACAGTAATCTTGGCATGTAGAAAAAATAATGGACATCCTACATGTACAGCAAGTTAAACCACACAGTGACGTGAAGCAGGGCCACCCTGATGGAAGAAGAGAGGCAGCAGGGAGAGATTAATAAAGTGCTGCCATGTGTTCATTTTGGTTTTGCTCTGAATGAGGCTGGTGGAATTGGCTTGGCACTTGCTGAAAAATTACATCTTGTATCAGATATGAGTATCTGAATGTTATTAGCTGGGTGTGGGAAACTGTCCTGAAATCAGTAATCCAGACCCAGATTTGAATGAACAACTGAGTTTCCTGAAAAGCATGCTTGTTTTAGTTGACCAGAAAATGGTAAGTGATTTCAGATTTGGAACCAATTTTCAGCATTGTCATTTGCATTTGGAAGTAATGTAAATATCACTGCACTTCATGAGTGGTATTTATTTCAGTAATTGAAAATTTGGGAACTTCATCTAACATCCTCAAGCTACTCCTGCTTAAATAGACAGGGCTTGTTCCAGTTGCAGAGACTGGAGAGTGATCTATTTTCCCTTGGATTACTGGTGTAGATTATATGGATAGGAAAATTATGACTTACTCCTTAGAAGAAAATTATTACTAAATAGTCTGAAGTCTCGAAAAGCAGAACTAAGATTCTCCAGTTGCTTAAATTCTCTGACCTGACTTGCATTGTGCTCATATTGACTTTGGTATAAAGCATTAAACTCAAGCGTAGAAGCAGCGCTTTAATTTAAACAAACCATTTCACATTTTGAAGATGTCCTGGCTGCTGATTTGCAAAATGGAAAATGCTTTAATTGCATTACAGCTTTTGAAGAACATAATGGAAACTTTAAGCAAGTTTTCCAGAGCAAGAGTGAGCTATCTCATCCTGAATTTTAAATTCTCAGTCTTGTCCAAGTTGTGTACGAGGTTGGACAAGAACCTTTTAGTTGCCAATTTATATATGGCAGTAGAAAATGTAGTCTCAAGTTGGGGCATGGAGGAGAGTGTGTGTGTGTATTTTGTGCAGCAGAGAGAGAGAGAGTAGAAAAATGAAGGTTCTGGAAACAGGGACCTGGATATGGGAACAAATTGAGCATCCTTGGATGTGCAGTTGTTAATGATGTATGGATGATTTATCTGGGCCACAAATTAATGATGCTGAGGATGCATAGACACTAGTCCAGTGGTTGTGAAGAGTCAGCTCAGGTCTGTGGAGTCTGTCAGCTTTGATGCAGTGTGGTGCAGAGCTGTGGAGGGGACAGTGTGTACATTTTTAGTCTGTGGTTAAAACTCCAGGTAAACCTCAGCTAGCAATTGTCTGATCTCACCCTCTGTAAACCCTCTGAGGATTATGCCATGCTCCTTGTTTCCTCCTGTCTTACCTAGAATATCTGGCTTGTTCCAGGTATCTGCCTCTGTGGCTAAAGTTAGTTGTTAGCTGTGAGTCACAGTGTTGGAAAAATATCCCCCTGCCTTCCAGAACTTGGTCACTGTTGTTTTAAAGAACTGCTAAGTACTGTTTAGTAATTTTATGGCAAAGATTGGGATTAAATCTCTTTCTCCAGAGTGCAGTTTTACTGCTGTGGGGGTGTAACACACCCCACCCTTCTCCTCAGGCCACACCACGATCTCAGAAATGCTCCTTAGGTCTCTGCCTTGATGAGCAGCACCTGTGCTCAACTCCTCTGAGCTTATCAGAAACACCATCTGCTCCCAGGAACTTGGGAGCTGGCTACAGAGCTTCTGGGTTTTTAACACACAGCCTTGGAAACTCATTTTTCTTGCCTGAATAACAGCCTAAGTGGAATAACGTTTTTGTTGTCCAACCTTCAGAGAACGTTACCAGTGTGAATTGAGGTCAGGATGGAAAATCTCTGTGTCTAAAGCCATTTTTCATGGGACTCTGTAAGCAGTGGTCCTGAGAGGGAGACCCCTTGTGCTCTCCTGGACTGCAATGGGCTGCAACCAGCAACCTTATCATCAGTGGGACAACCCTTAGAACCAGCAAACTCTCAAATTTGCTGTACTTAGAGTGCTGCCACTGAGCACCTATGATGGAGCCTGGGCTGAAACCCCCACTCCCAGAGGGTCAACCCCTTGCCCATGGAGAAGGAGCAAAGGCACCTGATGTGAGTATTTTGAGGAATTTGAGGGGAATTTTCACAGGTATATACCTTGAACTCCTTTAGGTCTCTGCATGTGTGCAGGTGTGAATATGCTGTAGCAAACGTGCTGTGAATGTTGCTTTCTAAGCTTCTTCAGTAGTTTAGATACGTAAGTAACATAGGCTTATAGGTGAGTTACTGTGCTATAGTGAATTTTATATGAATATTTTGCTAAACTGTTTAAATTGAGCTATCAAATGAGTGCTGTCAGATTGAAGTGTTGTTAAAACCTTTATACCTAAACCACTGGTTAAGTTCAGGGCAAAGTTTAGCAAGGGGGTTTACTCTGAACCTCAATGTGACTCAATGGGACAGTCTCCTTGTTGCTTTTCATCCTTCAACACTTCTTACCCTTTTCCATACTCATGCTCTGCATAGATAATTTTTGGTTGATTTTAGTTTTAGATTGATTGATTTTTTAGATTTCAGTCCAATTTTTCTCAGTGTCCTTTAACTATCTAGTAGGTAGTAGAGTGGGCCTTGCCAGCAAACCTTGCTGTGCTTTCACTTTAATATTAAACCTGCTTTTGCTGACACTTTTGCTGGTGATTCTTTGAACAACCTAAACCACTCATTTATGACGACTGCACAAATCATAAGATTCTTTTTCTTCAGCCTATTTCCAGCACTATCTGCTTGCCATTTTCACTAACAAGTGTCACACAATGCCCCACTTGCAGTCATTCCTCCACTGCATAACCTCAGCCCATCTCTAGAGGGAAGGGACCAAGAACAAAAAGCATATGAGTTGAAGTTAATTTTATGTCATTTATAATGTCACTTTATGCTGTGTGTGGGTGGCAAGGTTTTGGCAGCAGGGCAGAGAGAGGCTGCAGGGGTGGCCCCTGTGGGAGGAGGTCAGGGGCTGCCCCACCCTGGACACAGCCAGCTGGAGAGAGCTGCTCCACAGACCCACACCAGCACACAGCTGAGCCCAGCAGCCACGCTGGTGGCACCTCTCTGGAAATACATTTTAGAAAGAGTATGAAATGTTAAATGGAGAGAGGAGAAGGAAACAAAAAGAGTGAGGAACAAGACAGGGGACACCAAGATTGGAGAAGATGCTTTATGAAGAATAGTCACTGCTGTCCATGGAAGACCCACAGCAGAGCAGATGGATGTTCCTGAGGGAGCTGCAGGTTGTGGAGAGCACATGCTCACTTTTAACTCCAGTGACAGGTGACAGTTTATAGAGAAACTTGTGCCTTTTAAGGGTTGAGGGCTTCAGAGACAAACAATGACACTTTTAGGTTTATGTCAGTCATTTAGGAGCTCTATAGCCCATGTTACCAATATAGTGGAAACATTATGAGGTTTACTATGATTCCACTTTTTCTTTTGGCAGCAGGTTCAAGGCTGCAATGTCTAATGATTGTATCACAAAAAGCAAATTGGGAAATAAAATGTCAGTGTCAGTTTCTAACTCTTTTTAACCTCAAATGCTTTCAAGACTGACATTTGTCAGGCACAAGCTGCTGTCGCTGCTGTTCATGAAATCAGCCATTTGTAGAAGCAAAGCAGTTTCCAAACAAAACAAATTTGAAGGTGAGGATTACTTAACCTTACCTTTAGTTCACATAAAGAAAAATTTTGTCTATCCTAAATATTTAATTATTTCTGTTACCAAAGTGATACCATGCTGAATGTAGTACAAAGAACCCTGCAAAAAAAAGAAAAAAAAAACAAAAACAAGAGGAATCAGAAAATTACCTGAAACTAGACTGTCCAAATTAGAAACAAATCAATCTGTTAGATGCCAAAGGCAAGAAATAATCAGAACTAGCAATAATCAGCAATAAATCTGTTTGTCTCCAGTACTGTTGTTCAGACTTGGTAAAAGGGTACTTCAGGAGCCAGCACTTTCAAGTGAAAAGAAAGGTAGAAATTTGCTCAACCTCTGCAAATGCAGGAGTGTGCTCACTCCATCTCATTTACTTTGCTCTTAGAACTGATATGTAGAGGGATCAAGTCTGAAAATCATCCTTATCTTTATATTTGAACTATTTCTTTTTATTTCCAGCAATGAATCTGTAGAATATGTGGTTCAGAGCTGTGGTATTTGCAGGGAGAAAATGTAAAAAGCCAAAGATGAATAAGAGTTGAAACTGATCAGTGTTATGTCAGATATGAAGGGCTTTTTAAAGTGTGCTAATAGCAAGAGCGGGGTCTAAAGAAAACATTGGGCTGATACTTGTTGAAGATGGTCACCTGGCCGAGAGCAGGATTGTTCCATGTTAAGAAGAAATCACACCTCGCTTTATAGAGCAGAAGTTCAAATAAATTAATTTTTTGAGCAGTTTGCAGACTTTTCATAAATGGTAATGACATATTTTGCCATACTAGAAATAAGATTACAGAAATGACATAATCTAGAAAAAAGCAGTTGTAATAAATTGCTAAGTACAGACCCAATTTATCCTTGACTTCTTTACAGTTTAACCTTGAATTTTTTTGGCTTTTTTGGGTCCAGGTGAGGGTGGTATAAACAAAAGAGCGGTGGTGATGCAGTCTGGCATACCGATTGCAGAGTGATTCCGATGGGGAAGCTTCCAGAGACAGCTTGCAGTGACAGGAAGGACAGACCCCTGCAGATGGCAGCAGAGCTTTAAACTTCAGCACCACAAGCACAGTGCGAGGTGCAATTCCGAGGCACAACCCCCTAATGAAGACGCCGATTTCCTTAGACTATTACAGTGAAACCTTTTGCTAGTAGTCAGCATGTTACTGACGCCTCTTTGTTTCAAAGTTTTCATAATTATCAAATAGCAGAAGGATGGGTTTTGAGCCTTTTGGAATCACTCCAATTTCCCAATGCAGACATCTCCTACCACTCTGTTTCATATATTGCAGGTGTTTGGGTTTTTTCCTGAATATTTTTCATCCTTTAGGTTTAGAGCAAGAATCTGACCTAGCTGAATTGGAATAGCATAGCACACTAATACTTCTGTAATAGCCAGTTTAGTCATGGCAAAATTTAAATGACTGCTAAAAAAATCTTTCAGGTAGCCAATAACCAGTTCTAAAGACACTGCCTCAGAAACAGAATAAACAGATGAGTTCAAACACATGAAAAAGTATCCCTGCTAACCTACTTGCATATAAAATATTGTTTCCCTTACTTTTACTAGCTCAGTGATCCTAAGGTGATTTCTTGAGCCTATCATGATGCATAGGCTATTTCTTCCTTGCTCAAATGTCTTTATCTCCTTTTATTTTCTTCTTTTCTCACCAATGCTAATCCATCTTGTAGTTTGTGTCAATCATCTCTACATCATCATCATCTCCTTTCAATTTCTAACATTCAATTTTAATAAGATAGAAACAATCCACAATAGTAATGATCAAATAGATCCTAGTGCAGGTAAAAGTGTATTTATAATGTCTTTATTTTATAGTAGTCCCTTTAAATTTAAGGAATAGTTTGGTACCCATTATGTTTTTGCTGCATTTAAATATTTTGGCTTTTCCTCCTCTGTTTCCACTGGCATTGCTTTATCTCTGTGCTTATATTGTAATTTATTCAGGGCAATGACAGTGTCTTCTTATTTTATGTCCAAAGTATCTGCATATCATCCTTGACTGAATGATGGATTGTTAGCACATGGCTGTCTATTTTGACACAGTTTCCTGGCTGGTTCATCAAAAAGACAAAGTATGAAATAGTTTTCTGGCAGGCTAAGTAAGCATAGGCTGTGAAGCTTGAATATGTTGTTTCCAAAATGTAGATGTCTCAAGAGCAGTTTTGAAGCACATGGATGGGACAGTTCTGTTGGGTTGTTCAGAAGGTTTATTTCTCCAAAACAGTAAACTTTTGCCTAGTCTGTGTATGGGTTTTTTGTTAGTGTTCCATTTCCTGTCCTGGAATTTTGTATAATGTTACTGGATGCTAAAGATTCTCATGTTTTAACAGCAGGGAAAACTGATCTCTGTAAAGGCTTTGGGATGCTTCTAGATGAAAAGTGTTATGTAAATTGTTGGCAGTTTTACTACTTCATCCAGTGTGAACTGATGAAAGACAGGAAAGGAGTGGCAGTTACCTCTCAATATAATATATAACTCGCCTTAGGTAGGACCATTCTGTTTACTGAACACTTCATTCAGTCCCAGTGGAAAACCAGGGGTGGCAGCTGCTGTTTTCATAACAACCCAAGGAAGATGCCATGTCTCCGAGTGGCTGGCTACCCCCAGTGGCAAAACAGCAAAGAAGTAATGTGAGAAACAGCTCTGCTGAAAATAACTTCAGTTATCATCACTGGAGCGTGTGGATTCATTCCTACCACAGGTCTGTTTCCCCTACAGCAAATCTCCCATAGTGGTGGATTGGTGCCATGACTCTCTTGGGCATTCCCAGTTCATTTATTTTTTTTTTTTTTTTTTTTTTTACTGCAGGAAAAGCATAAGAGGACAGGATAAAGGGGAAGGAAGAAGCTGCTAAAAGAAATACACCATTATATGACAAAACTACTGAGTAAATAGGACACTACTACTTCTAATAGTAATAATAAAAATAATTTAAAAAGTAGTGCAGCTTCTTATTTTTTCTGGAATCCTGTAATTCAGACTCATAGGAAAATTGTTTCCAGTTTGTTTCTGTTCAGTGAGAGACAGTGAAGGAAGAGAGAACATAACAGGGCACTATATCATAGCTACATTGTCCAAAATTTAGCAGGGATAAAGAAACAAGAGCCAGAACCATACCCACTGTGGTTGAAAATCTGCACAGGACCAGCACTGTGACCCAAAAGAAGATATCAGTACCACCTCTGAGCAACAGCTAACCTTTGGGCAAACCTAAATACTCACACATTAATCAGTCAGTTGATACAAAATTAGATAAACTGTACAACGTGAGACCCCTGCAAATAAAAACATGTTGTGATCAACAAATCCAACAACAGCTGCCTGAACTGAAAACTGGTGGCAGCTTATAGCAGAAGTAAAAACCCATTTCAAGTGAAAAGGTAGAAGGAGCAGACAGGGAGTTTAGATAGATTGGTTTGTTTTACGCTGGAGATTTGAGTAAACCAGTACAAAGCAACAAAAAATTCAAAATGCATCAAGACAACAACAGAAGTCTTTCAACAGGAAGCATAATTTGCTTCCACTGTCTTTGAGCAAAGTATTTAATCTAATCCTGAGGAAATGAAACACCTTGCAAGTGTACCCAGTAGTAATGCAAGGTCTAAAGATGTTAATTCAAAACCACCTGTCAGTGTGGGAAAGAGTACTTAAACACATAAAGATCTGAGAGAGCCTCTGAAAAACCTTCACAGTCAAATTTGCAGCTAGGTATTTGTGTACAGAAGTATGCTTTTATATATAAAAATATGCTTTCATATATTCATATAGTGTATATATATGTAGATGTGGTTTTGTGTATACTTTCACATAAATACATAGAGAGAATTTGTTGTCACTGGATATTTTGTAGAATAACTGGGAGCAGCCTCAAAGGGCATCACACTCACAGCTGAGACCAAGAAATGGAGAGCAAGGGTTTAAGATAAAGATGTATATTCTTATCTGTGATTTTCAAAATTATAAGAAGAGCCTCCCAGATTACAATGGTGACTGGCTCAGAAGCACAGTTTAGTGTGCAGAGCAACAGATATTGTGAAAATTATTGCTGGGCAAGGAAACAACACTGTTGTTAGCTTAGTGATTTGGTGATTCTTTTAAATGACTGAGAATATTTAGAATATTTTTGGGCAAGTGTGTGAAAAACTTTTTTTGGTTGTGAGATAATCAAGGAACTGATTTCACAGACAAGAGATAGCTTGTTTAAATAATAAGAAAGGAAATCCATTGAGGAAGCAGTTTTCGGTGTACATTTCCAAGCCAAGACACAGGTGACCCTCACAGTGGCCCTATGGAATGCTACAAAAGCTGCAATGTAAATATTGTTAGAAGGAGTGCTGTGTCCAGTGGATGATTCCACTTTCTGAAAGGACATATGGTTATTCACTAAGGGCATGTCGCTTCTCACTAAATACAGAGTTACAAGCAAATTACTGGACTGTTGGCCTGATGTGCACTTCTCAAAGCTCATGAGTTTGTGTTTCCAGAGCTTTGACAAATTCAATACTAAGATAGAAACTGGGTCCAAAGAAGAACCTGTATCCAAAGGCTGGCCAGGTCTGGTAATGTTCACGCTTGGAAAACCCAGACTCCTTTTCTGAAAGCTGTTATCTGTCAAGTGGAAGGGTGCAAGATTTGTCTGAACCACATAGTTGAAATGCTGCTCTGGTACAGCACTGAGCAATTGCACTGCCTACATCTTCCTAGACTTACATTAGCATCATTAGGATACTTAAATAGTTGATGGAACCTTTTGATGGAAAAATATGTTGGCATAAAAGGAGAAGTGGACAGGCTGAAAAACATTTAAAATAAAACGAATGACTGTGAGCAGAAAAAAAGTATTCATCATGCCAAAGTGACACCAGTTTAAATTGAAAATTATTTGAAATATATCTAGTGGGAAGAAAGCTGCTGCAGGTTTTGGAATGCAAAATATGACACAGAAATGAGCTGGTACTGGGAATCCCTGAGAAATAAGCCTCTTTATAGCAGGGGAACAGATGCACTTCTGCCATGCATATTCTGGCAGATATATTCAGGTTTGCTGCTGCAGGCATGTACAGAAGGTTTCCAAGTATCAAAAGACGGAGTCTTACATCATCACTTTGCAAAAAAAGAAAAATGGGTAATATGGCCTGGGGCAGAAAAGACACAGGCAGGAAATTACAGAGCCACTGAGAAAGAAGCATGGGGCACGGTCCTGTAAGCAACCAGTTGTAAAACAAGGTATTTTTTAATTCCTAAAGTGCCATTCTCAGTGGAGTCTAGTACATTGAGCTGATCATTCACAAGCAGCAGAGACAAAGGCTGTCTGCCTCCTTCCCTCTGTCTTGAGAGTATGCATTGTAGTTTTCCTGATGGAGCTAATATCAATCTTCTAGTGAATGATACTTTAGTGAAGAGTTTCATGTAAAGTTTTTCTCAAACAAAGCAAAACTTGAGATTTAGGTTTGGTGAAAGCATGAGTACTTCCATGTGGAGCTGAGAAATGTTGGCATCTTATCACCCCTCTGAAGTGATTGTATCTATCCTGAAGGCAGATAATTTTAAATAAAATGTAATATTGCATTATAATAAATATTACATTGAATCCTTAAACAAACCTGTTTCCCTGCTGACCTATCACCTTCTCACTGATGTATTCTTACAGTTTTTCCCCAGGAGGTGCTGGTTTTCAGTATGATCCCAGTAGGAAAAGGACTCAGGCTCTGCAAAGTATCTCTTAAAACACTTTTCATTTACACTAACACAAGAAAGAGAGGATGGTAGAGATAATTTTACATCCCCTTAGATGCTGGGCACCCTGAGCTGCACAGCATCAACAGAGCTCCGATCAGAACACAGCACACCGTGCAGATCCCATCCCTGGAAAGATCATACAGAGTTTGGCCTTTGAGCTCTTGCAGGATTTTCTCAAAAGAGAACAACTCTATTCATCATTCTCATGAGAACTTGTTGCTGCACTTCTCAGATAAAGCAAGGGCAGGCAGGTGGTGCAGCTGCTGCTGCTGCGTTGGGTCTGCCCGCAGGCCCCTGTCACCATTAGCTGGGTAAGTTTTTCTGTGGCACAGGGACATGCACAGCAGGACACTCTCCTGAAGGCCAAGCTGTAAGTGGAACATAGCACAGCACAGCCCTGTGCCCACTGAGAGGAACTGTGAAGTGCTGCACAATGGTCTTCCAGTTCCAATCATTCTGCTTAGCATAATTCAGAGAACAGCTAATTGCATACTTCCCTCCCTCTCTCATACATCTCATCCTTTTACATAACTTTTCAGGGATTTAGCTGTCCTTAGGAACACGTACATGTTTTTTCTCTTTGTTAAACAAGGCTTTAGAACAATTGCAGCAGGCAGACTCTTGAAGAATTAATTCCAGGTTTTACAATGTATGTGGTACAAGCCTGGACAAAATGTTCAGAATTTTAGTCAGTCTAAAGTTCCCAGAATGGCTGAATTTATCAGATTTAACTCAATACTGGAGTTTAGTGATTAATTTTTTTCAAGGATGTGCCAGACAAATTGGCACCAAATACTGATTCATGCAGGTGCTATAGAATTATTTTCCTTATAGAAATTTGACATCTTTGATATTTGGGGTGGTTTTGTTTGTTTTTGTTTGGTTGGTCAGTTTTTGAGATGATCTGCCTCAATTAAAGCTAAGCTGTTTCTCTTGTTTTCCACTATCCTTAGTTGTCTCCTTCCTTACCAGATGGCAAAGATTTTATTGCCTTTTTACTGCCCAGATGCACTAGACCAGCCCTCCATATTGTTCTAGTTCTGTCTTTTTTGTCTTTTTCTCAAGTAAATTTGTCTTTCCTTGGTCCTTCAAATATTTCCAAGGAACACTAGATAGACTTCGTAGAATTGTTGCACAGGTTTACACAAATCTCCAATTCCTATCCACATCTCAAATACTTGATGCTTTTTTCATTGCAGCTTTCAGATGGGGACTTGTTAGTGCCAAGGAGTTGAATCTGACAAGAAAACTGACAAGACAAGCAGTTATGCAATTGAAAAGGAACATTTCTAAAACTGAGGTTTTGGTTTTGTGATTTTTTTATTTTTATTTTTTATTTTTTTATTACTTTGTCAGGTTCTAACCAAAAAGGTGAAAATGCAACAAACCCACAAAACCGATCATTAAACATTCAGTTTCTTACAGTTCAGCCTCTAAATAATAAGTTCCAAGCCATGCTTCCACTTGAGACATTTCTTCCCTCTAACTACCAGTTTCTGGGGTATCTTAATTATTAAACTTATGAGGTGCTTAAGCTGGTTTTTGAAAAAATTCTAGTTAACTCCTCTTTCAACAGTAGTGCAGGAATGAGTCATCTGCTGAAAACTAGACATACCTTTGTATCTCATTGCAGCTCTGTGTTACAGCAGTATGTATAAAATATATGGTTGATACATATGCAATGGCTCCTGGGTTTATTTTATTTTATGTTCTTCATAGATAAATTGGAAGTGCTCATTTTTCTTATTTATCAAAATCTTCCTCAGCAAGAAGATTCCGGGAAATGAAAACACTAGAGAGAGTGTGTGTCTCTTTTAAGAATTCTTGGCTAAAATTTCCTAACCATGCTGGAATTATGTCTACAAGCTTCAGCTTACCACACAGATGTTCTGGAATAATTCCTGGTGGGAATCTGTGGGCTTGTGATAGCTCTTAGCTTATACTAGCAATTATTACTAACAATTGTTGTTTGTTCCCATTTTAATAATTTTAAGTATAGGCAAACCAATATAGAAGCTCAGCTAGAAACATCAGAGAAGAAAATGTTAGAATAAACAGAGTTCTGACAGTTGCTTATGTTTTTTACATGGGAGGTAACTTAGCCCCACTTTCAGCTACTTTGCTTTAAATGTGATTTACTGCCTGCAGCAGTGCTTACAGTCATGCTCTCTTCTTTGAGATTAACTGCTGTTAGCATCAATTTAATTTAAATTTATTTAAATTAAATTTAAATTTTACTTTAAAATTATCATTAGAGACAGAAGAAAAAGAGTTTAAAGGAATTACAGTAATACCTCCTTCCATGAAAATACAATAATTTGGCAGTCAGGTTTCTACAGAGTAACAAGGATTAAAATTCAGTGTTACCATGAAACCTGAACTTCTCTTTAAAAGGAAAGTGGACAATTCTCTGAGTCCAGTCTGTCTATGAGATATTTTCAATGTAAGTACTTGGTTCAACTGCTGTCCCCATAAATACCTTCTGGTCACTCTGACTTGTGATAAAATTTCTTTCTAACCATCAGTGTGAGGAAGAGTTAAATCTCAAGTTTGTGAGCTGAACATCAGAGAAATGACTACTCGTAGGAACATCAGTTTACAGTTGTCAGTGTTTCAGGAAAGGTAAGGAAGACACTGGTTTGATGAGCTGAGTTATCCAACCAGCCAGAAAAAGGCCATCCTGGGGCTATCCATCCAGGGCCGCAAGAATGACCAAGGGCATCCTTGTATGAGGAAGGGAGTTTGGAGTGTTTAGCCTGGAGGAAGGGAAGACCCAAGGGAGTTCTTATCAAAATGTATAAATATCTGAAGGGAGGGTGTTAAAAGGGCATACCCAGACTCTTCTTAGTGCCTAGTGACAAGAAGCAATGAGCACAAACCATGAGACAGTAAAATATGACCCTTTTCTGCTGTAGCTGAACATTGGAACATGTTTCCCAGTGAGGCTGTGAAGTCTTCATCCTTGGAAATATTCAAAACTCAATGCAGTCAAATATTCAACTGGATGAAGTCTTGGGCAACTTGCTGTAGCTTACCCCGCTTGGTTAGGCAAGCACAGAAGGTCTCTTCCATTCTCACTTCTGAGGAAAATAAACACCAAGTACTCATCTTCCATCTGAATATTTCTTGGTCCTTAGACCCCTTCCTAACAGCTTTCACTCTGAGTCTAGAACCTGGTGTGCCCTTCCCTCCCTTATATATATTCCCATATTCCTTCAGTGAGTGCTGAATCTATCCCCAGACTACTGGGGGTTGTGTAGAATTTGGCAGGGGCACTGCCACACATTTGTTTCTGGCATCACAAAAGTGCTGTCTGTTTTCCTTGAGGGCTGTGTCTCCAAGTGACACAGACTCCAACAGACCATTATCAGAGATCTCAGCCTCTGGAAGCCTGTGGTTAATGCAAGAGGACAGCTTCACTGGGCATTTCTGTCAGGTTTGCCCTCTTTCTAGCCTGACTGCTTTCTGCCAAGAGATTTCCAGCCTTCTTAGGAGTGTGCATCTTAGCCTGAAGATGAAATTCTATGATTTCTTTGAAACCTTGTCACTTTACCCTCCCATCTCCCTGAAGTCTTCAGTTCATCAAACGTGGACTCAAGGGACAATTGTTTGTCACTGAGTCCCTTAAGCTGTCTGAACTGTTTATGCCACTTGCCAATGGAGCAAGTTATGATATATGGAGTTTTAAGAGGTTTTGACAATCAGGAGGTGACCACCGAGAATCCCATCATTTCCCCCATCCCCCAAGTCCAGATGAACTTCTCCTTGTCTTTTCATGCCTAGCTTTGCTCTGGTGCTCATACTGGACATTGCTCAACATTCCCCACAGGATTGTCAAGGCTACTACTGTGCTGTGATGGTATACACTGCAGAGAATGATTCTTGTCAAGATCACAGTCCAACAAGTCTATCTAGATCAAAATTAGAATGAACAAGTAGTTAATTTCTAAACCTCTGAATTTCAGTTGGGCTTTCAATAGGTTGCTTAAAGTAAACTTAAGAGAATAGGAATAAAAGAGGAACAGTTTTTGGTATTCATGAGGGTGGGAGCATAGTAAAAACTTAGGAATAGGATGGAAAGATGTCATTTTTGAAAGGTCCATTAAGCAAACTCAGGGATTTGATAGAAGATTTTGTCCTGTGGGAGCATCTCTGAATTGCATTCTGATACAGCAGGAAAGCCATTAAAAGCCCTAAGGAACAAGAGAAACTGACTGTGCTACTTTGTGTACACAAGGAACTTTGTGGTGTAGCTTACTCCCCTAAATCCTTCACTGCTAGGTAGCAATAGGACAAATTTGTCAAGGGAAATTAGTCCTTGCCTAAAAAATAGCCTGTTACTTGAAATAAGGCCAGTCACAATATCTGTACTCATGATAAGTTTACTAAATGTTTTAATGGGTCTTGAGCCAATAATGAGCTTATAAAATATATGTCTTGTACCTGGTAATGTAATGCGTTGCCCAAGTGCATTGATTTCCTTTCAGTTTCAAGGCGTCAAGAATTTCTAATGTAATGGGCTTGTTTGCAGGCTGTGCAAGTTTTCTGAGAGATGAAAAGGTTGTGACTGCACCAAATGTGAATTATTCAGTGTAAACAAACTTCTGTGCAAAGCAAACTAAAGTAGTCACTCCTCCCCTCTGTTTTATTCTTCCTGTATTTCAAGCCTCTTCAAAGGATAACACTTATCTGCTTTGCTATTGCCCTTTAATGATACGAAGGTTATTGAGGAAGACAGAAGCAATAAGGATGCTAATTGCTTGCTCAGACATCTATCTCACCTTTCCATCCCACTCAAGGTTGTCAGGAGAGAAACCTTCTTAGCAACTTGTACAGATATTCTACCATTTAGAAAAGTCCACACATAGCCCAATAGCTGGACAATCTGCTTTAATGAGAGACTTGTATGACTCGAAGTAATTCATCCCCAGGCAGTTTTGTTTTGTTTTGTTTTTCCTGACATTTTTTATTTACCTCTCCCCACAAGAGGATTACCCATCTAACTATTGGGGTTTGTTCTGTTTCTGCAGAGAAGTGGGATGCAGAAAGACCTGTTGCAGAAACTGCTGCAGGAGCCCACTATGTTGCTCTTTGCTTGGTAGCTAGTCCAGAGTGTGCCAGTGAAACACTCACAGTGTTTTTCAGAGCTCCTAATTCTATGGGCTAACATGAAGAACGGGAGAGAAAGGGAGAGGCAGACAAAAGACCATGAAAGGCAAAGAACAAGCTAGGGAAAGATCTTGATGGCCCCTATCCTATGTTCAAGGAGAAAGACAATCACTGTAAAACAATCTGTTCTGTACCACTGGAAATCTTACTGAGAGATATCCCAGGGACACTAGAGGAGAAGAAGCAAAATCTCTAAACTCCAGATCATGAAGAATGCAAAGTCCGTAAGTCCAGTCTCTAGGCAAGCTCCTCACATGGTACTTTGTTGTGCTCCAGGATATGTCTAAAGTTCATAGAAAGTGCAATCAAAAAAATTAGGGAAAAGTGAGACCAAGCCAATTACTGAGTTTGGCCTCTGATTAATGAAGGATTATTCCTATCATAATTTCCACCTTTTTTTTTTAATCATTTTGAATGACTTCAAAACTCCTCTCTATTTCTGAACTCCATTTTCGCTAAGTAAAACCAAAAGCCATTTCTCCAAAGAAAACACCTAATTTTTTCTGCAGTAAGTTCTATTTCAATACCTCTCTCAGTATACAGAAATACTAGACAAAAATTCCAGAACATAAGACTGGATAACTGCAGAATTCATTGCTAATTTCTACAGGTTTTTCTGGTTACAGTTGAAGTAAATTCAAGGACAGAACTGTACACTTGCACCAAGAGAATTTGTGTGATAGATAAATTCAGTATTGCCCACATTTACATGGGTGATAAATGCAATACATCTTCACTTAGGAATGTCTCATATTCCTACATAATGTCACAAAAAGTTCAGTCAGCAATATGAATTAGCTCTATAGAAACAGGATGTAAAGCTGGAATGTTCACAGTTGAGCAGAAAACACACCTAGTGCCACACAAATTATGGACTGAAGTACAGGCAGCCCACATGCTGCAGAGTGAATGGTGTAACCACCTGCAGTGAACCAAAGCAGGAATCACCAGCTGAGGTGTGTGCTGCCTGCTGCTGCCTGCAGGTCACGCTCCCTGTGCTGCAGGAACCTCCTCTCCCTTCACATCTGTGACAAAACCATGTGTGTTTGCCCCCTCACTGAGTTCAGCCTGAGACATCCACCCAAAGTTAAACACATTTATGGTACCATCATAACCATCTGGGCCATCATAATGGAAGTAGGTCAGGGAAGCAGGAATCCAGCACCTCTGAGAGGGTGGCAACCTAAACAAGAATATACACAGAACAGTGTAGTACTGATTTTTTTCACTGACACCTAGTTGGATGTCATATAGGAAAGGAAGTGCTGCAAAAGAGTGAGAAGGAATAGAACCTGAAGGAATTGTGCCTGTGTTAAATCACCGTGCCTCAGTAAGATGTGTTGCATTGTGGCAGAGGAGGATTTATTTAATAAGACTAATTTCTATCTACTTTTATTTTTAAAATTTATTGATTCTTTGCATCTTAGCTCTGGAAGTCCTAAAACAAAAGTGCAAATACAAGTCAGAAAGCTTCAGAAAGTTACCCATGACAGAAATACATCGTGGCATACTAAATTATAGACACAAGGCAGTTCTACAGCTTTCTGAATGTCCTGATAAACAGAGTCCCCTTGAGCTCAGAATTTAATACACCAGAGTTGCAGACAGTAAATCTTGGAGTCGAGAATGCAGGATGGACTACTAGAATGAGAAGTTGTTTTGGAAAGCAGTGAAGAACATGATTCAGAACTATGCAATGTAACCCAAAGGAGGCAAAAATCCAATTTGTAACATATCTACAGCAGAATAACCAACATAGATTGTTGTTAGTATGATAAAAAGTGACAAAAGGAAATGAACTTTTTGGATGACCTGTCTGCCTTATATATGTATGATCTTAGAATAAGAGAGCTCTTCAATCTAACAGAGGAAGCTATACTGTAGACAGCAATTAGATGAAAACTTTTACCAAAGAAGTTCATTAACTGATGGAAAAGCTTCTTCATGAATGTGCTAAATTCATCTCCCTGAGGCCCTTAAATATAGGCAAGCTCTTCACATAGAACATGCATCCAGCTCTGCTGGAGGACGTACCTTTTTTTAAGGATTTAGTTGATAAAATTCAGTGGCTTCTGAGAGGCAAAGCTTGGTGAGATTATTGCAAGAGTCTTCTGGCCTGAAAAAGCTACAGCACTTCTTGGGGGATTTTTTCTACTGAGCCACAGTAAATCCATGCTTGTGTGAGGAATTCTGAATGACACAGTTATATGGATGTTATTTGCTGTGATGCACTGTGTAAGACAGACAAGTTATTCACAACCATCTCAGAAACAAAACCAAACATGCTGATTGAATTTGTGTTTACACAATGCTTGCTTTCGCTTTCAATTAAGGGAAGATGTGTCTTTATTGTAGTCTGGCTTCTAGCACAAATTGTTCAGGGGAGGTGCATGCAGGATACACACAGGATACTTTAGCACTGGAGAAAATTATGTGAATATGAGTACTGTGTTTTTTCTTACAGCAATATGTTATATATAGTTATCCCATTACACCAGTAAAGAGCCCTCACTAAGGAAAATGATTCTTAATACAGCTTCATTCATCCAGTTTTGGCAGAGATTTTGGATTTTTTCTTTTGTAAAGAGCATGTGCTTTTTATTACAATAGAAGACAACCTGTGTCTCAATCGTGGAAAGAAGAGCAGTAAGCTTCTGATAAAGTAAAATTGAAACAAGCAGAAGTATCACTTCCTGCTCCTATTTAACTTCATGCAGTGGAGATACCTAAATGGAGAAAGATGGTTGAAATGGAATTCAATAGTATCAGACAAAAGTCTGTCGGGTGCTGTATTGTGTTCAGTGTTTTAAAAATGAATCATTAGGACTGAAAATCTTATGTCAATTTCTTGCTATGTATTAGTAAAACAACAAAACTGTTCCTGAAATTTGGTTTTGTGTATATATTTCAATGAATATGTGATGCTTTCTACTTTTGAATTAACCAACCATTGTTTGAAAAACGAAAAATGCTTGCAGGATCAGTGGAGGAACAAGAAATACAATGCAAAAACAAAGGTTGAAAGAGTAGATTCTACTGAACAGGTTTAAGAAAAGGCAATTCTTTTTCTTAGTTATTCACATAAGGAGATACCATCATAACACAAAAAACAACTGAATAGATAAGAAAAGCAAAAAAAAAAAATTAGAGGCTTTTAACTCTAGGTTAGTGACCAACCTTTATCAGGGGAATGGTAAGATATATCTTTACAAGTCACTTTTCTGGTTTCATCATGATTTAATATAAAAATACTTTTTGTACCCTAAGAGTGTTAGGTTACGCCTGTCATTGTTAGGTGTATAATTGTAAAATTTTTGCAGTGCACTTTGTTTCCTGTGTAGTGACTGATAAAGCAGAACATATGTGGCTCCCAGACACCATTAAATGTTCCTTGGTCCCAGATACTCTTAATAACCCTCACCTTCTATAAGTATGACACCTATAGATGTAAGACACCTTCTTTCTCCTGTTCATTTTCGTTTGAAAATGCTACTAAATGTGTCATTTAGTGTTGTGTCCTTTGTGTAGTTTCCCTTCTTTCTCTGCTCTTAATAATCACTGAGACTTAAATGCCCAATTTTTACTCTTTGTGCAATATTAAAATTCATCCATTTACCATCAGACATTAGCATTTTTTCAGCAAAGAGACCAAGCACCAAAAGGGGAAAATGCTTACATTTCTTTCTGTCACTGACCAGAGCTCACACTCAGCTCCCAGGCCAACAAGGTGTGGTTGCTCAGGGCCATTACAGCCTTTGGTCAGGGCCCTGGCAGAGCCATGCATCTGTCCTACCATGGAGGCCTGAAAGTGGCCTGGTCCAGCACAATTCCTAATCCAGAAAATCTAGGAATTGGGATCCTGAGGTCTTAGCCATGACCACTGTTTTTGAGATATCTCCATAAAATCCTTATTTTCTGTTGGATGCTTTTGCTGCATAAAACTTCAAGGATGAGGAGGTTAAGAAATTAATGCAAAACCCAAAGGATGGAAATTTATGATTTTTTTTTTCCTGTGACTGTTTTTTACATACAGTTCTCTCTGGTCTGGGTGACAGTCTGCAAGAGAAACACAAAATAGCTCAAAGAAAAAAGCTGGTCTCCATATGCATGCACTTTAGTTCTGAGATGTGAGAAAAAGATGGGTTGCTTTGTTGCCTACATTTTATCAGATCCTTTGGATTTTTCAAAAGCCATCTGTGTACAAAAAAAAAAAAAAAAAAGGCATGTTGGTGCATGTACAGTAACTATTTGTTGGTGGTTTGGTGGGGAATGAACAGACTTACTTATGACCTCTTTCATCTGTTTAGTCCTAACTTATTTGTGGTTCAAAGCAAATCGACTGTTGGGAAAGAAGTGAGAATATCGTACAGCGTGCTGTGTTGATTTTTCTTGTTAAGACTTTAATAACCAAGGGCTCTCTGTTAGCTAAAATGTTGCAGCTCTTTGAAATCTCCCCTTGAAGCAGACTGTGTGTCCCTTGGTAATCACAGCAGAATTAACTGCAGTTTGTAGCCCGACCTGTCTCTGCTCACTGCTTGGAATCAGGGTGTGAACAGCAGCTGCCTTTGAGGTAGCTGTTCTTTAGCAGTGTTAAATGGGATATGCTGTGGCATAATAATTAGCTTAGAAAATTTGAATTCCTTTTAAAACTGATTCATTCCCTGCTGGCTAGACTTTATGGAAAGAGCTGGGATTTATCCACTTTTGTCTTCTGCTGCTGTTGTTTACACTACTGAGCTCACATCCTATCGTTTTCTGCCAGTCTCACTGATCCTTCTACATAAGCTGTGTGATGAGTAGGAAATATGAGAAACTATTGGGTGTTAGATTTTACAGATTTTATTACCTGATACCAATTTAGTCCTTGGAATTATGATTACTGCATTACTAAATATCTGAAAAGGAATGTTGTATCACACTATTTCAGCAATTCTCCCTAGGGAAATTACACTCCCATCCTACATCATTTGAAACCATTCAGAAAATCTTCTAAGAACTCATAGAGATATAACACTTTCAAAGGTTTATTTCATCTAGTAAGATGGTTTGATCTAGTTTCTCTCTTGCTGTGCCTTTGTAAGGTGTTGTATCTATTCCTGGAGTTGGGGATCTAACACTAAGTATGAGATAATAATGAAATATTATAATGGACCTTAAAAGACTTCATGTAGAGATTACCATGGCATCACTGTCACTGGGTTATGAGAAACCTTTTGCAATGAAAATGTGTAGAGACTCAGGACTGTGACTGCATCATTGAGGAAAACTGTGTGCAGTGTAACTATCCTAATGGCTGAAACTGTCTCCTCTGGCATTTTGCTTGCAAAGGAGGTAAGAAACTCTTGGACTAATCATTAAAACTGTCAAGAGTTTTAATGATGCCACTGATGGCAGGGAAGCCATGCTTCAGGTTCTTGGATGTAACAAGAAATACCTTATGTTTCTAAGTCACTGACCTTGTTTCAGCTATTGTCTGTTAGAAGGGGAGCTGGCTTTTGACAGCTTTCTTTCATCTGAGCATGGCATGACTTGGATTGTAGCAAAGCAAAGGCTTCTTTCTAAGTGACCATTCAGAGTGCTGGCTGAGAAACCTGAAATGCCTTTGTGTAAGCAATGAAAGGATTGTCCAGAGCAGCTCTCTGGACAAAGGCTCTGCCTTTGAAGGGAGTTACATACAGGGAACAGAATCCAAAATGCTGTTTTTCAGATTCAGGAGGCAGGTGAGCAGTCCTTACAAGAATTTTCCTAAAGAACTAAGCACAGTACAAAAAAAAAAAAAAAAAGGATGTGGGGCAAACTGCACAGACAGGAAACTTCTCTTTGTTTCTAAATGTTTAGAGAGCAATAGCTCAAAGAAACCTCAGTTAAAAGCAGAACAGCATCATTTTTGATACTCGTGCATGGTCCCAAAACATGTCAGATGCTTGGGTTCATACTCTGGATATCGTGTACTTGGTTTGTTTAAGTAGCTCACAGGGCAAATTGAGTGTGTGTCTGCTCACTGAAGGAGAGATTCTGAGCTCTGGTCATTGAAAGGGGTAACATTTTGGGTGTAAATTTATTGTGAAGTGGCACAAGTTTTGCTTTCTGAGCCTGCAGCAATGATTGAAAACTGTGACTCTCTTGTTCCTTATTTTGATGAATTAGTTGTGTTTCTCTCTATTTTTATATACATCTATCTTTCTGACCATTCAGTATTAATTTTTAAAAAAATAATGTTAAACTAACCTACTGTTTCAAAGTCAAGTCCTCAAATGTTAGGAAGCTTGGTAGGCCAAATTCTATAGGAAAGCTTGATTTATCATGACTGCATATATTATAATATAGATGGCACAGTATACACTTGCCAAGCATAGATTTTAGTAATATTATAATGAGGTTTTTGGGTTTGTTTTCTTTTTTTTTTTTTTCCACAGAGCCCTTTAATCATTTTAGTGATTAAAAAAAAAGAAAAATAAAATGCAGAAAAAAAGAGAGAGAGACAGTGAGACAGAGGCCTGATGGTAGAAGGAGGAACACAGAAAGGAATATGGAGATGGAAAAGAAATGAAAAAATACAGCTGATGATAAAGGTAATTTGTTTTTCTAGTGAATAATAATGAATAACAATATGTTATAAACTACTGGAAAGTTTTATTAGTAAAGTTAATTTAATTTTTATTTCTTGATTCTGAATGAAATAGACAAACATAGGAAGTTGCTGCTGAAAATCACAACTTTCCTAATTAACATCAGCTAGAACAACCATTACCCTCTGGATTAAATCCCTATGCTGGGAAAGACAAAAATTCAGAAGAGATCATTAGCAAAAAATAGTTAACCATGTACCTCTGATGAGCTTCAGCAACTGACCCCTGGAGCTATGAAGGTCTATTATCACATCTACAAGGAGAAAGAGTAGAATCCCTCTGCCCATCATTATTCTTATTTTAAATAGGTTTACAAATACACTGATTAGCTGCCCCAGTTTTGTTTCTGCATGTTATAGTGTGTGATCTGCTTTGATTGCAAAACTGTAACTCCTATTGATGTCCACAATAGTGGTATTAAAGCACAAACGTCTGCACTGCTGTGGCATGAGTGTAATATGCTCATTATTAAAATAATAACAGATCTTCCAACAGATTAAGCCAAGAAACTGCCCTCTCACAAAAGGAAAAGTACAAAAACTCTGGGTGCTAGATGCTCAGAGAAACAAAGCTTCTGTAATGTATTCTAACCAAACAGGGGCCACGGCAAAATCAAAGCCTAAATATTTTGTTTTGTAAAATTGGACTAGAGAGTCTCAAGACACAAATATCAACAGTAATAAAACACACCTCATTGCTTATTTCATTCAAGTTTGGCACTAGACAAAGCCTATTGTACATTAATCGAATTGATGTCTGGCTTGAAAACCTGGTGAGATTTTATCCAATATATTTTTATTGCCACTCAGTGATGGTGAAAAAAATTTTTTAAATAATTTTAGTGGGCCATATAACTTAAAAATATCTGAACAGACCAAGTGTGACCCTGTTAGCAGCACTGAAAGTGTTTAATTTTGCATCTGCACTCTCCTAAAGCTGCACCTACTGTAGTAGATGTGTGTGTGCAGTTTTAGTAGTTGCAGCTCTGATGCCAAAGTGCTCATGTTAACATAGGGTCCAAAATAGTTCTAAATGCTAGAATATATTTCCAAGCATCTTTTTTGGTTTTTTATACTCCCCTCTTAGACGTGTCATATCAGAACTAGACTGCTACCAGTGCTCCAGACAACTTAATTAAGATCAAAGGGAGAGCATCTTCACTTCACTGCAGTGTTGACTGCAGGTAAGAGCTCCTTAATATTTTACTGTTTTATTTATCTTTGTAGGCTTGTTTTTGTATCAAATACTCACTCTTAAAATGGCATGGGTCCTACTCACACCATCCAAGAAATTTCCTGTTATATTGAAAAAAAGCTACTGAGTAGATCATGAAACCTGAAGGAAGGAAAATTATTTAAGATTGTAAAATAAATGCAAAAAAGTGTTAGTCAACTATTTTTCCCAAGTTAAGGACTTAAAAAAAAAAAAAAAAGAATTAGTTTTTCAAGTAGTTTTGTCTCTCTTCATATTGTATTTTCTTTGAGTATTATTTAAGTGCAAAGATACCATTTAAAAGTTCACTTGCTATTGGAGCAGGTAAGAGTCTTGAACAGAGATTTGCAGGAACTTGTCACAGTTTCTGCTTGAGGAAATTGTTATGTATTGATAAGTGATGGCTTCTCATGATAGACTTTGGTGAATAAATAATCTGCTCTTTCAAAGTATCTTGGAGAATATCTTGGAGAACACTTAAGTAGAACTGTAGCACAGTGTTTTTATCTTAGACAGACGTCTTCTTTAAAAAAGACCCCATGTCAGTCATTTTACCTCAGAAGCCACTTCTCCATTGCAATTCCACTTGAGAATATGTCAGTGCTGCTGTTCCTGAAGGTTTGTTGCACCTGATCTTGGCAGTTGTGACTGCACAGCAACCCAGAGATGATCAGCCTTACACAGTAAACATCAGTGGCCCTGTTCAGCCTCTGAACACCATGGAAATAACAATTCCTACTGGCTATTGCTGGATCTCATAAACACAGAAAAGCAGGAAAATTATTCTTAATGAAAATCCCAGGCAGATTGTTGAGGAGTATTGAAGAAGAAATAATCAGCTACATATTTTGTCACGGAGTCAGAAAACTTGTGGTGGTGGAAATTATCAAGACAGAGGTCTGCTGTTGCCATTTTCCATGATGAGTCCAAGGGATCAGGTAGAATGTTTAGCAGCTAATGAATACATTGCTGTGTCTTCATAAAGTCCCACTTCTTGGTGATCTGAATATTGTTATCTTTATGATATTAACAACAAATAGCAATAATGATGCAGTTTAAAAGTCTTGAATGTGAATGTCTAAACTTTCCACAGGAATTGGAATGGACTATGAATAGACATCCTGAAGATTTGTGAAACTGAAGTGTGTACAGAAAGCAGTAATTCTAATAGTAATTTATTTTTTTTAAACATAAACCTGTTTTTTAAAAAGTAGTATTTAGGATACAGTTCTTAAAGGTTCCATCTTGTTTTTCAGTATGTTTCAATGAAATATTGCTTTTCTTTGTAACAGGTATTATCCACAATGTTTTGTAAACAGCACCAGTGATATCAGTCGGTAGTCATTGACTGATACTGATGATAGTAACTTTAGTCACAGGGATAAAGCATACTCTGGAAATTACTGAAATTCTGCAATAATTTCATGTAGGGAAAATAATTTTTATTGAGAATGAGATAATTTTCTTAGACTAAATAGAACTGACCTGAATATTTCTTCCTACTCAAACCAGAAATAAACCCCTGAAATTTGCACATAACTCAAAGAAATTCTGCTAAAAATATTCTGAGGGTTTTTTTTGTGTGGTTAGTTCTGTAATTCCAAAACGTGGAAGAACTGAATTTACCAAAATGCTAAAGCAGGGCAAGATCTGATGGTGTTTCTGTCTGGACTGTGAGCAGGAAAGACTGAGTATATTGTGAATTTGCCTTCTGGAGGCTGGTGCTGCCTCGTTCCCTAGAGTGCTGTAAGAATGGTTTAAAGTGAAGGCTCTGACACTTTCATGGGGCAATACTTCACAGGACAATAAATATCACTGCCAAAGTTCTTTTGTGATATTCAACCTAAGTAGTCTGTTATTTTGGCTTTACCTGCACCAAATAGTTGAAAAAGAGAAAAGAATGAAAATGAAAATGAAAAAAAAAAAAAAATAAAACCACCACCAACCAAAAAAAAAAAAAAAAAAAAAAACCCACACAACCAAAAACCCCACAAAACAAACAAACAACAACAACAACAACAACAACAAAACACCCACACCCCAAAGGAGGAAAATAAAAAGAAAATGAAATATGCACAGATGTGTTTCTTTTGGCTAATTTTGATAGAGCTTGTTATTTTGGACTGTGTAAAAAATAATAGAATTTGCAAAACATCAGCAGAATAAGAGGGAAAATAACAGAATCATTGAATATAAGGTGGGACACACATGGGGCAATTTGCTGAGCTTCATTTTCTTCTGCACTGCATTGAGAAAGAGGTAGAATGAAGAGATCAGAGAGATTTGCAGCTATGTCACAATTGCTAAGTACCTCAGTGGGTTTCTTTCCCCAATGTCTTTTTTATTCAATAAAATCCTACTCATTTTTCTTTGTAACAAAGTTTTCCTTTGAGCCTTTCTCCTACCTTCATTAAACCTCCACTGCTCTTATATTCTTTTCAAGAGGGTTTTGCCAGTGGCTTTAACTTTTTGCTATATTGTATTGAAATCCAGTTTCTGCCAGGCTGCTGGGCTCTAGAACGACTGAAGGGAAGTATTTATCTTTTCTCCTCCCTTCCCATACCTTACCTTTCTTTTAGAGAAGCCAGATCCATCTGACCTGGAAAATGCTGAGAGACATAAGGGTTAGCTCACCCAACAACCAAAACCTGAAAATGCTAGAGTGTGTTGGTACGTAACCTTTGCAAGTGGAAATAAAAAGAATCCTGATATTCAATATTAGATGTCTGTTCTAGTTAATATAAGAGAGATTCTTCTGTCTCTTGAAGTTGTATGACTCTTGTTTTTTGAGGATTTCAGCCACAAAGAACTGTGAATAATCCTGTAGTTATGTACTGGAACTTGGACTGACATCCAATTTGTAGTGCTTGCTTGTAGTGCTGTCCATATCAGGTGAAATATTCAGGAAAAGTGCTTCTACCTGGAGTTTTGCAGGACGAAGTTGCAGTTTGAAGCTTGTCCACTGTCTGCATGCCTCTCTGCTGGCACTATCATCCCCAGCTCAGTGCCTGTAGAGGAACCTTCATGTCGTAACCAAACAGGGAGAACACAAACATGTCTGTCTCCTCTCCCCTTCCACAAAGGGAAGACATACAGCAAAAAAATCACATCATGTTGATTGCTGGTGTGCACTCTGAAGCTGTGGTGTCATTTAGTGCTTCATTTCAGTGAATATTTCTCAATGGCTGAGATTGAAGTGTTCCAAATGAACATTTTATTTAGTTCTAATGAGGCTGCTTCAGAATGTTAATTTCCCATTCACTGGACTCTTCAAAAGCTCAGCATGGCTGCAGAGTACTGAAGACATACCTCAAGCTGCTGCAAAATTAACTTAGGAATTATAAAAGCAGTAAGTGCATGATTACTATTTTTCTTAATACATAAAAGGAGGAGATGTGTAATTGGCAGTTTAACAAGCTGGCTGCAGCAAATTAAAACTTAATGTGATTATGAAATGACAATTACTGTTAGTAATTAATTGGTATCACCTTTCTGTAGCCCCGTTCAGTACTCTTTGTGCAAAGCTTATATCAGTGAGAGAATAATTAGGTAATTAGATGAAAAATTGGGAGAGTGTGAGCTTACAAAATGCTGAAAAATTTCTCTTTCTTTTCCACGGGATCTGTGTAATTTGAGATTGTTAGAAGCAGTACTTGCACCCCATAAATATTCATCCAAAAGGACTAAAGAGCTTTGGAACTGCATGAAATTGCAGATATTTCTGTATCTGTAATTAAAATGAACTGCATTTATACTAAACTGGGAAAGATTGGTAAGAGAGTATCCCTAAATTGCAGTTCTTAGCAAAGAGTAGTGTAGATAGCAGTGTAAACACTTAAAATTACAGAAATGTATTTCTGGCTTGCAAAGGATAGGAAACTACTGAAGCTGACACGATGTCTTTCCTGATTTTTAATTACTGTGAGTAGTCAGAAATAGTTTTTATGTTTCATGTGCAGCACTTCTGGCAGAGAATTTCTCTGCTAGAATAGAGGACTGTGGCGGGACAATGTCTTGGTAAAGACAAGTGTAATATCTTGAATAATCTTTGTTCTTTGGAGCTCCAAACCTCACCAGTCTGGACCACATGATTTAGACTTTTATGTCATGGTTTAACCCTGGTGGGCACTAAGCCCCACGCAGCCACTCAGTCCCTCCCAGTGGGGTGGGGGAGAGAACCAGAAAAGCAAAAGTGAGAAAACTGGTGGGTTGAAGTGAGGACAGTTTAAGAGGTAAAGCAAGAGCAGCACATGCAAGCAAAGGAAATTGATGAGTTCATTCACTGTTTCCTGTGGGCAGGCAGGTGTTCAGCCACGCCTAGGAGAGCAGGGCTCCATCAGGTGCAGTGGTTACTGGGGAAAACAAACACCATCTCTCCAAACAAGCCACCTTTCCCTCTTCCTCTCCCAGCTTTATATGCTGAGCCTGTTGCCTCATGGTCTGTGGTCATGATCCCTTTGGTCAGTTGGGATCAGCAGTCCCAGATGTTTCCCCTCCCAGCTCTTTGAGCACCCCGAGCCTGTTCACTGGTGAGTGGGGTGAGAGGCAGAAAAGCCCTTTACTCTGTCTCAGCAGTGCTCAGCAGTAACAAAACTCATCCCTGCGTTGTCAGCAATGTTTCTGGCACATACAGACCCATACCAGATACTGTGAAGAAAATTAACTCTACCCCAACCAAAACCAGCACAGAAGGCAACTGGTCAAATGTGACCTACACCCATCTTCTGCCTTTTTTTCCCTGTATAGGTCTGAAACAGTGTGATTTGAACTAATTTGCCAGAGACCAGACAGCAGTGTACTTCCCTAAAATGTGTTTCAGATTTTTTTTAATCATCTGTCTGACAGAAACGAAACAAAGTTCCAGCAGATCAACTTTCCTGTGTTCACTGTATGTTACAGAGAGGCAAGGAATATAGTAGCTGCATGGGCTACCTCAGGAACACCTGTGTGCTGTAATTAAAAGGTCAGAGGCCTATTTCCCATTTCTGAGCTAGCCACCCTCCCACAAAACTCCAGTGGAGTCCTCATCCATCTTGAATTATCCCCTGAAGGAGGCACAGTGCCTTACAGTAGCAGCCAGAAACCATTAGCAACAGCAGCAGTACAAGGAAAAGGATTAAAACTGCTTCCAGCCATCTCCAGTGCTGCTTTTGTAAAGACACCAGGGATCTCCAGGAGTCATACACTGCAGGCAGAGCAGCTTCTCCCTGTAACTGCTACATAAACAGATGTCAGCATGTGTGGGCCTTAAGAGCTGTGTTTCAGGTAGGGAGACTGCAAATAGGCACAGATGTCCACATGAAGTGGGTAATGCTGCTCGCTCCAAACATTAAAATAAATTAAGTAGACCTTCATTCATTAGCTCTTAAAAACAGAAGAAACTTTCAAGATATTCTTTCCCTGCAACATCATGGGAAAGTAGGTTATCTTTTATTGTTTTATCTTTTAATATCAGAATTTGGATTCTAAAATATTGATTTACCTTCAGAACCTAGAGCTCTCAGTAAGGTATAAAAAATTCAACATATGGAATTGTTATGATGAGTTGACCCCAGCCAGCAACTTAGCACCACTCAGCAGATTGCTCATTCCTAACAATTTACACAACGAAGACGGAAAAGTATAGTTATCTGTCTGGACAATGATCTTTTTGAAGTTGATAAATAAAGTAATAAGTAAAACTGTTACTACAGAAAAACAGTGCTGAATGCCATAAGCTGCAAATAAAGAATTTAAAATAAAGATTTATAGTAAAGATCCCACGAGGAAGTTACCTATAACCATGGCTATTTACCAGGAGTCTTGTTATTTTTAACAATAGAGGAAGCTGAAATATGATAGAAAATTTTCAATAAGGACAATTTCTATGAGCACATGATCCAGGTTTTCCATGCTGCACAGAGCAATACAAACATTGGGGATGGAGAAAGAAGAAGGTAGGGCTGATAAATGACTTCCTCCTTCATGCACAAACAGGGTGCTAATAATTCTGCTTTCTGGTGCTCAGCTGATTCAACAAAAATAATTCATCCATGTGCTCTGTTAGTGTCAAACAAAGTACACTAAGAACTTCCCTTTTTTTAATTTCTGCATACCAAGAGAAAACTTCTCAGTATCTGCAGCTTTGTCAAAACAAACAAAGAGTTGAATTACTTTGAAATAGAACTTTTCATTGTGTTGAAAGATATATATTTCTCTTATGAGAACTGATTAGAAATTTACAACCTAAGTTTGATTCATATAGGTACTGGGCTACAGTTTTTGCCATTTTTGAGAGGAACTGATTAAACTCACTTCAAAATATGGTTAGGGAATTCTTTTGACATTTTCTTGGAGATATTCTGTGCAGGATTTCTCAGTGAAACAGCATTCACCTCCTGAATTCCTTTTCAAGCCTAATTATCCTATAATTATAGATTATTCATCTTCTGACTTCATTTTATATATATACCTTTTGCTCTAAATAATGACAAGTGAAAGCCTGTTTAAAACTGCACTGCCGTGGTTGAAACTTTTAGACAGGTGGAAAAGGAAGGGAAACTATATTTGTGAAAAAAGAAAAACCACAGAAAAACATGGACATAAGCTGAACAGGACTTTTGTGTTCCAAAGACAAGACTAAGGTGAGGGCTTTTAAGTTCAGTTTGCAATGGGACTCAGCAAGAAGTTTAGTATGTATTTGTTGATTTTTAGTGTCTGCTGCATACTTGGTTTGCTTACATAGATGGTGTATGGAAGGTGTGCAGTGACATACTTATGGCTGTGTAGTCAAACAGCAGCTCTGAGCTAATTGTCAACTGAGACGGGAGTTTGGGAAAAGAGGCAGTGATAAGGGCCAGTTAATGATGATTTGTGCAGCAGAAGGGTCTCTCAGGAAGGCACTGCTCCGGAGGTGAAGCTCACAGCCTTGAAACAAAGATTCAGAGAGGCATGTCTGACCGCAGTCTTATACCCAGGAAGTTATTGTCAAGAACTACCATTCCACTTTGATTTGGAAACTTGCTATGTGTGATTCCTTCCCCATCCACTATGCCTTTATGCCATCTACCCCTGACAGACAGCCTAGATACGGCTGCCACCCAAACCCAGCTGATGAGTTACCTAATGTTTGTACAGAGTTGTCTAAAGCACCTATAAAGCTGGTATAAAATGTTGAGTAAATCACTTCTGAGATTTGTAGCACATCTTGCTTCTTTCTGAGTTTCATTTGGAAAGTATAAAGAAACTGTCTTTAACAAAAGTTGACATGTGAAATCTGATTTTTGCAGAACGAGTGGTGACAGCCAGAACATAACACATCTCGTGGAGTTCAAAGGATCTGTGCTACAATTAATTACTTACTGTGCTGTTCATTTTGCATGAACCTCATCTCAGTAATTGAACCCATCACTGGGGGAGACAAAGATGTAACTTGCTGCTGCTGACTGTATTTGGTTGTGTCTAGTCTGCAAAACTGAGTCTGTCACTTTTAATATGGTTTGGTTTATTTTGCTCAGAGCTTTCTCTTCAATATCTGCTTTTCTCAGCAAGGGAGCACCATGTTTTTCACTGTGTTCTTCAAAGAATTCAATTCAAAGATCTTGCTCTTGTTCAGCCAGGTCCACTGCCTTTCCCTTACTAGGGTTCAGAGGGAGATTTGTAACAATTACCAATCTGGGACCTAACCTGGCTCTTTAGTTTTAAAATGCAACTCATATTGCATGAATAACAAAAGAATATTTACACTTGCATAGTACTTATCATCCTAGAGGAGCTTTTGTCATGTTAGTAGAGTTAGGACAATGGCTTGACCCAGGGAAAGACATAATCAAAGACATGTCTCTTGCAGAAAAAAAAAAGTAAAAATAAACCCACCCAGATCATAAAGACAAATCATAATTCTTAGCCTTGTAGTTTTCTCTTTTGAACCCTGAATTACTGTTTGTACTATCAAGGCTCTGAGAGGAATAGCAGAGGGCTCTTGCCCACCATGGTGACTGGCAAACCCTCCCACACATTGGGAAGTCAATCAAAACCTCCCAATAGCTGCACAAGTACTTTAACTACATTGATGCTATTAGAGAAGGCAGGCATGACCTCTTTTGTTTGTATTTTGAAAAAGAAGTTGTGTTTTGGGAAAGGAAGAGTTCCCACATGTTGATGTGCTCTGGATCTGCTACCATAGTAAGATACTGAAGGATGGAGGAATTAAAAATGTTTTAAAAAAAGTTAAACAAAGATCAGCTGCTCTTGCTGGGGCAAGTGTGTAGACACAGAGATTCTAAGTAGTTGGGAAACTTTAAGGTTAAACAAGGAGATAGCTGGTTAGTTTAATGCCTCTAAGCTTGAAATGCAGCTTCTGTGTGTATTCTGGATTGTGGCTTTCGATTTAGGAGCCTTGCTTCTGTGTCAAGTCTTGCCTCAGGCACCGAAGCCCTTAGCTGGAGCTGTCCCCAGAACCCCAGCTGGTGCACATCAGCAGAGATCAGTTCTACTCAGAAGCACCACAGCACATGATCCCACTTGCTGCAGGCAGAAATAATTTCTCTTGCTGTTGAAATGAGCTGCTCTAGAACAAGAACAAGCAGATGAAGATGATGCCTAAGACAAAGTGGTGTTTATGGTGACGTTTACACAGGATGTAGGGAGGGATTCTTTCCTTAGTGCACTCAAATGTGCATTTGCACCCCAGAAAGCCAGCCATATCCTGGGCTGCATCAAAAGCAGCGTGGCCAGCAGGTGGAGGGAGATGGTTCTGCCCCCCTATGCTCTGCTCTTATGAGACCCCACCTGGAGAGCTGCATCCAGCCCTGCAGCCCCATCACAACAGAGACATGGACATCTTGGAGCAGATGCAGAGGAGGGCCACAAAGATGATCAGAGGAGAGGGACACCTCCCCTATGAAGTCAGGCTGAGAGAGTTGGGGTTGTTCAGTCCAGAAAAGTGAAGGCTCTGGAGAGACCTTTATTGCATCCTTCTAGTACATGAAGATGGATTTTAAGAAACAATTTTTAGCACAGCCTGTTTCAATAGGCTCTTAAAGCAAAGAGAGGGTAGATTGAGACTAGACATAAGGAAGAAATTCTTTACTGTGAGGATGGTGAGGCACTGGAACAGGTTGCCCAGAGAAGTTGTGGATATCACATCCCTGGAAGTGTTCAAGGCCAGGCTGGATGAAGCTCTGAGCAACCTGGTCTAGTGGAAGGTGCCCCTGCCTGTAGCAGGGGGCTGGAACTGGATCACCTTTCAGGCCCCTTCAAACTCGAATGTTATATGAGTCTATGACTCTAAACCTGCTAAAGTCTGAAATAAAATAGTGCGGCTTTTATGTCTTTGATTTTTATAATTTGTCTCATAGAAGTTTCTAAGAAGTGTTATGGGTTCCAATGCTAACACACATTTTTTACCCATAGTAACTCTCTTGTCCATCCTTCTTAGCTTGGCTTTTTATATTTATCTTTATATTCCTGTATCTGTAATGAGTTCAGCACAGAAATCACAAGCTTGTGGTGGCAGCACCTATAACAAAGTAAGAATGGATCATAAGAAATGGAGCAGTATACTGAGGAAAGGTTCTTTGTGCCTCTTACACTTCCTATTCCTCCTGAAAGAATCCAATCTAAGGCAGGGACATGCATCTCTTCAGGTGTGTGTGATGCACTTGCTGTGAGAGTTCAATTCTCCTGGGCTGACCACCAAGCACTTCCACCCACAGAAATGTTTATTGAGAGGCTAAAGTGGTATGAATTCTGTTTTATTTCTCTTTCTGGAATAACATCAAGTGACTTCATATCTTACAGAGTCAATCCAAACTTGTTAGTCCTTTAAGAAGCCCTTCTTGGATGACAGCCCAGGATAGCACTATTTTCCAGGGCCAAGAAATAAAGCTTAAATAATTAAAGTGTGAAAGATAGAAAAAAAATGTTCACATTCTGCCCTATAAATACAAAACATATTATCAGGCTTTCAGCCAAATGCCATGGTACACTAGAAGTGCTTATGCCACATCTGCATAATAATTCTTGTTAATGGTAAATGGAACTGTTGTTACTGATCATATTTAGTTTGGAAGAGATCAGTAGTAAGTAACTGAGCTCTATAAAATGCTCAGTCTTATTCTGGAATTCAAATGACTGTTAAAGATTATCAGGTGGTGGTTTTTGTGTGTGATTTTTTTTTTCCACAGGAAAAAGCAATTAGTTAAAAAATGTCAATTTCCTTTTATCAAGTATTTCTCTTAGAACGTTTTCGGTTTATGCACACAGTTAAATATTCTCCAGCTCAGGGTAATCTAATAGCCTGCAGCTAGAATGCAGAGGCTAGGTTAATTACATGGAAGATGAAGACCACAGCTTCAAATCTTTTGTAGTAATTGATGTGAGTTACGTTCCATGCAGGAGCCATACCCACCACATTTTCTGAAACCTTATTCTGCAGGAAGCTTTCAGTAAAATGTTTTTCTAGCTCATTCTGCTGGTAGTGATTCCTCCCATCAAGAGGAAATTCTTCTGAACCTTTATCCTCTAGTTTTGCAGTGCCAGTTTCTGATCTTGGATTGGAATAAATAGGTATTGTGTGCCCTGTGAAATAGAATAGGGAATCCCTTCCATCTGAGACATCTGGGTGAAACTGGAATAACACAAGTGTAATGACTGTGCTTAAATGAAGTACAATGGTATGAGTTTAAGGACTAGGACAGAATTTACTGCTGTTAACTACAGCATGTAAAATGACCAAGGAGAAGAAAGACACTGGTTCAGCCTTTTCATTCTTTCTACATGTTCTGTGACAATTTGTGTAGCCTGGGTCTCCATATCCCAAACTCCCTGTGCCCTAAGCTGCAGTAAGCACAACAATGGTCTCACCAGGCTGAAACCTATCCCCAAATCCTCCATCCTTGCTCCCAACTGAGGGCTTCCTATGAATCTGATTTGTGCCATCTCTGCACCATGACATTCCTTGCATTCACAAGGCTCTTTTCTCACTATTGGCAAATTCTGCACCTGAGTGTCTCAACAGCATAACTTCAGTGGAGCTGTCCCTTTGCCTGCAGCTCTCCCATCACCAGCAAGTGTTCCTTCTCTCCTAAGATGATGAGTCTAGTCTTGCTATGGCTGTGACACGGCCAAATTATCCATTTATCCCTTGTCACCCCTGAAAATTAGCAGAAACAGGAATGAGAAAAAACCCCACACCTATCCTGTCAGAGGATTGCTGCCACTGCCTCCATGGCTGTACTGCCTTTTTTAATCCCACTGGCCTTTTCTTCTGTAGTCCCCAGTGGCTCCACCTCAAGGCTGTGCTTCTCCTGTGAGCACCAGAAAGGAGACAGCTTCTATAAGTAGAGAAGGGAAGAAAGAGAAGAGGAAGAGATAACAATGGATGACATTTTTCTCTTCTTTCTTCCATACTGACAGCCTCAAGTTTGAGGAATATGGCTCAGTTTACTGAAAGATGGCTACTAGGCCACTGAGAAGGAGGAGACCTGATTTTTCCTATGTCTTAGGTCTGGTATTCCCAGCAGAGGTAGGAAAGAACTAAGATCAGTTTGCAAGGCTCTGCTCAACAGAGTACAGCCATGCTCCCCCATGTTGAAAAGGGGTGATCCAAATGGGAAGAAGTGTGAGGAGGGAATTGTTGTATGGTCAGGGAGGTGACCACAGTGTGCAGGAGGATGGGAGCAGGATGTGTGCACTGTGCAGCACTGCACAGAGAGCTGGGTAGCTATGCTAGAGTTCCAAGTTTGAAAGCAATAGGATGGTGTCAGCATCTTCTTGCAGCCAACTTATCTGTGCTGAGTGGCAGCACTAATTAGCACAGGAACACTGCTGTGCTAATGCAAATCTGCAGGACTAAGCAGAAGTATGGGTGAGCTGAGGCAGGTGAGGGCACTGCTCTGCTTCAGGATACCCCTACTGCACGGCTCAGATCCTGAAAGAGCTTGGTTTGCATAACCTACCTGTGGGGAGACACTGTAGGGACAATCATTTGCTGTTCAAAAATACTTAGGTGGGAAAGCATTAGAGAAGGAGAGAGATTAGGTGAGCTGAAAAGCAGGCTTGGCATAAAAACAAACTGGGAAGGATTTAATTTTGTTTTTTAAAAGGTGATTAGGGAGCTCCAGACGGTAATATTGGTGATTCTTTCAGAATCAGTATAAATATGAGAACTTCAGGGGAAAAAAAATTAAGAAATACTAAAATGAAAAGACAGAACACTTCAGCAGTGTCAGTGGTTCTGTTCACTTTAAAGGTGCTTAATAAAGTCTGAAACAGCTGTGTCAGGTGCCCTAATAGAAGTCTGAATCTTGCTGTATCAAAGCTTTTGTTTCTGTTCTCCCTTCCTCCCCATCTTTAAGTAGTTTTTAGCTCATCTACTTCAACAGATAGCTTTCCTGAACAGAACTGACAGCAGCTTTTGACATTATAGTGCTTTCTGCAGTAAGCATCCAGTGTGAAGCAATCCTGAAATATGAATGCAGTGGTTCTCTATTTGTCTCTTTTGGAAGTAATGCTAATTAAAAATTTAACTTGAACATTTAATGGCTAATTGTTGAAGAGATGAATGGGAAAAAATATTGTGTTGGAAACCCAGACAGGAAATTGCTCCAGGGAGGAATATGAAAAGGACAAAGAGCAGCAATGGTCAGAGAGAAGGGAAGAGGGGAAGGGGAAAGTGTAGCACTGTTAATTGTCCAAAAGACCATCTCATTTTCATCCTGCATGCTGTAGTGAGGCACTTAAGACATTAGAAATAAAATGAACTTTCACAGTTAAACATTAGAAATAGAATAAAATTACACAGTTCTGCAAGAATGAGAGTAATTCGCCTTTGTGTAGCCCACTGAAGTCTCTTGACCTAGTTTTGTACCAAAACCAGCAGTAGGTAATTGAAATATTTGAAATTTGGGATGTTGTGTTGGCTGAGTTTGACACTGAGAGTGGACATCCTCTGCTCTGTTTAAAAAGTTAAAGTTTGTTTCTCCTTTCCAAGTAGTTTTCCTGGGGAAATTGCAAGGGTTCTGGCATTTTGCTTCATCTGAAGCCTTTAATTAGAGTCAGACATGAGTCTGAAAGGTGCCTTCAACCACACAAGGTCATAAATGCCCAGAAGAAATACAGCCTTCACTCTGTGCACTGTGAGTCCTAGAGCAGATCTCATTTGTCTGTACTGACAATCAGAAATAAAACAGTTCACTTGTTTTTTAAAATCCATACCAAAAAGCATTGTAGCATTTAATGTGTGACCATAAATTAACTTGGAGAAGGGAAAGTTATAAACCACCTGAGATAAGATTTCCTATAAACTACCATGACCTCATTTTGATGCAGATTTGATTCAAATCTTCATACAATGATGATCTTTTTCAGAAACTGTGTGAACCAAGACTTGATCATTATCTGCACATCAGTTCAGACAGGGCAGAGGGCAGAAGAGAGGAATTCTCTTATTAAAAAAATAAATTAATCTTATCTTCACAGTTCTTGAATCTCTGTTTGAAAAAGAAAACAAAAAGAGCATAATCAAACAATTAGCTTTTCATAACCAAAAATAACTGTGAAGGAGCTAAATCATGCACTTGATCTCTCTGCCAAAAGTCACAGTTGGAAGATATGCTTTCTTCAGAATAGGGAAAGTGACATTTCAGAAATAGTGTTACTTCCACCTTTTCTTCTTTCTTCCCCTTTGTCAAGAAAATATACAAAACAAGACCAGATCTAAAGAAATACACAAGTATGGAGCTGATAGAAGCCTGCTTTAAAGCAAAACATGAACAAAGAAGAAACTCTAGAGTGTTATTATTCAAGAATTATTTCTATACTTCTTTCCCACAGGCAAATTTGGGTGGTTTCTTTGTTTTTTGGGAGGGGTTTTTTGTGGGTTTTTTTGGTGGTTTTGTTTTGTTTTGTTTTTTTCCCCTCAGTAACAGCGGTTAAGAATTTACCAAAATTTTGGTAAGAATATATATGAACATCAAACTGGAACTTGTGCTGTGGTATGTGGTTCTCTCTGAGGGCTTATAATTTGAATTAATAAGATCTGGTCAATAAGCAGGTAAGAGTGACTTGAAAGATGCATATTACATCTATGAAAGGAAAGGATGGCAGGTAAATTGTTTACCTGCATCTGGTCATGAACTATTAGTGATCTTGTTTAAACTCTACCCTTGGTGAGTCTGGCAGCCCTCTCTAGGTGGGAAAAATAATTGATTATTTAAAATTGATGGCTAGGAAATTAACACCCCAAATCTAGAAAATAGTGAAGAGGAAACCCAGATTACATAGCAGATTACATGACCTCTGTTTTCCTCTTTGTAGTCTGGGTATGCATGTTCTATTTTTCAAAGTGTGGAGGTGAAACAAACTGAGACCTGTTCATTGCTAACTACTATCAGGATAAGTAGAAGACTATACCTAGATTATGTTTTCTAGATAAGGGCAGGAAAAAAGCTAACACTTCCCTGTCAGACTATGTTCATGGATTGTCATAATCTAAAAACAACCACAGGAGTTCACTGCCTCAAATATACAAATTAATGCATTCTGGTCACTGAATGCAATTCTGCTTCCCCAAAAATCAGGTCTTAAACAATTACACCCTCAATACTTCACATGGATACTTTGCTGCAGTTTGATTGAATAGACCCCTCTCTTTCCAGTAGGAAAATGCTTCAAAGCTGATTGTAAAAAGCTCCAGTAAAAGGCATTTGAAATCACTTGCAACTTTCTTCCCTTGTTTTCAATACATGATAATTTCCTTCTTGCTTGGAAAGATTCAATTTCAAATTCATTCCATATTGGTTAGTAACAGACATTGTATGACAATACTTTGCTCTCTTTCCCCATGAACAGAACAAATAGGAGGTGGTAAGGACTTTTATTTCACTGACTTTCTTCAGAGAGCCCAGCCTTTTGAAATAATTTAGTTGTTTCGCAGTAAAAGCTCATTCAGTCCTTTCATTCCTCCACACAGGCTGTGGAGTTCCCACACTGAGTGCCTCTTATATTTGAAGAGAAGTAAATATCAATTAGTTCCTTGGAGAAGACCCTTCTGATCTCAGCATTGCTAAAGATGTGAAACAATGACATGGCACTTATGCTAGATCATCACATAGATGATCCCTGGGGCATTGTCTTGCAACTAAATTTGGAACAATACTTTGAAGCATGGAACCAACTCATATAATCAATATTTTGCTTTCAGGTGCATCCTGTAGCTTTATGTACAAATGCAGTATGAGATGAGGAAGTGCTTCTCAAGGTAGAAAATAACTTTTTAGATCAAGAACATGCTGCATTTCTGTGCCAGAAGCAGTATTCTGGGTAACCTGCATCTCTAGGTTACTTTAGCTAATATGACTACGGAAGAAGTTAAATTGGGAAATGAGGGTTGAATCAAACATGCATAGATGCACTTGTACTGCTTTGAGGATTATCACAGGACTGAGAAAGTCCTAGTCCTTAAGAGACTTGTCATTACATTACCCCAGCTTTACAGTATGTAGCTACCTCCAGCCTGCCTTGTTGCACAGTCTTCTGACTCAAATTCTTTAAAAGGTGTGGAGGTTAATACAAGATAACAAAGGCAAGAATGAGCAAAAGCCATACAAAACCTTGTGGAGTACACAGTATCTGTTTTCTCGCTTTCCTGTCTTCTCCCTAAGTGTTTTGTAAGCTACTGCAACTTCTTTATTCTCTTTTCCTGTGATTGCTCTCTTGTTTGAAAGCTTGTCTGTATCCCTGGCTTGACTTGTCTCCAGAACTGTGTGTGACTGGGGACTCAGTACTGTGCCATAAAACTCTTATATCCTTGCTGCATTTCTGGAAGCAGTTATGTAATTGCAGCAACATGATTTTTACATTGATAACTCAGGCTGAAGGTGAATAAAATCCTTTCAAAAGGCAGAGTCGGGTTAAGAGCAACGATAGAACATCTTGGCAAGAGAAGAAGTCACAGCTTGCCTATGCAATGGGCAGGGGACTTGAAATAGTTTCTCTAATTCAAAATAACTTAGATCATTATATCCTGATAAGATCTACATATGCAGTACTGTTGGTTACATATTTTGTATTCTAAGAAATTTTCTGCCACTTCAGAAGCAATGAGTGGAAACCAGCAATAGAGTGTAATAATTGGAGAAGTGTGTGATAGCGTGTACAATCCACTTTAATAGGCACCAGAGCTACTGCAGTATGAATTATATTAGTCTCATGTCTTTTCTGTGAAGCCTTGTCCAGAGCATTTCTGGCTTTACACAATGTTGCCCAGTCTAGCTGTGTCTCAGTTTCCCCCGAGTTCCAAGCCCATTCACCCCAGACACAGAGGAAGGAAGGGCTGAAGTTGGATTGTGATATTCTCCCTTGAGACATGTAAAACCAGAAGGTTTAACATCTGAGCTGGCACATTCAAGGTCATCACATAAGAGAGAGAGGTGTTACTGGTCCCTTGGTGATGTCACTTGGTCTCCCCAGACCAGCTGTGGGCTGTACCTGTGTGATGTTGAGATGCTGAAGGTGAGTCAGAGCAGAGCTCACTGGTGCCTGTACAGTCTCTGTTCATGGGTCTTTGCTGCCTGTAAGTCCTATGGGCTCAGTGTGGCTATAACTGCTAGAGAATCAGCTCTGCCACAACTAAAAATTTCAGGAAATTCAGAGGAGAGAAAGATCTAACCTTTCTTCTTCTACCAACGCCAGCACAAAGAACTTGATTGTATCGACAGAGTGGAAAATACTGTCCCCTGCTCAATCACTTCCAGACACTGATTTTTATGAGTGTCTCTGCTGACCTTCTTTCCTGGATGGAACCTTGTCTTCCATCAAATTTAATTCTTCATTATTTTTCTGTGTGATATTGTCAGCTACAGGGTTTTCCTCCCTCACTGCTTAAAGCATGTGATGGCCTGTTAGGCCACACTTTCTATCACATTTTTACTCCTCACAGTCTCAATAGTGTCAGGTTGTCAAAACAAATAAAACTTCTGCGACACCTTCCTGAAGAGGTGTTTTCCTTTCTTTTCCTTTTTGTTTTGGAGGTGTTTTTTTGGTTTGTTTGGGTTTTTTTACATTTGAGGAAGGTTAAATCAGGTAACAGCTACAATAGAAGAGCCACTTAAGAAACTGTGAACTGTTATCTAACATGGATGCAGGATGTCAGCTGTCCTTTAAACTGACCTCAAGTGTACAGTCACCCACTGAGAAGCTGAGCAAGGTGTTTTACTAACATATCATTTGGTTATGTCACCTTCAGCCTGTGAGTAGTGCCATCAGGATTGAAAATGCATTTAATATGTTTTCTGAGGCATTTATATCCTCTTTGAGCAAGTTTCAGCTGAAACTGAGGTTAGGGTCTTACTAAGTTAAGCCCTGTCTCTTCAAATAATTTCCTTTTAAAAAGGTTATTAATTCCATTCCATCATCCCCAGTGTTGAAGGAGAAGCTGCTGCCCGAGCAGTCTCCCTTTAACACTCAGCTTATGCCAGCTGGACAGTGTGTCCAGTAAACATCAGGTGGAGGCTTTTCTGTCATTTCCACTTCATCTTACAGTAATTGGACCACTGATCTAGTGTGTGGATTTTTGGATCATTATTTCTTTCGTCAAGCTGGCTTATGAAACTACTTCCAGTAACATAGTCTAGAGAAAGGCACTTTCCTCTCCTCAGAACATTCAGGTACCAAGTTCTCCCTCTAAGCTGCCCAACCTGCTCCTGTGTGTCAGCAACCTCCAAGGACAACAAAAGTGGCATGGTAGTGAGATGCAAGTGAGATCACAATCCCCTTGTGATTCTGGTATATACCTCTGCCCATTCCAAGGTTTCACTGCTGATGCATGGAATCTGCTTGCCTGAGCCTAGTAGGAGGGCACTGGGCAATTATCAAGATAAAACTTGTACTGCTGCACTGTGGTAATTGATAAACACTGTACTTTATTTAAAACTGAGAAAAAAATATTATTTGTGTGACTGTAAGTCAGCACTCAGTAGTGTGCATAGAGATATTGCCTACAAACAAGACATCACAGCTGTGGCTCTACTCTCCTCTCACCCCAGATGTTTCCCTACAGCTTCACGTCTGGCTGGGGACACCTTGTAGCAATTTACAAGCTGCTGAGCCAAAAGATGTGCAACAGAAGACAGAAATATTGAAAATTAGAAACTAGGGGGCATGTAGTGCAGCAAGTTGTGTGGTGAATGTACATGAACATCTCTGACATTTGATGACACTAATCAGGGTACAACTCCAGTACGGATTCTGCGTTTGCAGATTAAAAAAAAATAAAAAAAAATGTTTATACATAAAAATTCCAGTTGTCATAGGCAAAGCTAGAACCATCTCACTGCTGACAAATACACAAAACTGACTTGTGGGATCACATTCTAAAATAAGCTTCCCTTCTGTGACTGTGTGTTTATGTGTGTTAGCCCTTGAAAATTTCTTCTTGAGACCAATGGGCATTTCTGATGCATTCCCCATGGCCCATTGATTCTCAGGAGTGTATTTAAAGACCTTACTAAATTTCTCTCTTGGGGAAGCCCCAGAGACAATTCTCAAATGCTCCCAGCTTCTCAAATACTCTAAGTAATCTGAGCTCATTCTCTGTGCCTCAGTGATGATTAATTCCATGCCATTTTTAAGTCTGACCTACATTTTGGCTTCAACTTTTCAACCTTCATTTTTTAGGCATAGAGCACTTTTTCTTCAAATGGGAAAAAAAATGTGATTTTATTTATTATCTTTTCACTCAAATACCTGTAACTTCTTTTTAGTTAAGAAAAAAAATATTCCTAAACTACCAGTAAAATCCATGTTTTAGAGAGAGTTATTCAGTTTGGTGAGTTGTACCTGTCAGGAAAAATGCCAACATTTGTATTTGGGAGCCATGATTTTCCTGCACTGTGATTAGTGGATGAGTGAATGAGTCAGAATCATATGGAAGAGTCCCAGAGTCATCAGCTGGGACTTGGCAAGTGCCTGGAACACCAGACTGATCACAGGAAATCCAAAAGACTTTCCGTGGTACGTGCCAAGAGTGAGATCTGATTAGCTTTAAAGCAGTGGTTTAGATAGAATTTCTAGTCCATACTGGGCTGCTTTTAGATTGCCCTTTCTTGATCTACCCTTTACTTGAACAAAATTAGCCTCTCCTAATAACACTGTTTTCTGGTAGGCTCTAAGGTTGATAAGTTAGTTATGATGGGAAATATCATTAGAAGAAAAAAAAAATACTGAATTAACTTTTCTTGCACAAATTCCAATTATTTCATTTTTGTATTTTATTTTATGTTATTTGCAAAAACTGTTACTAGACATGATGGAGATTACATTTAATTCCGTCATTAGTGATGTGTAAAATTTGCTGCTATCACTCACATTTCCAGACACTTTTACTGCAGAAAATGGAAGATAATTGGTACTCCAGGCAGGCCACAAATCTTTCCTGGCAGCTGTGTACCACTCACAGTACAGTGATTGCAAAAATTAGTTAATTCAAGGGGAATATTATATTCCTTGAGCCCTGGCATAAATCTCTCCAAATTCTGCAGGCATTACTGCCATCAAGTTAAAAGATAGATTTCCATCAGCCTACTTGAGTCTGTGTGTTCCTCCTGATTTAGATGCCACTTTTCTAAAAGGGATATATATTGCCTGTTAAGTCCTCCCGAAGAGACTTCAAATGGCAGGAGTCAGGAATATTGTGCTAGTCTGTTGCTTTTATTTACTGATCTTCTCAGGGTTGTAAATTCCAAACTGCTGGTGTTTTCTACTTCATTACCTTTGCAAATGAAAACTAATGAGGGTGCAGTGTTTATGTATTGATAAGAGTCTGTCTTTTTGTACACTTGTGATGCTTTTCTATTTTAGTGTTAAGGAAATTAGGGGTTTTTTTAGAAATTTCTCTAAAAATTCTAAGTTTTTTTCCCAATGTTCACTGAAGGAGAGTTCATCTAGATTTGATACAATTGTCCATGCAACCTTGTATTCATAAAATTTTACCAAATGTTGTACTTCAAGCATCATTAATTTCCATATTTTTGTGATAAACCCAAGCTTCAAGAAGATAATGCAAGATGCACCAGTATTTTCAGACCAACAAAAATCTCCCTAATGTGGAACATTGCCTGTACAAAGCCTCAAATGAGGAGGTTTCAGAAAAAAAAAACAACAAATCTATTACTGCAGCATACCTGCATGTGGAACTTTGGCTCTGCCTAAGTCACACAGACCTCTGCCACTTCTTGTGGACCAGGAGTTAACCTCAAGATGATACATGCATATGGAATAATTGTAGCCAAGTGTGTATTTTTGGTCTACAATTCTGAGCACAAGCAAAAAGGTACAGCCTGTTTTGAGGGGTAAGTTTAACTGAGTTAATAATGCAAATAGAGCAGCTGAATGAGGGAGGAATGTTCTCTCTGAGAAAGCTCTTCTTATTTGCTGACTGAACTGGTTTGCTACTAACTAAAGGGGGAACAAATCTGTGAGCCAAACAATGCCACTGTTGTGATGGGGACAGCCATCAATGAATTTTTCCAAGTTTTCTTCATTTACAGGAATTAAAACCAGAGATTATGATAGTCAAATGAGGCAATGACTGATCTCCTTGTTTGTCTGGTTGGTTTAGATTTTATTTTTTTTTGTGATAACACAGTACTCTATAATAGTGTTGTTATTCTATTACATAGAAGAAAATGAGTTTCATTGTTAAATCTATGGAATTATGGCTTTGTTGTGAATTTTGGCAGAATGTTGGGAAAATGCATTTTCAAGAAATGTAACTACTTTGCACAGCAAAACTTGTTACAATAAACCATCACAGCTGGCCAAATCCAAAATTTGCACTCTGCACAAAGTCACAAAATTTCTTTTACTGAGCTGGAACAGAGAGCAAGAGAATTGAGAGCAAGCTGAAGACAGGAGATGACTCTCATATACCACTGCAAAGTGAGAAAATAGCAAGGCTTCAGATGTTGGACTGAAAGAGATTCCCATCAAGACCTGTTCCTGGCTAGCACAGGAAATATAATCACACTCATTCCCATGAAAATACCCATCTTGGAAGATGCAATTACGAACATGAAAAGTAGAATTAAGAATTTTGGCTTCCTCTGGTTGAACTCATGTTCAAAGCAAATGTGCAGGAAGATTTATAGCATCATCCTCTTTTTTCTTTTTCCCTTTTTTTTTCCCTTTTTTTTTCCTTTTTTTTCTCCCTTTATTTTTTTCCCCAGTAGATAGCAGTGCAGGAGCACTGGGATTTGAAACTCAATAGAAAGAGCCTCTTGCATAAGACAGAAGAATGGGTTGTTTTATAGGGGTTCATCTGATGCAATGCAAACACATTGATACAACACAGGCAGTGAAGGAAGTGGATGTTTTTAAACTCAGCTCTCTGATGATCACTGATGAAGAAAAGTTTCTGCACAAAAGAGGAGAGTAAGCATAATCACCATTGCACCTAAAACCTGCAAACCCATGGAGAATAACTGAAAAATATTTGAGTGTGTTATTCTTGAAAAAAATAATTATTGGGCTGTCTGAAAATAATTTTGATAAGAGTTGTTTTGGAAGTGCCTGGCTTTTCCATTAGTTTTCCATTAACTCTGATAAAATATGCCTTTGTGAGTTTGTATTATTGAACTGCAGAGAGAACTGTATGCTTTACAAAGATGTATAATGATGTGTAAGAAAGACTATAAAAAGAAGTGGAAAACATATATGAATATGCAAATTATTAAAGCTGGTGAGTCATTCTGGTCATTTTAGGGAGGTAACAGGCACAGCTCAGATAAGAAATTGCAAGATCCTAAGCTAACAGGCAAAGAAAAGCTGAAGACAGAAATGAGTAAATTGTGCTTCTTCTGACAAATGCCACAAGCTGAAGAGATGCCTTGTACTTGAAAAAGTGAAGCAAATCCATTAACAGCTTAAAGTTAATGACAAATTATGCTCACAGCATGGACAAAATGGCAGCAGTATTGCTGCAGATAAGGAAACTCAGGGGAGTAATGGACAGTTCTGGATGAAGTAGGAGATCAATATTCAAGTCACCATGATCCCCAAAAATATTAGTACAGTAGAAGAAACACTGATAGTCCCAGATAAGTGGGAAAAACTGAATATTTGGCTTCCATTGAGGCTTATTAGAGTTGGCCTCACTGAGGAAGCATATGAAACAAACACATGGGTAAATAACAAAAGTTTGAATTTGGAGCTCCTAAGACTGCACAGAATAAAATGTTTGTTAAAATATGCAACTTTTTGGAAAGCTGGGAACTCAAGCAACAAAAGAAAATACCAGAAATGTGTTCCAGGATTTAGGGAAGCTTTCTAAAGAGAACAGAATAGAAGAGGAGAAGCCTATTTTTAAAACCCTTGAAAAATTCTAGACTCTCAAAAAAAAAAAAAAATTGAGGCCACTTGGCCACTTCCCTCAAAATCACAGAAAAAACAAGAGAACAAATAGAGATGACATTATATATCAGTCACTCCAGGCAAGAGAATTAATAATAATTTGAATGGTTTAAACCAGTTAAATAAGAATATTCTTAGATGTCTTCATATAGCAAAAATGTCCCTACAGGGTGGCTGTTAATCATAAAAAGATAGACTAGGAAGCCCCTCAGTTCCTACAGTCTGTCTGTGCAGGAACAAGTGAGTTCTTGTCTGGCAGGATTGTTGTGTGTCAGGTTCAATTTTTACTGGTTTACATGGACTAATGCGTGAGAGGTGGTTCTGCCCTGTTAATTCCACCACCACAAACGGCTTGCAGACCTCCAGCTGAAATTCTAGCTGCTTAATCCCACTTTCATCATTGTGCACTATGTAAATGCTCATTCTTGGGGACTGCAGAAGTAATTCCTCACTGTAACTTGCTTAGATGCTTGTCTTGGGTTATGGAAGCAAAAATGTGTATTCTATTTCATCTGCTGAAAGCAGTTGGGGAAATGTTCTTCTTTATCTCTTGTGACTCTGGGAGGAGGGGGGCGGGTGCCTTCTGATAATGTGCCAACTGTTAAAACCAGGTAGGACAGTGTTTCTTATCTCTTTCACTGCCCGTCCTCCCTCCAGGGGGATATTTTCTGCTAATGGGCCATTAAGACTCCTCAAGCAGCTGTCCCCAAGCAGTTGTCCCCAAGCTTGTCATAAGTTGTCCCATTGTGAGATGCTCCACCCAGTGTGTGGGGGGGAGCCAACCATTCCTACCTGGATAAAAACTGAGACGCAGGAACACAGGTATCTGGCTTCACCCATTCCCGGAGGAAGACTGGACCCTTCTCACCATCACTGGACCCTTCTCACCATCACTGGACCCTTGTTCTACAGGATCATCTCTACTTCAACAGAACCACATCTGCCACTCCAGGAGGACTCACTTCTGGACTGCTTCCAACACCCTGACCAACAGGGTGTCAGGTTGTAGCTCTGACTCTGTCAGGGTTCTCCAGGATTGCTTGTTTATTTGTTTGCTTGTTTGGTTGGTTGGTTTTGTTTTCTACTACATTTGTATTGTTAATATTCCTAGTAAAGAACTGTTATTCCTATTCCCAAATCCTTGCCTGAAAGCCCTTAATTGCAAAATTATAATTTGGCAGGGGTGAGGGGTTTACATTCTCCATTCTAAGGGAAACCCCAGTTTCCCTGGCAGATACCTGTCTTTCCAAACCAAGACAATGCTGTTAGTACTGAATACAAACCCTGAAGAGGTAGCAGCCTCTGTGCTGCTGTAGACAGACACCGTGTTTTAGTTTCCTCAGGGCCCAGAGGAACGGTTGATTGCAATTGCATTGGCAGATGCCTTTCCTTCTCTGCTTTGAGGCTTTTCTTGTTTTGTGGCTACAGCTCAGTGAAGTGAGAGGAATGCCTTCTTCAACATGCACAGTTTTCCAGTGGCTCAGATAAAGCCAGTGAGCAAACATGCACTTCAGGGTAAAGAGTGTCTTTACAAATACATGTCAGTTTTTGCTCTCTTTCATGTGCAGAAACCAAAGATGAAGTGACAGATTGGTTAGACATTCAAAATGTGCTGATTTTCTCTGCAACCTGAAACAACAGAGCCAGGCAGGAAGGAGGCCACCATCAGTTGTAACAGAAACACTACAGTGGTAGTGTATGGCACATTTATTCATACACCTTCTTTAACGTAGTGCAACATAAAATATACTGAATTTTGCAAGTTGTTTTCTTTCCTTAGGGCCAAAAAGTCTTTTACATTCATTAAATACTTCAACAAACTAAAAGGCAACTTTCTCTGGAGTAGGACCTGAAAGCTAAATAGGGCGGGTAGCAAACAAAACTGCTGTATCCAGATGAAGCTGAGGAGTCCTTCAGGATTTAAAAACTTCTTTGGAGTGTGGTGTGTTCATGTGCCCATAAGAAAACTTATCTTAACAAAGACACATTTTAATGTTAAAAAATCCTGTTGATCATGGGAAAAATGAAATTATTAGGGTGTTCCTGAAACGTCCCTAGATTCTGCTAAGGAGTTCTAGCTGTGTAGCTGGCAGGTTAGTTCCCTAATGCCTTTATAATCAAGGCATACCTCATTAACCTGCATAAACTATTAAGAAGCAGCAGAAAAGAAAGAGCCCCAAGGCTGATTGTCCTTCAATTATTGCAGCTTTCCTGCTAAAAGTAAAATTAGAAAGATGAAAATGCAATTAAAGCCCTAACCACACTAGAAGTTGAACCCGTTACTTTGAATTTTTCCATAACTTTGTTATTCAGTCAATACAGTTCATACCAAATTAATCCTAAAGACACTACTCATTCTCTATCTGAAGACTAGAAAATCTTGCACTATCCAGATTTCCAGTTTCCTGTCTCTTTACATTTCACTTCTCATCTGTAGTGGCCAGTAGCAATGGGCAAGAGAGTCTAGGGTGGGACTGAGGAAGGTTCAGGAAATGTCAGTGGCAGTAACTGAGGGTCTGGGTCTGTGTTCCTATGCTCACAGAGCAGGAGTAATCAGGTAGTAACAGCCCTCAAGTTGAGCCCTCCTATGAAGCATTTCAGTAGTTGCTGTGAAGTGTGGTGAAATACTTTTTTGGTTTTGGGGAACTGGGTTATGTTTGAAATTTATGTTTACATTGATTGATCCTCTGTGTGCTCTGATGAGAACTACCTCTCCTGGATATTCTGAAGTATGTTATCTGTTGAGTTTTCACTTTGGCTGTTTGTCCCATTGTCATAGGCTAAAAAAAAGCTTGATTTTGTTCTAATCGAAGTCAGTTTTTTTGATTGACAAACAATTTATCCAGTAGAAGACAAGCTGCGACTTTTGGCGAAATGCTTAAAAAGGCTGGGTGGGGAGAAGAGCGATCTCTTTGTCTTCTGGGGTGGCAGGCTAGAGACAGGGAGCCACCGGGGCCGGGCCGGCCTCGGTGCCCCCCCACCCCGGGGCGGCTGCGGCAGGCTGGGCGGGCCGGGCCGGGCCCCAATGCTGCCGGAGCCGGGGCAGGCCGGGCCGGAGCTTTAGGAGCCGCTGTCTCGCAGAGAAGCAAACAGCATGGAGAGGAGAGAGAGCTCGGACGGAGTGCCCCTTCGCCCTTGCTCTTCTTTTCAAGCCGAAGAAACCAGCGCACGGCTTCTAAACGACTCAGTTTCCCGCCGCAGAGCCACGTGGGCAGCCCGGCAGCCCGAAAAGTTTAACCCTTTGTTGTTAGCAGATGGACTTTCCTAAACATCATCTTTCTCTGGAAGAAGAACAAATATAGCGAATAGAAAGACACAGCATGGAGCTACAGTCAGTAAAGAGAGAGTGAAAAAGACTTTAAAGCAAAAGAACAAGGAGTGGCCTAATTTTGGCTGGACATTTCTGGTAAACTATAGAGACTGAACTAGTTTTTTTCTTGTAACATATAAATGCTTTTGGAGAGATGTAAAGTTCTAGTTAAAAGTGATATGAAGCTTTTTTGCTCCTAAAGAAAAAAGAGATTTGTTTTTGGGTCTTGAAATAATTTTGGAAATAGAAGAAGAGAATCTTTGTGTCATACTAGAGAAGGCATCCTTAAACAGTACCCCAATAAGCAAATATGGCCTATGTGCAGTGTTGAGAGAGCTGCTAATGAGTAAGATTTCGCAGTTTGCAAGAGTTCCTTTAAAATCCTCGCAGATGTAGAGCATGGGATGTCTATATAAAACCCGGAGAGACTCCTTTCCTAAAAGAACTGATAAAAAGTTATTTTTAAAATGGTAAAACTGGCTGAAGTTGCAAGTCATGTCTTTTTATGTTGAGTGAAGAAAGGTAAAAAACTTAGAAAGAAAAAGAAAGATGTTTTAGAAGTTTCATTTGTTGTTGTTGTTGTTTTTTCCCTTTTTTTGTTGTTTTTGTGTGTATTAATAAACTATCTTTGTAATTTAAAGATGAGCCTGTTTTGCTTTATATTCTTCCAGTCAAATAAGATATAAAACGTAATAAAACCATCACATAATGATGCCTTCTCTAGTATAACACAAAGATTCTCTTCTTCTATTTCCAAAATTATTTCAAGACCCAAAAACAAATCTCTTTTTTCTTTAAGAGCAAAAAGGCTTCATATCACTTTTAACTAGAACTTTACATCTCTCCAAAAGCATTTATATGTTACAAAAAAAAAACTAGTTCAGTCTCTATAGTTTACCAGAAATGTCCAGCCAAAATTAGGCCACTCCTTGTTCTTTTGCTTTAAAGTCTTTTTCACTCTCTCTTTACTGACTGTAGCTCCATGCTGTGTCTTTCTATTCGCTATATTTGTTCTTCTTCCAGAGAAAGATGATGTTTAGAAAAGTCCATCTGCTAACAACAGAGTTAAACTTTTCGGGCTGCCGGGCTGCCCACGTGGCTCTGCGGCGGGAAACTGAGTCGTTTAGAAGCCGTGCGCTGGTTTCTTCGGCTTAAAAAAAAAAGCAAGGGCGAAGAGGCACTCCGTCCGAGCTCTCTCTCCTCTCCATGCTGTTTGCTTCTCTGCGAGACAGCGGCTCCTAAAGCTCCGGCCCGGCCTGCCCCGGCTCCAGCAGCATCGGGGCCCGGCCCGGCCCGCCGCAGCCGCCCGGGGTGGGGGGGCACCGAGGCCGGCCCGGCCCCGGTGGCTCCCTGTCTCTAGCCTGCCACCCCAGAAGACAAAGAGATTGCTCTTCTCCCCACCCAGCCTTTTTAAGCATTTCGCCAAAAGTCGCAGCTTGTCTTCTACTAGATAAATTGTTTGTCAATCAAAAAAACTGACTTCGATTAGAACAAAATCAGGCTTTTTTTAGCCTATGACACCCATATAGGCAGATCATAAAATAATCATTACAGGTGTTTACACCTGAGACTGTAGAGAGTTACAGAGTGCCACAATTTGGGGTCAGAAAAATTTTACTGCTAAGAGCAGGCTGGAACTGTAATCTGTTTTGTTTAAGTAATGGCAAAAGTAGATTAAATACATATGATACAGCATACAAGCTGCTTAATTTCTTTGTTAGCGCTGTATTCACAACCAATCTACTTTCCAACCACCCCACCCTTTCAAATGTTTCATAGAATCACAGAACATGCTGAGTTGGAAGGGGCACATCAAGATCATGGAGTCCAGCTCCTGGCCCAGTACAGGACACCCTGTGCCTGAGAGCGTTGTCCAAACACCTCTTGAACTCTGTCAGCCTGGTGCTGTGACCACTTCCCTGGGGAGTCTGTTCCAGTGCCCAAACACCCTCTGGGTGAAGAACCTTTTCCTGATATCCAGCTTATTTGGCATCATGAGAACAAAAGTTTTAAAGGGAATATTTGTATATCATTATGGAGTTGGGGTTTGAGGGGTTTGCTCTTTGGTTGGTTTTACTTTAAAGCAAGTTCTTTTAACATTTCTAAGCAAATATTTTGCATCAAACAAACCTTTGCTGAAGACCTAGTAGCACTTTTTTTTTTTCCTGAAAAAAATGTTTCTCTTCAAGAAAAACTTTAAAAATTTCAAAATTTACTTGAAATACTTATGACACAGAAGAGAGTTAAATTATTTTTCACTCCATTAATTTAGCTTAATACACCACCAAATTAGCAGTAATCTATTGTAGAACTGAAGTTGGAAAAAATTGAGGAAATCATTAGTAGCATTATAAAGCAAATCCTTCTTGCTTATGCTGTCTAGTAATTAGAATATCACATGAATAAAAATTGGAAAATTATTCTTTAAATTACTCATATTCTTTAATGTATCATCCAGTACGTTCTTAAATAATCCCAGTGGTTAGCTGATATCTTCTCTCTGGGGAGATTGCTTCACATACAGAAGCTTTCATTGTCAGGAAGTATTCTTTGGATAGTTAATCTCAGTTTTTCTCTACCTAATGAAGTCATTTTTGCAAACACTTCTAATCTGGAGAAAAGCAACTTAGACTAGCAGCTTGATTCCATCATTTACTAATTGGTCTAACCTTTAAGGAGACTGCCTGCTTGTTTTCAGTTTCACCCACCATTTGTGTTTTTACTTGTGCAGGTGTAATTCAGTACTCAGTAGTAAATTGTGGAAAGTACGTGAATTTTTCTGAGAATGAATCAATGCTTTATCATATTTTCCTCTTAGCATGTATTACTGACTCATTGTGGTGCTGCCAATCATATTTGTCTTCCTGAGTTCCGTTTGCACTACAGAAGCAGCACTTGGCTGAAATTGCTTAATTAGGTCAAAGATATTCAAGGTAAAACTTACAAAGGGTCTAACTGTGCTCTCTTGGGAGGAAAAGGAAAAGGAGGAATTGGAAACTGGTAGCTTCACTGCTGTTATTGGGTGTTTTAATTTTGTCTCTGCAGGTCTATCACCCTCTGCCCAGCTGCTGAGGTTGTGTTTCAGTCATTGCTGAGATGGATGCAACATGTTTTTTAGCATTTGGTACAAAGAGCATCATTCCAGCAGTGCCACACATAAATATTTGCACAGATCTTGAAATGCCTGATATACCAGCTGGGAATCTGGCATAAAAAAACCCCCATATTTTTAATTTGAAGCAGATGAAGTTAACGCTGTGTCATGTCTACAGAGCCACTTCAGAGCTCCATACAATGAAATAAGAGTGTTTCTGCTGCAGAAAACACTGTTGTGGTATTTTACAATGTATTTTTCCAAACCAAGGCAACCATATCATATGCTGCACAGCAAGTTTTGTTGATGTGTTTAAAAGCAAAAATGAAGATGATGTTCACCACTTTCTAACAATTCATTTAAAAGAAGATTACTGATCAGTACTTCTCAACTTTTCTGCAGGCATAACTCCAATTCTGGTTACAGTAAAGGACAAACTTATATACTAGGAAGTTTGTGAAGTCAAAAAATCTTGCTTACAATGCTTTGGACTTTGGAGATTATGTGGTCCCAGTGGCTCAGGAGCCCTGATTTCATCTTATTGTCTTTATGGTGCTGCCAATATTTCTGATATTTTGAGAAACCTAAACTGAATTGTCTAAGCCTGATATGCACTAGAGTACAGGATCAAAAGCATAGCAATTTATTTTTCAGTTGCTGATCTTAACTGAATCCTGCAGCACTGCAGGACTTGTATCTGTGATTTTGGTTCTTCATTCCTTACCGCATGAAAGCAGTTTTTGAGAATCTCTCCAGACAAGAAATTTGTGTTGATTTGGAGTTCCCAGATTCCCTCTCTTGGGTGATGCGTTCCCTCTGAGGGTCATTTGGCATCAATATGTTTTCTCCTTCTTATGAAATACAGTTGCAGACCACTTGCTATCTCCACATGTTGATAGACTCTGGATAGAGATGAGAGAATGTTGACCAATGATTTGAAGAGAAGAATATGAAGGGGGAAGTCTCTCTTGCATCTTATGGCCAATTTTTGATTTTTCATTTTGTTAAGCTGCAGGGTGATGTCTTCATGGAGACAAAACTTTGATAGTTGCCAGTATCTTGAATAGTCTTTTTTTCATTAAATCTGTAATAAATATATGTAATTAGCAAGGAGTTGTGCTCTAATATGCATGTACATAATGTATGTCAGTCATCATAGGAGATCACGTCAAATAAAACATAACAGGAATAGAATCTACATTTCAAAATGAGGACTAATTTTGTCTATCTAATTAGAGGCAATGGTGACCCCATTCAGAGAAGAATGGTATCTGATTACATCCATAAATGTCAGATATAACATGTTAGGGTATTAATTCTCTGTCAGATTTTCTGTATTCAGGAGGGTGATTGATATTGCAAGAATATTTAGATGAAAAATGCTTATGCCTATCCATCCAACAACTCAGGTATTTTTCAAGTATTCTGAAGAAACTGATTTACTGTTAATTAGAAGGTGGCATTCTGCTAGAGCTCAACAAACCTGGGCAATATTTATAACTGTCATCCACTTTCCATTTTTTTACAAATGTTTTTTGTGATTTGTCCTGATAAATTTCTCCAGTGTTTACAGGGAATTCTCATTAATGTTTAGAATGGTCTTATGTATGTTGACTATTTCCAAAGCCTTTAGTTACTGTCTTGCACACCAATGATTTACAAGATTATAAATAAATAAAGGCTTAAACAGCCTTTATTTGAGTGAATATTGTTCTGAAACTTAGAAGTGGACACCAAATGTGAATGTTGCAAATGCTCTTCTGAAGAAACCTAATCACTTGGAATCCTGGATTGAATGGAAAAGCATAGAGTGCCTTTGAGCATCCTTTGATTACAGCAGTATTCTGTCCTAAGTGCTGGGAATAAGCAACAGGTGCAATGTGCTAAACTTGTTGAACTTGTCTGTATAAAACCTCATAACTTTTGCAGTTGAATACAGTGGCAAAGCAAATGGTGTTTGGTGCTATATACTGGTGATGGCTGGTGACTTCTAGTGGTTTGTGAACAATTGATGTCAGTAATTAATAATGAAAAACAAACAGCAATCAATTTCTGGTGGCAACCAAGGATGATTTATCCTTGATTTACTGCTGAACTGTGGTCCATAATTGCTTGAAACCATTTCACAAATGATCAGTTTTTGGAAACATTCTGGAGGTGTGTTTCAATGGTAGGTGGTTGTTGCCATACACTACTCGACTGCCAGTGTCACTGTACCTGTGCAAAATACTGGCTAATAAGCCTGAGTGCAGAGCTAGGTAGAAGATCAAAGGTCAAAAGGGCAGAAAAGTAGCCACAGCCCAGCTGTGTACTTTGTGGAGGCCTCTGTGAAGTAATGACAGGCTTCCTGCTGATTATATACAGAGAGGGAGTCAGGATGGATGGGGAGGCATTAGCTGCCAGGGAGTGGAAGGGTATCATCTTCCTCAGAAGCAAACCAAAAAACCCAATAAAAATCATTTGCCCTAAACAACCTCTTTACTCTTGGCAGTAAAAGCAGTGAGTACCCTCTTGCCAAGGACCAATTTCTGACTCTTTGCCCTTTTCATGTGCTCATTTCAGGGTGACAGACTTCAAGTTTTCCTGTGTAGGTTCTTCCTACTATGAGAACAGCTTGGAGCATGCTTTGATCCTGCACAGGTGCAGCCTCATTGTTAAAGCTTTGTGCATGCATATTATCAGCTCCCCTAATACAAACCAAATTCTGCAGCCATGAGGTAGGAAGGGGTTGAAATCTAGCACCAGTGGGACTTCAGATGAAAACTCAACACGAGAGCCTTATTGGGGTTTGCAGGTGCCAGGCCACGAGAATGGCAGGATGAGAATGACAGGGAACACGGCCAAAGCATCTCTGGGAAAACACTGCCACAGCTGAGGTGAAAGGCTGCAAAGCTGTAAGTGAGAGGCAAGCTGCAGAACTGCAGATAAATGACCTTTACCATTTTAAAAGCTGAGCTATCTAAGGGACTGTAAACAAAGGTAAGTTTTATGTTTTAAGACTATCTCTTCATTGTGGCTGCTTACTAGCTCTGCCAGAGCAGCCAAAATATGCTTGACTGACCAGCATTTGAGGACAAGGCATTCCAATTACTCTTTCTGCCCTTATTGTTATTTCCCGAGTGCATATCCCATAGTTCTCTGAGATTTTTTGAGTACTTTTTTTTTTTCTCTCAGTTGTTGTGAACTGGCTTTTCAGTAGGGAAAAGATTCAGAGAGACTTTGAATGTCTATCAGAATTTCAAGGGTATTTTGCATGCTTCTTTTATTCCAGAGCAGGTAGATAACAGCTAAAGTTAAAAATAAACACAACAAAGACCCACTTTCTAATCCTCCTGCATATCTGACAATCCATCTAGAGATTGGAGTACTTTCAAACTTGAATATTGATATGGCTTGAGCTGAACTCCAGGAATAGTTGAAAATAAGATCAGCAGACAAGATATACCTTAAGTCACTTTGTAAATTAAACATGATATATGAAAGTGTTCAACTCAAAATAGAATTTGGATAAGATTTAGACATCTAAGTTCAAGATCCTGAATCCACAGACCATATCTAACAGCTTAAATAGCTGAGAACTTGTTGATTTCCAGGTTTTCAGTCACTAAAGGTTTTTTCAAATAGTTTCAACGTTAAAAAAAAAAAAAGGCAACAAAGGCAGTGGCTCAGAGATCCTATATTCAATTTACGATTGAGAACATGTCCTGATGTGTTTCCTTTTGAGGGGAGGGAGCCCATCACAGAGGGGCATTACTTTGACACTTTTAATAGGACATGTGCTGAAACCTACACAAACAGCAGCAGAATCAGAAGCTGAACACTGCACTTTTAAGGATTCAGTCACCAGAACAACACAAAGATTTGATCATTCACAGCCCATAATCTGTTGCCCAAAGACTTAGAGACAGAATGGGGCTATTGGCTTCTGTAGATGTTTTGCTTCTCAGTGAATCCATTAGTGTCCAGATCACTAAAATGTAGACAATAACTTTGCTGTCATTCTGTTGTCTGGGGAGAAATAATCACTAGTGACAGGCTGTTTGCAGCTTATGAATTCAGAACTTTTGAAATACAGTTTCAAGCATCTCACTCTTTGCAATTAGCATATACAACAGAATGTAGCTATGTCCCAAAGCTGTATTTGTATGCAAATATTCATGGTTCTTAGCTTGAAGAAACAAGAGAACTTCTTTTCAGGTCCAAAAAATCTGAATTGTCACACAGTCATAATGATCAAAATTGTTTTGCTACTTGTTTGATAAAGGAAGGTTGTCCTTTGAAGAGTTCTGGAATAACTTATATGTTTATTCTGAGGATATCATCATCTGAATGTCTTACTTGGAAAAATTTGCCAGACTTACAGGAGGAAATCAGATGTAGACAAGAATCTTGTTAAAAATATTTGTTAGTCTATCTACAAACTGTTAGTCTATCTACAGTTGATGTCAACCCAGATGTGGGAGTTGGGAAGTTTCTGGGCTGGTTCCATTTCAAAGCAAAAATAGGCAGCAACTTAGGAATAATTTAATAATCTTTGTTTTAATAAGGACCTTATTTTCAGATATAGAATACAGCTTATTTCCTTATCATTGCCAAGTGTCTCATCTCATTTTGTCATTTTCATTCTACCAAACATTATCACATTGTGCCTGCACCTCTTGCTGAATCTGAATTGCATATGGAAAAAAAAAAACAAAAACAAAAACAAAACAGAACTTGCTAGGAGAGCTTATGGAAGGAAAACATGAGTAGGAAACTAAGTTCCAAAGAGTAAGGATATAAATTCATAGAGGAAATGGGTCTTCTGGTAGATCAAAGTGAAGAGTAGAGAAAATTGTGAAACCCTGTGTAGGAGAGGAAAAGGAAGCAGGTCACTATCAGAGAAGGAAGTGTGACAGTTACTGAAGCTTAAATAAGGACAACAACATTACCTACTGTTATAAATGCATATTTTGGAGTTGGCTTTTTGCAAATATTGAGATGAATGTGATACATATAATGTAAGAAAGTTGTACTGTATTTCCTTTTATTTGTGGAATTTAAAATGTAATGAAGGTATATTTTCTAATTCTAACAAAGTAGATGGGGGTTGTAACTGGATAGAAGCCAGAAGGGTCCTCTGGCATTCCTGTGAAAGAAAATTGCTGATAAAGAACAATTGAGCCTTTGAGGGTTTGAATCTTCGGAAGACAGATTTACAACATCTACCCAGACTACATGGAATTTTACAGATAAATTGTATATTTAGGGGGGGTCTTGAAACCAAGATGAATACTTGAATCATGCATTAGCTTATTTAAATATGTAACACAGAGGTCCTTAAAACAAAGGATCTGAAGACAGACGGTGTGTTGCTTTCCACCCTCAGCTGAGTAGCTATCTTTTCCTGTCTCCTAATTGTCTATTTTTATTCTATTTTATTTTATTTTTAATAAACTTATAAATTAATATAAAAAGGTTGTCCTGGTTTAGGGCAAATGTGGGGAAAACCTCCGAAGGGGTTCCTCTGGAAGAGTAAACCCAAACGGCCCCTCCCCCCAGCCGGTCCGGGAAAAGAACTTCCTCGGAGAAAAGTGGAAAAAACTATTTATTTAACAAACAAAATGCCCACAAATGCAAAGAATTAATAATATGAAACAATAAAACCTCTGCCCGCTCCGAAGAGAGATGGCAAACAGAGACAGTCCTTGCCGTGGGTGTAGCTCAGCTCACTCAGTCTCTCTGAAGATCCAGGCCCGGCGGGGCCGCAGGTGCCAGCCCTCGCTGCTCCTCTGGGTTTTTCAGTCCTGAGCAGATTTAAACAGTCCCAAGAAAAAGGAAAAAAAAACCAAAAAAACCAGGGAGTCTTCTCTGCCTAGCTAGCTAGCTAAAAGCACAGGAGATCTCTGTCCCACCGCTGTCCGTGCCTCGGACGAACACCGGAGAGCAGCAATGTGGGGGAGTCAGGCAGTTTCCTCAAAACAAACTGCGCGCTGTTCTTTCTCCCCCTTCACTCCCAGAACAAGGTTTAAAGGTACAGAACACAATATACAGCACAAACAGAACAGACGATTGGGGATACAAGCAGCATAAAGTCACCCTACCACAAAGGTGAAACATCATTCTTCACACCTACCCTATCTCCTTTGCCTAAGTTCAGATCTCCATTGGATCAAATGTAATTTCCAGTCAAGAAGTGGCAATTATTTCCCTATGGAGACTGAATCCCAAAAAATCAGACGATCAAAGGCAATGGGCATTTTTCCTTTCTCTGACCCTTTGGCTGCACTAATAATCCAGCATCTAATTAGAATCTATAATCTGATAAATATCAATTATTTCATCTTTCACCAGCCACCCTCCCCAGCTACTTTCCTCAATCACTTTAACTCAGTTTTAGCTATGAATTTGAGAAAGTCCTGGCTTCTCTTTCAGCACAGTGTAGTTGGTGACTATGTCTTTAATGATGTTACCAAGATCCATTACACACCTATGGTAACAGGAGGTTGCTTGAACACCAGACAAAACAAAAGCTTTGCTTTTTTCCCCTCTTTGCATAGCATATCCATTCTGGAAGACCCCATTGTTTCATGTCCTTCAGATAAAGAGAGGATAGCAAAAAACTTCTCTAATGAATCATTGCTCCTTTAGTCAACAACTCTATCTCCGAATAATTAACTTAGTTTTACAGCTTGATTTGTGTGTACTTTACATTTTGCAACATCTGGAATCTTTTGTTATCTTTTTCAAAAAGCTGTCACTTCTTTAGTTTTCCTGAAAATTGGTTTTTTTAAGTATTGTTTTAGTTCCATTTCCTGCCTATATCAGGGGATATATCCTGTGATTTGATCTCTTTCTGATCAATTTAATCAGTTCAACTTTGGCATGATTTTTAAAATGCGCCAGCTAGGTTCTCTAAGCAATGTTGCTGCCTATTTATCTAAAACAGTAAACCCATAGGAAAATATATTTGAGCAATTTGATTTAATACAAATTTAATATATCCAAGCAGGATAATTTACTAAACAATCTCTAGAGGTGCATAAGCAAAACTTATTAATCATAACCACATCAGGATACAAAACTGCAGTACAAATATTTGCACTTCTGTCACAGCCACTTATCTGATCTATGCCAAATGCTGACAGATTTTAAAGACAATCACATTAAGCATTAATCAAGCTTGAAAGATGCAGCTGAGTAACAGCATACTAAAGAGACATCCATTTCTGAAGACAACTGCACACTCCATATACTCAGCCTCCTATTGCCCTGAAAAATGTTTAAAGTCTGCTTCAGTCCCATGCTGTTTCCTTGAGTCTTTTTCGCATCTCTTTCTGATTTGTTTTCCCAAAGCTTCTAATATCCCACTCCCTGAAAAATGATTAAATACACAGAACAGGGCTTCTGTCTCAATGGTTTCACTTCACTTAAGAAGAGTAGCAGAACAAACCAGCTGGACATGTTTTATTTAAACATTTCTCTGCTCCTGTGTACAACACTGATCATATTTCCACCTACACATTCTCCCATGGTAGCATACTTTTTTTCATTCTGTGCTTCCATAGCCTCTCTTCTCCATTCTTAATGTTCTATTTTTTTTCCATAGTATCTATTAGACAGAAGAATTTTATATAAGCTCTGTTGCTACACAAATCCTTCAAGTCCCCGTTTAATATTTTTTCATGATGCCTTCCCACATTATTTCTAGTGATTTCACCCCAACTCACGTTGTGTCTGTAAAATTGCTTGAATTTCTATTTCTCTTGGACCAGCCTTGTTTGCAAAGCAATCAGCAGGTGCTGCTTTATCCCATTACCAGCTGTATTGTCTCAATTACTGCGCGTGTTCTGCTACATCAGAACACAGTTACTGAAGACTGCACCAGGGCAGCCTTCTGTGCTGCTCCCTCAGGCTCTGTCTGGGCCTGGATCCCACAAAGATCTGTTGCCAGTATCCATCCTGACAGACTTTGGCCTGCTTGAATGCCTTCATCATGCAGGAAGGCTTTTCAGATGCTGAGGCCTGAGTCCATGGATGTGCTTTTTGCCATAACGCCCAGATGCTGTTTCCTTTGTGAGATCATAACCATTGACAGACACAGCACAGGCCACTGGAACTTGTGTGTGTCTATAGGTGAAACCAAGTTTAAAATAATAGAATCATTCGGTTTGGAAAAGACCTTTGAAGTCATCCAGCCCAACCATTAGCACGGCTGTGTTCACCACTGAACCTGTCCCTAAGTGCCACATCTACACATCTTTTAAATATCCCCAGGGATGGTAATATTTATTCATTGGATTTGCCTGGGAAGCCTGTTCCAAAGCTTGAAAACTCTTTAGGTGAAGAAATCTTTCCTAATTTCTAATTCCTAATTCCTAACCTCCTCTAGCACAACTTGAGGCCACTTCCTCTGGTCCTGTCACTTCTTAACCTGGGAGAAGAGACTGATCCCCACCTGGCTACACCCTCCATTCAGGGAGTTGTAGAGACCAATAAGGTCTCCTCTGAGCCTCCTCTTCTCCAGCTAAACAACCACAGCTCCCTCAGCTTCTCCTCAAAGGACTTGTGCTCCAGACCCTTCACCATCTCCATTGCCTTTCTCCATACCCTCCAGTTCCTCAGTGTCCTTTCTTGTAGTGAGGAACTGAGAACTGAACACAGGATTTGAGATGTGGTCACACATGGGCTGAATACAGGGGGACAATCACTGCTCTAGTCCTTCTGGACACACCTTTAGTCAGGACACAATATATATTATAAACCTTGATCAAGGGAAGAGCTTGCATTTGATGTTGTTGAAAAAACATCTTTCCTCAGGCTCAGATTCATATAGTTTGTAGGCACTGAACAGATTCTTACAGTTTCCAGGGAACTTCCTTGGCTGCACAGGACATAAGGAAGGGGAATTCATTACATGATTTTTTTCTTCATGAATATACTCTGAGCCAATGTGTTTTGAGGGGATGCAGCCATTCACTTGGAGGGCTCACTACAAAGGAAGAAATATAAAACATTCAGAGAGGCCTCTCCAGTCACAATCCTCTAGAGAAGTCCCTGGTTTAACACTGCAAATGTGCCAGTAGCATTTGGTTGGAAAACTATATGCTACATGATGGGAAAAAAAGGAGAAGTATCTCTATGTCCTTCTGGGCTGGCCAGGAAATCAAGTTGTGGATGCTCTCAGACATGCAAGCATCTCAGTTAGAACAGGATGTGGACAGAGGTGTGTTTCCAAGATATTTCAAGAGAACCTATTTCTGAGTCATCCAGCTTTCTAGATATACTTTGGGTCCTAGTCTAACGAGCCATCTTTTGCTGTGAAAGACTGGAGTAGATGACTAATTGAATCACAGGTAGGAGCTCAGCCAGGTTTCCCTTCTGAAATATTTCCGTGTCACCCTTGGGCGATTCAATCTGTTTTGATTTGTATTTGTGCATGTACCAGACTCCATTCTGATCATAAAATTTCCTCTATATGAGTCTGTGCTCCATCTTGTTGCTCAGCAAGATGTCGACCTTGCAAATGTCATGGGGTGAGAACACAGAGGGGGAAGCAGATGGGCAGAGGATGGATGGGATTGAGCACTATGGAGGAAGAGCCATGTGTCAAAAGCAATGATTCCTAGCCAAACGCTGGCTCTTGTTTGTATTTTCTTCTGCCTGTATGTCTGTGCAGATCTTCTGCTGTCTGTTCAGAAGCATGCAGCTGGCTGGTAACCTTTCCCAGCTGGTGGAAAAGGGAAGCCAAATGCACAGGCAGCCTGAGGAATAAATGGCATCAGATGCAAGCCACTGAGCTACAGGGAGAGCATGGGTGCTGGAGCTCTGCTGGCACGGTGATCTGGCTGGCTCCTTATTTGTGGTTTGTACAGTGACACGGAAGGTGTGTGTGTGGAACTGCTGGGCACAGTGAGGAACCATGTCAGTGAAAGTCTTGTAGAGCAAGGCTGAGCTGGAATTGTACTCTGTAGGGCACTTCTGAAGGTGGATTATTCAGACAGCCCTCTAATTAGAGGTTTGACCAAATCCGAGATTCTGGAGTTCTGCAGCTGATACATACCCAAGAGCAAAGTATTGTATAAAGTGAATAAGGCTGCCTGCTTCACAGATTTCAGGAATTAAATTGTGTTTGGGCATGAGAAATGAGCCCTTTGTTATCACATTTCTTACAAAATCTTAAAGTAATATATTAACAGTGAAGAGTACACAATTCCTAATTTTATACTCTGCAGAGGACAGGCAGCTAGGAATTACAGTACCTGACAAAGAGATTGGGCTATCTGATTTAAAAATCTGCAGCTTGGACATCAAAGGCCAAAGTGAGAAATAGGTACACTGAATTCTCACACAAACTATGTATTATGAGAACATGAAGAGGACAGCACTCATTCCAGGGGGGTTACTGCATGCACACACTTAGTCATCCTGAAGCTCTATTTCCCTTGTCTGTGCTCCTATTCTGTATTTCACTGATGCCAATTTGCTGTTGGAATGAATACAGGTTTGTTTCAGAGACAAAGTACCAATATTTGTTATCTGATGTAGTGGTTGTAGCACCAGGGTTAGTGTTGTTGAACACTTTCCACCACAACACCTAATTTTAATTAATGATCACTGTAGTTCAGACGGAAAGATTTTATGTTAGTCTTTATCTCACAGTGATGTGTGTTTTATAAAGTTTAAGTGGGGAATATTGCAACTGATTTTTAAAAGCAAGACTTGTTGGGAAGATCCAGTTTAGTTGTGGGAAAGGTTTTAGGAAAGAGTTGCTCAAATCAGCGTGGCTTTCTATATTCTCTCCAGGACTGCCTATTTATGCACTGTTTTGCTGTCCATTTTGCATGGTTGGTTTACAGAGGGTAACAGTCTACTAAATCTGACCCCCAGTGGAATTGTTAAAAAAGGGGTCTCTTCAAACCTCCAGAGACAAACTGTTCAATTGTGGTTCTAGTAAAAATCAATGTAATTTTCTAGCAGAATATGGTATTTCCACTCTGGAAACATACCTGCGTTGTAAAGCCAGCAAATTTATATTTTTCCTGAAACCAGAGTTGAGTTAGTAATAGGCTTATTGTGTAATCACAATCAACAGGGAATATTTTCTACTGCTGATTCGTATGAAAAAGCATAAATGCAGTATTCCAATCAATGAAAATCAAGATGAAGTTACTGAAAGTAGGAGTGTGAGGCATTACTTGTTTGTTTTAACAGAATTAGGGTGCTTTTAAATTTCACTTCAGCCTTTCCCAAGAAAGAAAATGTGAAATATTAGTCTAAGAATAAATAGATTTTTAAAAAAATAATTAAAGCAGATCACACGACATTTCCTCTTATATATATTCTGGGTAAGAGATCAGTGTTTGCTTTAATTACCACCATCAAAGTAATTACTCCATTCGATAAAGTTAATTAAAAATAATTTAGTAATACTGTTTGCTACTAGAGTGAGGAAATAGCACATATATCAGCACCTTTAAAGGGTTCACCAGTGTATGTCAGTCTGTTTCAGATGGCAGGTCCTAATTATAGTCCAGCCTACAAATGCATCAGCTTTACTGTATTTGGTAGGCAAATCAATATATAGAGAATAATTTAAAGAATGAATCTTAGATGCTTGAAGAGCATTTCAATAATTTTTGGATCTGCTCCTAAATCTATTTGTTTTTAATCCAGAAGTTCCACTTTAGTTGTTGCCTAACCCTGTGAACCCTACCATCCCTTAGGAGCCTTCTCATTAAGACAGATCTCTTAAGGCAGATAAAGAAAGCTTTAGCTATCTTAAGACTTGAGGCTGTGCTTCCATGCATGCTAAGATTGTCCACAGCCTGAGCACCTATTTTCCATAAGTCCTGCTGAGAGCCAAAAAAATGAGGCAAGGAAGGAATGTATCTGCAGTGGACAAAGAAACAAAATAGGTGTGATTTACGCCCTCAGCCTCCGGTAGTCTAGAACTTACAGCTTCAGAAAGTGCCCTGCCTGGTGCACTAAAAACTATTTGTGGGACAGAAGGCAGGCTGCTCTCCTGCTCCTCCTAAAGTCATGATTTGGTGCACGGATTCATTTTAAGATTATGGAGCAGAAGAGAGAATCAGAGGGTGTGTACCCAACCCAGTCTGTAGCAGGTTCACTCACCTAGATGGGCAGGATTGCTGAGTTCTCACCGCCAAACTTATTCATGTGTTTTATTATTAGCCAGTCAGTGCCTAAATGTGTAAATAGTGCTTGAACAGTGAACCCAAACATCCACTTTCCTGCAATGTATCCTAGCTACTGGTGTCCAACATGATGAATGCCTGATACACAGCAATCTTAAATTCTCTTATACTTTGTGACAGCTTCCCAAAGGAGTGCAGCACGCACCACCACCATGAGCAGCTATGAGTCTGATGATCAATTATTGCATTAGGAGACAGGACATGTGGGTATTAACCTCCTCAAAAGAAAAAAAATCTGCACCTGTCAACTCCTGCTGAGTGCCAGGCTATTACATGAAGTGCAGCTGCCATCTCCTTCGTTTGACAGATTTTAGAAGAGAGCAAGCCATGGTTACAGAATGTAGTTGCCATGAGTCTGATCTTATCAATGTACAACAGCTGTACTGGGAACATTTACTCTAATTAGGCAGAGAAACACCTAGTTTCCTTTTTCCTAATTGGCCATGGTTCTGTCCTAGACAGCAAGCTGATCATTTCTGTGTGCAAAATACCAGCAAAGGCTAAAGCTGAGCCAGACTGACTCTGCTATTAACAGTGCTCATCACAATCCACTCCTCCTGCTCATGACAATTATTTACTCAACTTAGTTACCAATAACCTATTTGCTTCTCAGCCTAGTTCTGTGAAAATAACTCTGATTAATTTATACACTTCCAACAGTAAAGGTTCACCATGGGCCCATTTGCTTTGCCAGAACTAGGTTAAGTGGCAGCCACCCACACGTATCTGAGAAGCCTCAGGGAGTTTGGGTGTCTCTAGACTGAAGCGACAGCTGATTGGAAGTTTTCCCCGGTGGATTTTTGAACATAAGCACCTGAAATCAGTAAGTTAAGTATTACAATTTCAGCATATGATGAGTTTCACAGCTTTTTTAAAGTGAAGTGAAGATGTGGCTAATTACTTAACTCCATTCCAACAGTAGGGAAATAACTGGGTACTGCATTTGTAGCTCACAAATGAAGACAAGAATGTTGCTTTAAAGCACGGATTTCAAAAAGCTGAAAGCAAAGAAAGAGTGTTCACTCTCCAGCTGCTGAACACTCCAGCTGACTGAGTGGTTGTACCTGGACATTGCAGGGACCTCTGACACCAGGGCTATGCACTAAAGCTGAATTCCTAAAGACTGCATTTCATTTGCATCTTACAATGATATTTGCTTGTCTTGGTCTTTGTTCAAATCTTGCCTTTCAGGAGCTTCCATGTTAAGGTGCTGCGACATAGAATCAGGTGGTACTTAGACTGACTCACACATCGTGGTTTTGACTTCAAATAAACACATTCCTCTTGCTCCTCCTAAAGTAAAATTTGAACACAGTGTTCAACTGAAGGAGGGGCATTTGGCCCTTAGTTTTGTTAGGGTGATTTGACTCAAGGGGGCATATCCAATGAAAAGGGCCACAATGTTGAAAATGAGAACAACATGCATTTTAATGTGTCTGGCCTTTCCTCCAACTGCTATTCTCTTGCTTAATTTCACCAGCGTTCTCTTAAAACTTTTTTATTAGCAAGGCAACCTAATTACCTGCTACTTTATGAAAGGTCTACACAAGGGGGAGCTGTTACACGTGAACCAGGGTTCCTCATGCAGCCTTTCCCGGACAAATCTATTACAATAAATCCCACAAACTGGCAGCAGATGTCAGCTCTCCAGCTCCGATCAAAAGAAGATCCTTAAAATTCCGTCTTGCCTCAGAGATTCCCTACAGTCTTATTAGTGCTTTCCTGAACCAATCATTTAATTTTGTTTTTCCTGAGTATCATCAAAAAGAAAATTCATAATGGTGGGATAGCAGCCATGGGTGTTATTTGTTTGTACACAAGGAGCAGCTGTTCTAGGAGAAAACTACTAGCAATAGAGAGATGCACAAAATGCAGAGGGGAAAAAAAAACCAAACAGAAATAAAGGCAGAGTAGTAGGAAAGAAATGAAAGAGGGCATATAGGAGTAAAAAATTTGGGTCTTGTTCTATAGGTCATTATCTCACTTATCCAAATCATTCTTTTCCGCTTAGTTTCTATAGAGAGGATAATTATAATTATTTTGTTTTGTGGAGATTTTAATAATCTACTTGTAAATGCTTCTTTTTTTTAATGAAAACAAACCTTCTGATTCATCAGAAACATGATAAGGCACCAGAAATACACAGAAAAACAGGAAAACATTTCATCATGTGCAGATCAAAGCAGCTGTCCTCCCCTTTACTTTCTCCCTCCACACACCCTCCTGTTCCTCAGAAAAGAAAGAAGTCACAAGACGGATAATCCTTAATCCAGGCTTTTCTCTGTTTCAGTAATCATCAATAAGTTCCATAGCTCCAGGAACTTTGCCTTTCCCAGGAAAAAGAATCTGGGACTAACAGCTTCCCCATCATATAATAAAAGGATCCCTTGAGGAAAACAATGGGAATGTCATTGTGGGAAGCATTTAGATTTAGGCTGATCAAAATAGTCACATTGAAGGGAGTGAAAATTTTTGGCTTGCTCCTTAGTAAGAGTTGGATTAGGAAGCCTTGTGACTGGCATAGATTTTAATGTAAAGTCTGTAATATTCACCTGGAACTCTGATGACAAGTGTCTGTTGTACCTCAGCAGTTCTGTTCAAGAAATCAATGACACTGAGCAATGACCTCTTGTCATTGGCTTTCACGTTCTCAGTTAAAACAAGTGTTCTAATCCTTGGTCCTATCATGTCCTATACATATATAGTCCATCTACAGAAGTCTCCTGCTGAGCTATGAGGCTAAAAGAATTGCATGCAGGCTTATTCCTATGCAGGATTATCTTGTTTATGTATATGAGTGTTGTATAATGGAGAAATGTTACTTCGTATAATTGGTTGAGGAACCAAAGAAATCCCCTGAAGTTTGTGCTTTTTCTGCCTAAATCCAAATTGATTAGAGTTTAGGAAATTATAATTATGTCCCCTTTCAGCCACTGCCTTAATCGTCCCTTTAAGAAGCAAGCAATTACAACGTCACAGTGGAATCCTCTGGCAGTAATACACAGAGTTCATATTAGCCAAACAGTATGGCTAACAAACACTGGCACTGGCTACCCACAAAATACTTTCTGTGCATTAAATGGATGCACAGAACAATTTGCAATTTTTTGCAATCAAAGCTAGGAAATTTCTGTAGTCTACTTACCAACAGATAGCAACAGAGATAAGTGTGGATTTAAGGAGACCTAGGCTCATTCCCTCTTCTCTCATCTCTGAAAAAATAAATCCCCTAACCAATTCACAAAACAGGAAATACCCTATGGAATTAATTTGAATTAAGAACTACAGTGTGCCCTCATTTTAATCCAGGCAATCAAGTTAAAATCAAATTAACAAAGAGAAAAAATTAGGGCCCAAATGCTCTTTGAGTATTTTTTTAATTAACTCTGTTTTCATTATTTTTTTGCAGCTGCTTATATACCTTCAGGTTCTGAGTAGAACTGGAGAGAAAAGAGCTGAAAAAAAGATCGTTCTTATGTAAAACACAGCAATCTTCCAAATTGTTCTCTGTTTACAGAGAACTTACAGATCCTAACATATATTCTGTTGTGGGTGGGGGGCAAGGAGACACAGGGGAGAGGAAGGTTGAATACCTCTTTAAAATATGACATGCTTTCCAGAGTCCAACGATTTATAGCCAAGTCATAAATCTGTGTAGAAATGCCATGTAAAGAGCTATTTTTTTTCCTCTTTTAATTTTTAAATGCCTTCTGACCACAGTATAACTATTCAGTGTGAGAATTACAGGGCAAGTTTGAATGCTTAGTTGGCACTAACACTGGAATATCAGATGTTCTTATATCCTTTGGGAATTTTTGGCCTTTGAGGCTGCCTGGAAAGAGTACACCATTGAGAATTTATTTTCAGAGTTTCACATCATTCTGAGGAACTGCAGAGAATTCATTACTTTATTTTATGCTTTGAGTGAATATTAGAGAGAAATGCTTCTAGTTAAATCAGTTTACTCATTTCTCATTTTAATTATGAGCTTGAAGTATTCTCATTATTCCTGGTAGAAACTTCTCTATTTCCATCTTTGCAGAAATTCCAAATACTGCTACACAAGGTTTTGAGCATCCTGCTCTAGTATACCCTGCTTTGAATGGTAGGATGGAGTAGATGACCTCCAGAATAATTTACTGGATGTTTATTAGTCTATGGTTCTCACTGAAGCTCTTTTTGAAATGCTGTTCTTGATAGCCTGGAAGTCTCCTTATGGGCAGAATATACAGCAAGTGCTAAGGATGTGCTTTATTCATTTATTCAAACCCCATTCTACCATTTCTCTTACCTTGGGACAGTTTTTCTATAAAATCAAGACTGAGATTTGAGGAATTTAGTTTAAAACTTGTTTGTGTTTGAATGGCTGCAGGACTCTCACTGTTCTGTTATACATGCTGTGCTCTAACTCCACCCTATCCTGCCCTGGTCCAGTCAGAGTTTGGAAAGGCTTTCTTTCCTAAACACCCAGAGTGTTTACAGAACTTAGAGTCTTCCCAGTGACAGGCAGGTGGAGTGTCAACACACCAAAAATACACCCAGGAATTATTGGCCAAATGTCCTGGCTAAGGACTCTTCATACTTGGTGCGTGTTGCCAGCACCTGCTTCTGGGGAGCCATCTCCCTGTGGTCACACTTCAAAATAAGTTAACAAAGCAGTGCAGATGTGACTTAGAATTGCTCTTAGAATTTTCCTGAAGTCAAGAGATAAAACCAGTAGACCTTACATTCTGTTTCAGCAAAATTGAAATACAGCAGGAAGGTTTTTCTAAGAGTTCCTTATCGTGGTTCCTTTGTTAAAGGCAAATAATAGCTACATGTGTTAGGAAAAAAAAAAAAAGTAAATTTTGTTTTCTAATGTTCTTAGAAAAATACTGTGTGTTTCAGGCTAAGGTTAAAATCGTCCACTAAAGCAATGATCAATATTTATTAACAAGGGGGATTAAACAAAAGTGTAGATGAGCTCCCTTATTTGGAGGTTATTTGGAGAAGTCCTACCTATCCTTCTTAACCCGGCTGTTGTTCCACTGTGTTAACCCTCAGCACCTGAACACTTAGTATTTTAATGTGAAGAAATGGTTATTATTACATTTTTAGGCTAAAATGATTCTTTTTCCTTCCTATTATTTCTTCTTCTTGGTGTTGCTGGTAATAGTGGCCCCACTGCTGTCATATAAAACATATCATATTGGAGTGACCTTTGACATTTCATATTCTGTTTTCTGTGTCAGTTATGCTTTTAAGGAGCATTTGTGGGTAGTTCAATAATTTCTGGGTAACTCAATTACTGATGAACCTAAATAGACTTCCCTTGTTTAAGAAAGTGGGTCATGCTAATGAAGTGTGTCTGACTCTCTTTAAAAGGAGCAAATAGACCCTGCTCTAGAGGAGTGCTGTGTACTTAGAGTGAGCACTTTCATATGTGATGTCAGTCCTGTTGGATGCCTAACTGGAATCCTGTCTTAGTAAAAACATTGGATAATGACTCTACTTGATGTAGCCTATCTGATGGGATCTACACTGTGGCCATCAGATATTTTTCCATAGTCACCGATTTTTATTTTAACGTTTAATTCATTTAACCACTCTTAACATCAGGTTTCTTAAACATGAGGGAAAACTGCAATTTTATTGCTGCCAAGACAGGAACATGAATGGTAACATGGTGAGTAATAACTGACATACCCAGCCATTCTGTCTGAAAAATTATTACTTTTTGAAGTAAAATAGAGGGTAACACTTGCTGGAAGGAAGAATTTTGCTGGAGAAGTAAGGAGACTGGGAGGGGATATCATCTTCCCCTGCTCATTTTGAGAATTTTGAAGCAAAGTTATTTCTTTACAAAGAGCAGTATTTCTGCCTCCTAGAAAAATCCTCTGCACCGACCCCATCCAGCCCTTCTCCAGTCTTGCACTGTGACCCCCTGCATCTCAATCACTGCCATTTTTCTTTCTGCTTACTTCATCTTACCCCACAAGTCTTTAATTTTAAAACCTACAGAAATGTGGCTTTGTTTCTAAACACTTCATTCTTATTTTTGTATAGCTCTGTCACTTGTCTTAACTGAAGCCTTTACATTTTCTAACCAGGTCTGACTGTCTCAGAAACCCAATTCTTCCATGTATCCTCTATGAAGGACTGCTGATCTACTACTTCTCTTGATTTATCCTCTACATATAGGAAAAGGGGTGAATAATATTTTCTGACTGGTAATGCATGTATTCATCCAAGAATGAGGAGAGAGAATAGTCTTTGAAGTTCATCCCAGGAGCAAAGATTTTGTAAGAATTCAGGTATACAGAATATTTTTTATTATATGTCACATTAGCCCTTTTAAAATGCAAGGTGGATATACTTTTAGTAGGAATTAGGACCATGTTTTCAGTGTATCAAGAATTTGAAAAACTCTTTTCCCTCTTATTACATGTATCCCACTGCCCTTATTGTCTTCTCAGTAATCATGGAACAGTTGGAGAACAATCCCATGTGGGAACAAAAAAAAAAAAAAAAGGCAATTTCCTGTTCCAGTGTGGAGTATAAATGCAATTTCACTGTCTGCCTTCTTGTCTGTAGTAACCTCCTCAGGCTAAATTGAAGGACTTCTTGCTGAGAACTAGGATTGAAGAGAAAATCCCCTTCTCTTGCAGACACAGAACTCTTTTCTAGGTAGCATACAATGAAGAAAAACTTGTGTACAAGGCCAGATGTTGGTGATTAAACTGCAGGAGGAAAATTACTTGGCGCATGTTTTTTGTACAGCAAATTTAAGATTAAACAAAATCTATTGTGTTTTTTGCCATACTTCACCTGCAATTCTAGGTCAATATATTAGAAAAACAGCAGATGCATGATTTGTGCAGTTAATGTGGCTGCTCTTCTGTCTGCAGCTGATGGTGTTAAGATAAGGTCCTTGATGTCCTAGCACGTAGTCAGTGGGAAGTTCTTAAAAGTCTTAAAATAGCACCAAACTCCCTCATCAAATCTGCCAGACAGAGGTTTAACAGTTCTGTGCTTCTCTTGAGTGTGGGGGTCATTTGTGTTACAGATATTTATGGTGGAATTAGCATATCAGGAGTCCACACAGTCTGGGGTCCTAATCTTTGATTGTGGACAATATGAAGTGATTCAGAAACTGGTAAAAAAAATAAATCTGTAATATTTATTCAGTTAAAAGGCAAGCTGTGCTTCTCAAAAATTCTTCATTGTTCCCATCTTCATTACCTAGCATCCCTCACTCTAAACCAGAAGCAAACAAAAACCAACCAAAATAATCCCCAAAACCCCCAACCCTTTAAATGGTGATCCACCATCAAGAAGGTTTAATAAAAGAATCTTCTCTCAGAAGACAAATTGGCAACATTGAGACATCAGTTACTGCTTTTCTTAGCAAACTTAACAAACCGTGCTGCTTTGGTCTGGACTTCACATACTGCTTCTCTGTGGGGAATGTCTGTGATTCCCCAGAATCAGGGGAATATGGTATGGCTATGAAGAGGCTGTGCTCTTGTTCATAAAGGCTTAAAAAGTTAGGGAAAATACTGTTAGGTAACTCTAGGCTGCCTGACTTTTATCTAATATAACGGATGGCAAACCCTGGGATCTGATGGCAAAATCTGGTGTTTTTTCAAAAGTACAGAGAAAATTTCATGCTTTCTCACAGCAATGTCAGGACAATGAAATGCAATTGTGTGTTTAAATCAAGATCAAGTAATTACACTAAATATATTCATTTTAAAAAAAGTTATGTGGGAAAAAGTCACACAATATACCCAGTGCACTTTACATGGGGTGTTCAACTGTCATACTACAACACAGACTTCACCAGGTTGAAATTCATACTGTCATTTTAACTTTCACAATTCTTACACTGTGCCTTCATATAGGCTTATTCTTCATATTCTTATCTGTGCACCATCTCGTATGGCTTTCTATCATTTCTTGTCACTTAGATGTCTCAGGTTTCTCTTTCTGACTTGCATTTCAAATTATTTGTCTGATATTTTTCCTATTACCAGTGTTGTCTTAAATACTGGATGCCAGTGGTCTTTGCATGTATAAATTGGTCATGCAACCTGCTCAAGAGAACAATATACATGTTAGATTTCCTCTTTACAGTATTCTACTTCAATTCTGTATATCCTCTTCCTTCAAATTATCATCCAGTGAACTCTGAAGTTTTTGCTAGTTTCTAGCATTTTTAACTTCAGGATATAGAGTCTTTTAATAGGCACCAGAAGACTTAATCTCACTACCACCTCCCTAAGTACTTTGACTAGTTTATCACTTACGTCAAGATTTAATCCAGGATGGGTCTTTATAGAATTGCTGTAGTTGATTTCACAGCATTCTTCTCTCTTTGCTCCCTTTTAGTGCCTGCCTCTTCTCTGATGATTCATACTTCTCTAATCCAGGTGGTTTTCACCTGTGTATCACATGATATTCCATTCCACTTTTCATAGCCCTTCACTTTGACTTTTTCCCCTATTTCAAATTTTAATATCCAAACAGAGTTTTATTTATTTCTCTTTAGTGTTAATGAGTTTCATGAATGGATATCTTTATGGGATTTGCTGATGTTTTTATATCACTGATTTCCATTATTTAAATTCAATTATGTTTTTATTTAACTCTCCGAATGCTTTTACAGTAACTCTTTTATTCAGAACTCTAATGCAATGTATTATTATTTGATTACATTGTATGTCTTATTGCAAATTTGTAAAAACATGCTGTCTTTTTCTTTCTCTTTCATTTTTGCAGAACAAAGTAAATCTGTTTAAAGATTTACATTATTACAGTATCTCTTTAAATAGACAGCTTTCTATTGGAGAGAGAAATCTTCATCTGTTCTGACTGCCCATTGTCATCTGTGAGTTTTTAGACAAAAGTGGAGCAGTAGTGCAGTGGTCTATGGTTTTCATCTCCCACTATAAGTCCCTTATTTTATAAGTGACTGACTTGTCTATTCCTCTTTATAGCTCATTTCATTTGTCATACCTAGTGCTGGAAGCCACCATCTCTAAGTAATTATTGACTCCTCACCTGAACCATTTTATCTCTTATTGCTTATTGCTCCATTCTGTGGCTGTCTTCATATCCTTTTTAAGAAGAAGTTTTAAAAAAAGAGCCCTAAACCAGAATTTTTTTCAGCTATTTGCGCATCATTACACTCATATGAACCAAGACTGGATTTGAACCAGGTTTCCAGTAGCAAAGATCAATTTTTTTTTTTCTGACAGCCCGCATGTGTCCTCCTTCAAATTATTATTCTCAATAGGTACTTTAGATTCCAGCTATTGGTAGTCCATGGCATCTCATGATCATCTGAGTGATTGCTTTTCTAGTCTGTCTGTGAAGGTACAACGTGGCAAACTTTATCTTAGCATTTTAGCAAACTCCTTCTGGTGAAAATCAGATAAATTGAAAAGAAGGTATAAAGTCCATCAGATTTCCACTCAATAAAGCCATTCCTATTTATCAGATCTAGAGGTGTCAGCAGGCTGGAGTACTGGTTGACTGTAGTCATAAACAACTTCAAGCGTAATAGCATCTTTCATCTCTCCCCCTCTTAAAAATTACAAATTTTGTCAAAGGCAGTGAAATCCTAAATTTTTTTTCTCACAGTTGAAAAATAAAAGAACAAAGACAATGGCAATGACCAGTATTTACGTAAACAGTTGAGGTAAAGGAAACGTAGAGCATGCAGGGAACTCAGGCAGTCCTGCACCTTGAGAGTTAGTGTGACCTATTCTTTTGGTCAGTCTTGTACCTCAGTCTCTCGTGTAATTACAGCCCAGAGTGGGATCTACCTGGCCTCACAATTATTTCAGCCAGCTCTCTAACTCTTATGAGTAGATATTGTCAGGGCCCGTGAATTTGTAGAGGTCAAATCCTGTAATTGTTCACACACCAACTCCTCCTTCACTGAGAGTGGATCTGTGTTTTCATCAACCTGGATTTTTGTTCACAAGGCTTGGGACCCAACAATGCTGGTAAGGAGAGCGATGTAGAAAGTGAAGAGAAACTCTGCCTTTTCAGTGTTGGTGACTAGTTCACCTCTCCTGTTTAAAAGTGGGCCAATAATTTCCTCCTATTTCTGCTTGTATTTCAGCAGCTTAGCACCACTGGTGTCTCTCTTTGTACTAATTTGTCAGACTTGTGCTACCCCATGCCACAATATACCAAGTAATACACCTACACAGGAAGTTAGTAACTTCAGAGGCAACCAAAAACTGAGATACATCATGTAAGGATGAGAGCATTTAGTGCATGATGGATGTTCAGCTTACAGTAAGAACGAGGTGCTCTGACTCTATTCTTTTCAGCTATGTCCTAGCTCTTTCATATATGACAATATGATGAACATCTAAACCTACCCTCTTGGTAACCAGGAATATAAGTCTCAAACACCAGGTAACTGATTCTCTTGTAGAATGCTGTTCATAAGGATCACTCTTCAGCTAGAAGGGATATCAGATGTAGTACACAGATGAGGCCAAGGTGATGACAGTGAGTGGGTTAAACACACTTCTGAAGTTTATCCACATTTTTTTCCCATTCCAAGGTAAGGTGCTTGGATATTTATGAAAGGATATTTCAATTGATTATCTAACATACTCATCAATATCTCTGAAAAAGTACTGAAAAGAATGTATTATCAAAGAAAGCTTTAAGGCTTGAGCAGTTATGCATTAGATCAAGGATTTGGTCTCAAGTTCAAGTCAAAATTTACATGCACAGCCCCAGAGCTCAAGAGTTACTGAAAAATACTCCTTGTATTTTCTCTTTTTTTTCTCAAGCTCTTGCTGAACCTGTGCTTATTGACCTTCAAGGGACACAGCAATATCTTTCTTACTCAGGCCTTGCCTGAGGGGTGATGCAATGACAGACTGAATTGTCATTCTGGGAATTTGGTTGGCATTGTGTCAGTTTTGCTTCACATCAATTTAGATAACTGTGGCTTATCGTGTGTCTCTACGATGGCGAAGGTATATGATATATATGAAATGAAAACTATATATGTAAATATGTCCTGGTAACTCTGGCAGCAAAATTATGTAAATGTCAGCTGAAAAGCTCTGTCACACCATGAAGGATGAATGTGTGCATATCAGGATTTTTAAGTCTCTACGAGAGAATTATATTGTCAAATTTATAATATTGTCATATTATAAAATACATGTGCATTTGCTTTCCTTGTGTGCAGAAATGCTCCTATAAAGAGTAGAGATTGCAGGATATGAATATAGGCTTAGAACCTAAGTTACCTGGTAAACTAGTTTCTGTTACTTTTATTAACTGATAACCATAGTTGCAGTATTAAATAGTGTGACAAGATGCAATACTCATCAGGCAATTCTGGACTCAGAGGTTGGATTCGTCATCAGAAAGCTTTGTCAACTTCTAGAAGAAATTTTGGGAAAAATAAGCTATTGTGCAAAGTCCAATTCAAAAGCACCTTTCTTTCAGAGCCTCTTCTGGGTCCATGTTTTGGGTAAAGATGTAGAATTTGGAAGTAGGGAAGCCTTTACATCAGGGTGTATCTGCTGTGAAATTCATATTAAAAAGAGCCCATTTGGTCAAATTACATTATATAAACTTCTAAGAGTTTTACTGCTATGATCTTCAGCATGCTTAATCCTCTTTAGCTCCTATTGTCAGGAAAATCCACAAACGCCGGAGGTTTACGTCCAAAAGGAGACAGAGGAGTCCTGCACTTCATTGGAATAAAGGGGGAGAGCCCAGCGGGGCACACGCCCGCGGGGTTTTCTCTCTCGGGGTTTCGGAGGGCGCAGCTCCTTTAATCCTGAACTCCCGGCCGCACGGTGCCTTCTTCCTTTCCCCACTGGCTGAGGTACTCAGAAGGCACAGCCTTCCCCAAATGCCTTCCACGTATTCCCCCCTGAACCTACCATTTTATCCCAAAGCTCAGAAACTCAGGCTGTGCAGACCCTTGTCTGCTTCAGGAGCCAAGCTGCCTGGGCTCTGCAAAAAACCTGCTGCCCAAAGCTGGGGGAGACACTGGGACCCATTCAAAGACGTGAACACCCACACCTTCACCCATCAAATTGTTTGCAGACATTAGCTTTCCTCTCACTACTGATGCCCAAACCACATGTTCATTGCTGAAGGGAAGGAATGTGTATGACTATTGCCTGCCATCTCTGTTACAGCTCTGGAGTGTGCATTTGGAGCTCCACAGTCACCTTCTGCTTAGATTGAAATACAGTGAAGCACTGAAAATTAGGAAAAAATCTGCGAGGATTTTCTTCTTTGTGTAGAAAAGAATCTGTAAACTAGTGAGAGAATAGATGAGAGAGTGAAGATGCTGGAAACTGACAGCTGAAATAGGTGTGTACAGGAGGGAGGCTGTGCCTGGGGGATGCGGTCACTTAACGTCCTTGAGAGAAAAGTGGCAAGTGAAAAATGTCTGTCTGGGAAAAAAATGGTGCCATGTCCCTATTGCAATAGGAAGGGAATTGAAGGTCTGGTCAGTCAATCAGTATTGACAGGGCAAGGAAAATCAGGAGGGAAACCTGAATGGACTGCCATGAACAAACTGATAGGATGAGGAGACAAAGTAGGAGTTTACGTTTGGTAAGAACCATCTGATAGAAGCAAACAAGGAGCTGTGAGAGGAAGATCTAGTCTGATTCTAGTAGGATGTTGGCCACATGCAACAACAAGAGTTGTTGTTTTGGTTCATTTAAAAAAACAAACAAACCAGAATAAAAGCAGGGGGGAGAGTCCTGTAAAATACCTGTGAAGCACTTGATGGGAAGCAACTAGCAGGCCCGCAAAGAGGATAGGAAGATGCTGACACTGCTTTTTCCACAAGCTCAAATGTTTTAGTGTGGTGATTGACAAGTCCAACCCCAGAGATGTCAGCTGATTTTACACGCAGTCTTTTCTGCTTTTCAACGTACTTTAAAAATGCAAGATATTAAAGATACTCCAGAGTTTAAAAAAGTTTTTGCAGTTTATAATTAGAAATTAATTTTCCACTTATGAAACATTGCTTCTTCAACTTGCTTACCTCATTTCCTTGCCATAAGATCTCCATATATTTTAGCATGAATCATGCTTGCTGGAAAAATACTCAATACTTGATTTTTAGTCTGTTATTCAGCGTGTGCTACAGCGTTTATAAGCAACCCCAAACTATGAAGAGTTGAGATTTTTACCCCTCCCTTTGTAAACATTACAAACATAACTGCATTATAATGTGAAGAGTTTTCATTATTACTTCCAGTTGACTGAGGAAAAGCTTATTCACAGAGATTGAGGTGAAGAGCATCACATGTGCTTGTAGTTGTACACCATCATGTGTCTGTGGCATAGTTTTTAAGAGCTCTCTGCGTTGTATAGGCTATTATGTGTTCAAAGCACAATTCAGTTCCAGCTGGAAATGCTCAGCTGTTGACCTGAGCAGACCTGGAGCAGTAAGGCAGGCACTCAAGAACTGAGGGAAAGAGCATGTAGTAGGTGCTTGGTTTGAGTGACGTGCCTGATGGTGCTCAAATATTCTGTATCAAAGAGAGGAAGATTCTGATTTCACAGAAAAGTATTTGCTCGGCCTAAACTTGAAACTGCTCTTTCTCCTCCTGCAGTCTTTTTTTTAATTGAACTTTTTGTTTTCCATGTTTTTCTTTCCAATGCTCTTCTTCTCCACTAAGCATTCCTACTTTTCAGCAAAGGGCCTTCTTTTTAGGATTCATTACATTTATTAAAATGTTACTTTCACTGTTTGGGTAAAAAGCTGCAAGAAATTATAAATACAAGTAAGTGGAAAGCATTGCCCAGTTTTTTAACTCTGAAGTAAAAGGAAACACCATTAGGTGAGAGAGATACCTATGGTAAGAGTTGTCAATTTTGCCAATGTCTTGTCAGCTCAACTCTCATACACATTCAGGAAATGCCATAAGGGAGGTTTATTTTTATGCCTCCAGAAAACAGCAAGAGTAAAAAATCTGTAAATGCTTCCTGTTATATCCTCACATAAATGCATAATAAATTGTTAATGTTTTATATATAAAACTACTGACTTATTGAAGGAAATCTTGACCACCTGATCAAAGAGTCATAGTTCATTCCTACAAAAAGAGAGAAGACCAGGGGGAAGAATACAGTTACAATTGTTATACACACACTTATTTTCTGCTCCTTTCTCCTGCTGTTATGCTCACCCTTCTCCTTCTTTGAGTTCCAGCCTCAGTGGTTTCATTCTGATCTGTGATGCGCAAGGTTGTGGTGAGTCAGCATTATGTGGTGTCCTTTACTGGAGACAAATTATGTTCATGTCTTCTTCTTCCACTGTTCAGGATCTGTTAGGGGTCATTTTTGTTTGTTGACATGCTTTTATATTTTTGTTCACTGCTCTTTGTTTTGCAGTTTCACAATATACCTGAATTTACTATAGATGATACTTTGTGTGATGTAGATACTATTTCTTTTCTCTGTAAGCCCTAACACCAGTTTTGTCAGTTTCTAGATCTGCATTTCTTTAACTTCCTTAAGCACTGGTGAGCTGTTTACAGCCCTGTGGTCTCCAGTGCCAAGCCTGTTGCTGTTACAGCAAACATCAAGGAAAGCAAAGCACAGGAAGGACAGGAAGAGTTCAAACAAAGGCAACCCAACAAGACATAACACTCAGGGCTTCCAAACTTATAAAGCCTGTGATCTTTCAAACAAAAGCCTGTTAGCTATGGCAATGCTAATGTTAGGCTGCTGAGATTGACAGTACTAAATGGTACTGGTAAGGAAATTAAACCTGAGCAAAGACATAGCTGATGTACACAGGAGTAATGCTGCTGTGAAGAGATGAGATTAACCAGTAGCCCTTAATTTTCCCAAGTAAAACATCTGTGATATAGATTTCTGTGTTGTAAGTTTATAACGTTTTCAAAAAGTAAAGAGTTATATTACGTTCTAGAGTAAAAATTACGAGTCAGGCCTGTCATCCATGCATTTCATTTTCTTTAAGCCAGCACTGGATGCTTCAGAGAGCAGTGCAAGAAACCCCAAGGTGGGCAATTATGGACTATTTTGTCCACATGGAAGGCTTCTTCCTAATTCTCAGCAGTTAAAGATTTGCTTGTTTACTGATGCATGAAGGCTTATAAAATTTTATAGTTGGTTTGTGGATTTTTTCTACCTAATATAATTGTGAATGTTGCCAGTTTTCATATAAACATGAAATCCACCTTAGAGTCCTAAGCTGTTGGCATCAGTGATTTCTGGTGGTACTTAGTATCATAGCTTAACTATGCAGTGTGATAAAAACTAAAATATTTTATTGTTTGTTTTCTTTGGCACTTGCTGCATTTCAATTGCACTGAATGTATCATTGCTTTTCTTTAATTAGAGAAGTAACTCTTTATGTTCCTCAGTCACCCATGGACATTTTGGAAAAATACGTAGGGAAATTTAGGTTCTGTATTTATGCATCAGATTTTTCCCCAGTGGCAAATCTCTAATTTCTCAGTACTTTAGAAATACCTTCTAGTTACTAAGGTGTGTGAAGATAAAGCAGCACTGATTTTTTAAAAAAAATCTTGATGGAGACATAGGGATTCCCATTTACTCAGTTGTTTTCATTGACTTTCAATATTCTCTGTCTGGTGTATCAGTCCCTACAGGACAGTTGAGTAGAAGTAATGCTTTTCTCTAGGGTCAGTTCTCCAAACATGCTGGGAGTTTGGGAGCTCTCTACTAGAAGGTTCATGTGAATACTGATGCACAGTAAGTTTTCCTCTTCTCTCCTATCATATTAAAGCATAATGAACTAGCAATAGCCAGCCTCTCTGTCTATGCAGGCATGTTGTTAAAATTCACTTAAAGAAACTAGAACAATATTGAGCGTGGCAGCTCTTCAATGACCTGTAATTTAGATTCTGGACTGCTTTTTCTTCTCTCTATGCTGTGAAATAGTGTTCCTACTCTGCTTTGGATCATCACTTTGCTTAAGGGTTTATTTTAAAAGTTCTTTTAAAGCTTGTTTTGAAAGGTTTTTATGTGGTTTCTTTGAATAATAAGCAAACATTTTTTATTCTAGTCCATTTCTTGAGCAGCTGGTTTAGAACAGTTTCCTTTTCCTTAAACCATGCACTCTTTGTTAATTTACACAATTTGGACTGTAGTGAAGGTTTCTGGTGGTTACACTCTCTTTAATGTCTTTAGAAAGCATTTTTATCCTGTCTTGTTTAAAGTGTGTCCATACACAGAATTTGCTCTGTGAAGCATTATTTCAAGTCTGTATACTTAAAATTTAACTCGAATTCCTCATTCTACTTGGATCCTACTGCTTCTAGTTGTCTTGAAAATTGTGCTAAATATTTGCATTCGACCTGAAGAGCAGAAGGCTCTGAGGGCACTTTATGGTGGCTTTTCAAAACATAAAGGGAGTTACAAGGAAGACAGACACTTTTTACCAAGGATTGTAGTGGGAGGACAAAAGGCAGCAATTTAAAACTGATAGAGGTAGATTAAGATTGGACACAAGGAAGAATTTTTTTCATGAGGGTGATGAGACACAGGAACATGTTACCCATAGAAGTACTGTCAGTACCAGATGGTCTCCAGAGATTTCCTCCAAACTGAATTGGAGGACATGAGACAGTATTCAGTCATTTTTGGTCATTAGCATACCTTCAGCAATAAAATGTATGAAGGGAAATGGCAATAACAAAAAAAATCCTATTCTCAGTAAGTCCCATGTTAGTTTCTAGATCAGGACAATGTATTTCCCACAAATCACTAGCAACTAGTAACTTGAAAACTATTTGTGGCATAAGAAACTATACAGTGTCATATAAAGATGTAAAGAAAAGTGCTGCTGCTGCAAGTGTCATGGCCAACAGGAGAAAATGGATCATGTATAACTTCTCTGCTCTTTATAGAATCAAGCCTTTTCCCCACTGAATGAATTTTGAAATCTAAAAACTGGTTGCAAGCTGTTTAATTTTCTGAACATGAGGGGTGAAATAAATGGCTTCAAATAACTCAGCAAGCCTTAAAAGAAAGCAGACCAGAAAAGAGAGTTTTAATGAAAAGACACTTAGGTTTAAAAAAATGAGCAACCCTTCCTAAAAATTGTCTTAAAAGAAAGACTTTTGAAACTTATCCCCTATGCTTAGGACTGCATAATTAAAACCCTGAATTTTGTATTTCCAGTTTGGAAGATTCTAATAACAAGGAAGCTGTAAAGGTGTTGTTAAAAATTACTTTGTCTTTGCTGAAACCAGTATCGCTACAGACCCAAATTCTTTTCATAATTTCTTGGTATCATCAGACTGTGGAGGGTTGAAAAAGCTGAGGAATAATTAATATATTAATGGTAACTTTGAGTAGACTGTATGAGTGAAAGTACTTCAGAGCATTTAGATGAGACCTCAAGCCTTATTTTATAGAGTTGGGTTATATTAATTTGTTACAAATTAACTCCCACAATAATAATGGTCTTGTCTTGCAGTTTTGTTATAGATAACATTGTGAAAAATATCCATTCTGTTCAGTGCTTTACTGTCAATATACTGGTGTTGAGCTAAGGGATACTAATGGATCAGAGAGTGTTGAGTACTTCACTGCCTTGAAATACATCTGATCCTAACCCAGATTTTCACCTGTGTCAATCAGTCGGCCCATGCTTGTCCCAATGGGACAGATTTCCTGTCAGATCCATCAATTAGATATTGTATCATAACCACATAAATCACCTGGGTAAATCAGACCAAGCCAGAATCAAATTCATTGTACCCATTAAAGACAGATATCATCTCATAAAATACATAATATGTCAAAGCTGACATCATTTTCACAGAGAAAGGAGAACAGCCCATCTATTTACTAAATGGAATCAATCAAGAGAGGGGAAAGAGAATTAAACTGGCATCTCTGCTATCTTTAGCAGAGGAAAAAAGACTTGGATGTTATACAGTAGGTACAGAAGAGCTCCCCTGCAGTGCCCTGGTGATCCCTTGCTCCCATACAAACCTCTTCTGACAGCTGACAGCATCAGCAATCTGCATCTTCCAGTCATGGCTCTGGAGCTGTGAGTTCAGCTCCAGCCATGAACATTTCCCAGGCACAGTCTACCTGCCTAAGCAACCTGGTATGAGCAGGATTGAGTACATAATATTACAGAATAATGTATACACCTGCACCTACCTTTGCCCAGTCATCACTGCATTCTGGAGACAAACTCTCCACTGGAGACACTTAAACACTCTCGGCCCTCAGCATTTTGGGACAAGGATGCAGCAATACTGTGAGACCATCCCTGCCCTTGCCTGAGATGCAGAGAATTTGGCAAGTATTAGAGCCACATCTCCTGTTTCACTTCCTGTGAGAACTCTTCTCCCAAGCCTGCTGCCCTGTCCTGCTGGCCAGCAGCTCACCCTGCAGGGAGTGCTCCCACCACAAGTTCTCCACATGCCTGGCATGGAGCAGGGGCATGTCAGTGGTGGGGGCTGGCTTGGTAAGTGGCTCTGGGGGTCCCCCAGCCCAGCACAGCTCTTCTCTTCTGCACAGGGCTGCAGATGGTTCCATGCCACTGCTTCTTTGACCCTGGGATCCTCTGTCTGCAATAGACAAGCACCACCTTGCTTACACCCGCCACCTCCATCCTCAGCCACCACATTGCATTCCTGCTGGGTGCTGTCCTGGGGGACCTTCTGGGCTGCAGCACCCTCTGACATGGGCAGCCTCTGGGACCCCAAGGGTCCATCTGTAATGCTTCAGATCTCAGAGAGCTGGCCTCAGCCTCTGCAGGGCTGCCACTCTGCATTCCTGGGCACCACAATGTGGAGAGGCAGTTGCTTTCCCTTTCTTTTCACCATCGGTATTTCTGCTTTTCTACAACTGGTTGGTGCCAGGTCCTAGGAAATAACCTAAGCATACCTAAGTTTTAGTGTCAAAGCTGCCCCTTGAAAAAGCTTTCCAGGATTCTTATCAGGCATATAAAATCAACTGAGATTAACCAAATCCAGATTTTAACTGGTACTTTGACTGTCAATAGTATGTTAGCAAATACTAATGAACAGCTTCAAATCTTCAGCTAAGCAGAGAATTTCTGATATATAGGTGATGGTTTGGTATATAGATTCATGTAGATTTCCTTCTACAGTATACTTCAAAACATGTAGTAAGAGTTGATGGAACTACTTGATACTTTACATTTAATAACATGCTACTTTTCTCCCAGTCATGGCTGTTCATTAGTTCCTTCTGATTTCACTGGAATATTACAGTTTTCAAATAAGTGTGTTCAGAAATCTGCAGTCTCTGTGTCTCAAAAATAACTTCAGGGTACTTCTTTCAGCTTCCAGTGGCATACAACAGATCACTTAAATCTACTAGAGTGGTGTTTCTTTCCCTTCTAAGGAAAAGGTCTTATTGAAAAGCTGAACCTTCTTAAAAGGAAAAGGAAGATTAAAATAAGTGACAGATAGAATGAATTCCTGTTTCTAAGTGGGTAGTTCCTCTTCTGTAAACAGACATTCACCAAAGAATCATATAAATAATATTTTTTTGCCCTCATATTTTGGAGCATAAGTAAACCTAGCTGTGCTCTGACATTTTACAGGTAGAACCACACACAGACTGGTTTTGTCCCCCTTCTGTCACTCTGAGCAGAGATATTCCGAAGTACATACCAATTGCAGAGCTGGCATTGTGGCAACAAGTAATCACAGGATGGTTGTCAGGGTATAGGAAACAAATACTGCAGAGGCTATAGATGAAGTGTTGGAAATTCTTGTGTTTCTGCATGGAAAACACAGGGAAAAAATTACATGCGTGAAGGTATCCATAAAGGACAGTGGAGAAAGAAATTGTAGAAGAATTTTGGAAAAAGATAAGTTTAACTTGTAGAAGTTATTGTTATTGTGGTGACTGAAACACTGGTGGAATTCTGCATTAAAGGATAAAAGGATACTGGATCTTTTCCAACATGCTCTGTAGGGATGTTACTTTCAGAGTAGGCTGAAGTAGGTACCATGCCTGACCACACACCAGTGGAAGACAACACACATTGATTAAGAAAATATCCAGTTCATGGGTCCTGTGTGAGAAGACAGTGGAGAATATTTCTTTCCTGTTTAATGATATTTTTGGTTTATGAACCTAAAGACTTTTAAAGGATTCTGATCTGGTTTCTGTGAGCCAGTGCTGCTTATGCCATACAAGCCTGCAGGATTTTGTGTAGAAAGACACAGCTGGCAAAGTTAGGAAGCACAAAATGCTATCCTTCTACTGTCCTAGTAAGGCCAACATAAGTGAATGTCAAATAACTCAGATGATTACTTATCCTGGGGAGCCATTATAGGCAGTAGCCAGGATTAGGCTTTCAGCTGAGACATTGCTCCTGAGAATCGGAAAATGAGGGATTATTTAGGTGAAAAGATAATGGCTGAAAAAGCATTATGAAACCTCAGAGTGGGAGGAAAAAGGCCAAGGCTGGAGAGACAGAACTGAATAGATTAAAGGAGAATTGTTAAGATAAAAATGACATCGTAAAAAATATATACCTGTGTTACTAAAAACATACAGGACTATTAAAATGAAAGGTCTTTCAGAAATCTAATTTATCCTTTCACTCTCTGGTTTTCAGATAACAGTGTTCTCCTCTATTTCAATTTGGGAACAGGAGACTATGTAAATAGGTTTTTAATAACTGCTTAAATTTGAACTTTCTAAATTTAAAAGAAAAAAAAATCTTTATGATGCTTTAAAGCATTTTATGATTGAGCTTCAAGTGAGCATTGGAACCTATAGTCAGCATGCCTCCAAATATAGGTCTTGTTATAAACTAGGTATACAAGGTGATTTAAACAGCCAACATTTCCAGGTCTCTGCACCCTGAATGGAAAATGGAAAATCAACCTGTTAGGTGATTTAAGAATGGAATACTTAAAGTTATTTCTGGGAGGGAAAGGAGAAAGGGAAAGGGAAAGGGAAAGGGAAAGGGAAGCCCAAATAAAATAAGCTTTCTTACAGATTATGTGAAAAAAAAATATTTACTGTATCTAGCATTAATAAAAGAGCAATGGAAACAAATCTTACGCAGTAAATAGAATATTCACCTTATCAAAATGTATGGTAGTAATGTTTCCCCATCAATTTTGACTACACTAAGGAGAAATACCCTTAATGCATTGATTTTTTGATGTCTACTGGTTACATCACACTCCCAAAATCATGTTAATATTATAATGTTTAGGTTCTGAGATACTTAGGGCAGACCCACCTCCAGTTCTCTGGGAGTTGAGGTTCTGCATCCCCGCTACCCAGTATTTCTGAAGTGACCTCTATTATTTAGTAGCAGAGTAGGAAAAACCTTGCATTGTCACAATATCCAGTCACTGTGCTTCACTCAGGAAAGGGCATCTACTGTACCATCTGCTTTGCACTAGTGGCTAAGGAGAGCTGCACTACCTCAGACTGAGTAGTGCTCATTTTGGGTGAGTACTTTACAAGGTCATCCACATACTGCAGGAGTGGGTAAAGAATGAAGAAAAAATGCATGATTATGATGAAAACTGAAGAGGCTGTATTTTCAGTAGAGTGCCTCTGCATTGCAAAGGATTCATACAGATGGTCGTGAATGTTTGTTCTCCCTGAATCAGTTTTCATGAATATTCCATATGGCCACACTACTGTTTACTTGTGTTCATGCTCACTACTGAGAATCAGCAGCAAATTACAGTGACATCCAGGAGTGAATTACAAGGGAGGCCAACATTTTGGAAATAAAAAGCATTCATTGTCCTGTGTAATACTTATCGGGTATCAGCATGAAGATTCATGGAAAAAATCTCTTTAGCCTTGGATATGGTTTGTGGAGGACAATGAAACAGACTCCACAACAAAATAGGATTTTGTGAGCCATGAGGAATCTTTATAAGCCATAAAGGAGACAGCAAAGAGGCAATTCCATTGAAGTATGTAGACTTAATAGTATCTGTAATGTCAGTGTGAATTATTAGAGCAATTCTGGCCTTGATGGCAGTGTGGAAGTTAGAGGGGGGGGGGAGCATGAAAATAGGAATGTTATAAGAATTAAAAAATAAAGAGTTGGAAGGCTTATCACTTGGACTGTAGCAGTTGAAATGGTACTATATGGAAATGTTCCTCCAGTTCAAAAGCATCTGTTGGAGTCCTTCAAGAAACATAGTTAGACAATTAAAAGCAGGAAAGAAGCAGTGCTTTGGGGTCAGACAAGCTGCTTTCAGAACAAATTCCTTCCAAATATGTTTGGGGTTCAGTAGCTCAAGAAAAGTCCTGTCAAATTTTCCTCCTTGGCGAGTCTTGGAAATGAAAACCGTATTTGGTTTTTTTCCAACAGATTGGTATATCAAGGTCAATACCTCTGATACTGAGGTCAAAAAGTAATTTTTCATTTATCTTTATAATTATATTTAGAAATAAGGGAAAACATGCAAAGTAAAGTGACCTGCTCGGGGTCCCAGAGAAATCAACAGCAGTACTGGAAATAGATAAAATATTAGAGAATTAGCAGTTGTCTGATTCTGTTCAAGATTACAATGACACGGACTCCGACTCAGAAGGCTGACAATGACTCCGATCTATTACCCGGGAATTTCTTCCCTTTATAGTATTTTACAAAGAACAACACAAGGGGTGGAAAAAAGACAAACTTCTTCAACTACATTGGTCAAGTCAGAGGGACATCAATAAGAAGTCCCTCCTAGGGAAAGGAATGTAAACATAGGTTACAGTTAGGAAAACATGTCTCTTGTTGACAGAACAGTCTCTGGGAAAGAGTTTCAGAGAAACCCAAACATCACAGGCACGAACTAGGGCTACACTTGTCTGCTTTAATTTTGGATATGGGTTTGAGTCCAAAATTGTAGTGAGAAATGCTTCAACTGTGGAATTAAGAAATAGTCTTCCAGGATTTATTCTTGGGTTTACCTCCTTAAAAAAATGTATGAAATAGGGTGGTAAAGGATGGAACTATGACAATCTGTGTAACTGGTTGTGTCAAGATATGCAAATTGTGGGTTTTTTCTTCTTCAGACTTGGAAGAAATTCCACAATGACAGCGAGCATCTAGGACTTTTCTCATTGCTTATGGAAGAACAAGCTTTGAGAAATTCATGTACTGTCATTATATGAGCCCTGGTTGTAGATTACAGGCAATCCCCAGTTTATTTAGAGCTGCACAGTCAATCTGTGCCACCATTACTGTGTGTGAGCAACATGCTAGGAAATATTCATTACATGATACATAAAATGCACCAAACAGCATGACATTATTTTACTTCCTAACAAGCTGGAGGCTCCAGCTTTGTCATCTGTTTTCTTTCAGGGAAGGGGATATTTGAAGATGTCTAGATTTTGAACCTTTAACATTAAAACCATGTTTTGTTTAATCAAGAAAAAGGAAGGTCAAGAAAGTGATTCCTCAAGCTTTAAATAAAGTATCAGAATGAGCAGGGAATTTTCAGGTTGGTCAAGGTGATGAGAAGATAACCACATTGTGCAGTCTAATTTGAAAGCAGTAACTGGCAGAAACATTTTGCTTGGGATTGGAGAGCTTGGGACAGAAAAGGTTTGTGTTCTCTTTCGAAGTTTGGATGTCAGGGCGGAAAAAAAAAAAAAAAAGTGAAAACTTTCTGTGACTTATGTGGGTTATTGATTTTGTTCTATTTGTCCCTTCACGAGTCAGTAAGACACTGCTGCTGCATCTCTGATCTGGCTTTGCCCTTGCATGCCCAAAGTCTGACACAATACAATGGCAGATGATGGAGAAGGTAAAGCTTTCCATGGAAGGTGTTTCTGCAATGCCTGTCAGCTGACATTGTCCATTGCAGGAGGCAGCCTCCTGATAGAAATATGCTTTTCTAGAATTTTCTAGAATGAAAAATTGCACATTTGAAAGTGTCACAGTAAACTTTGATCTCATAACAAGATGAGTTTAGCTTGGAGAAAATCTCAACTGATTATTTTTTACTGTAACAGGAAGAAAGCCACTGTAGTATTAAGGGTTTATGGTCTATAATAAATGAATAAGTAACTTGGGTCCTGTCCAGAAGAAAAGAATAGTATGCCTATACTTTGGGTGCTTCTGGAAAGAGTTTATTGGGAAAATGAAGTTAGAAGGCCAAGAACAAAAGGATGTTTCACAGGAAAAGAGTGTACAGAGAAGCATGGGTTCCAGGCTGTTGTTTTTAAGGAAAAATGAGATTACATGTGTAATTACATGTGTAACCTTGCAGACAGTTGGGGCCTGCTCTTACTGCTAAATAATTTATTTTAGGACTTCTCTATTTTGTAACAGAACAATGGAGTGGAAATTAAGAAAAGAGACGTTGAGGATTATACAGACTATGTGAACACATTATTGATTACTGGAAATTTTCAACATCATTTCTAATGTGAAAGAGATTCCACACCTAAAGCACATCTTTTCATAAAAGTATTAACTTGAAAGAGTTGCTGCTACTTTTGGTTTTTAGTTGCTTCCTTCTCATACCTCAAGGGAAATAAATTAAGGTCCTCATATTTTTTTCTGGCAAAACTTCTTAGTTTCATTTTTCAGTTTGATTCTTAGCTTTGGAAAAAAAAAAAGTTTTGAAAACAAGAATCTTTTTTTAATATAAAAATGCCTGCTAGTTAAAAATAGATTTCCCTGAAGGAAAAAACCAAAACAACTCCAAACCATTTTTCAAAGGTCTTTTATAATTTCTCAGACTGTACTTTTGGAAAACATAAAAAGTAATACAAACTTGGAAAATAATAATCCAAGTTATTTTAAGTGAATTTAGGTTGACTGGTCTGAATTCTTGGGAGATTGTTTTTACTGCTTTCCACGACAGCCATCTGAAAATTAAGTTTCATTTTGCTATCAGCTTGTATATCAAAAATGTATAGAACTTGTTAATTATCTGAAAGTTTAACATTGCTAAGGAAAGGGTTGATTTTCTTTTATGCTTCAGCTTTTTCAATGTCATCTGATAGCTGGCTAACAGAACATGCTCTCAAGTGTATATACTGCTTGGTGGGTCATATATGCCTGTAGAATGCAGTTTGTAGAGTAGAGAACATAACACCTTGACACTGATAGGAATTATTTCATTTTTAACTTCCAAGTATAGACATGAAACTTCACAGTTAGGATTTTTGAGGTTTGTGGCTGTTTTATGTAGTTAATACCATAATTTTTAGTAGGGCTGTAGGAAATTCAGTAGTTATGTGTTTCTGCCATATTGCAGTGTTGGATTTAATTTTTTTTTAAGCTGTCCATATTGCACACTGCACTATAGTAAAGAAATATCCAATTCCATCTTTAATGAGCTACCCTAGATACTGGAACCAAACTGTGCAGTGCATCAGAACTCAGTAAATTAACTAATGCATAACTCTGTCTCATGTGGTTAGACTGCAGGCTAACTGCAAATGCAGTAAAAAGAATTACAATTGAAAGTAATAGATCACAGAAGGCAAAATCTCTATGGAATGAACAATGCAGCTCTAAAGTCTGTGAGTGTTGGTGGATGTGAAGGAAAGTGGTATTAATGGCAACACTGTGTGCCAGGATGGTCCTGGCAGCATTGCTGTTAATGGTTTAGAATTTAGAGGTAAAGAAGTATTACTTGCAATTACAGTTACAACAGAGATACTGTTGTGTGTGTCCTAAAAGGGATTGCACAGGGATGCTGTGAAACAGGGAAGCTTTGAAGGAGGTTTCAAAGTCAAGATGTTCTGGTTGCACTGGTACATCAGGAGAGCTGGACTGATGCATGCATTTGCATGGTGATGGCAATTTCATGGAGGGTGTTAGCAATGACAGGCATTGCAACAATGCTGGCTGTGGCACTGGCATGTTCAGGATACCATGCACAGAGATGCCATCACTATTTTTCCATGCACTTTTGCTGCACTGTCCTCCACCTGCCCCCTGCATCACTAGAAGAGATTATACATTTCTCATTAATCACCTCTGATGTGCACTTGGCGTCTTATCTCTGAGAATAGGTTTCTTAGAGGATGCACCATCTTTTGGCTTCAGGAGATTTCAAAGTATATTCCCCAAATATCTTTCACATAAGAGAGAAATTTGACAGCCTAAACTGTAGCACCTTGAGGCTTGTAGTCTCTACAGTGGAGAAATATTTAAAACATTTTGATCATCACTGTGACCCTTCTTTTATCAGCTCCTGAGTTTCTTATCACCATACTTCTGCTACAGGAGTATTCCATTGAAACAAAGGATTTTCTTGCACAGAAATATATTTATCTGAAGAATATTGACTAAGGCAAACATCTTATTGCCTTCTTAATGTAAACATGTTACTACTTTCTAGAATACTAAAATATCCACTCCTGAAATCATGGACAGCCTTGCAGAAGATTCATTTTACTACAGAAATCTAATTCAATGTCTTTTATCAAAAGTTTTCAATGTGTTGTCATGATCCGCTGGTTACTGGGCACAACATTTGTTACAAATCCTTGTCAGGCTGAAAAAGACACCAGTCCTCGTGTCAGGGAACTCTTATGCTTTTATTGTATAATCATCTTAACTCCAGCAACTAGCCCACCACTTAGTCTCCGAAGTGCTGGCTAACAAGCCCTTAACTTTCACAACACACTTCACCAAGCTCCCAATCCACAAACTTCTGGAGTGTCAGTTAACAAGCCCTTGACATTTACAACATTTACACTTCAACAAGCTCACAACTCGAACAACAGCCTCCAGGATGGAGCAATGAGTAGAATATGATAGCCACATTTTGCCAAGATAAGGCAAGGGTTGGGGAGAAGAAAGGAGATCCGCAGTCCTTAGATCCTGCATTGGTCCTGCCCCGTGGATGGACAGGAGGGTGGGGGAGCTGAGGCAGGCCACACTGAGGATGAGTGTCAAGGCAGAAAAGGAAGTTGGCTCAGCTGATCCCAATTTCCTTGCTGCAACAGTCTGGATATTTTGAGACAAAACACGCTTATGCCTGGAACTCCACATGTATGATTTGAACTCAAGTGGGTTGACTGAAGTAATGACTAGTAAGTCCCACACTTAATATTGTTTGGCACTATTGAACTGAAAATATTTGAAAGTTATCTTTCTGCCAGTGTGTTTTAAGTGGGCTTGATTAATGCTAACAAAAATAAATAAATAAATCCAGTAACTGGAAACCAAACCAGTTTGGTTTGGTTCACATCCTATGAAGTTCTATATAACATTGGTAAGTGAAGAATCTAAAAAAATTCTGTGGCCTATCACAAGCTGTGTTGGAGACTTGCAGCATTTTTGTTTGTCATAAATTTACAATTTATGATATCATGTAATTCCAGTAAGAATGTCAGTCTTCATTTTATAAAAGTATGTTTTTCTAGAATTGTAAAACAAGTTCAAAAATCTGAATCTAAAAAAAAAACCAAAGAAAAGTAGCCCAAAGTAGATATATATTAATAAATATATATTTTCAAAACCCAAAACCCAAAGTAGATATATATTTTCTTTTATGTTCTATAGAAAGTTTCTGTTTAAAGTTTCAAAACCTCTATGGCCGAATTTATGACATTTAATGATAATGACAATAAAGGTTATACTAGTGACTGTGTTGTTACCTCTTAGGCAGCAATGAGCACATAGGAGTATTTAGTTCTTAATTCTGTTCTCTGGGGTTTAAACCAGAAGGTTCCACTTTTAGCTGTACAGGAGTCCATATAAACATGTAGATTCTAAGGCCAGAAGGCCATGGGCACTTTTTTCCTCTCCAGATTTTTAGGATATACAAGCTTCTCCAAAACTGGGAATTAGACCAGTTTTTAGTAAAGTATTGAATCTGACTTTAACATTTTGTGCAGTTACAAATCCCCATCCTCAGATAAATTACTTCAGCCTTTAATTACTCTCATCACTAAAAAATTGTACCTCGTTGCAAGAATTTATCTTACTCCAGTTTCCTGATACTGGATGTGGTACTTTTGACAAAATGCTTAAAAATCACTACCTTGCCCAACTATTTATCAGTACCTGATGCATAAGTGACAGATTTTAAGCCAAGGCACAAAAACATGCACAGGCTGTAAGCAGAGGTAAGCAGATGGATAACTAGGCAAACGTAGCTTGTGGCACACATGGGGAAGGGTAGGGAAATAGCACCCTCTCCAGACAACCTGTTCTCACCAGTATCTCTAAGCTAAACAAACATTCAATTTTCTGGATGACATTAAAGGACTCAGCTTAATGACTGTGGAGAGAGCTATTTTGTCAGAGCTACAAAGCAGGTTTACTTAAAGGATGCCATACAGGAAAATAAAACATTCCTTAGGCTGAGCATAACACAGACTTCCCAGAGAACCCTTCTTTTGGCTACTTTTCAGGTCCCATCCTCAGCCTTTTATTGCTTTGGCTCTTGCCTTAACAGTAGGGATGGACCAGCTGTAAGTTAACAGCCAGAAGCAATTTTCATTGATCTTTCCTGCTCTTTGCAGCATTCCACTGGAAGCATCCCCAGGGCACATTACTAATTTTTTGCCCTTTACTTTGGGACCATTAGATGAATGGTGTTACATAATTGCCATTTCTTCATCATTAATATAGTAATGGTGTGATGAATTTTACAGTCAAACAGTCTTTAGCTCTTGCTATGGGGTAAAAAAATCCTCCTATTTCAAAATGAAATTGTCTTTCTTTCCCCAGACCTATTGAACAGCTTTGCTTCTGTGCCTTTGCAGCTTAATTATGACCCTCTGAGTTAAAATTATTTGGGGGAAAAGAGGGAATACAGCAACCCAATAACATGGCAAGCATTTTATTCCCTGCTCCTTGAAAGATAAAAGTCCCATACAGCCCAAGTAGCAGATAATGCCCACTTAGATCAGATCAGAATGATGCAGCTTTTATACCTGTGACTACATTTTTTATTACCACACAGGCTCTCCAGGCACTGCCTTGTTACATCTGCAAACTTAAACTGTGGTCAGGTTGGTATTAAGACTTTGGTATCACTATCCCACACTGACCAGTGCTTTCCCAAGTCAGGTATGGATACAGGACCAGAGTTAAAACAGCCAGGGAACATTCCCTATCAGAGCTGGATAATGCAACCTGGTTTTGGAGTACAGGGCAACCTAGTCATGTGCAGCTGGACTGAGCCAAGGCACTCTTCTCCAGTTCAGGGCCAGAGTATGGGCCTCCAGTTTTCTTTAAAGATTCTTTAACTTGGCCTGTGGGTTGGTGGCTGTAAGGTGGGACTGAATGTCAGTGTTATGTTCTTCCTCTGTCCGTGCTCATTTGGAAGAGGAGGACAGAGCTATGCAGGGTACAAGGGACTGGAGTAACACCTTAGTAACTGTGGAGAAGACACCTCTAAGGAGGCTATCTCCAAACTTTCCTGACCTCATCCTAAAGTGTGTTATGGTGCAGTGTGATGAGACAGCAACAATACCTTCTGCTTCTCCAGACCATGCTGCCGTTAAACTGGGCAAGATCCCCAGTTATTGTGAGGTTTGAAAGTAGAGCTATCAGAAACATAGATATCAAAAGGTAGTTCCAATGTACACAGCAAGAGATTCCCTATGTGTGTTGCTGAGTTGTTGAATCTATTGTTGAATCTATTGTTGTTGATTTCTATTTATATGCTTTTTTATGGTAATTAAGACATTCTAGTGATATGTAAAAACATTTGGATTGCAGAAAACTCAGGAGAGCTCAGGAGAGCTGACTTCAATGTGTACAATAATTTCATCTATCCTTGGGGCATACAGAGGTGAACTATCTTGTCTTCCTCATACTTGTCATGGGATTAAGGGCAGATGCCAAAGTGAGGATACTTGTCCAAAGTACAGGCAGCTGTCTCAATCACTACACAGCAAGTAACTGAGTCTTGGGTCAGTTCTAAATAAAAGTTCACACCAAGTGCTTATGACTGAGAATTACCAGGAATTACCAAGCCTTAGAGAAAGCCAAGAGAGGGACCACAGCAAGTATGGAGTGTAATTGGTACCTTTGACCACACTCCAGATGACTCCTGTCAAACAGATCTCTTATGTGACTTCCCACACCTGCAACATGTTTTTGAATGGTGGGGGCCAATTGGACTTAATTAGAGAAGGAAGTGATGCATAGAAGAAGTTATCTTGTTTATTATTGTCTTTTCCTTGCTCAGAATTATTTATCTTACACTCTTACAACAGGCAAGATATTGCCTTGTTTCCCTTAATGTAAAGTTGCAGTATTACAGGAAATAGATATGTTGCCCACTCTGCAGAGGTAGAAAGATAATTTGTCAATTAGAAATAATCGGTTCTAGGATGACTTTTATGTCTGTGCCATTTCTGAAACCTCTTTAATGAGATCTGAGTTCATCCGTGTATCAGCTGAAGCAACAGATATTAACTGTCCCGTGTGTACATCTTGAAATGAGATGAAATGCAGTTTCTCTTGGAGTGTAAGCAGTGGGGAATTCTAAATTTTACAGTCAAAACAGTTCTGTGAAGAGGTTTTATTTTTTATTCTTCTTAATCTTGTATTTGAAAATAAATCTGGTGCTGCACTGCCAGGCTTGGGTAGAGAAGCTCTCTGTTTATTTCCTGAATGGGAATTACTTGGCTTGACAGCTTGACAGTTTCAGCCCTTGCCAGTACTCCTCAGTTTTGATGAGAGATCACATCTAGTCCTGAGGAGGATGAAGGACATGTTAAAGTCTGCTCAGTCCCTGGCTTCTGGGTTATTTGATCCAGGTTTGTGAGGTCATATCCTAGTGAAAGATCACTTAAGATGGCCAAAGAACAGAAACTCCTACCTGTCTGATGGCCTACTGTCATCAGTTCTAAATGAGGTTTATCCCTGTAAGTGATTAAACACCTTTACTGTGGCCAGCCTACTTTCTAAGTGGAGAAAATCAAGAGCTTTGCTGTCTTGCTCTCCAAAAGCAAGGCTGAATGGGTATTACTTTAAGTAGAAGTACTAAAGCTGCCACTTTTCTCACATTATTTTTTTCCTGATTTAGGACAAGACTAAGAAAGAAAATATCTTTCCCTTGCATTTAAAAAACCATAATATATTAAATATTAAATCTTATATTTCCTAAAGGTCTACATTTAATTTTTGCATGTTTTCTATGCATTACCATTCATTATTAAATAAGTTTAAATTGTGCAGCAACTAAAATTGAGTCAAATTTAAAGACAGGAATATAGGAATTGAAAGGCTTCCTTAGCACATAGGCATTTTCTGGGCTAGTTACTTTATTCCTGATCATTCTGCCTGTCACTAAAAAGATGTTTGCCATCTCTGTCTGAGAGCTGGCTTGTCATGCTCATAGTTCCCTGAACATCTCATTGTAAGTGATTTTGCCATATTTATCTACATGTTGCAAGAAATCCTAAACTGTAAAATAATATGTAGAAGGATTTTCCAGAGCAGCCTTCTGAGTGAATAGCCCAGTGAAAATAACACATTTTAAAGCTTAAAAAATATTTCCAACAAAACATTAGAAAGTCTAAAGGTAAATTATGAGTTTACATGTACTGCCACTGTTGTACTCTTAGCAAAGGGAATTACCATGAAATTAAGACAAACACAGGAAAGTTTTGAAAGCTTCCTCATTACCTGTAAATGTGGAATATCAGCAGAACACTAGGAATGTAATAAGTCTTGTATGACATTTTTTAATTTGAATGCTGAACAGTTCTTCATCTCTGTTTACTGGTTCCCTGGTGCCAAGGGGAAGAAAGTCAGCCTGCCAAGTTATGTTCCTTGATCTCTCTAACTCACTGTAAAGCCTCCACAGGGTTATTAATTTTTTTTTTTTTTTTTGCCACCTGTGTAATGGAGATAGTCATTATCTAGTTCTTATTTGATTTTCTGAGATTATGACACTTGTGGTAATGAATCTTCATAAACCATATCAAATTCATTGTGATGAGGTACTGTAAAAAGGGCAGTGTATATTAAAAATCTCTGTATTTACCCTTGTATAAGCTGCCTAAAACTGCCTCAAAGACTGGATGATGGTCTCACTCAGTTTAGCTTTTTAGTTTGGAAACGCATAATGTCTGGAGGGGAGTAACTACTGGTTTCATTAGCATTACATCCACTAAAAACCTTTGGGAGAGAAGGGAGACTAAAGCCACAGTCTTGCACATTCCTGCCAGGATATCTAGGAGCATAACTGTACATCTGTAGGCTACTGTTCAGGCAGATAAGGATTTAAAATATTTAACTTTTAAAATCAAAATTTTGTATCAGTCTCACACACTCACTCTTCTTTCAGTTTCTTTTCCTACCCCTCTCTGTTTCCTCTTTAATGTGTGTTGACTTTCTCTTGTTTTTTTCCCCTCCGGTAGCATGAGAATTTTTTTTTCACTTGGGACTTGAAACACTGCTTCAGGGTGAACTTATGGCCTTTCCTGCCAAAGGATCTGCAAGACTGAGGAGTGTTCTGGGGAGACACTCATGTCACCAATGAAATTCTTATGAGATTATATAAGATAGCGTGTGAAAAATGCAATAAGGATGTCACAGCCCTGCAGTACAACAGACACAAAAGAAAAGGGAGTCTGATAGACTGAAATACAATTACACAGCACTGCACCAGAAGCATGCTTAATTGGGGAAGAGAAAATGGATTAGCAGGTGCTTTTCCCCTAACCTAACTGTAACTGTAATAAAATGTGTTCCAGTCTCCTTTTTTCCAACTCAGCTCTTGTTCAACAAATCAATAGTAGAATTGTCTTAAAATGTTCCACAGATATTAGATCCTGGCTACAGTGAAAGATAGGTAGACTGTTAAAATACAATCATTCTCCTAATTGTGGAGAATGGCAGTAGTAGAAGGAAATTTCTTCTCCTTTTCTTACCTCTAATCCAAGTGATATTTTTCTTTAGGCAAAAGAAGCATATTTCTTCTCTTACAAGTTGGAGAAACTCCAGTGATTTTCTTCCCCCTCGCTTTGAGTTGTTCAGTCATGATTGGACTGGGACTAAGAATTTAGAAACCATGGCCTGTTTTGTGTCTTGTGTTGCAGCTATACTGATAAGGAATTATGTCCTTTTGTCTTCTCTTGGAATAAGAGATCGTGTACAATAATTGATGGCTTTAAACAGCCAGATATATAACTATCAGAATGTGGCTCAGCAGCTAATCCAAGCCCATTATTTTATGATACATATGTTCTCTGAAGGATATCCTAGCAAGCTCCTTTACAGTACAAATATTTTCTTTTTTTCACCTTACACTCATAATTCTTGCATTTGTTAAAGGGGTGGGCATATTTCTATGCACTCGGCTTACATACATGAACATGTTGTATGCTTCCAACCTAACAGAGCTTTCCAGCTATCTCAGATCCAAAAATAAGGAATTTTTGGGTCCTTCATGGTCTTCGTAGATTTATTACAGGGATTTTCATTTAGTAGTGTAAGAGCAACTCTTTTTTTTCTGCTTCACACGCATCTGAAATTTTATCTAAAGTTCGAGCATCTATTATTCAGCACAGTCTGTTTTCAGTTTGAGCTTTTCAAGAGCATACACACGAGATAGTCTGTTCTGTTCTATTGTATTCTACATATGAATTCCAGTTCCTTATCTTCAAATCACTATCTACAGTATCTTTTAGAAAAAGTGTAAGGATGAGAAGAAAAAGTGGGTAATTTTGCACATAGCATTTAATTTACTGATAGCTGAATCTCTTTTGTAAAAGATACAAGAACACTACTTCATTGAATAGAATTTCTGAGCTTCCTTTGGTGTACCAGCCTATAATGTTATGTAAAGGGGATGGTAAAAGGGGATGCAACTGTACTTAAACCTGTAATAAAATTATTTTGTGCTGGTCATTTGTGTCCTTTTTAAAGGACCATAAATTCTACTATGATGAATAATTTAGACTATTGTGTTAATTTTTATGTCCAGGAGGCATGATTTATGGGATACTAAAAATTAGTGCTGCATGAGAAATTTGCTTAAATTCTGAGAATGCTTAGCAGGAAATTGAGTTTTTAAAGAATGATAGAATATGATCTATTATGAAAAACATCCCTCTTATTCACTGTCACAAGGAAGACACAGTAAGCCACAGCCAGTAGCAGAGATGGATACTGGTGTTTGAGAACCATTGAGTTTAGAGCTTTTAATCTGCTTGATTACCTTACTCACTCCCACCCCAGTATTCCTTTCCCTATGGCTTTACTTCCCAATAGTTTAGGTTATTATGCATCAGCCATAGGGGAGTTTTAGATGCATTTAGATTAAAATTGTTTCCAGGTAGAGTGGAACTGTACTTGTAATTTTTTTTTGTAAACCCAGGCAGAAGAAGTTCAGCATCTGATCTTTAGGAAGTTATCACCATGATATAAAGACAGTAGTGACAGCAGCAGCAGGACAGTTAAATTTTTCCTGGTACAATGCAAATACACCTTTGGGAGATTATACATAAGGTCAGATCTTGTTTTAATTCTTTCAGATGAGATGACTGAAGTGTAAAGTGAGAGAGGACTGAGCTCAGATGAATGCGAAGATGGATTGTGAGCATGAAGTAGAAAAAGAAATTATTATTTGGGATGAAAAGATTAATGTCGAAGACTAATTTATACAAGCTCTTCATTTGTGTAGATACTATTTTCAAAGCAGAAGATGATTAATATATAAAGGGAAAGAACTGAGGTTATGAAGTGACTTTTCCCAGCACAAAACAAACATTAATAGGCAGTCTTCCCAAGAGAGAGAGGTCAGCGAAATAAGGATGGTGGGCAGTCAAAAAGAAATGACATACTGCCCCAGAAAAGTCTTCTAGGAAAAGGACATAGTCAAAATAGCAACGTCTTCACATGACTCTGCTTTGTAGAAATCTTAACCATCAAGTGCCCTGGAGAACAGCCAGTGGGATTATCCTTTTTACAACATTGTTAAATGGTGCAGTGCAAAAGCCCTGAGGACGCCCTAAAATGAAACTATTCCTGCCTTTGAAGCATAACTAGAAGCAAAACACACATATACACACCCCATCCTTTAAATAAATAAGTAGCCTGTTTTTTCATTGCTTTTTTTTACTTTTTTCTTACATGATCTGGGATAGATTTCATTAATATTGAGGGATGGTTCCATGTTTGGGGGATGCAAAACTCTCCTATTTCTAATCTGTTTCCCCTAAAACTCTGTTTTGTTCTCCTTCAGTGTTTTTCCTCCCTCTTCTTCTACTATACTTCATCTTAACACATTTATCTCATTCATTCTTTTAATTTCTAATGTCTGTCTTCCATTTATATGGGTAACTTCCTATCCCTTTTTGTCTGCAGATGATTTCCTTATTTTTGCTCTCCTTGACTGAACCCTTTTAGATCCCCTCATCTTTCTTTGTCCATCTTGTGGTTTTCCAGTTTTTTATCCTCATTACCTTCTTCTCTCTGGCCTCTGGCTTCCTCATCACATCTTTTGTCAAAAATACTCCATATTTTTGATAGATCACCACTTACTTCTTTCTTAATCCTATCCTGTCATTTTATTGCTGACTGAGATTGGCTTTCAGCTCATTTACCATCATCATGAAGTGATTTGCCCTAGGGCCCGAGCTCACAAAAAGTGCCATTTCAGGCAGAAAAATGGTTGTGTTGAAATGGTCTCTTCTTGCTAGCAGAACTGCTTCCTTCCTCTATCAGTTTCCTGTGTTGATGTTAGCTGTAAGTAATGGTACTTTATATTATACCTGCAGAGCCATCACCAGTGAGAGTAAGTAGAACCCTCTGCACTAAACAGTGCTGGGACCACTGGGTCCGGGCTGGTCAGACAGACCTGAGAATTCATTCTGGTGTGATGGGACGACACATGTCCTTCTGCTGGCCTCTTTTGGCTAGTTATGCCAAAATGTTATGTTAGTAGTAATGCAGGGAATAAAAAAGACTTTGACCTGACTCTGATTCGCATTAGCTTTGGAAAAGAGGCAGGTTAAGAAAGAAAACCCTCTCAGCTGCACACTGAGTACATTTGGAGTCAAGGAGGCATGAGAAACAGAGAAGCCTACAGCAGCATTTTTTATACTGTCACTTTTCAGCACAGAACTGCAATTTAATTACTGCTACACCCTTTTGACCTAGGATGGCTGTCTTTCTGCAGTGCTGCTTTTGTGCCAGCTGGAGCTGGAAAACACAGGTTGTCCTTTGGGCCATTAGAGAGCCCTGTGATGGAGGGCCTGGGACCTGCAGAGTGTGTCTGTCTTTTGGAAAGGTACACTGCTAAGATACTGCTAGAATCAAAGGAGATCAAATTAATTCCTGTGGCTCTTCCACTGAACCCTCCAAACCATGAAGGAATGTACAGACAGTTCATGATCAAGATCATTAGCAAAATGATAAGGTGAGAAACCTTGAACAATTTCTGAGAGGAGCATGGTTTATGAAGGGAGACAGAGCTGTTGTGGGATGCATTTTATGAATTCACCCAAAAGAGAAGATAATGCTCTAGTCTCTGACCCTCAAGTGGATGTGAAATACCACACCCTGCTTGGTGGCCAGCTCTGGTGAAACCATGTCCTTTCTCATAGTCAGTAGCACAGACAGACATGGGGTTTTTTTTAACAAGGACTGCAGTCCCAGACTCAGTTTGAAAAGTGTCCTATAGCCAAAACACAGCAGATCTGATTCCAAAAAATTCAGCCAGGTTTCTCACAGCTGCCACAGCTCTACAGTTATCTGCACATGGCACAGAACTGAGCATGGATGTATGATGACCAAAGTCTCCAGCACCCTCCACCCACCCTGCAGAGGTGCCTTTGAAAGCACAGAAGAAACTGAAAGATCAAACAGAGTGAGCAAGCACCTGGCTGTGCTACTGCAGATGTCTGTAGTGGCAAGTGCTGACATCAGACTTTAGCTTATCTCCCGTATACATAATGTGTGAAATTTTCTGAACTTTTATGTGGACAGGAAATGGCTCCCAGTTATATTATGCTGCAATTCACTGTCCTTCAGAAAGGCACAACACCAGGAAGGATGCATTAGCATTGCACTGAAGTAGCTTCATCTCTCCACATATTCTGCTGCACCATAAGAAGAAAAAAGGGCCGAGTGAATAGCTCATAGTATTTAATAATTTTGTATTGAGTACCTATCCTGCTTTGGATTAGGCTGAGCTGGATCTGCTGTGGTTTTGAAGGTTAACTAAGGATACCTGATATTCATCTACTTTGCTTGACAAGCATCTTCCTCAGCTGCAAACCTTCAGGTGTGAAATTACCTCCAAAATGGACTTCATGATTTTCTATTGCTGGCTCATTTTAGAGTATACCTCAATTAGCTTCAGGAACAGACAAATTTTGTTCATAATTGTAAGGGCTCTTACACTGTGTTTTTATCTGCTCTTGGTTGTACTTACCCATTCATTATTTGTAGTTCATTAGATGACAGCAAGTGGTTATATTTTCAGCAAGATTTGCTTTTATTTTCATATTTAGATGTTTTAGCTTGTTATCTTTGTTTTTAACATCATGATTTTACTTGTTATTGTTTTGTGTTTAGAATCACAGATGTTTTTATGAATGGGCTAAATAAATTACCTCCTTGGCACTTATTTCATTTTTGTGAGCAGAAACAACCTTGGCTCAGGATGTTCCAAGGATTATTGATTACTGGAGCTGTGCCTCAGGCCACCAGCTCCTTCAAGCCAATCATCAATGCCCTATGTCAACAAATATTGGAAAAGTGGTGAATGCATTTGCTCTACTCTCTTAACACTTTTCCGAAAGTGTAAAGTGCTGGGAACAGTGTCTAACTAAATTACAGGGTTTAGGGAGAGAGTTCTAGGTGAAAAATCACTCTGGGCCAGCTGAGGAAAGAAGTGGCTTAGACTTTCACCTGTAAGGTCAAGACACTGTAAAGTATGAAGTAGCAATCCTTAAAGACAGCATAAAAATTTACTCAATTCCTTTTGTGTTCTCTGAATGTTCCAACACCCCCTACCTCTTTGCCTGAGAGAGTGGCAGCATGTATTGCCCACTACAGGACAAAGTTTGAGTCTTTCTTCTGTATTCAGTTGCACTCAGGCAAATTTGGCTAGAATTAGTGAATTGGGGAAAATATAATTTCGTCAGTTGTGCAGACAGCACAAGCATGTGAAGTACACTTTCTTAGGGAGGCAGGCCAAACAAAAAAAATTATGTTACACAATTGTCCAAAGTATGTATTCAACTATAATCCCATCCAAGCCAGCAATAAAAACAATGACATTCCTACACTGTAAATAGCAGAAATCTGCAAATAAACAGCCCTGTGTTGTGAGTGAGAAAAGCAGCAGTGTCTGAAGTCACTTGTGGAGAGTCTGCAGAACTTTGGTGTGGCTGTGCTATGGGAAGAAAAGCAGCACCAGACCCCTATTGATCTTGTGCCTGTTCCACACACAGACTGTTATTTCACTGTTGGAATTCTCCAGACATTGAAGCTGAGCATCAGTATTGGGCTCCCTGGGTCAGAGGTCACAGCTGCCTGCAAGCTGCTGCTGACGAGATAAGGGTGTGGACTAAGGAGAATGGAAGTGTGGCTGCAGGACCTCTCCAGGCTGGTTTCCCTGGAGGAGCTCTTGTCTGGATGGTGTGCTTCTACTGTACAAGTTCTTTGAAAACGAGGATGGCATAAATTATTTAGGCATGGCAGCACTGCCTACAGCCATCCCATGACTTGCATACAAAATCCAAGTACAGGATTATTCTTCCGGGCAGAAGTTGTCTTTGAGGTGCCCACAACCACCAAGATCCACCGACTTGGAAATACAAGTGGGGGTTCAGGCACCCTTTTAAAAATTAATTAATTAGTTAATTAATTTATATTAGCATGATAGTACATGCTATGGAGTCTTCACTACTTCTTAATAGTAAGATCTGAGTGTAGTGAAATACAGAGTCGTTGGCCCTCGATTTAATCTCTAAATCAATTCAGCCACAGTTCAGCCCCTGTGCCTTTTTTTGGTGTTTTCTGTGTCATCTGTGGCAGGATCTAACACTAACTAGCTATAACTCTATAAAAAGTAAAAACTTTTAAATCAGTTATGCACTGCGATACAATAAGTATATGTATTTATTACCATTAATGTTATTAATAATTAATTGTTAATTACTATTAATATCTGTATTAAAACCTACAGTGTGCACATGCTTCAGCAAACTTGAGGCTGAAGTTGCAGTATGAGTGCCTGTGGCAGACACCTACTGAAGAAATAATAGCTACACTAAAATAAATGGGTGATCTGGGAGCATCAGTCATTTGTTCTTTGCGACACAGTTTTACCTGATTGGGCATGTAAGTGCTCACAGGGTGTGTGAAAAGCACAGACAACCTGCCACAGGCAGCTTTGGGGAAACACACCCCTTCTCTTTGATAATCTGTGATGGCTTTTAACACATGGAAATGAATTCTTGTTGCAGTAACCTCAGGGCAAGCCAGCAGGTCCAAGGTTCTCCTCAGTGCTTTCCAGCTCTAGGTAGCTATTGTATCTCATGCCTGGCCATACACAGGTGTATAAAGCGGGCAAGGCAAAGGAGTTGTCACATCCTCCTTGTATTTGTTTGTGCAATGACCAGCAAGAATTGCAGTCCCTGCTGCTGTCTTTTGGGAAATAGCTGCTACTCAGCTCAGATGTAAATAGAGATGAGAAAGCAAGAGGCTGGCTATAGTTTCTATATTTTCTATCACAGACAAATTGAGAAGACAGAAAATGCAGAAATAACTGTATAGCACAGGCAGCTACAGTGCAAGCAAGATTTAGACTTTCTGGAAAAGGCCTATTTGCTGGAGATGAACAATCTGTTTAGAATTCTTGCTCCTTCTTTGACTAAGCATAAGTTTGTTCATAGATCATGGATGGCCAACGATCTTTTGTCCTGTAACCAGAATGTCCTTGCACTGTGTTCAGACAGTGTGCCCCAGGTACAGTGGATCTGATTCACTGGTGACTTCTTGGCTTCCACAACATTTAGACATTTAGGAGAAAACCATAGCATAGGTTTGTAGCTCGCTGTTTTGATGCACTACATGTCTGCACAAACACAATTAACTGGTTTAGAGCTGGTTCTTTTCTATGAACTTCCTTCCTTCTCACTAATTAATGAAATGCAAATGAGAGACTAAATTACAAGTAAGAGAGTCTGCTCTCACTCTGTGCTTCACAAGTATCCCAGGGGTAATAAAATAAAAAGACCTGAGCAGAGCACATTCATTCCAAAAGCAACCTGAAGGTGTATAGCGTAAGGGAAGATAACAGAAACAGAAGAAGCAGCTGCCTTGAGTCATAAAAAAAAAATACAAACAGTATTCTTACCTCAGGGATATTTTCACAGACTGAGGAAAATCTAAACTATTTGTTTCTGAAGAATTCTATCATTATACTCTTAACACGTATTGGATGGGCACTGTGAATCTCTCTACTTCATCACTATACCACGTGATTTTTTTGGATGTAGTTGATGGTGATTTACACAAAATAATTGCCCTTCTTTTGGAATGAAATAGTCAATTTTATACACTGGACAGGTGTGGGGGGACTCGTGAATTGAAACATACAGGAAACCAACAACCAAACCACAGCTGAAATGCAAAGAGCAGGTTTATTTCATTACCTCACTAAAAATGCTGGGTGGCAGAGACACACATCAGGCTTAGTTCATCCTAGTGAGCAGCAGAGGGGCTCACTGCCTGCCCCAATACATCAAAGGGTTTCAGATATGTGCAGTTTATCACAGGACTGTGCTTTTATGATCTCTCTCTCCCAATAAGAGGCTCAAGAGTGTCTGTGACTGTTTGTTGTTTCTTACAGGAATTCTTCCTCTCAGAACAGGCAGAGGACGAGCAACACTAGGCACAATAAAGGGAGTTTTCCAATACCAACAATCTTATCATTCCCAGCTTCAAGGTCACTTTGAGCAAAAGCTATTCCCTCCTCCACAAATCTTCTGGTTTTAATCCTTTCCTCCCAACTGTGTGCAAAGCCTTTATCTTGTCTTCCATGGGCTAAGTGCTATTAGATTCTCTGCAGAACAAAATCACATCTGCTTGTGTGTGTAACTGTCCTGTTTGTTAAAGCTGGCGTGAAAAATACCTTGCACACAAACCCTGCATCTAGAGTAATACAATGAAACCCATTTCAACACCCTTATGTCAGCTTATTTTGTAAAGTTTTGTATGACTACATTCTACTTGCTATCATTAACCAAGAGTTGTGGCAGGGGGAAAAGTGTCCTGAGATGAAAAGTCTGCTTAAGCATTTGAGATTTGAATCTGTGATAGGGTGTTACTCAAGGCCTGATTTGTCCTGCTGGCACTTAACATGTTATCAGAAAAGCATGCAGTTGAGCCAGGACCTCTCAATAGTCAAGGTGACCTGAAGTGCAATGTCATTCTGAGAGTCAGCAGGTCTCCATGAAGGAAGCAAGAGTGCTCAAAAAAACACATTGCTGATATATACCTGAAAACTCCATCCTTACATATAGAATGTAGTTACCTTGCATTCCACAAGCATCTGATGTACCCTGGTTTCTTGGCATTGGTTTTATTTGCAGCTCTGTAACCTTTCACTCAGGCTGCTGCAGCAGCATTTTTTTCCCAAAGTGGCTCCGTTTTCCAAGGCCTCTGTGGGAATATTTTTTCTTTATTGTTCTTCCTCACATACTGCTTTTCTCACAGCTTGGCAACTGCAACCCCAGTAGTGCTGTTACAGCAGGTTCCCTCATGGGAAGGGACTTCCACTGGCATGAAAATCACCCCTGCTTCCCCTTACTTGTTTGGTAGAGTTCAGCTCATATTAGAGAAAACACACGTGGCAAAGTAGGTAGCAGACACTTGATGAATATTATCATGGCAGGAATCTGAGGAAGGAATTTCATACAAGGAGTGGTGTTTCAATCTCAGTGAATTTTAATGGAAATCTGTCTCTACTGATACGCATTTTCTGGTTTGCAGTTGAAGCCATTAGACTCCAATGGGTTTCAAATAGTTTTCATTCAAATTCATAAATTCAGCAAGGGTTATTTATAACTCAGCTTCAGATTAATGCAAAAGCATGGCCCAGGTTCACTAAAAATTTGCAAACAGAAGATAAGGAGTCTCTCTAGCCACTTCAGGTAGCTTTCATCTTAAAATAACCTTAGTTCTGAGGCAATAAATAAAGTCAGATATCTTGATGTAATTTGAAGCAGATTAAAATAGCAAATGAGATGCATTTCAGTTTATTATCCTTTCTCTGCTTGATAAACTGATCACCTACATGCCTTTAACTGTTCACATTGGATCTAAAAAAACTTGCTCTAAAGACAAAACAACTTATCATCTTAACATCTGGAGTTGTTTCCTTCTCAGCTTAAGAGAAACTTTCAGATCCTAGCAGCTTTTACTGAAAGTAGAGATGAAGTTTATGATTAGACAAGGTTTTGAGATTTGTGTCAGGGATACTGGAGTACACAGGAATGTGGGTTCAGAAAAAAACCGTGAAAATGAACATGATTATGAATTTGCTTTGTGCTACACCATGGGCACTAAGCAAAGGTTTTCAAAGATTAGTTTAGTTTTTCTTTAATCAAGTTAATGAAACTTTACCTATGGAATGGGATACAAACAACATCCATCCAACTTCTCAGGAAATGAGTCAGATTTTTGCAGCGAGATAGCACCATGATATAAATAGCCTGACTTTCAGCCATAAAATCATGCTGTTTACTTCCTGAATTAAAAATCTGAAACTTCTGCTTGGAGATAGTGAACTTCTCTGGGAAATAAAACCAAATTCGGGTACGGGAAATAGGCACAGCCTGACTGAACTGTGTCAGTGCACAGATGCCATTAAAACAGAATGAGACCTTACATCCAGCCAATCTTTATTCTAGTTTCATTGCCAATGCTTGAATTTTAGCCACAAAGTATTTCTCTGCATGATTAAGAATTTTACAATGAATTCTAATCTTTGGCCAGATTTCTTATTCATCTACTCTGGGTCACCTTTTCTTTTTTTTTAAAGATCAGTAAATCTGAACTCCATAAACCTGTTTCTGTCTTCAAACCATTCTTTTGAGGGGAAGTAAGGAATATAAACACTGTTATAGTTCCACAATCCTGACTTTTCTGTCAGCCCTGGGGTTTTCTTAATAGCTCCTTGCCTTATAATAGAATTAATAATTACCTGGAGGAGAAAATTATCTTAAAATATCTGCTAAAGAATATTCTGAGTTCAGTATGTCACTGGTCACTTCTCCACCACGTATTGTGTGTCTTGAGGCTTCGTGTAGAACTGAATAAGGCAATGCCACACATTCTGAAGTGATATAAGCAAAAAAGAGCATGACTCTTTTCACTGGATTCTTGGCATCTCTGGAAAGAGTCCACTTCATTTTTATAATTTTTAGCAAGTTCACTAGGTAGTTTTCAGAAAACAGGTAGCATTCCAATGGGTTTGCAAGGGTCAGCGTTTTTATATGAACTACTAAATTGAAAAAAATACAGCATAAATGCAAATGTTGAATAATCCTTAAGTGTCAAACATATGTCAGTTATAATTCTGTCTGCTGCTGTAATGAAAGACAATAGCACAGAAAACTTCTAGATAAAAAAAAAGCTTGTTCCAACTATATTTTACAAAAGTGATAAATATTAAGATGTGCCATACAGTACTGAATTTATATATCAAAATCCCATTATTTCAATATTTAATTCAGAAAATATTTTAGCATAATGTTTCAAATCTGAATAGAGTAATGGAGCTTTTTTGAAGAAGAACTGTGGAAGAATTGTGGCCCTGAGATAGGAATGAACACCCTCAAAATTGCTTCAAGGACTCTGCAAATGCTTAGGAGCAAAATCTTTGGCAACTGGGGGAAAAAAAATTAAGTAGAAATCTGAGAATGCAGATTTTTAATTTGTAACTTTTTTGAATAGATTCTTTTTCTCTGGGCATTGTTTTTAACTAAAGGACAGTGGTACATTCATTTGTGTAAAAACCTTGACTGTGTCTTTGATTTTAACTAAATGTGTGGGATCTGACGTGTCTGGAAATCTCAGTGAAGTGAAATTGTTTCCAACAGACCAAGGGGTCTCTTCAGACCCTTGGAGCACCCACAGGGCTTAGGTCATGCTTCAGCTCAGGACCAAGGTATTGAGTAATTAATGGCCATCCTCAAGGATAAGTGGGACTCATGGATTTTTGCAGCATAAATTGTTGTCAAGTTCTGCTCTGCTCTCTATGTTCCACGTATTTTGATCACCAAAATAATCATGCTGCATCATATTCCTCACTGGGCAGAATTCCCCGTGTTTTACCCATTTTACATTGTCTATTGCATCCCAATAAAGCAGAGATTGCTACAAAGTTTTCTATAACACATCTAACAAGGTTCAGCAGTGCTCAGTGTCTTAGTCTCAGTTCTCCAGAGGGCTCCCTCTCCAGTCCTTGAATGTTTTCAGTCCCACACACACTGTGGGGTGGGGTGTTTGTGCTGAACTAAGCCAGTATGGAGGTGTTTTAATTGGTGCTCTACTGGAGATGTTCTAATTGCCCTTATTCTGCTGGCCCCAATGATGAAAGGTAATCACAGGGAACTAGTTGGGCTAATGTGATAAACACAATAGGAGCACTATTACAGGCTCTACTAAATGGAAATGAGCTCTAGAATCTGTAATTACTAATCTGTTTTCAATCAAAATAAGGTGATTTGAGATACTAAATTTTCTATGTATTTCCCAGAGAGCAGTTTTCATCTTAGTTGTTTAAAGCACTGTTCAATAATGAGAGTTTTCTACTCATTCTTTTACACAAGAAGATATACTGATATTAATTGCATTTTATGCTATTCCTATACCATAATCTCAAACAGAAGAGTCTTCAAGTTTTCTTCTAAGGATTGACTACCAATGATGTGCACAGGCTTTTGTTCTGCCTGAGCTTGCTGTGGCTGAGCTGCCAATCTCTAGCTTGCCATAAACACCATGAGGGCACAATGAAGCACAGAACAATTTATTGTTTATATTGTTTACAATGTAAACACACAAGAATGAAAAATCCTGCAGATCATGTCTATATTTATATTTTTCATCCTTTTCAGGGGTCCTCCTGGACATAAAAAAAATTTAGTAGTCATGTCACCATCCTCTCTCCTCTAAATTCATAATACCAGAACTCTACTTGTTCAAATATAAAAAATAAAATACAATTAGAGGCTAAACTTAAATTTTCATCACTTCAAGTACCTGTTTCTGATGAGATATTAATACAAGCTCACCAGTTCTAAGTAGGTGTCAAAATTGGCATTAGGTGCAAGGGTTTCGCATTCAAAAATATATTGGCAAAAATCAAGAAATAAGTGGGCTCTTTATCTCAAGATCTAACTATTTTCTCTTCTAGCAACAGAAATTGAATCCTTCTCTTAAGTAAAGAAAGGGAACTGAAAAACGTTCCTCCAACTGTGATTTTCATATGCTGACCTTAGTCATGAAATCTGCCCAGAAAAGCTCTAAAGTCCAAGATGCTTGTAGAGGATGCAGGGCAGTTTTGTAGCTATACTGACTGCCATACAGAAAGCCTGGTGGGAAATATTTTAACAGAAAAACTTTTTGTAGAAGAACACATTTATCAAAATGCACTCTTGATATTATTATATTAAAATTATTAAAATACAGGATTCTAAAATATCCAGATAAAATGTTTTAATTTGTTTTAATTTTTTTTTTTTTCAAACTAGAATCGTGTTATGTAATTTTTCCAAAAAATGTCCTGGATATTAGATTTTGGTGTTGATATGTAAAGGGCTATTTTCTCCCCTTGCTGTATAATTTCATACTCTTCCAAGATGAAGGAATGGTCTCTTTGTACTTCAGATTTTTGGCACAAAATGTGTTTCTGCCCAGACTATAGCACTAAGTGTTATTCAATACTTACGTATGGAATAGCATGTTTTAAATTTTGGAAACACAAAGAAAATTGATTACATCCCCTTAGTATGTTTTTGTTTGAGTCAGCTGTCACTGGATTGTGAGCATTCTTTGGAAGCAGTGTTTTCCTGTGCCACGTGTTTCTTCTGGAAACATGGCAGGCAGAGAAAAAAGAGGTGATAGTCTACAGGCCCTATATTTTATGAACTAATGACAAATATAGGCATAACCATAACCTAAATTCATGAGGATTATACCTAAAGTCTTCTAGGACTTAGTAGCCAAAGGAACTTAATTTTTTGGGATTATCCTGGAGGAAAACTAATCCAGCACCCCTACAAGGAGACGGTGGCCTCTGTCTCAGTGCCCTCCCTGCCCTTACCCTGAGGCCCTCAAATTTTCTACTTAACTGAATTGATAGATGAGATCTGTGAAAAGTTTTGTCTCTCTTCCTGTGAAATAGAAATCTTGAGCTTTTTTGCACTGTACATTCACACAAAATAATTAATTTGATTTAATCATAGCTTGAATTAATCATGAGCAGAAATGGCATTTTCCAGGACAGCCCAGAATGAATTGATTAGAGCATTCTCTAGTGATGTGAGAATTCTGAATTATGTAAGAAATAATTCTGAGAATTGTGCTGGCTCTCTCTGTCTCTCAAACTCCAAATCCCAAACTGGAGTTGAAAGGCCTTTATCGAAAGCCATGGTTAAAACTTGTGCAGCATTGAAAAGTTTAATTCATTAACATTTTTAGACAAGGATATTTCAGTAAAAGTTGACTTTCAGACTTTCTATCATATTCTTTCCTAGCAGCTACAAAAGATCTACATTTTCATTTCTGATTAATTTTAAAGATGAATGAAAGTTAGAAGAAAATGTCATTATCTGATATGTCCATAGTGATGGTAGAACAAGAGAAATGTTAAAAATGGAACAATATGAAGCAAATAGTTGATTAAAGATACTCTGGCCAACAATTTCTGTATTTCCAGTCACAACTGTATACTGGTTCCAATAGAAATCAGAAACAGTTCCCTGGTGGTGCAGTGTTGTAGATTATCTATTTGGAGAAGGGCTTGACAATTTGAAAACCTCTCTTTCCTCAGTCAATTCCCTCTCGATTTCCATGGCCTAAAGGCTCCTTCCATGCAAATCTCCTTCCTGCCCCTACCTTGCCAAGGACTTTCACACCATCCTGCTTGTCAGTGCTGCCATCAGTTACCTGAGGAGTCCTCTCACTGCTGATTCTGTGTAGTCACATCAGATCGAGCCACAGTTCAATCTTACTTCAATTCCTGGCTCTAGCAGAGGCCAATTCCTGGTGTTTCAGACAGTCAGTTCCCACTGAAAATATTCTTGCTTAATTTGCAGCGTTATGCATGGAAGAAAGATTACTTGGGATGAATCTGGGTTTTTTCAGCTTCTGTGGTGATCAGTTTATAATAAACTACATTATTATCACTACATTAAACAGCAAAGAAACTTTTCATATCTACAGTATGTCACTTTGGAGAAGTGGATTTAATTCTTCTTTCATAATATGTAAATATATATATAATATAATAAATTAGATAGAATGTGTACAGGATTTAACAAGTGCCCTCCCTTCCCTGCCTCACCTGCACTGAATTTTTCTTTATACTTATTCTGAGCTCCAGTGCTCTCTGAGACTTTAACATCTGTTTCGTGGAACACAAATCCTGGAGTTTAACAAATAGAAATGTAACATTGTCTCAGTCAGATATTTAAATACATGATCCTAAGTGGAAGACAGTGCTACAGGCTGAAATTACACTGCATGATAATTTGCTGTTCTTATTTTAAGTAGAATCCATTTTACTTTTTGTGAAAGACGCATAGCTCTCATATTGTGGGACAAGAAGCCAAAATGAAGTAATATTGTGTAAACCAGTTATTCATTCAGACGTGCTAAATAACAAGCCTGGAATTTTTCCAGAGCATAAAATTTGACATACCCCTAGGAAAAGGTCACATAAAATAAACAGTTTAGGCAGACAGGGGAAAAAAGCATCGAAAAAAAAATAAAATAAAATAAAATCCCAAATTCCAGAAAATTCAAAACAAAATATTCTAATACTTCCAAAACTGTTTTTTCATTTTTGTTTCATATTGATTAAGAGGGAAACAAAGGCTATTTGATAAGGCTGTTTAAGTATCTGTATGTTAGTTGAAATCTTTGCTTTTAAGTTCTTATTTGCCCTATTCACCCACTACAGCGGGAAAGAATAAATCAACCAGAAAACTTGCATAAATCACAATGATGCCTTAGTTCACCTTAAGACCTTAAGACAGAAAATCTGAGTTCAAATGTCCACTTTCTGATTTATAGTAGGAATGAAACCTATGAGATACTCTGATTTTCATCTTGTTCAATCTTTCTGATGAATTAGGGCATTTTTTTAAATAAATTGGAGCGAATTGAAAACTTGTTTGTCTTTTAGTAACACATCTCAAATGTGTTTCACGTGTCATATGGCACTGCCCATCTCCAGATCTCCTACTGGTATAATTCCATTCCATTTTGGAAACTGACTGATTCACAGCTTACTGCTTAGTTATGGTGTATTCAAACTCTGTGAACATTCAAAGTAAAACCAACTTAAATTTTACTTCTATAGGTGCTTCCCTGTCAGCCTGAGATGCTGCTTTCTCTAAAATGGAACATAAAGATTGTCTTCCATTATTCTGCTGCTGCAATTCAGAAACTGCAGGTTCAAAGACTCTGAAAGATGTTGCTGACAGTGCTGTCTAAACATGCTTGATGCTCTATCAAAAATTCTGGTTTTTAATTTGTTTTTCTTCCCATAATATAATACATTCTAATCAATATAATATGTGTGCAGAGCAGCATAGGGTTTGGCATGGATGAGTGTGCATGGTGAGAAAGGGGGAAGATAGCCAGAATGACCATTTCCCAGTATTTCACATGAACACTTGCAAAATAAGAACCTGATTCTGCTCTTTCCTCTTGTTTCAAAGAAATTTTAGCTCCCACTTCTCACATTGCTTCAATGCATAGTGATCTGTATTTCTCTCTCTCTCTTTCTCTCAGCCCATAGTATTTGAAGCTTAGCCTTTAGACCTGTCCCTCTCTTTAATAATTCCATTACAAACCATAGTTGTGACACAAGCTGTCAGATTAGCTCTCATTCTGGGCTGCTGAACAAACAACAACATCATTAATTTCTCTGTGAGAAAATAGTGTAAGCACAGAGATGAGAAAATAGTGGGCATAAAGCTATTTTCCAGCTTCATGTGGAATTCACACAATATAGAGGAATGGTGCTGACAGCACGTAAGGACAACACTTCATTTAATGCATCAGTGCCTCAAATGAACGTGACCCACAGCTTTGCCCACACAAAGATATTTAAGATTTTTTTAAAGGGCTGACTTGCTCTACCTAGTTCATTTTAGGCTATATTCCTCTTTGTTATTTTATTAATTATGTATTCATGCCTATGTGTTTCACATCTCCTATCAACTCATTCAAATAAAGGACAGCCATAGGAAACCTCCAGTTTCCTAGTCTACTAATTTGGGCTCACAGATAATCTGAGAAGAGTGATGTTCAAATTGGTTTCCAATTCCTTGCAGACCCTATAAATAACAAGGGAAAATGCCTCCTAGAAGGCCTGTGGATCAAATATTTTGAAGAAATTCTTTACTGAGGGTAGTGAGACACTGGAACAGGTTGCCCAGAGAGCTGATAGATGACCCATGCCACAAGGCCATGTTGGATGGGGTGTTGTGCAACCTGCTCTAGTGGAAGGTGTCCCTGCCCACTGCAGGTCAGGTGGACTAAAAGACCTTTAAAGGCCCCTTCCAAACCAAACCATTCTTTGATTCTAAAATCATACTCTTATGGTATGTTCTACTTTTGTTCTCTTTTTGTGTCCTGAACAGCTAGGTCTAGGCTTAGAAATTTTCACCTCCTTTTCATGCACCATTCTCTCATTCTGTAAAAGTCTTTTTCAAACATCTGTCCTGCTGAATTTCACTGTATAAGGGAAATACATAGTTCTGTTCAAACAAAAATTCCATGAAAGCTTAAAGCTGCTGTTTTATTGGGAATATTAAATGGACAGTTTGAATTGAAATTGGAAAAGCTCTTTCCAGAAAAGATAAAACTCATTCCATGTTCTAGTGTCTCCCATATATTTTAGAATATCTCCAACAAAATATGTTTGTAAACAAAGTGCATGTAGGAGTGATATTTCCATAAAATAAAGAAAAAGGAAATCTGGGACTGCTTTCAGTGGGCTGTTCTGTAACTGCATTGGTTTTAGATATTCTAAATTCCTAATTTACAATTTGCATAATTGTAGGGGCCTAATGATGCGTTTGCATCCTGACTGAAATCTTCCTTGCTGGACTTTCTCCCCAAAATAAGGCTCAGAACTAAAAGACAAGAAGTTGGGGCACTGTAACAGGCTGTGTATCAGAAAAGACACCATGCTATTTTCATTTTTTTTATTTTTAATCAGGGGTTTTCCCTCTCCTCAAGCTAAGAGATCTGCAGATGGTTATATGCTGATTTCTCTTTTTTTTCCCCTCTAAGGGAATAAAGGACACTCCAGAGCGCAGAATTTAATTCTGGGTTAGAATATTACTGCAGTTAACAGGCCTTTCCTGCATATGCAAAGGACCATCCTGCTGCTCATTTTGCTGACAGACTAAGCCTGCTCTCTGTGCTCTGCTGAGGCATCTCCCTGGAGTGATGGCTGCACTCCTGGGTAAGGGCTGCAGCCTTTGACTGACCAGGGTTTGGTTCTCCAGAGCTGTTCTGCTCTGAAAGGAAGCACTGGCCAGCCAAACCTCTGCCAGTGGGGAGAGGGGAGTGGCCCCCAAGGTAAACAGCTCATAGTGAGGCATTTAGAGGAAGCATTCTGGTTGTAGGGAGAGATAACCATGGGGTGGACTGTAAGCACTCTGCAGGACTCCATTTAATGTTCTCTTCATTTACCAAACCATTAAACTGGAGCTGATTTTATTATCATAATTTTTTCCACTGGCATCTGAAGAAGTTTTATGGCTTTCAATAAAGCCTTCACTCTACTCAGAACCCTGTTTGATTTTATTATAACATCTTCTAGTGAGATTTATGTTCTTGTTTTGCTTAAGATTCACATTTTAACATAGTCATAAAAACAAGTTAGATTTGCTTGTTTGAGGGAATCTTATTTAGTTAATTATCAGACACCACGTGGCAAATCATTTAATTTGGCTACTGTTATAGAACAACTGTTATTTATTTTCTTGACTTCACAATGGAGAGGAGTTAGACACAAATGAGAATGCAGTAGGAATCCTCATGTAAGAAAGGTACCTATTTCAGAAATGGGGATGTTCCTTTGGACAAAGTAAAGAGCCTCTCTCAAATTAGGAATTAATACAACCATCCCAGACCTTTTTAAAGTTAACTTTAAAGTTCTTTCTGTTTTAAATTTAAATTTCTTTTTGCCAGTAAAATTTCATGTGATAGTCTCATGGCAGTGTGGACATTAAAATCTGGTCATCCCCAAGATCTACTTCCAAGACAGTGTTTGATTGTTTCCTAGGCTACAGGTTTCCTTGCAGCCTAGCTTTAAGGTTCTATAACTATCTAAAAGATTGGACTAAATCTGTGATGATTAAAAAAAAAATGTATAAGTGCAACTGTTCCTCCTAATGGAACAGAAAACATTTTTGAGGGGTCTTAGCAATTCTTGCAGTCTATAAATCCTAGATTAGCTAAATGAGTCCTAAACTCAATAAAACCAAAGCACCATTTGAGTATTACCAAAAAAAGAAGAGAGAAAAAAAAATCTGTTCTATTCTGCCATAAAGCAAATCATAATGTATGTTTTCATCAAGAATCAATATAGCCCATGTCTGCCACTCTCACTGAGAGTACTAACAAGTGATATAAATTTTAGAGTTGAAACAAGCTGATTGTCCATTGTCCTTCTCACTTGATGGTCAGCACTGACTTATTCTGTGAAATGAGAGAGACTCTCCCTTTTATAAAAGTACATTGAGAATTTGGTATTCCACAGGTTTAGACTGCTTCGTTTTTTTCACTAGAAGTGTCACTGGATTATATTTTTTATTACTTAGGTAATACTGGAGGATGGTTCCTTAGGATGATACTCTCTTATGTTAACCACAGGAGGCTCTGGCAATAAGTCTGACTTCCAATATAATCATGAATCAAAAAACAGGTGGAAGATGATCAGGGCTTTGCTCACCAGATAGAGACTGAAGTCTGCAGAAGTTTCTCTCCAGGAAGTTCGATGTTGATGGCTGAAGGCTATCACCTTTTCACTGATCTTCTAATTAAAATTCAAAGACCTTGTTTAAATACTTGGTTTATACATTTTTCCACTTATGAAAGAAACATAACATTTTTGTGGGCATTAAGTTGTCTTTGCATTTAAAAAATACTATTATTATTATTATTATTATTATTATTATTATTATTATTATTATTATTATTTCCAGTCTTTGTCAGCTCCATATTATTTCCTGTGTTACTCACACAAGAAAGAGTCCAAGCTAGAAAAAGAGACTTCCTTGGTCTCAGTTAATTTCAGCACCATTACAAATAGTGTTAGTACAAATTTTGTTTTAAAAAATCACAATTGAATTTAATTCAAATCTAAATATATGTTTATATACATGTTAAAAAATAAACTGAACTTAATTTCAAAGTAAAAAAAAAATTAAAATAATTTTACAATTGCCTGGAATTTCAATTATTGGGCTTTTAAAAAAATTCATCTCCATTCCACTGATTTCAAATTACTTCACAACGTTGACATTATTTAATTAAACATGTCCATTGACCCAAATCTATTTATGCTGGATATAAAAATATTTGGTCTAAAAGTTTCACCTTGCCCTGTGGCTGAACTTCAGTGACTGTCAGTATGAGTTTTATCTTCTTTAAAAAGTTGTGACAGTAATATTGTACCCTTGTGAGAAATTACTTAATTAGTGCCTTCCAATTACTGAGGTCACTGAATGGAAAATTCTGAAAGTGTAATATCATGCTGAATAGAAAGTGGAAGAGTAGACTGGAATTGATCATTGCTCCAATCAGATCTATCATGCTCTGACCTGGGTCATGGTGTCCCCGTGGACACCAAATGATCCCAAACAATAAATTGCAGAGCACACCAAATTGCAACAGCTGGTGACTGCCAAATTCCCTGATGAATGTACTTTGGCAACTTGCTGTTTGGACTTCCTAAGCAGCAAAATGTCCAATTACAATCCAAATCATCCCCAGAACATTGTCTTATTATGGTTCTCTCTGTCATCATTATTAAATTTATGGTCCATATATTTCAGCCTCCTCAAGACTGTTAGAGATAAGAAGATATAGAAGAAAATCTCTGCCATAAGGATTAGACCAGAATCACAGCTGCAGGGCTCAAGTATTTGTTAAACAGGTACCAAGCTCTCAAAGTGATGCTCGCAGGTGGTGAAGCTCTGGTCCAGGTATAGCTACAATCCATTCTATAAATGGGCAGCCTGAGTATACAGAGTGAAGTGATTTACACATTTCACTCAAGAAGTCAGAGGCAGAGTTAGTAAAACATGATAATCACGATCCTTAACACCCAGCTCATAATGCATTCTGCAGTACTCCTCGTTAGAAATAAGTACCTAAAGCAGATGAGGGAAATGACAAATTAGAGAGGGCATGCACAAGGAAGTGGAGGACTTCTAAAGCAGTTATATCAGCAGCATCTGCACAAAATTATTCCTTATTTAAATTTTGTTACTTTTGTCTTGATTTGTGTCTTCTTGTCATTAACTGTAACAGCATATTTAGAATTTAAAATTATGTTACTGTCTAGAGGACTCAGTCATCTAGATGGTCTAGACAGTAAACATTGTGTTTGGGGTTTTTTTTATTTAAATGACTGTGCCTAATTCAAAATATTTCAGGCTAAATTCTCAAAAGTAGTTAGTGTCTTGCTTCTGTTGAAATCAGAGTTTTATGCCTGCAGGCCACATGGAGAAGAGCTGTAGAGTCCAGAGAACAAGGCATAATAAAATAAGAGGACAAGAAAGTGTAGGGAAAGTTTTATTTCCTTTCTTTCTTGTTCTTAATTTTCCTCAAGAATTTAGCAAATCTTATTCTGTGTGTCTTTGGTCTCCTGTAAATGTAGTGCTGACTTAGGCTGTCTATGTGCCATATTAAGTGCTGGCTTTCACTGCTTTTTGCTGACTTACGTGAACTGGCAAAATTTATAATAGTACCCCAGCTACTCAGGAAATTAACAGTCAATGAATATTTACTGGTAGTGAAACGTTGTCTACCAAAGAAATATAATGCCCTCTGGCTTCTGGCTGGTAGTATATCAGGAACCACTGGAGTTGGTTGATTCTGGTTTTTTCATATGGCTGATTATTTGTCTTAAGACTCTGATTCATGACATGGGCTCAGGGTATAATGGATCTGCGTATTGCTAGCAGTCCTTAGTTTTACACGTTTGTTATTTGGCATAGAAGGAAAATTTAAATGTTCATAAAATGCTTTCTGAATCCTTTCCACTTCAAGAATTTTGAGAAGACCTAAAGGAAGATGGAAAATATTTCCTCTCTGGAGGGATTAAACACCCACCTGGACAAGTTTGTGTCTTACCTGCTTTAGATGGCCTTGTCTTGGCAGGGGAGTTGGACTGGATATCTCCAGAAGTTCCTTCCAACTCTAAGGATTCTGTGATTCTGGGATATAGTGGGCTCAGAAGGCTTGCCAGCTTGACAATACCATAAATGTCATAGACTGCAAACTATTAGAAGAACACAAATATCCAGATCCCATTTTCAAATGAGATTTGGACATTTAGATTCCAAAATACCACGGAAAACCAAAAGGCTTCAAGTTAGCAAATAGAATTTAGGCTCCTGATTTACAAGAACAATTCAAAATATTTTGAAATTTTAACCCTTTAATGGTTGTTTTGAGAATACAAAGGAAGATCCAGATACGACTGTCAGTTTGGAAAAGCACAGCCTTTTTACATTAAACATTTCTTAGATGAGACGTTCGATCTTAATTTCATACACTACTAATTTAGCTTATGCTATACATTGAGCTGAGTGATTAACACATGAACTCATTAATGACAATAGTTTATGAATTGTAATTAATAGCTAAGCAAGATTACTTGTAGAAAGGCTTTGTCTCTGCAAGCTCTGGGTTCTTGCAAGGTTGGTGTGAGCTGTATTTCCCAAACAGGTGCAATAACAAGCTGTAAGTGACTTAATATGTTCCACCACAGCAATGCATACCTGGGCACGAGACTCATTCCAAATTTAAGAATTTTATGAGTGGATATCTATGGAATTAATCAGAAATTGGTCATCAGAGATCAAATTTGTCTGCAATGATTGTGTAACCCTATGGTGGGACACACTGAAGAAGAATGCTCTTCTAGAAGTATATGTTTTTATTTTCAATAAAATAGGCAGTTTAGGGTTTTTGCTTTGGTGTGGAGTTTTGAGGGTTTTTTTGTTGGGGTTTATTTCGTTTTTTTTTTTTTCTCAAGGATTCTTTCCCTTCCTCTTTCTCTTATCTTTCTCCCACTCTTACACCCACACAGAGTAATCATTCTCCATTTTCCAAACTTGCTTTGACACTTGCAGAATGGTCTCGTGGACTCTGCAATGACTCCAAGGGACAAGTCTATTGTTTCAAGCTTTAATGAAAATTCCAATACCATCTATGCACAGAGGCTCCTATATAATCAGTATGAATTAGGCATGTAGAACTGTAATGTCCAATTCATGACATTCCAGAAAAATCACGTTGGCCCATAGCTCAATGTTAGCTGTGCTTATCCTAGAGCTGCAGGACCCTGAGGGATGATGGTGGCTGAACACTGGCTGCTGCAGTCAGAAGGAGCTGACTGCACTACCCCTGTGCAGGAGATGTTGTCCTTGGTGGGGAACACAGGCAGCAAGAATCCTTCCCTGGCATTAGGATAGGCTGTATGTATGTGTAATCCAGCTGGCAAGAATGCTGTAGTGTTGGCTCTGCACATTCATGTTGGTCTGGTATGTGCTCCAGCCCAGTTCTCACTTCTGAGCTGCCCAATGGCAGGCAAAAACATCAGACAAAGCCTTTTTGCCCTTTATGGTTGTTGTGAATTAGTAGCAGCTCAGCTGCTCACTCGCTCCAGTGGCACGGGGGAGAGAATTGAAAGTCTAAGAGTGAGAAAATGCATGGGCTGAGACAAAAGCAGTATATTTATTATTATTATTATTATTATTATTAGCAGCAGCAGCAGCAGCAGTAGCAACAGCAACAACAACAATAATATTGTAAGTAAAGGTAAAAAAAAAATCCAGCAGAGATAATAAAAGCCAAGAAAGACAAGCGATGTAAATATAAACAATCACTCCCCACCACCCAATCAATGCCCAGCCAGGCCCCATGCAGGAGGGCTGTGTGAGAAGCACAAAAGGCCTTGAATCTGTGTAAGCAGTGCTCAGCATCAATTAAAGCATTCCTTTATAATCAGCACTGCTTCCAGCACAAATCTAAACCAGTGCTAGCCACTGTGAGGAAAAACAACTCTATTCCAGCCCAAACCAGCCCACTGGGGAGCTTGGTTTCTGAGTTTGGTAAACATACTTATCTTTCTTCTCTTTCAGCCCCTGAAGTGCTGACAGCCCTGAGTCACAGAATTTACCACTCATTGTATTTACTTGTATTTGCCCCCGAATACTTTTCAGATATTCAAAGAGTATGTTTTTGAATCAATAAAACTTCTGAAAACACAACAGGTAATTCAGTAGAAGGAAAGCACCTGAGTCAGCTCAGGGCTTTCCTTTTGTTTATTATTTGTATTGCAAGTTATTTATTGAAAATGCCACATGATATTTGCAGGCAGTCATCATTTTGGGCATAGAGATTTGAATTGCTCTCTTTCTGACAAAAAAATCCAACAATATTTTCTTAGGAGTAAGGACAAACAATATTTATAGTATTTAAGAAGACAATTCCAATAATCAATGGCATTTTGTCAAAAAGGGAGCAAGATAAATCGAGAATAAAGGAAGTGATATTTTACGTGATATAGCATGTCATTTACCTCTTGGCTTAGAGGTCCTATATGAATAATGACAGAACGGAATAAATGTCCCAGTGCTTTGTTAGGGGTGATTCAACTCTTGATGAAGAATTAATATTGCCATTGTAAAACACTGCTAAAGACTGGACTTTTCCAAAATAAGACTTCTGCTGTTTTATAGAAGCTAGCTTTGACTGAAGTAATAGATTTTGTTCAGTCAAGTAAAAAAAACTGATAATAATGTGTGTTATTAGTTTTATACAGTGATAATGAAAAAATAAGAATATACAGAAAGGTCTCAAAAGCAGTGTTAATAGGGTTATTTTTTCTTCCTGCATGTTTCATTTATTTTCAACAGAAAGTAGCCAACATAGAAAATCCACTGGAATGATTCATTAGAAGACTAACCATCCATGTAAAATAGCATTTAGAATCTTCAGTTTCTAAAGCTATCCTTACTTCAGGGGCAAATTTTAATTTTATATTTTATTGCTTTGTTTATTTGGCTGTTTACTGTCAACATGCTGTCACTGCTCAGAAACCGAGCTGGTTTAGCTGTGCCTGGTTAGAGATGTCACACAGCACATTCAAATTCACATGGCTGCCATTGGGACTAGCTTTGATCCACAGGCTGTCTTAGATCTGTGTAAAGCTAATGGATTTTAAGTGCCTCAGTTTCATTAAAAGCAATTACACGTCTTTTTAGAGGAGGACAAGTGTAAATACTAAGAGCTTCAGCAAGAGTCACGTGAGGCCAAAAGTGAAGCAACTTGGCCAGGTATCTTCCTATCACAGAATAAGAAGATTATTATATGTGCTGGGCCAGAAAGAGAGAGAAAAAGGAATAGGACAAGCAGGAGAAGCAGCTGTGAGTGTAATTCGTAAGCAGTAAAAAGATGCAGAGCTTTTTAAAGCATGGAAATTGTCAGAGGGACAAAACTGGAAACTGATCCATGACACTGTGATCAGGATGGTGATATTCATTCCTTTCTCCACTGAGAGTTGCAAGATTTTTCTCACTTACTTTATTTTCTTTGAAAATAATAAAAAAAAAAAGGTGTTAGAGAATCTTTCTTGTTTTATCTCTTCTTAGGAAGCTGGGAATTGACAATAAGGAGCTTTGCAAAGAGAAACAACACATTGCAAAACATCTGCAGTGTATAGACAGGAGCTGATGAGGTGCTTCTCCATTAGCTGATGCCTCTGCTGTGTCTGAAAGCAGCACCACTCACTGCTTCCTTGAGCCTCCAGCTCCTCTTGTGACAGGTGAGGAGTTTGATTCCAGGCCCTGATGCAGGGCAAGTGTAATGGTACACTACAAAAGCACTCTCTGTCTGCATCCTTCTCTGTCTATGGGGCATGGTAGAATAATCTCCTTATATCGTCTTTACCTGCTACAGGAAAAACAGGGCCTCTTGCAGCACTTCCACCCATCTCCTAAAACTTGGAATCATAAAGCACAGACTCACAAATAAAAGGGTTTTGGACACTGTTGTTCAATGCCATCATCTGCAGCCACATGTTTTTAAGTGGCTGGAATTTATTCTTAGGATACAAAATACAAATTTGAATCCAGCTAAGATGAACACAGGGATTATTTTTGTAGCAAGTCGTAGACAATCACTAGCCAGGAGCAGATGCTGGTTTGAGAAGTGTCCCTTTGTATCTGTTTGGAGTTTAAAACTGTCAGTCTGGAAGATGAAGTCTGCCTTCTTTTGTTTTGGGTACTTTTAATCTTTGGGTACTGGTGACTGACAAAATAAGTTAGAATATCTTGTGCAGGTGTCTGTTTAACAAAGCAAAGATCTGACAACACCTTTGCCATTTAGGAACTCACACATCCAGGCATGCACACCCACAACTGCTCCAAGGAAAAACTAAATTTAAATACTTCCCCAAACTAATTAAATCATATGGAAACTTTGGGGTTTTTTAAGGATCAAAATGTGAGCAATAAATTTATGGTTAAAGCTGTACTGAAATTTCCACAAGATTCAAATAATTCCGTTCAATATTTTCAGAAAATTGACTAAAAATTAATTAGATGTTGAAATAGGCACAATGACTCTCCAGTAGACATTTGAACTATCTCAGTAGTATTTTAAATGAAAAATTTCTATAACAAAAATCATTAAAAGTCATTTAATAATACGTGCCCTAAAGTGGCTTAACTGGTTGTTTGTGGGGTTTTTTCCCCAATCTCATATATTAACTTTTAAATCAAAAATGATGTTCTATTCTATCATCCATGGAACTCAACACTTGTTTACTTCAATAAATGTCTACATCAATACCACATGAGTCAAAATATCATATTACTGTTTCTTTTTTTTTATTTCTTCTAAATTCATGAGGACACTACTGGGCTTTTAATCCCTAATTCAATGTGAATTTCCTCTTATAAGTATCCTTGGAGGATTCTAAGGAAACAAAGGATTGCCTGGTGATGTTGCAGAAGATTTTCTTGAAAGAAGCTGCTTTTACGGTAACATTTAATTATTTAGCAAAATATGTCCTCAGTGTAATGCCCTTTATGTAATCTTAATAAAGTCACCATGATCAGCATTGCACATGCACCCTGTCTGAAAAGCTAATGTTTTTAGCTATTCCAAGGGCATACTAAAAGCTAAGGAAGCTCACGAGGAAAAGGTTAAAAGAATTAAGTGTGCATAAAATAACTACAAACTGAGGAAGCAGAAGTAGAAAATCTGCCTGAAAATACTGACAGGACAATGTAAAAGAAATTAAAAGTATTGCTTGTGAATATAGGAAAGAAAGTATCTATGAAACAAAGAAAGGGGAAAAGCTAGAATTATTTGCTAAACAGAAAGACTAATTACAGTGTTATCAACCTCTTAGGGGAAGCATTAGAAATCTCTTCACTCAAGCTGTTCAAATTTAGGCTTTGGCAAAGTGTCAGGGGATATTCTGCAGAGAACAATGCTTCTCTGGTGAGGTGAACAGGCTGGAGAGAAGCTGATAAAGCAACAGTATTAGCATGGTGCACAGCTGTGTGAGAAAGGCACAGTAGATGCTGAAATCAAAAGTAAGCAGTTTTGTTTGAAAAGGGCACAGGTAATTACTGGTGCTGGAGTTTAAAAAGTCTTGGTGACATTCTGCATGGTTAGAGGAACTGGAAACTTTTAAGGTTTACCTCTATTACCTCTAGAATAGCCCTTTTTGGTTCATTATGGCTAAACAATTTTAATAGTCAAATCATCTTTCTTAATGGCTGCAGAATCTGAAGCACTACAAGCAATACTCCACACCCTAAGAAATTTATTTCATACAATTAAAAATGCCATCTATACAAAATGCAGGTACTCTGGTTAATGGGATGTGGTAAGAGCTGCTTCATATTCTGAAAAATAATCTGAGGACCATGGATGGATTTAACAATGTAAAAAAAATCCAGTAGTGCTGTAGTTGATTTTTTCTTGAGTCTCTCTTCTTGTGGCTTCTTTGTGAGCACGTTGACACAATCAATTTTTTTCCTGTGTTCTGTGCCTGTGCCTCTCCCTCTGCTGTTATTTATCTACTACTTGATTCTACAGTCATTTCAGGATGCCATTTTGTATCAAAGATGGAAAACAAAAGCTGTTCCAGGTTATTTTACTATCCCTGGCTTTTTTTTAGTATTTCTTAAATTTCTAGTCAGATGAAACTTGTCAAGTTTTAGTCCATACTATATTTATCTTGTTTAGTTTTAGTTTTACAGTTTCAAAAACCCAAGAGGTTTAAAATTGGTAGAATAACAGCAACTTAACAATTTCAGCTAGTAACTCCTGACATAATCTGGTGTCTGTATTAAGTAGAATAGAAAATGCAAAAATTATCCCAGAAGTATTTAATAACTCTGCAATTTCACTCTGTTTCTCTGGAGACGATCAATACTTATTTGCTGCAGTATTTCAGGATCAATTCCCTGCCATAAAGGATATGATCATCTTTAAGTATTCATAGGAAAGCTAGAGATGAAAGGTTTTGTGCAGCTATTTCAGGAAAAGAACAAAATGAAATGAGCGAACCTGGCTAAGATGGAAGTAATTGTTTTCTAAATATTTTAAACACCAACTCACTCATGTAGTCAAACTTGACCAAAACAAATTTCTGACTTTTGTGGGAATGCTAGTGATATTACAAATGTAGAGGCAAGCATTTCCAATCCCTTATACTAAGACAAAGGTAGAATCTATCAGCTACAAGAGTAGGTCTACTCAGATGAGAGGGATTTTTAAAAGAAAAGCCAAAAGATTATCTTTCATAATAACAGCATGTAATTGAGCAATGGAGAGTGTGAAATGGTTATTTCTTGAGAAAATAAAACCCTTTGGATAAGGGGTAATATAGGTAAAATATAATGTAAAAAAAAAAAAAAAAAAAAAAAAGTGTGCTTCAAAAGAAATGTATCATACTGGGAGTAAAATGGACATTGGGGAAGTTGTAACTGTTGCTTCCTTTTATTATTCTAATAATGTTACTCTTGGCAAACTCCCATTCCATGGGAGTATATTTTACTCAAGTGGAGCTATTGGAAAATGAAAAAATAAACAAGAAAGAATAAATGTCAGTGAGTATGCCAGCCAAGGTCCAGGCCTGTGTCCCTCCTGACCTGTCAGGATGGAAAAGTTGCATCCACATTACACATCAGCATGGGCACAGCAACAGCACCATCACTAACCCCTTGCATCCCAACTAGGCACACCTCTGTGGGCTGCCCACCTCACACATGAGCATTAACTGGGTCTCTGTAAATTCCCAGACATGTTCATGTCCTGCTTTACACTGCCTATCTAGCCTTGCTTGATGCCACTACTGCTGCTGCTGTGACACAGGTGACAGATCACACATAGAATGGCACTTCAGGAAATAACACATTCTGTAGGATAGCATGTAGGAGCACAGATGTATCACACAAACATACTGTACACAGTGGAAAGGCAGGTCTGTCGCCAAAGGGATGCTGCCCTTTGCTTCCTCAGCAAATATTGGCAAGCCATGACTGGGAAGTTTGATTTTCCCAAGTGCCAGATATGCTAAGCAGGAAATATCTCCTACCCAAAATGAAAGTTCCCAATTCAGGGAATATTAGCTCTTCTGAGAGTAAATCCTGGACTGAAACTAATTTACAGACATGTGAATTATCAGGGAATGAAAACTGTTTTACCCCACCATGAGTCATCTAAAAGTACCCTCAGTCTCAGTTCTTTGATAAGAGAATGAAAGATGTTAAAATAGAATTTTAGTTGTTCTGAAATCAGTTGAACGAATCTGATTTTTCCCACAGAACTAAGCCTCTACTTTTCATCAGTCTCATGCCTCATGACCTCTATTTCGCTCAGCTCTCTGAAGCCAGATACTGTGCCCAGTTAGGTGCACTCAGAGAATTCACTTCTGATGTCAGAAAACCTCTGCTATTAGCATTATTTTATCTCTAAAAACCTGCTGGTTTTAAACTCAAGCTTTTTATAGCAGCAGACCATTGGATAAAACTGAAATACTATTATTTTTCTAAATACTAACCTTCCTAGTGAAGCAAGTAGGATTTAAACTTAAATCACATACACAGTCTGAATTGGTAACATCTGATGAACTTGCATATGATAAATTTCTCTGCAGATCAGTATTGATGCTCATCTCCTGTAGCCAATGGGGGTTAAATCAGCCCTGGAGAATACTGTGGGATTTAGGGTATTAGGAGTTCTGCAGACATGACTCTAATGCCAAAAAACAGTGGAGCACTATGAAGCACAGTGCAGTCATGGGTCACACGAAACACACTGACTTGAGAATCCCAGGATTTGATTATTCACTGCTCTGCAGCTTAGACAGTCACTTCTAACTAAGTGGAAAAATCAATGTGAATGCCATAATTCTAATTTGACAGCCTTTTATGCCCTCTTTACATGAATTTTGCAGAGACAGAAATGAGTCTACAGGAATCGTGTCTGCAGAGAATATAGACCAAGAATCCCATCTTAAATAAGTAGAAAAAGGTGGTAGTAAAAAGGACACAAATTGCACCAAATAAAATAAATGAAACAATAAACCTCAAAACAAGTAAGTGATAACTGGACTGGAAGATCCACAGCAAAAAACATCTAGGGATATTTCAGTAAAATACATGTAGATTTTAGAATTCTGAAGAAAGGGACATACATTAGAGATAATTTCAACATTTCAAGACATTTCAAAAACTGCTGTTTACCAGGGGCTTTCTTTAATTGTTTATGATTTCAGAGATTATCATGTTACTCAGTAAGTGATAACATGTCCCCTGGATGATCAGCATTTTTAGCAAAGAAATTTAAAGTAGCCAAAGTTGAAACTTCATTCTAAAATGGCAGAATAATCTTGATATTCAGGTATTCTATGCCTTACAGAGGAGCTTGCCATTGTAACACCAAAAGCTTTTCTTTGGCTTTCCTGAGGTACAAAAAATAGTTTCAATAATGGGTTACTGCTTGATTCCACAGCATACATGTCTGAGGCAAGTGAGCTGCCACAGAGCCATCTTTGGTTTTGATGCATGCATAAATCAACTTAGAAAGAGATAAAACACAGAAATCACAAACCCAAATAGGTGACATGTCCTTACGTTATAGGCAGCTGAAGAAGGAGGGTCACACCAAGAATGTTGGACAACCTTTATGCAAGACGGCACTGCTGTTCTATCACCTTATTAACTAAACTTTTATTTATGACAGTCATCTAGAAGAACCATCAATGAATGAATGAATGGCTGCCAAGTATCCACAGAAGAAAGATTAAGACCTTTCTGCACCTTGACTTTTTTTTCTGGTCTTTTTTAAGGAGTTTTTATTATGACCTGAAAAATCAGTGAGTCAGGTTCATTCCCACTGTGCATACAGGTGTTGGATTTGGCCCCAGATGACACAGAATAAGCAAGGAAACATAATCCTGGCATGTGTCACAGCATGACACAAAGAAACGACGCTCACACACTGAGATGTCTAAGGCAAAAAGGGCAGGTTTATTTATGGACTTCAACATTTATAAAATTCCAACAGTGACCATGGATTGGAGGAAGAAAATCTTCTTCTCCAACCACACTGGTCAACCCAACAGTCCATCAACAGTCTCCTCCTTATGAGAAGAATGTAAACATGGGTGGACAGTTACCATAACCATTTACGTGAAAATCGTGTCTGACTCCATTGCAAAAGGTAATCACAGAAGGCTGAAATAGAACTTTAGAAAAACTTCTTAAAGAGACAGAGGAGAACAGAAAAAAACCTAGACAACAGGCATGAACATTCTTCTCTTTCCTTCTTTGTGTGTTCCAAACCTTACTGTAATCACTAAAACAATTTACAAAAGGCTGGAAAGAGGGAAAGTAGTTAAGAACAGCAAAATTTATATGTAAATACATAATGCAAATGCACATATGCAGTGGTTTCTTTACCCGTTTATTTAATCAGAAAGATGCTCAATTAAATGCAGCCAGTCTCATTTAATGCCTTTCTGCTAGGAATGAAAGCCTTTGGCTATTGGCCAATTCTATTCAGTATTTTGTCAGGCTCCAGCATATTACATCCCATTTCATCTCCTCTTCTCTTCCTAAAGAACCCCAGGAACTCCCCATGGTAATGGGGTTGCAGATATCGACAGAGTCAGTGCCAGATCAAATACTCACAGACAAGCAGATTTCCTCCCAAAGTTGAGGAGATTATTTGGAACCATGCAATTAAAATACATAGGGGGGAAGGAGTGGTGACAAGGCTGGTTTGATTGCTGTCCAAATTCATCTATTCTCATGCTGTTTTTCACTTCCCTTGCCCTCATTTGGGCTATCTCCCTCTGGGCCCAGTCCTCCCTTTTTCTGTAGCATACAGAGAAGAGCAGTGAGTTGGCACACTGCAGGTTATGCACAAAAGAAACGGTTTAAGTTAGGTTTTTCTTTTGAAACTAAACCTAAGGGTGTTTCCATGCACACACATAGTGGGTGCTAAATTTTGTCTACCAAAAAGACAGGATTCAGGTCTACAGCACCAATATTATTCATCTCCCCTGTGGCCACTTTCTAGTTTTGAAAAGTATGAGTCTCACTGTCAGATCACGTCCCTTTTTGTCCTTGAATAGGGATATGAGGTTAAACATGTGCCAACAAAAGGAGGACAGCAGTTTGGAGGACTCCACTGATTTCTTGCTCAAAGGGGAAATTGCAATTATGGATGGTCGAACTCTTAGATCTGCTTATTTACACTTTCCAGACAGGTTTCACCCATGTACATTATCATGCCCTTTGGCTCCAAAACAAGGCTGTAGAAGACTGGCACAAGCCTATTTAAATCAGAAGGTATGCTGGAGGCAGCACTGATCACCAGCCACTTAAATGGAAATTTCACATGAGGGAAAGAGGAACTGTCGAAGAAATGAATGATTTGTTTTTACTTTTGTGCCTGTGTTACAAATTTACAAGAGACAGCTAAGGGTCAAGTGTGTATGTTCATCTTTTGCAGTGCCATGGATGAGCACAATTCAAAATTCTGTGCATGTGAGAATCCACTGGGCTGAGCATTTATATATCTATATGCTGAAATGTGGTTGTTTATATTTTGTATTGCATGTTAAGGCAGAAGTTAAGTGAAATAAATGAGCCACAGAGAAGTCACACATAAGGATTTAGCTGGTTCTGTCACTGAACAAGGACTACCTGGGGGCATGTTGCAGGTGCCAGAAGTTAAATGCATATTTCTTTATTCTCAGCAGTAAAATAATCATATGGCTCAGATCCTGGCCCCAGGGCTGGGCAATAGCAGCAGGGTGAATGCAGGGCTCCCATTTAAACACAGTTGATCATTGTCAAATCCTGGAATATGTTTTTACAGTAGAAGGACTCCTGGTGCATGCTTGCTGAGTCAGCAATCTGCATTCCCCTCTGTGGCTCTTCCATTACTCTCTAAGCAGCATGGACAGAGATGGGAGAGGAGTTTCAGGCTGTTCCAAAGTGTTAGCACGTGCCATCATATAGAACCAACATCTTCAGAACAAACTCTACTAATTACTTCAGAGAGCAGCACTGTATAAATTTGTCCCTACTTTCCTTAGTGACTTAGTTCTAGTATATTAATGTATCTAGTGTGCTAATGTGCTTATGTGGACAAAATACCTTTACTTTCAGTTTTCTGGTCAGCATCACACCAAATCCTAGTGGTGTTTTTCTCTGCAGCTGTAGTGGAGGATTCACAATTCAGCAGAGTTCTCACAGATCTCTCTGGATTTTGTTGGTAAGCCCCAAGGCAGTACAATGGAAAGGCTAAGCAGTGGGCAAAGCCAGGGAAAGAAGTAAGTAGAAAACTTCCTATGTTTTCGTTTCTGCTTTGGAAATGCTTTAGTAATCACATGTGGAATCCAAAATGCTCTGCAAAAATAAGCTGAAGGTTCCTTTTTATCTTCTTGGATTTGGGGTTTGGGGTTTTTTTGTATTTTTTCTATTGTTTGTTTGTTATTATTAATAATAATAATTCTTTAAAGCAGTGATTAAACAGACAAGATAAAAACAAAGGATGAGGGACATTTTTAGGCCAGTTGTTTCAGAGGAGTCATTTGATGAATCAAAATTAACTTTAACGCGAAGTGCCGTGGAGGTGTGAGTTTGTGGACATCAGGCAATTCCTTTCTCCACAATCAAAACAGGTATTCACAAATTCATGGCCAACATGTGGCCATACAATTCTGCTCCCTGTACTTCTCTCCTGTCTTACCCTCCAATTCTTATAACTGCTTTCCAGAAATATCCTTGGAGAGAGGTCACATTTTATGAGAGAAAAAAGAGAGATGAGCAGAAAAGATGTTTGTACTGTGTCTGAGCCTCTTGACTTTTCAAGCCTTTCCTGCAAATGCATTTCATTCTACAGGCACCTCTGTTACAGTCTACAATTGTCCTTTAACAGGATTTTATCAGTCCTATTCAAAGGATGCTCATCATCTTGGACTCCAAGAATAATGCTGTGCTCTCTTGCCTTCCCTCTGTGCTTTTCCATAAAGAGCAGCCTCTCGATGCTGTTCACATCTTTTTTCAGGACACATGGAACCTCTTGTAATTAACACACAACAAGATCTCTCAGGCTTTGGTACTGATCTCAGCCAAAGATAGATGTCAATTGAGCATACTGCCTTTCTTAGATGAGCCATCTCTACCCCCACAACCATGAGAATCACAATAGCTGTTTGGGTAACACAGACTCATGGCTAGGGTTATTGGAAACTTGAAATCAGTATATTTTATATAAGTCTGCTAAAGACTTCGCAGTGAAAGGCATTGGCAGCAATCTCACACATTACTGCAATAGACAAGCATAGGAAAAGAGAAGGTGAGATAAACAAACCATCCCCCTCACTCCTTCAATTCTGCTGCATTTGGGCTCACAGAGTTCACCATCTATCAGGAATTTTTGAAAACACTTTGAGTACACACTCCAGGGGCCTAAAGCACCAGTTTTGCTTCTGTGAGTGTTTCAAAAGTTGAGCCTTAGTAGTAAAACTAAACTCTCCAAAGGAAAACTAAACTTATTCTTGCCCTTAGCTTACTATCTTTATTACTCAAGATTTCTAAAGCTACAGTATGAGCAGAGCTGGAGCGTCCTCAGACCTCAAAAGGAGTGAAAATTTGAGCAATTTCTCTCTGAAGCCATGCTACAACTTCTGCTGAGGCAGATGCTGAAATAGTCATGATGCATGAAGTTGCTTGGCTCCTCATTGCTATAAGCAAACAACACTGGTATTCTCCAACAGCTCATCCTGTGAAGACAATGGGGGAAAAAATCCAGTTTGGAGCATGAAAAAAGGATATTTTTTGACATTTCCTGAATTCTTTTAAGAAGGTTACTGCTCCTTTGACAGAAAAAAAAATATTGCATAGCTGCTCCTTGCCAGCATGATTCTCTCTGGATTTCAAAGGCAAGATTTCTTTGTTTATTAAGAATTTGTTTTGATTGGCATACAGGAGTCTCAGAGCATCCAAGGTCTCTGCTAGCTGTGAAAAACCTCGAGAAGCCAAGTGAATCAGACTATAACCTTAAGCAACTGTGGGACAGCCTTTGAATGAGCAGAGATAGCTCTCTCTGTTTGTGTGTGTGTGCCTGATTCATTGGAATAACTTTCCAAGCATTGCAATAATAATCTGTGTGAGTTGGGAGTTTTGGCATCTGATAGTTACATGTTACAAAAGGGCCCAGAGGTATTACGCAAAGAGCAAGGATGATAGAATGTTCTCCTTGGAAGGTTTGTTTGTGTGTGCTAAAAGGTAAACAACCCCTTGATTTAGATTCCAGATGGGTTGTTTTATTTTCTGTTATTTTCCCCTTGTTTTTCAAAAATTCCAGAAGCATCATTGTCTGCCTATCTTGCAGATATTTATGTGACCCTTGTGACTTTGCAGCTAACACACAGACTGCTTAGATTCATCACCAAAGGAGAGCAAGAAAAATGTAGTACAGCTGTGCAGCATAGTGGGTAGTATGCATTTCTCAGGAGCAAGGCAAGGCTGGATTCAAATTCTGAGCTAGGGGTGAGGTTTTGATTTGGATTTTTGAGCTAATAGCTCTTCGATAAGAAAACCAGAAACTCTTCTTCGAGCAGGATTCTGAAAGACATTCTTGTTCAGATATTTAATGCAGATTTATAATAAAATTATTTACGTAATTTTATCTTTTACAAATAAATGGTGACTTTTATGTTTACTGTTCTAGGAAAATAATTGTATTTAAATGCTATTGTTTTGAGTACTCCATTATAATACAAGATTTGGTGTGCTATAACTTGAAAGCAATAGTTATGCATGAAGTGGTGAGTGAAAGTTGAACAAGCTACTTTAATTTTGACACCTGTGGCTTCTTGAGTGCCTCAGTACTCGGCATCAATATTGTCATAACATGATATTTAAATAGTTACACAAAGGAATCTGGCTATGAACTCACAAAGAAAACTAAAGGGCTTTACAGTAGAACTAACACTTAATATTCCCAGGCTTACACATCATAGTGGGTTTTTCATGTGTTCAGAACCAGGGCATTCCTTTTAATTCTGAAGAGGTTATTTTGGGTGCAGCCTCAAGAGGGACTCATTAAGTTTTGATGCTGCAGATCCCGATGTGTCAAGACATCAATATTATTTTCCATATTTACCCCAGTTTCCCAGCAGTGCTCTCCTAATCACGTAAATGATCCAGCCAGATCCTAATGGCCTGTGACTCTGGCAGAGCTGTAGGATTTTGAGATATGCTAAAATATTTTAGAAAAGTAGGACAAATTTTACTAGAAGAAGGCACTACTATTACATATATCCTTACCAAAAAGAGAACAATCATGTCAGCCACTTTTCCTCTATGACACATCCTCCTTATACTTAGTCTATTTATTAGTTTATTGTCATTCTCCTTAAAAAACAAGGTTCTTGGGGAAAAAAGAATTGAATTTATGTGGATGTGTTTGAACAGCACTTGACAAATTGTGCTATGGAAAAGAGAGAAGGAAGAATAACATTTATAAAATTTTAAAATTCACTCTAAAATATTTTCATCCACTAAGATATATCAAATTGAAGTCCGTGTTTTTGGGAACAAAATGAAGAATTCAGGCCTCATTCAATTTTAGTTCAATGTTTTATGTTTTCTTCAGCTTGTCAGGACAAAGAGATATGGGTCACAGCTGAATGGAACCTTTTTTGTCAAAGAAAACCTGAAGTCAAATGTCATTGTCATTCTGTATAAATATTCAGCATGTGTGCAGGTCCTCCCAGGCAACTTTCCTTTCTCCTTCAGGGCACTGGCCTGAGTTAAATTTCTCAACAGAAAAGTAAAAATCAAAAGTAAAAGAAAAAAAAAAAAAAAGGTAGAAATTACATAAATGGTTCCAAAATGCATATTCACACACTTCTCAGCTGAAGGTTTAAGAGTGTTCACTGAACAATTATTCACTGAGGACAGGTTAAATTGACAATACTTTTGCTGTCACAAGACAAGCTTTGTCTGAAATGTTAATGATGTTGTTTTACCGTAGGAACTTTCACTGTATTTTAAGGAAAAAAAAAATCAGACACAAAGGAGCAGAAGGACACTAGGAACACCCCAACAGTGAAACCACAGCCCACCACGTGTAAGGATGGTTTTCTGTTGGCAGCTGTCACAAATAATCTGGGCTTGCTGGAATCCAGCTTCTCATCCCGAAGCACAGAAATGATGGCATGGCACAGAAACCTCATCTGTGCCAGGGTTAACCCCATCTTCTCTTATCCACACACGTGTCCCTGAGCTGCCTCCACGCTGAGCAGAGGAACCTCAGCTGGGCTGTGCCTCTTGCTGTTTAAAAACCAAGATTTTTCTATTCATTTGGACAAGTAATGATCTCACTTTTTTTGCCTCAGTACTCCTCCTCTTCCAGGAAGCAGTTACTCAAGTCAGAGCTCCAAAGTAGTGACCGTCCAATGGTAGAAACCCGTGTGGTTCCCATAGAAACTCGCAGGGCGTGCTGACAGCTCTTCTCCAGTAGGAACACACACTACTACTGCCCTTGGTGCTCTTTGTGCCCCGCTATCTCAGCCACCTCCTGCTCCTATGGGCATCTAACAGACAGTCCTGACTTCCAGGGCAAAATGCTGCTACTGGTGTGCATGGAAATGCTTTGGGTAGGGCATCCATGCTGAGTGAGTGCTGCTTTTGTGCTAAGGGACCATAACAGGTGGGAAGAGAAACTGAAAGGAAGTCAATAAGAAGAGGATGTGAGAGCGTTTCTCCCCTCCTTTTCTTTTTCCTTTCCTATATTCACTTGTCATCACAAGCCAAGTCTTCAGCTTTGGCATTTAAATTAATCCTGCTGGGTTTAAGCCCTTAAAGAAGGCTGGCGATCAACAATTATTCGTCTCCACATTTTAAGCTGCATCCTTAAGCATTCCACATAGTTCTTTTACCTAGCCAGGGCAACATCCAGACTGCATTTGCAGTTTGTAAGTCCACCATAAGATGGCATTGTCAGTTCCTACATCTGTTCCACGGTTCAGTGTGGTCAGGAGCCAAATCTGCAGCCGTACCTCTCGTGGAAAAGTCAGCGGTGTGTCAGCACTCACCCCACCGAAAGTACGTGTAGCTGCTGGGATCACCAGAGGACAAGTGCAGTGTAACTATGGAAAGAGACAAAGTTTTTAAACCTTCTCCAAGAAAGTGGCAGGAATAAAAATATCTTCTTTAGAGATAAATGTAAAGATCAAAAGAAAAAAAATCTCTGTTCCCACAGAGACTGGTGCTCTGAAAATTGTAATAAAAGCAATTTTACTTAGAAGTACTTCAGAACACAAAAGAAAACCCAAACTGAGAATTGGACATTTTAAAAAGGACTGGCAAAGTATTTTGTTCGAAATGATGGCCCTGATCCTCAATTAGAGCTGGAAATTGATCAGGGCAGCTGAGAACTGGGTGTTGATTTTGGCAGTATCCTGTTCTGAGTTTATCTCTGAAAACAGAGTAGAACAACAATGTCTGCCCTGACCTGACAAAAACCTTCATATATTCCTCTCCTTGCATCATTCACAAGCACTGTTTGAATGCCTGTAAGACATGACTGAAGATTGTTTATTGCTTTTCATTTTTTCTTCTTATTATTTTTCATTTCCATACCTTAATTATGAATTTCACTATTTACATGGGGCTTCTTGCAGTATCACCTTTCATTTTTCAGCAGGGGCATTTATTCTGGTCTGCTTTGTGGCAATAGCACAGGCCAGCCTATTGATCCCAGTGGGAACATTCACATGACTCAAATCGTTCATTTGTTTACGTGTTTGGCTCAATTGATGTTTCTCAGCATTACGTTCATCTTGAAAATTTGCATAAATTTGAGCTCACAGTCCTGGATTCATTACTTTGACCAACAAGCTGAGAGTGTTTTCTCAGTTGTCTTAAGCCCTTCAATTAACTCTAAATTCACCTGGGAATGTTTATGAGAGAAATGGGTCTACACTGTGATGTGGACATGTAACATAAAATATGTACCAGTATCTACATTCCTGGAAACATACAGAATTGACATTGATTTCTCAGCATCAAAAATTAAGAAAGTTAAGAAAAAAACATATTTATGCTGGTGTATCCTGACTCATGGTCTCTTTAAATTTAGAAGTGATTTTTTTTTAGTTATTTTGTCTTGGCTGGTGAGCCAGTGATGGAGATGTGAAACCAGAAGAGACACACACATGTACATGTAATTATTCTCCTGTATTCCTCTCATAAAACCCAGCCTCATAAGGGTAGGATTGGAATTCCATCACAAGTAAAGGGGGTGCAAATTTTGGTAAGAAAGTGGTAACAAAGAGCAGTGTCTCTTAGCAAGACACTGCCCCAACAGAGAAAATTTCTGTTCAGTTAAACTACTGCTTCAACCCTGCACATTCATCATCTGCTCTCCTCCTCCCCAAAGCCACTTCTTGCCTTCTCCACAGAGGGTCCTCCCACTCACTTTTACAAATGCTAATTAATTGCTGTACATGAAGTAACACGGGTGAAGAAGGGAATGGGAACTTCTTAAAATGGTTACAAGATGTTAAAATATTTGCCATTCGTGAAAAATTACCACTATAGTTTAAAACAAAGCATCATTCCTTAGACAAAAAAAGACAAACGCACGCAAGTCTGGCATTTGTGAAGTATAAACAAATTTATTATTTTTAATTTCTTATCAATCAATAATTTTATTGTTGATTTTGGCAAGCAGCTACACTTGTATCTTGGGAAACCAATAAAAAGTCTCAATATATTTCACAAGGCTACTTCAAGTGATCAGATAGTGTATTTTTTAAGTCTACCTTTATTTGTATATATTATAAGTCTACCTTTATTTCAGTACTAACTAATAGCACATTCTTTTGATAAGTCATCAGGGTTACAAGAGGGAGCTCTGAGATGCCATTTCAGTGTTTTAACCAAGCATTTTAGGTTTGAAAGTAATTTGTTAAAATACCTGAGTACAGTAAATCAAGTTTCATCTTTCTGGTTACATTTCCTTCTGGTACATCATCTCTGAAGACTGTAGTGCAGATTCCTCATTCTGGATGTCACCATCTATAAGTCAAACACTACCGATGACAGGTGCACACTAAAAGCTTTAATCCATCATTGCTTTTTTCAAATTTGGATGTATCAATCTAGGAATATATCAGTTAAAGGCACTTTTACCCCTTAATGATACTTTTATGTTCATTAGACATTACTGCAGGTTATGAAATACAACTATCAGCTTATTCTAGCTTTGTTAGCCCATTTTGTTTCTAAAGATACAGATTTTTTCATCTCTGATAGCAGAAGAGACCAGCTGTGTATGATTTTTTTTCTTGATTGTCTGAAGAAATAACATTACTTTGGGAAAATAAGTTATTTATTCTGTATCCTGAACTACTTTATCCACAGAATGGGATATTTTGTGCCATAGAGAAGTGCTCAGAGGATGCAGCACTTAAACATTTTTATGATTTATGTGGCAGCATGAGTATAAAGAGGTAGGCAGACTGTTGTTTTTTTTCTTTTTATTTTAACAGCCTGGAAGGGGAGTTTAGGACTACAACTGCCTGACAAATCTTCAGCAGCATTTTGTTGAAATGTTTATTGAATATAAAATGTTTCAAGTAAAACATTTTGACCAATGTCTGTAGTGTGGAAATAGACCTTGATTCCCGTCCGGCTGCTGAGATCCTGTTGTGCACAAACTGTAGGCACTGCAACTCCAAATACAGATCTGACATGTGAAGTTTAAAAGTGTTGCAAGGACTTTCCAGGGCCTGCAGATCCAGAGCATGCAAGCCAGTTGGAGCCTCGTATTTCCAAGACACCCAATTTATGGGGAATCAACAGAAATCCAGAGTGCAGAGTCAAAAAGGTGTAGGGATCTTCAGAAGTTGACAGATAGCAGAACAGAACTGCTGTGCTGGTGTTTAAATGCCTTGCTGCTGCTTGGCTGATGTCAGAGAACATGGCACTCAGGGTCAAGTTCTTCATTTTGTGTTTATTGTCATTGTCGTATTTCATCACTTGTGCTGTTAAGGCCTGTCCTTGTCCTGCTTTCAGTGAACACTCAAAGCAGGGTCAAGACAGCATGTGCAGAGGGGTTCTCAGTGTGAATCCTGGTCTTAACTCGTACTGAACCAGAAAGGTTTTGGTTCAAGCTAGGAGCAAGACGCAGAAATGTGATGCTTCGTGGTTAATGTCTAAGATAGTTTCCAGTTCTTGTATAGTTTAAGATATTTAATGTTAAATTTGACTCTTGCTGTTCTGGAAAAAATATGTCACTTCAATCATATCTTTATCTCAAACAACCAGGGTGTAACTTCTGTATGCTAGCACGGTGTGGCTACAAACACTGTGTGTACCACTGCACCTCACTGACACTGAGAACTGCTGGATCTTGTGAAGAAACTGCAGGTGTGTCAGTCTCAGAGCTCAACCATGGGAGACTGTGAATGTTGTGGTGTGGTGAACTCAAGCACCAAGTAGTGATAAATGGATGTAACTGATCTTTACCTGAAGGTGTTCCTGACTTTTGCAGGTTTGGACTAGATGACCTTTTAAAGGTCCCTCCCAACCCAAACCATTTAGGGATTCTGGGATTTTTCATCTAGCTGTTGCTATCTAACTCAAATACACTATAATTTAAAAATAAATAAAGTCCTCAGTGAGCAGTTGTGATGACCTGATTATTTAAGGTCTTTTGAGCAGAAGATTTTTCCAAGTCAGTTGCATAAATCCACAATTCCAGAGGAAGGTGAAGGTACAGCTGAAATTGAAGAGAAATTTGGCTCAGGAGGAATCTGCCTGAAAGTCCTTTTGTAGTGTGATTGTGGCTTTCCTGGCAGTTGTTTTGGCACCCTTCCCTGAGGAAAGTCAAGTATAGGCAACAATAAGAACAGTGTTTAAAAAAGCAGTGTTTCTGCTCAGAACTGTCCATTTTCAAATGCAGCTTGGAAGAAAGTATAAAGTGGTGAGGAACAGGTGAGGCTTTCAAAATAGCAAGGAAATAGCCTCTTGTGTGTCATAAATGTCTTTCTTTGCACAGTGCTTTAGTGTGACAGATATGGGATTTATCCTGTCCTATTTTTGGAATTGTTTAATGGTCAGTTTGTACGTCTCAGATGGCTGGTTAAGAAATTAGGCTGAAACACTGGCTGGCCATATTATCAGCCTGCAAACTCCATTTGTGAATGTTGATTTGATTTAAAAATGACACTGTATCCTGGATTCTGTCTGGACGTCTCTCCCTGCTGGATAGCATGGTGCTAGCTTGAAATACAGAGTCTGCTTCCCTGTCCTTGGCTGCAAGATTGCTGCAGCCTGTGTGGAATTGTTAGGATTTTAGGTGAGCTGCAACCAAACAAAGGCATCAACTGGCTTGTGCTGGGGGTAGGAGAAAAGGTAACTAAGTGGGCTGAAACTTTACACAACAGTAGCTTTAATAATAGGCATTTATGAGGAATGAGAAGGCTTGCACAGGAAAATGAGGGAGGACCTGAAGGAATGAACAGACTGACTAAAAGAGGTAAAGATTTTGAAAGATGCTTCCATTTGACTGTGTCTTTCCACAACTGATTATATTGTGTGTGGTGTTCATGTGTGGAACATGATTATTTTAGAAGCCCCACTGAGAGTATTCTCCAAGCCTTTCTTTATCTGTGGCATCATTTCTAACCAGTGAGAAATAAGCCCCCAAGTCCAGGATTTTGAGGATTGTGCAGGTTTTTTCTGAAAAGGCTCTGAAAGAATTACATTGTTAAGTGGATATGGGCTGTCACACCGTAGAGCGCTAATATTCAGGAAAGAGCAAAAGTGAGAATATCTGAATCCCAAAAAGCATGATTAGAAGAGCTGAGTTTGTGACATACCATTGGAATCTCATCAGTTCTTTCAATTTAAGGGCCTGGGATATCCAGAGAATGAAGATTCTTGCTGAAGTCTGGTAAGCATCTTAGTGGAGTGTCCGCCAGGGTTATAGAAAAAAATGCTCCTGGGTTTTGTTGGTGCAATGCTGTTTTCTAATTTTGCTCTCCACGGAGCAAAGATTTTATTCCCCCCTCCATAATAAAATATCCTGTCTCCATGAGTGCACATTATGTATATTTAATGTCCTATCACTAAATGCCCTTGTAAAAAGTCCCTCTCCATCTTTCAGCAGAGGAAATTGTTTACTGTGAGGATGGTGAGACACTGGAGCAGGTTGCTCAGGGAAGTGGTGGGTGCCCCATGTGTTGTGCATTTTCTAATCTGAGCAGCCATTACCACTTGGTAGAAAAGAGAGACTGATGGGAACCTGCTGCTGCAGGGCTTGTGCAAACTGACTTGTAGCAATCACAAAAGGAGAATGTTAGAATTCACAAGTGTGACAGATACTGTTTTTCTGTGTTTGGGGTTTTCCTTTTTTCCTACTGTTGACCAGCTCCTACTTATATTTACTTTAATAACTAATGCTATCAAAATTTATGCTCTTAAGCCTTTTTTCCTAGTCTACTTTCCTGTCTGTAAGTAGGTAAAAAAAGGTAAAATAGAAGAAAAGTTAAAGAAAAAGTTAAGTTTATAACAAACACTTCAAAAATATCCGCTGTTCTGTCTTGTGGGGGATTTTTTTGGTGTGGATTTTTAATTTTCTTTTTTTAATTTAAATTATTATTTTAAGTACTTTTATTTCAGGTTTGCTAAGTTCTCTGAACTTACAGCTGAAAGCAAAAACTGCCAATTTGAAGTTCTCTTTACACTGGCATTTTGTATGTGGAATGTGAAGACCTCATGTTTGTGGAGTTAACTGTCTATTACAATATAGGCAGAAAAACTGTTTATGTTGCCTACTGCTTATAATCATGTGAAATTTGATACTGTTTTGGTGAAAGGCACACTGGAGGGAAGAAATTGAGCTTATACTTCATTTCTGTCTCTGCTTGATTGTTTGGGAATGCTTTCTCTAAATCCCTGACATTGATAAGAGACATTGGAGAAGTTCCCCTTAGCCAGACCAAGCCTGGGCTCACAAGCACAATTCCATTATTTCATCTGGATTTTATTACTGCAAGCAGCTTACCCAGCTGCATAGCAGGAATGTTTAACCAGGAACAAGACAAACTTCCATAAGCTGCTTAATTCAGACTTGGGACTGTTCCTTCAAATCAATTGATATTGAAATAATTACTTCTCAGAATCTGTAGAGGAAAAGGATGTAAAAAGAAAATTAAAATCTAATTAAATGGAGGTAGAAAGCAGTGTCTGAGTAGACAGATCTTAAGCTTTAGCAAATTTTCAAAGGTTACATTATTCTTTTTGTCCCTAGAAGTCTTTTTACTTTTCTCTCCTTCTCTTGCACTTTTATCTATTTTTTAAGCAACAAGGATAGTTTTTTTAAAAAAAATAATTTATATTTCTAGATGGAATTTGGGTAAAATTATTTCTATATAACTTTTTCTTTTTTTAATATGCATAAAGAAAATGTCATCCAACAGAATTGACTGAGTTACCCTGACAGTGTCAATGTCCTGAATAGAAGAATATAATGCTGTTTTCCCAAGAGAAAGGGCCTTTATTTGTAGTGTTTGCAGCTAAATTTCAGCTTAGGCAACTGTTCTGCTTCCTCTAATTCCTTCTTATAAACTGTGTAGTTGTTCTCCTCTCCACTATTAAACTGCAGGTAGCATTATAAATTCACTGTGATGATGAAGTAATTAATCCATTGCATGGGCTAAACTCCCTTCTTCTTTTGAATAATCTTATATGAATTTAACTGCCCACCTCAATGAATTATAATGATGGAGAGCAGAGCTCATGATACTTTAGTGAGGCAGAAAGAAGAAAAAAGGCCATGGTGAGAGTAGATACATATGTATATATATAAAGGTAAAAATACTAAAAGAGTTTTACTTTGTCTTGGCAGGGGGAGTTATATTTAAAGTAAAGGTGATGCATTTTTGAAGGGAGTAACATTGAAAATACAGAAAGTTGTTTGTTTCAGTGCAAGTCTAGATTGAAAGCACAGACAGTGAAGTGCATTGGGTAGGAAGTGGGGGACGAACTTCCCCATGGGCATTATTACAGGGCAGAAGGGGAGGAGGGGTTTATATTGGAGTCAGGATGTTCAAAAGCAGTTTTCTGAAGTGACACATCTAATCCTAAGACAACAAAAATGAACAGTGGCCATATACAAATAGCTGAGAAAGAGTAAAAATGAGGCGACACTTAACAAGACTTAACACATGTGCACATGCTCTCTAAATCTCCTGTTTTATTCAGTACAGGGCTTTTTCCAGTTCTGTTGTAGTTTGTCTCTCTGGTAATGGCAAATGTACCCATCCCCTAAACATTACTCCCTTTTTTCCCTGAACCCATATAAGCATTTTTGTATTCACAGCGTCCTCCAGCAAGATACTGCAAGTTTATGCTACCCTGTTCCTTCCTTGCTACTTTGAGCATGGTTCCCTGTAGTTTCATTTACTGGACTTCTTTGAAAAGACCATTTATCCCTGTCCAGCCTTTCCATATCTTTTATGATTTTGCACATCTGTTATATTCTGCCTAAATCACTGCCACCTCCTGAAATATTATGCCTACCTGTTGTCCCTCATAGGAAAGCCGCTCTTTTTTTTTTACTGTTTTGGCTGTTTCGACTTTTTTTTTATCCCTGTTCCCCCTCCTGAGGTTTTTTGGTTTTCTAATAATAGATGATTTTCAAGCCAAGGGTTTCAGCCACACACACACCATTCTTCTGTATTTTGTTCAGTAAGATGAATTGTAGATTTAAACAGTGGCATAGTGACCTGTTCTGTTTGTCCTTCTTTTGCTCATTCCAAATGTTGCCTTTTTTTTTCACTGCTCGGTTGTGACTTTGTAGAACCAACTACTAGGACCTCCAATTCTTTCTCTGGTAATGGCCATATATAAGACTAGGAATAATTTTCTTTGCTTTGTGCTTATTTCTACTGGGTTTCACCTGCCAGGTGAATGGTTTTGTGGGATCCTTCAGGCTTCACAGCCCTGTCTCATCGTTACTCCTTTGAATGCTCTTCCTATTGCTGGCACACTTCCTTGCCTTACCACTAACACTGCTTTCAAGGTTAAGATTTAATAAAATGAATAGCACAAACTCAAGAGTTTCCACTAATTACTTTCCTCCACTGCAATATTAACCACTTATCCATATCATACCTCCTCCACCTTCCATATTTTAGCCACTTGCTTCCTCATTGCTAGACGTTTCCCACTTATTCCACTGCTGCTTATTTGTTTTAAAAACCGATGGTAAGAGAGTTTGTAGGAAAAAAACCCAAAACAACAATTCAGACCTTTTGGTTATATAACTGTTTTTCTGTTCTTGCTTTTTCCAATACTTCAATAATTTGATGAAATACAGGACATCCCTCTGCAGAGCCTGTGCTGGTATCTGTATCTGATACACAGATCTAAGGAGGTTGTATCTTTGTAGTTGCCCATTAATTATACCTCATGGAAATTGCTTTTTGTTTCGCATTTGATTTTCATCCTTTATCGTATGATTCACATAAGGTAAAGAATTTTTGCATTTGCATAATGAGAAACACTATTCTAAAAAGTGTGTTCTTTGCATTCATTTGGCTTTTTCTCACTCATTAGTTTCAAAGTTTACTCATGGTCTTTGTTTAAAGTATTGCAGCTTGGTCCCCCTGCAGTTCAGATGAAGCCCATCCCTCTTGTGCAGGCTTTTTTCAGGTGTGTACCGAGGTATTGTTACAAATTGAAGAAAATAGACCTACGGAGTTTCCTGCCTCAGATAAATTTGTACTGGCTTCACACTGCATCTATATCAAATAGACACCTTGAAGGAAAAGACACATTTTAATCACAAAAGGTTGACTTCTGCTTTAACACTAGGAAGAGATAAGTTGCCACAGTTGAAAACATTTGAAAGTCGGTTTTGTGTTTAATGTTTTGCTAAAGAGATTTCATACAGCAAAAATATCCTCAATTGTGTTAATTTGTTTATGGAAATATTGGATATTTTTTCTTCTCAAAAATAGCATTATAATGGACCAGCAAATTTCTCCAACTTCTGTTTCTGAATATTCCAAATATTAATGAGTATATTGAGCTGATGATGGGGTTAGTGATGCATTGTAGAAATGTTAAAATTTCATGTAGTCCTGCTTCATTCCTATAGCTATAATGAAGAAGGCTGTATTGTGGATAATTTAGATAATCTGCAGGGGAACTAAAGCAATGACTGTGAAGGAGAATGTGGCGTGTCGTCCCCCTAGGCCATGGAGCACTCCATTTGCTGGAATAGCTTCTAACTGCTATTTAGTGGGCAGCTAGTGGAAAATAAAATTGCTTCAGGCAAGCGCGAATCTTATTCCGTATTATTAATGTTTGCAGTCTGGGTGAGGAATAGGGTAAACTGACTCCAGTTCTAATAAGGGGAGAAAACTGGAGGCTAAAGGAAAGGGGGGAAAAGATCAATACCTTCTTCTAGTAAGATTTCTTTTGAAGGATTGTTTGTATTGTGCTGAGTTTTTGTTGAGGGTGGAGGGAGGTAGGAGCAGTAGGTTAGACACCTGTAGTTTCTTCTGGAGAGTGATTTCTCTTATCTAATGGTCATTCACAAGTGACTTGTTGATGAAGATGGTAATCTCTGCTTTGCAAGAGCTCAGACATTTCTGAAAAACAAAGTAAGAGAGGAGCACTATGTGAGAGAAACATCTCACACCCTGAAAGCTGGATGAGTTCACCAGAGTGTGCTGAAATCCTCTGGGGAAATGGGAATTTAGATTCTGTATGCTAACAATTGATGAGATTAACAGGATAGATTTCCACTAAGAAAATCTGAAAGATTTCAAATTCTGAGTTGTGTTTTGTTTGTTTAATGAGTTTTGGTTTGTTTAGTTTTTTTGGTTTGGTATGGAGAAGATGAAATAATACAAATCTATATAAATAGAATCCAGAGGAACTTGTTCATCTGGGAATCTGTGTGTCCATTTATATCAAAAACTATTGGAGTCTAAAAGGGCTGTGGAAGGAGCCCATCAGAAATCCTTTTCTTCCAAGTTTTCCACATACTAGCCATAGAGGAGACTTTCATCTTTATAAAGTAGATTTCCCAAAATGGTGTCATCTGTGAACCGGCTGCCCTCAGGATACAGAGAGGAATGCTTCGGAGACGATACAATGTTTTCAGCAGGATGGTATGATGATCTTGCCTCGGGCAAGATTTTCTTTTCCTTCCCACTCAAATTTTCTGTCAGCTCTTCTCAGTGTGCCACCTGCTTTCCTGCAGACTGGATGTTAGACACAGGAAGTACATGTGATATATCTCTTCTGGGAAATATCTTCCAAACTGTGCATGGCTTTCTTTCCTGATACCTCCTAGGTCTTGACCAGATTGAGCAAGGGTGTGCATGACTTCATCAAGAAGAGAAAGCAATGTGTTCCAGAACATGTGGGCTAAAACACACATGTGACGTGAATGAGAGTGAGTGAACTGGTTGATGCTCCTGTCTAACATGCAGATAAACTCAAATACCCACATTCAGTACTTACATTTCTTACATGAGAAAGAGATCATGCTGTAATCACTGTGCTGGTGCCTCTTTGCTTGCATGCAAAGAAAAAGCACACATCTGGCAAGCCAGATGTGAAGATTTTCCATAATCAGCACAAATCTTTGGAGGTCTTGTTGATCGTTGTGTCTGGAGTGAATCCATAACTACCAAGTGCAGAGTTTACTTCTAAAGTCTACAAAATTAATTTCTATTTAAAGTACAGTGGGTTGAGTGGACGTGTGCAAAGTTTGAAATTCCTATTAGCAGACAGGAGTCAGAAAACATGAAATGAAGGTTAGCAGTAAATCAAAGCCTGCAATCTGTGTTGGGATTGCTGAGAAACACCAAGCAAAAACCTGCAACTTCTGCTAACATTCTGAGTGGTTTAGATTTTGACAGTGACAGTGTAGATGGGGAGGGTGAGAAGAACTCTACATGTAAAGCTATCAAGAGAAAAATAAATACCTGTCAAGTGAGATAACAGCTATGTGATATGACGAGAGATTTTTCTTTAGTTTTCCGCTGGTTCAGTTTTGAAGCATCATAGGTAGTGGCTATCAAACAAATGTCCAACTATGTTGCAAACAATAATTATTGTGATTTTTTTTCCTCTTCAAACCCTTCCCAGAACAGAAGTATGGCTGTACTGCCTAATTATTCATTTGCCACATAGTTTTCCATTTGTGTAATTCCCTTTGGTGCATTGGCTGTGGTACATTGTACTATCCTACAATACCTTATCTGTTGTGTAAGTTTAAAAGTAGTTGAAGCTGGAGTAGGAAGGGCTAGCCTGACAATAATAATTCAATTCATCCTTGGTTTTCAGTATTCCTTTCCACTATCACACCATTAGTGTATTTGTTGTGGAGGTGGGTTTTTTACTTCTCGTTATGAGGCTTTGATCATTCTGTTTGGAGAGGGCAGTTTCTGAACTTGCTGCAGGATAGCTTATTTCCTAAAGCCAGCATTGATTTTTATTTTTTCCCTTCCATTAAGATACATGGCTTTACTTTTAGGATCTACTTTTTGGGGACTTTTGGGATTCTTTTTTGAGAACAGAAATGTAGTAGAATTATGCAGCATAATTATGATCTTAGGCCTCAGGGAGGCTCAGAAACCAAGATTTTTTTCTCCTGTCCATCTCCTAAACACCAAGCCATGGTGTGCTGTGTGACCAGTCAGATAAAGAGCAGCTGAGAATCCCTTGGACTCTAAAGAAAAGTAGCAGACATAGCTAATAGTGATTCAATAAGAAATTAATCCACTGTCTGCTGATAAGATTTACCTCAGCCTTTTTCTTCAGGGAAAAGTTGATCCCTGATGTTCTTGAAGCCCCTGTGTCTCTAGGAGCAGATTGCTGTGAATGTGTAGGACTAGTGGTAATGGACACAGTGGTTGTATGCACACTGACCCTCCCATGTGTCCAATTTGCTACAAGAACAGGAAGAGGCTTTGCTGCTCCTTGGAAAATGAAAAAGCTCTTTCAAGGACAAATGCTGAACTTCCTATTGGGTCTCCAAGCCTCTTGAGGTGAAGGCTGTATGGCCTGCAGCATAGCTGAAAAGTCAAGCTGCAGAGGCAGGAATCCTATTCAGGTGATATTGATGGAGGAGAGTTGGTGGGTCCTGTCCTTTTAGCCACAAGTCTCTATGTGGCCTTTCTGACCAGAGAGGATTCTCTCTGTCCCCAGCAGCAGCCTCCAGAACCCACAAGAGACATTAACCACAGCACTGTGGAAAATGGGAAATAAACAACCTGGCTCTTGACTTAGCTTTCGTTTTCTAGGTTCACTTACAAAGAATTTCTTTTGTTTCCCAGTTTTGTTTTAAATTGAAAGCTGAGGTTTTCCTTTAAGCTTCTAAATCACAAATTCAGTGTTAGATGGGCAAAGAACAACTTTACTCACCAGAGACAGAAATAGAATACTCATCAGAAATAGAAAATGGCTATTTATTAGCCATTTTCTATTTTCACAGAATCACAGAATAGTTGAGATTGGAGCAAATCTCTTGGGACTGCCTGGTCCAACCTCCCTCCCTCAAGAAGAGTCAGCTGGAGCAGGTGGAGCAGGTTGTTCACGGCACTGTGCAGTAAGATTATGAACACCTCTGAGGATGAAGAATTTACAGGCAGTGTTTTAGTGTCTGACCACATTTGCAGCAAAAGAAATTGTTCTGTGTTCATATGGAATTCTATGTGCATCATTTTGCACCCATTGCCTCTAGCTCTTTCTTGTGAGAACACAGTTGTCCTGAGACAATTATGACTCCATTTTTAAGCCCTCTCATTGGACCTTTATGTACCTCCCTCCACCAAAACTTCTCTTCAGGCTGAAGAGTCCCAACTCTCTGAGCCTTTGCTCATGTGAGGTGGTGCCTTAGTGACCCTTTCCTGGACTTGCCCCAGGAAGTCCATGTCTTGAGCTGGGGCACCCACAACTAAGAGCCAATACTCCAGAAGAGGTTTCACCAGCACTGAGCAGAGAGGACATCACCTTCCTCAACCTGCTGACAGTGTTTTTCCTAATGCAGGTCAGGATATTTTTTTTTACCTCGAAGCTGAACAATTCTAATTTTTGATCTTATAAGCAGGGAATGCTTAAATATAAAATTAAAAACAAACAAACAAAAACTCCAATAAACAAAAAAAACCCAAAACAAACAAACAAAAAATAGGCAACCACTAAACAGCCCTTAACATTATGGATTAAGAGAAGAATATTTAAGCTTCTATGTCATCACCATGTCAGTAATGGTCCTTGTAATGTCCCATTTTTCACTAAAATCATTGGGTAAAAGAAAAATTGTGACAAAATAAGCTAAAATGATGTTTCCTCTCCATTGCTCCCTCTCCCCTTCAGTCTTCAAGCTAATAAGAAAAAAAAATCATTTGTGAGGGGGAGGAAATATTGAGGTTTTTTTGTCCAAACATATTTGATTTTTCTAAACTCAGAACTTCGATTTCATCAAAATTTTTCTCTTATGATTGACAGGAGAAACACCAGGTTGACACCTTTAGCACTCACTATTTAGAAACCAAGAGCAAGATCTGTGTTTATTTAGACTTGGTCCACTAGTTGAGGAGATGTGAGATGTGCATTTGCTGCATCCTTTTAGAAGTGGGGTGAAAATGGGCTGCTTTTTGGGTGCTCTGTGAAAATGTACTGCATTTGAGCACTGGCATATTAGAAACGGGAGAGTGATCTAAAGGAAGGGCAGGGGGCAATATGCAGTTCTAAAACTTGTCCATCTCAGAAGTGAGCTTGCATTGGGCATTCATAAGCTCAGATAGACAGCAATTCTCCAGATATCACAAAAGGAGCTCATGTAAGACAGGACATTTTTCGTCAGTCAGAATTTAAAAACCTCTCCCAGAGAGGCTGGTAAAATTGGCAGTCAGCCCACAAAGTCTTTGTTATCTCAGAAGTACAAATCCTCCTTGCATTCCTTGTGGGATACCACAAAATTAAAATCACCCTAACTTCCCTTGATTCTAGCCTACTTTGAGACTTATCTTGGGAACAGGAGGGTTCTTAGGCCAGTACAGTCCCATTACACCTGCCAGTCACAGTGAAGATTCAGGAGGTGGGTGCTGATAGACAAAATTCAAGTACAGAGAAGTGAGGGATATAGTCTGTACGTTTCTATGAGCACTGTTAGGGAAACTTCCCTGTCTGACCATTCAGGAGCACTCTGGCAGTCATGCTCCCACCACCAGACACTTTCACTGCTGGTGCCTTCATAATGGGCAGCTTCAGTGACCCAACAGGACCCTTGCTTGATTCCCTGACACCCCACACTCACACAGACAAGATTTCCTCACAGGCTCTACCCTGGGTTTTTCATAGCAGGGTCCCAGTCTGGATTTAAGTAATTTTATCAGTGGTACAGCAACAGAATAACAGCTTGAGCTGGTGCCTCCATAGAGGAATCCTGTATTCCTCAGTAATGTGGTATGTAAACTTCGAGTCATTATTTCTTTTTGTTGCTTAAATGATGCCTAAGAACCACTATCACAAGGTACAATTGTCCCTTCCTGTTAGGGCTACCAACTCTTTTACTATGCCTGCAGTATGAGATGCAAAGTCTCTTAACTGTTAGAGAGAAGAGTACCATCATTATGAGATGACCATACAGCAAAATTATGCAAGAGCACTGCCAAACAGATGGTGTCCTGGTACAGTGCAGCACTCCTATTTGAGTTTCTTAAGCTCTTACATACAGAACGTTATCCCTGCATCAACAAAAACATCAGAAAAACATTCTTTAAAATGTTATCCTCCAGAAGAGCCTTGCTGAGAGCAGGTAATAGCCAAGAGACTTTGGCTAGATGATCTGTTACTTTTAGGCAGCATGCAGTCACTAATCCACTGGGCTTTATGGGTCTATTTAAATTAGATATATGCAGGCAGTGCATTATTTATAACCAAAAGCATGAATAATTCAACATGCCCACTCTCAGCAGGTATCCAGCTTGTGCCAGAAGCCTGCACTAGATGCTTGCTTTCAGAATAATGAAGAGACTATTAGATAAGTCTCTTTTGCCTGTATGCTCCAGTTTGCTCTGTCTGCTCTTCCTTTTGTACTTCTAGTTTGGCTCTTTTGTCAGTGAAGAAGAATAGACGATGTATTCTCTACATTATTCCCTTCATCTGGAGATGACATACTATGTCTAAAACAAATTATGTAAATCCGTTTAGGATGAATGCATTAATTTCATTTCTGTTTCATTGTGCTGGAGACAGTGGCGTGTTCAAGACAAGGGACTTAAAGGCAGCATGACACAGGGAAAGCACAGTGCTCCTGGCCTAACAAATTTACTCTGCTACACTCCACTGCACAGCTTGGGCTCAGCTGTGGCCTGAGACTAGTTGTGGCTGCTCAGCCTTGTTGGAAAGTGTCTGTTGTATCACCCTTATGCTCAAATCCAGAGCCTGGAAAAGAGTTCTTACTGCCTACTCTCTGGCTCTCTTGTCTTATTATAATCAGTGATCTGAGTTAGGGCCTTCTAGTAGGAGGGTTGCTGCTGCTTGTCCCTGAAATTTGGACACCAAGTCCAGAGCAAGCAATACAGCCAACTAAATTAATCTGTCCATTCTGAGTCTGAGCTTCTCTGAAAGAGTTTACAGTGCCATTGCTTGTTTCTGCCCAAGAACAAGAGTAACCAGGCATGACAGTCAGATTTTCAAACACTGAACAATTTGGGGAAGAAATAAAAATTCTTCAGAACATGTGACATGCAGGGTTGTTGCACACACAAGTCAATGCAGCAGAGACCTCCAAGTTCCCTACAGCTGAAAAAAGAATGCAAGTTGCCTTAGCTGTTAGCTTTGTTATTAAATCCTTAGTGGACTGTTACTGATTCAGTGAAGAATGGTCGAGGTATTTTTCTAGGAAATAAAATATATTGATGTAAGCTCTCTCTGTCTGTGTGACTACAGATGAGCCACTATTTTCTGTGCCTCAGGTCCTCATTTATATATCTGCATAATAATAGCTCCCTAATCATTGCAGTAATATGAAGGGGGAAATGCACCAAAGATAGTGAGGCATATGAGAATCATGGTTTGGAAGGCAAGTAGAGTTAGCTAAATATTATAAATATAGTTCTCCTGCAACAGCCTGAGAGAGATTGCTTCTGTAGTCACCAAAATATAGCAGTTAGAGAGTACAGCCAGTTTATACAGGAGTAGAGCAGTTTTACACAAATTTAGGTAAAAACCATGATTAAAACATCCTGCAACGTTGCTGCTTAGAATTCTTAGCCTAGATGATTAAAACAGCTCTGTGTGGAAAATTGCAAGTCTTCAAATCTTGGCATACATCACAGGGTCTTCAATAACAGAACATCTTAGTAAAGTGTTTAAATGGATAATGTTCTTGGGTGTCATTGCTTCAGAAATAAGAGAAAACATGCTCTGATCAGATATTCAGTCATCGTTTGCACCTCGTTGACTTTTGCCTTCCACACTCCTTGCCAAGATCTCTTATAAAAGCACTGACCTCAGCCAGCATGGCTTAACAAAAAAGAATCTAACCAAATCACAGAAACTCTAGAAAGTCCAAAAGTGAAGAAAAGAAGATACTCTCTGGCAATAGAGTGGTATCCTTAACTGGGATTAAGCAGTAAGATCTATTTCAAATACTGTGTATGACATACTAGTGTGAATTCTTTTTGATATATTTTTCTTGGTTTAGTATCTTAATGACTGCTTATGATTCCCCTGTGAATGTGCAGTCATTCAATGACAGAATAATTTCACAGTCTCACATTGTTTTGTTCCTATAGGAAAGACAGGTTCTGTGCTCCAACAGCAGAACTCAGCAAATTGTGGCAAAAAACATTCAGAAGATAAAAGTCTCACAGAACTGCAGGATGATCTGTAAAAAAATCTTAATGATGGTATTTGGCTAAGAAGGGGAACTTCTTCCCAAACATAATAAATGATCAAAGAGCTATGTCCACTTGGTACTGTGTTTGATTTGAAGCTGTGGTGGCACACAGGCATAAAAGGTTTACAGTAGGGATGAGAAATAAAGGGTGCAGCAAATAACTTTGATTGCTCATCAGTGACCTCAGTGGTTCTACTAAAGGTTCTGCTGCAAGATCCCCTTATGTCCTACCAGGTGAACCAATAAGGGGTAGAAATTCTAACCCAGTGATGGCTTGCATATGAAATTTATGAATCTCAGAAGCAGAATCTGAATGTCTTCAAGGGAGGAGAGCTTAAGCTTTCATCAAACCTTGTTACAAGATCAAGATGGCCAGTTGCAATGGAAACATTGGTGTGAGATTTTTTGCACTCATAGAAGAGCTTTGGAAGTCAAATTTCAGGTAACTCAAAACTTTATTTTCATCTGTTGCATGTTTTCTTTTAAGTACTCCTAGAAAACGTAAAATATATACAATTGATGAAGGCATTGGAATCTAAAAGCTGTTTTGTTTGAAGCTACTCTCCACAAACTTTGCTGTCTGCATCACTTCCAGTGCCTGTCATTACCTACTTGTAGGGGAGAGAAAGTGCTTTCCTTAAGCTGTACTAGCAAGACATTTACTGCTCAAACTCCTACTTCTTACAGGTGCTTGGACCCCAATATCACACTGTGATGAGTTTTTATGTCAATGTTGTCACCATAAGTAAAGAATAAAGTGTTGCAAGAAAGAGAGAAGGGAAGAGATAGGAAATCAAATGTATGTATGCATTGGTTTGATTTAGGCTAGGTTGATTTAGCATTCTCTGATCACTACAGAATCAAAATAGTTTTTAAAAAATGGGGTATTCATTCTCATAAAATCCTATCTGTAGAAGTGAGATAGTGCTCCTCTGTTTATCTGGGGAAACAAGGCATAGCAAGATTAATGCAGAATTTCGTTGGATGTAAAGAGCCTGGGTTCAGGATGTGTTTCCAGGGCAGGCTTCACAGAATAGGAAGTATCTAGAAGGCATTGCAGGGAGAGATTTGTATGAGGGCCAGTAAAAATCAGGCACTGACTTCTGCAACTTTTGCCATTGCTCAGGTTACAATGGGGAGTAAGCAAGTTGAAAGGTATGTATTACCAAATGTAAATGAAAGTGGAATGGTATCTAGATGATTAAGAACTTGAAACGAGTGAATATTTTATAATGAAAACACTACCAATTTGAGAAACACTGAGGAGGGAAAAACAGAAGAAAACTCTCCAAAAGGCTGCCATCAGTAACATTAATTGTTCATCCAAGAAACTGTTGTGTACCTCTCAAGAGCAGAGAGGACACACACCTCTTGTGACCCTGGGGTGGCCACAGGGCTTCCAAGACCTTTGCTGAGCTCATTGAATATGGTACTGCCACCTTAAACTAAAAGCAAGATATAATCTCTTCAATGCTGCAGAGTATGGATGTCACCAATAATTCCCTTGAGGGCTCAGAAAATAGGGCAAGGTAGAGGAAGGATTTCCATTCATTTAATGCACTGATGATCTGCAGTTTGCAGGAGCACATTTCAGATTCTGCAATTTGAATTAAAAATCTGTTACTGGATTGAAGGCAGCAACTCTGTGGTTTGAAGCCAGAGCTGGGCCACCTCTTCCCCACTACCTTCGCTGCAGCTCTGTGAATGCTGTAGTGATGATAATTCTGTTCAACTTCTAGCAGAGTTGAATCTCCAAGGGATCATTTGTTGACAGATTCTGCAGAGATAGAGGCCTTGAATTCCTTCCACAGCCTTAAATATCCTCCATCAGGACCTCCAAAGAAATGCAGAAGGTCTGCAATTACACCATCTCTGCCATATCTTCCTCTTTGATAAATTTAGGGCTTCATTTCTCAGGGCTATCAATTTGGCAACTTCTTACCCAGTGCTAAATTTACTGAAGGTTGAAGGAAGTTTCTAACCATAATATTTGGATTTATGAGCTCTTTCTTGTAAGACATGTTCTCTTTGAATATCATTGACTAGGAAATAAGTTAAATGAAGACGTAATCCTGCAGCATGTCAAGCACTGTCCTGTGGTATAAAGTCTTCCTCTATGAAAGAGTGCATGGGCTGGAATTGCTCTTACCTTGGGCAATGACATGGAGTTTCAGCCTGAACTTTCTTTCATGTGTTCCTCCCCATTTCAACACCCACCCACCCCCTCCCCAATTATATTCATTCCTTTCCTTCCTTGCAGTTTTTCACCCAACCACCTACTTTTCATTCCTTGCGACACTTTAAGGCTGAACAAGTTTCTCTTGAGCCAGCAATTGCCTCAGAGCCTCTTTTACTCTTGCTGCAGTTCACCCTCTGTCTGATCCTTCTGGATCCTTCGTAGATTCTTCTACATAGCACAGTGATTCAGCAAACTCTCTGCATCTGGTTTCTTCCTTGACAAGCAGAACTGGTTTGAATAGGATAGGATGAGAAAGCCAGAGATTGCAGATATTACTGTATCAGATATTCCTGTATCAAACTGAGACTTGTTTGAAGTTTTTGAATAAAAAAATCTAAAGCAAAGTATCAGCTGAAATGAAATATTTTATTTAAACTTTGACTGCTTCAGTTTTAAAGCAATCACTGTAAGCAAAAGAGAATTCTTCATTTTCAGAAAGGTCAAAAGTGTTTAGATTACTTTGAAATGCTTTCAAGATGCAAATTTAAAAAAACATCGAAGTGCAGTTCTTCCTCACCCAAAAAAACCCAAAAAAATATCCAAATGACAAAAGACCCACAAAGAACCTCTGAAAATCAGTGAATTTTCATGAAGCATTTAGTGGAAACACTTTCTGACCAGCACTATGAAACTTCAGCTCTCCTCACTTTCTCCTGTGATGCTAATCCTGGACTGGTATAACCATATAGCTTCAGTTATGCCTGATTAATTCCATTCTGCAACAAACTCTGTGGATGAGCCACATGGGGTGCAGTGATGCAGCTCATGAGAGGCCAAGCAGAACTGCCTGTGCTGGCCCAGAAAGAGCAGCAGAGCTGTGTTAGCCCTGAGTTGAGCTGAGCTGAGCTCAGTGCACAGCATCTGGCTAGAGTGCCAAGCTAACAGAGGGAGGTTGCTCCTGATACCCCAGCTGGGTTATTTAAAACCAGGTGATGTGCAGATACTGAATACTCACTCAGTTGTTCAGTGTCAGTAAATCCTTTCTTTGTGCAGTGGAACACAGCTGAATCCCAGCTTTGGAGGGTGACAGGTATGAGGAAAGTCTGGGCAGGAATCAACTATGGCTCTGGCTTCCCGTGTTTCCACAGGCATTCTGCTTAACACACTTTGAATTTCTTGTTACATGTCAGGCAGAATAAACAATTCTATTTCCCTGCTCTGCCAGGTGTTATGTAGGCTCACAGTACAGCAAAAGCCATGCTCAACAGACAGAGAAAAACATAATTTTAAATGAAAGATTATTGTCTCATGGTTCAAGAGAAGAGCTGGGGAACCTCCACCTCAGAGGCAGAAGGGGCCAAGCGAAATAGAATAGAATGACTGTTATTTAGCAAATACCAAAGACTAATTCTGCACTTGGTTCAGAACAAAAATCATGCAGAGGTACCTGTCAGCACTGGGTCCTTGGAGGGTTGGAGTACACCAGGAGGACAGGGGCCATTTTCAGTTGGGTTTCCATTGTCAGAAAGAACTGCAGTAGACTGCACTGAAATACATTTTAGCTGGGAGTTGAATTCTGAGTAGACTACTAAAATGTAGCATTATTTTCCTGTATTTATCCAAGACAGACTGAAGCTTTTTAAATTGCTTTCTTGTCTGCTAGCAACACCTATTGAGAGATGAAAAGGCTGAAATGGCTAAAGAGGGAGCTGATAATAATAAAAATTGTTCAGTTGTCCGTTGCTCAGTGGATCAGCAGCCTCCTTGCTCCTATCTCACCAAATGACCAAAAGTGAGGAAGGCAAGATACTGAAGACACTCCCAGGGTCTGAGTGTGGCACAGCAGGGACTATGCATTTGGAAGGTGCAGAGACATTACTCGAAGTAAGCACTGATGTCTGTTTCTTTGCAGTAAGAGTGCTCCACTGTTCCAGTCACTTTGTCTGACTGATGTTTGTGCCTATAGGGATTTTTTTTCTGTTGGGGTGGTCTGTTTTGTTACACTAAGATGCCATACTTTCTCTCTGGGAACAGCAAGCTGTCTGGCAAAACCTCTGGGGTCTGGTGTTTTGTGTTTCTCTTTGTGAAGTAAGGTGGGAAAAACAGGGTACTTGAAAAACAACCTTAAAAGCAATTGGAAGGTGATGTTATAAAAAAAATCTGGATTTGACACATTTTCCTTTTATTCTTGCCTTCCATTTCTCCTGAGTTCTGTCCTACTAGCGGAGGCACACTGGCATAAACCCAAAGTAGATTAAAGTGTGGTTTTCCTACTTTTATGCAAAGTTTCTTTGCAATTAAATAGAGATTTTGTCACAAGGAGCCTGATTCTGTCCATCTGATTTGTCCACCTGAATACCTGCAGCTCGTTGATATCTCCTATTGCTTTCACACCAAAGTGAATTTATTTTACATATTAGGCCTGATACTACAACAGTTTGTGTTCCCTGGAGTACCCACAGGATGTAGTACCAGATGCTCAATATCTTGTAGGTCAGGAAGTGTTAGACACTGACACTGCCCTGAAATGACCAAAGACTGGACTATTAGCCCACAAACACATCTCTTTCTCTGTTACCATTGTCCTACCTGGACTGAGATATGTACCAAAGTACCTGGAAAGGAAGAGATGAAGGCAAGCAGGGGTGGAAATGAGGAAAATGGCTGAATTCCCTTTTTTGTTTCCTGTTCTTTGTTTCCCTGGCTTCATTCATGATTCCAGGCCTGGGCAAGGAGTAGACACAGAGCCCCATGTAAAAACTGATGTAACAAACATGATTTCATTTTACAGCTTCCTTCAGTTACTTTAACCCATGGCTCAAAAAGAGTCAAAGTGATGTCTTATTACTATGACTTGGCAAATTTTGCATGGCTTTATGTACTGATGCACATTGTTTAGATGAGTGGTACCCTTGTCCTTAGGCTCAAGCTCTGGGAGCAGTGATGATGGAAATGCCAGTACTGCCTCAATATGTCACTTCACATTGGTCTCCTGAGACAAGAAGGCCACTTGTTTCCAGAAAGGCACAATAATTTGTGTCAGCTCGTTAAGCTGGCATACTGCTGATTCAGGCACTGAACTCTAACGAAGCACTTTGTCCCAGCTCCATAATGGCCTGTCCCTTGTATTGCCTTGGGGATAACTGGGATAAGTTCCTGGAGGGAAAGGTCAAAGAAAGATTGTTATTGTCAACCCGAATTAAAACTGAGGCTGGAAATATAGTATTTGAATAGTGCATGGAGTAACTGGAAGGGAAAAATCTCTTGGAGAGTATGTGTAAGCGTTAAACTCCAGACAGAGTAGAGTTGCTGCCTGTATATAAGTCCCTGAAAAGGAAGGAAGGATTTAATAGATTAGGAATGGAACTTGGTCACAGCTTTATTAATTCATTTCCAGGACTGAGGGAGGAAATCTTTATCAAAAATACCATAAGGAGAAAACGCTAAGTGACCAATGCAAGATAGGCCAAATAATTCTGCAAGAGGCAGACGGTAGTACAAGGGATTATTCAAAGAGGTCAAACAGAACAAGTTTTTGAAGGGTTTTTCTTTGGTTTTGGGCAATGGGCAATATTAAGCTGTTTCTGACAAAACTATCTAGGACAGATGTTTGTGAGAGTGGATCCTGGACTACACTTCTTTATGGAACCAGGACTGGGTGCAGTGTTTTGTCTGCACTTTGTATCTGTTTGGGTTGATTTAATTTGGATCTTTTCGGAATCCTGCTAGGGGAGTGTCAGAAGTGAGAGAACAAGCTCATTCCTTCTGAGCTGAGATGACAGCTGAGAAATGTGGACAAGGCTGCTCAATTTTGCAGAGAGGTCATTTTGTTGGCGGAATGGGGAGGACAGGGGGAGATCTGCTTTACAATTGAATTCTTTTGATCGCTTGATATTAAGTGAGGTAACTTTTTCAGATGAAATCTGCAGCACAAATTTATGTGCCTAATTGGATGAAAGACTTTAATACAGCTGTAATTTTTATAACCTCTGTCCCATGCTTGCTTCACCTGCCTTTCCTTTGTGCTTTAAATAGTTATAAATATTGCTAGATAACCTGAAAATGCTCTCACCATTCAGTCTTCCTCTTAATTGGCAAATGAGGAAACTCATTTTCTGCATGCTGTGTTTTGCTGACTGCTTGCTTTGATTTGGTAGTTTAAAAACACCTACATAAAACCCTGTTTTCATTTGCCTAGGATATAACTATTGGGTCACACTTCTACTCTCCTATATCAAACAAAAAGCTGAGAGAGTTCAAAACATTTGGTTTTGAGGAACCAGTTCTGTGTTTGAGGAACACAGGCTCTTTGGAGGATATTAAAATTGTTTTGCAGATTCTTGCAAAAAAATGTAGTTGAAACTGAATAACTCATTCAGGCAACGAGGTAGACTTCTTGCTCAAATTTGCAAAACAAATCTGGATTAATTTTGTTTTTGAGGTTTGTGGTCCCCTGCTTCTGCTTTCTGTGACAACAATCATCGCTATGATTTCACTTACACATAAAAAATACCAAGCCTGATTCTTCTGGGACCAGAAAATACAGAACATCATCAGAAAATGTGAGGTTGAAAAATTTTCCAACTTCTTGTCAGAGATACACATGAAGTTTGGGAAATCTAAACCAATATATCCCCAAAATCACTCATTTGAGACTTTATGGTTAATTGTTCTAAAAACACACATGAAAGTTAGTGAGAGTTACCTCCCTCTCTCTCTCAACATATTGTTAAATTTTATGTTTACCATATGAAAGTTTGGATATATTCCTAAACTGGATTTTTATCTCAGTCTTCACAACCAGAAAGAATTGCTTTCAGTAGACCTTGATTGCCACAGCAGCTTCATTAAATCTTCTTCAGATTATTTCTTACAGCAATATTGGATATTGGAAGGGCTTCCAAGTGCTGTAATTTTTCTTAGAGTGAATACAGCTGGAATCCCTGAAGAAATGCAATGTTGTTGAAACCTCTTTTTGATTCCTACCCCAGTCTCTTTCTCTCCCCACTTCTCAACATTAGAACCAACTCAGCGTTGATTGCGTTTCCCACGCATTTTGTATTTAAAAGCTATTAGTGACATTTCTTATACAGTGCTTAATTTAGATGCTGTTTTATACAGCAACTTCTGGCTTAGCAAAGGGAAGATGACACTGTGAACTTGCAGAAGAAATCAAGTCAGTTATAGGGGTGTCTGCTAATATACTTTCTAGGCATTTGCATTACTTAGCTGCATTAAGTAGGTTCATTTAATAGATGTGTTCAACACTTTGTTTCTGAATGAACCAAATTCCTTTCTCTTCTGCTCTTCATTTAACTCTGTTCTTTATTTATAGTAGTGTACATCTATATAAGCCCTCAAGTAGCATTCAGTTGTTGCAGCAGTTTAAAGAGAGCTTCTAATAAGTTTGTACTAGCTTTCAGTCTCTGAATTCAGGCATGAAGTGGCCTTAATGAGCAAATTCTGAGAATGGATGCATGCCTGGTGAATACTGACTGCCCTTAGCAAAGTGATAAGGGAGGCCTCCCTGCTTCCAGCACCAGCTTCCACTAAAACCAGCCTGTTGTCACCAACATGTCTTGAGGAAGGGAGCACTCCACAAAAGCTGTTGGAAGTGGTGCTAATGCATGCCTTATGCCATAACCCAAAAAATGCTGACAAGACAGTGTCGTGTGCACTACAGAAGATTTTCTCCCCAGTAATTGCAGTGACTGGAGAAACCAGGAAAAGGTTATAAATGAAGAGGGTTTTATGAGGTTCACAAACTTTTCTGGCATATATTCATTTAAATATATATATATATAGTTACAGATTTTTTTTCTTTCCTTTCTCCCTCCCATTTTCATTTGAGATGACTGATGTATATACTTTTCTTATAGGCAGAAAATAGTATCCTTTAAACTCTGTTATATTTATTTCAAGCTGTAAGCTAATGGTCAGGTGATCTCACATAGCACATTTTGATCTGACTATGAATCAGTGTACATTAGCATGTTCTTAAGGTCAAGCAGGATTTTGCTGGGACAGAAAAGTCTGCTTCTTCCTCCACGGAACTGTAATCACAGTTTCAAGTAAGGGAGTCTAATAGATGTAATGCTGCAGAAGACTACAAAGACTTTTCATAGGGACATTCTCTAAAATGTCTCTCTAGCTGGGGTTGAATTATTTAGTGATGAGATTAAAACCATTCATAAAGCCTTGCAATGGGAAACATTTTATGTTCAGACACTGGATATAACATAACTTTATTCATATTGGAATAGACAGCATGATGCAGATAAGCAGCATTACTCTGTTGAAAGGTAGTAAGCATCTGACAAAATTTCTCTTCTGTCTCATTTTGAGAAATCTTGTCTTTAAGGAAGATGATTATGGAAGCCTGCCAGTGATAGACAATATGTGCAGCTCAGTTCTGTCACGTATGGATTTGTTAAAGTGGTTAAGGTATTAAGAGTCTGTTTTTAGTCACAAAATTAGACTACAAATCCAGATCACAGCCCAAACCAATGTGTCTGTGCAGGGTCCTCTATCTAAAACTGTGTTTTAATATGGCTGAATATTCCAGAAAAGGGCTGGAATTATTATTAGCAGGAACATGTGCCACTAATGCCAGTTGCATGTAAAATCTACTTTCTAAATCATGTGTGCCTATGTAAAATAGAATATGTTCATGTCTCGCTGCCACATTCCTCATTTTTCTAGAGTGAAATTAGATGGATGAATACATTTAATTAAGACATCAGAGAAAGGAATAGTTGGCTTTGCTAGTGCAAATTAGTTTGAAAGCAAAGACCTTCCATTATTCTCTTCCCTTGATAGGATAAGCAGATTGATTTTATAATTTCCTTGAGACATAGAACTAACATTGCTTTTAAGAGGGGAGTGGGATACAGAGTGTGTAACAGCTGCATGTCCAAGAGGTACCAAAAATGTTCTATTAAGAGTGAGGAGAAAAGATCTTATTAAAGTGGGTGTATTTGTGGGTGCTGAGGAAAAATATTCACCATATCTGAGCAGAATTTCTGAGATTCTTTCTCCATGGGCTAAATAAGCTCTAGTTATTTAGAGTTCCTCAGGGTTGCTCATATATTTGTGAAGCTATGAGTATTTTGTATGAAACTCTTTTTTTGTGTGAAACATTGCTTCTCACATGCCCTCAGCTTTGTCAGATTTGAGATGGGAAAGACACAGTGTAATTGAAATTCAAATAAATTGGATGTGTGCCTCTGACTTTAAGCCTCGTTCTCAACACAATGCTCAGAAGTGAAGGAATTGAAGTGAGTTTTTCTCCCCCTGATTTTTTTCTACAGATTAGTATTGTTCAAATGTTGGTGGAATTACACAGTCCCCAGAGATTTTAAAAGAATCAAACAAAGCTTTGTGTTTATCCTCCATCTACATTCTAAGATTAAACTGGATTTTAAACATAGTGGTACATCCAAAATCTCCTGGGTTCTCAACTGATGCTTGTAGCAATGCAGCCTTTGTGACAGGAGGTGGGGAGGTACAGCATGGGAGCCCTGAGAAAAGTACTCTGTAGCCTGTGGTTTCAGATGGCACAAATGAGCATTTGCTGCAGAGGGGCTGTGCTGCCTGACACTCACTGAGGATTTTGTGCATTAAAAAACTTTTCTTTAAGACGAATACTCTCCATCAGATGTCAGGTCTTGTTTTCCTTCAGGTCAAATAAGAACTACAAAACTAACTTTCCCCCATATCCTTTTGCTGCTGAGCTTGCCTAGCAATCTTGAATATAAAAAGCAACCAAACTTGTGCCAGATGAAATAGCTACAAATCAAGATTGTGCTCTGCAATGTGGAAAACAACATCAAGATTTTGATTGTTTCATTTATTTATTTATGTATTTATGCAAATTATTAAAACACTTGGTTTGCACAGTTTTATCATTAGAATAAATGCTACTTAGTAATGCAGGCATGTCATTTTACAGTGACTGTGGGAGCTTCATTTTTTTAATGTGAGCCTAGTAAGAGCTCAGGGTAACATTTCAGGGTATTGTATAGGAAGGCAGCATACTGATAGGATTCACAAGAACTAGAAAATTCCCCAGGAATGTTTCTAATCATGTTTTCTTGAACCACTCTTTCCAGGCCCAGATCTCTAACCTCAAGGATCAGGGAAATATTCCACCCAACTTCATAGCCCTTTCATCAAATAAAAAGAGAGATGCACACCAGTGCCACACTTAGACTTAACAGCTTACACGTAAAACATATGTATTTTTTGGTGAGAGACAAAAATTAATTTTTTTCTCTCCTTAATTTGATACAAAGATAGATGCATTACCTGGGAGACAGTACCCTGCCCCAAAATATCTTATAGTTGCTGGCTAAGTCTGTTTCTAGCTTGATTTGACAAGATGCAACAAGTCAAGAATACTTCATTTTAGTACAGCTGATCCAAGACTTATTTTGAAGATTCCATTGCTTATCGGTCCCTATTTCAGTATTTTTATGGCAAGTGAAAAACTTCTACAGAAGGTGTTGAGATCCCAACTGAATATCCTGAAACTTAGAGTACACTGGTGAACCAACTTCACATCTTTACTTGAGGCTGGGCAGGCTTGCACTTGTGTCTCCTGTATGGGGAAGGAAAACATTCTGTTTCAATACTACGTTTGGGGTGGGGCACTTTATTTCTCTGCTGCCTGTGAGGGGAAGATGTGCTCTGAGAATGCCAAAAATTGCAGAGAAGTGTGACACATTGCACACTCCTACCAGGACTTAGCAGCAAGACGAGAGGCTCTCAATTTGTGTCATGCTGAGTGGCCACTATCAAAAAGAAAGAAAATGAGGGACATAGAGACAGTGAAAAAGAAAACTGTAGTGGTGCCTAACATAACAGCTTTGCCATTTGCAATCATAGTCCTGTGTACCTTTCCTCTGTTCTCTTTTTCTAAGCATACCTAAAAGGCGAATTTTGTGTTGGATTTTTAATTACAAGACCCCCTCTGTACTGTAAATTCTTGTTAGCATTGGGTTTTGCTATCTAAAATTGGACATATGGTATGTAACTGAGAGTTGTGTTAGCAACAAAGCCCTAATACTTCTTATTTGGAAAATAGGAGAGTAGATCACAAGTTCCTATTACTTGTCCATCACTTAAAATATGGTAGGAGTTCCAGGGCTATAAAAAAAAGCCTGGGTTTGGGATAAACTTGGTTATGAATGCTGCACTTTAATTTGAGATTTTTGTGGCTATAACATACTGGCAAATATTTCAATGCTACATTTAGGCTGAGTTAATTTAATTGAATAAAAATCAGCTTATTTCTAAATTACTCTTTATATGATTTCCGAGTACATACTAAATGCAAAGTTTGGAAATTCAGCTTGGCTCTCTCCTGAGTTTCCCCATAAAGAAATTACCTCAATTGTTCTGTGTTAAAATGATCAGCAAAAACAGGTGTTCTGTTTCTGGACAGCTCCAGAATATAATAAATAAATAAAATTAATTATAAAGATGGAGAATTAATGAAAGCTGGACTTTATACAAGGGCCATAGTGACAGGACAAGGAGGAATGGCCTTCAACTGAAAGAAGGTGGGTTTAGATTGGATGTTAGATGGAATTTCTTCACTGTAAGTGTGGTGAGACACTGGAACGAGTTCCCTAAAGAGCTTGTGAATGCCCCAGCCCTGGAACTTTGAAAGCTGAATGGTCTAGAGAAAGATGTCTCTGCCCATGGCAGTGGATTTGGAACTGGGTGATCTTTAAGGTCCCATCCAACCCAAGCCATTCTATGATTCTGTGACAATAAAAGAGCAAAACTAGATATCTGAGCTCCTGACTCCTTACCTTTAAGAAGTTCATACTCCTTTCCCAGTTGCATCAGTGCTTCACGTGTGATGGTGTTTGTGGACATACTTGGCAAGATATCCATCTTTTAAGTGGAAAAGAAATTAAGGAAAAAAAAAAAAAAGAAAGAAGGAAAATCCATGATCAGTGTACACTTTCATTTTGGTTTCCCAAATAATTTCTCTGCAAGTATTCTTAATAAGAACTGCTGCAGCATGAAGCAAAATTACTCAGTTATGACAGAACTGTGTATTGTGCTCTACGAGCAGGAATACAGTTGTGTGTATGCAACATGAGTTGAGATTTCATCTAGTTGTGATTCAGTTGTGGCACTTAATTACTGCATACTCGGGTCTTCTGTAATAGATGTGTTTTCTTAACCTCCAACCTCCAAGTCTCCCAGCTGCTAGACCAAGAATTCTTTTATAATTGAAAAGCTATTTGGGAATACTCCAATCTTTTTTTGAAGTGAAAACCACAGCACAGCATACTAAGAAAGCAATTTATTCGAAGTCAGAGGGGCAGGTCGCTCTGTTTCAGATTGTCAGTGTGTTTCCAGTAGGTTTGGGTCTTTTTGATTAGGACTGGGGCAGGAGGGGAGTTGATTGGACTTTGTTGAATAGACTCCAGGTTGTGAGCTATTTCCTCTGAAATACTCTTCACACAGCAGTTGATTTGCAGCATGTAAGGTACATGATAACTTCTCATACAGAATCCATATAATCTAAACCTCAAGATAAATCAAAAAGTGTTGTGCATTGTCATCCACTCTATTCTGCCTCTTCTAAAAGTCAAGAAAACACTGAAAAACAGTTTGCATGCCCTTGGGGTATGAATTCACTACTCTTGTCTAAAGGCGTTATCAAACCTGTGGCTTTGGGAAAGACACACCAGCATATAAACAGGTTTTATCTTCCTTTCACCTCTTAGACTTCTAAGCAAGAATCTATAAAATTAAATACTGTTATTCAAGTTAAAATTGGATAGCTTTCCTTTTTTTAAACAATGAAATCCATGTAAGTACAATTTAACCTGTACAAATGGTTCCAAAACTAATTAGAAGGAAACCCAATCCTTACCTGGGGAAATTCCAAATTTCATTTATAAAATAAATTGTGTCAAATGCATTAGAGCTACAATATTCCTGATAGACACTTTAAATAGAATACAGTGATGTGCGTATTTAATGAGAATAAAGAAAAACAGAAATCTTGCCAAGCCTGCTTAGTGATTTACATCCTAACAGGTAATGGTTGGGTCTATTTTCCTTGAGTTGCCTGGATACTGTCACCTGATGCACTGCAAGTGGCTAGGAATCATAGACTCATAGAATCACTGAGGTTGGAAAAAATGCCAAAGATCATTGAGTCCAACTATTAACCATTGTGTTCACCACTAAACCATGTCCCAGGGCCACATCCACATGCCTTTTGAACACTTCCAGGGATGGGATTCCCCCACTTCCCTGGGCGGCCTGTTCCAATGCCTGGCCACCCTTTCAATGAAATTGGTCCTGACACAATTTTGGGGGTTGTCTCTAAAGTGTTAGGCTGTTCAGGAGTGTTTTGCAGCTGGTACACTGAAGACAGTGGGGTTTGAAGTAGATGCTGTATGGACTGAGTGTCTTCACGTGACTGGGATGCTGGAGACTTTCCTTTTCTCATCCAGTGTCTCCATCCTGTCAAAAATTGTTCCATGTAGAAAATATGCAAATCAGCAATGCTGTTAAAAGGCCATGGGACAGGAGAGGAGATACGTGGCACAGCTGCAAAACACAGTTCTCACTGACACCCCAGTGTAGGTGCTGTTCAGGGGCAGAAATGATCTTGCACTTTGGGCTGTACACCTTGAGGAGGGCTAAGTATGAAGAGGGTATGAATAGAAAAGGTCTTGAGAATGGGACAAAGGTGAAACACACTGACATTCATAGTTACTGACCACAGTGGGAAAAAATCTGAAGGCTACTGATTGATACCTTTTTTGACAGAAAGGTGACCAGTTCTATTTACTAAATCATCCAGGTGAATATTTCAGTGATGGAGATACTGAACAAAAGGAAAACAACCCACACAGCACATGTTTTCTGGGGTGTCAAAGGCAGGTGGAGTAGTTGAACCACAAATGTCTAATTGGGTCATTTTTTTCAAGCCAGGAAGAGAAATATGTCAGGTGGAGGACGCCCAGGAACTACACACCAAGCAGCTTAATCACCACCAGGACTCATTGTGCCTGTCTAGCGGAAAACACAAAGTATCACACAACTTAGTTATCTCCAGAGTGACAGCTGGACAGCGGTGTTGAAGCTCTCAGCTGTGGATTTATGTCTTTATACTGATATTTAAATAGTTGAGTCCCTGTATGTAGCTGATAGTACATTACAGACTTTGGAAATGTTCACATTACAGCCTTGATAGTTCAGCATTTCACATAATTTTTCCTTCTAACTGAGCTAGTATTATATGCTGGGGAAGCAGAGAAATAAATAATGTGTGGTGACCATTTTTTCCCCTTAAATTAACTCCTCTGTTATCCCCTTATTTATAAAAATTGAACAAAAGCATGGTGTAATCTACTTTTATGAGTTATGATAATCATTATGTGATTTTTTATATTTAGTTTGCCTAGGTTTCTATTTATAAAGTGAAAAGAGAGATTAAGTATTTTCACCAGAACTTCCAACTGGGCTCTGGAATTACAGCTGTCCAGCTGGCTCTGACTCATTTCAACAAATAAAAATGCTAAAATCTGATCTAATAAGATAGGTTCCTGCTGCATGTAAGACAGAGGGGGTTGCCCATCTTGCCTTTTTTTATACTTTTAACCTGCAGCTTTTCTGCAGACAAACAAATTTTCCTAGCTAGCAGAAATATAGTTAATCAGAATAGATAAAGGACTGCAGCCATGTAAAATTGGAGAGACATTCGAGAGTAATCATGGGTCCTCATACTCTGTAATTCCAAGAATTCTAAATTCAACTAGAAAATAATTAGATTATTCAACACCTGGAAGGATGCAAGAAGTGCAGATTTAAAAAAGATATTCTTATACATACTCAATAATGGGATACGATGAGTTATAAGAATTTATATTTGTGACAGTACATTTTTGAAACAGCAATCTAATGACATAAATGCAGTATCTTTTGTTATGAAAGAAATAGGAATTAACTGGCAGTCTTTTTATTTAGGGAAAAGTTTTGTGATCTCCAAGTAATGTATTTTCTTATATTTTGAAACAAAAGAAGACATTTTAGGTTTGCTGTAAAATGAAATTCATGTATAAAAGCTCTGAGGTCTTTGGAAAATTAAATTATCTTGGCTTTCATTAAAATCAAAACCTGTCACCCTAATTTGACCTCCTATGAATTTCATGAAACTTTTAAAATTAGTTCAATTTAGACATGTTGTTTTGGACCAAAATCAAAATGCTCTCTTCTCAAAAATGTCAAACAAATGTTTTAAATGTTTTACCTGTGTTTCCAAAATGAAATTTCTTTGAAATAGCTTAAATGTAAAGATTGATGAAAATGTTTTCCATAGGAAAAACAAAACTGGCAAATCTTTAAAGCAGTTCTCTTTAGAAATAAGGTTTTAGCATTACACTGTTCTTCAGCACAATTTTAAAGTCATAAAGTCTAATATCACAGGGAACAAAAACATAACGTGGGGGTTGGGAATTCAGACTTAGTAAAACAGTTCCAGAGAAAAACTAAAACCTGTGGTGCACTTCAAAGATCTTCTCATAATGTGTGAGAGTGTATTTTCAAGGCTCTTCACCATCTAGGCAAAAAATAATTTTCTCTTTGTATATGAGCCCATCTACTACAGCTAGAAAAATTCAGTTTGGCAATGATGGCAGGATGATTTCTGGTGATGGGAGGTAAGCACCTCTCTCTCTACCTTGCCTACTCCCCTCCTTGTAATCCATGTAACTTCACTGGTGGGAAAGTTTCCAGTAGGATTTCCATCCCAAGGATAACCATATGTGCTGTTGGCATAAGCCCATGCACAGCTTGCCCTTCATTGACAGGTAGCACAGAGTTACTGTGGATGGAAGGAACTTCTGGAGATCATCTAGTTCAACCATTCCTGACTAAATCAGGGCCAATTAGAGCAAGCTGCCAAGAACTATGTCTGTGGGTTTTGAATATCTCCAAGGATGAAGTCTCCACAGTGTCTCAGGACAAGCTGTTATAGAATCACAGAAACCTGAGATGGTTTGGGTAGGCAGGAACCTTCAGAGATCATCCAGTCCAAACCCTTGCAGTGAGCAGGGACATCTTCTACTAAGTCAGGTTGCTCAGAGCCCAGTCCAACCTGACCTGGAGTGTCTCCAGGAATGGGGCATCCACCACCTCTCTCAGCAGCCTGTTTCCATGTTTCACTGCCCTCGTCTTGAAAAAATTCTTCCCTATATCTAGTTTGAATCTACCCTCTTGATTTAAAATCTTTGCCACTTGACCTACCACAAGAGGGCCTACTAAAATGTCTGTTCCCATCTTTCTTGTAGGCCCCCTTTTAGCATTGAAAAGCAACACTCAGATCTCCCTGGAGTCTTCTCTTCTGCAGGCTGAATGACCACAAGTCTCTTAGCCTGTCCTCACAGGAGAGGTGCTCCAGCCCTCTGATCATTTTTGTGGCCCTTCTCTGGACCTGCTTCAATATCCTATGCATTTCTTGTACTGAGAAACACTCTTCAGGTGTTTAACCACCATCACAGCTAAATAAGTGTTTTCCTGTTTTTCAGTTTGTTCCCACTGTCTCTCATGCTCCCAATCAGGCACTGAGAAGATTCTGGGTCTGTCATCTCAACTCCCTCCCATCAGGTATTTATACACATTTGATAAGATCCCTACTGAGACTTCTCTAGGATAAACATTCTCAGTTCTCTCAGTCTCTCCTTGTATGACAGTTGTTCCAGTACCTTTCTTTCCAGGAAGCTGATGTCTTTCTCATTTTGGGGCACCCAAAACTGGAGACATCACTCAGGCTGTGGCCTCACCGGTGCTAAGGAGAGATGAAGGATCACCTGCCTGAACACAGCCTGAATATTATAATTATAAATGGCTGGTTAAAGCTAAATTGTGCTAGGGTGGATGACTGAAGCCCACACAGTTCTGACAAACATCAGTCTTGGAGTGGATGCCCTTCCTCTTAAACAGATCAGTCTAGTTGTGCTGATGAAAAACAGAGTTTCTACCTCTTCCTAGTGACCTTTTCCTTGAACTTTTGGCTACACTGAGATTTGGCTCCAGCCCCCCACCTTTCTAGGGCAATGATACTTAAACAAAATCACACTTAAGGCAATGATTCTTTTAGTACCATTAAAAAAACCCTTCTTCAAAATTTAAAACAACACAGAAGAAGAAAAAAAATAAATCAGTTAACCTAACAGGCACAAAATCTGAATGCACAGATTGGGACTTTCATTGATATCAGGTGCAAAGGCAACAAACTGGTATCAAGTTTTTACTTAAACAGACTGAGACACCAATTATCACTTACAACTCAAATACCAATTTTAACATCAACTTAGGGCCCACACATTTTAAAGGAGGTTAAATCTAGGTATTTTTTCTCATTATTTTACATTTCAGAACAGAGAAAAACTCAGCTATTTTTGGCTCTAGAATTAAACTTAAAATTTGTCTTCCTGCCTGCCCATCTATATTTTCTTTCTTTTCTCTGGAAGGCAAAGTCTGCCTTGAACCAAACGTACTTCCCAGTACATTTTTTAAATGCAAATGGCATGAAATAAAATTGGATCCATTGCTGAACATTTCCTCAGGACTGTTCTGAAGTTGTTCGTAGGTATAGTATCCAAATCCAGTCTGAATGCTTTCGGTGTTGGTGGAAGTTTGAGCTCAGTGTTAGAGCTGAAGGGTGATTTGAAATGCAGTTCAGCTCACTGCATGGACCTAACCTGTGGAGATTTTGGTCTGAGCTAGTTTCCAGCTTACAAATTGATTTTCTTTTTGTCATCTAAGACTGTTTGTGGCTTAGTCTAGCAGTACCAAAGTTGACTCACACACTTGCACAAAAACATAAAACCCTATGGTTTATTGTGAGGACCCTGACTGAAATCCAAGCCATATTGCTTTCAGCTGAGCTTTGCTTTCAGATTTGGATTTGTTTGGAACAAAGACTAGAACGTGAAATTCAGGCAGAGTACACTTGAGAGAACTGCTCCTAGTGTGAGGATAGTAGCTCAAAAAGGAAGAACTGCACAAGGCAGGGAGAGAATGCCTTTAAAATATGAAGATTAGTCTGTAGAAAAAGAGCAATAAAGTGCAAATAAGCAATATGCAAAACATGATTCAAATTGTATTTGATAAATTATATTATTATACCTATATAAATATAGACATTAAATTATATTATTAAAATTTGCAATCATCTACAGATTTTTGCTACCAAGAAGAAAGCACCAAAATCTAGAAAAATGACATCATTAGCAAGTAAATGCAATTTTGATGTATTTCCAACTGCAAATCAGTTTGAGGAATACTGAAATGGAGTAGCTCATTTTTCTGTGGAAGAATCAGCCCATGAGATAATACCACACCAATAAGACAAAGTGAGAGACCTTCTTCTGTGCTGACAAGGGACAGAGAGAGCCAGAACAGTTTGCAGCTGCCAGAATAAAGCTGTATCATTGCATCTGAGGCTTGTCACATTGATCCTCATGTGATGCTTTGTGCTGATTCCATTTCACATATGAAATCATCATGGCTGCTTCACAAGACTAATTAAATTGTGGGGTTTTTTCCTATCTTTTTTCAATGACTCTGGGTTTTGTTTGGGTTGGTGGGGTTTTTTGCCTTTTTTTTGGTTGTTTGTTTGTTTTGGGTTTTTGGGTTTTTTGGGTTGTTTGTTTGTTTCTTTGTTTGGGGTTGTTGTTGTGTTGTTGGTTGGTTGGGTTTTTTTCCCCAGTATATCTGTCCTAGCTTAAGTTGAGCAGTTCCTAATGTCAGAAGGAGGGGTTTTATTATGGACTATGGATATTGGTACAGCCATAGAAAACTCTATATAGGAACACATTAGTCCTAGTAATAACTTCTCCTGATTTAGTCACTATGCTGTTGCAATTATGATAATCAAGTCAGTAATTTAAACACTGTAGATCACTAATAAATGCCAGTAAAGATTATAATTAATCAACTTATTTTCTTCTGGTTGCCAAGGTCCAATCAGTCATCACCTCCTAAGAATATTTTTGAAACAGTGGATCTTGGGCCAGGTTTAGACCAATTCTCATGAGCTTTTTAGTTTTTAGATTTGAGCAGATTCTCTGAAGGCAGGGTGCATACAATAGCAGCTTTCTAGAATGTAACAGAAGAAATTGCATGTCATCCCAGCATTTAGTTTTACTATAATTCTCCCCAAATTCTCGTATTTTCTTCCTAAGTATCAGCTCATATTACTGTATTCTTTGGGAGATATTTATAATCCAGCCAGGCAATTAGGCACAGCTGGATCACTCCTAATTGCCCTGGCCTAAAGTTAATTTGTAAATGTGGGTAATTCACTCAGAAGGTCATGTGTAGGGCTGGGAGGGTTTGTCCAATCTGATCGTTTCAGAATTTTTAACCAGATTAGCAGATGTTCCCCAGCGTATCTATGGGCAGTGTGGTTCTCTAGTAAAAAAAAAAAAAAATAAAAAAAAAAAAAAAAAAAAATTGCTGATGATGATGCTAAAGGTGAGACAATAGCGTGAAATTACCTTCAGTGAGATTGGACAAACAGCACAGGGTAGAATACTGAATAAACGGCAGGTGAGAAACACAGTGAGGGCAGGTCTGCAACAGTGTCACATACACAGTCATCAGCTCCAGGCAAAGTGTTTCTGACTTCTAGGATCAGGACTGTAGATGTCTCCTCTTTCTCCTCTTCCCACAAAGTGACCCTTGCTTGGCTTTTTTCGTTTCTGGATTTGTTTGAGGGTTTTGTTTGTTTTGGTTTGGGTTGTTTGTTTGTTTTTTTTCCTAGTGACTAAGCATTTAAATTGAGTCAGCTGTGGGAGAGGAGAGGATTGAAGGTAAAGTAGTGCTTTTTATTATTCAGGTTGTCGTTAATTGCTGTTTTCAGTTCACAACATTTAAATGAAATATTCACGCAATTGGGCTGGTTGTAATTCAATCAGAAACCCATCCAACTACCCTGAGGAATCCCATCAGGGCTCCTTACGCAGCAAGAAAGAATTTTAATTAGAAATTTGAAATAAGCTTTCCTCCAGTTTTGCCAGAAACAAAATGGGCTGGTGCTTAGTGCTTCCATTTGGGGAATTAAAACCTTTGCAATAAAAATCAGCATTTAAAGAAACATGTAGAATTTGAGAGTGTGATAAATGGGTCTCTATTTACACTTTCTGGTAAAACCAAGTGAAGAATATGAATGTCTTGTAAACATATTTTTAGGGTGTAAAGTACACCACCACTTCCCCTGTATCTGTATTTTTAAAAGCACTATCTTATACTAAAAAATGATGAATTATTTAGTTGCACAAAGCTGTGTTTGAAAATGCAGCTAATAAAAAATAGGAGGTAGAGAGCATTTTGGATGCCAAATTACTATAGAGGAATTTAAAATAGGTCACATGGTATTAGCCATGAGATGTGTTTTGAATTGTTAGAAGAATTGCAGTAAGATGTTTGGTCCAACCACAGGGTAAAAGGTATAGCAACAGGAGCAGTTCCTATCATTCAAAAATCATGATTCTTAAACCAGTCAGTAATTTTGAGGTGTATGTCTCAACTCTAATAACTTAGGGGAGGGTAGCAGGAGGAAGTTACTTGTCTCTGCCTTGGGTTGCTGTAGAGTAAATCAATTAGGCAATCTACTCTTTAGTCATTTTTACTGCTGCAGACCAGTTCTGGTACCTATGTAGCATTTGACCTCCACTGTAAATGTGAGAACAGCTGCAGGTTTGACTCCACTGCAGCAGAGTTTAGCACCCCACTCTTAAAAGAGATAAATACAGTCACTGGGTGGCAGATGAGTACTATGGTGGGAGATTTGGGTTTATGTTCATTTGGTCTCTGTTGTTTGGTTGTTTTCTGTGGCTTGGCTAGGTTTTTTACATGTTTTGCATTTTTTCCACGTTAAGGGGCTTTTTGTAGATTTTGGGTTGTGGAGTTCCTGGGTTCCTGGATGGTTTGTTAGGTTTCTTTTTGCTTGTTTGGTGGGGTTTAGGCTGGCATTTAGGTTTTGTTTGTTTGGGGGGTAAAAATTTGGTTTGGTTTGGTGTTTTTTTTGCTCTTGTTTAACTTTTTAAACAGAGTTTAAAATGGCCACCTCGCCTTAAGCAGCTTTTCCTTTTGCCTTCTGACCCTATGTCCATGCCTTGTTTGTCTTCTGCTAGTCTCTTACTTAAAAACTCCTCTCAAAAAATACAGGGCCGAACACAGAAGTCTTTCCTTCAGCATAAAATGTAGAAGCCTGAAACTGACACTTGCAGACACAGCCCAGCTCATTTTGAGATGTTTCTCCTGGAAACACAGTGCTTTTTGTTTGTATCGTTTGCATTTAATTAGAGGGACAAGCATGGTGAGACTGTTTTGGAGACCTCCCAAGGCCATTTGCTCAAGGCTGTTCAGTTTGTTGGTGGGCTCCAGGACTTGCACCTCCCCTTTCTGCACCTGCACCAAAGCCATCAGTTGCTTCAGACCCTTGAGAAGGGCAGGTAGGAGAGAATACAGGACTGCAGGCAGCATCCTTGAGTTAGCTAAATTGGCAGCAACTGCATTGACTTGACTTACACTACAGCTGATGGTCCATGATATTTAGATGCTGGCTACTAAGAAATACCCTGCTGTCCCAGCCTTACCCCTTGGACAAGTGTCTTTCTCTGTGCTCCAAAACTGTTAAGTGTACGAAACCAAGCTTCCACTTTCAGTGTTTTTATTCTGCTGCTTAAAATCCCTAGAGCTCAGCTAGGGGTAAGATGAGCCTGATTATATGCAGGGTGAGTCTGAACATACAGCTAAAATATAAAAGGTCGTACTGTTATTTAGTTCAGGATAAGGGCTTGGCCATAAGGATTTCTGCTGCATTTTTGGCTCTTTTTTCCCCCTTCTTCGTGCATTCTAAGACTTGGGATATGTGTCTTAATGAAAGTCAGGAGCAAGGTTTTGTATTAAAGCATGAGTTACATCTTGTTTTCATATTTAGAAAGAGGACTGTCGAGTATAAATGGATAATAAATTTGGCTATATATGACATAAAACTTTTTCCTGACTGAAAGTATTCTCATTTCACAAAGATTATGCAGTTTGGTTTTGTATGGAAACAATATTAGCTAGAAAACAGTTAATCTCTTGGCATAGGAAAATAATGTATTTTTATGGCAAAAACATTTATTAAGAGAATAAATTTTCCTTCAGGGGCATCTCACTGATTTTACAACCAGTTTCACATTTAATTCCAGTTCTTTGGAGCATGATATCTCAGATATTTCATGCTAATGACTTCAAAATGTTTAGTAAGTTGTGCTTGAAAATAAGCCTGTTTAGTTCACCTAATTTCAAGAAGACTTATGATCATGTTTAAACTGTAGTTAAAGGATAACATTCTTTATAGCACTCTGAACAAGATCAGGTGCCCCAGTTCAGTGTGCAGAGCAGAGGATCAGGTTATAATCACTGTAATATTCCAAAGGTTAGTTTTAATTTACAAGAGCAAAGTGATTTTAATGAAAAGGGGAAAGTTTATTTAAACAAAAGCTCTTACTTTAAAAAGGGTTCAGACATTATAATCCCAAGGGAGTTCTACTTAAAAGTTCTTGAGGAAATAATGAAGAGAAGAACAAAAGGTTGAGGCTTAAGGAAATCTGCAGAAACTGAGCAGTCAGTAGAAAAAAGAAGTTATAGTCATGGAAATGGAAGTTCTCTATCTGTTCTCCCTTGGCTGAGGACCTCTTTGGCTGTTTTGTCTACCAAGCATCTTTGTGATTCGTGCAGGGGCTCTCTAGATTCTGTAGAACAGGAACACAATGAGCACAATCTGTCATCATAATAGTCAGTCCCTGTCAATTATACTGGTGATTTAAGGAAAAAATAATCCTTACAAATGATCTCTGACTGAGGGAATTCAACGCTCAGCAAAAAGACCCACCAAAAACACAAAAAACCCCCAAAAAACAAACAAACAAACAAAACCCCCACCAATTCACATCACTCTGAAACTAGCATCTTTCTCCTTAACTTTTTTAGCTGCAGTATGAACAGCTAGCATACAATGCTACAGTTAAAATTAAAAACACTGTAGCTTCCACCAGTATCAATTTGCTCTCCATCCTCAGACATCAATGATTTTTCTTTCCTACAAAAGGGATTAATTCAAAATTTAGCCTATATTTTAAGCTACATGCTATAACTACAAAGAAGGTAAAAATTATTGCCTCTCTCTGATCATTGCTTATCTTCAGTTAATATAATGGGAGAAGTACTTTCTTTATATTCAGAGAAAATGCCATTTGAAGTCTCTATCAATGTACTAATTCTGGACTGGACATTAGCTGCAGTAGCAAAAAACATCTTTTAGACTGAATCTGAAATCTTTTCTCTTGTCTGCTTAAGCAGGGAGTGAGTTGTCAGTTCATACTTTCCTCAATGTGTGCAAAGTAATAATAGTGATATGCCTAGAGATTATCATACAGAGTTTTCTTTGACAGCTGGGAGCAGCTGCACTATAAACAAAGGAGATGCAGAAACAAGCCTGTCTAGCCAGACCAGTGCACATTGTGTGTTCCCTGGAGAAACTAATCTCTTCTGCTACTTCCCATTGCTCAGCTTACCCAGCATGTCTCAAGCCATGTCTAATTACCATTCCTACCTTTCACTCAGTCCAAAGAGGCACGATTGTATCAGACAAAATATGCATCTTATTTCTGTGTTAGTCATGTATTACTTCTCCCTTTCCCCTTGCACCTGAGCTTTTACCAAATCTGTTATTTCAGCTGTACCTTGACTCACAACTTTATAAATGAATGCACATTTCCAGCTCACTGAAGTGGCCTTCGGTGTTTCCTGATGCTTTTTTTTACAACTTTTAGAATACATTTACTATTTAAGTTTCTGTTATTTCTTGCCACTTTATCTGTTTATCTTAGATAAGTTCTTTTTTTCCTCTCCTGGTTTTCTGTCACTGGTTTACAGACGCTGTAGACACAAAAACTTCATCTTATCCATTTATCTTGGAACTATGATATTTATGCATGGCTTGCATAGATGTACACAAAAAACAGCACTTAGGAAACATGATGAGTAAGTCTCCAAATCAACCTAAATAATGCAAAGTATTATTTTCTGGTTATACTGTAGTTACTAAACCCACTTATCCTTGCGAAACAGTATACTTGCTCTTTCCAAGATACTTGTTTGAGATCTCGCTGATGTGGGATAACTGGGTTTTGAGCTCTTGAGCCACCAAAGCTAATCCGGTTACTGCTTCTATACAAACCTGCAGTTATTTCCTGTGAATGAAATATGTACACAGGAGGGAGCACCTCTTTGCATGTCAACTGCTTTGAATCATTCTGGCACTTGGCCTGAGCCACCTTTCATCACCGTGAATTCTAAGTTGGCAAATCTGAAACTTTAAAGACAGGAATAAAAAGTTCTGTCACTGTCATTGAAAAGGAATGGTCATTATTCTTTTCCTTTAGAATTCCAGAGCTACCTTCAATATTCTCTTTTAGTTGTAGTTGGGAGAGAAGTCAGTAAGGAGTATCAAGAAGAAAGTGGAGTGAAAATAATTATATGATTTCAAAGAGCCACTGGCCCTGCATAGATTTTGCTCTGAGTTACTACCAAGGGGCAAATCCATAATGTATAATAGAAGTACCAGGTTTCCCATACTGGAATATCTCCTATCTTCTGCATATCCAATGTTTTCTGAAAAAATGAAAAGTGAACATGCTTATAGTGAAATTTTTTAGGATGTGAGCCTCCTCTTCCTGAAGCCAATCAGGCACCCTGCAAAATATGGAAGAAACCTTTTGGCCTTTTCAAGGAATTAAAGAGCTTAATTTAGTTCAGCACTATAACATTTAACTGTAAGAGATCTCTGGATTGTCCTCAATAAAATCAAAAATGCTAGATGTTGTTGTTGGTTTCTAGCAATTTTTTACTACAGTCTGATTAGTGCTCAGTGCTTCTTGAGTATCAGAATGTTTTAATCCAAGGAAAGTGATGATCATGCATGCCAGTTTCATACATGCATGTATGTGTGGCAGCTTTGGCTCAGCAGCTGTTCAGTTTTTATTTTGCATATTAGTGTATTGATAAGTCCTGTGGAAGGCAATTCTGTTCTTTTAGTCCAATTTGTCTATGGTCTTTCCTAAAAGTATTGTCTCAGAGACAGGGACTCTATCGTGCCAGTCATGGAAGAGTGTGAAATGTTCATTGACTTGGGAAACATTAGAAAATTCTGTAAACCTGCACTTTTCACATGTCTTAATATCCAAGGAGTGTCTTGAAGTGATCTAGTTGAAGAGAATGAAATTGATGATGGATACCTGATTTCCAAAGACAGCCGTTCTTTAAGCTACAGTTGATTTCAAAAAGGATGGTACGAAGTGAGATCTCAAATAATCCTGTGAAAGGAAAGGAAATCAAGACAAACACCTTAAGGTAAGGAGGCTCTTTATTGTAATAAGTTAGCCGAGATTCCGTTTTCTTCATGCAGGAAAAGCCAATCCTTTATTCACATAACTTATTTTATACAGTTTTCACAGACCTCGTGTGCAACACCTATTGGCTGGTAGTTTTCTTACTACTTCATTTTTTGGTCAGAAGGTGATTTGTGCGTACGTGCTAAGATTAAGGTTGTTTACATTTTTTCTTTTATGGGTTCTCATGGAGCAGATCTGATTGTTTACACAGATGCACTTATTTTTCAACCCAAGAACGGGTTGCTCGGCCCGCCACAGCCCTCCCGGGGCTGCTGCGTCCCCTCTCCCCCCGCAAATACCCGCGGTAGAAAAGCGGAGGGCGGAAAGCGACACATTAAATAAATAAATAAATAAATAAATAAATAAAATAAAAAAAACACCACCACACCAAAACCGCTAAAGGCCGCATATAGCAAAAGGCGGGAAAACACCGAAAATAAATACAGAAAAGGTTAAGAAGACACAAATTGCTCCCACCTCCCGGCCCGGCAGAGCCGCCGGGGCTGTTGGAAATCCCGCGCAGAGCCCGGCAGGGAACGCCATTGGAGCCGCCAGCTCCGGGGAGGGGCTGTCAGCGGGAAATGCGCTCCGGGTCCTGCCGTCTGCAAAGCTCCTGCGTTCCGCACGGAGCTGCGAACCGACCGATGCCCGGGGCTCGGGGGTTTCTGGAGGATAAAACTCACCCGCCCGGAGCCGCCGAGGCCACCGCCCGCCGCCGCGGCCACCGCCCGCCGCCGCGGCTTCCCGAGGAGCGGGAGCCGCCACCCCGCGCTGCCTGGCGAGACTGTGTCCCGCCGGAACCATTTTACAGAGGCGCATGCAAACAGATGCCGTCTCCCGGCTTTTCGTGCGGCCGGCGTCTTCACGTGGCCTAGATTGAAAGCAGTTTCGAAGTGGATATAACATTTTTAAATAGCCTTCTCAACATGAAAAACGGAATTAAAAAGGTAACTTTTCCATCGTTCCTGGGCAGAGGGAACAGAAACGGACCTGCAGACGCAGGAGGTACTGACCAAGAGGTCTCAGGCGGTTGCCGCAGCAGCTGCGATCCCTTCAGCAGATTGTAATTTTTTTTAAGGAATTTCTAATAAAATACCATGTAGGTAACGATTTTGTGGCTATCGTATCTTCCTCTATGGTCGCTGCCCACAAAAACTGCCCCAACTCGTCCCATGTTTCTATAGAAAAGGCATTTTGTACATCTGCTCTCACGTTATGTTTTCTAGTCCGTAGCAATAAAGTTCGCAATTTCCTTTTACCCCGTTTTATCCCGATTGCGCAATATAAGTGCCCACACACATATGATCGCTTTTTCGCCAGCTGACATTCGTGATCTAAGATTTCCCGTATTTTAGCCCTTTTTTAAGCTCAGTCTGGACATTACCCCGCCGCCCCGCATGCGGACTTTCTCCTGTGTTACGCTCCGCGCCGCCAATCTTCCACAGCGGAGTTGTTAAACTCACAGTCGGGACGCTGCCCCGCGGCCGCGCCTCCTCACGCCTGCCGACTAACGCGCGGATCCTCCGCGGCGCGGATCCTCCGCTGTCTCCACACGTCTCAGTCGCCACAATGCATTTTTCGGTCCATGCTCAGCCCCGCGGGCGGTCCTTCCCGGGAGCTGTCTTTGTTTGTTTCCGTATTTGTTTCCGTGATTGTTTCCTGTTTATTTCCTGTTCGTTTCCCTGTTTGTTTCTGTGTTTGTTTCCATGTTTGTTTCCTGTTTGTTTCCCTGTTTGTTTCCATGTTTGTTTCTGTGTTTGTTTCCATGTTTGTTTCCTGTTTATTTCCTGTTTATTTCCTGTTTGTTTCTGTGTTTGTTTCCATGTTTGTTTCCTGTTTATTTCCTGTTTGTTTCCTGTTTGTTTCCCTGTTTGTTTCCCTGTTTGTTTCTGTGTTTGTTTCCTGTTTGTTTCCCTGTTTGTTTCCATGTTTGTTTCTGTGTTTGTTTCCTGTTTATTTCCTGTTTGTTTCCCTGTTTGTTTCTGTGTTTGTTTCCTGTTTATTTCCTGTTTGTTTCCGTGTTTGTTTCTGTGTTTGTTTCCCTGTTTGTTTCCCTGTTTGTTTCCTGTTTATTTCCTGTTTGTTTCCCTGTTTGTTTCTGTGTTTGTTTCCTGTTTATTTCCTGTTTGTTTCCGTGTTTGTTTCTGTGTTTGTTTCCTGTTTATTTCCTGTTTGTTTCCGTGTTTGTTTCTGTGTTTGTTTCCCTGTTTGTTTCCCTGTTTGTTTCCTGTTTATTTCCTGTTTGTTTCCCTGTTTGTTTCTGTGTTTGTTTCCTGTTTATTTCCTGTTTGTTTCCGTGTTTGTTTCCATGTTTGTTTCCTGTTTATTTCCTGTTTGTTTCCCTGTTTGTTTCTGTGTTTGTTTCTGTGTTTGTTTCCTGTTTATTTCCTGTTTGTTTCCGTGTTTGTTTCCCTGTTTGTTTCCCGTTTATTTCCTGTTTGTTTCCCTGTTTGTTTCTGTGTTTGTTTCCTGTTCGTTTCCCTGTTTGTTTCCGTGTTTGTTTCCATGTTTGTTTCCTGTTTATTTCCTGTTTGTTTCCCTGTTTATTTCCATGTTTGTTTCCGTGTTTGTTTCCATGTTTGTTTCCTGTTTATTTCCTGTTTGTTTCCCTGTTTGTTTCTGTGTTTGTTTCCATGTTTGTTTCCTGTTTATTTCCTGTTTGTTTCCTGTTTGTTTCCATGTTTGTTTCCGTGTTTGTTTCCTGTTTATTTCCTGTTTGTTTCCCTGTTTGTTTCCATGTTTGTTTCCGTGTTTGTTTCCGTGCGTTCCGCGGCCCCGGGCGCTCCCCGCTCGGGTCCCGCTCCGCCGGCTGCTCCTGGTCAGTGTGTATTTTGTGCCGTCCCTTTCGCTATTTCGTGTGTTCGCCGCTTGAATTTCGTCTCGCTGCGGGCTGTTCGTTGGCAACTTTGTGTACTCCGTCTCTCGAGTCCCGTCTCGGCTTGGCCCGCGTCCTTTTGAGCGGCTGGCTCGGCTGTCGACTCCCGCGACCGCGTCGGGTCATCAGCTATTGGGATAAGTTAGCCGAGATTCCATTTTCTTCATGCAGGAAAAGCCAATCCTTTATTCACATACCTTACTGTATACCGTTTTCACAGACCTCGTGTGCAACACCCATTGGCTGGTAGTTTGCTTACTACTTCATTTTCTGGTCAGAAGGTGATTTGTGTGTACATGCTAAGTTTCAGGTTGCTTACATTTTTTCTTTATGGGTTCTCATGGAACAGATCTGATTGTTTACACAGATGCACTTATTTTTCAACTCAAGAACAGGTTGTTATGTTAAGGAACCTTTCACACCAAGATCGTTTTCGCATGGAAACTTGCAAGATGCTTAACTACACTTAGAAGAGATGACAGGCTAGCTATTAATTTAATAGAGCAGGCCTGATTCTATGAGGCCTTTGTTTTATAATTGTACCTGTCACAACACTTTTCTAGATGGATGCTTATCCCCATTGAGGCCAAAGGTGGTTGAAATAGGATGTGACTCAAAAGATACTGAAGACCAGATAGCAGAGACCCCTGTGCTTGTTCTGGCAATCCCTAGAGGAAACCAAATTAGTAAAACTTTAGAAGGGGATGTAGATATGAAGTTTGTATGTTATCTAAACTTCAAAAAACAGTTGCTTCTTTCCTCATTTCAAACACCTTTAGTTGTTGTAAGATAATTTTTAAAAACAAAGTAGAGAGAGTTAAGGCAAATTCTGAAGTTCTGCCTTTAGTGGTGCCCTAGCACTACACAGCATTTGCAGGCTTGTACTTTCCCCTACACACATGCATTCTCTGTGCCATTCCCCTTCACAGCACCATGGCTTCTCTCTGGCTGGGGAGGACCAAGTTCTAGAAAACCTTTCACTGGGGGAAGGTGGAGGTTGTTTTAAGTACAAGATTTGAGTTTGGTTGAGTTTATTCATTTTAGATATTCAGACTACTCAATCCCTACTGACAGCTATACATAATAACAGAAGTTATTGTGTTCTTAAAAGTAAAGGTGTGGGGTTTGCCCTCTACTCCCCAATGTTCTAAACATTTTAATAACAAGCAACAAAAGACACAGCCAGCAGAAAAAATTATGGGCTACAAGGCAGTACAATGTCCACAGCAAATATCATGTATTAGAGTTTGTCTCCCTAACCCAGAATAAAGGGGACATGAAAAATGACAACTATTCTTTTCATGTTATTGTACTTCCTTCAGTGTCCTGTAAAGCTGTAGATGGGTCTGCTAAATTATGGTTTGACAGGATGAACAATTTGTATTTTTTAAGTTTGTGGCCACTTGGTGTGTAAAAGAAGTACATAATTCCTCAGAATCCAGTAGTTCTAGCAGATATTTGATTCATTTAAATATTACTTCCTACTGGAGTAGCCTGGAACTTAAGCCCAGCTTTTATTGTGTGTTTCTGGTTACTGAGTGTTGGTGTTGTTGATTAACCAGTAAGATAAGGACATTCATGAGTAAATTCACAAATTACTCTTGTATCAGTCAATAAACACAGGGAAAGCTGGGACAGGCAGTCTCTTCAAGGAAATCGAAGTCTCTTCTGTTGGAAGAAATTGTAATGGAAGTCTCTTCAATGAAATAAAATTGAGATGTTGTGACATAGAAAAGATACAGAAACATGCATGATATAGAAACCTCACTTTGGATGAGAATAGTAAGACTTTTCAGGATATATTCCTCTCCTTTCCTGTCTCAGTTGATCAGCTGTCCCTTGATGCAAAGTAAACTTAGGGTGGACTTCCATGAGTATGTGTTGCTAAAATGAGCAGTGGTTGGATCAAACAGCTATCTTTAGCTTGAAGGCAGTATTTTGAGTCCTTATGTAACTTTATGTATTAAAAACAAAATGCTCACAAACAACAAGATTTAGGGAAACTAATTTCTTTCTCATCTGAAACTTCTTCAAACTACCCGCTTTTTTTCCCCAAAAAAATCTTGATTATAAAGTAAATTTGATAGGCATTTGACAGCACTGTTTGGATCTTCCTCTGCACTAAGATGCATTTGCTGCCACAGTTTCCTGCTCTAGAAAGAAGAGTCAATTACAGAAGGAAATTAGAAGCTGACATAAAGGTCAGAGAGTAGGTGAACAAGGGAAGGGAAGTTCTGCAATTACACATCTATTGCAATTAAGGTCTGATAGTCCTTCTTCTATGGGTCATAGGATCTGTGACAGTCTTGATAAATGTTTTAACTTTTATAACAGATCTATCCAGGATAGCAGTAGCAGAGGAAAATGCTCTTTTTACAAAATCACTTACAAGAAATGAGTAAAAAAGTTCCTCCAGCTTCCTTAACCTTACTGAATCTGGGTAATTCTACTGCCACTTTCATCCTCAAAAGTTCTTGTGCTAGCAGCACAAATATTTGCCAAACTACTAGCTAAATCAATATATATTTACTGTCAAATTTGACAGAAGATTTAAAGTTTTAGATTTCAGCGTAAGTAACCTTTGATTTAGGATGCAAAATCATGAAAGAATATATCACACTAGATTTCACCTAGGACAGATTTAATGAAGATTGAACTGTATTGAAATTCTAAGCATACTTCATATTCGAAGTTCCCATATTTTAAGAATTTGCTGTGTAAAACATTCTCTGAGTTCAAAACAAAGCACTGGTTTCGCTCTATTTGGAAGTGGGTAAGTCACATCAAAAGAGAAGTCTGCTGTGATGGTAAACAAGGCAGAGCCAAAAGCCTAAACAATAAAAAGGAGTTTAAAATCATAACAATCTTACACTATTAGGATGATCATAATAACCCTCTGTATTAACCCCCTAATTTTGCATTCATATTACTACTGAAAGGAACAAGATCAACAAGATGTTGGATCATATAAGGAATTATGTTTTTGCATTATTACAAAGCTCCCAACTGAAACCGAACTCTGGAGTTCTTTCTGGATGACAAAAGAAAGCAAGGGGGGAGGGAAAAAAAGGATTACACTTAAAGAAGTCCTCAGTTTTCCTTGTAATTGAACAGAATAATCTGAGCATTTTTATAATAGCTCTACTCACTGTTGCAGGATTGGTGAGTGGAAGATCACCTCCTTACAGCATTAGAGAAAACTACAACACAGCAAATTCTTGGTCTGGATGTGTGCAAATCAGTTAACCAATGAAAAGTTTAAAAAGTGAATACTGTCAAGCCCAGATAAAGCATGGAGTGTATTTTAAGAACAACTAAGGAAAAGATCCTGACTACAGGGACAGAGAGGGGACAAAGTGGTTGCAATACTGTATTTCTTCCTTAGGCAACAGAAAGCAGAGTCAAAGGAAAAGTTGTAAAATGAAACCAGAAAGTCTTCAGAAAACACCAAGGATGAAAGCTAATCTACTTTGAATAAGTAGATAAAATTCCTGAACATAGAAACGAAGTACAACCACTCAACGTTCCCCCAAGAAAAACCTTACAGAACAGGAGAAATTGGATCGATAAAAGCATAAACTTGGAGGAGGAACCCAACTGAAATGCTCTGCTGACTCCAAGATGTTTTAGGCAAATAAGAATTTAGGTCAAGTGCAGAGTCAATTGCCAGACTGTACTGGTCAAGTTCATTTTCTATACATCTCCTGTGGCTGGCACGAGATCAGAATTCAAGAAACAGAACTTAATAAATAATGTATGACTTTAGAAATACTACCACCATTCTTAACCTACATTTTTCATACAGTTCTCCACTAAGGCATTTACTCATGTACTGCAAGAAGAAATAATGAAGAATTAATCCTATAGCCTTATAAGACTGTCATCCCAAATGAGTATGTGTAAAAGTAATCAGGGATAATTGTTTTAGAAAAAAAAATGAGGTGTTTGGGTTGGTCATTATTTCTTTCCATTATTTAGCGTGTCTTTATATGCTATGGCAGAAGCAGAACACTTAATTTGTCCTCATCTGTATGATCTATCTGTATTTTTCTTATATCTTTCTTATACTCAGATGTGTACAGTGATACAGAAGAAAAATGTTTCCTACATAAGAAATATGTTAGACAAAAGAAAAATCTTTCCTTTGACCTGTAAACATTCATAAGATACACAATTAATGCATAACAAAATAATCTCTCTTGAAATCTGGTCATTACTTTCAGTTATTATTTAGTCATTATAACTAATTTTAAGTAAAAGCACACTACAGGTTTTACTTTCACGAAAACAAACAACAAGCAACAATCACAACAAAAAGCCCAAACCCAAATAACCAAAAACATTTATCTGAGCAAGATGCATCAACAATTCTCAAACGAGAGTTGTTCATGTGATATAATCACTGCTCATACCTTTGTTGTTATATTCTGTGATTAAATGGGACTGGAATAAGGTCACTGTCTTACCAACTGGATACTGTATGCACCTTCCTTTTTCCTTATGGTCTGATGAGCTCTACACTGACACTGTCTTTTCACTGGGCCCCTCTCTCTGCCCATGCCAAGGCTTTCACAGGGAACATCATGCAATATTTTACACAGAAATTATGGACCATCCACCAGAACAATCTAGATGAATCGATTTTTCCGAGGAGTCTTGAGACTGATTGTTTAAGTTTTGGAATCTGTTCCAAATTTGTGTGGTCCTCCGTGGAAGAGTGAATGAGACTTTTGTTTGTTTGTTTGTTTGCTTGCTTATAAAGAATGCTATCCTCTGAAGCAGAGTCTCTGAGCTGATTAAACCCAAGGGCCCCAATTCCTTGAAGCAAAGCCTGACAAGTGCATTTTCCCCACACCTTCTGCAGAAGTCAGCAGAAGGCAGAGAGTGCTCATCTTTATGAGCAGTTGCCATTTCAAATTCCAATGCACAGAAGAGCTAAAAAGCACTTTACAGCTCATTCGGAAGTTCAGCTGTCAAATCTGTGGAGACTCTTCCTTATTATAACATCTTGGTGTTTTTCTCCTTTGACAGGTAGCACACAATATGTAAAAGCCTTCTCTCTCTCTTGCTCTCAGTCTAGCATGCCTGTCCCTAGAGTCCTCTCCCCTCAGGAAGATGGCAACAGCTTGCTAACGCCCTCAGACCACGTCAGAGGAGGGGAGATTCAACATACCCAGTGCGTGATAAAGCCAGGGGCAGGAGGAGGGCACCTTCTGTCAGCAGAGCCTGCAGAGTGCTCCAATAAGAGTTCAAACTGGGCAGAGACACAAGAAACAAACCTTCTCATTTCACTCAGACTCGTGGAGATAGCAACTGCTGCAAACACCTCAGAGGCAGTATTTGCTGTAAAAATTAAACTGAGCTCTAGGGAACAGATGAGAATTGGACCAAAAGGCATTTGTTACCCAAAATCTGAGATAAAAGCAAAAAAAACCAGGGCAGAACAATTCTTCACAGGACTGCCCCCTCTCCCCAGCACACACATAGACACATGCAAGGACATCTGAGTTATGCAATGAAGAATTAGAGGGAGTTTCAGAACCAGATTGGCAAGATCATGTCCCACACTGCTGCTGTAGACAGATATACTCACTGTAACAGGAATGTGGAGGCATGAGAGGAAGTGCTACAAAGGCACAGCTAAAATCACATCTAGTGAATAGGTCAGATTTCCTGTGGGAGTCACTCAGACATTTTTACTTCTGTGTTGGAATAAAACAATTTCTGCACAAAATCCTAATCTTACATTTTACTGTTCATCTTGGCCATGATACCTCAGCCCCCAAACTTGGCAACAAGATATTAAACATAGCATCCTTTCTACAGCAGAAAATTACAGATTAACTAGGTACCAAGTACTTTCTGCAGTTCCCTAGCATCTACATCAACATTGTGCAATCTGTCATTAAATAGATAGTTCCTCATTTTAGATTTTAGATTTTATCTTTTTTCCAAGAGGTAACTCTGAAAATAAGTTCTTAAGTACTATGTAGTCAGGAGAAATAAGCATTTAAATAAAAAGCACTTTGCCTATTGGTGGGTTAGTATTCAGAGACACACATGGAGTGTCATGGTTGTGAGCAGTGGACTTTTCCACACCATCACTCTCCCTCAAACTCCCCCAGCCCCTTACTTATATTTAACTTCAACTTTGAAGTATGATAATCTTATTTCAAACTTTAAAGCACCAATCCTGTGCAATTAGAAGTGGTTAACAGAGTTGATTACTTTGCTGGCCCAGGACCAGAGAGTCACTTCTCATCCCAGCTGAGTACAGACTAGCACAGTTTCTTCAGCTCTGTAATTTCAATTAAGATTTATAGATATTAGTGAGAATAGGAATAGGATGGGGGACAAAATACTCCAACTACTTTGGGAGCCCCTTAACCAAGTTCTAAATATACCCAGGCTCACATAAAAGCATTTAATTTACTGCTTAAATGAATTTCCATTTGCAGTGTTAAATTCTGATTCAAAAAAAGCTTCCAGAGAGGAAGCACTGGAAATGCTTTATGCTCTGTGCATTCTGCAGAGGTGGGAAAACCTGCTGAGGTCTGTCCAAAGCACTTAGCCTTACCAGGAATCCATCTGCTTTGTACAGTGATAATGACTGTCCTCCAGTTTTAGATGGGAGTGGGATATATTTTCCTCAAAAGTTTGACATTTCAGTCAATGGAAAACATGGTCTTGATCATGATGACAATGCAGTAACAATAAAATTTTCCATGAGTGATAGAAGAGTAGACTTCTATACTGAACAAACAAACTCAGAAGAAGAAATGTGAAGCAAAAATATTTTGTTCTTTGGTTAGAAGTAATGTCTTTGTGCATCCAAGTGTTCACAATGTGGGAGCACAGCAGAATAGACAGGTGCAGTTGAGACAACTAATATTTGATTAATACTGCAATTCCGAAATTAATGAAACACTAAAAAATTATTAACTTAGTGTCAGTGGATGAGAAGCCAGCAAAAATAAAGTACAAACACAATTTTGTGAATACTGGCAGGAACCCATAACTTCTACATTTCCAGCTACTCGTGGATGTGATAGCACAAATCTGTGATGAGGCCTACCCCCAAATAAATGTCATGAAGTTCATCCTGCATTAAAAAAAGAAAAAAATCCCTCTGAAAAGAAGGAGCATAAGGAGGAGCATTTTTCAAGTGTTAAGATCTGGCCAGCAAGATCATACATACACCATATTTAATCCTCTTTCTGTGGGAACCTGTAATGTTACCTGAGCAAAACTTCAGCCTCCATTTAAAAATAGAGTTTATTCAGTGATCTAAAGGATCCTTTAATTCTGGATGTTAGCTTAATACAAAAGATCTTATACAAAATTACATACAGAAACTCAGGCTAATGATAATTTGGATAAGATCCCTGAATTCCATCTTTGGGTTGAATCAGACAGACTGATTCTTACTCATTTCAAACTTTCTTACTTGCTCTTCATGTATTTCTTTATCAGCTCCAATTTTCTCATAACCTGTTCTCTTACCTTCTTGCTTCAGTCACTATTTTTAGTCACTGGGATCCCTCCAACCTGGGGTTTGCTGTAGAAATGATGCAGTCAGGAAAAGTTGTTCCAAATCAATACTTCTCCTGTTTTTTTCTAGAGCCTTGCTATCCATTTTCTTGTGATTTTCCACCATAAGTCCTGTCTGCCAACCACATGGGAATGAGATACACAAACATGGTCCTTTTCAGTGTATATATCTTAATTTTCCTGTAGAATTCAAAAAGTATGGACAGTAACACATCAAACCTGCAGGCAGCAGGGCAGAGTGTAGGTTTCTGCATACTCTGAAGAAAACAAGGATTTAAACTTGCAACTGTTAAGCATATCAAAATTGTCTTCCCTACAATGTTGTTAGAACCCATCCACCTTAGCTGCATTTGCTTGAGGAACAAGATGTTACTTTGTCAAGCTTAACAAAACTCTGACTCAGCTGGGGCTCTTAAAAGGAAGCATTAAATGGATTTTGGCATGTAGAGTTTTATGAAGAGTGGCTCTCTGCAATCCCATTTAGCACACATCAGTTGTTCTGAATGCCACTGGGATTATACTGACTTCCAGAAGTGTTTCAATAGGAACTGTATGATTTTCTATAGCAGAGTAACTGAAGGAAAAACTCAGGTTTTTTGGTGTGAAGGAACCACACAAAACAAAAATGAAACAACAACAATTGAAGTTATTCACAGCAAAAAAAAAAAAAAAGAGGAAAGAAATATAAAAATATAGAAAAAGTTCCAAATAAATAAATGCCAGAGAAAATATCATTCACTGTGACATTTGCTGATGTCCAAATCTTGCAACTTATATGGGCAAAACTAGAGTCACTCCTCTTCCATTTGCAAATTATGGTCAGCTGTTAGCCCTCTGGAGATACTTCATCTGTAAACAAATGAAGTATTCAAAGAAAAAGCAACAAATCTGTGCAAACTTTGCATTTCTTGGTGAAGAAAATTATCTTTTAAGACAACTAGCTACAAACAACGTCATTAGAACATGAGTGACCAAGACAGCAAAAAGTCTTTTCAAGAAATAAAGGAACAGCACAAATACTTCTGTACTAAAATCCGAAACAATACAACCCAGTAACAAGGCTGGTCTGTAAATAGGAGAGGAACAGGGCCACTGAAGTAGCTGCTAGCATCTACTATCTATATCTTGCTAGAAACAGAATTAAAATGGAGTAAAAATCTGTGCAAACTGGAAATAGACCTTGTATCAGTACCATTTAGGAGAAGCATTTTACCAGAAACTTATGGCTGAATTCAAGAAAAATAATTTTTATAAAAGCAAACCATTGAGAACAAGATGAACTCCCTTCTCTGTTTAGAGGCTTCAAAGAGCATGAAATGGATGCTCTTACACAGAGAGCAATACAGAGCAGTGACCAGTACTGTTCAAGGAAAAACATTTATTGATTAGCTGCTATTTTTTGTACATGATTCAAGCTTTTGGTTTACCTAGCTTGGTATCCTGCAGCTGAGAAACAGCAACACCAAACACTGAAGAAAGGAGATCAAAAAATAGTTACCATAAAAATAGTAACCAGATATAAGATTGTCCCTCCCTGGTGCAAGTCTCAGCCTACTCCCTCATAATTAAGAACAGGTTTAGTCTGCTACCAGCTACAGTGTCTAACGGGTTGACAATTAGCAATGAAAGCAGCAGAAACATAAGCATGAATCAAAGTCTTCTGCCTTTCCTCTACTTTTCCCAAATCCTCTACTTTCTTTTTAATTACAGCACATTATGGATACAGCAATAAAATGCCCAGCTCAATAGGCTATACAGGTTTTTTTCTTTCCTTGAACCAGTGTTTTTAATTTAGGCTCCTGTAAGAAATCCTAATAGTAGGTCACAGATCAGAGAGTCATCAAGCAAGCACAAAGCTCTGAAGAAAATAATTTATAGCACAGCTATTATTACAGTTGTGTAAGTTCCAGTTCTGCAAGAAACTGAAAATGTCATCAGCATTTTCCCCATGAATCATGTTAGGGTCATCCCTGCAAACATTTACCCATTTTAATCACAATCTACTTAAAAGAAATCATAGTTTCGCTCTTCTTAACCATAAAAATGCAACAAGTAGCATCATAGCTTAGACATCATTCTGATTACACAATTAACTCTGCCAAGCTGTTTATAGTGGAATACTTATATACAAGTCACACCACATGAAGATAAGCAGCAGAACAGTTAAGATTATTTATGGCATCTACTCCATATTTTGTCAGTCTGACATTCTCTCCAATTATCTATCCAGTCTCATTGGAGTCAATGTTAACTGAAATTAGACCAAAACACCGAACATTCACCCTTTCTAAAACTATTTTTAGATTTTGATTCAACAGCAAATTTTTTTCAAATTTTCTCATTAAGTGGAGGGGGGCAAGGAGAGGAAAGGGTGTGTGTGCTGGGGTTTTGCTTATTTGTTAGTTTAGGGGTTTTTTTAGGAATACAGTGGCTGTGGAAAGTAAATAAGTAAAATACTAAGTAAAATACTTCTATATCATTTAGACTTTACTTTTGATTATTAACTTCTACTGAGATATGCTTGCTATCAGTCCTTACTTATTGTTCCCTATCAAAATGACAAAGGCCTAACTTTTGCAAATAGGTGGAAGTGATGGATACTGTGAACAGCTGGGCAATTTTGCTGTAGTACAAAAATTGAAGTTTTCTTGCTTTCCTTGATAACCAAAGAGAGAAGCTGCAATTTACTGAGGAGTTGAAATTATATTAGAAATTGTATTAGTTGATCAGCAGAAATCTATCTTATGTTGCAAAATTGCAAAACCTCTTTCAAATGCTTTCAAAGTGGGGAAAGAAGATAAAATAGTCTGAAGACAGAGGCACTAATAACCAAAAGGAGAGTAATTAAAATAGATCTGAGACTGCTTGAAGTACAAATACATTGGCCAGAACAGGTCCACTAGGGCAGATTCATTCTAATAAGGGTTAACAAATGGGGCAGAGAGGAGGGAGGGAGCCTGGAAGGAAAGCTCAGCACTGGCATGAAAAATCTGCTGTTGGAGAGAAGGTAATTGAAGGGTTAGGTGCTAGTGAAGCTCTGATTTATGAGCACAAACAGTTGTGGATAAACTCCAGCATCTAGCCTAACTGCAGTCAGGTCCTTAGTCCCAAGGAGGCACATTATGTCCTAGAACCATTTAGTAAATCATACTCACTTGACTCATAACAAAGAAGAGAAAGAAAAAATTATTTTAAAAAACATTTGCTATCCATCTCCCAGTTATTTTATGTGATAGACTCCTCTACAGAGGGGGCAGCCAGGGTCTGTCCTACTACAGAGCATCCATCATCTCTGAATATTCATAGCACCAATTCACCCTGGTCCATGTCAGGCTTTCCAAGTGTCTCATTTAGATGTATAAGATTCTTGCCTCAAAAGGGAGGGAGAATTAAAACAAAATAGTGAATGAATTAATAAGTAAATAAAGTTCATGGCAGATTAAAGATTCCACAGGATTTCTGAAAATTAGCTCTGCTGAAAAATTTCCTTTTCTTGTCTACAGGAGAGTAGCCTGTGTGCTACTCTCAAGACAGATTTTATTGACAGTGTATAGAGATGCACATACTGATGCATATGCCAAGGCATTTCCTATTTCATGCCTTAGATGCTGAAGATGCTATAGCAAGGTAAAAATAAAAATTCCGGAATATTTAATTCAAGTACCACCCGTGCCACAGTCAATGCACTACAATAGATGTGTCTTCTACTGACTATGTCTCCCTTTTTCCATTGACTAATTAAAACCAAAACCAAATAACCTCTTACCGACCTTGCAAAATAGGAAAAACAGCCACTAATATTTCCAAGCTGAACATGATTCTCTGAGGACACAGGCTTAGCTTTTAGATGTATTTTCTTTGTGTAGTGACTATTAGGCTTATTGATTTTAGTGCACTGATTTTAGCGATTTTTAGGCTTCTTCATTTTAGGCTACCACTGGCTTCTATTGTGATACCAATTCAAAGCCAATACAGCTAAGGGAGGTAAATTAAAGTGAGTTCTTTTTCACCCTAAATCAATATGGCTGTTTGCTTTCAGGCTATGAAGTGACACTGGTGTACCATGCTGTTGCTTTTACTAGCAAAAAGAAGTGTCTTTTCAGAGTATCAGAGTTTTTAAGTTTCTTCTAAATCTCTAGTACATTGATGGCAATATATATTTTCCACAGAAGGACTATTGAAAATTAACACTGGACAACCTGTGGATTTCACTCAGCTAGCTAAATGCACCTGAACTGGTAACCACTTCATCATCTTTGAGCTTTTAAAATAAACAAAAAAAATAGATAAAACTAGGAGAAAACCTCATAGCTGTTCAACCAATGTACACATATCTTTAGAGGGTCTAAATCTAGGGCAGTATGCCTTTGTAACAGGTAGAAGCCAGAGAAAAGGTTCAGCTTGAACATTCAAAGAAACAGCAGGACAATGAACCTTCTTTTACTTCTAAACTGAGCACATTTTTTGAGGAATAAGAGACACGGAAACTTTAAGGCCCTTCTAGCTTATTTTCAGAGCACAGCCAAACTTTGAAGTTTCCTCCAGAGAACCCATACTCAGAAAATACGATGTGGCCTGGGGTGGCAAGTCACCCTGCCTTGACACTGTGGGATTATTCTGTGACTGTCACAACAAGTCTCTTGCTGACACAGCTCTGCTTTTCTGAGGGATATTTAAGGCAGCCCCACAACAGTGGTAGGGACTGTTGCTGCCCCATTTGTAGCCCCATCCTGAGCACCAGCAGGAGAAGAAAACCTGGTTGATTCTCTGAGACCCTTTTTGGAACTTCATCATACAATCCTTTGCAGGGAAGCAAAAAGTGTGGAGAAAAACTTAAAAAGAACCCCCACACCACAAACCTCACAGACCTTCCTGCTTGCTCCTCCACATCCAATTCCATACTAGCTACTATTAAAATTTTGACTTCTCAATAAAATCATGGAACAGTTTGGGTAGGAAGGAACCTTAAAGATCATCTCATTCCAACCGCTCTGCCATGGGCTTTGCTAATTCCTAGATGCTGTAATCTCATAACTCTGTCTCCTGCTAAAAACTCCTGTGGTCTTCCAGCTGTCCTTCTCTGTGCCATGATCCTGCATCTGCCTTGAAATCTACACTGCTGAGTCCTCCCTGCCTCTCCTCCAGCCAGCCTCAGCTCCCTACTCTCCAGCTCCCCTTGGGATGGCAAACCTGAGTGTTGTTGACCCTACTGAAAAATTTTGTGCCACTCTGGCTTCATCCTCTCTACAGTTCTTCTTTAAAAATTAAATAACTATATGCATTTCTTTAACTAAGTGTCTTTAGGTTGAAGGACAGCTGCAGAAGGCAATGCATTTTTTATGAAGGGTAGAAAATTGACAATCTGAAAATACATCTACAACAAATACTTTACTTTTTGCCTCACAGAAACACAAATATAGTTAGTTTAACACCTATGTAATCATTGATACACCAAGTAGAAAGAATTATGCCTCAGAGAAAACAATATGTAAAATTTGACTAGTTGAATTAGTATTTACAAATCTTTCTTTCCACACTACTTGTATGAAAGGAAGAGAAGACAAAGATACAGAGAAACCTGCATTTTATGGAAGAGCAAATAGAATATGAAGAGCAGAAGTCCCTAGACTGTAGTTGTCCCCAAGCCAGTTCTTTACATTTTTGCAGATAAGTATAGCCTCCTGGATTTCAGTAGAGACCACATGTACTTGCATCAGCTGCAGGTCTGGTCCTTGACTTCTGTGCTAAGCCAGATTCCCTTCACAATTGTACCAGCATAACTGTTAACTTTATTGGAAACACATTTTTGTAGCTGAGCATACTGGTGGTCCTACTGAATTTATTTTTCCACTGTGAGAAAAATATTTTTATTTATTCCCTCAAGTCTTTTTCCAAAGCTTTTTTGTTTTCACTGTTCTTTTTTTCCCAGTTATCTAGCTAGAACATGAGGTTCCAAATGTAACTTGGCTCCACTTCATAGGTGCATGGTGAGTCTGTGGTTGTTTCCAAGGGTTTTGGAACGGAACTAAAGTGCTTTGTCCAGCTGTCACCTTTACCTGTCAGCAATCACCTGCTCACCTTTGACTATATTGAAACAACCATGTTCAAATATAAAGTTGTGTCTTATTTTAAACACAGAAACAAACCATACATGAGAGAAACACAGGTTGCTAGGCTGCTGCCTGTCCTCCTGGGCCAAGCAGAGTGCACTCCCATTTGATAGATACACAAATGCAGCTAATGGGGAGTTGTTCTTTGAACCTAAAAGCTGATCATAATTAGATCTGCCAAAAAATACAGCTCCACAGTTATCCTCCTGCTACATGGAAGCTCAGCCTATTTACAAGACAGTGCAGGACTTTGATGGGGACACATATGGGAACCATTGATACTAATTTATTGCCTTCCTTATGGACTAAACAAGGCTTGGCAATTCACTTGTGTAGAAGATAGATTTGCTATTCATTATAAATAAATATTTAAGAGAGCAAGACGTTTCCTTTTAACTTCTCCCATCTCCTCCCTGTGGGGCCCGTGCACAGACAGGTTTCCCCTGCAGGACGCGTGCTCCGGCGGTGCGTGGTTGTGTTCTCACTGATTAACTGGATTTGCAAGAGAGGAGGAGTCAAGATGAACGGCTGCTTTCCTGCCACCGTCACTCAATCATCTGGAAATCTAATTTGTATCTTATTTGGCAGGCAAGCAGCCATCTGCTCCAAGGATATGCTCCAAGGGCAGTTGCCAAATACAGAGCAGGCTTTCTGCCATGGGGAAAACTAATTGCCTTTATTGGACTAATACAGGTTGAAAGCTGATGATATAGGATGCTTCACCATGAAAGAAATAAAAGTATAGGGTTTTTTTAAATATAGTTTCTATTAACTTCCTAAAAGCTGAGTCTTCCAAATGAGCAACATCCATTCCCATGGGTTTGTGACTCAGAATTATATGGGCCAGAGCAGCAAATGAGAAGGTTGTCAGTCCCACAGGACTATTTCTGCCCTATAAAAAGTAACATGTGTGTGCAGATGGACCCTGCTTAATCTGCAGCCATGATGCCAATGGAAATGGATTAGCTGCACACAGAACAAGCAGCTTGAAAACATCACATCCCATGAGAGCATTATGTAGTCCACGTCACATATCACATTCTTGCAGGATTTCCAGTTTCAATCAGATCAGAGAGGAAAATTGTCTTGGCATTGCAAGGCCATTTTTTTGAGATTTTTAAAGTGGACAATACTAGACCTTTAAAGGTCTAGTAAAGGAGAGGAAAAGTGGTGGGTGGTGGGGGAAACTTCTCTAAATTAGTCAACACATATTATCATATGCATTGAGAATGCAAAACTCAAGCAATTATTCTAATCAGTTCTCTCAAACCCTCCTTTACAATTCATCCTAGTTTTGAAAATGTTCTTGGTAAGTTTGATCAGAACTGATACATTTCTAGAGATATCTATTTGTGATGAATTAAATATGTTTTCAAGGAAACTGCAGGGAGAAGAAGGGAAAGTATACAGGGGAAATAGCCAGTTTTAATCACAACAAAAACAATCCTGTCTGTTTGTGTTTAGGGAAGATATCTATGAGATCACTTGCCCTGCTTTTCCTGCAAATGCTGCTTCATTGCTGACATGTCCTCTGCCTTCCCCTCACTGCTTTTTCCAAACACAGCAACCACTGCCCGTCATGACTCAGGAGCTGTTGAGAGATAATCAATCTAACAATCAGGAAAACTGAAAAGATTTTCTCTGCATTTGCTCAGGTGTGACTGATGTACCATGGAATAAGTAAGGACCAGATTACAGACTACACTGTTTACAAAACACCTTCTCTCTGACCATTCCTCCCAAATTAATACTGCCCAAAGATCTGGGTAGGCAATTCTACCAGAATTCTACCTTCCTTTACTCATCCATCGCAAGAAGTACAACAGTTATTTGTGGTTCACTTGCAAAATACACAGGTAACTTGTAGACAGAGAAACAGACACAAAGATAAAAAGGATAAAGTTCATTTCACATCTCCATTGACATTTAGCCCAACTTTTAAAAGAGGCTAGGGATGCCACTCATGACAAATCTAATCTCAGCCATTTCTGTCCAGAAAGAGCAAGACAGGGTGTGATCTTTTTCCTGTACAAGCCCTAAAACCAGCAGGTGTTCTGCATTGCTCACCTGGAGTAAGTTTGAAGCTTACAAATAAGGAATCTTCCTTCCTACCTTTCCCTTAATTCCCTCAAAGATTCAGGTTCACCACATGATAGAAGGGCTACTAAACCTCAGATCTCTAACAACAAGTTTTAGAAATATAAGCACATGTCCTCTTGGTATGGTTTCATCCTAACACAGTCTATACTCATTGACCACCTTTGGTTCTTCACTGACAAAGGAGGAAAACTAAATGTTATCTGACAACATAATGTATCTCCACATGATATTTTCATTTACTGAAATAATGAAAGGAAAGATGTGGGGAAGAAGGGGAAAGGGTAATGGGGGAAAGGAGAGAAAATCCTGAAGTGGTTAGAATCCCCACAAAATTATTTGCCAGGAGTAGGTTTGCATAAATGGACAGAAGGGAAGAAAGAAGATTGGTGAGAATTAAATGAACATGCTGTGTAATTCCAAGCATGAAAACAAAAGTTGCTATCACAAAAAGGATTCCTATTCTCCATTTTAATATGCCTTTACCACATTAACAGCAATAGCTGAGTGTGTATCCTGCTCATGCCCTTATAAAACATACAAAGACGTATGGAAGGGTTCACTTGGCTGTTATGATGACATCAAGTTTCATCATTGGCTGATTTGAATATCAGCCTTTTGCAGAAGGAGAATTTCTGCTCAGAGGAGATCAAGGTAGCATAGGAAGGTCACACATAGTCTAGCAGCAGCACAAAGTAGCTGATATCAATGGGAAGCATGATAGCAAAGAAGATGGAAAGGCTATAGAAGGTCTAGGAAATCTTAAGGATGTCAGATGGCTGTTTATACCAGTAAGTCTTGGAAAGGTGCATTGAGGAGGATGGGCTCCTCTTGTGCTGGAGGTTTTTCTCAATGGCAATGACACCAGAGGATAGTTTTGTTTTAACAAGTCATTGACAGGTAAGGGCATGCACTCTAGCAAACACAGAATGAGAGAGCTAGGAAAAGAGCTGACCAGAAGTTGTGAAGGGGGGAATAAAACAATAGTTCCAAAGTTGATAAGAAAGCAGGGAATAGCATTCTGCTTTTTTTCCTGTAACTGTTTTTTTTGTACACACGCTAAGCAGGAAACTTATATCCACATCCACTAATTTTTTTTTCAACTGGTTTCTTCCATTACAATGATCTTTTCCATGTATGTATTTATTATTGTTAGGTTAATTTCGTCTCAAGGTCCTTTAGTGGAGGAGGACATTGCAACTACAACATGAAGCAATTACTTTCTTAAATAACTTCCCAATGTTGCAAGTCACATGGCAAAAAATCATGAGCAAGACTCCCTTAAATGATCACTAATTAATTTAGGGTTCTTATTTTTAGCCTGCATTTTTCTTCTTCAGGATGTCATATTGTCAACTGTTATGTCAAATAGTTTACATTAAATTAAAAAAAAAACAACAAACCACAAAAAACATACAAGATTATTAAACACACGACTCAATTAAAAATGTAAAGATCACTGCCAAAATAGTGTGAAAAAGCAACACTACAATTTATGTGAATTTCTATTGTTCATGATACATAGATAAAATCCTGAACCCAGACTTTTGGATTCTCATTCCTCTGTTTTATTCTTGAAAATCTACTTTAGTCATCTTCACAAGGTTCTTTATCCCATTCTCTCTAGATTTTAGCCTACAAATTAATTAATTTGTTACGTATGTGTTCCGTTTAAACAAAGGAGTAAAAAGATGCCAAGGTAACAATAAGCATTTCATGCACACGTACTGCTGGTTTTCTTATCTGCTCAGGTCCTCTGGTGGGGGCTAGAGTGTGGGATGTATTTCCTATTCTTGTTTTTCCTTGTTGTGCTACATGTACTTAAACCCTAAAACCTCAGGGCACTTTATTCTCTTTGCCATGGCTCTGCAAGACTCAATGGATGGTTCTTGAAAAACTCTGTGTAGGATCAGGGATCAAATTATAAATCCCTTTGAGTAACTATCTGGAAGTGTCTGTGAAATGCCATATGTCTTCTGTAGCACTCATGATAAAAATAAAACCACTGCTCAGAGGAGGAAAGGCAAGTATCAGCTATCTCTCTGAAGCAGCTGATAGCTCAGTCTCAAAAAAGGTTAAGTAAGGATACAGGTTAAAAAAAAGCTACAAACAACAGTAAATGTCACAGCGGTATTTCCTGGAAGAGTCATGTAAATGTTATTTATTATGCCAGATACATTTCCAAAGCAGATGTCTTCCACAATCCATTTCACTCAGCTACACCAAATCAAAATAGTTGCAGTTTCAGCCTTTGAGGCAGAATTTACCATTCACAGGTCTCTGTAAGGCCAGTTCATCTGAGCACGAGAAGAGCAATTCAGCTTGTTCCTCTGTGCTGCCCTTCAGCCTTCACTGGGCTGTACTACCTAGACTACTATGAGTGTGGCTGTTTGGGGCTCTTGTTTGGGACATCCTGACCTACACCTGATCTAGGCACAGACTTCTCTAAAATGCTTGTCACCCTAGATTCTTCAATCAGAGGTACTTGGGCTTGCTCTGCTTTTTTTCTTCAGTATTTCCATCTCTGCTTTGCTTGTAGCACAAGCCTTGGAGAGTCTGGAGTTTTGTTCAGGCCAAAAAGCTTTGGCATTGTATTTGGGCTTACGTGGCAAGGTTTTATAAACAGGGGGGCTACAGGGGTGGCTTCTGTGAGAAGCTACCAGAAGCTTCCCCTGTCAAACAGTCAACACCAGCTGGCTCCAGGGGGACCTGCTTCTGCCCAGGGCCAAGCCCATCAGTGACAGCAGTAGCACCTCTGGGATAAAATATTTAGGGGAAGAAAGCATTATTGTGCCGAACCAAATTGCAGCAGAGAGAGAAGTGAGAATGCGTGAGATGGACAGCCCTGCAGACATCAAGGTTCGTGAAAAAGGTGGGATGAGCAGATTTCCCTGAAGCCCATGGTGCAGACCATGTTAAAGCAGCTGTGCCCCTGCAGCCCATGGAGGAGCCCCACACTGAAGCTGGTGGATGCCCAGAAGAGCCCTTGGGAAGCCTGAGCTGGAGCAGGCTCCTGGCAGGACCTCTGAACCCCTGGGGAAAGGAGCCCATTATGGGACAGGTTTGCTGGCAGGACTGGTGACCCCATGGAGGACCCACACTGGAGCAGTTAATGAAGGACTGCATCCCTTGAGAGGGACCCCTGAGGAGGAAAGAGTGGCAGAGACAACATGTGATGAACCGACCATAATCCCCATTCCCCATCCTCCTGTGCTGCTGGTGGGGCAAAGGTAACAAACTGGAAATAAGATTAGGAATGGGAAGAAGAGAGGGGTGGGGGAAAGGCATGTTTAAGATTTGGGTTTGATTCTCATTATCCTGTTCTGATTTGACTGGTAATAAATTCAATTAAATTCCCCAAGTTGATTTTTCCAGTGATTGTGACTGGTGAGTGGTCTCTCCCTGCCCTTGTCTCAACACACAAGCCTTTTGCTACATTTTCTCTCCCCTGCCCAGCTGGGCATGGATGTGATAGAGTGGCTTTGGTGGGCACCTGGCATCCAGCCAGGGTCAACCCACCACAGACATCAAATGTAGAAATTCGTAAAAACAACATGAAAGTTCAAATAGAAGTGTTTTGTTTATCTGACAAAGATGTGACAGACAACAACCAGATTAATTTCTTTCCTTTGTGGTTCCTTTTATACCCTACCACTTTCCTAATTATATATTTAGACTTTGTAGATCTTAGAAATTGAACCCCTTTAGAGGGCCCTGAGGTTGCTAGGTTTGAGGGACAGAGCAGGCTGAAGAATTTTTCAGTTAAAAAAATATTTCTTCAGGGAAGTTTTCTGCAGGAACATTTTGAAAGGTACACAGATCTACAACTTTCTTTCAGTAAAGCCTAAACAAAAAAAAATTGAGCCAACCTGATATAAAGCCTAAAGACTTTGATTTTTTTCAAGTAAGATCAGCTATTCCATTTTGGATGAGTTCAACATTAATTTACATTTGTTTGAACATGCTGCCTCAGTGACACGTGACCTTAGCCATCTTAGGGTCCCGTTTCTTCTCTGCCCAGAAATCTTGCACAACATCTCCTATTCCACTTCCCTCCCAAGTAAGTACAAGATAAAAGGGAGATGCCACAGTTACAGGGCACCCCTTTGGAGGTGCTGTCTAACTACTGAGACCACATTTTAGAGCTGAGAGAGCTCAATCAGCTGAATACCAAACTCCTGATATTTTACATTTACGTTTCAAGTTGGTCCAAGAGTTAAAAAGTAAAAACAAACCCCTAAAACTAGTCTCTCATCAGGAGTGCAATTTAATTTACAAATAGTCCTGTTATAGTAATGATAAAGCTACAGGATCTCACTTGGCAGAACATGTTACTGCCCTGTGTACCATTAATACATTAAAACATTACAGCCTCTCAGCTTCTGATGTTTGCCTTTTTGTCTGAAATCCAGTTGGTACATACATCTAAAACCCATTAAGCTTTGGAATTGAATTCAGACAGCACCACCAATAATAATAATAAGTTCGTTTGTCCAGAGCTAAGAAATTTCAAGATTTGTTACGTTTGCAAGAACCTGAGCTGAACTGCACACCACTCAATAATCTCTTAATCTGAATAAAGGTGCTCATGGCCAGTGTCAGCACGAAGGCAGGTGCTGTTACAGCAGCAGAGAGCACCACTGCACAGGCCTGTAGGGTTTTCTTTACCACGTTAACAGAGCTGCTTTGATCTACAAAGTTGAGAAAGAGCCGAGTAGGTCTGGTGTCCTCTATCACACATTCTCAAAGATTAGATCCTTGCTGCCTTTCCCCATGCCTCCCCTGTTTTTTAAATAGCAACCCACACACAGTGCAATGAAGTCCCAGTACAGCAAGGCATACAACTGTATCTTATTAACTGTATGCGGCACTGGATACAAAGTCTCCTTCAATCTGATTAGATTCTGTTTCAGTCTTTGCCCTGCAAATGCCTCTTCTCTATTTTTATATTTTTCTCTTCAGCTTTGCTGGAGCCTGTTAGTTTACACTACAGTTTCCAAAACATCATGAATTTAGCTCTAGGGTAAGATTAATGGCTTCAGAGACTCAAGTCCTCTGTTTAGAGTCTGAACTACACAACTACATAACACCCACACATAGGACATCTCACATGCCCATTGGTGCTTCTGTTGGAGAGGGTAAAAGGAGAGGAGAAGAGAACAAAAGCTGTTTCTACAGGCAGTTCAGTCCTTTAAAACAGGGTATTGGATTTGAGATGTCTGGGTTTTAAGGAGGTTTTTGTAACAGCGGCACCACTGCAGCCCTAGTTGGGCTCAGGTTACCCAATCCATTCACAGACACCACAGAGCTGCCACCTCAAGGAAATACAGATTGTGCTTAAGAGTACAGGTATGCATCATGCTAATAGAGCACATTCATTGATTTAAAACGTTGTCAGGAACGGCTTATTTCTGTTCAGTCAGAAGGGCACTGACTGCAGCACATCATTGGTCACACTGAAATATCAAAGAAAATTTCCCACCCCCTCCCAAAACCTGGTTCATTCCCTCTAGTTCTTCCTTTCGTTTTATTAATGAAATTAATTAACTTCTATTTCTTAAGTGCTAAAGGGTCTTATTTAATTTCACAGTCCTGCACATAACATGCATGGTTAGAAGCTGAATATGTGATTTTCGGATGAGTGAGAAGTGGCAACAGAATCCCTCCGAACATCTTTTCTTGTTTGACCTCCAAGTTAGCTGCATGTTTCACATCAAGAGCTATGCTAGTACAAGGAAAGATGTGTCTCCAGATGTCTCAAAGCTTATTCCTCACAATCATTGATTTGGCATGCTGTTAGGGAGGACTTAGGGATGTCCTTGCATGTCACTCAGGTGGTTTGTCACCCCAAGCAGGCTAAATTAGAAGAGATCTTCCAATACATGAGCATTCTGGAATTTGCATCTCCATTCTGTGCCTGTGCAAGGTGAACACAGTCAAAGGTTTAAAACGGTGATTTTTACTGAGCATTATATTCCTCTTTCATGCAAAAGAAATTTTTCAAATGTCTTTCAAGAAAACACTTGTTTTCCAGGAACCTCCAAGGCATTTAATCATCAATTAAGAGAGAGACAAATATCAAGAATAGTGTGCTTTTGAGTCTGTAACTGCAACAAAGAGAGGGCTTCAGAGAAACCTTTGAAAGGCAAAATATGGCCTTGCCTTTAGATCCTCCTTGCAAGGTGAGAGTGTTCAGATGATCTTATGAAACAGTGAAATTCTACAGATCTGCTGCTGACTGGTGTCACAAAACTCAGATTTGAATAAATTTGCTTGGACTGAAGAAATCACCCTCATTATATCACATGCTAAAGTCAGGATCCACAGTAATGAAATGAGAAGTTGAGTAGATATGGATCTACAGTCCTGCTCAACTCCATCTTTCCTAAGAAGTTACACAGAAGAAAGATTAAACTCCACTGAAGAAAAATTTTCTATTGCACAGGATCTCTCCCATCATTAATAGAATGGGCTAAAGGAGTATCAGAACTACTTAGTTCACACCAACTCTCAGAAAGTAGATCAAGTGAAAGCGTTATATGCTTTTGTCAAATCAATACAGACACTGTTGGGATGTTTATGCTCCTCACTACAGCGTTTCCTGAATTGGACCATGAACACTACAAAGGTTTCCACAGCTAAGCTATTATCCTCAAGAGTTTTCAGGCAGAACTATGACCAGGGCATGCAAGCCTAGTATGATCTGAGGTAGCAGTTTCCCAGGAAGAGGTAAGAGAGAAATGTCAATGTCTATCTCAAAATAAAGTCCTCTTTTGTCAACAAAGTGTGTGCTTACAGTCTCCTTACAACATGAGGTACTCACATTGCTCCAAGGATGTGAGAGAATACAAAGGAGTAATAGGTGACAGCAATTCACTTACAAAAGTAAGAGTTTTAACATGGCTTCCCTCTCTGTTGGGATTATACTGAAGCTATTTTAGAACATCACTGTCTTAATTAGTTAATAAAGGATTACTTAGAACCACGATAAATGGCTTCAGCTCAGTCACATCAATGACAGCAACTAAACAAGGATAACAGATTAAATTAAATGAAGAAGGAAAATGTTCCATTTACCTAGCAAGACTCAGGCTACATTCTGTAAGAGGTGTTTTACCCAAGATTTGCAAAATTCCCTAGAAGTGGACACAGATCTGATCTCCCCAAGAAGCATTTGGGAGTGTTTGCCTATGTAGGGATCAGCTCAGCCTTCCACTTGAAGGAAGCATCTGGTTGCATCTGGTTCTATGTTTCTGGATGTCAGGAGCATCACTGGGAAGTCTAATATACCTATAAGAGTAAATGTTAATCTTTGTATTATTTGTTTCCCCATCTGGGTCTGAGGAAGGTAATTGCTGCTCTGAGTGAGGCAACAAGACACCTTTAAGAATATGTCCTTCATTTTCCCTTGCCACCTTTTTCAAAGCTCAGACCTTATTCTTCTTGACATTGATGATGACAATTAATGCAACAGTTTCTCTAGCAGCTTAGAGCAATCTTGTTAATGAGTCTGACAGTGCCAAGGCTTGACAGTGCCTGACCACCACAACAAAGTATCCAGAACCCTGAACTAATGCACTGTTTTACTTGATGGGGTTTAATTCAAATTGGACATCAGAATTTGTGGATAACATTTTACATAAGTCCATTTCTTATGCCAGCTTTGAGTAAATAATCACTTGGAAGCAGACACCAAGAATTAAACAGCAAAAGGTTTTAACCACAGAATAAAGTATTACAAGGATTCTTGCAAATTCTTGATGAGGGCCTAAGAACCACAGTGCACCCCCTGCACAGCCTGTCAACACAAACCCAAAAACCCGTTGGAAAGAGCTGACAGTGGTAATTGCTTTTTATTTCAAATATTCATTAGAATTACTGAGCCTCTGAACCAGGGGTTGACAAGGAGTCAAATACTTTTGAGAATATGGGAAGCAGATAATGGATATAGTATTTGATGTGTTTATACCAACCTACCAATATTGAAGATTTATTTTCTAGAAAAGAATACTACTTAAATGCGAAAGAGCCACACATCATAACTTCACTGTGTTGAAAGCAGCTGTAACGTGTTAAATTATATCTTCATCAGCATTCAATCCAATGTGAGGAGAATTTTGATTTAGTCAGCTTACACTGGAAATCTCAAAAGAATAAAACCAAAACACATCCACACCCTATAGTGTAAGACATGAGGATGACAATTCCCTAGGCAAGCTATTTTTCTATGAATACTAAATCTGTTCCCATTAAAGTCACTGGCTAATTAAGTTCATGCCATTGTACCTACTTTCTGACCACACATTCAGTAAGGATATTTAACACTTCCCTGGAATGGTAAGGAAAGTCTGCCTGAAGGTCTGCACAGTCACCTAGGTTACTTACAGCTTTATTACAGGTAAAGTTGAGGCCAACTTCAAGATCACCTGAGCCTTCCTTTTGCATACAATCACCAGAATCCAACTACTTGGCTTGAAGCATTATTTCCTCTTGAGCTGAATTATTTTGGAAGTTTTCAGTCACACTGTTCCATCCATTTCTGCAAACACCACCAGTGGAACAGCTGTTTGGTTCCTATTAAAATCCAAGATGAGATACGAATGCAAATTGCTGCTTTCCCGTATCACTGTAAAGAGCCTGTACATGAAGTTATCTTTCTATTGCACTGAGCATTGATAAGACCTCATTAGGAATATTTCATTTGGTGGAAGACACTTCTAGAGTAACAAAATTCAGTCAAAGCACATGTAGGTGAGAGAAATGAAAATTATAGAAAGCTAAAACACATCACCTACAAGAAGCAGATTAGAGAGATAAGCACCATACAGCCTTAAAAGGCTGAGGGAAGCCAAGTCATCAAATATGTAAAAGGCTGCTACTAAAAGATAAACCAAACCCCACCAAACCCCCTACAATAGTATGATCTCAATGTCCTCTTAAACCTGTTTGTCTTCTCCCATCCATTATTGCAGGATAAATATTCAAGATAAAATACTTGGATTATTTTTTTTTTTTAATAAACACTGCAACAGCATGCTGAAGCTGCTTGCCTGGAGGATTTGTCACCTCAAGTTTTAAGAAAAAGTTAGACAAACATCTCTAAGACTCATAAATGCCAAGTCCACCATGTGATGCAAAGCCAACTCTCATTTTCGTGCACTTTATCTGTCCACAGATTCCAGCTATGTCTCTGTATAGTCAGGGCTTCTGCAAGTCAAGTTATAAGTGAAAACCACACAAAAATATTAATCACCTCTGATGAAGCATAGCTGAAAGGAAAGGCTTTGTGTAACACAGAACCAGTAGTTGAATTGTGTTGCCCAGGACAGTTTTTAAACCATGGAATCATAGAATTATTTGGGTTGGAAGGGACATCTAAAGGTCTTTTATCTCTTAGGGGGTTTTTAGTTTAAAACATTTATCCCTTGTTCTATTGCAACAGGCCCTGCTAAACTTTTGCTGCTATTTGTTTTTGTAGGCTCCCTTTAGGTACTGAAAGGCTCCCTGCAGCCTTCTCTTCCCCAGGCTGAACAAACACAAACCCCGCAGCCTGTCTTCACAGGAGAGGTGTTTCAGCCTTCAGATCACCTTCCTGGTCCTCCTCTCGACTCACTCACACATTCTGGAGAGCCCACAGCTGGTTGCAGTACTCCAGATGGAGTCTCAAGGGCAGAGGAGAGGGGGAGAATCACCTCCCTTGACCTGCTGACCACTACCCGGCTTCTTTAGGCACAGCCCAGAATACAGTTGGCTTTCTGGGCTGTCAGTGCACACTGCCAGCTCATGCCCAGCTTTTCACCCACCAGGACCACCAATGTCCTTCTTGGCAGTGCTGCTCTCAATCCCTTCAACCCCCAGCCTGTATTGATACCAGGGCTTTCCCTGACCCAGCATCATGCACTTGGCCTTGTTGAACCCCACTTCTTGGTTTCTTGAGTTTGTCCAGGTCCCTCTGGATGGCATCCCATCCCTCAGGTGTGTAAACCTGACCACTCAGCTTGGTGTCATCTGCAAATCTGCTGAGGGTGCACTCAATCCCACTATCTGTGTCATTGCTGAAGATATTAAACAGAGAGGTATTAAGCAGTAGAACATATTAAGCAGTGCTGAAGATATTGAACAGTACCCAAGACACATCCTTTTATCTGCACACTTTGTTTGCCTGCAGTAGCAGTGCTCCTTTCCTGTGCTCCTGCCTCATCCCTTTGTTAGACTGTGCATAGGCTGATGCAATACCATTCTGGGGAACCACGTAAGAGAAATGCAATTAGGGATTACATTGTGAAGGATACATGCCCACAGATGAATTAAGGCTGCACGGCCATGCTTCAAGCTGGAAATACTTGAGAGTCTTGGCCATGCAACCTTAATGATATTAATTAACTAGGCTGCATGTTTGAGCTACTTAACATTAATTAACTAGCTGCATGTTTCAGCTACTGTTACTATGCAGCCCATTTACTGTTCCTGCCCTTCTCTGACTGACTCGAAAATTTCTAATTCTGGTGGAAGAGAGAGAAATTCATCTGCTTCCCAACTCCAGGATTATTTGCTTGAAGAGCAACCTGGCCTCTCCTGTGGCCTGTTCTTTACCAAGGAGCACAGATGACACCCAGGGAATTGACTTGGCAATACTCAGTTGTTTATAGGATTTTGCAAGATTTTACACAGTGATTTCCTGTCCTCCTTCCCAGTAAAGTTATTGATTTCTCCTCCCTCTCCTTCTCCACAGAAGGATTTGAGAGAGTAATTTCTGAAAGGGCTAAGGCTAAACTTCTCCATTTTTGAGAGCACAGTTTATTTAAGACAGAGAGATGAAACGTTTGTCTCAGAAACCAGATGCAAATGAAAACAACAGTGTTTACACCTCTGACACACCAAAAAGAGGAGCTGGGACTGCAGATTTTTGTGATAAGGAACAGATCTAAATCTACATTCATTTATGGAAGAATCTTTGCAAAGCCCAGCAAGCAAAAGGGACAAGTGAAAATGGGGCAGGGCGGGGGAGAGACAGAATGAGAGAAGAATCAAGGAGAGAGAAGTTGTGTAGGGCAGGAGGACATCAACAAGGGAGTTAGCTACCTAGCAGAGCTAGGCTAGAGCTGAAAATAGGCTGAGGGTTAAACAGTGAAGCCAGTTGTCAGCAATGCTGTGACAGAAGCAAAGACAACTGCAGCAGTAACAAGCTCAAAACATTTTGTTGCTCCAGAGGCAGCCTTACTGAGGCACTCCAGCACCATTGCCAGAAATGGGCTACATTACAAATGTCTATAGTTTTGTCTTAGATGGGCACCCTATGGAAGTTAAAAACCAAGGAATGATACATTTGGTTCTCTATTGGACTTTTCCATCCAGACAAAGCAAGACTGAACTGCAAGTGCTAAAGCCCCTGTCACTGTAGGATTTGAGATGAGATGGGGGTTACAAGTAATAACAACAAAAACAGACAGGAGCACAATTATTTCTTTAGCCAATACTTTGTTATTTGCAATTCATTAAGAGCAAGGATCAATATCTTCTAAAGGTCAGAGGAGCCACTGTGCCCATCTCCCATTTTATGGGTTGCAGACCTTGTCAGCACACATAGTGATTCCCTCTGGTTCTAACAAAACAGAGAGGAGATGCTGCTAGTTAAGAAGCCAGCACAGTTTCAAAAGCAACTATGAATATGAACTACAGAGCCCAGGGATGACCATCACCACACCTAAGGTTGTTCATACAGGACTTCTTGTTCCAAGTATTCCACATGCTCTAACCACCAGAGCAATCTAAAGCTTTCCAACACAGGGCACAACTGTTAAGGTTGTAACCAAAGAGCAAACAACTGACCTCAAGCCAGCAGAGAGAAATCATGCACAAGGCAGTCATGCATATTTTGTGCTTTCTAGATCAAAACAAACACAAACTTTAATTGAAAGCTATTTCACCTGTTAAGGAAGAGCAAAACTAAGCACACCATTTTCAAATCCTCCTGTGGTGACACATACACTTGGATTTCCTTTATTCCAGTAGAGGGCAAGAGCTACACAAGGAAGAGTATTTGAGAAGGCAATTAGGTCTGAGCAAAGGGAAAGGTAAAAGAAAAGATTTTCCAGACTCTTGTCGCCTAAATGTCATTTTTAATAGCATTAAATAGAATTTTTGCAGGTTTCTTTCAGCTCTTACGGTAACATGCAATACAACAACTAAAGCTTCTCTTCATGCCTTTAAAAAAATCTAATAACATCACAGCGGTTCACTCATCGCTTTGATGATACATAATTCCCATCCCTTCAGACTGCATGCACTCATTTGTTCCACTAAGTTTACAGTGAACAGTTTGGAAAGATGATCTGAACTGACAACAATTCCATTGCACAAATTGACAGTGCTGTACTTCAATGTGTAACACACACACACCCCTGAAAAGCTCACACAGAAGAAAGATGCACAGGTTCCTTCAGTTTAACACGAGATAAATAGCAATATAAATGTAAAGTGGCAATCTGGTTCCATTTACTGGACAAATACACAGCAACACTAGGACTGCACAATTATCAGGGGATGTGGCCCTGTTTAGCCACAAAGGAGCTAGTGAAGTGCTGATTGAGCTCTTGAGCATTGCCAGATTGTCTATATGTCACTTCAGTAGAAATATCTGTGTGGCCAAAGTAATAGCAATAATAATCATGCTACTCTTTGGCACAGCTCTGTTCAATACATACTGTTACACTGAAATACTTTGTCACATTGTCTTTGCTTTTGTCTGAAAGAGTCAAGCATTGAGATCCTGTTAAAGAACAACAACAACAGCCAGAGTCTTTCAGGGGTAACACTAGGTTCCAATTCAGCAGTTTACACTTGATAGCATACACCAGAATTAAAAAAAAAAACAAACCCAAAAAATTATCAGAATCTACAGAATGCATCAGTTAAGTTTTAAATTTACAGTATTTAAAGATGAGACTCATTCAACACTTTTATATCAATATGAGTGAAATTAAGGAAAATAGAATGCAATATGAACATCAGAAGAAAAAATTGCAAGAGTAGAAAGAGATGGTGAAAACTTCCCTCACCTGATTCCTTTAAAATTAAGCTGGACAAGCCCTGAGAAGTCATTGAGGGAAGGGCAGAGGAATCCTGTAATAAACTGTGGAAATGGGCTGACATGATCTGTCTAGTCCAATCCTTTTTGTCTTTGATTGAGGGAATTCTGTGGATGTAAGCATATTGTTGGTCCCGTAATTAACATATGAATATTTGGCTCTGACATTTCTTATCAGCTAAGTATAAATTTCTGCCAGATTGCTTCCTGCAACATTTGGCAAATGAACCCATTTTGATTAGAAGGTAATTTATTGCACACTGGAGTTCAGTGGGTGTGATCATTGAAAATGACAGATTAACAATCGACAGTTTGGGGAAATAATAGGAACAGCAACATATTTACACACAGAGATGAAGATGACATCTCTAATGCAAACATTGCAAACAGTTTTTCATAACTACACAAATCACAATGACTGATAAACCCAGGGGCCAACACTCTCAGCAAGAGGATTGCAGCGATAGGCAGCCTCCTAATCCCACAGGCAGCTTGCTACTCCAGTGAACTGAGTTCCCAAAATACCAAGTAAGCATTCTTTTGCTGAGAGAGGTATAGGCTGCCTATAATACAACCCAATGCAGAGTTAAAGTGCCTCATTTGGGCAGTGGTAGCTACACAGTTATAAAAGAAAGAACTGCAAAAGCAACACAAGCTGAATAAATCCTTAGGGAACTGGTCCAGGATGGCTGCAGCTGATTTAACGCCAAGCATAAACATTTGTATAAGCCTAGCTTTTGAAATGCACTTACAAACTGAGAACCTCAGTCTAGGCTGATTTTCAGAGTGACACATCAACTTGAGGAAGCTGCCAGTGGGCAAGAGATACCTCATAACTTTGAAAAAAGATGTCAACAAATGAAAATCCTGGTTATGCCAGCAATTTGTTATGCTTCCTTTGAGTAATTTGGGGGTTCTTCTGTATAAAACATATTTCTATCTCTAACAGAATTGCTTTTAGAGGTTAACTTTGCCCAGTGAGCAGTCTGAAAGTGAAAAGCATTTTGCTGCTGTTTAAGTGCAACTTCTGAAATTTGGTGGGAGGAAAAAATAAACTTGCATAAATGTTTCTACAGAGCTCTACAGTTCACAAATGCACAGAAACTTTGAGCACAGAATGACTTATAAAACCACCCAGAAGACAGCAGACTGCTCAAGCAATGGTTGTCAGATAATGCAAACGAACTGATGCTGCAGACTCATCATAAATTTACCAGGAGACAAATGCACTTCCTATTGACCCTTGCTAAATCTTTAAACAAACATCTTTACAATCTATTCCAACCTCCTTCAGAGAAACTCATTCCTTTCACTGTTGCACCAACTAAGATGAGTATGACCAAAGGCAAAATGTGTTCAACAAGACCAGAGGAATAGCAGTGCACAAGATAAACAAGCCTGGAGTATGGCCCAGAAGCTATTAGCTAGCCTGCAGGTTAGGCATGAACAATTGCAGTTAATATGAACAACCTAGAGTTTAATAAAAAGCAAGTAACACCATTTTTATTTATATTTCAGCTTTCTAAATATTTAATCAAAAATCCAAAGGCTCTAAACACCACTTAAAAGTTTCTGCCCATTTGCCCCTATTAAGCTAAGAAAGAAACCAAAAAGTAAAACAAGTGAGGTGCATTGATACACTCAGATGTAAAATCACCAAAAATGCCTTTAGACATTGGACAATCCTGCAAAGAGGATTCCCATGGCTGTACTTCATTTGATGAGGGCCTAAATTAGGACATAGGTGTCTAACAAGCTATAATCAGATCCAACAAGCATTCACGTCAGAAGAGTCAGGCTTTTCTTTAATTCCAGTAAAACTAGTCTTGACTGTCACTGGAGGAAAGCTTATAAGCAGAGTTGATTTGAGTATTCTCAGCAATGTAAACACCACTAGAGGAGAAGATATGGCTGGGTTATTATTGCTACCAGGTGGGATGAAAAGCAGAGTTAAACATTTGAAAGGAGAAATTTTTCTTCCATTGATTTTTCATTACCTTTTTTCCCTCAGCCAAGCATTTCTATCAGCCTCTATATCCCAACACTTCCTGGCAGCAGGAAGTGGCTACCAGGTCTGATGCTGGCATAGAGCCAACTAGGCAGCCACACTCCATTTGGCCTATGCCTAAAATTAGAGGTAGGTATAAGCAGAAAAAAATACAGATAGAACTGCTTTATTAAGGAAATAAATTGAAAAAGGAGGTGGGAGGAGGAATAAAGACAAAAAGAAAGGAAAAAAATAGACTTGAAACCCTAAGCTTTGCCTTTTGGAGTAATTAAGCAGTGAGTCAGGTTCACTCTCAGGCCTTGTTGAATGCATTATTTCATTTCCAGCTGAGCCTAAACAGAGGCAGGATTTCTGCTTCTCTTAAGATTTCTTTTATGCACCTTTTTCATACAAAATATAAACTTCTCCTTGACCAAGGTAGAAACAGTAGTCTTCAAAGACAAGCCTTTGAATTCCAAGTCAGACGAATGCAACATGACACTGGAAGTACCTGTTTGCCAGGACTGACATATCAGGTCTGCCCACACAGAAATTCAATGGCTTAGTGCCTCCTGTAATGCAAAGCAGACACAAGATAGTCACTTTAAACAGGATTATGCATCACAGCAGCTGTGCAAAACAGCCACACCACATTAGTAATTTGTTATCATCTAAAGGAGAGAAAAGAATTGAGAGCTAGCACTCCTACTTTAGTAACACCACCATACAAGTGCCTGTCCCAGGAGACAGAGCACCTCCAGGCACTCACAGGATCAAGAGAAAAGAAACTTTGATTAAAAGAACATGCTGACAGACACAGTATCTATCTGCAAAGCATATAAACAGTAAACAAATACCACACTTCAAACACTGCCCAGCACTTCCTTAAGTTACAGCTGCTGCATGATCAGGTCAGGTGCTTAACTTCCTCCTGCTAACAGAGCTCAGGGTCACCCATCTCTGGAACTGAAGGAGGCAGAGAAATGCACAGAAGGTGCATGAGAAACAGGTGCAGACAATGTGAGGTCTCCATCAGAGGCTAGACAAGGCAGGTTCCCATTTTCACTTGGTTTATGGGTAACTGCTCACCTGCTGGGAGAAGGGGCTTTATTCTTTGCACCTGAAGGTTAACTAAAACCCTCCTCACCCCTACTCAGGTGCACTGTGCACCTTGGATCTGTCTTTTTCCTGTCTCCACAAGAGATGTGTTATGTCTTCAATTTCCTGACACTGATCTTAGAGTATTTGTGCATTTGTGTTTCCAGGGTCCCTAGAGAAGAGTTTCTTGCAATTTATATATATATATAGCTTTTGCTTTTAATGATTTTTGTGGGATACATGTTTTCATCTGCAGCCTCTTCCTATGTTATACTTTTCTGCTTTCTAACCAACATTTCTAAACAGAGCATGTAGTGGTTTTTACTTGCCTTATGCAAATTGCATATTCCAACTTGAGCTGAAGACAGGAAAGCAGTGCCATGAGGTCAGTGTTCTTACAGAGCACTGAAAAGATGAAGAATAAAAAAATTCAAAGAAAAATCGAGGAACTGATGATTATTCTCAGCAAGAAAACTTAAAAAGCTGACCAAACAGAGAAGAATAAAACTGGGACACATAGTCAGGACTAGTTTTAGGTCCTCAAGTACCAATAAGAATTGTACAAAAGCTTCTGAGGCCTCATTAAGTGTTGGCCACTTAAGCAAAAGTGGAATAGAGATAAGGCATTTTTTTTTTTTTTAGGAATCAGCTCTCCATGATTTTTCATGGCTTTGAAAGGGAAGGTCCCCACACTTGTAGGCAGTTTCATCTTATGAGAATATAGCCAAGGTAGTGGGTTTAAAGGATGGTACAGCACCTCTGCATGGACTGACCTGCTCCTCTTACTGAGACTGTGGCATACATTCAGATTCCCCACTCTGGATAAACCTTTCCATTTGGGCAGAGAGGCCACCAAAATGACCTGGAGAAGGGTAACTGTTTTACACAAACTGTGCAGAGGCTGGTCATTTGTGGCACCTGGGAACAGGAAATCAGACCTGTGCACCTCAGCCTGGCATCTCTTGCTGCCCTGTGGGTAGCAACCCTGTGATCTGGGGGTTTTTTTTGAACTACACAGGGGATGAGCATCTCCCAAGTTCCTCACCTAGAGAAGTTTGTAATACAGCAGCACTCCAAGGCAGGAGCACAACCATTAAGGTAGAACAGCATAAAGCATAAAGCATGGTTTTGAAAGTGTCCTACTCCCTTGTTAGACAGAAAATGTCCATTTACAAAGCCTGCAGGAACTCAGCAGGACCTACACTGTGCTGGAGAGCACGGCTCTGGCTCCACACTGGCTCCCCAGAGAGAAACAGAGGAATAACTGAGCCTCTGGGATGGCTCCTGCTGCTGGCTCCAGCCACATGATTCCTCCCCCACTGTGTTTCAGGCTCTGTGAGACCCAACTGAGCCCTGAACTCACCATCAGATGGAAGTCCTTGCCTCTCATCACACTTTGATTCTGTGAGTAGCAGCTGCTCCTATTTCCTAACTTTTGCTGAGTCCAGACTGACTAGGTTAACTTATTTCCTGTTTGAGGTCTCCTCATCATTTCTGACCTCTGTAGCCTGCAGCTCTGCAGGTGAGGTTCTGCTGACCTGGGAATCATTTTACATATTTTCAGTACAACTCTCAGGTTTCTAAGAAGTGTAGCCCATTGCTCATCTTTCCTTCTGTACATCTAAAAGCACAATTCACTGCTCTATCTCTCAGCTAAGAGCTATGAATAAAACAGTTTTATGAACCTACAATTTGGTTACATCTATGACTCATTTCAAAAGCCCCTCAAGTGGAGTGGCCCAATTAGCAGGTACCTGTGCAGTTTCCTCTGGCTCACATCAGTTAGATACTTTTGAAAAGCAGAGTCTTGCTGCAATATCATCAGAGCAGCCTCTTAACGTAACAGCAGTTTTTCTTTCCAGTCTGTTTTTCTGTCCTTGGAACACAGTATCTTCTGCCTCTTCTATGCAGTGTCACACATTTCTCCCTAACATGGATTTTGTCCTGCCAGTGAGTCAAGCAGATGTGAGAGCCCCGTGCAACTTCACAAAAAATCAAGAACAGCCACTTGTGATGAAATACCTGAAGTTTAATATGTGTTCTCAAGCAGTGTCCCCCCAGAGTCAGTGGGCAGAGCAGACAGATTAATCCTGGTGCACGATTTACAACATCCATGTCACATTACTGCTGTCCCCAGAGCAGAAGATTCTCAAGGACACTGTGGGGTGTACACAATATCCATGACATGACACAAAGCAAAAATAATTTCACAGGTCATTAAAACTCTCAGCAGTCAGGCTTTTTTTTTTTTTTTTTTTCCCTTCGTATGTAGTACATTTAGTAATTTCAAGAGATTTCACATATTTAAGTCTTTCAGGATTTGATTATTCTCATCCTGCAAAGAAGCTGAGAAATCAACTTTGAGCAGGTCCAGTGGCAGCACTGGAGGAGAAAATTTTGCTTCCAAAACAGCAAGTAGGCTTGCATGCCTCCAAGCTCTTGTTCTTCCCCTTTCACATGAGCTGCACTGGAGAAGCCACTCACTATCCAGGTGAACTAGCTGCTAAAATACAAAGAGCAGTTTCCAAAAAGACTCCTCTCACCATGACTACAGTCTCACTTGCTGCTCCTCCTGCTCAGATAAACCCAGAAATCTCTGTCCAGTCTTTAACCCCTAACTGCACAGCTAGAGCTGAATAACCTTTGGGCTGACAAAAATCCTCAAAAGCCCTGGACTAGCTATGGTAGCACATTACTTCTCATGAGATTTGAAATCTTACATCTCTTCATGATGGCAGAAACATTTGCATATATTTAGTGCCATGATACATTGTTAAGACAACCTCATTTACTATCAGGCTCTGATAGGCCTCTTTATTATGAATAGTTTCTGAATCCCTCATTTTACTTTGATTTGAAGAGCCAGGGATGTGCTCATAAATTATGCTAAAGCCACTATCTAACAAATGCTCAGATTTTTCAGCTGTCAAACCTTCATCAGTCTCAACCTCTTTTCTTTGTGAATCAGGATATGACCACAACACCCCAGAGAAGGTAAGGTGGCTAAAGTGCACAAGGCAGTCTTCAAAATGCTCCTGAGAAGCAAAGCAATCCCAGGCAGAATTCTCTGCAGCCACAGTCAGCTTTCTTAGTTATTTCTGTGGGCCAGTATTTTGCAGTGCAGATGTACTGGCAGTTCCAAGCAAAAATGCTTTGTGTACTGGGCCCAGGCTTTGTCTATGTTCTGTTAGCTATTGAATCCTTTGTGCATGCTCTTATTCTCCATAAAATCCAGCACTGCCCCTGGCTGGATGCTCCTCAGCTCTTATGTCAACTCCCCGCCTCTTCATCTGCTCCTTCTCTGCCCACTGCAGAGAGCTCTGATTACAGTGAGCCTCTCTCTTTGCAGGTGGCATTGCTCTAGTAAGCTGGCTACATGTAGAAAGTCATCTCCCCACATAATATCTCCATCTCAGATAAGAGTTTAATTTACTCATACAGGAAGAGCCATAAGCTGAAATCTGTAACATAGGAAATACTGATCAAGTTTCACGAGTGCTACTGTGTGTCCTTTGCCACACCGACAAGGGAATTCTTTAGTAATCTGTCCACACTTTCCTGGTTATCACAACTCAATTCCTCCTAATTTTGAACCTCTATGCAAAGATCTGGGACACTTAGAGACGTGCAATTATAAATAGAGTCGCCCCATCTTGACCTGAGCCAAACTCCCTTGAAGGGCAAGCACAGAGCAGAACTGATGGCTCTCATCAGTCACACACGCCTGCTACAGCAGAGCTGTGCAGAGCAGGATGCTTTGCTCCAGCCTCCTGCACCCTGCTGAACATTATCCTTGCTAACAGACGTATTTGTAGGGAATATCTTCTCAATAGTTAAAGTCACAGCTGGAACGGCTCCTGACCATGGAAATACATATCTGTCATGGTCTTTAATAGCCATGTTTTTACTGTCTACTCTGAGCTTTGAATTTCTTGTGTACAGCCCAAAATAATATAAGTGATGTACGGTTAAATATAAACTATTTTAATCGGTTTGTGAGAGTAACCAAAAAAACATGATTATTATTTTAGTTTCATGCATCAACACTCAGCACAGTTAAAATGTTAAAGCCAGGTATGAAATTTTTGATAAATTCTATTCTTAAAGGATTAAGTTCTGTATTTATATTTATCAGTCTTGCAAAATAAGACATCAATATAAGGTTATTCTCTGTCTACCCAAAAAAACCTCATGTAGAAAAATTGTCAATTCATCTTTCTTCAAGACGTTGCTCCCCCCTTTCAGTTATCCCCAGAACTCCCCTGGAGGGAAATAACACTTAGGTTCTGTCTTTTTAACTCGCCTGATTTACATAACTCTAATGATATTTAAGTGCCTTTGGCTGCACTTTCCTTTCTTTTCCTCGTTTCTTTACTCCCAAACTCTCAAGGCAGATGAAGTAACAGTTGGCAGCATCTTGCTCATTACAGCATTGCCTGTGCTTTTCTGAGTCACGCCACCATGGTTGCAGCTGGCTGAGCAGCTCTCCAGTCCTCCCAATAATTCCAGTTTTCCTTTGGGAAGATACTTCTGACTAAGTGTCCTTTGCAAATGGGGGAAAAGAGCTCTTCTTTGGAGTCACATTGTTCTCCCAGGAGCAAGGGCTGCAGGAAAGCAGAGAGGTGCAGAAGATCAGGGCAGTTCTGTCTCAAGCCTGACCTCTTCACTTGAATGAGTGATGGGGACACATCCTGTGAGCTTTTCATCTGCACTATCTATGCCAGATATAAAAAACACAGACATCACTCTGCACAACAAGGCCAGAGAAGAGAAAAATTACAACTAACACTGATAAAAAATAACAGGCCTGAAGAGATGCAGAAGAGGACAGATTTCAATTTGGGAGCTGAATTTATAGTTTAGGGATGGGCCGACATGGAGTTGAAGAGTTCCTGCAGACAGGATGAAAGGAATCTTGTTAAAGACAAGCAATCTCTCACACTTTCTAAGGGTAAAGTATGGGTAGCCACCACAAATTGGGTCTTTTAGGGATGAACATATATTTCAATATTCACAGTCATCAACAGATAATTGACCTTCCTTTTTCCTTTCCTTTCCTTTCCTTTCCTTTCCTTTCCTTTCCTTTCCTTTCCTTTCCTTTCCTTTCCTTTCCTTTCCTTTCCTTTCCTTTCCTTTCCTTTCCTTTCCTTTCCTTTCCTTTCCTTTCCTTTCCTTTCCTTTCCTTTCCTTTCCTTTCCTTTCCTTTCCTTTCCTTTCCTTTCCTTTCCTTTCCTTTCCTTTCCTATTTTGATTTTCTTTCCGTTTTATTTTTTCTCTGTGCAAAGAAAATTGAAGCATGGGAAACAGAAATAACTGCTTTTCTTCACTGCTCCCCTGATAGACCATATGGGGAAGGAAAAATAGAAACCATTCCTGTCAGTCCCGAAGTTGTGCCGGCAGTCAGACATATACACAATTCCTGCCCTCTGTCTTTCTAAAAAGGGACTGGAGTCCTCACTGCACACAGAAGATGTGGATGACAATCCCTGACTCATGAGCCCTTGTGATCGTCTTTGAAGTGATGGTTTCCAAATGAATATGTGGACCACTACTGATATTTAAACTTTTTGAAGTGCCTTGCAAAGCATCCTCAAAAGTGCCTAAAAACTATTTTAATCTGTGCTGTCTTCCTTTCCTTTTGTCTACGACAGCCACATGCCACCTTCCGCACCGATGCCTGGCACAGTGTTGTTGGGAGCCTCTGCTGTCACCATGATCAAGCACAGCTCTCTCTCCATGATGGAAATCCAAGCAAACTGCATTCAGGAATACCTGAACTGTTGAACTTTTTGCTTCACACACAATAGGCAGGTGCAAGAACTGCAAGCTTGCAGCAGTTCTGATCCAGGCTCTTCTTAAACAAGAATACCATTAAAACAGAAAAGCTGTCAGAATCACTTAGGTTCCCATGTGATCTCCTATCACCAGTCTCAGTGTATACATCCTAATAGCCTCCCACCTTTTTTTTTTTTTTCAAATGTGCATTTCCCAAGAAATATATTGCCACAAGTATGCAATGATATTTTTGTTAAACCAAAAGTAAAAATTTACTGTTCCATTGCTTTCAGACAACTAATAAAAATGCTTCTTTCTAACAGAAAATGACAGTCTTTCATGTAAAAACTAATAAAGGTAAAAATTAATACATTCTTTTTATAGGTCACAGTATCATCTTCTAAAATTTTGCAAGGATTGGACCATTTTGTGTGATTACATTTAACCAATAAAGTCCATTGAAAGGCAAATCTATCTCTCTCAGAAGTTTAATGGGAATAAGACCCTTCAGGGTACTTATTTTATTACCTTTTTGGCTGTTGAGAGTTTACTATTTGGTTTAGAATAGATCAGCATGGAGAGATAAGAGATTATTCCCTTTTAACATTTTAGAAGAAATCTGTACCATACCAATGTACAGTTGGTACAATAATGGCAGAGTAATCTTGCAGTCAACCCCAGATACTAGGGTGTGACCTTGAAACCATAACTAAAACCATCAGTCACACTGTGTGCTAGAGGAGGGAGTGCTCCTTGGCACACAGACAAAATCTTCCAAAGGATCTATTTACATCTCCCACGTTTTTTATGCAGACTCTAAATCTCCCTACCTGCCCACCAACACGTCATGATCTGCTGATCTTGTTTTCCAAAAACTAAAAGATGCAACATTTTAATGATCTTTGCACTGCTGTATGTTCCTAGGTTAAGACGAAACCCCTGCATTATGAAAAATATTGGTTTGATTTGGTGGGTTTTGGGGGGTTTTTTGTTTGGTTTTTTTGTGTGTGTGTATTTTTTGGTGAAATTTTTTTGGTTGGTTGGTTGGGTTGGGTTGGGTGGTTTTTTTTGGGTTTTTTTTGGATTTGTTTGATTTTTTTTTTTTTAAATATGGTGCTCTTAACAGACAGCAATTACATCCTTGCACATCTTTGGCTGTCCCTGGATCACCCACCCTGTAATCTCCAGGGTGGGTGATCTAGGGATAACAGCTCTTATTTTAAAATAGAAGAATTTTCTTCATTCCTGTCCCCCAGAGAAACACCCTTTCTGTAACAGCAAAGGGCAAGATGCTGCCTGGGTACAGAAGCCACCAGTCCCTGTAAATAGGTGAGCAATTTTAATGTCCAGAATTATAACTAATCCAGGTAGAAGTTCCAGTAGTACCCTCAATAAAAATATCAACTCATCTCTCACCTTAGACTTTTTCTCCTCCCACTTTGTACCTTCAATTGGGAATTAACAGAAGCCACCTTCATACCTTTCCAGCAATCCTTAAGCCTCCAGCACCCACTTGGCCTTTCCCACTGAGCAGCTTGGTCAGTGCAGCACGCTGCTCGTACCAAACCCTCTGACCCTGCACCAGTCTCATCTTCTATCACAGCTAACACAGCTCAGAGAGAATGGTTTCTGCACCTAGGGAACATTATAACAGTAGAAAGATGGCACAGGAGACCCAATCTCTGTTGAGCATACAGACCCAAATGGACTTCCACCTCAACAAAAAAAAAAAGAAAAATATTCTGACACTGTACGGACCTAATAGTATATGCCTTCAATTATAATCTTATTACTTCTCAAAAAAGAAAATCTATTTAGTTATTATTTCAGGAACTGGCTAAATTCCATCCTGTCCTACTACAATACCTCTGCATTTTCATTTAAAGACCTGTTTCTCTTTCATTTCCAATGTCCATTTTTTAAGCAGCTGCAGTGGAACGTGGTAGAAATGGATGCCCATTCTTAAGGATAGGAAGTGAAGAAAAGATTTAAACCCCTGTGGGACAAATGTCACTGTGACAATGGAAGACACAGAGATATTTTTAACAACTTTCTGTTTTGTAATTAGGGAGCAGGATTTTTTTACTTGCTTTTATTTCATTTTCAGAGCAGTATTGTAATAAATATCTTCCCCTGTCGCTTTTGTTCCTGGAACTGCAGCGTCACACAAGCCCAGCAGGACAAAGTGTTCTTGTGAAAAACTGATTTATTCTCTCATCTCTGACAATCTAAGATGGAAGGATTAAGTGATGATCCTCTGATCTTTCTTTTCCCTTGTCTCCATGCATACACTTTGCTCTTGCTGGCTTGCTGACCAGTCTTCAAATATATTGCTTGAATGGCCCCATTCCATTAGGGAGCCTGACATCTCTCCCTTTAGAGTGTTATTAATATCAGTCCTTGAAAGCATTTAACCAATGACAATCTAACATTAGCTCACAATGGGATTTAAAGACATTACAGTTCATTAATTTATGGTTTAATGCTGCCTTCTTCCAATCTGTTGCCCTTTCTCATTACAAATGGCAAAAAAACAAGCTATAAAGTCCACAATATCCTGCATAAAATGCTGCATAAGGGCTTCATTTATTTGTTTACTGGTATGATTGAAACACACAAATCCTGTTCCTGTTTTGCAAGTCAATTGCAAAAGAATAACTGCTGGTTGTCTGGCAGATACTATTTTTGCTTCACTTTTCCTCTTCTGTCCATTTTTCTTCCTGCACAGTCAATTTACATATTATGTTTTCCACTCCTACCAAATATCGGTAAAATATGAGAATCATAACACATTCCAATCAAGCTGAATTCAATAAATAGAATAATATTGTTTAAAACTTTTGCTAGGATCTTCCTGAGAAAAAGGATAGATTAGCAGTTACAACCGATTTAAGAAATGCAGGCAGAATGATGTAGAGTTCTGTCATAACCCTAGTTCTTTGCAAAATTGGATCAATGCAATTGAGCTTTAATTGTTCAAAGAAAACATAAAGAAAAAAAAAAGTCAAAATATCTTTCTTGGGAATCAGAATAAAATATTCCATGCCTTCATTTCACGATCTGTACTTTGAAGTGTGCTTCCTGGCAAGCAGGAGAGCAGCTGTGCTGCCAAGGTCCTGGGAGCCTTGGTGGACACTGACAGTGTGTGCTGCCAGCAAGGAAAGCCAACGGTTTCCTGGGCTGTGTCAGCAGCAGCAGCAGCACAGAGCAAGGGAAGTGATGAACTGCCTTTGGTATGCACATGTTGGACCACATCTACAGGGCAGTGTCCAGGTTTGGTCTGCCAGGAAAGATGAGGAGCTAGTTCAGCAGAGGGTCATCAGGGTGGTTGGGGGCTGCTAGTCCTGGGAGGAGAGGCTGAGAAAGCTGAGCTTGTTCAGCTGGAGAAGCAGGGATTTCAGGAGACCTGCAGCTGCAGCCTGACTACACACTTAGGAGGTTATGGGAAGGAGCCTGGCTCTTCACAGTGCTGCTGGGATGACAGTGGGCATAAGCTGGAACGACAGAAGTTCAGAACAGATATAAGGAAAAGCCTTTCTCCATGAGGGCAGTCAAACAGCAGAAGAGGCAGCTCAGAGAGGCTGTGCTGCCTCCGTCCTCTGAGGTTTGCAAGGCTCAGAGGAGTGTCCCAGTCCAACCCCATAGCTGACCCTGACTGGAGGAGGAGGTGGAGCTGGAGATCTCCTGTGCTGTGTCAAAGTGTCCTGTCATAACTACAAACTTAACTGACTTCCGTTCCCAAATCCTCTTATATACATTCTACTGATAAAACTCTGGGGAAGCAAGGCCTGGCACTAAGACTAAATTTATCTAATAAAAGCAGTAAGATACTACAGCATTTCAAGATCAGAAAAAGAATGGATGTCTCCTTGACTACAAAGTGTCCTTTTTCTCCTAATTTCTTAATTAAGTCTTGTGTATAATTGTTCTACTAAAGCTTTAGATATCAAAACTCTCTTCTTTTTCCAATTCTGCAGTATTTGAATTCTGGAGTTAATAACCTTGTATTATGAAAGTTAACAAGGAAAGCCAGAGATTATTGTATGATCTGACTGTAACCTCATGATATATGAGTATGTTAATATAAGCATTAGCAATGACAGTCATAGGATCAGAGACAGAACATGATCCCTGAATTAAGATGCTTACTCGAACATAGCCAAGAGTTTTTAGCCTGGTATTAAAGCATAAAAAACCCTGATGAACCAATGTTACTTATATATATATTTTAAAACATATTTTGCATTTAAGTAAGCCCTTAATTGATATAAATCACTCCTGCCAAAACTAAAGATAATATTTTGGCTGCAGGAATGAGTTTATTCAGCAAGATCTAGAAGTGAAAAAATATGAGTGGTGACATGGAACGTTTGTGTAACTCTGTCCCATTTATAAGGTGTCAACTCTGCTCAATCCTCTCACTGCTCCACAAGGGATCAATGACATGCACTGCTTAATGGGAAGGGCTTTTTCCTAATAAAAATAAGCAGAATATGTGTGTGGGCAGCTTGGAGCAATCTCTTATGTCTTCCAGTACCTTAACAAGAATGGACTCTAACACAGCTTTCATTGCCCTTATTACTGTTTTTCTTGCCATTTATTGTCTCCTCATCTGATTGAAACACACAGGTGTAATGAATAATTTATAATATTACACATTTACTCTTACAGAAAATGCAGACCATCAACACATCTATATCAGTGATAAAAATGGGTAAGCAGACCCACTAAAAAGAGATAAATAGCAAATGCTTACAGAGCTTCACCAAAATCATCAGCCATCCATCCTTCATAACTGTCCTGTGCTGCTCATCACAGACCACTAATGCTTTAAGAGCCAGAGCTGCTCAGATCCATCACTGTGGATGCTGGAACAGGCCAATTTCCTTTGAAGTCTATGAATATAGCAAACTTGAGACAGTAAAAGGGGAACTTCTTATTTTTATTTTTTTTTTTTTTAGTAAAGGCCTGTCTGTCCAGAGAAGCCTGGGAAGACACTATAATTAGGATACCAAGTTTATCAGGCTGTCTTTTCTTGCCTTTTAACAGCTTTACAACATACAGATTTGTTTCTTGGTGAATGACTCTGAAGGATGTTTTCTATATATAAAAAAAAAAAAGGCTGCAGAAGAACAGGAATTAGAGAATTAGGTTTCTATGCATATACATCATCAGTATTCCTCAATATTCATCTCCCACCAGACATTAGAAGACTAATGTGTTTTTTTAGCCAGAAGTATTCTTTTTTAACTTGAAACCAATTACTGATTAAACAGTAGATAGAAAAAATTGTCCAGTAAAATGATCATTTTTAATCAGATGCAGGCTAGAGAAGTATGGATTATTCAAGCTTAGTTGATGCTTCTGTTGAAAATAAAATGCAAAACTGGTTACATATCCAGAATAGAAAATGTTCATTGCTGAAAAAAAGAAAAGGTTTTTCCTGGTAGTATTGCCCAATAAATAATCAATTTTTCCCCATAAAAGTGAATCCAGGGTACTGGAAATAGGAAATTAAATCTTATTTTAAGTTGCTGACAGATCTGATGAGTTTGGTACTGATTCAGCCATTGCTACCAAGCTAATTTTGCACACATAATGCTACCACAAAAAAGAACTATTACCTTTGTCATTAATTTTTAAAGATGTCAAAGAATTCATACTTTGAATTGTTATAATAGTTCCTTTTCAAAAAGAACTTAGTGTTGGCAAAGACAAGTATAATAAAGCTCATATTGTCTTTCAGGATTAAGTATCATGCAAGGAGAAATACTAAAGAATACTCATGGCCTTGTTGAAGGTTATTTAAGGTGTCTGTAGCAGAGTAAGGAACAGCACTCACACATTCTGATTTCCCCACCCTGTGCTTTTCCTACCAGGTCATCCTGACTGAAATTTTGTTATCTCTGCTTCTGTGCAATCTGGAAAACATTCAAGGCAGAAATTATGTGGTTCACAGAGAAACAGACACTGAGATGTTCCCGTAAAAGAGTCAACACAGTGAAGCTCTCTGCCTCCATCCTCCCAGTGCTACAAAAGCAGCAAGGTCTACGATCCTTCTGCCAACTTCCCAGTTCAGAAGTTCAGACTGCCCCTGCTCTTGTTGCAGTGAAATTACTGACCATGTGTCCCTAACAAGCCATATGTTACATGAACAAACAATTAAATGGAAAAAAAAATGTAGTCACTCATCTATTTAAGTGACTAAAGAATCAAAAGTTAGTTTTATATATATATATGAAGAGGAGAAAGTCAACAGTGAATAAAGTGAGTATGAAGAGGATGTAGGACTCAAGTTTCTTCTCATCTGGGATTCCTACACAAGCAACATTGACTTAAATGCTCTTAGATGCATTAACAAATCTACATGCAAGATGCAGTAGAGTTAAAGGTGATAATTATTTTCCAACCTTGGCCTCATGCTAATATCTTGCTATCAACACAGCATTGCATGATTTCTTCATTTCCCCTGAGATGGAACATTAAGCTTGAAATGCCTAGTACCACTTTCAGGACTATTATTCTTCTGAAGCATTTTACAAGAGGAAATGTGAGCAATCTGGTACCCAGGAAAACCAGGTACCACATCAAAATCAGAACTTCATGATCAGGTGCACACGAAAATCTTGAAGCAGATGCCTAAAGGAATACACACAAGAAAGTTCATTTTAAATACAATGTTTACTGATTTTATGCAGCATTTATGCATCTGGAGAAATGTGAAATGTGATAGAAAACAATATTTACTATTATTAAAATTCTTCTTTAAAGGAAATTGCAAGATTTTAACCATCTTTTGAGTCCCAAATAGAATATCTGAAAACTTTCTGCTAGAATAAAGTACTAATCTGTAGAGCTCCCTAGACTTTTGTTTAAAATTAAGGTACAGCAATTACCATTACATTTTCCTTTCATGAGTTAGAAAAACAGTTATGAATCACCAGGTAGAATATGGTTTATTCAACTGCTATTATCAATGAAGATAACACAAGATTCACAACCACATAGGAAACATAACACTACTTTCAAGACCAAATTATCAATTTATGAGTATAAAATTAATTTAAATATGAAAACATTAAAAATTTTAAAATACAAAAATTTATTTAATATTTCTAGAACTTTGGATGATGGTTTGTCTTTTTGTTGTGATGTGGAAAGATTCTAACTGTCAGACTATCCTTTCTGTTTGGCTATTTTTTCTCTAATGCTTTTTGCATAAATTGTAAGTATGAAATTCCCATGTGAGGTCTATGTACATGAACTCAGAGGCGTTTTCTCACCAGCGTGGACATCAGGGGGCTGCTGCAAGGGGCAGGGTCCCCACATAGGCAGAGCCCCTCCAACAGGAAGGGTGAGTGTGTAGGGGAAGCCACTCAGCCCTAAAAGGGACACTGGGCTGTTACCCACAGAGCTGTGGAGGTGCAACCACCTCCCACCCCCTGGGGCCATACTGGGATCTCACAACCTAAGCCACCTAAAAGACTCATTGGTAACAGCAGCCCATGCACCCCTGGGCACCTCGGGGGATGTGCAGGTGGCATTAGAACATTCAGGAACAGCTAAAGAAGAGTATGTAGGCATGTATGTATGTAGGCATTTGCAGATGCTCATTAACATTTGAAAGTGCCTGATAGTGTGTTGTACTATTGATAGAGCTTCTGAACGTGTAGTTCAAATTATTCATATTGTGTATTTCACATAAATTGTCCTTTAAATACATGTTATTAATAAATCAACAAACCACTTCTATCTTATTTGGTTTAAATCATTTGAAATTACCTGTTCTTCTCTCTATCAAACATATATACTATCATGCCACTGCAACACTGTGTTGTTTCAAACCTCATTTTATCCTGAAGCAGCTTTTTTACTAAATGTTTTGTTTCACTAGAACGTTTCTAATAATGCTTTTTTTACAATGTATGAACAAAAATCAATGAAAAAGCTGAACCATGAAGACAGAACTTTATGACATAATGACTCGATTAAAAGGTAAATTAAAACAAAGACTTGATGACAATATTTTGGCATAAGTAATTCTTATCTAGAAAATCCATCAAAGGGAACAACACTTGAAAATTATTTCATGCACTAGTGTGCATTTGGCTTGAAATACTTCTTACTTTGCCTTCGATGAATAAAATTGCAGTAACTTCGTTTGGCTCCTGTTGGTTTTATGATTTGACTGAGGAACCCAAATTTAGTGTGACAGCTAAGAGGAACTGGGTCTCCTCCACCCTCACTCATGTTCTCTCCCACTTGCAAGCACTGATCACTCAATCCTCTGTTTGTAAAATAGTTATATTCTGAAGAGGAAATCCGAACTCTTTGATTTTTTCCTAATGAGTTTAACTCCCTGAAGCAGCTCATTGTAGAATACTGAGAGACTCAGTAACGAGCTGAATGAGGCTGGTAGGAACTAATGAGGCTTGCAGGAACTAATCTAGTTCTACCTCCCATTCTTAATTCTCTTTATTTCTTAAAGTTTGGGAAACTTGCTCAGTCCATTCCTACCTCAAATGTAGCAGCTGAAATAATGTTTTCCTCATTTCTACAGATATGCACAAACTGCAGAAACTTGCTAAGTGATGATTTTGCTGAGGTTCGGATTAAACTTAATTGCAATTGTACATAGTAAGACTTTAGTGAATTGTCACAAAAGGGATTAAAATGTGTTAGTATAATTTAAATGCTAAATTCCAAATTACAACAGTTTGATTTAAATTTGGGAATATTTAAGGGAAAACATATGCTTTGCTTCAATATTGCTGCTTCCAATGATAATTTCTAAATTAAACTTTTGCCTGTGAGTTCCCATTTTGTTGCCTCTCCTCTCCATTTCAGATGACAACAATATCCCTCCAACGCATCTGACCCACTGTCTTTCCTAATTCTACACTGAGCCGTATTCCAAGTCTCTTTCCCTACCTGTGAGGTGCTCAGGGACTGTGCCAACTGTACCAGAGAAAATCCAGGGCCAACAGTCCACACACAGAGGAAGAGATCACTTGATTTCACCAGTGCAGAAATCACAGGGTTTTTAGCAATCATCATAGGACAGTGCAACCACTGCCCAAAGAATAGGAAACCTACTTATGACAGAACTACCATTTTCTGCTCAGACTGCCAGGCACAGATCTGCCACCTTCTCTCCCTCAGGAAAACATGCTGGAGGACGTACATTTGCAGAAACAGGCCAGATTTCCCTGTGCATGCCCTAGGAGAACAGAAACAAATCACAGGCATGATTTCTACCTCCCCCAGAAAGGATTAGAGAGAAGCACTTGTGCTGTTTCCCAGATTAACGTGGAGGAATATCAGCTCTGACTGGAGTGCTAACACCGTGCCTGGAGCAGAACAGGTTACCAACCCTGTGACTCTTAGCTCTGGCCAAGGAAACATGCAGAAAATGATTCACCACCCTTTCAGGAAGTCACTGTGCTGCAAAAAATTAAATCTCCACAGAATTAACTCAGTGTGTAAGTCTCACACTATCTCGACATATAGGGCTCAGTTTCACCCTCATTAACAGTTTTCACTCATTTGATTAAAGGGGTATCTGGTGTTAGCTGCCCTTAAGTCACAATTAAAAAGCATTTTACATTTAGTCAGTTATTTGATAACATAGAGAATTTTTCTCTGTTAAGGGATCTATTCATAAAAATCTAATACATAACAAAGCCTGACTTAATTTGCCTTTATGGAAGGATTCAACCTTTAATCAGAGGATATAAAAACATCTTACAAGAGCGGATCAGAATTATTATGCACTATCAGAATTTGGAGGAGTTCAGGTGTGGGGTCTGTAATGATTTTTTCAGCATCATGTTTCAAGTCAGTGGAAAAGCAGAGACCAAATGAAGGTCTCCTGACACTCAGGATCTTTACATCAGCTATTGTATTAAACCACTTCTCTGTTCTCTGTGTGGTCTGCAACTTGGAACAGGAAAAGGAATAAAGCAGTCACCTTACTGGGGTCTGACAGGTTACCACAGCTCATCCAAACCACACTCTGTGTATTTACCCTTATTCTGTCCTCGATATGAGGAAATCTGATCCAGTTTACAATTCTTTCAATGCTGACTAAACTAAATCAAATTTACTTTATGATTGCCATGGGCTAAGAGCAAACTCATAAATAGTACTGCACACTGGCAGTATGTGGTAGCTTGCTAAACCACCTTTATTGGTAACCACTGATAAACCCTGTCTTTTGATGAGGTGTATCTCACTCTGCTCAAGACTTAAAAAACCTTAACAAACTACTGGCATTATTTACATTGATTCATTACTGACTTATCTGTAAGTGGGAACTATTTTAATCACTGATCTGATGTCTTTCCAAAATATGATATGCATTTTTAATGTACATAAGTATATAGTGTACATAAAAATATAACTTGTCTTTACCCATCATCACTTCATGGAAATGGGCAGCCCCAGATTTTTCATGCCCCTTCATCTTGCAGCCTTGCAGAGGGTAAAAATCAAGGAGGATATACAACAAAAATATTTGAATGTTCAAAATATTTATGTAGCAGACAAGGCATGAGAGCAGATTTCCCCTCCTGCCTCTGTAATTCATTCAATTTTGCCTTCTGGAACCTGTTTTACTTTCTGTACTAAAGAGTATCAAGAGCTATTTTCTAACTGGTCCATTTCAATCTGTAATATAAAACACCTATTACCCACAATGTCAGACTGTAGAGGACTCTCCAGGGAGAATCCTGTTTCTCGAGCTACAGACTGGACAAGGAACTAGAGCACACATTACAGGCTAAAGCAGACAGACTGAACAGGATAAAGGTCTCTCTGTCCTCATATTTATGACAGGATGAGTTGGACTATTTAAGCTGCATGATACTCTCTATGAGCAAACACAAACACAAACAGATGCCAAAAGAAAACACATTTCTGTTTGTGCAATAACAGCAGATGGAGGATTGTCACGGAGCCTGCAAGGTAGGGCATTCATTTAATATAGATTCATACTTGCTGATCATGCTCATACTTACTTCATATCACCTCATCTGGTGTTTCTCTTACCCTAGTTTTTTGCTTGGAATCATAAGAGTGAATATTTTAATGTGCTAATCTTCTAGAGACAAGCACAGGCAGAATAGTTTCCCATCACTTTAATTATTGGATAGCACACTGTCTGGACTTCTCAACAGCCACAGTTTCTATTTATTGGAAAACCTTTAGCTCTCTGTGAGGAGGATCATTATCTGATACTCTGCAAGTGAAGTGTTTGATGAGAACATGATTAATCAGAAAGTATTCTGAGCAGCTCAGCTCTTGGTGACAGGCCCATAATCAAAGAGGCAGTAAGAATGTGCACTAAAGCAATTTTGTGATTAACATATACATGGTTCTGGCCACTGCTGTATGCAAAGCAAAAGGTTGAGGACAAGTGGACAGAAAATGAACAAAATGTCTTATTTCCATAATTTTTCAAATGAAACCTGAACTGAGCAGGAATAAAGCTGCAATAACCTTCTGCCTTCAGCCTATAAGAACAGTAAATGCAAAATCTAGTAAGTGACACATTTCCTTTTCTTAATTCCAAAACTACTGGCACTCCTTATTCATTTTCTCATAGCCTAGAATATGTCACACCATCAGATTTCAAAAGAAGCTTTATATTTAGCTGAAAGAAAAGCTGGGCCAGGCATGGCAAACAGGCATTGATTAGTATCAGCCTGCCAAAAAGACTCTGCAAAGATCTTGCCAAATGACAACACCCCACCCCCATCTTCTGTGCTAGCCTGATAGTGTTTCTGTTACTTATTTTCTTTGTTCATTTTCATCAATTAATAAAGGTGGCAGTTTGTTTTTCAGTCTTCTGGGCAGCCTAACCAAGAGCCGTGACAGAGCAGTGATTCTATTCACCTGTTGGGAGCAACTGAAAGATCTCCACATCCCCAGTAAAACATTCCTGAAGGAAAGAAGGAAAATAAGCTCACATCCGAAGCCTTCTTTCATATATGAAAGAAAGCAGGCAGAGGACTAAGACCCAAATGTTTTAAATTATTTTGTTTCATTGAACTCCTGTGTTCCTTATATTTAAAACACTACAATATTGCAGGAAAATTAAAAATATGTGATCACTAAGCTTATTAAAATACCCAAAGGTGTGAAAGAGTTATTGCAAGGTTCAGCTGGGGTATTAATTTTTACACTGTCACAGTAAATAACATACTTTAATCCTTCTTCACTGGCAGATAAGCTACCTTAAGATCTAAGAATATGCACATAAGCAGCAAGCTGTGAAGTAGTGTCCTGCAAGTTTGTACCTTAATTAACACCACAGTAACTTTGCTCTGTGCCATATTCTAAGAAGGGGAACTGTGGATATATGTGTTAGGGGTGCTTCCACTCTTGAATTAGTAGGTCTGTGCCTACAGGCAAAAGTGTCTCGAAAATTATTTGAGACAGGTCCTCCATTGCTGCAATCTTGGTACTACCCTTCACACTGGCAAGGAGTAGGTGTAAAATACAACAGCACCTTTCAGCCACTTTGTCTTCATTTTGCACAGATGTAAATGACTGCAAAGGTGCAGAGTTATGGAGAATCTGGCACTTAATAAATATTAATTAGCAAAGAATTACAGTGCCCCATTGTGGTAATAAGCATTATCATTCCCACTTAATAAATGGTGCTGCAGTCAGAGAACAAGGTTAATTTACTAGTTCACAATAGCACCAGACAATGACAGAGCCAGGAATAGAACACAGGTTTGTTAGTCAACCTCACTCGTTAGTCCTGTGAGCCCCACAGCTTTTTTTTGTGTTTGCCTTTCTTACTATGCCCATTCCCCAAAACAGCTAAAATTACATCATATTGCTGTCTCTTTACCTGGGGAAAGTATGTGAAGATTCCCTGCAGCAAAAAGCTGTCAGTGTCACAACACAACACAATCAGCCAGGGATGGTTCCCCTGGGACAAGAGGCATGACAACCAACAAGTAAAATGAGCAGCTCAAAGGGATTTTTTTGTTGACAAAAGGTTAGTTTAAAAATAAGTAATGTCATGTTAATTGTGGTATTTCCATTGACTGTCCAACATTAAAAGACTTAAGAACACACCCTGCAGACTCTAGTGGCTGAGATATATTATAGATTGTAGACAAAATTCAAAGGATTGAAAGGGTTGATGCTGCACCAAGAAACTTTGATATTTTGATGAATCTTGACTTTTTGTGACTTGCAGTGCCAAGCAAGCTCTTTTGTGCTCTGACCAGAAATACTGAGGGTAAGGGAAACAAATAAAAATAAAAGCAACTTCTCAGGAAAAAAGGTGTCAAATACTCTCAGTATTTGGCAATATCTGTCACATCAAGACACAGATAAAAGGGACACTGAAAATGAAAGGTTTAGGAGCAGAATAAAACTACACAAATATTCTTTAATTTCCTCCAAAGACCAAATAACATTCCTATTTTAGAGATGCCTTATGTCAATTGAAAAAATTCATTTTAGCAGACTGAAAATTAGCTGACTAGAATTCCATCACCAGAAGTCTCTGTTAATTTGAAAAGCATAAGTACAGGACATTGGGGGTTTCAGACTTTGTTTGACAAATTTCATAGTCACACTTCTGCATTACAAGATAGCTGATGCAAAAACTTGAAAGTTCAGATGAAGGACACCACAATCCACCAACAAATACAGAAGTTAGTCCAGTACTTCTGGAATAAGCAAGAGGACACTATTCTGAACACAAGTTATCACTGAAGAGAACTGGTTTTTTATAACTGTTAAGTGGTCAAAATTCAGTGATTTGGGGACACCTCAAAGTAACCAGCTGTCCGTGAACTGCTGGGGAATCCAACTGCTGGGGAATCCAACTGCTGGGGAATGGAACTGTCCATGAACCAGCATGAACTGCTGGGGAATCCAAGAACAAAATGAGTAGCTGAAGCTTTCTCATCTCTACAGGTGCAAATATCAACTTTGTGGTCTACAAGTACTTTCCCTATTCCTGCAGCAAACAGAAAAGTTAATTAAATTTAACACTATGCTGTAGTGAAGCAGTCAGGTGAAGGAACAAAATCAAATATGAAGCAACTGTATTTTATATCCTACCAGCAGTTATCTAAAAGAAAACTCTGCCAGGATTTCAGACAAAATGATAGTGACAGATCTGAACATTCATTTGCATTACCAAATCACTACAATATAAAATTAAATATATTAAGACCAAACTGTTTCTCTTGATACATGATTGCTTCAGCTCCACTTAGATCTGAGTTGATAAACTACCCTCAGTATGAAGCAAATCTGAAGCAAACTGAGGTGAACTGACATGGATTGAAAGCTGGCTGGGTGGCAGGGCCCAGAGGGTGGTGGTCAGTGGCACCAAGTTGAGTTTGAGGGCAGTGGTGTACCCCAGTGGTCAGTGCTGGGGCAAAGCATCTTGACATCTTCAAGCATCCTGACAGCTCAGGGGGCAGTGGGCACAAACCGAGAAACAGGAGATTCTGCCTGAACACGTGAAAACAGTTTTCTCCTGTGAGGGTGACTGGGCACTGGCACAGGTTACTCAGAGGCTGTGGAGTCACCACCCTCAGACACATTCCAAAGCCTCCCAGAATTGTTCCTGAACAATTGCCTCTAGGCCAATCTGCTAGAGTAAGGGGTTGGATCAGACGATTTCAGAGGTCCCCTCTGAAATCACCATTCTGTGATTCTACAAAATATAAAAACTTAAGCCCAAATATTACTACTACTCCTATCAGAATTAGCATAGAAAATGGCAATGAGTGTAAAACTATCACTTGACTCCTCAAAGACATCAAGTAATAATATGCAATTATTATTGCAGAGACTTAATTTTTCCATAATCTGCATGTTAGTTTCTATATTTGAAAGGAATATAGTAGATGTAGATAGAGGTGTTTCAAGTATCGGTGACTTGTAACAGTCTCTAGCAGTGCTCCACTTCCTGGGGATCGCTGGGACTTGGCAGACAAACAAGAACCCAACTTTTATACAAGGAGAAACCCCCACTGCTCTACCTTCAGTTTGGAACAGCCCTGCTTTCCAGTCAGCCACGAAACTGGGGCATACTGAGCTTTAGTATTCTGTGCTGCTTCATCTTACACTGAATTTCTGTTGTCACAAAAGGCATACTGCAGCTTTGTCTGATACCACTGAAAAAACCCTTCTCTTGACCCCAGCCTGCAATGAAAAGTGCTAAATTTATGAAAGTGACATCTGGAAGGCAATAAAAATAGTCACATTTGGGGGACCTTTAGCATGTTGTTTAAACTCCTCAGTTTTATCTGTCTAAACAAATAAGCAAACTGACTACATTGAAGAATAGCTTTATTTATGTGGGATTCCCAGACAAGTTATTAGAGGAAATATTTGGTTGCTTCGTGGCAGTATTCAAAAGCTAAATGTCAGCTGAAGTATCAAAATTTCTTTGTTGATCACTTAGGCAGTTTTAGAACATGATGGAGAAAAGCAAATAATCCCCAACATTGCTTTTACTTGTAAAATTCCTGTAATGAGTCAATAAACATTCATCTGAAAAGGAGTAGGGGACACATTAAAACTGCAACTAGACAGTTCTTTAAACAAGCAGGAACTGCAGTAGGAAAGATTAACACTGGGGGTGCAACTCACAGCACTCAAACAAAAAAACACTTCCACAGTTTTTGTCCCAGGCATTCAGTGTTCTTTTCATTCAAGTAACTGAATACTGGATCTGCTATGTACCTTATTCAGCTCTCACCTCAAACAACCTCTGTGATATATCTCCTGTGTCTCCATTTGCTTCTTGTATCTGTCAGTGTAAAAACACAGCAGTGTTATTCTATGAAAGATTTTTCATGCAAAATGTATCTCGAAGCAGTGCACAAACTTAAATTAAACATTGTATGACAACATAGAAGAAAGATGTTATGCTGCCAATTTAGTCTGAAAAGTGGTAAGAAAAACTGTATGAGGAACCTGCATGTTTACTGTTTCTCATTAGCTGTACTAAAAGTGGTCAGTTTACCAATAAAAGTGCCTATTATTCCCTAATGTTACTGCTCTACTAAATGCCCGAAAATTAGCTTGATCAGTGCACTGTGTTGGTTCTTTGCTCATATTTCCAGCATTTCATTTTGCAAACTCCCTGTTAAATATCCATTTTGAGAGCTTTTGGTCCTGGATTCAACCAAAGGTTAATGATACTTTAATGGAGGCTGCATGTTTCTCCAAGCTGAGGACTGTCACTGACATTTTGACTCAGAATCTCTACTGCTGTGGTTCTTTGTAATTAGTGCTCCTGCACAAACAAGATGCAACCTCAGAAAATGAAAATGGTTTTGTATTAAACTCTGCAAGAACAGTGCAGATGACCATATAGAGAAAAATATTTTTATATCAGAAAGCAGCATTATGTCTTGTGTTGTAGAAGATACTACATGTGTGCCGGGACTAAAATTTTGAGAGCAATACTTTTGTGTGTAAAACCACGTCAGCACATTCACAGAAGAAAATAATACAGAAGAAAAGTCTGCGCTGCCACATTTTCAAATTCTATAAACTCCCACTATAACTCCCACTATTGGTTTCAGGATTGCAGTCTGACAGCTTTTCCTGTGTAACTAATGCACAAAAAGCCTCTAGGACAATTATTCATTTGATACACCTCTTTCTCTTCCTTTACTAAAGATACTAAAACCCAAACATTGGCTGCCAACCATGTAAAAAAGAAAAAAAAAAAGAAAAAAAAGACAGTCCTTGTCTGCACCCAGAAACAGAAAGAAGCAGATGGTGACCTCAGTATTAATGGCTCATGGCAAGAGAAATTCCCACTGGCACAGAGGGGTCCATGACATTGTAAAGAGCACATAGCACCTCATAAAGGACTGCTGAGCAACACAGCAGTGTCCTTCCCACTGTGCTTAGGGGAAATGCACCAGCATCAGCATTTCCCCAAAGCTCATTTCCCCAAGGGAAATGCATCCAGACAGTGGTTTAGATATAAAACCCTTGTGTTTCCCTGTTCATGACCCCATTTCTCACTTGCTGCTTCAGTGTGTGAATGCAGGAATGTGTCCTTTTCTTCCCAAAAATAATCCAAACTTAGAGCCTCAACAAATGCTAGGCAGTGCTCTATGTCTCTGGCTGAATGATGTACTTTACACCAGTATTTGACCCAAAAGCAAACTGAGAACTGTGAATTCAACAGTACAGTCTAACACTATGATCACTTAGAGAAACATGGCAGACAATGGGAATAAATCCTACACAAACAATGCATGTAACATGCACTTTTGGAAATGTTGAGGAATACATTCAGTGCCAGTAGCAACATTGCCTCCCCTGAAAAGAACTTGGCAATTCTACTTGCTGTTAATAAAAGCAGACACTTCTCAACAGAATATACATTTTTAATACTGAATTAGTTGTGACAGGGCCTCCTTACCTACCTACTCACATGTCAAGGAAAGGAACAATAATGCTGTTCTCCTGCTTCTTCACTCTTAAGTTCTGAATAACAAATATTCAATATCAAAATATTATGAGCCTCTTCTCCTACCTCTTCTAAATGTTATAATATCACTAACACAATGTAAAATTGGTATTTCTGAATTTAACTGATGGCATTGGTGTTACACAAGTATTGTGACTAAACTTGGTGAGAGACCATAAGGAAAAGAAAGGGAATTTAATTTCAGTCAAAACTAATTTCACTCAGTCACTGTCCTTCTCTCATGATTTTAACTCATTCATTCTTTTACAATCTTTCTTTCATATCCATATATTCACAAGCACTAAGTAGCTTGGCCATGATAGACAAGGACAGTGGCTCTCAAGACCTCATAATATCTTCCAGGGCCTTCTTACAGTGGAGATTATGGTCAAATGTTTGGATGTGCCTTTTATACCTTTGGCTGAAGGATTTTCAACAGTAAGACTGATAATGACTGTGAAGCACTCCCTTTTCACATTGTCCTCCCTGCCTGATGATTTACTTCCTTTCTTTTTGTCTCCTTATCTGGGTGTTTTATAGCTCTAATTTCTTCTTCCTGCCATATTTTCTTTAGATGAGAATAGTCTAGCAAGAATACTTAAAGATGAGGCAGAGACTTTTTTGAAAGGTCCTATGAAAGGACCTTTTTGTTGCAAAGAACAACAAACACACACCAGCTGATTACACATTTCTACAGCTCAGGACTAGCACATGACTCGGAAGAAGTCAGGGCTAGAAAGATCCTCCCACTGCACTTTCTGACATGGCAGTAATTAGAAATGGCAGTCTTTATGCTGATGCAGTCCCCAAGCACTAGGGCCAGATGCACTGAACACTTGTAGCTGTGAGACCACCTGCCAGGGACAAGGTAGAAGTATCATTTGCTGAACATGGCAAGGGCACCTGCTTGATAAGATGCACTTCCTGCATAACAAGTTCTCTGTAGCATGTTCCCTAAAGCATTAAATCACATCATGATCTACTATTAATTTTTCATGCAGATTGTCAGATTTGTGTGTGATGGTGCAAGTGTGTGAACACTATGAGGAAGTGTGAATAAAACTAGAGCTGAGCTGCAAGAACTGGAACGAACTGGGAATAAATGCACCTTAGCCCTATGTGACAATATAAATACTTCTCCAGTCCCATATATGGTGAGAAGGCACCAGGCGCCATTTCCTCTCACAAGCCACCCATCCTAGCAGGTTTTATGAAGCACAGGAAGGGCCCTGCTTGCCTACAATCTGTCACAGTCAACTATTTTACTTAGGTCTCTTCCTACTTGCACCACAAAGGGCTGCACATTTCAAGCAAGCTGAGTCATCAAAAGCTTTACGGGCCTAAGCACATAAGCAGAAGTGTAGCTAAGAAAAATACAGAGGCCAGAAAGAAGAAGATACACATTTCTGTCAAAATCATTGAACCAGACACAGTGTTGGTGCAGAAGGCAGCATTCAAATAGCAAGGGCTGCAAAGCATAGGTTTCACCTGCAGGAAGTTATTGTCAGTTCTATTACCACACCAAAACCAGCAGAAAGCCACACCAAAGATCAGCTGGGAGTGTCCTTTACAGACAGGAACTATAAAAATACTAAATGCCCAGAAATTACTGATATATAGAAAGGCAGCAATTGTATGACCTGGATCTGCCTATATCTCATTCTATAGGAAGAAAATATAAGAAGACAAAAGGCTTTCAAACTGAAGAAGGGATAGGTTATATGAAACAAACATAAGTAACCCAGCTTTTAAGTTGCAAAAAATTCCAAGTGACCACAACAGACAGAATGAAAATGAAACAGTTTTCCAAACAAATCTCTCTTCATTGTGACCTTGGAGAGAGATCCTTGCTTGTAGGAATCACTTTGGAGAGCTCCATGGCTTTCTGGATTGCACCAAACTTCGCCAGTCTCCTCTGATCCCAAGTTCATTTGGCTGTCTCTGGGTCCTGTTTGTGCTGCTCAGGTGACACTGGCTGGTGGAGCCCCAGCCAGCTCTGATTCCCGGCCGTGCCAGGGGCCATTCCCTGCCGCCGTAGGTCTCAGGTAACAGTGCAGAACAAGGGTGTTCTTCTTCAGCAACAGGTGCTGCAGTGTCTAGGTTTCAGAGCAAGGATCAGAGAAGGCTCTTTTCTGTATGGTTTCTCAGAGATCTTTTTCCCCAGGAGGGGGAGATGAAAAAGAGGTCGAACAAAGCCCACGCACGCACTCTAAAACCAGGGGGTAGAGGGTGTGGAGCAGGTAGGATTGGCCCCAGGCTGGACTGACAGGTATATTTCTGTAACAAAGGCAGGGTCAGGGGGAGGTGGACAGCTGACCAAAGCTTCCAGAGCAAGGGCAGGGTCAGGAGAGATGGACAGAGGGACAGGGGAGGAGATACCTTTGGACAATACATGATCTATCCAGGGGGGAACAGGGATGAATCATTGGGATACATAACTCCAAAACAGCTTAACAAAACCCACCACCACACTCAGGGTGGTCTCTGTCACATGAGCCATAGCCTCCCAGGCTAGCCTGACTGTCCTCCTGCCAGATGTGGAACCTTCTCCCCAAAACAACACCCATCCCCTTCTGTCTTTTCCAATGGGCCTCCTTTTCCAGCTACTTCATGTAGGGACACAGCACGCAACTGAGAACATGCACACCAAACACATACCATCTGTCACATTTGGGAATTTAATTTGTGTAGGCATTGACCTGAGACAAGCTCTGTAGGCAAGAACTGAACTGCGTGCAATCTCTCTGGCTGAGCTGAGAGGAACAGACAAATTTCCTTCCTCTAAGCCACTTCCTTCAAATCTCGCAGTAAACACAGCAACGCATTTTCTGCAGATCTTCTATTCCACAGTGGGGTGAATTATTTTTGGCACAAGCAAGTCCCATAGGCTTTGATGGAAGCAGTTGGGGCCAGATCTCCTCGTCCCCTCTACACAGGTGAAGTTATGCCACAATTACACTACAAATATCAGTGCATTCCACAGTGATCACACGATGGAGACTATGGTGGTTGATCCTGCAACAGACACACATCTACTGGTGTACTGAGAGGGTTCCTATGGCATGGCTTGACAACCAGTCTTCTCACACAGCCAAATCTGCACCCATCACCTGAACTGCAGCTTGTAGGATGGCTGTGTCATCACCCAGCACTTGTTTGATGGGGGTGGGAGGAGTAGAGAGAGCAAAGTTGGCTCCTGTCTTTTGAGGGGCCCCTGAGGAGACTGGTGAGGGGAAGGCAGATTGATTGTTCTCTATGAGAAATTTGGTCTGCATCAGGGAAGCTTCTAACACTGCCCTGCAGTGAGAATTAATGTGCTCTAGTTTCCTTTGAATTCCCTATATCTTATTCAGTTCCAACTACTCCCCATCAAGTGATTAATTCAGTAGAGGTAGCAAAATGAGGGAAAAAAAGCCCAGCTGCACCAAATCACAGGAAAACCTGAAAAGAAAGTAAAAAAATCCTCAAGATTCAGGAGTCAAACTCGTAGCCCTGGGCAAAAAAACCTGTTATGAATTTCCTGTGCCTAAGGAGTGAATGATGCTACCTTTTCTGGAGAGTTTGGATAAGGAAACCAGTTCTTTTCCAGAAAATTGTAGCTGGGAAACACCTAAATAGTTCTTAAATCAGAAGACCAAACTTTTGGCACACTCTGTTCTAGCCTGTGGGCCTGCTTGAGTTTAACTGCTTTCAAATTCTAGTTGGCTAAATCTTCTAACTCAGTTCTATTCTATTCTATTCTATTCTATTCTATTCTATTCTATTCTATTCTATTCTATTCTATTCTATTCTATTCTATTCTATTCTACTGTATCTAAGGTTGCATGAGTTTAAATCTGTTTGCAGACAGAATTTGCCCCTTTTGAAGGGAGGGCATACCAAGATTTCATAGTGTAGAACTGAGTTACAAAGGGATGGCAACTTCCATTATCTGTCTTATTTCTGCACGGAACCTGTCTTCTGCAAACAATCTGGCAATCTGGGTATCTTCATGTGAATCAAAGCTTTTTCAACTATGGGCATCAGGATCTTCTCCCACTCTCAAAAAAAAAAAAAAAAAGTTTGCAGTAGCAGAACAGCATAGCTTTATTAACTATTTAAGAGCTCAGAAAATTAGTAAGAGATACATTAGTTTTGATTGTGATATGCTATGTGTCAATTTTGTAAGTAATTGGAATTTTCTACAATAATCTTTCTGACTGACTAAGCATCTGTGAATATGGAGCCACAATTCTCTACAGTAAACCAAGTGCCTCCTCTTTGAGAAACACATAATTGCCATGTCAGGTGACAAATGTGGCAGCTATCTTGACATTACAACCAGAAGTGGTATAAGTGCCCCTGCAGCCAAGACTGCTTTTCTCTTGTTACCCTTTATATTGATCAGGAAGCAAGGAAAGTCTAACACACTGTACTTCTGGCAATGAAAAATTACAGATTCATTTAGCAATTTCTTGAAACTCCAGGGAATTGTCAGTACAGAAATCAGGCAGGTGGCTTGGCTGTCCAGTTCTCATCAATCTGCCCTCTGGCACGTGTCAGTGCTCTGAGAGAATTTTGTTTTAATATGCTTTATATGCTTTATTAAAGCCATTCAAGAAATATCAAATACGTAAGTAATTTTTCACTGAAGGACATTCATGTTGCAGTCCCAAGACCTAGGATGATTATTTTTTTCCTTAAATATTTTTAAATAATATCTGGCTTCAATAATGAGAGAGTAATGTTTTGTCATCACTCAGACTCGTTATTGGGTCTGCTGCATCCTTAGAGGACACATACAACGTAAACAACACAAACTCACTTACTCATTTCAATGAACCAGCCCTTCTAAGTTATTATGCCTGTGTTTATTCATCTGCAATTCCCAAACTATTAATGAACAAGAAACAGAGTGAATTAGATACAAAAAGATAACTCCCTCAATCGAAACTCTAAAGAATATCATCAAGGTAATATTTTTTTTTTTTATTTCCATGCTGCTTCTTTATTAAACAGTTATATCACTCTCTCAAACCAGTAAAATGTCAGAGATGGAGGAGGCAGGGAGAGGACTATGTCCTCAATACAGCCATGTGGGTGTGTTTGCTATTTTTAGCCCAGATTTGGGCTTTTACAAGTCTAACATAACAATCTTTTTTTGGTTTTTTTTCCATCTCATTAATTGGGTCCTGTTAGAAGAATTCTAATGATATTGTTTATAAATGTTCCACTCGAAGGAAGACTGGATCTTATAACTTCAAAGATTAATAAAGCCTCAGTATAAAATGTCACTGCTCATTTTCAAAATGAATTATATTTGATCTGGAGAAAGGAGAAATGTGAAGTCACAGAAAGTGTGCCAATTCAAGTGACTGCAGCACACACAAATGAAATGCCAGTTAAAAAGCCCTGAAAAATTTCAATGTTTCAGAAAGGTCATCTATTTTTTTTCTGCTAGTGCATGGGCAGTTTGCCTGACTTATGCAGTGGAGAAAAAGCAGGTTATATTTTACAGTGTGAGAACCATATGATGAAAGGAATAACCATTTAGCACATCTGCCAAGAAGAAAAGCCAGAAGGAAACATTTCCATGATCTATTTCGTATACTTCTCTGCAATTACATTTTTTTAACAGGTGCACTGTAGGACAGAAATATTCTGTCAATTCACTGTAGATTAAAATCAATAAATCAAGCACACCAGAAGTTCTCTTCTGCTTGCTTTGTAGATTGCAAGGAGATATATAGATACATGTGAGCCTTTGCTCCCTCTCTCTCAAATATGTTTTGTTATTCTTCATAAACAAAACTGTGAACGTGCTTTGTGCTTACTCAACAGACGCATGTCAGGGTAGACCAAGGCTGTCAGAAAGTTTATTGTGCAGAACTGTGTAATTTTAACTTCACAACAGCTAAATGAAACTCTACATACTCTACCCATGCTGATGGCCCTTCAGGCCCTTGGGCAGAGATATCGTAGAAACCATCACGATGGAACTTTCTTCTGCCTTTCCTCTCCACATCCTCTATGATGAAAACTTTGAATTAGTTTCTAGACAAATTTCTAGATCTTTCTACCTTTTCCCAGTGGGGTGTGGGGAACATGAAATCAATGAACTTCTTCTTCTTCTTCTTCTTCTTCTTCTTCTTCTTATTATTATTATTATTATTATTATTATTATTACTATTACTATTATTACTATTATTATTAAATATATAATCTGAAAACTGAGTCTGATAAACATTTGTTTGTCTGATTTCCATTCCTCTATACAGTAAAAAGAAGTTCCATTAGATCTTCACTTCCCTATTCCTATTTTCCCATTACTGGTGCTAATCTCTCAATCCTATCCAGTCTTGTAAAGCAGACACTAAGCAAGCAGCCCTGAACAAAAAACAAAACTGGAAGGCTTCCAAAACCTGGAAGGATTTGTTTGTCAAAGAGACATTTGAACTAAGTAACATTCAATCAACTACTCAGGAGAAATTTGGTTTGGAAATAAAAAGAATTTTAAAAATCCTGCAGAAACAACAGTTATTCAGACCGTGCTCACTCTTGTAGCTTCAGAAAGGACAGTTTGACACAGAAAGACCTCCTCAAAGCTCATCATGCATTGTCTCTCACTTTCCACTGTTCAAATTCATTATCACCTACAGGTTTCTCACCACCCACATCTCCAGTTATGTCCAGCATGTCTGTCTCAGCTCCATCATGTTAGCTTTTCTCCTTGATACAGGGAATACTTACCTTATCTGAACTTCCTTGAGAACTAGAGCCAAGTACTCTTTTATGTACAACCTGACAAGGTGCCCTGAATACTCCACAGAGAAAGAGTTCTGAAAAATTTACACATTTCAAGGCTTTTAGGTGCCTCAAAAAATTTCATGTACAAATCCTGTTATTAGTTGATTTGACATAAAATGTAACTTTAGGTGAATATGTAACTTATAAATATTAATGCTCTCCTGCTCTCACATAGGGAGCACTAAAAGCCCCAGAGAATATCTCCTTTCACTACGACTCTGGTAAGAGTAGCCAGAAGATGTACCTGATCCCATTGGACATGTATCTATTATGCACCCCTGTGAATTACACAGATCTCAAAATTATAGCTTGGTGGGGTTGATACAGGTGTTGCTTGCAAACAAGGTCCTCTGCTGCTTGTTTACAAATAAGGTGAAGATTGAGGCACATGGTGTGAAGGGTGGGGGCTGCCTTTCCTGCAGAGACCACGAGATGGTGGAGTTCAGGATCCTGAGAGGAGAAACTGGAAAGAAGCAAGATCACAGCCCTGGACTAAATGGAAGTATACAGAAGGTGAAAGCAGGGACAGGTAACCTGCAGGAATAGGGAGACACTGGCCCTAGCATGCAGAGACAGTCAGAAAAGCTAAAGCCCACTGGATGCTGAACCCAGTGAAGTATTTCACAAGTGTGTAAATGGCAATAAATAATAGCAAATAAGTTTGGGGTCCAAAACTGTTCAGTGTTTTCATGAACAATCTGGATGATGGGATAGAGTGCACCCTCAGCAAATTTGCAGATGACACAAACTGGGAGAAGTGGCTGGTAAGCTAGAGGATTGTGCTGCTATTCAGAGGGATCTCAACAGGCCAGGGAAATAGCTGACAGGAATCTGATGGAGCCCAACAGAGCAAAGTGTCCAGTCCTGCACTGGAGGTGGAATAACCCCATGCACCAGTACAGGTTATGCAGCTGGAAAACAGTTCTGCAGAAAAGGATCTGAGTTTCCTGGTGCACAGACAGTTAACATGAGACAGCAATGCCCTCTTGAAACTAATGACAGTATCTAGATCTGCATTAGACCTGGTTTTTCCTACATTTTCAGATATATCTGTTATTTACTTAACAAGATCACAGCCCTGGTAGAACAACATATTACTTACATTTTTAAGAAGAGAGGTAATAGGAAAAAAAGCAGTCAGTCAGAAGAAAAGAAAGGTAACCTGCCATTGCCTAATCCTTCCTTTGTTTCATATCAAGGTTCTTTTTATTACATTGTGCAATTTCTAACTTTTAAAACTACATGACTCAGAAAACATTTAAATTATGAACACTACAAGGGAAAAGCTTTAGCAATAAAAACAGAATACCAGTGACTTTCAAAACAATTAACTTGAAAAGGTCACAAATATTTTGGCACTACCCCACTATTGTAGATACTTAACAGAGCCTTTGTCTATAATCCAGGCTGTTGGAATCAACATTGCTACTTTCTGACTTTTCTGCAATTCTCCCACTAAAAATTTCTAGGCTACAAGAACAGAGAAAATGCATCAGGTATATGTAGGTAATGACATTTATAGCACTGCTAGTCTTTCTACACTTCATTAAATTTTCACCTTTATGTTGTCGCAGATGGAAGAGGATCAATTCAGACACGGACAAAACAAACTGGCCTCTGCTTTGCAGTTACTACAGATGCTTTACATCCTCCAAAATCTGAAAACCACGCTGTTGCAGTCTAAATAACATAGATGAAAGTGACATTTGCTCAGAGGACAGCTATTTATTATGTTATGAATGCAAAAATCAGGGGGATTAAAAGACAAAAGGTTAATATTATAATACCCTATCTCCAAAATGGCACCCTAAAAGGCGTTCAAGAAAAACTAAAATCAGATTATCAAACCTTTCTTATCATGTCACTCAGATACGTGAAGAATTCCCATTCTTAAGCTTAGGGTTGAAAAAGGGTCTGTCCACACAACTGAGAAAAAATGTTGGGACTGTCCTATACACAGAGACTGAAAGAAAAACTGTATTTGATCATCATTTTAGTTCCCATCCAGGCATAAGGTATCTAATCTTATGTATTATTTTGATTACAAGATTCCTACCATAGAAGAAGCAATATATATATATATATAGACTCAGAGGTATTTATCTGGAAAGGTTTATCTTCATTTTACAACAAAAGAAAACTTGCAAGCATCTTTGACGCTTTAAGTGGAATATGCATGTTGTGGGTTATGTAACCAAAAAAATGTTTATTCTGTTTTTCCATCTGTTGAAACCAGTTGGGGAGGTGTTTTCTTTATCTCATGTATAACCCATTCCTCAAAACTCCAGGGGGGCGGGTGCCTTCTGATAAGGACCAGCTGTTAAAACCAGGTGGAGCAATGTTCCTTATCTCTTCCAGGACCCATCCTCCCTCCAGGGGATATCTTCTGCTAATGGGCCATGAAGGCTCACCAAGGACATGACACATTACATCATCCCATTGGGAGATGCTTCACCCAGTGGGGGGAGCCAACCACTCCTACCTAGATAAAAACTGAGACTCAGGCACTCCAGGACAGCCTGTTTTCCACTGCATTCCAGAGGAAGACCGGACCCATCTCACCACCACTGGACCCTTTCTACAGGATCACCTCCACTCCAACAGAACCACATCTGCCACTTCAGGAGGATTTATTTGGACTGCTTCCAACACTCTGACCAACAGGATGTCAGGTTGTAGCTCTGACTCTGTGGGGTTTCTAGGATTTTTGTTTGTTTGTTTGCTTGTTTTTTTGTACTACTACATTTGTATTTTTAATACTCCTAGTAAAAAACTGTTATTCCTATTCCCAAATCTTTGCCTGAATCCCTTAATTGCAAAATTATAATAATTTGGAGGGAGGGGGTTTACATTCTCCTTTCCAAGAGAAACTCCAGCTTTCCCTAGCAGACACCTGTCTTCCTAAACCAAGAAAATGAAGAAAAAAAAATAAAAAAATTCCCTATTAGTATCCCAAACAAAGCAGTTGAAAAGACATCCAGAAAAAGAACTTAAATGAAAACGTGGCTTCACCCAGAATATTCCTGTTGAATTAATGAAGCCAGGTTTTCACCCATTCATACATCAGAAAAAACAATATCTGCATATGACCATGCCCAGGAATATCTTGTTTGTTATATGAGATAACAGGAAATCTTGTATGCAGAATATGGATTTTTCATGTATAAATTACAAGTTCTGCAGGATCTAACTAGGCTCTTTCCTCTGACATTTATGGGTGTCACTGATATCCTCAAGTGGAAGATACCAAGAAACGCAGAGCAGAATTCTGCTAACACAGTGTATATATGTTTGTTGATTTTGTATGTATTGTGCACAATATTGCAACAATATATGCTAATAAAACAAAATTGATTCTATTTTAAACCAGTAAGGATGACCAACAAGTAGAATATTAAATGGATTCTGTTAAAAAAATTCTTTATTCAGTTCTTATTTAAAATTTATTTCTCCAGAGAAAGTAAATCTGGGCATTGTAACCATATCACTAGTACACTGCTGTTATAATTACACTGACTTGATGCATTTGGACTGTGAAAAAAAAAATTGTCTTAAACTGGGTTTAATTTGAAATATACACATCACTGCTGTATCAGCAGCAGTTTATAAAACTGACATCAGGGATGCTACCCAACAGTTGTTTCTTTTTAAGCAATCTCACGAATTCAATTATTATATTCTCTAAGGCCAGAGCTCATGCCAAGCATTTTTACACAGAAATATAATCTGTACCTTTGATTTAATTTAGAAAGTAAATATAATCTGTTTAAAATTAGTGGGATTGGTTTTCAGGGGTTATTTTTTTTCTTTTTTTGGTTTGTTGGTTGGTTGATTGGTTTTGTTTGGGTTTGTTTTTTGACATGAACAATGCAAATGGATTACTTTTATGAAAAGAACAGACTTAGAAAATCTAATTATGTGACAGTGCTAGCTAGAATCAAGCACAAGCAGAAGCCATGGAACCTTTATAGTACATAAATACATTTTGAGCTACAAAGCTACTATAGTCCATGTGTTTACTCCTCTTGAACTTTAAACCACAGATCTGTGCAGCCCTAGTAATGCATATACTTGTGTTCTGACTCAAATTTACAGATCATTTTCCCAGAGACTCTGAAAATGGACCTAGAGAATGACAGACATATCCTAGTTTCTTCATCTGAAAGCTATACACACAGCTTTACTCCATGGCACACTAATATCCAAGTAACAGGATTATTACAGAACTTGTAAATCAGTTGTAACAAACTTGATGATTCTCAGAGGCAGGCACATCAGTGCATTAACAAACAAGAACAAATAAAACTCTGAAACAACTAGCCCTTGCTATGGCTGTGGGTAAAAAAAAAATAATTCTGATATAAATTATATGCCTGAAATCCCACTTAAGGATCTGTGCATATTCTTAGGTCATTAATGTATCCTGCATTCTTTGCATCTGCAGCCCCACTGTTGTCCAGTTCTTTTCCTGTACAGCTCAGAGTTGGTTCAGTTATGCCTGACCAAGCTGTAGAGAGCAAAACAAACCCAGCAGAGGTAAGTGCAGCTGTGTTCAGCATGTGCAAGGCCTAATTGCACATCTCCTTGACTAACCAGACAACTTTCTTGCTTTAAATTACTAGCTGCATCAGGATGAGGGTTTACTCAATTTACCTACTTGAAATGTTATCATGCCATACCTTCTATACATTTCAGAATAAATGCAGGAAACATACAGTTCCCAGAAATGGAGAAAAATCTGCATCATTAGCATTTCTGCAGCTTCTGATTTTGCTTCTCACCAAAGTGCATTCCAAATGATTACCCAATCAGTGTCAGCACAGTATGCATTTTTTTCATAACTTGCTGTTATTTACATTATGCATTATTAACAAAACTTAAAATACCCCCATATTTTTCCCTCTCAAACATTGTCTATTTTTAGGGCCATATTTCCTCCAAAGTTCACAACAGAGACTGAAGGCTGAAAAAGACAATGCAGTAATATATTTTCAGGTCATTGTCGTAAATTCTTTATCATTCACATTCTCAGCTGCATAACAGAAAGAATTTATGCATCAATTATTCATCCTTCACAGCATCTGTGTCAAAATTAGAGGTAAATGTAAATCTGCCTTAATTAGTGCAGAATATTACACCCAGCCTCTCCATATGTATGTTTCCTCTGCTTAGACTCCATGGGGCGTTTCACCAGTATCTTTCATTACTAGGATGCCAAATATCATCCAGTAAGTAAATATGGGAATCCTAACTGGTTTTGGCCGCTGCTTTGCTTGCATTTTCCATTTCATAGACACTAGTATCAACAACAGAATTCAAGATTAGAGTGCCAGACATCATCAGTGACAACACCTACCTTCTGAGAATTCTCCACCTTTAGCAGTCAGGGTCTTGGTCTTCTTTTTTGTAGATGTGGGTTAACAGAAAAAAAAAATTGTCTTTTTTCATGCAAGTATCTCATTAAACACACTTTAAAATAAGAAGCATAAAATTATTACCATATATATATAGCTGTGCTTATTTCTTAAAATATTTCCAAATACTGCACTTATTATTTACACTGACTAAATTTAGGTTCCTGATTTTTGTTTTTTAATCTAATTACTTGCAGAAGCTTGTAGTAATGGTTTATTATCACATCACAGCAGCAGCACGGACTTGTAGCCTTTATATTCAGTCACCCACAAAAATCTCTTTCTGAAATGCAAATTAAGTAAGGGAAGTAGTAATTTGTAACATTTTATAATTCAATGAGAATTTTGAAGTGTTTACAAAAGACCTCTCTCCTGTTGCAGGTCTTTGAGCCCAGAAAACTTAAAAGGTGAAAACTTAATAAGGTATTAAGTTTTGAGGAAAAAACCTAACATACTACAAAAATTTAACATAATGGAAAATGCTAGGCAATTTAAAGAGATGGTTCATTATCAGTGCTCCTAATAATTATTCCACATTTCTTATTTTGTTTCTTTCCTAACTAAATTATTAGTTAACTGTTCATTTTTACTTTCTGCTTAATGAGGTCTATTCTTCCCTTGCAGCCAAAAAAATTGAATTTCCTTTAGAGGTCTTATCAAAATATGTACCTTTTCAACTTCTAACACACATACAAGCTTACGGTAGAGGTAAAAAGAACTCAGGCTTTTCAATGTAATGTAATAAATAAGCTTTTGGTCTTTATAACTGTCTAACAAAATTATCTCTATTCTGAAACTGTTATTTTATACCTAATAAAGTTTATTTGAGATTTCTTTGAATGAGCTGAAATCTTTTAAAGCATTGCTATATTTCTGTTGCATGTGCATACAGTTCCCAAAACCCTAAGCCAAGCTTCTAGGTGTTCCAACAAGGGCAAAATAAACTTTTAAGAACCTATACTTGGTGAGTTCTTTGAACAATCATGGATATCACTCAAAGCCTTCCCTTTTCCCTTCAGTAATCTCACAAAATGCCATTATCACCATTCATTAATATGTTGTTTCTTTAGTTATCCATCGAAAATAGCAATTGCTCTGACTCCTATTACAGGAAAAAACCAAGTACGCTAGAAAGTTTTTAAGTTAAATTCCTAATGGTAGTTTAAAAAAAATCCTTAAACTCTGAAATGCATGCTAAAGAGCTCTGTGCTTCTTTTCACATGATCAGTTTAAGTTTTAGCTGAGAGCAGACAGGAAGAAGATAGTTAGTGCTGGAACATTGACTCTGACTCAAATAGCGAGATGAGTGCGTATGTTAATACCGTTGAAGACGAAAAATTTGTGAAGTGGAAGGAAAGAAGCAGCTCCATGAGTCTATGTAGACAGTAGCTTTAGATAATGATCCAAGAATTTAGCATTTCTGGCTCAGGGAAGCAAAAAAATATGCAACGAGGAACGTCAGAACTGTTTAAATCTCTTCTCTCAGATGCATTATGTTCAGTACACAAGGAAATTTAGGGCAATACCCCTGTGGTCAGGAGTATCAGTAAGCATAAAAAACACTGCACACCCCTAAGCATGTTTGTCAGCTGCATCATTCAGCTAAACTCAGAAGCAACCTAATGTGGAAGTATCTACAGTTAATGTGTGATCAAGCTACACAAATTGTAAAACCAATCTGGCTATATACAATTTCTTTTGTTGGCTGATGTCTTTCCAAGACCATGGATACAGACCATAATTTTTACTACCTGACTACTTTTGAGGACTATATTGGGGACTGTGTTATGCAAGTCTTCATCAGTAACAATTTCTTCTAGGCTGGCTGCCATCAAAAAGAGCTTTAAAAGCAAGGTAGATCTCCTAACTGACCTTTTTTCTGAAACACAAGGGCTTACAATGAGCTGCTGTGCTTACAGAGCAGGAGAAGCCACCACTAACATTGTTCTCAACAAATGTACTATGATGATTAAGCAACTTTTCCAGCCTATTTTTGAAAGACCTTTCAGATTGTTAAGGTCTTGCTTATGCCTGCACAGGCAGGCAGGCCTCAGTGTTTGTCCTTGGTTAAGAAGGATACTCTTTTTGCTTTAAAATATCTGATAGGTTTCCTCCCCTCTAAGTCTTCCCCAGGATGAACAATCCCAGCTGATTCAGCATGGCAGATTTTTCAATCCCTTAATCTTCATGGCCTTTCCCTGGACACAATTCTAGTCCACATTTTTCTTGTACTGTTGAGCCCAGAACTGAATACAGCATTTCAGATGGGCCCTCAACCTGTGCTGAGTAGAGGGGAATAATCACTTTTCCTGAGCTGCTGGGAATAATTTCCTGATGTAGCCTAAAACAAATGCTAACATTTGTTGCTGATTCATTCATCTTTTCATCCAGCAGGACCCCCAGGTCTTTTTTTGCCGAGCTCTTTTTCAGCCACTTGGTTTCCAGTGCTGCTCTATTGCGTGGAGTTGTTCCTCCCCATGTGCAGAGGAAGAACTTGGCACTTCCCTCTTTTGAACTCCACCAGATTCCTGGCAGTCCATTCTCTGGGCTGTCAGGGTCCCTTAGAATATCAGGGTGTAAAACTGAGGTGCACTCTGCCCCCATCATCCAAGTCTTCCATGAAGCTGCTAAACAGTATTGGTCCTACCAGTTCTGGGGTACACCACCAGTGTGACTGGACTCCAGCTGGACTTGGTGCTGCTGATGGAAAACCTTTGAGCCAGCAGCTCAGCTAATTTTCACTCCACCTCACTGTCCACTTCTCTAGTCATAACTTACTTTGTAAGTTGTTTCTAGATATTTCAGACTCTGTCAAAAGCTCAGATCAAGATAAACAATGTTCACAGCTCTCCTCTCATCTACTGAGCCAGTCAATCTTGCAGGCTGTCAGACTGATTGAGCAAGAAAGTCCTTTCATAATTACATGCCAACTCCGAATCACCTTCTGTCTCTAATATGTTTAGAAATTGTTTCCCTGATTATCAGCCCAATGGATTCCCTTCCCTTGAAGCAAGGCTGGCCAGTTTGTAGCCCCCAAGACCCTCTTCCTTGAGGATAAGAAGGACATTCCCCTTCTTCTAGCTCTTAGGAATCTCCCCCTGTGGGGAGACAAAAGGAGATGGTGCTGAAGGCTATCTCATCCTTGATATGTGGCAGCTGTATTAATTATCCTAGAGTAGGAACAGCCTTGTCCTCGCAGCTATAGACATGATAAAAAGTGAGTTAGCTGGTAAGGAGTAGGTTGGAGTCTGCTTGCCATGCTGCAAAGAGCTGGGGACAGGAAGTCGTGCATAGGGATGGAAAGGGTAAGATGCTGTACCTAGGACAGACAGGGTTAGGTGGCTGTACAAGGGACAGGAAGAAGCAAGCCAGAACTGGAGAAGAAAGAGAGAAAGAGTCAGAGCTGTGTGGAGCTGCACTTAGAAAATACAGAGAAAAAGTATGGGAGACTTTTGAATAACAGGGTGCTGATGCTTGGAGCCTTCTGATGATTTTAATGAAGCACCTTGAGTGCAGTGTCCATCTGGACTATCACGTATCAACTGCGACATCCCCCAAACACAATGACTGCTCAAAACCACCTAAAGTGACCTTGCAATGACATCAGCCAATTCCATCAGCACTTGCTCTCAGATCTGCTGAGGGACTTGTGTATGTCCAGTTTGTTTAAATCTTCCCTAAACCAACTCTCCTTTACCAAGGGTAAGTCTCCCTTGCCCCAGACTTTACCACTGGTCTGAGAGAACGGTGAGAGATACCAGTCTCACTCAACACATCTCCATTGAAAAGAAGGTGTGGCTGTGTTGATCCTGTCAAAGATGACTGAAGTATTCACAGTAGGTGCCTGAATTACCCTTGGGTGGGGACTTTGCTACTCCTGCTTCATGCCAGATCAATCTGAATGATGAGTACAATGACCAGAAACTGCAACACAGCCTCAGTGAATCTTCTGGAATACATTCACTGCAATACCATCTGAGTGCATAAGACTAAGGGACAAAATTGAATAGCAGTTTCTTTTCTTCTGGACTGAGGTTATGATCAGGAATTAAATCCTCAATGTTTAATAGTGCAGAGAGAATTATCATGCTCAAATTATGTTACCTCAGTGGGCTCCCCACTTATGCTATGGAAAGGAGTATCACTAAAGAAGTATCTTGTCTTTGTCAGGAATGTAACATAGCAGTGCTTTGCAGAAGAATTGTATGACTTAAATAAAAATTAAATAAGTAATTAAAAACTTGGAGAAAGTAGAGAGTATGTCAGATCTCAGGACCCTTCTGTGGCAAAATGAAAAACATATTTGCCTAAGAGGAAAAAAACCCCACAAAATTATTCCCTCTTTAGGGTTTTTTCTGGCTGCGGCAGAAATTCTTTTCATGCCCTCAGAATAATCATAACATTACTCAAATAATTAGCATCCAAACAATTAAAAACAGGGATAATGGAGCATGCTGAAAAGTTTTGTCTTACAAGAATCCACCATCAAGGCATAACAGGTCATAAATGACAGGTAGCAAACAAAAAGAAAACTTTTTTATGTATACTAACTTATCCTTGGAAGAGTAACAAAAAATGAAATACAAACATGAGAAAGATTCTGTCCAATTAAAAATATAATATTCATTAAATATCCTTGAGTCCTCCCTTAGAATTTATTTCCTAGAGAGACAGTTGTCACAAGTAAACAGACTTGAGAAACTCCATTTTTCAAAGAGCACATTGACTTCAGATCTCTTCACAGGACACACTACTTCTTAAGTTCATCCACTAAGATGTAATTATTCTTTCAAGGACAAACAAAGCAAACAGTACCTCCCCCATGGCTATGGTATGTTAATTAACCTACCATTTCTAGAATATAATACTTGTCAGCAGAAATTGTGAATTGACTTCAATAAGGTTCCCCACTCCAGATGATAAGTATTTTTAATTAGTATTTAAGCACTACTAGGTAGCCATATTTGGATGGTTCGAACTGCTTTTATTAGGCCTGATAGCCATTAGGAGTTTAAAAAGAGCATCTTACATTAAACTTTGTCTTCAAGACATATTCTCAAAAGGGCAACTAGCAAGTTCCTGCTGGCCATCTTAACAGTAATTTCTTTCAAGTGCATCTACAAATAGGACTTCAGTGTTGTGTAGCTGTGTTTAATCTAGAGTTACACTGAATGGAGGTGTAATCAGGCTATGATGACTTTCACTTTACTGTGGTTAGCTGCTGTTTCCCTCCCTGTTGTATTAAAACTATCTGAAGTCTGTCTGACTACAGTCCACTGGAGTACTGGCAACAGACCACTGAGAAATTGATATACATGATGAACAGGACTTTTCCTACAGCTGTACCATCTTCCAGCAGTTATGGACTAAGGCACTATTAAAGCAAAATTCAATTAATTTATAATTATGCAGCAATAATGATTATGTTTTCTTTTTCTCTGAACATCTGTCATGAAATGTTTTCATCCTCAGTGAACATTAGTCAAACACCTGCTTCTCTGAGCTGCGATGCTGTGGGGAATCATTCTCCAACAGGGGTTTAATATGTGTTGAAATGGGAATGAGTATCTGTGCCTTTAATTAACAGGGAAAAACGTAATAATACCAAAATCATCTGAACACCTCTTGGAAGCTGAAACATAAACTTAAGTTCTCTTTCAAACTAAATTGAACCACTTGAAGCCATTTCAAAATAATGATCAAGACCAATTATGAGGGGTTTCACATCTGAAACAGAGTGCAGATATTATCCTTCAGGGTTCAGAATTCCTCCTCCTCTTTGTCTTTGACACATTTCATTTCCTATAAAATCAGGATCCAAGCATATTAGAGTAGTTTAAGGGCTTGTGCTTTTACTCAGCACATGCAGTTCAATCTATATTTCCCATTCTCATTTCTCATATATAAAATCTACCTTGTTTTTACAAGAAATTGTCCATTACTTAGATTGAAAATAGGTAAAATGTACATGACTATACCTATAAAACAGTAATATTTTGTTTAACAAAAAACTTATTAAAAGATTACTGTTAAAAAGTGGTGACACAACATGAACTCAAACATGAGGTTCTTGTTTCATATATTTTAAGGCTTGTATTACACACTGGCAGGCTGAAAGCTGAGTTAGTCCTGCCACTGGCCTAACCTAAATGATGTCAGGGCAGCTGCAAACAGAGATCACCACCTGGTGACATTTTCATGAGTAATGTTTAGGACCATTAGCATTGTTCAGAATATATGTGCTCAAATTAGGAACATTTCCCAACCATTACAGTCTTATCAGTGCCAACTTCTGGACACCAAAATGGCTCCTGAAACTAGAGAAATAAAGAGAAAACCATAGTATGCATAGATTACAATGAAGTTGAATAAATGATAATGGAAAAGTAGTGAATCACCCTGAATACGAGACAGATTGTTATAAGATCAGCAAAGAAATTAGCAAACTGCAGTAGATGGTTACAGCCATACCTACAGGGACAGCTCAGCTCCTGTTCCTTTATTCCCTTTCTGGAGTGAGACTACTGAACACCAGATTTTTACTGTAAACCTCTCCATACATGCAGAAATCCAAGGCCCTCATTAAACACACAGCTAGATTTCAACTACCATTTCAGATTCCATATTGTCTAACTGCATTCTCCATCAAGAGACTACAATTCCAGCATTATGTATGCACAGGCTATTGATATAACCATTTGGAAAACAAATTTCTGGGATTTCTTCTCTAACCACAAGAATACATGGAACAGTGCTGGATGTGAGGGTTTTGTTGTACAACAAAGCTAACTGCTAGCTGAGTTGTGTTTAGTACCTGCCCCCTAAACTTAGGTGAAGGTTAAACTAATTTTGACCTCCAAGCAATTAAATTCTCAAAGGGGTAACTGTCTGGGTTTCACTAATTTGCATCTTTTAATTCTGCTGAGCCAGAGAAGGCCTTTGGTATCTTCTCTCAGCTGTATTACCATACTGCAATAATAGCTACAGATCGTGGTGCTAATGGAGGCAAGGCTTTGCAGTAGTGCTAGAACTATCCTGCAATAATAGCACTGCAATTATCCTCAGCTAAACTTTGTATCTAGTTCAAAATCTTTGAGACCTGCAGTTCAGGTCTCCTTAGGGCCTCATGCTAGCATTATATCTAGCTTAATGAAGAAGGATTGAGCAGGCTCCAGTTCTGGCAAGATCAAAATATAAAACCACAGGGATCTTTGAACCAAAGGAACTGGGGCTAAATGGTAAAAATATTAATTATTCACACTGCTATCTGCATATTTTGAGTGGTCACCATCATTTCTAAATACCTGATCAATAAGGGAAAAAATCCTAAAATGAATGACTTAAATTTTCTAATAAAAGGACTCAGTCTGCCCTAACAATATTCTCTCCAAATACAAACTCTAAAAATAACACAGACAGAATGATATACACACAGATTCTAGAACATGGATAAATAATCTTAAGTCAGTGATGGCTAGACCAGAAAACTGTCACTATGAATTTGGGAATTACGTGTTTGGGGAAAAGCATTGCTAATTATTTCATCTTTTAATAAGGCTGTAAGGGAAAGAACTGACAGAGAACTGATGTGGGTTTCTTGCCCTAAACCCTCAGAAAGAGCTATTACAGTCCAAGAGCGTAGGGGCTGATAACTTAAACATCCATGACACCTCACACTGAAGAGCAGAATAAATATATAAGACAACTATTGAGAGAAGAGCAGATGCACAATTATCTCAGTATCAAAACCCTAATAATCAAAAAAATACATACCCATAAAGTATCCTATTTTCTCCTGATGTCTCCCTAAATTGTGCACTCCACTGGGGCTGGGCAGACATTCCTGCACCTAGATCAAAAAAACTGAGGCCCTTCAATTCCTAAGTACACTTCAGCAGGGTGTAAAGGAAACACTCTACACTTACTTCTTTTTCATTATGGAGTTCATGAGGTATAAAGAGCAAGTGGAAAGTTGGGGAAACTGGAATACATAAATCTGTTAGAGGCAATTAACTTTTCTCTTTCTGGACCTGTTTATTCCTATTCAGTGGACATTTTATTCCAAACAATCAATGAATGAGGTAAGAAATCAGCCCTTTTTCAGAACTGATGGAAGGAATGACTAAATAAAAAACATACCCAGAAGAATAATTGTTAAAAATATTTTGGAAAAGGTCTCTAGAGAAGTCTAGGTTATTTTCTTGTACTGGCCAATGAGCAAAGGTGGTGAAAATTTTTGGATATATTTGGATTACACTGAGCAGTCCTGTCCTTGACAACACTGCACTCCACTCATATCTAGCTTGGAATTTTCTGATGCAAACTTAAGACTTATAAGACCCTGAAAAGAGACAAAATCTGAACTGGATAATTTAAAACCAAGTCAGGATTACAGTCATTATGACACCTGAGCTGTGTATATTTATCAGTATTTTTAGGAGCTTTGGTTATGATTCAATGAAAACTTTGTAATGATGAAGTATTTGCAATGTGTCTAGGGCCTTCTGATACCAAAACTTTCAAAAGTCTGTTCTAGCTACTGCAGTCTTAAAAAATACACACATATCACAAAGAGACAAAGAAAGCCAACACATGCATGAAAAACACTGCAAAGGAAAAATTTAGAAATTTTAATAGAGTATAAGACAAAGGATATTGCCTTTTAAGGGACAGAAGACTAATTGCTGGCACAAAGTAAATCCTTGGAGTGATCCAAAACTTGCAAAGAAAACTGTGAAGAAAACTACACTTATTATCATCAGAAGCTGCAGTCAAACAATTTTATTTCCATATCTAATATTTTTGGATACTTTTCCTGGTATTCAGATTACCATTTTCTTGAATGTAGCCTTTATAGATCAGAAATGCACACAAGAGCAATATTCCTAGATGCTGTTGAAAAATGTTACAGCATGAAACAAATTCTTTGTCATCAGTCAGAAAATCACCATTTTTCCCACAAAGCTCTCAGATAATTTGAACTACCCTGTGGACTAAGCTTTTCTTGTCTATGAAGAAATTGCCAGAATAAAATGCTTCAGCTAAATTTTGAGACGTCTCAGTCGCAAGAGAGTTGTAAGGAAGGCTTCCATCAGCACACCTCCCTGGAATCAAAAAAACATCCTCAGGAAAACATGGATTCCAACAGTCTCTGATAAAAGCCTCGCTGCCTTCCATTGCACAAAGATACATCACTAAATGGCACTGCTGCTGAAAATAAGGATCACTCATCTAAGCAATTTTCAATTGTGATTCCTGGAAAAACATTTTCTCTAACTGCAAGCATGCTTGAAATACTTAACTTCAGTATTGACATGATAATCTGATGATGCTCCCAGGCATCCATTCCAGAGCACAAATAACAATGTATACAGAAGAAAAAAGGATCTATAGAATTTGGAACATCCTTGTCTGCTTGTGCATATATTACTATACTGTCATACACAAATAGAAGCTTGACCTATGTGAGGAATTCTGAGAAAGCATTCCATCAGCAACATAAAATTCCTCAGAATTGAAATAGTAATAATAAGAAAATATGGGTACAGTGCACTGTTCTGGTACACACTTGGAAAACTGAATCCTTCCCAGACAGAATCCGAAAATTCCAGATCAGAGGGTTTTCACTGAAATCAACATGAGCATTTTTGTCCAATAACATGTTCTTAAGTGATTTGTGAGACTCAACTGTCCTTTGAATCTGTCTCCAATTGTAAAATGTAGTTCACATTCTTGATTACTCAGTCACTGAGTGTATGCCATGATAAACAAGTGGCAGACTTCAAACTAAAACTGTTGGTCATAGATACTGTCCTTTCATAAAAACATCCCAGTTAGAATGGACAATGATTTCACAAATCATTTGCTAGCCATGCTGCTGTGCAGTGAACACTGATACACTCTGTACTTCCTATGACTTGAAAATGATTAATTAACATGACACATCAATGTATTGCCTTATGCATAAACAGCTGTTCCTACACTTTCCAGATGGATATACTTAAAGTTCTATCATTCATGTTATATACTGCTCACAAGTGGTTATCCAAAAACCTCAAGATGCCAAAATAACCTAAGAGAAAATCAAGGTAATTTTGTAGTAAGATTAAAAAAAGCCTTGAGAGTTAATTTCATGTAGCTGTTCTGACAGGCAGCCTGCACACTAAAGAGTCTGTCCGGTTCCACAGATGCAAATTAATGCTGATTCCTCACAGATAAGCAGCAACTTAGATGAGCTGTGAAATCAACAGGGGAAAACCAAATTATAATCCCCTGTATTTCCAGTCTGGCACTCTCAGTACTCTTTCATGCAGTTCTACTCTTGGGAATTCAATGAGCTTTCTATTTTTCATTGTTTGTGCTAGGGCTAAATGATTTACTGTTTCTGGAAAAGCCTTACTCCTCCTAGAAACGTTTTTGTCTATTGTTTTGGGATTAAAAAGTCCAAACAAAAAGGATTTTTTTTTTTTTTTTTTTTTTTTGCTTCTGAAAACCTAACGTTTAAAAATGTGATATATAGAAGATAAAATTTGATGAAAAAATCAGATGTGTTGATAATATCTTTGCATTTAGTTTTCTGTTTTCAGTTTTTGTACATATGTAGGGGTTTTTTGAGATATAAAGGCACAGAGTAGAAGACCACTCTTTGTATAAGCAGAGATAGGGAGGCAATCAGTTGGAAACAAAAGAAGTTGGAAAGAGCAGTAGAGAACTTGCTGGAGAAGTTATTGCATAAATGAAGAGAGTAATGGGCACTGTTATGCCTTGCACTAGAAGCATGATTAGAAAACTCATTTACAACTCCCTTTCAATCAGACAACAATATTGCCTTGTTTCTAAATTCTAAAATTAATTCAAGCTGGATAAAAGAGACTTAGATAAAAGAGTGGCAATGTTGAGAGAAAAATTGTATCACATAGAACTAGTCCTAACTAGTTCTTGTGGACTCCATGCATCTACTGTCAGGAGGGGTCACTCTTTCTCAGACAGTAATAAGAGACCAGAAGTCTTTTCAGAGACTTAAAGCTTACTTTCAGCACCAAATTTTTGGCAACAGCTAACAATAGTAAGCTACTTGTTACAGGAGAGAAGTTAAAATCTACCTTGTGGATTTGTATGCCAGCAAGGGCAATTACAGCTACTTCAGAAATAAAATATCACACTCTTATCAGTAAAGAATGCTATTATTTTCTTTTTTTCAACCACTGTGTGTGGCTTTACCAAAAGGAAACCCTTCAAGTGAAACTATGAAGAGGGAGTAACATCAACACTGCACTGAGAAAACCCAGACTGTTTCACTACAGAGGCAGTACAGCAGAGCACCTGTATTAACATGATGCATCTTATCAGAAAGGAACAGGACGTTCTGGAACCAGTGCCCATCCAGCACGAAGTCAGGACAAAATAATGTCTGTCTGCTAAATGAACCCTGAAGGGGCAGCCCAGGAAGAGAAGAACAACAAGACCTCCAGGTAATTACACGACTGGCACACCTTCGTATCAAGCCAACCATTACCTTGATTGCATCCTGGTCTTCTTGAGGCTTCTTCAGATGCTTCAACAGATTTTATCCCTTCATGTAAGATACATCACTGTCTATGTGTGCATCTTAAGAACGAAAAAGAGCATGAGTAAGCTCTAGCTATTTCACCAAAAGGTGAGAAAAAGCCTGTTATTCCAATGGCTCCTTCACTTAGTCTCCTACTGAATTTTAAAAGCACAAAAATGAGGGATATATATTCATGCTTACTGCTAAAATTATCATTGACTAATGTACACCAGACCAATCAGCATGGAAATGAATCCATTTCACTTCACAGTTAAACAGAGTTAGCATACACATGGGTCATTATTAACTTCCAAGAGAAGGAGTGAGAGCACAAAAAGTACACGATGATTTCTTAAATCACTCTGCTGTTTCAGAACCAAAGATGTAAATATTCTATCAATGACAAAGGTCATAAGCATGTATGTAGGAGATATCTAAGATAACTTCCTGAATCTGACTTCTGATACTTGGATTCCTTGAGGGTTAAGCATTTTTTTTTTTTATACACACATAATCATAAATAAGCAATATAGATAACTAAATAAAATATTAATGTTACATAAATAAAAGCAAGCACTAAAAAGTCATATTAAATTTAGCATTACAGATTAAATGTTTAAGCCATTTTATGGCTACAATTATTATTCTAATTACTGTACTGTCTAGCAATCCTACTGAATGAAGAATCCCACAGGGACAAAGAGGTGGAAACACAAAAAAGGCAACTCCTGGATCATAAATCTTATAGTCTAAACATTGGAGAAAAGAAATGAGCAATACACTCAGAAACATACAAACAAGCTAATAGAATCAGTGTAATAAAAAGCAGTCATAGCACATCACCAGCCCTAAAGAGATACATTTTGAGCAGGGAGATACATTGCAACTATAACTTTCTAATATTAACAAAACAATTTTCCTGTTGTTTATAAACAAAAGGAACAGTTAAGGGAACGAATCTATCAATCCTAAATCTATTATGTAAAGATTCTCTGCCCCCTGTATAATCTCTGCTGATGTACAGGTTAAAAAATGGTCAAGTCAGCCTAAAAAGATTTTAATAACTGATTCTTGTAAGAATGAGGGATATATATTCATGCTTACTGCTAAAATTATCATTGACTAATATACACCAGACCAATCAGCATGGAAATGAATCCATTTCACTTCACAGTTAAACAGTTAGCATGCACGTGGGCCATTATTAACTTCCAAGAGTTATAAACAACCATCATTTTAAGAAAAGCTAACACACCATCTGAGGCAAGAATGAAACTGTCTAATTCCACAAGTATGAACTTATTGTGTATAACAGTTTTATTCTCAAGTGAAAACAAAATTTTATAGCTGTTACAAACTGACCAGAGATTTAGAATAGTAAACTCATCATCACAGGTCATTCTCCAGAAATAAGCTGAAGTACTGAAGCAAACTACTCCCACCAACATAATTCCTTCTCATTCACAAGGAAGCAAGTAGGATGTCCTGGTGTTTGGTCTCTTTCCATTCTTCCAGTTTGCTACTGCTTGGAAAGGTGTCAGCAAATATACTTGGCTTCTTTAAGGGATGGATCTTCTGTAGACAACCAAACTGGACAGCAATCTCTACATTCAGTGGCTTCTCACAGTTGAGCTGCAATATCCTCATGGCTCTGCTTGCAGTGGACTGATTAACTGAGAACGGTGCAGCGGTATTACACAAAACCCCCCCAACTTGCCAGAGAGGAACATTAAAACTAAATTAAAAAAAAGGATTCCAAGGTTGAAGAGTAGCAAATTATCCATGTGGTCCTGTAAAAATACTGCAACCAAAATACTGTGTCTCTTGAAAATTAAGTTGCAGGCAATAGTGTACAATAAGCACTAGCAAAAAATGAATAGGGAATGCTATGAAAATACATCCCTCATCTGGTCAAGATACTTGTCATGGTATGAGCTGTAAACCTTACTATTAAAGGCATTTCTATGCCTTGTAAGCCTCCTAAACACTTCTCAGGCACATCAGATTATAGTGTTTCCTCTTTGAATCCTTGACTGTACTAATGAGGGACAGCACAAAAACGCATTTCTAAAATATAAAAACAAAAATGCAAACATGCCAGAAATATAATTTCACATGTTATTATGAAACACCAAATATAGACTTGTCCCTTGGGATCCTGGTCAAGTAATGACCACTGGGCAAGGAAATCAAAATATGTCAAGCAGAAAGGTGTGAAGAAGGTTCATACAACCATGGTCAATCAGGATCAGATGGAAGTAGGTGGTAGGGCTAACAGAAGAGTAAAAAAAGTCACAGTCTTCAGGGAAGATCAAGCTAGCTGCTTTTACTAAAATGGTGCAACTGAAGTATGCATTTCAGACACTTAAGAGGAAATGGGATGAGGTCTGTTATATTTCTTGAAGAAAATGTAGGATATTTGGGACTTCATCTCACCATCCTCCAGAAAACCCTTCAAAAATATACTAAAATGAAAACAAAACCTTGAGTCTGGATGAAGTGGAAAAATCATGCAAAACTGAAAGTAAAACCAGTACACGTACTGCCAGCAGTGTACAGTACAGTGCAGTGGAGATGGCTCCTTCCCTCAACAGCACCTCCCAAGGAGCCAGCCTGAGTGTGACATTAATTCTGAGCAATGGCAAAGACTTTTTTGTGCAAACAACTGACATGCCTTTGCATTAATCCAAACTTGTTTGGATTGCAGTGGCAATAGGATTCTGCTGACAAGCTGAGTCAAAGGAAATGAGCATAAAAAATAAAGGGATTCCACTGAATAGCAAAAATCACCAGCACTGTCTGTGCACAGTACTGAAAGGACTAAAGACCAGCAAACATCAGTGGAAGGGATTCAGCAGCAACACTGAAAGACCTCTGCCTTATGTACTTAGATTCCCAAATAATCTTGCACACAGTGACTGTGACCAGCGATGCAGGCAGACAAGCAATTCTTTCTTGCAGACTTGGGAATTTTATACTATCCTCTTATTTGTGTCATTAGGAATTTTATACTATCCTCTTATTGGTATCATGCAGTGCCATGTTTCATACTTTTTGGAAATCAACAAGATACTAGGAAGTCAAATACAACCTGTATGCAGTCCATATTTATAAATAACTTTGTTTCAGTTCTGCTCCAGGTAAGCTTGCAGGTAGATAGAGAGGACCTCAACAAAAGTCTGGAGACTACAATTACAGTTCTAGGGACACCTTATGGAAGTAGAATTTAACAAAGATTTAAATGCAATTCTAATTCCATACAATAAGATAACCAAACAATCTTTTGAGCCCCTTGACAACCTGTTCCCATGCCACCAAAATAGGAATAAAAGTGTAGTATAATAACAACCAAGAACCAGAATACATCCATGAAGTTTATACACGACTAGGACTGGTATAAGGCAAAATCAAAGGGAGCATTGCAAATTCTACCTATTATTTCACTAGCAGAGGTGCTCAACCTAGTACAGAAATGTTTATTTGTGGCTTTATAAGGTGATATAGCCACTCACATTAAAAGCACAATGTCATGTCTTACTAGAGGCTCTCTCCTTCCCATTTCCCAAACTAAGCAAATTATTTTTCCTCAGTCACATCAGAGATTACATTGTGAAGAAACTAATGACCTGGAAAACCCAAGTTCAATTCGCTGTTATGAAAAGGTTCCAAATGGTAGGTGCTACTCCACTGGCATGAAGAAGAATTTGTCATGAAAATTTTCCACTTATTTTCTATTATGTTCCTAGCTCAGAAGACCCTTATTTTATAATTGCAAACCAAAGAAACATAAAATCCACTATGAAGGAAACATTTACATTGTGAATATCTCTCTGTAAAAAAAGATATCATCAGATCTCCTTTCAGAAAGTTGATAAAGGAGAAAAATCTTTGTTTTCCCTAGAGTTTTCTTAAAATTCAGTGATAGAAGGGTTAAACAAAAGACTTATCTGAAGGTAAACATTTAAAATAGGTAAAAACTTTGAAATAAAACATCATCCCTCATGAACAAATGCATAAAATTCAGCAGTGCACATGGGCAGGATGCTGGTAGAGAAAGCCTGTAAATACCACACATTTCACTGTGGGCTGGCCTGAAAATCAAGAACTCAGGCTGGTGGTACATCAGTGTCACAGAAGTCCAGTTAACTGAATCACTCAGAATAAACTTCTTAGCTTCCATGCAACATGTAGAATACAGAGTTTCCAAAGATTACCTTTACCTGGCAAGTAAGTTTTCACAGAGGATGTGACAGTGATAAAATAAAATAGCAAAGAACTCAAGAGTGCTGCTCATGTTGGGTTTTATGTATGCAACATGCATATGCACACACACGCACCAAAGCCTCTTAGAGAGGAAAAATTTAACTAAACAGCAGTTGTTTAAGGGGGTATGAAGGTTTGTTGTTTTATGGATGTCAGAGAAGGTGGTTTGGTATGAGGCAAAAATTACAAGACTAGATTGCTGCAGAGCTGCAAGGTAAACAGAAGAAACATGATGTATGCTTGCTTCTTCACAAGCATTCTGGCTAGTAGCTTAATGAGTTCATACCTTTCAAAAGATTCAGCTTTCTCCCAGGTATTCAAGACAAAAATTTTATTTCCTATTATTCCACTTTTCTGTGAGCTACAATAAAAATCTGGGGGTCTCTTTTCCACGTTCCCATCGATCCTTCTATATTACCTGGACCCCACTGTACACCAAGAATAAAGTCTCAAATATTCATTTTGTTTAATGAAAACAAAATCAGTTTCAATGTACTGATGTCCCAGGATTCCAAAATATAACCAACTGGTGGTTTTAAGGGAAACAAATCTCTAGAAACATGCATCTAGCAAGCACGGTATTGCTAGATTTCTTCCTCTGAAAAGTACTGAACTTTATGCACTAGAGGATCATATGACCCTGGGGAATAAGATCATAGCATCTACATTAGTACATTTCTGAATTATTAACAGTAATGCTGTAATTTTGTATCATTTCATGATCGTTTTCTCAAAGACGATGACCTAATTATTCATTAGGTACTTAGAATATGTAAGGAGGCATGTGTACCTTGCCAATGTTTTGTCAGATACAGTCTGCTGAGGAATTGCCACATTATATAGGTACAGCTTCTTCAACAGTGTTTTCAGTTCTCTCATTACCACACCAGAAGATCTGCTTTTGCCTTTGGGCTCATCTTAGATATTCTGTTCTTTATCCTCTTTCGTTGTATTTTTGACTGAGTTACCTGACTACAGAAAAATTTTAGTGTTAATTTATTTACGAATACTATTTCTGAATCACACTCTAAGAAATGAGCTAGAAATGAGGGGTTTGAAGCTGTAAGTAAATAGCTTAAAAATAAAAACATTTTCAAAATCTATAAATCTATATCAATTAACTAATGTAGTATTTGTGGAGAAACAACTAAACTAGTTTTTCCCCAAAATAAAATGCATTGACTTAATTGCTGAGGAAGAAATGTTCACGGGTTTGGATTTTTTTTTCAAGTTGAAAAGGAAAATAGTAGTAGCTTTATATGTATAATTCAAAATAAAGTTTTAAAAAAAAAGTTATTATTTAGCCTACATTTGTACCTCTGAAATACCACATTTGCCTGAATTAGTGGAAAATTTACCAGCATCACTTAGCAAACTAACATAAAGGTGATTCCTTAGCAGCTCCAAAATACAGAAACACCAGTTGACTCCAGGCATCGTCGCACAAATTTATCTTTAGCACTTCCTGGCTGCTCTTACTACTTTTCCATTATCCTTTAATCAGTCTTTAAATCTCATTTGGTATTCTAAGCTCATTTTCACTGATATGGCTATTTAACACTATGATAAATGTATCTTTTTTCCCCCAAAGTTTTTCAAAAATCAAAGACTTTGATTTTGTTATTCTTTTTCAAGACACAAAACAATGTTTCAGTTGAGGGACATGTTACTGGAGGGGATCTACAGGATCAGTCCTGCAAGTAATGTCAGAAAATACTACTTTGTAATTCCTTAACATAGCAATTCAGTTCCATCTCACCACTATTTCAATTGGAAGCCTGCTGCTGAACTGCACATTGCCAGAGATTTCCTTTATTTTTCAGCCTAAAATTTATTCATGGTCAAGTGCATCCATTCATTATGTTAACACTGTCCTTGGTCTATTCATAAACATAATTAAGTATATTTTTGTTTTGCTAAGGTCAACTTAGCCATGCTGTTTTAACCTTTACTCACGTGGCACTTCCTCAGTCTCTGAGCAGTAAACATTTTCTGCACTTCCAGTTATCCAAATTGGATTGCACTGGAAGCTATAAAATGCTATTAAATATTCTTTTTATTTGGAAACAATCTCTTGTCATCCTATGTATTATACATATCTATATATACAACCATCAAATCTATGAATTTTTTTGTAAAATTATTTTGTAAATTATCTCTTTTCTTAATGAGAGCTGATTGGCAAGAGATTTCAAAACACTAAAAATTACTAACAATCTTATGACATGCATAAAAATTCATCCTTGTATGTTTTCTTGTAAACTAGTATTTTGGGGTAAGCTGTTAAATTTTTTTTAAAGTAGTCCAGACTGACAGGTTCTATAAATGGGATAACCTGAAGTATTTTACTTAAAAGTAATTGCACTCAATGACAAAATGTTAAGTGGACATCCATAGTACCCTAAACCCTGAATTATTTTCAGAAGAGAAACAGAAAAGGTAAGAAAATAGTGTCAGAGGGTAAATGCAAGCAATCCAGTCACTGAAGTAATCCTGCTGTTACCTACTGTCTACAAAGCTGAGCAGCACTGTGCCCCACACAACTGTTGTACTACACAAGGGTTTTAAAATTCAATGAAACTCAGGCTATGTTTTTTTTTTTCTTTTGTGGATTTTGCGTTGTTGGTTATTTTCAATCAAAGGCAATGTCCAGAAAGTACCAGTACTAAAGAAACTCTTCATGGCATTGTTTACAAAAGCTCCTAAGAGACAGTGACTACTTTATTGTTGAATGTAACCTTTATTTTATTAATGATGAGAAGTAATCAATGGAATGCTAAAAAAACCCCAAAATTGTAAAGAAATCTAGTCTGAAATCTGAATCTGTTGTTTGAAGCAAGTTCAGTGGTCATGGTAACACTAGATGAAAGTGGACTCTTGCCCATTGTGAAACAGGCATGGCTCTTCTAAAAAGGTCACAAACTTTTCAAATATAGGCACCATGTTCCAAATTTTGCACATACAAAATATGTTCATGTCACTCAAATTACACAATGTGGCAGTGTTATAAGTCTGAACATTATTGTCAATTAATGGCGGAGAGAAGAGCCCAAAGCTCACGTAAGACTAATGACTGGGACAACTCCTGAAAAGAGACAAGAAGTATAAAACAACAGTTTTCCTGTTGTAGGTGGGTTTGTGTGTGCATGTGTGAGACTGCATATAACAAAAATGTTTAAGAGTAAGTTCAGACAACAGCCCATCCACTTGTTCTCAGCTTCTTCTCCAGTTTCATTGCAAAGGCTTTGATTTTAACCGCATGATAAAATGCAAATTCAAATCCCATAGAAACCAATAGTTAGTGTGTTGTTGACTGGTTTGAACCAATCAAAATTGAGTTTTTTATACTAACTGCTGAATGTCTTCCTTTTAATCTACTTGTCAGCCTCTGGGTATGTAGGATACTTGACTGTCTCAATTTTCTCCTTAACTTTATAGGATGGGTACAGGCCTGTTCTTCCTAATTTCCTATTGATGCCTTTTGAATAACCATCCCAGTGGTTTCCAGCTACTCCAATTATATCTCCAGGTTCCATAGGAATTTCATCAGCAGTTCGTGGTTGATGAGCATAAATAGCAATCTGGTTGTGAGCATTCTGTCCCCCAAAGTAGTAGATATCATCCAAAGAATGGAAATACGCCGAAGCATCTGGATGCAGCGTCTGCATAATTTCATAGGCAACTCGACAAACCTTAGAAATAAAAACAGAAGTCATTAAAATTGTCTGTGACTGAAATATACCACAGAAATCAACAACTAATGTATAGTAATATTTCCCAAGAATATCAGGGTCTGGAATGTCTGGGTTTAAAAAAAAAAACAAAAACAAAAACAACTAACCAAGAAAAATCAAAAACCAAGCAAAACCAAACCAAAGAGCCCACCAAAAAACCCCACTGAATCCTTGCACATTTGCTACTAAAAAGCATGAAATTTTGCAGAATCTTAATTAGGCCTCTGGTGATCAGGTCTGGTAAACAAATAAATAAGTGATAGATAAATAATTAGTACAGTCTACTCTTCAGTAAAAAATGAAAACATCTACATGAACATTAGCAATTCTGCTTTTTAGAAGTAATGATCTGTAGCCAATCACATGTAAAAGCAAAATAGTTTTCTTTTTCTACTACTACTAAAAATCATATTTTACTTCCCATTGAACCTTTAGAATTTACATTTTCAAATTTAACCTGCAATAATGAGGCCTTGCACTTACTTTTCTAAAGGAAGTTGAAATTTTCACAACCAAACAGTACCTTAAGTTCAAGGCTTTAAAATATATTAAAATATATTTTAATATATATTAAAATATATTTTAATATATATAATCTGTGTATATTAGAACAGTGACAGAATTGTGACTGCTGGCAACTTAGAAGACAAATAAATGAAACTGAATTCCATCAAGACAATAATAATGTCAGTGAGAATAAAGATACATTTTTATTTGTCATTGTATCCCATTTTACAATGGGAATTTTCTTCAGACTGAGCAGATCTCCCCACACCAGAATTAGGTTGTATTTCTCAGAGCTGCCAGAAACACAAAAGCCTATCAATATATTATTTTTTTTTTTCCCAACAACTGGCTAGAAAGCTCTTCTCTGTCAGGTGATTGACTTGGCTATTGTGGGTTTTCTGACTTCTGACCTCCATTACAGTGTCTTTCTCTGATTTGGCACAAGTTTGATAAAGACCGATTAACAATACAGCAGATTTCTTCAATATGAAGAAGCATTTGAGCTTTTTCATAATTTTTAGTCTATGTTAATAGACTAAAAATTGTAAAGCTTGATTTTACTTTTATTTTCTCCCTTTGAAGATACAGTGAATAGAACTTTGATCAGTCATACGAGACGTATTTGTACTTTCTTAGCTCCTTTGAGAGAGGCATTTGCTTTAAAAATGTAATAGATTTCCTTTTATCCCTCTGCATCTGAACTTTAAAATAACTTTTCAGAAGTACCTTTCAGAAGATCAGGCTGAAATTAATTATTTCGAAGTACCTGTTACACACCATAATACAGAAACAAATTTGATTACCCATATATTTTCAAAAGGCTATTTATTTTATAGCTTCTGTGACTGTTTTTGTTTTGCTCTCTGCATGTCTGTGTACCCCAGGAAGCAGACATGCATAACACATACTATAAAGATTTTAAATCTTTTCAGTAGAAATGCTTTGAATAAGTGTGTCCTGCATATCTGACACAAAACATTCAACATCTCCTCTCAGCAATTGTTGTCTTTGTAGCACCAAACCTGGGAGACTAAACTGTAAACTGTTGAGGACAGCAGACAAAACATTCACATGTAGAAATATGGCTAAAGCCAGCCTCCCATTTTTTATTCCCAGATCTCTTGTTCTGCAGCTTGTATACTTACCTGTACAGTAAAAAATACAAAGACTAATAAATTCTGAAAGGAAATGAAGTTATATCAGTCAGAGGGAACTATGACTTCATCTAAATGAAGACTGAAGAGACAAAAAAAAAAAAAAATCTTTGTTCTAATGATTAATCTTAATTCTCCCACTGTGCTATGATTTGTGTAACTCCCATGTGGCTTTTCTATGAAATTAAATAATCTATTCAATTAACGTGACGTTGCTGAAATGTCATGCCAAGGTAGGTTGTTTTCCTTGACTCCTCATAACGTGACAGGACTAATTCCTCAACTAAGCAAATACCTATTCTTCAAGTTCTACCAGTTTTCTTTTAGTTTTGGCACCATAAAACCCAATTAATAAAGGGGAATTCCTGATTCTGTTCACATATAGTGTCATTTTCTCTTAATACCTCTGTAGTGAAGTTTAGAGTCTTTTTGAAAAAATGGAAAAAAAAAGTCAGCATAGAATTGAGTAATGAGAAAGTCCAAAACCACAATGGAAATACATAAGAATACATTTTTAACCTTACTTTCTCTTCATACCTATTGGACAAAAGATGGTCATTAACTGCCTTATTTTGCTTACCTTTAATGCCAATGTAACTATCAAATAGTTTATTTAGTTGGTGAAAGGACAGGGATGGCAATTGAAATGTTAGAGATAAGAGAATCAAATTTTAAATCCCTTAAAAAAACTTTACGAATAGTGAGAAAACCTGCAACAGACCTTAGAAAAGCATATTGGGCTTTTGAAGATTCTGTAGAGATCCACATTGTTGCATGCCCAGAAAAACTGGTAAATTAAATTATTTTTGAGGAGTTTGAATTATTAAAGCACAATAAATTGCCTAGAATAAATTAAGTAAAATACTGGACCAAAGTCATAGTCCAGCTACCGACAGTAACACTCAAATATTGGATCTCTTGTACTTCAGTAGAATTTTCTGCAACTCTGGAAAACCAAATATGTTGTCCAAATAAACAAGTCTACTGCCAAATGCATGGTGAAAGAGAATGAGAGCTGAGCTCAAAGACACCATGTACCTCAAAGGTACCCTCAAAGGGGGTTGTATCAGATGCCCCCCAGAGGTCCTGATCAACCTGTATCACTTTAACTGTGTTGATGTATTTTAAACACATATTCTTCTTTCAAAATAACTCCAACAGTTAAAATTCAATTACAATACATTCTGGCCATGCCATTTGCAGCTATGTTTAAACTATGTTTATACCCAAGGTTTTATTTAAAACAAACATTTATCACTTTTAACACAGTTATCTGAATATAATAATAGCAGAAAATATTACAGATTTTTCATTAAGTTGTATCCAAGACTACATAATTCTTCTTTCAGACTATGAACTGTCTCTACACCAATGCACATGTAGCATTTAAGACATACAGCCATAGGTTTCATTTCTTTCACTGTGATGTGCATTCAGTGGATGTCTTTCAGCTAAATCAAACATTATTATTAAAGTGGATTGCTCCTCACAGCTCTTCTTAGTGAGGATTTTTACTTTGGATTTTACTCAGGTCTTTGGTCTGAAACAGCCTGTATTAATAACCTTCTAAATATGCTATAAAATGTCATTCTCTCTACAGGATGTGGTGAATGGTAAATAAAGTGTATCCACAAGCACGATTGAGGGATAAGAGGCTTTTCTATACTTTTTGTAGTTTTGCTGTCTTCTTCCTATGGCAATTTTATTAAGAATTCTGCCTGTCAAGGTCAATATATCACTGTATTGACCACCTATTATTAATATTAATATCGTGTTTGTTACCTATTTGTCATTACAGTGCAGCAGAAAATTTACATTTGAGGCAGTGTAAAACCAAGTTTTTAAGTGGATTTTAACATTTGAGTTGTGTCCACTTCCATCTAACAGTACAATCATGTGTGATTGTGTCACCTAAGAGAATAACGACAACAGCAAGTAAAAAACATTCAATTTGATAGAAATTCTATCTTGCCATATGTGAATTAGGTGGATCAGCATATTAGCCACAAAATACTGCTTCGTGATTTTTTGCTGCGCTTTTAATCTTAGAACAGATTTTTATAAACAGAAGCATGAAGAAAACTAAGATTTAGAACTGGTACATATAATCAACATTGTCTCTGCTTTGCACTTTACCTGGGATGAAAATGTACAGACCAGGAAGTCTGCCTGAGACAAAAAGTGAATATCCAGAATGACACCTCTTAGGGAGTTTTCAGTGTATCGGTTATGGAGTCCTGCTGACCAGGATATGGAGTTATCACTGATAAATTCATAATTTGGATACCTGTGAAAATACAATACACAGTTAATAGCATTGTTCTGTGTAGTTTTTTTTAAGGAGCATTACCTCTGCTGCAATATAGGGTTGTTAATTTGTTTTAAGTAAGTCTCTGCTATACAGGAAATTAACTACAATTTTGCTGAACCCTCTAGAAATGTCACTGCTGCCTCCAAGCATGCCCTCTCTTTATCTAGAAAAAATACTTAAATAAAAAGATCCTGTAAGTGTGTCTGATACATAACAAAGTAGAAGTGAAAGAAATATCAGGAAGTATATACCAAATTCTGCAAGTGATGCTGATTTTAGATGAAATACAATCAGACCACTAGGTTTTCTCTATTGCTAAATAGGATATGGAATTCTGACTTTACTGGGTTACATTTATTATCATATTATTAGATACTGTTTAGGACAATGTGCAAAAAAACCAGTTACCTGTAAAAGGGACATATTAAATAAATGCATGTAAACTAATGAAAAGAATAAAAAAGTCAGTTCTTAAGGCCATATGGAGAACACACTGGTAAAAAGGAAATAAATGCAAAATTCCATGCCAATACACTTTCCTTGACTTATTACAAAAAAAAAACCAACCTAGTACTATTATAAGTCAAAATATTTTCTTGAAATATGAAGCCTTAGTTTATATAATATTAAAATATAAGGGTTTATCATGTTACAATAACTTAAATTTTTTTAAAAATCCTTTTAAAAAATATTGAAAAATAATGGTCATTCTCAAAAAATTTACACTTCCATACTGGGGTACAGAAATCTGAAAGAAACTATGGAAAGGAGCACAAATTAATTAAATTTTCAGTCAGCCTCCTATCAAAGACAATTATTACAGATGTAACAAATGTGGTAACTACATTGCTGTTACACAGCAATTATATTTCAGTCATGAAATCCAACTCACATGACTAACCAGCCAACTACAAAGCTTATTATAAAACAAAACTATATATATAACAGCTTTTTTTTTCAAATTTGTAACTTCACTGCAAATATAAATCATTGCATTATATAAGAGAGCAAGAGAGCTAATATAATATTCATAAGAACATGCCTAATTTATTCAATTTTAATGTTAAAAATACAGAGAAACTCTATTCAAAAGTGAAATGGACAAATATAACTGCCTTTTGTGACTACCAAATCAGCAAATTTATCAACAGCAAATCAAAAAACTGTATTGAAAATGTCCACTTTTGATGTGGAATGTATGAGACAGCATTAGAGGGTGCATCTGATAATTGATGTCAGGGAAAGTTTCTATTACATTACAAACAATAAAAAAAAACAAAAGAAAAGAAAACCAACAGAAAAAAGGAAGATAAGGTGGAAATAGTATTAGAATAACTGATAATACCCCTTCTGAGGAATTACAGAAGCTTATATGAAGGTAAAAATAGTTTTTTCAGTAAGAACTCTTTCACAATTTTTTATTTCTGATCTTTTCATGTCTAACATTTTTTGTCAATATTTAACCAGCTCTCAAAACACAGCAGATGACACCACAATATTAGTTGCATATTCTGTTATAATTTCCATTGTGTTAATCATATTTGTATTTTTTTTAAAAGGAAGAAAAAAGTACAGATGAAGCAGAAATACATCATACTCTACTCTGAGAATGAGCTGTGAAACAGAGCTAAGCATCAGTCTTATCTCAGTAAACAACTGCAAGTGGAGCAACACGAAGAAGATTTAACAGAAGATGGCATTTCTACAGACAACAAACATGGTAAAGGTATTTGCAGACCCCCTTTGCAAGCTTTGGTATCAGGAATATCACTGAAATTAATCACTTCCTTCAGACTTCAAAAATCAGAATCCATATGCCAAGCAGACACAAAAGAACTTTTCCTGAAGAATCTGATTTCTATCTAGCAAAAGATCATTCTAATAACTTTAAGGAATGAAGCACAAGGGGAAAAGTGCCATATTTGATCTGGTAAAAAACAAAAGGTCAGAATTATTTACCCATCTTTTTTATGCATACATTTAAAATGTTCCCCTTCTTTCCTTTATCCTGGAAACAGTCGTTGAGGTGCTTATAGATCCAGTCTTCAATTCCATTTCATAAAGTTGATCCAAATTCATCCTATCAATGATTTCAGAGCCCACTCTTCAAAACAATCATCAAAGCTTGTAATTTATCCACTCACACGTTTAAGTTTTCAACCAAGCACTTTTATGTTGTCTCCCACACACAGTGCTTGGGAAAAGAGGTTTCTTTTAAAATGTGAGTGAAATAGCAACCATACTCAGTGTGACCAAAGAATCTTCTGGTCCACTATCCTGTCTCCAACACAGGCTGAAAGCAGAGCATAAAGAAAAATACAGGAAAAGGCCAGGTGCACACTCCTCTCAAGCTGTACGTAGCCCACTGAGTTCCTACATCAGGAGAGGTTTAATTTTCCTTCCCACTCACTACAGTGCTTGAGATTCTATTTGAAGCTATTCTTGCCACAATGACTGCAACGAATAAAGGAAATGAAACTATCAAAGTTCTATAGTTAGCCCTTGCTTCCTTTGATTCCCTTTTTCATCTGTATTTATATTATGATTAATGTAATGCTTACATTTTAAGTTTGGGGCATTTTTTTTTTCTTTTTTAAGTAGAACTTAGGCACAATCCTATTACTAGGATTCCTGAATGTGCAGAAAATTATTCATACCTAATAAGTTGTCATATTTTTATTGACAGAATCACCAAAATACAATGTTGTGTAGGATGCCTTCTAGCTTTTTTCATATAGTCTCTTCTCTGAAACACAAAAGGCCCAGGTTGTGAATCATGGAATCATTTAAGTTAGAAAAGACCTTTAAGACCACTGAGTCCAACCATAAACCCAGCACTGCCAAGTCCACCACTAAACCATGCTCTGAAAGTGCCACATCTACATGACTTTTAAATACCTCCAGAGACAGTGGTATTACACTTCCTTGGGCAGCCTGCTCTACGATAAAACCAAATAATGGAACCAGGCACAACTCTGTTTTCTTTGTATTGAATTACATACATGTATGTATATATATCTTCCACATATCTAAAAATAAAGCTACCTAATAGGTTCTTGAAACCTATGTCCAGGCCAGGAAGGATTTTATTTTTTTTCCCTCTTATGAGAAAGGGAAAACAAATCAAAAGAAGATGGGGAGGAGAGAGTTAAAAATCCTGCACCTAACAGCCTCAGATAAGGATAGAAATCAAGCACAGTTATGGCGCTGTTTCAAGTTTCCATTGGTTTCAGAAGCTGATCAACTCCTTGTGTAACTACAGCTTATCACTGCAGGTGCAAAGCAAGGCCAGGCCAAGGCTCCTGTTCTCAAATGCTACGCCTGTGAAGTGTCCAGAACAGGCACTGAAAATTTTCTTCCCTCTGAAAGAAGATTGTGAGTATATGTGTCAATAGATTGAGTAAGAAGTGATGTGTTTTCTCAGGTCTTGCTCTAAAAAAAATTAGAAAATATATGAGCTGCTCATCAGATTCTAGTACTTTGAAGCACTGCTGAATTCTATATATCAGGCATACTATGACTTGGGGGGTGGGGAGAGTTAGCCAAACTACAGGTAGTAGAAAGGGAGAAAAGATATTATCCTGCTATTGTGGAAGTAAATAAACAGTAAAAAGGCAGAAAAAATACAGATGACTTTACAGGTAAACATTCTGGAAGGAAGGATGTGATTTATTGAATTTTTGTGCTCATATACAAAAGAAAGACACCTAAATAGGTTCATATACAAACCAGAAATATATTAAATACGGCCACTTAAGAATTTATATATATTACCTGTACTATTTTGAATACCTTAAGAGTGAAGATACTGTAAGTACTATTATAGACTAGAAACACATGTACTAGACATTCAAAAATTTGCATGTGAAAATTATTAAATCAGCCAAAGAAAAAGCAATTTACACCATCCCTAACACATCACTTACCCAAGATAAATACCACGACCTCTGCTTACCAGAAGCTGTCAAATGCTTTAATCCCCTGATCATTACAGTTGTTGAACTCTCAACCCTGCTACTCTCTACCAAAATTGTTCTACATGATTCTAATTCTGAAAATATATCACTTCTTTCCTTCTTTTGGAAATAGAACACAAAACCCTCTACAAACGGTGGTGTGACTGCACTATCTTTACTACTGTACTTGCAGTTTGTAGACATCTGACTGCAAGGGAAACTACTGAAACTTAAGTCAAAACATTTCTGTTTTCATGACTATGAATAGTTTAAAATACTTCTCTTGCTAGAAACAACATGCCTATTCATGTGAATGTTGGCTAAATCTTCTTTACTTAAATGCCAACGCTGTTTGACAGCCAGTCACTCTCTTGAAGAGAGATACACTATCTAGTACTTACTAATATTATTGCACCAAATAATGAATGCAACATAAGCTACTGCAATGTGACAGCTGTTTCTATCAAAGCTTGGTATCTCAACGTGACTAGAACGTTTTTGTCAGAAGCGTAAACCAATTTATAGTCTATTTCACACGAAGAGAAAGCAAAGCTTCTTTGGTGCCAAAACATGACCTTAACCTGCCTTCAGATGCTATTAAATGCCCAAACATCAAACTGCATCCTGCCTTCTGTGAAATCACAGGAAGCTTCAAATGCCTTCTACTCAAGGCATCTGAAGTTGCAAGCAACAGTAGGGTGCAAGCAACGTAGGAAATTATGTTTCAGTGTAAGCTGTGACCTGAAAACACAGCAGTAACACATAAAAACATTCTTCAATACTTACAGATTCTATGCCTTTTATGAGGAAAACATAAAATTAATGCTGTTTAACATAGCTATATCTTACCAAATTAAAGTAAAATTGTGATTTGGAATGGACTTGAGCTGTAATTCTTAATAAAATTCAGTATTGTTTTACTGAATAAGTTATAATTCTACAATTAGTTTTTGATGCTATTAAAAAGTTAGGATGATATTTTTACACAGGTAGAGCATCTCATTATTATTCAAAAAGAATGCTAAGGCTTGAAAGTTAAACAAAAATAAATAAAAATGCGTAACTAAGATTGTTACATCAATATTGAATTCTGTTATGTTACAAACAGTTATTAAAGTTATTTAGGACAATATAATGAATTAAATATTATAACCTCAACTTTGTATTATGTGTCTTTTCATTGTTTAGATTTGCACTTAAATGCTTTAATTGTTTCTGCTATTGTTCTTGCCTCTACACATATAAAAATGTAAGGATTAGTTTGCCATCATCTGGAGTTGAGTTTGTTCATTTCATTTTTACGAAACACCATAATTTTAAACACCAGCCATTGATAGATACGAAAAAAACCAGAAACAGCACAGTTGAAATAGATAGGTTTTCAATGCTATAGAAAATGCTTCTACTACAAAATACCATTTTCTGCTTACCTTACATATGCCAAAGAAAATCTGTTATGTACTATGTTATCTTACATATTTTCCAAGGATGTAACCAAGAATAGAACAGTTCAAAAATTTATCCCTAAGTTGCTTTGATTTTAGAAAGTATTAATAATTAATTAATGAACTAGAAGTATTAATTTACAAGGAAATTACAGTAGGAGTAAATGAATGTTTACTGTGTATCCACGTTCTAGAGAGCTAGAAGAGGATACAGAGCAAAAAAAGAAAGGACAAAGACACTGTAGGAAGTTGAGAATCCCACCTATATTTAAGGACAAAATTATTCAAGATCTAGGATGAAAGTCTTCTTTGTTATCACTATAGAAGTCCTTCTGAAAGAGGGAAGGGCTTCATCATAAGCTTTCCAACCCACTTATAAAAATTCCTCTGGCAACTGTTCAGAGAGGTATTTTTTGGACAGGTTTTATATACTTCTTAATATATTAACCAGGTTTTACAATATTTATAAGTAGTCTCTTTTTAATATGTATGTTCAATAAGAATTTTTGTGTGTTTATTACTTATATTTATATTATTCATATGTATATTATTTTTATTTACCTCCCTTCTACGGCATTGATTTGTTTTACATAGTCACATGTACCTTGCTCAACTCTTCTAGATTTTTAATATTAAGCTTTGAAAACCTTACTTGGGAGAAAAAAAAATCCCAAAAAAGCGTATCTGAGAGAAAAATCAGAATCACTGGAAAATGAAATGCAGTCTTAACTGAATAAAGGATTAAAAAAATATATACTAAAAATTGTGGTGCCAATAGTCAGAAATTGTAAAGCTAACTGGAAGGAAGGAACTGCAATATAGACATAATTCATCTTACTTGGATTTTGCCTCTTGCAACAATGAAGGGTCATCTGTAGCCAAATACACTCTTTTTTTATCAACGTGCATCCTGCGAGCAAGAAGCTCAAACCTCTCTTCCACGTGTACCATGTACTCCTCAATGGGGTGAAATGCTGCCTCTGTCCCTACTTTGTCTGTCCTTCGGACGTGAACACTGGAAAAAGGGAGAAACCAGGAATTACATTTATAAACACTGTACATGCTTCAGCAAATGAAATTTTAAATTGAGTCCCTACATAAAATAAGGAGGGATTAAAATGCATCCGTGTCCATCAAGACACACTGACAGTATGAAGTTAGTCTGTTCTCAAAAGCAATACAATAATCTGACAAGGAAGGCAAAGGGCAACTGAAAGAAAGGAATGAAGGACATTGAATTGCAGCATATAAGGTGGCATTCCTTCTGTGCACAAGGTTAAGTTATCTACTGTAGATAGATAATGCTTGATCAATGCAGGTCAAAAGGAAAGTAGGAATATTTGCATCATATAATGCATAGTTTGAATTAAGGTAGTTACAAACAATTTTTTTTGATCTCCTTGAAATGTAACAAGTCTTCAGATACAGCAGCAGTGAAGTGCCCTACCGGCTCAAGGTCAAAAGCCAACTAACATTGGACAACCCACTGTGTACTCCTAGAAAAAGAAAGTTTAAGGACTGAAGGAAATTCTGGCAAAGGAAGAAGACTCTAGCACAGCAGCAGCAACATTTTTCACACTATATGATGGGAAAACCTTTCTCCCACAAGCTGCTTTTTACTGCTTTTCTTCCCTCTCCCCATATCTCCCCACATAGGCCTTTCCAATTCATCATTATCATTGAGAAACTACAACTGTGAAAACACCAGCAGGGAAGGGAAAGGCACATACCATGCTCATATGTAGCCAGTGATAAAATTACTTGTGAATTGTGGCATGTAAAATGTAGGCTTAGCCTTTTTTCCTCAAATGTAAAAGCTATAGGCACTGGAAAGAAGACACAGACAATAAAGTGCCTGGAATACAAGCTGTAAGGCAATTACATTAATGAAATTCTGTATTACCAGATGTGGAAGGACATGTTAAAAAACCTTCTACTGAGCTGCCTTTTATATATCTGTCCAACTACAGGTAGACAAGTGTGCTGAAGTACTTGTAATCAGCTTGTATTATGAACAGTTAAAAAATAAGAGTTTCATCTAGAAATCACCCTCTCTCCCCACAAAATACTTCGAGACTCTGATTATCATCACAAAACAATTTTTCCTGAACAGGAATCACTACATACACACACTACAGCACAGACAGTTAAAAAGAAAACTAAATACCCACCCGATCACTGGATGTTTGAAACCAAGTTTCCTTGTGGCTTCCTCTATTTCTTTTTCTAGCCAAGGCTGTGGACGAATCAAGTATTTCACAAACTGTGAGACCCACCACACTGCAGGATCCCCATGAACACGAATTAGTCTATCAGCCAAGTCTTCAGGGACAGCCAAGGGCAAATAGGGTGGCCGTGGGTGTAAGCTGTCAACAATGGGAAGTTCCACCACCTGAACATCCTTATCATTAGCCTCACCTGTTTTAAAATACATACTAAGATGAGTCAAGTAGTTTACTTTATTAATAAGCTTTACCATTGGCAAAAAATATCCCAAACATGTCAACTCATCTATATCTTCAATTTCAAAATGACTACCTAAACCTTGCTCTACTTTTTCAGAAACAGCATTAACAAATCTATTAAAAATCATTGTTTTAGACTAGATTTATATACAAACTGTATCTAACAATGCACTCAAGCAGAACAAAATCGAAGGTTCTTGAATTCTTAGCAGCTGGTAGTTAATAAAATGCAAAATGTGTTCCTGTTTATATATTGATACCTTCTTATATACAACTATACCATTACTGTGTGCGAAGGCTTATCTGGACAGACTGGTTATCTAAAATGTCTAAAATTCAGTTACTTGTTTAAAAATCAGACAAAGAAATATTTTAAGGCATAAGAAATCATTTAAAAAGTAACTAGAGCTCTGCTGCTCTTTTGACATTTTATTGCAGTAAATTTCAGCATTTCAGACATCATTATAACCACTGAATCAGCTACTCTGTTGTTAGGAGAAAGACAATTCCTGTCTTCAAGAACTTAAACTATGAAGCAGCAAATTAAATAGACCACAGAAAACACAAGCACTATATAAGCATGTGATTTACATACAGGTAAGAATTTGTTATGTTTAAAATATTAACTACAGTAGAATATACAGATGGTTTAGATGGGATTTTAATTCAAGGCTTAAATAGCCACCAAACATCTTTTAAGAGTTTTTACATGTTAAATACAACTGTCTACATAACTGATAATTCAAAGCTATGTTCATACACTGAAATAAATTATAATACATGACAACATAAAACAAAGCATTACATTTTTAAAGCATTGAACATTTCAGCTAATATTTCTAGTGTGCCAAAGTAATGTTTCCATTGCCTGCAGTATTTACTGGCAAAGATGCTTAGTTCTCCCTTTAGTGCTCACCAGCCAGGAAAAAAAACTGATTTAAATAGCCAGGGAAAAAAACCAAACAACTGCTTTAAATATAAGCAAATCAAACTCATATAACTGTTGATGACCAAGTAAATCTTAATGCTGAAAAAATCAGTTCAGGGAAAGAATGATGAGTTTAAGAAGAGTTAAAGATCCCAAAGGTTAGAACACTTCTGCAAGACTAGTCAAAATTCTGCAGTAACTCTCTGAGATATGGATATATAAATAAGGAATGTTTGTTATGCTCAGGTATATTTTCAACTCATTTTTACCATATTTGGAAATCTATCTTCCAAGATGTACCTATATGTCAGTATTTCATCACTGCACTGTATATCATCACTGTAAGAGATTATTTAGAAGAATTTCCCACACTACAGGTATGGATGATTATTTTTAATTTAAGAAGCCAGTTCATATTTTTATCATCTATTATATCACACTCACAGGAAAAGATTTAATAAAAGTTCATAAATTCAGCAAAAATATTGAGCATTTAAATCTTATAATATGGTAGATAATACTTTATTAGTGACTTCAGAAAGCTGCAATAAAGAAAAGCTGCATGAAGTCAGGGAAGTGCTAAATCTGGTGCAGATGTGAAGTAACAGGCAAAATTATTATTAGATAATAAATGTTTAGCTTGGGATGAAGGAATGCAAGATTTGCTGTAAATCACAGTCAGAAACAAACAAAATGTATTTCATTAAGGAAAAACAGTTCAAAATTAACTACTAGGTTGACTGTTGTCTTTAAAAAAAAAAACTACTAATCAAATCATAAATATGGTCATGACTATTTCAATGATGATGTAGTTTGTTAATTGTTCACATACAATTATCATCTGCATAATCAAACACATAGATATGTGTACAATTCCAGAAAACCTTATGGCAACTCTCCAGATTGTATTACCTATATTAACATAGCTGAATGAAGGAAAAACTCCTTGTTAGTCTTCACTCACTTTCAAAAGTATGAGATAGCAGATGCAGTAAAAGGAAAACCTAAAGCAACTGCTTGCTTTTGCACTGGACAAAACCAGTCTAGAGTAACTCTGTAGTAACCCTGAAGGAGTAAAAAACTCTCTGCAACATTCAGGCAAGAGACAGCATTCTTACCCTACTGATCACTCTTTTTTTCAGTATTTGTCAAATGATTCCTATTAGGCAATGAGCTTGTCCTGTTTTCAACATAGTTTAAAAAACTGTTATCCTTTTTTGGACAGCAGGATATTTTTTTTATTTTACTCAGAAATAAGCTGCAATCAAAATCAATGATACAGGAGATAACCAAACCTCAGTCAGATCAATAGACAAGCAGATACATTAGAAAACAATAAGTCACATTGCTGATTCATATGAAGATAATGAAACCAAGTTAAAAACACAGAATGAATTTTTAATCCACACTTCAGTTATTAGCTACATTTTCTCTAATTTGTAAAATATTTGAGTTTTTTCTACTTGATAGATGTATTTTCTTAAGTAAAAGATAAGCCATAAAAGGTAATAATCCACACTAAAGTTTACGTATTTTTCTCGTGTTGTAGTTTCATCACAGCATTATCATGTCAATCAGGTCCAATTCCCTGCTCAGTGGTGGTTCAACATTGACCTTTGATCACATAATCACAGAATTATTTACGTTGGAAGATACCTCTAGAGTTGTTATACATAACTTGCATGTCAGCAATACTTCCAGTTGGTTCTTCTGATGTGATTTATTTTACTTTTACAGTTGTCAAAATTTGTCACTATAATCCTATTTATAGCTTAACTTCCATATGACTCCAGGTGCTATTTTTCAGTTTGGAATAACCTAAGTAATTGTCTTCCAGAGTTCTGTAACTTAATGCTGTTTTGGATTTTACTTCACTGAGTAACCAAAGATTGAGTATTTTTGCAAGAGTCATAAAGTACTGAAATATTGAAAACACTCACTCTTACCATAACAACGTGTTCTGGAGGAAGGTCCTGGACTGAAATTGATTTTAATTCAGATGACCCATGCCAATTGTACCATCTAGTTCTTATTTATTACCAGTTTTTGGATATGCTCATCACTAGTACATCAGTAACATAGTTTCAATTTCCAGGAGATCCACTGAATACTTTTTAAATATTGAAATAAGCTCCATGTGTTATAAAATGCACAACTTTGATTCACTGCAGTATCCCAATTTGTCTTAATCCCTTTACAGCCCTCAGGACTTACATAATTTTTGTGATTTGGCATAACCTTACCATCTACTTTTCAAATTTATTCTAATTTAAGCCCATTTAGAAACTTTTGCTATTTGTATCTTTCTTATCAACTTCTTTTCCTTGGAAGCCTGAAAAAATATTGGTTTGACTCAAAAAGACCTTTGGAATTCTGTCATTTTAGGTAAGCTTACTTCCTGCCACCTGAACATTGGCTCATACCTGCACTTGGATGGGCATTTTCATTGGGTGTTGATTAATTTCTTACCTGAAAGAAGGCTGACATTTTACCATGCAATCATTACTTTTAGTTAATATTAACTGAAAACCTGTTTGATCATTCATTCTCCTACTATTTCAAAATTCATCAGCTAATTTCAATTTTTCCAAGAAGTCCTTAAAAGTATGCCAAACACCATGCTATGGACATTCCTGTCTCATAACTGAGAATTCCAATTTAATTTCAGTTTCCCTTGCTAGAAACACAACTGACTAAACTAATGTAAAAACGGTATAGCTTCCTGCTTTTCTGTTTCTACAATACACTTAATTAAGCTGTTATCAACTTGCATAGGCTTATCACAGATCTACTTAACCAAGCCCTACAGCACTGACTGCCAATTTGGAACCTTACCCAAGTGAACAACTCTAAATTCAACCACAGGAGATGTGTCAGAGTGCTGGGAAAGCTGTTTGATCAGCACAGGGTATGGTGAGAGGACTGTGCTGAGTTCTGCCAAGGCTCCCCACTGTCCTGCTTGTTCCTGTTACGTATTGCAAAGGACAGCAGGTTCAGGGTTCACCAGTGATATTTCAGATATCTTCTTTTCAGACAAAGTAAAACTACGCAAAGTTACGGTGTGTTACTCTCTATATGAATTGTCAAGAAGTTCAGAAGAAAGTAAAAGTATGCTTTTATCTGTTTTGTGATGGAGACTACACCTCCTACAACTATCTTCTGGGCATTTGCAAACTTAAATAAAGTTACCTCATAAGAGCTTTATGCCATAGTTGAATTATAAAATGGAATTGACATGAATTACAAATCATATTTTTCTTTTAAAGTAGTCAACGTAAAATACAACTCATATATCTAAATCCTTTTTTTCTCTAAGCTTTTACTTTGTACAATTTTAATGCATAATTTTTAAACTTGGTTTCTGAATTATTTCTCATTAGTGTTCCAATTGCTAATTTTTAATCATCCTTTATGTAACCACGCCTTTTAAGGCAGACAGGTGTTGAATAAATTTGCTGCAATTCTGTTTTAAAAAACCTGAAAATACCGTCCTTTTTTCCCAGGTTTCACATGCCATATGGATAGTGTTGTCCCATTTGTCATCCCAAGGGGCTGAATCTCGATACCTTAAGGAGTGAACAAACCAAAATGTTTTCAAACATGCCAACATGCCTTCTATTACTTTTTTCAATCCAGCACTTCCAAGGTTTTTTTTTTCCTGCATTCTTTCCTCTCCCCTCCTGCACAACTCTTGCAACCACCCTCACTTGCTCTCATGTCTCTTACCTCTCTGGATACTGTTTGTGTGTTGAGAAGTGGCATCTGTGATCAGTCACTGCCTCTTGCTAACTCACAGGCTTGAATGCTGACTTCAGTGGCTCTTTACACACACCCAGTCTACCTATTTTGAGGGCTTTTGAGAGACCTTAACAAGACCTATTTATTTCAGTCAAATTTGACCAAACTAAGGACTTAACTAAGTTAGGCTTAAGAAGAAAAAGAGCAGATAGAAACGTAAAGCACGATGACAAGACTTTTGCTCTCAGAAGAAACTAGTCTAAAATAAATCTGTAAAGACATTATCATCTCCCTCCCAAAAACTAAAGCTTTAATGATAGTCTTTTCTGCTCCTGCAAAAATTGTAACTTCCAGAGCTACTGAACTACCAATATGTCTTTGTAACACAAGTGACAGTCTTGCAATAATATTTATTTTCCCATGTCATTCCAGTTCTTTGATAATCCTACCCATAATCAAAACCATAGCATAAAGATGAACAGTGCTCTCAGTGTACTAACAAGTGATGAGATTCCAGTCAATGTTTCCCCTTCTGACCTGATGGAGTTAGTTACACCTGAGCTGAGTGTAACGATTTCTGCTTTTGCTCTGTCTCTTACAAAACAAAAGCAGTGGTGCCTTTAGAGCTTCCATTCCCTTTTTAGCCTCTCAGATGAGCTGCATTATAAAGACCTATATTTCTGTTTCACTCTGCTGAAAACTCATGGCTTACTAGAAGCTTTATGTGGCAACTGTCACACCACTTTGAGAGAACATTAAAAAGTAAAGGTTTTTCCCATCCTCAATTGTTTAGATACCCAGCATGTCAGCTGGAAAGTTTACAGATGAAGAGATTGCACAAATGGACTTCATAGAACAGTCAGAAGACCATCAAACTAGGTAGAAATCAAGAAGCTTACTAGCAATTTATTTTTCCTTTTATCTTTATATATTCAAAACTGCTTTTGAACAATGCCCCATTTCATCTAAACAGCCGATATGAAAGGGGTATTTGTTAAAGAGGAGCTCCAATTCCCTGGCTGCCAGAAAATATCAAGAAATGTATTTGCAAAGGCAAATACACTTTTATAAATGCAAAGGGGTTCTGCCATGTTACCCAAGTCTAGTCATTCAAGTAAACAGAATTGATGTTTCAAAAGTAAGATCATACATAAGGATAGCTGAAATAACTCAGGAACACATAAAAAAGATTACAGCTATATTGATGAAAAACCAATTTTGGATTTTATTTCAAACAATTCCACTGAAGCTTTTTCTCTTTTTCTGTCTAATGTTAATTATTATATATTTGAAAATGGTTCCAAATACTTGCTTTCAATATTAAGTTATCTGTTCTGGAATAGAAAATAACCTATTTTTATAATAATCCTTCTACAGCTTCAGGGACTTATCTCTTGCATGCATATGCTGACTGGATATACACTTGAGCCTGTAACAGGCATGTACAAGCATGTAAAATAAAGACAACATGCAGACATTATTTCATATCTCATTACCTAGAAGTTTCCAACAGGTCATGACAATGGAGCTCAATATTTGCAGCTGGCTGTCCAGGCATCTAGTGGAGAAGCACTCCCAGTTTAGACAAGACATTTACTGTCTTTTTGAGGTAGTGGTTTATAACTCCCAGTCTTGTATTGTTCTAATTTGAACACTCGGAGGACTTCTCTTTCAATGAATTTGTGAAAGTACCTCCATATGCAAGTCCAGATGGAACACAGCTCTCAAGGTATTTGTACACAAAAGGACATTTTAGTTACCCATAAATAAAACAGAAGAGAATAAACCTTCTATATTGTTTGAGATTCATGGCAGTGAGGCACACGTCACCTTAACAATGCATCTGAAAGAAACAAGGATGCATTCTACTTCAAATGGTCTACCAACATGAAAGCAGAAAATCAAGAGTGCAAGCCTGCAATAATGGAAAAGGAAAATTTTCTGCTCTTCAGTCATAGGGGAAAATGTAATGGAAGCATTAGGAAAAAAGCAAGATGCATGAAGAGAAAGAATGGTCACCATAATAACTGACAGATTCCCAAACACCAGGGCCAAAACCCACAGTGCTGGTGGTGCTCTGGGATGCCTCCCACCTGGAATGGAAGTAGTCATTTTCAAGATGTAGGAAGGGTTTAGATTACTTCAACTGCACAGCTGCCAGTTCAGGTTATCCTTGTTTAAAGGTTACTTAAAAATAGGTAAAATTACTTAACTAGAACGTTGTAATGACCAGTATTAGAAAGCTCAAAACTTGAATAATTCCCCAAAAAACTTTGGATTTGAAATTTATGCAGCCAAACAAAGAACTCAGATTAACATTTCAAACTTTGCAGAGACCTAACATACTTAGTTTACCTCATACCATCTCTTCATATTAAAAAAAAAACACTGATTTTTTTTTCATTTGAGTAAAAACCACACTATTTTTCCCTACTGTGCATGCTGCAGTACAACTTTTCAAGTAAAGAATGGTTACATTAACTCAAATAAACTCTAATATTAAGCTGATTTGTACCTTTTATGTTTATTTGTTGCCTGTCTTAGAAGGGCAACAGTTAAGCAAAAACCCTTTTTACAGTTTGTAATGGACACTTTGTTTACCAGTCTGTAATTTGGCATCCATGATTTAATGTTCATGAGGAAAGTTTGCAATTAACCACTAACCTACAGGTACTAATTTTGCTACTACATCGTGGGGGCCAACATCAATCTGTTAGGGAAAAGGGAAAGTCATGCTTCTAAGTGTAATATTTCATATGAAATAGATAGATCACAGCATAAAATCTGTGATCAAATATGAGACTGACTATTCCCACCACTGAACAGAGCAAAACCAAGAATCCTTTTCCCCACCTCCATGCACTCTCTGGATTTCTAAATCTTCAGCTTCAGCTTCCCCTTATCAAGAAATGTGGGGAAAGAAGCCCCTCCTATTTGGAAAGTAATTATTTCAGTGGGCACATGTAGGTTACCTTCACTTCAAGACAGGAAAGAATTCTCATGGAACATGTTTGCTAACTTGCTTATGGTCCTGCCCATGCAAGGAACTCTTATCAAACACTCAACTGCATTTTATACAGACATCAAATCCTAACATAAATTAGCAATGACATAAGGAGAACTCACTGAATACAATCCCAATGGTTTTGCTTCTTGAACATTTTTGATAGATAGCATAACCTTTAAAGAAATACAGACATTCTTACTTCAGCTGTTGGAAGATTTACTGGACAATGGCTGTATTTAAATGAAAGTATTTCCCATTTATCTCCTATCCTGTTAAAAGATGCCACTGACATGCAAAACAACTTCCAAGAACACCATTCTTTTAACAAGAATAGATTTGATGAAATTCCTCACAAAATTAGATGAGAACCAGTGGTACATTTAGGCCACATAAATGGCTTAATTAGGATCAACTTGGCTTGATTGATTATGGCATGAAAGAACACACAGATGTCTTTTATGACAACCTCCTTAAAATACAAATTAATTTAGTTCAGCATGACAGATTTGGGGCTGCACAAGTGAACTTTGTGACACAAGTTGTAAGACAATATTAAAAGTATCACTACAAAACAATCAAATTAAATAACCCACTCAAAAAACAAAGGCAAACATTCTTCTGTGTTAAAAATCCCCGAAAGAAATAAAGCTAGTTACAAGGAAAGACTGCATCTCCTGTAAGTCCAATTTCAGATCATGCAATTTTTTTGCTTTTCTGCTTCTGGACCAGTTGCCATAATAGGGGTCAACAGCAGCAGTGAGTTGTTAAAAAGCAGACCTCATCTCTAATCAAAATTGTCTGGCAGCATCTTTATCTAAAAGTAGAAACACTTCCTATATAGAAATACCTATAAAATGTGTCAGGACCAGCTTTTAAAACTTGCTTTCTTTTAGAACTGAATTATGGTTTTTAATCTCCTACTGTAATGCAGCTTTTTATGTCCTTGAATCAGTGTAGGTCTTTCTCAGAATCCTTTCATATTTATCAATATTCATTTTGAAGGCCAGATAACCAAAGCAGACAGTGTCCTGCAGCCTGTCTTTGCTCTGCACAGCAAAAATAACTTCTTGTTGTTGTTCAATAACCCTCCACTTAGACAGGAATAAGGATCACTTAGCTCTTTTGGGCTACTGCCTTGCTCTGAAAATTCAGATCTACCTCATTAGAATTCCAAGGTCCTTTCAAGAGTTACCACTTCCTAAATATATTTAGGTGTTTACACGGACAAATGTTTTTACCTAGAGTATCTTACAAGGCACCTTGAGGACAAAAAATTCTACACAGTATCAGTTGTTTGATTTCAAGATTAACACAACTGAAAAAAAGGGAAAATTCAGAGGTTGCTGTTACACTCTGTTCTGTTTTCTCCTCTCAAATCACCGTTCTCCAGCTTGCTTCACAGAATCAGAACTTGTTTGAATTAAAATGTAAATAATGGAAAGTCACTGTATAAAAACAATGTTGAGAACTAGAACTAGAAATTAATCCATTTTTTCTAAAGATTTTATAAATAAGAGTGAGATGTGGGAGCAAACCATAATTCATACCATTTTATGCAAGTTAAAGGGGTTTTTTAGGCCAAGACTAAATATTCAGCTGATTTTCATAAAAAACTACTCTCAAGGAATATCTAGTTCATGGAGTGAAACTTTTTAATTTATTGCAATTAATTCTGTACAACTTGCCACAATTTGATTTTGCAATTTTTATTTAGTCCTTTTGATTACTGTTGCCAGATAGGCTTTAATAAATTAAACATTCATTTTGTGTACCCACAGTATCCTCGCACTTGAATTATACATATAAACATATTAGTTAATTCATATTTTAAGATTGTAGTTCAATTAATACTTAAAAGCTGGCACTACCAACAAATGAAGAGCTCTGCCATTTTCTCCCCCCTGGGTATCCCTTCCTCAAAAGCATTAATTCATCAAACCATAGTTAGAGGCAGTAAAATCAATATTCAAGGATAACTGCAGGAAACTTTGTTTCAGGTTTCCTTTTTCAAGTTATCTTTCATCTTTCTGGTCTTTAGGCCTTATGGGAAGGAGCACATAGTGTTATTTAAAGCATGTAGATAGTTCTTTACCTCCATATCCCTTCACTCCCAGCTTGAAATGCAGGTATGACTTCTAAAAGTACATTAATCTGTCCTTCCTATTAATCTGTTTTCTTTTTCATTTATTATTTTTTGGTCTAGTTATTTTATAGACTTCTTTCAATTTATTATTGGGGAATGCCACCACAACATCATAAATCAGCAAGTAAAAAATGGTAAGAAGAGGCTCCGTTTTAGCATGCAGCAATGATAACAGAACATTATGACCTGGCTAACTAATTAATTTAAAGAAAATTAATCAAAAATTTCATGATAAATATGTCTTCACAAGTTCTCTACGTTTTGGCTCTTATTACTAGTAAATCATTCATGCTTCTTATAAAAACTCATACCTAAATTATTCATAAACAGTTTGACCATAGATATCAAAGGAAAAATGAACTACAAGAAAGATGCAATTACAGGCAAGATATAATTTTAGAACTAAAAAGAGCATATATACAACCATCTCTTAAGATTTTTTCTCTAGAATGACAGTATGAGTGAAACAAAGGACAAGGAAAACTTATGCCACAGTATAAAATAACTGCTGTATTTACAGAAATCTGCAATATAATTCTCAATCATTTAATATGTTTAAGCCAAGAAAGTTAAACTTGATTCCAGAACTACCATGTCAAACACAAAGATCAACTCCTGTTGTTCGAGACCTGGGCTGAGCTGACCCTTAATTCTTCATAGAAGAGAACAGGTCTTACTAATCTTCTGCTATCATGCAAATATCAGCTTGCTCATTAAAATTCACTCTACTTCCCAAATTCCAAAAACAAGCTTAGCTTTTATACCTAGTTAGGAGAGGAGTGGACAAAGAAAATTCCAGAACTATATATATTCTTAGCTTATGTAAGCCTCTTAATTCTTTGGAGAAGGTATTACTATCTAAATTGTTTCACTGAAGATAAAGTTCAGAAACAGCAAAATTTCGTGCTGCGAATAAAATGTCAAGCAGAAGCAATTAAAATAAAAAGAAGAAAGATATATGTACAAATTTAAACAAATTTGTCATGAAGCACGTTTTACTAAATTATTATTCAGGTCTGCAAATTACATTAAAGCATTTCCCTTAGATGATACACTTTTCTGATTTGTTGGCCTATTTCTATAATTTACATTGAACACTTGCTGCAATTATTCACTGGTGTAAATATTTTTGATGCATAATTTTACATAATCATGAAAAATCCCTACACTATATAGGAGAAACATTTTGTTTATGAAAATGAAAATTGATAAATGTCAATGCATTTTAATACATTTATTTTGAAAATCTAGAAAAATCCCATGCTGGCTTCAGAATTTGGAGAGAAAGAAAAAATTAAAGGTGTGATTTTGCAAACAAACTGCTCTTAACTAGATTTAAGACTTTCAGACTTATTTGTCCCTGAAAAAAACCAGGGAATAAATAAATAGATATACAAGTAAATAAAAATCTATATAAATTTAGAGAGACATAAAAAACACACAGAAGTCTTCAGCAAAATACACTGTCTTTAAAATTTAGCAGCAATTAAGTATCCAGTGAAGACTCCTACTGAAGCCACACTGAGGTTAGTACAGAGATTGACTGTCTCATCCACCCTCACTGACCAAGCCATTGCACAAGATCAGAATTTAACACAGTTGATAGCTTGTGTGGCTGGCCAACAGGCTGACTATAGAAAGATTGTCTTTCATAGCTCAATGTCCTCTAGCTCTAGAATATCAAATTAGTAGCATTCATTATTTAAAAAATAAATTGATCACATCAGGATATTTCATGTGCTCAGCCTTCAAACTATTCATCCTGATGTAGACAACTAATTGAAAAGGAAAAAAAAAAGAAAAAAAAAAAGCCAAGCTGTAGGGACCTAAAATGAAACATTATTTTTATTTCCATCAGCAAGAGCCTATACTGAAGGAAATGATTTTCATGAAAGTATATAATCTTTTGAAGCCAAGTGTGCATGAGCACACTGTTTTCCAGCTTACTGTGCTCTAAAATTGCTCACAAAACTCCCTGCATCTAAATTCTGGAGTCACATGGAGGAGCCCACTGAGAGCCATGTCCAGACAGTAGTTTCACTTACTAACTTTGCCAAACATGAATAAAACTTCATCTGGAGTTCTCAATACCTGTTTTCCATTTATAGTTGTTTTTATAAAACATCTAACCATTTCTAAGAAACATTTTTTTGGAAAAAAAAAATCTCATCCACAAAACCCACTAGAATTCCCACAGTTAAGTTTTGAAGCATCTTGAAGCTCTGAAGAACAGATGCTATTTCAATGTGCAAATGCTGTTTCAATGTGCAAACACACAAGTTTACATGCAATCTGTAAACTGATTTTTGTAGATCTGATTAAGTTAATTTCAGACCTTAAAACTTTAATAGTTACTTTAAGATTCCACATGCACTGGGTATACAGTGTCCTAGTGAAAAGACTGAAGATGTTGATATGTTTTGACTATCAATCACATGGAGAATGATGTAATTTAAAGCAAATATTGTTTACTTTGACACGAAGCTACCTAATCCTCCAAACATCAGTGTCCAGTGCTTATTCTAGGCAAATTGTTCCGCGTGATATAAGAATGGACCGACTTGCTGTTGTACAAATAAAATTCATATTTAGCATTGCCATTGTTTTAACAACATGAATTTTAGATCTGTTCAGCTTGCCTTTAGGAATTATTTCAACTGTTTCTTTCTGTTGTTGAGGTGTGAATGACTACTAGATACCATTTCTATTTCTATTACTTAATATTGGCAACATCCCTTATTTTTAAAAAAGTTTATTAACAACAGCGTCTATTTAATACTCTCTTCCCATGAAAATGAGATTAATATCTAGCAGAGAACACAGCAGCAGGCTGCTGAAAAATTATAATTTAAATCTCAAATACAAAACTTTTACATTAAAAAACCCCTGCCAACGCAGAGCTACCTTACCAAGGAATTTTTTTCAATACCATGGCCAAGTAAGATGTAAAAGGTGCTTTACATACACAACTGCAGTCACGGCTGCCATGCTCCACACAATGCGAAAGAGACGACAAATTAATTCTGTGGGCACGAAGCTGCAAGAAGCTGGGAGAAGTGATGTGAGTGGTTGAGCCTTACCTGACCAGTGGCCGGTGCTGGCACCAGCCCTGTCGGTGCAGGTCTCGCTGACGGGCCGGAACACGGTCTCCCAGCCGCCCGTGGCGTAGCGCCAGTTCTGCGACTCCAGGATCAGCGTGCGCTGCGTGCCGTAGGCGATCATGAAGCAATACACCACGTGGTGAAGCTGGCAGCCGTAGCCACAGCCCTTGTTGATGTTGCACACCAGTTTCTTGGCTTTGCTGCAGTCCTTTGGGTTCTGTGAGGACGGATGAAAAAGTGAGCTGAAGACAAGATGCACCGAAGGCTCGAGGTTTTCTGAAAAACTGGCAAATGTCATCAATCACAGAAGCCATCCTGCTATAATACATCTCCAATTAAAATGGATGAGCAAGCTTCGGCTCCATGAAAATTTTATGTGAATTCTTCACTGTGAACATGAATGGTTATTGAACGTACTTCGCTATCCTAATGTAAAATAGAATACATTTAAGATTTTAAATTACTTTCTCATTTGTAAATCTGTCAGAATAAGCCAACATTTGGACTCCAAGTTCACATTTCATCAACATGATTCTCAGTGTTGGAATGCTTTTTCCTCTGGCATTTTTTCAAGTTTGTTAGTTCTCTTTCAATAAGCATACATGTCATCCAATAAAAGAAAATTTCCACCTGTCTACAACGTGCAGAATAAAACAAATGGTACAGAATAAAACCAATGCTTATTAAGGGACTGCTTCCCAGGCTAACTGACCACACAGTAAACACAGAATGTAAAACACATACCTGAGCAGACTGAAAAAGGACAGAATTTTAATCTGCATACACTCCCCACAAAATAACATACTTCACTCCCACAAACCAAGAAACCACAAGATAGAAGGCAAATGCCTACATTTTATGAATGCTATGTTTAAAAGGACAAACAAATATTTTTAGGTGTGTGGAATTTTTAGGTATGTGGACAACACAACATCATAACCAACAGAAGTTTTTCTTTACATAAAAGAGTACTTTTTTGTACGTATACTTGCATGACTCTGGACATAGTTCTAAATTCCAGAAAGGTCTTCCATAAAATCTCTAGGATGAAAGTTTCAGGTAAGGTGCGAGAATACTGATATTTGAGCATCAATATTCTGTTTCAGAATCAAAATTCTGTTTCTTTCACATATAAACAACTTTAAATAAAATTTTCTGTAAATTTGCAACAATCAAATCAAATCTTCAAAAAAGCAGGGATCCCTGTCTGGAGAACTGAGATGCCTCCTTCAAGTGATCTTAAAGATGATCTGAATATTCTGAGTCCCAAAATACATTAAAAGAAAATTAATTTGTGCATTTAGTGGTATAAAGGAGGGGACAACAATTCTGACTGGGGGGAGGCAGAAATAATAAAACAACTAAAACAAACCCAAAACTCTACAACATCTGCTATAACTTCAGCATTTATTTTTTTTCATTTTAAATACACCTGATTCAAAGCCTAACTAGGTATGAAAACAATAAATTAAATAAAATTTCCATTCCCAATTTTTGTTCCTCCAGCCAGTACTTTTGTCATCACAAATTGAATGGATAACTTGAGACTAAACCTAACATGCATCTTTGAAATTATAACAAATGTATTTCCCACAGTCTTTCAGAAGAGAAAAAGGACCTTTCTAGTATTCTCTACAAATCCACACAGAAAGAACCCCATGAAAGATACCTCCTCATATCATTATTATCAGCAGTATTATATTTCTATTATTACTATTGTCATTAACATTACCATGATTTGCTTGGTTTCAATTATTAAACTATTCTTATCTCAACCCACAATGGGGTTTCTTTGTGGGGGTTTTTTTGTTTGTTTGGGGCTTTTTTCCCATTGGTTCTCCTCCCTGTCCTACCAGGTAGGAGGAGGAGTGAGTGTCTGGGGGTTTTTTTGTTGCCAGCTTGTGTAAAGCCATAACACTATTCTTTTTGAAAGGGATAATCTCTGTGAATTTTTAGAAAACATCCTTAGATTATTCCTACTTTCTACAGTTTCTAGAACTGTAATGCCAACTTTCTGCAGTTGCCATTACCTCCAAATGCTTGTGTCCTCTAAAATGAAAGCATTTAATCAATGGCATATTTGAAATATTGTCAAGGTGTGCCCTTCTCACTTTCTTTCATGTAAATGCTATTGTTCATAGCTTATGAACAATATTATGGAAATCAAGTAGTAATCACACAATGAAATAGAATGTGATAGTGTGACTGCTTACCAATGTTAATATAATGCACTTACATGGGTTTTATCATTATTTGTAGACTTAACTGAAAACTATATATATTAGCATTAGTTTGTGACTTAAAAAGGAAGCTGTTTAACTAATTTCTTTATGACTGCAGGGTTTTTTCAAATTGGTATACTCAAGTAGCAAAAAAAGACAAAGCAAGTATTTGAGCTTCAATTGTCTATTGAGAACTTGAATAAGGGAAGTAGAGATACTTGGATATATTGCAAATTCAGCTGATGTTTCTAGGAAAAGGTGGAAATATTACCCATAGATAAGGAAGAAAAGTTACATTTCGAGCATCAGAATAGCTTGGTTGTTCATAACCAAAACCGCCAACCAAAGCAACCAGTAAAAGTATTGAGCTGATAAAGGATAACAGTCAATTTCAAAACCAATTAAGACTGACAAAAGAGTTTTTCCTCCTGGCACAAAGTCACAGAAAAGGATTATAAATCCCTGATTTGAATGAGTAGTACATTCTGTTCTCAAACCTAATGACACTGCTTATCACACTCCTATCTCCAATTTAATGATCTACATAATGAAGAGAGGGATGAAAGGGACCTCCACGAATGTCAAGCCCTGTAAAGTAACAGCCATACAACTGCAGTAAAAACAAATACCAAAGAAATTCCAAACAAAAATTAAACAAACCCACACAAAATCAAAACCAAACAAAAAACCTACAGCCGATAAATCACACAAAACATACTTCAATGTATAGATTAAATCATCAAGCCTATCTAGAGTTTACACCTTTTATCTTCCTTATTTCTATGAACAATGCAACTGAAAAAATTAACAGATTTTCAGAATAGCAAAATGGTTAGAATTACATGTTTCTATGGAAGAGAATACCATCTAAAATAAAAGTAGATTTTTGTAACTGGCAAGATGGATTTAATGGTCTTTCATCACAAAGAACATGGGCATATACTGTTGCTCTCACAAAATTCAGGATATCCACTGTATTCTTCTTCCAGGGCTCTTGGTTGGCCTAATCACAGAAAGTAGGCTCAGATGGGAATAATGTACCAAGTGCTACCTGCCTCAATGCCTCACCATCTTCCAGTGTTTTCAAGTGTGTAGTCAACCATCAAAACATATGACAAACTGGCAAAAGTAAACCCTGTTCCTTAACATATTTTACTATATGAGAAAATAACTGTGTTGTTAATGAATTTAAAACAGTTCAGAGAAATGTACTTAATCCAATGAATCACAACAGATTAGAGTGGAGTGGTAAAGCACTCTGCTACCATTTACTAAGTAACCTGATAAACACAGTACGATGCTCATTAACAAAGCTGTTCTTTTTTATATTTTCAATAAATATTTTATTATTTGATGCTACACAGTCTGCTGGAGAAGAGAGTCCCACCCAAAATCTTTGGAAAAACCATATTTTTAGAGAAATGTGTCAAAAGTGGGTGTTTCTCACCCTAGTTATCACAAATGTAATTCATACCAACTTCTATTCCCTTTCTTTTGTGGTATCATTTGCAATCCTTCCTTTTCATACCAGCTCCCCTCAAGACTTTGGGGGCACAAAAAATCCAAACAAAGAACTAAAAAAACCAAACAAACTACCAGAAGTTTCTTCCAGCTGCAGGAAGAAAACGTTCTTTTCTCCTAGTCAGAAATAGTAGGTATTTGATTTGAGAGACAGAGATCTCAAACCTTCCTCTAATATTAATTCCTCTAGTTTGCCCCTACCCTCCTACGACACACAAGTTTCAGCTTAAGTAAAACATCCCAGCATAGAGATGGACTTAAACACACTGTGTTCCTCAGTCCTAAAGAAATCTCAGATATCAGCAGTGATCACACTTTCTTAGGTGGTATTGTACTGAAACGATGTAATATACTTTTGATTTCATTGATTGCAGTTGTATGGGGTGCAACCCCTTTGCATGTATGCAGAATGCCCAGAGCCTTTTTTATTGTTCTTGTCATTTTAGCATGGGCACTTCTATCAAAAATATAAATCAGTAATTTTAATGTGAGAGAGAAAATTTAATACACTTTAAGACAGAAAAATCTAAGTGACACATTAAATCACCAAAAACACTGCAAAGTCCAGTAAGCTCAGAAAAAATACTTGTGACCAACTTTCTTTTCTTTGCATATGTACAGAGCCCCAACTAAATAGTATGGCAGAATATGACTAGAATATGGCAAACTATGACTAATATAATTGATGTGTTGTTGAGTACTTAGTATCCTTCCTCACCTGATTGCATTTTTAACCTTCAAAGCTGAACAAAAAGTTTAGGGGTTTTTTTTTAAATTGGAGGCAAAAATATTCTGCTATTGAGAGATTGCATGCTGAATCACAAACTTCCTAAAATAAACAGAACAAAAATAAGCACAAAAGAGAAGGGACAGAAAACTGCTGCCTTCATAGTAATTTGCTCACTTGATTACAGTACTACAGGTGCTCTTATCTGACTTCCCTGCACATTCTCTTCAACTGTTTGATAAAAAACATCTCTGAAAATAAAGCATTTTCCTTAAATATAAAGTCCTAGCTTTTCAAATGTTGCTCCAGCTATAGGGAACTAGTTACACGTAGCCTCATTAAGTCAAATTTATGGTAATGTCATCCAAATGAAGCAGCAGTCATCACTATTCACAATCATTCAGCTAAATGACTTCCCAGTGAGATGTCCCAAAATAATGCAGCTGTCACTGTTCAACATGTACCAGAAAAAAGCTATGCAGTACTTTCACACTTAACTAAAAAACAATTACAAACATGTCCCATATAATTCTTTTTGGCATCAACTTGAGGGGCCAGGGTTGTTGAATTTTTAATTTTATTTTATTTTTTAATACAGTTTTGTTTTTAATGGAGGTATATCAATGTGTGTAACTTCAAACCATTTGACTGCTTTACATTGGTGCATATTTGTTAAAGCAAATAACTCTGTGCTCTTTTTGATGACTTGCACAGTTATATTACTAAACAGGACAACAAATGGATAGTGAAAGACAAGGAAAAGGTAGAGAAAGGCTGTATTTACCAGCATGAAAAGCAGTTACAGTATGCTACTACCAAACAGTGGTATCAAAATGAAAAAATAAGGAACCATTCTCAGAAAGGAGTTGAAGAAGTACAATAAAGCGCTGACTCCTGCACAATTTAGAGAGATTTTTTTCCTCAGAAGGGTGTCTTTTTTTATTTAACAAGCAACAAATACATAGCTTGGTCACAGAAGAGAAGGTTCCAACAGCTGAACTGTGAAATAATGAAAATCTGAGAAACAAAGTCAGCTATTTACACAAGAGAAAAGATCAGATATTAGGAGTGACCATACAAAACAGCTGCACACAGACCATAAAAAATAAGCCAAGTACAAATAAAAGACTACAATAAATACCTTTTTGACACTACATAAATAGCTGCATGCATTCAGTCATGAAAAAAAGTCCCAACACCTTCAGATCAAGTTTTATTTAAATGTTATACACACACAAGGACATATATTAAAAAGGATTTATACACTCAAAAATGTGAGCATCTAGAGAAGCCTCAAACATCTGTTGAAACAATCTAGGACTAGACAATACACTATACAAGCACAATTTTGCTTCCTTATGTTTTTAAAAATGGGCTGCTAGTTCAGAAGTTTAATACAAGGACTTTTATATTATTAAAACTATGCAAACATATTTATGCATTTTGATACTCTAAAGAGTAAAATAAAAAAATCAAGCAAAGAATTATCTTTTACAACAAAGTGAAGAATTCAGACAGGTAAGTACAGACCAGTAAAAACCACGGATCCAAAAAAAAAACCGCCACAAACAAACAATAAACCAAAATAACCAACAAGAAAAATACAAACCCCAATGATTGCCTTGGAATATTACCTTCCATATACATACAAAAAAATGTTTGAAACAAATGTAATAATTTATTTTCTACATAATTCGCTCATATACCAACGTTCATTTTAAACTGCAATGTAATTATTCTATTGCAAGGTTTTAGCCAAGTGCTAATGTATACAAGAAGAGGAAAATGTTTACCTTGATTCAAAAGCTCTATCCTCTTACCTGTAAATAAGTTATTCTTCTCTGTACCAAGTCTGTTAGGTCTTTGGCCTCTTTTTCTCGCCAATCTCCAGCTCCATCTGTTTGACTGAGGTAGTACAAGTCGGTCATTATTGACCTGTAAACAACAATGGAAAACCATCTTAACATTACTAAATTGAAGGATTAAATGAAGTCAAAGACAAATGAAAGAGATATTTCAATTGCAGCCTCAAAATCAGTTTCTTCATGCCGCCTCCTTGTGCACAATTCAAACAGCAGCCAAGACAGACTGACTGTGTCCTTCATCTAACAAATGTTCCATACTCATTAGCAATTAAAAATTAAAAATTCTAAACAGACTCACAGGCATGCAAGTCCATACTAAAAAACATGAAATTTGAGGAACTGTCAAATACCAACTTGAGATTATCTAAGACATTAGAGACTCTTTTCTTAAGGTTATAACATTTCATTGGCCAAACAAGAGAATAAAAAACCCATCATCATGAAAATGAAAATGTTATATGATATTTATTTGTCAAAATTTGCAGATTAGTCAAAATTACTGATTTTGCCAAACAGTATCACCCTGGAAAAGATTTTTTTTTTTTTAATTTCTGTAGCTTTTGGGAAGAAATAGAAAACTAGAGACAAACTATTCAAAGTGTTTCTAGAAGTGTTAATGGTTATTCTAAAAGCAAAGGTGGCCCCATTCAGAACCAGTAATTTCAGAGTTGGTTTCATAAATTAAGAATATTTAATATTGCTAAACGTTTCTCCGTAACAGTGCTAAAGTTGTAAGTTTGAACCTCTTTTCTTAATACTTTCACCTGAACTTCAGATGCTGCTATTTATTGCCTGAAATTCTTTGTATGTTTGATCACTAAAATGAGAAAGGCAGAGAAATATGGGAGGTGACCAAAAAACAAACCAAAAAGTGTGAGGGTAAGACAAAGACATTTCCAAACAACATTTAAAGTGGTCTTGTCAAGCTGTTGGCAGCACTTGTTAGCACTGGAAGCACAAGCTCAATTCACCAAGGCTACCTCTTGTACATAAGTGAGAGGAGCAGGCTGCATATCCCTACTAGGACACTACTTCCAATGACACAATATTTAAGCAGTAAACATTGAGATAAATCAAATTAGGGCAGCCCTATCTTTATCAGCAGAGTTATCAGACAAAATTTTCTTGCTAACTGAGTAACTGGATTTATGGATCTGTAGTTTTATTCTCATATACTCATTTGGTCTTTATCCCCATGCTTCCACCCAGGGTAACAGAGACACTGACTATGGCATCTACCATTGTTGTATTAAACATTTTACCCAAATTATTCAGCAACAGTAATCCTCACCTTCTGTCAATCAACTGAAAGAACTTTATCTACATTCTAATCTGAAACTATATAAACTGGATTTTCTTTTACAAGGTAATTGAGCTTGAAACACCCTATTGTGGCTTTGCATAAAAATTAATTTAAAGCATCACCGGGTAACTAGTTTTAAATCAGTAACTATTAAAGACACATAATACTCACAGTAACATGCACACACAGTTTAAAGAGAATAAGAACAGAACTAATGATGAACTAGTTCTAATACAATGGATTATATACAGATAACTGAAGAGATAAAGGGTCTGCTCCTCTTAAGACAGTTTTCCTATTTATAGAAAACAGGATAGTAGACATACTAGAAAAGGAAACTGATGCATTTTCTTGAAATATATTTTTCCTCCCAATCAGTATGTAACCATGTTGGGTGTTTAAAGAAAAAATACAGAGTAAAGGTTTAAAGATTGAAAAATGAAAAAAAAAAATCCTCTATCATTAAAAGCAGCTGTGCAACAACATAAACACATTTTAAACCATTTTCAAATGCTCTTTCATTAGCCTTAAAAAAGTATTTTCTGTACCTGTGATCTAAGTAATCAGTGTACTCTCCCTATACTTTACAGAAATATATTTCCATTAAATATTGAAAACATAACTGAAAATACAAAGTTTACCAATTAAAAAAACCCAACAATTAAAAAAAATCTGTCAGCTCTTAAGTAATTCTTCCTATGGTGACCATGACAAAGAAAAGGCAGTAGCTTAGTTTTAATAATCAGCCTTATGGATGAAATATAACTACTTGGATAATTTTTGAGGTAAGAGAAATGGTGAGTGTCCTTACACAGCCTCAATGACTCACCACATTAGGTAAAGGCAGCTTTGCTCAGTAGAAACCATAAAAAGTATCAAATGATTTGCAGGAAATGTTATGAATTCATGAAAGAGTTTCCAGCCAGTATCCATAATCTTCTTTAAAAAAAAAATTATAAAACTCTGAAGTAAACCAGGAAGTGAAAAATTCACAGGTGCTATCACACAGAAATGATTATAAGGTAGGACTATTTTAAGGCACAGTCACAGAGACCTTCTCTCTTTGATTGTTACTGCTCAGAAACGTGCATTTTCTAGCTACACCTGCTAGGGTTTTTTGAGTGTGACAGGTCACTGTGATAACTTATTAATAGAGATTTAGAAGAGACAGAAATACCAAAGACCAGGGTCATGCTCCATGCAGAGGGTTAAAAGCACAGGGAGTGGTGACCCATAGCCCAAGATGGCTCAGTGCAGACAAGGATGAGCCTGCACTGGGTTATTAGAGGCTACTGCAGGTGGTGAAATGGCAGGAAACTTCACTCACTAACCTACAACATTAACCTGTTGCTGTTGTTGCTTCATATCACAAAATAAATCTCGGAGCTGCACTTAAAAGCATTTTGCTCCTGGAAAGCAGAATGGAGGAAAAAAATCTGGCTGTGTTTCATCTGTATTTGATTGCCAAAATAAAGAGGGAAGGGTGGGCGTTTTTAACAGTCAGTCTAGACATTTATTCCAGTCACATGGAAAAATTTAAACCTCCTAAAAATGTTACATCAACAAATAAAAACTCAAAGGAAAATATGTAATTCAAAGGAAATAATGTGAAAATTTGTCCAAAGACTATGCATCAAATGTTGGCCCGCTACCACAAAATCCCTGATGACAGCTACTCTCCAGCAGAAGGAATGAAACTAACTCGGTTACAGCCACCTTGCAAACAACTTTTGTCAACACAGGAAACAACCATGACAACTAGAGGATTAATATACTCTTTTTTAATAACTCAATATCAAATAGTCTTTCCAATGTTTAGATGAATTTACTCTCAACAGCCCTCTTCCCTATAGCAACTATGAGAATACAATTATGTAATTCTCAAGGAAACTCTTGAGTTGAGCAACACTTTCTCAAACAGAATCAGTGCTGAAATACTGGACAAAAAAATATGCAAGAGCAGCACTCTCCCAGAGAAAATCCACACAGCTCCTAGGGCATAGCCAACAGTGATTAAGGCATCCAACAAGAAGCACTAGCATATGAGTAGCAAACAATTTGCTTAACATCACCAAAGTTAACAAAGAACTCTAATACTGCTTGTCCAGAACCACAGCAACTGAAGTTTATCATCTCTTAGAAAGCAAGTCTTCATCTATGATACAGCAGGCTTCCCTCAAACAAAACAAAATAAATATCAGCCTCTTTCCTTGCATAGCTGTCATCATTTGGTACCCACCTCTTTGTTTTCCCACATAAGGACAGCATGAAAAACTCCTTTAAGTACTTATAATTAACACTAATCTTTTTAATTCAAACACTAGATTATAATATATATTAAAATTTCTGAGATATCTTTATGTACATTTATGTGCATGTATAAAAGTAGTAACAGCTGCACTTGTGGTGTTCCATTTGTCTAAAATACAACTTTTTAAGACACAATTTTTAACAAAAGAGCATTTGGCAACAGGTTTAACCCCTTTAAAAAAAAAAAATCAAAAAGTACAGGTGTACTTAAAAAAAAACCAAACCAAGAAACGGGCAATAAGTAAAAAACAAACCAACAAAACCCCGAAACAAACAAACAAAATTCAAACAAACAAACAAACAAACAAACAAAAAAGGGGAAAAATTAAAAAGAAAGAAAAAAAAGCAACACCAAAACACTGTGCTTCTCAGCACAATGAGCAAATCAGATGTTCTCACTGCAAACGTATGCTATGTTCCTTTCAGAGAAGCAGCCAGATGGACAGTGTGGAGGGAAGATGCGACCGCTCCTTCCCTGGGGAGCTCCTGTGCATTGTAAGGGAAAAGAACACCCCAGAGACAGCAGTGCATCACACGCCAAAGGATGTGCACACAAAAAAACTGGGAATTTTCCTGCAATTCACACAAGACAAAGATAAGAGGGAAAGAAGGAGACAGCTTGACCTCAAAGGTGCAGGAGAAACCTTCCTCAGGACTAGAGGCAACAAAGAAGTGCATTCTGCAACACAAGATAATTCTACTGCCTGAAGACAACATTGCAAATGCACCAGGAACACAGGCTGAATATCATAGAAACATTTTTGTATCTGTTTCTTTCTAATGCAATTTTTTTAAATTTCTATACTGTAAACAGATAGTCTAGATTCAGTTTAATAAAAACTAGTTTATGGCTGTTTGATTTTAGCTTAAATTACTTTAGTCTTCTTTGAGGACCTCACCAGACAGGAAGGTCTACACAGACCTATTACTAAGACTAGACAAACTTCAGATTATTCTATATTTAATAACCACTGTGAAACTTAAAGAATACTTGTACCCAACACAAAAATTCTCAGAGGAAAGAAAAAGAGCAGTTGTGATTGCTTGCATCATACACAAACTTCTTTCAGTACTATAGTGAGATTCATTTCAAAACTGCAGGAGGTCTACAGAGCAGTTTTATAATTCAATGCAAAGGAGTTTATGCACCTCTTGAATGGGTTTCACTTCACCCTGAAGTATAGAGAGATGTGAACATAAGGGTGTCAGAAATGCAGAAACTTGCAAATTAAGACTTAATGAATTAATAATCATTGGTGTAGAATGGAAAGGACTAAGAAAAAGGACTCATCCTGGGAGGCGGCAACATAAAAACCTTCTGGCATCAAACACACACACCATTATTCAAGGTTTCACATGGTGACTGCCTCATCCTGGCTTTATAAACCGAGCAATAATGGGCACACAAGTGATTTTGTTCCCATGACCAATGTCAGAAAGTCTGGTATTAGACTACTTGCTCCAGTTTTTAGCAGAGATAGTTTAAAAGGTACTTCAGAATCCATGACCTAAGGTTCAAGAAGCCCAGGCAGAAATGACTTCTATGGAGAAGAAATATTTCTGAGAGGAGACAACTATTGAAACAAACCATCCAGAGAAGTGGTAGCTTCTCTGTCAGTTCACTGCTCAAGTGAAGATCTCAAGTCTTTTGGAAAATTTGGCTTCAGCCAAGCACTACATTTATTTCAGTCAAATATATAAAACTGCACTCGGCAGAGCACTAATTGGATGAAATTTAATTGTGTCTTTTATATAAATAATAACTCTCAGTAATTGAATAGTCCCTTCTCACTTTCAACTCAATCTGTGACAAAATGGATTTTGGAATTGTGGAATATTAAATTACAAAATTTAATGGACTATACTATTTGCCCACATTAATAATCAAATTCATATTGCCTTTATGTTTTAAATAATGTTTGCATTATTTCTAAGGAATTGAAAATTCTTATGATTTTTTTCCCTTTACTATATTATTATTTTCAAAGGCTCTTGCTTTATTACTGACATTCACACATCACAGCTTTTTTCAGGGCATTGATTTAAGGTAGTATATTTAGTTAATTCAACTATTTTTGTATAACTGTTTACTGATGAGACTCAAACTGTCATTGCAATCCTGTTGGGAACAGAGTTGTAATATGCTTAAAGACAGACATCATTGAATTTTTAACAGTTCTTGGGTTAATTTTGTTCAGCACAAACAAAGCTCACACAAAAATATTTTAATATAATACAAAAGGTGCTCCAACAATAAGGAGGCCTGATGACTGGCAACAATGAAAAATGTAATTGCCACACATCTCTGAACAACATAATGACAGTTAAATTAAAGGTCAGAACCAACTAACGCAAGTACCTTTCCTGATGACCCAAATCAGACAGAAATTCATCAATGCGTGTTTGCAGTTCACTTCCTTCTAGAGTCTTCAACTTCTTCAGTTCACTCTGGAGGAAAAACCAAAGTTCCTTAGCCCCATTTTCAATCCTCCTTCTCAGTATTTCATGGTCTTTTCCAAGGCCGCCTACTTTAAAAAAAAAAAAAAAAAGGCATAAAAGCATCAGTACTTGTAGCTGAATTACTTGTTAATATTACTTGTGATATACCAAATGAAATACCAAAACACCAAAACTTGTTTTAGAAGTAAAAGAAAACTTATCTACCAACCATCTCCTGTCCGCTTCTTATAGTTTTCTATCTGTTCTTTGGCCTTTAGAAGTTGCTCCTCTAAAGCATGTACCCTTCCTGCAGCTGGTCCCTGATCAATGGGACCATCTGGTATCCTAGGATACAGAAAATAAAGAAATAGCATTATTTATAAATATAATTATTTGATGAATTATTTGCATTAACAATTCAGCTCTCCTCTTGTTTTTATTTCATACTGTTGTACTGATAAACCTTCATTGGATTTCCTTAAAACCAGAAGAAATGAAACATATTAACATAAACAAGATTTTAAAAGCACAATCCCACAGGAGAAAAACAGTGCACAACACAGCTGCAAGGCATGATCCAGCCTGATTATAAACTGTGTTTTTTACAAGACTTCTACTCACCGACAAGAACAGTCCAAGGCTCTGCTTGTGAAAACAGTATCTGTGGCAGTTTAATTGTTAACCTGACTGGCACACAAACAAAGCCATCCTGCTCTTGAGCCCTGGCTGTACAATCTTAGGGAACGAGGGCTCCAGCACTCGATCTCCAGTTAAGTCTCCTACACATTCACACAGGATGATTTCAGTGTATTGCCTGGGCTCAGAACAGGATCCAGCCTTCTTAAATGTACCACTAGCACGACTTTTTATGACAACTCAAGTATTCTAAAGTGTAAATCACCTAAAAAACCACCATCCAAAACCAATTGTAACATCCATCTGTTAAATTTCTGATACGTGAGCACAGGAGATGTATGGAAATACATATCCTGGAATTTATGAGCCTCATTATTGAGGTTTGTTCACCATCTCAACTTGAATCCACATATCAATAAAATTAATGTTTGAAAATTAGATGGTAGCTTCTTTTTGTCTCACAAACTTAATGCAGGAAAAATAAAAACCCTTTTCATTTTAAGAGAAAACACCCTTCTGGTTAAAAAATATTCCACATTTTATAAGCTTTTTTAAACCTGACCCCAGAAAGAAAAAGAGCAAGCAGACATGCAATGAGAAATCTTCAGAACTGCAAAGAATACAGAATTCTTGCAGAACACGAAGATGATTCTTCCTTCAGAAAGGAAAATAAACATAAAAAGAAACGGATATTCTCTCGACATACAGACACACAGAGTTTCACAGCACCATACACAGGAAGAGTCCTTGACAGACAAAAGATGCCTCTGGCATAGAGAAAATAGTGGTTTGAGGGAGCACCTTCCCTGTAAAAAAGAAATGACAGCATTCTAAATATCCTACTGAGATGTTATTAATTTTAATGTCTCTCAGGTATGGATAACTGAACGCCAGTAAAATTTCAGGAACTGATGAAATGTTCATTTTCCCTGGAACTGCTGAAGAGAACAAATACCTAATATGAGCATCAGAAATGTGCATCACATGAAGCATAACATTTAAGCACTTTTATTCAGAAGGGGGTAGGAGAGGTGGAGGAAGAGGCAGCGACATAGCCTGACAGAAATTTAGTAAAAAAATTCTGTAGTCTTATAGCTTCCTATTGAAAGCTATCCTATCCCTGTCTTACTAGGGATCATTAAATTACTGAAAACAATATTCGTGTTCCAAAAGTACCATGGTAAACAAAAAGGAATTATCATTAACTGCTCGTACATCTGCTTTTTCAGGCACTGATGGAACAAGCATGTCAGAACTGTGTAAAATCTTAAACATGTGCACGCCCTAAATAAACTGTTTTAACAATCCATTTGTAAATTTGCTTTTACAACAAATGTAGGGTGTTATATCCTACTGAGATGGAGTATTGTACTGCCATGTACAAGACAATACAAACAAGCCTTTAAAAAGTATATTGAAAGACAATTACGTTCCTATGCTAATTTAAAATCACCAGATGGAAATGTGTTTGTGATCTGCCAACTTGGTACCACAATTTGAGTTGTGAAGGAACAACTAATCACAAAATTACCAGAAAAAACTGGAAGTTTATCTTGTACAAGTCACATACCCTAAAGGTAGAATCTGTGAAGAACAACAGGATGAAAGGATAGAAAATCATTACCATAAGAAGTCTTGAGACAGTGCATACATCCTCTTAGCATAAGGGAAGTCTGTAAAGTAGCAATTAGAGAATCCTAATGGAAGGATGGTTGTGGATGATATGAAAGAAGCACAGTAATGTTGATCATTTGATATAATTAAGATCTTAAAAAGAAAAGTACCATTTTGCCATTTAACATTCATCTTCCTTTGGCAGACTGCAATAAAATTTTTTCTTATACTTAGACTGTTAGGTAAAAGAGCTGGGATGGGGGGACATTCTCTAAGCTAGTTGCTTGGACTTCCAAAAATCACATCTTTTTAGGATGGAAGTAAGATAGCTTATTCTTTTTTCAGTTGTCTCTACATCTGTTACCTCATCAGACTTGGAATTGCTGTCTTCCTCACTTTCATCCAGTCTCAAAATTAAGAAAAAGATTATTCTCTGCAACCAGCACAGCTTGGCTGTTATTACCCTCCACAAGTACTTCAACTGAGTTGGAGGTAAGACAACATTTGAGGGAAAAGCATTTGAATTAAAATCCTTGTCTGTGGCATCCTGTATGCAGGTAGTGCAGAATATCCTAGTAATTATGCATACTTATGAATAAGAATTCTTATTGAAAAGCAGGAATTCTTACCAAAAAAATTATTACCCAAGTCCTGACAACTATTTTACTCCTTAAAATATAAGAAGTGAGTTTAAACTAAGTTCATCTAAACTAAGATGATTCTAAGCAGTAATAAAAAACACATCAGTAGGCATCTAGTACAGAGTATCCTTCACTTATTACTATGGTAAAACTGTAAATTAAGTTATGAACACAAAATAAACACCATTATAATCCACTTAAAGGGTCAGTCAAGCTAATAAACCAAGCAGTGGGTTTATTTCGATTCTCAATATTTACAAGGTGTGATGTTTGCATGCTGCTTCCTGCCATCTGATAGCAAATATAAATTATCTTTTTCATAATCAACTCATCAAATAAAGATATTACTGTATAACTTTAAGCATCAAAAGGATTATGTTGTAGAGATAACCTGTTTCTGCTTTGTACCTTGTTAGTAATCCACATAAAGAAAAAATAATTCTGTGTACATAATCCATATGACTGAGGCATTTTCTCATCACCTTCAGGAGACAGAGGGGCAATGACAAAGCAATGATCTCTAGTCTGGATCTCTGAAGGCAAAAAGAATCCCTTAAAAATTAATCATAGTGACATTCAATTTAGCTAGAAGAACTGCCATACTGTGTAAAATAATTGTAAAAATAGTTTTTAAAAACCCATAAATTATAAAAACCATTCTAACCTTTTCCTATTTCCAAGATATCTGAAAGGTTACACTAATTTATCAGCAAAAGGAAAAATGTAAGATTTTACAAGTTCACACTCAAATGCTTTCTCATTCTTTCATTTATATCCAAGTTCTTTGTATGGAGCTAGAAGGTTTATAGCTAACTAAAACCACATTATGATTGCCTTTTCTTCTTTCACTTTTTTCTCTTCTCCAAGAAGAGAATCATGTTCAATTATTAATGACCACTAGCACACACAAACAAAAAGAATACAGGCTGTCACTTCATCCTCCTTAGATAAAACCTCCTCAGTAAATAAAACTGAAATAAAAGAGTCAATGTTATCTGCAAATAAAGAGCAAGCATCCCTTATCAATTTAGATCAGCACAGCTCTGATCAGCACTGATTTATATCCATCACATGTCTTCCTTCCCTTAACTCAGAATTGCACAAAAAACAGTAAAAAAGAGCAGAGGTGCCCACCATATAGCTCAATTATCTGCATTCCTCCCACAGCAGCCTGTGCAATACCCTCAGCTTCAAACGTGAGATATTTTAAATACAGGTAGTAGAAAAGTGTACTTTAGTATTTAAATTTTTATTTAAATTATTATTCAATCCCAAATGATGCCCCTTTAATGCTTTCTACAGGTTTAATAGACCCAAAAACTGCCCAGAGTAATTGATAGAAGTACTTTAATAGAGTTGCTTATGATTAATTGATCTTGAGTTTGGATTCTCCACCAGCCTCAGCACCAGCTACATTAAAGCAACTCTAGTGCTCTTTCAAAATTAAAATCTGATCTCTTCGTTCTGAAGCCACACTCAGAACTCTAAGAATAATGTGTAGAGGTACTGGTGTTTGGTTTTATGTGTTTGATGACATTTTGCTTTTTTCCACCTCTGTTCTGCTTTATAACACACGCGCCTAATTCAGAGTGAGAAACAGTTTGCATTTATTAAAAGAATTGCAGGCTCTACAAAATGCAATATTTAAAAGATTCTAGGAAGCCAATATAGTCCAAATGTGATGTATTCATAACATGAACACAGTATGAATCCATTTAACAAGATTCTCAATTTCCCTGAGGAGAACTTTGAAATTACAGGTTCCTAAACTGCCAGGTTTATCTTCCATCAAAATACCCTAAAATATAGAAATTTGACTACCACCCAGTAATACACAAAGAAGCACATGAATACTATGAAGCATTCATGTATTGCAAAACTAAAGCAAGCCTAGGATGAAGGCATACACAGCATACACAGCATCACAGTTTCCATCCATGAAAATGGGACACTACAAAAGTTGTAATTTTAAGCTCTCCTATTCCTAAAAGCCTTGTATCATCTCTTGCAACAGGGACAGTCTTTAGCAGTCATATCATAATCCTAAGAGTAAGTAAAACTTTTAGATAAAACTACTGGTTTTAGGAAACAACATTATGTAATACTTTGATTTGATTATTACTCCCTCTCAAGTTTCCCTTAAATAACTACAAAAATTGTAGTAAAGATTTCCAGTTTTGCTGTCACACCTAACATTTGTAATAAGTGTCCTTGAAAGGGCTCTTCCAGGTTTACTGGATATAGAACAGTAAAACCACAACCTATAAAAAACTCAGATTTATTACTATCTTGCACTAATGAAATCCAGAATCCTTCTAAAATCAAGCCAGATCTGCTCACACAATATTGTTTATAATCATATACAGACTATGGTAACTCTCCAAACTCACTCTACTACAATATTCATGCACATAATTTCTAAACTCAAACAGTACAAAATACTTGTAATTCCATTTATCTTCTGCATCATTTATATACATCTGTGCCTCATTCCAGCCCACAAGGAAGGTTTTTACATAGCATCATATTGGCAAAAGAAAAACTACAGTAACTTCTCACCTAAGGCTTTTTAAATACACCATAAAAACTATGTGGTACCTGATGTAATTTCAGCAGAAGTGCACCACAAAAATGTACTCAGTTCCTAAAGGAATATTTTCTTTTAATTTCAGGCCATTATCAAAAAGATGTGACTATTCCAACTTGTACTCTTGCAAAGGTACATCTTAAAAAATAATTATCAAAAATATGCTCACCAAAAATCCTTGCAAAAACACAAGCTACTCTTAACTAATATGGGTAATAAATTAAAAATATTTTAAAAATCATAAATTCATAAGAACATGTTTTTTGAAATCAAACATACAAATGGCTGTAGCTGGTGGGAAACAAACCAGAATAACCCAAACAAGTACCTATCCCTGCCCTAAAACCCTAATGCTACTCCTTACACATCTTGTGTGAAAAGAAGCAAGCAGGAGAAAATTAAAAAGTCATATATTATTTAGGTATCACAGAGCAAAAAATGGTTAAGCAAGATTTTATAAAGCCTTTTCACAGATAGGATCTTTGTCAAGTTTTGAATGGTTGGTTTTGCATGCACATAAGGTATGTTCCACAAGGCACACTTTTGGTTTTCTTTTTTGTTGCTGTCTTTGGGGATGAGAAGCTGCTGCATAAATTGGCAGCAAAGGAGGGTTCAAACCTCAGGGTGGAAAGATCACTTCTTGTCATTATATGTTGGCATTCAGAGAGATGGATGGGAACAAGCACAGTCCAGCTCCTGTTTTCAACCATCCCAGCAGACTGACACTTTTATCAGGTGATAAGGAAGTCTCAGGAACCCATTGTAATGGGAAAGCCCAGGCAATTGAAATGTACTGAAATGCATTTTACCATTTTAATTAACAATTAAAGACAAAATACCAATTTTCTCTAACTTCAAAATGGAACATAAAATCAACTTACACTTTTATTAAGCTACTAATTCTTGTAACCAAACCTGCCTTCTGCCCCTTCCTGCCTGCCCTAACTAGCTATTACTAATCGCACTACTATTCTAGCAATTCAATCATATTCAAATAATTGTTCCAGTCTTCCTGTCTTTGATCAATAAAGCCTAAAATAAATTATTTCTTTACTTTAAGATGTAAAGTGGAGCAAAAGTAATCTGTTCTGTCTAATTGTATTTCTGAAGTTATGAGGTGTTTTGTTTCTATCATGTATGCTCACAGGACATAGATACTCAATCCATGGACTGGTTAATGCCTCATTTTAAACAGACACACTGCTACAAAACTAAAAATGGGACAGTTTCAAAGCTAACAGCTATTTTCAACACAGCTTATTCTAGCTGACAAAGAAAGAAATGAGATACTGAAATTCTGAACCACATTATGATTCAATACTTTAATAACACAGGTTGACCAGGATATTTCTAAAACCTATTTGTGATGTTTCTATGTAAACAGAACCATGGATTTGGCACAGTAAATACAATGAAAAGGCATGTTGTCATGCATCATTTCCCTCAAAGTCCAGTAACTCACCAATCTCAGGTTACTTCCAGCAAAAAACTATGCCTGATGATCCTTCAGTCTCAAGCTAGCCCACTCCTGGAGAGCCTCCTGACTACTAAACCTAGACAAGTGTGGCTGTTCAACTGGTATTTAAAGTCACTTAGGCTTCCTCATGCTAGAATTTCAGAGTCTCCTCTTGTTAGGATATGCAAACACTCTGAGGAGAGGTCTCAGAAATATTGTTAAACAACATAATACAAAAAAGCTGAACAGAGTCCAGTCAAGATGGTTTTTCATCTCATTCCAACAGCCTGACACCATTAATGGAATCATAGAAAAGGAATGTTGAAATACTGTAGCACATTTAGAGTAAACTGCTCTTTTTATTTTTATAAATCATGGGAAATTATCAACAGTGTAAGCAATTACTTAAAACTGCCCACCAAAAATGTAATATTTATTGGAATATAGATAAGGTTGGTGAAATATAGAAAGGTATTCAGAAAAATCACCACTTTCTAAAATATAGTTTAGCCTCTATTTACCATTTCCTGTCTCTACTGCCTCCTTGAGAGGCAAACAATAACCTGCCACCAGTAAAATCATTTACTCTCTTCCAGTCACTGTGTAATTTGAATGGGTTATATTTCAATGACTGAGTAATTGTAAAAAAGGAGATGATCCTACAGTTTTACAAGTATTTCTGTAACTTTAGCAGCAAGGCAAGGAAGAAAACTTAGATAAAAGTATTTGTATAATGCAGCAATCTATTGCAGATCATGTTCAGCAAGTCAGCATTTATCTTCAACAAGCTGTACAAATGTTTTCAGCAATTTTAAAACAAGCTCTTCCAATTACTGCATGCAAAAGTATAAAGAACTAGATGTTCTAATTTGTATGAATGTCATAATAACTGCACTTGTTTGAAGTTGGCAATGAGGGGTGAATCACCTACAGAACTCTATTCCTGTGACAGTAACACTTCCACACCATTAAATGGCTCTTAGGTAATGATTACATTAGACCAGACCTAAATGCACATTATTTATTTAAAGATTTTGCAATGTATCATCAGCTACTTATAGCACTTACATATACTTTAAAATGCGAAATACAATTTTGCAAAAACTCCCACAAACAACCCTCACAATTTAAATCCTGCTATTTCACATTTCAAACATTTTCTGAGGAGTTTTAATTACTTGGAGATCCTACCTGAGAGATTCTGCCATGCGCCTTAAGTCTTCATTTTGCTGCTTTAACCGTTCAAGTTTCGCAAGGATCTTGGATAACTCCCGACTGGAGTGGTCTGGGTGCTCGCTGTCTCGTACCAGGTGCCCACCAATATAAAAGAGTAAAGTTCCCCAAGCAAAGAGGATGAGCATAATCCAACGCCAGGAACCAGTCCATGGCCGCATTTTCAGAAGTTCAATTCACTCCAGAGCTGCTTCCACTCACAAAATAGCAAACATTTTCTTAGCTTGTACAAAGGTGGACAATTCCAGTTCCTCTGCTTCAGCACATCGTACCAGAGAAAATTTATTTTCAGTGTTTGTCTTACTGCAACTCCTTAAAGGTTATTATAAGGCTGTACATACAAAGAATATTGCATCATTCTTCATTTATACTCTGTGGGAAAAAATAAAAATAAATCTGACATTATAATTCTGACATGTAAAAATATAGTGGACTGCAACTGAGCTAAATGCATTGCCATTAACATTCAAAAATGACAATAGACAATATTGCTACTTTCTGTCACAGAGACAAAGAAAAAAGCTTTTAACTTTCCAGAGAACATTATGCTGAATTCACCAATGAATGACAAAGAATAAGCAATTCATCCAGGCTTTGAAATGGCTAGCAGAAATGTTGCTTTTTATAAGAGAAATATTTACCCTTTCATGTGTCATTTCAGACATTAAAATAGTTTAAAAGTCACTGTGTAAACTTGAAATTTTCCTTTACTATCAACAAATAGCTTTTATTTAATTAGAAATACATCATTTCACTTTTATTAACTTTATTCTCCATTTTTTATCATGACTGCTACTCAAACAAATGAAGTATAGCCATTTTAACAGTCTATTCTGTTATTTGCAAGTATTTAAAAATCAGGCATGACTTTAGAAACACTTCTCTGCTGTTTCAAAACTATCAAACCCATTTTGACAACTTATTATTAAAACTATTTTAAAAAGCAAAAAAAATGCTCCAAAGGTAATACCTTCTCTCACAAGAAAACCCACCATGCCATTTAAAAAAAAAGCAAAATCACCTCAACTCATTTTCTACTTGGCAAAATATCATTCAATGAAGGAAAAATTTCCTCATCTATCTAGATCAAATTTTAACTGACAGCATGTCCAGAGTCATTTTTAAGTCGTTTCTCTCTCTTCCTCTTTCTCAGCAATGTAACACTCCTACCTTTTTGAAAGGGTACATATATGCCATTCTGAGTCAATTTTCAAGGTAACCCATTTTTTGAATTCGCAAATCTCTAAATCCACTATATTTCCTCTGAGATACCATCCACATCTACCTTATCCCAAATTATTCTTTTCTGTTTGATCCTTCTTTCACCTTAACTTCTTTTTAATTTCATTTAGTTATTTTATTCTGTTCCAACTCATTTCAACTCTAGAGCAAAATCTTCCCAAATTGCAATAACTTCCAAACTCACCCAGTTATGGAAATATGCCTGGAGCACACACTTCCAGGTACAATAACTCTAACCTTGAAAATGCTTAGTGTTTTCAACAGCACTGGAAATGCTAAAAATTTTCTCTAGTTATCTTTAGAAGAAGAATAGTTAGTATACGTTTAAAAGAGGCAAAAAAAAATCCACTTTGACTAACAAGATGGGACATAATTGTTTACAGAGTACTTTGCAAGCAAAATATTGACTTTTTTTTTTCCAATCTGTTTTTCATAGAACATGAGCTTAAGCAGACTCACAAATCAGGTATCTTCTTTATCACAGGCAGCTTTGGTCTGTCTCAAACAAGTGTTAGTAGACCAGACAATCAAAAATCCACAAAACTGATATAACAAGTCATCAGGAACAGATGGTAGTCTTCCAACAGTTCTAAAGAAGTTAAAGAATGCAATAATTTCATTATTAACAGAGGTGTGCAACCTCTTACTTATAACATCTTTGCAGCAAAGGAATGGAAAATTTAAAAAGTAAACTGAATTATTTCTAAGGGCTACAGCAGGGAGCCCTGCAATTACCGGCCAGGAAAATAATATATTCATGTCAGCCAAACTGGCAGAAATAATAAGAGGAAATAAATCTGCCCACATAAGGATGAAAGTAATTGAAGTAAAAAAGCACTAACTTTACTTCTAGAAACACAAATTGTGCCCCATAAATTTATTAAAGTTCTTTTGAAGATGTAAACAAACACATAGGCAAGACAGAACCAGTTCTAATTGTTACATAATTGGTTTAGTCAATACGAATTTTCAAATGGCACTCAACAAGGTCCCCAAAATGTTCCAAAAAACCTAAGCTGGGTGGAAGAAGAAAGATCATCATGTGAGTCCCCACCCCATTAAAAGAGAAGAAACGTACAGTAAGACCAGGCAATCAGTTTGAGTGGAAGGAGTGAGCAGGGACCTCTCTGCACCCAAGGCAGACTTCATACAGCTTGACACATTCCTAAGTGTTTGGAAAACAAGGTGAAACATGAGCTGACAAAGTCTGATAGCACTGAACTGGAGGTTCAAGACGTTTAATGAGGAAAAAATCAAAAATGGGGAAAAAAATCAGTGTGTTGTTCATCAGTGTGGAGATGTGTCTAGATGACCTTTGAGGCCCATTAGGAATGGGCTTTAACAGTGACTTAGCAGTAATTCCATGAAATATCAGTTCAGCATTGCCTCAGTAAAGGCAACAAAGTCCTCACAGGTTTTATCAGACTTCTATCACTCTCTGAAGATGTCATTGTTCCTTTCATAACTGAAGTTACAATAGAGTTAAATATAAAATACAGATGCCAAACTAGCTGAATGAATAGGAAGAACATTCTGAAAGAAAAACATTAAAAAACCTGTATCTCAAATGTGATGTATCTAATCATAAATTAGATATTTATGATTAGACAACAACAACAATTAACTATCAACTTTGTACTGTAATGTGGCTTTCACATTAATTCTTTTATTTCATACTGCTCTGGGAATGCAAAATGTCAATGTATTTGACATTTTGTCAAAGTATTTGACATTCCAGGGATGAGACATCCAGTCTCCCTGGATGCCCCATGCCTGGAAGAGTTTGAAGCCAAGCTGGATGGGACTTAGAACAACCTGATGTAGTGAGTGACATCCCTGCTCATGGCAGGGGAGTTGGAACTGGATGATCTTTAAAATTCCCTCCAAACAAACCATTCTGTCATTCTGTGATTCATTATTTCAAAGTTCACACAAGATCTTCAGATAAACCAAATTAAAGGAAAAATCATCACATTTTTCAAACTGTTCAATTCCTAGAGGTTGTCTCAGGTTTCTGAAAGATCTCCACATACAGACGGATGCCACAGCAAACTGCCCGACAAAAAATCAAGATGCAATGTCAGTATTTATACTCATTTAATTTTCTACAGCTGTTTATGAGGTTTCATACTGTAAGCTAAGTTCAAGACTGCCAAGACTGAAAGTATGAGCCTTGAGTCAGGAAAAAAAACTGCAGCAGCAGCCCACAAATGCAGCAATTCAAAACTGTCATGGATCATAACATGGTTATTGACACCATCTGATGTTGAATACCTAAATAAGAGTTCACTAAACCCAAAAGGTGGGGCAGAGCAACACCAATAAATACATTTTATTAAGCAGGAGACAGAAAAATATATAAATAGCAGTCGTTAGTGTTATTATATATTTGTTATAATTATAAAATGAAGGTACTTTACCTAAGAATATTATGTTACTTTTATTTTACCAGAGAAAGCCATGATTTTAATTTAGTAGTTAGTTGTCCCCTGTGATTTACTATGATTTCTTGTCTTACATATGATTAGATTTACCCCTACCCTGCATTTTCCAGGGCATAAGCACATCAAAACACAAAACACATAGTATATTCGAAATTAGCTATTTTTTTCCTTCAACTTTAGATTAGTTCTTGTTTCCTTTCTAGGGGATTCTGAGAATGGCTGACTACATTCTTACAATGTTAGTCTCCAAAATAATGTAAAAAATATCTCTTATCTCTTTCAAAAGGCTTACCCTGGATATATGGAATGAAAAAGAATGTATTTCTCTGTTCTCCCCAGCAGCTCTAGAGCAATCTTTCAAACTAATTTTCTTTACAAATTTCATCACTACACACAGTTAAGAGGGTTTTTCAACCTGATCCCTCAGGTAAATCATTTCCCATTTATAAGACCCCAGTTACCAACCACAGAAATGCCAGTCACAGGTGCTAGGCAGGGATGGAAAGGCAAAGCTCAGTACAAGAAGCAGCTTACATCAGTCTAGTAAATCAAAGGCAGCTTTAATGCCAGTGTCAGTGTGGGACTGCAGATGCCACAGTGAAATTGGTAACCTCCAGTCACTCCTGAATGTGTGCTGGTAAAGACACAACTTTTAGCTGCCATGAAATAAAGCAAATTGGTATGACATTAACAGTGCAAAATCTTCCATATACAAATTAACAAGGTCTCCTGGTTCCCTAAGAAAGAAGTTGAAGAGACTACAGACATCTATAAAACTTTCTCAATATAATGAGAAAGAAACAGCACACTGATGCTGGTTGAAATGAATGCTTTTTGTTTTTAAATGTAGGAGCTCTCTATCACTCCTTACAAATTGATTTGTCACTTAAGCTACTAAAGACATCAAACCAATGTCAGGAAAAAGTTTTGTAGAATAAGAATGAAGTAACATTAAAAGCAAATGCTAAGTTGAAAGTATCACCTACAGTAAGCTATTTTTCAGGTTTAATTTAATCTTGTAGGTCTATTATAAAAAGTCACTACAAAATGCGCAGCATTATCTAATGAAAGAAAATAGGTATGGTAAGTAGTGGCTACCATAAATCATTGGGAATACATAATGTTCAATGCATCAGTGGAATGAAAAATAACACTGTGAGAAAGGAACTCAAGTTAAATTTATTTATTGAAAGTGCATAGCACAGAAAATGTAGTTAGTGTCACAAACGTATTTAGACTCCATGAAGAGGAAACAGAATATTTACCTAAAAACAAGGGTCTCCTTCAAGCCTTAATTAGGAAAGCAAATTGTGCATACTACACACGTAAGCCACAGTTGATTGAAGAATGTGAAAATGTTTTGTTGCCAAATTAACCAAAAAATTTGGTTAAAAAACAACTTTGCTTCAATGCAATGGAACAAACTGAATGACTGAGTGAAAACAACTAAATGAAACACTGAAGAGACTTGATTAAAATAACTAAAAAAAGAGACTGAAGCGTAGCACCAATATCTTAATGAGAAATAATGTGTATCCATGCCAAAGTTATTTTGCTATAGCAAAAATAATTAATAAAAGAAAACAACAAAACAAACAAAACCAAAAAATACTACCTTTCCTCATCTTGCTCCCATAAAGCCTACAAGTTATTTTAAAGCTTTAAAAGGTACTTAAGAATTAGAAAATTGAATAGCCCAATACTATATAAATTCAAATGGACAAACATCTTCTGTCACTTAAATGAGGTTCTTTTTAATGTACTATTTCAAACATGTTTTCAGTAGTAAATTCAGTGATGCAGTGTCTATTTTCTCCTTGTGCATTTTTGCTTCCTTCAGACTCACAGCCCCAGAATAGCATTATGATTTTTCTTGGCAATGTACGGTTTCAAGTTATTTTAGATTAAATTCAAAGCAAACTAAGCAAGTCTACTTCTGGCTCAACCACCTACTGGCCTAGATTCACTCAAAAAGAGTGTACCTTATGTAAGCTGAAAAGGAGAAAATTCCTCAAGAAGTAAAGCACACACACCACTATAGCTAACACTTACACCACTATATTTAATCATGTACATCACCTAAAGTTGTACAATGTACAAAACAGGAAATTCATTCCACTCTAAGAGCTATCACAATGACTTACCACTAATTGTGAAACACTCAAAATGCATGTTACACCAGACATACAACTTAGATTGAACTCTCACAACATTGTTAGTTTCCCTTAAAAGTAAACTTATATTAGTATTTTTAAGATTTCGTATTTTTAAGATTTCACTAACAAAAATTACCTTCTTAGGAAAGCATTCTACTCTAAGTAATGTTAGCCTGTTGAGTTCTCATAAAAACAAAAATTAAAACCAACTTTCTGATTCCAGTTCCTATTTAAGAATAATGTGATGGCACAGTCTCTGACAAAGGATTAGAGCCTAAGGTAATAATCCTTTTAGGATATTAAGATAAAACCAAGGATCAAAAGGACAAAAGTAACATGTAAATCCTTCTGTAGTGTTTGATAAAAGTAAGCAAACCTTACAAATATTATTCACGGTGTATGCAATGCATTCTTTATGAAGTTCTTGCACAGTAATTGAATCAGAATTCTGCATGTAGCACAAGGCATGGCTGGGGTCTTGTATGAACCAAATACTTGCTTTTCTCTCTTGGACCTGCCTAGTGTGATGTATCCCAAAACAGGATTTGTCTTTTCATGGCCTCATTGCTCTGGCAGTCAGCAACCATTTTACAAGGAGATAATACATTCAAACCTTTTTGCATCTATCTCTCTTCAAATTTATAAGCTCCTATCTTACATACACAAATTCTTATTTTTCATCCTTTTACCTTTATGTTACTACACTTCATTCCATTCTACCACTCCAATATCCCAAGTAAAAAATACTTGTACATTTTTCTGACCCCATCAGAACCCTCCTCTAATTTGTGACCTATATTTCATTATAAACTATTATATTTTTGTGACATTCTCACTACTGAAAACATTCAAGATGAATAACACATGTAATCCACTGCACTAACAGGGTCTCTCCTCCTGGCTAATACTCTTCCTTGCAGCACAAGTCTCTGTCACTTCATCCCTTCAGCTACTTCCTTTTCCAACAAATGATTCTATTTTTAAGCCACAATTTCTTTCAATATAGAACTTTCTATGTGCCAAGAAACGCTGAAAGGGACACACACACATTATCTCCCCAACTGTGTTTCATTGGGAAATTGACCTCATTGAAACAGTTAGTAAGTAAACCCAGAATAATATGGATCAAAAAACCTTTGATAACAAATCTATGTTGCATATATCTAATTTCCCATTTTTATCTACCTCTACTTTGTTAACCATCATTTCTTTGAAATTTGTCCCGATGCTTTGCACACTACTGTGATCAAGCCAGGACTGGTAATTATTTCTAATTCTAGCATTCATATATATCAATCCCAAGAGACCTTTTCCCATTTAGTTACAAACATTTTTAGAATCGTGACTGGAAACAATTTGGAAAGCATTTCATTCAGCTATAACTTTTTAATTACCTTTATTAACATACAAATTATATCTATTGTTTTCTTCAATGAGAGACCAGAAACCCATTCACAGAGCTTCTAAAAGTATCCAAAATTAAGTTCATTTAGCTTCCTAGTCAAGCTCACTGTTTTAGTTATATTTTTTCTCTCTATAAAAACTATCCACTTTCCTTTTTTCCTGGAAGAAGGACATAAAATTCATAGTATTCCATATATATACTCAATTATTGTAGAAATTTTATATATTTGAGAAGAGTCACCTGAAGATTCATTTAGAAGTTTTTGCAGAATATATATTATAATACAAACAAAACATTCAAAGCGGGGATGTATGAATGTAGGGGAAGATTCTGGTATTGTTTTGGAGCTTATAGTGTGTATTTGATGTAAAATGCTCAGCTGAGGAGCACAGAAACCATTTCCAATTTAACTGCATAGCAATTTTTTACCTGAAAACGTTGCAAAAATTTGAAAGGAAAAAAACCAAAAAATTTGAAAGGAAAACACCTTCAGAATGGAAGGCAGAGGACAAATATTCAGAATGATCAATGACCAATCTTGTGCCAAATTTATTCTTCTTTTAGGAAGTCAACATTTACTGATGCAACCAAAATAAATCAACAGGATGAGCACACGTGGAGTACAAACTGAGAGATGATCAACAGCTGAAGACTTGCCGCATGTGCAACAGAAGCAGCATCAATAAATTCCCCAGAATGACTGACAATCAGTGAAGACACAACAGAAATCACCAAACCAAGGTGGCTACTGCTTTTTTCAAGGTCTTAAGGTGGTGTGTAGCAGAAAAACTGAAGCTGAGAGAATAGTAAGTGCAATTTCCCTCACAAGTCTAAGTTCAATCAGAATCATGTAGGAAAGTACTTAAGGAATGTGTGCAATTATTTCCTATAAGCCTCCTCCTCCATCAGTGACCCCTAACTACCACAAATACATGAGTTGTTTTCAAGAATAATAATCTTTGAGGCACTGAACAAGGTCTTAGTTCTTTCAACCAAAAAGAATTTCTAATATTACTTTCTATTTTATTATATTCCTTTACATTATTCTTTACATTATTTCCTTGCTGCTGAAAATGGTACAAATGACCCAGGAAATTTCTGGATTTTTATCCTCCGAAAGTCTAAATATCCACCATTATGGGAAAAAAAAAAACAAAACACCAAAATAAAAATTAAGCCAAAACAAACAACAAACTAACAACACAAACCCCACATACTTAGGAAGTTTCACATCAATCAATCAATCAATCAATCAGACGTTAATGAAAATTATTACTCAAAAAAACCAAAAAAAAAGTGGTTATAATAAATAAAAATGTTTGATGCAAAATTTTTTAAAAAGTACAAAAGATTCATTCAAAAATCAATTCAGAAAAAGAAAACTGCCAGACAATTGCCAGCTATTTGTTTTTCATGATCAAAAAACCAGTTCATTATTAAAAGTTCCCATGATAGCTTATTTTATACAACATGTTACACTGGATTAAATTCCTTGTATTTAGTACATCACATGGTCACACTGGTGAAAGTGAAGTCTCCATCCCTGCAGGCTGGGCAAAGACCCAAGCAATGCACTCCAATCACCCCTACTTTGATCACTGGTGTTGGACTAGAAGATCCCCAAAGAAACTTTCCAAAGCCAGCTCTGATGCGATTCCATGAAATAAAAGAACTTTTACATTGGTGTGCAAAACCATATTATTCTAAAAGGCATAACATGCAAATGCACAATATATTTTAGCAGTCACATAGCCAGCAGTACATTTTAAAAAATCCTCACTTGGTAGCACCTACAAAGAACAGCTTACCCTCTCCGTGACAGCAGGAAGTGAACACAACTGCATCATGGAGGCTGGAGATTAACATGTAATTCCACTATTCCAGCAGTCAGTGAAATTAGTAACTGTTTGAAAGAAAAAAAGAAAGTCCCTTTAATTTCACATTCTGTAAGAACAAGTTCCTTTTGATTTACTCTTTATCATAACAGCGAGAAAGAATCTTATGTTGTCTTTTAAAATATCACGTTTTCTACTTGTTATTTAGCTAATCACGGATTATCCACAAAGATCAATCACTCCATCAGAATATTTTTAACTACCATCTTTCATTATATCTAGATTAGATACAATGTGATCTAGCAACCAAAGAATTAGAGAATATTTTAGGCTCTGTATCAATTTAATGAGTGAATTTTACAAGTCAGTCTCACCAGGCCCCAATTTCCCTTGTTAATATTTGCCAACTTCAAAATTATGTTTGAAGTTGATTCATTAATATTTACAGATACCATCAAATTTGCAGCTGAAAGATGTTATACATGTTGAATGAAAGATATAAATCTGCATAATCAATTAAAGCAGCTCAGCCATTTAGCAGTTTTGTCAAATAATTGTTTCCCCATCTCTAAGCATTAGTTCCTGCTCAAAAAACCAGACAAAACTTTAAAATGGAAAAAAATAAAAAATAAAATCAAAGACAGAATAATTATTCTTAATTTTAATAAAATTAGTAGAAGAATGTTAAAAAATCTTTCATATCTTTTGTCAGTTATGTATTTTTATTGTTTATAAAAATTATGAATATGTTAAGGAAACCTTGGAAAGAATTTTCTTTCAATTAAAATTTTAAAAGTCACTAGAATAATCATGGACAAATCACAGATCTGGAGATTTGGAGAAAACAAAATACAAATAAGTTGATCAGCTCTTTAAAAGTATTCCATAGCAAAAGAATACAACTTCCAAAATGTCAAAGAAATTCCTGCTATCTTCCAAAGAAATCTAAGCTTTCTTCATGCAGTTCAAAGCTTAAAGGCACTGAATTAACTGTGAGTAAGTAGAAGCAACAGTACACTCACAATTGCAATGTGGGCAGAGAAGACTTTGTAAAAAATTTCCCATTTCTTCTTTCTTCCCTATTCACTGAGTTTGCAATACTTAAAGTGTTAATTATCCTAACTGTTATCCTAATAAAACTTGGCACCTTCTCAGTTAAAAAAATTTGGTTTCCTTTGAGGAGCTAATTACACAGAGAACACCTAAGGTGAACCACATAAAAATTAGGGCTAACTCAGGGTCCTATGCCCCTGTAGTCACTAAATGTATTTCTACTGGAAGAAAAAACTCCAAAGCACACACAAAATAACAAAAACACAGTGGAGTTAAGTACTAACCCTACTACAACTACATAGCTTCTGATCAGAGATAAAAAACAACAATCAAAACACCAATTTAGTATTTTTAGTATCAGAGACCAAATATTCCTCAAAATTATGCTATGTGAACACCTAAAGGTTCAGTTATCACAACAGCAGTGGCTCAGAGAAGTCCACACCCACAGCACTCGGGGGCTTTTAAGCTAATGCTATACATAGAACATTGACCTTGAAAGAGCTTGTCAGGAGTTAAGAATCTAATCAGAAGTAATTAGTTTTCTAAACTAGATAAAAGAATCAACAGTTTGACAAATACAAACAAATACAGTTTGAAAATAATAAGTACTCTATATTAGACACAGCAATAAATATAAATGCTCACAATTCTTTTAACATACTACATCTGAAAGCTTCAGAAACTATACAGTAATTTCTCTTTTTTTTTTTAATCGATGTTATTTTGAACAAAAGAGGGAATTGTACCTTGAAAGAAAAAGAGCAGCATACTTGTCAAATATATACAAGATTTTCTGTCAAACAGACAAAAACTTACTGGTGATTCTTCTTTTAGAAAGATAAAAGAGTCAATTGCAGAAACAATGCACTCCTCCAAGGAAATTATATATATGGACTCATTTTAATATATAAAATGAGTCCATCTATATATGGATAAAGCAGCCTTCACTTCTACAGTCCTTTTTAACTACTAAGATAATACATTAACCAGAAACACAGTGAAGTGAGAAGTTACCTACATTTAATCTGAACTAATGAAATGTCTTTGTACGATAAAAATTACCTCAGAAAATGAACAGGACAATCACATGATAGTAAAGGTTTATTTTCTCTTGTTGACTTACTGTATTGACTCCATAAAACTCTATTCCAATATAACCACAGTTGATGAATAATAAAAATTCAAACCTCTAACATCAAGTATGATCTTCCCCCAAAGTAGTAAGTTAATAATCTACTGATAACCCTTTCAGAAGCCTCATTCCAAAAAAAAAACCAGCAAGAGAATCTTTGGAAGCAATGAATAAAAGAACAGCCTGTGGAAGTTAGAAGGACATAACTTATGTGTTATAAAAAGAAAGAATTTGTGACATCGAATAGTTTCTTACATTCACAAATAAATACTTAACAAAATCTGGGGCTTAGGAGTTCCACCTGGATAAATCTGGCTCATGAGGTAGGAGAAAGTGGTTCCTAAACATGTAGGTGCAAAACAGATAAAGGAAACAGCCACTGAAACAGATGACTTCATCAAGTAATGGATTCCCAATGGCTCATTCCCTTTTAATTGAAGCAACAAAAATGCTTCCAAAATTATACAGCAGTTGAATCAAGAAGCTGAAGAGAATTAGGGCTTTCTGCCCTGCATTAGTCATTTGAGAGTTAACAAACAGAAATGGTGCATTCCTTTCTTAACAGAACTTAATAGAAAGTTTGCCTGCCATTTCAGTGCTCATCTGGGACCAAAGTAGAGCTCCCTCTTCTTGGGGAAAGTGCAGTTCCCTATCAGGAGAATAATCTGGTTACCTTGGGAAAGGAACAGAGAGGGAGAAAAAAAAACAATGGACAACCTTAAGGTAATACTTGACTTTTCCATTCTCATTTCTGCTGAAGCGCTCCACTAAATTTTCTTTTCTTTCCACTTGCTTCCCCGTGTCATTCCTTAACGGCTGCAAACATCAGAAGCAAGATCAGGGGTAAGATCTTTCCTCTTTTGGCTGGCATCAAAGCAACATGCAAAAATCTAATAACCAAGAAACTTAACATCAGTCTGTTCACAACTCAGCTGGATGTTTATAAATCAAGATGAAAAACAGGCAGATGAGAGAGCTGCTGAGTTTGTAATAGTTATGCAAAAATGCATGACACTTGGCAGCCAAAAGAAACCTGAAGTGATATTTGCAACCAGGAGGTTTTGCAAAATCAAAGCATAGTGAAGGCTACACGGTATTCAGATGCTGGAAAAAAAAAAAAAAAAAAAAAAAAAAAAAAAAAAAAAAAAAAAAAAGATACAGAACTGAGCTAAAAGACTTTGTTCTCATATATGGCAGGCTTGGAGACGGGGTGATTTGACAGAAATGCTGGAATACAGTTTTGAGTGGGCTGCATCAGGGAAAGAATGTCAAATGGGATCATTAACTAAATAATCAGACTTGCTTTGTATCACCATTTTCTAGTTCAAATTGAACAATGTTTTATGCAGTACTTTTATTAGAGCAAGACAAATTTCACTGGGGATTGCAAATAATAATATTGCCATATGATAAAGAAGTAACTGCCTTAACTTTAATTCCACTCTGCCAAAATATGCAAATCTTAGCCTGTAAAAATTTCCATTGGCACTGCAGTTTTCTTTTACTTGGGATACAGAACTTTGCACACTAAAAAGCACCAAAAAAGGTACCTAATGTGCTAATTCAGGTACGGGGAACAATTTACTTGCATCAGCATATAATGCAACCAATCTAATTTACACTGGTTTACAGCTTTTGTAGAGCTCCACGCCACCAAAAATTGATTGCTTTCTGCATGTGATCCTCACCATCACCATGGCTCAAGTGTACCACTGATCTAAGATCTATGCATTTATTTAAAAGTGAAGGAACTGAAAAACTCAAAGCACTTTGTACACTAATAAGGCTATGAATAAAACAGAGCTGTGAAGTTGCAAGTCAAAACCTCACATAGTGCTGCCAATGCCTTTTCCTCTCAAAATTGGTGTGACACATTATTAAGGAAAAATGACAGGTGAGTTTAAAACTTACTAAGTTTAAAACACCTTTGGAAGTATTAGCTTCCTGCTTAGCTCCTTCTATGTCCTTTTAAACTTAATACTTTAGGTTTACACTGTTAATCAGAACCCCCATTTTTATTTATAGCAACTATCACTAATGCAAAAATCTGCTGTCAATCCATGGCAAGTGTTAGCAACTATCAGCTTTAATGAGTGAGCTATTTTCTTTTATATGTAAGATGGGATTTTTCTGTCTGTGTGCTCATATATGTATAACTTTTTCTACAGTAATTAAAGTAAGCTTGATGTTTTTTACCAAAGAATACTTTATTTTATAAGCTAAACATTCTAAAAATAAGACTTTAAATTCATTTTCCATATAAGGTTTGTAATTATTAAAGCGACATTAATACTTTACAGTAACAAAAGACTTAAAAGCTAAATTTGCATGTGTTCTCAAAGGTAATTCTAGTGAAATTCCATTCAAGTATTTCAGACTGATAATAAGTAGCAAAATGCAGGATTTTAAATCACCATTTGAATCAATTTGGAAGTCAAGCACTTGTAGGAAAAACCTAAAATCATATTATTCTTACAGTTTCCTACACAAACCTACATAGCCACGCAGCTATTTACTTCATAGAATAATTGTGTATAAACTTATTATTTGTGAGAAAAGTAGTATTTTCCTTTGTAGTGAGCACATTATAATAAGGATGTGACTATCGTAGCCAACAGCACCAGTGTTTAGCTGCTCTCCAGTAGTATCTCACAATTCCTTAACTTGCAAGTTAGGCTTTTTCCACCCACTCTTTTATAACAGGTATTACATTCTTGTTCCTACTTTCAGTGTGGGCTTTTTCTAGCCCTTCAGCTTCCTTCATTTCTGAATAGCTCAGGCTAATTTTAGCAACAATAACAAGAAAAAAATCAAGGATGCCCATTATTCCCTATACTGGAATTTTAAAGAGCTCTCCATGGTTCTGAGCTGCCTCCTGTGAGTGTCACACACACTCCACAAACTCTGTTACTCAAGAGTCTGGCTAAGGCCCAAACACAGATAGTAGGCTTTTGGTTTATAAATCTTTATATTGTTTTTAAAGAAAGCAACCTTGCTTTAGCAAATTGAGTTTCACAACAGAATCTCCTAGTAATTTTATAGGAGAGGCTGGATGGCATTTACAGCTCAGTTCCAAAAGGAAGGGGGGTGTAAAGGATCTACATCTCTACCCCCCTAAGTTACTCACAAAATCAAAAGGCAACAATGAAAGAAGAAAATTAGTCTGCTACCCAACTTGAAAATTGCTAATGAAGACTTATCAAATGGCAGCAGAAGATTAGAGGGCAGGGGCTACCCCATCTTGCTGCATTATACACATAATTATCTACATTGAGGTAGATAAGTGAGGAATTTAAGAAGTGAAACATTGGGTTTTGAAGTTGGTTTTGCTAAAATCAAAATATTCTAGACAGACAAGTAGACTCACACAATTATAGGATTTTTTAGGTTGGAAAAGACCTCTAAGATCATGCAGTCCAACCATAACCCAGCACTGCCAAGTCCACCACCAAACCATGTCCTAAAGTGCCACATCTACACATAAGTACACAAAAAAAAAAAACATACTTTGAGCACTCTGGGCTCACAAGTCAAGGGAGCGTCAAGAAAATTTTGAGAAAAAAAAAGGTGCCATAAGTAGATGATACCAACATCCTTCTTATGTGGAGACTAACAGGGATTCTAAAGGATAGAAGGCAGGTTATACAGTCAGGTATAAAATATCACCCATGTGAGATAACAGCTGTTTAATACTACTGAATGCTCTGTGGTGAAATGGCTGCTGAGTATAAAGACAGAATTTTATATGAAAACTAGATGGTCTTTTAGAAAATGTTGGGAAGGAGCTGGTCACTTCAAGCGCACAATCACTTCCAGTAACAACATCAGAAGCAGCAAAAAAGAAGTCCTTGGAGTACAATTTAAGCTGCTTTATAAAATATCAATGACCAAGTTTTTGCTCCCTATGACACACATAAACCAAGCAGAGAGGTGGTGATGAAGCTTAATTGGAAGATACTAAATTGACAGCCTACAGAAGTTTTGAGAAGTCAATTCTTACATGTATAAAAGCTACATCAAATATTTTTAAAGCACAATGGAACTGAAAGACTTGACATAGACTCCATAAGTGAAAATGATGTTTGAGCTGACTATTGCAGTACATTAAATACAGGACCACAGCAGGAAAGTTAAATGAAATAAATGTATTAGCAGTTAATAGAAGGAACTTAAATTGATGCCTACATTGAAATCTTTATTCACAAAAAAGATGACAGAAGAATTCTTGAGCTCGGAAACTACAATACTCATCAGAACAGGCACATGAATTAACACTAAATACTGGGAAATAAAGAACATTGCTTTTGTGAGGAATGTCATGCCTCAGAAGGTGACTAAGTTTTATAAACTAAATTACCATGGAATTAGGGAGACCTGGTTGATGTAGAATATTAGGATTTTCAGAAGGCACTCCTATATTGTGAAAGTCACTGTAATTAAAATGTTTGAGTTTAAAGAATTTGATATGCTAAAGAAAGCAGACTTAGATATTCTTTCCACAAAAATCCCTCCATAGATACTATACTGCATCTGTCTTAGAACAACCCAAGTCCTGGAAGCTCAGAAAGTAAGATAGACAGCTCATGGCTGCTTGCTCCCACTTCTACAGATAACTGCTACTGACATTTGAGTAGGATGGGGAGCCTTTTCAGACAAAAGCTCAGATCATATTAAGTTTAAACATTACTTTTTCTGATGGGATCTTATGTAGGCATGGTCATTGCTGAAATCTATTCAGTAAGTGACGGAAAAAAGTGAATAAAATTGCAACAAATACAGTAAATAAACAGTGCCATGGAATTCAGCCCTTTCTGATAGAGCTTTGATACTGTTCTTAAGAGTCTTCAAGACACCTAATATAATAAACTTGAACTTCTGAAGCACCAGAGTTAGGGAGAATATCTTTACTGCAAGAATTTCAAAAGCAGTTATTTGGGAGTTGGCAGGAATGACATGCTGCATGTGTATGCATTTGGAACTGGGTAGGCAAGAGTTGAATTCTGCAGATACTCAACAAACTCATACTGCTGGAGAATTTAGGAAAGCTTTCTCAAAACTAAGCCTTACCATATCAATGTTAATGCAGATTAAGTATATAATAGAGAAAATAAATTTCACTTTTAAGACCACTTTCTCTCACACTCCTCTTTTTATGAAAAGCAGCAGTAAACCATGGAAAGGAAGAAGTCGCAATGTGTGATCAGTCATGTGAAAACAGAGGAAGATGAGATAACACAAGCATTTCTACAAAAGAAAAGTTATGAAAGATGCTTGGATGGTAAACTAAAACATGAAACATAACTTTTTACCTGTAGTTTATAAAACAATCAGTATTGGAGCTTAGAGGAAACAAATCTATTACATTCTCTCTGTAACTTTTTTCTAATCAGAGAGCATTCCATCCCTCATAACAAATTACTTTTAAAATCCCAATAATAAGTTTTGTAAATGTTCTTCTACTAACTAACAGAGCATTCTTAGGACAAACACAGTTAAAGGTCCCAAAAAGCAGTCTATTAGGAAAACAAGATCAAAGAAATTTTGCAATTGTATTTGATTTTTATATCCTAAAGTAATCTGTGCATGTGAACACTTTGTGTTCATGTTTTAATACAGGAACCTCACCATTTCATCTATATATGTACTACTCAAAACACAGGCAGACTGCACTTTTCAGAGCAGTGTAATAAATAAAAGTGCTCACTGAGTGTCACGTGCTGCTGCTGGTATAATTAAGTCCTGTATTCAAAGGACTTACTGTTCCTGCTTTGCACCCCTAACTTAGATCCTGATCCTGCAACCAGCATTCACAGAAACATCTATACACATCCAAAGTGTCAGCTGCAATCAATACAGGAGAATTCTCTGAAACAAAACAGAACCCCATAAACCTATGTGATTTCACACATTTTCATTTTCCAAAAACTGGTCTGAATTATTTCTAACATTTCAGAATAATATCCAATCATCAATTCGGAGGAAAAATATTAATTTTTCCTTTTTTTATTTACATGCATTTCTGCAACTGATGTCATTTCTGCAACTATTTACTAAGTAGACTTATTGGAAGGAGAAAAGCCCAGAAAATAACAACAGTGCATTCTCAGCACAATAGTGCCTGACCCATTTTCTAACCACACTATATAGAGGAAAACAATTAGATTGCCAAAACACCAAAACCCAGAGGCTTCATTTAAAGTATAAGAAATCATAAAGCATTACATTTCAAGTCAGCCAGAGGGGAAAAAAAGTACATTTAGATAATACTAAAACTTGTTTTCAAAGTTCAGGGAACACTATATGTTTTAAATTCTAAAAAAATCTAAAAAATTCTTTATGTTTGCTATTCAGATATCCTACAACTGTGGTATATGGGGAAACATGAACTGAAAATTTGACAAATAACACTGATAAAGTGGTAACTAACTGATTTTCTCCCTGCACTCCATCCATCACTAGACAATACTACCAACATAGCAAGCACTGGAATCCTTTCCTCAGAACAGATTCCTTATGCTCAATTGAACTTCTCAGATATACCAGCCCTCCAGCAGCTTTTGCCTGCTGCATATACATATGCTTTCATAGAGACTGAATCAAACGGCCACCAAAATTCTGACTGCATTTTACAATCTCTAAACAATTGTAAATTTTAAATCTGTAAAATTCAACCTGTATTTTACAGGCTTAAAGTTTGCACTACAACATGTGTTTTATAATCTTGCTTTTCTCAACCTCTGTAACTTTCAAACATCGACTTGTTTGCAAAGACGTGAGAATCAAAATACCATTACAGTATCTCAGATGCAGTTCTGTCTCCTTTACCCACAGTTAATTCAAGTTTGATATAAACCTAAATAATCTTGGACCACATACATTTGCTGTTTTCAGGTTTTTCATAAAGGCACCAACTTGAAATGTAATACTAATACACTGGACACACTGGTGTCCAGTTTTTGAGATGCTGAGCAATAATAACATCACCTGAGGTTGAAAATGTTACAATAACTGGTTCCTCTGAAAAACAGTTTTATGGTCTGTTCAGTCACCTTTTCAGGTGTTGATTAATTCCCCATAAACGACTTCAAGATTGTTAGTAGCTGCCACTACATTTATTTGGAGTAAAATCTTAGCATTTTCCTTTATGAAGTTAAACAGCTTGCATGGCAGAAAGAAAGTTTACATTGAATTTCTTTCAGAAGATGGGCAAAAATTTTGTGATAACATTTCTCCTTTTTAACTTCAGAACAAAACAGAGTGATAAATTGCTTCAATAAACTATAACACCAAGGTTAAACAAGAATGTTGTGCTTTTCAATTTCCCCTAGAGCAGCACCACTAATTCCTTCTGTCATTACTATGTTGCCTCTCACTACCAAAGTGTTTGCTCAACACAAGTGAAAGATAAGCCTTTTGCTATGGTCAGTATAATTCTTTAGCAGTTTAAAATATTTACAGGTATTGTGGCAAGATATTGTACTTCACAATAAAACCATCACTTTTCCAAAGCATTGTGGTGATGGGCTTCAGTTTCCTTATATCAGGAGGTTAAAACTGATGTCAGTTTTCTTAAATAAATGAAACTAAAAAAAAAAATTAGTTACCAGAATATGACAGTAAGATGAATTTTGCTATTTATTTACTAAACACATTTCAAATCAATATTAAAGACAGCAATATTGAGAGAAAGACAGTCAAGAGTAACCAGACACTTGTTAAAAAATTAATGCAATATCACAACATCCTACTACTGTACTAGCCCAGGATGTGTTTGTTAGCTAAATTAGCTAATTTCCAGAAACTTATTTTCAAATACCAGAGATGTAGCAAAATATCTTTGTTTTCTTTTGAAAAACAATGGAGTAATAGGCATATAATTTATGGTTGTAAACATTTACTCATTATTTCACAGAAATATATAACATTACAAGATAGAAATTTCATACACTGTGTTCATCTCACTGTGATTTACACAGCTGGTTCCAGAGATAAATAAATAATTTAGATCCAAAGTTGAGCTTGGAGATCTTTATTCATTTCAGTCATACACAAGAAGTTATGCTTTTTAAAAGCATGCACGCAATGGAATATGTGTTTTAAACATACTAGTAGTATATCTTCTTTTTTACAGCAATGATGGTAGATGAAAGTCTAAGGCAGCATTAGGTGATCAAAAATTCAACACTGGTAGTTTTAAAAACCACATGACCCTGATTTGCTTCCAATGGATCTATTACTACACACACTGTGCTGAGTAACAGATATCATACAGTCATATCTTCATGCAATGCCACATGCACAGGTTCATTTAGTACCATTCAGAATTTTTCATTCATTACCTGACCACAGGAAGACCTCTTCCCAAATCTCAATATGTACTCACTTCTAACTTCCTTCACTCCCTATCTATATTAGAGAAGCACACAGTAAAAAAAAAAAAAATTAAAATGAAAACATTATGCCAAGATTATTTGGTCGTAAATATAATGCTAAAGTTTCATACATAGGTTCTATCCAAAAAAGCTAAAGAGACTCTATTTTCCAGACAATTTATTCTTATGATGAAGTACACACGACCCAGCACAGGCCCTTGAGCAGGGTAAGATGAAACCTTGCATTACACTGTTACCATTATGAAAATAACCATATATTCTGGTTTTTTTCTATTCCATTATGGGGCTACAAATCCACAAAAAAACCTGTTTCTGTGTTCTCCCCAAAATTTCATTTTTCTAAAAGCAATTGTTAAAAAGCCTTGCCAAAACCAGGCAATTTAATTATAGTTTATTGATCAGGTCACCTCTGCATTGGCTCTTCTTCAACACACCATGCTTGAACGGATATCAAATAACTCTTTTCACAGTTGTTTTTAACAGGAGTTAATCTTAGAGATCTTTTACCTCAAAGACCACCTTTGGAGTCCTTGTAAAATAAGGTTCTGTTAAAACAGAACCTCTAGCACCTTCTAATTTCCTGGTATGGAGACCAATAAAAGGAACAGCTACACAAGGAGGTTAGTCCTATATATAGAATTAATAGGATCTGATCCTAGCACAGAAATATACTCAACTAAGGTGAAGGTATAGCCTAAGAAAGAGTCCCATTGATGTGGAGCAGTGTGGGCCATCATTCTGCAGTCCTGTTGGAAAAGGTTTCTCACACACAATACAGATTTTTGGAACAGCTTGGCTACGGTTTTGGTGTTTTTCCTTTTTCTTTCTTTTTTGTTGTTAGTTTCTTTGTTGGTTTGGGATATTTCAATGTTTTAAGTGTTGAGCTGACTCTTCTCTCCTGCCCCATTCTCTCAGATTTTCTCTGCTTGACCAAAAAAAATTACAGATCAAACACACTGAATTTTAGGATACCAATAAAAAGGCATGAAACTGGATATAGCATTACAGTCACACACCACCAAAACACTCTTAATGTACCCTTCTGAGCTTTCTACACATGGGGATCATTATTTTAAAATGTTTGAGGAGACTTATCAACAAGAAAATGGGGGAATGGGAATCAATTTTTAACCATTCATCCAAATCATCCCAAAAATAATTAAAAAAAAAAAAACACAACATTTTATTAATTATTTGTTTGTTAGCTTGTTATGAAATTGTTTGTCTTCCCTGTTTGCTTAGGAAAAACGCATTTTTATATTTCATTCCTTAATCTTGTCTAATAAGATGACAGGTGGAGAAAGATGTAAATATGCTCACATAGCAAAAACATCTAGCACCCTCTCTACAATCCGACTGCATGAACTGAACCAGAGGAACACAGGAAAAAAAAGGTAAAATTCTTCTTGCCTTGAAGAACACTGAACACTCTGAGAAACAGAATTGAGAAATTTAGCAGCTGAAGAAAGATAATCAATTCATAAACACAACGATCATACTAGATGAAAGAAACACTTGATTACTCATCATAACAGGCCAGGAATTAGACCAAAAAAAGTTACATCCTTAAGCAGAGTACCAGAATATATTACATTTTAGAAGAAGTACTGTAGATGTGAACAAAACAGAAAAAAGCATTTCTTCATACTATTACTGCTAAAAAGGGCATAGATAAAAATCTTTTTTAAAAAAAATTCTTTTCTGTGTGCATATGGATACATAATGTGCTCCTAACATCTCTAAAGAAATGGCACAGATTAAAATACCATTGAAATACAAGATAGCAACAGAAGCAGTTTGCCATGACTTCGTGAGCAACTATATGGAAAGAGCACAGACCTGCACAGGGAGGTTTGAATTTCATCAAAGTTCTGTTTATTTTCTGTATCAAGCTATCAATTAATTTTTTTGATGCTTCTTTTCAGAAGAGATTTGAGTCTCACTGCACAGAGATCTGGAGAAAGCCCATAGATTTTTAGGAAATCACACAAAACCTACTCATTATATTTAGAATGCACTAGGAAAAGATCCCATTCTCTCTGCCATCAACTCCATCTCTAGATGATGTTTACAACTGTTACAATTACTAAATTATGAAAAAGTTGATGCAAAGGAATACATGAAAAGCAGGAGATAAGCAATCCTTTGACAGAAGAAAAATGGAATAACCCTCCCAAGTTCTGCCAAATTCAAGGGATTGAAGAGTTCAGGACTGCAAGATCAGTGCTCCAAAAAGGCATGTGGAAGAAAAAAAGCAGAACAGGAGGTGGAAAGCTTATGTTCTTAAGATACTCTCTGAAGCCTTTAGAATGCATACATTCCACTAATTTTCTCAACAGAGCTCAAGTTTTCCTTTCTCTTGACCTTGCTTCAAGCAATGCTCCCTGCTCTAGTGAGACATCAAAACATTAGCCCACTCTAATGCATGTTTCTGAAAAAAATCTCCCAAACTCAGAGATTATTTTTCACTGGTGTCACATCCTAATAACACTCTCTGGAGTAGGATGCTGCTATAGGACTAAAGAGCCAAAACTAAATATAAGCTGCTAGCTGAAAAATCTAGGGATTGGTGAAACACTTCTGATTTAGTGACTTTTGACTTCAAGTGTATGCTTTAGAACAGTGCTAGTTTTCAGAAACAAACCATTTCAAATAAACTATGTAGCACTGATGTAGAATGAATGTTCAATTTTCAGTTTTTGCAAAATAACTTCCAAAAATATCTGCATTAATTTTTCCCAATGGAGCTTAGTAATACAGATCATTTTACATCAGAACACATTTTAAGAAATACATATTAGTTGACAGCAACAATTATTAATTGAAAAAGAGATTGCAGGTATATGTAAATTAGTTTTCTGGAATATCTGGAACACTAGGACAGAACGTTACAAAATAATAAGAAAACATGTAGATCAGCAAGCTGAACACAACTAGATTAATTGTTTGAGTGGAACCAGTGGGACAAAATTAGTGGAAGCATTTTTAGTATGAATGCTCATTTAAAAGAGAAATAGTTTAGTAACAGAAAAACACAAAAATCATAAAACATTTTTAGCAAAATAACTTAAGAACCTATTCTAATAGTATTGCTGCACTAGAAAAGGTTTTATTCCATTTATTCTTTTTTCCAGAAAGCATTCATTGTCATACTGCTGCCAAGAGTGGCCCATCACAGCACCCACGTACTTGTTTTTGTAAATATTCTGGCCCCTATTCACAAGATCTTGTAACCACAGAAAGGTGCACAATACAGCTGACATTCCAGAGCCTTCTTTATAACTGACTATGATTAATGAACTGTTTTACAATGCTCTGTGGGATGCTAATCACAGCATTCAGGAAATTATGAGGAATCAAGAGTCCACTTCCCACAAGTTCATTAGTGGCTTTTTAGTGTACCTTTTATAAAATACATGTGGCTCATCACACCAGTTTTCATTCAGCCACTCTCCAGAAGATACATGAATTCTTCTCAGAGGAGTGTTATGAACATGTAACAGTAGCATATATCATTTTTCAGTATTTGTTTGACTTCAGCAACTACCAAAACACACTGAAATGAAGACAAGATAATCAAGAAGAAAGGATGCATGACACAGATGGTGCACAAAAACCATCAACTGCTGCAAGTATTCACTGACCACCTGCACGGTGCTGAGTGGTGCTTGTGGGTCTGTGAGGAAAGAATGTTAAGTTCATTCACTCTTAGAGTTACAGGACAATCAGCAATCTCCTTGCACCGTTCAGACTATTTTCCTGCCAAACACAACTGCACATAACTCTGACGACACAATCAAAGTCCTTGGACAGCGTGCAAAACGGAAAGATTGCCCTCCAGAAGCTTGCAATTCCAGATCGCTATCTGCTTGAAGGGAAATATAAAGTAAATAGCTATTCTCTTACATTTAAAGACACTAAAAACATGACCTTTGCCCAGCACTGCAACTGTAACGTGCAGGAAAAAGCACATTTCAAGACAAGGGAGTTTCTACACTGTGATGAATCAAGAGGAAAGAGATACACAGTACTTCTGCCTTCCTAAATCAATCTTAAGCACAGAGGGGAAAGAAGTACTTTTCCATGGTTAAAGAAAAAAAAAAATACCACGAATATTAATATGGTTGGGAAGGAAGGTGCAAAAAGCAGTCTTTTAAAAATAGAACTTTGTGAAAGCATTAGCATATTTCCTGGAAAGGAACATGTTCAGTGGCAGAATTGCAAGGCTAACATTCATTCAGAAGGGTTCCACCATTAGCTCGACAGGTGAAAAATCTATACGCCATCTAAAAAGAAGAAAGGAGTAATAAAACCACTGCATAAGAAGATGCAACATGATGCCTGAAAATGCATTTGGCTGGCAGAAAAGGAGCTGGTAATGCCTTGAGACAAGGACAGATTTCACAGATTTATATTCCTGTTAATGTGACACATTGTATTTTACATAGTATTTGTGAAAAATGTTACCAGTAACGTGCTGACTTGGGTAAGGGTATATTAAATACCCTGTCCCTGCCCAGAGGGGAATATGGACTGGGATTTGCACCAGGAATTGGACTGGGATTCCTCCATAGTAGTCTGTAATATCTTTGCTTCCTGAGCTACAACATGAGGTCTCAGCTCCATCTGCAAGCCCAATGACAATCCTTGTTTTCTATCCCTCTAATGTGCATATTTTGCTATACTGTCTTGTTGCACTCTAACACATTATGACTACCATCCTTGCTTTGTGATCCAATTATCACACCCTTTCTCCTATTTCTTGCAGCACACATGTTCTCCAAGAAAAGGCACATTTTACTAAAAGCATCCATGAGATTCAAACATTAAAAAAAAGAGAACAAATGATTCCCAGATAAATTGCTCAAGTACTTAAGTTACCAAAGTCTGTTTTCAGCTCTCACCAATGCCTTTTCATGTAGGATTAAAGTTCAAATCTTCAAAACTTCTCAAGTAACACTTCAACAGAAGAAGCTTCTTAAATCTCTAAAATGAGATACACTTTCCCAGAACCTTCATTTTTACAGCTCTCTTCTAAACCTCTTAAGACTATTTCTGACTGATCTTAGGAACCCCAAACTAGCCATTATACACTCACCACAGCCCATTAATATTGTATACAGCAGTTAATATCACCTCCCCTACATTCCTTCTACTGGTTGTGTTATTCAAAACCATCTTCTCTAATCCATAAGTGCAACCTACAATACTGGTCTCTAGACCTGGGATCACACCAAATACTTTCCAGTTCAACTTGCCAAACAATTTAACAGTTAGTGACCTCTTTCTATCAAATTTAGACATTTATTAGGAGCAATGTATTCTTCCCAAGAGCTAAAGCCAATGACCAGGAATGTCCTGCCATGTAGCAATGGAGCAGCCCTAAGGAGCCTTCCTTAAGTTTGAAAGTTCCCTCTTTACTGAGAGGTTTTTGGATTTATTAACCAATTTTAATACAGTTAACATGAGTTACAACAAATATGCTTAGGCAAAATCAATCTAATTAAAAGAGAGCATCATTAGGATCAGTTTCAAGTGAATCACCCTATAATTAACCTCTGTCTTGATTAGGTTTTTTCCACATACTGGCAAGCATCTAATTTTTCTCATTCCCCTTAGACCTGGCTTATTTCAACATTTGTTTAAGAACAAAAGAAGGAACAAAAAACCCCACCAAGACTGAAGTGCAAAAACAATTAAATGAAGAGTTTCCTATGCTAACAGAATCTGCCAGTTTCAGAAGTGTTTATTAACCACTATTTAATATAATCCAAACAACGAAGAAGTACTGAATTATCCGTGTAGTATAATTACATCATTTAAAAAAGAGTAAAGCCAAAACAACTGCAGAATATTTCTATACTGTAGAACTTGCCTTGACATTTATCCACATCTTGTTCTCCCTGTGACAACTACAATTTCTGTCACTCAACAGCAAAACATGTGCAAGACAAGCTCCTCCTCTACCATTTCATCTAAAAATGATAACTTTAAATAAAAATTCATAACTCACACATATATTTACCACACCTACACTATCTCTGTATTTCATACTAAAAGCAAGATTTTAAAACCCCTGTGATGTACCTATTTAACTGAAAGAACTTGTGAAGCAGGAAAGTTCTTGTCTGGCTATTTCCTCTGATCTTGTCCCCTTAAACAATATGTCAATATGAAAGTTTAGTTTTGTCTAACAGACTAATCCTAGACATTTCAAAAGGTACAGACTACCAGTGGTATTTGAAATTTGGCTTTTCAGGCACTGCAAAAATAATACTAATTTAGAGCCAAACAATATCCACCAGGTTATCATGTCTATTTTTTTTTTTTCAGATTTTCAGTTATGTTTTAGATTTGGACTATTTAAATTTAAACTTAGACACATTCCAGATGAAACACTACTTGGTCCATTGGAAGAAGTATTTAAGCTAAAAAACCTTTGAAATAAAAAACATTGCAACATGCAGAAAGAGATCCTATGCTTCTTCTCAGCACCTTTTGCAAAAAGCTGCTCTCCCTATGGTTCATTCACAAAAGAGACAGACAATTAAGGGTGAAAAAATTTTGCTCACCCTCTTATTATTCCAACCTGTCCTCACAGGTTTTGGATCAAGCATTATATTTTCAATAGTATTTTCTTCTGGATCTCCAATTCAGCAAGAAAATTTTGATTTCTTTGCATGTATTAAGCGCACGGCTCCAAATTGGACACAATGACCGAGCTGACTCCATTTCTACCCTAGGTTGTGCAGAGAGATTTACATCACTTTTACAGTGGTGAATGACAGTGCTTTTATTTACTCATCCTGGTGTGATGTTACATTCTCAGAACTACTTTTTGTGCATGATACTCTTGATTTAAGGTCAGCTCCTAACCCGCAATCTCTTTCTTCAGAACTCTCAGCCATTCCTTTTCCTGGACTCACCTGTTTTCTTTTTCTTTAATTTAAAAGCAGCACTTTAAGTTTGTCCTTAATAGCTTGAATCCCATTTTTCCCTGCTCATTCTAATTTCTTGCTTCATGTAAAATTCTCCTTCAATCTTCCAACCTCTCTGCAGTGTCTCAGCCTGGTATAATTTTTCACTGCAGTAAATGTGTGTGTCAATGGATCCATTAGCATCCTCTTTTCTTGAAAAGAAAAACATAAAAGACTGTTGTTTGTGCTGCTGCATCAGAAATGACTTATCTAGAACACACTTTTAACAACGAATATAGTTCAGAGAGACTGAGGAGCAGGAAGCAATCTTTCAAAGAAGAATCCAAGCTAAATGCCTACCAGGATAGAGGAGCACACTGGAGCCAAATGTAAGAACAAGAAACAGACTTTGCTGATCCTCAGGCAAGAGGGAAAATAGCAAGTAAGATCATAGATACTCCAGAACCACAGAGGGACAGTCCTGATAAAATGGCAGGACTAAATCAGCAACTTATCCTAGTGAAGAGGTATTTTCCATCAGGAATCATACACTGATCCATTTAGATACATAGAAACAGAGACTATCTATCCAAGACTTTAGCTGCCCTTACAATAAATAAAACTCAAGCTATACAGGCCTTTTACAGAGATTAGTTTATCTTGAAAAGCCTGTCACAGATTAATCTAACTTACAGAATATCCGAGAAAGGATAAGAAATGTTTTAGAATGCAATAAAAAAATGTTGATTTGATCTTTATTTCTCAACAAACTACAGAACAGCAGTTCATAGATGGAATGCATTAGACTAAGTGTGAAGCATGATTTGGGAAAAAAACAACAGGAAAGGCTACCATGGAAACATTTTTTTTTTAATATCTGAAAAAAATACGGAAAAAATATTAAATAAGTATATGGATGATAATACAGTTTCCCTAAGCCAGACTATGATAGCAGAAAATAATTCCAAATGCAGCTTGTTACAAAATCTGACTGGACGCAGGAATCCAGCACAATCCATGGACTACATAATCAAGTAATATGGGAAAGATATCACCTTCACTGTAGTGCTCAGTTACTTGTCTCAACCCACCAGCACTACCTAGATCTTACCTAGACACCCAGCCCAAACCAGCTTTCCTCCACTGCTCAACCTCTGTCAGAAGTTGAGCAATGCATATACCAAACCACTGGCTTAACTATAGCTCCAGGCACTGCAGTTTATAGACCTGCACAAATCCTTTTAATTACTCTCCCACACAAACTAAACAGAAAAGGCAAGAAGAGGTTTCATGCAGTTCTCAACAACTGTGCCTCTTTCTTGCTAAAGGAAGGAACTCATCTCTGCTAAGGACAGTCTAACCATCACCACAGCTTCCAGACAAATCAAGTTAGTGTGAACACAGAACAACAGGAAGTACAAAAGTAAGTATTTACATATGCATGCATGCATGCCTGCAAGCAGGCTCTCACAAAGAAACAAACTTTAATTTACAAAACTTCAAATCAAGACATAAATTGTTGTATTGCATAACATCATGTACAAAGGACTGGCCAATTCTGACTACAAGTGAGGTTTTGAGAAGCCAGGAAAGTTCTTCTACCTTTCATTCATTTTCAGAGCCTGGAGCACACAGATACTACACATTGGGCTGGGGAGTTTCAGAGTGGGGTGGGGAAAGACTTACAGATTTCCTAGTTCCCTGCAAAGATTTGCACCCCTCTGAATCATTTTCTCTACTTCATACCAATAAACCATTCCAACTAACTGCAATGGCTGGGAGGGATATGGCAAGATTAGCCACTCCTAGTCTGAAACTTCCACAGAAGCCTGTTCTTCTCCAAAGTCAAATCATGTATTCCCAGCCTCACAACTTCATGAGACTGTTACCACAAACTGCTGGATTCACTAAATGGAAGCAAGTCCTCTCACCAACAGGAAACAGTCACAACAGCTAACCCAGTTTCAAGACACCAAGCTGGACAGTGGACACTTGGAAAGCTATCACCATATTCTTTGTTCTGGCCTGGCCAGAAGGTCCCTAGAACATTATTTGAAATCACACTTTTTTTTCTTTTTTTTTTTTCTTTTTTTTTTTTTTAATAATAAATTCATTAAACTCTTACAATACCACAGTACTTCTAGTATTATAAGTGCAGAAAATAAATCAAACTAATTGAGAGCACTTTAGATGTTGCCAGCTTGACAACCACTAGTGAAGTTGGGTGAACTATAGAAGCATCAAATCTGCAACAAATTTGCACAAACTCTTAGTCCAATTTGTTCAATTGCGGAAGTTTGCGAAATTTTCACAACTTTCTTATCATAGTTAAGAATACTGATCCTAACGGTCTTTTCTACAGTCACATCAAAAAAAGAATAATGTCATAATATGTTTGGTTTCCAAGTTCACACCTGCATTCATACTTCAGTCAAGTTCATTTTTACGCGTTCTTCTCAAAATGAAGAGTTACCCTTCTGCTCAGTTTTGTTTAAATTTTAAAAAAATGTCCTCAAACATGACTATTATGGTACTTTCCCAGACCTTCAAAACCATATAATCTGAAGCATTAACTAGCACTGGATCCTGGATATCCCAGAGCACACAATACTTTCCACCTACAACAGCTTAGTTGCTGTAACTCTTGAAAAACTTCATGGAGTAGGGCCTGTGCCCAGCCTCTGCAGAAGAACAGCTTATCTCTGAGAAATACATGTAATACCTGCAATACAGATGGAAAAGGGCCACGGAATACTGCCAAAGAAATACAGGATTTTGTATGTAACACAGAGGGTACATATGAACCTACCAAAGCATCTCTCTTTTTAGAGATGAGAGACAAAGAGAAGAAGGGAGAGAAATAGGTGTAAGGAGAAACAAAAGGTGAAACAGGTATCTGACTGACCCATTTTGTCAGTGATCACTGAAAAGGGAAGGACCTGACCTCTCTTTTGCAGTTTCCTTTTCTCAGCTGACAAAGACTTATCAACAGAAGAGCAGTTTTCAGTTGTGAAGGCAACATCACAAAGAACGAGAAGTACTTACTTACAAGCAATAATTATTGTTCAAATTAATACTTTTGGGGATTCTTCTTCCTCACTTTCATTTTGAAGCATAGGCAATACTCTGAAAGTAGAAGAGGAAAAGATCATTAGTTTTTATCACAGAATCATTTAGGTTAGAAACGACCTTTAAGATCAGCAAGTCCATCCATAAACCTTTAACTGCCAAATCCACCACTCAACCATGTCCTTAAGAGCCACACCTACATATCTTTTAAATTCATCCAGGGATGGATGCTCAACAACTTGGCTGGGCAGCCTGTTAGAGTGCATGACAACTCCTTCAGTGAAGAAACATTGTTTTAAACAAAATTTTACTTTGGGGTTATCAAGGCATGGAGTTGGTACATCATTTCCTAACAGTTGTCTCGCTAATTCAGAATGGCAGCACACTACCAAACTAAATGTTGCTTCCTGGCCATTTAACAGAAAAGCAATCAAAAGCTGCACTATCAGACTCTGAAACTGCAATAAATTGGTTGTTGAAAAAGCTTATTTGTGAACCTGACTTCAAGGAAAGGAATGAAAGCAAGAAAGAAAAAATAAACAGGAAACCAATTAAAGCGACAATAGTTCCAGGAACAAAGGGAAAAAAAATTATAAACGCTTCAGATAACTGACTTTTACTGCAATGAGAATTCTGAAAAATTAGTCTTATTTTTGAATGAAAATTAAGTGATTTTCTATTTCAAAGAGAAGCTTCAGCAGCTGTACTGTTAAATGAACAAGATGAACTGGCAACTCTAAAGCTCTCAAAAGCAGCAACAGTGATAAAAAACAAATCTGAATTCAGTGTTTTCCTATTCATGTAATAAATTATTTAAAGTAATCAGCACCTACAAAGCCAGAGCCCATGAACTTCCAAAAATGGAAAGCCTGAGGGAAACAGGGAGATAGCCTATTTTCACTTCTATTTGAGATTGAGAGTTTGGGTATACTTTGGCTAAGGCACTCAATGAAAAGGTTATAGCTTTTGCTGTGATAAAATATCTCAGAAACTCAAACAAAAAAATACAACCCAGTTACTCCATGTATAAAAAGTAAAATCAGAAAAAATAACTCATTCTTTTATTGTAGCTCTCATCAAATCAGCTACACTGCTGCTTCACAAAAATGGAGAGAAGAAACTTTCAGCTGAAGGTGACTCAAGAAGCCAAGTAGAACAAAATTTCCACATGTTCCAAGAGGTAGCCCAACAGGGAACACATGGTCTAGAATGATGCTCACTCTTACTTTTTTATGAAGCGTTACGATGTATTTTCCTACAAGTTCATATTTCCAACCTCATTAACAAGTAGAAGGTAGTACATCATGTGAGCCATGCATATGGAAAAATAGATTTAGACAGATTGGCTCATGGTAAACACGAAGTGGAAACATTTACATTTCATATAACAAAAAGAACTATTACTAAATTAACAAGCTGATTTATTTGTAAGCAACAGAATTGCAAGCAGTACCAAAAGGCCTTTCAGTCCTACCAGGCTGGGCAAATCACCATGTCCTACACTACTAAGAGGACAGAAATAAAGCTCTCTGGGTTTTTTCCCACAGTTCCATAAAAAGAATAGACAGTCACTTAACATAAATTATGATTATCTTAAAACAGCCAGCCTACTCTGAAACATTCAAAACTACCAAAAATTTACAATTTTACAGCCTAGTACTGCTAATAAATCCCTGAGATTTGAATTCTATTCATAATGTAAAAACTGAAAGTATTTTAAAAAATCTTTGCATTTGTGTTTCAACCACTTCAAGAGTATTTACAAATATCACGAATTAGACAGTGTTTCCTTACACATAAATTTCCCCTCTGACACTGATCTTTTTGGAAATAAAAGTCATGAAGCAATCTTACGGATAGGAAATTTTAGTTATACTCCCAATTCTGACTTTGAATTGCTGGATGTACACAGACTAGTCATTACCTTTTTTCTTCTTTTAATTTAATCTATTTATAAAAAAATACATATCCTTATAAAGGATTCAATAACACCAGCAGCAGTGTTCGATCCAGCCTCCTGCATTACAACCAAAACAGAGTCCAAAACATTTCATGTAAAGTTTTCATACACTTTAAGCTGCATTTTAAAAAGACACAAAATTTGAAAGCACAAGAGCAAGGTAATAGAGTTCAAGGATGCCACGCTTTAGTGACTGCTGCTACAGAAGTGTTAGATGAAAATACCTGAGTCACCTTAGGAATACAGAGAGTTGCAGCAAGGAGGAAGAAAAAAAGGAAATACTTCTCCCATCCCTTCTCCATTTGACTGGGGCAGACTGATTTAGTTCTGAACACAGACACTAGACCCATATGCCAGGCCAGGATTACTTTCCCAATACCAGAGGACAGATCAGACATCACTCAAAATCCCACATTTAGAGAATGGCAAATTGTCTCCACTTCAGAAGAAGATAAACTATGCACTAAAAAAAGAAAAAAATTAAATATTCCCTTTGGATATGTACAGGATACCAGAGGTAGCTCTGAGGAACAGCATTTGTAAAACTGAAAACTTTATGACAAATAACAATCAAATATTTCCTTATCTGCTCTACCCTCAGAAAAAGAAATGGAAAATTTTCCAGGAAATTATTACTTCTGTAAGCCCAAGTGAAGCTCAAAACATGATTTTTACAGCTTTAAGAGATAATGTATGTTGGAGGTATATAACTGGAAAACTGAATTTCATTTTTCGTATACCCATCAATCCATCTGTCTGGTAGCACTGCTAATTGCTGGTACTAAGCAAACTTCCTGAAATAAATATGGAAAGAAAAACATCCCACAGAGACAGAAGGAAAGCTAATTTTTTTAATGTTTATATTAAGAAAATCATATAGGGTTTTCTATATACATTATATAATGGTTTGGGGTTTGGTTTTGTTGCATTTTTTTTTCTTCAGATTCCTTACTGCTAAGAGCTAAAAAAGCTGGCATATGCAAGGTACGAAGTCAAACCATTGAACTTCTACTGCACTGAGAAGAAGCTCCCAGGAATCATCTGTTTTGCAGAGAAGTGCACAGGATTCTTTCTGCAGTTTAATTTGGTATAGGAGGTTCCCCTTCAAACAAGCTTTGATTACCACTGGTTTGAGAAGGACATACAAGTTGGTCCATGAAATTCCACTTTCAGTCAAGCTAGATCTGGGAGCATTATTCCTCAATATTCGTCAAACAAAGCATAAAAGACAAAGATTTCTCCACACTTGTTTTTCTTTGTCACAGTACTTTGCCACTTTGACCTTGTTCTAAGAGTACACAATTTTTAACAGCACAAACAATTAGGAACAAAATTTAGTACCATTAAGTGCTTATCCTTTACAGAAGAAAATACAAAATAGTTGCTTTAAGGTACAAAGTCTCTTCATGATATTGAAATTTTGACACATAATGGCTTCTCAAGGCACAAACTCTGAACACTCTACAAAACTGATGCAGTACACAGAACAATGCACAATCCACTGACTTCTTTCACGGACATATTAAAGGGCCAAATGAAGAATTAAGTTATAAAATAACACCCCAAATATAAACACATTTTTAACCTACCCACTTGCCAGGAGGTAGGTGACTCAGAAGGTAATAAACCCATGTAACACTGCACAGTTCAAGTTCTTTCCTGCTCCTCTCCTTCAACACACACTGGCCCAACCACTTGACTGATTTCTCCCTTTTATTTACATGGCCCTAGCTGACACATCCCATTATTCCTGGAAGACACATCACTGTTGTTCAGTGTCTGTAGGCCCACATTTTTCACTTTACAAAGTTCTGTGTATGCTAGAGTGACATTGCTAATACATTATACTATTGCATGTGTAGTGCAAATTTGGGGAAAATTTGGAAAAACACTTCAAGCACTGGACCTCTTTTAGCTCTCTCAAATCCAGGAAAACATATGCTTCTTTTCCCCAGAGTTCCACTTTTTCTCAGCCATGTGAAGTGCCATCTGTGCTTCCCAGCCTGGCAGGCTAAAACTCTGCTGTCATTCAAATCACCAGTGAGCAAATTAAAGGCAAAGACTGTCCTCTTTAATAAAATAACAAGACTTACAAATGGCAACCTAGATCACAGCTCCAAAGGAATGAGTGGCAAGTGTGGGTAGCTAAAGGGTCACAGGGAGGAGAAGGTGGCAAACAATAGAATATCTCGAGAGCTTCCTTGTAAACTTCTGCTTCTCAGCAAACTAACACAAGAACTATGGGAATAAGAACAAGGGTAGATGGAAATCTCAGAAAGTAAACAAAAATATAACTCAACTGGCACAACACATTTCGTGAGATCCTCCATCCTGGTAGAAGGCATACTTGGCTCAGGGAGGACAGATATATCGGGTGGGGCAGGAAATCTTATCTTGAAAATCTTAAGATTAGTATATCTGTTCTGAAATACAGAATGCAACAGAAGCCAAACACTCCACAGAACATTAGAATGGAGAAGTTAGAGTGAGCAGGAAAATGTAGGCCTCCTATAAATTACCAAACCAGAAAATTTAAGTGGATGAGGGATTTGGATAGACTGTTGACATGGTTTTTTGGGTTGTTTTTGAGTTTTTGGGGGTTTTTTTGGGTGTTTTGTTTTGTTTTTTGGGGTTTTTGTTGTTGTTGTTGTTGTTGAGTACGGTTTGGGTTTTTTCCTAGACAGCTAGCAGAATCATTCAAAGCATAAGATTTAATATTAATGATTCACAGAGCAGGCCTTTTAGGAAGCAGATCACAGATAAACTGAGTTAACCTCTAGTTGGTAACTGGCTTACCTATTGCCTCTACAATACAATGCCTTACAAAGTTAACCTTAAAGGTGACATCAATATAATAATAACTAATATATTAATTTCCCAGACACTGAAATGCAAAGAGTCATGTCAGAACAAGCCCTGAAATACTTCTGATAAAGGCCAACTGCACTTTCCCAAGCTCTGGGAACAATCTGAGGGTTATCACATGGCTGGGAAAACTTCCAACAGTCCTGTGCACACAGCTACCTGTTTTAAGGCTGAAGGATTAACAGAAAGGACAAATCTCAATCCGTGCCAGATGTCCTCTGTAACAGACAATGGTACACTTTATTAGTGATGATGCAGTCAAAAGGGATTTGAAATCAAACCAGCTTAAGGAAACTAAAATTAAGTGCAGATAAAGTCCGGAAAAGTACATAAAAAAAGAGGAGACAGTATGGAGCAAGAATGAGAAAATTCAAAGGAAAGAAAATCACACAGAAAGAACACTCTGTAGACACAGGCTAATGAATGAAAAGACTGGGAAAAAAAGCTATCAGGAAAACCCAGTTAAGAATGTTGTTAAGTGAGAATACAGTCAACATTCAGAAGAAATAACAATCTAGAAGCTGAAACGCTGGCAAAACCCGTTCATCTAAAATCAGGTCAAGAAACAAAATTTAAAAAAACCAAACCTGGGTTTCAATTTTCAGGGAGGAAATTGCTCATGCAGTACAGCCTCATGTTTATTTGTTACTAGTTGCAGTATTAGTTCAAAATAGAAAGTTCATCCTACCAAAGATAATGTTTGACAGTCACAGGAGAAAAAAAAAATAATCAGCAAGCTTCATAGAAGAAGAGAGACAGTATCATACATGTCACTGAAAAACAACTGTGATGTTGAAAACACAACACAAAGGAACATGGCTGTAAGCCAATTTAAAAAAAAGGTTTGCTTGTTTCTAGTTCATATTTATATTAAAAAAGCTAGAGAACCTTGCTATTAATTTTGCAGGATCATTTTAAACTGTGGAATTTAATTCACACTATCAAAGTTCTGACATAAAGCAGGAAAAGTTTTTTAAAAATTAAAAATATACACCTTACTACCCACTGCAAATACCAGCTACGCCTACAAGTGCCATTACTTAAGTCATTTACAGTCAGAGAAAATTTATATTGAAAGAAAGGTGAACACACAAGAGAAATACTTACACCAACAGAATTATTAAAAGCCCTCTATGTATGAATTGAAATACTTCATTTAGTAAATTAAAAGAAAGAAATCACATTTTCTGTTGTGCCTTAGATGCCTCACCCTTTTCCTTCTTCATTTTTTTCTACCTCCTGAAAAAGGTAAGTTCTTCAAACCTACCCACAGTGAGCACATGGTTTGATTTTGCTCTGGAAATTATACTAGGAATTCATACATAATTTCATCTTTCCTTTAGAGCTTTTCAAAGAAGAACCAAATAAAAATCATAGCGCTTTATTCCAAAGTCTATCATCGATCAGCTTGAGTGAGTCTGCTTTTATTAACTGACTGGTCAAGTAGCAGTGCATTAACAAGATTGTGGTCAACCTCACTGCTGTGACTCAGACCCATAGCAGCAGCTGTGCAGATTTCAAAGATAGTATCAATTCTGTACTGCTGCCACTGCTCCTCCCTGGGAAGGCTAAGAACAGATGCAAGCAGAGTTCAGCAACCAGGAAGCTGAGAAAAAAAGGAACACACAACACTGCTTCCCTTGAGAGAGCGGTGCAGCTTCATGTTTATCAGACATGCTAAATGTTCGTGTTTATCAGACAGGTGAATCAAAGGTAGATCTTCAAACAAAGTCAAGAAGACTGTCAAAGTTAAGGTCCTGGCAGTTAAGATCAAAGAAGTGGTCAGGGATTTTCAATAACAAAATCTGAAAGATCTTCCTGCAATGTCTGTTAGGTGCCTGACAATGAAGGAAGCTGAAAATCTGTATAAAATATAATTTCATCAGTATAAATATTAAACAGAAAACCCATGCAATTCATATCATTCAGAGCAACAGAAAATTACTTGGAATATATTTCTTGATACTACACACCAAGTTTTATATCACTTAAATGCTAGGGAAAAAAATCATGCACTAATACTAGAGTACTTTTCATTTCGGAGAGATTTCAGGTCTTTTAAGTTGCTGGTATTTGAAAAAATTTTGACATCTTTTCCTTGAGCAGGCTTCACCAGAAACAGACTAAAAGAGTGTGATATTAAGAGAATATTCCTTCAAATGTACACCAATGTTCCTCCTGAAGTGGTTGTTATTTTCCTATCTCCCACTTTTACTATCCCTTAACCCATCTTGTATAACTTTCTTACTCCTCTCATGCTTAATTTATGACGAAAATGTTTAGCAAATTATACATATGTCCTTTCTACTTAGGGATAAAAAGCGAAAAAGTTACATGTTGATTTTTAGTCAAGTTGAATTTCATCTTTTTCTCTCTTTGACTTTATAATGTATGAAGGAGAGCAGACAAACACTGCAATGAATTTACTGTGGGTTAAAGGCTCCACAAAAAAGCACTTCATTCATACTCAAAGCAAGTATACATTGGTACTAAGTCAGGTTTCCCTACACTACCCAATGACTGTGGTATGAGCCACCCTGTGTGACCAGTATAATCTGGTATAATTATATTATTCTGTATAAACATGTGTTTATAAGCATATAATATGGCTATGTCTAATCTATACTATACCTATAACCCAGTTTTCAAACAGCAAAGAGCTTTATAAATTGTTTAATAAATTCTGTTTTCCTTTGTAAACAGCTGGTTCATTTAACCACAGATCACCCTTTCCCATCAGTCAAGAGATGCTGACAGACACCAGCAAAGAAAACAAGGCAGTACTCAAACACCAAGAGACACAGATTCATGAAAATAGGGTTTCTGCTAAATCCTGATCACAGCAACAGGACAGTAGGAAAAGGTAGAATATGGATGAACTCTGGTAAACATGAAAGAAAAGACATTGAGACAAGGCTAAAAAAAAGCATATGTAATCTTAAGCCTGATATACAAGCAAAATTTGTAGCAGCTTTCACTGTACACTTAGTTTTACAGAGATATAGTTTGACATGAGTGCTGTCCATCATTGAACTCATTAGAGAGCCTACTGGATAAAGAAGGACAAACTTGTCACTACACTTCATACATTTCCATCAGGAAATTGAAAGTCTAAAGCTGAAAAAGTGCAAGATAAAAGAAAAGATGAGAGATAAAATGTTTTGTTGAAGCTCAAAATGCACCCTCAAGAACTAATGAGTCTGCCTTCCAAATATCTTTTCTCGACACATTATTGTCACCAATTACACATATGTAATTAGTGCAATTAAGGGGAGACAGACACCTGTAATAGTACATGTGTCATTAGAAATAAGTTCAAATGACAATATTCCATTTTGGTTTACCATTGTTTATTCTTAAATACTGTCACACTGTGTTTTTTTATATTAGCACATATTAACTGCACATCTGGGACTATCCTTCAAAATAAAAGTAAGCCTTCATACAGCATATCCAAACACAGCTGAAGAATTCTCAGATGGGAATCACAGTTCACAGCATTTTTTTATCCACAATCATATTTGACCTAACATAAGAATAATAATAAAAAAAGCCATAATCTAAGGGCCCTGAGCTCTAGATACAGTTGAACACCAGGTGATGACAGTACATAAACACCATATTAATAAAATATTTTCAAGCAACAGCCAAGAAAAGAACTGTCCAAGGGAGCATTCCAAATGCTTTTATTTCACAGTACTAAGGATTTCAAAAAGAACTGTTAAAACTATGACCTTTTCTTATAAGATATGCTTAAACCAGATGAATAATCAATTTAATTGTGGTTGCTTCCACCAGGGAGAGTAAGAAGTTAAATACTACACAATTGTAGAAGACTTCAAGAGAAAAGCCACTAACAAAAGGTTATCAATCTAAAGATTCCCTATTTGCTTATGACTTCAAGGAGCTCTTACATAACAGAATGGCACGGAGAACATTTAGTACACAAGCAGTTCTTTACTGTCCTAGAAGTCAGATCACAGCAAACGCCTTAAGGAAGAAAAAAACTGGCTAAATATGTTTGCAGTTGCCAGTGAGTTTTACCCACTATTTACAAACGTCTCAGCAGGAAACAATTTTCAGGAATACCCAGGGTGCACCTTTGCTGTCTAACACAGTATGACCATATTGTAGCATTTCACATCAGCGTCACGAGGCAGCATATTTAAATGAAAATTTAAGGACTGTGAAAAAGTGTTTCTGTATTTATATTAGCTATATAAACATGAAAAAAAATCAAAAGACATGACTCAGCATGAAAGTGGTTCAGAATCCACATGCACCTTCAAGATAGCACTCTGAAATAAACAAGACACAATTCTGCTTACTATTTTCCCCACTTGTTTTCAAATATAACCATGTAATTGATACCCTGGTTAACACTTCTGATGGGACACTAAACTATCACCTCCATTTACTAGCTCAGATTTTTGAAAGAATAAAAAATTAGTCATATAAATCTCTAAAATCAAAAGGCCAAGATTCATCATTTCATTTTCTACACAATCTATAGCAAAACACCTCTCCTATGAGGAAAGACTGACAGAATTGGGTTTGTTCAGCCTGAAAGAGAGAAGGCTTCAGGATAACCTAATTGCAGCCTTCCAGCACCTGAAAGAAGCCTGCAAGAAAGATAGAGAGGGACTTTTGACAAGAGCATGTAGTGGCAGGGCAGCGGGGGATGGCTTCAAACTGAGAACAGATCTAGATCAGATAATAGGAAGAAACAGTTTCCTGTGAGGGTGGTGAGGCACTGAAACAGGCTGCCTGGAGAAGTTGTGGATGCCCCAACCCTTGAAGTGTTCAAGGCCAGGCTGGGGCTCTGAGAAACCTGGTCTAGTGAAAGGTATCCCTGCCCATGTAGGGGAGTTGGAACTGCATGATCTTTAAGGTCTCTTCCTATACAAACCATTCTATGACTCCATGACATTCAGGATATAATACCAATGCCTTAAACAGCATGGCTTGAAAATACCTGAAAATCTATACTGTGTTGTACCACAATCAATTTTATGCTCGTCTTCCAAATCTCTTCTCTAAGAAAAGGGCTGTCCACCAGAGAAAGCAGGATGTTACATAAGCAAGAGTAAATCTGGACTCAGACAGGCCAAAGTACTACAAAAGGGATCCCCAAAGTCAACAAATATAAAAGCACCAATCAAAGATCAGATGTAGGGGGCAATACATGTCACGTCAACAAAAATTGCAGATAAAAATGACTTAGATTTAATCTTTTCCTAATGGTAACTGAAGTCTACTTGACTTAAAAAGTTGGATAATAGGGTATTTTAACCATAGGTAAAACCTGTAACTGTGAACAAACCAACACTGGGGACATGCATGCAGTTAACCAATCCACTGAGCAGGCATACAAATGTGACAGTCTCCTTCTATTCTTGTGAAGCATGAGCAAGCCCACCCCAAAGAGTCACAGCATTCAAACAGCAAACCTGAGACTGATACAGCTGGAATAGTAAATGTACTCACAATCTACATAAGATCATGTACCACAAAAGGAACAGTCTTGGAAGTCTTAACTGAAAATACAGTTGGTCACAAAACTGTGACTGTCTCTTCAAAGCCAGCACAGCAGGATCTTATCTGCTGCAGGACTTCAGGAAACAGTGCATTTGAAGTAAGCAAAAATCAATGCTCTGTAAAACAGTATTTCAAACTCATTCTTTGGAAATTCTAGCATCAAAACATCTCTGGTGAAGAGATGCCAGCATATCCTGTTACATCTCAACACATGGTTTTATGACCCTATGTCAGATTTCAGTACTTGGGAGATTTCCGATTCTTGTCCCAACAGCTCGAAGCAACTAGATGTGTTCAGTGTGCCTAAGGATAAACTGCAAGTGACTTCATGCACATATAGAGAAGGGTCTTAACAGCAAGCAACTGAATACAGACCATGTTGTCTCAGCTCTTCTGCAGACACAGAATCTGCAGAATTATTAACATTACCTATGCATGATGCTGCAGTACATTGTACAGAAAAACTAAACAAGCATTTTAAATTATGCTGATCTCTCCGTACCTTATAAGTATGCTTGGCTCCGTGAGAGACCAATATTTCTTTGCTCTACTTATACTGAATTCCTCATCTGTAAGAGCACTATCTGTTGTAACTAAGTGAAGAAAGAAAAAAGGGCTTTCTCACATGCATTAGAAGGATCCTGCTGCCACCGAAAAAAAACACATCAGAAAAAAACCATCAACAACCTGCTAGGGAACATCCCCTGCTCCCTAGGAAGTACACAAAGCATATATCTGCAGAATCTGAAAATATTGTCATAGGGTGTAATGTAAGCTGCCAGAGTACCAAAATTGCCATCCATCTTTACGGCCTGGCAGAGCAAACTTCAGAAGCATCAGAGTATCCAGCATCACTTCATTGACGTTAGAAGACAAAAACCATTGCAAAGAGAATGTCTAGCAGTTCAATCCAAAATCCAGACTGCTGAGTAGGCATCTGCAATGAAGAATAACTCGAGGAGAACATCTTTCAATGCCACTGAATGCCTCCAGTGGGCCACATGAGGAAAAAGGTGTAATTCATGCTGTCCTATCTGCTGTAACTTAAAAACACCCCAAGCAATAGACAGATCAAAAAGTCAGATGCTGTACTGTTAAAAAACAAATCCCAAGATAACTGTGAAACAGATTTAGTTATTGAACAGAAATGTGAACACATGCATTGAGACAACTGTAAACTGTGAACAAGTCATTCTAAACCCAGACTACAGAAACAGGAAGGGCTGAGACTATCTAAGCACACTGAGACATGGCACAATACAACAAAGGTGTCTCAGTGAAACCCTCAAAAGTAAGGAAAACATTTATGTTTGGTTATAAGTTTTTCTCCTGTATACTCAAATCTTGCCCTAAATAAGAAACAAATGCTTGCCTAGGCAGCTGAGAGAAACTAAAGACACAGGTGCCCTGCCATGAATGGTTTTATACAACCAGGGTAGGAGAAAATAAAAAAGGGGATGTGGGGACAGAGTATGCATCAACACATTACATCCACATTAGATGACTGTATCCTTGAGAGGGAACAGTTTTTGTTGTTGCCGTGTCAGTGCTGATTGTCAAACAAAGGAAGTTGCTTAGCAAACACCCATAAGGAGAAAAAATGTGAGCTAAGTATAGCATACCAGGTATACTACATAGTTTATCATCATAAATAGAGGCACAGAGCTAAAGACAAGGGTTCCAGGCAATATGAAAGCTCACATTCTCAACTTGGTCTACAGGATTTTCCTTAGAGGCAAAGGGTTTTAGGAAGAAAATTTTGTAATTGAATACATTAATATTTTAAACAAATATTTTTACAAATATGTTTCATGAACTCTTCAATATCCAGCATACTGGATAAATACTTACTTTAACTTTTATTACATACATGCACAAAAACACCTTCAAAAAATAAACTCCAAAAAGCTTAACAAATATATTGGTACCCATACAAATCAGATTTACCTTGAAAAGTTACTGTGTCACTGTACAAACAAATTATGGTGAAGTAAAACATAAGTAATATAATAAACTAAAGATGAACATTGGGAGGTTATTGGAAGATAATTCCTACTGCTCTTTTACAAAACCTTTTGTAAGAGCAATGCTTTGAAGAAAGAGTTTAATTCACAGCAAGTCAAAATTGATGTCTATAAGATATTCACAGCAATGTTCCACAAGCTTCTAAAGAGTCTGTAGCATGTAGAATTAATAATGTCATGGTGATATTTATTGCTATTAACTGCCTCACAAAAGAAATTCTCTAACATTACAAAAAATTATTCATAATACTGTAAGATTATGAAGTAAACATATAATGAAAGCACACTCCTAAAAAGCATTTACATTCAGAATATTGCTACCACAAAGGAATTGTAGCAGCACTGATTTCATCAAGTTCTATATCGACCAACAGATGAAGTATTTATTTTTACTGTGTTATATATTCTGAAAATAAATTATGCACATTATGCCTTATAAATATCTAATACTTGAAGGAACTAAATACAGTCATTGATTCATTGAATTATTGATTCATGGAAACTATGCTTTGCTATGGAAATCGTGATTTTTTTTTAGGGAGGATACCTAAAGAGGACAGGTTAGCAAATACAAATGAAGAGGCAAAAACCTCAGAAAAAGATCATACCTCATATAACATCTCATACTTAAACAACAAAAATGAGAAATAAATTTTAAATATACATATACACCTAGCCTGTTATTTCACAGTAGTTCTCTGCTACAGGCAACTCTCCTGATTTGAAGACTTTTAGCCAAAATTCTTCCAAAATAGATACTGGGCTCTTCGCATCTCAGGACTACTTCTCTTCCTTTATTTATTCCCCACCCTGAAAATGTGGCAGGGGAGGGAGAAAAGAGCAGGAAGAAACAATAATCATGTGAGGGATTTAGTATATAATATTTGGGGGTGGAGGGGGGAAATCAGAATTGATTGCAACCGATTTAACAGATTGTCAGAAAATCATCACCTTGAAATGATGCATTATGGGCTACATAATATGAATTTACATACTTATCATGACAAATGACCAAGAGACATCACCAATTTTTAAGGCTGACAGATACTTCCTTGTAGAAGAATCATTTTTCAGTTTAAGTTGCCAAAAGCTTTTCAAGATGACCCATTCTGTGCCAGGTGATCATGTGAAAGCTGCTTCAACGTTTACATGGCATGCAAAACATATTTTTCCTCTTTCCAAGGAAAGCTACATAAAAATACACTTTCACCTCATTACAAGAGGTTATTTTTCTTCAGAAAGTTTAATCACTCGTATGCTTTAAGCTCTACATGCATCTTTCTAAGAGACAGCAAAATGCTTACCCTGACATACAAGTGATGCTTTTGTCAAGCTCACTGTAATGTTACTGTTACTGATTTTGTTTTGATATGTTGCAGCTGAGCCACCTACGTATTCTGTCTGTACTTACTCCATTCCTGTAAGGCCTCTGGGAACTAAAGATCCACAGCTGTAGACTCACAGGATAACAGAGCTTAGAAGGGACCTCCACATGTCCCTCAGCCCAATCTCCTGCTCAAAGTCAGATATGAGGTAAGCATGGGTTGCTCAGCTTTCCCACTTGGGTCCTGAAGAGCTCTAAGACAGAAGCTACACAGCTTCTCAGGGCAACCTCTAACACAGCTTCAATATCCCCATGGAAAGAGCTTTTCCTTATATCCAGCCTGAACCTTCTTCATTTCTATTTATGAACACTGCCTCATATTCTCTCCCCACACATCTCAGTAAAAGAGCTTGACTCCATCTTCTCAGCAATGTCCTCAAAAATCCAGTGTGTTGTTGTTTGATCCCACTGAGATCACCTGTTTCTCCAGCTGAACAAACCTATCTCTCTCAGCCTCTCCTCCCAGGACAAGTGTTCCCTAATCATCTTGGTAGTCCTCCACCAACTTTTCTCTTTTTTTTTTCTTTTTTCTTTTCCTTAGAAAAAAAACTGAATCCTCAGCCACTGCTGGCAGCTACTCTCCTCAAACCCTTGTTCCTAAGCACAAAGGCCTGGGAGACCTTGCTGGTGATGTCTCAGTAAGGAACAGAGGGATCAGGGTACCCCAGCCTTATCTGTGTCCACTGTCACTATGACATCACATTCCAAAAGAAGTTCGTATTTTACTTGCCCTGCTTTTCACTACTCAAGTACTAGAAGAAACTCTTCTTGCTGCCCTTGATCTTCCGCCTAAGTGTCATCTCTAGGTGAGCATTGGCTCTCTTGATGTCATCCCTACATACCAGGACAATTTTTCTAAATTTCTCCTTTGTAGCATGTCCCAGCTGCCCCTGTTTGTATATCGCAGTTTTGCACTGCAGCTCAGACACGAGTTCCCCACAAAGTCAAGTTCATCTCTTGATAGGCCTGCTTGCTTTCCTAATTATCAAGATGGATCACTGGCACTTAAATTTATTCTCAGTGATACCCCTGTTGGATCCAACAAGTATGAAAACATAAGCTATCCATGTAAACAAAAGGGTGGAAAAGAGAGGAGCCAACAAAATTTGACTAAAGAAAGAACTGTAATGTGGGAAAAAGCTGATACAGTCAACACAGTGAACACAATCTTGAGTTTGGGATACGGACCAAGTCTGAAATGGGTAGAAAGACAGGCAGGGAAGAACAAATTCAAGTGAGGGAAGCCAGAAAGAATGAAGCACAAAATTGAAGGTGGAAAACTACAGAAGACAGAAGTACAGGAGCCAGCAGAAATGCACAACACAAAGATGAGAGATCCTTTTTGTGACAGAGAACTGGATGTGAAACTGAGGGTAGTGGACAGAAACCTGAGACCAGCAGACACGACTGTGAAAAGCCAGAAAGGATTCAAACAGTTAAAGAAACTGTGATAAACAATTTATTAGTTAAAACCTCTATGCACAGTAGTACTGCATGTCAGATAAGAAGCCCTTTAGCAAGAAACAAACTGTTTACTTGGGGAAAATAGGTTTGTGATAAAAAATTCAGAACAGGGCAAAGAAGATTGGGACAGAGATATCACAATAGGAATAAGCAGAAAAATCAGCATCCATCAGAAAATGCTCAGTCCCAGAGCCCAGAACAGAACCCAAGATTTCAGAGTTTCACCTCTACTTTCAAACTCTTAAAAATCTCAGAAAACCATCATTTGGAACACAGCTGAATTACAAATTACTAGTATCACATTCCCACCTAGCTCAAGAGGCCCAAGTCTCATGGCAAAATAGACAAATTTCAGCATTTTTAAAGACTTATATGCTATATGCATACTAGTCATATGTGCAATCCCACATGACAGAGGGTTTCCTTCTGTCCATCAGGCTTGCTGACTTTTTTTTTTTTTTTTAATCTAGAATTTGAACATTTTGGTTATGTGAAAAGAATTTCGTGGAGTTTTAAACAGTTGACTATCAAAAATCTAACTGTCAGTTCAAAAAAAATATATAGTCACATCACAAAAAATTAAAGGCTATTTGATCTTGTTCTCTGTGCCCTTGTACCTAAGGTACTCTTGCTGTGTTACTGAACAAAGTGTTAGAAAAAAATAAATAACAACATTATATTATATAAGGACCTTGCCACATGCACTGCAAATGTTGGCAAGTGTGTTGTTAATAAGACAGGTATTGTAAGAAAAGTGAGGGAATTATAACTGTCCTGGAAAATTTTATTTTCTTCTTCTTCTTCTTCTTTCTTGCACACAAATAATCTTTAAAAGAAAAAAAAATATATCAAAAACCCCCACAAACTTTTAATGGGCAATCCACTCTTCATCAAAAATATGGACTTAGTACCTTGGGGTTAACACTGAAACACTAAGTATTTATACTTGCAGTCTAAATCAACACCATACTACAAATCAAGCAATGAAGTCTTTTCTAGATATGCATTCATGCATCCCTGTTGAGGGTTTTTTTAAAAACAACAACAACAACAAAAAAGCCAGATTATTGTTAGGAAATTAGACCTTTATGGGAAAACATTTTAGAACACATAAATCATTAAAACATTGATAGAGTATTTTGAAAAATCATATCATAAAGGTCCTAAAATTGGAAATCCAACACAAAGGAATACATAATGTATCTCAGGAGACTTATGTGAAAATATTACTAGTGAAACATGCAGGCACTAGAGACTGAAGGTAATGAAACAGCAATAGAGGAAATTAAGAAAGTACAGTATGAACAGCACATAAACAAATAGTGAGGCCACACATTATTTGATACCAAGAAAAGGGATTCAGTATCGCACACTGAGCACCATCTATGCCATTCTATGCTATACACTGAAAGCAACATTGTAGGGAAAAAAGTAACATTTAACCCTACACTTACAGGCCACATTACATGTCTTACAAGAATCTCTAATTCTGCCATTTCATGATTTATAGGAGCTTGGTCTTGCAATTTCAAAGTTCTTCGGTTACAGTTTTTGTTGCACAACAGCAAAACACATACTCTATTTCCCTAAAATATCCCACATCACTTCACTTGCAGATTGTTTTCATCATACAAGAGATACAGGAGATGCATATTAATGCAATCACACATAGCATGCAGCATCTATATTTGTTTTCCTTATTGTATTAGAAGCATATTCTACGACCAAAGAACAAGCTTTTGGAGGAGTCCAGAAAATTGTCACTTTTGCTTTGACACTAGCTCCCCCTCCAGACCAGACTAAGATTATAGTAATGACTTTTTACTTTAATTCTGACTCTGCAACAAGATATAAATACTCAAATCCAAACCTTCTTCATCTTTATCCACTGAAATGTCAATGAACAGATTGAGCTGATAAACTATATATAAAATTATCATTTATTATTTTAACTGCATACATTCCATGCCTGGGAAAATCATTTGGTTAATAAAGATCTGACAGATAAAGCACCTATTCCATACAGCCACACAAAGACAGAAATGGACCAAAAACAAAATATTTACACTATGAATGGTGTGCAATATTTGTAATACACAAGCATTCAATTATACAATCATGTCTTTATTTGCAGTCTCAATAAAGTGATCATAAACCACAGATATCAAACCAAAGGGAAGCCCCTATGTGGTTTAGTACAACCTTTACTGATTCACTTAGGTGAAGTACCTCCATTTCTACTCCAGCAAGTACAGCTAGCATTTTTTTTCTCATATTAGCTAGAACTAGCATATTTTAAGTTGTTTAGCTCATGAAACCACCAAAACTTTAAACAAATGAAGACAATGGACTACAAGAGAAAGAAACTACAACTTCCAACTGACCTTCGGTATTTCCCAGTTGTCAAATGTCCTGGCAGCTACATCACTAAAAGAGTGAATTTGCCTGATTCAACACTCCAAGTTGGTTCCTGCCTTTCCCTCACTGTTGAACTTCTTGCTCAGAAAATATGAGTAATTATACTTCCAGCTTTGAAAAAGGCTGTCTTCTTACGTGCAGTTGGGAAAATATGCAAACTTTGCAATATGCTTAAGGTACACATACATATGAAACCCTAACGAGCATCAATAAAAATCTGGCAGTAAGCATACCTGCAATAACCAGAGAAACAGACGCTACTGGAAATACATCAAAGCAGAGTCACCAACTCCTCACAGCTAGTTTTCTTTAATAATGAAAGGAATTGTAACAGTCATCTGTAAAAACACCCCAAGCACCAGCAGCACAGGCAAGTTGGCCACTTATTTGCTTTTGCAGTTCAGACTTTTCTGAAGTTTTTGATGACTTGCAGTGGAAAATTACTTGGAAAAATAAATAAGGTTAATACTATAAAATCAAGAAACCTTTTTATGCTCACTCTTTCTGAAGTGTTTACTCCATTAACTTTCAGGCCTAGACACTAAGATCCTGTACTAAGGGATAGAAGGAGTATGTGTATATATATATGTATGTATGTATATATACACATGTATACTGAAACATACAATTTTCAGCTGATGTGTATGTTTCAGTATGCAAACACACACGCACAGAACAAGAGGTACCAAGTGCTAATACAAGATCGCAGGTAAAGTACAAGAATTTTCTGCACACAGGGCTGTTCTCCACATCCATGTACACGCAGCATGTGCATCACAGCGTACCATGTGTGCGTTGAGCGCGCAAGGACAGCAGGTACTGCCCGAGGAAGTTACAGTCTTTCAACAAGCAATTTTACAGCTGATGCCTTTGCCCTTAGGCTTCTTGGTACAACCTCCACCACGGCACTATAGTTCCTGCCTCTTGTACCCTCAACCAGGAGCTTCTGAAAGCAGAGGGTCACAGCCTGGTCTTTGCAGTGCATCAGGAACACCGTGCACACACTACTTGCACGCTCGTGTGAAAGACTTGAGCATACATCAACCACTGACTCGCCCAGGGCTAAATCGCCAGAGCCTTACCAGTAACAGGATCCACGACCAAAGTCAATAGCGCCGAAATACAGGAAAGGTCGCCGTGGGAAAAGCCCCAGGCAACAACCAATGGCTCTGTACGCGAGCAGACAACCACTTTCTCGAGCTACCAGGCGGCCCTAGAGCGTCGGGTCCGTCCTCAGAGCCCACGTTTCCCGTGTATTCCCCCCTGCCAAAAGCAGGCGTCCCCTCGGGCGGCCGCAGTTCCCGGGACAAGGAAAGTTGGAGGCCGCCTCCCGCGCCCTGCGGCCGCGGCGCACGGGACGGCGGCAGCCGCGCTCCGCGCTGCGGGAACCCCGCTGCCCGCGCCGCCGCCCGGGGCTCGCACGCATCTCCCTCCCGGGCCCGGCCCGGCCCCGCCGCCGCCGGTGATGCCCCGGCCGCCCGCCGAGCCCCGGCCTCCCCTTCCTCCGCCGCGCTCTCCGGCGGTCTCAGGCCCCACCGGCGACCCTCAGGTGAGGGAGCCCACGGGGACCCCGGCGCACGGCGGGGACCGGCCTCCTCCCCACCATCACCACCCCGGCGGCGGCGGCAGCGGTTGCCGAGCAGCGCCCGAGTCGCAAAAGCGGCGGCGCCAGGCCCGGGGAAGAGATGGGGAGCGCCGGTCGGAGCAGCCCCGTCTCGCCTCGGTACCCGCTTCCCCGCCGCCGCGGCTGCCGCTGAGCCCCCGCATCCCCTTACCGGAGTGCCGGCGCCGCCGGCGGAGCCCGCGCTGCCGCTGCCGCGGGCGCCGGGCGGAGGGGGCGGCGGGAGGAGACGGAAGCAGGAACCCGCCGGCGGCGGAGCGGAGCGGAGCTGGCGGGGACGGGGCGCGGGGCGCGGGCAGGGCGCGCGCCGAGGGCGGGGAGCGGCGCGCGGGCAGCTGTGACAGCGGCGCACGGCCCGGGCAGCGCGCGCCCCCGCGAGCGCGGTAGGAAGAGCCGCGCCGCGGGCGCGCGCCTGGCGGGGGAAGCAGCCTATGGCAGCGCGAGCCGGGCCCCGGTGCCGCGGGAGCGCCCCCGTCACGGAGCGCCGGAGCGCGCATGCGCGCCCCGGACCTTCCAGCGCCGCCGCTCCCCCCCGCCCCGCCGCCTCCTCCCGCGCGCCCCCGCCCCGGGAGCGGCCGGGACGGAGTCGGCAGCGGCCCCGCATCGCCACGCGGGGCCGTCCCCGCCCGGCGCGGGACCGCGGGGCGGCGGCGAGAGCCGGCGGGAGGCGCGGGAGCGGCCGCCTTTACCCCGGCGATGGGCGTGAGCGCGGAGCAGCAGCGCCCGCCTGAGCGCCACCGCGGCGGTCCTGCCTCCCGCGAGGGAGTGCGGCGGGGATGGGGCGCGGGGGCGGTGCTGCGGGGCACGCCTGAGTTTGATCCCCCCGGGAAGGCGTCCCTCCCCCCGTGGCTTTGTCGCCGGCGGCGATGCCGTGCCGCGGGCAGGGCCGCCCGCAGCCCCTGGCAGCGCTGCTGCCCGCAACAGGCTGGTCCCGCCCGCAGCGCCAGCGCATCCTGCCCGCCAACAGGCGAAGTGGTTTCAATGCAAACATCCCTACAAAAGACAGAAATCTCACGAAATTTTCTATTATGAGAGAAAAAGGAGTGCTCTGTGTCAGCTGGGTGACAGCAGGACTGGGGAGAGGCCCGCTCTTGCCCAAGCACCCTTGACTGTTCCGCCTTTGTGGCTTAACAAAACCCTTCCCAAAAGTGCACGTAAACGGGTGAAGTCGGACGGATGCAGAATTTCAGAGCGTTTAACGTAGCTATAGTTTCCTAAACATTCAAGCTGCATACATTTTTAAAGTTTGTAATGTGCACTGGTAATGTTTTGCTTGGGAGATGCAACGGCAGAGATGGGAAGGTAGCGTGTGAAGTAGAAATTGTAGTAGGAGTATGTTGGAGGATACTGTGATTTCGGTAAAAGCCAGAGCTGGTAAGGATGGATATTTTGTAACTAATCACATCCTCCTTGCTCCCCCTCCCAGACTCAGAAGGGCTGTCCTGCATATTGGTGTTCTGTCCTGTATTCTCTCACACTTGTCTTCTCTTGTTTATTTCACAAGCCCCCTTGTTGGTTTTTGCTCTGTTTTCCCCAGAACTAGAAAACATTCACAAATGTGCTTGTAAGGTGTGAGACATTATGCCAGTGTCTGTTGGATTTTCTTTTTTGACTTCATACATTCTGGATCAGCTGCGTGCTAATGTGGAGCTTGGCGCACAACCACCACAAGCATTGTCTGGGGGATGGAAAGAAAAGTTACAATATTCTGTGCCCATAGCAACCTTGCAGAGAGATCTGGAAATGCAGAAATAATTAATATATCTTCTTTTTTTCCCTAAGGTTTTGATTCCTAACTGACAATAATAGAGATTAGTTGAGAAACTGAGATCATAAGCAGATTGCTGATGGTTGTCAAGTGCTGAGTGCAGTTGCTAGCTCCTGTGACTGTAAGAGTTGTTAAACCTACTAACAATTATATTGCTTATTGCTTGACAAATTTAGTCAAGGATTTGTATTCCAAAACCCAGTTCCATAAACCAAAAATATTTTAAAAGTTTAGGTATGTGCAAAAGGCCAAAAGTGTGTGCAGTGCAGGGAAGGGAAGGAAGCCCCCATGCCTGGAAATACTCAACATCAGGTTGAGCGGGTCTTTGAGCAACCTGATCTGGTTGAAGATGTCCCTGCTTATTGCAGGGGGTTTGGACTTAGATGACCTTTAAAGGCCCCTGTCCAACACAAATCATTCTGTGCCTCAAAGCTTATGATCCAGAAAACAAGGTTTGGCTTTCCAAATGATACATTTAACTGTATGTTGCCTTTGCTTGGAGGATGTCGTCTAGAGAAGGATTCTAAAAGAAAGTAAAATTGTTCAAGAGACTTCTGAAAAGTGGAGATCTGATGGGTCTTTCCTGTCTGGTGGGAAGATACTATTTTATAGACATATATCTGATTACCAACCCACAAAATATTAGGGTACTTTCAATGCAAACAGTTCCTAGATACAATGTTTGCAAACTGGACAAAAATCAGGCCAAAATAGATGGGCTCTTTCATTGATACACTCGTGGTGATTTCAGTTGTACTTACTGTGGTGTGAAATTAAGTTCATTTCAAGTGATTGTTTAATGCAACTAGGAAACTACTGCTGGTTTACTTGCTTTCAAGCCCATAATATTCTCTGCTACAGGCATATTATCTTAGAAAATGACACAGTACTATACCCAGTATCCTCTGGAGATACCAGTGGGTAAAACGTGATCAATCTGCACATAACTGGTAGAGTTAGGAGCTATTTTTATTTATATTGCAGTTCTAACCATATTGGCCACATTATAGCAGCTACTGCTATCAGCCTCATTTTTATTTTAAGGAATTTGTGACCTGAGCTGTGATATGCCATGACATAATGGGAGAAAGAAAATTAAATTACTAGGGAGAGAGATGAAAAGCTAGTGAGAGGAGTGCTGTTACAGAGCGCTAACTTTTTACAAATGCTAAATGCAGCAGGTACATACAATTTGAAGTACATTTTCCAAATTATACTGAAAGGCCAGCAGCTAATTTTATTTTCACCACAAAAAGCTCATTTTTAGGTATAGAATGCCTCTTGTGACTCCAACAACTTTTTCATTCCATGACCAAGGGGCAGAGCCTTAGTTTGTTGGTGCTCTGAAACTCTTGGAAAGGAAATTTACACTAGAATATGGGACACTTTTTCACTACCTTGGTTAGGAAGTTAATTTTCCTAAACAATTTTAAGTTGGAGGACTCTAGTTCTGGTTGTGGAGTGTACAGTTTCTAGTGCTCAATCTCACAGCCCAATGAATCACTCTTACTCGATACAGACCCAAAATCTGCTGGAGTCAGCTAATTCTTTCCACTTGGCAGGAAGGTGGTAGCACTTTTACATAGCAGGTGGAATCTCAGCAGGGCAACTCTAGTTTCACTTTGATGAGACATTCTGCCACCTGTCTCAGAAGTTCCTCTGAGTAGCAACTTGAGTTAAAATGGAGTGTAAAGGTATTTTGACGTTTTCCCCCAAATACATAAACACATACTGAAGTCCACATTTAAACCTCCCTAGAAACAAAATTCTGCTTTTGTGAACTTTTTATTTCTCTGTGCAATGTTAACAAGTTATCTCTTATTCTTCACTATCTCTGAACCCTGGAGCCATGAAGAAGTCTTAATGGATAACAACAATTCCTTAAAAAATGCCTTAAATCCTTATCCCTTTATATTAAATGATTAGAAGCAAATTCAGGTTTTAGCTATCATAGTTGTAAAAGTAAACTTGAAAGAAAGAATCACCAGAGCTGGAAGGGATGTTAAAAAGCACTTCTCAAATTATTATTTTTTTTTAATTAAGCATCAGTTTGGGGCTTTGGTTACCTTAGGTTTTGTGGACACTTTTTATTTATTGCAGTGTAACTGTACCTTGGAAATACTTCACTTATAAAGACATCCAGTTGTCCAGGTGACAGCAGAGTTAAACCACACACTTATCTGAATCCTCCCATATGCAGCTTGGCACTGCAAATTGGCTTTGTTTCATAACAACTATTCTATATTACCTGTTGCAGACCACTGTAAAATGGTAATACTCAAGGATCACTAAAACTAAAATCAGAAAAGGAGAGTGTTACAGGTATTTTTGTCTTTGCTTACTGTAAAGAATAATACAGTTTCTAGCATAATTTATCTAAGCTTTGTTTTGTCATATGAAGTAGGAAGAAGACGTGTAGGAACAGCTCAAGAACCAGTATATTCAAGAAACAAATGTAGAAATTACATTTGAAAAAATTGCAACTAGAGAGAAAGGGTGTTATGCCTTTGTCCCTTGTAAATAAAAACTGCATATACTAAGGAGGATGAGTTGGGAAAAAAAATCTAAATCAGTTAATTTTTCCTCCTTGTAGAAGTCAACATGCTATAGTGCAGACACTGCACCAGTCAGAAAACTGCAGAAATGCAACTGGAACATAAGAATTACAGAAAACGTGTCACAAGGGTTAAAGGAAATTCAAGACACAATAGGAATGAGATTACAGAAACTGCCAATGTTACATAAAACTTAAAAAAAATTCTATTACAAATCATTTAATATAAAACCAAATTTCTTAAATTCTAAAAAAAAACATTCTAAAGGATCCATCAAATGTTTCTGTTGTAGCCTTCAGATTTTTTCCTGCTTTTCCCACTGGTTTGAAATCAGGTCTCATACTTGTTATGTCTCACTTTCACGTAGAAAAGAATTTCCAATACTTGATCCCCCCTCCCCCCCCAAGTTAGTAGTGTTGTAAGAAAAGTTTTAAAACATTTTTATTAAGACTTATATCTGTGTCCATTGAAGGATATCAAGAAAATCTGTATTTATTTCTGCTTTTCCAGGAAATGCCAGCAGGTACAGCCAGTCACTCTAAGTGCAGTACAAAGCAATGGTTCCTCCTCCGTGGAAAAAACAAAAAAGAAACCAAAACAAGCAAAACAAAACAAAAATCTGAATTACAGAGATATATTGCTGTTAAAAGATGTGAGATAATGCTTCAGCATAACATACAGAAGTACTTGCAGCTGCAGAGCAACTCAAGAAACTTTTCTGTCCATTAACCAAAACACTTTCAGTTTCCAGCTTGAAGCAGGTGAAACCATAACAAACATTGCCCAAGGACTGTTTATCTGTACCCAAAGCATTTTAATAAAGTGTTTATATGAATCAGGGCAAACTTATTCTTTCTTGACACTTCCACATTTACAATTCTTCTCTTTGAATTCTAGCAGGACTTGATGTGGCATAGCAGTGTTTCTGTCTATTTACTGATTTTATTGCAAGCAAAGTCTTAAAGGTCAAAAGGAACAAAGGGCAAACACAATTAAAATGTGCTGGGTGGGTTGTGTAATCAAAAAAATTGTATTGTGGATGTTCATTAAACATCAGAGATGCCTATGGTTATGTGGAAAATACAGCTGCACAGTGGTATCTCTTCTGGGGAAATGAAGCAGGAAGAGCTTCACAAACAGCAGCAGTCTGTACATCTCAGCAGAATAGAGACGATACATGCGTTATATTGGAAAGACAGTAATGTAAATGCAAAGGCAAAAGGATCTTCTCCATCTCTACATTCTTTCTTTAAATTGAGTCTCATGTAGTACAGCTGTGTAAACACAATCATTTGTCCCTGCAGATGAGTAAGTAAAATACAGATTATCCAAAACTTGTGATTTGGATTATCCAAAACTATGCACTTCAGCATTAAAATCCAACAATGTAACTTATATTACAAGCTGAATGAGCTGCAATGTAGACACTAACACCTGAAGCTAACCCAGCACTTCCCACTTTAAGATCTTATTTCAGTTGCTGGCAGCAGAAATACTTGATTTCAGAAACTGTCAGCAGCTTGGACCAGCATTTTTAAAGCTCTGTCCCTTTATTCTCAAGTGCCTTAAGTTTTGGAGTCACAGTTTCAAATTTCTCAGGATTATGCTGGTAAAAAAACGTGCCTTTAGTTTTTCCTTTAAAAATCTATTTGTATTTATAAGGAGCAAGGGAGAGGATATGACTTCAAAAATCAGATTTTTCACACACTCAAAACTGCCATATAATCAAATCAAGTTTTGCAACTAGATTTTCTTATCAAATTTTCTGAATATGCTAATGGATATGGCCTGTTCTTTTAGTGGGACCAACTCTGAAACTGAGTTTCTGGTCTAGCTGTATATGGAGACAAAAAGAAGTCCTCTGTCTCATGTTTGCACATCATCTCCATGCATTTCTTGTGCCCAAAGGAGCTAGGATATCCTTACAGACAGACACACTCATCACTGCTTCTGCTGTAAAATACTAGAAGAAGCAGCATTTCTAGAGCTGAGTAGTAATTACAAACCTCTAAATATGTCAATGTGGTATTGCTAAAATGCTAATTGCTACAATATTTCAAGGTTTCCTTGCTCAGATTTTGAATGCAAGGCATTCAAAAGAGTGCTGGTGTCTACACTATTTTCATAGTACTTTACAGCTGCATTAATTCTCTCTTCTGGACTTCTTTCCATCTATGGAGAAAATGCACTTGTTCATCACCATCCCATTTCCTATCTTTACTCAGCTCCTATTTCTGCCACAAGAGGGAAGAGGAAAGTGCTATTTTTTTTTTTTTTTTTTTTTTTTTTTTTAATGCTTGACTGTGCAAACATGTTCCTTCAGAGTATTTTTTGGTTTCTATACATCCAGAGGGGAAAAAATAAAGCTACTAGGTTGCCAGTGTTTTTGTACAACAGGTCAAGCTTTCTTGTTTTAAGATCTTAGCCCTGGAATTTGGGTTCTTGCTAACTTGCAGTAATTTATTCCAGACTGATGATTTATCTTGGTCCATTGGACTGGACATTAAAATTGCTACTTGCTAATTTGCTTCCTCTTTCAGATCAAGTTCCCAACCCCAACAGATTTGTGTAAATAAATGTATCATTTCTTGTAAGATTTTCAATATTGCAATTTAACAATAGCATTATCAGATAATTTCTAGGTATTCATGGAGAACAAGAACTTATCTGAGAGCCTCATCTGTGTGCTCACTGGGTGTGGTGATTCCATTAGCTTTCCAAACAATGGATTTCCTGTGAAGGTAAACTTACACTCAGGAACAGCCTGGTCTGGTTTACAGCCTGAAATAGAAATGTGAAACATTTTATCTGTGGCTTATAGAGAAAATACTATCGGCTTTTCAAATAATAACCCCAGCTGTCCTCTTTCTCAGCATGGCCTTTGCAAGAGGTTTATGCACACGCTTTCAAAGAGTGAGCAGCCAATAAAAGATCTACTGGAGAAGGAGAGCCTGCAGCACTGGCCTGGCATGTCACATGGAGCTCTGCTGCATTCTGGACGTAAATACTTCTGTAAACTAAAACCAGGCCATACCAACACATTTTATTCAATTAAACTTTCATTAGACTCAATTATTTTGTTTTCCTTTTGACTAATTTATGTGAATTTATTATTACATCAGTAGCTGCAATTGAAATAGTTCTTAAATTTCCCAAGGGTGTTTCATTGTTACTGCGTCTGTCAGTGTTTGGAGCAAATGGAAAAGCAGATAATAAGCAAGCAAAATCAATTTATCGGTGCAATTTACTTATCAGCCCATTCTCACATGTCCCACATGTAACTTGAATGACCAGTTTTTCCTTCCATTAGCAAGTAGGTTAAGAAAAAGGATCTACCTCCTAGCAAGTGCCAGATAAACCAGATACTGTACCCCACCTGGAAATTTAAAAGTTATGTGCAGGGCCTTCACTTGAATTGCATTCCTGTTTCTAGCAGCACTGACACAAAGATTGTGGCTAACAATTAAGAATACAGCATGGCTTTGTATCTCATCAAATAAAATAAACTCCCCACAGTCACAGAAAAGGAACAAAGCCTTCACTTCCACCAGCTCTTCTACAATTGAAGCAAAACATCTACTTGCAGCTCTGGAAGTGGGTCTTGCTACAGTGATACATGTACTCAAGACTTTATTTTTAACTTATTAAACTGCATTATCCCTGGGAAAAAAAAAAAAAAAAAAAAAAAGAAAGAAAGAAAAAAGAAGAAGAAGAAAATAAAAGAAAAAAAAAAAGAGAAAAAAACACAAAAGCAAGCAAACAAACAAAACAGGATAAAACCCCACCTCCAGATGGTTAAAAACGTACCAGGCTCTTTGCTGGGAAAGAAGGCTGTAGGGAATGAAGGGCTGTTGTGAGCAGGCTACTCTGATATGCCCATCTGTGTTGTTTCTCCACCAAATGCCAAGGTTGTTTAAGGTTTTGCTTCTAACATCCAGCATTCCATCTTGGTGGCAGCTCCCTTAGTGTCCCACTGTAATCAGAAAGCTGTCAGCTAGTGGAGAGAAACAAAGCTTTTGTCAGTAATGCTCAGAGGCACTGCACTGTTACCAGGCTTTAAAACTGGCTATCTCATTTCATAATAGTCTCTGGATACTTGTGATAATCAATTTACTTCGAACCTCAAAGATGGAAAATGATTCAGTATAGTTAGAAAAGCCAAATAATTAAGACTTCTCTAGTAATTTGGAAAAATGTTATATTGCATGATATGAAGAATTGAAACTGTTTTCCTTGCTAACCTTTCACCTTTCTTGAATTAACATTCAAGTGATTGCTTCAGAGCATCTCTAACAATCAGCCAGGGAGGGTTAAATTCCAGTAATATACAGGTACACTTTTTGTAAAGTCTGATAGTTCTTAGATTAAGTATTAAAGCACTGCCTAAGGCAGCCTTCTCTCCTCAGTTGTGCCAGATTAAGCTGACCTGTTGCAATGCCTTTTAGCAACATGAAAAGCAGCAGAGCAAGGCCTAGGTTAGAACCTGGTTACTACCAAAGGCAGTTACTGCTCTGGAAGGGGGCTAAAAGACCCACTTTTGCTTTCTAAGCAAATATAGGTTTGGCTGTGTAGTGGTGTTTATTTGCACTAATCATAAGCTATCTACTGTTTGCAAGCTTTTTCTGATTCTGAGGTAAGATTTGGATATGAATATGGTGCATGTGTGAGATTAAAATTTATTTTATCTAAACTGGTAGCACAAAACTTTAATTTGCACAGGAAATCAAGAGAGAAGTGGTTTACTAATTTGAGAGTTATGCCCAAAAGTCTGCAGTAGGTAGTAAGGGTTCCTACATCGTAAGGACTTAAATGGATGAGCCTCTTTTTGTGCTCTTCCCTTCCTCTGTATGCTGCAGATGGTCAATAGGCTGAGCTAGGAACACATATATAATCTATCTAGTCTTATCTTAGCAAAGGTAAACCAAAATTCTTTCCTAATTCCACCTAACTGAATTTATCTTTTCAGGGTGGCCGCAGAACAGCTGATAAGTTGCAGCATTTTACTCCACCCTCTATGATGGCTAGTGCAACAAAGCAATCTTATAAAGCCAACATGGGCTACATTTATATTGTGTTCAAATAAGACTTGCTATTTGTCTGAACTCAAAGAGCTGCCTCCAGGGAGGAGCTGAAGAAAGCTTAGCTCCTCTCTCATTGGAGACATCAAGGGTGAAAAGTTTATGTAATCTTTTACAAACATATTTTAATACTAATTATTACTTCCTTTTGATGTTTCTATTTCCTCTTGATCCTACAGCCAAGTTCATATTTGATAACAGAAATAGGAGTGCCATGAGAGAGAAGTGGTAAAAATTGACATATGTAGATACAGCTTAAACACTGAGGAGTCAAAAACACATTAATGGCAGCACAGATCTTGGAGCAGAAAGATTTATATAGCAGGATTCAATCATTCCAGGGTTCCTCTATAGCAATGCCATAAAGGATAGTCACAATTCAGAAAGCCTTCAGACCTGTAATAATTATTATAAGCTTATTTTTTTCTCTTTCTTTTAACGAATTTTGCATAGTTATTTATTTGCATAAATAATGCAATTAGAGAGTCAAATAATAAATTATATTGTTATGAAGTACCTGCACATGTATTTCCAATTACTGCAAATATGTCAGTCAGTCAAAACCCAAAAAGGATTTGTATGCAGGAGCAACTTAAGAGTATTTTCTAAAGGCAGAGTCCTAGAGGGTGGCCAGCAGCAACTCCTGGAAAGTAATGTGTGTGCCCATCTGACTGACATCATATTTTACATATCCAGGGTGAGCAAAGCCACTTCTGTTCCCACCTAAACAAATGATGCAGGTCATGTCTCATGTGCCAATGACTTTTCTGAGTTCTGGGTAGCAGTCAGCCACACCTCACACTCATCATCAATGCAGCTGTAAAAATACGTACAAAACCTGTGACTATTTCACCTCCTAAAATAGTCGAGCTGTTCTTGTTAACAAGTTTCTAAATATTCTGAATCAGAACATGCACATGTAAAAGAACATTTTGAATCTCTACTGTAATAGTTTGAAATGTTTCAAAATATCCACTGGCATGAACAAAATAGCTGCTATTGCCAGAAATTATTATTGGTCACTAGTGAAGAGCAACTTCATGCTATTCTGTTACTCTGAGTGTGGGTAGTCTCTTTCCAAGAAGAAAGAGAAATACATGAAGTGGCTGAAAGATAAACATGTGAAGTGACTTTTGCTAGTTTTGCTGGATAATCATGCAATTCATGCAATCTGCCTTTGAGTAAGACCAACTGCTCCCTTGGGCTGAAGTAGCTATGAGCTTCACCAGCACTGTAAAACTGATTCTGGATTGGATCTGATCTGGATTTCCCATCTAATTTTTTTTTTTCCAATCCACTATTCTCCAACTTATTCTGTCCAGATTTAAAATTTGGTTTTTGTCTACTTTTGAAATTTTATGCCAAATGAATGGTAAGACTCTACTCCATGACTCTGATGGACAGGTGTGGAACTGGCATTCTGGAGTGCCTAGCTGTAGTGTAGCTGTAGCTACATTAACCCATACCTTCAGCAGGGCAGCTGCACAAAACCTGACACATTTTGTATAGGATAACTGGATAAACCCACTGTTAGATATACCTTGCAAATGTAGACTAATCTTGTTACAGTAGATGAGTAGAAGAACTGGAATGAAGATGTTTCTCCCATCAGCTCTGCTGTTGAATTTTGTGTGAACTTTGATCACTTTATAACTCCATTCATCATCACCTTTCCTGCTCCCATCTGCAGAATGGTGAGATAACAGCTCTCTCAAAGGCAGCGAGGTCACCTGCAGAAGGGATCTGAGATCACCAGATAGAAGGTGGCTCTCACAGGACAGCAGTGGGATGTATCAAATACCAATGCTACAGTTTCTTTTTAAATAGTATTGGACGCTGGATTTTCATCAGAATTTATTGCAAAGTTTTATTTCTCTGTTGGCATGACAAAGATGTTCTTTTATTGCCATCTTGGGGAGGTTAATTGCATTGGAGTGTTTTGTTTTGAAGTTCAAACCTTCAGTGAATGCAGGCGAGCTGCTTTTTTATCATAAGATTTCATCACACACCCTGTTCCTGGGGGATTTCATGACTGTTAACAGTCCTATTGGTTCAAATTTTATTTCAGTAGATTTTATATTCTCTGGTATTGCCACCTCTCTTCAACTCTTGAACTCTCATAGACACCCACTCTATGAAGGCTGTGAATGCAGGTTTCATTGAATGGGTGAAATATTTACTGAGCTGTAATAAGCCCCATACAGTGCTCAGTAAATGACACATGTATATTGTTTTGGAAAATGCTCTGAGATCCTGCAGAGTGAGAACTTGAAAATAGCCTCTGTTACATAGATGGCTTTGCACAATGGACCTCAGGTACTACAGTCAGTTTAGAAGCCAAAAGAGAATCTAAGGCCACACTTCCCAAGATGCTGCTGCGTGCACACCAAAGGAATGCTCCATGGCTACCAGTTTTCTAAAGAAAAATGTCAGAAATGTGGACACAGAACAATATAAGTACAGCCCCTGTGTTCATGTAAGTGTGAATAGCATTGAGCTCTGTGCAGCTTTTTTTCCACCTGGCACACCGTGTGCATTTTTAAACAAGGCTTCACAAATTAGACGATCATGTAGCACAGAAGGCAGTTCATTGCAGGAGGCTAACCAGCTTAATTCCAGTTAATGGTATAGTTTTGGCAGTAATTTCATAAGGAATTGGTTCTTTTCCTCAACATCAAAAGGAAGATACGGCCCAGAATCCACACTGAGGGGAGTGAGTGACAAATAGTTTGGAAAAGGCTTACATCCTGTGCCATGCATAATTTAGGGAAACTGGTAGAAACTATTATTATTTGATAAATCAGATGATTGTATAAGTAACTAAGAGACAGCAGCATAGTCACTGATGTCCCAAGCTGGTACTATGAAATAGCACAGTAATTAATTATTCTGGAAGTGTTGGAAACAATAGAGCCTCTTAATAATTTTAGTTAATGGTTTTAATTAACTTCTAAATTAATTGTTTAATTGTAACCAATATATATGTATTAATTATAATCAGTTTATTATTCTTAAATTATTCTTAGCCAGCATTTAGCAAGTTGTCATAAGCAGCTAGTGTGGGAATAGAGCTTGGGAAAATTAATGAAACTTTAAGTTTTTCTAAGCTCACCTTGATATGCTTCAATGAACAAGGCCTGGGAGAGAGTGATGCATTGTTGAAATTGGATACAAGAAGCACAAAATTTATGGACTACAAGGACATTTTGCAGAAACTAGAAGATAGAGAAGAAGCTAACAAAGACTCAGTATATGTGTGTTGAAAAGTCCCTTCCTGGAAAAAAAGATACTAAAAAGACTGAAAATATAAACTAATTAGCATGAGAAGTGAGAAATCAATAACCAATAGAAAACAGAATACTGATTAATGGAAGACGATTATGTAATTTAGAACCAATGAACATTAATTTCTTTGTTTGCTAAAAATGTATAAATAAGTGAATGAGTTTTGTATCTGCATTTGTGTAGAGGCCAGAATTTTGTTGGCCACACACATGCCTCCAGGCTAATAATAAAGCAATACCTTACTCACTGACACTAAAAAGACAGTGTTAGAGAGTCTTATTTATCCTGACAGTTTGGGAGGATTTGGTAGCTGAAATGTCATTCAGCATTGAAGGCTCTTACTCCAGTGACTTGCTGTGCCCTCTCAGCATTCCCTCGTCTTCTGAAAACACTGCTGAAGGTTCCCTGTAAGCTGAGACTAATAGAGCAGTGGCAAAGAAAAATCTGCAACTAGAAGTTACCAAATAACCCATCTGCCACAGCAAAAGTCTCCATTCACTATTCAGTAATAAAAGGCATTTAATTAGTTAAGTGTGAGAGCATATATCCCTGGCCAACCTTTAGTTTTATTGCTTTAGCAAAATCAGCTGGTTAAAACTGGACATCTGTATCTCTGAAGGAGTGGAAACTATGATATAGCAGCAAATTCTTCAGGCTGTCACCTTCTATCCAAAGTTTACTAGGCCAAAAGGAAGCTAAAATCTATTCTCAAAAAGGCATAAAATTTGGCTCAAAAGGCAACAAGGAATGACAGAGTTGTTTCATACTTTAAATGTGAAATAGTTAGTCATGTGACAGGTTTGAATGTAGAAGTCAGTTATCTGACTTGTTTCCTGTTAATGTTATCTTCAGAAATTCAGAAATTGTAAACAAACTCTTGATGACATTATTGCCTCAGATGACTGCTCAGACCTTTGGAAAAGTGCACGTGTGTGGATCAAAGTTAATATTTATGTACTGAATTCGTGCAATAGAATTGTGACCAGATCTACAAGGCACGGGCCAGCAATGTGCTCTGTGTGCCAGTTCCTTGGGTGGTGCTGGGACTGTTGCAACACTGCAGCTCTAACATTCCCCGAAGCTCTTGCTGGCAGTTCTAAGGCATGATGTAACAAATCTTCTGTGGGTGGAATGCTGCCCAGTTCTGAGGTAGTTTGCTTGGTTTGGTTGTGACTTTTTCATAAACAATTTGCGTGTTGATTTTTAACGTGGTAATTAAAAAGGCAGACTGTGCCTACACCTTTTCCTGTTTCTTCCACAGACTCCTTGAATAAAGCATTTAGTCAGCTTCACTTTGCTTATTTTATGATCTTCCTTTGTTTCATTAGAGTTCACATTTAATTTGAATGCTACTGAATATTTCTTCTAAATGTTCACAATTTAAAAGGCTTTTCATGTATAGAGGCTACTCATCCATGCCAATCACTGTTGTCAGATTTGCACTAAAGTATTTACTATTGAAATATGCTGTGTTCTCATACTACCCCTGGAATAAATTACATAAGGCACTCCTGTTTCCATAATCCAAATTCTCACCAGAGCAGTTATATCAGACAAAATTCAATTGGCAAGTAGGATTAAGTCCTAAAAGGAGATAACATAGCTCTACTTTGGTTTACACACTTCTCTTTATCATTTTATTCTGTATAGAAATTATTTTGAAGATTTAGGTCATTGATTATCTTTAAGGTAGGCTACAAAAGTTGTAAAAATCTTCAAACACCTATTAAATTTACATCATCATCAATAAACAGAAAGACAAATCCCCAGTGACAGCTTCACTTGGTCTAAACAGACAGAGCTGCTTTGAAAACAGCAAATTTACAGATTTGCACCATACCAGAATCAGGCATATATTTACAGAAATATACAGAAGTTAAATATTTCCATGCTATAGAAGTTGTGGAGTCAGCTGTTCTAAAAGCTACCAAACAATTTCTATTATGAAAGGACAGAAGGGTCTAAGTAATGCTGAAGGGCAAAAGGAAATATTTCATTTAGAGCATGATTTAAATTAGTTAGGGCTCCCAGGTCTGGATGAGAATGGATTGCCTTGGGTTGGATTGGGTTGGATTGGATTGGAGGGGACCTTGCAGATTATCTAGAGAAGAGCCTGGCAACAGCCAGGTTCAAAGCAAACAAGAAAGTTAATTTTTCATGTGACAGGTGGTGGACCTGTGCAACATCTCGCCGCAATTGCAGACAGTAAAGCTCCCATGGGCACAAAGAGTAAGGGTTAGTTAAGACTGCCAAATAACATCCAGCCCTAGGAAAGACAGCTGGAAACAGCTGGAGTGCAGGAATGTGTTAGGAGAAAGGTGTCATTCCTGCCTGCCTTGTGCTTCTTTCCTGGGCCTCTCTGTATGGCTGGTGCTGGACATGGGGCACTGGGCTAACTGGGCCTCTTGTGTGAGCCAGTGCACCCAGTACAGGTTCTCAGATGATACAGGTGATGATCAGTGATGCATTTCAGAGTAAATGAATCCTTACCTCCTCTACTCCATGTAACAGCAAACTTAACCATCTCTTCCTGTTCTAGAGCAGCACACTACCAAATAAGCCTGGTTTACAATTTGTTGCTAAATCAACCCTCATAACCACAGCATGGCAAAATCTGGATATGCAAACTTTTATCAAATAAATTACCAACAAGTGCCAATTTGAAACACCAGCAAATATGTAACCTAGTAGTCTGACATCCTCACACTCTGACTAACTGATTTCTGTGTAACCCCAAAGAGTTAATCATACTTTTTATGATAACAGAATATATAACTGTTGGTATTAAAAATTTCACCACTTTGAATTTATATTGGTTATATTTTTCTTGACTGAGTTATGCAATTACTCAAACAATAACAAAAAGCTTACATGGTGGTGTGGTATTAAGAGGAGAAAGAGCAAAGAGGGATAAATAATTTGGAAATAGTTTCCTAAACAATTAGGAAAGCTTTGATTCAAATTTGATTTTCATTCAAATTGCTTTACTTGTGAAGTGAGGTGACTCCATCACCAGAAGTCATGCTGCAGAGTGTTCTGGGGAAATCACTAACACACTAAAACTAATGGGCTTGTCCACAAGGGGTAATCAGTGCACAATAAAGCAAGAGATAAATCCAAAGCATCTCAGCCAGCTTGCAATACCTATTGCAGTCTATTTCCACATGCAGGAAAAAATTATTGTCACAGTACTTTATACCTGACAGCTTAGACTTATACAAAGTTGTAAGCGACAGACACTGTGAGAAGTATCACGGTCTCTCTAACTGCTAAAAACCTTCTCTCTATTGTCTAAAAATCATCCTTAGTCACCTGAAGTCTTTCTACTTTCACACACAGAAAACATTGTAGTTGTCCACATGAGGCACTGCACAGAGGTTATTTTAATAAGGAAATTTTGCATATAAAGAAGAAACATTTTTCTTTGAAATACACATGCAGCTATTAATTGTAAAGTTGGGGGGACTGTGCTGAGTTTGACTGGAAGAATGCACAGGTCTTTGAAAATCATTGAGCTTGTCCTCCACAGATTGTTCATACACAAGTGGCATATCCATGAAGAGGCACAGTGGTTCCTTGGTTAGTAAACCAAGGGAGAAGAATAACATGTACCAACAGCATCACAGCCTTAGAAATAGGTAAAAAAAAACAGATGCACAAAGTCAGTCTTGGTAGGTGAACTCACCGTTGCAACTCTGGGTGAGTGTTCAAGGGAGCTGCACTCAGTATCTGTCTTCTGCCAGCTTTGTGAGGTGGACAATTTCCATTCAGTGCGTGTGCTTGGACACGTTCTGCACTCTGAACAAACAGATCACCCACAGACTCTACAGTATCTTTTACAAGTATCATCAAAATCAACTGGAAAGCTCAAAATGGAGATTAATCAAAGAGATGTTGTGACAATACTGAAGCAGGTTCAGCAGTCTGTCTGGTCCATATACAGTGGTCACGTGTTCCTGAACAGTCCAGACACAAATAAGAACAAAACAAACTGTGGATTAAATATTTTGCCCATCTTCTGGTACAAGCTGATATGGACTTTAATCTTATGTGTACTTATGAAAGAATTAAAGCCATTTCAGTAATGTCACATTTCATTCAGTATACATTTGCAGGTTAGCTATCAAGTAAAATCTGTGTTTTAGGGAAGATTTTGTTAAAAGCCTCCATGAAAACCAGCACTATATCTTTACTGTTTAGATGGGCTGGACTTGTTCTTGCTCAGACTGTAAAATAAAACAGGAGCTTACTGGGATGCAGTGCTATAAAACTGGGGCATTTATTATATCCTTTTAGCAATTTTTAGTCCTAAATTATGCATAGACACTTCATCTTATTATGGATCTTTGTAGGATTATGGCCCAGAGAACCCTTGTTTTGAAAGAAATATCTGGCAGGGAGGTAAGACAAAATACTGGCTTAAATACTGGCCACTTCCTACTGTAAGGAAAAACATAAAGCCAGACCCACAGACAGTGTTACTCCATGGAGTCAGAAGTCCAGGAAAAGAGTTTGTGTATCAAGTTTTCTTGTAAGTGCCCCAAAATAAACCACAAGCAATTTTGTGTAGATAATTTCTGGCTTCCTCTAGCATGCATGTTAATTACTGCAAGTGTTTTTAATTAATCAGAATTTTAAATATGGGAAACATGCTTTATGCAATAGTAATGGGGTTCTACAGAAGCTTAAGCTTTCAACTACTCGAAGTTCAACATAAAAATGTTGTGATTCCATTTTAATTTACTATTCAGAGCTTTGCTATAATTTTGTGCAAACAGGCAATGAGGGACCACTAAAATGCAACTAGTCCTGCTGGCACAGCCCTGCAATGAATTTAACATAAAGGTCTGTTTCTCTAATGCTAATTTAGTGAGGCTATAAGCTGAAAGCAGAAACAGATTTAAATGAGATAATGGCAGAGGTTTACACTGCTTTTATTTTCTGCTACGGAAGATCTGGGGAGAACATTCCACCTAAGTAGTTGCATTTCACTCAATTTCCTGGATAAATTTTATTGAATAAAATCCCACAAATTTCAAAGGAAATACCAGAAAATTGAAATCAACAACGAACAGAAAACTGAAGAAAAGCAAAATAAATCAAGTGAGGAAAGGTTTGGCATTTAGTCCAGGTGCAAGGGAGATTTTGAAAAGACTTAAGAACATAAGGCAGTAAGGCAAGTATGCTTCTTAAGTGTTTTCACTAAAATGGTCTGGAGAAAAGAATGAACATCATGGTATCTGAGGTACAAAATCAATGCTATTGAGATATATGAATCAATTTACCCTTTTCTTCCAAGAGCTGATTCAGTCAGTCTGCAACGTCTGCTGGATTCCACTTGAAATGTTCATCTAAAGAAGATTCTCATTGGCAAAGTCTGTAGGCCTACTTTTATTTTTGTTTAACTGTTTATATGTACCCATCATTGCTTCCCCTTTCTCTTGCATGTTTCATACAGTCAATGTTTCCAGTAACTAAAACAGGCACTTTTTAACTACTTGTCTGCATAGACTCTAGAAAAATACTGACCTGAAGAATCTCTCCACATTTCACTGCAATTACATAACCATTACTATTAGCCTCAACTGCTACCCACTTCCATAAGCTATTTTATCATAGACAGATAATTTCTAGTTCCCTACAAGCAGTGCATAAGAAGCAGATTGTGACTTAACAGCAAATAACTATTCGACCAAAACACTAAAATTTGATGGCAATTACATGAATGGTAGTACATTACAAGGCAGCCAGCTATTACAAATTTAAAGCATAAACTGCTCTCTGCACAATAGGTTCTGACACATCTATTAAATAATATTTTGAGAAGCTTTCTTTTTCTAGCCTGACATAAAGACTAAAATCCAGGTTAAAAATAAATATTTCAGAACTCTCCACCTATTGGTCAGAACTGAAGTTATTGCCTGTCAAGTATGATGTGCCCATTTATCTCAAGTTAGTGTAAGAGCTATGGTCTGATCTGATGGTACACAAGCAAGCTGCAATTTCATTGCTCCTATTTACTTGATTTCCTTTTGCTCAATTTAGGTATGAAACTGGGAGCTGAACCTACTGTCACTCAGGAGCTCTTACTGGTTGTGGAAATGAAGCTATCTGTCGTAAAACTCTACCTGTAATACTTCACAGGCTGAAGTACTAAGAAAATTTTCTGCAGAAATTGCTCAGGGCAAAATCAAATTCTCACTTAGTACAGGATCTTAATTTCACTCCTATGCAGGCAGTTGTGTGTGGTCTCTGGGATTTATGAAATACAGTGATTGAAAACTCTGCTGGAGAGATTGCTCTATGTGCTCCTGGACTGAAAATGAGGAGCATCCCTCACAACCAGGCCCACTAGAGAGCATCTATTCTCTGCTGCTTCTCATTATCTATCAGTCAATTATAAAAGACTTCTATCCTTGATTTCTTTCATCAGTTATATTTTTATTTCAGGTTGTAAGAAATTCTCTGAGCAAGTATATGATTTAGGATCCTAGCTCTGAAATGCTGAATTTAACTCATTGTTGGTATTTCTGAAACAATTCAGACAATATTTCAGGATGAAGGAACAATTTATCCTGCTTTTTTTTTCATCTCTTCTTGTTGTTGTTTTTTAATACGTTTTCATGCCAGGTATTGATATTCTTCTATTCAGAAGGTCTCAATTTCTCACTAATTTTTTTGGGAGGTCACTGAGGCTAAAATAAGCAAAATAAGACTTCTATGACTTGAAAGTCTTACAGCCTTCTCTTTGCATGAACTACAGTGCAGAATAACTTTACATGTCTCAGAAATAAATCTGCATCTCAACTTGTAATAAGAGAAAGATTTCTTCTGCATGTGACAGAACTGAGAACATTTATATGAAAATTTATCAAGTCTGATAAAAGGGCAGATCAGCTTTCACTGTGGCTATGAATTAATTTACAAGGTTACAGAAAGGTCTATATTCTTCCCTTCTCTTCCAGAAAAATCAATGCCATTTTTTTGCCTCTTTTTTTTTTTTTTAGTTCTGCATTTAAAAGGCAATTTTCTCCTTACAGAGCTACAGATTATAAAGAAGGTGCTCAGGGATGGTGGCAGTCACCAGCAGCAACAAAACTAAGGAACTGACATTCATGAGAAGAGTCCTCAGACAGAAAACAAGAGATATAGAAGCATTAAGGGAGAAGACAATGCATAAAGGAATTTGGAGACATGAAGGGGGATACCTTGAAGAAGTCAAGATGCAGAAAGAACAGGGTCACAAACAGAGGTCAAACCAGAAACCTGAGCAACTAAAAATTTCTACAAAACATTTTGATAAAACCAAGATAAAAGTAGATAAAAGTAGATATGAAATAAAAAGTAAAACTTCAAAGTTAAGTAAGGAAACACCGAGTGAAAGAGTGAAAAAGAGCAGTTCCATGAGCAACAGAATTCCTGTTGTCAGATTTCTTAAAAATTTGTTTCTTATGACTTCACTTTCTTTTGTTGAGGAAAATGCAAACTCTGAGCAAAGTTTTTCCTGGTGTTGACTATTAATAATAACTAATAATTGTACATTCACTGGAAGAGGGAGCACATGCTGCAACCTTTCCAGCAGGAAAGGCAAGTGCAAATGCTTTTTCTTCACCCAGTCATCAATCTTCATGAAAACTGCAGGAAGTTGGTATTTTTAGGATCTTCACTCTGTTATTGCTGAGGTTTCAGCTTACCAATGGGTTAAAGAATGGGTCATTAGATTTAGATGCTCCCATAAACACACACAGCTGAATCAAATAAGCCTTAAGAAATAAGACAAATTGGGTGGAACAAATCCCAGTGGAAGAAGAGCTAGGGTTATTGAGTGGAAAGGAGATGAATGAGGCAAGACAAAGAGAAAACTGACTTTGTCATGGCTCCAGGACAAATGGTGAAAGAGGAGGTAAAACATATTGAGACAGTGTTTAATAGAAAGAGACCTGAGAAGAAGGCAGAAGAGACTGATTTATTGAAAAACGGGAGAGGAAGGGATAGGATGTGAAAAGGCTGTGTCTGACTGCTTCTGAAGTGGGAAGGGGAAGAGGAAACTCTGGCTCCCCAGTGATAGGCAAAGAGGTTTGAAGGCAGAAGAGCACTCAGTAAACTGAAGGAGGAGCTAATGAGAAGAAAAGTGAGCATATGCAGCAGTGGAAAATACAGTAGTGCCACCTAACTGAAGTGACAGAAGGCAGTGGGCCCAGGCAGCCAAGGACAGAGATGTAGATATGGGGAAAGGATAGGCTGACATAAGGAGGAACTGTGTGAAGACAATTGGGTAACGGGCATTAGATCACTTCTGCCTTGCAACTGTGTGCCAGGGCATAGGATGAAGGCTGGAAAGGGCTGGCAGGCCTGCTCAGCTATTCTGTGTGGAGGACAGTGCCAAAGGGGCAGGTGGAGCATAACTGGTAAATGCTTTGTTCATGGGAGAAATATTGAATTATGTCTGGTAATTATACAGCAAGGGAACTAATGATAACGATGTGCCTGTGTATCAGTGTCTCTGGGAGCATCAATCAATCATTTTTACCAGTCAAAGATTATTGTGAACTTTCCAACAAGAGCAGGCTGGTATCAGCACTGGGATGGATCAGCATCTTTGATGAATCATGGAGTGGGATTCCAAGGGACTTCCAGGCATCCAGCCCCTACAAGCAAGGGAGCCAATTGGCTTGGGAGCTTAGAAACTCTGTATCTGCTTCCAGAGGGCAGACACATCCCAGTGATCCATACCAGGGAAGGGAGCAGACACTGAGCAAAATTAACACAATCGTGAAAGTCACAGCTGCTGTTCAGGAGGTGGGCAGCACTGAGCCCAGTGAGCACCACACCAATTTCAGCCAGCAGCTGCCAGGGGTCATACTTCATTCCAGAAATCCCATGTGTTGATATTTGCAGATTATCTTTCCAACAGAAATTCTGTCTTACAGGAAACACCACAAAACGGTGTCTTTCTCAGTCTAAATGAAATATATCTGTATTTCTAAGATTTGGCCAACTTTGTTTGCCACATATATTTGCCACTTGCAGGATCATAGGTTTCTGAATCATGGTGAATCATTAAAAGGTTTTTGCACTTGGAAATTTGTGCATCATTCTTCAACACACATCACTGATTTGATAATGGACATAAAATCTTTCTGGCATGACTTGAGTCTTATCAAATGCAGTTTATGCAAAGAGGGAGAGACCCTCTGCTGATGCTGTTCCAGATCAGCAAAGGTGCAGAACAAACAAATACAAACTGAGTCAATAAACTGTAAACATTCATCATTGATATTTTGTGAGGGACTATTGGTTCCTCAGCTCAAGAGAAGTTTCAAAAATTTCAACCTATGATTTACTGCACTTGTATTTCACCATCTATAAATAGGAAACAGGCTTCTACACTCTGAGATGCAATCCCAATAATTTTAGTGTATACATAGGCCAGAAGATGTCTGTGGGTCTTTTCTTGGGGACAGCATGGAGGATTTTTGTTTATTTGGATACAGCTTCACTAAAACCCAAGCTTTCTAAGCACACAAAAGATGACACAAAACTAAAAAGAATCACTTTTCTTCCAAAAGGTTTCTTTAGCTAATTTCTGCTCCCTCTTGCTATTTATGGTATCCCCTTTCTTGTCTTTCTCTATCATGTTCTCTGAGGTTGCTGCAATGTCCTGTCCTTCACGCAGTCAGAGGTTAGCCACAGTGACATTACAGCAGCCTGCACAAGGATGATAAAAAGCAGATTTGCTTCTCTTTCAGCCACTGCTGAAACACAGAAGTTGGAAACTGTTTAAGATCATAGGGTTTGTTTCTTGCAGTGACAAGCTGGCAGGAGCTACTCTCCTTGTTACTTATCAGAAAGAAGTTAGCTGCCTTAAACATGATCTCTCCTTGCTGCTGTCTTAGCTGTTCTTTCGGTAGCATTCTGACATAGACCAAGTCTAAAATGTCACCTTATCATGTCACGTGCTGTAATTTAGAAAGAAATATTTCTATTACAAGAAAAAATAGCCTTCTTTATCTGGTTTAAGGATGTAGGTATAAAATGGAAAATATAGAAAAAATATTTAACCCTCAACTGCAAGTACTATGTAACTGTAAGGTTATCTTTACTAGTACCATTACTGTCTCCCATTTCAAGTATCTGTAAGATAGAATCATCCTTCTAGATATAAATATTTTCCCTATATTATTTATATGTTTAGTGCTATACATAGATGAGCTTTAGGACAAGGTTTTTATAGCAAGTTTCTGGTCTATGACAAAACAAAAATAATGACCAAGCCCTTTCTGAGCAAGGAACTGTAGAATCATGGCCATCTGGAAGAGATCATTTGCTGATATAACCACGTTTGTTTTCTCTCATGGGTCTCACAGTCAATTCTAATCTGTAGCTCTGGATTTCTTATATATAGAAAGAGAAGTGCAAAAAAAAAAAAGAAACAATATAGCAAAAAAAAAAAAAAATCAGTATTAACCAGTGGTTAGCTCAAGGAAACACACAATGCTGGATGGAGTCTTGACACAGCCTTGGATGGGGTAACTTTCCAAGGAAGATATACTGGCAGGTCAGTCCAGAATGCTCTGATGGGTATAACTGGACTAATGATAAAGACTTCTCAACTATAATTGGAAGAAAGTGTTCCACCTGCCACCGGCTGCTGTTTTCTTCCTGTTCCCAAGCAGTCTAAATCTTGTAATCAATAAATAAATAGGACTGTACGGATCTTTTGTCTGCAAGAAGCACGTACAGCTGTGTGGGAAATGAAGCTGGAACAATATAAAACTCCCAGCTAAATGCAGTTAGAACATTTAAATAAACTGGGTTAAGCTCCCTGCAGAAAATCACAAGTTAACTATTAACAAGTCTGCAAAGCTGAACGGAGAATAGGAGACCACACAAGCCAGCAACGACAAAAGAGGGACTAATTGTGTGCAGTCGTGACATTCAATAAACAGCAGGTTAGAAGAGGATGCGATGGCTAAATATAATATATTAGTGTCACAGCTGCCACTGTCTGTATCGCTTTTCTCCTTGTTTTCAAGATGAGATTAACTGTATTATCTATAAATAGACCAAGTGCAAGTCCTTTACCTACAAATAGCACACACAGCTCTTCACAAAGCACCTTGCTCAGGCTGGTCTGAGCAAAAGGAAAGATGTGTTGTGTAATGGTGGAGAAGATGCCGGTGACAGTGACTGCTGAGGCCGAAATCTTCCATGCAGCCACAGACCCGCGACAGCAGCGGTGCAAACTTCTTCCAGACTTTGCCATTATTGTTATTTTATGTTGATGCGCGTGAGATAACTCCGCAGGTGAAAGATATATCCTATAAACCTTGGCATCTTATTTCCTTGGTTACCAAGTGTGACCTTGATACTGCTTCTAGTTTCTAGCCACTAGAAAATGCACCGCATAATCATATACCAAGACAAATGTATGCCCTTAAGTAATCAAAGCTGCTGGAATAAAATGAAGTAGTTGAGAACACAGTGAGATATTTTCCAGCAGGGATAGAGAGCCACTCCCAGCAGTTGGCAAAATCATCCAGAAAAAAATATAAGTGTTTATTTTTAATCTTGCACATATCTTTTCTATCAGCACTTTCTGTGATTTTCTGCTTAGTTAGGTCTCATAGTCCTCTCCACACAAGATCCTGTAATCATTCTCTGATAGCCATTATTGTCAAGAATCAGGAACATCTTTAAAGCTAGGTTTCTTCCAAGCAATTTATTCCCTTTCCCAGAATTATACAAGAGTCACAGTTTGCATTTCATGCTTCAGAAATGACTGTCTCCTTCACCGAAACAAGAGTAACATTTGCCTTTTTCCCCATGTGAAACAATTCAGAAATCCATCCTGCCTTTCTCCTTCCTACCCTGTTCAATCCCCTTGCTCCCTTTCTCATGTTACAGAAGGCTGCATTCAGAGTCCAGTGGAACAAGGTAAGCATCCCCTGGCCAGAAGCAGTCATTGGGGAAAGCCTTTTGTACCCAACACCATGGTCAGCCAGGTTTGCTCACTGATAAAAGAAACAATCCCTATCCCTCCAGATCCCTTCCTTGGGGCCCAGGGAAGCTGGGCAGTACAGTCCAGTCAGACATGCAGCACATTCCTTGTGCCACAACAGCAGGCAGGATGTCAAAGTTCAAAACACCTGGGCTTTGGTCACATGCATCTGACCAGGAAAAGACATTGGATCTCCATCTCCCTGTCTGCTTCCTGCAGGAGTACTGAAAGGAGCTACAAATGCATTTGGAGCAGTGTAAAATTCTCCCTAACCTCTGTCTCACTGGCATTGTGCTGTGCTAGAAAAATATATTTATTTTACAGTGTAATTCTAAATTAAGTCAGGAAGAGTTTCCTGAAACACGGATACTCCTTCATTTTAAAAATCCAAAAGAAGTTTTTACTCAATAATATGTTGAAACAATTACTTTTTCTAGATCAAAATGCTGTCAATTTATATTGATAGTGTCATTATGATACAAACAGAAGATACTCTGATCTAGAAAACAGAAGATACCCTGATCTAGAAAACAGATAAAATATCTCAACCATTTGCTACAAAGTAGCAAACTCAATTCATTATTTTTTAAATAAACACAGCTCTTTTATCACCAAATATGGCAGTAGTAACATAAAACATTCACTAGTAGTTAAAACTTAGGGAACAAATACGTTAAAATAAAAACATCCTATGCTAAACTGAAATACCAAAATTCTGAAATGAATTTGTCCAAAACTAGTTTTCATTTCATTACATTTTCCTGGGGAATATTTACTGAAATTTGGAAGTTCACAAAAAATATTCTTTTGAGACATTTAACTGCCAAGCTGTTTTAATTACATTTTCTGGCCAGTGCTATACTTGTGGAATTTTACTTTACAGATCCTTATGTGAAGTGTCCCATTCTGCATGGAAGCAGAGAAATCCTCATTCAGCTTTTTAGTTGCAGTGAAATCAGCTGTTCCAGTCTTAGGTCAGGCATGTTGCTACAAGCTCAACAGCATTTTTGCCTCCTAAAGGCAAATTATTAGTAGCAGCCCTTGTCTCATGCCAAGTTCAAGTCCAGGTGCTGGGGAGCCTCTACTGCCTACAGACACTACTCTGGAGATGGTGAAGCTCCCAGCCCTTGCTTCTAGAGCAGCTCTGCTCTGTACCATTTGAAGCATCCATTAGCACCCATCCAAGAGGTGGATGACTTGTACTGGAGGTAAACTGAGGCATGAAATAATTATCCTTAGGTGTTAAGGATTTCATTTCATTACCCTGAAAATACAGAAGTCTAAAATACAAGTGTACTATTTGGAAGAGAGCTCTGAATTTGGTATCCCTTGCAGCTGGACTAGAGAGGCTGTCTTCATATCTTCTCTAAAAAGTGCACACAAGCTGACCAAACAGTAAATAGGAGTCTGGATGTCAGGGCACACGGCAGACAAGATGGAATTTGGGAGACCTGCTCTTGCCTACTTGTGTCTATCTTCCTACTCCTTAACACCTGGTCAGTGTGGGATGTCAGGAAAGCAAACAAGCTCCAGCTATACCTGAGCTCTGAGGGACTGTGACCAGCTTGAGACAACTCACATGGGCAGCCTGACTGACCATCCATTCAGCAGGGTAGCATTTTCATTACAAAACAACATTTAAATTGAAATATTGTAATTTATTGACAATAAAATAGTTGCTTATAAACATTTTAGGCTGTACAGCAATCAATGTCTGTACTGCCGGAGGCCTTCAAGTGGCCTCAGTGGTCCCAGATTCACAGGCATGGAAGCAGAAAGCTGTGCCATTGCTTGTCATAGCCTGAAAAGCCTGAAGCCATGGGTCAGAGTCCCCAGTTTCACAGCAGTCTCACAGGGAAGACCAGAAATGCCCAGTTCTGTGAACTCCTGGTCTATCTGCACATCCATATGAACAAGGAGTAGGGGAGCCCAGTGGCTTTAAGGCTTGGGCTATTTTCAGGGAAGGCAATCAGTCTCATCAGCCTAAGCAGCAGCTGAAGAAAATGGGCATCCTTCCCCATAGAGAAGTGTACTGCTGTGAAGGTTTTCAGTAGCTCTGTTTCTTTGACTGGATTGTGTCTTTGATTTTTTTTCTACATTTTGAGTAACTGTGCTGGCAAAACTAGTTTATGGTTTAAACCAAAACTCAGTCTAAAGCAAAAATACACTGAAGTAATCCCAAGAGGTCAAGAAACTCATTCACTCAATAACAGAGTTATCAAAGGCTCTGTGCGTGGCTGCTCTTCTATCATTTTTGGGCAGGTTTTCTTGCCTTCATAAAGATCACTGCAGCTTCTATTTAATATAATGACCTTTAGAGAAACAATGGCAGGATTTCACACTGGCACAGAGTCACTCAGACCCTTAACCATTTTGGGAGAGTCACGGAAGAGACAAACCCACCAATCTGAAAGATAAAAGAGGAGGATGATGCAAAGTAATATTAGCACAACAGCATTCACCAATCTGTATCCTCAGGACCATGTTAGTACATTAAATAGTGTTTTCAGCAACTCATGGTGGGTATTAGCCTCACTATGAGAAAAGGAAATTAGGAGAAGAATCACAAAAAGAGCTGAAAGGATCTTTTCCTCAAGAAATCTGTGGGGAAAAAATTACTGGATGCCCTGAGGTTTTATTCTTAGCTGCTGTACCACTAACTTTGGACTTGATGACATTTAAAATAGCATTGTGTCATGTTCCACTATGATGTCACTTGATGACATCAGTCAGGATGTGAGAGGCCCTGTGTAAATGCAGCAGAATTCAAACACCTCGCTCAAATCTATGAAATTCTCTTTCAGTTAATTCTCATTTACTGGGTAATCATATTTTCATGCTATTTTTCATGTAGGAGAACATGAAAAACAAAGGCCAAAACAGTCAATTATTCTTTATATAACTCATAATATTTGTACATTGCTTTACACTGCTTCCACACCTTATTTGGGTCAAGAATTACTGACTCTCAGTTCATAACATCTCTATTGCACTTAGCAGTGTAAAAAGGTGAAAACATTACTGAGACCTAGACAGTTCCCAACACTTTGAGTCTTTGTTGTGGTAGGAACAACAGTAACACAACTCCAGAGTCACCCTGTTGGTATTCCAGTTAACCAAATCCAAAGTCTGAGTCACACTTCCTGCTGTCAACAGCGCATTGGTCATCCACAGGGATTTGCCCTCACAAGAGTGAGAGCTGGCTTCGTTACCTGACTTCCTGCTGGGAGACAACATTGTCTGAGGAACCAAAAGCCTGCTGAAGAATGCCCTTCTTGGTGTCTCTGGTCAGGTCCCAGGCTGTGCAGCACTGGTTTTGTTTCTGTGCCCTGAGAGGCAGGGAGTTGATGCAATTCATGCTACAATCGCTTCTGCTCCTGCGTGAGGTTTTACTGACTTGGCCTTCAATTACAGCTTATGTTGACAGGAGCTGACTTAAACAAAGATTAAATATAGTTGTGCTTCAGTGTGACTATTCACACATACAAGGAAGGTGATGAAAAATAAATGAAGAGTGTATTATGGTTTTGGTGGGGTTTTTTTTTTACTTTGTAATATATTTAAAAGCTATCTCCCATTGCTGTTCTCTTTTTCCAAATGTGACTGGAAGCTGGGACCTAATTCTCTGCTGCTTTGCATTTAACAGGGAAAAAATGCTGCTATCACAAGTTAGGTTTCTGCAACTCCCAGTTTTTAAATATGTAAATACAAGGGTATCACTGAGAATCAGACCTAGACAGCAAGATTTTCAGCTGAAGTCAAATGAGCTCTTCTGATTTACCCAAACTGATTACCCCAATTTGGTCTTTACTTGATGCTTAATGTGCTTTATGTTTGAACTTACCAAAGAAATCTGACAGTAACTGACTGGCAAGCCCACAGCTGCATAACAAAGCAGCTTTCACTTTTCATTTGAAATCATATTTAGTTAAGAAAAGCAACATCTCCATTCATATGAGCTATCCAACAGAGGCATAGAGAAGATAATACAAAGAAACCCATGGATAGCTTTTGCCACATGTCCATTTAACTGTCTCTTGAAGACAGAATCAATTATCACTACAGTGATTACTGATCAATGCTAAATATTTTAATTTTAGCCTTCCGGATGATTTTGATCATCTTTGTTAATTGTGATTAATCAGATATTTGCTCCAAAATACTAGGGTACCAATAAACTCAAGTGCTTCCTGTTTGTAAACACCTTTGTTCCCTGTCAGTATTCACAAATCCTATTTAAATAAAGCCTCACCACTGCACCAGACATAAAGATTCTCAAAAATGATTTGGCTGCATGCGAGAAAGCTCAATAATTTCTCAGATAAACAGTAGGCTTCAGTTAAACCTCATGTATCCTAGCATTTTTCATGGCTTTGGTTGGTCTTATCCCGTTTTGGTTTTTTCTCTAGTTGGGGGTGAAGTGCTCTCTAAGAACCTCCCAGTACCTCACTATGAGTTGCCTGAAAATGCAAGATGACTACAGAACAATGCACTTTCTCCAAGGGATTAAAAGCATGCAAATAGCATCTAAAACATTGATATCATGAAAATCCCAGACAGCTCATCTATTTGGCAAAGACAGACTCTGTAAGTGAGGAAGTCACAGAGGTTAGCAATATGAGTGATTTCAAATGAATGTGTCCAGCCAGCCACACTGTCCTTTAAGGAAGCAAGGCTGTTTACAACTTCAGAGCATTTTAGAAAATAAGCTCTAGTGAACAAGCAAATCAAGACAATTTGTTTTGCTGCAAGAGCTAGTATGAAACAGAATTCAAAATGTCTGATTCTAATATAAGGAAAGAGGCAGGTGAACCCAGCAAGACAATGAAATTCTTCAAAATGAAGGAGACTTGAACAAATGGATGTGCTCGTGAATGCTGCACAATGTTTGAGATACAGCCACCTCCCTGATTGTAAGAACACTTCACTATGGTGACAGAAGGCTTGCTGATCGTCAACTTGTCACAAAGAAGCAATTTTAAAACTTAAACCAAATATGGATTTTTTTTTTTTTAAATCCAGAGTCTTATGGACCTCCTCCTTGAATGTAAATGAAAGAGTTTAAAATGGTGCTATTGAGGACTGTGCACAGAAATATTTACAAAGGTGAAGAAGTGCCCAAAAGGCTTTATAAAAGAAGCCTTCTTTTATATTGGTATATATAAATATAATAATACAAAAGAGGATTTCTCCATATGGAATAGCAAGCCCAGAATATGAAGAAGAAAACTTTAACAATTTAGCTATCAATGGTAAGTGGGCCATATTTTGGAGAAATTATTTTGTGATTCATTTTTAAATGGATCAAAAATATCTACAAAAATCATCTGCCCTATCCCGGAGGGGAAAAAAGTTGAAAAATCATTGTGTATAAATTAAGATATTAATTAGAGCCCTGTGTGGTAGTTCAAGCAGGTGAAATTATCTGGTAAAATTCAGAAACTTCTTGCCCCTCTTTCACCAAAACAAGCAAACAGAACCAAAAGCACAAAGAAATACTCAGAAGAGATTCCAATGCCCAAGATTAAAACACAGTAACTGCAAACATGTTTCAAACCAGTTAGGGCCATGTGCATGAGAACCTTTGGAAGATGGGGTATTAGAAGGTAATTATGACTTGATCATAAAATGGTAACTAACTCTCATTATAGTACTTACAATATTTTTCCTCCAAAACTCTGGCACCCGTGAAATATCACCTGGTAATTAAAATTATGTTTACTAATTGGTCACATAAGAGACAAGTTAGAGTTAAAAAAAAAATCAGAACTCAGAAATTTCTCTTAAGCAGAAGAGAATAAAAATTCTTTCATATCTTCATTAAAAGCAACTGTAGCAAATAGATGGTTTCTTACCAGGAGGAAGGGGGAAAGCTAGGGAAAGAGAAAGGGGGCCATTCAATATAAATGTATACTGTTTGCTTATGTTATTTAGAATATTTCCGGACAAGAGACAAACTAGGCTAGCTTCATTAGAAAGTATAATGCAAAGGCTGAAGTTTCCATGATCAAGAGTATGTCTAGAATATATGATTCATAGCTGGTTTTAAAAGACAAACTGCATAAAAACTATTAAGTTATTTAGTCGAGACTGTAAATATGAAATAACAGCAGAAGACTGAGATGAGATCATGCAGATGATAAATTTTTGCTCCAAAACTAACTGTCAGGCAGGATTCAGTACAATTTAGTTTACAGAATGTGTATTTCCCTATTGTTATCTCACAAAATACGTAATATTGCCCCAGATGTCTGTATGAAATGCAAAACAGCCTGGTTTTCCTTCATACCTACAATATGGGAATACTAGACGGTAAAAATATTTTGAAAATCCATCTTGAAAGCAATAAAAAATTGTTAGAGACAGAACTTGAGCAGGACTTATAGACATGTGTATTGGGATTCAGTCCATTCAGAAGATTTAAGATGGGCATGAGGAAGCTAGTCTTGCTGCTGCTCTTTGTAGGCAAAAAAAAGCATGGACCCAAGGAACAGCTCCCATTATATATTGCTGGGGAAAAAAATGGTTAGTGCAGTATCTAATAATGGAAGATTTGACATATTCTGTGAGAGTAGTGCCACAAAAATTCTTAAAATTTCTCCAAAGGGGTGGTGTACCTTGCAAAGAAAAGATGACTGAAGAACTGAGCTTATGGAGAAGCTTTGATACAGATAGTGCAATCTAAAAAGAACAGAAGCAAATCTAAAAGAAGATAGTTCAATCTAAAAAGAAAAGAAGCAAAGAACACCCCAAGGAAAAATAATTGAATTGGGTATTTCTCCTTCTCTAATCTCCAATACTGCCTTCCTTCCAAAGCATTTTCACCTTCTCCATATTAGCAAATATTCAGCTCCACAGTAAAAGCTACTGGAAAAGGTTAACTATTCATAAAATTTAAAAACAGAGGACAGCTACACTCAATATGCAGTTATGTATTCTTAGTCGTGTAGAAAGCTGTCTTAATGCCTACCACAGTAACTGCAATGGAAATGTTTTTATTACAAAGAGATAAAAATAAATATTCTTAATTTTGAAAACATTGTTTTAATTTTTTTTACAAAAACACTCTTTTCTTGGTTTCTCTGTTTCTTTTTCCTACTCAAGTGCTTTAATTTACAGAGGACAAATAACTAATCTGCAAAGAGATGCAAAGGAAAAAGAGTTTAGTGGGACAGATCAAAACCAACTTCTTTCCTTCAGCATCTTGGCTACTCAGATTACTTTAGGACTGTTACCACTAGGGTGGAATGGTCCAGAGGCACAACATCCTTATTTATCCTGATGCTTGAAGGTGAAAATTGCAGCTGCATATATGCATTCAAAGCATTAAAGTGCAGATCAAGTCAATGAAAGCTCCTTAATTATTTAAGAAATGGAGATAATAGATGAAAATAAGGAAGCAAATACAGCCTGGTCAGAAAGCTAGACACATGTCAGGAAAAAGAGGACTCCACTTTCTGTCATTGGAACAAGAGCAGACATGAGCAGAAGCTGTTTGTACCACATCCAGACTCTCTACCTGTAAATTTGCTTTGCAGAGGGTTGAAGAGGAATTAAAACAGTTGAGGGAGGCACCCTTGCACTGCAGCTCTGGCCCTCACAGGCTAAATGCCATGCTATTAGGATTACTGCAAGATCTTGTAACTAGTGAAACAGGGAATTAAGAGTTTACTCTTCTACACAAGAATGAACTGGGCTGGGAATGACACAATTCCAATCAATATTGATGTACTTTTCCAAACATCTCCTGTTTTTACAGTCTACAAATTAAGTATCAATGCCAGCTTTTAGATGTCTCTTTTCACTCCTAAAGAAACCAAGAAGAAAAAAAGAATAGTGATACAGTGTGGGACTAGATAACAAAACATTTACCAATTTCAAACAGTTTCCATGTTTTGAAGTATTTTTTTGTTTCAAAGCAAGGATGAAGAAGCAGTATTAATGGTAAGATACAAATTTGTAGTTTGGTCCAATAAACAGTTCAAAATTAAATGGGAAATAGTTTATGTTCTCTCTTTTGCAGTTCCATTCTGTACAGACAAGGCTAAATAACCTTGACATTAAGACTCCAAACTGTATTTGTGAGGTCAAATTTCCCCTCCCAGCCTCTGCTGAAGAACTGCTGTATCATCTCAAGCCAGGATTTTTCCCTCTTTGAGGCCTCAGTTTCCATCGGAACACAAGGGGTAGTATGACAGTCATACTGAGCTTCATAAAACTTATTGCATTTTAAATTGTAAGGCAGACAGTGAATCTTGCTGCTTGTTCATGTAGACACAAAAACAATCCTATTTTTGTCTTGGAGCTGTTCAAAGCATTTTGTTGTTGGCGGTGCCTCTGTATTTGTGCTTGGAGCCTACACTGCAAGTGCCAACATATCGGGATGCAAGGTGATCTCACAGCCTGAGTACAACCAGGTGATATCCACAGTCACGTGAAAATACTCTGCCCCTCTCACACACATGCACACTCAGCCACCTGTCTGCACTGCTCTGGCAGTCAAAGGAAGCTCCAAAAAAGCTGCTAAGGAATTCTTGCAGTATTATCTGAACCATATCTTGTGAAAGATTAGTTTCAATAATTTTGTTACAAGCACAAGGAATTACAAGTGCATGAACTGCAAGTTGCCTACCCTACAGCCTCTCCAAAACAAAAAAAAGGAATTAAGAAGTTTTATGACATCACTGTTCTGCAGTTGTAGTGCATTTCCCCACCTGAGCACAGAACTTATTTACTTCGAGCAATGAAAAACATGCTCTGGAGTCATGGAAATTGCATGTCTTCCATGCAAGGGATCCAAACAAGAAAAATGGCTGTGGAAAAATGCTGCAAACAGCAAGCCAGCCTCTTTTCCTTATATGTTGTATTACGTGGCATAACACTGCCAACTATGCTTTGAAGAACAAATCTGCCCTGCCAGGCAGATGATGCCAGCATCTTTCCTGCCCAGCTCTACTATTTTAATGATCAATGACAGAATCCAGTGTCATTATCACTCTTCCAATGTGTCATCCTCAGCTCTTGGACTAAGAACCGTCCACCAGTATCCTTCAAAAAAATCTACCAGTAATGCTTTTCTACACATGTTCTTGATATACAGAGATGAACCAAAGTCTTAGAAATATCTAGAATAATCTCTAATATAATTAATTCAGCACTGACCTCCCAGCCATTCTCTGATGCAGAGTTAAGAACAGAAGACATTTTCACAGCACTGCTTTGATACAATTGTATGACAGGAGATTGTTTATAGGCCTGTTATTAGACCTAATATTAAAGATGAAAGCAAAAAATATCTTTTGTCTAATAAGTAGTCAAAAATAAAGCAGGAAACATTTTATATTCTTTTTTCCTGCAGTTCACTTCTGTTCAGAAAAGGCTGAATGACCTTGACAGCAAGACTTCAGACCATACTTGTGAGATCAGGTTTCCATTCCCAGCCTCTGTTGAAGAATTGTAAGACTTAAGAAGCCTCTGCTGTTGCACAAAGATTGAATTTCATTAACATGAAACAAACAACCCAGGGTTCAGAATGCTGCAAAGTAGATCAAAAGGTTAATTCTTCCTTTGATGGAACAAGAAAGAGCTTTTAATACTTCAGCATGCCCACAATGGTGACAGTAATAGGGGATTGTGAGTTTGTCAGTCTCAGGCTGAAAGGTGATAGCATTAGTCATTTAGAAGAGATCTGGGCCTGAATCCTGCCGGGTGACAAACATGTGATAAAGCACTTTCACTGACAAACAGCCCAATGCATAAAACACATGAAGATTTCATTTCCAGAGCACAATATTCTCTAATGGAAACAATAGCCCTCTGAAAGCAGCTTTGTTCTCAGAAAAACAGCCCCACTGGGTTTTGGTTACTATGCTGGTGCTCCGTCAGTGTCTACAAGATTTCATCCCATGCAGACAAAACCTGATTACAAGCCTTCTTTTTCCTTGTATCTCTTAGATTTTTCCTTTTTTTGGGTGGGAGGGGGGGTGAAAAGTTGCCATATTTTTTTCTAAGATCTGCCTATTAGTTCTAGATATTTTCCCAAGGTGCTTTTGTCCAAGTTGTAGAAACACTTTCTGAATTTGAGAGACCTTCAGTTCATCTCTTACCCGCAAGGTAGCATAACAGTCTCCTAGTGGAATAAAGGCTGGACAAAGCATTCTTTTCTCTTTGGGCCATTCTCTACGAACATACTGGGGTTTGGGTTTTTTTCCTTAGGTAACTGGGATTTTCAGAATTGTCAAACTAATGATATTTCTGCCTTTTTTTTTTTTTTCCCTCAAAGATGAAAATATTAAATGTTTCAGTGTTCCCAGAGGGAAATCTTAGGTTTGCTCTGTCTCAGCACAATGTCAAACCACAACTCCCTAGACTGGCATATGCTTCATGCCCACACTCTCCCCTGGAGGCTGAGCTCTCCTCCACTTTACACCTTCTGTGAGGCACAGTGACCTCTCTTCTTGCTCTTTTCTGTAGTGCAGGTACCATCGAGTTTGACAGACAAACCCAGGGACTGAAAATAGCTCTCTAAATCCATTTTTGCTTGAAAAAATGTTCAACCCTTTCATTTTTTCCCCCGTCAATGAAAGCTGTCTGCAAAAAGAAATTCTTAGCAAATCTGTTCAGCTGAAACCTCTTTCTCCATCAGGTGTTTCCTTTCCATTTTGTATTTGAGCCCTAGATTTGTTTGGGGTTTTTCTGCTTCTAGCAAAATATTTTTTAATTTCTACCCTATTTAGATATGGGTCTTTACTGCTAAGGTGTCATAACAGGGAGGGAATAGGACAGGAGAGAAAGGGAATTCTGCTCTACCAATGCACCAAGCTATTTTCACACAGAATATTTAGATCTCACTTCCTAGTTTGGAAACCAACTTGTGAGCTTCCACTGGGGTTATGGCAAAAACACTTCCGTGCTTCACGCCTGGTACATGTGGCTGCTCCTCCTCCGCTCTACTCCAAAGATCCTGCACTTGAACATGTGTGTGATATCACAGACTGGGAACTGTAGTCTTTGCAAACTTCCCTTCATAAACACAGTCAATGCTGCCATCTGCTTTATTTTTTAAAAGCACTAATTCTTGCAAAGTATTAGTGCGCCTGCTGTCCACCAGTCTGGAAAAAGGTACAGAAGAGGGAAGTTCTTGGATAATATCTTCCCACACCATCATCTTTTTGAGTCTTTAAATCTTCATCTAAGTCTATTCATCTTCAGATACATCTGAATGATTTTCACCTATAAGGTGAGACAAAGATTTCCGTTATTTAAGCTGTTGGCAAAACCAGCTCCAGCATTTACTGTAACAAAAATCCAAGCTTTTTGCAGCTTCCTGATAACACTGTAACAGATACGCTGTTTCTGAAAGAACTGTTATCTTCAGGATGATATTCCCATTCATTGCTGAATCTGGTTTGTAGGAGAGACTAGCACAACATTTTGAAAACCAATCCAGTCCTTTGTGGAAAAAGGCTTGGTCAATCGTCATCTTTTACCATCAACTTAAAGGGATTTTCCTTCTCTTTCAGTATAACTTAGATACTTTATCTCAGCTCTCATTCCAGATTCAAAGAAAGGAAAACAACTAGGAACTACCTCACTGCAGAAATGCTGTACACCAAAGAATACTCTGACTTCTGTTAGGAAGAAAGAGATCTGAAAAAGCTTCTTGTGGTTTTGTTTCATTGGTAGCAGCTGCCAGTTTTCATTCAACCTGATGTTTTAAAACGTATAAAACAACCAGCTATCCCCCATCAGAATAATCTTTAAACAATTATGTCAACCCACGGGGTCCTTTAAATCCCATAGTGGGAAAATGTAATTTAGGAAATAACACAGCTCTAGCTCAGGATACATTTATAGCCAAGTACAGGCAATGAGAGTCTTTGCCATTTTAGTCAAAATACTGACTCTGCAGGTGCTGCTCTGCACAAAATAGAACCAGGATCTGAAATTAAAGACTCTGTCTGGTGCATGAGCTTTTACTTCGGCAGGGGAATCAAAGGTAGATAATGCCCTTTCTAGCTTTTAACTCTGGAGTGAGCAGGGGTCAGCTTCTGTTCAAAAAGCTTCAGGGCATTCTGTCCACAGCTTCCTTTCAAACCATTCTTCTAACCTGAGGACTGATGAACTGCATTGCGTCCTAGCGCTCCCCACTACTATCTTCAATATATCCCTCAAGCCAAAGGCAGCAATCAGAAAACAAGTCCATTGTGTTCATTCAAGCAATGACAACACAAGAACCGGTTGTGAGGCTGGTGTGGAGGGCATGTATCCATGTCACTCCTCCCATTCAAAGGGATCTTGTTGGGGACTGAAAATCTGGCCTTTATTTTCAGGTGTAATTCACTTCTGAAATACAGTATTTCCCAGTGGAAAGATTTCTTACCTAGATCAACCTCACACTCCTGGCAACAAACAAACAGGGATCAGCAGAGCTTCTTACCATAAGAAGGGCTTAGCTCAAGCAGAGTATCTGATCATGCCCCAAACTGTGCTGGACACCTCACAGCACTGACCCTGTTCCCCAGAGGCTTCATCTGCTCACCACATCAGGTACAGCAAAGAGGCAGGAAGCAGTGGGGGGGAAATAAAACAGGAAACAACAGGAATCCAACAGCAACACATCAGATGGGATGTGGGCACAGCAGGGCTCGTTGTTCCTAATGAACCACAACAGAGCTCAGGTTGCCTCCTGTTTGTGGAAGATTCTGTTCTTGTGGAGAGATTTGAGAATGACGGAGTGACAACGGGAATGTATTCCTACCATGCTGGGTATACAGCCATCCCACTGACTACTGTGTAGCACAGAGATGTGTCCATGTTTAAAATTAGCTACACTGGGTACAGTGTGCAATATTGATCTCACAGAGTGAAGGTCGGAATGGGAGCAAAATCCAGCCAAGGAGCTGAAGAAAAGGAGCTTATGCTGGGCTCCATGCAGCACTGAACCAATGGCAAAAGGAGGCAGTTCAAATCTAGCTAGGATGCATCTCCGAACATGCCACTAGTTTGAGGGCAGTGTAGACATATCCTGGCTGAGGTACACCCAATGGACAAAGAGACTTCACCTCCTCCCCCTTTCCCACACAGATGCACATGTGATTTGACAAATTTCCATCTTCCTTCCACAGCTCCTCTGGGGGCAATCCACACCACTTGTCCCACAAGGCAGAGTTTTGGCAGAAGTATGGCTAAAAATTCTTTCCAGAGAGGTGTCTCTGGAACTATGGAGCCTTGTGGTTTTGATGTGTTTGTTTGTTGTTTTGTTGGGTTTTTTTTAATCTTAGCACATTTAATTATGTGGAGAACAAACCTGTACCTATTCCAGTTCCAGGGTTAATACAGTTATTATTATCAACTGGGGATCTCTGCATCACAGTCTGTTGAGGAGTATGTACATACCCTTACAAGCTTATTAAAGGGGATCTCACAGAACACATGGGGTAGTATTATTCTTGGAGAGTTTATTTGTACAAGGAGAGTCATCATCAAGAGAAGAAACCCTTAATGTCTGGAAGCTCCTAATGCCCTTCAGTTCTCCAAGCCAGGCCTGCTGTCCACCAGTCCAGAAAAAGGTGCAGAAGAGGGAAGTTCTTAGGTAGTATCTTCCCACACCATCACCTTCTTGAGTCTTTAAATGGCTGGTAGTATCATACAAAGAGAGATGACATCTGCATTCATCTTCAGATAAATCTGAATGATCTTCACCTATAAGGTGAGACAAAGATTTCCATTATTTAAGCTGTTGGCAAAACCAGCTCCAGCATTTACTGTAACAAAGCCAGGGTAGCAGGTTATTTCTCCAACCCTAAATATTTACAATGGCAAATATTCAAGTAATGTCATCATTTATCTGAGTGTACTGTGGGAAAAGATTGCTTGTGCCAACACCTAGATACATAGTGTCAGACATTAAATCTATTTGAAAGGCTTCTACATAAAAACAGCTACATTTCCATGAAGCAGTATTCTCAAAATTTGAATGTAAGGTGCTCAACATTAGTTTCTGGCTTGAAAAATATTGACCTCAGATTGAAAACTCAGAGACAGGATCAAGAGCAAGAGCACAGTATTCACAGCTTGCTGATGAAGCATTCACATCTGCATATTCCCTCCTGGCTACAGCACACAGAGAAAAAGTGTTCTCTAAGACTCCGAAGCAATAAGACTACAGGCCCATTAAACCTGCAGGGGTTTGAAGGACAATGTCAAAGAATCATAAAAATTACAAGCCCTATTAATTAACATGCTGCCTATATGTCTGCCAAAGAAGGGATTATTTTCTTTGGCTTGTCCAGTTTTAAAATGGATGAGGAGATGCCGTTTTATTGCAAAGGAGCCCTAATTAATGTTCATTTACAGCTCCAGGGTGTTCATCCCAATTCTGAGCTGCATATACAGCACTGTAGTCATCAACCCAAAACCAGCAAAAGATATCTGAGCTCAAGAGCAGCTATGTCTCTTTCTGTGATATTCCCCTGTTTTACTCTTTGTCCTTCCTTTCTGATACTATCTATAAGAAAACAGGATTTATTTAGCAGTTCATGTGCTCCTGCTGCATAATCCTCTGCAGCACACTGCTGGCAGTTGCAGGGATAATTATGTGACCAGGAAGGTTCTGGCAGCGGGTAGCACCCAGTGGCAAGAATGAATGAATTTGAAAAGATTAGCTTATTTCCATGAAGAGTCCTTTGAGAAAGACAGAGGAATGCTAAGAAATCAGTAGGAAGGCAAGTCTTTCCAATAAAACCACAGAATCTGCAGGCAGTACCCCAAATCTGTCTACCCAGCACTGTCACAGCACTTTGACCAAGGGTGTTCAGTTTCCATCTCAAGAAAGGGCTTGCAAGTTGGGCACTGCTAAAATATTTTCAGATTCATGGAACTAGGTTTAAATGTTACTAAACACAGAAGACAGTTGAATTCCTTAACAGAATGTGCTTTCAACAGGCCTCAGTGTTTTCTTAAAGGGTTTTTGTATGGTAATGTGGCATTTCATGGCCTACATGTAGGCAATTATCTTTGAAAGAAAAACGACCAATTTTTTTTTTCTCCTCTTTTTGAGAAGAGCCTTTGATTAAAGCACATTTCTTGCAAGGACAGAATGCAGATACAAGATGATTCAAGATCTGGAGCTGTTACTAAAGACACTAGAATTAAGGGGTTTGAGGAAGCCTTAGCAAGGGGCATTCAGGCAACATCAGACTGGCACCAGCTGGAACCAGTGTACTCTGTTGTGCCTGTAACTTATTTTGCAGTATCTCTCAGGTCTTCAACAACTAGATTACTGTGCTCGAACAAGAAAAAAATACTTACAAGGCTTGTTGTTGCTGCTTAGCATCTCAAAATTGTTTGGATTGTTGTGTAAACAGGACATGCAGAATTAAACATATCTGCTTGTATTGGTTTGAGTGCAAATTCACAAATAATTCTTTTTTTTGTTCTCAGAAGGCATTATTCCTTGTTCCTACAGCAATGAAATCAGTAGAGTTTTTACCACAATATACTGGGAACAGGAAGAGGTTTTATGGCTAGGGGCTTAGAAACTGCAGTCCAAAACAGGCATATCATCTCCATCCATATAGCACCTTTGCCATGAGCAAAACTGTTTCTTTTGCTTTTGCTCACAACCAGCACCAAAAGTTCCCCTGGTTACTGTGCATGCAGCATTTCTGTGCACTGTGCCTGGTGTCATCACCTGCCCAGGACACGGGAGATGAGCAGCATTCTCAGCTCACAAACAGCTGACTGAACAAGACTTCAGGATGCTTGGTAGTCTGCAAGCCACGAACATGCAGCCTGTGTTCTCAACCATTCCTACCAAGCCCATTTGGTTTTCCACCTACATTCTTTCTGTTATAATTTGAAATTCATCTACATTCCTACATTCCACAGTTACACCAACAAAAGAATAAATTTAGGTCCCTTCAAACACTTCCTTTAACCACTCTCTCCTTCCATACTCTCTCTCACATATGACAGTCATACATTTATGAGTTTATGGTTGAAAGTGCTCACCACAGAGATAAATAACAAGGCAGGAAGACAAATCGGGCAGCAAACTGAAAAACCACAAATGTAAATGTCTTTACATTTACAGAATTCAACATTTCAGTGTCTGTGCTGGATGTCAGTACTTTTGAAGTAATATTTTATCCATCTGCTTCCCTTGGTGTATAGTCCAGGAGATTTGAAAAATAACAGAGGCTTTGTTGAACAGTATAAAAAATGGCAATGTGGGGTTTAGGCTAGGACTACATAAACAAAAATTGCAACCAGTCCTATGTAAATTAGAGGGAACAAAGATAAAGAAAATTTTAAAATCTTTCTTTTAAGGAGTTATTTTTCATTTAGACTGAAAACACAACCAGATTTTGTGCTGCTTCATTCACAAGCCTTTACTTGTAAGTAATAAATGAAGTCAATTACAGAAACTTATTAATTTCTGCTCCTTCTTCTACATTGTATTTCCTGGATTTTGTCTTTCTTAGGCCTGAAGATAAAACACGAGCCAGAGAACAAACAGTACCATTCCTCCTCTGTCAAGAAAGTAATCTATTCAGCTTTGTTATGGTATAGTTTGAGTCTTCCTGTGTATCTGAAGAGCAACCAGGTTGACAGAACAAGGACTTCAGCAGGGAGCAGTAGGCTTCTTACACAATTTCCCATTACGAGAGAGTCTGTCAGAGCAGTGAGGTGTTTATTCTACTGGAAAGCAAGATGGGTGTGATGTTGCTTAAGCCATCTAGCTGAATCACCTCTAACATAAAAGCTTTGGGGTTTTGGTCTGCTTTTTGAAAGAACATAGTCAATACCTTTATACTGTTACACATCTCTTTCAAAAACCTGTTAGCCCATTTCAACCAAATTCATCAGAGGCGGTAGATTCCTCACTAATGTTGTGGAGCTAGGAATGCTCTTGCTGCAGTATGGGAAGCAAGTAGCCTCTCTTCAAACATCAAAGGAACTACAGGAGAGCCCTACATCAAGACAAAATCCTCCGGGAAACCAGATTTTATTGGTTCAGCTGCTGCTGGAAACATTTATTTGGGTTTTTAAAGTCAGTTGAGAGGAAGAAAGACTGTTAATGATTCCTGTTATTGCAAGAAACCTGTCATATAGCTTTCTCTTAAACTGACCACAGTCCATTATAAAACCACTTGTGTTTCTTCTCCCACAATTTTAGTTAAAAGGCTGTCCCAGAATGCCACTACTCTGACTGTCAGAAGTCTGAAAATTAGAAGGAAGTTCAGTATTTCTTGGCTCTACTCAAAAGCCAACATTGCCCTTCAGATGAAAGACCTCTTTTCCTCTCCCACCTGCCTTCCTCAGGCTCCACTACGAATTTCCAGAACCTCTGCCCTCTTACCCTTGGATTACCAAGGCTAAACCAGCCAAATTAAGTTAATTTCCTTTGTATTAAGAAGTCTCCATTCCCATCATCTTCTGGTCTGCTTTAGTTCTCATTTCCTAAACATGCTTACTCAGATGCCTACGAGCAATGTCTTGTATCTTGCTGTTAGTACTTTATTTATTCTTTCACTTGCTTGAGAAAAGTTCTAAGATTGCACTTACTTTTTTATTATTATATTGCACTGATATCTCACAAATACCCTGCATCTTTCTCCCACTTTGTAATTTTCAACTCATGAACTCTGAGTGTGTCCCAAAATTTTTGGTCATTAATTCTACACATGATGTTAATACTCTGAAATATTAAAAATCAACCTGTCCCTCAGACTCAGATTCTTAAGGTCATTTGGTTCTTTCTGTACCACATCCCAGTTTGTCATCTGATGGTATCTCCCTACTTTGGGCTAGACATAATTTCATCAGCATAATTTTGGTTTTGTGTCAATATTTTAAGAAAAAATATAAATTGGATTTGTCTCGGAACAGATCCTCCAGAAGCCTCATCATTAATTTCCCTCCAAGATGGTTCTTTCATCACAGTAACTTTCTATCACAATTTTAATGGAAATACAGTTCAGTTAATCAGTCTCATTATCTTGCAAATTTTTGCATATTCAAAAATTTGTGCCCTTTTCAAACTTGCTATTTCATTCCATGACAAATTACTCCTATATATTAACATTTGCAATAATTCTAGTCAGTATCTTGGACCTACATCACTTACACTGACCAGTTTAACATTAACAGGGCCCAGCACAATCTTCTTGCCAGCCACAGATGATAATAAACGTTTTTCACCTCCACAGCTACTGACTGTGCAGTATAGGTGAAGTGGACCCTAAGGCTTGCATTCAATGGGAGTGATTGCTGTTGGGGAGGAGTATTTCCATCTAACCACCTTTTCTCCATGGTTTCATTACTGTCTTATCTGACTTCCAGCCATCTCTTCAGGGCAACTGAAAGCTGTGAGATCGTGATGATTTCAATTAATATTAGACAGCCTAGAACGTGGCCACAGAATACTGGGCTTCAGATTCTCACCACCTTTCCTGATGTCCTTATGTATACTCTGGTAGAGAAGCTGAGCTTTCAGGTTACGTGCAGGAACAGAGAGAAAATGTTTACTGGTTAGAAGTTCAGTCAGTAGCACAGCTGTGTTCCTATGGGGCCTGAGAAAGAACGGGCCAGGAACAGAATACAGGCAACGTATCTGACTATCCAAGAAATCAAATGTGAACTTGAATATAAGCAAAGGACAGGAATTATAAACCAAATAAATAAAAGCAGTATCGCTTTCAACCTTCTCCAGTATAACTAAGCTTGGAGAGGCCCGCTACTGATTGTTGATTCAGCCTCTTAAACACAATAGTAATTCTTGAGGTTATGATGCCTTCCATCCATAAGATCAGTTATCCTGCTAAGAAAGCAGGTGACCTTCTCAAAATTTCCCAAGATAAGGGATGAGGGGCAGACTTCTTTTGATAGCATTATCTTTTAACTAAACACATACAAGCTATTAGAGAGCATCTCAAGGAGGGCTACGAGGACAATGAAGGGCCTGGAGGGGAAGCCAAATGAGGAGTGGCTGAGGTCCCTTGGTCTGTTCAGCCTGGAGAAGAGACCTCATTGCAGTCTGCAACTTCCTCATGAGGGGGAAAGGAGGGGCCAGCACCAATCTCTTCATCTCATGACCAAGGACAAAACTAGAGGAAACAGCATGAAGCTGAGTCAGGGGAAGTTTGGGTTGTATATCAGGAGAAAGTTTTTCACTGAGAGGTAGACCACTCTCAGGAACATGGTGTGCTCCTTGGGGTTGTCCTGTGCAGGGCCAGGTGTTAGACTTGATAATCCTTGTGAGTCCCTTCCAGCTGAAGATATTCTAGGATTCTAGGATTCCTCTCTCATTAGCTGTTTTTTTTGGGAATTCACACAAAAAGTAAATTCATAAAGTCTTTATTACTTTTGCAGACTGGGATTGCAAGACACCTTTTTCCAAAAGTCAGTATCCACTGATCTCTCCAAAAATGCTCTTAGCACCCAGCCTCTATTTCAAACAACAGAAAGTGGCTACTATCACTAAAAATGGGGAGCTCTACATGTATTCAAGAATTAAAGATGAACATTCCAATAAACTCCCATTTGTGTAGGTTTTCAATGATCCATTAATTTGTGATCACAATTAAAACAGTGTTTTCCATAATAGAAAGACACAAAAAGATGCTCAGCTATTGTACCAAGCATAGTTCTCTAAATAAAAGAAAGATTCAAAGATTTTTTTTTTAATTTATCACTGTAATCCATTTATTTTTATTCAATTGACTACTGCCTCCAAGCTCATTGACCTTGAGTCTTGGCCTAGGTAATGCTTGTTTGTGACCACTGTTGAGGACAAAATATTGATCTATATTGTCTATTGGTCTGATCAAGTATGACTGGGTTTATGTTCTTAGATCTAGGCTATTAGACTCAACACAGCAGACTCTATCCCAGTGGAGCAGGAGTAACATTAATGCTCAAATATTGTAATGTACTACATCAGCAAAAAGCCTCTTTCAGATGAAAGACAGTGGACTCGCAAACCACGTTTGGTCATGTTGACAGAGTTACACTGATTGTCTGAGAAATTAACAGACTCACAACTTAAATAAAACCCTCCAACTTATGTTCTGTAGAAAGCCTGTTTAATATTTTATGGTTTATTACCATTCTTTTGGTAAATTATTCAAAGGCATAGCTCGGCAAAGCACACGGGAAGTCCACAGTGTCAGGTCAATTAGTTGTTTAAGCATTATGTACAATTTCAACTCTTTGCAATTACAGAAAAAAAAAAAAAGTTTTGATTTGGAAACAAGAAGAAATGAGGTATGTTAGATATATCCCTTTTTTGAAAATCCACCTAAATATTTGGGGATTAGTACCCCAAGTGTTACATCTCTCCCTGTCACTACAGCTCTTGTAGCAATGGTAGTTCTGAGCCAAAAACCTATGTTGCTTTGTGCTAGCTGAGGAATACCAGACATGTAATGGAGAATTTAATTTTTGTATGCCTTTATCATGATTAAGTGAGCAAACTGACTAGCTACAGAGGCAACCACTCTATTAGGGATTGTTTAACAATCCCATCCAAAATTTGTGGGCAGTTTGCAATTTCAGAAAGGGAGAACACAGTCATTAGCTGATGCATTCCACCCTCCCGCTACTGTGAGATTGTTCTCTATTGTACATTTCCAATTGATCCCTCCAGGCCACTAAACCTTTTTAAGTCCTAGATATAAGAAGCCATGCCTCCCTTCGAAGGCTCCTTACAACAGTGCAGAGCTCATCAGGAAAGACAGCCAGCCCAAGTATTACTCTTCTTAATTGAGTCTCCTGTATGTGTCTCCCACTCTGGCAATAGTCCTAGTCTTTTCAGCTGTATGTACACACCACTCTGGTGTGTAAACACCCTCAACATGCTCTTAATTACTCCATCAGTTTAGCTACAACTCTGGTAGGGCATTAAATGTTTCAGCATTTCATGGGCAAGAAAATCTCTAATTATTCATCGTTTTCCTTAACAACTGCTGTGGTTGTTCCCTGATTTTTCTTCAGTCCTTTATTACAAGACAAAAAGAAAAGGGATGCTCTTTGGGCAACCTGTATATTTTGCCTTTTTTATTTTCAGAGGAGTTTGATAAGCCATGCATCCTTTGGCAGACTGCTTTCTGTTTAGCACCACAGTGAAAGAAGTACATTAGTACCAGCTCCTGTAGTATCAGCTTTACAAACTCTTGGTGAGAGAAGAGAAACTCAGCTCTGCCAGACTGTTTCCACCTGCCAGTTGGTGCTAAATTTATACAGTAAAAGACAGCAGAAATCTCCAGAAAGAAGTCAAATTTTGATCTCTTCCGACTACCCTTGCAGAAAATGATACCCCTGATGGTTCTGATGAGGTGGATTGTGGGTTTCCTTTTTTCTTTTGCCTGGCTCTGCAGGAAATTTAAACCCTTTCAGATAATTTAATAATAATGTTTAGTACTTTGAAGGATTATCTATTAATCTTTTTGGCACATGTAATGGAACCAACCTTCCCAACATGCCAGTTTAGCAGCTTGACTGCTGTTAGACACCTATCTTTTACATTTCCTGTCTTACTGCCTCTGCAAGACAGCTTCTTAAGTGAAACTCCTCTTAAACCACAGCAGAAGACAAAACATCCCACTCAATTGCAGGAGGCAGAGAACCAACAGATACACAACCAAGCCTTCGCCTTTGACATAACAGAGCTACTGCAATGTGTACCTCTGTGTGGACTGGGCCAGGCTGCAGCACCCTACATTGCTCCAGGAACCACCCTGTGCCAGAAACTCAGCATGCACTGCTGCTCAACATCCTCTGCAAACACTGCAGAGGATCATGTCACCTTTACCAGAATTTCCTCTAATTTCCCAAAGAGAAGGACACATCTTCCATGATACACTTTCTCACATTAACATTCTCAGTTCCTTCTGATTTCTCTACCCTATACAAAAATAGATGTCATGTTTTTAGGAGACCCATACATTTTTCTTGACAGTGACTCACTGCAGCTCTACAGGGATACAAATTTTTCCCCACAGAGTCAGAGCATACTTCACACATAATTTAAAAGGAAGACATCTTAAGAGTAAATAGGGACAGCACAAGTAGACTCGTATTCTGCGAAAATAATTTGTTGATTTAATCTTACACTTTTTAATTCTGCTTAGCTTTGCAACTCTAAAATTATTTTTCATTGAAAACTGACATCAAAACAATGACTGCATATGAACAGATCTCCCCATGATACCATAGCAAAGCATGATGGTAGGGGAAAAAAATGTAAATTAAAGGGACCAAAACCAAACTGTAATTTTAAAATAGTCTACAAAAATTTTTGAGGGCACTGATGCAAAGGAATCCAGCTTTAAATTTTCACATGGCTTTCATTTCACAAAAAAAAAAATAAAACCAATTATGGTTCTGCAAAAGCCAAACACACAATATCCTCTCTAACACAAAGCGTTTCTAGCATTTCTCAATGCCATTAAAGGGAAACTATCATCCTGGCCTCCAGTGAACTTCATGTGGCAAGATCAGAACATTTCAGCTATTTCACTGGTTTCTCAGTCTCCTTCTCGAACTTTTGACTTTACTGTCATTTCTTCACTATCTTTAACAGGCTCAGACAAATTAAAAAGCAATGGCTTTTTTGAGTCATAAAGACAAATGACTGTAGAGATCAAAGAGTAAGGATAATTATATTTTAAGTGTTACCAAACTAGAAGAGGAAGAGGTTAGTAAGAAGAGGTACTTTTTAATAGTAATTTCTAGGTCAGCTGGTTCAGTATTTTAGCATGAGGCGAACACGTTCAGGTACAACTGTACAACCAAATGGTCTTGCAGTGGGAAACTGCAGATCACTTTGTTTCCATATAACAGGAAAAAAAAAACCAACCTTAATGAGCAGGCAGCAGCCCTTTCAGTTTTATACAAGATGTGTATGTGGGGAAATATCATACACCTTGGTAGTCTCCCTGCCAGCATGACCCGTCAGGATTGGCATCACCAGCATGTCGCTGGCAAAGCACTCCACAACCTCTGGCAACCAAGTTTCTCATTCCGTAAATTCCTCCTGGAGCACTGCCATCATATTCTCTATATGACCAAAATGCTATATACATACATACATCTGTTAAGGACTTCTCTGACAGGTGGTCTAAACAGTTTGTTTTTTAGCTCCAGGCTACTGCTAGTTGTTCTTCAAAGTTCAGGGACTGTGGACAACTCATTTGCATCTGTTATTATGCCTTATCCTGTACGTGTCACTTTAAGCATACATGACAGTTTAGAAAAAATTAATGCAATCCTTTCTCCAGAGTTACAAAACACACATGAAATCATCATTCAGGGATAAATTCATCTATTACGAAGGAAGTCGAGGGAGTAGTAGAGCCTTCACCTTTGGGGCAAGATATCAATTTAAGGAACAATTAAAATGGAGATCACATTTTATATATGCATATGATAATGCATAAATATATAAAATAAAATAATCTGTATATACACAGACATTTATCACAGATGTTGGAAGCCTGGAGGTGGAGAGGAATCCCAGCAAATAGTTCTGTGTGGGAGAGACACAAAAGGAGCAGCTGAGAGACAATATTGGCAAAAACAGCATGTGAATTTGTGGGAAGAAAGTTGTGTGGGCAGAGTTGTTTACAGCCTTGAAAGCAAGGATGGGAGCTACGAATTTAATGTGGATTTTCTATAAAATATGTCGAGATTTTTTACAATTACTTGGTTAGCAATTCTAGACTGCTCTACTTTCTAATCTAGACTGCTTCTTCTAAGAACCTCCTAAATCCTTTAGCTTGTAAAAGTCAGGGCAAGGGACTGATCCAGTTCTGTGATGGGAAGCTTAAATGCCCAATATATGGAAAACTCCATCAGCAGAGATTTCCCAAGAATATGTGTCAGTCCACATGATCTCTGGCTTGCTCAAATTACTATTTTCTTGCAGAAATGTCTGGATACTTTTGGTTTTAGTCACGCATCAGTCAGGTGTCAGAAGGGTGTATGACAGCTAGTTTTCCACCCTTAAGAATCATATTTCATAAAGTTCTGCAAATAATGATACCATTTTTGTCAAAATGGGTAAAAGACATGATGCTGATGCACGGACATGAGAAAATGCCAGGGAAAGAAATGATCGCTCTCCAGTCGCTTGACTCATCTAATGGACAGTAAATATATATGCTGTTTATCTTCAGTGCATTAAATCCCTGCATCAGAAGGGTGCCATGGGCAATCTTTTCACTGTACATGCTGCCTTTGAGACATGCAGTCTTTGAGACATCGAGTAGGTTCAAAATCTCACAGACAGATTTTTGTCCTAATTGAGAACAAGGGCAGTAAATCAGTCTGTGTCTCTCAGATATCATGGTAAGTATCATGCTTCTCTAAACTTTTCTATCCTGAAACTTGAAATGGATGGGAAAGTGTTACTCTTAACATCTTTGGGATCTGCTGACAGCTGCAGTTTATGTCGGGTGGGACCACAATAATGGGTAGGAAAGGAAACCACAAAAATGCTTTCTGTGTAAAAAGTCTCCACAATCAATGTAAACCTGGCCTGATAAATCTTCTCTAAAACCTTTGACCTAGGTTGGCAGGCAGGTATCCAAGGTGAGAGAATACAGTGTTACAGTAACTCTCTGTTCCTACAGGCCTGCAGGGAGATTAGTGTGGAGGACAGCAGCCCCAAAACAGATTATTTACATCTATGGAAGTGTGTGATTTAACCCCAGCCAGGAACCATTCCCCACACAGCCACTTGTTCACACACTCCCACCTCAGTGGGATGGGAAAGAGAACCAGAGTAGAAGTGAGAAAACTGGTAGGTTGAGATAAAGACAGTTCAGTAGGTAAAGCAAGAGCTGTGCACACAAGCAAAGTCAAACAAGGAATTCATTCACTGCTTCCCATCCACAGTCAGGTGCTCAGCCATCTCCAGCAAAGCAGGGCTCCATCACACATAACAATTACTCAGGAGGACAAAATGCCATGACTCCAAACATCCCTGTCTTTCTTCCCCTTCACCCACTTTTATGTGCTGAGCATGTTGCCATGTGGTGTGGGATATCTCTTTGGTCAGCTGGGCTCAGCTGTCCTGGCAGTGTCCTCTCCCACCTAACTTGTGCACCCCTGCCCTCCTCACTGGGGAGGTGGGGTGAGGAGCAGAAAAGGCCTTGGCTCTGTGTGAGCACTGCTCAGCAGTAACGAAGCCATCCCTGTTATCAACACTGTGCAGCACAAATCCAAACACAGCCCCATACCAGCTACTGGGAAGAAAATTAACTCTAGCCCAGCCTAAACCAGCACAGAAGGTAAAGTCTTCCTGTGCCCACACAGAGCAAGCTCATTGCAATCAACAATACAGGAATAAAATAATTGAGATTGCAGGCTTCTAGTCACAGCAGGAAGTACAGGAGGCTAAATTTGCCCCCCTCAGAGAACCTCACCTGTCATTTGACATAAGTAGTTTCAGAGGCAAGAAAGCAATTCAGTCTCCACAGTGCCTCACAGACTTTGCATTTTTCGAGATAATTCTAAAAATTGGACTAAATTGTCATATGTGTAAGGCATGAATGTTCATCAGCATAGGCTCAAATGAGGTCATAATCTACTTGTTTGTCATCTTCGAAGGGACATTTTGTGCCAAGCAGTGCAAAAGTGTAGACACACTAGTTTTTACAGCCAATAGCACAGAAGAGACAGTTAGCTACCAGCTTGTCCAGCCACCTTTGATTTCTCCTTCTCTCCCACTAAATATGTGCCTGCAGCTCAACTGAAAGGAAAGCTGAAGCACAAAAACAAATGTAGACTTATACTACATAAACAGACACAAGATGCTTTCAAGTGTTTCATGTCTTTTTGCTGGAACAGACAGTGAAATTACTAGCCTCTACCAATGGGCATCAATATAAAGCTCCCTCATCTTTGGCTAAAAGCCAATCTACCCACAGCACAGATGTCTACAGCACATGGAACACAATCCAGACATAACCTGTGGTAGTCAAGACGGACACTGAACTCAAAGCACTCCATTAAAACCATCAGAAGGCTCCAAACGTCAGCACCTTGTTGTTCAAAACTCTCCCATACCTTTTCTCTGTAGGCTACCAGGGGCAGTTCCACACAGCTCTGACTCTTTCTCCTCCAGTTCTGGCTCACTCCTTCCTGTCCCTAGCACGGCCACCTAACCCTGTCTGTCCTACATACAGTGTCTTACCCTTTCTGTCCCTCGCACAACCTCTGTCCCTTCCTCCTCACAGCACAACAAGCAGACTCAAACTGACTCCCTCCCAGCTAAATCACTCTTTATCACACCCATAGCTGTGAGGACAAGACTGTTCCCACTCTTGGATAATTAACACAGCTGCAACATAGCAAGGGCAAGACTGCCTTCAGCAGCATCTCCGTCTGTCTCCCCACAATAACCCATTCACATGACCAGCACTCACATCCATGTCCTTACGTGTTTGTGCCAAGTGGGTGAACATCTCCATAAGGTGGGGCAAGGAGTTCTCAGGAAAGAAGTATTAGGGATGAAGTTGCAAGCAAAATAAATTGTGCTGACAGGCTGGATCTGTGTTGTAAATCATCAATTGCCTGTTTTTTGCCAACACAGTGCTAAGCATGTTTTTGCTTGTCTGCGCCAATCAGCTGCACAGAGCTGGCAATCAAACCTTCAACTAGGTCAGGAAACATTTTTTTGCTTTGTACCATAACACTGCCACATTTCTCTCTCAGTAGGAAAGCAGCAGAAAAGAGATGATAATTTTATTTTTTACAGAAACTCATTTAGTAAGAAGTAACTACCTCTCCTAAATTCACATTATTTGGAACTACTCTCTCACTGGGCCTCATTTTATTCGCGGATTTGCAATAACCCAATCAAGTCCAAAATCTCTACCCAGTCCTGGCCATTCAGAGAACTTCTTTCTTTGCACAATTCATTATAGCACACTTCTATTTTCTTCATAGCTAGGGAGAGGTGCCTGCCACACTGAATTAACAGAGCTCCTTTAATGCTAACCCAGTGCACTCAGCATCAGCTGGGAGACGGGAACCTGTTCCAGCCAGACACAGCTCACCTGCTACAAGAGCTGCAGGAGCAAGGACACTATTTTGGTCACATTGTATCAGGGCTAGCAATGAAAAGCAATGTCCTCAGAACTTCTGAAGTGAAAATCCTGGTTCCCAAAAGTAACCTGCAAGCCACTCATCAAAGGCAGGAGTGTGGCCAGGCATGTCTGGTTTCAAGCTTTCCTCAGAGACAGCTGCTCCAGGAACATTACAGAGAGGGGAAAAACAGCAATGAAATTTTTTCTGCTTTAATTATGTCCATCCCTCTCCTTCTCTGTGATCTTTGGAGAGGAAAGGGTTTCAGATCTGCTGGGAAGGGAAGGGGACAGGAGGCTACATGAAGTAGGGAGCTGAGCTGCATGGAGGGTCCAGGAGGTGACTTCTCCCCTCCTGCCAGCCCAGCTTCCTGAGAGAAGGTGCACAGTGTGGACACACCAACTTTCAAAAGATGTCTCCCTGAGCAAGTCAGAGCAAGAGCTCTTACCATTTCTGCAGGGATCTGGCCTTGCTTCAGCTTTGCTCAGCCTCCCGTCTCCCCACATGGCAGAGGAGCATTTCCTGACCACGTGGTGAGAGAACGGAAGCAGAAACTGCCATGTTGGTCGAGGGAGTGCTTCCTTCTCTCTCCTCTGGTCAGAAAGAGTTGGCTCTTCTCTCTGTCTCGTTGCCTCTTCATCCATGCCTCTTCCTTCCCTCACAATGCCACACCACCATCTTCACTTGCCTCCCTCACTCCCACCCCAGCCAGCCCTACAGGTGAGCCTGAGGAGGGTGAAACCCTACCACGTTGGTGGCAAGTAAGTGGAACAGGGTACACAAGGTGCACCATGGACATTAAGCAGATGATGGGGAGGGGAGAGGCAAAAATGGTTTGAGTTGTCAGCACATTGTGAATCACTGTGCCAAGTGAGACAAAAGAATGTGGGATCAGCACAGCATAAACTCAACAAATTCAGAGAGCTGGGAGGAATATAAAAGGTCCGCTATGAGGAAGTGCTATAAACAGATTGGCATGGCTTGGTCTCATATGAGTACATGGCAAGGGCTTATACTATGCTAGCTGCAGTGCTCATCTGTGAGTAGCACCCTGCCACCCTCATCTCTCACCACCGTGCTCTGGATTGCACTGTTCCAGCGAAAATACAGACAATAGCAACTCTTTATTAGTATTTGACATTTATTGTTGGAGGTTTTTTTAACTATGTATTTTCCAAGCATGGGGAATCCCATTTTCAGGCTGTGAGCAACACAATGGCCTTCATTTGCAAGGGGATTCTCTCTCACAGCCAGGCCTAGCTGTGTCACAGCAGATGGGTACCCTTTGCAGACTGAGGAAGCTCCAAATTACTTTTTAACTTTGTTTTATAGGGTACACAGGCACCCTGCTCCCATTGCTGATTTTATTGTTGTTTGCAGGCTACAAGTTGGGTGGGAGTGTTGATCTGCTGGAGGACAGCAAGGTGCTGCAGAGTGATCTGGAGAAGCTGGATCATGGGCCGAGGCCAATTGCACCAGGTTCAACAAAGTGAATGTCCTGCCTTTGGGTCACAACACCCCTGTGCACTGCTACAGGCTGGGGGAAGAGTGGCTGTAAAGCTGCCCAGCAGAAAAGGACCTGGGCGTGCTGGTCAACAGCAGCTGAACATGAACAAGTGACCAAGAAGACCAAGCAGGGTCAGGGCCAGTGATTGTCCCCCTGTTTTTGGCACTGTGAGTTCAGTTTTGGGGGCCTCACTACAATAAAGACATTGAAGTGCTGGAGTGGGTCCACAGAAGAGCAGTGGAGGTGGTGAAGGGTCCGGGGCACAAGTCTGATGAGGAGTGGCTGAGGGAGTAGGGGCTGTTTAGTCTGGAGAAAAGGAGGCTTAGGGGGACCTCACTGCTCTCTCCAACCTGAAGGTAGATTTTAGCCAGGTTGGGATTGGTGTCTTGTCTCAGGCAACCAGCAACCATATAAGAGGAAATAGCCTCAGGTTGTGCCAAGGGAGGTTCAGGTTAGATATTAGGGTAAAGATTCTTCACTGAAAGAGAGGTTAAGCATTGCAACAGGCTCCCCAGGAAGTTGTGGAATCACCATCCCTAGAAGTGTTCAAAAAATGAGTGAATGTAGCACTTTGAGATATGGATTAGTGGGGATGGTGGTGTTCATTCAAAGATTGGACTTGATGTTCTTGAAGGTCTTTTCCAAGCTCAGTGATTCTATGATTCTAGATTTTAACATCTCATGGTATTTCATTTATAGATTAACCATTCTTTGTAAAACATGAGAATGAATAGTACTTGCATCACTCAAGCAGTTTTCAAAGCAGTTTGCATTCACTACAAGTAACACAGAGTAGGCTTTTCCTCATCCCATGGTGCCTGTCATCTGTATGTCTCTCTGGAGAAGACAAGCAATGATTTACTAACACCTGTGCAATTGCAATGTCAAAATCCAGCTCCTGAAATACGAAGCTTAGCTCTGTGATATATGGCAAGACATCCAAAAGCACATACATCACCACTAAAAAATCTTCCTGTGACCCATCCTTTATCAACTCTGGTATCAGGGTCCTTCATTAATGCAAACTACTACTGGCTGAAGATTTTAATACCAATGTCTCTCCACTGTACAATGTTAACCAGTTGTGAACTTCTTTATGTTCACTGGTGACACACCTGGTAAATCCTGAAATTTTTTTAAAACATTTTTTTTTAGAGGGGAACTCAGGAGCAATAGAAAAGGCTTCTTCAGTTAAATAAAACAAGAAACTGAATCAGCTGTAAAAGATTCACAAGTACAGATCTGTGGGCAGAAGAACTGTAACTTATTAACATGATATTTGACATCCTGAAAATTCATTTAAGTTGAAACAGCCCACAACATAACTGAAAGTTAAGCAACATAAAATCTATTTATTGGAACAAGTTCTTGGTCAGTCTGGCAATGCTATGAAAGGGTGATAAGATGATGCATGCATCCCACTACAAAATTCCTTAAATTTCTGTAGGAGTAACAGCCAAGACACTAACTGATTCTGTTAAACTCCTTCTTTCCTACTCCGCCTGTTCCTCCGAGCAATACCTGTAGGGACTTAAGATTCATAGTCAACATTTTTCAGTAATGTCCTTGAAGTGAAAAATGATCCCTGGCAAGCATGCAAAAAGACAAACACAAGCCATTGGCACTTATAGCTTTTCATATCGTTACGCAGTCATATAGTAAGCATTTTCACTGCTGTTCCTACAATCTGTTCCAAGAATCTCAAGAATTTGCAGAGTGGGTTGTTGGGTTTTTCCTACAGTCAGGAATCTGAGGAATCAATTCTTATTCCCTGGGTACCTAATAATCCTTGACATTCTCAATTAACAACAGGAACAACAGCTGACATTACAATATTTATGATGATCCAAGATTTTTTTCAGCTCCTTCCCTAAGCTATTTCTTTGCCTTTTAACCCATCTCCCACCAATTATTACATAAGGTGGGATTCAGGTTTTATATCATCTAAATTTTAAAATATGGTGGAGGTATTAAGGATAATTACCTTATTGTTTTGTGCTAGGCAGGTGAAACCCAAGGGAGAGGCAGGAGAACTGAACCGTTGTACATTCTGTTTCTCAGCAAATGGCTCAAAATCAGCCAGTCTTTGAACAGACACAGACCTCGGGGACATCTAGGCCTATTGCTGGGAGAAGAGATAGATAGCACTTAGGGGTACAAATCATACAGCTCCACAAGAAATTAAACTTACCCTACTTATTCTGTACCTCTTGGAAAAACTCATTCTAATTCTGTGTTTTACTGAAGGTTTGGTGTATCTGCCAGATAAGAGATTTTTCTGTCTCTTTTTTTCATTTTTATGTTCACATGTAGTATTTGGAGGCCTCTTGCAAAGTAAAATCTTCCTTCATCTTGCACATCTACACTGCAGTTAAATCTGAATTTTATATTGTCATGTCTAGTTTTCTTTCAGTGTCATTTCTCTCAGCTTTCTCATTATTATTAGGTTACCTCAATAAGGAAAGCCTGTGCTGGAACTGGCAGATTTTACTGCATGTCTAAAAGTCTGCCTGAGAGTTGGTACTCACTGTCAGTCCTCAGAACTTTCGAGTTTTCCTGCATTGCAAACTTTGATTTTATCCCAGAAGTAAGCATTCAGTAGCTTTGACAGCTTCATGACTTTTGAATATAATTTGATTAACAGCAGCTACTTCTCTTTGTCATACTCAAAATAAAGCTGTTCCTTCCCCTTCCCCTCCCCCAAATTTTCATTTGATTTGTGCATGTATACATTACTATAGATCAGTTCTTTGCTTATTCTCCTCAGAAGCAATTACGTGTATCATATTGAATTGCCCTGTATCTTATCTAAATGTTCCTTCCAGGTGGAACGAAATACTGCTTCTCATTTGGTTGTATTTTTCTTTTCCTAGATGGCTACTTTATATGTCAGCAGATAATTCTTTCTCTGTGCTACTGGAATAATCACTCACTCTTCTATTAGTAAAATGCCCATCTTAATAAATTCCTTCCGAAAGTGCTGACATTGTGCTCTAAATCTCTGCTTTTTTTCCAACCATCCTTGTACAATTCTGGCTTATGCTAAAAAAATCTTATGTAAGTTCCAGTGTAAAATTCTGTTAATTTTGAAATTATAAAAGCAGCATGCTTCAGTACATAAGTTTCATACCCATCGATATCTCTTTCATGTAGTATTGATCTGTTTATCACCCTACACAAGAAATCCATATTTCCCCCCTTATTTATATTCTACAGAAAATTCTTGTCCCTGTAGCTTCAGGATTAAATGTACAACTTTAGCTGGTAGTAAACAGAAAAGTTTCTACAATGTGAGCAAATCTGGAACTCTTGCAGGCTTGATAGGTACACTACAAACACCCTTACTGGAATCAGTTCTAACTAATTCATTTTTAAATTTGAAGTACTTTCTGCCACAGCAAGTGAGATCTCAGGGAATATACAAGTGACTGGTTTTGAGGACACTCAAGTCTGTATTTCTGCCTGTGCTGGAAATTAACCTGACAGGAGCAGATCCTTTGCATTTGCTGTTTGCCTCTGTTAAGTAAATCTTATATTTGATTCTCAATATCAACAAAGCTCCTAATACACTATGCAATGACTCCATTCTACACAAGGAAATGAAGAATTTATTAAATGTGCTTTTGAAAATATAGTTCATAACATGGGTCACATAAGTCATCTCATCTTTCCAGTAGCCTATGGGAGGACAAACACATATTCTTAGCAGGAAAAATAAAAATGAGAAGGAAGAGTTGTTCAGCACTTCCATCACTGCCATGTGAGATTGTTACTTTTGCTAAGATCACAGAAAGCCTGTACAGACAAACCTGTTTTAATATTTCTATTGTGAGGGGATTTTTGGGGGTTTAGTTGCTGACCAACTACACAGATGTTTTTTAAGCTACTTTGTTCCCTGGATTCCATGGGCACTCGAGTGACTATCCTTGAATGGAGGTGATTCAAAACCGTTTTTGTGGTGGGAAGCAACTCAGTAACAAAGATGTCAAGGCCAGCTGCAGGACAGGCAGGGTAGAAAGTGAGCAGATGTACAAAATTAACAAATCAGAGGAAGAGATTTCTCTTATCTGCAACATTCCATTATTTTTCCTTCACAAAAGGAAAAGATCAGCTGGCAGACCTAAGAGAAGAGATGCTGCTCCAGGCAGCCCCTGATACAGTCAGCCCTAGATCAAATCTGTATCTGTAACATCAGTCTTTGTCCCATCCTTTTCTTAAGATCAGAAATGTATTTCAACATTTAATGAGCTATTTGTAACAGCCCAAAGCACACAGGTGTTATTGCCACTCGGTTTACTTCTCTGGATAAACTCCTACTATACAGCCAAGTTACTGCCCAAGGTTTAACATCTGCAAGCCAGATAAAAAGTATAATTAATACCAACATGGATTAAGGCAGAGATTATTCTGAATGAGGTACAAGCTTGTACTCCGTAGCATCTAAAGAAACAGGAACTTCCTATGTAGACACTCAATCTCATGATTCAGACACATACAAGAAATCAAAGAGAATTTTATAATATCCTTCACTTTACCTTTGTTTTCTTTCTTTGTGTACAATAAAAAAAATAGCTACAGGCAGCTGGCTGCACTATTTGGATGATAATTTAAACCTCAATTTTCTGGTAGAACGCCAAGTCTTTGGTTCTGTAAAATCCAAAATATATGGAACACTCTTTGGGAACTAACTCTTACTCTGTAATTCCATGGAGAATCTAATGTGAATATAATTTTCTGCTGTGTTTGCAGCTTATTCAAAGTGGCCTTGTTCTAATGCAAAAAAGTCTTAAGCAGAAGTGAAACTTTCTGGTCTGTTTTCGTTATGCATGCCCCTAAATGAGTGATAAACCAAACACTGCTGATGATAAGAAATAAGTAATTTTCATTCTTTCAGTAGTAGATGGTAACTTTAACATTTTACTATGATCTTTTATAGTGATGGCATCCTCTTAAAATAAAATAATAGCTTAATTAAGGAAGTAAATGTGTCCATAAATATACGCAGAAAAAATTACATGGCCCCATTTTTCTGTGTGAGCAGGAAGTACAAAGAAAAAAATGTACAGGAAGAGGTTGATCTCTACCATTTTGTTAAGTTGCTACATGGTGGAGGAAAAGGAAAGGGGATGGTGTCCATTGTAGTGCATGCATTTACATCAAACCCCTTGGATAAATAATGCTTGTTAAAGAGTTTGTTGAACCAGATCCTTGTAGAGCTGGGGCTTTAGTCCTTGGTGGAAGTAAATAAACTCATTTGATGTGAGACGAGGGTTTGACAAGGATGGAAAGAATAAAAGGGCTTTTTGAGTAATCAGGGTTTCAGTAATCAGCTTACAGGAAACAAATGTCAGCTTGCTAGAGGTCACTTCACCTTCATACGACAGGCATTCATTGTGGAGGAGTCACAGCCTAAGCTGTGGACAGTGACTGCTGTAAAGGAACCCTAGAGGGTTCCTTCCATTAACCAGAACTCCAAGAATAATCCAACTGACAATGCAGAGCTTTGCATCAGAAAGCAAACAGACGTGGTTTGCATCTAACTAGGTATCTAAAGGTTTTGTGAGAGGTCAGCAAGAGCTTGGAATTGGAAATAAAACATAAATGAAAATAAACCTCCACATCATTATCGTAACAGTACTAGTGACGAGTTCTCCAGAAGTCCGGTGTAGAAGTTTTGTTGATGCCTCTCCTTGTTTCACCAAATATTAAAAACTGTATTATTTCATGGTCACTGTACCCCAGACAGCCTCCAACCACCACATCTGCCACCAGCCCTCCTCTGCTTGTAAACAGGAGGTCTGTAGCATGATATAGCACGGACTTCCCATTTCCTCCAAAGGGCAGAGAAGCATCTGGGAGATTCCTGTCTCACCATGTCAAAGCAGCACCTACAAATCTTGAAATAATACTGAAGTCTTCTGAATGGTCCCTACCACCTTGGTGTTGAGAAGATGTCCAATATCTTCTGAGTTCCAAGGCAAGATAATGGCATAAGGAAATTTTAAGCAAGTATCTCCCAGTTTCCTAAAATTATTCTGGATGCTTCTACTTGAATCTCAGATTGGTGCATGCAGTTTCACTGAATATGCCTGCCCAGATCTCCCCCAGCTTATTTTCTTTGGCTCTTGGGATGGGAAGTCAGTCTTACTAAGCTTTTGCACTGATCTGAGAGACCACCTGCAGGAGCATGAAAGAAGTTTGTTCTCCAAGATCTGTTAAGCTTCTGGCCTCTGTCAAGGGCTGATATATGACTTAATAATACCAACTTCAATGATGAATTTCAATTTAGAATTTGGGCAGTGACTTTTCTGAGTACTGAGGTGTGAACATTTAACAGAAATTTATCTGTCCTTTCTCTCTTGCATTTGTCTGTCAATTTGGTTTGTCTAGCTCACTCAGCAAAAGTGAACTGATTTGCCATAGCCTGTAATTATTGGAGGAAGAGCAGGCAGCATTTTAAAACCTCAAAAAGTTACAGGAACAATCTAAATTATCAACAGGTTCAGTTACACCCCAGCATACGCAGCTGAAAACACAGAAACTTTCTGTGATGTGCCATCATTATCCTCCTCTGATGGTGGTATTAAATTGTGCACAATGGCAAGAAAAGCAAAGAGCCCAAACCGACTGACTGCTGTGATAAGAGAGAAAATCCTGAAGTGAGCAGGACTGCAGTGGGATTGTGACATTTTAATGATAGTTTAGAAATACAAAAATGTCTGAAGTTGAGATACTCAGTCTTCTATTCATTCTCTTTCTGTGTGAATAGCAGTCACCTGACGGAAGCATAAGGTAAAATTTATCCCCTAGACTTTCAGTTTTGTAGAAAGAGATTTAAGAAATTATTTTAAACCAAATACTTTTGTCTGAAAATAATGTAGGGTGTTTTAGTTTTGCTTCTACAAAGTTCTGTGTATAATCAGTGATACCAACACATTTCACATGATCCTGCTTTCTTCTTTTTTTTTTTTTCCTAATGTTCACAGGACCTGAGCCATACTTAATGACTCACAAACCCCAAAATAATAGCTTCCTAAATTTTTAGGATTTTCCAGTAGATGTAAGGCTAGAAATGCTGTCAGTCTGACATAAAACTGTTATAATAGGTTGTTCAATACAAAATTGTAGCTAAATTAGTAACTATTCTTTTGCAACTGAAAGTGATGGAACTATGAAGGTAGATTAAGTTGGGGAGAGAGACAGTGCCTGAGATAGGTGAGGAAGGTTTAGGATGGAGAGAGAGATCACAGCTGTACTAAGGAAGTAAGTTCTGTTAAAAATGTGATGTTCCAAGTCAGTGCAGCCGCTAGGCTGCCTTCAGGACTCATTAAAAACAGTTTCCATCACTTCCACTAGGGCTTTGGGAAGATAAGAGCTTTGAAAAGCTTTTTAAAAATATATCTTATATGTAGGCAAAATGTAGTTTTGAGAAAGCAGTAGAAGAGGAAAATGTAGAGTAGAGAGTATTTCACAGTGTCAAAAGAAGGAAATTAAATATGTATACATGAGTTTGGGGAGGATCTGTAGCATAAAAAGGCCTGTTTGTGGAACACTGTGTTTGCCTTACATCCAATCACACCACAAGAGTTCTTGGCTTAATTCACAGAACAAAAGGGTTTGAAACACCTATTTGCTTGATACAGTTGCACAAAATAGTAAAACTGACGTAACAGTTCCCAATCTGTAATTACTAGAAGGCATCAGACAACTGGCACTAAGCCTGCAAATAGTTAGCATCTGGTCAGGCCAGAGTGGGCTGGCTTCTGCCTCTGAGAGGAAATAACCCTTTGGATCACATTCATCCCAGCCCATGCTGAAGGGCTTACAAACAGCAGTTAAACACCAGGGTCTAATGGTCAGACGAGATGTTCACTTCCAGTATTTCTCATGGAATCATAGAATGGTTTGGGTTGGAAGGGACATTAAAGAACCTTTAGTTCCCACCTTTTTCAGTGTCTCACCAGCCTCACAGTAAAGAAATTCTTTCTAATAGCTAATCCAAACCTATTCCCTTTCAGTTTAACACATTATCTCTCATGCTATCCCTAGGCTCCCCAATAAGCAATCCCACCCTATCCTTGTAGGCCCACTTTAGGTACTGAAAGGCTTCTGTATGGCTTTTCCGAATTCTTTTCTCCTTCAGGATGAACAATCCCAACTCACTCAGCTGGTCTTCATAGCAGAGATGCTTCAGCCTTCTGTTCATTTTTGGGACCCCCCCTTTGAACCCACCCCAACAGGTCCATATCCTTGTTATGCTGGGGGCCACAGATCCCAGCATAGTACTCAGGTGGTGTCTCATGAGAGCAGAGATGATGGAGAGAATTCTCTCCCTTACCCTGCTGGCCACGCTACTTTTGTGCAGCCCAGGACATGGTTGGCTTTCTGGATTGCAAGTGCTCATTGCTGGCTCATGTGGAGCTTCTCATCCACCAGTCGCCCTGGTTCTTCTCCTCAGGACTGTTCTCAATCCATTCTTTTCCCTGTGGACAAACCTGTGTTTGTAATTGGGATTGCTGCAGCCCATGTGCAAGACCTTCATGAAGTTCACAAAGACCCATCTCTCAAGTCTGCCAAGGTCCCTCTGGATGTCATCCCTTCCCTCCAGAGTATCAATCACAGCACACAGCCTGGTGCTGTCAGCAGCCTTGCTGAGGGTGTGCTCAGTGCCACTGTCCATGTCAGCAGCGAAGGTGTTCAATAGTGCTGGTCCCAATACCAACCCCTGGGGAACATATCAAACAGCTCTCAATCCAGACTAACTTAATCTCGAAAAATAAGAACCAAGGCAGTGGCCCCCAAGCCAAAATGGCATTGGATTCACAGTCTGAAGATTTATCTAACAAGTTTGACATATGCTTGGACTTTAGTTGTCTGCAGGTGAACAGCCTAGTTGGGGTTCTGAGACTTCACAGTGTCTCAGTTCCACAGGTATTCCCATCATAATGGCCTCAGTTACATGGTTACTCTTGCAGTAGATCCAATGTGAACAATAGTGAGGTATTTATGGAGATGGATCCCATGTTTGAACAGATCACAAGGGAATAGGCATATATTTGCTTGACTTTGAGGGACAAGCTCTAGAGTTTGAAAGCACTATAGCCAGAGACATGTACAGCTTCATTAGAACAGAGGAGCTGAAGAGCTGAGAGAAGTCCCTTCTAACCAGTGCCTGCCTGTACAACTCAGTGTACCAGGCAGTGGCCAGTAGCTTCCTGAGCTGACAAGTCATTCAAAAATTAATCAAAGCTTAATAGAACAGCAAACATGACTGTCACTGATTATGTGTCCCAGAAGAAATGCCATCACTATGTACCACAGCCTTTTGAGGTCTGCCTTCAGTTCTGCTCCACTGTATCATGTTGTTATCAACTCTTCCTCAAATCACTCTCTCCTCTTCCAAATTTGCCTATATTATCTTGCTAAAGCTATTTCTGCAAATAATACATTGCAGAAGTAATAAATTTATCACAAGGAATTTAAATAAAAAGCTTCTTTCCACACCCAGTAAGGTTAGAAGAAGAGTAATCATGGCTTCAAATATTCATATTTTGTTGCCCTTTGCCTTGATGAAATATATCACTTCTTTATAGGATATGAATGAGAACAGGTACCTTCGCATGCCAGAGAGAGTGTTAATGAATTATACTTCTGCCTTCAGCAGCTGAAAAACAAAACAACCAAAACAGTACTGGGATTCTGGTTGGAAAACAATGTAGTCTGGGGTTTTTCAGTTTATTATGGGTATTTAGCAGACTCAGCCTAAGATGAGCACTGTTAGCTTCTCGAGTGTTTTACTAACACCAGTTTGCTCTGGTGCACTGTTGAAAATATGCCAGCTATTAGATATAACTAACTACACTTGCTGTAAGGGTCTGGGATCATATTTGCATTTCACTGGCTCACTAGAAAAGATCCTTACTTAAGAAGTGGCTCCAGTGACCTGGTGTGAGGGAGCTGAGGAGAGTTGCTCTGCAAGGCAAGGTGAGCTGGGAGCCAAGGGTCACAGCGGGGCAGCAGGGCAGTGCCCTCACCAACAAGGGTGAAGTCCCACCCTACCTGAGCAGACCTGGTGACACTACACAGGGTCAGAGGACAATCCGGTGCTTGCCAGACAAGTCTTCAGGGATGTAGCAGATCAAAGGCAACCCAGACTCTGAGATCAGGGGATCTGGCTCAGGAAGGAACATGGCCAGACTACAAAACAGCAACACAGCTCAGGCAAAGACTGTGGAAGGTCTTGAGCCTAAGAGGATGCCTGGAAGGCTCCTGGCAGCCCAGTCTCACAGAGCTCCTTGCACAACAGCCTCACTCCTGGTTACAGGTGCAGGAATCACTGCTGACCATGGCACAGGCAGCCAAAGTCCTCACAGCAAGGAAAGACTGTGCCCATGGTTCTGACAGCTGAAGCTCAGGAGGGCTGATGGAGAGGGTTTGCTTATCTACAAGGATTGCAAGTATGTTTAATAGAGGTCGAAATTGTTTCATGTGCCTCATTCACATTAAACCAGATTTATCAGTTAAACTTGCATTGACAAATTTACAGTAACCATCTATCCCCAAGAGATCCACTTCAATGGGAATGTATTTTTAGTCACAGAAAAAAAGTTGTGGTGGTAGCTCTTCCTTTTAGCCAGATGTTTACGAGTCCTACCTGGGATAATTGATAATTGATAATCCAGACAGTGACAGCTGGAAATAGTGGAGCTACAGGACTTCCAGATTCAGTTAAAGTACAATACTTGCCTGGTTCTACATTTGCACAATTAACTGTCTGTTCTCTGGTAGCTTAAAGCCATATGCTTCATTTCCTCCAGCAACACAGGACAGGCAGCAGTTACACACAGGTTGTAAGCGCTGAGACATGCTCCTACAGGAGACGAGGCATGGCTGCAGCATCTTTCTTCTCCCATGGAAACTCAGCCTTAAAGCCCCTGACTTCTGCAAGCACAAGCTGAGATGTTCAGCTGGTTGGACAAAGAGCACACACTGTCAAACAGACACTTGTCTCCTCTCAGGAAGCAGAGATGGGCTGGACCATGCTGAATTCAAAGAAAAAATCTCATAATGCTTGCTTATGTTTGTTCTGCTAGGTCCCTTTGGACTGTAAGATGTAGTGAGCAACTAATTCTGACAACAGAATTTTATGTCCCTCATAGTTACAATTTAGCTCAGCACTTTAAAAAAAAGTTATTAAATAATTCATAAGGAAAATGATTGATAATCAAAGTAAAATATTTTCTTTTTTTATTAAACTTGGGAGGAGTAATTTAGGGAGGAGGGGTCATCCTTTCAACTGAATATTTGAACCTATGCTTGTTTTGATTAATTCTGATATGGGTTTTATTTCCCTTTTTTTTTAATGCCTAAAGCATGTTCCTCTTCTGCTGTTTGTAGTATGACTGATGTATTCAAATGCAAATAACATGGAAGTAAATATTTCACATGACACAGAAACAAAACCTAAAGTGTACTTTAAGTTAAGAAACTTATGAAAGTTTTCTAGTAAATCTCAGAGCTCATTTAAAAAACCTGAAATATCAACACAATTTTGGAAGACTAATCACTTAATAATACAAGTTACATTATAAAGAAATAAACCTTACAACAGGAGAAATATTATGTGTATTAATAATGTCCATAAAAGTAAAAAGGCTGCTCTTAAATTCTTTTAAATTAAACATGAGAATCTAACAAAGATAAGTCTGATGAACTTAGTTACTTCTACAAAAATTGCATTGAAATTTTTTTATTGGCTCCTGCCATCTACTGCGTGGTGCAGGGAATGCAGCATAGAAATGTGGAAACCTTGCCAAGTGTATTTGCTGACAGTTCCATGTAACAGATATAGTCCCAAATTTCTAACATTTTCAAAGCTTAAATATCCTGCATGACATATTTTCCTCATCTCTTTGTATCCAGAAAATCGTTTTCCAGCGTACCCTTCATTCAGTGCATCAGAGTTGCTCTGGTACTCTGATGTGAGATGCAGCTGAGTAAAACCGTGTAAGGGCTGACAAAGGGTAAAAAACTGCCCACAGCCTGTAAGGCTGCACGAGTCCTGGGGAGAACAGCAGTCACCTTGGATCATGCTCATGGATCAAAGCTTTGCAGACTGATTGCACCTGATCTGCACCCCACTGTGATTAGTGGTGAGGTCTGGACAAAGAGGTCCTGAAGGCAGAACACAGTGAGCCTTTGGTGTAGTGAGGCTGTTTACAGCCATGTCTCTTCTTTTTGGCACTGAAGGCAGAGAGCACACAGGTGGAGTCTGCTTCTTCTGTTCAGCAAGCTGATGAAGTCTAATTTCAGAAATATTGCTCAAAGCAAGATTCACGTTGCATGCTATCAGTCTTAGAAATGCATCAGCTACTGAAGGAAGCACCTGTAAGATCACTTAGCACTGTTTAGTTCAGAAACCATTGCTCCAGTGAAATTTATTTTTAGTAAAGAAGGCAACATCTGTGTACTTTTTAGACTCACACTATTTAAAAAAAAAAAAAAAAAAAAAAAAAAAAAAAAAAAAAAAGGTGTTTGCCTTAGGCAACCAGGATTCATTTTAACAACTTTTTGTAATCCCATTAATGGCAATCCAGCCTAAGTATGCTACCCCTCAGGAGATTTTCATATCCCTGTGGGCAGCCTTTCTGTAACTGTCCTTATGTGACCCCTGCCCATCTTCAACCAGCTTTAATTGATGGTTACTGTGAAAGTCAGAGGACAGGCTGACAACCACCCAAAGGGGCAGAAAGCCACTAGAATCTCTCTTGCTGGCATGCAAGGTGCAGATGGCAGGACCCTCGTGTCCAGGGAAGCAGGCAGCGTGCTACAGGTGTCTCCTGTGTTGAGGAGGCTCTGTCTGTCAGGGCCCGAGCACTGCTTGGAGCAGCACCAACAGCCCTAATGGCTCTGACCGGCTTCTCCTGGCACCTGCAGCCCTGCCGGGCCGGGGTCTGCCTTTGTGGTGATTCATTTTTCCTAAGTGATTGTCTGTTCTCCCCAGAATGTATGGTTCATTACTAAGTTGTTGTAAACCACTCCCTAAGTTGCCATTCATTGTAACCCAATTGTTACCCAACCCCTCCTCCCCTCAGTATCCCATTGGTCCGAGCCTTGGGTCTGCCGCCTTGCTGGAAAAGCTCTTTTAAGCTGAGATACATGAGGCAGAGGCCTCTTGCTTGCTTTCTTGCTTTTGGGTCTCTTGCTTTTGCTCCCTCTCCCTATTGCTCCCTCTCTCTCCCTTTTTCCCCCCTCTCTCCCTCCCCCTCTCTCCTGTGGGAGCCGTGCCGCTCCCCCCTGGTGTGGGACCCCCAAATAAACCCTGTCTAATCAGCACCCTCAGAAGCCGTGTCGTGTCTTGCCTGCTATTAGCTGCCACATGCTGCCAAGAGAATTCTCCCTGAAAGCTCTGGTAAAGCCTCTGTACCTCACCTCCCTTCCTGGACCCAGAGAGACTTCTCGTCAGTTCTTCTGCAGCTGCTAGCCGGGCAGGAGAAAAGGCAGAAGAAAGCAACATGCATTGAAACTCCACCCTGGCTGGCTGTGCTGTGGCTGTGTCTGTGGTGTGTCTCTTGCCCCTTTGCCGCAGTGTGCCTGCGGACACTGTGGGGCCGGGCCCGCCTCGGGAGGGTTTCCAGCCCGGCTTTGGGCCCGTCTGGTCGGGGAGCTCTCCCGGTGCCCCGGGCTCCCGGCTGGGCCTGCCCCTCTCCCGGGCAGTTCTGCCTGGCTTTGCCCTGCTGGCCTGGCCCTGCGCACCCTGGGCTGCCTGTGCCTCTCAGCCTTGTCCCCTGGGGACCAACCAGCTCTGGCCACCCTCTCTGGGTCACGCACAGGGTGCACGAGTCCTCTGAAACCGCTGTGCCAAACCCCCACTGCCCCTTCCAGACAGGGAATCGGGGAAATCAACATTTCCCTTTCGAAGTTCAAAGAAAGAAATAAAGCTTGGGGTGCCTTCTAATCCAAAGCATTCTATGATTCTTCCTTCAACTTACAGCTCGATTTTTTCAACTCAGAGATCAGAAAAGCCTTTTGTTAAACTACATTGCACTAAATATGATGGAAATATTCAGTGATGCCTATTGGCATCATTTGTTCTGCTGCAAGTGCCTCCTCTAAAAACTTGCTCTAAGTCTGCGGGTGAAATTTTAATATATTTTGACTGAATACATCCCCTAAAGAACCAATTCAGTGAAAAAGTGGCTACAGCTGCAGATGTGGTTCTCCCTGGGTCGAGACTAGGCTCTGTTGAAGGCTCCATTTTTTGCCCTGGCTCTGGCAAAATGAGATTCCTGTGTGCATAGGACACAAAAGGACTTAAGGTCCATCAAGTCTTTGCTATTGCTCACGGCCTTGCCAGGAAATCCTAAGAACAAACTACAGTTCTCTCAAGAGTAAGAAAGACAAAAAATTAGGATTTCTTATGTCCCAGTTTCCTCTTTACTTTCAATTCTCTTCACCATGAAATGGCATTTCAGAATAAATTTTAGATAGTAAGTTAACAGCAGACTTTTGCTAATTAAATGAGTTACTATGTGAGAAATTGAATTCTGAATAATTTCTAACATCCAAACTTGCAAGACCCTTTCAAGGTGAAAGTTTCTTAGATTAAATTTTAGCAATTATAGGCTTCCTTTTCCATACTGTTCTTAAAATGTCAGTTTTTCAAGCATTTAATGAGACTATAAATCCTGTAAATTCTGTATCTGCTTAAAACTAATAGCAATTCAAGAAGCATTGGTGAAACTTGTCTTAAGACTTATTGACTAACTTTATTTAATTGGGAAGGGGTCATTACTAGGAAAATCTGTTTAAAACCCACCAGCAGGATAAAATTTGTAATATAACTCAGAAGTCGGCTGCTGCTTTGTTTTGGTGGATGAAATTCAAACATGAACATTGGTTAATCACTATTGAAATGGTAAATATTTGTTAATGCTGCAATAGAGTGTGTATGTATGTCTGTGCAGATTTGTCTGCATGAAAGTAGTACTGTCCTCTAATGATGGAAGCATTTGAAGCAGGTCAAGTCTCATGTATTTGCAACCCGAGGAACTGGAGGACTGAAAAAAAAAAACCCACAAGCTGCAAGTCAGAGGTAGTTCATGGTAATCGTCCTGCAGTTCAAGAGGTAATCTGCTTGCTCTGGGATTTCTACATGGTTTTGGATGTCAATAAGGTCCATCAATTAAGCACAGAACATGCTTTGCAATTCTACTCTCTCCTCTGCAACAAAGAACTCTAAAACGTGAGAGAAGTGCCAAGAAAATCCCTTGGTTTGCTGTCTTTTTAGCAAATTGTTTAATCAGGAGAAGAAATAATGGGCCGTAGTAACCCTACAGAACTGTGTCCCTAGATTTTTCTCCTTTCTTGTGCTGTGTCAGTAGCTCCAGATCTATTGCTCCCCCAGTTCCTATTTGCTTGGCTGCACAAAGGACAGCGTGGTTTGCTGGGTTACTAGTTTGCAATTACATTTGTGCCCACTCTCTGCTTGGGACCTCCAGGCTCTCTCCCTGGCCAGCTAACACCTCTTAAATGTGTCTCTCCTCACAATCACATGATCTTCATTGCATAAGAAAACCTGATTAAAAAACCTAAAGCAGTCACTAAGTTGGAGGCTTCTATTTGAAATTCTCCACTTTGGGATTTGGCCCCTGTTGTGTCAAATGCAGAAGCATTACTGGTGCTCTATTTTGTCCCTTTCCAGCAACTTGTAGGGAAAATCACCTCACTGTTTTAGATTTGGGCTATGTTGGGGATAATTCCAACAAGGTAAGCCCTCATTTCTGTCCTTCATAACATTCACAATGTGTGATTTGAGAAATGTTATTATGCTATCATTTACATAAATAGGATTTCCCCCTCAAAGTCACCAAATTCTAAAAGACAAAGGAGGAGTGTTGATCTATCAGACTGATAATTCTCTTGAAAACCTTCCTTTTCTTTTACAGCACACTGTGTGTCATCTGGCCACATAGTTTGAAGAGAAATATTTATTAATATCTGTGAGAGACTGCAAGAATTTTGTGTCTGTACAGGGTAGAAAGAAGGTACAGATTATCAAAGTGTGAGAGAATCTTGGTCTTTCACTTCTAATAGAATATGAAATATTAGCATCTGACATGTTTGTCCAATTTCCTTATATGAAGTAAAGATGGCTCATTTCAGATTTCTGTGTTAAAGTGTTTCTTAGGCTTTATTCCTAGGAGAGAACCAGTGTGTAGGCACTAGAACAATAAACCATTGTATATCAACTGCTCAAGGGTATTTGAGCTTTCTTTGAGAAATTTGAGATAGCTCATCCCACACTGACTTGTGTATGTTTAGGCAGAGATTTGCAAAAATAGAAGATGTGAAATATTTTTTCCTTACCCAGTACTGACTATTAATTTAGTGATTCAAAGCTGACCTACTTGTGTCTGTACCGTGCTTTTCCCTCAAAAAAGCTCACTTGAATGCGCTTTTTGCTTACAACTTTTCACTTCTTTCTTTTTTTAAATCTTTTCAGAATTTTATTAATGTCCCAGAGCTCTGTCAGTCTCCAATCACACTCCTATTGTTTCTCCCAGTCTACAACTGTACACTTGCATAGTGATAACAATTCTCTCACCAAAAGAAGCACTGTATAGAGAATATTTCAAGGGACACTACACATTTATTTTGTACAACTGCTCTCCCCTCCTGTTTTATTTTACACTCTTCGATTCTGCCAGTCTTCCCTGATACACATTTCTTGTACAGGTCTGTGGGTTTTATTAAAAAGAAAATACATCTCTATTTTCAGAGAACTTACTGAGTTCCTCTTTACCATCCAGAAGGAGGGAGCAGCAACAAAAGGAAATTACTGACCTGTTTTGTAGATGAAACACAGTAGTTTATAACTTAACCACAGGGTCTTCTAAGGACTGATGTAGCAGCAAGAATTAAATTTGTATTGCCCAAGATAAGTTTATGTAGATGACCGAGTCATATTTTAAGAGGTTAAGGGCTTTGACTCTAAAAGCTTTTTGTACCAGGAGTATTGCCTGAAGCTTTATTTTTAACTTAGTATTCTTTTTCTCTCAAAGCAAAAGAGGTTGCATGTCCCTTCTGCATCCTTCTTATTTTTCTGTATTTGGTGATGGGAAGCATGAAAGTTTCTTTCTGTAGCTGATGACTCATAAAGTTGTTTCTTTGAGGAGTCAGCCTTTGGCTTGAAATGCTCAAGAATCAAGCCAAACAGGAACTTCCTGTTTACACACCAAAAGTTTCTTCCCCTTGTCTCTAACAAGCTGGTATTTCAATTGTCACAAGACTTTTCCCCTAACTGGTCTTATTCTTCCAGGAGTACATAATTCATCCTTCTAGATGTCCACCATTTTTCCTCTTGAAAGAAGGAAGTTTTTACATTCTAATGAGCTATATCAGATGGAGAAAGCAATCATCTGTGTGCTTCCAAAATCTAAAATGTGACCTGCCCATCATAATTTCATTACTCATTGGCCAAAGAATGGCAATTCTAGGACACCACATGCTCATGATCCTTTACATCTGCCTGAAGGATTCCATTCTTTTGGACATGTGTCCACTTCTGGATGGAAAAGGCCAACAGCATTGCTCTGCAAGAATGACTCTGTGTTTTTCATTGTGCATTACCAAATAATCATCAAATCAGTGATTAACTTAACTCACAGTGTTTTCCCAACAATTTTAGTCAGCTCATCTTCTATTGTGGCATTGTACATTACCTATCCTAGTTTTCTGAAATCTACACAAGAGAGAAAGAGGGGACTAGCTGTAAATACCTGGAGGCAGAGTACAAAGCTCAAAGCACACATGAAATACAGCTCTGCGATATCTGAGAAAGAAACTCTCACCAAATAAATCTATTGGTTGAGTTGCCTTCTTTCTTTATAGTTCCTTCCCTTCTCTCAGGTTGGGAATTGTTATCACAGTTGGAAACTGTTAGTTTCAGAAGGCAGGACAAAGAGGTAAAGTCCCTTTTCACATTTTTCCTCAAGCTGTTTTTTACTTTCTTGCTTTGTGGTATATGGTGCTGTATCACTGATCAGCTGGACTTTTCTGTTAGATGGAATGAGAAAAACAACCAAGAAAGCAGCAATAAGTAACACTTCATTTTCCAACAAAGAATTACATTTCACTGAATTGGAAATCAAGAACCAGAAACATAACATACTGCACAAATCCTACTCTATGTCCATTTACAACTTTGGTAAAAGATGCCTTTGAAAACTCTTCCCTAAAGGACTTGCCTCTTACAAAGAGGAATAAAAGGGGAAGATGGCAAAAGAGAAATAGAAGGAGACAATGTGAGGTCTCAGAGTTACTCTTTATTAAACTTCATGTTAAAACCAAACTGAGAATTGGCAAACCTTCTAGGAAAATTTAGCAAAGAAACAGCTTGCAGTAATCTACCAACCAGGGTTACTATGGCAATTGCAGTACACTGTGAAATTTAGTAGATATAATTTTCCATGATTCACTGTGTATTTTTAGCTATTTTTCTTTTTGTTCTCTCAGGCTAATTTCTTTTCTGAAGAAAAGGAAGGACTGAATGGTTGGGTCACGCCCTCAGAAAATATAGAAAGGTGTCAGTTGATGGTTAAGCGAAGCATCAACTTCTAGCCTCAAACAATCAACTCTCCTAAGGAAATCCTGGGGTCTCAACTCCTACCCCATTCCTCTTATCTTGAATCTTTAAGACTTTTGTTCCCTGCTTCTTGAAATCCTGCCATCCCTTGTTCACCTTAATTTACTTCTCTAATGATTCTTCCTGTTAGTTCACAGTCTGAATCACATGAATAATTTTTCTTCTTTCCTTTTTTTCAGCTATTATCCAAAACGATTCTTTTCTGGAATACCACCTCTTTTCATTGTTGCATGTTTTCGTCTCAGGGACTCAAAAATCTCCCATGTCCTCACAATACAATTGCACATCACCTGCTGACTGATGCCCAGCCCATCCCTGAGCATCAATCTGTAGGACCCCAGACAACTCCCCACAGCTTATATACCGAGCATGACGTTCCATGGTTTGGAACCTTCCTTACTGCAAGTCAGCTGCTCTCTCCCAGCTACTTGTGCAGCTCCTTACCAACAGAGCTTGGGAAACCAAAAAGTCCTTGCCTTAGAGTAAGCACTACTCAACAACAACTAAAACATCAGTGTGTTATCAACATTATTCTCATATGAAATCCAAAACACAGCACTGCACCAGCTACCAGGAAGAAAATTATCTCTACCCCAGCTGAAACCACGACACACCTTACATGTCAGCATCCAAGTACATTTAGGCAAATAGAAAACTACATAGAATCCCAGGCAATCACCAGAATGTGCTCATGCTATTATTACTTGACCTTCCTTACTCTTCACCTCTGACCAATTGTTAGTTGAATTCATTTTTGGATTTTCAGTCTGCATTGTCTGCAGAATCCCAGAAGACAATATGTATGTCTCAAACACTGATAGCTGGATGACTGTGGAGCCAACCAAGGATCACTGGCAATAACAGACAAGGATTGTTGGCAATAACCAGGGATTGTTGGTAATAACATGCTGTGATTGGAGAAGGTGGCCATGCAGAAGTAGGGTAGCAATTTCTGCGACAAAAGTCCTTGTTCTTGTTACTGGAGATATGCACAGCACAGTACAGCACAAGCACAGGAATGAGGCTGAGAAGTTGGAATGGACTGTAGGGGGGGGGGTGGGTCAAGACCACCAAAGATTTTTGAAGCCCTCTGACCCATTTCCAGAAAGGTCAGAAAGAACAGAGTGTGCACAATAACTAATTTGAAGGGAAAGCAAGAAACCTGTCTTCAGGGTGGGAAAAACCAATCCATAAAATGGTAACCTCACCAAGCCTGGGTGCACACTCCAGCATGCTGGACACCTCATCAGCTGGACTGACACTGGAACCAGGACTGGTGATTCTTTCCTTCTTTCTTTCTTTCTTTCTTTCTTTCTTTCTTTCTGTCTTTCTGTCTTTCTGTCTTTCTGTCTTTCTTTCTGTCTTTCTGTCTTTTTTTCTTTTTCTTTTTCTTTTTCTTTTTCTTTTTCTTTTTCTTTTTCTTTTTCTTTTTCTTTTTCTTTTTCTTTTTCTTTTTCTTTTTCTTTTTCTTTTTCTTTTTTTTTCTTTCCTTTCCTTTTTCTTTCCTTTTTTCTTTTCTTTCCTTTCTTTTCTTTCTTTCTTTCTCCCTCTCCTCTCCTCTCCTCTCCTCTCCTCTCCTCTCCTCTCCTCTCCTCTCCTCTCCTCTCCTCTCCTCTCCTCTCCTCTCCTCTCCTCTCCTCTCCTCTCCTCTCCTCTCCTCTCCTCTCCTCTCCTCTCCTCTCCTCTCCTCTCCTCTCCTCTCCTCTCCTCTCCTCTCCTCCTTCCTTCCTTCCTTCCTTCCTTCCCTCTTCCCTTTCATCTTACCCTTATGCAAAACCCACTGCCATGTGCTTATTAGTAGGTCAGGGACTAACATTAGGGTTAGGGCTAGCATTAGGGTTAGGTTAGACCCTCTAACTTTTGTTGTTCCTTTTGACCATGAGCAACTACAAATCTTGGGTGCTCCCTTACCCCTAAGTGTGGAACATCGCAGCCTCTAAGTATTTCAAGATTGGGACTGTGTGTCTGCTATACTGCTGCATATAAACAGCTCTGTGAATTTTGCAAGGAAGGTATAAATAGGAGCAGCAAAAATGCTGAAAAAGAGCAATTCTTTAAGCCAGTCAAGACTAGAGAGGTTTACAAGGATCTGTGTTGAACTTTATTAAAGGACCAGAACCTCGATACCCACCATTCTCAGCTCCTACATATTATAGTTTTAGCTGCTAGTAACAGCATACATAATTACAAATAAACACATCAAAAATAATAAAACATTACTAGAAATAAAAGTTAAAACCATACCAAAAATCATTTACTACAGCACAGTATAGTTGTATATTCAAACTTCCTGCTGCAAGATGCAGAAAAAGGCAGTGCATTTGTTTATGTATATTCATGAGCATTTAAAAGGACCGTGGTACTTTTTCTCAAGACACAGCTGATCAGTAGCTGGGGCTGTGGTGCAGTGTTATATAATGCAAGTTTATGACTTTGTAAGATGTCATTTTCCTTTCCAGTATTTATGGGTTTCCTTTTTTTTCTCTGTTTAGAAAGCAGAGTATTTCAAAGAAATACTTGCTTCGTAGGTTTTTTTTACACCATGAAGGACATACTAGATGCAATCCCAGTATAAAATATAGCATTTCTGATTGTCTTCTGTCACAGAGGATAGTAGACTAAAATATCCTTGTCTGTTCCGTGGCAACAACCCTGTCTTCCTGAAATGATGTATTTCTTTCTCTGAACATCCATGAGCCTTCACAATATGGGCATGAGGAGAAGTCAAAGGAAAATCTTCTCAATCCTAAGCAGCTCTTGGGAAATGCTGCCTCCTTCAGAATTTCCTGATTTTAGACAGGTGGTTAATGCAAAGAATGAGCAGTCCTGGGGGTCCTCTGTAGTATCAGCAGACCCTCATGGTGCAGCAGGCCCAGCTCATGCTCTGCTGCAGTGGAGCAGGTGGCACCCAGGGTGGGAGCTCTTGTCCAGCCCCCAGCACGGCTGCCCTGCTGCAGGCACTGAGAGCCCAGCACTGCCCTTGCAAAAATATGGAGCCAGTAGTAAATGAAACAGTAACTCATCTGTGTCATTATAGCTGTTCATGATTCTCAACGTCTGTTCCGTTTTGGAGAGATTTAGAACAATCACTGTAGAGTACTGCTGATGTAATTTTTGAACAGCCTTTCCCATGCATCCCATTCTGCCAAATTAATGTCTGGCATCTCTTACAGCCAAGACATTCAAGACATCGATTTCCCACCATGCTATATGTTTTTTCTGGCACAACCCTAATTTGTATTTCCTCTTTAAGGTGACTTGGACTGCTGCCTGTAGACTGTAAGTTCTTTTTTGGGTTTCATTGTGAAGATGTTCAAATTGTTCTATGGCTAACATAATGAAGCCCCTTTTTGTAAATGTTACATTTGTAGTTAAATACCAGTATTCTGTACCAATATCCTGTTCCTACAGTTATCACAGAGCACTTTCTGCTGTATGAAGCTAGGACTTTTTAGGCAGAAATCCCCAGGTTTTACCAGAGGAAAACGTTCCAGAAATAAAAGAAAATATGAAATGTTCCAAAAAAGAAGGAGTCTGAACTGTTCTGTCTATTCTGCGTGGCTTGCCAAATACAGTAATGGCATGTATCATACTTCGTGTTGCAGTTTCCAAACTGTATTCCCTGCACTATCCAGCAGATGATGCTAATGTATTACAAACTGTTCCCTGTTCATTTTAGCCAGAGGAAAGGTGTCCTGTCACATGCCAGGCATTTAAAAAAAAAATTCAATTGTCCTTTTTAATTCTTCTATTTCCTAAAACATGTGTCTCTGTGTCAGGACGAGTTGGTTTTTTGAAAAATTTTTGTTACTAAAGGTTGACCTTTTCAAGTAGCAGCCTACCAATCTTTCATAACCCTCTGACATTCCAGTGTGTTTGATGTATGTTTTACCATCTTCAGAAGTCCCTTGGCTAATATTTTTCATCTTTTTACTCATCTTCTGTGACATACAGCATAAGGTTTTCTGCTGTGTCGAGCACTTATTCCTGGTTTCAGACTGCAGTAAATAAGTGAAGCCAAATCCTTGCACTAAAAAGACAAAAACTAGAAGGGCAAATATACCATTCATGTATATGAATGAGAAAGGCAGAACTGAGTTTCCATGAATCTTCCAGGATACTCAGCTTTCTAATCTAAAACCATACATTAGTTATAGACTATGAAAGGAAGCTTTATAATCACGTCTACTTTGTGATGTATTCTGATTTTCTTACTCAGTGAGACTTGCTCCTAATTTCACAAGAAGCCTCCACAGACACATTTGGAATTTTCTGCAAGTAAAGGCTACTAATCATATATATCAGAGCCCAAGATTTTTCAGAGTGACAGTGCCTGCATAGCATTTATAGGTATTGTTTACATTTTGCTGCTAAAAGGAACATAGGGTATAAAAAACAGGTTTTCCAAGGTGATTGCAGGGGAAAAATAATTTGGATTTTCTCTGCTTGCTCAGTCTTGATCTCACTCTCTAAAGGGGTGGGATTGTAGCCAGCCCTCTCCAGAAGCTAGGTACTAGTGACTAGCAGACCAGCACCTGTGGTCCTTCCAGCCATCCTGTTATCTGCCTTCTGCACTACTAGGAGATGGGCCAAGAGGACCCCATCTCAACTTCTGAGGAGAAGATAAAAACTAGAAAAGAGGCAATTGAGCTGTCTTTCTTTGGCCTTTACTTCTTTTTCCATCTCTTTCTTTTTTTAACTCTGCTCCTTTGGGAAAAGTATGTGCCCCTGAGGAGAAGGAAAAAGAACCATCTTGCTTCCTGCAGTGCAGAGGGCTGATGTCGGTCCTTTCCAGACTGTGAGTCTGAGACTAATTAGACCATTTGGCTTTTCTTATACTTTTGTCTCCCCAGGAGGGCTGAGTTATATGAGAAAGTTGAAGCTTCTCGTGTCACTCTGCAGCAGGCTCAAGGACAGGGAAAACCCATTACTGATAATTGTATTGCAAGAGTTTGGCAGTGGCAGCATAGAGAAGATCTAAGAATAGGCTGCCCAACAATCATCTGGGGCATGAAGTAGACAGGATATTCAAGGTGTAGACCTTTAGGGCTTGTGTGTCTTAGGCTACCAACTGGGGGAAAAGTTGTAACAAGTAAATCAGCACAAAACCCTTCATCAGAAGCCTATTTAGTCCTGAAAATCCTAGGGGCATAATTGTGTGGTTGGTTGTTGTACAGTCATTAAAGCGAAGGCAAACATGAAATCATGGGCGGGCAAATAGAACAAAGACCACACAGGAGTCACACCAGCTTTTTCTGTTTCCCTGGCATCAGTCACCTATAAACACACTTTCAGCACCATATGCAAGGAGAAGAGGAGGAAGTGAGAGAGGAAAAGAGAAAGAATAAAACTTCAGCAAATAGCACTTCCTTTCCCCTGAAGAAGAACCATTTGTCTGAAATCTGGTTTTGTGATGTGCGAGTCCTGAACTTCATGCTAGGGTAGCAAAGATACTATATTAATGCTAGAGGTAAATCACTGAAGTACAGAATAAGTGTTGAACACTTATCTCTAATAAAGTAAGGTCCTACCACGATGTCCTGTTAGGTAGAGAGCTGGAGGGCTTAATAGAAGTATTTGGGTTCTGTGGTTCAGTGATTGCCTCTGTGAAGCAGGAGATGTAAAAAACATTTTACTGAAATCTGAAAGAAAGGGGAATGAGAAAACACAGAGGGAGGTTGCCTTCATCCATAGAACTGGGGAGACAAATATTAAAGAACTGGATGTCTTTTCTTTTAATTTGAATTTTGATACACCTACACCCTGGAGAGGGGCAGACTTTTTTTGTATAACTGACAGCAATTTTAACACAGAAGTACAGCTGGATGATGGGAAAGAAGCTGCTGGTTGCTGTAGCTTAGCTTGATAGAATTCATCAAGGATGACTTTGCTTCCTGTGATGAGTAGGCACAGGAGACATTTGATTGCTACTGTGGGGACTCTTTTTAATTCACTGAATACATTCGGGTTAAGAGGATGAGCTTTATGGGCCATCATATTAAAGTAATTTGGAACAATAACTTGAAGTATTACAGGGGAAGCGAGGTTTAGAGTGTGTTGGTCATCAGGAAGAAACGTTGTAGTCAGCCTCCATAAAGTTGTGGTCGAAGTAATATGCATAGCTTTGCATGTGCACTGCATTGTATGCATTAAGCTGGGTATTTTTTAGTTTAGTAGAACAATTTTGCCTTTAAATGATTTAGCTTTAGGGTATACAAACATTAATTTTTAGGCTGAATGCCTGGGTCTGGAGAAACCATCAGGTATAATAAAGATACATCCAAAAAAATTGATAGTGGCTAATGAAATTAATTTCCAAACAATTAGCAGGAGTACAGATATCCAAGAGGTGTTATCTACAATGGCCATAATGTGGATTTTCTTTCAAGGTATTAGTTATTTCTTTAGGAGAAACTGAATTTTTACTGAGAAAAAAGTTTACAAGGCTTACGTTCAATATTAAGTACTTAGCATTCCAAAGGAATACCAGGTTCCTTGTCACTTTGAACAGTGCACAGTGAAAGAACAAAAGCTTTAATTTCTATCACTTGCTTTTGTATGCAATCTCTGCATGCCTAAATTACTTAGCAAATTGTACAGCTAGCAATCCAAGACTGCATGATTCACTTGTGAGATTTCAGGGGGATTGGAGCATACTGGATAAAAAGTTACACATTAGAATGTGAACATTTGAGATCTCAAGAAGAACTGTAAATTTTCTAAACAGCTTAATGCAAAGAAAGAGTGTTTACAGAGTTAGAAACTACCACATAGCAGAACTCTGATCAAATTTACTTTTCCTATAGCGAAGCAGGGAATGGGGGCAGAGCTGCAAAGAAAGTAGGGCATGATGAGAGCTTCTGTCCAGTTATGTATGGTATTTAGAAGAAAATGGAATAAAGTTTTGTACATCAATATTTCTGATTCAAGGAGTAACAAGAAAAGAAAATTACACATATTATAGTGAATTGAATGTGCGTTAGGTTCAAACTATAATTTCAATTAGAGACGTGAATATCAGGAAAATATTTTTATTCAAACAGCAAAGCTCATTGTTTGCAGACAAAGGACCTGGCACAGATGGAAAGACAAAAGTACCTTCTTCTGTCTGTTGAGTTATATATGTATAACTTAACACAGATGGCAGTTGGGTAGGAAATTTTTTGAAGGAAAAATACTTTCTGAGTGATAAAACCAACTTGGAGCCATCTTCCATAGCACCTGTCTCAAGAATGACAGGGAAGGTGGTTTCCAAATGTAGAAGTTGTCTTCAAAATACATGCTGTTCATTTCTTTTTTTTTTTAATGAGTTGAGGACACTGCTGCTCTCTGATCACTGATTCTTTTCAGAAACATACATGTAGTGAATGGCTTGGACTTTGTTATGAAGATCTGGGCTTCAATCAAAGTTGGCTTTAACAGGGAATGAAAATAGGAGGCTGCTATTTTCCAGCACTCTTTAAAATAAAAAATAGTGAAGAAATCATCACTCAAGAAATGAGACTTTATGGCTGTGTTCTGTTGAGTGGGCAGGGTAGTGGAGATGGGTGATTTATTGCAGACACTTCTGTTGTGTCATAATTCACTCAAAATAATGTGACTTATCACACATGCAGACTGGTAGCTTATTTCAACAGACACAGTTAAGTGCTAAATTGAGAACCATGGAAGTGAAAAAGGCTATCTTGAAGAGCTGGGGTGTTTATATATGATTATTGGCATGTGCTCAGATTTAGAGAAAGGGGGATTTTACTGACATTTAAGACAGCTGAAGGAACTACCTAAGCACAGCCAGGTTTACACAGGCCCTGTGAAGAGACTTAACATGGTGTTTGCAGCAGGCTGTGTATGTGCTTGAGGATGCTGGTTGACAAACATTTCTTTTACTGCCTTCTAGGCTATCCTTGCCCATGTCCAATTTCTGACAGATGCCAAGGCAATAGTTTGTGGAAATGCACAATGAACAGGACCAGAAACCTCACCCAGGTGATGAATTGCATTTTCTTTTCTTCTTTGACTATTTTCAGACATATCCATTTCCTAATGTGGATTACCACATGGCAGTCTATGTGTTCCATCAGAAACATTTAAGAACACAATCAAGGGGCAAGAAAAAAATGTATAAGGTTAGGGGTTACTACTCAGACCAGTGCTGTTTACATTTGTTCAGTTATATTCACAGAGGTTCAGAATTTCCAAGCATGTTGTTATTGGTAAAAAAAATAGCTTGGCAATGTGTTTGTTCTGTAATTTCTACTAATAAGGAGAGTTCTTAAATCTCAAGGATCCCTAAAGGAGAGCTGACAGTAATAAAAATGTGTCAATTTACAGAATTTGAAAAATGTGAAAACTTGAATGCACACAGAAATGAGGAATATGTTGGAATTCTGAGAATATGCACATTTTCAAATTGAAACATTGAGTGCTTAGTTACTGAAAAGATTGATCAACCCTGTAAAGATTTTCCTCAGCTTCTTTGACACATGTTCTGATTAGCCTCTTGGAGTGAAGATGAGGGTTTAATATTCAGATTTTTAGGAATACAGCTCAGAGATGAAAAGTAATTTTAGCTGTTGTGGGTAAATGCCCACATAATTCAGAATTTAATTCAAGGGACATGCAGGAAAACCAGAGATACATAGATATATGTACACATTATGAAAAGAAGGTTTCCAAATGGTTTTATTATGAGCCTAAATAGAGAATTCCACTGTCTTCATTTGGATATGAAAGACAGTTTTATTAAAAATCAGTGAGTTTTAATAGGCAAATTTTATTATCACTAAAAAAACTTTGAACTTAGCTGTCAGTGGATATCATTTTAGTTAAAATATTTATGCATTAAGGAAATAATTGCTTCTCTGCTTATGTAGCTGCCATCTACAAATTTTAGGGGTTTCTTTGGGATCCTGAATTGATCCAATTACTATGGTATTGTTAAGGTTTCCTGTTTGCATATGCTAACTGATCTTCATCTTTAGAAGCTGATACTGGGTTAGTGTTATTGAATATAGACATTAAAGTCTTAGTTATGATATTCAACTTGTATCCTATTGATAAGTGAAAGGAATAAATTTTCCAGAATATTTGTAAGGAAAAAGGACAAAGACTGTAAGAGAAAGGGGAAAGCCTATACCTGTAAAGATGGTTTTCTTCTTTGGCAGTTGGATAGGAACTAACTTGTTGTTAGGCAAACTGTTTTAAAGTGCTTGTTGTTTGGCTTTCTTTTTGTCTGCTTGCTTGCTTGTTTGCTTGTTTCTCCTAACTGGGTGAGGTAGATTTTATTGTGATGTCAGGCCATCTCTTGTTGAGTTTATACAAGACCTATATATGTGTCTGCAGGTGTCCCAGTGGAATTCAGAGTTGTACCTCTCTCTGACATATGTCAACTTCTTCAAATATAAGGGAAAATACTTTGTTTCTTCCAGCAGAATTTTAATATTCATGTTTGGTCATTGTGAAATGCTTGTCAGAACTTCGAGTTTCATGGAATTTTACCACACCTTCCTTCCCACACAGGTGATGTGAAGCCTCATTCTAGTCAGAGAATCATTTTGACATTCCTGTGTTGTCAGTTATATAAAAATTCTCTTTATCATCAAGAATTGTATTTTATTATTTTTCTTCTCAGGCTCTAGGAGACAAACAAGTGAAATATTTCTCTAAATTCTTTGACACCTTATTGTGTTCCATACACTGAGTTCAAAATATATTTTTCTTCATTCTTCTATTGTCAATTTTTTTGTGTTCCTGGCTGCTTCTCTGGTGGAAAGATCAGCATTTGTGTCTGTCAAGTGCATTAAAATTGCAGCATTCTGCCCTGTTATCACTGTGCTGTTGGCTTCATCTGTCCTTTTTTTTTCATGGAGTCACCAGTAGCTATTGCTCACCTTTTTGCAAGAACTTCCTCCAGATATCCTGAAATTTTCTGTTACACATTGCCAGACAAGTTCCTCAGTAGGCATCTTGCTGGGAGTCTAATACCTATTCAATCAGTTGAGTGTTTACCAGATATTTTTGCCAATCAGTCACAAAGGTTTCAGCCTTTCTACATTTTCCTGGTGCTGTTTTCTCTGTGGCACCTACCAGTGATTCCCAACGTGGTCTTTCAAGAAATATTAATCTGCTCTCACTGTATGCAGAATTGCACTTCAATCACATGTACATAACTTACACTGCATTTCTGCTGGCATGCACCACATGCACCCAGCATCTCTCTCAACAGGCAAGAAAAGGAAAACACATGCAAGAAAAGCATATCCAACACTGATCACAGCTGTTGTTCCCTCTTCATTCATGCACGTGGCACAGAACTGTTCCTCTAGGGATGTGATCATGGTTGCTCTCTGATCTACCTTTCTAGATGGAGATACTCCAAATTTCAACACAAAATTCCTCTATACTTGGTTTTCTGCCATTACAACACACTCCAGACACCTGATATGATCAATGACTCTCAAGGTTCAAGCTTTAAATTCTTCTAAGGAAAATGGTACACATATCTCTCTTAAGCAGGCTATTCAGAATCATAGAAACCCAGACCATGAAAAGAAACAAACCAGAACAAGGCTCACCAAATCCCTTCATTTCCAAGAACAGTATTTGCAGGTGGGGTCTTAATAAATCATTTTGGTTATTCACCCATGATAGTCATTAATGATGTCCTTTGCTGTTGAGAGACTTCACTGTAAGTCAAGTAATAACATCTGCAAGGAGCTGATCATCCCATTTCCAGGTTGGTAATAAATAAGTAAGCAGCAGCCTAATGCAGGATTTTTGACACATGGACCACAGAGGTTTATTTCTTTTAGCCTTACACTGTCCCACTGTAAGTTGGTTTACATATTGGTGAGTCTATATATTCTTGAGGTATTCTTTTTAATCCTTAGGCTTGTTTGAATCACTACTTACTTTGACATTTTTTTATCTTTATAATGATACAATAAAAATCAAGGTTTAAAAATATGACACATGTTTTTTAACAAGAGTACAAGAAACAGCAATAATGCAGGTAATAAGGAATATGCTTACATCAAGACCAGAAGGTCTGTGCTCCAACACAGTCACATCAAAGGTGGCCCATCCCTTTTCTCTCAACAGGAAGGCAGTAGTAAAGATACCCAGAATGAGAAAATAAAGATGATGGGCAGCAGCCTTGCCTAAGAATTAGGGACGATGAAAAATGCAAAGCTGAGATCATAGTCATGCCATGACATCTTGACCCCCAGGGGTCATAAAATAGCTTGTCAAAATTGTGGTTTGTTGTGCCTGATCAAGACAAACCTAAGAGGCATCCCAAGGACTCAGGAGCTACTGTCCCCTGTCCTTTGTGTCACACACACACATACACACACAGAGTCCTGAGCAGACCACACACACACATCTTGGTGCTGGTGACTATGAGTGAATGTGTGAATTAGGAGTGAATAAGTGCAAGTGACTGACATCAGTTTCATTTAAAATAAATACAAGCATCCTCTTCCACAGTCTTGAACTTTATAACACCGATTCTTATACTTCCAAGGCTGCCATTTATTAATGGTTATGCCATGAGAATTTTCAGAATACTAACACAAAGCATTCCACTGCACCCTTGGGGCGTCATGTCCTTGTGGGGAGGACTATCGACTGCAGCGAAGGCTGTAGGAGGTGGAACTAGAAGGTCTTTTTCTGCTCTCCATTTTTGGGAAGTGTGTTCCTTTCTCCCCACAAAACCTCTACCTTCTCCAGCCTCTTTCCTGGGAACCCACAGATGAGGCAGCTCTGCTCTGTTTTAGCACTTTTCCAAGGAGATGTAGTAAATCCACTAGCTGCTACTGGGTGGAAACACCGTTCTCTTTGCCTTTCCTCAGCTGGGACAGAGGAGGCATGTACTAGCATTGCCCCATGGAGAAAGAAAAACTGTTTGTCAGAGGCAGAACAGAGCACTGCTCATCTGGACTACCCAGGACAATACAAAATACGCATCTATTTTGTAATACTGTAGTAATCAATCTCTTTGACCCCAGTGGCAACATAGATATTTAGAAGGATAGTTTATCTGACTGTTGATAATTAGTCATCACTGCTATCATTGCTAGATGATTAAAAGGAATAGGTTTGTCTAGTTTATGTCCAAGATGAGCATTCTCATATCCTGGGAGTCAGTGGTCCATTCATCCCTCCAGAAGCAGTGAATTGAGTGTTGAGTAATCTGTCGTTTGAAATGTGTAAAGAAGCTGTTAAGAGAGCACAAAATATGTTTAGCCAGCAGTACCAGCTGGATGTGAGCCCATCCAGGATATACTGTGCTCAGCTGACAGACCCACATGAGGGTTAGTCTCTGACTCTCTCATGTCTCATTCTGCCTGTCATTGACGTCTTTGTTTTGCTCTGTAGGAGGGAAGGAAAAAGATATAACATAGAGACAATGCAGCACCTGGTGGGGAGCTGGGGAAGATTTGCAGAGCTGGGGAAGATTTGCAGGGTGGCAGGTATTTAATATGATATGCACACCATGTTAGACAAGCTACTGAGCAGTAGGAAGTTCTTGTTATGCCATAAATTGCATCTTCGCACAGTTTGCACCGAAGAGTAAATTACTTTATGGCCGTCCCATCTGTCAGTCCTCTTCCTCTCAGAAGAAAGCTTTTTGTTTTCTTTTTTTTTTTTCCCATTTTCTGTCTACTGTAAGAATCAGCCTTGTGACTGGTACATGTCTTATGCAAAAACTGATTCAAATGTGTCTGCTGCTGCAACAGGAGTAAGTCCTGGTGTCTGCCACATGAGGGTAAGTGGAGATGGAGATTGGATAGCAGAGCGTGCCAACACAGGGCACCAATGGCTGGACAATCCACAAGGGGAAACATTACTACGTGCCCCATTTGTACTCTGAGTGACTACACTGGCATTTAAATTCCTCCCATAGCAAGTGGGTGTTGGAAGGTAAAAGACCTTTACTGTTGGGGAGACAGAACATTTTTTAAATATCCACATCTTTAAATCTTCTTTTTGGAAGTCAACATTGGATTTTACAGGGTTAGCAATAAATATGCTTTACAAAACCCCAAATTTGCTCTTCAACTCAGATCAGGAATGTGAAAAGCCTACAATTTTGCTGTCAGCAAAAATCAATGCCAGCCTTCAAAGGAACAAGTGGTAGCCTCGTTGTTGTTAGGTGATGATCTAAGGCAAGCCAAGCTTTCTAGAGAGAGATACAAGCTTTTGATAAACCAAGTAACACAGTTAGTCTATAGACATGCTTTGGGATTCACAAATCTCCAGAGCAGAAGATCAGACATGGACATGATCTTGGGTAGCCAAAAGCCTGTCGCTTACCGCAGTCACATCCTTTGGTCTAGCTAAGGGTATTTGCCCTCCCGCATCGGCCTGACCGAGGCCGGCCGGGGCGGGAGCCCCGTCCCGGGTGGCTCAGCCCGGGACCGGAGGGCGCTGCGCTGCCGCCCCACGGCGCTCCGGGCGGTCCCACACCGCTGCCCCGTGCCCCGGGCGGGCAGGGGCGCCGGGAGCTGGCCCGCCTCGCTCAGCCGCCGCTGTGCTGAACGAAGGGCATCACCCCGCGGCTCCCGTCCCCAGCGCCCTCTCCTCCCGGGAAGGCAGCGGGGAGCCCGGCCCGGCTGTCTCACCGCGCCGCATCGCTGGGTCACCCCTGTCCTTGCGGGCGCCCACTCGCCTCCCCGGCCCGCAGCGCCCGCGGGCGCCGGCGCCTCCCGGAGGCCGCCGGGGCTGCGGCGGTGACAGGGGCTCCGAGCCCCTCGCCCCGCCGCCCCCTCCCCTTCCCCGCTCCCGCCCGCCCCCGGGCCCTCCTCCCGTCACTGATTCGGCGCCGGAGCCCCGGGTGCCCGAGGCCCCCTCCCAGCCCCGGCCCCCGCCGCCGCCGCCGCGGCTCCCGAGCTGTCAGTGCGCAGGCAGCGCCGCGGCCCCGCTCCGCACCGCGCTCCGCACCGCTCAGAGCCCGCCGCCGCGGAGCCGCCGCCGCGGGGCGCAGCAGGTACCGTGCCGGGGGAGCCGCCGGCGGTGGGGCCGGGCTGCACCTGCAGGGCCGGGCGTGGAGATGGGATCCCCCGCTCGGACAGGGGCGATGGGAGCGGGGCCGCGGGCGGGCCTGGCCCCGGCGGCTCCGGAGGGGTGGCCGCCGCTGCGGAGCGGAGGGACCGTCGCGGTCCTGGAGGAGGGGGATGCGCTCGGGGCACCCTGCGGTGTCCCAGCCCGTGGCCCTCGGGGCGGTGGGCTGGGCGTGGGCGGGCTGCGCTCCCTCCGTTCCCACCGAGCGGCCGGACAATAGCGGGAAATGCCCGAGTTGCCCTCCCTCACACCTATCATTCCCAATATTAAATGGCTGTAGAGTTTACGTGGGGAAGGGTATAAAATTTTGGCCCCACTTGTCATGGAGACGAGGTAGGAAAACCTCCCAGGGACTCGCCATGGTGAAGAGCATCCTGGCAAATTCCCACAGGGACAGTTTCTCTGGTGGGAAATAGCATTAATCTTGCATGGATTACTGGTTTCTCGGTGGAACAAAGTCCCGAGGGTTTTTCTAAGAGTAACATATGCAACTGATTCTGTTATGTGCGGTTTTCTGTTAGATAATATGATTTAATCCTCTGTGTACTTGGCCATCCCACTGTCATCTCCTCAACCCACTCTGTAAAAGCTCCCAGAGAAGTAGGTCAGTATCTCCAGACGGTGTTCTATTAGACACTGGTGAGTTTCTGCGCTGCCGGCTGACTAGAAGGCAGCATTGTGACCCTTCCGTTTATGCACATACTGAATGAGCCGAGCTTCAATTATTCATTCTGATGCTATTGCAACCTTCTGCATTTTCTCTTCTCCAGGGACATGATGTGTAACAAGAGTTTGAAAGAAACACTTCGCCAGTGAGGCTGCAGTCCTATCTTGGCATATGGCAGCTGTTCGCTTGTCTAGCCGTTTTTAAGGGTTAATTTGTAGCACTAGGAGGTATGTCAAGGAAGAATGAGGATTCCCAATAGAGCAGCATTACCCTGTGCATTCCTTCTGTTTCCCTCTAAAAAACTGTAATTCAAAGTGCTGAATGGTTCTTGGACTAGGCTCTACAGATGAGTTTTGTATTTTCTGTCTGAAAGAAGCAATGCCTTCAGAGGGCACTAGGTCACCATAATGGAGAACCTATGGCTTTGATATAGAATTGGTTTAAATCTGATCATTTGTTGGTGTTATAGACATTTGCTGTTTTGTAGGTGAAGAAACAGGTGCAGAAATAAAATACATTGGAGCCAGAGATTTGGCGCCAAAACCCAGAACCTGTTTGTTGTTATTCATGTTTTAGTTGTGTTGTCGTTATTTATCTTTTACTTGTGTAATCATCTATCCATTGTGCTGGGCTCTCCGTTCATAAACTGTGAACCATTCATATTTTCCAAATACAGAAGGCTTGGTGGACCCACCATGGCAGCAGCTATACTTGTGAGAAGACAGGATAACTATCCTGTTGCCTGTAGTCATGTAGTGTATGATAGCTTTTATAGTCTCCATTTTAGTAAAAGGTGTATTTTGGAAGAGCAGCAAGGCTGCCTGTTCATCATCAGCTCTTGGAAGACTTACTCTTGTATAAAATAGTAACCTAGATGAAGTCAGGCACGCAGAGAAATGGTATGTCAGAGGTGTAAACAGACAAGATAGTTTGAACCGTCTGTGCAGAGCACCCTGCAATACAAAGACCAAAAGAAAAAGAGGCCAGTGCTAGCAGAAAGTGGACAGGCAGTGAGTCTGAGTGGTCACTGTCATTGTGCCAGAATTTCACCCCTTCTTATGGTTAGTTATAGGCAGAAAGCAATGAAACAAGCTGGTACTGGTAGTGACAGTAGATTTCCAAGGAGGTGATTACCTCTGAGAATATATTTTCAGCTGAGAGACATCTCCCTCCAGGAGATACTCATCTCTGCATTGACTTCTAGGCAAAATGATAGAGAAAAAAATAGTGTTGAAAATTGCTATAGTTATAGACATGCTGAAGTCTAGGGCTTTGTTATCAGCATCTGAGGTCAGATGTTAGGACTTGGTGGGTTTTACTCCTGAACTCTCCCATGCACCCAACTTTTTAAATAACCAAAGTATGAAGCATGAATTCTACTCCAAGGTGCACAGTTAAGGAAAATGATGTTCCACTGAATTACAGTTTACTGACTAGTCTGTAGGGGTGAGGTTCTTTGTACTGTCTTGGAAGACACATTAAGGCTTGGCAATTTGATAGTTCATCTTACAATATTTCAAATACTGGCTCTGATTTTCACCCAGTAGAAATTAAAAGCCTCTTCTCATTTGGCACTCGGAAATTTAGTATAAGTCCCGTTGGTCAACCTATCCAAGCAGAAGTAAAGTCAGGACTCTGTTTTTCCTTTCAGCTTTTCTGTACCTTTTGCTTTGACCCTCTCCTAAATAAGGAAATTTGTGTGATGTTCAAATGAGATAAGCCAATACTACACAACTGCTGTGCTGCTGGTGCTCTCTGAATACCAAGGCTACCCCTGAGTTCTTTCTTGTCCCTGTAAAGCTGCTCTCTAGTTGCATGCTTCCTCCAGACAGGTTAGAGAACAAAGGAGGAATTCCTGCTGCATCTAATCAAAGGTCTGAGGTTTCCAGCAGAGGTAACACTGCCAGAATCAGATGATCACAGAGCAAGCAGTAAGTGACTACTCCAGGGGCTAATAATTGATTACTAGGGCCCCGCTGGGAAACAGGGGAAATTTATAATTTCTCCTTCTTTACCCTCCGGCTGGTTAATTCACACCACACATGTTTTCTGCTGTGCCAGGGCCTCAGTCACAGTGCCAGGAAAACTGTCCATATTGGGTTAAGGAATCTGGGGGCACAATGGTAATGGCTGCTGGAATAAGAGTCAGGGCTAGACGAGAGAGTTAAGCCTCTGTTGTCAGGAGGAATACCAGATCATCTTTATTGCAGTGCACACAAAGGCTTACTGTCTGTGATGTGCCTGCTTGTGACTGTCATGGCTGGTGTTTTAGCTCCAAGGAAAGATCCTGCAGTCATTGGTCAAGAGCAGATGCAAAGGAGACATTCAGTCCATTGAAATCCACCAGCTGCCTTGGTGCTGCCCTTGAAGACCATGCTGCTGTGTAACTACAGTGAATGCAATGAATTAGGACATTTCTATCATTTCCCTAAATCTGTGAAGAGAAATGGTCTCATCTTTCCCAATTGTTTTGTCAGTATTCCAGCAGGTTCTAACAGAATTAGCTTCTGTTCAGTTTACATATTAAAGGCTATTTGTAGAATAAGAATGAGAGATTTCATTTGGGTTTGGGTTGGTGTTTTTTGTTGTTGTTGTTTGTTTTGTTTTTTAATGTAAAAATGAGATTCTTGACTATGGTTGCATATTAATAGCAAATATTTGTTTTGGTGAGGCATGGGACATAGCAGGTGAAGGAGGCTATAAACTGAGTAAACATGGTTATCTGAACAGGCAGATCTTCTTTAAATATCAGAAGATTCAGAGCTCATATGCTCATATGCTTTTAGTATGTGCCAGTCCTTCAGAGAGGCCACAAGCTGCTTAACACTGACATAGTAGCTGCATTGGGGTGTCCTGGATCTGCTTTTATTCAGTGTTTTCTTAGAGGACCTGAATGGCAGTATAAGGAATATTGGTACGTGGTAATGGTATATCCCATTTTCCAGGGACATAAAACCGTGACACTTGAAATATGCTGGAAGAAAATACTAGAATTCAAAATTTTTCCAGTAAATTGGAAGACCTTCTAGGAAAAGAGCTGAATGAAATTCAGTAGGGATAAATACAAGGTACTACAATAAGGCAGAAATTACCAACCAGATAAGCACAAGCCAGAAGTAAATGACTAGGTTGCAACTCCACAGAAAATAATCTGTTATGATAGATCACAAGCTGAAACATGAGTCAATGTCATGCTGTTGCAAATAAATGCAAACATCTTGCTCGGATATGTAAAAGACAGGGAAGCCTGGAAGACATGAAGCAAACCTTCTGCTCTGAGGCCAAAGCCTCCGCTTGGGGGCTGTGCTAAATTTTGGTTGTTGCACTTTGAGACAGGTGCAATTCAATCAGAGGGAGTCCAGAGGAGGGCGGCAGGACTCATCAAAGGTCAGAAAAATGTGACCTGCAAGATTATTTGAAATAACTGTAATTTTTAGACCAGAATTTTGACAGGGGAATATAACAGTCTTCAGACAAAAAAATAGAGGAGGGAATGATCTTTTCTTTGGGCTCATGGTGGATTTAGCAGAAAGCAAGAAGCAGCAGAAAGGATGATTCTTTTAAACTACAAAAATAATTTTCTAGGACCTAAGATAATGAAAACAGTCGAACATTTGATATAGGGAAGTTCTGAAGACATTTTAAGAACAGGTTAGACAATTATCTGTGAAGAATCAAATAAGGCTAGTGATCCTATAATGAGAAAGCACCTTGGACTGTTTAATGTCTTAAGTTCTCCTCTAGACCATCCTTCTATCATTTTATGAAGGCAGTGATTTCATGTGAATGAAATAGACAAAGTCTGCTGGCCCTGTTCTGATGTTTGTCTGATATCCAGGGGTAGCACAGCACCAAGACCACAGACCAGCTCTTTCTGAAAAGAGCCTGAAAGAAGAGTAAGAGCTTGCTAGAAGACAGTTAGAAGAAGTCTCTTTTTTTGGAGGAAAAGGGAAGGAATGGGACTTTCTGATTTCCTGGGAGCAGATGCTTGATTGAGTCTATGAATGCTGAAAACAATACAATGGAAGAAGAAAAATTAATCAAGATTAGCAGCTAGTAAAATTGTCTGAACTGAAAATACCAACTCTTCTAGTATTTTATTCCTTGAATGAAAGGGTATAGTCCAAAAAGGGGTTTTAGAGGTAAAATGAAATAAAATAATGGAATTCAGAGTAGGAATAAAATAAATCATAGTCCTATGATTCATATTTTTAGGCATTTATCCAGGGAGAGAAAAATCTAGGTCCTGTAGTATTCATGGTTTAACATATATTGTTTAATATAAATGGAACAGACAGTCCCCTGTGCATGGTGAAAAATCCTGGATCTCTGTGAGGAGACAGGTAGAAAGAAAAAAGAGAGCAACGATCAACACTTTCAGATGCTGAAGTGGTGAGCTGCACATAAGATCCTGAATAGAACACATTCAGAGTCCAACCAAATAATTTTTAATCCTCTAAAGGGAGAGGGATTTTTCTCTCTCCTCGGGCTTTAGACCTTTTCACTCAGACAAAAAGAAAAGCTCTTAAGTTAAAGACGCACTGGGAGGAGGGGAAGTGTTTTTATACCAGGCAGGCAATAGGGAGTTTTTTTCTGTGAAAACAGGTACTCTCTAGGACTGAAAGGCTGCAAAGCAACTGCTGGAAGGAATCTGTGTTGAATGAACAAGACAAGGAGAAGATGAAGAGTTCAGCTGCACTTTTTAGCAGCCTGTTTTCACGGGTCTGTTGCTCAGTGAACACATTAGCATAATAATCTCTTGCAATTTAAACACTCCTACACTGGAATTATCTATAAATTGATAGCAGTTCTCATTTTTTATTTACTCTGGGACACATGAGCACAAACTGTGACACTATATAAGCAGTGATGGATTTTCCCCCTCCCCCCATCATCCATTACTGCTGGAACACCTTGGGAAAAATAATTATATGCTTAGAAAGCCAGCCACTTGATGCCCCAGATATTTCAAAGTGAATTCACATCCCTTCCACCCAAGGACTGAGCAGTGCTTGACATCAGCTTGTGCCGCTTTGCCTGAGTTGATTTCATCATTCCTCTTCCCATCCTTGTTTTTACTGTCTTTACTTCTCAGATGAGTGTATGAAACTCTTTATTTGAGAGGCACAAAGGGTATCCAAAAGAAGGCTTACTGTGATCCAGTGCTAAAGGAAATTTAGCTTTGGAACAAGGTGGTTCTGGAAGGAGATAAAGCAAATATAGCTAATGTAAAAAAATCCTATTCTTACTGTTAGGAGGAGACAACAAGGTGAGGGGGCTATTCTCCAGGAGACTTGTGAGGAAATCTGAGACAGACTATGCAGAAAAACACTGAACATGCTGGAGGGGGTTCTGCAGATGGTAAATGTTTCTCCTGGTGGAAAATGTTGGTAATTATCTTGAAAAGGCGAGGTGTTAGACAGAAGTAGCTACAAGGAAGGTAGGGGACTGAAAGAATTTGAATAGAGGAAGCACTGTCTTGAAATACGAACTGAATATGAATGTTTGGGTTTAGGGTGCATGACTGGAATTTCTCAGTGTGGCTGTGAGGAAATTGTGTAGGCTGTTGCAAATGGCTCTTCTTTCAGTATGAGCTGCGTATTTAATACAAAGTAATGCTACCCAAGCCTGCTTTAAATGAGGCATCTGCATAACAGGGTTCAGAGCAGCCATATCCTTCACGTTGTTTATATTATGTCCAGCTGGAGTCTAAAAGTCAGGTAAAACCTGCCAATGCATTGCTGAAGTTGTTATTTCGGTATTTTAACAAAATTCTTTTCCTATAAGCAAAATCAGAGGTATCAGCTTCAAGCTGTCAAAGGCAATTTTGCCTGGGAGGAAACTGGCTGGTCACGGAGATGAGCCGGGAATCTGTGAGCGCTTGACAGGCACTGAGCGCTTCCTCTCTGTGAATGAGGAGCTGATGAGTGAGCAGCAGTGCCCAGCAGCGCTTTTGGATGGCAATGCCAAAGCCTTTTACCAGCAGCTCCCCAGCGCAGATGGAGTTTCGCAGAAATGGTCACACAAGCCTTTCTGCTGCCATTATGAGGGGACTGACATTTTTTTAATACTGGAAGCAAAATAAAGCTAGAAAGCAGATATTGGAAAAGCCTTGTAAAGGTAGGTTTGTATTGAGGGCATTGTTCAGGAATGCTTCTCTCTGCCTCTCCAGGGCCTTAGAGTCTGCCTTGTAGGCGGCAGCACCTCTGTGTCAGATTGTGACAGAAAAATCCAGGTTCAAAAACTTGTGAAGTGAAAACTTGATTTATGCAGGGTGTTGGGGAGGAACTTCACAGTTCCCTGTTGAAAAAGATGACAAGCTGATTAAATCAATGGACCAAAATATACTCAATGTTTTAAAAGTGGAAGCAGAAACTATGGTTTTCCTGAAGATATCAAATATCAATTCACAGCCTTGGGTTGTCTCATTTGCAACAGCTATAGCCTTTTGAGAAATAATTGCTAGTAAAATGGCTAAAAAATTGAAAGAGCTCAGGTTCCAGCTGTCTATAGATCTTCCTCAGAGAGGTCTGGTCACAAGGGATTTGGCAGGTAAGACCACTGAAAATGGGGAACTGCACATTGCTGCTTGTGAAGTGTCAGTATTAATAAGCATGACAATCACTAACCCTGCTGATTTACTTTGCTGCTTTTAATTGTCTATCTGTAGATATAAAAGAAAGAGTGCTAGTGGGCCAAGTATTGGATAAACCTGATTCATTAAAAGCAATTGATATTGAAGGTCACTATATGTATTGAAGAATTTCAGTGTTCATCAAGAACTTCTGTTCCATACCAGGGGAAGTCTTTATCTCAAGGTATCTCAACTGTCTGGTGACAAAAATGAGGGCAGTCCCAGGCAGTGATTATTCTTTCAATGATTGTTTCTTGATCTGTCTACCAATTCACTGGCTACAAAAGCAAAAGGATTATCGTGGATAATAGGAAGAAAGTCTTTCCTATGAGGGTGATAAAGCACTGGAACAGGTTGCCCAGCGAGGTTGTGAATGTCCATCCTTGGAAGTGCTCAAGGCCAGGCTGGATGGGACTCTGGGCAGCCTGGTGTAATAGAAGATGTCCCTGCCCATGGCAGAGGGTTGGAATTAGGTGATCTCTAAGGTCTCTTCCAACCCAAATCATTCTATGATTCTATGATCCAGTTGGACAGTTGGAGAACAGGACCAGAACAAAGACTCATTAGCATACACAGAGTTTTCATTCTGGAATAATGCTGACCCCTTCTGAGTGCATGATGCTTGTTCTCTGGCTCCAGGTCTGTGCCCTGACCCAGCAGGAGGAGGGGCACAAATGAAAGTGCCAGAGCAGAGATGAAAGATACAAAGATCTTAATGTCTTTATTACCTTCTTCACTAAACTAGAGCTCAGTGAGTTTCCAAATTGAGATGTTGCCGCATGTTGACAGTGTAGACCAGCACTGCAGTGCAATTCAGTGTTCCCTGTTTCTTTACAGTATGAAACAGCAGGGCATGAAAAGAAATGAATGTGGGGTTTTGGCTGAGTGTGATGGCAGATGCTAAAAGACAGCATGTTTTCCTGACTTACCTGTCAAGACACGCTAAAAAACTCGCAAGGAGAGCAGCATTCCTGTAGGAATATGCCCCGGTACATGGAGAGTTTTTTCAGATAGATTTGCAAAGCCTGCTGTCAGAAAACAGTAGTCAGTAGCATATGATGTTTTCTCAAAGTATACTGTAGTGTAGCCCTTGATGGATAAAATGACCAAAGCAATGTTTCCATTGATAAAACATAGTGTTAGAAGTTGATTTATCAGGCAAAGTAAAACAAATCTCATCCTTTCTGAAAGTTTTCTGTTAACTACAAGTAGTCAGGATGGAGACCAGATTTACCCAACTTGTGAAAATTTTTGGATTGCTAAATCAGCTCATAGCAGACAGTGAGTTCAGACATAACGATGAAACAAAAATGTTTTTTGTTGTCACGGCATGTAATCCCAGCTGGCACTCAGCTATCCATTAGTTCCCATAGGGAACCACTGCTGCACTCCATAGGTTTATCCTAAATTGAGATTTGATGATTAACCTGAAAGAACCAGCATATTCCATCCAGCTTTTACTCAGGTGGGTGATGTGGCAGATCTTAGAGAAATGACTGGAGGGCAGCATTCCAGTGAGTGGGGGAAGGGTTTGAAAACAACTTCTGCAGGTGCAGAGTTCCAGGAAAAAATGATGATTATTTGCCCACTGAAGTGAGAGAGAGAAGATGTGGCTATGCAGCTATAAAAGAAAACAGAAAAGAAAAATCTAAAACTTCTTCTTTGTTTGATTAGGACTTTGCACTGCAGTTAAATTAAAATCATATATTGGCTGATACAAAGTGCAGGAGCACAGACTCACAGAAGGAAAGTTGAGGGCATAAAACCATTACAGAGAGGACAATGAACAAGCCTTGAGAGCACACCACAGGTTCCAGTATCTCTTGTAACATCATCACAATTTCCAGGACAACAGTCTTCAACAGGAAGGTGTAACACAAAAATTCAATTCCTGTAATGTATAGACAGTCAAAATTGCTGTCCTATTTGCTACATCTTTGTGGGGCTCAGGTTCCACAGGTTCCTATTAGTTCCTGGACAAATAAACCTACTATTACCAGTTGTTTTCATTCTTAGTGAGAAATGAGAGAACATGAAAGAATCACTGCAAGATTTTGCCCAGCTGATGGTGCTGCTGGATGACTGGGAATGTGAATGAAAGTGGAAGGCAACAGGGAACAGGAAGAAAAGCCTATACAGCCTGTGTTTAGCTGGAATATTTACTCTCATCTTGACGACCTTTACTTTAATGTCTCCAAGTATTTGTTATAACTAAGGATTAAAAGAAAATTGACAAATACAGCAGCAGCTCTGAGAATAGCCCAGGAACCTCATATTCTGGTGAGCGTGATTGGAGGATGAAAATATTAATTCAGCTGCACTGAAGCAAACTATTGCTTAGGTCCATAGAGGAAAGTGTGGTTCAAAAAAAGTCAAATATCTACCTATATTGGAGGTATATTTACCTACAGTAAACACCTACTGATGGTCTCTGAACTGTTGCTGGACCTTCATTTGTTAGCAGAGGCAGTAGAGATTTTCTTGAGAGCTAAACTTTACTTCACTGGAAGGAAGTAGTTTAGAAAAACTGCCAGAATAAGCTATGATGTGTAACAATAAAACAAAAAGAATAAAGGGGTTAGAATTCGAGTTGATTCCAGAGTACTGATTCCAGTGTCATTCTGCCTGCTTAGGTTTCCAGTTTGTCGCTCACAGCTTCGTTTACCCAATTGAGTTTAAAGCAGAGAATTTTATTTTTCAATATCCCTAAGGATTTGAACTATCCTGCCACTTCAGGAAAGGCTTAATAAGTTGTGATCAGTGAGGCTGTCCAAACAGCTTTTCTTTCTGCATGAACCGTCTAAAGCCCCCATGCTTCATATGTTATTGGGAAAAATTGTTTATCTTTTTCCTGTACACACTCTCAAAAAGAGAAAAATTACAGCAGTAGTCTGGTATGCTGAACCCATCTGCATTTTCCTTAGGTTTTCAGTTTTTGTCTCCAACCTAGAAAAGTCTTTCGTAAACACCTCTACATTTTCTCCTCATTGCCTCTTAAGAGTCTCTCATTTGCATGGTCATTGCCTTCCTCTTCACCTTCTCCTTAAGCACTGCTGTGGTACTGACTGCATCTTGCTTGTTCATTCCAGTTTTGTCACATGATGAAATAAACCCATTTTATTTCATAGAATCATAGAATCATGTCATGGGTTGGGTTGGGTTGGGTTGGATTGGGTTGGAAGGGACTTCAGAAATCATTTAGTTCCAACCCCCCCCTGCCATGGGCAGGGACACTTTCCACTAGACCAGGTTGCTCCAAGCTCCATCCAATTCGGCCTTGAACACTTCCAGGGATGGGGCATCCACAGCTTCTCTGGGCAACCTGCTCCAGTGCTTTACCACCCTCACAGGAAAGATCTTTTTCTTAATATCTAATCTAAAGCTACCCTCTTTCAGTTTAAAGCCATTCTCCCTTGTCATATCACTACATGCCCTTGTGACAAGTCCATCTTCTGCTTTCTTGTAGCCCTTTAGGTACTGGAAGGCTGCAATAAGGTCACCCTAAGGCCTCCTCTTCTCTAAACTTGAACAAATCCAGCTGTCTCAGCCAATCTTCATAGAAGAGGTGCTCTAGCCCTCTTCTGTGGTTATCTAGTTATCTTTGTAGCCCTCCTCTGGACTCACACAAACATCTTTAATATCCACATCCATGATATTAAATATCTTAAGCCAGGTGAGATGTTTAAAATAAAAACCCTGTAAATAAGTCTTGTTCATTTTTAAAGAATAATTTCACACTGGAATAGCCTGAATTGCACTGCTTGTACTCAGCATTCTTTCTTATAAAGTGTCTGTCACCCCACTAGGTCTGTTGCTGGTACAGTCCCTCTGGCAGTGTCCTTTTGCTTCATCTGGTTTTACCTTCACAGCCAAAAAACCCCTAGGACTTTTGTGGGAAAGTCCTCCTGCTACATGGCTTCTAGCCCAGCTACCTGGAACAAGGAAATTGCCCTCTACTCCATCCTCTGAGTTCTCTGAGTCCTCTCTCTCTAGAACTTGATTGCAGTGTGCAGTCTGCCTTTGGGGCCTTCCTCTCTCACTCTATCAGCTGAGATCTTTATCGTATTTGCTGCCAAAGTGTCAGATACTTTCTTTTTGCCTATCAAAATACCTCTGGTATTCCAGGCCAGACTCTGTTAATTCTTTATACCAGTGTGATCTGCCTTTTGGTGCTGCAGCAGTATGATTCCTGCTTGGAGAGGTGAAATGCTCCAATAAAGCCTTATTCCATAGTCTCAGCATCTCTTGTGCACACCAGGAAAAATAAATGCACACATAAAACAGTTTAAAAAAGGAAATTATGTTTGGGGATGAGAAAGGAGATGGTTTAACTGTGGCATTACTGTAACTGTAATGGGATCCGTGTGAAAATTCCAACTGTTGAAATGGTCTCAGTGTTATGTGCCTAAAGGTAGCAGTGTTAAATAAACACTGCACAGCAACAGACTTGGTTTTCTCAAGATGTGGTTTCCAGTCTCCTCTGGCCTCTGCTTTCACAGAAGCTGTTTGTCACTGAACTCCTTCCCATCAATGGCTAGGTTTTTTCACTGTTCATTGCTTGTGTAATTTCAATGATTGCTTATCAACAGTTGACTTAACTGCATATGCAAAGCAGCTTTACAATATTCAACATGTTTTGTGAACTACAGTTTAAACTCAAACGTTCTAGCAAGGTTTTCTTCCATTTCTGGCCAGTGTTAGAGTACATTTCTTTGCTTTGAAGTTTTAGTCCTGTTTTCTTGAGCAGTGTGTATGTGGTGGAGAGTTGGATTTGTGTAATGTGCTCATTTAGAAAAGGATGTAAAAAATTATTACATCTTAAAGCATTAGTTTGCTGGAATAACTCCTTTCTCCCACCTAGGATTTATTCAGCCATATTGTCTCCTAAAACACCATTTTGTCTAAATCAATGTATTTTAAAATATAATGGTAGCCAAAAAGGCAGATGCAATGTGTCACCCTGGCACTTCAAATGTGTATGACAAATTTTCTTAAATGATGTTAAAGAAGAAAAATCTCAGTGTCAGAACTATCATGGTTTCATTTTGGTCAGTGAATTTACATAACATCATTTCACATAACATCATTTTAACTTAAACAGAGTTGTTAGGGCTTTGTTTGAAATAGCAGGTTCATATTCTGAAATGCAGGGTGACAGCAGTGGCTTCTGCCAAAAAAGTCTCTCCATTTCTTTTTCCTGAGTATGGCTGGAGTTGAGGCACTTGAAAATAATTTCTACCTCTCCATAGATCTTTGAGTACACAGAAGTTGGTTTATTATGTTAAAGGACTCTCCCTTGACTCAGGGAAACATTCAAAATTAAGTACTTTCTATATTAATGCCATACATGTCTGTTATTCAAGGCGTGACACATCGTTTCCAAAAGGCATTCTGAATGCTTCAGACAATGTTTTACCTCCCAGGATTGTGCCAGAGTTAAAAAAATAACCATGTTCATCAAAAGCAGAGAAAGGCCAGAGCCATAAGTGAACCACTGATTTTGTTACTCATGTACTCTTATACAGATTTTGCTTTTGAGGATGTGCTACAATTAATTTCCCTTTGATGTTGGAAGAACTGATGCATTTGCATCGTTATCTGATGCTCTTAATCTGTATTGGATGAGTGGAACAGACAGTATGTGGTATCTTGGGAAAAGAATTCTTGCTAACTATAGTCCAAGCAGGATGTTCATTACACAGGCTTTCACTGATTCAAATAATTGAAACATTTGCAGCTGTCCTTAAATATTAGGGTGAGAGCTAGGGAGAGCAGGGCTTTGCTCTAGCAGCTTACAGGATTTAAAAAACCTTTTAGTAACTGCTGATCCAACTGTACTGCTTCAATTTTGTTTCATGTCTCATTCTTCAGTGATATTCCTGGCAAAACTCCCACTGAAATTAAAGGACTCTTGCATAAGGTAGGACTAGGGAATCAGGATAATTAATATTTTGGAATAAAAAGAAAACCCTTGTGGGTATCACAAGTAGGTCTGTCCTGCAAGTGTAGAAATGGGGTGACCTTTCTATTGTTGAATGTCCTTTTGTAAATCCATGTGTCTCAATAGAAGAGTAAAATTAATTGTCTTTTTACTGGTGAATTGATTCTGTTCCAGGACAGAAAAATCACCTCCAGCAAACTCAAAGCTATTAAAATTTCCTGGGTCATGCAAATGGTGAGTTCTGACTTTCTTTTCAAGGAAGTTTTGCAGCTCTGATTTTACTATGTGAGTCAGTCCCACTTTAGCCCCTTCTTTTCAGGTCACTAATTTAATGCCAGTGTCTTTGAGAATTGTTTAGCTGCATCATGTGTTTTGTGCCTCCTATTCTAAAATTAGACTTCTCTGTGGGCTGCTGTCCCTGCTGGTACTGCCTAAAGTAAAAGAAGTAGCCTACCTAATTTATCCCTTGGGTCTCCTTAGCTTCATTCCATGCTTCTGTGGTGTCGGGACAATAAGGAATGGCAGGGTAGGGGAGAAAGGGCCCTGATTCGTGTGCAAATGTAGTGAGAATAACACAGCTGCCACATGCTGAAGACCCACTTTCCATCTCTAGCTAGGTCTTTCACCTCACTCTTCAGTTTTAAAACTTTGATCCTAACATGAACTCAAGGCTGATGCCACAGTGTCCATGGCCAGCTTCATGTCCCTGGTGCTATCTCTTTCCTGCCAGAAGAAAACTATACCAGTGAGAGAGACCTGGGCACCAGAAACAGTTTTTGGAGGAGGAACAGGGCATTTTGGCAGCTTTATCTTTCAGAATTACTATGACAGTACTCAAGTCCAAAAGCTGTCACGAGTGGCCTCTGTTTATGGCATCCCTGTAGCTGGATGTGTCTTCCTAATGACTGGCAAATTATTCTTAGACTGGTTTAGTGTGAGAGGCAGTTATTAGATACTTTCTAAATTATTTTTAAAAGAACCTAAATAGTGCTGAAAGTGGTGAGTGGGAGCTGTCAAGGAAACAACTTGCTAATGGAAGCACAGCATAATTAACTGCCTTATTTAAACGACTTGCCTTTGAAAAGAGCTGATAAACAAGGGACAGCAGCAGCAGAGGGTCTTTGCACCTGCACTGAGTGATCCAATGCTTAAAAAAGTGGTCTTATTACAGAGAAAGTAGCTTTCAAACAGAAACAAGGATAGTGGTCATTTGAAGGATCATAAGGATTCACTACAGACTTTATTAAGCTTTGTCTGTTTTGTCTTTCTGTGCTTTTTGGCCAGCAGTGATGCGCTTTCAGTATCCCCCCTGACTCCTGGATATGCTGAACAAGGTCTGGAGTGCAGGCAGCATTTCAGAGAAGCAGGCTTGTTGCTAAAAATGCAAATGCCAAATCCTTTCCTGTCATTTGCTGTCTCAAGAGCATGCAGCCATGTCACTGTCATCCTGGTTTTCCATGCAGCCACACCATGGTGATCACTGGAATAATAATGAATGAGTATGAATCAGGAACATCTAATAGCCCTTATAAGTTTGCCTTTAGGGCTTGGTTTTCTAAGCTAGAAGCTGGAATGAGCCTGCCATGCTAGATGTAGCAAACACTAGCACTCTGCAAAAATAATACTGCTGAACCAGAAGCTGAGCTCACAAGTGTGACAGTTTGGGATTTAGTTCTTGGTGGGATATTAGGGTCTATTAGTATTGTTTAAATGGCAGCAGTAGCCAAATGCTATACAGACATGGGAAGAAAGACAGTCATTGCCCTGAGGGGCACATAAACTACAAAGTAAGGAAAAACAAAGACAGCATGGAAGCAGATGCGTGACACTTCACTATGGATTAATAGTTTCAATGAAAATGCTTCAGTTTGCTGGATGGAAAATAATCTGTTAGACTTGCTGTTAGCTGGTTAATTCCGTGTAAGTGCCATGGCTGGAGTTACTAGGGAGTGAATTTTAACTGCGAGGAGGCAGTAGTCGTGGGATTCAGTTACAGAATCAGGAATCATGACTTAGGAAGTCTCTAATCCGAGTTCCTGTGAAAGCAAAGCCAACACTGGGTGCAGACCAGGTTGCTCACAGCTTAATCCAGTCTTGTTTGTAAATTTCCAAGGATGGAGATCTCACAATCCCTTTAGGCAAACTGTTACATTCTTTGTTGCCTCATCATAGACTTATTTTGTTTATACCTGGTCTGAGTCTTCCCCTTTGGATTTTATGATCATTGTCTGTTATTCTTCCACCATGCTCATCAGTGCAGTACCTTGCACTGTCAGGAACCACTAAAGGCACTGGAAGGCTGCTACCAGATCCCTCCCAAGGTTTTCTCTTTTCCATGCTAAGCAAGCCCAGTTCAATCAGCCTCTCCTCACTGGGCAGGTGCATCAGAGCTCAGCCATCTTGGCTGCCCTCTTCTGGAGTCACTCAGGTGCCAGTTGAAGAGGAATAGTCATGATCTGTGGTTCCTGGCTGTGTTCTGCTCTGCACCCCAGGGTGTTGTAAGCCTTCAGGACCTGCAGGGCACAGCACTATCTCAGGTACAAATTACTGTGCTCCTGGACCCCTAGATCTTTTTCAGACGGACTCCCAACCAGTCAGTCACCATTCTGTACCAACACACTGGTTAGTCCATGCAGGTACAGTATTTTGCATTTATCATCACTGAATTTCTTTTCAGTCCATTCCACCAGTCTATCTGGGTCCCTCTGAACAGCAGCTGTGCCTCCAAGTAGATTGGTCAACCATCTCTTTTGGTGTCATCTGCAGTCTTTATCAGTGGATATTCTTTCTGCTTTGCAGGACGTTGATAAATATTGAAGAAGACATCTGAAATTAAACATTACACACTAGTTCTCAAGCCTGATAATCCAGTCAGTTTTTCACTTTTCTAGTAGTCCACTTATCTAACATCACAATTTGGATAGAGGAATGCTCTGGGAGACTGAAACAAAAGCCTTGCTAAAATGCACGTGACATCCACTGATCTCTTCCCACAAGAAGGCAATCAGTTTGATTAGTCTATGCTCAATTAAATAACGTGTGCTAAATTACATATCCTTTGACTAGAAATATGTTCTTAGAAGAACATTCCATGATTTTCCCAGGAACAAAAGTGAGGGGCTAACTGGTCAACCACCCTGCAGTTTCACAGATAGTGTCCTGTCCCTTGTCCTTTCTGAAGATGAGTGCCACATTTGCCTTTCTCCAGTCACCAGAGACCTCCTCTGATCTCCAGCATATTTCAAAGATGGTAGAGCATGTCCTCAAAATGACGTCAGTCAGCTCTCTCAGCAACCTTCAGTGCCACCCATGGGGGCCTGGAGGAGCAGGCTAGGTCTGAAAAAACATTCAGAATTCAGAGGCATAGAGGAAAATACTGAGATGTCGCAGGCAGAATGAGAACTTCAGACAAAGCTTATTAGAGAAGCCCTCCCTTCACAAACAGAAACCACAAGGTACAGAAAGAACTCTCTTACTTTTTGAATTCTTTCTGAGAGAGGAGCCAAGGTACAGCTGGATACAATCTTAGTCCCAGACAGTCAATGGTTTATCTCTAAAGAGTCACACAGATGTAATTGAGCTTTAATACAACTTCATCCTGCAGAATTAAGGATGGCAAACCAGATACATTTATATAAATAAAAATATTATTTATTTAAATTTATTACAATAATGATTAGGGGAAAAAAGCTTAATCAGAATTATTTGCTAGACAGTATGGATCACTATTAATACAGAATTATTTACTACACAGTATGGATCACTATTTAGTGCACTGTTTTTGAAGCAATTATATTAAAGCAATTATATTCAAAGTTGCAGAATAATTGTTAAGCAGAGATTGATGTTACTTACCCACACCAACAACTGGGAAAATCTCTTTCGTTCAGCGTCAAGGAATAACCTTGAGGACTGTCCTCACTGAATGATCTTCACACACCTTAGGGGGGCATGCTAGAAATCTTTGCTGTGCAAAAGTGACACTTGCCTTTTATAGTACAAAGACTTTAATATGCATTCAGAATAGGCATTTTTAGATGATGTGTTCTCAGGTTTACTCAGCAAAATACTCTTGCTGCTGAAAAATGTGTTGGCAGCTTTTTTGTTTCTTCTCTTCAATACATCCGATCCTCACTTCCAAATCAGGACCTGAACATCCTTGCTGCTCCCTGCCTCAGTCAGGGACCCTCAGTCTTGCATGTCCTTGTGGGGGGAGTGAGAGTTTGGTCAAGCTGGTCTCAGCATTCTTCAGCACTAAGAAGAGCAGTGTTATCCTTGCTCAGTGTTATCACTGATCAGCAGCCTGTCCTTGCTCCACTGAACAACAAACTCTCCTCGCTCAGCCCTTCACTGACAAATTTATAAGCCTGCTTAGGCTGAGAGCCCTGCTACAGATGTCTGTGAGAGAAGTGATCTAAAGTAAAATTGGGACATGAATGGATATTTCTTTTAGTCTTTGCTAGTGTGGCATTTTCGTGTAATTGAGAATCTAATTTATTCTTGGGTTCTTATATATTAAATCCTCAGATTACAGTTTTATTCTCAAGTGTGAAAGAGCAGGGATCAAGCTGAGTTCCTGCTGGTGAGTGATTCTAGGTATTATGTCTTGCCAAAGCAGGATCCCATTGCCACCTTGCAGTCTATGTGCATTCTGTCTGCTTCACTAGGCCATCTCAGATGATTCAAATATTTACCCCTTTATCCTTTTTAATGCAGGATTTGTCTTCAGCCCTCCCCCCACCAATGAGTTGCATGTTTTGCTTCTGTTCTGCTGGTCTGTGAATTCATTGTTTGCAGGCTGGCAAGGCACCAGTTTTGGGGTGACAGATGGAGCAGACTGCAAACCAGGCAGTTGCCTCCTAGCCTGAATGATATTTTAATAAGCACTGAGAGGTGACAGAAAGAGAAGCTTCTCACTGGAATGACTGGCAGTTTTGTTTCCAGCCTGAAAGCACTAATAGATAATTTTTGGCCTCAGTCCAAAAGAGAGAAATTCACAGAAAATAGAAGCAGAAAATCCTATTAGCTCCTAACTTTTTTAGGGGTCAAAGAAGTTTTTATGTCTGGTCTGTTGTCCACTTAGGGAACTGTTTCCCCATTTTTGGTATTTCAGTTCTCTCTCAGGAATTGTACACTTTAGGAGACTTCCCTTTTACTCACCATTTTGTTTTCCTTCTTTTATTATTTCAGTAATTTTCTCAATTGTCTTCCTTCCCTAAACATTCCTTCTTCTTCATATTTCTTTATACTTTTCACAGATTCATGTTGGAATAATGGGATCTAACAACTTACTTGGCTTCCAGCTTCCATATCCTGTGAAACAGCTACTTCACTGCAAGGCAATGGCATCTGCATGGGAATCTCTAGAGCATATGTCCTCTTCTCCCTGCCCCTCAGCTGTGTCTCAATTGTATAATACAGGGTTTGTGTAGGGCTTTGTTTCATCCTTGGTCTTATGAATAAAAAAAGGCACAACAAAAGGGAGCTCTGGCAAAGCCCCAGAAGGCTCTGAGATCCCTCTGCAGTGTGAGCAACATGGTGTTTTGCAGACAAGCTGTAGGATAGCCAGGCTTTGAAAGGAGAAGATTCTTTTTTTTTTTTCCATGAGTACAGGTTAAAAAAGGTCCAGCTCTCACTATGAAAATATAAAAGTGGTGCTGGGATCTGAACTATGGTGTGATCACAGACACTGCTCAGAGAACACACTGGAAATTTCTCAATATTTCGACATAGATCTTCATGTTTATTTGGCAATATTCAGGTCTGGATTTCAACTGCTGTGTGAGCTGTAAATTAATATTGTTCCTGCTAAAATATGCTTCTTTTTTCTTCCAGATACAATGATGACACTGAATGTTCAGATCATCTTTGGCCTTCTTTGCTGCATGATTTTTCTTCCTACAGATGGCTTCCCAGCAGACACCAGTGCTGAATTTCGCTCTGCTTTCTCTGTGGCCAGAACCAGCAGCATGGAAGGGAGCTCTGAGATGGTGATTACCTTTGACAAAGTGTATGTGAATATTGGCAATGATTTTGACCCCAAGACTGGGCTGTTCCGCTGCCGGATCCCAGGAGCCTACTACTTTTCCTTCACTGTTGGGAAATACCCAAAGAAAAACTTGTCTGTCATGCTGATGAGGAACAAGAACGAGGTGCAGGTAATTGTGTATGACGAACATCACCGCAAGGAACGGAAGGTGGCCAGCCAGAGTGCCATGCTGCAGCTTGACTACGGGGACACGGTTTGGCTGCGTTTACATGGAGATCCCAAGTACGCTCTTTACAGCAATGTGGGCCCCTATACAACTTTCAATGGCTACCTGATCTATCCAGACACTTCTGCCTTCTTCCAGAATGCTCTTAGCTCTCAAGAGCTCGGGCCACACCCTCACACAATTCAGCAACTTCCCAGAGAGCAGAACGAAGCTTCACAGCGACATGTGCTGTCTGACCAACCAAACAGGGTACAAGACCCTCGCTCTGCGTTTTCTGTTGCCCGCTCACAGAGTCTCCTGGGGACAGATGAGAAGCAAACCCAGCATGAGCCAATCACATTTGATACAGAGTTTGTGAATATTGGAAAAGATTTCAATTCCTCCACTGGCATCTTCACGTGCCGCATACCTGGTGCATACTATTTCTCCTTCACCATTGGCAAAATGCCCTTTAAGACCATGTCGGTGAAACTGATGAAGAACCACAACGAGGTGCAGGCCATGATCTACGATGACAACCACTCCAAGAGGCGGGAGATGCAGAGCCAGAGCATCATGCTGCCTCTGCAATACGGGGACACCGTTTGGCTCTACAGCCATCAGCACGATGGCTATGGTGCCTACAGCAACCACGGCAAGTACATCACCTTCACAGGCTTCCTCATCTATTCAGAGGCTCAGCCAAAGTGGCTTCCAGGCGCCAGCTCGCCTCAAGGGTCAAACAATTAAATGCAGATGTGAAAGGAGCATAAGAAGAGCCAAGATACCATGAACTGGGGTATAGCTTCTCTGAACATCATCCTCTACTTTGAGCATGCTGTCATGTGTCCAGTGCTTTCCTTACGCTGCACGCTTGTGCCCTGTCTGCAGGGCCACTGCTGTGTGTGCCATTCATCCCTAGAGAGCCCTTTCAGGCTGTAGCTGTGTGTCCTGTGTTGGTGTTTGATTTAACATAAAGCATGAGGTAGTTTTGGGGCAGGGGTGGGGCAGTGTAGTGAAATGCTGAGGATCAGAGAACTGCTGCAGTCGTGTTACTGCAGATCTCCAGCATCCAGAGAGCAAAGGGTGTGGTGACTTTCCTTGTTTAGCCGGGGAGGGAATAAATGTAACGAAAATGAATGTAATAAAAATACAAAAGATGTGAATGTTCTCAGTTTGGAGTTTATGCTACTTTGTGAGACTTGTGTGCTTATCAGTGGTTGAGGTACCAGCTCAGGTGAGAGAGAAGCATGGTAAGTGAGCTGAGGATGTGTTACTGAGCCAATCTGTCTGTGTACACTCTTTTTAATCATTTGTGTGTGTGAAGGATTGGTACCTGTTATGATTTTATTGCAAGTTTCACGGTGGTTTGTGCTTTTCTTTATCTGATGTAGATGAAGTCAAGAAGCTGTGGTTGAGAATCTCAGCTTCCATTTAATGTAAAGAATACATTTAGAAACTAACAAAAGAGCAGGCTTCTTGTAGTGAAAGATAAGGGCCCAAATCTGTGAATAGACCATGCTCTGAAAGCCCAGAAGCAAGGTAAGTAAGAAGAATAAGAAATGTATTTTCGAATCTCTAAAGATTTGCATCAGGAGCAGGCACATAACACTAAGTGTGGGTAGTACTGCCCCGCAGTGGCACTGCTGACCGCAGGGGCGTTACCTCCCCCAGAAATGAGCCCCTTGAACGCAAGGGTGCTGCTCTCCCACCCTGTGCTGCACTGACAGCCTCCTGCAGGCGGGGTCAGAGGAGCCGCGAGGTGATGTTTTCAGCATCCACGTTCCAGTGGTTTCCTAAGTGCCGAGTTCCGCCGAGAGTTTGTCCTGTGGAGAGGCTGCTGTGGCTGTAGAGGACACTGCTGTGTCCCGACAGACAGACGGACGGGCGCCCGGCGTGATCCGCTGAGGAGGAGGTAGTGGGAGCACAGGAGGCTTCATCGTAGCACCACTGGTGCTGTTTCAGTTGAGCTAAACCCTGGTTTGTATCCCAAAAATACATAAACTGCACAAGTGCATCATCTTAAGCATGTACAAAGCTTCATGACATCACTTCAGTGTACTTTATAGTCTGTTCAACAGGCAGCAATGCTCTAAAACTGCTCCTAACAGAATCCTGAGTTCAAAGCAGTGTGTTGGCATCTGAGTCACAAGCCAACCCACTCAGCCTTTTTCCATATATTCATATGGCTCAGGCTGTATATTCTTCAGCAAGACAGTACTCTCATGCACTAGTGCCATCTCAGCTCAGCTTTTTGATGATACTCTGCTCAAAGTGGACTTGAATGCAGCCACACTGCCTCTGTTGCTCCATACATGTCCTAGACATTAAAAACTGGGGGCATGTTTGGTAAAAGGGTGAAGGGTAAAGATTGGAAGTATGTAAAAAACCAGCATAAGAATAATAGAACATTAGGTGAGACAAGAAGTTTTACTTCAAATAAAATTCTAATTTTAATTCTTATATCCTTTGGGGTGAAAAACAAATAAAGAGGCAAACAAAAAGAACCCCAAAGCACAAACCAAAATGAAACAGACACACAACAAAAATGCAGCAACAAACAGCCTGTCTCCTTCTGTCATAACCCTAAGCTGAGCTCTAAAACCATTGCCTGTGGCATCTTGCTTCCAGGCTTCTTGTTCCTGCCTTACCATTTCTCCTCTCCATCTGTTGGGTTACAGTGGCTTGGAATAAGATTAACTAGGTCAGAAGCTAGCAGTGCTCACTTTGAAGGTCACACATGCCTCTTTTGTTGAACATGGAAAAATTATATTGATAGGGAATTATGGATCCCCTTGTCTAAGCACATGCAATGAATGTTCAAAGTTGATGTACCTATAGTGGCAGCAGGAAATCTGGTAGAAACAACAAGAACCAAAATCAAAACCCTCCTGAGAAGATAATTACATTTATTTAGTTCCACGCAGCAGTGTTTGTGACAGACAAATGTTAATGATGTCCTTCTATAAAATAATCGTATTTCTGATTTTGAGGATAGAGATTATGTATTTATTATGTTAGGCTTGTAATGTGCCACAGCTGTACAAAAGAAAACTTTATAGAAGAGAGGCAAAATCTGCTGAAGAAATAACTAGGTCAGGATCCTTCAGAATTTAAATGAGATTTCAGGAAGTATATTCCAAAATAATAACTGAAACAAAGCTGTGTATATGTGTAAATATGATATGCAAATACTAGAATGCTTCATGGAATACATACATTTTCAGGTTGCTTTTTAAAGAAAAATGAATACATGAGATGGGAAATTGCTGTTGACACATAAAATATGATGCCACGTGAGAAGTAAAAAGAAATTAAATATGTGACCTATATCAGGAAACACAACAAAACCTGCTTAGCTGCTACTGGAGAGGAGAAAAGATCTTGTATTTGTCTGAAACCACAGGGAGAATGTAAGGAGAGTGAGCTGAATTATCTGAAATGAAGTCAGCTATGACACCAGCATAATATCCTGGAAAAATACTTCCAAGCCATCTCTCCTAAGCATCAGTGATCATAATAATAGATAAGTCATCTAAATAGCACTGCCCCCCTCAGCACAGCCCACTTAGCAAACAAATCAGGAAAGGGAGAAATGCACTTTGCAGTGTTGTCCTTTTTTCATTTAAAAATAAAAGCTTGTGCATAAATCCTGAGAGGGTTTCCCAGCACAGTGCAGAAAGCAGGACAGAAAGGTGCGGCATATTTATACAAAGTCCTGCACACTGTGGAAAGCATTGAAAACAACTTAAGGATGCAGCTGAAGCCGGGTGTGTCCTTTCCTATGGTGGGTTCCCTCACTAGGTGTCTCTCTTGGTCCTAGCCAGGTTGGAGCGATAGAAATGTTTCAGGGACGCTAAATGTGAAGGCTTCTCCTTCCAAGGCCAGGAAGCCTGGAGGAGAGTGGTATTTGCTGGGCAGAACCCCTTGCACAGGTCACGAAAGATTTCATCGACCAGCTGAGAGAAAAAGCCAATCCAGGGGGTTTTATCCAGACCCTGCATGGAGCGAACCTGATAGGCACTGTAAACACTGGTGAAAAGGAGACGGTCAAACTCCGTCGGAGGCAAGGGAGTGTCAGTCAGTGAATAGTATCTCAGATGCTGCTCGATCTCTGCCGGTGTTTTGGGAACTTCCTCCTCTAAAATCTGCAGGAACCGCCGCGCCGGGCGTAGGGAGGCCAGCTCTTCATCCCGCAGCCGGATTGTCCCGTTGGCCTGAATATCCAGCCTTCCCCAGAGCATCTGCAAGAGAGGAGCAGCGCTGTCGCGGACAGCCCGGCACGGCTCCGTCACCGGCGAACGCCCTGCAAAGCCGGGCCCTCCGCACTGCTGCCGAACCGCGGGCGGGCCCGGAGGCGGCCGCTCCCTCACGGCCGGCCCAGTCCCACTGCACGTCCTTCTCTGCCAGCCGCACCTCGTCTCCCCGTGGGACCTGTGCAGCTCTTGCCTCCCGCCCTCCTGTCCCCCTCAGTGCCGCCCGCAGCCCCTCCCTGCCCGGCGCGGGCACCAAAGGCAGCGGGGAGGGTCCCTTGGCCCAGCGCCGACACCTCGTGAGGCGCCTCGGCCTGGGCAGGGCCCGCTTGGGGCGGGAGGGAGCACAGATGCCATCAGGCATCGCCGAGGCGTTCTCCAGCATAACAAATAACATATTGAAATCCGCCAGGGATGAGAACAAACAGAACAGGTGAGTTTTTACGTGCAGGCAGGTGGGAGCATGGGCACTGACAGTGCCTCGGCCCAGGGCCCCCAGTGCTCAGGAGACCTCTAACATGATGCCAGCGTCCTCTGGGCCACGACGGGCTGTGGTGGTGCCGCTGCTGCGAGGATGTTCATCTGGAAGACATCAGAGACAGCTTGGTAGCACAGGACCTTCCTGTTTACTGTTTTTGCCATTTGATTGTCAATAACGTCTTCAACATTCCTGAGCTACCACTCAGCTTGCCAAATATGACAGATGCTGACCACGGGGTTTTGATAAGCAAAACAGGCTTTTTAAGAGAAGCAGCAGTGGTTGAGGCGAGGTTTTGGATATCGTGGCCCTTAGTCCTGCCAACAGAGCTAAAGCATACAGCAGCAAAGGCACTGCTTTGACAGGCAGCAAGGAAACCTCTCACACTGAGAAATGGATGGGGTTTGAACAGATGGGGTTTGGTTGGTTGGCAGTTTTTGCTGGAGAAAGTAATGCTGTCCAATGAAAGGAGGGTGCTGGCAGGCTCCTCAAGCTGCTGCAAGAAACATAAACTGATGCTTATCCTGGTTTTCTACTTCTTCCCTAAGCTTCTGCTGCTGGAAGAGTGTGAGGATATAAGAAACCTTGTCAGATCCATTATGGCTCATTTGATGTCCAGCTAATTACTTGCCAGGACACATGACATCATGTAATCTGGGGAAAATGGATATGAGGCCAGAGGAATGGAAGTTTTTGAATATGAAAGTCACATTAATCCTAAGAATTGTTCGATTTTGATTTCCTAATACTTACAGTGCTTTAACTGTCTGCATTTATTTTATTTCTTTTTTGTGTGTGTGTGTGAAAAAGGAGACACAAGCAATCTTAGTCCAGGACTGTGAGAGAGAGGCTGCATCCCCTCCCTCTGTGTTATCAGTGTCATGAGGTAGCCAAGACCCTCTTCTGCTTCTTACAGACTCATCCTTCAGGTTAAGAAACATTAAATGGAAAAAGCTCATACAAAATAGTAAGCTCTCTGATACATTTGTGGGTGGGTGTTTTTTTCATTTTTAAATGGATGAGGGCTTTTTTATATTAAAAAAAAGTGAGGATTTACATTGAATATGCCAGAGTTAAAGTCAGCAGGTGCATATAAAAAGTAGAAAAATTATTTAGTACTGGGCATGTGTGATGACTGCTACCAAAAAACACTTCCAGATCTCCATTTTTGATTAGACCGTTTCAGAGAGTTGTATGAGCTGCCTGGAGAAGTGCACTGCCAGCCTGCAGGCTGCAGAGGTTTGTTTCTCTGCACAGCTGCAGGCTCTGTGATCCAAGCCAGCTGTGGCTGTGGAATGTGAGCAGGGATGTAGCTTCTCTTTCCTACTCCTCCCCAGATGTGCCAGCAAGGCTTTTAGCTCAGGTGAAAAGCATTATATCATCTGAAAATTTCTTTGCTGCTCTTGTCTCTAGTAACTGATCCTCTAGGTTCACAGATCCCTCTGGTGAGAGATGTCTGACTGCCTGCAAAGTCGGTGCATTTGTTGAATAGGTGCCAAACTGCCATTATTAGTAACTGCCTCATAAATATACACAGTGGTAGGTTTTTGAGTAGAGAAAAATTTAACAAAGCATAACAAATGCCATATTGAAATAATAACGTAAATACCCTCTGGGGAAGAGAAAACCCTTACTTATTTTACCACTCAGCAGGGCTGAGTGGGGTTTTGTTTCCCAGAAAGCGTATAGAAAATCCACAAACAGTATTGTAGGAGCTTATTTTTCCAGTGGAGACCCAAGAAAACCCTCCCCTTGCTACCAAACACAGAAGCAGGTCTTCAACCTGCGAGTAGGTACCGGTGCCCCCAGCAGCAAACCCCCCAGCTGGACTGCAGCTCTCTCCCGTGCCACTGCAGCTGCCTGGGGCCTCGGGCCACCTTTGAAGGAGCGGCAAAGCGTCCCACAAATGGCATCGCACAAAGGATTGCCAAGCCAAGGAGCCGTGTCCATAACAGATGTGCTCCCTACCTGTCAGCCTCTGGGATGCAGCAAACACACAGAGGAGCAGCCAGGAGCTGAGCTGTGCCTGGGCCATGGCAGCGCTGCCGGAGCAGCTGCCACCCTCTCTGCGACAGTGCCGCGCCAGAAGCCACAGCAGTTCGCTGGGGCGTCTTCCCCTGCTGCTTCGCATCCCAGCAGCCTCTCTTGGAATGGATCCATCTTTCTGTGTTTCTGGTCACAGCCCTGGGAAGGGCTTGCAGTTCAACTTGCTGACCCCGAAGGATATTTTCCATCATATTTTGGAAACTTGGAAAACTTTGTTGTGATGTTTTTGGCAGAATTGTTTAAGCTTCCTTTTCAAAGGCTGACTTTCCGCTGCAGTGATTCTAGGAAGCTGTTAGTCGCAAGAAATTCCACTACATATGTTTGCCTCTTAAGGGAAGACCCCCTAGTCTCTTCCATCTCTGCACAGTGCCTCTGTCACATACTGCAACACTTCTGCTCGCCTCCTTGGCTTCATTTTCAGTTTTCCTTTTTCCTGGGTTTGAAAATCTGAAAACAATCCTGGAATGTCACAAACAGATAAAGCTAGCGGACTGCAGATTCATGGAAGGGCACTAGCAGCCAAAACATACAAGCAGGCAGAAGAAATATCACTGGTTCAGTTCCGTATCAAACCCCCTGGAGGGAGAACTCAGTACAGTGACCTAACAAACACCAAGTGTCAAAGTGGCTCAGGCTGTAGCACTTCATCATCCTCTCCTGTGAGTGGACTTCTGGCTTACAATGAGCACAGTCTGCCTTGGATGTTCTAAATTACATAGACAAAACTTCATTTGATTCACTTTACAGCAAGCATATGCTCTCTACACATCTTTACATATATATTAGTGCAAAGTCCCCAGTCAAACTGTTCTGTATTTCTACTCTGTATGGCAGAGTGTGTGATGCCAGGGTTATACAAATATGCAGTAATATGTATAAATAAGGACTAAAACCATCTCCCTCAGGTTAAAAAAAGACAGAAGTCTGCCTAGAAAAGAGAAGAACTGAAATGCATCCCTTGCTCAGCAAGTTACAGGACATCAGTCAGGACATACTGTCACCAGATAGGGTACTAAGGGCTGGGACAATGTCCCGGTTGGAAAGTTGTCTGTGTGCAAAGGACCAAATCTTCTGAAACTTTCAGGATCTGTAGCTGTACCTGGCAATACCTGGACTAATACCAGCCTAAGAAGCAGCACATAATGAAAGAGTCACAGAGAGGCCCACAATATCCAGAGCTACTCTCCCCTCAGTTTGGATTCAAAGCAAGACCTGTGTTTCTGTCATAGCCTTAGGTATTTTCAAGTCACGCTGCGTGCATTCGTTTTTCATTATTTTCTGCTGCTTACTCTTCAGCTGCATCCCTTTCTTCTTTTATTGAACTGAATCACAAGCTACCCAAGGGGCAGACACTAATGGCCCATCTATGTGATGAGGTTGATGTGCCTTCTGCTTTATGCCAGAGTCCCTCTTAGGCCACAGTGTACACATGACTTTGTCTAGAAGCCACTACGGAATAACTCCTGTGTTTCATGGGCCATGAGACATCCTCCCTTTAACTTGCAGCACATGACATGAAGAGGATTGCCCAACAGGATTTTGGCCAACATCTGTGAGAGCTGTACATGATTTTGTCAACAGGAGAAATTCCTAGGAACAGCTTGCAGCTGAAGTGCCTAGAGGAGGATAGCCATGTTGGTGGGAGGGAGAAGAGGGGAGGTTTGGGGGCTGTGCTCAGATGACTGACACAGTGGCAGATGAGGGACAAGCATCAGTGTGGATGCTGCCTTGAGCTAGGGGAATTTTGTAGAATTACCTCACTATCCCCCAAAAAAGGCAATTTCAGAGTGATAAACGTATTCCTTAGCTGTTGTACAGCAGCAATACTTGCACAGAAACAAGGCTGAGTTTCTGACAGCTGCACAAAGTCCCTGCATGTACAACTGCAATGTTAGGTAGTGCACCTGCTCCTCCTGAAGGATTTTGTCCTTGCCAGGTACTCACAGCTGAGCACAGCCCTACCACTCTGCACTCCCCTGGCCATACCGTCTGTTGTTGGAGCAGTTTCAAAACGTCACAAGCCAGGTTTGTGCGGGGACACCTTGACTGGTTTCTTCTTTTTTACCGTGACCTCCTGAAGCAAGAACATGGAAACTGCAGGAATTGGTTGGATGCTGATTGAGGCACAAGGTATGGCACCAGAAGAGCCTCTTCAGGGGGGAAGTTTCTTTCAAGTAGGACTTCAGAGAGATAGCATATTCACAAAAGGGAAATTTTGCTTATAGAACTGAAGAAATCACTGCCTTTGATCATCTCACCCAGAACTTGGGGACATTACTCCCCAGCCTGGGGCTGTCTGGCAGATGCTCAGGGAAGGAAGAAGATTGAAGAGGGGAGGGAAGAAGGACATGTGTGGCTTCCAGAAAGGTGATGTTTGAGTTACTGGAGTAACTAACTGGAAGAAGTAAGAAAATCTTGAGGGAAGCAGGAGTGAAGCATTGACTGTAACCAGACAGGACCACTGGTGTTTTCCAGGTATGGTGCTGCCAGTCCTTACAAGGAAGCTTTCCTTGTCTTTTTGTTTCAGTTTGTGAGCAGCATCTACTGCTTGAAGGAGCAATGAGCTGTGTAAAAGTGACAGGGTGGGCCCCATCCCACTGCACCTACTGCACATGAGGTGGGTGGACACCCTGACACTGTCAATAGCCACATCCTCAGAGAGGACAGTCTGCTTGCCTGGCTGTAGGGAGAAATGCCAGAATTCTGGAAAACACCAGCAAAACCTATTCAGCTGAAGAAGCTCAACATGGTGACTGTGAGTCATCTCCTAAAGTCTATCTGTCCCTTCAGTACCAGAAAATCTCTCTTCTGCATAGTGTATAGTATAGTTCTGTATACTGTATAGTCTATAAGTCAGCTACATCTGACTTGCATCTCATCCCACATCCTTCTGCAGTTGAGGAATCCAGCCCAGGCAAACAAACCCTGCAGAAGCTGGCAGAATGCAACAGGCAAGGACAGAGGATTTGGAAGACAGCTTTGTGCTTGGCCAAGTTGACCATAGCCTTGTCCAGCACAAAGCAAGTGTCCACTAGCCACAAGAAACCCAGAGTGAGCAGGCTCCGTGAGCAAAATGGCCTCTGGAGCTCAGGGGAGGTGGAGGAAGCAAAGTGCACAAGTATTCTGTGAGGCTGTGCAACCTTTTGTGCTCTGAGATAATGAGCCTAGGTGAGTAAATTGCAGCCTTCCTGATCTCCCAGGCTTCACTAATGAGAAGAGATTCAGGTCCAACTCTTCCACATATTAAAGACCTGCTGGAGTCAATGCCTGTTCCCAAAGGGCTGGCTACTTTCCCACTACACACATCCTTGAGCAAACCTTGCATATTGTCTAACTTGACAGGCATCATGTCTGACATTTCTTGGTGTCGATCAAATTCTCCTTCTGCACAAACATTACTTTTAAAAGGCAAATTTCCTAGTGCTCCTGCTACCATCAGTCTGACTTATCATACTGGGAAATACGTATTTTTTATAATATATAGACCATAAGTCTTGATGTGGTGTCTCAAGCAACCCAGGATGAAGAAGAACATGGAGAGGAAATGTGATGATTTATAAAGATTTATAGTGATTTATAAAGAATTTTTATGGTGATAGAAGTGGCACCAGGAACTTTTCTGCCTTACACAACAGGCACCAGCATGCTATGAGAGCCACTGCAAAGAAAACAACCAGCTGTGGAACATCTTGTAGGAAGAACTAAAGTTCAATTTCCTATTTAATCCTATTTAAATTTCCTATTTAATCTGCTCAATTGAAGACAGATCCAAAATAAAGCTAAGAATTGTACAAAACCCCAGACTTCTGCTCATCTGTGTTCACTTCTCCTTCCCATGTAGAGCTGTGACTTTCAAGGTGAGTGGCAATGCTATTTATTTTAATCAGAGAACACTGTTGAGTCACATCCCAAACACGGCTGGCCACAGCAGCTGAAAGAAAATTTAAAAAATAAATTAAAAAAAAAAAGGACCAGCCCATGCTTACAAGGAAACCCAATTCTTAAAATACAGTTCAGTCTTTTTCTTGAAAAGAGATCACATTCTAGTCACAGCAAGGAGGGGTTTTTTTCTTAATTGAATTTACTATTCAATACTATTCAATTACTATCCCATACCCTAACCTCCCCCACACTCCTATTTTAATTAGTGGTTTACAGTTTAAAAGCTTAAGTATCCATTCAGGGAATCTACAAACTGCTTGTGAATTATTTTATGAAATCCCTTATACAACAGTTTTCAGATCTTAATGAAGTCAGTCAGCTTTCTGACACAGAACAGCATCATGCATTTTCTGGACCAAGGACAAGGGACATTATTAATTGATGACTGCTGTAATGTAATCCCATTCAAACAGGTGGTGGGTGGACTGGAACTACAGCATTCTTCCAGCTTTTTGGATAAAAGAGAGGTTTTCTACAAGAGCAAAGAAAGTGGTAATGCTATTGTATCATAGAGCTCAAAATAATTGGAATACTGACAAAAAGAGACAGACTCTTGTCTATGAGACAAGGCAGGGGTATATTTTTGGCAGCAGGAAAAAAAAAAAAGCACACTCTGAAGATGCTGGAGAAAATAAAGACTGCTTGATTCTGAAGAAAAGGCAGTACTGAAGGAGTGTCACATCAGAAGTTACCTGCAACTCCTGTTGGGAGAAAAGACACTGACCTAATTCCCACAGAAACAATAGATTTCCCGAATTGTTTTGGTCTGGACTCACGTACATTTGTGTTGCCCTGACAGGAACTGTATTAGAACCGTTTAGACAGGCTTTGCCTTTTTGCCATATTATTACGATCTTCCCAGCAGTCATCCTGGAGCTAAGAAACTGCTGTTCCATTGCTCAAACTCCACAGCTGCTTGAGTGCAGTCTCCTAGGGAGTGCTCAGGTTCTGATTTTTACCTGCAGGGACAGCTGGCAGTAGTAGTGTTCAGGAAACACTTAGCCACAGGCAATGCCTGCACTCTGTTCACTTTGCAAACCAAAAAGACAAATCCCCCGTTTTACAACACAAAGCACCAGATAATCATCTACCAATTGGATCATAAGGATTATAAATTAGCATTCCCAGGCCTACTGCTTTTCATCTAGTTTGAAAACATTATTCACAATAGGCAATTGATATCTCATATCAATTTTTATTATTATAAATACTATATTAGAACAGAAAGGATGGTGCTGCACATCCTCTTCCATCTGCTGCTATTTGGCATCTTCTTTCTTGGCTCCTGCTTCTATTTTCAGGGGTTCTGGAGCTGGACGATAGGCAGGAAATGCCTCCCACGGGCTATTCAGGTCGAATTTGCGGAATTCCTGAGCTAGCTCCACGGGCTCTGCCACTACCCGTTTGACTTCATCATCATACCGCACCTGGAACAGCACAAAGAGCACAGGCCAGTCATCTTCACCCTGCTCCTGCAGCATGTCTGCTGTGCAAAACAACCACTAATGACCCAGACCACCCTCTGTGCAGACAGCTCTACTTCTTACCCATGGAAAAACCACAGGCCCACTCTGCTACAGCTTCAGTTTTCATTACTGAACAAGAGCTCTCCAGATGCTGCCGAGATCTCTGGAGTGTCCAAGAAAACCCTCCTCTTTGCTTTGCTACCATGCCCCTCAGGTGTCATGACTAAGCACCCAGAATTAGCAGCACGCACCCTAACAGTCCACATGAAGTTCAAGAACATATTTGTCATTTGGCAAAGGAATTTCTCCTGAGTCACTGAAATAAGATGGCCCTGCATGGCTGAGGACTACACTCATGAATCTTTATAATATGGCATCTGTGTGGTTTTAGTTGTTCTAATTTTTAGCGTAACACTCAGAACAAGGGGAGAAAAAGAAGACAACCAGGATGGAATGCAGGTGAGTACCAGACATTTCTGATTGGCTTGCTTTATCTTCACTGTGCCAGTCCAGATCTCTGAACCCCAGCTCAGGAGATGCTGCCTTATCCTTGCTTGCAGGATTTTGTTATTTCTACATTTCTTAAAACAGCCTCTTTTTTGCAGAACGTCACTGTTTCCTTCTGAGACTCAGCTCAGTCTTAACACTGCACCAAATACATCTGCTTCTGCAGGGCAGTCACTTGAAACCAGACAGATACCAAACACTCATTGAACCTGTGGCTGGCATACAGAGGTAAACAATAAACAGCAAGAGTCAGTTTAAACAGAGTTTTATAATCTGGGCATACAAACACTTAACAAAATGAAGTTCCAACCGAATCAAGAACAGTTCTGCCCTTTATCCTTCTAGACATCTCAATTTTGCAGTGGAAACTTTAATCTTCCAGAAAATGTGCTGAAAGCAGAAGCACTTCCTCTGCCTGACAAGTATCTTTGATATACAGCACATAACATTTGCTCAATTTCTCCAGCCTTAGGCTGCCTTATTATAGATGATATTTTGTGTGATAATTCTACTTTCTATGCAGATTTATACAATTCTTCTGGCATACAGACAAGTGATTGTAAAGCAGTCACATCTTTGTACTGGAACTCGGAAAAGAACATTGGAGAGACTTGGTAACTTTAGCCATGACTGTATCTCCTACCTCCACATAACCAGAGAGTGGGAAGTCCTTCCGGAATGGATGGCCCTCAAACCCATAATCTGTGAGGATTCGCCTTAGATCAGGGTGGTTGGCAAAGAAAACACCATACATGTCCCAAACCTAAATGAAAGGGAACCAAGTTAGTTGAATTGTATTTGAAAAAACCCTGCATGTGTTATGTCCATAAAATTTCAGTTACATGCCTGGCTTTGTACAGTGCAAGCAAAACTGATGCAGAAATTCATTCAAAAGCAAATCAAATACCATTTTATCTCCTACTCTGAAAAGGCAGCCAGGGAAACACTTCTCTTTTTCTTCCTGAGGGTGCTGGGGAATCACTTTAATTGGGAAAATACAGCTTCTCTCCACAAAGACTCTGTTCCCAAGCACACCAGCACTCACCTCTCTTTCATACCAGTTTGCTGCCTTGTGCACAGGCACCGCTGAGTCAACAGGTGTCAGCTCATCAGTGTACGTCTTCACACGGATCCGGCTGTTGAACCGCAGGGACAAGAGGTTGTACACAATCTGAAGCAGAGGAACAGGCAGCACTTAGGGATCTCTGCAGTACTCCACTGCCTAAGCAAAGCCACACAAGACTCTTTATGAGCAGGATCATATTCAGCACTTCAGAGCTGGCCACTAAAAGACACTCCTACGACTGAGGTTCCAATAGCTTATCACTCTGGTCCTTAGAAGTGTGACAAAAGGTAGGAGAGACTTAGACATCAGGACTGATGATGAAGAAGTAAAGAGAGATACTAAATCTTATAAGAGAGACTACTGGAGGGATGGAAACACTTGACAATGGTCTGTCTCAAAGAAAATGGCCATCAATCACTCTTGCAATTACTATCAGTGGGAGAAAGCGGTAAGAAAAAATACACTTAATTTTCAGCGAGCGAGTTGGATACCAGGGAACATTTCCAACTTCTGTGGTGATGAAGTCTAGTACAAAGGCTGTTTATGAGGATTATTATAATCTCTGGAGAGGAAATACGTACTACAAGCAGACTGAAAAAAAGATCCCAAAAATTTGTAAGGAAAACATGAATAAATTAGGGTCTATATTTCTATTATTTCTATGAATCTACTACCTTGATTTTTGAAAGAAAAATATTGAATTAAAAAAATATTCCACTGCTTCAGCAACTGAAGGCCTTTGACTTAAAGAATTGTATCTACAACTCTTGGAATTTTTTTCTCACTGCCAGAAACCAAAGAAAGGGGTCAGAGCTGCAACAGCACCCACAGCCATCAGCACTTGAGAAGCCCTCCAAGTACCCTCTGAGCAGTTCCTACCTCAAAGCGGTACTGCCGAGACGGGACATCAACAGCAGTCAGGTCAGCCAAGGATTTGAACTGGGCATTGGTGTGATCACGAAGGAAGGTCAGGACAGGAATGATCCCATCTGGATGGATCAGAAGTTCCAGCTCATTGAAACAGGTCACCTGATGAAAACAGAACAGTGGCAAGGGCATGAGTACAAACACCAACAGGACCGAACATGATGCTGCTTTCAGCAGAACACTCAAAGAGAAGGAAGACACAAAAAGGCAAGGGGCTTTTAATGGGGCTTAACAACAGCAGCACTTTTCAGGGAATTCTGACCATCTTTCTTCCCCAGAACAGGTAATAAAGAAGTGGTGTGTTCACTGGATCATGTCCTGCCAAAAGAACAATTTCTTGACGAGCACATACCTGTACTTGCTGGATATACTTGGGCAGAATCTCAGCCACGTACTCCCCAAAAGCACATAGCTGCTTGTGTTCTGCTTCATTTTTTGGTCTGACAGTAGCTAAGGAGAAAATAAAGTTTCCAAGATTATGACAGGGAATACAGAAAGCTACAGAAAGAAGATAGTAACTGCCTTTAACCAGTCTAGCTGTCTGTCAGGGACTACACTATAGCAACATACTTGTGTTACACAGAAGATGGAACTAGGCACTTGGATAATGAAGGAAATTTGTGTCACTGCTAAAATTCTGTTGACTCTAATAAGCAGCACGAATTGTCCAGTAAGACGATGGAGAAGGAAATAGCCAGGTGAAAAAGAGGGCAGCAGAGATGACAGAACAATCTGAACTTAGGAACTGCTCATGTCATTCAACGTGGGTCTAGAAAGGGCCTTGTTTTCTGGGTTTGCTGGATTTGTCAACATCTACGCAAGCCCCTCATGATCAAAACACTCTAGGAACTCACGTTGTTGGGGTGGGTTTTTTCACCACTACAACTAAAAGCCTTTAATTGTAGTGGTGACAGGGCGATGAGGGGCTATGAAGCTGTTGCCCAGTCACAGCTCTGCAGAAAATGCAGGCTTGGCTCTGCTTCTGAGAAAGGATGCAGACAGGAACCCACAGCAAGCACGGTTACCAACACAGCCACTTTTCTGCGCAACTGGGGTTCCGGACCGACCCTTTACCGACACGCTCACGAAAGCGGTTCCACCGCCCAGGAACGTCCGTGGGGCGGTTCGGTGCCCTCCCGCCGGCTGGCAGCGGCACAACCGAACGCCTCGGGCCCCCTCGCCCCCAAACCGGCCCCGCACTTACGGCGAGTGTCCGCGGCGGAGCTCCCCGCCAGCCGGGCCCGTGCCGCCGCCGGTGCCGCGCCAGCTGCGGAGAGAAACGGACACGTCTCACCGACCACCGCCAACCGCCCGGCCCGGCCCGGCCCGCGGCCCCGGCACAGCCCCGGTACAGCCCCCGAGCCCCCACGGCCTCACCTCGCAGCGCAGCCCGCGCCAGGCCCCGCGCCGCCGCCGCCCACATCCCGCCGGGACACGGACGGGCAAGGGCACGGGGCGGAAGCGGAAAGCGCCGCCGCCGCCGCGCTTCCCCCGGGGGCGGAAGCGCGCGAAGAGCTTCCCGGGGACGGCTCCGGGTCGGTGGGCGGAATCGGCGAGTGCCCGGCGGTGCCTGGCGCAGGGTGAGGGCCGGGAGCAGCCGCTGGGGCAGCCCGGGGCGGCGGCATGAAGGGAGGCGCCGCAGGTGGGTGCCGCGCGGCGTGGCCGGGGGGAGCAGCGCGGCCGCCGGCCCGGGGACGGAGCGGCGAGCGCCGGGAGGTGTGGGCGGGGAGGGCGGCGGACCCCGGCAGCCCCCGGGCTGAGCCAGCGCTGAGCCTTGCACGGCGTCAGCGCGGCCCTGGTGGGAATTTGCTTTTCTCCAGGATCAGCCTCCCTTCCTTCGTTCTCTCCGCCTCGGACCGTGGGGTCGCTGTCGGTTGTGCTTGGGGGTTCCCCGATGCCGGGCGCCGCCGTGGCATCCGCGACCCTGTCAGGAGCAAGGAAAGAAGGAAGCTGGAACATGAGTCTTATGAGGAGCGGCTGAGAGAGCTGGGTTTGTTTAGCCTGGAGAAAAGAAGGCTCAAAGATGACCTTATCACCCTCACCAAATGCCTGAAAGGAGGGTGTAGCCAGGTGGGGGTTGGCCTCTTCTCCCAGGCAACCAGCGACAGGGCGAGAGAACACAGGCTTAAGCTGCAGCAGGCGAGGTTTAGGCTGGACATTAGGAAGAATTTCGTCACAGGAAAGATGATTAGAGACTGCAATTGGTTGCCGAGGGAGGTGGTGGTGTTGCTGTCCCTGGAAGTGTTTCAGGAAAGACTGGATGTGGCACTCAGTGCCATGGTCTAGCCGACATGGTGGTGTTTGGCCATAGGTTGGCCTCAATTGTCTCAGAGGATTTTTCCAACTTAGGTGATTCTGCGATTCTGTGAAGGAGGTGTACCAGATGTTGGTTAAACCACTGTCACTGATGTTCTGGTCTATGGAGTGCATGGAGCATACGATTTGGCTTTATGGGACAGTTACCTGCCCTGCATGCCTCTTTGTTTATAGCAGAGACACCATGGATGCAAAGGGGACTTTCGTCTGAGTGTCTGCAAGGAAGATATAAGATTTGTGTAGTCTTTAGCTGCTTCTTGGCATTTCTTTTGTGACTTGGCATCAGTCCTCTGGGAGCTGTGCAGGGCAGTGTGGGCAGCTGGTTCTGCCGTGCCAAGGGGGCAGAGTAGTTCATCTGTCCATATCCTGGTGCTCTGTGTGGTCTCTTCTGCATTCTGGGCTGACGCTCCTAAGCACCTTGACTGTAAGGATAAAGAGCTTTAACTGAAGTGGAAGCCAATTTGCAGGACAGGCTCATACTTCATAAAGCTGGGAAAATAGTACTGACGTGTTCTATGCTGACTGCAGTTCCTCAGTCTCTTACAGACTAATGGATAGGTACTTTTCAGACAGACCTGAACTACTGTAAAATCGAGATAAGAGTATAATTAAGGCAGGTTATCACCAGAGATGAGATGGACTTGTCCGGCCAATTAGGGATGTAGACACTACTTCCCATGGGCAGAATTTGAGCAAAGAACTTAGCAACCCTCCTGATCACGCAGAGTGATTGTAAGAAAATGCGTGTTTGACAAGATAAACCACGGAAGAGTAATTATGAATCTGGTGGAGAAAAAAATCACATTTTTGTGCAACATTGTACTTGAAATAATGTTCATTGTTAATGGAAGAAATTTCTGATATCAGACATCATGCCTGGTAGTTCAGTTATAAAAATGCGTTTAAAATGAATGCAGGTAGGCAACTGTTCCTAATGCTGTCAAGACCCATGGTAAAGAAGAACTGCTTGCTGTAGTAGCCCTTCTGTGTTTCAGAAGCTTTTCTGACCCACAAACGGCCTGGAGCTCTGCAAACATCCATGGTACCTACCAAGAGGTGTTTTCTTTTAAATTTTGTTCCCCTTTCCACTTGGGAGGCAGTGACTAACAACATCTAACATGTTGTTTTGCATGCTGAAGTTGACTGGCACATTAACAAACAGCATAACCATCAGTTATCTCATTTGATTAGCTTGAAGGACTGGTGGTTATGTCGGGCAGACATCTCACGCATCTTTTTGGTAAAAACAAGTTCACCTTGATACAGATTCATCATTGGGTTTGGACAGTAATTAACACCTCCTGATGATGTGAACTGCTGCCTGTGCTCTTTTTTAGTATGATACTGTAAGCGTTTTCACATCTAGTCCAGCTATGCTGCTGCCGCTTTTTTTGGTTTTGTAAGTTTCCTGGGGCGGTTGCTGGACTTTCCACTTGAATAACTTGCTGCATTTCTTTGTGTCAGTGAAATGAGTGGTGAAAAGATATGCATGTCTCCCAGCCCTGCTGGGATGTGATGTTCACCGTACTGGAAGTTTGGTATATATTATCATTTTAATTATGCCAACTTCTCATTTGCTGTTTGAGATTCTGAAGCTCAGGCACAAGTTTCTGGCTGTGCTGTTTATGTTCGGTCTAAAATATGCTGGACTCTTACCAATATGTTTGATTTTTCCCTGTACCCTGAAGTACTGCATAATCTTGTTAGTGGTGAGAGAAAGCCGTATAATTATTGTGATTTTACAGATTGCTGGAGGTCTGATTTGTGCAGCACCATGGAGTCGTCAGAAGAGACTGGAGGCTCCTCTGCAGAAGAAAACTACTTTGTGAACTACACCTTCACTGACCGCTCCCATTCAGGCCGTGTGGCCCAGGGAATTATGAAATTATGCTTGGAGGATGAGCTCTTTGCTGATGTTACAATATCAGTGGAAGGCAAAGAATTCCAGCTGCACCGTTTGGTTCTCTCAGCTCAGAGCTGCTTTTTTCGTTCCATGTTCACTTCCAACCTAAAGGAGGCCCACAACCGGGTGATTGAGCTGCAGGATGTTAGCGAGAGTGTCTTTCAGCTCCTTGTGGACTATATCTACCATGGAACTGTCAAGCTGAGGGCAGAGGAGTTGCAGGAAACCTATGAAGTGGCAGACATGTACCAGCTGACTGCCCTTTTTGAAGAGTGCTCCCGTTTTCTGGCCCGTACGGTGCAGGTTAGAAACTGTCTGCAGGTCATGTGGTTGGCAGATCAACACAGTGACATGGAGCTCTACACAGCTGCCAAACACTGCGCAAAGTCACATTTGTCTCAGCTGCAGGAGACAGAGGAGTTCCTACACCTGCCTCTCCGCCTGCTGACAGACATCCTCACAGGTGAGTTCTTGAAGCTGCCTAGGATGTGGATGAAGAAAGAGACTTTCAGAGTCTGGTCAATTAGCGAATGAAATAGATGGAAAGATACAAACTTTCATAATCACTGTCTATTCAGAGACTTAGCTAAGCAAGGCAGAGCAAAACATTCTGGATACCTTTGTCAGAGAAAGCCCCAAACTATGAATTGTTACTGGACATGAAACATCCAAGCTGTAGAAAAGGGACATACAGGATGCCGGAAATTCGCAGCAGTTCCTGAGTCAACAGGTTAGAAGTGTTACACATTTTTTAAAAGCAACTTCCAACAATTTGTTGTATTTTTGTTTGCATTAAAAGTAAAACAAAGAAGCCTTACCAGAAATACACATCTGATGAAAGTCTTTTTTATCCCTTTAGCTCATGATAGTTTAACATAGTAATGCAATAACTCAACATCTGTAAGAAGGCTTGAGCACATATTTTTAGACTATTTTAGTGTTATTTACAGTTGTGTATAATTGTTAGGATTACTTAGGCACTCAACTGACTGAAATAGAGGCATTGTAACATCTTGAGTAATACAGTAATTGCCCATCTTGTAAAGGTAATTGCCTTCCACAGTAATGGATGTCATGACTCAAACTTGTGAAGGACATGTCAACACATAAACAACTTAGTCCAGTTTCCACCAATCCTTAAAGATCTGCTGCCCTAGTAGGTGCAGTCAGTACTTGTTACCTCTCCAGGATGCTGCAGTCACAGGTCCATTCTTCTGTAGTTAGGTATCATTGCAAGAATGCAGAAGCAGCTAATGCATCCAAATGTGCCTCTTTCTTGCTTTTGTAACTGAGTAAGTAACTAGACTCTTTGTAACTTACTCCTTGTAACTGAGTAAGTAACTAGACTTTGTGTGTCATGCCTTTCACATGCAGTTGCAAAAATAAACCTATCTTGACTGGCTGCTTTGGAGCACTGGCAAATCTATCCAAAAGACCTAAACTAGCCTTTAGAGTTGATGCTATGCATATTAGAGTCTTTACAGATACTGCATTAAATTATCTCTATTGTATCTAAAGAAATTTACAGTCAAAAACCTATTGAGTGTACTTACTGATAGCTCAAAAACTGTGATAAACTTAGAGTAATTTTGATAACTATCTAGCTAAAGTTTTTAAAGTAAGTAGCAAGTTCATCTAAAAAAATCTAAAATCATGACATAAAACTGTAGAGGTCAATCACCTTTTATTTCCTAGGGATTTCACATTAAAAAAAAAAAGAACAAACAAAAAGAAACTCAAAAAAACCAGTTTTAGGACTATGGACTTTAGCACTTGTGGTCCTAAATTAAAACAATTGCTCAGTATAACTTTTTTCCATGCATCATCTATTTTCATATGTAGAATCCCATTACTCAGCGTTTATGCCACAACTTAGTTCGTAAAATGGATTAAAATCTGAAATGCTTCCCTACTGCTGGTAGGAAAAATCCTTTCATTTTGCCTTTCCTTCATCTTTGTTTAGTTAATGGAGAATTAAATAGAGGAAACTTTCAGTGGCAAGGATTAAAATTAATTTAATGAAATAGTAATTTATTAAGTTTACCTCCTGTTGGACTCTAGGACCAATTTCAAAAACATTTTTTTTTCCATTTAAGCACTACATGTGATGGTTAGCTTATGGGAATCCTTTCAAACAGAGTTGAAATTCCTGCTTTTGTGCCACACTGTTTCTGCTCCCTTCCACTATAGAGAAAGCATTGGAATTTGTCTGGTGCCTTCAGCATCATTGAATTCAGAGTTTGTCATGAGAATAGACTGCAAAATCAGAGAGTCTTCATAGGGAAGCTTCTCAATGAACACAGGCATAATTGCTGGCTTTCAAACTGGAAGGAAATACCTAAAACCTCTTAGGTAATGTCCTGATGATGATGATGCAAGACTTTGTGGCTTAACCAAAACTTCCAGTTACGTCTGGAGAGAGATTTAAATCCGATGCAGTCTGTGGAGTGTTTCCTACTGTCATATGGCTAAGAAAAGCTCTAATAGCTGACTGGGGATTTCCAAATGTTAAGAGGATAGCAGCAAGACCAGATGTTCAGTCATGAGGGTCAGCTGCCTGACAACACTCAATCACCTTTTGTAGATGACTTTTGCTAGACAGGTTTCTACGACCAGCCAGAAAGAAAGGCAAGTGCTGAGATTCTCCCTAACAGAATGTTTTTGCCTAAATGATTAAATAAGAAAGTATTTGTCATTGTCACACAGCATGTAAGTTCTCTTTCCTGTCCTCTTTCTCTTGGACATAGATTCCTGAATAGATTGCTGAACATCCAAAGTGCTTGAGATCTGACAGCTCTGTCTTCTTATAGTTACCCAAATTTATTTCATGTAGTTGGCTGGCTGGCAGTGCTGATCATGCCTGGCAAAATCTATAAACACCTGTGTCTGTTTTTCCTCTCTAGAAAGTAGGGTTTGTGGTGGGAGCAGGGGGAGGCAGCTGCAGGAAGAGGGTGTTCCTGAGTACATACACCTTTGTGTAGATATCATAACTGCCTTTCTGTCCCCAAACCGCAGATGGCGTTCCGTGTTCTCAGAATCCAACAGTTGCCATAGAAACCTGGATCAACTTCAACAAGGAGGAGCGAGCGGGCTTTTCAGAGACTCTGCGATCCAGTCTGAAGGTATAAAAAGACCTTATGTTCTAGGGCTGATGTAGCACTTGCTGGTTTCACACTTCTCAGGGCAGGGTATTTTGCTCACAGGTGTGACTTGAAAGTCACAGAACACAAATGTCATTGAAATTCATGGTGCTTGTGAGAGGATACTTTCAGTGTCAGAAGCAGCAACCCCACTGACAGCTTTTGTTCATTTAACCTGAGGCTGCTTTCACAGGTGATTGGAGCAGTGCCACAAATAACTTATTTCGCCTCAGTTACCAAATAAACTGTTCAGAAATCTATGTTTGACATTCCCTTTGTAGCAACTGTACTCCATCAGTGATGTAACTGGCCCTTACCTAAATCATGAACACTTGTGTTCCAGTGACATCTATGGCTATTTTACTGTGTCAGATATGAATGGTATCTTGAAAAGGCCTTGAGGCTCTGAATCCTGTATGTTCTAGGGTGGCAGGACTTGGGAAGGAGGTTATACACCTCAGGCCCACAGGTGGGCCCTAAACTGAACAATTCAGTCTTAAGCATCACTGATGTTTGTGTGAACAGATCTAATTCTGCTGACACACTTCTACATTCGCTCAGGTGATCGGAGAAAATGTTCACATCTACCTGATTGGAAAGGAGTCTTCACGTACACATTCCCTCGCTGTCTCTCTGCACTGTGCTGACGATGACTCCATCAGTGTGAGTGGCCAGAACAGCCTGTGTCACCAGATCACCGCGGCCTGCAAGCACGGTAGTGACCTTTACGTCGTCGGGGGCTCCATTCCACGGCGCATGTGGAAATGCAACAATGCGACCATAGATTGGGAATGGTGTGCTCCTCTGCCCCGTGACCGGCTCCAGCACACCCTCGTCTCCGTGCCAAGCAAGGATGCAATATATTCACTGGGGGGGAAAACTCTACAGGACACTCTCTCGAATGCTGTCATATATTACAGAGTGCGAGACAACGTCTGGACAGAGACCAGCCAGTTGGAAGTGGCAGTCTCTGGAGCTGCAGGGGTAAACCTTAATGGTGTCATTTACCTGCTGGGTGGGGAGGAAAACGATTTAGACTTCTTCACCAAGCCCTCTCGGCTCATCCAGTGCTACGATACCAACACAGAGAAATGCCACGTGAAGCCGTACGTACTGCCTTTCGCAGGGCGCATGCACGCTGCTGTGCACAAGGATGTGGTGTTCATTGTGGCCGAGGGGGATTCACTGCTCTGCTACAATCCCCTGCTGGATAGCTTCACCCGGCTATGCCTCCCAGATGCCTGGAGCTCAGTACCATCCCTCTGGAAGATTGCCAGCTGCAATGGCAGCATCTATGTCTTTCGCGACCGCTATAAAAAGGGCGATGCAAATACTTTTAAACTTAACCCGGCCACCTCTGTTGTAACAGTCACAAGTGGCATCAAAGTGCTGCTCACTAACCTGCAGTTTGTCCTGGCCTAAACAGGCCTGGTGATAGAAAACAGCAACAGTGTATTGCTGTGCAGCTCGAAGACAGCTATGACCCTCAGCACCAGTCCCAATTACTACAAGCTCACAACATCCAGTAAAGACCCCATCCTCTGTACCTGTGCAGAGGAAGTACAGGCTTTCTGACTGTGGGCCTATTCTTTTACATAGCACTGTCAAAACTGTAATGAACTGTTGTATCATAGATTTCAGATGGACTAAATACTATTACTTTGATTGCTTGATGATAAGCTGCTTGTGTTGGAGGCCCAAACAGCAGCAAATGGCTATTTTAGCCTGGAACCAATCCACCACTAAAAATCCTGTGGCGTATGGAGAACATTCTCCTTGGCCCAGACTGCTAATTTTAACTGCCTAGGAGACTGCGTGTTGCTGCTGTGTCAGTCACGGAGTTAGACGTGCACTGTGTCCCCCAGGGATGCCCCCATGTAAACATTTCTGTGTCCTATTGCAGAAGGAGGGCCTGGCAGACACATTCCAGAACTGACCCCAGGACCCTTAGGTTACATTCAGCACTTCTCCTAGAGGAGTGGTAACCAACAGCACTTGCTTACTGCTCTGTCATCACCTAGTATAAAGAGGGAGATCATTTTTAGAGCACTGGCTTCCTTTACTGTACAGGAAATCCCCACCTGTAATTATAACATAGTGTTGGTGAAAAGACAGAAATAAGACCACTTCCTCCTACCCCTCTCTGTTGGCACTGTAACCCTTTGGGTAAGAATCTGAATAAAGTCTCTACTGAGACAAAGTATTTTGTTTTTTTCTCTTTGCTTCAAATACAAATGTTTTTGAACTTCCTTTGGATTGCAGTTCCGCTCAGCAGTGATGTGTGGAAAAGAACTATGGGGCTCCAAGAGGTCCAGGGTATTAGTCATAAGGAAAGAAAGCTTTAATGAAACAGCCCTATTTCCCCTTTACTGTAAATCTGTTCTTTATTGATGGTCAAGAATGAAAACGCTTAAGCTTTTGTTAGATCATAAAAACTTTTTTAATAGCAGCTGAGATGAGGATTTTGATAGTTCTCACTAAGTCATGCAGTCCTCCCAGTGATCATGTTCCTGTGAAATTTCTCCAGCATCTGGACTTGCTTGTGTCGAATGAGGATGTGGGGACGAATCTTGGCAATGGCCTCTATTGCTTCCTGAGGGCTCCAGTGATGCAGCTGAAAAGTCAGAAACCCAGCAAGTGAAAATCCATTCCATCTTTGCACCAGTTAATGGAACCCTCCTGGAGGCCATGGGCAATATTAGAGGTGTTAGAAAGTTTGCTGCTGCTTTGCCCCTTAGGTTTACTTGATGCTCTTCTCAGAGAGGACTTGCTCACTCTTCCTTCATATTGTGAATAGTTTCCTGTCCTAGCCCCACTAGACCAGAGCAAAAATGCAGCTTGATCTTTAATTTTTATTTTTTTTTAAATCTCTACTGGTACTCCCATTACATTTCAGCATTTAGTGAGCAAATTTTCTCTTCAACACTAATGGAAAATTTTCCAGGGAGCGCTTAATAACACCAAGGGAAGAATCCACACATGGGATTTTGTTCTTAGTGCTGGCTTCCCCAGTTGGGTTGGTCAAGGAACTCAGAAAACAAGTCAGTTCTCTTGATCCTGAATTGTATTTATGGAAAAGCATAGGAAGGTTCACCAGTCCAGTGAACCAAGGAGAGAATACAAACAACAAAAATGGATGTTTATCTGCACGGTGAACCCACATTCATGAGTGACTTGTTATTCCCACCTCAATAACAGAAAGAATTAAGAAAAGGCAGAATAATTCAAAATTTGCATTTGCATTCAAAACAAGGTAAGTTTGAGGCCTCTCTTAAAATGGGTGTCAAAGCTCTGTAAAATCATGGAATATTAACTTGTACATGCTCAGGTTTCCTGAGCGAGAGTTAACTATAAAGGTTGTCTTCATTTTATTTCCATTTTTTAAGGAAAATTAACCCCATGTAGCGGAGACTGCCGACCTGTATTAAGTATGCTGCCACCATGGTGGCACTGCGGGAGCGTCCTGCCTTGCAGTGCACATAGACGCTGTTACCACGGGCTCGGTGTCTCAGGATGAAATCCACGCCCTTGCGCAGGTTTTCCAAGGTGGGGACTCCGGTTAGATCCACAGTGCTCAGACGCAGTTGCTCCACTCCCATCGCCTCCCATTCCTGTAACAGACATAGCAGATTTGGTCAGCGAACTTCTGGGCTGGTTTTTTTACTGAAAGAAACTCAGAACCTGTTGAGTCAGTTGAGAAATTCGGAAAGGCTGTAAACAGACCTTGAAGGACAATCCTTCATATCAGATGTACGAAAACTCAGTGCGGGCCATCAGAAGGTAGTAGTTAAAGGGGACTGAAAAAATGTGTTTCAGCTAAAGAAAAAGAGGGAGGTCGGGATCCCTTCCCAACCCAAAGGTACTCCCGTATAGTGATGTACGTTCCATGCTCCCTGTCTTTCCCTGCCACTGCTGCTACAGTTCACTCGCATGTTCACGTTTTACTGGTTTGTCGCATAGTTTTTAAAGTCGGCTTAGGTACGAGTAATCCCGTCTTTACTGCCACAGGACTGGGCAGTCGCTGCCGGGATGGCGGCAGGAGGCGGCTAAAGCCTCACCTGTGCCGGGACAGAGAGCGACGAGAGACCCGTCAGGAATGGGGAGGACACCGGCAATCCCGGGGCTCACCTGGGGGGAAAAACAGAGGAACCGGGTCTCGTAGTCCTCGGTGAGGGTGACCACACCGCGCACGTTCTCCTCCGCCACCAGCTGCGGGCACAGGCACCGTCAGGGACCTCTGTTCCTCCCGGCCCGGCCCGCCCCGCTGCGCCCGCCTTACCCTGCGAATGCGCCCCCGGAGCGGCAGCGCCCCGAGCAGCACCACCTCGTCGATGCGGTGGAACCAGGGCCGGCGGGACCCGGGCAGCCGCGCCCGCGCCACCGTGTACAGCAGCGACGGGTAGAAGAGCAGCCGCGCCGCGCCGGCGCCCAGCGCCTCCACCAGCCCCATGCGCGCCGGGGCCGCGCCGCGCCCGGGCGGGCCGGAGCGACGGGCGGGAGAGCGCCGCGGACGCGCCCACGGAACGTCAGCAGAGGGAACTCTCGCGGCGGGGTCGGGCCGCGGGCGGAAGGCGCCCGGCGGGCTCGGAGCGGGGCGGAGCCAGGCGGGGCGCGGCGGGGCCGGCGGCGCTGGGGGGGCGGTGCGCCTGCCCCGCCAGCGCCGCCGGCCCCCCCACGCCGCGCCCGCCGTGGTCTCTCCCGGAAGCGCCGCCATCTTGCAGAGCCGGCCCGAGGCGGCGCAGGGAGCGGAGCGGAGCGGGGCGCGGGCGGATCCCGGGGCAGGTGAGGGCGGCGCCGCCGGGAGGAGCTGGGGCCGCGCACGGCGCGGCAGGGACGGCACGGCAGGAACGGCGCGGCGCGGGGCCGAGCCGGGCCGGGCCGGGCCGAGCCGGCGGGAAGCGCGATCTGTCTCGCGCAGGTAACGGCTCCTTGCCCCTTCTCCCCCGTTCCCCGGCGCTCCCGCCGCGAGGCCGCTCCTGCCGGGCCGAGGCGGCCGCCCCGCTCCCGCCCGCGGGGGAGCCGCCGCCGCCGCCGCCCCGTGCGCGCCATCCCGGGGCGGTGCCGCCCCGCCGGGAGCCCCTCCGGGGCCGGAGGCTGCCGGGTGTCGTATCTGATCCGGGCGCTGACAGCGCTGCGGGCGGCGGCGGTGGCGCTGCGGGTGCGAGCTCGGCCCGCGGCGGCGGCGCCGCCATTCGGGGCGGGGGGGCTGCGGCGAGGCCGGGCGGACCCCGGGGCGGGGAAGCGGCCGCCCCGGGCTCGGCCGCCGTCAGCCTGCCGGGCTGGGCGCCCCGGGCACTTAGAGGAACCTGGGGTGCGGTTGCTGTTGGCGTCGGTACGGTGGGGGTCTGTCAGCCGGAGCAGTGAAATGTGTGCTGGTGCACCAGGGGGTGGAGGCGAGTCAGGCATATGAGAAGTACGAGCAGAGAAATCGGAGTTCAGCACACTGTGAGGATTTGCAGTCCTCAGGTATGAGAAGGCCCGACAGACACTACTGGAATGAAGTAGGAAGAGGAATACAAAAACCAGGAGAGACAGAGCGTGAAATGGGTGATAAATACGTGAAGAAGCAGTAAGGGTTGATAACAGCATGCTTTTTTAATGGGACTGTTACAAGAAGGAAGTTGAGAGGCAACCTTAGAATACACTCCTTTAAATTCCTGAGGAATTGTGGCCCAGACATTTTCACCTTTAAGGCACAGGCATTCTCTTCTGCCAGAAGTTGTCGGGGAACATTTTTCAAGCATTGCAGCTTTCTTGTATGTCCTGCTTGAGTGTGGTCATTGGGTGTGTTTCACCAGTTTGCTATATTTAGAAAAATATTTGGTGGGGATTTATATCATGAAACATGCTTGACTTCTGGCTTACAAGAGCTTGCGTTTTCTGGCTATCTTGAATTTGTGTTTTTATTTGTTGTGTATGTGTGTCCTTTTGGTCTTACTCTTTGTACCAGTGATCACAAAATTTGCTGAATTCTCTCCTTGTGTCTTTTCTTGTCTCCTCTATTGTTTTTCTCTAGGTTAGCTCATCAGATAGATTTTACTGCACTGACTTGGCATTGCACAGCCATAATAAACCTATCACATTTTTATTCTTTTTTCCATTCCCCTCGGCTATGTTCTTGGGATCTCTGCATAAAATGAGATACTGTGTCTTCCTAGAATTGTGTCAGGACCTAAGTCTTGAAGAAGCAACATTGTTGGAAATACTGCTGCTGTGGTAGATGTTTAAAATTAATCCATATGTCTTTAGACTGAGCTAGGAAATGTTAGGGTGGGTACAGCTTGCATCTAGCAGCTTAATATGTTCAGTTGCATTCCTGCTGATGAAAAGCCCCCAGGACAGGAGCACAAATCTTATATCTGCTCAGAGACATGGATGCAAATATATATACTACAAAAATTCCTTAATAGGAATTTTTAAATACAGTGATGTAAAGAATTTTTTTTAGGTGCTTACTGTTTTCTTTCAGCCTCTGCTCACATTCAGAATTATTGCTGATACTTCTTTTGGGAAGGTGTATGCTGTTCTGAGGAATGTTTTCAGCCTTTCTGAATGATCATTCTTGCATGGCTGTGTTTTTTCTGGTTTTTCTTTCCCTGTCTAAGTTTCTAATGTTACATTGGGGAAAAATTAATGCCAGATCCTAACTGCTGGGTTACATGTTTCCCCTTTTGTATCTGTTGGGTTTTTTTTTAATAGGTAACAAAATAATTGATGCAGGCCTAGGTCATTCCGTTTACATGCAGAAGAAAGCAGGAGCACAGCACCTGTAGAAAAGCAGATGATTGAAAAGTGACTGTTCTAAAGTCATGAACGTGAACACTAAAACATGAAGATTCATGTGTTAGGTAGTTTTGTTTTGATAGTAAATGACCTACAAAGTGAGAAGAACGTGCCCATCTTTCACTATGGGATAAAGAAATCCATGGTAGCACTACTGTGTACTTACTGTATCCATGTTTCTGCTCCAAAACTTAATGCACTTGTAGGATTGTCTTTGCATGGAAGGGCAAAGGTTCTTCTAGTTCTTCTGCTACAAGTAGGGATTCTGAAAACATGCTCCCTGGCACTACTTCTCTAAAGGGGAAGCAGGAAATGCAGCAGGATCATCGATACACAATAGCTATCTCATTAATAATGAATCCATACCTTGCCAAGTAACCTGTACATCAGCTGAAGAATTGTTGGTTGAAACAAAATATGATGCATTGAAATAAGGGAGATATTTATAATGTTGTGTAAATTTTCTTCTAAAATCACTAACAGTATCCTGAATTGGTTGAATTTCATAAAAGGTAGATGCTTATGTGATTCTTAAATATTTAGATTTGCTTTGGGTTAAGTAAGATTCTACCTGAAATACACTATCTAATTGAACTTACTGGGAAACTTCGTTGTGAGCAGGTTGCTCCTTAACTATTTCTTGCATATTTTTCTGACATGTGGCTACTCATTATCAGTTACTGAGTCATCTGCCACAAATCTCTTCAGAATGCCCACTCTGATTTTTCCTTCAGAGCCTATTTTAGAGTAGGTGGGTAGTGAGATAAATTCTCATAGTTTTTGAGATTTCCTGGTTATTAGTCTTTAGCACTGAGATCTGGGAACCCACTTTTGTGGCTGTTGAACTGGAGATTGTTCTTAAGTGAATATGTCCAGTTTTCCAAGTTATAATGTGAGTTTGGTTACTGAGACAGCTGCAAGAGTCAAGTGGACCCAGGTCTATACTGCTGCTTTCTTATTTTTCAGTCTTACCATGAATGTCTGAAGTGTTTTATTTCAATCTGGGCATGGTTAGTATTGCTTGTCGTTCAAGACTGTGTGCAGAGTTATTCACTGCCTTGGTAACTGCCTTCAGGCTAGAAGGTATGATTTTTATCCATTGATCAGGTATTTGGCAGGACAAAAAGTGTATAGAAGAAAAGAAGACTAAAATTTTCAGTGTGTATTAAAATGGGAATTGTAAATTGAGAAAAGTTATCTGGGGCCTCTAATGGGTATTTCTCAAAATATCACAGCACAGGAGCTTGAGTGGTGATCCTGTTACAAGATTTCTTGAGGCAAGAGAGATTATCTTGATTGGAAAAGTAACCAGTAGTTTTACTGCCCTTCATCCAGTCATCAAAGATACTTGTTATACAAATAAGTGCAAGAATACAAGATACTACATTCTCTGCTGTTGCTCTACAACCCATTTTATAAAGATGCCAAGACACTTCGTGTTTGGGACATAAGAATGAAAACAGAGAGCTTTAGCATTCACACTTCAAGAGGAGATTTCCCAAATATCAACTAGACATCGCCTTGTTTGCACCTGATGTGAGACTCAAGCAAGTGGAACTAAAATAAACGTTGGGTGAAAGCTGCAGTGCCACTTAGTCTGCAAGTGCTTTGCTGTAGGGAGGAATAGCTCACGAGTCTGAGCGGTGATGGACAGAGCAGGCTTATTTGTGTGACAGCAATGGAGTGCAGCACAGCCATCATCCCAAGGAAGGGAAGTCATCTTTGACATCTTGAGTAGCTTCAAACTTCCAGCTGTCTTAGCTCTGTGCTAAGGAAAATGCATCGTTGCTGGCTGAATTCAGGATGAGCAATGAACAACTAGATGGCTGAACAGAAATCTTCAGTAGCTTACAACTCTTAGTGAAGAATTTCACTTTAGATGATGCAGTTTGTGTCACAGGTATATGTAAGTGAAAGCTTTCTGCCAGAAGAGGAATCCTTGTCCACAAGCTGTCTTGTCTGCCCCAAGGATGCATGTTACCCTTGTGTCTTCAGTATACTTTGTTTAGCATGGTCTGTCTTTTGTTTTTAGAAGCAGTGTGCTGGCGTCCTGGCTGCTCTGTTAGAGGCAGAGTATTAATAATAAACTGACAAACTGCAAGTTTTGATAAGGAGTCTTTACCAATTTAGAGTAGATTTATAACTGATTGGATGGCTTGGCTTGCATTGGTAAACTCCCAGGTAGATTTAAGATTATGTAAACTGGGCTTAAAACCGTATCACTCTGGGATTTTTACATTGGTTTGACTAAATTGCTTGTAATATAGCGTGGAATAATTAGCTTGAGTATTGCTGAAATTCGTGCAAATGAGCAGGCAGTTTGGGTTCTTTGTCCTTTTCAGCAGCACACCTCGAGATCTTGAATGAGCATGTGGATGAGAGGATGGATGTTTGTTGAATATCTGGTGTCAGGCTGGTTTGGTATCTGGCAGGCTTTCCTTTGCAGAGCATTTTTTTAGTGCTTGCATGCTCTGTATTCTCTCAGATGCTCTCCCAATTCATATAAGAACCCAGGTGACAGTCTTACATTGTTTTTACTTTAAATTTGAGTTTTTCAGGACCTTGGCTTCTTTTTTACACCACTGTCAAAACTGTTCTTTTGAGTAGCTTTCATTTCTGCCTGCAGGCTGTTCTATGCTGCACCTTTCACAAAAAATAATGTAGTTGTTATCCACTAGATTTCAGTATTTCCCATGTCAGAGTAAAACTGTTGCCCTTCAAATGTCTTATCACTTAAAATTCAGGCTTTCACTGAACCCTGCATATTCTTTGCTATTTTTGTCCCAAACTATGCAGTTCAAAAGATATTCCAATGTAGGCATGCAATCCACAAATGTTTTAGACTGTTGGAAAGGGAATATTCATGTCTGCTTTTTTCAAAGCAGAGGAGTTTGTAATTCAAATCAGGCACTTAGCAGACAATGTCCGACTCTACATACAAAAACTGATAGCATCTTTCTTAATATATGTAAAGATTTGCAGGATGGACACCAGGCATCTTATCTCTGCAAAATCTTACAAGCTAGAGTTCTGATAAATGTTTCTTCAGAAGGCAGTGACACATTGATCTTTCAAGAAGAGAGAATGTATTTTGAACATCTCATCCAGCTTTTGCATTTTGTGTAGGCACAATATAGTGTAGAAGTAATGCTCTAATTTATAGTTCTGTATTCCAAAGCAGAGCACCATCTGAAAATATTTTTTTGCCTATTTACCTCTGTTTCTTTGTTATTTGCCTTCAAAAATTTTCTGTTCTCCAATTAAAATTCTGAATTAAAAAATACTTGGATGACAGGTCAACTTAGTGATGAATTGTATTTCTTGGTGGTTTTTTGTTGGTTGTTTTCTTCGTGCATGTGATTGTTCGATGACTGTGCAAAGTGTAGCACAATTGAGCACGAGTTGAAACAGTAAAAATTCCTTGCACGGTCCTAAGTGACATTAGAAGTGATACCTTTGAAAATATCAATATGCAAAATCTCTTTGGGAAAGAAAAAGGGTTGTATATCTACTTCTCTAAGGCAGTTTTGACTGCTCAGAAATCCATGATTATAAAAGCATTGGAGGCTTAGGAAAGTTAAGTGTGAATATTCTGATATTTATGGACTAAAGCCACCCATGTTACACTCTGGATTATGCATTCAGTGCCAGAAGTTGATCACTGTCAGAGATGGGCTGTAGGTGGTACTGTCTGTATTTCACAGTGTGGAAGCTGCTATGACACTAATTGTCTAATGCAGAATTTGCTTTGGAATTTCTTTGGGTTTATTTTTTTTTTTTTTCATTTAATTCAAGACTAAGTTTAATAGGCATATTTTGGGGAGCAAGGTAGGACACATATTCTTGATCCTTTTTGTAAGGAATATAATTTAGGCTGTGCTTAGGTGTAGAGACAATTCTGTATATGCTGTTTTCTTCCTGAATTTGCAGGGAGCATAAACCATTATCTCAGTAATGAAAAATTTGAAAAAAATATCAGGATTGTTGGTTTGAATGCCAGCACTTCTGCATCTACTTGTACATGACATTAACAAAGCTACCTGACTAGTGTGCTTCTCTGAATACTGAGTTGGCTGCTGCATTCCTGATACAGCTGGAGGCTGCAGCTTCCACTTATTTGTATGAAAGAACTTTTCTGGTAGCTCTTGTTAAGGTGGTTTGGTATCACCACATAAATGTGGGATACACCAAGGAGAAGCAATAGGTAGCAGCATGCAGTAATAAATCTCTCCTTAAAAAATGATGCTTTTTTATATAAATGAAGCTGCTTTTGAGTTTGCAAACTGTCTTTTGTACTAAAAAAGAAATAGGCTGTGCCACTTCTTTAAAGTTTTTTCTCTATGAGACCTGGGGATTTGGATCTTCAGTTACACTTACTCTGCTCTTTCTGCACCAGAATGTGAAGAGGTGGAGTGGGTGGAGAGAGAAGAGGATGCTGCATAGAAGTGCATTTCTTATGTTTTTAAAAAGAATGCATAGGAGAAGGTTTAGTGTTTAAACACTGGCAAAAAGGACTACAGGGAAAGCAGACAAGAAACGGCAGGTCACCATAGTAATTAGTATCAACCAATGAGAAAGGTCATGCTTCCTGCTCTAGGACAATGCTTGAAAAGGGAGAAGGGTTTAAAAAGATTTTTGTAATTCAATTTGGGCTGGAGGGGGGAGAAGGTCAAACCAAGAACTTTATATGTGGATGTGTGTGTCCAAAAGAAACAAGGAAGACTTTACTAGTTCAGCAGTTGTTGAAATGCTGGTAGATGTGGGGATTCCCTGGGAGGAAGATTTTTGTCTTTTTTCTGGGTTGCTGCCCAGATTTTGTTGGTGAACAGTGTTAGTTGTTTGTGCATTATTAAGGTGGGCATGAGCAAAGTGCAGTTGGAACTCATTTCCAAACAGCAAGTCCTTTAGGTCTGTACGCTTTAATTCTTTTCTTTCCTTGCACGGTGTGACAGTGAATGAGGGTGTGCGTGTGTAAAGGAACTTGTCTTAGCAATGGTCTCTGTCAGAGACCATGTATGGGTAAAGCAGTTCGGCTGGTTCAGCTCCTGCTCCTCCCTCTCGGGGAGCTGAGCAGAATCTCTTCTGCTGAAAGGGTTGTTCCACTTTCTGCTTTCTATATTTGTCCAGCAGAGCACACTGCCTCACCAGGCAGTGTGGCTGGCCTGGTGGGCATTTGCTGAGCAGAATTGAGAGCCAGGGCTAAGAGTCTCTGTTATGTCTGTCTGTCTGTCTGTCTCTGGGGATGACTGGTGTTCCAGGTGAAAGGTGATCTGTTTGTGGATGTCTTTTTTGTAAAAGGCAGTTTATCCAAAATTGGGAGTCTAGAGACTGGAAACGGAGGAGTCTTGCAGGGACAGTTTGTAGGGGGTGGCAGTGGCATCAGAAAGACACAGATTTAACCTCCAAAAGAGCTGCTGTCTTCTGGGATGAGGGTTTTAATCTCCCTTCCTGCTTTGGGGAGTGATTAGCCAAGGCCTGTATCCTTCCATAAAAGGTCTGTTGTCACTGTCTGCCTTGAAGATTAATGAAAGCTAGATCCTGTCCTGGAAGATCTGAGTGCTGTCTTTGCTTGTTATGGGCAATGGGGATTAATGAGGAGCTAGACCCTGCCCTGTCTAGTTTGGAATCAGGAGTTGGTGTTCAGGGATGGGGCTGGTAGGAAATACCTTGTTAGGAAGGGCTGCAGAGTTGCAGCTGAGACTTCCCTGTCTGTGTGCTTGCGTAAACTTTGTATTAAGGCCCTGCACACATTGAGATGACTGTTCACAATTGCTTATGAACAAATAGTGCAGGAAGTCTGTTAGCTGCTACACTGTAGTAAACTGTTGATACAGTCTTACTTGAGTAGCAGAAAGGTGCTCAAAATAGTGGCAGCAATTGAATACACCATTAACTGTGGCAATAATTTTTTGAGAGGTAGAAAGAGGGCGATTGTTTATAGGGTACTTCTTCTGAATTTTAAGAAATACCGTCTCCTTAAAAATTCTGTTGTCTTTTGAATATCTATGTGAATTCGAATTTGTTTCTCGAATTTGAGAGAGGAAAACATTGTTTCAGTTGTGAAATTGATTTTAGCAAGAGTCTGCCTTTTTTCTTGAGGACCGTGTTCCATAAACTCGGTTTGAATTATTTTTCTTTCCTACCACTGCAGTGTCTTCAGTGTATTTCCTCCTGAGAAAGCTGTGTGTCTTTTGAATTTGGAAGGACATTTTGGAGGCAAATTGGTGGATCTCAGCTGCCTGGCGATGTCCGGATTGTACTGATGTCTGCAGGCAGGGACCTGTGATTGATGTGTGACAGGGGGTCATCTTCTTGAACTGATTGAACTCAAGCAACTTACTTGTATGGCTGTTGTCTGGTCATTCTGTTTAACAGGGACACACTGCAGTAGTTTTTTCCATCTTCATGTGGAAAACCTATGGAATTTGTTGTAAATATGCAGTCTATGGAACGTTAAGCTTGTTACCTGAAGTGTCTTGATATTTTTCTGATTCTGTCATCCTCTGCTAGATTTAGGCCCTCTGCCCTCCTGTCTTCCCACTTTTCCAATTGCTGACTCCCTAGCTGACAATCTTTCATTTATATGAGTTAACAGTTAAAAACAAATCTTGGTACTGTTTGAGGCCAGTGATTGGAGTTTTATGATTCCTTGGCTTTCAAGTGTTTTCTTGTAGCATACTCACCTTTTCCTCCAAGTAGTCTTGGAGCAGGAATATGATTAGGCAGTTTCAAAGGCCTCTTGGAAGTGCACTATTGCATGTTTAAAAATCCTGTGTGTCTGTTCTGTGGAAGATGCCATAATAAATGAACAGAACTCTGAATAAATAATAAATATATGTGCACCAAGGGCATTTGAGTAGTAGAATGGCACTGGGGAATTTCAGTCATACCGTTTTGTTAGAATCTTCCTAAAGGCAATATATGAGAAAGTGACATTGTTCAGAGCTAAGCCAAGCTGTCAAGACAGGAAATCTTGTTTACTGTATATACTTGTATGTTTAAGGGAGAATACCAAATAATCCATTCTATCTTGACTATGTTACCCTGTCTGCAGAAAAGGTTTAATCACAGTGGGAGACAAATTAACTTTTGTCGAATGTCCTTTGAAGGTACTGAAATTCCACAGGAAGGTGTAATTTTTTATTTTCTTCTTGCCTTACTGCTTTTTTTGCTTTTTTTTTACAAAAATAAGCCCCTTTTAAAAATATTATAATTAGGCAGTTGAATAATACAGTTGGGTTAAGGGTGGACATATGGGATTACAGGAATTTTGAATTAAGTCTAGTGTGCATTTCAAATTGATGAAACTCAAAAGTGCTATTGTAAAGTCATTACAGGTATTAAACTCCAGGAAGAATAGTGAAAGTTGGAAAACATTTACTTGTGATGTTAAGAAGTTAAATCATATTGTTTAATCAAGAATATGGAGTGACATATCTCTAATATCTGAGGCAGTGCACTGACAAAGAAGTGGGACAGTGAAGATGATTATGTGGAAGGACACGTTTATAGTTCTTACAAGCATAGTGATTTCTTAACAGAAGCAATGGAAGCCTTGTTTATCACTTGAGGCCTTTAAAAAGGATCAGTCAGTAGAGATTTAATTGTGTGAAATTCAGTACCTAAATCTGATGATCTAGTTCAATGAGTAATTTAAATGAGCATCTGCCAGTGATTGCTCTGAAAGAGGCTTGTGTCATTTTTCATGCATTTTTCCTTTCAAACTTTGTGCTACCAAGAACATGCGTGGTTGTGCAGTGAATTGAATCTAGGAGCACATCCAGGTTTACACTATTATTTTCCTGTTGGTGGTGGTGGACAAGATCACACCGTGACCGTTTCCTTTCTCAAGCTTGTTACACAGAGGTGGGGGTGGACAGTTGGTGAGAAAAAAGTTGTGCACGATTCTTTTGACAAGAGCACCAGCTTAAACTGGAACTATAGCAGGAGTATCTCAATCTATTCCTTTGTATTTCTTCTCCATTTCTGTTGAATGTTTATGGAGAGCTTGTATCCAGTCTTCTCAATTGTATAACCTGAAAATATTAAGTGAGAATTGTTTGCCTGTGTTGCCTGCTGGGGCACATATAATTTGGTTCTAGACAGGGAAGTGCTAAATGTTGTCTTAACATACTTCTTAATGAGGGTAGTATTTGGTATACACTGTGTTTGATGCTGCTCTACAGAGAGCCTGCTGTTCATTTGGGAAATTGGTGAGCTTTTCTGATATAAGGACAGAGAGAAAATTATGTGCCACATAGACTGTAAGGTTTTGGAAGTGTAAGTTGCCTCCAGAATCTAGGCATGAGGTATAGAGAACCCAGATATTTATTTTATGTCTGTTCTGCGTGTTCATGCAGCCAGAGCTGTATTATAACACTTGTTTTTGCCATAAAGTTCACGGAGTCTCTCCTGCTAGCACTGGGAAACTCCTAGCAGGTGTCATACAATGCCTTCCAGTAAAAGTGAATGGAAATTAATTGATGGATAAGTGTGTAAGTGAAGAACATCTGAAAATACATGCATAAGACTTGAAGCAAGTGCTGACCCTCTAGCTCTTGGCAAAGTACATTGACACTCTTGATCCTTCTCCACACATCCAGCATTACCTTTGTGATTGCTAGTCACAGAATAATGGTGCTTCATGGCATGTGTTTATATATTCATGTGTTTTCAGTAGATCATAAATGCATGCAGATTTTTTTAAATACAGTTTTTCTGTATCATTTACAGTTGTGTTTCAAATACTATACAAAGATACTGAAGAGGGGAGTAAATGTTGCAAAAAAGAAATCAAAGTATATACAAATGATGACAAATGAGAAACCTTCATAGATCTGGACTAGAAGCTTAGTAAGAGCTGCTTTGCAGTGAAATGGTTACATTTTATTAAGTTTGTGTTTTAGAGCAAAAATGGGACATTCCTAAGTAGATGTTCCCACAGCAATGCCAGCATTTGCCTCTGACAGGAGAAAAAGAAATAGTCTGAAATATTTTTTTAAAGCTTCAGCTCTATACACCCAATATTAAATCTCTTCAAGCATTAATGAAAATTACTTGCTGTTAAAAGTGATCTGAATCAATATTCATTGTTTGTAATAGAGCAGTAACTCCAGGTTTTTGCAGATGTGAGTGTAATTTGAATCCATTTACTTCTGCAAAGGATTTACCGTGTGCCTGTTACAAAATGAAGATAAAAATAATTGAGCATATTTTTACTCTTTGGTTTGCAGGCATGGCAATGGCAGATTCTGCACGGTAGAGTTCATGGCAAGTATTTGTCTAATATAAGCCAAGCAAGACACATACAAGCTTCAGGTAAATCAGTCTTTCTTAGCTGTGCTTCTTTGAAATAAAATAAAAATGTTTATACCTCAACGTTTTGCAAATACAGAATTTCAGACCTACTCAGAACTTTGTGTACCATTCAATTCTGATCTTTCAAAATTGGAACACCTCAGAATTATTTTCCTCCTGAAGCTGGCAGTAGATGCTGGAAACATCCATGTACGTACACTGTGTCCTCCTTTGGCATTTTAGGTGTGGTAATACAGAATAGTGACTGCATTTGAAGATCTTTGTGGGGAACCTGCAATACATCCTTATTCTCTGTTTGCTTTTGAATCTATTCCTTTTGGACAATCAGAAAAAAGGTGTATAAGTATCTTGAGTTTTTAACACAGCCATGCAAGCTGTGTCTGTCTAAACATTGTGCAGGGGTGGTTTCCCATTGAGATTTTTTTTACCTTGCCTTTAAAGATAGGTAAATCGAAAGTGTTAGTGTTTGAATCTTGTGGGTGAGATGGATGAGGTTGTTAAAGTTCAGCTAAAGTTCAGTAGCTTCTATGAGTAAGCTTAGTGGTTAAACAGAGAATATTGTTCGTGTTCACGAAAACTTGATCTTTTACCCAAAAGAAGATCAAACTCTGCTGTGTGTGACAGATCTTCCTGTGCCATGTAGAGTCTCCATAAAGCAAAACATGAATGCAGGGTTTCTGACCTTCACTCAAAAAGTAAATGAAATCTTGCTTTAGTTTGTACCTTCTTTATTTGCAACTCCTGGTATATTTTGAGAGTCCCTTAATACCATAATCTGGAGAGAGATAGCAAGCTAAAATCTTTTTTTGGTGAGATTCTTTGGACTTTATTAACAGACAGATGTTTTGTGGAAATTTTTTTTTTTGTGAAGTTGTTTAGGAGGATTTCAGTTGAGATGCAACTGTAACAATGTGATGATACTCCTGACTCTGATTAAATACATTCTGTCACTAGTTTTCAAAATACCTTTTTAAAAAGAAAAAAGATTGTTATTAGTTTTACTTTGTACATATTTGTCCATATTCTACAAATGGAAACTCTTCAGACCACAAAGTTACTATTCAGCCACATAGTTAAAAATAGAAGTTAGATCTTCTAAGCCCCAGTCCCATGTTTTCAACAGTAGATCATAGGATTGGTTTGTATTGTTCAAGTGTGTCTTTAACACTTTCATTCTGGATTGTAAGACTTAATGATCAATCTTGGAGGTGTTTGGGCTCTAAATGTTGACCAGACGTGGAACAGACATTGCAAATATGATCAACATCCCAAATCTTAAGTATTTTATGATGTCCTGGTTAGAGTAGCTTGAAGTATAGCATTTTAAATGTTTTCCTGTCTTTTAATCTTTATCTGCAGTGGTCCCAAAATGTGCACCTCTTCTATTCTTCATTCTGTTCTTCCTATTACATCTGAAGTTGAAAAAACTTACTTTCCTATAGTAGAACATAATGTCATGAGTAATTCAACTTGCTAACTGTATAGTTTGTCTGCTACCCTGTATCCCCTTTAGTATTTGTGCTGGCAGCACTGGGAAAAACAGCATTTGACAGCTCTGTCTGCCAAAATAAATTGAGCAGGCGCAGTGACTGTGGCCTCACATTGAACAAGTAGCTTCTGGTGCTGAGAGATTTGGGTGGTGTAAAGATTGCAGTAGAAGGGCACTTCTCAGATAAAAAAGTACATCTCCTTCTCTGGTAAGGTTTTTATACCATAGGAGTTTCCCCTTGCTATCTCTGTTGTGTTGTTGCCTCCTTTGTAAGGGTTGCTACAAAGTGACGCTTTCTGTGCTTGTGGCCTGAGCTGTGCAGTGACTGAAACTTCCCCTGGTTTGTGCGGGACTCGCGGTTCGGTTCCTAATCTGTGTAGTGCCCTTGCTCCGTCGCTCTTTGATCCATCATTGTCTCCCTCCTGTACTTCTTCCAAAGAACTAGTTCTTTCCATATTTTCAGATTTTCATTACTGGTCAAATGGGTTCCTAAGAGTATGTAGATGTGAGTCCAGACTGAATGCTGATTTATGTGAGAGATTGTTGACGCCAGGATGTATCTGAGGTTGAGCTATGTGGTCTGTTTGATCTGTTGGCCTCTTTAATTGCCAATGGTAACCTTGGCATCCTATAAATATTAGTTCCTGGAAAGTGTAATGAGAAATCGGAACTAGCTGGTCTAGACAAAGTGCTGACTGTGACAGTAATTTCATTGATCAGAATCCATTAAATGATCTGATGTTCTCTTAGATGGTCTGGGCTGCTGGTGAGACAGAAGTTTTACCACTTAGTAGAAAAGCAGTATTACTAGATTTATTGGGCTCATATCCTTTGTCTAGTACTTAGTGGATAGAGCCACTTGTTTTCATTACCAGCTGCAGTTCTATTTATATTGTATTCCATATCAAAAGTTGCAACTGTTCATCAGTGAGAGTATATTTTGTCACCTTTAGATCTGGCAGGGCCATTAAATCTAGGTGTTAAACCTTTGTTTTTCTTCATGGAGTACTCTGGTAGTGTCAGTAGTTCCTCCCAGCTTTGTGCAGTCGTTGGAAGTGACAACTGTACTTGGCTGCAACCTTAGTCAGGGGACAACTTCAGGAGATTTTTTTATAAAAGCTGTGATGAGAGATCTGAATTTACCCCATTAATTGTTTTGCTGACCACACTAAGAACACTCAGGCAGCTATGAAAACAGTTGGCTATCAGCATCAGATGCTGGCTGGGGAGAACATACTTTGCACAAGAGTTAATTACAGAAGTAGCTATGCTGCACACATGGCTAGCAGCACTCAGCTGTATGTATGTATGTATAAACCTTAGTCTGAGGGATCTAAGACCCAATTTTTCCTGAGAAGAAACGCAGTTGTCAGATACTTTGGCCTTTGGGCCAGGTTTGTCTGATGTATAAACTTGGTTAAATTATTCAGTGTATTTATGTTCTGCATGCAATTAAATAAACCATATTAAAACAATCTGTGATTTAAGAGCACTCTCCCAGGCTTTCTACAGGTGATTGTCAGATTGCTGCTTGTTTTTTGAAGTTTTTATTGTCTTGGATTTTGCCTTTGATTCAGTGAAGTGTATATTTTTTTCCCAGAGGTATCCAAGAGTTATGGGTTCCTCTGGCTATGTTAGCTGCACTTTTGGTTTCTTTGAAGTTTTTAAATTAATTCACTAGAGTTACAGTTACAAGTGCAAAGTGGAGATTTTCTTTTTAACATCAAAAAGTTGTTTATACAGATATTCTTAAATATTCACAAAATCAAGTAGCTGTGTATTTAATTTTTTTTCTGAAAGCTGATTATCAAAGGAGTATAATTTAACATATAAGCAAAAAATTTATGTTACATGTTGTTTTGAAGACATTAAAAGTTAGGCATGAAGAAGGTCAGTTAGCAGGAATCTGAGACCATTTTTCTGGCCATAAACGAATATTTTGTAATTGAACTTCAGAAAAGCAGAGGAATCTGGCTGAGGTGGAGGAGATGTCTTAAGGTAACATTTGCCTCAATCACTAATTGGAGCTTCATAATCCAGAATGTTTTTGTGAAACAGAACAAAAATAAATATGTAGAGTGTTCCATGAACAACAGTCAGTTTTGAGTAATATTCTAGAAACAAAAAATTCGTAATTTTGAAAATGCACATTTCATATAACTGTGTTATGTCTGTCAGGATTCATGGATTGGGTTTTGTTTTCAATAAATACTATAAGAAAATTAATTTTGTTCTTGTGTTTAGGATTCTTTGTTCCTTTAGAGGCTTTAGTACTTTATTTAATAAATTGAACAAATAGGGAGAATTTAGAAGAATTGAAAATTCTCAAGAGATCTCCCTTTGAAAAAGAGGGCACGAGTACATGGAATAAATAACCAAGTATATTATTACATGGCAAGTTAGAAGAGGATGTGGCTTGCTTCTTCTCACTTACTAAAAAAATACAGAACAAAGGTTAAGTAGGGGCCTGCAAAGCAGTCAAAATGTGGGAGCTCAGATAGCCTTGTATAATTCTTCTCCTTGCTGGTGGATGCAGTTTTTAGTTTGGTAACTATAGATAAGTAAATAAATTTGGGGTTTCTGTAAAATACTGCTAGACTGACATGAGTGTAGTTCTGCAAAATAACACAGGGAGGAGGCAGAGAAGAAATTATTTGAGCAGGGGGGAAAAGTCAAGAAATCTCACAAATAAAAAATCCCGAGTTTGTTTTTAAATATGGACGAGCTTGTGTTGAGAGTCTGTTACTGAGTTTGCAAAAAGAGAATTCTGAATCATGAAGTAGCATCCCCAATTTATGAGGTGCTAGTACAGAAAATCTGTACCGGTTCCTGGCTGATTATTTGCTTAAGATGTAGAAATAACATTTTTTCCTTGTGTTGTTCAATTCTGTGTTCCCTATTTCAGTGCTTTTTGATGCATTTCCATTTATGCAGTCGTACATTAGACCTCCCTGCTGCAAGTTCATGGTCATCTCTTAGTGCTGCAGCTGTCAAAATAACGTCAAATAGGAGTTTAGGATTGTTGTTGGTAGCTGCTTCTGTTGTGGCAGCCAAAAAGCCAGATAGGTGGCATAAGTCCACTGAACATTACTAGGAAGCTCTAAGACTTCTGTTTTCAGCCATGTTGTATTTGCAGCCCATTTTTGTGCACTCTTTCATTTACCCTGTTTATTTGAAATAAAAACTTCAACAAAACTTCAGTTTTGACTCTTGTCTAGGGTTGTTACCACCTCATGATGCCTTCTGTTATTAAAAATATGCTTCAATTTCCCAGTCCTCAGTGCTTTACCAGATAGAGTTCATGTAATGATTGTTATGATCTGATGTTAACTCTGGAGTTCTCAATGTGTGTTTTTCCTTATCCTTTAGAGTGAAGACTGGAACGGCTGGAGGGAGGTGCGTAGCTGCAGGTATGGACCAACTAAAGCTTGTATCCCTCAGTTGTGCAGTAGAGCTTCCTTTCAAAGCTTTAGAGAGATGTTGTTTTTACATTCAGTGATGAAAGCAGTCATTTTCCACTGCAGTGAGCCGTGCTCCCTGAACCTTAAACTCTGCAGTTTCCTGCCTTTGTACTGCCAAAGGGGGTTGGGAGTGTTAACAGTTCAGGACTGTGAGTACTGAGTCAATAGACATCTTTAACTCCATCTATAATTTAATAATTTTAGAAACATAACTGCAAAGTAGAAATGCATGTCTTCACAGTAATTTCTTCACCAGAACAAATCTGCAGTATTCTGTAGTACATGAAACCCTAAAGGTGAGTATTAGTGGAACAACTACTTCTGGACTGAGACAAATTTGATTAGGTGCAGCAGAACAGGAGCATAGTCTAGTATGAAAATGCATGGAGGCAAATATGAGGATCTTTTGGTGTAATTTTCTTAGTGCTGGAAGTCCAGTAAGGGTGTAGTTTCACGTGACAGCAGAGACAATTGCCCCTTCTCAGTTTCCAACTGAGAGTTTAGTGCTTTGTCATTTAGTTATGTTTGGTTCTCATGGTAGCTTGCATTATAGACAGTCAGCTTGTCAACCCAGTAAAAAGCTCTTCTGTGATCTAGTTGTTTCTCTGGTTTAGGAAGTTGGAATGATATACTGTGTGGTCAGAGGAGTACAAAAGAACAACATATCAGGCTGTTCATACTGTGCACCTCAAGAGTTTCGATTCACTTCTGAGACAATTGACCTGTAACTGCTGTGTTAAGTAACATTGTCAGTATCACCACAACCAAAGTTTGGTGATTTGTGTTCTTCCAATGAATTACCTCTGTTATGGCAGAAATATTTAAGGTGTGCTTTGGTCTGTAGACAACCAGGGAGAATTAAGTTTTTATATTATCTTGAGGAAAGATTTGTTTTCTGCTGTGGACAGACATTTGCTACAGTTTTCATAAATACATTGGGAAGATTTAGTTATGTCTATATCACAAAGAAAAACAAATTTGTCTTTAAGTGCAGGATATCCTGTCTCTCCATATGTTACTCATCAGGGTAGAAAGATCTAAAGTTGGTTTAAGAAATCCAGGAACACCTTCATTTTCAAGTGATTCTTTACAGAATTGGTGATTGACCTCTGTGTTTGGAAGTACCAGTTTAAGGGCATTTGTCTCCAGGCATTGTATGGGTTGCAAAACACTCAACCTACTTTCTAATGACTAGTGCTCTGTACTTTGCACTCCCTGCTCCTTTGCTGTCCAATAGGACCATACAGAAGATTGGAAAGAGAGAATACTGATCATTATATTTCTGGCTTTCTTCTGAAGAATTTGCATCTTTTGTGACAGACTATACTGATTAGACCTGGTTTTTCAAACTCATGGGATTCTCCAACTGCAAAACCTGGGTCCAGAATCAATATATTTGGATTACTTAAATAACAAAACAGTCAGATTATTTAAATAGCAAGATAATCACCAAGTTTCTGATTGATGAAAATAAGTCACTTTGATTTGGTGCAAGATCTATGGTTTCTCATCTTAAGAGCAAGATAAAGTGGAATTCATCTGCCTAAATGTGAATAAGAAGGGTGTCCAAATGGAAGAGGGTGGAGTCTCTTCTTGACCATCTAATAATGGCATATAAAATTGTTTGTATATGTCCTAGTGTGAAATGGCTCATCAGTATTAACTCTACAGAGATATATCAGAATAAAACTGATGGCATTCTGCTTCTGGTCTGGTACAGAGAATAAAAACAAGGAGGAGTCAGCTTTGTTTTGAGATAAGGAGTCAATCCTACCTCTATTGACTCTTGTCATATACACATTTACCATGCTGAAACATGCCTGTGTTCAAAAAAAATTTCTGCAGATACGAGCCCCTTCCAAAATGGAAGTCTTTGGCACTTCCATGGAGATAAAAATGGGCATAGATTGTCAAATGATAGTCATAGAATCTTTAAGGTTGGAGAGGACTCTTAAGGTAACAGAGTTCAACTGTTAACCTAACACTGCCAAGTCTGTCACTAAACCTGTCCCTAAGCACCACCTCTACACATTTTTCAAGTACCTCCAGGGATGGAGATTATAACACTTCTCTGGGCAGCCTGTTCTGATGCTTTAACAACTCCTTCAGTGAAGAAATTCTTCCTAATACACAATCTAAACTTCTTCTGTTGTGACTTGAGGCCATTTTGTCTGGTCTTGTTACTTGGGAAGTTGCACCTCAGTGCAACCTCTTTTTAGGTAGTTTTAAAGAGAATAAGGTCTCCTTCAGCCTCCTTTTCTCCAGGCTAAACAACCCCAGCTCCTTCAAGTTCTCCCTGTAAGACTTGTGCCCCAGACTCTTCACCAGCTCCATTCCCCTCCTCTGGACGTGCTCCAGCTCCTCATTGTCCTTCTTGCTCTGAGGAGCCTAAAACTGGACACAGCCCTTGAGGCGCAGCCTCACCAGTGCTGAGTACAGGGGGACCATCGCTGTCCTGGCCCTGCTGGTCATATTATTGCTGATTCAGGCCAGGATGCCATTGGCCTTCTTGACCACCTGGGCACCGCTGGCTTGTGTTCAGCTGCTGTCAAGTAACCTTCCTAGGTCCTACTCTGCTGTGCAGCTTTCCAGCCCTACTTCCACCAGCCTGTAGTGCTGCCTGGGGTTGTTGTGACCCAAGTGCAGGCCCTGGCACTGAGCCTTGTTGAGATGCACACAGTTGGCCTCCGTCCATCGATCCAGCCTACCCTGATCCCTCTGCAGAGCCTTCCTATCCTCTGGCAGATCAACACTCCCACACAACTTGGTGCTGCCTGCACACTTGCTGAGGATGCACTTGATCCCTTCATTCAGACTATTGATAAAGAGATTAAACAGGACCCAGGCCCCAATGCTGAGACCTGGGGATCACCACTGGGGACCAACCATCAGCTGGATGTAACTCCAGTCACCACCACTCTCTGGGCCCAGCAATCCAGCCAGATTTTACCCAGCAAAGAGTACACCCATTCACATCATGGAAAGTCACTTTGTCCTGGAGGATGCTGTGGGAAACAATGTCAAAGGCTTTATTGAAATTCAGGTAGACAACATCAAAAGCTTTTCCCCCATACATTAAGCAGGTCACCTTGACATAGGAGATCAGGTTGGTAAAGCAGGACCTGCCTTTCAGAAACCCCTGCTGTCTGGGCTTGATCCCCTGCTTGTTCTCTGTTTGTTGTGTGGTGGCACTCAGGATGATCTACTCCATTACCTTCCCCATCCCAGAGGTCAGGCTAACAGGCCTGTGGTGATGCCTTAAGTTTTAGCTTTCATATTTTCTGGATTCTGTAATGCATTAGTATATAACTCTGAACTTTATATGAAGTGTTAGCAAGTTCTCTTCACAGGGCAGTTAGGCAAAACAATCCTTTTCCAGCCTGAGAACCAAGGACACCGCTGCAGCTTCAAGCCCAAAAAGGTATAAACAATGCTGAATTGAGGAGAGCAATCTGGGACAATGGGATTTCATGATCTAAAGCTATAATTGGACAATTAGCCCCAATATGCAAATGGACCAAAACTTACAAAAGTGTGAAAACTCATGAATGGTCATCTGTCTTACATCCACCTGGGGCCCATCTTGGGTAGAGCCACGGCCAGGCTCTTATACTGCCCAAGGTGTATCCTTTGAAGGCCTTTTAATAAATACCTACTTCATTTCTTTAACTCTGTCTAGCCTCTGTTCCAGGTAGCCTCTCTAGGCATCTGTGGTTCCTCAGATTCTCCTTTCAACCCTTCATGTAGATGGGGTGTAACATTTGCTAACTTCCGATCAACTGGGACCTGTCTGGCTAAGCAGGACTGCTGGTAAATGATGGAAAGTGACTTGGCCAGCTTTTTCATCAGCTCTCTCAGTACTCATGGGTAGATGCCATTAGGTCCCATGGACTTAAGCACGTCTCTAACATTTCTTCCTAGATTATGCTCCCCATCTCTGTCTTCCATCTCAGGGGGCTACCTTGAGAAAAACTGGACTTGTTATCAAAGGCTAAGGCAAAAAAGGGCTGTAAGTACCTCTCTGCTTTTTCTTATCCTTTTTCACTATGTTTCCCTCTGCATCCAGATAGAGATTTTCCTTAGCCCTTCTTTTGTTGCTAATGCATTTTGAAAAACATTTCTTGTCTTTTATGGCAGTAGCCAAATTAAGTTCCAATTGGGCTTTGGCCCTTCTAATTTTCTTCCTGCATAACATAGGACATCTTTGTAGTCCTTCCAAGTTGCCTGCCCCTGTTCCAAAGGTGATACACTCTTTCCTTCCCCAGCTGAGTTCCAACCAAAGCTCTCTGTTCAGCCAGGCTGGTCTTCTTTCTTGCTGGCTCATCTTTCAGCACGTAGGCCTGCTCCTGAGCCTTTAGGATTTCCTTCTTAAAGCACATCCAGCCCTCCTGGACTCCTTTGCCCCTCAGGACTGCCTCCCAAGGGATTCCATCAATCAATCTCCTCCTCAGGCCAAAGTCTATCCTCCAGATATCCAGGATGGCAGTTCTGCTGGCAGTACCTCCATACTTCTCCAAGAATCAAAAACTATCATTTTGTGACTGTGATGCCCAAGGCAGCTTCCAGCATCACCCACCAGTCCTTCCCTGGTGGTTAGCAGCAGGTCCAGTGGCATGCCTTCCCTACTGGCTCCCTCACTGTCTGTGTCAGGAAACTGCCATCCACACACTCCAAGAGTTCCCCAGCCTATTTCCTCTCTGCTGTGTTGTATTTCCAGCAGTCATCTGATAGATTGAAGTCCTCCACAAGAACAAAGGCTGGCAGTAGTGAGACTTCTCCCAGCTGTGTGCATTGGTGTAGATGCAGCTGGGCTATCAGTCCTGCTGCCTTTTCAGGTAGAGAACTTTTAATCCCTGCATGAAACTTACAAGGCATTTTGGCTCTTCTGTGAAAAGTTAGTTCCTCCTTCTAAAGCTGTTTATAGTTGAGGAAAGTAGATAGAAATTTATTTGATGATAGAATTTTTTGTTTGTTTTAAGGAACTGGATCAGAGTAGTATTCTTCATTCTTTCTGGGCTTAGCTCTTCCTAAAGTTGAAACCTACTAATCTAATGGTTATTTAGACCTTATTAAAGAGTAAATGTTTAAATCAACATGGCTGTATTTTCTTAATTGATTAAAAAAACTGAGATACATATGTCATACTGATTCTCTTTTTACTCTAGAGATACTTTTTCAGAAATACTCTCTTTGGCACTTAGATTGTGGTCCTGAGTAGCTTAAAAGCTAGTGAGTTTTGCAGATGGCTGCTTATCCAAAATAGGCAGCAGGAGTCGCAGCTTTGATTAGGAGACAACAACTTAATCAATCTAATTTCTTCTGTACCAGGAGTGATCCTGGAACTTCTCTTGTCTCTGTTTCAACCTCACAATATATGTGGTAGGTTGAATTGTTTGTCTTTTCAGGGACACCACATCCCACTTCTATTCCACTCTCCTCAAGGACAGTGCTGGAGCTATACCTGAATAGCCTCAGGCCAAGGGGAAATGATGCCTTATTGTGTTCTAAGTTAGTGCTCAACATAAATATTATTATTGCAGTAATTGCTATTTAAAGTGTGTAATGTGCTCTCCTGGTGAGCCCCTGTCTAGGCTACATTTGAACTTTCTTTAGGTAACATGCAACAAAAAGCTTTCCTTTGGATAAAATGAAATGAGAAATAGTGACTTTTTGTAGTATAATATTAACTGATTCTTATTTGTATCTAGTATTATTCACAAAGACAAATTAAAATTAAAGGACTCCTCAAAATGGCCTGTGCAACTGTTCTGATAGCTGCAAAGGACAATGAAACTTGAGGCTTTGGCTCTTTTAGTCCAAAAGGTCTCTTGAAACTTAGGAGAAGGAAATAAAAGACTATCAGAAAAAGTTTTAAATATTTAAATTCTAACTGCTGTTCTAACACATTTCAGTAAGGAGAATAATAATTTGTAGTTTGTTCCTTTGAGTTAAGATAACATTTCTTAAGTAAAAAAAAGTGACTGTGGCCAGTTCTTACTTTAAAGTTTTAGTTTACATGTGCACAAGATGTGTTGCTTGCCATAAACTTAAAGGCGTTTTTGATTCAGAGGTTCTCCTCCTGTAGGTTCATATAAATAATACGAAAATATAACAATCTTTGTACATGGTGTGGTCCTGGAATTGTATAGCTGGTTCTTTTGTTCCCCTTGGGTTCAGTATGCAACCACACAGCCTTCTCTGTGTAAATGTAGTTGCTTTGCCTGCTGTAATGCTTTATGGCATGTTTGGCTTGAGGACAAGCAGACTGTTGAGAGCTTTCCAAGAATGACTGGATTTCCAGGTCCTTACTAGAGGAATAATTTCTGGCTCTGTTTCAGTGTCAGAAGACTGTCCTAAAATGTGTAGATGAGTCCTTAAAAATCCAGTGAATATTCTAGAGATTGCAAAACTTTTTTTTCCAGTGTATCTTTTTGACTTAATTACAGAGCTGCAGATTCACATCACACAGGAAAGAACAGGAAAATACAGAGATATCTGAAACCAGATTTATACTTACTGTATTTGTATTGACAAGGTAAAAAAGTTCAAACATATTTAAAGTTTTCTTTTCCATAGAATTGCTTGCAGGATTGTGTCTTGCACAAAAAAAAGATGGCTAGAAGTTTACCTTCACCTATTTCTATCTTAAATACAAACAAACAAAACAAACTCAGAAGCAACATTTAGTGAAAAGAAAGAAGGCAAAGACACTCTTAAGTGGGATCTATACCTTGCCTTCAGCACAAGACTGCTTGCAAGCATTATATTCTCATTCTCTCCCAGTAAAGATTTGAGCTATCTAGTGCAAGTGTGATTTGTCCTCTGTGTTTCTGTGTCTCAGGGTCTGAATTCAGTCAATAAACAAAAAGAAAGGGTGCAAGGGGAAAACTCAAACCTTGCTGCTGCCTTAAATGTTCCATCCTGTCCCACAGGGTAGAAATGTGTGTCCTCTCTTCTTATACTCATTTCCTGCTTTGTCTGCTGTGTCTCCCATGTCATACAGCTGCCTTAATTTCCTCTTACTATTGTTGTGACGAAGCCACTTTTCCTACTTTCTCAAGAAGTTTTTTCTGTCTGCAGTGCCAAAGTGTCTACAGGTCTTTCCGATGTCTCTTAGGTACTTAAGGTTTCCATAGTTTTTTGTCTCTTGCAAAGTGAAAGCATTTTTATGTTCTAGCACTGTGATTATAAAAGTTCAAAATGCTTCTCAAAATCAAACTACTGAAATGTTTCCGTATGTTAAAAAAATAAAATTTTAATTTGTATTTTCTTTTACATAATTTTACATAATCTTATGTTTATTTTCTTTTACATACCTTATTGTAGAGCTTAAGCAGTATATGAAATAGACATTGCATATCTGTCTAAAAAGAACCCAAAACAAACTAGAACCTAGAGGTATGGATAAAGAGCTTTAATTTTTTTGTTTCTGTTATTGTTGTCTTTAGTATACTAGAACAAGGGGAAGAAGCCTGTACATGTCTGCTTTAAAAGCAATTGTCCTGGGATACATCAATGCTTTTTCCTAATATAAATTATTAATTCTAAAATGTCTTGCAAAGAGGGTTAAGCATGTGATATTTACTCCTTGTCTGTGATTTGACAAAATTAATTATTCTAGGAAACCTGCATTAAGGCTTGTTGTTATCTCTTCTACAGCTACTGGTGCTCTAAGGGTTTGTCCTGCATTAATTGCTTCAAATTCATTATTTGGTCTCTTAGCAGTTTGTTTGCTTATATGCTTCATGTCTGATGCCTTTAATACAGTGTCTTCTCAGCCAGACCTTTGTTGTCTTCTTTGCATCACAGTAAGTTTTGCTGTGTCCTGTGCCTTAGTTTTAAGTTCACAACTAGAATTTGTCTCCCTCTGCGTTCCCATAGTCTGAAAAAGACACAGAAATCTGCAAAATAAACAAAATGTATCAGGGAAAGACAGAAATGTAACATAAATTTCAGATCACTATTCTGAAGGCAACAATTGAGAATTTAATTACAAAATTAAAGCTAGTAAAAGAAAATACATTACAATATAAGGAAAAGAAAATAATCCAGGTACCTCTTCTTACATTTCTATGAAGATTAATGTAAGCATGTAATATATCATTGAGGAACGGGTATATGAAGGAGATAATTAAACACCAAAGAGAAGGTGAAGTTTCTAGGAAACTGTCTTAATTTGAGGATTTTACTTACATATAGGCATGGTTTTTTCTTATTTCACTGCGCTAATGTTGTAGTCTACTGTCCTAGTGCTGGACAAGTACTCTCCTTGAGAGCAGGGTGAGTACATACTGTGTGCCTTTGGAAAATCCGCATAGACTAACTGAAGTTGTCTGTCACTCTGTACATAGCACTATAGCAGACTAAGATACTTGAAAGTCTTTGGAGGTTATTTTATGTAAAAGAAATAATTAAATAAATACAGATTCTGGAAAGAATAGTTGTGCTAGACCTCGAGGTAATGCTGTGAAGCCTATCTTTCATATTCCCCATTGACAGCAGGGTAATGAGAAATTTTATGGTCAGAGATGGGTGGTTTAGGTCCCTGTCAGGAGGTAGTCTCATGGCCAGGCTATTCCATTTTTCTCTCTTTGGTAATGCCTGCACAAGCCTTTGTAGCATCATCAGTGAAGCAGCAGACGCAGCCGCAGCGGGTCAAGCACTGGGTTAGCAACCTCATGGTGCTGTGTTAGCTGACAGCTGTGCACTAAGAAAGTAAAACCCAGGGTAGCATCGTGCAGCTGTTCTGTCCTAGAGAAGCAGATCATTGTCTGCAGAGCTGTGGATTGCTCACATCGCAGAATTCCAATACCCACAGCCCCGTCAGGATATTCACAGCACAATCCTGGGTCGTCTGTCAGGCAAGCAAATGAGGAGGCAATGTATCAGAAGATGAGAGGAAAATTGAACAAATTTGTAGGCCACTGCCTTAAACTTTGTGGACTTCATTCTTGTGTTATAAGAGGGTCCTAAGATTGGTAATTCAGATTCCAAGTTCTCGTTAGACGTGCTGTCAGTAGCAGTTACTGGCAGAGCAGGACCTAGTTGCATTTTGGGGTGGGGTTTTTTTTTGGCTTCTCAGATTTGAACAGATGTTGTAACCTGTTTCCTGGTAGATAAGCTCTCCTATTGCAGAGCTACTGTCTGCCATTTGGTTGTCCTTGGGAAAGTGTGTATACTGGTTTCTGTCTGTGCTGTCACATTTCCTGAAGTCCAGAGGTGTGGGATTTGGGTTTTTTTGTTGTGTAGTTTGTGGTGTTGGAGAAGCTATTGGAGAGGGTTTAGTGTTACTTACTAAAGCAATTGAATATCATGCAGATATTTTTAATGAGCATTTACATCATATGTGTATAGTTCAGTTCTTGAGTAGCTTTAACAGGACAACTCTTCTCTTTTTTTTTTTTTACACAGTGTTATTTGTTTTGTCCTAACAAATGCACAGGCAAATTCCTGCTCTTTGGCATGTTCTAGGCCTATCATTGCCATTCACAGAGGCTAATAACCTCTAGTGTTTGTTACCACCACAAAACTGACTCAGTGGTCTCTCAGCCTCTCTGTTTTAAGCTCAGAACCTCACCTGTTGTGGTTTGTCTGGTAGCCTCTGGAGGGTCTCTTCCAGGTATTTGTCTAACCTCTTCCACTCACATAAATTTGTTGCATCTGCACTATCCTGCCAAGGATACGAAAATGTACTAACCTGTGTGTGAAATATATCTTCTTTCTTTCTCAGAGGAGGAATGCTGTTCTATCAGTCATTAAGATTTTGCTCTCTTAGCTGTCATTTGAACAGTTGATTTGGTGATACAACCTGTCTGAGGTAATAGCCACATGTGCCCTTTGACAATTTGTGCAGTCATGTGCATTCACTTCACTGCTTGTTGTTTGAAATAAAAGCAAGAGGGACACCTAGACTGTTCAGACCAATAAATGTATGGCAGTCAAAGCAGAGCTGTTTGGCATCACCAGTTCCCAAAGGCAGCTGCAAGAAAAATGGGAGACAGTTTACAAGGGCATGTAGTGACAGATGAGCGAGAATGGCTTCAAACTGGGAATAGGTTTAGATTGGATGTTAGGAAAAAATTCTTTACTGTGAGAATGGTGAGGTACTGGAATAGGTTTCCAAGAGAATTGGTGGATGCTTCATCCTTGGAGATGTTCAAGGCCAGGTTGGATCATGCTCTGAGCAACCTGATGTAGTGAAAGGTGTTCCAGTCCATGGTAAGGGGTGTTGGCAATAACTGAGCTTTAAGGTCCGTTCCAACCCAAACACATCTATGATTCTGTAATTGTACAATTCTTTCTTGAAAATGCTTGAATGTTTTCCACTGTTCATATTCAAATTAATTTGTCAGACTAATAAATGTGTCAAGGCATTAAGTTCCTAATAATTTAGCATTAAGTGAAGGGGAAGTGAAAACAGAACATTCAGCTCTTGCTCTCTTCTCATCAATGTGCAAGTAGCTGTGAACTGGTCTGGCTGTTGGCTGTGGTCTACACATAAATAAACTGAAGTCATTGAAGGATCTTGAGATATATGGGATTTAGTCTAAGAAGGTATGACATATCCATAGGAAGAGGTTTGTTGTTTTTTTTTTTTTAAATCTGCTTTTGGTGTGCATTGACATATTTGTGTTAAGTGTCACCTCTCTAGTGTGTGGCTTTATTGCATAGCAAACAGTATTCTCAGTTCTCAGTCCTCCAGGAAAGCATCACTTTTGTCTGCAGAGCTGTGGGTCTGGTTTGTCAATCTGGAAATTGAATAGCTATGGGAAGTTGCTTGGATTTTTGCATTGAGTTGGTACAAAGCTGGGGACAAAGCCTTCTCTTTTACCACAGCTTTCAATACCTTGATTTCTCTCTGAAATACCATTTTCAAGCAATAGGTTTTTTCTGACAAGCTTAGTTCAGAACCTCTTTATCTAATAGGCTTACAGAGGTATGGGACTTTATATACTGCTTTGCTACCTCATAGTTGTCATATCAGTGGCTACAGAGAAGCAGTAACTTTTGTGTGGTTAATTTAAACATTGTCTTCCTTATCTATTTTCATATGAAGAATTTGTGCTGCATTTATTGATTTGAAAAGTAAAAAGTTGTGACTAAGGATATTGAGAACTGTCAGACTGGACATATTCTGTTTTTTGATTTCTTTCTGATAATGCCTGGTACTATGTGCACTAGACAAATGGGTCTACAATCTTTATTGATTAGGCTGTGTTTAAAGATGGGGTTACTTAGTTGTTCCTTCCTAATGTTAACTAGAAGGTGTAATTTTCATATGCAGTATTTTGAGGCAGATAACCCGTGGGTTATCTGTTTAAAAAGGTAGTTGGGATTTTTATGTATGTGCACTAAATAAAAGTGGGAAAAAATATTCCTGCATACATCCAGTTGTGTTCAAGCCGTATCAAGCTTTGGCAGGGGTTACAGAAATCACCACAATCAAATATTTGTCTATGAATTTAGTAAGAAGTGTTCCCTCTTAACAGTTTTAATTTGCCTTTGCTAGACTCCTGTTTTACTCCTGTGAACACAGGAAACTCCAACTGCTTTGTGAATTGTGGGGAAGGAGATTCTGTGTGAAGTGAGTGTTGCATAGCAGGAAGAACAGATAAGCATATGTATTTGAGGAGGCCCATAAACAATTTGAGAGAAAAATGTGCCTGTATGGGTTTCTCGGCTATCTTTTTATAAGCTTCACTGTTTAGAATTAATTAGAATAACAAATTTGTTCATTTCAGTGCAAAGTTTCACCTCCTTTAAAAAAAAAAAAAAATCCCTAACTTTTCAAAAGAAAATTTGTATAATTTACTGCTATAATTTGTCTTTACTATCAAAAAAAGTATGTTTAGCTGGTGTTCATTATTCTCTTTCTAAGAGTGCTTAGCTAGAGAAAGCCTCATCCTGAAAGCCAGAAGGCTTCGGTGACTTGCTGTTTCATCTGCTGGCAGAGAGCTGAGAGTCCCAGGGATTCTTCAGTCAGATGAAAGTTCATAATTCCTTCCTTTTGAGCTTTCACTGAATTAATTGAAGTAGAAGCTACAGGACTTCATTCACAAGCCAGAGGAAGTAAATCAAGAATGTATTGATGCACGTGAAAAATTTTCCCCCAGAAATATTTTTTTTTCGGGTGGGGGGTGGGGAGCTTATAGTTGGATCTGTTTTTAGAATGAAATTTACTTACCTACAGTGTAAAAATTCATCTGCTTCTAGATCTCATTTATCTGCTCTCAGATAAACACCTAAGATAAACACCACAAAACTTGGGTATTTCCAAGGTAAAGGCAGTTGTCTTCCCCTCCTATCCCTTTTCTCCACCTGGGAACCTCTAGAAAAGTTGATATAAATAAAATGTTTTTCAGTTAATTTAATCTGAATTGTAGGCAGCCCAAAAACTTCATGTATTTTGATGGTAAATTCAGTATTTTCAATGTGTCAGATTAGTGTACCCACAGTGCATTAATGGTCAAAGAGATTGGCAGAGGAAGAAACTGTAGTTTTGGCAACTAGGTAAGGGGCTTTTTGTACCCAGTGAGGCATGGGGAGACAGTTTGGATTTCAACACAGGCAGAAAACATTCTGACCACATGCTTACACCATCAACAATGAAACAAAATATTGACAAGCAGCTACTGTATTTTGATGCTTGTAACCTAGGGGTTATCAGTTTAAAAACAAAACTGCAATTCAGCAGCACTGCAAGAATCCAGATATGCACAGATAATACCAGGGGAAGTTTATTCTAGGACCTGTCTCCTTCAGAGCTTCACAGTGTCTGATTTCCTCATAGCCCACATCCTTTCCCATAGCTTACTCTCACCATGCCAGTAGTCCTTCAGCTTCAGATTTATGTATGCTGTCTGAGTACAGAATGTATAAAATAAAAGATGGTATTATCTTCAGCTTTCAGAGTTCATTGCTCATTAGAACTAGGCCTTCTTAGGAAAGAAAATACGGTACAGGATTTTTGGTTTTGTGGTGAATTTTTGGGATTTTTTTTGCCCTAAGATGTGATGTAATTCTGTAAACTTAAAAGCAAAAAACTTTCAGCATTTGTACTCTGCAGTCTCTGAGGAGCAGATATAATGACACATTCTGCAGTAACATCTAGGGCTTCGGAAGTGTAAAAATTGAGATATAATGTGTAGTATGTAGGAGTTTTTTAATGTTCATATTGTCAGATGAGCACCACATTTAAATGTGTAGCTACAGTCCATGGGGCTTGGAATTTCAGACATTGTTTCTGTTATCCTTTGAATAGAAACAGTCAAAGAATGGATCTGGAAGCCAGCAGGAATTTGACATCTGAGCAAAAAATAAGTGTGTTTAGCTCCCTTATTTTTCTTTCTTTGTGACAAATGCTTAGGATGACCTTTTTTTTTTTCTTCTAATTTTAAAGAAACACTTTTTCCTCATTTAATTCTTATTTCTGTGCAGTAATGAAATACCGTCTTTTTCCACTCACACTTTCACAAGTGAAGTCTGTAAGTCTTTTAATTTCAGTAGCTTGAAGCCTTCAGCTAAATATCACTAAACCAAACCTGTTTGTACACTGTTTTGTCACTGAAGTTGCTATCATTACTTCAGAAGTATGGCACCCAGAGGCATTGAGTCTTGGCTAACATATCTTCAGGTATTTATTCACCATTCTAGTATTGATTCTTCCTTTCCAACAAATTGTGCCCATAACGTTGCAGTTTTGTCTTAATGGAACAAGAAGATAGGAGTTTGATTTTGAGGAGCAGAGAGATGGGGGAAAGGGTGGGCATAGGATCAAATCATAATGGTATAATGATTTTCTTCAGTAAACTAATCAATCTCAATAACATTTTTAAAACCTGTTTTCTAGACTATGTGTTGCCAGCATTGTCTTTGATCGAACTTACAGTGGACATGGCAGCTGGGGCATTTTACTGGCTGCTGGAAAAAAGCTAAAGATGAGTAAAAGATCAGAAGGAATGAGTTCTGGTCTTCCTGGATAGAGCCAGAATTTACAGCGTTGGTCTATAGATTCCTGTCATCTAGGAATCACACCCTATGATCTATTATTCTAATCATATAAATCTGAAAAGTTTTTCTCTGCAGTTTTTCTCATTTTAGACAAATGCATGAAATGGGCTCTATTTAACATTTGGGATCAATTTAACATTTGAATATGGGATCAATTTAACATTTGAATATGATGAATATAATGAGCTTTACTCAACATGGCATTTTTCAAGTGGGAAGCCTGTAATATGTGTCTAAAGGTAGATGGAACAATTTAATTTACTGAAAGCTGAAAAATTGACCTGTGCTCCCTAATGCCTCTTTGCATGTTCTTAACAACGGTCCTTAGCAGATAGCTTACACCTTTCTCTTTAAAGAGAAAGCTTTCTTGCATTTATCACATAGTAAGAGCATGCATGAAGTCGTTACTGTTGAATATCTGATGTGTGAGAAATTCATGTCCTCTCTTACTTTGCAGTGTATGCATCTCTCTTTGTATTAGAAGGCCTAGCTCCTTTTAATTAACCTCGTTGCTGGCAAAAGAAATGTTCTCTCCTTAAATTTTTTTTTCAGAGGTTGGGAACATTATTTATGAAAAGAAGGATTGACATACCGTAACTGTGCAAGCTTAAATAAAGCTCTGTATACTGGCCAGTCAGAATAACTGCAAGTAATATTGCAGTCATTGACAGAGGAGAAAGATGTGATCACAGCTGCTCCAGCATGCAGTCCTTGATGCTCTGAGAGGTTATTTTGTGGTTCTATCAACATTATGTAAGCGTTTCTGGTCTCATATTAGACTCCAATTAACCATTCCTCCTGGTGTGCTCCAACGCACCCAGCTGCCTCTGCAGCACTCACTCCCCACAATCAAATATTTCTGCATTTCACAGTGTATCCAGTTTTATCCAGGTTATCTCCCCATTAGTTTGGGTATTGGAGATTTAGTAAGAAGCTTGTACTGCATATATAAATGCATCTCACAGTTCCTTGATCAACATGCTATGTCTGTTTTGATGATGAAGCAGCTGAGGTGTTCTGATCAGTGTTCTCAAAGATTATGAAATGGTTTTCAATAAATCACTGGGGTTTTTCCCTTTCTTGGTCATTTATAGACTCTGTATATCTGAATTTTTAGACAAAGTATTGTTTCCCGAACAATTTATGTTTTGCTTCTATGAAAGGAATTACCTTTGATGTTCTGTGGTTGTTAAGGATTTTTTGAATAATCACATCTTCCTAGCTTTCATTTTTTTGGCAAGTTTTGAGAAAAATTGTAGTTGGCATTTTTTACCGTAGAAGTTGAGAGTGTCAATAGTAGAGCGCAAGGTGAAGAGAGTGAAATCAGCTATTTAAAATGTTTATGGTGAAGGAACATCTTGACTTCACACCTTAGTATTGCTGATTTGGAAAGTGCTTGTCTGAACTTCAAGGCCTTGGTCTGCCATTTTGGGAGACAAGGAGTTAGTTGGGGGTGGAAAGACTGGAGTTTGTATTCTTTCTGCTCTGTTACCCATTGCTATCTTCATGGATCTGACACTCTGTTTATCTGACAGTGCACTCAGTACTGCTTCGCCAGGGAAAATTGCACAAAACAAGCCTAGTGCATCAGCATTTTCATTGTGTATTAAGCTGAGCCTCCCTTCACATGGTCACATCCCCTTTTTAATCTGGGATTCCATGTCCCTTTCCCAGTCCAGCCTGTTTCTGTGGTGTCTATTGCTGGTCTCCCTGAGCTTCTGTTTCTGTGGTTTGAGTGTTTTTTGTGTGGCTGAGTGTTAAGACCTGCAGGACTTTTGGAAGTGGCGTTGTTTGGGGGTTAGGCAGTACATTGATTTAGTGTTAGTAGTTTGTCATAGACTGAGGTGATGGCTGCGTTTAAGTTGGATTTTCTCCCAGAGATGATGGTGGACCATTGCTCCTTGAATGCAAGCCCTGTGTAAGTATTTCCTCTTCGTGTCTAACTAAAATGATGGTTGGAGTTGCTGTCTCAAGCCCCTGCTGTTGGCTGGGACAGATGGGGACAGGAAGGAGAGATAGGAGAGCCTGCAGTTTGTTTTCTTGAAGAAATCCTAGTGGTCATGGAAGATTGATGTTGGTTTCTGGATGGGGGGAAAACTGATCTGATAATTGTGGTGATAAAGACTAAGGAGGAATAAAGCTGTTTGATGATATTGTTTATAGTATGCTACAGGTGCTGATATTATAAAATGGATTATTGAAGTCACTTGTGGGAAGAATTTTTTGTGTTCTTCCGTATTAATGACTCCAGACCAAACCTTTTAATTAGGAGTAAAATATTCCTTGAATACTGTTGAGGTATTATTAAGAGTTGCTCAGTTAACAAGAGCCATGTTGTGCTCTTGAAGCTACCCATGGAAGGCAGGGCTGAAAATTGTTGTTGGAGAGGGCGAATGATTTCCAGTTGTTCTTAACTGAAACAAAAAGAGCTAGTTTACATCTTTGTAAAAGATGTCGTTTCCCTTGCCTATTTGGAGATGTGCTGACCCTTTCTGAGTGGAAAGGTGGAGAGAGGAGTGAAAGGATTTATGATGATTCCCTTCCCTTCTAGGAAGAAGCTTTGTTGTTTTTGAGGTCTGTTCATACAGCTATAAAATTATGAACTTTCCCTAACATCAGTTTTTCCTTAGGCTCTGAACAGCAGTGTATTGACAGGAAAAAGTACTAAAGAGTACCAGGCTTGGATTTTTTTTTTTTTTAATTCTTTTCAGGGGAGAATACAATCTCAGATAGACAGTGAGAGGAATACTGTTTACTATCATGTGCATTAATAAGCTATTCAAACTATCTTCAAAAGAACAAAGCAGAGATGAAGAGAACTAGCTACTCTGAAAGAAGACCACCTGTATTCTTCAACAAAGAGTTTGGGGGTGGGGGGAATCATTGTATAGTTGCTGTTCCACCCCCCATGTCCTTTCTAGATTATGCAGGGATTGGTCAGCTATTTTAACCAACTAATCACTATAGCTACAATAGGATGTCGTTACAGTCAGACTTCTGCAGGGAGAGGAGCTCTGGTGTATGAGGCTGGGGGAGTACTGATAACAGACATCACACTGCACCTAACAAATAATGAGGAGTCAATACAGTGAGCAGTGTAGGACTTGTCAACTGGCTGGGTGGAGCATAACACAACTTTTATTAATTGGGTGCAAACTGCTCGTATGTGTGGGCAGAATGCCTTGAAACCTACTGAGGATTCCCATACTCAAAACATCGGTGTTGTAGTCTAAGAAGTGACATTTTTCTGTGTGTATGTTAGAATCATGACATTATTGAACCTGATTCAGTCTGTGACTAACTGAATTGTCCAATCCCAGCCTTTTCATGTACAATCTAAACCTGGTTTTTTTGCCAATTATTGTTGAAAGCTCCCTAGTTTCGCAAAGAAGTATTGCCTTGTAAACCTTTAAAGAAACTTACCATTGGATCAGTTGATTCTGCTTCTCTGTTTTAAGATGGCACTTCACCTTGGGAAACAGTTACAATTAGTCTCATTTAAAAACGTTGTAATAATATTCTCTCATTTCAGTGATGACTGATAACTTTGGTTGTTTGTAGGTAGACTGAGCTTAGGTTCCTCATGGTTCTTGTTTCTTCTTCTGTAAAATTTTACATGGTTGCAGTAGTGATACTTGTCAGTTATCTAAGCAGATTTTTATCTTGAATCCCAGATGTTGACTATATTATGGAAACAGAGTTTCAAACAGCTGTGTAGTGTTTGGTTTCCAAGTATACAGCTTGCCAATGAATGTGAATGTACTCTGGTATGCATACTGGGAATGTGCAAGAGTTTATATTTTCATCATACACGTTTATATATGTGTAGAAAATTATTTTTTCTTTAATTTTGCTGTAAGCATGCTTTTATCTAGAACCTGTAGGAAGATATAAACCAGAAATTCCTTCTTGTTTTTCGTAGCTCAAAGAAAATGAATGGCACACTGGATCACCCAGACCAACCTGATCTAGATGCTATCAAAATGTTTGTGGGCCAAGTCCCACGGAGCTGGTGTGAGAAGGATCTAAGAGAACTTTTTGAACAGTATGGTGCTGTCTATGAAATCAATGTCTTGCGGGACAGGAGCCAAAACCCTCCTCAAAGCAAAGGTGAGAACTTCTGAACTTTTCTTGTGAGACTTGGGATTTCAGCTACTTTCACATAGTTGCAGTCTTAGCTGTGTGCTTATTCAAACAGCTCTGTAGGAGCTCTGTGTGACCAGGTGTGCATGCAAGCCCAGACTTTATAAAGTCTTCAAGTATGTTTGTCTAATTATACTTGAACTGTGATCCAGTCATTAGCTGAGCTCAGAAAAATCATAATTTCTTGTAGAGCTCAGCAATGATGGAGATGCTTGAGGAGTATGGATTATAATTGCAAAGCAGATCATCCAGTAATACTGTGTTGCTTCAGAGCATCACTGTGATGCTGTGATATGATCAAAATGTTGCTGGATGGGACACGGTTTCAGATAAATGTGAAATTGGGGTTTTAGTCGTTCGCGTTCATCAAATACTTGTAAGCATTAAATCCTTACTAGATTTTGTGCCTGGATTTGCAGTTCAGTTACATGCAATATTTCTTGTGAAGTTAGGTAGGGTTTTGGTACCAGGAAATAATTGAGTTTGAAAATGAAGTAGCCAACAGATGTATCTAAGTGTTTGTTTTAATGGTGCAGTGATGTTGGGTCTGAACATATTCTGTTTTATTACACTTGGAAATATTTTTTAAACTATCACAAACAGTAGCACCTACCTATTTCAGCGCCTAACCTCTTCTACTTCTCATACATGTTGTGTTGGAAGGATGGAAGTGGGACTTGAAATTTGTGTGCAGCACTCCAGGAGTGTTCTTTCCTGGCTAATATTTTGTTTCAATTGCAGGGTGCTGTTTTGTTACATTTTATACCCGTAAAGCTGCACTAGAAGCACAGAATGCTCTTCACAACATGAAGATCCTCCCAGGGGTAAGAGCAGAGCCCTGCTTTCTTCTTAGCTCTGTCTTGTTTCTCTGAGCTCCAGCACCACTGAAGCACAAACACATTGTGTTGCCCTAAAATAATGCTTAAAAAATTATTCAAAAGATCAGTGTTACGAGATCTATATAATAACAGATCTTACAGGAATTTTGGAGTATTTAAAAGAATGATATGGCAGTGAAGTGGGTGGGCATGGCTTTTATGATACTCTGAGGAGGAATAATGGCATGTAATTAGGAAATCCTTTCTTCTTGGAATTTTTGTAGTGTTACATACACACCTCTCTAGAGGCATTTTAAGCTATAATTTCTTTCTATCACAATTCTTATGGGATGTATTTCGTAAGGATTAAGTGAATGTATGTGGGATTAAATAATCTTTTTACATTTTAGATGCACCATCCTATCCAGATGAAACCAGCTGACAGTGAAAAGAGTAATGGTAAGCTTTAGTTAAGTCACAGTTTGGTGTCATCATTTGTGCTAGTCAGGAAACTTGAGGATTTCCCTTTTGCTTAACAGCTTTTGATGAGGTCTTGAGTTGGAGGCCTGTTTTATTTAAAAGAAAAAAAAGTGAAAACAGAAAGTTGTGTTTTCAATGATAGGTAGTGTGAGTGATGTCTCTCAAATTCCATGACTCAGAGTATCTCCCTGCTGCTGCTTGTGGTAGAACTCTGTTGTCAGTTAGGGAAACATCCAGTGAGTTCTTCTTTGTACTAAGGTGGTTTAAATCTTTGTTGGGGACATGTACAGTGGGATTGAGTGCATCCTCAGCAAGCTTATGGGTGATGTCAAGCTGAGTGCTGTGGTTGATACCCTAGAGGGAAAGGAAGCCATCCAGAGGAGCCTTAATGGGCTGGAGAGGTGGGCCTGTGCCGGCCTCCTGAAGTTCAGCAAGGCCATGGTCCTGCAAACATGGATACAGGCTGAGTGATGAGTGGGTTGAGAGCAGCCCTGAGAAGGACTTTGTGGCTGAAAAAATTAATATTAACAGGCAGTGTGCACTTGCAGCCCAGAAAGCCAGTCATATCCTGGGCTGCATCTAAAGGAGGGAGTAACAGGTTCAGGGGGTGATTCTCCCTCTCTGCTATAATGTGACCCCATCTGTTGTACTGCATCCAGCTCTGGGGCCCCCAGCATAAGACAAGGACCTGCTTAAGCATGTTCAGGGAAGGGCCATCAAGATAATCAGGGCGATGGACACCTCCCCTACGAGGACAGGCTGAGAGTTGGGGTGTTCCATCTGGAGAAGAAAGACTCCAGGGAGACCTTCTAGCAGCCTTCCAGTGCCTGAAGGGGCCCTGCAAGAGAATGTGGAGGGATTGTCCATCTAGGAGTATAGTGATAGCACAAGGGATAACAGTATTAAACTGAAAGAGATTTAGATTAGATTTTATGAAGAAGTTCTTTACTGTGAGGACAGTGAGAGACTGGAACACATTACCCAGAGGAACTGCCCCATCCTTGGAAGTGTTCAAGACCTGTCTGGATGAGGCTTTAAGCAGCGTGGTCTAGTCAAAGGAACTAGGTGATCTTTAAGTCCTTTCCAAACCAAACTATTCTATGATTTTATGAAATCTAGAAATGCTTTTTCAAGTGTTTGTCCAATGTGAAGCAAGGCCTGTTGCAGCTAGGGTGGAAGTCAAAAATACTTCTTGTATCATATAAGAGAGGTTGAGAATTAACAGCAGTTCAGTAGAGAAGAAAAACTGAATATTTCTGCACTTTTGCCATTTCAGTTGTAATAAGAATTTAGCATCTTTCACTGGGTAAATGATCATTTATCCACACATTTCCTTGTGAATTTATGTACATACATACATGCATGTTCAAATATGTATGTATCTGTATTGCTGCAACCTAAGCAAAGAAAACATTTAGCATCCTGTAGTTTCACCCTTTCTAGGCTCGGACAATTTTTTTTTTTTCTTCATTTGCAGTAGTTTGTGTTGCATCATGGAGAAGATAGTCCTGGTTTGAGAAAGCTTACCTCTTAATATAACTGAAAACAGAAGATGGAATGTATGGGTAACATATAGTAGGAGTAATTCCATCTGCAGATTCCTCCATGGGTATACAGGACATGTTCCTGTGTAAATATCTCTAGAAAGGAGTCATTCTTTTGAAGTATTTTTGGGAGGAGAACAGAATAGATTCTCTAAACTAAAACTAACCTTGCATTACATACAAACATACATACAGATATCCTGGGAAAATAATGGAAAGTGAAAAAAGTATTCAATGGAATTTTAGATGGTAATTCTGAGGCTATTATTTAACTCTGAGTGTTATTAAAAAGTGAAGGTGACAACAATAAATAAGAAAGCATTAGTTATGAAAATATTTGAGCTTTCCACCAAGACAAGTGATTCTGGATCTCTTGAACTAAAATGGACTGCTAAAAGGATTTGAAAGCAGCTTTCTGCTCTAAGACCAGAAATTAATTGAGTACAACATTAAGATGTAATGGCCAGTTAGAGTACATATAAGTTGATTTCCCCTCACTGTAGCACTGAATAGGAGAAGAACTTTATTGAAGCTTCAAAATGTGGTAGAGCCTTCATCATACTATATTTTACATTGTGATGAATGTTGTATGTCTAAACTGTTTTATATTTTCAAGTGATATTCTGAATAATTAAGTTCATCCTTTAAAAGAAAGTGTTTCAGAGGTGATTAGCATCCTTAAATAAGTAAATTGAGAGTATAAAATTCTGCTCTGAATTCGAATTTACCCCACTTCCTCAAGTGACCTTTAGCTGACATTAGTAACAACTAACTGAAAAGTTAAGAGAAATGTCTTTCTGAACCATTTATTTTAAAACACTGGAAGGTATTCTTCGACTCTAATATCTAATAGCATTAGTATTTAGAGCCAGTAAATGGTACCACACAGTTAGTGGTTTGATTTGAGGTGTCATTTTTGTGCTTTTGGTGCAGATCAGAATGGGCGTATCACTAAGAGAAATAAAAGCGTTCTGTTATAGCAACTGCTGTTGCTTCCACTGTTGAGAGAGGAGCATGAGGAAATGGGCATATCTAAAATTAGGTGATTGGCATGAGGCTAAAAAGAAGCTTTCTGCAGTTCACTTGCCTGTTTATATGCAGTTAGGTATATGTTGGTAGTCTAAAGATAGAATAAACAGAGGAATGACAATGAAAATAGTCCAATCAACCACATTCAAGCCTTCTCTCACCTAGAACTTAAGAGATACAGGGAAGTACTGAATCTGACATACTTTTTTCCTTTTTTTTTTACATTCCTGTTGTTCAGAGACTTCACAAGCTAAAAATAGTCAGCAAATCATAAACATAAAATCATAAAACAGACATCTGTCAGGTTCATTGAAGAACCTCATATGTATCCTCTTAAATTGAAGACACAGTACATTACTGGGAATCTGGTTTTGCTAAGCCCATATCCTAAATACAAGGGAAATAAGTTAATGGAGAAGACCTAAGATCTAGTAAGCACATATTTGCTGGTAATACTCTTTTATCTTTCGATTCCTTAGCAGTAGAAGATAGGAAGTTGTTTATTGGAATGATATCCAAGAAGTGCAATGAAAATGATATTCGAGTGATGTTCTCCCCCTTTGGGCAGATTGAAGAATGCAGAATATTACGGGGCCCGGATGGCCTGAGCCGAGGTAAGCAAAGCAAGGAGCTTTTCTGGCAGTTTGAGGATGCTGGATGCTAGCCTTTTGCATCCCAACCTAGCATTTGAGCTTTTTCTGTGATTACCACCCACACCCCTTCCCTGCCCAGTAAGCATTTTCATTCCTTTATTTATCCCAATAATTGTGGAGGTAGTGAACAACTTGATTCCTTTTTGTTCTTTCCCTAGGTTGTGCATTTGTGACTTTTACAACAAGAGCCATGGCACAAACAGCAATCAAAGCAATGCACCAAGCACAAACCATGGAGGTAAAACAAGTTAGTGGGTGTCAGGAGCAGATGTAATTTGTCAGGCAATCACTATGGAGTTTCTCTAGGGACTAGAGAACACAGAGAAGGACAAGTATAGTTGTATGTTTCTTCACAAAGACTGTTCCTGGACCTTTGTGTTTGTTTTGCTCTGTTTTTAGAGTTTGAGATAGAAACTTCATTTGCAGAGAAAATACAAAATAGAATTAAAAGCAAACAAGAATTTGAGCCTTTGATGAAATGTGCTTTTTGAATAAATATATATATATATATGTCTGTGTGTATGCATAGAGGAGGAGGGGAATGCTTCCAGTGACTGGGTCTTAATTCAGTATTTTTGTGACTGCTGGGGATAGCAAGTATGTAATTGTTTGAATTGCTGTTTGCAGGGTTGCTCTTCTCCCATTGTTGTAAAATTTGCAGACACGCAGAAGGACAAAGAGCAGAAACGAATTGCTCAGCAACTTCAGCAACAAATGCAACAGATCAGTGCTGCCTCAATATGGGGAAACCTGGCTGGTCTTAACACACTTGGACCCCAGTACTTAGCAGTGAGTTTCTGATTTGGGTACTTTTCATCTCTTCAGGGATTGGAGTGTTTGGCTTGTCTTGCAGTGTTTAATATATTCATTTTTAGAAGGCTCCTGGTAGAAAGACACTGGGTTCTTAATCCTCGTTTTGTGGATGAGAAGGCTGAAACTGTATTATATGCTCTCATATGCTGGGATACTTTTATGGGAGGATTTCAACCCCAGTCACAGTAACCCTAATTACTGAAACCTTGGGGTTTTCTCCTGCATTCTGTAGAATGTGCTTTTGCTTTATATAATTCTGCCTTAACATTAGCCATGTAAATGCCCTTTTCATGTCTATCTAATGACATAGTTCTTGTATTCCTTTATAATTTTCCTTTATTTCTGTCATCCTCTTCCAGTAAAACCTGGAACAGTACTTGGTACTATCCAAATAGAAAAGATGATCAGATTGGAAGCAGAGTAAATAAACCCCAACAACAACCAACCGAATAAAAGCAAACCCTACAGAAAACAGAGAGAAAACATCTTTAGCAAAAATGATTAAACAGAGGGTAGACTGCAGTTTCATTACAGTTGATTTTGCTAGGTCCCTAAAGGATAAACTTTTCAAAAACTGATGTGCTGTGATTCATGAGGGTTGTCAGAGTAGTTCTGACAACTGTATTCACACAATATAAAGTCTGAGGAACAGAAAAGGAAAATTTCATCTCATTCTTGGTATGGTGAAATGGGGCAATTCTCTTACTACATTTTTAGTTTTGGTAGGTTGGAATATTTTTTATAACAGCTAGTTAATGGAAAAAGGAATTGGAAATCTCTAAAAACCTTCTGAGCTGAAGCTTGAAATGTCTCTTATGTCTACTGTGCGTAAGGAAAGTAGAGGAGGTTCCCACTCCTGGTGGTGCTTTGGTTTTGGTATGGCATTGCCATTTGTCCCATGCTGGCAGTGTCAGCTGTAAAGTCTGTTTTAAAGTAGCATATCCTTAGGGGGGTGGCAGTCCTGCCTTAGGTGCTTTGAATAGGAATTCTCTCTCACTACTGATTCTGCTGGTTTTCTCTTGGTGTATTAGCTATAATTTTCCCTCAGCATTGCTGATGTTGAGTGTGGAAAGCAGTGTGCTGTTGCTTTGGCTGTAATGTGCTGCATGGGCTGCGTGGAGCTTCACTGTGGTGGTGCTCTGGCTGTGTTGTTCAGGGAATTTTCTTTATGCTTTGCTATGATGTGGTGCATGGGCTGCAGGAATTCATTTGTGACGGCGCTCTGGCTGTGGTGTGATGCAGTTTCTCCCAGAAGCAGAGCCAGCCCTCACTCTCACTCTTGTTTTGTTTTTTGGTGTAATGTCTAGCTTTATTTGCAGCTCCTTCAGCAGACAGCAGCTGCTTCATCTGGGAACCTGAACACACTGAGCAGCCTCCACCCAATGGGAGGTGAGTTTTCTTCCACTAGAAGACAAAGTCAGTGCCAATCAAAAGAGAACAAAGGTAGACAAAGTAGCCAAAAGGCATTTTAACCTCATTTGAATAAGTAGTCCTGAGTTTGCCTACTCCTTTGAAATGACAGGAATTCTCTGCTACAAGTGTGGATGTTCTTCTTAATCTTAATTAACTATTGTCCCCAAGGTAAGTGGTGGTATCTCCCCAGCCTCTGGCGTTTAAAATTATTTTCCCTTGTGGGTAGCAAAAAGAATGTTCTCTGTATTTGTTTTCATCCAACCAGGTGCATATGTGAAGAACTTCGTTTTGAAATAGACACTCACTAATGCACATGTTTTCAGTGATTCTGGATTCTTAATTTTCCTGTTTTCAGTGCACTTAAGAACAAAGCATTTAAATTGGAAATACACTGTTGTTAGGAATGTGAGCAAGTGCTTCATTCAGATTCTTTTATGCCATTACTGTTAGAGAAAATCAGCTTCATAGATATGAGCCATATTCTTGCTCTGGACTGCTAGTCAGAATATTCAGTGAGTATAGCAGTCCTGGGGCTGTATATTGGTTGTCCCTTTTGTCTTCACACAGTTGGGACTAATAAAACACATCAGCAACTCCATTCACCATATACTCTTAAATTCTGCTGTCAGAAAAATCTATAGTTTTGATGTTAATACTGAAGGCTTTTAACTTTTCAAATTGCCTCCTGGAGTTTTATGGTAGTTGCCAATATCACGTGCCCTTTCTGTGCAGCAGTTCATCCAAAAGTGTCACTGCAGATCTGATGCGTGTTGGCTGGTGCACCCATCAGTAACAATTACAAGCATTTGCAAAGTGTTATATAATATCATTTGTAAGAATTTTGATTTATACTGGAACTTGATTCCAAATTCAGCTTCCTACGTTGACTTCTTTCATGTTAAACTTCTTCAGAGCTCTTAGATCTAAGACTCTTGCAAAAAGCAATTTTTGAAAAAAACCCTTTTCACTAGTATCCTGTGTGGGGGTGATCTATAATGGATTTTGTTATGCACATGATCCTGCCTTTTCCCCCCCTCTTGTGTCTGCTTAGAAACAAGATACAGAAAAAAAGAAAGTCCAGCAGTAAGAATGGGGGCGGAGGGAAGGGGGCAACTAGCTGAGATTGAGAAGTTTCCAGGGTAATTCTGTCTTCACTATTTAAAAATAAAAAAAAAAATAAAAAAACCAACACCAACCAACCAAAAAAGCCTTAGAAATTTAGAAACGAGGCATATAAATAGTGTGTTGCGTGGTTATTCTAAATCTGTGATTCTCGACCAAAAAAGTCGTAGTTTTGAGGTCTTGATTACATCTTAGCTGATCTCCTTTCTTGAAATTCATAGAAAGAAAAATTAAGTAGGTAATTAGATCCCAAACTACAGCAGACTTTGTAGACAGAATTTAATCTCAACGCTGTTTGAAAGCAGATGGGAAAACAGTGTGATGACAAGAGGACAGGTGCAATGTGCACATGACAAACTGCTTCAGTAAGGAACAAGCTGCCCTGTTCTTCATTAGCTCTAACTTTTAACTTGCACTTTTAACCCTCTGTAGCACAATAAAAGCAAAATAGAAAACTTTTTGATTTTAACTTTGTGCTTTTATGTTACAATGGAATCTTGAGAATCTAAATAAAGGCAGAATCCACTTGTTTTGGGAACTAAATTTGCCAAAGGAAGCAGATCCTGCCACAAACAGAAAAGAATTGAAAAAGAGTTTGAAAAACCATACAAACTATACTAAAGGTATTAGAAATACTTTAGAAAATAATTAGCTTATACTGCATTGTCACATTCTTATGTTGTCTGTTTACATGCTTAAATTACAAAACTGAGCTTTTAATTATTTGAGATGTGTGCTTTGCTTCCAAGGTCTTACTACGTATCCAAAAGATGAGATACCACCTCTGCTTAGGATGTTGTGATGTTATTAAATGAAGGGTGATTTAGTTTTGTTTTTAATTAAGTTGGGAATAAATGTTAGGGATTGTTTGAAGTCAGATGAAGAGAGGAGGAATTGTTAAAATAATCAAAGGTAGAGACAAAAAATGGAAAATAAGTGAAAAGTGAAGGGAGGCAGAATTGGAAGAATGGAGCTAGGCTACCAAAGGATAGCTAAATATAGAATTCAGGAGGAGATCCATCTTAATGGATTCTCTGGCAGAAAAAGAGGGCAAAACACAGTCAGTACTGACCAAATGGTTGCATTCAAAAACACTGGCTCAAAATGAAGGTGAGTCAGATGAATAAATTGACCAGTAAAATTCATAAACACAGGGGTCCCTTCCTCTCCCTGCAGTATTCCTTGCTCCCTGTGCACAATATGCCCAAGGTTTCCTGATTTCCTTCCCAGTGTGTTTGACCAGCCTAAACATACATTGGCTGATCCTGTGGTCACGAGTTACCACTTAACAATTGTCTCACAATTGGCTGTTGTTTCTTGGCTGCCAGGGGGACCAAAGAAAACATGCTGATGCTCAGCTGATGGGGGGTTGAAGCCATGACTTTGTGGCCTCTGTGGTGCGAGGCCTTTGTGAAAGAATTTTGCAGTTACTGCTGTCCCCATACAAAGAGTGTGGAGGGACATGGGAGTGGGAGAAGTTATTGGCCTGGTGTCTAGGCAAGTTCTCTAGCTTGCCCATGAGCTCTCAGACCCTGACTTAACTCCTATGTTTTTGTTGACTGGAGAGAACATTGCTTGAAAATTTCTGTACTTTGGAGTCTTCATCAGGCATAATGACTACCTGGCCTTCTCCTGAATCACATCTATCTGGGCAAAGGAAAGATTTTCAATTATAGCAAGGAATTGCAATGTAGAAAGCATTGGTAACTAAGGAGCTTTTAAGCTCCTTTCCGTTGGTCCCTTGTGATGAGGTTGCTGGATCTGTTAGGCTTGGATGGTGGTGCCTCTGCTAGGAGAAACTGGGCATTGTTCCCTGTGTTGCAGGACTGAATGCCATGCAGTTACAGAACCTGGCCGCCTTGGCAGCTGCAGCCAGTGCAGCTCAGAACACGCCCAGCGGCACCGCGGCACTCACCTCCTCCAGCAGCCCCCTGAGTGTGCTCACCAGCTCAGGTAAGAGACTGCCCGTGCTGTAGCCTGACATCCATTGCCCTGGAAGCCCTTTCAGGGTAGATGTCACCTGTTTTGTCTATCCCTTTCTGTCACTTTCATGTTGATCTTTAATAGAGAATCAGTTTCTTGGTAGATTCACTGGCCTCTGTTTAGGGTAGATATCTTTGCCACCAGCAAAGGCTTTTTTACCTGCTGTGTCTCTTCTTCCAAATGGTCAGATTAATTTAGAGTAAAAAGAATTTTTGAGGTCATCATGAATCAGAAAGGTAGGTGACCTCCTTCCAGTCATGTTTTTACAATCTCATCACATATTTGGTTTATCTGTGATTTTAGGCAGGCACTGTGGTAAATACACCCTGTTCCTCTCAATATGGAAACAGAAAATGCCTTTAGCATGAGGTAATGCATTCTGTGCACTAGAACAGTACAGTTTATATTCCATTAATGAAGACAAGGATATTATAACTTCCTCATAGAAGTAGAATGAGCAGACACATAACACTTTTGCTGGAAAGTAGTTGTCTAGAATTTAGTGTATGAGTTGCACATAAAAATCAGTATCTTCCTTTTGCCTGGCTTTTTCGTGTCTTGTTTGTTTTAGGTTGGGTTTTTTTAACTTTAGGTTATGTAAATTAACTAGAGATACTAGAATGTCCAAGCAGTGTCCTTTTGCTTCCTTATTGTTAAATATGAACATTAAATGCAACAAGCAAAAGACTAAAAATAAATTCAATTGTGCTTAAGGCAGACATACTAAGTTTTTATCACAAATGAGGATCAGTATTCTACTCAGTTACTTCTATCCTATTTTGAGTTATTACTAAATCCATGACAAGAGAGACCCTGTATTTTCAGGGTGTCAGTTTTCCAGCATCTCTCCTACAGAGTTGACATCATCACTTGTGATTGTGAGTGACCAAAGAGGGTTGGAGGGAGGAGGTTTTAAATTTCCACAGGTAGACTTTGAATTGTGTAGGAGGACCAAGGAGCCAGGCTAAGAGATTATCAAGAGATTACAAAGAAAAGCTGTTTAGAAAACCTTCTGTCACATGATTGGGAGTTAAACCATGGGTGCTTTGCACAGTTTTCTACTTAAAGAAATTCCCAAGAAAGAATTAGTCCAAAGAGTGTTCTGTTGCAAGACATTTTTTACATAAAAACTTTGTGGTTTGCAATCCTTAAAAGATTGAAATTTTAAAATTTATCTTGACTCACAGCTATGTATCCTATTTTATAATTAAAAAAAAAAAGAAAATAAAAAACTATGGAGAGTTCAGACTACACAAGAGCTGCATTTATAACCCACTAATGCTTCTTCTTCATAAAGGAAGCTTGAAGGTGAATATATCTGACAGTTTCTCCTGTATTACTTCATGCTTTGTCAGGTTACAATTTGTTGTGACTGGCATTTAGAACTTGGATTTGCTTATTGTCTGTCTTGTCTGATGACTGCAGCAAGTTTGTTCTCTGTTTTGTTGAGGTGGAGAAGGGCTGGCAGGTTGTGATGTTCAAATGTCAGATGTGCTAGAAAAAGCAGAGACAGCCCCTTCTCAGAAGTGTGCAGTGAAAGGACAAGGGCAATGGACACAAGTTGCAGCTGAGAAAATTCTGATAAAAAAATAAAAATAATGACAAGAGTGATCACACTTAGGAGCAAGGTGCCAGAGGGGCTGTGAAATCTCAGAGACTGAGGATGCAATTGGAAGGGAGCTTTTCAAATTCAGAGGTTAGATCAGCTCTTAGCAGACTTTTAGACAGGATGATCCACAGAGGTCCCTTTCAAATGAAGTTGTGCTACTATTGAGTGATGCTTTGGAATTGGCTTCCACTCTGTGAATTTTGGCTTTTCCACAGAACTATGAAGGTTCCTTTTTCCTTGATGAGAGACATATTTCAGGACTCTGTTCCATTTTTTATCATGCTTGTGGGGGGCTAGGGGGTAGGAAGCAGCACATTTTCTGGTACTTTCAGTGCTGAATTCAAATAACCTTCTGATCATCAGTAGTATCAACAAATGGTTGTGTGACAACAATTCAGTTATCATGATGGATCATTTGTATTAATATCCTACACAGATTTATCAGTCAACTCTTCACAGGCTTGTAGCATGCAGCAGGCACTATTGTATTGCTCTTTAAACTTAATTTCAAGTATAATTTTAAAGAGTAAAGATTGGCTTTATTCAAAAGAAATAAAAAATTTTGGAGGGCTTGTTGTCTGTAAGTAGTCACTGACATCAAATTCTAGTGCTTTTTGTTAGAGGTAAATATGCTTCACCTTTTAAAACTACACTGAAACTGGGATGAGGGGAAGCCTCAATGTGTACAGATACATTCAATCCCTTGATACTTCTTGAAATTATACAGCTTTTTAACTCTTTAGTCTTCAAGCAAACTTGAAATTCTGTTGTGATTAATATTCATGTGTGCATTCACTCTATCTGTATTCACATAGAAGTTGGGCTCCACACAGAAAACATCTATCCCTCCTGAACCACATCCAGACCTTGAAGAAACTCAGTATATAGCAGTTCAGTACCATGTGTTAGTAAGTGCCTGCCTTGTCTGAGGGACATATGGCAACATCTACTGGGATAACCTCTTAAACCTAACTGCAGATGAGATGACTTCTCTCCATCTGTCATCCAAATGTTCACCTGATGCTTATTTGGACAACTCTCCTCAAATTGGTGGAAAAATCCAGACAGTCCTTCTGCATAGTTGCCTTCTTGATTTTCTTTCATCTGCACTGATGTCATTTATGTCTGGGGAACTTGGAAGTCTACAAAGTGCCATCCATGGACTATGGATGGATTACGTGTCAGAATGGTGGAACTCAGAGGTGTTATGTATTGTTGTTGTGCTGCCTTCCTACCCATTTCAGACAATTTTCTTTAGATAGTTCCAAGCACAGTTTTGTATTTTGGTGTAGAGTGGGGTGAAGTAAAACCTTCAGCCTCACTGAAGATCAGCTCCTGGAACTGAACAGTCTGCTGCTGTTATGTAGTCCTTGTTGCAGAGACCATGGCCATAAATTAACTCAAACTGCTAGCTTGTGAAAGGGACATCCAAGGAAATACTATAGAAGTATGTCAGGATAGGAGTGTCTTGTTTGCCATCTTTTTGACTTGAGCACCAATAAGAATTATCTGCTTCAGAGGAAAACAGAATGGTTGCAAACACTGAGCAAACTTAATTTCCTTGGCTTTGATGTGTCTCCAGCAGAATTGTTTTCAGAGATAGCAGAGTATTTCTGGTTTTACTGGTACAGTAAAGTCAGATTCATCGCCTGAATTTAACTTTTCTTCAGGTCATTGCTTGGATGCTACATGACTGGATTAGGACAGAGTTGCTGTTCTCTCAGCTTACCTACCTCCACAAGTTGTTACTTGATGTCCTTGTCCAAGTTTCATTATCTTTCTAATAATATATCTTTCAGTATCTTTCTGCAAAGCTGTTCTTTATTACATATTCAAATTTTCTGAAAACCTTCTTAAGTTATTTTCAGCAACTTCTGTTAGAGTTAGCCTTTTTGACTAGATATAGCTCAGCAGATAGATCTAAGAAAACATAACTTTAGTAGCAAGAAAAAACCCCAACAACCCACCAAAAACTGCACAGAAACAATGTTAAGAATTAGGAATGGAGTAAAGAACATGTATAAAAAATACTAATTTTCAATCCCCATTTCTTTGTTCTTTTTTCTGATCTGAAATATAACACAAGAAGAACAGAAGAACAGAAATGATGACTAGAACAGCAGAATTCCTCCTCCATTAGGAATAGTCTGAAAAATAGAAGACTGACATGGTCAAGGATATGATTACAGCCTACAAATACATTAGTGTTGCAATGAAGATGAATAGGGAAAAAAACAGTCATTAGATATTTCAAGAACAGAATTGCAGGATATCAGGTCAAGTTGTCATCTGATAAATTAAAAATAAAAACCAGATTTTTCTTAGTATAGTGCATGATTAAATTGCAGAAGTTGTGCCTTAGAACATAGTAGAGTCCAACAATTTAGTTTTCACATTGCTCTGAAAGTAATGAATGAAAATTGTAACTTTATTACAAAGACATTGCCTTCCTAGATTCACAGAGGGCTCTGTTGGTATATAGGCTATACACAGGAAGCATTCCTTTGTAATTGCCCTGTATTTCTGCTCTCCTGTTACTTATCTGCCTTTTGTCATCATCAGTAATGGGATGCTGTCTTCAATTCCTACTTACATAGGATAAAGAAAATACAGACAAGTCTTCAGTTTTCTTGGCATTTTCAGTACTAAAGCATTTCTTGTTTTGCCTAAAGAAATTTCTGATAAAGGCAGCTAAACTAAAATAACTGTGTGATCAGCTTTTTATAGTGGTTTAACTTAATTTATTTAAAACCACAGCCTTTTAAAGCAGAGAAGTATCCATTTTCTCTCTCACTTTATTCTCTAGCTTTTTTTTTTTTCTTTAGCCGCTGCTGTTTTATTGGGGATAGTTTTGGAAGGATTTTTAAATGGTGTTCTCATCTGTCAAATATAGTGTCTTTTTAAAATATAAAGATCAGCAATGAAATGTTGCAGAAACGAATGATATTCTAAAATCAAGGTAACTTTATGATTTCTGAACTCCAGCTTTTATTTAGCCGTCTGTGCTTATTTTTCTACCAGCTTGAAGGTTATATTGTAACTTGTTCTCTGTGTTTTCCCAGTATTTATTATGCTACTGATAGTAAGACAGAAAGTGTCTCCTTTTCATCAGAGTAAGCATCTTAAAATAGTTTGGGACATTGTCTTTGAATTTTTGATTTATTAGGAGAGTTTGTCTATACATGTACTAGAGGAGGTTTGTCATTCCATCTGTTACTACAAAAAGTGGTATGAAGTGCAGCTGTCTGGTTCTCATATAGCTTTGGTTAGGTACAACTACTTTTGTTGGGGGGTTATTAGGCTGTATTCCATTTAAATCGTTTCAATATCCAACCACAGCAGAGACTTTGTGCCACAAACATGAAATGGTAAATATGTAGTACATGTGAAACTGCTTGAAAGCTGCTAACAGTTCTTTTAAAAGTTCTAGTGGATGTATGCAGCATAAATGAGAATCACGAAGACATGAGGAAAACTGCAAATGCCTCAAATTCAGTTCTTCTTTTACCTTCTTGGTCAAACCAATAAATTCCTCTTGCAAGCAGACTATAAGATGCCTTTACAGCATCAGTCTTCAGTATCTTTTAATTTTTAGCAGCCATAAATATTTTCTAGTTCATCTTGTGCAGTAAATGTAAACTTCTTGGTTCATAGCAATACACATAGCTTTTCTGCAGTAGTGCACAAACCTATTAGGAAAACCACTGCTATATAATCATAAAAACACTATGCATTTCTTATTTTATCATGTCCATCAATCTTCGCAGATGACCTCAATATGAAGTTCTTTTTCTTTCGACATACCAGCTTGGAAAACTTATTTTTCTCATGACTTTGATGTTGACTTCTGTAGAACTAACTCTACCTGGTGTAGAATTTGGTGAGCCATGTAAGCTGTTACTGTCCTAGGTACTGTATTGGTAGACTTCTCTTACTGAGTCAATGTAGTTGAAGATGTTGCTGGAATAGAGGACAGACTATTTATTTTTGGATTGTACATTTCAAGACTTTTCTCAGTCCTGGTCCCAGCTGCAGCAGCAGGATTTTTAATAGAAAATTATTTAATGTGTCAAAATAATCTGGGCATGTGGTGTTCCTGTTTTGGCAGTATGGAAAAACCGTATGTTCAGCTTTCTTTATTGTCCCTAGTATCTATGTTGCAGGTCTTTTTCACCTTGAGTGATGTTTCAAGGATATGTGTTTATAGCAAGTGACTCTTAGTTTAGGCAGCAGGAAACAGGGCATCACTGCTGGTTACCTTATGTTGAGATACATAGCTTAGCCAACATTTGTATGATGTCTCAATCTTACATGTCTTACACTTACTGACATTATTATTGCTACAATGAGTAGATGTTATGATGAAGTAGAAATTTATAAGAAATATAGGAAGGGCTTAGAACCTTGTATGTATAAGCATACAAGATACGTATGTATAAGCAGTATGATCTATTAAGTTGTGTGGGTTTATTTATGGTTTGGTTTTTTTTTACATAAAGTATCCTGTCTTGCCTGAATCTGTTCCTTACTAGTTTTTTCTACTGGAATAACTTAATGAAGAAATTGAATTATCCGGACTAAAAAATATTAGTTGAAGTTTAATTGTTTTATTTTAATAGCAGGCTCCTCACCTAGTTCCAGTAGCAGCTCCTCTGTTAATCCAATGGCTTCTCTTGGAGCATTGCAGACGCTGGCAGGTGCTACAGCAGGCCTCAACGTTAGCTCTTTGGCAGGTAAGTTATGTGTACTGCTGGCTTGGGGGAATAGCTGATTATCATTCCTCAGCCTTTGATAAGTCTCTGGGGTGATTTTTTCTGCTCCCTGCTTTTTATAATTGTGCAGAGCATTTGAAAGGTTATTGATCTGTCTCAGTGGAAGCGCTCAGTCATCTTTTATTTCCTCTTTCTTATACAGGAATGGCAGCCTTAAATGGAGGACTTGGCAGTGGTGGTCTCTCAAATGGGACAGGTAGCACAATGGAAGCCCTCACACAGGCTTATTCTGGGATCCAGCAATATGCTGCTGCTGCACTGCCCACACTCTATAACCAGAGTCTCTTAACACAGCAGAGTATTGGTGCAGCAGGAAGTCAAAAAGAAGGTAGGCAGAAAGTTGTAGAAATGACTTGAGAGGGGTTTTCAAAAGGGCAAGCTTAGCCCTTGCACCTACTTTACCTGCAGAGTTTTTTTTTGGTGTCATTTTTTAGAATCCAGGAGTTACTGAAGATAAAAAAGGTCTGTGGGCATTCTACTAAGGACTGCCCAAAGTAGTTTTTATACAGGATGTTTCTCATGGGGTTTTTCTAGTCTTGAGTGCTTCCTTAATCATACTCCTGCATGTTCTCAGAGGGAAGGAGAATATGAGTCTACAGCCTGATTACATCCCACTGTCAGAGAATCAGATGTGGTTTTGTAAATGTTGTTTTTTGTTAATGGGTCCTTCACCTCTTCCAATAGCTACTTATGCCAGTATTTTCACTCTTCAGATTCAGGTTAAATTAATTATATAGTGTGAAGTAATGTAGAATGTAGGAGTAAGTTTTCAGCAGAATGTAGCATATTTAGAAGAGAATCTGTCAGATTACAAGCAATGTGATTATTTGTATTTTGTTTGGAAATTTACTTAGTTGCTTTGGGATCACAAGTTTTGCATAGCCATTTTTTTCAGTCAACATCTAGCACTCAAACGTACTGTTCAGCTGTCGTTACAACAAATATTTGTGAACCAGTTTTGGCACAATGTATATAGTACAAACAAAAGTGGTCAGAAAGAGCTAGAATTATTTGAACGATCAATCCCAGCAAAGGTTCATGCTCATTTATTCTGGAATCAAGTGCTCTGCAGTACTGTAAATAGCAGTTTCATTTTTTTAATCTAGAAAATTTGTCTTGACTGGCTCTTCCACCTCTTTTTTTGTGCAGTAGGTATGTGGTATCCATGCTTTCTGAATTTATTTTTCTACTTGTTTGAAGGTCCAGAGGGAGCCAATCTATTTATCTACCATCTTCCCCAGGAGTTTGGGGATCAGGATCTGCTGCAGATGTTCATGCCATTTGGAAATGTCGTCTCTGCCAAGGTTTTCATTGACAAGCAGACCAATCTAAGCAAGTGTTTTGGTATGTTGGATCTACAGCTTCCTTACTAGGGGAAGCAATGGGACAGATGTTGATCTCTCTAGTGACCAATGACAGGACCCAAGATCAAGGCCTGAAGCTGAGTCAGGGGAGGTTTAGGTTGGATATTAGGAAAAGGTTTTTCACCTAGAGGGTTCACGGGCATTGGAAGAGGCTCCCCAGGGAAGTGGTCACAGCACCAGGCTGACAGAGTTCAATGAGAGTTTAGAAAGTGCTCTCAGATGAACAATGTGATTCTCAGGGTGTCCTGTGCAGGGACTTCAGTGATCTTTGTGGATCCATTCCAACTTGGGATATTTTGTCATTCTATAAATCATTCTCTGTAAAAAGGTGGTTTTTATAGTAATCTCTTCTTCAGTATGTTGTCTAGTCTAGGTATTAAGTAAGTAGGGAATCTCTATATATTCCTAAAAATAAATAAACCAAACACTTCCAGCAATAAACTGTATTTTCCTGATTTTCAATGTGACTTTTTGGATTTCACAATTTTATACTATTGTGCCCTATTATAGTGTTCTGGCCCTGGATAATTCTGGCCCTGGATGAGATGAGCTGAGTTGGTTAGAGCATGGTGGTAATAATAACAAGGTTGTGGGTTCAAGCCCCTTATGGGCCATTCACTTAGGAGTTGGATTCCTTGATCCTTGTGGATCCCTTCTAACTCAGAATGTTCTGTGGTTATTATTTGTGTTTGCAGACTGTAATCCTGAGATAGTTCTTCCTCTTGCCTCTTCCTATCTTCTCAATAATTTCAATAATAATTTGTATATATTACTTCGTACATTACAATTATGAATTATTTCTATTAATATCTTTATAAATTACTGTTGTTGGTAACATATTGCATTTTTGTAGTGCCATAAGCTCTTGTGACTGTTTTGATAGATGGAGATTTCTTGTGATGGAATAGGAGAGCTGAGCCTTTCTCCATGGTTTCGATAGCTTTATGTGTACATAAAATCCTGATTTTTTTTTCCTATTTGAGCCAAAAGATGTGGACAATCTGGTGCTTTGTGAGAACACAGAAATATCTGATCATTCAGCTATAACACCTACATATTATGGACACATAGCCATTGACTGGAGTGGGAGTTATTCTTACTCCAGACATTGAGAGGAGTTATTTAAAATAGGCTCCTTCAAAACACTGGAGAAGTTTATTTTCAGGATAATCCTTTCCAGGAATGATATGCAACCTAAATGTAATAGTGGTACCAGTGCTACCCTTCCTTGGCAGCTATTTCACTCCAAAAAAATCTGCTCCCATAATGTCATGAGGGTGATTTCAGTCTTGTATCTTTAATGAGCTTTTGCATCTGGATGAACATTTTCCAGGTTTGGTTTTCTCCCAGTATGAGTTCTTATAAATAACAATACTTACTTCATTGATAGAGTAGGAAGTGTTAATTTCCTAGCTATGTATATCTTCTGGCCAAAGTTCCATATGTCAGAAAGCAGTGCATTGTTTGAGAGCCTTTAAAAGTTATTATGAGGAGTCTGAAACAGTTGTGAGCTTCTGAAAATGGCACTCCATGCAAGCCTCTCTGACCTTGTGAGTGCCTGCATTTCCAGCTGTGAGTAGCCACTGCGGGCAGCTCTGGCACGGGGTAATTGTGTGTTTTCCTCTCCTCAGGTTTTGTAAGTTACGACAATCCTGTCTCTGCGCAGGCTGCCATTCAGTCAATGAACGGCTTCCAGATCGGCATGAAGCGGCTGAAAGTACAGCTCAAGCGCTCCAAGAACGACAGCAAGCCATACTGAGCACCCCTCCCCTCCGGGACTGGAGTGAGAAGGATCTTCTGGTAAGTTGGAGAGGAGCGCACTTAGTGATTCGAAGCCCTAAGGCTGTGTTTTTACAGTCCTGGAAGCTGATCCATGCCTTCTATCTGGCACATCTTCCCTTGAAGACTCTGCTGCAGCCTCTGCTGAGAATCCCGCTTCGGATGGAGGACAAGTTTGTGCTTTTGTTTCCAGTGTTTTACTTTGGAGTTTAGGTGCCATATCGCTGAGGGGTTTTTTTGTTTAGTTTTGTTTTTTTTTTTTTTTCTCCCTTATTTGAAGTTTGCTGTGTTTGTAACCAGTGTGTGTTGAGAAGGACCAATGCCAGCTCCTTGGGGGTGGGGAGAGAAGGTTAAAGGGAGCAGCAGAAACTGACACCACACTGCCTTGGGGTAGAGAAGAGAAGGGAAAGCAGAAATAACACAGAACAGCTGATGAAAACAAAGATGGGCAAGGAGAACAGAGAACTGGGTGAGAAAGAACCGACTCCATGTAGCCTTTGTCATGCCCCACTCGCTCTTTGAAATTTCCTTAACTGTATGCCACAGTAGGGATTTATTAAATCATCTCTAATGCAGGAGATGGGCTAAAAGGGTGAACACATTAACAAGCCAAAGGAAAACTGCAGTGATTATTTTTTTTCTTTGCTGTATATAAACTAGTGTTTATATAGCAATGTGAATGTACACAGCACTTTATAATAGATAATGTCTCTGCCTAGAAAATTTCACTCTCTGTCTACAGTGGAATATTAATGAAATGCAGTGAATTTCTCCATGTATAATAAAACTTAACCTATGTACTTCATCTAGGTTTTGTGAAAGGTAGAGGCAGCTTAGTCTGGATGAATACATTTGGATCTGGAAACAAGAAACTTTAGATCCCTGGTAACCTGCAGAAATTTTTGACCATTTTTCTTCTTAACAGTTGATCACATTCCCCATTTCTGTGGAATAATGTCGTTTTTTTGCAGAGATTGCTATGAATTCCTTTTCACAAGCATAATGTAAGTGCTGATTGTTTATTGAAATGATAACTTCCTGTTTTGTTGAGGTTTTTTGTTGTTTTTGTTTTTTTTTTAATGAACAAAACTCATGCAGTGACTTGATCTAGTAATTAGGTGTATCTCTCTACTGCAGTTTTCCTTTAAGAGGTTGTGTACCAGTGCAAAAGAGGCTAAACCAGGAGCTGCAGAACCAGAGTATTGAGCCATTCAGTCTTTTTCTGCCTTTTGGTACTAGCTGTTACCTTTTATATTGAAGGAAATTGAACACACCCCTTAACTGAATACACGCTTTTCCTGCACACCAGTGAAATTGCTAGTACATTGCTAAGGGTCTTTGATATTCACTGGTTTTAGGGGGCTCAAAGGACTTTTGACACTCTGGCCTGAGCTGTTTCAAGAAATCAGTGTAGAGTTCCATTTTATAACCATCAAAATCCGCCTCTGTCACAAGAGGAAGTTTACAATTTCTGTGTCTTTAACAGAAGTTCAATTTACCTCATAATATCTCCTTTTCCTTGTTTTCTTTGTATTCCTGGATTGTAAGGCTGTTTCCCAGGGCTCCAGCTAACACTGCAGTCTGGGAGCTGCTAAATGATGTGTGTGGGTCAGACGTGGGGTCAGGACTTTGTGTTCTGCTCCAGCAGGAGGAGCACTAAACCCATCAAACCTGAGATCTTGGGTCCGAATCCCCACTTGTGTGCGGCAATCTGTTGGGAACGTTGGGCATTTCCAGGGCCTGGGCCCCCTGGGATCTCAAATCTCAGAATTACAAGGCCTAATTTGTAACATCCAAGGGGAACAGTTTCCAGTTCTTAGATTGAAAAGCAAACAGTTGATGTCAGTCTGTCCACATTGATGGCAGACAGGTAAATCTGTCAGTATTATTTAAATAATTTTGTGGTGGCAAAGTTTCAAAGGCCAGATTGCCAAATTTCCCAGTTATGCTGGCATGTGGTACCCTTCTATGTTAATTATTTGAATCTCTCTAGAAACGTAAACATACACTGAAGTGAACCATGTACACTTGAATTCTGCACCATAGGAAAGATGTGTCCTGGTTTTCTGAGAAAAGAGTGTTGGAGTGTGAAGGCCTCCAGGGTGATTATGGGATTTTTTTATATATATATATAAATTATATACTTTTCAAAAAAAGGAAAAAAGAAAAAAAACATAAAAAAACGTAGTTGGGAGCAACTGCTCCAAGTGCAACCTGCTGTAACCAAGAATGTTGTTTCTATTTTTATAGAAGTTTTATACCGCTCCAGGGTGGAGAATATTTATTATCTAAATTATTTCACTGGAAAAAAAAGGCCAGGGTTTTGTAGAATCCTGAATGTGATTGTTTTATACACATAATGATGTGCATGATTGAAACTACTGATTTTCAGTGGCCTGTTTGCAGCCCAACTGCTAAACAAGGAAGATGAATGCTGTGAACCAGTGGAGGAGAGCACTGTGCTCTGGGGTCTCTACAGTCACTCTTACCTTCTTTGCACCCTACCCCACTGTACTATCCAAGACCTTTGTCCTGTTTTTCTTTTAACCTGATGCTCTGGCCTCTTTACTAGTCATTTCAGTTGCCCAAAATTAGATATTTTAGCTTCTTCATCCTATAGTGTGTCCTCAATACTGTAACTTACAGATCAAGCTTGGCGTTGTTGCAAATAGGTGTGACTCCTGTTAACTTTAGGAGATTCACCAGTTTACACTGTGGCTTAGTTTGATCAGTGACTCCTCCCAGACATAATCACCTTAAGACACCTAACTTGGGCTAGTTCTTGTGCCTTACTGGCGTAACTATAAGTATTGCCAAAAAGAAAAAGAAAAGAAATCTATGCAGGTTAAATTCTAAAAGAAGTGATCCTCAGATGGTTTGAATCAATGCAGTTCAGCTCTCTGAATGTAGTAGAGCTGCATCAGTTTTCACCAGCTGAAGATGTTGCCCTGTTTGTGTTGTTTCAGATTTCCCTTTCTTGGTGTATCAATGTGTATGTTGCCAAAGTTAATAAATGTATCAAGTTTGTGACTTGGGGAGATTTTTTTTCTGATAACAAAACTGATCAGATGAAGTCAATATTTCTGTGTCTGTTTGGTGGCTGCCGCTGATTGTGGGGATTTAGGCTGCTCTTGCCTTTCAGTCTTAAGCCAGTTTTCTTCCTCAGTTATTGGCAGGAAAGTCTGGGATTCTGGGGACTTGGGGCTTTTAAATTTTTAGTTCATATCATGCTCTCATTCAAGTGCAAATCAAATCAAATCAGTGTCAAATGCTCTATTTCCTGGATAGTAAGGTAAGAGTTGGGGGAGTCCAAATAAACTGCAGAAGGTTGTCTGAGGCAGCCACATGGACAAAGTGTGCTGTATGCTTAAAACCAAAGAACCTGATTTTCTACAAGAAAAGCTAAAAGAACTTCTGATGAAATAGAATTCCTTATTATGTGTGCCACCAGGAAACACTTAAAATACTTTTCGTTTACAAGGTGGAAATGGTTTACTTCATAGATTTAGTCTTTTTCTCAGGAGATACTTGATTTTATTACTGTAATAAGGTGAAAGAATTATGAACTTAGTCTGATACTGCTTAATGTCAGTACTATAGTAAATGAAATCGTTTCTTCAGTCCCCTAGATAATCAACAGTCCAAAATAGGACAGCTCTTTGTAGTTTAACTTTTTTTTAATACAAAGCTGGTATTTCGTAAAAATTCCAGCTCAGCAAAATCTCACTGGAAAATGCATCTATCAGGAAAAAGCTTTTCACCTGAATACTGAAAGTCACATATTACAATAATGCTATCATGCAAAGCTGAATCTAACTGAACTGGTAATGGCTGTGGATTAGGGAAGAACAACAAAGCAGAATGAAGTTGTTCCTATTTTATTTGGAAATACCTAAAAACAACTTGGATAAAGCAAATTGCAGATGAGAGGTGCAACCATGAACAGGTAAAAGGCTTTGAAAGCTTGTTGTTGCAGACATTTATAACTAAAGATGATTGACAACCCTAGCATACCTGCCACAAAATATAAAACACAGAAGGCAGAATTATCACTATTGTGAGAATAAAAGAAGGACAAACTCGAATAACTTTCTCCAAGTCATTAAGACCTTGTCCGGTATCTCTTGGTTCTGATTTTATAGGCCAGTCTTTCCATAGGGCCTTGATAAAACTAAGTCTTTGCCCTCAACATAGCTGAGTGAAATATTTGAAAAATCCATATCAAGAAAATCCCCAGATAAATCACACAGAGGATTTCAGTGGTGCATGCTAAGACGTCACTTGATTTCATGCTTCTTATTGTTTCTCATACCTCAGTTCATGATGAATTTGATTTTCTGGTTTTAAGAGTGAGTTTTGCACCTATCTGCAAATTATCTAGAGTCTTTCTGGAAATATAGAAATAAGTGCAAGAGTTGCATTGTACTCTGCTGGAGTTGGTTTAAACTCTGTACTGAAGTCCTTTCCCTTTATTGGAAAGCATGAAAAGCAAATTAATCTCATCAGTTCTAATAAGAGGAGTGTTGCTGATCTAGTAGACAGTGTGTTTCTTGGTGCTTTGGAATGAGAATGCAACACTTGCTGTTCCCAAATTCTGTTAGATAACATGCAAATCTCACCTTGTTCTAGTCTGTAACCAGAAGCTTTGAGATGTGCTGAAGATTAAGGCCATAAACAGGAGCTAAAGGGGAGTTGAGGGTGTGGGGAGGCAGAATAAGAAAACAAACCTCTTCCTCTCTCTTCTGCCTCCCACTCTCATCCTAAAATGTTCCTTGTCTCTTGCAGCTCACAAGCTGAGGGGAGGGAACAGAGGTATTTATGTCATTTAATATAATAATTATTTTTTTATAAACTCTTCAAGAAGATTTTAGGAAACACATTTTTTTCTGCTCATCAAACTGGCAACAGTGACTGTAGAGCTTCTCAGAGCCCACAATCTCCTCCTCATAAAGCCAGGGAGCTGAGGGCTGTTACATAAAAGGTTGGGAATGGAAAATCCCTGTGCAGGTCTAATGGTATGACAAGTGCTCAGCTAGGACAAGTCTTAACTTGCAGTCAAGTCTTAAGGAATGCTTCTCTCATGTGTGGGCTTTTTGTCTTGTATAATCTTTTTTTTTCCCCTTTTCCAAATCACCCACCCCCAGTTACATGGGCTCCTAGGGAATGAGAAGAGACTGTAGCTAAAGGAAAGAACATGGATTTGCTGGGCTACTACTGCCTAAGAACTTTCCAAGTTAGAGTGCAAGAAAAGTCTCAAATGTCAAACCACCTGTGAATCCCTTGTGTCCTCTGTCTTGTCTCTCATGGTCTCAGTCTCTGTGGGCAAATGTTTGCCCTGGAGTTGTATTTTTTGGAATCGGTCTCCTGGGGAGGGAGTTTACTCTGTTCTAAACAGAGGTAGTAGATACACTGGGCATGGGGCAAGGTGAATGCATGCTAAGCAGTGTGTCACTAGGCTGTGGAATGCTCCACAGACTGGGTGCTGAGAGGGAAATCCAGGCCTCTGCTTCCATTTGGTTTCTGGCAGTTTGATGTTTACTTGGTGTCCTTCATGTACCTTGACTTTTACTTGTCCATCGTTGGCATGTGCTGCCCTTCCTGTCAACTCCCTTCCCCAGGAGATCTCATTGTACAGTGCCCATTCTTGTTCTCTCTCTCCGTGTTTGGATGTACTGCTCTGTGTAACTCAGTGGGTCTCCCTCTTTCTGGTTTGTTTTTTTTTCTAGATTCCTGCCGTTTGTTCATCGTTGTGCCTAAAGCATGTCGATGTGGCGTTCAAGTACATCGTCCAAATCCTTGTCTCTTCAGCTTCTCTGATGCTTGAACTCTCACCTTTGACCTTGTGTTGACCTTTGATGCTGATGTGTATTTTTATTATGTTTGTTTCTTTTCTTTTATTTTTTTCTTTTATTTTTTTTTTTGTGCTGCCAAATTGGTTTTGCTAGAAAGACTGCTGAAGGGGAATATTTAAACTTGCATTTGAATATAAAAGAATTTCTATTTTTCTAGACCTTCGTAAGATAACCACTTGATTTTGTGAATCTGATTCTTTGTAATTTGTCTTCAGAGCAGCCTTGCTAGCATACCTTGTGGAGTATTTGTATTTCTGTGAACATACAGCCAATCACTTTTTAGGCTTAGTTTTTTCTGTGTGCTTAGTTTTAAAAACACAGTTCGAAGAAAAAGTCAGTTATATGGTGTGACTCAATCTTTCAGAAGACTTCCTAGTCACATTTTGCTGATCTGGTTTCTGTGCTTGAGGAGACAGCATGTGTTTTTATGAGTTCAGACTTGTGACTTGAAGTGGCATCAACAGAAAACACTTGAACTACATTTTCCTCTGATTGTAGCTACATTTTTGCCCTGACATTTACTGATTTTTTTTAATTATTATTATTTTTATTTTTCCCCTGCTTCTGTGTGATTATCAGTCTGCAGTGAAAATTTGATCAAAGTTGATGTTGTATTTTGTTAAGCTCTGGCATGCTTGGTTTTTTTGTAACTACAATCTCCTCAGCAAAATGTGATGGTTTTGTTTTAATCTTTCAAACTAAGATAGTGCCCAGAAATGTTGTGCATGTTTCCTGCTGTTTTCTTCACACCCTCGTATATATCACCTTCACCTCTCTGTTTTCTATAGTTTGTGCAAAAACTGAGCAATTTAATGGGTTTCAAAGGTATCCTTTAAATTGGTGGTTTCGGTATGACAAATATCTGATCAGAAGCCACCTGAGGGCATCTACCTGTGCACTTAGACTGTCTGCCTGACAGAGCACCTGGACCTTGCTCCATCTCCAGTGCTGTCACAAGCTCTGAGGGTGCTTGGTTACACTGTTCCCCTAGTGGAAGTTTTGGTGGAAGGGGATAGCTGGGAGCAGGAAGATGGGGAACTCAGAGTATTTCTGTTTCCAAAGCTATCTGAAGCTAGGGCTCATTTCAAACACTGAGCATTTTGTGCAACTCAGGGCACGTTTCTGTGAAGTCCAGCCCCAATCTAACACCATCAGTCAGAGTTTGGTGGCAGGATTCTGGAAGGATCTAGGTTAGCTCATGAAATAAAGTGTTTTAAATATCCCAGAGAAAGCATTTGTAACACTGTTCCTACAACTGCTGGCTCTTTTCCCAAATGACAAGCACAATACAACAGCCTCTGAAGCTGTTACCTGAACAGGGTACCATCCTCAGCTCTCTTTTCAAGGGCTTAGCTGGGGAATCTCTGCGGAGATTTTTTAGTTTTTGTTTAGTTTTTAATTGGGTAATGAGCTGAGCAGTTTTTCTGGCTTGCAGGATGAACTAGAACAGGTTACTGCTCTCTGGGTAGCAGGCTTCCCCTGCCCTACGTACCATCTGCACAGGTAGAAACTGGGAAGTAGCTTCTAGATGAAGGCACCTGAAGAGTGTGTGCTGTGATGAAGTTTCAGTCAGAAGCAGCAGCAAGCTAGTGTAGGTATCTTAACAGTTGAAATAATGTGAAATGGAATTCCAGGAGAAGGGTTTTTGCTGAGAAAACAAGTAGAGTTTGATTGGATAGAAGTCTTAATTTTGTCCAGTGTTTGGGATAATGTAAAGATGCAAAGATTGTTTTCTATCCTACTCCTGAGTTGGTTGAGGATACTGTATTCTCACTTAGGCATTGACCAGACTTGTGTAGACAGTCCTCAATCTGCTTACAAAAGAGAACAATTTGAATATGGTACATGTACCTGGGAGTGAATCGTGAGGCTGAATGAAAAAGGGTAGGGACTCGTTTATTTGGGAAGTAGGGTTGGGGGCTGGCTGCTGTTAGTCCCACAGTCTGAATGCACAGGGCTGTGTGCTGGGGGGCACTGATACCCTGCAGTGTATGGAGGAACTGCCAGTACGTTTCTGTACGTGTGCATTTGGTTCCGTAAGGAACCTTGGGGGAAACCTGTGGAAAAAATATCTGAAGAAAACCAAAATGCCAAATGTTGGGTGTTTCTTTCCTTTCTTCTTTCCTTTTCTTCCTTTGGTTGTTTTAATTGTTCTGTGGTGGTTTTAATGGATTTGAGACAGTGGAGCAGCAGCTGCCTTTCTGATTTTTGGCTGCTTTTTGTGAATAATTTAAAAAGAAAATTTACATTTTGGAGACAAACCTGTGGGCTTTTTTATTGGTACAAACATTGTATTTAACACTAGGGGTTTTGTACAGTTTTTTGCCTTTTCTACTAGAAAACAATGTAAAGTGATTCACAATGTGACGAGAAAACAAATTGCCACTATGACCAAATGTAGAGTCTGTTCTGCAGTTAACGGGATTTAATCAAATCGAAGTCGTGGTTCAGTCGTAGAAATGCTTTTCTTTACCTTGTTTGAGCTGTTCCTTTTTTTCTTGTTTTGATTTGCAAAACAAAATGTCTTTTTGTGTGAAATTGTGTTGTACTCTGTAGAGAATTACAGATTTTACTTTAATGGTTTAAAAAGCAGAGGAGCGCGTGTTGCTTTTCTGATCTGATCACAGAGTTTGTGTAGTGGATTTAAAAATGAAAAGATTTGTTACAAGTTTGGAACAAGCGAGTATGTGTTAAAGGAATTTTCTTCCTTTTGTGTGTGTGTTTTTTTTTTCTTTTTGTCCCAAAGGGCAACTTAAAGCTGTTTTAATTGCACAGACACACCGACAACAAGTCATTTTGTATATGCCAAGTGTGGTACCTTCCTTTGTTTATTTGCTATTAAACTGTTTGAGAAGAGTCCTTGTGTGTTGTATTTGTGTCTTAAACTTGAGGTTCTTTTTGAGATCCAAGTGTGAGAAGATGAAGAGAGATGAGAGAACTATTTTCCAGTTTCTTAGCTGTGAGACACAAAAATATTCATGGCCCAATACCACTTGTTCTGGATGTACAGTATCGCCCTGGATTTTTACTTCTGTGTAAATGAACTACTATGAGTAGAAATGGAAAAGGTTTTCTGGTTTATAAGCCTCAATTTTGAGTCATTTGACAGCCAAGTCCCCTTCAGATACGGAAAAGCTGAGGACCTTGGATAATGCAAATATGTGCAACACCCGGGAATGAGGAGTAGGCATATCCAGCCTCACAGAACTGGTGCCATGCAGCCACTTGCCTGTCCATGCACTTGTGCTTCAGGGTGTTTCAGGGGCTCAATACCTTGGGCAGAGCAGCAGCCCTCAGCTCTGCAGCAGCAGCACGAGTGTGTGTGGTGCTGTGTGGGATTAGAGAGGCGCCAGCTGATGCCACTCTCACAAGCCCCACACTTGCCACCGCCTCTCCCCTTCCAGGAACACAGCCAAGCTTGCTGAATCTACCCTGGTTCTGCAGCATCGAGGTACCTGCAGCTCCCAGTGCTCCTGGTGCTAGAAATACTACACAGGGAAACTGCAAATGGGTTTGGATTACTTACTAGTGATAAGCAAAGGCTACCTGCTTTGCTGTTAGAACTAAGATATCTTTTATGATATCTTATTTCAAATTAATAAAAATTATTTGGCATAGCCAAAGCATAATTCTTTCAGAAACTTGCCACAGGTTTGACACAAATATTGCCTCTCTCAGAAGGACAGTACCACAATGGCCATGATTTTACTGCATTTCTGAAAGCTCCTAAAATTCCCTGATGTTATTCCTTCCTTCTGCTGTCTTGCATCTTGAAGACTTGCAAGCATCTTTAGGACAGCTATGTTTCTCCTCCGTGTCCTTTTCCTGTGCTATCTGGCATACTCTGTTTCACCCCATCACTTCCTACGTGATAGTAAATCTGAGAGCACTTGCAAAGCATCAGGATTCAGTGCTGCATTCCTTGCCCTCAGCACACCAATTGCGGCACGAGGCACGGAGCCACCTGTTACAGGCTGTGCTGGGATCCCTGCAGTTAATTTGCAGCTGTTGAGAAGAGGGGCTGGAGGGATTTCAGTTTAGATACAACTTGAGGCCAAGGATGGAGAGAAACAATTGAATCGGAAAAAGGGTTTCTTTAGGCAGAATGGAAGATTCCAGCTTGTGCAGAGAGTTCACTCACCTTGTCTTACACAATCAAAGCTTTATCAGCTACATCTTACAGAACTGACGCCGGATCCCTCTTGGATCAGTGGCTTTTTTATTTTTTGAAGGCTTTTTCTTCAATTTAAAAGGCCACCACCAATCAATACACAATCGAACTACACCTAAGAGCCAGTGTATTAATCTCGGAAAATAATCAGCATTTTCACACAAGTTGTTATATTTATCAGCATTTGTAGGAAATACACAAAGTTGTAGATGAAATCCTGATGCTGAATGTTTTAGGAGAAACCTTTTTCCTCTCACATCCACCTCCACCTTTCCCTGTTTGTTTTGACTCCAGTCTTCCTGACTTTACCCACCACATTCTGCTCTCTTCATACGGCCAGGAGTCACCGGGGACATTATGAAGAGCAATGGGGAGAAGGAGAAGCAGGTCAGTATGGTCACTTCTTCAAAGTGAGTGCATGATGAGCCACACTGCATGTATGACCAGTAAGATTCCCTAATTGGATGTTGCCAAACACCATTCAGACCAATTTATTTGCACTTCATGAGGAGATACTGGATTGTTAACTGTGGAAGCTGTACCTGAATCTTGTATGAATTACAGCTGTCTTGAGCCACAGATGGATTCCATTGCTTTTTTTGAAGTAGCACAGGCAGTCGGTGTTGGTCTTTTATCCCTCGTTATTTAGGGAGCTGCAGCTGGGCTCAGAGTGGTATGTTCCATATCAGAGCATGTTCCTGGTTTTTTGAAAATTACCAGTTTGAACTTGATAGATTTAGTCCTTATTTTACTAGGGTGTTTTGATCTCTACAGGTGAGAGTTGCAAATTGATTCCTAAGAAACTAAGTAAGCACTGTTTCATAGTGCTCAAAAGCAAGGAGGTAAACTGAGGTTAACAAAATGCAGGGCAGGTTATCTGTTAGATGAAAAGAATCCTCTTTTCATTTTGAAAAGAATCCTCTTTTCATTTTGGCCGTGCTGTGTGCGGAAGGGAGCATCGCTTTGCTGATGTGGTCCAAAAGAATCTCAGGATGAGTTTGAGTCACAGGCAGCTCACTTGTGGAAGGTTAATTTTGCAAAATAGTCTGATCTACCAAGAATGATACAGTTTTTGCTTTCCCCATTCCTGAGTCCTGGCTTGATTCTGTTACATAGCAGGCTCCTTTCCTGGCTGCTTTCAAAGTGGCTGCTTCCCTGGCTTCTTAACTTCTCCAAGTCTAGAAATCTGAATGGCCTCACCATTATCAATGCTTTTCATGGGGACTGATCTTCTGCATGTTACCATCCTACCACCTACATCCAGAGAGACAAGAATTACTGCAAGGAGGGCAGATTTTTTAAAATTCCGAATCAGACTTTGATGCAAGTCCTAAAATCTATAAAGTACCTAGCTAATAATTTTAACAGTGTTGCTGAAGTGATTTTCATACATTAACCAGCCATGCCTCACCATTAGTTTTCTTCAGCTTCTGTAGATTTTTTCCGTAGTTTTTACTTCCAGAGTCTGAGAGTACGTATAGTCTATGCTGAAGTATCATCTAGCACATTATGTCTCTGAAAAACAAAGCTAAGTTAAATAATGCAAATATCATAGTGTATATGACTCTCAGAATCAGTCTTATTGTAGCAAAACTTTTCTACAATTTAAAACCTTTTTCTTCTTGAAATATTTTTTCTGAGAGAATTTTGGATAAAGGGCAGATGTAGTCTCTTAAGATCATGACTGCTATGATGTGACTGTCATTCCTTAAATTGTGTCCTGCTTTTCCTAAGGGTATTAACTCAGGAAGGCTCCCATGGGTTTTTGTTGACAGACCAGGATAGTCTGATTGGTACCCTTTGAGGTGATTCTGTATTTACCTTTGCTTAGGGAAGAACTGCCACCAAATTCATCCAGAAGCAGGGAGGCATTTGGAGACATGACTGCTTTTGCAGGCAGATCTGTTAAAACCTCAAGTTACTTCTCTTTGCCCAGTAAAAGGATCACAAAACTGCATCTGAAAGGAACTTCTGCAAATGAGGAATGTTTCTGAAAAACATTGGATATCCCTGTAGCATTCTCCACCTGCTCCCCTCCCCCCAGGTTTGCTATATCTTCTTGAGAAGGACTGAATAAATCTCTAGACCACCACGGCTGCAGCACATTGGTGAGAGTATTAAATGTGACTCCTAGAGGAACCAGTCTGATTTTTTCAACAGAGTGTGGGAGACATAAAGCTATCTTTTAATGGGGCTAACACATTTCTCCTGCAACCAAAACGTGCAGGAGAGAACCAAACACAGAGACACAACCAAAATGTGTTGTTCGGCATCTCTGTTGTTATTCATCATAAAAGACTGTCAAGTTCTGGATGCAGAACTTCAGCAGTGTCGTTGACAACTTCTGTTGGAAACTTTTGGAGGACTGCCACAGTCATCTGATGGCAGGGAGCAACGTTCAGTCAAGAACAAAGGTTTTCAGGATGATTAGCTCCTTGTCCCAAAAATTAGGAAGTCAGAGGTGTATTTGCAGCAAATCTGTGACAGAGCTGACCTACGTCCATAAAAACAGTCCATGATGCCAGCTGAGGTCCTCAAAAGGACCTGCTGAATTTTGTGCCTAGCGAAGTATCAAGTATATTGTTGCAAGTGTAACACCCCACCTATGTACACACTGAAGTTGCCTTGTTCACACCTGGCTTTCAAGGCATATATTTTTCCTAAAGCTACTATTCCACCTGACTCTGCTTCCTCCCAAGCTATAGCCACCACCAGCAGTGCTTGTCTAAGGGGATGGCCAGGGAGCAGAGACACAGCCGAGGCATCCTGAGGCTGTGACTGCAGCCAATTGTCTCTCCCTGGGGTATTTATAAGCTGCATACTGGCGGGCAGGGGTGGGCAGTTGGCACCGTGACCTTGGGAGCTGGGGAGCCTGACTAGAATTCCTGGGAGCCATGTGAGCTGGACTGGCAGGAGCAGCTGCAGCCAATGGGGAGGAGACCAGCACTGGCTGTTCAGATTGAGTTTCACTCCTGTGGCTTGAGATTTTTCTCTTTCTCTCCCTGTCGTGCTTTTCCTCTTTGTTTACGGGATTGGACAGACGAATGCACTGATGGAGCCCTAGCAAGCAAGATGTCTGCCTAGTGGATTTGGGATTCTGCCTTCAGTGCTGAGCAACCACTTCTTGCCATTGCCTACCACAGCTCCAGCCCCCTGACATGGCTGGGCTTTTACGGCTCTGGGCCCTCTGAGCACACAACCTGCCCTCTTCTAGTGGGGCATTTTACGTTGTGTTCTCTTGTAAGCACGTCCTTTTTGCTCTCCTTAGAGGTTAGTGTATGAGGCTTTTTAATCCATGGGAGATGGGTCAGGACCAGACAAAGCAACAGATAGAGAAAGGACTCCATCTTTACCAGTCTAATCAGACCGAAAAGGCCCTGCGAGTCTGGATGAGGGTTTTGGAGAAGTCTGCGGATCCTGCTGGCAGGTTTCGGGTTTTGGGTTGCCTCATCACTGCTCATGCAGAGATGGGCAGATACAAAGACATGCTGAAGGTAAGGTGAACTGGAGATGAATGCATGCCATTGTGTCGCACCCACGACGGAACATGGCTGGAGATCAGAACCTGAACTGGGGGGGTATTTTGTGTGTACCAGAAAATACCAGCTATGGAGTGCATGTTCTGGGCTGCTGTGATCCCTGTGCTCACCAGGGAGCTCCACCCCACAAGATACACAGAATATGATTTTTCACTGGGTCTGGTTCCTCAAGATTCCTGGGTTAAATTCTCCAATTATTCATGAGAACCTTTCTTGATGATTTCCCACATGCAGGCATACCATGTTATCAGGCTTCAGGAAAAGGCATGAGAACAGGACCCTTGTCCACTACAAGCTGTTTACAGTGTATATGTCAGCATAAAAGGAGAAATCCAAGTGGATTCTATAGAATAAGTATCGATCTTGTGGAGACATGTCTGTTATCTTGTTCAGCTTCTGCCTGATAGCTAATATAGATCTTATATTTGGGGTTTTTTAATTACAATTATTTGTTTGCCCGGGGGCTGATTAAGAGGGAAGAGAAGATGCTGTTTTGGTGAGGTAATTGAGACATCCCAGATGTCTCACAGTTGAGGTCAGAGAGCAGCTTCCAGTTGTGAGGACAGCATAGAAGAAAGAATGAAGGATATGGGGTTTGATGGAAGAGTGGTAAAAACCAGCTGAAGTTACATTTCAAGCACATGAGGATAAACATGTTCATTAATTAAATGAACAAAAAGAAGCCGGTGTGTGGATCTGAGAAGTAAGAGGATGTGTACAGAGAGCAGCAGGCAGCATTTGGGAGGGTGACTCAAGAACCCATAAGACAAGGCAAGAGAGTGTTGTAATAGTCTTAAGAAACTATCCCAGCCTGAAATAGGGTCTTACTAAAGGGCTTTGATATCCTTGTCCTGATGTTTTGGGTTGCCTCTTACTAGACTGGCTATCATTCAGCATTTAGAACAAAACATGAAAGGGATGTCTACATCTTAGTGAAAAGTTTTTGGTAGCTCTGTTTGGAATCGGAGTGGGGAGAGGGGAACATTTTACTGGTAAACCCATCCACATATCAAAGCCCTATATTGAAAACAAATACTTAGGATGAAGAAAAAAGGAGAGGTATTAATACACTTAGGAAAACATTTGAAGATAAACAACTCTGTTAAGTGGTGTAAAATTAAGTGCTGGCAAAACAACAGACTGATTGGGGAAGAAGAAAAAAGAGTGAGATGTAGCTACCTGAAGGAAATACTGAAGACTTGATGGGAAAAAAAAAGGGGGGGAAAAAAAAAAAGGAAAAAAAAGCAGAGGAATGAGCTTAGTATACTCAACATAATTCCTTACCTGAGAACAGAAAGTGGGACCAGAGTAGGTGAATTTTAATTTTTCACAGTATTGGGAAGGAAAAATGGCTTCAGTCAAACTAAAGATTTTACACAGCAACTGGTCAAAGGATAGAGAAAGAACAACTTTAGATTAAGCCACTGAGAGAGGAACTATCAGGAAAAAAGAATCAGAATTAAAGGCATGAAATAAAAAGTGATTTAAGAAGAGTTGTGATGCTCAACCTCTTTTGGAGAGGAAAAAATTACTTCACACCAAGAAAAGAGGCTGTGGCAATCAGGAAATACTGAAGAACTTCTGCAAAGTTAAGGGAATGTGGGGAAGCATGAGCTAGTGCACATCACTGAGTCCCCATAGCAGCTTTCCTAAACTGGAAGTGGAAACTGAGAAGATATTTACAAACCAAACATACACAATTTATGGTTGGTGATGTTTGGGGGTTTTGTTTGGTTTTTTTTTTCTTTGTTTATTTCCAAAGAATGTAAAATGTTCTAGTAGCCTGTATTATTATGTTTAGCCACTATACAAAAAGGAAGTCATTGATTGCCTTGGAATTTGCCATCCATAATCCTAACTGATAATTTCTAATGAAAATTGCTAACTATTTACCTTTGCTACTGAAACTAATTCAAGCCAGCAGTGTGCTTGCTTCATCACAAAACATGAGTTACTGCTTAGAAGAGTTTGTAGCCTGAAAGAGACTTCATTTAAGAGAACACTATGCAACAAATCCTGAAGGTTATAGAACTAAAACTGTCAGGATCAAGACTGCAATTTATTAGTAAAAAATCCATTAAAGATGTAGCGTAGTTTCTTCTATTAATAGAATACTTTAAGCTTAGGAATTCCAGAGAAAGTGGGATACATTACACTGATTGAAAGAAAACAGAACTCCATTGTGTCAGATGTTTCTTGCTTTACCAGCTTCTCTTTAGGGTCATTTAACAGCTGTTTTCCCCTTACTACCAGCCGAGTTCACCTTCCCTGCCCAGAGACTGTGTGAAGAGAGGCAGAGGTTTCTTCACAGGCCTTTTAAAACACCAGATAACTGCTCAGTGCATACAATGCTTCTCCATGTGCTGATGGCCCTGTCTGCCCTGCTCAGAGATGAGCCTCTTCTCTGGTGGGTGCTGAGCTGTATTTAAATAAACTACACACTTTTGTAAACACTATCTTCTCTACTTAAAGTTTGCAGTGGTACAGATTGACACGGCACGGGAACTGGAAGACCCAGATTTCCTTACAGAGAGCTACCTAAACCTGGCTCGCAGCAATGAGAAACTCTGTGAATTCCAGAAAACAATCTCGTACTGTAAGACGTGCCTGAACATGCAGGGTACCACTGTGAGCCTGCAGCTGAATGGCCAGGTGAGCCTCAGCATGGGCAATGCCTTCTTGGGCCTCAGCATTTTCCAGAAGGCTTTGGAGTGCTTTGAGAAAGCTTTACGCTACGCACACAACAACGATGACAAGATGCTGGAATGTCGTGTCTGCTGCAGCCTCGGGAACTTCTACACCCAGATAAAGGTACAGGAACCTAAGGGACAGAAGGGTGATTGTCCCACAGATTCAGGGAGGCATTGGAAATCACGTGAATTTCAGCCTTGATCTTTCCTATAAGAAGTGAAGTACTGAGAGAGCATTGTAAGCTGAAATCCCTTTGTAAAATCCGAATGGAGTACTCTCCCTCCACAGTAAGGATGGGAGGATCAGTGTCATGTTTACACAGCACAGCAGAAGCAGCTGTGAATATGTGTGTTGAAAAGATCAAACTTAGCTTCAAAGAAGATCACATCAGAGACACAGGGCTGGCAGCCAAAACTCATGGATTCTCTATTTCTACCGTTATTGTAGGCAAATACTGCCAGCAAGCAGCTGTAGGTAAAACCAGGCAGGGTCTGAGCATGGGGGTGATTTGCCAGTTCTAACTTCTGGTACAAACAACAAAAAGTAGTTTTTTCTCACAAAGTCTTGATTTCTTCACTCATAGAAGACTCATCACATGAAGTGTGGTGACCAAAAATAAAGAAAGTAACACTGTGCTGAATACTTCTCAGGTGTGAGATAAGAAGAGAGAAAGGAAATTTGAGAAGTTGTGGTTTCCTTTGTGCGTTGTGGAGAGTTAAAAAAATATGAGGACTTTTTCACTTCTGCAGTCTCATGTAACTTACTTGAGAATGGGTTTTGATATTTAGATAAGTTTTACATAATTACTGTAAAATAAGATTTATTTGTAACAGTGCTTTTAATGCAAAAAAGAGAAGGTGTTTAAAAATTAAAATGTATTATTATTACTTATTGTGAATTTGATGAGGCCATGAGTCTTAGTTCCTCTCCTGCAATGATGGATAACGAGCTTCTTGGAGATCCCAACTCACCGTATTGAGCAAATGAAGGCTCCATGTAGATGTTACAAGTAGAGATGATGTAGGAGCAGAAAAAGTTTTCAGCCTTTGCTTATAGACAAGGGTAAATGGTTCCTGCAGAATAAAGTTAATGGCATTAACTTTAAGTTAATGAGTTTAAAGAGGTACAGAAATCTCATAGGTGTTACATGTTAGTAAATAAAAAATAGTTGGGCTTTCTTCTTCTCTCCCTTTATTTTTTGCTGTGACTGCTGTTTGTGTGCTTGTCTGCCCTCCAGGACTACGAGAAAGCCTTGTTTTTCCCCTGTAAAGCTGCTGAGCTGGTGAATGATTATGGGAAGGGCTGGAGCCTGAAGTACCGTGCCATGAGCCAGTACCACATGGCCGTGGCCTATCGGAAGCTGGGGCGCCTGGCAGACGCCATGGATTGCTGTGAGGTACGGGGGGCAGGAGCCACAGAGCTCTGGGGGCTCTGCCAGGGGATCCTGCCACAGGACTGGAGCACGAGAGGTACCCTGGCATTCACACCGGACTGTAGATCTTCCTGCTGCCTTCCAATCTTACAGCTGTGGTTTCTGTAACCAGGGGGCTTCAAAATTTGAGCCTATGAATGGCCCCTGGTTAGGAACATGTGAAAAAGATTTTCCTTGCCTTAAAAGATGGTGCCACTTCTTTGGAGCTGATCTTTCAGTGGCCAGAGTGCAGAGTCCCAGCCTTGCTGTTTTGAACAGGAACAAGCTCTTGTACTGACCAGTGGCAATTTCTTTCAGGAGTCCATGAAGATTGCCCTGCAGCACGGTGACCGGCCGCTGCAAGCACTGTGTCTGCTCTGCTTTGCAGATATCCATCGCAGTCGCAGAGACATCCAGGTACAGCTCTTTCCTGCCAGGAAGGATAGGGGGAATAGCAAGAGGGCATGAAAAGCAGTTCATAGCAAAATGTGTGTTTTCCTCCCTGCTTCTGCAGACAGCTTTCCCTCGGTATGATTCTTCCATGAGCATCATGACAGAGATTGGAAACCGCCTGGGCCTGATCCAGGTGCTGCTAGGAGTGACTAAGTGCTGGATGATTCAAAAGGAGCTGGACAAGGTCAGTCACAAACTTGTTTCTACAGAAGTTTGTAGGGCAAGATTAGAGCAGTCTTGGACTGCACTTTGATGAGGGTACAGTTCAGAAGCAACCTGTACCCCCTTGGTTCTACCAACAGGGTCTGTTGCTTGTAGACACTTGTATTCCTCTGAATGGTCTCTCTCAGCCAGGAATTTGTTATAATGGTAGGAACATCCATTCTGAGTCAGACTGCTAAATTACAGAATTGCCTCATTAGTCAATCCTGATGACTTTTAAGCTCTATACTGAGAAACCAGCACTGGAGGAAGGAAGCCTTATGCTCTGAAATAGATTCCCCTGCCTACTTTTTAGTTATATGACTAAGCCCATTGATGTGCTAATGATGTTTAGACAGCTCTACAGCTCCACCATGTGCTTTGCCGGCAAATGTGGCATAAAATTCCTGGAGAAACTCTGACTGTCTATAAACTCTGATTATGAAACAGAGGAACAAAAGCAGGAATTTATTTGGAGATAGACAACCAGTCAATATAGAACAAGGGGGTGAAGTCACTTATTTTGAAAATGCTTAGGCAGTGTGTATGTGTGTTAAAGTCCAGACTGCACTAGATGCAGCACATTGCACAGCAGGAACATTACTCAGGGACAGAATGAAATGCTCAAAGGTTAGCCCTGAACTAGCTCTGAACCTGGAGTACCTGCACAGTGCCACATCAAGATGCTGGTTGGGTCTAAATATGATGAAGATTCACTCTTACCACTCATATTGAGACATCAAGAATTTTAGCTCAGATGAACCATCCCAGACATCAGTACGCCCAGTATATGTCAGAATAGACAAGTTCAGGGTGCTGTCAGCATCTGAGTGCCTCCATCAGGGCACCAGTTGGGTGAGACACACCGTGCAATCTCAGCAAGTAAACACAATGTTTGTTAGCAATGGAAGAAGAAACTGTGGACTTGAAAAGTTTGTTCAGTGCCAGAAGTATGGGACAGGACACAGCAGGTAGGCCTCTGCAGGAGAGAATATTCAGAGCACTCAGCAAACCCTTACATTCACTGATTCTGTCTTGAGCCACTGTCAGCCTCTGATATCAAGCAACTCTCACTTGAGAGAACATGATGAGGGCTTTGCACAGAATTCTAATCTCACCAAATCCCACAGAAGAAGAAAGTGGAGGAATCTTGCATTATGTCCCAGGCATTAGAGGGAACTCTGCCCTGCTGGGTCAGAGACCTTATGTCTGTTGACCAAATGTGACCTCCTTAGATGTCACATCGCTGAATATTCACCCAAGCCTGTTCTTCAACTTGACAAGCCCAGTTTCCATTTCTCATGCTACTCATCTCTATATCAGTTACTAAATAAAGTAATTTGCTAACTTCCCACTTGCAGATTCCCAGTTTTTGTCCAAGCTTCCTCCATCCTCCCAGTCTCTTTGGTTAGTTAGTCCATTTCATTTGCATGTAGTGTAGTGAGTGCTATTCCAGATCCTCCCAGGCTGCTCACAGCTTGCTTGCTGTCATTCTTGTACAGTCTCATATTCCTGTCCAAGACAAACTGTCCCCTAGACTTGTCAACATCTTTTCCCCTACCCCACACATTTCACTTTGATTCTTAGTCACAGTCATTAATTTCAGGAGTTTCCAGTACACACTCAGTCTTCCTAAGCACAGTTCTCAGTTATGTTCTCCCTGCTGGCCTTCAGTTCCCACTTCCCTCTCCTACCATTTCCTTACCCTACTCTGCTGCCACCACAAATCTAATGCCATCTCCTCTGCATTCACAGTGCATTTTCGCATCTCATCTGGTCCTCTCCTCCTACAGTAGCAGTAACACCAAATTATAGGGTAGAAATTTCATAACATGCATCACAAGGGAGACCTCTTCTTCCCCTTGGACAAGAGAGACTAATTACCAGAACAGGAAGGAACACTGTGACATCTAGGGGAAAGTAGGGACACATTTGGTATGACAGCTGCTATGCTAAATATTTCCTTCAGATTTAAAAAATGGATAGCAGAACACTCCTACATCACACCATGTGTAAGTAAGGCAAGGTGGATATATGAACAGCAGGGAAAAAACGGATCAGTGTGGTGTATTGGTGCTGGTGATCCCTTTCCTCACCTCTGGTACAAGTGAAATTGGAGTTGCCCAACAATTATGGAGCCTGCAAGGTAGCATGGGGACAAGGCTTGCTTTGCTTGTGCTCCATCCCAGCCCCAAATGAGCATGTGGGGCTGAGTTTAAATAAGTCTGTATTCTCTCTGCTTGGGGGCCAGCCTCTGCCAACACTGACACTGAGTGTCTGCAACAGAAGTGTCGGTCTTGCATTACTCGTGGTCTTTCAGAAACCAACCTTTTCTCACGGATCAACTTCTGGGAGGAGAGGGAAATCTACCCTCCCAAAAAAGCTTTCTTGATTCTCCAGAGTTGCAGGGATGCTTGTTTATCCAAATTTTACTCTGTTCTTCTTTACCTATTTTTTAAAAATAATTCTCATAGGACATTCATACAAGCCCGTTTTTTATATATTTGGCTGAGAACTAACAACCAGTGCTCTCAATTCACAGGCTCTGGAAAGCATTGAAAAGGCACAGGAGCTGGCAGAGGGACTAGGGAACAAGGTAGGATCCTACAGCTTCTTTTCAGCACACTTCGTAGTCGTGTGTCAGGCAATATCAGATGGCAAACACTGAAGTATCCAGGCTTGTGTTGCTCATTAGCATTCCTATTAACCAGTGAGTGCTTGGGATTTGCTTTGTCATGAAGTGTTTGGTTGTGGGCAGTTGCACAGATAACCATCAGCATGCAAATCTGAAAAGTGAGTGAGGAGTCGATGGGATAGGCAAAGGGGAACGGTAAGCAGTGAAAATGGGGTGTAAAACAAGCAGAGAACTAGAGGATTAGAGGTGTCTTCCTGAAAAACATTTTTGCCCTGAGCAGCTGCTGAACTGTGTGCTGGCTGGAGGGAAAGACCCTCTATGTCAGGGTAGCTCAGAGAAACCATGAGTGGAAGAGCTGCCGAGTGTCTCAAACCTGGTGTTACCTTTTGTGATGCAAAGAAGGGCTAATGGCAGGAAGTGCTGAGACCTGCTGATGTTTCTCCTGTTTCTGGCCTGTGTTCACCCTGTTGTTCACTTGTCTTGTTTCTGTCCTGCGCATGCAGCTGGGCCTGCTGAAGCTGCACTGCCTGTGTGAAAGGATCTACCGCACAAAGGAGCAGCAGCGAGAATTGCGTGACCACGTAGTGAAGTTCCATGAGTGTGTGGAGGAGATGGAGCTGTACTGTGGCATGTGTGGAGAGTCCATTGGGGAGAAGAACAACCAGCTCCAGGCGCTACCCTGCTCCCACTTCTTCCACTTGAAGTAATTAGCTGGAAGTACTAAATATTATTGTCATGACATTAGTCATAGGAAAGAGCTGCTTATGCCCAGAGTAGTCCTGTGCATGCTGTTCCCCAGCTCTTTGTCTTGATTACCTGCTTACCTTTGTCTTGATCCTGCCTTGCAGGATCCCATTGCAGTGCTGAGTCTCACAGCCTTGGAGGGTGAGATTTAGCCATCATATCCATCACATCCCACTTGTCCTCTAAATGATTATTCACTGTTGCCATTGCATTGTAGGTGGTCAGCCCAGTTCACAGATGCTTATTTGATTCCTCCTGAGGAATCAGTTCTTCGCTCCCTGCCACAGTTTCAATTTTTCCCCAGTCCCCTCACTTTGTCCCTTGGCTAGTGGCACACAGAGGTGAAGTCGTTCAGCCTGTTATCATGCTACTGCCATGAAAGAAGTTAGGTGTATCATCATTTTCTTGTAGAAGAAACACGAATGTTACAAAACACATTGATCTGAAAACTAAGAATTTAGTAACAAAGTCTCACACTGACACCAGAATTAGGATCAAACTACTGGGCAGTGAGAGATGCCCGACGAGCTCTGTGGACTTGTCCCCAGGAGTACAGGAACAAATTTCTGTAGAGGAATCTGCCGAAGCGCCTCCCTGAGAGGGATGGGGAAGAGATCCAGTCTGTCCGTGGCGGGAGGGCCCAGGGGGAACAGCTTTGTGTTGTACAGCGGCCGTGGAGCCGCCCTGGGGGAGCCTCGGCCCGCGGCAGAGCGCCCCCCGACCCGACCTCCTCCCGTTGCAGGTGCCTCCAGACCAACGGGACCCGCGGCTGCCCCAACTGCCGCCGCTTGTCGGTGAAGCCCGGCTACGTCTGAGCGCCCGCGGGGCCCGGCCGGGGCCTGACGGAGCCGCTCCTCGGGCTGTGCCCGGCGGGGGCGTCCTCGGCCTCCTCCGCGCGGGGCCGGCTCGGGCTGACGGCCCGGCCCCGCTCCCTCCCCCTCGCCGCTGTGTACGGGCACTGACTGTACTGTAATAAAGGGTTTCTCCGGGACACCGCCCCGTCTGCCTGCAGCGCCGAGCGCCGCCCACACCCCGCCCCGCGGTGGCGGCGCCGCCATCAGCCAGCAGCTTTGGGACTGCACGTGACCCGCCGGCCGCTCCCCGCCCCGCCGGCAGATTCGGCACGGCCGCGATCGGGGCGGCGGAGGCCGCGATCGGGGCGGCGGCGGCAGCGCCGGGGGAGGGGAGGGTGCGCGGAACCCCCGGGCCGCACGTTCCGCCCGGGGCGCTGCCCCCTGTCCTGCGCCGCCGGGAATCCGCAGTGCGGAATCTGCCGGCCCGAACCCGCCGCGCCGTGCGCGCCTACGGGCCGGCGGAAAGATGGCGTCGGTGTGGGATGAGTCGGAGGTGAGGGGCCGGAGCCGGGGGCGCCGGGGCCGGGCCGGGGGCGGCGGGGCCGGGGCGAGCCGCGGGCCGGGCCGAGGGTGACGCTGCCGTTGTGCCCCCGCAGGACGGCGTCGGCGAGGAGGTGCTGAAGATGTCCACGGAGGAGATCGTGCAGCGCACCCGCCTCCTCGACAGCGAGATCAAGGTAGCGGCGGGGGCCGCGCCGGGCCGGGGAGCGGAGCTGGGCCGGGCCGCCCTCCCGCCAGCTCTGTGCTGCTGTCGGTCGGGGCGGGCGGGTGGGCACAGCCACGGGGACAGCAAAAAATTAAACACGGTTAATTGAGTCGAGAAGGGCAGATTGAGGAATACTGGACCGCGAACGTAGCTAAAGTTACACAGGCCCTCCCTGCCTCGTAGGCACAGGGGAGGGGGAAGTCTGTTCTGTGGCCTGAGTCAGGTAGGATCATTGGGTAATTCGGGTTGGAAGGGACTTGAGTAGACCTCGAGGCCAAACTCCTCAAACCAGGGTCAGCCATAACCCAGGCCACTCAGGGCTTTATCCGGTTGGATGTTGAAAGCCTTTAAAGACAGATATTGGTTTGCAGGGTGTTCAGTACTGCTGCTTGACAGACCTCGTGACGATAAAGATTTGCTTTGTATACAGTCTGAGCTGCACCTGTTTCAGTCTTTCATTATTTCATCTGCTCGTTGTGTACTCGTGTGAAGTGTCTGGTTCAGTCTCTTTGATACCTCCTTCCCCAGCAGTTCTGTTCTCCAGCTGAACAAACCCACCTCCCTCAGCTGTTTCTCACAGGGCCCATGCTCCAGCTCCCAGCCATCTTGGTGGCCCTATGCTGAACTCAGTCCAGGTTATCAATGTCTTTGCTGTATGGGGGGACACCAAAACTAGACTGAGTGCTCTAGGTAGGATCTAAAAGTATTGACTAAAGAGTACTGAACACTTCTCTCCATCTACTGCCTAACAGTCCTGACAGTACAGCTCAGGATGCAGTTTGCCACCCTCGCTGTCAGGGCACATTGCTGGCTACTGTTCAGTTTATTGCCTTATGGAGACCCCCCAGGCCCATTCTCAGCCAGACAGTCACCAGCATGTGCCACTGTAAGGTGCACTTCCCTCCCTGGTGTGGGACTTTGCGTGCGTCCTCGTATTTTATAAGATTTCTGTATGGCAGCTCTCCTCTTGAATGCAGAGACTGCCCCCCAGTTTGGTGTCATCTGCAAACGTGATGAGGAAACATTCCATCCTCTTGCTTGTTCATTCATGAAGATGTTAAGTTGATAGACCTGTCTCGAGATAGACACGTTTTGCATAAAAGAGCACTTGCAAATTTAGAATGTTTGCTGCCCAGTGATAGCAGTATTGAGATAAAATATTTTATAAATTCTACAGAGTAACTTCATCCTATACTGCTTCAGGCCCCACAAGTAATTCTGACTCACTAATGTACTTTATTATTCTTTAAAGATAGTAAAGGTAAATATGTGTCTTATTTTTAAACTGCAGACTACAGTAAGGAGTAGAAGTAACCTTCTTCATTTTATAGTAAGAGCATTATAATTACAAAATGTTTGTCAGAACTCTCCCTTCAGGCAATTTTCCTTGAATCATTTCTAGGCAGTTCTATTAAATCAAATTTATTAAGTTTTTTGCATTTTTTTTAACAGATTCTGTATTGGCTCCTGTAACAGTTCTGTTCTGTGAATGTGTTACAGTATTATGCTTAGGCATAAAGACTTCAAAAAATAGTTTGTTAGTGAGAGTGGATTTCCCCATTGAACAGAATCACATACACCAGGTTCAGGTGTGACCAGTTCTCCTGAGAGCTTTTGGTGCTCCAGTCACTTCAGTAGGGATCACAGAGTGTGGATTTGCACACTGTGTGACTGACCAGGAAAGGGAGGAAAAGGCCTCTCAGTGTCAGCCAGACAGCACTGCAGACACCTGTGGTGGGTATGTTAGTGTTGGGTGTAAATGTACTCACTGTTGGATGGGGAGTATAGAACTTTTTTTCTTAAGAGGGTTTTTTTTTTTTTTTCTTACAGTTAGTAGGATCATAGAATCGTAGAATATTTTGGGTTGGAAGGGGCCTTTAAAGGCCAACTCCTGCAGAGAGCAAGGACATCTTTAAGTAGACCAGGTTGCTCAGAGCCCTCTCCCATCTAGTCTTGAATGTTTCAAGGGATGAGACACCCACCATGTTTCTGGGCAACTTGTTGCAGTGTTTTACTGTCCTTACCATAAAAAAAAAATCTTATATCTAGTGTAAATTTACCCTCTTGAAATATAAAACCCTTACCCCCTTGTCCTGGTGCAACAGGTCTTACTAAAAAGTCTGTCTCCATCTTTCTTACAAGACACCTTTAAATATAGAATGGCCACCATGAGGTCTTCCTGGAGCCCTCTCTTGCCCTGGCTGAATCACAGAATGGTTTGGGTTGCAAAGGACCTTAAAGATCATCTAGTTCCAACCACCTTGCAAAACATCACTAAAAGAGGTGTCTAAATGTAGGTACTTGTGTATCTGTATATATTAAAAGATCACAGCCAAAGCACAGTTGCCATATCTGGGTCATACTGATATGTAGGTCACATTACCACCCTGTAAGCTGTTGCACTGATTAGGCTGAAGCTACCAAGTGACACTGGGAATAAATCATTTGGGGTTATTGATGAGTTAGAGACTAGAATGGGCTATGTAGCCTTGATTCCTAACAAATTTTGGCTCATTTGCCAGCCTTGCCTTTTTTTTTATATTGCATTTCCCTTTATTCCTCAGACTTAGATTTCTGTCACTGTTTGGTTTTGGAATAATCTATTAATTTATCTTGGCTCAGTCTTGTGACACTATTCCTTTTTCTTTCTTCTGTGTACCAATGGCAGATTATGAAGAGTGAGGTACTGAGAGTGACCCACGAGCTCCAGGCCATGAAAGACAAGATCAAAGAGAACAGTGAGAAGATCAAAGTGAACAAAACCCTGCCATACCTTGTCTCCAATGTTATTGAGGTGAGGGTGCTGGGCTCTTAGGTAGTAGACATGAAAAGTGTGTGCAATTTATAGTGGCAGGAAAGTCATCAGGATTCAAAACCTGGAGTATTCTCAGACTACCAATGCTGCCAGAGCCAGGACTTTCATTTTTCTGTTGGTTTTACTTGTGACCTGGAAGTGCACGCCTGTTGCTCACTTGTTCTCTGGGTTGTTCATTAGGCTTTGGGTACTGTTCATCTGTGCCTAACAACCATCAGAGGGTGACACAGCCCTTCTGAGTGTAAACTGGAGCATCTGAAATTGGACACATGCTCTCTGAAACTTGTGAAACAGCGAATGAAAGGCTGTGGCTCTGTTCCTCCATCACATTCTTTTTGTAATTCAGTAATTTTGATGATAGGAAAAAGAATGCTGATAGTATGCTATTAAGAATGGGATTGGTTTGTACTACCATTTTAAAACTAATGAGCTTAAGCCTTAATGTGAGCTGCTGTATGGGAGAAGGAATCACTTTGTTCTGAATTTTGTAATGTCTTTTTATGCACTGTTGCATGCTGCTTCATAAGGAAAGGAAGAAATCAATTTTTACAGAAGGGCTTTAATGCTTTCAGGATTCTACTGCTGATGGATGATGGAAATATTTCTTCCAATGCATGTATGTTAGAAGCATTAACCCTGGGGTCATCCTGCTAACCTGGTTACACTGTCATGAACTCTTTCACCCTGGTTTTCAGCTACTGGATGTTGACCCAAATGATCAGGAGGAGGATGGAGCAAACATTGACCTGGATTCCCAGAGAAAGGGCAAGTGTGCTGTGATCAAGACTTCTACACGTCAGGTAAGACACGTGTGCCCAATGCTGGTGTGAGGAGTGATGCAAAGGATCTTCCCCTGGTACATCTGGTTTTGCTCTATTTCATTTCTTTTTTACAGACATATTTCCTGCCTGTTATTGGGTTGGTTGATGCTGAGAAGTTGAAGCCAGGAGATTTGGTGGTGAGTGATTCTACTGTGATAGTTAGATATGATGGAGGCCAGAATGTCTTGCCTTTAAGAAAGAAGACAAATCTGTCCAGATTTCCCCAAGACCGTTTCTCTACTAAAATTTTAATAGAAAGGTATTATGGGTTCAGTTAGATTTGCAGTGAAGAAAAGTAGTTTGGGGTATGTGTCCTTTATACATACAGTTAGGTGCTGAAAGTTTAGAGACCACTTAGTAAGTTTTTTAAACCCTGTCTTTTTTATTGTAAATCAAGTGGACCACTCATTTGAAATGTGGAAGGTTGACTGTGGCATTGCCCACTCTGCCAAGCTGGGGTGATTTGATGAATGCCAGTGTCAAAGCTGGTTATTCCTGCATTCTTGAGGTCTAGTAAATCAGCTTTGATTGCATGTTTATTAAGTGCTCTCTGAGGCACTTGTTAAAAGCAAAGGACTTGTGTTTACAGGGGGTGAACAAAGACTCTTACTTGATCCTGGAGACTCTGCCTACTGAGTATGATTCCCGGGTGAAAGCCATGGAGGTGGATGAGAGGCCCACAGAGCAGTACAGCGACATCGGGGGGCTGGATAAACAAATCCAAGAGGTGATACTTTATGTGTAGTTTCTGGTGTGACTGTGGACAACAGTCTTTGAACTTCAACTCAAAAGCAGACAGCCTGGATCTGTGGAGAAGAATGGGTTTGTGTATTAATACTTTTCTTTTGTTGTAGCTTGTGGAGGCCATTGTCCTGCCGATGAATCATAAGGAGAAATTTGAAAATTTGGGTATACAGCCACCCAAAGGAGTCCTTATGTATGGGCCTCCAGGAACAGGGAAGACGCTTTTAGCTCGAGCATGTGCTGCCCAGACCAAGGTAAAAGGAATCCTGTGAAAGTGTGCACTGCTGTAGAATAGTACCTGACAGAGAGTAAGAACACCTCCAGGGGAAGAGGATCATACACACAAATTGGTGTTACAAAGGGTGGGACTTTCCTGTCTATTTGTTTGCTTGCTTGTTTTAATTAAGGGCTTCTTATGGTACTCAGAATTGACCCTATTGTGAAATGAGGCCTAGGATTAATTCTCTTTCACTTCCCAGGCCACGTTCCTGAAGCTGGCAGGTCCACAACTTGTGCAGATGTTCATTGGCGATGGAGCGAAGCTGGTACGTGATGCTTTTGCTCTTGCAAAGGAAAAAGCTCCTTCCATCATCTTTATTGATGAACTGGATGCCATTGGCACTAAAAGGTGAGCTGTAGTCCATGTTGTAAAGTTCTTGGGAGCTGCCTAGCAGCCTCCTTTGCCTGTGTATGTAAGCAGAGTCTTTTAAAGCATGGCTTACTCAGAAGAAGAGGGTGAACACAGTCACAGATGGATAGCAGTTGCCACAATCTTTGGGCTCAAGAGCAAAGTTTGTCAGACTTGGGGTCTGTCTGATAGCCTCCTGCTGTATAAAACTGTTTTCTGATCACTGCAGCAGGCACCTGGAGATGTTCACCCTCATTTACTACTTGGGTCTGGACAACATAATGTTGTCCAGCCCCATTCAGCTGTAAGGACTAAATAAATCTTAGGTGCTGCTGACATATTCCAGTTGCAGTCCTCATCATGGTAGGACTGTAGTTTCAAGGAAGAATTTGTAACACCTCAGCCAAGGAGCATGAACTGCCATGATGCTGTGTTTTGATGTGGTTAAAAGCATAGGGACAGGGTGGTTAGGTTCACACTGATAGTTTTACCCTTGTTTCCCCTCAGGTTTGATAGTGAGAAGGCCGGTGACCGGGAGGTGCAGAGGACCATGCTGGAGCTGCTTAATCAACTCGATGGTTTCCAGCCCAACACACAAGTCAAGGTCGGGAGCTAGCAGGGAGTGCTGCTGAGGCCCAGGGCACTCTAGCAGGGGATGGGAAACAATGTCCAGGGAAGAAGCTTGGTGAATCTTTGCAGAGAAGAGGCCTGTCTTCCAGGTGCCTCACACTGATGATTCTACTTCTACTTAGGTGATTGCTGCAACCAACCGGGTTGATATCTTGGATCCAGCTTTGCTGCGCTCTGGACGATTGGATCGGAAGATTGAATTCCCAATGCCTAATGAAGAGGCCAGAGCCAGAATTATGCAGATCCATTCACGCAAAATGAATGTCAGGTATGGCCTTCTGGGGCTCTTTTTGTCACTCACAGTGGTACCTCAGGGCTGAGATGTGGTTGGCAGTCACTTGTTGGGAGCTCACTGTGGGGCTGAGGAAACTCCCTCCATTGCTTTTTCTGTTGGTACGGTACATGCTCTCAGACTTTCTTTCCCATTTGCTCATATCAGCCCTGATGTGAACTATGAGGAACTGGCTCGCTGCACAGACGATTTCAATGGAGCCCAGTGCAAGGCTGTGTGTGTCGAAGCGGTAAGTATTCCTGCGTAGGAATAGCACTGATGGGAAGGAAATGTGAAAGCTGGCATGGAGTAATTATGGTGTGATGCTCACATTCCCTCTCTAAATACTGTCTCATTGGACAGGGGATGATTGCTCTCCGCCGTGGAGCTACAGAGCTCACCCACGAGGACTACATGGAAGGAATCCTAGAGGTTCAAGCAAAGAAAAAAGCCAATCTGCAGTACTATGCCTGATCCCTGCCCAGTCAAGGTTGTGGCCTTGGCAGAGGACAGGAGTAGACTGGACTGTATTACTTACTTTCTGTCTGGAAAAAATAAAGCATTTTTTCCCTTTAAAAACAAATCCATGATGTGTTGGGGCTGTCGCCCTTGCTCGGTGGTTCTACATCTGTGTAAGAGAGGCTAGAAGCCTCCTATCCACAGTGCCCATCGTGCTGCCTTTGGACCCTCCTCCAGCTAGAACTGGATTAAACCCTACTCCGATACTGTAGTAAGTTAGCTGAGACTCCATTTTCTTTATGTGGGAAAAGCCAATTCCTTATTCACATGACTTATTTTATACAGTTTTCACAGACCTCGTGTGCAACACCCATTGGCTGGTAGTTTTCTTACTACTTCATTTTTTGGTCAGAAGGTGATTTGTGTGTACGTGCTAAGATTCTGGTTGTTTACATTTTTCCTTTATGGGTTCTTATGGAACAGCTCTGATTGTTTACAGAGATGCACTTATTTTTCAACTCAAGAACAGGTTGTTTTAATGAACCTTTCATATTTTTTTCACATGGGAACTTGCAAATTGCTTAACTACACTTAGAAGAGATGACAGGCTAGCTATTAATTTAATAGAGCAGACCTGATTTTATGAGGCCTTTCTTTTATAATTCTTCTACCTGTTACAACACTGATACTCCCTCATGAGGACCAAGAGGCTATGCTGCAGTAAGTGTACTGTGACACTGAAGACCTGCAGCTCCTGGTTCCTGCCTGCAGAGCCAGTGGATAGCCTAGAGCCTTGTTAGAGTTTGAAACTTTTGAACACTCATTTTACAAGGCTGAACGCAATTCACACATGAATGATGTTTTAACTTTGTCACTTCAACTTAACTCTTGAAGCTTTAACACTTGCTGCTATGTGTATGTGAGCTCTCTGGGGAATCAGTCGGGTCATTAGTCAAAGAATCCAAGATTTCATCCACTGAGCAAGTCTTTCAGTACTTTTAATGCCAGTTGAGAATTACAACTTCCATTTAAAAATTACACTTTTCATAAATACACTGACTTTAGCATTAAGTATCTTACATGCCACTGTATTGTATTTTAAATACAATGTAAACATCTCCAAATGCTGGCCATCTCATCTTTACCTGTGCAGTTTTTGGACGCTTGGGAGAGGGGTGGGGATGTGAGAAGGAAAAAAAGAATAGATGGACGAAAGAAAATTGCACTCCAGAGTACTTTGGCTGATGTTCCTGAGTTAGCCCTAGTACTTGTGCTGGTACCAAGGTCCTTAGTGCTCATTTTGGAGAGGGATTTTGTTCCAGCAGAACACACGTGTCCTTGACACGCTGTGCTCAGGGCATTTTGACATTGGAAGGGGGTGAGTGGAGAACTGAGCAGAAGCCACACATTCCTGAGGAAAATACACTGGTTCCTTTGGACACTAATATTAGAGGGGGCTGTACATCTGCTATTTTAGCAGTACTGTTATTTGAGCTCAGGGAGAATTACTCATCTCCTTTCACAGAACAGGATTTGCACCCACAAGGTAGTTCAGAAGTGAAAGTTGATCCTGGCAGCTCAAACTATGACATATTTTGAAAAATGTACCTCTGGTGGAAAAAGTTAAAAGCTGCGCATTGCATACATCTCCCCATTAAAACCAAGGGTATGTTAGTTAGCCAAATGAGTAACCTTCACTGTGTAAGAAGCTGAGAAAAACTTTCCTCTGCTTTCCCAGAGTCCGTAAGAGTTTTCTTGGAGTCTTGCTGCTCAGTTACAGCTAGCTCCTTTTGGAAACAGTTTGAGTAGTGAGTAAATAGCTGAATCCACAGCATGGAATAGCACAGGTTTTTGATTTAAATAAATTAATACTAAGAATGGGCTAATTCTTTGGCCTAAACCTCGGCTTAGATCAAGGTTCTTTTGGGAAAGGATGGCCTGAGCCAACACTAGACATGCCTGTTGCAAAAGTGTTCAAGCCAACTTCACTTAGCTCCTTGCCCTAAATTGGGTCTGAATTACACAGACCTGCAGCAATAGAGTTGGTGCGTAAACATCCCTTACAACTGGACAATAACAGGACCATGGAGGTACAGTTCAAAAAACAGCACAAAAAAAGACACAACCTTGGACTTAATCCCTTGTAAACAGAAGAAAAACAAGTTGAAAGAACTGTCCCCCTTAAACCATCAATGATCAAGTTGCCAATAATTCAAACCTGGAGTTACTTGCAATGTCCGTGTCTGCGGCTGGAGGCTGTAGCAGCGTCCCAGGGGCTGGCATTTCGACAGCTCGGGCACTGCTCTCCACACGCTGACATGCCACCTCTTCCTGGTGTTAACCCACAGCTCTGCCCAGGCTGCGCTTTCCAGAGTCTCTCCTCATCCCTCTGGGGTCACACGGCCCCGTTTTCTTGTCTGGGTTTTTGTACGGACGCCCGGGAGGTGTTGAGTGACGGGGCCAATGTGCAGAGGAACCCAGCCAGCAGGGTGAGGCCCAAGCCCCCCCAGGCACAGAACATGGACCAGCCATAGCCATGACTGATGTCCTCTGGCAGCCCATAGACGTAGCGAGGATAGCGGGACAGCTCAAAATTGATCCCAGCTACGCATGTGCAGAGTGAGATGATACAGCAAGTACCTGCAGGAGAAAAGCAAGAGGCTTCTACACTGCCCTCAGACAGGTTAATTATGCTCTGTTTTTTCCCTCAGTATTTTCAAAGTCATGAATTTTCAAAATCAAGAATTACCCTTGGGGTTTTTTCTGCAGTCCTACCAGACGCTCTCCATATAGGGCAAAGGGGAAAAAAAGAAGGGAAAATATGTAGGACTACAGGATACCTTGCTTCACAAATAACCTTAGCACTTTTCATTGCAATTTTGAACTCAGTTTATCATGCTTTGATTCTTCTGAGACTATTTCCAGTGTCTAATGTCATCAGGTTCCAGACAGTACTTGGGCAGTTTCTCCTATTAAAGGTACTTAGCTCACTGAATCCCTGGGCTGCGAAGTGCAGCACTTTTTAGTTTCCACTAGGAACACCCACACTTCTGCCAGTTGTGCCCTAGGCCCACAAAGCCTGCCCAGGTTTTTGTCATCTGCTACACATTCACTGAACACATATACAGAGGAGAGAAAAGCCTAAGAAGACACAAGGCACTTTAGTATGTCTAACATACCCTAGTACACTAGACTCCAGGTCTATACTGCCCATTTTCAAATTGAAAAATCAAAGTTCAGAAAAACCTTTGGTCATACAGAAAGTCTGCTCCCAGCCAGGACAAACAGATGTAACACCCCTGGCAAGCACTAAACTCATGTCCTTAGAACCAGGCCAGTGTCCTCCCAGGCTTGGCTGCCTTGGACTTCATCATTACGTGAAGATCCAAGCATCTTTGAGTACTAGAAAGGTGCTCTACATTAACTTAGGTTATGATTCCTAGAGAAAACTGGGCTGAGCTGTCTGACAGGAGCCACAGGCTGCACACTTGGAGCCAGCCAGAGGGCTGTGCTCACTGTGCACATGGTCCCCGTGGCTACACACCAGCTCTCTAGAGCAGAAGGCTCACAGACACACATTGGGGTCTACTGAGAAAATACTCATCCAAGCACAGGTCCTGCCCAGTGCTGGAAGTGGTAACTGCACTGTGCTGACACCTTGCTGCTCTAAGTAACTGCTTCATGTGGTGGTTGTGGGCTGACGTTACTTTGACTTTTACAAAGCAGCAATACTGGATGTGGTGACTTGAGGAGCAAAAGCGAAAGGCTCTCACCTCCCATTAGGAAGAGCAGCCCAGCCACGTACTGCATGAGCTCCTGCTGTTTGCAGCAGCCCAGCACACCAATGATCCACCCAAACAGGATGATGGAGACTGCCATGCCAATGAAGCCAGCTGTCATCCTCCGCAGATCTGAAGGAAAAGGAGAAAAGCAAGACAAAAGACATGAAGGTGGCAGTACCTAGAGAGAACAGCCAGGGCAGAGTCCAGACAGATGGGGATTTACTGGTTCTAAAGTTTATACTTCAGCCATGTACTTCTCCTGTAGCTTCTTGGAAGTAGATAGTTTGCCCACACTGCAACTAAGGGAATCCATCTAAAATGGCTCCATTGTGCTGGGCACTGTGCAGCTGGAGAGCATTTCAGTCCTGATCCAGAGAAATACCAGCCAAATACTCCCCAGCATGGGACAGAAGGGGTGCATCACGAACTCATGTTAGTACTGCAATGGTGGGTTTCTTTTTTTTTTTTTTTTTTTTTTTTTTTTTTTTTTTTTTTTTTTTTGTGTGGTATCTTTCTTTCAGATAGAGCTTGTTGGGGGAGAAAATTTTCTGCTGAAAATAGAAACAAAAGAAGCAAGAGGGGACACTGGAGAGGACTAAAGGATTAGAGCAGGGGAGGCACATAGTGTGAACTGAAAAGAGGAATAGTGGGAGGACAGAAGCAGACAGCAGATCAATACAGTATTATGGGAACAACTCCAGTAACAAGCTCTAAAAAAAAGCTTGGGTACCAGTGACACGAACAGCACTTTGTTATCCATAGTAAAATTGCTGCTCTTGTCTCCTCCTAGTTCAGTCTGAAACTAGGATTTCCTTGACACTGACTCACATGACAGGGGCTATGTTGAATTATGTGAGCAACAGAACAAAAAACCAGAGAGAAGCAGGAACAGAAAAAAAACCTGATTAAATCATTCTCAGTCACAGGCTACAGGTCAGTTATCTGTATGGGAAGGACTTGGGCAGCCTGTAGGCCAGGTGCTGGTGCAAAGACAAACTGAGATGTTCCCTAAAAGGACTGGTCACCAGGGGATTGCATTAGATCACTGGTGTGCACACAGAAAAGTGCAACAGGATCTATACAGTGCTGCAGCACCTTTGCTGTAAGCCAGCTAGGAACTGTCTGTGCCCAGATCCAGAATACGATTACACCCTGCAATTCACTACACACATCTGTATTCCTGAATCCCCAGCTTTAAGCCCCTCCGAATCTCATGTCCCCTCCCAATCATACAGTTGGCTGCTTCCACTTCCTCACTAATCAATCTGTATCTCTGCTTAGGGCCCAGTGCCATGCTTAGATGAGCCCTCAGCTGGCATTGCACTAAGGCATTTAGTGACCCAAACATTCATGTGCCCTGCTCTGGGCTACTTACGGAGCGCGTGCCACTCATCCTGCCGGATGGTGTTGGTGATGTTGATGGGTAGGTTGCGAGGCAGAGAGCTGGAAGTGTAGTGGTACTTCACAGCAGTGCAGCGCTGAATAACTCCTGCAAAGAGACAGCAGTGTGAAACAGCATGAAACCCCTCTGCCTTGCACTTGCTGCTGAGCTGGCTGGCCCGGCACAGCTCCCACAGGGGAAGCCTTAGCTCAGTAACAGAGCAAATGTAACCAAAAAAAAGCTGTTTACTTCAAAGGCCTTGGGATTAGGAGGGGAGGGAACCTACAAAGAAACACCAGCAAAGCAGGAGCAACAAGGAGCAACAGCTGAAGTTGAACAGTAATGACAGTCAGGAAAAACATCTCTAAAAGCTTTCTAGAGGAACTGCTATGATCTTTTGGGGATGTCTAAGGAGACAAGAATGTGACCGAGTACCAAGTTCCAACAGAACCACTTCACCTCTAAGAAGACAGAATTGAAACACTTTGAAAATTCTGAATGAATGCTGGAAAGTGAACTGCATAGGAGAATCTTTTGAATTCACTCCAATAGTCATTGGCTCTTTGCTTTACTTTCAACGAACGCTAGTACCCAGGTAGGCTTGTTTCCATTATAGCTTAAAGAAAAGTGTACCCCAGATGTAAATGTGAACTTACAAGCATGCTCTTCTTGAAAGGGATTTTTAACTTAGAAAATGGGGGAGAATAAACATGGATGGTAGAGTAGAAGAGAACAACCAGAAAGGTAAAAGAGCTAAATAGTACAAAAAGTTCCTCTTAAACAACAGCTACAGGGTCATTAAGGGAATGTTGGAACAGAAGAGCCATTCAAAAACAATCAACTGGCCAGTGAGCTAATTAAGCTGGTGAACAATCACTAGCAGGGAGCTCCAGATTCCATGATCAGCTTTGCAAAAGACACTAGAAAACCCAGGAGAAGAACTGAGCTTTGTGTGGCTCCCACGGCAATGAGAAGCATGATTTTGTTCTCTAACAATGTTCACTGGGACTGTACTGACCTGATTTCTGCAAGGACCTGCAAAGAGGAAGCCCCCATTTCACAAGATCAGAAGCTGCATACGACAGGCCCAGGCAATCCCAGCCATCAGGCCAGGGAGGGAAAAGTGATCTGAATTTCCTTCCATTTCAAGTGGGCTCCCATTCTCAGCTGTGCTTCCCACCACCCCTTCCCTTGCAGTGGCTCCTCGCTGCCTCCCTAGCACCAGGGAGCACCTCCAGCTGCACACAACACACAGAGGTGCTGCTCTTCACCTGCAGCCAGTGGCCCTCTCCTGCTGAGCACGGCTCCCTCCTTGCACTTACCTCAGGACAAGGCTGTGGAGCCACCTGAGCCAATGATCAGCAAGACAACCCAGTGTCACAGGGTGCCAGTTCATTTGCAAAGGCTGCAGACATCTGAGTTAATAACTTAGGCCATATACAACACATTACAGTATCTAATCAAGTTCCACCTGTAACTGCTGACTGAACTCAATTTCAATATGGACACCATTTGCATGTGTTGTTGAGAAATATGTATATAGAACAAACTAATGACATCAGATTTTGGATTATAATGCACTGCATTCATTAAAAGTATGATCTGTGCACTTACATTTCCTGATCATAAAAGTAGTACACGTGAAGCAGCATTTTAAACAAGAGAGAGGATTACTATTTTTATAGCTCATTAAAGAAAAAGCAAAGACGAGAGGTGTACATCCTTTATGATCAAAGCTATGGACTTCTCAGCTCAGAAAAATATTTGCTCTTTATTATTCCAAGAGTTTAACACGTAAACTAAAACTGAAACCTCTCCACCTTCTCATACAAAACTGGTTATTTAGAAATCTTTGGATATCAATTCATTCTACCTCTGGTTTAAAAACTGTACTCCTAATCCTTTCTTCCCCAGAATTCATAGTGCTAATTTTTTACAAGTAGCACATACAATAATATTGAAACTGCAAGTTTGCAAAAAAAAAAAAACACCAAAAAACAAAAAACCCCACCTAACAACAACAACAACAAAAAAGCCAAACTCAGGAGTGCACAGATTTCAGGGCTTTTGCTCAGCACTGACTTCTAATCCACAGGTTGGGTAACAGTCTTTGATTACACCAGCACAAGCCATTTTTCCAACAAGATTCCATTTTCCCTAGAGCACAGGCTGGACCCACCCTGATGTGAGCCACTACAGGCGAAAGAAGGGAGGCCTCCCTCTGCAGATCTGCAACAAAAGCTGAAATAGGCAGGCAAGAGAGTCAGGGAATCGGGGAAGCAGTGAGTGTGATCTCTCAGCTGAATATCTAAGCCACTTTCTCCCAGGAAATTTTAACATACACCCAGGCAACCTTCTGTACCTTGATTTTGCATTTGCCATCACCAGTACATGTTGCCCATTTTTTGTGTGAATCTCTAGGTCTCACTTGCAGAGATGCCGTGCACTCAAATATGGCCAGGTACTCCACAGAACTGCATTAAAGTCATATAACACCTTGTTCTCTAAGCACTCAACAAAAAAAGTAAAACTCAAAATCAGGTTTGCAGTCCCAAAGTTATCGTTAAGTAAAAGGTGTTTCAAAGGTACTCTGATAAATCCTTGGACCTGAGCCTTACATACCTGAAATCACAGTCTATAAAACAGGGACAGCATCCTGCCCTCCATTTCAGAAACCTGCTAGCAAAGTGATTTTCCTTTGGTTTACAACACACTCAGACAAGCACCATAAGAAAGCCTGCCAAAATTAAAACTTTTGCCTTCAGGCAAGGGCTTGAATAGAAGAGAGTCATGTGGTGAACAACGAGTCTTGTCTGTTTTGGCACACGAGTACATTGGGAACACAGGACAGAAGTCTGCACAGGTCGTTAGCTTACCATAAAGCACACATCCAAGAAAAAGGTTAGCTGGACCCCTGATCCCAGCATTTCAAAGGCTTTAACAGAACACTGTGAGAGTCACACTGCATGTACAATTTTCTTGATTAAAAAATAAACATGAACTGCAATGAACTGCATCCAGCAGTGTCACACTGACACTTTCACAACCCAGCTACATTCCTGTGCCTTCTCACAGCCAACATTGTTTCTAACACCTTGTCCTGAACATGGTTTTTTTACCCCTCAGGATTGCAGCTGCAGACAGGTTTCCCTTGGAACTCACACAGCCCTTGGAAGTGTACATGTGAGTGTGTCTGGACAAGTCCTTTCTCCTGACTGAACACAAAGGATGGGAAAGGTCAGAGGATGCTTGCTAGACTAGCCAGATACCCAGGCAGAGCACAGGCCCCTTGTTCCTAAGCTGCCAGAAACATGGAAACACCAACCCTGCTGTGATACATTCAGTCCGTAATCCTGGGCTTAGCACACCCTGACTTTCAGTTTAGTTTTTGTCTCCAACTTCGAGACATACTGGTTTTCTTCACACCATGTGCCAGAGGTTTATGAAGGAACTGAGGGGTTCATCTTCGATGCTGCTACGTGCCCCAGTATCAGAGCAGTCTGACTCTCACACAGCTGGGAGAGATCTCCTCCTGCCCAGGAGCAGCCAGGGCCAGTTAACAACTAAATACCATGTGAGGCCTGGACGTCCCCTCCCTCATGCCCCAGGACCAAGTGGCCATTGAAGCTTCCTGGCATTTTCCTGCCATTTCTGCCCAGCATTGCGAGGAGCATCCCAGCCATGCGCTCACTCTGTCCACATCGTCACCCAAGGGCCACCAGATCAAATAAATCAACCTTCCTTTAAAATACCACAAGAATTCTTACAGATCACACTGACAGATCATACTTACCAAGGGTCATGACCAAACAGATTAAGTTCATTAAACATGCCACTATAATAGATCCTCTACAGATCTCACAGGCAATGCTGTAACTTTTCCAACTTATCATCAGCCAGAAAGAATGGAAAGTACAGACACCAGCACTGAGCAGTTTTCTCTCAAAGGCCTCACCACAGCCCTAAACAGCTCAGTTCCTCTGCTCAGGAACCCAGTGGTTCTCCTCACTTTCTCAGCTACACTGTGGTACCAAGAAGTCTTTTTAGTATATATGAGATGTACCAGTCCCACCCCAGAGACTTTTCAGAGCAAGACTCAAAAGCAATAAAATCTCTGGTGTATCAGCGGTGATGAACCTTTTATTTTTTAATTCCTTCAGTTTAGAGATGTTAAAGTGCATGTTTTTCAATGAGCCCACCAAGTTATCTAAAGCAGCCTGTTAGAATGGATCTTTCCCCATTCATCGTTTCTACTGTCACTATTTTGTAAGCAACACTTTTTTACTCTACTAATAGGTAGAGAAGACCCCTGAACAAGATACAATAAATCCCTGCAGGACCTTACTAGCTAAGAACAGTCCATGCAGATGGGTTTTGTTGTAGCATCCATTATTGAATGTGGAATCCACATAGCACAGGCTCTACAGGATGACATGTAGTGCTCATGTTCTTACACTCAGAGAACCTCTCATATATGCACAGAGATCCTCTCAGTTTCCCCACCAAATGGCTCAGTTCTTTGGTGTCTCTCTCTTAGCTAATTGCTAATCTCCATTTTCCCCATGTGGTTTTTACATGATTTCTTCTCTTGCCTTTTAATTGTATTTTTTAAATGAAACCCTGTATTTTTTTCACAGTTCCAAAATAGTGATTTTGCATTTTAAGAATAATTCACATATCATTCCCATCTTACATTTAAACATTTCGCCACCTCTCAGTTTTGCACATTTTCTGACTAGTTTTTTACTTTTAAATACATGAAGTGAATATATTTTGCTTTTTAAAATATCCTAGATATATAAATGGATGCTTGTATATGCATCATTAGCTACAATGCTCAAGTATGCAAGTTTCCATGAAACTGCTTTGTATTAATAGCAGTAGATAAATACAGGACTAGAAATCCATGGAATTATCTATATGGGTAAGTGTATTTATAGATTTAAGTCATTTATTCAGAATTCAAGAGAGATGCAGAAAGGAAAGAAATCTTACTCCAGATAGACTAGGAAAAATGGAGATTATAGACCCAAACCAAAATTACCATAGCACTGTGAGAAAAAATAAAATTTACTCCTCTGTCACTAAAAGACCATAAAAATATCTAGATTAAGGAATACTAGGAATAAAGAAAGGCATCACACATCACCAGAGAGCCAGCTGAAAACTTAAGGCAAATTGAGGAGGAAGTAGGACTTTCAGCAGCGCACAGTAGTGATCTTCAGGTCACACCAGGTGAAAAAAATACCTGATTTTCCTTTTCAGAAGCTCCAAATCTGGTATCATGCTTGAGGGAACAGCTCAGATGCAGCCACACCTGACCATCAGTTGGAAAAGGCTGCTTAATCACAGTTGTCAGAGAAAAAACAGACACAGTGGGAATGAGGAAAGGCTGCTAGTAAAGCAGGTCAGGAGAAGGGATAAGAGAATCATATCTATTTAAAGATCTGATTCTACAAGAACTATTATTAATAATTTCCCTCTATATGATGACACATAAATCTTTACAGTAGCAACTGGAGACATAATAGGCAAAGAATATAAGGGGAGCAAGGCTTTTTGTAGGAAAGGCAAGGTCTTTTATTAGAACATCTGGGGGAAAAAAGGAAGTAAAGCAGACAGAAAGCATTTTGGATTTAGAGTCCTTCCAGTTTTACACATCAAACACTGAGGAAGACCATTCAACACCTGTAATGCCCTGCATGTAGAATGCAGACTCTAGCGTCTCTATGTGATTTGTTGTAGTGTTGGGAAAATATCTCAGAAAGAGAAGTATTGAGGACCAAACTCATATTCTTCCCACCCCTTCCCCCATCTTAGCTAATCTCAGTGAGAGCTGAAAGCATTTGGCTTGATGTGAAGCAAAAAAATAGATAAATATTTTATATGACAGCCACAATTAATAGAAAGAAACTAATGAGTTCCCTTTTAGCGAAAGGAGTTCAGCACGGAAATAAAAATGAAATCGTGTAAAATGTATCCTAGGAGAATAAATAGAGAAAAAAGCTAAGCACACAGCACTAGAGTTTTGAGAAGTAAGAGTCACTGCTGTGCATTGGAAAGAAGGGACAAAGACGAGCTGAGATTCACAGTGCCAGTCTATCCAGCCTCTGCTGTGCAGGACTGGCGTCACAGTTGGAAGCCAAGCTGAAGAACTGCTCTCGCTTTCTTAAGATAGCATTTCCATTTTGTGCCTCAATGGAAGCACTTTTCCCAACTCCTACTCTCCCTGAGCTAATATGTACCTGCTGGAACACTAAGTCCTGTTATTTATCATTAACCATACATAACCCATTGACTTCATGGGTCAGCCCACCACGTTATTTGTACCATCAAATGCAGGACTTTTATTTATACTTCGTGGCCTCCTTGGCTTTGTACCACGCGCCACAATAGTAGAAGATCCATAGCTTTCTCTCCTGTCACCCTGGGGGCCCTGACTGACATCTGCCACCATGAAAGCCTGGCAATCTACTGCAGCAGTGAGAACTCCCTCATGCTAGAATGGGAACAACAGGTCCCTTTCACCTTGCTGCAAAAATCACAGCGCTATCAACAACACTGCACGTTTCTCAGCACTCAATTAGAAGAAAGTGTCGGGGTTAGGAGGACGGCCACCGAGAGTCAGGCCCTGCACCGGGCCCCCGAAGGGGCTCTCTGAGGACGCGGTCCCACCCAGCGCTGCAGCATTTTTAGCAGAGAGGGAGGAGCACAAGACCCCGGGATGGGGTCAGGGCCGCGCTCGCCGAATCCCGCACGCCAGGGACACGGGGACACCGGTGAGCCACGGCTCCGTGGGGCTCCATCCGCGCCCGCCCGCCGGCCCGGTCTCGCCCCGGCAGCGGCAGCCGCCGCCCCACCCGCAGCCCCGGCGGGGCCGCGCCGGCACCGCGCTCAGCACCACGGACAGCGGCGGGGCCGCCGCCGCCCCCCGCCCCCGCACCTTTCCGGATGAGCTCCTCGCTGTCCGGCTCGTAGCCCGCGCGGTGGCAGCGCCTCCAGAGCCCCGAGACGGTGGAGTTGAAGCGGCGGCCGCAGTGCGAGTCCAGCGCGGCGGAAGCGGCGGCGGCCGGGGCGGGGGCCGGGGGGCGCCCGGGCAGGAGCGCCCGCGGGGGTCGGGCGCGGAGCGGCAGGTGCGAGCTGGGCGCCGACATGGAGCCGGGCGGGTCGCTGCGCTTGTGGCCGAAGCCGCGGCAGCGCTCGCGGTGCCGCCGCGCGTCCGTCTCGTACCAGGAGTCGGTGCCGATGGCCACGGCCAGGAGGGCGAGGGCGGCGGCGGCCAGGAGCAGCCCGGTGCCGCTCAGCGCCTGAGCCGCGGCCGCCATCTTACCGCGCCGGGGGCGGCAGGGGCGGGCGCTTCCCTGCAGCCCGGCTGGGGCCGCCGCCCGCGGCACCGCCCCCGGAAGGGACACGGGGCCCGCGCCCCCCGCGCCGCCGCACCGCGCCGGGCTCGGTCCCGCACCGCGGCAGCCCCCGGGCACGGCCTCACGGGGGGCCCGGAACGGCGCCCGGCTCAGCGGACCGAGGGCCCCTCCCTTGGCGGAGCGGCGGTGGCCGAGGGCAGCTACCGGGGGATGGATGACCGGAGGAAGGGGTGAGCGGACCCTCCGAGCCTTTCCACGGCCTCCTCGGGCCTGGCAGTCGCCCGTGCCGCTGGCTTGCCCAGGCCACAAGGGCAGAGACCAGCCCTGCTCAGGCCGCGGGAGCCAGCAGCTTTTCAAATGTACGTGAAATACAAACACCACCCGCAACATCATTTGCTGGCATTTGGATTATGACTTCTCCTCCACCCTTGATTATCAGTTAATGGGAAATAAGGCCTAAAAAAGCTGAAAAATGTCCATCTATTTTATGCAATGAGCAGCAGATTAAATCCCAGCCATTAGTTAAATGCAGCACTTATAGGGGCACAAAATCCCTTCTGATCCCGCTTGTTGTACAGGACTTGTTCCTCCAGCTACAGCACTATCAGTCAGTCCCCAAAGCCAGTTGTTAGGGCATTGTCTCATCAATTCTGGCCTCCAGATAAAACGATCTAGTGATATGCCTAAACTACTAATTTAATGTCCAATTTTGAAATCCTCAGTTCTGGGGGTTTTTTGTTAAAAGTAGTTTTAATTGGTTCCCAGGAGGAAATGCTCAACTGTAAGAGATTCCGATCCTTTCCCCCCACCACCACCTCCCCCTTGTCACTTCCTGGTCTCTGGGCCACACTGAGCACAACCTAAACACCCTCCCCAGCAACACTGCCCAGAACAGAGCACTGCTTATCTCCCCTGAGCACTCTGCCTGCTGGAAACATGCAGCAGCCACAGCTAAAGCTTGTTCTAACCACATTTCTGCATGATCCTCTTCCGCAGTTTGCGCTGGACAGATGGGATTACCATCCATGCAGCTGCACACTAGTGCCTTCAAGGCAGACAAATTGAAAGGGCTGCTGTCAAAAGAATTTTCTTACACATACCAGCTAAATTAAGTCTTCCACAGCAAGAATGAAAAATAATTTTCAAATACAATCACTGCTCTAGCTAACATGGAAAAATCCTTCAATTGTAATAGCTCTTTCCCGGAAAGATCCAAATATTCACATTTCCCAAGTCTGCAATCCTATTATGTCACCCTACTCTCCACGTGAGTTCCTCAGGCTACAGTTTCAGAAGACAGGGGCTTCAGCACCACCACCATCTTAGGAAGTTCCCATGAATGAAACTCTTAATTGTTCTCCCTTCTGTGCTACTGCAATTGTGTCAGAGCCCTTCTTCCCAGAGCCTGTGAAACAGATAGCTGATTAATTCATGATAATTTTGATTACTTTTGAGAAGGAAAAAAGGGAGAGAGGCTCAAGGGCAGGAGTACCAGCCCAAGAGTGCATCGTGGTAAATCCAGGAACAGAGATTCCAAGATGCAGATTACTGGAAAAATCCAGACTGTGACATCATGCCCCTTGATCACCTACCTGCCTTCATCGTTTTCCAGCTCTTGGGTTATGGCTTTCCTTCTTTTTACAGAAGACTTGGGGTAAGAAGGTATATAAATGCACCATTTATAGCTGAAAATGTTCCAAATGAAGGGTGGGATAAGACGTTTTATGAAGCTATGTTTTTGAAGGGTAGAGATTTTCCTTTTGGTCCTTTCTGGGCAACTGGAACACACAACCTTTTATGATTGCACCTTTGTCCTACATGGCAGGTATCCAGCTTAGTGTTAACTGAAACCAGACAGGTTTGAGGTTTTTTGATTTAAAAAAGTAATTGATTACAGTCAGTTTGAACTATGATTACAAAACTCTCTGAACAGTAATGTTACTATGCAAGTTTTCCCCTGAAAGAGGGGAAACTTACTTGGTGATGCTTTTCAAGGATCCCAGAGCAGCAGATAAGAATTATGACTCTACCACACTGCTCCTGGACAAGAGTTCCATGGCAGCAGAAAGAAGAAACTGGAATAGAACTTTTTATTTCAACTGTGAAAGTCTGGGGAAAGTCTGACAGCAACCCAGAGTCCAGACTGCTCTAGACTAATCCAGAGATATGTCTCTGTAATTCAAATGAAAATTGAATTTTTAAATCAAAGTAGGGGCTTCAAAAAAAAAAAAAAATCTCAAACCAACCAAACAAAACAACCCAACAACACAAACGAACATGGAAAACCATTTATTTCATCTCTATTGTCTCCATGCAGAGCAGACCAATACAGATGAAGGGGGAAAATGCATAAGAGCAGCTGAAAAAATAGAGCTAGAAAATACAATTCTCTCTGCATTTCCAAAAGTGACAAATGTGGTGGAGTGATGCTCCATTTCCTCCCAAGGCTCTCAATCCTCAGCCCCAGGGCTGAGGCAGTAGAAATCTATCGAACCCCTCCCTCCCACAAGCCCCATGCTACCTCCTACCAGGGTATCTTCCCAAGAACCACAGACTATCCATGCCTGTGATAGCAGCCAAGAAAAACAGCTCAGAAATTCTTTCTTCAGTGTCATCCACTTCACATTCCTGAACGCTGAGTATAAAACCCTGACTGTGGTTTTCAGTCTTGGCAAGGCTCAGTGCTGATGCAACAACGCCAACTCATGGGCACTCACCTGGCAATGCCTCAACTTAAATGCCAGCCTTATTTTGGGAAAGACATCTTGAGAAACAGCAGGCACAACTTTCTGTGCAAGCCTGCTTCCTCCAGAGCCCTGTTACAGGGTCTGCTTAGCTGCAGTCTCTGGGCAGGAGGAACCCCCAAAGCTAAAACCAGAGGGTTGGCATACTCCCCCAGTGCCTGCAGGCTAAGTGTTTTAATCATCCTTCCAGGAAAGCAGGAAGTGGATGCTACCTCCAGACCTCAGGACAATTGAATGATGGAGAGAGTAGCTGGCATAGGAATGCAACTTTGTAAAGAGGAATAAACAATTGCACTAAGCCTCTCTCCTTGTTGCAGTGGATCTAGTTACTAATGTAAATCCAGGGAAAGGAAAGCAGAAAAAATTTCAGACAGCAGTTCCTGGGCAGACAGAACTGCAAGCATGAGCTCTCCAGCACTCCCTGAAAAGTAGGACAGGAACTGTCATAAAAAAGAACTGTGTCAACAGTTCAGGAATCTCTTAGGGAAGTAATGCCTCTGCTGTGGGCAGCATACCTGCCTTGCTGCTCTGACCCAAATCGCCCTCTCAAGGCATGAGCCCTCTTGATAAGGCCCTGGGCAGACTGGAGAGCTGTACTGCTTCACAAAAGCTGTTAAAAGACTGAGCTAAGTTGGTCTAAATCACACTGTGGCACCTGTTTTGCGTTCAGTGACTCCGCTAGTTCAATTAGACCCGTTTTTAAACAAATTTAAGCAAAGCATAATTAAGTTCTACAGAAGGGATGATCTAGTAATTGTGTACATCTCTGTGGCAATAAAACATCCCTGTGGAATTATGGCCTGGTCAGCCCTATGAGCTGGGATGGAGGAAAGCACTAGAAATTTTATTTATTTTTATTGGTCTCAAATTGCTAAAAATTTTATCCCAAGCATCACATAACAGAAAACCTCTCTTAAAGCATACTTATTGTCACCCTTTCATATCCCTTTCTCACCTTACTTAAAAATAGTTTCAACCTTCCCATCTAAAAGCTGTCAGTATTATTTCTTATTCATTCATCCTCAACAGATGAACTCCATTGTGAGGTAAGAACCCCAGAAATAGGCTACCATCTACAGTATGCTCCTAAATAGTCTGCACTGAACAGAGGAAAAGCTAACCAGGAGTTATCAGTTGCTGACCAGGCTGTAGTGTTCAAGCATCTCTGCCATGACAGTCTAGGGGTGCTGTAGCATGCTGGGCAGGTCTGACATGCTACACCTCAAGAAAGCTCTGAAACACAGTGTGGGGCAGAGGGTGCATCAATCAGGTCTCATGAGCAGGCTCAGAGGTGTGTTCAACTAATGGTTATGAGGAGAGGGAGCTCAGTCACAACAGCTACGTGGCTTTCCCTCCAGATGTGAGCGAGCTGGTAATTCTAGCAATTCTAGCTAGCAATTGAATATCTACTGATCATTTATCAGATAAACAGCTGGGCTGTGCTGGCTACTGGAGTGGTTAGAGGTGAGGCAAGTAATCTCCGAGCCGAGTCATTTAGTTGTAGTGACCTACCCTAAAGTGCCTCAAGCTTTTGGCTCAATTCCAATGTAAACAAAATAGACCAAAAGAGCTGGACTGCTGAGGCCAATAGGAACAAGTGGTGTCAATGAACAGCTGGAGATCAAGTTGGAAAGCGTGTCTTCCCTTCTATCTCATAGCACCATCAACTTCTCATGGGTAGGGGGTTCTGGCTAAAACTGTTTATTGTTCCTTTGTCATGCCTGTTCTGCCTCCAGCCCTTAAAGTGGTAGGAAAAATCCTTTATCTTCATCAGCTACAGGAATCACCTCTGTTGTTTTCAGGCAAGAGCTTGGGAGGTGCAGTTCCATCAGAATGAACGAAATGAAACATCATTCACTCGTCGTGGAGCAGTTGTTCAGTTCATCTCTGCCCAGTGTATCTTTTGCTCCATAAAAACCAACCAACCAAAAAAAGAACAGAAGCCCTCATGTGTGGATTTTAGCAGAACAGGGACAGGAGAGCCAGGGAATGAAGTCTTGCACAGCCAGACCTCTCTCTCACCTGCTTCTCATACTAGCAGCCAGATCTGCACACACGTAGGAAGTAACACTAGTGTTCCTTATTGCTTTGTAAAGCTCAGAGCCGCGATGGTGGCCCTGGGAGGCATCACAGGTCTGTGCAGAGGTCACTCAGTTGTCAGCGCGAGCAGCACCATGACTGTAATGCCCGTACACAGGAGCAGAATTTGCTGCAGGGAATTCCTGGGAAAGAAACAGCAAAATTAGGAGGAGCCCTATACCAATCCCCAGAGGCAGCTGCACAGAGCTCTCCAATGATTTGTTCTTTGCTCTTCCCAATCTACCAGGTGGAGAACACAACAGCTGTATGAAGTCACTAACACGGATAAGAAGACTCTCCCAGCACCCCAAGCAAAGAAGTTGTCTATAAACTGGTATGGACTTGTTCCACTCAGCTGCAAGGCCCAGCTCCAGGCTTCCAAACCTATTTGTGCTGATTCAGTCATGTATATTCAGATACATATTCATGTCCTTCCACTCACGAGGAAAACAGCACTTATGCAGCATGTGCACAGACACTTCAGGGACCTCATCCAGCTAACAACTACAGTGACAGAAAAAAAAAAAAAAACCCAAAACAATAAATTTGGCCCTTTAGCACTATCTCAGGTTTATGTTGAGTTGAAGTGACTGTGTGCCTCCCACTTCTGCATATTCATATTGCCAACAACCTCTGCCAACACAAGAGGTTACCAACCCAAATTAACATTTCTCCACAAAAAGTTCCTACCTCCTCAGATAGAACTGTGGAGCTGTTTTTTTGAGCACTGTTTCAGACAAAATTAACTAAGTGAACCAAGGCATCTTATTTAAACTACTGAAGTTACTTGTCTTATTACAACTAAAATAGGAGGGAACATTCAGGGGCAGCTCTTCAGCAGATCTGAGAGGGCCTTTACTGTGGAACAGCTGGATTTGGACTGGCTACAGCCTTAATTAGACTGCAAGAAACTGAAATAATACACAAGGGAATCCCGAATATATTGGAATATATATAGCAGTGCAGAAGAGAGATGTCTGAGGTGAAATACAATGACAGACTATGAAATGCTGAGTGATAAAGAGAAGAAAACTATTATTTTTCTACTCACACAGTGATACCTAATAAAAAAATCAATAAGCAAGAGTATAAAAACCAAATAATAAGAAGCATCACTTAACACAGTACAGTCAAACTCTGCAAACTGCTGCCAAAAGGAGGTTGCAGAGGCCCAAATTAATGGATAGGGTCAGAAAGGGATGAGAGAAGCACGGAAGGATAGATTCACATGTGGTTATCAGACATACACACCTCTGTGGGGCCCTGGTTCAGACAGTCCCTACATCAGTTATGTGCTGGAAGCTGAAAACACAGACTGGGCAGTGGTGTCCTTACTGGACGTGTTTCCCAGGAACTTGTTCTGACTGGCCCTGTGCTGGCACAATCTCTGGGACTCACCCAGGTGAAAGCTCTCATGTTACAGAGGGCCTTTGTAGTCCCAAAAATGCAAGAGATAGCACAGCAGCCTGTTTTGATTCCAGCCCCGTCCATAGGGTTTGGAAAGCTGGCACTCACACACTTCCAGAAGAGGCACGGGGAAGGGTTGTATCCCTGCTCCCTGCCAGCATAAATTGCTGCAGAGGAGCAGGAGGGACCACTTACCAAGGATTCTTTTCCTCCAGGAGATCAGGCACAACATTTACCAAGGCAATGTACAGAAATCCTCCAGAAGTGAAAGGGAGGATCCAGGCTACTGTTTCTCCTGCAAAAATATGGAAAGCTTTGGTTATTACTGAGACAGAGCCATGGAAGACAACACAGAAAGGAAAGAAGATAAACAAGGATGACAAGCACTGCCTCCCCCTACATTTCTACAGAGATCCCAGGGAACCTTACCTGCTCCTTTTGGTGACTGAGCACATATTGCAAAGCAGGCTCCTAGAATTCCCCCCAGAGCTGTGGAAAGCTGCATCTTGGCTGCACTCCAGCGGTCAAAGCCAGCCCGAAGTAGGATTGCAAAGTCTCCAACCTAAGAAAACCAAGAGCTAACAGTTAATAAACTTGAATACTGAATTCTCAGTCACAAAGGCCACTCACAACAAAGCCAGTGCTTCAAGACTGTTCCTGATTTTTAATGTTGTCAGTCTCCCCAGAAGGAGCAGCTTTCAAGAAGACAAGAAAATGTTAACCAGACCCAGACCTCCTCTTAGCAGATAAAGCACACTGTCATACCCCTCATGATGGCAGGATACAAAGCCCTCTCACCTCGTGTGGAATTTCATGCAGGAGAATGGCCATTGTGGTTAGGAACCCAACCTGCAGCAGAGAGAAAGCGATTAGGAAACAGCATAGAATCCCAGTATTCTTGGATGAATCTCATCAGGTCCCACACACTTACAGGGATCCAGCTGGAGCAGCAGATCCCACATGAGTGCAGGGTTGACTGGGAGTTTATCACTCTCACAGTCATGGTGCTCCAGCTCAGGGCAATGGGGACCCCACAGCCCATCATCGGTGTTGAAGACCAAAGCAAAAATGCAATAAACAGCTCTGCCTTGTCTATGTCCCAGTTTCTGAGGTGACCATCCTCATCATGTTATTTCTGGACTGCTGTTTGAGTAGATGAGCTAATCCATCCCCTAATGCCAATACAGATGACTAACATGTCACAAATTCGAAGAAGCTCTGCATCAGAGGATCAGGATAGGGTTGGGTTTTATTGTAGCCTGCATTTTCTCAGAAAATTCCAGCAAATAGGAAGGAACTCCTTGCATTTTTTGGCTATTTTACATGTTGTATCAGATTTGAGACAAGGCTTCTCCATTTCAGTACACAGCTGGGGACAGAAACCTTACCTTTCTGCTAACCAAGAAGCTGGCTGCTACTGCCAGGCCGTGTGTGAAGTTATCAATGGTGTTGGCCAGCAGATTGAGGTATCCACTGATCTGCAAAGAGAAGGAAGAGCCCCTGATAAAGGAAGAGACGTAAGAAGGTAAAAGAATGCATATAGCTTAGACACGGGTTATGCAGTCACCATCAGATGGGAAAGGACTGAGCACGATGCTTTGGCTGAAAATCCTAAACTATGTCAGTGCTTGAGTACAAATTAAAGGTTGAGTACAAATTTTTGGTTTTACAGTAAACTAAGCTTTAGAGTAGGCAAGTATTGTCTGAGATTAGAATAATTACTGTATGCAAATGATGAAGGGCTCATCATAGAAACAGAAAAAGAAAGGAAAAAGAAGAAAACCAAAATGCCAGAATATATTTAATTCTAAGTCAAACCAATTTTAGGTAATACTGACTAATTTACACAGGTGACTGGCTTCAAATATGACTTGATCTTGTTTTCAAGTCATGTACTTTAATATCCAACTGTTAAATATCTCCTCTTCAAAAGCTGGCAAGAACAATGCAACAGAACAAATGCTGCTGGAATTGCTTTCTATAACTAAATAAATCTTCAAACATTGTACCAAAAAAGTTCATGCTTGTGGGTTTGCTTTCCCTTAACAAAGAATCAAAAGAGAAGATAGTGATGACAGTCACCAAAAAACCACCTACTAGAAGGCTGGATAGCATGTATCAGCATTTGCATATAAACACATTTCTTAAAATTACAAGCACAAAGCAGCTGCCTTCCTCAAAAGTCCATCTCCATGTTAAAATTTCCTATCATTCTAACTAGGGTCATCTCCTGACAAAATCTGAGTATTTGACCTAAAGTAATTTTATGAGGATACCACCCAGCTCCTTAGCTCACAGGGTTTGGGTTTTTTTCCCATCATATTTAACAAAAACTACTGGATGTTGGTCCTGAGATACTGCAGTTCACTATATGGCACTTCAATTTAGACTATTGTCAAACCAGGTGTCAGCCCATATATCAGGCTGTCTCTGGACTGCAAGAACTCCAGATACAGGGCAGTATCCAGTGAGTGGAGAGAATGTCTGGAAACTGTGAAGCATTAACCTCTTACTTCACCACAGTACCAGATGCCAAAGTTCAGCTGGACAACCATAAGTGCTGATGGACTTCAGTAGCTCTTTCTGGTCTTGTGCTCTTCCCTGTTTCTGTCAACTCTGCTTGAGGCATCTTTCTGTCATTTGTATGCCACAGCTTAGGGGCCTTCTGTCAAGTCTCTCTCTCCAAAGCACCACCTTTCTGCAGGGCATTTTTACAGCACTATCTTGGGACACCTTTATAGCCTCTGATTTTTTTTAAGTGCATTGATGATTAAATATGAAAATTAAAGATTAAGCAGAGCGTAGCCTACTTTTAAGGAATAATCTAAGTAACATCTCCACGATGAATGCAAAAGATCCTTGCATGCTTTTATAAGAAAGGAAACACAAACAGATGCAGACCCAAAAATGGAGCAGTTTTACTTCTCATTCTTCATACTCTCATTCCTAGACAGTCAAATATGACTAAAATTCTCCTTTTCATGTTGTTTTTTTACGTGATGATGTTTCACCCACAGGATAATAATAATTATTCACAAAAGTTTTACACAAAAATGCTTTCCCATACTACCGTATAGGGAAAAAATAGACTTCATGATTAAAACATTATGACTTTTTGTTGTCAGTGGCTTGGGCAAAAGCTGTCACTGAAAGAAGCAAAGCTTTGGAGTGCTCAGAAATAAATTGGGTTGATTTGACAGTTATAAGCCTCTGACATTTACATTCTGCGAATCCCTAATAGGATGTTCTCGTTGCTCATAAAGAGCACAGCCAGATGAAGTGTTTATGTTCATGCCTCAGAATTAATGTCACTGTGTAATAAAACATACTTCCACAAATCAACCAGGACCCCATGTACCACAGGGAGAAAGAAAGAACATGCAAGGCAAAAGTACTTTACACAATGTTTTTACTTGTTGAGGGAATAAAGGCTGCAATGAGGGACATAACTGATCTATGTCTGCATGCAAAGGAAACCTCCCACCTGCCATTTTCAAGCTAGGACAAATTCTAGCAGCAGCTAAAAAGCAGAAGTTCTAATATATATGTGGACAACAGTCAACTCACTACAACTTACTAACTATTAAGTCCTGAAGGCTGACTTTGTTTATTTAACTAGTACCTTTCCCTTTTTGTTTGCTGAAAAAACAGGGGTTTCTGAGTAATAGAAGAACAAAAAAAATCTGCCACACTATGGATTTCACCCTTTCCTTTGCGAGTACCTACTCTGTTCACTCCCAGCAACACCACCTCCCTGCACATGCCCTGCCCAGCACACATGGTGGGGCAGCCCCATCCCCAGCAGGGGACCAGCGAGACCCCCCTGCCCAGCTGCAGCCAGGCACATCTGCACAGGGCACCCGAGTTCCAACTGTGCCTTTCAACAGGGCATCCCTTCGCACTCCTCCTCTACTGTCACGCTGATTTTTATGGAACTTGCAGAAATCTGATCACCCTCAAGACTCCTATCCTCTCTTGAACTCAAGGAAAATTAATTATGGGTTCAAAAGTTATTGCAAATGAAGGGCAGAACAGATGGACAGACAGATGGAATGACTGCTTATGTTGTTGCCTAAGGAAACAGGCTAACAACGCAGGAGTATCTTGGTAGGTTTGATAATTTCCACCCTACCACGAAGACTATTAAAATATTCAGATTATAAGATCAGAAGGTAGAAAGTTAAAACTACACCCATTTAGTTTCTAATTCATGCATATCGACAGCCATCTGTAAAACTGAACAGCTGTGTTAGGATTTTAAAGCTAGAAGCACTCTCCATGGTTGTCTGAACCTTCCACGTAACACAACTGAAGGAACTTAATTTGATTTGTGCACAAAGTTCATTGTTTCTTAAGCTATCATGTATTCTGTAGAGAGTAGCTTAATTCACAACTTACAGCTCACAAGTTACAAAAAAATCTGCTATCTCTTAGCCAAGCTGGTCCATTGGCAAGTCACCCTCAGTTAGAGAGCTGTCTCTAAGTTCTAGTCTGCTACTGTTTGCTATAGCTGTAACTATTCAAATTTAGCAATTCCTCTAACATGGGTATTTGTATACTCTAAGTATACTCTATTTGTATACTCCTTGATCTGTCATGACTACAGAGCTAAACTAAAGAAAGCCACTTACCATGTACTGCAAACTTAAAATATTATTTCATCTCTTTCCAGGCTCCTCTACAAATGATCAGTAGTATTTTGGGTATTTGGAATAGCACTACTGGAAAGAGTCAGACAGCTGTTTCACTACTGCTGTACAGAAAGAGGAACTCTCTCCTCTCCTCTCCTCTTACATATTATTTCCTACTTACCCATCATCCTGGCTGTAGCACCATGAGGGAAGAATGTGTTCAGACAGTTTCCTACTGTAATCCTCATATGTTTTTCCAAGGCATTGGCTAACTAGAAACTATCCCTTATCTTGTAAATATGATCTGCAATCCTTCTTAATCTAATCCTTATAATTGCATGTATCAAAACCTGTTAAAAATTCAGCACTTTTGATGAAGTTACTCAGTTTAGCTGCTATCACTGACTTCATGCAGTCACAATGTGCCATTTATGTAACGCAGTACCTGCAAATGTGAAGATATACTGTTTATATAAATAATGACTTAGAAAAATCATAACCCACCAGTGAACAGATTTGAGGGGGGCTGCATTAAACCAGTCTCTTTTGATAACATAGAATAACAGATTTTTAATACAGCTAATATGAGCATAGTTGATTAGAATGGGGGAGAAAGTTATGTTTTATATTCATTTGTCATGAACTTCATTAAACAATTTTATGCCTGAATAAGAGGCAGGAAAAATGTCTTGTTGATAAGAATTTATCTTACATAAAATCATATCAATTAGCATTAATTACATAATTTTTTATATTAGGACCATGCCCTGAGCAATTGTATCACCTCTCAGTGTTTCATTTCTACTTGAAATCAGTAGTCTATAGTTCCTTATATAAACCTTTGCAAAATTAGGGCACAATGTTTCATAACCCAGTAATACTGGTGCCTTCACTACTACCACCTCTAGAAACATCCACATGGAACCTTGCAGTTTGTGCAGTGTTATGTACATACTACATGAATGTGACAGATGTCAAAAATACTCAGTGACCTCAGCATAACTTTCATGTTCTGTGGGAAGAGCTATAAAGTTACAGCAAAACAGATTTAAAATAGAAAGCCAGAAGAGCCTCTGCCTGACCACATATCCAGCTTTGGGCTAGTTCATGCAAGCACACTTTCTGTCCATAGTTACTCTCATACAATCATGCACATTTTTATGGGCTTTCAAACTCAAATTGCGGGTCCTCCTTCACCAAAGTAGTTGTTTACTCTCTCACTTGTCTTACTCACCCAGAAAAGGATTTTCCACAGTACAAAGATAGAAACATTGAACAGAAAGCAAAGCCAATGTAAAGGTTATCCACTTCCCAATGGTGCAGGACTCTCCCTCCTCCACCCCCAGTCCTATGAGCCTGCTGATCTCCCTTATCCCAGCACTACAGGCTGCCTGTCTGCATGCCAAGCTGATTCAAGAAGTTAAGTTAGGAGAGAAATAGACCGGGGGGTGGGAGGTGGGTGTGTGGGTGTAGACAAGCAAATTCTTTGCCTGTTTAGCTCCCTGAATAGGCGCACTGTGAGGTCAGATGAGACCCAGTGCAAAGGAAGCGATGGGAAATACAGGTTTGGAGACAGAAGTGGACAAGAAGTCCTTTTTGGCAGCAGGTAAACTGATAATCTGAGAAACTGAACTTTTAAATTCTACACTGGGTAGCTTCAACACACTTCCTACAGGTGTCAAAACACTTCCAAAAGGTGCCTTAAAAGGAAAAGTGCAGCTCAGAATCAGTACAAAGCAGGCAGTAGAGAACAGAGAAATCATGGTGTAAAAAATTAAGCAAATAAAGGCACATTGACTATAAAATATAGAGTAACAAAACATGAAATTCTGTATTTTGGTATCAGAATTCAGCCAAAACACACATCCTCAGACTTATGCCTTTATAATATTGACTTTGCCTCTTCCACATAAGCTGCAGGGTAGATTTTTTCCAAGTCTGCTACTTCCTCCCTGCTGTGACCAGGACACACTTTGACAGAGCAAAATTAAGCATAACTCAGATCTTGAGTTCCCCACTCAAGCACAGTCTTTCCACGGACAATTCCTGACTAAAAAGTGAAGGTGAGTTTGTGGGTCTCTTACCTTGATTCTGTTGGTTTTTGGACCAGACTGGAGAGAGGAGCCATTACACTGAGCTCGTGTTCTTTGGGACTGAGAGGACCCCTTCGGCAGGGGGCAGCCACTTCCATTGGGAATCTTTCCAGGTGGTGCTTTGGAATCACACTCCTAAATCAGGGGAAACAAACTGGTCACTGATTTTTTTTCAGTGATGAATGAGCATGAATCAGGATCAGAAATCCAACCTTCACCCTTAGTTCTTTTGTCCTTACAATGTGACTCAGCAGCTTCGATGCCCCAGTTTAATAACAACTGCCAGAAATGAGACAGATTCAGAGAGCATTGTGACATCTGCCCTGAAAGACAACAAGAGCTAAGACCTCCCAATCCTCAAGAGGAATAGAAAGAGGAGGAATTGGAGTCATAGCCCCTTGGCATGAGTCATGTTCCACTAGAAAGATGGAACTTTCAGGACTGAGCCTGCCCCTCCTGTTAGCAGCTGCTGCCCAGAGAAATACAGCTCCATCTGGGTAGGAGATGGGGTAAAAGAGTCTTGCTTTCCTCAGTGCATCAGAATAACTAAGTCTAGAGAATTATTCTATAGCTGGGATCATCATCTTTCAAACAAAAAATCATTTATCTAGGATTTCAGCCTCTCTCTAAATGAGATGATGAACGCATTAGGCATTGAAGTCTCATATTGAGTCAAAGTTAACACCTAATTGCTCTTTTGTAGTGCCTGACCTGCAGTTTCACCTCTCAAAAGTCATGGCACAGCAAGGGACTGAACAGTCTAAAGGAGCTGCAACTAGGAGTTGTGCAGATGTCTGAAGATTAGGTGCTCTCCTCTGTCTTGGAATCACCTTCTGCTACCTCATCTACAAAGGGGAGACCCTTTGCAGCTGGGTGACTCCTTTGAACTTAGGATTACCTGGACAATCATAAACCCCTTCTACCACACAAAGTCACCCAAACAAACATCTAGTCCAGGACATAACCAAGAAGAAACATCTTCAAGAAGGCTGGCCTTTGTCCTGACTGAGGACCCAGAAAGAGAATGAGTCACGATGGGTCAGTGGAACACACATCAGCAAGCTGTCACCCCTCAAAGCTTACTTGAGCAAAAGTTTCATTTGCAGTGCTCCAGCTCCCAGTCCCCACAAAAGAGGAGCTCTCTTTTACACTTACCACATAAAGAACAAAACCAAACCAGAAGCGAGAAATCTCAGTTAAAACCACAAAACAAAAGCCTGAAGATGAAACCAACTCCTACAGACAAGGGGCAAAAAAGTGGCAAAAAACTCCCAAAGGGCAGTGACAAGGTACTCACAGCTACAGAATCATTTCCTGACGTTGTCAGATAGGGCAGATAACGTATTTAGTACAGAGCTTCAAATAAAAGAGCACTCCCTCCCCTCAGGCTGCTGACTTACCACACTAGGATACTCCTCCTCCTTCTCTAGGAAGATCTTCTCTAGCACCAGGAAGGTCAGGAAACCAATGATCACCCAGAGACCAAGAAGCTTCTGCTGCTGAAAACTCTGCCGTTCTCCTGAAGGACAAAAGAAAAATCTTCATGTCTCTACTAAGTACATCGTTTTTCATGCAGTTCCAAGACAAAAAAAATAAATGACTGTGGAAAAACTCCCTGTGAGGTAGGAGGAGTAAACACATCTCAAAACAGGTTAGTTTAACTTGCTCATTCTTGATCTAACAGATATCATTATGTTGAGACACTCAGAGTGAGAGCTACCATCCCTTTTTCTGCATCAGCTCAACCCAGAAAATTTCCTGACAACACTAGGAATTTCCCTGAGCTCCAGAGGCAAGTGTACATCAACAAAAATCCAGCAGCTGTACCTACTGAGCAGCAAGCCCTAACATGAGATCTGCCATTAGTGGAGTTACAAACTCACGTTACCCTTTCTGCCACACCTCGGCAAGTTATTAAGCCCAAAGCTACAAACTTTCTTTTCAATTACAGCCAAGCTTGTGAGATAATAATCCACTCAGCCCCACTGCAGAAATGGAAATTGCATTGCAATGGAAGAACAAAATGACTCTAACAGGACTTACATGGGTCAAGGAAACCTTTACACTTCAGGACAGTCTGGCAGAAGCAAATAAGCTTCAGCAGGAAGACAGAGTAACTTGGGAACCACTGCAGAAAGGGTGAAATAAAGCACAGCAGGTTCTGCTGACAGTGCAAAAGCTGTGAGGAAGGAGAGGACTAAAGGCCTGGGAGATTTGAAACCCCAGGACATAGGTGCAAGAAAGTCTGGGAAACCCAGGGCATCATCTTCCCTCTCTCCATTTTCAGCAGGAAAATGAATTCTTGGTTTCTCAACAGGTGGGATGAAGCAGCACTTGCCTTTCATGATATCAGTTTGCTGAAGTAGAGAGATACAAACATTATATGTTTCAGCAACCCAGGCTATTTGAGGGATGAAGGAGCTCCACTGATACCACAAGGTCTATACCAACTCAGTGTTTAGTTTGCTGGTAAACACAAGTTTCTGTCACCTCCATTTCCCTTTTCTTCCCCTGCACCACCCTCCAGCCTTAATTGTGGCTCTATAGACAATGTTCCATGATTTCTCATAGAGCAAAGACTGCAACACATGAGCTCCCAAAATCAAAGCATCCAACAGAGGGGAGGGCCCCAGTTAGTGCCAAGAAAGAGGTTCTAGGAGTAACACTGTTACAGGGACAGATTTGTAAAAAAGGTGCACCTGATCCCCAACTAAGATGGTGAACATGTTCATGTACCAGACCACATACACATTCATAACCTCCCATCAGGTTAAAGCAGCATTCCCTTTGCTTACAGGAGTGACAAAGGAAAATCAGCAGAGATTTACAGGAGCCCATGGCACGGTAGGAAAAGTTGTAGACAAGAAAACCATTCCAATTTACTAAATAAAAGAAACCATAGCCAACTGAGGAAGCCTCTAATCTCAAAGTCTTTGGAGCACTGCTGAGTACAAAGATGAAGTATTACATGCATGTTTTTTTATTCTCACATCCTTCCCTAGGCATTTGCTTTTGTATATTACTTGAAAAAGAATACTAGCCTAGACAAGACTGGCTGGTCTTGGGCTTTCAAGGCAGAACAGACTCAAAACAGGCACAGCACAGGCTGCTTCCAGGCACATAAGGCTCTCATACCTGTTGTTGCACTGCACGTGTAGGCCCAGGCTTCAGGAAGTAGGTGGAGAAACACATTTCCCAGTAATCCACCAATTGCAAAACTCAACAACTGCTTCAAACGGTGTGATCCAGCTAAAGAAAAAAAAAAAAAAAAAGAAATAAGGAGCAAAAAAACTGATCACTATTCAGCCAGGAACCAAAACATCTCCAGCTGAGATTTTGCACAAAGAAACCTAAATTGGAAGCATCTGCAAAGCAAGCTTTTGAAGGAGAGAGCACAAACCAAATGGAGTGCAAGAAAAAGCCCTTGCACCACTTGGCTGAGACAGTAGTGTGTGAGAGGGTCCTGATCTAAGCAGGGTGACAAACAGTACTCCTTGTACAAGCTCCATCCAGGGCTTACATTTGTCAAAGGACTCCCCTTCAAATCCACAGGTATGGATTAAAGCACCGAAAACACTTTCTACTTTAGAGACCAGCATTTCTGTGACAAGGTCCCGTTCACCACTGTGCTGAGGTCACATCCCAGGACATCCAGCTTCAGGAAGGCCAATGCAGCTGGCAGCTTTACCTTCTGACCGCAGCGCAGCTCCCGTCTCAAGGGGGATCACCAGCAAGGGGAAGACCCCGCTCAGCCCCACCATGAAGGAACCGATGAGGGAGCAGATCCAAGCATCCAGCCGCTCGCTGCTGAACAGGTGTCCCCAAGACTCTGCCTCCGTGTCACACAGAGAACCAGAGCTAGCAGCAACATGACTCCTTGGGAGCTGCTGAGCTTCGCAGGCCGCGATCAGGAACAAGGAGAGCGTCCCATCAAGCAGGAGGTTTTGTTTTGTCATTGCTAAGTGGTCTCAGCCGGGCTGGCCAATCTCTGAAAAGAGAAGGGGAGAGCAGTCCTGAAAACATGTTCAACCCTCTGTTCCACCATCCCAGAGGAGGAGCCTTGGCCACACCAAGCCCTCCCTTCAGTGTCTTAGCATAGGTATGAACACCCATGAGGAACACCTGAAACGCTTCTTGATTTCGACACGGCACTAAAGGATAGAGAGGCTGTTTATCAATGGGTGTATGAAATTGAGACATCTTGGGAAAGCATCAGGCTTTCACTATTTCCCTTCAGATGGGCTGGACAAGGACTCCAAGTACTCTTGTTCTTGTCCTTCAGTGTCCCAAGGCTACAGCAAAAGGTATTGACCAGAGATGCTACCAGGTAAGTCTTCTCTTTGCCATGGAACAGCACCCCTGTAACAAATTAGGATGCAAGACAGGCAACATAACAGAGGTCTGTAAACTCGTGAGTGGTGAAATGATGGGGAACAGGGTAGATTATTCACCATCTCATCAGACACAAGTGCTCACACCCATCCACATGGAGCCAGTGAGGGTCAGCTTCAAAACAAACAAACAAACATGACCCTTCATCAGCAGGTAACTTGTGTGGTAGCACTTCTCGATGATAAATTTTACATGCACTCATCCAAAGACAGGACAAATACAAGAAAGACAAATCTATTAATTGTTAATGGTTAAACAGTTCACATTAGACTCAGGAAATTCCCCGATATGAGAGGAGCTGGAGAATGGAAGTGTACTTGAAAAATACCATATCTACTTGTCCTGCTTTTATCATTTTGTAGAAGGATACTGGATTAGATGATCTCTTAGTCAAAATCAGCACAGCTGTTAGTAAGAGCTCTGCAGTCACAAGAAAACTGGAGAAGAGGGCATGTTAGAAGAGAAAAAGATAATTACACTCATTGACAAAGAGGGAAGGAAAGCAAATTATGTAAGGGCTGAAGTACAAATGTTCCTCCAATCTCCAGAAGAAAAAGTGAAATGTGACAAGCAAAGTTAATTTGGAAATGGGAGAAAAGGGTGGGTTAGAAAAAGACCTAACAAATGTTTGCAAAACAGCTCTTGAGAAGTAATAACAGCATTCACCTGAAAGCAATGTAAGAAACCAGTCTAATCTCTGAAGCATCTGTAACCATCTTTGAAAATTTACAGGAGTATGGGAAGGGCACAAGAAGGCTGGAGAAGCATCATGCCTCACCTACCTTTATAAAGGGAAAAAAAAAGTTGGGAGAAGTTACACACCAGTAACTTCAATCCTCTGAACGACTCTTGATCAAATTAAATGATCAGTTTGTAGTTACCTATAAGATAAGAAATTGATAAAGATATCAAAGCATTAAGTAACAGCCAGATAGAAAGGGACCTAAGGCTGTGGATGAAAGGGTGGTGCTGCCCCTTTTCCCCCCCTCCTTCATGAGGCATCGCCTCTCCACGCTCACACCAGACTCCACCAGTGAGTGGCATCAGAACAAATGAGCAGGATAAACTACGTTTTTAAACCCACGGCCCTTTGCCAATTTCAGTCCCTGAACAAAAACACTGCAGGAGGAAGGCCAAGCTGCAATCAAAAGCAATCAAAAAGAAATTAAGGGACAGGGTCCCATGGCTTCTCTGAAGGAGAACACTAATCTCCAAGCACAGTGACCACGGACATCAGGAGCAGGGATGCCAGAAGGAATCAGTGAAGACACTGGCTTGGTTAGTTGAGCAAGGACCACTAATGCTATCACTTTGCTCTTACAACAACAACAACAAAAAAATCCCTCAACACAGCAAGTTCAAACCAGCCTAGGATTTTGGGGCGTCATCTGGCTGCAGGAACCCCACACCCACCTGTAACCTACTATCAAACCAAGATCAGTACAAAACAGTACACTAAGGGCAGGGGAGGCAGGTGTGGAACCAAATGGAAATGACAGAACAGTAATCCCAACATGTCACAGAGAAAAAGCACACACTGATTGAAAAATTAATTCCAAGCCAGCAGGCCTATGTTGCTACAAAAAGGGTAAATGTCATCCTGGGACGTAGTAGTAGTGCCACTGTAGGTCTCACACAGGTGAGACTTTAGCCAACAGACGGCCCCACATACTCTTCCTCATAACACATGCAAAAATCTGAGGCACTGCAGTGGAAAGAAACAAAAACTAGAGTGTAGAGAGCATGACCTGGAAAAACAACCAAAGGACCTGGGTGTGTTTAGTCTTAAAAAGATAACACCAAAGGAACAGAACAGCCTGCATACATTAGAAGTCACAAGAAAGGGGGAAAGTGCTCAACACCTCTCCACATCAGTTCAAATGGTAAACAAGATTTAGCCTGAATATGAAGAAACAAATATACATAGTGCCAAAGTGGGGATATCCTAGGTTATCTAGGATGCAGAATCTCCAGCACTATTTTTTATTGCGGTTTTTTGGGAGGGTTGGCTGGTTTGGTGTTTGGTTTTTTTTTTAATTTTGAGGAAAAAGAAACAGCTGATGCCATTTCATTGCAAAGATTAGATCCCTTCTTTGAAGCCCTTCAGGCCTACACCCCTTCCAACCCTGGAGTGGGCCTGATGGATGGCCTCATCCTTTATGATAGGATTGAACCTACAAAATTACTGAGAACTTTGAGAGGAAGACACCAAAAACAAATCAGAATTTATATAACTGTACATGCCTAAGAAGAAGCAACAAACACACAGAGCTCAGCAATGATGGGAAGCAGCACAAATCTCTTCTGTAACACTGTCACAGCTTTTGAGAATCAATCTGGAAAAGTAAACATTGCAATTGATTCAACAGGTCGATTTTTTGCATTTCATTCTCCACACTCACAACCCACAAAAGCCCCAAGGGCTCTAAAAGGGTCTTAGAGACTGAGACACAGTAGCACACAGGACAAAGGGCATGTCCAGGACTCTAAAAAAGGTCTGCACACTTGGCTTCATGTCGCTCTTCCAGCCACAAAAGGGATCAGGTTCCTCAAAAAGGGGATGATGGTGGAAAACAGATGGGTATAAAGGTGTAGAAAAGTGATTCCCCTAACTCACATTAGTGTTGGTCAATTCTTTCTGTTGGTCTTTATTCTGCTGTTACTCTCATGAGGAAAAAGCAGCACATTTCTTTACTCCTGAGCAGCCAGACCATCATTACATCATGCCTGAGAATGCAATGAATTCCTCATGTTTATAAAATATCTAGGAGAAACTTGGTGTATTGTCCAGGACACACCTGAACTGCTGTTTGTGTCCAGCTAATTATTTAGGGCATATTCCCAGCATTTCCTTATTCCAAACATCATAACCACTTGCTCAGAAAAAAAAAAAAAAAAAGAAAAAAAAAAGGCACTTTTTATATCTACAGCCCCTTTGCTTCTCCATCTTATTTGTACATTAGCAAAGTCTCTAAATTCAAACATTCAAACTGGTTGCTCCTATGACAAATATTTAAGAGGAAGAAAATAAGCAGTGAAGACCTAGTCATAGGAAAAAACTGCTCAAGAGGAAAATAATACCCCATCAAAACAGCAGCAAAGGGTGGAGGAAGTCTCTGCCTACCCTAAATTTTAGACAACAGCATCTGTTTTAGGAACCCAGTCAGAGAATGTCTTGAAAAATTTCAAGAGAAAGCTCTGCAGGTTCTCAGAGACATCTGTGGTCACGAGGCAGAGGCATAACCAGGTTTAGAGATGTGTTCTCTCAATAAAGGTTTATCACATACTTAAGAGCATGCAACTCTGGAGCAAAATAGCCAGGGGTTCGTTTACTTATCAGTTTTGACAATCCTGTCTGGGATCACAGCTCCCAGCTGTGCTTGCTTCACAACCTGGTGACCATGACCACTGGCAGCACCCTCCAGAGCACCAGTCTGAGCATTCAGGACTCAGGTCTGCTCAGCTCCTCCTGCAACAGCCTCAGGGCTGGAATAACCATTAGGTTTGCCCAGGCCAGAAAGAACAAATAAATGAGAATTTGCCAGCTACACACTCCTGAGCAGGGCAGAGGAATCTGCACACCAAGCCAGGAGATCCATGAGGCTCCCAGGGCCTCCCCTACCTCACAGTACTCACTGAGCACCTCTATAGCAGGCAGGGACAAAATTCAAACACCAAGGCAAAAACCTACTGGAAAAGAGAAAATGAAATCTTGACATGATGACCATGTTTCTATATCAATTACTCTCTTCCTAGACATTCTGCCTTCTCAGACCACAGAATTTCTTCTCTCGGTCCAATTGCTCATTGCCACATAATAACATCTTAAATGTTGTTGAAAGGGAAAAAAAGTAAAAGACAAGGCTTTTTTTACAAGTGTTTTCCCTGGAAGCCAGTTGCCTGGTCTTACAGTTGAAAAAGAGTACTGCATGGAATGGAAAAAAAGTTATTTTCCAGGGAGGAAGCATAACTTTCAGCCAAAAAAACTACATGAACCACCTCCCTCCATTAGCCCTGTGGAGAGTTTTGAATTCCTCCTGGAAACCCTGACCTCGGCAGAAGCACAAAAGGTCTCCAGTACTCCCTGAGCACGCATGCCCTTCTCTGAATCACTGCCCATCCCTAAGGAATGCACTGCTCTGGTGGGACCCTTCCCTTTTGCCCCATCCCTCTCATTTAAAGACCACTCTGCACAGACCCACATTTCTGCAAATGACAGCGTGCGCAGCTAAAAGGTGGGGATGCACAGGGTTACAAACAATGGGGTCGCAGATCAGAACACATTACAGACCCAGGGAAAACCTACGAGCTGGCAAGGAAGGCATTTAAAACCGACTGAACACTAACACTAACTCCCTAACAGGAGTTAGGGAGCCTGCGACTCCCTCCCCATCCTGCATCCTTTCACCCCCAGGATGAGAGGGAAGTTTGAGGACCAGGCAATGGCGTTCGTTCCCTCTGGGCTAGGTTGGATTTCTCTCCGTGGCAGCCCGAAGCACAGGCCGGGCAGACCGGGCCGGGCTCCGGCCCCGCTCTCACCGCAGGCGATTAACGCGGCGGGCCCGCTCGTGTCATTGTCTCTCTCACCGCGGCGGATGGGACAGGCGGCGCGGCTTTTCCATTAGAGGAACGCTGAGCGATGCAAAGCGAGACAGATTTGCCGCGGGGCGAATTAGTAATGAAGGCTGCTCACGCACCTCTCTGGAGCAGCACACGAGTTGCCGCCCGGGGTCCCTGTGCCACTGTGGCCGCGCAGACCCGGCCCCCCCGCTCCGCGTCCCGCGGGGCAGCCCCCGCGCCGAGACCTTCTCGCGGCATCGTCTGCCGGAGGAGGGACTTCCAAAACTTTCTCGGCTGAGTCCCGCGGGGACTGCGCACCCGGGCAGTCCTGACCCCGGGCACGCCCGCAGCGGCAGCCGCCCGGCACGGCTCCCCCGGCGAGCTGCGGCAAAGGGGGGCTGCGAGGGGGGACGCGGCCCCGGGAGCCCAGGGGCAGCCGCGGCCCCGGAGCGGGCGGCGCGCAGCCCACGGTCCCGCCGGGCCGGGGCACGGCTGGCAGCAGCAGCGGCCCCGCCAGGCGCTCCCCGCCACGTCTCTCCCAAAGTTATCCCTCGCTCGGCCGGGCCGGACGCCCCCAGAGCCGGACTCGGCTCCGCTGCGTGCGGCGCTGCCCGCCCCCGCTCACCCCGTCCCGCCGCCGCCGCCCGTGGCTGGGCTGAGCTGCGCTGCGCTGCCGCCCCCGGCCCCGCCGCCCCTCTCGCACCGCGGCAGCGGAGCCGCCGTGGCCCGGCGACCCCCGCCCCCGGCTGCGCCCCGGGCCCCCCCCCCCGCAGTTACCGTGCGCCACCGCCGCCGTGCCCGGGGCCGCCGCTGCCATCCAGCCGCGGCTCGGCGCGGGCCTGCCCCGCCCGGCGGCCCCTCGGCTCCGCCTCCCCCGGCCGGCCACGTCGGTCCCGGCCTTCCCCGGCTCCGGCGCCGCCGCCCCGCCGGGCACCCGCCGCCGCCGCCGCGCTGCGCTTCCGGCCGCCGCCGCTGTGTCCAGGCGGGCCGGCGGGGCGGGAGCGGGAGCGGGGCTGCCCGCGGGCACGGCGGAACAAAGTCCTGGGAAACAGCTGCTCGCGGTGCGGTGTTTGTACACATCCCCGACGCGGGCTGCGGGGGCACAAACGCGCCTGCTGTGCGAGACCCGGACTTCTGGAACATGCTTGCTGAGATTTTTTTTTTTCCTTTATTTTTTAATCTCCCTAAATGGATTATAAATTCCTTGGGCTACAGATGGGTAGAGACAAGCACAGTGTGAACCCGGGGTTTGAGCAGAATTTCTGGAAGTTGTTAGAGCAGAAGAAAGTGTGGCTGAGGACTGAGCCTCGAAATGCTTTTGAAAGATACGACTTTTAAACAAACTTGCTTCCTTCTCACACGTTCATTGCAATCTTCGTAATAGCTTGTGAAACACCAGAGCTCCTTAAGCGCTCGTGTCCTGTTAGTGGTGAAGGTTACCCATGGTTCTTGCAGAGATTTGCAGAAACTGCGTGTGCTTAGGAAACAAGGTCAGAAGAGAATTAAAGATTTGCCTTTACACAAGCCAAGCTAGGTTGAACCTATATTGTTTCCAATACAGACACTTTCCAAAATGTACTGATGTACCTTTAAGTTCCATCTCTTACCATTTTCCCTGAGACACAGAACTTGATTCTCGTTCCAGTGTTCGGAACGAATCCTATTTCCCAAGAAGGCAGTGCTGATGTTGGTGCTTCTCGCTACGGTTTCACCCGAGTCTCATTACATCATACCAATGTCATGCCCTGGAGCAGGAGTTAGGAATTAAGTCAGCCGCAGTCGCCTGCAATGGTTTAGCTGCTCTTTCTGCATTCATGTAACAACAGCACAGTCCTACAGGCTACTGCGCTGCAAATGCAGTTAAAGATAAGTTGTATCTTTCTTACTTACAAGCAGAACGTTTACATAGGAAGCCGAATTCTGAAAGCAAACTTTTAAGAGAAAGTATTTTGCATTTTGCTCTCAAATTGTACGATTTATGGGTTTTGTGTTCCACAGCTGCCTTCCTACTGTGTGAATAACTATCCTCAGCCTTCCTGAGCCAGTAACACAGTTCCCTGTGCTGATGGATCATAGCTGTGATTATCACTCCAGGTAAACCAAACCACACTGAGAATTTCAACTATTGCAATCAGTAGGGATATCATGGTCTCAGTGAAATGAGTGGGAGTTTGCTTTTGACTCCAGGGATGCAGGAATTCACTCAAAGGCTCTCAGTTTTTATGACATCCTGCTGTAAGCCAACACAGGAAGAATTCTGGATTAAATGTTCACTCTGTACCTCATGTCATCAGGTGTCAGCTTCTGAGCATCAAATGGAGCTTTTACACAGTTGGGGCTGTGCTGTGAAATTTGCAGTGATAATCTAGAGATCCATACAAAAAAATCAGGAATCTGGGACTTTTCCTACCTTCCCCAAGCCACAGAATCACTTCAGTATGATTTATCTGAAAATTACTTTTAGGTTTCTGTATTCTTTACTGATTTATTTCCCCAGCTGAGGGTAAAAAAAAAAACAGATCACTTTTAAAGTTAGACTAGCAAAACAGCCACTACATATTCAGTTCTCTGTGACTTATAACTGATGCTCTTGCCTCCCTAGTGTCCTTACCTGAGTGTTTGCAATGCTTACCCTTATTTACAACTTTTGTGGTCTTCTTGTATTGCTCTCGCAGGAGCAGGGACAATGATGGAACAGAGGGAGCTTTCCAGAAGAGAGTTAAAAAAGTAAACCCATTATAGTTCAGTGGCACCCATGCGGCAGAGACGTGGGGTACACCCCATGCACAGCTGGTGTGCTGTGCACCCACGAAAGGCAAGAGATAGCAGTGGAGCACGGTCCATACATTGGTGACTGAAAAATTAAGTTACTCAAAAGTATTAGTCAATTAGTGACAAATGCTACATAAATATTATGATCATAATTGTTATTATCATTATTATCATTATTATCATCTTTTAAAGTCCTGCTTTAATTAATGAAGGAGTATATTATTAGCTAGGTCACCCATATGAAAAACCCGTTGACAATACTTCAGCTGGGAAAAGAATAAAATTCCTAAATCTAAAAGGAAACGCGGGGATCGGTTATTGTCCCCGTCCCGGCCGGTTCCTGGGGCGCGGGAGCACACCGAGCACCGGGGCTGCAGTGGCGCGGGGTCCCCGCGCGGCGGCGCTGCCCGCCCGCCGAACGGCGCCGCCGGCGGCCGCGGCCCGGGCCCGGAGCGTCCTGTGGGGGGAACGGGGAATCCCGCCCGCGGGGAAGCGGGTGTGGCCTGGTGGCTGCGAGCCCGTCCGGCGAACACCAGCAGCTACACCTGTGTGGGGCCCCTGAGCGCCGGGGGGAGCTCATGGCACCTGACTGGCGCCGCAGTTGGCAGCTGGGCGCGGGAGCGGCCCCGGCAGTGCCCGGCCGGGCGTGGGGAGTGAGGCGGTAGCGCAGGTGGCCTGTCCCCGCGAACGCGCCGTGTTGTGCTGGGGCAGAACAACCCGAACTCAGGGATGGTGTCACTTCCCCCGATCATTCCGGCGCCATGGGAGGCTTTCCTTTAGCCAGGCACAGCCTCGAGTGTCTCAGAAGGCGCGGCAAGCTTCTGCTCTGGCTGAAGGACGCGGGCCCTGCAGAGGAGCCTGGCTCCCTGGCCGCCGCCGGGGAGTGGTCTTCCCCAGAAAGATGTTTTGACAGCTGAATTTCCACCACAAAACTTGCTAATAAAGGGGTCAGAGTGGCTTAGTAAGTTCATGCTTCCTCGCACCTAATAGTGCTCTCTGTACCCTGTCCCCAGGACCTTCTAAAACATACTTTTTCTGATGGTACAGTAATCAGCTCACTTTTGTAAAAGGGTGGGGCATGAGCAGTGCCCTGAAACTGCTCTTGCTGCAGAGAAAGGGTACCAGAGCCCTAGCAAAACCCCTGGAGAGATCACATCAAAGCATCTCTGGAAGGCCTGCATGTGGAGGACTCGATGTGAAGCACTGACAGAGGGCACGGGCAAGCTGAGAAAGCAGGGGCAGACCATGAATGTGGACAGGGCAGAAAGATGTTTAAATTTCCCAGTAAAGGTGGTCAGGCACTGGAAGAGATGTCCAAGGTTTCTGTGGGATCTCTTGGAGATTTTCAGCAGTTCAGCTGGCCCTGACCTTGAGCAACTTTATCTACTTGTGAAGCTTCGAGCAGGAGACTGGACAAAATGACCTCCCAGAGGTCCTTGTCAACCCAATGTTTTCTATGATCCTCTGATTCAGAAAATAACAGTATCAAGGGGTACGTGAATCAGAGGGAGCCCTCAAAGTATGTGAAAGGAGCTGTGAGGTCCCAGCAGAGGCACTTTTGCCCACTGTTTGGTGGGGCCAAGGGCAGTAACACTGTTGCCTGGAAGTCCTCCTCTGACTCATCCCAGGACACATTTCTGCAAGGCAGGGCAGAAAAGGAGAAGTGACTGCTGAGCCCTGAAGGGGGGTGGGGAAGGGAGCTGGCCCCATGGAAGCTCAGAACAGGGAATTTTAGTCTTACTCATCATATTATTTTTGTATTTGGGTTTTCAGATGTAAAGCTCAGTGTTTCTGTCAGCATATTAACTCTGTGTGCACCTCAAGTTTGTCCACTAGCCCCAGTGACTCCTTTTATGCCTGACTCCATGCACAGACACACAACTTCCAGCTGGGGAGCTCTGTCTGACTAGCACTTCATTAGTGTTTGTAAGGAGTAATTGAAATGCCTGGTCAGTGCTGTTTAATCTGGGCAGAAATCAGTGTCTTTCTGGAGGAAGGAGAAAAAAGATGGGCCTGGTCTGGGAAAGAGAAAGCCAGAGAGCAGGTTGGGGCAGATGAGTGAAATGTGGCAGATGAGAAAAATGTGGCAGATGAACAACAGAGGATTTACAAAAGTTAGAATGGAGACTCATGCTGATTTACCTCATCTTAACAAGTGTAAGCAAGAAATGGAAGGGAAATCTATGCGATCATGAAAAACAAACAGTGCTGGAAGGTCTAGCAGAATCTAAACCTCTATCAGAACACCAGCATTTGTTTGTTCCTCACTGGAATTTCAGACTTGAATAGGAAGGTCACAATACTACCCTACCAAGCTGGGTATGTGTTTTGTGTTTGAGACACAATTGTCTTTGTCTTAGATCTAAATGTAGTTAATGCTGGGTTCTGACCATGAAAGAAGGTTTCCTTATGTGTTTCAAGTGCTCAGTAATGAAAAACCTGATTTCTATAAACTAGCACAGCTTCATGTCTCTGGGGTAGAGACCCAGATCTGGTTCCTGCCCTTCAGCTGGCAGAGGACAGGCTGCAGTTCTGTGAGCATGTTTCAGTATCAGTGCTGCAGGCATACACATACTTCATAACCAACATTCACACTTCCATTCTCTGCACAGAGTGAGATCTACATCCCTCCCTAGTGAGGGCCATATTCTGAATGCTGGTGCCAAGATTCACACTCTCAGCTACTGCGAGTAGTGAGGTCTGTGCTGTCACTCACCTTGATTACTGTAGGCTCCACACTGTACAGAGCTACCGAGCCTGTAAGTGGAGGAGCCATCACTTGGCAGAGCTGTAAGAGCAGTAGCTGTAAGGCATGGTGTGAGGAGAAGGTTTAAATATCAGGCCTCTGTAATGAAGGGGTTGATGGACTGTAAAAGGATCTCCAAAGCTACTACTATGCTTCAGAACAATGCCTACCTCAAGGCAGCAGAGACAGAATTAAATTTTCCAGCTTCTTAAATCCAAGAGGATCCATTATTCTCATATCATTCAGGTTAGCACTGACCACTTAAATTTTAAGTGCAGTTATTGCAGCCTAGTCCAGTTTTCTTCTAATGAGGAAGTCACAACAGTGTAGAGGTCAGGGGTTTACAGTCTCCTTCCAGACCCTTGATGAATCTATGCTGTCTCCATTTGGGTAAAACACAGAAGTACTCAGTAAGTTGGTACAAATAGCTCTGTAAAAAGGCCAAGGAAGACATCTTCTGCTGTGTTTCAGTCTGGCATCCTGCATGATGAAATAAGTTCTCAAAGACGGAAGAAAACTATGAGATCAGGGTTTTTCCATTTCTGTTTGTCTAAGGTGACAGAAGTTGTATAAAGCTGGCACTAAAAAAAGTGCAATTGATAGCTAAGTTCATCCAAGGTACTCAAAGTAGGTGGGGGAAGCCCTTTTTTTTTTTTCTTTTCTAGTTGACAAAGAAGCCCAGGACTGGAGTAATAGTGGGAGTGTCACAGGCAAGACTGAGACTTAGTGGCAGACATTATGGAGGAGGATTCAGAAGAATAGCAAAGGGAATTGTCACTGAATCACAGCTAACATTCACAAGAACGTGTTACCGGTAATCTGAGGAAACCTGATGTTTTGGTTAAACAGCACAATTCACATGCAACATCAAGATGAGCAATCCCATACACAGCATTGGTTTCCTGGTGCTATGATCAAGCATAGAAATGTGCAAGCATGAGTAAATTTAGCAGAGAATCAACAGGTCCAGTAGAAGAAGGAAACTAGCAGCTTGGGGCAAGAAAGATTGTGTAGAGTCCAACTCAAAGTAAGCCTTAGGAGGAGAAAATTGGGATGCAGGCATAACATCTCAAAGATGAGGTCTGTAAAACTGATCGTTGTTGGATAGAGGTGGTATCAGGTACAATAGTGATAAAGATAGCTGAGAAAAATTGTGAGACACAGTACTGCCAAATCCTTTTTCACCCCACAGCTTCATACTAGGTGTTTTGTATTTTATCTCAGAAGCCAGACCTCTTGGCATAGCAAGAGGTCCCATGGAATCCCATGGAATCTCAGTCTCACTGTGTTTCAGAAGTTTTTAATTAGGCAGCTTGAAAAATTTTGCAACATGAAACTAACAAAATTGAAAAAAACTGAACACAAAAATAACAACTCCAAATTAATATTGCAAGGATCTAAAAGTGTTTTAACCAGCCATGACATTTTTAGGTTCATTCCATGTTTCTGAGTGTCACAAATTTTGCACTCTCAGAAATGGGCAATGCTCTGAACACTGTGTTTTCTTCCCAGGTCAGGCACGCACTTACACCGTGGAAATACATCTGCTGGTGGGCAGAGCCAGTGGCCCCACAAAGATCACAGATCCTGAGTTTGAAAGGTCATTTACCACCCTCGTTTCTTGCTATTACCTCAGGCCTCTTCTCAGCAGTCTGGGGCTTTGCTCCCCTAATGCTGGGCTTGTCCCACACAGCTGCCCACCTCTGATAACACAGCTGAGGAGCCCAGAGGAAGTTGTACAAGATGCTTTTGTCGACACTCCTTCCCACACAGACCAGCTCCCATCTCCTTTGTTACTGTAAATTGACATCAGAGCTGCTGAATCATGATAGGAGAGTCACAAAAATGTTATTTATGTTGTAGAAACAAGGTCCCCTCCCTCTCATTGTTTCCTGCCTGTGTCAAAATGGAGTCACTGATTTTTGTCCTAGCTCCTCCTGCACTGGCACTTGAGATGAAGCACTCTGAGTTCTTCTCCTTTGGGGTGGGATAAAATCCACGTACAGACACAACCAAGATTTGATTCTGGCCTGTGAAAAGATAGCCTTGCTGAGCAGACACTGTCTGGACAGCTCACCATGAAAAGCCATTTGGTGCCAGTTTCAAAGAGATTTGTCTACAAGGTTAGAGCCCCAAGGGAGTTTTTCAAGTGAACCACTGCACCTTTGAAAAGCTGACCTCCCACACAGAGGACTTATTTGGACTACAAAACCATTTTGTTAGGGTGCTTAGTTATAATAGGCTTTATTCACAAGCCTGTAGATGGAGCTGAACTATGGTTTGCCTTTCCAGCACGGTAACGGAGTTCCCAACAAACCACAGTGGTGAGGAGAAAAAATGGTGCTGTCTGAAAGAGGTGCATGGAACAGGATGACTTGGTAGCTTTAGACATCATAGCTAGACACAAGAAGGACATAAAAAAAAAAAAAAAAAAGACAAGAACAGATGCAGGAGGAGACACTGATGACCAGAGACAAGAAGTTACCAAAACATTAAAAATACACAGGGAACAAGAGTAAGTTATGTCTAAGGGGAAGTCTGAGAGGCCTGGCAAAACACAAGGAAAGAAAGAGATCATTAGCAAGCCATCATGATGATAAAAATTTTCTGTGTATAAAGTCGTAAGCATTTAAAAGTTTTCTGTGCAGATAAATTCTTTTCAAAGCCATATTTTCATAGCCCAGTGAGATTTAATTTTCCTACTTTAAACTAATACATAGGCCCCAACACAGAGTTGCCAAAGTATTCAGGGGAAACTTCCAGACTTCTACTGTATAAAAAATTTACCAGGATAAAATACCTATTCACTTGAAGAAATTCAATTTAAAACTACAACATCAGTTAGAAAAAAATAGGAAAATTCACAAATTAATGAATTTAATTAACAAATGAAAAGAAAGTTGTAATTTCTTTCACCAGAGTCTATTCCTCTAATGTTCTCAACCAAATTCTTATTTACCAACCAACTAACAAACAGAAAAAGTTGTACTCTAAAACAAAATATGGAAAAGCAATAAAAATTTCAGTTCTTCATTTACTGAGTCTTCCCCACTATGACTCACCCTAAGCTTATCAAAATGCATAATGAATTCAAAATAACAAACTAGCCTGGAATAATGACATAACCTAGCCAACACAAATTATTGACTTTTAAGGCATTACAAATTTGTTATTGTTGCTATCATTGTAGAAGTAGGTAAGAAAACATTTAGCTGAAATTATACCTGTGCAAGAAAAAATATTGTAACCTAGCTGGAAATCAAATGAAACATGTGAACGACAGAACTTAGAGAAGAAATTTTTGAAGAGAAAAGAAGGTAAATATAAAAAATATTTTACTGACTTACATGAACTGTGTGACTTAGGTCATGTGAAAAATTTCTTTTTTAACAACAAATGAAATCATCTTGCTTGCTCAATTCAGCTGCCATTGTTTGGCTCATAACACACTAAAACAGGACAAAATTAAAAATACTTGCATAGTCATTGCTATGTGTCTAGTTAAAAAAAGAGCATAAAACCCTGCATAAACTTCCATATCATGTGCTTCATGTATTTCATAGTTTCTAACATATCCATCCCAAGTCTATTAAAAAAGCATCCTGTTGTACCACTGTTATACAAATTTTTATAGAACATATAGAACTAGAATATGAACTGGCTATTGAACTGGCTGTTGAACTACAATCCCTTTGCAATCATTAGCCCATGCTAAGTAAAGTTGACACCATTTTTGCCACTCCATCTCCAGTAAATGTAGGGCAGATTCAAGACCAGGTGGGTGATTTATGCTCTGTAACTAAAACAGATAAAGGATGAGTGGCAGCAAAGACAGAGGGAAGAAGTCCTTCATTGGACTTCTTTTTTTTCCTGGACTTGCAAGGATTTTAAGGTCTGTAGCGCAGTTTCAGCTGACTTTTCATTGCGGTAATACCATTTAGTGCTTGTATTGCAGCTTTTTTTTTTAATTAAGAGATCTCAAAACACTTAATTCTTCTACAGACACAATGTTTTACATCAAATAAGGCACTAAACATGTGCCTGTCATGACCAAGAGGGAAAACAACGGCACAGAGTGTGCAAGTGGCCAGCTAATGAGTAAAGGAGTCAGAAAATTAACTTAATATCCTAGATTACAAGCCAGACCCTAAACAGTGGAGAATGTTCTTCTGTGTCAGCATTTGTTGTTCTATTTTCTTTCATGAAATCTGCCTTTCCATTAATGAAATTCAGAGGTTACTGTTAGCTAAAGTGACATTTCTGCAAGTATTTGAAGACTGAAAGGGAGCACCGAAGGCAGTAGGAGAGGTGGTCAGGGAAAGAGCACAGTGATGGCCCCATCACCTGGCTTTAATACAAAGACAGGTAAAGACCTTTAAATTTTAAAGGTAAAAGGAAAATTTTAAGGGTTTGAATAGTGATATCATTGGAAGCAGCAGATTAGTCACCTTTCATGTTTGGGAGCTTATATTTATTTATAGCTCTTTGTTTTCCACGTGGTTTGCTGTGGGACTTTGACAGAAAACACATGGTTTTTATGTCTGACAATATGGAGAAGATGACAGAACGGGCATAAGAGACACACAAGTCTTCAGACCTCTGATTTTGCCCGTGCAATTAGTTGTTTTCCAGCTGCAGCTCTTCAAAAAACTTCCACTGCATATCTTTAGTAGTTTATAATAGGGTAAAATTAAAGGTTTGAAATTTAGATTGAATATTCTTCCCCTCTGAGTTGCCATGAAATTTATCCAGTTACACATGCAACATTTATTTTGGGGTTTTTTTCCTCAGAATTAATTTCATATCGATCATATTATGAGCAGGAAATCAGGATGGCCCAAGTACAGACTTGTCAAAAAGTCTCTAAAATTTGAGCTTGTGTTTGTTGGCTGTTTAATATTCTCCATTCCTAAGGGACTGAGAGAATTTAGGAGATGGTCTGCAAAGCAAAACTGTAGAATTTGAGGCTTGATGGGAGATGTGCATTTTGGCCAAGAGACATGTATAGTCTTGCCTGCTATTTATTTCCTCTAACAATTAAGACATGCATCCATCATTCAATGAAATGGCTGCAAAACAGCTGCTCCTAGACATCATATGCCTATCCTAGGATGGGTTTTGTCATACGATTGAAAGTGCTGTAGAACAACATAGGAACACTGAGCAAAATGGTGGCTTGACAAGTCATTCAAATACAAAGGATAGGCCTGTTCCTGTTGCAGGATGGATGCAAATTCAAATTAGAAAAGGTGAGGCAGAGACTGATATCTGTAAAGGCCTTTTGCCTGAGAGACTATTTAAGGAGCACAAAATCTTAAAGCCACCCACATCTGTCATGAAGGAGCTGCTTTTACAAACTCTGCTAAAAGGGGGCTGGCCCTGCTAACAGACCAGGAGATGGTCTCAATGCACTAATGGTTCTTTCCATCCAAGTTTCCTGTGTGTGTCACAGCTGCTGATCTGTGCAGCTGTCTCTGGTGGTTTAGGGTTTTTTTTGCCTACCCCATCTCATCTTTAAAGACAGTTTATCATTTTATGCTGTAAATCAGGAAAGTGGAGAGTAAGAAATACTGTTCTGATTCCTGCAACATATTGATCATGAAACCCTCAACAGCCAAGTATCTGTCCTGTTTGTTAGTGATTAAACAGTAAACACCAACACATTCTTATTCAGTCAAAACTTTACCCACGGGCACTAGATTTTCCTTTGTTTTCTCTTTGTTCTCCAGGCTCATACAGTCAGGGATTTCTCCCTTGCCAAAGGCTTTAGAAGGTCCCACTCTGCTGAACTCCAATGTGCACCTCTCTTCCCCTTATAGAGATGAGTTACAGCGAATGCATAAAAAGGTAAAATCAGTTTCCGTACTTATTTGTGGGGTTTAACAAATTTCAATTCATATGTGGGGTGATGTGACTGTGTAGTAATGGAACTTTCAGGGGGGCTGCTGCCAGCAACACATATATATCCGGGTGCAATACATATTGTCCCCTGGGACAGGGGGGACACCGGTTTTAGTCATGGGTGCCTTCCGGCAGGCTGGAGCAGGTGCTATCACCCTCTGATTCCTTCAGCTTTCTCTCACCTCATTCAGCAGTTGTTAGTCAAATTCACTTCTCATCACCCAGAGGTAAAGACAACACCTTGGGACAAAAAAAGAAACACTGATGAAAAGCCTCTCCTGAGCACTCCAAAGCTCACACACTGAGTCAGGGAGTAGATTGGCACTGGTTTTGTGAGAGTGTTGCTCCATGATTGTTAGTCCTTGTGCTGCCCACCCATCTTATGTTCATGTCATCCTCCTTTTCCTGTTCCATTCTTTGGGCAGATAGACCCCAGTTGCTGAGTGTTGCCTCAGTATAAAATAACACGTGGTGCTTGTGGTGTGGGGAGGAAGCTGGCTGTGAGAGATAAAGGTCTGAGGTTAAGAGCAGACCGACTGTTATGCTCCTGGGGCTTTGCTGCTCTTTGTATAACCTTAGTGTGGCTGAGTGATACAAATCAGCACTACCTTTTCTGATAAAATCCATCTACCAGAGGCAAGCAGCAGCCATACCTCCACATCTTTTTGTAGTTTATTACAGTCCTGGTATTCCAAAGGGTCTGGATGGGTCAAAGGTTAGTTTTCCACTGGAAGTCAGCGATCAAGTTTGGTTGGGGCTCAGAGACTTAAGAAATAAACTGAAGGGGAAAAATGTAACAGAGAACTTGCAAGAAACAAAAGCCTTCAGGGAAATTCCAAGATTGCCAAAGTAAAGAATAGTTGCTGAGAATATTTGTGCAAAACCACCATCTTCTTCCTTCCCACAAGGATTAGTACAACTCACTTTGAAAGAGAAAGAAAGAATCAAGAGAGCAAGAAACATTTTACCCAGCTGTCCCACTCTGCAAAGCCCCACTGCTCCACTTCACCCAAAGCAGCAGGCAGAAATGCAAAATCATGCCATTTGTGATCTACAGAAACAAAGCTCAGTGTTTGCATGGGTGGGGGAGAGAGACAGTCAAGCTTGTCACCAACTGGAAAAAACGCAGAATAGAAATGCTCTGGTTGCTCTTTAAAACATGTTCTTTTTAATTATTTTTTCTCTTTGTGCAAACTTTAATTTTTTGTTCACAGGAAATACAAATCCTGAATGAAGCTTCATTGCACATAACAATAGAGAATGACCCATAGTTTTGAAGAGTAGAGAATGAAAGTAATGGTTCTGGAAGGTGCTGCACCAAGATCAATCTTTAACTTTTCAGTGGAAAACAATAATTAAAATTAAGTCAAGAAGCATGGAAAAAACAGAGAATATCTGATCTGATTTGATCTCATCTCATCTCATCTCATCTCAAAGCGTTTCTTAGCCTATCTTAAGAAAAATATTCTACCTGATTTTATGAAGTTCTATGTGGTAAAGAAAAATCTTACAGTCCTGAGGGCTACGGAATAAGCAAGCGTAGGTTTACCAGGCAGGTCGATGGCAGCTGCAGTCTCTTCTTTTGCAATGTCCAGAGTAGAACAGACATTGTCCTTAGACAACCTTGTCCAACCATTCTGTCATCTGATTCAGACTCAAGCTGACTGCTCAAAGGGAAAGAGTACTGTGGGCATCTGCATAACTGAAACCTGAGGCAAGCAGAATGGTAAAAAAGTCTGGAACTGCTGCTAAAAATTTTCACAAAGAAGGGAAACAAAAATCTGCTTTGTCTGTGAGGTCAGCTCTGTCCTGAACATCATTCTAGCTCTGTGGCATAATTCCTGACATAAGGAAGTTGCTCCATCTAAGAAAATTTGGTGGACCCAGAATGGAATTGGCATGTAGAAACCCTGTAATTCAAAACATAGAGTTTGACTATTTTAGATACTGATTTTGTTAAAGCTAATGAAGTACTACTGATACTAGAAAATCCTTTGTAGATCATATTCAGCTCTGAAGATTATATTATTTATTGGTATACCTAGTAGTCTAATAAAAATATCTAGTAGTCTAAATGTTCCAACAAGCACAGGTGAAATCAATAGAGCTCAAGAACTATGAAAATCAAATCTGAAGTGCATAAGAGGAGAACGAACTGCATGGCTTTCACACTGTAGAAACTGTAATGTAGAGAAATTAAACAAAATTTTGCTTCAATTGATGTAATAAAAATATATTTTGATCTAAGGTTGAATTGATAAATTGATGGATGAAAATATATATTATGCTGAAAGTGATGAAACTGTGTTTTGAGTTTTCAGCCTTCCTTTCGTTATTCTCTTTCTCCATTGTTCCAATTCTTTTTTGGTCTTTGTGTTTTGTCAATGACTGCAAAAAACCAACCAACGGAATGACCAAATAAATCTGAAACATATTTCACAAAGGAGATTTAAGAAGTTCTAACTTAGCAAAATTAGGTTATGAGGAGTTAAAAGAAGCTGCTGACTGGTGAAAATACAGTAAAGATACCAAATAAGCAGAGTAAAAACCTTGCCAGTGAATTTAAGAGAACATATGAAGGGACAGGATGAAGTGAGCAGGATGAGTTTTAACTAAAAACCCAGATGGGTTTGAAGTAAGAAATGTGTGTTAGCACACAGCTACTGGAGAAACAGTGCTTCCTCTTTCTCTCAGTGAAGGTCCATAAATCAAAGCATTTATGGGCTTTACTTAAGGCCTCCTGTACTCTTGGTAACAACAGCCAAAAGGAAAACCAGAGGAGCCAGCTTGGAGACTGCCCAGGCAGAGCCATAGGCAGGAGGGATAGCAGCAGCTTGCAACTTTGAAGAAGTTGTCTCTGAAAAAACAGTAAGAAATAATTGATTGAAATCCCATCAAATGTAACTAATGTAGCCTGTAGGACAGATTTTGTTCTCCAAATCACTTATCATGTCCATATTTTAAAGACTGCTTTCCATTCTCCAATCTGCACCCACATGATGCAGTTTAATACAGTATATGTAACACATATCTTTGTTCACAGAGGGTGTCTTTCCTAGCTTTAAGGGCAATTTTGACTTGCAAAGGACGATGTCAACTCCTATCAAATCAATGCTTTCTCCAATGAGAGACATGGAAAACATCTGACAACAGGAATCTGACAGTTTGCAAAGCACTAAAAACTCACTAGTCCTGAACACTTTCTGGGTTTATTTGCATAAAACGCACCCCTTTCCTTCTATTTCTTGCCTCACACATTAGATTATTTTCATACTGCATATTAGACCACTAATAAGGCACAAATTTCAGAGAGCATGATCTAGTCTAATAAGCACACAGAGTTTAGGACTGAAACGCCCTGGTTTCCCACACCATCTTCATTGGCTCTGTGTTTTAGTGCAATGACAATTAACAATAATGTGTGATTTTTCCACCCAGACTTAAATTTCTATCTGCAGGAGTTATTAACACAGTTTGGAGATCTCATAAGGGAAAAAATCAATCTCGATAAATACTAAGCACAAATTACTCTTAGACAAATCATCAGAACTTTGGAAAGAAGCTGAAAGCCAATTGTGAGTTTTAGTGAAAACTGAATAAAATAAATGAGGAAGAACTGGTGGAATAGGGTTTTTTTTTTTCCCTAAATGTTTGGTTTCCATGTGGAAATCTAGTATGTATTTTCACAGAAAAAGACATTATAAGAATCTCTTCCCTGCTCAGAATTGGCTAATTTTCATCTTTATATGGCTAGGAGTTCCAGAAGTCCAACATTAAGGACATGCACAATATTCCCAAAGGGACAGAATTCAATATTGACCCAAAAATTTAGTGAGCTGGTGGATTTTTCTTTTTTTTTATTTCTTTTTTTTTCTTTTTTTTTTCTTTGTGTGAATGCACAGTGGTAAGACACATCTTGAAATTTAAGTATACACTGACTTGTTGTCCTCCCAAAAAAAAATCACAAAGCTCTCCATGCAAAATCCATAAGTGTGTGAACCAGGACATTTTAGTAGAAACAAACAGGATCAGTCTTATATTTTGCTTGGCCTGATACCAAGAGAAACAGTAACTCTCATAATTTTCAGGAGAAAAGATATGACCAGCATGGCAGAATTCTGTCCAGTAAACTTCAAGATTTTAATAACATCTTTAGAAGTATGAAAACAGTCAATAGAAAGAGTAACCAGCAGGCAGACAGAGATTTAGATCAAAATGAGAAGAATATGGATATGCTAATGTTAGAACTAGTCATGTTACTAATCTCTGAGCACATTTAAAATTAAAATTTATTTCATGGCAAGAAAAAACCCAAGGTTGTCATCTTTAGAAAAATTCCAAAGTGTGTGTTGTTAAGAGAGTTAATGCAATGAGGGGAGTTACAAGACAAACTGACGTTGCCTGCTGAATGACTGCAAAACAGAAGCAATCTGTATAGAATGAGTTGCTCCAGAAGGAAGTTTTTGTCTCAGATTAGGTATTTTCAAAATTAACCTGTGCTGGAAGAGTTATAAATTCCATTCCAAAGCAATCTGGAGAACAGAAATCTGGAGAGAAGTCTCTCCATAGTAAAGCAGGAGGTAAAATATTGAATTTAACTTCAGTGGAGCTACATTTCCATTTGTTCTAGATTAAGTTCAATTGAATTGTGACGGAGAAAGAAGAGACTTAGGAGCTAGTGACAAAGAGAGAAAGCATTCAACCATTCTGAATAAGATATTTGTCTAAAATTCACAGCCAGGCAGGCTCACTTGAACTTTGCTGCTTTATTAAAACCAAGCCAACTTCCTAGGGATATTTGTTTAATGTTCTGAAGATATTTTCTTCAAATCTACATTTAGTCTCTGTATAGGACTTTCAGCACTCTTGCAGTACAGCTCTTTATCTGACCATTTTTCTCAATTTGGTTGAAGTTAAAGGAATTTTACTGGCTGAGTAAAAAAAAAAAACCAAACAAAACCCACACATACAACAGCAATGAAAAAACCAAAAACAAAATAAAAATGAAGGAAAAGCTAGGCAATTCATTTTCACTCTAAATATTAACAAAACAATTCAGAGAATTTAACAAGAATTTAGAAATAGTTTGGTTTCCACGACCAGCTTCTCAAATCTGCATTTATTGCACAACTGAAACATCTAACAGAAATATAATGCCTGGGTCTAGTCTCAGTAGCTAACATCAAATTCTGCTCCTGACCCTTTCCTACCTTCCTATTCTTGGACTACTTTTAAAACAACTTCTCTAATTAAGAAATCCTGCTTTTTTAATGTCTAATCCTCTACTAAAATTTTACTTGCCTGTCGTCTGGCATGTAAGCTTGCATTTTCACCCTTTGGCTTTGCAGAATAAATTTTCAAGATTATTTTAGTACTCAAAAATAACAAAAAAGTTTTCGAATTTAAAACATTTTTACACGTTGTATATCTCTTGTCTCTTTTGTTTGTTGTGGAATACTCTGTTCTTCCCTTTCAGCCTTTCCTAATTCTACTCCATGCCCCACAGCACCTCCAAGGAGTGGTTTCCTTCTTGAGAGCAGTCTCTCCTCCACCTCCTTTTATAAGGAGAAAGCACCTCTATTCTCTGAAAACTTATGGTACACTCTGTTCTCTGCAACCATGAGTGTGAGAAATAATCTCACTTTTTTAGTATGAAAAACATCCAAATCACAAGGTATACTGATAAATCTCTCCTCTAAAAACACCCATTTCTTCCATGTTGCCAAGGAAATGAGTACACAGTTAATCACGATCAACAAAACACAGTCCTCTCCACCTTCTCTATTTCTATCTTTCAGTCTGTCAGCCCTCTAGAAGAGAAGCTTCTTACTGCATTTTTGGTACAAATTTGGGGGATGAAACAAACTAATTAAGAAAAAGCCTTGGCATTCTGCATAAGAGCGTCCTACAGTAGGGGATCTGTGCTGATTTTGCTGAGAGACACAGGACATGTTGGGGACTGAGTTAGGCTGTGGGCCTGAGAAACTGAAGCCAGGGGTTGCACAGGCACCCGAAGGTCAGCAGATTTCTCATCTCTTTCTCAGTGTATCCTGCAGTGTTCTGTTAACATTTTGCAATAGGTTCAGCAGCTAAGTTTTTGGGGTGGGTGTAAGAGTGCACCGCTTCCTGTGGTGTTCTGCTTCCTGTTTTCTCAAGGCCGATGGAGACGAGCTGGCGCGGCTGCTGATTTTGAAACAGGGGCAGATGCATGATTGTCTTGTGAGAGCACAGAATGAATCATCATCCTGCTATTATAGAAAAATCCCGAATCTTTCCAGAGTTGGAACTCTAACTCTGTGGCTTTGGGCTACCTGCTCTTTCATTGAGAAGAGGGTGGGAAATGCCCAGAGCACCAAAGAGTCAAAAATCAAGAGCCAAACCACAGTATATCGTGAGATTAGTTTAAAAATCATATAACTTTTGGAATATATTTTTCACTGTTCACTGAATTTCCATATTGTGAGCTACATATTATTCTCTGCAATAAAAGTAAGAAATATTTTCTTTTTTAGTATGAAAAGCTTGAAGTATAATGAGACTTTTAATAAAACCACAAGTCAGTAGCCATAGATGGACAGAAAGATTACTGAAACGCAGAACTGCTTTTACGCAGGTTTTGATAAACATTCAAACAAAATGAATATTCAAACCATTGAAGGGTTCAAGGGTACAATAATTCAGTTTATTAGCAAAAGAAGAGAAATCTTTGGTAAAAGACAGAAAAGAAAGGAAAAGCAAATTGACAAAAGAAAAATCTTCTGTAAGGCAAAAGATGTGGAATAAATCTGTCCTGGTGCAAGTTTACCCGGTTATTATTATCAAAACCTTAGAATCAACATGAGAGACACCCCCAAAACTGTTTACAAATAACTGTAATATAACTAGGATTACAGAACATGCTTCCCTGAGTAGGACATTCTCAAAATTGAAATGAATATTTGAAGAACCTGCTTGCAAGAGCAAACACCACTCCCCACCAAAAAAAACAAACAAACAAACAAACAAAAACCCACCCAAAAGGCAGCCAAATTAATACTGTACTTAGAGCTTCAGACTCATATCACCCCCTAAATTGTCTAGAAATTTTGAGGCTAACACCTGTTAGCTAATATATGCTAATAAATATGCTTGAGAAATCTTGTATAGATGAGGCAGTGTGCATTTTACCGTGCACTAAGCTCACATATTTAAATATTAGGGTTTCCTTTATGCTTTGTTATCCATCATAGCACTAGATGTTTTTGGCAAACTGATTTTTTCTTAATCTGTTTCAGTTCATATCCAAGCTCCCCAGCATTCTCCAGACTGTTTCACGATTAAAGGCTTAATACATTGCTCTTGTCATCAGTTCTATGCCCAAAAGCAGCCCAGGTCTGGAAACAAGACCTATGCAAAATGGAAAGAAGACAGTGAGAAAATAAAAGCATAAAAGGTCTCTCCTAAGGCTGAAGGGAGTGATGGCAAAAGGAAGGACGGGGGGGACCCTCACAGGGAGATGTGTGGTCATTCTTGATATTTGGAGGCAGCCCAAAAAGGAACAGAGACTACTATTTAAACTAAATGGCTCTATTGTTTCTCCTTGATCTCACTGTAAGGCTCATGCCTCAAAGTATGTTCAACCCAACTGTCTGCCAAGTGTTTACTTCGGGCTAGATGAATTCAACATATTCAAGAATACTTTTATATTGCGTTACCTGTATGTGAACACCTGTGCTTTTGACCATCTGTTTGAACCTCATGCTACCTTGTCTAAAGTGCTTGAAAATATTTGCATATCATTTTCCACTTCCTGGACCCTTATACTCTCCTATTCTTGCCCATTCCCTTGCAGTCTTAGACTGTGTTTAACATAAATATTTTACATGGGTGAATATCCCATTGCTTTCTGAATTCTTGTCATGGGCCTGCCGTGAGTTTTCACGGAGAAGTGAATATGAAAGAGCTTGAGTTCCTCTCCTCACACTGCATTTGTTTCACTTTCTCCTCTTTTCACTCACTGATTTAATCTGAATCTCTCCCTGAACTCAAGTGTAGGGTTTCTAAGTTGCCAGTTCATAGGATGAAGACCTTGATGCTGGAGTATGCAAGCAATGAGGACACCCCACTAGATATCTTCCTGATCTGTGTCAGTGACTCTACCTTCAAGCATCCCTTCCTTTAATTACATTTTTTTTTGTCTGAAAATCTCATCAAGACTGCCTTAGTGGTATCTACACAGGATTTTGCATATAAAACTCTAGAATAAGAAAGAGCACTTCCCAGTTTCCTTACCATGTGACTGAACAACATATTTCTGAGAATCAGTCTATGGTGCACTACAAGGTAATTTATTTATTTTTCCTTCCTGGTTCTAAAAGCAGAATGACTGCAGTCATCAATCGCACAGAGCTCTGACAGTCTGGCATGCAGCTCAGTCTGCAGCAATATGGGGCTGGCATGGTTATTGTGGGGCAATTATTTATAACCTCAGCTGAGGGGTTCACAAACTGGAGAAGCAGTGTAGAGAGGTGCAGACAGGTCTTGGAACATGAGAGAAAATGTAATCCTAAAAGACATGGATGGTGGAAAAAAAGACAAATGTGGATGGTGGTAAAAAAAGAGAAACTCTAGAGTTATGTCATCTGTGAACTTATCAGTGTCCATCAGTTTGGGTGACATGATGAGTGATTCTAACTTTCCAAAAATGTCCTACATTCTTTTCTGGAACTGCACTAATACAGAGGATCAAATCCCATCACTTTGCAATTACTGATGTGCTACAGTAGCTCCAAAACCTCGGTGTGAGGAAGCAGACCTTTACAGACCTGCGTGCTCAACCCACCCAGCCCTTTGAAAGCCCATGCTGTGAGTGACAGGGCCCATGCTGGCCAGAGAGGCAGGCTGCAATCTGCAAATTGCCTGCCCAGGGCTGCTACGAGTCCGTGGCTAACCATCAAGCCAACTGTCAGGCTGCTGGGTGGGGGTGGGGGCATTGCAGTCATATTATGAAAGTTGTTTATCCACTGATTATCAGCAGCAAGAACATACATGAAATAACAGCAGGCTTTTACAAGAAAGAGCCTCTAAATTGCATTATGGCAACAGGCAGTGCACTTGTCCATGGTTTGTACTCCAGCAGAAACCCCTGAATAGATTAATTAAAAAAAAAACTCTACTCTTCTTGCAAGGCTTGATAACCACAGACTGATCAACACCAACTGAAACAGCAGTAGCAAAGTTTGGAATGTGGGAGTTCTAGGGAAATGATGCATATGCAATGCTGGACACTCCAGAACCTACCTCCTTCCCCTACAGGTAATCATCAGCAGATACAGGCACTGCTTCTCTGCAGTCCTGTCCTTTCACAGAACACTTCAGGTGTTCAGCAGGCACAAGCACAAATGCAAGCTTGAACTTACAGCTATCAGTTAGATAAGCCTTAAGTCTGTTAAAGAGGAAAAAATTGTGGTGACAGCATTTTCCAGAATTTAAAAAATCCGTGTCACTGCATAAAAGAATACATTTGTGAGAAGTTGCAGGGCTGGATGACAATTCAAAAATAGTAAGGAATGCAGGGCCCAAAACTCATTTTCCAAGTAACCTCTCGTCTGCTCAGGACCAAAACCATGTATGTGCATCAAATCTACAAGTTTGGGGTTTTTTTAATTTGGATAAAATGGTGTGGAATATGGAAGAACAAGATCTTCTGTTCTCATGTAAGAGGCCCATAAAAATACTATTACTTCAAAAAGAAAAGTTCTTCATCTTGTTTTCACTCCTGCTTTTTGGGTTCCTTTCCTCATCAAACTGGGAAAACATGTAATATTCTCTTATCACTATGTATTAAAAAAAATGAAAATCTTCTTGGCCTGAGTGAAACTACTTTGACTCCTATATATGAACCTAAGCAAATATTGGAGACAGATACAACCAGAGGCAATTCAAAATACAAAAGGAGTAGCAAAGCTTAGCAAAAAACTGTTACAAGCCATGTTTTCTGATTGTTTTCTGAATATTGTTTTACGTAATTTAAAGAAATTGGACCTACAAGGAAAATTACTAAAAAAATACTTTGCATTTCCAGCTCAGTCAAATAAAATAAACATGGTCCCCTGAAACATATGCACAAAATCTAGAGATAATTATTCTAGTGGTTTATCACTATCCAGAGAAGTTCTGTTGTAAGAAACATATTCCTCGCCTGTGCAAGGCTGGTGAGCATAGAATACATTTGTAGAAAACTTGCATGTTTGAAAGGCCTTAATTTTCTTGTCCAAGAATTGGTACTGAACAATTGGTATTGAACTGTGTGTCCTTTATCCTTATACAGCAGGAAGAAAAATAAAGAAAATTAGTACCTTGTCTTCGTAGCCATATGTTCCAACATCTCACTGGTAAAAGGTGCATAACAAATGTGAAGGAAGAAAGAGGCTTGGGGAGCCATGCACACAAACCCAGAAACTGCAGGAGTACATAATCACTTAAAAACTGTTTCAGATGTTTTTTTCATACTGTTGCCAAGTGGATTCCCTAATGACAAATTAGCAATTTCTGACTGCTAGGATGATGAGCACTCCGCGACAGATTCTAGAAGAGGTCTCCTGCAAAATCTAGCATTTAATCTGTCAGTCAGAGCTCAAAGTAATGTAATGTAAATGAAATACATCTAAGACAGACTGAGAAAACAGTTTCAGCCTCAGTGGAGTGTGCTAAAATGCTAAAAGAAGAGGCAGGTCCTGCTGGCTGACAGGATTTGTGAGAAAATGTTTGAGGATTGAGACAATTCTCTGGGGGTGTTTTCTTTTTTGGTGTGCTACAAACTGTCACAAAGCATGTCTTCCCTGAATAACATATTACTGTGCAGAAATCTTCAAACTGATGCCTGGGGGAGGTATGTGACACAAGGTGGCATGGCCAGGCCCATGGCTGAGCTGAAGTGTTTTTTAGTGCCTTAGTGCCCAGGTGTACCTGTTTGTCTGGAGGATCTCAAAGGTGCTGCTGAACTCTGGGGTCTGACTGTGAGCCTTATTTTGAGAATAGAAGGCCCTTATTGCCTAAGGTGAGTGTTTAGTATCCTAACACACAGGAATTAAGTTTAGGGAAAAAATCCCCGAGGCTGTAAACTCCCTGACATTTAAATTATCAGTTACTTTATCTACTCTTTTATGAGGCCTTATTGTCATGAGATGACACTATAAGGAGGATCTGCCAAGGGTAATTATGTTTGGACAGCTTGCCTTTTCTGAAGTGACAGCAACAATAAACAATTTTTGATGAAAAAGCAGTAAATAAACAGACTATCACAGATTTGACAAATTTAACTCATCAGATTTCCAAATTGGAGGTGGTTCTTTATAGGAAGATAAACACAAATCAGATTTATTAAGAATGTAATGCCTTTTAAACTTAGAACTACAGGCTCAGATATCTAGTTTCAAAAGTCTTGATTGTTTAAAGACAAAAGAATAAAGATTTTGAAAATTAATTTGGGATGGATTAAGACTTTACTTTAAAAAAAACCCACGAAGAAATGTTTTACATTTAATTTCATTGAAACAACATAGTAATGACTTCCTGATTTGGGTTATTTTTCATATTTCAGCCAAGCACCTTTCATCAATAACATTCCCTACACCAACCCTGATATAGTCTTTTGTGGTCAAAGTGAAAAATTTGCCCTTACTTCTTTGAAAGCCTTCGACTTACTTCGAAGACATTGATGATGACTGACCTTGAGGGTGTTGAAGATCTGTAAAATATCCTTATCTCAGGAATATTGGCTTTATGAGCAAGTACAACAACTACATTCAGTTTTGATCTTTCTAAGAACAGATTGGATCAGGAGAATAAACAGAAAAATATTTAAGAAACTTTCTTTCTATGATAGGAGAAAGGCAGCTGGGAGTGATCCCAGGTCTGTGTGTGTTGTGGAAGAATGAAGTGTATTTGTTGGATGGAAGGGGAGTGACACAGTGTCTCTCTCCAAGCCTACACAAACTGGCCATGAAGAAAAGCCTGGTCTCTTCTGACTTCCTACAAAATGGGAATGGAAAAAAATGGGGACTATTCCCTGAAGGAGATTCCAAGGAGGATAATAATTTTTTACTAGGCCATTCTTACATCACCAAGAGGTAGCTTGTGAAAAAAAAGTAATTTTAGTGTTGACTCTCTTGAAGATTTGATATTAATATTTCATCAAGAATAAGAGAAAAAGCACTGCAGATCCTAGTACCCACTCATAGCTGTTTGCTAAATATAAAGGCTCTGGCACCAGAGCCGAAAACACCTTTGTATATACTGATACCTCAGGCCCTGCAGGAAAATGTACTCATCCATTTGGAGCCAAAAAAGCAACAGTGAAGGAAAAGAAATCATTATTATAAATTTTGTGCCCTTAACCCCTTGCAAGTGTGCTCAGCATTTTAGCTGCTGAGAAATCACAGGAGTCATGTGTTCTGTTGCTGCCTTTTGCCTCCCACTGACAGACTGATTGCAGATTGATTGTCCTCAGTTTATCCTCACGGATCATGCTCAATTATTCCAGGTCATGCCAATGGCAGCCCTCTCCCTAGGACTAGCACAGCCACTATAGACAGACTCTGACATCTTTGTATGGCTTTCATTTTGATTCTTTGTGTTCAGATTCAGAGCAGCAAACATGCAGAGACCCTGCCAGGTCCTTCGTTCAAGAACTACACAGTGTAACACAAAATGCAGTTCACCTGCAAAGCCCCTAAGGTCCTTCCCTCTGCAAAGTTTTCTTTTGACTAGCTCTACAAAAAGTCAATCCCATCTCAACTAAAATACATGGAATCAAAGATATGAACCCAGAATGACACAAAATAAAGGAGTCGCTAATGCAACTAATTTTAATCATCAGCCTTTCTCACATTATTTCTCATTTTTCTGAATTTACCTTCTACTCTCCCACTTTGATGCAGCATCTCTTCCATCACCTAGATTAGCACTTGTAGCAACCAAAGTGGAATAGTAAGCCTGTGCCCACGCCCCAGCTGAGCTCTTCAAGACCACCTTGCCATAGTCCTCACACCCAGTGCAAGACAATTGGGTCAATAGTGCCTTAGATGATTTTCTGATACTGATGAGAAGCAGTTTTTAATGTTTCATAGGACAAGAAGAATAATCAAGTTAATCCACAGAATGAAGTGGATGTAAACATCAGGAAACAATCTCAGGAGAACAGCTCAGCATATCGTGCAAAGGGGGAGTGAAATGGCAAAAGCTGTTCTAGTAAACTTCTATTTACAGGCATGCTGTTGAGCAATAGCCTCAGTAATATGGTGCCTATTCCTACTCACAAACTTAGATTCTCACACATATGCACAAAACCACAGAGGAGTCCCCTTGAATCTGGGTGTGATTTGCAGGTGGTATTCAGAAAGGGATAAATATTGTGAGGATCAGTTTGTAAGATTTCACAGCACCCTCAACAGCAACTAAGAGCCAGATAGCTATTTAAAAACAGTAAAGGCAGAGAAGTGAAGTTGCCTTTGGTTGTGATGTTTTTCTCTTTCCCGTTGTAGCTTCCTCTTTCTCTTCACCAGCTCAGCACTGCTGGCAGCTTTTTATAAACCACGATTCCTACTGCTGTCAGCTTGTTTGGAAACTTCATGGTGAGCTCAGTCCCGCAGCTACTGCTGTGGCTTTGTGCTTCATTGCAGGCAGGATTTGCTCTGAATTCTGTACCCACCACCAAAATTCTGATTCCAAGGCACTCAAAATGCTGTATATTGAAAAACCTTCAGTTCAAACCAAAATTTTCCACTAAATGTACACGGTTATGTAGCATAAGCTAAAAGTGGAAATGCAATCTCCTAAATACAGAGTAAAAAACTTCTGCACAGAGTGGCAGCCTCTGGAAGGTTAAAGGGTGGCAGGGTGGGCAGTAGTGCTGGGTGATTCTAGGTTGACAGGAATCTGCACTGAGCATGCAAAGTGATGTCATGACCAGAACAATTGCTGTGGAACAAAAAGCAATATTAAGATTTTCCTTTTTGAGGAATCTTTAAAATTCCCCAGACAGCAGACATCTCAGTCTCCACCAGGGACAGGGTGGATAGGTGAGTAGAGCACTGTTCAGAAAGATTATGATCACAGGAATGATTAGGAAAGAAACAGTGAAAAAGCTTTACTTAGTCATGGAATCAAGGAGAGATTCCTAGCAAAGCAGGCAGAAGAAAGGCGAAGGAGCAGGAGCAGGACTGAGGAAACACCATAGGTTGGGGTAGTGAGATAAAACAGCACCAGCACTCCTGAAGTCTTTGTACTCTGCCTGCTACTCCAGTGACCATCTTTGCCATTGGTTTACTGGAGAAGCTGTTGGGACAGACATGTTCTAGTTTTTCTCATCACAGTAGAGATCCTACAGCCCATTATGGGCTGGGGCATGATGGCAAGATCTTGGCTGGAGACAAATGGTACTCAGAAGAAAAGATATACAAAGAAAATAAAATAAAGATGCACCTCTAGGTGTCAGAGTTAAAAAATATTTTTACTTGTAGATCTCTAAAATCATCTATGTAGGTGCAAACATGCATGCATTTTACATTAATCCACTTATAAGAGGGTTATTTTTTTATTTTTCTCAGATTCCTCAGAAGTGCTTCATTGACTTGCAAAGGCCTACAGACCATGAGCTGAAAACTCCCTCAATATTGGTTGGAAAATATGGTCTAAACACAATACTTTTACTGGTTAAACTAAGTTTATTCTGTATTAGTGAATTAAAGGAAAACAACAACTTTGGTAACATGCTGCAAAAGCTAAGTTAATTTTGAATTACTGAATTAAAGGAAAACAACAATTTTGGTAACATGCTGCAAAAGCTAAATTTATTTTGAATTACTGAATTAAAGGAAAACAACAACTTTGGTGTGCTGCAACTGTAAACTATGTTAAATTTTGTCACTGTTTAAAATATGCAATCCACTACTTTAATTAAATTTTAAATGCTTTGTATATAGGTGAAGTCTGTGACTGAAGAGACAAACTTGAGTAGGTGCAGGGGCATGGGAGTGGGAATAAGGTCACTGCAGAGGAGCTGAAGCTTCATTCATCAGCAGAGCATATTTTATCAGGAGCTTTACCTGTATTTGCCCATGCTGCGCATAACTGCATGTAGTATTTCTAGTAGAACTGTAAGTATCTCAGCCTCTTGTATTATCAATCACAGAGAGTCACAGTGGTTAGCAGCGAGACCCCCACTCAACAGAAAAAGCCATTGAGAGAGTCTATCTCCTTCTCAGCTGGCAGGAGTCTTGCAATCTGAGTTATAAATACTCAGCCATGGCTCTGTTTTGGTGTCTACTCCTCTGTCTCCTATCATCTCCTACTCAGAAAAAGAACCATTTCCCTTTTCTTAATGACCACTGAAATCATTTAGGGAATTTCCAGCACATGGTGTGCAGATTCTGATTCACTTTAACCCCAGAAAGTGTTTAACTCCTTCTGGTAATTATTGTGAATTGATCCAGTCCTACAAATGAAGATACCCCAAGTTCCTCTTTCCCTTTTTCCCCCTCAGCCATATACCATCATTCTATTCCTCTGCATCCCACTGCCACTGCACTGAAATCCTTGTCATAAAACCTTAGGCTCTCCACGTGGTTAATTTGTTCAGAGTTGCGACTGTTTCTTCTCCTAAAACAGGAAGAAAATTTCATTTTTCTCATTTTCCAAGATACATTCCTGTTAGTTTATTCTTCTGTAAGATTCTTTAAAATCCTACCACTAATATAATATGATCCCACTAATATATATAATAAGTATATTATATTTAATATGCAACATTATATTAAATATAATGTTTATATTATATGTATAAAATATGTATTTTATTATATTTTATAACATAATAAAAGAAAGCCTCTCGGTTTTCTTCCTACCTCCTTCTATTAGCAAAGCTACTGTAAGGCTTGCTGTCTTTAAGGGTTGTCTTTGACATTAGGGCAATCTACACAACCAGGCTTTATCAAGAATGTGCAGCTTCCTCTTGCAGAGCACCTGTAAGAACAAAATTTTTCACTTTCCTTTAATTGCTTAAACACCAATGACCTGAACAACAACAGTCTCCTTCTCTCTGGTGTTCCTGGCTTCAGACTCTCTTTTTCCTTTCTCTGCTTTCTCCTTTTTAAGGGGGAGATCAAATCACTATTCAAAAACTTTCTGTTGTATTTCTCCACTATTTTCCTTTAAACTATCACATCAAAACCAAATTTTGATGTTAAGACACTTCACACAACTATTCCCCCCTAATATTTGTTTCTTTAACGTGCAATATGTAATGTAATTGTTTAATGTTTGATGTAATACTTCTGCCACAAAAAAAAAAAAGAGAGTTCAGTACAGTACCTTCTGTACTGTAGGTACAGCAAATTGCTTGCATTAAAAAGAAAAGATTGCAACATTAAAGGACCAACAGCCACAGTCATATGCAAACAAGAGGAGGGAGGAAATAAAGTATCAACCCCCATATTGTTAGCCGAACAACTTTACAAAAAACATAGTACCAAAAAAATAGAGCAAAATAACTGCAACCAAACAAAAAATTATCAACACATTCACTGGGCCTGTAGTCGTTACCTGGCTGACATAGCATTTGTCAAAGCAGTAAGCAAACTTTGCTCCTAAAGAAAGGTAGAGCTTAAGATGGAGTTACTTATCTCTAGGCTGTTAATTTTTTATACCAGATTACAGAAGAATTTCAGCTTTTTACCAAGCCCTTCAGATTTCAAGACATCTGAAAAAAATCTGGCAAAAAAAATAAAAACAAAGATGGAATAATCTAATTGCATGTGACTTATTAAGTAAAGATGGTCTGAGGTTAGAAAAGAATGAATTGTAATTAATTAAAACACAATTTTTCCAATTGGTAAAAAGTTTCTGCAGATAATACACTCCTGTGTCATACACTCCTGCCTGGTCACACACAAAAAGCTGTGACCTAGGGCTTGCATACACGCTTCAGCTCTTATGCAGCCAAACGTCCATGGGGAGGAGGTAACAAGAGCACCATCTCCCAATACTTTAGTTCCTCTGTCTGTGCAACATTCCAAGCACAAAGTCTGTGTCAAAGTGGTGGCAGAGAGCCAGAAGCACAGCTACAAACCCACCAGCCTACCTAAGGATGTTTATTTGTGAATAGTGTTGTTCTCTTTAGAATTCTGAGAGACTGCTAAGAGGTATAATCATAATAAGATGCAAGTCTGGAAAGTTCTATGTACATTAGGAGAGCAAGACTAGATACAGCTGAGCTCTCAGGAAAGAACTGCTGCCTAAATATCCAAATCAAGCTCCACACAGCAAAGATATCTCTGACACAGGCTGGCAGAGGTCACTACAGACTCAGGGTAAGAATCCTCTCCAATGGTGAATGTAGGTCAACAATATAGCTCAGATCATAAGACCACTTCTAAAATCAATATCCTCATCCTTCCCACTTACTATACTTCACACCACACAGCAGTATTAGAATGCATAAACTGGATTCTTTTCAGATTAAACTGAAGATGTAGCTCAGGTCTACAGCTGCAAATGGGAATTCCATAGCATCAGACTAGAAACAGTCTGAAGTGACACCTTGTCAAAAGAATTAAGGGGTGTATTGAGCCTCCATCAGCAGCAAGTACTTTTCTCTACGAGTATATTCTTCTCAAGCCAAATCACAGATTCACCTTAACCTTATAACGTATTTTTTACCATTAAAGTATCTGATCTTTTGGGGGGTGGGGGGAGGCGGTGTCGAGGTGAGAGGGAAGGTAACCTCTATTGGACTGCAGGTTCTTTATAAAGGGATGTTAGACATTACTACCTTCACCTTACTGGTGTTGCTGACTGTAGGTAGGATGTACACTGGATGTACACTTCAAAAGTAAATGGTGTTAAAGCACTCTTCCACATTAATTGTTTGAAATGATAGAAAGGTTTCAAGAAATTGGATGACAGTAAGCAAGCAGAAATGTGTAAATTGAAAATCTGTTGCCCACAGAATGCAGATCATTTAAAACCACATAAAATCTTATAGTTATTTGAAAATGTCTTAAAGTTTTTAAGTTTTCCCAAATACAGTAAATAATAAAATGCAGCTGACATGTAAACAGATCTTAAATATAAGTTATATTATATAAATTATATAAATTATATAAATTATATAAATTGCCAAAGAGATTTTCTTCTTTGCTGAACTCTGTTTTATGGAGAGTTTAAAAGTTACTAATCAAATGAAATAATAAATGCTTTTCATTTCTGTATGTGATTGCATATTATAATAGTTCTTAAAATATCTATGAAGTTTTCTCTTCCTCCAAATGAAAGTGGTTTTACCCATTCTGATATGGATGCAGTCTAGTCTATCCTTAAAAATCTTTGCCAATGTATTGAAATTAGTTAAAAGTGATGTTTTAATGACACTTTTATGACATTTCCCACTAGCACAAGTCTTTGTACAGATGATGTTACATAAAACTCAGGAACTCATGAAACCTGAACTGTCAAAAGCACTTTTTTGTAAGTACGAACTGCATGAGCTCTGGGAGGAGTCACTGATTTTGTGTTACACTGTTTGTGTTGATACCCACATAGTGAGGAAAAGTCTTTATTCAAATATAGTCATGCCAATAAACCAGTGGGTATCACAAGGGAACAGCAGTGAGTGATACTGCCACAGTAAAATGGGAGCACATATTTCAGGAGAATCTGAAAAGGTAAAGTTCCTAAGGTGCAGGTCCACATTAGAAAAAGAGGTAACAAACTCTTTTCGGCCAGAATTCGCAGCAGCCATTTTCTGCCTCCTACTCTCTCATATCAACCTATGCAACAAAAAAATTTCAACTTATATCTTCAACTCTGTAGCAGTGCATGCAACAAGCAGTTACATGGAGAGGACCGTCCTCCAGACCCCACAGGTTCCACAGTCAGAAACCCACGTCATCTCAATGGATAGTAAATGTTAAAGGATGGTGTACAAGACTTACAAGCCATATTAGGTCTAGATAAAAACAAGTTCCATGATAAAACAGTACTATGAAGAATATGGAACACACAGGGGAATCCCTTGCTTAAAGGTATTGTCTTTCTGTTACAAGAAAACTCAGCAGCAGAATCTGTGTAAATACCTGTGTCTGATTAAAGGACTACAGAATGAGAGATGTTGTCTGTGGTTTTAGTAGGGGGGAAAGGTACCTTCCAAGCACCAAACAAGGTTTGAGGTGACGAGACCTCTCTGTGATGTGGCTGCTAGATGAAACCCTTTTGCTTTGGTAGTTTGTGGTTAGAAATAGCTTAAAGAAAAATGGCTAGAGGTAGGGGAAGAAACGTTTCAAAAAACTGCACACAGTGAGGTGATGCTTAGAGGGAAAAGATTCATATGAATGTTAAATGTTATCAGAAATAATCTTTGAAAAACTTAATCTTTTAACTCATCAGTTTTTTTCTCTAGTTCTCAAAATTCCATCATGGAGAAGGATCCCCACCCTATTTCGAGAGCCTTTTTGAAGGTCAGAATGCATTCTGTGAGTAGCAGTTCACATCATATACCTCTGGAAATCAGTTTGCTACTACACAACTGTTCTGTAACTTCATTTGTTTTCTGTATGTAAGTCATCTAATAAGGCAACTGCAAGGATCTGGGGCAAATGTGTCACCTCTAGTAGGCCTTGCTTTAGGGGTGAGAAGACTCTGTGTTTACAAATATAGGATAAAATACCAGTTATATGCAATTGTGAGAAAGTAGTCTGTGTTTTAGCAAGGTTGTTAATAGTGATGTTCCTATACAAATATAATAAACAAGTGTTTTATTTCACTTTGAGCATTTCCATTTTTGGAGACACCCTCTTTCCTTGGAAGATTGTTCAATTGCTGGACTTTCTGCTGGTCCTGAAACCTTATGGCATATAATTTAGTTTTGATTCAGCATACAGAGAATCAATTTAATTCTTTATATTGATTGCCTTGGTGCACTTATGGTTATTGTATGTTTGGACCTGGTTGATAACACTGGCAATCTAGCATTCCCCGAGTGCAGTAAGGCTGGTGCAAAATATCTGTCCTTATTAGGTAATTTCCTGTGCTAAAAGACAGTACAGAAATATCCTCCAGCCTATGGAATATAGTTTCATTCCACTTTAACAGAAGCCTCTCTGTATAAAACACATTTTTAACACTTGCAGAAGCTGCTTAAGCTATCTTTCAGCATGCAGTGAATCAGATAGCATATCTTCCTTGCTCTGAATAGCCTTGTTAATAGACATACAATTTCCACAATTGCTTTTATCACCTATTATTCAATTACCCACTGTAAGATTTGTGTGTTCACTCCCTTCTCCTCTGTTTGCACTGGATTTTATCATCAGGGCGGTACTTTGCTTCTCTCCTTTTCCTCCAGGTGGTTTGATCACTTTCAGGCTTGTATCCAGGGGGAGACATGAGAGCCATCTCAGAGACAGAAGTGGACTGTTAAGCAGCTTGCTTATTCCCAGGCTGAAGTCAAGAGTTCATGGTACAAACTAAGAATTAAATGCTTATGTATCAACTAATGCTGATGAAATTCAGACTGAGGCTTCAAGAGTTAATATCCCATCATGTTCTTGATGTTATCCCATTGCTAATATGGTTTGCTCGTTGAGTTCCTGAGGGTGGGGAATGAGAGGAACTTGTGAGTGGCCTCTGGTTTTACCAGTGTACAAGGGAGGAAGTCTGGAGTGGCTGAAATTCCCCCTTGCACACAGATCCAGGTGAGTGGTGAACAGGCTGCTTTCAAAAGCAGAACCTGTGGCACATGGGCACAGACTGAAGGGGAACAAACCAGACAAAGAAACTTCACTTTTCCAAGACGCTAGTATCTAACTGCAAAGCAAGAAGGCGTTTTGCAGAATGAGAGCTCTCTCCCCTTGTAGCCAGGCCCCATCCCCTACATGCTGCCCCGTGCTTCACTCACCTCTGCCACTGCCAGAACCTGCAAATGAAGAGAATTTGTTCAGCACAGCCATATGCAAGCAGAACAGTGGGATAAAGAGAGGGAAGGAAATCAAGTGAGAAGAGCTAACACAAAATCTCTACAAGGTATTTCTGCACTTGGCTCTTTGAGCAGGCATCTATGAATCTTGTTCTCTATTCACTGTTAAAGGCACTCAGGACCTGAGGGAAGTCATCGTGAGGGACATGTAATACTTTCTCCTTTTCCCCACTCACTTTCTCCTTGCAGGAGAAGAAAGAAAGGAGTTCACAAGAAACAATTAAGAGGACAAAGTGTCTTTCACTGAATTTACTCTCGTGCAAAGCTGATGACAGAAGTCTCACGGGTGTAACTTCAGTGTTTTGTATAAACCTAAGGCCGTTTATTTGAAACTCCACACTCTTTTTTTCCCAACCTGCTAAGCATTGCCATGTAATTTCAACACAGGACTATTATTAGCTCAAGTCTATGCCACTGTTCTGGGCTCACAGTAGTTGTCAGGACTGTGTCTTTATGAAATACCATTAAACCTGGGAGTAGCACCATCATTATGGTTGATGTAGGGTGGGAAGCACACACAGCCTTCCCCAGAGTGCTGCACACACACACTTGTTTGTAGATAGCAGGCCCAGGCTCTGGGCTGCTGATTATACAGCAAAGCACCTGTCCATTGCTGGGGCAGACTTCCTGCTACAGCGCCACAGCTCTCTGAAATGAGATTTATGCAAACTGGCTGAAAGTGTGATGTCACAAGGCGCTGATAGACCCGAGGGCTATCTGCCTTCTACAGACATTTGATAAAATCAGGAACTTCGCATACAACCCGGGAAGGAGTTCACCTCAGAACTTATTAGGGCAAACTATGAAAACTTGTTAGGGTCCTCCTATCCTGAGATCCACCACTGCTAAGGGACTTCACGGAGTCCGAGGATCTCACTTTTTCATTTTTTCTTTTTTTTTTTTATTTTCTTTTTTCTTTATTTTTCTTTTTTTCCCCCTTTTTTAAAAATATGATTTTTTGCAAGTCAGTTATTCTGGATGTTTAAAAACTGAATTAAGAAAAATTCACTCAGAAGTTGGCTGAATGTTGCAAGCTTGCAAAATGGAAGGATTTCCCCTTATTCCCCCTGTGAGTATATGGATTTATTTGTAATATGTATCATTTGGTTCGGTAGCAAAAGACAATGTAAACCAGGTTTTGTTATTTGAGAATATATGTGTTTTGGTCTGTATTTGTAATGCCAGGAAGTTTGGCTTAGGTCAATATATAAAACTAGTGACAACACTGCAATGAAAGGGAAATTAACATTTCCTCCCCAAACTTGTATCTGATATTGATCTCCATTTGTTTTCACAGATTAAATGTATGGTATTTTTATGCAGGACGTTTATAGCAAGTCAGTAAATCTCTTTTCTTCAGTGCCACCTACGTGATATAAAAGCCGTCCTTCTTCAGATTGTAATTCTTAATCATCTGAAGTCTCCGACATAGTTTATGTACTTAACTGTCTACTAATCTGAGACAGAAAAATTATTGAATGTTGATTTATATATTGCAGATTTGTGTTCTTTGCAACGATGGCATTTTAGGTTTTAACTTAATCTTTTCTTGAACTGAATTCCCTTGAATTCACTGACTATGAAAAAGCAATTGGCGAATAGGGAAAAAAACTACAGTCCTTATTTGGGTCTTTCAATGTTTTCTCTAAGATACAAGTTTTTCTGTGTGCTTATGGGGCAGGTCTATCCTTTCCTTAATTCTGAAGCATTGTTGCGCTGCTGTAATTTATCGTATGGTAAGTTCAAAAATTATTATTTATGAAGAAAATAATGTCACTAACCTGTTGTTCAGAAACCAGCCTTAATGGGAAATCTCTAAGCAGAAAGGCTACAAGAGACCTTAATTAGATTTCATTAAGTTTGTAGAAGTTGAAGAGGTGTCAAATAAGGTGGTTCACTTGGCTTTTGATGTGGTAGATGGCTTACAGTAATTGCTCTACATGTGTCAGAGAACAGAAAGAGATCCGAGGGATCCAATGCAGATCCAAGGGGTTTTTGACAAAAACTGGTAGCAAGTTTTGGGTGTGTCTTGCCCCATTTAATGAAGACTAAAGACATTTCTTATCTTCCATCCAGAAAGATGGCCCTTTGAATTCCTGTCATGTTCAGAATTAATGATGACTGAAAGTATTTATCTTATTTTTGGGGGAGACCCTTTATTTTCTCAGTTTATCATCAGTGTCGCTGAAATCACCTATCTACCCAAAGGGTGAGAAGGCCCTAAAAATAATTTTTCTTTTGCTTAAACACAGAGAATTTCCCAGTGGGTCTGCTGTAAGTGCATCAGAATAGAAATCTAAATAGAAACCAAGAAAATAAAAACGGATATAAAGATTTCTCAGTATGTTACTTGTTGGGCTTAAGAAAAATAAAATTAAAAAGAAACACAAACCTAGTGCTTAGCTACCCCAAAAAACTGCACGTCCATTCAAAAAAACCCCAATTATTAACCTTCTGTCCATTCATTAATTCATAGTCAAGTTTTCTGGGGCTTTTTTTACAGTGTTGAATTCCAGTGTTGAGGGCATATGTTGAATAGATTGAGTAAAATCTAACACAGTTTGGCCCATATTCTAATTTGTGTTGCAATTAATATTCTGTCTGAACTGTGTTCAGATGAGTGATACAACTGGCAGTGAAAACACAATTGAATCTTACTGAAGCACTTGACAGGGCAATTTGATTTTTAGTTTTGTGATTAAACTGTCAAAACTTAATAATTTTGTGGTTTGTACTTTCAAAATTGCCTTAAGTGCACTTTGAGCACTGCCAGCTAGAGCCCTGCATGTCTGTGTCTCCTGGGACTTTTTCAGTGGGGAGACACGAGCCTGTTTCTAGGCAGGGGTTGCAGCAACACTTCCCTCCTCCACCCCTCCCTGCTCAGTTGAGGGTGGGTCAGTAACTGCTTTCTCTTGCCTGTGCTAGCAAATTTTTATCCTTCAGCTGGAAAACACTGTTTAAATGGTTCAGGAGTAGTGCATCTTTCTCTGAAGATTAGGAATTTTGTTGTGAAAAATTCTGCAGACTGGGTCTGTGTCTTCCAACGCATGATAGAATTGTGTTATGTGTCAAAAATTATTAAGTCAAACACCTTTGCCCGAAGAGGGTTCCAGTTATATATGAATCCTTAAGTAGCCACCTGTAGAAATTACAGCTTTGAATGAAGTATTTTTGCATGGGAGAAAAAATGCCCCACAGAAGTACCCTGTTCCACATAACTGCATTGTCAACACGGTCCAGTGAGGCTGGCCCAATGAGTAATCATGCTAATATTTTTACTCATCTTTTCTAAAATAGTTATACTGTAATTTTTTTCCAAGGAAATATAGTTAGTCTTGGCCTTAATGCTTGTCTCAGCAGCACATCACTGGAAATTGTCTGAAGTGTATTTTGAATCACATGCCAGTGAATAGTTATATCAAGATAACAAAAAGATCAGCATTTAGTGATTTTACAATTTCCTGGAATCATCCAACAAAGTGTTGGGGAGTAACAAGATTTTCAGACTGCTATTCAGTTGAGCCCAATGTGTCTCTCTTAACCAATGCCAACTGAGCTTTCTCAGACTGGTTTTGTGGCCTTTCCCTTGAGTTTCAGGGCAAAGATGGAAGACTGAGGCCACTCTTCACTATCAAATTTTGTGACAGAAAGTATTGTTTATTGACCTATTACTTGAGGGTAGAATACTGTCTTAGTGTACTGCACCTCATGGCATGCTTGAAAGGAGATGTCAACCTTAGACCACAGCTATGGGATCCTAACAAAGCTTTCAGTCACTCTTTTACATGGAAACAACCGATAAAACAAATGGCCATTGACATCAGTTAAATATTAAACATAAGCTATTCTTTGCTTTTTGTCAGGAGTAACAAAACTGTTCAGTGTCATGGAAGTACTGTCAGTAAGATGATGAAATGGGTGTGGGTGGGGAGGTTCCAGAGAAGGACAGGGCAAGTGGGTAAAGACTGGCACAAGAGGCAGCAGCAGTACATGGTGAAAGCTCTTCTCTCTAATTAGAGAAAACATTTCTAAAGAAACTTTTCTGAAAAAAACCGCAAAACAACAAACCACCCCCCAAAAAACAGAAAGCAATTAAAAACAGTTATTGGAAATAGCTTCTTGAATAATGGGAAATATCCCACCTTCCCACAGGATAATCAGAAAGAATACATGCTGTTCTGTGTCCTTTAATCACCATCGGATTAAGTTTGTGAGAAGTAGACTTTTAAATATTTAATATACATCCTGCCATGTTGGCTACTGTGCCCTTGAAGATCAGACACCAAGATAGAAAGCAGTGACATTACAAATTGTTTGTGGGGAAGGATTGGTCCAGTTTCATGAGTTAACAAGGATATGCACACACGTATTTTATCAAAAGGATCACTGGACCAGAAACAAATCCAAGGACAAAAATTCCAAGAATCCAAAATAAAGAGATTTTAAGCCCCAGACTTTCAAACCAGAGTTTATAGTACCCCAATGCCCTATGTAAAAACGTTTTTAGATGTTGAGTACCTGCAACTCACTCTGCAGTCAGTCAGATCAGTAAATATTAAGGGAATCGTTGTTTTAAGAGTCTATTTAACACACCTCCCCTTAGCTCTGGTCATTGAATATGCTTCTGAACTGTAAAAGTAGCTTTTGAATGGTAAAATACTTCATTCTCAGCTGTCAAGACTGTGAGACACTATTGCCTGTTCATGTACATTGGTCTGAAGTGGGGGAGTTTGGAGACTGAGAAAAGGCAACAAAGGAAAAGCACAATCGGGAAAAGCCAAATGTTCTTTTCCATGCCTAAAATACATATTGCTTATCTACTTTTGGACTGATGCTTGGCCTTCCTGCCAAGCTATATTTCTGTAAAGATATGAGTGATAGATGCTTTGTTGTATCAGTGGAAATTTTAGCAAATTAAGCCTTGATCAACAGGATACTGAATTCTTTCGAAATTAGTTTACTTTTGGCTAAATAGTTATCAGCATTAAAAACATCAATGCATCTAGGTATTAACTTCTTAATAATTTCTATCTATTATAGTTTCTATTATTTTAGTTGACAAGAAGCAGAGATTTTTCTTTCAAACAATGTACATTTATGACTTTTTAATCTCCGTTTTCCCAACTAGTATGATATGCATTTTCCATTTAGATGTTGACATTTCCCCTTTCACAGAACATGAACGCTTTCCTTTGAATTATGGTAATTTATAGTAGTAGTTATAAATTTAGTTCATAATTTATAATATAAATTATAATATTTTAAAAATCTGAATATGAAGGCATAAGTTTATATATTTAACAGGAAGCATATATTTTGGGAAAGGAAATGAGGGATTTGCAAAGACACTGAAGAAGAGAAATTCCATTCAGAACTTTATCCTAAAGAAAACAAAATACAGTCTCATTACATTTTCTTGTCAGAGATCAGAGTGCACCAAAGGTCAAAGGAATGAAGATAAGTAAATACATATTACCACAGAAAGAACACCAAGAAAATACATAGAGAAAAAGCAGAAACATTGAGAAAATGCATGCTGCACTGTCTTCTTTGACCACCCCTCTGAAATCTGGGAAATAGGTTATACTTCCCACTGTATCTCTGTGTGAATAAAGGGCAATTCTATTGTAATCACATAGATTTGGAAAGGGAGACTGTACCTCCAGTGCAGCTCTGGAGGCCAGAGAAGAGTCCCATCACTGCTATTCCTGCTGTGGATGCAATTAAATGATGATTTGTCCCTTTTCCTTAGTCTTTCCCTTAGATAGCCTTTATTGTGAGTTATCATCATCTCAAGATTTCCCCAAAGCAATTATCCACCACCACCAGTTATATTTGGAGCTTGTAGCCAGGTGATGGATTTTCTCCTGAGACTTTAAATATTCCATGGAGCTGACTCCCAGTTAGTGTGTGTGCTGAAAGCCATGAAGTTTTAGACAATCTTACCAGTGCATTTTAATGATACACTAATACAACACATGGCTGCTACTAAGGATTTACCAAGTTCCAAAGTAATTTTTGAAAGTGTTTTGTTGGGGTTTTTCTGCTAGGTGTTCTAACATCTTAATCCTTAGAATGGGACAATCTTTAAATATCCAAACTCCAACAGAATGAGCCAAAGGAGTTAATCAGAAGAATTAAAGAAACCAGAAAAAAAAAGTACTTTCCTTTTGCTAGCTGCTAATCTACCACCTCCATCTGGAGTTTAGTGGCAGCTGCTACCTTAGGTTCCATGTTCTCAAGCAGTCTAGAGGAGTAAGAAAAAGAGAAGCTCTCTCATTTATGCTGTCACCACAGAACAAACTTTAAAAGTGCAGATGTTCCAAAAATGTGACAGGTTCATGGAGGGAGAGAAAGGATTTGGGACATACAGTAGGCATACGAAATATAAACACAAGAAATACACCCATCATGTAAGTTATCATGTTATTTTAAATATTTGTCTTTCAAAATTGGTTATGATGGAGTCATTAATAGAATTAAAATGTTTCTATTAACATCTAGAAATACTAGAATAATTTCCTTTCCAAAAAAAGGCAAGAAGGTGGTTGAGTTCTCTCTTGTGGTTGACAATGCAAGAATTTGTTTGGATTGGAAGGAAATACTGTAACAAACTTAACTAGACTAAGGTTTAACAACACCCCGTGACAAACACTGTCTTTGTCTAACTCTTCATTCTGGAAATAAACAAGAAGGAACATTAAATGAAGCAACAAATTGTGCTCAACTCATAATAAACAACCTTTACTGTAACAACATAAGATCTTAGTCAGTATTCCCATGGGAATACTAAGCCTGAGGAGGAAGAGAAGTGGGCAGAAGATAGACAGGATTTCGATTCTATATCTAAGCATCCAACAGGTCACAACTCACTATTTGCCCCACATTTGGACTTTTTATGTCTTCACTGTGTGTATCTAAAAGCCCTGTGCAGTTGATTTGAACCAGCAAATATGTAGAGGTCACCTTGGACAGTAATTGAGAAAGAAAATGTGTTTATGCTCTCTGCAAGTGTCACTACCCTCGGACAGACTACCACCATGTAGTCAGACCTTGTAGATACAATCAGAATAATATGTTTAGGCAAGACATGGTTCTGCATTCTATTTTGTATGCAGGAATAGTCACCATCATCATCATCATCATCATCATCATCATCATCATCATCATCATCATCATCATTAAAAGATAATGTCTGTTACTACCAAAGAAAATACTTCACATTTACTTGTGCCTATAATCTACAACTGCTCTAAAGCAGTATCCTCAGAAGACTGGAGTGTGGGATACAAGGGATTTCTGTATTACAAGTGGACAAGTTTTTATACACAGGCTGGGTCTCTTCTACTGGGATTACTCTTTTCTTTTTTTCTTTTTTTCCCTAAAACAGTCACACATTTTATTTCTGCTGATTCAATAATAACTTGAAGTCTCCCCTTTCTTTCCCTAAGCAATGTAAAATGGGTTGGCATACACTAACTGTATGAATAATTTGGGAAGGATTTGTGTAAACTTACTGTTCTAAAAATTCCTCTTCTTTTTACAGCCCTCTGAAGACATGGTACCCTATGAGTCAGACCTCTACCGACAGCCCCATGACTATTACCAGTATCTCAACAGTGATGGAGAGAGTCATGGTGGTAAGTCAAAAAATACCTCCTTGGAGTATAAAGTCTCATGGGTTACCACAGGAAACAGAGTTAGGACATAAAATAAAATAACAAATTTATTGCTGTGATCTATAATATATAGGAGCACATTTTCAAATCAGGAACACAAATTATTTTATTAATAATATAATATTATTATACTATTTGTTCCAACCCAGCAACTGCAACATTGTTTCTGTGAAAGAACATTTTAAAAAGTACTCTGTGATGCAAGGAGTTTCCAGGAAAGTGGGATCTCATGATCTCTATCCTTCATTATCTTTACTGTACTTTTATTTTCCTCTGCAGATCAAAAGCATTCAGTTTACTTCTAAACTTTTTGAGAATATGGATTTGCAACAATGTATTCCTCTTCTTGTGTTCCCATGTCCAATTTCCATTTCACTTAGATCCTAGATAACCTATTTTTGCTTTTATTTTAGTTAGGTTTCTTTGATATTTAGCCTTTTCCAACTCCATCTATTTTTCTCTTTCTTTTGATCTCTACTGCATGCTGCCACACCTAACTTTAACTTTCACTCTTCCTCCAGTACACCCAAGTACTTCCTCTCTCTAAATCTATGTAAAACTTCCTTGTAGCTGTTTGTACATAAACATAACTCAGTGTAAAAATGCTGTATGATTATTTAGTACTTCAATTTATGTATGTGATTTCAAAGCTTTGGTGTCCATATTTTAATGTTGTCTGGGCACTGGACTCTAAATCCATGCAGAGGCGAGAGTTCTTGCTTGTGAATTTTGTGTCCTGTGCAATACAATGGTCCAGCAACACCACCCTGGAAATACCAGGGTCAATATTGACTCAGGAAGGAAAAGCACCGTTCTGCTGTATTACTGCTGGCAGTCCCTGCAGGTCCTGGAGTTTCCCTGAAAGACTCCCACTGATACAGCAACTGGACCCACTGCTGTTATAATTTAAGACATGAACTCATCATTAGCACAGCACTGCTTTGTCTGTGGCAACAGAAGCTGTTTTAAAGAGCAGTGAGTTACTGAGTAAGATTACTCTGAGCATTTAGCTGAAAGAGATTTGTTCTCTACATTTTGTTCAGGAAACACCTATGATATTCTTAACACCTGAAGACAAAGAATTACTTCAGTTTTTATAAGTTATCTCATGGCATCTGTCACATCTCATTAATCAAACCCAGCAAATTCCACATGGAAATTCAGGGTTTTTACATTACACCCCATACCTGTTTGCACACTCATAAAACAGGATAACATTGATTATCTCAAAAGGCAATTGTGACAATTAAACAATAAATATAAAAGATGCCATGTAGGAAAAAGCATTGGGAAATAACTTTTCTGTCATTAAGTCTAGGCTACCTCAAGCAAAAACATCCCTTTATCTTTCATAATTTTATCACCCCATCTGGTTTACTGCTGACTTTTCTATTGCAAGGCTGTTTCTAAGCTGCATTTCTCATATCACTAATGTGATTTTACTCATCATAATGGACACAACAAAAGTGTGACCTATATGGGTTACAGCTAAGCAGTACCTTTAAACAGAAACTTGTCTGTTCCTAAAGTTGTGCTACACTTGTCCTAAAGACCCCAAACCCATGTTTTTAACTCCTACAGTAAGGGCTTATGGAATAGGCAACCTAAACCCAGGCTTCACATTTCAATCAAATTTTTATTTCTGAAAGCACCTGTACTGTAGTTGGTTGTGTATATATATCTGTGCTCTGTGCTGTCCTGAATTACTCACAGTCCAAAAGAGCAATGAACAACCAAAAACACAGATGGAGACTAAAATCCACAAATTATTGTAGTTTCCTTCTTTCAAATAAGCATTGAAAAACCCAGCTCTGGCTTTCATTTTGTTTAAATCACAGAATATATAGACTTGAGAAGAGCCACGCAGCAGAGCAGCAAAATGATGCCACAAAGTACATTTAGAAATATGTACTAAGTGTTCAGAACAAAGTGAATAAAGGCACAATGATTGAAAAATTAAGGAGAAAGGAATAAAAAGGTGCTGCAGTGAACGCAGTGACAGAGACAAGAACCTGATTAGACATGAGGATAAAAGAAGAAATAAGAACAGAATTGTGAGAGAGTTCAGCTTGGGGTACACTGAGATCACTGACAATACATAAAAATAATTTTGCAGGTCTCAGTGGGGATACTCATGGGAATACTGAGCCTGAGTATCATGCACCTCAATACTACCAGTTAATGCAAATAGATGCTACTAGACAGAATAATACTTCTGATTTGGCTGACAAGGGGCTGCTAAAGAAATAGGAAAATTTCCTGAGGTGTCAGACTACCTCTCTCTCACTGCTAGGAATTTAATTTTGTGAAAGGGGAATGGCAATGTCTTAATCTGTAGATTTGTGCTACATGCATTACTGTCCCTTTTCCTCAAATACAGTACTGAAGGAAACCCTTACTCCATATCTACACAAATAGGTAGAAAAGTCCACAAAAAAATCTGCAGCTCTGTGCCATTAGTGAGTAATATGTAGGAAATCATTTCCAATAAGTGAACACTGAAACTGACAAGCAAAACCAAAACATGATGTTTATCACCACAAGCATTGTGTGCGATTATTTTCTGTACTGCAGTGCACCAATGTTTTAAATACTGTAATAAACACAGAGACACAGTCATGCAGGACAGAAGTTGCTTTGAGTGCTCAGGTATTAGTCCATCACCCTACCCTGAGCTTGTAAATCTGTAAGCGTAACGCAGCACGTTTTGTAACACTAATGCAATCAGTAATTACAAAATTCCAGTGCAGCTTTGTCTCTATGTTATTGCCAAATATTACAGGTTTAGTAAAAATCTCTTTTTGTATGAAGCTGAGTGCTGACCCTTGTTCATTTTGTTGCTAGCATCATGGAACTTACTAGATTTCATGATCTGAGATTTTATTTTTGTTCCACATCCTGGAGTAAGATGACCATTTAGGAATCTCAGCTTTGATTTTATTAGTCCACATAGAAGTGGAGGAAAATCCAAACATGTGAACTTTAGTCTTAAATGCTGTATGAAAAAGAGAAAGAACTCCAAACTTCATTAAAAAATCCCCTGCCTTCAAAGATATTACTTGATGGGGCCTGACCCATAGGCTTTTGAACATTTGGCATAATTAAAGTCACAAAGTTTGTAAAGTGAGAGCTAATGAGATTCTAACATTGTTTTAGATAAGACTGATGCTCTGCCCAGGATGGTAGCACTCTTCTCAAGAGTGATTCTGTAGTGTCTGATCAAGGCATTGAGTTCCCAATGTCCTTCAATATTTTTCTCATTTTTTCTATGGGTTTTTTCCTTGACTTGTTTTTTCAGATATGCAAAACACAGTGAGAACTTGTAAGCTGTGCAGTGCGGGTCTGTGAAAGAAACCCTCTCCTAGTTCAGCACGTGTTGGCAAATCAGCCCAGCCCAGAGCAGCAGCACCCAGAGCCAGTGGGCCAGAGCTCCCTAGGGCAGCCAGGGCAGCAGCTGGCTCCTGAGGCGGGCAGAGCTCACGGTTCCGCCTCAAGAGCTGGCTCATGAATTTCTGTGCAGTTTTGCTCTGCACAATGCAGATTTAGCCCGTTGCTCCATGGGAGCAATACATTTATATTTATTATAAATACCTTCCTTGAGCCTGGTTCATAATCTGACCTCTGGTTCTACCGTTAGTCATCTGTTAGAACAGGAGAAAGCAATTCGCAGTGATGAGCAGGTGCGTGAAAAAGTTCAGCCAGGTTTTCTCACTTGTGGAGTGAGAATCTACCTCCATGGTGAATGTTAACACAATGCCTTTGGGTCAGCTATTGCTTCCCAACAGGCTGACATCCTCTCTGTCATGGGAGGGAGTTCAGAATTCATGACTGTCCTTCCTCTAACCTTTCACTACATACAAGACCAAAACAAACATGATCTCCATGTCTCTGTAAGAGAGAATTTTTTTCACATCCTCTTTCACTTCACATGAAATTTCTCATAATGACTCCATTGTGTAGGTATAGCTTGGCTTTTAATGACATTTTCCTTTACCCAAAGAACAGGCACTTTCCATTTCTAGAATTTTTATCTCCTTTTTTCTTCCTTCCACCTTCATGTTTTAGAGAAAAGAACAAAATTGCTATGTGTCACTGACAAAACAGTAATAAAGAGCATAGAAGTAAAGAGTTTCTGGTAACTCAAATATCTGCAGACACAGATATTTAAATTTTTCTCTTTTTATTTTCATGTGCAATAACTTAGCCAGGATGGTTAGCTGCAGAACCACTTGTGGAGACAGATTTGTAATTTCTCTCCTAATATTACTAAACCAATTTTGTTTTCCTAAGCATTACTGGGAAATTATAGATATTTTAGAAAGAATAAGGACTTTTCTCCCTATTACAACTTGAATATTTGGACATAAGTTTGTGTTGAAGTTATTTCTGACTGATTTTTTGTAGTGTAAAACTATTATGTCATTACTTTAAATCCTATAGGCTGTGCTAATAGTATTATTTTATTACTTTATTTTTACAGCAGCATCTAATTCCATCAAAAAGGAATTTAGTAATTAATATGATAACTTCTAATTAGTTATTAGCACAAATATGCACAAATAGTGATCCATAGGTTAATTAATCTGCCAAGGGAAAAGTAAGAACAGTTCTGGAGCAACAGTAACCTTGTCATATCCTCCAAAAAACTAAGAGGTTTTAAAGTATAAAAACACTACTGCTGATAAAAAAATATTTTAAAATAATCAAAAGTAGACCACCTAGAGGGTGCACAGATACTCATGGCTATGCATGTTGGAAATTTTCTTCGTTCTCTCTTGGCCACCATATTTGCTGCTAGTAGGACAGCTGAAGACCTGCCACTGACAGCCTCAGAGCCTTTTTCCTGGGCTTTGTCATCCTCCCAGTTGTGCATAGATCTCATTTGCTGTTGTAAATAATCAGTGACAAGGGATCTTTGGGAATATACATTGCCCTCTGACAGAGCACTTTCTACACAGCAAGCAGAGCCAGATCACTCCAAGGAACAAGAGTTTAGATTATTCCTGGGATATATTCTCAGCAATTCAGTATGCAGGGCTGCCCATGGTACATGGGACCTCAGTGATTGGCTCTACTTAGAGAAATCTGCACTAATTTAACCCAGAGAAAACATAAATTAGTGTGGCTCAGACTTCCAACTAAATGGAAAGGTTTCATACTGAAAGTGCTGAAAGCTTCTTACCAGGACACAGCCTTAGGTAAATTATGCATTTCAACTCATGCACTCTGGGTTTCCTGGGTTGAAGTAGATGTGGATGTAAAACACCTGGGTCCTTTGCACCCATAAACCCCACATTTTTACCCTAGAAACTGAAATTTTTCTCTTGAACTGCAACATGAAGAAGTGCTACTGTGCAGTGTAATTATCTTAGGGCTATAAAATCCATACACACCCACAGAAAGTGCCATACAACCAAGCAAAGAAATAGCAAAGTAAAGCAGCAGCTCCCTGGATGCTTTTATAAGCACGTCCACCCCTTTCACATGCAGTGATGAGGTTTATACATGAATCAGAAAAGCAGAAAGGACAAAAAACATAAGTGCTGGTGTCATAAATGGTCTGATAGAGCCTCCAAATAAATTTCTACAGGCCTGAGCATGAAGACAGCTGAAAGAGCTTACAGCTTCTCAGGTACAACTATGCTTGGTATAAAAGTATCACTGAGTTCACTCTAAAGGAAGCTCTTAAAGTCACTCTCCTGGATTTCAAATCCTCAGTGTGATTACACTTAACTGTTTGAAACATAAATGGGGAAGGATGAGGAGACAGGAGATGAGAAAAAGAATGAACTTGATATTTAAGGAAAATATTCATAGCACATTAGTATCCATGCCATGCACAATAACATGTATTGCAGAACCCAATAGTTGTTCCTCTATAACTACATTTAGGGGAACATGTTCAGTTCTGTCCATTGTGTTATTGGAAGGATGTCAGCAGCTGGGAGGGAGCTTGGAGAAGTGTACAAGTGTGAATAGGGAGGTGAATATACTGATTTACACTGAAAGACTCAGAGCTGAACCTAGCTGAAGTGATAATTAGAAGTAGATTGTAAGAGTACATGACAGCAACCTGAAAACATGGGAAGGGAAGGACAGAAATTATTTTTAATAATTTAATAAGGAAGCGAACATGGACTAATAAGATACAAATTAGAACTGTTACACAGAATATCATAAAGAAATTTCAGCCATGCATAAAGTGATGCACAAAAAGGTGAACCCTGGAAGATTAGTTCCAAGCTCAGTTAGAGCAGAGCACATAGTGTTGACACTGATTTTAAAAACAGGTTGCACATAAATATGTGCAAAATTATGTATGCAGTTGTTGTATATAGAAATAGAATTACAGAATTCTAAAAATAGAATTAGCAATACTTCACATTTCTTGTAGAAAATTTTAAATTTTGAGCAGCAAATATGACATTCTAAAAACTTGAAGGCTTATGTTGAACTAAAAAAGCCAGAAATCTAAAACTGAGAATGATATGGAATTTCATTTCAAAGATAAATGGATCAGGAAACACGATAGTGGCTATTTAAGTACTACTTTATATTTTTGAAAAAAAAAATCCAAATTATCACAGAAATTTCAATTGTACTAAAGAGATAAAAAAGGTAGAGAAAGAGTCTGCATTAGAATTTAGCCTTCCTGTATACAGTGTACACCAGATTTCAACATGTGTTTATCCTTTTATTCTCCAGTATTGGTACTTAAAAATGTGTGATATAGCAACACAGCAGGAAATAACTAGAAAAGTGCCTTTTCTGCAGCATTCCTGAAATTTTGCTAGCACAGTAAAATAAAGACTAAAGATAGCTGCAGAATAATCTTTACATTTTTTCCACCTCCTCATTTCCATGCCGTGAGGAAGAGTGTAGTAAGAATATGATGGTATGTAAATCAGTAGAATTTGTTGTCTCAAGAATGACAATGTTTTGAAACTTGCTATGGTCTCTTCTTGAGAAAGGTGCCAGCATTAATATCTTCTGCATCTTGTGTTAAATTATCATTGAAATCCATCTCACTATCTGAGAGTATTGTCCTTCTTAAGGTGGCCTAAGTATTACTTCCCAGTCACAGGAATTTATGAGATTAGGAAAAGAAATTTTACAGGGATATATGCAGATTGTCAGCAGAGACAAAGAGGTCAACAGGAGTGGTTTGGAGAGGGCAGAAAGGGCAGTGACAGGAGTAAGAATCAATGAAAGCCAGGTAAATGCCATGTTTTTTAATCTTGACAGACAATCTACTTTTACATTCCTTAGATCATTATTGGGAATATCATCCACACCACATGCACAGTGAATTTGAGACCTTTGGAGACAACCATTTCACAGAACTGCAGAGTGTGCAGCCTCCCCAGCTGCAGCAGCTCTACAGGCACATGGAGATCGAGCAAATGCATGTCTTGGATTCTGCAATCCCAACCACACACATCGGACTCAACCATCAGGTATGGCTACCAACCCCTGCTCAGAATTTCCAATGATAATGGAAAGAATATGATAGTGGTAAAGAAAATAATACATTAGGGAATGCATACAAGTAAATGAAAGAGATTGCTGAAATTAGTTAGGATGTGTTCTTAGGACAGTTCTTAGAATGTGTAAAGCTCTTCATTCTCATGACAAATGTATTTTAAACATTATTTTTATCTGGATAATGAGAAATCATGTTCTCCATACTGTCTAAAAAGAGAACTGCATTTTGTGAAGGCATTTGTGATTTCAAACTTTTGTTTCATTTGGAATGAAAATCAACTAGTTTGGAATTCTGCAGATGAACCGGAGAAGCTTTGTATCATCAGAGCAAGGCTACCCATGACTATTGAGAAGTAATGCTGAGCTTTGAAGCAGTAGTAAAGTTTTAAATATTTCCAAGGAACCCTGACAGTGACTTGTTTGAGAAATGCTGGCAAAGACATGTCACTGGTAATTCTACCACAGGCTGAGGAGACCCTACTTGTGCTTCTATCTGGGAGTAAATAAGTCACAAGCCAAAGCACACTGTCTTGTCTTTGGTCAGATTTTACATTAAGCCAGGCATTTCCCTGTAAAAAAAAAGATTCTCCACTATGCAGTAGTCACCAAAGCACCAGTGAATTCTCACTGAAGCTGAAATTATAAGGTGTTCCATCATACTGCAAAGATACTAAGAACAGTAGGTGAGGAAATCACTCTTGATCCTACAAGAATATGCCCAAAGTCATCACTGGGAACACTAAGAAAGCTGGGAGATCTTGTGCTAAAGAGTTTCCCAATGCACATGAAATGTCCTAAATACGAAGTATTTAGAGTAGAGCTGAAGCTGGAGAACAGTGTGTTTGCTGATTACAGTGCTGTGTATGACAGTACCCTTGCTGAAACTTCGTGAGAAAAACCGCATGCATGGGCTTGTCATTTTGGGTTTCTCTGCTCAAAGCAAACTGAAATTGTATGTTAATACTGTATTAATCAAAAAGAAAGAAGAGAAAAAATAGAATGAGTAAGTTAACACTGACAACAGGAAACTGCAAGCCATCAAAAAATCAGGAATAGAATATAAGATGTAGATACAAACAAAGAATTAGGAACAGAAAGTTACAAATATAAAAAATGCATTATGGAACTGCAGTCTGTGGGAAGCTTCAAGATGTTTCAGTTGCTCATTGCAACTGCTAATACATAATGACCAACCATTACCTCTGGCCAAGGGCAAAGGATGAAAATGAGCCCCTTTAGGGATGTCTTTGGAAGCACAACCAAAAAACAAGAGAGGGCACTTTCTGCTTATCCCCATTCATTCTACTCAGTTATCATATTTCATTTCAGGATGAAAGGCAGAGAACTCATTTTGTTACAACTTTTGATAAAGAGCACTGTGATCTCCCTGCCCTGCACTCTACCAAGCTGCAGTATGTAGAATTCACCACTACTCTCCTTTCCTTACCAGCAAGGGATCTTTGGCTTTTTACTTTACTTTTATTCCTAGAATAGATCATGCAAGTAGTACTTGGCATGCTCTGAAGTTCAGCTTCTGGTGTGTCTCAGTCACAGTCCCAGGCAAAGAAAAAGAAGCAGGAAGCAAGTTGTAATCCTCCTCTAAATTTGCTAGTTTTTAACTAGCATGCAACTAGTCCTGCAATATCAGTTACTGTTTGCAATAAAGGAAGAACATGCAAAGGTATTTCTTGAATTTTCTGTTGCTATCACATTACTCTGTGAAATCAAATTTGCAGTTTAACCTGTTCACGAACAAGATCTGTTTGAAAAGTTTTGTTAGCCTGACAACAGGGGCCTCAGAAATAATAAAATAAGAAAAAAAATATTCATTCTGAAGGGAGAATGAAAGAGAAGGTTGGAAAGGTGTGAGAAGAACTTTAGAAAGAGGAAAATCACACATGGGTGCCACAGATCCCAAGAAAACATCAGAATATGGAAAGTAGCTAGTAGTTGCTTAAGTTTTCTCTCTCCAGAACTGTATCAGTAATCTGACTCTTTATAGCACATGGGCAGGCCCTCTGTGACTCTGTCCCAAAACTGTGTGACATTGTATTGCCCTTGCTAAGTTTCAGGTGCAGAGCAAGCATCTTTCTGTAAGCAAAGATACAGCAGTCAGGGAAGGTGGGGACAGCATGGGGAAAGCGTGGGGAAAGCTTACTCAACTCCCCAGGCTGGCCTCTGCAACCACCTTTGCTTGAAAGACACCATGCCCCCTCCCACTCTCCCACTGTCCCTCTCCAGCCCCAGAGAAGCAGCTCCTTACTCCCATACAAGCTCCCAAAACACTCCAGGTTTCCACAGCCTTTTTCTCCACAGGGGTACCAATCTTCATTCCCCTCCCCTGCAGGACACTGTCCCACCTTCTCATTCCCCTTCCCCCATGGCACAGTCTCTCCCTCCCTTCCCACCCCTGAGGCTGCAGCTTTCCTAACTGTAAAAAGCTGAGGGTGACTGTGGTGAGGGCTGAAGTTTCGCTCCCGGGGATCTGACAGGAAGCTTACAAGCACTCTTGCCCAATGCTGCCCTTCCTGCCAGATCTGCTGCAGCCAATCTGCCAACTCCTCAACTGCCAGCTGCTGTGCCCCACACCAGCCCTGGCACAAGCCTGATTGGGACATTTTAAAGTGGTGCAAAACTCAGCCGAAAGCACCGCTCGGCCAAGCCCAGCACAGGGTGAGCTGTGTGACTCATGAACACCCACTGCCCACTTCAGCATCTGAGGTCCCCTGGGGAGGGCATCAGGCTCAAAACATCCTTTCCTGGAGAAGGAGAAGAGCAGTACAAAAGGAGCTCACTTTCAAGGACTATCAGCTGTCCCATTTCATGAAAGCTACATGAGATATGCTGCTGGGTTTGGGGAATGTTGGTTGGGTTTTTCTAATGTAGGGACTGGGTTCTTATTCCCTGCCCCTCAGACTGACCTGTTTCACATTTTTAAATAAGAAGTTGCAATAATTTGTGGTCATATTTCCTAGCAAACCAGACCACAACTGAGAATTCACAGAGCTGAGGTATATTCCACACTGCTTCTGACAACACCTCTATATAAGGGCAAGAGAATATAACACAAAAACTGGCTTGCTAGTTGTGTAGATGAGAAATTCCCCCCTAATGGGGAATTTTCAGATAGCCATTTGGGAAAAGAGAATATGGGCTGATATGATACATCCTTTATCTTAGTGTTAAGGCTACTCCTCTCCTCATGGGGGAAGCTGACGGACCAGCATAATCCCATCTCCAAATTTGGATGCAGTCCCATAGGGTTAGAGTGCCATCAGGAGGTACTGTGCCTGAGAAAGGAAGAGGACAACAGAGCCAAAGCCAGCCATGATAGGGCAGAACTGTTAATCTCTTTCAAATTTAGCTCCAGATGGTCTGTGTTAAGAAAAAAATTGTTCTGAAAAGCAGTTTCAATCTGGGATAGACAACCAGGATCAGAAACTCATGAGGAAGAAAGCAAGCTTTGGGGAGATATGGGGGAAGAGTGGCAGTGTTACTGGCATAGGATATAAAATATGAGAAAGTTCTGGCATTCACAACGTTATTCATTCTTCCCTCTTGTTGTGCATCATTGTACCTGTGTGTTGACTTTTATCTGAAAGTGTTTCTTAATAGGATGTCATTTATTATAAATGTCAACAACAAGTCAGAATTGCACTAAACATTTCCCCTTACCTCTTACTTTCTCCCCCCTTTTCTCTGTGCCTCTCTTCATTACATTTCCTTTTTTAATCTTGATGCCCTTGGTCTCTATCACTGCCTTCTCCCTCTACTACTCTGTTCTCCAAAAGGTGTCCTATTTGCCCCGGATGTACTTCTCTCCACCTCAGCCCAGCTCTGACGAGGAGGACATAGAGAGACAGAGCCCCCCCTTGGAGGTATCAGATGGGGAAAATGATGGTGTGGATCCTGGGCCTGGAATTATGCATGGAGAAACAGGTCAGTAAAAACAGAAGGATTTTGTCAAGCTCTGAACTGAGCAGGTGTTGTATTACCATGATGATAATGAATAGAACTGTAGAACTGCTGTGCTAGTATTTTATGCCACTGCCAAGGCTTTTCTTTTCCTGACTCCTCTGAATCTTTCACAACCGTAACTACCTCAAACCTCATTTCTTAATGTACTCCCCTGCCTCCTTTAGTTTTGTCTATTCAGGCTTCCTGAATGGAAATGGCTTTTGCCATTTCTATTCCAATTTCTATTAACAGCCAGAAAAACCAAGAGAAGGTCAAGGAAGAACCAATTAAAAAAAAAAAAATAGCTCTCTTTGCTCAGCACCTGAGAGTCACATTCTGCATAATCTGCCAAAATTAGGTTTAGGTTAGTTTTGAATTAGCAATGTTTTTCGATTAGCTTCAAATTAGCAAATTATTTTCAGAAGTTTAGCCTTTGGAATTACTTTTTCTTGATTTTTCTTCTTGGTATTTCAACCCACATTTTGTCCTCACAGTGTTACATTGTCTACTGTTATAAATGCTGCAAACTGAAGAGGTTATGTGTCTGCCAAGCTAGCTGAAATACTTAGAAAATTTCTGCTGCTTCACCAGGAACTACACACAAATACTAACGCTCCACTGGCTTTCTTCTTTGACTCTCACGCAGGCAGCAAGAAAAAGATACGTCTGTATCAGTTCCTTCTGGACCTCCTTCGCAGTGGGGACATGAAGGACAGCATTTGGTGGGTGGACAAGGAGAAAGGTACTTTCCAGTTCTCCTCCAAGCACAAAGAAGCATTGGCTCATCGCTGGGGCATCCAGAAAGGCAATCGCAAGAAAATGACCTACCAGAAGATGGCACGGGCTTTGAGAAACTATGGCAAGACAGGAGAGGTCAAGAAAGTTAAGAAGAAGCTGACCTACCAGTTTAGTGGAGAGGTGATGGGAAGGGGGGCCACTGATAGGAAGCATTATCCTCACTGAGGCCATGGGACCCTAAGCAAGAAAAATATTGAGAGCTCCTGGCTGGATACCAGCAGAGGAGATGGACGCATCTTTCTCTTTGCTTCCTGTGCCCCCCTCTCTGCCTTTAAACAGCCTTTATCATCAGATGTTTCTGGTACGAATTCCCTTCTTCAGCATCTGAGAATCCTAATCATGACAGAATTCTTTGCTTCCATCCTCCAAGTTGGACAGAGTTGGGAAATTTAAACAATGTACAAATATATTGTTGTCAGGAAAGATTTTTTTTTTTTTTTTGATTGTATTGTAACTAAAGAATCCAGCCGATGAAGTTTTGCCTCCAGAGGTGGTGCTGTGTCACTCCCAGTGACGCTGCGTTAGCTTCCAGCTTTTAAACTAGCATTAATACAGGCTCTGCCGCAGCTCTCGGAGCTAGAGAGAAGTTTGCAGATCTTGGAATGATACCTGTTCTTTTAAATAGTAATAACATGTATATATTTAATAAAATTAGATATAATGATGTCTTGATGTTTGCATAATAAATGATTACATCACAAACGAATGTCACTCATTCAGTTACGCAGATACAGCTCCCGTGTGGTGTCTGAACAAAAGGTGCATTGGGTTGTAGGGTCTTATCCATCTGTAGCCACTTTTTAATTTACCTGGAAACATCATCAATAGTGTCAAACTCAGTAACAAATGTAAGAGACTGTGAAAGAGACTACAGTACTGAAGGAAATTTAAAAATACATATATGTATATGTTTCTCTCTGTTTTTTCCTGTGCAAAAACTCTGCCAGTTGAACACTTTCTGGTCATGTATACCAAGAATTGCATTTATACCCCCATCCCATTTAGAACATAACAATTAACCGTGTTCTTCTGTGGTTTTATTATTTTCCTGCTCCTGTTCTTTTGTTTTTCATTCCCCCACAGTGATACCTTGATTCTAGCTTATGAATCTTTCTTGGAAATAAGTTGTGTTTAATCATGTCTTTACAGAATTCCAGTACAAAAGAGTTTCAAGATTTTAACTGTGGATTTTAATCCCTACTGTAAAACAATTAATAGTAACTAATAACAACTGCACTGTGCAGATAACACTCAAAATGCAAAATAAATGATAATTCAATACCTGAAACACCATGGTAAATTTAGCCGGTACATCTAAACACAGAAATTAAATCCAAATTGAAGCAGCAGTAAGAAAATCAGCATTTTAAGTTGTAACATTATTTAACATATCTCAACTGTTTCAATCACTCAAAAACCAGGAAATATCATCATGACTTTCCCAAAATAGATGTGGTGAAATGAGGCAGATCGAGAATGAAGAGAAGGGGGGTTTTTTAACAATATTGAAATGCAGTACAAGATGCCAAATAACACTAAATAACTTGAAAGTTTTCAGAGCTTGCTCCTCACTGAAACCAGAAATAGTTGAAATTGATGAGCTTGTTAAAGACCTGAGTTCTCAAAATTAAATCTAAACACAGTCAGCGTTATCTACACAAACAATCTCACTGTGGAAGTGAAAAGACTGGTGACATCATGGCCTACAGTGTCTCTTTGGAGCCAAACTAGAAAGGAGCTCCTGGTTAAGAAACATCACAAACTACTACTTCCCAATGTTATTCCCAGTTCATGAACATGATAAATACATCAGTCAGTGCCAAAAATTAACAGAGAGTTATCTTTCATGCTTCTAAAAATCTTGTAATCCAACTTTCAGTTACTGTGCTTTGAGGATCATGTCAAATATTTTTCATTCACTTAGGGTTAGGATAAGTCAAATTAAGAAGACATTTTGTTTCTAAAATTGTACTGGAAGGATTTACTTCCTATAGGAAATAATGTAATACTCACTAAATTAGATAACTCCATCTGCATCCATATTAAAGTTTCAGGATGGAAGCTGAAGACATTGAAGGCAGCTCTCAGAAGAGGAGAACAACACCAAACACTGACACAATTAAGGTTCCTTCTTGCTGAGCTAGAAGCACGAGACTTCTCTGCTTGGTACTGATGATGACTCTCCACTGCTAGCCTGGAATTAAAAAGAAATTAAAGACATTTGCACTCATTAGACTCCCAGACTTAATATTCAAGAAAACTAGAGTAAAAATTCCTCTCTCCATAAAAATATCTTTATCACAAACACAGCTTCAAAAGCAGAACTGATCTTTCTCTGACACTGTAATTCGGAGGAGAAGGATCATCTCCTCTTGCAGGAAAACTATGATAACTGAAAAGAGCCAACTAGTGAGTTAATTGTGGAGATGCTTAGGATATCACAAAAGCCATTTCAAGCTTACCAAAAATCCTTCTAAGATCTATGAGACCTATTTTTCCATTTCCCTAGCAAATCTTGCATAAAATCCAATTAGATGGTGGAGAAATAACACAAAATTAAATAATCATTCAAACAGAAACAACAAGAACCTTTAAATGAGCTATTTCAGCACTGTGCATTACTATAAAATGTTAATTTAGAGCAACTACTTATACTTGAATTAAAGAATTTGCATTTTACATTGGTTTTGACCACAAGAAACATGGAAATAGAAGAATCTGAGAAAAATATTTGGGGGACAGTATTATTAATAATTTAGTAATTTTTAAAACTAATATTGAATATACTTTAACAAGAAGGTTTAAAATTTTATCTCCAAAGCTGAAAACTTTTTCTCTTCCTCTTGTTAATGCTTTGAAATACTGTTTCTAAAAATACTTGCTCCCCATCTGTTTCTGGTTAGGTTTTTTCATCTGTGGCACAAAGAGTGAATAATCATGTGTTGCAGCTGTGAATGATGATGCTTCTCTGCCAGAGCACTGTTTGTCTGCCACACAACCCAACTGCTGGGGACACTAGGCTGTCTAAGCAAGCTGAATTATCACCACTCAGCTGCACAGGCAAGCAGAAGCTCTTCGGCTGTTTTAGACAAAAATACCAAAATGAATATGACTAAATCACAGGTTCTGCAAAATTACAGAGGAGCAAGCATTCCATTTTCCCTGAAGGTGGCCAAGTACTAGACAGGCAGACGTGCTCGAAAAAGGTCAGGGGGGTCATTATTTGGAGAGATGACCCATGATTAGCACAAGTTCATTGGAACATTTTGCAGCCCACTGCTGTTAGAGATCATCAATCCTCTTTCAAAGCAAGTATTCATACTACAGCTGGATGTTGAACTTATATTTGATCCTTTGCAGCCTGCTTTTAATATCAGCTTTATTAGCTGCTGAATGGTTCCTAATCAATTCTTGTGGAAAGATTATTCAGAAAACTATCAGTGAGCTAAATTCAAAATACTGAACTGCTCCTACAATATATTAGACTCCCTCTAGCTGTACATCAGAGACACCAAAGTTAGAAAAATTGCACTGGCTATACTGATAATATACTTATAATAATTTACAGTGGTAGCATGTATTTTTAAATTCTATTCAGTCAAAGAGAGTTTTAGACATTCCTAGATGTAAGTTACTACTTACCTACATTAGACAGAGATGCATTTAAAGGTGCTATTATTTATTTTTGCCTGAAATCACACATTTATTGAATCCTCTAAACTTCCTGAAAAATACATACATGCACATCCTAATATATCTGCTGGAGGTTTTCTGTCTCCTCCTTCATGAAATTTTATCTCTATACCCTCATTTCATAAACAGAGTTTTATAATCCGTGTTTGTCTTCACTTGTGATTACAACCAGGCTTAGGTTCTATGCATTGCCAGGTTCCTTTTCCTCAGTAAGGCTTTTGCCTTAGTTTATTTTTCTATTTGTATCAATTAATCTCTTTGCCTTTCTTCCATTTCTTCCTGTTTTTTCCTCCCTCATTCAAATGTCCACATGACAAAATTCACTTCATAATCATCGAGCTTAATTCAAACTATAGTGCCAGTTTCATAACTAGTGCATGTAGTTCAATTCAGTCTATTTATACTGTTGCTTAAAATTTTCCTTGTACTCTAGCTGCACATTGTAAATTCATAGCAAAGACTTTATTACTAATGACAACAAAATAAGCATTTTTTCTTTGAGAATGCCCAGAACACCATGGAAATCCCACACTTGTGTGTTGAAAATGTATGTGTTAGGGATAGAAAAGACTATGGTATGACACAGACTGTGGTACCAATTCCAAGAATTTGCATTTATTTGTAATTTACTTTGTGTGTTCACTTGCTATTTTACCACCTTTCCTTGTTCTAAGAAATACTCAAATCAGATTTACATAGTTTTGTATACCCATATACCTAAAAATGTAGTGCTTGTAATAAAAATGCTACTGTAATGAACCCACTAATATCTTACAGTCAAGTAGACGAAGAGCTTGCTCTTTAAAGCAACTGTGACAGTAGCTAAAACTTCACAGAGTTTCACCTTTCTTCTCTAACAAATTTGCACGTTGCAGTTCAGTTGGCTCAGCTGAGCCTGTGCTATTAGAGAAGTCTGTATAGAAACCAAATAATCAGAGTCCTATTCCAAGTGCTGGGGAATGTGAACTTCTTCCAAAGACCATGAAAACAGCAGTAGGCTGAGATATTCTTTCTCATTTCCTCACTCATAACTCATCCGTGTCTGCCTCAGCCCCACACCTCACATCAGCACACAGGATCACAGAGCAACCTGGGTTGGAAGGGACGTTTGGAGGTCACTCCATCCAATCCCCTACTTGAAGCAGGCTTAGTAGATCAGGTTTTTCAAGGCATTTTTCTTTCTATTCTGTGTTTCTTTCCATTCTCTCCACTCATCCAGCCACATCCTCCTTCTTCATGCCTTTAGTTCCCCACGTGTTACTTTTTGCTATTGGGGAGCCAAAGCAGTACGTGAGAATGAGCAGAGCAGTCTATGGACAGGAGGGGAATGAGGATGTGGTGGAGCAGATAAGGGTTAGCAGGAGGTGGTGGAGGAGAAAGAAGGGTGGGAGGAGGTATTGGGGAGACCAAGGTTATGCAAAGGATTGGGGAAGCGGCTTTGTGGTAGGAAGGAATGCAGTTTCTGTGCCTTAAGGGTTCCCTCTGAGCTTCTCTTTCAACTCCCCAGCAGCAGAGCAGCAGCGCTCTAGGTATAAGAAGCCCTTTGACCACTGGTGGCTTTGTGCAGAATGCTTCAATTCCTCTGCCTTATGCAAAGTGAAGAATGTTTGGGTGCTGAGCTGGGCATTTGCGTATACAAATCAGTTTGGGTTCTTTTAGATTTACCTAAGTTTCTGAGTTTTGGGTGTCTGCTTTCAGAAACATAATTTTAGATTTCTTCTCTAGATATTCCCTCTTCCATTTTTTCTGCTCACCCACACAGTGCTTTCCTTTCTCTGCCAGCCTGAGCTATCAGTTCCCAGCTCATTGTTCAGCTTTTCTCCATGCCTAGATTCAGTCAGTCAATGCCTCCATATTTAGTAGATTCCAACTGCTTTATTCTCAATGTCCATTTTCAACTTTTGCCCAGCCAGTTTATTGTTTCCTCTCAGGCCAGCTTTTCTCACAAATGCCTCCAGTCAGCTTCTCTTCATGTGAATTGTTCTCAGTTCCAATGTATTTGTTCAGCCATTTACAGTTTTCCCATCCCACATCCTCTTACAGTTTCAGCCTTATCGCCAGTTCTCTTCCCTCCACCCTATTTCTATCCCAGCTCCCCACCTAATATTCTTGTCCTTTGAGAATCTATTTCAAATCCCTGCCATATTACCTAGAAAAAAACAAATTTTTCCCCCCACCCATGCCCTTCAATCACACATTTTTATTTCCTCCTCCCACTCAACACTTGGTCACACTTGGTGTGATCTCTTCCCTCTCTGAAGTTCCAACATTCCCCCCCAACTCTGCTGGTTCTCCCCTTTATTTTGATGTGCCTGAGGGAGATAATGTTTGAAGCACAGGACACAAAGGCTGTTTGCTTTTAATTCAAGTGTGTGGATTAAGTCCAAGCCCCCATTTAGAGATAAAAGCATAGAAACTCTGCTGACCCCTGCACTGGACCTCATTGGCACAAACAAAACTTCTTCAGAGGATGAAATGTAGAAAGTTCTCACTGAGAATATGCAGGCTGCATTTTCCCCTCACAGTCTAGAATATGCAGCAAGGCAGGTTGTTTATCATGAAGCCAGTTAAAAGAACATCCCTGAAATGAAAGCAAGTTGCTGTCACATACAGAGAAAGAACTCAAATATGGAGTGCAAAGGGTAGGGATACAAAGCGGTTGTGCAGAGGAAAGCTCAAATAAGCAGCAGCAGCATTACCCAAATCTCTAAACCCCTGTAAACCCAAGTTCTGTCAGTAAGGTCATGTGGCTTTGCACTGTACACACCCACACTCTGTGAGTCAAAAACTCAAAGGAAACAGCAAGGTTTAGGTTGGATATTGGGTACAGATTCTTCACGCAGAGGGTGGGTGGGCACTAGAACAACTCCCAGGACAGTCACAGCAGGAGCCTGCCAGAGTTCAAGAGGCATTTGGGCAATGCCCTCAGGCAGGTGGTGTGAGTATTGGGGCTGTCCTGTGCAAAGTCAGGAGATGGATTTGATGATCCTGGTGGATCCCTCCCAGCTCAGGATATTCTATGGTTCTGTGAGCACTTCAGTGGATGAGTCCTGCTGGGCCTGTGCTCTGCACTGAGCCACCTCAGCTGTCCCACCATTCACACCAGTAAATCTGCAGCCACTGAGGCAATTTTACTGCCTTGTTCTCAGAAACTGCCCAACCACCGAGGAGGTGGTGTTTTCACGAAACAAAACAAAGAGGCAGAGAAGCAAATAAAGAGAAATAGAGACAAGAAATAAAATGGCATGACAGAAACTACTAGGAAAAGAAGCCCAAAATAGAAAAGTAATATATAGACTTTCCACCTGGATAGCTAGATTTGGGCAGAGTCACATATACCTAAACACAGAGCCTTTTAATACGAAGATGGATAGTCTTTTTAGAAGGAGGTGCTATAAATAATAAATCCTTGGTTTTCTTTGCAAAAGCCATGGTGCAACTATTAAAAATCACACAGCCTTTCACTGCAGGCCACCAATTTCTGTCATTTTTGAACTTGATTTTGAATTACATGGTGAAAGCCACTGTCTGAAGAACAGAACAATAATTTCAAATTCTTCTGAATAGGAAGAATTTTCCCTCTCACTCACTTTTTAAGCACAGGCCCTGAAACATTTATTACATGTTGCTTTACTATTCTTGTACATCACTTTCATTTGAATACAGGATGAAACTTCACAAACTTGCTAAACAATTATCTAGTGTTGCAGTGCACTAGAAAGTTGTTATCACAACCCACTACACATCTATTTTGGGTCAGTGTAGCCACTGAAATTATGTATTTCATTTGCACTGAAGTTTTTTATTAAAAGAGAATAGAATAGAATAGAATAGAATAGAATAGAATAGAATAGAATAGAATAGAATAGAATAGAATAGAATAGAATAGAATAGGAGAAAATGCTAGAAAAAAGTTTACTATTACAACAATGCTGCCACCTGGTAACCTAAGGTGTAATAGCAGACAAAACATTTCTTTTTCCCTGTCTTGAACATAGCAATACATTTGAAATATTACTTTAAATAACATTAAAAATTACAAAATCTGCAAAGTTACTATTAGATTTGGATGATTTCCTGCACCAGATGAAATCCTCATAGCTGTTTCATTGTGGGGAAGAAGTGAGACCCAAGCCCTTTGAAAGGTTTCAAGGCAATGCAAATAGCCAAGATTTCCTGACTCCCAGTGAAATACCTCAGGCACAAGATAGTCAAACACATATCATGGTAACTTGTGCTCACTAGGAACAGAGGCAATGGAAAACAAGCACAGGCAACATCCTGCCTGTCTTCCTCACTCAAGAAGTGTTTGGCCCCAAATCAGAGGAGGTATCAGCAGCATTTCTTGCATGTTCACATTTGTCCTATCAGCCTAGTGAGGGAGTCAGATGTGAAAGAGAGACACAGTGACTGATGAGCTGCCTGAACACTGATCTATTCTAAACTCCATGCCAAAAGATGAAATCCTTTAAAAATGAGATTTTTAAAGGATAGTAAAGCTGGGGAATAAAAGTGAAAACCACACCTTTTTTTTTTTTTTTTAATTATTTTGTCAATACTAGTGGTGGCTAAAATATGCTAAATTTTTGGCCTCTAGAGTTTTTCTGGAAAAGCTTAAAACTCAAAATTGATAAACCATCATGATGATAAAAGAATGATTGTTCATAGCTACTACTTTGTCATATGCTAAATATATGAATAAACAAGAAGCAATGATTAGAGTATGAAATGGCCATACAAGAATAATTTTCTAGTGAGATTTTCCCCCAGGCCTTTTCTACATGATTAAGCAAAATTGAAATGTCTAGTGATATAAAACAGAACCTTGGAACTATTTTTAAAATGATATTTAAAAGAAGAAAAAAAAAAACTTGCTAGTTATCAAGAAATGTATGCTGTGGATCAAGTGGGTGGCTGGGGAGGAAGGACTAAAACTATTTAAGTAGTGTCATGCTTTCTACTTGTGACTGCAAATGTCAGTAATGTATGTCTCTGCAAAAGAAAGTTCTTTCCTTAAGGTTCAGTTAGTTCTACAAATACAGTCTTCAGTAGAAGAACTAAAATAAGAAACAAGAAAAACATTTTCTGAGGGGCTGTTCAGCTCTGACCCACTTATGACAAAAACAAAACCTGAAATAAGTAGTAAGAATGTAAGCAAATACACACTGAGAGTAAGCAGGAACCAGCATACAGGAGATGTAACTATCAGACCTAATTTGCTGAACGTGCTCTAAACATGGCAGTGTTGGACTTCTTCATGCAATCCCTGCCTGGAGCTGGGCAAGGCACTGTACGCATGTGCAACATCCTGTTGTGCTCTGGTTTATACCAACAGAGCAGTGGTAGCCAGCCTTGGGTGGCTGGAGCTCCCTGGCTCCTGGAACCTGGCTATATTTATCCCAGCTGATGTAGCCTGTCAAGTGTGTCCCGCTGCTGATAAGGTGCCGTGGTTGACAACAGTGGGGGATCAAGGGGAGGAGCAGGATGGGGGCTCCCATCCAGTGGCTCTTTAGGGGTCTCAAAAGCCCTGCAGTCACATTCCTGTGTAACTCACACCCTGCTTTCCACATACTACTGGGAGCTGCATCAGAAACAAAGTGAAGATGCCAGAGCTTGTAAAGAAAACAGGTAAGGATCATCACTGACAGACAAAACTAGGAACAGCTTGACAGGGAAAAACATGAGTGGATTGTGTATTGTAGAGAAATGAGATGCCTCAAAGGAAAAAAAAATAGACAGGAAAAAGAAATTTTATTTTATTAAGTTATAAATGCAGGAGATATTGAGTGATCTTGCAGATAAATCACTAACTGCTTAGTGCTAACCCTCAGCCACAGAATTTTCTCAAGAGATTATGAATAAGGAAAAAACAGAGGTGAAATTCATATAATTCTCAGATGCTTTTAATTTCTCATTTCCTTTCCTAGTCACCTTTAGGACTCTGAAAAAAAATAAAATAAAGGCTTGTAGTCTCTCTCTTGGACAGTTAAATAGTATAAACCTCTCCTGCTTTTATTTTGGGTTGGAGGGTTTTTTCCCCTGACAATTTGTAGAACTACTACTGGCAAAATTTGATGGTAATTATTGTTAATGTAATCTCTGTGAAAATGAAAGCAAATAGTACCTGGTTTGGAGTTTATTCTTTCTAGTTCTTTCAACCACTGACAATAGAACTCTAGAAAAAAAAGGCAACATTTTACTGCGAAGGATGCATGCAATTTCTCTTCCATTGCCCTCCTGAATCCTTTCCCCTTAAGCCAGAAGATAACTGGCCCTTTTCAGAAAGCCAAGGTCACAGAGCCAGAGAGAAAAAATGTCAGGAAAATATTTCAGATCTGTGAATGTTTTAATTTAAAACCTTTAAATAAGGAATCATTGAGGCTGCCCACATAGAGGAGGCCTAGGATGGGGGTGCAAGGTGCAGTGGATCTGGTGTTTTGAGGAGGAAGGCAGTCTGGGTAGAGAAGCTAGAGTTTAACTTGAGGACACCTGCAGAGAAAGATGCCTCAGGAGCACTTTGTGTCCACAAGTAAGTTTGGGGGAAAAAAACTGACAAAGGCTGAACTTAAGATTGTTTGTCAAGTGTGAACATATTCAGTAGACAAGCCTGGAGAAATTTGTGCTAAATCTGGGATTCTCCACTTTAGAGCTGTCACTTCATTGATGCCAGTGCAAACCCAGAATCACCACTGCCTGAATTACATGCAAGGTGCACGTGTTTGTAATAATGGGCATTTTGCAGAGTTAGCCAGTGACAGCTGTGGAGTCTTATCAATAATGGCCTTTGTGCTTTGCAAAGGCCAGAGCAGGCATTGGTCTCCTCTCAGTTTGGCCAGTGAGACAATCTCCTGTGGTCACAATAACAAAAGAAGAACTTGTTAAGAAGAACCTTCATTTGAGCAAAATCCTTGAAATCAGCCACTGCCAGAGGCAGACCCATTACACACCCAGAGGCTCTCCCATGACAAACTGCAAAGCTCTAAAGTGTGGTTAACTCCAACAAGATTCTTTGTGTTCCCTCTATATGATAACCCTAAGGCAACAGTGGTGTCAGCAATCCTTCCATTTTATTACAAATATAACATCATTTCACATTCATAAGGCTGCCGTTTCTAATGAAAGTAGACTTGTATATAAATAAAGAAATATATTAGATCCTGTAATTGTAGACAAAAACTTGAAAATATAAGCTGCAAATGTTCAGTAATCATCCCAAAAGTGAGAAAATCATACTCATATTCTGCTTTTAAAGTCACATGGTTTTTAAGTTTTATTGAAATGTCTAATTGTTATGAATGCAGACAAAAAGAAATACGACAGAGCAGGCAAAATTTGACACAAGGTGTGATCACCTTGCATTATGACTTCTAATTTCTAATTGTTTAACTGGCTTTGAATTAATGTTTTAATTCTCTGTGGATGAGAGGCAATGTCTCTGTGAAGATGCCCACTTCTGCTGGCTAATGCTGAAGAGAAATTCTATTCCAATTTATCTCTCCAGAGCAATCTAACAGGTGTCTAACATCACTAGTCCTACACAGTTCTTATGAACAAACCAGACCAAACACTGGGATTATCACAGCAGGGGGAGGAAAAGCTCTTGTTACCACTCTGGCCGAGACAGAACCACTCACATGCCCCATAACTTTTGGAGAGGATCTTCTCAGTCTCCCAGGAGACACTAATCCCTTTGGTTTTCTATTTCATGTTGTTTATACAGTTCAAGCCATTTCAAGATGGGATAATGTTGAGCACCATCTCAGGAGGGCCAAATAACCATTGGGTAATTTATACTTGGATAAATCACAATTCCTGCATTTCACCCACCACAGAGTGAGATTACTGGAGAGCCCAAAGAAGTCCCTAGTATGTATTACTGAAATTTGTGCATCTGGTGTATAGGCAAAAGAAAATTCTTCATGTCAAAGAATAATCAGAGATTTTCTGCTTACATCTGCTGTTTTAACAGGCCTTTTACATGTTAAAAGAAACAAACAACAAAACACACACAAACCCCCCCCAAAAAACCCCAAAAATCCCCCCCAAAAATATCATTGAATAAACCATTACACTTGAAATGGTGTGGTGAAGTACATTTTCCAACAGACATTCTGTCACTTTAAACTGTCCAACTAAAATGTTTCAGGATAAAGCACTCCCCTACTTATTTCAAGAATGCCAGAAGAACTGTCTTAGCATTCTAGAAAAACTACACCATCCACAAGAGCAACAGAATTTATAAGACCTATAAGAGTTTAGTGTCAGAGCAAACAATCAAACTTTGAAAAGCACCACTTTTTGCAGGATTCTGTTGTAGAAACTTTATTTTCTTCTCCCTTTGATTTAAACATTTCATAGTTAATCTTTGTTCAAAAGCTCACTGTTTGGAAAATTTTGATCATTTTTTTGTTGCGAAAATTCAGAAAGGTTAAAAAAACCCCAACCATTTCCCTAACAGTATTTTATGACATTAGGAGGAAATAGTTGACTTTTTAAACACCAAATTTAGTAGATAAATGGGACTTAATGGGAAGTGTGTGCATTATTATAGCTGGAAAAGGAGAAGTCTGTATTACTCACCTTCTCTGAAAATCAGCCAACTTTTACTCACATATTTTATAGATTGAAGAGTCTAGATTTTGCAGTTCTGATTATGACATTCCATTCATCAAGAATTTACAAATAACTTGTAAGAACACAGAGGCAATAATAATAATAATAATTATAATAATACATAATGAAGAGTAAACTGCAGAATTTTAGTTTGAATACGAGGTCATTCTTTCACATTTGCAAGCACCTTGCACCACAAAGTACTGCAACAAACTTATATACACCACAGGAATGCAGAAAGAACCCTAAATTCATACAGACATAATTTCCTCTTTTGTAAGTGAAGGTTCAAACCAAGCTGCACATTACTCTCCCCCCTTTACAGAAAGTGTGATGGAGGCATGGAGAGGTGACTGATTAGTGAAACTATTCCTCGCCTGTTGCTCATGTTGCAGGAATTTGCAATCTCAGCTGCTGAAGCAGGCAAGGAATGATAAGATTGAGTCTTTCAATAGCTTTTGGATCATGGAATGATTAAGCTTGTAATTGCAAGAAGCCACTTAGGCCCTGACTGAGGAATGTGCAGCATCTTTATATAGTTCCTCAGAAAGGAATTTACAAGCTCCATTACTGAAGTCTGCTTATCCTCAGTTTGGCTTTTAATTCAATGGAAGGTAGAAGCAAAACTAGATGCCAAGTGTAAGCAAAGATCAATTTTCAACGTGAAGTCTTAGCAAATTAAAAAATTCCAAAAGTTAATACTACTTTTGTAATATTAATTAAATATATTGACCAATACATATTTTAACACCAAATACAGAGAACGTGCAGTAAGATAATTCAGCTTTGTGGGAGAAACCTGTGATTATTTTGTCTAATTTCACTCATCACAAATTTCTGCTGTAGTTTCTAGCATCCACACTCAACCAGATACATTAGATTCTCCTCAAGAATTTATACCTTTAACAGGTTTTATTTCAGAAAGGCAGAAATATCATCTGAAAATGTCATCTAGCTCACATTCTCCTCTACCACTCTGTGTAGTTAAAATCACTCTTGTAGAATCCACATTTCTTGCTCACTTTCATTTCATATAATTCACACATACTCTGAAATTCCAGTATTTCAGGAATAGGTTTTCAGCTGATGCTTGTGACTCTAAGTCAGATTATTTAGGGAATGTTGCTAGCAAATGAAATAATTTTGGTAATTTGAACATTATTTTAGTATACACCTTACCTCCACTTTTTCTGACAACAATGAAATAAGAATTGGTCTTCTAGCTTCTAATACTTTTATTCTTTCTAGAGATACAACAGTACTTAGCAGCTACCTACTAACAATTTAATGCTGTACAAAGACAACAGAACAACAGTCTCTGCCTCAAAGCACTCATAAAATAAAAGCCCAGTAAACAGACAGACAGTTCAACAAGAGAGTAAAGGAAACAATTATTAGTATAGTAGATATAAACCCTCGTAGCAGCTTAGTCATTTCTTGGATTTTGCTTAGGAGAGTATGAAAAAGACTTGAAGCATAACACCAAACTTGTTTGATGATGGCTGTTAGAAGGACATTGCTTCAAAGCAGGTCAGAAAGTAAAGGAGAAGGTGCTAGTGTGAAGGTTTAATAAATGGCAGTAGAATGAAGGCAGAATACTAATTTTGTTATTTTATTTAGGTGACTACTACAGAGTATTAGTTTTGGAACTGAAATGATTTCATTCTAGTTGAATTTGGCTCAAAGCAAATGTATTTTATTTTTCTTCATCCTCCTGACTGAAAGACCTACTAATAAATTTTCAAAATGCAATCTGATCACAGACCTCCAAGCAGAAGTTTTCATTACTGACCAATTAAGCTGTAACTTGTGTAACATATATAGTGTTATGGCTGATGTGTACATCTTCAGGTGTTTCAAGAGTTTTAGAGGATGCAAGTTCTGGTAGCTGCAGCCTTAACCACCAAAAAGTTTCTGCAAGATAACTGCAGACCACATACAGCTGTTTCCTCTTCTGCCTGGGGTAAAATTTGCTGGTTTACATTACTCAGAATTGATGGGACTGTGTTTGCATTATGGAAGCTAGAAGTGATTAGGAATGCCTGGATTACGAGAGGTGAAGTGTTGAAAAATGGGTTACTAAAAAGTGCCCCTAGGCTCATTTTCTTCTATTAGCTTCACATCCCTCTTCTCTCCCTCCATTAAATCCCCACGGCAACACCAATTCCATCCCCACTAAACACACACACAGAGCACCTTCAATACTTTCTGTCTTCATCAGCACTGGTGACTCACATGTGTCTCTGCTCTCTCTCCAGAGCAGCATGGTGTGCCAGTACTAATGTCTCTTTTCCCTCCCCTTGTGGGCTGGGTGAGAACACATCAGGAATCAGAGAGTTAACACAGTGGGCAGCAGAGGACATCAGGTGTCCCAGCCCTACAGATCCTAACTGCAAGGGCACCTGGAGTCTGGAGAAACACAGAAAGTGTCTGAGCTCTGTCAGTGGCTGACAGACACATTCCACAGACATCACACAAGAGGTGTCAGAGTCACTGGGTTTTCCACAGCCTCATGGTGGTGGTCATATTCAAGAGTGGTTAAAGTATGGAATGGATGTATAGAACTCAGAGAGGTGTATCTGGGTAGAAGCCAAACATTGAAGTGTGAGAGATTGTCAGATGGGGAATGTGTTTCTGATAAAAGCAGGCAAAAGTGTCATTCTCAGGACAGACCAGAAGTTTTGGTTGGTGGTGTTTAGGAGTATTCCTGATGAGGAAATAAATACCCTAATTAGATTGGTATAAATGCATGAGAAAAAGAAAACTTCTGGTCAACTTGGATTTACACAATACTTAAAGTAGCAGCCACAGTGAAGGAGTGGGGAATAACTGAACTCTTTATTCTGCTAAGCAGCCTCTTTATTTCCCCAAAAAATGAAAAATTACGGTATTCTCTTCAGATGCTTGTTCAGCAACCTCTATTCTGCAGCAAAGTAATTTCCTGTAAAATCTCCATCCCTACATCTTTACTTTTCCTTTGCAAAAAGAGCAGTGAAAGATGAAAGAGAGCACAGCTGGATAGAGAAAAGCCACTCTGGACACTGCCTGGCACTGACTGAATCTCAAGTACAGGAAAAAGGCTCCATTAAAACCCAAGTCACCTTTACTAGTTAAAAAGTGGGTACACAACAACTGTTCTTGCAGGCCTTTGTTCTCATGGGAGATTTTGGGCTTTTCCAATTCTGTACTTACCAGAAATATTCACAAAAGTTTTAATTTGGAACTAAAGTGAGTCTTTTGGCAGGAAAGGGGGGAGGGGAGAGAATACAAGGAGTCTTACTTATAAACTTCTGGATATGTGTTTAGATTTCCTAAAGCCTTAAATGTTGTGCAGTGGTGGAGATTTCTCACTGTGTTCTCGCCAACAATTTTGTTCTTGTTGAGTCATCTACAAAGCAAATGTAAGAAACCTAATCACTTTACAGGGTGTGCAGCAGATCACAGAGGTACTTCCAAGTATGTGTGTCATGAAACCCTGACACTGTAGGCTGGAAGCTTTACAAATCACTTTGCTGTTAGGTAATTAATATATTTATAGATTCTTTTGTGCTTAAATAGAAGAGTGGTGATAATAGCACTCAAAGACTAAAACCATGCCTCTTTGCTGCTTTGTCTGTAGAACCGTAGGGAAAGGAGCCAGCTAGTCAGTGGTGGAGTGGGTCCCAGAACTGACCTGCCTGCCCACTGTGCAGTAGCCTGGCCACCTTTCCATGTCCTTTGAATCCTGCATGTCCAGCCTGCTGTGCACACAACTCTCCTGCATTATTCAGGATACACTGCAGCAATGCAGGCCCTGCTGTGTTATTGACAAAAGTGCAATACAGTATCAAAAGGTGTGCAACTGCTAACAGGCAGCATGCTGGAGCACACTGCAGTGCACAGCCCTGTGTTCTACAGAGCACCATATTTTTAAAGAACTATTGCACCAGATTAGAAAAAAACCACAATTATAAGCATGTAGGAATATTCCACTCCCAGAGGAAATTTCCCACACTTTTAACAGGGTAGGAAAGCATGAAGAAGGATAAAACAGGAGGTCAGCCAAGGATTTTCTAGGCTCATTGAAAACTAAAGTAGTGTTTTCATCAGAAATATAAAATGTGGGGGAGAAAAAAAGAAATTGAAAAAATGTAAATTTTTTTGTATATAATGAAGAAAAGCAAAATTCGATATTTACTAAATTCTAAAGTGTTTGTAGTTCATATTTTAACTGATACTTAAGAAGGTTTGAATCCTTTGCAAAACAATGCAAGAAGTATGAATTGTATTATGACTAAAGACCAAAGGCCATCAGATGAAATCTTTGCAGCTGTAACTCCACTAAGGTCAACTAAATTATGTAGTCTGAAGACATGCTACAGGAACAGAGATTTTATAAAAAGAATAGATGGCATTATTAATAATATACCATTTACATGAACTTAAAGCATCTGTTTGAACATGAATATAAACTTTTTTCTTTTAAAACATTTTCATGCCATGTTCCTTACATTTTTGTAAAGCAGAACTAAAAGTTCAAAGCTAATTATAACCGTTGTCGTGTTGTTTGGAAGAGTTCTTGTGGCTGCCAGAGGAGGAGAGCCGTAGACAATTTGCCACAGAGGTGACTGATAAAATTGGATGTGATGAAATTACTAGTATTTTATAAAAATTTAGTTATACAGGGGTGAGTCAGTAGAAAGATGGCAGAATGATGCACAAAAAAAACATGCAGTGTGTGAATCAGAAAGTTAATTGCTGGTATTTTTACATATTAATATAGCTCATGGCAATTAACAAATGATAATGGATTTTATTAAGACAAAAACACAAGCATGAAATGAAAAACTTGAAAATAAAGATGAAGAAATATAAATAAATCAGGTTAAAGAAATTAGTAAGTTACTCTACTAAAATCTAATCTTGAGAGAGATTAGGATACTTATGGACCAAAATCATGATACATTTCTTGCTTACATTTTCCTATCTGCTGTGCTACTTTGATTGCATATGAATTAAAACATCATTTGGTTTACAATTGTTCACCCTATATGTTAATAATTTCATTAATTCTTGTATAGATTCCTAAGTGTTTCTTGACACTTTGAGGAAATATTTTAATCTACCTTGTAAGTGATTAGAAAACTAATTGTTGTAGAGTGTCACGTAGGCGAGTTCTTCAACTTTTAATGCTGAGGTAAACTTCTGGATACAAACAACAATTGATTGATCATTTTAGCTGGAATGAAATTACAAGGGTCATCATACGAATGTGAATCCCTTTCCACTAAAGCCTTGATCAGTCAAAACAGAAGGACTAAAGTTGAACCATTAATTCATTGTGGTGTGTTAGGGGGCACAGGTTACTGCACAAACTGCAGTATTCTTGAGAACAGATCCTGATCCTCTGTAACAACCATATTAAGCAGCTAGGACAAAATTGTTAGGATAAAATTGATAATTCTAGATAAAAGTGCCTGGCAAATTAATGTAGAAAGCTATGTAAGAATATATACCATGCCATCTTGTCACAGACCACAACATTCACTTATGAAAAATCAGAGCTCAGTATGGGGGAAAAGAAAGAGGAAGACAGAAAGTGAGGTGAATTTACTATCCATTCCACTTTATTTCATGACAGTGTGGAGGAGATATGACATCTCAGTGAGACAAAGAACTTGATAAACTCAAAGACAATTCACAACTTCTCTGTGGAAAGTGTTCTGATTTATATCTTGCATGGGCAGATGGGAGAGAAAGGAGACAGCTGCTGCAGCCACAACAGCTGACTGCACCAGATATGCCACAATTGCAAAACAGATTTTAGTGAGCCCTCTCTCTCTCTTTTTTTAGTTTCTGCATTTACCAAGAAGCCAAAGACAACAGAGGTGACAGCCGGAAACACAGCTGTGTTTGAAGCAGAGACAGAAAAATCTGGCATCAAGGTGAAATGGCAGAGGGCTGGCACAGAAATTACTGAGAGTGAAAAATATGTCATCAAGACAGAAGGCAACAAGCATTCACTGACAATCAATAATGTAGGAAAAGAAGATGATGTGACATATGCTGTAATAGCTGGAAGTTCCAAGGTCAAATTTGAACTCAAGGTCAAGGAACCAGGTATAGCATTTCCTAAGCAATTCTGGTTTCATCAGCATTTCCAGTCCCACATGCAACCTTGATGAATAAGGCCCATGGAAATTAGCCTATTTTAACACTGTAAAATTCCCCTACCAGCAATACATCTGTTTTGCCCAATTATTTGAAGGTATTAATTCATATTAAACTGAGGAATACATTTCCTATGGCTAAGACACCTCTTTCCAGGTGTCGGAAGTCCACAGAGAGGAGATCATAGGGGAGATGTCAATGTACATCTTCAGAATTCTGTCAGGCTTTTACACTTAACTGAAAAGCAAAGCAAAGCTAATCTAACCCTCACCCTGACTTAAACTAAGATACCTGATCTTAGGACTGGTATTTTCTCATATAAATTTAATTTAAATACAAAAATGTAACAATTGACGAAACATTTACAAGTTCTATTGTAATGTTTCTAGAAGCTCATGCATTCCCCAAAATTATCTCAAAATCTCCTGCTACCAAAAATGCATATTTCAAAAGGGGCTTGAATATGAAGAGTAAACTTTGTATTATTTGTTTATCTCTCATTATTAGTACCTTCTTACACATTAAAAGAGCAGTTACATGGAATTTTCAATAACTTTCCCAGGCTTTTCCTGGGAATAAATATAAAAGTCAAATTCCCTGTAATTTTCTCATGAAAAAATATCTGAAGATGTTTAGGATAGATGAAGTCACTCAGTTTTTGAAACATTATGACCTTCCAGATCCCTTTCCCCCCTCAAAAATTGTATCCATTTACCACTTCTGGTATTTGTCTTTGCTTTTTAACTTGGTGAAAAACCTCAAGCTCAGGTTGTTTATATCACTTCCTTTTCTTTGCTATCACTGTTCGTTCTAGCAACATGATGAGACCTTGTGAGAGCTTCTGGTCAGCTGAAAAGAAGCTGGGGAATGTTTAACATGATTCAAGATGTCCTGTTCCATATGCAAAGACAGGGCATGACAGATTATGTGCAAGGGGAAATCCTGGTATGGGTTAGGACAATCTGACAGCTGTCAGAGCATACAGAAATATGGTCCTGCTGACTATCTCATCCTGAAAGCAAACTGGTCCATTTTGTACTACTCATTCCATTTTCCTCGTTGTCTTTCAGGTTAGTTCCATGCAGAGCCTGCTACAGGCAGGTAACTTGGAAATAATGCTGTGGGGCATAGTGGAGTAGAGTGTGTAATGTTACAGAGTAACTGGATTGCCCATTATTATTTGGAAGTGGCTTCACTACCTACGGGGAAAAAAATATCTTGCTGCAACTGATCTATTTCAAGAAATTCTGCCTCCCTCCATCTGCTCCAGTTGCTCACTCCTACTCGATTTTCAGACAATTCTCTCTTCTTCATTGTGCCAAATGCATTTGCCTGAATTTGTCTCTGAGGTCATGGTTTAATTGAGAGGATACAAACTTCCATAAGCCAGGGGAAGAAATTACAAATGGATTTTTAAAATACTTGATCCATATGGCTTACTAGCAGTGTCTAGAGCTTTTTCCAAGCTGCACACAACAACAGCCTTTGTAACTCCACGTTCCAACAGCATCGCTAAACAAAATCTCATGAGCAAGCAAACTGTTTACAAAAATAATAATTACATCATTTTTCATTACTTTTTCTGTTTAGACAGATGTTTTGCAGAGTTTACTGACAATTGCAACAAATAATAGCATTTTCATCAGCTGACAAGTTTCTACACATCAAGAATATAGAATTTAAAAAAAGGGCATCAGTTCTTTCTGAGCTCAGCGAAAGAAAAATCCTCATCATCCAGCTTCAGTGGGCCCCTTGTGGTCCCAGCACATCCTCTAAGCTCTAGGAAACAACAGCTAATTTCTCTGCATTTCTTAACATATATTAAAGGCTGTTCTTTTGCAAATTTTCTTAAGAAAGAGGAAATATGACTTTCTCTAATCTTGGCTTACATTAATTTCCAGAAAAGAGTGAGACAGTCACCCCTGCAGAAGCTGTTCCAGCCCCAGCTGTCTCAGAGTCACCTGCTCCACCAGCAGAAAGCAGCCAAAACACAGAAGGTAACAGAGAATTATCATTGTCATCAAGTCTAATTTGTTAGCAGAAGGGAAGAACATAAATAGGGACTCCTTAGAGTAAGTGAGATAGAGACAGTAGATGAAAGCAGATCATAAAGAATAAGGAATCTCAGAGGCAGAAGAAGTCTACTGAGATATTTTTAAATTAATTAACTAATTAGCTATCTAGTTTGATGCAAAAAGTTCTAAATAGTAATTACGATATTTATTTCAGTTTCATCTGCTGAGACACAACCAGAAGAACCTCTGGACCCCATTGGGCTCTTTGTGGCACGACCACAGGATGGAGAAGTTACTGTTGGTGAGTGCCAAATGTTAGTCAGGTGAAGTTTGTAAACTACCTGGTGCTTGACCATTAGCTCCCCACGTACAGGGTGACAGCAGATAAACATTATTCATAATCTTACTTTAATCTACTTCTCCTGCAAGGTGGAAGCATCACATTCACTGCCAAAGTTGCAGGTGAGAGCCTGCTGAAGAAGCCATCAGTGAAATGGTTCAAAGGAAAGTGGATGGACCTGGGAAGCAAAGTGGGGAAACATCTTCAGCTACACGACAATTATGATCGAAATACCAAGGTACAGTTGGAAGAATAGGTTCTCAGTCTTCTAGGTACTAATCTTTAATCTAAGGAAAATATAAACTAAAATAGGAAAGTTTTGATGCTAAGGTACCCAAAGCAACACACAAGGCTATACTTATCCATAGAAGTCTGTATTTGGACCACACAAATAGGAGACAAACTCTACATATGGACTCTTGCATACTTTATCTATGAAATGATAAAACATCTGGAGGACTGGGGGAGTAGTTTTGCTACTTTCCACTGCAGGATTCCCTTCATCTTTCTCTCAAGAAACTTGGTATATTTAAGAGAAAATGATAATCAGACAAGTATTTAAGCATACTCTGTCTTGGTCATAATGAAGCAGTAATTCTGCTGTTAGTGCTGGAATTTATTTCTCTCTTGGATTGTCTAGACTACTTTAAGCAGCTGAGTAAGACCCATTTTTTACCACAAATATGTCCAAAGGTACACGAGCAGGAACACAAGTCTGTACCACGACTTTGCATCCCCTGTGGTATATGAGCCACTACCACCCTCTCCTGGATGGAACTGGACAGAGTCACTCACATCAGCCACTCCTTTCGCTGAGTTTTGGCATGTTCTGAACGCTCTGGGGAGAGGCTAAAACTGCTTAGAGAAAGCTTTATTCCTGTTTCCAGTGGACATGCAATTAGTGTATGTACATGAGTGTATGTCCCAGCATAGTTTGCTAATATAACACTCTATCCTCAGGAATACCTGTACTGACAGCACTCTTCAGCTGTTTCTGCTGAATTGGGGCTTATAGGTAATTTCTTGTTACAGTAATGAGTTGGACACTCAGGAGGTTCTTAGTTCAAAAAAGACACAAAGACATAATTCACCCCTTCTCTCTATTTCTCTCCGTGTATTCCCTCTCTGTTTCACCATTTCATTTTGTAACTTAATTATTGTATCATTTGTGTCTGTTCTAGGTGTACACCTTTGAAATGGAAATCATAGAAGCAAACATGACTTTTGCAGGAGGGTACAGATGTGAGGTGTCTACCAAGGACAAGTTTGATAGCTCTAATTTCAACCTGACAGTCAATGGTAAGGTGAATTCCTCCCATCTGTATTTTTTTATCTTCCTGCCCCTGTATTTTTTTTCCTGACCACCAACAATTCTTCCTGGTTACTAGAGAAGCACAAACCTGGAGTATAGACCTGGAGACCTAGAGGTACACCTGGAGAGGCCCACAGAGAATGGGATTGAGATCATTAGAAGTACCACTTGGTCATCACTCAAGTCAGAACTGTGATGCTCTTAAAGAAAGCACACGAAAAGATGAAAAACTGCTTACCTTTTCTCTGGCTTTATTCTGGTTTCAGATTCATTCTTTCATGATGTTTAATTCCACTAGAATAGAAGATAAGTTCATACATATTTTGGCAGAAGTTCAGTTCTAAAAATGGATATTTGAAAAAAAAATTTAAATGTATGACACTATAGTCAATTCCCTTTTCCTTCCTATATAAATAAACACAACTTATACAGAAGCAACTTGTGAGATAAAATTGTTTTAAGAGCAGATGACTCATTTTACCTAATGCGTGGTGCCACCCTCACAAGTGCTATACTGAAAAGTTTCTAAAAATTGAAAAGGAAGTACATTTCAACATCAATTTGCCTGGAGCATGGAAAAGGTTAAGTAAAACTGTATAAGCATGGACTGTCTGAAAGAGCTGAATGTTTAGACCATTTCTTGTTCCAACAATTCTGTTGAAGGGGCTGCAACATTAACTTGTGTCCAGCTACCAGTGAACCTAACATAAAATTTTATTAAGTTACTTGATCAGCAGTGTTAATTTCTGGAGTTTCACTAGCTAGGACTCATAGGACTTAGGAGCAGCAACTGAGAAGAATTTTTCTCCCAGCAGCAGCAGCACACCAATTCATACCAATAGTGTCACAAAATTCTCTCTATACAACACCCTCAATTAAGTTTCTGTACCTCTCTACATAGTTCCAGGAATTTACCTCTGCTGTCACAGGATAGATTATAATTTATTATTAATAATAGTATTCAGTTGATGTCCAGTCATATTCTCATTAGGATTTAAATACTCTGTGAAGACACCATTGAAATTAAAATTTTGCAGCAGGAGAACTGACAAGCAGGAGATAAGACACTCCATCAGGCTCCAGGTTATTATGAAACACGAGACAGAAATAAATTATCCAAGAAGAACACTGGATGTTGAAAGCTAATTAGTGAAGCCTACATGTTTAAAGATGACGCGTTAATCTTTCAATATGCAATTAATCACAATTTACAATATAAGAGTTTATTCCTAAAAATGCCTGCAAAGGAAAATGTTAGAAATAGCTGCACAATTACGCATTTTGTTGACTTTCTCTCCCATTTTGCTTCATTATTTTTTGTCACATCAGAAGCACCTGCAAGTGGAGACTTGGATATCCGCGCTGCCTTCCGCCGCACGTGAGTATGCACAGCAGAAATCTGTCAGGTTAGCTCAGCTTACACATCCACATGGAATAAGGAGAGTGGAGTTTGGTGTGAGCTCTGTAAGCAGCATATGACTACCAACATTCCTGCAAGCATTTTGGTTGTATCTGTTTTCATGTTCTGTACCTACATACGTTGAATGAAGACAGTGACATTGTGTCCATGTGAAAACTCAGGTACACGTAGCCTTAGATATTAAAGATTGGTGTTGGAAAGGCCAATCTCCCCCCATCTTTAATACTTTCTGAACTGATGTATCTCTCAATGGAATAATGTTCCCTTCTATCAGTAAGATTCACAAAATTGGTTGGATGTCTCTCTTAATGGAATATTGTTCGCTTCTATTAGTAAGATTCACAAAATCGGTTGGATTTATTTTTAATTTTAGAAATTATTAATATGTGCTCTCTTTTTCCTTCAAGTAATAATAAATAAGACTTATCACAAAGAATTAAACAAGGCTAGCAGAATTTGTCTACAGTTATGTCCATCTGTAGGGAGCTGACCAGCCTCACTGTGAAATAGTGGACGCTCCGTGCATAACTGCATTGTGTTATTTCACTGCAGTGGAAGGAGACTGCAAGAGTTTCTCTTCTTGTTGGCACAATTAAAAGAATTCTGAAACAGTTTGAAGGGATTGCAGTGTGAGCAGCTTCAGGCTGTTCAGATAGTCAGTTTATCCTGTAAGAATGAAGCCAGATTTTGAGCTGAACTGTTTAAATCTGAAGCTTTGTCTTTGGTACCCTCACTCAGGAGCCTAGCAGGAGGGGGGAGACGGATGACTTCAGCCTTTCTCAGGTAGTCACTGACTGTGTCAGCAGACAAATTTAAGTCTTACAATGAACTGTCTCTCTCTGCTTAGGAAAAGAAAAAAACAATCCCACAGAACTAAACTGCAGCCTTAATTCCAAAGAGATCACTGCTTATAATGTGTAGTCTCATTATAATTAATGAGATTAATGCATACGAATAAGAAGACAATGTAAGACAAATAAAGAAAAATTAAAAAAATGAAACAATATAAAAAGGATAGATAAAAACAGATAAATAAAAACAGAGTAGCTTGGTAGTTCAGTGAGAGGCAGATTCATCTACAGAGAACGCATGTGTTTGGCAGGTGACATTTTCTCACCCTTGTCAGAAGAAAAAAAGTAAATTTAAATTATATGCATGTCTGCCCTCTCTGTTTTACATGTTTTCCTCTCTACAGAGCACATTTTGACTAAAATTGCTGTTGCTCACAGAAATGTACCAAGACAAATGAAAATCTGTTGTTTCCTGGCACACTCCTTATCATGTTATCATTGAATTTTTAACTCCATGCCTTTTCCTCCTAATGTTTTCTACTATAGCAAGAATAGGAGTTCTGAGATTAGACTTAACTATATGCATGTTAAAGCAATTATTAGAGTCTTATTCTTCAAAGAAGCTAAACTTTGATTGCTGGTCTTTCCTGAAACATTAACTGCCACTTGTGAAGCAATAAGGAGAATAGTTATTCTCCCAGCTCTAGACCTGATTTACTGAATATTTGACCACAGGAAATCCTTTCTAACTTTGGGATTATAATAGTTTTTTTAATGTACATTTTACACCTGCAAACATGTAAATTCTTCTGAAAGTAGAGCCAAAGACACACTTCTCTGAGCCTAAAACCAAGGAAATAATCCTTGGTTACTGTGCTGTACTATTCTGAAAGTAATCAAAGATGTAAAAACAACACTTTTTTTAAAAAAAAGATCTCTTCTCACAACATATTTCATATTACACAGACTCTAAATTGTTATTTAACCTTTTATTGTCCAGCAGCACAAGAAGCTTGGCACTTGCTTCTGTTTAACGGTACTGTTAAAATGCCCATCATTTTTCTGTTGAGGCTGTTTTCCTACTTCTAAAAATTCTTGTTCCTGCAGTACTGAATTTTCCCAATGTACTCTGATTTACATTCTATAGACAGACTGTTTTTTCTGAAGCAACTAGGACTGTGTGTTGACAGAGGCAGCATTATAGTCTACAACTATCACCAGTACAACTGGAAAGAAAAAAATTCTGCTTACAAAACAATAATTAAATATAAGGTGTTGCTTCTGGAAGAATATGAACACTGTGAGTTGGAATCACCAGACTCTTGCACTCAAGAGAACAGAGATGTTAAAGATCAGCTGGCCACTGGTGATAGTAGACTGGCTGAGATGAATAAAATACATTTGGGCTTTCTAAATCCTGTCTGAGTACAAAGGTAACCTTTTTTAGGAATTAAATCTAAAGAAATGATTGTAGTGAGTTTATGCTGCTTTCAGAATAGGTCAGTATTACAAATGTTCAGAAGCACAGCTAAAAACCACTGGATTCAGAACACCAAAAATAATATTGTGCATTCCATCTGAGTTCACCATATGTAACAGGCAGAACTACACATCAAAAAACTCCTGCCTGGTGCTTCTTGTTTTCACAGACCAACTCATCACAACATTGCTTGTCATGATGCTTGTTGAACAAATGCATATTGAGCCTCATCTCAGGCTGAAAGCCAGATCATAGAATTCCTCCTTCAACTCTCCCAAGCAATGATGTGACACCTTTTTTTTGGTGTAGTGAATTCTAAAGAATTCACAAAGAGCCTCAAGGAACAATTACAGCTGGGATAATACTAGGGGTAAAAAACAGTGATTTTTAGATGGTGAAGCATTCCACAAAAAGCTTGATTAAATACTGCCCCAAATGTAAACAATATCCACACTCCTGAAAGACAGAGGAAAGAGGGAAGCTTCTGCAACACCTCTGTGATAATGAATACATTCCAAATCAATATGATGACCAAATTAACACCCTGTACAACTTCATGGACAGTCAGCACAGAAAAAATACAATCTACATATATTTTTTAAACCTATATGCAGATGAATATGAATACAGAGCCTACTTAAGTCACTTTCCATGTCAATGCACATTCTAATTCATTATAAACCCATCTACTACTCCTCCACAAAAATATGTCATCTATATAATGTTATAGTCTCACAAGCTATTCCTATTCCCTTCTGAAACTAATGATAGCTTTCTGTTGCTATACAGTACTGAGGGACACGATGACGGGGCAGAGTTTAATTTCAGCTCCCTACTGAAAAAAAGGTGAGTAAAAATCCACAGACTTAGAGAAAAAAAGGCTCCTGTTGAACACTCTGAAACACCAGAACAGGAATAAGTGAAGGTTTCATACTTGGTGTTTCCTAAAGCAGCTCTAAATGGAAAAGGCATGACAGGTAATTACGGCTGCTTCCTGAAACACACAGCATTTGCTGCGTTTCTGCTAGGTTTATACAGAAGGAAGAAAAAAAAAGAAAAAAAAATCTTTCACAAGATAGGAAAGGCCAGGACTCAGGTAATTACATGTTTCCAGCAGCCCTTTTCAGGGGGCAAGGGGGGAAATTAAAACACCTTTACAAAATAGATTATAAATTAAAATTTATAATGCTGCCTTATTAAGAACCAGAGAGCTGGGAGGACAAGCTTTTTTATTAGAAACCTAAATGTCACTATTACACAGTCCAACTATGTATTATCTACTATATAGATACTCTATGCTGCATAAATATGACAAATATTTTTTACTCTTCCAATTGTAATTCTTATTTCTTTCTGTTACTTTTACTTTCACTCTTTTTGCTGTAATTTCTTCTCTAATTCTCATCTTTACTTGATGTATCTGTTTTCATAACCTGTTTACTTGTGCTCTTCTCTTTTTACCAAACTCTTAATCTGAATGTTTTGGATTCCACTGTTGCCAACAGAGAGTAAGCTTTCTATTTACTTGTGTTATAAATGCATGAGTCAGACTGAATATAAGAACCATTTGTTTTCAAATAATGCATGCATCTTTGTCTTCTTTACATGTAGAACATGACAAAAAATTGCATGGTGTGAAAGAAAACTGACTGCTAATTTCTCAGACAGAAGTTTTTTTGAACAGTTTTAACATTAAAATTAAGACAATTTGATACAATCAATGTATTTCTCTGAATGTCCTTTGGCTTTTACCATCACTTTCTTTCACATAACTGGATTTAAAATTTCCTTGAATTTCCAGATTTTCTCAATAACCTGCTGCTTTGTATTCCTGTTGTCACAGTATTTAGAATCAGAAAAACCATTTGCATAATATTGTTGCCTATCAAATAGGTGATGAAGTTTTGCTTGCTTCTTTCTGTTCACTGACCCTGGCCACTCACTCTGTCTTTCCAGCACCTGAAACTACTATAAAAACTTGGCACTTAGAGTCATGTTTTCTTAGTTTAAACTTTCTTAGTTTAAATTTTCACAATCAACTACTTGGATGAGTGTTGTTGTGAATCTGTGTTCAGTCTCTGCTCAGGTAGTGGTATCACTATTTATATACAAGTGTTTTATCCTCACAAAGAGTACAGGATCACATGAAGTAACTTTCTACAGAAGGCACTAAAGCCTCAGTAGCCTCAGGTTAACTCCCCAAACTTCAGTGGGGCAAACAAGGTCACATGCTGCACAAACCCCTGTGCTACACTCTAAGCAGGGCATCTGTCTGTAGGTGAATCCTGCCTTTGCAGTAACACCAAAGGAAGAAAACTTCAGGGGGACAGACAGGTGAGACAGAAAAGACAGCTATCAAACTTTCTGTAGCTGATCTAAGTTTCTTGTTTCAGCATGAACCCAAATTGTTTTAAAGAGACTCTGGTTTCCATAGAAGATGTAAGACATAAAGCAATTGCTTATCTTATTTGTAAAATTTTAAATAAACGAAAACCAGCATGAAAATATTTGCATAATTTCATACAGAGTCTCCAGCTGAAATGAGGTGCTGAGTACCATGAGCCCCTCTCCTCATGCCTTTCCCTTTTGCTCTCATAATTAGTTTTGAGCAATGATCAAACTCAAAAAAGGAGTAAATATCTTCTGTATTTACAGAAATGTTAAATTTATTCATTTAACTATTCATTTAGGCTAGAAATGTAATTTATTAAAAGAAGCTTATAAATTTCACTGCATTTTATCAGTGCTTCTGCCATTTCTTGACTTACAAACCTTTGTTTAGTGAATTTAAGAACATAAATTCACTGCTCCTAGTTGTTTTTCACAGCCACTTCAGAAGTAATTTGTGGACTCTTCAGGCTTTGCACACCTCAGGCTGAAGGCCACTTATATTAATGAGAACAAATAGGCATAAATCTCATAATGGAATTAAAGAATTCTTCATTAAAATAGAACAGGAAAAGGTATCTCATGCTGGGGAACTCTCAAGAGCTATGTAGATTCAAACAGAATTGAGAATTATTCTTTTACCATTTCTGCTTTAGTAACCATTTTACAAGCATCCCTCGAGCCACAGGTAATGATCATTGTATAATAAATAGCTTCACTATAATAAAGAGCTTCATTTAACACTGTATCTGCTATCACTGTAATTTAATTAAGTGGTGTTGACATACAGATGTCATGGGCCAAGGAGAGGTCATTGGGAAGAGGAAGGGAACAGCTGTCACAGGACTATTAAATGGGATAGTGAGCAGAGACCTTGAAGGAGGTGACAGCTGACAGGGTCCAATCAGTTGACAGTAACTGGATAGGAAGGAACCATTTCTGGGATGTACAAAACTATTTTTAACCCCTCCACATATGTTTGAAACATATCAGCTGCATATTCCATTTACAGCAGGTTCACTGAGCTGCATCTTGATGCCCTCAAGTGCATAGCTAACCTATGAGGTGATCTCTGTGAATAAGGATCCCCAGCATCAGGGAGAAGAGCAGAGGAGTGGGAGAAGCCTCATGAGTCCAAGTGCTCTATTACTTTTCATACACTGCTTTGTTCCTGTTGGTAGTGGAGGAGTACAGTTTCTCTGTGCAAACTCTGTGTCTTTCTGGGATCAAAGAGAATGTCTTAACAAATGCAAAATAGTGAAAAGGAGTGCTGGGATGGGGAAACTTTGCTCAAAGGCAAACATATTTTTTTCCTTTCATTTTCAGAACTCAGTTAAACAGAAATTACAACCTCTAGCTTTCCGTCCCATTTTGCATGGAACTCAAAAGCTTTTTCTTCTAATTTTAAAAAAAATAGTATTTCCAAGAACTATATTCTTTCTTATGTTCAAATTTCTTTTATTGCATACACCAGAACAGTATTGCCAGATGAAACAGTGGGCTGACACTGAGTAATGGAAAAGCTAAAGCAAAAACTAGGGAAGTCTTCTCAGTAGTGAGAGGTATTAGACTGTGGAACTTTAAAACTGGAAGATTGTTCTCATTATGTACTTAAAAATAACTCACACAAAACATTTTTGAAATCTCCATGAATAGTCCTACCTGTAAATTTTCAGATACAGAGTGTGTATATGCAGACAAGCCTGGAAGTAGGCAGATAGACAGAGAAACTATCAGTATTTAGGTAATGTCTTAAGGAAGATCATAATATTTGAATCTCTTAAGTTCCTACGATCTTATATTTTTTTAAGACACAGTTTTCCCACCGAAGTTTGACCGTACTAGTACAAAGAATTAAACACATCTTAAAAATATTATATGCCCTTAGTTTTATATAGTACTTAGTATTTGATACTTTTATATATATATTTTTTTTTTTTTTACATGTTTGAAAGTCACTCCCTGATAACAAGCCCAAGAGCTGCATATGTTAAAAAGATCTTGATCTATGTGGCAAAGCTGTTCAGTTTCCTGTCTTGTGCTAAGCAAAACTAAAAACTGTTTGTAGCAACCTCAAACTAAAGGACAGGTATATAGAAGAGGAACCCTGGTAAAATTTGTGAGTGATGTTGATGCAGTGTTATGGCAAAGCAAATACCAAGTGTGCTGCTCTTATCATAGGCACTCCAAACTTCAGCCCCTCCTATCAATTCAGTGAGTGCTAGTGAGGGCTTCGGGCTTAGCAAGTGCTAAACCACTTGGAAGATATGAGATATTGCATACCATATTTCAGCTCAATCTCTCTGAGCTGAAATCTTCTTCTCTTGCTTCCTTTCTGTTCAAGAGGTACAAGGTGCTGGAAGTTCCAAGCTTGGACTGCAGCACTTTATTAAACATGGTGTTCCCATTACAATCAAGCTTTTTCTTGGAAATAAAAGGAGTACCAGAAATGGAAATGTTTGGTTATATCTGTTGTCTGGACTGACTACAGTAGCACTGTTAAGTAATAATATTTCTCACAGACTAATTGGACTGTTATTTTCCTGCAAAAAAATCAAAATACACTCAATAACATTCCACTTTTTTCTGCATCACCTGCTGCATAGCTGCATAACTTGTCTTCTTGTTGGGGTTTACATGACTTAATGAACATGACTTCATTATAAGGGTGTATTCTGCTGGACTGGAATCTGCTTGCTCCTGGTAAAATTTAGAAACAACAGCCACAGGATTTTTTCATAAAATGCTACTTCTTCCATCATTTCTCTCTTTACCAAAATGCAAACTATGACAGGCAAAACCACCCTGATAAGTAGAGTTATTTGCTTCCCTGGAAGGTGATCAGCCATAAGTAGGAATAAACAGAAGTTGCTTGCACTTATCACATAAATCCCACAGTGGAACTGTACAAAGCATAGGAGTGAGTTTGATTTCAATATGGATCAGCATTTCCCTTAAGCCCATTTCAGAGCATTTGCATGAGTTTCCCTTCATCTCCCTGCTACTGAAGCACAGGCATGTTCTGCTAAGGGTGAAGATGACATTCATGGCTCTTTTGTACTAACACATGATGCTCTTTTTCTTGCCCATTGGGATGCTGCACGTTTTTCCAAATGGTTCTCTGCATCGTTCTGGAGTACAGCAGCTTCCTGCGCCCTTCAAACCGGTAAGGTTATGCCAATTTCTTTTTCTATTTATGATCTTTCAAACAAAAAGTATGACGGCAGATAAAAAAGAACACCTCTCCCAAAGCCAGGCAGCCAAATTTTCCCTTAGTTTTACTAAATCAAATATTAATTCTTCCACAATCACTAGTTCTTGGTTAAAATATAAATAGTTCATTGTAAATACTGTCTTGTTTGCCAGTATTCACCAATCTCTTTATGTTTTATAGATTGCTACAGACAATTTTCTTCACAACACATGATAAAAGTCTTAATAATCTGTGATTTTTTTTAGTGAAGATAAAAATGTCCTGAGTAGAAAAGGATATGTCTCTTACTTACATAAACCAATTGCCTTTTTTCTAAGGTTGTTGCCAGCATATGAATTCAGTTCCTTGCTTTGTGCAATGTTCCATGTTTTGTGCATTGACCACAAGAAGAAAATAAGCTTCCTTATGTTTCCATTATCCACCATTAAAGGAAGTTAAAATTTATTCATTTTGGTTGTTAGAAATAAACCCTTCAGGACAGAATTAAATTTTAATCACTCTATATATAAATAAAACTAAAACTGGTGACCGGGTTAATTTCATTATTTTACATAATAATTTAGTAAAAAGTTAGACTGACAAGTTATTTTTTTAAGAAATGGCTTCATCAAGGCAAGATGTCAACCCTATAGATTTTTTTTAAAATACTCCTATAGTAGCACTCAGAGACTCTAATCTCTTTCTGCAGGGGTGAAGGAAAATCTGAATCACAATCTGATGTTGATGTCTGGGATATCCTGAGGAAAGCTCCTCCTACGGAATACGAGAAAATTGCTTTCCAGTATGGTATCACAGATCTGCGTGGGATGCTGAAACGCCTCAAACGCATAAAGAAGGAAGAGAAAAAAAGCACAGGTTGGTGAGATGCATTTCTTCCAAATATAGTGTTCATATCTTCTTTACAGCAGCAAGATACAAGACCATGAGAAACGGTTATAACTGTTCCAGTTATTACCTTTACATATGAAACACTGATTACCAAAGATTGCAGCTGTGCCCAATACTCTGACATTCCTTGCTCTGAAACTCTGGATATACTGAACATGCTCACTTTACCATTTCCACAAGCTTGGCCCCTTATACTTCCCTTAACATAAAACAACATCCCCTACTTGCCCCCCACCCCAACTAGTCAGTATGTCAGGCAACAGTGATATATTTCAAGAATTTATTTTTCATTGGTATTATACATTTGGAATTCCTGAGCCTTTTCTAGTCCTTTGAAGTATTAATTGCCTGATAGTAGCTGACTTTTTAAAAAGTCTGAAACAGAGAAGGCAAACAGCCATTCATCAGTACTGAGAAGACCAAGTATAATTTTCCTGCATGGGCAGATGTAACTCTATTTAGGATGTGTTGAAGTACATATTCACATCTTATTTGGAATATTCTACTTTGCTTGTTTTGGTTTGTAACACATGCTTGTCACCCTACTTTAAGGAAAAATGGCACAGGATGAAGAACAGGCAGAAAGGGTAAAAATTCATCAAGAGATGGAGAAATTAGGGAATGTTTAAGATGATGGCAAACAACATGAAAGGAAAGAAAGATTTGTTTCATGACCCAGAATGAAAAAAACAAGTATAAAAATGATAAGGTTTTCTTTTTAATCATTTTTCATCATAGCTTTCCTCAAGAAACTGGATCCAGCTTACCAAGTAGACAAGGGGCAAAAGATTAAATTAATGGTGGAAGTTGCCAATCCAGATGCTGATGTGAAATGGCTGAAGAATGGACAGGAGATCCAAGTGAGCGGCAGGTAAACTAGAAATGTGAAAAATCCAAAAAGGAATGAGCTACAGCTTGGACAAAGTGAAAAAACTAGCTTTTCTTAGAAAGAAAGGAATAAATAGGGAGAAGTAGGAGCTGAGAAAGAATCTACATAGCACTATGGCTCAGGGTCAATTTGCTGCTGTCATAACTTTTTCTTTTTTCTTCCCTCTGTTCTATATCTACATGGGACTGGATGCTTCCATCTACCAACTTAGCAAGTAAGTCCTGAGATTATATTCTGCTCTTTATATCCAGGGTTCAACTGTACTTTCTCTGATCTGGGATATACTTCAGCATAGCTTGTTTGTAAAACCAATTTCCAGTGATTTTGTGCTGAAGCCATTTTTAATGGTAGTCATGCTAGATCTTAGAACAGCATCCAACACCTTTCACAGGAGTTTGTACATCTCACACTTGCAGGAAGACTCCCCCATAATTTCCTATGCTAGTTTTTCAAACACTGCTGCTGTTCACTGCACCAGGACATGCCTACTGGGCTGGAGTCCTTACAAATACTGCCAGTGATGTCAGAAGAAGAGTAAGAATATTTTTCTCTTCCAGGCAGGAGAAGACAGTGACTGGGTCCAAAAGGGTTTTTCCCTGATAATTACATTTAGATTCTCTTTTCAGATATATTTTTGAGGCTGTTGGGAATAAGAGAATACTGACCATAAACCACTGCTCTCTGGCTGACGATGCAGCATATGAATGTGTGGTAGGGGATGAGAAGAGCTTCACAGAGTTATTTGTAAAAGGTGAGCAATGGTAGCAAAAGGGAAGAGATCTCCCCTAACATTTAGCATTGAATTACTGTCATCCTATCTACTCTCAGATTTATCTAACAGGAAAGGAAATTCTTAAACATATTAAAGAAATTCTGAGATCTATTGAAGTAGATATTTTTCTTACTGTTAAATTGAGGAAAAAAATGCCTAACAGCAACCAGGAAAGTAGCACAGTGATATTATCTTTAATTCTCATTTAGAAAGTTATTTATATCTTAACAATGGGGCTAGAAACTTAGTTTAAAAATTTGATTCCAGTCAAGATAAACATGTGCTCCAACTCTACAAGCAGATCAAATAGAACAGAAAAGCAATGCCTCCTGTTTTAGATATTTAGAATATATATATATTTTATATATAATATATAATATATAATATATAATATATAATATATAATATATAATATATAATATATAATATATAATATATAATATATAATATATTATATATTATATATTATATATTATATATTATATATTATATATTATATATTATATATTAATGTATATATATATAATCCTATATTTTTATTCCAATTATGAAAAATGTCATTTGAAAATTCTGATAAGGTGATCTCGCATAGTAAATTTTAAGTTTTGTGACAGAGATCATCACCATTTGTTTGTCCAGGAACTCTTCCTGTGAAGTAGAGAGTGGTGAAATCTGCCTCTGGTCTCCATCCTTTCAGAATACTGTTTTAATGAAATTCTCTTTATTTCCAGAACCCCCAATTCTGATCACTCACCCACTGGAGGACCAGATGGTGATGGTTGGAGAGAGGGTGGAGTTCGAGTGTGAAGTGTCTGAGGAAGGAGCTACTGTGAAATGGTAAGGGAATAGAAGAAAAAAAAACAAAGCAAAGCAAACCAACATGAAACCATCTTCCTCCATGGAACATACCAGGAGGTGTGGAATAAAAGGAGAGAACACATCCTACATAATTGTTTTCATGAAAAGATTGTCCTTCCTCCTATATGTCAAACATTGAGGAGGAACTGAGAAGCAAAAATATGACAAAAAACCCAGATTAAGTATAGATATTTTATAGTGTCTCTAGAATTTCTTGCTCAGTATTTACACTTCACTAATATCTAAGTATTGCCCAGACTAATCAGATCTGTATTGTGATTAGTTTGCTGTACTTTCTGAAATCTTCTGGTCTTCTCAACTGCAGTGAGGTGTTTGGATTTCTAAAGTATTTTTCTTAGGTAAAAAGTGAGTGTCTTGAGACAGAGAAGGAACACCTCTGCTATGTTGATCCTGCAAAGCTGGTCATGATGCTAATGCAGTGAGACGGATTAAGGTGACACAGCTGGACCCTGGAGCCTGTTTCCCTGGGCATTCCCACTGAGCAGAAGCTGTAAGGTTCATGCTGCTTGGGCAGGCACGACAAGAAGGGCTCATATGCCCTGTCTCACACACACTATTCTCACTTCATTTCTCTACCAGATGAAATTCCCTTGTGCTTGTTAACAGCTTCAGGCACATGGTTATCAAGCATTCCCACAATGCCCATTACATTCCTGGAAAGTGCCAACTAATGATCTGCTGTCCCAAAGGAAGGAACTGAGAATTTAAATGGAGTCCAAGAGCTAGTACAGGGTGTGCATTACACTATTAAAGCCACAAGCACAGGGACACACATTCTATTGTTCAGGAACTGCCTGCAGATGCCTGGTCACAAGAGATGGGGACAACCAGATCTGTCCCTCTCAGAACACAGTGCAGCTGCCACACTTTGATCCTGTGCCTTTGAACAACTCCCATACATCTCGCAGAGCTGTTATCTGTGGGATGGGCATTTGATGTGACAAGGGCAAACCAGCAGCTGTCTCAGTCTGAAATGCAGCAAGTGGTCAGAGAAACTCATCAAATCATGCCAATGGAAAACTGAGCAGTTAGACATTCACACTGTATTTTACTGGTTTTGTTATGTGAGACTCTGTCAATGCTCTTTGGCAACAAAAGGGAACATTTTGGACAGCGAAGTGTCCAGGGAAAACTTGAAACAGTGTGGAGAAAGAGCTCCAGTTTTATGGCTCATTAGGGAAATGCTCACCAGTTTAAGCCAAGTAACAGGTGCTAACTCAGAGCACCTGTTATAGCTCTTGCACTTCAAACCCAGGATATAAAACCACAAGCACATGAGCAAAGGCAATTACGTGATGTGCACAAGACAGACATAAGGGTGAGGCATGGCCCTCAGACCAGGGCTCAGAGAATTCATTATGTGGGTCTCAGCAATCAGAAAAGAATGTTCTCTTGATCACTAAGAAAGGTTCACATTTCAGTACAGGTTTTTTCTAAACTTCAGATGATCTTGGAAGTAAGATAATTCTTGAAGAAAAAGATGTAATAAAATACATAGTTGTAGTGGTTTGAAATAATTTTTGATCTAATTGTTCCATCTCTGAATGCTGGAGGTACCATCTTATCAGCTCCAAATCAAAACAAACCATGGTAATGTATATTTATAGCAATAAATCTGTGTGTCCCAATTATCACATAGTACCTACACAAATGACATGTCAAATTAATCCTTAGAATCCAAACAGGAAATACAAAAGCATTTCCAGACAAAGAGGCATTGAGTGGTAAAGCTGAGAACAGATATTTGATCTTGCAGATGTTCAGGACTTGGAAAGACTAAACCACAATTGACCACCTATTACTGCACTAGTTCTGCTTCAACGTCCTATAATGTTCTTAAACCAACACTTCTGATTCTGTATAATGCTTCATTTACACTTTAAATATCAACAGATTCTTCTACTCTGTAGTTCCAGTTGCCAAAGAAAGGCCTATAATATTACTTTAAAGAAGGTTTCTACTTTTCACAGCAGCAGTGTATTATTTGAAGCTATATGGTATCTGGGAGTTATTTTTCAAGGTTTACAGTCTCTATTTGTCACTATACCCATCTGCAAACTCTACTCATCCACAGGGTCAGCAATGTGCTCGTCAGTAAAACAAACAAAATTAAAGATAGCATTCCCTTCCTAGGGATTTAAAACACTAATCATTACAATAAGACTATTTTCATTATTTAGTCAAGATTTCAAGAGAACTCTTTCTTACCAATGCATGAATATAATACTCAGATACTTTTCATGAGCCATGTATCAAAACAGAGCATGGAAAAATAAATCTAAAAGTTCAGCTCCAAAGGTCTAGCCACAGTGTACGTGCTTGGCTTTGCATTTAGTGACAGCAGCATGCCGAACTTTGGGATTACAGTCCATTTTCAGCAATTCAGCAAAGGTTTCTGTATTGCATTGTAGCACTTACTCCAGAACTAATTTGCGTGAATCACACCACCAGCCTTAGGAGATCACCTTACAAGTTGTCTCAGACTCGTGTCTGAAGAGGAACAAAGGGGAAAGAAAAGGAAACATTATCCTGACAATAATACCAAGCACTGTGTTTCAAGTGGTTGTTAGAGGCATCCTCTGCTTCCTCCCTTCCCAGCGCTGTTCTGTGACCTGGAAGGCCAGTCCTTCACTAAACCAACCCTGAGTTCCAGTGAGCACTGCTGTAACAAACAGCTATGAGGTAACCTGTAGGTATTCTGAAATGCAGCTGCATCAGGAACATCTAGGTCACAAGTTGCAGGATCCTTGTCTCTGCTTAAAGCTTTGATCTTGTGATTTACTTCAGCAGATTTTGACAGAGGTAAAAGGGGTTTTTTTCATACATCTACTTAGAAATTAGAGCTATAGTATTTTAATGAGTCCCAGGTAGCATTTCAATTTGCTATTCTGTAAGCTCATTTGTTAAGCTCAGTAGTCACTGAGTCACTGGTCACAGGTAAGTCACAAATAAGTCACAAACAAGGAAAATGACAAAAAAGTAGAAAGAACATTTTTACTGTATTAAAATCACACATTTTCTATTTGTTTTTCCATGTGACTAACTATCAAAGAGAAAATCTTTTTCATTTACAAACTGCAGCTGTATTCAAGTAACATAATAGAAATATATTCAAGTAATTATGAAAAATGTAATGCTACAAAATTAGTAAATTGAAGAGATTCCAAGTATTTTCTTGTAGCCTGTTTATGTTATTTAGGATTAGGAACAGGAAACCCTTAAAACACCTTACATATTTTTGTATGACCTTGATTAAACAGCGTGAGTCCTTCCTGCTCATTTCCTTTCATGACGATTGGAAATTACAATAATTAAATTTCCTCCTGGGCTGGATGGTGAAGCTTAATTTAGTAAAGTCTTAAGTATACTGTGGCACCCTTGAATGGAAAGAGCTACAAAATCCAAAATACACATTCATTTGAATCCATCCTAAAATTTTCTCCTTTTGCTGATGCCCACAAATCATGGATTTATTACAATTATATTTCAAACCAGGAAAATTAAGACTTTTAAGTAATATCCCATCAAATCCCATTTACTTTATGGCTGGTTTTAAGACAATAAATTCACTGCTGGTGAATTTCAACCCTTTATTTTCTACAGCATTTAACACACTTTCATGTTTATCTGTAGCATATAAATAGAAAAAAATCAAGTAATTCCTTGTGGTGAATTCTCTTGAACCAGAAGTCAAATACCTATAGAAAATTAATGGTCAAGATAGAGGCATTCTGGTTCCACTAACATTTGTGCAACGATCCCTTTTTGCCAACTTGAAATGCCACAAAGATTGGGTTCACCTTGTCTCTTCCAATGGCTAGTAACATTGAGCAGACCCTTGCTCTCCTCTTTCAACTATAACAAAAATGACTCAACACTGTTTGGTATTTCAGGGAAAAGGATGGAATTGAACTGACACGAGAAGAAACATTCAAATACCGATTCAAGAAAGATGGGAAAAAACAGTATCTCATTATTAATGAGTCAACCAAGGAGGATAGTGGGCACTACACCGTGAAGACCAATGGTGGGGTATCAGTCGCTGAACTGATTGTGCAAGGTAGGCACAGGGAATGGCACAGGGAATAGCCCAGAACCAGAGAGGCTGAAAAATGAGAACAGGCTGAAGGTAACCTTCTCCAGATAGTGCAGAGTGGTGGCATAATCCTCCTGACAGGGAAAAAGAAGATGCAATAAGGGGCATAGGGTTTGATAATAAAGGCTTCAAGGAGAACTCAGACCTGTGTGCCGGATGTAACAGATACTCTGATAACAACAGGTGCTTAGCTATCAGTCCTGTTAAAGCCCTGCATGCTCTGTATTTCCCTTCATGTTTCCCCCTTCCATAGACAGCTTGCTCAGCCCTTGCCTTTTCTACTCAGTAAATCCACACCATCTACTTGCAGAGCTGTTCTGATTTTTGATGTATCGATTATTCTCACGATATCAGAGAAAAAGCTGGAAGTTTATCAGAGCATTGCAGACCTGACAGTGAAGGCACGTGACCAGGCAGTCTTCAAGTGTGAAGTTTCTGATGAAAACGTGAAAGGAATCTGGCTGAAAAACGGCAAGGAGGTGATCCCAGATGAAAGGATAAAGATCTCCCATATTGGCAGGTCAGTCTTGTTTCAGGAAGCAGGTACAGGCTTGGCTATTGCAGTGCAATCCATAACAATTGTTATCTCAGGGGATAAGAATATAAAGCAAGACTTTGTCCTGGCTCCAGCTAAAAAGTAAAAAGTTCAAAAGCTTTTCATATGCAACCAACATTTAGTGACAGACTTGTTTTGATATTGTGTGCAGTCTTTCCAGGTTGGTACATTTTATATGTATGTTTCAATGGTATATCAGCAAAAATCTTAGTTTTCATTAGGATTAATGTTGTTTTGGTATTCAAACAATCTGGAAAACATATTGTTGATAACTTTAAAACTAACAGTGATGTTTAGATAGCACATGTGAATAAACCTTACAGAAAAATTTGCTTTTATATTAACATATAGCTGTGCAATTCTGTGCTCAAGCTTCCTAGCAGTCTAGCTACTAATGGAAATGGAGACCAAGAAGATTCAGCATTAAATATTAGGTGAAGTCTTTCCTGGTACTCTTTTCTGTATTCTGTTTTGGACTTAAAATAATACAGGGATGGAGAATCACTTTTTAGTTTGTTTAGTCAGAGTTACTTTTTCACAATCGGATCAAAAGAAACCAGTCAGCAGTGTTACAACTGCTCTTGTGATGGTAAAGGACTGGACTAGAGCAAGGAAATTCCTTCCTCTCTTCAAACAATCTACCTTGACCAAAAAAAAAAAAAATCCGTTCATAGACAATGTGCTGGTATGGATTGGCTTTAATGCTGAAAGCAGAGCAGTCTACCACCCTGGTAGTTGTTGACTTGTGTCATGGCAAGGGAAGAAGAAATAACAATTTCTGTTAGTATCCTATAGCCTGCACCTTGTCTCTCGAGGTAGCCCTGTTTCTCCTGAGGAGGTAAAGTAAGGGAGTGGAACATATTTGTTCATGTTTCCAGAATCCATAAGCTAACTATTGAGGACGTAACACCAGAGGACGAGGCTGATTATTCCTTCATTCCACAAGGATTTGCTTACAACCTTTCTGCCAAGCTCCAGTTTTTGGGTAAGTTCTCTTAGAACGTGTAACGGGAGTTCCACAGGGATAAAATGGTGACATCCATCATGGTTATACCAGGAAGGAGAATGCCAATCTCTTTTCTAATACCTCAGTGTAGGCACATTGCTTTTCCCTGTTATTTTTCATTACCATTATCACTTTGGTTTACAGAGCCTGTTTTTTAATTTATTGTATAAATCTGCTGATTAATATGTCTTACGAAGTTTCGATCAGTTTTAAAATTACTTTGTGGGTGCAGATGCTTTGTAAATTCTGTTTTCTGATCTATTTTTCCTTCCCCGTTTCCCCTGTTCTTTCCCCATCCAGAGGTCAAGATAGATTTTGTACCAAGAGAAGGTAAGAACAGCAGCCTTATGCAAGTAAGTCTTACTTAAGCTAACAACTTATGAAAGTAAGAATGTTTTCAATAGCAAAGTCAGCAGTATATTTTTTTCATTTTTAATTTAATGCATGAATATATATTTTTTTTATCTATTCAGGTTACTCAAACTATATTTAAAACTTATTTTCTCTACCTTTACTACAGAACCCCCTAAAATCCACCTTGACTGTCTGGGCCAATCCCCCGACACTACTATTGTCGTGGTAGCTGGGAACAAACTGAGATTGGATGTTCCTGTATCAGGAGATCCAACACCCACTGTCATCTGGCAGAAAGTAAACAAGGTAATGTACAACCTTAAACACTGTCTGAGGCAAGTCACAACAGCAAATTTATTTTTTCCTTCTCAAATATTACTTTGGTTTACAGTTATTTACAAGTATTTCCATCTTCCTTTAAATTGTATGTTTTTCAACCTCAAGAAAAAAAAAATGAAATACCTGCACTGCAGCTGCTTGGGACATAGCTGGTTTTGTGATTCATCCTGAACTGTTCCTTTTTATGAACCGTTCCCTGTTTTTTTCGTCCAAAAGAAGGGGCTGACTATATATGAGTAGACATATGTACATGCAGCTAGAAGGATATCATCCACATTTATGCTCTTCCTACCTCAGACAAAAATAAATAAATTATGAGTCATCTCCATCACCTTCACCTGATAGAACGAACATTTTCTGGAGGTGGCAGCTTCTTTTTTTAATCTTTATCAAGAATTCTACAATTTGTGAAGAAAATGTCATTTTAGCAGATTAGTGGCATAAAACTGAATTTCATATAACAAAAATAGAGGAATCTTGCTATTTACCTTATCAAAGCAATTACAAAACATCAGAGAATGAATTTAGAAGCTAGACTTAAAATGTTAAGTGAGCTTCCTTTCTGGATGTCTCAAAATATCCCCACCCCTCACCATCTGTGGGCTTTTGAGCTATAACTAGCACAAAACAGAAATATTTTGCATAACATTCTACAGCATCATTACACTTCCGTATGTGTAGATACAGAAAAAATAATATTTCCAATTATGTTAATTCCCCCAATCTCCTATTTCTTCATGATTATGTCGCATTCTTGTTCAGGTTAGCATATCTAATAGCACTCAGGACTTTTTTTCTGCAATGCAGAATTATATGGAAACAAATTAAAAAAAAAAAAAAAGCCAAGAAACTGACTCTTCTATACAGAAGTTTCTCTGATAAAATGAGATTGGGTATCAGACAACCTCTATACAGTGTTCTGAGGTGGGAGGTCTCAACATATGAGGAAAAGCAGCCAGTCTTGATTGAAGGTTGTGTAAAATATACTTACTAATGAAATTCTAAACAAAGAGTAGCATAGCCTCAAAAGATGTTGTTCGATGAGTGTTACAGACCTGACTGTATTTCTGAGTGCTAAAATATTTACATCAATTTCCTATCCCATTGTTACAGAGAGAAGTAAGTAATCCTTATTTTTGTAGTTACACATATAGAGTAACTAGTACCAGGGGACACAGACAGGCTCACAATCAGTTACAATAATACTGCAGGAATGGTGTGATTCTTCCTTTGCTAAGCTGCAAATCTGAGCTTGCTGACTTATCCTTCTTTAATTCACAACATTCTGATACTTTTTTTTCCCATTTCTGCTTTTTACTTTGGTTTTGGTAGATTTCCTTCCCAGGTCTGCTTGCAGCCTCACTTAGCTTTTCTCACACCTCCATATTCAACCCCCCTAGCAAACTCTTCTCTGTCTTGCAGAAACAGCTTTACTGCTCTGCTCAGCCTTAGCTGACTTTCTGTGCTTTCTTTGCTTATCTAGAGAAACGACCTAATTCGAAATAATGATGATTCCATGACTCCCTCAGAAAACAGCAGTGATTTAAATACTGATAATAAGGTAAGTTCCTTATTATTTATGCAATCACACAAGTGTTCTTAGTGTTTTCCAGAGAAAAGGTCATACTCAAAAGGAAATAAAATTTAAGTCAGTAGATATTAAGAATGGTGACTCGAACAGCACATCAGGCCCACAATCCTGCCTCACAGTGGTAATTGCCAGACACTGCTGGGCACAAGAGATCTGGGGAGCAACTTTAGAGTAAGAAGCTGATTGAGAAAGTCTTTCTAATCAACATCCCATGGTGACTGGGTTACAAGGAATCAAAGCAGTTATTTGAAAACTCTTTTAGATTTATTCGTGGAGGTTTTTCTCCCTCAGTGACCTGTAAGCTTCAATAATAACTAGGACAAAATCTTACAGGCCCATGGAAACATGACAATGGGTCAAGAGGGTGGATGGATTATACAGCAGTGAAACAGGACTCACTTTGCAGCAACTTCGACTTTTCACATAAATGATTTCTCTCGTGATAGAGTAAAAAGTGTTTTTCATTTATTATACAGCAATAAAGCATTCTCAGGGTTAGGATCCTGCTGCATTAATCAATATTTGGACATGTATTCTTTCTAATGGTTCCTGTTCTAAATCTAAAGATACATAGTTACAAAGGAAAAAATGAGTATATTACATATGTACAACTAAATTGTGGTCACTTCGTTTAGATTTTAGCAACAAGTAGAAAGTTTCCCTAGCTGACATTATTGAGTGGCAGAAATCACACTGATGCCATTAACAGTTACAAGAATCTTATTTTAATTCATACAGTAACCAACTGTTATCCACAAAACTCTTCACAGTGATGTTAGCAGCTGTACCAAGTAGGAATTTCTGGAAGTACTTGGTAACTTCTTTGAAACATAACTGGGTTTGTGTAACTAGTGGTGAATATCAACAACCTGCAGACTTTCAGAACCAATTTTCCCAAATGTTATTTATGCAAGCCAACCAGTCTATATTTTTTCTCTTCGACATACAAATAGAATTTGAAAAAATTTACAGCTTTTCAATAATTACTGTAATATTCATTGTTTTGTAGTTTTTCACCAGCTTACACACAGATTCATCAGGCTGTCCCTGGCACAACTTGCAATGATTTTATCTGTCACTTTCACTGCCCACAGCTCCTGTTTGAATCTGAAGGCAGAGTCCGTGTGGAGATGCATGAAGATCATTGTGTCTTCATCATTGAAGGGGCAGAAAAAGAGGATGAGGGAGTTTACAGAGTTATACTTAAGAATCCAGTTGGAGAAGATAAGGCTGATATCACAGTCAAAGTTATTGGTAAGTGAAGGAAAGAAACAACCAGAGCATGAAAGAAACTTAAGTCTGCTGAAACTCACCCTTCTATAAAAGTCTAAAAGTCTCTCCGATACAAGTTCTGACTTTTGGTTTAGAAAAATGGGAAAGGATCATAAAGGCAGGGACATTCGCAATCAGAAATTTGGCAGAAGTATTTTTTCAGAGGTGAAAAGTTAAGAGAACAACTCCCAGTAGCAATCGACATATTTCCTGTTTCAGGTGATTCTATCATTTTATGGGTGACATTCCATTCTGAAGTACATGCTTCATGCTTGTCAGAGATAAGAAACATTTCTAGTCATTTTGTCATGGGTTATGTTTTTAAGCAGAGATTACTTCATTCTATAAGCAGTAAATGGTTAATGGAATACAGAGACATGATGTATCTGATAGAAGATGAACAGATTGACAGACTCTTCAATGAGTCACAAAAGACCTGGGAGGGATATGATTTTGAGTCAGTAAGTTTTATAAAATTTTGATATTTAATTTGCTGATACCCTGGCACACAGAACAAAAGGACAAGTTATAAGCAAATCAAAAATGATAAAAGAAAATTACTTTCACCTATAGCATAAAAATATAGAATTGCTTGGTAAATATTAAGTTTTCTTCCATCTTTTATAAATAGTAAATCAGGATATTTACTATGAATATCTCCAAAGTGACATAATATGTGAGACATGCAGTCGTATTTTATAAAATTTATTTAGAGAAAATAGAAAACCCTAGAGCAAGCCTCATCTTGCAGAACAGAATTACTTAAATTTTTGCAAAAATTGTATTATGTCTGGGAAGAAAAAGGGAGCTGAAGAATCAATGGTATTTGAAGGAAACCAACCTTACAAAGAAGCACCAAAGAGCAGGATTCCCTTTAGACTAAGTCAGTACATTCTGGTTGTATCTACTGTTGCTGACAAAGCTGTATCGCAGAATCACATAATAAATTTGGTTGGAAAAGATTTCTGATCTCATCAAGTCCAACCCCACCATGTCAAGTAGATCAGGCACTGACTGCCTCATCTAGTCTTTACATAAACACCTCCAGGAATGGGGACTCTCTGGGCGGCCCATTCGAAAATTAAATCGTCCTCTCTGTGAAGAAATTCTTCCTAATATCGAACATAAACCTTCCCTGGTGCAGCTTCAGCCTGTGTCCTCTCATCCTGTCTCTAGTTGCCTGGGAGAAGAGGCCAACCCCCATCTGGCTACACCCTCCTTTCAGGGGTTGTAGAGAGCAATAAGGTCTCCCCTGAGCCTCTTTTTCTCCAGGCTAAACAACCCCAGCTCCTTCAGCCACTCCTCAAAGGACTTGTGCTCCAGAGCCTTCACCAGCTCCGTTGTGCTTCTCTGGATGTGCTCCAGCTCCTCAGTGTCCTTCTTGTAATGAGGGGCCCAAAACTGGACACAGCACTTGAGGTGCAGCCTCACCAGTGCTGAGTACAGGGGGACAATCACTGCCCTGGTCCTGCTGGCCACACTGCTGCTGATACAGGCCAGGATGCCATTGGCCTTCTTGACCACCTGGGCACTGCTGGCTCATGTTCAGCTGCTGTTGATCAGCACCTCAGGTCTTTTTCCACTGGACCACTTTCCAGACACTTCCTGCAGCCTGTAGTGCTGGAGGAGGTTATTGTGACCAAAATGCAGCACCCAGTGCTTGATCTTGTTGAACCTTATGCCACTAGCCTTGGCCCATGATCCAGCCTGTCCTGCTCCCTCAGCAGAGCCCTCCTGCCCTCCAGCAAATCAACACTGACCCAACCTGGTGTCATCTATGAATTTGCTAATGATAGATTCAATATCCTTACTCAGATCAACAATAAAGACATTAAACAGGACTGGGCCCAACACTGATTCCTGGGGGACACCACTACATCAATACCACACAGAAAAAAAAGTGTTAAAAGTATTTAATTTACTTGCCTAAAGAAATTGACACAGTAACAACTCTCGTTCATTCTCACACTTTCTTCAGATGTTCCCGACCCTCCAGAGGCTCCCACAATCAGCAACATTGGAGAAGATTACTGCACTGTGCAGTGGCAACCCCCTAAATATGATGGTGGGCAACCAGTACTTGGTAAGAGTTTAAAAACATGAAGTCCCCTGCAGCTTTGCATGTATTTTTTTGCTTCTCCTTTGAAACGGCGCAGAAGGATTCAGACATAAGGAGGGCTGACTCTCAGAGAGGAGCAGCTCTGGTGAATTGAACCTTCACACCGCCTAGGTTCTGCCCCTCCAATTTTGAGGAGACAGTGCCCCCTGCCTGTGCGATTTGAGTCAGAGAAGCATTTCAGCAAACTAAAGCATGAAAAGGTGATGTGAAAAATAGCTAAAGCTAACTATTCAAGACTGAAATTTTAAGTCAGTATACAGGCCTTTTGTGCTTACCTAGGAAACAGATCTGTGGCCACCTCAGCCACCAGCTCCAGACATCTGCAATCTCAGGCACTCAGGCAATACATGTTTTATAACAGAAAATTACCTCATAATTCTACTTCATATAAAACAACGAGTCATAAAACAGTTTCAATTATTTTAGTGACCTTAAAATCTGTACTTAAAACTAGAGTGCAAAGTTACCATGTGATGTGGGAAATCAGCAGGCACAATCAAAGTTATCACTGACATAATTTTAAGTTCTGCACAGAGCATGGTGAATTTTAGATAAAAATCCCTGTGATTCTCAGAAGAAAAAGAAAATAACGCAGGGTCTTGAACAATTGTAGGTGGAAAAATTCCTCTGGAGTCCATATCTAGCAATTTGCTTAATAAAGATCTCTGGAGCTTGAGTTTCTTTAAAAAACAAAATACATTGAAAGCTATATGGACTCCCATGGGGATGGCAGAGCTAGAAGTGTCTAAAATTCTTTTATTCTCCCAAACTGTATCTAGAAGGGAGAAGTTTGTATTTGCTTTTGGATGTTTGGACTTCATTCACTTCCACAAGATCTATCTCATTTAAATCAAAGAATTTACCTGTACAGGAATAAACAAGGAACTGCTGGGCCAGTGCTTTGTGGTTTCATCTATTCTGACAGGAAGCAAGCAAAAAGTCAGCAGTTTAAAATATTATGAGCAAAGATATTTACCAGTAGTTGTGTCTTTACCACAGGCAACCCTCACCTCTCTGACTATACAAAGCCTGTGATTTTGTTTTGTAGGGTTTTCAGGGCACATATTTTGGAAAGTTCTTTGCTTTGTTTTCACAGTCAAAGGAAAGATTTTGTTAATGTTCCATTAATGACCCTTTGCACTACCTGAGGAGGTTTCTTCAGTTAGCACAGGGCTGCACTGCTGGTAGAGCTCCAGTAAAACACCTGCAGCGGGGGGAGAGGAAAAGCTGAGATGCAGCACCACCCATTCAAACAGAGCTTTAAAAGCAAGTTAAAAAGGCAGGGGGGAAAAGGCATATTCATTTTTATCTCTCTTCATATTGTTACAGATGGCATTGTAGGCAGTCAGATACAGTCTTTATTAGCTATATCAAACAGATATAAAAAGGAGATTCACACCCCGTCTTCACTTCACCTTTCCTGGGGTTTTGTGTGCTTTTTGTATTACTAAAACAGTATCTTTAACTCTCACACATTTGGTGCATTTGGAGAAATAATCTGCTTTACCAAATGTCACCAATATGATGAATATTGTCATTTTACCTCCTTTCTGCCTGTTTTTGTTTTTTTCTTTAATTGCAAAGGTCTTCATTTTGACACTTAGAAGCTTAACACTGTTTTTCTATAATGGCAAAAAGCCCCAGAAACTTGAGTTCATGAAACTTCTCTCAGTCTCATAGACTCTAGTGAAGAGAGAAAAAACAGGAACATACCAAAGGAACCATAGGTTCTTTGCTTACAGAATTTAATTCTGAAAGCTACTGAAAAAAAGCATGCCAGGAGTACATCTTTATGCATTTAAAGTGATGATACAACCTGTCAGCTTAAAGATACGTCCACTGTTCTTTTCCCAGAACATTCTGTAGACTCCCATGCTCTTCTTGCATTTCAGCATTGACAGGAAAGGCTGCATGGTGTCTGTGCCTACAGCATGCCAGCAAATCAAATGTGCCTGTCATTCTCCTCATCCCTGGAGACACCTTAAGTGTGACTCATACTTCCCAGGTGTACCAAAGGGACTTGTGCAAGTTTGATAGCCATGACCTTGGTGAGCAGCAGGGACTGAATCACTCCCCTGCATGGCTCAGTTATGTAAGTCCTTGCTATGGACTGACACTACTGCAGCTGACCCCTGTTACAGACATCTGTACAGACCTCTGCAGTCTGTGGGTAGGAACACACCTATACAATACACTCAAACACATGGCATGTGACTGCTCGGTGTATTCTCTGATTATTCATTCTGTAGTTAAAAGATTAACAGCTTTCATAGCAAAGTTTCTTTAAAGGAAGCCTGTGTGGATCACATCCAGTCACGCTATCTAACACAGAGAAGCAGCAGAAATTTAATATAGCTAAATGGAAAGAAACAGTTCAGTAGTCCTTTGTAGCAGGTCAGCTGGAAAATATCTGACATGTATGTTTCCAGTGTGATATGCAACCATCCTCCATATTAAGCATAGAAATCACAGATTCCATTCCCAGCTTTGGGAAATGAGAAGTTTATCTTTTATAGTGATAATCCAGCCTCACTTAGTCATTCTGGAAAACAGCACGGTAGTGTTGGAAAGGCTATGGATGTTCTCGGTGGAGAAGTGCTAAGAAATGGACTCCAGGGATACAGATGGCACCTTAATCTGTACTACAGATTTGCTCTGCACTGCACCCGGCTCTCTTTGTTCTCTGTCATCATACAGGCTCACTTTCCTTCCCAAGGAAATCAGAGCAAGAAAAATGGTGAGTGGCCATATCTCACTCACTGCAGGGCTGAAGCAAGCTGAGACCTGTCTGGGAAGCATTCTGCATTTCCACCACTTTGCAAAGAACACAGAGATCTAGAATAATTTTTTGATAAAACATTAATAATAATAATAATAATAATAATAATAATGAATTGTCAAACTGTTCATCCAATTAATTCTTTGTGGGGGATTTAGGCTGTTAGTCAAGATGAGTGAATTGAAGCAGAGTAGAAGAAATAAATCTATTTTTTAACGCTATGCCACACCTTAGACATTTCAAGGAAATTTCTCCTTCGCTTAAAAGGATTTTCTTTTTTCCTGCGTGTGAGATAACAATTTCCAGTTCTTCCACATCATAACAACTGTCCTTTCCAGGCTATATTTTAGAGAGGAAGAAGAAGAAGAGCTATCGCTGGATGCGACTGAACTTTGACCTTTTAAAAGAGCTAAGCTACGAAGCCAAGCGGATGATTGAGGGAGTGGTTTATGAGATGCGGATCTATGCTGTGAATTCTATTGGTATGTCCCGGCCTAGCCCTGCCTCACAACCCTTCATGCCAATTGGTGAGTCTTGAAACTCCATGGTATTTCTAGGATAAAACCAAGACAGGACAAATTTGACCTCTTCTCTTCAACCGCTCTTACAGCTAAAAAAAATGTGTCAGGAAAGAGGCTGTCAACCACCTCTATATTCTATATTTAATCAGCCTTTTCCTTTGTAATGCTCCTCTTCTCTATCTCTCATTCCTCTTCCTGAAGAGCACAGAGGTTCCAGTTTCATGAAATTGCTGATCAATTTTTAGTTGTTATAATTAGAAGTGTGAGAGTCAAGCTGGATCTGGAAAGGAGGAGAACTAATTGACAGAGATTTCCCTCAGCTTCTCCCATTCCCTCATGGGTGCAAATATCACAGTATCCCGTCCAGTGCTCCCTTAATCCCAGCCCTCTCCACAGCTAAAAGGATAGATGATTAAGAAAATATTTGAGGAATGATTTTCTATAAATAATCCTTCCCAACACAGCAGCACAGTGTCTCCTGCAGCTCCCTGAGCAAGGGGCAAAGTAAAAGAGTCCTCAGGAAGCCTGCCTGCTAACACTTCTAGGGAGAAGACCCACAAAAATACAGATAGCTGGAGATTAAAATGACTAAATCTACAAATAACAGCGAAGGGGGACAGCCTGCTGACGGAGATAATGTAAAAGCAGATGATGCAGTGAAGGAGTCAGAAGGGAAGGCTGAACTGCAAGAAGGGTCTCTTAATTCTGGATTTCAAACACACAACGGCTGGTCTGCAACAAAAGAGGTCAAACAAGAACCAGAGAGTGGAGCTACTGAAAAAAAAGGTCCAAAGTTTTCATGGGATAGGCAGAGTTTTACTTGATTAAGGATAAAGTTCACACTTACTTCTTCAGAGAAGAGGTTTGGGGTTTTGATCGTGTACTGTGTGGTTGTGTATGCTCCCAATTGCATTTGCCTGCTGTGTGCTGTCCTTGCTGCCATGTGAATACAAAAATTTTTGACAGTTACAGAAATGAAATTAGGTGATATTTTGGGGGTGGGTTTTTTTGTTTGTTTGTTTTTTACAATACCTTTGGGAAGTAAGACTGATTTCAATTAGTTCCACAATTTGTGAACCTGTATTTAACTTACCTTGTAAAATCTGTTCTGTATATTCAGAAGATGTTCAGTTTATAATACACATATACACAGATTATGCCAAACATACCTTTTGTTGACATGATTGCTTTTATGGTATGTATACTATGCTACATTTTATAGTCTTGCACCCTAAATGTTATTTTGAAAAAATTGTTCTCTGTGTGCTTTTTGGTATCAATTATTTCACAGTAACATTTATGTGTATTTTGGATCCTCTAGTAAGGGCTTTTATTGATTATTTTTAAATTAGTAGATAATAGCCATACTGCAGAAGACTGAATTTAGCTAGTGGTCTTTCTGAACTGTGGGTTTATAAAAAACCACTACACACCTGTTCTGAAGAGATATGAAAAAGCTGTACCTAAATCAAAGTTTTTCATCCCTGAAATATTTTCTCAAGTGTGTCTCTGTTACAAATGCACAAATCAGAAGTAGTGTTTGTGTAAACATGTAGTTACAACTTTTGATTGTTTTCTTCACTGTGTGAGTGAAATTTAGCCACTGTCAATTTGGTCCCCTGACCATGCAAATTTTGTCCAGTTACAACCAGGGTCTAAGTACAGAATACAAAAAGTACATATTTTCATTTCTAGACTTCTCTGCAGACTTATGATGACAATTTGACTCCCTTCTACAAGTTGTCTTTTTTCAGTGGCTTTTCTCATAAAGGAGCATCTGTGAATAAGAACTATTATCTTAACTCCTTGTTCCCCTTCCTGTTAGAGGAATCTTATGCTGTGCTGTTATTAAATGATATAATGGGTGTTACACTTTACAACTGAGCTTCAGGTAGATTTATTTTACTAATATAGGCAATGGTACATAAAGCAGTGGTTAATCACTCCTTGTATAGCCTTTGAATTCTCATAGTTGTATTGCTGTTTCTCAGAATCTACTTGCCCGTATTTCCTTACAGCTCCTCCAAGTGAACCAACCCACTTTACAGTGGAAGATGTTTCTGACAGCACTGTTTCCTTGAAGTGGAGGCCCCCTGAGCGGATTGGAGCCGGGGGATTAGATGGCTACATGGTGGAATACTGCAAAGATGGATGTAAGTAAGCAGGAGTACTAGGCAGCAGCAACAGAGCATTTAAAAAATGCTACCATTGCAATAACTTCACCTCAATACACTACCAACAACCTAACCATGTCCAGCATGATCAAATTTTAACTCTAATCTATGCTTACCATCCTTGCCAACCGTCACCATACTCACTACAATGTGACTGTAAAACCATGGAAGTGACATCCATAATGTCATCTTCACAATCATCATAAGCTTTAATAAACATAAGTAATACAAAAATATTATTGCTGTTCTATAGTCACAACCACACTTTTGTATCATTCATGAATCGCATATTCCTTAAAACAAATAAAATAACATGATTGTGACAACATCAGTCAAACTTTAAAGTAACCATTACCTTACCTCATTTAATACTTGTACTGGTAATAAAGAGTGTAACAGCACTATATCTACAAAATTCAGTGTTCTGTGATGCTACAATGTAATATTTATGTCATAAAAGTCAAGCAACAAATTTAATATTGATATTTTCCCTGATACTAGGCTCGATTGCCAAATAATCTAAACTAGGGGGTTTACAGGGCACAATTTATGCAGAAATAATTTACAGTCTTTAATGAGACATCACTATAGAATTACCAGAATCTCTATGTCATTGTCATAGCAGAATGATTTTATCAGTCATATTTCTGTGCTTTATAATATGGAAGCACTAAGAATTCTGTTCTACTGTGTCAATTGAGAATTAAACAATAAATTCCAACAGTTACGTGTTCTGTTATTGTTTTCAGCTTATGTGGCTCTGTGATCTGTTTGGACAGCCACAGAAGGTATACTTACTCTGAGAAAAAAATTAAATTGAGGCTTCACTTTCTTGCTAAAGCTACTTCCAAAATTCTCCCCCTTCCCATGTAGTAAAAATAAATGTCAAGAAGTCCCACAGCTCTAAGCTCTACAAAACAAAATGCCAAAGGAACTACCCAAAGATGATTCCCTTATCCTTAGCTATTTTGAGTAACGAAATGTAGAGATTGCTTAACTTCATGTGTAAACACATCTCCTTGACCCAGAGTTCTTCCAACTTATTTTATTCCCTTTTAAGTGTGGTGCTATAACTTGAGTTCATTTTATCCTAATAGAAATTTACTTTCAATTGCAAACAAGGCACCCGTTTGGAAAAATAATGTATTATTGCAATATGCAAATACTGTACTTGCAGCTACAGAATGGATTCCTGCTCTTCCTGGCCTAACTGAGCGCACATCTGCCCTGATTAAAGATCTGGTCACGGGGGACAAACTTTATTTCCGTATCAAGGCTGTAAACCTGGCTGGCGAGAGCGCGGCCGCGACAATAAAAGAGCCTGTTACTGTTCAAGAGATCCTGCGTGAGTACCTATGCTGAACAAATCTTATTCACTTATTTCCTCTGGCCAAAATCCTGCCTTTCTCTGAGAATAACAAACAAGCTGCTCTTCCACTCTGATTAGGTGCCCAGTGTCTTCTGACTCTGAGAACATCTCTACAGCACCCAGGTCTTACATTTGTAAAGCATAGCTCTTAAAATAAAATTCTATGTCTTACTTTCAAAATATGGACATTTCACCTCTTGCAGTACCACTGTCAGGATTTAAGAAACATGTATTTAATATTTACCTCTCTGCTTGAAAAGCTGCTATGTTACTGCAAAATGACTCTGTTGGCTATGGCAAGAGATCTATTTACTTCATTGTCACAGATTATTAATTACCACCCTGGGTATCACCCAACAGCTGTAGACTAAAATTCATTTGACTGGAGTCCAAAAGACATCAAGAGCTGCTAATAGTGGATTCCTCAACCTTGGCTCACACGAAGTGTCTGCCAGAGTCTCACTGGCAGTAAATTGAGCCAATGTAAATAAAACAAAGTTTTAATGCATCTCATTACCAAATGGTCATGAAGACACATACTCCAACTGTGTGTTAAGAGATTCCTTCTTATGAAGGAATGACAGGGAAAAGATTAAGGACAAAAGGAGAACCTAGAAAGCTTTCCAGTGAGGTAGAGGAAAGCAGAGACTAGATGAAAAAAAATGCAGTAAAGTCCTTTTTAGTTAATGAAAAGTAAGATGTTACAAAGAGATTCCACTACATCCCTCTTAAAGAAGAACTGTAACTGAATGACTGTAGCAAGATAAAGGAATCCATCAGTTGCTGTGCTTTCTGATAATGGCCATAAAGACCTCCAAGTGACAATTTACAAGGTGCTTCAGTATCAATATAGCAATAGATAATCATAATCTATAATCACTCTTTTACTCCAATACATCCCTTGTCTCATCCTTTCTACTGAACTGAACAATTTCTCCAAAGAAACAAAGTCCATAGAAAAAAGATTCACATCCAACAGAAGTCACCCAAATTTGGCATTTCAGATGCAACACATTTTCACAAATGCTGCTGTCACGGAAAATAAGCTCTGATGTAAATATGTAACTGAGACTTAATATTAACTTTTATTCAGTAGACAAATACATTTGAAACTACTGAGAGACTGAGCTACTCCTAAAATATAAACAGGTTTTTTCCACAATTTTCTTATGCTTACAATTATCCATTACCTTATTTTTGCTACAAGTAATGTTGCATATTATCAGAAGTTTTGTATTTAGTGTACTAATGCTTAACTGCAGAGCGTCCCAAATTCTGGCTGCCACGCAACCTCAGACAGACTCTGGTGAAGAAAGTGGGTGAGACAATCAATATTGTGATCCCTTTTCAGGTATGTAGCAGCTTCTATTTTGTCATGGTTATTTATGATTACTTACCTGAAGTAGTTTCCCTAATGCAAGTTCCCATTGCTTCACTGCTTAAGCAGAATTGCTGAACTATGGCTGATGATCCACCAAACCCTCTTGAACATTTGAAAAGGGGAGGAAATAACTCTTTTTTTTCAGTCATATTCTTTTTTACCGAGTTTCTTCTTTAATTCCACCTTTTGGGGAAGAAGAAAAAAGTGGTGTAAGCATGTGCAAGCCCATTTTTGCTTACCGGGCACAGGAGGCACCTCTAGAGAGAGGCAGACAAAATTGTTAAGAATCCAACTAATTACTCTTCTGGAAACAAGGTCCATGATGTCACTGGGCAAATTCTTTGGCAAAAGTGTGTATGTTAATTTCTGAAAGGCTGACTGCAAAAATCAGAGTTTGCACACAAACAGAAGACCCCAGTTGGCCCTGGGATGCAGAACCTGAGTGTGTGTACAAAGACCTGCTTGGGCATTACTTTGAATGAGCTGAAGGTACAAAAAACAGAGCATGGTGAGGTTATCAAGGGTGCATGTATGGAACTACACTTCACTAAGGCATACACAAAATCGCTAAAAAGTACATAAAGACTGACCTGACCAGTTACCTCATCTTGGCATTTTCTAGAGCTGTACAGACAACTATTTGACTGTTTCTAATATCCCCACATACATTTTTTCAATGATGCAAGAGTATAATATCAGTAGAGTGCAAGAATTAGTGTGTGTAAGGAAATGGTTTTCTAAGGCAGAAATAACAAAAGAAATTGGAAATTACAGACTCTGGCTCTGACAGAGATACCTCAGTAATAACAGATATATCACCTAATCAAGTCCTCAGTTAAAATTTCAAGACACTGAAATTTCTCTACAGTCCAGTACAGTCTATAAATTGACATTTATAGAAATGTAATCCTGTTCTTAGTGAAGACATTTGAAATTCTCATATAAAAGATGCTGGAGATATGCAAAATATTTGTTCCACATGGGAGACATATGTGCACACATCACCTGTATTCTTTTGTTTAAGCAGCACCGGCAAGAAAATAAAAATTATTAGAGAAAGATCTATTTAAGCTTAAAGGTACATGTCTTTTTGCCCTGTGGTTACTGGGTTATATGGAAAGTAAACTTTTTCACAAAGATACATCTGATTATAGTACAGTCCTTCAGAGTATGTTCCAATTGCAAGCCCTTGAATGGAGTAACTTCCTTGAATTGAATGCTTGAATTATTTCAGCATAATCACAAACCTATTTTTTTTTCTTTCATATTTCTTATCTCCAAAATTGTTAAAATTAATTTTTCACTGATGTCTAGCCACACACAAAATTCAAGTTTTTTACATCTGCTATTTCCAAGTTATATAATTATTTTTAAATAATCTAAAATAAACATATTTTTCCTGCTTTGATGTCCAAGTTGAAGAAAAATTGTACAAATTTGAAAAACTGTCCAAGAAGCAGGGGAATAAAATTTAGCATTTTAGAGATTTGTGTCTTATGTCCCCTTGTGCTGGTTTTGACTGGGCAGAGTTAATTTTCTTCATGGAAACTACTACGGGGTCATGTTTTGAATTAGTGCTGGAAAGAGTATTGATAATTTCAGGGTATTTTAGCTATTGCTGAGACAGAGTCAAGGCCTCTTCTGCTCCCCACAAGGCTCTGCCAGGAAGGGAGGTGCTAAACCATGGCACCCCCATATCACCACCCCTTCCCAGCCACCTCCTCTGCTGAGAGCAGCCTCCCTGCAATATTCCCAGAGATTTGCCAGTTCTTTGCCCTCCTCCCCTAACTCACATGTCCTCAGTTCCCTGGCCAGGGTAAATGCATGTACCAACTAATCCAGAGCTTCACTTAATCCTGCCTCATCATTCAGCTGTTGCCAATAAATAGTTAAAAGACTGAGCTTTCCCTGACTTTTCCTCAGTGGGGCACTAACTGAGGTTTTGGCATTTCACTCTGTCATCAATTTTTCACAGAGCTGTACTAAGCTAATCTTAGAGATTTCGAGTGCTCTATCAAATTTGGCCAAATTGAACCAACTGATTGAAAAGTTATTTGAGTAGCTGACTGACAAATCATGTGCTGGTATAAGCTCTTGTCTCCTAAAGGGTAAGGCTAACAAAAAATGCTAAAATCTATCCATCAACATCAGGTTTTACTCTGAGAACAAAGCCAGAAGACTTTAATTCAAGAAGTATTTTTTGAGTGAATTAGATTTGTCATAGTGTTGAATTGCAGCACTCACAGTATGAAGAGTTGTAGGTTTAGCTGTTTAGAATATGTAATACTGATGACCTTTTAAAAAAGGCAAATCAAAAAAAACTTCATGTTTTGAAAAATTTTAAGTCACTGGCCATTTCTATTGCAGAAGAAAACTCTAAGTAGATACAGTATCTAGTGAAGGTGGAAGTCAGTGCTTCTACTATTTACAGTCTCTATGCAACCTTTCCAGTGACCTCTGTGGCCACTACAGTGAAATTCTGTGAAATACATTGTCAAGGTATCCCAGGTTTAATGCTACTGGCAGATTTATTTAAATCTTTAGATCAAAATGTCCCAAAAAGAAAGTAAAACAGTGTTAATAACCTTTTTTTCTGTTGAGTGCATTAAGCAGGTGGAACATTCTGGTGAAAGGAAGAGAATCAACACATCCTTGCTTCAAAATTAACTACGTGGCACATGATTGGAGGGGTATTATCTGCTATTAGTGGATAAAATCTACAGTAGTACTGAGCAGTCTTTTTGTCCATCATATATGTGTGAATATAAATATCTAAGAGCATTTAAATTCATTCTTCCCTGGCTGTGAAATCCCTGAAGTTTCTCTGGTGCTATTTAGCCACTCTGTCACTCACTGTTCTCTCTCAGATTATCTATTACACATTGCAGAAATCCAATCCTCTGACATATGTATTAGGAACATGCTTTCTATCTGTTTATGCTTTTCACAGTCTATAAATATAAGAGTATATGAAAACCAACACTTTGAACACTTGCAATCTTTCACTGGCACTCACAGCACCTCAAAAAAAGGAGGAGCTGTGAGTGAAGATATCTGATCAACCACACTAGAACACCAGCAGCAACAATCCTGTAATCAGTCTGAACACCTGCCAAGTATTTGTCTTGACAAAGTAGAAATTTAAATAAATGCCCATAGAACTATACTATTTAGGCAGATAATTTTTATTTTGAAAGCATTCCCTAGCCAAATTTTTTCAAGGAAGATCTTCATATCACTTTAAAATACATGCATATATGGAAAGTAAAATAGAGTCTGTTCTTGGCCTGTTCCCAATAATAAGACACAGATAGGGAAAATAAAACACAAAATAACCCAAACCCTTTCACTTGTTCCAGAATTTCTACTATACATTCCAGCTGAAGAGAGGAAGCCATTTCTTGCTCTAATAGGTTTTTGTGAGGGTTCTATGAAATGAGACCAGGGTACAGATACACTAGAACAGGAGAAAACAATCTTGTATCTATTATTTCAGAGCTGCAGGCCTGAGGTGCTCTTAACTATGCTCCTTGGCAGAAAGCTGTAAGAAAATAATTTACCAGAGAGAGAAAATGGAAGATCTAAAACCATTACTCATTCAAAGTGTATTTCAGCCCTGATGTAAAATAAACACATCTGATGAGTTAGAGAAGAGAGCATCAATGAACGAATAGCAATTTCTAGGTGTTTTAGACAATTTTGCACAGATCTTGGCCTCACTTTTATAGAAGATGAAGTTTTTCCTAATAAAAAAATGATCGTACAGAGACCATCTGAGCAAATACCAGAAAAATCTGAAATAAAGATGTAGTAATGCACAAAAATTCATTATTATTCTGTCTACCTTTAGGCACCAAAACCAAGAGTCTGAGTATCTTAATCTCACTCTGTAGGCTAAGGGAAGAGATACAGTCTTTCAGAGTATGTTCCAGACACCCAGTGGATTGAGGAACCTTCCAGAGCTGCTTTCTCTGCTGGTTACTGGAGGCAGAGTGTCCCAATTTCAGTGCCCTAAGCTTCAGTTCCAGGGCAGCCTGAGCAGAGCTGACTGCTGGCTTGCAAGGTCCTGCTTTCCCTCCCACCCATTTGAACTACTCCAGGCTTGTGCTGCACTGTTTAACTTTGGTAACCTGGCAGAAACTTAAAATCCCCACTGCTTATTTTCTGTTCTATTAACTTATGGCCATTTTCTGCTTTCTTGAGATTCCTTGCCTGGAGTTGTACTGTAGAAGCAGCACTCTAATAACTTTTGAAGAACTAAACAGTACTTACCATTTTTCCTGGACATGGCTGGATGAGAGTGATGCACACCACTCACTGATCTCTCACTGATTCCAATCCACAATGCCATCTTCCACTGACTGCTTAGGTCAACATCACCAAAACAATTTTGCAGTGCAGCTCCAATACAGTAAATTTCACATCCCAAGACTGCAAGATGAAAAGAGTTTTTCAAAAGATCTTAAAAATGCCTGGGGGCAGAGCATCAAATGTTTTAAGAAAGGGAGAAGGAGGGGAGCAGAGCTAATCAGAACAAGTCAGATCCCTGTTGGCTTCACTGGTGCCTAGGAAAGAGTACCAGACCAGCACAAGTATAGTATTTCTGGATTTGTTCTCAGTATCATTTCAGTCTCTAACTAAATGGCATTCTCAGAGCACGGTGCCACCAAAGCACACAGATGGTAGCAAATATTTGTCTGGAAGAAAACAGAAATTGTGAAATATTTATAGAGTTTACTATCTCTACTATGTGCATTGTATGAAGCTTTCTAGATTTATGGATCACTAAGAGAAAAATGGAAATACTAAAGCCTTAATTTTTTCCCTCTCTTTAGGGTAAACCAAGACCCAAAATCACTTGGCTGAAAAATGGTCAAACTCTAGATTCCAAAGATGTGGGAATTCGGAACAGCAGCACGGACACAATCCTTTTCATTAGAAAGGCAGAGCTTCATCACTCAGGAGCATATGAAGTCACTCTTCAGATAGAAAACATGTCTGATAAAGTTGCTATAACAATACAAATCATAGGTAAGACCCTGACAACACCAGAATGAAGCAGATCATGAAAAAAAAATAGTGGCCAGACTGAGGCAACCCAAAGATCCAACTACCTTAGAATCCCTTCTCTTTCAGTGGTTGGTTGCAGATGGTAGGACAAAGCTCAGAGCAGGGCTAGCATGTGACCTTGTTTTCCTACTACATTTTCCCACCTTGAAATTATCTGTGTCCTAGACACCTTCAGAGGCTGAGGGATATTCTTTGTGTTCCATAGCTCTTCAGTGGTCTTTTTCTTGCCTAATTTTATCCAGGCTGTATTTTAATCCAGGTCTAGTTTGAGAATCTAAACATCCTTTTATAAGGAATTTCATTGTAAGTAAATATACATATTTGTTTTGATTTGAGTCTGTCTCCTGACAATCTCATTTGACCTCCATACAGTTTTGTATCATAAAAAAAATCATGAATAATCATTCAGCTTTTCCATGTTACTCATGACTTTATAGCCTTCAGTCACACCTGCCTCAATCAACTTCCTCATGTTTTACTCTCTTCATTTTGATTATTTTCAGACAGATGCTGTTCCATATCTTTGATAATCCTTATCAATCTCCTTTCTCTCTTTGAGAGAGATAAAATTTGAGAGTTCTTAGGCATGGGCATATTGTACTCAAGGAAGGAGATATGAATCTTGGAATGGATGTACACGGTTTTTTTTCATTAGATAAGGATAGGGAAGATAAAATCATTGCCATAATACACCTCTACAGTTCCAAAAATTAGAAGGCACAGTCCTGTGAATTTGGAAAATTCACATTTAATGCTTTACTCTGTTAAGATTGTCTAGTTAGTCTGAGGCTTATTCTCTACTATACAATTTCTGGTCTCTTTTCTAATATCATTTTAAAGGAAGGTGTTGTCAAAGTTTCCATAACTTCTGTTGGGATTATGTGAGAGAGATCCTGAGGTCTTGCCTATTCAGATTTCATTAATGTTCAGCCAGAGCTTTTCTATTTCTCCTCATGACTGCTCTTTCTAATATTCTTGATAACTGTTTTTATTTCTCTTTCCCCACACTTTCACACTGTTATCCAAATTTTCTTCCAGTGTATCAATACATTTTTAGAATATGTGTTTTGGCTCAACTCCCAATGTTTTGGAATTAAAAATGCTGACTTTGCTCTGCTTAAAGTTTTATTAATTACGTTGGCAGAATGAGTATGCAATGTTGCCAACAGCAAACAAGAATGACAAAAAATTGGAGCAAATATGTCTTAATACCATCAGTTGCTTCTGCTCAAGTGGATGGCTGCAGTTCTGCAAGGGCAAAATAAGTAAATGGCAGCTAAAACAATCCCAAAAGGGCCCAACAAAATAATCCCAGGAGTGCCCAGAGAAGGCACTCTGCCTTCTGCCCCATCCCTGGTGGTGTTCAAGGCCAGGCTGGATGGGGCTCTGAGCAACCTGGTCTGCTGGAAGGTGTTCCTGCCCATGGCAGGGGGTTGGAACTGAGATCTTTGATGTGCTTTCCAACCCAAACCATTCTCTAACTCTATAACTTGGGTAAAGGGGAGTGGTGCACCCAAATTATCTTTCTAAAACTGGTTAGTGACTCTTGATTCTGGCCATTGCTCTTAGGCCTTAGCACCAAGTATCTTCTGCCTATTGTTTGATACTGTAGAAAGTCACAAAAACACATCCATCTACCATTGTCAGAGAGTTAGACAGAACATGAATGATTGCAAAAAAGAACTCATCCCACAGGTAAGAGCTGGAGAACAGGCATTAACTTTCTATTTCTTGGGAAGTTTGGTCAAACAAATGGGAAATATGTATGTTTCATTTAGTTCATGACCAAGAGACAAAGGGCTTGTACATTATGCAGATACTTCTGCAAGCAGGGCATCTACTCTGATTCTTGATTCCATTATTCTCTCATCAGAACTACCTCTTCTCAATTCCGTCAACTGTGCTTTTTGTTCCCCAGATTTTATATTCTCTTGGCAGGACAAAATATGGGTGTTTCAGGCACTCTTTCTACACTCCTAGTGGTGCTTTAGGTGCTGTAGGACAGCAGGCTGAAAACCCAGCCTGGCTTTCAGAGACACAAGAAGTCAATCAGTGATCTTTTGAGGTGTCTTGACATCAGCTAACTTCCCTTAGCAGAAGTCTCCTTGAAGAAGAACTAATGCTTGTGGCTTCAGCCCCTATCTTTTTTTGGGGTAAGGCAAGAGTGCAGGTAGCCAAAAGCCCTGCTGCTGTGATGAGTCAGGTCACCTCCAAATAAGAGGAAACAACTCTGTTACTGTCATCACCTTCCCTTGTTGCCAAAACAGTTGCTGCCATTTACTCTATAGATAAAAAAAATACGCACTTTTACTATGGGAATACAGTACTTATTAAATATTTTTAGAAAGTTCTTAGACAACGAAAATCTCTCCAATCTCTGCAGAATACAGTTCTCTCCACTTCTTTCACCCTCTACATGAATCAATAAATTATGTCTTTCATCATGACTTCTATTGACCGAAGCAAACCTCAGTTCTATACTTTATTTTTTTAACTGGAATTAATTATTTTTCTCATTATGTACTATTTGAAAATATAAATTATAATTTATCTTTGAAAGGTAATTCACACTTTATCTCTTCTTCCCATTGTATAAATTTCATTAATTTGCAAAACTCCTCAGCTGAGCTTGTGCTGAGGGTAACACAGAATACTTCCTCAGAATATAAATCCCCACTCTGACACAGTGCCCTACAGAGGAAAATAATTTGGGTCAGAAGCATCACTAAGTTTAACTTTTTCCATCCTCTATTCACAAGTTAGAGATGCACTCGTTATTACTGAGAAAGAAATATTCTACAAAGAGATTTTGAATATTCTTGCAGATTGCATTATCCCACTGAACCACAAAGATCAAGAATATAAAAACCCATGTAGCAAATTTATCCATCTCTGCCTTTTTTAAGGTCGTTCTTCACAGATATGCAGATGGGCATGTAGTATGAAAAATTCTTCTCTTAAATCAGAATAGTTTAATTGATTTCTGTATAATGAAGATACATACCTAACAAAACAACTAGGTTTTTGTTGGGTTTTTTGTGATTCAGGTTAACAACAAATGCATTTCCACATCCCCATAAGCAATGCTGTTCATTTGACAACACATTGCCATTCCCTACTTCAGAAACAGAGAAGAAAATATAAGAGGACTTTACCTGGTTGGTGGCTGTTGAGAAACACAGAAGATGGCAGGTGTTTCTCTGAAATGCTAGTGCAAGATAGGCAGAAAGAGGATGATAAATGGAATGAGAGCCATGCATTCCATATCCCTTATCAGACATCATGTAGTGTTCTAGTTGGCACCACTTTGAAGGAGGACAGTAGGGGTCAAACCTAATTATAAAGCAGTTTTCAATTCCAAAGTTTGTCAGTGAAAAGAGAATTAGCACATTATGCCTTGATGTAGAAAGTCAGTTCCCCTAATAACGAAGGCTGATTTATTACAGATTTGCATATCCTTCTTTAAGGAATTAAATTACAAGCCATCTGTAATTACATTCCTCTGTGCTTTGCTCATCTCAAACCTACATCCATCAGAGTCTTACCATTTTCTTAATTTTTCCAGCTTAGCTACAAAATGGGGAGACAGTTTCCCTTCAGCTGTCTAGAATGATCTTGAACTATTTTTCACTCAATACCAAGATCAACTACCCAGCTGTCCCCAGCAGGCCCCATAACTGGGTGCAACAATCTAACATCAAAAAGGTGAACTAGTGTCCTCAAATTAAAAAGAACAAATATTATTTAACAAATTTAATCTAAATCTTAAAGCATTTGACTAAACAACATGGTATAAATAAGAATGATCCTCAAAAAGAAAATTATTATAATGTCATACTACGTTGTTTTTCTCTATATTTCCATGTATCTTAAAAAGGACACTGATTTCTCTTTCTTTTTGAGAGTTTGTTCTTTTTCTAGCTCTTACAGAGAAATCACCTAGTGGGCAAGATGACAAGCACTGAGCCAAGAGGGAAAGGCGTATTCCCAAATGGCCAGCCTTCCTCAGCTGGAAGGCACATACCCCAATGCCCTGGGTGTTACAGCAATGTAGATAAATGGCCAAGAAATTGCACTGAGATAACAAAGCAAGTAATAAAACTGCAGTAACTGCAGAGGCGTTCAGGCCTCTCAGAAGAGTATTAAGAGGGTATTTGAAAATTTCCCAACTTTCTTGTTTACAGTTTTAACTTCACATAAATGAAGTGCATTGCTATAGAATGTTATCGATTGCTATCAGGTTCTATTTTTTTTTCCCCTGCATGGGGAAATGCCAAAGCTCTTGGATCTTGAACTAAAAGCTAAGGTGTTTTCTTACGTCTTCTCTGCAGACAAGCCTGGTCCTCCTCAGAATATAAAGCTTGTAGATGTTTGGGGATTTAATGCAGCCCTGGAGTGGACACCTCCCCAGGATGATGGCAATGCTCAGATCTTGGGCTACACAGTCCAGAAAGCTGACAAAAAAACAATGGTAAGAACTTGTGCTGGGTCTGTGGCTTTGTAAGGAGTTAAACCAGCACCTGCTCTGGGAACACTGAGACTTGAGGGAAATGACTGAATTCATGACACTCATTTGTGTGTCCAAGGTGTCCTATGGCACCTCAGGGGCAATTAAACACTGAAAAATAGAATCTAAAAAAACCCCAAAAGGTGAAAGACTAAATTAAATGCTCAGTAGAAAGTGAGGAGAGACCAAGCCTGTGCAGTCTCTGGTGGTGACTGCACAGACAGCTCTCCTTAAAAGGTGGAATTATATTTTTTATTTGGAATTACAGTTTTGATAAATGCAGCAAAAAATTGAAGGGGAGGGAGGAAGAGTTAGACTTGAAGTGAGATGCTAGTCAAACTGGAAATTATCTTTCTCATGGAGGACCCCATTAAGTAGTCACATTCTGAGTACACATCTTGTACCAGATTCCCCAGATATGAGTATGGCTAAAATATTGTAGAGAGTTGAGGCATTTTTCTTCTCAAAATGGAAGTATTCATACATCTATCACACTGCCAGAATACAAAAGTAAGAAAATAGATCAGCTGATCTTCACAAGAACCAACATAATATTAATTTCACAGGTTAAACACCTGTCTGCCTGTCTTCTCCTCGTAGCAAAAATATTCTTTCCATACCAAAAGTAGAACCATGTCTGTCCTCTCCTAACATCTTTCTAAACAGTACATCTTGTTACAGGAATGGTACACTGTTTTTGATCACTATCGTCGCACAAACTGTATCGTGTCAGACCTGATTATGGGAAATGAGTATTTTTTCCGAGTCTTCAGTGAAAATTTGTGTGGACTGAGTGAAACTGCTGCAACCACCAAAAATCCTGCCCATATCCAAAAAACAGGTAATGTATTCTTCAAAACAAAGCTCACAAAAGCCACTAGGTACCAGAAGTAATACACTGGCAAATGGAAAACACAAGTTTACTAGCTGCACCTCTACAGATATTTTCATTATTTAGTAACTAGCACTTATAAAGAATTTTAGCATCAAGAGCCCTTATCTGGGCAGATCTCCTGTACTAATACAAATATCAGTTAAAAAAAAATTAATCACACAGCCTTCCTAAACTATACTAAATAAATAATACAACTGAGGGATTATATTTATATTTTGGGGTTAAAAGTTGAAGATGTCTGTAGTGAAGATTTTCCCTGCACACATATGGCTATCATATTTTTAACAGAAGCTCAAAACCCATGATTGCCTGGACCTTTTATCTTAGCTAACACATTAAAAGTGAGATGTGTTTTAGAATGAAATGTATTTAAAGACATTTTATACCACAAATGCCAAAAGCTTTGAAGCTTCTTAAAATCATACAGCCAAAATAAATGACAGATAGACTGCACCCAAGTCAGCAGAACTGACAACACGGCTGGTATTGTTTTGTCTCTTTGAATTGCAGGCACCACTTACAAACCCCCTTGTTACAAAGAACACGACTTCTCGGAAGCCCCCAAATTCACGCACCCCTTGGTGAACCGCTCTGTGATCGCGGGGTACAACACCACGCTCAGCTGTGCTGTCAGAGGCATCCCCAAGGTACAGATCCCCGCTGTCACTGAGCCTGCAGCAACCAGCCAAGGATTCCTGGCAGTTCGCGGGGGGGCTGGCTGTGGCACGGCTGTGCAAAGGAGAGGCAGAGGGCCCCCACTCACACCCACCTCGCTCACACCCGAGGCAGAGAGGGGCACAAGCGTTCGGGTGGGTCTGTGCACAGCCAGGGCGGCAACACAGGGGAGGAGACAGAGGGAAGGACACTCACTGCTTGTGGTGACACCACACCACGGGAAATGCACCACCTCTGCACAAAACCTACTCCTTGGAGAAGGTAAACAACAACAAAATGATCTGCTCACAATTCATACTTTGCTCCCTTCAGACTTTGAAGGAAGCAGCAAAATATCACCTACTGTTCCATCAACCAAATGATACAGAGGAACGGCAGTTTTTCTGTTACACCAGTGCATCCACATGAGTTTCTGACAGTCTGAGCTATTTTGCAAAACTAACTAGTACAACCCTGGTCTCACATGAAGTTTTTTTTCGTGGGGGTTTTGTTGGTTTGGTTTTTTAATCTTGCAGGAATATTTTCTCATTCTAAATAAATTTATTAAAGTCCCATCAAAGAGTACATAAAGATGTACTACTTTGTTAATCAGGAACAAGCAGTAAAAACTGAATCATCTAGGAGCTAAATTTAGACTTCTCAGAAAAGGGAAATAAGATTTTTGTCTGCAGTGAAGAAATTTACCATATTATGACATAATCTTGTCATAAATTTAAATTAGTACCATCCCTTCACATCTTGCTGCTTATTTTCAGCTTATTTCACTACCTCATACCTGGTGCAAGGATCTGATTGCTACAGAGCAAAACGTAACAATCACTCAGAGTCCAATTTAAAAAAAAAAACATTTGTTGCAGTTAGTCGGATGAAGAAGGATCTCCAGACAAAACTCAAAAGTAAAAAGGAAGCACATACATGTAAACAGCTTCAGAAAAACAAGAACATGACAGAATAAACACCAGCAACTGTAGGCAAAACTCCTCTTCCAGTAGCTGCCTCAGCTTAGAAATGACAGCGTTATTGACAATATTCCATCTTGGTTAACTGACATTTTTGTGCATCTGCATCCACTTCATTCTGTTTCCATGGTTTTAAGAAGATTCTTAAAAAAATCTTCTCAATTTTACAGCTGTTACTATGCAGTAATGGCAGGCTTTGGAATGCAGGCATGCCAGCTCCTCTTCACATTAGCCTGAAGGATCCAAGTAGTCCTCAGCCTTCAGTACACCTAATACTCTTAAAGCAGCTTTCCCAGATATGTTTTTGTACTTTCATTGCCCAAATTAACCTTGATAAAATATTTCAGTACCTACAGCAGTACTCTGCAAAAGCTCTCATTACCTTCCTGAAGTGGATGAAAGTTTCAGTTCTTACTAACTGTAGATTCTCAAGCACACATCAGGATAATCTGTACGGCATGGAAAAGTTAGCACTGCAGGCAGAGACAGTACTCATGCCCTGCCAGTAGTGAAGTATAATAAGAGACATTTACCCAGAAAGATACAGAAGCTATAGAGAAAGAAGGAAGAAATGTTAAGGCAGGAAAAATTCCAGCAGAGATCCGTCAAGAAAATCAGGCAAGTGGCAGATGGGATTCGCTGGATTGATATACCACAGGTCAAAGATAAAAGTGATTCAGTAGATTTGAATGCACTCTGTAAAAACAGTGCAGTAGTTTTGGGGTTTATGGATGAAGAAACAGAAGACATTAATTCTGAAAGAAAAGCAAAAAAGAAAGAAAAACCAAAGCTTGGTCTTCTATTCTTTAAAGACTGTTTCTTCACTGTAACTATTAATGAGCTTGAAATAAACTAGAGCAGTTTGTTTCATATTAGATTTTTCATTTTCAAAATTTTGTTTATAAAAATTAAAGGCAAATTTTCAGGTACTGGAAACAAAACATAATAGCTTGAACTGGTATAGAAGCAACCACTTCATTCAATAGTGGAAGCCAACAGGAACTTCAGTTTTAAATTCCTGAAGTTTCTAAAGATACACTAGAGGGTTTGGGAAAACCTTTCCCAGACCAAACCTTGGCATCCTGATTTAGCCACTCAGCATCTGTGGACTTCTATGACACTTCTGTTCTAATAATCTCTGAGTTTAGTTCCCCTTCTGTAAGATACTTGTAGCATTAAAATACATTTTAATAAGCACAACTAAATAACTCCTAAATGAATGATTTTGTAGACAGTTAATAGAGGTTGGGGTTTTTTTTAATTACAATAATACAGGGCACAAACCTACATTTTCTATATGCTATTTGTGAGTTAACAGAAATACTGAACTTTTGAATTATTGGTTTCATGAATCTGTACTGAATGAGATGTTCCTTGAAAAATTAACACTGCTTTGTAAATAGCCCTCACAATACTATTTGGCCTTTGATGGCTATATTGAAGCTGCAAGATCAGGTGTAAATCTTCCATTAGCTACCTTCTATTTAAAAAATCTTCTTTCTTGTTCTTCAGCCAAAGATATTCTGGTTCAAAAACAAAATGGATCTCTCTGGGGATGCCAAGTACCGCATGTTCAGTAAGCAGGGGGTGTTGACCCTGGAGATCCGAAAGCCCACTCCCTTTGATGGTGGCATCTACACCTGTAAAGCTGTGAATGAGAGTGGGGAAGCTGAAATAGAGTGCAGACTGGATGTCAGAGGTAATCAGATGAAGCCTATGGATAACCCTAACACTGCAACGAAGAGAGAGTAATGGGTTGTTAAAAGAAAATAAGATCATAGTTCTCCTTTATCTAACCCTGACTTTTTGGGTGGTATATAGAAAGTTTGTCAATTACATGCACCAGCAAGATTGTTTTTTCATTCTGAAGCGTTATGATGGAATTAGGTTACTTGCTAGGTAATACAGGTCTGGTGGTGTACAATGATTGCACTTCTGACTTTCAATTTCTAGAGCAGATACTTAGCAGTGGGAGGGAGGTCTATCTACAACCACTGCATTGAGGATAACTTCATTAGACTTTGTGCTTATTCCATAACTGAAAGTTTTAAATCAAGTCATTGGCTATTAGACATATGTAAAATGCTACATCACAAACATTTTTGGAACACTAAGGAATTATTTTGTTTGTCAAAAGGACCAGGAACAAAAGTCACATATTTATAACACAATAAAAATATCAAATATTAAATTTTTTTTGTAAAGCTGCCAGTAAAGTATCTATTTATCAATACAAATGTATGTAGCATTACTTTAAGTGCCCAAACTCAGCAAAAGCTGCAAAGTGACCTACATAACAGTAATTGATGGAAATCCATTTTCAGCACAGCAAGCCTGAATGTATTTCTACACAGCATCGAGCTGAATATTTGACTCAGTGCTAAATCAGGAATATGCATACAGTACACCTTGCAGTCCTGGTGCCAATACCCTCAGGGCTCAAAGATTAATTTTATCATCATCTGGAGCTTGCTTTAGGAACATTAAATCTTCTTAGAATCATCAGATAAAAGCAGCTACTAGAGAGGGTCCATATTTCACCTTCAGTACCAAGTTTCAATTTAAAATTAGCATTTTTTAATGTCTGATAATATCTTAAGCTTTTTCTTTTTTTTCATTTTCCAGCACCTCAGTAAAACTCTGAATCTCAGCTGATCTGCAAGTCAAGGTAAGAATAAAAATAATTCAGCTGGATAAAGGAGCAATGGCTGTGTGGTCAGATATATGAATAAACAATCACTAGATATTCATAGTAGAGACTTTTTAAAATTTTCATAATATTGGTGGGGGAATGTGTGTTTGTTTAGATTTCTGTTTGTTTTTTCAATAGTCAGTATATCATGGGTCTCCACCTTTAATACACTGTGCCAGTGTAAAAATCTGTAAGAATAACAGAATACTTTGTTGTAATTTTTTCTCAATTCACTACAAGCACTCCCTCTAAGAGACTCTTATTTATTTAAGTAGAGCTAACTAATATCAATACTCTTGATTCACCAAAGAAAGCATAGTTAACATTTAAATGCATCTAGAAGTGTAATGTACATTTTAGACTTTAAAAGAATGAAGTAGTAATAGCAATCAGGTAATGTATTTGACAATAAACCCTTCTCCCCATTCTCTGTCTTAGCATTAGAATGGAACTTGAAAAGAAGAAAAGTGAAGAGATTAATGAAACATTATTTCTGCTCCTTTAGTAGTCCTGCTTATCTTAGAAGTCACTTAATACAGATGTACAAGGAGGCAGCAGTGTCTTGTAATGTCCTGCTTACCCAGTGTGTTCTCAGACAATATTTCCTCTTCTCATATATCTGTCAGAGTTAGAGTGCCCTTGTCTCCACATGAAGAAATTGAAAGAAACCAAGATAAAACTTCCCCCCTCTACACACATAAAATATGTATTAAAAGATAGTAAAATTATGTAAAAATGAAAAACCCCTAGTCCTTTCTTAATGTCTGAAACAAGCACAAATCCCCAAATCCTACAGTTCACTCCATCTTCTCTTTGCGGAACTCTGACATTCTTCATAAAAAGCAAGTAACTCAGAATAATGAAGCAGTAAGATATTATTTACAGTAGATAATCATATTCATCTCTGTACAACAGAATGTAACTTGCATTCCTACTGTTTTTACTGTCAGTGAGTGCTTGAAATATCCACTGCTGTGCTCTTGAGCAGAACTGTGTCCAAAATACACCATTGGGGAACCACTGCCTATAGCTACAGTTCTGCTTTTTATAGAAAATAATTCCTTTGATAATTACTCACTACTTGTTTTCTAGTTTTTCAAAAGACACCAGCATAGAATTCCAGTTATTAGATGGGTTTTGCTACCAATCAGAGACATCACATGAATGTACAAGGATGATTTTACACGTCAGACGAAACAGTGAAAGTTCTAGTAAGGAGGACTATTTGCACATAAATAAAAAACTTTAAAGCAGAAGCTTGGAGTGAATGTAATTAACTCACTGTCATAACTCTTCCTGAAGTTTTGTGAAAGGTCATGAGTGATATGGAAGCATTTTTGCAGATGGTTTTGTCTAAGCAAATGACACAACAGCATTTCTTGCTTCTCACCTACAATTCTGGAGAGTATTTGGGGCAGGTTTTTTTCCAGATTTGCAGCAGTTGATAGTTTCTGGCTGAGAAGTACTTTTTAATGATCACAGTACAGGAGATGGCAGGAAGATGACTTAATCCAGGCAGCATTGCCTTTTGGAAGAATCTACCCAAGGGAACTGAAGTAATACTCCTCCCCTGCCTCCAACACACCACTTGGGATAGCAAAGCATGTCTGACACAGCGTTAGTTGTACTGAACAAGCAAATGCATCTTCATAATAAAAGCACTGATGCTCATGAGATGTGTATTTTAATTATTTCATTATGATATCAGAACAAAAAAGGATACCCTCTAAAACCAAAGCAAACTTATTCCAGGTTAACATTTGTCTGTTGCACATTGTTGTTACTCAACAAATAAATAAAATTTTAAAAGGAAAATATTCAGCCAAGTTTACATTGTTTTGTGCTTACATTTTCTGAGCAATGCTATTATTTAAAAAATAAGGTACATACCACAAATAAAAGGCAGAGATGATCCATATTCTAAAGAACCTGTGACCAGAATGCAGTGGACAAAGAGGACCATCCCAGCACCTGTGGGACAATGCATATTGCAAAGCAGTGACTGAATTGCAAGAGTTGGAGCCTAACTCCACAGGGCCTTCTAAGAATGCTGCACTTGAAAAACACAAATTAGTTTTAATTTACAAAACCTCCAATAACAATGAGTCAAATGCAAATCCAAAGCCTTACAAAAAATAAGCACTAGCTCTAGTTAGGTTTCTGAAAATCTTCATAAAAATGAAAATTCTGAGTTCCAAATGCTAACCATTCCTCATCTGAAAAGAGGAAAAGGGAGAAGGTGCACCTGCAAAGTCTCAATTTCTTCTAATTATTTCTAGAAAGGTCTTCAGAAAATGGTAGGTGTTTATTGATGTTTTGCCAGCACACTATTCTCATTTATCTGGTCAGTGGCTGACACAGATCCTAAAAGTAGAGTCACTAATTGCCCATGAATTCCATGCTAGTAATAAATAAGTGATTAAGTAAATAACCTTTATCCCAATCTGATTAAACCCATATACACTGAGAAGCTTCTCCCAGACCTACCTGGTTAAGAAAAACAAAGTAGCTCCCAATTTTTCCCCCATCACACCTGAAAGATGAACTGATGAAAGACAGTTTACACTATCATTGCCTGGGTGAGATCTCCTCTGCTGTAAAATCAGATGGCCTTATCTCTGAATGTCATGGCAAATATTCTTACCTTGTAGTTGTTTAGTACTGTAAGAAGTGTGCAAGGTAAGTTCAATAGTAAAAGAAAAAATTAACATAGGTCATAAAGTTTAAAATGTCCTACCTAGCAGCACTCTCTTTTAGCACATTAAGTGCCTTTCACAATTACTTTCAAAAACAGCAGTCCTACTGAAGCCTTTCCAGTAGTTATCCCCACCAAGCAAAAAAACCTGTTATTGTTCTAGTAAAGACACTTCCATGTGAAAAGTGTATGTAACTTAGACAAATATAACCTCTTCAGGCTGACTATTTCTATCCAGTTGGATGTGAAACTGACTGTAAGTTTTGATGCTTCCACAATTTCCATTTAAACCCTCTCAACTGAGGCTGCTGGCTGCCTGTTCAGTGTACATGCCTTTCCTTCAGACTCCAAACTATATACCTGATGGAGACACTTGGATGCTTTGAATTAACATATGTAAGACTCATTTAAAACACAGGGGTGTTGCAGAGCATTACTAAAGCCCAGTGCTTCACCTCAGGTAAAAAAAAATCACTAAAATATTATGACAAGAAAAAGCACTTCTAGTACTCCTACTAGCCCAATTCTCTCTGGGTGGCATCAGCTGCCAAACAAACCCTCTGCTGACATTTTAACCTAGGACAGCACACATTTCACACCACAGCATCAATCCTTTTGGTTCATTCGTGTTTTCAGCACTGTTGTGTAAATACTCTAAGTCAACATTATTTACTTTTTCCTGGCAATGGGAAGCTTCATGGAATACTCTTCATAAAAGCCACCAGCTGGAATTAAACTGCCAAATGCAAACCAACCTTGTTTCCTTGAGATTGCCTTAGTCTTCAAATCCTGACCATTATTCTGTGAGTAAATAATAATAGCAAAATGAATTAATGGTTGAACATTACTTCTTAAAATAACAAAGAAAAGGGCCAAAGAGCTCCCTCATGCTGCAGCACCAGCTCCCCCCTTCAGTGCCAGGAACTCCCCCACCCGCTTGTCAGATCTTGCTCTGAGAGATTATTGCTCAGGGCTGCAAGGCCTGAAGAAAATCCCTTCAAACTCTGGTGTGAGCATAGCAGATTAAGGTAAAGCTGCTGGGTTTCCTCCTTTTCCTCTTCAGCAGGCTTATAGAGAAGCTGTCAAAGGCTGTGTGGGAGTTAATGGATGGTCCCCCAAGGAGATAATGATTTTTTCCTATTAACAAATACGTGGATCAGTTGAAGCTAAAGAAGGAAATCACAGTTATGGCCACACAGAAGTCATGACAGTGACTGTTTGTCAGAGCTTCTCAGGTTGCAGCCTATTGTGTATTCTGCTATCATAGATCCATGACTATTACTTGAAAACTAGCAGGCTTATCTGTGGTAACAGCTGCAGAGTATAAGTGGCTGTTGTTTCTTTCCTGAGCCTTAGTTTTCTGACTGGTTAATAAAAATGTCAGGAGTATTTCATTCCCAAGTCACTGTAAATCCAAGTATATGCTCTAGTACTAAAGCTATCCTTGCAGAAAGGGTGCCAACTCCTAAAATATTTTTATACCATCCACAATGCAGGTGAACACCTGTGTGTCTAAGGAAGGATAACCTGTAATAAGAAGCTATGTTTCCATCAGTGTATGTTGTCACCAATTAGGTACTACTGCATTTTATTTAGCTATCCAGGTTATGGTTAATTACACCACTCAGTGCTTCTACCTGACAGTGCATTAGCAGCTATGCAGACAAAAATATTCTAAAATGAAGGAGTCCTAAATTTTCACACATCCACATATTTGCTAATAAACCATTGTTTGAATGATCATTCTACTGTTAGGCAGAAATCAGTATAAAATAGAGATAACTACTTGCATTCAGTATCACATTTGGAAAAACCTCACTTTCCTTAGTAGCTTCTAAATTTTGAACCTTGTCTTTGATGGATTGTTTCAGTTTAGATGATCACTTTAGCCAGTGCATGAACTGATGTTAACACAAGCTGATGATACAGATGATGACCTAGGTGATCTAGATGACTTTCAAAGGTCCCTTTCAACCCAAACTGTTCTATTATTCTATTATTCTTAAGCACCTTTGCTGCCTAAGTTACAATACTTACATGATACAGTGGGGTAAAATGCAAATTAAATTGATTGAGTTCAAATTCTCCCAACAGAATGTTTATGAAAAGTGCCTTATTTAAGATTATCTTCCTCTTCCTCTCTGTAAGAGGGAACAGCTATCTTTACCAAATTTTCAGATTTTTCTAGGTTTACTATATCAAATTATATATAAAAAGTCAGTTCTACTTGTTGAAAACTACAGTGAGAGATCAAGAGGTTCCTATATATTATTTTAACAAATTTTTCAATGCAGGACATGCCAGGCATTTAAAGATAGCCTCAGTACATCTCACCTGCAGGCTTCATTCCTTATGAGAAAGGATTATTGTTACAGCCATTTCAAGAGAGATCTACAATTGAGTAGAATTAATTAAAACACAAGAAAATATTATTTGGTAGAACTTTTTCCTTAATTGAATCATACAATGGCCATTCAAAGGACAGCAGCAAGAGGAAAGACTTTTCTGGAAGTCAGAAAAATCATTTATGTTGCTTTGATCACAGAATTCCTTTGAAACAAAATCCTTGTATGTATTTAGGAGAGAAATTTGTCACTAACATGTCGTCTCAGAGCAGGTTTAGAACTACAAGCTGTTCCTGTCTCCTTACAAATGAATTTTATAAGAACAGTCTGCTGAGATTAAAAATAGCCCCACTGATACCTTTCAAGTGCTTCCCAAGAAGAGAACTCTATTTTAGGGAAACAAAAGCTGTCATAGAGATATCCTTTACTTGTCTTTGGGCAGGGTCCCCACAGCAGTCTGCATAAGCAACACATCCTAAACAGCATGAACTGGTGAAAGTTTAAAAGAAACAGATAAGAACAGCCTCACTTACTAGGTCCAGATTTGGAAAAAATAGTCAAGCATCTGCCTTCTGTGCCAGACAGAAACACTGACAATAACCAGCCCTGAAAGCACAGATAAATGTCATAGTTATGAATACATTTCAGTCAATAATTGTGTATTAGGACAGCTGTACCAAAGACAAATAATCTAAAAAAGTGACTAAAATATATAAAACATCAGTGGATATGCAAATATAAAAAAAAATAAGTGTGCTCCCTTTTTCTTCTTATCCATGGATAATAGTCTGAATGTGATTTGGTGTTCTATACAATGTATTTAGCAAACAAACAATATCATACATAGTTTCCACTGTTTTGCTTGGACATATAAATTGTGGGACCTAAATACATGAACCCAAATTGTGGATGAATACAATTTAACCTTCAATAAGGCTGCATTTCCTTGGTATCTGTCAGAATGCTAACAATTGCCCCAGAAATCCGGATATATTCCAGGAAATTATGATCACAAAAAGATCAATATCAACAAAACTCTCAAATACACTTTTGTTATTTACTCACAGTTTTGATATACCCAGGAAAAAAATGGCCAAAAAATCCAAGCTTCTCTTCTGCTTTGTAGGTTAGCTCATTGCATGTGATGCCTGAAAAGAAAACCCCAAGTATAGTAGATTTTGATCATAGGAAAGTCCTCAAAAATTTCTACCTGAAAACGGGACTTGTTCTTCCTCACTGGTATAAGGGGGATAACTGGACTGTGTATTTACAAAGTATAGTATTTGCTTTTATTATTTTTGTTTCCTACAGTACTGAAAAACGTTAACAATTTATGAAAATTTTTAGGCTACAAAGGTTTTTAGATTTAGACAAATTTATTTATTTTGAGTATCAGATTAAATGCTTGAGCCATTTCTAACAAGCAGTGTAGGGAAGAGCTGCTGCTGGGAGCTATCACAGAACAGCAGCACTAAGACTGGAAATCTTTTCCCTTCCCTCTACAGCACTCTTCAGCACTCCACCAAAAATAACTTGATTTAAATGCAAGAGGAGTAAGCATGGAATAAGGCTGAGAATGAAAGATGACAGAGCACTTGGTAAGAACAGGAGACAGGGATGAGAGACTATGACAGGAAGCTGGAAAGGGGCAGGGACTGGTTGAGAAGGTGACTGGGAACAGCATAAGTCTGAAATGCCTGGGCAAAGAGGCTGGGAGATGATGATGGCCACAGAGGCAAGAAGAATGTATGAAAGAGCTGCCAAGGGAAACAGATGGAGATGATTTGATGGGAAATTGAGGTATATGAAATTGAAGAGAGTATAGGCCAAGGATGTGTGAGGAAACAGCAAGGAATCCAAGCAGTGCTAAAGAGAAGGAGAGTTCTTTGATACCCAGAGCACTAAGGATAGACTTGCACTCAGTGAAGTTAATATGAGAAACTGAAAAGGCAAAATTGAGAATGAGAATACAGAACAAGAGTTTTCACATACTTGGAAGGAAGGAACTACTTAGAGTTTTACTGGTGTTTTTCCTGACACCGTTTGTTCCTTTTTATATAGAGCTATTTTGGGAGATGGGGATTTCTATTTCTATGTAGGTTCCTAAACCACGTTTATCACTATAGTAACTGTTGCAAATAGAAGCAGGACTGTTTGCCCTTGGCTGACATATATGTGCTTGTTGGACTGATGCTTTAAAATAAAATCAACCAGTGCTAGATCTACTATGCTGCAGCAGTTTCAAAACATTGTACACCTGTAGATAGAAAGTTAACTTACGATTCTACTAACCTTGGTATAAACAATGAAATCATTTTGATCATATCTGAGTACAGTACCTGCCTGAAAGAGGTCCTCTCTAAGCCTCTCATGTACTCAACTGCACTTAAACCTCCCTTGTCAACAACATCAAGCTTTTAAACCTTCAGACACAGTGCTGGAAAGAAGGGTCACATACCCACTATTACTTAAAGCTTCACCACATTTCTACTATTTTAGTGAAATGGCCACACTGGCTGTAGAATCTCAAAGCTGTTGTTCACACTGAACACCTTCCAAGGGTGTCATGGGGTAGGGCTCTGTGGGAAGCCTTTACCACCAGCACAGGCAAAGCCCACACTCAGCTGCCTGGGAGTGTCCTGCCCTTGTGACAAGCAGATGCCTCTGGCTGAATTGTGACTTCTGGAACAGCAAGAAGCTCTTTGGCACTGCCTTTTGTGTGACAAGGTCCTTTGCACAAAGCTGCTGCTTCTTGGTCCCAATTCCCACTTCTTCTGGAGCTCGGAGATGTTTTGTTTCAACAACACCAGGCTTGTCTAAGAGCAGAGACTCTGAGTTTGTAAATACCACCGGAGTCAAGAGTTAAGCAGAAACCATTTTTTTCCCAGAAGGAAGATTTTGCCTCAGAGGCAACATCATCTGACTCTCATGCCTTTGGCAATCAAGGGGAACTGGGATGTAAATATTGCTCTTTATGAGAAGCTTAGCTTCTATTTTCTGCCTAGTTCTGAATTCAGTGATAACAGGAGTCAGTGCCTGACACTGGGGCAAGCAGCTGATCTGTCACCATTGTGGACAACTGCCTCCTTATTAGAAACACACTCTGTGAGCCAAAATCCCTCTTCTGGCATAAGCAGCATCATTCTAGAAATATTTTCAATATTTTTGCAACATAAAGGTTCCTAAGGCTTACAATCACAGCCAATTTCCCCATCCACTTTGACTATTAAGATAGACCTTTAGCTGGAATTGCAATTCTTAACGTCTTACGTTTACTAGCAATTTAGCTTTTTAATACCCAGATGAACACTTCATCTTACTCTGCTATCCTGAAGTGTTAAAGTAGGATAGCAGGGATTATCCGAAGCTAGGAATCAGGGTGTAGGAAATTTTTACAATAGGTTTCTTAAAAGTAATGAGCTCTTTCCCTCAACAGACCTTCAAAGTGCTTTTTCCAGATAGATCTTTAACAAATATCACTTAATAAGTACCAGTGTCATGTCACTCACTGATGCTTAAACTTTTAACCTTTAAAATGTGGACCCACTCGCACTAGAAGTGGACACTACATTCACAAATAAAACAAGAGCATTTTAGGAAAATCGCAATGAAGGTCTGATAACCAGAGTACAGACAAATTAGAAACTTAGGTTCCACTTTGAAAACTGCCAGGAAGACTACTCACAAATTCCAGCGTTTGCAGAAAACACTTAATAATCATCACTTTGAAAACTAACTTCCACAAACAAGAAATGGCAGCAAAAAAAAAAAAAAAAAAAAGAAACCTGTTCAGCCATAAGGAAGTTTTAAGGCAAGTTTATGCTCTTTGTCACATTTGTGTTATTCCCTTGGAAATAACACAAGTGTTAAAATAAAAAGGTTGCAATTTTGAAATTCTTGAAAACTAAGACACAGGCTCCTCCTAGTGGTAAAAATGTAGGAATTATTCTTTCTGTGGTAAGAAATTTCTAGCACAATTTATAGTTACCAGTTAGCATTCCATTTGGTTCTGGAAGGTTTAGAGGCCTCTAAGTTCTTACCTACTGCCAAGGAATTGTTACCTAAATATAAAATGAGTGGGACATAACTAAAAACACTTGCAAATCAGTGTAACTATTTTTTTTTCCTCCAAAATAAAGTTTATCTACCTCTTAGTGTTTCGGAGTGATGGAGTGGAAAGGATGGAAGACTGTATTCCAAAGGATTTACGCTTTTGTACCAATTTAAAATCCAACTTGCATTTGCATTTGGTATCCAGAGAGAAGCAATGGGCATTTAGTGGTGGAAATCTGCACAGCACATCTTTGGCTCAGATCAATATGCTACACCCCCAATATCAAATATGCAAAAGATTTTATATATTTCAAAAATGTCTTCAGTTCTGAAGCCAAGTCTCACCTAAAGAGCAGAAGCCCAGCATCAGTGCAGTTGCTGAGCTTGTTACTGATTCATCCCAGCCAGGGAACAGCAAGAACTATATTTAGCCACACTTGTTCTTCAAAACAAATTCTGTCAAAAGGGACAGAGAGCCATTTTTATTATCAGGTCCTTTAAAAGTCTTATTCTGCACTGACGTTTCTCATCAGCCTAAAGCAGACAACAGCTTATGTAATTTAAAAAGGAGCTGTATATAGTAAATGATGTCGTGCATTTAATAATCTTCCCCCTATAATTTTAAGTTGATTATGTTAATAGGCCTACTAACATAATTACAACCTAAAAATTGAAATTGTCTACCTCAGTGGGACCCAGCACTGCATAAATGGAACCTCTACTGTAGACCAAAGTGCTTTTAGTTGTAACTGTACTTGAAATACAGTAGTATGCAGAAAACTACAAATGCTAAAAATTCAGGTATTGCTATAAGTACATTTATGGTTTCAGAAGACAAAAGAAAGAAAATAAATTCAAACCAGGCTAATTTCATTATTTGCCAATTTCAGTTTTGCTTTCATGTTAGGAAAGGATGAAAGATTGTTTATATACCACTTCTACTTACAAGCACGCAAAAGAAATTTCCATATTTCAGATGTGTCTGTTTTCTCTATTCATGTTTTTCAAACACTTTTGTTTTAATGACAAATGACACAGATGTTGCATTAGAAGAAAAAAAAAAAAAACCAAACCAGATTATTTAAAGTTCTTTATGTAGAAAGAAATTTAGATTGTCCATTTAGAGTCTTCTCTTTTCCACTATTTCGTGTGTGTGTGGTGTATTTTGTATATAATCACATTTGTTTCAGAATAACAAATGATAGAAAAGCACAGGAGGATGAAAACTAGTTGCTGGTTGAATGACATTTTATTTTCACATTCAGAGAGCTGTACAGTTTCTATAAATAGATGTGATACTATAATATTTACATCATCCTCACCCATACTAGTATATTCCATTTCAAATGGTAGATACCCTGACCAAGCCAAAACAGGGTTAATTCTGGGTGCATTGAGTCAGAATTCTATGTCAAAACATACAATACATCAGTTTGTATCAGAGCATTTTTTCCTGGTATTTTACATGTAACATTATTTTCTTTAAACAGTCTCACCTTCCAGCATCCTAAGAGCTTTCCAGACAAGTGCAGTACAGTTCAAGAACAAAAACAGGATGCAAAAAAAACACATTCATATCCAGCCTATTTAAAATAAGGAATGTGATGGATAGTTTTAACTACATGAGTTTCATTATACATAAACACAATATTTTCAAGATCCCTTCATATACAGGTACAGGTTGAAAAAAAAAAAAAAGCAATAGTGTAAAAAATTTGGAGACAGCAAAATCCTTTGGGCTTCTGAACATGTTCTGAAGATTTCTGTACTGTGCTTCTGCCAATAATGTTTCCAAGTTCTACACTTTATACATTTTCTAATCCCTGTGATTAACTGCTTTAGGGAGTGCTTATTTGCATCTGTGAACTCTACTGCTGGGGTAGCTACAAATGTTACCTAAACTCCCATTTGAAAATCCACAGAACCCATGAAGTGCTGAGATTTTTTACACTATACTACCTTCAAAATTTCTCCCTCCACTTGAGAAGCAGTCATCTCCAGAGATGGACCAATTAAATAACCAAACTTCAACTGTCACATGATATTTTAAGACTATGACAGCTAAATTGTTCATCTCTACCCAAAGGAACTGTAGAACTATGTGACAGGAACTCCATTTGGTAATTTAAAAAGAACAACACAGAAGGAAAACAACAAAAACACGACACTGAAACAACATACAGGACCAGGCTGCTTTCACTGTGCACATACCAGAGAATCTGAAAGCAGAAGCCTGCAGTTGTAAAGTGATCGAATTGTAACAAGTACCACTAGAACAAAAAACAACCAAAGTCAAGCTATTAGTCATCTTAACAAAAAAGGATTTCAAAGGAATGTCCAGAGTAAGTCACTCACAGCTGGATGCAGATGCTCAAAACCGTCTGGTTAAAAGCTCATTTAAAAACTCCATTAAGGATGAATTCAGAAGGAGACTGAACGGGGAAGGCTTAGGTTTTTCAATGGGGAAAGACTTGCAGGGTCATACATAAATAATCAAGTTCTCAAAAAAGACAGAAAGTGAGCTCCAGTAACTGCAGTAAAACTGGGAGCACTGCATATCAGTGTGCCAAAGGGTAGATATTCCCAAGTATCACGATCAACTGGAAACCGGTCGAGGTGGTTTGCTTTTGTTTTCTGCCTCTTTTCCACGAATTGCAGCCACATAAGAGAAGAGACACAGCACGGAGTAGCAGATCTCATGAGCCTACAAGAATTTAGAAGAAGAGATACTGAAATTCAGATTGTTTTACATAATCCATTGTACATTTGTATTTTCCTACATGTCTTCCTTCATGGGACAGACAAAATCAGGAAAATGTGTCCCCTACCACCTTCTAACTGAGACAGAGAGAGAAGAAGAGTCATATAACAAACCAAAAAATTCCTTCTGGATAAAAACATTAGCTGCTTAACAGTATGATTTTATAATTTTTAAGAACAGTATGCTAAGCTAGAAAGTTGGCCAACTGGCTTCAGAAAAACCATTCTGCATATTTGCTTTCGGCCTGTTGCATGAAATTACAAGGTATTTTCTGGGAGGCGTTGAAAGAGCTAACTAAAGAGAGGGTTTCACATAGCACTACTCAGTTTTACAATTATTTAACTGATTAACTGTGCTATTATCTAACTGAAAATCCTCTTTTACCATGTGACTGGCAGCACAATTCAGTGAAGGTAAGACTAGGACTTAATTCATATACTAGTTCTAATACCAGCTGTTCTGGTGATCTTAAAAATTCTTGTCCTTTAAACTGACATTTAAAATTTTTGTAAAGGTAATAAGCATAACAACATGTTTTGCTGTTATTACAATACAAACTAAAACATTTCCATAAAATACATTTTTTTCCATTAAACTGATTTTTCTTACTAACAGATACAGCTATTTGCTTTTTAAATTACATGTATTCTAAGCACTTTGTTCTACAACATTTCCAGCTTCTTGAAATAATTTTGCCCTCTCTCCTCTTGAAGGACTGAGTTTCTATCAAATCACCAAATGTGCACACTGCACTTCAGACGTAAACTGAAATTTCAGTTCTGATGATAATCATTGGTTTCTATTTCTTCCTCATGAGTGCATATAAGCCTGATCATGTATAAATGTGCTATCATTATCAACTGCAGGTGCTCACAAAAATGTTACAAAAACTGAACATTATACCAGAACAAGAACTCATCTATACAGCAGGAATCAACACTTTTACTGTTCTCTCACAAGACATTGCTCATGAGGTGATGGGAATTTTTTGTAAAATGTTAACAATCATTTGATTTTTAGGAAGTAGTCTCCCTTTCCATTGTTCCATGGAGTAAGGGTTGTGTTCTGCACTGTCTTAAAATTAACAGTTCCACCACTTCTCACTGTGCTACAGTTCAATGCCAAATTAGCTACCTTTCATCTTTATCTGGTTTAAAAAAAGGAGACAGTGCTTTCTGCACCACTGGTGAGTTCCTCTAATTTCACAGATTCAACAATCACTGAGTTTTTCTGAAACATTTCATTTTTGAATGAAAATATCAAAAATAGCAGATGGTGTTTGACTGTAAATCCTGCAATCTCAATGTAATTCTTTTCTCCACATGAAAAAGTAAAGATACATCCTCTAGAGAACCACCAGAGGCATCACAGTAGACTCACCATTGGCGTCTTGTACTTGTGGCTCACCACTTCTTTAGTTTCAGGAACTAAAACCGGACGGGCAAGAGACAAAACAAAAAGTTCAAAAAACGAGAGGCAAAGGGGAAAGAAATAGCACAACGTTCCCATGGGAAAGGGAAGGGATGCAGACAGACAGCAGGTGCAGGTACAGGGCACTATCCCTCACTTCTACATACTTCTTTTCATTCACATTATACATATCCTTGGAAGACACTGGTAATGTCATAATAAATTACGCAAGCTGGCAAAAATTTTCACTGCCTCTGTTTGGAACAGCAGATATTTGATGGTTCTTAAGAGACTCTGGCTTTTCTCATATTACTTATTCCTGATAGACAGTAAAAATAATGAAAAATATGCTTAATGACAAAATACACTTAATGCCTACTACAGTAAAACAACCCAAAAATTCCATAGGAATTTGTCACTATACGAGTCCCGAAGATTTTACCCTTGAGATTTGAAGCCTTCTCTGCTGAAAAACAGCTCTCAAAAGAACTGTTGGACACTGTATAGTAAGCTAGAGAAATCCAGAGGGGAAAAAAAGAACCTGAGGGAGAATTTTTTCTTAACTAGAAGACTGTTTTCCAGCTCTGCTTTTAAGTTTCTCAAGATATTCTTTTTCCTGTATAGGATGTGTGTGATGGTATTTACTTGACATACTCACTGAAATCATTCATAGTTTTTGAATGAGTTGCCTTAAAATAAAATGCTGAGTTCAGTGACTTGTATTCCTAAAATACCAGGCTGATCGGTTTACAGAAATCTTTATATTAAAAGAGCATTAGGGCATTGATGAAAAAAATTTATTATCCAGAAAATCTGACCTTGTTCCGCTGCACTGCCTCAAAATGATAGAAAGAAAACTGGCATAATATAGCTAAAGGAAATTTGTCTTTTTTCTCATTGTGGAATGCATTAAAAAAGCAAACTGTAGCCACCCCATTGGTGTGCAGTGCATCTGAACTGTGCCTTTGGCCCACACTCAGTCTGCAAATGTTGTGAACAGATACCATGGGAAATCACCAGAAGAGAACAAAGACCACACTAGAACATACAACTGGCAAATTTAAAATGTCAATATCAGGGGAATACCACAACCAACTCTTGAGTACTTCCCTTCCAGAATAGCTGGAATTTGCCATGAAATTTCTGTGTCACAACAAAAGAATTCAGAAGAAGCAGTACAGAAATTATGCAAAACCAAATCATTCCAGGTTCGTAGAGGAAGGATAAATGTTTTATTACATATAGTACTAGTGACAAGAAAAGAAACAGAGGCAGATGAGTTCAGTATGAAGAACCAGGAAAAGTCCACAACAAAACCTATCCATGCAGATGTCATCTCTTCAACTATGATACGACACAGCTAAACGCTGGAGAGGGAGACGGATCACACTCTAAGGGGCCAAGAGTAGGCAGTGCAGACTGGGTTTGAGAAAGTTCCCAAAATACAAACCAGTACCTACTAATTCTTGCATGTCATGGCATTGTCATTCTTGAAAATAATCTTGAAAAGTTGAAATAATATTGAAAAGTACAGAATATGATGGTAAAACATAATATTTTTGTTTGATTTTTCAACTCTCACTCTCCTTGGAGTTGGCAGTTGAAGGAAGGGCTGAGAAACAAGGGAAGTGCACACCCAGGCTGCACTGCCCCAGTGGTACCAGAGACTAAAGCTGGGGAGATAAGGAGGTGCACATCCAAGCTTCCTTACCCGTCGGCACCAGATGTTCCAAATTAACTCCATGTCACCAGGGGATAAAGGTGGGAGTGAGGCTGCTGCACAGCCAAATAGGGTAGGACTTTTACAGCTGTGTCAGTCTCACTGCCCACTGGATAACATACAACTGGTCATATACTCTTCAAAAAGCAGGAAGGGAAAGCTGTAAGGACCTTGTGCCATGAGGGAAGGAGAGAAGGGAAGCTGTAAAGTCCTGTATCATAATTGAGAATAGGAAGAGAGGGAACAGGAGAGCAGCTAGGCAAGGTACTGTCTCTCCACTTCACAGTAAGTTGCCTTGTCTTTACTTAAAGTACTCCTTCACTGTACTTCCAATGCAGAAAATTCTCCTGAGAGGACTGAGTTAGGAAGATTAAGAAGAGTAGGTTTGCATTTACAAACACAGAAGTCAAAGCACTACTACTCCAGAATACAAAGAAAAAAAAGGAAGAAAGGAAAAAAGAAACTGCCTTCTCACAAAAAAAAAAAGACCTCCCCCACCACAGCAAGAAAAAATCCCAAAGAAAAAACCCAAGCTTTCAAAGATTCAAGCCTCAAACTGAGGGATTAGCACTTTTTTTCTAACATTAGAAGTTATTCTAATTCAGTTCAAGATGCTCTTGAACTGAGTGGATGAAGGGAGTAAATTAAGCACCATCCTGCAGCCTTTGGTCCTGTAAATGAAAATATGGTGCTACCACAAAATGAGTTTAGGGGAGATCACTTTACCTGCTGGAGAATGAAGGTTTTCATAGCAGCGACGGTGAAGGGGCCACAAGAAAGTAAAGCACAAGTACACAGCAGTAACTCAAATTCCAGAGGGTAGAACCTTACATTTCCTCACTTACTTAAGTTCACACTCTCATTTGTGGGACACAATTCCTGAACTTCTGCTTGCATCCTACTCTGAAAACACAAGTCCAGCTGTGATGCTGCCATCTAAACCCACCATTAACACAAACAGACCTTTAATTTCCTCCTGTGCTATCACTAATTTGGAGCACTCATGCTTGGTAAAATCAGAATCTTGCACTGAAGTACTTCCCATCAGACTGGAGTAAAGCACACTTCCCAGACTCAGCCTTTCTAAGAGCATCTACTACTTCAGTATGCTCCTACTATAATAATTCTGATGGCAAGGTTTACAATGTTTAACACTAAATAACTTCATTCTTAAGAAGTCCAAGCAAGTTTTTGCTGAATGCTTTTACTCTACTACTACCAAACATGCTCATTTATCTTGAACAGGACAGATTGTCAAAGCCTCTCACCTTTACAACAATTCAAAAAACAGCTCTGAGGCAGATTCTAATCTCAGCATAAGAAGAAAAGTTAGCTCCCCTGCCACATATCCTGGTTTTTTTTTCTTTCTCTGTATTAGCTGGATGGGCAAATTGTCGATCTCATTTGGTACATCTAAACTGGTTCTTGCCTTTGACCTCTATTTTGTAAGTGATGATATTTTTAACTCAAGTGGTTTAATTTCTCAATCTTTGCTTGTAGATTTCAACTCCCAGTTTATTTTTAATTACTTCTTAAAATTACCCTATTACAAGTTCCATATGACAACTCTAGCTTTTGCAATAGGCCCTTGATTAAAAAAACGGATATGAAAATCTTTTGTAAAAAAATAAGAAGTACTTTTTCTTACATTTATTACAGACATTATTTAGGGGCTAAATGCTCTTTACAGAGTCACAAATACAAATTAACTAGAAATAACCAAGTCAAACACTGTCTTTCTTCTTGTGTAATATAAACAAACTATTAAAATAAGTACTTTGCACTAAAACCTCAAAAATTATCCAAAATTAATTTCTGATCCAAGTAATTTCTTTTAAGTAAAGATTTCAGAATCTGAAGCCATTCTTTAAGCTAATTTTATGGCTTCTGCATTCTCATCTTTGTAAAACCCATCAATAATCTTTTACTGACTTAAAAAATTTCTGAAAGTAATAAAATGAATCGTGCCCATCAGTGTGAAAACATGATATCAAAGGAACAGAAATTGAACAGAACTTATCAGAATTGAACAGAACATCTAAACTATTAGAAAATTTTAATGGTTTAAATACAGAGATCTGATCACATGAACCATGAACAACATTTTCAAAAAATGGGAAAAAATTTTTCACCAATTCAAATCTGAAACACCTGCAAGATTTACAGTAAACAACATGCAAACTGTAACAGTCAGAAAGGTTTTATCACTTAGAACTTTGTGTCACTCAAAGGCGACAACACATTGTCATGGACAAAGACACTAATTTCAGAAATCTCAAAATAATAGCCTTCTATAATTCAAGGGAGAATCCCTCAGCCAGAACATTCTGTTCACAGTACCAAAGAACAAGGACAGTCTTGGTAATGGGAGCTGCTGATTCAGGTTCGGATTAATGGCCAAAGTATGTATGCTGATCTACTATGGAATGTTGTGAATTTCAGTTTCTGTTTCATACTCCTAAGACCTAAACAAATGTCTCAAGGATGGCTGTAAGAATAAACCAGTTTGGGTTTCAAGAGAAGTATGTGGATCACCCTTCCAGAGAGCTGCATCTGAAGTCATTCATATTTTTTCAGAGTCCAGTTAAGAATATTGTGACTGACACTAACACTGAAGAGTAACCTGAAATTTTGCCCAGCCTTCGGTGTAGGCAGATATGCAATAGCAATAACTGACCAAAATAGCACAAATTATCTGTTCTCCTTAACCTTTACTTTTCCACTCATGTTCTAAAATAAAAATCACGGGATAAAGTAAGTACAACCTGACAAAACAGCTTCTGCTCCATCCAACAAAAATTAAACCACACCTAGAGCAAAAAGAGAGCCTTGCAACTAAGAGTAATTCTTTGTAATGAAAGCATGGTGTATTGAGAAAGTTCAACTTTAAATCCTGCTTTAAAAATGTGGTTTCTCAGATGAAAAAAGAACATACCAAAGAAAATTCACACACACATCCACACCTGGGTTTTGCTACTTCAGAAGGCTCGGAACCTTTTCTCTGTCTAATAATAAAAAGCACCTAAGCACAAATCTCAATCTGATAAAAATTAATGTGCAAATTTTTATGTGAAGTCACCCATCTCTCAGGCAACTCCTTATATGTAATCTACATTCTCTCCCATCTTCAAAATTGCAGTGCAACTCTCAATCTGAAGACTGGAAATTTGAGTTACTGCCATGTGAGTACAGACCTAATATCAAAATAATGTAATTACCAAATTCCTCCAGGACAAAGACTCCTCGCACAGTATTGCACTTTTTAATGTGATTCAGCTCTATGAAAACCTACAAAAACAGGAGGAAAAGTGACATAAAATTAGTTGGGCTTGTAGTTTTTTTTAAACCAAAAATCAAAATTAAACAAAAACATCATCACAACAGATACAACCTGAAGTTCTATAGCATACACTACCAGTTCATTTACAGTTTAATATATAAATAAAGGGTGAAATAAATATTCAGAAGACAAACTTGCCACAATGCTAGAAATCAACAAAAAACTTAAAAGTGCTAAGAAGCGAAGACAGCAGAAGATGAAGTACCTTCCGCTCCTTGCAGGAGGAGAAAGCATGGAAGAGAAACGAAGGAGTTAGTAACTCTGACATATCCAACATTGCTACCCCTTCAGGCACTCAAATGAGTTATTGCAAAAAGAATACCAACACACCTGAAATACAGCAAAAGAGGGGGACGAGAATAAAGCTGGCTCCCAAATTTGGCACTATTTGTAGCCTCTGATCCATCCCAGGTAGTTTCTGCCCCTCCATGCATCCTCCTCCAGCACAGAGGGCAGGTAAGGGGCACTATACTTCCCACCCTGATACTGATCCTCCCAACCTACCAAGCAGTCAAATTGAATCCAATGAGGAACCACTAACCTTTCCTCTCCCTGACGTTTCTGCCATGTAAGATTTTACTAGAGTTTATGACATATAATCTTCAGATTTCCTTTTAACAGTCAGTACCAGTTTTCTGCTTTGAGCAGGATGGGAGAGTTTGGATCCTTCTCTATGGCTTGCTCACTTCACATATGGCTTTGCCAGCTGAGCAAGTCACTTAGTAAACAAGCCTGGCTTAAAGTCATGTTTTACATACATGAACCCCAAAAGACAAAAGCAGTTGAACTACATGACAAGATTTTTCAGTCCAGAACATAGATGCCAAGATTGCATGAATAAACAAGTTCTCTTTGCATAACAAGTTTAACATCCAATCTATTTGAAGATACAAAACAGCCCCTTCTTATGTGCACATTTCCAGAAGGGTCAAAGTCAGTACACAGACATAAGAAGCTGTAGCAAGTGCTATAAGGACTCTAATCCATATCCCAGCTTCTAGCAGACTTGCTTTTCAAGGCCAGAGAAACACTAAGAGCAACACTGCCCTAATATTCAGTATCTATGTCAAACACCTTAGAGAGGTCCTTGCAAAAATGTATTACAATAGTGTGGTTTGATACTTTGAGTGCCTACACCTTTAGGATACCATGATCTCAGGACCTTTTTTTTAAATGGTACTGGAGAAATTTCACTGTCTTGGAAAGAAGGGAAAGAAAAACTCTGCAACCCTCCTGAATCCCAAATCAGCAGCACCAATGTAGTCATGCATTATATGCTACGCATGAAAGACAAAGGATGTCAACACCAGAAATTGTTGTGGGGTTTTTTGAAGAGAGTTATCTGTATCAAGAGAGATCAGTAAATGCACCATCTATCTGAGACATGCTGATTTTCAAATCAAAGGAATTTTATTGCTATTTTTATTGAACTAACCAACAGACCTGAGATATTTTTTGTTCAACATAAAAACCCAAAACTTCCACTTACTTAACCAAAAATCTTGCTTTCTGCTTATGTTCAAGCACTCAAGGGAAAGGAGACTTAATCCCATCTCTTTTGTTTGCCTGTTTTCACTCATGTTCTGTATCAGTTTACTCAGTCAAAAACATTTTATTTTTTGAGGTATAGTTACAGAATAAACAAATCAATAACAGAATACTTTCTTTACTGCAATTAGCTCTGGTTTTTTGTAATCTTTCCAGTGAAAAGTTTTTGCTAATAGTCTGAAGTATAAAAATTCAGAAACTCAATAGAAAGGCTCAGGCAAAACACTGGCCATTTTATTTGGGAAGAATAAAACTGTCTAAGAGACTTGACTGCCCCATGTGCTCACAATCTGAGTTAATGTTACAGAGTGCTGCACTTCCATAAGACCTATGAGCAAGATGAAAATTTATCAAGTTGGTCACAATTACAATCCATTTTCAGAAGATATGAGTTGAAGGGTAATTTCTTGCTGTATTGTTTTAGGGACAGAGATGCTCTCCTCTCACTCCATCAGAAAACACACATAAAGGAAATAGCAGTTACTTACCCTAGGGAAACTGTTGTTCCTAAAGACAGAGCATTCAGTGTGGATCCTACTGCAGATAAAGCATGTGCCTTATGCATCTTATTAAGCTTCCATATATTTTTGACACAAATGAATTCATAATGGGCACAGGCTACTGAGTCCCCATATTACAAGAGTTTGCAGATGTGAACTCAGAATTATCTGCCAATGCCACAGGCAAACTTGATTCCTCCCTATTCTAAAGAACATCCTTTGACCTGCTAGGCACAGACAGACTACAACATTTTTTATTCTTAAACTTTTATGTGCTGCAGCATGGTGAGACAATGTGAACACTAAAGACAACCCTCACACGTCAGTAACAGGTTGTCCCACCATGCATCTGAGACATTTCCTAAGGAATTCACAAGAGGGTAAGAAAGTACACACACTGCAAATCAAGGGCCTTCAGAAATGGCTTCGTAACAGCAAGCTTCACACTGAAGCAGTATGTTCAGTCTTCTCAGGTAGACTCCATTTATACTTTTCCTTTAAACTCCTCTTCCTATGCTCTAAATTAATTCTGTGACATCCTATCAATCAGAGCAAGAGAAATCCCTTATACTAGTAAACCACAATACTAAAAAGAATACTTGCAAAGATAGCCAAGAACAGGGTCTTCATATTAAGTAAAGAGAAGAAGATGAAAAGAAATCTGGGCCTGATGAGATCCTGTAGGCTTTTGTTGGTCAGTATCCCCATTCAAACTCAACAGAAACAGAAAATGCCATTTTCAACACCAAAAAACAGCTGTGGGATCCTGATTCTAATGATGCTTATATAAATATTCTGAAGTCAACTGCCTTAGGGAGCAATTCACACAACGTATACAAGAATTGAAAAGAAAAAATCATCCAAAATAGCAGACTTTTTATTAAGAAAACAGTCTGGTTGATGAGTGTCAGAGTAAGAATGCTAACATCCTTTAGCTCCAAAGATTATGAAACTGGAGGGGATTTTTTTTTTTTTTTGCATGGTGCAAATAGTAGGAGTCCTTTATGTAACTGCTACAGTTGTCCATTCTACAGAAACCCTCAAATGACACACATTTGATATCTGTCTAGACACTTTGCTTTGAGAAGGAAAACAGGAAGTATCTCTTAGATCCCTTAAATGGTACTGAATGCTCTAGTCAGCTGGCAATATAATCTAACAGACCAAGAATTAAACATGTTGAACAAATGCAGTGTATTTTCCAGAACTGCACTTGTTTCAATATCCATCTCATCTGGCTACAGCTGGCTACAGGTGATGAAGAGAAGGAACAATCCTTCAGGTGAGGGAGATTGCTGGCATATGTCCTGGTCCTGACCTGCACAGACTCTTTTCAAGAAAAAAAGATAGGAATCTTCATGACAGACAGCAAATTAGAACACCATTCTCTCTAAGGAAGGATATGACAAAGCTGGTATTCTACAAGTTCTGGTAGTAGCACAGGTCTCAGTATCTGTTGTACAAAATTAAAGTAATGCTCCAGACAGTCCCATACTGAAAATCAATACAAGGTTTCCCTAAAGCTTCTTTCTGAATGTCATTCCAGTCTTTCAGAAAAAAAAAAGAAAAAAAGAAAAAAGAAAAAAAAGGTTTGAATCTGGAGTTTTTCTTTTGCACAGATATATGTGTGCTCACTATGTGCTTAACACTGAGCATCTTTGTCTTGTGAAGATGCCTGTTACACTTAAAAACCATGCTGCTGCTGATGGGGCTATCATTTCATACATTTTTTCTCACTGCCAACGTGAATGTGCCTGCCTTTTCACTTATGAAATGGAGTCATCTCCATAGAGATGAGCAGTTTGAGCAGAAGTTTTTTGACTTCTGGGCAAAGTAGCAAACAGAACATTCCTACTGTGTGTCCTTACCTTAGGACACACAGTAATTTCTATTATATCCATCTATAAGGATATCAAATTGTTGCTTTGAGAGCAGGGTTTAATTTTCAAAGGCTTTAGACCTGCCATTTTCAAGAACTATGAAAATTCATTCTGTACTACCAATAACCTCCTCTTACAGATCTTTGTATTTCAGCACATCCAATGAAAAGATAAAATCTGTAACTTAGTCAAGTAGAGTGTTCCACCTCAGAGCAGGTCTGAAACTCTACACAGGTTGGACATAATCCAGGTTCTACCCTTGTAAGAGACAGCAAGGAAACTGAGGGAGGTGCACAACTCTCCACTTCTTATACTGGCACATATGAACTCCAAGTGGCACACGGTGCTGCTGCGACCTTGGGAGAAGTATTAAAGATTCTGAGCATGTGTGTTTGAGATGCACTTCCAGTGGATACATACTGATGTATCCTCAAAGAAAAACAAAGCTTGTGTGGGGAGAAAAGTCTAGTCAGGAGGAAAGGAAAAAACACTCCACAGAGAACTGACAGAAACTTTTCTTTTTTTCTCTCTCACACACATATACACACACTCTCCCTTCTCCCCTGAAAATTGATTCTACTGTCTAGCATAGCATGCATTTAATATATGCAAAACAAAAAAAACATAAAGCAAAATAAAAAACAAGGATCAAAGGAAGCAACAAAAACAACATCCAGAGAAAGGAAGAAATTACAATTCTACTTGTGTTTCCTCTATGCCCACAATATCTGCTATTTGGAAGGAAGAAGGAATCAGTACTTTTTTCCTATTTTTTAGACAGTTTCCTATTCTATTTTCATACATATTTCTACAGATAATTTCGAAAATTTTAAAATACAACAGATTAAATATAATGCAGAATGTTGCCTTCTGTACCTGCAACATTCAAACACTGTATCTTTAAGGCTGACTGCTTATGCAATGAGGATTTGTTCACTGTGTGATGCATTAGATCAGCTTAGATTATTATTGATCACTTCTTCTGTCCCTTAATACAGGCTAACATTTGTTTTGAGCTTAGGCAATTCAAACCACAAGAAACAAGAAGCTGAAAGATGTATCAACATCTTTTTTTAACAGATTATAGTTTTCCTGAGGATATTTAATTTCAGTGTGTTTTTGCATATATATATAGGTACGTGCTTGTGGGTTTGCATGTAAATATATCTCAGGGTTTTTTACCCACATCAAGCCATCCCCTGTCCTTATTGATACTCTGGGAAGAGGAAACACCTACACAGGCGTGCTGCAAAAAGCTTCATGCTCAGTCTTCTCATAGATTTCCCTCATACCTGACTGTGCATAAATTTCAGGTTAATTCCTTCCAGTGTGACCTGAAGAAGACCTCCTTCACCAGTTTTCATATCCTGCACAGGGAACTCACCACCCAACTCAGGGCCTGTGATGTTAATAAAGAAAAAAAAAACCAAACCCCAAAACAAAAACAACAACAAACCAAAACAAAAATCCAGAGAGAGAGAGAGAATGCAGAAAGCAGTCAGCCAAGTCATGGTATGTGGAAGGGGAATACAAAATAGTAAAAACATAATTCCTATTAATGTGCATAGCAAAAGGACACTACTAAAAATAGTAGAGAGCATTTCAGTGAGTCCACTCACTAATGACAGCTTTCTGAGAACCACTAGGATTTTAAGTATTGTAATAAATTTCATTCTGGTGACATGAAGTAACACCAATGTCAGTTCATCCTGTACTTATTCTACATCATATTGGGGTACTGTTTGTTTGCCTTAAATGCCACATGTCATTTCTGCATAGTAAGACTATGCAATCACATAATACCATAGACAGCATAGTCTTAAGTACAGATACATAAGCAGCATAAAAGAGGCTTGTATTTGTGAGCTGCATTACATGGTATTGTTCTAAGCAATTAAAATGTCAAAATATTATTAAAATAATAATTTAATAGAGCATATTAATAAGTGAATAATCTAGACATTTTCATCTAGTTTCTTTTGCATTATTCAGTTCAGCTAAAAAGTGCATTCTTAAAATGATTTTTGAAAAATTAACATTTCTTGTAGAACCACTGAGCTCTTGGGAATGGCTTTTAACACAATTCAAACACTTTTCAAACACATTTTTAATACTAAATTATTGCCCAATTTTTAAAATAACTTTCAAATACACTCTTGCTAAAGACAACAATCTGCTACTTGCACTTGGATGCACAAAGTTACCCCAAGATTTCCAAGTAAAAGGAGATTATGTTTAAAGGAGTTATTAATAAAAAAATTTGCTGATTGCAGATAAAACAACAAATGTTCCCAACATGTAAATTCTTGTACCTGGTTTAATGCTTTGCTGCCTTGCTGCTGCTCGCTCCATACTGTCTTTTACACAGTAGTACAGTTCCCGACACTAACAGATATAAAAAGAGTAATATAATGTTATTTCTCCAAATTACTAAGGGAGGGGAAAGAACAGCAAGATTCTAAGATTCTACAAAAACAACAAGCCCCATGTGGTGCCCAATGACCAAAAGCCTATTCAAGTTCAAGCACACCTACTTACCAGTTAGTATTTATGTTTGTTTTACAAGATGATAGAGAAATTATTTCATAGCATTTAACCACACAAACTAGTGAAGGGTTCATGCCTTGGCACATTCTAACCAAGCCTATGCAGTTTCCTACTGTAGAAAAAGCATCAAAATAATCCCTCCCTTTCTTTCAGCTTCCAGCAATCAATATTGCCAGTCATGCACATAATACCTATCTTTGTTATTCAAATTGATTTCTTTATGGCATATTCTTTTCTTCTTCCTTCAACTCTGAGATTAAGCCATCATCTCAGAGCTAAATTTAAGAAAATTTTCTATCCATAGCCCGAGATACATGACACAGAGAAGGTTGAACTACTCTATACTAGAAAGGAACAAATTTGATGGATGGACAAACTCAAAAGATTTGAGATCAGCAGCTCAACATCCAAGTGGAAACCAGTGAAAAGTGGTGTTCCCTGGGTGTTGGTACTGGGTCCAATGCTGTTTAACACCTTTGTCAGTGACATGGACAGTGGGACTAATGAAAGGTGTCCCATGGCAGTGGGGGGTTAAAAGTAGGTGATCTGAAAGGTCCCCTCCAACCCAAGACATTCTATGATTCTAAGATTAAAAATTATACAATTAACTCATAGGGCATAGTTTTATTTAGGTTTTGCCCATGAATACTCTGCAATATTTTTACTATCTTCACAAGCCTGCAAGCTCACACAATATTTAATAATACTGATGCTTTTCTTCTTCTAACAAAAAAGCTACATGTCATTTCTTAAATTACTTTCTGGTAGACAACTGTCTTCAAGTAAATACAGGGCACCATGCCAGCTTCAGATGTCAGTGCTGCTAGACAGCCATTGCTGACCAGTGCTGAAAAGAGAGTGCTACTTTTTGACTAAACATGGAATATGATATGCAAAGGATTTGGTTTTTTCTGTGTTGTTATTCCTGCAGTATTGTGTATATTAAACAAGGTACAAACCTTCTTTGTGTAGAACTTGTTCAGTTGTGTCTCCTGCCCATTCCTGCGCCAGAGGCAAAGCACTTTTGTTTTGGGACAGTAAGTCATGTTGATGAGTTTCTCATACCACCAACGTTCATACACAGTTCCAATGTTGCTTCTCAGCACAATACAATCATCACATACCTGGGAGCACAGAATATTACATAAGATTTTTAAACTTATTTCTCTTATTTCTTCTGCTACTAGTTGCATTAGTATTATTCTTGTCTCTACCTCCATGAAAAATATGTCTCCTGTTGTGTCTGTCCCAGCATGTACTACAAAAGTCTGCTTCTTGATGTGGCGGCTGCCACTGGGTCTCACAGGGAGCTCCCGTCCATTCTAGAAAAAACCCACATGCAATCATTAATGAACTTTGAAAAATAAATCCATCAGGTGACACAAGTAAAAGAAAGAAGAATTTTTACCAGTATTTAATGAGCTTATTGGAGATACTTTTGGACAAAGCAGTAAGCAAGATACTCCAGTAAGTTTAGTTTCAACAAGTGTGACTGTGAGAGTTATCACAGCATACAACATTCATGTGGTACCATACTCAGTATGGGAAAGTGAGGTGTCTGAGTTCTGGTACCATTGCAGTAAACTGGTCTGATTTTTTCCAATTAATTATAAGATAATTTTGTGCCTTTTCTGTGCAGAAAAGTAAGTTCCAAATGTAGAAATTACCTTTAAAAGAGCCTAACTTGTGTCCACGCTGGTGATGGTTGTGTTAAAAACTGGCTAGATTTACTAACTGAGGCTTTAGCCTGTATTCTTATTGATCATTACAGGACATTAGATTTATTCTATATGAATACTGGAAACAGTTTTGTACAGAAACTGATTGCTACAAGTCTTATAGTGGCCTGGAAACTGATAGAAAGCTAAACACTTCTTACAGTCATAGTAATCATAAAGGTACCTGCCCGCAAAAGTTATTAAGAAAACATTAATGTTGCACAGAAGTGCAGTACATAAGTGTCATGTTTATATATATTTGTATTGCAGCTCTAATTGATAACTCTGTAACATTAAAACATTATAAACGGGGTCATCCAGTCACAGTCTTTATCCTATGCTTGTGAAGAGTAGCATTTAAAAATTCAGTTAATTATTTTTAATATTTTTTTCATTAGTGTTGCAGAGAATACACGTAAGATTTTTCAGGCAATTTATTTCCTCCACTGTAGATCCCAGAGGTATATCACTCATCACTGTTTTACTTACCAGATTGGCAAGTTTGTCCAGAATATCATTTATTTGCTGGCTGTGCACCAATCCAATGTGCGATTTTCCCATTAGACGACGCACCTTCTTCCTGATATCATTCTTGTTCACCTAGAAAGCAGATATACAGACAGTTGCATACTCTTCTCTACTCATAGGAAGCAACTCCAATCTCCCAAACATATCTTGGTTTCCATTGTTAAGAAGCAAATCAACTGATCTCCAGTTCACTCATGCTAGGGCCTCTTTAACTCAGAAGTACAGGACAATGCTTCACATATCCCACTTTTTCCAGCTACTGTGCAAGTGATGCTGAGCACAACAAATTTTCTGCCTGCCCATGTGCACAAGCTGCAGTTCCACTACCCACCACTTCCAACCACTGACATCAAAAGCCTCAGTTCTCCACGTTACTACTTCTGAGTCTCACTGGCCAGACCAGCTTCTCCACCTCTTCCTCTGCACAGACTAAAGTTACGCAGCTGTGGAGCCCTCAACACTACATGGTATCTTTCAGAATTCTCATTCTTTCACCATGTGTTTCCTGATCACTAGGCTGTGGCTATAACCCTTCCAAGAGAGTCTGCAAACAGCAAAAGTTTATTCCTGAAGATGAGCTGCAGGCAAGCTCAGAAGCAAAATATTGCAGCCTCAACTGCCCTTTCAAAAGGCTACTATGAATGCCAGCCATTGATACTAAAGGCTTCAAAGACAGTACACTAATGTTTGAGAGCTGATTTCAAGCTGGATCAAACATTGTTTTTCAACACATTTGCATTATGACCTTAATGTTGTGGAGTACATAAAACAAACTCAATCTGTTTCCTTCCTTTGGAAAGAATTCTTTGTATTTGAAAGAAAGCATTGTATTTTTAATATATTTTAAAATTAAAGTCTACCAGGCTCTGCTATGCAAAACAAGAAAATAAATTAAAGCACCAAAGTGCTGAATTTGCAGGATTATGATTCCCTTGATAGCTTGAACAAATTCATTTCTCTAGTAACTGTGCACTCTATACTAGAAACTGCCCTTATTATCCACTGTTCTGAGTTTCATAAACAGAGACGCATGGTTTCAAGACAACACCAATGAAATATACTGCTTAAATCTGAGCAGCAATCTATTGAAAAGAACAAGAAGTCACCTTTATCATAAGCATATAAGCAATCATATTATGCAGCAGTGTAGCCAACAAGCGATCCTCATCATCCTCCAAACGCTTTCGATCGTGTTCTCCCAGGGACAGGTACCTGCAAGAAGAGCTACATCTGAAGCAGACTCACAGGCACTCTTCAGCCACTTCAGTAAAGCACTGGCAGAGGATACATCACTGTTTGTGAGGTGTATGGTAAATAAAACCTCTGAAACACTAAGTCAAATGGGCATTTTCCAGTAAAACACTGTGATCAGTAATTAAACATTTCCCTTAATTATTAACTAGTTGAAGCAAATAACATCTGCTCAGTAGGAAATTGGTTAGTGGTCTGCTGGGCTTATCCATTTCCTGTTCTCTGCAGTTACAGCTCCATAACAATTACAACTGTCAGAAGAAGAACACATAACTCAGCATAAGAGCTATCCAGCATTAGAGCTTAAATACAGCTGCAAGGCAGAAGAAAGCTGATGAAGGAAGTGCACCAGGCACTCTCTTTTTCCAGTAAGGTAGGCAGTTTCTGGAATAAAAGTTTTGAAACCAGCACCCCAAACTAGCTCTTATTTTGGCCACCAGATTTCATGTTCTCTGATAGCATGGATGGAGGCAGTAGACAAGAGCACAGAATCATCAGCTGTTAAGAGAGCTAGGGGGAGGAAAAGGAAGTTAGTCAAGATTGACATCTTAGAAGCAGTCAAGCCCTAGGCAACCACGCAGATATTTTTAAAGAGTGGTTTCCTCATGCGGTTTTTTTGTTTGTTTGTTTTAACTACGAGCTGTGAAAACACCTTTAAGTTACTTTGCATTTTGAGAAGGCTCAAAATGCCATTTCTAGAAATATTTAATTCTGTCACTTTATGTCAACACACTATTATTTCAGAATATAGTCATCCTGCCACAGAAATCTCTTGCTTTACTAATGATCTAGGCTATTCCATCTGTTCATATTGTTATCATGCTCACAGTACCCATTTCTCAGGAAATATTTCATCACAAGAGTTAAAACATATATATCTCATAACTAAAGACAAGTATTTCAGTATCAGGAGCTATTGACCAGCTGAGAGAGAAAAGGCTCCCTTTGGAATAGTCAGGTACAGTAACAAGGTTTACAAAGTGACAGTCTCATATTAAGCAGAATTAAAATATTTTTTTCCCCGTTCTATTTTTACTATTTCAGTCCCAGGTGAAACAATGAGGAGGAAAAAGGTCTACTGAAGAATTTACCTGTCAATCATCTCCTGAGGTCCCTGGTCCATCCCCATTCCTTCTCTCTCCAACATCACAGCATCCAAAAAAGCATCTTCCCAGAACTGCATCTGGTCCCACAAAGTTGAACGCTCTTTGCCTATGCAATGTATAAAAGAACTGAGCATTGAGCATTTATTCCATTTACTCCAGTCAGATACATTAGGATTAATTACTGTTCATTCCCACTCCTTGAAAATACCATAAGCCAACACACAATGAAATTATAGTAAAAAATTTTAAAAACGTTACTTGTAAACCACAAGCAATACCACAACTGAAGAAAAGTGTAAAAGAAAAGACAAGACAAATCTCTCATTCTAATTAATGGCCCAATATTTTTAATCCCTTACAATAAAGTACCTCTCATCTCTATTCTTTAAGGAGTATAAATTCTTCCATAAACTGTTAACACTGTCCGAAAGAGACAGGAATATCTCACACAGACACAGATCACAGCAAACACACAGAGAAGTAGAAAGGTAAGATTATTACTCAGAGAGAAGGTTTCCATTGCAGCATCCTCTAACTGGTCCCAGACAGATCCTTTATCCCTACCTGCACCATTCCAAGCAGGTAGGAACGATAAATGGGAAGGATGAAAAACACAGGAAGAGACAGCTTTTCATTAGCAGCAAGTCGAGACAAAATACAAAAAAGCCAATGTACTCCTAATGCAAGGATACACTTGAAGCCCTTTAGTATTCTGAGTTTAGCCCTCTGTTCAGTGACTTAAGCTGAATTATCATCATTCAAGATCAGTGATGTATTTTAGCTTTCCATACACAGTTAACTTCCTTCTCCCCTTCTTCACACTGTTTAAAGAATTCATATTCAAGAAGAGCAAGACACTTGGACAGACTGAATTTTATGCAAACTACACCACTCACACCAATCTCCTCTTACACTTACTCAATTTCCCCAGCAAAACTTTGGCTTTGCTCTGAATAGTCTGACGTGCCTTCCTATTCTACCAGCATGGACAACAGTTAGAGGTTAAAAACAGTGTTAGGGAAAGCAAAAATTCCAGTCTGTCCTACACATGTTTTCATCTGAACTTCACCCTGAAAGATTCCCTCCCCACAAAAAAAAGTAGCTTACCCAAAAGTCCTTCATAGAGATAGACACGCTGGTTCCCATCCTCTGGACCTCTCCCTGGAGTACTCCCCTTGCTATCCTTCACACTCTGCTTCAGGTTGTGAGACTTGGCCTGAAAACAATACAAGAGGTATTGGCAATTTAACTCTGCACCCTGCAGGGCTTTCTCTTGGGCTGTTGGGTTTAACAGATGCAGTTTGCAAGCTATACTTCAAAAAAGCTTCTGCATTCACAAAACAACTGTTTTGTTCAAAGAGCAGCGTAATGCACTTAAAACATCCAGAGTCAGACAAAGAAAAACCAAAGAGAGACAAATAGAGAAATCAAAACACAGTGGAGACTCAGTGCTTCCCTGAAGGAAAACTGAGGCAAAACAAAAATGCAAGCCCCAGACTAAAGGAAAGAACCTCATCCCCTATATTTCACACTTATGCATTCATAAAGGTATAACATTAAGCAAGTAATTACATATCACCTGGCCTGAAGAGTGAGAGCTGGGACTACCAGCCAGCAGGAACTGTGACAACAAAGCTGGCCCATTTATGTCTCCACCACCAGGTAAACTACTAAGTGCTATATTGAATTCACTGCACATCCTATACACCCCTCATCTTTGTTCTAAATCTCTTACAAGGGTTCTAAGAATTTTATTTAGTTTCTATTTAGTTCTATTCTATTTAGTTTAGTAGAAAAATGCAGAAAAATAAATGTTAAAAAAAAAGTCTGACTCTTCAGTAACTGAGAGAACACCCTCTTGCAATAAAGGAAGCACACATGGTTAAATCATTTTCAGGCTTTTTGTAGAAACATACCATGAAACACAATGGTTTTGTTTGTTTCTTAACATTAGAAGTACAAGCCCTTTAAAGGCTTTTACAATCTTATCAGGATTATAAAATAATGAACACAGACTGATCTTGAGGCACTGCAAGTTGTTTTCTTATTTTCCTGAGAGCTCGATTTAGCCAAATCAAGTGTATCATTATTTTCTTGGTAAAATGTGTATTAGAGGTTATACATGATAATCAAGGACTTTACAAAATGAAGTGCTCACAAATCATTTGGATTTTACCACATAAAGATCTTCCAACTAGGCAAATATATTTCAATGTTATGATTACACTTCAAATAGAACTAAAGTAATATTTTAAAGAAACAGAACAGCTGCTAAAACTAGAATGGATCACTCCTTTACTCTTATCAAACAGCTGCTCCTAAAAAAACAAGGAATTTTCCTTTTAGTTAAGGATGAACAATGCCCACCAATGTTGTAGTGCCTTTGAAAGGTAATTAAATGTCGATTTGGTTGAGAAAAATATTGAATTAATATTAAACATTACTAGAGTCTCTAAGGTGGTGCAAGATGTAAATCTACTACTTTCAAAAAACTATTTATTGCATAGGAAATGAAGAAAGGTATGTGGATCCAGACAAAACTACATCTTTGACATTGCAATATTGTAAGTCATTGCTGATTAACCCTCAGAACTGAATCAGAGATCTTCTTCCATACATGCATACACATTGAAATATTACTATAAAAGATATATTAAAAAAAAATGAAGTCTGCAATGCCCTTACAAAGATGGAGCTAGTAGCAGAGTTTGTCTCAATTTCACTGTCTGACACAGTGCCTCTGGATCCTGCTAAGTTGCCACCATTTTCCACACTTGGGCCATCACCAGCATTACTACTCAAGTCACTGTCTGCTCCCAATGTCTCTCCAGAACTGTTACTAACCTGTGGAAAAAAAATAAAGCAATTACCTTCAACAGATAATGCATCAGAGAATTTGTTCTTATTTTTAATGCATCAAACAATCTGCCTTTTTTGCTCTCAGGTTACCTTTTTAAACTTCTATTTTTTATAGATGGTTTATACACAACTAAGACGTATTCAGAGAATTTTTGCAATCCACCAGTTCCACAAATACACCAATATGTAGGAATATGCAACAGCAATGAGCACCATATATAAAGGCTGCAATCTGCCCATAAAGCAAGCACTATATATGTTCTGTCAGACACACATGCTTGCTACCCACTCAGAGGCTCTGGAGAGAAAACTCACAGAGTACATTATGCGTGTGTGACACTGTGCTGCCACACCACACAAAATGTAGGCACGAAATGCCCTTCCCCACTTTAACAAGAAGTGAATCACATCCAGATTTCACTCTGGGCATATCCTACCACAGTGCTGACTTCAGAATCCTGGCTTGTACTTCGGACCATAACTGTTGGTCCTCCACTGGGAAGAGAGTCAAAATCACTCTTCTGCAATCAAAACATATAAAGGACAAGAAGAGTCACATTAGTTTTTACTGTAAGGAGAGAACATCACATCCCATTCTTCTGGGCTCCTGAATTACATGCCTTATGCTTCCTTAGTTTATCTAGCCAATCAAATAGAAACTACTGTCTGAGTGTCAAAAAGACTATGGTGTCCTGTAATTGAGTTTACAAAGACCAATGCCCTAGAGAAAGGGGCGAAGAAATTTTAAGAAATGAGCCTCTCCAGAACACTCACACCCTAGAATTCTTCCTGTAATTAAATAGTGAATAGAAGAGTCTTGTCTCTCACCACATAAATAAAGCAAACATAGGAGCCACTGACCTGAGAACCTGAGGCCAAACTGAGGCCACTGTCTGCACTGATTTGGGATTTCTTCTCATCTGTTTCTCCCAAATCAAATTGTTTCACACCTTCTGGTCCTGAACAAAGGAAAAAGTAAATAATTACTGTACCAATTAAAAACAGCACAGGAGAAAGCAGATGACAGACTGGAAGCAGGAACAGTACCAAGAAAATAGATCTGCTTTCTCATTTCTTTGATTTTTGATGTATTTTTTATTATTCCTTGGTACTGAAAACAACAAGGCCAGCAGAGCACATCTGCTAGTCTTCAAACATTAGTTTGAATTTCAAAAACTCCGAAGTCCAGGAGTGACTATAATTAAACAGTACCTTTCTTAGCCATTCAAGAGAGATAAGAGGACAGACAACAGTCAAGTAGCTTCCAGTAACAATAACACATGCAGAGCAGTTGACATTCAACTCTAGGAAGCCACTTTCTTTAATTCTTGGTAATAAAAAAGAATACCTATTTACTTAAAAGTCAGAATCCTTTTTTGAACAGCTCAATTGCTCAAGTCCTGGACTGACTTTTTTTTTGGTTACCCATTGCAACTATCTAGGCAAAAATCAGGCAACACATGACATGAAAATCAACAGTGACAATTGGTGTTACCTAGTAACAGTTTCAAAAATTAAGCTTGTATGATGCTGTACTTCACAACATTCCCCAATTACATTAACAAATGGCTCTCCAAGAGTTGGCAATCACACAGGTAGGGGAGAGAGAGAGAGGGAATCAGCAAGCTTGTAAGTCATGCATTCATTAACCCAATTATTCAAAAATCAAAAAAGGGAAAGAAAGGATAAAGAACTTTATGCTCAATTTCCCATGCACTTCTAGAATTGTATCATCTACTGTCCTCAGATGGAATGGCAGAAGGAAAAGAGAATGATGGAGAGGTAGAGCCTGAAAAGAAATCTGGATAAGCACTGAATGAAGTAAATAACAATGCAAGAAAAGAGTGTGTTATAAGCTGTACACAGAATGTTAATACTCTCAGAAAGGGGAAGAGACTGAATGCAATACTTCTGCCATAGCCATATCTGCCAACTATTCAGTAACAGGAAGACATGATCAGCTGCTGGAATATTTGTATTATATACCCATGTCTATAGCCAGTATCTCTAAGCAAACAATGCCACTATATCTGTAACCACTGATCACAACAACCTGGGAATTATGAACATGTTTGTATTATATGTAGTATTAGAGAGCATAAGACAGTGAAAAGGAAAGAAAAGGGGAAGGGAGGAGAGAGAGAGAGAGAAGGATAATATACAAAGATTTGTGGGAGTGAGTTTGAGATGATATGTAAACTCATGAATAGCAAAGCCATAAGCGGGCTGTGCAGACCATACTAGCTTACTACTCAATGACCAATTCCTCCTGTGAAGTGTTTACAGAAAGTATTCTTCATTTTTCACAGTATTTTGTCTCTATACCCAAATGCCTTAGTTACTGTAAATCACCGCCTCAAAGACTCTAAGAAAGAGAAAGCATAAACAAAATTTGTGAAGAAAAATAACTAAAAATATCTCTTCTAAGAATTTGGAACATTATTTTCCACTTAAATACACATAGTTCACTAGAGGTCTATTTCCACTCATTCAAGTGGTCATCATTTCTAGTTCTGACACAGGCAAAAAGTTTTATATCTCATTACTACAGCAATAACACAAAATTTCAGCTGTGTGTTTTAAGCAATTTAGGAGTTTCCTATCCCAACACATAATTCAGATATGTTTCTGGCAGTTTGACTTTTAAAGGAATTGAAATTGATTGAAGCAGTTCAGATATTTGAGGGCTGTAACTGAGTTTAAGGAGCACAATAGCCACAATTACATTGTTGTCACTGTCAATTTACAGGCACTTAAAAACCTCCCTTTCCCTTCTTTATGGAGCCATATGTCTAATACACATGGAACACTAAAACCTCAGTTTATCCCTCCCAATGTAGGCATCTGCCTGAAAGGCTGGGTTTGGGAGAGCAAGTGTGTGCACACGCTATGTGTCCCACACAGTCCTACCTCAGCAGATAGCAATTCACAACTTGAGCACAGTAAGCTGTAACTGCAGAGGTGCCCTGTTCACCACAGTCATTGTCTCTGAACTAACTCTGGATGCCAACCTCTACTTAACAGAAGTACTTAACTGAGGTGTCTAGAACTAATGTAAGCAAACCCAGGCCTAGTCAGAATGTTAGAAATCTTCACTCATTCATCTCAGCTATCAATCCTTCCAAAACTGCAGTCTGTAAAATGAGCAGCATCAGCTCTGCCAAGTACAAACTAAGCTTATGGTTAGGAAACACCTACCACAACATGGCTGTTCTAAGTTGGCTGTTGTCCTTACGTCATATGTCCCTATTTACAACAGTGACAACCAAAAGAGCAAAATCTGGTATTGCACCTGCAGAGGATACATATTCAATACTTCATTCATTATCATATTTCAATAGATGTTCAGATTTATGTAGATTTAGACTATTACTTAGATTCTGCAACAGCCCCAAACTATTTCACTCCTTCTTTATCAAGGGATATGAAAAACAAAACCAGGTTGATTCCTTATTATGAGGCTATTTTCTAGAAGCCATCACTAAATACAATTCTTCACATACACCTTCTCTCTCCCCCTCAGAAGTATTTCTTGTTGCAGACTGACTGCTCATGGTTGATGCCAGTTAACAAAATTCGCCATCCCACGGCTTGAACAAACAGAAATTCCTCATTCCAGTAACATTTAATCAATATATCCATGTCAACAACTTGTTAAACAGGTTTTAACTTAAAGGAGATGGAGTATCTTAAAATTCTTCCATATTTATCTGATTGGCGAGGATGCAGAACAGCTGCTTCCTCTTCTTTGAAGTCAACATTCAGGGGAGGAAAAAAGAAAGAAAAAAAAAAAAAGAGACATTTGAACACAATTTCCTCAGGGCAAACAGATCTGGTTTGGTCTCTTGAATGGAGACTTTTTTGATAGATTTTGTTCTTGTGAGTATAAAACCTATGTGCCATAGATGCAAGCTCACCCTGCACTTGGGGAGTTGGCAGTTATGGGGAGGCTGGAGGAGTCAGTTTCTACATTTTTTTTTAATTTCCTTACTCGTTTTTTCCAAAGATTTTTGCTTTTTCACTTCCTGGTGCTTGTTCCACAACTCTACCCAAGATGCATTGAAAGCAGGAGAGAAAGAGAAAGAGTCAGTGGCTGGTCAGACAGGTGAAAATGGGGAAAAAATTCAAACAAAAACCCCACCCCTTCACCTCAAAAAAAAAAAAAAAAAAAAAGGCAGAATTTCATTACAACTACCGAGTGAAGGGTTAATTAACACCATTTTAAAATAAATCAATGTTAGCTATTGAGCACTGCATCATCTCTTAGTCACAGTATTCAAACATTAGAGATGACTTCATACAGTTGTGGTGCATCCCTCCTCGGGCCACATTGACAGCAGTGAATCAACTAAGGAAAAACAGCTCTTGTGAACAAATAATTAATCACCTTTTCTAAGAAAGGGATTTAAGACTGTCAGATATTTACTCCTCTAAAACATAGGCATCACAGAAGCTCTAATTAACAGAAACATTTCAATGTCTCTAATTTATATCACTGAAAGGAGAAAGACACAAAAACAGCAGCAGCAGCAATTCCAAAACTATTAAAGTGTAGGTTAACACAACATTTAACTAATATTGTATCTTACATATTATCACAAAGTTTACAAGTTATTGTTGACCTGACAACATTCTCAATAAATGCCTGGCTCTGCCTGTGAACCTGTCCTATATGCAAAGAGCTGAACTTCTCTGCATCCACTTGCTCCTATCAGGGTACAGAGAACAGAAAATGGTGAAGAACTAAAATGAGCAAGATATCAGACATGCTTAACTCCCACTTCCAAAACTCAAAGTCACAGCACTCCAATCAAGTTGACAAATTCCATAAGAGAATATACAGTGCATAGGCCAGCAAAACAGTCTGAAATTTTCTTAAAACTGAAAACTGGGACAAACCTTAGTGCCTGGGGCAAAGACACTTGCACTTTTCTATCACTCACATTGTTCAACTCTCTGAAATGCAGTCACCTTTTCTGCTCAGAAACATCAGATCATTACAGGTGCTGGCCTGTTAGCCAAAGGAAATATTATAAGCTGACATGCTGAGCTGACTCTAAATGTTAGGCACTGTCCTCTCTCAATAGCACCATTAAAACTGGGGACACTACAGAGGAAGACCCTCCTAGGAAAGTGGCAAAGGGCAGGAAAAACAAGAAAAATATTCTTCTACTGCTTTTTAAGAAAAACTTCCTGAGCAACTGAATGGTCACTTAAATGTGTTAGAAACCCATTCCACCCTGCAAATAGCAGAAATAAGGGCAAGACAAGCTCAAAATAAGTTCTATTGAGAAAAATATCCACTGAAAAAATTAAAAAGGATAGGTTACAACTGTGGAGGAAGGCTCCAAAGTATTATGAAAAAAGACATCAGGAGTGAGACAAATGCAACAAGGTAGAAAAAGCTAGAAAGATGGCTTCTAGTCTACCAACTTCTAGATCTGCTTCATGATTGATGGATGTTCCTTCAACTTTCATAAATAGACAGATGGATAAGATTAAATTGCTGAGGGATCCAAACAGCATCCTACAGGCTTATCAAGCTGAGCATACACTGACACAGATAACAATCCCTAAGATGAACTGAATTTGTTTGTTAAAGGGCTTTTATAACATCTGGCCTCTTCTGTGCTCACTCCATACGGCTTCACTTTAAAAATCACCAGTCTGAAAGCTACAACACCTGCCATTAACTTACTTTTAGCTGACTTGTCTGTTAATTTAGTGTAGAGTATATCCAAGCACATTAAAAATAGACTAGTTTTTACTTTCAAAGAAGAAAAACAAAACTTCAAATAAACTCACAGGACACAAAATACTACACCTATGGCTTTGTTACATGACCCTGAACTAAACAGGACAGCAGGTCCAAAAAGGACCTGATGTGGAAGAAGGATATAGCACAATCTTCTCTGTTTAAAAAAACCAGCCAAAATAGTGATCTGACCAGATTAAACATTATTTAAAAACTACTAATGGAAACTTCAGTAAGTACTGACATTTTCATCAAGTTATGGAAAGTATGCAATAAACCAAACTTATCACTAACATAAAGGGGTGAATTAATTAACTATGAACTTAAAGCCACCAGTGTCCTAACAAAAAGACCTACACTACAGGTGATGGCCTACACTACAGGTGATGATCCCTAGAAGACAACAACCCCAGAACTAAACAACTGGTAAGTATCAGAAGCATCATCTTCACAGTGAGTTTTCTAGGTAGGAATTAGGTATCAAAGCACAGTCAAGATCAGAGCTCAGCTGCTAAAAATCCATCCCACTGCACCTCAGAAATAGTAAATCCTGTGAACTTCATGGCCATTGTTCCTGTAGTACAAGAAAACTGCACAGATTCAGCTACCACAGATTCAGCTCTAGATCTGAGATGCAGTTTAATGACCACACTAACATACTCTTCACATATGACTCTGCAAACAGAGTTGTACATAATTTTACTCCATCCTTCTGAAGACTTCCCATTCTATATTTCCCCCTGTACCTGGGTAAAAAGGTTAGCAGCCCAATTTGCATTTCATCTATATAATACCGAGAGATTAATTCAGTTTTGTTTACATATCTGCAACCTGAGGTTGCAAGTACCTTCCAAACTTCACAGAACCAAGGAACTGCTGAATTTGAAAGGGACCTGTGGACATCATCTAGTCCAACCTCCCTGCTTAAAGCAGGATTGCCTAAAGCTGCCTGCCACAGGACCATGTCCAGTCAGGTATTTGCTTTCTCCACAGATGGAGAATCCACCACCTTTCCAGGCAACTTGTTCCAGTGTTGGACCATCTTCACATAAAAACATTTTTTCCCATGTATAAATGGAACTACTTACAAATACATTGTTATTTCAGCAACATGTAAATGCAATGTTATTCCAGCAACATGTTTACCAAATGCTCTTCCCTAAATAAATTAGTGTGAATGAGAAATCTGCATTTCATAGCCAAGCCATGACTAACACCAGTCTTGTCTTATTCTGAAGTTTCCATGACAGAACATAAAGGAAGTATAATAGCCAAGCAGCTTTAAATTATCTCTCTGCAACACAAGAGAAACTCTTTTCTTCTAGATCACACGAGTCAGATGCACATGGAGACTACACTGTTTTTACAGCAATTTCCTAAAAAGTGACTTGCATACCAGTCCATGTTTTGTGGTGTAAGACAAAAGCAGTTAGAAAAATAGGCTTCAGGAAAAACATTCAAGTCTTTTGAACTTGGGTCAGTCTAGGTAAAACCATATCCTTCTTGTCATTTAGCTCCATATAAGACAAGTGGAAACCATCATAGCATCAGAATCACCAATGAGAATGTACCTTTGCCTGTCCTTGAAGACTGTGAATTGTTTAAGGCTAATATTCTGGAAACAGTAGTTAACATGGCATATTATGTAGCACTTCTTTTGAAAAGCATTTCTTATATTGCTTCACAAACAGGAATTATTTGATCTGTATGATTTCCATTTATATGAGGTTTTAATTTCATCTAAGGGAAAGAAGCAGTCTTAGCAATCACATCAAAAGGTCTCTCTTCATTCTTTAAAGGAATACTGTCCTAGAGCCTGGTTTATTCTTAGTTGTGCCAGAAGCATACTTTCCCTTTTTTCCTTCTATAGAAAAGTAATGACGTACCCAGAGCAAACCAAACAACTAACTGAAATGCTGGAAATCTGAATCTGAAACTCTTTCAGCTTCCTGACAGCTTTTCAAATAGAGTGCAAGACTACTTTCTGAGCAACTGCCTCCACAGATTATCTCTTTTTACAAGAAAGCCAGTCAAGTCAGAGGGGTTCAGTATCAGTTCAGGACTCAACAGCACCCAGCCTGCAGTTATTATATGTGTATAAGAACAAATGTCTGTAGTCCTGTCACTCAGCTGCTCAACAAACACATTCCCTTGTCTTATGCCACAAACTACACATATATCCTCACAGCAGCACACTTTGAGAAGATTAATCTTTCATACAGTGATTCCACAAAAACGTTATTTTAAACAGGATGTAAGAAGCAATGACTATAATTTAACATGACATAATTTTGCAGTTGACAAAACATTTCCATATGCTGATGGTACTTCTCGTGTTTACAACCCACAGCCCACAGGATTCAGCCATTTTTTTCTTTCTCCTCCACCAAAAAAGTCTGTAAAGCCCTTTTTAAATAAATAGTTCTGAAAGCCCTACTTCAAACTTTTCCCCAAGACATAGGGAAAAGCTATACCATCTAAGAGTAAGACAGGAAAATCCTCAGTGACCAGCCTAGAATGCTGTTTAGAACACACGTTCTATTTGCTATTGCACAGAAGGAAAATCCATCAGTCCTGCTCACTGAAACTGTAACACTTCAACTAAAATATTTTTGAAAATTTTGTTGTTAACAAACAGCAGATTTTAGATCCCACTTATATGAGGATACAATCTACGTAACTCACAGGTAGCCAGCAATGACAGAAAACCTTTGTTTCATGTTTCCCTTCCACAGCTGCCCTTTCTGAAGTCCTGCTGTCCCTGTTCCTCTTTTGCCATTTCCCATTGCTTGAAAACAGCAATCACAGAGCAAAAAATAAGGCTGTTTAAGGTGTAATGAAATACAGAAACAATTAAGATTAGACGGCTTCTGGAAGAAAATTGTGGTGGATAGTTCATCCGAGAGTAGGGTGAAAACACGTATGATTGTTCCTTGTGATCCAAGGTGTAAATGAAGCATGTTACAGTAGCAATGCAGAGTGTTAAAATGGAGAGAATGCAAATAGAACCTAAGGCCAAACCAGAAGTCCCCCCTGTATTTCACATGCACCTCAATACACACCAATGGAAGCAATAAAATTTTCTTCCTTTAGACTTCTTGTGTCAAACTCCCTCGGCCCTTTGCCTGCAGGGCTCGGTGGCTTTGGCATTAGCTGAGGTACCGGCAGCTGCATCGCAGGTTTTGGCTCCACTCTTGGAGATGATGCAGGATCCTTGCCAACTGGAGTGACAGATCCATCTGTAGGACTTCGTTTTCTCTTTTCTGGTTCTTTAAATAAAAAGAACAGTGTTGAGAGAAAAATAAATAAATAAATAACTAGAAAGAAACACAAGGAAAAAGGAAATGAGAGCGGGAGAAGAAAGATGAGACAGATGGTCTCACCTAAATCATTAAGCCTGGCACTGAAACAGCTCAGTGTCACATTTGTTCCCATAGGTCAACATGGCTTGCTGATAGTCTGACACACTGGTGGAAACAGTAGAGGAGAAAGCCAGAGTACTGTTTTAGGGATACTCAAGTATCTCATTTCTGTATATCTGAAACCTCAAAACGTTCTCTGTAACACAGTAACTGTAGCATCTCCTCTACTGAATTGTGAAAACTTAAACAACTCTGCCTAAACTACCAAGAATACAATTTAAAGAAGTAAGTTATATAGTAAGTTCCTCTCACAGTGCAAAGATGACAAATACAATCAGTTTCATGGGTAACACTAAATGAAACTTAAGTTAGGGAAAAAAAACCCAAAATACCCATCAGCCATAGCTCTTCCATCAGTCTCTGAGCCTTCCTATAACCACATGTCCCTAAAGGCAGTTTGGATTAGTTTTCTGTATCAAACCCCATAGTCTGAATTACAGCAAAACCTTCAGAAAACAATAATTAAAACCAGATTTTCCATAAAGAGCCTCCTGCACGAACTATTCCAATAACTGATGAATCTAATAGCCAGAACTTCATATCCTGTTATCTAAACATGTCATACCACTAGATCTTGTGATACCTTTGTTCCGTGGATTTAAGATTCTGCTATCAGTAGCACCTTCCTATTTAGATAGTAATTGAAAAGAATCAACACCTAACACTCAACAGACTGAACACTTCCATCCTTCAGAGCAAAAGTGTTTCCCCAATTCCTTGTAGATATTTTCAGAAACCCCCTCAACTTTGCAAGATGTGATGACCAGAACTGGGAGCACTACCTCAGTTGTGGTCTTACTGATACATCAAGATACCGTACAGTAGCAGCATTCCAAATGTGTATTCACAGATACACAGTGCCCCCCTTCCCAGGTTTTACAGACACAGTAAATAGTGGGATGTTCACATACAGCAGCAGGAGATTGCTTCCTAGGATACATCTCCCAATCTTACTATTATTGCCAACTATCCTTGTTCCTAAAAACAAGCCCTTAGTTTGACCATACTATAATAACTTAATCACAACCGTGCTTTATTAAGATTTAGCTTACTCTAGACAAATATTTGCTCTAGACAAATAAGCTATATCCATCATGTCCTGTAGGATTACTAGTTTATTACTATATGTTAAATAAAATCAACATAAGGACAAATCTCTGTAAAACATTTCTAGAAACAAATACTAATTTCAACTAATTGAAAACAAGTAAAACATACCAAACAGCTAAAATTTGACAACAAATTAAGATGTTATGCAATAATGAGAAGAGTCTTTAAAAGTTTGCACCAAATTTTGTCTGTCATGACCACAACTAGTTTACTGGGAAAACTCTGCTTACCATCAAATTATGCTATTTGGTCTTCACTCTAAAACTACTGAGTTCTACATCAGCCACTCCAATTATCCTTAGAATCAGTGTCAGGCTAAAAGCTTGTAATTACCAAGATGAGCCTACTCTCCACATTCAGGACTGTTCTACTAGCACAGCCTTCCTTACCTCCCTCAGCATTCTAACAATGACTGGAAAGGAACACTAAGCCAACTCATAAAAAAATCCCTGATGCAAGATCCAGATGCATCAACTATAAAGGATTTAGTAGATGCTACTCCTTTGCTACTATGAAATAAGTAACTTTTCATCATTTGAGGTTACAGAAAAGTCAGATACCAAGCAGAGATTTAGCTTTTTGCCCTCTTTTGCTTTCTTCCTTAGCATGCATTTTCTTATTTTGCATTAAGAATCAGATTCTTAAGGAACAGCTGAAAAATAAAGAGGTATTTTCAGACTTTCTTCTCTAAGAGTATTTAGTTGTATGAGAATACCTGTGCAGTGCAATGTGGTTGGTGAGGTGTAAGTCTCGTATGGTTCAACATTACAAGTATCTCCCTCCCTACTGAGGTTGCCTGCAACAGCTTTCCAAGACTGTGGCTGGGACAGTTTTAGCTGAAGGTCCCCATTCCCAGAATTTCCATTTCAGCTGTATAAGTGCCAGGTTTTGTATCTCACTGAAGAGTTTCTATTTTCAATTAAATATCAGTATGGCCATTATTTTGCTCTGATCCAGTAACATGTATAAGAAACATAAAACAGGCTTCAAGTTTTATAAGGCTTCAGTAACAATTGTACAATTCTCACCATTTTGGAAGTGTTGGAAAAGCCCTGAAATATCAAAAGGCACAAAAACCTTCCCAATCTCGTTTGGTTCACAAAAACTATATTTTCATGAACACTTTTCTTACCTTTATTATAGTAGTGAGTATGTGCTATCTCTAGCAGGCCAAAAACACTGGCCATGCCTCCCAGGCCAGCATTTGCATATGACTGCTCCAGGCTTAACACAGTGCACTTCAGCAGGTCCAGCATGCCTTTATAAACTTTGCGGCTGATCTCCTGCAATGAAATCCCCATTAGTGCTGCTAGTTCAGACGTGAGAAAGCAATTCAACAAAAATTCCGAAACTGCTGTAACATCAGCTTTTCGCAATTGACAAAAACTTCCTGTGAACTGAGCCTCAGCAGATGCTCAGTGTGAGGACCCTGCTGAGTTCAGCACTGACCACGTCCTGTATGACATCCTGTCGAGCATCCTCCTCGGACTGGATTGTGCGATTCAGCTTGCTCAGTACAAAGACACGGAGCTGCTCGCTCTCCAGCAGACGTCGGACTCTCTTCATGTTCAGCCAGCCAACACCTTGCCCATCAAGAACATTGTGCACCACCTCCTTCAGGAACTGCTGGTTCTCACTGACACATTTGAGAGAAAGCAGGCAAAAGTTAGTCACCCTCTGCTTACTTTGGCTTGCATGGGAAGATAGCTATGGCCAGGGCACACACAGAAGTACCTTCCCTATCAACAGTAGTTGGCATCTAGCTCTGTCTGCTGCTAATGTAACTGCACACAGTTCAAGCTCTGTTCCACAGGTGTAGTATCAAATACTTTATTTTGTCCTTTATGTCCTAGAAAAAGCCATAATTGGGCTTTCCTCCAGCTCATCTTAGTACCATGCTACCCTTCATTTTCACAGCACCCCTCAGAATCCATAAGAATCCTTTATGCCTTAACCTTGTTCCACAGCCCCCATGTCTGAGCTGTAGGCTTTCTCTGAAAGAGGATGGGCAGCACTACTAACGCATTACTGCAGCAGCCTTAGCACATGCTTTGTGTGGCACATGTTTGCTCAGCTTCTTTTGCTACAGAGGGAAAGGTAAGAAGCAGGAATCTCCTGTGCAACTTTGTGCACTCCCCAATCTGAACTGCAGTTATTGTTCTTACTTGTCCCCCAAACCCAGTTAGAAACACACATTTGGCAAGATCAAAATAAATTCACTCTACCCATGACTGCTACATAAGAAAGGGAGGAGAAAGCACAGGCACAGGTTAGGTTATGTTTACTTGCACCATTCTGAGTCCCTTCCCAAGGCTGAGAACAGAACTTCACGTGAATTTATGGAATCAAACGGCTTCATTCGACTCAGTTGATCCCCCTTTATTGTGCATTAAAACTCCACTGTGCTAGATCACCTTGTTCAGAACACTCAAATTACAAGGAATATCAACTGAGTTAAAGTAGAAGCCTAGAACATTTTGGATCTCAGAAAGAAGGAGGATATATTTTGGAGCACAGAAGAATAAGCATGTGCACTATTAGCTGTAAGACATCTGTACCAAATCCTCTTAGGCAATAACATGTCCAGGTCTAGGGCAACAGAAAAGTATCATTTAGTTTTCAACAGCTAGACTTCTGAGAAAACACTGGCCAGGTATGAAGCCACTCTAACTACACTGAACACTTGAAAAGCAGGAAAAAAATATTACCTGGAATTGCTAGTTCGTCCCTGAGGTGATGGAGATTCTCTTTTCACAGTTGGGCTGTGCTTTATGACTGAAGACTTCTGATCAACAAGGGCCCGTCTGTTTCCTAAAAAGGAGAGGAAGCAGAATGAGAGGAAAGGGCAGGAAGAGAACAATCTGATCCCAGGACAGTAACAAGCAACACTAAAGTTGGCTAACACACCTATTTGAATTACAGGTAACAGACTTCAAACAAAATGGGAACTCCAAAAAAGCAGCAGCATATATCATATTCTAGCATCACACATCGGCAGAAAACAGTAATGGGAGTAATGCAGAGAGAAAAAGAGAAGATGGTAATGGGAGCAGGAGGTGAGAGGCAGGAAAAGTTTGGCTGCTCTGCATGCAGTTCCACAACGAGAATCATCTTCAAATTAGTCACTATATGTAAAAGCATAATGCATTGAGGGTGACTAGTATAGATCATGTGGTACTGGTTACCCAGCGAGAAAGGTAGCCCGAAGTCAGGCACAGGGAATGCTGGAAATTGTTACATCATGCACAGCTCATGCTGTAGGGAACCCACCTTCATTGCTTACTGGGCCAGCTTCAGTAATAATCTCCATTATAGTATTTAACCCAAATACTGGGACACAAAATATACAATTAGTAGTGTACTGAAATATCTACACTCCCCACTGTCAGCATCAAAAGAATCCACCTACCAGTTTCTTCCCAGCCCTCCCTCAAAATAAAACCCGAATGACACTAGAGCAGGAAGGATGTTTGAAAGCCCAAGACCAAGGGCCAGAATAACTTATCTTAAAAGATAGTGCTTGACTTGAAATTTGGCATCGTGGAACCAGTGTATTGCATCTTCAAGGACATTATTGCACATACTATACTTGAATGGCACTACAAAAACCATCTGCATCACCAAGGAAAAAATATCAATGGATATGCATGAAATAAAAATTAAAAAGGAAGATGGAAAGTGGTCAAACAGCAGCAATGAAATGGAGTCCCAGCATCATTTCCCATTACAGTTAGAAACACACATTTGGCAAGAACAAGTTAATGCAGCAACTTTGTATCTCTACAACAGAGACAAAAACATCTAAAAACACCCACACTAAGTGCCCAGTGGGAATCCCAGTGAGCCAGCATGCACATGTAAATGAACACACACACACTCACACACACTTGTACATGCATAAAACAGACTGAGCCACTCCATGGAAATCCCATCCTCATATCTGCACAGTAACATTACAGGCCCTACAGGATTAAAATAGTCAAGAAAAGAACACCAAAGTGCAGAAGATGAGGCACAAAGCATGAATGTGGAATTGCAAACCCCATCACTGTTTTCTTCCAATGCATGGAATCAGTCATTAAGTTTACCCATGGAAACAACCCTGACATGAAGCATGTTTCTTATCCAGTATTCTTTCACTGGACATGAAAACATAACCAACTGGTAAAAGGTTGTCAAAAACAGCTGTGCAGAGTCTCTGCTAGTGTTTTCACCCTACCAGTCCTGTTACTCCTCATTTTACACATAGGGAATGATTACTTGTCTCAAAAACAAAGTCCAAAGCAGAAACACAAAATCCAGCTTTTGGTCTTTGTTTCTACAAGGTCAAAGGTCAGCAAAACATCATACCAACCTTCATCCACATCCCTTCCCAATTCCAGATTAAAGTAATCTTTACCGATAAAAGTGATGAGGAGAAAAAAATAAGTGAAAAAAAAAAATCAACACATTAAAACAAAAGCAGTAAGTTCTAATCAGATAGAATAACTTAAAAGGCAAAATAAAAACTCTCCTCAGTATAGCATCTGAAAAGGTCTCAAGACTACGACAGCAGTGCAAGCTCAGCCATTCCTGAGATACTACATTTGGTACAAGGATGACCAGGCTGTCTAACACCCATGGTGTCAGGGCCACTTCTCTAGTGGCCCATTCAGACATGTTACCTAGTGACACTGCAGACAAACAGGAGATGTTCTAATGAAAAGATTGTGCACGTGTGCTAGGGATTGATCCTCACTCTCACAGAACTGAAAGCATGGTTGTAATTTGATTTTCTATTTAGCAATCTGAAAAGACCATAAACACTTTTGAAACTCATGTAATCTGCAGTCTCCATGGGAGGTTGGCATTACCCCCATTTACAAATACAGCATCACCACTCCAGTAAATTACCTAAGGCTAGGCATGAAGGTAGTGGCAGTACAAAAGCAGGACCTACCTCTTGGTTCCCATTCTTTATACTAAGCACTTAAAACAAAATACACTATGAATGTTGGTTTTGTTTTGTACCTGTTAAATCAGCCTAGACTGGACACTCTCCCATCCCAACATAGCCCAGTTGTTGGGAAAAAGACTGACTGAGAAATATCATAACAATTTACTGTCTTGCTCCTTAACACAGGTACTACCCAAACGACCAAAAGGCATCACTCCCAGGATTCTTGTTAGGGGTAAGACTTCAGACTGCCAAGGCACAAGAACTGAAAAGGCTGTAGAAGACAAAGGGAAAAATTGTTACCTTTCAGGCTGGGAAAAGGAGTATTCTTGTCTCTCCCAACTTTGGTTGGCAGGGCTAAGTTGGACAGACTGAAACTCGTGCTGTGGTTTCTGTACAGGCTGCCTATGACAGGAGACAAAAACAATTATATGCCTACTGCTCACTGCACACACCCAAAGATTCTGTAATTCACCATCTTATTTCAGATCCTTAGTGATTAAGTTCTTCCTTATTACCCAAAAGTCTCACAACCATAACATGACCTCATTTACAATGCAACTGCATCTGTAATCAGATTATTTTGAACAGTACAAAAACGTAAGTCTTAGCATTCGTGTCACAATAATTGATGTTGGATCTTTGAGTCTGAAATATAACAGCAAAATCCTCCTGTCTTCCTGCACTTAGATCACATCACCTTAGTTCTACCTTCTAGTTTGATCCTGTTTTGGGGAGCAAATGAATGGCTGGGCCACATGAGAAAACAGGATGTCAGATGATCTGCAAAACATGTAACTCTGAAGTGAGGACTGTGCACTGTGTCTTGTGAAACACTGTAAATCTGCCATGGAACCATGCTTTGAAATAGAAGCTTTTCATTTATTAGGAAAAAAATACATTCTTCCTGGGACAGGCAGAATGTCCTAAGGACAAAATTATGCATCATCATTTGCTTAAACCCGTAGACAGCCTGAAAGCATCATATTTAGATAAAGGAGCTGATTAACACTTCAAGTTATTAATTTAAAGTGTCAACGTATTATTTCAATTTGCTTTGGTTCTTTGTTTTTTTTCTGTAGCCTTATTTCAGTAACAGCCATTTTACCAGAAATTTTTAATATATTTTCCCAGTGCTACAACCTTCTTCCATTACTTTTTACTGTAGTGCAAGACTCAAGTGGTCCTGTCTTCTGTCACTCATTAAGAGATTCTAGATTCATGTTCCACACCTGAGATTTTTTAATTAAAATATAATTGAAAATAGGCAGTCAAGGACTTGAATTTAGCACCTAAACAGACAACATGGCAGCATGGAAGGCATATTACTGTAAGATTTTTTATAAATTTCATAAAATTGCACAATGCTTTGTTTAAAAGAAATGAAGAAATTTCTGATCTGTGCCCTAAAGTGCCATAAACTCAAGGAGCTAACAACAAAAACAAAGTTCTTCTTACTGAAGAATACACAAAGCAGTAGTTGTCAGCAGCTGTCAGTAAGCCACCATGACTACTGGAGAGCTGGTAACAATTTGACAACCAACTCATTCTCTTGACTAGCCATCCCTCTGTTCCATCTCTCTGTATCCCCTGATATGATAAATAAAACTAGTTTAATTAATGCATCATACATACTTGCAAAAGACATGATGCCCCCAAAACCTTCGTTGCTATTGTTGGAGACAGTAGAGTTTGGGGAGCTGGCCCTGGAATCTGAATCTGCATCAGAATCACTGGCCAGTTTCAAGCTGTTTGGCCGGAGTAACTTCTGAGACCTTTAAAGAAATTAAGTACAATTGTTATTAGCATTCCCCCTTCCCACACCAAATCAATACATTGTATGGTTATGAGAGACTGATGTTGGTCACATTCCCACCAGTTTTCACCACACTACCTGCACCTTCTGGGAAAGAAATAAAAACCACCCAAACAAGTAAAAGCAAAAAAAGGAGAGAACTGAAACATCTTTACATTCAGGCGTTTATATAGGCTTTCAGGGCATGCTGAAAATTTGTCTACAAAAGGGCATTGGCAGACTTGCAAATGAAAAGAAAACGGAAAATTTCACTCTGGTTTCAAAGAAGTAACAAGAAAACCCACTGCCACCAAACATGGCAGTATCTCTCCCTCAAAAGACAAAGGTTTACAAAAACAGTTTACAGAAAATCAATATGTAATATACTAGAATGCTCTAGAAAGAACTGTTAATTCTCATAGCTTCTACTGCTTACATAAAAGTAAGGAACTGAGGGATTAAGCAAGAGCTTTTATTCAAACCAGAAGGGTTGACAGCATTTCTATATTAAATGAAAATGATCAACAATACATCTCAGGTGTCAAAGACATTTGAGTGCATGAACGTTAAACTACATGAAGCAGACAGAAACCCCAGAAGTGTTGTACACTTCTGGGCAGGAGACAAGGAGGACTCGCCTGCTTCCATTGAGATTCTGGTTAAATCTTGGGGTGTAGCTCTCTTCCTGCTCATCATCTTCATCCTCCGTAGGAAAACCATACTGTGGTTCAAAGTATGGATTGTCATACTCTCGCTTCCTCACCACCCCTTCTGAGGAGCTCATGCTGCCAGCTGCGATGTCACTCTCACGACGATCCAAGCTTATCTTGGGAAAGCTTGGTTGTAGTGGCAAGGAGGAGAGATGGTTTGAAAATCCAGCAGCCAACTTCTCCTCTATTTCTGCTGAGTCTGCTGCCTCCTGTGGACCAGTCAAATCATTGATCTGTTCGCTAATTTGCGTTACATACAACTGAAGGGCAGGACAAGAACAATTATTTCAAACTGGGAAATCTGCACAGTCCTTGCTGCTGCTTGCTACGCACCCACCCCCCATCCCCACTACCTGTGTCTCTAAACTAGGATTTTATATACACTGCAGTATTTGTGCATTGTTCTAGGGACTTACTCCCCTTTAAAACAGCTCTGAGTAGTAAGTGTTACTTTTCATTACCATGTTCTCATTCTTCTTAAAAGACCAGAATTCATGAGTTTCCCCACCCCACTTCCTGTTCCTCTAAAGACATCAGGTCTTTCCAGACTCTGCAAAAGCAGTTCCTGCAGTCCCAACCTGGACCATTTCTCTCTGCTAATGCTGCATTTTTCAATGCACTGGAACTTTTTGTACAGAAATGGTCTATCCCAGCATAAGAGGGTACCAGCAAAACTCCACCTTGCTCAGAAAGTCCAGGGTGAGCATGCAATTTAATCTGTGCATGGTGTCACTGTCCTATCAGCTTTTTCCCTTCTCAGAAAGAACCATGTGCATTCTCCCATTCTTTATATCCTAATACGCTGATCTTGAGGCTGAACTCATTTCAGTACACACATGATTCACTCCATGGATGACAGTGCTGGGGCTGCTACTGGCTGTAGTACTGGAACTGGAACGAGGCTGGTTATTCTCTTGGGAGTTCTCACTGTCCATGGTCTGTTCATCAGGATCCCCTGAATATTCTTGAAAATCATCAAATTCCACTTCACTAGCATCACCAAGGGCTGCATGAGTCAGGGGGTCAACATCTGCAAACACATCATTATTTATTAAACAACACTGCCTTCCTCAGCCTTTTGCCTATCTAACTAAATATCCCTAGAAGAGGACTGCTCACAGAATCAGCTTGCATAAAAATTTAGGTTGTAAAGGGCTTTTGGAGGTCATCCATTCCAATTCTTTCCTCGAGCAGGAGAACTTTCCTAATTAAAGCAGGTTACTCAGGGTTTTGTCCCACCGAGTTTTGAAAGTTTTCAAGGCTTGACACTCTACAGTGATCCTGGAAACCTGTTAAATTACAATAACCATTAGGTTCTTTTCCTTATGTCCAAGTGGAGTTTCTTTTGTTGCAGCTTATGATTATTATCTCTTGTCCTTGGGACATGGGAAATGTCTTAGGACTTCTAGATTTAGTTTATTGAACAAAGAGAGTGTTTATGCAGCTTCCATATAAGCCACAGAGAATGCGTTTTTCTGTCCCCACTAGGACAGAGTAATACTTCACAGCTAGCACTGAGAACCAATATGCAGGGGCAGGACAGAGCTCACACTCTTCTGTCCATACTGCACAGTATTTACTGGCAGCAGCAGGCTGTTTCCAGTTTCGGTCAGCAGCACCTATTTCTTTCTTTCTCTTTACAGTGTCCTTTGGAGGAAGTGGTTTATAAGCAGGAGAAACGGCCTTTTTCAGTCCACCCACACACTTTTGCCTCAGAGCAAGACCATGATGGAATGATACTTAGTTCTGATTCAGGGATTTAGGGGAGGCCTTCTTCCCAAAGTGCTTCAGATAAATTGGGAAAGGGAACCTATGTGAATCTTGTGAAAGTAAAAGCAAAAGTTACTCACTTGGGGTATCACCATTAATGTCACATTTCATCATCTCACTGACAAAGTCACCAAGGGAGGAGTAGGAGGAACTTGAATCATCATAGTCGACACTGTCACTGCCACTGCCGCAAGAGGTGAGAGAGAGAGAGATGAGTGGCAGCATCAAAGCAACAGCATGATGATGCTTTAAAGATGTGAACCAGCACTGTTCTCATGGACCTTCTAAAAATCTCATATCATAGTAGCTATAAATAAATTTCACAGGCCACCTTCATGGTGGTGGTAAGGTAAAGGCAAAAAGACATAACTTTCAGGTATGTGAATAGTTATGGGAAGATATTTAAAATCTCTCAGCAAAGTTAATGAGGCCGAACATAAGTGAGTAGAGAATAGTGTATTAATTCACAAAACATGTGTCTGTTTATGTGGGACAACTTCAAGGGAACTGGGAATCACAAGTAAAAGCATTTTCTTCTTTCACTAGTAATAAATCCCAAGCTGTTAGGACCACTGGTGCTGTGCAGAATGTCCACGGCTGAAAGATCTCACAAACCAGCAAGGAATAGAAGGGAATAAAACTAGACACAAAACTCCAAGAAATATGGCCAAAAATACTATATAAAGTTTCCTTTCATTTTACTGAACACACAAGGTGGTCACAGGCAGTGAGTAGTACAAACAAGCTTTGCATAACTATGGAAAGGGAACAGAGATTGGAAAGAGTGGTAGGATAGGAGAGAGTATTTGCAGTACTGCAAGAGAAAAAAACAGAGAAAGAACAGCATGGAAGAAAAGAGAATTAGTATGTCAGGAAATGACAAATGTCAAGTGGCATACAGGTAGCAAAAGAAAACAGGAAAATACATATGGAAAATCACATTAAATGAATACACTAGCAAAACGTTAAGGGGTTTGCTGTGATAATAGAGCAGTGAGAAAATTTGCTTCAGTGTCAATATTCTGCCAAGACAAGAAATGAAACAACAGCCTGGCAGGCTAGAGGAAAAGGCTGCAAATGAGAAGCAGGAGAGGTTCAGCAATCTGAAATAACTCTTACGTGACTATGAGCATGTTCCCCACTAACCTGTCATCAGTGGGATCAGAATCTGTTTCCTTCTCTGCTGGGACATTCAGGGCTTCAGCCAGCTGTGAATTGCTGTCATAGACTCGATAGTGGATGGGCTGCAGCTGGTGAGCATACCACTTGGGTTTGTCACCAATTAGGGCTGGGTCAAACATGTCTGCACAAAAACCCAAGGAGAGCGTTAGTCAAACTCATTTACTGGTGTCAAAGGCTTCGTTCACAGTGACACTACCCTCTACTGAGTCTTGCACAAAGGGACAGTCTTTACTCTAGGAAGCCTACGAGACTTTTCCATAATCAAACAAGAGGTAAAATTAATTGGAGGAGCAACTCGCCAAAAACAGGAGTAACTTGGGAGAAACACATGAGGCCATACATAAAAAGAGAAAAATATCCCTTGAGCTAGATTTTCCTCCCCAGCAGGACTAATATGATACAAAATGAAATCCTTCCCTAGAATGTCTGGTTTTTAAGTTCCTGCATTACATCCAAGTGCAGGAAAGGCAAGACCAACATAACTTACTGTTATGAATTCTTTGGAAAGCATAATTAGTAGGGTTGAGTGACCATTCTCCAAAGTATTCTACTGCCTGTGTTCTGGAAAGCTTATCTGCAAAAGGTGTTTGCTTCGGCCTAGAGGCAAGAAAAGAATTTGCCTGGAAGGCCACCACTGGTCGTGGGAAGAGACGAAGAGTTCGAGTATGCATTTGGAAACCTTGCAAAACATTTGGTGAGTTGAAGAATCTCACCATAGCAACCCTAAAAAGAAATAGAGAACAATATATCACATAAAAACACAGAGCATAACAACAAAGAAGAAAGAGAGCACTTCAAAGGTATGCCATAGACAATGTTTCAAACCTTTGAAGAACGACAACCTAACTCTTCTTAGAAAACAGCTGTCTTGCAAAAAATAAAAGAAAAATCCAAACAAACCAAGACCCAAGGAATCACTTTGTTCTAATTCACCATCTTAACACAAATACCCACTCAGTGCAGGATATCATTCTTGCTTCTACTAGCTGAGGTAAGAAATAACTCCCCAGGTTTTTTTTTTCTGTAGTTCAAGGCTTGTGATTTAAACTGAGGATACAGTATCAGACTGACAAATCCAGGTAAAGTGGATGATCTATAGGAAAGTGCAAGAAGCAAAACACCCCCTCAAGATACGCAGTCATGTCAGTCATGTTCATGCAGGTAATAGACACAAGATAAACACTGCAATTACTGCTTTTTCCCCACATGATGTCAAGTAGAATCTACAATAGTACCTGACAGATGTTTGTTTCACCCACAGAAATGTTTGTGCTGCCCTCAAGTGCAAACTTTCACGAAGACTCAATGCTGCCTTCCTGTTAAGCCTCACCTGGTAGCCACATCGACAGAGTCCACATCATTTCCATAGATCAAAGGGTTGAATTCTGTGGAGGGAGTAGACTGCAAATCATTCTGTGGTCTTCCCAGCAGCAGAGGCACCTCCTGCCCCTCATGAAACTTCTCTAGATTAAGAATGGGCTGAGTATTCAGGCTCATGCTGGCCAGGGCCTATTGAAGGACATTATGCACACATTCAGCAAGAACAGTTATTTAAAGAACAAAAGATCAGAGCTACCCTGCCCTCTAGGCAATTGCAACAATTATGCACGCTCCATTAATTTGTCTTAAACCACCTCCACGCTGAGTCAACAAGTATCTGCAGGCCCTCCTTTATGTTGATTGTCAAAATGATTTCCTCAATGCTGAAGCAGTCATGGAGCCAGTCAAGGAGTAGCACAGAATTCCACTTTGCTAGATCATTCATGACATGAAAACAGATGTCCTAACTGGACTGCTAGTAGTATGGCACTGCATAACTCTACTGCTTGTAGAGTTATTTCCATGTGTAATTTGAACACATCTTGGGAACTAGGGGCCTTGAAACTTGCCCTTAAAGGTGGATATTCAACCAGTCATTTGATATTCCAGGAAAACGTAGAGACACCTCTACACAAACATCTGCTTGTATCCCTGAAAACTTCCACTTGCCATTTGAATGAAGTCTTCATCCGTCCACAAAGCTACCTCTTCAACCCTCATAAAGTCTTCAAGGAGCAGCACAAATGGTGAATGGGTCCTGGACACCCAGATCTATCCTAAATGTTCCTCTTTTTACCCATTTGCCCACTGAGGCTTCATCTTTTCATTTAATAAATAAATAAATACATAAAACCAAAACAAAGAAACAAACAAACAAAAAAAACTCCAAAGGAAAAGGGTAAAATGGAAAATTGAGGGGAAAAGAATAAAATAAAGAACCTTGTTGTCAGGAGTGAGCAGCTGTTTCTGAGTGATTGCAGTCATGCTAACCAGACACTGGAGGCAAGATGGAAGATCATATGATAACACCACAGCAGCCCATCAGAGCCAAGACGAACACATGACCACAGAGAAACAGATGGAAGGAAAAAAAAATCTATTACTATCAAATATCACAAATGAGAGGAAAACAAAAGGGACCACAAAATAGACACATCTCAGGAAAGAGGTATAACTGCCCCACCCCCAAACATTCATATCTGGTCACTTTGGAAACTGGGAGACCTGTTGCCCTTAATGATGCAGCTGAGAACTTTCTACAACAGTTGAAAAGCAGAAGCAGATATCCTGAAATTCATTTATGGACTCTAAGACCCAAAGGCACACAGAAGTGTTAACCTTAGTAATGTGGGCCACAATTTGTCTACTTTGTACCAGCAGCACTCCCTTTGCCAATGGCAAACCCTTAATGACAATGTCATAGGAATACACAGGGGATGTAAGCTGAATTTGGGTAAACACTCTGAGAATTTTAAATATGTCTTCAAAACAATTGCAATTTGTTCTTCTGATAGTTGAGTTTGCCTTTGCATTAGTGAGAACGTTTTGTTAAATAGTGCCTGAAATTGCAAGGGGGTGAGGCAGCAGCTGGGGGAAAGGTTGATCTAACAAAACTCCAAGCAACACATCACTTCCATCTGTGCTGACAGCAGGTACTGGGATATCAGAGAGGTTACACACTTTGCTCTCCTGGTCTAGGAGGAAAGAGAAAGAGCAAACCTCATCACATTAGTAACACACTTTACCTTTAGATACTGCATGCAGCGTGCATAAGGAAAACAGAAATAAAGAGATAAAACCTGCTTGACACGATCAGCCAGGATGACCCAAGCTGATTAATGGCTTAGCAGGACCTGAGAGGAGAGACTGACACTTCACACACAGATCTGTGAATGGAGGGGAAACAAAGATGATCATAGCTTGATGGATCAAGTCAGAGTTTAAAGCCCACATGGCAAACGTAAAGGAGGAATCTGGAACTTTCTGCATTGACTGGAAACAAGTTAGCCCCAAACAACAGTAAAAATAAAAAACCATCTGTTGTGTACAGGGACATTTCAGCTTTACATTCACTGACTTGCATTCTTATCCATTATAGCAGAAGAGCTGGACAACACTACATATGCTACGTTCTACTGAATCTGAGTCCTTTCCCCAAAGTGCATATTACCTGTTTCAGATGCTTTTTCAGCTCTGAAGCTTCTGGTTCTGGCAGTGCTGGCAAAGATTCTGCATTTGTGGGAACAATCACCTGGAATTAAGCACAATTCCCAGCTGTAGTAATTTCCAAAACAGAACTCCCTGAATCTCCAGCATTCCAGATACCAAGGAATAAAAGACACTAAAGTAAAATAAGTATTAAGTAAACCCTACAATCTCAGACACAGACACCTGCTTTTCATTTCCTTATGGTTGTTATTGTTTACTATACAACAAACAGTGGAATTATTTTATCATTTACCACAAAAATGAGAAATTTGAATCAACCCACACTTTCCATCAAATAGATGACGTTATACACGTTTTCCTTGAATTGGCCTTGCTCATACCCTTGTAGAAAGTGAGATACATAGTCCCACATGAATCATGACAACCAAAGCTGGGGGAAAGCTCTTAACAGATTGGATTTCTTAGGCAGGGCTATAAGACACAGTCTGACAATTAGTCAAGAAGGAAGTTCTATCATTTGTTTGAAGATTTATCTTCTAATGATACAGCCAGATCAATTAACTGAAAAAGGATGCCTAATGCAAAAGACATGGGGAGCTTGAGACACAACAAGGAATGGAATCCTAAAGCTTAAGACAGAAGTGGCAAAGGCAGACTGAGGCCAGGCATTACTAAATTCTCAGTGGGTACACTGGTGACAGTACACAGTTCCTGGAAACAAAGCCACAACTTCTTATGGGTGCCACTTACCCTATTGGTATCCAGGTCAATAAGCCATACGTCATCAGGCATTTTAAAATCCAGTTTGTAAAGGAAGAAACTTGCTGGAACACCAATGATATAAGGTGTAGGGGCTAGAAGTAACTGAGAGAAAGACAGATTTTACTAAGGACAAAACCTGCATTTGATATAATCATATTCTTCCCAAGTATTTATTTATTGACTACAGTATGTTTATAGCAGAGTAGACAACACAAAAGGCATTGATAAATAAGTAATTAATACCATACAATGGAAGCATAAAAAAAAGAAAAAGAAAAAAAAAAACAAACTAATAAAAGCTCCTGCTCAGAAAGCCTCAATTTTCATCTAGGAGAAAATACATATCTATTTCCCATGTTCCATGTCCTACTCCCACCCATGTAATTTATGTGGCTACATGGCACTTTGGAAACAGCTTGCCATGTCTGTCATGGTCCAAAAAATAAAAACAAATGTTCAGAATAAGAGCCTAAGTTGAAAAGCAAGAAATCATGGATGAATACATCCTCAGCTCAAACTGAGTCTGTGCCATCATAAACAGGTACATAAAAGGACTTTACCCTTATGCTTGTAGTGGTAATTTGGTTCCAAAATAATAACATCTCTAAGAAGTACAAGATAGACACATTTTTCAGATGTATGTGGAAAATCTATGGGGAAATTCAAGTCGCTTCTGACAAGGGAATGAGGAGAGGAAAAAGGTTTAAATCACATAGCAGCTGGAGACCAGTGGCTTGGGAGGCTAATTTACTCTTTTAATCTAGAACTGTTGGTCACCTCCAAGGAGTGGTACAAGAACAAACCTGCAGCATCAGTTGTAAGATAGCACTGAAGTAGTAAGATGGCCTGAATTCTATCTTTCCAAGAAGAATAATGAGCTCCTGCAAAGAGCTGACTGTTGGCAAAACCCAGTCTCCCAGCTGAAGTAACACAACATTTCATATCTGAGATTGTGGGCAATAGTTTCTGAACTCTGAATCAAAGAGCCCTAAGGCATCCTTAAATATTACTCTGGACCCTCCTAAACAAACTTTAATACTCAGTTTAGAAGGGGGAGGGGGTAAATACCATCATAATATTGTTGATCTATGGTCGTTTAGTCCATTGTTTGTGAACTACTGCTTTGAATCACTCTATTCACTGAGTGTGCTCTGAAGATATATTCTACATAAGTGGTGTTACCTACAATTTAAATAGTCACACTCAAGCAATGTTCTTTGCAAGGCAGACTGATAAAATCTCTGAGAAGACGGTGAGTGAGAAAAGGACTACAGCTATATGAGTTTTACACATCACAGAAACATCTACTGTGAAAGACCAATAAAGGAGAAATATGTACCTGTTCTGCAGAGGCCATGCAGGTGGGAAGCAGAGGGATCACTGGGAACATGTACTCTAATGGGTAGATCATGGCCACAAAGGCCATCACAGACATCGAAAGTGCATTATAATCCCGGGACTGCAATACAACCTGCAACCAAAGAAACTCCCATTAGCACTGCAGCAACCATTCACTTCTAATACTCCCCTCAGGTGTATACAAAGACCACAGATTTAGTGATCTCTGCAGACTCAAATTTGATGGCTGTGAACTGGGTAACCCTCCATCAATCTGTCTGAAAACAAGCTTCGGGTGTTTTTTTGAATGAGAACAGAGCTTTTCAGAACAGGAACCTCAGAAGGAGCTATTTATTCCCCTCATCCTCCACAGACAAAATTCATTCCAGGCAGTGCAGAGAGACAGCTGTTCTACACATCCAGACTACCCTGGTTTTGAAGAGGGCAGAACTTCCTACATACTTCTCAAAGATCACCCCTTCCCTTCTTACCTTGTGCTCCAGAAGGATGCAGGTTAGCACCTGCAGGCAGGCATCCACCCCCAACAACTCCAAAGGCAGATGTAATGGAAAATCCACCAAAGTGAAGCGGGATGGGTCAGGAAGAGCAAAGGTCAAAGCTGGCTGCAACTCGTGTGGCAAGACTTCCACATCCACCCGCTTCTGCCCAGCAACGGGCATGGGTGAGCGCAGCAGCCGGTATATCCAGGCCTCAATCTCCCGCAGGTCGTGAAGCAACACGCTGGACTTCTCTTCTACCAGGAGGGAGCCTGTGAAAATCCGCCACATTGTATCCCTGGACAGGGAGAACGCCAAGGTTAACACTCCTAGAACTTCACTTGACAGCCATTCTGCAAGACTCTTCCAGAGAAAGGGGAGATCAGCAAGGATTTAAAAGAGGCAACTAACAAACATTTGATCACACAAAGGAATGGAAGATAGGCACTTAAGCTTACTGACACAACTCAAAATGCAAGGAAGAATAAATCTTTCTGTGGCAGGAATCATTACAAACAAGTATGTCACTTCAGACTTCATTCACACATTTAAAGGGTTCAGTCAGATCCAGATCTCTGAAGAACTCTCATCACCCTCAGACCTGAAATTCAGCGGGTACACAGGATACTCTCCTATCTCATCAGAACTGTAGCAGACTGACTGCAGGACTCTGCTTCTAGCAGTCTACAAACCTTTGCAAGAATAGGAATTAAACCTGAGATAATAAAAAAATGCCACATCCAAGATCTCCCAGATCTTTCAGCATGATAAAATACCCTTCATCATTCTGTCCTAAATTGCACTGTATCATTCTTAAGAGCTGAATAACCCATGGGAAAAATGGATCTATTCCAGCTAAATCTCTGAAAGCTGTGTAGAAAACACTTAGGTACCACAGCAAAATAAGCAGCAAGTTTTCCACACCCTAAGCTGGCAATCTGCAAACCTGTAACTCATGGACAGGCTGGTCAAAAAGCATGTACAGCATTGCTCAGGGCCTTCAGAGCTTCAGAACTGGGTCTGACAAGGAAAGCACAGAGTCTTGTCCACTTCAGCCCTTTAGCCTGCAGCACAGTGAAGGCTGCAAACCTTCTGTATTTATTCTCCAAATAACTTCAGCCTGATAAACATCTTGAGTTACTGTAACAGATCCCTTAGAAAGCTATGGGTTCTAATTGGAGGTTCTACCTTACAGTTCACAACTTAAAAAAAAAATTAAAAAAGATTATGACACTGGAGACTTCACAAAGACAGAATAATTAGGCATTTGGATGGCTCAAAATAAGGGCAATTTGAGATTATGCTGATTACATGATACATGAATTGTGATGCTTCTCATCCTCCATTCGTCCTTCAGCTACTTGTCATGCACAAGACATTAGGCTGCTAAGAGGCGTGCTCCACCTTTTGCCAGCTGTAAGGATTCAGTTTCACCTTTATTCTGCCACATGTCAAAACTATTCTACTTTTCCAGGTCACCACTAGAAAACTACATGGTAATTCAAACCTGCCACTTTACTTTTCCCAGAGATGTATGCTCAATACTCTTTCTCTTGCCATCCTCATCCATCACTCAATTATTCTCTTTAAGAATTATGTCCAATAAAAGCAAAATTTTCAAATACCACACGTCATTCAAACACCAAATTGAGGAAAATCATTATATTCAGTGGGGTGTTTTTTCCTCAATAATTATCAGGCTAAACCAAGGGACAAAGTAACATTCCTTCACACATACTTCCACTGCGGGGAGAAGTTTTGCTCTGACAAAGGAATTTATTCTCCATCAGTGGATTCAAGTGATAAATCTCCTAATGCAGGAATCAGTTATACAAGCCCAGAACACTCTCCTAGAACTATTCCAGGGCAGTAGCCCAAGAAGTAGGCCACTGCTCTATGAATAGGACACATTTTCCATTTCACGCAAAACGTAAAGAGCTTATAAAGATAAAAATTATAATAATTATAATCCCATTCGTCATTTTTTGCTTTTGACAAGTTTAATTTAGAGTGTACCAAGCTACTTAACTCACATTATGTACTATCTCACAGTTCTGTCCCTCAAACTGCTTCTCCAGAGATTCATTTCATACTTTTTCTATTCAGTTAGCACATTGGAAAGCAAAACACCATCCTGGAATGAAGGTGTCAGGCACAGTAGCACAAATACACATCCTTGACTGAAATACATAAAAACATTGTTCCTTCCACACCCTACAGTGCAACTGCTTCTGTTACATACTCAATACTTTAACAGCAGATACGTTAAGATTACTACCTTATATTAAATACACGCCAAGTTCCTGCCAATTTGCTGTTACCAACAACCATTCCCAGGTTTCCTAGACAACTACTTTGTTTTCTACCTCTCCTCCCTCTCTCCTTCAAATATTGTACTTTGACCTATTTCGGCTGATCCTGCTTCTCTAGTCTTTTCTCTCCCACGCTGAAGTTCAGACTGTTTCATAAGCTTGTTAAGCACATTTTCATAATTTCCCTCCTGCCCCAAGTGAAAATTCTCTCTGTTATTTCTTGGCTGCTTCTAATTTCCCAGCGAATCAGTCCTGGCAGACATATACTGCCACAGAGCTTAAATGCCAAAGCAACAGTAACAGCATCAGCACTCTGCTTCAGTCGTCAGAAGGGTAGTGCCTCCTTAGGTGCATCAAAAATGAAAATCCTACCAGATTACAGAATCAGAGAGAGAAGCTTTAAAGAAATTGTTATAAAAATTTCCTTTCGCTACTGTGAACCTGGGTTAAAACAGTGGAAAAGGCCAACCCTTGGTGTTGGGCTGCTTCTGCAACCACAACTGCAGCCACAATTCACCGTGCAAATAAATTGCAGCACTGAACACAAACAGTAGGAGGAAAAAGTTTGTCCCTCTCAACGTACCTCTGCACCCCACGTGGAATCCCCAACTTCTTGCCCAACAGTCTCTCACTACAGCAGTCCACAAGTCTCTTGAGGGTGTACAGACACTCGCGGAAGGTGGAAAAGAAGGGATAATGACTAAGGATGCACAGAGAAGTCAGAGTGCTGTTCCGAGAGCGATGGCCGCCTTTGGCCAGGCGCTTACTGCGCGGGGATCGATTCACGTCAGGAGTAGACTCTGCACTGGGAGCCTGCAGCGAAGAACCGCTCTCGGAACTCTCAGTGCCCGCTTCCTCTGGGGTGCTGATGCATCCCCAGACTTAGGGATCTTCTGTCCCTCTCGAGCTCGATGTCCCCCCGTGCCTTCTCCCTTCTCCTTGGGTGCCCGCTTCTGGAAGGAGCGGTAGAAGTTGACGCAGATTCCATAGCGAGTGACCCCGGTATCCTTGTCCGTGAGGGTGAAGACGAAGGAAGTGTCGTCACGGAAGCTCATGCGCCTCTGCCGCACGCTCAGGCATCCTTCTGGCTGGCAGAAGAACACAACGTCGGGCGGGAGAGGAAAGTCTGCGTGGTCTTCCAGAGGGTAACGCCGCAGCAGTTCAGGAGTCTGAGCAACACTGTCGCTGCTTGGGTGCCTACGAAAGAAGCAAACAAAAAAAAACATATGTAGTTGATTAATAATAAATATTTTTGGGAACTTCCTGCTAATGTGTCAGGAGCTTGTGGACTCAGTTTCGTCTTTGTTTCCTCTCTTTCCTACTATCCAGGGAAAGTGCAGCTTCTCAGTCACTAGCCACAAAGCTCACTCACTAGCACAAGGCAGAAAGGTTAAGCAAAGAAGTCCAAGTCTATCCGATCATTAGCAAGGAGCCTGTTCAAATCTGATTGAGAAAAGGCCTTCCAGGAATACCTTGTTTCCAGGAGAACACTGTGTTGTCGTGTTGCTCTGACTTTGACTTTCAAAATTAATTTAACTGCACAGGTCTCTGGGCTACACCTCAGTAGGAAACATATTGTCCCTCTCCAAATACACAGTCAGAGGAAAAGCTCCTAGATTTCAGCCATTTATGAACAAGATGAAAAATTAAATGAGAAAATCCAGTATCAATTCCTAACTGGGAAAGCAAGAATTTACAAGGAAAGAACTAAGATGAACAATGGAGCGATATGGACCTCATCCTAAAAACACTTTCATTAAAAAAGTTCTAGCAACCACACAAACATATGTGTTTGATTTTCAGATTAGGATTTGAAGTGCAATTTATATAAAAACTCTATGGTAACATGCACAGCTATTTACCACTGTGACTCACTAATCTTTGTACCACAAATCACTACAGAAACTTGAAGACAGAAAGGCAATACTGTTGTTTCCTAATTTTCCACTAGATTCTTTCAAGATATTATGCTTTTGCCTATTTCAAAATACAAATGACACTTGCTTTTCTCATATAAAAGATGTGAAAAAACTCAAACAAGTAGTAATAGATGTTTTTAATTTATAAAAGAAAATCACTGGTGTAAATAGCTCTGCTGACTAATTCTTCCAAAATAATATTTTATTTAAAACCAGTAAAAATGCTTTCATAATAAAACTGGTAACAATATTTATACTGACTGTATAGTTAGATATGAAACAGTGTATGAAAAAAAAGAAACACTAAAATGCTTTTATATGTTAATGGACACAACAAATGCATCATCTACTGAAAAAGAAATGTCAAATAGTGCTGGTGCTGTTTAGAGAGTCTATCAAGCAGCAAATGGTCCAAAAATGACACCAACAAAGTACGAGTGCATGTATCACCACTTCACGCCTGTGCTGTAATATTAGCTACAAGGACAGAGGTTTCTCAGACACTGAGAAAGTTTCAACCTAACAGTTCCAAAAAGCATTGCAATTTGTGCACAGTGGATAACCAGATGTAACAGTAAAGGCCACATGGAGCTCCTATAAAAGCTTTGTAGGAGAAGCTACCTCAGTCAGCTCCATCTCGCATCACAGGCATTTGCTGAAGTTCCAAATGAGACAGCACCTCTGAGCAGTTACAGCCTAACCAGCACGGGCTGGCAAAAAGCAAGAGAACTGTAGGAGTCCAGAAGTGATAGTAGCAAATTTCTAAGTGAGAACATCAGACACTATAAGCTTCACTGGAGGAGGCAGCTAACATTTCTCCCTCCTCTTCGTAGTTGGTGACACATATATAGAGACTTTGGTTGTTTTTCTACAGACAGTAAGAAGTATTAAACTATTACAGTATTCTGTCCATAAAATACAATAAAAAAATAACTATTAGTCGGGATTATGTAATTTCCTCCACTCAGCCTATTCAAATATTGCTTTCAAAGTATTCTGAAAAGAAAGCAAGAGGTACAGCAACAGGCAGATGCACATGAACCACTGATATTTAGAAATGAAAGCAAAATAGACTTTGGGATACACCCATTACATAGAATTTGAAGAAAGCTGCTGCATAAACTTTGAATAAGGAAAAAATAACATTTACTGAGCACCTATATGTTTGACAAACAGAACACATCAACCCTACATTTCAAACGTGCTTTAAGTAAATATGCATAACATTTTATCTATTAATAAGACTTTAAAAACAGAAAGTATTAATGTCATTCCTAGAAGGATAAATAAGTATTAGAGGAAGAAACAGCAAGTAAAGCAAGTTTAAACTGAGTTTACAGACTACATTTCAAAAGCTAGAAAAGGGTATTATTCTACTAGTAGTACATTACTAGCAAAAAAAAGTAGTAGAAAAGTTGTATTTTACTTGCATTTAGCTTTTAATGTTTTCAATTTGTGAATCCCTCTGTCCTGATGTCAGTTAGAAGCAAAGTTCAGACACATAGACTACCAGAGAGTGATAGATAAATTAGCTTTTCTTAGTCACCCTTTGCAGACCCTTGAAAAGAAGTCTAAAGACCACAAGTTAAAAAACTCTGACTGCACTAGTATCTTTCAAGAAGTGCCCTGGCATTCTGCACAAATTTCACACAGCACTTCCTGAGCATCAGGGAAGGCTTCATCAGGAGATGCAAGGCTATTTATCCCCACTCTACTGCCCAAGCAAAAGCTCTGCTGAGACTGTTTCACATTACCTGGCTCCAATGATCACAAGATAGTCAAGTAGGCGAGAGCAGATTTTCTTTTTCTGCACCATTGTCCTTGACGCCCCTCCCTATGTCATCTCCAGGAATTTTTGTTCATTGATCCAGTGGTCAGTTATCCCATCAGCTGTGATCGCTGCCTTGGGGAACAGAATCTGCTTGGAACTGTCTGCCAAGTCCAATCTATAACCAAGAAAAGCAAGAGTGTCAAAAGCACAACCAGTAATATTCAATAAATACAAGCAACTTAATGACCTTAATTATATTCCCAAAAAGCCTCAAGGTTCTGTGCAGTCATGGTCATCCACAGATCTCTATCTTCATGAATATAAAAACACAGACATATGCCCACAAAAGCAGAGAGATGAAAAACACACAAAAAAGCACAAGAGTATCTCAAGAATTACTGGTTGGAGTCAATCATCTTAGAGGTCTTTTCCAACGTAAGTGATTCTATGACTCTGTTCTAAGGGAGAACACAGACAAAGCTGCCTACCGCTGGCAAAAAGCTACTCATTAAATGGTTTGTGTGTCCCTTAGGCAAATCCATAAGATCCCAAGAGTGCTAGGGAAGGAAGCCTCAACTGGCAAGACAGAAGAAAAAAAAAAAAAACACAACCTGAACTGTAGCTGCGGGATAAACAGAACAACTAAAGAAGGGGTAACACCAGAAACCAAATTTGATAAAAAGCATCCCACCATCCCAAACCTGCAAATGGCTGCCAGCAGGAATGATCTCCAAAATTCCCAAAGACTGTGATCTCTAACACTTCTTCTGTGAAGATACAGAACTGCAGTTCTACGGAATTGCAGTCTGCAATAGCAAAAGTGCATCTTGTAAATCATACTGGGTTTTTCATTTACTTCATTTAGTTCCATTCATCTTGTTTAACTTAACTCCTTATTCTTGATACCCATGCCTCCTGCAGCTAATTTATCTGAATACTTTACAATAGAAAGATCCTCTTGGTAAAACTGAGATTTTACTGCAGCATTACTACTTGTCAATAATTATGCTTAATAGACATCCAGAATATAATTTTTTCCAATCCCACTATTAATAGTTCATAGAATTCATGAAAGAAGAGGGAGAAAAATAAAGTTTTAAAAAGTAATATGGTTCTACATTATAGTGTTCCCTACAGTGTTTGAAACCAACCTGAAAATAGAAACTTCCTGAAATTGAAAGGTCTCAGAACTCTAAAAATCAGAGATGCTCAGAGTATTCTAGAAGTTTACTGAGGATTCCAATTAAATTTTTAATAAGTTATTTTATATTAAAAAAATTGAATTGATTGCTTTCTGGGGCATATTCAGAATAAGGTTTCCATTTCAGTTCACGTTTACATCCTAAGGCCATCACAGAATTATTATTACTGTACTAAAATCTTTCAGTTCTGCAGCATAAATGTTTAGATTTTATTTGTACAAAAGTGTAACACCTTTACTAGCAACCTGTAAATTTCAGCAAAATCAGGTAATTTTCTTGATGTTTCCCTCATTACTTCATAATTGCCAGCATCTCAGAATCACATTCAAAGTCCAGCAATATATCTGGTTTTTTCCCAGTCCTTCACACTGCAAGAACAGAGCAGGGAAATTTTATTCATTAGCCCTCCAAACAGCAGTAAGAACAAAAAAGCACATATGCAATTTATAAAAAAGAAAAATAACACTAGTCAGTAAGTATTAATTAAGGAATAATAAACTGAAAGAAACTTTAACCCTTACACATAAAAAATCCCACATTTTGTAAAACTTTTTGGCATGTTTTTAGTAGATCCTCAACTACAATTGCTGTAGATTCCTAAGGAACAGCACTATGAATTATCTCCTCTGAGCAGCAATACTGTTGTAAATTATCTTCTCTGAACAACAGAAAAAATACAGACACAGGAAGCAAAGTTTCTGTTCCTACATTTTAATGACATTATTGAAAACATTGTAGAATCTGTCCTGGAAAAGCTCTTGATCCTTGATATTCTGCAAATATCTTGGCACAGAAAAACTCAAGAGGAAGAAGATGAAGTTGGGTTATCAAGTGGTCCTTTTTGTCTCCAGTTTGAAGAACTACTTTATCTGTTTTCTTTCCAAATGGCTTTACCCAGAACTCTTTAAGGAACGAACTGCTCAGTCACAGACAGGGCCACAGCAATAAGTCAAACACAATGCAACCTAGAAGTATGACTTTGAGGGAATTCTGCTACTTAGTGGTAACCAAAGATGTTTTTCCTCAAAAACAGAGGCTACCCAACCCCCCACTGAAGGTGGAGAAAATACACTGCATTCATCTTATGACTGCTTTCCTTACACATATTTCCCACAGCTCTGCAAAGGAGTTAGCAAGGTATGCATTATGAAGGCCTCAGAAACCATGGAATTTCAAGAATATCTGAGCAGACAAGTACAAGGAACATATGCAGGGCTTACAGTGTCCCTGGAATGACTGTAGCTACATCCCACTGACATCAGACACTGAAGTTTCTGTCAGTTTTTATAAAAAAGATCTGAGCACTTTCCGTGATTTCTGCTTTCTATTGCAACACGAGTACAAGGGAGACCAGAATGACGCAGATGTTGTGCCAGGGCTCCAGAGCCACCTTTACTGATTTACCATACTTAACAACACAACAGTTACAGTGAGACAAAGAGCACAAAGGCTTTTCTTGGGAAGATGATTTGTTGTTGAATTGGAGCAAGAGGTAGAAGAATTAGAACCAAGTGTAGGTTTTTTGCCTTCCTCTATTCAATCTCTGGCTTCTTCAGAGATCTAGCAATAGCTGATGACAGCACTTAGGAGAGTATTGCATCAGCATTTGTTGGAACTCATCTTCCTACTCCTGCCTGGAATCAGACACTACAGTTGATGGTCTGTAGAAGGCAACACAAACAGGCATCCCAATCCTGCCTCCCCCTCCCTATCTGCCAAAAGCTTGCTTTAAGGCCAGTGTCATTCTCTTCTCTGTGCTGGCAGAAGAGTTTGTGCAGCTACAGGGCAAACCAGACTGTGGAATTGATACAGACTAAACCTAACACCCTCCCTTCTTCTCCCACGCCGCTTTTGTTTTTACGAGGTTGTTTTTGTTTTTTTTACTTGGTTCACCAAGTGGCCCCACAAATGCTTCTGCAGGCACCAAGAAAAGGTAGGAGAAAACAGTTAAGGGAATCTGGAAGACTTCTGTGTGATCACAGAACTACAAACAGCACCTCCACAGGCAATACAGAGGTAAAGCAGTTTCTTTCTAAGAGATCTATCATCCTTCCAATACCTCCTAGATTTTAGAGACTAAGCACATTAGGACAGAAATAGATCAAACAAACAAGAGATACTTCAATTTTTCCTCTTTCATGTTGGAATTTGGACCTGAACCAAGAGATTATCTTGACTCTGAGATGGTACAGGTTTTGACATACCTATGTCAAAACCTCTCTCTCAAAGTGCTCTAACTTTGGATTGCTTTCTCTGAAAAGAGTGCAGTGTCTTTCCTCTTTGCAAACATATTGGAACCAGCCCTTTGAAGGCTGAATCCTCATGCAGCACCTGAGAAGAGACTTTCTGTAACTTCAACTCTAGAAAAGGAGAAAACTAGAGAAGTGAAGGCCCACCACAGAAACATACTGCACCAACAGATCACGTCTCAGACAACACCAAAATTGAAATAAGCACTTACATGGATGGTGAACGGGTTGGAGAGAACTAACACTACCCACACACTGTAGCAGCTGTCAGCAATACTCACTAGTAAAAGCTGGCACCATAGCCTAGGCACAAAGACAAAAGGCAAGAACCAGCACAAATCCACAGCTTACCAGTAACTTGAGACATGAAAAAAGTGTTCAAAACAACAAACACTTCTATTATTGGCATTACTCTGCATTTCAAAATTCCCCAAACATCCACATGTTAGGTTGTAGCACAACTTCTCAGAGAACAATCTGCACGGTATTCTGCAATTCAAAGTCCTCCCAGAAATAAAAGTCTGTATAAACAAACACACACACTCATGAAAAGCACCACAGCACACGATGAATAGGGCAGCATGAAAGAACCACAGCAGACTCTTCATCACTTTAGTCATCTGTGTCAGAGCCATACCCTGAATTAGTCCCAAGAGACATGAGTTGTGCAGCAACCCTATTTCATCTATCCCTTGTAGTCCTCAATCTTTGTTAAGAATCTTCTCATTAGAGACACAAGTCTAGAGGAACAAAGCAATTTAGTCAAAGAATAACTTCAATACAACAAACAACGAAACTTGTGTCACTCTCTGAGGTCTGGCTGAGATGGAGATCATTTCCCCCACAGCAGCCCTCGCTGTGCTGTGCTGTGTACTGGGAACAGGAAAGATGCTGATAACACATCAGTGTTTTGGCTACTGCTGAGCAGTGCTGGCACAGCATCAAGGCTGCCTCTCCAACATCTTCCCCCCAGCAGTGCTGGGGAATATGCAAAGTCTTGGGAGGGGGCATAGCCAGGACAGCTGACCCAAACTGACCCAAGGGTATCCCATATGACATCTGCTCAGGATGAAACCTAAGAGAGAGCAGGAGAAAGGCGGAGAATCCATTATTGAAAACATTTATAATCTGGAGCAACCACTAAGCCTACTCTGGAAGCTCTGCTTCCCAGGAAATGGCTGGACAGTACTTGCCTCTGGGAGGTAGATAATAAAATTTCCTGGGCTTCTTTGCTTCCATGAATGCAATCTTTGCCTTATTGAACTGCCTTTACTTTGACCCACAAGGTTTTTCCATCTTATTTTCTTCCCCCTGTGCTGCTGAGGAGGGGTGTGATAGAGTGGCTTGGTGGACAAGTGGCATCCAGCCAAGGTCAACCCACCACACTCACCTGCAGTTGTTTTCCTCACACAGAGGCTGCCAGCTTGGATGGGCCAGGCTTACACTGAGCTGCATGATGCCCAGCATATGTTTACACCATTGCTTGCAAAATGGTATGAAGACAGCACATTAATTTACAACATGAAAGTGTTAAGCCCTGCTTTTCCCTTACAACACTTCCATCTCAAAGATGGTTCCAGAAAGGCTTCTCCTTCCATTATCTCCAGCTCTTACCTGGTAAAAAGACCATACTGCACAGTTCACCAGTGCATGGATACCTTTAGAATATAAATCAGCATCATACAATTCAATTTGCACACTGACTGAATAAAGAGCATACATGGGACATTAATTTGTGAGAGAAAAAAGAGGAAATTGTGAAGAAGACAGAACAAATTACAGGACATAAATTACGGTTCACTGAAATTTCACCTTGTAAAAGACCAAATTTCCAGTCACGCCTAAAAGGAGCTAAATTTTTAGTTTCCTTGGAACATCCTGAATTTCTATTTACTCTCATTCAAGACAGTCTGTACTGAGTTCAGCTATAATAGCCACTATGCCTGACCTTAGTGCATTGTATTCTGTGAACTCAAGACTCACCAATCAAACGAAACTGAAAGCTGAAAAAACCACAAATAGGGCCAGGAGTTTCAATGCCCACATTTGGGTTGTTTCATCACACATCACACACCTTAACCTATCTGCTAAGCTATGAGAAATAGGTGTGAGTACCTCAGGACCAGCCAGCCTCACCTGTGTGGGCAGGAACTCCATTTAACTCACTGCTGAACTGAAAATAAGTTCATGGTTTGAAGCACAATATGAACTGTTCATGGTAGCTTTGACCTGTCTTTAGACATTTTAATAATCTTCATGGAATTTTTACCACTGAAATTATGGTTAGTTCTTCTTCCAAGTGTGTTTCAAATGATCCCAGACATTATCTCTGGAATAGCACATGCCGTTTTTGCTTGTACTAAGCTTTTAAAGAAGCAGACAGGCAGTCATCTTTTCACATGAGCCATTTTTCATTTCCTCTGCTTAGTAATTATAAAAAATAGTCTTTTCTGTAACTTTTTTGCTAATAGTTTTATACTTTAAAATATGCAACATTCTAGCAAGCTCATTATTGCTGTTACCCAGATACTACAGTGTTTCTGCTAACACAAGAAACACAGACAACAGCAGAGATGAGAACACCTCCCATCCTCCAGAACTTGACAGAACATGGAACAATTTCTAAAATCCGACCTGGATGGACTTGCTATACTGGTGTAGCTGCTTTGTGTGTTACCATGCACCTTGGCAAGGCAGCAGTGCATGCCAACACTGTGACTCCTAAGAAGATACTTGCACTTCGGAGAAAAAAAAAAAAGGGGCATTTTCAAAGAATTGCAAGCACACCTAAACAGACAATGACATATTTATCTAGTATGGCTAATCTATAACATAGGTGTGGTTCTGCAAAATGCCTAGGGGATAGTTCCAAGCATAAGGAATCACCCAGTAGAGGACAGGACTGCAGGCAAATTCTAAAAGCATCTGCCGTGGAGCATATGCATCACCTCAATCAATAAGAGTTGCTTACAGGTAAAACAGCAGATGCACTCCAATTATTTCCACTTTCCATCTACCAATAAATCTTGAGGGAAAGGACAGAACAAACCAGATTAAAGAAAATTAAAGAATGAATGGGGAAAACAGGTAAACTTACAAGAAGACTTCTTTTGAAGATCTTCTCAATAATTATAATAACTTAAAGATTTCTTCCTTTCCTACTAAATAATATTATCTCTTTGCCTTCTGAAAACAGTACTGAGACAGCCAAGCATCTTTAGCCTCCACATTAGTTTTTCGAGAGCAAAATAGAAGTTGCATGGGCAGATAGATGCTGACAGATAGACTGGTGCTGACAGATAGACTGAAAATGACCAGAATCAGTCCACAAACAGAAGTATCCTGCCACACAGATGGGAACCTTTTTGCAGCATCATGGAGTGAAGCTGGACTGATTCAGGTTCCCGGTTGCTATAGTGACAGATTTCCCTGTCCTTGCCATATGTCGGCCCTTCAATGTTGCTTCCTCTCTCCCCTCTGGTGCAGGGAAAAGCTTGGCTAAAGCAGCCTGCTGTACATGCAAGATCACGCAGTCACCACACATGCACATGCTGTGAAAACAGACCCATAGGTAATCTGATTCAGATCAATCACCATAGCAACCCAATCTTTTAGTCCCTAGATTTTAGCCCGTCAGGTATATTTATAGAGCAGCTGCAGCGCTCCACCCCCTCTGCTCCACCACCAAAGCTCCCAGCACTGCCCACACCACCAGCAAGCTTCACCCAGACACAAGGATTGCCTGGAGTCAGCACTGAAACAGAGCCCTCCTGGCACCTGCAGGCCCCAGGCCAGATGACAGCGCACTATCTGCAACATGCTGAACAGCTCCCAGTCCATGAGCTTTCCATATCCACAAGCATCAGGAGTCATTCTTGCCCACGGAAAGCTGAGTACCAATCACAGCTGCCAAAATCCACTTATCCAGGTACCCACAGGATGCTTCCACAAACACACACTGCAGGCACAAAAAGAACGTGCAGAGTGTGCTAACACAAACACACAATCCTAACAGGAACTTGCAGGCAGCAGCAAAGGCAAAGGAGTGGTTCCAGCAGCACCTGCCCCACAGAGCCACAGCTGCACCCACCAGCAGGTACCTGAAAGCCATGAAGAAAAATCAAGACCAGGGCTTGAATGAGCAACAAGAGATAAGCATGTGAGGAAGAACGGTATACAAATACTGTTATCCATTTTATTCCATTACACTCTTGGGGGAAACCATCAACAATAAACCAATGCAGGAAAAGCACACCCTTTTATGGTATTCCACTTCCTAATAGGAAGGAGATGACAGATTTTAGCCTCAGCCACAGACCATTTCACACGTTTCAATTTAGGTTAAAGACCTTACTCTCCTCCCCTCCTTTACTGTGTGAAATGTCTCTCTCGTGATCCTTCCCAAGCAGGATCATTGTGCAGGGCACCACTCTACAGAACCATAGAACAAATTCTGGCATAAAAACCCTCTGCCAATCTGGCCAGTTCTCCTGCTCTACACCGTTCGAATTTAAATTCATCTCTTATTCAAAAATAATCTCTGGAGATTTGCATGAGAGAACAGTAACACAAGGCCAACTCTTTTGAAGTCTGTCCTTTTTTGCCCCTCCTTGTGAAACATCACCATCACAAAATATGAGAGCCTTCTCATTTTCTCTATCTCACCAGCTTTCCACTGATCCTCAAATGTGCACTCATACATTTTGCAGGGAGTGGGAGTAAGGAAGGGCAAACCAAAACCCACACACTGCCCCCAAGCTGAATTAGCCTCACACCACCTGCAACCACCACAGCATTACATTCTTTTCCAAACCAGAACTGCTTTTGGTTTGAGCTCTGAGCTGAGAAACATTGGTGCTGCTTCTGAGTGCAGCCTAGACCCCAGCACCCACAAGATGCTTCCAATTCCCAGCCCTCTGCCCAGTTCCCATTTGAGCAGCAGGCCACAGTTCCCATAACGCAGGCACTAGAAGGTTTTTCCCAAAAGCCAAACAGTGTAAATGTACAGCCATAAAATTTAACAAGAAAACAACAAAGCATGTGACATTCGAGAGAACTGCTGGATGCAGCTGCAACTGCTAAATTATTCACTGCTTTCCCTTGCCACGGCGCCTCCCCCAGCCACAGTGAGCAGCTCTGGGCCAGGAGACATCTCTCATGGCATCACCAGCACCACATACAGGCACATTCACCTCTTCCCTGGAAACTGGTCACACAGCAAAGGGGATCCCAACAATAAATTACAGCCATTTGTAAGACAGAGGAGGGGGAATGCTCCCAACCAGTGTGGAAACACTGAAACATTGTTCAGGATAATGTGAACCAGAAAATAAAGCACTTTAAATAATCCAGTCATTTGGCTGCTGGTAGCACTTCAGAACTCAGAGCCCCATATCTGTTTTGCCTTGTGTATTAGAAGCACTCAGCCTGTCTCCCCACGTGTGCCACCTGCTTGTTATTCCTTCCCTCTACACACCCTCCCCTTCTCTTCATCAGCACTGGGAGATCAGAAATTCCTACTCTCAAACAGATCCTACTATTAATTTTGGTGATAAATCATAGTACCAGCTGGTCAAAACTGAAAGGAAATAAAAGAGACAAGCCCATTTTCTCTCTGCAAGCGCTCTGGGGTGTGAGAAGCGTGCGTTTGGCAGACTCACCCACACGTAAACATTGGGGGAAGCAAGCTCAGAGTGAAGAAGGGACAGGAACCGCCTCAAGTGACTGCAGGAGCCGGCAAATGACAGAGCAAGGGCTGCCGAGGGGGCCTGCTAGGCACTGGCAGTGGCAGCCACCACGGCAAAGGATGGAGGGAAAACACCACCCTGCTGGGTATGTCCTCAGACCACTAACAGGAGAGAAGGGAGAAACCAGGTGGCCCCGAGGACAGAAGCAGCGTGCCCAGCTCGTGGCTCCAGCAGAGCACTTCAACTGCTTATCAAGAGGAAACAGACCCGGCAGCAGAGTGGCTCAGCGCTTGGGGCTGCAGCAAATTTTGGTGGATACTGGTTTTGATTCTTAATTATCTGTATCACTCCTCTCCTCCCACTAGCTGATGACATGGAAACAGGCAGAGGCACAACTCCTCATCTCCTGTCACAAGGGCCTTTCCAGAGCAAGGACAAGATGCCCAGGCAAGCAGAGATCCAGGGAAGCTGGTGTCAAAGGCAACAGCAAGAAGGCAATCATATGTTTTACACTGACATTGGGAAATTCAGTTAGGATATAATGGCAAGCAGGACACAACCAGGGCACTGATCTTGCAGATGTGACAAAGTAACAGGATATGAAATAAAAGGCTGCTCTGCTCACAAGATAACACACAGTTCCTGGAGGTCATCAGATAACAAATTTGACAGTAACGTATCTTTGTCCCTTGTATAAAAAAGTGAATGCTAATTCCCTGATTCTCACAACAGTTTAGAGATTGGTTACAAACAAAACAAAAAGGCCATATCTGACAAACTGGATACACCAAAGGCAATACGATGACCAACTCTTGTTTTGAGGAATGCTGCTGCTTTGAAATAATGAAGGCTGTAGAAGAAACAGAAAACCATAAAACCTTGTTCCTTGCTGCTACACTGCTGCATTATCTCTCACAGCAACCCAGAAACACAAGTCTCTCTCATTTAACTGCAGTGTCTGGGATCACAGCATGAGAACAGCCTCAACTTAGGTAATTTAGGCATATGCAAGGAGCATTTCTTATTTTTAAATCCCTGCAAGGGTCCTGCTAGTAGCAGCGATCTAAAGTGAACACAACCTCTCACAACTCAGCGGTTTCTGGGCACCAACAGGCACAACCTCCCCATCTGGGAGTTTCCCAGTGTAAAGATATTTCAGAGCTCCTGGCAGTACATGGGTCATTTCTTCAGTTTGCTTGGTTTGGGGTTTCAGCTGGTTATTCTAGTTCCAAGACAGAACTCAGGAGCATGTTTGTCAATAATCAACAGTAATTTCCATGTGGTTTTGACAGGTTTAAGGAGATCCAGTGACAGAGAATCTAACTGCTCTAAAATTATTTTCTAGCTCAAACAACAGAGCAAAGACCAGCTGAATTATACAGGTTCAGCCACAGAGAGTGAGCAGTAGGTCAATGTAAGTTTTTCACAGCTCTCAAGGCAGAGATGGAAAAGCAGCAAAGCATTCTGTCCTCAAAAGAAATATCACAATTATGCCACAGATTACAGATTATCCCACTAAAATACATTCCTTTCTAACTCATGTCTCATGATGCCCATTTTTATTTCACTTTGTTTCTTATTAGGACACTGACAATGCTTTCAGGAAAATTCATATCTTGAGATAGATGAAAGCTCTTTAAACTGGGGACATGATATTAATCTTGCACATCAAGCTCTTTCATTCTTTTTTTTCTAAATCCTTTCCTCATTGCTGCAAATCCCTAATCAGAAGCTGTATCTGTATTTTCTACCAGTGCACTGAATAACTACATCAACTGCCTGGAAATTTAATGCAGTATATCTTAAATGCAGGCACAAGAGGGCCAAAGGACATTTCAGGAATTCATTGGGTTGTAATATATGCATTGCTTGTCTCCAATTCCTTCCTAATGGAAAGTAAGTGAACCATTCACCTCTGTACTAAGTTTTAACATAAAAGCATCAATTACCATCTTGTGTGTATGATGGCAAATCCAGTTAAAAATGACAGTGTGAAATTACAGGGAAGACACTGTATTTTACACCATTTGCTATCCCCTCTCAGATACTAAATCTCTGCCAATTTCCCCCCCAAAAAAAGAAAGCCAAGGAGTATCAGAGAAAATCTATTAGCTGGAATGCTGTAAATTAAAAACTTTGAAAAAATTTTTCTTTAGAATTTAGCAATACTTGTGACTTTCTAATTTAATACTCAACATTTTCATAAATATTTGGTTTTTCAACTGGCTCACCACAGAAGATATTAAATAGACCAGACTGAACATCTTGACAGAGGAATGCCTGGTATACCCTGTCTATACAGGACCTGAGCATTTGATTTGTCTTGAGGTGAGAGGGGAAAAGCTATAAATTATGAGCCTCTGTGCCCCTGAGCCCAAGGCAGATGAAACCAAAGCCAACACTAATTTAATTCAGGAAGATGATATGAACAAGTGTTTCAGTAAGGCCTGAAATGCACTGGTGCTTCTACCATTTCTACTGAACCATCAGTCCTGATGCTCTGAAACCTAAAAAGCTACTTTGGCTAGGTGGGCAAGGATTACTGTTAAAAGCCCTCGAAACTCTTACTCCTCTGACCCCCAGATCCTCCTAAAGCAGACAGAAGTTGGACTCAATACTCTCAGGCACACGGTATGGCTCTTGGGGATGGTCCTGTGAAGGGCCAGGAGTTGGATCCAGTCATCCTTGTGGGTCCCTTCCAACCCAGCACATTCTGTGATTCTGTGAGTCACTACATACACAACCCATCTGCCTTCAAACGAGTTACAGAATGGTACCATGGCTGAAGAGGTTTGCCCTCTAGCATCTATTTATGTTTTTCCATGAAAACTTTAAACTAGAAGACATGTTTGGCTTTTTTGCCAATTTCCACACAGCCTTTGGTTCACCACCATTCAGGGCTTTGGCATATAACACACATCCTAGAACTGTGTCTTGGCCATGATAAGTATTTTGTGTAGACAACATTCTTTCAGTGAGGATACTGTTTTCCTTTATTTCCCATCTAATAAAATTAGAATTGCTTTAAAAGCAGTTAACATTGTGGAAAATAATGCAGCAGGACTCTGAAGCTTACAGATTGAAACCTGTTAATTTGGTAAGAACACAGGAGTCCAGACCTGTGATACAACTGCAGCAGCACTGAACAGGCAGGTACAAGATCTTTTAGTGAGGACAAGGCTGTATTACTCTCCAACCAAAAGCGTTCTAGAGACTTGCTGATGATTCTGCATTTTGTTAAACATGCAGTAAGATACTTAAGGAGTGTGCATTTTATTACAGTGTCTATTAAATTATGTTCAAAAGCTGTGCATTTTCTAACAATACAACAGTCAGGCAAAAATAGTATTTTATAGCTGGAATGATCTATCAGTTCAGTGTTACATAACATGCTGTGAGGGGATGGCCAGATTAGATCCTGTAAAAACTGCATTTTAGCTCTGTTGGATGTGAAGTGCTCTCTCGGATGTGTCAGGATTGCAGCTTTTCATTAGTGCTGAAAACAGCAAGTACTTCTTGTGCCCAATCCAAAACAGTTCCCTAGGTCCAAGCAGTCAAACTCCAAAAATAGAGACACTTCCCAAATAACCTATATTTGGATGACTTTGGTTTGATTACGTGACCCTCAGGACACCACAATAAATCTTCCCTCCCCTTGCTTGTGTCTACAAGTAGCATCCTTTCTGCAGATAAGGGATGTGCAAGGAGCACAGCAAGGACACTGGAGAGCACACCAACAGAAATGCTGACCCAGAGTTGCTCTGGATGTAGAGAAAATGGCTGGCTTGTCTAGGCAGAGCACGACATAACGCCAGATCACAGTTCTACCCCATTGCCATGGGGCTGCAAATTTATAATGTATGTTACTTTGCATATGACTGAAAACAGTGTGGTATATGGAGGAGTTCAGGGAGGAAAGGGAGAGAAGAAAGACAGAAGATAAATCAGTTTCCTTCAAAGCTTATCATTTCTCGAAACACTTCTTTATCATGACTCCAGACAGCGACACAGACCAAGCTTTCCTCCCCTCCTCCACCTGACAATAAAAGCGAGCAACACAACAAGGTGGTGACACGCATTTCTGAGGGGAAAATGCTCCTGATTTATAGTCGACTTCATAAGAAATTGCCGAGTATAAAGTGGATTTCCTATTCTATTGTCTTGCGGAGTAACAGGATCTGCTGTTTACAAATCAAGGAGTAAAAGCACCCTTCCAGTCACATTACCGCGGCAACCCATTCACACGGCTGCACGCCTCACCCTTTCCAAAGGGTTCCGTCCACCCTGAGCCGCCCTTCTCCCTTCCCTCACCGTCCTGCCCGCTCCCACCCGGCAGGGAGCGAGGAAAAGCCGCCGGGCAGCCCGGGACTGAGGGCGCCGGCCCCGCTCCCACACTCCCGCCGCCGGCAGAGCCCCCTGCCCGGCCGGCCACGCCGCTATTCCACAGCCGGCCAGTCCCGGCTGGAAACCCGCAAGCGACCCCGCAGGGGCTACTGCCGCTCCCGCTCGGGGACGGCTCCGACAGCGGCCGGCTGAGCCCCGCGGCCACAGCGGGACACCGCGGCCACAGCGGGACACCGCGGCCCCGCCCGCCACCGGCGCCCCGCGACGATGGAGCCGAACCCGGCCGGCCCCGCTCCCGGCAGCGGCGGGCCACGATCTCCGCCCGCCGCCGGCCGTGACCTTGCGGAAGGGCTCGCCGCTCCCGAGCATCACCACCGCGCCCGGCCGGGCGGCTGCGGCAGCGCTCGGGGCGGGCGGGGGGGCCCCGCCGCCAGCTGTCCGGGTGCGGGTCACCGCAGGCAGCGCCGCCGGCCGCGCTCCTCAGCCCGACCTACACGTAGGGTCGGTGGGGCAGGCTCCGCTTTTGCCATGTGTACACACCCTGCGGCACCGGCACCGAGCACCGGGCACCGGGACCCGCCCGGCCGGGCCGCCCCGCTCACCTGCGCCGCCGCCGCCGCCGCTCTGCGCCGCCCGCCCAGTTCCGCATCGAGCGCCAGCGGCGGCGCGCGCCACCGCCGGTGCGGGGGGGCAGCGGGGGCGGGCGGAGCGAACCACTCGCAGCCGGGGCGGGGGGAGCCGCCCCGCCAGCCGCCCGCAGGGGGCGCTGAGGAGAAGGCGGGATGGAGGCGGGATGGAGGCGGGATGGGGGCGGGATGGGGGCGAGATGGGGGCGAGATGGAGGCGGGATGGAGGCGGGATGGAAGCGGGATGGAGGCGAGATGGAGGCGGGCTGGAGGCGGGATGGGGGCGGGATGGAGGCGGGATGGAGGCGAGATGGGGGCGGGCTGGGGCGGGCTGGGGGCGGGATGGAGGCGGGATGGGGGCGGGATGGGGGCGGGATGGAGGCGGGATGGGGGCGGGATGGAGGCGGGATGGAAGCGGGATGGGGGCGGGATGGAGGCGGGATGTCAGGAGCATGAAGGGGAGCAGCTCCGGTGGCCAGCCTGCGTCGAGAGAACCGGGAACACTTCAGCCCCTTGAAGCGTCGAATTGGTGCTTTCAGACCTCGTCCTGGCCTCGCCGCAAAGCCCGGCTCCACATGGACAAGGACACGCTGCCTTGCAGCAAGGAGGCACAGTGCCGTGTACTTTCACCCTCTGTATTGAGCTACATGCTTGCTGGTTTGCAAGTAGCTTCGTAAGATTACAAGAGAATTTGGTTATTAAAAGCTTGACGTACAGCTTTTTTTAATTCCTTCCAAGCTCCTAAAAACCAGTACGCTGCACAAACAAATCCATTTACTACCAAAACTACCAAAGTAAACCCAAAATGCAACCAAAAAGTAACCCACAATTTTTGTTCATATGGAGAGCAAAATGGAGAAACACTATTTGATATTCCTCATCTATACTTTGCCCACTGCAGAGGAATTTGGTTTGCAGAAATACCTTTCCTCCTTCCCCATTGATCTGAATGCATCATGAGCAAATACAGCTGTTGAGTAAAGGTACAGCCAACCAGGACCTCCCAGGATTATAATTCAAGCACCCCAAGATTTCTCCAGTGGCCAAATCAGCAAAATTAATTTGAAATAGATCAGGTATAGAGGCTTAGAGCAGCAGGACTGAACCTCAGGCCTAGATAGCGTTTTGTAAACCTAAGTACAAAGGATCACCAATCTCATGGACAGTTCTGCCCCCTGCTTACTTGAGCTCCATGGGCTAACCTGGGAAGCTTCTAGAAGACAAAAAATAGTTCTGATTTGCACTTTCAAAGAAAGTGGGAATGTGAAGATGTAAACAAGGAGATTGTATTTGACTACATGATAATGAAAAGGGATGCACAAGGCAGAGTGTGCTGGGTTGGGCTGGTAATTTTCTTCACAGTGACTGGTACAGGGCTGTGTTTTGGATTTGTGCTGAGCACAGGGTTGATAATACAGAGATGTTTTTGTTACTGCTGAGCAGGGCTCACACTGAGCCAAGGCCTTTTCTGCTTTCCATACTGCCATGGTGGTGAGGGGACTGGGGGTGCACTGGGAGGCTGGGAGGAGACACAGCCAGGACAGGTGACCCCAGCTGACCAAAGGGATATTCCAGACCATATGGCAACATGCTCAGCATTTAAAATGCAGGGAAGGAGGAGGAGGAAGAGGGGGATGGTTTTGAGTCATGGTGTTTGTCTTCCCAAGTAACAATTGCACATGATTAAGGCCCCCCTCTCCCGGAGATGGCTGAACACCTACTTGTCCACAGGAAACAGTGAATGAAGTCCTTGCTTTGCTTTTGTGTTTGGTTTTTGCTCTCCCTACTCAACTGTCTTTATCTCAGCCCAGTTTTCTGGCTTTTACCCTTCTGATTTTTTCCCCAGTCCTGCTGAGGGACTGAGGAGTGAGCCAGTGATTGTGTGAGGCTTGGTGGCTGTCTGGGTTAAACCACCACAGAGGCAAGGAAAATCACTGTTTTCACCACCGTCATCCACCACAATGTTATAGGTTGTACCTTGAGAATCCCTCAAATTCACATGCAGTTTTTCTCTTCAAATTAAGGAGATGCAGCCCAGAGAATATAAAGCTGGAAGTTAAGCTGCAGCTCTTCTGTTGACAGCACCCTCTAATCCACCCAGTACTGATGAGCTCATGAGCTCTGCTCATTACTGCCCCTCTCATACACCCCTCCAGTCTCCTATAAGCCTACTCCTATTCCTTCTTCCTCTGATTCAGTAGATTCCAATTCAAGTTTTATACTCCAGAGTAATGCAGAGGCTTCAGCAGAACAGCCTGTGGTGTGGAACCTTGCTAAACTGACCATTGCTTTCCTTTCCCATTGAGGCAGGGGATCATCAAGCACTTAGGAAGCAGCTAATGCTGGACAGCTCTCTGCTTTCCCCCATCCTGCAGCTCCCCTTGAGGTAATGCACATGTTCAACTCTTCCTGGTGTTTCACCTATGAACACATCAGAAATGAGCAGCATATCACAGGTCAGGTAAGGCCCTACTGAAATCCACTTGGCAGCCGAGGCACGCTGGACTCCTCTTTCAATTTCGGTGAGCCACAAAATACAGAAAATGGAGTAGAGCACATGCAATAAAAGGTTACATTCTGAATGCAGCAGTGCAAATCAAGGTGAGGTGTGTATGCATAATGCATGGTCTTCATGATACACACCTAATTCACTTCACCTATTTGCCAGCTCTGGCACACAGCAAGGGCATACTGAGCTACAAATCCCATACTAAAGGCCAAAAGAAACTGCCTGGGGTTGTACTGCTGCTATTCCTTTCCCACCACTTCTTGCTTCTCCCCAACACATATACTCACATCATTTCTTATCAGCTTTGAGGTTGTTACAGCAAGCACTTATTCCACCCTCCTCCAGTCTCATGACAGCACATCAGAGAATGTCAAAATCCTGTATTAGGCTTTATTCTTTTATATAAACATTAACATTTCTCAAACAGATTAGTTAAAAATACAGATTTAAACAAGAATTTTTGCAATTGCAATGAGTTATAAAAAACAACAGATTATTTTACAGATTGTTACAAGTGCTTTACAAAGGTGCAGAGTGAAGGCCAGTGGCAGGGGACCAACCTCAAGTGCAAAATGGACACGATACCCTCACCGCGGGCATAGCGCTCAGATACACAGCCAAATAAAACAACAAACAAACCAAAAAACAGACAGACAAAAAAACCCCCGAGCCATGTGAACCTATGCTCTTGGGATGCTCACTGGGCAAGCAAACACAGACCCCTATGACAGAGAAGACTCATGAGACCAAGCTACCAGGATACTTAAGGTTACATCTCTGAGATCAGCCGTAAGATGTTTTTTCTTGGAAAATAAGGAACATGTTTTATAACAGTGTATTTCTCTTCCATCAGACAAAATATTGCTGTAAATCCTAGAATACTTATGGATGCGGATACTTAAAACTTGGGCCATAAATCCAGTATGGATCTCACAATGCCCAAAGTGAAGAAAGGATACAAGACCCAAGTGTCCTTCTGAAACAGTTGGCACTCCTCATACAGGAGGGACCTCCATATCCCATGATCATCGCTGAAACCTTGAGCAGTACCTTGGAAAGACTTTGGCAAAAGGAAGACGATGCAAGTGGATCTGATAACACCCAATATTCCTGCAGCCTGTGATCTGAGATTTGTACAGCCCACAGCTTATGCAATGCCCACATATTTCACTAAATGCAGTGTGTCCTCTCTCCTTAGTCGATACATCTTCACACCCACCTTGGAACACATACCACATGCTCCAGATTCTTGGAAGTTTCTGAGATCCTTCCACCACACCCACCTTACCTAGGTACCAAGCCTACCCACCTATCTTTCTTCTATTCCACCCCTAAAGATAAAATCTATGCCCTGATTTGTTTTGAACTAAAGTTGTCCAGCTGTTAGCAAATCAAAAGTAAATTGAGCTGTCTGAGAACCACCATGAGATAAAACCATGATGCATTACATTAAAAAAATCCACTACTTTATGCCTGACATCTTTTTTTGATACACAATGTTCCCTACCCAGAGGACCTCCTTGTTAGACAAAGGGCACTACGCATTACAGGAATCCTTTTTCCAAAGGAGGGCCACAATAAAGGGCAGCTCTAGAGATGAAGTCTCATAATAAAGAAATAAAAGCTACTTCTCTTGGAATCATTGTAAAGGGCAGCACATTCAAGAGATTTTATTTATAGGAAACCCAGTGAAACCCCTAGAACATCCACACTGACTTCCCTGAGCTCCTCAGATCCAGGTACACTGGGGACCCTGCAGAAGCCTTTTGAGCTGGGTTACTCTCAACAGAGAGCTTTTGGCAAGTTCCTGCAAATTCATTTTTTATAATCAGCGAGAAGAGGATCAATGGGCAAACCCTCAGCATATGCTTAGAGAAGAGAAAGTCTCTGAAGAAGAAGGAGTTGAGGGGCAGGGGAAAAGGTCTTCATTTCTACCGTTTTCGAATGTTTCACGTTATTCCTTTGGGGTACGGGCACTACATCGAAACCAACCCCTCCATCTGATCTACCCCAGCTGCCTCCTGCATAGTCTCATGACAACACTGAAACCCCAGGCTCATCACTCCCTGCATGCCCAGCCCAGGGTTCAGTGCTTTGGAGAGGGGAGGCTGGCTTCTCGTTAGCAAAGGCTGGGAGATGGCATTATGTCAGCATGTCAGCGCCCTGGGAGCATGCAGTCACTCATGCACATCCCAGATTTCTGAGAGCAGGGGCGGGAGTTTCTTGTCCTGCAGCCGAAGGGCAAACACCTGTTCAGAGTGGACACTGCTCAGTGTCCGAAGACTGACCAGCTTCATTAACATCCGTGGGAACATCAAGCGGTCCTGCAGGGGCAAACACACAGCTGTTAGTAAATTCACCTAAAACTTTGTTTAAAAAAAATTACCACAACTGATTGATATACTGGAATCACAAACGTTACTTCCTCTAGAAGCATTCTCCAGGAGGATGCAGTGTGAAAGAACACAAGTAGTACATCATGTCCTGAAACGCCAGACTTCCCATGCTGGCTAAGCTATGGAACATGATACAGGACAGCAGATTGTGACAGCTCACAAACCCTGCATTTATAGCTGCTATCAAAGAGCCCAGAAGGGACAAGTGTGACAGTACAGGCAGCAAGAGACCTGTTACAGACAGTACAGCAGGAACTCTGCCTGCATAAACACCAAATCTGCTTGCATCATCACTGGAGATGTTCTGGTCAGGCACTTACATTTGGTCTGTTGATGCAAATGTAAGAATGAAGCGCTTCCACATAGGTGTGCTGCAGCCTCTCCACCAGGGACTGATCCTGCACATTTGGTCGGTCTGCCAAAAAGCAGGTTAGAAGTAAGCAGATTAGATATAAGCAGATTGCCATGGGCAGCTTCACTGGATTTAACATCTCTGTCTAACCCTACTTCCTCCTATGGTGTCTTCCCAAAACTCATCTCACATTCACCCAGCACAGCTGGGAGATATACCCATGACACTGTGGCAGCTGTGTCAGTTCCCTGTAACTGTTCTTTCTCAGTGACATCTACTGCACATGGAGAGTCCAATCCAACTCCCTTAGAGGTGGGAGGTTAGAGAGACCAAACACATTTACACTGTGCTGTTTGGTGCTGTTTGTGCTGTTTGGTCTCACATTCCTGTCTCAGAAAAAATGCAAAGCTGCCTATTCAGGAGCAAATGGCAAAGTCTCTCCAGTAGCTGAGCCAGTGAGAAAACAGGAACAAAGAAAAACACGTCATTAATCAGGTCACAAGACAGAAGAGTAGAGGTGGCTTCTTGGCAAAGCCTTGTCCTGGCCCGGAGCAATACTGCCCTTTGTCCAGAGTATGTTTGCTTGCCCGCTAGATGTCACTCCTGCTGTGGGACCTGCACCACATCAGAGAGGTACCAAGGACATTAAGAGGACAATAAAATACCAATTTCTAAATGAGGAAGATAAATACTGGCTGTTTTTTCTGCACACCTTTCCAGCAATGAGGAATTCAATTTCCTCTGGAAGTGGCACTAAAAAATTCAGAATATAATGAATAATATGCTCCCTTTATCCCTTATCCCTCTATACTTGCTTTATTACTCCTTTTCTGCTTGTAACATCCCTTCACTCTACTTTCTTTGCGCTCTGACTCACAGCTGCAGCTCTACAGATCTTCCTGGCTTTTTACCTGCAGAGAAAATGTTGATGGCAATTAAAAGTGCATATTCAGCATCATTAAGCTGTAGTTCATTCATTCCCTTTGAAAACTCAAAGATGGGGTTAATGAACTCAAACTGCAGACCTGCAACAAACAGAAGAGAACAAGGTGAGGCCGTAAAAATTGTCTCCCCTCTCTCCCCCTCCCTTTAATGGAAAAGACTGCTGGAAATCCGCTGCTATACACTAGGGAGTGGGGAGGAGAGACAGGCAGGGAAAAACCCTTACATTATGCTCTAATAAATCCTCCCTTGACATCCACTACTGGATGTGAGCACCAAACAACAGTGGCTGAGGAGTCAGGTTCTAACTGACTCCTGACTGTTAAGTGACTGTAAAACGACACTGTTTCTGGGTTTTCCTAAAGCTTTATATGCCCCACAGCACATTACTGGGCAACAGCTAAAGGAACACAACATCAGCTGTCAGATAAGTCCATCAAAACATCATAAGGTTATAAGCACAACATTTGTACTGTCCACCCTCACAGAATCACCTCCTTCATACCCAGTAGCCTTCATGCTTTCAAAGAAAGTTTTAATTCCACACTTCAGGTTCATCTGAAGTATGCATGAGCTGAAAATACGCAGCTCCAAGAACTCTGAACTATGCCATTTCCTTCAGCTCTAAGAGCTGGGAGACCTGAGGCAGAGCCCGACCTAGGCTTCTAATCACCTCACTTGATAAATTCAGTCAGACAGAAATGCATTGATACGTATTGCCATAACAGAAACCACTGTCTCAGGTCTCTTTGTGCTCTGTAATCGTACTGAAAACTTTAGGCCTTTCCTCCAAAATAGCATCCAAGCTTCTAATTTCCTGCATTACAAATGCATCAGAGAAGGAGAAACAAAATGGAGGACATCTTTCTGGATCCCCTTTTTTTGCCTTTCTAATAACCTGAAGAAAAGGCTACCAGGAAAAGTGTCATAAAGAAAAGTTGTATACAAAGACCATCTCAAGTATCAATGGTTAAAGAGCTCCTCGAGTAATAAATTAAAAAAAAAATCAGCTGAAGCACAGCTAAGACCTTGTTTTTAGAAATGCTGAAGATACACACTTCTTGTTACTTCACCTGAAATTACAGACACTCATAGCTCCTGGAAAAATATCCTTCAGAGATCACAGCACCATAGGCTACCATATATTAGGATGATAAAATATCAAAAGCAGTCTCTGGGGATCCTCAGTGCACAGTACAGGCTTCATATCAATAGAAATGTAATCACAGTAATGTCATCACTCCAAGCATCCATCCGGATGTGTGTACATTTACAAAGGACATAAGACTGTGGTTTGGATTGGTATGATTTGATACAGCTCCACCACCACCATCACATCTCTACAAGCAAGAAATTTCACACCAACTGCTAGTCCTAGGTGGACACCTGAAGCAATATTTTCATGCTTTAAGAATCCAGATTTTCCCAAGCAAATTGACACCTAGAAAAAGACATGAAATGAGCTGATACCATATGTTAAAAGCAAAAAAAATGGTTTGTGGGGCTGTTGGTTTGGTCCTGTTCTAAACCTCTCACCAAAAACTACTTCCAGCTGCCCACATTAAAAAGGAAATATGAAAGAACACAAGACACTGGGGAGGAAGAAACACCTGTCTAATGCACCACCTGCTTTGGCGAAGTCATCCCGATTATAGCTCAGGTCCTTAAGAAAGGTGATGCTCTCAATCTCTGGATTGTAGCGCCGAGATGTCTCCAACAACATCACCTGAAGACAAAAGATATACCCAACTTGAAAGAAGGAAGAAATGCTACAACATCAATAATTTGCTGACTGTTGAAGCATCTTTGGGGAAAAAAAAAAAACAAAAAAAAAAACCAAAAAAAAAACAAAAAAAAAAAACCACCAAATAAAACCTCTCCAGTTTCTCTCAAAGTGCTTAAAAATTCCAAGATAAAATCTGCTGCCATCCCTTTGTGGTGTCTGCTTCTGGGAAAAAGGAAATTCCTGCTTACTACTAGCAAGGCATTTGCCTCATTCCCTTCCTGTATAACCAGGCACTGCAGTACATATAACCAGGCATCTTGCCAATTTAACCTTGCACTGCAGTAATGGCCCAATAGCTGAGGTCCCTCAGTCTGCCATCCTCAAAAAAGGGATGGAACCAGTTCTCTAGGTGGGTCACTCCAAATTCTTTCATCTCTGCTTCTGTGTACTGGGGTGGAGTCAAACCCTCACCTCTATGGTAGATGTCTTCAGCAAAGCAATCTGATCTTCCCTAGTGAGCTCCAAGAAGCCAGGTAATTGCTTGGCAAAGTCCACGATCTCTTGCACAGAGATAATTGCAAGTTCTGTGAAGTGAGCAAAACGCTGCTGCCTTGCTTCACGGTTATTTGGATCAGGAATCTGGGGCCATGGCTGTAGGAAAGGAAAGAGACAGCATGTATTTGTGAAAGATGGAGCCAAAGATAACAGATAAGATGAAGAGAACAAGGAAAGAAAATGACAAGTTCAGAACATCATCCTTTGCCATTCTCTACAGAGCTTTAGCCCACAGATGCAATGCCTAAAGTAACTCTACTCTCCCAAATATTTTACCTAAAATGCAACTCCCCAAACTTCACTTTTGCTTATTCTGGGTACGCTGGTGGGGTTTTTACCGTCACTTTGAGCCTGTCTGTGAAGGAGCGCTGGTTGCACTGCTGCTGAGCGGCCACGAGCTTTTTTATCATGCTCAGCTGTTCCGGCGTCAGCTTGTGGGAAGGGCTTGGCGGATTTGGAGGGTTTGGACGCACCACAACTGTCCGAGCCTGATCGTCTTCCTGCTTCTTCAGTTTCTTCAGTCGGATCTGTTCCTCAGATAGAACATCTAAAGCAGGAACAAGCTCATGATCAATCACAGGAACACAATGGAAACCACACTAAACATGGGGGAATGTGCTGTGGATGGAGAGGCAGGGACCACAGCTGCCTGTACCAGGCACAGCAGAGTGTACACAACACAGCCAACAGTGGTACTTGTTTCTCCCTCTGCTCCCTGCTTTAAGTTGTTTCATCGCCTTTCTTCTAATCATACTGTCATGAAGTATTCACAAAAGGCAAGAGCTTCCCTCATGATGCCCTGCAGATCTCAGAAAAACAACAGTGACTCTCCCCATAAAGCAATTCCCTAAAATGTCATGTTACAACAGGTGCTCCCTTCATAGGCCATAGTGTGTCCACTGTATTTTATATTATCCTACTGATATGCCTTTTTTTCAATACTGTTAATCTAACAGCTTGTATCATTTCAACCTCTTCAAAGGTCACATTCAGTCCCAGGTGGAGTTTGAGAGTAAAAGGATTATTTGTTTACAAGCCATCTGCAGCAAACTCTAGAGCTGTAAAATACCCCAAGCTGAGTAATGGAAGAGTAACTTTGCATAAGTGTACTGAGAACCAGCTGCAGGTCCTTCAGGAATAGGGTTACAAGTCTCCTTCCCTTGTTAAGTCAACGAGGAGATGCTATTTGGATGTAACACTGTAAGGAACAGAACAACTCAATGGGATCTGCTCTACAGAGAGCTGATGGGGTCCCTCTGTCAGAGGAAAGGGAAGCTCATCTTTTCTCATAGGCTTGCCAAGTAGTGAAGAGAGATTTAAACTAAAGCTGCCTAGGGACAGGAACCTCAACCCACTCCTCTCCTCTCTCAATCCAGTCTGATGCCAGGGCCAGCAAGAGATGCTCAGAGCCTGGAGAGGGTATGCAGGTCAGCAGGAGAGCACCTGAAGAGCAGCACAATGGAATTCCTGCCACTCCATCCAGTAAGTCAGGTTCATCAGGAGCCCAACTTAAATGCCTCTATGCAAATGCACATAGCATAGGGAATAAATAAGAGTTAGAGACATGCACACACCTGCAGGGCTGTAATCATATTGGCATCACAGAGAGAGGGTGCATAGCAAGTTCGCTGGCCTGGACTTCATGAGAGAAGAATCTCGCCTCTTCAGGGGATCTGCTCAGTAGAGTATTATCAGATAAAGTGCTGGAGGGAAGAGGGGCCCAAGAAATCTGGCTAATATTCAAGGATCACCTCCTCCAAGCTCAAGAGTGATGCATCCTTGTCTCTAAATTGGAATAGCATGGATTTGACAGAGCGATCACTTGGAGGATAAAAGAGTGGTTGGATGATCACACTCAAAGAGCTGTGGCCCATGGCTCAGTGTCCAGGTGGAGACCAGTGACGAGTGGTGTTCCCCAGGGGTTAGTATTGGGACCAGCACTATTGAACACCTTCGCTGCTGACATGGACAGTGGCACTGAGCACACCCTCAGCAAGGCTGCTGACAGCACCAGGCTGTGTGCTGTGATTGACACTCTGGAGGGAAGGGAAGCAGGAAAGGAACTGATTGGAAAAAAAAGACAACCTCTGTATCTTCAGGAACAAAGATAAATAAACAAAGCTTGACTTTACAAACAAGACTTTAAAAGTGCTGAAAGATTCTTTGGCCATTTATTTTAATGCACAGATAACACAGAAAATAAAGGAGGTTGTAATGAGATGGGGGTTAGTCTCTCCTGCCATGCCCACAGTGAGAGGACAAGAAGAAACGGTCTTAAACTGAGGGGAGATTCAGATTAGGTATTTAAAAAGAATTTCCTTGTTAGGGCATGCATTGGAACAAGTTGCCCTGGGAGGTGATGGAGTCACAATCCCTGGAGGTGTTTTAAAGGGCACCTGGATCTGTGCTCAGTGATATGGTTTAGTGGTTTAAGGGTTACAGTGGTGCTGCTGAGTAGACATATGGACTTGATGATCTTAAAAGATTTCTTCCAACCTTGACGATTCTATGATTCTATAGCTGCTACACAGAAAAGCGGGCCCTAAAACTGAACAAGCATATAACTGCATTTCTTAATAGAATCACGTTAAACAAAGACAAGAACTGGAGAGCTACTGTAAGACAGCATTCTTGGGATTGGAAGGATAGAAAAAGAACATAACACAATTAAGCTGAGAGAAACCTTTACCCATGACTTCCAACAGGCACCATGCACAAAATTTACAATTCTAACAGCAAAGGCATTCAATACAATTACCAAAATAAGGGGGAATCTGTAAGATTAGAGAATTCTACTTACAGTGTCAGTTTAAGGAGGGAAGAAATTGATCCAAGTGATTACAGTCCCTCATCTTGGGGCTCTGACGCACAAAAAATTTTTTATCTGGTAACATGTAACTTGGCTATTAATGAATCTTGAAAACTGCCTATGTGCTCCTACAGCATGCTAAATTCAAAGCAATCTAACTTACTCGGTTTTTCAGGAAGGAATTATTTAACCTCATGGTTCACACTGGCTTAAGAACAATAAACTGGCCATGAATAACTTCAGTCTGGGAATTAGAAGAATGTTTCCAGCAACTACTAGGGGGGAAGTTCTGGAGTGACCTTCCAAGTGAAACAGCTGGAGGAAAAAGCCCTCAGTTTCTGTCAAAACTAACAAGGCAAATTTGCAGTGGGGATTACAGTTCGACAAGAATTGCCAAGTTCTTGATAATAACACCAAGATTCCTTTTGACCTAATTTTCCTGAGCTGTCTTCAACACAAAACAATGACTAAATGCAGAAACATACTGAGGCTCTCTGTATCTACCTGCAACAAAAGAGAAGCAAAGTGAACAAGGAGTCTAGTTCCAATGCAGTAGCACTGCTTTTCAATTACATCTGTTTTGTAGCTCTTGGGAACGGGGCAATGGGATAAAGACAGCACATGTAATGCTATACAAACCAGTAAGACAAAGATAGTGATGTGCTGTGTTTCATGCTGAAAAACTGAACAGCATGTCTCCTAGCTCATTGGGGCTTAACTTTTGCAGAATTATGTTATGTTTCTGAAATACCCACTGTTCCTAGTTGTTCTGAGTGCTGGATGTCAGAAAATAAGGTTTCAGACAGATCTAACATTAACTGAGCATTTGTTCAGTCAGTCTTGATGAGCAAAGGGATAAAACCTGGATACCTTGGCCAAGGAGGGTTGTTCCGGATATGCAAGCAGAAATACTGGTGAATATTCAGAAACAGCAGCCTTATGGCTCGCGTGAGAAAAATAGCAGGGATCACTAAAGGAAGCAATGAGATCAGCTCATGCACAAACACAGCTGCACTACTGTGGTGCTGCCCTTGACCTCTTTTGCAAGCTCACAGTAGGAAGCAAAGAAAAGTGCCTGTTGTTCAAGGAGCATGGCGACCAATCTCACAGCACTGGTCACAAGCCTGACGTTACTGACACACTTTCCAGCACCCTGATAAACATGAGAGTCTTTCCTCTGTCAGTATATTCCACGAGTTCTTACAAGGAATAAAGCAAGGCTGGGGTTCTCAGCGCACCAGTGGTTTTCCGCTAACAGCCTCACCTCCCCACATGATCCTTGCTGAGCTCTCGGTGACTTCCCACGCACATTCCAACATCCAGCCTGCACGGCTTCCACGTCTCCCCTCCCCAGGCACTCCTTACAGCCATGGCCCCCAGAGCCCTCCTGTCCCGCGCCAACCCCCCGTGCCCGGTGCCTGCACTCACACTGCTCCCGCATGCCGGCCTCCTGGCACTTGCGCAGGCGGCACTCCTGGCACTTGCGGCGCATGTACATGTCCATCTCGCACTTGCCGCCGTTCTTGCAGACGTACTGCGCGCCCTTGATGACGCTGCGGCGGAAGAAGCCCTTGCAGCCTTCACAGCTCAGCACGTTGTAGTGGAAGCCGGAGGCCTTGTCCCCGCACACGCTGCACACTTCGTTTCCCAGCATCTTAGGGGCTGGGCCCTTCTTCCGCTTCAAGGGGGGATTTTCTACCGAAAGGAACAGTAGCGAGAAAAAAAAAAAAATAAAAATAAAACCCACAGACATGAAGGAAGCGTGGTGTTTGCAGTTGACTGCCCCACTCCTGACAACCAACATCCTGACTCAAACCCACTATCTCCCAAGCACATGGATGAAAAGATTAAGTCTCCCTTTTCATGCACACCCCTTCTGGGCAAGCAAGTCTTCTGCAACAAACTTGCTGACATAATCCACAAGGTTTCACCTCAACTATATAAACAAATACAGCTTCACACTTGTTCCATTCCAAAACAGTGAAAGAGTCAAAACATGCTCAGGCCAAGTGTTCTTCTGCACTTTCCAATTACAGTTAAGTTACCAATGTGAGAAAGATCTACAAAAAAGTTGAGTTGAAATCCAAGCTTGTGCAGAAAGTAAATTTCTTCAGAATTCACCTCCAGTTTTCTGCCACACGTATGCACAAGAATAAGGAAAAATATTTCCTCAATTCAATAGTGACAGAAAGCCAGTGCTGAAGCTGTGACCCTACAAAAACCAGACTGAGCAGACAATCGCTGTAACTGGAACACTCGGAGAAACTGTCAAGACAGAAGATAGCAGCTTGTGGAGTTAGCTGCAATAAGCAGACATGCAGTACACTTCACAAGCTCTGTGAGCCTTTGGAATCTTGAAGCCATGATTTCCTCTTCAAGAAGAGTGCTCCTCACTCCTAAAACTGAAACACTCTCACACTGACAGTTTGTTTACCAAACCTTGTTGTTCTATCTCAAACACGGGGCCTTCACTACTGCTTCACATTTCAGATGGTCTTGTGCAGCAGCTCCCAATTCTTCCTACATCATTCTGACAGATTTTAATCTTATCAGTGGCTCTGTATTCTGAAAACATCTTTGGTCTGCTCCAACACATCTTACCTTAAGCACTCCAGTCAAATGCTTGCCAATGCTATATGTGCATGCCCTCCCTATTAGCCCTGTCTCTTTTCCACCCATTTAATTCTAGCTATGTTGACATCTGATATCCTACCCAGCTCATACTGCAGGTAATTTTCTGTATGTCAGATATTACAGATTCTCCTACAGCAGCAGTTATAAAGACTACAACCAGCATGTCTTGATAAATCTCCAGACTGTGTTTAGATATGCCTGGAAAGCCTTTACACTGGAGTTAATGCTTAGTTTGAAGAACAAGGCTACTCCATTTCTTGATCTGCATCAGGGTTACAGTTGCATGTCTCATTTTTGTACTTACTCCTCCAATACTTGTATCCTTACTTGTGTCTTACTTGTATCCTTACATTTACTATTCTGCTCAGGCTTCTGGAATGGTAATGAGTTCAAGGTGAGTCTCAGATATTATTATTTGTGTTCCTCAATAAAAGTTTTCAGCCGTAAGTATCTTGGTGTTGGTTTTCAATCCCACTGACTTTACAGAAGCCTGGAGGTCACTCATTTTGGCCTGCACTTCTCATTGTAGATTGGACATCAAGAAAATGTCATCAGAATGGTTAAATTTCTGATATTCTCTCTTGTTCAACTATATTTCTCTTCATGCAATTTACTACCAAGTAAAAATTATGCAATGCCTACAGTTATTTCAGATTACTTTGTATAAACACATGTAATGACAGACTAACTGGTATAACAACTTTGGTGAAGCCTCAAGTGATGTTCATATGCTTCTGAGGAACTTCTGGAGTAATCCAATGACTTACACGGATAAATCTGTCCATCTTTTGGATTTCTTAGCTGTCTTTAAGACATTACATAAACTTCTTATTACCTTTTCTATGACTGCTTTATTAAGACAGATAGACTTGTTCTTTGATCTATGCAAATTATTTTCCATCTCTGAGCATGAAGCATTTTAGTTATACAGAAAATTACTGTTATTTTCTGTAATCAAAGATAACATAGAAATAATGTAAGATGCATAAAGAAAGCATGAATGCCACCTCTGAACCTTTAGCTCTCATTAGGGTCCTCCTTCCTCAGTAGATACCCTATTTAATAAATATTTTCCACATTTTGTGTCTCTTTTCCTTACATTTTCACGTGGAAACAATCTATCAATTGCTTTCTTTTCAAGTCCTCAAATCTGTTTTAAGGACTTTTATTAGGTAATCTCTTATCACCTTTTAACTACTCTTTGTTTCTACACTACTGATGGGTCCTCATTCAATGTTCAGATTCTCTCTCCGTTTTATACGAAGATTGCCCAGTGCCTCAGTGCTGAGAAAATACATTGATCTGTTGTATTTCCATTAAGATGATGACCCTATGCACTTATGCTTTCCTTTTTTTCCAGTTACCTGTGCAGAGATGTTACACTGTCTTCTTACAGTTTGAAAATGTAGGATTGTGGCCATAAGCAGCAGCTTTAACTACAGATTCTCAGTTCTTTGTCTGATACTCTTAATCCTCAGTTAACAAAAGAAACACATGGAGAAATTCCTACTGTCTTCCCATTGTATGAATCTGCAAAACCTTATAATTTCTTTGCACCACCTACCCTTGTTGGATTGTCACCTGTAGTAAAGCTTTATTGTTCAGCAGCTCTTGATAAGGCTAAAAAAATTAATTTATCTTACTGCCGTGGACCTAGCTTCTAGAAGGTCAAGTAAGCAAAATATTCAATGCATTTATCACTTAGATAAACCAAGTCTTCAGCTATCAATAACTGACTCTATTCTTAGACATCATCTCTGAGTACCTCAAGCACAGTAGAACCTCTCCTAAAATTCTGCCAAGTATCAACAGTGCTTGCAGCTGAAAGCATGGATAGCCTTTATCTTGCATGGATTTAGCGAGCATTTTTGCATACCTGCATGCTCAGGGGGGTTCTCTGAGCCAGGGAAGAGCGGAAGCCCTTCCTCCTCCATCTCAAAAACACTTGCCACCCTCTTCCCATGATCCTGTGTGCTGAGTTGAGTGGGACCCATGGAGGCCACACAGGCAGGGCTGGCTATAATCTCATCGCTGCAGCATTGTTTCTGCCAAGCAAGGGGCCACAGGCATCTATCTTCAACGTCCTTAGCTTCTCTCTCCTACTGAAAGTCAGGAAGTACCTGTGGAAAAAACACACAGATGCAAAAGAGGCAAGAGTTCAACTACTGAGACTATTAACTTCCAAAATCTATTACACGCTGTATCACAAGCAGGCTTCAAGATTTCATTTCCGTAATTAGCTTTGTTTCATTATTGTTCACACTCTTGAAACACAGTATTTTAACAAACTGTGGTAAAAGGTACGAGACTAGCATATCCAGGTGCAAAACTATTCTTTCACTGCCAACAGATGTATTGAAGCAAGACAAGTCCTCATTACTGCTAACACTACCAGTACACTCCATCCCTGATCTCTCCAAGTGTGTAAAAGGGAAATTCCTGGCATTGTAACCAGTGGCCTTTGTTAAAGCTTCCAGTAACAAATAGCTCAGTGCTGCCAGCTGCCCTGAATTTTGGTGCGTGTATTGCAGAGCATATAGAAAATTGGAAAAGAGATTTTTCATACAATTGTTTAGCAGACTACAAAACATCAAATCTCCCTCTTACTACCAGTAGCCAAAGACTGTGACAAAGGCTGATGATGCATCAAAGATAAGGACGACAAGTCCTTCCCCTTACCTACACTAAGAAATTGAAAGCCAGCAATTCTCTCTATGGGAAATAGCCATGATGCTATTCTCAGGAAATGGATTCACCACCAATCTTCTGAGGACACCCTTTTTTGGAACCTAGAAACCATACTGGAAAGCATGTTCATTATACAGCCCTGACTCCATTACAGAATCTGAAACTGGAAAGCAAATCCAACCACTTTTTCCAAAAAGCTCCACCTGCACAGAAAAGGACCCTACTTTTGTTTGATCGCACAGATTCAGTGAAACTGATGCAAATTGCTAATGTAAACACTCCTAAGCTGATTGATGTCAGTTGATCTTAACTCAGTGATTTACCAATGCAAGCTAAAGAGATTAACTGATTTAAAAAGCAACTACGTGAAAGGCCCGTACCAGTTTGAGTGACTGAGTTCAGGACTGGAAGCCTAGCAGTCCCTGAAAGACAGGAGGTGACAAGAAGCTCTGAAGCAGCCCAGACACAAGAGCATCAGGCAAGCAGGGGCACGCCTCACACACTGTAGTGCTGACCATGAAGAGGCAGAGAACCACTGTCCCAGGTCCCTTCTTTCCTCCGGGATATTTGGACCAGACCACACAACTTTTCTCAGAATGTCAAAAACAAAGATGAAAGCAATGCTTCCACAAATGAACCCCCACCCAGAACTCTGAAACAGGCATCAAGTGTAAAAGCAAGGCACACTGTCAGGCCTGCTGAGCTCCTGTCATCTCCAATTACACTGTGGACGCAGGTGTTAAAACCCACAAGGCACATTAATTCACGTGACATTTGTAAACACAGCCTCAGACTGCATTAGGAACTTAGAGCTCCCTTCCTTGAGGGAGCTGGAGAAATAGACTATCTAGGATCAAAGCAGTGACAGCAAATATGAAACTTAAACTTCCAGACAGAAAGAAGTCCTACTATGGGAGAGTACAACCTAACCGATGTGATTTCCAGGCAATCTGAAGAATCTCACAGTCCTCAAAGGAACAATGTGGCTACCACAATCAACTTTTTTTTGTTTTAGTCTCCCCAGAAAATTTTGCAGAATCTGAAAACCTTGTGGAAGCAGCATAGAGCATCAAATGAAGATGGGAACTTTACTGTAATAAATCCAAACCCAACTTGTATTCCTAGTACTATGTAAGCTCCTCACCAATGCTGACACAAACGTCTCTGGACATGTTTGGGCATGAAACAAGAAAGCTAAGAGTAAGCCTCTGCATCTCCACATTCCTTTAAACCACGCAAAAGACTCACTCAAAGGTTAATTATTGTGCAGAATGAATCACCAGCAGCACTACTTCAGCAATTTTTCAAAGGAAGGGTTTGATCACCCATCTGAGGGACTGAGTGACAGTGCTCAGGCCCAGGCCTTCAGTTCAGTGACCCATTCTTAGTGCATCCCAGCCACAACTCAAACTTATTCCAGAAAACAAAAGAGGAGGGTACAATCTGATGGGATTTCAACACTGTGTGATCTGCACAACAACTGATATTGCAAGAGTGAAACTTGCTGTCAGCAAGACATCTGGAGCCCAAAGGGGAGTGTCTGAGACACTGCAAGCTACCAGGAGGGACAGAAATATAAATCCACGTGCAAATCCAGAACACAGCAATAGAGAAGCCACTGTTTGTGCTGTAGAACTACCCAGTGTATTCCTGCTTCATGCACCAGCCTCCAACCTTCCCAAAACAGAACGGGCCAGATAGAAAACGTTACTTGTCTTCTCTGCTCCTAAGAGCATTTTTTCTTTTGTAGGTGCAGTAACAGTTGCAGGCTGCAGAAAACCGACCTGACCATAATCAGCACTCTGGTGCTAGGTAGAGAAACCGAGTATTTTCCTCGCATGCACACAAGTGAGAGGCTGTATGATGAGGCCTGAGGCTTAGTTTTCACAGAAATGCATGAGGATTGTTGTTACATTACTGAAAATCTTGCAGAGTTTTGTACTAATAATCATGTTATTAGAGATTCACACCTTCCAATCTGCACCACCACTTCAACAAAAATGCAGAAAGGTGATGCAAGCCATAACTGCAAGAGGGAATACTGTCTTCTTGACACAGTCTGCTGTGTTGCCGCCCACTGTCTGTCTCAACTCCTTCAGTTTTAGAAACCAGGACTGGCCATGTGACAAAAGATGAAGCAATCACTTCTCTCAAATGCAGCATCTTGAATAGAGTAACCTAAAGAGCAGACATACCCCAGCAAGGAAACATGTAGAGATGAAAGGCTGAGGGAAACAAATTTCTGCCAGCCCTTGTCACCCATGTCTCAAATATGACACTAAACACTTCTGAAATGTGTCGCCATCAGCTTCACCCTACCCCATTTCTTCCATCTCCCCTTTTTTTCTGAGAAAACAGAACAACTCAGATAGTGATGGTCTCCAGATCAGCACTCTTAAAACAAAGCACTGTTTTTTTCAGACAAAAGATGGCAGCCCTGGCTCTTGCACCTCATGCTGAATGCCAGAAATATTCATCACTTCCTCCAACAACAATCTGATCCCATTCCCTCAGCTGAGTCCTCTTCCTAAGCCATCTGAAACACTCACACATTCTTCTGGAAGACTTTGACCTGACCTGTCATGAACAGACTAAGCTACAGAATGTATCAAACTATTGTCCCGCGTTCATTGATGACAAGTAAAGGAGATACCATTGGGCAGCACAGAATACACAGAAATCAAATGAGCCAAATGCAGTTACTGTGACACTTCTGCTAAAGAGCGCTGTCCTCTCCCTGGTGTTCTTAGTTTGGCACTTTCTGTGAGGAATTTAAGGATCAGGAACCAGATCAGATGCAAACACATTTCTGAAGAAACTGTACTGTGTAACACATGAATAATCAGAGGAACGGTACAACAAGCCCTTTACGTCCAAATAATGGATGCTCAGAGGAAGGACTAGCTTTTTAGGAGGTTTGTTCAAGTCCCCGTGATCCTTCAAAACAGGATTTACTCATTGCAGTCCTGGTGATGTAAACCACAATACCCTACAGTTTCTGCCAAGGCAAACATTTATAGCCATGTTTCAGTTCTGTAACGAATCACAGGCAGGCACTCTGCAGCACGTCAGCATCAGCAGAAGAGACCTCATGTTTGTATATGCATTATATGTACAGCTAACGTGGCTGTGCTCACTGTGTGTCAACAGGATGGCACCTCTCTGCATGGGCTGCTGGTGAACAAATACATCTGACAGGAAGGGCTATCTTTCAGAGGTAACTAAAGCAGGGATATAATCCAGCATTTTGTCTTCTAAGTGTGCTCTGACATGCAGTATAGATTCACACTGGCTGCTAGCATTTATCACTGAAAGCTGGGCCCACAGCAGTGCATAATGACCTCTGCTGAAACCTGAACGCACAACTCACACAGTGATAATGCTACCTTGGGTATCAAATGCTGGCTGCAGATCTAAAGGGCCAAGAAAAAAAAACCCACCAGTTAGACTGAGCTTTCACAGGGCTCTACAACACCAGCAAAGAACTAAGCCCCTTGAGAGGCACCACTGCTCCAATCCTTTCATATGGAGTAACCATATTTTGTGACCTAATGCTTTTCCTATACTGTGTCTGGTGTAGCAGCCAGAGTATTTTCACAAATCCTCCCTAGGATACTACCTTGTAGCTGTTTCAGAGAAACAGAGATTATTCCCAGCTCATCTTGGATCATTCTTCTTCCTTCCTTCTACATCGTCACATTTCTCAAAAAATGCTGGAACAGACAGCAGGTCTATGAGTGAGGCAAAAATATATATATGACACATTTCAATTAGGAAAAAGTAGAAAAAGACACCTTGTACCTTTCAAGACAGAAAACGAATCTGTCGCTTGGAAAATGATGTAATATTACATGTCAAAACTCATGTGGAAAAATAAAAACTTCCAATTGACAACAGGAGAGACAAATCACGAAAAGGTAAAATGTGAAAAGAAGTGCAACAGGATACTGTAAAGAATCATTTTGAACAGTATGTTTACAAAGAATGGAAAAAACTGTTTTGCAACTCTCAGGGAACGGACTAGCTCAGTGCCCCTGCTGTAAATGCCTCTCTCAGAGAACTGCACGGACACAGTTTGAAATCACATTATCCATTTTGATCTCCCAGAAGCATAAAGGCAACCACAAACTGGAAAGAGTTAGCAAGCCACCGTCAGTCCCAAGTTGATAAAGAAAAGCTACGACCTTCAGATTGCTTTCATTTGCTGTCCAGCTAAGCTTCAGCTGACCATGAGCAGCTGTCCAAGATTGTAGCTATGCTTTGTGAGCCTTTTAAGCTGTTGCCACCATTGACAATTATGCAGAAGAGTCCTGCAAGTCACTCCCAGCTGCATTCCCGTTTCTTGCCCTCAAGTTAGGGGTCTTAATTGCCACCTCTCCCTCCCTAGCTCAGTTCCAGAGCCTGCCTCCCCCTGTCCCCTGCCTTACTTTGGGTTTTACTCCTGCTGCTGACCAACTCCTTTATTATCCATAACTTTGCTGATTCCCGGCATGGCCTTTGCCCAGGCATTTGTCTCTCCCTTTGAAGTAGGCTCACTGCAGCATCCAGCTCTCACTGGGTTTTGTTTGGTCTCAACACCAGGCATGCTGTCTCCTACTCAGATTAGGCATGGAAACCACCACAAAGTTCAGAGAACAACAGCAGAAGTGACTAACAACTGAAAAGATTAAAATAAACAAATGTATGCCACTTGGTTGAAAGAGTAGTGGGAAGAGAATAAGGGTGTAACAATGGTTTCTTGAAAGGTGTTACTCTGATAGACAGTATGTCTAAAAGAACACTGAGAAGGGAAAAGTCTGGTTATTACAGAAAAAAACCCTAAAGCTGAGTTCTCGGAGACTGGAAGTCTCCGTAACTTTCCTTCTACAATTAGACCTTATAATTACAACCAAAATGCAAAGAGTTCTATGGACATTTATGAACCTCAACTTAATATTACTTAGCTATTCTGTGGGTGAAGAGTGTCTATTATAAACAAACAATGGTAGCAACAGGAGTTCCAGGCCAGTTTCACCCTACATCAGGCAAGAAGGAATGTAGGACTGAAACAAGTGAACAAATGGATTAGCAAAGTGAATTAGAATCTTAAGGCACAACTGCATGACCAAACACAGTGCAATAAAACAGAGCAGAATAAGCCCAAAGTACTACTGCTTTGCTCCACATGAAAAGACCAAACAACCAAACCTGCTCCTTTCCCATGATCTGCAGAGTAGAAGATTGGTTTCTTTCCTGCAGAATCTGTGGACTCCCTAATTTTGGAAATATGGCTTCCCAAATTTTAAATCAGATGACGATGGAATGCGCTGACTCCAGTCCCACCCAGGAAACTACAGGCTCTGCAAAGCTCACCCCCAACAGCAACTGTTTTGCAAGTCAGCTCTCCTGCTCACATGCCCCATCCAGCAGCAGGTGCTCCCTGCTCTCTCACCTGCCTCTCATTATACCTTGCCTGGCAAAGGCTGAGGTTTTGGGTTTGCCCTTCCCTTCAACTCTTGGTTTCTGCCTGATCAAAGAGAGCCGTGTCAACACAAGGAGCAAGAGGAAAAGAGAGCATCCGTGTGACTACTTTCAGGGCGGGTAAGATCCTGAAATGGGCTGTGCCTTTATTTTTCCTTCCTCCCTCTCTCCCAACTGCCAGATGTCCTTGGTTCTGCAACTGAGCGGAGGAGAAAGGAGACGAGGTTATTTGAGTTCATCCACACTGCACACAGGGCTGCTCTCGCCTCTCTTCCTGTTTGCAAGGAAGTATTAGTCCCTCTGACAACGGGAGACAGAGAGAGGCAGACAAGTGGATAGGGGAAGAGGGAGAGGAAGAGGGAAAAGAAGAGAGAGATTATGGTAAGAAGATAAGACTTTTCCCTGGTTAATGAACTGGAAATTAATAACAGGTGATAGCAGGAGTGATATAGCCACCCTGCTGCCTTGGAATTCCTTTAAAAGGTCATTGACACAAGTTCCTTTGAACTCTGGAAAACAACACAACCCTGATCTGGATAAAAAAAAATCTCTAGGACTTTCTAGGCTTTCTACTGTCACCTCAGCTTTCAAGCTTTCTAGAGTACAGCCACCTCAGGAATGGCCAAAACCAGGGCACGCACAGGCTTATAGCAAGGAAGACATGACAGCAGCAGCATCCCTCCATCTTCCCCTCCCCTCCAAGCCATCCTGTAAAATGACAAGTCACCCCTCCTCAGTTCTGTTTGGCCAGGTGAGCTGTGAAGCCAGTGTCCCAACGTGGGGAGGAGACAGAGCAGAGTCACTTTAGAGGGACACTAACTTCTGCAGCACTCACAGGGACGAACATGAGCAGAACTTGCTCTTTGTAGCTGAACTGCAATAATCCCCCATGTCTGACCACGACTCCAGCTCACTGAGAGCTCAACACCACTATCAGCACTGACCTTCAGATGGCAGGAAGCACGACTGGGTCTTTGATAGGGGCTTCCTACAGGAAAAATCCCATCTGAGCTCCTCCCAGGAGGATGAAACAGTCAGAGCAGCTGCCCCCTCCTGCTAGCAGAAAAGCAAAGGGCAGCTCTGTGCCACCTCTTGGGGAAGTGGGAGGGAGGGAATCCAGCCTGGGTCCTTGTCCACAGAATGTGTCAGCATCAACTATAATAGCAATTTTTCCCTATGGAAACTCACTTTAAATTGGAAACAGCATTCTTTTGCCAGTAGCACTCAATTTCTCCAAGCAAATTTAGCTATCCTAGCAGTAAATCTTTTTTCCCCTTGCACATCTAAATGTATCCATGCAAAGGTGGTTTTGGTTTACATGTCTGTTTTTCTTTCTAGGGCCCCTGTATTGGCTAATGTCATTCCTTCACATTTCTAACCACAGTACCAGATACACACACCACCAACCAAAAAAAAAAACACAAACAAAAAAAACACATGTAAGAAGTGTCAAGCAACCAACAAAACTTCCTACTATAAAACAATCTGCTAACAAAATCTCCCTTCAGTTTGGAAAATTAAAATTGAGATGTCTGCAGCTCATTAATCCTGCTGCTGACCAGCTCTTACACCCCTTTCATGCAGCAACAGCTCATCACATTCTACTTGAAGGCAAAAAATGCAATCTGATCCCACCACCTTGGTTTCTTTATAAATGCCACTGCATGACATCATGGAAAACAGGACCACAGACTCAGTTTCTTTCTGGAAGCCTTCTCTATATTTACTCAGCCATCAATATCTTGTTCTGTGCAATTATACATAGCTATGCAAAATGTAACGGTCAGGCATTCTTTGAAGCAACAATTTTATAACCCAGAGCTTCCTTTGTCTTCCCAGAGAACAGAGTTTAAAAGAGACAAGAAGTAATAGTGTCACCAAGATCAGAAGCAATGACAATAACCAAGTAGGTCCAAAAAGCTGGGGTTTTTTTAATGGAGCTCGCATAGAAGTTGGAAGGGAGTGGGGAGAATTAGAGAAGCCTCTCTCTTCAATAATTGTGGACTTTCTTGGGAGCACCGCATTACAGAACAAAAACTTCACCATGGATCCTACATTCCTCCTTTATGACCCTTAGTCCCACAGATGTTATAGCCCTGCTTCAGGGAAACATGAGTCTGACTCACAGCAGATTTGAGAAGTCACCTCAATGCTATTTCCAATCTGAAGCAAGAGATCAGAACGTTCAAAAATAAAAAGAGAGAAGCAAGAATGAATACCTAAAATAACATGCTGGTAGCAGAGAAGCCAGGGAAAAAAGGGTTAAACCTAGCCCATCAGGAATAAAAGGACCAATAAGATTATGTCTAGAAAAGAGCATTGCAGACCTTTTTTCTGCAGATAGAAATTGGTAGTGATAAATAATCCCACAGCGTACTGTTTTTTTTACCTGATTGTTTCCTTAAAAAATTATTTCATCTCAACTCTGCAGTAAGAGAACAGTATTTCATGACCCAAGCCTATTCTAGCTAAGCACCTTTACCACCTAGAATCCCAAAAGAGAAATCTCCTCAGCTCCCCAGGCTGTCTCAGCGCATCTCTTCAACACAGAACCTCAAGCTGCTGTTGACTCCTCTGAGCAGGAGCATTGCACAGTCCACTCACAGCACTGAGCTACTAAAACAGATAAAAGCAAAATAGAAGCAGCTGCACCATTCTATCAGGAAGACAAGGTGACGAAAGACACGTAAAGCCATACAATATATCACAACAAAGCCAAAAAGAGAAACAAAAAGAGAACTTAAAAGCCCTCAACTCCTATCTCTTGTCCAGAGCACCTTCTCTTTCAAACCGGTCTTCTCCATCCTCTACCAGCTATGAAATTAGAGGACGTGAAGAAGAGGGGCAAAAGCAGAAAGAAGAGAAGGGGAGGGCTGCTTACAGTAAAACCGTTTGTTCCTTTTTTTGACCTCCTCCTTTCCTCCCACCTTAGGAGTACTTCCATCAGCATGCTGCACATCACCATAACTGATACAAGATTGTTTCTGGGAAACAGCCTCTTAATAATCTCTCTATATAACACTTTGTATCCAAGCACCATTCCACGGAAAAGCATCAATCAAAACAAATATTACCGCTCACAGGCAAACCAGAAATACAGTACTGGATTGCAAAACAGGCAGGAAACTCATTAAGATTCCCTTCAGGGCAGTAGGGGAAAAGCACCAATTCCCATTCATAGAAGGATCATCCCTAGATGTAGCACAGAGGTCAGGAAGAAATTACAGTACTACAGAAATGCCCATATAAAGAACACATCAGAGGGATACTGTAACAGAGTTTTAAACTGCTTTAGAGCAAGCTTGACTGGTAGTCTATTCCCCACTCAAGCATCATCAGGGATCTATTTTGTCAAGTTTTGCTAATACTGCTCTTATAAGAGCAGGAGGAGAGAGGCAGGGTTGCAGACGTACATATCCAAACATAGATCAGCCAGAAGACTGCGGCAGAGCAATAAAGGAGATCAGAAGAGCTGCCAAGAAACACAGTGAAACTAGCAGAGGGGTGCAGGTCAGAATAAAGGACTATTAAGAGCTCTGCTGCAAAGTAAACTTGCCCTGCTTTTGACTACTCTTCTGGATTCTGGCCTGTATGGGCTATTTCTGCTTTGGGGGTCATCGCAACTGAACCCTTACAAGGTACAGTACCAACAAAATCAGGAGGACTTATCTGAGTTTTATAAAGCCATCAAGCAGAAGCTAGGAGGGAAGGGTTAAAGGTCTGAAAATGAGAGAAAGAGATCTGTGTGACAGGAAGGGAGCATGTGAGAGGGCGTGTGACAGGCTGTGTAGCAGAATGTGTGTGTCGATCTCATTCCCTTCGAGGCTCTCGGCCAAATGTGGAGCTGAACTTTCTGCAGACTTTGTCCTGCCAAGTCATGTTCCCTTCTCACACTGCCTGACATCACCACAAATACTCAGCTCGAAAACAGTCCAGAGCCGGACAGAATCCACCACTCCAACCCCAGCCAGTGAAATGGCTGCACTCACGGCACACCCACCGGGCAGGAAAACAGAGCCACCGACTCTCCTCACAGGTTGTCTCCAAGCGCCGAGGAGGCCTCACCCTCATCCATGCAGAGTGTGCTTCCAAGGTACAAAGAGACCAGAGGTACTAACAGACCAGTGTTTTCCTATTGCCCCAATAATAGCTCAGAACAGACTGAAAGTCTGCACAAAGGCTCTAACAGAAAAATGCAAAAGAACGTAACCATCAGACCATCTGAGTTTGTCACAAGCATCCTACTGCAAGGATTGCAGTCTATTCCCAGCTCTGGCACAACCCTGCCTCAAGAAGGGAGCCATCACACATGACCCATGGACAAATGAGAAGCCAGCGATCTTGCAAAGACTCATGCTCCAGCAGGGTCTGCTTGAAGCCAGCAAGCAAATATTATCCTATCAGAGCACTCCTATAACCTTGACTTCTCAGAAATAAGCACAAATCCAAGATCAAGGCTGCAAAATGTAGCATGTGTACAAGTGTGTGGGAGTAGGCAATGGGACTAAGCCAACAAGCGGCTCCATTTCTTATTTTGATCCTTGTGTCAAGGAAGAAGGGTGTGGATGGCCCACTGATTCTGGGACACTGCTAAAGGCACCACCCAGAGTATCAGGGAGTAGCAGTGGAAGATGATACTGAAACAAGGGAGAACAAGTCTGCAGTCTCTTGTTTTTTGTTCAGCCTTCACCCTCAGTCAGCTGCTTAAAAGCAGCACTTTAGAAAATGCCCTCTAAGTACAACTGATAGGAAGAAAATTCACATTTTCTTCAGGCAAAGGGTTCTCCTTCCTCCACTCCTGTTCAATTTCTACAAGAACAAACAGCAGCTTGGGAGCTTTCTGCAGACCAAGGAAAAATTTTTCTTCAGTCCCAGACAGGCCAGAAAGTTATGTCCCTGCTTTTCAGACACACACTGATAACAGAGGCTACATTGTATGATCTGCAGTTATTTCATATCTTACATTTTAAATTTTTATTTTTCATTTTAAAACACTCCTCACAACAGAAGTTCCCTCTTCCTTTGCTAAGGAAGGGGTTCTGACACCTTCCTTAAAGTTGCATTAGTGCAACATTGCCTGTCTACATGCTATATGGATCTTAAATCATATCCTTACCTAAGGCTTCCTGTCCAGACAGGCAGATGCCTGAGAATGTCCATCTCACCAGCTGTAAACACAAAAGCCATCTTTTGAACTTCTTCCTAGCTTTGTCACAGAAATCAGCATATTATTCCTTTCCTGCACACAATGGCCAAAGGTGGGAAGCTGTCCATCAGAAGACTGGAATCACAAAGCTGTTGTTTGAGGGCCAGGTGACAGCTTTTCCTTCTACTCTTGGAGCTTGCAGCTGGCTGAGCTGAGCTGCCCTGCCTCGGTGGCACTTCTCATGCAAGCCAACGCACGCTGCTGAGGGCTGCCCACAGCACTGTGAGTGTGCATGTGTGCCTGCATGTCAAGGCATGCACCACCACAGCAAGTCCCCAAGGCAGTTCCAGTGCAAGTTCATGTGCCCACACAAAGCTGCATGTGAGTTTCTGCCAGTAGACGTGCAAAAACCCACTGTGTGTGCATCCCTGACTATGAAATCCTCCAGCAAGAATCTCTGGCAAGACATGTGGAGTCCTGTGGGGGCTGGCACATTTCTGCGTGTATGTCCGTGGCAACCAAGACATACTACAGAGCTGTTACAGAAGCCTACCTGTTCACCCTCATTTCATAAGAGCTCTAGATGAGACTACTTAAATTCCAAACATTTTCCTTTAAATGGGTTTTACACACAGTTTTCAAGACTGCACCTGTTAATTTATTTTCTAAATTAATGGCAATCTATGATGAAGTCTAAAACAACCATTTAAACACACACAGGCCCTATTCAAGCAGGACATGGTTACTGGAGAATGTTTAAAAAGTCTAATTCCTAAACTCGAGAAAGTCACTAAGTCCACAGAGTCAGCACAAAACAATTCTTTCTTAAAAAGGCAGAAAGATTAGTTTCTTCAATTCACTTATTAAATTAGTTTAGCTCACTCAAAGCTGGTGGAGGCAGCAAAAATGGGTGGGAGGTACCTCTCTCTTATAATCTCCAAATGAAAATAAGACAAGGAATGATGAGTTATGCTCATTCTAAGATCTGGAGACAATTACCAAAACCAACCAGTTCATTCTGTTAAATACAGATAACACTATCCTGATAGAATCAACTACTCAATAGCACACTCCAGCAAGCATATTTTCTTATGTATCCAGTGCATGATTTGTGTGATTATAGTATAATTATTAAAAAGTGCATATTTGATTTAACCTTTTTATTCAAATGCAGTTTTTTACAAGTCATGAGGAAAGAAACTCACCCAGTAATTACAGCTGACCATTTTGTAATGTAAACATTTACTGTGATATAATAGCATAAACAGATGTATGCAGATACACTGTATCATCCTGTTTGGCAAGAAGCAGTAATAGGTGAGCCTAAGTGGTTAGACTAAAGCTGCCTCTTCAGAAATTATCAAATGCAAAACAAATTTTAAATTAATTATTTAAATCACTATCTTTAATCATGATTTCTATCAGCAAGTGGAAAGCCTTGATTTAAACCAATTGACCTTGTTTGCCTCATAACTGCAGCAGGACCAGTGGGCCAACACTGCCCCACTCCCTGGAGGAAGAGAGGGAGGATATGACTTCTGTGCCCTCTCGGTTTCAAGAAATTTTATGAGCATATTTGCCAATATTTTTTAAATCTTAAAACAAGCTAGAAAGTCTTTTATGCCAGGAGACACCTACTCTCTTGTCAGTCATGTGCTTTAGCAATCAGTCTGATACTCACCTAACACCTTATTTACATCTCAGAGAGGTTTCTGTGAGTACACAATATAACCCAACTCTGCAACACGGCTTCTAAATTGCTTCAATCCTCACATCCCACGAGATAGCTCTCCTGCTTAATCCTTATAGGCACTAGTTTGGGTCTGTTCAAAACAAGAATTAGATTTCTCATTCTCTAACATTTTCATTTCTTCACCAACTTCCCATTAAACATTTTTTCCCCTTCTTAAACCTATTGGGAAGGTCTGCAATACTCTGCTCTCCTCTGTACACTACCTTAGTTAACCTTTGTCCTCCCCACATAAGATTGTTAAGAGCTTGACAGTGTATACTTCAAAGTGATTCATAATATTACACCAAAACTATGTAAATCACCTTAACATTTTCTTTTTGACACTCCATAAAGCAAGTAATTTTGCTTTACAGGAAATCTGGTTTTGAGATCTCCAGATATAAAAGTACAAGTTACACTAGCTTTAGGGGTGTCTCCCTTTCAGTGGGAACACAAGAAAGGAATTTGTCTATGTTCCAAATATGAAAAAAAAAAGTATTTGGTCACAAGCAGGAAGTCACAGACCAAAACTGACACAGGAATGCTAAAGGGAGCCATTGTACCAGTTCTAGGTGATATATTTTTAAAGTCTGACTGAACGTGGACAGTCTCTTTTCATTTAACAATACTATACACATCTCTCAAACCTAAAGTAACTACAATGAAAATGCTAAGTCAAACATGGTACCTGTACATTAGAAGTATGAGCTAATGACCAAGTTCAACCTGTTTACAGCCTTAATACAGACCTGTACCTATCAGAAGGAAGCACTCCCCTGAATTCCCTCCTAAGATGAAGTTCCTTCACACCAAGACAGTTTCCACAGCCAAGAGAATGTGACTTTGCCTTCCTGAGTTATTATGCTGTGAGGAAAACAAGTTAATACATCCTACAGAAGATTAGCAGAACATTCTCCCCCAGTGAAACAAGGTATCTTTGTACAGAATCATAAAATGGTTTCAGATGGACCTAAAAAATCAAATGGGTTCAATCTCCACCATCATGGGCGGGAACACCTATGACAGCTCGGAAGGCTGACTTTTCTCCGAGGCTGTCAGGTGTGTGAATTTCATTACTTGGTGGGGGAGGGAAAAGAGGGAGAGTGACAAACAATCTGATAAGCTTTCCTAATCAACATGCAAAGACCCACTCATGTGCAACAATGAGACCTCCACAGCAGCTGCTTCCAGAGCAGAAAGCAGGATCATCCTTCAGTGCTCCCCAGACAAAGCACATTATATTCTATGCTCTTCCTTAGGCAGATGGGATCACAACTTCTGAAAAACAGCAACAGTTAAAGACTTAAATTCAAAAGTTGAAATTTTGAAAACGGAGAGTCCTGACAGCTATATGTCAGATCTAATTAAAAGAGACATACTTCTCAGATGTGAGACCATCACCATTTAATCTAACATTCGACAACAATAAAATACTTACTAATCCCCGTTTACATCAGAACAAGCATGCAGAGTTGTGAGGACTAATCCGAGAGAAAGGAAAAGAAAGTCATAGCAATCAAATGCACTTTAACACACTGGAAACACGACTCTTCCTGCAGGTGTAAGACAGGGACAAAGCAGCAAACTCCTGCTCTGTATTTGTACGGCTGCGTGCCTGTCCTGCACAGCCTCCCCCTGCCTCCCTGCACAGCCAGCTGGTAAGGGAAACATGCTGACAAGGCACAGGGAGCTGCAGCAGCAGTAACTGGAAACAGCAAGCGACAGCAACCCCAGGCACACTGCCAGGACACACCGATTCTGTGATAAAGTTTCCTGTCCCTATTTTTTTTAGATTAGGCAATTTATATATATATATATATCTCTACATAGTCCCTGCTGTGGTACTTCTCCCTGCATTCACAACACGAGTAGCTGCAAGTTTCCTCTGGCAGCTACAGAACTCCCATGCAGCTCCACAATGACCCATTTTCTGTCCTCCCTCGGGCTGGTTTTAGGTTTATTTCCTCCGCCTTTTACTTTGGGGGTCTGGGAAAAAGTTGTTAAATATTTTCACCCTGGTTTTTCTCCTGCAAAAGCTGGCCTTCCTGTATGAAAAAGGATGCATGGGCATATGCATGTATGAGAACGAAGCATCACTGCAAGTGCTAGATTTCAAAAAGGAGTCACACCAGGAAGCCATACAGCCTGCCCTCACAAGCCTTGCAGCAGCAGTATCTTCTGGTGAGCATGCCACAGGTGTGGTGGCAGAGAAGTGTAGCAAGACCAGCCTCCACAATCCACCATGTCCAATGCCCTCTTTCCACAGCCCAAACGACAGAAGGGTAGAGCTCAGCAACAACTGGCTGAAGTTTTCAAACAGGTTTTGTTTCCGTAATTAAAATATAAGGAAAGTTTTTCTACCTCAGCAAGGGGGTTTATGTCTTGATTCAGACTCAATTAAAAAATCAAGCCCACCACTCAGTAAAGGAAATAAAACCCAGGTTTTCTGTTTTCTTTTGTCTGTCCTCAGATATAGACTTCTCTCTGACATCCAGGAAAAGCAGATCAACTCCATGTACCTTGGAACAAGAAGCAGATCTGAGAGGACTCTTCCCTACAGACAAACATAACCTGCAGTCATAGCCAGAAACTGACACACAGTGATCCAAACTGTTAGTCAGAAACGTGACTCAGTGTTGGAGACTCCCTCAAAAAAGCCTTGCAGGGAAAGGCCCAGCTGTCCCTTTAGGAAAAAGAAGAGAAGGGAAGGAAGTTTCAGGAGACAGAGTATTTCTCCTTCACCCATGATCCAAGGCTTGCTTCCAGCCCATAACAAAATCCGGTCTTGACAGATCTGTGGACCTTAGCACCACAAGCGTCAGTGACATGGGACAATTAAGAGTAACCACCAATGTAAGTGAAGTTACCTTTTAACAGCACCATGCAAACTGACAGCCGTACAGACAAGCTTCTGTCCTAGAAAACTCACGACCTGGGTTGATAGGATGCAACAGGTGAATGACACAGAGAACTTCAAGCTGAGCAGAGAGGAAAGCTAACAAGTAACCACAAAGCAAGTAAACATCTCCTGACAGCACCTCCGGAGACAGCAGACAGACACCCGGGCTCTTCAGATGCACGACAACAGCCACGAGAAACTGACACGGCTCCCCAGACGCCTCCGACCCCTTTAGCAAAGGAGACTCTCGGAGAGCGCGGCCGCGCAGTCCCCGCCGGCACACACCGCGCATCACGGCCGGCGCTGGGCTCGGGACCCCGGCCGAGTGAGTGACCCCTTCCCTCCCGTCCGCCGGGCCCCACTCGGGGGACGCCGCCAGCCCGGCCCGCACCCCGCCAGGCCCCGAGCGCCTCAGCGGGACGGGCCGCCACCGTCCCTCTTCCTTCCAGCACCTTCCAGCGCCGCCCGGCCCGGCCCGGCCCGGCCGGCAGCACGACGCGGGCGGGCGGCGCTGCGCCGCCGGCTGCGGGGCGCAGGGAACGCTGCGGCGCTCGGGCCGGCGCAGGCCGCGGGGCAGCGCGTCCCCGTCCCCCGCCGTGAGTCACGGCCCCGCGGGCGGCGAGAAGGAGGCGCCGCCGCCGCCCCCACAGCCAGAGCCAGCGCGAAAAGTTACCGGCGCGGGCCGCGGCTCCCGGCGATGCGCGGCCGCCTCCCCCCGTGGCGCAGGTGCCCGAGCCGCGGGCGGGCGGGAGGGGCGGCCCGGCGCGGCGCGGCGCTGCTCCCGGCGCTCTTCCCGGCGTTGTTCCCGGCGCCGCGGCGGAGCTGCCGTGATGTCACGCGGGCCCGGGTCACGTGCAGGCGCCGCCCGCCCCGCTCCGCCCCCGCGGGTCCTGCGGGACGCGAAGGCTCCGGGCCCCCGTGCGCTCCCACGGCCCGGGAGTCACCCGCGCCCGCCGGCCTCACCGAGCCTCTGCCGCCTGCCCGCAGCCCAGCCCGCAGCGGCGGAGCAAAGCCAGCAGCAACAACGGAACCATCCCAAGGCAGGTGCCGCAGGAACTGCGCGCATTCCCCCTTCGCAGAGAACCTTTCCCTTCCAGCACTCGCCAAGAACCTCCTCAGTGGTGCGGTATCGGTAAACAAAGAAAAAAAAAAGAACGTGGCTTCGTGCCGTCCTAGAGATAGGAAATATAATTTAGTTTAAATTCACTAAGCATTCGAGCCATGAGCAAATTAAACATGTTATTCCGTCCAGCTGAGCCTCCTGTATTGCACCAACCCTGCCCTGAAATAACCCCTCCGCTTCACAATTTGGCACGCTTATTAAGACCTTAAACACGACTTTCTAACGCTGCAAAGTACGGAAAGGTTTAAGCAAATAAACAGGTACAAAAGAGCTGGATTATGAGCCGATGTGCTTCATGACTCCAAGACTTCTTTGCAAACGCGAGAGCCTTGTTTCCTTTTCTTAAAAAAGAGAAAGCGGAGATCCTCATTCGCCTCCCTCTATGCACTTCTGCGTGGAGATAAACACTAAGTAGCACTAAACTCGTTGAACTGACTATGATTTTTCCCTCTACACGGCACCTACGAGGTCCTTGGCCAACGATCCAGCGGATGCACAGGCGGCAGCAGAAGCTGGGTTTCGTCTCACACTCGTCTAATTTGACCAAGTTTCGTAAACAACCAAAACTGGGCAAAACCCGCCAACGGTGAGCAGGCTCTGTGCCAAGAGCCAGGAGCAGCAGCAGCTTTCCCTTCCACACGGGCATCCTCAAGGCTGACCCGAGAGATGTGACCATTAGCGACCCACGGCGCCGCGGCTGCCGGGCTGTGCGTGCCAGGCCGCCTTCCCTACTTCTGCCCACGAGTTTACCCAGGAGCACACGGACAACGTCAGAACACTGTCAAACCTCGTGTCCTAGGGCGAAGCTGCGGCGGGAGTGACACCGCTGCGCCCTCATTCCCCCCGGCTCCTACCGAGCGCCACCGCGGCTGCAGCCCGGGGCGAAGCCTCCGCAGCGCTTACAGCGAGGTCAGCGCCGCCAGCCCGGCGGGCCCAACGCGGCTGCTCCGGGCGCTGAGCGGGGTTGTCCCGCCGCCCGGATCCTCCTCCTCGGGGGCGGGCGCAGCGCCGGGAGCGCGGCCGGGGCTGTGCGCTGCGAAACCGCGTCCGCGCGGGGCCGCGGCCGGCGGCGCTCGGTTCCGGGCGGTGAGCGAGCGCCATGGCGGGCGGGCGGGGCGGTGTCGTCCTGCTGCTGCTGCTGGCGCTGTGCCTGCAGCCGCCGCCCGCCCGGGCCCGCAGCCTCCGCTTCGTGACGCTGGTGAGGGGGACGGGGGTACGCGGGGGGAGCCGGGCCGGGCCGGGATGGCCGGGCCGGGCCGGGCTGGGGTGACGCGGTGCCGCCCGCAGGTGTACCGGCACGGAGACCGCTCGCCCATCAAGGCCTTCCCGCGGGACCCGTACCAGGAGAGCGCCTGGCCCCAGGGATTCGGGCAGCTCACGCAGGTGCGAGCGCAGCGAGGCGGGGCGGGCGGCGGGGGCCGGGCCGGGGTCCGGACCGCCGGTGACGCCCGGTGCCGTTGCAGGTGGGGATGCGGCAGCAGTGGGAGCTGGGCCAGGCCCTGCGGCGGCGCTACCACGACTTCCTCAGCGACACGTACCGGCGGCAGGAGGTCAGTGCCAGCTCGGGCAGCGGCGCTCTCGCCCGCCCCGCCGTGGGCCCGGGCCGCCGCGCGGGACAGGGCTGCGGGTGGCTCCCTTGGGAAGGGAAACGCCGGCGCTGGGACTCGTCTCCAAGTATGTTCGTTCCTTAGCCCGTTGCCACTGCAGGAAGAAGAAGAAGGGCCCAAGGACAGGCTCTGTGCTGAGTCTGGCCGCGGGGCACGGATCGGCCCCGTCTCAGCGCTGCCCTCGCAGCAGGTCCGAGGGCAAAGCCAACCAGAGTTGTGAGACTTTTGGAGCCGCCCACTCTGAAGTCCAGGGAACTAAACAGAGATGTGTGTTGTAGCTGGTATTTGCTTCTTACTCGAGATTGTGAGATTTTTTTTTCCTGTTACAATAGCTCACAAGAATGCAGCCCGTGTTGGCCCTGCCCTTCCCAGTGCACTTGAGGTACAGTCTCACCAGAGGCTGTAAATATAAGCAGTAGTTACTGGCCAGCAATGACCCTCTCATTTCCTTTCACCTGTAGACTATTGACAGCTTCAGTTGCCCAAAGCCATTCATTCCCTTCTCTCTCATTAGGATGTTCTCACACTTTATAATCATTCTTGAGAAACTGGTAGGTTTCTTTTGAAAGAAGTCACAGAGCCCTTGTGGAACCATGTACTAAGCACAGGGAAATTATAAAAGATTTAAAAAAGTAAGGAAATCAAAAATCCTCCCAGGTACCCCTGCTAATAATCAACTGGTATTGAGTCAATTGAAGCATGAACAGGTGTCCAGAGGAGAGGCTGGTTCAGATGGAGGCAGGCAGCCAAGGCCCTTTGTCCCACTACAGGCTCTGCACCACTTCAGGTATTTTATCTGAGCTCAATTAAGCTGATTGAACAGATGGGGCAAACTAAGAATCACCATACACTTTTCCTTGTTTCTCCCCTTCTAGGGCTTCCCAGTAAGAACCCAGTTTGTCACAGTTCAGATTACATCCCTTCTTTGACATTTACTTCATCAACAAAACTTCCAGCATTGGCTCAAACACAGATCCTTTAAAAATCCTCAGTAGTTCCTTTCCAAACATACTTCACTCTTATACAGCTTCTGCAAGTTGAAAATGTTTTCCTTCTCTTGCTTGAGAAAGAAAAACAAACCAAGACATGTGCAAACAAAAGCTGTTCTGCTAACCAAGCCTGAACCCTTGCTCAAGTTGAGCAACCTCCCTTGTAAGAAGTGTTGCCTCTGGGTGACACCATATGACCGTCTGTCACCTGACTCAGCGACAAGCTGGAGCCTGGCAAAAGGTGCTGAAGAAAGCATGTACACTCAGGGCTTAATTGCTTGGGGGTTTTATGATACTTCTAGAATTAGGGCCTTATCTTTTAAAATATTTAATTTCTTCAGTTACCAAGGACAAAAGCAAACCTGTCTAATGACTACAGGGTCAGTTTTTTTCAAGCCACAGTTAAAAGTGGACAGACATTGGTTTCAGAGAAAAGACCTGTGACTGTAAAGTTTCTGAGGTACACTTCCCATGAGATTATACAGAGTAAATATATTTTATGTTTCCCTCCTAACATTAAAAAAAAATCCCTATCTTTACATTATATTTCATTCTTCAGGCTTTTTGTTCTTGCTTCTGATCAAACATGCTGTTTCCTGGGACATTATTTTATGATTTCCTGTTGTTCCTCTTGTTTTATCACTGGTTTCTCTCCAGTTTCCCCTTAAGTGTTTTCAGTACACAGATACCAGAATAATGAAGTTTTGCCATTTTGACGTTCTGAACATTGCTGTATTTTCCTCATTTCTCCTTTTTTCTGGCTCAGAACTCTCCCTTCTGAGTTCTAGAATGGTCAAGTCTTGGCCCATTAATCCCAAGAGCCCACAATGATCACATAAAATCCCAACCCTGTTTTTGTTTACTCTCTTGTTAGTCAGATCACTCTTGTCTTTGTTTCTCAGATGGAAAAACTGAGGCTTGAAGAAGCCATTTCTTTTCCTGAGCACAGTCATTCCTAGAACTGACAACAGAATGCAGGAGTTTGCCTCAGTCCTGCTCTGCAAATATAGCACATTTCCTATCTGTGCCCCTAGTTTTCTGCATCTTTGTCTTCCTCTTCTCTGACTCTTCCTCAGACCCATTTCTATCTCTAATCTCTGCACAGTGCACCTGGGTATCCCACTGATCCAGACCAGACAGCTCCAGTGTTAGAGAGCAGATTGTCTTTGTGTGTGTCCTTACAGTTTCATCCAGGCCAGCATCAGCAGGCTTGGTCCCTCTGACTCCTGTTGTCCGTGAGCAGCTGCAGGGTGCTTGGCAGCGTTCCTGGGCGAGAGCATCACCACTTGAGGAGTGTTAGTAATGGTGCACTGTCTCTGTCCTGGCAGATCTTCATCCGCAGCACGGACTGTGATCGGACACTGATGAGTGCAGAGGCCAATCTAGCAGGCCTCTATCCCCCAGGAGGACAAGAGATGTTCAACCCTAACATCTCCTGGCAGCCTATCCCTGTGCACACAGTGCCTGAGTCTGACGAAAGGGTAAGTTCATCTCAAAGACATGTATTGACTACTCAGGTAGCATAGTGTCCAAAAATATTTACTACAGTTTGATTCAGATTGTCTGGAACTTCTCCTGAGACCAGGAGAAGTGGTTTCCCTATTTTCAGAAAAAGATAAGAAAATTCAGGGGCTGGGTTCACTCAACATGTCAGGTGCAACACCCAAGCAGACATACTCCACACGTGGTCTGGAGTATGTCAGCAGGCAGTACTTGAGGCTGTTTATAGATGCAGTCAGGGTTTCATTACAGTTGTGCATGTGCATTATTGCAAATTCTGTACTCCAGCATTCTTGGTGACCTGGCTGCTCTTGTCTCTGCCCAGCTACTGAAGTTCCCTTTGACCCCTTGTCCACGCTATGAACAGCTACAGACCGAAACACGGCACTCAGCAGAATACGTAAATAAGACCAAAGAGAATTGGGTAAGTGATTGTTTGCATGAGATCAGATGGTTCCAGGCTTGTAGTTATCACCTCCATATAATCAGAGCTCTGAGAAAAGGGAAGGGATACCAGTGCATATTACACAGTATGAGATTAGAAAACTGAAGACCTTTCTCTTTTCTCCAACCTACAGCACTTCCTGCAGATGGTGGCAAAGGAGACTGGGATCCGGGATATCTCTCTTGAGAGTATATGGAGTGTGTATGACACACTGTTCTGTGAAGTAAGTCTGGCCATCATCTTCCACCCACTAGAATCTGGTCTGTAGGATTCACTGGATTTGGTGGAAATTATTTTACAAAATCCCATGAAACAGCTTTTCACCCTACAATCAGAAGTAATGTTCTAACTTCAGAATAATAACAGTTGTTAATAATCACTGTTATGTCCACAGAGTACTTGCTAACTTTGTCCAGTGTCTTTCAGTGGCCCTCAGAGCCTCCAGGGAATCTGATACAGATACATGAGAAACCCTCTACTCACTCGGGGCCAAGAATTACCTACTTTTGCACCCTATAACCTCCCACTCTGTAGCTCAGATATGTATCATGTCAGAGCCAGAAAAAGTTCCACCTGCATAATAAGTATTGAAAGTCACTAGAAAATGACTGCAGTCTGAAATCTTTAGATCTCTGTGGACAAGCCTAAGTCCAATGGGGTAGAAATGAGATCTCTGCAAACTGAAGAAACATTAAGATTTAATTAAGTTGGGACCTTAATTAGGACTATTCCTGGTGCTACCTCTGTCTCTCTTCACTTCAAATCAATCACTTGTCTTTCTGTGCTTCTGTTAATGCCACATCGAAAAGAAAATAATGCTATCCTAAGTTAAGTGGGGTTCACTCACATCTGGTTTTGACCTATTTAAAGGTCCTTTGTCAAAGACTCTAGAGACAGATGTTACCCTTTACCATTTGGGATGGGGGCACCAGACTCTATATGTTGATTTCTGTTTCTGAAAGCACGTCTCATGAAGACTTAAACAAAATCACAGATTGGGTTAGCTGTGCTGTGATAATGCTCAACTAAAGGTCACATATCCAGGAGACTTAAAGTTGTTCCACACAAGTTTCTCAGTGTATAACTGTACAGTGTGATGAAGTAAATTAAGGACATCTTTCATGTCAAAATAGTGAATTACTGAATTAAGGACACAGTAAACCAAAGCATTTTGACACTGTGTCACGGTAATTCTATGGATGTGCAAAACTGCTTCACTTGCTGGCAGTGGTATACACTATTTTGGGGGTGTAAAAGATAAATCAGCAGGAAATTGCACTTTGCTATGTAAGTAGCAGCTTGGGTTGCTGCAAGCTGAGAATATTCTAGTCCAGAGCTTCATAGTACTATGTGAATTTGCCCTTTGTATCACAAACCTGATTTCCTGTCCTGTAACAATCACAGTGAATCAACTTCTATTGGTAACAAAATATCCTTTGGTCAGAGGGATCAAGAATTTCAGATCTTCATTTTCAGGAGTCACTTAATGAGCTTGCAGATTGGGCCTGGAAGGCCAGCTGACAACCACTATAATTCCCACGACCTTGGAGAACAGCCCACAGTCCCAAAGCAAAACCAGAATGTTGTTAAGGAAAGAGTATTTCTCACTCAGAACTGTACCCTCAGGCTGACTGCTCTCTTCAGCTCCTTTTTAGGAAGTCATGCAAAAAGTGCCCTGAAGAGGATTGTTTTTCTCACCTGAGCCAGTAGAATCATCCTACTATCTGGATGGAGACAATAAAAAAGTCCAAGAAATAGCTGAACTTACTGGCTATTCTCTTTGTAAATTAATGAAGAACTAACTAAATATTTAAGCTGCTGATGGAATTTCTCTGAACTGCTCAGACAGAATGGGCCCTTAAGGATATTCAGCCTCAACTTCTGGAAGTCTAATGGGATGTGGTAGAGAAAATTGTTCTCAATAATGCTGGGAAACCACAACTGCTGTTTGTCTGCCATTATAACTAATCCTTTCATGTAATGGGTTGGCTGTAAAGCAAGTTCTTCTCTTGGTTCCCAGTTCTCAGGCTCCTGGGTTTGAGTACAGGGCTTTCAGTCGTGCATCACACTGTTATGTCCACAGAGTACTTGCTAACTTTGTCCAGTGTCTTTCAGTAGCCCTCAGAGCCTCCAGGGAAACAGATGCAGGTACACGAGAAACCTTGAGTTTGTGTTCACTCGCTTATCTGTATTTTTTTCTTTGACCACATGCCATTTTAAGGGCAGAATCAGCCACATGTAAAGTTAATGGCCTAAGACTATTGGATCAATTACAACATAACCTTGTATTCCAGCTGTGCTTTCACAGAAATATAGCTCCTAGGCTGCAATCTTTATTCTTCTCATTACTATTTTCTGAAACAACATCAAAACCCACATATATTCCTTGTATGCAGCATAGCAGTGTGAGGTCAGAAGCACAAACAGGAAAGGGGCATATTGCTTATTTAAAATAGTGTAGGAAAGCAGCAGCAGTATGGGCAGGTCTCCAGACGCCCTCCCCTTCTGTTTAATCTGTGACCTGTGCTACCTGCACATGAATATTCTGTTTCTCTTTCTAGCAAGCACATAAAATGGATTTGCCTGGATGGGTGACTCCAGATGTCATGACTCAGTTGAAGGAACTAAAAGACTTCAGTTTTGAATTTTTGTTTGGAATCCACAATCGAGTAGAAAAAGCTCGTCTGCAAGGCGGTGAGTGCACCAGGGAGGGAGCCTCGTGCTGCTCTGTCTGGCTTTTGCCTCTTACCAGCTGTTTTCTTTCCTCAGGGGTCCTGCTGGATCACATAAGGAAAAATCTAACCAAAGCAGCAAATGTTTCTGCCCATCAGAACCTAAAACTACTTGCCTATTCAGCGGTAAGTTAGAGCTGGGGCTGGCTTTTATCCATCTCCTCCTTCTTACAGGGGATTCAGGCTTGGTCATAGTTTTAACCCTTTCTAGCTTCCCTACAGCCCATGCAGTGCTCAGGACATACATCTTTGCCTCTGACTGGGTGGGAGATGCAGTATCTGGCATCGTTCTTCTGGGATCCCTGTGGAAAATTCCCAATGTGTCCTTGTTCCTGTTAGCTCAGGCTCATGAATGAGACTGGCAGACTTTGGGGAGCCACTGCTCTATTTATTTGCTAGATGGGTTGATGCTACTCAAATGTGATGTTGCAGAAGTGTGGATAGAGTTGTCTCCCCTTTCCAGCAGCCTACTGCCTGGAAAGTCAAGCATCTCTTCCAAATTGCTCTCTAGAGATTAATTCTCAAAAAACAGTGCAGGATATATATGGCTGTTTCACTTCCTCCCCTTCTCTGGCACCATCACAGACCACTGTTCTAGTAGTACAGTTCCTCTCCCATTTTCCAGATGGAAGTTACAAAGGTGACATCCCCTCAGCACTGCCTTGTCCGTTATTGGTGTGGTCTGAGCTGCCCTGCCACATCCCTAAGGGTGACTGATTTGGTTTTTTTCCCTCTTTCTCAGCATGACACCACACTTGTGGCACTGCAGATGGCTCTAGATGTCTACAACAAGATCCAAGCACCATACGCCTCATGTCATTTATTTGAACTGTACCAAGAGGATGATGGGTGAGGGCTGCAGTAAAGACGTCTGCTGTGATTTCACCTTGAGGGTTAGATACCTAGCCTAGGCTCCATTCTTGGGGCGTGCAATATTGCTCCTAGTGGCAGACTCTCATGAGGAAGACTTATCACCAGAATAAAGGAAAGGGTGTGCACACTGAGTTTTTGGGAAGGGATGACTTCAACTTGAGAAAAAAAAGCCCATCTTCCTGTGTTTCGTTTTCAGTAACTTCTCCGTGGAGATGTTTTACCGGAATGAGAGTGGGAAGGAACCCTTCCCATTGACAATCCCTGGCTGTCAGCATAAGTGCCCATTGCAAAGATTCTTGGAACTTACAGATCCTGTTGTTCCCCAGGACTGGGAGCAAGAATGCAAGGTATCAAGCAGCATGCACGACACAGGTGAGCCCGGGCTCGACCGGAGTGTGGCAGAAGGGGAATGTCCGGATGATACCATGCTGACCACTTTTTCTCTCCCTTACAGAACTCTTTGTAGGTTTGGCTGTGTGTGGATCCATTCTCCTTCTCCTTATTATTCTCCTCTTGACTGTACTCTTTCGCATACAGTCTCAGCCCCCTGGCTACCGGCACGTTTCCAATGAAGGAGAAGAGCAGGCCTGACAGTTGCTTCAACTCCTTCCCAGGCAGTAGGAGGGAGCTGTGTTGCCCCTAAGGATGATTGGCCACCTTCAGTTACTCAGCATTCTTCTATTTTGGCCTTTACTTCCCAGAACAAAGCTGGACTTGATTTCTGGATGCTTTCTAAAGGTGACATCCTTTAGAAAGAACTGAGCTACTCTAAGGAAGTGACATCTTAACTTTGAAGCCAATATACTGTGTGGTGCCCTGGTCCTGATACAGCTTACCCACTCTGGGATCCCAGCATGGCCAGTTTCAAGTTTTCCTCCTCTCAAGTGACTGCAAACATTACCACTCCCCATGACTGTGGCAGAGAAGCTTGGGCCTCCAGCAGCTGCCACATCAATTGTATTTCTCTTCAGGGTCAACCTACTTTGAGTGCTTTTCCCTCACACCATAGGGCTGCTGATCGTGGAAAGGCTGGGCTTAAGCTGAGGGTGCAGCTCACCAACAATGCACCCAGACTCATCTACTGTCCATGCAGAGGGAACTGCTGCAGATAATGGGAGACATGTAAAGTGTTTCTTGAGGTTGCTGTCAATAGTTGGCTGCTGGCAACTGGGTTTTTTTCCACTCTTCACATTGTGGGTCAAGAGAGGACTGTATTGAAATCAGGACAAGACTAAAAACCTAGTAGTTTTCAATCAATCCTAGGATTTGGCTCAGAGTAGAATCAGAGTAGAACCCAAAGAAGCTCTAAGAGCTTCACGAGAAAGAGCAATTCCTGTGACCGAAGCAAACCCACATTAAATTTCTTCTGCAATGTTGGCTCTAGAAGAAAAGTTGCCCTAGATAAGAAACTCGGGTTTCTGTCTAAAGATCTCAAGTTTAAATTTTACTTCCTACATCTGAACTTCAAGGACCTGTTAAAGGGAGTATCCAGTACTCCAGGCAGTCCAGATTTCAGCCCAAGGAATATGCTTTACTAGCAGAATGTTCTTAGGCTGTAATTAAGAGATGCAGCAGAGCTGTTTACCTAAGACTAGATTAAATGCCAAGTTCTACAGTTTTTCTTCCTATCTTCCCTACCAGATAGACAACAAACAAACATTAAGAATCAGAGTTGGCAGGTGACTGTGGATTCCTTTATTTGTCACACTTGGTCCAAAGTGTGATTCTTTCTCCAGCCTGGCCTCTCTGCGCACTGCAGCTGCTGCAGAGACCTTCACACCAAGTGCTCACCACCTGCCTTGTAGTTTTTGGCAGAAAATGAGAGACTGCAGCAGGCACTAGAAGCACAGGCTCTTCACATGGTGATACTGCACATTCACTTCCTACTTTTACTTCTCTTTCTGGTGCAGTTCCCTTCCCCTCTTGGATGCAGAAGCCGCTTCTTAGGTTACAAACATTTCCTTTTGTTCCCCCTAAGGACTACCGTGGGGACTTTTCTCCACACCGTAATCAGCATCTATTAGCATGGGAACCCTAAATCAGCAGAAGCAGCTTGCTGTTCTCAGCATCTTTCTCACCTTTTTGTCCTCTGAAGATAGAAATTAGGTCTCCTGCACAGCAAGACAGTCTTAAAGAAAAAGCTTCTGCCTGTGAGAACAGGCACAAGAAAGAGGTAATAGAAAGTGCATTTAAGAAGACCAGACCTGTTATTTTTTAAAGGCACCAAATTTTGCACACACAGAGGAAAGATTTCTATGATGATTTAGACATTTTGACTGTGAATGACTTTCTGTACTTGTTCCAATACATTTCATTATTAAAATCAATTTCGCACTGAACTCTACTCCTGTTCTTCTCTAGGAGTTCACAGGGTTAGCACCAGTGTGCTCAGTGTTGGAAAGCAGGCAGAATTTACTGCAGCATACCCTCCCCGAAGGAATTCCGTTTCACAATCCCACCCATCGCAAAGGGAGTTCTGACATAAACTGGTTTTGACTGCAGCAGTTACGCACAGATAGAGCTGATGGTGCATCCTGTCCACCTTGGAGGAGGCCACTGCAGACCCAGTACTATGACTGGTCCTTCTACCACGGTTGTACATCTCACAGCCCTCCTGTAGAAAGGTCTCAAACTTCTCCCCTACAAAAGCAGTTCAGCAGTATCCTCAAAGCAGCCACTCTATCAAAGAATTTTAGTTTAGTACAAAATTTTATTGATATTAACATTGCAAAACTATAAACACGAATGTGGAGAATCTGCACAGGCCTGGAGCCCAGCCCATCCCATCCACCTCTGGGACAGCAGCAAGGCCCCAGGCAGCCTTGTAAACAAACTAGAAAAAGCGAAACTTAACTGTTTAACAACAGTCTTGAGATTTGGCTCTGAGCAGGGGAATTTGGAAGAAATCCCTCATTTCTGCTTTGTAACACTCTTACCAAACATTCTGAAGCACACAGGCATGGGTGAAAAAATTACCTAATCATTGGCAAGAAAAAGCCTAGAACTCTGAAAACAGAAACTACAGAATCAGTAGGTGCCCAGCTCCATACTGTCCTTGCAATCAATGATAGAAACCTCTGGCATCCTGTTCTTTCTGGTCCAGTTAAACAGCTGCAAGCAGGGAACCCGTTAAGCCTGATGTCTTGACAAACATTTTCCAAGCTTGCATATGGGAGAGCTTGGTGTTTCCTAGGATACCCAAACTCTCCATGACTTCATCCCTCTGAACATTCTATCTTTTCAGGATGTCAATCCTGTTAGCAAATGGTTTCTCAACTTGGTTGGACTAGAACAGGCTGGGGACCCTGTCATGAGCTGCAGACTACAGGAAATGGGAACCTCTGACAAGTGATGACAAACAGATATAGTAGGCTGAAAGCAGTAACTTCAGCAAGATCTAGGAACATCTTTGAAGTTTTCCTAGTGCCTCAGAAAACTTTGAATAGTGCCTCAGAAAACGAGTAGTAACTCCACTTGGAGGAACCAAGTACTGACACAACTTCCTAGAAAGGGCGGCCAAGAGGATCAGGGAAGCAACATCAGATCCAGGAAGGAAGGACAAAGTCTAATTCCCTGCATGGCTTACACTGCCCATTGCCAACAACTGACTTTGTACCCTGGGATTCAGAAAGGATCAAAATACTAAATCAGGTCTCTAGATCCATCTCTTTTCACTTCCTTCCCTGCAGTTTAGAATCACTGCTTTTTGTTTTCATCTTCTCCAGCTCCCCAGACATTAACTTAGCTTTTGTGCCAGGGTTTGCCTGCCTTGCCCTCCACGTCTGGATGAACTCCAGCTTCCAATCCCCTGTTCTCTCATGGTTCAATCTCCTCATTTGTCATGGCTTTCAAAAGATGTTCATGTTTCTTGGCTGCCATCTCCTCCTGGTTCCAGATCAGAATATTAAAGCCTGAGAAGAAAAATTATATGCTGTATATCAGAAACTCTACATCAATCATAATACCTTAGGCTATGTCACTTAAATGCCAGAAATTTGAAAGACTTTTTCTAAGGTATTTCCAAAGTATAGAGGACGTAAAAATAGTTATTGCATATGCCGTGTCCACAGATCTAACTAAGAAATATAAGTAATTCCTTGTCTCTTCTGTCACAGGTCTAAGACCTAAATCTATAGCCAGCTAACTTAATCCCACACAACCTGAGAAAAACTGACTAAGCTTGGCTCTGCAGCCTAGGAAATGAGATAAATTAAACAAAGGGAAATGGTACAGCCTAGCAGGAAAAGGCTTTCCCCCCTCCATTGTTTTTTTGTACTGCTTCATGGATGGCATGGAATAACAAGCCAGCCCTTTTCTGGGACTAAAACCCACGCATTTAGTGCCCCAGGTTCTCTTTACTTACCCATGCCAGAAGCCAGTGTGTCTCCCATAGGGTTAAATTTATTGAGCTGAAAATGAAAACACAGAGCCTGTAAGAGCATCACTGCTTATGTAACAGTCATAAGAGCACCACAGCTTATATAACAGCAACAAACCATCTGGAAAAACCAGTGTTTCCTTAGAGTATCCCAAAAACCCCACAAAGGACCGTGGAGTAGCCCTGCTTGAGTCAGCAGTTTTAGCCATATCCCATGACAGCATCAGTCTGTCACCAGTAAACTGGATATGGTTCTAGTCCCTACACCATGCCTCTTTCCCAGAGACAGAGCAGTGCTGACAGCCCTTTCAGCTGCAGTGCTCAACTCACCGAGATGATCCCAGAAGCATTTGGATCGTAGAGCTGACAAACCATCTCGCCAGTGTTGCCATCGAACACATCCACGGTTCGCAGCTCGTTCAGCGTGTACCCAGGGAACTTGGGGTCTGGGTAGCGACCTACGACAATGAGGTCATAGCGAGGGTGCCACGTCGCCTGATCAGAAAACAGAGTCATGGAGAGCTTAGAGAGAGGGACAGAGCTCAGCACAGACACAATCCAGAAAACTGACACTGGGAGCATTTCCTACTATATCTCACCCACAGCTTGAGGAACAGTGCTCAGGGAGCTGCAGCAGTGTAAATAGCCACCCTCCAGTATAGTACCTTGACCAGAAATCAGACCATTTCTGATTTGCAGACGGCTGCTAGCACCAAGGATGATGCTCCTCTTAGACTTAACTCACCTTAATAGGTGTGAGGTGCTGAAACTGCCTATGTGGATGTGGAATCAGATGCTGTGGCTTGGTCCAGTCTGAAGATGAGTAAACCCTGATTTCATTGTGCTGGTCTGTGCTCAGAAGCTTGGCACCATGTGTTGGGCTGAAGTAAGCTAGGAAAGTGGGACAATAAGGAAAATTAAAGATCACAATGCTGTGACTGATGAGAAAAATAAGTGTCACATTTCGCTGATGGAAAATCCATCACTATTTCTTTAATTGGGATGTGAATATGGCTGTGTGTCCCAACAGATGAGACTTTGACAAGACACACTACCTGTCTCAAAACTCATAAAAAGTAAGCTGAAACCTACTGTGCTGGATTACCTAGGAAGAATTTTTTTTTCTCATTTCAGAATCACAGGAGGAAACACTGCAAAGAAAGGAACTTGCTCATTCAAATGGAAAGTGGAATAATGAGATGGACACCTGCAGTTTGGACTCCCATCAACTAGTAAAGTTGCACCCAAGAAACAGAGGTGTGAGTTCCATTTTCTGCTCTTGTTAAAAGGATTGTGCCAATAAATTCAGTTTTCTAATCTCAGCCACTGCTGCTTTCAAACTCACTTCCAAGGTACAGTGTCACCATTTATATGGCAAGTCTTAAGAAGGTGCTATAGCTGCCCTAGCCTCCTCCCTGCCTCTGGCCACACATTCCCAATAGCCTCCTTGCTTCAATTAGCATGCAACTTGGAATCTGAGCAAAACCTAACACTGCCACCACAAAGACAGCTGGGCCGAGTGGACTCTCCACAGACATCTATGCAATGAAATTCTTGACCCACCTGCATTGACAGGTTTCTCATGTGGAAGCAGATGAAGAAAGTTTGTTTTGTTTTTGATATTTCTGAGGTCCCAGATTTTGACTGTCTGATCTACAGATGCTGTGGCAAACATCCACTCACATCGGGAGTTAAACTCTACATGAGTCACTTTCTTCTTGTGCAATTTCAGCTTCCAGATCTGCAGCAAACAGAAAATCATGTAGAAAAAAATAATCAAGATCTGGAGTAAAAAAATGAAATTATAATCTATTAGTGCTGAGTAAAGAGGTCTCACATTTATAGAGTAACAAAACTTCTAAAATACACCAAGAGTGTATTCACTGGAAACAAGAAATGAAAAGAATGACCTTGGGAAATAACTATTTCATTCTAGAAAAACTCTGATCTGTCAATTTATTACATCTATGAGAAAAGAAAACACAACCCCAGGCCTTCATGGAGGGAAGTATTAGTTCCACTGTACAAAGCAAGATCACATCTGGAAGACTTTAAGCAGTGCCAGCCTTTCATTTGCAGAAAGACTAAAACAAACTGGAACACGTAGAGAAAATCTGCTGCCAAGATAACAAGAAGGAAGGAACTGCTTTATGTGGAAAACCAAAAAACCTGACTTTAAGTAAAAAAGGTGAGAGGAGATATAACTGGCTTCTAGAAATGAAACATGAGGGTAGGACAAATATTTCAATTAACAACAACACAAACACAAAGCAGCCATGAATAAATTTCTGTAAAAGCCAGAAGGTTATCTCTAATCTAAAGGCTGAAGCTGGCCATCCTCCCTAGAATAATGGATATCTCCCAACTGCAGAAAAGACTGTCACATTCTTTCAGGGGGAACAAAAGTAAGACAGCAACTAACGCTGAATAAGGACAAGTCACCTGGAGCATCCTGACTCTGCCCACTGCTTTACACACCTGCCTCTGGCCACAGCTCATTGGGTAGCAAGTTGGTACAGATATTGCCCTTACATGCAGGAGAAAGGGCAGTGCCAGTGTGACAGTACAGCAGGCTCTTGAAGCAGGGCCCACTCCAACTGTTCTCTCCTCTTTCGCTACTAGTCCAGACTCACAGTCTGCCTGTGCCTGCCCTCTCGTGTCCAACGGCAGGAGTGCAATTTCCATCCCAATATTTACTGCATTACTGCCCGTGCCTACCCCCAGGTCAGGGAAGGGTGTACAGCAAAGCAGTACCTCCTAAATTACTCCCATCAGGGCACTAAGTTTCTGGAAGTGTGAAGGTTCTTGGCAGAGGGTGCTCACATCTTCAAGTTACCCTATAATGAATTACTCTGGCTAGTAGCAAATACTCTAAAGGAAGGGTAGCACATGACAGGTCTAGAAATTATTACCATTACACTCAACAATGTAAAATGTCTACTGGGTGCCAGAAGTGGAGGATTTCCCACCACCCAGACAATGAGTGAACTCATCTCCTGAGCTGCAAGTCACTTGCTCCTCCTTCCAGGGTCCCTGTAGAGTAGGAAAGCACACAAGCCATGAAGATTCCTGTAGAGGAGATGCTGCATGGAGCCATACAAACCTCTTCACCAGAAGTGCTGAGCAGGACCACGTTGCCCACATTATCACCTGTCACCACTGCACGGCAGCTTGCAGAAACGTCCACACTGCAGTACCAGCAACTAGAGAGAAAGACACAAATCAGTGTTGTTCCTACAGAAAAGTGAAGGCAGTGGAGTTCTGATTCACATCTCCTCCCTGACAAGGGAGACTGCAACAGACTGTAACTGCAATCTCCTGCCTGAGTGGTGTGGGCCTGAGTATCAGAAAGAAGGACAGCTTATCAGCAATGCTTTCTGTTGGTGACCGCATGTGAAACAACTTCAAAGTCATTTTTAAGTGCTTATTGGGTGGAACATAATTGAGGCTGAAGAACCACTTGGTGCCTGCACATGAAAATACCTTGGGAAAGATCAGAACATCCTCAGGACTTTGACAAATGTGGAGAAACAGCTTTAAAATTACATTTTCTACAAAACACTGAAGCAGCAGTAAAGACAGAAGCTTTGGACTGAAAAGTTGCACATCTAACTGTCTCAACTTCATGCTCCAGGAAACAAAACTGAATAGAAACTTATCTGATAAAGACATACGATAAAGACATGTTCTTTATGCCAGCTCTCCCAGAAGGGCAGTGAGAATAAAGCTGGGGTCCATTTGGAACTTGTTGCAAAAGCTTTACTTGCAAGATAAATTATTCTAAAAATTCAATGCCACGGAAATTAACCTAGTGAGCCTGACGTCTGCAAAAGGGCCACAGGGGAAACTCAATAAACTCAGATTGTGCAGGTATGTTGTGTGGCTTTCTTTATGCTACCTGAGCTTCCACTGACAAAACAGACTACTGACCACAATGAAGAGAAGGAAGTTACCCTGCTCTTCTCACCTCACACTTCCTAAAGTGAAAAGCTGTCAGTACTGCAAGATGGGAGATGGCATCAGCAGAAAGTAACGTGGGAAGATGTGGGCAGCACACTCAGCTAATGTGAAAGCCTAAGTGCCCTGTGGCTGCCTAGCAACCAGGACTCTGTCTCCAAGCTCCCCCATGGGACCAATCATCACCAAGAGTCTCCTAACACTGGCAGAGAGAGAAGCAACACAGCATTAACCCCAAGGAACAGAGAATTAACCTTGCAGTGCCCTCTTCTCACCAAACATTATGATGCTCATGGCCACAGTCCAGGGCACGAGAGATCACCTGCACCGCTCTGCCCTCAAGATCCTGCAGACTTAGGGTGCCATCACCTGATGCCACATAAAGCTTCTCTGCCTCATAAGGACTGAACTTGATGTCTCCGAGAGAATCTCCTGGCCCTTTCTGAAATACACACAAAGCCAAGAGACATCAAGGTTAGAGTGAAAGTGAAAATCTTAATTCAACAGTCACCTCCTGGTACACGCTGTCAGTTTCTCTAGGTACAAGCACTGCTTTCTGGCAGAGCACAGAAGAACTCTTTTTTTCTAACCTGTTTCCAATCCAAGCACATAAATTCTGAGCCTTCAAACTTTGGGCTGCAAACCTCATTAAGCAGGAAGCATTGCTGCTTCTGTTATGGAGGTAGAACTAATCTGCAGTGAACTACCTGGCTCACACCATGCTTAGGAGATCACAAGTAATACCAGCACCATTCTATGCATAAACCACATAAAATCTCATGATAGCCCAGCACCAAGCTTTTTTTACAGAGACTACACTGAGTAACTCCCTACAGGCTGCTTCCAGTGTTGTATCTGGTCTTTCTCAAGGTACCAACAAGCAGGAAAAGCCAAGTGCAAATCTTACTGCTAACCCCAAGGCACAGGAATCTTATGTTCTATGTTATGTTGTATTGTTATTGTTGTTATGTTGTTGTCCCCTAGCCTGTCTACTAAGGAAAAGTTGAAACCCTGCACAAAGACAGGAAAAAAGAGGGCTAGCTGGGAGTCCTCAAACTTTTTGGTACTCAAGTGCATTCCATCTGCTGCTTGCAGAACACCTAGTTAGTAAAGTCTCACTGTAAATACTAGGTTTCAAGAGGCCAACGAAGATAAAAAAAGCCTGCCCATAGAACCTGCCTGTCCTCACAGCAGTAGGAGGATGGGATGCCCTTTCAAATCCAGGCATCACTGTTGTGACAGGCAGCCCACTGGGATACAAGATCCTCATGTCTCAGGACCCAGTTTATCTTTCCCTGCTCACCCCACCAGTCATCCCAGCAGAATGTGGGTTCACCGTCTGCCCTATTACAATGTTGCAAGTGAACACCCAAATTAAAAAGTAACCAAGAAAGCTGCACTCAGAATTAGGTGGAGCAAAGTGAAAACTGACTCAAATTCTCTCACCTTCAAGCACAGAACTCAAGTAACTATCTGAAGAGCTCAGGCTTCCTCATGAGTTCACAGAAAAACAACAATCTTGAGAAGATAATTCTGAGAGCTGCTTCTAGCAATTCATCTCCTTTTCACTCACTACTGAAGGAACCCAGACTCTTAATTTTGGTATTTTAGATAACCACCAGAAGCTCAGTGGGATGAATTGGCATGACCCTAATGGCAGGCACTGCTTGAAGTCAGTGGCATTTGTGGAGAAGCATGGAGAGAACTATAAATTGTCCTGTAAAAACCATCTGACAATAAGCAGCACTGCTAGCAGGTGAAGAGGTTAGAAGGTGCCCAGGGCACGGAGCTTTGTGATATGTTAAGAACAGACAACTAAGGAAATCCACTGGATCCCCACTCACTCATGTACAAAAGGAAGTAAGCAGCATCAAAGAGTCCCTCCCCATTAGTGAAAAGATCTTTCCTACCCACTACCCCATTTCAAGAAAAATAAAAAGAATGAGCCTCCCTGAAATTCAGAGGATAAAGGACAAGTATATGGGAAAGAGGAAGCCCAGCTCTCACATATTAGAGACAAACATCTCTCTCTCTGTTTCTCTTGCTCTCTGTAGTGCTTCTGCCAGCAGGACACAGAGGCCCAAAGCATTACTGTATTCTTACTCCCAGTCCTCGGTGCTGGTGAAGACCCGGACAGTATGGCCATTAAAATCCTGCAGGGTGGTAGTGCCGGCAACTGACGCAGTGTACAGCTGACTAGGGTTAAAAGGGTTAAACTTCATTGCTGTGATGGCCCCTCCAGCTCCCATCTACAAGGAAGGGGATGAACAAAAGAAAAATCCACTGAGTGATGGGGAAGGAGAAAAGTGTGTTCTGTAAGTCTGCAGGCACTGCTATGTCTTTAACAGTAACAGTGAAACAAACCACAGTCCTCTAAGCAGGAAAGACAACCATGTCTCCCGCCTGACGTTGTCTAAACCAGGAGCTGCCCTCCTGGAGGACAAAGCTGCAATTCCTTCAGTCCCCAGGCAGGGTACTCCCTTGCTGTCTGGCACCATACTATTTACAAAAAGAGAAAAGTGACTCTGGAATTTCTGGAGGACAAACCTCTCAATGTGTATCTAACTTAGAAAGGTGATAAAAATTACAAAGTCTTTGAGCCCCTGTTGGAATGGAAATGGCTGAATACAGCAATGAGGGGGTATGCCAGCTGTCCAAACCATTCATTCTACCTTAGTTTCTCACTTGAAATAAAGGCACCTTGTTTCTCCCCAAAGACGTTTACTCATCTGCCACAATAAAAGGTGAGCAGAGAAAGATTGAGACGTAAACCAGACAGACCCTCTCTGCCTACTTGTTTATGGCACCCTTGAAGATAACGGTTTTGCCAGTTGCTGTATTATTCTTCCACTGAGCACACACCAAGTGCTGCTTCATTATGAGCTTGATCACCATGCCTCAGTTCTCCCCAGTGCTAAAACAGTGTGGGACTTGGGAACAGACACGCTGATGCATCTCAGTCCTGCCCATACCTGGCTACTCTGAAACCTGAGACCCTTATGTGCTTCTCACAACAGATCTCAGTTTTTATCTGCAGTATCTCATAGTACTCCCGTTTTCCCTCCCACCCATTCCTCACACACAGAGGCTTACCCCCTTTATGAAGCAGGTTTTAGCAAGTACTTCACAGTCCCAAAGGATGATGTCTCCACCTTTGGAACCGACAGCTAGCGTACTGGGGTGTGTTGGGTGCCATTCCAGGCACGTCACTCTCCTGTCAAAGGGACTTGCTCTTCGAAAGAGGCAGTATGAGGAAAGAGAACGCAGAAAAGCCAGCTCCAATCTCTGTTCAAAAGGTAAAGAGAATAATGACTTTTGCAAGCATCCCTGAGATTCTCTGAATGAGGAATGCTAATAATTTTGAATTATCATTCATGTTAGTATGTTCACACAAAATTCCTAACCAAGCTTCCCAGGTGCTTCCCACCTATGGATGTTACAGAAAGAATTAATTTTTAAATGAAAGGCGGTCAGCCCTGCGGAACAGTAAAACTTTATGGACTTGATGAGTGTCTTGTCTGTGAAGAGGAAAAAAAAATCAACACTTCACCTGACAAAACTAGTAAAGTAGAGTGGATACAAGAACAGTATCACAAAACAGTCAGATCAGCATGCAAAAGTATCACTGTGCAATAACTCAACTTGGAGAGTGGGCAAGTTTAAATATGATTTAAGGAAGTATACAATTAACAGAGGATAAAAATTGGCAGGGCTGGGTCAACCAAAAGGAAAAGCCATCTCAGCTCTTGCTTTTCACAGCATTAAGAAACATAAGGGTGCACCAGACTTGGAGCCACAAACTATGTATGTGGGGAACTTTTTAAGCTCCTTGAAGTTCTTCTGCTTGTGTTGAAGGTTTTTTTATGTAGGGAGCTGAGATGTCCAACAGGACCTGAAAGAGACACTCCTCACCTGCCGGAGCTGTGCCTGAATGGAGCCTCCCAACATTTTCTGGTAGACATAATGAACAATGCTGCATCGCCGCTCCAGCTGAGAGGAAAGGGCCCTCTTGTTTGTCATCACAAATCCACCTCCACTGCAACCTGCCAGTGAGGAAAAGAGTAAAACTTACTGATTAGCAACACCTGTCATGCTCATTTGCCAAACAATATAGGAAGACATCTGCATTTGCTGCTATATCCATGCAATTATGGAGTCTGGTGCATCCCATAGGCCACCAGAGCTTTGTGAATGCTTCCTCTTGTTAAACCTTCCTTCTCTTTCCAAAAGATTTATCAAAGACAACAGGAAAGGACTAAAGCAATGCCACAGATGGGTGGTGCACCTCTTGAACAGCATACAATTTGAATGTTTTATAAGCAAAACACAATGCTGCCATCCGAAGTCCCAGCAACCTGGAAATATGCCATGGGAGGTGGTAAGCCCCTGCATACAGGAAAAGAAGTGTCACATGTGTGATCAGCAGGAACACCTGAAAATTTCCCAAGTATGGCAACATGAGCTCCCACACAGTTCCTGAAATGCCTGCTGTGAATCAGAACTTTCTGTCTGCTCACGCTGTAGCCCATACAGTCTGCTTACAGCGCTGCGAATTTGGGGTTTGATAATAGACTTGCTGACACCTCACTCCCTGAAAACCTTTCTGTTTGGAGTGAGTTTTGCTGAGAGCACAGCTTGTTTCTACATTTTGTTCATGTTCCAAGTTTTTGTCTTCAGGGACCTTTACGTAAAAACTAGATCTGTTCAGTCCCATGTCTGTGATCTAATCAACCCCACACCAGTGGTCAGTAACACCCCAAGGGATCTAAATGTCAAATGCATTTCTTAAGAAACACAAATGCTATTTTCATTTAAGGACACTTACTAAAAAAAAAAAACAACACAGAAGACTGAAAACACATGGATCACCCTATATGATTAGAACCTAAATTAAATCTTTCTTTAATGCAATGATGGAGAAAAGCACTTTTTTGTTCACGTGCCAACACAGTAAGAACACTTGTCACACCCGCTGAAATACGTGCAAAAGTATTTCTATTCTAATTCCCTTTTTTCACTGAAGAATTGGTATCCACAGTTCCTTCTTCAGAGGTGACAGAAATTGAAGTATTTTTTTCAGATTCCATTTTACAATGATGGATAATTTATTAAGAAACAAAGCCTCAGGCCTTTTTAGAATCAGCTGAAAGAAACATTCTAAAAAGGTGGTTCAATTGTGAGAAACGGAAACTGTGCTATATGGATCAAGAGAAAAAAAAATTTCCAAACACATAAAAACTGGAACACAGAATGAAAAAGTACTCTTTTATACTTCTCTGATACTAAGCTCTTCATCTTTTTAAGAAAGGGTTAAGGGAAAAATAAGATTAGCCTTATTTTTCTGAAGTACCTTACAGGAATGGCAGATGCTAATCAAATACAAAAATCAGGTCATGAAGTTACAATAAAATCATGTAGCTAAATTAACTACAGAAGATGTTTTAACTATCTACAATTCTAGACAGAACTCCTTTCAAACAGAGCATTTTGCCTCCAGAGTCACTGTTCACCCTGCTAACTCCTCCAATTTGGACTTACAGACCACACAGTGGAAATGTACAAAATCAAAGAATCCCTGTATCTCTGACTTTTGAAAAACACTTCAGTAATTTCTGGATCCTTAACCCAGATTTTTAAGTAAAATTGTACAGAAAACATGTAGTATCTCCACACAAGGCAGCAACCCTAGTGATCTCCTAAACCACGGATGGAATTAAAGGTTTTATCTGGGAAAAGGAGGCTGAGGGGAAACCTATTGCTCTCTACAACCACCTGAAAGGAGGCTGTAGGGAGAGGGGAGCTGGTCTCTTCTCCCAAGTAACAAGTGATAGGAAGGAGGAAAGGGTCTCCAGTTGCACCAGGAGAGGTTTAGGCTGGCTATCATGAAAAAGTTCTTCACTGAAAAAGTTGTCAACCATTGGAACAGGCTGCTCAGGGAAGCAGATGAGTCCTCATTCCTAAACATATTTAAAAGATGTGTAGATGTGGCACTTAAGGACATGGTTTAGTGGTGGATTTGGCAGTGCTGGGTTAACAGTTGGATTCTATGATCTTAAAGGTCTTTTTGAACTTAAATGATTCTATGAAGTTGCTGTAGGTAAAGTCTAGACAACTTCCTCGATAATGCAAAACATTAAACTTTCCAGTATATTAGAAATTAATCACAACTCCACATTACATCAAAAATCTTTAAGATTTCAATACAAATTAGACACTAAAGGAAAAAAAAAACACACATGAGGAGAAGTAATAAGAAGAAATTCTGTCCATTCTAATCTGAACAGAGGTAGAAAGTATTCCTACCTACCATAGCAAAAATTAGAACATTGAAAGAATGGGGTGCAAATACCAGTTCAGACTGGATGCTGTAGGACACCAACCTTAAAACTAACAACTGCATTCTGAATTGCTGTCCTATACTAAAGCAGAGATCTGGTAACACTGGAATTCCACAAAACTTAACCACCCTCAAATGAGCTGTAACAGCATCTTCAGTGCTTCAGGCTTTTACCAAGTGGTACGGAGTCTCAAACCTTAAACACTCCTGCATGCACACACAGTCACTAGACAAAAACTTGGAGGATGTACTACCCCAACACAAGTCTGCCTATTACTTCAACATCTAACCCTATCTGAACACTCATGTCTGAACATGCTTCTTGGCATTCTCCCTCTTCAACTAGTCAATGCCTGTCATTTGCAGTAAATCTGGCAGGGAGAAAGAGTAAGAATCTGAGGAAATGTTACCGATTTTCCCTGAGAGTTTAGATGTTTTTCTCACAAACAACTTCTTTTCTTGTTTCTCATTCCCTCGTTCTCCATAATCCCGTTTCCTCTTCCCAGCTGATTTTGTCTCTTCTGGCCAATGCTGACATGCCCTCTCATGCTTCTTGTCCTTTGGCTGGTTCACTGGAGCCATTCTGTCCAACCACTAAAAGCAAACAAAGCATGGAAGGTAAGACTGTCATACACTTAACCAGAGGACAGAGAAAAACTGTAATGGAACATATCCCAGTCAGTCTGAAGATAGTGATTAGACCTGTATCCTCTTTCATTGGGATGACACTAGCTTTTTGTTGTTCTCTACTGAAGAGAGGAACAGGTTCAATAAAATCTTCTTTGTTCACGTATGAAAATTAACATATCCTAAAGCACTAGAATATGTTTTGACAGATGTGCCCTTACCAGACGTTTAAGACTGAAACCCAAAGATTTGCATAAAGTACGTCTGTGAAGCCACATAATACCCTAACTGTTTCTGTGGTAGCTCACACTGAGCTCTTTAGATTCAGCTGAGTGAAAGGTCACAGTTTTTATGACAGTGGCCAGGGCTGACCGGCCTTGCAACAAATGGGCTCACAAGGTATTTCCTGCATAACGGCCACTTTTCCTCACAACCACCACCTGGTATTTGCATCGGGCTCCTGCCCCGCCTGGCAACCACAGCGGAACTGCTCTTCTGACGGCGGTGGGATGCAGCCACTCGTGTCCCGCGTTATGCCGGCCACAACGCCACCAGGCCCCTGAGGAAAAGTATGGGCCTCCCACGGCCTTCTCTGCAGCCAGCGGGCCCTGCGCCAAACGCCGTCCGCAGGAGCAGTCCCTTTCCCGCACAGCATCCCTAGGCTGAGCCTGTGCTCGCGTTAAGCTTACTTAGAATTCCTGGATGGCCGTCACGGCTATCTGCCGGTGTTAAATATAGCTCGGCGGGCACCGCGCAGGCTCTTACCCCGGCAGCGCCCCCCTTCCGGCGCCTCCGGGCCTGGCGCAGGGCAGCCCGGCAGCCCCCGGCGCGGCGCGGCGCCCCCGCGGCCTGGGCGGAAAGCCCACCCCGCTCTCACCTGCGCTCCCGCGGCCTCGGCTCTCCCGGCGCCGCCGCGGCCGGCGGGCGGCACTGGCCCCTCCCCCGCGGTTTCATAACCGGGGCGGGAAGGGAGGGCAGCGGCTTCGGCCCGGCCCCCCGGAGCGGCACCGACTTCGCCGGCCATGGTGGGCCCCGCCACCCTTCGCCGCGGCGAGGCAGCGACAGGGGGAGGCTGGGGAGGGCTCGAGGTGCTTGCCTGGCCCCTGCCCGCCTCCACCGCCCCTTCCCCTGCCGGCCTCCCCGGCCATCAGCACGAGCAGCATCTCCGGCTCCCCGGGAGCGAGAGGGGCTGCGAGGGCCACGCTGGCCTGAAGGCGCGATCCGCCTTTGTCTGCCTGTTGTTTATTTGGAGCAGCACGCAAAATCATACGCCCCTCGCTAGTTTCTAGAGCATCACATTGTCCTAGTAAAGCTGTTTCGTAAGGGCCCCAAACACGGCAATCAAAAACAAAAAAAACCCCACCATTTCCACAAGAAAATGCACCTGGTGTTGGAACGCAACAACATCAACAACAGCATCAACAACAAAAGGCGCTTCAAAAGCTGATAACAAGTCTGGAGAGCAGCTCAGAGAGTACCAGATCCTCCTACATGACGAAGCTGACAAGAATGAGGAAGGAAGAGCTCTACCAACACAGAGGGAGGTAGCAGCACTCCCCCCCGCACCTGCGATGGAGGCCGCTGTCTGCCGGCCGTGCTGCCCGGGGAACCGTATCCCTCATCTCTGGGGCAGTAAGGTCCCTGCCTCTGGCCTACCAGAGGGAACTGTAGCTGTACATAGCCATGGCTTCTGTAGGGTTTGGTTTGGGGTGCTACTATTTTTTGCACTATGACTACAGTTACCTAAGGATTTTCTCCCATATTAGAAAATGAACAGAAAAACTTCCCAGAAAAACAACAAATACTCAGTCTCTATGCTTTTCCCCTGAACAGTAACAAAGTGGTGTTAATTGTTGTATCAGAATGCTATACACAAAAATTAAAAAATACTACAATCTGGGTTTGGACATCAACCCAATTAGCAAGTCTTAAAGTCTCATCAGGCACTTTTGTAATACACAGCATTTGTCTTAGAACTGTACCCATTAGCAAAAAACAGTGTAACCTACACATTTCCATCTTGGAGCTATCACAGTTAGCATTTTTTAGAAACGGAGTGGAATAGAAAAGAGTAGAAAAGGATATTTCCTATGGAAGGGACCTACAATGGCCATCTAGTCCAGTTGCCTGACCAGTTTGGGGCTGACCTAGTTAAAGCCTGGAATTAATGGCATTGTCCAAATGCCTCTTAAAAACTGACAGCTTGGAGCATTGGCCACCTCTCTAGGAAGATTGTTCTGGTGTTTGACTCTCTGTACAGACATGCTTCCTAATGTCCACTCTAAGCCTCCCCTGGTGCAGCTTCAAACCACTCCCATACATCCTATCACTGGATCACAGGAGAAGAGATCAGCACCTCCCTCTCCACTTCCCCTTCTCTTGAAGCTGTAAAAAGCCATGAGATCACCCCTCAGCCTGCTTTTCTCCAACTGAGACAAACCAAACTCTGGACAGAGTTAAGGATTCAACATCATTCTTAAATTTTGAGTCCCAGAACTGCACAGAGTACTCAAGATGAGGCCACATGCTAAACAGAGTGTTTGTGTCAATGACTAAGACTGTTTGATTTCTCTCTAGAGAATCACAAGATATTTTTGTAATTATTATCCACTAAGGCAAGAACAGCAGACAGTACACAATTCACGCACAGAAAGAATGCCACTGGCCTGATGTCCCACAGCTCATTGTCTGGATGGTATTCTGAGTAAGCAAGAGAAAGACTAATTTGAGAAAATATTCTTTCATGTATTTACAGTCTCACAGTCTTCGAACTGCAGTATGCAACAAAGTCAGAGGAGTAGAATTCTGCATGGGCAGGACATTAGGCTTATTTTTATGATGCCTTTTCTCAGATGTACGATTATGTTGAGACTCTGCCTCAGTTATGGGACATGGTTCTCTCCCACAGAATCAAGTTGTCCTGTCACTGGATCTGGTAAAGCTATATTGTATTGTAAGATCAGCTTCATGGTATTAGTAATACTACTAGGTGTTCTGCCTCCTTGTTGCCAGGATCTTTGTCCAAAGCATGAATATTTTTGGCTACTTTAGTCTCACTACTGATGTATATATCATTAGAGCAACTAGAGTTTGCCATGCATATGAAAACAACCCTATATTCCATGAAAAAGTAAAACAAAATATAAAACCCTAGAGATGAAGGAGTAAACATCATGCTATCTGACCTCCTTCTGTCCCATGACCATTGCTAAGCTGCCCATACCATGAAAATGAACAAAAAGATCTCTATGACCTCATTTACCCCAGCACCCTATCTTCCCCAAGCCATTCCAGCCTTGGAAGACAGGATTGCAACAGCCATGCTGTCTAGTACTCTCTCCTTGCAATCAGTACTGGTGGTGGCCAGATCCCACATGGACAGCGTCTGTCTTAGACACTCTATCTTAGATGTACCTGGGATCTCGATACAGAAATCAGCATGAAAACATTATGCAGGGCAAACACTGCATATAGACTATTAATGGATGACAGGCATTTGCCTTTTCTGACCTTCATTAATGTATATTAATTTGATAATGGAAATCAAAAATTCAGAACTTAATTGAATTAGGGAGTATCTATGCCAAAAAGTTGGCATAGATAGTTTTGTTTTAGTAAAAGACAAAGTTGTTGCTTATACTTTCAATTGTGATTAACTTCGAGGACAAGATAAGCATCTTTCCTTTTTTAAAGGATGTTCATGGTGACACCATAGGCAATGACCTATCATGGGTGTCCACCTTCCAGGGACTCTATGCTGGTAAAAGAGGATTGGTCTCAGCAGAAATTAAGTGGAATGGTTTCTAATGTCCATTTTTTAACACAGCATTTCACTGTATGTGAAGGGCATCAGCACAGTTTTTTTTTCTGGCTCTTATGAAATCTAGGGCACTTTTAAAGAAAGGCAAAACACCCAAGTACTGCTCCAGAGATGTGGAAGATTTATGGCATGCTCTCTTCCTTCTGCAAGGCTCTCAGTCTTTCCTTTTTCCACCAATTGAATAAACATCACTGCAAACCCACAGCTGGTCCTTGGAGTTGTGTCCCAAGTTACTTGGAAGCAGTCAGGAGGCAGGCCAGCAAGATCTCCTAGCGCTCCTTGTACAAACCCTGCCCCAGGGGAAATTGCACTCAGGGGCCTGGCGTTAGAAAAGGAAGCGCTGGCAGGCAAACTCCATGGCATTTAGAAAACAGCTGGTGTCATCTGAAAGGCTCCGAAGACTTAAACGTGAGGTCCGAATTATTCAGACAGAGGTTTTCAGAGGATTGGAAAAGTGACTGAAAACAGTTAGCAGGATCGGGCTGAAAGAGAAAGACGAATGCCAAGGCGAACTGAGGTGACGCCACCCTCTAAGCCCAGGGAGAGTGATCCATGCCACTCTCATAAGCGAGACCACCGCACTTCACTTGGGTGGGAGATGGCCTTGGGGAACCTCCTGCTCCAACACACCAGGGCGGCTCCGGGCCCTGCAGGTCAGCCGGCCGGTACAGCGCACAGATGAACGAACTCACGGACAGGAGCCGAATTCGGGGCTGGGCCAAGCGGGCAGCTCCTCCCAGGGCTGCCTCCCTCCCGCCCCCGCCACGAGGGGGATCCCGGCCAGGCAGACTTTCCTCAGTCCCCTCCTCACCCCACGGCTCCAGGCGCCCCCCAACGTGGACGAGGGGGGGAACGACGGCGGGAGCCAGCGCTGCCCTCCCGGCATCCTCCCCCGACCCCACCTGCCTGGGCAGAGCCCGCTCCCGTTAATTGGATCAAGGGCCGGGCGGCGGGGGCGGGGAGGCGGGAGCCGCGCCGAAGCTGCCCCGCCGCTGCCATCGGAGCAGCCGAGCCCGGGCCCGCCCCGCGGGAGCTGCTGGAGGCGGGGTGGGACCCCCGAGTCCCGCGGCTGAAATAGGGGGAGGGCCCAAGCCGCGCCTCCCCCAGGTGGCCGCTGCCCGCCGAGCGTCCCGCCGCGCCGCCTGCGAGGTAAGCGGCGGGGTCACCGCTGCGGGCTCCGCTCCCCCGGGCCCGGCGCCTTTCGGACCTGTGCCCCGTGGGGTGCCGGCGGTCCTGGCGGCAGAGCCCATCCAGGTCCCGGCGCCGCCTTCCCGCGGCGGGCAGCGCGTCTCGGGAGGCGCTGGCAACTGTGAGGGAAAAGTTTCCTCATGGAAAGGGGGCGGGTGGGGGAGGCGGTACCCGGCTGGGCGCTGGCTGTGGGCAGGAGGGGACTGGGAGGCGGCTCGGCGCGGTTCGTCTGGAGGCGCAGCGGAGACCCCCGGTAGGTGCGGGAGCACAGCGCGCGGGGCTGGGGAGGGCGGCGGAGCTGCGGTCCCGGCGGGTTGTTCGCGAGGGGCTGGAGAAACTCTTGCCAGAGCTTTGCTCCCTTCGAGTCCCTCAGCTTCGCCGGGTGCCCCGCCGCCGGCCTCCCGGGGCCGGCCCGCTGCCGCCGCCCCGTCACTGGGGGCTGCCGAGGCTCCCCCTCCCTCCCTCCGGAGCCCGCGCCTCCGCTCCGCCGCGGGGACAGGGGCCTCTTTGTGCCGGATCCGCGCAGAGCCGCTTCCCACTCTGAAACCGGAGCCGCGGGCGCTGGCAGCGCTGTGGAGAGCGGGGATAAAGCGGCTCCCAGGACCCCCTGGGGAAAGGGGCCGCGCCGGGGCCCACGCTCGCGGGGCTGCAAGTCCCTTGTCTCGGGCGCCCGTGTTGCCGGTCTGTGAGCTGGATGGAGACGTTCGGCAGATGGGACAGTTCTGTCCTTGTTTGTCCTCTTCCTCTCTTCTGGCTGCCGACAGCAGGGAGGGGAGGGCGAGGGGCAGGCACCAGGGGTGCTGCCTGCGGCCGTGTCACCGGGCCCCTGGCAGGCTGCTGGGGTTACCGTGTCCTCTCCAGCCTAGTGCAGGAGAAAGCTGATAAACAGGGAGGGTATTAGTGGGCCTGAATATCCAGCGCTTGAGAAGACAGTCTGATTTGTCACTGGGCACGGGAGGAGGGCTCCATGATCTCTCTAAAGCTATCGATAAGTGAAGCTAGCGTGGCCCAAACGCATTAACCTGTTCCACCACTTTCTGTGCCAACTATGTGTTCTTTGCTTGCTTCAGTTCTTCAGGCATGCAGGAAGGCTCGGGGTTTGGTGGGGCGGGCAAGGTTAGCTGACCACCGCCAGACACTTGTTCCTGGCCCTGGGAAATAGTCTGCCCTTTTTGTTCACTTTTTGACCCTCCTTATAGAACTGGTGCTCTCTGCTTCCTGAAACTGGAAATGAACTTCTCTCCCCTTTAAATCAACCGCTGGTCTAAGTAGCACAAAGGAATTTCTGATATGATGGCAATTGATTGCAGTACAGAATCCAAGCAGAGCCTCTCACTCCACCCTGGAATTGAAGTGTCACTAAGAAGTCACCAAGCCTTACAGAGGGTGACACAAGTCATTCTCAGGGAGGAATGAGAGCAGAATGCACAACTGTAGTGTGTGGGCTAAAATGACAAGGTCCAGATACTCCTTGCTCCAGGTGTGAGCTGGTCTCTGGGTGGAGTCAAAGTAGAGCTTCTCCCCATGAGTTGCATAACTGGGCACATTCTTTCATGCAAGGATTCACCTTTCCCTGAAGTCCACAATGTGCTTTGTGTGAGATGGAGTCCACTTTTGATAGTGTTTTGTGTAATTAATGGTATTTCTCTAGAAGTTTCCTAAAATATTTACTAGATTGTCCTTTGAGTTGCAGCTTGGAACAGAATGAATATGTGAGCTTGATCAGCTGCCTGCTGCCTTCCCTATTCTGTGCCTGGTCTATTGTGTTGCTTTATTGCTTTTTTATTTTTTTCTTCTGACCTCTGTGTTTGAGCTTCTCTGGCTTGCCTGCACTTGTTCAAGTGAAGACTGTCTCCTTCTCAGGCTATAAGAAGCAGTAACTTCAGTGTGTCACCTATGTATAGGGCTGAGAACAACTGCCCACCTAGAACTCTGTTATCAAATGTCAATAAGTGAATAGGCTTGTGTGTGACTGGACTATGCCAAAATGCTGCACGTCACTGGCAGACTGTGTGTGTAACCAAGTCATAAAAGCCTGGATTAATTTCTTCACAAGGTAATGACTGGTGCTTTTAGTCATTTTAGGTTTTTGTGGATTATACAAGACCTAGCCTGAATCTTCTGGGCTTTCCTTGGATGATCATGAATGTCCAACAAAAAGCAAATAAATATATATCAGAGAATTAATATACATTTACATACACGCATGCATATATCTATGTAGAAGATCAGTAATGCAATAATGGGACTTCTTAGGAGATGCAAAGCTGTAAGAATGCCTTCACCACCACAATGGGGTGATGGGAGCTTCTGTCAGAACTCATGATGCCAGCAAGCATGGCAAACACTGTATACTCTTTATTCTGGCCATCTCAGGGACTGGAGATTATTCAGTTGTTGTTTGAACCATTTGGTCTGTGTCATGGCTGGCATCCAGGGATTGAACTGGGGACCTCAAAAGCTAAAAGTATCTACTTGTAGCCTGAGTGGAAAAAGCTATACTCTTGATCAGAGAGCATTAATAAACTGCCTCTATTTTTGCCATCAGCTGATCAGTGATCTGTGAATTTGGGCTGCTCTTGAGAGTTCATGGGGAAATGCCTGAACAATAGGAGAGCTGTTTAAGCCCTTTAAGGAGCTCTTATCTTTTTAAAACAGACTTTGTGATCAGGAGAGCTGTTTTATCACTAGTTATTCAGTGCAATGGGTGTAGAGGGTACTCTGTGAGAGGCAACTGTGACAGATAGATTAAAAAAAAGCCTTAATATTTTAGTCTAAGACTTTAGTGGATGGGTCAGAAAACTGGCTGTTGTATCTGGAAGTTTTCATGAAGAATTTAGCATTTTGCTCTTTGAAGAATTACAAAAGAACTTGGTATCCTTGGAGCAGTTAAGAAGCTGTTCAAGTGATAGCTTTTTGCCACTACCTTGCAGCATGGTGATTACTGTAATTTAACATCAAAATGCACTCTGTTTGGGCACAAGTTTTTCCAGCAGCACAAAGGAAAATGTTGGTGCAAAGAACCTGGTGCATCCTCTGCTGTAATCATCCAGCTTTGTTTCAGTGACTGGTACATTAGTCTCAAGTTCCTTTATGCTGAAATGTGGGCTGAAGCTGGGCACTGCTATAAGGCAGTAAATGTGACTGGCATCCTAATCACGTTTGAGCCTTCATTGGTTTCTCCTTACTGTGAATGGGATGATGGGAATGAGCCTTTGAGACTTGCAATAGTTGGAATTTGTGTATTAAATCTAGTGATTGTCACTGGGCACTGTAGTTTGTTGAAAAGGCATGTGAGAGATCTCCATGGTACCGGGGGCCTGGATCCAGAGGCATTAGGTTTGTGTGGGATTTTATGCTCTCTTAATAGGTGGCTGTGGTAGGACTGTTTATTGCAACTAAGTTTTTCCAGGCTAGAGGAGTTACACTTGCTGCAGGCAACCGGTAAGTAACAGTGCTAGCAAGTCTTCAGCCTCCTCAGTCCTGTCCCTACTGTGAGCTTGCCCAAGCTGTGTCTCTCCTGTTTGCAGGAAGATACAGTACTTGCCTTCAGGGCTCTCAGGGACATAAATCAATCCTTTCAGTCACCTACAGGTGATTTTCTGTTGGTAGTAACTTCCTGCCGTCCCTCAGTACAGTACCCCTGCTGCTGAGCCAAGCCTGTCCCACTCCTGAGGGTGCTGAGCTGCACCAGCTGCTGTGCAGAGCTCTGAAGTGGCCTTGCTGCCTTTTCTGACAAGGCAAGAAACTGTCATGGAGGATTGGGAGAAGATGTAGCATATTTCACTTCTTGAATGATTACAGGTATTTACTTCTGCTTCCTGATGTTTTCAGTCAGCTCTGTCCTGTATGAGGACTGGTGAGCTCTGGTAACTCATGTCAAAGGCTGCTGTTGACTCCAGCAGGCTTCTATTCCAATGCAAGCAACCAACTAGGGTTTTGAGCTGCTTCAGGAAGCACTGCAGAGAAGTAAAGCCCACTGGATTGCCTTGTTGTGCTTGTGGGTTTTTCAAAAAGCCTTCCAGTGTTCTTTCCTCACATGTCAGGTTGAATCCTGAAGACCAAAACCTGAAATCATTCCTTTGAGCAGTGGACTGAGAAAGCAAATGACATTCCAGTGATGCTGAACATTAAAATCTATCCTGTCACGTGTGCACTTTGGGCTGACTGTCCCATTTGCCTCTGTTCTCTTAAAGTATTTTGAATAACATTTGGGATATGAAGTGTTAATAGTCCTGTTTTTCGGCCTGAGATTCAAAAATTTATTTTAAGAGGCACTACTGATATGAAAGAGCGGATTCTGTGCAGATACTATGAAAGCAGATAAAAGTTGCTCCATGACATGCAGGGCAATGAACTTCAAGAAGAATGTGTGAAGTATTCATGGCCTTTCAGTAGAAGAATTTCAGCCTTTCAGTACTTAAAAGGAGCTTATAAAAAAGAGGGAGAGCAACTTTTTACATTGGCAGATGGTGATCAGACAAGGGAGAATGCTTTTAAACTAGAGGAGAGATTTAGATTAGATGTTATGAAGAAATTCTTTACTCAAAGGGTTGCTAGAACAGGCTGCCCAGAGAGGTTATGGATGCCCCATCCCTGGTAGTGTTCTAGGCCAGGTTGGATGGGGTTTTGAACAACCTGGTCTAGTGGGTGGCATCCAAGCCCATGGAGATGGGCATGGAACTAAATGATCTTTGTGGTCCCTTCCAACCCAAGCCATTCTATGATTCAATGAAGTATGAATCTCCACAGTGCAGGCCAGTTCCTAATGGCTTTCCTACTTCAACCTTGTTATCTGTGTGTATCTCTGGGAAATCTGTCAGAAAGGTGTATGAATATGTTTAGGAGTGGAATACCTCCAAAGTGGCTGATCTGCCAAACTCTCCTTGAGCCAGGGGATGCTAGAAAGGAAATGTAAGTTCTCTCCAGTCCACAGAGCAAATGATGCTTTCTTTTCACATGTCTGGTCCTATAAAAGACTATGCAAAATGACTCTGTGTAAAAGCTAACCTACAGTCCTTCGAGTTCATATGCTATTGAAATCTGCCTTAAGTTGCAGTTGCTGTTTAGATTTTCCTGCAGAGTAAACCTAGCTCTGGTAAAAGGTGAAAAAAGAGCCTTGCTGTCAAAGTGGAGGAACTGGTCACACCTGGAACAGAAGTAATGGGTGTGATGCTTTAACCTCATTCTTCTGTACCATAAGAGATGCCCTAGCACTCAGTCTTATCTTATTCTGCTCTCAATTCAAGGAGTTGGTTGTATTCCCTTCTACAGACTGTTTGGGACTCAAAACTGCAGCGAACTGGATGAACTTCAGAAATGCCTTGAGGATGATCTTTCATGTTTTTGTCCCCATTATATGAATATTTGGAAGGAAAGTATTCACATAATAAGCAGTTTTAGTAAATCAGCTTTTACCATGTAAAACTAGAAATCTATTTGATGCAACCATAGATAAAGAAATGCAGTACTTTGAAATAATTGGCCACATGATTGTCACGCACTTGGTCTGAAGGACAAATTTCTTGCCAACTCTTATCTCCCATTCCCCTTCCTCAAAAAGCAGCCAGTGAAAAAGACAACTACTGGTAAAGGAAACCCAGAAGTTGCAGAACTGCAGATGAGTTAAAAACTCACTGTGGCTTTCAAGTGGGAGAAGGGAGCAGAGAAGACTGGAGACTTCTGACTGCTGTGCAGCCTAGTGAAGCAAGAAACCACCAGAAGCTCAGTGATAGAATGGAGCTAACTGACTTGTGGCTCCCACAAAAGTTGTTTGATTCCATTGATTGCAGTCTTCTTCCTTAGGACTTCCTAATGCATTCATGTAAACCTGATCCCTGCTCTTGGCATTGCAAGGTGATTCAATCACAGGAAAATATTCCAGTGGCAGGAACTTACTGGAGTTTGCCCTCCTACCCACTCCCCATCCACAACCACAGGGAACACCCCTGATCACCACTTCCATTATTTCTGCCTTCTTTACTCAGGGTTAGATGAGTCCAAGGCATTTTATTTTGTTTGGATCAGTGCTGTTCATGTAAAGATCCAAACAAACCAAACTTCCTACGCCAAGCCTAGTTGGAGAGGGTAGACTGGTCCAACCTGCTATAATAACTTACCTTTACTAAGTTCCAGGCAACTGTGTTACAGGGTGGACTATTGATCTTACCTGTCAATAAGTGCAGAAAAAAACCCCAAAAAACATTACCAGGTAACATGTAGATTAAATCCTGGAAAATGTTTGCATTCAGTGTGGATTGAGACTGCTGAGGAGGGATATACTAGCTTTGGCTAGAGTTTTAAACACCTGTTTATCAGTGATTTAGGAAGAAAGAACTTTCAGTTGTTTGGGGTCCCATCTGATGAAAAGGGAAGTGCATGTATTTGCTGGCAAGCTTGGTGTTTGCTTGCAGAGATTGATGCAGCAGGGTGGGAAGTACCCTGAGAAATATCCAGCATAGAGGCAAACAAGTGAAGAGGTCAGGGAGTGTGTCAGTAGTGATTACAGGTTCTCAATATCTGCCTGGGTTAAAACCTTGCCCTGAGAGTGGTAAGACAGGGAGTGTGAGAGCTGGAAAGTGGGCATGCTGTGACTAAGGAGTGGAACAGGAATGATGCTGTTTACAGGTCTAACAAAGCAGCTAGGGTAGTGCTGTTTTTGGTAACTTGTATGTGTGGCTTCTTACTAAGCTGTCAGCTGCTAAACACATAGACACAACATAAACATTTAAATTATTCCATCAACCATTTTGAATAAAAATGAATATAGCCTGTTGCCCTCTTTGAGTATGGTACACAATGGTTCAGCACCAGCTTCTTCCCTCCTTCAGTTCTGTATTTGAGATAATAATTTATTTTCTTTTTAATACAAAGAACAACTGGGAAAAAAGTAACATGTACCTTGGTAGCCCACTACATTCCTTCATTAACATTGTCTCATACTGTCGTGTTAACCAGAATAGATCTGTTCCTGTAATATTAAAAATCCTCTATATCATATTAGAAATGAAAGCAGATTTTTTTTTCCTTTTCTTGGTAAAACAATTTCTGCCTGGTAAAGCTATGTCAGCCAGGAATCTTAACTTCTAGATCAGCAGCAATGTATTAGTAGAAGCCTGTCTTGTAGCTGTGACTGCTGACAGGGAATAGCTAATAAATGTAGGAAAGGATTGAGTTCTGCATGAACACTTTGAAAACAGCCTGGGGTGGCACATGGGGAATGTCTGTCATTGGTACATTAGTTTGGTCTGAATGTGAAGACTGAGCTAAAGAAGCTGTGTCTGGACTCGGGATCAGCCTGTCAAGTGGAACAGGATCTTGCCTGTGTTTTAGTACTTTGGTATAATCATGGAGAATTTTGCTAGTGGACAACCACAGGATCTCTGGGGAATCATGCGCTGAGAGATGGGCTTCTGTTACAGGCTTCCACAGAGCTGAAGTGACCTCTGTGTGTAGTTACTGTTCTGTCTGGTGCCTCTCTGACCTTTCCCTGGCTGGAGACATGAGCTGAAATCTTGCTTGAAACTGTATTAGACAGCCCTGGCAGGCTTCAGTCCTTAGGGAGAGGCTGGGAAACACTGGCTTAGTCCCTTTCCCAGTCAGGTGACTGCTGAGGGCGTGACACTGCAATAAGATAAATATCTCCAAGGGAAGTTTTGGAGGATCTTCATGTTACTTGGCATCCTTTCTAGCAGTAGACAAGAACTGTCCCCTCTTCAGAAAGGTGAGTATGCCTGTAAATACCAGACCTCCTATAAAATGGCAGTGGAGAGCACATTTCTGGGCATCATCCCAGTTACTGGTTCAGAGCTACTGGATGTGCAATTCCAGAGATGGTGAGTCTGGAAAAGACACTCTGTCCCATGCCCCATTTCATTCTCTGTTGGGGACCTTCCTAGCTCTGCTGTACCAACAGCAATCAAGTTTGTTGCACTGCTGGAGTGATGTGGAACCTCCTGACTTCAGCTCTCTAGTTTCATTCTGACAAGTTAAAAGGGAAAAAAATAAAAAAGGGATTTCATGCTTGTCATTCTGTAAGGGAAAGGGGGCTGCCATCTTTTTGTGTATTTGGATTGTTCAGATGGAAATAGTTATCTGCAACCTATACCAGAGTGCCAGTGTTTTTGGAAGAAAAAGAATACCTTGACCACTGTGTGCTGTACAGAAAGGTGACCTGGGAATGAAACAAATTGGTTGCAGAAAGTATCAGATTCCTGCCTTGTGGTTGTAGTTGTCTTGAGGTGGAAATTAGTAGCAACCTATTACTGATTAAAACTTTTGCTTAGCTTGGCTTTAGCACCTATATAAAAATTGATCCACAATAAAAATGTGTCTCCACCAAAACCTCGGTTAGATAAATGTAACTCAATTTGTTCCCACATGCCTGCATCCAGCATTTGCTGTTGTAGTTGAGAAAGGGGAGTTGGGCAGAAGGCCTTGTCTGGTGCAACATACAAGCTTTGTTTCTGTGGGTGAATTCCTGCAGGGCTGCAGCCCTTTGAGCCCTTGAGTAGAGTTGAAAGGCTTGATCTCAGGGAACTCAGGAAAACAACTGCTCACAAGGATTCTCAGGAGGCAGTCAAGCAATGCATAGAAGTGGTGCCTTGGGCATCTGGAGGCTGGAAGTATTGGAATGTGGTGTAGATGGAAGAGAATTTCTGAGGTTTACCTGCCTGAGGGAAAGCTTTCAATGGAGAAGAGCTATTACTACCTTTGGATCTAGAAGTTTTCTTTGTGGATCAGGACCCTGTTGCACAGATACTGTGAAAGCATGAAGCAACAAGGCACACCTACAATATGTAAAGGGTTTCACATGGTTTTGAAAGGGAAGATTTTAGCCTGACACCTTGTCTGACTGGACCACGAGTGGGAATAACAACATGGCTTAAAGATAGAAACAGCTCTATCACAATGAGCCCTCTGGTATTTTCCTGAGTGGAGCTCAGTACCAGGGAGACAGTCATGAGCCATTCCATCTTTCTGCAGCTAAAGAACAAGAAGCATTTTTTGATAACTTAATAGGGAGTTGATAGCAGGTGTGGCCTAATAATTACCTTGGCTCTTTAGTGAGAGCAGGTATGTGGGGGATGAAGGGAGGTATTTTTTTTTAACACAGCAAGTGGAAATAGTTGTAGCTGTCATTTGCATGGTTCAGATTGCCTGATGCTGCTAGTTGTAGTGGTGCCTTTATCCATAATCCTCTGGAGGTGTGAAATGAATAGCAATGTAGTCACTCTTTCCCTCTTCTACAGAGACCTCATCTTGCCAGAGCTGCAGTGGGGTCTTAAGTAGCTCTTAACCATGTGAGCTGATAAAGAAAGGTGGGAAGGTAGGGATAAACATTCCTTTGCCCTGCAAATATGATTTGCTAGATGGCCTCCTCTTAGCAGAGGTGGCAGTGGCATCAGGAGGAGTCTTGTATGTGATACTGGCCCACATAAAACTCGAGTCAACCCGATATAACTCCAGCTCCGTTGCTCATACTATACAGGCTCTGCCAGCCCTCCTGAATCATTTGGTGGCTCTTGCTAAAACAGGCTGTCCATGAGGTATCCCTGTCATCTTTACTTTGCTGTAAAATAACCTCCAGGCTTTGGCACATATATTTACTTTTCCCGTCAAACGTGGGTTCTCCCGGGTCTCAAACCCTTAGTGGCTCACACCACATGGCATTTCATTAATAGATAGGCATGAAGGGGTGGACTGACAATCTACTTGCTCTTCTAGGGCTCACTCAGGGTGACAGCAGCAGCTGTTCTTTTCAGCCCCTCTGTGCAGTACTAAGTACCTTCCCTATGTCTGCATGCAGATCCAATTTGATCTGCTGACTGACATGGGCTCATGAAGTATGTAAAGTCCAGAAAAAGCCCAGCAGGAAAGGGTCCTTCTTGTTCTTTGACCTTTTTGTTTCTAACAAGCTGGAATTTTCTGGATTTTATAAAGGCTATACAACTGCTATGGAAATAATGTACTCAGCTGACTGCAGCTCAGGTCATGGAGATTAACCTGTAGAAATATGATACCACTTCATTGTATTTTCCCCCCAGCTACTGTGCTGATGACTACACTAAAGCCTTAAGCCGTGGCATACTTTGCCATATGATATTACAGATGCTGAAAAATCACATGAGTTTAAAAGCAGGTTGAAGAAATTAATGGAAGAGAAATCTGTTGAGTGCTCATTCATAGGTGGCACATCCAGCTCAGGGAAGTTCCTGTCAGCAAGTGGTTAGAGGCTTGGAGAGCATGCAGGGAGGCATCATGTATGCTTGCTCTGTTGTCAAAGCAAGGGAAGGTATCTCCTTTTGGCTGCTGCCTAGAAAGGCTATGAGGCCATGATAAACCTTAGTCTGATCCAGCACAGCTACTATTCTATTTCAGAGCCTGTTAGGGATAGTAAATTTGGCTATTTTAGTTGGTAACTCCTGAGAAAGCACGCAGATGTGACTCAAATTCTAAGATGGAAACTGCAGAAAGAATGGATTCAGGTTTTGTGATGTTTGTTTAGCCTGACTGTCCCTCAAATGAACGAGCATATATTGCCATACAACAGCTTTCCACATTTACCCCCCAAATTCTAGTACCATGTAGTCAGCGTGAATTGGAAACCAGAGATGGAAGGCATGTTTGTGATTCATTGCTTCCTGATAAAGTGGGGATGGGGGAGTAGCGTGGAAAAAGTGATACAGCATTCATGTGTCACGTATAATTGATCTATGTCTTCATCAGGAGAAAGAAAAGATGGGTTTTAAGTACACTTTTAAATAACTTCATGAAGTTTTTTTTTTAATCATAGTAATTTCAGGGAAGTTTAGTCTGGTTTTATTTGGAACCACTGGGAAGCCTTACAAGATTTTTGATGAGCTTTAACCTTTTATCCAGTGACCTGGACCACTCAAAGTCACAACTCTTCCCCTCAACCTCTTGCTCTCCCCTTCCTCACCAAAAGTCATTAGTTTGGAATAACCCAGCCTGCTTTTCTTTCCTTCTTTCTCTTTTCCTACCTTCTTTCATTTCTTCTCAAAAATGATCTTATCATCTGGCTAAAAATCCCACTTCCAGGTTTTGCAGTTTCTACTCTCAGCTGCCCTAACCTTCCAGCCTAAGCTGAGTGCATATTGGTGACTCAGAAGGGATTTTTTGCTTGTCTGTAGTTGTTTTTGTTGTTTTTGTCTGGGTTTTTTTAATAAATAAACTTTTTACATTGAGGTAAATCCCCAGGGATGTAAATGTGAGATAAACAAAAATGCCTTATTCTGCCTCTGCGGATCTTTGCCTCTGCGGATCTTTTGTTTCTCTTTGCTCTGTGGAAAGCTGATGACATTTACCTGTACCATATAGCAAAATAAAGCATTTCTGTGAATGTGATGGGAACAGCTTACAGAAGCAAGGGACAGAAAAGCTCTCCTGCTAGAGGGCCACATCCTACCAGTGCAGTGCTAGGTGTTCTGCTGCTAAAGGGACTGTAGACCAGAATATGCATTCTGGTGAGTTTTGGTGGCTCTTTCTTTTTTTTCTTTATGTAGAGTTATCAAGTTCTTTGACTTGTGTATAAATCTTCTTTGTCTTGAGTTAAAAGAGACTGAGGAAGGTATGTGTGTGTCCTTCCCTCTTTCTCCCAAAGGCAGCTGTGTGTAAAAGTATATGCAGCAGGGCATGGAGGTGGTGGGGTTTGCTAAACTGGACACTGTCCAGTGAGGGGGCACCAGGCCCCACGTGGGGTGCCTGGGGTCTGTGCTTAATTTAGGCCTTTCTGGCCCAGGCTGTTCCCTGTGCTCAGCTGTTGTGATGCTACCTTTCCTGCACAGTGCTGTCAGCCACCCCAGTGTTTCTATTTTAACTCTCTCTGGGGCTAGATCTTGTGACACAAGGATTTGGCATCTCTCCTACGTGCTGGAACATGGCATCTTGGGAGGCACAGTGGCTGCAGCTGCTATATCAGAGAGTGCCCCTCCTAAGTAGCTGGTAGAAAAGGGACACCCCTAGGACTGCAGTGCATCAGAAGAGGCATCATCCATGCAAAGGAGTGTCTGACTGTGTCCACCTCTGTCTCCTCCAGTCTTTTTCCAGAGTCTGAAGAGTTTGAGACACACTTGCCAGCTTCCCGCTGCTCCCCTGCGGCATCTCACTTTCAGCTTTCAGGTATGTAGTTACTGGGGCCAGGAGTAGAGTTGCATGCCCAGGAGGCTGTAAGAGGGCTTTGCAGTCAGATGACAAACGGTGGGGAGGGAGGACAGGGACAGCTGGTGGCATGGTGGAGGAATTAATTTTTCAAGGTTCATGCACCTGAATGTCACATCCCATTTAACAACTTGCTTCAGTGACTGAAATTCATCATTTTCAGCCTTCTGAAGAAGGCCAGAGGAACAGCATTAATATACTTCTGACACAGTCCATGGGATGACACTGGGCAAACACAGCCAAATGCCAGAAATTCCTGAAGTCTGGGTTGGGACGCTTCACTGTGTGGCTTATGCCACCAAAAAGGTTTTGCATGAGGTGGGAGATGTGCACTCTTGACCTGATCTTCATCTCTGCTGTGTGCTCTGTGGGCTGGCAGAATGAGCAGATACCTCTCTGGGGTGTGAGGGAAGCTTTTTATAACTAGGAATGTGCAAGAGGAGAAGTGGCAGCAAAGGCCATGCATGCTGCATTAACCTGGGCTTGTCTGGAAAGAACTGGGTTTGTCAGCAAGTGACTGACTGGGCTTGGGTTCTGTTTCTCCTTCTCTCATTCTTGCACAAGAACACCCCTGAACCTCTACCCAAGGAATTCATTGTGTTGTACCACATCAGGAACAAACTGGCAGTGCAGGCTAGCACAGGGGAATCGGCAAAAGTTCTGAGACAGCAGAGAATGAGATGAACCTCTTACCTTCCAGCCTAGATTTTGAGCCTAATGCAGTGAGTGTAGTGAAGAGAGCAGATGTGCAGGGATGTTTCTAGGGAAGCAGTGCTGCTGGGTAATAGCACATGTGCTGTGCTGCCATTTGGCTGGGTATGTCCCAGCATGTTTCTCTACTTCTGCTCAAGCCCAGCTCAGCTGGTGGGCAGCTTATAGGGCTCCTCCCCATTCAAGACATGCCTGCCTGCTGACTGCTCAGCCTTGTTTTCCCCAGTCAGTTGTTGTAATCCGGTAATCCTGAGTCATACTGGGAAGCTGGAGTCATCTCCATTGACACAAGACTTATTTAAAATCTTTCAAGGCAGATTTTAAATAGCTTTAGCTACCTCAGTTTCTTGAGGGCCTTGGTTAAGAAAGGAATCTCTGCAGAAATATTTGGCGCTGCTGAAGAGTGTTGGATTCATGAGCATCTCCGATATCTGCACAAGATTTGGCAAGATTGTCTTCTACAGCATCCTTTCCAATGTGTTACACACTTGCCAAGGAGGCCTCTTGTCTGCGGGGAGGGAGGAGGCCAGTTCAGCCCTGGGCATCTCTGCTGGACCTTGCCATCTGCAGCTGGAGGGGCACTGATGACAGTACTTGACTGCAGGGCAGCAAGTTGGGCTCCTCCAGCTCCGAGAGTCATGGAGAACTATGGTGTCTGCAAAGGCTCAGCCAGTGCTCTATTTGAAATCACTTTTCTCTCTTCTCAGGTTAACTGAAATCTGCAAACATTCTCTGCTGCAAGAAAAAGAGGGTGATGTCATCAGAAGATGATGCTGGTGGGGAGGCTCCTGGGGGCAGTTTCTGGGAGGTAAGGAAAGATAATTGGGGTGTGAGGGAGGTAGGAGTGTCATCTTACCACCCACTGGTGGAATTAAAGGGTTGTTGCCCTTGTGGAGTGGAAGGGAGGAGCTGTGGGAAGGTTCAGTACCATGCTGTGTGTTACTGCAGGGAGTAGTGACTCTTTCTTCCATAGATACTGTGGAATGAGAGTTCCTCGTTCAGCTGACATTGATCTGAGCTGTGAGAGAAGCAAGCAAAGCATCTCAGCTTCTTCCCTCCAGTGCTATGTCTGCCTGAGACTGCCAAGGGAGGGTCTGAGCCCAGATGCTGGCTTCAGAAGGGCCCGTGTTCCCTCCCTGTGCGATGATGGAGCTGCTGTTGTCTGTACTGAAGGAACATGGAAGTCAGTGTGGTGTAAACGCTGATGTTGTGTGACATTTCAGGCTGGAAACTACAAGCGGACAGTGAAACGTGTGGATGATGGGTACCGGCTCTGCAATGACCTTATCTCCTGCTTCCAGGAGCGAGCCAAGATAGAGAAGAACTATGCCCAGCAGCTAACGGAGTGGTCCCGTAAGTGGAGGACCAATGTGGAGAGAGGTAAAGTTGGCATGTTAGACTGGGAACAGGAAGCAATCATTGTACTCCCCTCTTTGAATGCGGTCTCTTACTGAAGTGACACTGTTTCCTTGAGGAACAGGCTTTCCTTCCCCAGGAAGGGGGTGACTTTCTTGGGTGCCTTTTTGGTGTGTATGCCTGTTTTTGTAGTCAGTCCTCTGATTCACTTGGAGAGGTGTTCTCTTGTCATTTGCTTGGTTATTAAAAAACATAAATCTGCGTGCTTAGTTTGGCAAGTCCTTGGGCAGTCCATGTCTTAAATCAAGCTGGAGATGGCTTAGCTGTCTTCTCCTCCAGTCTGAGAATAACTACTCATGCCGTGATTTAGCGGCAGTGTGCTCAAACTGATAGAGTCTCACAAAGTAACAGGAAACAACGGGACAGATGTCCCAAAGGACCTGCTGGTCTGTGGAGCAGAAGCCTAGCCTCAGTCATGAATTCATATTGCTGTCTGCTCTGAAGCTCAGGCCAGATTTGGGAAGAGAATTTTCTACAGAAACCTTCTCCTAGCAGCCACCATCTGGGACAGTTGAGGCTGCCCAAAGAAGTGCCCATCTCATCCAGCTCTAACAGCCAGTCTAGATGCTTCCTGGTGGGCCTGTGGGGACCAGTCAGTGCTGACTTGTTTGATGGGGCAGAGTTAGGGAAGTGACTCCATACTGATAGATATATGTAGGAGGAAAAGAATCTGCATTCCCTTCTGTGGGCAGTACGTATAAGAGCCCCTCCGGTGCTTGTTCCTGCAGGTCCGCAGTATGGTACTCTGGAAAAGGCCTGGCATGCCTTCCTGACAGCTGCAGACAAACTGAGTGAAATTCACTTGGCTGTCCGGAACCACCTGGCCGGTGAAGATTCGGATAAGATCAAGGCCTGGCAGAAGGAGGCCTACCACAAGCAGATGATTGGAGGCTTCAAGGAAACAAAGGACGCAGAGGAGGGGTTCCGCAAGGCCCAGAAACCCTGGGTGAAGAAGATGAAAGATGTAAGCAAAATGTGAATGGGGAAAGAGAGATAGGCATAGTTGAGCTGGCTGCCTGATTTCAAGAGCCACTGGGCAAACAAACTAGGTCAGCCAGAGTAGCAGAGAATTCCAGAGAGGGAGGGATGTCTCAGGGGTCTCTTGTTCTTGTGGTTTTATAACTTCCTTCACATATGGGAAGACTTTGGTAACAGGTTCTGTATTCCTGCACAGCAGGTGAGCACTGAAAAAGAGATCAGTTGAAGGTACCTCTTCCCACTGGACCAATGTTTGCTAAATGCCAAATTGGCATTCCTGTTAGGTTGCTGCAGACTAACTAATGTTAACGTGCCTCCTCTGAGTATTGGAGGATCAATGTGGGTAGGGTCATGGCTTTTTCTGCATCCCTTTTCCTACAGGTGGAGACTTCTAAGAAAAACTATCATGCAGCCCGGAAGGAGGAGAAAACAGCCCATACAAGGGAGAACCATGCCAAGGCAGACTCGTCTGTCTCACAGGAGCAGATGCGCAAGTTGCAGGAGCGTGTAGAGAAGTGCACTCAGGAGGCTGAGAAGGTGTGTGTGTGTGTGTGTGTGTGTTGTATGAACAGGGGACTCCTTTCAAGGAAAAAGCATTGGTGGTAGTGTCCCTCAGTGAAATGACTCAGCTGAAGGCTGTAAGATGTGAAATCCCATCATCTGAGGTTTTAGTGAGCTAGACTGAGACTTTAGTAACTAAGGTCTCTGTCTTTGGAGTTGGGCAAGATCCTAATTTATAACAAAACTTAAAATAAAAAAAGGAAAAAGTGTAGGGGATTTGGTGCAAGGTGTGGAATCTGTAGAGCTGAAGACTTGGCTACCAAAAATAGCTAATTTGTCTGTCCACAAGAGGGAAAGTGTGGAAGACAGTAGTAAGTAAGAACAGGAAACTTGCCAGAATATTTGGAGAGCAATGGACTGGAACATCAGCTGTGGGATTTCTTCTTACTTCTCTGGTGTGTTTGTTTAGCAATGCAGTTGGGGAAAAAACTTGTAAGTCCCAAGCCAGAGTAGGGAGGGTTGTTACTTGTTTGCCATCAGGGCAACACATCTCACCATTGCTGTGCTCCTGCTACAGTGCAAGGATCAGTATGAGAAGATGCTGGAAGAATTGAACCGCTACAATCCCCGCTACATGGAGGACATGGAGCAAGTGTTTGAGGGCTGTCAGGAGGCAGAGCGCAAGCGATTGTGCTTCTTTAAGGAGATGCTTCTGAATCTGCACCAGCATCTCAACCTCTCCACCAGTGAAAGGTACTGGCCCTGATGTAGAGGGGAATTCTGCCAGCCTGGAGTGCTTAGACTGTGGTGAAGAGTGCCAGTTCTGGTGTCGCTGGAAGCTGCTTGCTTGCATCAGCAGATCTCACTCCTTCCCCTTTCAAGTGTATGTTAGAACTGGCATTTGGTCTCTTTAGAGTGACTGGTACTGGGGTCTGTGATTGTAGACAGTGCCAGGCTCCCCAGAGAGGATTTTCTGCCTTCGAACTCTTCCTTTTTCACTACTGTCCAATACTGAGTCCTGAGTGTGCACTTCTATCCTATGACATGCCTCCATGTTGCTATATGTAATCCCAGGTCAAGGAATGTAGCTCTGTTGCCTTCTAGTATTGGTTATTCCACCCATTTTGCCCTTAGTAGAGAGACCTTTTGTAAGCCCACAAGTTGCCCTAAGTAGGGGTTACACAGGGGTAGCAGGTGCAGCCAAAAATTTTATGTGCCCCTTTTATGGTAGGGGCAACAAATCTGAGCCACCTCCTTGTCTGTGTGCAAGAATGTGCCGAGTTATTTCAGTGCTCACTTAATGAGCTGTGCTGAGAGCTGGCACTTGTTAGGCACTGCCACACCAAACAAGCCTGTCCCGTTTGCCAGGATGACTCCAATAAGGGAGGCTGTGTTTTCCTAGGGCTGAATAGGTGCTGCTCTAGCATCCTTAATCCTGTGGGATTGAGGATGCTATGTAATTGTGCACGAGGTTAATCTCTTCCTTCCTACTTGGCTTTTGGGAAACTGCTGAGGGATTTGATTACTGGTGGCTCTGTCTGTTCTGGTCGTAGCTTCCATGCGTTGTATCGGGATCTCCACCAAGTCATCATGGCTGCAGACAACCAGGAGGACCTGAAGTGGTGGCGCAACACTCACGGGCCGGGCATGGCGATGAATTGGCCTCAGTTTGAGGTGGGGTAGCATTCTAGAGTGTGTTTATGCTGTTTCCAAACAATTAGCTGCTTGTCTGAAACTGGCCGTTACTAGTCTTGTGTTGGAAAGACCATGTCTTTGCTCAGCAGGCTCAGGATGTTGGGCTCTTCTGAAATTGTTGTATTGCAAGCTGTCTGCTGCCCAAAGGGGCACACGTAGCTGCCAAGCTATACTGCAGCCATCCAGCTGCAAAGTCAAAGAACAGGAGGTGGTGCTCAGGGCTGTGGGACAGCTTTCTGTGATGAGTTTCTCACAGCCTCTCTTGTTGCACCCTGGGATTCAACTCAGAAATGAGCCTGCTATACCAGCAAGGCTATTGAGCTGACCAGTTCAGCTGCTGCTGAAGTACAGCCTGATCTTCTATTGTTCTATATTAGGCAGAAAAGATGCACAGATCTTTTCTATCTGAGTGGCTTGATAGTTTTACTGGTTTTCTCTGGGCAGGAATGGTCCCTCGAAACACAGAGGCAAATCACCAAGAAGGAGAAGAGTGGCAAGATGGCTGATGATGTCACACTGACCAGCATTTTGCCTACACGAGATGGTGTTGTCTCACAGACCCCTCTGCAGACAAGGTAAAGGCTGAATTCTGAGATACATCAGGTTAGGAAAAGTACAGCCCTGCCTAGGGTCATGAATAAGTTGGACTGATAGGAGTAATCTCTTCCTTAATTTCCTGTCTCTTGCCCATGACCTTACCTGTGGCACTCTGGAGAAGGCCATGTAGAAAATGCAGTTTAGGGCAGCTGTTTGGTTTTGGGTTTGTTTTGTTGGGTTTTTTGGGTTTTGTTGGGTTTTTTGTTGAGTTTTTTGGTGGTTTGTTTGTTTGTTTGTTTGTTTGTTGGGTTTTTGTTTGTTTTGTTGGGGGTTTTTTGTGATTTTTTGTTTGGTGTTTTTTGTTTGTTTGTTTGTGGTTTTTTTTGGTCTAGCGTGTTCTGCCTCACAAAGTGCCTTCCTGGTAAAGATCCTTCAGTGACAAGATTTAACCCAGCTTGACTAGTGCTGTCTGATTCTGGCATGCATTTCCCCAGTTCTTCCTCCCAGACAGGGTGAGAAGAGCTGGGAGTTGCCTGGTTTCCTAAAGGAAGGCAACAAATTCTTACTGTTTTTCCCTGGTATGGTGCTGAGTAGTACCTGACAAGTTTGGGTGTAGCTGCTTCCCTTGCCAGGAAGCAAGCCTGGAGAATAGGGAGAGGCAGAACAGACTCATCCTACTGTTCCAGTAGCTGTCCTGCTTTAAAAGGTAGACTCTGGCCAAAGTGAACTGAGCAGAGAAGAATGGGGATATGGAGATTTTTGAAGGCCACTGTATTTCACAGTCAATTGGATTCAGGGGCCCTATTTGCCAATCTACAGGTTTTCCTATCAAGAGGAGCAGAACAGCCTCTTCTATGGCACCCTGAAGGCACCAACCCATGTGAAGTTAGTATGGAACATAGCCTCTGCAGGGTTTTTTGGGTTCCAGGTGTCTGTCCTCTGCTGCTCTTCCCCTCTGCTCTTGTCCCTGACTTGGAAAACAAAACTCCAGACATCTCTTCAGGATGCAAAACATAGCTTCTCCTCTCTGTCTTACTCTTGGCTGGAATAACTCTGATGCAGCTGGGCTCTCCAGGTTAGGACTGGCCTTCCTTGTGTGAGAGGGTCTGCTAGAGTAGGAGGAGGTCATGAAGAGTGTGTGTGAAAATACTTTGAAAGTGAGTTATCCTCCTGGCCCGCAGGGTTCTAATGCTGGCGTGCTTTCAACAAAACCTAGGATCTCCTGGGATCTCTCTTCCCTGTTCGCCCTCGCTTGACTTTTGGGCCTCTTGCACCCTGTCCTACAGCAGAGCAGTCTCAGGGGAGTCAGGGTGGTGCATGATTCAGGAGGAGGTGGGTGAAAGATCAATCTGTTAACAACCATCTTGTCCCCTCTCCCCCTCCACACACAGCGGAGGGAAGGAAGACATTTCGGAGTGGTCAGATGAGGACACTCCCAAGAAGTGCCTGGATGCCAACGGGCACGAGGAAGACCTAAAGGTACCGGGTGTACGGGTACGAGCACTCTATGATTACACAGGACAGGAGGCTGATGAGCTCAGCTTTAAAGCAGGTACATAAGCACTAATCTCTAACCTTTCACTCTCCTCACTTGGGCTCACTGAATGATTGAAACACTCTGTAAGAATTAGATGTCCACTTGAAAACTGACAGTTATTCTTCCCTTGGTCTGACCACTGCCAGCTCCTTCGAGGTGGATGACACAGTGGCAAATCCAGTTTTTTCTAGACCAGAAGGTGGTGAGGCCACATGGAAAAAAGACTGTCTAGGCCTTGGTCAGAGTGCAGGGAGAGCAGACCCCTGCCTCTTCTTAGGGCATTTATTCTGAATTGTGTCTTGAACCTTTATTAAATGAAGGTGAGCTTCTCCCAAAATACCTACCTTCACATTATTTGAAAAGACAATCCAGAACACCCATGTAATTTTTGCATCAATGGTGCAAGGGAGAAGCTCACCTGACTGACACGTACTACTGAAGGCAGGGGTCAACTGGCAAAAAACAGCTATGGAAACTGTTGCTCAAAGTGGATATTTCAGGAATGGAGATCCTGGCTTGCAGCATAGGATTGAGTGCAGGAGCAAACAGACCTGTCCTCTTTTTTTCCTTTAGTTAAATTTAAGTTTGCATGTGCCCTCCTCTCATGTTCAAGTGGACATTGTGATCTTGGGAGTGTCTCTATCTTGCTTGTTTTGAGTTTTACATGGTATCTCTGTGCTATACCTCTCCAAAACACACCCACTGAAAGTCACTGAGGTCCTTCAGTAGCAGGGCTTTGTGCCTGAGGCCAACATCTGTGCTGCAGTGTTGCCATACTAGTAAACTTCCTAACACTAACTTGTTGCTTTAAAATATCCTGCAATACGAGTGCTTTAGAACTTGGCTTTGTTCTTTCTTTCCACTCAGCAGATGAAATGGGGTATGTTAGCTGTAGTCATCTCCTTTTTGAATCTGCCCTGAGCAACATGTACCAGTAAGGCTTCAGTTTAACAGCCGTGACTCTGAGACTCTGCCAGTGTGGGATGTGCCTGTTGATACAGTCAGACCTCCCTCTCTGGCAGAAGTGTCAGCTTCTACTGGTGGAGATGGGGATCTTTCTGCCCCTTCCCAAAGCAGATGTGGGAATGTTAAAAATCCTTCCTGGTTGTAGTCTGAGAAATCAGTTGATTTCATGCCTTACTGGCCAAACCAGACACTCCATCATGGAATAGGCATTTTGGGTTCTAACAGCCAGAGCTTAGCAGCTTCTTGGATTTCCTTCCCACTTGCATATCAGAGGAGCCACTAAGAAAAAAATGTCTCAGATCTGTCTGGTCCCTCTGGCTTGTAAGCATGTTCCCTAGGGAGAGAAAAGCAGGCAGGACTATAGGGCACAAAAGCTTTCTGCTGCTGAATAGAAGAAACGAAGGTCTGTTCAAGTTTGTTGGCTGAGGTGATAGTACTGAGTATAAATGCTGAAGAGATCAGTGGTTCTGGCTTTGATTAAACTGCATTGTGATAAGAGTGTTGATAAGGGGAGAAGAGTGTGATGATTGAGACCAATAGTCTTGTTTTTTATCAAGTCAGCTGGGTAAAAATGCGATGCTGCGATGCTGCCTTCCTTAAGGCTGCCTCCTAATGACTGTTCTTACTTTCAGGTGAAGAACTAATGAAGATTAGTGAGGAAGATGAGCAGGGCTGGTGCAAGGGCCGACTTCTCACTGGTCAAGTTGGACTCTATCCTGCTAATTACGTTGAGAAGGTTGGATCATGATTGCTGCTGCCCTGCCAGTGCCTCACAGCCCATACCAGCATCTCCTGCAGAGGTCACTGGGTCACTCTTGGCCCCAGCCTACCTTTGCAGTATATCCAGCAGCTTCTGGACTTTAAAGGCACATATTCCATGTAACTAATGCTTCATTTTGAACATCTAGATCTGTAGGGATTTTCTAAAAAATAAACAAGGATGAATAAAGACTTTTCTGAGCACTACAGTAGCGTAGGAGTACAGAAAGAAACAGATCCTTTTGACTTGCACTCAGTGAAAGGAGAAAAGTATTTTCAGGGAGCTCTATAAAAGACAGAAAACACACTTCCTTGACTTCAAAGCACATGCATTCATAGGGTGTTGAGGTTTGCCCTGCCTCCAGGCTTCCTGTTCAAGGAATTTTGGATATGCATGGTAACAGGGAACTTCTACTATGGTTTCCCCTTTTGAGCTCTATCAAGCTGACTGGCAGAAAGTTCTTTATTCTCCCATGTCTTCTATAAGTTTTCAGTATGCCTCACTTGCAAGCTTGTTGGCTTCCCTGGTTAAGGCAGCTGGTATAAGTGATACAGTGTCAACATGAACATCCCTTTTCACTGCTCTCATATTTATTGGGATAACCCCAGGAATGAATGATAGAATAGCTGAGGCACAGGAGAAAGAAGCTTCTATCTTGCATGGTGAGGCTGTTCAGGCTAATGAGTTGTGGACAGACCTGTTGTGCAGCAAGCTGGAGTTGACTGAATGCTCTCTGAGCTAAAATAGACTTTGACACATGCTAAAGGCTGGTTTTAACAAAATGACAGCCACGTTCCAGTGCTGTTCTGCTTAGGATTCCTAAATTGTGTCTGTTGGGGTTTCTAATGCATCCTAGATTATTTTGGCTACACCTCTCAAGAGCACTTAGTGCACAGCAGAGACCCTCTTTTTTTCCTTTCCAATATCTTCTTGACTTACACAGGCCTAGAAGTGCACTCCCTGCTTTGCCAAAGACCCCTGCACTGTGAGGAGGGTTGCACTGTGGAAGCTGCCTGCTGGCTGGCACAAATTACCCACAGAGAGGTGACTCCCCTTTTTGTCCTGAATTGCTGCAAGTGCACTTATGCCTAGTTAAGTGCCATTCAGCAGGGAGGATGTATCAAACATCTTTATCTCACCTGTCCTCTGCCTTTGAAAGCCTGTGAGGCTGCTGGGAAGACCTGCCATCCTGATCCTAGTGCTCTGCATGTTCCAACATTGGGACTGATAAGCCCAAGAGCTTGAGGGAACAAAAAACTGGAAAAGCTCCCATTGTTGGAGAAACAAAGGCAAACAAGCAGTTGCTAAAAAATGGCTTACTTAGTACATCTGCTTGAAACTGCTGCTGAAATGTATTTTGAGTTTTAGTAACCTTCTGTAGTGACATTCTTATTCTGGCCTAGCAAGTGTGAGTGACCTGGCTAAGTCAGATTCACAAAACTCAGTCAAGCCTCACTAACCACTTGGGGTGAACTGCTTCAGAGCTGTTTGGAAAAAGGGTGCTACACATAAGAAAGTCTGAAGTCATGGGTGAACATCAGGATTAAATGGCCATTATTGTGTTAACAGCAGCTAGTATGCCAAAATGTAGACTGAAACAGAGGAGGGGATGGACATATTCAAACACTCTTAATTTATGAAGATTAAAGTATTACAAACATCTCATTGCCTGGCTGACAACAGAAATTAACCTTTTACAGCATACTGGATGCCTTGAAATGTAGTGTGCCATGGACAAAGAGATGGGAGACTAATGCTATTTAGTGCTTTTGTGAGACCACAGAAACTTACAGTTGAAAAGTTTTGCTCAAAATATCCCTAGCACTGTACTTCATGAAAGGGGAAGAGGGGTGCAAACCAAAAGAATAAGGCTAAAGCATTTTGCTCAGAGTCTATTTTGTCATTTCTCAATAAAAGAGAAGGTATTTCCAAAAGGCAGTTAAATACCCAAGCAACAGACATTAAAAATGCCTGGATTTAGCTATGAATTTAATTAGTATTTGAGGTTCAGTATCTGAGGATGCCTCTAAGCTTATGCCATGTAATTAGAGGTGGTAGTGTATAAGCACTTGGATTTATTTAAAGATCCAGTCTCTGCTTTCAGTTCTGTGTCCCAGGTAAAAGTATCATTAGTGTTGTGCAGTAATTGCAAGTGTTCCACTTGCTGACCCACAATGGAATGATTTGCTGCTCCTTTGTCCTAGCACACATAAATATGAAGAGAGCCATGCCTGCCAGGCTTCTGAGAGACCTGAGACTGAAAAACACTGAAATGAGCTGAGATGTTGTATAAACAATACTGAAGTTTCCCTGATTAACCTGCACAGTTCAAACACTAATGCTAGACTTCCATGTAAGGTCACAAAATGGTAGAAGGGAGCCACAGAGGAAAATGTGGAGAATGACTCCTTTTCTGAGCTCTAGTCAGGCTGTAATTAGAGATGGAGATAGGTGTGGCCAGAATGTGCTAAAGGACAGAAATGTTCAGTGGACAGGACCTCTGATTACAGTACAAATAACCTGAAATTCTACAGGACAAAGTCTGAACAGACTTGTTTGTCCTAGGAAAACATGACCACCTGATTCTAGTGGGCTGCTTGAAGGTTTCCAGAAATACTGACATATTGCATCTTATGTGAACAAGTTCCCTATGGAATGTTTGCACATCAGACATTCCTGCCAAGAGCTGAAGTAATGGACAGCAGACAACACACTGAGAATGAAAAATTGCTTGGCTGGACTCTACCTCACAGACAGGCATGGCACTTAGTCCTGGCTACCCAAAACCATCTGGATTAGTAAAAGAGAGCCTGTGTAGTAAAGATCCAGCTGGAGGGAACCCAAACCAATCCACATCTAATGATCTTCTATTAAAGTAATACTTCTGCCTGGATACTTGGTTTTCCACAGGAGCAAATGAGGTTTTGTTAACCACAAAGGTTCTAGTTGAAACTTGCCATCTATGCCATACCAAAAGTTTTGTGTGTGAACAGAGACGTGTACACATAAACTAATTGCTGTGCCTGAATTCCAGAAGGCCAATGAAGCCTGTTCTTCCCCCATGGCTTTTGTAAAAATATACAAATGCATCTCTGTGCCTGATGGGCAACACAGTGAATAATTATCTAGTCATATTTTATTTTTTAATAAAGCCATTCCTTGTGGAAAGCCCATACACCTGTGGTATTAGCAGATAATTCATTTGGTTCTGACATCTTCCTGGAAAAGAATTTTGGAAGTATCATGCAAAGCTTGGATTTCCTGTTGATGATGAATTTTCAAGGAAGAGGAAGTTAAAGATTCTCTATGATGGATCAGACCCATTTCCCCAAAGTAGCAGCTGAGCTTGCCTAACCCAGTAATGGTTTTGCCCTGTAGGCAAAATCTGGGTCACAGAGCCCAGGGGCCAGCTGTGCTGTGGGATGGCAGCTGAGTTGTGGTTAGCCTCCAGCTCTGGGTGGCACTCCCACAGCCCTGCCTGGAGCTTGGGGCCATTGCTGCTTCAGTTTACTTTCCATCCCACTTCCCATCCCCTGTGTCCTTGTGGCTGTTTTGCTTGGCACTAAGCACGGAGGCAGGTGCAAGTATGTGGCAATCCTGCACAGAGATCCATCAGTGCTGTTAAAAATTGTCCCACACTGCCTCTGCTCCAGCCCTGTTTGCAGGTGTAGCCCAAGGCCACAGCTGTGAGGCTGTGGAGCTCAGCACTGTTGTCTCCCACAGGCTCCCCTGACTGCTGAGCAGGCTCTGCATGAACTGGAGCTGCCTTGGTTGCATTTGTGGAGCTGCTGGCATGCTTAGTGACAGCAGGCTGCAAAAATCCCTTCTGCTTGTTAAAAAAGCTGGTGTTGCAGTCAAAAGGGGCTTGAATACTCCACTTAGACCTGTAGGCGATCATTTCTAGGGTAAGTGCACTGAGACCAGCTGCTAACAGACCATGGGGCTGAATGTGAGACAAAGCCAGTGCCACAAACTCCATCTTGACCCATGGAAATGTGGTTGGAAAACACCCACTGCAGGCTGGCAGCAAAGGCTGTGCAAAATAAACAAGAATAGTAAGGTGGCATGATACAAGGCAAAGTGTCTTCAGAGGGACCTTGCACCAAACCAACCCAAAACCAAAAAAGGAGAAACGGAAAAAAACTTGCAACCACGTGTTGAACCACTGCCCAGGTCCAGGCTACAAGGAACTGAAAAACTCTGGGCTACAAGAGAGTGAAACTTTACCAAGCTACCTAGATTATTAGCAGATCAAAGAGGATTAATATGAGGTGATGAACAAATCCTTGCTGAAAGGGAGGGGAAGGGGGCAGTGGAATCGGTTCTGTAACTGGAAGAAACTGGCTAGTTATCTTTAGAACATCTTGACTAAACAACATGGCTCCAGTGAACTTTTCCAACTGTATTTCAGGCCAATTCACCTCAGCTGCTTTCAGCACATGCATTTTCTGGCCATGTCCTGGTTTTCATCATTCAGTAACCCTGCTTGCTGAGGTTTCTGGTTTGTCAGTCTCTCAGCTTACGGCAATTACAGCTGCAGCTTGAGACACCTCAACAGGCAGTATAGTGGTGCTCAGCACTTCTTCCCCCTCAGTGTGGGGGTTCATAAGCTCTCCTTTTCAGTTTCAGCACTTTCACTGGGTCCATCTAGTTACACATCCTGTGATCCTTTCCTCCCTGCATTTCCTTTCTGTCCAAGCAGCTGGAAGTCTTCTTCCAGGTCCTCCACTCTCCCTCTTTGACTTCACTACCTCCTTCCTGAGTCTATTGTTCCTGCTTCCAGCAGAAGGCTGGCACTAAAACAGTCACTGCCCCCAGCTGTGACCACAGTAGTCCTTTCCCTCAATTTCTCTTCAGGGCTTCCCCGCAGGGGCCGCACAGTTCCTAAGGAATGCTGTATCCATAATTCTATGGATGTTTGTTTCACCAGTGGCTCTGCATCCCCTCTACACATTGCAGCCACCTATGGAGCTGAAGCACTGCTACCTACTCCCCCAGACCCAAATCCTTCATAGTGACCTGTTTGCCAGTGATGTTCCACTATGACACGACTCAGCCCACAGCTGCCACTTCCCAGAGTGAGTGCAAGGGACAGCACGTGCAGCAGGACGAGCCTTTTGGCTGCAACACAACCCAAGAGCAAGCCATCCATGACTAAGTAGACTCCTCAATATCTCTCCAGTTACCCATCTGTTGTGTTCCTGAAATTATGTGTTCCTTCAACCTTTGCTGGCTTTTCTTCAAACCACATTTGCAAGATTACACTAAAATTATGTAAACTGTAAACTTTATTCACTCTACACATACTGTATTAGCTCCTTATCTTAGATCTTGCTGGAAGCATTGCATGGAGCCAGTGAGTGACATGACTGCCTGCCTTGGTTCTATACCTTTTCTTAGGGAGGCAGCTACTAATTACACTCTGTCCAGAACACTGGCAGCCTGGTCAGCCACAACCCTCAGCCAGCTGCTTCCCTTGCATCAATCCAAGTGAATATATGGCAGGGCAGTTTGCTGACTTGACAGAAACCTAACCTAACCTAACCCAAGGAAAACTTTTCCATATGATCCCTGAAACCACAGATAATTAGGAGCACACTTACACACTGTCCCTTTCAGCTGGGAAGGAGCCTATCTGCTGAGAACCTGTCCCTTGTTGTAGTGAGAAGGAGAATGCTTTATACTCGATTTTCCTCTCCTCCATTCATGGCTGTGTTTGCTCCTTCCACTACTGAAAATAGCCAGGCTGCCCTGAAATACTGAGCAGAGCTTTTTCCCAGAGTTACTGGCTATCCCCAAGGGAAATCATGTGGATTAGTTAGTCTGTGAACTGCTTAGAAGAGAAGAGGGAAAAAAATTAAAAAGATTTGTGTTAGGAATTGCTTCTTTGCCCGAGGCATCATTGTAGAGTTCTGTACCCCACCACTCAACATTGTGATCCATGGGAAACTGTATCTCCCTGTTGGGAGATTTTTGGTTGGTTTATTGAATTTGCCAGACCCTTTCCCAAAACTTCTCATTCAGCAAAAGTGTGAGAGGCCAGTGGGTCTGAATAGGAGAGGAGGACTCAGCCACCTCATCTCTCTCCTGCACAGTCCTATCACCCATGTTTTTTGCTGGACAGTGAGAAAAGAGCAAGGCCCTTTTTCCCTCTACCACCCTGCTTTTGGACAGACTCACAGAGAAGCACTTTCTCTGACCTTTGGCTCAGGCCTGAAAGTGCAGGGCATGTTTTACCCCCATCACAGCACCTCCCTCCTGAATCTCTCCAGCTCTTTCACAGTACCCTCATGTCCTCAGATAACCAGACTTGTGTATTGAAAATGTGTCCCTGGTAGCATGGCAGACTCCAAGATTGTGCCTGGTCATCATCCTTTACTTTCTTTTGCTCTCTTGGATAATGCTGGGAACTATCTTTTATTGGCAGAGGTGGATAACAGAAAGGTGATCTCTGATTAGAAGGCTACATCAGGCTTAGGGTCTGGTGTCACAGCAGTCAGTAGGAGAGAGGTAGATGTCAGATGGGATGTAGATGGATAGGGAAGCTGAGAGCCAAAGAGCAGGCTGCCAGCTTGGAGCTCAGAAATTCCGCACTGAAGCACATGAGGTGCAAAAGAAACACATGCAGGAAATAGCAAGAACAGTGCAGTGACAGCACTCATTCACAGGGAACAGTCAGCAGCAGGAGGTCTTTCCTGTACTGACAAAGGCAACAAAAAGAAGCTGATTATTTCTCAGACCAGCAGCATGCTCTCCCTGCTGCTTTTATGCAAAACTGATGGACAGGATCAGCAGCCTTGCCAGGATCTGGAGCAACAAACATGGATTTGAAGGCCTGCAAGAGACCCTGCTGGGGTAGAGAAGCTGAAGTAACCCTGCTGTAGCAAACACTTGGAGGACACAAAGCAGTGAACAGAAACTGTGCTTCCTCCAGGGAGGAGAGGAGCTTGCACTGTATCTCCCCATGTCTCCTAGCACAGACAGGCAAAGTGTGACACTGGCCTACTGGCCTCTGAGGCTGCCTTGGCTCCTCCTGAGCTCGTGCCATTTCTCTCTGTCATGATTTAACCTTGCATCCAAGCATCACACAGCTCACTCCACCCATCCCACACAACCCAGTGGGATGGGGAACAGAATTGGAAAAAGGTGAAATTGGTGGGTGGAGATAAGAATAATTTAATAACTGAAATAAAGTAAAATATAATAATAATAACAGGGAAAATGGAATTAAACCCAAGATAAACAAGTGATGCACAATACAATTGCTCACCTCCTGCTGACTGATGTCCATCCCATTCCCAAACACAAGAAAGAAACAAGCAGAGGAGGGGAGCAGCACTGCACACTGGATGATGACAGGGCAGGAGCAAGCAACTCAGGTTGAGGCAGCTCCAGCCAACAGGAACTCAAACACTCCCAATGCACCCTCATCATCTGAACTCTCTCCCCTGCACAAGATGCAGCTTACACAACCCGGCACCAGAGACTCCTCTCCTGCCCTTCTGTAGCTTCAGCTGTCAGGGCCCTGAATGCACTAACAGCCTTCACTGTCCAGAGCAGCCTCACCTGCAGCTCTACTGCCCATGGGGTTTGGGGAGGATGTGTTTGCATTGAAACTAAGCTCAGAGTTCCCAGGCCCTGTCTGAGCTATGTCAGAGGAGTAGTAGTCTCTGGCTGTGCTTTGTTCATTTTAACCTGTGGGCTGGTTTATCAGCCTGACCTCAGGCTTGCCTTGCCTTATCACCACAGACACACCTGGCAATCACTGGGTCTGATCCCAACCCGGTTTGACTGCAAGCAACCTCATCACCACGAGCTGGTCCAGCTATCTCAATTCTTGGTCAAATCCAGGTGCTATGCCAGGCCTGCCGGGCTCTCTGTGGTCAGGTACTGTGGGAATGGGCCATGCCCAAGGAGGGCCCTGGCTGCTGGCCTCAGGAACAGCCCCTCATAGGCCTCCTTCTCAGAGTGTGCAGCCAGCCCATACTGCACCCTGACATCAGCTCTCCTGGTATGACTGCCAGGACAGCTGCACCATGAATGGCATCAGGGAACTCAACTGGTTTAAAAATAGCTGTGAGGAAAATGCTATCAGTTACTTTTACCTGCCTTGCTTCCCCAGCACATGTGTGTGCAATCCCAGAAATGGCATATAGGCACCATTAAAGTAGTAGAATAAAAGCAATAGAAACTGGGGACTACTTAAGACAAGACTGCTGCCAAAAATGAGCTCTGTCAGGTTAGATCAGACTTCACTACCCAGCTCAGAAATTCATCTCCCCATGTGAAGAGCAGCTTCAATCAGATGTGTCAGCCAGAAGCCTCTCATCTTACTGCACGTGCCTACCATATCAGCTCTCACTGTGATCATACAGTTAGAGCTTTGCTGATTCCCAGAACACGAGACCCTGCTAAACCTGCAAGGGGTTTTCTGCAAGGCTTTTTTTTTTTTTTTCTCAAAGCTCTATGGTTTCTGATTGCATCTATGTCCCAATACTTTATGTATCTTCCTAAAACCATGGGTCCTAGGTTCCCCTTACAAGGAATTCTATTGTCTACCTTAACATCTGTGGATAATGTGGAAATGAATGAAGAAAGCCTTTAAATTTAAACTGGAAGCTGTCTTGTCTAGATAGTAGTACATTTAAGAGTTTCTTTGAGTGACAAGCTAGTGCTAGAGAGCAACTTCTTTTCAGAGGTAAGGAAATCCCAATGCATTCCATCTCTGTAATACCATGCTACTGATTAACTTTTGTTGTTGTTTTCATCCTCCTGAACCTCTCATTGCTCTGCAGTCACTTCTTTTTTCCCTTTTTTTTTTCTAAAGCATGAAATGGACTCTATGCCATTGACTTTTCATTCACATTTTTCCCCTATTTTTCTTGCATTATAACTGATTGACTTTCTAGTCAATACCCTACTGCTTCTAGGCAGCTAATACAGCAGTTAAGGGCCTCTAACTCCTACCTTGATTACTGCCTCTTGACGCCTTGATTACTGCATAGCCAAGAAACAGCTTCTTGAGAGGTCTCCCCTGATTAATCAGGGCTATGGAGTCTGAAGGGGAAGCCATACCAGGAGTGGATAAGTCACTGTCTTTCAGCCTGGAGGAAACTGAGGGGACCTCATCCCTCATCGTGGTCAATATCCTCCCGAGGGGAAGCACAGGGGCAGGTACTAACTCTTTAATGATCAGTGTCAAGACCCGAGGGAATAGCCTGGAGTTGTGTCGGCACAGATTAAGGTTGGATATTAGAAAAGAGTTCATCACCCAGAGAGTGTTTTGCTGTGACCACCCAGGGAAGTGGTCACAGCACCAGCTTGACAGAGCTCAAGAAGCGTTAGGACAATGCTCTCGGGCACAGGGTGTGACTCTTAGGGATATCCTGGGCAGAGCCAGGAGTTGGACTCGATGATCTCTGTGGGTACCTTCCAGCTCAGGATATTCTGTGGTTTTGTAAATCATTTCCAAATCACTGTTCGTTTGTGCCAGTGTACCAGGCCGGTGCCCTGAGGTCGGCTGCTGGCGCAGGTGATGCCTGCAAACGCTGCTCTGAGTCTTTCCGCGGTAGCAGACGACCCACGGCAGGCACTGCCCCATTGCTACTCTAAAGCGCCCTTCTCTCGCTCCGGCCCCGCGGCGGGCCCAAAAGGAGGGGCACAGCCAGCAGGGCTCCCCCACAGCGCCGGGCAGGGCGCTGCCGTAAGCGCTGCGAGCCCACGGGGGGCTCGGGCCGTGCAACGTCCCGTGTGCGTAAGGCGATGCCGTGACCCCCGCGAGGCGTCGGGCCGGCAGCCGGCGCAGCGGCCGGGGTGACCCGCAGCCAACGCTGCCCCACACCCCGGGGCCGGCGGGAAAGAGGGACCTCGCTCTCTCTCTTCTCGCCGTTCAGACTCACGGGCGCGGCGGGGGGGCCGGCCCAGCGCGGCTCTACCGCGGCCGCGGCGCCGATTGGGCTCGGCCGGCTGCCGTCCCCGCGGGGGTGGCTGGGAAGGAGAGATCATGGCGGCGGAGCCGAGCAAGACGGAGATCCAGACCCTCTTCAAGCGGCTTCGGGCAGCGCCGGCCAACAAGGTAGCGGGGAGCGGCCGGGGTCCGCCGGACTGTCCGTGCCGGGCTGTTGCCCTGCGGTCGCGGCCTGCGCTCCGACCGGGTTCCGGTGGGCTCCGGGCCGCGCTGCGGGGGCTGTAGGGGCGGCCGGGCAGGGGCCCTTGGGGAGCGCCTGGGCAGAGCGGCCGGGGCCGCCGAGCTGTGGCAGGGGGTGGCTGAGCGGCAGAGCCGTCGCTTCAACCTGGCTGTCCCTCTGCCTTCGCTTTAGTCGTGCTTCGACTGCGGCGCCAAGAACCCGAGCTGGGCCAGTATCACCTACGGGGTCTTCCTGTGCATCGACTGCTCCGGCGTCCACAGGTCCCTGGGCGTGCACCTCAGCTTCATCAGGTGCGTGGGGAGCGCCGGCAGGCCGGGAGCAGCTGTCCCGCTGCGGGCTGGGAGCACGCAGGGGTTGGGAGAGAAGCCTTTTCACGGAGCCATCACCTCGGCGTTGATGTGGCTTGCTCGCTGGAGGTTCTAGGTCACTCAGCACTTCCAGTTCCAAAATGGGGTTTCTAAAGCACCTCAGGTGGAATGTCGGCATGTTGTTTTGCTAACGTTGCAGAAACGCTTTCTGGACTTGGCATTGTAGGAGCAGAGACGAGAGTGTGGTGTGTGAATCTTGCCAGTAAGGCACCAGTGTGGGTGTATATATTTTTCTGTAACGTTGAGCAAGGCAAAAAGAGGAATATTTAATCTTTTTGCTATCAACCTAATGGGGAAGATGGTGTTGGCTTTTTAGCCTAGTTCTTGTTTTCAGTACTTGTAAAAATTAGCATTTTAAGTTAACAGAACTGTGGCCTCTACTTGTTAGGAGAGAAGTTGAGTAACCGGTATGAGACACCCTGTGTCCCTTAGCTTCACTTGGATGTATTCTCAGTTGCTCTGTCACGTGTTTTGGCCTAACCTGTGGGACGGGCTGAACATGAGTCTCTCCAGTTGTGGTGAGATCACATGTAGAACGAAGGTTCTTGGCTGTGCTTTGCTAGCTCAAGCTCTGCCCTATAAACAACCAGTACAAGGGAGAGATCCTGAAAATCTGGATAAAAGCTGGTCTTTTTCCTCACTTTAAAAGTTGAAATTAATTTTTTACAGGAGCAAAGAAATTCCCAAGATGTTTTCCCACCTTTGCCTCCTGCACTTTGGAATAGTAGTGGGCTATCTGACCGTTTAGGCCAGAGCTTGGTTTTGCATTTGCTTTGCCTGGTCTTTATTAATAGAAATAATTGGTTCTCACACAGGTCCACAGAGTTGGATTCTAACTGGAACTGGTTCCAGCTGAGGTGTATGCAAGTGGGCAGCAATGCCAACGCGGTGAGGATCCTCTGTAGGCATTTTGCTTGCTTTCCCTCTCGCTAATCCACACCCTCTGCTTCTTGTCCCTTTCCTTTGCGTGGCTTTCTGGTACCAGTCTCATCTGAAATGTGTAATGAAGGGGGGCAGTTGTCAAGTGTGCTTGGAAGTCAGACTGTGACCTTTGAGTGCTTTGTTTTCTGATGTGCAGATCTCTCTTTTTTTTGCACCTCATTTAAATGAGAGCCACAGCCTTCTTAAATGATGGGAGTTAATAACACTGATCAGTGTGAAAGCTCATGCTCAGCATTGTGACTCAGAATCATCCCTCTCTAGAGAAGATGGATGATTTCCATAGGCCCTTGGAGTGAGGCTTCCTGTAGAAAGCTGATCAGTGAATGGCTGGTTCGTGCCGTGTTCTCGGTTTTTCATCCTCTGTCTCTGGGAAGTTTTTTCTGTTGAGTTTGTCTAGTGCTTGCTTGAGTATGATCTAGCAGTCAGGAGACTGAATGTTCCTCTCTTTTCAGACTGCTTTCTTCCGCCAGCACGGCTGCACCACCACAGATGCCAACGCTAAATATAACAGCCGAGCTGCCCAGATGTACAGGGAGAAGATCCGGCAGCTGGCGAGCGCTGCCATGGCCAAGTACGGCACTGATGTAAGTCTGAGAGCTCTGGGGTGCTCCATGGGTAGTGCTGGATGCTGAGTCTTGTGGGATACCTTCCTTTTTGCCTCTCTTCTCTTTAGTTGCTTATAGATGGACTCAGTGGAGCCCCTGGGCACTCCCCTGACAAGAGTGATGCTGATTTCTTCATGGAGCACACACAGGTGAGAAGAACTGCCTAAACCAGGCAGCCTTAATAGCTGTCCAATAGCCAGGAGCAGTCCCACTTAGCTTGGAAGGACTCTAAATTGTATAATTATTCAGTCATCTGCCTGGGACGTTGTCACAGATCTGAACAGTCCCTGTAATATCCACGTCCTTTGTTTTAGTTTCAAGAAGTAGTCAAAGCTACCACTTATGCCCTGGAAGATGCTTTGTGTGCTGTGTTAATGCTTAGTTACTTTGTACAGTTAAAGCAAGGACTAGCTATTACTTTGAACTTCTGGTTTAGAAGAAACTTTTTAGTGCATCAACCCTGTGGATTTGGGCAACTGCACCATGCCAGGCAGACTTTCTCAGGTAATGTAAAAATTGGGTGTATGGTAGATAGAGACAGTGGAAGTGGAGATTAATTTTTATCCAGGAAAACTAATTCACATTCTCTCCCAGATTTAAACTCATTTCCTTTAACCTGGGAAGTCCTCACATTAGCCAGCTTGTCAAATGATTCTGTCATTCCTCCTGGCCTTCCATTCAGCTTAGCATCCTTTTTTATTTTTAGTTTTTTGTCCCTGCTAAGGGAATGTGGACTTGTCCATATGTTATGTTCAAGAAAGGCATAGTCTGAAGTTTGGAATAAGTTTCCTTTGGCCTAAAATTGAATACAGGTCACTAAACTTGTAGTAAATTCAGGATTGTTTGGTTCATTCATCTTCTGCAAATAACAGGAATGAGTATCTCCTTGCAGTCTTCCAGTACCTGGGATGTAGCAGATGCCAGCCAGAATCCTGCACAATCATCTCCTGAGGTGGAAAAGGCAGCAAAGTCATCAGAAGGCAGCGAAGTTTCGAGTGAGTTTTTTACTGAATAGTTTTTCCAAGAACCTGCCTTCATTTCCAGGAGAATACAGTTCTGTAGCACTGTTGGAAGGGCTGAACTTATCCTTTGGTTCAGGCCTGAAGGACTGGAAGTTCTGTGCACTCTTATGATGTTTAGTGAAATTAGTAGAGACTTCTAAAAACGCTGCTCCTTTCAGGGTCAGTTCTTCACTTTTCCTGAAATGCACACAAAACTGTTTTGGGGATTAGCTGCCCTATTTCCCTGCTTTCAGACATAATTATTTGTCTAAACATTCTTCTCTACCCTTTGAATTTGGTGGGTCTGAAAATGACATAGGACAGAAAACTTTCTAGGGTGAAGGACAAGGAGACCAAGAACCTGGGGGCATAGCTGTAATTTGAAACAGCTTTGTATGCTTCTCTGCAGAGTGTTTGCTTCCTTTTACTGTGTTAAGAACACTGCAGAAGGAATAATTTGCTCTGTGGAGACGTAAAGTTGTTTTGCTTGGGAAATTGCATATTTCAAGTTGTAACTGGATTTATTTGTGGGGGCAGAGGAGCTAGGAGAGATGTAGTGGAACTGTGAACATACTGGAAAGAAAAAGGTTGAGAATCAGTTTGCTGAATGTTCTCTTCTGGTTTTGTGCCCACAGATCCCAGCCAAGGTCCATCCATTGACTTATTGAGCACATCTCCTAAAGCTCCTCTAGGTAAGACTCTTCACTCTCAGATCCGTCTTGCTCGTATACCCACTGCTCAGTAGTAAGCTCAGTGAAGCTGGAAGCAATGAGCTGGTTTCCAGAATGTCTAAATGAGCTTATCTCCCTGTTGAGCCAGTACTTAGGATGTTCCTGAAGCCCAAAAACAAGTCACAGTTTTCTGGAAGTTTCCTCCTTGTTTGGATAATTGAGTTCAAAGCTGTTGCTTTCCCAAAAGCATGTTTTCCTGGTTTTGAGCTTTGGACAAAACTTGGCACTTGCATATCTAGAACTTGGGTGATCAAGGCCACATGGCTGTTTTTTTGGTTTGTTTCCCCACAGAACCTTTGGAGGCAAATGAATTTTTGACTATCAGAATAATAGGGATTTGTATCTGATTCTCCCTGCCATTACTGTCCTGGCTGCACACAGAACACCTAGCTGGAGCTCCTTTCCTTATTGAGAGCATGCTCCTAGCCCACAGTGGGTTTGTTCTGGGTGGAAGGCCTGTGTCCCCAGGTGCCTGTTCATTCCCCATGTTTTACGTCTCTTCCTCAGACATGTCCATGTATCTGTCAACACAAGGGGCTGCTCCTGCTGGAGGTAACTGGCTACCAGCTGGCCTGCGCTGGCTGCTTGTGACAACTATGCTTGCCCCTCCTGAGATTCTGCCTTCAATTCTAACTTTAGCTTCCTGTGCTTAGAGGGAGAGAACTAGACAAAGCTTATATTGCTGTATTGAGATCTAAACCAGATATGTTGTATCTGTAAAGAGACCTTATTAGCATTTCTGTTAAATGTTTCCTGAAATATAAAAAACCCCAAACACAAACCCAAAAAACCTTTAATTAAGTGTTAGGAAGAACAAGCAGAAAACAGTTCAGATAGTGTGAATGTTTTGAATCCTCTTATTTAAAAAGACTTATCATAAGACTAGAAAAGATAAAATGTGTCAAGAATAATTTGTGGGCTAACAAAAGACGTGGCTGTAGAAAGTCAGGAGACACAAAAGAAAAGCCCAACAAGGGCAGTAAAAGATTTTGGACTTAACTAAAGGAAGCTGGAAAATGTTTTGGGCAGTCCCTCTCTGCTTTGTTCTTACACTTTTCCCCAGACATCTGCTGCTTGGCTGGCCCTTGTCTGGTTTTACAAGTGTGGCATGCCCTTAAGAGTGACAAGTGCAAGGTGTTGGGGAACCTGTTGCTTTTACAGCTTGCTGCACTTAAGGTCAATTTTTTTTTTTTTTCTGGTATGTTCATGTAAACACAACTTTAGGGTTCTTGCTGCTTTGTCCCTAAGGCATTGCTGAGGCTCTGACCTTCACATGCCTCTAAAGCTGCATTTTCTTGAATTTGTGTATGGGATAAACCTAGTCTTTCTCTAACCACCCTTATATGTACTGCATAACACTCAGAGGAGTTAGTCACAGTTCTTAATTCAATTATAAGTTGCTCCAGAAACAGACGTGCTTCTTTAGGCCACCAGCCTGCAACTGTGGAGCTTCTACATGCATCTTTCTTGCCTGGATGAAATCACCCAGGCTTCTGATGTGAAGCTGCATAGTGTGCCCTGGATGCTACTGCAGCTGGACTGTGGTGGATGTTCATGTGGGTTGCTGTCTAATTTTGGCCTCTTAAATTAATTCTCTTCTGCTTATTTGCTGCTTCCCTCCTTTTGCAGAACTTAAATCCTCCCTCATTGGAAAGAAGAAACCGGGAGCTGCCAAGAAAGGGGTATGTCTGAGCTCTTTTATGGAGGGGAGGTAAAACATGTCTTGCATTTCTGCTGTCCTTTTCCTGATCCTTGCTTTCTGCTTAACAAAGCTGTGTGACAAAGCTGTAGAGATCTGTTTTGGGGAAAGGAGACCTTAAACAGCCTGCATATTATTGCCAAAAAATTATGTTCTGGATCATTACTGGTCAGTACTAAGTGATGGCCACTGGTGGGTTAACTCTTGGGTGTTTTTCCATACTGTGCTGCAAGCTGGGTATGTAGGCTGTGACTACACAGGGAAACTGAAGGTCTCATTGGTGCAGCAAGTAGGATTCAGGCTTTTTTCTACAATGAACAATCTAGGATGAGGAATTCACAGGATTTTGGTTTTGATTTTCCAAGCTGGGTGCAAAGAAAGGTCTTGGAGCCCAGAAAGTCAGCAGTCAGAGCTTCACTGAGATTGAGCGGCAAGCCCAGGTGGCAGAACAGCTGAGAGAGCAGCAGGCAGCAGAGTCCAGAAAACAAGCCGAGGAGTCCATGTAAGTGCCCTATTTGGGATGAGTACCTTGCATACCTAAGGCAGAAGTACTGTGAGGTTAATGCTGTTCACCCTAGGATCACCAAATGTGACTACAGAACATACTGCATGAGAGGATGAGCAGTAGCTACATGCCAGTATGGCCCTTGCTTCAGGGCACAAGTTATACTGGTGTATTTTATTGAAATTGGCATTCCTGGAAGAGTGTAGGGAGCAGATACTTCTGTATCGTGTGTTTCTGTTCACCTTTGGACAGGACTGAAAAAGCCAAAGACTGAACTGGATGGATCATTCTGGGTGCAGGGGTGGGGAGAAGATAGACATTGTGATGTTTACAGTAAGGAAATCATGGTTAGCCAAAGAAGAGTTGAATCCCAGTGGAGGAGATGGCAAAACAAGCAGTAGCTTCTGTGCAAGGATTTTTGGCAGAGCTGTTGTGACTGTTTTGAAGGGTGGTTGGGGTTACTTAACCACTTGTTCCTCTACAACATGGGCAGCGAGGGAGGGTAATGAGCTGGCACCCACCATGGCTCTTTCCCTTAGAGTCACCTCAATGCGACTGGCTTATCAGGAACTGCAGCTTGATCGGAAGAAGGAAGAGAAGAAACTCCAGAACCTTGAAGGGAAGAAACGTGAACAAGCAGAGAGGCTGGGCATGGGATTGGTGTCCAGAAGGTACTTGGCTGTGGATGCATAGGACAGACGGGTGTCTTGGAAGTACCCTGCTCTGGAAAAGTTTCTTGAAGGCAGTAGTTTGTTCTTGTAATAGATAAGGAGATGAGTTAAAATGCTCATATGCTGGTCTCTGACTGAAAATGCTTCAGGCCCCAGAAGGAATAGGGATTCTGTTCAAAGGTTCTGGTTCTCATTTGAGCTTTTCCACAGATACATGTGGCCTGTCAGTGTCTAGCACTAGAGCCCTTCTGCTTGACAGGTGTCCCCCTGGAGAATCCTTCCTTTCAGAAGGTAGCTTAAGAGTTCTGAAGGAGCATAGTTAAGTGGTGAAGGGAGGCTGACATCTCACAACTCTCCCTCAAAACTTGTGTCACCTGCCCTGCCTGTGAAGGCCAGATTCAGTTTTGAGGCAGACTGCTTGTAGGGACTGGATGCTGTCAGACACATCAGCCCTGACGCTGCCTGTTTGTTGTGCCAGTTCTGTTTCACACTCGGTGATGTCTGAGATGCAAGTAATTGAGCAGGAGACGCCGCTGGTAGCAAAATCTCCCCGCTCCCAGTTGGACTTGTTTGAAGATGGTGGAAGCTTCACATCTGGACCTCCCAAGTAAGATTTAGCTTCTTTTAGTGTAGTCTTTGATTATTTCTGAATTTCATGTCAGGTGTAAATTACCTATTTTTCGTACCTAGGTACAAATACAATCCCTTCTCATTCGAAGATGCATTTGGCTCACGATGGGAAACGGACTCTTCATGGGGTATGGACAAAGAGGAGGAACCGGAGGTGACCATTTCCAGCATTCGTCCGGTTTCAGAGAGGTAAGTGCTTGCCAGTGCTAGTGTACTTGTGCCCCTTGTGTAGGAGACAAAGGATAAGCATGGGAGCAGTGGCACAGAAGCTGCTGTGTTACAGCAGGAGCCTTGTGCTGCAGAAAATTACTTGCACAGGCACAGATGAGCCCAAGAAAAAGGGCCTCGAGTGAAAGGGCCTTGGACACTTCTTTGCCTGTCATGTCCATAATTTTATACAGCCTCTGTGGTCATCGAGTGCTGACTGTCATGAGGTGGGGAGAGGAGAGCCCCAGTGTAACTAACACTTAAGGATGACTTGCTTTCCTTTCCTTAGATGAAGTCTGAGACTTCAAAAGTCTGATTCTTCACTGTGTTGGTGAGCTTAATCTGAGATGTCTTCTCTTGTTTCCTCAGACCCACCAGTAGGCGGGAGATTGAGAACAGACCATCCATGGTGGAATCCAATGAAGCTCGGCAGAAGTTTGCAGGAGCTAAAGCTATCTCTTCAGATATGTTTTTTGGGCGGGAGGCAGATGCTGAGGTAGATGCATTTTGCAGTGCTTACACTGGTACAGCTCTGGCTTTACCTCCTCCTATTTGCTCAGGTCCTTCTTTGTTCCCTGCCTATATAACCTTTTTGTTTTGTCTTCTGCTGTAGTATGAAGCCAGATCCCGACTGCAGCAGCTCTCAGGCAGCAGTGCCATCAGCTCTGCAGACCTGTTTGGAGAGACTGACAACGTGCACTCAGGTTTGTTAGCACTCACTGGGTTGAGGAAGGGGGTAGCTTTGGAAGACCTAGACTGGAAGGGATCAGGGTGCTTTCTGGAGCTGAGGGACTCTGGGCTAACTCTTCCTGGTTCTTGTAGGTGGTGTGTCTATTGGAAATGTCCTGCCTGCAGCTGACATTGCACAGTTCAAGCAAGGAGTGAAATCCGTTGCCGGCAAGATGGCTGTCCTGGCCAATGGAGTGATGAGTTCCCTTCAGGTGAGTTTGCATTATGGCACCTTCAGAAAGGCTGTTGTCATGTTCAGGGACTTTACCATAACCTGGCTTCCACTGGAATTATCACTGTCTTCTCAAATTATGTGGAAAGTCCCAGGTAGACACCTGTCTTACATAGCTGTTGACTGCAGTACAATAGCTGAGCAATTGCAGGTGGCCAGTGAACTCTGCTTGGTCAGCCTTACCTTCCTGCTGCACGGGACACCTTGTTATGTCAGATACACCTTGCCCACAAATTCCAGGTGGAATTTTAAAAGTCAAAGTCATTTTACCTTCTGCATTTTTACAGCGTCCTGTCTAGATAACCTCACACCAACCCCCCCCAATTTCTTATTATCTGTTTCTGGATTTTGCACAAAGGCATGGTAGCAAGGTGTCTCTGTCTGTTTCCTCCTTAGGATCGTTATGGTTCATATTGATGACCCAGGGACTGCAAAGGGAAGCCAGCAAGAGGCACTGATGCCACTTTTGCCTGAAGTAAACTCCGCAGGATTGTCTTATGTGTCTGGGTTGGGTGGGGAGGGCAGAAGGTAAGCGGAGGGGGTCAGGACATGGCTGTGCCCAGGATGCTTTCTGACTATCTCTGGATTCCACTCTATTAAAATTCAATGTGCCCTCACACCCACTGCTATCTACTAGCCAGTGGAGACAGGCCATCTTACAGGGTTAACCTCATTTCTGTAAAAGATATGACAGGAACTCCTGGGCTGCCCTCATCAGTGCTCCTGTCCTTTGGCCCATACCTTAGCTCACTAAGTGACAGAGAAAAGGGGAATGCTATTTTTCTGAACATCATGTGACATGACTGTTTTTTGTTCTGATCACTGCTCCCAATCCATGGTGCTGTGGAGTCCTCTGTATTTGCAGGGTTTGCCTTTTACCGTGATCTAGTCCTTTTTACTGTCTTCTAAACCAGCATACATGAAGGCGGGAGAAAAAAATCAAAGATTATTTTTTTAGCTTCTAACTACATCATCAGCAAAAAAGGCCCAGGTAAAGAAGTAAAGAAATTTACTGGATCCCTGGTTTATTTTGTTGCCCAGCTTTTGATCAGATCAAGGTACTGAGCCTCTGACTTACCATGAGGTGCAGCAGCGGACACTGTCATTTTAGTCCTGTTCAGCTTGGCCTCTGGTTTTAACCAGGGTGCTGGTTCTCTTCTTTGGACTATGGTGTTGAGGACTATGTAGTAAGAAGGGTGGGAAAGGGCTAGTTACACGCAGTTAGCAAAAGAGAGGCTGGGGCTTTTGTTCTGGAACCTTCTGTCTGGGAACTGGGAAGAGGCTTGCACGGGATTCACCTTTCCCATCCAGTTGAGGGGCTGCAGCAGCTGTGGGTGGGAGGGGAGGAGTTTTACTCGGCTGCTCTGTGCTGATGCTTCACCTTGGTGGGGGCATGAGGGGGGTAAGGGTCGGGTCTTCCTGTTCCTTGTCTCTGTGCTCTGAGGCAGTTGTGTCAGTGTCACAGTACCCCCAGCAGGCTGGGGCTGCAGGGCGTGGTGGTGCTTCAGGCACTCGGGGGTGGGGCCGGTGCCTGCCCCAGCCGAGGCGAGGGGTTCCTGGAGCCCTGGAAGAGGGCCGGGGCCCTGCACTGGTCCTGCCCACCAGATACTGCTCCCCCTGAGGAGGGGCTGAGGCAGCCCAGAAGACCCGAAGACCCAGACGCAGCAGGGGCCTGACACAGCGTGCTTTATTGCCAGGCTGTCATAGCCACTCATCAAGCTGGGAGAGAATGCACAGATCATAAATTATTTAACTTACAATAAATAAATAACCCTGCCGGCACCTTGCTGCAAGCTTTGGGTTACCAGCTCCTTGTGGCCCATGCTGCAGCACTTTATGACCAGGAGGAGCAAGAAGACTCCCAAAGAAGCACGAGAAACTGAAGTTCCCCAAGAAGTAACTAGTCTATGCAAGCTGGGGCGTAGGAGCTGGGCTGGACAAAGCATTCAGGTTTGTGGACATTTAAACTGCTGAGTTGGTTGCCATTAGTGTAATGTGATACTACTTATTTTTGTAGTTTTAAGGGCTACACTGCTGCTCCAACAATACCAGTATTTACAAAAAACCCCAGCTGGATCTTACTTGAGGACTGCTTCCTTTTCCCTTAGTGCTTCTGCCCACCCAGCCCTAGTAGGTGCTCTACACCTGTGGCCAAGGAATTTAATGACCCTATCCCTCTCTTCCAAATCCTCTGAAATTCACTTTTCCAAATGACCCTAATATGCTGTTGGAGGGATGGGTAGACCTCACAGAAGGGCACTCAGTACAGCAGTGGAGCCAGAGAGCACCATGCAGTACTTACTGCAATCTAGCTTATTTGCTGTATTTGCTTTGGCAAGTCTTGGACACATGGAGAAGAAAGCACAAAGCAGAGACAGGTTGCATGGCAATAACTAAGCTGCCCCTTTTTAGGAACTTCAGGAATTTCCTTACCTTTGATCATATGCAGATGCAGCTTTACTGGGAATAATAATGGAACACAAGTGCAGAGCTGCTGCTGGAGATTTAACCACTCTGTTATCTGGGCCAAATCTGAACAGAGCTACACAAGAAAACACTGGCAAGCAGCCTGTACTGCTGCTCCTGCTGCTTCAGCACCCGCTGAACTGCGGAACTGGGCGGGAGCGCCCCGGTGAGAGCAAACCCAGCTGGTTCCAAGCGGTGGCAGAGCTGGCAGCTGCTGCCTTGTCTTGCCTGCCAGCAGAGGGAAGCAGAACTCTGTAACTGTAAATGACTTCTGCAGAGGCACTATTCCTGCATGGATTTGGAGCTAAGAAAAAGGCAAGTTGTTCCTGGGAAAAGATGGGTGAACCCAGCACTGGGGATTAGTGCAGCCACACAACACACTGCTGATGTAGACAGAACCCACTGTTAGAGCAGATGCTCTTGGGAGGAGATGCTGTTCCTCCAGTGGGTTCTGGAGAAACCCAAGATGGGAATGGTGCCCACCCTCACAACCTTCAGTTTTCAGAGGAGTCTGTCTCTTCATTAGAGCCTTCACTCTCAGCATCCATTTTTCGACGGTGGTGTAGAGGTTTCCAAGGTGAGTTAATCCTGGGTGAGTTACGAACGGGCACATTTGCTGTGTCTGCACTCGAGCTGGCAGGACCAGAGACAGAAAGTCCTGAAACCTGAGCTACCCTGAAAGAGAAAAGACAAATGCTAGGCAGCATGTTGTGAAAACTTCCGCTGCAGCACTCTTGGAGTGAACCTGGGAGACAGACTTAAAAACTAGCACAGGGATGGAAAGATGTTCATGGCATAGAGGGGGAACATGTACTGGTACCTTACCAGACTCACTATGTGCATCTTCTCCTATTTAAACATATCCTCTGGGCTGATCTCTTTCCTTCCAACACTCCTACTTTTCACCATCCAAACAAAATTTCCCTGTTTGTTAGAGACTGCTGCTTCCTCTAGATCCCTCTTTGAGTCACATTCTTTCCCTCTGTTTCTGAAGACTTCTGTAAGGATTTTATTAACTGCACTGAGGCACTACAAATAAAGAAGCCCTTCCTGTTCAGGATGCTCCTTCAGCTCCTCTGTTTTGTAGTAGAGCAGAGGAATAGGACAGCACTTTATTACACTCTTCTTTAGCATGCTACCCTTAATCTGTTGCTTTACCTCCTAGTTTAGGCAATTCCACTTACAATTTCTCAAGTTCCTCATCCATGGCAGGGTCCAGAAACAAGTCTCCTTTATCTGGCAGAGCCCCTGGGAGAAAAAAAACCAACCGATGAAAGCATCAGCAGAGTTAGGCTATTCATTATTCAAGAAAAGTGTTGAAGCCATAGCAGCATCCAAAATCTGGCCTGCAAGACAGAGAACACTTTTCCTTATATCTGTTAGAGAAATGGACACAATGTTGAGGATCATAGACAGAAAATGATGATCCATTTTCTGTGTCCTTCATACATGCTATAGCTGAGCTCAGACTAAATGGGAGGCAGCCTCAGTAGTCTCACTTCCTATAGCCCTGAGGATTGGCAGTTTTCCTTCACTGTACAAAATTAAGAGCACTGACTGTCAGGGAGATGGCAGTCTGTCAACTCCGTTCATTGCGCCATAGAGTCACCACTACCAGATGTAATGGATGTGCCATTGTCAGTGCCACAGCCTGAAACATGCACTATAACACCCAGGGTTATTTATGTTTTTGTGCCACCTGCCTTTCTTGTGGCACAGTGATCTTGGGGATCAAAATACTCCACAGATTTAAGGCTTTTACTTTCCTTGCAACTCAGGAAAGTCAGGCCTGACTCTCATGCACATTGTCTGCAGGAGTTAAGTGTGAATGAATGCTCCAGCATTTCTTGCTGTCTGGGTGTGAGCATGAAAGGCTGGGCCAGTACCTGGTAGCCTCTCAGTGTAAGATCAACATGCTCCTTTTCACATTAGAAACCTTACTCCAGATGAAGGACATGGTATAGTTCAGGACTGGAACAGATGATTGATAATCCTTCCTCTTCTCTGAAAACACTGGGACCGTAGCAGAGCCAGAAAGGAAAATGGAGCTCTTAGGAAAGCCCTCCTTCCTAAATCTTTAACAAACTCCACCTTGTGTAGGGGTCATGGGAGAGTGTGATCAGCCAGCACAGAAATGACAGCAGCACAGAGATTGCCTGCCAGAGCCTGGGAAGTACCACTGCACACCAGGACAAAAAACCCATTTGATAATCTATACCAACAGAACAGTGAGGAATGCTCTTTCTAAGGTTTTTCAGGAGACTTGAGTGCTACACTCAATACCTTTGGGAAGGGGCTTTGTGTTCTTTGTGGGGACACAAATCTGTTTCCTGGCTCTATTACCTTGCTCTTGCAGGAGAGGCTGGAGAGCCACCTGTCCCACAGAGGCAGTCTGGCAGCTGGCAGCAGTCATCAAAAATGTAGCAATGAGTGCCTGAAAACCAGAGTAAGTTTAGACCAGGACCGATTCCCCCATTTATTTGGGTTCTGGTCTACTCCTGTAAATGAGCAGGAAAGTCTGGCATGGCAAAACAGTATCAGGAGATTCACATATCAGGATCAGCAGGAAGTGTCCCAGTCTGCTCCTTTTTGTGGGCCCAATTAAAAGAATAAGCAACTAAAGCTTGTTTCTGTAGTTGCAGAGTGCACAGTGAAGTCTCTAGGGCACAAGATTTACTTGGGAGAGTTGATAAATGGCACCTGAAGAATTCACAGATCAACATTGACATTGGAGATACACTGCAGATTCCAACCTGCCTGGCAAACTCAGCAGCACTGCCCCAGCCTGAACAAGCTGCTTTAATCCCTATCCCTGTTTCTCAAGAGGAGCTGCTGCCTTTGTGAGACCAAAACCTCCTCTGCCTGAAACCGCTCTCTGAAGGGCTTTGGGGAGCTTGTGATCCCCTACAGACCAAAGACTATTGAAATCACCCTTCAGGAGAGATTAAAAGACACCAGGAAAAGAATCCTCCTTTCCTTGCCAAAAATGCTAGCACCTGTCAAACTTGTGGTTGCTGCCCCTCCTCTGAGAGAGGCCTCAGCAGGAGGCTGGCAGAGGGCCAGAGGACAGGCCTACATTAATGGAAACGAAAACCCACTCACTTTGTAGATGGCACAACGGAGGCTGTGGGCAGGATTTTTTTTTTTTCTTTTCATCTGTTTTCTTTATGCTTGACTAGAAGTGGATTTCATAGGGCAAAGGAAAAAAGATTTTGCTTGCTGCCATCCAGGCATCACCTTCCTTGCAGTGAATACATTGCTTTCTAAGCCTGTTTTCAGAGGGGATTGCAGGGCTGTATTCATGCACCTTTGATATATAATCTGCCCTGCCCCAGAGGAGCATTAGCATCTTAAATGGTTTGCTGTAAGAAGGGGCTCAGCCAGGGAAGACACACTTTTACTGTACTATGACACACACCTGTGCAAAAGAAGCAGCCCTCAGGCAAGGTACACCTTTTCATTGAGTTTTGTCTTTGCAATTAGGGACTGGCAGATACTCAGGCCCAGAAGTAGAGGAAGAGGATACTTACCCAAAGACAGAGAGAGATATCTACCCTTAATGGCCAGGTGATTTGCTGAGTGGAGATGAGTGAAGATGAGTGTTTGGGAATACCCCCACACGCAGCCCTCCCTCCCTGCTCCTGCCATTTAAATTTATCTCCTGGATACAGTCTTGTCAAACAGAGAAGCCATTTTCTGTTCCTCTTTGTAGGAGGAGGAAGAGCACGAGCAAGGCATATGGGGGAAATATGAAACTGTGAGTGAATTATGGATGGATTACATACTGTCCTTTGCCAATGTAACACTGCTTCCTTGCTCCAAACCAGCACAAGATAGAAACAAGCAGTGAGGTGCTGGTTGGTAATCCCTGTGACTCCCACAGCAGTGTGGTACAGATTTTTGTAGCAGTTTGTGTTTTATGACTGGATTTTCAGCAGGCCAAGGACAGCTACTAGCAAGATCACACTGCCTTGAGGGAAGATGGGGAAGAGCTGGGAAAGACTGGGCTTTTAACCTTTGAGCCAAGAAGACAGCAGAGGTTTTCCATTAGGTGTGCCTTCTTTTCTTACAGAGGAGAGCAGCCATTTAAAATCTGTGGGAGCGCAAAGGGCTAAAACATAGGATGGCACCTCAATTCAAAGTAATCCTTGAGGAAGCTCCACAGCTTCAGGCAGATAGTAAGGCACAGCTTTATGTTTTTAAAGTTAAGCCATCAACAAAAAGGTTAAAAACTTCATCACTCTCTTCCTTACATTGTAAAATGTGGGTTATAATTACAAAGGAAACTCCACAGAAATACAGAATGACTGAAAATCTAGAGCTGTATCATTTAGAGAAGTCTTACCTAGGGCTCGATTGATGCCCTGATCCTTTGCAAGAGCCATAAGGAATCCATAGAAGGTCATTCTCTGCACACTACTCAGCATTTCCTTCACAAGAGCAGAAGGTGGGCAGCTAGGAAAAGAGAGATGGAGATCAACTTGTCTTCTAAATTATAATTTTTTTTTTCTAAAACCCAGCTCAAAATCAAGAAATTTTGAAATAAAAACCCTTTTACCCATTCTAATACTGTCAAGTTGCCCTGACTCTGTTAAAACAAACAGCCACCAGCTTGCTCATTGAGCACTGGATCTGCCCCCCCTTTGCTAAGCAAGATCTTTGAGCTGGGGGACATCCCTAGGAGTAGTCTTACCTGTCTTCATTCCAAGGACAGTGAGAAAAGCCTAGATTCACCCAGAGGCATACACATCCCAACACCTAGCATGTTTTTTCAAAAATCCTCTATGAAATACTTTCTTTCAGAAGTCAGTAAACTTTCATAGAAGTGTTTAGTTTGGAAAAGACTAAGACCACTGAGTCCAGTGGTTAATGGAGCACCACTGTGTTCACCACTAAACCATGTCCCTAACTGCCACATCTACACATTTCAGAACACTTTCAGCGATGCTGTTATCACACTATTATCAGTGATAGTCATCCAAGAGGCAAGAAAACCTCTCCAATGATAGCCTAAATATGTCAGAGAACACTATTTAGGTGAGGACTAAATTAGCATATTCCCTCCTTCTACACTCCATTGACCCCTGGTCTTGAGTTCTAAGCAGTACCTTAATGGTGATTCTTGCTTTTGACCAATACTTGTTGAAGGATTTCATGCAAAATCAAATGGTCTAATAGAGAGGAAGTGTTGAACAGTCAATGGTGTAGTGATAGCCCTGGGAGAAGTGGGGGTGGGCTGGTGATCCCTCAGACAGAAGTGGTTACCAAAGCCTGACTGAGTATTGAGCTGCTGCATGAAAGGCTGGGAATGGCTCCCCTTGTAGTGCTATGGAAAGCCTGATCTACCAGGGGGGTTCTGAGTACTCCTCCCATCTGAAATTCTCAGGATATACAGGGAATGTAGAGCTTTTGTTGTTTAAAATAACAAAACAACCCATCAACTCCATGCTTAGATCTATAGCACTGGACAGCAGTTCAACAGTAATTTTGTGGATCACAAATCTGGATTTGGAAATCTAAAGTACAAATCAAGTGGAACTTGTTATGAGTTATTGTCCTGAGTTATTTTGTGTTTCTAGACCATGACCTTCTAGGAGGGCATATTCTCACTACCTCCAAGAAACTATGATGAAAGTGTCTGTCAAAGCTACACAGTAAGGTCTGGTGTTGCTCCATTCTCTGCTGAACTAAAGCTAGTCTTGTGCCTGGGCTCTGTAGCTGGAGACCAGCTCCAACAGAGGCTCAGGTACAGACCGACAGTGTGAACTCGCCTAAGGCTTCATACTCCATCCACCCAATGTGCTCTTTCAACTCCCAAGAACACAAGTGCACTGTTTATCCCCTCTAGCTAACTCATGGATCATTCCTTGATGAATGTGTCAATTCAGAAGTGAGATGGAGAGCAGAGACCCAAATCCATCTATTACTTCAAGAATCAGTTCAAACCTCATGTTTCTTTGGTCCATGAAATTGTTTCTCTCATTCAGTTAAAGCTGTTCAGCTACGGTTTCCCTTCGTACTTATTCAGTGAGAGCCATGTGGGAATATCAGCTTGTTCAAAGTCCTCTCTTTCTTCACAGCTCCAACCTTACAAAGGGTCTCCAGAGACAAAGACTTCAAATTTTTGTTTTAGACTCCATTCGTACCTGTATTTTGATCTGTCACACAGGGACTCCAGGCACTGGTAGAAGAGAGATGTCTCTACTCCTTCGAGTGGGTTGCAGTCATTTGGGGGCTGGCGCTGCCGATGTTGCCCAGAGGATGATGTTGGCACAATCACAGTATTTGGATTCTTACCAGCCAGCAGGTCTTGATAAATGGCAGCCACACTTTCCAGGAACTCTAAAAGAATAGAAAGCAATTTAAAACTCAGGGCTGTAACCAGCAAAGCATCTTCCTGACCTACCAGACTGTGGCTTAAACTGTTCTGTGTTGTGCATAGTACTAACTGGAAATAAGCACATCTCTACAGAATCCTGCATGCTCAGGACAGATATTATGCACACCCATACAGTCATTTCCATAGAAGTTGCTGTCTTCTTCTTCTTAGGATGATTATGAGAGGTCACTCACTCTCGTGAGAAGATTCATCACAAGGGAACAAAGGCTAGCTAGCACACTGATATAACAGTGAAGCATGAAAGCTAATGTCAAACACAAAAGTAGTTTGAGAAGTCTAAAGTATTTTCCTTCTCCACCTCTTGCCACTGATTAACAACTCCTCCAAGTTGGGAGCAAACTATATTGACCTGCAACAGGAGGAAAGGGAGCATGTTAATTAGGGCTCCAGGCTGTATCCCAGCTTGCCTCCATGCTGCTCCAAAGTAAATATAATACAGGATCTAGAAGAAGGGCCAGGGCAGGTCAGGGCTAGAGTTGGCAGAAAGCCTCTCCCCAGGCTCCTCATACTACCCACTGTTTACTGCAGGAGTCTAATTTTAAACAAGTTTGTTTATGGATGTGGTCAGCAGTTTACAAATCTAGATTCCATTCGGAGTGGTTTGCATGTGTGTGGGTTGGTGGGAGAGTGTATGACAGGCTGCGTGTGTGCACTGTGCCTGGGTGAACAGGACAGGGATGGCATCTCTGAGTGTGTGTACACAAGGATGAGCTTGCCAGGACTCCAGTGGCATTTAATTTGAGTGAATGGAAGTGCAGTGCTGTGTGTGAGGTGGGTGGAGAGGAAAATCAGGATGTCAGCAGACCCTGAGGCTGTGCTGAGGTTCTGCAGCTACATGGAAATATTTGTTATATCAGAGAAAACTTTCCAAACACATTTTCTGTCCCTGACTAAAGGCATTGCAAGCCTGGTTCTGCCCAACTCAAAATCACCATTTTGAACTGTTGTTTTTTACAATGACTTGTCATGGATAAAGTTGTGATATGCACAGCAGAGTTACAAAGGAAGTATTTACAGAAGTATTGAGAAAAAGATTTTTGTATTAGGGGTAGCAGCGGACTCTTAAGTGCTAGTAAGATGGGAACTCACAGGTTGGATCAGATCAGAAGGCCACCCAAGTTTACTCTCTGATCACAGACTCTCCTCAGAACAGCTTCTGGCCAGTGTGTCTGAGTATCCAAACCTGGCCCCTTTTGCCTGGTTGAGGCCAATTGTGAGCTGCGTCCATCAGAGGGAGCCATTTCAGTGTGAGTGGACAGAAATCCATCAGCTTTATGTTAGAAAGTGCAGTGTGCCAGGAGGTGAGAAAGTGGCACACTCGGCAGCGCTTGGAAGCATATCTAATGCTTCCCTCTTTTTGTCCTGAATGAGATTCTCGTTCCTCAAGCACAATTTAGAGGGGCTAGGGTGGCAGGATGATGTATTTTAAAGCAGTCTTCCCATACAGGACAAGCACCTGAATGCTCATGCAAGTTGCTCCACCTTGCCTCCTGAAGTTGAAAAATACAGATGTATTTAAAAATACAGATTTTACAGATGTATATGTGTGGGTGAGCATGAGAAAATACACACACACACAAACCAATATTATTTGATTTGTACTTTTCCTGCCAAGAATTTTAGAAGTATCCCATCCAGTTAAAACTCAGACTGGGGAAGTGGAATACAATAAATGACCAACAAGATGAAGACTGTTCAGATGGATTATCTGTTCCTTTTTCTTTCCAACTAGGGGGTCTCAAATCCAACAAAAGAGGTGGTTCTTCACAGGGAGGTGTCAAACCTGTGCAATTCTTTGCCAAAAGGTGTGGAGGTTACAATTTTATGTGATTTCAAGGGGAGGCTGGAGAAGTTCTTGAAAATGGAGTCCACTGAGGGTTCCTAAACCCACAGGAATTATACCCAGTTCAGAAACTCTCTGAGCTGAAACCACCTCATAGCTGAGCAAATATTAAGGGGAAGAATTATATTGATTTGTCCAGTTGCTTTTCCTTTAAAGGCACCAGCTGGTGGGCTTTTCCTATCCTGTCTCCAGCAGGACTGAATAATTTCCTTAAGAAAGGGAAAAAATGTTCCTAGTAAAAGCTAATTGTTAGCTCTTAACATAATCTAGATAGAGCTGGAAATTTATGTCTCAAGGCAAAGACAAATAAATGCATCAGACACAGCAGTTGCAGGTACATTGTTATTCACAACAATTTGGAATCTTCTTATTAAGTCTCCTAATCTCTTGACATCTGTGATGCTTTTCATCAGTAGAATCCATTAGCTATATATTTTCTATGAAAAAACATATCCTTTCAAATTTCAAAAAAGTGCAAAGACTGGGAAACTGTAAAGTTGTAATGCTACAAGTGGGAAAAGTCAACAGCTTCCCAGAATTTACCTGAGTAGTAGAACTGGATCTGGAAAGCAAAGAGGAAATCAGAAAAAGACATCAGGCAATCCATTGCATCATCCATCAGCACAATCCTATGATAAGATGAGAGAAACAGTTTAGCATCTACAAAAAAACTAAAACCTGTAACCAGGAACCCCAGACCTTATGAAAGTGCAGCCAAAGAACTATGTGCAACTGAGGATTGCTAGTGGCCCACTACAAGCAGTTAGGAGAGAGAAATGGGAACACCCATTGCTGCATGGATGGGGATGCCCTAATACCAAATGGAGGCAGCTTAAGAACCTGAAGCAAGGAAGATCCTGAATGTCAATCGCATACTTCAGCTACAGTGTGAACAGAGCAGTGCAACATTCAAAGCCTGGTGGACATGATGGAACAAACACGGGTACAAAAACCTGCAAGGCTGGTTCACATTGCTGTATAGAATTGTAGAATATCCTGTGTTGGAAGAGATCTACAAAGATCATCAAAGTCCAGCTTCTGACTAAATGTGACCACAGACAGGACAGTTACACAAGTATTGAACTGGTGTAAGCAGAATGAGACTCATGCTATTCCTCTGTATATCAGAATTCATCTAACTGGGACATTTTTCAGATTCATAAAGGTCACAACAGTTGCAATTCATCATCTCTACTCAAACAAACTCTACTTGACTACAGAGGAAATAACATTGCACCAACAGTCAGCTTCCTAACTGCACTCTGTGAACATCTTTCCTTCCTGATAAAAGAATCAGTGTCTTTTCATATTAGGTCTATTATTTGACTATCAAGTCAAATTTCATGGCAGTGAAAGACCTCTTGGGCCAGGGACAATCTTCTTTGTCCCTGCTAAGTCACAGGTGCATGTAGGGAGCTACATGCATTCCTATTTTGAAGCATATTTCTTGAACATGGAAAATACCAGCCACAGGCTGATGAAATACGAGGGATAGCAAAGTCCAACTCTGCCTTTCGGGAAAAAAACCTGTGGATTTCAGGGCAAAAATGAAAATGAAAAGAAAAACAATGCTCTGGTCCCTGCCACCACTACCTAAGGATAAAAAAGTCAGTCTCTGAAGTGGGGAAAATCAAGCTCATCTAATCAATGACAGCTTAGACTGTAAAACAGAAGAAAATGGTCCACTTTGATAGGAAAAAAAACCCCAGAGTATTCAGGCAATGCTAAAGAAAGGCAATTGGTATTTCTTTTCAACTGCATGTAGGTCTACTGAACCTGTACAATCAGCATCTGGCATACTGTGCCATATGAGGATTGTCAGTTCATTACAGCCAAAGTATGGGTCATCCAGTAGGACCCTTCTGAACACAGGCCCAGATGCAATCTGCACACCAACTCCTGCAGCATCAATTGTCTAAACACATTGCTGGGGAAACACTGCTCTGTCTCATGTAAAAGACTCTGGGGAGCTGTGTGGGAGGCTGACCTAGAAGAACATAGGATCTTGCAAGACTTCCCCGCCACTCAGACCAGTTCTGTTCACTGTGGCAAAATCAAACATGTAGAGCAGCTTGAATTAATTATCTCAAAGAAGAAAGACTGGGGCTAAGAGGGTCCCCAGGAGAAAAGCCAGTATTTAAAACAAAACCCTTTGAAGATGTCAAAGTGCTTCTGATTTATTTATTACATTCCAGAAGCCTCCTCTCCTCCTGTCTAAAGAAGCAGTAGCTTCAGTTCTTAATTCTCACTAATAAGCATGTTACTGAGATTGTCAGTGGCCACATCAAGGAAAGGGCTTTGAAGCTGGCAGGCAGAGCATCTTCATCTCTCAGGCAATACTGCTCAGCCACTGGCATTTCCAACCACTATTTAAGCACTGGAAATGCGATTGGCCACATCACTGATGAGCTGCACTCCCTCCTTTGAAATGATGGTCTGTCTCCCAGATACCCTCAAAGCACCGAAGCTTTCTTCCCAAAGATGCAAGAAAACAACAGTGGAGAGTGGTTTTACATATTTGTTATGCAGAGAGACAATATTACATCACCTTCATAACAAGAAACTCATTTCACTTGTTAAATCTAAAACTCTGGCCAATGGCAGTGCTCTGCAGCACTAAGTTCCAGTCTCTTACTTAGAGGAGAGCGTGAGGAAGTACGCAGAAGTATGAGAATTTGCTGGACAGTTTTTGCTGTTAAAGACAGCAAGGAGCCTCTGAGGAAGCCTGTACAGCACATATGTGACTGAGGAGCATCTAAACAGAAGCAGGTGCACTCTGGTGCTGGGTTACTGACTCCGCCTGGCCCAGGGGTTTGCACGCCGGAAATGTTGAGAAGTCTTTAAATCCCATACAATCATTTATGAGAAGATTGACTGCAGCTGGCAATTCCCCCACATAGCCAGCTGACTGAGCACTCAAGGAAGCTGAGAGAGCATCATATGCAATATTATCTGCACCTCTTTCTTGAAATATCTGGCAAGGAGAAAAACCTAGCTATGGACTGTAACCTAGACAGCAGGACCAAAACTGAGGACAAAATCTGAAAGTGTGAACTGCAACTCAAAAAGAGTTCATCAGGTATCTCATATTTCAAGGGATTTTTTTTTTCTTGTTCAAATTAGATTTTAAACCCTGAGGCCAGAGATGTATTTAAAAAGTTAGTAGTTGGCACTCAGTGAATAATGAAAATCAAGAAGGAACTTTGGAAAGGACTGAAGAAAAATGCCTACACTTGAGGCATTCTGGTAGAGGGTACAGTGGTCTTTCAGGATTCAAGTGGGTTTGGCTGGCAGGAAAGCCTTACTGTTGTGCCAATGAGGACACTTTATGGTCTCCTGATTGTGGTTAAAATCTCAGAAATCCAAACTAAACAGGATGTTCCCAGGACAAACTCCAGACCAGGCAAATTGAAAGGACTTTTACCATTTTCTGCTACCATTAAAGGCTAACTGACACAATCTGTTTTAAAGCCAGGCTGGCTCAAATGAGTTTTCAGAGACTTGGTTTATTTATTGAGACATGGAGGCAAAAATAAGCAAAACATACAAAACAGTCTGCACTCTTAGGCAATCTTCTAACAACAGGGATACTGAATTGCAAGCCCCAGTTCCATTAGTACTGATCAGTACAACATGAGCTCACACACCAAATAAAACAGCATAGGAGCTGTGAACTACTTGGCTCTCACTACTCAAATGTGGGCAGTGAGTTTCTTGTGTTTCTCTTACAATAGAAAAATCAGTGCTCAGGTACAGATCTTAAAATCAAACCAGAAAAAATTCCTTCATTTTCTGTCCTGCAATTTCAAGATTCAGAAAGCCAAAAGGTGTCTCTAAAGATCAAAGCTATCTGTTTAGATTAAAGTCTTTTATCTGCTAATCGCTATTACCATTTGGAAAAAAAAAAAAAAAACAAACCCAGAAAAACAAACAAAACAACAACAACAACAAAACCCAAAACAAAACAAAAAACCAAGAAATCTCACAGACACAGATATCCTAGTTCATATTTGGGTATGACTTCTGCATTTGTGTAGCACCAGGAACAGGAAAATAGAGCTCTCTGATGTCACGTGAATAAAACCTATATTGTTGTCATCTCTGTTCTTATGTTCTGACATATCCTGATCTTAGTCCTGTTGTTTGTTATCAGAGCATAGAAACAGCTCCTGCATGAGTGGACTGCATTGTGCTGTGAGATCATCTCAGTCATGCAGCACTGAGGCTACAGCTATGACTGCCCTCTTCCCAGCAGCACCAATGCAGGTCCTGGCTGTATCACTCAATGTTGTGACTACTCCCGTTGCTACTTTATTTAATCCCTTTCAGAAGAAAATTAGCAAAAGAAACATTGGGGTTTTGTTGCATGCAGACTGAAGAAGAAACAATGTCTCTACGTTTGCATGTGACACTCATGTTTTGCAAAGACTAGGTCTACTGGTGCTGTAAGAAAGTCTGCAGAGCTCACCCTTCTAACAGGCAGAGACCAAGAAGGACAATGGGAAGACCAGAAAAAGGACAAGAGAGTGAGCAACGGTTGTAAGCAAAGAGAAAAATTGTTTAGAAATATGACAAATTTTATTAAAACTGTTCAAATATATTAGCTTGTTACAGAGCAAGCAATGTGCAAGTAAATCTCTAGCCAGCCAAAAGTAGGAGTGAGGTCACCCCCACCTGAGCCTGGGTGCCTCTGACAGAGATCTCATATCTCTCCAACACCTGCTCCCAAAGCCAGCTTGTCTGTCTCTATGGCACATGCACAACAGTGCAGCAGGCCCCTCAATGGGGCCTCTAGTTTACAGCAGCCTTGTGGACTAAATTCCTTGACACAAACATCACAACATGCATAGATATGCTGGTCTCCTTCATTGCATGCACCATCACAAATTCCTGCTCAGTTCAGCTGGAGCCCTATGAAATACACACCAGCACACAGGACTGGTGCTCGTGTACCTCCATGAAAGGAAGCAGCAGTGTTCTTTCTTAGTCTGGCATTGGGGGACAAGCAACTGAACAGATGTGTGTACCTTATTACATTTGCAATATCAGATAGTTAATAATCAGCTGCCTGGGCTGGACTGGAATCAGCAAGCACAATCAGTAAAATATTCCATATCACATTATCGATGCCCTGAGCCAACTACCTACTTTTTGCCTTGTCTAGATTAAAATAAAATTTCAAACAGATTAGCTGCCATGTTCTTACCAAACATACTTTAAAACACTGGCAATCCTTCAGAGGTTAGTGTGTTTAAATGTGATCAACCATAGAAGTTGGGGCAAGGGGGAACACATTTTGGAATGGTAAACAGTATTTGAAAAAGAGTTTAAAAATCACGTCAGTTAAAAACATACTCGCTAACATTCTTTTATCTGCAACTCATCTGAACATAGAGCCAACAGCAGCATTCTACTGATATTTCAGTCTTTGTATATCTTAAATATATACTCTTTCACATTGCTAGAGAAACATCTGTTCTTAACTTCAAAAGATGGTGTCTCTTTTCCCCAAAAGCTTAAAAGCTGAAGGTGCCTGTTCATACCTTTACCCACAGGTCTAGTTCCTAAATCCATGCATGTAGGACTAGTCTTGCCTTTAAACAGAGAATGAGGACCCACCTTGCTGCTTTCTGAGTGAGCTCCATTGGGAAGTCAGGGCAGAGCAACTGCAGCAGGCAGTGGTATTCCTCTGCTGTCAGCAAATCTGCAGGAAGAGAGGTGAGAACATTGTAATTCTTTTATAGGCTGTTCCCTCCCCTTGCTTCCTCTCTAGGAAAAAAGCCTCGTATTTCCTTTACTCCCAATTCAAGTAGCCTGAGTATTAAAGGGATTATAACTGTTCCCTAGACTTTCAGAGCTCAGCTCTTCAGATGGAATCTCCAGCACCATTTGAAAAGAGGCCTGATGAAGGGGAAATCCTATTGAACAGGCTCCTGCAGAGAAACTGGTAACAGGTAGTGATTCAGTGTGGGAAAGGGGTAACCAAAGCAGGGCAGTTTCAAGTGAGAACACAGTTTGGTTTGACTTGAATATAACCATGTGGAAAAAGGAATCATTTCAAAGTTGCTTAAATTTGCTGAAATTCACTGGCATGGTGACATTCCCCACAATACACTTGAAAATCATCCACAGAACATCTGGCAGCAGTAACAAAGGCAAACAAGGGTTTTGGGTTGTGTATGGAAGGCTACAGAGTATAAACCACAGACGTTATTACTTTGGCATTCAGTTAAGGCAGCTGGATGGTCTCTTTTGGAATAATGTGTACAAATCTGGTCACTGTATTATAGGAAGCACAGAACAAAGATCCAAAAAACACAAGGGAAACCAGTGAAATTATTCATGTTTTAGAGAACAGCTTTGTGAAAGACTGGTCAAGAAGGAACTCTGTGGCTCAGCAGAAGGAGTCTAAAAGAGGTGACTCTTAGAGAAGTTTGTAGGATCTCAAGGGAATGGAAACATCCTGATGTCAAAAAGCCCTACATGATTGTATGTTCACAGTCCAAAAGGCTGTGGACAGGAGTTAAGAAGAAGACTAGCTGAACAGCAGCAATTTTGCAGTACTTCTATATACAGAAGAATGCAAAGTATGGAAGAAAGAGCCAGAGGTGGAAGTAGAGCCAAGCAGTAGTCAGGGAGGGGATCTCAAGGGCACTGGCAGTGGGACCAAGGTACAGAGCATAAGTTCTTTTGCCACAAACATGTTAGTCTTCATTAGTCTCTCATCCAAACAATTAACCTTGTTTCAGATGACAGCCACAACTTAGAATTACAGAATCATTAATGTCCAACCATTAACCAACACTGCCAAGTCTGCCATTGAACCACAGCCCTAAGCATCACATCTACATGTTTTTTGCACACTTCCAAAGATGGTGATTCCATCACTTCCTGGGGGGGAGTGGCGGGGGGGACAGGAGGAGGGGGGATACCAATACTTGACCACAGTTTTGGTGAAGAAATATTTCCTAATATCCAATCTAAACTTTCCCTGGTATAACTGGAGGCCATTTTCTCTAACCTTGTTACTTCGGAAGAGAAACTGACCCCCATCTCTCTACAACCTCTTTTCAGGTAAATGTAGAGAGCAGTAAGGTTTTCTCCAGGTTAAAAAATGCCAGGTCCTTCAGACATTTCTCCTAAGACTTGTGCTCCAGGCTCTTCACCAGTTCCATTCCCCTTCTCTGGACACGCTCCAGCCCCTCAATGTCTTTTTTGCAGTGAGGGGCCCAAAACTGGACACGGGGTTCAAGGTGTGGCCTCACCACTGCTGAGTACAGGGAGACAATCACTGCCCTGGTCCTGCTGGCCACACTACTGCTGATACTGGCCAGGCCATTGGCCTTCTTGGCCACCTGGGCTGCCATTCAGAAAGACCTCAACAGGTTGAAGAGATGGGCAGAGAGGAACCAACTGAAATTTAACAAAGGCAAATGCAGGGTCCTGCACCTGGGAAAGAACAACCTCGTGCACCAGCCTGCTGGAAAGCAGCTCTGCAGCGAAGGATCTGGGGGTTCCTGATGGACAAGCTGTCCTTGAGCCAGCAGTGCCCTTGTGGCCAAGAAGGCCAATGGTATCCTGGGGTTCAGCTAGGAAGAGCATTGCCAGCAGATCCAGGGATGTGATCCTGCCCCTCTACTCAGCCCTGGTGAGGCCACATCAGGAGCATTGTGTCCAGTTCTGGAATCCTCAGGATAAGAGAGACCTGGAGCTCTTGGAGCACGTCCAGTGGATGGTTATGAAGGTTATTAAGGGTCTGGAGAATCTGTCTTACAAGCACAGGCTGTGACTTGGGTTTGTTCACCTTGAGAAGAGACAGCTGAGAGGGGACCTCATCAATGCCTTTCAGTATCTGAAGGGAGGGTGCTAAGCGGATGGAGCCAGGCTCTTTTTGATGGTGCCAAGCAGTAGGACAAGAAACAACAGACAGAAACAAATGCACAGGAATTTCTACATGGATATGACGGAGAACTTTACTGTGGGAATGACCACACATTAGGTTGTCCAACAAGGCTGTGGAGTCTCTCTCACTGGAGATACTGAAGAACCATCTGGATGCAATCCTGTGTCAAGTGCTCTAGGACGACCTTGCTTGTGCTGGAAAGTTGGACCAAATGACCCACTGGGTTCAGTGACCCAGTCTGTGATTCTGTGATTTTCCACAGGCCTGGCACAGGAAGCAGGTTATGTGAAAACAGAGAATTTGGGCATATAAAAGCTCTTGTTGAAACAGACACTTTCTCATAAGTGAACAGGATAGTATGGACCTCTTATTCTTCAAGGTTTTCTGATTCTAGCTTTGAATAATGCTGGGCAATAAATTTCTGATTTTTGCTAAAAGTCTAGATGTTGGTCTGAAAGAATCACATCAATTGGAAGCTTTATGCAATACTCAATTTCCATTTTTTATTTGCTTAAATTAAAATTGCTATTTATGCATACTTACACCTCTTGCTTGTTATTATATTTTCTTTCATTTGTCAACAGACCATTATCATAACCCTTTCTTCATACTGTATCTTATTCAATCTACTTAACAGATAACAACATTTATCTAAAGTTAAATCTGTTTACCTTACCCTCTCCTTCTTTCCCTACTTAGCCCAGTTATATCTGTTCCTCTGTTTTGATCCCCTTTAGATTTTCACAGTGTGGTGTCCAGCAGTATACAACACATCCTTCATGCATTCAGAACAGACAGGCTCTAGGAGGATAATCTGCCTACTTTAATCAGCTAAAGCACTTTTCATTAATTTGGTTTTTAGTCTCTTCTCCCTGAAGGTGAAGGAGTTTGAGGTTGGTTTTTTTTTGAAGGATGAGGTTTTCAAAGAAAGGTGCACTTTTTTCTCAGTCCCTGTCTGATTGAGAGACAAAAGCAGCTTGAGAAGGTAACTGGGCCCTAAGAGAGCATTAGTTTTGAAGCATAAATAGAGATCTCTCACTTGGCAGAAATAACATAGTTCAAAAACTTATAATAATTTATGCTGTCTTTTTCTTCTCTCTCTTCTTACCAAATCACAGCATCATTGTTACCCCTCTACCATAAAACAACAAAACAATATAGAATAAAAGCAGAAGTCTGCTCAGAAAGAATTTGGTAAAAGGTGGCAGAGATCCTCTCCAAATCAGCACATTAGAGAATGAAGTTTATTGTCAATAAAAGTGGAATTAATTACAGTTTCAATCTTTGGGCAAATGGTCCATTTAGACTAGAAACTGCCCTTAAAGCTGAAGTGGTGCAGAGAAGTTGCTGCTCTAAAGAAACCCTTTGTTTCTAATGCCTGGGGAAATGGCACCAAATTATTCACTGAAGTACACAGGCAGACTTTTTTAGGCTGCAATACAACTCAGTAGATACCCCAGGCGCCTGACCAACAAATCATACCAATTTTTCAGACTATAGTTGGGTACCTTTTGTACAGGAAGTGGGATCACCACAGACCTTAGGAGGTGTCTTCAGTTTGCTGTGATCACTGTTTTCCTATCCCCTACAGCAAGGTCAGTGAAGACCATGCAGAAAATTACATTTGCCCATGTACCACACCGACTGCCAAGAGCTGCTTGGAATAAACAAAGGCAGTTTTGGTGCATGACCACGTTGCTCCTTCCTGTCTCCAGGCCACAGCTGAGTAAATAGAATTCAATGTTGCATGATGAAGAAAGAAAGAAAAGAAGGAAGGTACCAGTCAGAATGAGTGAAAACTGGAATCCACAACTGCTACTTTGGTTGCTACCACAAATTACTGCATCTCAAGTTCCAGTAACAAATGAAGCAAATCATGGAGTGTTTAAATCTGACCCCACAGCACAGGGCAGTGAGATACACACACTCTACCATGCTCTTGCAATGGAACAAACTTGCTCATAACCATATGCTTAAGGATGGAGATTGCAGTCTCCATGTTAATCATGTTCACTTACAGTTGAACTAACACTTCACTCTTCTACTAAAAAAGAACTAATAACAAATTCCAAAGTCATTTAAAAACAACAACTCACTAAGAAGGAGCTTAACAGGAAGTACTTCGACCATTCAGCATAATTTTTTCTCTACTAGACTTCAAATTCTTGCCTAGCTTGTACTGCTACTGAGATCATGTCACTAGCAAAATCCTAACCCTTTCCTACAGATTGTGAGTAGTTTATTGGCTCTTAGTGCCTGAGGCAGACTGTTTCTCATGTTTCAGAGGTATAGTGGAGAAAGAATTTTGTCCATGTGGTACAGTCTTAGAAGGTACCATTTTCTGGATAAAAATGGCCTACCTTGAGAAACATGGAGGCAGCTGCTTTGTACTTCCCTGCCTTTTAAAGCACACATTAAAGCTGTTTCTGGTTTGTATGTGGCTAAAGACGACACACAATCTGCAGTGATGCAAACTCCAAGAATACTAAATGATGTGTTAATGCTGCTGTCAGTGTTGTGCATGAAGTGTAGACACACCTGAATTATCTTAAAACCAGTTATCTTTCATAATGACAGCAGCCTAGACATAGAAGCCTGGAGCTCAGTGAAGGCTGTAAAATCTACCCAGGAAGCCAATAAATATTTAGGACTTAGCCTGAATTGCAGTCATTGCTGCTGTATCTAGGCTGCTTTCAGCACAAGAAGTAGCTATCTACAACATTGTCACAACATTGTGACAGCTATAAAAATGCCCAAAGCAGCAGGAGAATATTTACTGCAGCTGGTGTATGAAATCTGCCCCAAAAAGTCACATTATTAGCTTCCCAGAAACACAAGGATTGCCTTGATGAATATACATTAAAGTTCCCTATTCCCATAATTTTTTATATACAACCAGTATCCAAGCAGACTGGAGCCCTGAGCAATGTAGCTGTCCCCCTTTGAATTATGGTAGGACACACAATTTCCACAGGTTGTTTTTCTACCACATGAAGTCATTCAAGAGTCATAAAGGCATAGAGCTGTAAATCAGTCTCCTGTAAATATAACAGAGAAAGCCACTTTTTTTTTTTTTTTTTAAGTACTGGAAGAGTCTCTGCTGGCCTTTAGTTTTTTACTGTTTCTGGTGTAAGTACTACATATTTAGTATTCTCTCTATATCCATGAAGGGCTGCAACCTTGTAGAAAACAACAAAAAAACCCAACTCCCCCCAAATAAAAGTCTACGTGTTCTCATGCTGTCTACAGGAACTACAATTTTACAAAAAAAATGAACACCAACACAAGCATTCATAATACTGCAGCTTCACAAGTATCATCTGGCTAGTAGGCAAAACCCTGCACATGTCTTGTTCACAGGATACCTATGGCCTAATTTCCTCCATACATCGAGTGTTAATAACAATCAGAAAGCCAAGAATTCTAGGGAAATTAATCCATGGACAGGACTGAGCAAGTTAATGTAAGACATGTGCAGCAGGATTCATTTTGCTCTTGAAGTGTACAGACAGCTTCTACAATCATTAAATCATAGTCTAAAGGGTGTAGGAAAACCAGAAGAAAACTGAGAGAGACCCCTTGTTACTTCTAAGCAATAGGAAAAATGCTTTAAAAGCCAAAGATTGATGCCAGGTTAGATAAAGAAACAATTTAATTTTAAAAGGAAGATTTTCTACTGAATAGTTTAAAGAGGATAATGGTAAATTCTATATCATGGATCAACATAAGAACCCGTTCTTTACATGGAGTCTTGGGCATAAGTAGCTTTAAATACTGTGGCTTTGTGCCAAGGTCTGGTTCAATCTCATTATATACTAGCATATATTATTTCTATATTTTATATGAATTACTAGCATGTATTTTCTTATTTTAACAACTAGATGCATTAACTCTGTCTTCCTGATGATGAAGTTCAACATGCACCTAAGCCAACTTAAACTTTTACTCCTGCTGAAAGGGACAGGCTCACTCCTCTTTCTCCTCTCCCATCACCTGCTGGTGGCCACCTGGTTCTGAACCACCCCTATATCAGCTCTGGCACTCAGCAGGCCTCTTGCTGAGAAAATTCAACTTTTTCCCTGGGCTAGTGAACTGCACTGGCTCTCAGAAATATGTGATGAAAGCTCATGCAAAGCAAGCTGTGGAAGAGCACAGCCAGGTGCAGGGAAGAGGGAAGGAAGGGGATAAGGACAGCAGATTCTCCCCTCCTCAGCAGAGAAAAACTGTTAGACAGGCTTAAGTAGTTCCCTGCTTAAGGCGTTTTAATCCTTAAAGCGCAGGATGTATGCAAGGCAATGTCATAGGATTAGTGATCCTCCTAATCAAAAGCAGGTTCAGCTTCACCTGCTGTACTTGCACCCTGCTTGCTGTGATGGTTTGTGAACACTCTGGTATCGGACACATTTAAGACAGAACTTTTGGCGTCCTTACTATCCAAACAGGCAGATGAATTCAGGTTACTCACAAACCTACTCTTTCCACTGATACTGTTAGGTCCTCCCAGATGGGATCCCAGGACATCCTCAGGAAAGGACCCCAGAAGCCTTTGTGTCTGACATGACATGACAGCAAAACCAGACAGGGTAATTGAAGAATGCACAGAATTACTACAGTTTGGCTCAGACAGAAAGGTACCTTCAGCAACTGGCTGCACCCTGGATTGCCTCTCCTAATCTGTGAGAATATGAGCAAAATCCTGCCAGACACAAGGGAAGGGTGCTGCTGCAGCTGAGCAGTCTTCACAAACAAGATGTTTTGTACTCTACAAAAGGAGCATGGCTGCAAACAGCAGACTTAGGTGACTCCTGTTGACAATAGGTAAAAGGAGACAGTTTATGATGTGAAAAAACAAAGACTGAATGAGATTTAGTGAGATTTGCCTGGAACAACCTATGTCCACTCAGGACGAATATAGTGGAGAGCTAAGCGGACCAACCTAAAAAGATTTGTTGGGAGAGTGCTGCAAGAGAGAACAAGGAGAGAGGATTAGCATTGTGACTGAGCAGGAAGCTAGTTTTGAAGTACTCAGGTAAGAAGGAAAAGATTCAGCTGCAGCTGATATGAAGAATGAAGTCATTTGTTCTGGAGGTAGCCTGGACAGTTCATATGAACCGAGAAGTGAGTCAATTACGGGCAAAGCTTGTAGCACCTTACTTTGAGCAAGCTAAAGGTTTCTTAAAAAGTTAAATCTTCTAGACAGTGTGATTGTTTTCCTGCACTTTGCTCTTGAGCCCTCTTATCAATAAACCACTTGCTAGATTAACAAAAACAGAAAATAATTTTATACAGAGCTGCTCCAATTCTATCCCCAGAATCCAGATTCTTTCTGTTTATACAAATGTTAATCATTCTCTAGTCTCTTTCAAATGCCCATAATTACCCTTTAGTATGAAGTGTTTCATGTGGCAGCATTACTTCAGCTTTGAGTGAATGTTACTTGAGCTGTGCCAAAGGTACAGTCCAAGGCTATCATTTGGCGTGCTTATGTGGCTAACATGGTGCATCCACAAACTGAAAAATTCAAACTTTCATTAGAAACACAGAGAAAGTTTTCAGTGCTCATGGTTGTAAAGAAAACATTACAATATTGGAAGAGTTTAACTGATGCAGTATGATATTCCTGAATCCACAGAAAATCCAGAACATGACTGAAGTTTGATCTTTTTCCTTTAGGAACCTAAACACTATACCTAATGCAACACTAAAGACAATGTTAACTCTTTAATTTCTTGTTTTAAGTCTAGAATGAGACTTTGAATGTGGTTTGGGCTTAAAGAATTCAGAGTTCCTAAAGTGCAAGAACAGCAAACAGTAAGAAAGGAGAAGCAGCCACAACTTCTGGCAATATTTCCAGAAGCAGAAAAAGAAGATAGAAGATGACAAACAAAAGAGTCTGGTTTAAATTTTCCAGTACATAGTTGACTACAGGATCCAGATGGTGACTTAAATGGACAATCAATTTTTTCCATGCAACGTTCTTTAACATTTACAGAGATAAATCCATGCATATTCCAAAGCACGTATAATCCTAAAGATATGCTCAGCTCATTGAGTATGATCTCTAAGGACATTCAGCTTTCTCTAAAGGACACAGGCCTAGTTTTGTGGACTACAGTATGAGAATGTATGACTATCCATCATGTTTCAGAGGCATAGCAAACCCAGACCAAAACAACACAAGACAGACAAATGGCTTCAAAGCCAGACAAACTAGAAAACTAGAAATAAGGTACCATTTCAGAGTGAAAGTAACTTATAACTGAAATGTCGTAATATTTGACATGTTTTGTATGTGTCCACTATGAAATTATTTTTTCCTTTTACTATAATGTTACTAAAGATATAACTAGCAGATCTTCCCAGCTATAGGTGATTTAGCCTGCTTTTATCTTATTCAACAGTTGGCTTTTCCTCACTTTGAGAAGTTTTCAGTCACTCGTGTAGAAAATAATCAATCCAATGCCAGAGCTAATTGGTCTTGTAAACAATAAGGAGAAAACATTCCTGTTGAAGTTCTGACCATCTGGGGGGCAGACTGCTCAACCACTTGAAAAAGGACCCACAGCAGTCTTAATAGTGAGGTACAGGAATGCCGGCAACACTTCACTGAAGGGGACCATCAACATTTCCCCAAGCTCTCAAACAGCAGCAGTAATCTTTAGACAAGATGTGGATCAGCCTCTACTCAAGAAAACAAGTTGTCATTAAGCTTAAGATCTTCAAAACAACTGAAGAATTCATGGCTACACATCACGAGATGGGCAGAGTAAATGGGCAGGTGGTATGCAGCTGTATTTCATTCAGTGCAGGACCTTACACACAACCCCTCCTCCCTCGGATACGTACTAGGACTAGTGACAATATGGCCAGTCTTCAATAGTGTTTGGTATTTCCTTTCTGCTTTGGGAGCCCCAAGAAATACAGTTAGCTGGCAGACAGCTCATCTGTGTCAAGTACAAAGGATCAGGGAGCAGAAGAAAGCTATAACACTGACCTAAACAAAAAGGAAGTAGAGGATAAGGAGGACACACAATGACCTGTGGAAATGCTGCAGATTGCTGTAGCAATGCAAGAAAAAAGATTTCCTTTATTTCCAATTTCTTTCTAGACAACCTTTCCAGGAAACATCACTGAAAGGTTCCAATGAACCAGTTCTGGTAGAATCAGGTAATTTCAAATATGTGTTCATATGGCACAAGGTGGCATGTAAAAGCATGAGGTGCAACTGTCAACAATTTGCTCAGAACAATGAATAAAACAGGAATGTTTTGGACTTTCCTCTTTTAGTGACTTCTTTGGAAGAAGCATTCAAAGAACAGTGCAGCTGCTACAGGCACCCAGTGGAAGAGGGACCAATCATTTCAGCATAATTTATATCATGACTAGGGATAGCCTTGAGGGTCTCCTCCTGGCCCTGCTCCACCTCAACTTTTAACTAATCTACTGCAAAGTCTTGAACAGCTAACTGCACCTTCACCAACAGCTGTCATGACACCGGGCATTCTGATACTGCTTCTCTGAAACACATCCATCATGAGCCCAGCCATGAAGGAGACAGGCTCAGGCATGTGAAGAATGAAGAATTCCACATGCCACCAAGAGTGCCAGTATGCAATTACACAAAGAAGTCAACTCACTGTGGTTGAAACTCAAGAAGCTGGTTGTGATTCACAAAGCACTGAAGGAACTAGAACATCTTTCTCTGTGCACTTGTGTTCACCTGGAACCATCTGACTACCTGACATAAACATGCATCTTCCAAGAACTGAAACCCACCAGCAGGCCTGGCCATTCTTCTACGTTACTGCACAGTGTATGCACTAGAGGTGCACACACAGGCTATGCAGTATAACCCCAAGTACCCAGACTGTGGGCTAGTTTTCTCCAATTTTCTTTTACAAATTATAATGCCTAGAAAAACAGTCTGAAGGGAAAGAGCATTGTTTTTAGGAGCCTCCGAGTAAAGAGCTAAAGTCTCTATTCATAAAAATAAGTATGATATGTGGACCCATGCTTGGGCAGTGTTGTTCAGTCATGTAGAATGCTCTTAAACACACCAATATTGAGTCTCTTTTATGAGTGTGAAAACTTAAAAAGAAAATGAACCTCAAACAAAGCAAATCTATAAGACAACTGGCCGAAGAAAGGTAATCTGGTTAATGACAAGACTGAAGAAGTCATCATTAGTTATTTAGAAAGAAATGCAGTGGAGCATGTAAGCTTCACAGAGAATGCTTGGAGCCCATTACAATATCAATGAGCTAGATTAATGATTGTAAATGACCACCACTACAGAACTGGTCTGAATACAGAACAGAATGAATGCACTAAGAGAAACCTGAAACAACAAGGCATCCAGCTGCCCCTTTTAAGGGTATGCTTTTGGCTAAGGTCCTGTAATGTCCCTTGATTTTAACTCTTGTAAGAGTTAAGTATTAACTCTTACAACACTCTAGTGAGCTGTGTGTCCAAAAATTATTTTTTAAGACTGAAAAGAGAGAGGAAAAACGTTAGTTTTCTCTGTACTTCACATGGAGAAATACATATTTAATAAGAATTTAACATAGATTTATTTTTTTAAATTAAACAAAGCCCTTTTTTATGTTTCTTTAAGAAAATTCTAAATTTTCCCATTAATCCTGAAAGTTTTTTTATGAACATGGTGCATCTTTGTCAAAGTTTAACTTAAATGCCACCTATTTTACAGCAAAATAAACTTCCATGGACCATCTACAATAACCACAAGTTAAGAATATTTTGCTGAAAGAAAGTTCAGGCAAATGTCCTAAATATTGAAGCATTATGCCCTAACACTGATGCTATGCATATATTATGGTAATCAGAGAAGTGTAAGAAACTAGACAAAAGAGCAAGTTGTTGCAGAGAGAGAAAAGGACACTTTCTTGTTGTTGCACAGCGCTTTCTAGAGGGGAATAAAAGGCCATCTACTGGAAGACAAGTGCAGAGAGGAATCCATATTGTAATCCTGGCTTGTTGAAACTGAAAACAGAATTCATTTGTGTAATCTTTTTCAGCCTCATAACGAGGTCAGGCTCTTCAAGATCTTTGTAAAGATCTTTATAGCAGGAACAATAAAATGGAATATTACTTAACTGATTAGTTGTGGGATGATAACTTAACATAGTGAACAAATGATTTTTACTAGATATGATATGCAAGTGATTTCTCCTAAAGGAAGCATGATCAGTTTTCTGTTGAATCCTGGATAGATGTAGGGTACTAAGAAGACAACAACAACAAAAAAAAGGGAAACAAAACACCATCTCTAAAAGATGTAGGACTGACCTTAGTTGGAACAGAAGATGGCAGGAGTACTAAAAACCCACAGTTACTGCTGACTAACCCATTAATACCAACAGTCAGTGAGATGGGCCATCCAGAGTGAGCAACACTGTATTAAGCTCTACTAGCAGCTGGGGGCTCAGCTACATTGCTCTCACACAACTGTACTCTTTGTGGTTTCACTTCCATTTTTTCATCTCCCAAGCAACAATATCCTGACTGTTCAGCAAAAAAAAACCATCATGGAAATGCAAGTATGGTAAACCCTCAGAGGAGGAGTGAGATGAAAGCTGCTCTTTAAGCATCTCCAGCCACTGAAGACTTAGAACACACATGTTCCTTTTATTTCCTGCAACATTTGCCCTTTTTTTCCCATTCAATGTTAAGACTTATGGAGCAAGTCTGAAAATCAGATGGTGCAAATCCTACAGCAATATAGCTGTAAGAAGCACTTAAATGTAATGTATTTCAGCATATGTTCTTGGCTCAAAGGAAATGTGCTGCATCTTTCAAAGCAAAGCTTGAAAGCTGAGGTCCTATTTGCTCCCTGCAATTAGAAATATTTCTTAATACTGCCCTGATGGGGGAAAAAATTGTTTCCTGGTGTTTCTGGCAAAAAAACTCTACCTCAATTCACTGTGTCAGATGCAGCTCTATTTTAGTAGTACTTTATGTGAAGTGGATGGTAAAAAAGGGGATGCTATATGATGTATTAATTCATACTCCTCTCACTTTCATGCCACGTTTAAAGGTAGCATCCATCCTTTCAGTTGTCTTTCACATGAGTTATCTTCTGTCTGGATCTGTTTCAGGCTTTGCTGTGCCAAGTCCCTGCCTACATGCAGTACTAAGGGCTCCAAAACTAGTAGTGCTAGCTCTTGAGAGATTCAAGATCAAATGAAATTATTAACACATAGGGGATCCAAAAGGAAAGCAAAAAATATCCCATCTCTAAGAATCCTCGGAGACATTCAGCAGACAAATGCAAGAGACAGTTCCTCAGTTATTAGAAAAATACAGAAAGTGACTCTTTGGACTGGAGAACATGAGTCCATGTGCCAAAACAAGACTTAACTGATCCTGGAATTGGAAACAGGAAGAATAGAGGTCTTTAGGATTCATGCTTGTGGGCAACAAACAATGATGAAGTTCAAGTTTTCTAAATTATCTCCACTAAATGGGATATGTTTGGAAAGTCACTTTGCATGACATGTTTATCAAGGGAAAAAACAAATCTTCTCACTATTTACTTTTGTGCTTTCCTTTTAGGAGGATGTTTTCTGGGGTTTGGTAAAGAACAAACAGATGAGTGCTACAAAGGGAAATAGACTGAGAGCCTTTATGTGTACATCTCATTTTCACTTGCAGCTTTGTATACACAGCTGTGACCAGAACAGACTTTTGCTGAATGAAGGACACACAGTTCTGCAGCCACTGCCACAGCAAAAGGAAGATGATCATTACTTGCTTTGCAGTTAAGGTTTGAAATAACAAATCAGTGAATTATTTGGAAATTAATTAGCTTTTTTTCTGATTTTCTTTACTTTTTGAACTGCTGTCTGTATCACTCTGAAGTCTTTCCATGAACACAGTGTGGATTTGAAAGCTCTCAGAGCTAGACAGATGAGATTCTAATTTCAATGTGTGAGTAAAAATGTTAACTATTCTAGATGTTAAAAAGAAGCACTGAATTTCTATTATACCTATTAGGAAACAAAAAGAAAACCATAAAACTACTAGAAGTGTCTTGTATAGCAGGAATATGTGGAGATACAGGAGCAAATTTGTTGCTGCAGTAATGTGCTTTTAGATGCAAAATAGGAATACAGACAGAAGAGCTCTGACTAGATAATATAATATATTCTTCCTCTTTTCAGTATTTTAGTATTTCTAAGTGTGAATACTATTGGTCACCAACACAAGATTAATGATGTATCACCAAACAGCCATATCTAACTCAAAAATGTCCAAAAGCTATAAGGAAAAAAAAAATGGAATTAAGGAGTAAATTTAAGCAGGCAAAATAGTATCTGGAATGTTTAAGCAGAAAGATAAAAAGTATTTATGATTTTCTCAAAAGAATGATGATGTTCAGATCAGTGATTGTCCTATTTGCCACAGATGAAACACATAGCTGCACATAGGGATGTTCCCATCACATTTTCTTCTCTGCCTAAGAATACAGCAGAAGGACATAGTGGTCTAATTATTCATGTTTATTCATTTTATAACAGGTTTAAAAATTGACATGTAACATTATAAACAGTGATCTGTAATTCTTTTATGAACTTGGCTATCACAGCCTACAAGCATTAATGGGAATAGAAAACATGGCATGAATGAACAATCTAGAGAATTGAAAAGTTATGAAAAGACCAAAATTGATACTGTCCCCAGAAATCTGACATAGTAGTTACAAGACACTAGTACATTTGCATGTTTCAGGTAAAAAAGCCACATCACTTTTCTATGCAGAAATTGAAAACAAACAAACCAACCCCTAAGAAACAAAGTATTGGCACTCTCAGTTCCCCAAAAAGGTAGAGATCCTTTGGAGAAAGAAAATGGTTACCTGACAGGGAAAAGCCAGTGATCTGTGGTACAAAAACTAACATAGAGAAGTGAAATAAGAAAGTGGCTGGAGAAATTCTACATGATCCTCAGGTGGAAGCTGACCATGTAACTTATAAACAAGCCCAAATAACATTCACTTTCAACATTTTTTCTCTAGGGAGACTTGGAGAACCTAGCACTGGTGTCTCAGAGAGAACGTACGTTTCAGTCATACCAACTAGAGGATTCTAATTCAGGAAAAGGGACTGCAGAATCAGGAAGCAGACAATAAGAAAAATCATAATTACTTCATCCTGCATCAGGTCTGATGCTGAAGGAGAATACCTGATATTACACAAGGAAAGGTCAGAGGTTCAGCCAGTCTGGTAATTGTGACACTGCTTATTTTCCACTGTGCACCCAGCCATATACTGGTGTGTTGCACACAGTAGAAGTCTTGCCATTTCATAAGACAATAAATGTAGTGCTTTCTTGTTCTGAACATTAGCTAGAGCTGAAGTAGAGCAATAAGGCAAAGAAACTTGTTTCCTCCTATTTACCTAAGACAGGCACAATCTCCTCCTCAACTCTTAAATTATGTCCCCCAGACTTTTCACTTTGAAAGCAGAAGGCCTTGGGTCAGGAGAGACTCTGCTGTCACAGAATGAAAAAGGAATTAGGGTACCTAATGTATTCAGAGACCTAGAGATACACTGCTGCCTGTTCAGTATAGAACATCCACAGGACAGAGTCATGCATTTAAGTCAGCTACCCAGCACTAGCTATCCTTCTGTTATGGATCTGGTCTCAAAATGCTGAAAATTTTCTTCATTAATTTGACTGAGTAGGTTATTGCTGAAAGCCTAAATTAAGCTTTATTGCTAACTGAACAGATGAGAAACAAATGAACCAAATCCTCAATGAAGAGATCTAAAAGCACAGCAAAGTAAACAGTCACTAGAGTTCTGAACAAAACCTCTGTTTATTAAACTGGTTAGTATTCAATTTTTTAAAATTTAAGGACATATGTGTTTCTATTTCTAGGGTTTTCCTTGTCTGTTCTAAGACAGATCATCCTGTGAAATTGGAGCCCAACATTAACTGTACAGAAGGAAGGTCTTTAAGTGATAGTACATGATACCACATTTAACAGCGTTCCTGTGCCAATCTGCATAATGAGTGGGGGATGAAAAGCAATCGTTTTTCTTCATGTACAGCTCAGTGAGGACAGTTCCAAGCCTGCCACACAAAACTGCTTTAATAATGCAATCCAGTGCCTTTGATTTGAGGAACACGCAAAAGAATAAACAACCTATTAATCTAAATTTTCTCGTTTGCCTGCAAGTACAAAGCAGCAATGAACAAACCTCTTGGCTACATTAAGTGTACTGAAATGCAAAACTGCTTCTTTTCTCACCCTACAGTTACTCGGGAAAAAGAAGGGTAGACAAGAGGGGAAGAAGAGAATAGGCAAGGGAAGCAGAAATGGTTTTAATATAAACTGCTCAGTTAAAACACAGGGCACAAGAAATTCTGAAGGAGGGCTTTCAAGTATTGCCACACGAAGGCACTTTAATACAAGTGGATATGCTCAGAAGATGAGTGCTAGAGATAGCAGTACTTAGTAAAGAGAAAGAATCCTCAGGCTAACCAGCTCCAAATTGAGCTGGTACTGTCAAGACTAAGGAACCACTGGTAATAGCCTGAATAATGTTTTCAGTGGTTTTGTTTGTTTTGGGAAGCTTCAGCACAAAATACAGGTGAACACCTTGATTAATGTTAGTCTCCTGACTGTCTGCAGTGGTGTGTTTTGCTCTGTTATTTCTAATGTACTTGCAGTCAGCAGAGGTGCTTTCATTATCCATCCACTAATTTTAACATCTGAAACAGAATTATTCTAGAAACACTGTCAGTCTGACTCAGTCCAAGTCTGCTGTGCTCAAGCACTATGAGTGTGGTTGGAGGATATGTTTAGGCATTTGGCTAAGCAGTTTTGGCAAACATTCTTAGTTCCCCTAGAGCCTTTTTCACAGTTTGAGAAAGGCAGAGATATATTAAAGTTGCTTGTCAAAGCACCTTCATTACATCTATGGTCTGAGTAAAACATGCATAGTTTTGTTCAAACTCTTTTCTGTATGTATAGCAAATTATAACATGGATCAGAGAGTCAAGAAAAAGAATAAAGCTACTCCATTGGCTGTAGCACCAGTGGGCTTTAAGAAAAAACTAGAAAAAATACTCTGACAACTTTGGGATGAACAGAAGAACAGTGAACTGAAAAACTGCCAGTACCCATACCATAGAAGATTTAATATCTGTCAGTTAAGCATCCATAATACTTTTTATATAGAAAGTTCAGGAAAACACTAGAAATACCTGCAACCAGGATGTTTTCAGTAAAATGTTACATGAGCCAATAAACAAATCTGCTTTGGCTCCCACTCTTCCACATGTAGTTAAAGGTAGACGACAAATTCAACAAGCTGTTGATAGCTTATGCTACAATTGCAAACAAGAGATTCAAAGTTATATATAAATTGTCTTCTGAGGAAGAGAAATTCGATGGTGTTAAGAGCAGGTCTGGCCCTACCAGGCCCTTTATAACACCATCAGACAAAGCTGTAATACAAACATAGATTTTATACAGTGTTCTCTACTGCAAAGGGAAGTCTTATTCCCCCTTATATTTCATTCCCATTATTCCAGCACAGCTGCCTATACAGCCTCATTATGAACAGGACAAGAACTAATGAAACTGAAAAGAAATTTCATTTTTACAGATTATTTTTTGTTTGGATCAGCTCTGTGCTGTCTGCACTCCACAGCCAACTGCACCCTCACAAAAAAAGGGAAGAAAATCAGGAGTAGAGAGGAAGGCAAGGATTACTCCTTCTCTCACCATGCCAACCTAACAGACCTTATCTGACCACAGGCTCAGTTGCCTTCCTTGGGAAGAAGCAGTTTCCTTGCAAGTCATCTTGCAGCACAGCTGACCACAGGACTCCCAGGCAAATTCTTTTCTCCAGTGTCTGAAAGCAATGCATCACCTTCTTCAGAATGCTATCCAAAAATGTCCCTACCTCCAAAGCACACAGGAGAGAATGACAGACAATGCTTTATAAATGATAGTACCTGCAATTAGAAAACGTGACTGAAATCCATAATACTCCTGTTAAAAAAAGAAGTCATCAATGCCAGTGCAAAAGCAGGAAATTAATCTCCTGGAGAGTAAGCTTAACTATCTCCTGCATCACACAATTCTAAATCATTAAGGAAATAGCTTATGCTTATTAGAGCTAGAGCATTAAAGGGATAAATCATTCTGAATTTATCTACTGAGGAATCTCTTACAAGAGTAAAATCTTGAACTAAAGTTAGTGAATAAGTGTCAGGTGCCTCCAATTATATCCTCCAGTAGCCACCCTGCAAAGAAATTTAAGGTCATCTTAATTAAGGACAAATGAATCTCTAACCAGTCACTTTAGCACTCAGGAGTGGTGTATGAGCCTCTATTTTGTAGCATCAGAGACTGCATTTTATTAAACAGCACTGGAACATCCCTTGCTCCGGGCAAAAAAGTCATTAGTGCAGCTAGTTCCACCCCCTCTTATGCGTTTATGTATTTGACTTGGAAAGGTGCATCTTCTTCAAAAGCGCCATGTTTGCCTCAAGGTATTCCAGACAAGTCAATTTTCTTCCCTAGTAATGGGAGCACATACCCTTTTGAAGTTTGGGAGTTTGTTGGTTTGGGTGGATTTTTTTTCAAGAGTTACTCATGACTATCAGGTGGTTGAAAGTGTGATAATTAATTTTGAAATTACCAGATTAGATTTCTCTGCAGAGAGTGGGTTATTAATAGCTAAAGAGTTCAAAAATCTGAAAATCCACCCACAGTTGAACTGACATGCCAACATAACACTTATTTTGCCTTTGCTGTCAGCTTCTATCATTTAGAAGACTTATTATTCAGCTTTATATATGGCAAACATCATTACAACAAACCACTCTAACTTGAGTAAACTGAAAAACCTGCTTTTGGATCTTCACAGTTTAAAAAAGTCTTACTTTCCATTCAATAGAATAAGATAATGATGAGCAGAGATAAATCCATTCATAGAAAATACCCCTTTTAGAAACTTTATGGCATTGACTAAGCACTGAATTTTCATCTTATGTTACAAATTCCTGTATCTGAAACTGAAATTTTCCCCTGTTTACTCCTTCAGATATTTTGGAAGTCATGCAAACAGAACAAGGCATTGTCCAAGCTGTTACCAAATTTTATGCACAAGTTATAAGATGAACAAAGAAGAACCACCTGCTATGGAATTTGCTCAGTACATGGAACACATGGAGTAAGAAGGCTGTTAGTATTCATCAATTATTTCAGTAATGTAAGACCTTGTTTATCTCAAAAAAACTTAAGGAAAAGCCATTAAAAACGTGAGAGTAATACAACATTGTAAATGTCAAAAAATGCTAAAATCAGGAATGTGCAGAAAACTACCTCAAGTCTGTATAATTTATATCAACACTTCCTCCATTATGCAAACACTATTTTGAAGCTGTGCTATTATAGATTTTCTCCTAGTCCCTTCACAATATTTTTCATTCCTGCATACTTCATACAAATTTCACTGTCACAGTGCTGCCAAACATCTTTATTGACATATTTTTTCGTATTACACTTTATTTGGATGAAGTATCGCACATTTCCTTACGAGGGGACGAGGAGGGGCAGGGACTGAGCTCTTCTCTCTGCTGACCAGAGACAGGACCCAAGGGAATTGCCTGAAGTTGTGCCTGGGGAGGTTTAGGTTGGATATTAGGAGAAGGTTCTTCACCTAAAGGGTGGTTGGGCTCCTCAGGGAGGGCTGGAACAGGCTCCTCAGGGAAATGGTCACAGCACCAGCCTGACAGTTCTAGAGGTCTTTGGACAATACACTTGGACACATGGTGTGACTCCTGGTGCTGATCCTGTGCAGGGCCAGGAGTTGGACTCAATGATCCTTATGGGTCCCTTCCAACTCAGCATATTCCGTGATATATTCCTTTCCAAGAGGTGCACAGCCTACCCAGATGAAATTCAGATAGTGGGAGAAATTAAGTTCTCTGCCAAATATCGACAGTATTTTAACTACCTTTCTGTTATATTTCAAGTGGAAGATTCAAGTAAAATTAATCTAATATTAGCATAAATACCTTTCATAGATTCCTAAGCAGTAAAAAAATAAATAATACAATGTAAAAAAAAGCATCTGACAGCAGTAAATAATACTGAGAAGCCAGGAATTTGCAGAAAACTGGAAAGAGAAACAAAATGAAGCTGGTAAAAAAAAATCAGAGGAAAAAAGACAAAGATAATGATATGCATATCAGAGAAAACTGTAGTAATGATAGCCCTCTTGACATTTTGCTACATGGGGGGAAAAATAAGGTAGTGTTCAGAAAAAGCATGTGCTTTTAATCTGATACATATCATCCTTCTTTTTCTGCAGAATCCAAAACATTTTCCATTTCAATGATAATTTGTGAGGATGTCAGTAGTGGAGTGGTACTTAACATATTAAAAAATTAAAAGCAGATGTTCATAATTTCTGTGAGAATTTTGAAGAGGGTTGGCTGACAAGCTCTCAGCACTACTGAGAAGTGATTTTCAAAGCCTAAAACACCTGGGAAATTTTACAGAACTAGAAAAAAGCTGAAGTCACTTCAGCACTTAAAAATTCTAAGACAAGAGCTTACTCTGAGTGAAGTGCCTACCCAACAAGAGCACACAGTATTTTGATGAGAGCAAGGATGGGGTCAAAATAACACTTAAAGTACTGCCACCAGTTGAGATAACCTGGGCATCTATGCCATGGCCACTTTGATAGCACTCCCAAACAAAAATATTCAAACAGGAAATATTGCATTTTATTAGTAAATAACTGATAGCTATGAAACATGAAGAAAAGTTTCTTGGTGAATTAAGCAATCTTTTCAGAGGGGAACACAAGCCTAGGTGTAAAAAAGCATCAAAACACAGGTTTTCTATTACATTTCATATAAACAATGTTGTGATTAAAAATTTTGAGTTACTCAAAACAACAACTAGCTACATTAACTGTTACACCTCAAAATAAGGATGAGGAATCACTACTTAGGACGTGATTCTCTTGCAATCCCCAAGAATACCTCCTCAGTACTACATTTTAAAGCCATTTTTCAATTAATGGCCTAGAAGAGAAAAAGAATTAATTATGACATCTGCATGTCATCTACAAACTGAGGAAACTAAAAATTTAAAAGGAGTGAGTAATAACATGGAAAAACCTCATGGGCATAGTGGGCTCACATGTAGCTTAGAGTCTCATAGGTGAAACACAGTATCTAGAAGCAAAGAATGCAGAGGGCTCCACCTGGGTAAATAGTTTCTACAAAGACAGGTGAAGGTGATCACCAGAAATGCTGACAAAGATGCAGTTAGGAGAATTATATTGTCCTGAGATGAGTGAACACAGCAATGTCAACTAGAGAGGCTCAGTTATCAGCATTTGACCAATCTGAACTATCCACAACTTTGAAACGATGGTTGAATTGAAAAGGAGTCAGAAGCGCTGCAGGAATGATCATGTGCTTATAAAACATGCCTCACAGAGAGAGGGTCAAGGTGATTATTTACTTAGCTTGTCAAAAACAAGAATGTGGAATTGACTTTAACATATGATTGAAACACTTAAAACCCCATAATTTTCATAAAGTTTAAAAAAATCAGGTGAAGGTAATCACTCTGTTAAAGACTGTCACAAGTTGAGATTGTAGTAGTGTACCCAGCAATCTGATTTTACAGGCCCCCAAAGAGATGTTTCAGTTCAAAAGCAAGTAAATCTTAGTAAAATCTGACCTCCAAAAAAACACACAAGTAAGTTACCAAGAAACAACCTTCCTCCCCTGTCAGGACAATTTCTTTCTCACCTGGCCCTCCTATCTTCACAAGCAACTGTCCTGTCAGCAGCAGCAGCATGGAGTGTGCACAAGGGCCACCCTACTGCACGTCTGCAGAACAACTACACGTGGCTCAGCCTTCCTAAAGAAGGTGTCCCAGAGCAGGCAGCTTGCAGAAGCAAACTCTCCTTCCCATGAAAACTCACTGCTTCATGGGGACCGGGCTGCAGGCCAGCCTAATTGCTCTGGCAGCACCGGCAGCTGACTGCTTCCTCCTGCTATTTTTCCCAGGGGCCCTTCGGCCCCTTCAGGCTCACATGACTTAATCAAACCTGAATGCCCTTCTGGAAGATATGCAAATTATTTTACAGTCAGACAAAAGTGTTTTGGCTCAATACTGGTGTTACTAAGTGAAGTTTAATGATGTGCTATACAGGTCAAACTTCATGGCCTAATGGTACTTTCTGGCTATAAACTCAACAAGTGTATTACTCTCTAAAGGAGGTTTTAAAGCAAAATATTAATATATTCAGTATGTTACCTAATTAGACTGAACTAAATATCAATACAAAGCAGTATGACCTGTATTTTAAGGCCAGGTTTGTCAGCACTGGGATTATTGCACTTAGGAGCTGTTGGCAGTTTGAGTTCGGCCATGGGTGCAGAGTACCACACTCAGCGTTCCACCTCTCTGTGACCTTGCACTGGCACATTTCAATGTGCTGTGCTGGAAGAAAACTAACTCAAGCAGCAGAAGTACTGAATAGTTTGCTGCCAGTTTAGCATGCTGAGACAGATCAGCACAAGATGGAACAAGTGCTGGAGCTGCCATGAGAAGGATGCAAGAAGGCAGTACCTCTCTAGCCAGCAATTAGATCAGGTTATGCTGACATGGTACTGCAGATTTAATTAAGGCATTAGTAAAGTCTCAGACGCATTCAATTCTGAGAAAACAGCACCTTCAGTTTCCAATATATCTTAGGCATATGACCAGAATAGGTCTCTTTTTCCTGTCTAGCTCTTACCACAAGAAACTGAATCACTAGGATATCTTAAATGCTGAGCCTTTTTCCAGTGCAAAGTAGAATAAACCAACTATAAATGTTTCATAGCCATGAGAAGCATTGTTGTTTGGTTTTAAAGCCATTTTAAAAAATTACTATAAAGAAAGAAAAATTATATTGCTTCCAAGGTAATGAAAGTACAATTTCTAAAAAGACAGGTTTCAACTTGCAGTATTCCTGAGCAACCCATTTGCACTGTGGGATGGAACATACAATCCTGTATATTTCCTTTATTTACATTAAAGATACAGTGTGGGATCATAACATGCATTACTGAATGCAACAGCATTTAACTGAATATTGGACAACTCTACAGGACACACACATGTACCTTCTTGGTTCTCTTTCACCTGGTAAGATCACTGGACTGAAAAAAACCAAGGACATTAGAGGTAATGCTAAGATAAGGATACTGTCAGTTGTTCTTGTAACAATAAGGCTTCTGGGATAAAGTGCCAAACATTTAACTGGATGCAGGGATCAGTTCTTTCTAAACAATAAGGGTATCTCTACCTTATCCAATCAGCTGCATGTCCTTGCATACATTACTAGAATTAATACTACACACAACTCAAAATAATTTGTTGTTTATTTACACTCACCCTTCTCACGTACTAATGAGTGGCACTAGCTCTTCAGAGGGAGAATTTGCTTTTCTTGCCAATGCATCTTTGGCAGACTCTGCCCTCAAAATAGAAGATTTCAGGGAGGGACTGAAGTAAATGAGAGGGAATGCACGGGAGGATAGTATGATCTGAGAAGATTGCTTGCAATTTTACATGGAGAAAACTGAGCTGCCAGTTATTCAGATGTTTGAACTCACACAGATACTCTGCTGTTCCATCAACAAAAGGTTTACACTTTGATACTCAGTGGCCAGGGAACAGGTGCTCCTCTGTGCCCTAACCTGCTTATGCACTTCTAATCAAAAATGGCTGCATTAACAAATAATGCAATACATCATGCTTTGCCCCACTCCCTAAAAACATCTCTCTTACAACACCCTCACCTTCATGTTAGACAAAGCCTATACAGACAATGTAGTTACTGGGCAGCTTCTTCAAATTCACCTGTGACTTATGTAAAACACTGGGGAATTGGGACTTCTCAACAAGCAAAAATTTAAAATACTTTAGAACTTTAAAACTCTTTCAAAACCAGTGAACTAATTTGCCTTTCTTCTGTTGTCTTGCTGGCTCCTGTCATGGTGCTTGTGGCCCTTTCCAAAACACTTCACACTACTTGAAAGCAAGGGGACTGCATGCAGTAGTTTTATCAGAATTTATCTATTCAGTGAATCTAAAGCCTGAAACAATGTGCATGCACAAAGCAACTGAACTATCACAATGTTTTAGTGATCCCTAGATGTCTTCTGGCTCTCAGGCATGGAAGTCACATGCTAAAACCATAGAAGATAACCAAAGGATATTTTGTAGAGGTACCATCCAGACCAGGCTAAAACTGCATAACACAGTATCCCTTCAGGTTCTCACCTGTACCTTAACATAACGGGAAAAAATTATATAATTACACATGCAGAAATGGGAGAACAAATTCTGCAACAACTTTCAAAGATATTAACTCTAGCAGAATCTGAAGTAGTTCAATTAAAGCCAAAACTGAATTCTGTGAAAAGTCACCCAATTGATTCCCAGCTCATATCATACCCATGGAGATAATCCAATGTCAAGATTTCAAAGAAATCATTATGAAAGTGATCTGAGTTAAAAATAAGCTTTAAAAAAATTCAATACAAGTAGTAAAATGATAGAAGAACTCTTTCTTGACTATATCTGGAGAATTCCCCAGTTAGTAAAGGGAAAATAAATTCTTGTGTAGAAAAATTGACAGCCTATGTGCTATTCTGACTGCATTCAAGACCCAAGAAGTCCCATTGCACTTCCAATTCCAGCAGATGGGAGTCAGTCTCAGAGGGTTAATTGAAGGTATGTTTTGTGAGATGTTTTCCTTAACAACTCTTTCTCAGTGTGGTCACTTTTGCTTATTTGGTTTTGTTTCTCCTCAAAATCATCAAAGAAGATAAATAAAATGCTATTTTTTTTCTTTAAGGCTCAAGGATAATAATATCTGTCAAATCTGCATTTACCTTGAAACCATTTTAAGCTCAAAGTGGTCTGAACAAGGTTCCTGAGGAGCAGAAAAGTAACATCTGGATACCTCAATAACTGAAAACTGCAGTATTTTGAAGAAAATTCTCTTGATATTTTCTTTAAATCATATCTTCTGCAGAGGTACAATCTATTTAATTCTTCATTAACTTCTGTATTTCTTAATTTATTTTTGCTTGTATTTCCTCACAAAGCTACTATAGTCTGAAAACAAGATTTTAGAATAACTTCTGGCTAGAACTCGAACAATCATGTTCCTAGGTTGTAAGGAATATATCTGATGACACAGTTAACTCCTTAAGGATTCAGGCTCCTCTACAGTAAATTATCACTTCAGTTTCAAAACGAACACTATTGTGTAAATTTACGAGTTATGTAAATTCCTTTTGCTATGGTGCCTGTAAAAGATCTTAAAAAAAAAAAAATTATTTTCTAAGGTGAGTTAACTTAGTAGCAAGCAAATAGCCAGTATTTTGAGGCTGCTTAAAATATTAGATTAACTTAACAGTTGCTTAAGCTTCTTCTAAAAATACCTTAGAGCCATTGTTTAGAACTGACATAACAGTGAGGTCTCTGCCCTGCAGAGGAGTCAAAAGTGAGTAAGAAGTAAAATTCTTCTCTAATGGTATCTCCATTACATAAAAAATGCTCACAAAAATAAAAGGTAATTAAGATAGATTTGCCTGCATGATGACATTTTCCTAATCTGAATTTTTACTTTTTTTATATGTTCAGTTTGTACCAATTAGAAACATACAAATATCCACAAATTAGGTATTGGATGTGTTTGACCAAAACCTCATTTTTTATTAAACATTTAACAAATGCTGAAATACAAAGAGAGTAAGAAAAGGCAAAGGAACAAATGTTAACAATTGGGCTAAGAAGAAGGGTACACCTCACATTCCTCTGAAACTGTTCCAGGTCTGAAAGATTTCAAGATGATCCTGTACATTGTGTGTGACAATCCTGTGCAACCAAACCACAACAAACAGAGCTGCCACTTTCATATTTACTCTCTGCAGGTTTGGTTAGTTTTCACATGAATAGATATAACTCTTGGAATCCAGTTCTATCTATCATAAAGCCTTTCCTCCCTTCCTCCAGAACTGATTTTAATATCACCAAAGACCTGTTAAAAGGCAAGAAAATTCCCATAGGAAAAAACTTTGAGTCTGAACTGGGGGAGGCGAGAGGAAAGAAGAGAAGAAAGACTAATATTAAAGGCTTTTTTATGTTAAAGTTTTTTGATTTCAAAAGTTTATAATGTTTTACTCTTTTTTCTGTATTCAAAAAAGAGTTAAATTATTTTAATGGAAAGAAGCTGCAAATTTAAATGCATCTGTCTAAAATTAACTGTTAATCATTAACAAAAAAGTGAGAGTTTAATTAAAGCCTTGATTTGATCAAATTTGATCTATACAGATAGCTAAATACTCTTAGTTTTACCAATCCAGCCAACACTTGTATGTCCAAAGATTACTTAATTCAATCCAACAGGTGTCACTCCAGGTTATAAATAGAAAAATGAAGGTACAGTAGAGATTAAGGGATTTGCCAAAGATACGGACTAACAAGATTAGGATTCAGGAGTTGCCAGTTTGAATTTCCTTGCTTATCCCATATTTGTTCCAGCAAACTAAGTACAACAAGGACAGCAGAGAACAGAGGGAAATGCTGACATCTTCTACTTGGCACCAAGGAAAAAAAGTTCAAACCCCTATTCAGGATCAGCTGTCTGACTAGGAATTGACTTTATGTACACCCAAAGAATGCCTATTATCAGAAATAATATTTTGAGTACACAAGAACTAATTTAATTTAATTTAGCATAAGACCTTGTAAAACAAAGCTCCAGGCTCTGTGTGTGTATAGGAATGCTCCAGATACATTCTTCTAACAGAGAAAGACAAAAGAAATAATAAACAAAGCTTTCAGTAGCTGTATTACTTCTTTAAAAACTGCTTCCCTTAGTAACCCTGTTTATTTGCTGCATCTGTGTATTGGATTTGTGTGGCAAGGTTTTGGGTGGTTGGTGGAGATGCAGGGATGGTTTGCGTGAGAAATTTTAAGAAGCTTCACCCCTAGGTGTGACAGAACCAATGCCAGCCTGGACCAAGATCAACCCACCCCTGGCCAAGGCTGAGCCCATCAGTGACAGTGAGAGTGCCTCTGGGATAACATATTCAAGAAGGGGTAAAAAACCCCAAACCCCAAACTGCAGAGCTGCAGCTGGAGAGAGAAGTGAGACTATGTGTGAGAAACAGCTCTCACACAAAGGTCAGTCAGTGCGCAAGGAGAGGCAAGAGGTGCTCCAGACACCAGAGCAGAAATACCCCTGTAGCTCTGGTGGGGCAAGGAGGTGCAGAAATCCAGAGTGAGGTTGAGCCTAGGAAGAAGGGAGGGCTGGCTGGAAGGTGTTTTTAAGATCTGGTTTTCTCTTTATTTCACTGGTAATAAATTCAGTTAATTTCTATAAATCATGTCAGTTTTGCCCGTGACAGTAACTGGTGAGTGATCTCTCACCATGCTCATCTTGACCTGCAAGCCTTTAGTTACATTTTTCTCTTGATTCTCCAGCTAAGGAGGGGAAGTGAGAAAACAACCTTGGTGGGTACCTGGCATCCAGTTAGGGTCAACCCACCACAATCTGCTAAAGCTAGCAGTGTTTGCTTACCAAGAAACAGATAAAGAATATTTTACTAGACTTTTTCACTTCGATATTAGTTCTGCAAGATATCTTAGCTGGAGTTCAAAGGAAATACTTGAAGAGATTACAATGTTGATTTCAGCAACCATTGATTTGTTTCTTAACTCGTCTAGTCTAGTAAGACTTAATATATAGTATTCACTTCCCTTTGCTTTGCTTAGGGGATACTTTAGATACAAAAGCTGGGGAAGATTTATAAGGGACCAAAAAGCATCATGGGATAAAAAAAAAAACTTTCCTAAAATGTATTCATGAACTTTACAGAATAGTGAGTGCAAGAATAAATTAACACAGCCTCATTAGAAAGACGCATTTTGTTAAGGGTTTAACATACTGATCCGGAAAACAGAAAACGCAGAGTGAAATCAGTAATTTTCATGTTGCCTTTCCTCAAGCTCTGAACATAGAGCCTCAATGAAAAGGCTGCTCTACCTAAACTCCTAATGTAAACAACAGGAGAAGGATGGTGACCAGAAGCCCATCTAAACTATTCAAAACTACCCTATGGATCAGACACTCTCTGCTGACTACCAAAGAAGTGCATTAGATTTCGAGTTTGGGCATCAAACTTGTATACTCACAGGACAAGACGTGATGGACACAATCTGCAACAAGGGTCAAGCTCCAGCAGGTATTCTTTAGTTTTGGCTTTAGCTACACCATGCACATACTCAACTTTCCCATGGAGCAGCCTCTTCAGAGCAAATGCCAAAATCCCACTTTACTGGGTTGGAGACCCAGAGTTCAGCTTTTAAGCCTGTTTTTTCAGATAAACAGCAAGACGTGACATAGTCAGATCAGGTTTTACTCTTTAAATGAAAGAACTCAGAAGATGGCCCTTCACAGAACAGATACGTTCAATAAACCTTTCACTAGACATTGTATGCCACTTGCCTAGTAGACTGGACCTAAGGCGAAAGAAGAGTTTGCTATTTTATAAGGTGGTCCCTTGAAGAACAACATGCTTGAACAAGATTCTACTAGTTAGTACTTTGAAGCTAAGCAAAAACAACAAAAGACAGCAATCTCTGTATAAAAGGGAAATAGTCTGAATTTACAATGAGGGAAGATGAATAAAGAATATAGTTCAGCATATAAAGCAGTTTCTATTTTGAGCTCCTTCAAAAGGGAAAATCTCTTGCCAATTTTACTTTGGAAGCCAGCAACTTCTGTACACCAAGACTGGCTTTCTAAGTGATACAGTTACCATCTAAGTACCAGACTGCTTTATGAGCCAAGGCACTTTCAGACAGGGTACACATTGGGATGGCACATACATGAAACAACCTTCCCCTCCTGAAGAATGAAGAATTGTCAGGAAAATAATACTGAGCATGTGGTTCTACAACAGAGATGATGAACTTGATGACATATGTAAATTAAACTGATTTCTATCTTGCTCTAAAGACTCTGTTGAGAAAAGCATGTAGCAAAGGGGGCTATAACATCAAACTTGAAAACAACTACAAATGCATCTTGCATCCTCCCACACAGTTAATGCACAGTGATCTACTATTCTGAGTAAGAAGAGTACTCTCAAAACATTTAAAAAAAGATAAAAAGATGACAGATTCTTACAAACAATTTATGTAGACAATGTTGTTTCATACTACCATATGTGTGTTTTCTTACTTTTTTCACGGTAAAACAATCCTGTATCTGTAAAAAAATACAACTTCAGTATATAATATTGAAGTAATATATCAAAAGGCCAAACATCTTGAACTCTGACTATGCGAACTTCGACTAATTACTTCATTTCCCTGTCTCACTTTCTGGAACTGTGAAGTGAAAATAGTATTGTCAAGAATTTGGGGAAGTTTCATTCCTTAATGTCTGTAAAATACCTGGAGATCCTTAGAGAGCAAGTACAGAAAAGTGTTATCAATAATCATCACTCTGAAATTAAGACAGCACATTTGAAGTCCTGTCCATCACAGAAGAAAGCCATGAAACACTTCTCAGCACCTTAAGGACAATTACACTTGCTCAGTCATTTCAAGGGTTTGATAAGAGAAGTTTCCAATCAAAGTAGACAGAAAAAATTAAATTCTTTCAGGAATAAGCTGCAATATTAACTGCTTCCTATCCTAATCGTGTTAACTAGCATTTGCTTTGCATTGTATCTTTTCACAGCACAACCATCCCTCTGCCTCTGCCAGCAGAATGAAGAAATACCTAACAGCAGCATGGGGAATGGGGATGAGAAAGAGGAAATAAAGAAAAAGCTTTGTTTCTGACATCAGATAGTGATGCAGAGACAGCTTCACGCCAAAAGCACTGACAGCTTGACTTCTATTCAGATAATGTTTAAGTTATTCCTGGAATTATATAAGGCAAATTTGACTGAAGAGTAGAGGAGCACTTTGAATATGCAATACCTTAACTCCAGCAGAAAGAGTAGGGAGAAAAGTAGTAACAGATAAGCAGATATCATAGCTGGAAGGAAACAAATATTTGACAAACAGATGATCAAAACAGAGATAAATAATAAAAAATGGGCAGGTAAAGAGCTGACTAGAGAAGGGGATGAATTTAGTTCACAATGGAGTTTGTCCTACAAGACAAAGGAACTAAAGGGGACGAGTTAAAATTCTATTTGGGACAATATTGCCTTTCCTGACATCTCTTTCCACTCTCTATGAAAATTATCACTCGTAACAATTTGGAACCTCACATACTTGCATTTCCAAACAGAAAAAAAAAAAAAAGTTCAATTGTTCAGTTTCCTTTAGGTTTATTGTGTACTCCGTGTACTCTCCAGCAACCCTTGATGCTATGGCTTCCTCTGTTGAGAAACACCAGGTTACTGCATTACAAATATTACCCAAGTTCTACTGGAGAATCTGTACAAATTCATTAAATTAGCTGATGTAAATTTTGATCATTTTTAGGTCTTAACCTTAATGCAGGAAAACCTCAAAGAAGACAAGATTTGACAAGTATCTATAAAAGCACTAGAATTAGCAAAGCTTTTATCCTACGGATTTTTGAGTTTTGGCTAACTACATTGCAGTCTAGCAAAGTGTGAACTTCTGTGTAAGCTTTTCCTGTGCTTGAAGCATTTCTAAGGTCTTTTTCTTTATACCTGAAAAACCATTTCATAAAAGTTCCAGAAATGTATCTACCTAGCAATTAGAAGGACCACAGCCCTTGATTTCAGGAGAGCAGACTTTAATGACTTCAGAGATCTCCTTGGAAGAATCCTATGGGATATGGCTCTAAAAGGAAAAAGGGGTCAAGAAGAGATGGATATTTAAGTATCTCTTCATCCAAGAAAAAGAAAGGTCCATTTTTCCAACAGAAGTTATGAGATTCATACTTAATAGGAGCAGAGAATGCAAATCACTTTCAGATCAGCTTATGAAGGAAGGTATCACAGACTGTTCATTACCACAATGACGTCCTGTGGCAAATTCAAAATGGATCAAGCTTCACTTATAAATATTACTGACTACATTTCATAACTCATTTGCAGATTACAGGTTTTCCATAGTAGTACCTTATCCCCATTTCACAGAGTAGTAGTAGCATATCAAAGTACTAGTCATGCATGCAGATCACTTCTACTGATACTCATCTAGGATCCTTGAAAGAGGCATAACAAAGTATAAGCCAACAATCTTTCTCATCATATACAACAACTTTATACATGATCATATTGATTTAAACCAGACTTAGAGAATTTACTGAGGTAAGGATGCAAGAATTTCTTGCATCCTTAATTCAACATCACACTTTAGTCAAACATGGACATACTAAATGCAACCAAGGCCTCAAAGGAAGTTAAAAGTAGGGACTTCCTGAAAGGTTTTCATTTTCTAGGATTGAATTATCTTGCCTAACAAGAAAAGGCTTACTGGAAGAGTTCAGTAATATAGTTACAGAAACAGAAATTCAGTCAGTCCTTTTAACAACACAGGGAAAAATGAGTTCCTCAAAAGAAATAATTGGCACCCCCAAGCTTATTTTATCAAAATAACTGAATGTAAAGATTTTGTGAGTATAACTAAGAGAAGAAGTGGAAGAACAGGGGGCTAGAAATAATAGTTGTGCAAATTCTCAATGAACAAACAACAAAAAAACCCTTGTATATATAGGTCAGATCTGCTCAATCCAATGAGAGATACATATTGTAGAGTCAGCAGCACACTATATAAATCAGTTGGGTTCATTTAGGAAAGTTAGGAAGTGAATGTGTAGTGATGGAAACTATAAATAACAAGACAATGAGAGAGAAAAAGCTGAAGAAGAACATGGGATGATAAAGACACAAAAATTATTTGTTTGGAGATTTTTTGTGCAGTTGGACAGAAAGGTACTTATCTCTTCACTTAAAATGATAACTCATAGTACCAAGGCTACATCAAAGACTTAATTGCGTGTGTGTAAAGCAGAGTCCTTACTCTTCTGCCTATGCTAAACACATTCCTCCTTCACAATCTTCTTCCTCAGATTGCATCTACACTGCTCACAGCAGCTCAACATAGAGATGCCAGAGTTTATTCCACAGAAATGAATGCAGACCCACCATAACAAGTCTCCCCATATGTCAGCTGATTTGCTGAGACAGACCAACTAGGCTCAGGCTGCTGTAAGAGCAATCTAGCTCTGCAGCTTCCAGGTCCCTAAGCTAGTATCTTGAGATAGTGCTGAATTGTACCATATGGAAATACAAACCCTGAGCTTAGTTGTCTAGGTAAACATTGCATTACACAGAACAGATACACACTTGAGGCCAACAGCATGGGCAGAAGTATGCTTTAGGGTTCACAGAGAAGGGACGAAGGTAATGCATTCCTCAGTTCAGGCACCTCTCAGGGCAGACTAAAAGCCAATACAGGGCTGAAAGCAAATGTGGGCTTCACAGAGGCTCTTCTCTTAGAACCTCTTTCCAGAAAGTCACAGTATAAGGAATTGAGATAAAACAAGATTTTCATCTCCTTTCTCTACCTATCTCTCCCTTTCAACACCTCTGCTGCTGAAGAATAGATCAGCAATATCAGAAAACATACTAATTAATGAAACTAAGGCTTCATAGACATTCTACTGGATGATTGCCTATGAATATGAAGGTTGCAGATCACCTTTCAAAACATGTCACAAGTGAGAGAAGAGACAGACCAAGTTTATTTAATATAAGAAACATGGAGCATTCAGAATCTCCAGCCAGGTCAAACAATCTAGAACTAGTTTTGTTCCAGGGAACTTCCCCACAATTTGTCATACTAACTCTTCAAGTCTGTATTGGAACCTAAAAAAGTCTTAATTAAAAAAATCCATTTCAGTTGGTTTGAATAGGAATGCTGTCATAGGGATGGGAAACTTGCCAGAAGACTGCAAAGCAAATAGTAATAATAATTTCCAGTTGAATTTTGGATAATTGCTTAGCAGAATGCAACAATCACTGCTTATTTAAATGTTTCGCTCAACTGGAACAAAAAGTAAAGAACATGTTAATTTAATTTGCCAATGACACAATTGGTGAAGAAGTGTCAAAAGACACAAAATAGCCAGAAAACATTTGAAAACAAACAGAAAAGTTTATTGGTTTTCAAAAAAAAAAATCTAGAGACATATATCTGGAATATGAAATTGAAAAAAACCATTTGAATATTAAGAGCTGGTGTATGCTCAGAGACAGTTTAAAAGGAAATATAATACTGGGGCAAAAAATAAACTCCAAACCAGATTAGACAAGGAGGATTTTCAGTGTACTACATTTAATTTCACAAACTGCCTCGACAGAATGGCATGAACTGAATTCAGGGAGAGACTAGCTGAAGACTCCATCACTGACCCACTTCTACAAACGATTACTGCAATGTATTTTAAGTCTATGTAATGCAGATGTTTTAACTTACAATGGCTTGTCGATATATCTCACCATCTCTAAAATGTAATCCTCCACTTATTTCTCCCCAGCTTCAGAAATCCTTTGTCCTGATACTCCAGAGTCATGAGTGCTTCCAGGCAGAGCTACACTGATAAATCATAAATACCAGCAGCTGTAATTGTAGTGCGAAGGAACTGACGTAAGGTTGGAGATCAATCATTTCAGCCAAGGCTATTTCACTGCAGAATGAATTTCCAGAAAACACTGCATTAAAATTCACAGCTTACATAGCTTTAGGACATGCTGTGAGATCTCACTGGTTCATAAAGGATTTCCTACAATAACACGGTGTAAAAATCTGATTTGGTTTTAATAACAAAAAGGAAAGGAAAAAGGATTCTGATATTTACTGTGATCATCACCATATTGTTCTAAACATCTCATTTAGCAGAGATTGGCTAAGCTTAAAATGGAGATATTCTAAAAGCTTACACGGGAGGGAGTAAAAAAAGAGTAATTTAATATAAAGAAAAACATGTGGAAGCATTAGAATGACACTAGCAAAGGAAGGGATTTTGTAACCTCAGGAAAGTAATCTTGTCAGCAAAATGCATTAAAATAGCATCTTTCAAAATTGAGCTGAGAGAACAGCAGGTCCATTTAGCTCTTGTCCATCTCCAAGTTACATGAATTATACAGATAAGACATTTCTTTAATTTTTGTAAGGAATCTAGCCTTCCTGGCAAAATCAAGTAGAGCTAGTCATAAAGGCTTCCCACTCTTCTCATTTCATGACATAGCTTGGTTGTGGTAAACCTCCCTTTCCACAAGCTCCAGAGACAGCTACGCTTCCTTGAATTTCTAATTCAAGTGTACAGAAGCAAAGAGATAGCCATCACACCATGTGATGAATGTGAAAAAAACATGGTCATTTTATAAGATTTTATTTCAATATGAACAGTAACAGTACCTTTTGTCTGAAGGGGTGGCAAGTGTCTGCACAAAGGATTCTCAGGCAATATAGTCTAACATACTTTCTGCAGCAGTTTCACATTTCAACGCTATATCTAAGGTATCAAACAACAGCTATTTTTGCTGGGAGCAGTTCTAAATTGGGAGGGGGGGAGGTGCAAAGAAAGAAAAAAGAGAAAAGCTGTTGAAAAGCACCAAAGAAAGCTGGGGCTCTAGAAAAGAAGTGCCAATGGTTCTGACTGAGCTTTCTGTTCACTTCTCAGTACATCAGGCCTGGAACAAGTTTCTCAGTGCAAAATTTCTCTAATTGGCTGGAAAGCATTTAAGGAAAAATCTTTTTAATTAAAAACAGAGAGCCAACAAGACATGAAAGCCATGGGGGTTGGGAGAGGCATATGTTGACCTTATGAGGCTTCACAGCAGAACTCTGCAGGGGCCGTTTAAACTGAGAAAGCACAGTTTTAATTAAAGAGTCCTGAGGAACAGACAATTCAAAAGAGCGGGTCAGATAGATTCCAAGAGGTCAATTTAAGCACAAGCTGAGGGAAAACAAGACTTCTGGCCATTCTGCCTTCCTCTGGGAGAAATCTGTTGCTAACTGATCATTATGCTTCAACAAACACTAGCTGTCCTCTAACCACCTCTGTGAGTGTTGCCTATCATTGGTACAAGTTAAAAGGAGGGCACAAAGGCTTGTAGTGAATGGGGTAAGACTGGTGACCTCGCACTAGTGGGGTTCAGCAGGGCTCCATCTTAGGCCCAGTTGTCAACATCTTCATAAATGACCTGGATGTGGGACTCAAAAGAATACTAAGTAAGTCTGTCAATGAAATTAGGCAGAGCTATTGACTTTCTCAAGGGCAGAAAGGCCCTGCAGAGAGACCTTGACAAATCAGAGGGCTGGTTATTCACCAACCATATGAAGTTTAACAAGGGCAGGTGCCAGATTCTGCACCTGGGATGGGGCAAACCTGGAGGTGTGGACAGACTGGGGAACAAGAGGCTGGAGAGCAGGGCCACAGGAAAGGGACATGGGGGTCCTGGTTGACAGAAAGTGCATTTTGAGTCAGCAGTGCCCTGGCAGCCAGGAGGGCCAAGCATGTCCAGGGGTGCATCAGGCACAGCATCACCAGCTGGGCAAGGGAGGGGATTGTCCTGCTCTGCTCTGCATGGGAATGGCCTCACCTGCAGTCCTGGGGGCAGTTTTGGGTGCCACAATATAAGAAAGAGATGAAACTATTATAGATTGTTCAAAGAAGGGCTACAAGGATGGTGAAGGGTCTGGAGGGAAAGCCATATGAGGAGCAGCTGAGGTAACTTGCTCTGTTCAGCCTGGAGAAGAGACTGAGGTCTTCAGCATCCTCACAAGGGGAAGTAGAGGGGCACTGATCTCTCCTCTCCTGAGAAGAGACGAGACTCAAGGAAGACATGAGGAAGATGTGAAGCTGTGTCAGGGGAGGTTTGGGCTGGATATTGGGAAAGGATTCTTCACCCAGAGGGTGGTTGGGCACTGGAACAGGCTCCCCAGGGATGTGGTACCAGCACCAGCCTGATAGATGTCAAGAAGCATCTGAAAAACACTCTCAGGCACATGGTGTGATTCTTGGGGTGGTCCTGTGCAGGGCCAGGAACTGGATTCAGTGATCATGATGGGTGCCTTCTAACTCAGCATATTCTATGATTCGATCATAAGAAAATCTGTGAAGTTTTTTTGGTTTTTTTTTCACCAAGAAACCTCAGTTTCTTGACACGGGATCACGTTCATCTGTTTCCTTCTAGTCCTGGTATCACATTCCCGATGCATGGAATCCCACATATGCTTATGCATACTTGAAAATAGAACTCTGCATCTTACTAAGCTTTTAAAACCACTGGAAAATCCTGTAAAATGGATCCAGCATATCACCAAAAAGAAATCCTCTTAAGAAAAAAAAATAAACAAACAACCCCCCACAAACAACAAACTTTTTTTTACTTTTTGAAGTGTTACCATCACATTTATTGAAGCTAGTAATTTCCCCTGGCTAGTCAGAGACAAAAGAAAAAATAAATCTAGTCTCCAAACAAAAGGACTTAAAAAGGTCATTGTAACCAGAACCCATCAAGTAACAGAGCTAACATCATAGAAAAATAACATAAAATCTGCTGTATTTCTCCAAGAAGAGCTATTTCCCAGTAATTCAAAAGGATAAGGAATGAAGTAGAAAAGTACCATCTACAGGAATTTCCAAAGAGAAACAGCAATGTTAGTGCATTTCAATCACTGTATATATGGTTCTGCACACACACAAATTGTTACATTTAAGTAGTGCTTGTGTTCAGAGAGATTTCTCTATTATTGGCCATTTGAGAACTCATGGCTAGATGCATCTGCTTGGGTGAATGACATGCACATTCCAGGTCAAGACTGACAGACAAAGCAGTAAATTTCCCTTCATCAAGGAGGAACAGCTAGCAGCCAGATTAAGCAATCACTTAACTTATTTGTGAGATTGTGTCTACTTTTCTAAAATCCCAATTACACGCTCAGACATGAAAAGATGGGGGATTTGTTTGTTTGGGGTTTTGTGAGTTTGCATAAGCTTAGAAATTGCATCATCTTACATCTTTAATATTCCCCCTTGCTTCCCTCCTGCCAGGGTACAAACTTTGATGTAAGTTATTTATTAGGTGGACTTCTATCCTCACAGGGTTGGCATTTATGTCGTTTATCAGGGATACCCTCCACAAATGGAGAAAATTAAAAAAAGCCACCACTCACTCCTAAAACATGAAATTCAAATCTGGAATGAAATTTAAAGTAAATGAGAGAGGGGGAAACAGCAGTAAACACTTTTATGACAAACGAATAAATAAAACCAAGAACATCCTAAAAGATGTGGAAGATAGTGAATGTAATACTTTTGGCAAAGGAAGACAAAGGATGCCTTCATAGTTCTCCACAGACATAAATCAATGACAAAGAATGGAGCAATTCCTGCCCAGAAACAAACCCGGAGAGAAAACTGGGGCAGATCAGAACCATGCTGTAGAAAACAAAGAGTTTCTGCACACAGAAATTCCATTGACATAAAGTGGCCATTTGATGAATAACACTCCATACACCTGACACAGGGCATCAAATGCAGAAATTCCAGTTCAGGTCTCAAAAGCAATATTCCTATGTTAGCCTAAGCTATATTGCTACCAATTTCAGAAACAGCAGTTGGTTGTCTCATGCTCGGCTGCACAGTATATAACCATAAGCAGAATTTCTTACCAGGACTCCATAACTTAACATAACCATAACTACCATTCCTTGTGGTGGTTTGACCCTGGCTGGACACCAGGTGCCCACTAAAGTTGCTCTGTCACTCTCTCCCCCCAACTGCACAATCAAGAGAAAATGTAATGAAATGCTCATGGGGCAAGAGTAGGACAGGGAGAGATCACTCACCAGTTACTATCACAGGCAAAACAGACTCAACTTGGGGAAATGAAATTGAATTTATTACCAAATCAGAGTAGGATAGTAAGAAATAAAACCAAATCTTAAACCTTCCACTCAGCCCTGCCTTCTTTCTGGGCTCAACCTCACTCTTGATTTCTTTACCACCTTCCCACCCCCAAGTGACACAAGGAGATCAGGAAGCTTGTCACATATTGTCTCTGCCATTTGTATCTCCTTGCTCTCTTCCCCAGATCCAATATGGCATTCCACCCATGGGAGACACTCCTCCACAAACTTCTGCACATAATACCCTCCCAAGGGCTGCAGCTCATCACAAACTGCCCAGAGTAGGTCCCTTCCATGGGGTACAGTCCTTCAGGAATGCACTGCACCAGCCTGAGTCCCCCATGGAGTCATAAGTCCTGCCAACAAAGCTGCTCCAGCATGGGCTCCTGTCTCCACGGGTCCACAGGTCCTTCCAGGAGTCTGCTCCAGCACAGGTTTCCCATGCAAACACAGCCAAGAAAAAAAAATCTAGGTCTAGTCTATGCCTGAGTGTGGTAATGACCATGTATCACCCACCACATCACACAGGTTCAGCTTCTTTGTAAATGAGTTTAATTCTTAAGTGGCCATGAACGTTCCCCTACACACAGGTATAGTAAAAAAGAAATTCCATAGCAAATAAAACTGAAATGAAAAATATCAAGGTCCTAGTCCATAATTATGGTTAGAGAATCAGAGAAATTGGACTAAGTGGATGAAAATATTGACAGTAATTTATCTAAAGTGATGCATTTCTGTCTCTAGTTAGCATAAAAAGAAAATGTATGCAGATGTATAAATATACAGTTAAACATGTAATAATTAGACTAAAAAGTGAAGCTACTGGATTTCAAAGTTAGAAAAATATACACTGAACTCCTTTTAGGCGACCAGAGCTTAGCAACATCCTCCTGAGCTTTTATTCCTGTGCTTATTACCCTTTCTCTTCAGAGTACCTTGGTAATTACACTTTCATCCACGGCCTTTTCCATACTCACATAAAACTACTAAAAGTTAAAGAGAAAAGAGGTATTACAAAGCTAAAACTTTTCTGTTCTTTTCAACACATCCAGGTGCCTGAGGTTTGTGCTGGATAAATGAAGCCTGATGAAAAGTTGCACTGAAAGTACTGCAGTGGATACTTTGCATCAGAGAGCTTCTTCTCAAATTTTCAATATGGTTTACCACTAACAGCTGCAGTTCTGGTAGATGACTTCTTAACTATCATCTCTAACTCCCCCACAGAAATATGTTCTAGGAGTCTACATTTGATTTTTCCTGATTATGACCTGATCTCATATCAGATACGTTAAATATTGTTAAATTAGTATCATATAATTTACCTGAAATCTTTAAAATATTATCCCTGAACTAAAGTAAATTATTTACAACACAACAAAGTACCTCTCACAGGAAGAAGGTGTTACAGACAGCATAGTCAGTTACTTCAGTAGCTTACTACAGATTTTGTCATGTTTAACTATGATTGCCTAATTGCCAAAGAGCTAGATGGCATATGTGAAAAAAAGTCTTTCTTCACAGTCTGGCAAATTCTGTTCATCTAAAGCAGAAATGTTGCAAAGCTTAGCCAGAAGGCAAGGTTTTATCTATATTTAAGAGATGGTTCTAGTCTTTTCTGCAAGAAGAAATGAGGCTGAATAGCTTGAAAAAAATGAGGCTTATAGTAAAAAGAACCCACCAACATTCATATTTGTACAGCAACTTTCTGTGTATGCTTAAAATACTAAATTAAAAAGTAAAACAAAACATAATTTTAGTTGCATGTAGTTACAGGAGTTTATTTTGAGCCCTGGCCAGTTCTGTAATACCTAATATACCAAGTGCAATATAAGAATAACTAGACGTGATAGCACAGTGCTCAGTATTTATTTTGGCACTGGAGCTTTTTCCTTGTGGGTAGGGTTGGGGAAGAGGTCACACAGTTGTCAGTGGTCCCTCTTCCACAGCCATCAGGATTCTGCAGCACCATCTAGGAGCTCTGGCAGGACTATCAGGCACAGCTCAGGTGGCAGAGTTAATGACCCCACACCGCTATGAACCCAACCTCCTGCAGGCTCCTAATGAGAGCACTCAGGAGCCCAACTGGCTGAGAACCTCAGCACCCCCTTCCCTCATGCTCCACACCCCATATTCTAACCTTCTCTGGCTCCCAGCCACCAACCTCCAGCACATTTTTTTTCCTATCCATCTCAGTGTGCAAGCCCACAATGTCCTCCCTCTGATCTACTGTTGCTCGATACGCTGCTCTGTAACAGAAGTAGCACTGGCAACAAGGTGCTTCTACACTGCTGTATTCTGGGATCCATTTTTAACCATTCCACAGGGAAATGCGATGCTGTCTCCCCATTAATAATGTTAGAATATTAGAACACAACGTGAAGGGTCAGTATTCGTAGTGCATTAATAGCCTGGCTAACAATTTTCATGTCAACAGGACAGCAGCAGATGCTGGAATACTTGCCTCCATTTTTCCCCACGGTTCGGAAACACCTCCAGAAGGTCCGAAGAAAAGACGCCCTGTTGTGAGGGGTGGCTTGAACGAAGCTGAACTCACGGAACAAAATGTGTGTTCCTTGCCGCACGCTGTTAAAACTGTGGACATAAAGTCAAAACAAGAATGTTAGAAAGCTGAACCAAGATGAATGTTCTGGGAACAACTGAGAACAGCAGCAAGAAAACCACTGGCCATTACATTTTGTGAAACCAAATCTCCAAAGTTTATACCCGTCTGTTCTCTAGAGAGAAGACTATTTGCAAAAACCACACATTGAAATTTAATTATAGGAATTAGAGGTTTCTGAAAGTAAAATTCATTCTAAAGAATCCCAGCAAGGAGTGTCCAAGATCCATTTATTTGAAAACAATCCATTGGAAAACGGCTCGCCAAGAGTAACTTGTTTATTTGACCAGAAGATGCCCTTTCTTTTAGTACCATCTGAACTTCACTGCTATTTTCATTACAGTTTTCTTTAAAGCCACAAAAAAAATCCTTTTTAAGAGAAGCCTCAAGATACCATTTCTAGGTTACTGAAAATTGACTATTGGATGTATAAAATTTACTGCAGTTGTGATGAAAAGCTGATTGACACATCACTAAACAACAATTTGCACTAATGCATTTTGAAAAGAGTAGCTGGTCATTATGATGGATCTTCAATTCAACACTCGTGTTTTTGTATTTTAGTATAAATTTCTATAATATGAATTGTAAGCACTTTAGGCTAACTTCTTACAGCAAACATTTGTCTTACAAAGGTTTCTCTGAAGTGCAAGAAGTTCTCCTCTGGGCATGGTAAAGCTCAACATACAAGAACAAAAGAAATGCAAATACAAACATTATATACCAAAAGGTATAATGACAGGGTTGCCTCAAAGATAGATTTTGTGCATTTCGCTCGGCATCATGCAAGTGGGACAAAGCTTTGAAACACTCCAGAGAGATCATTAAAACATTCACTTGGGACAGCAGCTTAGCTCTCCCTCATAGGAGAGAATTAATGAAAAGATACAAGTTTACTTTCATCACAGCAGATCCTCTCCATAGGTAGCACCTCCACAACAGACAAAATCCGGCGGTCAGTGTGAACCCTCTCAGTTTGCAATTTTAAATCACCTCTTTAAATATAAAGACTTTAAATCACTTTAGCCTTCATAGTACAGAAGAGGGTCTCACATTTGAAAGAGAATCATACCAGACAGAGTTAAGCAAAATTTAAAAGTCATATAACAACTGGGTGTGGGGGGGTGTGTGTGTGGAGAGAAGCCATTCAATTTTTACAAAAGGAATCACGATTTCTCATTTTTAATATCCTGGCTCTCAAACACATGTGAACAAACAGAATCTGTTGTCATGTGTTGAAAGAGAGAACAGAACACAGTTTCTAGCCCCCCTACCCAGAAGGAAAGGCAACTCAAAATAAGTACAATCACCTTATGATTAAGAAACACTCATGATACTTGAATCCTGGAATCAGGAATATTCTTGCTGTAAATATCATGGACAAATACAGTATTTCATATTTATGAAACCTTATTCATACAAAGAAAGCACAACCATTGTCCCAAGAGATTAAAGTAAATAAATAAATCATGTGCTGGATCAAAATATGCCAAAATTACATGACTATCATTGTGAGTAAAGATATTCATTACCAAGTGCTGTCACTCACTGCCTTAGAGTGTACAAGTTCAGAGTAAGGCAAAGTAACTTGCAAAAAGTCCCACAAGATGCCTGTGACAAAGCTGGAAATGGAATTTCAGATCTTCTCATCCCAAGCCACAGCCTGTATGACTTTTTTTCATTTCTGATATGCTTTGTTTTGCTGATGATTTGACAGACTGATGGAGAAAAGAAGGATACAGATGAAAAAGAAGAAACTTGGTGTAATAGAAGAAGGCAGCTTTCAGAAAGATAAGACACATATGGGAGACATTTTGGAAGAGAAAGAAAACGAAGGCACAATGATACAATTAAATGCACCAAATTATGCTGCTCAGAACATCTACAGAACATGCAAATTTTGGAAGCAGATCCTGGCACAATTGTAATGGAAAGGTCCAGACATGAAGCTAACATACTATTAATTCACACCAGACAGCCCTACTATATTACTCCTTATTTCTAATAAGCAGAAACTCTAGTCACTTACATTTTCAGCATGGAATGGCTCTAAACCTACCAGGCAGAAGGGTATGATATCATTTGTTGCTTACTCAGTTAAAAGGGTGGGTGGATATGCTGGAACATCAGCACACCTGGATGTGCTGACAGCCAAGTGCCGCCAGCTAGTTGAGTAAAGGAGGATTTTGTTTAACTATACAATGGAAGGATTTTCCCCAAAAAGCTCACGATTGCAAGCCTGGGAGTGAGAATTTTATTCCAGTTAAGATGCTACATTTCAGATACTCTACTTTATAAATTCCTTTTTATAAGTAGTAAAAGTTCAGCTCAAAGGAGCAAGCCCATGATGGAGCTATCCAGCAAACAGCCCAATAACAAATCTATTCTCAGACAGGGTCAGGATCACTATAAGGGACAGGAACACTATATATTTTGAATAAACTATATATGTTGAAATTCCTATATCATGGGTAGATGAGCAGTACCAAAATAACTTGGCCACCTTTTTTTTTAACAGCTGTCCAGAGATGAAATTACCATTGGTGTGGCACTGTTACAGGTAAACATTTCTGGAAGAAAGAAAAATTATGACAACCCAAAGTTGTTACAGGTATTCCAACAGTAGGTAGGGCATATGACCAACACCTTACCTTGATTTTTATATACATGCAAACAGATGGTTTTTCCAATTCCTTTTGAATACAAAAATGAAACATGCTGCAGTCAGAGATAGGCTTAGGCAAGATATCAATAATAAAGGAACAAACTTAACCATTAAGCTCAATCATTCTCAGCAAGTTGAACAGCTGCTGAGATTCTTCCCTTAGGATTGTCTCTATCTGTCCTCCTCTCACTCAACTGTTAGCAAAGTTAAGTGGCCAGAGCTTTTCAGCACATTTGAGGAAGAAAGACATAGGAAAAAAACAGGGCACCTCCACAAGTTATTATTTTGTCCTCAATCATTTAGAAATGAGTCTGGGAACTCAGAAGCAGGGAAAAAAATTTTTCACTTCTCTGGAAAATTCTCTTTTTCCCCTTTTAGGTATTTATAGTGCAGCCATCTGCAAGAGATTCCTTCCAGAAGAAAGCTTTCAACAACTGTGCTGGTCTCCAGGCCTCCTATTGCAAACCTAATGACTGCTTCAGTCCTCTACCAGTAAATAAAGTAGGCAAATTAGAAGGGTAACAACAGCTACTAATGATGTGATTTTTATTTCTCTTGCTGAAACCAAGACTACAAATTGAATTGAATGTTCATTAGTTAATATCAGTTTACTGGGAGCACTCATATTTCACACAAGAATTGTTAGGCAACTGGATACTCTGTTAACAAAACACCTCTTTCCATTCACTTGTGAGAAAATCCTGAAGAAAGATGAGAGAAGAATAAAGCAAGGTCTCACTTGATGGGGATATCTAAAGAAATTCTTACAGTAGGGGCTTCAAGATGCTTTCTCACTTCTTTCCTTCCCGTGCCCCAGAGCAGCCAAACCCCAGAACAGTCTCCTCCAACACCACTGCTGAGAGGGCTGAATCTTGCAGCAGACCCAGGCTATACTTGTGGGATGGCACATACACATGAGGGGAAGAAAAAGATTTGGGAGGAGACTGTGATAAAGCAGCCCCAGCTCTCAAAAATGGTTGTGCTGAGAATTCTAGCACTCAGGTGCTGCTTCTCTGAACAGAGCAGCTTTCATAAGGCTTTGTCTTTTGTGTATCTACATTTCGGCAACCTGCCAGAGTTCAGAACCTTTCAAGCACTCTTTTCAAACCTTTAGACTTCTAAATAGATTGTAAAAGTCCCAGGATGCTATGGTAACATCTCAATTGAAACCCATTATAGGAGTTAGCCTCTGCCTGCTGAACTCAGGCAAAGCCAAATATGTACAAGGCAGAGTCCCAAGTCCTCGAGAACGATGGAAGAGCTTGCCAGGACCCTGCTGTCCCCCTAGCAGGTGCCACCTTTGGTTACCACACAAAGAGCTGAACAAGCTTACAGGACCCCTCCTCTACCAAATGGAAAACAAGGAACCATGACCATTTTTTCTTATTTGACAGCATTACTGCTTACATTTTCTATCAAGAGCATGGTGAAGAAAAAATTTTGAAGGCTTCTTGAGCATGAACCATTTACACACCTCTCAACACCCTTTTCTTGCCAGTTATCCAAGTGTGCAAGTCATTAGAACAGAGTTGAGTGTCTCAAGCAAAAATAAGGTAATCTCAAACGCAAAGTTGCTGTCAGAGGCCGAAACGTCTGTAGAGATAAACCAGTGAGCAGGAGGATTTGATGTCAACATTATGGGATCCCAGGATTTGCTTTTTCTTGACACACACTCTGGACTAGTTCTAGTCGAGTCCCATTGACTGAATGCTCATTTGCAGAAGGAACACATCTTCCAGTTTAGCTCCATCTGAAAGGAACCCAGAGCTCCAAGACTGCTTCATTGTGTGAACTAAAGCACAGTAAGTAGGGATAACCAGGAGTATTAGGATTAGAGACTAGCTACAATGGATAACAAAGAACGAGCTCTAGCAATAGAAAACACTGAAATACAAAAGGCTTTAAAAAACAAGCCATTTCTGTTGTTAAATAACTTATTCACAACAAAGCATACCCAAATGACCAATTGCACTTAGCCCCAGGCTATGCTCTGAGATAGCAAAGTGAGGTTTACCTTGCCTAGAAGGAACCCTGAGAGGGAACACTTAAAAACTGGAGGCATAACTGGGTAAAAAAAAAGAAAAATCATTACTGTACTGATTAAATTACTGCTGTATGAATGTAGTTTAAGATAATTTTATTCTTTACCTCTTGGTTTAAGTGTACTACAATATTCACAATATTCAGATGAATCATTGGACTGCTTTTTCAGCTATCCCCCTTAGCTGGTAGTGTAGGACCATGAGCATTCCTCAATTCAAAGCCATTGTTTCAAGTGCTTTTTTAAATTCCACAGATCTCAGAACTCGGACACTGAGGTCAGCCTCAGGGAAACCACCATCTTCCTCTAATGAAATTAGCAGTGCTTTTTAGGCATTTCCTTGGAAATGTGTTAAGACAAAACAGATGCTAAAAGTTATTCCTGATGACTGGCTTTAAGGGAAAAGAGTTGGGTTTTTTTTAACAACCAGGCAGATAGGAAATCATTAACACTACAAAATTTTGGCAAGACTGGGTGATATAACACTGCAAACACAGAGACTGGATTTTTTGAGATCCTTTCTGTCTCATCCACTCAAGTTTACTACAGCTGAAGGGTGTGGAAAGGGGGAAAGGAGTGACACAAATTTTAACTATGTTTTCAGAATTTTTGATATAGCCTAAGAATCTCTGTATTCATGGCAGACTTAATACAGGTGGTACAGAGATTATCCCCTGTACTGGGATGAAGGAAATGAACCACAGCACCTGTGACACAGCTCAGAGTAGGCAGTGAACAAGCTTTCTCATGTTGCTTTGTAGCAAATCAAACCCTCTGAGACCAGTTTACAGATCCTGGAGAAGGAAAGGATTAAAGGAGTTGCTGTGCTTGCTTGTTATTACCCAGAAAGCCTTTATCTTTTTTAGAGTCCCTCTCCCTTAATTTTTCATATGCTAGGTCAGTAATTTAACACCTCAAGGCTTGCAAATCACAAGCTAAAATCACCGTACTGTGCTGAATTATTAGCCCAGGATTTAAAAAAAATTAAAAATTAAAAGGCAAATGGGGAGGTGTGGGGATGTGGGAATCTTTAAAAACAGAGGCCTTTTGATCAGAGCAGCATCCTGCAGTTTGCTGTAACTCAAGCTGACCATTCTTACAGAGCAGGAATTAAGGACTCCCCCTACCAGGCAGGGCCCTATTAAAACACAATAGCTGTTTGAAAAGGGTAAGCAAGCTGATATGGATATAATAGGCCACATATTGGGGCCCCTTTCTACTGTGAAATAAAGCTGCTTCTTAGAATTATGAGCTGGGAAGCCTAGTATTCAGGAAGATGGGAAAGGGCATACAATGAAAGACCGTAAATAGCCCTGCAGAAACCCTCCAAGGTGCTTAAGGGAAAAGTAAAGAAGCCTCCACAGATAAGCATCTATCACCCATGACCAGCTCTTTCAGTCTGATCAGGTGCAATTTCAGATTACAGCGTGTTTCAGCGAGTCTGGAGAGATCTTGCTGGTGTAAACACAGATTTAGTTTTTACAGTAGGACACTGTGTAAGTTGCACACCACAGGAACAGCTGCATGAACACCATTATAACTAGCTTTTATGGAGATCACTGCAAGTTGTTACCGAGATTCCTGCAAAAAAAAAAACCAAAACAAACGTGCCTTTTTCTGCCCAAGCCAAACTAAATAGATAAATAATAAACCAATCCAGAATTATAACTACACAAGGAAAACTGATAACTCTCCAGCTAATCTATTTAGTATTTGATCAAACTGGTCCAACTTGACATTTTGGGGCAAGAAGAAAATTCCTTCCAAACTGCTCTATAATCCCCTGTATTCTGAAGGTATGGGAGATGCAAGTCCTCTGTTAGCTTCATTATCATACAGCCATGATCCCCATTGTTTGGCTTCCTTTATTAACCAACAAGTATTTCTGTCCTTCCTGTTGTGTTGTGGAATTCATTGACTAGCTCCAAGATGCCACAGAAACCATACCGTGAACCTGTGGCAAGGGTGAGAAGATGGCACAAAGATGAAAAACACTATTAAAAACACAAGCCACACAAGGTGTGGTTGTCTAACAGTTCAGAACAGTTCAGAAAATAGCTACAGAATTGACATCAGCTGGAGACGGATTTTGACACCAAAGCATAAATGTCCACCAAAGGAGGAGTATGGATTTGAATATTATTGAGGAACTGCACCCATCTTGAACTCCTGAGATGAAAATAAAATGCCAAGTAAAGGAAAATTGACTTCTCAGAAAGTTGAGGCCAAAGTATAAGTACAAGTAAGGGCCTGCTTGCTCTATTCTGCATGAATTCTCCTGTTGTAAGCCAGTTCCATGTTTTATAAACGAGACTTTTAGTTATTTTAAAAGGTAGCAGCCCAATCATGTTATGACTGTGATGACACATGAAATATTGAAATATAACTGAATACCTGTTCCAAAGAGATTCAATACTGGTGCCATGCAAAGATTTTGTATTTGCTCATTTCAGTCTTGGTTTGACTGGAGAATTTCAGAAGAAAAAATTTACAACTGGTACTCTCTCACCTATTCAGTTGCCTTGGCAAGAACTATAGCACATCAAAGACTGAGCAGCTTCCAATATTTTCATCATGGCAACAAATGAATCTTGCCAAAATTCCTTAATATAGATGAAGTTACATCATTTGACATTAATGCTAACTCTGCATTTGGAGATTGCTTAGCTAAACCACTTTGTGCTCACTCTAACTGCTTGACTACAGTGTTGACCAGCTACAGTTTGTTTAATTCACTTGAAGAAGATACACAATAACATTAAATTTGCAGGACATGTGGTTATTTCAAGTCACTAAAGCTCGTGTATTCTGGGATCTGTATGGTTTCAACACAGCACTGCACAGAAAATCTCAGGTTCTCTGAAGACATACAGATTTCTAGAAACTAGACTTTTTGCTTTTTTTGCTATTGTTTAGTTTTATTTTCAAAGAAAAGGAAGATAAATCACATTTTAAAAATGCATTTTTCAGGTTTGCAAGACTTCTAGTGTTTGATAATCATGGAGATGCAAACATAGTTAAGGGATTTTATCCTGTAAAGGATAAGGAATCCTATTATGAGATCTTATTAGATCCCATTGCTGCAAACATTTGCTGATTTTTACAGTTGAGCATATCTAATTTGAGAAAAAAATTTCCATTTGTGGTCCACAAGTGAACACATATATTCTTAGCAAAGCAATTAGAAATGTTCCTCAAAGAATTAGCAATGTTCCTCAAAGTTTTCTGTGATGCCTCAACATTTTTCATCCTCAGAATAAGCACAAAAATCCTTCCAACAACACAAAACTGGGAAAAAGCATCATACCAACAACAACAACACCAACAACAAAAAAACCCCACAAAAACAAAGCCCAATTTCAATTCTGATCCATCTTTCCTTAAAGATATTTCTGGGAAAAAATAAAGTGTTCCTCAAACTTACACTACTCGATTCTAATTTAATAGAGAGCCTTATAGGTTTAGACAGATGGAAGCCAAGAACCCTAAAAGTGATCTCCTGTATACATAAAATAGCCTAGACCCATGCCAAAGTGCTTCATTAAAACAAGAACTAAACCATGTGAGTTAGTAATACAGAGAGGTACTGCTATTCATGAAGTTACCATGTATCCAACAGTGGTACTCTTACTGCTTGAGACATCAAAAGCTTTCTTGGAGGAAAAAGTATGTTAAAAAGAAAATATTACTAGCAGAAAATTATAAAGCTATGCCTTTCATTCTTAAGAATAATTTTAAAACCCTCACATATAATAGGGGAAAAAACACCATGTACCAAACTTTCTACGCTGCTGTGTTTTTCCACAGCTGCTGTTCTCATGTGAATTTCTACTGAATTCCAGTCCCCAATTTTACATTACTAAAACAGTTTTCTTCAAAACACTTAGAGAAACTGCAGGAAATCCAATTTTTCCAGCATGTGCCCAAGCATGAAGTGAGATCACTGCTTTATATACACATTGCAGATCATATGCAAAAGACTGTAAGTAGTCCCACTACATCTGTGGTGGATGTATCACTATTTATCTTTCTCATCTTTTCCTATCTATTCCAACAGTGACTCAGCAAACACAACTGAGCAATTTTCCAGAATGATGGAGAAAGTTGCTTGTCAAACAGTTACATCAGCATTGAACATCTAATTTGCATCATGGCAAACTCTGTTACAGACCTTTCCTCGGTGGAAGATGGACAATATAAGATTTCCAGAGTGCCTCAATTCTGACTGAGGGCCCTTTCACTTCTGCAAGGCTACAAACAAAACCACAGCAGAGATGCATGATAAGAAATGCAAGAACAGGGCAGGAAATAGCCAATATCACAGATACAAAAAAAATAGCAGATGGAGAGAAAAAGTAAAACTAAACAGAAGACTCTGTGACATCCCAGAAAGGATGTGACGCATGTTGCCAGCTCGTGTCCAGCCTCTCATCCACCAGTATCCCCAAGGCCTTCTAGGCAGGGCTACTCTCAAATCTGTTCATCCCTCAGCCTGTGTAAATTCATACATTTGAAGTCACAAAAGTCTGCTTTTAACTCCCAGCTGGGATCATATACTTCTCCAAATTTGTACTAGTAATATCAGCAACCATGATGAAAAGCAATAAAAAAATTGGAAGCATAAACAATTTTTACTAGAGTTAAAAACTAAAGCTAGAGAGAGGAGAGTACATTCAAATCTATCACAGAGAAAAAGCTCAAAAATATATATATCAGTTAACTCAGATATATATTGTCTTGATGTTTGTACCATTTGCCACATTCCTGGACTCTGGCTTTTGGGAAATTTCTTTCCAGTTTTATTAGCTATCCACACCACCTGTATGCAGTTAGCTTTAACCTAAAGGAAGCTCAATTTCATGGCAGATGTGTTGCATTTCAACCTTCAAGGCTGTAAGAACAAATAAAATATACCAAATTACATAAGGTCTCCATAAAGTAGTCTGCCAACTCCTGCTGCAGCTATTCTGAAAAAGACCACAAGTAAATATGTAATTTCTATGATGTAAAGGACTAGGAAAGAAGTGGGCAAAGACTGCACTGCTACTCCAGTGAATCTCTACTAGAAGCATCATAGTCTGATCTCACTGCACATGGAAATTGTGATTACCTGTCTTCAAAGAGCAAGAGCACAGTGCAAGTCAGTGTATAAGTGCAGAGTTACCATGGATAACTACCCCATGCTGACAAGATGCTGATATCAAGTGCTAACATTCACATGCTTTAGCAAATCCTGCAAATTCTTGTCACCAAAACAGTATGAGAAGTTTCTTATGTGGAGTATACTACCACATAAAGCATCACTGGTAAATGCTTTCTTTTAAGTTCAATTCTGTTACTGCTTTGCTACAATTCTCCCAAGATAATCCTGTTTACCAAAAAGACTCTTTACCTTATCTCCCCGTATTTCTTTGCAAGGGATGCCTCTGAGTATCCACTCATCTCTAAGATTCTCAAGCATAAGGTAAGAAAATACTACATCTTCTAATACATTGGCAACATGTACAAACTACAGTGGGAATTAAATGTGTTATTGAAATTAATATATGCATTTTTTCCAGCTGTTTACTCAACAGCAGTTATCCCTATCAGCATATTTGTCAGGTTGGAACTTGTTGCAATGTTTGTTACAGAGAAACAACTCTGGGAAAATCAGGAGTTCATAGATCCTGGCTGTCATATCAAAATCCCAATGCTGTTTCTGCCATAAAGCAATCCTATAATAAAAACGTTGGGTGACAGATCTACAGATTCCAGGCAAAATTCACATAATTTAAATCTTAAATAGAGTTATCCACAACCCCCAGATCTTCCATAGCTCTCATACAAAACACATAGCCCATGCACAGCGAGCAGGAGGCATTGAAATCCCATTTCTAAGGTGGGCTGGAAAAATTCAATTACAAGAAAGAAGAGTTTGCCCTTCTGACAATGCTTCTCTGTAGAGGTGAGACTGGAAGGCAACAAAGGGACTAACAGAAAGGCTTTGTGTCCATTAGCAACACTCTTAGTGGAGAAATATGCAATTACTGTAGGTTCCCCAGAAAGATTTATCAACAAATTCAGTCCTGCAAATCCATGTACTCTGTGGAGAGACACTTCCAAAATGTTTCTTTCACAGCAACCTATTCACATTAGCTGCAAAACCTCCTCAGAGCTCCTGGCACAACTGCTGTGTCTGAGTTCACATATTCACTCTCTTTCCACTGATAACTGAAGAGCAGAGGAGAGGTAGACAGCAGACTTACGCAGTGCCCTAGGGATCAAGGAATCCCAAGTAAAAGCCTGTCAGGAACCATCAAGCACATTATCCCTGAGATTTTCAGCCCAAAGGGCTGCTGCACAGCTAGGTCATTGACAGCAGCAGCTTGATACCAATCACATGGCTCACTGCAGTCTTGCATTGAGTGGGATAATTTTATCTTTTTCTCTCCAGAGCAGAAGACATGCAGGATCAGGACAGTATTTATGGAATACATGAAATGTGGTGGGTTTTTTTGCAATTGCTCAGAAGATTATATCAGAGAGAATATCAATATTTTAGGTAATATCCTGAAAGTATTAATACCTCACAAATACTACTGATTTGCCCAAAACACAAAGAACTAACACTAAAAAAACCCAACAACCAATGCCCCTCCCCCAAACAGTTGTACTGAGAAATTCTAATGAATGGCTTCACCTCCAAGAAAGGGAATCTGGCACAACCTGTCGAAGCCCTAAGGACCTTCTCACTACTGTTTTTGCTGTTTGTACTGTAATTGTACAAAGCACAGAGTCGACATTGTACAATGCTAGGTGCTGTAAAGTACATGCAGTACAATATCATTTCTGTCTTGAAGAGCTTACACTATCCTTGCAAACAAGACAAAACAAGTTGCTCTGAAAAGGGGAAAGATGCAGAGCAGATGACAGCAAGATGATGACAGTGATAAGGCCTACATACACAGATGCAAAGAAAAAAGAAAATTGATGGCTCTAAGCTAGCTCTAAGAATCTCTCCTTTTCATAATCAGATAATTCAGCTTATTTCCAGTTGCCAATTAAGGTTGCCTTTAGTGAGTGGCTTAGTTCTCATGGGCATCCCATCTGTCTTGTTCCTGGCCCTTCCCCCCTGCCCTCCTCCCCCAAGGGTATTGAGACTTTTTTAAAAAGGAGGACATTGTTTACTCCACAGATTTATTTCTGTAATGTTGTACAGCAATAAAGGACTGAACAAGCCAAAAGTTTGTCTGATACCAAAGCCCGTGTCTACTGCCAGAGAAAGCCAAAGGAGAGGTATCATATTTGTCCCTAAGGAAAGAGTTGAACAAATTGTTCCAGCCAATCCAGACAGCAAGAGAAAATGAGGTGCTTTCATTGCTAGAAGTTGATACTTCTCACCATGATAACATCTTCCTTCCCAAGGATCCCAAACTATACAGCACTGGCAGTCTTGTTACTAGGAACAAAGCAAATGTTCCTTTCTGTAAAACAGGGCTCTACACAGTGCAGAGCTGGTATTTTGAATTGCCAGGCACACAACAGAGCTAAAAGTAGTATCTGACCCTCAACCCTGTCACACACATCACAGATGCCTTCTCAGATAAATACTGTTAAACTGTCACACAAGATCCAGTAGGGGCATTCAAGTTAGTGCCAGCAGGAACATCTTTTACAGAAAAAGGAGATCTCAGGCAGTTTGCAGAGTCCAGTGGAAGCAGTGCTATACCTGCAAGCTAAAAGCAAGATGCTTGTCTCAGCCATGCTGCAGCTGGCAGGTGGTTAGGAGACATTTCACCAGAAACAAAAGGAAAGAAGTGTTGTGTGACAAGAATATAGACTCAAACCAGTTTCCTTACCAAGGTAAGTTACTGGTTATTATTTCTGAGCTTTCCAAAGAGTCTTGAACTGAGCAGCACAGCTACCTGCATGCTGGAAGAGAAAGTTTCAGGCAAAGGGCTAGCCTACAAGAAAACTAGAATGTACTAGTAAAAAATCTCTTCATCCTTTTTTTTTTTTTTTTTTTTTTTGCTGGTTCTTTAAGCTGAAATGAAAATAAAGACACACAGACTTCTTTTAAGAGCCCAAAAAATATAAAGTGGGATGCTATGCACATTCCCTCTGCGTGATCAAATGCATTAGCGTGGGGGCCCTGTTTTTCTTCAGTATAGGAAAGATCAAGAAAACAGGATGATAAATAATGTATAGGGGGAACATGTTCCTTTAAGATATGTTGGCACAGACATCAGGCTGGAAAAAGCAAAGCAGCATTAGTGTGTAATTACACAGAGGGTTTTCAAGAGTCTGCATTTCATGGAGATTCAAGAGCAGAGCTGAGATTTCTCAGGCTTGTAATGAACAAATACCAGTAGCATTTCAGCATATCTATAAAATCAAGATTAGTCCTAAGACAGGCATAATTTCACTTGTTTAACTAAAAGATGTGGATTAATTGGCAGAGGGATGATTGATCCCTGCTCCTGTAAGGGTCAGGAGTGAGCCAGATGAGGGAAGCCTCAAGGTACTCCCAAGATTGAAAGCAGATGTCCACATGACAAATGAACACTGGCATAAAGTGGGAGAAAAAACTAACCTTGAAGACTAAAACTGTTCTGGAAGGAAAACTGTAGAGATTAAGGTCAGGCCTCTGAAATCAGCAATCACAGTGCTAGATGGTGGATAGCAGTGAAATACATACTCAATTCCATCTCTTAGAGACAACTGGAAATACTCATTGCCAGCAAAACACTTACTGCTTGATCCACACAGAGCTAAATTAGCACATAATTTCCAATTCTGAAATTTCACTTGGGTATGCTAACTCCCAACAAAATCTTCTTAATTACAAAAAAAAAAAATGTTGTAACTGGCTCAAGGACTTGCATTGACTTCTGGTAAAGTGGGGCATTGCAATGCATGATGGAAATGCCATCAGGTTGCTCTTCAGCAGTGAATCCAGTGGAGAGGTCCATGGAACACCACTGTATAGAAAAGTATGCCCTCTGAGAGGACTTTGGAGAATATCCAACACCTGTTCTTAACAGACTAATTTCAATTTCTGGAAAGTTACAGCAGTATATTTTTTTTGCCCCATAAACACTTTTTAAAAAGTTACTTGTTTGGCCTGCCTGCTAGCTTTCTAATCCCTGGGTTTGGTCTTTATTTTTATGTCAGCATAAATGAGGAAAGGACAATTTTAAAAACTGGACATCCTAATACCAAGTCCCTTCATCTCAAATCACTGCAGCATACTTCAAAACATGCACATTCCAATCCTCTCCTTCAGAAAAACATGGATTAAGGAAAACACTGGGAGAGTGCCCACAAACCTTCTAGAATCTCACAAGTTATCTTTGAGTTTGAAGATGCTGAGACTAAACATCAAGTTTATTTGCTTGGGAGAGAAGTGTAGCCTTCAAAGCACAGCCAAAACAATGTTGATAGTTGAGTGGATGAACAGAAATCTTTTGGGCAGTGAGGGCTCACCACTAAGCCCTGGGAGCCAGAACATATGACATTTTCATAATATGAAACTTCACATTCAACACCCATATTGGCTATCATTTATTCTCCACTTTAAATGAAGAATCCTACATTTCAAATCTTCACAGCTCTCAAAATTACTAAGCTGGTTTGAGCTTTGGTATGGGGACACAGATTCATCTGCTAAACATCTGCAGATACTTTATAAAAGAAAAAAGGGAACTACTAGTTCTACACTACAGAATGAATGAACATGCAGCCTTCTCCTGTCTTTCACGAAATCAGAAACTCCACAAAACACACACTGTGAACAAAAAACTTGATAAAAATAATATCTCTAAAAATAAATGGGAAAAACAAGATGTCCAGCAACTAAGTCAATTGGAGGGTTTTGCTCTATGTGACAGTTTTGTTCGTTATAATGATCTTGAAACACTACTTATTCTTTTAAAGGTAGAAGAGGAACAGGAAGTGAAAAGAAAATGGTTATCACATCAAGATGAAGAAATACTACAGAGAAGAATTTTGAACAGTTTCACTGCATGAACGACCTCTTGCTCACCTTTTAAGTTTTGAAGTATATATGATCAGAAGTTTTGAAAAGGCACAGAAGTGTCACTTTGAAATTAGATGCAAACTAAATCTAATCTGCAGAGATGCCTGAATGACAATTTCAGCTGGGTATTTCAAAGCCACCTTGCCTTCAACTCTGGTAAAGAAATCCTGTAGCTGGGTGGAGGTCATTTTAATCCTGCTCTTTATCTTTCTTAAGCCCTTGTTTACTGACTATTTGCTCAGTTGACTAACGTCAGTGTTAGTTTCTGTGGACAGAAAGCACACAGCTTTTCCCTCAAGAATTGTTTTGTAAATTAGTAAGAAGAGATAGTGCTCACATCCAGTATTTGAGGACTTCTGCAGGTTTTAAGGGAAGAAGAGGCATCCTGCTAAAGTATTTACAGGAAAACAATCAAACAAGAGACAAACAGTTCAAATTCACACTCAGAAAAAGGAAGAATGAGTGCTAAAACCAGAAGCAGTTCGTGAAACAGTTTGCTTCAGTATTTCTCAAGCAGTTTGATACTAACAGTCCTGATCAAGACAAGCAGAATTTGGTTTTCATGTTTTTAAAATCGCAGTTCCCCAGAGTGACTGCTTCACACAAATGTTCATCATAGAAGAGGTTCTGAACCCACGTACATTCCCAAAGCAAGCTCAGGGAGCCCTTGGCTAACCCAGTAAAATCCAGCATTCACAACATAACCAGCACGTGTCCAGCTCCATTCTCCATGTACTCTGCCTGTTTCCTAAAGCCCCCCTCAGGCTGGCCCTATTGGCAGCATCCTGATGTACTTACTATTCAGTGAAGAATCTGGCAATGCCATACTGACTAATATCTTCTCTGTTCTCCAGCAGCTGGCTCACTGCATCCTCCATGTATGTGAGGACATGTCGCTGAGCTGCAAATAGAAGACAGTAAGAGAGAAGTTAGAATATAAGGGGCCTGCAAAGCCCAGAGCCAGACAAGCCCAGCTGTGTGCCTTACACGATATCAAGCGTTTGCTTCCTCAATTAGAGAGTGGAGGTTTCTTTCTCCCAGAAATGGATAGCAAAATTCATCACCTAAATCCTGCTTTCCATCCTGGCTTACACGGAGTTAGTCATTAACAGTGCTGACTCTTTTTTAGAATCCCCTGAGATTTTGGTATTGAAGGAAGATGAGGAGTTGTGAGGCAGTTTCACTGGAAAATGCTTACTCCAGAGGAGTTCCTGATTTCTGTTCTGAGCCATCTTTCCTACACAGATTGTCAATGCTGTTTCAAAGGGGCTGTTGCAGAGCTTTAGGTGTTCCTTGCCCTTCCCTCTATACCAAGGCCAAGTAGCTTTAAGGTTGTTCTGTAAAGGTTTCTTCCTGAAGGTGCAAATAAAAGTACATCTGTTTCCAAACAAGCATCAGTGAATGTGGCAGGTGGGGAACAGATCCGAATGCCAAGAGAGATTTATATTGCCCAACAGCCAGTTTCAAATAACTGCCTAGGCCAAACACAGGAGAATTTCAGAAAAGGTGGATCTGCCAATACCCCACCACAGAATGACACTCACTTATAAGACTCCTGAGTAGAGACAGTTTGGTGCAACACAAACTGTTTTGCTGCTTCTACAGGGGCCAGACTGTACAAAACAAGCATTTGCCAGGGAGGAAGCAGCACAGATTTACCACTGAGCCCCTTTGATGTTTTTGGCTAGAAACCAAGCTGGAGCAACAAAGAGCCGAGTCTGAGGTGATGTGCCAGCTAGCAAGCAGTAGACTTTCCAAACCTACAAGTTCAACAATCAGAAGACAAGTTACAACGAACCCAGGAAAATCATTCCTAACCTGGAAAGCACACAAACCCTGTTCCCAAACCACACACCTCCATCCTAAACACGTATCCTACTGCACCTTTGCAAGTAGTGTCGTGTCCTAAAAAGTGCAGGAGAAAACCCTTAGGGAATATAGGAAAGGCAAGGGCTGTTCTTACTCCTTGCCAATCTGCTCCAGACTTGGCAGAATCACCCCCTCACCAGCAACTGGCCAACCTCAGACCCACATCAATATTCTCCAAACCATTTTAATTTGTGTTTAATATCCTGGTAAGCATAAAGCCTGTGCCACTTGATACACAGCATGGAAGGCCCTTTCATCTTAGTGTGGGGCAGGTGGACTTCAGGAGAGGCCCGGAAATGATTATTCCCAGTGGATACAGTGATTAAAAGTATGCATGAATATTGATTGCTATCAGGGGATTTCTCTGCCTAGAACACTTCTCAGGACAATGGTAAAATTGGTTAAGCACACCCTGGAAAATACCTTGCAGCTGATAGCAAAATGGTGAGCCAAAGGTTTAAAGATATTATCTGGCACTAAAAGATATAGGGCGTAGCTTTATTTAATTATTTTAATGCAAAGGAATAAATTTAATTTATGTGAGTGATTAAAGAAAAATAGCTCTGCGCACCTGTGTCCCCTGAGGGAAGGATGAGTCCGTGCAGCTCAGTCATAGGCTCAAGATAGTAACAACTGGGTAACTTTACTTCAGCCCATCCTGCCTCCCTCCTCTTGAAGCAGTCCATCTCACACTCAGCAATCGTCTCCCCAGGCCCCTCTTGAGGTGTCAGCAGTACCAGATTATGTCAGGAAATGGTACTAGCAGACAGACCTCCACTCATCTCAGCCTGCAATAAACTTCTGCTCAACTGCAAAACCGTTCTCAACACTTTGTGGGAAGTATACACTCCTTTCATAGAATAGTCCCTATCAATGAATGGTGTTTCTGTTATTTTGCTTCTTTAGAGTCATAAACTTCCCCTAAAAGTCTTTGGGAATAGACAGGCATGGCCCCAGAGTGCTACACCACACGATGTGGCTGACCTCTGTAATAAATACCTTTGAATCTGCTCCAGGAGAATAAATTAACTTTCAACATAGAGTTTTAGACATTTCAAAATGTACACAAAAATATATAGGTCACTATTGAATACCTGTACATTGAATTGTGAAAGGGTATTTTTCTTAATCTTTCTGTTGCATAGCCTAAGGATCTTGGCAAAGAGCCTCTCTCCCTATTTCCCAGAAGTGTGGGTAGAGGTGTGGTGAAGGGAAGAAAACTGAGAAGAGAAATTAGAAGAAAATAGCACTTAAAATCTCCTTGAGAAGTCTCCCTCTTTGTCCCTTTGGCTGCTGTGCTCTTTTCCAGGTAGCACAGTTCACACTGCCAAGCCAAATTCCAGCTCTGGCTTCCTGCTCACTGACTGCCCAGTTCCATGGAATGATGCAAGTAATATGTTTTATAACCCAACTAATGCTATGCTATACAGGAAAGTCATAGAACAAAATGTAATTTGCAGACAGGTTTTAGCAGGCCAGAGAGGCAAAATAAAGTACCAGGAGTCTGGTTATAGCAAAAGAGTAGTTCCTTAATTTATACAAATGGTACTTTCCATAACAAACACTGGAACCATACTGGAACATTAACTGTTCATGCAAGCATAGTCAAAAATCTGTGGAGTTCTAGGCAAAATAAATGAGATGATTCATATATTTTATAGTTTTTGAAAATTCAGGGATAATGATGCTTGCTCATATTTTTGAGGCCAACTTTGCAATAACAAAGCAGCAAGTCCAAATCAGAATGTAAAGCTCAAATACTCATGCCACTGTGCTATTACAGCTTTCTGTCTCTACTAATTTTCTTCCTGACAGAACTCCAGTATACTGCAGTTTCCATACAGGAGGTGTTACACCAGGACATCATCCTTGGCATTTGTTTGTTTCGGGCTTATTGTAACAGAAGTTCCCTACTCATACAGAACTTTCCAATGCAATCCATATTCTGTAAATGTAACAAAATTTCTCAACTCTGAAATCCCAGGCAACCACCCCAAAGAGGAAGCCAGCATGCCTGCCACACTCATTTGGTAGGTGCCACACTCTTTGCTGTCAGATTTAAAAGCTGACAGTCAGCTTTCACAAAGGAATCTGACAGCGTAAGCTCACAAAGGATTTTTCAGGCAGCCCATAACCTGATGTTAAGTAAATACCTTTGCACAGAATATCTTAATTCTTATCACTAAACCACCAGCAGTGATGTTATACTTGGAGCCTCAGCCCAATCAGTAGCAGCATGTACAGCCCCTCCAAAGCTGAACAGCCTCTGATACTCACATGCTCACATCCCACCACCACTCACATGCCCAATGTTTAAAATGAATTTTGGAATGAATGCACTTTTGGCTCAGAACCAAATTCAGGGCTGAGCAGTGGCTGTTCAATGCAAGCATGGCCAGACCAAGTCACAAAAATCTTCAGTTTACAAGTACAAGGTATAGTAAGAATTACACCCACAGTCAATCCACAATGTCTATGGATTTCTTTAAAACAGATTAGGCAATTACAACTAATTCCATTTCGCCATAACCACACCAAATAATTTTGCATATGTATTTAACATAGTAAAAATAGTCGTTTTAGAAGCCACCAAGTTACTTGTTTCAATCTTCTGATGAGAATAAACAATCCACTACTTTGTAGGTTTGATTACAAATGTTGTAAGAACAAACAATAATACCTGAAAAGTCTTGAAAGAAAATTTAATGCAAATAATATCAATGCACAAAACCAAATATATGCATTGAAATTCTCAGAGCCAGAAATTCGGGAGGAAGGAAGGAAATAGATGTCACCTTTAAGTCATGATACCATGTATGTGTAATGTTTTTATTATCCAAGTGGTTGTATTATTACTTAACTCTTCAGGAGACATGACTTCTTATGACTTCTTCTGAAATAAGAGCTGTCTATCAAAGCAATTTGTTCTGTAAGCACACAAGAGGGCTTTTTTTTTTTTTTTTAAGTTGAGATCATTCCTGGCATAACTGAATATGTTGAAAAATCAGGAGTGGGAATTCCTGGAAAATAAGACCAGCTTTTCTTACTTATTTGCCTCCTCCTCAGCTGAAGTGCTGAAAATACACACTACTTGATGCAATTAATGTAATGATTCATTTCAGTTATCAGAAGCTCAAGTGCATAACAAGCTTTAATGTATCTGGAGTATTTCTGGCATTTTTTAATCTCTGAGAACACATACTCTGAGAGCACAAGGCAATAGCTAAATAGCCCTTTCAGAATTTGTTCTAAACTGGAGCTTAACTAAGGATGCTGCCTTATTACACACATTGGAAAGATACAGTAACGTAAAATCAATTTCATGCAAACATTATCAAAACAATAATGATGCAAGAGAGAAATAGCAAGAATACAAACTGCAACAACAAAATCACATCAACTCTGGAAAATTTTCCAGCATTAATGGTTTTTCAGGATGCTCTTTATAATCTTTTCAGATATCATTAAAGACCTGATCTCTTCAGACGTTGCTAAGAAATGGCCTGGGAAAGAGAAGGAAGTGAACAAAACAATTAACCTGAATGCTACATCTCTGTACTGTCATAGTTCCTTCCAGCTTTGCACAGCTTCACAGTGTAATTTCCTACTAACCCTCAAAAGCAAAATGTTTTTTGAAGGACAGAACATATAAGTACAAGTAGACCTTGTCATACCAGAGGTATCACACAACATGAGACGTGCTGTTAGTCAGGAGCACATGCCAAGGGGTCACACAGCATAACTATAGCATATTTCATATGTTTGAAGTTTCAAAACCATTTTCAACAAAAAAATTAAGGAACATTTCCATTTATAATTTAATCTTGACCATAGCTGAGAATTTGTTTCAAACAATGAGCATAATACTGCACACAGACTGACTTAATTGTGCAAGTCCTTCCAGCAGACTGCTTCCTGCAAGGTGGCACACAGCAGCTAGAAACCACCCCCTCACCAAAGCAAGTTGTTGAGCTGCCTTTTCTTTTTTTGTTTGGTTGAGGGCTTTGCAGGCTTTTTTTTAAACCTAGAATCATGGAAGAAATTGTCATTCCAGTTTGTTATAAGGCATTAAGTAGTCTAATGGTTCCCTACCTATTTATGCTCAGAGGGACATATGCAAAGGACTGTACTCCCCAGTTCTGGAACTCTACCTAATTCAGGATCAGATTTCACCTGTAGCTTTCAAGTTAAGGTGGAAATCCTGTGGTGCAACAGCAGTATGGTGGTGAAACCTCCATCTTTTGGACAAACTACTAGACTGAATCTAAGAAGATTCAAATTTAACTAACATTTCTATAAGCAAATTCTTACACATTATATTCAACTTCTACATTACAGTTCTCCTATCTGTAGGATGGGAGATAGATATCATATCTACAACAGAGCAAGAAATAATATTTTTAAAAAGGCATTCTCTTCTCTTTTTCTAGACTCTTGAGATCTTTCAGCCACAGTGCTTCACAGAAGTTCACCAAATATCTATACTAAGAGGAGAATCAGTGTCAGCTGAGATGTCTGGATAACAATGTAGCCTATGTGTTGATTATGCTCTTAAAGGAAATTATTGTACTTGCACTTTGCAGTTCAGTATTTCTTAAGACTGTTCAGAAGACGAGTAAGCCTGAGGCTTCAGCAAAATCTCCACACAACTGAAGTTCTCTGTTGGGAGCTACTCAGTTTTGTAAAAGAATGTATACTCTTTCTAATCATTAAACCCCGAGATGTTTTATGAGAGAGAAGAGGAAGCACAGCCGTGTTTCTGGCACTTGAGAGGCCCATGCTTTACTGATAAGGCACTTCCCCAGCAGAGTATTTGCATTCTTACATGCCTCATATTGGCAAAGAAGGACAAGAAACTGGCTGGGTAGTAGAAGGCAGGAGAATACATAGAAAATAGAAGTTTGGAAATTTGCAGTACTCTACTGCTTTTTCTCCATAACTGGAAAGGGGAGCCAGAAAGTAATACAATATGAAGCTTCAGAGACAGCTGCAGGAGCAGAACAATGCACTAAGTGCTCCACTGCCTGCTATAAATAACTGAGCAATCACCAGTTATTAAACCATAATGAGGAAAGCATGAAAAAGTGTCTCAAATATGCCTCATTCTGCCTACTGTAGTTCCAGTCTCATCCATCAAATGAGAAACACATTATCATCACTATACCCAAACAAGAAATGTTGTTTATTCAGTGAAAATACTGTTTTTAATGTCCTGCTTGTAACAACATCATCTTGACTGTAGCCTTTCTGCCAATTCTCAGACCTCATCTCCATTCCTATTCACTAAGTAATGGTCATCTCTTTTCTTCTATGTACTGTCTCATTGTGGCATGAGACATGTTGCCCTGATTTTTATATTCCAGGAACTTTGGCATAACAAAGCTTTGCAATTACTTTTCATCCTAATTCTCTCCCTGTTCATTTCTACTTTAACTCACAACTGCTTTTATTTCCCTCTTAGTATTCTAACTGGTTGTAGAAGAATTGTCTCAAATAGAGGAAGAGGAGGCATGGAATAACACAGCAAGTAGCACATTATGTTATTCTGGCTGCTCAATTTGTGTGTTGGCCTGGTTTTCATAATGAAAAAGAGAAGAGGGGAAGAGGTGAGTTACCCATTCCAGCTCAGAAATGGCAGGGTCATCTGGTCTATGAGAGTCAGAGAATATCTTAAGGGGCAAGCTAGGGCAACACAACTTCAAAATGAAATTAGAGAAAGTGAAATTTATCACAGTTCCTTACAACCCCACTTCAGACAACTGCATTAACAAGACTTTGAGGTGCACAACAGAACAACCCCAATAATGGTGGTTTCGGAATGCCAATGCAGAAAATGGAAAAGCAATTTAGAAAAACATGTGGGGAGGTGTGTTTATTGCAGGTGGGAGGAGGGGGAGTTGGGGGTTGTTTTGATTTGGTTTTTAACCATTTTCCTATTGCTAATACACACTAAATTCCTTAGGATCTGTGCGCAGTTTGGCAAGTTATAAAGTCTCACGAAGGCAGAAACACTGATTTTGGTAACGTTTATAGCTAATAAGAAAATGCTTCCCCCCTCTAAGAGACAACAGAAACCGCAATCTAAACCCAAGGTATACTAAGTAATGAACAGAACAGTCTCTTATACAGGTTATTCCTCAACCTAACATGGTCACACATGCCTTTTTCTGACTTCAATGTCAGAACAATTCAGAAAGTTGTACAAAATGGAAAGGGAATTCCAAATCAGCATGTGGAACAGAGATAAAAGGACGCTCACCTAGGTGGCTAGTAAAGCTGCTTGCACCTAACAGTCTTGTACATATAAGAAATCCCATGTCTTACCTTCAGATGTGCAACAGAAAAGTGGTTTATTTTCACACTTTAAGTATTTTTAGACTGCTTCCTAGATTGTTTTGAGTGATTCAATTCTTGCTGACAAGTTTCACACAATTAAAAGTGCCTATTTCATTAAAAACAATTACAAGAACCTAAAATGAAGTTGGCTCATTAAAAAAAAGAAATTTTGCAGGTTTCAACCTAGAGCCACTCTGGAAAAGTTATGAACTTGTCTATTAGCATGTAGGTTGAAAATGCTGAGGTAATGTGACAGAACAGCACAAACCCAAAGGGTGTGTCTAGCCTGTCTGCATGGCACTGATGCTGTTCTCAAACACCCAAAGCTCCACGACTGAAATCAGCAACAAGAAATTCAGCAAGGTGAGTCCCATCAGAGCAACCCTGAGTACAGAAGTAAACAAACCTATTTCTGCCTTGAGTTTCCTTGACACAGAACAGCATTGCAGTTATGCAGGTATGCACACAGCACCCGAACAGCAGCCTAGCAGCAACAGCACAGTGAGATTCAACTCCAAGACAACTTAGATCACTCCTTTGCTTAAATGGTTAAACAAAACTCTTTTAGTCCAGTGCCCCCTGCAAGACAGGTTTTCCATTTCCAGCAGTGTTTCTATACTCCTGTTCCATTCTGAATTATAGAAATGGCAAAATCATGATGGAACAAGTAGCACAAAACAATCCATTCCATTTCTGACCTTCCCTTGTACAAGAAAGCCACAGAAAATCATGTATACCTTTATAAGAGTTATTACCAAACAGTCTCTTGGGCCTAGGAAGCAATGGCTGAAGAGTTTCACCTCACAAACACTCTCTTGAACACAATCCAAATGCTTACTACTCGTAATTCATCTCATCTTCAGCAATTAAATGAAGTCATATTGACTTTATTCCATCCTAATTATTTTTATTTGACACATTAACATCAAATCACTTTGCTGCTCAGTTTCCTGGAACATCAAGCTGTTACAGCCAGCTTAAAAAGGATGTAGTCTTCAAAGGGGCTGCTTCACAGGTTAAAAGACTTTCATTTATATCGGAAACATTACCCATGCTACCTAATTTCGGAACAAAAGCTAACACTCGAACCATCTCGCAACGTAAGAGCAGCACTCCTTCCTATTGTTGGGAAACGAGCATAAAATAAGGATGCTCACACAGATCTGTGAGCAAAACAAGCTGGTAACGGGTGAAGTCTGTCCCAGAAAGGCCGGACGCCGCTTGCTGCTACTCACATCGCCAAAGCGGGCAGTGAGGAGGCGGCAGCAAAGCTCCCGCCGGCTGCTGCCGGAGACCACACCTCTGGGCACCCGAGGGATGCTCCCTGTTCCCGAGAGGGCTCTGCAGCCCTCCCACCCCAGCGCCCGACACCCCCGGTCTGTTCCGGCCCGGTGCTGCCCGCTCCCCAGCCAAGGCGGACCCGGAGCCGCTGCGAGCCCCCTCAGCCCGGCCCGGCCTGGGGCCGCCCGCCGCAGTCCCCGGGAAGGACGGGCCGGGCCGCAGCCACCCCGGCCCCGCCGAGCCCTCCCCATGCCGGGCCGCAGCACACCGGGGGAACAGAGTCCTCGGGAAGCCTCCCCGCCCCGCCGCGCCGCTCCTCACCCAGGTACTCGGGCCCGGGCAGCGAGAGCCGCTCGGGGCTCAGCATCCTCCTCCCGCCGCTCCTTCCCGGCTTCCGCCCGTTTCCAAGGCGCCCGACGCTCCCGGCGCTGCTCGGCCGCTCGCCCCGGCTGGGAACACGCCCCTCGCCGCCAGAGTTCCGTGCCCACAGCTGGCCCCGCCGCCCGGCAGCCGCGCCGCCCGCGCCCTCAGGGGCTGGGGCAAGGCTGGGGGAGAGCCCGGGGGAAGGGGCGGTGGCTGCAGCCCCTGGCAGCGCCCTGAGGAGGGGGCTGCGCGGAGGCCGCGCTGGGCGATGCCCTGGGCGGCTGCTCCAGGGCCGAAGGACACCTCAGAGAGGGGAGAGCGAGTCAGCAGGCTCTCCCGAAGGGCCGAAATGGCAAGAGAAGAGGCACCTGTAAAGGTCATTCTGATTAGATTCAAATGGTCAAATTTGTCTACTGCTAGGGGTTATCTAGGGCTGCAGCTGTGGGGGAAAAACCTTGATTTGAAGGTGAATTGTAACAAGTTAAAATCATGGAATATGCTGAGTTGGAAGGGACCCATCAGAACCATTGAGCCCAGCTCCCGGCCCTACAGAGGACACCCCAAAAATCACACCAGGAGCCTGAAAGCATTGTCCAGATGCTTCTTGAACTCCGCCGGGCTTGGTGCTCTGACCACTGCCCTGGCTTAATGAAGTCAATGTGTAGCGGCTTTGTCCCAGAGAGCAAAGAGTGAAAGTGTGACCAAGGAGATCCTTTAAAGTTGTGTCCTTCTGTCCATACTGTCCCAGAGCTGGAATTTTTGCACCCCTTGTGCTCAGGAGAGGTAGGTGTGGGGAGCCTCAGGAACTGCCTGTTCTGCATATTCAAGCAGAAATAAGCAGAAAAGTCCTGAGTCACAGGGCTCTTTCTGTTCTTGGCTGGGAACTTGTCTGGGAATGACCATTTTACCAGGGATGGAGGAGAGGCAGAGCTCTCCATGTGACTGGAAGCACGCCTGCTGGGCTCCTCTTTCCCAGAAGCTGATGTGGCTAAAATTCACTAGTTACTTTGCAGTTTCTTTCATCACCATTAGAAAAAATATAAGGAAGGAAGGAAGGAAGGAAGGAAGGAAGGAAGGAAGGAAGGAAGGAAGGAAGGAAGGAAGGAAGGAAGGAAGGAAGGAAGGAAGGAAGGAAGGAAGGAAGGAAGGAAGGAAGGAAGGAAGGAAGGAAGGAAGGAAGGAAGGAAGGAAGGAAGGAAGGAAGGAAGGAAGGAAGGAAGGAAGGAAGGAAGGAAGGAAGGAAGGAAGGAAGGAAGGAAGGAAGGAAGGAAGGAAGGAAGGAAGGAAGGAAGGAAGGAAGGAAGGAAGGAAGGAAGGAAGGAAGGAAGGAAGGAAGGAAGGAAGGAAGGAAGGAAGGAAACTGCATGTGTTGTCTATGTTTTTAATAACAAGTGCAAAAGAACAGAAATAAAATTAACAACTTGTACATGCATGCATGCCTTTATTCCACTAGAGGAAAATGCTAAGGCATTGGCCACTCAGCTTTAATCTGTATTTAAAGGACACCCACGTTTAAAAAGAGCAAACAAGATGATACAACTTAACTGTTAATATCCCACATAAGATTGCCTGGACCACTCCTCTGTCTTTTGTTCCATCTTTAAAGCATATGGTTTAGATATAAATATTTCAAAGATGAGCAGAGAGAATAGTTTAGGGAGCAGACAATGAGACACTCCAGTGTGAAGAATGATTGAAAAAATGTAAGATTGCCTTAAAGAGGGTAAGCATAACATGTGAAATGATGTTATCTAAAATTATTTGTGCTACCATGAAACTCATTCAAAACTCCACGTTGTTCAGTTTTGCGCTTTGTGCATTTTGTTATAAGCTATAAATTTAAATGTGGGATATTTTTTAAGTAATAGATACAATTAGACCACAGAATACTTTGATACAGGGTATTTTTGAGCCCAGAAATTCAGCGGAATTTAGAAAGAAAGTGGATCCAAGCAGAATGAGAAAACAGGATTATGCTGTTACACATAAGCAGTGTCACTGGTCTTTAAAAACCTCTTCCTAATGCCGGTCAGCTGAGCTGGTAGGAGCCTTCCACAGGTTGTGCACTGTTTCCTTTTTGTTGTTTAAACCATTTCTGTAAACCAGAGTTTAGCCTTGATCAGTATCTGGAGCACTGATTTACAAGAGGCCTTTAAAGTCCAGTTTTGAATACTACATATTCTGACATCTCTCTGGTTTGTCCTTTGGGGCTGTTGGTTGGTTTCTTTTTTCTTTTTTTCTTTTTTCTTTTTTTTCTTTTTTTTTCTTTTTTCTTTTTTTCTTTTTTTCTTTTTTTCTTTTTTTCTTTTTTTCTTTTTTCTTTTTTTTTTTTCCTTTTTTCCTTTTTTTCACTTGTTAATCTTTGGTCTCTATGGGCTAGACTTTGTTATTTCCCTCAGACCGACTAAGGGAAACCTTTTGGACACTGGTCCTATTTGCAGTTTTAATAACAGTGAGTTTCAGTAGTAATGTGCCTGACAGTTAACAACTTTAAAAAAAATATATAAAAACAAGATGTCCTTTCTGGAACCATTTATAGACATCCCTGTTTACTTTTATTTCTCCCTTGGCTTGCCAGAGCCCGGATTAGGTGATATAACAGATCAGCAGCACTCACCTGTTCCCTCACTCTCATGACCTGAAAAGGGAGAAATGCTGCCAGCCTGGCCATAGGTGTTAAGTTTGTTTTAGCAACTTGATTTTAGAATCCTAGACTAGTGCATTTTAATAAATTGAGAAGGCTTTTCTGGGCCACTGGAAACCATCTGGAGGTTTAATAGCTGCCCCCAGAGGGGCACATCTAACAAGGGTTTAATGTTCTTTTGGACCCAGCTGGAAGAACGATGGTGAAAAAATTATTTTTCCCTGTCACAGCCCCTTGGTAGATTATCAGAGGTACAGATCTTACTTCAGGGCAAGCCTATGGAGTACTTTTACCATCTACCCTGGGAATCATGGTGATGCTTACATCTCTTAATTAAAATTGCTGTATTTTGTTTACCAGGGACATTTGGGTATCCAAATCAGTCTTTCAAGGAGGAAGATTTGGATTACATTGGTACATTTTGTGCACACCCTCTTTCAGAGTTAATGTGATATTGATGTGATTTAGCTTAATTCACTTTGAAGTGTGGTTTAAGTAGAATTTCAGAAATCATACATTTAGTAAACTTAGTTATATAAGAGTCCAAGTGACCACAAGTTTGAAAATAGTTAGTGGTGTAATTTAAATTACGTCATGAAATAAAATGTCTTTATTATGTTAAGATGCATGGACTGAAAACCTCTTTCCTGTGTAAGTTTTGTAAGTGTTTCTCAGCAATTTAGCTAAAATCACATTTCTGTTTTTCTCCAGAAACACCTATTTTGCCCCCACTATGTTAATTGCTTAGCTTACTCTGCTGATTTTATGTTCATCTTCCTGAGTTATACTACCAATGTTTAATTGAAATATTTTCCTTTTATTAGACAAAATTCTCCTGAGAAACAGCTCCTCTTTCAGAGAGAGTATTATATGGAATAATAAACAAGACTAGATACCAAGAAAAAAATTTCAGAGGAAATGCCTTGTTTTAAGCAGACTCAATCACTTTGCCTGGCTTCTATTACTTTTCTTGGAACGAAATGTTTCATTTGCTTAGAATTTCAACAATTATTACTAAGGTAGTTACAATACAGCCTGTTAGGTATATTGGAGGAAACAAACTTTTTTTTTCTTCAAGTGGGGGATGGAAATGCTGTTGCTACAGTGTACAAAGAACTAAGCTGTGGGTACTCTTCAATATTGTTCCATGTGACTGTGAAATCAATGTAAGACAGTTTCACAAAAACACTGAGAAAATGTGTCTAGCCTTTCTTGTTTATCTTTTGAGCATCTAAGGCTTTATCTTATTTTAAAACATAGTTAGCTAAGAGCCTGTCTCGTGCAGAACTCAGCTTTTTTGACTTTGATAGTGCTTTGCTTTTGCTTTGATAGTGCTTCGAGGTTTCCCACATATTTCCAGATGAACTTTTCCTTGTACATAGTAACTAATAAAATTGCAGGTGTGATAACAAAAAGACACACGAGAACCAAATTATACTGTGAGGAGAAAAACATTGACTGAAACAGCTGTCAGTCTTTATTGATAAGCTGTCAGTCTTTATTGATAATTATTTTGGGCACAGTAGCAGAGGTAAGTTTTGAGGAGAGGTCTGAAGAAATGGAGAATAAGAGTTTCACATGCTATTATTTATGTAAATTATTGGAAATCTTGTAAGTGAAATTAGAATTCTGTTTTGTAAGTAATTTAAAAAATCAATGGCACTGAAGCTGGATGATTCATTTATGAGTCAGTTGCAAACCCATAAAAACCTCTCATTAAGTTTTTTATTTAATAATTATTTATGTGAATTATGACCAAACTGTCTAAACACATGCACTAAAAATAAGCTTATCTTAAATAAAACGGTCAGCCAAAACCACAATGAAATTATGTGATGAAATCCATATTTTTATATTGTTGGCTCCTCAAGAGTCATCTACAGGAAAAATCCAGTACTTCTAGTGCTTCTCCTAATCTGAACCTTCTCAAACTGAATGAACTGTTTATCTGGTTCACCTATAGCACAGTGGTTTTGCACAAGTAAATTAATTATTTTTCCCAAATAATGCAGTATTAATACTGGTTTCCTCTTCAGGTAAGACCTAGACAAGCAGATAGGTTTTACACTGTTCTTTAAGATCTTTAGAGAAATAAGATCCACCAAGTTTCTCTCTCCTAACATCTGCCACAAGATGAGTTTTGGAAACAACTGTGTGTTTTCCAGTTAGTGATAGATAACGTGACAACACAGCAGCTCTCTTAAGTAGCCAGCATTACAGAGCTTAAGCAGTAATTGTACCTGGAAGTTAGATATCAGGAATATACTTAACTAGTAAGATGTCATAAGCACACAGGAGACTGTGCTGTGAACATGATGCCATCATAATTTCTATTTTATTTACTAGTTTAACTGCATTTTAATCTGGATTGCTAAGATTTTATTTTCCCTCTTGAACTGGTGGACAGAAAGAAAGTAAAGTGAGATCTGATCTGATTTTGAGATCTGTCTGTATTGTTAATGGTTTAGGTCTAAACAAGCTCCAAAATCCTTGTATTTTAAATATGAGTTGGTGGAGAAAAAAAACCCCTTGAAATATTCTTCTACTCCTCGGCCATTGGAGTACTTTTGAACTCTGCATGATGGGCTTAAGAGAAAAGGGAATAGTACTATGACAGATTCTGTGGCTCATGGAGGCCACATGTTCATTTTCAAATCAATGGTAGCTGTAAGCTGTATAATAGATTCCTGGCATGTATTAAATGCACTGTCCAAATTCTGATTTTGAGTTTAGTGTTTAGTAAGCAAAGTTGGCTTTTTCTGTAAGAGCAAACTGTTGAAAGACTCTCCTCCAGTTTTTGTTCCCATTATCTCATCAGGAAGGAAAGGACATCTTTAAAAGTACTTAAGTACCAAGTGAGTGACCCTTCTCTGTTGGAATGCCGCCCCACTAATGATGCAGAGAAGAAAAACAGCCATTTCTGGCAGAGTTTGCAGGATCTCTCACGCCAAACAACAACAACAAAAAGTTTAAAATGCCTGGTAAAAATAAATATCACTATGAAATTCTGGCATGGGAAGCATTTCTGACAGCCAAGGCTTAGCTCATCCTGGGGGGTAACCCAAAAAGGCCAGCAATTTTCATCCTTTGTTTCTACTTATCAAATGTTCCTTCCAAACATAAGCTGCCAGACTCTGCTATCCATTAGACAAGGTGTCTGTGTGAGAAAATTGTAATAAGTAAATGCTTCTCTGTGTGTGCAAGAGAGCAGGCAGATCTAAGTGGGAGTGGGCTGTTGTGTCTGTGGATGAAGTGAAGCCATAACTCTGATGGCTGCAGTGGCCAGCTCTTATGGGAAAGGTGCATAACTTCCTGTGTGCAGAACAGAGATTGATCACATGCAAAGTACTCTGAAAATATTTTGTCTTATAACATCTGCATGGAAAAGCAAATGATGGAATCAAGGGAAAAAACCCAAACAAACAAAACAAAAGAGATCACAGATTCATTAAAATAGTGGAATTCTTGCAAAACAATCCTTAATTCTGTCTATTAGCTACACAAAATGGCATTTGGAAGACAGCACTGCAGAACCCTGCCACTGTACAGGAGTTGCAGTCAAAATATTTTTCCAGCAAAAGCACACATCCGTAGCCTGGTGATTCACTCTATAATACAAGAGGACATAGTGATGAATGTTTTTTTTCCTTTTTGCTACATGCATAAGGTGTTTTCAAGAGTAACACCTTTATGGAGTCACTAGAGGAGAAGATAGACATTGGACAATGATATAATGGTTGGAGTACTTAGGAAGAGAGGCAAATCTGAGAGAGAATAAACCAACTGAGACTGAAACAGTAAATGAAGATTATGGCAATTAATTCTAAACAGACAAGAGGACATTTTTTCTGAACTTTTTCAGAATATAGTAGAAAATTAAGACCTAATGAAGTTTTATTGAGGAATGTTTTTATATTTTTCTTTTGATATGTTAACTTTATCATTCTAATTTCTATACCACAGCAAAATATGTTGACCATTCTGCATTTCAATCTGATAAAAACATTAGATATTAAGAAAATATCCCTAAGATTCTAACTTTGTGTTAAATTTTACCTTGTGTTGGTGAAGGAAGAGGTGTTCCTTGAATATGTGACATTTAGATGTGGATCAGAATTTCTCTCAAATTCTGTGGCTAAATTCCATTTCTGATACTTACTAAACATACTCAGTGTGCTCTAAGTTATGTGAAACAGAAACAAGAGAAACCTGTAGTCTCTATGGTGTGGCCTTCCCTGTGCATTAAAAGTGCTGGGTTTTGCTCACTCAAGTCTCTGATAGAGTTTCCAACAACTCTGCTGACCTAGAATGAAGCACAAATGGAAATGCAATACACAAACCCAGATTACCTTAAACTCCTAGAATGCTAGTATCATGTTAATATGTTAAGTTTCTAAAATCCTAAACTTGCAATGATATGGACAGAAGTATATGTGACTGGGAGGGAGGGTGGATGTGTGTGCATACGTGTGGGTGACTCATGTGAAGGGGGTGTGCAAGTCTAGATCTTGCTCCCACCTGTGACTTTATTCAGGTCTCACCCAGTGAGGAGCAATTAATTTGTTCCCTCACTCACATTTATCAAGAGCTAGTATGACAGAGGGAGAGGTGTTAAGAGGTATCTCTGATTCAGTCACCTGATAGGAAAGCAAATGGTTGACATCTTATCAGAAACACTCAAGGGTTATATCTTGTTTGTGTTGGCAGTACTTGCCAGACCCATCATGCCAATAAAGTATTAGAAGTGAATCATCTTCAAAAAAGAAAACTCTCTTTATTGTTCTGTCTACATTTTTACATCTCCATAGTGGCTTCTGTGAGCAAGAAAGGTGTGTGAGCTGAGAGGAAGATTTTTATGTCTTTCACATCTATTCCCACAAATACTTGTTTCTTTACAGGCCCAATTTATGTATTCCAGGTTTTTTAAGAAAGGAAAAGTCAGCCCATCAAAGATATTCCACCTTACTGAGATTTAAGGTCACCTTTCTTTCTGATTGTGTGATTGATTTTTACCACTAACTTCTTATCTGAGTACAGGGACTATTGATGGCAAACTACATTAATAGCTGGAAGTCAAAGAAAGACTCTGGTCTTCAGTTCTTTAGAAAATGCTTCTCTGTGGAGTCAAAATTAGTTTAGGAGACACAACTTGTTACTTATCCATTTGAATGTGTTTGGGGAATAAAGGTGGCTAGGCTTCTGTCTTCAAACTGAATTCTTCTTTTGCTGGCTTTCAAGAGAACATTTCCCTTTTCAGCTCTTCCTTTTTTCCTTTTTTTCTGTGCCAGAGTCAAGGTATTAAGCTGTGCAGTTCCTAAGGGTAGGCCATAGGCTACCTTTGCAATGCAGACATTGTGCAAGGCCTGGATAATTGCCATTTCACTGCAGGGAGGAGTCTCATCATGAATAAAGAGGGTGTTTATTTGCATTATTTTTACATAGAGGATGTTAGGGAACCAGCAAAAGAAGGAGCAGAACCAGCTTTCAAAAACACAGCTACCATCTCAAAGAAAACATGAAGAAAGGCTTGGTTTGGTCTGTTGTTTGGTTTTGGGGCTTTTTTTCCTATTTTGAGAGTCAATTTACTTATGGTTTTTTTCCTTTCCTTTTTTGTTTTAATTTTTTTTTCCTAGAGTGGAAGATTAAAGGGCCTTGGAGGTTGATTTCTGTCCCGCTTCTAGACACAGACACACAAAAAGGGGTGGGATTAGATGAATCTGTACTTTGGACATTACATTACAAATGACCTTTTGCAAGATTCTTTATATCTCAGCCTTAGAATGTAGCCATTTAATGTAATCTTTAGTTTTGCTAAAAGATTACATTAAATCTGCAATGCAGAGTAGAATTAATAGGGGTCCATAAGATGATCATAAATTTTCCCAAAACAAATGTGCAATTGGAATGCTTAGAAAGCAGCAATTAAATGAAAGGTGAAGAAAATTAAGTAACACATAAACTCTGACCTGCTAACCGGAATTTTATATCTTTTGTAAATGAAAACAATTGTGGTAATACTGCAGAAGATGGCATATGGTTTTATTAAGAATAAGTGAGCAGAAACTTGAGAGACACTGTAGGGGCCAATGGTGACAGTATTCGAATGTTTATGACACCTACGAGTATCTCTGGGTACACAGTAGTAGTGCCAGTGCTTGGAAAACCTAAGGGAAGGCAACAAAGGAAAACATGATAACATAAAATATAAATCAATGTTAAAATTTCATTTCATGTATATAACAGAGACACCATCATTTACAAACTAGTAACCAGATGTAAAAGCTGTCAATCCCTCAGCCCTTTGGAAAATTAAACTATTTCTTTATATCAGTGAAGTTGGATGCCCAACAGTCCTGTTCATGGGTAAAATCTGACTTTTAACTTACCTGGTAATCCAAGCTACCACTTCTTTAGTTCACTGGTGATATGGAAGAGGAAACTGATGTGGGTACTGTACCAGTGAAATAACTAAAGAAATTAAAAGGGCCACTGGAAAATCTCATGGTCTAATACCTATGATTTTATCTTGAACTTAGAGCCCTGTTGGGAATGTTTTGGTGTTTTACCAGCTTTTCTGTTTATTTAGTGGAGCTCACTAGTAAAACAGAACTTGATCAATCAGAGTGCAGATTGTCTTTGGAATTGTCTTTCCAGTTAGGATTTCCTGAACTATATCCATTGCAGAACCTAAGTTTGGTAGGGGTTCCAAAAGATCACCTAGTCCAGTCTGTACTGCATCAAGACTAAACATACGAAGGCTAGTACCAGCACGCTTATCAAATTGTGTTCTTATAAAAATCCAGGGGAAGAGATTCTACAATCCCCCTAGACAGTCTGCTCCATTGTTGAAAAATCCTCAGTTGGAATGCTGATCAGAAAAATCTTTTAAGCATTTCTTGTTGCAAATGACATTGACTCTTTCATGTCTTTCTACTGGAGCCATAGAGAATGGTTGATCAACATCTCTGTAATTAGCTCTTACAAATATCAGAAAGCTGCATCTGGCTTGAAGCTTTTATTTCTTGACTAGGCATACCTAATTCTTTCAGCTTTGTCTCAAAGGGTTTGATTTATATATTTCTTGTTCTTATTATTTTCTTGTTTCTCTTCAGATGTTTTTATGTTTCTATGTTGTTCAGGCAGGACCAGATACAGTATCCAACTGCTGAATCAGTATTACGTGAATGTAAGAAATCAAATTGTCTCATATATGACACACCTGTTAAGGTGTTTCAGAATTCAACACATTGCTGGCAGTGCTGCTGCACTGTTGGTTTATATTGTTTGTTATCCTAAGATGCTGTATTTATCTGTCTAGTCCAAAATTCCATGTAGTTTATTAATATTTCCTTCTGTTTCGCAAGAATAGTATGCTTCTAACTACTGTATTTTTCTTTGTTGGTCTTTGGACAACCTGACCAATTTGTCAATAGGATTTGGTGTGTCTGATCTCATCCTTCCTAGTGTTCTCAGCCCTTTGCCTTTGTTTTGAAGTTATCGGCTGTTGTAGCACAGATTTTATAAATATTGCATTGTTTAAGTTGTCAGTGAACATAGTAGACAAAACAGAACTCAGGACGTATCTTGAAACAGATCTGAAGTGCATTTGCCTTTTCACAAATAATGACTAATGGCCACTGTGGTTTCCTTCTATCAGATGCTTGCACACCTTCCCCTATCTGTATTTAAAATGTCATTCTATGAAAGTGTCTTGTGAGATGATGCCAAAACCCATACAAGGTATATCATGTCTGTTGCCTTCTGTTCACACAGTGAACTTTACACTACTTTGAGAAGGGGATTTGGTTTAGCACAAATGCATTTTGCCCACTTTCCCTGTGTTTTTCATTCTAGTAAATTAGTTCGCTCTCTCTCAAGCATTTAAAACACGATTGCTCCAAACCTTTCTGAACACAATGAAGCTACCCAATGGGTCATTCTCTTCTAGGAAACTTGAGGTGTGGAGAAGCATCTTAGCAAGGAAAAGCTCATTTGAATCCTTTAAAAATACTTTGATAGGTAAGATTTAGACCATTTTTTTTCTCCCCCCCCCTTTATTTCTTTAAACCTCTTATTAAGTCCTTTGCAGTTTCAAAATAGATAAGGTGTATTTTCCTTAATAATCCTACCTTGTTCTGGTCACTTTCTTTCTTCTTTTTTCCAACGACACCATGTTCTTGTTAGTCTTCTTCCTGACACAGGTTTGTTATTTAAAATCACCCTGAAAATGATGCAAACTATTAGTATTATTTCATAGCACTTATTTTCCATCATTGGATTGGTTTATTTCTCTAATGTTTCTTTTTGGAGGGGGGTGTATCCAAATTACGTCCCAAAATGGTTATTAGGATAATAATCTTCTTCCTGTTCCATTTATAATGACTGGTGGAGTTTTTGGGGGTTTTTTTGTTTGTTTGTTTGTTTGTTTGGGGGGTTTTTTTTTGTTTGTTTTTGTTTTTGTTTTGTTGGGGGTTTTTTTGCTTGGGCATGTTGTCATATAAATTAATTGTTAATTATATTTTAATTACTTCTTTCTCATCTGTCTCACAATACTTGCATTATATATCACTTATCAGTGATCTATAAATTATTGCAGGTTACTTCATGATGCTCCTCCCTCATAGGTGTGGGTAGAAGCAAGTACCTCCACTGTGCATGGGTTGAAGTGTATTCTGAGATGTACATAACCAAAGGATATGGTTGAATTTTACCAACATTATTTAGCTACTCTTCTGCTTTTAGCATAAATATCCATTTTGCACTGCATAGATCTACTTTACAAGTATTCCTCAAAGGTCCCACATGTATTCAGGGCTATATTCAATCAAAGTTTTTATCAACAGGTAGGTAATTGAGAAGTTTATAATATAAAATTTCATCTGTTCAACTGCAACCTATTTAGGAGATTTTTGTTAAAGATAATGCTATGTGTTTCTCTAACATTTCAACAAGGGATTTCAAAATTACTATTAAGACAGAGATATAGATTAAGGAAGTTGAGCTTAGAGAGGCAAGTGATTTGCCAGAATACAGTGCAGGATGCAGAGGACTGGTAAACATACTTTAACAGAATGGGTAAAAATATTTGTTCCCTGGGGAGAAAAGAACTGAAGAGCTAACAAGTGAAGTTATTTGTATTTAGGACGATATTTTTAAGAGGCTTTTGTTTCAAACAGAGGAAAATACTCATCTCAAAAGCTGAGTGTTCCATGACCTAAGTATATAATTATCAGGAAGTTCTGGGGCCTGTTTCTGTACTTTATCACACTCAGTATTTGAACACCTAAATTTCTAAAAGCTTCTGTGAGCCTGAAGTCAGAAGGACTCCTCTGAGTTATACCACCCAATGAGCTAGCCTTAGCAGAGAATACAAACTTAAATGAATTTTGGTTATGTTGCTCTGTATTTTAGGGAGATACAGTGAGGATTTTTCATTCTAGTCAGTCAGCCAGTCAGTGTGAGGTTATTGTTTTCTCTCTCTTAACTTTAACCCACTGAAATAAATTCTGAAGAATTTATTCAGAATTCTTCCCCTTCAACCATCCTAAACTCTGATATCTCAGAGTTTATTACTTTACAATAATTGCATATACTTTCTATATCTCAGTCTGTCACTGATTCCAAGTCAATATTAGAATAGAGAAGATTTTTAGTCTCCTCACCTCAAGCAGTCCCTCTCAACTACCTGTATTTGTTGTTACTCTTCTGCAACTTTGCACACTTTACCTATCCTGCACTAGCATGGATCTATTCCTATCTTGAAGCAGTGGTTCTGCATATAAAGAAAAATGTCTGCTTTTTAAAAATCTTGGTGGCCATGTACAGTAGATTTAAACATGGTTTGCTGCTTACTGTTTCTTGTGGTGTTCCTGCTCTTGGGAGTTCTCCTCAGTGAAGCTGCATTGGATTATTTTCTCTTTTCCCTGAGCACAATTTGTCAAGACTCAGTCCCTGTTTTAATTTTATGTTGACATTTTTAATAATACTCCTTGTCTTCACCATTTTACACTTAATTAATAGGAGTGGCATAATTCTCTCAATCACACGCTGTGCCATTTTCTTACTCTTGTGATTGTTTAAAGGATGGGATTAATTGCAGCTTCCTCTGGATTCATCTATGGGAAGGCTTTAAATAAGACCATTTCTGTTACTGGCCCTTTGGTGTCAATTTGACAAAATTCTTATCTTCCCCTGTGGTCAGGGTTTGGACTATCAAGTCAGCTTTCTGTTCAAGTTAATACTTTGAAATCAACTGAGATTAATTATTTAACAACAGTTCCTTGCATTGTCAACCCTATGTATTAAAATGTCAAATCATGCCAAAAGGATCATAAAACTGGCTCAAAGGGTGATCTCCACTGAAAGCCTGTCTGCTTTTTAAAGTAGCACAGAACAGAAAGCAAACAAACCAATTGTCCAAGTGTTAATTTCCATTCCTGCAGGAAACGACCGTAGATCTTTTTGTAGGGTACTTGAGATTAACATGTAGTTAGCTATCTTCGGACACCGTGGCTCTAAAGAAAACGACAAATAGCAGAATATTGTCACGAACGGAGGGAAAAATCAGACGTTTCTCCTAGGTACTAACATGAATGCTGGGCAAAGGGCTCGTGAATGTTTCCCTTTCGAAGGGGATTTGGCAAACGGGGACGGGATGGGGAGAAGGGCTCTGCGATTAGTCCTGGGTACAGCTAGCTGCCACAAGTCGGGAAGCGGTGGCAACGCTCGGGGACCGGAGGATACCGGGCAGCCCTGCGGCGGGCAGCCGAGAGCCCGGAGCAATGTTCCTTGGCGATGCTGCGGGAGTCGGGACAGGGACAGCCGACACCGACGGCCAGGAGCCGCTTCAGGAAGGGCTTCCCCGCCCGCGGTGGGGGAGCCGTACCCGGGGCAAGGGCTGAGGGGGTCTCGCCGCAGTGATGGGCGACGGCCCCACGAGGTGCGGAAGGGAGGTGAGCGTCTCGCCGCGGAGCCTCGGCCGCGGGACCGCCTCAGCAGCGCCGAAAGTTTGCGAAGTGCCTCGGCGCTGGGGGGAGCGGGGCGGGGGCTGCCCCGGCGGGGCTCCTCCTTCGGGGCCGGGCCTGGGCGGGCGGAGCGGGGAGGCAGCCCCCGGCCCCGGAGTTGCCGCGGCTGCGGACGGAGCGAGCGGCGATCGTGCCGGGGTGCTCCGCGCAGGAGGAGCCCGCGACGTCGCTGCGGGCGGCCCGGGCGCGGGGCCGGGGCGCTGCCACCATGAGGCGGCGCGGCGGGGGTTGTCTCCTGCCCGCGCCTCCGCAGCTCCTGCTGGTGCTGCTGGGAGCGCTGCTCCGCTCCAGAGGTAAGCGGCTGCCGCGGCACGCTCTGCCCCGCGGCAGCGCGGGGGGCCCAGCTGCCGTCCGGGGCTCGGCGGCGGCGATCCACGCCCGGGCGGAGAGCCCTGCCCGGCCGTGCCGCTCACCTGCCCGCGCCCGCCGGGCGGGGAGCCCTGCCCCGCGCCGCCCCGCCGCCGCGCTTTGTCCGCGCCCCGTCCCGCGCCCTGGACGCGGGGCTCTCGCCTTCGCCGCGTCCCGGCGCGGCGGGCTGGAGCCGGCAGAGTGCCCCGGCAGGCCGGAGCGCGGGTCGCGGAGAGGCGCTGCCCTGGCCAGCGGGCTCTCTCAGCGGAGAGCCCGCAGCGCCCACGCGGCCGCTGCCCCCCGCGGAAGTTTGGCGGCGGGCGCGGGCTTTGTTCCCGCGGTGCGAGCGGCGGGCCGGGCCGGGCCGGGGCGGGCGCGCAGGTTGCCTCGCAGGCTGCCGTGCCCGGCGTGTCGGGACAGCCGCCGCTCCGGAGCAGGAATGCAGCCGCGCACCCGCCGCGACGGGCCCCTTAAAGGTACAGCCCGGCTCCGCGGTGGCGCCCCAGGCTACCTGCCTCGCCTCGGCGGGGACTGGGAGTCCTCCCGCAGCACCCTGGCACAGCGGGGCCAGAGCAGGAGTATCAAAAATAGTGGCGAGGGGAGGGTTTCGTTGCGCTCTTAGTGAGGCTGGAGGTAGTCCGATGAAGTCTCGCCATGAAAACTTCAGCTTTGTGGTTGTTCTGTCACCGGGCATCTGCTGTTTCTTCTTCTTGTGCGGTGGTTCTTGATTTTAAAGTGCGCACAGTGGAGAAGAAAACATCTAAACAGTTCGCAAAATTGTTTATAAAGAGTTAGGAGGCTTTTGGGGGAGGGGTGTGGAGAGGAGATACGTACCTCATTTCTTTCCCTTCACTGCTTTGGCAGCTGCTGTATAATTTCACCCATCCGTTTTCTCCTGTGCTACTCTGAAATTACAGGAAGCATTTGCAGTAGTGCTGCTGACCTCCATCATTTTGCAGGTATTGCCCCTGGGGCACAATCATACGGAGTTTGGGTTTCAAGTAATATTGTTTCTCTTCTAACAAGAAACCTAATTGCAGGCAGCTTTGAAGAATGCGCTACGCTAGCTTGGATAGACTGACTAGAGAGGGCTGTAGTTCCGTGTATCAGAAAGCCTGCTTTTTAGGAGCCTGAAGTACTCTTGAGTTCCCAAATGCCACACAGATACTTAGCTGCCCTCTAGGAGTGAGAAGGATCTAAAATACAGATCTTAGTGTAGGTACAGATCTGGATGTGTTTTATTTTGGCTGTTACCCAGGTGCTCCTAGTTAATGTGTCTGGGCTGTTAACAGCCATGTGGGGGATGTCTGATTGTAAAATGCAAGTTTGCTAGTAGGTGGTTGTTCCTTGATGTCTCTAGGATGCTTTTTTTTAAGGCAGCTTGTTTCTCTTTCAAGTAGTTTTCCCATCAGTGCAGTTTTGTGTATCCTCTTGTCAGATGACTGTAAGTTTATGATTGGATGTGTCAGCTGCTTCCAGAAGTGAATATCCTCTTTCCCTCATTGAAATATAAAGAAATAGGAACACAATTTTGCAATAAGGACAATCTGGACAATCCTGGGCAGTCTTTTTCCTATTTGAAGCAAGGAAAAACATGAGGAGATACCAGGATGGAGGTGGCAGAGAAAATGCCAAAATTTGTGATGAGTCAGTGTTTTTCCACTTAGCTAGAAAATTTTCAAAGTTGTCCCTTAGAAGTACCTGCAGGGCTGCTGTGCAGCTTAACTGTCATCCATGGAAGTTGCCGTGCCAAACAGGTAAATTGTTAGAAACACTTGGTCATTTACTACTCTGCCTCAGTACAGGAGAGCAAATAGCAAACAAATCTGCAAGAGTGACCTTTGACTCTTGTAGTGGATAGAGGCAGATCAAACAGGAGAAGTCTGTGCCAAAAAAACCCCAAACCAACAAAGGAGGTCTGCAAGTATCTTGGGTTCTTGGAAAACTGTATTGCAGGTAAAGACAGGTATAGAGAGGGAATTTAATGCTAATGTCATGTACCGCTGGTGGCTGGAGTGAAGAAGGACCTGGTGTTAAGATGGTCTGTGTTAGTATAAATACAGAATGTCACAGAACCTGTCTGGCTGATGTGTTTGCTGTTCTGGCTCCTGGAGCTCTGCCAGAAAAATACATAGCTAATATCAGAGCTTCACTTCTGAAACATCTTGGCTACATTTTATAGTTGGAAAGCTGAGTGTGTTACTTCTGTAGAAGTATATTTTGCAGTGGGAATCACAATTTCCGCTGCCCGTGCTTGGCATTGCTGTTGGTTCCACAGCTGTTAGCCAAGTGCAAAGCACCCATTTTCTTACTGTCAACTTGGAGCTGATAATGTTCTACTTCCTGGGTGCACTGAGAGTGCCAGTGTTTGCTGATCATCAATTTGGATGATATTCACAGATCTCTTGGTCACCCTGAATAATCTTGACTTTCTTTTTTCCAAAGTGGTGATGGCACTGAGTTACATTCCCTATATTTCCAAAGTGAAGAGCAACATGCTGAAGCGGTGACAAGTGGTGGTTTTTTTGTTTTGCTTTTGACAATTTTGTCTACTAAAACGTAGTGGAAAAGCATATGGTATAAATCTCCCAGTATGAAGTTAGCGTTATTGCTTTATTTAGTGTATATAAGCAATTTTCTTTTATATTCTTTTTCTAGAAGCTTTCAGTTTGTGTGCTATAGCACTGTTTTCTGCAGTAGTGAAACTCTTCTTGTATCTTGGGAGTGTGGGTGTATGCAACAAGAAAATTAATAGGTGCATATTTACATAAAGTGCTTGCATTTCCAGAGTGTCTTGTGAACCTTGAAGAGGGATATTCTCTTCCTGAGAGCCACAAAATGTGGTTTCAATGTGCTTTTCTACATCATATTCCTTAAAGTTACAGAAGAAAAAGTGGCCAGATATAAACATTATCCAGTTGTTTGTAGTTCAAAACATAAAGCAGTACTTGCTGTATGTTAAATAGAAAAAGAAATCAAAGTGATTTGTATTTTATTTTTACTTGTAAATGCTCTCCAGACTAGTGAAATTAACATTAAAAATAGTTAAAACATTAATTCTGTGAGAATGATCTATAGTCTGATAGTGCTCTTGAATCTTCCTGCACTCTTGTGAAATAGGCAAATATTATCCTTGTTTTGTAAATGTGGGAAGTGAAGTAGAAATTGTCTTGCCCAAGGCCAACTCCATTTGCTCTAGAATGCAACTTACCGTCGAACACAATAGAATGTATGCTTCATAACACTTATAAAAGCTGATAAAGAGATAGTATCTTAAAAACCAGTCAAGGTTTTAAAAATAGGTTTATATAGTAAGTGCATGTTCTGCACCTTCGTTGAATTCCTTTGCTGCTTGTGACTATTTGTCTTTTTAATAATACTTATATTTCTCTTGCTGATGGTCAAAAGATCATAAAACCACAGAAATTTTACCGACTGTCTATTGGAAAAGGTGAATTGGTAAGTAAAGTGTTATTAAAAGAAATGTGAAAGAAAGGTGGATACTTAATTTCTCTAGTCCCCTGTTATTTCTAGCTTAGCTCTGGCATACAACAAACCCACTCCCTTAAATGGCATACTATATTTAGCAGCTGTCTGTGTTTTACACAATCATGGCAGAAAACACAAAATGTAATTGTCATCCATGAATCTCATGTCCTTGATGGTTAGGCTCTCACTTCTGTGTCTGTGGTGCCAATGGTTCTTTGCCATTGCTGTTAGGTTAGGTATTATTCTTTTATGTGATTTTGTTGTCTCTACTGAGTGAAAACTGGGTGCTGTAATGCTCCTTGAATCTCTTCTTTCTTCTGTCTGTAGATTTCCATTTCCCTGTTCTAAAGGTAGTAAGCATGTAGATTTAGGGGCTTGTTATTCTGTGGACTTGTGCTTTATTCATGCTGTATATCTGGTTGCTCTGGGACTGTTACCTGGGAGTATTTGACTGGCCTCCTGTTGTGAGTGAATTCATGTTCAAGTTTTTCAGCTTTCCAGGCATGGTTTTTTGCCTCTGCTATGCAGAACTGTCTGTTAGATGCTGAAGTGTTCCAGCCTGTGCATTTGGTCTGGGGGACTCTTGAGCTGCAGTCTTTCTGTGAGCAGCAGATCTCCTCGGCTATTGTCAGCCTAGATGAAAGGAGACTCACTGTGAAAGGGCAGGAAAATAAGTTTTCATAAAGACTTTATTAACATCAGATGGAGCTGATGTTTGTTGACTTTTGTAGTGCTGAATTGTGAATGACTGAAATTCCTTGTATCAGGGAATTACGTAATTGAATATAGAAGACAAAGGAAAAAAGGGAACTGAAGTGTCATGAGCCTGATTCTGATGGTATGAGATATATTAACCATTCTGGTATAAGCATGTTAGCACACCTGTAGGTTGAAAAGTAGTAACAGACAGTTTTGTCTGTCATGAGGTTCTTAGGTGATAAGGTTCTTCTGGTATTAGCCACCAGTCAGCAAGTCACAAACCATTAAGATTAACAGACAGTAATGTAGATGCATATTCAATGTTTGTACTGCCAGTTGCAGTTTTGTCAAAAAGTGTATGACCGAAGACAGCACAGATCTTGTTTCTCAAGCTGTTGTATGTTGATAGCAACTTTCTGGTGTTGCAATACTCAAAGTAAAAAGGACCAAATTTTTTTCCCTGAATGGGTTAGAGTTAGAATAGAATTCACCTTCCTGTACTATAATGATAAGGTTGTGTAAAGAACTGTTGTCCAGCAAAGCTTCCAGTAGATAACATATTTGCCTGAAAACAGACCCCATGTTCTGTAGTGTCAAGATGGAATTTTACTCTTGGAGTTAAATCTACCAGCAGTGAGACGTTATCATGACTCCAGGCAGGGGAGACCCCTCTCCTGGCTATCAGCATGGTGACTTCCTCCATATGCCCTAGCAGGGCATAGTCTTCTGTGTCTCTTTGTTACTGCCCGACAGCCCCTCCCAGCTGCTGGAGCTTTCTGTTTCTATTGCATAGCAGCAGTTCTTTAATCAGAAATCTTGTTAGTATTCAAGGATAATTGATCCGACTCTCTGGTAGGGGGTGGGGACCCAGCCTTGCATCCTTCTCCTACTTGCCACCCCCAGTTTGACCCCTGTTGTCTCTTTGTTTCTCCTGTTAAGTTTGTGCCAGTGATATGTGTGTGTGTGCTGTTTTTCCAAGCAGCCTGAAGTTGGCTGTAACCAAGAGCAGCAGTTAAATAGAGCCCGATTTCCCCGCTTCCTGGCGTTCAGTTGTTCGGCTCCATTTTCTGGTCTTCTGTGTTTTTGATTTGCAGAGAAGGAACTTACTTGGTGCCCCCGGGCATCTCTTAAATCCATTAGAACAAACTCCATTATTTCACTGTACTTAGAAATCCTCCTCCTTTAGTCCCAGCATCCATCAAAATAATGTATCCTCTGTAAGGCCCTCTGGAAAATGTTTAATAGGATCTTTTCAAACTCAAGGAGAGTTCCAGTTGGAAAGGGGGAGGGGAGAAGGCTAATGGAAGATCTGACTGTGACTTGCAGTAAGCCTGAACTTGGCCTGTGTCAGCTCTCCCTTCACCTCCATGCTGAGGGAAAGCTGAACAGAGCGGATCCAACACTGGGATCAAAGCTGGAAACAAAAGGCTTTGGGAGAAAAATTTCCCGTCTGGCCAAGAGGCAGCCACACAAAAGTGGTGCATAATTTATCACTCGAGGTTTATTTCTGCTGTGCTCCTTCTGGAGAGAGGAGGAAAAAAGAAGTGACTCTCCTGCTGTTTCGAAGTGGATAAGTGATGGCTTTGGAGATTTGAGGCAGGAAGGAGCTAGAGATACCATGGAAAAACCTTTTCAGTGCATTCTGTACCCAGCTCCTCTCTTCTCAGACATGGTCAGACATTGTTTCTGTTGAGGGGAACCCTATTCTTGCATTTTGAAGTTTCAAAGAGTGAGGACTTTTAACTTCTCTGGTAATTTCCAAATCACAGTGGAGTGGTGTTGCCCTTGGCAAAATCAAGTTCTTTGACTTTCCAAGGTGTTTTTCTTAACTTAAGGATTGGTCGAGGTGCTGTGGTTCTGTGTAACATGAAGGAGGAGGCTACATTTGCCCCAAAGGCTTTATAGTCTTAATTGGACATCTGACATCCGATAAGGATCGGGGGTGTGATAATTCTACTGGGATAGATAAGGTCAATATTAAAATGGTATCGCTTTCTAATTAAATTTCCTTTAGCTTTGGTTTAATGGGAAAAGCTTCCAAAGGTTTTCATTCCAATCACTTCTTAGAATGAGGATAGAGAGAGGTTTTGAGTAGGAGTTGGCATCAAAGACTACTGAAAGCTGGTAACTGTGTAAATAAGAATGAGGAAGCAGATGCAAGAGTAGCGTAAACCATGAGAAGGTAAAGGGATATAGGAGTATAGACATTAACAGAAGCAAAGATAGGCATTTAGGAAATGAGAGCCAAGGACTTGAGCTGGCAAAGGAACAGAAGAGTCATGTAAGGAAATCCAAGTGGAGTAATTATGTGGGATCTGATGGCAGAAAGAGTTGTTAATTAGGTAGGATAAAAGATGGAAATTTTGAAAGTGAAGATGAGCGTTGAGCATAATTTAACTGCTGAGACAGGGAAAGACTTATTTTACTAATGCTTTAAAGGAGGATGTGGCAAATTGTTAGGAATCCATGACAGTGGAGTCCCTGGCCTAATGGAGTGATTTTATGAAATATTAGGAACCTGGAAATGGGGTCAGAGGTAAAAAGGGAGACTATTAGCAGAACACTGAGAGGGTAAGCCTGTGAGATAGCTCCATCACCACCTCTGTCTGTGGTAGTGGAATGTGGAGTCTTATGTGCAGCCTTGGGAGCACATAAGTGTGGTGGTTTGGAGAAGGATTTTTGAGTGGGATGTCTGGGAAGGTGTTTTGGAGAGCAATATTGTCTGGAAAAGTGCATGAAATGGGAGGGCAGAACTGAATTGAGAAGCTAGAATTTTTGAGATAATTGCTTGGACAAAAGCATAAAGTGAGAATAGGAGATTACTATGGGTTTGGTAAGAAGTCTGGATATAGAAACAAGTGTAAGTCTGGTGGCAGAAAATTGCTCCTTTCCTGGAACAGCAGCCTACTTTTCTTCCCCTTTCCCATTAAGAATTGCTGTGTGAAAGAGTGAGTCACTGTTGTGAGCAGTTAAGACATAGACACCTGATGTTCTCAGCCTTTTCTGAAAGGCTTGTAAGAAGCATTCTGTGACTATGCAGGGTTAGAGGGAAATACACCTTGAGCCTGAATCTCCAGCTCTGTCAGTTCATTTGACTTGGTGACAGCTGGTAGTGCTGGGAGAGGTTCTTGCTTAAGGTGCAGCCATTGAGTGTATCAGAACTGTCTCGTGGGATCTAGGATTAGAATAAAATAAAGACACACCTTCTCTCTTTTTTTTTTCTCCTTTTTTTTTCCTTTTTGCTCCCACTCAGTTTTAGTTCTGAATTTCCATAACTGCTGAATAGTCAAATCCTTTCTTTGCAACTCTGAGGGAAGGGGGGAAAAAAAAAAGAGAGCAGTCTTGGGGTTGTAATTTCCTGCTTCTGTTCCAGGCTTCTGAGGATGAACCAAGAGGTGGGATTAATTCTCTGAATTAAAACTGCATTTGTTAAGAGGAAGCCAGCTTTATTGCTGTCCTTTCTTTGTTATTCAGACTTGCCACTTCTTCAGGCTTGACAAATTTAAGAAATTAGATTTTTGAGGCCTCAGAGACCGTATTCTCCTCACTGTGATTTTTGAAGCCTGCTACTCCTGAAAAGCCTGAATTGAGTTTCTTGTGGTTGGAGGATATGCCACTAATTTGTGCTGCCTTTATAAAAGAGCCTTGATCAGCATAGTACCTATTAGCATGAGGAAAATCATAATGAATCTGTCTGTGAGAGGAAAGGAGGAAGTTTGTGGTATGGGAAAGGGGAGATAGCTGGGAGGCTGCCATTCTGGAGGCTTTAATGGCCAAGAAACAGGACAGAATAGTCATTGGTAAATAGGAATGCTAGAGGACTACCTGCATTTTTGTCTGGGATCTCAAATAGAAGTATTCAGTGTTTAATTCTTAGAAAGTGTGATGCAGGGGTAAGTGAGAGACTGGGTCAGGAGTCCTTCAAGAACAGTAGTCACTGCCCTGCAAACAGACTTAAGTTACATACAAGGAAAGAGCAGGTTGAGCTCAGAGCTGTATTTGTGCAGGGATGAAGAGGTGAAGGGAATTTTCTCGGGCATTGTCTTGGAAACAGGGAAGGACTGATTTGTCTGGTTGGTGGGGTTATGGCCCTTTGCTGCCTTAGGGAAGGCTGCCCTTATATCTGACTTCTTCCCTGATCCAGTGAGCAGCAGCTGCAAGAGGGTGTTGACTCATGAAGAGCTGATTGCGGAGAGGTTGTCTCCACCACAAGGGTGGTAACCTCATGTGTTCCAGTTTGAACTGTCACCACTCATGAATCAGTACTGTCTGTAGGCCTTTGTTCGCTGCATTTTTGAGTGTATGGAAGAATTCAGACCTGCAATCAGCATTACCTTAAACAACAGAAGACCTTTAGGCCTTTTGGGTAATAGTTATTGGTTTTAGGGGGGTTGTTTTTGTTGTTTGTTTGTTTTGTTGGTTTTCTTTTTTTCCCAGGCAAAGGTTATTTTATCTGGGAAGCAGGTAGATCCCCTTCCTTTGCCTCAACTCCTCTAGAACGGCATATTTGTCATCTTTGCATCTTTGACAATTATGCTGAGTAATTTCTATGCCACCAGTACTCAAGCAAGAGCAGTCTTGGTGTTCCCTGACTTCTGCAACCTTTGACTACAAACTTTGGCTTGAAGCAGCTTGCTTGCTAATGGGAGAAGCCTGTTATTTCTCTGAGGTTTTTCTTGTTTGTGACCTGCCTTCTGTGAACTGGAAGATGAGGAGCTGTAATCTTCTGTTACTCTTAGTGCAAATTCCAGACTAGAAAAAAAAAAAAAGCAAATTGCTTAGGTTTAAGTTTTCCAGTCAATTGTCCCTAGAAAATGTTGGGCCTTTTTTTGATGCTTCTTTTCTTGCCTTGTGGTTATTTCTTCACCCACAAGGCTTTAGAAGTTTGGGAGCAAACTTTTAAGCTTAAAAGCAGTGAAAAAAAAAAAAATGGGGGGCAATTCCTGGCATACTCTGTAATAACTTTTTCTTGGTTGGTTGTGCTAGAGAAGCAAGCTTGACGATGGTGATATGTACCCTGGAAGAACAAGAGAAACTCAGATGATTATTTTTTGACAAAGGACCTGTGAGCAATTTTTGTGATGAAATGCTTTAGAACAGACTGGCAAGAAAAAGAGGGTGGCAGACACTTGCCTCCTTTAAATGCTTGGCAAAACCCCACTTAGCTTAATTGGGTACACAAGGTGAAACCTAACACGGTTACAATATAGAAATAATGGGAGATACAGGACAAATTAGACCTATGTACAGTTCATCAATTGTAGGATAAAAATAAACAGTACTCAGAAGCCTTTAAGCAAGGAAGGGAGGGAGGCAGAGATGACATCTCTGTTATGTACATCTTGACTTACCCACTCAGGCGAAACAGCCTCTGAGCTCAGGCTTCGATTAAGTGCCTGGGACAGCTGCCAAAACACCTACGTTTGCTGGCTAATATACTGCAGTGCATTGGTCCTGCAGGTTAATCTGGGAAAGGCATGGAGTGTTATCTGGGTTTGTCTTGGGTTTTTTCTTGAACAACATCGTAACAACATACTATGCATCTTGTGTCAAGATCTTAAACTGAGTGTGGTGGCAGTGCTAAAACTGTTTATTGAAGTGTTGTGTGGACAGAGGGTCATTGGAGTTACACCCCAGAAGACCAGGTAGCCTAAGGAGCCAGCTTTTCTGACTGTGCAGGCTGCATACCAAAGTTTCTAAGGTATGTGCTTTATGGCTCCATGCCCTTTAGAGAGAAGCAGAAGGGGAGTGGCTCACAGGAGCAAAATGACAGTAACTCCATAAGGAGGATATTATCTCTTGTGGGATGGGACTGAGCTAAGGTGGGTAGACAGCACAGACCCTCTACAGCCCCACAGTAATGAGCCTTAGGAACCTTTGCATGCCTAAGGCTCTGCGTGGCTGTGCTGGCTGTGTAAGTGGCCCTAGCAAGTAGGACGTGTTTGAACTGTTCAAACCATTAGAACTGGAAACAATGCTGAGACTTTCCTCCTCTACTAATCAAGAGTAAATAAAATATTTGACTCCCACAAGAACGAACTCCAGAGCTCTGTATGTTCCTCCGTTGTAACCAAAGGGAAGTTAACTTTTTATTTTCAGATATGCAAAGACATGAAATGACTAGATCTACGAGATCTGTGTAATGATTGCTACAGAGTGGGACTGGGAGGATTTCCATTGCTGATCCCAGCAGCACCAAAACCAATTCTTCTTAGGCAATCTCATCCAAAGCGGTAAAAATTGTCTCTACCTAAAAGCACGAGAGAACCATAGACTAAAACCAAATGAAAATGCTATCCATGCCTATGAAACATTGTTTCTGGAGTTTGATACTCCTTTTGAGGCTTTGAGAAGCAAATAGTTTAACCTAAAATTCACATGAGAAGCTAGTCAGAATCTAAACCAGAACACAAGTTTCTATAGCAGAAAAAAGAAGTTCAAACCTGCCAGTCTACTAGACTGACACAAGTTATTGTACGAAGTTATTCTGCTGGCACCTAGTGCCAAGTGAAATGTGCAAAATCAAGTCAGGCTTTTACCAAATCCTGAGCTGGTGTTTGCAATTTGGATTTCAAGTTGGATACAGGGAGAATACCATAAAAATAAATGTTGGAATGAGAAGTAAAAGCAGACATTGAGAAGAAAATTTTAGAATCTTATGAGTAAAAGATAAAATATATTAGAGCAAGGAACACTTATCTTACTAGAAATAAAATGTTATTCTTTGGAACATTTTCATTGCTATCCTTGGACTTCATGCCATGTATCCCTTTCTCTTAAAACCTCTTTGGAGACAGGCCCTTCATATGGTGAATCCACTTCTGGAGCAAACTCAAGCTTGCTGCTTCTTACATGTGGGTAACACTTGCAGAGCTTGTTTTGCCAATAAAAGTGTCCTTGAATTTATTGTGGTGGGATGTGGTGTGAGTTCTGATGTAACTTGAGGCTCTTTGCAAGTGCAGATTTTGATGAGAACTCATCTCTAAAATTTCTAGTAATTTTGTTTTCTTGTTGCTGTTGTGAATTGGCTCCTTTCTTTCTGTGGTCCATTGTTGTATGGATGATGTTTGGAAATTAATATCTTCCATCTGGTTAAGAAATTTGATTTATCCTTGGAGGCCTGAACTGCTGTCTTTGCTAGCAGGAAATAATGTTCCAACTGTCCCCAATTATCACCCACTTGCCTTTCTGCAGATCCATGTCTTTTGCAAGGATCCTAGAAGAGAAGACTTACAGATCATGACTTATGGATCATGAACTGCATTTTGCCAATCCTCTATTCCTTCATATCTATCAATTTAGTCCTCTCCTCCTGTTTAAACTTGGTAAATTAAACACACTGCTTGAAACAATTAAACAGTGGGCTGGAGCATGGAGCTGGACACAGTTGGTGGCTTGTTTTCAGTTGGCACTAGGAATGCAACTCCAAATGACTTACAAGGGCACGTTACTGCTTCAGAGTAGGGTTTGGTATAATCTTGCTGTATGGGAGATATTGCCATCAAAATACAGTTTTATGGTAATATAAAACCCATGTTTTGGAATAGCAGAATTGGAGGAGTTTTTGCTTCTGCTGACTTTTCTTTTAGTAAACTCGATATCTCTCAGAGATAATTTTTTTTGGTGGTTATGCTAGGATGTTGTCACTGCTGAGGATTGTTCTTCTGTGCCCACAGTGTATGTGGCTTGGCCTCCAGCTGCCGGGCTTCCTTGGCCCAAGGGTGTGGTTTCTTGTTGCGCCTAGTCTGCTGTCACTGTGGGTTGCCCCAGAGAGCAGTCCCACTCCCTTGTCCCTTTGATAGGTTTGTGTAGATGTCTGCTGGATGAATCAGTCCAGCTTGTTGGTCTGTCACAGAACTGGCCTGCAGAATGGTGAAACCACAGGTTGTGTGGTGTTGGCAAACTGAAGTGAATTGCTCTTCAGTGAGCTCATCAGTATAGATCTGATGGAAGGACAGAGAGAGGCAAGACCAACCATTTTTTTGGCACTGACTTGCTGCTTCTTCATCTTGCCTTGATAGTAATTTGAAAGGGTTTTCCCTAGAACCAAGGAAAGGTGAGAATTCAAGCCCAAGATTTGATTTCTGTGGCCCACGTAAGCATAGGGCTCTTTATCATATTGTTAGTTGTATGACAGTCTTAGTGCTGTATTAGCATCCAAGTGTGGTGAAAGATCAACCCATAGATGTTGCAACTGGTGCAGTACCTTAATTGGTGATGCCCTTTGTGGTGGAAACTTCTGTTCATTAGGGTTGGAAGAAAAGACCTACTATCTTATTTTAGTTGGGCTACCACAGACTAATGTTGTGAGTTGTTGCCAGAGAAATGGTCAATCCGAATATGAAAAGCTTTATTGCCTTTCTAGTGCCTTGATTCTTCTTCCTTAATTTTTGCCTTTTAAATGACTTATGTCTAGCAGAGGGTTGGTTTTTGACCCTTATTCACAGACTCTGGATCAGAGTTTTGCTTGCTCTCCCCACCACTCTCCACTGATGGAGTGTGATTTGACAAGCCTGGCCTGGGCATGCACACAAAAGAAGGCACCATCCACTCTCCTCCTGAGCTGATGTGGAAATGGCAGTGCTGATGCAAAGTGTCTGGTTAGTCACAGGAAGACAGAGCTAGCTGTGGGAAAACATAAGCTGTCTAAATGGCCATTCCTGTTCTCCCTGAATGAATATGTGGCAGGCTGAAGGGGAAGATGTACATAGGATGAATCTTACACATGAATTGTCAATTGGATCACATAAAGATTCACTCTAATGGAAATCAGAGCTTCACAGTGTTACATGCAGCATGTGCATACAATAAAGACAATCCGTACTCTGAAAAATTAATAATTTCTACATGTAGGAAATGGACAGATGTATGAAATAATGAGAAAAAAAATCCCATAATGAAATACTGATTAATGTAGTAAATAGAGGCTCCACTCAAGCTTTGCCTTTTAGCCTGTACACTGATGCTTCTTCCTGCCTTTCTGTTGAAGCTGCCTTTCTCTAATTGTTCTTTTTCCCCTTCTGAAACACTGCACACAAGATTATCACAATTAGACATGTTTGTTGTATCTGAGGTCTGATACTGGGAGAGTAAAAATCATTCTCAGATGTAATGTCCTTCTAAGAGGATTTAGGTGTTCTTTTTGCCCTGGATAGTGCATGTTCCTGTTATCTGCCAGCCTATTCAATAAACAGTTGGCACTAGTCGAATGAGAAGCATCATATCTAAACCCAGCTCACCAAGATCTGTTCTGTGTCTGCGACTCTTCCACCCTTTCCCCTGTCCTGACTGTAGAATCTCTTAGGATGGATCACAAAATGGTATTTAACCACATAATCACAAAGGTCAAAGAAATTTGAGAACAGAAGCTTTACTTGGACTTGGTTAGAAATCTAAGTTTCAACCCTAGATTCGTGACTTAGGATAGTTTAGCTGTGGCCAACTTTAACTAATAATTATTAAATGTTCCTTCTTGCTGCTTTGTAGCAGCAAGCTAGATTGCTAAGTAGAATTCTGTAAATACATAATTGGCTCCAGTGGCTGTATTTACCCAATAGCTCAAGTGTTTTCCCCCTACACCCCATGGAGATCAGCTGTACAGAACTTGGGTTGGGAGTGCCATCTTGCAAGGTGTTACATAAAGATTCCCTATGGTTGTTGGACCAGGTGTGCTAACAGCTAGGTCTGGGATTTTTTTACTTTTCTCTCAGGACAGCTGACAACTTTATTTTGGAGTCTACAGGCTTTTTTCTTTTGAGGGTAAAGAAGTTAATCATGGTGACTGGTTTGCTTAATAGCTATTTTTTTCTGCACACTAAAGTCAGTGGTTTTTTCCCAGATTAGAATGTTACATTTTTAAACATTTACTTACTCAAGTGTAGAATGATCTAATTTACTGTGTTTATTCCTTTTCATAAGAATTTTCGGCACAGTAGCATGCCTATCCTACTTCCAAATGTACAAACACTTGGTAAGCAGACTTTAAGAAAAAAATCACTCATGACCCACTCTAGTAAATACATTTGTAAAGCCTGAAACAGGAAATTACCCCAACTATTTCTGTCAGTTTGTCTCTGAAGCCATGGTTCTGCAAGCAGTGAAGCAACAGAAGGAATCAAACTAGGCTGGGTGAGGAGGAGTTGGAAGATCCTTCAAGTTTGCATCTTTTTGAAGCTCATTGCCCACTGCACTGCTTTTGCTCATCCTTTTTTTATCAGTCTGCACAAAGGTATGCCAATTTATGGGGGTTATAGGACTGACAGTAAGAGAAGGAGGGCTAAGAGCTCTTCAAGGTGGCACAATTGATGAATATAAAATCACCATCCTGAAGCTTCTTTCTCGTTTTGAGCAAACATCATGGTGTTTCTGGAGGACCTGAGAGTTGTGTTATCACTTAAATATAGTTAAATCAAGATTGCTTTCTGTCCTTTGCTTATTGTACACAGAAGAAGGTTGGTTTCAGAGGGATACCTGGAAAGAAATTAAAAAACTAGATTACAGCATGAAGGGCAGAAAACAGACCAAGTTCCATATTCCTCTGAGGCCTTGATACCTAAGTCATCATCTATGTATTCAGTTTGCCAAGTGTTTGTGCAGTTATAAGGAGGGGTATGGGAATGTTTTCCTAAATGCTGTTGCTATTTATAATTCCACATTGTTTGATAATGTACATTAAAAAAAATGGAGTGTAATGAAACTCTAAGCAAGCTTCTCAGAATCTGGACTTAGTGGACCACATTCAGCCTCAGAATAAAGGACCAGGAAATGGGAAAGCTAACTGAGCTCAGCCTCTGAAGCTGAGATGGATGCTGTCATGACTGTAATGCTGTGTAGCTTAATTGTGTACTGTGACTTAAGCTGACCTGATCCTGACTCATCAAGGCTTGTTGGCTGAAGGTCCAAATGTACCAGATGTTCTTACTTAGAGAATGATCCATAGGAATAAATGTTATGTTGTTACCGTGTCTGGGAATGGTAGCATAAGATACCAGAAAAATTCAGCAGATTTAGTCAAGATAGCAACTGCACACTAAGGCCTTCCCCCCCCTCAGAAATACTTATTTTTTTCTTTTTTCTTCCTGACTGAAAAAAAGGTAATTTTACTGCACAGCTATTGAAAAGAATAGCTCCTCCACTTAGGAGTGGAAAGAGAGGGAAAAAAGTGTGTATTCAACTGAAAAAAACTCCCAGGAACTTTGCAAGGTAGACTGCAATTACTGGAGATAAAATTCTGCTACAAGTAGACAAGTAGCCTTGTGTTCTGTCACTTCTCTATTGTTATCCAGTCATTTTAGGTAGCATTTATAGCACTGATGGGCTTGGGTTGCTCTTTGATCAGAGGAAGTACTCTATATTTGGCTGAATAATATTATGTCTCGCAATGCCCACAAATTGTCTCAAAAGCCTGATTCAATTTAATTTGTCTGTTATACCCTCCTCCCCAAATTATGATGGAATAACAGAAGGAAAATTGCTCTTGAGTCATTGTGGTAAATGCATCTGTAAGACAGGAGACATCACATTGTCTATTCATGGGTTTTGGCCCTGAGATCATGGTTCTAGCAAAAGGAGGTATGCTTGCATGGGGGACACAGGTATGAAAAATTCTTCTTCCAGGGCTGAATGATGTGTCTGTTGAAATGGTTTCTGAGCTTTATGAGGAATCTTTTATTTAGATAGGCACTTCAAATCCTGGAACTTGGTCCAGGAAGTAGTATCAGAAGCACTTCTTAATGATGTTGTTAATACAGACTATTCTCATGAGAAAAATCCGCAGGCATCTTTAGCCTGCTTTTGTATGGAAGCAGTGCTTATTTCAATATGTGTGTATATCTTTTCACCTAAAGAAACTGGTCCCAGAGAATAGAAGTTTCATGAAAACAGTCAGCACAATAAAAGGAAAGGACTGCAGAAGCAACTTGGCTGTATTTGAAGATTCCTCATTCGTTTGCATTTTGTTAGACATGAAAGAATCCCCTCCCTCCATTTAGCCACAGATGCATCAAAATTGACTGTTATGAGATGAATCCATCTCATAACAGGCTTTGTGAATCCTGTTTCTCATGTAGCTGTTGGATTATTCAGGTGTGCAAGTTGGGGTCTTACTGGACATAAGCCTATTTCCAGGTCCCCAGGCAGTGGCAATGGTCTGAGTGGTTAGTTCATCACACCCAGGAGATGCTTAATCCTTTCTCATTAGGAGGCAGAGGTCTTTAATGGGCTTTAATTGGGTTGCACTTTAGGACTGCTCAAAAGCTTTGTTTGGTTTAGGATGTGGCTGCTTGGTTAGAGAGTAATATTTCTGGAAAGAAGCACGTTAAGCCTGTGTTTTGAGCTAACTGGTTGCTGGCTATTTCCCAAATATGAATGAGGTTTTGGGTGGGTTTTTTTTTTTTTTTTAATGTCTTAACTCATGGAGTTTTTGGGCTGGATTTTACCTGTTAAGGTTCTGATACGGTGCTCATCTGCAGCTTAGGGGTCCATGCAGCCAGTGCTCTCTTATATAGCAAGAAATTTTAAGTAGAATATCTGAAATAATTACTACTCCCAGTGATCTGCCCTGTGCCTTTTGAGTGGCTGAATATGAGGTAAAATATTGCTGAATGTCACAGTTTACAGCCTGGCAACTTCCATTTATTTTAGCATGCTGGGTTATAAACTGGAGCTTTAGGAACCGTGCACAAGTGTCCTGAGGTAATGTATTGCCAGATAAGATCCTCTGGATTGCTGGGTCTAGTCTGATTAAACTGGAAGGAAGCTGCAGGCGTGACTCTCTTTTCCCTCTGGAGATGTGTCTCTTGCTCTTCAGGCCGTGTTACAAGGCCTGTGTGCCTCAGCCTGGCCGGGGCAGAAGACAGCTGAGGGCTTTTGCTGAGGGCAGGGAAAGGAAGGAAAGGTGTCCTATTTATTCCTAAACATCCTCAGCGTCTTGAAGCACAAGAGAGACATTTTATAATGCAAGTTGAACCAGTTCTGGTGGTTTTCTTAACTAGTTACATCAGAAAGGCCAAGGATCATTACTTCTTTTGCTGATTTTCTTTTTTCTTTTTTTCTTTCAGCCTTCCTCTCCCTCTACCTTTTGTCTTGCTTTCAGTTCACCCATCTGCATCTGGTCTTGCCCAGGCAGCTGCTGCTCTATTTGTATGTTCCCTGGGGGAGCTCTGGTGCTCCTTTAAGATCTCCTGTTGCTTTGGGAATTCACCTTTTAGACATGGTGCTTCATTAGCCTCTCTCATTTATTTAGGACTGTGAGAAAAGATTTCCTCTCCCAAAAAGCAGAAGAACGAGTTTCCAGCAGCATGTGCTTGAGAGAAGAGTGTCTCTATGTAAATAGAACAGGTTTAAAAGCTATTGGCAAGGGAGCAGCTGGAGGGCTTTTTGAGGAATATTGTTTGACTGAGTTGGCACTGTGAGGCCCTTAGGAGGCTGAGGCTGAAGAAATCCCCTCTGCTCTTTCTGCCTGCGGAAGGTTTGTCCACTGACGAGTGACCGCACTGCCCCTGTGCACTGTTGCCTCTTGTCCCCTGCCTCGGTCTCAGCACGGTTGCTCCTTTTTGTTGCAGCTCGTTAGAGGAAAAATAGCCATTTGGGATTTTTTCAACCATTGGGTTCTGCATTTCCTCATCTGCCGCCCCTCTCCCCTGCCGGGCGTTGTGGGAGTCGTCCCCTCTGCAGGCGATGGTGGGAACGACTCCGGCCTCACTTATCATCAGTGACAAATCAATGGCAGCCTTCAGAAAGCTGGCCCCCAGGATCCCCGCTCGGCCCAGCTCTGGAGCAGTGGGAGGCTTCCCTGGTGGATAAAGAACTCCTTGCAGCCCTGACTTGTTGCCTTAAATCTAACTGAGGAAAGCTTTTCAGTCTCTTCATCAGTGGCCCCCTCCTCTCTCGATTTGTCTTGGGGAAGGTGGCGGCTGGTGGAAGGGGGGCACATGGGGAGGTGGGGGGAGACGAGAGTGGGAGAGCATTGGGGTTTGTAAGACTTTTTTCTGTTTCCCTTTCACAATAGCCTGGCTAGTGCATGCAGAGCTGGGCTCACAAAGCCTCCCCAAAGCGCCCGGAGTCCCGCAGGGCTCCTCACAGTGAAAGTTTGCTGTGTGTATTCCTACCAACAATACAGCTGGGCCCAGCAACAGGCTCCAGCTTTGGGCAAATATTTCTACAGCTTTTCCTTAATCGCTTTTGAGGGGAGGAGGGTGAGATGGGTTTGAGAGGTGGGAGGGTGAAAGAAATTTTTTATATGCAAAGGATTTTATCTACCTCAAAATAGATATGGCTGGGCGGATTTGTCTCTGGCTTCTGTGGTCCAGGCTTCTAAAAGAAATCTTTGTCAGCATCCATGCTAAAGCTAGAGAGGGTTTGGGGAGCATCAGGGTTGGATCTGAAGGAGAAGGGAGATTAAGGCAGACAACGTGTAGTGGTTTCAGATGTGCCAGTCTAGTTTTTTTGTTTTTCTTTAAGAAGGAAGCATAGCACACAACCCCTTTCTGTGCAGTTTAATCCAAAGTGTTGGTGTCAACTGAAAGTATAATCTTTTTTTGTGCTAAGTTATGTCTAGCTTATTTCTGCTTAGCTGTTCTGTAGGGTTTATGCTTGATTTCCTGTTCTCTCTATTACCTGTGAATTATCTCTCAATTTCTAGTTTATTTGATCTGGGTTGAAGGTCCAGACTGGGAGAAATCAGAGAAGTGATGTCCCTTTAAAGCAAATTATTTCACCTTCACTGTCTGGTAGGTTTTGGCCTTGGATGTTGCTTGAACCCACTTCTATAGCCCTAGGATAGACAGGTAGGGTTAAATCAATGTGCTGGTTTTGTCTCCTGCCTCTCAAGCTGCAGTGGAGATACCTAAACAGCATAAAACTGCTTGATTGGGTCAAGAAGGGATCATGTGAGCGACTTCTCTGTCGCATTATGAGGAAAAATGAGCCAGGTCATCTCCTTTAAACATTGCTTTCCACCTCGGCAGGGCTGGCAGCAAGCTTGGTGTTCCTACAGTTTGGAGTTAAATTCTTACATTGGTTAAGCTGAGTTGCATGTGTATTAAAGGTTCAAATGTCATCTTAGACTTGATGTTTGTGTTACAGTAGGAATGATACCAGAAGCATAATCCTTGTTCCAGGTGTGTTATGTCAGAAATTAAATTTGGGCAGGAGGTGCTTACCTGTGTCGGTGTTCTCCTAGAACAGGGAATACTTTTCCTCTAAGGTGATGGTTCCACAGATGCTTTGTACTGAGCATAATTAGGGGCTGCACACATGGAGACTGAGCTTCCTGAACTCTCTGTCCAAGGCCATATGCAGGATGAGCGAAGCTATTGTGCAATGGTAAAGCTGAGAGTAAAGTTCTTAGCATGGATATAACCAATGCTTTTAAGTAAGGAATATCCTTGCTTTCGTTTGAAGATGAGCACAGAATATGAATCCTTATTTGTAGGAGGAAATAACTAATAGGCCAAATACATATCTGAGTAAAAATAACATAGAATAACATCTGTCCTTATGAAGATGTTCAAGCACTCCTATCCTTGCTAGCATCTGGTGACTGCCCCTTTGATTTCTGTTACTGATGATATAGTATTTATAGAAGCATTCTATCCATAGAACATCACACCTACTAGTGCAGCAAGGTTTGTAGGAAAAGAGAACAACTTTAGTTAGACCAACTAATGTGGCTGGAAAAACAAACAAGATTTTGGGAGCAGTTTGTCCTGAGAACTAAAATAGAAGCCTAAGTCTTTAAATTAAGCACGAGTTGAGAACAGTTGCTTTGAGTTCAGCTTGACTGTGTTATTGAATTGAATATTACCAAAAAAGTTCTTGATACTTCTGGAGCAGGAGGGGGGTGATATGTAGGAAAGGAGTTGGTGCACTAGGGGCCAAGCCTACTCCAGTCCTTGCCTGATTTTTCTCTTGCAGTTGATTAAAGTGTCACCAATTGCTAACTTTCCAGGCTGAAACTTGAGGGAGAGAGAGAAGAGTTTCTGCTTAAAACTGTCTGTGCAACTTAAGTTAGAAATGATTTGGTGAGTTTGGAGAATAAGAATGGAGAGTGCTCCCTCCCTCCGTGTTTTAAACCTTGCTATGGTACAGAAATGTTTGAAAATGTTAGCCTCTCATACTTTAGAAATAAATAATAATAATAAACACCCCCCAAAAAAAAACAACAAAAAACACCCAACAAACAAACAAAAACAACAACAAAAAGGCAAAAAAAAAAAAAGCCAAACCCAAACCAAGCACCAAAAGAAAAACCACCAAAAAAACCCCAATCCAAAACCAGAAGAAACTTAAGGATTGTTTGGTTTCAGAAATTCACCCATGAGTAGTGGAGTCATAAATACTTTGCAAATATTCAAACATTTCTAATATTTTGAAAACTTTCAATCAGCATTTGTATGTGCTGAGTAGGAGTTAAAAACCCTGCTAGCAAAAGCCTCTTTGATGCTTACTGTGGTGGGCATTGACTATCCAGTCACAGGCTTCAGCTACCCAGAAGCTCTGCTCCAGTTATTGCCCCCAGCAAAGAGCTCCAGAGGAAGTCTGGTCCAGAGAATGCCTTCTGAGAGGCTGCCTGTGGGCTGAGGGCTTCTTTGCTGGCCTACAGGCCATGAGGAGGAGGAGGAGAAGGCAGCTGCAGGAGGCTATTTCTGTGTGCCACAAAGCAGTGTTGAAGATTGTGTTGCAATGCAAGAAATAGCATGGAGAGCTGAGTCTGTCATCCTACAAGGGATACATGCAAAATCAGTGCAGCTGTGTGAGGTCAAATACCAAATAATACAACCTCTCTGCCTGCTCAAATTATTCCAGGTAGTTTTAAAGGGTTAACTTTTTTGGTAGCTAAGTGATCCAGATGGAAAAGAGCTATTCTTTTGCCATCAGCTTGCACCTGGCTTAAACTTGTATATTTGTACTCAGTGGGAGTAGAGAGAAAAGTAACTGTGCTGGCATCTGATTGGGACCGAGTTGGAATTTATGGGCATTTTTCAGGGGAGGGAAAAAAGAGTTAAGTTTACGAGGAAGGAGTAGCAGAAGAGAATTGAAAATTATAGAAGTAGGGAAGCTGATTAAGAGACAGAAAAAAATGAGGGAATGTGGGCAGGTGGAAGGAGGGTTCTGGGTAGTGGGTGTGAGATGGGAGGCTCTGCCTTGTACTCTCTTTTCCTCCGTCATAGCTCATACATCTAGCCTCTACCTTTTACTCCCAAGTTTCACTTTCCTATAGTGGCTCACCCACAAAGGAACTTCTGTCTTTCCCATTCTTTTCTGTAGCCCATCCTTTTTCTTAGAAAAAGGGGACTTGCTGGTTTGAGAGGCCTGAGGCTGACCTGTTTGGCACTGTATTTTACCTCCATATCACCTGCATTACTCCCCTTTCCTTCTCTAGTGTTTTACAAGCATCTAACCCTTGTGCAAACTATACTTTGGCTTTTCAAGTTAGACACTTGGAAACAAGTTGGACACTTGGGTTTCTGTCATGGGACTCTGTCTGTCAGAGATCTAGAAAACAGAGCTGATGATGCCATTTAAAGAAGTAAGATGTGAAGGTGGATCCGTGTTTATGGATTGCTTGACTATTCTGGTGATGAATGAGTACTATATAATAATGGTGCATTGAGTTCAGGACCTTGTGTTGCAAATAATATGGAGATTGTGTGGTGCCATAAAAGTGCAGAAGCTGTGCAGGTGAATTTAATTCTGGGATTTCATTAAAGCTTTTTCTAACTTGTTCATAATGGTTTTTAAATGTTCTGTGTAATCAATAGCAGCTGGATTTTTCTTCTGAAGCATGCTGCATACTGTCTTTGCCAGACTGTTGCTCAGTTCTGTATACCAGGAAGCAACCCTTTTAAATTCACACCTGTGAAACTAAATTTACTAAAATCTTCCAGACCTTGGCCCCTCATTTCCTTTCAATTGAGGGAGAGCTGGTGTTGGGGGTGTGTCTCTTAGCATGGTGTTTACTGCTGCCTCTGTGGTTAACCTGTTCCTCATGGACCATTCAATGCATTCAATTACACTACGTATTTCCTCCTCTGTTGAGGAGTCTATTTGTATATAATACAATATTTTTACTTGGAGTTGTCCCTTAGCAGTTCCTTTCTCTTTCTGCTCCTGCAGGAAGAGAAGGTCCAGGTCTGTGGTAACACTGTGTTTGCAGCCTCTTTCAGCCTCTTTTGACCCATTCCCCATTGAATGAGAAAGTTGAGTAAAGGCCACAGGTCTGCAGATGAAAAACACAGGGAACATGAGTTGAGATCCATGTTAATTTCCGTCCGGAAACTGCCTCTCTGTAATTACAGTTCCAACATTCTCCAGAAGAAAAGGGCCCTGTCCCCACTACAGCCCCCCTGGCAAATTTGATGTTCCTTGCAGCAGGGAAACCAGGCGTGGAGCGGAGCAGGTCAGCTGGGGCTTGAGAATGCTCCCTTTTGGTGTCTTCGTTGCTGAAGGGGGGTGGGGGCTCTTGCTGTTCTCTTCCCTTCTTGCCTCTTCCCTCAAATCTCCCAAGTAAATACAATTTTATTTTATTATATTGCTGCTGATCTGCTGTTGTTTTAGATACAAAAAAAGGTGGAAGGGGCAAGAAGGAGCGAAAGAGTCTGGCGACAGGAAGAGATGAATTGCTGAAGAATGACACTGGCAGGGACTATTGTTCATTTTAACGCTGGAGCAGGAGCAGAGAGAAACGTTCACACGCCATTCTTGGGCATCCTGCTGGGCAGGCTAGGAAAGGGGCATTCCAGCTGGTCGTGAGATTTGGCTGGACAGATTGAATTGGGCTGAATAGAATGCTCGCCGTTTTTTATTATTATTATTATTTTTCTTATAAAGAAACCCACTGATTAATTGCAATGGAACCCGATTAAAGGGAGAGTCTGAAACCCACACAGACATTACAGACATAAAGCTGTCAGCCTACCAGCATGTGATGACTGGGCCTTAACCCTTTACAAGGCTAATGGGGGAGGGGGATCCTCACCGGAGTCAACATTGCTTAGTTTGTGTATATGTGTTTGTGAGAGAGAGGACTTCTGTCATTTGGGGAAGGAGTTGTGTGCACAGCAGGAGACCTGTAAACAGACTGTATCTCATGAAAGACAAGGATCTGAAGAGTGAAAATAGGGTTTAGGGTCATTTTGTTCTTGGAGAGGTCGTATGAGGGTTTGCTCAAATGTTACTGGATATATTTTAATAGTTCTGCAGAATTCAGTAGCCCTTGCCCACCCATATCTGTCTCTCCTTCTGTGCAAACCTGAATGTGGCACTAGGAAAAAATCTGTGAAGAGACCTGTAAAGTTCCACACACTGCTTGGGGAATGTTGCAAAAGAGCTTGGTAGAAACATGAAGAAAACCAGGTAAGTATATAAAGGAATGCTATTTGTGTGAGGACAAATCTGTAGCTGAGCTCTATTTGGGAACTGGTGTGGAAAGTGGATGGCAGCTTGGACATATGTTGTCTCAGCAGGGATGGGGTGGAATTTCAGAATGCTTAGAAACCCCTTTCTAGGACTAAAAACTCATTTTTATTATATATTGATTTAATTTTAAAAGTTTTGAAAAAATTCCGTGTTGTGATACTTGTGGTTTTCTTTAACCTATTTTTTTTCTCATCTGATTTAATGTCTGGACATGGTTGAATGCTCTTTGCTCATTCTCTTCTTCTTTAATACCCTGTTTGTAGCTTGCTTCTGTTGAGAAGCACAGATGATTTATTCAAATAGACTCTTCAAGCTTTGAAAGGGGTCTCTGTGCTGCAGTGCGAGAAGATTGGTGGGGGGGCAGATGCTCTTGCCCCCCAGCAATGCTTAGCTTCAAGTATGGCACAGTAAAGGATGGCACATAAGTCCTCTAATGAGTGCGCTCTCCAGTCGTTTTATCTTTTTCTACAGCACCCTGTGCACATGTGTGCCCACTGGCTTGGAAACGTTTCTGTAGAGAAGTGGAAAGAGTGGAGATACGGTTGGAGCAAACAAAGGTCCTTTGTGGGCTCTGGGAAAATGACAGAGGGGTTGCTTTTCGCTCTCTAAAGCTCCTCATTCCTTCCAATTCATCAACTAGTTAAGGTTGGAAAAGGCCTTTAAGATCAATGAGTCCAACTCTTAACCAAGTACTGCCAAGTCCACCCCTAATCTGTATCATTAAGTGTAATGCCTACATGCCTTTGGAATACCTCTGGGAATGGTGATTCTACCACTTCCCTGGGCTGTCTGTTCCAATGCTTGACAACTGTTTTGGTGAAGAAATTTTTCCTTATAAATCTAAACTAAGCCTTCCCACGTGTAACTTAAGACCACTTGTTCTTGTCCTGTTGCTTGTTAGTTGGAAGAAGAGAGTGACCCCCATTTCATTACAACCTCCCTTCAGGGAGTTGTAATGGTCTCCCCAAACCTCCTTTTCTCCAGGCTAAACACCCCCAGCTCCCTCAGCTGCTCCTCATTAGACTTGTGCTCCAGAGCCTTCTCCAGCATCATTGCCCTTCTCTGGATGTGCTCCAGCACCTCAATGTCCTTCTTGTAGCGAGGGGCCCAAAACTGGACACAGCACTTGAGGTGCAGCCTCACCAGTGCTGAGTACAGGAGGACAATCACTGCCCTGGTCCTGCTGGCCACACTACTGCTGATACAGGCCAGGATGCCATTGGCCTTCTTGACCACCTGAGCACTGCTGGATCATGTTCAGCTGCTGTCAGCCAGCATTCCCAGGTCCTTTTCTGCTGGGCAGTTTTTCAGACACTCTTCCCCCACCCTGTAGTGCTGCATGGGGTTGTTGTGATCCATGGGTAGGACCTGCATTTCGCCTTGTTGAACCTCATGCAATTGGCCTTGGCCCACGATCCAGCCTGTCCAGATCCCTCTGCAGCACCTTCCTGCCCTCCAGCAGATCAGTACTCCCACACAATTTGTCTGCAAGTGACAGAGGGTGTACTTGATCTCCTTGTCCAGACTGACAAAGACAATAAACAGGCCCAGGCCCAGTGCTGAGCCCTGGGGATCAGCACTGGGGACCGGCCACCAGCTGGATGTAACTCCAGGCACCACCACTCTCTGGGCCCAGCCATCCAGCTGGTTTTCTATCCAGTGAACAGTGCACTCCTGTGAGCCACAAGCAACCAGTTTCCCCAGGAGAATGCTGTGGGAAACCATGTCAAATGCTTTACTGAAGAGGAGGTAGATAATATCCAGAGCCTTTCAGTCATCCACTAAACAGGTCACATTGTCATAGAAGCTTTCTGAGGTGGAAGTTGCTTATCTTCCTTTTTTTGTCCTGCATCTCTAGTCACTTCATTCTGAATGCAGGTTGTGCCTTCGCTGGCTTGGCTTCACAGGAAGCAGCTGTCAAATGGAGGACTCTTCATGTTCAGTTCCTGTTGGGAAAAGAAAAAAAAAGTCAAAACATTATCTTTAAACTCTCTCTATGTAGGCATTTGTATTAGATCAAGGGTTTGAGTATTCAAGGAAGAAGGGCATTATGCTAAGTCCTACAATTCATCAGTAAAGTGAAGTGAAGAACAACATGAGCAGACAGGATCTTGCATTATTTTCACTGCATCCTATTCAGAAAAACGGACTGCTGCAAAGGTTGTTCCTGCAGACAGCTGTGTACCACTCCCTTTGAGAACATGGGATCTCTTGAGATCATATCAGAGGATACTGGAAGTACTCACTCACTCCTAACTGATCAAGGATGAGAGTCAAATTTTGTGGTAACTCAGCATCAGCATAGCCCAAGGAATCAAAAATGACAGTTTCTTGAGATTCTTATTCTGTAATTTGAACATGGAGGTAGGAAGGTAGATGTTAACCACTGTAGTGCAAAAACCCCCATGAGCAAGTGGGACTTGAAAAGTCTGCTGTTTGTGCAGTGAAACGTGGAGGGGAGGGATGGGGGGAGTCACTTCTGTACAAAAATCTCCTTACTCTTTGGTCACTTCCCATGTCTTCTTGTTTCTCTTTCTGCTGTTCATTTGTGGCTTCCCTTCCTCTTCCCCACCACCTACTTGTCCTGCTGTAGTTCTTTCCTGCAGCTCTGTTAACGTTTAACAAATTTCCCTCCAGTTCCTATGTTTCTTTTGGCTGTAGCTCAAGGCAAACTCCCCAGATCCAAAACTAATTTAGGGCTCTGAGCAACAGTAGCATTTAAATGTTGGCTTTGTGCCATCAGCCGGGCAGCCTCTTCACTGAGAAGAAATCTAATTCCAGTGTTTATTAGATTAACAGTGGCCTCAGGACTGGACTTCCTTTTAATGTTGTCCTTTTAAGAATTGTAAGGCTAATACAGGAACTTGGGAACCCCCAGGAGGGTCTCAGGAGCCTGGCTCTGACCTTTTTTTTTTGGAAGCAGGAGTTGGATCCGACTTAATTTGGGTCAGATGGCATAGGGGAGCAGACTGGTGAGGTGGAGCAGGAGGTGTTATTTTGACTTCCCAAGCAGTGTGTGTAAATCCTTCCATGTTTGTGCAATAGTGGCTTTGATTTCCTGCAAGTTTGTTTAAATAAGCTCTCTGGGGTAAGAACCTAGGTATGGAAGGGCAAATTGTGCCCTGGTTAAGAAGTGGCCTGGGACTGGGTAGGATCTGTTTTAATTTCTCAGTTTGGCCACAAGCTCTTTGGGAAGTCACTTAAGGCTCAGGTTTCCACGCATGAAGACTGCCTGTGGTGGGAGGTATGAGTGTTTTGTAATATTCAGAGTCAGGTCTAAGTCTCTTTGGCCAGCTGTGTAATGACAGTTAAACGTCTAATTTTCTACTGATTTTAGTTGACTTAGGCACCCAGATACTCACAGTTTGGTGCTGTTTGGCTTCCGGTTTTTGCTCCTGTATTGAAGATAATACTTCTCAGCTTTTTAAGAGGTGTTAAAATTGTTCATTAGTAGAAAAAGGCAACTTGAGACTCTAATAGTAGAGACCACACACGTACCTAAAAAGATGTGGTTCCATGAGAGGGCCATTTTTGCTTTTTGTGTGTCTTCTTCTGCCTGCCTTGGTGCTGTTGCTATTATTTAATTGAAAGTGAAGCCCAATGTGAACAGTATGAAATTGGCTGTAAAGGATTCTCTGGTGCTTTTTGCTGTTGTGGTTAATTTTTCTGGGGTGTGAGTATAAATGAACTGTGGAACTTGCAGGTTTGTAGAGGCAGCACCTGAGACTTCCAGTTTAAGCAGAGGAAGAGTTTTATGGCCATGTTCTAAGTGTTGCAAAGGAGTCTGAAGTCCAGGTGCTATGGGAGGTGTAGGTTGATGCTTCATGGGCTGCCCTGAAAGCAAACAAATGTGGGTGGGCTAAATAGAGGCTCATGTATAGTATAGCTGCCCTGCAGTAACCCCAGCACTGACATTCTTGTTCTTCCTGTTGGCACTTCTGTTAGAAAGAACTTATCCCACCTGATCCCATAAAACATATTTGCATTAAACTTGTGTTTTTGAGTGCAAGCGTGTGTGTTTATGTCTGCATATATTTTTTAAAAAAATATTGCTGGTAAAGGTTTCCTTTTTACTTTTAAGTTAATCCAGTTCTCTGGTAGGCAGCACAGTTGCTGTGATGTCTCTGTGGTTGTGTGGTACCTCTCTCTTTGCCAGACCCAGCTCCGTTCTTCCAGCTCAGTCTGGCCAGTTAATAATTGCCTCTTTGCCCCTCATCCTCTGAGGGCAACATAATATCATGTGTAGAGTTATTTTTTAGAAAACAACATACAGAACAACTCTCTTTGTCCCAGGATAGCTCCATTTATCTTGTGGTTTCTGCTTTTGAAGTGCTCTTGCCCGTGGGATTTCAAAAATGAGCTCCTGCCTCCTTATTGCCACAAAACCACATTGTGTATTCTGTCCCTTCCTTGGAGGACTCCTCTGCTAAGCTGAGTTCTTGTGGTTGGCTTCCCAGTCTCTCGTGTGGCAGAGCTGGAAAGCTACAAAGCGCAGATGCTCCACTGCTAACATGAGGGCCTCTTTATAGAAGACCAAAATAAACTCCTTAAAATGATCTCTCTATAAGAAAACCATCTCTATCTTGTCCAGGAACCTGGTCTTTTTCATATCATGCTGTAATGATGGGAAGAATTTTGCAGCTTGCAAAAGCGAAAATGGGCTCTTTTGGAGCCAGAGTTGATCTCTTTGCACCATGTGCCTGAACAACTGCAGTCCCGCTAGAACCTAAAGTTCCTTGAAAAGGAAGACTTCAGTGTTTTCACTTTTACTTTCTGTGAAGAAGTGTATGGGTATCAGTATTGGTGTGTGCTGGTACTGGTCAAGACAGAAGTCTTGAAAAGGTTAAACAAACAAAAGAGTTTTCTGGGTTTTGGAGAGAAGTTCTGGAGGGTAGAATGTCCTTACAGCTTGTCCAGTGCCTGGAGCATCTGAAAGATGAAAGAAGCTGGCTGATAATTTCCTGTGGGACTAACTTACTTAGAGTAGTTTAGAGAGCCATTGCCGGGTGAAACCTTGAAGATAGACTAAAAATGGATTCAAAATTGTGTTGAGCAAGGTTATGGGTAATTTGTAAATTCAGAGAGCACTGGACAAACACTGATGAAATAATTAACAAAGATCATGAGTGGTGTGGCAGAAGAAGCTAAAGGCTCAAGGAGCTTCTGAACCAAAAGGAAAAGGATTTTCCTGTAGACTTTGTGGTAAGGAAGTGGCTGGATTCTGAATTTTCCAAAACACATTTAACCTTGCCACCCAGATTGAAAAATGCCACTTCTAGTTTTTCTTGGATCCCTGAAGCCTCTGAGCACAACTCCTCAAGCAAAGATGGCAGTGGTGCTTCCTCCTCTTAGCTGCAATCTTTTGACCACTCCAGTTTCCTTTTGCCCCACCTCGAGACACCTTAGCTGCTCATGACACTGCAGGTTAATCAGTGCAGTTTACGGTTTAAAGTTACAGTTTACAAATTAAATTTGCATTAATTTCACTTTTTGTTAATGCTGTGACCTGTAACTGGTTCGTTAATAGCCTTTGTCATGGCTGGAAGCCGTTACTGTTCAACACTATGTGCAGACAGGAAGACATATAGCTCTCCTGTATGAAACTGAAAACTGAGTGAGTTTTTCTTTGCTTGTTTTTAGCTCAATTCATATTTAGTTAGTGGTGAAATGACAGCTGTGTCTTTCTCAGCTATGAAGCAAGGAATTCAGTGAAATCTCAAGGATGCTTGTGGCTTGGAAGAGGACATGACAGGAATGGGAACAGAAGCAGAATAAATGTTGGAAAAGCACTGATTGTTTGCCTTAGAAGTTAAAACTTGAGTTACTTAAAATAAGAGAAGTGAAGTAGAAGAGGGAGGAATCCATGTATTCAAATTAAGTATTTATTTTCTTATATTGTAGTTATGAGTGACAGATGCCAAGCTGGTTTTCATTAGGTCTTGTAGGTTGCTTGCATTCTTCTCCTTTCAGTGAAGGGGAAGGATTGCAAAGCTTCAGAGTTTCTGCAATAGCTCTGAGATTCTGATTCTTTCAGGTTGTTTTCCGGAAGTGACGGAGCATATCCTTGCTGTGACTATAATAAATCTTTCGTGCTCCTGTAGCTGAGATAATATAAGGATCACTTTAGGGTAATTACCTCAAGGATGAGAGAAATCTGTCCATGAAGTAATGAAAAAGTTAAAGGAAAGTTCACAGAACCTAAAATGCCAATGTTTTCTGCCCCATAAGTGGGAAAACAAAGTCCAGTGTTTCACTTCCATGAACTTCGATATAGCAGAAAGTTTTCTGGTTGTTCAGTGGCCTTCATTCCTAAGTGCTGTCATGCCAGTGAAACTCATAGGTGACTGTACTAAGTGAAATACTTCCTGTGGATTATCTGCTTAAAACAGCAGGTTGCTTCTCTAGCTGGCCCTTAGCAATTGCTTCTCTAGCTGGTACATAGTAATTTTGAAAGTCACTTGGTAACTTTTCTGCTGTTGTGCTATTATTTTCTAAATTTTAGTATACTGCATGATTCATGATAAAGAACAGTAAATTGTTTGCTACCTTTATGGAATAGGAAAGGGTAGAGGTTGTTAGTGTGTGGGTTTAAAAAACAAAACACTGCAGTGAAAGAAGTGGAAAGTTATGTGTCTCATGTTGCTGAAGTGACTAATTCTTGCAAAGCATGATGTAGGCTTAAGGGAGTATTTTAAAGTGTTTGTCTAGTGTGTGTGTGTATTCTGGAAGGGTCTGAGTCTGGTAGCTCTGTCTGTCAGGCCCTTGTGGTCCAGCTAAACATTCCCACAATGTTTTAGGTTGCATGATGATGTCCTTGAGTGATGTTGTGCAGTAGCAACTGTAATAAATGAAGAGCTTGACTCGACCAATATATCAAGCAGCAATCAATTTATTTATTCATTATTTCAAGTGATAAAGTGTGAGCAAAGCAGCACGCTGGGTACAGTGGGGGTCTCTCCTCCAGCTGCACACCAGCTACAAATTTTTGCTGGTATTTATTGAGCATCTTCATAAGCATTTCTCAGCAGATTTTTTTATGGTTTCCTCCTAGTTTCTCTGTGTGAAGTTTAATTTCTATACCCCATTGTGATCAGTTCCTGTTGGTGACATCTAATTTCTAAACCCTAAAGTTGTAAATTAGTGAAGATGATGTCCAGCTTCCCATCTTCAGAAGCCTACATCAATGATGGTGAGGTCCAGCTTCCTTTTTCAGGATTACACATCAATGATGGTGAAGTCCAGCTTTCCTTTTCCAGGATTGTAATTCAGTGATGGTGAGGTCAAGCTTTCCTCTCCAGGATCATAAATCAGTGAAGGTGATGTCTAGCTTCCCTTCCCAGGATAGTCCAGTTTTCCTTTCCAGGATCATCAATTCTTAGCTTGGGATAAGATCACTTCCTTCTTTTATTTAGGTGATTACAACTCCTTTTATATTTTCTAAAGCTATAGTTTAAAACTTCTTGTTACAGAGCAGCTTAAAGCTTATAACAATGTTATTTTCAAGCAAATAATAAGACTCCTGCATTCTTCTATCCTACATGTTAACGAAAACTTAAAACTTATATTGTGAAAGCTTTAGAGTTTGCATTATTCACTTATAAGCAAGCAAAATATTTCTCTAAAAGCCTCTTTCTATGCCTTTTTGTTTGTTTGTTCATTAAAACTTATTTTTATAACTGTCTCATGACCTCATTTCACAATTACAACTACACAGGCCACCTTTTTCCACCTGATAAGAAACACAACCCCACATTTCACACAGCCTTTTATTATTCTCTCCATTTCTGAGTGGACAGTGGACAGTATTTCATTTCTGTTTTAATGTGCTTGAGTGGAATCATCCTGCATGACAAGTAGTTTAGTGCTGGGGTAAGTCCCTTGGATTCTTTGTTTTCTATTGACATGCAGTTGTACAGGAGCTTGCAGCTATGTAAGAAAATGCTGCTTCCTGTTAATATCAGCAAAGCATATTTCTTGATGGCATCCTTCAGGTATCACTCTGCACTTCATAATATAAAATGGATGACATGCTCTCTGCTTAAGAGAGAAAATCTACAGGTAATGAAATGCCAAGACTGAAGGGATGCTTTTAACTGTAACATGAAAAAAAAAATTGCATGATGGGAAACAATGTTCCTGCTCCTTGGAATCCAGGTTTAGAGGTAGGAAAAATTATTTAGTCCACAGAGAAGAATATAAGTATTTGGGTTAAAGGCATGTAGGAGGCTCAGTCTCTTCCAGTTAGGGCCTTGGAGGTAAGAAGCAGAGTGTCAGAGGTAGCAGACTGCAGCTCATGGCTTTCTGAGGTCTTTGTACCTTCATAGGTTCTTGGTAAACAAACAGATGCTTCCACTATCTAATGTTTTTGTACACACTTGTAGAGAGAGTGGGAGAACCATCGTACTGAATTCTGATCTTTTGAAAAGTTCAAAGACTTTTTTAAAAGGGCTATTTCTTTTAACATAGGACAAGATGTTTGAAGCAGGCTGATATGGTGCTTGGTTTCTTGGATGGCAGCAGTGTTTGACAGGCATGTGGAGCTACAGAAAAAAACTAGCATTTTCTACTCTCCTGCTAGTTCCAGATGTTTGAGGGAACCTTGTAACTACAGAAAGGACATTTGCCATTTAATGGCTATTAAATATGTGAAGTGTATCACTGTATGGTCACATTTCAGCCAAAATACCTGGAAATTAGAGGTGTTTTACCAGGTCCTTACAAAGTAGTTCTGGTGTTCCCAGGAGAGAGCTGCATAGGATTCTGAAGAGAAGGCCAGGGGAAAAGATCACAGAATGGGTCAGGTTGGAAGGGACCGCAGTAGGTATTCTGGTCCAACCCCCTGCTCAGGTAAGGTTATCCTAGAGTACATGGCACTGGATTGCACCTAGATATTAAAAAAAACTATCTCCTTGTGAGGGAGACTCCACAACCTCTCTGGGCAATCTGTTCCAGTGCTTGGTCACCTGCACAGCAAAGAAGTTCTTATGCTTGAGTGGAACTTACTGTGCATCAGTTTCTGCTATTGCCTCTTCTCCTATTGCTCAGCACCACCAAGCAGAGCCTGGCTCCATCCTCTGACACCCTCCCTTAAGATACTGATAGACATTGATGTTGTCCCCTCTCAGTCATCTCTTGTCAAAGTTGAACAGACCCAACTCCCTCAGCCTTTGCTCATGGGAGAGATTCTTCATCGCCTTAATCATTTTCATGACCCTCCGCTGGACTTGCTTCAGGAGGTCCATGTCTCATTTGTGCTGAGGAGCTGAGAGCTGGAGACAACATTGCACATGTGGTCACTCAAATACAGCTTTCTTCTGTCTAGCCTCACCTGTTGAAATTTCTCAGTCCATTTGAAATAGTTGTCATTTGCCTAATACTTCATGCCTACTTTTGGACAAGAACTTAAGGTTTTGATGTGTTTAACATGTTTAGTGGTTGAAAGGTTCCTGTTTCTATACTGAGACCTCATGTGTTGTCCACCATGAGCTACTTCCATAGGTAACCAAGAAGTTGCTCAGGAAACAAAGGGAAATATTTCTGAATATTTCCTATTCAGAAAAAACCTCATAGAGTTGGTAGTTGTTGCCTTTTGTCTGATTTCAAGAACTAAATAGTCAGCAGGGAATAAAAAATATAGCATGTTGGTTCAGGTTTCAAACAGAATCTGTTGGGAGTCTTGAGGGAACCGTGTGCCGTAACACACTTCTGAGGAATGTTTTATTAGTGTGGTTAGAATATGTTGCTTAATTTCCCTATGCAAGCCTCAGTATGGACCTTAATCTTACACACTACTTCTGCAAATGGGGGAAAAGTTTCTTCCTCCATGATGTGACATTTATGCATAATTAGCTTAAAGTATTTTTTTGGCTGCCATATTGTGTCATAGCAGGAACCAATGGCTAGTCTTTTATTATTGCTCCTTGATTTTTCCAGGCCTTGCTGCATCCCAGCCTTTTCTATTAATTTGTTCAATCTGTTTAAAATTAATTTCCACCAGATGCACTAGTTTAAAAAAATATTTTTTAAAAGATCGAATCTTAATTTCCTGCCCATAATTCTAATCTTCTAAGGTCCCTTCTCTATTATTTCTTTTTCCTCTGTTGTGTTTGGAGCAGAATATTTCCTATTTTGGTATCATTTGCAGGCTCCTCTTACTTGATACTTATTCTTTCTTCCAGATCATTAATGAAGTTACTTAATGGGACTGGATCTAATGCTGATCCCTATAATACCTACTAGCTATGTCTACCCCCTGCAGCTTGACTTGCTGCCATTTCTCATTATCTTTTGTTTACGGTCCTTCAGCTGACTTTTTTGATCTGTGTTTGCTGGTAACCCAGCCAATTTGAATAAGATTTTCAGAGCAATAATAATGCACCTTCTGTTCAAAGATTCTGTATATGTAGAAACAGATTAAACGTTAAGCCTCAGTACATTGTGGTGGCATAATAGTAGTATGCCCACTTGTAGAAGGGAAGTAATTTTGTTACGTTCTGTAGAAGATATAGAGTTAGGACAAGGATCTAGAGACCTCAATTATAGTCACATTAATAATTGCAAGGTGTTAATTTATGACTTGAAAGTTTTGGGAGAAGGAGTTGTAACAATTGCTTCTTAATCCTTGAGTCTTTTTATGTTCAAATCAAATGCCTCTTCAGTATTTCTTTTTTTCAGTAGTTGTTTCTGTAAATGCTTTCCTGTTTCCTGGGTGCAGGTACAGGTTTTCAGTGGGATTGCTGTTCTTTAATTCTGTGGGATCAGAATTGGGATCCAGAGACTCAAACATGTTTTTAAAGGCTTCCTACTTCTCTCCCCATGCAGTTTTTCTGAAAATATAGCTTCTGTTCCAGTCTTACTCTAACTCAGTCATACACCCATTGCACCAACGCTCAGTTTGCACTTCGTTGCACCCCTTATTTTCTTCAAGTCCTAATTGCAGATGCCCTGTGGGATTTCTCTTCCTTATGCTTTCTATTCTTTGTGCTCACATTGAGTGTAACATTTTTGAAGTCTGAGGTGTGTAGTTGTGCAGTTTAATATGGTAACTGAAGGTGATTGTGCTTGGTAACGTGCCTCTCCCTAGCGCTTTGTTCAGTTATGTGTTTAACTGAGAACAAGCTGGTTCAGGATTGAGGTATCCCTGCTTTTTCAAATTGAAAGGGATCTTCTAGGGCTAGGAAGCTTTAATTCTCATTTGGAGGCTGCCAAAGCAGGCACCATATTCCATTACTAAAAAGCAGCAACATCTTCAATCTCTTCTCTGGTTCATGTGGTTTTGTTGAGGGTTATGTCTTTTTTTTTTTTTCCTTAACCTTACCACTATCACATACTTCCTCAAACAAAACTGTAACAATTCTGTTTAAAGCTTTGAGAACTTTTAGATTGCTCTTGCTAATGATGTTAACTTTAGACAGGCTTCAACAATTCAAAGACCTTGTGGGTACCCAATCAGAACTGCTTCAGATGCTTCTGTAATGGGAGTAGAAAAGAAGAGAAAACTATTGGCATTTATCAGTGCATGGTGCCCCTTCTGACATCAGCCTGTTGTGCTCTAATGTTGCCTTTGCTGTGTCTGCCAGCAGAGCTCTGAGTTTAAACAATGGTCAGCAAATCCCTCTTCTAAAGCTGGATTAACTGTACTTTTTCCTTCAGTGGAAACTGCTATTTGGGTAAGAGAGGAATCCAAAATTTTCATTTTCCCTCAAGAAAAAAAAACAGGCAAGTAAATAAAGCTGAGCTTCTCTGCTGTAGGAATTCAGGGAGGTGCTGGATAAAGAGGGAAAGTGTATCATCTGAACTATGCTCAAGACTGTCTGACATATCCAGCATCTGCCCTCATCAAGGTGTGTATGTGATGGGAATGCAAAAGTGAGCCTGGCCTGGAAGTGGAGAAAGAGGGATAATTGTTATCTGACACAGACCTTCTAGCAACAGGTGGACAAGGTGTTAAGACAGCTATTACAGGCTATGCTACAGAATTCACTAATTTTAGCCCCAAGTAAACAATCAGATGCTCATGAGTTCTTGAAATACAGAAGGAGGAAATTCAGTGCATCTGTTGAAGCCAGGGCAAAATATTCTGATGCTTATTCCAGATTTGTTCAAAAATGTGTCTGGGGATACCCTTCCATGCTTTCTCTGTGGAAAAAGACCTACAGCCTTATGTCCATCACTATTAGGACTTTAGTTCTCTCCTTTCATCTTTAATTCCATTAATCATATTCCATTTCATTTACACAGTCCTGGATTTGTCCTCTTTGTCACTCTTAAGTGTCAAATGTGTCCTGTATTTTCACTCATTCAATATCCACTTATTCCTTCTGCCCTCTCATCATTTTTCTATGGTAGAGTTAAAATTATAAAAGATGTGTTGTGATATTTTTGGTTCTGTCTCTTGTAATCTCTGCCTTCCATTGAAGGTCTTCTGTAGGCCAGAATTAGGTGCCTGTCCATGGAGGGGGAGAAACCCAGATCCACATGTTACTCAGTGCTGGACCAAGAGAGTGATTGTTCTTTCCAGAGGCTTCTGGTTCTGAGCTGAACAGTCTGCAACTGTAAAGAATGCCAAATCTCCTCATAGTTCTGGCTTTTCTAAAGGTATTGGTGCTGTTTTCCTTGCAGCATAGAAGCACTTAAGGAATACTTAGCCATGGTTTTATCTGTGCTACCCCATGTTACAGGTACATGAAGAATTGTAGGGTGGTGCAAACAAACTGATGGCTGTGAACTTCCTACTGCTGATTTTAAAAAGAACAGTAAGAGGTTCTGTGTTAGGATCAAAGGGAAAAGATACAATCAACAGGGTGGTGTGGAGTTGGAATCTCTTATGTAGCTGGTTCTTGATACCTGGATAAAAGAAAATTTGGAAAGGCAGCATAGCATTGACCATTGAAGCCAGGATCTTTTGCAGTTGTTAACTGAGGAAACTTCATCCATATGTGAATATGATAAAATTCTGATAGTTCTGGACTGACAGAAATGTATTCATCTTAACAAAAGATGCTTTTTACAGTGAGAACAATCATGCTACCTCCCCAGAGACATAGAGACCCCATCACTGGGGGCTCTCAAGATGCAACTGTACAGAGTGCTGGGATAGTCTCATCCAGGCTCCATTTTCCACAAAAGGTTAGACCAGGTGATCTTTTGAGGTCCCTTCCAAACTGGGCTGTTGCATGATTCCATGTTGAAGCAACAGCCTGTCAAAGGTTGAATTGCTGCAAAATAGTGTTAAGAGCTGCCATGTGCCATTATTTTTACTGAAGAGGGAGTGGGTTAGAGTCTTTCTTTTTGGAATAAAGCATGCTGTCAGGACTTACACAAAACAGTGTTTTCACTCTCCACTCCACCAGAAATCTGCTGTTTCTATCAAAGCAACCGCTACAGAGCCCAGTTTGGTAATTATCCTGTCTACTTAAGTTTTTTTTGTAATGTCAATATTTTTATGGATCTATGGCAAATACAGGGCTGCTCTGTAATAGCTCTGAGGATTGCAAGTGACCTTATCAGCAAAATGAAGCTTTGTATATTAGGTTTTGCTTCATGGGGCTGTATTGTTTGGCCTGATGAAGAGTTGCTGGGAGGTGAGGGAAGCAGAGTAACAACCTACTGTTTGAGCAGCCCTGCCCTCGCTCTCCCCACTCAAAATAATATATATATATATATGCAGAAATAACAGGATGATAATTAACTTCTACTTTTCAGCCAGAAATTACTTACCTGCTTTGTCAACTTTAGACATAAAACTACATAGATCCTAACTATTGTTTTAAGAGAGGTGGGGGCAATGCACCCTTCCTCAGGAGACATTTTGTTTATGAGGCAAATATGAAGATGTGGAAGATATTTGGAAGGAATCTGAAGAAATGAGCATACCATGCTAAATTTCAGGTGATGGCAGATGTTAAGTATGAGGCTTGTGTTTAGACTGACTTCCTGTTTTTAAAATCTGGAGGTTGTTTGTATACTTTGCTAGAAAACTGTTTGGTTACTGGATCCTGCTGCTATGCATCTGGAGGGAACCAAACTACAGATAGTGAAGATGATTTTTTGGTTGTTAATACCCAAGGGAAAGTGAGAGTAGGAAATTTTTGTTGTGGTCACATGAGGGATCAGGAGAGGCCGTGGAAATTGAATGCTATCAGCTCAGCATGTGGCAATATCTCTGTTTAGTTTTTTTGTATCATGTTGTATATATTGCATTGCTAAAATATGTCAGGGTTTTGCCTTCTGCATAAGTGAAAAGATTTTTGAATCCAGAGTTAGTAAAATGTCCAAGCCTGCAATGTGATGTAAAGTTTCAGGAAAAGTATTTGTCATTACCAAGCCCAGAGGTGCCTCTTGTTGTTCCTGCTCCAGAATAATGTGTAGAAGTGCAATTAGGTATGTCCCCTTTGATTGTTGGTCCAGTTGCCTGAACAGCAAGCGCTGATTTCCGTCCTGTTCCTGGCCCACTGACTAACTGGGATTGAAACGTGACACTGGTGCTTTCTATGTGTGTTTGGTCAGCCTTCTGTCTCACGCTCCCAGGGTTTAATGAGAGGCTGAGGTAAGAAGGTGGATCTTCTGCTAAGGCTTCTCACACCAAGTGCACCGCTTCCGCCTGGAGCTGGAAAAAACATGCTTCTCATCTTTACCCTTCCTGACCCTCTACTGTTACAGATACAGTTACAGGGCAGTGTCACTGGAGCTCTGAGCACGGGAAATAATCATGAGACACCAAAGGTGAAATACTATCCATACTGAAATCATTGAGAAAATTCCTGCTGCTTTCAGGTGTGCCAGCTTTTATTCACCTTGTTCTTTTTTTCTGGGAAAGACTAGCCACCCAGGATTGCTTCTGAAACTGTTCATAGGTTCACATCGGTGTGTTTTCCCAACAATCATGTGCATTACTTGACAAGTGCAAACCCAGGGGAGATCATGATTTATAGTGACTAGAAGGTTAGTTCCCTTAAAGGTCACGAATCACAAACCATTAGATCTGCAAAGGTTGTAATTCGAAATAGTTAAGCAAAGTATGCTTACATAATAGCACTACAGACACCAGCTAGTGCATATGAGAGAGTGGTGGTATCTAGGTCATAACGTGTCCTTCAGCTTCCAACAGTTTCAGTAGCATGGTAAAGTCACAAAGCAGAGATGATGGAACATAGCAACTTTAATGAGGTGAGAAGAACAGATTTAATATGTGTGTGCTTATATATAACCTAATATTAGTAGCAACTTTGAAGAGAACTGTGTGTTTGACAATACAGCAGATTAAGTTACACTTTGCAGACTGGGACAGCTGCACTAATTCTTTCTTTGCTGTTGCAGAGCTGTACTGCCATGCTGCTCATGAGGAAGGCCAGAAGAGCTGGTGAAAGGATTAAAGAGCAAGTCTTCAGAGGAGGGGCTGAAGGAGCTAGGATTGTTTAGCCTGGAGAAAAGGAGGCTCAGGGAGACTCTATCACTCTCTACAACTACCTGAAAGGAGGTTGTAGGGAGGTAGGTGTCTTTTCTCCCAGGTATAAAGTGACAGGATGAGCAGAAATGTTGTGTCAGAGGAGGTTTAGATTGGATATTAGGGAAAATTTCTTCACCAAAAGGTTTATCAACACTGGAGGACAGGCTACCCAGGGAATGGCAGAGTCTCCATTCCTGGAGGTTTTTAAAAGGCATGTGGATGTGGCACTTAGAGATGCAGTTCAGTGCTAGACCTGGCACTGTTCAGTTAATGGTTAGATTTGGTGACCATAGGGATCTTTTCCAACCTAAATGATAGTGGACTATACTAGTGGATGTATTGATTTGTACTCCAACAGGAAGGGGTACTGGAGCTTAAAGTAGCTGGGATGAGTGCTTTGGGGTGCTTTTGATGAGGATAATGGTAGAAAATTATTTTGGAAAAGGTAGTTTAAACAGCTACCACTTTGGCTACAATATACATCTAGTTCTGCCTTTTTAAAAGGTTGTAGGTGACAGCAGAAGATGGTTTGTCCTGAATTTTCTATGTTGTTGGTTTGAAGAAACCTGTTTGATTTTTGTGGGTTGTTGTGGTTCTTCTGAGTTTCCCTTAGTTTATTTCTACTCGTCTGAAATGTTGCATAGATGATGAACTGCTTTTCCTTAGGAATGTCTGTTGCTTTTTTTTTGAGCCAGCTGTTGGCCTGGCCATACCTGGTAAGTCCTCTGAAGATCTGACTACTCTGTCCTCTTTTATTCCTTATTCACCTCCTGTTCTTTTAGCCTTTATCCCTTGTTACACCAGATGATGGCTGCTTCTCTGTTGTATGCAGATCTCTGTACCTTGAGATGTATTGTTTTGTCCTAAACATTTCAAAGGTAACTTGTAATGGACATGAGCGAAAGAATAAAAGGTTTTTATTTTTATGCCCATGACAGACTGAATAGAAATCCCACAACCAATTTGTTGGGTGCAGTTCAGCTTGGAAAATAGTCTGTAGTTAAGGCCTTACAAGCTGCAGTGTAGCATTTGCAAGCAGGCAACTGAGGCTGGCAGAAACCTCTTCAGCCAGTTTTGTGCAGAAGAAACATAATGTAATCCTTTTTTAAGGAAGTGCATCCCCTCTTTAATCTTTGCTTTACTTGCACAAGTGGATGCCTTCACTGGAAGGAATTCTGCTGTTGAAAGTGTTGCAGAAGTATTCCATCAATTTTGCAGATATTGCTTTGCTCAATTAGAATGGAAAATAAGGAAATTATGAGGCTTGGTTTTTTTTCTTTTTGATTAGATTGATACAGTTTATGGTTTATCACAGGTACACTAGATGTATGAGTGAGATCAGTGAAATCAAAAATCCTGAAAATAGTTCAGTACGTATGTGATTACCACTTGGGGCAGATACTTCTCTGTAATTCTTTCCTTATGATCTATTGTTTAATCTAAGAGCTTTAGGTTTGTTTGAATTGCGAAAAGAAGGAACCATGCAAAAAAATCCAACCAGACTAGCCTGAGGGAGTTGATGATTGATAGAGTAATCATTTGTTTAACAGTGATATTGATTATATAGATGGTCTAGATAATGTCAAACAGAAGTTCAGGCATGACCTTTTCCTTTTTTGGGGGGTGTGTTATAGCCTGTTCTTTTTCAAGGCAGAGATTTTTTTTAGAGGAAGTGTGGGATGATATCATAAATAGTTGCATTTGCACAGGGATGAGAGTCAGGAGTTGTGTTAGAGTATTGCTCTGAAGGTGGTAAAGGCAGGCTGGGAGGTCCTTAGGCTAACTTTAAGACTAGAGAAAATATTCTAATCAGGTTAATATATTATCATTTGGACTGCATTTTCTTTTGGTCAGTTTGTAAAGCTGAAAATCCTATTGTTCTTATAAATGTCAGTTATGTGCAGCCTAATGTAACAGGTTAATGTTTATAGGTAAATAAGAAAAGATTTTTTTTCCGCTTTCACTGGAGTCTGAAATGTCTAAAATAGTGACATGCAAAAGGTTTGCATCTAAAAAGTTTAGGGTTTGGAGATGACCCTTCAAGTAGCAAGGATTCCACTTCAGAGAGTTTTTCCTTGTATTGTGGTGTTATAACTAAGTGAAGAGCAGCAGCAGCACTGTGGTCTAGGAGAAGACTGAGTTTGTAAAATAAAAGTGGTGTTCTGATATCTGGCATTCATTGAATATTTGTGAGTATTGCTGAGCTATTTTTCAGCTGATTCCCAAGTTTCTTTTTGGCAGGTTGCACTTGACTGTTGATTTCAAAGAGCCCCTTTCCAAGAAACTGTGCATAGTAATTGATCTGCAATTTCAGTATGTGAGGAGGGTGAATATTTTCCTTTGCAGCCAAGGATGTGTTTATACACACTAGTGTGTACACAGAGAAAAAATTGGTGTCACTTTGTATTTAATGTTTACTCTAAAACAGATGGGATCTCTTCAATACATCTTTTTTTTTTCTTCCTTTACAGGTGTTACAAGTAGCACTGAGTGCTCCTGTGGACGTAATCATTTTACCTGTGCTGTCAGTGCTTTTGGTGAATGCACGTGCATCCCTGCTCAGTGGCAATGTGATGGAGACAATGACTGTGGGGACCACAGTGATGAAGATGGCTGCAGTAAGAATACCATCCTTGACTTGTGTTTGGGAAAACTGAGTATCTTTTTCTCTGCAGGTGCTTCTGTGTTTTACAGGCACATCCTACCATTTCTATGACAAAAGTTTTTGTTTGTAGATAACGTACTTTTGCCTGACTTGGAGTCTAACAAAGCCATTGTCCACTGATATAAAACGCAGTGAAAGCCCAACTTTGGCTTTTTTTGCAGCTGGTTTTAGATGATAGTTGGACATGAATATGTTAGAGGGAGAGGAGAGACAGAGGAAAGTAGCTCTCATTTTTCCACCCTTGCAAAAGCACTGCCTCTGAATTAAATAATATGATTTTGCTATAAATATGAATGGAAAATAAACAGTGTGAAGAGGCATATTGAGGGTGTCTGCCCTCTTAAGTAACATTCTAGTTTCTGTCCTGGCTGCCCTGTGAAGGGAGGGAATCAAACTGAAATAAGATTCATTGGTCTTGGGATTTGCTGAGAGACATTACCTTGCAGGTACTGTGTATCTCCATAGTGCTGGCATCTGTGTAGCTGAGCCCAGCTAGGTGAGAACTGATGTGGAATGTCACTCTGAGTGGCTGTAGCATGATAGAGATGAATAGAGAAAGCCTCTTTCCGTGGAGACACAAGTAAATTCATTTTTTTCCGTCATCTCTTTGGATTCCACAGAGCATAGTAGAATTAAAGAGTGGAAAAAAAAGCCTGATCTCATGAAACTCCTTTCCTAAAAGTTGCCCTAGACTGAAAATTTAAGGTTCCTGTCAATGGACATGAGAGAGAAAATTATCTTCCCCTGCTGGATCTTTCTCTAACCTTCCCTGGTTTCTGCTATTGATTACAGTATGGAAAGGAGCTTTCCTAATCTTTTAAATATTGTCTTAATGAATCTCTTCTTCCTTAAATTGGGAAATGTCAACCCAGCTTCTTGAAAATTTCCTTCCTTCTCAATTCTTGTTTCTTAAAATTTTGCGAATGTTGAGCAACATGGAAGACCTTGAGTATTGGGGAGGTAAGCCATATCCAATAGCTAAGCTGGTTTTACTGGCTTTTTACTAAGCACAGAAGAAAATGCCTTTTTTTGTGGGTTTTTTTTGTGGTTTTTTTTTTTTTTTTGGTTTTTTTTTTTTTTGTTGTTGATGTTGTTTTGGGGGTGGTTTTTGCAGATAGGCAAGGAGATTGAGGGATGGTGGTGGGATTGTTTTAACTTTTTTTTTTCAGTGGGCTCAGTAATGATTTAGACAAGTGATAATTCTTGATATGATTTTCTTTGTAATTCAACAACTTCCAGCACCAAAAATTTCAAGCTAAGCAGGCATGGTAGGACTTGGGGGCAGGCAAGATAAGATCTTCTGTGGGAACTGGCAGGGGGTTGCTTCATGCAACGTATGCTAAAACTGTGAATCTCCGGAATCTCCTTGCCACAAAACATGGATTTTGAAACTTCAAACAGTCTCAAACAGCAATCTGACGAGTTTATGGATCTATAATCCACTAAGGGCTGTTAAAGATAAATATGCCACCTCTTGTTCAAGAAGTCTTTGTATTACAAGTAGAGGCAGATTTTGTGTTTTCAGGAAGAATATTTATTTTCATGCTACTTTCTTCTGCTCTCCTCTTGGCATCTGCTGATGCATCATGTCTCTCTCTGTGGCCTGAAAGAGAGGAACCTTTTGGTCTTGCACAGTAAGATATAATATATTAAGGAGATACAATATATTAAGGAGATCTGGCCTGTATCTACTTAAATGGGAGCTGTGCAAACTAGGAAGCAGTACTAAAGTGTGAGCAATCTGCTGATATTCTAAGGCACTGGAGGTTGGGAAGAATATAAAATAGAGGTAGACATATAAGAGACAGTGATGCAGAGAATGTGGGAACTGGGTTTGACTTCTGCCTTTTTTAATTTACGGTTTCTAAGAAGGTTGGCCACTCCAGTTAAGACAACAACAAAAAAATTTCTATAAATACTTTGGCAGCAAAGGAGAGGGCTGAGGAGAATCTTCACCCTTAGCTGAATGTAGAGGGTAGCATAGTGTCAGGGAAATGAGAAAAAGGCTGAGTTACTTAATGCCTTCTTTGCCTTAGTCTTTAATGTCAAAACCAGTTGTCCTTGGGGTACCCAGTTCCTGGTGCTGGGACTTAGTGACAGAGCTGAGTGAAGCCCCCGTAATCCAGCAGGAAATAGTGACCTGCTATGCAAATCAGACACCCACAAGTCTATGAGCCCAGATGGGATGCACCTAAAAGTAATGAGGGTGAAAGAACTTGCCAAACCACTTTCAATCATTTAGCAGCAGTCCTGGTTAACCAGAGAAGTTCCAGCTGAATGGAGATTGCCAAATAAAACACCCATCTACAAGAAAAGTTGGAAGGATCATCCAGGGGACGAAAGGCCTTTCAGCCTGACCTTGGTACCAGGGATGGTCATGGAGCAGATCATCCTAGTACCATCATACAACACGTGCAGAACGACCAGGGGTCAGGCCCAGACAATATGGTTTTACACAAGGCAGGTCCTGCTTAACCAGCTTGATCTCTTCTATGACAAGATGACCTAATTAGTGGAGGAGGAAAAGGCTGGGTTGACGGGCTGAGACCAATTGTGTGAGGTTCAACAAGGTGAAGTGTCAGGTCCTGCCTGTGGGTCACCACAACCTCAAGGCAGCATTACAGGCTGGAAAGCTGCCCAGCAGAAAAGGACCTGGGAGTGCTGGTCAACAGCAGCTGAACATGATCCAGTGTGTGTCCAGGTGGTAAAGAAGGCCAATGGCATCCTGGCCTGTATCAGCAGTAGTGTGGCCAGCAGGGCCAGGGCAGTGATTGTCCCCCTGTACTTGGCACTGGTGAGGCTGCACCTCAAGTGCTGTGTCCAGTTTCGGGCCCCTGACTACAAGAAGGACATTGAGGTGCTGGAGCATGTCCAGAGAAGCAAAATGGAGCTGGTGAAGGGTTTAGAAAGCATGTCTTGGGAGAAGCAGCTGAGGGAGCTGGGGGTGTTTAGCCTGGAGAAAAGGAGGCTAGGGAGACCTCATTGCCCTCTACAACTACCTGAAAGGAGGTTGTTGTGAGGTGGGGGTCAGTCTCTTCTACCATGTCTCAGGTGAGAGCAAATTGCCTTAAGCTGCACCAGGCAAGGTACAGACATTAGAAAAGAACTTTTCACTGAAAGAGTGATCAGACATGGGAATAAATTGCCCAGGGAGGTGGTGGAGTCATGCTCTCTGGAAGTGAGGGTCTTGAGGGTCTTTTCCAGCCTTGGTGATTATGTGATCTTATTCGGGATATAACTTGTGCTGTAGGTCTCTGCAATTTAGTGACAGAGCAAAGCCAGCATGTACAGAGAAGGACAGTAGGTTTGACAAGATGGAAGGGGAGAAAAGGAGCTCCATTTATACAGAGTAGTAAAGTGATTCAAGAGGAAGGACTAGAATAGGAGCTGCCTTTTTAAATATTGCATCCTGGTAGAATAGATACAAAGAGAACTTTTTCAGCTGACAGCCAGCAGTACTTGAAGTGCAATTTATTGGAAAAAAGACAGCAAAAATAAAAGTTAACATTTCTATAGCTTCCTTTGCCCCATTGCTTAAGTGCATGGCTCCAGTACACACATGCAAGGTTGCAGTGGAGGAGCCCGAGGAACACTTACTCCTTTAAGCCTGTTATATCTTGCTCTGAGTGGCTGCTTATTATGAATCCAAGTATGATTCTATTCTTAGCTTGTAAGAACTAGATCAGCTCTACAATATAGGTTTGTGGTAGTTGTCTGTGCTGCCCTGTCTTGCTCAGTTATTATAGCACCAAACCTTTTTGCCAGAGCAGGTTGCTTGCTAAATCCCTCCCCTCTGCTTGTCATACAGGAGCCTTTTGAAGGTGTGCTCGTTTGTGGGGTTAACCTTCCATTTTCTCTGCTTGCTGACTGTGCCAAGCATAAACAGAGCAGAAGGAGTGCAAGAGCAGGGGTGAGGTTTGAACCCCTTGTAACAGCAACTTGAACTTTAAATCAATTTAAGCTTCTCACGAATCATCAGTGATGCACATAGTACATGAGAACAGTTGGTTCACTTCTTTTTGTTTCCTTCCTTCCTTGGCTGTTTGTCTCTGACATGCATAAAGTTTCCTGGTTGGAGTGAAATTTCGAGCTTCTCTGCTTTAAATTTGATTTATGGCTTTATTTCTTGACTAAAATGATTAAATTTTTTTTAATACAAATACTGAGCTAAAGATTTGGATTGTTCTGATGAAGTCATCCACCAAGCCCCAGATACACTAAAGGCTTACTTAAAAAATTCCTCAAAAAACATGGGGCTAGTCTTCATGCTGGAGTGGGCCCAGTTGTTTCTTTCTGATTTATGAACCTTAATCTGCAACTACTTTATATGGAGTCTTCGAAGATGCTAAAGCTATTGAGATTCTTTCCCAGCAATTATATGGGTGTGCAGCTCTGAGTTTTACAGGCAGGAATTATAATATCAAGTAGATGTCTCTGACTGGAAGAGTGAACAGATGTGTTTGCAAGATAATCCCACCTTTCCACTGGTCTGCTGCAAGCTAGTTTTAGAGTTGCAGGATTTTCTTTTTTCTCCTGTGAATGTCCAAACTTTCCAGAGAAATAAAGCTGCAACCATACCTTTTCAAAGTGTACTTTTCTTCAATGTATCATATGCTCATGTGTCTACTGTAAGCCAATTCAATGAGAAGAATGAGTTCTGCCTACTTCCTTGGGAAGAGGAGAGGAAAATGGGAAGACAGTGGGCTACTGGACTCTTAATAAAGCAAGAGAGTGAAACAGGCTGGGGTTTAGGGTGAAAATTACTTTAGCAAGTCAGGATTCAGTCTTGCACCTGTGTCTATTCAGTACTGCATATATGCTTGAGTAGTTGATGGGAGTTTGCTAAATTCTGTATTAATGCAATTTTCTAGTCTTGTATTGGTAATCTGTCATTTTGGTTAAAGAGTAACAGCTTTAAATGCAGTGTGTGGTGTAAAAAAAAAGCAAGATACTCGGTAGTGAGTGGAGTTACAACTACAGAAAACAGAAACAGACATGGGAAACACTTCTTTTGAGAGATATTGTCAGTTTTGAGATAAATTCTTAAAATATGGTGTGTTTTACTTTGTTTGGTTTTTTAATATTGCGTTGCACTCTGTAAAACAAATTACCATTTCTTGAGTTGGTTGCACCACATTTTTTCCTCAACCTTCACTGTTTCTGCACACCCCAGACACTTTACTTCTGTATTGGTGTCCTCGGGATGTCTGCCTCTCCATAGGTATTTTGCATTGGTTTTGGGAAAGCCCTGCCTGTGCTTACCTGTGACAGAAACTGTTCTCTCTGCAGATTTGAAGCCCTGCTGTGATTGAAGCCAATTATTCCGTGACATGTTTGCTTCCTGCTCTGGATCATGTTTACAAGCCAGAGTCCTGTTGTAATAATAGCAATAAGCAACCTGCCAGCTGTCATGCCGGCTCCGTAGACTTTGTCTGGTGTCAGCTCCCTGGCTTGCTGACAGTGTCTGGCTTGGAAGCCCTCGCTGCACATGCACAGAGTAGTTCAGCTGCCTTCCTGCCTTGTGCCAGCAGAGACTGCTTTGGCCTGTCCCTAACGAAAGCCGCATGCAGGCAGAGGAATGGTTTTCATTCTGCCCTCCTGCACACCCTTTGAAGTCCTGCATCGTGTGAATGAGTCTTACTTCCTGTGGCAGGGGTGAACGGGCAACTGAGTAAACTTGGCCTGAGGACTGATAAATAGTTCTGTTTCTCATGAGATACACCAAATCTCCCCATAACCATCCCAGACGAGCCTTTTTGCTCTGAATTTTGGGTCTGTATCATACTTAATTAACTTAAGTAAATGTGTTACTGTTCGGGACACAGACTTGGTTGCTTAGCTCCGTGCACTGTTGTACAACACTTCTTCATTTGAAGAGACTGAAAAAAAATTTACTTCTTTTACCTTAAAGATGACTTAAAGTGATCTATTGTTCCCATCTCATGAAGAAATTTACACAGTTCCTGTTGAGCTACAGCTCATTCGAGTCCACTAGAAGGTCTCTTCCTTGCCAGGCAGGGCTATCACTATAACCCGCTCATCAGCCCCATAACAAAAATTTTTAAGGTGGGGTTAGGATAAAAATCTCACAGGTCTTTTATTAAAATTAATGGAAACTTTGAAAGAATAATTATCCTTCTGGCATTCACTTAGTCACGAGTACTGAGCTCAGATGCAATGGCTCAGGTGAAGCTTCACTTCTAAATTTAATATTCTGTTGAAAACACACCAGTTCCTTATCTGCAGCTTTGTCATGTTATTGGGCCTGGAGTATGTGTGTTTCCTTTAAAAGGCACTAGAATTAATGCAATGCCCCCTCAGGCAGAGTGCTTATGATCAAAGGGCTGTGAAAGATTGGATGCTGATAGTCTTTTAATTTCCTTTTTTTTTCTTTTTTTTTTTTTTTTTTCTTTTGACCAGCAACATCCTTAAATCCAGTTCAGCAGTGTAATAACATTTTATGTTATTCTGGAACTAGATTTTCCAAAATGTTAGTTAGTAAAATGCAATATCTCCTTTTTCTTCGTGACAGTGGACTAACCTCCTTTGTTTTTGTCCCTGGACTTCTTGTCTGCTGCAGATCTCAGCAAACAGATCTGTTTGTGGATATGCATGTGTTTGTACACAGGCATGAGTATGAACATAGCTGGGGGTCAGGCTGCACTTTTCCAATGTAGGTAGCATGATTTTTTGTTTTGGTTGTATTTATTTTTTTAAATTAACTTCTCATTCTTCACATGAATGAGAGTTTGTCTAATTAAGCAGCCAGTATTGTTCAAGCCTCTCTGCGTTCCAGAGCTCTGAACACCAGTTGCTTGCTGTCCTTGGGTACAAAGCAACCTGCTCACCACAGGCAACAGGGATAAAGTGTTCAAAGGACAGTGGGACGTGATTCAGTCTGCGTTTCACCTTATAAACTTCCCTTTTTGCCCGCCCTCCCCCTTCTCCTTCTGCTTGGCAATAAAAGAGTGTCCTGTGTAACAGGAGTTGGGAGAGGGGGAGGAATAGCAGGCTTATGATAGACCTAGCTTTGCTGAAACATTGGATGATGTCCAGTGTGACCATGCAGAGGGATGAGCTCAGGGAAATGGTTGGAAGTTCAAAGGCCTTTTTGTATTGCTCACTGTCAGTTGACAGATGTGCTCTCTTTAGCTGTTGCTGCCCAGCCTAGTTCTTCCACTGGCTCCCCTTCTTTGGATTTGCTCCCCATCCTGCCTCTGGCTCTGCCTGGGGAGGCAAGTTAGTCCCTGTCTGTTTGGGCATTTGCCTGCCTTCAACTCCATCCTGGGACTTACCTTTGCTCATCTCTTTTAGGAAAATATTGTTTCTTTGCATTGATATGGAGAGATCAAGCTGGGGTTGAGCAGAGAAGAGGGGTTGAGGCTTAACTATGTTTACTGTTGGCACAGCCTAATCCTGCTGTGTGTACTGGTGAAAGCATGTTACTGCAGTCTGTGATTGCCTTCTTATCAGTGGAAGCAATGCCTATGAAGGACTTACAGCTGTGTCAGAAAATAATAAATATCCTTCATTTGACAGGTTGGAGAAGGGGGCTGAAGAGGCAGAACTGTCCCCAGGGTCATGCATCAATATCAAGCTGGGATAAGAATATGGAGATTCAGTTTCTAGTCTTCTTGATGCTAATCTAGATTGTCCTCCAGCAAGATGAAGAGGTCTTGTTCCACCTCTGTCAGTGAAAAGAGTTCTTACTGCTTCATTTGTATTGCATGTACCTATTTTCTGACTATGGCTTTTAAAATTAGCTGTATGAGTAAAAGCAATACACTTACCAGATTATATAGCTGCTCCATTGTGTCAGAACAAGACATAGTGGTGGTTTTTGAGTGTCCTAATTGTGACCTCTGAACTTTTGAATTTCCTCTTAACTTCAAATTTCCAAACACTTTGGATATATTTACAACAGTACTAAACATTCACTGTGGGCTGGTGATGTGGCCTCGGCTTTAACTCTATAGAACTAAAACTCATCAAAATATGAAGTAATAAATGGCCAACAGAAGAGCTGATTAGTAACAACCCTAGAGCAAAGGGCTATGCAGTGGAACTGGAGCCTGATGTGCTCAGAACAAATAGAAGGAAACAGGAATGTTTCTGTGTAAGCAGTGTGCTTTTTAGTGGAAAGAAGTGATTGAGAGGGTAGAGCTAGGAAGAAGGGGATTAGGCAGAGATTGCCCCCATGTGAAAGCTGCTTGCAGAATTTCTTGCATTTTCTTTTGAAGCATCTGTTTCTGGCCATTATTAGATTCAGGTTGCAAGTTTATATGGATCCCTGCCCTGATCTCGTTGACAGTTCCTCTGCTCTATGAGACATCAGCCCTCATTCATTAGTTTGGGTTTTTTGGTCTCAAGTATATTTGTGGTTTTTCTTCCTCCTTTAAAGGAGAGCTCCCATAGAAGGAGAATTAATCCCACCCTGCCCCCACCCCAGTGTTGTCTGTGCTAGCACACACTTGCTCTCTGCTGGGTTGGGGAATTTGGTCTTCCTTTGTATATAGCAATTTGTGTTTTGCTCTCTTCCCTTGTGCTTGAAGCTTGATTTTTATATCTAGGGGGAGTATGAAATTGGCTGAATTGCTCCCTGTAGGGGTGGAATTTCATTTTATGTCGTTACCTCGTGAAGGGATGCAGCCGTTCAGTGGGATAATGGTATCCGCTCTGAACCAGCGCTAATGGCTTAACCCTCTGGGAGCCTGAAGAATTCTCCCCTGGAGAGTGAGCATGCAAATTCCCTTCCAGGTGGCTCCTGTGCAGTCCTTTGGTGATTAGTCATGCTAAAGCATATGCTGGGAGGATGGTCTTAAGTCCTGAAATTGCAGCTGAGGCCAGGGAAGGTTTTCTCAGCATGCGGTGTTTGGAAGTTGTGCTTGGGGGAGAGAGGTCTGATCCGTGGGACTGATCATCTGAGTCCAAAAATGTCTTGGTTTATTTGGAAGCAGTTTGGAAAATGGACAGTTTTCTACTTCTAGCTGCCCTGAGGAAGAAGCACAAACTCTTTCTTCACATTGCTACAGCAGCCCAGAGAAAGAGTGATGTAAGGAAAAGGGGTCAGCTATTGGAAGATCAGGGTACTGTCAAACCTATAGAGGGAAAATACAGATTTTCATGTGTCCCTCTCCTTCATACCCCTCTGGGGCCTAGAATAGCTGTATATGAGATGGATAGATGTCTGCATGGGATAGCCTGGACATGGTGGAAAGGACCTTCTCCCAAGGGCCAATGGCAAATTTTCTGAATTATGAGAGCAATTACATCTGCAGTGATGTCCTCAGATACAGAAATGCCTGCCACACTACAGGAGCAGCTGAGAGGATGATCCAAATTTGTGGTTAGAAAAATGGATGTTAGAGAAATCTCAATTTATCTGCCCTAATATATTCCTACAGAAAGGGGCTTTTAGGACAGGCCCTTGGTGAGCAATGTTGGAGTACTTGCTATGGAGATCAGTGAATGATTTAGTATGTATAATCCATGCTTCTTTAACAGGACACTGGCAGCAGTCCTGGGCCAAGGGGGAACAGAAGGTTGAGAAAGCTGGAAAAACTGAAAATGTGACTATTTGTTTTCCTTACTAAATCATCCTCCCTTTGTGTGTGGCTGCTGTCTTCACCTTCCTTTTTTACCCACCTCCCTCTGGTCTCACTCCCACCTCCAGGATAGTGTTGGCAGGAAAGGGAGTAGCAGCATAGCAGAAAAGGGCTGGCCTGCCTGGTGACAGATGGGAGTTGCTGTCGGCAAGCTGGGCTGGGATGAAAGGGTTTCAGGCAGTAGCCTTTCTAGTCCTCACCCCGTCACATCACCGAGCGAATGCTGTTCTTCGGAGAACACACCTGTCAGGAACAGTCTTGTGCAGCCCCTTGCCTACCACAGCTGGCAGCACTTAAAAGCATGAACCTCTTGGGGTTGAGTGTTCCTCTCATCTGTGGGGGAAAGAACAGGCCTGATGCTCCCCCTTGAATTCCAGCTTTGTGGCTCCAGGCCTCTTCAGACACTGTGGATTTGTGGTTCCACTCCATTGCAAACAGACTTCTGTGTAGGCAAGCATCATCCCATGTCTGTCACCTTCTTCCATCCTTCCTGGATGGAAACCTCATGCAAGTTTGGACTGTTGTCCACGCCTGAGATACAGCAAATTATCCCCAGCAGTGGATTCCTGCCTCTCAGCTTCTCCTCGCAGATTTCTTAGATAAAAAACCTGACAGAGTCCCCATGCTGAAACACACTGTAGCATGTTACTTTGTAAAGTTAAAACATTGCCTCTGATCGTTCTCACTCTAAGTAAGGAATTTGCTGTGTAATAGAAACAGGATGGGCTGTCCTGAGAAGCATGCAGGAAAGATATTGATAGTTTAATTTTGCTTGTAATAAAACAAGTGCAGTTACGGGAGGACAAGAGGCTCAAGGATGAAAGAGGAAAAAGGAGCTCAGTGGGGGAATTGAGACAGCTACTTTATTGTGGAAAGGTCAGTGTTTCTCTGGGGAAGAGAGGCTGCCAAGGTACAGACCTACCCTGACTCTCCTCTAAGGAACAGCTCTTCCTGATGACTTGAAATTTTGTCCTTTGTTTCTAAGAGCTTTAGCTCCGCTCCCTCAGGAGGGAAGGAACTTTGTTTTCAGGAAGGAAGCTGGCTGCAGCTCCATGAGGTGTTTCTTTGCTCTTTCAGTGCTGCCCACTTGCTCCCCCTTGGACTTCCACTGTGACAATGGAAAATGCATCCGGCGGTCGTGGGTCTGTGATGGAGACAATGACTGTGAGGATGACTCTGATGAGCAGGACTGCCGTAAGTCACCTGTCTGAGGGAAGAGGGTGGTTGCAGTGCCTGCCTGCTGTGACTGGGGAAAGCTGACCCTTCTTATTACAGGAGTGTAAGAGTCCATCCACTGAATTGGACCTCTGGCTTGTAATAAGCTATATTCTGTCTGTGACAGAGGTGTGTACCTGTAAGCCCTGCTGCCTTGGCACCTGGCTTTCTGTTCAGCTGCCTGTCTTGGGGGAGGGGGTGCTTCTCCATCCAGCTGTAGAACCGTTTATGCCCTACAGCCTTGCTAGTTAATGTCCCATGAAGCACTTCCCTGAGCTGGGCTTCATGCCCTGCCCTGTTAGTGGAAACACCTAACCCCTGCCAAATCCTACTGAACTGCCTGTCTGGCTGACTTCCTGTGGCCTCAGGTTCCACTGTCTGACTTTTCTGCAGTGCTGGCCTGTCAGCAGCATCCTGCCTCTTCAAAGAGGGCTCCTTGAGGAGAGGGTGGTGCTGTAGGGATACAACTCTGTGTAGGATGTCTACACAGAGTTGTGTGCATGGTGCTCCAGAGTGACTCTGATGGAGGAACCCCATCTGAAGAAATGTAAAAATAAAGCTCTTGACTGTAAAGTATTCCATGTCCACTGAATGCGTGGAAATGAATTCACTTTCTTACCAGTATATCCCTGATCTTTGCCTGCCTTTTTGGGCAAAGAACTGGGAAGCAAAGTTCGGGGGTTGACATCCTGTGTGATGCTCTGGAATGCAAGACTAAGCTCAGCTTTCCAGTCTATTCAAATATATTCATGAAGGAAAAGATATGTAGGTCTGTGTCTCTTTGGTTTTCTGTTTTTCATAAAAGGTTGAAATGCCCTTATATCTAAGACAACAGTGGAGAAGGGTGTGATCAAAAGATTTGGAGACTAATGAAAGGAGAAAGACAAGGTTCTGTGCATGAGAAATCTGTAGGGAGTTATTCAGACCAGCAGTAACCATAGGATGGTTTCTGTTGGACTGAAGTCCTTGGGTGCTAAATTTGCAGTCCCTTTCTTTTCCTTACTGGTCTACAGACAAGCTTCCTTAGAAAACTAGCAAGGAGAGTGAAATGAGCCTGCAAATACTGAGGTGTTCAGAAGAGGAAGTTCAAATTTTTTCTCTCCCTCTTCAGTGAACATGTCCTTTGCTTTGAAGGACAGCTTTGACATTGTTGTGAAAAGAAGGTGGAAGTACAACACTGCTAGCAGTTATTTGTTAGATAATGATAGGGACTATTAACTAATTTTAAAAAAGGCACAGATTACCTTTTTTCTGTTCAGGATTACCTTGAGTCTGGCTTGGGAGCATGCTAGAATACATACCAGCATAGGATGGCTGGCTTCATCTCTCTGTTCCAGCTATTTCCTTCAAACTATGTTCTCAAGTTTTAGAGCCTTTAGAGTACTGTTAGTGTGTGAACAGAGTGGAAAAGAGACACTCAAGAAATCTCACAGTGGCTCTCCTGGTATTTGTTAGGAGAATCAGCTCTCCAACATCACCGTGTCATTAGAGGATGATGTTGCTTGGCTTGTAACATGTCACACATTTGGTGTTCTGCAAGCTCAATCTTCTTGCCTTGCCTTGCCTTCACCCTTATCCCTGTTGTGTCCCTGCAGCTCCAAGGGAGTGTGAGGAAGATGAGTTCTCATGTCAGAATGGATACTGCATTCGCAGCTTGTGGCACTGTGATGGTGACAATGACTGTGGGGACAACAGTGATGAGCAGTGTGGTGAGTAATGTAAATACTGCCCTCACAGTACTTTAAAAGGAGTGGTGCAGAGTCCAGCCTGTGCAGTTCCAGGGTCCCCTGAACACAGCTAAGGCTCCCAGCTGGCTTTTCTGGGATATTTTCTGGGATATTCAGCTGGCTTGTCGGATATTCCATTCCAAGGGCTGGCTGTTTAGGATCTTGGGCTATGTGGCTTACCTGCCAGGCAAAAAAAATCACTTGAGACCTTTCATTCCTTGACGTGGCATTGTGAAGTCCCCTTGGATTCCTATTGAATCCAGCACTCTGTGTCAGTTCACTGAACAATGATGGTTTTGCTCAGGCCCTGCCTGACATGGATATGTATGGTTTAATGAGCAATCTTGTTTGTGGGTGCCCTAGGAGCTTCAGGAGGGTGGTGTGGTGTTTTCCTGGGTACTCTGAAAAAAGCCAAGGCTTTGTTTGCATTGCTGTCTCTGCAGACATGAGGAAGTGCTCAGAGAAGGAGTTCCGTTGCAGCGATGGCAGCTGCATAGCTGAGCACTGGTTCTGTGATGGGGACACAGACTGCAAGGATGGCTCTGATGAAGAGAATTGCCGTAAGTGCTTTCCTTTGTAACTGCAGGAAATAGCTCTTTGGACCTGCTCTTGCTTTGGGTTTTGGCATGCTTTCTGCAGCAGAGATCAAAAAACAAGTTAGTTCTGCCTGTACTGGCAGCTACGCTACCTTCTGCTGTCTACCCCAGAGGGCACCAAAGAATGGTGTCTCTCTTATGTTACCTCACAGGCATACTTTGTCTGTGCCTTGCTGCTTCTCTTCCTTCCCAAGCTGTGACCTTGAGTCAGAGCAGGAGGTTTATGCTTTACTGAATATAGCTCTCTATTAAACTGGAGGAGTTGAAGGGCAGCTGGAAGGCAAGAATATTATTCACTTCTTTTTTCCCTTGTCTGATTCTGGACTGAAATTTTGGAAGTGGGGGGGTATTCTGCTTATTGAAAACACCCTCAGGTACTGCACACTGAAGACACCTCCCACCTGCCCAGTCTCTTTTCACTTAAATGCTTTTGGCAGGATGTTGTTCAACAAGTGACTGATGCTGGAGAATGGGGGCGGGGGATGTTGGGGCATGAGAACCCACAACAGTTGTTTCCTTCTTCACCTTCACAGGCTTGTAGCAAGTGGAACAGGAGTTTTTGTCCCTTTCTAACCCACACTGCCTCTCTCCTTAGTTTGTGAAGCACTGTCCATGTCTCTGGAACTTGCAGTGGTCCCTTCCCCCTCCCTCCTCTCAAAGGCATTTTGCAGAATTTGTTCTAGATAGCAGGAAACTTCAAAAGGCTCTGGGAGGGGGATGAGGGCCGCCAGCTCCTGAAGGGCAGGGGGAGTGGATGCATGGGGGAGTTGTCTTTTATCTTTCCAGATAATGAGAGTTGGCAGAAAGCCAGGGGCTGCAAACATTTCTAAGCCAGGAAAGGACTCTAAGAGGAAGCCAGCCTCTCTCCCTCTCCTTTCGCTCTCTGCCTTTCTCGTTCCCTTGCCTGTCACTTCACCGAAGGCCATGAATAGACCCTCAGGAAGGGAAGAGAGATGTTCCAATGTTGCCTCCTGTGGGAATGGAGGGGCACCCAGAAGTGGTGTCCCTGTTTCTCTGAGCTGAAATGCTATTTCAGTCCTGGCTGGCAGTTGTCTCTATAAGACGTTTTAAGTAACTTGCTAAGAAGTTCAGTTTGGCTACCTCCTGTTCTTTTATCTTCATCTATGTGGTTGTCATATTTTCCTTATCTACAGTCATGTTTGTCATTCATCTGGGACAAGGTGGGATTACACTCTTCTTTTTTGTCTGGGTTTTTTTTCTTTTTTGTTTCTTTTGGGGAATGTGTGTGTTATAATTGAATCACACAACATGATAATTTAAGTCACTGACTTCATTTTCTTAAGGAAACTGAAACACTCAGGTTCCTTTGGTGAGGGACACATTAACACACATTTTCATATCCAGCCACTGACACTCACTGAATTAAAGCTCTTAGTTTAGGCCTTCTTGCTGTGCCCAGTTCTTCAGGTTGGAAAGGCAGGTATTGTTCACTTCCTAGACTACTCTCTTTTCAGTCTTTCTTTTCCTTTTTGTTTAATAGATTTATATTCAGAACTCCTCAGTTGGGAGACTTTTGTATCTGAAATGTACAGTGCATTCTCCAGATAGTATGAGAAGAGGTGTCAGATTCTGTTGTGTGGGACTCAAAATATTTTTCATGCCTTCCCACTTAGTGTACTGTTGAACAGAGGGCAGTAGGCAAATCCTTGACCATTGGTTTGTTTGGCTTTGCCCAGGGTCATCTCTCTGGCAGTGCTCCTAATTGAATAGGCATGGTTGTTTTGGCCAGAGCCTGAGAGGAAAGGGAGGGGGAAATCTTCAAAGGTCAGGTGCTGGCCTGGGCATGCCGCTGCTTGCTTGCTTCTTTTGGTGTTCCAGTGCTTATTTTTGTTAAAATTTTAAAGGAATTATTCCCTGGTTTAACCTTGCATTCTGGTATGCCTCAGTCCTTAATATGGAGCTATCCCTAAGGTTTCTTTATTTTTCTGGTTTTCTATCTATATTTTTTCAGATTTATTAAACAATTTAAACACTTTCTTGGTATTAAGGCATAGAGTTTCAAGCATAACATGGAAGGTGACACTCTTGGATCCTTTTTGAGGCTTTCCAATCAATTCTTCCTTCATATCTTTTTGTTTTTCTAGAATTTAACAGCTCTTGAAAAGTTCAATCTTCATAACCTATTATCCTATGTAACTTTTTTTTTAATATTGTATTTACTGGATTGTCTGCTGGAGTGTCTTTATATATAAAGTTTAACCTGCTTTTCAGTGAAGCAAAACCAGCATTGCTCTCTGTAACACAGATCATGCAGAGATAAGCAGCACTGAATGCTTGCCAATCCATTATGGGACTGAGAAGGTTGCCTTTAAACTGGACTGTGCCTTATCACCTCACATATCTTTTCTTTGATTCCCTCGTTAGCATCAGATGTTCCAGCTGCCACCTGCAGCTTGGAGGAGTTCCAGTGTGCATATGGACGCTGCATCTTGGACATCTACCACTGTGATGGTGACGATGACTGTGGGGACTGGTCTGATGAATCTGACTGCTGTAAGTTAGCACAGGGTGATGTCCTTGTTCAGGTATCAGAGTTGCAAACCTAAATGCATTTTGCGTTGGCTGGAGGAGGGCTTACAGTGTAGATGGCAATCTAATTTTTCACACATAAGCTGGCTCCTTCATTATTAGGGGTTTTGTTTAACTCTGGAAAGTGAGGATAGTGACGAGATCTGTGTAGTCACTGCACTTCTGCTTACAAGAATTACTAGAGTTTTCAGAAGAAATCTTGTCAGGACCAAGCTCCTTAATAATGGAGAGTAAGGGTGGTACTGAGGAGCTTTGGGGATTGTTACACTCATCTGAGTTTGCTCTTTTTGTGCTTTATCCTCTCTGCAGCATCTCACCAGCCTTGTCGCTCTGGAGAGTTCATGTGCAACAGTGGCTTGTGCATTAATGCTGGCTGGAGGTGTGATGGCGACTTTGACTGTGATGACCAGTCAGATGAAAGGAACTGCAGTGAGTGCTGGGAACTGGTGGAAACATTCAGTTTCTGTCGATGCAAAAGAGTGTTTGGGACAGTTAGCTTTGGAATTGTGTCTCTTGTGATCCTTCTTGCTCATCTAATGTTCCTTGTTTGGGCCCTCAGCTACATCTATGTGTACAGCTGACCAGTTCCGCTGCAAGTCGGGACGCTGTGTCCGTCTGTCCTGGCGTTGTGATGGGGAAGATGACTGCTCCGACAACAGTGATGAGGAGAACTGTGAGAACACAGGTTTGACCTGCTACCTTGCTGCTTAATAGCTAATTAAGTTTCCATCCTGACATTTAGGATAATAAAGTAGTAAAGTCCCTCTTGTATTGCTTCAGGGAGTTCAGCCTAGATTTTCTGTCCTTCCCAGAGAATGGGATCTGTAGGCTGTCTCATATGCTTGCCAACTTGCACAGGTCTGTGTGCTTAAACTAACTTAGGTGAAGGTATTTTCAGGTCAAGTATTCTCCTGTCTTGTCCCTACCACAGAGCTCTGTGACAATTCCATTCAGACTTGGAAACACCAATAATGTGCCAAGTCCTTTGTCACATGGGCTATACTAACTTATGCCTTCTAGGTAGCTTTGGATAACTTTCCTGTTGGATGGTGAAGTTGCTGAACAATTCTAGCAGGCAGTGGAATCAAAAAGGACATTTAGTGGAAGAGAAGAATAAAGCTTATGTTTTAGAGGATTAAGGGTGTCAGTTTCCCCCTTAGATATTTGCTCAGGAGTTACTCTTTCTAGTATTCATTTCACGTATTGCTGTTCCTCTGTATGATAGTGGTTATGGAGAGGAGGAGGGTTTCAACAGACCCTAGTGTTACCACAGGATTCAAGGAATGTCTAGAATCTTCTCATTTCCTTAAAGCCTTCAGGGTGCCTATAGGCTTTGTTGATGAATAGAGTGTTCTGGTCCATGAATTCATCCTAGTGAGTGGAGCCCAGCTGTGTGTATTGATCCTTCTGGATCAGTGTATTCTGAACAGTGGTTTTAGAGGTGACAAAATGGATTTGTGAAACTGTACCTCTTATTTTGGGGCTATTGAGGAGTGGAGAGTGGGTGTTCTACAAGGACAGCTGAGCTCAGAGGACCTGGAGAGGCACACTTGGTAGTCATTTGAGAGCAGCTGCTCTCAATGGGTCAGCTGTTGTGAGCATCAGTGTGGTGATCCTGGAGAAATCAATTGTGCTTAAAGACAATCTGGTAACCCTGTTTCCTCACCCTGATAACAAAGGTATTTAGAGGTAAATGAAAGAAACCAAAACCAAATCAAACTTCCAGAGTCAGTGAAATTCACTGTCTCCATATCAAAGCAAACACAAGGTATAGTTACTGTAAGGTTAGTTGTGCAGTTCTACATTAGGTCTATGGTGACAGTGAAAGGTCTTTGGTGAAAATTAAACCGGTTTTTCCAGGACATGTACTGACTTATCTAAGTGACATAGTGTGGTGTCCCAATGTCTGTAGCAGGAGTTAAAATCCTCTTGGTTTTACAGCAGAGTTATATTTTTATTGGCCATAGAGAAGATTCCTAAAATACAGTCAGCTAGTGTAAGGATCTTTATGTTTGATATTGTAAATGAAGTCCAAGTTTCAGAATCCTTCATATACAGTATTCCTGTGCTCTGAAAAGTGAATCTGCATGTGGTCTGGTTTTATGTTCCCACTTGGTGTGTCTGTAGTTCTTAACTGTACTTGTTAATCTCACAACTACTCTTTTCCACACTGTTTACAGGCAGTCTGCCAATCTGATTGTTTCTCTGCTGGTAACTGTGTTGTCCTATTATCTTCATAAGATTATCAGAGGGTGATGATTTAGGGACCGCTAACCAAGTCAGCTCAAGAGGTACAAGAAGTAAGAGACAACAGGACAGTGCAGTTATTGCTGAAGAAACAATCAGATTGGTGGAGTCCCTACAAGCAGTATTCCTTTGCTTACAAGAATTCTGTACAGTCTCCTTGCCAACAGCAAAAGTTGAAGCGCGTAGGTCCTATGAAATCCTGTTGCCTGAGCTCAGATTTCAGGGATGCATGTAAATCTCATTCCAAGTCCATCACAGTGCAGTTAGGGCTAGACAAGATGTTCTTTCCTAGGCAGGCTTAAGATCCATAGCTGTACTGGTGGATCAGATCAGATTGTTAAAATGAGGAACTGACTCCTCCTTTGCCCATGCTGAGTTGGGTTGTGGATACAGGAACCACAAAGGGAGCTAAGCCAGGACCTTCCAGTCATTCTGAAAGAAACTAGTCAGATGAACTTCACAGTAAAGCAACAGTGGACTCAGACTGGCGGAGAGTTTGTAGACCTCCAGGTCAGCATAAAAATATGCGGAGCAGTAAGGAGTGCTAGATGAGCTGAATTCAAAGGAAGAGGAAGTCAGGGATTCATGCTCATATGAAAAGTTTGTAACAAATCTTAGAACATGTTCTGCATTCTTTTCTTCACCATGACTATTGTTCCATCAGTAAGCTGTGATGTGCTACTTTTCCCTTCTTCTATTGCAGGCACCCCTCAGTGTGCCCCAGACCAGTTCCTGTGTGGGAACGGGCGTTGTATTGGCCAGAGGAAGCTGTGCAATGGAGCAAATGATTGTGGAGATGGCAGTGATGAGAGCCCACATCAAAACTGCCGTAAGTCCTCCCAAGCTCAGTCTTAGACATTAATGGAGGCCCATTAATGTGTGGGAGTCTGTCTGGTGTTACTGAAGGATGTGAGTAGGAAAGAAAGTCTGAGCTGTGATAATGGGAATGAGTTAAAGATTGAGGAAAAAAACCTTGTTGGTTTTGTCAATTAAAGGCTGCACACAAGGAATGATGGGGAAAAGATTATGATCTCAGGTATCACTATTTGTCTGCAGACACTGAATCCTAAAAACATGTTTGTCTGAGCTCTGTCCTGTTCAGCTGTGGCCTGCAGAGAAGAGCCCTGGCTGCAAAGAGGAAGCTTCCAGCACAGCTTGTGTCCTCCCCCTCTTGTTCAGCCTGCTTTGAAGGGTGACGGCTGCCTAACAGCTGAAGGCAAGAGCAGCTGCCTTGTGGTTTCAGCTCAGTTATCTTCACATGTTTCTTCCGTAGGTCCACGAACAGGGGAGGAGAATTGCAATGTCAACAATGGTGGCTGTGCTCAGAAGTGCCAGATGGTACGAGGGATGGTGCAGTGCACTTGCCACACGGGTTACAGGCTCCTGGAAGATGGCCGATCATGCCAAGGTGGGTTTTTGGAGCAGTATTCTCCTCCCTGCTGCTTTGGTATGTGTGAAGTTGGTGGCTATGATAGGGTGAAAAACAGGGTATGAAAGCAGATGCAATCTATCAGCGAGGTTGTTTGGTTGGTTGATGATCTATCTAATGGTAACTTTCTCTGTAACATGCAGATGTGAATGAATGTGCTGAGGAAGGCTACTGCAGCCAAGGCTGTACCAACAGTGAAGGAGGCTTCCAGTGCTGGTGTGAGCAAGGCTACGAGCTGCGACCTGACAAACGTAGCTGCAAAGCTCTAGGTAAAGGGGAGTTCAACCTAACAGCACAACTGGTGTGCATCTGGTAGTCCAGTTCTCATAATTATGTCTCTAGTGCTTCACTGGCAGCATTGTGCTGTTCATCAAACGAACGTGTGGAGGAAAGGAGGTACCTGGATTTGTGTTAGATATGCCCATGCTATTGATAAATGCTTGTGAAAATTTTGTGTGATTTTGACCATGGAGAGAGGTAGTACACTGTTTCCTTTCCCTGCCAGGGAGACAGAGCTTGCCTTGTCTTCATAGTCCTTTGTCATTCCTTGTGACACAGAACCTGGGACAGAATGAGCTGTCTCTGTTCAGGAAGTGTCTTAGCCTTTCCAGTGAGTGAGGTTGTATCACACCTCCTTGTGGTTTGACCCCTTGATGCTGGTCACCAATCCTGAATGCTGGGAACGGCTGCTGTATGGAGATCTGCTGGATGTTTTTGAAGATATCTATACACTTCTTTATTCCTCCTCTAATGTAGGAGCTGAGGAATTAGAAATCCCCCTTAAAGACTTTAAATTTCATTAGGAATTCCCCTAATGGAATCCATAAAGGATATTGGTATTTTGGGGATTTTTTTTTGCAGTGGAATTACCTGCTGAGTTTATATCTGGCTAAGACAGATTTCAACTGTGTCCTGTCTGGGGTAGAAGGTATAGTAGAGCATGTGTGTTTGCATGGCTAGGAAATGCATATAGGAAAAAGAAGTTCTAGTCCAGCTGCCAAGTGGCTGTGATATGGTTTCAGAGGCTGAGGTGAGGCAGGATTAGGTAGGACCTGGAATGATTGCTTCTTGCTTAGTTAATGTTTGCCAGAAGGTTTAACACTGCTCATCTTTGAGTTAGGACTGTGTATAGAGGATGTAAAAACAGCTCTCTGAAGTGTTTTGCATATGGGGGTTGATTGCTGCTGCCAATACTGCCAAATTCTGTTCTGGGGCTTGGTGCAGAGGGAATGGTAGGCAGGACCCAGTCAAATGCTGTCAAATACTCCAATGCTGTCTCCCTGTATATTCTTAGGGCCAGAGCCCGTGCTTCTCTTTGCCAATCGAATTGATATCCGACAAGTGTTGCCTCATCGCTCTGAGTATACACTGCTCCTGAACAACCTGGAAAATGCCATTGCCCTTGACTTCCACCACAGCAAGGAGCTGGTGTTCTGGTCTGATGTCACGCTTGATCGCATCATGAGGGCCAATCTGAATGGTAGCAATGTGGAAGAGGTGGTTTCCACGGGGCTGGAGAGCCCAGGTGCGTCATCACAAAAAAAGGCAACAGTAGAGGGTGGGTGAGTGGAGAAAAGTGGGGACCCAGCATTCAGAACAAAGTGCATCTCCCTGAGGAAAGGTATGGGTTGGATGGAATGGGTGTGAGGTGAGTGTCTCCCTGGAGTTAATCTTGGCTGGCAGGAGAAGAAACTGCACCTCTTCTGAGGTGGGCAGAGAAAGGGAACTGTTTTTCTGTGTAGGTCCATGGTTTCATTCTGTGCTTAATTCTGTCTTGTACATAGGTGGACTTGCTATTGATTGGATCCATGACAAATTATACTGGACGGACTCTGGGACATCTCGAATTGAAGTAGCGAACTTGGATGGCACTCACAGGAAAGTGCTCTTGTGGCAGAACCTGGAGAAGCCCAGAGCAATTGCTCTACATCCTATGGAGGGGTGAGTGAAAACATGGGAAACCAGGGGGAAACCAAACCCACAGTGAGCCCTCCATGTACATGGTTCTTGTTGAATATTGAAAACCCCATTCTTGGTTGCAAAGGTTACCTCGGGGCTCAGGACTTCAGTTGGCACTGACAATGTGGGGAACCTGGCATTGCTGGGACCCTTCAGAGCCTTAATCCTGCTCTGGGCCCTTCAGCTTTCAGCAGGCTGGTTTTCGCTTCTCCCTTGGCTGTGACCCAGTCTCATGCTGGAGGTCACAGGACTGATACTGTTTTGCCCTCATAGGGAGTGACGCTGGGTGCAGTATGTGGGCCACAAGTTTTCTAGCTGTCTCTCCCTGCCTCCTGCAGTACTATCTACTGGACTGACTGGGGCAACACTCCCCGCATTGAGTATTCCAACATGGATGGCTCGAATCGGCGCATCATTGCGGATACACACCTCTTCTGGCCCAATGGACTGACCATTGACTATGCAGGACATCGAATGTACTGGGTGGATGCCAAACATCATGTCATTGAGAGGGCTGACCTTGATGGGCGCAACAGGAAGGCTGTGATTAGCCAAGGTAAGTAACAGGCTTTCTCCAGGGAGTGCTTTCTGCAGTAATGACCGCAGAGTAGCACAGTGCTGATCTGAGTTTGAGGCACTGGCTCCTGCATCTGTGCTTGTCTCCTGTTCTTTCACTGTGGAATGAGTTCTGTCACCACTGGGGGATGGAGTTTGCTACCCCATCATCAGTGGCTGCATCAAAAGCAGGCTGAGGGAGGTGAATCTGCTCTTGTGAGACTCCACCTGGAACACTGTATCCATCTCTGGGGCCCCAACATAAGAAGAACTTGGAACTGTTGGAGTCTAGAGGAGGGCCACAAAATTAAGAGGACTGGTACACTCCCCTGCAAAGCCTGGAGAGGAGAAGGCTGGGTGGAGACTTTATTGCAACCATCCAGTATCTGAAGAGAACTTACCAGGAAGCAGGAAAGGGACTCTTCACCAGGAACTGTAGTGTTAGGACAAGGAATACTGGATACTAATTAAAAGAGGGGAAGTTCAGGTTAGGTCTTAGGAAGAAATTTTTTACTGTGAGTGTGGCGAAGTGGTGGAACAGGTTACCCTGGAAGGCTGTGAATGCCCCAACCCTGGCACTGTTCAAAGCCAGGTTGGATAAGGCCTTGAGCAGCCTGGTCTAGTGGGAGGTGTCCCTGCTTAGGGTGGGGGAATTGGGACTAGACAATCTTTAAGGTCCATTCCAGCCCCCTAACGTTTTATCTGTGATTCTAGGACAGCAGAGAGGAGTTGTCTGTTAAATTAGTGTAAAGCCTCTTTGAGCAGGTTGAGTGTGGTGAAGCCTAAGGGGCAGTGGAAAGAGCATTCCCTCGTCTCCCTGCTAGCCTGAGTCGTGTTAGACGTGATTATATTCCTGTATTGCATGTCTGTTACAGGGCTCCCACACCCATTTGCTATCACCGTCTTTGAGGACAGTCTGTACTGGACAGACTGGCACACCAAGAGCATCAACAGTGCCAACAAATTCACAGGCAAGAACCAGGAGATCATCCGCAACAAACTCCACTTCCCCATGGACATCCACACGCTGCATCCTCAGCGTCAGCCAGCAGGTAACTGCAGAGCGGGTAGAGACTCATTTGAGCCAGCAGAAGACCTGGAGCCACCCATTCCCTGTAACGCTGGGAAATGACAGCCTGAACCCAGCAAGTGGAGACACCCCCGCCTGTGCCCGGGGCTGTGGCAGAACTTGCTCCACCGCCCTCGTGTTGAGTTCGCTCGCCGGGTACCTCGGCGTTGGGTGTTACCGCAGCTCCCCCTGCTGACACCGGGGGTGGAGGCCTTTCAGTAGGAAATACTTGGGGCTTGTTTACACGAGAGATGTTTTGGGACGGGGGAAAAATAATAAGTGGGCATTGTAATGACTGACATCTCCCTTACTCCTCTTCAATTGCCATTATTTGCTCTCGAAGGGCATTGAGTTAAATGTTCATTTTAAAATTGAGCCCTAAAAATGGAGTTAGTGCTTTAGTTTATATGTTTCCTTATCTTTACTCTGCTTTATGTGTGGTTGCTTTTGTCTTTGGCTACTTGAGCAGGGAGAAACCGTTGTGGGGACAACAATGGAGGCTGCACTCACCTCTGCCTGCCGAGCAGCAAGGATTACACCTGCGCCTGCCCCACGGGCTTCCGCAAGACCAGCAGCCATGCCTGTGCCCAGAGTAAGTGAGGTGGGACCACGTGCTCAGATGTTCAGTGGGTGGCAGAGGGCTGGCAGTGGGACTAGGCACCACCAGCACTTGCTTCCAAGGAAATGCAGCTGGATAGTCTGAGTTAGAAGTATGAAGGGTCCTGCCAGAAGATGCTTCACCTTTTTGATGCATTTCCCTGTTGTGTATTCTCACTGCCCTCACTAGGCTTCATGGGTGGGGATGCTGACAAATTCCACCCTTGGTCCTTATTTTAGGGCTGCTATTGGCGCCACGCTGCCTGGTACAGCTGATTGTCTCCTTGGAATTCCCATAATGACTGTGTCAGTGATGAACAAAAAATTCAGTCCTCATCATTGCCACATTTCTCTTAGTTTACAGCTATGTGAAAAAATTAGACCAACTATCTCCCAGATTCTCAAGGGCTATTTTTAAAAAGCTGTTTGATTTGGAGGGATGTCTATGCCACCTTTTGAAGAATATGGTTGCCTTTGTTCCCTCAGCATAGGTTACACCCCAGGACAGAGCTCACAACCACTCTGACCCCCCCATGCCCATCCTCTCCCAGTGATATTTTGCTTCCAGTAAAAAAAAAAAGACCAAAGACCTGCCAGTGAGAGATGATGTAGGTGGTTAAAGTTGTGGATATAGTAGGGAATTGTCTGTCTGTCACTGTATTGTTAAACTTAGAGAAATTAAAAGAAGACCTTTCGACCTTTGATCAGGTCTTGACAAGTTCCTGCTTTTTGCCCGAAGGATGGACATCCGTCGGATCAGCTTTGACACAGATGACCTGTCAGATGATGTCATCCCCCTTGCTGATGTTCGCAGTGCTGTGGCTCTAGATTGGGACTCAAAGGATGACTATGTCTACTGGACAGATGTTAGCACTGACTCAATCAGCCGAGCAAAATGGGATGGATCGAATCAGGAGGTACAGTGTTCACTGTGTGGAGGTCATCTGGCTGGGAGACTCCTTGAGCATCTGATTTGAAGCCACTGGCTTTTTAAGGCACTGCAGTTCGTGGTGGATCTTTTGTTCATTAGTTTGCCTAGTTTTGGCAATGAGATCACTTCATAAACATTTGGTGTATGGAGAACCTTAAGTGGAGACATGAAGCATGGTGATTTGTGGGCTGTGGTCAATTCCTTTGTTGTAGCCCTAGGATATGAAAGGAAGAAGTATTAAATTCTCTGTAACATTCTACACTTGGAATGAGAGTTATGCTCTTTGGGAATGCTTTTTGCACACACTCCTAGGCTGATGGGACTATAAGTGAAGCAAACAGATTTCAAAGTTTGGATTTGCAGTTTGAACTGGCACAAAAGAAATAGATGTTTCTCCAAATAAAAGCCTTATTTGGACTTCTAAGTCCTTAATGCCCTCTCTTGTGTGGCATTGCTCAGGCTTTTGCCTTTTGTAAGTTTTCATTGTTTGTGAATGGGTAGTGCATTGGACAAGTACTTTCTCCCTAAGGTCTAATTTCCCTAAGGATTTATTTTTTTGTTTTCATTTAGGTTGTGGTGGACACCAGCCTGGAAAGTCCAGCTGGACTTGCAATTGACTGGGTCACCAACAAACTGTACTGGACTGATGCAGGTACTGGGGTCCTCTGCTTTACATAAACTTCTGTCTTCCTTATTAGTCATGCAAACTGAAAATCTGCTGGGTAGTTCTGTCTGTTTCATTTCAAATTTGTTTTATTTCTGTGTAGCAAGAAGATGGAGTTTCATGTCATGTGCTTCTTAACTGAGTGTGAATTGAGGCACAACCCTTAGTTTCATTCTCTTTGCAGTATCCCCAGTACTAATTCTGTAAAAATATTCGTCACTGCTCTCTTGCTGCAGAGCTTGTGATTGTGTGCTTTTATGTATCTTCCAACAGTGTATGTTGGGGTGCAGCAAGTAATACTTGGAGCATGTTCCCTGCTAGAGAGTCATAGTTGAGAGAGATGTAAGGAAGAAAATCCTTTCCTAGCTGTTCTCTCATGGTATAGGGGCTTAGGTAAGAGATGGATTATATGCAGGACTCTACATCAGTGACAGCCACAGAGGTGACTTGAGAGGGTGGAAAGGGACACTTTAAGCATGATTTCTTACCTATCTTCCAGCTAAGAACACAGATGGCTGTAGGGGAAGAATGCATTGTTGTGTGGAGGCGCTTTTTTTGGCTTTTTTTTTGCTCTTGCAATTCCAATTTAATCTCTGTTATTTTCTCTCTCGACTTTTCTAGGAACAGATCGGATAGAGGTCTCCAACACAGATGGGACCATGCGAACTGTTCTAATTTGGGAGAACCTAGACAGACCTAGAGATATTGTGGTGGACCCTGTTGGAGGGTATGAGATTCTTTCTTCTGGGATGACATAACAATTCTTGCTTGTCTAAAGACTTTTGGGTTCTTTGGTTTTGTACAATTTTCTTTCTCACTGATGCCACTGTTCTACAACCTGCTAATGACTGAAACTAGAGACGTGATTTTAGATGCTAATGGAACAAGATAAGCACTGGTAATTAATTGCCTGTTGTGCTGTGGAGCTTGCAAGAGCTGGCTGGTGTTTTCATTTGTTTATCCTGGGGATGTAATATCTAAAGATGAGGTACAAAAATATGCGAATGGGGCCATTTAGATGTTTTCTATTTCTCTATTTCACATGTATGTTGAATTTGTATTCAAGCTCCCTGTTTATCAACTAGAGTTTCAGTCAGAGGCATGTCCTCAGACCTCGTAGAGGTGGGGATAGAGTAGATAGGAAAAAGCTTGCCAGTCATTTCTTTAGAAGCATTGAATGTCTTGAATGAAAGAGTGCTCTTCTTTCCTTGAGTGGATTACTGGAAGACAAATGCAGCAAGAGTGTAAAGGGCTAGCAGTGTACATTGGTAAATAATCAGTTAATTTTTAGACCTTGACCTATTTTCTTTAACTTTTTCATACACACTGTAATTAGGCCAGCACACGGGCAGTAGAAGGTATATAAATTTGTAAATGTACCTAAGTACATTACAAGAACCCAAGGCTGGACATGAGTACAGTAATACTTGAATGCTTCTTCCTGCTAGAGCCTGAGAGCACCAGGCTCCTTTGCTTCTGGCAGTGAAAAAATGTGGGCATTCAATTCTGTCTGGGCTTCTTCTTAGGTTCATGTACTGGACTGACTGGGGAGCTAACCCAAAAATTGAACGTGCTGGGATGGATGCCTCAAACCGCTTGGTGATCATTTCCTCCAACCTGACATGGCCCAATGGCTTGGCCATCGACTACGAGTCACAGCGCTTGTACTGGGCAGATGCAGGAATGAAGACCATCGAGTATGCCAGTCTGGATGGAAGCCACAGAAAGGTAAGGAAGCCATCTTCAAGGAGCAGGTCTGGGAGCCTGGATGCAAAGTGATGATGGCTCCTGCTTCTTTTTCCAATGGAAAGGGAAATTTACAAATCAAAGGACACAGCAGCTTTCACTGGGAGAAAAACTCCCTTTCAAATTGAAACTGTGTGTGAGGGAAGTTTGAGGGCTGAAGTTGCCTCATCATTCTCCTTTTGCTGTGATTGCATGTTATGATGTTGAGAGGGAGCAAGAGAAGCCTCTTCTCCTTAGTGACTTTGGAGTCACTAATATATATAATATATAATATATAATTAATATGTATGTAAATGCATATTGAAATATATTTAAAATATTTTATATAGTATATATAAATATTTTTTATATACACTATTTATATGCAATATAATATTTTTCTTGGGGTGATGGGGGTAATCTGAGCAGGTGCTGATTGGGAACAATCTACCTCACCCCTTTGGACTTACTCTTTATGGCGAGAGAATCTACTGGACCGACTGGCAGGCCAAAAGCATCCAGAGTGCAGATAGGAGGACTGGGCAGTCTCGGGAAACACTGCAGGACAATCTGGAGAATCTTATGGATATTCATGTTTTCCACCGGCACAGGCCACCAGGTACAGAGCTCATGCCTAAACCCCCCTGAGCTGGGAGCCTGCTCAGGCTCTGCCGTGTGGCATGTCTTTTCTGCAAGGAGCTGACCTGTCAGCCCTCATTGTCTTGAGTGTCTGTGTGGAGTGTGAGAGCTTGAGACTATTTGAGGGCATTCTAGAATGCATTTCTATAGCTGCTGCATCCCTTTTTTGTGCCAGTGCTACTGGTTCATGGATTTCTCATCCTCTTTTCCATAGTACATACAGCATGTGAAGTTAACAATGGAGGCTGCAGTCACCTGTGCCTTTTGGCACCTCTTCCAAAAGGTTACAGCTGTACGTGCCCTACAGGGATCAACCTGCAATCTGATGGCAAGACCTGCTCCCCTGGTGAGTGTTCTCTGTAGAATCCTCATTGCAGTTTTGTATCAGAGCTACATTTTGCCTCTGCCTTGTTAGAGAACAAATGCCACTTTTATGTGCTTACCTGCTTTACACCTTGAAAAACCTATTTGGTGCCTGTACTTTCAATTTGAATGGGAATTACTGTGAAGAAACTCACCAATAAATGGATTGATGAAGGAGACATTTTTCTTGAAATTATGTTGGACAAGTAAACCAAATGTCATCTTTTTTTTTCCATACTTTTGCCCTAATATTGAGGTGAATTCTTAAACTTCAAGATTATATATTCTTCAATAGGTCTGTATTCACTCCTCCTGTGGACCCTCTTTTGAGGAAGGCACTTGGATTTAGGCCATGGTACATCCACTTTTCCTCCCTAGGAGGAAAAAAGTGACTCCTAATTTCCATTTTTGACACATGTAAGCAGAAGTAACTCTTCTATGAGTGTAATGCTTTTCAATTTGGATGTAAAGAATCATTAAGTGATGCTCAATAAAGTGATGCTTTTATACACACACTGTACATTAGTCAAGATCTGTCTGAGACAGTTTCCCTTTTCCACTGAGGTGGATGTAACCTCTAGAATATTAGGTAAATGATGCCTACAGTTTACTGAACTTGTTCCTCATTAATATCTGTCCATTTTCCACTCTGCAGGAATGACCAGCTTTCTGATCTTTGCCAGAAGGACTGACATCCGGATGGTCTCTCTGGATATCCCCTACTTTGCAGATGTTGTTGTCTCAGTCAATGTCACCATGAAGAACACCATTGCAATTGGAGTGGATCCCCATGAAGGTCTGAATCTCTTACTGTTATCTGACTGTGTTTGAAAGGTAACAAGTAACTTCCTATCTAAATATCTGAGTAAAGACCCAGGCACAGATCTTACTGTAGGCTGTGGATTTGGGTAGGTTTTTATTTTTCTTGTGTGTGCTGCTAATAATTCATTTCCAGTAAGGAAAGGAATATCCTTACAGGGAAGCAGAGAACTCAAACTGTACGGAAAAAAACCTGCCTGCAATATTGTGTGGGGTTCCTTTGCATTTTGGATTTAAGAGAGTTCCTCTTTCTGAGGCCTTTTACAAGAGTAGAACTGAGACTCTAGTTGCTCATGTGTAGTAAACATCCAGTGCTGTGCTGTTGCACTGTAAGGTAGATGATCTCATTTTGAGAAGTCAGATGTGGAGCTCTACTACTAGCTGATGGTATTAGGTGTTCTCTGTCCCTGTGTGTAGGTCAGACCTTGTGTAAAGGTCCTACATATTTTGGGGAGAATTGGAACAAGAAAATTTGCACTGTTTTATCAATCTAGCTTAATAATTTTGTGCTGTTATTATTCCTGTACAGTCAGATCCACTTTGAATGGTATAGCAGGTAGTCGGAGACCTGGATCTGTTTTTTAAGGATTTTGCTGTTTGGTTGTTGGGGTTTGGTTTGGTTTTGTTTTGGGCTTTTTCAAGTTTCTCCTTCTTCTTCAACCCAGGAAAGGTTTACTGGTCAGACAGCACGTTGCGGAAAATCAGTCGCGCTGCTCTTGATGGCTCACAATTTGAGGACATCATCACTACAGGTGAGGGAGATTTTGATCTGAGAGCCTCTTGCTTCTATGCAGTATGAAAAGAGAGATTCTCTGATGTTCTGGTAGAAAAAATTTTTGGTGCAAAGGCAAGCAAAGCCTAAAGCAGTTGCCTACGAGATGGACAAGAGAAATATTAGAAGTTCCTGACTGAATTGGGAGAATAAGCAGTGACCAAAATGTTTTTCTATCTTCTCAGGTCTGTTGACTACAGATGGGCTGGCTGTGGATGCTATTGGCAGGAAGATATATTGGACAGATACAGGAACAAACCGGATTGAAGTGGGCAACCTCGATGGCTCCATGAGGAAAGTCTTGGTCTGGCAGAACCTGGACAGCCCTCGGGCAATAGCTTTATACCATGAAATGGGGTTAGTGTTGTCAAGAGATTGTCTAGGAGTTACACAGGACTTCTGATCTCCTTTTCCATAATACTTACTGACTTTTCCCCAGGTATATGTACTGGACAGACTGGGGTGAGAATGCCAAGCTGGAGCGCTCTGGGATGGACGGCTCTGGACGTGTGGTGTTGATCAGCAACAACTTGGGCTGGCCTAATGGGCTGGCAGTGGATAAGGCTGGGTCCCAGCTGCTCTGGGCTGATGCACACACTGAGGTCTGATTCTATTCTTCAGCTTTGTTTGTCATTGGGTATTTGGTAGCCTGGAGGCTGCTATGAAGCTCTTGAGCAAGTTGTTGAAAGAGCAAGGGGAATGTAAGCTTTTCTGAGAGTATGGGCTACGGAGGGAGGGTGAACCTGAATAATATCACTCCCTGAGACTGTTTCTCACTTGCTACAGTAAGCGCTAGCAAGAGGAAAAGTGTTTTGAGTATGGGGTGATGTTCTACTTCTTCCTGTAGCGGATCGAGGCTGCGGACCTCAATGGCGCCAACCGCCGCACCCTGCTGTCTCCAGTACAGCATCCCTACGGCCTCACTCTGCTGGACTCTTACATCTACTGGACTGACTGGCAAACTCGCAGCATTCACAGGGCTGACAAGGACACTGGTGCTAATGTCATCTTGGTGAGGGCAAACCTGCCTGGCCTCATGGATATTCAAGCTGTTGACAGGGCACGGCCCCTGGGTAAGTTGCTCCCCAGTTGGTGGGTGTTGGTGGTGTTTGTGAAGGGGAGTCCTTCAGAGCTGTCCTTGGAAAGAGTCCTTTGGTGTAAAGCAGGAGTGATAGAATGACTTCTCAAAAATCAGCTTTTCTTCTGATGCCTTCTTTTAAGGTATCTACCCTCTTTAACTATTTTGCACTCCTCCCTGTTTACATAGCTCTATAGGTCTACTGTTAATTACTGCATGCTTTCTGACCCTTTGTCCCATTTTCTTCATTGGGTTGCACTGACAACCTCATTCTCGCACACAGCAGAGCCACTTTCTTAGGAGAACTGAACAAGTCACGCCTTATTAGGCTTCACCAGACTGTACTGACATTGGACAATTACCCTTTTTTAACTTCAAAATACTCTAATTCTTCCTAAACCAGTTGCTGAAATTTTATTTCAGTTCTAGTATTACTTGCCAATCATTGCAGGCTTCATCTTCTTGTCTGCCTCTTTGCTTTGCAAAATCTCTGCTGCCTTAGTTGCTCTTAATATATCATGTTGTCCAACTCTTCTGTGCCAGAGTCAATTCTTTGCTTCTCTTTGGGGATCCTGTAACACCCATCTTGCCTCCTTGCTTTTCAGTGGAAGTTGTTGCTTTGTGCTGTGGCTTTACTTTGGTAGAATTTCCCCAATACATACTTCTACAGAAAACTGTGCTGCTTTTCCTGTGGTTACTAACAGCAGAACATCACTCTTAACTGCATAACTTGGCAATATAACTTAAAGCTGACCAAAAGTCTAGCCATCATATCCACATTGTCTTCTTCCCACTCCCTGCACCTGTCTCCTGGGCTTATTCCCTCTTAGTAAATGTATGCTGGGTTCTTTACAATTAAAAAAAACAACTATATGACCCTAATATGTCAGGCACTTCCAGCAGGCTTCTCTGATGCCTTTGTTTACTTGCCACTGTGTGCAGCTAAGTTGAAACAGAAGCTTCTTTGTCAGCCTGGCCTCTGGTACATTGTCACACTATTTGCCCACAGGGTTGGATCTTTGTCAGCATTACCATTTGCAGCAGTAATAAAGTTAAACTGCAGTTGCATAAATCTGTGAGCATTTGGCCATTTCTTTTTCCATGGTAAAACTATGATTAGCAAGGAATGCAGGTTAAGATTTTTCTTCTAATGATTCTGCTTCTTCTGGATTCTCCTGTTCTCCTTGCCAGTCATGCCCATACCTACCATGAATCTTGGAGAGGAGGGAGAGTGTTTCTGTACAAAGGGGAGGGAGGGAGGGTGTCTCTGTACTAAGGGCTGTAGTTTCCCAGCAAGACTGGGGTGGTAAGGATGAACTTAGCTGCTAGCAAGTTGTGCATGTAGACTTTATGTAGACTTTAAGGCTTTGGTCTGTGAGATCCTAAAACTACACTTTCCCTGTTTCTAAAGGCTTCAATAAATGTGGAGTTCGTAATGGTGGCTGCTCCCACCTTTGCTTACCTCACCCCACTGGTTTCTCCTGTGCCTGCCCCACTGGCATCCAGCTGAAGAGAGATGAGCAGACATGTGACTCTTCTCCAGAGACCTACCTACTTTTCTCTAGCCGTGCTTCCATCCGTCGGATCTCGCTGGACACCAGTGACCACACAGATGTGCACATACCTGTCCCTGAGCTGAACAATGTCATTTCTCTGGACTATGATAGTGTGGATGGCAAGATTTACTACACAGACGTATTTCTTGATGTTATCAGGTAAGTGCCAGTCAACTGCTTGGCCAGTGCCCAGGTCACCCAATGACATGTGCTGAGTGCGCCAGTAAACTGGAGAGACTGAGCACTACACCACTCCTTACACCTTGTCTGTGGTACACAGCATCATGTGTATGAGTGAACTCATGCTGAAGGTGTGTTTAACCTGCTGGAGCCTGGGGGGAGAAGTATTAGGGAGGTAGTAGTATGCAGTAGCCCTGTGACTGGTGGAGATCCAGCTTTCCAGGAGCTACTGTTCCTCACTGCTGTTTGTCATTGATTTCTATCCAGGCGGGCTGATCTGAATGGCAGCAACATGGAAACTGTTATTGGTCAGGGTTTGAAGACTACGGATGGCCTGGCAGTGGACTGGGTTGCCAGGAACCTCTACTGGACAGACACAGGACGCAATACCATAGAAGTGGCTAGACTGGATGGAAGCTCCAGGAAAGTGCTGATCAATAACAGCCTGGATGAACCTCGAGCCATTGCTGTCTTTCCCAAGAAGGGGTAGGTATGGGGTTATTGGTGGGGCAGAGGGAAGGGCTGCACAGAGGCAGGCTGGAAGAGGAGGTTGTGGGAGGAGGAAGAGATATGCCATGTGAATCTGCAGGTATGAGCAAGGGGTTGACTCTGAGTGACTTGTAATAGGCAGACAGTAAATTTGAAGGTTGGGCAGATAGCTGTGAGAAGCAGACTACAGACTATATTATTTTTTTGAACCTGAAGAATCTGGCAGTTTCATTCATAACTAAAGCTTTTCCTTAGGCCAAATTAAATTTTTTTTTTTTCTTACACTTGTCTTTTATCTCTTCAGGTATCTCTTCTGGACAGATTGGGGTCACATTGCTAAAATTGAACGGGCAAACTTGGATGGCTCTGAACGTAAAATCCTGATTAACACTGACCTAGGATGGCCCAATGGATTGACTTTGGATTATGACACCAGGAGGTCAGTGAAAGATTTTCCTATAATTGCATAGCCTTAATGGATGTAATGAATTTTTTAGCCCTCTTAGCTTCATTTATTGGAGTAGCACTGTGGGTTTGGTTTTGGTGTGTTTTGGTGCTTTCTTCTTTAGTTTTTATTTCCTGATCCATCTTATGATTCTACAATCTTGGCCAGTAAATAATGAGAGAGTAAAGAGAGGTTGTATCAATGGAAGCTCACCTCTTTCCCTGTGCCTCCAGGATATACTGGGTGGATGCACATCTTGATCGCATAGAGAGTTGTGACCTCAGTGGGAAGCTACGGCAAGTGTTGGTCAGCCAGGTGTCACATCCCTTTGCTCTGACACAGGTGAGAAGAGTTGCCTGCTTCTCTTGGTGAGTTTGTACAGTGGAGTTGGGGAACAGGGAGGTGTTAAAGTCTGAGGAAGCCAAGATGGCTGAGGAGATAGTACTTAAATTTTCTCTGGAGATAGCAAAGGAAGTTTGTCTGAACTGTCTAAACTTTGATGACTAAAGAAAGTCATCTTCTTTACAATAAGAGGGTAAGGATTTGAAAAGGCCTTTGTTTTGGGCCTTCTGCCACTGGGATATGTTTTTTATGGGTATCTACATGACTAAACATGCTAATAATGGCTGTGATTTTTCTTTGTCTCCCCGAGCAGCAGGACAGATGGATATACTGGACTGACTGGCAAACGAAATCCATCCAGAGAGTGGACAAATACTCTGGGAGGAACAAAGAGACAGTCCTAGCCAACGTTGAGGGATTGATGGATATCATTGTGGTTTCTCCTCAGAGACAGACAGGTAAATAGAAGGACCTTGATTCAGGCAAATGCTAACTGTAGACCAAAAGAGCTCTGGAACCACTGCACTATTGTGGATGTCAAGTAAGGATGACATCCTATTTTATGCTGAAACTATTCACACATCTTCCCTTAGCCCATTTCTTGTCTGCCTGTGACTTTTCAGTCAGGTACATCTTAATGGTGTTCTGTTAAAGCTTTGATTAGCAAATGTCACTTTCTTGTTGCTCACCCAACATTGTGTTAAAACAGAAGAATGTGAGCTTTTTATTTTTTTTATCTCTGCAACTGTGTTGTCTGGGCTTCTGTCTAAAGATTTCCAGTACCTTCCTTTCACATTTGCTCTAATCCAATTCAGTATCTGGCTATTGTCATCACTGTCTTACCAATCAGATGATAGGCATATGCCAAAAACATAGTATCTTGCCAGATTTCTAAGAAGTATTTCTGGCTGAGCAGGAAAGAAGGTTGTTACTCGGAGCCCCTTTTTGTTCAGATGTAACACATTTAGAAAATTATTTGTTCCTTCCAGGTAGTAATGCTTGTGGAGTGAACAATGGAGGCTGCACTCACCTCTGCTTTGCCAGGGCTTCTGACTTTGTCTGTGCATGTCCGGATGAACCAGACGGGCGGCCCTGTTCTACGAGTGAGTTCACTGAGTTTACTGAGTCACTTGGGCAGTAGCTTCCATAAGTGAGCCACTGCTACTGCTTATGCAGTGGCAACCAGAGCAGCTGAGGCTCTCCAGTGTATGCATCTTATGCAGAGCCTTATATTGGAACTAAGGCCAGTGGTTGTAAGCAATAGAGCCTTCTGCTGTCCTTTTTGCTGACAGACTGGGTTTGAGATGGGAAGGCTGCTCATATAAGCTATAGAGAGTTTTGGAAATGGCCTATCAGACTTGTTCATCTGTTCCACAAAGTTGGAGTCCTGCTTAATTCTCTCTGTTGTTCCAGTTCCTGGTGTGGTACCCCCTGGTCCAGAACCAACCAGTGTAAGTGAGAGAAGTCAAACACCACCTGGCAGACTAGGTACTTCAACAACCAAACCTCTCACATCTCTGGAAACAGTGGAAGGAAAGTAAGTGTTCTTGTTCTCTTGGAATTGGGGTGTGAAAGTCCCAGGTTTTGCAAGGTGCCATATGCAAGCTCTCTGTGATTGCCATCATCCAAATATACCTATTCCTAGCCAAAAGAGGATATTCCAGCTCCAGGTTTCACATTCTTAATGGATGAAACTATTATGACAAGGATGCAGAACATTGTTGAGATGGCAAGAAACAGCTGCAGATTGTTTGTCTGTTTTGTTGAAATGTCTGTGTAGGCTGACTGTACTGAAGTGTTAAAAACTGCCTTTAGCCCATATGTCATTCGATTGGTTTTTGAATCTCCTAATTTTGAGAATCTATTTCTGAGAGGAGGACAGAGGAGCCTTCAATTGCTTTAATTCACTGAAACATCTCAGACTGGACCCACACAGCTGAAGCAATGGTTCTGCCTTGGGGATAGCTTGCTTGGGGCAGAACAGAATCTTTGCAGCTCTAACATTTAAGTTACAGTGAAAGTAGTTAAGAGATTCTTTTGTGCTAATTCCCTACAGCAGCTCAGCAAAAGAGTGGCTCTATAGTACATGGTTGAGATATTTACAGAGCAAAACTTGCACTTTGTTGAGTATGATTTATTGGACAGACATGTCTTCATGTTGACTCTGAGACATTTTGATTTTTGCTTCAGCACTGATGCTGAAATTTGTTTCCTGAAAGATATGAGTATATCTGTGTACCTGAGAGGCAAATCTAGAACAATTCAGATATAAAGATACTGCAGACCGATAATTGATATATCCATGCACACCCCCTATATACATGTATGTGTATGGTTGTCTCTTCTCTGTATGCAGAATACTGAGGAAGAGAAAGGAAGACCTGTATTTTTTAACTGGAAAGGGAAGGGATAGCAGTGCTAGCCTATTCTATCCTGGTTTTTGATACCTTTGAGACTGTTGATTCTGCTTTCAGTAAATAACTGTCCTTCTGTCATTCAGCTGCTCTGACAAAGATGCAAGGCAAGGCTTGTGTACTCGTGCCAACGAGGCAGTGTTGGCCACCATGGGTGAGTTGCTCTTCTTTAATTCTTCTCCACCAGAGTTGTTCCTCCAGATGTGCTCAGGGCATTCCAGTCCATAGTATCTGAAACTGAAATTTCTGAAACTCAGACTTGAATTAATCAAATGCCCTCTGAGTACAGCAAAATGCCTCTATGGACATTGATTAACCTAGGTGTGGACTTCTCCAAATGACTTCTTGATCTGAAGAATAGTTCTGTTTTCTTTCATCCATTGGGCTCTTCCCATAATAATACTTTTTCACTGGCTCCTTTGTGTTTAGTTGAAGATGGTTGACTTTGGTAATTGCTTCCCACTGCTGGAGTAATCTGTCAGCAAGAGGGTCTAACTTCATTACAACCCCATTACAAAGATCTTGACACTCCTTGGTTTGCTGGGGCCTGGGTGGGAGGAAAGTTTACCATATGTTTGTTTCATATGAAGCCAAACAAAACCCTCTGCTAAACCTTAATGGGCTGACATTTTAGTTTCAATACTTCTATATGGGTAAAGCCCCAGCATTAGGCATTACACGGAGGTCAGTATTTTATCCAGTGATAAAATGAGTGCCTAAATTACTCTTGGTATTCACTTTCAGGAGAAGGACTGCACGTCAGCTACATTATTGGAGGTCTTCTCAGCATCCTGTTTATTTTGCTGCTTATTGCTGCTTTAATTATATATAGGTAAGTGATCTTCTTTCCCTGTCCGGGCCAATTGTAAACTCTTGGGTTGTAGGAGAAGAAGGTCCCTGAAAGCACTAAACCTTTCTTTATTGTCATTTACAGTCCTTTTTTCCTCCATTGGAAGGAGTGCTTGATTATTTTATTTGCAAAGTTTGCAAGTCCTGCGCCTCTAAAGTGTTGGTCATGCAGTTCTACTATTTGAAACCTTATTGGCTAAATTTTCTGCAGAGAGCTTATGAGTTATGGACAGGGATGTGAGATAATTCATATCTCAGTAAATGTGTGAGCTCATGTGCTTTCTGACAGATAACTTCACCAGTTACTGCCACGATAGCTTTTGTGGTTACATGGCAGTGCCTTGCTGTACTGGTAGCTAGAAATGGACTTGTAGCTGAAGAGCCGGGTGAAGCCAGGATTCTCTCTTTGAGGGACAGTGGAGATGGCTGGAGTCATCCACTTGCTGAGCACTCAGGAACTTTGGATCCTGGCAGTGGGTTCCTGTGACTTTTCTGACAGCTCTCTCCCTCTAGGCATAATAAGTCCAAGTTTACGGACCCTGGCTTGGGGAACCTAACCTACAGTAATCCTTCATACCGGACATCTACCCAGGAGGTGAAGATTGAATCGATTCCCAAACCAACCATGTACAACCAGTTGTGCTACAAGAAAGAGGTAAGAGCTGCTACTACAGACATGGGAGCCCAGCTCAAGCTGCTGTTGAGTATTACAGGCCTCACTGTGTGGAAGGACTGCAACTTGTGAGCATTTACTTCTAGGACATAGGAGAACAGCTTCCGTGAATTGTTCATCTATGGAGATCAGCCAGCAGCACTTCTTCCCCAATGAGCTGTAGTGAATTTGACCTGTCTTTAGTTGCCTGCTTCCTACCCACTCCCACAGTGTCTTATACTTCATTTGCATTGGGTGCTGGCCCTTGAAAGTACATGAGCCAATTGGAATTGTCTTCCTTGGATACAAGTCCTGGTTAGGAACTGTTGCACTAAGGTTGCTTTGGACAGTGACCAGGGGATCCAGACAGCCAGAAGGGGTTTGGCAACAAGAATGTGGCTCCTGGCTGTGCACGGCCTGGAAGGGGTGGGATAGGGGAAAAAAATAGAGCCCTTATTAAATAGAGCATTTTAAAGGCCCTTCAGTAGTCCATGCTTCGGGCCACATGATGGAGAGAGTTTAATATGTCTTGCAGCACTTAGTTTCTCCTCTCTTTTCTCCTCAGAAGCTTTCTTATCACACAGATAGCTTCTCATCTTCCCTCTTCTGATTTCCGTCCACATCCTCACGTCAGGTATCACTGCTCTGTGTGTTTGATCCTGCCTCCCTCACTCAAGCTCTGTTGTGTGGCTCAAGCACTGTCCGTACTAATTGCCTTCTTGGTCCACCCACCCCCTGCTTTTATGTCCTTAAACCAGCTCTACTGTCTGTCAGGAATGTATCAGTAATTTTCTGTGGCAGATTCTTTGGGCTGGGCTTTGGCTACTCATACTCAGTGATATTTTTAAAAGGTGATTTCTGTTAGGACTATTTATGATTATTGTGAGATCACTTATTTCCTCTAGCAGGGATCACTTATGCAGGGGAGAGTTTTCCCTTACTGTTTTTCAAAGGTATTATCCAATAGATTCCCCAAATCTTCAAGCCATTTTAGCCTTATCTATTAAGGATAAACCAGGATTATTTATCTGGGAATCTAAATCCTTTCCACTTGTCTCTTAATTCTGATGCTCCTCGATATACACAAATGTGTATTTCCCCACTTTCTCCTCAGGGATAGATCAGATGCTCCTTATTTGTCAGTGAGCCAAGTTAGATTTCACTACTTTAATCTCAGTGTGGTCCCTTTAGCCTCTGATAATTTTCCTTGTTTCCCTATAATCTCCTTCCCCTGTGTTGCTGTGAGACTTGGACTCAACAATGGTATTCCAGCTGTGGTTTGCTGAGAGGTGAATCTAGAATGACTCAGATGTAAAGATGTGCAAACCTATAACTAATCTCCTGCCTACTTTTACCATGTCTGTTTCTGCTTCCCATTTTGTTTGGTGGGGTTTTTTTCCTTACTTTTTAGGCTCAGTGTTCTTACTCTCGTCTGTCAGAGAATATGTATAGTTGAATGAGAAGAGCAGCCTCATCCTCATTCTCCTTCCACGACTGAAGAATCATGGAGTTTGGCATGAGAGCCTTTGCAGTGAGGATTTGTCTGGGGGTGGTAAAGGAAGTTTAAAATGGGTTCTGTCATTGTGGCAGTTAAAGCCAGTGGCTGTTTACCTGGAGGTCCAGCTTTTTGTCTGCTTCACTGTCTTCATTCCAGCTCTGCATTACTCTTTACCATATTTTTCCACAGACTTATTTTTTTCATTCACCTGTCTTCTCCCTAGACTGGTCCTGACCACAGCTACACTAAGGAGAAGATCAAGATTGTGGAGGGCATATGCCTTTTATCCAGCGATGATTCCGAATGGGATGACCTTAAGCAGATTCGGAGCTCCCGTGGCGGGATCCTCCGGGACCACGTCTGCATGAAGACGGATACGGTCTCTATCCAGGCCAGTTCTGGTTCACTGGATGACACCGAAACTGAGCAGCTGCTGCAGGAAGAACAGTCTGAATGCAGCAGTGTTAACACAGCTGCAGCCACTCCTGAGCGGCGGGGCTCGCTCCCAGACACAGGCTGGAAACACCAACGCAAGCCCTCCACGGAGAGCGAGGTCTAACCTACACGTGACTTTGGAAACAGTCGGACCCTCCCAACCCTCTGCTCTGCACAAAAAAGACAGGACTCTGCCTGCCTGGCAAGGAAGGACTCAGAGACCAGCCTCTCTTGCAAGGGGCCTGAGACTGGGACTGCCTTTCAGCATGGAGCTTGGGCAGCTGTATTGTTGTGGTTGGAGAAGGAGGATGGGTGGGTTGGTTGGAACCCAGAGACCCTTTTGACTCATTTTCACTGTCTGTGGTTTATTTATATGTTCCCTTTTCCTGGAAGCTGCCACATTAACTTTTTCAGTGACTCGTCTGGCCTGAATCTGGTTTGGAGTCTCTGTTCCCTGGCAACCTGCAAGTCCTGTGCCATCCAGCTCACGGTCAATGCCCATGAAGAGAGCAGAGCTGCCTCATTGCTGGCTCCTGGTCACAGAAGTACCCCTAGTCATTCCAGCACTAGCAGCACTCTTTGAGGCTTTGTGTTGAGGGGTCTCTGACGTGAGAAAGGTCTTGGTATAGATGGGATATACTTTAGGGTTCAAGAGGACACTGACACAGCATCAGGTCACCTTGTAAAGGCATAAAGAGGGTAACCACAGTTGCCAAGACTCACTCCATGAGAGCATCACTTCTTACTTTTCATATCTGCTACTAAAAACTTTAAAGAATGCTCAGATTGGAGCACTGTGTCTGTTGCTGGCAGTGGACACTGCTCCTGTTCTCCCCTTTCCTGTTAAAACACGTTTCTACTCTGGGAAAACAAGAGTAAGCAAATGGCCCTTTCACAACTGTTCCCTGTGGGTACTGGAGTCTGAGTGTTGAACTTGAGACAAGAAGAGATTGGTATTTTACTTAGCTCTGCAGAGCTAATGGGAGAAAATGGATCTCAGCAAGACCTGAATTTTACTGATCTTTGCATAACTGATATTAAAAAAAATGAAAGAAAATTTGCTAGGCCCCCACTAGTCCCAATTCTGCAAGGTCCCAATTATTTTGGCCTTTAGGACCTTTGATTACCATAATAAGGGAAAAGAGAGAATTCCTAGGTTGAGTCTTTCCCGGGGGAATGCTCAGTGCTGACAGTTAGGAACTGCTTTATTACTAGGCTGAGCCCATTTGACCTAGAATGGGAGACAATAATCGGGAGCTGCAAGGGCCATTTTAAGTAGTTGTTTATCAGATAGAATTGCACTTTAAGTTCTTCTGTTACCACTTAATAGCTCTCCTTGCCAAATAATTTTTCCCATCAGCTGCATGAGCTTCAGTTGTTCTCTGGCCTCTAAGACTCTTACCCTTTAGGGAATGTCATCCTACCCTTGCAGCCAAACCCCAGCAGCATTTGGAGCTGAGTCTTGCATGCTCCCAAGGACTATTGCCACCTCTTCATATTCTCTTGTCATCTGTTTGTTCAAAAAGAAAAAAGAGAAACTATTGCTTGACACTTCTTCAAAAATGAAATTTATATTAACCCCTCAAATCACATGGTGAAATATTAAGCATTAAGCCAGATGCTTGGAAGCAGAACTTCCCAGTGAAGAATTTTTCACTGTAAACTTTGTAACCTGTTTTATCGCCTGGAAAGAGGTCAAGTACATTCCCACCCATGGTGTAAAGAGAGCAAAACATACACGGGGTATGGTTCAGAGGTAGGGGGAGGGTACATCTCCCATGCAGTATTTTTTTCAGCTGATTAAAAAGGAGAATCATCCTGCTCTGCTTGAACCTTGTTTATATACTAACAGGCCTGCTACCCCTGAAAAACACAACAGTTGCCAGTGGTTTGCCTGTACTTTTCACAGCAGAGATAGCTTTGCAGATGGGGGAAGGTTGCAGCTTTGACCTGGCTAGATGGCTTGAGACTCTGTCCCTAACTGCACCATTGGGCTGACTGGTGTATATTCCTGTGGAAAATGAACTGGAGCTAAGGCTTGGATTTCCCTGTGTTAATGTGGGACTCTTCCCTACTCCCAGAGGGATTTATTTTTATTTTTTTTAATTAGATTTTTATTTAATTATTTATTTGTTTGACTCCAGCCTTGGAAGCATTGATTTTGCTGGGCAGAGGCACTTTTGGATTGAGGTGTGGACTCAACTGGGAACTGAGAAAGGAGTGCATATCACTGCCACGGACCCTGCCCATCTAAGCCATTTCATGCAGGGACACCACCAGAGGGATCAAGCGTAGGCAGAAGAATCAATTTGAGCAGAAACCATGTGTAGGGGCAGGGGCATCAGGGCTAGGAGTGGGGAGACTGGGGAGGAAGGCTCTGACTTGTAGGAGAGCAGGGTTTCTTTGGGTTTTGGAACGGGTTGTTAGGTTTGTTTTTTTTCCCAATAGCTTATGTGACCATACACCAAAATCCTGAGGTGGGACAGGGGTGAAGGGAAACATCTGCCCAGACCTGTCACTTAAGATTAAGTCAGCCTGTCAGAGTAATTGCTGTCCAAGTCGCAAGTGTGGAATGGAAAGGAAAAACACAGTCAGTCTTTTCAAGAATTCATGGTTTGTCATCTCCACCTTGATCAATATTCTCTGCTGATTCGTAGAAGAGACCCTGTGCACTCCAGCCTAACAACCATTCATAACTGCTCTCTGCTCCCTTCCTCAAATAATTATGGTGAAAAGGAGCAATAAAATGTCACACAGCCTCCTCTACCAGTGAGCTGGGCAGAAATTCGTGTCTTTGTCCTAGAGACAGCCCCAGTGTGATGCTGCCTTGGGGATGCACCATGGTTCCCCATTCCGGGGAAGAGAAGACCCTCGTTGCACTTAGGATGTTAAGAATGTAGAAAGGCTGCTGGAGGATGATCTCTTGAGCACTGATTTACTGTGTAAAAAGCAAACCTCTCTCCTGTCTGTCCCGAGCTAACGTCAGTGATTTCCGTGTGTTCCTGTGTAATGGTTTTAACGTTACTCACTGGAGACATTGGATTTTCTGGAGTTATTTAACCACTGTGTTCAATATTTTAGGGGTTGATGATAATTTAATATAAATTTAGCTTTTCTTAACCATTCTGCCTGGCTTTTGGTTGTGAATCATGCATTTTATTTGGACTCTCCTTTCAATGAGGAACTCCCAAACTGTTCAGACAGAACCTCAACTTCGCTTCATTTGAGAGGAGCAAGAAAGTAGGAACAGATTTGGGTTCTTAGAAACCTGCTTGTAGCACACACTGTACCCCTGTGATTTTAAATCAAGGGCCCGGTATCTACCACCCACTTTTGTAGATTCCTTCACACACGTACTACCTCTCACTCTGCCCCACCTTGCTATTTTTCCCCCTCTTTAACACGGCTGTTCATTTTGGCATGCATTAGGACTTTAGAGATCTCAAGCCTCTGCCAAGTGGAAAATAAAGCTCTGAAGAAGAGCTGCTTTTTCTTTCTGTAGGGGGTTTTGTTTAAGCTTCTGTTGCATTTTTTTATATCCAAGAGTATAAAATATCCACAAATAAGTGACACTGCAGTACTGGTGCCAATCTTGTAACACTTTCTGACCCTTTCTGATGAAAGATCTACCTAAAACATTTAAAACAACTGTATTTCTGCTCATTTCACATGGAAGCACAGTGCTAAAGCCATTTCAGTCAGGTCATGAAAAAATTGCCTCGCTTTCAAAAAACTGATGGTGCTTACGTGGCATGGGGAGGAGAGGGCAGTGTAAGATTAATTGCAGTTGTGTGCATGGCCCTCTGTTGTCCCTTGTCTTCTATTCTCATTACCCCTAAAAAAAATCCTTCATTTTTTTAAGCTGAAGTGAACAAAGGAGGGAAAACACACTGTGCTCCAAAAACCGTTCACAAAGTAGGTCAGGGTGGAAAGGACATTGTGGGTCACCTGAGCCAACCTCCCTGATCAAGGAGGGTCGTCCCAGAGCACATGGCATAGGACTGTGTCCAGACAGATCCTGTCATCTCCAGTGAGGGAGACTGGAGGGAGACTTCTGTGGGCCATCTTCCAGTTCACGGTCACTCACATAGTAAAAAAGTTTATCCTATTCATGTGGAATTTCGTGTGCATCAGTTTCTGCCCGTTTCCTCTTGTCCTATTGCTCGGCACCACCGCACAGAGCCTGGCTCCATCCTCTGACACCCTCCCTCCAGATACTGATAGACACTGATGAGGTCCCCTCTCAGCCATTTCCTGAGTCGCTGCCTTGCAAACTCACTGACCATAGGAAAGAGAACGCCCATTCCTCTGTATTAGGACCTTCCTCAAAGCCGAATCCATCAGCTCCGAGATGCTTTATCCCTTTGCCAAAGGCTCCTGCGGCCTGACCCGGCTGCCTTAGGACCAGCGCCTCTCGCCAGGCGCTGTTCCGGCCGCAGAGGACCCGGCAGCCCGCTCGTGCACCCTCCCCGGGGTGGACGAGAGAGCGGCCGGGTCCGTCCCGGTGGTTCCCGAGCGGGGGGTGGGGCCGGGCCGGGCCGGTGCCGCTGGAGGCCACCCTCGGCGCTGCGCGCTCCCGCGGCGGTGCGCGCTCCCCGGCGGCCCCGCCGCCGTGTCGGGAGCGCGCGGAGAGCACGCGCTGCAGCTGCCGGATTCAAACGGGCCAATAAGGGCCGCGGGCGCGAGCGCGGGCGGGGCCGGCAGCGGCCAATGGGCGCGGCGGACACTGGGAGGTGCGGGCGGTGCTGGTGATTTCAAACCCCGCCGAGCAGCCGCCGGACCGTCACCGGCCCGACCTGCCGGGCCCAGGTGAGCCCCGCCGTCCTTGTCCCGTTCCCGGTGAGCCCCGGTCCCTTTCCCGCCCGCTGTCCGCGCCTCCGGGAGGTGGCTAGGCCTTCCTCCGCCGTCAGGCCCGAGCCTCCTCGTTTCTCCCGGGGACCGTGTGGAGGCGCAGTCCCAGCGGCGCGACATCTCCTTACGGGGATGGCCCGGGCCCGCGGGCTGCGCCGGCGTCCGCCCGCAGAGCCCGGCGGCGTGAGGATTGCGGCGGGTAGCGGCGAGAGGCCGCGGCCTGTGCCGCGCCGCGCCGTGGAGGTGCCGCTCGCTCAGGCCGCCCGCCAACCTGGGGGGCGGTGGGAGCCGCGGGCTCGGCGGCCCCGCCACGGCCGCCCCCGTCCGTCGTGGGGCTGGGCTGCTGGTGCGGGCCTTCCGTGGGAGGCGGCCGGGAGAGCGGGCCCGGGGGCGGCGGGGGAACCCGGCACCCCCTAAGGGAAATGCGGACCGGGCGCCTTCTGTCTCCTGAGGCTGCGTGCAGGATCCGTTCTCCCTTCCTAAGAAAAGCATTCTCTGGGGTGATTGTAATCTAAAAGGCAAAGGCGCGAGCTCATCTCTTATTTCTGCAGTTCTGTTGTTGGGTGCAAGTGTTAAGCTTGCCAGAGTCCCTCACTGGGAGATGCTTCTGTTCAATCCTCTCTAGTATATGCGAAGAGCTGGACAGAAGTGTGTGTCTCATGTTTCTGCACACACACGTTTCCCGCATTTCATTTGATTTTGTTTCTGAATCAGACAGTCTTGTGATTTTTCCAAAGCTAGTAGTTTTCAGGTTGGTGTACAGGGGGTTTTCCTCCTGAATCTGATCGTCTGTCAGTGGGAGACCCAAAGTTTTTGGGTCGGAAGACAGAGGCTGAGGAATGATACTTCAGTGTGCCTTAAGCAAACCAGGATTTTGTTCTAAGAATAAAATAATAAAAAAAATTCATACGTGCTACAGTTTCTAACTGATTTGTGTTTGTTGTGTATCATCTCTCTGATTATTCTGTGGTTTTTACTTTTTGCTGATTTCACTGTTTGATTTTCTGCTCTTTCTGCTGAGCTGCAGTGCAGTTCAAGTTGTGTTGTGCAGGTGAGAGGGGGATGAGTACTTGTCAGGATGTTGAGCTCCCAGCAATGGGAGCCCTTCCTAATGTATTACTTGTCTGTCAAAGAAAGCTGCTACAGGCTTTCAGTGAATCTGTTAGTTTGAAACTCTAAAGCTGCCTAGTTCTGAATGCATGGGGTCTCCAATATTGGAGTATTCTGAAAGTCTACTCACAAAAGTCTGTTACTAAAACTTAGAGAAAGGTTCACCTCAGAAGGTAGAACAATTAGGTGCAAATTGCCTGTATAGTTTTGACTTTGGTGTCCAACATGAGATCAGTTGATTGTGCAAAATTTAGAATTTGGTTTGGTTTTCTTGCCTCAGGCTTGGCCTTTCTTTAAGCTTCGCTGTTTTGGTAGCTTCCTCCCATATTGAACTTACAGATTCACCGTTTGGTTTTTTTCATACTTCAAGAATTGTGATAGGGCTAAGCCTTATAAGCAACTTTGAGAGAGTGATATATCAAAGCAGAATCATAGGCAAATTAACTAGGGGACCTGCCACAGGAAAAATGATGTGATGACTTGACGAGAAGAAATTTGAATTTTAGAAGTATGGGAGTTATTCAGACTGCTTTAGATCTGTACTGATGGAAGGTTTCTCCCTTGATATTCTAATATGAAAAAGGGAGTGCATGGTGATGGAACATGATTCCTGGTTCTTGTACACATAGGACTTGTATTTTGTCAGACTTAACTTTCATGCTGGCTCTTGTCCTTCCCCTTGTATGGGCCAGTTGTGTAAAGCTGGGCCTCTGCCTCTGCAAACATGGTCTGCCACGGTGGGGCTGTGCTCATACCAGTGTCTGCTAGAACGGGAAGATCTTGATTCTATTTAACAGTCAATGCAGAAAACCTGAATTTCAGTGTAATGTTATAAATTGCTTCACTCTGTGTGTTTGGTGATAAATTTACAGCTGAAAAGCATTTAGCATGTTGTGTGCTTCTTCAGTCAATACTTTCATTGGGGTTTTTTTGTTGCCCAGTTGTCATCTGCAAATGCAGCACTTCTGTTTGCCCCTTCTTATACATCACTTATGCACATCTTGAACAGTACATCCAATTAGAAACTGCTCTGAATGTTTTGTGGAGTAGAGATAACTATCTTAATTATCTAATTTGGAGGATTTTGTTGTGTAGGATGCATGACTGGAAGGACACTTGAGAGATGTAAATGCTTGCAAACCTTTAATTAAGGTTTTCAAAATCACGGTCAGTGTTCATCTGGTTCCCTTTTTCCCCGTTCCTACCTCTCCTCTCTTCCATGCTACCAGCAGCTGTCCTTATATGGTTTATAAAAGAAACACATAAATTGTATTGCCAATTTGTTTGTAAACGAATGTAAATGGTTTGTCAAGTCTCTGCTAGAGCAGGATGGCATTAAAGCCATTTGCATCTGTAGCAGAGTGGTTGATTCAAGACAACCTAGTCCAAGGCTAATAAGGTGTTGCTTTGCTGATGCTTTGTTGTAGACTGTTCCCAGTGGTTCATGTTATATGGGTGGAGTTCTGAAGTGACACTGAAAAGCCTTGTACCCTTTTGTTTAAACTAAATATTGCCCTGCGCTGGGCGGTGTTGCTGTGGCTTGTTTGAATAAGGAGTCTCTTGATCTGAGCACTTGGACATTGTCTGGGGTTGTCTATGACAGATGCTGAAAAGCAGAAGCTGCTGTTCGTGCCTTCCTCCTGTTGCAGGGGGTAGAGTGAGGTGGCAGGAAAAGAAACTTGGACAATTATCAGTGGGAAGCATGGCTGGTGCTGGCGCTGCCTGGAAGAGGCTTCTTTCTTCAGCTAGCTAAAACGATGGCTGGAGAAATACAGCCTTACACCACATGGCTTGATGCTCCTCTGGAAGGAAGCAAGTGGCACCCAGTTTCCACCATACCAGCTTCTTCAGTTGCTATTGTCACTATAGAAAAGGCATCTCAAAATGTCAGACGATGGGCTAGAGAGATTGCTGATGAATCAGCTCCACCAGAGTGCTGTCATTACACATCTCGCAGCAGCATGAAATGCGGGGATGGTGTGGTGCCAGGCTCTTGGTTCGTACCTCCTTTGGAAGGCACTGTTTCTCCTTCCCTACGGCTGGCCTTGTTCCTCCTGTCGGGTTTCAGAACCGCTCCCTCCTTCAGTTAGGGATTGCTGGATGATTGGTGGCCTGGGATAATGTCTGCTGCATGCTCGGGTATGACCGCAGCTCCCTCTGTGAGAGTAGTAATTGTTCTGACGGCTACGGGCGTTCGGGGTATGACTCATGAGGACAGCAGGCCTGGCGGGCCAGGCTGTCACTGGTCGCCGGCCCGGCGGCCCCTTCCTTGCCGAGAGGCGGCACCGCAGCCGCCGGCAGGGCCGGGCAGCTCCCGCTGCCGCTCGCCCGGCCCCGCGGGGGCTGCTCGGCGGCGGCGGGAAGGGAGAGCGATGTGCCCGGGGCTGCTGCGGGGTCAGCGCGGCGGAGCCGACCCTGCCCTGCCCTGCCCTACCCGCCTTTGTCTGGCCCCGGCGCGGGCCGGCTCCCGCCCAGGTGCGGCCGCGGCGCCCCGAGCCCCGCCCGCGGCGGGGAGGGGCTCGTCCCGGCCCGCCCGCGGTTCCCGCCCGCCGCCGCCGGGAGCCGGCCCGGAGCTGTCAGGGTGAGTGTCCGGCCGGGCCCGGCCGAGCCGCGGGCGGTGCGCGGCGGCGCTGGCAGAGCCCGGCCCGGCCCGGCCCGGCCGCGGGGCGGGGGCGGCGGGCAGAGACAATGCCGGGCGGGCGGGCGGCCTGCTCGCCGTGCCCGGCCGCGGCCTGCGGTCAGACACCCGCGGAACGGGAAACGTCGCCGGGCTGCGGGGGCGCATCTGGGGCTGCGGGCAGAACTGGAGGGAGTGCTCTTCTGGAAGGTGCTGGGGATGGCGGGGGCGCCGCTGGTTGCAGAGGGAAGCCGTGCTGGAGGGAGCTTCCCTTGGAGAAGGGGGGAGCTAGTGATGTCTCCGCGGGAGCTTCCCTTCATCAGCAGTTCAGGCCGTCCTTTTAAAGAACATCACATGAGCCTTTTCATGCCTGAGCTTTGTAAAACCTCTTGAGGGATGGGGGGCTTTGCAGCTTACAAGCACAGTCCCACTGACATCTTTTACTCCCAACTGTCCACCCTTAGAATTATGTCAGTGCATGCCAGTGCACTTGCCCGTGTGTTGCCCTTTTCCCTTTTGCCCTTCTCGGCTCCGTAAGACTGGCTTCACTCCAGGCTTACCCATGCAGTTACAAATTGCTTTTGGTCTTAGCTGTAACAGAAGGTCAGTTTATTTTGCATTGTCTCTCACTTTCGGATGAATGGAAAAGAATGGCCCTGGTTACTTTCAGAGACCATGCATTAAAATGTATTTTTCCAGAGAAATTAAGTATTTATATATCTTACCAATAACTTGTCATTTGTGGTATTAAAATTTCACTGAGGTGGGTTGGGACATACAAGTTAGAGCAGGCAATACAGAGTTTAATGATATTTGTTCTTGAATGTCATTTCATTGCTGCTGAAGCAGTAGTTTCCATTTAGCATGTATTTCTACTTTATCTTTTCATTATTCTGAGGTCTTTCCATTTTTTCATCAAGAGTCTGTGTATCTTGCAAGTTATAGTTCATTTACCAATTGGAAATGCCAGCCTTTAAAATTCTGTAAATTTTTTATTGCCTACTGTGTTGTGATTACTTGAGTCTTCAACCTTTTTTCTGAGCTACTTTATGTTGTATCTAATGGGAAGGTTTGGCTGGCAAATACAAAAGAAACTGTGTTGGGCTAAACTTCTAAGAAAGTGAAACTTCATCATTTCAGAGCCAAAGAGCAAATGTGACCCAAAACTGCCATGAAACAAACAAACAAACAATTCTTTCTGCTGGGAAAACTGTGGCTGCACTAACAGAGATCTGTCTGCTAAGGATTATAGTTTTATCTGAAATGTGACATCCAACTATATACACCCCAAATTTGTGCCCTGCTGTATAGGAACATTTCACACAGGTTTTTCCTTTAAAAAGACCTGTCTTGAGTTCTCAGAACTTATTCTTGAGTAATGTTTTTGAGAATCTTTCAAAATATGAAAATATTTGATGGACTTCTTGTGCAACAGTAATATTCAATAGGTGAAAGTGAGTAGGGAGAAGTAGAAGTAGACAATCAGTATCAATAAACAGCTGGTTTTGTTTAGCATAAAATGGCTTCCTAGTTTGCCATTGTACATCTTCTGTAGAAAATGGTCTGGAAGCCAGACACTTCTCAGTAAAATAAAGGGATAGGTGATGAATGTATGCTTCAAAAGAAATCACATTTTAGAATGTTAATGATGTAAAGACTTTTCCTTAGCAGTACTCCATACTATAAGTTATGATGTTAATGCAGTTCAGCTCTCCAAATTGTAGCAGGAAAAGCCATTTCTGTAGAAGTTGAGTAGGAGCTGTTCAGAGTAGTGCATGGTGAATTGAAATTTTGGTGTTTTGATACTTTCTCACAATTTTTTAATGTGTTGATATATTTGTTTCCCAGACTTACGTATATTCATTTGGAATTCTCACTTTTATGTTTGAAATTCTTGCATTTGTGCTGCCTTTTAAATGCTTTCCACTCTTGTTGCGTTTTGCATGATCTCCCTTCAAAAGATCCTGTTCTTTTCTTGATGGTCTTCATTTTCTCACTGTTCCGTAATACAAACTTGCCCTGCCAAGAACTGTCAGGAAGGATTTGTTATTCATCTCCACTACAGATTTCTCGGGTGACTTGCTTTTGGAAATGTTGCATTGACCACTTTTATGACAAATGTCTCTCACAAAACTTTCTTTGGCAGCTCAGTCGCTTCAGAGGTCTTGTTTTCTGGATTTTACCCAAATGAATGTTGTTACATTAAAAGAAAGACTTAATTCTGTTTGTTCCAAGTTGTGGCAACAAAAAAAAAATCTATGTAGGTCAAACACTTCATTGCTACAAATTCACTAGTAATAACAGAATTTAGCTGTGTTATCATATAATGAGGCCACTTGCTATTTGGATGTTGAGAAGTAATGGCTTGAGGTTTACATGTATTTGCAAAGAAGCTTTCAAGAAAAACCTTTTTGTCAAATGTGGGGTACTCTATGTTCACACAGAACCCAGTGACTTAATTGGAAAGAGAAACAACCGTCTTTTATTCTGGTAAATGCAAGATGTAGACAGTACAAAATCTTGGCATTAGGACAGACATGAGCAGTGATGAAGCTAGAAAGACTGGATGTTTAAGAAGGAGCTTTCCCTCTGTGACCGTGGAATACTTTCTGAGAAGTTGTCTGTTCTAAAGGGATTTGTAAATTACTGGGGGGAGTATAATTTTATCACTATTTTTAGATGCCAGATTCAGTGCAGAAGGCAACTTAACCCATTTTGTAATTGAAGTATTGATTGTAGATGTTAATGACTAAAAATAGCGGGGGAACTGAGTTGACCAGACTGAAGAAAATAGGTGAAACACAGTTTCATGGTCATTCAGCTCCCTTCCCTGTGTTTCTCTCATATGTGTGAGGCCCCCAAGTTAAGTACATTGTGGTGTGGGAAGGGAAATTCTAGATTCTGTAGTGCATCACTAGTGTACAAGCAAGAGGTCGTACTTTGTGGCAGTGAACTGTTGTATATGTGTAAGGATAAAAATAATTGTAAGTCAGTAGCAGGTGTGGTAATGGACAAGCCTTTTTAATAGAGTTGCTATCGAATTTAGGGTTTGAACTGAAGTTTGTAGTACTTGATTGAGGACTGTCCTACAGACTTATTTCTGACTGTTGGCAGAACAGATCTCTGGAGAGAAAGAAATGCTTCTTTTTATTGTTGAAGTAGGAAGTTCATGCTTTGTCAGTTTTCTAAAAAAACCAGAATGTAGATGTCTAGTACAGGCACCAAAATTTTATCCTGGTGTTTCTGTTGCTGGCAGGAGTGATCATGCTTTCTTCCCCTTTTTGTTTTTGTTCAGAATAACTATTGTCCTTGTATTGGTTCTGTATGTGTTCTTCAACAACAACAACAACAAAGCAGCAATAGCTTGAATTAGTTCCAAGTTTCTGATTAAGAATCAGAACTACCTAATTTTCTATAAAGTTCACTTTGCTTGTTCTTGACAAAGTTGTGTGTGACTTTGGGAAGAGACCACTGCATCAATTTATGTTGTCTGCATCCATTCTGAGGAAGTTCTCCATTATTTCTATATTGGTGCATTCAAATGAAGACATTCTTAATGCAACCTCAGTTTATACTGGCAAAGCTGTCTTTGTTGATGGCATTTGTCTGCAGAACTAACTTGAGGTCTGGGGAATTCTACTGCTGGAATCTGTGTTGACTATAGAGCATGTCTGCATCCACTGCTAGATGGGCTGTTTGGAAAGCTTTTCATGTGATTCAGTCTCATTTCTTGCTTTTTGACTGTGAAATCATCACCTTCACAGAGTTAGATATGTTTTACCCCCCACTTCTGTATTTGCCATCTGCTTTTGCCTGTGGGGTGGTGCTTTTTGTGTTGTTGCAGTGTGCATGTTTGGTTTTTATTTTTTGGTGGGTTTGAGGTTTTTTTGTTTGGTTGGGTTTTTTTAATAGGCAAAATGCATTGAGTTTGAATCAGGAGTCTGTTGATTTCTATTTAATTTTGAACTCTCTCAGTTGGCTGAAGGAAGGATAAGAGACCAAATGAGAGGATGGGGCAAAGAAAACATAAGCAGGAGTTTAAACAGATGAGAGCAGATCTTTTACAAAAGGCTGATGGGGTTTGGATGCAGTAACTCACTTGCCCTTTTGACCTCGTATGATTGTTTGGGGTTGGTATGGCCTTTGATTTTTATTCTCATTGTAAATTTTAATTTAGAGTACCTTTTTTTGTCAATTTCTGACATGGAGGAATGCTGTGGTTAAGGGTGGGGGGTTTGTTTTGTTTTTAGTAAGTTGAACATTAAAAAAGAGAGTGAAACAGAATTAACAGTTCAGTAGAATGGGTTTTAGGTAGCCTCACTTCTGAGTGCTTTCCTTCTTACATAATGAGCAGATCCTTTCATTCTCAGTGGTTTACAGTTCTTTGGCCCTCCCCCCAATTTTTTTTTTTCTTTAGATGCACACTTGGTACCACTGTGCTGATATCAAGAAAAAACGGCAATATTGTTTGTTTTGAAGAGAAAGGAAATGAGAAGGACAAATCATAATAACGCTTGGATACACTTGTTTATGTACCCAACTTGTGTTCTGACATTGCCTCTTGTTTTACTGCCATTGGGCAAATTAATAGTTTATGCAATTATAGTGAGAACACTATTAACATCCATAGGAACTTGTAAATATTTAAGGCCAGCTTCATGTAATTTACAGTGGGGCTGTGTGTGTCAGTGTCAGGTAGGGGTTTTGGAGTTCTTTTTGTTTCTTATGGTTTTTCTTTTTTAATTATTGGGAGGCTGGGTTGTTGCTTAAGTATTTTCTAACTAATCCGGGAGGAATAAAAAAGATTGTTTTTACTGTATGCTGTTGCTAGCCTAATTTTGCTGTCGAGTGTTGTGTTAGTGCTGTGTGGCTGACAGAAGGCTTAGAAGAACTTGCTTATATTAATTTATGTGAGTGGAAGTACACCCCTAATTCAAGGGATTAATTTTCTACAGAGAACATCTGAGTATTAGGTGAAATACTTTGTAGGCTAAAGTATACAGCTTTGCTGGCATAGGTTGAATTTCTGTTAGGAGCATTCTGCTAGAGTTGTCTACTTGCCTGTAGTGATAAATTGTTGTGTATGGCCAGGTTATAGAGTGTTTGGCTTGGTCTGTGAATTCAGATTGGTGTGTTGAAATGTGTTACTCCCTCTCTGGTTTGATTTTGTGCTTATAAATAACACTGGGAGCCCTTTCTACCGCTGCTGCTATTTTCATTTTGCTGACCTCTCTGCATCAGACATGTTCTCTCATTATTTTCTGGGCAGTCAGGTTAGTTGTACAGTAAGTCTGAGATGGGCATTGAGCCTGAGATCTCATCTGTCATATCCTAACAGTCAATGTTCTTATTTTAGTCTAAAGGAAAGGGAGAAGGGGGAAACTACTAAAACTTGAATGACTAAGGATTTGAGCCCTACACGTGGCAAGAAATTGATCTCTTATTGACAGTTGCTGATGCTGGCTACATTAGAATTAGGACAAAAATGGGTTTTGTTCTTCTTAGTAACTTCATTTCAGCTGTGCTGTTTGTAAAGTTGTTACAATGACTGTCCTTACAGTTGCATCTGATTATTTTTTTACATTGAGTCATGACACCTGTTGCTAAAAGCAGGTCTCAGTAGGAGTCAGTTTTGAGTGTTGATGGTAATTTATTTTGTTTTAGTGCCTTAGCTGTAGTACATTCTTCCTCAAGCTTAGGTAAGGTTATATTCCACATGCCTTTTCAAAAGTTTCACCGGTTGAAACTTATAGTGTCTGAAATACTACAAATTGCAGGGCTCTCTAATCTTTAATGGCTTCTGGTAATTTTCTAGAGCTAAAAAAATAGTGGTCTGCTCTTCAAAGTGTGCACCTAAATATAGTTACAACCTTGGATTGCATATTAGCATTGAGATTTGCTACAGAACGGGGCGGGGTTGAGTGGGGCTGGTTTAGGGTTGGTTTGGGTTTTTTGTGGTTGGGTGTTGGTTGGTTGGTTGGTTTTTGTTTGTTTGGAGGTTTTTTGTTGGATTTGGTGGGGGGGTGTTGTGTGTGGTGCTGGTTTTTTTGGTGGTTTGTTTGGGGTTTGGATTTTTAAAATTTTTTTTTAAGTTTTTGTATTTTTAGGTATAAGTATGCACCCCGTAAGCATTTTTCTGTTTTCTAACTTGTCCTTATCTCCGCAGAGATTACTGTAATTGTAGAGAGAGCCTGATTTACAATGGGGGACGACAGTGAGTGGATGAAACTGCCCATTGATCAGAAATGTGAACATAAGGTAGGCACTCTTGGATTTGGCTTGCTGTGTGTCTCTGCTCATAGTGATTTTGTGGTGCTTCTGTATCTAAATGCTCTGTAATTGGGTAATCTTGACAGCTGCATGATGTGAGTATTAACAGATCTGAAACTGCATCAGCTCTATCCAACCCAGAGGCGGGATAACCTCTATTAAAGCAGATTTTAGTAGCGTTGTGTGCTGTAAGCTTGTGTGCTGAAAGATCAGTACACTCAGTCACGTGGAGAAATTACTCATCTGTAGCTGAAACTATTGCTGGGCTCCCACCTCCTCATTGGTGGTTGCTAGAGCTTATGAAGAGCAAGGGGGAAGACTGGCATCTCTCTATCCAGATCATCTTGGCGGGAGAAAAACAAGTATTTTGTCCTGTTGCATGTTATTCATATAGACATTGAAGAGAAATCTGCAGGTGCCATCTTGCTGAGCATACTTTCAAATATGATTGAAGAGCTTTGTGAGATTGGTGAGTTAAGGTTGTAATAGCACAACATTTAGATGTCCAATTTTTGCTTCCAGCTATGGAAAGCCAGATTAAACGGTTATGAAGAAGCCCTTAAGCTCTTCCAGAAGATAGATGATGAAAAGAGTCCTGAATGGTCCAAGTATCTTGGATTGATAAAGAAATTTGTGACCGACTCCAATGCAGTGGCTCAGCTGAAAGGACTGGAAGCGGCGCTTGCCTATGTTGAAAATGCTCATGTAGCTGGGAAGTAAGTAGCCTTTTCTGCTGCTCTTAGGCTGTTAGGACAGTTTAATGTGCCTCTCTGAGAAAGGCTGCAGCTGCACATAAATTGTGCAGTGACCACTAACAATTCTGGTCTCTATTGTTAAGAGCAGAACTTGCTTTCTAATCCAGAGAGCTTGCTGAATGGCGGGCTTTCCTTGTGGATGGCCTCCCATATGCATGGTAGGTTATCACAAATGGGTTGCAGTGTTCTAAAAAACTATTGAAGGCATTAGTAAAAAGTTCTGAAATGGCAAAAAAGGTGAATCACTCGTGGTGGTGTAAGTGCTGTGAACTGGAATCTGTTCTTGTTTGATTGAAACAGTCTTGTCTGTACAGGAGGGAGGCTTTTTTCAGGGGGGTGTTGGTGTAATTCATACATGAAATAAAATATAGTTATGTTTATGTGACACTGCATCCAGCATAGCCAGTATGAATGAATCTTCATACCTGCCAATGTCTTCAATTTCTTCACTTGGATGTGTTTTATCCATCCAAGTACTTCTGTGTTGTCTAGCCCACAAAATGGGCCATAGTCCTGAGGGTGAAATAAAAACACATAACAGGCCAGGTTAGTCCTTTGGTCCATTGACTTTGTGACCTGATGAAATGAATAAAGGTCTTTCTTAAAAACAAATAAAGAACCCCCAAGCTGTGTTTGAAAATCTAACTACCTTGCACACTCCTTGATTTAAAAGTGACGTCAATGATTTAGTTCATCTGAAGCTTGGAAGTATATGCGAAATACTGTGCTGGGATTATGTACTGATACAGTTTACATATTGCATATAAACTTATATAATTCCACATAATTCAACAAATTGCATATCTATAAACATATATAATTCCAGGACATGGCATTTATTTGTGAATCTCAACTAGAGAATGTTAATACACTCTTGAGAATGTCTTCTACTCACTGGTGTAGTGTGGTATTAGAATCACATTAACCATGATCTGTGTTCTTGTATAAAACTACATGACAAAGTCATCCCTTAAGGTTATTTCCTTCAAGGTTATCTTAGAATGTAGTCCCTTTTATGGAAGACTTGTTGGATTTTAAGCTGGATTTGGTACTCTGTGTTTTATTCTGTGGATAATGACGCAGAACACTTAATTCACATAAATGTTCCAAAAGTAATACTCTCTCATCTTTCAGGACAACAGGAGAAGTAGCGTCTGGAGTTGTAAATAAAGTGTTCAATCAGCCAAAGGCCAGAGCAAAAGAGCTGGGTGAAGATATATGTCTAATGTATATAGAAATTGAGAAAGGAGAGGCAATACAAGAAGAATTATTAAAGGGTCTGGACAACAAAAACCCAAAAATCATAGTAGCATGTATAGAGACACTGAGGAAAGCACTAAGGTAAGCTTTTAGTTCATGGTGGGTTTTTTTTGGTTTTCTTCTTTGCTTTTTTCCTCATGCCATCAATATGTGGAGTCTAATTTTATTGCTTAAGTCTTTAGCAGGCCTTGTTATTGTTGAGTAGAAAGCATCTTTCATGAACTGGTATTTTTTGACAGCAGCAATTGATAACATCATGGGATTTGTTAGATGTGAGGATTGTCTGTGTTGTACAAGCCTCATCTGGATCTCTTTCGTTTATGGTAAATGTTTACCAAACTTCAATTTTCCCAGCTCTGAGAGAAGGGCAAGATTAGTGTGTCTTGTTCCAGACTGTGAAGCTTCTCTTCTGAATATCTGTAATAAACTCACTGATGTGAAAACTAAAACATATTTTGATTTTTTCATTGTTTGGTTTTTTTTAACCAGTTTTCCTTACTGATGTGAACATGTTTAATTGGGTACACAGTGTATGTTTTTAGAAGAAAGGAAAAAAACCAAACAAGCTCATTGCACAGTAAGCTTCTGTTGTCCATATAATAATTCATTCATTGGAAAGGAGAGCTGCTAGTGCTCCCTAAAAATCAAATCCAATTTAAGATGATGTAGTAGGCTTCAGTATTCGATTATTTTTTGGTTCCATGTCAAGTTTGTTTGCTGCCTTTGAGTGAAAAATGCTGGAGTTTTATGAAATTCTTATACTTGGTGCATATAGAATTTACTGACCGCTAGGTTTTTTTAAAGGAAACATATTTTTTTTTATTAATGGACAGAACACTTCTTTCTGAGTAAAGTAGTTCATGTCAAAACTGTATAATGTATGTGGAGAGGGAGAGTGCCTTATGTATTATATCTTTTAGAGAATTTGCTGAGGCATACATAGAGATGATCCTTGTTAAACTGATTGTTTCAGGCTTTGGTAATGTCAAAATAATGCTTTGGGCTTAACACATTACCTGTGCTTCTGCTAAGTGAAACTACTGTCCTATATTTAAGAATATATTTTAGCTATTTTAAATTGATTATCTGGTTAAATGTCCTTTTAACAGTGCAGTGTAATTAGAAACCTGCATAACCTTCCTCAGTATCTTTCAACTAACTACTTCTGTAAAATGTGCCACATATGTTGGTTTGTTTTTTTTTTTTTCTTGGATGAAGTATTTTATTATCTTTGTAATGTTAAAATCAGATACTCTCATGCAGCCCTCTTGGCTTAAACTCCCATCTGCTGCTTCTGAGCTGTGTTGCTACTTATTATTCTGCATTGATGACAAAATTTGTCTGTGTTGTACCTAGACGGGTAGCTTGAGTGCATAAAGTTTAATTTCTGGTATTTTCTATCTTGTGCTAAGGTTTCTGTTCTTTCTTGTTATATGAATTAGATTATATGAATTAGATACGAATAAGTTTGCATAGGCATTTCTCCCAATATGCTCTCTTTTTGAGTCATGATAGAAAAATTGAATTCTTGGGCAACTCATTTGTTCACGTATTTAAATTGTGTTACTTCCAAGACCTCTTTCAAAGGTTTTTATACTTAGTATTTTTTAAAATTGATGTGGAAATAAAATGATGTGCACTAGAAGTTCTAGAGAGTGAGGCGTAGATTTTAGCCCTTGAGCAGCCTTTTTTGCTAGCTTTTTATGTGGAACTTGAATTGGTGGGAACCATAAAAAAAGTGTGATTGGTAGAAAGATTAATTCAGAGTTAAGAAGAAATGTTTCTGAATCAAAAAAAATTACTGCTTTTGAGGTGCTTTATATATGATACCTTAGTAACTACGGCAGTTAACTTTACTATGAGTTTGAAAAGAAAGTTCTTGTGCTCTCATTCATCAGTGATTGTAACAGGAAGTTTTGTGTGGTAAGTGCAACAGCATGTAGAGCCTTCTGTCAAGGAACGATGGTTGGCTGGGGAAATTTGTTTTGTGTGTTCCTTCAGTGGCATGTATTTCAGCACATATGTTTTCTGTGAAGATGACCCAAGCTCGCTGTAATTATCTGGTCCAACAAGTGGAAAAGTGACTAATGCTTTTACTGCAGTTTGTTTCCAAGGATAGACAAAGGAGATTCTAGTCTGATTTTTTTTAAAAAAAGTAGGTCATACAAATTTTGCTCTAAGGACAACTTCTTTCTTTCTTCTCCCTTGTCTTTTTTTCCTCCCTGACAAGGGAACTGGATTGGATTAAGTGCTTGGAAGTAATTTGAGAGGCCTGATTTTGTAATTCCAAGCTGGGTGTGGATGTTAATTTTGAGAGGACATATATTCTTTAAATTTTACAGTAGCATCTCAATATCCAGGATAATGGTTTGAGTACATGACAAAATTGCTAAATGTGCACTGGAAGACTTTCATAGACTTTTTTAAACAATGAGTTGTTATTTGTGGATTGCTCCCTGTTTGTGGACACTGATGCTATTCTGTGTGTTTAACTTTCAGCGAATTTGGTTCAAAGATAATCTCACTGAAGCCAATCATCAAAGTATTGCCAAAACTTTTTGAATCTCGGGAAAAGGCTGTTCGAGACGAAGCCAAGCTCCTTGCTGTGGAGATCTACCGTTGGATAAGGGATGCTTTGAGACCTCCATTGCAGAACATAAATTCCGTTCAGGTAGGCAGGAAGTATTTCTGTATCCAAACATTTGGAGGATGATCATCCTCCCTGATTCTGTGATATTGGGCATTCTTAAAGCCAAAACTGGAATGTATTTTTTTAGCTCCATTTAACTTTACCCAAAACGTTGCTCACTCCTAATCTTTTGTAAGGAAATCATAACAATGTTTGGTTGCTCTGAACATACGTGAAGTTGTGGGGTGAAGCCTCATGTTGAGACTGAGGATGACAATTGAGCAGTAGAATGTAGTGGAATGATTGCCCTTGTAAGAGACCCTTGCACTGAAAGTCTTCAAGTCAATAATTTTCATTCTCAGTTTTCTTTTTTTCTGAAGTTTTTTCCTCTGTGCATCCCTTCATACTTACTCTGAGGATGCTCAGGATGTGATTGTTTCCCTTCAGGAAGAGGCACTGCATTATGATAGATATTTCATCATTTTAAAACTTTATAAATTATGCATCCTTTCCTCCTACCTACTTGAGTTAATTATGTTCAGGTGGAAAGCAGTAGCTTGCTTTAAAAGGACATGATTAAAAAAAACCAAACTGTTTCATCAAATGTAGCTCAGCATGTTTGTTTCATCTTAGTTTTAGTGTATAATAATAATAATAGCATGGCTGTAAGGGAAAGCTTCCTTCATGCTCAGCCATTTTTATTTCAAAGTGTCTACAGAGGGGCCACAGCATTCTAACTGTTCTACTATTTGTTCTTACGTAACTGCTTTGCAATAATATTCTCTTCTGTGGATATGCTTAGTCAAAAACTTCTGAACAGTAAATGTGAAGTCACTCTTTTAGTGGCAGAAAAAAGATAGTAGTGAAAGGTAGTATTATCTTGGCTTTGAAATGGGAAAACTGTAATGGCTTGCTTGTCTTGGAGTACATCCATAATGTCACTGGTACGATGATTTTTTTCCCTTTTGGCAGCTAAAAGAACTGGAAGAAGAATGGATCAAAGTGTCATCAGCTGCTCCTAAGCAGACTAGGTTCCTGCGTTCCCAGCAGGAACTGAAAGCAAAATTTGAGCAGCAGCAGGGACTTGGAGGAGATGCAGATGGAGGTAAACTATTTAATGTCTGAACTCTGTTGACAAGTATGTTGTATATAGTTTGTGAAGGGATGCATTAAATTGTAAAAGAGCTTTTACTCAAGCTGCTGCAAAACATGTAGTGTACTACACAAGAAGAAAATGTGTCTGAGGCAGAAACTGTGTATTCAAGTGTATCTGTCTTTTGAAATAGCAAAATCACAACTGCTAATAGCACTTTCTAAACAATGAGCCTTAGGTGGTGCTCTAGTCAAAATTTTGTGTCACTCTGCTTATATATTTCTCTCTCCTGGTTGCAGGAGATGATGATGAGGAAGAGGCGGTACCACAAGTAGATGCATATGAGCTGCTTGAAGCTGTAGAAATTCTCTCCAAACTTCCCAAAGACTTCTATGAGAAAATAGTAAGCATCAACTTAAATACTCCCTGTTAATTATTTATATAGCTGATGAGACTTAAGACTTGCAGGCAATTCTGTGATGTGTGCTTTAGTGCCACACGGATAATAACAAACTGGTGTTAATAACACAGTTTATCATAAATATCATAAATAAGTTTTAAATAAGTTTTTAACTTATCATAAATAAGTTTTAAAGTTGGATTTGGCAGCAAGAAAGCTGTCATTTTAAGGGGTTGAGGTATGTCCTGGGAAAGCAGTGTATTTCATATTTCATTGCAATTTCTGATGTTGAACTGTAGAGAGACCCTGGTTTTCTCAAGGTGGAATAAAGGCTTTTAATCTAAGGTTTGTGGCAAGTATGCTTCTCTAGAACTGTTTATAGATTAATGTAAATTATTTGCTCTGCAGGAAGCAAAAAAGTGGCAAGAAAGGAAAGAAGCTCTAGAGGCTGTTGAACTGCTAGTGAAAAATCCCAAGCTGGAATCAGGAGACTATGCAGACTTGGTGAAAGCTCTCAAAAAGGTAGTTAATAAAACTCAGAGTGCACATATAGTTTAATATTTTTCTGTAACTTATTTGTTTGATAGTTTAAAAGTTACAATTGATTTAATACTCATGAGTAGAAACTTACTAGCTGGAACAGTTATGGTAATAACTCAGTCTGTGGCCCACTGATTATTATAAGAAATTCTTCCATGTCTCTGAAACTCAGATTTTCTCTTCAGGTTGTTGGAAAGGATACAAATGTTATGTTAGTTGCTTTGGCTGCCAAATGCCTTGCTGGACTAGCTACGGGCCTCCGAAAGAAATTTGGACAGTATGCAGGGCATGTAAGTAAGAGTATGTACTTTTTTCCTGATTTTATTCATGCTGGACACCTTTTTTTTTCCCCTTTCCCTTTTCCTTGTCAAGCGTTGGTATTTATCAAAGGTATTCTTTGTAATGCTTACCAACCCTTTAAAGAGTAAGCATTGAAATACTTGCCTAGATCTTTGTAGCTTAAGTTTGAAAGGACCTTCTTCATTCATATGCAGCAACATGAAACTTTCTGTTGCAATATAAGTCTTCTGTACTAAGAAAATTGAATTGTTCTGCCATTAAATGAATTTTATTTACATTACCTCATCCTAGAGATACCCCCACAGGAATGCATTTGTAGGCCACAGTGAAAAAGACAGCTTCTAAATCAGAGTGCTACTTAGCCACCTCCATGGTATATGTTTGATGTTGGTTGGGTTTTTTTGAATGTTGGGGGATGGTAGGTGGTGGGTGTTCTGTTTCCTTGTTGCCTGGGTTTTGTGGGGGTTTTTGTCTGCTTTAAATAGCAAGAAATTCTGAGATTTTTGGTACCAGAATGTTCTGATGCTCCACTTGATTGCTGTTTGTTCTCTCCTTTGCTGCTCATCTCTTACCAGTAGCTAATATCAGGGAATACAGGAAAACTTAACCAGTATGTGGAAACAAATAGAGCTTTTAATAGGTGTCAATTCTCACTCATTTCTCAAGCCTGTGTCACTGTGTTCTTTAAGCTGCTCAATCAATTTTTTTGTGTGATAAGCAAGAGTAATGGGTTAGAGAACTGATGTGCCTGGCTGCCACAGTAGTATTGTGTCTGAATTGGAAAGTTGCTCAATCTCACTGCTTCAGAAACATTCAAGACTCCTGAACTCTGAACAGTAGTTTGGACAGTTACTTTCATTCTGAAAGCTGTCTGTAGTTACAAAAATCGTTCTTGCATCTGTTTTATAGTTGATTGCTGAAGGTTAACCCTTATAGCTGCAGAGTTAGTATTGAAAAAGCCAAGCTTCTAAAATAAGGGTGTAGCTCTGTGGTTGCCAAGCAAATGGCGTTGAGAAGATGACTTTTTCAATGCTGTAATGGCAGCTCTGAATTGCATAATCTCAGTACTCATTTTGGCAGTTCACTTGATTTGTTTGCTGGATTTATTTACTTGTGAGGAAGATGTAGAGTCTCCTGAGAGTGGGCATTGAAGTGTTACAAAACAGAATTGTTGCTAGAATTGTATGATTATAAACTCTATTACTTAAATATAGGGCTGCAATGCTAGTCTGCAATCTGTGTTCTAACAAGAGTAGTGAAATCATGCACAGAATCGTACTCCTCACTATAATTGAGTACATGTGTGCCAGCTTCCCTCTGACTGCATTTGTACCCCTGAACTAATTTTTCTTCTCACACGGGCTATGGCTTGTAACTTCCACATAAAAAAATGCTCATTTTACCTGTCAGCGTTTCCTACAACAGAGGCTTAATGATTTTAAAGATCTCCTCCTTATGACTTTGTTCTCTGTAGGGTATAAGGGTGTCTAGTGTTGCAATAGCATGTATGATGGTCTTTGTGGTGCCATCTGTATTATCTGGAGGGGTTTTGGCTGTTGAAGTCTGCAAATTGGGAATTTGGAGGTTGCAGCCCAAAGAAGGATACCACGTGAGCCTAGGTCACAGTGTGTCACAAGGGGTTGAGATCCCACAGTCAGCTTCCGAGTAGAAAGCAAATCTATTCTTTATTTTGCAAGAGTGTGTAACTTCTGTAAAGCATCTGACTGCTTCCAAACTATGAAATGTTATGTTTATGAAAATCTTGAAAATAGCCTGCTTTACACAGTTAAGATCTGCATGTTTCTGGCTCAGTGACAGAAGTCCTTACTGTTAGAGAGTCCATACTAAAGTGGACCTGTTCCTACTACTAGCACATGGGAATGTCTGCAGAGTAGACATTCTGTAGTTATTTTTACTTTTTTTTTTCCCCTTGAATATTTTATTTATTTGTTTTTTTCAGCAGTGGCTGTCTGAGCACCTAGACTAGGTAATAATTGCTGTCAAATTCCAGTATGGCATAGTTTACTGTCAGATGTGCTTTTTCAAGGTGATAGATCTGAAAAATATTGCTGCAGAGAGGATTCTGGTTGCTTTAGAGTCATGATCTTGTCAGCTGTTGATCAGATGAGGACTTCTTAATGAGGCATGCTTAGTGCTGTGAGAAAGCTGGGAAAGAGGGGACAGGTTAAATGCCTTCTTGGATTGTTAGAATACAAGAGCTCAGCATCATTTATGTTGTGGAATCATTCATTTCTGTTCTATTGCTCTGTATTCGAGCATAATTCCATATTTTGTAATTATGTGAATTCATAGGTCTGCCTTTTGTTATGAAATTGTTTAGAGATCTATATTTGTTAATATTACTGAAATGAGTTTAATATTGGAGAACAGCAAGCATAAACTAATTCAGACTGCTGTTGTGTACTTCTGGAGAGGGACAGTGGAGATGTTTGAATTACCTGCTTCTCTAAGTACCATGGCGCAGACTATCAGGCTTTCCAGTTATATTAGTGAAGAGGACGTTGACATTTCTGTTCCCTTTTCCATAGGTTGTTCCAACAATCCTGGAGAAATTCAAAGAGAAAAAGCCCCAGGTAGTGCAAGCACTGCAGGAGGCCATTGATGCAATCTTTCTTACAGTAAGTAAGAGTGGAAATTTCTCCATTGTCTGAGAATTGGTCTCTAATTTTGATTTGCTTTTCTCTTTACTGAAATAATGACTTTTTTATTCAACACTGTAGACTACATTGCAGAACATAAGTGAAGATATTTTGGCAGTCATGGACAACAAAAACCCAACAATTAAGCAGCAAACATCCCTTTTCATTGCAAGAAGCTTCCGACACTGCACACCTTCTACTCTGCCAAAAAGCCTGTTAAAACCTTTCTGTGCTGCACTTCTCAAGGTAAAGCAGAAGGAGTTGATACTTGTTTGGTATTGACTTGAGCACTGTTGTGGTGAAACCTGGCATTTTTTGAGGAGAAAGACCTGAAGGTAGTGCAGAGACCAGAGAGTTCTTGTGTGCTGTGTACACAGCACAGAGTCAGAGTCAGTTTTGGTTGATGTCAAACTTGAAGGTGACTGTCAGTCAGTGGAACAATTCCATTTCCTTTCTCTTAGCTTTTCTGAAGCTGTAGACTCACTAAGTTTGTAATAGATTAAGACAGTGGTTTACAGCTATTGTCCCAGACACTGCCACTTGCAGAGTTCTTGCACACGTCTCTAACAAGTGTTTTTTGGAATGCTGTTGTTTACTGTGAATAAAAGAGCAACCATTGATGACACATGGGAGTGACACTAGATTACACTGATAATTTATCAGTGTAAATGATAATGATGTATACTTTTTTCTTATTGCAAATAGCCCTTTCCTTGGTATAAGCAATATCCCTAGCTTAAAAAAATGCAGATTTGAACAAGGTTTCAGAACTTTAAACTCTTTATGAACTTACATGATGTTTAAAGCATGAATGTTCAACCTCTTCTTGTGGGAAAAAAAAACCAAAAATGAAAAAAAGGCTGTATCTGAGAAAAAGTAGACTTGGTCAGAACATAGGAAAATAGAAGTGAAAAACAACCTTTTTCTTTCTGCAGTGGAATCACTGCGGTGCAGTGCAGTCAAGGATTACTCTGTAGTAGATTCAGGTTTTAAATAATGGGAGAGGATTTATATAGAAGATATTTAGATATGAGCCACAAGTCACATGACATAAATTGTCTTTCTCTTGCAGCATATCAATGATTCTGCTCCTGAAGTAAGAGATGCTGGATTTGAAGCATTAGGCACTGCCTTGAAAGTAGCTGGAGAGAAAGCTGTGAATCCATTTCTAGCAGATGTAGACAAACTAAAGCTTGATCGGGTGAGTATTGTTATAAATGTTGTAAAAAAGGTTCTATTCATCCATTTAAGATGCATCTTAGCCTAGAGAAGGTGAAAGACAATGCTTTAGCCTAGTTAATTTCAGCACAGATTTTTGGAGATGTATTTTTTACTTAAATGTTACTGATATTGCAGGGAATCTGAAAATCTCTTCATTCTTACATAAAGTATCTGGCAGTATTATCTATGAGGTGGGTTATGAGGTTTAGTTGTGGTTTTGACTGGTGATATATGGAGTTCTGTTTTTTAACACTTTGTTGTCTGAAAGAAGCTTTTAGGTCACAACCATATGGTCTAATTTTTTATTATTAGATAGGATTTGGTATTAAAGATTTAATTCCCAACAGCAAAGTTGTTACACTTTTGAGTAAGCTGACAGATATGTTGATTGAATGAAAATTTTATAATTTAAGGTGCTCAGACTTAGTCTTAGAGCATCTCTGAGTGTCAGTGTTTTCTTTGTGTATAAATGCACTTCATTTTGAACTAGGAGAATTATTTTCGCAATACAGTGATGGCTGATGCCACTGACTGGTTAACCTTACTATTGAAGGAACACTGGGTGACAAAATTTTGTAAAGTAAACAACTTAAACTCTTTACAATTTTTCCACATTAGTCAAGTTTGAACCACTGGGCACTGTGCATCCAATTGTGGTAGCTAAATAGCTTTTTTCCACCCCCACTTTTTTTTTCCCCACTGCTTGGCAGATTAAAGAGTGTGCTGAAAAGGTAGAACTGATTTATGGTAAAAAACCAGGAGGAGCAGCTGAGAAAAAAGAAGGCAAACCTATTACTGGAAAGACTGCTGCTCTTGCAGGGCCTGCAGGAGATAAAGAAACAAAAGATGCAGCAGCCAAACCAGGACCACTGAAAAAAGCATCTGCAGTGAAGGTAAGAGATTGTCAGACAATCGGTTGTCTGTGATTGCATCACATAGTTAGTTACTGCAGATCAAAGGTGGCCTGTTGAACATCTGCCTCCACTGAGCTATCGATGTCCTTTTGCAGGAGGAGGTGAGCCTAACAGAAAAAGGGATCTGTGACATTGTGGGATTGTAATGAAATCTCAGTTTTTAATGATACAAACTGTCTTGTCACATCTTAATTCCAGATTTTGTTTTTGAAATAGTGATAAAAGACTGGAGGCATTCAGAGAAGCCTCTGATGTTGTAACGTGGATGTGCTCTGTGATATAGTAATACTTTGGCTGAAGCCAACATTTCTTGTAACTAGCAAGGTTACTAATTAAGTATTGGATATTTTTTCACCATTGTTTTTAGTTTGTTCCTTTGTATATTTGGAAGTAATTTGAACTATTAGCCTGTATTTCTTTAGTATTATTCTTTGGGTTTTAAAAATTTACTGCAGTAGATGGTCTTTGTAATGTGTTACTTAGTTCTTCAGGTAGGATACTAAGAATTGAATAGAAGAATAGATAAAATTTTTGAAATCTATTGGTACTCAGATAACCTGAGAAAGAGACACCAGTCACAAGTTTAGTATCTAACCAGTATTCATAGGAAAACATACAGACAAAGTTATTGTTTCCTAAACTTTCACAAATACTTCATTCTTTCCTTTTTTGTCTTTCATTGTCCTATTATGTGTTGTAAAACCTGTAGTGTAAAAGCAATATATTAATTAAATAAGCTCCAGCATATCTCTGCCTGCAGTTCTTATGCTATCAGAGGTACATATTTTTGGGCATTAGAATATAGAAGTGTATAGGAAAAACAGCAGTTCTTTTGATATCTGAGCTAGAGACCTATTTGATCTTGGCTAACTTGTCCATAAACTTTCTAGGCTGGGGTCCCACCGAAGAAAGGCAAACCAGCTACAGCTGCAGGTACAGGAGGTGCTGGGGCAAAAGGCAAGAAGGGTCCTGAGACCAAAGAAATCATTGAGTCGGAGCTCTCTGTGAGTATTCTGCTGTTCTCTGAAATACAAAGCCCTGTGTAACCAAAGATGGCAGCTTTGGTTAATCAGTTCTTCAGGGTTTTTCAGGGAGATTGTTTGTTTTAGTTAGGAGAAGGGAAAGCAGTATGTATAAATTCATAACTGGTGAAATGGGTCTTTGGTAAATACACCTGTTCTTCAGGCTGTTGTTGGAACCAGGCCACATAAGACAGTAAGCAATAAATCATGCTTATACCCTTATAATAGGGCATATTGTCCCTGAAGTAGGAAGAGATGAAAAAAACAGTGATGCTTCATATGTAATTTAGAATAAATGATTTGCTGAAGGAGTCTGGTATTAAAAGCTTGTGAATACATTATTCTGGAGTTTACATTGAAATCTGAAGTGAAATAAAATAATAATTAAATGAACTAATAAAATTCTCTTCTGTGTTGCTCATATTAAGTTACACTTAAAAAAAATCTACACTTAAAAAAAGCATCTACTTACTTTCTTGGTAGGGAACTGGGTGAACTCGGGTATCTGTAGGTCAAACAGTAACAAAAAACCTATTAAAGCTTTTGCTAGATGTATTTGCAAGTATTTTGGACTGTCAATCCAAACTATAGTTATACTCGGAGTGTTGCTTAGAGTGAATAATTTCTATTGCATATCCAGTTTGTGTTGCTAGTTATACAGCAGAAAATGAGAATACAGTTCCTGAAGGTGATGCAGACATCAGTGAAACAAGGAAGTTTTTATCACTTAATAGCTTTCATTTTCCATTTTGCTAAAATGGAGACAGAAGATAGGTTTTGTCCTGTCTGCCCTCACCAACTTCTGATTCGTTGTTGTCAGTGTTTATTCAGACTTGATCCAAAATTACCTTGCAAATTTTAGGTTACCTCTGCTCGATTCTTTAAGCAGGTAGTTGGCATTCAGGATTATTTTTGACTGTCTGCACAGTTTCTCATACTTTCCAGAGATTACTTTTCTGTTGCAATGCAATTTTAGCAGCTTTCTAAACCCATAAGACCCCTAAACTACAATCCATACTAAAATCTTTCAATCTACAACAGAACCCTTTTCCTATTTTGTAAATGCACTGCAAGGGTTAGTCCAGTATATTACCTGTCCTCTGGAGGGATATGGTGGAGTGTTTTAACCTTGTTCTGATCTGTCTGCAGATAGAAGTATGTGAAGAGAAAGCTGCTGCTGTCCTTCCAGCTTCTTGTATCCAGCAGCTGGACAGTGGCAACTGGAAAGAGAGGCTTGCCTGCATGGAGGAGTTTCAGAAGGTATGTTGGAACAGTTGATAGGAGAGGCAGTAGGGAAAGAGAAAACAAGTAATAATTTCTTCAGCTCTTTAGGCCTGGTAAGTCTCCTGAAATACTTACTAGTAGTAGTTGTATGTCAGCACTTCAGATGGGTTAAACAATACTTGCAAAAGCCAAGTGGCTTATATGGTTTAAATTCCGTAACAATAGTGGAGTAAGTATTTTACCTTAATGTAGATAGTTGTGCTTTTGTCAAAAATACTTGTATTTTGATTGAGAGTACTTAGAGGTCTTTTTAAAACTCCCAAGCAATTGTAAAGCTTGGTCTCAAATGAGATGGCTGGATTTAAACAAAAGGTTTTGTAACAACTAGGCCAAATCTGTTGCAATAAGTTCTTGCTGTTTGCGTCTTAGGCAGCAATTGATTATAATCAACTTCTTGCCAGTTGAAATTTTTATGTTTAGAGGCTTTTATTTTATGTTTAAAGACAGTACTAGCAGTCTTCACAGGTAGTGGAAAGTGCTTCATGTAATCACAAACAAAAGCATCAAATGTCCCTCAGATGGTATCCATCAGAAGACTTCGAGAGTTCACATTCAAAAAAGCTTCAACTGTAGATGTACAAGTAGTTTATACCACTACACCAGTACAGTCATGACTGAGCTTTTAATATTTTAGTGGGAAAAGTGACTAACTTCAGTTAGGAAATGGTGACTGTATTGAAATGCTGCTGCAGAAGCCTGCTTTATTAAAATGTTGCCATTTCAGCTGAATGAATAAGCCTAACAACAGCTAAACCCCATTATTTAGATCATATTCAGGATTAATCTCTGCTGTGCAGTCAACATTTCAACATGAAAGCTGCATAATATACTTCATCTTAAAAACAAAAGCAGCTTTTTGAGGGGCAGGTGGATTGTTAAGGAATTTTGTTTCTTTGTTTTTAATTAAGTGTTAAATTCCTAGGGTTGGAATGGCCAATAGTGATTGTTAAGGACATTCATTAAAGAAGATATAAAGAGTAGTGATGTGAATGCTGTAGGTTAAATGTTGACTCAGTACCTCAGACTCCTTTTAAAAGTGACTCTTCGGGTAAACTGTTATGCTGAGAATTTCTGTGATTTAATTCAGTATTAAGAAAATATTTTGAGGATAGTTGAGAATTTCTGTTTGAGTTTTGTATAATTTGTGACCCACTGGCTAACTTAATGTTTATCCTTTAGGCTGTTGAGCTTATGGAAAGAAGTGAAATGCCTTGCCAAGCTCTAGTAAGAATGCTGGCCAAGAAACCTGGTTGGAAGGAAACAAATTTTCAGGTAATACATTATTCTTCAGTAACAAAGCAGTCCATTTTTGTTAATGTAAAGTATTTTCCAGCTAAAAGGCTGTAAGTGCATATGTCACTGTGGCCACAGTTTTATCTGTAATCATTGAGAATATAAACTCTCAAATTGGATTTTATTTCTGTTGAGAGTTGAGACTCTAGATGTCATCTAAGGTACCTAAATATTGTATTTAGATGTATATGTATACATGTGCATATATATGAGCATGTGTGTCTATATAAGTTCTAAAAGTAGATAATGGCAGCCCAGTATTATTGGTTGTGTATTTATGTATAATAGTATGTATTTATGTGTAGACACAGTTTGTGTATATTCATACAAAACTCCTGTGTGTGTGTGTACAAAATATCTGTGTGCATAAATAAACTTTTACATATTCAAATGTGTATATATATACAGAAATACAATTTTAATGCATATGTTAGTATTTACCCACAAATCCATATAATTCTTATATGTATCTATAGATATGTAGAATGAGAAAAATTAGTCTAAAATACATGAAGACATGAATAACTTTCTTCCTGTTTTGGACACTGCAGGTGATGCAGATGAAACTGCATATAGTTGCATTGATTGCACAGAAAGGAAACTTCTCCAAAACTTCAGCACAGGTTGTGCTGGATGGTCTTGTAGACAAGGTTGGTGATGTGAAGTGTGGAACTAATGCAAAGGAGGCCATGACAGCAATAGCAGAAGCGTGTCAGTTGCCATGGACTGCTGAGCAGGTGAGTGAGCAGCAAAGGTATTCTTTCAGTAAATAAAATCAGAAATAATATGTAGGGTGTCCTTTCAGTCTGAGGAGTAAATCCCAAATCTTTGATTTTTTTCTGTTGTATGAAAGTGATTTGTTTGCTCTCAAGATGCTTCCCAAGGCAGAAGTTAAATATATATTCCTCTAAAACTGAAAATAGGATCTTAGGATGGTTTGAGTCGGAAGGGACCTTAAAGATCATCTAGGTCCTCCTCCCGCACCATAGGCAGGGATTCCATCTATTAGACCATGTTGCTCAAAGCCCCATCCAACCTGGCCTTGAACATTTCCAGTGACTGCGCAGCCACAACTCCTTTTTCAGTTCAGACCCATTCCTCTTTGTCCAGCCGCTGTATGCCTATTTCAAAAGTTTTCTTGGAGGCCTCCCTCAAGTACTGAAGGGCCACAAGATCACTCTGGAGCCTTATCCAGGCTGAAAAATTCCAGTTCTGTCAGCCTTTCCTCACAGGAGAGGTGCTTCATCCTTTTAATCATGATGGCCCTGATCTATACTCATTCCAACAGATCCATTCTGGTGCTGAATGCCCTGAACTGGATGCAGCACTGCTGGTGGGGTCTTCACAAGACCAGAGCAGAGGGGCAGAATCCCCTCCCTCACTCTGCTGGCCACGTTGCTTTTGGTGCAGCCCAGGACACAGTTGGCTTTCTGGGCTGTGAGTGCATGTTGCTGGGTCATGTCTAGCCTCCTTGGAGGGGCTGGATGCTTTCCCTTGCCCGTGCTCTCTCTCCATTCATCCCCCAGCCTGTGTTGATTCCAGAGCTGCCCCAACCCAGGTGCAACACCTTGGCTTGTTGAACCTCTTCAGGTTTCCATTATTAGAGTGCTTTGTCACCTGGTTTGCCAGTGAAAGTTTACACTTAACTCTCTTCTATTCCAGGTTGTGGCTATGGCTTTCTCTCAGAAGAATCCTAAAAACCAGTCAGAAACTTTGAACTGGCTTTCAAATGCAATTAAAGAGTTTGGCTTTTCTGGGTAAGTCTTTTAAGTAAATTGCTAAGAGAAACTTGAATGAAAATTTTTCTAATCTGGAACTAAGATTCTGTTAATCTGAACTCTAGTTCTTAAACTCTGATGCTAGCCACATTCTTCTAGCTCTTAAGTATGTAACTGAAAGTATCTGGCATTACTAGTACAATGAGATGTGATTACACTTCTAGCTACTTTATTCATCACTCCATCTTCTCTGAGGAGCATTTGTCTTAAACTTAAGGTACTTGTGGGTGTGGGCTGGGCACACAGTTGTGTAACATGTATGTGGTACTCCACCTGCACCCAGGTGGGCCACTGTATTTTATAGTTTAAAGGAAAAAGAAAAACACAGCAACTGAATCTGACAACCTACAGAAGAGTACATACCACCATGTCTGTTAGTCTCCTTGGGAGGCATTTTGAGATTGATTACAGGTGGATGAAGTTTTAGACAACAAAATAGCTGTTATTATGTCTGGCATTATTAGAGTAAGAAGTTAATTCTCAATCAGAACCAGACATAGCAGCCCTTAATTTTTAATCACTAGTCTTTTAACTGAATGTGGTCAAACATATGTAATAGAGTTTAGTCCTGAGAAAAAAATCTCTAAGCAAGGAAAGCTTCAAATATCACTTTATTTGACTACTTGGGCAATTATTATGCCTGTCTTAAGATATTTTGTGGTTTTTAAATGGATAGTGACATTGATTAAGTCTGGGAAATAAACCTCTTTGGTAAATTCCCCCAAAAATATATATTTACAGCATGGTAATGTGTATAAATGTGTTACTGGAACAGCAGTGTTTGAGGCTGCACAGATAATGTAGAAGGTTCAGGAATTTAAACCTTCGTTTATTTCACTTGTAGATATCCTTTTGAAAATTGTGCTTCTTTCTGGAAAACCATGAGACTTAACAAAAAAAAAAAAAAAAAAAACAAACAAACAAAAAAAAAACAAACAAAAAACAACCCAACAAAAAAACCCCCAACAACAACAAAAAAACCCCCACAACAATAATATACCTTCACCTTTATTGTGTAGTTATGTTTCAGGTACCTAAAATGTTTCTAGATTCATTCCTCAATGTTTCAGTCCTAGCATTTAAGAAAATTTAAGTCCTAGTTTAAGAAACTTTCCAGCTGTGATAATAGTAGGCTTTGATATAAATCATTTACTGATTGATTTTCACAGTAGGCTATTCTCCAAACTGATCTTTCAGTAGTTATTTAAGCAACTACTATCTACACTGTACCTGTGATATTTTATGAGTATACATGTCTTCTACATCTAAGTTAGTTGTGTAAGTCTGTCAAGGGGTATCTTTTTTATTTAACATGTTGTGATGATTTTGTTTGTTGGTGCTGTTTCCTGTGTTGTGTTTTATTTATGGGAGACATCTTTTCTCCACAGATTGAATGTCAAAGCTTTCATCAGTAATGTGAAGACAGCTCTTGCTGCAACTAACCCAGTGAGTAAATTTAGAATCTTAATCCTGAATTATTATCAGTACTTAATTTGGAGACTGAGTGTTTTTTCCTCTTTCTGGCAGGCTGTGAGGACTTCTGCCATTACATTGCTGGGAGTAATGTATCTTTATGTGGGACCTTCTCTGCGAATGTTTTTTGAAGATGAGAAGCCAGCCCTTCTCTCCCAGATAGATGCAGAATTTGAAAAGGTATGAAGTGGAGCTCTCTTGCTACCAAGTGTCATTAAAGCTACTTTGAAACTTCAGTAGCTGGAGTTGGTAGTGATATTGTGGTCTAACCCTTGGGCTTGTAATTGAACCAGATTCTTTAAGATGGTGCACTGAGGTTGCAAATTCATTATGTGTAGCTATCCCAATATGTGTTTTTCATTATGAACTTTAAAAGTTCCTGGGTGTGTTTGAATAGTGTAATAGACTTCTAAAGTCTGTTGTCCTGAGCCAGTGCATTCATATCATACAAGTGGTTTTATTTTTAATGTCAAATGAGAAATTGTATAATTGTTGTTTTTGATTTTGTGTTGCTTGCAGATGCAAGGACAGACAGCACCAGCTCCAACTCGTGGCATTTCCAGACACAGCGTGGGAGGTGGGGATGATGGCGAAGAAGAAGAACAGGAGGAGGTTGGGAATGATGCTGTGGATCTCTTGCCAAGAACAGATATTGGGTAGGTTTGGATTCTAGCACCTGAAGATACACTTCACTGCAATTCAAAACTTTGCATTTATAGATGCTTTCTAAGCATTTATAAATCTATGGTGTTAAAGCACTCAAATACTAACAGAGATATTACTAAGTAAATGGGCACTTTACCTGTTTTTCTCTTGCAGTGATAAGATCACAGCAGAACTAGTGGCTAAGATTGGGGATAAAAATTGGAAGATCAGAAAGGAAGGTCTAGATGAAGTGACAAGCATAATAAATGAAGCAAAGTTCATACAACCAAACATAGGAGAACTTCCAGCTGCTCTGAAGGGTCGTCTCAATGACTCCAATAAAATCTTGGTATGTTTTTCAAAATCCTGTTTTAGTTGTTTTCAGCTTAAAACTTAAGGTAGTTATGATTTCTGAACCTTGCTTATTACTGTTGTGGTCTCTTTCAATGTCATTAAATCAACAGTTGGAAAACAGTAAACTGTGTGTTTCTAAATCACATATTTGCCTATTTTAATAAATATTTGCCTTTTTTTCATTTAAAATGCTTTGAAAGAATGGAAAATCTACCTTTATTCTGAATGTAATATAAGGACATCTCAAAAGAATTTGACTAATTGCTTCATTTGTAACAAAAGTGAATTGTCTCTTGTTTGAAAATACTTTTACTTGAAATATAATTTGATCAGAATATGGAAGTATTTTTTATTTTTCAGTGTGATGAATTTGAAGGCTGGAATAGGTGTCATTGAGCAGGCATTCTAAAGTAAAACCTTAATATATAGCAGTGTCTCTTTTCCCTGTTTAACTGGGAGGTTTTGCACAAATGCTTGTAACACTGTTTTATTTAAAACCTTTTTTTTCCTTATGTGCAGGTGCAGCAAACACTGAGCATTCTTCAGCAACTAGCAACAGCAATGGGCCCCAATATCAAACAGTATGTGAAAAATTTGGGGATTCCTGTCATTACAGTCCTAGGAGATAGTAAGGTAGGACAGATGTCAAGATCTCTTTGCTTTGTATCTAAGCTATACCTGAAAGGTGGATGGTAGTTAAAACTTCATTGGAAGCTTACCAATTTTTTTTAAAAGTTCTTGCCTGAATGACACCTTAATATTCAAATATAAATATGTGCCTGTATTCAGATGTATTCCCCTCCTTGTTACTAAATCCAGTGAAACATTCTGGCTTTTAAATGAATGTGGTGACTATATGCATATTTCTGCTGCTGAAAGTACACTATTTTAGACACCGAACAGGTTTGCTTGATGAAGTTTCTTGTAGAATTTTTAGTGTATCACTGTGGGTTCCAGTATACAATGTTGTCCTCTTTGTCACTGTGTAGGAGACCTTTGAACTGTAGGTAGACATAGGATACTCACAACTGACACTGAAGCTTGTATAAATAACATCAGCGTCGAGTTTGCCAGGGTGCTGTGTCAAAATCAAGCTTAGGACCATGGGAAAGAGCTGTTTGAAGCAATGGGTAAAGAGGCTTGGGAAGGTGCCAGAATCTTGTGCCAGAAGTCATGGGCAGTTATCAAAGATGGAATTCAGCTGTCTCTGCTTCAAATGTGGGTAGGAAAAAGAGCACAAGCTGGATCTACCTGTCCCAAACAATGGAAGGACTTGGACAGGTTCTAGGGCTAGATAAAAATATCTTGGTTCAAATTGTTTTCTTTTTAAGAGTCTTCAAGAACTGAAATTTTATGTGACTGTTAATTTCTTCTTTTAACTCACCAATTATCCTGTGATAACAGCAAGCTCCTTTTGTAGAGTCTTTTTAGGTTGGAAGGGAACCCTACAGACAGTTGGAACATCTAGTTCCAACCCCACTGCCATAGGCAGGGACACTTTCCACTAGACCAGGTTACTCAGAACCCCAGTCTGCTAGGAGAGTTTGTGGTTTAAGGATAAGACCAATTACGATTAACTTAAACTGTTACTAAAATGCATAATGCTGACAGAAGATTGTATGCTTGTTTGAACACTCTTACAGTGGTAATTTTTTTTAAGTACTACAAGATGTAACTAATTTGTCAAGTTTCTGAAGATGAGGATGGTCCATTTTGGATCCTACTTCAATATGTTTATACTGGACCCACTGAATAGTTGAGGAAAATAGTCAGCTTGAAGCATGAGAGAAGACAAATTAAATTTGGGTGATGGGAACCAAGGTCTTGTCAGAGAGGCTGATGAGCCTGTGTTTATCTGCAGCACATGATTTATTTCTTTTCCTCAATGAGATGGAAGATGGGAGAAGTTGGTAAAGCAAGGATGCTGACTTCTTGTTTACAGTATATGCCTGGATGTTACTTCTGCATTTAATATGGTTCATACTTATCTAAATGAGTCTGCTATGTTATTAGCTTTCCTCAGAAATTCAGCCTGCAGGAGAGGGTCGTATGTATGGAGTCATGGCTAGACTGAGAACATTTTAAAGAACCATGATAGTTAAATATTCCATCTGGCTTCTCATAACTTCATGTAGTTGCTTAAAAAAGGGTGCTGTTCTAAATTCTTGGAAAAAACACTAAAGATGGAAATTGGTGGGAGTTAGAGAGCTCCATCATTCCTGATTTGACTTTTGCTCGTGTATCCTAAATGAGAGTGCCCTAAGAGCAGGCTCCATGATCCACTTGCCTTGATTTATGAATGTGCAGTCTATTTTAAATGCTGTATAAGTCACTAACATTAGTTTTTAGCTTCTTTGAGAGTTTGGCTCCCAGAATTGTCGTCAATGAATGGTAGCATGTAAACGTGATTTTAGAGAGACCCTTTCACCCTCTTTATTAAACTCATTTTAAAAATTACGGTAGATAATTACAATGTCTGATTTGGAGATTGCTGCAGCTGATATCATCACTGAAATGAAGTTCTTCTGAATCTTGGACTTCTCAAGCTGCAAATAAAAAAATATTTCAAAGCCTGTGATGTGGAAGCTTTTTACTTTCATAAGAAGGATGACTATTCCTTCTTCTATCATAATCTTCTGACCCCTCTTTAGGTTTATTCTTTTTAAATCTTGTTCTTGCTGCAGAATAATGTTCGTGCTGCTGCACTAGCAACTGTAAATGCCTGGGCTGAACAAACCGGCATGAAAGAGTGGTTGGAAGGGGAAGACCTGTCTGAAGAGCTTAAAAAAGAAAATCCTTTCCTAAGACAAGAGGTAGGCTTCTGTCAAGTAAATGTCTTATGTGTGTCAAATCAGAATAACCTTTTGTGCTATGGACTCTTTATTCATGCAGACTGAGTAGCTGTATTTGTACTGACATAAAATTGTTAAACCTCAAAAGGCTAATAACAAGCTTTCTTCCTTCATGATAGCTGTCATTTAGACTTCAGTGCCTCTAAAATGAAACTTCTGTCTGTTTTGATTAGCATTTTAAGAGCTAATCAAAAGAGCATTTAAGAGCATTTAAGAGGGTGTGTTCCCTCAAATTCACCATGGAACAGAACTGGAGACTTCAGAAAGAGTGGCTGGAATTCTGTTCCTTTCAAAAGGAAGAAACAGCCTGATAATAGACCAGACTTAAAGTTTTAAGATAGTTGTGTGTTAACATGCTGTACTTAACTTTTAATTTTTGTGGTTGCTGATACGAAAATTGATGTTGTTCAAGAATATTTGTCTGAAAAATGTTTGGGTGGGTTTTTCCTACTTACATTTTAGAATGCAATGGTATGTGAAGGACTACTGTTCAGACTCTCATGGCTGACACAGCACTGTGAACACTTCTTTAAAAGCTTTTATTTTAAAACTTTCTTTCAGCTTCTTGGTTGGTTGGCTGAGAAATTGCCTGCCCTCCGTTCCGTTCCTTCTGACCTACTCCTGTGTGTGCCTCACCTGTACTCCTGCCTTGAAGATCGGAACGGGGACGTGCGCAAAAAGGCACAGGATGCCCTGCCCTTCTTCATGATGCACCTTGGCTTTGAGAAGATGGCAAAAGCCACTGGAAAGCTGAAGGTACTTCTGTCACAAAGATTAGATCATGTGATCTTGAATGAGTGAATATTAAGTTCTATTCCCAGTCTCATGACGTGCTATCTTGAGTCATGTAAGCTTGTCTGCATTGGGTATTTTCAGGGGGACTGAAAATAGTATCAGAAGCCCTGAGCTAGAGCTTTCTCTGGTTCAAAAATGATTTCTGCCATTACAGGCTTATTACTTCAAGATAAGTTGATATTTATTCACTCTGCTTTTCTTCTGAAAAAAATCTACTTGCAGATAGCTTCCATACCAGTCTTGTCCCACTATGCCTTTGTGCTCATATTTAACATGATTTCTAGCAGTTTGCTTTGGCTTATGGACCCCTGAGTGGAGAGTAGGCACTCCAATGACATCCCAAGACCACTCACCTAGAACACATTGCTGGTTTACATATTTCCCATAGATTTCACAGAAGAAACTTTAACGAAAGATGTTTTAACTCAGAAGAAAAGTATCTGAGAACAGTGATGTTTTAAGATGAGCATCCTCCAAGATGCCTGATAGAACATTGATTGTTTCAAACTACTTTTGGTTTTGTTGTCTGTAGCATGTATTGGAAAGGTTAGTGATAGACATTAATAAATCTATCACTTCTTTTTTGCACTTTTTGTTCTCTAGCCAACTTCCAAAGACCAGGTACTGGCCATGCTTGAGAAAGCCAAAGCCAACATGCCAGCCAAACCAGCTCCTCTTGCTAAAGCATCTTCCAGAGTGGTAGGAGGAGCAGCTCCAGCCAAATTCCAACCTGCATCAGGTAACCTCTCTGACATTTTGGGAAATGACTGAGAAAATGGTGGATTTTGAAGCTTTTTGACATGCAAGATGAATAAACATACTTAGCTGGAGAAGAGGTATTCAGCATAGTTAGAGTTCTGGTCTTTCTTGCATTTGAATCAGCTTCCAGTGTAGGAGGGTGTTTCCTTTCTTCACAACCATCTGTCAGCTGCTATTTGAAAATTTGAAAATTTCTACTTGGTACTGAAGCTAAAACCAAGCTGGGCTTAAGGGGGAGGTTTTTTCCAATACTAGTCTGATTTTAATATAATATTTTTTTAAAATGTTTTCACTTTTTTTTTTCTGGATTATTCCTCAGTGTAGTTCACTGTGGGACTGCCAGAGTGCTTGTGTGATGGGATTAGGGGTCAATTGATTTGAAGTAGTCCTGCCTGCTAGGGCTAGCTTGCCTGCTCAAGCCAGGTGCAACTGCAGCTCTAGACATTAGCCTGCACAGTGTATATGTCTGCATATGTATGTCTGTTTTGAAAAATGACAAATTGGCTGCCATAGTATGATCTTAATTAGGAAAACTTCATATTCTAACATAGAATTTAAGAGACTTCTTCAGTGGGTCTAAAATCCTCAGACGTATGCGTGGGTAATTGTATTGTATCCGCAGTTTTTCTTATGTCCTAACAACAAAACTTGATCACCTAAAATAGGCTTCTGGGTAACTTTAACTGGTCTCTTGTTTCTCCAGCATTTGCTGATGATTTGGGGTCTAATACCATGGAATCCAAGCCTGATCTCAAAAAAGCCAAAGCAGGAGGACTCTCCTCTAAAACTAAGGTATGTTTTTTGCATTTTGTGTAAAATCAGTTTTATGAAATTAGTGGCTGTGCTTTGTTAATGTCTTACAGGTAGAAGAGTTTAGTCCTTGGTAGGGACAACTTTTATTAAAAATCTTCATGCTTGTCAGAGCTGTGAAATGATAGGTGTTCCCATATCACTTACCTGATCACTGCTTTTGTCATTACCTATTTAATTCCTAAAGTGTGTATTGTCCAAAAATCAGTCTTATGAGCAACTCAGTCTGTTCTAAATTTTCTTGGTCTCTTTGATTTTGTGCTATTGAAAATTCATTCTTACCATTCCAGATCCAATGTTACACTTGAATGTTAATTTTGAACCCATGTATCAAAAGAAATTAATCTCCACCTTACATTATGAAAGGGGAAAAAGTTCTCAATTAAAAGTGAAAAAAGGGAACGAGTGTGCTTAAAAACATGATAATCTCAATTGATTACAGTGAATTTTTGGTTAGGTTTTTCTGTTGTTTTGTGTTACAGTAATTTTTTTGATGTTAATAATAAAGTTTGTTCTATGTATGTAACTAAAAATAACCCAATTGTTCTACAGTCTCCATTGTCTGAGGTAGTGCTGTAACAAGAACATTTGATGTAGGTCCATATTTGTGGCAAGAATGAGCAAAACACACCCTGAAGGATGTTGTAGGCTTGCTGAAGTCGGTGCAGTGTTCTGTCAGAACTCTGCTGCTAGAGTTAAGACCTTTGTTGTCAGACAGCTGTTTACTCTTAAGAGTTTCTATTCCAAACCTTATAACACCTTCACAGCAAAGACTTTTCTGTGGCTTATTTGCAGCAGTCAGATGTTAATAGCAGTATGTCCAAGGGTAATGCCCGCCTGTCCAAAGCTAATACAAGCCTCAGCAAGGGCGGTTCAAGTCTGACTAAGAGCCAGTCTGTCAAGCAGGTACCACGTTGGGTTGTAGGGATGTGTGTGGGTGACTAGCACACTGGTTGAGAGTGATGTGTCCTAATTCACAGGGTACTACTGTGCACACTGTCATGGGTATTGCTTCCACAGCAGCTGAGCACATACTTTTAAACTTCTAATCAACGTTTTCCTTTCAGTTTCTCTCTGGCTCTTGTACACATAGGCAGCATGAGGGTGGCAAGTATCTAACGCTCGCAGTTGCTGGGACTGAGGCATAAATATGGCTTGTGTTGCCTGCTAATACCTTGCTGCTTTCAGGTTGTACAGGGAAAGAAGGTGCTAAGCAAGCCCAATCTGAAGGAAGATGATGATAAATCGGGTCCCATTTTTATCATTGTCCCTAATGGGAAGGAACAGAGAATGAAAGAAGAGAAAGCTCTGAAGGTGAGAAAAATCAGAATGTGTTCTCAGGTTCTGAAATGGAGGCTTTTAATGCATTCTTTAGTTTTTAATTTAGGATTAAATGTACTGTGGCATGTGTTAGCCATTGTTCATCTTTTGGAGTCTGATTCTTGAGATGAATTTCATACATCAATAGTGCCCTTACTGTGGTGTTTATTTTTTGATTTTCAAGTTCTGTGCAATATACACGATTGTAAAAGCCAATGGCCTTCTTACATTTTTCAAGTTGTGAAAATCATTAAGCTTAGTCAATTGTTTTTAGGTACAATGTCAGAGTTCTAGGGTACATTGCAAATGCTTTAATACACTTATTTTGAGCAGCCCCACTTAGCAGTTTGTAGGGAAGTTCTATTACTGAAAATATCTATGTTATTTGTAACTTGCTAGTAGATAGGCCTGTCTGGAGCTTAGAAACAACAACTCTAAGTGATAATTATTAAGATAATGGCTTAAGGATAACCAGTCCATATGAAGAAAACTTGTCATGTAAAAAAAAGGTGAGCAAACACCACTGATTTTTCATTCCTTATTGGCAATAAGAAGGCTTTGAAAACAGATCCTAAAGTAGAATTAAAAGATGTTCAATCAGCAGTATCTGTCAGGAAGAAAAGGTATTGCTTGCTGTGAGTTCTAAATGCTGCCTCTTACAGGTGTTAAAGTGGAATTTCACTACTCCCCGTGATGAATATATTGAACAGCTGAAAACTCAGATGTCCACTTGTGTGGCCAAATGGCTACAGGATGAGATGTTTCATGCAGACTTCCAGCACCACAACAAAGCACTGACTGTTATGATTGAGGTGAGTTTGGATCTCTGGGAGAAGATGAGGCTGATAGAATTACTCTCTGGTATGAAAGATACTGCTTGAATTAAAATCAAATAGAAATTCTCTGAGGAGCCAGGGGTCATTGTTCTGTGTAGTTGAAACCTAAACATACAGAGAAGTCATTTTCAGAGGTATGATGAAGTTGGTATTAATGCTGTTTTTTGGGAGAAGGGGAAATTTCCTCACCAGAGACTTCTCTTACAATTTCAGGAAGCCATATGAGTTAAAAGTGAGTATGTATGGTTCTAAGAATCTACCAATAAATGTAGATTATCTTACCAGACATAGCTTAGCTTATTTTCTTGTTGAACAGTGTCTGTGTATGTTTCATTTACATAACCCTTTTTTTCTTACTTCCTTCAAGCACTTGGAGAGTGAAAAAGATGGAGTCATCAGCTGCCTGGATTTGATCCTAAAATGGCTTACCCTGCGGTTCTTTGATACCAACACAAGTGTTTTGATGAAAACACTTGAATACCTTAAATTGCTTTTCAATTTACTGAGTCAAGAAGAGTATCACCTCACTGAAAATGAAGCATCCTCTTTCATCCCATATCTTATCTTAAAGGTACAATTTGTTTTACAGAAACTAACATTATTTTTCATGAGGAATATGGCAAAATACCACCAAGCATTGCAATATGTTCATTCTAAATATATTGTGAATGGATTTAAATCCAGTTGGTGACTGGTGTGAGATTCAACAGGCCATGTTTTTTAACCTAGAGAAAAGGAGGCTCAGGGAAGATCTTAATGCTCTTTATAACTACCTGAAAGGAGATTGTAGTGAGGGGAGTGTTGGTATTTTCTTGTCAAGTAACAAGTGAATAGAATGAGAGCAAAAGGCCACAAGCTGTTCTAGGGGAGGCTTACGTTGGATATTCAGAAAAAATTTTTCACTGAACGGGTTGTCAGTCACTGAAACAGGCTGCTCAGGGAAGAGGTTGAGTCTCTGTCAGTGGAAGTATTTAGAAGACGTGTAGATGTGACACTTGGGGACAGAGTTTAGTGGTAAACTTGGCAGTGTTGGTTTAACGGTTTGACTTGGTGATTTTAAGGTTCTTTTCTCACCTTTATGATTCTGTATTGTGTATTTCCCTTTAAAAGCCTTTGGCAAAGAAGGGATTTTGCCTTGAGAATGATTCTGGCTTTCCTAAGACTATTTAGAATGGTCAAAAGTATCATGAGACTATATAAAATATTCTGTATTTCTTCACCTCTTTTTCATTTTTTTTACATTATTTTCCATTAGGTAGGAGAACCGAAAGATGTCATCCGTAAGGATGTCCGTGCCATTCTGAACAGAATGTGTCTCATCTATCCAGCCAGCAAGATGTTCCCTTTTATCATGGAGGGGACAAAATCAAAAAACTCCAAACAACGTGCAGGTGGGAATTGGCCTGTTGAACTGCACATGTGCAAAGTACTTGAAACTGCTTTGATTTGCATCTTGAAAAACCCAGCATAGGAGTGTTGGGTGGGAAGTTTGTGTGCACATGGCATTCTATGCAGATCTTTGTGTTTAAAGGATCAGAATTTCAAGTAGTATCATATTGCTTTTTATTTTTTGGTGTCTTTGTACCTTCCAAGGACAAGTAATCTCTTAAGTTGCTGTGATTATTGAGTCCCTTGAGTAGGCTTGTTTTCTTAGTGAAACAGTGCTGGGGAGAATGATGACAATACTATTTTCCTACTCACTAAGGGGAATCAGTTAATCTGATAAAGAAATGTTTCTACACTGTACATCTGTCTCGCCACAAGTAATGTCTGTAATAAAGTTGTGGTGGTTGTAGTTCAAAAACTCCCTAGTCACTTGGAAAATATCTTATCCTGATATAAGCAGAAAGTTAAATTCTGTACATAATATAGTATTGCAAGCTCACAGCTGTTTACCTGAATGTGATGTTAACTGTAACATTGCTCATACATGGTTATGGGAAATACTCGAAGTGTAGAGGGGTGACTGACAGCTTTTAGATACTATCTGTGAGGTAGTCTGCTGTGACTTTACTACTGATCCCATAAATCACCTGGAGTATATGTATCATCAGCTTTGTGATTGGCAGTTCTCCTCAGTGAATGTTCAAGTTGTGGAGGCAACACAGGAGTTGGGAGGGCTCTCTTTCCAGCAGCTTTAAAGTTGAATGTGCATGTGTTATTTTCTTCTTTTAGAATGCTTGGAAGAGCTTGGATGTCTGGTTGAATCATATGGCATGAACGTATGCCAGCCAACTCCAGGAAAAGCCTTAAAAGAAATGGCAATTCACATTGGTGACCGGGACAACACCGTGCGCAACGCCGCGCTCAACACCATCGTCACTGTCTACAACGTCCATGGGGACCAAGTGTTCAAGCTGATTGGAAACGTCAGTATAACTGCAAATAAGTTTATGGGGGATTTGGGGTTAGGGTGCTGTGCTTGGTTTGGTTTGTGGGATTGTTTGGGAATATTTTGTTTGGGGTTTGGTGGTTTGGTTTTTCTTCAAGTCCTTACAGTTTTGTAGGGGATTAGCACTGTTTGCTTGTGATTGGTCATGGTACATCTTGCTGTTGGCATCAAGAGCATTTTGTAGTTTTGAAAATAACTTACTACATCATAGATCATCTGATGGCTATTTATAATCCCAGGTTGTAGAATATATTAAATCGTAGAATGGTTTAGGAATGGACCTTACCATTTAGATCCAAATCCCCTGGCATGGGCAGAGACACTTGAAAACTTCGAGGGACTGGGTATCCTGTTTCATTGCCTTAGCCACTCTCACAGTCAGGAGTTTCTGATCCAATCTAAATTTGGCTTCTTTCATTTTAAAGTAATTACCACTTTTCTATCACTGCATGCTCCTGTTAGAAGTCCCTCTCCAACTTCCTTGTAGGCCCCTTTTAGGTACTGGAGGACTGCAATGAGGTCTCCTCAGAGCCTTCTCTTCAGCATGCTCCTAACCCCAACTCTCAGCCTGTCTCCAATAAGAGAGGTGTATATAACCTGGATGTGCATGAATGAAAAAGAAAACTGGAAAAAAAGAAGAGAAAAACATTGACATTCATGGGAATGAAATTGTTTGTAAAGAGTAACTTGCATTATAATCAACTGTATAAGTAACACATCCAATTCAGATTATTTGGATAACTTATTTGGCCAAAAAAGGCTAGTTGTTTGGGCTCCATTAAGTCCTCAGCATTTTTTTTTTATGCCAAACTTACCCAATTGCTTTGCAGTTGAAGTCTGGTAAGTTTGGTTTACTTGCTTTATCTTACTGCATTTCATTTTTAAAGTGTCAGTACTATGTTGCTTTGTATTGCTGCTGTTTTGCTCTCTGAAAATCATACTTAGCCATTACCATCTAAAATGCAGTAAAAGTTAAAGGTGGCAAAACTCAGCTTCCAGTGTCCAGCAATGGAAAGCTAGTTCACTATGTTTATAATTACTGTGCATATCATGTTAAGTACACTGAATTCTAATCTGAATCAAGAACAGTTAGATCATTTTTTACAGTTCTGTTCCTTGGATTTGGTCTTGGTGATGTTTCTAGCAGCACTAAAACTGATTGGAATGTGATAGATATTTTAATGCCTTTGCAGCTTTGTTTATGTTGTGTTGTATATGCCATAGGGCATACAGGCTATTGGATGGGTATTTTATGGAATATGACAAGCAGGGGAAGCAAGGCTGCCCGTCTTTTTTTTTCAGCTTCTTAAGAAGTTGAAATTTAATGTAACTCTTATTTTCTATGGTAACTGTTCCTGTGATAGTTAATGTTGCATTTTCATTAACACTTTAGATTTCTGTCCTATTTAACTATTGTTCAGAGTGCAATCTGCTTCTGCCTCAGTTCTACATAATCAGTTTGCTTTTGAATTTTCAAGGAAAAGAAAAAATTTAGCACCTGAACAATTCAGCCCTTTCTAACCATGACTTTCTGAGCTTCAGTATGGTCCATTTATGGGTTCTCAGGAAGGTTTCTAAATCTTAGGGATGCTGAAGAATACTTCTCATGAAATTGTAATGCCTACTTTTGTTCAAATGAGGTTTTTATTGGTAGTCTTCAGTATGGTAGATAAGCAGGTAAATATGAATCTTTTCACTGCCTGAGTTGGAGCATTAAGTTGCCTGATCTGGTGTTCATATGAAATTATGAGTACATTGAACAGAACAACTGTCAGAAGGACTCTGGCTTCTGTGGCAGGGTCCAGAGTGCTAAAGCACTGCCTGGTGTGCTAATACGGAATATAGAAAGGTGGGGTGGGGTTTTTTTGTTTGGGTTTTTTGCAGCAACACATGCAACAATTAGAAACACGGGATAGTACTGTAGTTTGAATTCAAGATGAACTGTTTCTTGAAAGTTATATGGGCTAGAAATAGGTGTATTCTGTATTACAGCTTGTCAACATGAGTTAATTAGCTCGTGAAGTAGCACCTGACAGTTCAGAGCGTCCTGGTGAGTTTGCTGCTGGGAGGTAGCATTGACAGTTCCTACCTTCATATTAGAGAACTTCAGTCTGCACTAATAAGTGTGGTGTGAATCCTGTAGGTGACTGAGATTTCTAAAACCCATACAACTCAGGCTGAGTGAAAGCACTGTGTGTTACAGCTTTCAGAGAAAGACATGAGCATGCTGGAGGAAAGAATAAAGCGCTCAGCCAAGAGGCCCTCTTCTGCTCCAGTGAGACAGGCAGAGGAGAAGCCTCAGCGTACTCAGAACATCAGCGCCAACGCCAGCATGATGCGCAAGGGACAGGCTGAGGACATGTCCTCCAAACTCAAGTATGTAATGTTATGGTCTCTAGCCTGCATAGTGTATGTGCTGATATGTCTGACAATGTCACTTTAGTTCTTCTATCATCATCTTTGCATGTTGTGAAAAATGGCCAAATAATATAAATCTAAATGTCTGAAATTTTTTTGTCTTGTCTGTCTTGAAATCTTTCTAAATGGTCTTGTGCCTTTTTTCACTGCTTCTCCATGGACAGAATTATGTATCGCACTTATAGGATGTAAGTACTGCCCACTAACTCCTTGGTAGCAAGGCTCTTGTATTTTTCAATTCCTATCCTAGCCATCCCTTCCTGAGGGTAACGGGTTTGCCATGGCTAGTTCTAGGTTATTTACAGGTCTCTGAATTAAAGAAAAGAAGGAAAACAGAAGTACAGGTGACTGTGAATGATGTTGCAGACAGGCATGGCAATTCCATATTAAGCAACTGTTCAAAATATTGGGAGAACTTTCAATGTGTTGCATTAAATTTGGTATTTGTTGGACCCTGTTCCAGTTATGTTAGACATAAAGCACAGAAATGGATAAGCATATGTGAATTGTAGAGCCCGGGACAACAGTACCAAACCAAAAAGCTCAGAAAACTATTCCTTGCCACCTGCTCATTATTTTGGAATAAAAGTCTATGCTGAGAACTACGTATTAAAATATTTCCTTGAAAAATCTGATATGCAGCATAGGTCATTTGGGCATGCTGGGAGTTTTAGATTCAGAGGAGCTTGTAAGGTTGCTCTGTACATATGCATCCTGTCCATTATTTAAAAAACCAAAGGTGAAAAAAAGCCACTCAAACTTTAAAGTTATATTCCTTTAATAGTACTGTAAACTGTGCTCGTTATCTCAAGCCATGCATACCTAGCACAGGTACAGGGCATCTTGTGGTTTACAAGAGAAACTAGGAGGGCAAGTAAGTAGCAGCTGCTCTTCTGGCCTACAGGACTAGGGAAAAAGCAGAGGAAGTTAAGGGGCTTGAATATAATCCAGACTGCAAAACCTGTGCTAGTATGAGAGCTTTAGGGCTACCAGTGGATGCTAGTGCTAATATTCTTGCCTCTTGTGTATGTATAATAAAGACTGTATGTATAATAAACTAAAATTCTCTCCTGGTTTCTATAGCCAAAATCGCAACATGGGCAGCCACTCTGAGACAACACATACAGTTCCACGGGAATTTCAGCTGGATCTTGATGAAATTGAGAATGACAACGGGACCGTTAGATGTGAGATGCCAGCACTTGTACAGCACAAACTAGATGACATCTTTGAGCCAGTCTTGATTCCTGAGCCCAAGTGAGTTTAGCTTTAACCCCTAAGTGAAATCAGCAGGGCTGCCTAAAAAGTATTTTGAGAAGGTGAATTGATAGTGCTAGTTTCTACATTGACTTGTTTTCATAAGAGGGTAACTTAAAGAGATGGCAAAGCAAAGGTCTATTGTACTCTCCTGAAATCTGGAGAGCAGTTATTTTTAATTAAAGACATGAGTTCTAATTAGGCATTTTTATAGTTAGAGGATCTTAAGTTTGTAAATGCATCATCAGTGTCTTTACAAATAGTGTAATAGACATGGTAAAAGGAATGATTCCTTCCTTGCGAATCCTCAGTGAGGAATGAAATCCTTTTCCCTTTTGCTAAATCATAGTTGAAATACAGCAGTTAAGTGTATATTAAAGTAGCTCTCCAGAAGGTAATGAATCCTGTTTTCAACCCTTTAGAATCCGTGCTGTGTCCCCACACTTTGATGACATGCACAGTAACACAGCTTCTACTATCAACTTTGTCATTTCCCAAGTAGCCAGTGGTGATATAAATACGAGCATCCAGGCTCTCACACAGGTAAGTGAATCAAGGTAGCAACTAACCACACTGTACCAGACTTTGCCTGCGAGGGTGATGAGTTGCACTGTGGTGGAGCAATCATGTCAGGTGACATGGACTCTGCTCAGAATCTCCCTGATGACAAAACTAAGTGCACAGGGGCCATCTGACTCGCTTTAGCAATAGAAATTCCACTTGAAAGATGCAGAATAAACTTAAAGCTTTTTTCATTAATGCTTCTGTGTTATATTTTTGATTTTGTCAAATTATTTGTGCTATGAGTTTGTAAAAGCCAGTAAGTCAGTGAGACTTAACTTCTAATTTTAAACTGTTTTAGAGATCCTTAGCAAAAGGATTGTCTTGCCCCATAGTTTTTGCATGGGTTTAGGGTGGCTTTAACTACTTAGAAGTCTTTTTTGTCCAGAAGATTTCATAAAGCTTTAAATTCCAGAATCTGTAATGTTGATGTTTTCATTTGTGTACAGGACAGAATTGCAGTTCTCTAAAATACCAGTAATTGGTTGTGTTTGGATTAGCAATACAAGTCTCTAGCTACTGATTATGGGTGAAAGCATATCAAATGAGTTGGTCAGGGCAAAACCCTTCCTATAGAAAAGTATTTAAATTATTGTGATTTTGTACTGTTTGCATTATGCCGACTTTACCAGAGTGTTGCTTTTAAATCTTAGATTGATGAGGTACTCAAACAGGAGGACAAAGCAGAAGCTATGTCTGGCCACATCGACCAATTCCTAATAGCCACGTTCATGCAGCTCCGGTTAATCTACAATACACACATGGCAGATGAGAAGCTGGACAAAGATGAGATTGTCAGACTTTACAGCTGTATTATTGGGAGCATGATCACGGTAAGGCTTTGCTGTAGAAGATAAGGTGAAGAGCAAATAACTTCTGTGCAGAAGCTGTGGTAGAATGGAATGTCTGTTCTGTACCTAGGTTAGCTTACTGTGGAGTCTTTCTTGTGAAGGTTTGTTGCCAAAAGGTGCATCATAAATGCACCTTTTGAGAGCAGGTGGGGAATGAGAATTTGGGGAAGGAAAGAAGGTCTCTGGTTCTGCAAAATACAGCCACTAAGACTTCTATTAAGCTCTGTTTTTAATATTCTTTACCTTTTGTGTGCTGAGTTGTGTGCTGAGTGTTTTCCGAAGTCACTCAGTAGAAATAACTTCATACTTATGTTTTGACTGGTTTTACTCTTGTGGGAAACAGGGAGATGTCAAGGTCTGACAGTGTAGTCTAGAGAAGTCCCTAAAGGATCGTGTGCAGAGAAAACTAACGCTTTCTTCAATCTATAGCTATTTCAGATAGAGAGTCTGGCTCGAGAGGCATCCACTGGTGTGCTTAAAGACCTAATGCATGGTCTTATTACATTAATGCTGGATTCTCGGGTAGAAGATCTTGAGGAGGGTGAGCAGGTCATCCGATCAGTCAACCTCTTGGTAGTGAAAGTTCTGGAGAAGTCTGACCAGACCAACATCTTGAGGTATGTAATGAAAACAGCACGATTATGCTTTTCTTTACCTGTTTTCTTGTGTTCCTTGAACAGCTGAGTTTTTAGTCATTTGCTAAGCAAGGACTGATACATGTGGAGTCATTTGGCTAGCTAATAAAGAGTTATCACTGATTGTGATCAGAAATTTACTGCACAGCTGGAGGTAGGCTAAACAAACCAGCTTAGTATGATTCTTTATGCTTTGAAGTTCAGCAGACTGTCTCTTAAATTCTTGTAATATATTAGAAAGAAAGAAGTAAAGAGCTGTTGCACAACTGCTGGACTAACCCCAGTCTCTGGTATGATATTCTGTGGTGAGTTGGCATCTTTTTTTCTTCTGTGTAGCACTTTTTCTGTGTAACTTTTATAAATTTATTCCTTCTAGTGCTCTGCTTGTTTTGCTCCAAGATAGTCTTCTAGCAACAGCCAGTTCTCCTAAGTTTTCAGAACTTGTCATGAAGGTGAGCCTGTAGTAGAGATTTCGAACTTACGCAGTTTATCTGAATCATCTTACCTGAAAGAACAGATGGGGTTTTAAATAATTAGTGTCCATAACTTGAAATATTTCTTATAACTTCTGTAATTCTGATCTTATTAGATGTCACATATAGGGACTTTAGGAGGGAGCTTTACACCTGTTAATAGTTTACAGAAACTTGTGTACACTAACTCAAACTCCATACAGAGGTGTACAGTCACCTCCTGGGCTTGTTTGCTTGGGCACCGCACTGTATGGTGGATTCAAACCGTGCCAGGCTGGAGCTGACTTGTATCCTGTCATCTCTATTGACAGGCAAATGTCTGCATTGAAAGCATGAGCATGATCTTTTCTTACCATACAACACCCTTTTGTAACTGGCATGATTTAAAGACAACTCAGGCATTCTTAATGAGGTTAAACCTAAAGAACTTGTGCTGTGTGTAGGTGTACATAGCATATATATATATTATCTGCTGAAATGTCTTCACACAAAGCATTTAGTCTCCTGTTATAGGTAGAGAAGTCAGCACCTCACTTATGCATCAGCTCTAAAGAAAGATCTGGATACTGTGCAGCCAGTTACAAAGAGAAAGTACGTACCAGTGCAAATATAGCTTGAGCAGCAGACACAGTGTGTGCCTGTATGATGTGCTAGCAGAGTGAAGTGGCTCAGTGATAGTGTTGTGTAACTTCTCCTTATATAATCAAATGCTTCGTTCTTGAGTTGTCTTGCTTTAAGTCAGCCTCTCATTCCAGTGTCTGTGGAGAATGGTGCGTCTTCTTCCGGAAACCATTAATAGCATCAATCTGGATCGGATTCTGCTGGATATCCACAATTTCATGAAGGTCTTTCCCAAAGAGAAGCTGAAGCAATGTAAGAGTGAGTTTCCTATTAGGACATTGAAGACACTGCTTCACACCCTGTGCAAGTTGAAAGGGCCCAAGGTCAGAGCAATCACTAGTCATGTATTTTTAAATTGGATGTTCATGTAGTATCTAGAGTATTTCCTTCTTTTTTTTTTTCTTTTTTAATTCCCTTTTTTCTCATTTTAGATCTTAGATCATTTAACAATGATAGAAAACAAAAATGAGTCTGAGCTAGAAGCTCACCTTTGTAGAGTAATGAAACACGCCATGGACCAGAGTGGAAAAGCTGATAAGGATACAGAAAAAGGAGCTTCTCGCATAGTAAGTAAAGAAAGTGTGTTGGCAGGGGAAGGGAGTATAAAGTAATTTATTTAAGAAATATACTTAATTTTGTGTTTGTGGAGTATCAAGTAGTAATTCCTTTTTCAACGTGCAAATAATGTTGGAAACAGTCTTCTAAAGCGAAATTTTCATTTACGGCTGTTTTGGGAATTTGTTGCGTGTGTTTACTTGAGTATTATGTGCATATCCCAGGATGAAGTACTCTCCAGGAAATTCAGATGTGCAGCATAGGTTTTATGCTGCATGGTATTGCATCTGATCTACTAAAAGTTAGCCATATCCAAAACAGGTTTTAAACACTTAACTTCTCAGAAGAAGTCCTACAGCTTCATGATGTCCTTGCTCACATTCTGTGTATAAAGTGGCCATGTAGACCCTGATCACTTCAAGGTTTTCTTCACCTTGGAAGCACTGTATCCAGCTAGCAGGTCTGAGGGTGTCATGGGTTTGTATGATTTCTGTTTGGTTTTATTCACTTTGTTTTAAAAGTCTCCTTTTGTTAATTTATTTAGGAGGAAAAGGCTTCAAAAGCCAAAGTCAATGACATTTTGGCAGAAATATTTAAGAAGATTGGCTCAAAGGAGAACACCAAGGAGGTGAGTGCCCCCTTCCCGCAAGAAAGAGAACATACATTAGAATGGTGTATGCAGCAGTTGTAATAATACATAGCAACTCTTCCCTCCCAGGGTCTGGCAGAACTGTATGAATACAAAAAGAAATATTCTGATGCAGACATTGAGCCGTTCCTGAAAAATTCCTCTCAGTTCTTCCAAAGCTATGTGGAAAGAGGCCTCCGACTGATAGAAACAGAACGGGAAGGGAAGGGACGCATTGCTACTTCTACAGGTACATGTTATAGCAAAACTGATTGGTTTGTAGAAGCAGAGATAGAACAGTCACATGTCTCCTTGTAGAAATTAATATTTGCATACATTTATGGATTTCTGAAGCAAGCCATGTATTTTCATGCTGCTTGTGTTGCTTCACGAGGCACCATTTGTAGAGAGTATGCATTCTTTGTTTACAAAAACAGAAGTTGTAACCACACTAAATGTAGAAAACATCTGAAAGGCTTGGCGAACATGGCTCTAATACATATCCTGTAGTGTGGGTTGAACATTAGCCTGTGTTTCATTTGTCTTGTATCAAGAATTGGTTCTGCAAGGTATAAGGCTGGTTTAAAACTGCAGCAGCAGCTGCCAGATTCTCCTTTTACCTTTTTACTAAAAATATATAGGAGGCTTTTTAATAGTAATATTTTCTGTGGAATTGGAAAGCTTATTTTAAATAACATGAACAGTTTCTGCAGAATTCGTGATGATCTCTTTCCAATAAATTAGCTTGTTAGTTGGATGAATTACTGTAAAACTGTTCATTGCAGATAAATACAAAGGAGTATTTAATGAAATATTAGGGAAGGAATGTGACAAATTATTAGCTGCCAGTAAAAGCTGATACACAGTCTAGCAAAACGACCTCTAACTTTTATTTCTTACTCACTTGTGAAACGTTAGCCTTTTTTCTACCACTGCTCCTTCTCCTATCCCTGTATTGTAGATTCCTTTAGGAAGTTAGATGATATGAGGTTCTTTCAGAACTTCCAAAATGTGTCCAACTATGCAGGACAGAAAATACTACCTTTCATTGTGAAAGTTTGTATAACTGAGAAATACTAGTTCAGCAGTTTTTAGCCCCAAATTTATGTGCCACAGTTGTCTTTTTTTCTTCCCTAACTTTTTGTGATACAATAAAATATGCTGTTCCATATTGCAACAGTGCTTTACGTAGAGTAAGGTATAAATGCTTAACTTTAATTCTCCTTTTATCTATTTTAAACACCTTTGTAGTAAATTAGTGAGAACAAGTCCTTGTCATGCTAAGTCTTAGAATTTGCAATTATTTTAATAATGGAAAAGGTTTTTTCATCATGTAAATTCCTTTTGTAGTCTCTTGCTAGGGAAGCTTTAAAAACCTTGTTATGTGCATTCCAGAAATCTCTTTGAGGCTGAGTTGGAATAAAAAGCTTCAAGATGCGCGAATGAGAGATAAAGAGGGGTTAGAATCAGTGGTAAGCCCAAAAGTACAACTAAACTAGAAAAAGATAGACAACTCCGAGTATTTCCCACCTTGCCAATTGCTCAGTTTTCCCATTGGACATTATGGTCGCTGCTGATGCACATGAGCATCTTCCTCTCCCCATACTGTTCTCTTCAGCTCTTGGCTTCAGCGCTTCTAGAGCTGTTCTGCAGCCACTCCTTAAATTTCTCTGTTTCTTTTCTTGGTTTTCAATTGTCACTTCTGCAAGAAAATGAAAGGCCAGATATGTCTATACTAGCAAATGCAAATAACTAGCAAATAATAGGTTGGTTATTTCTTCATCCATTGCATCTTATTTCAAGGACTGACCAAGAGATTTACGCTTTTCTGATGTTTTAAATTTTTTTTAACTTTCTTCCTTCCTTCCCCTCATCCTCCAGGAATTTCTCCTCAGATGGAAGGAACATGTGTTCCTGCGTCTACCCACACTGTATCTTCATCTATAGGAAACACAAATGGGGAGGAAGTGGGGCCTTCAGTTTACTTGGAAAGATTAAAAATCCTCAGGCAGCGTTGTGGCCTTGACAACGCAAAGGTATTGTACTTGACAACACTTGTAAATCCCCTGGGGAGGCACTTGATTTGCACTTGCTTTTTTTTATTTTTAAGAATTCAAATGCCAGAAGGCAGATTCCAATATTTCATTTATAATGCATGTCCTAGCTACTCACTGCATGTCACCATGCCTGATACAAATGGCTTTAAACTCATTACTTGGCCAAGTAGGCTTACGTTTCAGTCCACTCTGCGTCACTGGTGTTATGTGCCAGTTGTTTCTACAGGCCTGTAGCTTATTGTCTTCCCTTGCTGGGAAGTTGAGTCTCAAAAAGGTTCAAACAACAACAGTTTTCTAGAAGTTAATACCTCAGAGATGAATGATGTGGAAATTCTAGATCTTTCTGCTCTGAAACAACCATAAGAGCTGAGTTAAAACTTTGAAGTTTTATATATTTTGGGTGTGTGGCTGCTGAGGTACAGGAAGGCTGAATCAGCTTAGCATTTGGAAACCTGTGAACCAAAATTTCTTACAGTTCAGTGATCTGTGTGTTAGGAATCTAGTGCCAATTCCTGAAATTTGAATTCGGCCATGTGAGAAGTGATGTTCAGTCTAGGAATAGTCATCCAGATGCATCTCTGTTTTAACCTTTGACACAAATTTGAGTATCAGTTTAGAGCTCTGAGGAGGGGAAATGTTTCCTAGATGATAGTAACAAGGTAAGTAACTCATATGGAAATATCAACTGGTAAAAGAACAGTGAATTGACACTTTAAGTCTTTGACAGGTTCAGTCTTGCCACTTAGTTAAGGTTTCTTCTCATTCTTCCAGAAATTTCATTGTCTGTTGATGTTGCACATAGGCAGGGATTTTTCTCATGTGTTAGAATTTAGGCTGTTCAAGACTCTGGCAGTCTATCTCAGCAAAACTCTGGTCTGCAGACAACTTTTTGATCTTGAAAGACGAGTTTCTTTGTGTCCCTGTTGACATAAAATTAAACATTAACTACTCAGATGATAACAACTGTGTATTGTAATTAGCTTCGCATGGTTCTGACTCTGACAGCAACTGACTTTCTTGCTCCAGATTGTGTTGTAGTTCTCCTTCCCTTTCCTCTGTTTTTATTGCTTCATGTAGAGAGGAAAAGCCATTGATTATAATTTCTACTTTTTATATGACCTTTACCACTATATGTCTTAACACTTCACTTTCCTCCCTCATAGCAGGAAGACAGACCCCCTTTGACGTCTCTGCTCTCTAAACCAACACTCCCTACAGTTGCATCGTCTACAGATATGCTTCACAGTAAGCTCTCCCAGCTGCGTGAGTCCCGGGAGCAGTACCAACATCTGGACCTGGACTCCAATCAGACTCATTCCTCTGGCATTGGAACTACCCTGGCTTCACCCTCCTCTGCAGCTGCCAATATTGATGACTTGAAAAAAAGATTGGAGAGAATAAAAAGCAGTCGCAAATAGAGATGCAAAGAGACGGTATCGCTGTTGCTTGGGGCTGTCTTCAGCTTTAGTTTACTAAACTAGAAGTCTTCATAGTTAAATGGCCTCGTTTAGGCCTAATGTATACAAACTGGTTTATGTATAATACAGTGGATTTTGGGGGGTTGAGTCATTGTGGCACAAGTATTTGTACATAATCTGCTTCTCAATGAGCATCTCTTTGACAATAGAAGGCTGTCTGTGTATTAGTTTTAGTGTACAGACCTGTAAACAACCATCCTCTTGCTCAGACTAGTTTCTCATGACTTGGGGTTTTTATTTGTAAAGATGTCTTTAAAATCTTTTCCTAGTTCTTAACTCTTAGAAGACCTTTAGTGATTTCACTTTTAATTTTGTGAATTCTTCTCCATGTAATCCTTGAACTGTTGATTCTGTATGGACACATGGCATGAAGTAACTAATTTAAGTGTCTTTTGTAAATAAAGTTTGCATTAACTATACCAGCCTCTATAGGAACAGCAGCGACTGCTGGTTAGAGGTCACTCTCTATTCCTGAATGTTAGTGATTGGGCAACTAGAAACTGAAGTAAGCTGGCATGAACCTTGGGGCTTGGATACACTATAAGGAAGATGAGTGGAAATATACTGTCTGTGGGTGCAGTCCTGAGTCTTTGCACTCTTACTTCTATGAGCAGTAGTACATTTTTCATATAGTTGCTTTTTTTGTTTTGGAATAAGTTTCTGTAACTTGAAAATATTTAGTTGGCTGAAATGCTTATTTTGAATTATCTAGTCCTTGTGATGCCTTTACCCAGATTGTGTGGTCCCATCTAAGGGAGCTTTCTTTGAGAGAGCCTGCTGCTGTTGATGGGGAATAGAGTAGCAGTGGTGTAAATGAGTCAGTGGACTAATTTATCCTGAGCTCATGTGGTTAAGGAGTGTTCCTCATGCAGGTAAACCTCACTCACTACTTCTTTTTGCTCTTAAACATCAGATGTTACCATTTTGTAACTAAGACATCTAATAGAACTAGTCTGCAAAAGTTGTAGCCACTTTTTTTTTTTTTTTTTTAATGAGTGATTAGTCTTTTTCAGAAGCTCCAAATAATGAAGATTAAGACAGACACACTGTGTATCCTTTCTAGCCCTTTTATTTCTAGGAGGTGATGTATTTTCACCTTATTACTGCACTTCCATATAAAAACTAGTTGTGAAGCATAAATTGCACATCTGTTCCATAGCTAGAACAGAGTTATTGAAGAGTTGGACAGGCAGGCTTAAAAAACACACTTCTACACTAGATTTTAATCTGTTCCATATAACTGATGCTTTTGTTGTTTGCTGTGTGGACCAGCAGTCTGCATAAGAGCCATTACTGAAACTGTCTTGCCTGATTACAGTAAAAATGTGGCTTTAAATTAGTACTTGTACAACAGATCTATGCCAGAGCTTCTGCAAATGTCTGAAATCTTCCTTTCACAGGACCCCTAGGCTGGGGTTGCAGTTGGCATAATGTTGCTTGGTGCTTATGGTGAGTTTGCACACTGGCTAGCAGGTGACCGCGAGCGTTCTCTGTCCTGCGTTAACTGATATGATGCCATTCATTGCTCCACTGCCTCGATTTAGTAGTCATAGTCTCCTCTCATAACCTGAAATGGGCATGCACTTATGGAACAGAGCTCTGTTACAAGTGGAGGTTTGGCCCTTATTGGTAAGTGCTGTGGTTTTGTGCACTTAAACTGGGGCAGTTTGTGAGTCGTTTGTGTTGGCTGACACTAGAGTTACTGCCACTACCTCTCAATGACTAGCTGCTCTCTGAAACTTAGTGACGTTTAAATTAATCCATATATTCCTTTACCATATTCAGCAGACATTCTGAAGAACTATTTGTTAATTAGCTCAGGATGTTAAAACAGCAATGCCTGCAAACCTGCATAAACTATTTTAAATTTGAAGCTGAATCAGAAGTGAAATACAGGAATAATTGAGTAGCAGAAGATATAGTTGTTTTTATGAATGAGTTTTTGCCCTGTGTCTTTGTAGTGTTTGGTTGGACTCAATATCCTGAGAGTTCTGAACTAAGACTTGTGCACATAAATTAATAAAGCCTAATCTTTAGCCCAGACAATATTTAAATAACATTAAACTGAATTTTAAAAATGATTCCTCTGTATTGTTTGTAACAAGTCAATATGAACAGTGACTTTCTCCAGAAATGGTATGATCCTGGTTCCCTTCTTTTGTCACAGATTATTTGATATAGTGAAGGGGCAAAGCTTAAAATATAAGCATTAGAAGGGCTAAACATTTTCATTGTTCAGTGTCTGTGGTTATCAGTGACTTTAAACAATCATGAAACTTGAGCTGTTGAGGTTTTGTTCTTCACATTTCTTTGAGAAGGTTGGTTTTTATGCTTTATTTGGGCAATCAAATTGGGCTGCTTCAACTTGGTTCCCAGATGAGCCATCTAAAAGGAGGTGGCCAGACACTAATTGATCAATAACTTTTTTTTAGAACAACTAATTTCACTGTTGCCTGTTTCTGTGACTTTATGGCACTATGAATGAGAAGTTTAGAAATGTGGTGCCATAGGGAGCAAGGAGAATTTTCTAATCTCATGATTGTCTTAGTAGAAGATTGGGCTGAACAAATTGGGTGGTCAAGAATTTGTTTACTGCTGTACTTCGGGGTCCTCAGTCGTCCACAAATCCTGCTAAAGAGGAGTTTATGAAAGACTGAAGCTTGCTTTTAGAGACATCTCTAAACAGCCTTTATAAAGCAAACAGTTACAGTGCAGGATGCTTCCCTTGCAGGCTTTGACAATGACTGCAAGAATGGCTTCCTTCAGAATCTTGTTATGCAGGTGGAAAATACACAATGAGGACCCAGCACCACCTGCTGTGTAGGAGCTTACTGGAAGTGCTGCTTAATGTATTCAAGCTGCTATGCCTTTGTAGGATGGATTGCACACAGTGGTGCTGGTATTTACTGCCTGCTGTTGTAGCTGAGAACAGTGTTTGATCAAAACAGCTTCTAATTGCTTTACTTTTGACATTGGTGTTTTGTGTAATGCCACAGGTACTGTGGGGTGGTTATCTCTGCTACATACGTTGGTCAAAAACTAGAAGAGAAAATTAGTTGTCTTGAATGGAGAAAGGGGGTAGTGCATGGGGGCATAACCTTGCTTGCTGTGACTGACAAGGCCATTATGTGAGGTCCAAAACTTGATTATAGCTGATGGAAGGGAGGGGAATTTGTTTGAAGCACAACAGGTGATTAGCAATATAGCTAGTGCTGTGGTACTCTGGGCTACTGTCATGACTTTGATCCAACTGCAACTCAACTCAGCATGAATAAAAGGAAGAAGATGGGTTTCAGAGCTTTTATTTTCCAGGGATAAGACTTTCCTTTGTCAAGTTGTAAGGATATGAGTTGTTTCACTTCAGAATCTTCTATGCTTACATTTTAAAGTGGAGCATTGTAACAAAACTGTGAGATCAAGCAAGGCTTCATCTATCGCGCATGATTTTCGATGGCTTTTCGTATCCACTTTTTCAGGCGGAATACGTGGGTGTAAAATCCGTATTTGCCATCTCGGTCACAGCCTTCTCCCCATGAAACGATTCCCACTTGATACCAACGGTTGTCATCTGGGTTCTAAAGTAAAGAAAAAATGGGATTGGCACAAGGAGCAAGAGTCTTCGATAGAATCAGAGAGTCATTAAGGTTGGAAAAGACTTCCAAGATCAAGTCCAATCTTTGACCAAACACCACTAAGTTAATTAAATCAAAGCACTGAGTGCACTCTTTCAGTGAAGAAATTCCCCCTGATGTCCAACTGGAACCTCCTGTGGCAGAGCTTGAGGCCATTTTCTCTTGTTCTTTGCTTGACAGGAAGAAAAGGCCAAGTGCCACCTAGCTACAACCTCTTTTCAGGAGGTCTCCCCTGAGCTTCCTTTTCTCCAGACTAAACCCCATGCCTCATAAGATTTGTGCTCTGTATTGTTTAGCAGCTTGGTTGCCCTCTCAGATCTAAACCTTGGATGTGCCCCAGCCTGTTTAATGATGGATGCTACTTTGGAATTCAGACTGGCATCTCCAATAGAGTTTATTGGAGTCACTTTGTCTCTACTCTTAAATCTCTAATTAAGAATTTGCCATCACTCATGGGTCCTGCAGGTCCTAAATATGCTGAGAGCTCAGTATAGAAATGGGGCTGGATGACTATAGGATTCATCTCCATTTCTCACCCTTGGGCATAAGCTGGGCTTGCTTCAGCCACTCAGCAGAGGCTCAGCTCTGCTGCTGTTTTTTAGACTGTGAAGTTCAGTGTAGAACAAACCTCTCTATGTCTTACAAGCTTGAACTTGTTGAACATACATACCTTCATTACAAAAGGTCCCCCACTGTCCCCTTCACAGGCATCTCCTCTCTGTAACACATCAGGACTGTAACCTACAGGCAAGAAAAACGGACATTTGACTGTAGGGGGAGTGGCTGGTGTTAGCCATGTTCTCTTTAAAGTTTTGGGATAAATGGCATAAATGTTTTGGGACCCATGAGATTGTTTGCTGATTCTGTCAACTCTTGGACTTTTGTTTTTCATATATTTAAAGATTCTAACACTGCATCTGTCTTTGCAGCATTCTTTAATCCACCCTCTGTGCTCTTATTCCTGTATTTTCATCAGAATTGCTGTTAGTGTCAGTTGCACTGACCCTGTACAGCAACTGTAGCTTGAGCTACTGTGCTTTTCTTGTCTTAGAAACTTATTTGTAATAATCTGTGTTCCCTGTTCTTCTGTTTACTATAGAGACAATTGTTGTCCCCTCTTTCACCTTCCTGTCACTCTTAAGTTCTGCTTTTCTTCTCCCAAGCTGTCTTCCTGAAGTCTCAATATGTCTGCATCTCAGCAATTTCAAAGAACATTGTCTAGAAAAAGAATCCATAAGAACTCTGTATTTTCAGCACACTCATGTAATTGGCTTCCACCCTAAATCAAGCAATCACATGCATTTAGATGCAAGCAGCACAAATTGAGTCAAAAATCACAAGGCTTTCTTGTAGGAACTGATAGTCTGCACAAATGAAGAATAGCAGATACTATTAAACTGGTACATAAATCCATAGTCTCTTGGTAACTTGAATTCTGTGTCCCCTTCTCACTCGAAAAGATTCTCACTGGAAGAGATTTAGGAAGGTCGGAGCCAATTTGTGGCCATAAGTATGAATAGGCTCCAAAAGATTGAGACAAGCAAGTAGATAGGATAATGGGTGTGCAGCCTTTAATTTAGGAAGTCACTGAACTGCTCTATGTACTGGTGAAAAGATCATTTTATTTGTGCTTAGTTGTCCCATATCTGCTGCTGCTAGCTAGTACCATTAGACTATTGCCTGACACAGGCTGGTGTTGCAGACTTTATTCCTAGCTTTAAGTTCTCCAGCCTTCATGTTTTCTGAGAGCTGAGAAAGTTCTTATCATAGGGAGGTTATTCTTTGTGGAGAGCATTTGCAAATTTATCAGAAAGTAACCTTGCTGCACGAGTCACACACCAGGAGCTCAGAGCCCTTGACTTCTGTGGCAGGCAGTGTTACTTACCTGCACAGAACATGTTGTCAGTGACTTTAACTTTGGTGGATGCCTTGCAGGTACGTTGATCTGCAATGGGCACATGGACCTGTTGCAGAACTGTGGGCAGGTTGGAGGGGTTAGTGGCCCATGTTTCTTTCAAGTTTCCCCAGCCAGTTACCCTCCCTTTGTAACCCGCCAACATCAGCCTGTGGAAGGAAGCACAAGTATAATTAAATGTATTGTAACAGCTTTCTCCTGCCTGGCACTCTTGCTGCAAACAGCCTTGAGAAGTCATCTTTTTCTCTCTCCTCCTCACCTCTGCACGACCTCTTTGGTAGGCAGGCAGACAGTATGGATGTAGTCACTGAAGCTGATAGGTCTCTTTAAGTGCATGAGTGCAATGTCTCGGTCCATGTTCTCTTTCCAGTTGTATTTGGGATGGATGATGATTTTATCCAACAGAGCAATCTTCTCTTTATTCTTTTCATACCTGAAATAGTTATGAAGGAAATAGCTCGCTGTACAGTAGCAGCTGAGAGTCTTCTGGAGTTAATGATACCCTCAGCTTTGTACCCTCTGAGACAATGCTGTCTTTACATAGGAGACCCTTTTGGATTTCCCAGGCTTCCTTGCTCCCTTTGACTTTAACCTTCAGGATCAGAAAGCAGCAAATGACAGCCCCATCAGATCTGTTACTGAGAAGCATGTAACATTAGCTATACTACTTCCTTGGATACTGAATGACAGCCCAACTCCAAAGTATCTCATTACCTCAAGAGGAAGCCTAGTTCTCACTTCATTCAGACTCTTACTTTGCTCTTACGTGCTTGCCAATCCGCACCAGTAAGTCACTTGTACTTAAGTTCTTGTCCCAGGGTGGATAAAAAAGACAATGAGCAGCAGTCAGGATCCAGCTGTCACTGATGAGGCTGGCACCACACAGCAGCTCCTGAGGAGACTTTTTGTAGAGCATCACCTGCCTGAGAGATGAGGAGGAAGGAAGGAAGCCCTTAGCAGGACTAAATGGGTCCTGGCATCATGCAGAAAGTGCAGAATTGGCAGTGAGCTGGAAACAGCGCTGCAGTATACTGACAAACTGCGTAAGTAGCTCTGTAGCAAAAGTCTTCCCTGGACATGTATATCCTGTGTAGTAGGCCATTTACCCCCTTTCTTTCACCTGAAGAAGTTTCTCATCCTTTTTGTTCCAGCAAAGCTGGAAAGAGGAAGACATGAAGGTGAAATACACCAACACGCTTTCTCTGGTGGTTGCATACTTGATTCAAGAGGTGAGTTTCTTTTCAGCTATTTTAGTACTGCTCTGTCAACCACTTGGAGAAGCTTTGATTAAAATCTGTGATTTGTGGATGCTGCAAAACATAGGCAAGCCCTTTTATTTCTACCTGCTTGAGCTGAAGAGAAGGAGGACACAATTCCCAAATGCAAAGGCAATACTTACCAGGGGGAGCTGCCAACTTCTGCATCGTTCCCACCAACAATTCTTCCTGTGTAAGAATCCAACAGCTCCCTCTCATTTTTGTCTGTTATCTTTTTCTTCTCAAATAAAGGACGAGTGCCACAATCTGAAAAAACAAGCAATCTGGCTTTGCTAGTCTACCTCATTTACAGTGAAGAACTGTTGTCTGCAGTCATGTAAAACTGGAAGATCTTAGAAAGGAAGTGCTTACTAGCTCCATGATTGGAACTGGATATTGACTTCTGAGAGGTCTTTGAGGAATTTAAGTATCTTCCCCTGCTTTTAACAGCTTTTGGTTAGCTTATGTTTCTGAGGAACAGTGAATAGGAAGAAGCTACAGTCCTTCTGCAATCATACCATATCTAGGGTTTTTGCTCACCTGCTTCACCAGAACCAAAAGTTTTTTCATCAAAGAAGGTTTTAAACTCTTTAGGACTAGTAGAACGTCCTGATAGTCCCTCAGACTCTTGGTTCTCATCCTCTAGCGAGCTGTCTGAGAGATGGAAAGACAGACATGGTAAAAGGCTTAAGTGTAGTTTGTTGCCATAATTATCAGCAATGTAAACATTTCTTTCCCTGCACAGTGGGTCTGATGAAGAAATGATGTTTTAGAACACCAGTGCTCTTTAACGTGCCTTGTCCACCAGTGTGAGTTTTCAGGGAGAACACCTGAGAGAGGTAACAGTGCTGTGCACCTAAGGCAAGGTAGTACATGTGATATATGGACAAAGAGGACTCCCATGTGCATGGTGCATGTACATCCTTGTCTATGCCTCCCAGCCAAGCACTTCATTCTACTCCTGTTATTTGCCGCTGCCTCAAGTGCGTGCCTACCCAAACCCAGGCAGACTTCTCACCGCAGTAGCGCAGATCACAGTAGTCAAAGTACGGTCGTTCATCTATGACACACCAGACACCCTCCTCATCTCTGTCTGGATTCCTACAGTAATTCTCTTGCAGCTCCACTTCTGGGTCAATGTCTCTTCCATGGAGCAACTCTTTGGCTTTCTCAGAGTTCCACGGCAGACACTTAGCTCCAGACACAGTGACTGAGAGAGTCCCTGTGTAAAGCATGCCTTTCTCTGGTTCACAAGGCTCCGTTGGTGCAGGTTCTACGGCTCGTGGAGTAAATGGAACTGTTGTTCTATCTTCACCTGGAAAGACAGCCGTGATTTAAGCCATAGCTGTGCACTCAGAAGTGTTGTTAGCAAATAGCACCAGAGTCCCTTTACTAAAGCCTAGAGTTCCATGGGGCCTCCCATTATGTTTGGGAGCTCCTACTGTGTTTCCATGCATGTGATGGCCCTCTAAAATACTGCAGTGTCAGAGGTGGTCCAGCAGTATATGAAGTGAGGCTGGCACTATTCATCACACTTCTCTTTGTCACCAAGATATGAGGAACAGTATTCTGTTCCCTTCTGGGGCATCTTGGAGAACCAGCTCAAGGGATGGGTTGGTGTCTCAGGCATCATAATTCTGCTGTATTAGGTTCTCCAATACCTTATTCTAAAATGTTTAACTAGGCCATATTTGGGGGTGCCTTTTACTGTGGTATTCTACTAAAACGGCAAATTTAATTTTTGCCAATGTTTCTAAATCTAATGATAAGTGAAAAATTTCCCTGCAGGACTTCTCACACTTTTTCTTGCAAGTGTCCTAATGACTACAAGCTTTAAGCAACATTTCCTGAAGGAGTGGATATCCAGTCTGTTATTGCTTGGCCTCAAGATGCCTTTCCTTGTGCACAGGGCGAGTCCCCACATGAAGAGAGACCCCATTTGACTATTCACTCTGGTGCACAACAGCCACGAGGCAAGTAACATTCACCTTTATCAGTGGGGCTGCTTCTGTGTTTCGACTCATGTCAACATGATTATAAAAGAACTGTGCACAAACCCAAGCTTTTCTAATCCTGCTATATCCAAGCATGTGGAAGTTTAACTGTAAGATACTGCAGGTCAGAAATTAACTGGTGAACAGAGGTAGCACAGATGCCTGATGGCCTCAAAGCAGAGCAGTATTTCTTCTCAGTTTATTAGATTCTGCAGACCAGAACAACAGTAATGACTTTTAAAATTTCAAAACACCCCGTGTCAAAATATTTGCTGACCTCTAACTTTTGCTTATGAGTTGTTGCTTTTGGAAGAGAAACTTCTGCTATGTGAGAAGGTTCTCTCCTTTACCAGTTCTTGTGAGACAGAGGCCAAACCCCAAGGGAGGTAGTTCTGTACTGGGGAGAAACAGGAATGTGTTAAGTGTAGGGGGATGGTTCTCCATGTCCAGTGCAGTGATGAGAGAAGGGCATCTTCTCTTTACTTGAGATTGTGAATATTAACTGCACACCTCCACAGGAGAGAATGTTAAGGCAGGCAGGCAAGCACAAACTGTAGTTATTTTGTTCTAAAGTTGGAATTCAGACCAAAAAACATTATGACTCATGGCTGTCACAAAGACAACTGGGCCAGGATTTTGGGTTGACTGACTAGAAAATACTGTAGTACATTCCACAGGACTGCTGACACTGGTTTTAATTTAGACCTAGATGAGCGTAATCTAGAGAAAACAGCTCATTATGTATGGGCAACTCAGTGACTTTTCTTCTTCAGCTCCTTTATCCTTTAAGATGCAGCTTCTCTACTCCTCCTGACCTCTGTTCATGTAAGCATTCCCCCTCCTTGACTGCTTTACTGTCAGTCTGAGTGCAGTGTTTTGCTGTGAGTGAAGGGCTCTCTGGAGTGCTGGGGCATACCACACACGGGGATGGGACACGCCTCCCGTTCCACCGTTGGGTCTCGGGTATAGCACCATGGGCCTTCTGAGTTGTTGTCTGGGTTCCTGCAGTGGTTCTCAATGAGGCTGGGATAAATGGTGGCATTAAATCTATGGGAGACAAAGCTGGTTAGGCTAGGAAGGAAGGACACCCTGGAGAACTCTTAAGGGCTATGTGGGAGATGAACTTACTTAGGAATATGTGGATATTTGCTTGTCCACACTTGACATTCAATCCCAGATTTGGTGTGGCTGATTGTTCCCCGATAGTTCTGGCCCAGTCCAAGAGCGCAGTTACCTGTCAAAATCCCAACACAGTGTAAGCCAGAGTCAGTGGAACTGGATGTTGCATTTTTCAAGGTCAGAAGTACCTTCTCACATATCCCTTTAACTTCTGCTGGGTGCATGAGCCTGCACGAGCAGAGGCATCCTCTTCCCGTGGGAAGAGCACACAGCCTAAGCTTTCTGAGCCTCATCAGAGGGAGCTGTCCCTGAGGGCTCTGTGCCTTGCTTTGGCTCAGAGCCTTTCTGAGAGGCTGCTCACACCTGACTGTCACAAGGATAGGGATATTTACCCCATGCTATTTCAGTGCACAAGCCAGATTATTTGCTGAAATGGTTAGTAGGGAAATAGAGTAAGAAATCACTTTAAATTCCTCCCCTGGTATTTTTCTTTATAATTAGAAGGCTTCTCCAACATCAGTTTAATTTTTTTCTGTACAATCTCTGCAGGAAGCAAGTTCCTGGCACTCACTGTATCTAGGAGATTGAGGTCAGCATGAAGTTCATACCTTCTAGACAAGCATCCAGAATTGTCCTGGACGTTCCCAGGCCCTGACATACTAGCAAAATAAGAAGAAAGAGACGTGTTATGTGAAAGTGGTGCCTTGAGAGGCATCATCATCAATCCAAATAAGCATCATCACCAGTTTATCATCTAGAGACAAAATACAAGTGCATAGCCCTGGAAAGTAAGCCCTTAAAAGAGGGACCCATCTCTCCAGGATGAGATAGTGCATCCTAAGGGATAAGAGTACCTGCAGGACTCAAAACAACTTACCTTGGTATTTTGACCAAAATATGTCCTGTAAAAAGAAAGAAAAAGAAAAATATATATTGAGTGACACAAAACATCAAGCCTTTCTTAGCTACTGCAATTCAAACCAGTAAGAGAACATCCCATCACAAAGAAATGAAAGACTAACCTAGCTCTGTTTATACCAATTACTATGGAGTCAAAGCAAAAAATCTGATACAAAAGCATATTCCCACACATCAGACTCAGGAATCAAGACAGTATTGTTGTTTCTAAAGAGACCAAAGATGTTTACAGCCTTCATCAACCTGCAGAGCAAGCAGAGCTTTCTGTAGAGCAGTGGGCTACAGTGCAGAAGTCCAAGCAGCTGAACCTGGAATTTCTAAGGCCACGGATCATATGTAGGTATTGCTCAGCTCTTTGGATCTACATCTCTACCATGCAGCCTGAGGCTGATTGCTTTTGAAGTGTCTTGCTGGCTTAGGCTCCTAACTGCTCATCTGTTGTATTTTTGTGTGTGGAATTCTGCAGTGACACCAGCCTTGGGGCTAGGACAAATCCCAAAAGGATAGAGCACAAATTTGGCAGAGTGAGTGAGTCTGGAAACTGGAAGAAGGGACGGGGCATGCAAAAACTTAAGCCCAAAAGAGTCTGAGGCACCTGCAGTCAGTGTTTGCCTCCTGTGCCAGTGCTTCTGTGAGTGTTTGGGACAGCAGCTCACATGTGTGAGGTACCATGCTGAACTAGTGGAAGATGCTATTCAGGACCAATGGCACTTTGTCACTTCATGCACAGAGAGGGAGAGAAAGAACCTGAGCTTTCAGATGTATTCCCTGCGGTGTCTCAAGAAGGAAAGCTCCCTAAGGAAGCCTGAGCTTGCCTTGGGGCGTGCACACATCATGTGCAAAGCGTCGTCTTTGGTTCACAGATTGGAGTATTACATCCCTGTTCCCTGGCTGTGTGTGCAGCCTGCTGGTGTCTCCCTGCAGCGGCTGCCTGGGGAATGTTTCCTGGTACCTGGTACCTACCATCTGATCGGTGGATTCAAGGGCCTCGAAAGCCTCCTCGTAACTGCATTTCTCCTCCAGGCACTCCCGCTCCAGGTTTCCCTTAAGCATCTCTTCTAGAAATCCCTTGTTGGCACGTCGGTGGCGCTTGAGCAGTGACAATGCCTGCCCCTTTTCCAGGAAAACTATCAGGTCAGAACATTGCCAGTCAAAGGGCTGCTCACAGCCAGAGGACACCTTTGTCTTCCCTTGCAGTTTCTAAAAACCACGTGCAGTTGATGTGGTGATCCCACAGCCCAGCCTCCCCCAGTGCATACAGAGAGGAGAAGCCCTGTCAGGTCTACACTTGACGATCAGAGCAGGCTCTCCAGAATTCATCCTGTCACAGCTCCCATCACTTAGGGAACAGAAGTGACAAGAACACTGCTTCCTCAGCAAAACTGCTCTGCTCATTTGCAGTTAGAAGTTTGTTTGCTTTGAGCTTGCTACAGTCCCTGTTCCCAGCCAGTGTATTTCTGTCTTGCCAGCCTCAGATCACTGTGATAAGCACAGCTTGGTTCCATTTCATGTTCACAGCCCCTGATTTGAGACCTGGAGACAGGTCTTCCTCCATACAGTAGTCGGTCTGAGAGGACTTAACCTCATGTTAAGAAAAGACAGTTAGAGGCTCTACTAGAAGGAGCAGTGAGCAGGAAGGTGGCATATTTTGTATGACCTAAAGTTTCAGTAAGGAACAGCTGAGGAAGCAATGGACAATTGAAGTCACCTAGGTCAGCTGAGGAACTCTATCCCCAAAAGCCCCATAGCTGCGTTACATCTGATTCTGGACTGAGCCACAGTCCCCTTCCCTGCCATTTCCCAGGTGACCCGTAAAATCCACTGAGTTGCTACCTCCAGCTGACAGATGCAGCTGCATCCTCCTATGTTCGCTCTGTTCTCAGCACCCTTTTGCTCCCAACTTCAAGCTTTTAGCCTGTCCTCCTGTCTTGAGGAAGAAAACTTGCCACCTGTGTTACCTGGAAAAAACTAACCCTGTCTCTCTTCCTCCTGTCATCTACTGGTACTTCTGCCCTTGAGTCTTACCTCCATCATGGCCCAAGGTGAGGTGCAGAAGGCTGGAGAAGAGCAGGCCCCTCAGTATGCTGGTTTTGGTGTGCGCCATGCTGTACAGCCCTGGCTGCAGGGGAATTGCAAAGGAAGCAGAATAAGCGGAGTCACAGCCCTGCTGGGTTAATATTGAACCAGAATGAAGAAACAGGACTCCAGGTCGTGGTGTGTCAGGGACAGTGGGACTCTTATCCCTCCTCTCTTGGCATCTCTCCCTCCCATTAGAGCATCTTCGTTTCCTTACTTAACTTCCTATTTCATATCTAGGAGGATGGCATGAGTAGCAAGAGGACAAGTTTGTCCCAGGGCACAGGGAGAACTCGGGCTGGAGAGAGTAAGCTCTGTGAGCTCTGCCAGCTCACAGCCATCCCAGCCAGAGAGCTTGCTCCTTTTCCCTGCTCTGCTCCTGTGCAGCCCCTGGCACCATCACTGCCTCCCCAACCATGCTGGTTCAGGTCCCTGCCAGTGACTCTTCTCAGAGGCTGTACTCTAGCAGCCTCAAACGCAGGAAGACTTTGAGACCTCCTTAGCCATTCCCAGCCCTTCTCTTTTTAGCTGCAAGCCCTCTGATTCTCCCTAGTGCTCAGTTGTCTTTCCTTCCTGCAGTTATCAGCAAGCTCAGCCTCAGCTATTTTGGCACCACAACACACGCTTTCAGTGTTCTCCCTTGCCCGTGACAAGGAGCAGAAAGGGTGCCTTTGACAGCCCTTTGGGAATTTAAATTTTCCTCCCAGAAAAATCAGCAGTTCCATTGGCAGTGCATTCTTCCCAATGCCTTATAATTTCCAGCTGAGTAGAGGAGGATGAAGCAGCATGAAGGCTGGGCTCCCCCTTTTCTTCCCCCCGTAGTGGAACCTACTAAAGTCCATCCAAATGGAAACAGAAACTCTGACAAGCAGGGAGCTAGCACAGCCAAAACCAGCCAAGAAAACAAGGGCTTCCAGGAACAGGGAGACAGGAATGGTCTGGATGTCATGACATCAGCTATTAAGTCAAGAACTGGACTGCCAGAGCTGGGAAGGCTCTAATGATTGCTACAGCAAGTAGACCATTGGCAACAGTGGAAAAACAGCAGAAAGCAGGGCAGCATGGGGGTAGTCTCAGGAATTGCCACATGGAACAAAAGTGGTTCCTGCCAGCAGGGAGCATATTTTGTGCTGTGCCTCTGTGCAGCTAATACATCTGTAATGTTTATCTCCATAGAAGGAGTGCAAATATTAGCATTAGGGTGGCTGAGGAATGACTCTGGACACTGGTACAAAGAGCAGTTGCAGAGGCTTCCTTCCTCACATAAGAGTTCTCCTGTTCTCATGCACACACATCTCTGCTCCCTGCTACGGATTTTGCAGAGACATCTTTAGGAATGGCTGGGATTCCCTGGGAGGAAATGACCTGGGTGGAGAGTGTGTGCATGGGATTGTTTTTAGACACAACCCTAGAAATACCCATGTTCCTTAGCAGGGGAAGCAGCATTTAGGCAGAGAGCAGAGGCAGGGACAGGAAAGAGCACAAACAAGAGTGGTGAGGTCAGAGCTGCTGCTGTGTCCCACACAGCCACCTCCACTCCTCACTGGAGGAGGAGGAACAAGCAACTTTCAATATCTTCAATCACTTTCTTTTTCATTTCTGCATCTCTGTATCTTCCTTATAATAACCAGACAGCCTTTACACTGCAGCTTAAGTCAACTTTGTTATACTTGTGCATAGATTTTTACCCTCTTCTTGTCTCTCTTTTAAAGGAAAGGTCTTACCACCTTCCATGGGATCATGCAGTATATAAGGCTAACTTTAAGCAATGCTACAATACAGCAGTTAAGCTGTTATAAGTTAAGCTTGGTTATCAGACAGGTATAAATATCTTCTAATACTTACCTATGCCATCTTCCTTTAACATTACTTCTGTTCTGGTTCCTGCATTCTTTTTGTTGCTTAAGCATTTGTTTGAAAAACCCTTACTGAAACTGATGATAATTCTGTCATTTTGTCTGGCTGCTTCTTTTCCAGCTGCTGTTCTTGTTTCCCTGGTGATACAAGACAAACCCACCTATCAGGGCAACTAGGTTGTTAACTGTAACTGCTGGAACCTTTTATCTCTAGATTACTCAAGGTTACATCTATCACTTAGGTTTCTTCTATTTCTTTGGGTTTGCTTTGTGATTGGGAATTTTCACTACATCCTGGGACACTTTCCAGCCCTTTCTGGTGTCTCACAACATTGTTAGTAATTAAAGATGCTGACTCTTCATGTTGTGGCCTTTTCTCATTCCGTAATGTGCATCTAGGGCTCCTCCCTGTTTCTCCCATTCCTGTGGTTAGCCTCTGCAGCAGCCCAGCATCCATCAGGTATCACTTCTTCAGGGGTGACTCCCACCCCTCCAAAATTTAACTCTTCCATTCCTGTAAGCAAAGTTTTATAATTTGCTTTTCTTTCTGCCTTCACTCACCCATGAATGGTGGATGCTATTTTCTTTCTTAGGACAAGAGATTTAAGATACATTTACCATCCAGAGTTACGGCTTGTAACACCGTTGGGAGTTTTGATCTTTCCATGTGTTGATCCTTCTTTTTAAGTAAAGAAAGCCTTTGACTTTTTTTTTTTCCTGTGTAACTACTTTTTCAATTTCCAGGGAGCAGAATATAGGGGGTTTGGCCTTGGCCCATTGGACCTTTGTCTGCTCTGTGATGGATACATTTTGCTGGTTCAATAGTTGGGGCATTTATCAGTCTGTTCCTAGAGTGAGTTTTACAGTTTGATCAAAGGGACACCTGGATACAATCAGAAAGATGAAACCCTTATCCCTTCATACGGTGGTTCCCCTGTCCCTGAGGGCAGAGTGGGGAAGGACTTCAGGACCCAGAGAATTGTCTCCTTCCCTTGCAGTCTGCTCCTTTTCATTCAAACACCTTGGTCAGGTTTAAGCCAGTTTACAAATTGGCCAGGGGCTGAACCCTGACCCTGGTGTGAGGTTTAAATGTAACACTTGTGTGCATGCCTGACACGTGGTGTGGCCCTGCCAGCACAAAGGACCCCAATCATCCAAAATACCTTGATACTTGTCACCCAGGAGTGTTCCAGCAGCACCCCAAAGCTTTGGTGAAGCCCTGCCAGCATGGTGGACCTCACCACCCAGGAGAGCTGTGTGCTTGCTGCCCAAACCTGTAATGGTAATGGGTGTGCATGATCTCCAGCCAGCTGGGTAATCCGTGTGTCTGCTGTCCTGAAGCACTGCCTTCACTGGCATTGAAAGGCAGCACGCTGTGTAACTCTCCCCATGCCAGCATGTGGCACCAGGGAGGCACACATCCTTTTCCTTGCTACTCTTTTCCCTTTCTCACCAGGATCCTGACAACTGCACCAAATGTAATGCACTGGTGTGAGGACTTGTTATGGATCCCAATAAAAAAAGCTCTCAGAGCCCACAATGTAGTCATTAAAATACCATTTATTGGACATAATACAAGAAAGGGCATAGCATTAGATAATCCCACACCCCTTCAGATGCTGCAAACACCAAGCTATAGAGCACTGCACAGCTATCTAGTCAGGCCACAGCACCCTGTACAGATCCCACCCATGCTGAGGTTCACCAGCACCATGGTCTTCAGGGCTTTTACAGGAATTTCCTAGGAGTAAAAAACTTCATGCATCGTTTTGCTGTCAAGCAAAAGGTTGTTCACATGAGAACAGTGCTGTTTCTAAGACAAAGACACGGTGGTGGCATCCCCACCATGGGAGTCACCTACGAGCTCCTCAGAATCAGCCAGCTAAGTTTATCTTGCAGCCAAGTGATACGTGCAGCACGGCACAGACATGCTCACACCCACTCAGATCAACTGTTAGGTGAACAATGTTTCTGTGAAAACCTCCTAATTCATAACTGCTCCTTCTATGTCTCTCCTGTGACCTTAGCATGAAGAAGCAGGTCAGCTATTTAGGCAATAGGGGTCTGGGTTCTCCCTGCCCCTTCCCCCTCATTGTTCCCCCTTCTCTCCCAGTTCTGCTGTGACCGAGGGCACACGCTTCAAACACAGCACATGAGCTCCAGTGAGAACATTCTGCAGCTGTGTCAATATTTGAGTTTGCATAGGCACCAAAGACAGAACAGTAGGAAGCACTGCAGCTTCAAATGCAACCCCCCTCACGTGCCCGTGCTCCAAACACTCAGGGAAGACCTAGCTCATGTGCCCCTATAGACAAAATAATTAAAAATTAGAATATCCAAAGGTTTATCAACTGAACTCATCTTCCATTTTTACATCACATCAAAGTGTCATGGACCTCACTGTAGCACCTTGTCTGCAAACAGGTTGTAAAAAGTTCACGAAAAAAAATTAATGTAGAAACTGCAAAGAGCAGCTTTTAGGAGTGTCACATAACTGCATTCATAGCACCCCAAAAGGGAACTGTGCTACTTATGGTTCCTTGATGCCTCTATATTTTCCTCTTGTGCAGTGGGCATGAGAAACCCAGAGAATTTAAAGCCACTAAGCAAGACTAAACAAAAAAAATTGAGGAACTGCAGATGTTTGAGAGGCATAAGACAGAGAGCAAGAATAGCTAAAACTGAGGATTCAGCAAATGAAAATGGTGTTCCTATGTGAGAGTGCAGAGCAGGCAAGTCTGAAAGACCTGTTAGGTCTGGCTGGTATTGTTAGCCCTTCCTAGGAGGCCAAGTTGACACAGCTGGGCACTTCCTTCCTGCAACAGGACTAATTTACATCAGCGTGCCTCAGCTGGCAAACAGGCACTGAAAAGATGGAGTAGAGGGGATATTGGGATGTAGTTGTGGCTGTGCTGTCTTTTAATGTTTTGGTGCAGGGGTAGGAGAGAAAGGGAAGAGAGGAAGCAAGAATGTGTGAAGAGAAACAAAGGAAAAATTATTGAACCCAACTTGAATGTGGAGAGGAAATGGAAAATCTTCTGAGCAGGGATGAACTAGTCAACCTTTGTGGAGGGGTGAGGAGCCTTTCAGCTGGGGACACTGAAAATTGCACAGTGAGACACAGAACTATCCTTTTCGTGTCCTCAGACAGACTGTCTGGTCACTGTAAGTGAAGGAGACTGACAGCAAGCAAACCAGGTGACAGCAGAGAGGGCACACTCAGCCCTAGCTCCAAGGCAGGATTTTGCTTCTGCTAATTGTGAAAAATGCTCTTCATATTACAAAGTACCTTGTAAACACTTGGGAAGCTGCTTACCAGTAATGTCTGGCACCAGCATGAGCTTCAAATGATCAGAAGCGTTGCTTAGCTACAAGAGTAAAAGCCCAGGAAAGTGCTTGAATAGCAACAAGTAATTAAAAAACTTGAAAGGAAGGCACTGTTCAAAGCCACTGCTTTGAGACTTTTCCTGCCTTCCCCACAGTGCACTGTCACTGACTGACAATGTAACACAGGCAGAACAGAAGCCCTGCTCATTAACGCTGTGTCTTCTCCAGGATGTTATTCCCATCAACAGCCAGTGCCTTCCCTGAGCCAGGCCCAGCATGTGGCATGTGTAGGCTCATAGTTTCAATGAGCAGCTACTGCAAAGAGCCACGTTTATACAGGCAGTTACCTCCAAGACTGCTAATTCTGCCTGGGGCTGAGCCACAGGGCTTTGTTGCTAACAGAGAGATGAGAGAGCTAGGTTTTTGTTTTTTTTACTTCATTTTAGTAAGTACAGAAGAAGATCAGCCAGGGCACGTTGGGACAGCCAGGTATCAATCTTGACCTCTACCACTTCTGCCACAGCTCCCAAAGCCCATCCCCTCCTGGATGATGACCATGTCACTGAATGAGGCCTCATCCTGCATCACAATGCATTTGTCCTCATGCTCAGAGAGGATGATTTTGATTATATCCTTTGCTGATGGACACATGGCCTTTGTCCCATGTGCCCCAGGATCTGGGATCTGCCTTGAGACTGGCAAGTAGCAAAGCAGGGACTGCTGGCTGTGATCAGCAGCTCAGCCTTACTCACTGGCCTCAGCACCTACTCCATGAGCAGGGCTGGCTCTGCCACAAGTCCCCCCTGCTGGCCCTTCCTCTGTGGTTTCTTTCTTGCTGCCTGAGGTAGGTCCACAGCAAGTGAGGCCACTGTAGTGGTGAGTTCCTCAGAGTCCTTTCCCACCTTTTGGGTGAGCACATGGTGCACAAGCCTCTGGGAAGAGTGTAGCCCATGCCACAGAGCTCACATTTGCAGGGCTTGCCAGCCAGGTGGGATTTCTGCTGGCACCACAGCTTAGTGGCCAGGGTGTAGGACTTGCTGCACTGCTTGCAGGTGAAAGTGCACTCCCCCATGTGCAGGTGCATGTGGTTGCACAGGGAGCTGAGGCTGGCCAGGTGACACCCACACGTGGCACACTGGCACCCCTTGGGAGTGGCCAGGCCAGTCCCTGTGGCCAAATGGATCTCCCTGTGCATCCAGAGAGAGCCAGCGTGCAAAGTCCTTGCCTCAGTGCTGGCAGGACAAGGGGTGCTGGCTGGTGTGTGGCACCTGGTGCTCCTGCAAGTCTCACTTGGGGCAGCAAACCTTGTTACACTGGAATGGCCTCACAGCCCCACGGGCCAACGCGTGGGCCTTGAAGCTCCCCTCTGAACTATAGCTCCTGTCACACTGTGTGTGCAGGAGGGGCTTGTGGCCAGGGTGGACAAAGCGGTGCTTCTTGGGGTGGCAGAGCCACAGGAAGGCTTTGTCATACTCTCTGGAGCACCACCTGTGCTTGATCATCCCTTTTGGGACAGAGATTTCAGAGGGGGGCCTGGGCTGCCAGAATAATCCTCCATCAGCTCTGTATACTTCTCCTGCCAGTCAGGCACCTCCAGTGAGCCCTTCTCCCCATGCTCTGGGAAAGCCAGTCTGAAGTTTTTGGAAGTCTTGCTCTCCTTCTCACAAATCTCTAGTCTCTCCTTCTGTAGGACTGGGCTTCTGGGGTTTCTACCCACTAGTCCTGCCATCAGAGTCCTGCAGGCACTTTCGGAGTGGGCTGGCAAGAGCACGCACCTTGCATGACTTGCCAACTAAGGGAGCACTGAATCAAACCCTACTTGAGGGAGACAACAGACCCAGGTCTCCAGGACTTGCTGCCTGCTGTCCTATTTCCTTTTTTTTTCTGCTGTAGATCTGGGATCCACACCGTTATCCAATTCTTTGCACATGCCAGCGGTCTTAACATGGTTGAGATGGGCTCGACATACTGATTCTCAGTCCCCAGCACCCTGGCTTGCCACGGCTTGTGTTTGGAAGCTTCTTGCAGCTTGTGGAAATACTTGGTGGACAGCCTGCTAACAGGGACATTGAGGACTGCGGCTTCATCAGCTACTGCCTTGGAGACCTCGGGATCCCCCGCACAAACACCAAGGCATGATGGATGAATTAACGCTGGCTGTTATGTGACATGATTGCTGCTGGATAAGAGGAAGACGAACACTGGAGATGGATACTCTGCTATGCAGTAATCCTGGGGCTCTGCCATGAGAACCATTATTTTTATGATCTTTTTTCCCTTTTAAACTGGGGAAGAGGGACGAATCTCTGATTTGTCACCACAGACAGTACCCGTGCAGCATTCCTATTGTTTCATGAGCAGTATTTCTAGGAAGTATGGTCATGACTGGCATCAAACAGGGCGACACGCTCTTTTCTCGGCCGGTAGCTCCTAACAAGAGACGCCAGGTCCGAATCGCCGTCCCGCAGGGGCTGTAGGGCGCTCACACACCGGGGACAGCTGAAGGCGCAAACCCGACGCTCGGGAAGGCCGGGCCGCTCATCCCACCCACTCTGGGCCTCGGCACGCACCTACCAGGGGTTCCGCCTGCGGGGGTGGCCCGGGCCCCCGCGCCTCCGCAGCCGGCCCTCGGCCTGGGGCGCTCCGTGCCGGCGGAACGCTGCGAGGGAGCGGCGGACGCGCCCGGACGGCGGCCGGCAGCGGGCGGGGCGGGGCGGGCTCCCCCAGCGGCGAGACCGCGCTTCCGGCGGGCGGCGGTGACAGGCGGGCGGCGGCGGTGGCAGGTACCGGCACCGGCGGGGCGGCGTGGCGTGTCCGGGGGGCGCGGCCGGGCCCGGCCTGCAGCAGCGGGGCCCGGCGGCTTGTCCTGGTGCTGCTGGGGCGGGGGAGCGGCCCGGCGGCGGGGCTGGGGCTGAGGCTGGGGCTGAGGCTGAGGCTGAGCGGGCCGGGGCTGGGCCCGGGGCCCCGAGCGCTCCGCCCGGGTGTTGCCGGGCTCGCCCTGTGTGAGGGAGCGGCTCGGTTCGCCCGCGGTGCGCGCCTGGCGGGGAGAGCGCGGCTGGTGGAGCGCCGCGGGCACCCGGGCGGGGAGAGCCGGGCCGGCAGCCCGCGGTGTCCTGGTCACCGCTGATCGGTGCTGCCGGTGCAGGTACCGCCGGAGCGGCTCCGCCGGGCCTGCTTCTGGCTGCTCCCGACCTCGGCGGCTGCAGCGGGGCTGGGGCTGGCTGCCATTAACCCCGGTGCCCCAGAAACAGAGCCTGGTACTTGTTCTGCCTTCAGGCAGTTGGCGTGTTCTAGGGAACCTTTTTGTTTGTTAAAACAAACAGTGTAGCTAGCAGATCTGTGAGTCCCGTAAGCAATCTTGAGATTCGCTCGGGTCTCACAGGAGATGAGCGGAAGGGAGCGGGAGAGGACGGATGTCTGGTGCAGGGGGTGATGAGGAGGAGGAGGAGGGGTGCGGCCCGCGCAGGGCTGTGTGTGCCCCACTGCCTCCCTCACAGGGGAGCCCCGGGTGGGTCCTGCACGGCACCGGGAGCAGCCTCTGAACTTTGTGCAGCAGCTCCGGGGAGGACGCTTGGAGAGTTCAGCGCCTTCACCCTCAGACTCTGCAGAGAACCAGTAAGGGGAGGTTGGCTGCTCGCTAAGGGTGCATTTCCAGCGGGCACGGAGGTGGCCTTCAGCAAACGGATTCAGATGACTGGGGGAGGAAGGCTGCTCAATTAAAAAGTTGTTGGAATAATGAAGGACCGAAGAGCTTCCCTGAGCAATAGCGTGTCTTGTCCTGAGTTTGCTGGTCATGGTGAGCAAGGTGTGGCCCTTGACCTCTGGGTTCTTTCAGGGTAGTACCAGGGTAGTGATGCTTTCAGTGGTATCTATCATCAGTCTTGGTGTGAGCTTTGTGGGTGAGTCTTGGTTCTGGAACTCATTCATGCATGTGAGTGCTCTGAAGGTCTGCTGCTGTGTAGCTGCTCCCTTTTCTTGCAGTGTGCTTGTTGCACTAGAGCAAAGTGCAGGGTCTTGATTGATGTGTACAGAAAAAGAGACGTTTGTGCAAGTAAGCCGAAACTGGGAGGAGGTGTGGATGGCAGCAGTCAGAAAAATAATCCCAGAACTGGGACTGTGTTGCATTTGACCATTGCTTGTTTTCTTGCACGGAAGAAGAGGCCACTTTGCTTCTGTAATTCTTTATTGTATGTACAGCTCCAGGGTGTGGTAATATGTGCATGGACATATTTTGAAGTGTAATTCACTTCTGAACTAATAGTACATCTGAAAGAAAAACAGGAAAAGGAAACTACCAAGCAGGTGTAGCTTAGAAATATGTGGTAGAAAAGTAGTGAAACTGAAATTGCAGAAAAAATTAGTGTGCATGAACAGCAGCTACCAAGATTTCCTGGATATAAGTGAATGGTCTTCCCTAGGTAAATTCTGGATCTTATATAAAGAGTCTTCAGCACAGAATTTCTGTGAAAATTGTATTTTAATGGTCTGAGTTCTCTTCTTTAGCAGAATGTGCTGGTCTCCATCACATGTCTGTCTTATCTAGGAAAGTTAATTTTTATTACACAGCAAGTGTTCAGGTGCAGTGTAGTTGCAGAAAACATACTTAAATACTTGGAAAAAAGATAACAGTTAGCTCTTCAGAGCCTGGCAGTAAGTAAATGCTTCTGCTGCCATGTGTGATTCTTTAATTTTTAAATGTTTGGCTAGAATTTTTGATTTTTTAATCCAGATATGTAATTTTTCTTATCTTATTATTTGCTATATGGAATGTAGCAGTTGCATCTTGTCATGACATTTATGTAAAACAGGTGCTGTTTTAAAACTGAGTTAAATCTGTTGGAATGCTCTTTTATTGTTAAAAAACATGAAATGTTTTTAACAAACACTTTACCCAATTTAACAACTATGCCATCATGATACATGTGAAGTTTCTGTTTAATGGCAGATCCATAGGGATCATTTTTGAGTACACAGGGAAGCCTCTCATGCCTCTGCACTACTGAAAAGTGAAATGTGTATCCTTATATGAAGATCCTCAATTTGTGTCTTGCATCCTAACTCCAGTTCTCTCCTTCTCAGAGCCTACTAGTTCCCAAGCATTGAGAGGATTACATGTCCTAAACTGCTGTCTGGTTATCTGATGTGGGACCCCGTGCTTTTGCCTTTTGCATGTTGGGAAAGGGCTGGAGAAAATTCTGCAAAACCTTCTGGGGCTCTCTGGGTACTACAGTCTGGTTCACAGAAGCACCTGAAATCTAAGAGGTCTTCTGCTCTGGATCCTGCTTCCATTAGCACCATGGAGCAGTGACCTACAGCCAAGGAATGGAGCTGGCTGTGAAAACCACATGAAGGTGTCTAGAGAGCCTTGTCTGTTTTTCCAAGGGGTGAGACCAGAGCACTATCCACTGGGCTTTTCTTGCAGTGTGGATCCTACTAACAGCTTCCTTCTTCCACACGGTGCCACACTAGATTAGTTTTACGCCTCAGGGGAAATCCCCCAGTGCTGTCTAGTAACCTGCTCTTCTGTCTCTGGACAGTGCTGCAAGTTGGTTATGAAGCCGAGTGATCTGTGTAGGGACAAGTGGGGACACTTGGTGACTTGCTGGTCCTGTGGCAGTACCATCACTGCTCCGTGGGGGGATTTGGATTTGGTCCCTAAGCATTTCAGGACCCAGCTTTGGGGAAGTGGTTACTGGGCATCCCCATGGATCTCCCATGAGAGGCATCTCAGTGGATGGCAGCAGCTGAATGTGGGCCCTCTGTCCCCACCAGGGCCGGGAAGCCCCTGAGAGCTGCCCTGGGGAGCCATGGATGCTTCCTCAGCATGGAGCACTGGCTTGGGGGCTGCTGAGCTCCTGTGGGAAGTGCTTGAAGCTCGCTGAGTCATAGGAGTCAGTGCCTGCCGTTACCATAGAAATGGGATCAGCTGCTCGGGGTGGGGAGTCCTTGTCCCTTGGCTCCACTGCTGCGTGGTTCCAGCATGAGCTCACGGTGCTAGGGAACCTGATTTCTTGCTCCTTGCCCTGTCGAGATCAGAGGAGGTCAGGCAGCTCTGGCCCTCACCAGAGGGCAGGGAACAATTTTGCTTGATCTTTGCATGACTGCAATGGTGGGACTCTGTGTGTCTGATGTGCTGTCTTGATGACCTGCTGCCTGTATATACATGCTCTTTCATATTTTGGGAAACATTGCATTTGATTAGCAATAGCTTCCAGTCCTCTGGGAGCCCCAGAGAGGTGAAAACTGGTTGTAAACTGGTGAGTAGCAGGTAAGAGAGGACAGGAAGTAAATAATAAGCTTGGAGTGATCCAAAGGGGGAGGAAAACCACTGAATGTCCAATTTCCTGTACTCTCAAAATGCATCCCCAAGCTTGGTGGCAAGTGTAGACCTGAGCATGGATGTGACATCTTCCAGAGCTCAATCTTGCACAGGTTTGATCCTCTGTGCTCAGTCTGAGTAACTATTTCATTGTTTTCTCTGGATAAATATACACAGTCAAGCTCTAGGGATAGAAGATGCAAAACATGATTGCCCCCTCTCCATTCTGCTAAAGGAAATCACTTTACTGCGAATATACTTGTCACACTAAGGTGTTGTGCCTCCTCAGATCATCTTTGAACCCTTTGCTCTCCTCATAAAGCAAAATAAACACAAGGCATCTCTGTGAAACAGTGTTAGAGACTCACTGATGCAAGGTGTCACTTCGTTTTTCTACAATTCCTCTTGGCTTGCTGCCTGCTGATCACTGAATTACTGTCCATGCGGTCTGTGTGAGCAATCCAGATCTACACAGTTGTCCTTTTTAATGTTTCCTTGCTTACTTCCAGGAGAGTGAATTCAGAGGATAACAGCTGCTTCCCAAAGATTGTCCCTGAGAGTTGGTACTCTTAGAAGGTCCTGTATGCTGTGCTAGCTCAGTCCCAGCTTTAATGTATCTTCCACCTCAGATGAGAGCGAGAAATATTTGCAAACAACATCAAATGCACTGACACCTCTGTTTCTTGGACCCTCTTAATTCTTCGGTGTCCTTATGGCATGCTTGGTGAAAAATACTCATTCAGGCAGTATGGCTTTAAATGAAAAGAGACAGTTCCTTGCTGCTGGCTATTGTATAGGAGAAAGGATTTACCGAGTGATGCTGAAAGGAGATGAGGATTGTATGTGTATTGTTCTCCCTGTTCTACTAGCTCAGCCTAAAAAATTCCTGTTTTAAGGAGCTGTTCACTTCTCTGTTCACATCCCAGCACACTGAAGCACCCACTTCAGTGTTGTTGAGAGCTCTGGTTCTCCATTATGGGGAGAGGGAGGAGGGGTGATTCTTGGGAAAGCTTCCAGCATTGGGCCAATTGTGGAAACAGCCGGGCTTTGTGCCAGCCGTTCAGAGGGAGGGGAGCTCCGAGCCATACAGGGAGTGTATCAGGCAGGGGCTGGTGCTGCCTGTCGCCTTCCGCAGAGTCCTGGTGCTGCTTCTGTTTCAGGAGAGAAAAACTATTCTGTCCAGAGCTGTGGTCAAGCAGAGGCTCCTTGAGAGGGTTGGTACAGCTCTTGATGGCCTTTGATGGCAATTGACATGAAAGAATCTGACATGTCGTGCCTCGGCAAGGAGGAGGAGTTCCTGCCTGTATTAAGGGGGAGGGGAAACAATCTCTGGAAAAGTGAAGATAAGGGAGTATTGGGGGAAGTCAGTGAGAAGAGAAGCGCCTCTGTGGGGAGGTAGATTTGTGATCTGTGTCTCACCTAACAATCTCTGCAGTCCCTGTTCTAGGCACTGCAAAATAAACCGTGGTTTTTGGGGACCATGGCTACAGACCCACTGTCGGAGCTTCAGGATGACCCAAATATGGATGATACCAATCAGTCCCTCAGCCAGCTCAAACTGGCCTCCATAGATGATAAGAACTGGCCAGCAGATGAAGCCCCTGATTTTCCCAAATCAGGTAAGTATCCTGTTTGTTTGGGATCTGGGTTTTGGCCAAAAAGCAGTTGTTTGTCTTGCAGCATTGTGGTCATAGCTACATATACAGAGAGCCCCAGCTCCATTTAAAAGCTTTATAGACACATTAAACTTGCACCACACCCAAGTGAATCAGCCTCAGTATTGAACAGCACTAAGAAGTGCAGAGCCAGCTGCTGTAAATATGCTCTTCTCAGTCCTGTGCCTGGCTACATTTTGGTGCTGACAGTATAGATGTGCTATAAATCCTTGAGTGTCCTCCATTATGGTCTCTTGCAGGAGAGTTTGCCCTTCTGGACTGGAATGGTCTCAAACATCCTTCTGGGAGGTGGGGCTGGAGACCTGAGCTGTTGCTCTGAAATCCTGTGCTATGAACTGTGATCAAAGAGGTCAGGAAAATTAGCTCAAGGATGTACAGGATGACCATCCATCAAAGGACTGTGTTAAGATCCTCCTTTCCAAAAAAGCCTTGATGGTGTCCCTGGGATTTTGTCTTTGTGAATATTTGTGACATATCTGAAGAGTTGTTTGAGAGAGTGTACATTCTGAGGGACACGTATGGATCTCCTAGGACTGACAGGACTCTTTGGAAGTCATTGCTGCTCTTGTCCACTCAGAATTTCAAAAGCGGGTTTTCAGGGTGTACAGTTGCATACATTAGTCCCTCCCATGTAGAAGTGCCATTTTTTCTTAGACCTCTGTCTCTTTGTACTTGCCAGTGTGCTCCAGATCCCTTCTTCTGATTGCTTGTTTCTTGTATTTTGTGCAGATGACTCCAAAGGCTCCCCTGAGCCTGTCACTCACCTGCAGTGGGATGATCCCTACTATGACATTGCCAGGCACCACATTGTGGAAGTAGCAGGTGGGAACCTTTCTGTTTTCTCCTTTGATGTCTTTGCAGCTGGGCTGGGGAAGGGCTTTTCTAATAGGGCTCTGGGGACTTCTGCTGTTTGCCAAGCCCAAGTGGCAATGAAGTGGCACAGAAGGAACACCAAACTTCTTCAACGTTTGTGATATGTGTAATTTTCCATTGACTTCAGCTAAACTTGTGTTACTTCTTGGCTCTTGCTGACTTGATTCTATTATTATCAGGACTCAGTTGCTTTTGCTGAATTGTTTTAGAGATGGCCCTTTACTATATCCTGAGCACAAAAGTGGTTTTTGTTTGATAATGCCACAGAAATTACCTAGTTAAGCAATACAGTTGTAAGGTCCTCAGCTGACTGAGTAATCCACAGTAGGTGGCATCACTCATATCTGAATGGCCAGAGCTTGCCATCCTGCCCAGAAATAACATGTACAGAAATCTGAAACGGGGAATCAGCCCGTGTTCCACTGCAAGGAAAGACCTGTTCATTCAGGGTCACAAGCATTTGGATTTTCTTTGTGTTTTCTTGTCCATGTTATTTATTTGCACTAACCCTTGGTGATATACTTCTGGGACCTCCATAAGAAAGAGTTTTGGGGGTATTCTCCAGTTGCTGTGGTGAGCCTGATTGAAGGGTAAGGCCAGTTTGTCTTGTGTTCCTTGTTTTTAAAAAAAGAAGCACTTCTTCAACTTGTTGTGACTTGATTCATACCTCCTGCTTGACTGTAGCCACCTCCTACCACTCCTGCTGCCACCTCCTACCCCTCCTACTGCCATATCTCTGTACCTTAGTCCCTGCCCCACATGTGAATTTTCAAGGAAGCAGGGGCACAAGCTGGAGTCCTCCTGATTCAGGGTTGTTCTGCAGCAGAGTTTGACCACAACAGAAAGAGTCTCAGGCACTTACTTTGGTAAGAGTTGTCTTGATATCATTCTTTTCTGGGCAGTTTTCTCAAATGAGCTTTCTTTTTCCTGATCTCTCATGTTCTATCTTTTGTGGAACAAAATGATAATAGCAGACTCAAAACCTTGTTGTTTATTGTCTCCTGCTCAGTTTGACAGGCCAGGTGTTTGACATTTGGGCCATTATGCCTTAGAGATTTCCCAGAAGTGTTTTCGTTTACAAATGTGTTACTAAGCTGCTTTTCCATGGGGCTGGAGTTTCAGGACTGGGGTTTATAGAGGTTTGATTGACCCTGGTCTCTGCTGCTGAAACAGGAAAGGGACAGATGTGTGGACTCCACCATTTCAGTGGTAATAGCCAGAATATTTGGAATGCAAATTGCAGAGGTAACTGGTGTTTGAGGACTCTGGGAAAGGGTGAGTTAAGTGATACAGTCGTCAAAGTAAGCTTCAGACTAAGTGCCTAGCAGAGTTTAGATCAGAGACATTGATAAGACTGGAATGTCAGCCCAAACCAAGAATATATTTTGTCTGCTGCCTCCGACATAAACACCACTCTTTCTGTGGGATTTCTGTTCCAAGGTAACGTGACTTTTTCTTTGACAAGCTCTCTGAATGGAGTATCACTCCAGTGGAGGTGTGTGTCAGTGGCTTTTGGAACGTAGCCATTTGACTCGGTCTAGGGTAGCAAATGAAGAATTAACCAGCCTCCTGTAAAGATTCCAGGGTGGGATGGTGGCTGACTGGGAGCTGTGCCTGCATTCTGAACTCTTTCCTGTGGTGGTTTAAATTTGTATTCCTGCAGTGTCTCTGTATAGTGCAGAAAGTGCTCAGAGAGGCTTCTGTTCTTGGCTCTTGCTGGCCAATTTTCACCGGTAGCTGATGTGTCTGAAAGCATGTGATGGTCCCACACACGGCGTGTGCTCTGACGCCTTTCTGGCACTGGGAGAGCTTGGAGCACAGCTCCAGATAGAGGAGATTTGCTGCCATGTAGGTTTGAGACTTGCTGGTTTCTCATCTCCTGAAAGGAGAATTTATGAAGTCGATCAAAGGGGTCTGACTTGTAATCTGGGTTCCAGGGTGCAGCTGTTAATTTTTTTTTGTTCAGTAATTGACAATTTTAACTGTTCAGAGTATCAGACAGGGTAGTGTTCTCTGGATTGTTGTTGCAGGCAAACAATCTGGGAAAGTCTGGAAAAATCGTATTAGAGGTAGCCTGGAGAATAAAAATCTCACTGAAGATTAATATGAAACTGTTCAGATCTGGCTCTGCTGACAAATCGTGTTTTTCAGCAGCTGCAGGTGCAATGAACACTGGCTATGCTGAGCCTGAAACAAAATTATCCTAGTTCTCTTGTAAATATTAGCAAATGGCAGCAGATCAAGGATAGTTTTATCCATTTTATTGATTCATTAGCTTTCTGTCCCGTGTCCTTCCCTGTTCTCCACTTTAGAGAAGAAAGTTTATGGCTAACTCTGTTCCTGCCTTCCCTGAAATATGTTCTGGGATGATGATGCTATTTTGAGACAACAGCAGAAGGCTGATTCCCATCCTCGGCTGAACTCCATGATCCCAGTGTTATCCTGTGTGGTCAGAAAAGTAATTGCTTCTTGCTGGATGCGTGCATGATGTTAATAACTTAATAAAAGCCTGGTTTTGATGACAGAAAGTTAGCACACTCATTTTCTAGCTGACCTTAATTTCTGAATCAGTCCAAGGCATGCTGGATTTGAAAAGCCTGGCTATTTGACCTAAGAGGGGGAAAGTACTGAAAAACATTTTGCAGAATTTGTTAGGTTTTCCTAACAAAAACCCCTAAGTTTTTGGGGTTTGTTTTTCACTTAAAAATAGTGCAGCAGTTTCATGGATACTCTCCTTTGTGCCCTATGCTCCTGTCTCTTCTGGGGACTGGGATCTTGCAGGAAGAGGCTGTCCATGGGAAAGGAGCAGGCATGTTACTTCTGTCCCATGTGATGGTGTGTTACACAAGGATGACAGTCAAAGGCATCTGGGCCACAGTCCTGAGGGAGCACTCAGAACTGGAGTATTGTTAGGAATCACAGTATTTTAGTTTAAGGAAACATTCTTTTGGTTCTGGGACTCGATGCTTTTCTGGAGGAGGATGTTGGTGCTCTGCTGGTCTTTTGAGACCTGCCTTAAAGTGTGTGTTTATGGAGTGTTTTATGCAGGCTCTGGAGAGGTCTCTGTGTGGTTCTGTTCTTGATTCTGAGTGCCTCTTTTTGTGAGCACTGTAGCAGTGAAATTCTTTACATGTAGCCAGAAGCTGAAAGAGAGGAGGTTTGATTTCATTGCACAATCCACTTTTGCAAAGTGGTTTTTTCCTTGCTCACGTCACATAGCATTTGGAGGAAACACGAGCTCCTGGTTGAGGGCTGTTAAGGAACTATCCCAAGTTTCTGATCTGATGAGAGTTTCTGTGTTCTCCTGCCAGTTCTTACATGGCAAAGGTGCTGCTTCCATCTCCTTAAGGATTGAGGCAGACTAAATGTGACATAGTCTTGGCCTTGAATTTTAGCACAGGCTGAATTGCAAAACTAAGGCAGGTAGTTAATAATAGTCTAAAGGAGGTCTCTGGAGATGGCAGTTCATACTGGAAACCTGTGGCTGTGTGGGAAGAGCAGGGCTCTTGTCAGCTCTGACAAGGTGTTCCTTCCTCATTCTGCTACCCAGTCTGAAATACTGGTCTCTCCTTTGTGGTCAGTATGCAAAACTATGGCTATGAGGTTCATCAGCCTTCTCATTTTACACAATAACTGCCTTGCTTTCTTTTGGGATAAGAAAACGGGGGCCTAGCATATATTGGCATATGAATTTCTCACTGCCATGGAGGGTAGAAGATAGTCTATCAGTGGTCAGGAAAGTGGCTGTCACTATATACTCCAGCTACATAATCCCTGCCCAGTGATTTCAAAACTTTGTTGGAGCTCAAAGCACATTTGTGTGGGAGATCTGCTGCCTCACACCATTAATTGTCAATCTGTGGGGCTGCCCTCGCAGAAAGGCTGTGATGCCAATATGTGTGGAGAGCTATGAGTGTACCTTCTTTTGTGGTACTGGATTGAAGCTGCAATTTCAGCAGTAAGTCTGTTTTCACTGGTGAATCTGGTACCAAACTTACCCAACAAACGTGGCTGCAGGTGCCACAGCTGTAACTGGTGCTGATGATTTGGTGTAGATGTTGGTGATTGACATGGGGAGGTAAAATCAATCTTGGAGCACCAGTAGCTGTTGTTTCTCTAGGCAGGCAAAGGTAGAAGTGGCAGACAAAACTTGTGTTGAAGGTGTGTTACAGGGTGTCTTTGGTGGCTAACAGACTCAGCAAAGGCCCATTAGCAAAGGGTAACAAGGGTCCTTTACCTTTAGGCATGGTACATTATTACTGGCTCCATTAACACAGACTACAAACAGCATTTTGGCTGGTTTTGGAAGTAGTTTCTGGCTTTTAACTTTTTTGTTTGTTTAAGAATATTTTGTATGATAATAAATGATGAATTGCCTCTGTAGAATTGAGTCCATCCGAAGCAAGCTCAGCTTGTACACCATATTTTGATATGCAAGGTCAAGGGAAGGGAGGGTATCTAAGTAATTTTAAGTTTCTAAGGGAGGCTAAGAGAATGGAGAATTTCTTCCTAGAGCCCTGCTCTGCCAGGGCTCCTGGCTTGATAGGCCCATGTGTGTCTGCTGAGTATAGAGCTGTGAGAGTGATGGAAAGGGCTGGGTGTGATAATAAATGCCTTCATAAACTAGAGGAACCTTTTTCTTTTTAATTCTAATTGGCAATTCATTTTTTTGAATTCAGAATCTACTAATCATGATAAAAAAGTTATGGGCGTGGGATGTGTTATTCATATGGGTATGATGCCATTCTCTGTACACTTCTGAAGTTGTTCAGAGGACTTCAGAATTAATTGCAATTAAATCTTTTAAAAGTGACAGTACAGCAGTTGCCATTTTGGTGGCAGAGGAATTGTAACAGTAAGGGCAAGAAATTCAATTATACAGAATTAGTTGCAAATTCAAAAAAGAGATTTGGGAATCAAGGGTTGCTGTTATTGCCTGTAATTGTTAGATAAGGCTGCTTTGGAGAGGAGCATGGGGGAAAGATGAAATGGAAGGAGGTTGAATGCTGCAAGACAGCAGCTAAATGCATCCCACTGGCAATCTGGCTAGGGTCTCAGACTTTACCCTCGTGATTACTTTCTGGGAAAAGATGCAAAGCTTGGCTTGCTATAACTTTTTTTCTGTTCCTCCAGACCAGGGTGCACTTGATGGGGCCCAACCAGGTAGGTAGATTTTTTGTGGCACTAACATTTGGTTCTGTAGATCATGGTATTCCTTTAGCATGACCATGGCCTGTAGCTGGACTGTCTCAGGGGAGCCCAAACTTTGCTCAGCCTTAGGCTGCACTGGCAATTTTTCAGGAGTCCAAAGGCTGCACAAAATTGTTGTCTGAGGGCTGCACCTCTGCCTCAGGCACAGCAGAATCATCTGAGCCAAATTTGGCGTGTGGGCTTTACTTCGGGCACTTCGGGGCTCATGGGTCTCAGTGTAAATCCTGTTCCTGTCCTGTCATGGTGGTGGCCTGCTTGGACCAGTTCACTTTGAACTCCACTTTATCCTGTTACCATATGTGCTTTGGAAGTTCACTCTAGGATTGCTTCCTGTTCTTTCACATGATCTGCTGCTGCACTCATGTGCTAAGCAGCTGGCACTTAAACTGGATTCTCCATCTGAAAGCAACTGTTATCTGTCTCTTCTCCATTTGGCTGCAGAGATGTTGTGTTCTGGTAACTTGTTTGCCCGAAGCTGTGCTTGACTGCCTTGGGCTTGCTGAGCATTTGTTAGTACTCTCCGGACTTCAGTCCTGAGTCTCAATAATTTGGCTGCTGGTGCTTTCATGCTTCTCAATGTACATGAAAAATTCTATTGGTGTGAAATTCTTACTGCTAAGACCTTCACACAATTCATGGAAATGCTGATTCTCATTTCCTCATTATGTTGAATCTTCTCTCCCTTTTTGTATGCTCTCAAACATTCTCCCGTTCTGCATTCTTTAATCTGACCCTCTAGTATATTTTTTATCAGTTAAAGCTATATTCACTTCATAAGGCTTTCTGATTCTGGCAGTGTTTGGATATTGGGAATATCGAGGTGGACGAAATCACATATTAAAATACTTCTGCTTTGAGCTCCTTACCTTCTTTTCCTTTAGGGCTAAATCCACTCTGGCATTCAATAGGCAACTAAAATCTACTATACTTAAATGTTTCCCAGCTGTGCCATAACCTTAGCACAGCTAATTGAAATGAAATTACATTTGACAGGGTTTTTCACTGACAGTGGCTCTGATTCAACATGCTAAGCTTTGTGAAACTTGTGTTGTAATGTTCCAGTATTCTGTAGTGGTGCCCATTCCTTGACCCTGAACTCTGTTAACTTTGTTGTTTTAGCAGTTATACTAGCTTTTGGTGGCAAGTTTTATCCATCTTCATTCTCTCAGTATCAAAGTACTAGGATATTCCCATTTGAATCTTTTAGCAAGGTGGGCACTTAACTGAGGTGACCTCGTGAAGGTAGGTGTGAGCAGTCTCTAGACTCCAGTTAGGCTGCCTCAAATCATGACATAAGTGCTAAAGGATATGTTTCAGGATATATGATGGATATATTTCTATTTACCTAGGAATAATAAATAACAGGATTTGCATGCCAAGGATGTATTTTCCATGTTGGCTGTGCAGATTCATTTAGTGCCCTGTCTTGGGACATTACTGCCATCTTGATGTGAATTTCTGCTGTGATACATTCGTATTGCTGCAGGTTTCAATCTGAAAGGTTTGCCTCAGTATTTCAATTGCAGCCCTTTTAGAAGTTTGGCTTTGTGCTCATGGCTTGGAAACACAGCAGTGATTTTCCTTGCCTCTTGTCTTAGAAATGCCCTGGAAATGCTGCTTTTCAAGCGAGAGGAGGAACACAGTTCAGGCTTTAAAAGTGCCATAACAATGTTCAGGAGCTTATGTCCATCAGTACTACAAGTTCATATCTCTTCAAATGAGCAGCTGTCTTGACTGGAGAGGCTTTAGATGTTGGCTACTGTCTTGCTCTTCGTTGTTAAAAGCAAAATAATCTGAATCACATCCTTCAGGGAGGTAGTTTAATTCCAGTGTACATTGAAAATACTTCTTTATGTATGAACTTAAAAAGTTGGGGTACTCTGTGAGTACTGATGGTATATAATTGGTTATTGGTTTGTTGTTAGCTATTGAGCATTCCTCACCTGGGAGAGGTAGGAGATAGGCTGAGAAGCCAAGTGATTGCTTCATGGTCTGTACTTGTGTTCAGTGGAAACTTCAGCTATTTGCGTTTGCAAACGGGGTGAAAACCTAGATACATATGATTAGTACTGAAAACAGGAAAGCAAATAGTACAAGGGATGGAGCATCTGGGAAAGATCAAACCTGATAAGAATCTGTTCTGTAGGAGGCAGAGGGGCCACCTGAAGGTAGTTTCCTCCAACAAGAATGCATGGAATGGGCTTTAGGTTCTTGTTTATAAATTGGAGCAACTGATTGTTCAGCTTTGATGCTGAGTTTTTGATTTTGTCGTGTCTGGAGCAAGGAGACTGATCAGATATATGTCAGGTAGAAACAAGATTGGAAGTTGATGGTTTTGAAAGTTTCTGTGTTGACGGGCTGAGCTCAATGTGATGAGACTGGAGCAAAACCCAGAACTCAGAAAAGGGCATGCTGGTTCCTTTGTAGGTCTCATGCATAAATTCATTCTGATTTGGAAGGCAAAGCAGGCCACTCCTTTTTCAGTCATCCAGGGCGCTGTAGATTATCTTTTGATGTACTTGGCCCTGGAAATTGTCCAGGGGATACATGCCATCTCCCCTTTGGCAGAATCATGGATCGTCTGTTTATTCTTTACCGGCAATCCCAGACGTTTTCACCAAGGCTATATAAGGAACAAGATTGTAGACTTTGCATAGGCCTTGCTGTAGGCTTTTATGTCAATTCAGAGAAAGCTATTTAAGGTATGTCGTTCCCAAATGGTGACTTGTCAGGTCTGATAATCAGTGCCCAGAAGCCTGAGCTGGGTGTATGGCCACCCACAACATGGCACGAACATGGTGCTGTACTGCACATCACGAAGGCCTGCCTTGATTAAGCTTGCAGTCTGCATCTGGCCCTCAGACCATCCACTCTGGTGTGAAATGCAGCCTCTCTCTCAGTTAACTGAAGATATCACCTGTTCTGAATTTAGCATAGAGCTATGTATGATCTGCAAAGATCTGTTGTCTTTCTGACCATTCTCTTTCATCATTATAAAACTCAGCAGATTCTCAAATGCTGCGTCTTCTTGGTGCTTTGTACAGGCAGGACCCTTTGTTCTTCAGATAGAGACATATGAGTTGCTCAAGACCAATGGGAAGGGTCACAATATGCCATGTTCCTTACTCAGGACTTTGTAACCTGCACTTAGTCTTTTAGACAACTCAGTTACATTAGACCTGGCCCTAAAGCTCCTAGCAAGCTACCAAGAAACTCTGGGCTAGGCAGAGAGTGGGCTACCATGGGATATGTGATGTGATGTTGGTCTTGTGGCCTGGCTGTGACTGTATCGGGTTGTCCAGATGAGCCTTGCATCACTCCTAGTCCTGCACTCCAGGTCATGCGTGCTCCCTAGCTGCCCTGTATCTCCGCATGTGGATGTCCGTGTGATGGCCTCTGCCGCCCCTTTCCTGCCCCGTTCCCAGTGCTGCCGCAGTGTCCTTAGCTTTGGTAGAATTGCCGCCTTGTGCACATCAATAAATTCTGTGTTGTCTGGTGAGTGACTTGAAAATGGGACTTGCAAGTGAAAATAAAAATGAACGAGTAGCAAGAGACTATGTTCTGGCAAGATGGGGGAAAAAGGGGGCTGGTGGCATCTTAATGTCATGGCTGGTGCGTATGGGTTCTCTGGCTGCCATTTGCAGCACCAAGTGGTCATCTGGTACTAAAGGCAGTGTTCCCAGAAATACCAGGTTTGCTATTCCGAGACCTCAGTTGCTGCATGGCAAGTGTAGCCAAGTGGTAGTTGAGGGCCAGAGCCTGGGCAAAGGTGAGAAAATGGCTGTATGAATATTGTAAATCCATGCTGGGAAAAGGATTTATTTTAAGAGGAATGATGTATTGCAGGTTTGTCCTAGATAAGTAGTGATTCTTGCTGCTTTTCTGTGCTGTGGTCTGTTTGAGATGGTTTACCATATGGGAGTAAGGAGGGTATTGTTGAGTATAACTTCAACAGCCCCATTCACTGTTGCACTCTGCCCGACAAGAAAACAGGTTTCAGAGCAGGGTGCGTAGCTAAAAAGGTGGGAAGACTTTCACCCTTCATACTAAAGGAACCATTTCATCTCCACTGCTGCTAAAAAGAAGTCATCTTTGTGGAAATGGATTGGGTGTTGTGTCTGGGAGAGAATCAGACTTTCCCTCAAACTCTGTATGTCTGCAAGATTTGTGACCTGGTTCTTACTTATCCAAATCTCTCTATTCCCCAGCATGTCTGCTAAGCTTGGCCATGCGTGTCTGCTTGGGCTTTGCTCATGGGGCTGAGATCTCTGCTGGCAGAAGTCCACTGACTGTTGAAGACTTGCTTTGGGGAAAACTTGGCTTGTTGTCTCTGAAGCCTCAAGTGGTGGCTGGGAGTGTCCTCCATGACATGACGGTGCTTTCTGGGTTATTTGGCTCCACTGTGATGGGGACTGTTTTCTGCATGGCTTTTACAAAGAATGCTTTGTTGCGCTGCACTTTGCAGCCCCTTCCGTCTCAGGCTGGAAAAATCTCTCTGTGGATGGAAAATCTAGGAAGCAGTGAAGACCTTATTCTACAATCACCCTGGAGAATCCAGCAGCCCTGCTTGGCTCATCTGTAGAAGAGACTTAGGATGATGCTTTTTTCTCATTTTTGGGATGCGACTGGAACTGCTCTTTTTCTAGGAATTTCTTGGTTTTCAGGGTATGAAATGGCCTGTGTTCTGTGTACAGGACTAAGCTTCAGGTGAAGCAAGAAACAGATGAACCAGACTGTTAGAAATTAGTCTGGGACTGTGTGCAGAGTGGAAGGAATATTGTGCCAGTAAGGGGCAGTTTTCCCTGTGCCTCCCTGGACACCTGTGCATCAGGAGCAGTGCCCAGGGACAGCTTTGCAGGATTGATGCTCTGAGCATTCTGCTCTGTACTTGCCTCCATCCCTATGTGCCCTGAGGCATCCTGGCTTCCAGTCCTTCCTCTCCTTTCAGGGCTGGAGCAGGGAATCTGTTCTTGATTCTCATTGTTGACTTGCCAGGCCCTTGGTGTTCAGGTTTCTGCTTCCACACTAAGCCCATGATAACTGCTGAAAATCAGATTTAGCTTTGCTGGCAGCTGTGCCTTGTTATGGTGGTTTCTCATTATTTCTTTACCCCTTGCTGCCAAGACCACAATGAAGTCCTTAACTCCCTGTAATCTCTGGCATTTTATCTGCAGGTGATGACAAATACGGAAGAAAAGTCATTTTGTTCAGTGCCTGCCGGATGCCCCCAAGTCATCAACTAGATCACGTGAAACTGCTGGGGTAAGTAGAGTCTTAGTAGGCTGCTCTTGATTTCTTGAATCTGACCTAATTCTCAGCTGCTGGATTCCTGGGGACAGATCCATCTGCAGTAGCTTCTTTAGCTGGACATGTCCTCCCAAGTGCTTACTTCCATTGCTGGAGATGCAAATCCTGTGTTACGGCACACACACAGAGTCCCAAAGGGAGGAGGAGCCCCTCTGTAGCAGAGTTCATCAGTTCTTTCTTCTCAGGTACCTGAAATTCACACTGGACCAGTATGTGGAGAGTGATTACACTCTGGTGTACCTGCACCATGGCCTGACCAGTGAGAACAAGCCATCCCTGAGCTGGTTGCGGGATGCCTACAGGGAGTTTGATCGCAAGTGAGTAAAGCTGCAGCAAGCAGGGATGTTCTGTGCTGTTCTGTAGCCTAACGTAGAGGCTCTTCCCCAGGCCCCCTCTGTAGCTTGCTGATCCTAATTTGCTGTCACTTATTCTCCTGCTTAAGGAGGTGGATTTTTGTTTAATGCAGATTGAATCATAGGATAAACAGCTCCTTCTGTAGGCACATCCTTTAAGCCAACAGGCAAGCAGCAAACCAGGACCTGTGTCAGCCCCATGATATAACTGTAGGTTCCTGGAGAGGCTGCTCACTGCTTTTAGGTGAATCTTGGAATACAGGGTAGCAAGTAGTCTGTCTGCCAAGTAATCTGACACAACTCCAGAGCATGGGAGAGCAGAGGCCATGCGTGCTGCGGTGTGGTGAGGCTTAGTGCAAAAGGGATAAAGCAACCAGGGTGCCTTAATCTTGTGGAAAGGTTGGTTCTCTACATCAAGTGCAGCTTGTCATTGCTGGGCTTCTCTTGACAGGTACAAGAAGAACATCAAAGCCTTGTATATTGTGCACCCAACCATGTTCATCAAGACCCTACTGATACTCTTCAAGCCTCTGATCAGGTGGGAAGGAAGCACTGTTGGAGGCTCACCCACATGCCCACACTGCAGGGGAGCAATGGGGCTTTCTCAGAGGGGCAAAAGCTGAGCCCAGGCTGCCAGGCCTATCCTGGAGTCTCTCACCTTTTTGTATCTCCTCCCATTTCTGAGCTCAGAAATACTCACACACCAGAATTACCTCTTTAGGAACCTACAGAGTTTGCAGCTCTGTGCTACTCCTTTTCTCTCCAGCCAAGTAGCAGTAAAAAGTTGCAGGCTTTGCAACTCAAATATTTAATTTATTATGATACTGAAATCATAACTCTGTGAAATAATAGGAGTAAAGTCTTCTCAAGACTACTGCTGAACATAGGAAGGAGAAATCCAGCATTTGAGGGAGCCTGTTGCTGCTAGGACTTCTAATGTATCTTGGAAAGTCTTTGCATCTCCTGATACAATACACGGGGTGGGAGAGTGATGTGGGTGACATCTCTGCTGCTCAGCCATTCCTACCTTTGCCCCACTGATGTTTCTTGCAGCCCCCTGCTCTCCTTTACTACTGAAGTAGTCAATTCTGTTACTGGTTTTCCCAATTCCTCACATATCTACCTTTTTCTTGTTTTTCAGCTTTAAATTTGGACGAAAGATTTTTTATGTGAATTACCTTAGTGAGCTGGAGGAGTACGTGAAGCTGGAACAGTTGGGGATCCCAAGCCAAGTGCTGAAGTGAGAATACTGCCTGTCTCCCCCTTGCTTAGGGCTCTGTGAGAGGGGCCTTTTTGTAAAGAGTGGCAAGGGGAGAAAGAGATTGTTCCACTCAGGCAGTGGTTTTGCAGGGTGTGGTGACAAATTGCCTTCAAGACTGATTTCTCTCTATGGTCCTTCCTGTGTGTCCTTGGCCCCAGTCCCCAGTTCTGTCTTTGAGTCAAAAATCCTCCCCCAGTGGAGCACCAATCGCATTTCCCACTCACCCCCTGGGGACTTTCTGCAAAATACTGACCTTAGCACTGACCTGGAGCTCATGGTGTGCATCTGCTGTTGTCTGGGCACCTGCTGTGCTCATTCTGCACTGCTCAGCCTGTCTTTGGGGCTTCCCAAAGTTGCCATAATCTCAGTCCTACCAGATTGCTTCCCTGTCCCACACCCACATATGCATCTGTCTCATCACAAACAGTGCTGTCCTGGCCTCCTGCCCACGCTGTTACTCAGCTACTCCAACTCTTGATTACAGATAGATAACTCCTTTTCTCTCTGCTTTTTTTCTGGCAACCAGATGTTTGTTCTTGTGCTCCAGAGCTGCCTGTGGTGGTTTTGCATAGGTGTAATCAACCATACTAGTCTGGTGCTGTTACCAGAGGGTGTGCAGTGCTGGGTTCATGCACTTTCTGGGAGATGGAGTGGCTTTTTACTAGTCTGTGTTTTGCTGCAGGTATGATGAATACCTGAGATCCCTGCAGAAACCTTTGCAAGTGCCCCAGAAGCCAACACCCCCACGCCCACCTCTGCCAAACCAGCAGTTTGGAGTCTCCCTACAGCAGTGAGTATTTCTGGACTGTGTTGCTTTTGCCCTGACTTGCCTGATATGAGGTCACTGTATTTATTATTGAACAACAGCAGAAGATGGCTCAGAAATTTTTTGCAGTTCAGACTTCCTATGAAACTTTAATAATTTTCCTGAGGAACTCTGTGCTCATGTCCAGATCCTGACTAAGTCAGTTCAGTTCCACCCTCTTGATCCCCAGGTTAGATTGTTTTTGCAACTAAGGGAGAAGCAAAATAAGGGCCATGGGGACAGCTTTATGGCACTAGAAACTTCCTTTTAAGCAAAAGAAGTCTGTAGGAGGCTGACAGGGGTCTCCTTAGGACTATGCTACTTTGAGCAGTGCTGCAGATTTGTTTCTTAGTTGTTTTCCAAATCATAAATTCTATTTTAAAAGCACCTCTATTCACCCTTGTAGTGAATCCCACTCCCCATTCCTGCACTGTGACAAAGGCAAACACAGATACTGGCAAGGGCTGGTGATACTGAGTAAGTGTTGAAGGTATTTTTAACTCTGAGTGTGGTTTTGCCTCCCCGGGGAATGAGGAGGAGCCAGTACTGTGTAGCTAGACATACCCTCTGAGGCAGTCTGGGAACACATTCCCCAGCTTCAGTGCAACATTTCCAGATGGTGTTTGCCATGGTGCTGTGGTGCCTGAGCTTGTTAGCAGCCCGGGAGAGCCGAATAGCTCCAAGCTATCGAGTGGTCTGGACAATCAAATGTGAGGGTGGCAGCGAGCACCTTGACGTCACGAGGTTTTCCCTGACAGCCATTTTGTTGGTAGATCTTCTGTCACAGGAATGTGGTGGCCAAAATTTTTTTTCTCTCCTGTGTCAGCTTCTTTCTGCCCTTGCTTCTATGGGAAAGGAAAAGGGAAGCATAACCCTTTTCACCTGAATCATAATTAGCATCCTTGCCTTCTGGGAAACCCCTTGCCCTGGCATATACAGGCTGAGATTTTTACAGAAGATGGAAAAAAGTTTCTGTGGTCTAGTAATGAGCTCATAATTGACTCATGAAGTGAATGATGTAACATGATGGGTGAAGAGGATAGAAGGCTGGAATAATGTCTGAACCAGGGATGGGGATAGCAAGATCATACATAGTACAGCTTGTGTGGGCAAATTTAAGAGTTGGAGGCTGCATGTGGGGCAGGAGCAGTCCTGCATACCAGTCATGTGTAACATATTGTTTCTTGCTGCAGTCTCAGGGAGAAGAGCCCTGATCAGTCTCCTGTTCCTCTGGTGGTCACAGACACCATTGCTTACTTGCTGGAGCATGGTAAGTGTTTGGAGAAGCTGCAATCCCATATCAGTGACCTCTGTTCTGTCTAAGCTCCTATCAAGATTGTAGTAAGATAAAGAAGAACAGAATAGGGTGTAAAGCCAGAACTAGGTGAGTTAGCCTTCAAGTGAGATTGTGGAGGGCTTAGGAGACCTCCTTTCAGGAGTGCATGTTCCCACTTGTATCAAGGTAGCCAAATGTTCCTTGTACCCTTTGTCTGATAGTGGAAGCAGAAAGAATTGTTGTACTCTAAAAAAGGGATTTGTTGATATCTGTTTGAATGCCCCACAGCATGGATTTATAATTGTTAAGGCCAGCATTTTTAGAGACTCTCACATGGCTGATTTTTTTTCTTCTTCATCTGCTGTCACTTCACAGCTCTTAATACAGAGGGGATTTTCCGGAGATCAGCGAATACACAGGTTGTCAGAGAGGTCCAGCAAAAATACAATACAGGTAAGTGCCCAAACACATCAGAGGCCCTCTCATTCCCTAATTACTACTCTCCAGCTGCTAGTTCCTGTGTTGGAGCTTGTCCATCATGGATCCTCTCCTTTTCTGGTAGGTCTGTAGATGAGGTCTTCTCTTGGGGTATGACCTGAGTTGCAAGGGAGAAGTATCTGGTACTTCTGCTTTGTGGAAAGCATATTCCTTCCCACTCATATCCCCCTTACTACCCGTTTTTTTCCTGAAACTTTCCCTGTTTCTTGGGGTGGGATATACCATCTTACTCTGGTTATAGTGAAGGGACTTAACGTGACCAGGATGAAACTTAGTCAAGTTTCATTTGATCCATTTAATTTGATGTAGTGCTGGATTCAGCACTGCTTTATATATGATTTTGGGACATATTTTGCCACTCTGGTAGAAGATGTGGTACTTCAGGATTCTGTATTCTTTAAAATACCCCTTCCTTAATTTTTCCTTAATTTTGGGCTCTGACCATCACGTCCTGTCCTTTGTCTGGAGGAGGTGCTGCTTTGGCCAGTGAGCACTGAGTGTCTGCACTATTTTCTCAGGTGTGCCTGTAGATTTCCAGGAGTATGAAGATGTCCACCTCCCTGCTGTGATTCTCAAGACCTTCTTGAGGGAGCTACCTGAGCCCCTCCTCACTTTTGGCCTCTACAGCCATGTTGTCAGCTTCCAGAGTGAGTTGTAACAAGTCTGCTACTCCCTGAATGTTGCACCGGCAAAGGGCAAAGATGTCTTAGTGGGGACACGCATGGGATACCTTGTGACTGCCAACAGGGCCTTCCTCAGGATGGGTGCTGAGGATTGTCCCATCTCTCTTGATTTTTAGGTGTGGAGGAGGGGAAACGTGTGGATGTTATTCGCAAAACGCTCCAGGATTTGCCAGAAGAAAACTACCAAGTGCTCCGTTTACTGACAGCCTTTCTGGTGCAGGTGAGTGCTAGGCAGAGCATTGCTTGGCATAACGCTGAGAGGTGCAGGCAGCCCTTCAGCCTAAGAGGTGCAGGTGTACAGCCTTTGTGATCTACACCAGGGAGGCTGGAAGCTCCCCAGGCTGGAGGTAGAACTACAAAATAGCTGAGTAGAAGAGGGGTATCAGATCTGCTTTACAGTACTTCCTGCTGCCAAGAAAGCCACTGCAAGGCCATTCAAGCAAGAGGGAAGATCATGAGTGGCGATCTGGACTTGGAGAGGTATTATCTGACAGTGCTCTTGGTCCTGTTGTTATGATATGGCCCGGCCAGCTTTTCTCCTCTCATTTTATCTGTGACTCTGTCAGCTTTGGGGAGGGTAGAGGGCAGCTGCTGTGCTATTCTGTAGGATTCACAATGGTCTCTTTCCTTCCCACATAGGTCTCTGCTCACAGCGATAGAAACAAGATGACAAACACCAACCTGGCAGTTGTGTTTGGCCCAAATCTGCTCTGGGCCAAAGATGTGGCCATCACTCTAAAAGCCATCAATCCCATCAATACCTTTACCAAATTCCTGCTGGACCACCAGAAGGAGCTGTTTGAGGCTGCGGAGGCCTGAATCCAGGCCAGCCCACACCTGCACACTGTGCCCACCTTCTCCCTTCTTTGTCTTGGAGCTGTGACCAAACTGTCTCCAGTACAAAGGGACCATTGATCCTCTGGGTGATGAGCAGAGTGAGGGCTGTGGAGATGATGGTGAAAGTGTGCAAGTAAGTGAGCAGGAGACCTGCAGCTCTGGATGGGCAGGGGAGCTGGTCTCCCAGCTGCTGCGACTGGAGTCCTAACCCACCTGTGCAGCTCCTCCAGGGCTCATCACCAGTCTTCTGCCCTATCAGATGACCTGCCTTCCTTTCCTCTTTCCCTTATGTACAGTTTTTCTGCCCTCCTGGTCCCTTCCTTAGCACAGATCTTTTTGTTCAAGCTCCCAATAGCCCCAGCTCACCCCTCCTTGCCTCAGCTGGGCTGTCTGGGCTAGGGTGGGCTTGCTGGGTTTTGTGATGGAGACATTCTTACTGTGAGTGCCATTTCTCAGCACTGAACATGCATCCTGCCTTTCCCCAGGGGCACCTAAAGCAGGGAAAGGGAGCAGCAGCCCTTGTGCTCCAGGTGGCAGCATGTCCTGCACTTGCAAACACTGCTCTAGACCCCCCTGCTTTTGGCAAGCAGGTGAAGGACAGGCTCATGGCAATGGGCTGTGTTACCTGTCAGACTCCAGAACAATGAAGGTGAGTTCAGCCCAAAGCCCAGCCCCTCTGGGGTCACCCACTCCAGGTACTATTCAGTGTTTGCTGGACTGTAGTGGGTGACTTGCCTCCCGTGGTTATCCAGCTCAGGTGTGTTTGTCCCTCCAGCAGCACTTCCAGCTTGGCTGGGAAGGTTCATGCCAGACCTGGCTGTGCGTGCAGGCCAGCTGTGACCCTTTGACAGCTGGTGAGTCTGAATGGCAGGAGCAAGTGCCCTGGTGGCACTGAGATGCTGAACACCATGAGGATCACCATCTGTCCATCTGTCCTGGCAGCAGCACAAGGCCTCCTCTTCTGGCATATGTATCTGTGCTGACTGGCACAGACTGCCTTGACTAGTTAGTTGTCTTTTTGAGCACAACTTTCCCCAGCACAGTGTAACAGAGAGCATGGCCTTGAGGGAAGGTCTGGGGACTGGGGCTAACCCTCACCATGGAGTGTCCCAGGCCTGGATTACAAATTTCTGCCCAGGTGCTGAGCACTCATGTGCCAAAACTGTGAGGGAACAGCTATTCCCTGCCAAGGGCCTTTGCTGGGTTTCCTCCTGTGTTCATACGTTCCACCCTGCCATCTGGTCAGATGTATCCTGTATGCCATGGGCACAGCTGGAGAGACTGTGTTCTCTGCAAGGCAGGCTCAGGGTGGGGTGGTCCTGGCACCTCCCTGGAGCAGCTGCAATACTGTTAGAGCATCTCTGTTGGGTTTGAGTTGCCTCATTCCCATTACCTGAGCTAAAAGAGATCCTTCTCCTCGGCCAGTCAGGGTTCTAGGAGGGAGCTTCTAGCCTTACTTCACTGGTGTGATTTATCTTTGTATCTTGTGCCCTGTGTGCTGGGACCAGACCTCCCTGCTGCATCTGGCCCCAGGGACAAATCTTTTGGACCAAGCAGAACTGTTTTTTTAAAAGCTACTGGATGCTAAATAGAATTTGCTTTTTCATAGTACTTAAGCCTGCCTTTAACCACTGACCGAGGGCCGGTGCCCCTGGTGTAATCTGAGTGGCATCTGCTGCAGGAATTAAGGAGATTGCTCTTTTTGCTAAACTCTGGAATGGGGATGGGTGCAAATGCAGGCAGCTCGGCAAGGCAGCACAGGTCCAGCCAGCTGGCTTGGAGGAGGCATACCGACACGTGGGTGTGAACAGTGAACAAGAAAGTGAGCATTACTAAGACTGGAGCAGAGATGTTCTAAGATAGGACTGGATCTAATCCTTTCTAGATACCAGGAGACTTGGCCCTATGGAGGCTACCAGGCTTCTTCAAGTCTCCGTCTTCCAAGAGTAGGAGCCTTCCCTGTCTGGCCAGGATATGAATTGTTTCATCCTGAACAATTCACAGCAGTAACTAAGTAAATGTTTTGGAGGGAGAGATAATCTGCTCCCAATTCATCCTGTGATCTCTTCTAGAGTGAGTTAGCAGGGCTGATGTGCTGTGGAGGAGTAATCTGGGGTGGAGTAGTGTGGAGAGAGGTGTACTTTGCCCCAGTGTTTAGGGGCAAGGCTGTGGAGGCTGAGGGTGCCCAGTGCAGCCCCTCTTTCCATGCAGGCATCCTGCTCTCTGGAGGCTTTGGTAGGGGGAGAAGGAGACTTGGTGTTCTGACTGTGTCTGCAGCTGACACTGGCCTAACCTTCATCTCCCCAGAGGAAAGGCAAGCTCAGATAACTTCTGGGACAAATGCCCAAGCTCAGCAACCTGGAATCCAAGTGCCTGTGTGCATGAGGCCTGGCCCTGTGCACTCTCTGGGGAAGGTGGCATCTTCTGGCCTTGCAGAGCAGCAAGGACTGTTCCCTGCCCAGTAGCCAGAGGAGCAGTGCTGGAGTAGCTCCTGTCCAGGGGGAAGTGGGGAATACTGCAAGTGTCTGAGTTCTGGCTGGAGTTTGGTGGTTTATTTTAGGTGGTTTTTTGGGATTTTGGTTGATTTTTTTTTTTTTTTAGTGAATTCTTGAAATGACGTTTCCTTTTTTAGCAAACTAGAGGCTGGTTCATCCCCTGCAGGCAGGGATAAAAGCCTGCTCCAGTTCAGTGCCTACAGGGAGCAAATTTGGAGAGTGTTCAGGGAACTGCTACTGCTCATGGTGGGAAAGTGCTTGCAAATCCTGGAAGGGACCCACTGTAAATATCCTCTTTCCTCTGCTGTTCCTTGTGCTGGAACTGCTGAGGGCCCTGGAGCAGGCACAGTAACCAGGGTTGCTTTTGCAGTCTGTTCTCCTGAATGCCTTGTATTGAAATATTCCTCCTGTGATCTGAGCAAGGAAGTGGCCTGGGCCTGCCTGCAGCCTGTGTCAGCTGGGTGGTCACCAGAGGCTGCACCTGCCAAGGCCAGGGGGTTAAATTCCCTCCTCCCATGAGCAGGGTGCTGGCTGGACTGGGTTTCTCTGCCTTGTTACAGGTTGGGGGTGGTTTTCTCCTTGCTGTAGAGCTGCCCAAGGGTCTCTTCCCTGGCTTACCTTTCAGGTTAGCTATTAGCCATTTCTTCCTGTAGGGTACTTGTTCTGCATCAACCTCCTGCTTTTAGCACCTAGGACATTCCCCTCTGCTAAGCCTCCTGCTGTCTTAATGGCCTCTGATCACTCCCTGGCCCAACCTGTGAACTGACACCAGAGCTTTTGGGTGGTGCAGGGGGTCTGGGGCCATCCAGATGCCTTCTGTGCTAACATGAGAGAGCTGAGGGCCAGTTTGGTCCCAGTTTCTTTTTTATGCAGAGGGGCTCCTGTGCAAAAATTTTGGCTTTGCTTTTGTTGCTGGCATTCCCTGCCTTCTTCTTTGTTGATGTTCATCAGGTGCAGGCCTGGGTTTTCACGGTTCACACTGTTTATTTTCTTTTAATCTGCACCAATCTTGTATTTCACCGTTTGCACTTTTTGTATTTCAATAAAAATCAAAATATAATCTCAGATCCATGTATGTTTGTCAAGTGGCATCAGCAGTGGCACCTGTACAAGAAACAAGTAAGGCTGTCTATGGTGCCAACCAAAACCGTGCTGCAAAGGAGGAAAGAAAGTACAAAACACCTCCTATGTGAGTAACTAAAGAAATACTAGTTTGCAGGAACCTTGGGCTGGAAACAGAGTTAAAACAAAAACGAAGTAGTATAGATTTGGTTCTTTTCTAAAGAGAGCTGTTCTTCCACATTACCATCTTCCTGTCATGATGAGCAGTCTGCCTAGGATTGCCAAGGGTACCACCTTAGGATTAGCTGGCTGAGTTTATCCTGTGGCCAGGTGATACATGCAGCAGAAGCCTGCACCTTCTCATTTCAATGTTTGTGGATTGCTAACTTGATGAACAGTAGTCTGGTTAGGACCACCACACTCCCCTTCATCTATATTCAGTTCGCTGCCTTTTCCTAAAGACTGCACTTTGCCTGTTACATCAGTAAGCTTTTTGGCTAGGGTGCAAGAATTAGGAGTAGAATGGAGAACGCTGTAGCTCAAACCATCAGCATTGGGCAGTAGCCTGACTGCTGGGATGTCAGCAGTGATGTGTCAGGGTGATGTGTTAATGCTGATGTCAACACTTGTGTGTCTAAACTGTGTGCTGCTTGTCAGTTTTTACTGTTCATAAACTGTCCAGTTAAGAGCTTCCCAGTGTTGCCAGTTCCCCTTCTGCATGTTGACATGGCCCCTGTAATGGGGTCAGTGTGGTTAACATGCCAACGATACAGTGAGATCTCAAACCTCCTCTCAGTGTGGCAGCTGGTCCTGATTCTGGGCTTTGTCACAGTAACCTGCCTGGCATTGTGCTGTAGCAACATCAGCTCAGAGGAGCTGGAGAGCAGGTCCATCTGTCCCTGACAGGGAGCTGGCATTGGCAGGACCTGTGTTATGTGTAACCACAGGCAGTACTGAACGCAGTGTGAACATTGCAACTGGACATGTTCTCATGAGTAGCTGCCCCCTGGCTTTACGGACAGTGTTCTGAGAACATTTTTTATAAGTACATACAATAGGCTCACAAGGCAATGGTATTTAATTGTTCATGCCCTAGGTGATTAATCATACTGCTGTGATTGTTTACTTTCTCACTTATTTGCTGATGGTTTTTCCAATCCCTTGTCTTACTGGTGTCATGGTGTAAACAGTGAAAGCCCTGTAGTACGCCCGAGATCCCACAGGATGGTTTCTGTGAGTTTTGACACTGTACTGTGTCTTTTTTAAGTTCATGAAATGACACTCATAAATACACACATATACATGCATATAATGTAGACAGATTGGTATCCATAAGATTGCAGTGGGATGCTCAGTTTACCTTCTGAAGATGTGATTAAGAAAAGATTACTTTTATTAGTTATCCTTGTATTCCAAGCTGGAATATTCTTTTCACAGAAGCTTCTAATTCACAGAGTAATTTTTCTTTTTTTTTTTCCTCCCCCATTCCTGCCGTTTTATCCACTGTGTCTTTTTTTATAATAACCAGACACCCTTTGCACTGAAGTTTAAATCAGCAGTTGTTATTAGTACACAGATTTTTATAATCTTGTCTTTCCTTTAAAGGGAAGGTGTTGGCACCATACCTGGCATTGTGTGTTACACAGGGTTAACTTTAATCAATACTAGAATCATCTGTTAAGTTTGGCTATTCTTTCCCTGTTTTACTAATCTCTGCTGTCTCTCCTGTCAACTCGAAACATTGCTATGCTTTCCATGTAGCAGCCATGTACAATGCAAATTCTCTGGGTGTATTTTTCCCCCCTTTCCCCACCCTTTTCCTCTGGAGATGAGTTAGTATTTCAGTTTCCCAATGCACTGGTGAGGTCAGCAGGGTCAAACACTGTATGACTGTTCCTCCCACCTCCAGGCACCTGTTCTGTCCTGTCCCTCGCTGTCCTTGCAGCAGGTTGATCTCAGTAGGATCCCACTGACTGCTCCAACTATAATGCACCAGTCCATTTTGCCCTCTCTGACGGAGGCAGCAACTTGCTCTGTCCTGCATTCACTGACAGTTCTGACCCTCCTGTTTCCTGGAGGAAAACAGCATGAGCCTGGGACTGTCCCAGACCTGTTGGTACACAGAGAAAAATGCAGACAGTGTTGCTTACATAAAAGGTTTATTGGAAATTCTTTGAATACTTGAAGTACACTGGAGACTTTCCAAAACAATAGACTTGAGGAGCCTTCCCATCCACCCAAAGTATCTGTAAATCAGCAGCTACATACATACTGTCCTTACCATTGAGTCGAGCAGGGAGCTGCTAAAACAAACAGCCTTCATAACACAATCTGTGGCAGGCCACAGCAGCAGCTAGATCTTTACTGAAGCAGAGCATTTGTGCAGTGGTCAGGGAACTCAGAGCCTAGATGTAGCAACTGTGTGTTTAAACTGGGGACTGTCCAGAGAAGAGGCAGGTAACTCAGCCCTGGAGAATCTCTTATTGCTATGGCCATCCAGCTCAACACTAGCAGCTTATATAGGCAATTTTCCAGCCTTTTGAAGAGAAGAAAATGTGCCACAGTGACATTCTGCCTTATGAGAAAGCTGTAGCCACGTTAGGAACTTCATCAATAAAGGAGCACAAGTACAAGCCCTGACCTCCTGGGTAGGATTAACAAGAACAGCAGTGCTCCCTGCCAGCTCCAGAGCTTGTCAGCAGAAGAGCACAGCAGGAGTTCTGGCTAGATGAAGTTTAACCTTGACTACTCTCTATCCATACGGTGTGAACCAGCACTTTGCCTCATCTCTGCTGCTCTGCAGCCCAGATAGTACCACTTTAGAGACTAAAGGTGACAACCACCTGTCTATGAGCTACTTCCTACAAAGTGACAGACCAGCTTCCTGAGCACAGGTGAGAGAGGCAGCTGATCCATTAATTCCCTGTGTACCTGCACCCTTCTGTGACCCTTTCCACCTGTGAAACAAGGTGGCTCTTGGATGGGGATCAAGTATTCGTTACAGTCCATGTAACTAAAGCTGTGTTATAAACAGTTTCCTCTTCAATGCTTTCTTAAATGTTTGTGCATCTTAGTTTGCACGGACAAAGCAATTTCCATGTGAAGTTGCTAAAAAGTTGAATTGGTTGAATAAAATAAAATATCATAAAGTTCAAAGCATTGCATTGCTCTGGCCTTACAGAAAATTCTGTTCTGAATTTGGCTCCTTGCACCAGCAGTGGCACAGAAATAGTGTTCCAGAGTGGAGCTCAGGTTCCCCCATCAGCTGCAGGCAATCTCTTCCAACTATGAATGCAGCTAAGCTGAAGAAGCTGCCACATTGCACCAACTAGAAGGCTGGTTGCTCAGCCACTCTGAGGAAATGGTTTCTCAGTACTCAAGCAACACAACTCCACTTAAAGAACGGGGAAAAAAGTGGTTTTGGACAGTAAGGGGTCTTGCAGTTGCTCACTCTAGTTACATGGGGGAGGAGCAGGGAGAATCACAAGAAAACTCACCTTATCCAAGTTTCTGTTTAGTGTCACTTTTTCTCCTCTCATCCTTATGTGAGGCAGAAGACATGCAACAGCCAAATCACCCATAGAGCAATGCCAGCCAGTCACACTGTCAATGGCCAGATTATTACAAAAATAAAATTTCAGCTACTCAAAAGCCAGCTGATTAAAAAGTACCATAAGCTTCCCAAAAAAATGTGCTTCTTTGAAGAAGTTGCCTTCTGAATGGCCAAATTCATCCATGCCTATCAGAAAACAGCTTTTTACCAAGTCCCTGCCACTCCATTCCACTGATGTGTGCATTTCATTCTATCAGCAAGCCCTGACTGGATGCAATGGACACACAGTCCCCAAAACAGAGTATAGTATTAATCAAGTCTGTCTTAGAAAATAAATATCTTGGATATTTTCCTGCAAAGAGAGACCAGTCTCACTGGCCAGGGTTCCACAGCACACTTGCTCTCTGCAGTGATCAGGACAGAATGACCCGCACTGTAACATGAAAACAGAACATCTTTTAAATATAGGTTTCTTTAAAAGCAATAAATATTTTTTAATTCTTAAGATCATCTATTAACCATAAAGCAGGAAGGCTTGCAAGTATTAGAGGAAAAAATCTTGGACTAAGACTCCTAGTTACATAACCCTAAAGAAATAGGATTCCTAGTATTTACAGTTATGTTTCAGAAGCAGAGACTATGAATTCAGCATCATCACAGCTGCTACGTGCAGGCTTGCCAACAGTCAACACTGTTAAACTCAGCATGGCCGAGTGTCAGTGCACTCGGGAAGGAAATGTGGAAAGCATTCCTGTAGTTTCACTCCTGCTTATCAGCCACCTAACAGAGGGCCTTGCACAAAATCACTGTGTACAGACCCAGTTCCTTAGAAGCAGGCAAACAAAGGTAACTTGTATTATGCAGGTCCCAAAGCTGATGTGTCTCCCTGGGCTCCAAGCACGCACTCTGAAGTCAGGATGAAATGCCCAGTTCTGTGGAATGGATGTCCTGGACTTCAAACAGTTGAATTTGCTGAACTCACAGATCCTGGAAATAAACCAAAGCTTTCTATGCTCTAACAGGATCAAAGACTGTAGGAAAAAGTCTGTTAGCAAGAAGCTCTACCTAGGGAACTTACACCATACGACCCTTGGAGGAAGCCTATGGCAACTTTCCACAAAGCTCCTCCATACAGAACACAAACTGAGGAGAAAATAAGTTTCCACACACTGGAGTTTGACTTCCTGTGTCCCTACTGAAGTCTTAAAACTGACTGTGAGCAGGAAAAGCAGTCCAGAACTATGTGGTGGAAAAGTTGAGGAGAATCAGCAGATGAGCGGTATCTGTCATTGAAGAGAGAAAAGAAAGCTCACTTGATGGGAGGAACTAGTCAATGTGAACAAAAGGCAGAGCAGGGGCGATAGAGAGAGTTGTTGATGTCATCTCCAGGATGCCTCGAGGAGGAAGAATTACTGCAACAGAACTGGAGAACAGCTTCACTGTAAGGTTTCCACAAAAGCATCAAATTCTTTGACGTTTTTCTCGTGGACTGCCAGCTTCTCTGGTAACGAGTCCTGGAAGTGTAAGGAAAGGTGTGGATCAGGGCTCATTCACAGCAGACAGAAGGAAACTTTAAACACACTAGGAAAAAAAATCTGTTTCTAAGTCATGCAATCCCTTGCCAATGCTCTGGGCTCACCTTTATACGTGCACAAAACCAGGAACCCTCTGGCAGCATCCAGCAAGTGACCCTGAGAAGGGCACTCTGCCCAGAGTCTGTTTGTTCTGCAGGAACAGGAGGTGCACCTTGTGCAATCCCCACCAGCTGCAGCACAATAACCTGCTCACATCACTGCCTTCATCAAGTCACTCACTGCTCTCAGACTCTGGTTTTCATTTTTCTCCAGAGTAAGGTACAATGCCAGAGAGCCTAATAGAGCACTCACCCAGACATGACTTTCACCAGGCACACCAGAACTCCAACTCTGCTCAGGCTGCAAAGTTAGGCCTGATCTGCCACCAAGTGAGACACCCCAGAGGCAGGATTGGTTTGAGGGGGTTTCAATGACAACCAGAGCAAGCATGCTGCAGCAGCCTTCAGCTTCAAGACAAACACACCGTTTTCAGAGGCTCAGGTGTGCCACAAACAAATCTGCATTTATTTGGAATATATTAGTGATGGAACCCCTTTGGGCAGGGTCTGTTTTCTGAAAAGTATAGGAAAGACATGGGGCTTGTAAAAGTGGGTCCAGAGGAGTGCCACAAAAATGATCAGAGGGCTGCAGCACCTCTCCTTTTAAGACAAGCTGAGAGACTTGGGGTCATTCGGCCTGGAGATGAGAAGACTCTCAGGAGACCTTATTGTGGCTTTTTGGGACTAAAAGGAGACCTTTAAGAAAAATGGGAACAGACTTTTTAGTCAGGGGCTGTTGTGATAGGACAAGGGGCAATGGTTTTAAATTGAAAGAGAGTAGATTAACACTAGATAAAAGAGAATTTTTTGTGAAGCTGGTGAAAAACTTTAACAGGCTGCCCAGAGAGGTGGTGGATGCCCCATCCATGGAAATAATCTAGGCCACGTTAGATGGGGCTGAGCAACCTAATTTAGTTGAAAATGTCCCTGGTCATTGCAGAGGGACCTTGAAAGGTTCCTTCCAACTCAAACTATTCTACAATTCTATGAAAATACTTTTTCCAAACTAGGAATAGGGAGAGCATTATACAGTACATATGATTCCCACAAACAGAGATTTCAGGGTTCCATACCAGATCCTCTGCCATGGACTGTGCTCCAATGTCAATGGAGAGGCTGCTAAGTTGAGGGGGGTTCTGAAATTCACGGTAAAATGTCCCCAGGTCCATTGGAAGAATGTCATCTTTTGAAAATGCTGGTTTCTAGAATCAAAGACACTGCTGTTAATTCCCAGAGACATTGCCTTCCCTTTTGTTATAATCTCAGGTAAAGTCATTACCTGCTGTTAGTAAACATCTTGGAATTACAACTGTTGCTGCAATAATGCATATTAAATAACTGAAGAACAGCCATTATCACTTGATATCACAATATCACTTGAGCAGTTGGAAGAGAACATTTCTTTGGAACCTGGCTCCTTTAGGTGCTAAGAGAGAGGATGCCAAGCCCAGATATTAGCAGAGAACTGAAATGGTATTTAATTTGTAACTGCTGATTCCTGGTACCAGGGTCTTTGCAGTTCTGGCACTGCCATGCCCTAGTGTGGCACTGTGAATGATGTGTCTTTTCCACTCCCACTGAAAACTACTCTGACATCATTCACCATCGTACCAGCACGTGAAGGCCACCTAAGGTGCAGGTGTTGTGTAAGAGCTCTGATGGGGGCACTTACAAAGTCGACCATAACAAAGTCATCATGGGTGTTCCCTGTGCTGCTGCCACTGGAGCCCTCCGAGTGTAAGCTGCCATGCAGAGGAGATTCCGTTTCTGGGGATGCAGGAGGATTGACCTGCCCAAGAAACCAAAGATGGTGAGTACTGATCTTACAGTCATGTCTGTCTGTGTACTTTGGCAGCGTGGGGGTGGTTGGGAGGTTGGACAACAAACATTAACTAGAGCAGGGGCAGCAAACACATGCTGTTATTTGCATGTCTAGAGAGCCCAAGATTCAACACAGGAGACTTCTTGAAACCAAACAAATCTGAATAACTAGTTATTTTCTCCAAAACCAAAGTGTATTCAAGGCAGAGAAGAGCATGGGTGTTTGCATAAGGGATGCTGAGAAGGCACATATACCTCTGGAAGAGTCTTACCATGGGGTCGTTATCTTCCAGCTCAACATTCTTGGGAGCAAACATGGCAAAAGGAATGTCTAAGTTGGCCATGGTCACCTGAGGAGATTTAGCAAACAGAATTTCACTAAGATGCTCTGCTTACCTGGCACAGAAAAGGATATTGAATGTCTTTGTCAGGCCAGCTAAAAACGGCCACAAATCATGTCAGCAGTTAGGCAGGAGGCTGACAACCTCATTTAAAAGGCATGAAATCCAGAGATGATACTCACTGGACCTAATGCAGATACATACCTTGAGGTGGCATTGCTTCTATACATATCTTGTATAATATAGGCAAGGATTAATGAACTGCTACAAATTGAAACAATTCTCCTTCCTTCATCCAAAAGGCCTAGAACTGCAGCCCTAGGAATTAAGCAGATCTCTAAGCTGTCCTAGCTGAACTTAAATCCTTGCTTATAGTGATGAACTGGTCTACTGCACGTTCCTTCAAGGAAGGGAGGCTTGCTACCAGCTTTCCTCATTTATGGATCTGTGGTAGTGGCAGATCACTGTGAGACCCAAATGGAGTCTAAAGTCTTCTATTCTCAAATAGGATGTTGGCAAAGTGGAGCAAATTCAATGGCTGTCACATCCCAAAAGGATTTTATGAAAAACAAAATACGCCTTGGCAAAACCTTGTAGGGAAATGCAGCGCTCAGAAATATGCACTCTCAGTCTCTGAGGTTGCTCTGGCATTGGGGTGCTTTTTGCTCCTCTGTGTATGAACAGATGGGAAAAAGAGGGTATTATGGTGCTCTCTGAGAAGATCTACTGCTCATTACCTGGTTAATGGGTTTGTTGACAAAAGCTCCCACCTTCCGGATAAAGATGGTCTCCAAAAGGTCATGTGGGGAGCCACACTTTCCTTCACTGCTGTTGGATACTGTTTCTGTGTCCTCACTAGCAGAGGGAAATACATAATTAGTGCCTCCTGACACAAACAGGGTAGATAAATAACATTCTTTATGAGACTCCTTCATTTTTCTTGGTTTACTCCTAGTATTGGAAAAAGGACAACAAAAATCTGTCCTTGTACCATACCTTTCTCTCAGTCAGGAGCACAAAAGGAAAGTGGACACTTGTAGAATCAGATTTTTGTTTAAAGCTGGATAAAAACTGTTTAGTTGAATGTAAAGTTGCTGAAATAGGCTTTCTTCTGGGAAATGGACTTTTAACTTGTGTGTGTTCACAGCAATTCCTTTTCATCACTACTATTTTTTCAGTAACAGCAGTCACAGATCTCTCAGGAGGTGAGGGCAAGAACCACAATTATATCTGTCACTTAGTTTACAAATGCAGCAGTCTCTTACATCACAACAGCCACTCCCAGTATGATTAATTCACTCCATGGCTATTAGGTACTTCCATGACCTATTTGTTTTGAATTATTTTCCTGCTACAGGTATTCAGAACTTTAAAACAAAAAAATAGTTTTGTCCCATGGAAAGAGGATTACCTAGATAGTAAGCCCAGGAAAGTGCTAGTGCAACTGAGTTTTGGTTTCCCCAGAGCAAAATCTCTGGGACCCACAACTATGTGACCCCAGGAGAGATTTCTCAAGAAATAAATATGGTGATAAAAAAAACCAGAAGGATTTAATTAGCTGTGAGGGAGTTGATTTAGGACAGTTTGAGGTTGTATTGTTTCCTTTTAAGTAACTTTGTGCCTAAAGTTTCGTACTAAAATGGTGAACAGATTTATGGTAATTACAGCTGGCTTTGGTAGCAACACACATTAAGTCTCTAGAGAATTTAAGACTCATTTGTGAACTTATTGCACCTTGTTCTACAATCAGCAAAATCAGCAGAAAGATTGAAAAAAATTATAAAGTTGATAATGAAGTTGACATAGAAGATACATTACATAGAAGAAGATATTCCATGGACTAGGATGTTTAAATAGATAGGTAAGATCATTGTTCAGAGAAAGGCTGAAAAAGCCCAAATCAGAGAAAGCTGTAAGTTGATTTGAGGAATGGAAAGACAATAGTTATGCTACAAAAAATAGATTAAAAGGGGAAACAAAAAGTTTTATCTTAGTAGGCTTATAAATGGGTTAGCAAAAGTGGTGGATTATCTAAAACCCACCTACCTGCTAGAAGGAGTAGCTGCTGAGTAATGGACTCCATCCAGTGGGGTGCACATCCTCTCTTGGTCAGCTTGAGTGCCATGTGCTGGCTGGCTAGGAACCGGGGGAACTCCCCCTTCTTTGCCTGGACCAATCATCTGAGATAGAAAGGAACAGTCAAGTTAAGAGATCTGAAAATTAAACACCACAGTGCAATACAAAGTAGATTCCATCACACTGGGCATAAGTTGTGGGGGGGTTTTGGCCTATGACTGGGCTCTAGCCCCTATAAGCCTTGGAGAGATGTAGGATTGGATTATCACAATACAAACTCATTTTTTACTCCCTTTCTATTCCTCTCCACTTCAGGCCTGTTTTACACTGCAGAGTTCCCTGGCTGTAAGTCCTCTGCTTCATGGGCAGGAATGGAGAAGAACCACCTTACATCCTCTTGCTACAACCCCATGGCTCCCTACAGCTTCAAGAGAAGGGGAAGTGGAGAGGGAGGTGCTGATCTCTTCTCCCTGGGATCCAGTGATAGGATGCATGGGAGTGGTTTGAAGCTGCACCAGGGGAGGCTTAGACTGGACATTAGAAAGCATTCCTTTGCAGAGAGGGTGGTCAAAAACTGGGACAGTGTTCTCTTCCTAGAGAGGTGGTCAATGCCCCAAGCTGTCAGTTTTTAAGAGGCATTTGGATAATTGCCTTAATACCAGGCTTTAACTTGGACATCCCTGAACTGGTCCAGGCAGGTGGATTAGATGCTCACTGTAGGACCATTCCAAATGAAATTATTTTATTTTATTAATATTGTGTCAGCAAAACTGGTGTAACACCAATATCACAAGCAGAAAAAGACTTCTGTTGACTTGGCTTATTTGTCTGATGAACCAACATAACTATGTCAATATGAACTGTCAGTGTATCCTATGTCTAGCCTACAGAACTGTGCTTGCACAGCTACAGGGGCAGCAGCTCTGTAAGACAGGCAACGTGTGGAATCAGTGCCAAGCTGGCGCAGGCAAACAGGTCTGGTGCCTGCTCTCCTGGCGTAGTTTCTCCACATGATCCTGTACCCCAGTAAAGTCTGGGATGCTGAGGAGCCAATCCCCAACTCCTGTGGAATTTGTGCTTTCTCTGTATTCACTTTACATTCTTTCCATTCCTGACAGACAGGACACCAATGCATGCACTAGTTTCAATGCCTCTCTTGGGTGTACAAGTGACACAAATGGCTGCAATACCAGCCACGCTGGTTCTACTCTCTACAAGTACCTGGTGAGGGTGTGCAGCATTCAAGCCACCAGCAAAGAGTACAGGATACCCCATGTCAGCTGATCCAACTCCCAGGGCAGCAGGCTGATAGGAAAGACGAGAGCTGGAAAGCTAAGAAAGAAGAGAAAAAACAAGGGCAAAGGGAGAGGAGAGAGGAAAGGGAAGGGGAATGCCCCACAGCCTCAATCATCACCAGTCATTGAAGAAGGAATAGGAAAAGTCAGAGGCACAGCATTTCAGGCTGGCAGAAGGATGCTAGGTTTTCACTGGAATCAATATTGTAGGTTATTGTTCTAAAAAATTCTTATTGGTATGAGGACTACTTGACAGTAGTCCAGGGGACTAAGTCTGAGCCTTGACAGGAAAACAACATTGGCTTCCTACACATGTAGGAGGAGGCTGTGCAAGGTATGACTGATATCCAGTCTCAGGGAAGCTTTGCTCTACAGGCCTATTTCAGATACTGGTGTAGTGAGTTGACACTGGCCAGATGCATGAATGCCATCATGAACTTACTAAAGAGCTAGTATTTTATTTTTTTTCATCCCAAAACAACTTCATTATCAACTGTTTGAACCTACTCCCATTGCAAATTAAAACAGCTGATCTTCCAGACCTGTTCAAACAGCTTCAGTGAAACAATATGTGGTCCCATAAATGTGCCAGGTAATGAAAACTGGGAAGCTAACCCTTGTGAGATTGCTTTAGGAATTAAGTGTTGGGAGCAGTGAAACCCAGGATAAATTCCTTATACATCCCAGGCAGAGTTCTACCCAGTCAGGTTAAATAAAACTTCCCTGTTTTGACTTGCCTGACCTCAAGAGGAACATTTCTTCCAGAGCTCACTGTGAGCTCCAGCAGCACCAAAGCTGATGTCCTTTACAGAGATCAAAATGAGGAACAGCATTTTCATTCACATGAGGCTAGTTAAGCTGAGTGGAGCTCTAGTGACTGTACAGGTTCTAGGGACATTGGCTGTTAACAGAAAGCACTCAGAATTGTGCCTTATTACTTGTGTCTTTCACAAACAATCCTTGATAGCTGTTGTGTTTTAGGGGTGCTTGTCCTTGGTCTGCAAAGGCATTTAAGAAGCCAGTCTCAGTGAAGTGCCTGACTCACTGTGGGTCCTCCAGTCTTGCCCATGCACAACAAACACTCCACACTGTCAAATTTGTATTTCCTGTGTTGGTTTTGTCATGCCAGAACTCATATTCTGGCCGTGTAAAGCATATTCTATTGACAACTCACTTGATGTGAAAAGGCCAGTCCCATCACTGGGACCTTCAAGGTGTCCGTCACCACAGGAGGAGGGGTCTGAAAATGTGCCTTTGTGACAGTAAAAACACACTGTGCACAGACACAGACACACAGAGGAAACAAGGAAAAGAGAGAGTGAGGGGAGAGAGAGAAAGAGAGAGAAGGACTTCAGAGAGGAATTATGAAGAGTTGGATGAACTGAATGCTAGTGAAGAGGTTTTGGCTGCAGCAGCCACACCTACACAGAGAGCAGAAGTCTCAGTATTGCCACAAGCACATTCATTTTGTAAAGAATTGACTGTTTTTCAATCTGAGTGAACCACTGAACACAGGTAATATTTTAGACTCCAGTGCACCCTGACAGAAAGTAACTGCCAGAGACTCTGTTCCACAGTTAATTATAATTTGTACCAGCCAAATGGCAAGGAGAAGGCTGAGCAGATGCCAGAAAAAGTCAAGTACTTTCTTTTTTTTTTTTTTTAAATTTACGAATGACTTGTATTTCAGCAGTCTCCATCCATCCATACTCCCTATCCTCCAGCTTTCTGAGGGATCCTATCTTGGCAGGTCTTGCTGCACCCTTAGAATAAAGGGGACCCAGACTACAGTGCAATTCGAACACACTGGTGTGAAGCAGGAACTCCATCAACAGGAGCAAAACTCCAGAAGTAAAAAGTCTCTCAGAGGGTGCTAATGCAAAAAAGGCAATCCAAACCTGGTTCAGTCCCACACCCCCTCCCAGTCATTATCCTACCAATGGTTTTCACTTTGAGGAAAGCTTCTCCTTCTTCATTTCTGGGTATTCCTCATGGCCAGACTCTCCTGAATTTTGGGCTACTTCACAACACACATAAACAGACATGCAAGCTCACAGAGAAGGTAATAACTATTTCCTTGTATCACACAGGTTAAGCCTCACTTTTACTGAGAAGGCAGGTAGAGATTCACACAACTTGCCCACAAAATCACACAATTCCTAGTATTTTCCTAGTCATAACCTAGACAGGACATATAGAAAGCTGGAGAAAAAAAAATTAACTTCTTCTTTCCCTTTTAATTTAAAGTCCACTCTGCCAAGGCAGCCTTACAATTCTAACTGTGGTAACAAAGACTGGCAGTCGCTTTACAAAAAAGGGCACAGCATATGGCAACTATGAGCCACAGAAAAAGCATGAAAGTAGGCTCATATTTAATGTGAATCCTCAAGGTTCAAGTGGTTTCATGAAGCTTTTCCCCCTCAATGACAGTAAAGCTTCATGACCCCTGGGGAAATGTCAACTTCAGTGTAGTTACATCCACTACTACTGTTGAGTAACATTGGCACAAGCAAACCACTGGAAATTTCCTTAGAAATCTTTTGTATTTACCTCACTTTAGGAAAACACAGGACACAATTCAGCCACGAACTCATTTCCTGAACAGTATATTGCAGAATAAGAAAAGCTTTATTCCATCAGACTTACTGTGCTGGCTAATTAGTTCAACATTGCCTGATGCCTGGTCACCTGAAATCACTTTGGCACAAAAATGCTTCCTAAGAGAAGCTCATTTCTAGCTCATTCATACAGCAGAATACATTCTTCTAAACCAGGCATATTAATTCCTCTGAAGCAGCAGAAAGACCCATAGCAAATTCTTTCAGTTTGGAACAGCATTCCAATTATACTTCATTCTATGTTTTCACATTGACAGTGAAAGAGATTTAGTGTCTTTAGATTGTCTTTAAAGGTCAGTAGAACCATCTGCTTCTTGGCTGGACAACAAGGCAGGGCAATCCTGAATATTTAAAGTGATAGGACAACTGCAACTCTGGCAAAGTCTTCAAAACACAGAACTGTGGAGTCAGATACGTAAGACAGTAAAAGAACTTGGGAGTTTCTGGGGTTTTATATTCCAAAGGAAACCATTATTTATTTTAAAGTTGAAACTTAAATGAAATTTGCATGGGCAATTTTTATGCCAATACTTATTCCTGCTGCCCCAACTACTTTTAGATGGTTCAAGAAATACAGCTTTTTGCTTTTTTCTTTCTCCAGCATTTTTCTGGTATTTCAGTGGTTCTTTCTCAATGTCAGTCTGTTACTCCCACTTAGGCTGCCTGGCATCAATGTCTTAGATTCCCCCTCCTGCAGTATTGGTATGTAAAATGTGTAAGTACACTGCTTCTTCACACATCCACTTCAAGCACACCTCAACCCAGCTACAGGAGCAGGCTCTTTTAATCCTTCTCAGTAACTCTGTCTTTCTAGGCCCCTGGAATTTTGTTGAAGTTAGTATCTAACTTCAGTAGGTTTTACTCAAGAACCCACACATTAGATTTTAATTAGCAGCAGGAAGTTTTCTGTTTGCACAACAGCTGATGTAGGAATATGTGAACTATTCTTACAGCAATTGTTCTATCTAGAAGTAAAAAGAGCCTGGTCTCTCTTACCTGAGATGGAGGAGAGGTGGAAAAAGATGTTGTACACACTTCTTGGGAATCTTCTACTGAGGGGTATACTGCACCATTGTCCTCACCAGCTCTAAAGCAGAAAGACAAGTTTTCTAACTGGAAATATTCCTTAAAACAAACAAATAGTAGAACACACTGGGACAAACACTGCAGGGAATTTGAGAGTATTTGGGTGTTGCTGAATTGAGAATTATGAAGGGCTCTCATCTACTTGCCAGAACTGAGGAAAACAAAGTGGGAAAACGTCAGTTTTCCTTCAGTCTTTGTCTTCTACCCCATGTGAAATAACAGAGGTGTTTCTAACTAATGCTTCTGTTATACCAGCTAGTGCTACTGGCTTTGGTGTTTACACATTGTCAAACACCACCAGTGGTCCCAATCTGAATGCCCTCACATTCATTTCAGAGAAGACAAACCTCTCATCTCCAAAGAGAAATGAAACTGATCTTCCCCCAGTGGAAATATCCAAGGATGCATGCATCTAGACACGTAGTTCTGCATCAGGATTAACCATTACACTTTCACATTCCTGAAGGCAGCCAAGATTAAACATCCTTTGTGTCCAAGTGCTTCTGTGAACAATTTTGGAAAATACTGGGGCTTGCTGCACTCAGTCATCTCATTGTGAGGAGAAAAATGTCACCCTTCATCACATGTTTAACTATGCCAATATGACTGACACTAATTCTCCAGTGTCCCTTCCCATGCTGTCAGCAAATAGTGGAAAAGGCTCTGTATTTGGGCATAATGGATGCCTTTACCATGGCCCATGACTTCAACTCAGTATTTCCTCACCTGTAATTGCAGGGATGCATGGGTGAAGAGCTGGGATAGGGACGGTCCACAAAGTGATCAATTATAATCCCCATGATAGGAGGGGTCCTCTCAAACTGCCTGCAAGGCAACAAGCAATGAATGGTGTTATTGGCTTCTTCTCTCTACTCTTCCCAACTCGTGGTGCCCTCACAGAAAACCTTTCTGTCTATTAATGGGACCAGAGCATCTCTGTAAATTTAGTCCTGTGATTCCAAGCATGCATCAACAATTTGGAGTTCTAGAATCTGGCTGAGAGCTACCCAAATACTCCCCTTGCTGCAAGGCTTAAGCGTGAGAGAGAGCATTCTTCTTGAAAGAGAATCTCAGCAGGAAAGGATAAGCAGAAGGGAAAGATTTGGGGGCTCAGAATATGAGGGGTTTAACAGTAAATGATTGTAAAACAGTTTCTGGCACGATCACAGTTTCTCACCTGGTTGACATGAAAGCAAGGTTGATTCTGTAGGCACAAGACAAAGTGATGGTGCCCACTGGGGTCCCCACTGTCCCAACACGGACTGTCTGGAAACCTGTGAAGTTAAGGAATAATTATCAGTTTCACTGATCATTTATGATCATCCTTTTTATTCTGAGGTTACATTATCTTATTTCAGTAGTGTTTTCATTATCTCTTGCAATCTAAACTCCAAAACACACATAGAATCTATAAAAAAACAGCAGCACTAGATTGCCTTGCTGCTAGGCTTCACCTGCAAGACTTCTGATGTTGCTTCCTGACTTTTTGGTCTAAAATATTGTTCTGAAGTACTTCTTGTTCCTCAGTAGATCATGACCTCCTTTGGCAGTCCTGCCCCTTATCAACATAATTCCATATTCTTATTTCAGTTCTGTATCACTAGAGTCAAAATGGCAATCACCTGAGGACTATGTCCAAGTACCACCATTATACTTGTCACCTTGTGACACTGCACTGGCAGGCTGCACTGGCAGATCCAGACAAAAAGCATATGTAAGCCTCAGAATAATTTTCCTTATGGTACTTGTGAATAGTAACCAAAAGGTAGTCAGAATGAAATATAATTCTGCTCTTGTTTTTGTGTTGTGTAATCATACCTTCTCCCAAGCCACTCAGCTGGACTTCACCAAAATATATCCTGAAGGAAAAGGAAAAAGAAAAGCTGTTAGATCCAATTGGGACATAATGCTATACATATCCTTGTTTCTTATTTAATTTTGGGAGTTGAAAGGCTGGAACTACTTTTCCTCTTCAGGAAAAAAAAAACAAAACAACAAAATAAATGGCTGGAATGCCCATCTCAAAAAACCTTACAGCTGCTTCAGAAGAAGAACAGGTCATGTAAAAAAAGGAGAAAGAGAAAATGGCAGTCCAATCAGAAATTTCTCTTTAAAGTTTTTAAGCCTCTGTGGTTAAGTCTACAGTTCAGAGCAAAAACGTGAAGTGATACAAACTTCACAGACAGGTCTGAGTCTAAAAGCTGGTGCTCATCACACAACATAAAAGATTAACTGTGCTGTAAAGAGACCTGTTCTTAAGTACAGGCCAAGTCAGCAATGGAGGCAAAAATGAGAAAATGGCTGGAATTTGTTTCTGAGTTCTCAGCTGTGCAAATGCTAACAAACCTGAGATTTACAATCATATAGATTAGCTATGCAAACACGTCAAAGACTTTTCTCACAGCCAAAAACAAGAAGATAACTATGACCCACAAGCCAGTCAGACTCAAAGGCTAAAAAGAGTTGAACCCAGTATTTGGATGAGTAAACTGCAAGAACTACAAGAAGAGGAGTTAAGGATGCATCTTTAAAATGGAGTAACAGGAGAGAGTCTGTATCTATGTTGCAAAAGTACACATTGCAGTTATGTGTAATGTAGAGAGGCATTTATCAAACACAGGCCAGACACCAAGCAATTGGATGCTAGTAAGCAATTTAACCAGGGATTGCATGTAGAATTTTTTTTACTCTTCCTAACATGGTAGGCAAACACTTCACAGCCTGTGCTTAGCTTTTCTTTCAATGGCTCAAGTGAAAGCTATAAGGTGATACATAAACCAAAGTTTTTTTTCTGTCACTGATCAGTAGTAGTTCTATGCAAATAATTTGATTTTATTATTACTCATCCATTTTAACTATATTTGCAGCTACATTGTGCAAGTCTAGAGTCTCTGCTGTTTGCATTTCAAATGGGGAATTTCTGCTTTACCTGTACAATATTACATATTCATGGCCTTGTTTCCTTGAGAGTCTGTAGGCTGGAGTAACTCTGGTTATAGCAAGCAAAGACTTCAGCAGTAGAGACAGCCTGTTGTATACAGTGTATGAAACTTTGATTTCTTTGTCACACCTAGAGAACACAAAGAAAAAAAAAAATTAGTCTTTTGTCCACAACTAAGTTGCCTGGGTTTGGAGTTGTTTGTTTTGGTTTGAAGTTGCTTTTCTTTATTTTAAATAAAACTTAGTCTGGGCCACTTGTTTAATTTTTATTGCCAAAATTATAAAGAAAGGCTCCAGCGTGGCTACCTGTACTGACCAACCAGCTAAGAGCTCTGCTTCAACCTAGTCACCTGCTGTAGAAGAAATTGCTGAAAAATGCCATGCAGCCTTCTACTAAATAGAGACATCTTTTCAATATAAAAACATTTGTCATTACCAAGACTATGAATTCTTGTATCTGACGAAGCCTACTAGTTGTAATGGAAGAATGCAGAAGGAATTAAATTTCTACTTTACTTTCTTGACATTGGTGTTAAAACAGTTTGGCTGCTGCTCTAGACAAAGAGGGGATGAGTTCCCTCTGAAATGCCCCTGGCCACACAGCCAGTATGTGCTCATTGATCACCATGGATTAACCACGTGTACCCATTTCATCAGCTAAAAACTCCAAACACAAAGAATGTGTGAAGAATGCACTTACTTTTCATTCATTTCTAGACACCAAATTTCCAGCTCCATGGAGTCCCCCTGGATCAGAGAAAAGATGGCAAAGGCTCATGTCAGAACACAGACCTTTTCAAATCCCATTAGTGATCAGCAATGGCCACACATCTCAGTGATTTGTCTCCTGGCTCCCACTTTCTTGGGATGCAACAATAGAAAAAGGTGCACTGGAAGTGTCCCTGCACAATTATATCACCTGAGGGAAAACCTTCCTCAGAATGCCTAAGTTCTTCATGGTCTAAGAAATCAGTTTCTTAAAATTTAAGAGTTTAAGAATTTGATTTTCTTAAAATTAGTTTCTTTTAAAAATTAGATTCTGCTGTGTCATTTGTGTGTTTGGCCTCAGATTTTTGCAGTGAATTGCTTCTGTTAAACAACAGATTTCTTTTCATTAGCATATCACCATACTTAATAACACTGAGATAGTCTCATGTTGTTTTGGTTGTCTGGTAATTGACTGAAGATTCAGGCAAAAAAGCCTACAAACAAAAAAAAAGGGCATCTGTTTTGACTCAGTTCTCACCTCTGAGGTTTTGAGAGAAATCTCCACACACATAGACCGTCCAACAGCGGGCAGCTGTCCTGCCAGGGCCTTCTTTGCTTCATGAGTAACCTCGGGTATATCTTTGATTGCCAAATTGAACTGCAGATTCAAAGAGATGGTTCCATTTTTTTTATTTCTTTGAAAAACTGCCTGATGGTAATTTCAGACAGGTTCACAGACCCATATATAACATACTAGGTCAGTGTCCACTGAAATATTTATGAAACAGAAAATTCCCAGCTGGGTTCAAGCTTTTCATATTTACAAAGATTCCCTTGGCTGCTAATTCAAATTTTTTTCTTGATCTTGCTATAAAAAAAATTGCCTCTTTTCCCTCACTTCAGTCTTATCTTCACCCACAGAGTATCTTGAGACTTTTCAATTTTAATAAAGCTCATTATTAAAAAGTCCTGATTTACAGAGTAGCAAACTTCTGACAGATAAGAACTCATCACCCCACCCCCAAGCAGATCTTGGAAATGTGCCTTGGCTGGCAGGAGCAGGACTTGCTGAGAGGCATCATTTCTCTTACCCCTCATCAGCCTGTAAGAGCCCAGGGCGATTTGTTGCATGTGAACAACCACCACCAACCCCCCCGCAACATCACCAATCATAACTAAATATAGTACCTATTCTGTGCATCATTATTATTGTCTGCACAAGACTGGAATAATCACGTGGTGTTCTCAGCACACACACAGAGTTATGGAGCTGCTTTAAAAAATATCACCTTACCCAGTCAGAACCTGTTGGGGAGGATGATGAGCGGGTACAGATTTTCTCTCCAAGTCGGGCCTGGACAATTACTTGTACTGTCTGGAATAGAAAGAAAAGGATACATAGTAATGTTTTGGGCTCAGCACAGCCCTCAGAGCCTGAGCTACACAAGCTCCAAGTGAAAAAAATGGAAGGGCTGACCAGGATGTAGAGGAGTTTGCTACACTGATCTTCAGTTCTAATCAATTTAAATTATTACATTTAACAGACAAATGTATTTCAGAAAGAAAATCATTTTAGGCTGACCTAAAATGTAACATTTTTCTCTGTAACAACATTAAGAGACTTAAGTCAATTTTGCAATCAAGATTTGCAGTTTTCAATAGAAAATGCAGAAAAAATTAAATTTTTGTAAATTTAAAAATTTACAAAAATGGACAACTAACTAAAGCCAAACGAATCTGTACATTTATACCAAAGCCACTGTCAGATTATCTACTTGCACCTATGCATGAAGTGAGGCCACATTTTATAATTACATACCAACATCATTCAAAAGAACATTCTGGTATTATTGGTTTTGGATGCAATATAAAAATTTAGATAGGCTGAAAGAGTGGGGTCCAACAGAATAAACTACCCAACAGCTGGGTGGTTACACATGCTGCTAGAAACCCAAAGCTGACAGAGGTGTGATGTGATTTTAAAGCAGGATGCTTCTGGAGGATGAAAGAGGATTTAAGGGTAGAAAAAAGGGGAAAAGATGTTTCTCTAGTTGCTCTCAGGAATCTCCTAAATTTGACATCAGCTTTTATTGATTTGTTCTTCAGCAAAACAAAACAAAACAACAAACCCAAACCTCAATCTTGTTACTCTAGCCACACCAAGCACCAAGCAAGTTGTTGTTTGTTGGGTTTTTTTAAACAAGGAAGAAGAGGTCATTTGTCCAAAGGAGAAAAATTACCTTTAAAGCAAAAAATTTGATGAACTTGTCCAGGTCCTTCCTGTCCTGGGAACTGAGATCAGTGTCCATTGCATATGGCAATCTGAAATACAGCACAGGTCTGGGAATGAAGTCTTCCTCCAGCTTTCTGTTTAGATTTCAAAATATTTTTGCCATTAGAGGCCACCTCTTAAGAAATGATAAGCACCAAAGCCTTCTACCTGTCAAAATCTGAACATGCTAAAATCTTTGGAATTTAGTGAGTGTGAGGTATAAATGTGCATTGATAGTTTATCTGGTCAGTGCAAAGATCAAAAAAAAAAATTAAAAAACAAAGAAGGGCCACAATTAGAACTCAGTACAAGTTCTACAATTTTGCTAGCTTAAATTTAAAAAGCAAAACAAACAAACAACAACGAAAAAAACCTGGAACTCCCCAACACCACAGTGACTGAATTCTATGCCAAGCTGACCATCAGATATGGAGGCCTCTGCTTCAAAAATAATCTATCTTCAGCTACCAGCACTGGTCAAAAGCAAGCCAAATTGTTTTCTTGAGCCTGAAATTCTTAGAACAGTATTTTAGTGGTATTTCAGCAGAAATCTCTACAATAAACTATTGCTGGAACAGGCTACACTGCTTCTTCACTTTCAACAAATATTACTTGCAGTAAAGCTATACAGCTACAAAATTTACCTACAGCCAACTGAAGACACATTTTTGTCAAGAAATAGACCAAAATCCTCTGTTCACTTCTCTTGAAAGCTCTGATAATAATTACTTAGCTTTCACATTGACACTGCCTTGTTTTTCAAAACACAATTGTTTCTAGGAACGCAATGAACTGGCACAGCGTCTGAAGCAGGGCAGGGCAAGGCACTAATCCTATTTCTGCCACCATCGTGTCACACGGCCTGGGATAAATCACAATTCTTCTGTCTCTCAGTTTCTTCACACGTCAGTTAATAATCATATAGAGGCCATTGGGGAGGAACGCCTTAATTAGCAGCGTTCATTGCAGTTTTTGCTTGTAAGCCTTCAAAGTATTAATTCACTCGTAAGCCCTGCTGCAGTTTTGAGACAGCTAATCAGCCTGAAGCAGCTTGTCAGACATCCCATATTTATGGAACGTGCTGCTCCTCACAGGAACGCCGGCGAGCTGAGGCCAGGGAGCACAAGCAGCTGCTGTGCACAGTGTTACTCAGTGTTCAGTCGTTAAGCAAAGACTGAACTTACAGCAAGGTGTGCTAGTTATGCAAATTAAAGCTTGCAGGGCAAAAGGGCCACTAATTCTGTTCACACAGAAAATACAGAATCTTTAATGACCACACAAATGCAGTGCTTCTATTTAAAATATAGCACTTCACGACAGTAAAGGCCTAATGCTTTAGGAGCATGGATGAAAGAGGGCTGCAAGGTAAGAGTACTGCAATTTACAGAGCATTTGATAGAGAACAGTGCTGCTTTCTGAATGGCTCTATAAAAAGAAACCTGGGCATGTGGTTGAAACTTCCTGGGCTACGTTCATACCACATCTCCTTAAGCTGTAGTGTTCTCATTATAAATTATAATTTAAATTGAGAACAACACAAGTGATTCAGTATCAGATGCATTATCAAATTATCCTCTGGATATTTTAACCTCCTTATTAAAACTGTTATGCCTTCTTTCCCTGTGATTACCTCCACTAGACAGACTACAGACCTTTTCCACTGTGAGGGGTGCAAAAGGAAGTCAGCAATTAAAGTGCTTGATGCAGCACTCAAAATTGAAAAAAATAACCCTTTAGTACAGACATGTACCACTACAAAAAAAAACCACAACCCCCCCAAACAAACAAAAACCCAGGCAAGAACAACCTTTATTATTCTTTTGACTTAATTAAGTAAAGCACTGTAAGGGTTGAGGAGATCTGGAATCTTTGACAAACCTAGCTGACATAGGCAATAAAATACTGCATCAGAAAATATGTTTTTCTCAGCAAAGAGAATGCTGACATTTAAATACTAAAAAAAAAAGTCATACTGGCTTTTAATGTGAAAAGTGATATGTGACCCCTGCAGAAATATGCAAGGAAATATATATCCTGATATTGTGGGAGAGCTGTCAAATAAAGCACCCACATTTGCCTTTTGAGGGTGGAAAAAAGTTCTGATATCAACTATTTCAAGATGCTTGGGAATTAACGGAAAGTGTTAGGCTCACTGGTCTGTTAGGAAAGGAAACAAAGATGGTCATCAGCAGGGCTCTATGTGCAGTACAGGAATTAGTTCAAATGACCTAAATATCTCTAGAGGAGAGAACCCTCTCCAGATGGTTCAAAAAATGAGAGCCTCATGGTTCTGCCCTGCTGCAGCAGAACTGGGATTCTTCCTGGAAGATCTGAAACTACCTGTAACACTCATGAAAAATTTGGAGATTCACACTGTTACCTCCCAAGCTCCAAATGCCAGCAACAGCTGACTCACCAGACCCAAAGCAGAGCAGAAAGTATCAGGCAAGGTTTCTTGGAAAGGAATAAGTAATTTCATAGGGAACCTGGGACTTTGGAACTCAGCTCCCGAAATGTCCAAGGGCACTCATCTGACAACCATCATCTCCTCATTTTTGTAGGAGGGCCTCTCGTGATTGCCTGAGCCCTTCTAAGGCTTAGAAGAGTGTTCACCTTTAGAATCAGTCTTGGTAAGAGCTAAGATGGAGCTAGAATTACAGCAAATTTTTATTTACAAAAGTTCTTTGGTACTCTCAGGTTAGCTGCCACAGCTGACCTGAACAGGAAAGAAATTCTTTAAACTTAGTTCCACCAAACTCAATCAACTTCTCATGTCCTGTAGGTTGCAATGCCAGCACGTCTCCTTATTAAGTACTACTGCACAGGTCTATGCTTAACTCAAGGAAAACACTGTTTCATTTTACACTGAATGAAAACTAGAAGGAAATAACCTTTGGTCTACGTTAGAAAAATACAGATGACTGATTTCCACCCAACCAGGTAATCCCTTAAGTAAACTGATATATTTGCCAGACATGATGCAACAAGCATCTTGTCCATATGGCTTTTTGCTTTGTCTCCCACTTCCTGCAACACCCATTTTTATACTATTACTTTTATTTATATGCCTTTGTCTTCACTGTACTGTGAACAGAAGCATCGGAAACGGGATGTTCAAAGGAGAACTGCCATATGTGTCTCTCTTGACTAAATCCTTATTCATTTTCCCAAGGTTCAGGCAGATTTTATCCAACAGTTTAACATGTAAGCGTTGTGCCTTATACGCTCTACTGCTATTTATACCCTCCTTCTCTGAGAAGGACACATCAGCATAAGGTGACGGCGCTGTTTGCGTGATGCAAGGAACGGCAAGAGCCCTCCCCTAAATGCCTCGGCAGAGCTCAGAGGAACTACAGCGACCGGCATGCCGTGCTCCGAGCCCTGCCCGCGCTCACAGCCCCACTGCCAGCACACACACACACACCTGTAACCCGGCACACACACACCTGTAACCCGGCACACACACACCTGTAACCCAGCACACACACACCTGTAACCCGGCACACACACACCTGTAACCTGGCACACACACACCTGTAACCCAGCACACACCTGTAACCTGGCACACACACACCTGTAACCCAGCACACACACCCCTGTAACCCGGCACACACACCCCTGTAACCCGGCACACACACACCTGTAACCCGGCACACACACACCTGTAACCCGGCACACACCTGTAACCCGGCACACACACACCTGTAACCCGGCACACACACACCTGTAACCCGGCACACACACATCTGTAACCTGGCACACACCTGTAACCCAGCACACACACACACCTGTAACACAACACACACCTGTAACCCAGCACACACCTGTAACCCGGCACACACAGACACCTGTAACCTGGCACACACACACCTGTAACCCGGCACACACACACACCTGTAACACAACACACACCTGTAACCCGGCACACACACACACCTGTAACCTGGCACACATACACCTGTAACCTGGCACACACCTGTAACCCGGCACACACCTGTAACCTGGCACACACACACACCTGTAACCCGGCACACACCTATAACCCAGCACACACACACCTGTAACCTGGCACACACCTGTAACCTGGCACACACCTGTAACCCGGCACACACCTGTAACCTGGCACACACACACACCTGTAACCTGGCACACACACACCTGTAACCCGGCACACACCTGTAACCCAGCACACACACACACCTGTAACCCGGCACACACACACCTGTAACCCGGCACACACACATCTGTAACCCGGCACACACACACCTGTAACCCGGCACACACACACACCTGTAACCTGGCACACACACACCTGTAACCCGGCACACACACACCTGTAACCTGGCACACACCTGTAACCTGGCACACACCTGTAACCCGGCACACACCTGTAACCTGGCACACACACACACCTGTAACCTGGCACACACACACCTGTAACCCGGCACACACACACCTGTAACCCGGCACACACCTGTAACCCGGCACACACACACCTGTAACCCGGCACACACACACCTGTAACCTGGCACACACACACCTGTAACCCAGCACACACACACCTGTAACCTGGCAAACACCTGTAACCTGGCACACACACACCTGTAACCCAGCACACACACACCTGTAACCTGGCAAACACCTGTAACCTGGCACACACACACCTGTAACCCGGCACACACACACCTGTAACCCGGCACACACCTGTAACCCGGCACACACACACCTGTAACCCGGCACACACACACTTGTAACCCGGCACACACCTGTAACCCGGCACACACACACCTGTAACCCGGCACACACACACACCTGTAACCCGGCACACACACCTGTAACCCAGCACACACACACCTCTAACCCGGCACACACAGACACCTGTAACCCAGCACACACACACCTGTAACCCGGCACACACACACCTGTAACCCGGCACACACACACACCTGTAACCCAGCACACACACACCTGTAACCCGGCACACACACACCTGTAACCCAGCACACACACACCTGTAATCTGGCACACACACACACCTGTAACCCGGCACACACACACCTGTAACCCGGCACACACACACCTGTAATCTGGCACACACACACACCTGTAACCTGGCACACACCTGTAACCCGGCACACACCTGTAACCCGGCACACACCTGTAACCCAGCACACACACACCTGTAACCCGGCACACACACACCTGTAACCCGGCACACACCTGTAACCCGGCACACACACACCTGTAACCCGGCACACACACACCTGTAACCCGGCACACACCTGTAACCCAGCACACACACACCTGTAACCTGGCACACAACAGGTGCACGGGAACACCTGGGATCACCGGCATTGCACTGCGTGTTCCACACACGGGAACTGAGCCAGTACCTCTCCGACACCCCCATGAACAGGAAAGGAGCAGAAGCACCTGACACATACCAGGCATTATTACTGCTCCTGGGGAAAGCATATATAGGCTGCTTCCATCATCTCCTGTATTTCTGAGCCATGGCTGCTACAACTTAAAGTTCTCTTGCTTTCCTTTCAACCAGACATTCATCAGTGCAAAATAATTACTCATGGTTCTTATCCCAGAGTGAAACTGAAAAGACAAGAGGGAAGAAACCAGAGTGGGTGCAGCTGTAAGGAGAGGGCTGTGGACAGCTCTCATCCCAGGTGTTTCTTCTCAGTTACCTGCCTGTGCCCCCCACACTGCACTCCTTGCCCATACCACTCTTCCAGAACTTCTTTTTTAATACAGGACCCAAATCCAATCTCCAAGGATGTCCTATGAGAAGCTCAGAAAAGCCTCGTTGAATCATGCAGTAAACAAGAAGCACATGGAAGTTTTTGAAGCTTTTAAGAGTGCCTAGAACACATCTTCCCTTCAATGAACAAGAAGCTTCACTGCAAGCAGGTATTTTGAGCACACTAATAAGCAACTATAAAAAAATCTTCATAAATACAGTGCTCTGTTTCAAGACTGGGCCTACAAGTCAAACTCCAGTATCCTACAATTACTTAAAATTAATCTCCATTTTGCCTTCTTAGTAGATTAGTCAGAAACCTAGGGAGAAGTAGCAAACAGTTCTAAGATGTGACACTCTCATTCTTTAAAGTTTATGGATTTTTTAAGAGAAGATTAAATTTTAGCAGAAAAACTGTTTCACATAATATAAACACTCTGATGTAATCACAGGCTGTGTAGTTCACTATATGCTCAGGTTTTGACTGATAAAGAGGTAATTTTTCCTCCTGATCAGGAAACACATTCACTTTATAACCAATAAATGACTCTGCAGCTTAGTAAACACCTTACTAAAGCCAGCACTGTCAGCTCCACTAACTTAGAAACAAAACTAAGTCATTCCTATTGACCAGCAGTTACATTCTGTACTTCCCCTAAGGTCTAAAAATGGTATCAGTTCAAAGGTCCATCCTCTCAATTTGTTTGTCAAGCCAAAGTATACAGACTAAAGCAGAATCTGCTTGTACATACCCTGTACTATAACCACCAACACAATCACCACCTCTCAAGTATCGTATGAACACGTGTTCAGAAATGTTAAGATTATACAATACCATTTAAGCAAAATAAAGTGATCCTGCATGATCCTTCTGGACATCTACAGACAGCCTGGCTCATCTGAAAGACTTATTTCTTGCCACAAAAGGAAGGGTCCTCCAGGTCAGGCCACTCCTGCAATAATTTGGAGATGTTCTAAACTTTATTTGGACAGCCAACTAATTTTCAGCTAAGGCAATAATTTTCCATGTTTTTCCCCCTTGGTATGTGCCTAGTCACACCACGTTTTGGATTTGTAAATAGGCAGTTTGTGGGCTTACTCCAAAGAGCCCCTTTTCTACCTGTTCACTGACATGGAAGGTGTCTCTGCTCCCACCGAATCCACGGGAATGACTCTGTGCCCTAAGAGCCACACCTCCAAGAGGAAAAAAAGATATGACCACCTGTAAACCTCTGCTCTTTCCCAGCATACTGCAAGCTCGCATGTTTACAGGAAGACTATACAATGGAGCGTGGGGTCTCACACTGTACTATTTCCAACAGGCTCTGGAGCATTTTGATTTTAAATGACCACTCGCTGAGATTACAGCGGGCCACATCTTTCCCAGGCTCCACTGACAGCCACCAGTCGTTAGGAAAACGAATCGCAGCCCACACGCGGCTCTCGGGAACCGACCCCCGCGAGCAGCGAAGCAAAGTAAAACAGAGACACGAAGCCGAAGTGTTAAGACGCACTTGGCGGCCCCCTCCCCTCGAAGGGCCTCCCGCGGAGCTCCCAGCCCTGCCCCGGGGGGCCCGCGGTACCTGCGCGGGGCCGGCAGTGCTGGCGGCGCGGCGGCTCATCCCGCGCGGGGCCCGCTCCGCCGCCGCGCCCCGGCGCCTCCTCCGCGCCCCGGCCGGGCACGGGGAGAGCCCCGCGGCCCCGGGACCGCGACCGCCGCCTCCAAGCCCCGAAGCCGCCCCGGGGCTCCGGCCGGCGCCGCTCCTCCTCCTCGTTCCCGGCCCGGGGGTCTCGCCGCGAATGTCAGCGCCGGCGGGGGTGCGCGGCCGGTGGCGGGGGCCGGGCCGGGGCTGCCGCTGCCCTCAGAGCCGCGGGCTGCGCCGCGCCGCCGCCATCGCCGTCGCCATCGCCGCTGTTTGTTTTCATCCGCTGCGGGCGGGGGGGGGAAGGCAGGAAGGAGGAAGGGAGGGAAGAAGGGAGGTACCTGAGTGTCCGCAGCGGCACTTTCCGCACGCAGCCGCCGCTCCCCGGCCGCTCGCGGCGCGCTGAGCCCGCAGTCCGGCGGGGCAGGAGGTCGCCGAGGCCGAGAAAAGCGGGACAGCGCCCAGCGCCGCTCCTGCCAGTAGCCCCTGCCTGTGGCGAATCTATCGCGGCGAATGTGGGGCCGGGCCGGCGGGGACCGCCTGGGAGCGGCCGCGGGGCCGGTAAGGGGTGGGACGCCCCCGGCGAGGGTCGGGCGGCCCGTGGGGTCCGGGGCGTCCGGCAAGAGCAGCGCCCGCCGGGGCTGCGAGACCGCCCGCTGGCCGCCCGCGGCTCGCGTCTGCCGAGGGCCCGCGGCCGTGACTGGGGACGACTCCAGCTCCCTCTCCGCCACGGGAGGTAAATTCCTGTCAGCGCCAGGCAGAGTTGTCGGCTCTGCGGTGAGCCCACCTGGCTGCCCGTGTATTTAAAAGCAGAAAAAGAAAAATAACAAGGTTTGCTGGGTGATCAAACTAAAAGGAAAATGGTAACGGAGTCTGAAAAGCTCACCAGTAATAACTGTTCTGAGTATCCTCTTTTGTTTTATGCAGGTGAAGCCTCTGGGAAAGCCATGTGAGAGGGGAGCCCCAGGGGACGCCCCTGGCCGTCAGCCATGGCCGTACCTATCGCGGTTCTTGACTGCGACCTCTTGCTCTACGGCCGCGGACACAGGACTTTGGATCGCTTCAAGCTGGAAGATGTCACGGATGAGTATCTAGTATCCACGTACGGCTTTCCCCGACAGTTCATTTGCTACCTGGTGGATCTCCTGGGAGCCACTCTCTCACGCCCTACTCAGCGGTCCAGGGCCATCAGTCCAGAGACACAAATACTTGCTGCGTTGGGTTTCTATACCTCTGGCTCCTTCCAGACTCGCATGGGGGATGCTATTGGCATTAGCCAAGCCTCGATGAGCCGCTGTGTTGCCAATGTAACCGAGGCACTGGTGGAAAGAGCCTCGCAGTTCATTCACTTTCCTAAAGATGAAGCTACTGTACAGACCCTGAAGGAGGACTTTTATGGGCTGGCAGGAATGCCAGGAGTGCTGGGGGTGGTTGACTGCACCCACGTGGCAATCAAAGCGCCAAATGCTGAGGACCTGTCCTATGTGAACCGAAAGGGTCTCCATTCCCTGAACTGCCTCATGGTGTGTGACTCCAGAGGAGTCCTCCTCAGTGCTGAAACGCACTGGCCAGGCAGCCTGGCTGACTGCACGGTGTTAGAGCAGGCAGCCCTCACAAGCCAGTTTGAAACTGAGCTACATAAAGATGGCTGGCTACTTGGTAAGTCAATTTTTCATCCTTGTTTTCAGTAGAAAGTCTATTATATATTGTCTCCTTACTGAGTGAGAACCTCTGGGCACAAGTGATACGTTTGTTTTCAATTGCTTTCCTGCAAATTGCTTTGAGGTTTATGATTCGGTGTGGACAACCCTTATCTTGAAAGCTTAGAACAGTAACTTCTAATCTATGTTTTATACAGTCTGATTTTTGTATGTATTAATCCTCATTCATTCTGTTAATAGCTTTCTTTCTGCGTTCTGCACCTTTCCGTGCTGAATTATGCTATTTTTAATTCTAGGTACTGCCCTACTCCAACTGTTTTCCCCTGTTTTATGCAGTAGATAAATTTCTTAAAACTTCTGTGGAAAATCTTCCAGGATTTTCTTGTGTAAAACTTCATGCCTTTACTTTGTGGACCGGAGTTACTTCTTCCATGCCTTCTCTTTTAGCCAGAGGAAGAACTTAATCCGTATCTGCTGTACCAGAAAACCAGGCTGAAATCTGTGTCTGACTGTAGGTGTGTAACCTGTCCTGCCCCTTTCCGCTGCCCACAGGTGACAGCTCCTTCCTGCTGCGGACGTGGCTGATGACGCCCCTGCACATCCCCGAGACGCCCGCAGAGTACCGCTACAACATGGCGCACTCGGCCACCCACAACGTCATCGAGCGCACCTTCAGAACCATTCGCTCGCGCTTCCGCTGCCTCGATGGCTCCAAGGGCACCCTGCAGTACTCTCCAGAGAAGTCCAGCCACATCATCCTGGCCTGCTGCGTGCTCCATAACATCTCCCTGCAGCACGGGCTGGACGTGTGGTCTGCGCCGGCCACGGGGCACATGGAGCAGTCGGAGGAAGAGTACGAGCAAATGGAATCAGTGGACTCGGAAGCCTGTCGTGTTCGTCAGGAACTTCTGCTTACTCATTTCAGCTAATGTTGTGACAGAGGGAAGGCTTCTAACAGTTCATCTGGGAAGTTATCTGGAGCAAATATGCCCCCTCCTCTTCTTTAAGGCTGTGGAGACTTAAGGAGATGTGAGACGAGAAGAAATTTACTCTTCATTTCTGAACTTCTCTCAATCTCTCCAGAGAGATTGGTACATTTTTGCTGTCATGATGCTTAGACACGCCCCTTTCACTTGACTTAGAGGACAGTGATTAATGTGACAACAGTGGGAAAATTAGGGAAATTGTCTTTTATAGCAATGGAAAATCTGTAAACCTTGCACTGTTTTACAAAGCAACGATTTTATTCCACTGTGTAACTCAAAACACTTATGATTGATTTTTTAAACAGTATTTTGCACAAATTAAATTTCCACATGAGCTCCTCTCTACTATGAATTCATGAGCAGCAGAGCAAACATTTATATTTTTGTTTGCAGGTATAAATTCTTGCTCGACACCATTTTTCCATTTTGCACATCTCACAAACCCTGGTGATTTCAGCTGTGTTCTGGGAGGGGTCTGGCATTTTGCTGGGCACACTCTAGTGCTTGCACATATCTAGAAGGGTTGAGCATTCCTTCTTTCCCAAACAGGGTGGAGAAGATGTTAAGCTCTAGTGTTGGGTACCTAACAGATATCAGGAAATAGGCTAGTGGAGGTGAGGCTGGTTTTCTGCTGCAGCAGGAAACTGATTGTCTTGTTGTCTGCTGTAAAAGAAATGCCAAGGACTGACTGGGTCACAGAAATTGAGCCGCTTGCAAAAGTTCTCCATTTAGATCAAAGCAGAGGTGTGGAAAGGCTGCTCTAGCACTGCTGGCAATCTACTTCTCCAGTGGAACAAGATGAGTGATGCACACAGTTGTTGCTGGCACAAGGCTGGGCAGTTTCCTGGAAATGTTCTCTTTCTAAAAGGCACAAGTGTTTTCAAGGATCTCATGACAGCAGTCTAAGAAAATTTTGTTTCTTAGATTTTATTGTTTACTGGGCAGTAAATGTAACAAAAGTGGTAGGGAATGCAGAAAACTACAAAACTGTAAATACTTAAAGTAGCAGTGCAACAGCCTGACATTGTGGGTTTTTCCTTTTAGAGGAAGTGAGCCTGGATCGTGCCCCACATGTGATGAATACGAGCGTATGGGACACGTTTTGCACTGCAGGGTGGAGAAGCAGGGTTAGATACACTCTGCCAGGTTTGCAGTGGCAGTAAGCACTTGCTGTCTCACAGAAAACCAAGCGTGCTTGATGACGTGTAAACAAAACGTTTTCATAAGCCTCAGTGAGAGCTGTAAAATGTTACATACAAGGATCTCAGATGTAATTCAGTTTTCTTTACACAAGGTGTTATACAAGAACTACTATTGGTCACTGCAGCAAAACTCCTGCTCCTTTCACCTAGGAAAAAGCAGACAAGCACTGTCTTCTAAAGTAAGCATTTTTAAGGTAAGAGTTGCTGCCGTATATGGTGCCTGATGGCTCATAGTCACATCTGACAGTCTGTGCTAAAAATACTGTTCACTAGACCAAAACACCAGCAGACACTGAATGAGCTGTGTGGGTGGTGGTAAGGTCAAGTGAGACTTGGACATGTGTAGGTACAAACATTGTCACTTAATGACAAGCTGGAGTTTCTCAATTTACGCTATGAATAGCTCTTCCCGGCGTGTGCTGAGGCCAGAGCAAAACTCAGAGTGAAGGCTCTTCCTGGAACACAACATTTGCTGCTTCTTTCAGCCACTGTCACCTGTGGTAGAGTTTAATTTCTAAACTGATCTCACTGCTTGTCAGTTTGGGCAAAAACTGCATCAGGCCATACCAGGCAAAGCCAATCCACTGAACACTGTTCTTGCCTGAGTCAGATGTCAGTACCCTTCTCTTCACTCAGGAAATGTAGGGAGCAGTTTCCACCACATGATCTTAAGCAGCTTCCTTCAAAACAATTCACCCGGACTTTTTTTCTTTTCCCTCATGGGGCCAGGTTGCTTAGAGCTCCCTCCATCCAACCTAGCCTTGAACACTTCAGGGCTGGGGCATTCACAGCTTCTCTGGACAACCTGGTCCTGTGCCTCACCACCTTCACAGTAAAGAATTTTTTCTAATATCTAATCGAAAACTACTCTCTCTGAATTTAAAGCCCTTCCCCTTTGTCCTGTCACTACACACTCGTGTAAAGAGTCTTGCCCCTTCTTTCCTCTAAGTTCTCTTCTAGTACCAGAAGGCAGCAGTTAGGTCATCCAGAAGCCTTCTCTTTTCCAGGCTGAAAACAATTTGAAAAAAAAAATTCTTTTCTGTAAATTGCTTTGTGGTTTGGTTTATGCAGAAAATCATGCTGTGAAAAGCCAGTGTCCACAAAGGAGACAGAGGAGTCCTGTAACTTTATTTACTTTATTTGGATAAAGGGAGAGAATTTAGTGGGCCATACCCCCGCGGGGTCTCTCTAGGTTTTGGAGGACGCAGCCTCCTTTTATCCTGGACTCCCGCCTGCACATTGTCCTCTTCCTTTCTCCATTGGCTGAGGTATTGGGAAGGTTCCGCCTTCGCGATCCGCCTTCTACATATTGCCCCTAAAGTTCAGGAGTTCAAACTGGCTGGGTTCTGTGGCAACCTGGAGACCTCCAGAGCCCTGCTCAGCACCGGGCCGGTTCTTTCAGACCTGGGCTTTTGTGAAAACATTAACACACCCATTTCTCCTTCCGAGTCTGGACGACCCTTATCTTGGAAGTTTAGAACAGTAACTTCCAATCTGTTTTATACAGTCTGACTATTGTACCTATTAGTTTACATTCCTTATGTTAAGAGCATTTTTCCAGTATCCCATACCTGCCTAAGATAAATTACCGCAGTTTTTTAATTCTGGGCAGGGGCGCTGCCCCGCAGTTCTCGGGGCTCGACTGTTCTCGCCTGCCCTCCGTCGCCCCCGGGCGGCGGTGGAGGACCTCGTCGCTCGGCTGGCGCTGCCTGGCGGCGTTCTAGCCTCGGCTGCTCGGGCCTTGGTCCCGCGCTCGGCGCCGCCGCCGTTGGGCCCCGCTCGGCGCTCGGCTGGCCCGCCTGGCCGGAGCTCGGCGCGGCGGCGGCGACGACCGACCCCGGGGCCGCTCCGCCCGCCCGGCCCGGCCCGGCCCGGCCCCGCTCCGGCCCCGCCGCTGCAGGTACGCTCCGGGCCTATGCGCGCCGCCGGCCCCGCGCCGAGGCCGCGCCGCCGCTCCCGGGCGGGTGCGGCCGGCTCCGCGGCGGCGCCCCGGAAGGCGGCGGCACCGACCCGTGTGAGGCCGTGGCGGGTGGAGCGCGGTCGGGAGGGAGCCGGGGTTCGCTGCCGGGGCCTTTGTACGGGAGTTCCGGAACCGCGGCCTGACGGTGGGGGGAGCGGGGAGGCCGGCGCGCTGCCCCGGGCCGGGCGCCGTGGCGGGAGGGCGAAAGCCGCGGCGCTGCCTCCCGCCGGCCGGCGGGGACCGGAGCCCCCGGGACAGCAGCCCGGGCCCCGCTGCCGCCCTCCTGAGCGTGCCTCACGCCGGGTGTTCTGTCCCAGCTCGGGTGCCTGGCGCTTCCCTGTCTGTGTCCCCCGCCTCTCCTGCTGCCCCACGGCACCGTCCGGGGGCCCGTGGCCCGGGGTCGGTTCGGTTGCCTTCTGGGGCTGTTGCTTTGACGTAGTGTTTTTTATTGTTGTTGTTGTTGTTGTTTTCCGGCCTTACCCAAATAAAGTGTGCAGCCGGTGTTGTCTGCTCTATCTCTCCTGTTGTTCGAGTGTGTTGCAGAGCACTTGCTTGTGAAAGTAGTGCTTGGCATAAAATGTGTTCAGGTGTGCCTCTGGTTACGTCTTGTCTTTGTGAGGAAACGAACCCAGCTAACTCGCCAGCTGCGGGGACGTGTTTTGTTGTCATCTACCACATTTTTCCTGACAACACATAAATTTCTGTAGTTTTTGTGTACCGTTTCTGGACTACTTGTGGTCCCGTCAATACCAGGCGTTCGGCGACCTTTGGAAAGCAATTTTTCCTGCACTAAATCAGCGTTTCATTTTCAAGGGACCCTGTAGGTGGTTATGAATAGCTTTTCTCACTACACACTTTCGGATACTGTTCTGTGGTAACAGACTGATTCAAGAATTGTTATCTAGATGCAAGCCTGTCTTCAGGAAGCCCAGTTCCTGAAGGACAGATCAGATTCAGAATGTCAGGTCTGTGTAAATATGGCCCGTGCTCAGTGCTGCTCCGTTTTTTCTCTGCGTGAAGTGTTCTTTGGTCTTTATTTAAAAACCCAGTGTGTTTTTCTATATTTGTCCTTGTTTACTGCTCCACCTAGCTTGGTGTCCTCTGCAAATGTCATCTGGCTTCTTTGCCTTTGCCACTCCCATCCTCTTTCAAATTGCTAATGGGGATGTTAAAGAGAGACCTAAGAATGACCTGCTGGTAATGTGCACTTATTGCCAGTCCATTACTGGTCTGTGAAGTTTGTTGTTGGGTCAGTTTTCAGAATGTGGTATGGGGTTAAATCCCTGCAGATTTGAATGCCTTATGAGTGATGCAGGCAACAGGACCTGAAATTCTCTGCTAAATTCCTTTCTTGTGTTCTGAAACGCTGCTGTAATGCATTTCCTAACATTCATAACTCTTCAGTGTAGCTTGTGTGCTGGTTCTGGAGTCCACAATTGATGCCTCTCTGGGTAATTTTTTTTAAAAAAGTATTTGATCCATTTCTATTTTGATGGTCACAAGTAAGTGTGTTATTTGTGGCAGTGCGGCTCTTAATGAGTAGGGCCGTCCACTGGCATTTATATTTTTCCTAATACTTGGATGAAGAATGTATTTGGATCTAAATGTCTGGACATGCCTTTTCACATTGAGTTGCTGGGCAGTTTCTGCTGAATGTTTACTTTGCTGACAGCTTCTTTTCAGTTTTCTTTCTTTTGCCCTTTTCTGAGTCATAACTGACCCTCCAGATTCTTGTTTGGTTGTTTCCTACTTTTCCATTTTCTGAGCAGCACTTCTAACTTTTATGCAGCTGTAACAACCAGTTCTAAAGAAGGCAAGCAACGATCCAGTCTGCTGCTGTCCCTCTGCCAGAAGTTTGGCATTTGAATAATTATTTTTTTTAAGAAACTTCTGGAAAGAAACTCTAGTATCTTTTATGCCATGGTTAGCAAGCTGACTGAACTCTTGCAGAGTTGTTGTTGATGTGAGTACTTACTACTAATGCAAACAGCACAAAGGTACTTTTTTTTTTCCCCTCCTGTTGAGTTTCCGGGGGCACAGTGCATGGTAATAGTTACCTTGAGTGATTTTTGGTAGCAACCCTGTACTATCTAGCAATTAGGGTGATAGAAACAAAATATTAGTAAGGTAAGGACAGAATAGAAGTGAATGACAGTGTGATATGCAGTGGAAGAGGATTAATATTAGAAATATTTTACTGGAGGGTTATTACAGGATACAGTAGTTGCCTAATGAAAGACCCATTGATTGGGTTGCTTGAAACAAGAGGAGACCTGCTTTCCTCTACAAGATGAAGCAGTACTTGTCTGCATCTCAGGACTTAGTTGGTTGTTAGGAATCCTGACTGGGATTGTTGAGTAGTAGCTGTTTGTTGTCTCCAGTTTTTGTAAACTGTTTGTTGGATGGGATGATGAGGTGTCAGGCTTGAGTGGAGAGCATCATCCTAATCCATGTGCTCGCACAGCTCCACTCCACATCTTCTCAGTGAGGTGTTTTGGGTTGTCCTTGCAGAGCGATTCCTGCTTCCTTCTTCCTGGTACGTGTTACTAATTCTCCACCTTGAGCAGCGCAGAATTGCTGCGAGGAATCTCTGACTCATGTTTTGGACATGTTTTCCCCTCCCTTTATGTTTCTCCCACAGACTCAGTCTAAGGCCAAGAAGGGCAATGGTGTCAAGAATTGGCTGTGTTTCTTTGTTCAGAGTCTAAATCTTCATTGTCTCCCACCTCTTCTGTAATTCTGATACATCTTTGTGTGAAGACTTCAGCTTCTGTGTGGATCATTTTTGCTTTTTGTCTTGTTACCGTATTTCCATGTGAGCAAGAAATTATGGGACATGTATTTTCCAAAACGTGTTCTTGCTTCCAGTTGCTTTTTCTTTTTCACTTGGATAAGGCATGTGCCTTAAGTGCAGCCTTGAATGCTTGAAACACTTTGTCTTCACCTTGGGGGTATGTGATGCTGCTTCTGCTGCCTCTGTAGTGTTGGCACTCCCGCATTACTGTGGAATGTGTGATGTCACCTGGGGGCACTTGGCTGTGGCCCTTGAGTCTGAGGAACCTTGATGTGACTATTAATGTAAATAATGGGATTTCGAATTGAAAATTCCTTTGCCTATCTAAATGAGAATAATTTTTTAGGGGATTAATCTGAATTCTGTATCACTCTGTTTTTCTCTGTATTGCTCTGGCTTTCTCTTCTCCCTGTCCCTCATTTCCTGCTGTGTATAGTACTTAACAAAAGGTGCTATGGTTTGAGTATGGAATTGTGGAAACCAACTCTTAATCTTCCAGATCTCAGTTCTGCTGTTTGACTTACATTACAGCTTTGTAAAATTATATTTATTCTCTTCCTATCTTCTGGATTGAAACTAATATCTCTCTTCTCAAGAATTCATTAAGTTTACGTGGAAGTTGTAATAATAGTTATGAAAGTGCTCCATATTCTCATTGGTAAATGAAACTGTCAGACTCCAGACATGGGTGATCACTTACATTTATTATTATTACTTCCCTTTTTATATTTATCATTCATTTTCTGACCTTTAGGAGCTGATATCTACAAGTTTCTCTTCCATGTCTTCATCACTTTGCTGTAAATAGCCAGCATTTTAATGTACTTCTTTTGACCGAAAAGTTCTTTTATGTGTATTTAGCTCATTTAATCCAGACTGGGAAGACAAATTAAGATTCTAATGGCACTTAGCCCCTTGTTGCAGTCATACAGGATCTTGAAATGACAAAGTACTATTGACATCTTTGTAATGTAATTGAATTTCCTGAGCTGTTTGTAGTTGCAGTTTAGAACACAGCCTTGAGATGTGAATTATTCAATCATGAAGCACTAAGACAAGTTATTTTTCTTTAGGAATCCTGTTTTATGTGTAAACACTTATTACAGTGAGTGCAATTTAGAGCAGTGTGTCTGCTGCATCTACAGAAAATGTGCTTTTGAATTACTTTCCATCCCTCTCTGGCTTTAATCAAGGAAAAACTTCAGCTTACAGTATAATACCTTGGGGAGTATTTAAAAACTTGGAAGAGTAAAACCAGGACCATATAATGGAAGTGCCTTCATGGTATTAGTTTTGGATTCTGTTGGACAGTTGCATCATAAACTTTCTTTCACTTCTCCTAAGTGTTTTTTATTCTCCATGTTTAGGGGCACTTCGTTGAAGACTGACTCTTTTTTAAATTAAATTCTTAAATTAAGCAGCTTTTTTTTTTTTTACAGCATATTCAAGTGCACGAGTAGAAACAGAACAAAATAATGGGTTCTAGTTTTGCTTTTTTCATTGTTTTGATTAATCATGCTTAAGATAGTTGTTGTTATCCATCTGTAGACTGTTTTTGTTTGTGGGTTAGCTTTGTTTAAAGATTCTAGTCCAATGTAGCTTTATTTTCAATTTTTTGTTCTTTTGGATATTACTGCAAGGTATTTTGAAGTTTGCTCTACGCAAAATGTTTTCTGGCATTTGGGGTTTTTTTATTTGGGTGTTTTTGGGGGATTGTTTGTGTGTTTGTTTTGTTTTTGTGGGTTTTTTTGGTTTGTCTTTAACACAAGAAGGGCTAATACCTCTACAGACAGTCTCAAGGGTCATCTGGAACTACCACAAATGGAGTTAAGGGAAGACAAATCACGTTGTTTGAAGTAAATTTAAACATATATAGATTATCAGGTACATTGCCAACAATTCATATGGTCCTGTCATTTAAGAATGAACACAGTCCAGCTCTTCCAATACTTACGTTTTGACCATGCAACTATTTGGGATATGAGTCATGTCACCTATATTTTACTGATTTTGTTGTTGTTGTAGCATTGTTCAGATGCCAGTGCTACTGGCAAACCAGGACTTACTTACCAAACTAGGACTCCTTGAGTTGTCTTGTTTGTTAAGCTGAGTTGATGCAGTGCAAAGAGGACAGATCAGCTTTTTAGTTTCGTTTTTACGTAAACTTGTTTTTAAATTTTGCTCAGTTTTTCAGGTGGAGACACAAAAAAGGTTAGTGGGAATGGCATGACATGTGATATGGATTGAATCAGTATTATTAATAAAACTGCAAGTATAAGTCAGTCTTCTATCCTGTGTAGTGCTTCTTGAGCTTCTTATTGTTTTGTGCAGTTTAGGAAAATGATGGCCTCAAAACCTCCATATTGCAGAAGGGAGGGAAACACAGATTATAAACAAGGAAGGGAACTAGGAAGTCCTTGGAGCTGTGTGATTGCTTATATATATTCCAAATTATGTTCTAGGCATCTGGTTTGTTCTTGGAGATCTCTGTCTGTGTGTGTCAGAACCAGATTTTATTGTTTTATCCATGAAGTGCCTGCAAAAGGAGGGGCTGTGTGCTTCACAGTCCTTGGCAAGATGATTGTTGGCTGTTTTCAGTGGGCACTTTTTGCTCTTTTGAGCTTCTGAAAAGCGTAAGGGGTCTTGGTAAGGCAGTTTGCTTCAAAATTAAGCTGTGCAAAATACAAGGGAAACCAACTTGTAGAAAATCTTTAGAGGAAATAGCCTGTCTTGTGACTGCAGCCTTCATTAGGATCACTGTCAGCGAAGATAAAGCACTTGGGCTGTAGTGCTGCAGACACTGTTTTCATGCCTGTCTGATAATCTGATTGCTCTTGGGGAACCCACCTACATGTGCAGTAGTGGGAATGCTAAATTATTGCTAATATTTATTAAACGAAACTTAAATTACTAATATTTATTTAATGCAATAAACAGTTCTCTTGAAATTTTCAGTATGTTGCTGGTGTTAAAGCCTGAGATGCTGCACTTTAATTTGGAATAACTGCAATGACATTGTTAGTACTTAACACACTGCTTAAGAACAGACATTTTGAAAAGAGAAGTAACTCTGACTTACGAGATAGGTAGGCCCCTGGCCAGAGCTGGGGGAGTTGAGGGTAATAACCTGTTTCCTCTTTTTTTTCTAGATACAAGTTTGCTTGTGGTTTTGTGTGACAGTGGCATGCCTCATTGTTCACCACAGTTTTGCTTTTGTTGTGTTTTGAGTCAGTTTTTTTCTCATGCGTGTTCTTTTAATACAAAGTATACAGCCCTGGCCCACCAGCTGTGTGTGGATCATGGCTGTTTTACAGTCAATATGTTCTGGAAGTCTTAAAACTTGACAAAAGGACTTGGAGGCCAAAACTACTGGCATGTAGCTTTTTTTCCTCTGGTCTCTTACAGGGAGTCTTATAAATGTGTTCTCTCTGTGGAACCCAGATTGCAAAGTCAGTGACAGCTTTAATATTTCACTTCATATTGCCTCTTTCTTCATCAGTCACATGAGATCTCTTTGGGCAGCAAAATTGTCTGAAGTTATTTGGACATTTGTATCTTCAGGATAGATCTCCCATTGTAAATATCATTTACTGATTGCAGCTTTTTTTTTTTTTTTTTTTCTTTTTAAACACTGATGGAGCTGTTTACACTGATTGTCTGCACATGCATTAGGAAAAGCTTTTAGTGTTGGGCTCAGCACACAACCACAAAGTTCTTTGCAGTGGTAATAGATTAGTCTGAGAGCTGAAGGCCACATAAAATAATGCTTTTCCCCCATGAAGAATGGAGTAACATGAAGGTAGTATTGCAATATTTATCTTTGTATCAACGCCAGCTGTGCTCCCCGTGTGTTGGTACCAGAATCTCCACAAAATTAATAGCAACAAAGATAGGGCGGGGGCACATTAAGAGATGGGACCATCATCTCTGTAAAGTGCTGAAGTTTTGAACTGGAATGGTGAGCCATTGCATAATGCATAAAATATCTTGACATCTTTTTTATATGGCAAGTTGAATGTGCTTCTTTTTATTCCTCTTCTTGCTCTACCTTTTTGTCAGTGTTTTTAGGGGGTCATGTACCACTGTGAGGTATCACCAATTTGTGGCTTCACTTTGGTTTTTCAGAGGTTCAGCATCTGTAAAGTGACAATTACAAGTGAACCTACATTACTCCAGTACTGGGAGTTCTTCAGGCTTCTTCGAGGATGGCTGGTACAGAGCAAGTAAAAGGCTTGTGTTTGAGCTGTGTAATGCTCTTTCCAAAGCTGTAAACAGCCCAGCATGTTGTCCTGAAATGCCCTGAAGGGAGAAAACACTTAAGGAAAAAAAGCTGCCTATTATAGAAATTTTTTTGACTCTCTATTTTCAGAATTTTCTATGGTGCTCTGGATCACATTCAGGGCATCAGCTAATCTTGCAGTTGTTGGACACTTTTGGTCATCCTGATTAAAGCAACCATCCGAATCTCCCTTCCTCCCCTCAAAAACAAGTAAACAAAACAAAACAGACTCAACAAGAAGAAGAAGACAGAACAATCCCAATCCCTCTTTAGGTGGTCAGCTGTTTATCACTTGTCATAGTTGTGGGTATTTGTAATAGACACTGCTACTGAATCAGTCCACCACTTGTCTGAACAGGTTTGATCCAGTGAGCTGCAAGTTTTATTTATGCTGAGTCCCAAGAAGTATTTTCAAACCCCCTGCATTTAACTTAAACTTTGTTAGTCAGATGGCTGATGAGTGGCTGTAAATATGGTTGGTACTTCAATGGTTTATCTGCTAATGTTATTTAATAATAACATTGTTCAGCTTATATTTGAGCAAAATGTTTGGAGTTGGTGGGTATCTTTACTAGGTTAGAAAAAAAATTGGCACCTTGAACACCCTCACAAAAAATCCCTATACAAACCAAAAACCTAAAGAAAAAAAGAAAAAACTAAAAACCCCACACCAAAACAAACTGCATCTGAACACATGTTCCAGTGGAAAGGTTAAAGGCTTCCTGCTAAAATGAACAAAGATAATGGCAGTGTTCACTGCATGCCAGTGCTGCACTGCATCTATTTCTTCTTTTGAAAGCTCTGAGTTTCTTTGCCTGTCTGAAGTGTTGCTGAATGTATCACCAGCTAGTGGCACAGTCACTGTGTTCAGTCTAATTCAGACAAAGGATAAAGTCTGGCCCCCGAAGGGACCTGAGGTAACACTGGAATCTCAGCATCACTCAAGAAGGATACATTCAGTGTTTTTTGAAGAGATCCCAGCTCTTAAAAATGTTGAGCAGGTTAGCAGGATACTGTGAAGGTATTAGAGCCCTGGGTGTTTCCTTTGTTTATTTTTAAAATGGGATAAAGACAGGAGTAAGAAGAAGCTGAAAAGTCGAGGTACAGTCCCTCAGGGAAAAACATGAAGTTCAAACACTCAGGCTCACATATGAAATGTTTATTATAGCCAGATTAGTTGAATAAATTAGGACACACATGCAGTGATTTAGATAAGCTGTCTTAAGGTATGTGCTTGGTCCTTCAATCAGGTGAATACTAGAACTTCACTGACTGCAGTTGTAGGAGTTATCTCCTCGTTTATTTTAAATATGTAAACTTTCCATGGCATAAATAAAGTAATTTGTTAAACCTTGATTTCCTTATTGCTATTGTACTTTAGGGAACATTAGGTCTGATAGGACTGAAGTGTTGCTAGGTTGTCAGAGCTTGTTCTTTCTCATGGGTGATTGTTATCCTGCTTGTAAATTACCATGATCTCAGGTTAATTATGTGGTTTATCCTTCACAGCTATTGAAAAGCTATTCCAAAGTTTAGATCTTTTTGGACTTCTGGCTTGTTCCAGCTGCAGGACCGGTCTGCCATTGGTGTCCTGTTCATATGTTTGTTCTTGGGTTGTTGTAGTCCGAATTCCTTGAATACACCCATATGGAATATTCAGCTACTGTTTTCTTAATTCTACTAGATTAAGAGTTAAACTGGATGTACAGTTTCCTCCTGTAAAGTAGACTTTTTGTTGCCTGTATTGTTCTGAGCTATCCTTTTCCTCCATTCTGTTTACCATCTGAATCTAGTAATTTCTGAACATGGGTGCCTGGGGCTGTTTGCAGAATCCGGATCAGGATTTATTAGCATTTAACTAAAGAAGATTTTTAGTTTAGGGATTCCTGTATTATATTATGCTTTTGGATGTATCTATTCCAGTTATCCTCCTAGCTTTTTTGGATCTGGGCTTTTTTAATTCATACAGTTATTTTTAAGAATTCTCCTGCAGCATGATTTAGTTTTTATGTTGCTTTCCAGTAAGGCTTTTATTTTGTAGAATAATTCCTACCTAATGTCTGGCTAACTTTCACAAATTCTCAAAAGAAGGCTTATTGTACACCATGGAGTTCAGCTTCTCTAAAATCCATGATCCCCATGCTGTTCACATTAAGCATCAGGGAATTTCCAGCTTGCCTTTCACTGTGGAGAATTTCTTTTCTAGGAAGATGGATGCCTTTACTTGTTAATTACTTTAGTACTCTTTATTTTACTTCTACAAATAAAAACTGGTGTGCTTTTTTAGAACTCATTTTCCTGGCTTATCTCTTTAGACAGCTCCTCCCTATAAGCTGCAGCTGTCTTAAATCATCTGTTCAGGAGAGTTTTTTTAGGGAGAGTGGGAGGAAAGAAAATATTGCTAATGACGATTCCGAGTTCAGTCATTTAACAATTTGTCTCTTGTGCACATTAACCTTTTTTCTTCTTTGTGTTTTTTTGCTTTTTTAAATTTCCTTCTCTATTCCTTCTGTTTCCTTCTCTATTGAATATTGATGGTTTCGTTCAGTGTAACGTGAACTGAGTAGGATTTGGTTTTAGATCTAGGTGTTATCAAGAGATGGCAGAGTAGTATGCACACTCTGCTGGGATCAGAAGGTAATAGCATTGCAGCAGAGTTTCTTGGTTCATCTGTTCTAAGAAACTTTTCTGGAGAGCTTTTTGTGGCAAACTCCAATGTATGACCACTGAAAACCTGCGTGACTTGGTTGTTATTAGAGTTGCTATATTATTTATTTATTATATTTATTTAGGTGTTGTTTTTTTTTGTAGACAGTGGGTATTAAAGCTTTCCTTTGCAGCTCAAAGTCTTCCAAAAGCATTATTCTTTGCCACTGTGCATTACTTGGGTGAACTGCTGTTCTAAGAGCAATGTAAATTGAAAGATGATGTGCAGACAATGGAATAATCTTGGTGGACCTGTCCCATACATCATTGTTTTAGTATTTTGGAAGCTGTTTATGGAGTTGGAAATAATTGGGACTTGAGGTCCATCAATCGTCTGACCTTTACAGTTTGACCCGTTACTGAAATTTGAGTAGTTCCTGGGAGATTCCTCTGTCATATTGGCAATTTGGTAATACTGTTCCTCTAGCTTTCAGACACCCTTCCCAGACAGGACCTAAATCTTCAAGGTGTAAAGATTGTATGTTCATATATCTTTTTTCCTTGATTATATACAGCAAGAGATCAAGGGAAGGGAAAGAATTTGAAGGCCAATTTTTAATTCTCAATATGTGTAGTGTGCCTAGGGCACGTGTACAAGGGAAGAGCTGGATGCTTTCAAAGTAATTTTTGGCTGCAGAAATATCCAAGTGAGGCATTGATAATGGAAGCAGGTAGCAAAGGCTGCATAAGAAGAAAACATTGTCTCTCAAATCTAGTATTTATGGGATTTAAAGCTTTTACTTCATCTGGATGATCAAAGTAAGAGCTGCCTTCCTTATCAGTCTCTTATCTTTTTAGGTTTCCATGAAGATAAACAACTGAAATGTGGATAGCTTGTTTGTAGCTTGGTGGTGGTTGTCATCTGGAGCCTGCTGGTGTCTCCTCTCAGTAGTAGGAGTGGTGTTGGCAGCTGAGAGCCATGAAGGTTGTCCCAGAGAAGAATGCTGTCCGCATCCTGTGGGGTAGGGAGCGGGGTACCCAAGCCTTGGGTGCTCAGCGGCTTCTGCAGGAGCTGGTGGAGGATAAAACTCGATGGATGAAATGGGAGGGCAAGGTAAGGTTGTGGGATAGAGCTGCATAGCTTGATCTTGGGGTGGGGGAAGGGTGGCAGGGATTTGATATAAATTGTCTTGTGATTATACCTTTGATGTGTTACACTTGATATGCTCTCTGGCTCTGTTCAGTTCCTGCAGTGATGTGATACTAGATATGTTCCTGCAGCGGGTTCCCCTTGTTGTCTGTGTGGCTTACAGTTAAAGTATGATCATATGACTCTTGCAACACTTCCTGCTTTGTTGGCTTTTTCAGAAAGTTGAGTTACCAGACAGTCCACGCTCCACCTTCTTGCTGGCGTTTAGTCCAGACAGGTAATTAACTCCTAGTTCGTTCCCTGTTTCAGCAGTCTCCCTACACTTACAAAAGTGAGGGAGGCTTGTGCCCATTGAGTTGTCCAGTCCTGAACAGCTGAATGAAACTTCTGGTTCCTGACATGCATGGATGGAATGTGTGCACCTTCCTAATCTCCCAGCTTCTTGGTGTTTAATTTCTGAGGTACCCAGGTGATACAAAGTTCTAAGGAAAAAGGATCTGTGCAGACACCGTGGGATTTCATAAGAAACTGAAGGGAGTAAAGGATGTTTTAATATAACATGCCCAAACGATGTAACACATTCTCTGGAATATCTAGAACAAATAAAGAACAGGAATAAAGACCAGAGCAGAACGATGTGTGTATTGGAAGCAGAAATGGAGGTGGGATCTCTCATAGTATCACTTGATTTGCCAGTGGTTGAGACAGTGTGGAGAATTGGGAATATTTATTTGCCCTAGACTGTCACTCAGGAGTGCCTTCTGAGCTGCGTGTTCACTCTGACTTTCAACGTCAAGTTTGTGCTTGCAGATTCAGATGAGCTCCTGTTTGCATGGACCCTGAAACGTGGCTGCAAAAAGCTTTGAGACCATTGGTGAAATAGTAGCCTCTTGTCCTTTTAGTAGCCTCTTATCCTTTGAGCTCTCTGTGGGACAGCTGCTGGGTTAGGTGTGAGCAGACCCTGTTGAGATGAAGCTAACCATGGTCTAGTTCTGCTGTATTCTTCTCATGCTAATGTTTATCACCTTCTGCATTCCCAGGACCCTAATGGCTTCCACACATGTGAACCACAACATCTACATCACAGAGGTGAAAACGGGCAAGTGTGTTCATTCCTTGGTTGGACATCGCCGCACTCCCTGGTGTGTCACCTTCCATCCCACCATCCCAGGCCTCATTGCTTCAGGATGCCTAGATGGGGAGGTTAGAATTTGGGATTTACACGTAAGTCTTCCCTGAAACGTATGTTCCTTTGATATTTGGTGGGTGGTGACTTTTTTTTTGGCTGAGTTGGTTTTCCAAATGTTCCCTGGTAAGAGAGCTGTTAGGAAGCTTTTCTGGGAGCTGTGTCTAAAAGCACAGAATAGACCATAGCCATCCTCTTCTCTCTAGAGAGGAGGTGACAGATTCTTTCAGTTCTGCCAGGTAGGTGATGCTGCCTGTTTCATTGCAGTGGTACAGGTAATGCCGGAGAACTTTGTGCAAAGTGCCTGTTTAGCCTTTGTGAGAGACATGCTGTTATTCCACTGAACATGTTTGAACTGTTCATTAGAGAAGCTGCTGCTCTACCTGGTTTGGTAAATGGTGCAGAGACAAAACACGTGGGCTTGTCTGGTTTTTTTGAAATGAAGCATTTTTGGGGGCTGCTTGAGATACACTTATCTACAAAAATACATCTGTGGTCATTGTTGCAAGTAGTGTTACATTTTAAACCTGGCACCTGACCTTGTATGGGAACAGCTGTTGTTGCCAAGACAGCACCTCGCTTGCAGTGCTCTAGGCAGGCTGGGAGGCATGGCAAGTACATGGAAACTTAATAATAGCAAAGTTTGTGATAAACTGCTTGTGGTTCTTGACTCCTCACTCTAGGGTGGAAGCGAGAGCTGGTTCACAGATAGCAACAATGCCATTGCATCACTTGCTTTTCATCCTACGGCTCAGCTCTTGCTGATTGCCACTGCCAATGAGATACATTTCTGGGACTGGAGTCGTCGGGAGCCTTTTGCAGTGGTGAAAACGGCCAGTGAAATGGAGCGGGTCAGGTGAGCTCCTGCTTCTGGGTGAAGAGACGCTTGTGTGTGAAAAATGGTCAGATTTGGGAATTGTGTCTGAGGTTCCTCTGGGATGCTGCACCCTCTGCACTCAGGCACTGGAGAGAAGTGTTGCTTGCAGCTCCTTAACTCAGCTGGTAGAAAACCAGTTCTGTGGGCAGAAAGAAAAGCAATTGAAAGTAATAGATCAGCTTGGCTGTTCATATTTGTAATAGGGCATGTGTCCATTAAATGTCCAGAATCGACTTCATGTTGATTTGTAAGCTTAGTAATTGAACTTGTCAGCCATAAGGATGAGAAAACCCAGCAACTGCTGGAACAGAATGCTGAGCTATTACTTTGGCACACTTATAGAGGAAACTGGATTGCTGGAAACCTGCTGCCTGTTTTGAGCAATTTAAAATAAGACAACGATGTGACATCAAGGCAAGTTAATCTCTCCCTTTGTACCAATTCCATTTTGTAATATAAATGTGTATTCCTTTAAATTTTCTGGCTATTTCAATTGATACAGCAGTACTTACTTCCAGCTTTTAACTTTGGTGTAGTGTTGCTGTGGACTATAAAATAACTGCAGTCTTCAGCTAGATAGGTACATTTTGTTCTTCTTAATGCATAAACTTTTTGACATCCTTCATAAAAAGATGATGATAATGTAGTAATGTTTTCGTTGCAAACATGTCATGTGGGGTTTTCTTCCCTGCTGTGTTCAGCTTCCTGTGTTAATGTGGAATGTGAAGTCATGATTGATATTCTGGCACTGCTTTTGTTTTAGGCTGGTACGGTTTGATCCCCTGGGACACTACTTGCTCACAGCGATAGTTAACCCTTCTAACCAGCAGGTAAGGGGAATGTCACTTGTGTTGACTGGCTAATTGCAAGGTGCTCTATGTACTTTAGCCTTTGTCTGTTTCTAAGCAGACTTGTGTTTTTATGAAAACCTGAAACTTCTTCTTAAACTGAGTTCTGTCTTACCTTGATTGGTTACTTGAATGTTCTTGTGTTACGTGCATGGCTAATAAAGTGCTTTCCAAAATGTGTTTGTTTTGCCCTCTCTGTCTGACTAATGGTGGGACAGAGGTCTCAGTGGTCCTGTTCTTTCAGTTCCATTGCAATGTTCTTTTGGATTTGAAGCTGAGGTATTAACAATTCTCCCCTCAGCTTCTGACCCTCGGACAGTGATACTTCTGTTTGTGAACAGTGTATTGTGAAAGCTCACTGGGCTGTAGGAAGAGGTTGTCTAGATCCATAAAATGAACTTAGAAATCATCTCAGCTGGTTTCCTCCAAGTCAAGGCCTTTAGGAAGGGACTTACCACATCCTTTCATCTGTCTGGGCTGGTAGCTGACTTTCTGCTGTTTATTTGGAGGTCCAGGATTTTGCCTTGAGGTGACTGAACTTTGACTGTTTCCTTCTGCAGAGCGATGAGGAAGTGGAAATCTCAGTGGACAGCACAGAGATGCCTCATTATCGTCAGCGCGCTATCCTTCCATCTCAGCCTGTGAGGCGCACACCCCTCCTCCACAACTTCCTGCATATGTTGTCCTCCCGCTCCTCTGGCATACAGGTGGGAGAGCAAAACAGTGTTCAAGACTCTGCTACCCCATCCCCTCCACCGCCTCCACCACCACCACCTCCGCCTCCAGCCAGTGAGAACACAAGGGCATCTGTCTATAACAGGCTCCGGGAGCGAGTCAGCTATCCCACAGCAGAGTGCTGCCAGCACCTGGGGATGTTGTGCCTTTGCAGCCGATGCTCTAGTGCAAGACTTCCTTCTTCTCTCTTCCCACACCAGGAAAACGCACCCTCCACGTCTTCTGGGGCCACTGGCACTTCCTTCTCCTCTGTGCAGACAGAGCCTTATCAACCCCCAGAGCAGGCATCCGTAGCGCAGGAGGAGCAGGGGATACTTAACAGGCCCTCTGCTTTCAGCACAGTTCAGAGCAGCACTGCTGGCAACACCCTGCGCAACCTTAGCCTGGGCCCCACACGGCGGTCCCTCAGCGGGTCCTTGGCAGGCCACCAGTCCCGGTACCAACAGTCTGCGAGAGAGATGGCTTCAGGCTTGGGTGGGTCTGACTGGTCCAGGACAGTGCTGAACATGAGCTCTCGGTCCGAGCTGGAAGCCATGCCTCCCCCTAGGACCAGTGCCTCCTCCGTGAGCTTGCTGTCCGTGCTCAGACAGCAGGAGGGAGGTTCCCAGGCATCAGTCTATACCTCTGCAACAGAAGGGAGGGGCTTTCTGGCCCCGGGGGCTGAGGTGAACAGTGGTAGTAGTGCTGGCCCAAGCAATCCGGCCAGCATTCGTAATGAGCTCCAGTGTGATTTGAGGCGATTCTTCCTGGAATATGACCAGCTTCAGGAGTTAGATCAGGGGATTGGTGGGGAGCCCAGCCAGTCGCAACAGGCTCAAGAAATGCTCAACAACAACATTGAGCCTGATCGACCGGGTCCCTCCCATCAGCAGACTCCACAAAGCAGTGAAAACAGTTCCAATTTGTCCCGGGGTCACCTGAACCGCTGTCGTGCTTGTCATAACCTGCTGACCTTTAACAATGACACGCTGCGCTGGGAAAGAAGCACGCCTAGCTACACACCAGGGCAGGTCCAAAGCACATTTGAGGGTGTGCCTCCAAATACCAGCCAGGTGCAGCCTGCAGAGAGAACCGAGGGCAGAGCTCCTGCCTCTAGCAGACTGCAGCTGGGCAGCTCTTCCACCCCGCAGGAGGAGAGGACCGTGGGAGTGGTCTTTAACCAGGAGACGGGGCACTGGGAAAGAGTTTACAGCCAGTCGGCTTCAAGCAGACCTGGGAATGTATCACAGGAGGCCTTAAACCAGGAAATGCCTGAGGAAAGCTCAGAGGAGGATTCACTCAGGAGGTAAGATACATGCCTGCCCTTCCTCCTCTATTTTTTCTTAAACCTTTCCCATCTAGTCTGAGGCTTTTCAATATTTTCAGAGTTAAAAACCTTTTCTCATATGGCCGCGTGCTATTCGTGTAGATGAAAATAGAGCTGTTGGTGTTGACGCGTTTATAGCTGCTATTGTCATGCTGCAGATGGGTTCTGAAGATTGTAAGGGCAGAGACTGGACCTCTCAATGGTAGTACAGACAGGCAAAAGGATGGGCTCTTGCAGCAGATCTCTGGGGTGAACTTTGCTCCTAGTGTTCTTGAGACCCTGCAGAAGAGTGGAAACTCAGGATGCGTTAATGCTGTCCTTTGTGCCCCTTATCACACACCTTATCATCACGTGCTATGCGTGGCGAATCTGCCCAGGGCTGGCATGGAAAACTGGGCATGAGTAAGTTGTTAAGTTAAAAGGGTTAACAGTAATTTTCTTAGTGTTGCCCAGAGGGGGGGAAAAAGTCAAAGCTCTGTGTCAGTGGTTTGGGTATATGCAGTTGGTTTGCCCCTGATAAGAGAGGTAAGTTTTGAAAGTGGCTCCTGTTGACCTGAGCTGGTTGGGGACATACTGATCACTGAAAATTTTATGCTTTGCTATCTTCTTTTTTAAGAAGGTGATTCTTTTTTTTTGGAAGGATATTTTTGTTCTGCTTCAGATATGATACAAGAAACTGGATAAGCTAAATTGAACTTGGGTCAGGAAACACCTGTCCTTTGTGTGAAAGTGTCTTCACTGGTTTGTGTGAATGATAGAGCTACATTGGTACTTTGGATAAGGTTTCCATACTGGGTTTCAGTTTCACGTCTTCTCTGTCAAGTGGCTTGTGCCATCTTCTCTGGCTCTCACCAGAGGAAAAGTTCAGTCTTTCTGTTTCTCTGAAACACATGCTTTGAGCTGTAGAAAAGCAAAATTTCCAGGTTGGATGCAGATGTAACTAACTAAGAAGGCTTTGTACACAGGAGTGCCTGAGGAGAGGAAATTCTTTCCTCTGTCTTGCAGATAAGCTGATTATACTGAGGCTGGAACAGTGACTGCCTTTCTTGTTGCTGTAGTTGCATAGCAAATAAGTGGTGGTGGTCATAAAATTATTCATCTGTTTCTAAATCCTTGCCCCAGTGGGTTGTTTGGGTTTTTTTGGTTTTTTGTTTGTTTTTTTAATAGCCTGCTATAATGAGAGTCTCAAGCTGATTATATGAGAGCTACTTCTTGGGCCTGAACTTACCTACTGTTAATTTAAGTCAGATATCCTCTTGTCCCCTATTAAAGGGCGTAAAAGTAAGAAGGAGCTGACAAATTTAGCTTTAAAATGGCGCTTGAATAAGTCTTGTGTTATCTTTCTTTTGAAATAGTGGTACATACTTATGTCATCTCCACTGTGTCTCGTTTTCTGGGATGAGTCACTGCAGTGTCAGAAATAATGGGGCAAATAACCTTCTTATTGATCAGGCAGCTGGCACATATTTGGACAGTGAGATGTAGTGGGATATGTAGATACGATCTTTTCTGTGGTAACTGTATAATTTAAAAGGCATATAATTCAATCCACCTCAGCCTGCAGGAGTCTAACAACGAGAGTCCTATGACTAAATCTCTGGGTCACTTTGCCTGTCATCCATGGTGGTTGCTGCTGTCTGCTCCAGTAGCTGTAGAATTTGTGAAGGGTTACTTGCCTACCTGGTCACCTGAACAAACAGGTGCTTTTCGCTGAGACTTCTGATTTGGAGTGGGTAGTTCAATTCATGAGCTTAATTCCAGAGGAATTCCTATAAGGTGAAACCTTTCTGGCAGAGGTTGTTGAGAATCTCCTAGAGACTCTTGTTTTCCCAGTCTCTTGCTGGTGTTACCAGGCCTTTCTAAAGTACAGGCACAGCAGGGGTTTTCTGCTTCCCTTCTAACCGAAGTTAAGGTTATCTGTAGAGTTCTGAGGTAAGAAGCTGGAAGCAGTGGGCAGTCTGGTATTAAATGCTTGTGGCAATTTCCTTGAAGTAAAATTTCATTTCCTTTCCTTTTAAACACATTAGGCGGGCTTGAGGCTTCATGAAATCTTTTTCTTAAAAGGAACCCTGCATGCAGGATAGCTCTATCCTGCAGGTGTAATTTTCTGCCGTTCTCAAATTAGCTGTTTGTATTTTTCTTTATAGAGTGCGGGAGATGAGATTAGCTCAGTTGGGTTAGAGCATGGTGCTAACAGCACCAAGGTTGTGGGTTCAATCCCTGTATGGGCCGTTTACTTAAGAGTTGGGCTTGATCATCCATGTGGGTCCCTTCCAACTCAGAATATCCTGTGAATCTATTAACAAGTCAGCAAGCACCCACGTAGCTAAATTTTGCGTGGAGTGAACATCTCACCCCAAACCTTCATGCCTCCCAGACCTAGGGCGTGTTTTCACAATGGGAAGTGCTGGAACCACTTCTGCACACAGAGTCCAAAATGTCTATTAACCTTTGAAGCTACAGAAACATGCAAAGATGGGGTCTGAAGGTCCTGAGGTATAAGCCACGTAATGCTGAAGGTGCTGATGAAATACAAGGGGGAGGATAAGCCTTCAAACCTGAGGGTACAAGTAGTAACTGCATACACACTTCCAATTAATGTAATTTTGTGCCTATCAGCCTCTGATTAATTCTTAGTGTTGGAATTGAAGATGTGCTCATAACATGTTTTATAATTCTGTTCTTCTCTGTCTCTCCATTAGATGTCCTCAGTGGGCAATTGAGCTCTATATTCTAAGGTCAGCTGAAAAATGTAAGATAAAAATTGCATCTGGAAACTGTATATTCTCATTCCCTGTCCACAGGCAGGATTCATTCACTGGCATGGCTTTCCTAGTTGAGGAGTAGCTTTCTGAGAAAACATTGCCATTGAGGGTCAATTAAGCTAATAGGGTAGTTTAGTGAAGACTGTTCTTTGAATTCTGTTGATGCAACTATGTCAGCTGGGTAAGGAGAGAGTTCTGTTCTTTCTGATGGTCTTAGGCTAATTATCCTGGAAATCACCAAGGCATTAATAAGCATGTAATGACACTATTCCTAACTAACAGCTCTGGGACCTCTGTTAGGAGAAGTATGTCCATGGAAGCCTCAGCAATACAAGGAATCCCGTCACATTCAGCTTGGACTGAAAGCAGTGTGGCATTGAGCTGCATGCTTCTTGAAGTTGTGCTGGTGAGGCATGAATTTGGGGAAAGTTTATGGTCTATGTTAAGCAAAAGTTCATGAGACTGAGCTGCAGCTTTTCTGAGGTTCTCCAGACTGATCTCATTAATTCAAATGTAGGGGGTTTTCCCCTGCAGATGTCTTTGCCTTTTAACATCAAAGTGGAAAGAATCTCAGAAATCTCTGAAGTTGCCATGTGAAATGTGCTGCATAAAATTGGTCATAGAAGCTGTTGGAAAGATGTGGATGAAGGAAGGATAACTGAGCAACAGATCATAGCTGGTTTAATTTTTTTATAACTGCCTGTTAATTGAAAAATGGGTTGAGGAGGTGTTGTATGAGTACTGTCATCTCAGTGAGGGAAAAGATCCTCTAAGTACTTAAAGCCATTGTTGCTGGGTGGGCCAATTCAGGTTGATAATGAAAAGTTGAACAGGGAATGAGAGGATTCTTCTAGTCAGCTGCTTGTTTGGGAGGAGCTGGTGCCACCTTCTGTATTCAGTGATGCACAGAATCTAGCAGTCATCTCTGCTGAAATATGTATCAATTCAGCAGTTAATGCTAGGTACAGTGCAATGCTGACCAATAAAACAGATCCAGATTCTCTCTTTAGCTATTTTAGTATGACACAAGTGACATCTACAGAATTAGTGTGGGGTTCTTAGAAAAACAGAAGGAAAATAATTAGGTTATAAATCTATTTTTGTTTCTGAGTTCTGGCCTGGCACCCCAGGCCACAGTATTTCTGGAATGGAAGCAAGGAGCAAGTAGTAATGTGTGTCCGTGCTAACATATTTCAAAACTTATTCAGTGAAACAATTCCTATAGATGGGGAAAAGGAGGAAGAGGAAAATTGTCCTCTATAGATTTAGCTGCTTGTAATACATGAGGGGGACAATTTTTATATGGTTTACCTGTTTATTTTGTCTAGAGATTTGAGTACATTACTGCAAATGAAAGGTGTGTTCTGTTCTATTGCCAGGCAGGTTTGCATGAAACTTACATTTGACAAGGAAATGCTTATTATCCTTATTCTTCTGTGAAGAAGCTTTGTCTGGCAATTATGTTAAACTTCTCTAACCACTTCACTGCACTCATTCCAGAGGTCAAATTCTGTAGGCTGTGGTATGAGTAACTCTGTGCCTGCATTTAATGAATGCATAATATTTTCACCTTGCCTGACCTATTTAGTTTGACAGACAAGATACATTATTGGAGTTACCTGAAAATCTGAGAAGTCTTTTGAACCATCCTGGGTGACATTTGTCATGCATACAGGCAGAAAGGAGTGAGTGTGTGTGAACTGGGAAAATTCTTGTCTGGGGACCCTTGTATAAAACTCCTTTATTTTGTTTGGGAGTGTATGAAAGGCAGAGTCCACTGTGGTGTGCAAATATTTGCCTTGTTGAAGTAGGCACCTTACCAAAGGCTTTGCTGTGTTTTAATCTGTTGGATGCACTGTGCACAAGTGACATGTGAAACTGTCTTCCCTGGAACCATGTAACAGGGTCCGGGGACAAATCTGTCTCATTCTGTCCTCTCATTTGAGGACTCTGGTCCCTCCTGCCTTGTTCTTGCTGTGTGATGTGAACCTGGTCACATGTAGTACAGCAACTCCAGCTCATTTCGTTTCTCTTCAGTGTTGATGGTCTTTCTGGCCACACAGAGCTCTCCTTACAGCAGCTGTGAAGAGAAACACCTAGTCTGTTCTCCTTCGAATCTCTCAAACCTTATTTCCGTATTGCTTTGCTGCCACAAGGGGGTAATGTTGCTTCTGCTCCTTTCTGTTTCCTTTCAGAACCTGAAAGTTTCCCGTTCTTGTATGAAGGGTAGCTTGAGGACCCTCCCCACTCCCGAACAGCAGCTTATCTCGGTAGTTACCATACAATTGCAGGTTCTTCAGTGTTTGGAGAAAGGCGGAAATGCGGGGATCCAGAGGGAAAGGGCTCTGATACAGAGTGCGAGCAAGGGAGGAGCTTATCCTTTTGGCTTTTGTAAGGGTTTGAAAGAGAGAGGTGTGGATCTGAGGTGAGACAGGTGTTTTGTCTTTCTGATATGTAAATGTTTATGAGTTAGAGCTCTAAAAGACCTCGGCAACCTTGTAGAATTCGTCTGGACTTCTTGCTTATTGCCCACCAAGCCTGGAGCAACCTTTCTTTGTGGTCTCCCTTCTCAAAGGTTTTGTTTTCATTTTAATGGTTGTTCACCCCCTCAGGAAACTTTCATAATATGGAGCTTGTTTTCTGGAGGATTGCTTGGCAGAAGTTGGTTGGAGTTTGGGCAGTCACTTTTTCCCCTGGGACTGGGCTGTGTTTGTTCTCTTCTTCAAGCATGCCTTGAGCTATTACCTAAATTTTGGAGCTTTTCCATAAGAAGGCAAAGAATATGTTTGGGGTTTTTTGTGTTGGGTTTGTTTTTTTTACTAGTGCAAATAGGTATGGCTTGCTCAAGACCTTGAGGGGATGCCTCTTCCTGCTCTAGGTTGTAGATACAGTGCAGACTTGTGATCGAATTGGGACCAGTCTGTGGTTAAAGTAGATTGACGGGGTAGGAGCAACCCCATTCCTGTCCAACAGTGATCAGTGCTGTCTATGAAATGGAAAAGAGTACAGTCACTTTTGCAGCTTTTGTTCCTGAGTTCATGCCGGCAGAGCCTGAGCTTCTTACTGCAGCTCTGGTTTTTGATGTAAATGACCAAGGCTGACTGGATCTCTGCATGTACTGACTTCTGGTAACTTTCTCACTGTCCAAAGCACCGAATAAAAGGGTGAAGTCACTCATATCCTTGCTTTAAAACCTAAACAACCAGAACACTTCCTTGTCCCCTGCCATGGATACAGAATTGCCTGGGAAGACACAGTTCTGTGACTGACACCATCAAAATCAGAGAGGAGGGTAGTGCTACTCACTTTACTTTTTGGGGGAGAGGAACTAAAGTTGGGGGGAATTACCTTATGTAAAGCTACAAATGTTTTTTGTGGTGGAGACAGAACACATACCTAGTGTATTCTGCCTTTTGTTCCATTCCTTATTTCTCAAAATCCTTGTAGTTGCTGTTTTTTTTCCCTAATTGCTTACAGCAGTTGTGGCTTGCTTATTCAAGTACTTAATATATATTGTGGCACAGAGAAAGGGAAGCTTGAGCAGAAGAAGGGCATACCTCAGCTGTGGAGAAGAGGCTGGCTGCTCAGACTTCACATTGGTGGGAATGTGGCCTGTGCTAAATCTAAATAGACCTACCCAATATAATTTTCCTGACTTTGTTCAGACCCATTACTTATGGAAACCTTGTTAGCCTTGTGTCCTGGCATTTGTAGTTTGAGCTCAGTATTTTGTTTAAAGTTATGGTGTGTAGACCTTACCGGTGCTGTGGATATAAGGATTTTTCTGACAAGCCTTCTGACTAGCCTCCATGTGCACTATGATAGTTTTGGAAGAGTTTATGCTGTGCTGTTACCATGCTTGGTAAGAAATAATTCCAAGGATGCTTTGTTACAATTCTTGAAAGTGGTGGTGATAGAGGTAAGTAATACCTCAGCAGTTAGTGAGAGTATTGGGGTAAACAGAAGTTATAAATGGATTTGCAAGCAGAGAGAAGAGGTTTGGGTTTGCATGGGAAGACGTGCTTGAGGGGAGAAAGGCAGAACTGTGTGGTATGGGAATGATTTCTGTAAACCAGGACACATAAGACCTAATTTGTCTGTTGTGAACATAAAGTGAAGGTAGTTCATGGTAGTTTGAAGGTGACATGAGCATTTGAACATGATAATTAGCAGTGTTTATGTGTGAGATGTGCAGGGTGTGGACAGACTTGGTGAGTATTGTTTGTTTGGCCTTTACTGAAAATAGAAAATACAAATCAGTTTTATCATGAGACTGTAAACATAGCCTGAACTATAGGAGAGGCTGCCATGATATCTAAATGGTCAGTTAATGCCTATGTGAGTCCTGGGGTTATTACTATCACCCTTCCAGCTTTGTGGGTTTTTTCCAGACCAAGCCTGCTGTCTCTGTGTGGGCAGGAAAGACTATTTTACTGAAGTTCTAGAACTTTGAGCTCTTTAGTATGCTGCTAGTTATGTGGAAGAACAAGTGAAAAAAGTGCCTGTTTTCTTGCACAAATATTCCTTCCCCTGCCTTTGCTAGTTTCCTGATTTAAGAATAATGTAAGGTTGCTAGAACCCTATTCTTCACTGAGAGTTGGTGGGCGAGAAAAATGATGCCTTGTGCTTTCCCTTCCTGCAGTAACTAGTAGGGGTCACTCCCTGCTGCTGAGTGTCCCCAGTGCTTTGGAAAGCTGGACATGTACCTGCAGCTGACGTCAAACTTGCAGAAAGGCGTGAGCTGCTCTTTCTTTTTCTTGGCCTGAATTTAAATATGCAGCAATGACTGTAGCAGACTATAAGAAATTCTTTTCCCCATGTTCTTCTTGTAGCAGCTTGACTTGCAAACTAGGCAGGTATAGAAATAACTCCTTCTCAAATACCTTCATGGTGTTTTCCCATTTGAACCATTGCCCTTATTCCACCCCTCTTCCAAGTCTAGGCCTAGCAATGAGGAGTTCACCTATGAAAGAAATGGGTAAAGTTTGTTCCTCTGCAATCTCCAGGCAACAGAAACTTCTTTCCCTACAAGCGTTTTTTCAGTGGGAACTGTTCTGGAATTTCACTTGCTGCAGTGTGGCAGCAAGGAAGCTTTCTGAATTTGAATTAAAGTGATGTTTTAGTGCGAATGGGAGAGGTATATGCTTCCAAACTGGCTTGTATTTTTGCTTCTGTTGATCTAGAGTTGGGTGGGGTTTTTGGTTTTTTTGGTGGTGGTTTTGTGTGTATGTATGTATGGGGTTTTTATTGGGTTATGGGGAGGTTTTTTGTTGTTGTTTGGTTGGGCGGGTGCTGTTGGTTGTTGTTTTGGGCAGGTTTTTGTGTGGGATTGTTTATTTTTTGGAGGAATGCATATGTGAGGAGACTGTAGTCCAAAGATCTTGAGGAAACACAAATTGCTCAGAAGTTTAAAGACAGCTGACTTCAAACAGATAGCTATTTGAGGGTACCATAAAACATATCAGTTCTCAACTTTCCTACAGAGAGGGAAGAAGTGTGAATAGCTTCCCTCTCTTGAAAGCCATCCTTTGTTAGGATGTCTGTCTCCTCTGCTGTCTGCACATACTTCCCTGCAGCCACTTGATCCAGCTGCTGCAGGGTGGGCAGCATGTCCAGACAAGCTCACTGACCAGGTATGGTTGCTCCTGTTTCTGTTTTTTTTACCTATGTGCCTTGAGTTCATGTAATTGTATTCTGTCTCAGCTTACAATTAATGGAGGTCTGTGACATGCTTAAACTATCTAGTTGTGATTTTTAGAACTTGTAGTCTGGCTTCAGGTAACTCACATTAAAACAGTGTCTAAGTTTCAATTCAGTTTTGGTTTTTGCCAAGAAACAAGTTTTGGGCAGGCTCTCAGACCTTCTGTTTCAGGCCTGCTTGCTCATCTAAAAGTTCTCTGTAGCTTTCTTCATTATGGGGAAGAGCTGGGGATGTTGGCAGTGTAGTGTGCCTTTTTATTGTAATGCAATCCTGTAATTTTTAGATATGCATTCAATTTACATATACTTCATGTGTGCACTCTTTGTGCTCTTTAGAAATGCTCACAGCGTGGTGTGTCTGGGGACAAAGTGTCTTATCCAATTATTTGCCCCTCGTTACAGAATCTGGGCTGGAGAACTTGCAGTAGGGCAGCATTCATCTAATCTGTGGACCTGGAGCAAGAGGAGAGAGGGAGACTTATGGTCTGACTAAGTAATACAAATATAACCAAAATACTAATGACTCTAGATTTCTCCAGTTGAGCTGTTCTGGTCTGCTGAATAGCTAACATGCATTTTAAACATTTTCCACATACATATTTAACTGATTGCACCAAATGGCTGTTTGTGTGGTGATGTAAGTGACCTCCTCCCTTGCTCTTCTTGAGAGAGCACCTGCTGAAACTGAAGGCTGTAAATAAACAGAGTTCATTATCTGCCAGGAAACTGACTCATTTTTCTGCTTGAAGTGCATTAGTATGAAATCATTCCCCTGTCTTCCTGAAGTGGGAAGGCTGGACTAACTGACTGAACTACCCTGCCAGTCATCTGTTGACCTGACTTTATTACTCCAGCGTGAACAAGAGCATTTTAAAGGAATTGCTTGATTTGTGATGAGACCTCTGTTTTCATAGTCTTAGAAACCTATGGAGATAATGGTGTGGCTTCTGCCCCCTCAAGAAAGACACCTCCTCTTCAATTCCCTATGGAGAAACACGAGTCGTATGTAATTATCCCAGAGGCTGACGCAGATCTCTGTGTGTGGGTAAGCAGAGATTTCTGCTGTCCGCAGAGTCTGTGGTGTTGGGAACTCCCAGAAGAAGGAGCATTTGAAGCAGACATACAGATGAAGGTAGGCAGAAGAGCCCTTAGAAGAGTGAAGCTGTCTGCAAGCTGAGGGAGTTCAGTGTGCTGGCTACGTTCTGGCCATTCTTTTAAACCTTATGATAACCATACCATTTCTAGCTGAATTTCTGGTATAATGGCATGTTGTTAAGGGTCTAGGTGGAGAAACGTGATGTCTTCAGCTTGGCACGGGTGACTCCCCCATCCTGAGCATTGGTGTGAAACTGCCACTGTAGACCAAAATAGCATGTGCAGTAGCTTGAACTGATTTTAATTTCTTCTCCCCTCCTGTCCCCCAGGCTTTGCCCCTGCAAAATGGAAGTGCAAGATCTTTCATTGTTCTTTTCATGTGGAGTTATTGCCAAAACTAATCAATGCTGCTTGCTATAGCTGGTCTTGACCCTTTTAATGTCTGTCATGGATGTGTGTTCCCTCTTGCTTGTTGAAATAATGAACTAATCGTTCCCCAGATGCTGTATGATGAGGACCTCTCCATAATGCTCATTCATCTTTTGTTCTGATGCATGGCCTTTTTCAGCAGGTGAAGTAATAGATTAGCAGTGCAGCCTTGAGTCTTCTTAAAAGAATCTATCACTTTCTGTAAAGCCACCCGCTTTCCCTATGATGAGCTCTAAAGTTGCTGTGTAGCTCCTGCAGCATCAGGTAGTAAATGGAAATTTGAGCTCCTAGTCCAAGAGCAGAGGTGCAGTAATTGCACAATTCATCATGAGGTATTACTTTCTAGTTAAATTGAAGTAAGTTTAAAGGGTTAATTAACTGTGTTTTACTTGAAACTCTGCTCCCCATCTTGTAATTAGGAGAACTCAATTCCCAGTGCTCATTTCTGCTGTTCAAATTTTTACTGACATGTCCTTGTTTTGTGTAATTGTGCTCTTGTTCTCTGCACTCCTTCCCATCTTGGGTGAAGACCTTATCTGCTGTCTCTTTTCTGAGAAATCCTTACAGTTTGTTTTCTACAGAATTCTTGCCCAGAATCAGTGAAGGGGAAAATACCACTTTCTATGGTAACTCCTGCCCTGTATCAGACCTGCTCCTCTGAACAATTCTGCACCTCCAGCTGGGAAGGATGTCTTCTCTGTCCTTAGTTGCACCTTCAGAGTTAACACAAGTTCTTTCCCACAAACAAGCCAAAGTGTTTTCCAAAGGCTGTGTTTGGAACTTGTCTCTGATCACATATTGCATCTCTTCTTTCCCTAAAAAAAAGGAAATTATCTTGTAAAGGTTGCTCATTGTATGGAATAACTTAAAAAAAAAAAAGGTGATGAAAAGTATGCCTAACAGAGTTTTGGTAGAAAGACAGCCACCAACTCTAGGATGAGTTGTTTGGCACAGATGTGAACAAGGGGATGGAGGGAGCTAACTAAGAACTGTAAAAGTGACTGTTGAGGTTTTAATGAGTAGTGATAATTTCAGGTATTTTATGTCTTTTAGATGGTTACAACTATCTTAAGAAAAGCTTGATCCTTTTGTTCAACTATATTTTTTCTCTTAATCATCTGTTTCTGACCTGTCTTAATCCAGTCATGATGCCAGGCTAAATATGTCTAACCATAACCATGTGAAAGCTGAAGCAGTCTAGAAATGTTAGCTTAGAGGTATCAGAGCAGATTATGTTAAGAACTTAATTTTAGAAATCGTTTTTTTCAGGCAATCTTTAGAACTGCATACTGATTGCTTTTTTATTTTGAGCTTGAATATGAAACTGGTGAAGAGCAATAGTGTTTTTCTGTTTGACAAGGACTACAAAACTTTTATGGAAAATGAAGCTGTGGAACAAAATGCTTGATGGTTTCTGCTTACGTGATTTCAATTTGCTGTTTGAGAGTAGGCAACACAATACAGATGTCTGAAATAATTTTTTTCCTATTCTTCTGAGAAAAGGGAAAGAAAGAATATCCAAGCCAGTGGATTGGGTTGTTTGAGATTCTTATTTAAAATAGTTTTCTAGTGCTCTATCAAGGCTATAATTGGTCTCCAAGAATTAATTTGGTTTGTTAACAGTTATTTGAGTTCAAGGTTTGAGGGAGGGTTTTGGTGTTACTGGACAGCTAAAGAACATTCAGCTGTTTTCATCCTTTAGCTTTCTTATCTTTAGGTTATGCATGGCCTGGCTGTAAGAGGAAGATGATTGAAGGGAATATAAACTGTTGCTATTCTTTACCTTCTTATGAGAAGCCACAGGAGCACATTCACATGGATGAGTGCTCAGGGGAACTGAGAGCTGGCTGTAAATTGGAGGGCTGAAAAAGGGATGTAATATGTAGTGTGATAATTTTCACCTCCAAACGGGCAGTATGCAATATAAGTCTTTTCAGGGAAGACTTAAAACCAGGGGAGGAAAGTCAGAGGCTGCCAAGAGTCATCAATATACTTTTCCTTCAAAGGATAACTAGGAATTTTCTGTTTTCAGCTCTCCTTATAGCTGAAGGCTGGGAGTAGGGGAGGGGTAGGTGTGATTGCTGTCCTTAGAGTGCTTCATTTTACTGGTTTGCCCTGGTTGTTCGTGTAGAGCTGCTTTGGAGGATGGCAGCTGACTGAACACCCTTTTGATTCTAAGGAAACAACCTCGGTGCTGTTTGTTAACACCTCCCTTTTGGATGGGAAGGAAAACCCTTCCCTCAGTGTCGCTTGGAGTAGCGTTACTCAGTAACGCTCATGCTGTGACTGCAAATCTAAGATGTGGTGTAGGGATTGCATATCCTTAAACTATTACTGAAAAGTTAAACTTGTTGCAGTTAAGTATCTTCTCAAGGCTTGCTGAGATGAATTGCTCTTTCCCAAAAGGCTTTGGTGGTGATCCTCACTCCCATAGGGAGAATGGGGGTATAGTCCAATGGCTGATGTGCTAGGAGGAGATTGCCTCATCAACTTTTTCCCCTTGAACTTCAATTTCTGGCATTCAGCTTTATTCCTGAAAAATCTTCCTCTTCTGCTTGTAGTATCTTGTATCTGTGCACTCTTTCTCTCTCCCTTGTCTGGAGGTGTCCTGTAACTTGGAGTCTGCTTCCTATACCCCCTTGCTAGTGATTGCTGCAGACCTGAGTTAACAGAGCAAGTGCAGAGCAGCAGTTCCAGAGCTATTGATGTCTGACAGAAAAGGAGCCTGATCTCAATCAGAGAATTGAGATTTCAATGCTGTTGAACAGAGGCAATTTATATCTTGTAGTAGTTTTAATAAAAAAAATAAACCAAATAAAAACTACAATCCCCCTCCTCCTAATTTAGCAAGCTGGAACAGAAGCATCTCTCAGGGTGAGCAGAGTTAATCTTCATCATTTACAGGATTGACTGACAACCTGGAGGATGATAATGTGTGATTTTTTTTTCCTGGTGAGCGGGGGAAGAGAGTAGAAATTGCAGTTTCTCTGCTAATTGTACTTTAGATGTCATTTGTGACAATTTCATATTGTCTAGACAGAGATAGTGGAGCAATTGCTTCCATAGAGCCTAGTGTTAGCCTGTTATATATCTGGATAGCAAAAATGGGGGATGTTGGAGAGGAGGAGGTTGCTGTAAGCTGCAGAAAGTATTCAGGAGTCAAGCATGATCTGCTGAAATGTTTCAAAAGGAGATGCAAGCAATATGCATTTCTGTTCTCTCTTTTCATGCTTCTCTGTTGGAAACTTAAATGTTTAGTGCCTAACAGTTTACTGCAACAGAGCTACTTCTCTTCATCCATGGATTATGTTTGTCCTCCTTAGCAGAATTGCTTCCAACCTTACATTTCCTGTGGACTACCTTTCACCTTGGGTTTACTGAAAACAAATAGTCTGTGTCTCTTTTGGGTTTTTGGATGCCAGAAGCTATGAGTGTGACACCTAAGACTTGGCAGAATGCAGTATGTTACTTGAAGAATATTTATCTGCACCTTCCTGAGGGACAGTAGGCCACATTACCAGTGACTCAGATGAGACTGATGATTATAGCAGTGTATCTATTATTGAACCCATTTGTCAGTACTAAATGCATTTGGATTTGTAACTTTGGGTCTCAAGGGCTAAGTCTAGGATGAGTTAGTTAAAAATTGATTTTAATTGTGCTTAGTACTCTGCCTCAGTACAGATACTGTTATCCTCTGGAGCATTAAGCACAGAGATGTTCTGTCTGGATCTCATGAGTGCTTGTTGCTTTGTTTTGATTTTTTTCAAATTCAGTGTATGTGTATTTATATCCCTCTGTTCATTGCTCTGCGATCTGAGAGGGCACAGTTGCAGGATAATTAACATCTACTAATCAGACTTAAAATCAACTCTAGCTTTTAGCTGTTACTGTTAACTGAATTAATTATCTTTGTCCACATGATCTGTGTGCAGCCCTAGTATGTGGCCTGTGTGCCTCAGTGTGAGGTAGTGTAGGAGCTGGATTTGGTCTTGGCAGGCCTGGAAGGCTCTTGCTGGAAAGGCCATCTTAACTGAGACCATTCAGCTTGGACAGTGCAAGCTCAGAGGGGAATGTATTTACCAGTTTGTAATCCAGTTCCTTACAACCCAGTAACTACTGGTCTTCCAAGGGAGCCCTTCTGGTGAAGGAGATGCTCCTGCTGCAGCAGCTTTTGTTGCTGCATGGGATGGACTTGCAGCCTGTTCAGGTAATGTCACAGGGCTGTTGAAGCCCAGAGGAAGTTCTCTTTACCTGGACACTTGGCCATCCTGTGGCTCAGGCAGCTGTTGGTTACTGAAGTAACCCATACCCATTCTCATCTGAGGTGCCAAGTACCTGCTATAGCAAGATTCTTCAAATATTTATTTCAAGGATCTGTTGTAGTGTAGTGGTGAGAATTACAGATTGCCAAAAGTGCTGTTCCCAAGCTACGCAGACGGTCTCCTGGCAGGCCCACACCAAGTTACAGTGATGTGTGCCCTGCTCCTGCACCCTTGTGGTGTCCTCTGCTTAGTATAGATTGTGATTTCTTTCAGCATAGTTACTGGATGCTTTCTGAAGGTGATCCCTCTAAGTCAGTGATCATCCTAGGCAGTTGCCAGTTTTTCCAAAGGTGAGAGGACAAATATGGGTGGGGAATACCAGGAGAGCTCTTTCTAACTGGGTTTGCTAGGCCATGCAGCATATACCGGTCATCTTCCCTTGTGGCTTTGATTTTACTGTGCCACTTAGTGGACAGATGCTGAAAGTCTGGGAAAGAAGGTGGGGTGTGTAGTGTGTAGGCACCAAGACTTTTGATAGGGGTGAGTCTAATGATTATTTGTGTGTACACGTCATCAGAACACCATAGGCATTGCTCACATTAGGAGGAAGCTGCTGTTTCTAGGTTTGTGACCCTACCAGAATATGCATGCTCTGGAAGCTCTTTCTCCAGGACTTAAGTCCAGTAATCAGGCAGGATGTTCCAGCAGGGTGGCAGCTTTGGCATATCCAGGTTGCTTGCAAAATGTGCTTTTTGGAGCAGCTTAGAAAAGCAGATTTCTCAAAAGTGTGTTGGTATTGCAGTGGCAGTAACCTAGTATCTGAACTCGGAGCCAGTGGTTTAGAAGGGACCAGCTGCCTGAGTAAGTAGACTATCCCTTCTGCTAATTTTAATCTGTCTACCTTTCCCCTAGAAGGAATTAAAGCAGTTTATATGTGATGCAATTAATAGATGTACCTGTATACCTCACAGGTATAGGACTTCAGGTATACCTTGTAAAGCTGTGGCACTGTTTGTTCTGAATTGGCTGCTTTTTGTACATATTGATACGTAGTTGGAGCAGAAGGAAGGGTTTGGTAAGACAGGATTGAAGTAGAATGACTTTTTGGGTAGCCAAGAGATTCATAATATCTAGCAGTATTGAATGTTAGAGCTTTTGACTCAACCTAGGAACCAGGGGAATTAATTCATCTCAGAGTTTAAGAGATTTAATAACTGTTCTTGAATAAGACAAATGGTTGCCGAACAACCATTGTGCTTGAAGGGACAGGATTTCTTGCCTTATGCATAGTGTCAGTGCTTTGCAGCAAGTACTGAGTTTCTCAAGCTGACACAGACTTTTCCAGCTGGGAGACTGAAGCAATCTCTCGCTATTTTCTGGATTCTAGATCTATAATGTAAAATTGAAATAATTTTTTTTTCATTGCTGGGAGACAGGAAAAAATTTTCTTGAGATCCTGATGGGTGGGCTGCTGCTAGGAAAAAAGGTGTCTCATTTGCAGTTCTGCTATCTTTATGTGGCTAGGAATGGGAGATTGGGTGTGGATTTTGTCTGGTCCTTCTTCCTGCTTCCTGTGTTGATGCTTGCTGTCCTGCACTGCAAAGGCTAATGGATTATTATGAGTGTGGGGCTAAGACTGAAAGATTCAAATCTTTTTCAGGAGCTGTGTGTGTGAGTGAGCAGAACAGATGTGTTGTTGGACCTTTTTGACTTTCAAACCACAACCTCTTTCATTAAGTTACAGACTGGAAAACAAAATTTAGCCAAAGTTCTGAGGTAGAAAGACTTGAAAGGGAACTCAGCAATCTTATAAACTGTGAGAGTTGTTTTTTCCACTTTCTATACCTGCCCGAAGTCATCTCTCTTGTGTTAATCTAATGGCTGCAACAGGCCATGAGTCAGTCTTGAAACAGTGCTGTCCTCTGATTTATGACAGAAGCTGGACAGATGTGCATGTAGAAGCCAGGGTGGGGGACATGTTCCTGCTATATACTTTTGATTCTGTTACCTTCATGACTCAGTCTCACTTCTCATATTTTCAGGCAATCTGGCTGTATTTGCATACAGTTACTTCTTGAGTGAATATTTGGTATCTTTCCCTGTGGCTGATTACAATATAGAGGAAAAGAAGATTTTTAATTTTTGTAGTTGCAAATCTCTCTTTCAGAGCCTTGAGACTAAGATTCAAGATCTTACTATGAATAGATACCAGTGGTGCCCTTAAAGTCCACATGCTACCATGTGTTCTTTGTCCCCTGCCCCTCAGCCCATTCCATGTGTAGCCACCTTTGAGTAGGTAAGAATCTGACAGATAGCCAATGCAGTGGTAGTTGTTTATAGATCTGGCACATTGGGATGGGTTGTCTCCAGAGAAGTGACATCTACATCTTTCTCTTGGAACTTGGGACCGCTCTTCTTCCTTACTTGAGGTGTTCTTTCTCCTGTGCAGTGAGAATATAAAACTTTGAATACCTGTGTGGTGAAAACGCTTATGGCATCAGTGAGTGGTTCAGTATGTTGCAGAATTCTCTGCACTAGTGATAGAAATAGTCTTAAGAGGTTTCAGAAAGTAGGTCACATATAGGAGGGATGTTCCTGAATGGTCTTTGACGTTGTAATTTGTTTTTCCTTTCCAGAAGGTTGCTGGAGTCTTCCCTCATTTCATTATCTCGCTATGATGGAGCAGGATCCCGGGAACATCCAATCTACCCAGATCCAGCTAGGTAAGATGTAAATGCAGTCTGAAGGCATTTAAGTTTTATATGCAAAAGCATAACTTCAGTATAACTCACTGAAACCTCTGGCAATGGTTCTAATATTGGGCTTATCTCCTTCTTAATGACTTGCCATGGGGAAAGAGAGCAAAACAAGTGAGCAGATGCTGTTAAGTCTGGGGGGAAATGAGGAAAACAGGAAGGAATTACTGTTGAAATAAACACGTAAGAATTCATGAAATCATTTGAGATGGAGAACACTAGGTGGCAAACAGGTCCAACAGTAAATGAGCTATGTTAATATTTTAAAAATCTCTTTTGAAGAAAAATGAATTAAAAAACAAGTAGTTTATTCAGGAGTAAAAACGAATGCAGTAAAGGTAGTTAGGAGCTGGTGTGAGCAGACAACGTGCTTGGAAGCATGAATTGTCTCCATAAATGTATCTGTACAAGAGAGAGCATAGCCAGAAGGTTATGTATACTTAACTAAGAGCAAAATCCTGACAATTATTTTTGAAGAGTCATGAATCATTGACATTAGACATAGAAACACCTGTAGTGCTGCTTAATCTTCAAAAGGGGTGGGAGTGTTTCAGAGGACTAGAAAAAGCAAATGTGGCAGTTATCAAAAATGGAAAGAAATGATCTTTGCAGTTTCTATTTAGTGTATTAAGAAAGCAACAGATGGGATAATGTGACCCAAAGACTCTGTCAGAAGAAATGATAGAATCGTGAACAGCAAGCAGCTTTGGAAACTTTCAAAGAATAAATCATGACAAATAAGCTTTCTTTAGATGGGTTTAGGAAAGCTATGAATGAGGAAATTTAGTAAGTGTAAAATATATCTGATTTAGCCTTTTGGAGAACCTCTTGCATAGCTGCATGAATTGAAGGCTACTAGGATTTATCACAAAGAAGAGTACAGGAATACCACAGAAAAATAAGTCTTGAGTTGCTGAAGGAGTTTTGTTGTTTTGTGAGGTTGGGGGGGGCATGCATTTATCTTGTTTTCTTCATCATTAACCACAAAATCTGCATTGTTATATAGATCATACGCTTAAGTACAAGTTCTGACATAAAAGGCTGTGTTGCAAACTGGCCAGATGGTGTGATTGTGTTGGTAAATAACTCCTTGCTAACTGTCTCTGTAGATCAACCCTTGTCAAGGTGAAATCTTATATTTTATTTTTTTCCATGTGCTTATAAAGATAATTCAGAGGCTTAGGAATGATGTAAACTTAAGTGTAGTGAAGTGAAAGTAAGATGGACTGTTGCCTATATATAAGATCCTTGGGAAATCAACCTAGGTGACTGCTGAAGGTCTTGGCAACTGCATGTCAGAAACGCTGATAAATGTAAAAGTTTCTAAATGGCAGTTGGTTAAATGGCAGGTAAAGGGATTGATTTACCTGGAAAGATGAAAATTATATTCTGCAAATGTTAATATAAAGCTATTACTACATTCAGGTTAATTTTTTGAGTGCCAAAAGCTGCTGTATTGCTGGAAGGGCACCATTCCTTGTTTCTGGAATGCCTTGTCCAAAGGAGGCAGATTGGTAGAACAGAGATTTTTAAGAACTGATTGTAGCTCTCTGGGAGCTGCCTTTTAAAAAAGAAAAGGAGAGCCTACCTAGGTATCTGAATTTTTTCCCCCCTTCTGTCAGATGTCTGCTATGATGAAGCTCAGCAAAATGTTTGAAAAGGGATCAATGCCTGAGACATTTCCTAGCATAAGGGGCATGGTCAAAAATATTTTTCTACTTGAAGCCATTTTAGAACTGATACAGTGCTTTTCATGTGACAATTCAAGCAGTTTTAGGTTGTGGTAGAAACTATAATAGCTTGAGTTTATAAGGAGCCTTGGAAGAAAAGTCCCGTCTCAAAACTCTTGTAAGAGGGCGAATTCGCTCCAGTAAATATCGCTGTCCTTTTCAGAGGATGAGATTCATAGAGGCGTGATCAGTACCAGCTGGAAGTTTGAGTGGGATAGGATTAGAGTCTTCCTTCATAAACCTTACTGGTGTGCTGGGCTAGTAGGATATTTTTAACTGTCCCTTTAACTAGTTAGAAATTTGAAAAGTGATTAAAAGGAGTGTTAGCTGCATTTTGAAGGGTTTTTTGTAGCATCATCAATTCCAATGTAAAGTTATGTCTTTGAGAAGTTAAATAACAAGGTGTAAAAGTGAAACAAAGGTGAAAGAAATACATCTATATCTATTAATAAACATCTATATGTCTGTGTTTGTGTTTTAAATGTATATTAAATATGTATACCTCCTTAAGACCAAGCTGTCTCCAATGGAGTCTTTTTTTAAAGAGTACATAAACTACATGATCTGAAAAATTTATTTTTGAGTGTGTGTGTATGTGTTAGTTTTGTTTCTGCATTTACTGTCTGTAATGGTGCTATATTTGAATAACCTAGGTCAGCAGTAAGGCGGGGAGAATATTTTTTGAAGTTCCCTCAGATTTAGACTGAATATTTTGATGTAGACTGCAGCAGTATTTCTCAGTGGCCTTGCTGAACTTCACTAAGGTCAGCTTGGCCCTTCTGTCATTCTCCACAATTTCTGTATGTACTGGGCTCAGAAAATGATCTACAGAGGAATTCAATAAAGCTGTCATCAAAGAACACTTATAGTAATGTTTTTTTTAAATAGAAATACTTAATAAGAATGATATATGCTCCCAGACTGCATATATAAAGCATCACAGGGTGTTTGGTGGATATATCTCTAGGAAAAAAAAATCTAAGCAGCTAGAAAGTATTATATTCCTTACACCTTTCTCTCTGTGTATCACACTTAAACTTCTTGTGTTGTCTTTGGAGATCTTTTTCACAGTCTATTCAGTGTACACATCATGTGCTGTCAGGGAGCTGAATCTGGCATCTTGTCATCGGTTATGGCCACTCTTTATTGCCTACTCTTTCTTCTAACAAGCATCACCAGTTTTTTTCTGCTGGTGTCCTGCATAATTTTCAAAGGCTGCTAAACTCATTCTTCATATTGTTCTGTAAAATTCTCCTTTGGTGTGATGTTAGGAAAAAGAAAAGTTTCAGTGGTTACACTGCCTGGCTGCTGAGACTACTGTTCATGTTTTCCAGTGTTTGTCTTGTTTCCATGTTCCTCTTTTTTTTCTCTGTACATTTTACACTGTAGATTTAATTTTAGACATGCACAAAGGCTTTGGCTTATGGAGAAGCCCAGAGGAGAGAACAGCTCCTCATTTATGAATGTGCATCTGTAATGCTTTGCTTTTTTGTATTTGGCCTATTAAGTCTTGTGGGGAGTAGAGAGAAGTGATGCATTTGTCCAGCAAAGCCTTCTTCTTTATGTAAGGATGAATGGGTTTAACTCATTAAACAGTGCAGAAAAGGTTCAGGAGGAATCAAGCTGATTGTGTTGTCCTTCTTACCCTTTAGATGCTTATTGGCTTAAGTTTTTACACCCCTGAACCTCTAGTCTGTCTCCTAAACTTGTCCTCCCCCCAAATTAGCATTCAAGTCTAACCAAGTAAGGCAAATGAAAGGATAAATCAAGCATCTGAGGTGTCTGGATTTTAACACTGAGTAAGTGTGTCACAGAAAACATATGCAAGGAGCTGTGGATATACACAGGGTAGGAAAAGAGAGTATGTGTTTGCCTGTCTCAGGAGAGTAATACTGGTGTGTGATAGCAGATGCAAACAAATGCCAGGCTATGCATGAGAGAGAATTAAGAGTTAATTACAGAGGAAAGATTTCCTTTCACGAGGGATGCGATGCTTTTAAAGCTCCACTTAACATATACCTATAAAATTGCCACTTTATAAAATCCCTACCATTTAGATTACAAAGTAGTTAAAGATGTGAAATCCTTTTTTCTCCTGCTTGGTATTCCACAGTACTCCCTAAGTACCATCAAACAACAGCACCTTCCTTCAGTGTTTATTTGAACAGTGCTGCTGTTTGGCATTGCAGGCAGAGTTCACATTGGGACTGGGCTTGGTTTGTGTAAGTGATGCTTGCTGAGCTTACTTGAATGAACTGGTAATAAATGAATCAGTGAGCCCCAGAGAGTCCCAAGAAGCAAATTTCTCTGTTCTGTGAATGGCTTTTTGTCTGTAGGTACGGTGTGGTGCTTCTGTTTGCAAAGGGGATCATGTGGGAGTGTAGTATATAAAGGGAAAATTACTTTTCCTTGCTTTCTTTATTTACTCTGTCTTATGGATAAAACACGAACAGACAATCTTGTGATAGGCTGTTACTGGCCTGGCACTTGGAGTTCAAAAGGAAAATTAGGACTGGCTGTCATTCTATACTTATGTAAGGAGTATTTGTGTATCTTTTTCTTGCTCAGGTTGTCTCCTGCTGCATATTATGCTCAGAGGATGATCCAGTATCTTTCCCGGAGGGACAGTATTCGACAACGCTCGATGCGATATCAGCAAAACCGTCTCCGCTCTTCCTCCTCCTCTGCTTCCACTTCAGAGAACTCAAGCCCATCTGTGGAGGGAAATGATCTGGAATTTGAAGATTTTGAGTAAGTGTGTGTGCTGCCTAGCCCTCTTGCTTGCATCTGTTGTCAGCACAGGACTGCTTTCTGGTTCCCTACTGTTTATCAACCAAATTCACCTTAGACGACTTGAAGGATCAGGTTAAGTAATTCAATCAATAATTAGAGTATTGATTGCTAAAAATAGGTCTTGTCATTTCTGTTATGAAAATTAAGGATGTTGTAAGCTACCTTAAACACATTTTAGGATATCTCAACCACATTTAGAAGACTGGTTAAATAAAGAAAATGAGAATCTTTTTCTCCAGTGGAACAGATGGGGAACCAAGAGTTTGTTAGAGTTGTCAAATCTTGAGACAGAGCAAGAGTCACCAAGAGGCTTTGCAAGACTTGGTTCTTTGGTCTAAGGCTATAGGAGACAGACAAACATGTCCTGTTGCTTTTTCTTGCTCTATCTCTGTAGCTTTGTCAAATTAGCTGACATTTCTGGGATTGGGATTTTTTTGTTTGGTTTGGGATTTTTTTAAAAATTTGGTGATTGTGAATCTGTGTTAAGGCTTAGTTTCCTGTAAGGAGATAAAAAGGCCTCTTGTGTCAGTGTGAGGAATGGATCTGTGTCCAAACCTTAGAAGACTATTCCTGTTAGTCACTGTATTTCCTTCTGAGTGTTTCTGCTGATCAACTTTTAAAGTCTGTTCTCCAGCATCTGCTTTTGACTTCCAGTGATACCCAGTGTAATCCCAGCAAAAAGTTTACTGCAAACCCTTTCTAAAAAATGGAAGAGTATAGTAATGTATTCTTTAGATGGCATGTAGACCAAAAGCTCAGGAATTTAGATTAAAATCCATTTTAGCACCAAAGAGAACATAACCTTTTTAGCCTGTCTTCAATAATTTCCTTTTAAATATGGGATTTTCCCTGAGTAGCCTCAAGTATTTCACTGAATTTGTGTATACTGCAGATAAAGCATAGGATAATTCTGAGCGTAGTTGTAGAAGCAGTCTATGGTTATAGTGTAGAAGGGAGGTGTGTTTCATGGGAGCTGTGAACTCCTCAAAAAATCTGGATTGTTACGTTGCAGCTGCCAGCAAAGGATGCTGTCAACTTCCCTACTATTTTAATTGCACATTCACTTGCTGCACGTACTTGAGATGGTCTGTTGTTAAAGCTCCATGTCCTTTGTGACAGGGTGAAGTCTCTCTATGAAGGACACTAGTCACACTAGCTATTCCCAAAAGCAAGATACTAATCCCTTTCTAACTTTTAAGTGGTGGTAGACTATTTTTTTCTTAGAAGGTTTTTCTGTGAAGCTGTCATGTCATGCTCCAGCAATTGAATATTCTGAAGTTCGGGGTGAGAGAATGCCTTTCCCTCTCATTGTGGCTTTGTTTGTGTAAAATTGAAATGAGGGCAGATAAGCTAGTAGACAGTGACTCTTCTGCATTTTCTGAAGCATCTTTGTGGTCTGGAAGAGCAGAAATATGGTGGCTGCTGGGCCTGTTTTTGTGAAGTGGGTGTGTTGTAGACATAGACCTTACTATTTCCATTATTCCATTTTATTTGTCTAGGGCATCTTGTTCTGCTGGAGAACTAAAAGATGGTATGTTCTTCACTCACAGAGCCAGGCAAATGCCTGTAGAAAAGTGTGTTCCCCTGCAGATAATGTTCACACAGTAAGAGCACCCAGTCAGGGAAGCAATTCAATCAGCCATACTCAGGTTGTCTTTCATTTCATACTGAGCAAAAAGAAGTGTTTATTCCTTAATGTGCAGTGCCTGAATTTTTTTGGTTGAATATTTCATATTGAATTCTGGTGTGTGCATTCAAGACCTGCTGTCTTTTTACTTCTCTGCTTCATTATTTCTCTTGGCTGATTAGTGAGGGCTGCTGTGCAGGGGTCCTTAGAGCTGGAACTTCTCGTGACTCATTTGATTTCTTCTGCTGAAACTTCACAATTAAATATCTTACAGAGTTCCTGCTTCTCCCTTTTGGCTCCTGTATCCCTCCTTCCTTACTTTTTCACCTGTGCAGTCATGTGTTGCTTCATGGATGATTTTTCTTGCTTTGGTTTAGATGCTCTGACTTCCCTGTGTCTCCAGATTTGATATAGGGAAGGTTGTTGCTGCTGTGTCTAGCTGTCTGCAGCCATGCTTTTCTCCTGAAATACAGGGAACTTTTTTTTTTTTTTTTTTTCATAAAAGCCAGAAAAGCCTTGGTACTTTGTCTTTCTAATCTGGCTAATATAATTGGTAAATAATCTCTTTTCGTTTCCCAGAGATTAGAAGAAAGATCTAAGGGACATTAAGCACCAGTTGGTTTTATTATGCATAGAGCACTGGGCAAGGAGTGAACCCTGTGCTTGTGCAGGATGCCTGGGAGCCAAGCCTTCCTCTGCTTTCATATTTTGTGGGATTTAGAGTTTGGGTTTTTTTTTTCTCAGAAATTAATTTTGTCTCTTTTCAGTTTTGTTTACCTAATGGCCTAGTAAGGGGCATGAAAAACTTGGCCTATGCACTGTTTGTGTGCATAGTGGCCTCTAAATTTAAGTTAAAGCCGCTCCTGTGTCCCAGTCAAGAGTGAATTCATTCATAAATATATTTAGTTTGTGATGACAATAGAAGTAGTGTTGGTATAAGAATCTGAAGTAGTGTTTTTTATAGGTGCTAGTAATATCTTTCTTTTACACCAGCTTTTATGGACAGGAGAGGAGGAGGGAGACACACTATACCTGTGTTTTTCGGTCTAATAAGATGTTCTCTCTCTACATGTACTCCCTGTGTTTAACCTGTCACTGTTGTCATCTTACTGCTTATTGAATGCAACTGTCAACTGTAAACTTAGTCATGTCTTCATAAAAGCATTTAATACAGTTTGTAATATATATACAGATTGTAATATTAGGTTATAACCAGATAGATTGATATGAGTGGGTTTAAGGTTAGCTTTAGTAGAATCCTAAGCTAAAATGAAAAGGCTTCCTGAGTTGTAGAATAAGAACCTCTGAATGAAGAATGACATCACTTTAGTCTTCAAGCATAACTAGTAAAAATAGATTCTTTATAGACAAATTATACAACTTGAACATTTTAATTTCAGGTTCTTATTTGAGTATCTTATGTCTGCATCAAATAGTAAATTTAGATTTTTAAAGCTAAACTATTTTCTTTTGACTTTTTCAAGAATTTTGATTTGGTCTCTTCTATAGACTTCCTTTGCTCTAGAATAGCTCTCTGATGTTGAAGACTGTGGCTGATGCTTCTAGGACTCCTTGGAGAGGGCAATCTCATTTCTTTCATTTGTAATTCTGATTTTGTCACCATAATCAGAATGTGAAGGTGTTTCTGTAGGTGAATTTTGGCCATCTATGTCCCTTTTTACAGTAACTATGGGAACAAATACAGACATACAGGTTTGTTTCATCTGTCAGACTGAAAAGCAGATATATAGGACGGTGCACCAGCTCTCAAAGCCTGAGTCAAACCCTTCACTAGAGTTCAAAAAAGGCTTTCAAGCTAAGGCTAAAGGTGTGGCTGTGGCTGACTCCTCTGTCTACTTTTAAGAGTGGGCTGCCTGACAGAATAAAGATATGAGGGAGCTTGGAGATTACACTCTTTTTATGTCTGCAGCTTTTCCCTGTTCTGTTTTATCCTTTTTCCTTCCTCATAGAAAGGTTTGTGCTGGCGTGGATCCACTCAGTTGTGCCACTGTCACAGGCTAGGAAGGTCTTCTTTGTGTCTCTATAACAAGATGGGTTTTACCTCACAGGCCTGAAGTCTTGTTTTAGTGCTTCATCTGTTTAATTTCTTTGGAGACACCACAAGCATTCAGACGCAAAATATGAGAACTGTAGGCACTGTTTTACTGAGGCCCTAATGGACCTTCTGGTTTTGTTGGAAGTAGGCTCCTGCTTTGCAAAGAAGATTAATCACATAGGGAAAGCTTACAAAATTAAGAGTGATGTTATTTGGCTTTATTTGTCACTTTAAAATCCTTTTGTTTGAGGCACTTTCTGGACCAAGAGTTGTGGTTTCTCAGATGGGCATCTTGCAAGGGTCTCCTAGTATGTGCATTAAATGAGTATCTGTCATGCTTGCCTCCTGCCATTTTTGGTTGCTTTATTGACACTGTCTTGGCAAGAACTGCCAAATGTAAATTCTTCCAACAGCCTCTTGTCTTGAAAGGTTCTAAGATTGCAACCTGCCAGCCAACCGCCACTGTATTAAAGCTGCAAGTCTTACTTCCAGTGTCTTGTATGTAATTTTCATTCATTTTGGAGAGTAGTGTGGTAGATTCTTTTTGGCCTCTTTTATAGGTGAAATGTTTGGTTTGGGAGTCTGGTTTGTGTCATAGTGCTCCACTTCAAGCTGGCATTCTGGTATAACTTTTTGTATTAAGAAGTAAAGTGCAAGTCTGATCAGACATTGTGTGAGATATTCAAGCAATCACCCTTCTTTTGGAAAGTCTTCATTTAAAGTATATTTTGTTGTTAGCTTCTTTAGGAACCTTGACTGGGGCACTGATACTTGACAGTGTTAATTAGTAACTTTCTGGATGCAATTGTGTCTGAACTAACATTATGCAATGGAAGAGAAAAGGGAAGACAATGACTGTGGCAATGTGGTTACTCAGTAGTGTGTATTTGGGTAGTAGGTTTGGTTTTGGATTCTGTTCTCTATATTGCTTCTCAAGTGGAACAGTAGAAGTGAGTTTCGAGCAGGGATTTGAGTGTCATTGTGAGAATAAGCATGTGGTTTGCTTGATGGCTTGAGACAAAAAGATTTTGGAAAGTTTGAGTGAAGGGAGAGGTTGGAGATTGCCAGTTTCTGAAATAATTTCTTCTTTACCTTTGTGACGAAAGTCCATGAGTGTGTTTAAAATCCAATCTCTGCCTTTTTAGTCTGGCTCTGTACCAGTGTTTGCTAGAGACACAGTGCAGTGGGAGCACTAACCTGCAGCAGTGCAATCAACTCTCTGTGCACCTTCTGACTTCCTTTAGCACACCAACTACTAAGAGCACATGGGTAGAACTTGGATTCTTTTTGTGAAGTCTTGATCTTTACTGCCCTCCTTCACAGCTGTCCACCGTGCACTTGTGTATTTCAGAGTGTTTTTTTTCCTTTCTGACAACCTTTAGTTTCTTGAGAAAAAAGAAACTTCTTCAAATAGTAGCCAGGTTTTCTTGGCAGGAGAAAGGAGAGATTAAAGGAATGATTAAAGCTTTTTTGTGGCACTTTAGATAAGTATAGTGCTTTTGATCTACAGCTCCAGAATGCTGAGACAAGCTCTGTCATTGTGGAGAGAGAAGCGTGAGGAATCCCAGAGGTAAAGAAAGAGGTTTACTCTGTTGGAGGTCTGTAGGTTAAGGTGACACCTTAACCTTGGATGAATGGTATGCCAAGTGTTAAGCTCTCATAGGATGTAGTGAAGGTGCATGAGAGAGATGACTTGATCATGGTAGGCTTTTGTTGTAGACCTAGTGGTAGCAAATCCAAACTACAAGATTTCTAAAAGCAATTAGGCTGGGGTTTTTCATTTTTCTCCTTGCCATCCTGATATTTACATCTGAAGTTAACAAAAGATGTGGAGATAGGAGATGTGAGAATCTCAATAGGCTCTTCATGTCACACAAGTGCTGATGGAAATGGATTTTTAGGATCCATGACAGGTCAGTATACAGCAGAAAATGTAGCCTTTTTTCCTGGAAATCTTAGAAGGGACAGTTTATCTCTCTTGAGCATCTACAAATGTTGTTCTTGCTAGCAATCTGCTATTTGAGTTCACATAAAGCAGGGTCACTATTTGTTGTTAAGTACCTGCCTTTGTTTCTTTCCTCCCAGAGCTCCTTCATCTTTTTTTGTGGTTTTTGATGGGCCTTTTCAAAACTGGCTTTCAAAGCAGATGCAAATATGTGTAACTTGGTGGTCACTTTCTGGTTTTTTTTCTTCTCTGCTAGAGATTTCTGAAGCAGTTACCACTGGGATGTCACTTCCAGGTACACAGCAATTTATGTTAACTATATTCATCATCTTAATCACAGTTTCAGGCTAAGAAAGTTACAAATGCTGGATGAATGGGAGTGATACTGAATCTACTCTTTGAACTTAATTTTTCAAGGATTAGTTAGAGTGTTAGTTTGTCTTGTGATCTACTCATAGTAGCCTGCAGCTTCACTTTCCCTATTCTTTTAATCTTCATCTTTTGTTACAGTCTTTTATATTACCCTTATCTTGGTCATAGTGTCTAGGAATGCTGCATCGATGCAGTGAGCTGCAATAACTGTTTCCTTGCAGAACTATTGCAGGGTTTTCCTAACCTCTCCAGATAATGTTGATTTACCATTGTCACATTCCAGCAAGGCAAGTGTCTTCATATCAGGGTGGTGAAAGAATGCACACCTTTAGAAAGGTGGCATTTGCCAGAAGAGCTCCAGTCATACTCCATACTGTTGGTCGCCTGAGTCTGTAGAAAGAGTTTTGATGTCAAGATGCTACGCCTGAGTTTTTCTGCCAAATTTAAACTCTCTCCATTGTTTTCCTTTTGCTTTTATTTTTGTGTCTGTGCAACTCAGAAGTCAAACTAGGTCACCTAGTAGGTGAAGTCTGGTGTTAATGAGAGTAATTAGGAAGCAAGCTGTTACTGGTTTATTGCTGGCCATGCAAAGCAGGTAGTGGTCTGCATTCTTGAAGCCCGTAGGTCCAGCAGGTTAGCATTACTTGTGAAGTTATAGTTTCAATTCTGTTTCCTTTGGAAGCATAACAGTGCTATATATTTTTTTTAAAAAGAGACAAAAGTTGATTCCTCTCTAGCTTTGGCTGCTGATGTTTCTGTTTTCTAATGATTCGCTGTAGCTATGAAGTATATCAGTCTTATTCTAAAACAATATCATCAGTTTGTGAGCCCACCAGGCAGTGAGGTGATTAAAATAGAAATAACTGGATCATGCACCTAGAAAAGAGTGCTTCATTCCAGTTCCAAATCAGTCTTTCTCTGAAGCAGTTAATTCTTGGCATTTTACAGGCAAGTACTGCTGTTTCTCTTGACCTCTCATATGTGGTGCTTTTCTGAAACACTTGATCTTCTTGTTCTTCTGAAGTGCCGTTTTTAATCTTGTAAATACATTTTCCCCTGAACACTGCTCTGAGAGGTAATCAAGGCTGGGGGGTTTGTTTCTCTCTGGTCAGCAGAGCCATTAGTAACTCAGCAGTCTGCTGTTTTATAGGAGGTTATAGTTGATAAATAGATACACGTTTTCTCTGGGGTTCCTTTAAAAAAGCTCCTAGTGAGAGATTGGCATTTCAGCTTTCAGAAGAACACAGAATGATGTGACTTGGGTGACACGCCTAACTTCTTTATCAATTACTGTGTTAAAAATCTATTCTAGTTCCTGTCTCTCCGGCTGGCCACCATCACTCTTTGTAGTTTCTCTACTATTTTTATTCTTCAGTTGTTTTTGGCTTCCGGTGTTACACTAAGGACTTTGCTCCACAGTCATACATTTAGTGCTAGGAAAGTCTTTTTGTGTAACAAATGCTTTTTTTTTTTTCTTGTTTTTCTTGTTTCTTCTTGTTTCCTTCAGTTCTGCCTTATGTACTTCTCCTTCAGTAATGGTCATATCCTTCAAATTTGGGTATATAAATGTGTAACTTTTATTTTTACCAGATTATGTATGTTCGTTTAGATATACTTTAAAAGAACCATGCAGTAGTAATTTTAATGTCTGTGTATGTCAATATGTGTACCCTTTTTGATAGAACCTATGCTCCTGACTTCCTTCTTTGTATCTTCTTGTGAAATTAACTCGCTGCTTAGATAAGTTAGTTGTCTTTAATGTTTAATCTTTAACATAATCCTGATTTTGGGTGAGAGACGCTTGTCCCCAGAGCCAGAAGTAGAGTGTTCCCCTTTTCCTGATTTAAGTTTGTAACTTCTCCAAGACTTGAAGATTGTGAGTCAAGTAGCACATACTATATGGAACCTTTATTTTTGCATAAGAACTAGTCCAACTGATCCAGGAGATACTATTTTAGCTACTATGCCCCTGTGCAGAGTTACAACCAACTTGCAGTGTGCTTTTCCTTTTGTCTTCTAGTATGCTTGTATCTCACTAAAATATTCAGAATGACAATGCTGCAATTAACAAAAAAAAATAGCAAGTCAGTACAGATAGTTCACATTTTCTGAGTGTTTCAAACATTGTTTTTTTCTGCTGCATGAAGATGGTGCAACTGCCAATGTCAACCTTTAAGGAAAACAGTAGATGCTACTCAAACAATTATTTAGCATTTCTAGTCTATGTGAGTGTCTAACCTCTGCAATACAAATTGATTTAGCATTTTAAATTGGATTGCACAAAATGTGATAAAATGCTGAAAATATGAAACAATTGGCTTGGTGTGACATAATTTGATTCTTCTGAACTTACATGGCTTACTGGTGCTGGCTTTGGTAATTAAATGGCTTTTCAAAATGGTCATTGTTGACCTAATTCTGTTGGCAGTGTAGTCAGTGGGAGTTTTAATATTGACTACAATGGGAACAGTTAGACCAACAGATTGCATTAGAAATCCCATGCTGTGTGTTTAATTTCACTTCCTGATACAACAATCTCTAAATATTAAAGTGAATTCTTGCCAAGACAGAAAAGCAGAACATGGCGCTTTTTTTGTCCTTACTGTCTTCTGTATCCACTGTTATTAATGCAGTAGCCAAGTTACCAGATGAAAAAGAATTCCTTTTTCTCCAAACTTTAGGATGCAAAATTTTGTATCTCCTTCTCTGTTTTCAGAGCTGGCATTCTGGGTCCATTAAATTTACATTGGTCAATTTTTCTCTCAACAAGCAAAATAGAAGAAAAATCCAAGGGGATTTGACTGTCTTATCCAATTTAGGATAAACTTGCATCCTTCTTATGTCCTATTAAATGTCCATAATTCTCCTGGATGTTTCGGAATTGCTTTCTTTTCATGCTCCATTGTAGGTTAGTGTTAATACTATTTCTCCCCTACCAACTTCTATTCTCTACATCACTGTTTGGATTTGTCCCACCGTGGTATCTGAATAAATGGTGAATAACCTGAATTTTGAGCCAAACCTTACAAGTTATTTTGACCATTTGTTGGTTCTTGCAGTTTTCCCGCTGAGACAAATTAATCTGTTAATAACTAGAGTATTACATTTCCCTTGTCATCTTGCTGTGGTTTATTTCATTTACTTTAGCAAGGTTATTGGGTTGCTTTATAGAAGAGGCTTTTTTTATGTAGACACAGACACACACTGAGGGATTTGCTTTCCACTTCTGCAGGTAATATTAATTAAACTATCCACTGTGAATCATTAGCTAATGAATCTGTAGGTAGTTGACACTAAATAGAAAGTAGAGCATTAGATCTTCATCAGTGCTTTAGGGAGCCTTGGAAACTTCTCATTTCTTGCTGGAGTGCTTCACGCAGTGTGCTAACATCTGCTCTCCTCCCTCTGTCAAAAGGCTGTATGTGGTACAGAAATAACACAAAGTGCCACTCATTTTCACTGATCTGTAGAGTGTTTTTTATTTTCCTTGTTAGAGGGTGCAGAAATAATCTTCAGCTGGCACCAGGGTAATATCAGCTGTTCTAGCTTTGCAACACTAGACTAGACACTCTTGCATGTAGTTGTTGAGCATGGGAGTTTAGATATAAATGACTCTATAAATTAGTAATTCAGAGTAATGTTTAGTAATAATCTTCTTTACCCCAGGGTGGTGTATCTTACGCTTCTACTTACAGTAAATAGGAATTCTAGCATTCTTGAAGGATAGCTGCTGTTTCTTGCTCCCTGCAGTCTGAGTTATGGGCAGGTGGCCATTGATATGAGGATTTTAATTTTTTTTAGGGGATGTTGAAGATATATATCTGTCTTTTAATTAGGAGAGGCTGTCTCTGTCATGGTGACATCTATATTTTTTCCTTTTAGGCATTTTTCCGTATTGTCTGGAGATTGTGTGCGTAGTAAATAAATAGGGAAGTACAGGATGGACTTGTCACATCAGAAAGTCGCCTTAGTTAGAAAATGTGTCTGAAACATGTTTTTGTGGATGCTAAGACCTGTGTTTAGTGGCAGTTAAAAAATCTTGAACAATTAGTTCCTCTAGGTCTCTTATTTAATTAGTCTGTAGACTTTGCCCTTTTATCTGCTTTTGTTTGCTGGAGCTAATTCCTCATTCCTTTTGAAACCTGCTGCAGAGATTCTCTTCAACTGGAGAGTTCTATAGAGTGTAGTCCTGTTGTTGTTCCTTTTGCTGATATTTGTCCATTTCAAAAGTATCTGCCAGTTCTAGTAAATGTCCAAAGCAAATGCAAACCCTGAAAACGGTTTTGTTGCTTTTGTCCCAGGGTTGCATATCAGTGTTGTTTCAAAAGCTGCTACATGGAGATTTTTAAAAAGTATTTCCTGTCTTCTGCTAGGTCTTCCTGTGTGTGGCAAGATCTGGAACATGACGCTTCTTTTTCCTTTGGCCTTTTCTCTTTAGCGACAGAAGTTGATATGTCAGCACTCAAGTTTGCAGGATTCCTTCTGTTATTGATCTGCATCTTAATAGGCTGGAGGCCTGTGATAAAAGAACAGCAGTAGCTTTTACATTTTTGATCTCAGGAACCCTGCTGGTTATACAAAATCCTGAGGGTGAGGTGCAGCTTTGGCTGTGAACTGCAAATGTTGCATCTACAGTGGGAGGAGAAGTGGAAGCTTTGAGCTTGGATTTAGATTTGATTTTGGTGAAATAGCTTGAAATGCTAACGAGCTTTGCAGAAGAACCTCTGCTTTTGTGTTCCTGGGTTCCTCAAGTGTGTGGGAAACAGCCACGTAATAGACTTTCTTCTCAGCCCACGTTTCTTGCTCACTGACTTTAAAAAAGCAAAACGAAAAATAATTATAAAATGCACAGCTTGCTGGAGTGGGTTAGAAATGTGCTGCTAGTGCGTTGCATAAGGAATATTTAGTTTCCTAGTGATTTCAAGGCTCTGCAAGTAATATTCTCCCCACAACTGCTTGGGAAGGAGACAAGGCTGCAATTACAGATGGGGATTTGGAATCCAGGGAGAACAGACTTCTTCCTTGTACAAGGTCATACAGAAAGTAAATAGAGAATAGAGAAGAAAAGCACTGTCAAGGTCTCTTTTAGAACTCCAGAGTCGCTGATGGAGTCTCATTATTTTCCTTGCAGTTTTAGTACTGTATAATTACAGGTCCCCTTGTGGCCTAGGAATGCTGTACCAGGAATTTTGTGTGATGGGGATTCTGAGGGTCCTCCAGTTTCATCTCCTGCTTGTTGTACAGCTGTCATTACCGAAATCAGACTGGGACACCAGTGAGTTTGTCAAGCTCCTGTCTTGAGACTTACAAGGATAGCAGCTCTGCAGCCTCTCTGTGAAGCCTGTTCAGTGTTGTACTGCCCTCCTGGGCAAGTGCCTTCCTGTGTCTCCTGTAGGACAGTGGATGCTAGATCCTTTGCCCTGATTCCCCAAGGCCCAGACTTTTATTGTGAAACAGAATTTGTTGTTAAGGAGGTGCACTTTTGTCTGGTACCACCTAATATTTCTGATTCAACTGGAAAAGCTTATGAAAAGTGAAATAGTTTTAAGATCTCATGGCACTTAAACTGGGCCTTCAGGGAAGGAACAGAAAAGAATACTTCTACAGATTATACTCTTTTACCTGCACTTCTGGGAATGAAAATGTGAACTTTAACAGATCTCCTGGAACCCTCTTTGACAGAGGGTTCTTCTCAGGAGTGAGGTGAGCTTGCTTTTTTGCTCTCCTGGTAAAAATTCTCTTTCATTTGCTCAGGTGCTGATTCATTGATTCTCTGTGGTTTTGTTAATGCTTCTGAGACATTGTCAAACAGTGAAGAAAGAGGACTTTAAGGTTGCCCTTATATAAAACTGTCAAGAAGATTTGGCACAGTTACTTGTATGAATTTGAAACATTGGAAGCGTAAGAACCATTGAATCTCTGTAGCATACTCAGCTTGACTGGGTGATGTCACTGGTGTTTTGTTTTCTTGGAAAATACTTTTATTACATAGTACTTTTAGTGTACAATAATTTTCTTCCTTTTGCTGAAGGGACAATGGAGACCGATCCAGACACCGAGCTCCCCGGAATGCCCGCATGTCCGCACCATCGCTGGGGCGCTTTGTCCCGAGGTAAGGCATCTCTGTGTAAGAGCAAAAGGGGTGGAAATCCTGGAGGTACCAGCTGCAGAACAGTTCTCTGCTGCTTTCAGGTGGATTCCTTTTCTTGGAAACCTTTATCCTTGGTTTCTGGGACTCCTGGGATGGCATGTTAGTATGAGCTAGTATGAGCTGCTCATCCTGTGATGTTTGAAAGATACCATGGTCTTAGTGATTTTTACTTACAGGTTGACATCACAGTGTGAAGGCAAAATAGGAGGAGAATAGAATCTGATCAGAGATTCTCAGCACAATATGCTGGTTTGAGGTTAGGAAACTATTGTGGGAGGTAGAGGATTTGTTTAGTGCTGATCTTTGCAGCCACGTTGATCAGAGGAGGATCTAATCTGTAATTTACTTTTTGTTTGAGGCTGGTAATTGGTTGGCTAAGCAGAGGATTCCAGCCTTCTCTCTACTGTAGTCTGCTGGAATGTAGTCATATTTCCTCAAAGTAATTGCAGTTGCTCTTCAGGGCTGTAGTACACAGGATGGCTTTCTCCATGTTTTACTCTTTGTTTTGCAGACGCTTCTTGCTGCCAGAGTACTTGCCTTATGCTGGGATTTTCCATGAGCGAGGACAGCCTGGCTTGGCCACCCATTCCTCTGTCAACAGGGTCTTGGCAGGTAATGAGATCTCCTTTTTTGCACCAGTCATGTATGTTAGTGGCGTTTTCTCATGAATCTGAGCAGAGAAGGACTGATGAGGAAAATCGATTCCAGCTGTCGAGGTTCTCTTTAAATTGTCTGAAACAAGAGAAAGGACTGTTGGATTGATGTACTAAGCTGTTATTCAAGTGCTTGAGCATTGCAGATTCCATGCTTCAGGTATATGTGTGGAAATGTCTGCGTAAATTGGGGACGGGTGTTAACAATTCTCCCTTTATTTAACTTCTCCTATTCCTAGATGTCTTTTTTTAAACAACCTGACAGACTAATGATCAGCTTGCTGCAGGTCCTTCTAATTGAATTATAGGGTGCCTTGTTCATGTTCCGGCTAGGAAGATGCACACAAGGCAATGTGGGATTCAATTAGGATCTTAATAAGCGCATATTAAAAACCTCAGCTGCCACCACATACAGCACACAGGCATTTGGGAGCCTTAGAGGGCAAGCGGAGGTGGGAAGGGAGGTGGGGGAAAGAGGAGGAGGAGTATGGCAGTCTGGCAGTTCATGAATGAGATGGTTACAGATGACACATATCTTGAGGGTGAGTCTTTTTTGGCTGGGTCTGAGTTGCTGTGTAATTAACCCCAGTGCGGGGGAGTAATTTTGGAGCTTGGGGAAGAACACGAGATGATGTATGGACAGGTAGGTTGGGATGTGGTTTTCCTCCTTCCTTAAGGTAATCACAGAACCATCACTGACAGGAGTGCTGAAAGGTTTCTCAAGAGGCTGCATGACCCTTTACCCTATCCTAAGGCACAATCAACTATGCCTAAGCCATTTTTGACAGGATTTATCTAACCTGTTTTTATTGGAGTTTTCCCAGTCATTTTGGGGTAGAACTGTTGCTGATTTTGCAGTGCTGGTTTAGTCCAACAGTGGTCTTGTCTTTGGTAGTAGATTTCCATCATCTTCCACACTTCTGTCTCCCTGGACATTTTGGGTTGAGTGATTCCTAGTGCTGTAGCAATAATTGTAAGAACTCAGCCAAAGTCTCATCCAAAGCACCTGTGCTTGTATCCCATAGGAACCAGTGGAGCTAACCTGCAGCATTAGCTGACGCATGTACTTGCCTGTGCTCACTGCCTGTGTGGGCTTTGGCTGTTGGCACGTGGCAGCAGCACACTGGCAGATAATTACTTGCTGCCAGGCAACACTGCAGAACTCTTATGTCGCCCAGCTTTGCTGGAGACACCTGCCTTCATCCCTCCTCCAGGCCTTCTTGCAGTTTGCCTGTTCCATTGTGGCTGGGAAATAGCCTGGCTTTTTCACCTACACTTTTTGGGGAATTTGAGCCCCAAAACACACATGCTTGCTGTTTCTTGCATGTATGCCAAGAATAACAAAGGAAGACAGAAACTGTAGTCACGGGAGTTTCAAAAAACAAGATCAATCTTTTCTCTGTGATGCTGTGCTGAGCCTTTGTAAGGCAGGGTTTGTTGGCTCTGGCAGAACCTCACACTGGAATGACTGGGACTCCACAGTAAAGGCTTTTATTGACTTAAATATAAAATTAATGCTTCCAGTAGCTGCTTGTGTGATGTTTAAATATTTGGTTTATGTTACCCATACTTTCAGCTTTCAAAGTGTTTTTTACATCCATGCTCAAAAACTTGTTCATATGTTGCAGAAAAGAGGAGAGTTGAAATTGCAAATATTAGGTGGAGGCATGACAGGCAAGAACTAGAAGATGAGGTTGCAATTGTGGAATAGCCAGAGAATTTCTTACACCCATTATGTTTGTTGGTCAGCAGAATTGTTGTTTTCATTGTTGTATTTCAGAGCCATTGAAAGTTACAGTGCTGATAATTGTATACTTCAGTATACAATTGTATACTATTGTATACATGTATGCTTTCCTTTATATTTAGCCTGTGCCAAGGCTTGTGGTAGCTCTTCCTTCAGTATCATGGTGAAAAACCTCTATTCAAACTCTAAAGTACTTTAACCCTGGTCTGGTAGTTAAGGGTGAGGTTGACAGCCTGAGGAAAATATCAATTATCTATTTTCTCATTAACACAGGCCAATCTAAGCTTGAATGCTTTGAATTGCTTCATTCTACCATGTATCCAGACTGTCATTTTTGAATTATGTTTAAATGCAAAAATGCCAAACGTATTTCTTATGTAACCTCTACAGCATTTGAGAAGAGATTCCAAAAACCCTGTATTGCTAACCTGACAGTTTTCTAAAAACTGACAGTAGACTTCTGTGATCAAGTATGAGTGAGAGCTGCTGTTTGGGAAGATACATCCAATTATACTTCTGCTCCTGTCCACTGCCCCACTTACCACTATATGCTGAGAGGAAATCAAAGAAGCAGATGGAGATCTTAGTGTGTGAATTACTGTGGTGTGCTGACTAAATTTCTTAATGTCAGAGCTCTTGCTGTCAGGTTCTGTCCATTTACTTTCAGCTCTCTATGTGAACAGCTTTCTCTTGTTTAAGTGTCATTCTCACGCAAGTGTTACACAGACAGACAATGGCTGCACCTAGGGGAAGACTGCCTTGAGACTAAATCCTTAGAGTCAAGTTTAATGAACCCCTAAAATTTACGGGTTATCTATGCAGATGCACTAGTACGGCAGTGCAGTGGGTTGGGCAGAATGACTAACATGCCAGGCAGAGCTTAGGTCAAATCAGAGCCCTTTGTACCAGTCAGGGGACTGGTGGCCATCTCTGTGCCAAGGCACTTGCAGGCAAAGCATGGGAAAGGTGGCAACAGATGGGTAGAGTAGGTGGGAGCCCAGGGGGAGAATGAAGTGATACCAGTCAGCATGACAGACAGACAGAGATCTCCATGCCAGCAACCTAATTTGCATGGAGCACTGGAACAGCAGCTCCAGTAGCACCTGCCTGCCTTCTTATCTCCTAGTGCAGTTCAGATCTCTCAGCTGATACAGAATGCTGCATCACTGTGCTTTCTGGCACCAAGTAAAACACCATGTGAAAATATATTACATCAACATTGTTACCTTTAGCATTGAAACTTGTAATCACACCAAAAAGTGTTGGTAGTTTGACAAGTTATATTTTTCTGTAAAGTCTACGTTGATTGGCAGTAATTACACTGTCCTCCTTTAATCCTTTATTAACTGAGTCTTATATCAGCTTGTTCATTATTTTGTCTGGAATCAATGTCAGGTTGACAAGACTGACAGTCTCATCCTATTTCAACCTTTTAAAATACTGATATAACACTAGCATATTTTTCAGTCTTCCATATTCCCCTTTATTTCAAGACTCATCAAGAAACCTGAGAGTTCATTTGGCAGCTCTTTTAAGGCTCTTGGTAGTGTGGGCTGCAAGCCACCCTCTGCACTCTCCTCTCCTTGGTGAACTGCCCTAAGTGATGGAGTTGTGGTCTCCAAGGAAACATCCATGTAGTGAAAGCTAGTTGAAGTGGTTGTTCACTGTAGTGGTGATGAAAGCAATATGTATATTTTGGTTTCTCACTCAGTATGGCTGATGGACTGCATGTGGCAATATAGGTGGAAGACTGCATCTTGGGGCCATTTCAGTCTTAGAGTCTCTTGGGTTCTCTGCCATTTGTGGGCCAACAGAGTGAGGGTTTGATTTTTGGTTAGGTTTTCTTTTTCCTTCTTTTATTGAATTGTTTTTTCCTTCTACGCTTCCCAGGAGATACCGAAGAGATGTTCTGGGGGATGAGGTTACCCCTTTTCTAGTGGGAGTTAGTACTGCTGCAAAGCTCAGCAGTGTTAAAACATCCAAGGAACACACAGCTCAGGATTGTGTTTACTACCTCCTACTGCTACTTTGAAATGTTTCTGTAAGCTGAGTATTTCTGCCCACTGTTTTGTTTGCATTTGTTGTTTGGTTGGTTGGTTGGTTGGTTCTTTTTGTTGGTTTTGGTTTGGTCTGTTTGTTTGTTTGTTTGTTTGTTTTTTAAATAAATTTCTCTCTGTCCTAAGTTGCATTGTGAAGCAGGACACTGTTAAGTTGTGATGGCCAAGTTATAGATATTTTTTGGCATCTGGTAGCAAAGACTAGGATGTCCATTTTAATATATTTTGTAAAATCAGCAGATACATTTAAAATGAAAGGTTTACATCATTGCCACTGAAGTGCTTGTGACCTCTTGCTCCCCTCTGTGAACTTTTGCCTCAGGCTTTGTAGTAATTGACTGCTTTGGGATGGACAGAGACATGCTAATGGTATAGTGAAACAAAGAAGGCTTTAGTTTCAGTTCAGTGGAAGCTTAGGGGAAGAAGAGAATCAGTGTTTCCCAAGGAACTTTGAAGGAGGCTTTAAAAATTAACACAAATGCCATTTTGTTGGCATTTCTGTTACTCATTAGGAGATCTGCAGATGAAAGTTTATGGTAGAATTACCTAGTTTTGTGAAATGCTTTTGTCTTGCCTCACTTTGTTTTAATAGGCTTCTATTCAGTTATGTGTATCTCAACAAACAAAATATTTTTCCTTGTGTGGTCATAGGTCATGTTTATTTGTTTTGGCTTTGCCACCAGACTTCTATCTGTTTAAACACAATCCAGCAGTTGCCCTGTGTCTTCCACCTTCTGGGGAGATCCAGATTTAGCAGGGCTTAAGGGTTGAATGATATGAAATCTGCATTTACAGTTTCTGAGTGATTTCATTGCTATCTCAGGGTAATAAATTCAGACTAGAGACTGAACACTTACATGTAGTCAAAGAATGAGCTTGATTACAGATTTTTCCATATCCCACACCTATTCAGGTATAGTTGCAACAAGAGCAATAATGATTCAGCTTTGGATATCTCTGCTGGAGTTGCCAAAGCAAACGGTCTGTAGCCTTGTTGCACTGGGCTGGGGCTAAGGCTATTGATGAAGCTAAGAATCAGTTGATCCTTTTAATGGGAGTCTAGAATTTCAAAGTGTGAAGTTTGGCTGTTGTTTTCCCAAAATCCCATAAGCTGTGCAGTTCTTCAAAGCTTTACTTCCAGGGTGTCTCCTGGTGAATTTCTATACTTCAGCCACCAACTGCTAACAGACAGTTGTTAGAGTGTATGAAGTTTCATCATGATGAAAATTAGGTAAGATGGTTAAATGCCATCCTTCTGGGACAGGAAGGATGTGATTGAGCATGTGATAGTTCTCCTAATAAGAACTATGGTGATGGCCTCTCACCAGTGACACAAGCTAGTTAAGGTGTCTCCTGGTGCATGTTCCAAATCTGTTAATCACTCTAGCTGTATTTAGGACTAATGTTCACAAGTGAATGGCTCTAACCTAAAGCCAGCTGAATGGATATTGGTGAGCCTGTGGTACATGCAGCTGCATAGCTGCATTGGTTGCCATTGCAAGTAGAGTTGGCCCTACAATAACCTTTCACTTCTGCTCTAACAATAGATGTCATCATGATAAAAGGCTTCTTTGCCTTGAAAACCATATTGAAGGCAGATCTTCAGTTCCTCTGGCATTTTAGGTGTGACTGCCTCCTGTGGCTCAAGTTGTCTTGACCTAATCCTGTTCTGTCATTCACAGTATGCTGTTAATTCTGTTTTGAGATGCTCCCATCCCTTAAATGTGCTTGTAGTGGTGCAGAGCTGTACAGGGTAAGACAGGTAACTTGAGAGCTCCAGAAGGCCAGCAGAAGTTGATGGGAAGACACATTGCCAAGTTGTCCCTGATGTACCCATGTTTTTCTCAGTATTAGTAGTTATGTATTTTCTGTACAGTTCCCTGAGATTTGAGTCTTATTCTGAATCTGTACCTTCAGCTGTCGATCACTGGCTTATTGATATTGGCTTGCTTCTTTCTGCCTTTTCATCCGAGACAACTGTGTGAATTTGAATTAGTGTCCTGATCTAATCCTGCTTTTCACAATAGACAGTTCTGTAGAATAGAATCAATGAACATAGCTGTGTGGCTTTCTATGCTGCATGTTTCTGTTATAAGTCATTTTGGTACTGCTAAATATGGAAAGATGTGAACCTTTGAGTAACTTTATTTTTACAGGCTTTCTATGATCTGCGTCAGTGGACACTAAATGATATAAGAGGCTTAAAATATGCTTCAGATTCTTCTGCAACTTGAGAGCTATAGATACCTGTCACCTTCATCACAGACTTGAGAACAGTTTATAATTTCTGTGAAAGTGCAGCCTTTCATGCAGATATGTAAGGAAGAAAAGAGGCTGTATGGCTGAATTGCAAATGAATGTACTTCTTACAAGAGGGAATGATGGAGTGTCCCTTCATGGGACTGGTGAGAGGTATCCTCAGAGATGTCAATTTTCTCAATATGGTACTTAAGCTTCTGAAGACAGTAGGATTTTAGAAATGTGACAAAGGCTTTAATTGTGTGACATCCTCTTATCTAAGTGTTCACTTATAAATTTGCTTTGTGTATTCTAAAAACACACTTCCAGCCCTTGAGCTTTCATGAAGGTTAGCTGCTGCACCTCAGCTCTTACCTGCCTTTGTCTCTCACCAGCTGGTATTTTCCTAGATCAGCCTTCAGCCATGAAAGTTTTTAATGTTGCTGCTGAATTACAGTAGAGTAGAGTAGTAGAGTATTTCATAAATTCATTAAAAAATTTCATTACAGTAGAGTATTTCATAAATAAAATCCTGGTAGTTCGGTGTCCTATGTGCAGAATAAAGTCATATACTGTGGGTTAACTTTCTCGTAGTATTGGATCCCTTCTTGACTTCCAGTTCACGAATTTTGTAGTTATTATACCACACCATGATTATGGTCAGAACTTCTTAGCACACATTCTGCAAATGAAGTCCCTCTCCCAGGAGAGAGAAGACAGTTCGTTAATGCTAAAAAAAACAAGTCTAGAAAACAACTTGTAATACACGACTTTGGTGACACTGGGATCAGGTTGCTGCTCCACAGATGCTACATTCTTCCTAGCAGGTACATCTTCACAGTACTTTAGTAATTTCTCCCTGTATTGCAAGACACCGGTGAGTTTGTTTTTTCCGGCTCTGTGCTTTAATTGGCAGTCCAGCTGCCTCTTTTCTGGTGCTGTAATCTGTGTCATCCTGTGTTCTTGTACCTTGGCACAGTCGAGGCTGATAGGTAGTTGATGCAATTAGCCTTTGAATGACCTAGAGGCAATCTCTTCTGAAATGCTAGTCCAGTGCAAAGACCCCCAGAAATGCTCCTAGGCTAACAGCATTCATTTTGGTGCAGATAAATACTCCTCTGAGCTAAACAGGATTAGTTCTGTCTACCTAGATGTCTCCTGAAAGTTTGTGATAGGTAGTGTTAAGAGAAAGCCATTAACATGCATTTCTGTGGTGGAAGAGGTGTGTGTTGTTTCCAGTTAACCTTTCCCTCACATCCAAAATACCAAATTCTACATTGAGAGTCTGAGCAGTTACTCATCCTTATTTTGGTGTCCATTCCTACTGTACACTGTCATACACAAAGCATAAAAGTCAGAAAGTGTTGGGGTATTTTCTGTATGGAATAACTTTAATCTGGCTTCCTGCTTATTATGCCCTGCTTGCTCTGTGTCTCTGTTCACTTGCATCTCCCACTTAGCAACAGATGTGCTCTGTGGTCACAAAGACTTCTCTGTTTACATCTGTGAACAGGTAGAGTGAATTCTTCGGTTGGGACATTAAGAGTGCATAACACTAGAGATTGTAGGGTAGATGGAATGAGCTTGCATCACAACCCCTGTAAGATGTTATCCCCTATTTGGTTCCAGAGACTAGAATACTCTAAAGGCTTGAGTGATTCCAAAATCAGTTTAATTTCTGAAATAAATTTTGTGTATCAGTGTCTTTATATGTAAAGAACCTTCATATCTGAGAACTGGAGATTTTGCATGAGTCTCTTAAATATTGCACAGTAAAGGGGAGCTAAAGAGTCAAAATTGTTCTATTAGCACTTTAAAGCCTGCTATCGCTCAGTCCTTTTTGTTCTTGTCTTCCCTTTATGCTTTTGTAACTCAAGCCATAGTTTATCACAATCTTCTAAGTCTGGGAATGTGCTAATTGAGAGGACTGTGAGTCAACTGGAAATAAGAATCCACAGCTATGTGCACTATGGGACGTATATACGCTGTAATTTTGAGGTCATCTGACTTGGGAGGCCAAGCTTCCTGTATAGTTAGCAGAAAAAAGAAGCTTCTGCTCTGAGGATTCATCACCTGAAGTGAGCTGAAATGAGGGGCTCTGAATCTTGTGTGGAGCTGCCAGTGTATTTAACACTGATTAGATAGGGTTTGGGAAGAGTATTTTTCTGCTGTGGGTTACTTAGATGACTAAAATTAGGCAGGCTACATCCTGCTCTGATGGTAGAAAGGATGTTATCTAGCAGAGGAGATCTTCATTCATCTCTTGGATGATGGATCAGAGTGCACCTGCAGCAAAACTGGGAGAAGTAGGTGATGAACCAGAAAGTCATGCTTCAGAGGGGCTTACATAGACTGGGAAATGGACCAGCAAATCTGATTAAGTTCAGTGAAGAGAGATGCCAAGTCCTACACCTGGGGGAGAATGACCCCATGCACCAGTAGAGGCTGTGGACTTAGTGTCTGGAAAGCAGTTTTGCCATGAATGACCTGGGGGTTCTGTGGACAGCAAGTTGAGCATGACCCAGCAAATGTGCCCTTCAGAAATTAAGGCCATCAGTGTACTGTGTTGAATTAGGAAGAGCATTGCCAGCAGATTGAGGGAGATGATCCTTTTCCTCAGGCCTGGTAAGGCCACATTTGTAGTACTTTGTCCAGCTCTGGACCCCAGTGGAAGAAAGGCGTGGACATACTGGAGTAAGTGCAGTAAAGGGCTACAAAGATGGGAAGGGTTTACAGACTGACTTGAGAGAATAGGTGGAGAGAGACTCAACCTGGAACTCTTCAGCCTGGAGAAGAGAGGGCTTGGACTAGATTTTGTCAATATGTATAAATGAAGGAATGAAGGGAGCCAGATTCTTTTCAGGGATGCCCAGTGAAAGAACAAAAGGCAAATTGAAATTCCATTTGAACTCAAGAAAACTTTTTCTATCTGTGAGAGCAGTCAAACTCTGGAACAGTTCACTTGTGGAGATTATGGGATCTCTATCCACGTTTGACTGCAGATAGCCTCTGGTAACCTGCTGTAATTCACCCTGCTCTGAACAGGGGAATGGTCTAGAGTATCTTAGAGGTCCTTTCTACTCAATCTTGAGTGATTCCCTGAATTGACTGAGTACACAGGAACAGTGAAATGATGTTGGGGTTCAATGTAGAGAATGGAGTTTGTTGTAGTTCTGTTAAACACTGTGTTGCAGGAGAAGGTGCAGCTGCTCATGGTTGTCTGTATTGGCATTGTCCACTAATTCTGTTGTAAAACCTTATGATGGTTGTTACTGCAGAGGACTTACTGGTCTTTCAAGGTTTGTTTGAGAGCAGATGTTACTGGAGTAATAATGTGTAACATGTTACATGGAGCTACTTTGTTACTAACTTTCCATGAGTTGGTGTTTATTTTGTGCCAAAAGTCTCATTTTGTGTTCCCTTTGGTAACTGGAAGCTGAAAACCTCTCAGTTGCCTGCTTACGTAGCAGAAGTGTCCATAGAAAGACTTGATCTGGATCAGTGGCTGTACATTGTGAGTATAATTTTCAATTTTTATTTGGAAGTGAGGTTAGAATGAACACAACTTGACTGGTCAGAGTGAGTGCAGGCCACTTCACAGGAGATGCTTGATGAGGTCTGAAGCAACAGGGGATTCTTGACTAGTATCTGGAAGTGATACTGTGGTGAGGTTAGCAGTAGTTGTGAAGATCTGCATTTACTCAAGTGTGCCAGATACTGTCTGTGACTGGCTCCATTTCAGGAATCGTGGAGATTGTTTGCTGTGTGTTGTCCTTGGTTATGCTGCTTTGTGAGAGAAGTTAGAGCAGTGTGTACAACTGTTCCTCCACACATAAAGCCATATTAAAGGGTTAAAAGGCCCCAAATACAGAGCCTTGAAATGCGTCCTACACTTTTGCCATCATGTATCCAGAAGAAATGATGGTGCAATTGCAGTGTTGTTACCAGCACTTCATAAGCTTTCATATGCATTTGTAGAAGACTGTTCAAATGGGAACAATGGTACTCAAAGCCCTTGAATTAAGCTGAAGCAACAGGGAAGATTTTGGACAGGTAAAGAAGCAGTTTTATGGAATGACTGGGCCAGAGGCAAGATGTATGTCAAACAAACCAGCTGTTAAGCTCTCTTAATTGCTGTTGACCTTTCAAAGAACCAGGTGTTTGGGATCTGGGGTCAATACACTTCTGACTGTAGATAATAAAATATGGAGTGTGAGTGGCAGTCAAAATCTACTTGGAGGGCTGGAGGGCTGATCTTTCCTTCAGTTGCTTTGTTCCCAGTGGTAATCCAAGCAATGACACCATTGTGACTGAGTATTATTACAGCCCAGAGTGAGATGAGGTACTTTGGGACCAGTAATGTGTATCCCATTTGCAGTTTGTGAAGTCTTTGTTTTTTGTCAGTGTAGTGACTCTGCAGATGGCATTGGGGAGCTGCAGTGAAGCAATGGAGTGTGAATTCCTGTCACGGTGCTACAGCTCTACAGCCTTATGTAGGCAGGCAATATCGGGGAGTATGAAACTACTGTTGTCTTTTTATATGGTCTTATTAACATCATTCCAGATGATGTTCAAATCCATGTGCAACTCTCTGTGTCTACATTTCAGAAGGACTCAATATAGCTAAAGGAAGAATCAGCTGAGGAAAATTTCAGCTGTAGAATGACATAAACTTAGTGTACTTAGCTAATCAAAGAAGAAGTAGGTAGTTGTTGTTACTTGATTGGTCTAGATATATCTGTGGGGGAAAGATTTCTGATAGAGCACCCTTTAATACAGTAGACAAAAGGCATAGAAAGATGCAGCAACCTAATCAGAACAATTTAGCTTGAAAAAAAAAAGATACTTGAGCAGTGGTGTTGGGAGTTTTCTTATTTCTTGAAGTCCTGTTGCATAAGTTTGCCACTTACCTTAAGGTAACTGATTGCTGACACAGGTTTTGTTTTCAGTACATGGAGTGTTTAAACTAGCAAAATTATTGCCTAGTCTCAAAGGAAAATTTATGACCATAGTACTGGTCTCTCTGGTACATGTACAGGAGTTTTCATAGGATGTCTTCAGTGGTCCCATTGCTGGAGAGGTTCTTCCAGCCATTTGCATGGTGTCACAAGCTATAGACCGTTCCAGTGCTGCACGATGGAAGCAAACATTGCATCTGAGAAAGCTTGTATAATGTGTTTTCTGATGCAAACTGTCCCAGTAAGCCTTTCTTTGAACTGGTGGCTGTGAATCTAAAGCTGCCTTTGAGATTTAGAAAGGCATTGGAGAGAGGTGATCATGTTCTTAAAAGTGAAGGGTGCAGGCTGATTCCTTTTGTGTGCATTGTTAAAGAGATGAATTTCTAGATATCATTATATCAGAAAGGGGTAAGGCTTTGCAGAAGTGCTCATCTTTTGTGGGCGGTGAGGGCCCCTTGGGGACCTGTCTCTTTGTGGGTGGTAAAACTCACTTAGCCATAGAAGTATTTTCCCAGAGCTTGCTGCCTCCTTTTAAAAGGGGAAGAAATAATTAAAAAATTACCCACGCTGCGGAGCACAGAGGGGAGGCAGGAACCCGTGCGCTCTGCTGTGCAGAGGGATAGGAATCCTCAGTGGCCTGCTGCATTTGGCTGTCATCTTGGAAGAGATTAGTCATGATTTTCCCTATTGTGTTTTGTGGGTTGGGGCGGGGGGGATCCCAATACCACAAAGCAAACTCTAAACCAGATTTGCTATGCCCAGTATAGAAAATCTTCACAGACATTTTTATAGCCACCTTGCCATAAAGATGGAGGAAGTTCTTGCTCTGGCAATATAGTTGTGTTTTGAAAAATGGATGTGGTAAGAATGCCATGTGCTGATCTCCTGATCCCTTTTGCAGGAGGATAGGATTGTACCATTGGATGTTTTATTTGTAATTAAGTATTAATGTTTCAATCTGTTATCACTTAATGCATACAAATCAAAGGTTGTGTTAGCTGTTAGGTTCTGCAGTAGTGGTTTTTCCTCCACATAGTATCATTACTCAGCTGGTGCTGTTGGTTTTATGCTTCTGGTGTGCTGGCTTTCCTTGATTGTGGGGGGAGATGTATGGGAAGATCTTGGCAGGATTAGTGACAACTTGCTTGCTTCCTCAGAGTTACTTTTGACTTGTGGGTTTATCTTACCTGGTATTTTACCTTAATATGAGCCACTATAAGTTGCCCTCTGTGTGGAACCTGGAGGAGTTTTAGGAAATGCCTGTGGCAAGAGCAGAGCCTAGGAAATGAGGCTTCAGACTTTCCTCAAAACATAAAGGCTGGATTTGTCAGTCCTTTTGGGTTGTTGAAAATGTGGAAGGTGTTAAGTGTCTTGCATGAGGTGGGGAATTCTTGAAGAAAACTGAGCAGAGAAACCAAACAGCATTTGTACGGTAGCAAACACAAGCTCTAGTTAGAATGAGAGCACTAGGTAAGTTCATATTAGCTTTTTAACTCATTGTCTCAGAACTCAAAAGTGAATGCAGGCAGCAGGAGATTCTAGTCTGTACACTAGAAAATATAAACAGGATCCAGAGGCAGAGGTGTACCTCATACATGTCCCTCCATTCCTTGGTTGTTTTTTTTAAAATTAGTGCACCCACCACCTCTGGAATGTGGCTGAAGTGGGAATGGTCTCCAGTGTCTGCAGGAGCTCAGAGCTGGTTTTGAACTAGGCAAGAGCTGCAAGTTAGTGCTGCTTAAGAAAGCTGTATTTTGCTTTCTTGAGCAGTAGGTTGACACGCTCTCCTGTTGAGCTCAGTGTGGGCTGTAATCCAGAAGCCTGGCAGGCAGGAGTTGTTATGTTTCTGAGAGTTCAGGATCAGCGAGAGCTGTGAGCCAGCCTCTGCAAATATAACAGCTCTGGACTCTGAGTTCCCTCATAGCCTGGATTCTGAGTTCGCTCTTGCTGTCCTGGGAACCAGATTCACATCTCTTCCTCTTGCTTCAAGCACTGCCTGAAACAAGGTACAATTTCAGCTGTATCAATATGCTTGAACCCACCAAGTTTTGCAGCAATAGATGGGAAGGAGTAGGTAGGTGTGGCTTATGGCCCACTAGATAACTTCAGGGCTGGCAGCAGCATGTGGAAGAAGTTGTAGTGATGGTCATAATTGCTTGGTTGTCTCTTTCAGCATCTTTGGCGTTGGTTAGAGTGGTAGTGGTAGGTAGAAGCCATTCACAATAGGCAAGGCAGGAGCAATCAAAGAATCAAAAATGTTAGCACCTTTGCTAAGAAAGAGTTAATGAGAAGAGTTAGAACTACTAGTCCTGAATTTTGACCAGCAAGGGGGTCACTAGAAGTAGAGCAGGTGCAGTAGTAGTTGAGATGGAAGATATGCTGGAGAGGAAAAAGAACAGTGACTACCAGGAGTTCATATACAGTTTGAGAGCTAGAGATGAGAAGGATGTATGGGACAACGCATTTCCTGTTCTTATCCTAGACATCCAAACTGTGATCCAGAGTCACTGAGAAATTTAGAAATGCAAGAAATTAATGCATATTTGTGTTGTGAGAGGGAGAAGAGCGTGCACATGTTTACTGACCAATGACAAGGAATAGAAATTGATATGAAAGAGGAAAAAATAAGAGGCCGGTGGAGTGCTTAGAAGGGCTGGGAACATGCTTGTGTGTGTTATGGGAAGAATTGCAGGAGGGGAAGGGAAGGTTGAGAAGGTAGAGGAAGTAATGTCACTTGGTAATTTTCTTACGAGCAGCTGAGATTCTGCACAGAGACAAATGGAAGCTGGAGGAGGGGAGGGTTTGAGGAATGAGTCAAAGGTAGCTGGGATTGCAGGCGTGGGTTTCAGTTAAGCTGGAGAAACACTTTGTCTTCTTTCAAACAATTGTTCGTATTAGCATTCATGGTGTGGGCACGCATGCACCCATCCATGTGATGTCTCCTGGTGCGCTGCACACAGAAGCTGTTTAAGGATCTGTCTTTGGGTTCACCACAGACCAACCGAGTCACATCTCAAGGCTTCTCTGAGGTGCCAGAGTAGAAAAGTGTAGTGGAGGGAATTGGTCTGGTGGCACTTTTCATTAGTGTTGTCTTGCAGCAGATGGTGGAATGGATACTGCAGAGGTGGGTCAGGCTCAAAATCTCATGGGGAGGGAAGGAGGCAAATACCCAACACGTACATCTACATCCCTCGTGACCCCATTAGAAGGACACTGAAAAGTGTAAAGGAAATCCAAAAGTACTTTGCCAGAGTGGAAGGAAAAGAAGACACAGAAGAAACAAGGCTGAGGGGAGACAAATGACTAACAGTGCTTATGGACTGGAAATCATAGCAAGATAAAATAAAAGGAATGATGGTAAACGCTGGAAGACATTAAGTTGTGACAGAGAGGATCTCAATAATAAAGTTTAGAGAAAGATCTCTGTCCTGGTTTTAAAGACAGGTACCTGCTAGGGAGGGGCAAGGCCTCCCTAGGAATGGAGAATTCAAATCCCCTCTCTCCAAATTATTATAATTTAGAAAATTAAAGGGGCTTTCAGGCAGAGGCATGGGGATAGGAATGACAGTTCTTTACTAGTATGTATAACAAAGCAAAAAAAACAACAACTACAGCATTAATAATAAACAGAACCAGGAAAACCTCGAGGAGCTTTGATTCACAAAGCCCGGGGCAGTCTGATCTCTTGGGACTCCGAGAGCACCAAGCTGGAAGGGTGGAAAATCCCGGGCTGGTGGGTGAGACCAGAGCTCTGCCTGTGGTGGCTGGAACGGCGGGGATGTCCCGGCAGGGCAGGGCAGGGCAGGGCAGTGCGGGGCCAGAGCAGCAAAAGCCTCCGAGCAGCGCCGAAGGAAACAGCGGCGGGACAGGGCCGGCCCGGCCCCGGCAGGGCAGGAGGAGCAGCTCAGAGCTCCGGGCACACAGCAGATGGTGGGAGATTCTCCCAGGACCGGACCCGGTGGTGACAGCGAACTCCTCCCGCAGCGAGCAGCAGCCTGGCCGCCCTCTCTGCGATGCCGAGAGCAAGAGAGAGAAGCTGCCCCCAGCTCTGTAGGAAAAATTCTCTTAAGTAAAAAAAAGGAACAAACCTAACCCCCAGTAGTCTCATAGGCCAAATGGAGTGAGCAGATTGGCAAAGATTTTGAAAGGTAAGGTGAAAAAGCACTTTGCTGAGGTCTTTATTGGATTCTGTATGTGGAAGGCATGTGAGTTATGCAAGGGGAATGTGTTTCTGTATTTTCCTGGCCCAGCTTGGCTGATGAGGTTCCATGGAAGAACCCTCATTCATGGATACTTGCATGTCTGCTGACACAAGAAACAGTGAAAACCGAAGGCAAAGCCCTGTCGTAACTTTTCTGCTTGCAAAGAAAATAGCTGCAAATGCATGTTGGTCTTCCTGATCACTCCTGTGCTTTTAGTGAGCTACTGCCTAACTTCTGCTGTCCTGTGACTTGTGAGGCCTAATAAAATTGTCATTTGGAACTGTAATTTTACACTGAATCCTAGTGAGAGGCTGGCTTGGAGTGTTCATCATCTTCTAGAATGTACCACTGCTGATAGGAGCTGGACCTCTGACTGCTGTTGTGAGCATGAGATCCTGAAACACTTCACCACAGTTCCTTTTTAGTTTGTGACCCCTACCCTCCAGTAAAGGATGGCTTGCTCCAGATCTTGATTGTGTATAATTGAAAATTTTACTATAAACCAGTAAATTGTGATTGTCCTATTTTCATCATATGAAATTTCCCTCCACTTTTACTTATAAATGCTGTATGGAATAGTTGTGGTTATTTTGTACAGCAGCTTCTTGGGTAGGTCTACTTAGGACCCTCTGGAAGCATTACGAGTTAATTCAAGATGGATTAAGGTCAAATCTGCCCTAAAAAAGAAATTAAGCCCATCTAAGTATCCATTCATTGTGCAGTGCAAGACCTGCATGCTGAGTATCTAGGAAGTACTTCTGCTGCCTTAGTTTTTCTGGATGTGGCTTTGAATTTGACTTTAACACTTCTTAAAAATAATGGGATACAGTGGTAGACTCCTTTTATCTCGGAGTCAGTTTTGTAATTGCAGTGGGTTGGACCTGTCTGCGATGAGCTGAGCTGTGGCACCGATTTAGAGATGTCACTGCAAGGTTATGAGTTTGGCCAAACTTCTCAGTGGAGTCCTGACTTCTGGGAGCCCTGACCCTGTGTCACTGTTCAAATGTTGCATGGTTACTTTCATGTTGTTACACATGATCTGTCAAGATGTGGTGTCAGATGCTGTGTCAGTCTTGCTCTGCATACTCTGGGATTTGGGTCACCCTTTAAGCCTGAATCTCTGCACTGGCTCCAAGCAGAGATCCCTGTGCATTTGCTGGGGAGCAGCAACCTGCTTTGTGCCTTAAAGCTAGTGGCAATAAGGAATGAGTCTTGTTTCCATTGCTGTCATCTAGATCATGCCAAACCACCCTCAGAACTTCTTCCATGAGAAAGTGTTCAGAACATTGTGATAGTGAAGTACTTTATTTGCTGTAGGTTTCTGTTACTTTGTTCTATTTCAGCTGGAATAACGTGGTCTTCCCATTATATCTTTAAGTCTGGGCTTCCTCCTTTCCATCTCACCATGCTTTAAATTTAAGCTGCCTTCGCATGAGTTAAACTACTGTTAGATTTTGTGTTTTCTCAGCTTGCTCGTTTTCTGCTTTCTTTTGGCTGTGGGTCTGTTCACTGCTTTACCCAGCAAACAGCAAGTCTGTCTGCTTACTTTCCAGCTCCTGTCCTGCCTTCTCTTCTTCTTGCTCTTTGGATTGGTGATGCCTTTTGATGTGTCCAGCTCATAGGGTATTATTCCTGTGAAAATCCACCACTGGGCATGTTTAGCTAGTGCTCTGTATTGTGATGGTAGCTCAGCCTGTGTTGCTAAGCTGACACAGCGTTTTCATTACAAGTTTGGGTGTACAGGGCTGGTGCTGTAATACAGCAGTCCTGAAATATGTTTAAGGATAGTAATAACTTTTGCAGGTCTTCTATTCACTGGCAAGTACAAGCCTTTGAATACATTTTTGTGCTTGGCACTTTTATTAATATTGTGTACTGCTATTTCCACAATGAAAAGTGGCTCCATTGTGGAAGCTTGTTGTTGTACTGATACACAGTTAAATCTGCAGAATTTAAACCCTTCCAGAGAACACACTGCTTCTTGGATTAGTGAAAGTTTGTATTTTTGCAATGTGGTGGTTGATAAGGCGTGCAGGTGCTCTACAAAGATATTGCTGAGGGTTTTTCTCCACTGCAGATGGGTGTTTTGGCATAAGACATGCACATTTCAAGTTGTGCTAGGCACACATTCTTGCAGTAAGAGCTGCAGAGGCGGTAGCAGGAATTTGGCTTGCTGATTTGTTTGGATTAATAGGATTTCATGTAGTTAAAATGCACACTCACAATGGAGAAGGCTTTTCTGTGTAAAGCAGTTTGACTTGTTATTTTTGTGTCTATTCTACATCTGTCTGTTGGTGTAGCTATATTGGTTAAATGGGAGTGCTGTTACAACATTATTTGAGCCTCTTAGGAAGGGGAATTACTTAGTGTGAACTAAAACTGTGGCCACATTAACGAGCTATGGAATTGATGATAAAATATAACCTGCGTGGAATATGGGCTAGAGTTGGCAACGGTCTTGGCACACAGTCTCAATAACAAGAAATTGCAAGACCTCTGAATTATCTAAAACTGCATACAACAGTTTTGGCAGCATTGGATTAGTCTGATATGTGTTAGCATCTATATTAGATGAGTGAATCGCAGTAGACCTCATAGACAGTGTGGTGTGGCAACTGTGGAGGACACAAGCATTAGCTTTGGGTGGTAAGGATATTCTGTTTAGGTAACAGCAACCCTCTGAAGCAGTTTTTTGTTGCTGCACTGGAAATATTCTTCTGAATCCAGACACTGCTAAGCTAGAAAGGTAATGTCTTCAATGGCTGTTGGCAGCAAAAATGTCTTAACACCATACTGATTCAGTATATCGGTGCCTCTGTTACTGGCCAGGGCACTGCTAATGGAAAGGCCAACTGTGTGTGTGTGTGCCAGTGGGACCTTACAAAGTTTTTCTTTGGTAAGAGAGCTAATGTTGGGATATAGACAGGCAAATGACCCTTAAATTACATTTAGCTTACATTTAGCTCTTTTCTTTGACAGCAGCAGTATTTGAGAACTGCCCACCCTGAGTCAGGTCTCACAATAAGCTCAGTTGTGCTCTTTTGCTGGGAGGGCCATTTAGGCAGGAGTGGATAAGTCTGTAAAGGCAAATCCCCATTCCTGGTATAGCTACTTGTGGAAGTTTGTCCTTGTGTTCTTCAGAAATGTGACAGTGAGACAGGAGCTCTGGAAACTGGAGAACTTAGGAGTCTGGTGCCTGCTTACAGCTGCTTGGTGGAAGGATGCCCCCTTTGTCTAGTCTCTGCAAGACTCTCCATCTGCAGCAATTAGGATTAGCAGGCACATTTCATGCTCTGAAAAGTCAGAAAAGGAAAGAAGGAGTTTTACAAAAGGAAATGCCTGCCAGGCATAGATTCCACTCTGTTTTTGTGCAGAGAATAAACACAGATGTGAAGATTAAAAAGCGGACTTCCAAAAGCATTTAATGACGGGCTTGGTAATGGTGCGAGGGACTTAGTGATGGGAGAGAGCAGAGGCATCACGAGTTGCAGAGTAAGCAGAGGGAGGAACCCCAGACACACAGAGCACACATTAGCTATTGAGACGTTCCTAGTTCACTTTACCAGGGATTTCATTGAATTCTGGCAGGAGAGATATGGCATTTTGGTTTGGAGAGTCACCTGCTATTTCTGGAAATTTGTGAGGAAACAGGGCTGTGAACATGCGTGCATGTGTGGGTTCAGAGGTGAAGGAAGTGAATACACATTTCTTTAGAGACTGCAGAGGTCAGTTCTCTTCTGCCTTTTCATCTATCAGCATTTCTTGGACTCATTCATTCACTACTTCCCCTGCCCCACCCTCCATTAATTTGTAAAACCCTTTTTCTTTTGCAGAATCAGTTGCTTGGGAGCAAAGTTCAAATGTATTATCTTACTGATTTTTTTAGTAGATTGATGTGGACCTCCAGCTGCAGAAATGCCTGTAATCCAAATTATTGTTTCTCCTCACACTGACAAGATAAAGATTGTCTTTATTTCCCCAATATTTTCCAGTTAGTGGTTTTAGACTCCCATTCCTGGGCAGTAGCTTGATGGCTCTTACAGCTGATTTTGTAAGTATCAGAGAATTTTGTAATAGAAATTATGAAGACAGTGTAAATCCCTTTCTCCAAGCATTTACTCATTGTTTTATGTTCAGGGTTCTTGAATGCATACAGACAAATCGTATAAAAGGCTGCAAGTACGCAGAAAAGGTCAAACCAAAACATTAGTTAAACGAAATGCAGATTGGAATATGTTTTTAGTGCTTGAATATTTTCCCTAAAAGGCTATACTGAAGGAAACATGTTTTACTGCCTGAATCATATGGTAGTGTGAGGCAGGCTTTTAACACATGCCGCTATCGCATGGAAATAGAGAAGGCATCTCAAAACAAGTTTAACTGCTCCAGCAGTTTGCTGATAGGAAGACTCCTATCAGGCTTTGACTATTCTTCCCAGCAAGGGGCCTAAATGGAAAAAGAGTGAGCTTGTTTGACCACCCACTTCTCGAACAGATTGCAAATTGTTTCAGCCAAGGGTAACAGGTGTTTCCTTTACATCCATAACCTTTTCCTGCTAAACTCTTTCAATGATGCAGCACCTCAATTTGCAGAGAGATTTATTTTGACTTGTCTAGACCCTTGACATTTTTTTTTTTTTACCTGAGGGCTTCATGAAGCACCTGCATCTCTTTACATGCCATTCCAGTACTGTATCAAGCATCAGAATTCCAGGAGTTTCATGATTGTCCCTAAACAAGTGGTGCTTTGCTTCTTTAAATGTTTATGGGTGCATGCTGTTACACAGTGTAAAGCAATAGTGTAGGGGAGCCTTCCCAGGGAACTTCCCATCCACTGCAGCTAAAAGTGTCATAAATGACTAATGAGAAACAAACAGCTGAACCTGAACAGTCCTTGTTCATGAGGATTTTCGTATAAAGAAGAAAGTAGCATTTAACAGTTTCATTTGAGTTGTACAGATATAAGAGCATCACTAACACTTAGAGCTCTGCTTCTTTTGCAAGTAGGATTTTCAGTTCTCTGGTGAATTGTACTTACTACCCTGCAAGAATGAACTTTCAAACTGTGCATAAGCTAAATAATTATGTCTCATTAACAACATACAAGTGTTGCTTTCTGTTCAGTTACCAAAAGACAAGATCAAGATCTCACTTGTCTCATTCATCCCTTCTCCTTTCTAGCAGTTGTTGATCAGTTGCTCTCAACTCATCACTAAGGTGATGTGTGAGTGAGATACTCTGGTCTGCCCATGGTTCAGATGGCATTTCTCTCTGTTTTGTTGTGGGGGGTTTTGGGGGTCTTTTTGGTTGGTTGGTTTTGGTTTGGTTTTGGTTTTTTTGTTCGTTTCTTGTGTTTCTTTTTTTTTTTTATGGCATAAAAGATTGTGAATCTTGCAGATAAAAGATAATATGCAGATACTGTTTAAATCCTGTCGATCTTTTATTGTAGCAGTGCTGTACTTGAGGTGCTGATTGATAGAGATTCGGAAGGTAGAAGGAAGGAATTCTGTGTATTCCTCACAGTTTATTTGTTTGGGTTTTTTTCTGTTCAGCAGTGCGTATCTGATATTGGATGGTTGGAGAAAGTTCTTGTCAACAGGCCATGATTTGTCTCTACCAGAAGCTGAGAGGGTTGATGTAGCTACAGCAAGGAAATGAAACTGCTTGTTCTTTATTGGTCACCCTGAGTAGGATGAGACCTTCCTAAACAGAGACATCTGCTTGCTCCAATGTGTATATGCAAAGGCTGTAATAAGATAATTTATTTTTCACAGAGTACAGGATTTTCCTCATCCTCTATTCTGTGCAAATATTGGCTCAAGTTTTGCTCAGGAAACTGTGTGTGCTGTTGCATACCTGATTTTTCCAACTTTCATGGTGAACAGGGGAATCTCTATAGTGAACAGCAGCAGTGTGAATTCTCTTAAGGAGAAGAATTGCCAGCTTGCTTGATGAGATGCAAACAATACAGATAAGAGGGGATGCATTTGAAAAGGACCTTAATGTCTTCTAGTTCCCTGAGGGAAAACTGGACTCTACCATCAAAGACAAATGCTTACTAGGCACATTAATCTATTAATTGTTAGATGATCAGGCAAAGAAAGAAAACATAGGAAGGTAAGATGTCAGGGAGCCATCATGACTCTATTGGAGGTGGAGGCTTTTGGCCAGACATCTGTTCTTTTATTGCTTGTGCTTCTTGCAAATTAACTGATTTCCTTTTGAAGTCTAAAACTTGTGGCTGAAAAATTCCCTTCACTATATGATGTTTGCATTGTTCTCAGTGTAAGTGGACCCCTTGGGCACTTGACTAGCTCCTATTAGGATGGTCATCTTCACTTACCTACATCTGAGCCTGCTCCAATTCCCATAGCTGATAGGTCTGTGGAACTCAGCATGCCCCTTTTAAAAGGAAATTTCGCAGTAGGAATGAACATGAATGGGAAATTATATTTCTTCTTATTTTATACATCTGGAATAAAGAAAAAGTAATAGCCTTTTGAAGGTTCAGCCTTCAGAAAGCATAGACCTTTTAGAGGCTTTCTCAGTTAATGTTGAATCTAAGATCCTTTCAGTGCTTAGTGTATGCTGAGCTACTCTTAGTAGCATATTGTGCATCCATTCATGAAAATCATTTTGTCCATTTCCTATTTACAGCTCACTTGTACATTGAAAAACAAGCAAAAGAAATGGTTGAAAATACCTGGTTGCTCTGCATACTGTTTCTACAGCATTGGCTCAGATTTAGACAGTTAACTCGTCCACTTCAAAGGCTGTGTCTTCGAGGTAGCCTGGCATAGAAATTGCTGGGACTTGTCCAATTCACATTCAGAATTTAATATATTTACTATCTTCAAAGGCAGTCCCCCAAACTAGGCTGTCCTATAAAATACTTGAGGGTTGGAAATGTATAAGAACTTGCTGTATCTCCACTAGACTTTAGTAATCATTTTGCCTGAATTCAAATTGTTTCAGAGCTGGTTGAAAGAATCTGGTGTATTCTTGTAGCAAAGAGTCTTATCCTTAGTTGGATACAAAACAAATTGATTTGTTCTGTGTTTTGGACTTCCTGGAGCCTGGATTGTAGTAAATATAGAACAAGTAAATGTAAAACCTATCAATTCTGATAGATCCTTTCTACAAGTATAGATTAACCTCAGTATCAGCTACAGTTACAAATGGCATCATAGAGAGGTAATTACTTTTCAAAGGTACTCATGCTTAGAGATGCAAGTACTAATCTAGGGGGAACTTTATACCAGGGCCTAATCACTCCCTCAGACTGAGTCACAAATTAGCTAAGGGGATTCTCCAGCTTCCTCAAGCTTATCTGTAAGCATCATAATAATTTTTTCTCTTATTACAAGGGGAGCTGCCAGACACTAACAAATAAATTAAGGCTAAAGGATCGAGCCTAGAAAAAAAATTTGAACTTTGGTTTCTGTTAAATACATAGAAAAGAAATTCCCATACTGTGAAGATGTTTCATATTCCCAAAACGTGTACCCCAAAGCCTGTGTAGCTCTAGGGTATTAGTTGTTCTTCTGAGAGCTTGGTAGTAGTAGTCTGAAGTTAGCCTGCTTTTCACTGAGGGAGCGCTGGAGCGCCAAGGGAACTGGTTTTGCACCCCTTTTTCCCCTTTCAGTCTAAACTCAGACATTGGCTTGCATGGCTTGATTCATAAATGAGCAATAGTTGACTGGCAAAGGTTCATTCCTCCATATGCCAAGATACGTTGGATGCTCTGAGGAGATGGAGACTGATGGATAAATATCTGTCACGTGTAGGTGGCCTATAAGAAAAGATTTGAGGATTTTTTTGTTTAAGTCTTTGTTAAGACTTTCTTCCCCCCCCACTCTTTAAACTCTTTTGTCATGTGCTGAGTGGGGGTGGATGGAGTTCAGGGTGGTGGAGGGAAAAAGGGGGGCTGCTGAAAGCATTTATCTTCATTTCTGCCATCATCCAGTGTTTATTACGCAGTGATAGACAGACGCAGGAAAGCTGCCAATCAAACCTACGTTCACTGCATTTCAATTGGCCCTCGCTTTGGATTTCAGCATTTTGAAATCTACATCTTCTCTGCAGAAAAAGGTCGTTCAGTTTGTGAGGATGACAAGCTCGAGACCCTTGGGTACCTACTGCAGTCACTTGTGGTCCCATCAAACAGTGGAAGACCCAGGAATCAGGACTGTCAGATGCTTGGCGAGAACAGCTGCTTGTAAGAGCTGATCTGTTGCTCCCCAAATTTAAGAAGCTGAAGTGTGTTGTTTGCCTCCAGGTTACATATACTACAACCTGACAAGTAACAGCACCTTTTGCTCTCATCCAGACTGAAACCTTGACTGGGCAAAGCCAGCTGAGAATGAGTTCTCATGCTGCATGGTGAACAGAAGCTCTGTAGTGAGGATTTTAACTTTCCTAAGTCTTCCAGCTGTGGTCTAAAATGTTTTCCATAAACCAAAGAGGACAATACAGGTTAGGATAGTGTATTTCTGTGCTAGGGGCTATTTTCCTCTCTTAATTCATTGTCTGAAATGTTTACATGCTTTTACTCATCTTTGCTGTAGGACAGTGCATGCGTGCATGTGGGAGGCATCTGGCAGGGACTTGTGATACAAATGTTATTCCACTTTGTTATATGTATATAGATATAATTTAATAATTGCACTCCTCAATTACATAATTAGTATAAGTAGAGATAATTACTTAATAAAAGATGTAGATCATGGATTTCTGATTAGTGTTAGTTACACTGGTTTGAAGCCTTTGGGAAATGGACTAAATTTTTCTGATACATGCACTTTTCACAGTAAGAACTGTGTTGTCTGTGTCCTAGTCTCTTTGATAGAGGTACCTGTTACCTAAAGCATTAGCATTACTCGGTAGCTTGTGCTGGCTCTGAAATTTGCATGGGGCTGTCCTGTAGATGGGGCAGTACTGCTTTTTTCCATTGTTAATTTCTCTGCATATGATGTGACTGCCTTTGGAGGTGAGGAGGATGCAAGGTTTAAATGAACACCGTAACTAAGCTGAAGGTTACAGGGAAAGGGATGCAAAGATGAGAAATTTTACAGAAAAAAAAATCTTAACCTGCTTGCCAGCTGCTTTTTATGGTACTTTTAGCAGTAGGTGCAACAATTGTATGAGCCAGATGAACTTACTGTTTGTGGAGCAGTTAGTGATTTTGCTGAACTTCTCTGATGTAGAGGGAGAGTATGATTGTTCTGCTAAGATAGGTTCCTCTCCATTTTATATATGGCTTGTTATACCTGTGAAGGTTGTTCTCATTGCAAAACAGATTATGTAACTTTGTAATGGTCATCTGTGATGAGATCAATATTCTGGAATTATGTGCCCTCAGTAGAACTTCTGTTGCCTGTCTTGACAGAGTGTTTTCTTTGCCTGACTCTGTCCTACAAGGCAGCTGCTACCTTGCTGGTGATGTTAGTTCCTGTTCCCTGCAGGAAGACCCACTGCTTCACATTTGTAGAGCACCTGTTTTCCCTTCCTGAGGGCTGAAGGCAATACAGCAGAAGATCTGCCTTTGTGTACTAAATCCAGGCTTGCAATGAGAAGACTTTTAAAGATGAAGCAACATAAAATTTAATTGTTGTTCTACTTCTGGTTGCAAAGTGTAATTTCATTAATTCATTGAATCTGCTTTCTCCAGTGCATGTCTTCTGTTCAGAGGAGCCCTTTGTTTTGAGGGATGTAGGGAACAAGGCCTTGGGCATATGTTATAGCAATGGAAATGTTTTTAATTCTGCTCTCCAAGTGGTCCATGCACGTCTGACAGAGGCAGGTACAGAGATGGAGCAGATGTGCAGTGGAGGTTGGTTGATTGCTGGAGGCCTGACAGAGCTGAGTGCACAGTGTAAAGCTGTCTACTCAGAAGTCTTGTTCTTTGTCTATTTCTGAGCTTTCTCTAGACCCAAAAATCAGGACTCAAGCAGCTTTCTCGGTGTATTTATTTATCAGCACCAGTCTAGAATTTGCTTGCTTACTTTGCCTTGCCCACCTTGTTCTTTGCTTTGATGAGAAAGCAAAAAACCTGTTGGGTGTGTTTGTGTGTTCAGGCATTTTAGGTCCTTTCCCTTTCCCTTTCCCTTTCCTTTCCCTTCCTTTCCCTTCCTCCTTCCTTCCTTCCTTTCTTTTCCCATGCCTGAGTGGTCTTTTGGGATTTGATAAGGAAAGTTACTATCCAGCCACCCTACCCTCTCCATCTTCCTGCACACCAGTGTAACTTACTAGCAGTTAGCAAGCTCTTAACTCTGCACAGGTGTCTAACAGAGTTGTCAAAGTGATGTCTCTTCTATTATTGCTGCTGTGGCAGCAAAGTCCTGAGCCAACCCTTCCAGGAGAGTGAAGGCACTGACTTGGCTGTGTACTTCCCACTGGAGACAGTGCAGAGATGCTGAAATCCAGACTGCATAGACACTGGAGGCTTTGCTTTTAGTCATTAGTGCTTGGGACTGACCTTGCTTTGCCCTCTCTTATCAAATTCTATTATGCTGAATTTCTCTGGTTGCCAGGATGTGTGTGTGGTACATGGGCTGCCTGTCCATGAAGGCCTTAGAGACTGCAAATAGCATGAGATTTTTGACTGTAGTACTACTATGGATGAACTGTCTCTTGTCTCCTTTTGTCTCCCTGGGAATCACATTTATTGCATCTCAGCTTTCTCAACTTCGTGCTGACTTGAGTAACCAGTGGCTGTTCCTTTGTGCCAGGAAAAAATAGGTTCTTTATGAGAGTTTCTGAAGAATTGTGCTTAGCCTTCTGATTTTGGGCTGCTGCTCAAATCCTTGGACAGTTAGCAGGAGTCCTGGTGTTTGCCTGGAGTCAGAGCAGCCCTTGCCTGCAGTAGGCTGGGCCACACAAAGCAGCAAAGGGCTGCTCCTGGATCTTCCAGGCCAGTATTTTGTTACAACTCTTACTATGTGACAAATACTGTAAGCAACTTGTATCTTCTGAGTGAAGTCTACAGTAGGAGCAGCGATTATATCCACAAATGTGTGTAATTTGCCAGGGGAGTGGTTTTCCTCAGTTTGTATTCTGATCTGCCTTCATAGCTAGACTAGACAATTTTGAGTCTGTGAAAATACAGCTTCACTACTGTTGATAAGTAGAATGCATTTGCACCAAATGAATTGATTAGGATTTCTGCCTTGTGTTTCTGGGCAAGTCTTATCTCTTATCAACTTTATTTTCTTTCAGAAATGGGTTGCAGGGAGATGCTTTCCTGTTAATTTCCTGTGCTCTGTGGCTTATTGAGGATGTGCTGCCATTTCTGTAAATAAGATTTCTTTAAGAATTTAGAGTTTCGAGTACTGTATTTTGAAAGGTTTTCTATGGTTTTGTCTCCCCGGCTTTTTTTTCTGGTTATTCTTGTAGAGGTTAAATTGCTAATTATTTCCCCCTTTTTTGTAGGTGCTGTGATTGGGGATGGACAGTCAGCTGTGGCCAGCAACATTGCCAACACCACCTACCGGCTCCAGTGGTGGGACTTTACTAAGTTTGATCTGCCTGAAATCAGCAATGGTAAGTTGGAAAAGACACCAGTACCTTATTTTAAGTCTAAGCTAACCAGAGCTAGGGTAAGCTCTAGGATCTTTCAAAGGCAGCTGTATGTTGCAGGTCTTGTTTGTCATGTTGCATTGGGTACTGTAAAATGCTTAGTCTTTTGAGGAAGTTGACTAAAAGCTTGTAGAGCTGTTCCCACTCTATCTACCTTGTGTATTCTTGCAATCAGCAAATCCATGTGTACATAAGGCTTGCTTTTTGTCAGCCTTTTCATGGGCGTATACAACCATTTTCTTACAATTCTGTATTCAATGTCTTCATTCTCTTACTAACAAGTTTCTAAAGAAATTGTCTTTATATCTTTAAATTAGAACCTGCTAATGAACTGTGTCTGATTTCTCTTAAGTTATTGACATAAGTGTATGTTAAAGTGCTGCAATACATTTTGGGAATCAGGACTTTATCTGTTGCTTACCATAGTGTTGCAAGCCCTGGAAAGTAGATACACTTTCTAGTCATTTGCAAAAGCAGAGAGTCCTGCTTCTCAGGCAAAAGCTATTTCTGAATCAGGAATCTGAGCAATACTGCTGATTTCATTTATTTTCTCTTTCATTTTTTGAAAATTAGACCATAGTTTCACATGTGTTCTATGGCATAAGCTAGCTCTCACATTGGAAAAGACTTCCTTATGCAGGCACAAGCGTGTTTGATACTTATGGTCAGCTGATCAAAGAATGACATTTTCAGGGCTAAAACTAACTTGACTAGAAAGGCTATTTTTAACCCAGAATGCTATCCTGATATAGCTTGTTGCACAGCTGCAGAAATGTTTGTGGCAGCTTGGGATGAAGATAGGAGGTAGATATTCATGAATGTTTTTATGTGCAAGTGATTTTTAGCTTAGGCCATCTCTGTGCATATGTGAAACTCACTGCTTGATTTCTCAGCAAAAGCAGATTGGGTTCTGCTTTAAGGGATTGACTTTTTTAGGGAGAATAGAGATTCTGTTTTCAGAAAGACTTGTGCTTTCACAGGTAGTCGCTAAAATGAATTGAGAAGAACTCTCACAGTCCCAGCTCCGCGTGTTCCTCATTTCCAGAAATTGCATATCTGACAACAGCTGTCTCTGTGGGGTAGTGTCCTACTGCTTAAAGAACCCACAAAAGGAGAATGTATGGTGACACTGCAGTAGGAGAGATGCAGATAATCAAAATCACAGAATCAAAGAGTAGTTTTGTCTGGGATGGAATTTTAAATGTTATCTTGTTCACCTCCCCTTCTATGAACAGAAACATCTTTCAATAGATCAGGTTGCTCAAAGCTCCATCCAGCCTGGCTCTCGTGGTTTAGCCCTATGCAGCCACTTGCTCACTTCCTTCCTGCCCCCTCAGAATAGGGAGGACAAGCAGAAAAAGGTAAAACTCAAGGGTTGAAATAAAAACAGTTTAATAATTGAAATTAAGTTAATAATAACAGTAGCAATAGTCGTGATGAAAAGAGCGGGTGAGGAGGGGTGAGAGGGGAAGTGGAGCAGGGAATAAAACCTAAGAAACACAAGTGATGCACAACCACCACCACTGACCAGTGCCCATCCCATTCCCAAACAGCGAGTGGCCCCTTCCAGCAAACTCCCCCAATTTATACTCTGGCCATGATGTTCTGTGGTGTGCAAGATCCCTTTGAACAGTTTGGATCACCCATCCGGACCATATTCCCTCCCAGCTTCTTGTAAGGATCGGTGCTCAAGGCAAAGGTTTGCCACATGGTGGCAATACTTTTGGAGGATCTGCCAGACTCTGGAACAGAATGAAGTCAGAGTGGGAAGCAACTTAAATTCTTTGGGATTTCTCTGTGAGTTGTAGAGTGGTTGAAGAGTGCTTCAGCTGCTCATAGCTTTTTTTTTTGTCTCATCTGGCTGCTGAGGAGAAGGCTGTTAATTGAAAAAAACAAAACAACAAAACAACATAAGGTGTTTGTTTATAATTTATAAAATCCCATAGAAATTAAGAACCATCTGCTGCTCAATACATCAGTGCTTCAATCTTCTCTCTTTCACCTACCAGGATGCTTTTATTCTGAAAAAGCTTCCAATTAGCTGGAAATTGGGTATGGTTTCTGTTGTCATTGTGCCCTTCTTGTGGGCCACATTCCAGATACAAGTCCATCCCCAGCCCTTCCGACTCCCCATGCTGTGCTTCATAGTACTTGGCTTGTCCATTTTGTCTTATGACCATTTGGAAATGTTCCTTTTTACTCTTCTTCTATATGCCAACGCCAATCCTGGCATTTCTAGTCTGTTAACTTTATCTCCTTCTGCCAGGGTGTAGTAGGGATGTATGAAGATGTAGCAGCTGTGCTTATGCTAAACCAGGTATTTGCCAAGCCTGCCTAGGCACAGAACAAAGGCAAGCTGCAGGTTTGCCAAGGCGCACGGCTTAGAGACAGCAGAGTGTGGTGCTAAGAACATCAGTGTTGTGGCTTCAATCCCCACAGGGGCCATTCACTTAAGGGCTGGGCTTCATGATCCTTGTGGGTCCCTTCCAGCCCAGAATGTTCGTGATTCTCATGTTCTCAAATGAGTAACAGTGGAGTGGTGGGTTGGATGAGTTTTTTGTGATTCTTCATGATATTGGAAATAAACTATTTTCCCAGTAAAGCATGTGACCTCAGTAGCTCCTCTTTTTCCTCCCATTGTTTCCTGTAAATCAGAGGTGGTCCTGTGAGATAATCTGCTTACACAGAAGGGGCTATTGTACCTCCTGGGGCTGGCTTGAGCCACAAGTAGTTTGGGAGTTCAGGCAGATGAAATGATGCAGCTGAAGTTTGGGACGGCCTGCCAGCTCCTCTTTCCATCAAAGCAGTGACTCTGTGGCCAACCTCCATCTCTGAGCAGCTCTTCTTCCTGTAACAATTAAACAAAGAAAAGATAGCTTGGAAGCAGGATGTTTTCCACTGAAGCGGATGCATCTGAGTAAGTGACAGCAGCATGATTAGTGCAGTACTGTGATCTCAGTGTCTGGGCCCCAGCACCCTTGGAAGCCTTGGGCTCAGGATGTGGCTCTGCAGCAGCAACCTCACTGAGGCTCAGTCCAGCAAGAGCACACAAAAGTGGATCCTGGCAGTCCTGGGAAAATGGCTGTGCAGGCACTTGTGGAATTTTAGCCCTGTCTTTCTCTGTTAATTGCAAAATGGAAAACGATAGCTTCAGATTTCTTCCCTCCTTTTGCCAGTTTTGCTTTTAATAGCTCTGAAATAAACATGACCCAGTCTTATATTGAAATTGTCAGTCATATCAGCATAGGGGCGGAGAATTTATTTGACAGCAGAGACAATGCTATTTCTGCATTTATTTAATATTCCTCTAGTGACTGTTGCATATCCTTAAAATTCCTGCAACTAAGTATTGAAAACAGTGTAGAATATAGGCTTTTCGCAGTAAAATATTTGAAGGCATTCTCTCTTTTTTATATTTCTTTTATGTAGTTTCTCTCATGCTACTCACTGCTCATAATTTCAGTTTCTTGCCAATTTCTGGTGTTGAACTGGGCTTGTTTAGGAATCAGGAATTTGTCCTGTTCTAACACTCCTTGGGTCTTGAGGAAGGTGATTTGATCAATACTTAGTGATCCACAGTGGAATGCAGGAATAACTCAGTAGAATAAAAAAAAACTAATACTGAACAAATTTTTAAATAGGAGCAGCTGTTAAGAGAGTGCCATCTCTAAGGGTGGCTAGGATGGTGTGTCCAGCACAGTTTTGCTTTGGCAAACAGTGCTATTGCTGCTGGCATTCCAGGCCTTCCCCAGCTTCAAACATAATTAATGTTGTAGGTGTAAGCACTCCAAGTTGGCACAACAGCTTGATTAATTTGTTCTCTGATGTTTCTTTTGATCTGTTCTGTCAGTTCTGTGGTTGCATTAGCGACAAAAGAAAACAGGAGATGAAAGGGCAGTCTTCTTGCAAGTAATTTTCCAAAAATAGCAATAATTTTCCCCCTAAAATCTTCTTTATTGGCATCATCTTCATAGATCAGGCCTCAGACTCAAAGAAATCAAATAGCCTCTAGCTTTGTCAAATGCATGGGTATGTTTATGTTTCTCATCTCTTGAGAACCTTGTAAATGCTGTCCTTAACATGAAACCTTGCTGAGATTTCCACCTGTCACATTTGGATTTTTTTCTGATTGCACAGTAGGCTCTCTTGGTTCCAGATGTAGGTGCTACCTGAGTCCTCATCCTTTGTAAATGAGGGCAAAGCAGAGAACCATAATGCCAGTGTGAATCAGGTAATGCAACACTGAAATAAATAGCACTCTTTCCTGTTAAGCACACCTTGCATCTGTAAAGTTTTATGTTCCCAGCACACATCAAGGTGAAAAGATAGCTCTCTTTTGGCAAGAGGGCTCACCTATTATGTTTTGCTAAGAGACATTCAACATACGCAACAAAATTTAAAAACTATGATATCCGTTCATGTTGGTCGTCATTGTGGACTGCTCACCAAAAACCTCTGTGTTGTGCTGGAAAAGGAGCAGGTGTAGGTGAGGAATCTTGTAGATAGAAAATGAATGAACATGTGCTAAATGATTGACTCTGGGTGACTGATGATCCAAACCAAACATTGTTCTAAAAAGACATACAGTAAATCCTAGATGAGGAAGAGGATTAGAGACCTAGAAATGAAATAATAGCCGTGGAACTGTGAGGATATGTACAAAACATGGCAATATCCCCAAATTTGTAAATGGTACAGAAAAAATACAAACATTTCTTAGCTTGCAAAAATAAAAATGTGGGCTTTTCTCTTAGGAATGTCAAAGTTTGCATTGGATTAAAAAATAAAAACAAACTTCAAAAGCTGAGAAGAAGCATGGATTCTATAGCCTGTGATTTTTCGGTAGTTACAGAGAAATCAGTATCTGTCCTCTTTAAAGCTTCTTGTACCTCTTTGAAAAGCAGGAGTTCATTAGTACAGAACAGTCCCTGGGCTAAATAGGTCCCATTTAGGATCTGTCCCTGGATCTGCTGGAGCAAGTCCACAGGAGGGCCATGAAGATAGTCAGAGGGCTGGAGACCCTCTACTATGAAGACAGGCTGAGAGAGCTGGTTTTGTTTAACCTCGAGAAGAGAAGGCTCCAGGCAGCCTTTTAGTACTTAAGTGGACCTTAGGAAAAAAGTGGAGAGAGGCTTTTTGCTTGGGCAGATAGTGGTAGGACAAGGGAGAATGATTTTAATGAAAAGAGGGAAGATTTAGGTTGGATATTAGAAGAAAATTCTTTGCTTAGAGGGTGGTGAGACACTGAAACAAGTTGCCCAGAGAACTTATGGATGCCCCATCCATGGAAATGTTCAATGCCATGTATGATGGGGCCCTGAGCAACCTGATCTCATCAAAGGTGTCCCTGGCCATGGCAGGAGGGTTGAAACTATGTGATCTTAAAGGTCCCTTCCAACTCAAACCATCCTATGATAAAATGACACCCATACCTGTGCTCTGAGGAAGCAAGTCTATGATCTTGTGACTTCTAATACTGAGCATCAAATGACAGTAATTAAGAATATTGAGAAGCCATGGCTATCTCATGGAAACTGCAGCCAGACCCCAGAGGTGCAGGGCAAACTTTCGTATCTTGTAGAATAGGAATAAGAGAGAGCAGTTCTTAGACCCCCAAAAAATGGACTGGACTATATTTTTTTTTCCAATAATCAAAGTTTTTTTGCAGGGTTGGTGGTGGGGATGTTTCATAGTTGTATCCCTAGCAAATGCTCTGCATGTATGCTATGTTTATTTGCTCTGTTTTTTGTCTTCTTGCTTGGCTCTCTTTTAAGTAAAGTCTTGTGGCTGTGAAAGTCCCAATATGTGCCTTTTTAGTACGTTCCCATTCCCTCATTTTTTTCTCCCAATTTTTTAGACCACTGCTGATTAGAGTACCACTACAAAGGAATTGATGAGAAAGGACCCCTTATCCAAATTGACCAGCTCCGTGTTGCCTTAGGCAAGCACATACTGTAGTTCCTAATATTCTGTCTTCTAATTGGTTAAATTGCTCTTTTCGTGTCTGTTGAAAAGACTGTTCTAGAATCTTGCTATTTTTGTTGAAGCCTTTAATCTCCAAATACAATGCTTCTCTCTTTTTTTTTTTTTTTTTTACCCACTTACCCCTGGGTAGTGGTCAGTTTTCAATATTATTTGTAGAAAACTGATGTTTTTATGGCACTTACTCTCTGTACTTTTTGAAAATAGAGTACACAATTCCATTTCCTCCCCCCCCCTTCTTTGGGAGGGTTGGTGTTGGTGTTTTTTGTTTGTTTGAACATAAAATTCATGTTTCATTTTCCCCAGTCATCTTCTTTGCTGGACGCGTTATCATTTAGGGTTTAATCACTCTTGAACATGGCTGGCCCAAACTGTGCCCAGGGGTCCTGCATGTGTTCTCAGCACAAGGCTGTGTATCAATCAGCACTGATATTTCTGCTGGAATTGTTCTCCCTAGTGCAGTTTACGGTTGTTTTCACTCTCACTGTTATACTGGGTGATGGCTCAGTTTTTGCTACAATAACCAAAGTTGATTTTCTCACATTTTCAAGTTCCTATGTGAAGCAGAAGTTTATAAATATCAACACAACCTAGAATTCTTTCATTTCCCTTCTGTTATGCCTCTGTGTACTTCACTGTGTGGTCTGGTCATGCTCTGCTAAAGAATTACCCGACTTTATCAAGAGGATTCATCAACCAGCTCCATTGTGTGCCTTGCCCATTGATAAAGCTAATAAGTAGGACTGGTTTTGGAATGAGTCACTCAGCAGGAATCCTCCCAGTTTGACTGACCGGGATTACAATGGTGCAACCTGTTGTCATGTATCCATTAGCTGGTTCACAGCACATACTGCAGTTCTTGTGTTGATGCCCATCTCTTGTGTTGACATAATGAGTATTTAAATAAAGCCTAGATTTTTTTTTAAAAAGGGCACATTTAAAATCTGGGTTTTTTTAATTAAGCAGTATAGTCTTTAATCCTTATTCTCATGTCTTTCTGTTCAACTAGCTTCAGACTAAGCACTCAGGAATTTTGTCATCTTTTGAACCACCTGTTCTTTAAGGACTGTGTGTATTTCATGTACTGGTATTGCAGCCTTGATAGTGACTACAGTTATTTACCTTTTTCTGTGCAGCACCTTTCTGTTTATACTAGGCTGAAAATTACTGTTTTTAGCAGCTTTGAGACTGAAAATTGGTGGAATAAATTTAGGGTACAGGTGTAGGTGGTTTGGTAGAGAATGTAATTGCATAGTCCACTTTTAATCCTCTTCTTTTTCATCAGAGTTTCCTATAATGGAACAGTAGATAGAAGTTGATACTCAGCCACAGAGGAAAGCAGTTCCTAGGAGAAATGTCTTTGAGACCAGAAGAATTAAAGATGAGGTTCAGTGAATGCTTTAAATCAGCAATGCTGTAAGAAGGGCAGTCCTGTCTGCTTCCTTCCCATGACTACTTTTTATGCTGCTGCAAGCATCTATGCAGCCATGGGGTTTACTGGGTTGGGGAACTGTTCTGGCTAAAAAATAACCCAGACAGCAGTCAGTAATTTCTCACAGCAGTTCCATGATGTAGCTTTTTTCTACACAGGTGTTGGAAACAAAGGGTAGGATTTGTCGAAGTGTTGAGTTAAAGCCTTAATTTGGTTTACAAGTTTGGACTTTCAGAAATATGCACAGAGCATTCTTGATACTGTTACTTGTTAAACTAATAAGAAATCTAGACTAAGAATTGCCTTCATAAACTTCCTTGCAATGGTAGCTGATCATATGAAGGCCTCTTCTGGGCTAGGCATAGTCTGATGGTTTAGAAGATCATTCATGGACTGTAGAAATTGACAGTGTTCTACATTGTTGATTTCTACAGGTGTTGTAGCTTCAAACATGTGAGATGGAGTGTTCCGTCTTCTGGTGTGCAAACTTTCTATATTGCAAACGTGGGCTTTATTTCTGTTTTTTTATATCTCTGTACTCTTGAGTTTGAAAATACTAGAACCTGAAATTTCCCTACCCCAGAAATAGTGTATACAGGTTCAGCTTCAAACCTCCTGAAAAACTGAGGCACATTTAGGTTAGGCTGGTAGAATGGACATCACTCCAGCCATGTCTTAACAAAGCACCACTGAACTGTTGGTGTAGATGGTACAATGAGAAATCTTCTTGTACTAGAGCTTCTAGTCTTCATATGCAAGGTACAAAGGGGAAAACACTTGGATGAGGTCACCCAACAACTTACCAGCAGGGATTAAAATAAAACTGTTGTTTTGTGGATTGCTGCTCCCTAGTCTGCTGAACAGTTACTTCACTGATATGCATGAGTGTCTCAAATACTGAGCAATTAAATGGAGGGCTGGCTGGAGAAGTCTCTGCCCTTTCTCACTGACTTTATCCAAGATGAGTGTAGAAATCAGCTGTCAGAAATGAATGTCTGTATCTGCAGGGAGGAGTTTTTCACTCATCTCCTGTTTATTGGAGATGAGGAGAGCGGGAACTAGGCGCTCCACGAGAGAAGGGGAAATGAATTAAGGTGTACTGTTTCTAATGAGAATGCTGCTGGAGTTTGTCAGTGTCATGATTTGAGACTTGTTTAAACTGTGCTGTCCTTTGCAAAGGATGCTGTTATGCTTAACAAAGGGAGGGGGTTGATAAAGTGCAATTGCTACTATTTCTTGGCCAAAGGCTTCAGGAGGTGAGTAAATTTAATTTCCTGGGCTCGTTGCAGTGCTTATCTCCGTTTTGGAGCAAGTTATACATTAATCAGGGTATTAACATTTCATAAACTTCTGGAGGAAGCTAAATGTCTTGAGTGCCTTTTGCACTGTCCATTGTCCAACATTAAGTTTAAATCTTACTTTATTTCTGTTCAACCTTAGTACTTTAATGACTATCCATTTCTTTCTTTGCAGCCTCTGTGAATGTGCTTGTCCAAAACTGCAAGATTTACAATGATGCTAGCTGTGATATCTCTGCTGACGGGCAGCTGCTGGCAGCCTTCATTCCCAGCAGTCAGAGAGGCTTCCCTGATGAAGGAATACTGGCTGTATATTCTCTGGCACCTCACAACCTGGGCGAGATGCTTTACACAAAGCGATTTGGTAAGCATACAGCAAGAAGTTGGGGTGGGTGGGGGTGAGAGAACCTCAGAACTTCAGCCTTCAGTAAGAAATGCAATAGCCTGAACATCAGTAATTGCAGCAACAGGAAATACTTGATTGGCTATCTAGTCAGCCACAGATGCAGTACTGCTGGGGAGATGCTTGTGATATGGTCTGGACAAATAAGGTGCTGGTAAGGGGGACCTGCTAAAGAATAGTTTTTATTCCTTAAAGACTTCATTGTCTTAGAGACAGAGCACCTGCAGTCAGGAAATGTCTTACAAAATTTGTAATTTGTGCAGATCTCCTTATTCTCTACCCCTTATAAGAATGAGATTAGTATGACATACATTATGGGAGTGCTGGAAGGGAATGAAAAAGCTGTGAGGATGAAACATGGGGCAGGATGTCAACCCATGAGAGAAATAACCCTTCTCTTCATAGGACCTAATGCCATTTCTGTGAGCCTGTCTCCAATGGGCAGATATGTTATGGTGGGACTGGCTTCCCGACGTATCCTGTTGCACCCCACTACAGAACACATGGTTGCTCAAGTTTTCAGGCTGCAACAGCCCCATGGTGGAGAAACCTCTATGAGGGTGAGTATATGTGTGTTCTGTTTCTGTGTGTTTGGCTCCAGCCTAGTAGTTAGATGCTGGGTTATGATAACAAAGAGGTGGTGTTGTCCAGACCCACTGAATAATAAACATGTGCAGGAATTTATTGCAGAGGTATGCAAATGTGGCAGGAGAATGTAAATACAACAGAACTGTGAAATGTTTCTCTCGTTTCAAATATAATGACAGACAAATACATTCTATGTTGTGAATACATTGCTAGGGCTAGACATCATTCAGAGTACCTAGTAGGTGTTTTGTATTTTTTTGGGTGATATGCATCTTGCTTGTGGTACTACAGTTGGCTTTGCTGAGGCAGCGTATCAGCTGAGGCTTCAGGATCATTTTCTATCATTCCTAAAAGCACCTAACCTCTAGGACAGCAGCCCACCAGCAGTTTCAGGAAGGGTAGGAGCCAAGCTTCATATTGTACCTGCAAACTGAAGCTGATCATGCTTTTCCCAAACAGGCTTTGCTGGCTATTTATTAGTTAGTTCTTAATGTAAATGTAAGCATATTTTGGCAATGGAATTATCTTTATGTTCTTCTGCTTTGTGGGACAGCTGAACCATGAGCTGAACCACTCTGACTCATTTAGTACCTGAGGAAAAACCATCTTTTCACTAACTGGCAGAGTTGAGAACATGTGTTTCTTGCTTTCTTAATGAGTGAAGCACAACAGCTGTTCAGTGATAATTCTAGGTAGTAAAAGCCATGTCCAGTTCATAATGCACAAAGAGAGTTAAGGAGTCAGAACTAAGTAATTTATAAAGCTGAAATTTGGGCTGGATTCAAGTTCTAGACTATGTATTCAGGTGACTTGAGTTTTCATCAGGAGATAAAAAATGAATCTTTAAACTTTTCACTTTGAGGGATAACTTTACTGTAGTGGAACTCATTCCATGAGAAATCTTTTTTTCCTGTCATTTCTTTTTTCTAAAATATGTTTCCTTTTTTGTTTAAGGCCTCTCTAATTATTATTACTTTTGGCCATACACTGTTTTCCCAATGTACAAGGATTGCAGTGAGGCATTCGTCTAGTGACCTGACACTGGGGAGGGACTTTTCACTGGGAGAAATTCTTTGATTCACCTTCGGATTCTGTAGTTGCTCTTCAGACAGTTCATGATTCAGAGAGAGTCACTTCATCAGCTGATCTAAAACTCTTGTTTATTGTCATTATCTGTTCCATATTGTCATGGGTTAACACAGTTTGGTTTGTAGTTAAGGAAACTTAACTAAACTGCCCTGTCAGGACCTGTTGATTGCCAATAGAAGGGACAGACACCTATCAGAGGCCGCTTTTGGACACTGACATATTATTTGACTGCTGAGGATGCTGAATGATGCAACTTTGGGGAATACCCATATAAAATCCTGATTTTGTCCAAAAGGCCCCTTTTCCTTCTGGCTTGGCAGCAGGTAACACCGGCCGTCAGCAGCCGGGCGCGCCGGGCCAGGCCCCACTGTGTCACCGGGCTTGTGGGGCCAGGCCAGGCCATGGCCGGTCCGGTGGCAGCTGGCAGTGGGGGAGGGAGGAAAGCCCTGGATACCAACATCTTGTGAGTTTTAAGCTCACCCCGCTGCCCGTGCCATCGGCCAGGGCCAGGGTGGGAGATGTGGGAGATGTGTCCCCACCCCTGGCCCCCAGGAAGCAGCTCTGAGCAGGCCCACCATGCCATGAGATGGAGGGGTGGAGGGGAAGGCATCCCCAGCCTCCCCCATCAGCAGAGCTTTGAGTTTCCACAGCCCTGCAGCCTGGAGGCTGCTGCCCGGCAGAGAGCTTGTGACCATCTGCAGGCCCCGGTGAGAATGTTAACTCTTTCTTGGCACAAAATGAAACCTCCTGAGCCCTAACCCTTCTGTGAGCAAGAAGAAAAGGGAGAGTGAACATACAGAAGGCACAGCAGGAAGTCAGTGAAGAGAAAGTCCAACCTGGGACAAGGGAGTGAGGAGTTGCCTTACTGGCTGGGCTTCTCTGCTGAACCCATGGAGAATGGACTCTTTCCTGTAACATGTGAATGCTGTTTGAGGGGATGCATAGCTCTAGTTAAAAGTCGTGAACTGATATAATTGAGATTTAACTAAGAATTTTGAACAGACGAAGAAAAGTGATAATGAAGCCCTTTGCTCCTAGGGAAAAAGGAGATCTCTAGTTTTAGAGATGAAGATGATTTTGGAAATGGAAGAAGAGAATTTTTGTTTTATACTAGAAGAGGCATCTTTAAACTGTACCCCAAATAGAGCAGACATGACTCCTATGCAGTGTTGGGAAAAGCTGCTAATGGGAGGGACTTCACAAAAGGCGGTTTTCTTTGTGAGAGTTGAGACCCACAAGAGACCTGTTCTATGTTGTCAGTAGGGAATCTCCATGGAAGTTCTAAGAGGGACTCCTCTCCTAAAGAGCTGATGAAAGATTATTTTTAAATGGTGAAACTGACTGAAAATCACAGGTTTTGTCTCTTTATGTTCTTTGTGGGAAAGTGAACACTTTGAGGTGGGAGGAAGGGTGTTTTGGAAGTTTCATTTTGGTTTTCTTTCCCCTTTTTTTGGTGTGCATTAGTAAATCTATTTGTTTACCTTTAAGTTGGGCCTGTTTTGCCTTTCTTTCCTAATCCTATCTCACAGCAGAAAAGACACTTAAACCACTACATTAAATTTGGCAAACAGAGACAGGCAAACGTGAAACCACTACACATATTTTAAGGCAAGGGAAGATAAATGGTGAAGGTGTTCTTTGCTGCACCAGTCAGCACTTTTTCAGACCTGGGTTTGAGCTACCATTCTGGTATAAGCCTCTCAAAGTAAGAGACAGAAATTAGAATGTGTTTATGAAAAAAAGTACTATTTGCTTTACAGGTACAGTTGGTGAAAGCTGTGTGGATATAAGATCACAAAGTACATGGATTCAGCATCCTGTTAGATCCTTTTAAAAGTCTAGTTTGCCCTGGTACTGTTTCTTTTTCAGCTATTTTAAGATCCTAGTGAAATGATATTCTTTTTCTGCCAGAAACTGGAGTAGCCCTTCCCACAGTCTTTTTACCATATCATAAGTTAAGACAGAGAAGTCCTATTAGCGAAAATCACGTCTTCCTCTCATCTGTCCTTTACATTTGCTCTAAACTCCAGTTGCTATGGCTTCTAGCCCTTGCTTTTGGAGACATTTTTCTGTAGCCAACTAGATCAACAAGCTCACTGTCTAAATGTTTCATTTATATTTCTTCATCTCCATGTCTTCAAATGCTTGTACCCCTGCTCTTAGTCACCATTTAGTAAACTAATGCTTTGTATTCTTTAATCTTCTCTTGTAATTTAATCTTCCAGCTTTCATTTTTTTTCTCTCTTGAATTCTCTCCAAAAAACCCTTCTTTTTTTTCTTCTTTCTTTTTTTTCCCCTCATTCTGGGATGTGTTTAAATGTACATAATGTGATAAGGACAGTTTTACCAGAAGCCCACAGAGGGTAGTTTTTTTTCTATTTCTTTTGGACAGCCTTTACTTATGCAGTCGGAAACCATCGAGGGAGGGTTCAGGTTTCAGGGGGGGTTGCTGTTTTGGTGCATTGAAAATTTTCTACAATTTTTTCCCACTCTTGCCTTTTAGACTTGCTCCACATCACTGCACTTCTGTCTTTCTCATCTGCTGTAGTTCTAGATTTTTTTTTTCTCCAGATGGATTGCATGTATTCTAAAGGTTGCTTTTTTCATGTTTCTTGCACATGTATTTATAGCTTCCAAAAACCTTTCCCCCACGTTTTAAAATCCATCCAGTCTAGCAGGATTTTCTAACTGTATTGCTGTTTTCCCCTTTTCCAGATCATGTTTAGAGATGTTTAAAATGTCCTATTTCTGACTGCTTTGGACTTGAGCTTTATGCATGTGTGACAGGGCCACAGCTAGAACAGTTTGAATTAATTTGGTTAAGAACCTTCCTGTTGAGTGATGTTGAGTATTGTTTCAACATTTTGGTGTGCTGCTGGTTGTCTTTGTGCAGTCCACAGGAACAAGCTGAGAAAGCATACAGCTGTTAATTTCATTAATTAATTTAATTAATTAATTAAATACTACTCCTCCATCTAGTTGTAAAAATTAATGCATCCACCATAGGTATTTCTTATGCCTTGAGTTTTGCAATAAGACTGCTTTGTAAGTTTGTAATACTTTCCAAGTCATGCAAAATGAAAATAGAGTTTTAAGTAGGAAACTTAATCATATTCCTAGCACACTGTCCTTATAGTGGCTGACATATTCGTATTCAGTTGAGTAAAAATCTGTTTATAGCTTGGCCAGCATGCAGTACGAAAAGGTTTAGGAAACCTGGTGAAACTGTATTCTTTAATATCTAATTTAATATGCACCTTAGAGAGAATCAGAAAGCATTTTTGTTGCCTCTCTGCCAACAGCTTGTAATATAAAGCACTTGTTACTCAAACTCTTAATTAAAAATGAGTCAGAGCCATGTTTGAAGCAATATTTTGTGGATATTTTAATTATACCCTATTCCAAAACTCCCAAAAGAAATGCTACGTTACATTCTTTGAGAATTCTTATGAGTTGTTTGACAGTTCTTTGTGCCCACCTCCCTGCCTCCCTCATGGCTTTGGATTTGCAGTCAATGAACTAGAAGATTAGGGCTTGGCAGCATGGCCTCTAAGCCACTGCTGACCAGTGCAATACAGGGATTATGTCTGATGCATATTAACCCTTCTTTCCCATCCTTAACTAGCAGTCAGTGGAATGCAGATTTCTGTTGCTTGGAGAGTTTCTTCCATCTTGTATTTGATGTGATTAATGAATTGTGTTAGATGAAACTTTAATACATTTAGTTGTACTAGAAATCCACTGTCAGTTGATGTCATTTTCTGAGAACTACAGCACTTTTGGATTGTACTAAGGAGCACCTTGGTTATACAAGTGTACATTGTCTAGATACATCTTGCTGCTTGTATTTCAGAGAGATTGGGTAGAGTTCACAACAGGTCAGGGCTGTCATGGTTTGACAGTTACAAATTTCGTTCAGAAATAAAGTCATGAATTGTCATGAAATGTGGTAGTTGTGAGCTAGAGGTTCATGCTTTTTCTGTTCACTCCCTGCAGATTGGCCTGATTAGCAATTCACATGGAAACCTGGCTTTGCTAAAGAAAAATTTTTAAACTTCAGTCTGAAGAACAAAAGCTCTCTAGTAGTGTTGACTTTTAACAAGAGGGGTATGCATGAACATCAAGTGTTTGTTGCTTCTGTTCTTGGGTGATTTTTTGCAAATCTCTGAAATGTATCTGTAGCTGGAGAGTACAGGGAATGAATTGCTTTTAGCAGATATCTGGCTTGGGCGGGATACAGAAAGCAGTGATCCTGGGAATTGTCTGCAATTTGAGTTTCAGAGGTAGAAAGCTTGAAGACAGGACTCCAAATGTGGGGTAAGGATAGCTTTTGTAGCCTGTTTTGAAAACATAGGTGGAATTTGTCTCTAAATGAAGCATGTCTGTTTTCAAGCTGTTCAGTTTAGGGTGATTTTTGAATACCATGTGCTTCCAAGCATATTTGGATGTTAAAGGACTTAGAAGAACACAAAATTAGAATCTTGTTTGGAACTGAAGGTCCTTAGAAACATGGGAAGAGTAAGGATCATATTGCCCTGGATCTGATAGCAGTGGGTACTCGTGAGAAAGGCAGCCAGAAGGTAGTTTTATTTCTAGCATTCACAAATGCTGATGCCCTTGCAATATTTAATGTTTTTCATTCTACCCAGAGGAAGATAACTTGGAAATATCAGCAAAACATGATTATTGGAATCCAAACTAAAATGAAACCTTGAAAGTACATTTTAAGTTGAGGATACAAAAAGTGAGGTAGGTGATAGAAAAATTTGATTGACATGAAGCTGAAGAGCAAATCATACCATTTGTGGGGATAAAGTGACTTAACCAATCCCCATCTCAAATGCTTCAGTTGCTTTAAATGTGGAAAAAATTTAGGCTGTGGAGATCCAGAATTAGTTCTTGACAAGACTGCTGCCATTTGGGAAACATTCCTATTAAGTGGTCGGTCAATAGCCTGGGTGGAACAGAGCATGTGTACATTTCCATTGTAAACAGATGGAGAATTCCAAATACCACAGGAAGAAGGGCCTGAAACAGAAAGACTTGCAGAGTTTTAGCACAAAGCCAAGTTGTTTTTTTTTTGTTCTAGCATATTAACTCTTAATGAGTACAATGCACAGAATATGTGAAAAGATGCACACTTTTCCTGAGTGCTGTTGCTGAGCTTCATGCAAGTGTCAGTAGAATGTATCCAGTGTGGTCTGCAAAGGTCACTCACTGACTCTCTGGGTGAGCTGTGCAAGCTTCTGCAGCCATAAGCGGCCAAGCTTTAAGCCTGAAAGCAAATACCCTGCACATCTGCTTCACTGGGGCACAAGTTAGTTTTGTCAAAATCCTTGGTAACATGAAAATAAAATTGGTTAGGAGAAAATGAGGAAATGACTTACTGCAACACAATACCTCCAGTGAAAGAGTTCATGTTAACTAATGTATTTCTGAGAACAAGAACAGTGTAAAAGAATGCACCAGCCTCTTGCTGTGTTGTTAAAGAATGTGTTGGTGTGATCCCTTGGGTCTTCTTTTAAGAAAGCTTTGACATTTTCAGGTCAGCAGGGTGATCTTCTGATGACTCCAAGTAGAACTGCAAATAATATGTCCAATTACTGCCCAAAGAAATCTTTCACTCTTGGCAGAAGTCAAACCACATAGATGTTTTTAAGGCTTTCAAAAGGCCACGCAAAGTCACAGACTGCAGGCACTTGTTGATACTAGGAAGAGAACATGGAAACAGAACTCTTTTTTGACTGAAACGGGAGATCCCTCTTTTTAATAGAGTGGAGCATAATTGTCTGGTTGAGACTGAGTAGTTTATATATTCTGTGTACTGGCAGATTCTGTCAGATATCTTTAGGAAAACAGATCATATCCAAAACCCATATTGGTAAACATTGCTTATGTAGGGTGTTGTAAAAAAGTGCTATATTTAACATCACTGGAATATGCACACAACCTTGGGGATGCTGATGACGTGAAGATTTGCACAGATGTGCACATTTGAGTATGGATGCAGAAATATGCAGGAATATATGTTGTGAGGGTTAGTTATATTGCTAATAGTTATATTAGCAATAGTTATATTGAGCAGTTCAGCTGTGTCTGCTTGACGTGCCAAGACAGAACTTTAAGGAAACTAGAAACTCATTAGAACCCTTCATAAAATACTGTGTTAATATCTCATGTGATAGTTAAACATGGGAGCAATGTCTGTTTTAGCAAACTGGTGTGAAGAAAAGGCAAATGACATCTCTTCAGGATGTTTTTACTTCATGGGATGTGAAACTGAGAGCCAAGACATTTTGTTTGATAGGAGGTCCAGTATTTGGAGAGCAGAGCTTTTGCAGTTCAGATAAGGCCTTGAGCCTGTTTCCCCCACAGTAGCTACTGTTAGCTTTGGGGCAGTTTGGTACATAGTTTTAACTAGATTTAAGAAATTATGGCAAACATGGTTCCACATATGAGATTATTTATGTGCACTCATCTTGCCCAAGTCATTTAGGGGGAAGGGAGCCAAAGTGAATTATTAGCAATTTGTATTGAACTAGGCATGGGCTGAGAAGAAATTGCTGTTTGCTATTTCATAAAACTTTTTTCAGTATTTCTTCCTACCATCTTCCTTGAATTAAATTTGAACCAACTCTTTCCTTCAGTATTTATTCCTTCCAGACATGTAGGCAGCTGGATGACAGCCTCTTTTCACCTAGATGAGGATGCATGTAGCTCTGTCATCAACATATTGTTGACATTTGATCTTGTACGCCATTCTACTGAGACTCAGCAGACGGAGAACAGAGTGGAATGGCAGCTGTGCACAAATCCTTTGCTCTTGTCATTGGATTTTAACACATTGTAGATGTTGCTGTTACAGTCTCAGCATGACATTTAATGAGGAATTCACAGATACTGGTTTTGGTTTGCAGTCTGAGTCAAGGGCAAAAATGAAAAAGTTGTCGTTCCTATTGCCAGAGAGGTGACCGTATCTCTGTTAGATTGATGCAGCATTGAGAGCTGTTGGTGATTTTTGCAAGAGAGAGTAGCAGAGGGATACAGTCCTGTTCACACAGTTCAGTTTGCTTGTGCATCTGCACTGAATATACATACACGTGTATCTGTCTTCTGTCACTCCAATCTCTTTGGCATTCCTGTTTCTCTCCTTTCATCTTTTCCAACCATGTGCATGTGCAAATGAAAGGATAATTGTTTTGTTTAACAATTTCTTGCTTACTCAACCCTAGGTTTCAAATCCAGGTTTGGACCAGTCCCCTAAGGGGGTTTTTGGAGCTGTTACCCTGGTTTTACAGCCTTTGAAAGACAGGTAGTAAAATAATGAGCCACTTCACTGCAAGTGTGTTATTTTCCTAAGCGAGAGCTTTGTTACCTAAGATGATCCATTTCTTCATAAGACCTTCCCACTAGTTATTTTTAAATGTAGTAGTTGCATTGCAGGCTTGTGAAATAAAGTACCAGCTGATAATGCAAAGAGCTCACCTAAAGAAGGAAAGGATTAGGTGTGCTTTAATGAGACTTCTCTGAGTTTGAAATATCAGCAATAAATTATGTGATCAACCAAGATCAGGAAGAACCAACAATCTTTTCCATTTGCAGAGTTTCTCAATCCATCCAGCAGGAATTTCTGGTGCTGGCCTGTTTGAGGAATCAGATCAACTATCCACAGTTAAGGTTTCAGTTCTTGCTGAAAATTAAGAGTTCTCGTTTAATTTGCTGTGGCTCAGAAAACAAAGCTAGGATTTTCTGCATGGTCAACAGGTGCAGAAGAAGGCAGAAAGAGGTTTGTTATATTGGTAAAGATGGAAGAAAAATTTTATATATAATCCTGTTGCATCTGAGGAAGATAAATGGAGTTGAAAGAAATTTTATTTGTGCTGAGCACTGGACGATAAAATCCATTTGAGGATAGCACTGACAAATCCAAAAGGATAAGTACATTATTTTTCACTTCTTCCATTTTAACAGGGAAGATCTATTGGAAAGATGTGTATGTTGTTAGCAGGAATCAGCTGTGGGGGAGGGGTTGAGCAGCAGAGACCAACCTCCCTACCTAGGGAGAGACTGGGAGCAGGAAAGCAAATCTTTTCCCCCATCTCATCATGGAAAATGGGTGCCTTTTTCTTTCCGTTTCCATATAGGCACAGAGACTCCTTCCAAACAAAGGGGAGACTTGCAACGTTTCAAAATGCTGCTATACATTGTCTTATGAGTAAATGTATTGAGCAATCAGTCAGTTATCCCAGTTTTCTTTGCTCTGCTTTAGACAAGCTAGACTTGAATTTTGCTGTGGAGGGTTCTGAAGTTTGTCATACTGAATTTTATTGTATTTTTTGTGAAATTCATTAATAGGCAGCAAAGTAAAAAATGTAATCTAAGCAAAAAGATTGTGCTATTTATTAAGGAGATCAGGTTAGAAAGTCTTTTTCTTATTATACTTCTGGACCTTCAAAAAACACAAGCTAATTGACTGCATAATACAAGTTAGTGATGCAGGCTTACTGGCAAAGGACGTGTGATGTATTCAGTGGAGTGGTAGATGCTTTATAGAAACAGTGTCAGAGGTAAGCTAGTTAACACGCTGGCATTATAAAAATGTCAGGTAAGATATTTCAGTGGTAACACTACTGGGAGGAGGGAAAAAAAGATAATTAATTCATTTAAATGCTCTCTTGACAAGGTTCTTGCAATCAAAGAAAATGAAGTCAAACTTGCTCTGCTTATGCCTTCATGCTGTCACTGTATCTTATCTGCTGCTCTGGCAAATACAATTGGAGTTCATCATTTTCTGCATTTGTTTTAATGCTCTTTGAGTAGTTTCAGACTGTTGGCCTTGCTTGGAGATTATTTCAGTGAACTTAATACAGTGTTGTGGATTGGCTGTGATTTTAGGGCTGCATCTGTGACGTATTTCACATACCTTAAAATTCTAAATGAGGTATGTGGCACCTAAGCTGGCCAGAGCCTCTGGTGTAGCTGCAGTTATGTTGACAAAGCTGGGCAGCCTCTACAGTCACTGCTGTACTATAACCCATACCCATATGAAGAGAACTTTGTTTATCAATACAAACTTTGCATCTCTGGAGGTGAGAGGTACAGTTGTTGGCTGCCATTACAGTTATACTCATCCAGCAGAGATAAATGATCCTTTCTGAAGCTCTTCCTTGGCAACCCAGGTCAGAGTAGCTGCAAAACTGTGTATTTTACCAGTCCTCAAAGAGGTTTCTATAGCATTTATCATATCAGATATTTCTTTCCCTGTGTGTTTTCATTGTCTGTCAGCCTTTGGTGACAGTGTTAATTCAGTTGAAAATTAATAATTACGTTTTAGGCTGATGATTTACAAACCCACCTTATCTGCTTCAGGGATGGCAGGATCTCCCCATGTAAAGGAGACAGCAGCTGCACCCCTCCCCAAGCAGTCTTTATCAAGGCTTATCTAATAGCCAGCTTACTGCTTAGGCTAAGCAAAGGTAATGGCTTGAAATTTATTGGCATCTCGAAAGCAGATGCATCTAGTCAAGAGCAGAAGTGTCTCTATTGAATTAAAAAAGATAAAAAGCAAGAGTTCCTGCTGAGTTTTCCTGCCTGCTTGTGCCAAAACTTCCTCTCCTCCAGCTTCAAAACATGTTTGTTCTTTCTTGAGTGCCAGAGAGAAGAAAGGTCTCGCTCTGCCAAACAAGTAGTGTTCAGCACTCCCCTGCTTTTCATTGCTCTCCTTAGAGGTGGGAAGGCCTTGAGCTGTGCAGATGATGCGATGCCTCTGCTTTGGCCAGGCACGGCGCCGCTTGGATCAAGCGAGTGGTGCAGCACCGTGGCCAGCTGGCAACAGGAGCACGGACTTGGGGCAGCCTGCTGCTGCCTTGATGACTGACAGGATCCTGGCGATTGCTCTGTCCAGCTTTTTAGTGCTGGCGTATCCCAGAAGTGGGGGGGAAAGGTGGAATTTGAAGGGTATTATTAAAAAGCAGCAGCTTCCCTAGTACAGAATGGGAGGGGAAGACAGAAGGACTAGCTCAATAACGAGGATGTAGCAGAGACTTTCAGCAAAAAGTTTTCTTACCCCTCCAGGGCAGGTATAAATTAACTGTCTAGCTCTGTGCTTATGCACTGTGCCCTGGGCCTGTCAGCTTGACATTGAGGAAGAGATCATTGAGAAAGATTCCTTGAGGCTGTTGATTGTCATGCAGCCTCTCCTGGCACTCTGCCATAAGTAAATACTAAGTTTGTGGCTGTGACAGGTGAAACAGTACTGATGTGACAGCAGTGACAAGTTGGAGGGGAAGCAGCAGCAGTGGGCTTGAGGTAGCCTTTGCACTCCAAATGCAGCTTGTTTGTAGAATAATTTGAGGGCCTATTTTTTCCTTATTTCATGCCTTATAGCCCCACTTTCTTTGAGCTGTCTTCTCCCATAGCTATAAGGTGATGAAAGGAGCTTTAGAGAGTTAGTGCATGATGGACATGCCCACTCCTGTTGAGTGAGGATGGAAAAGGCACACCAAAGAGATAAGTAGTTGCTTCTAGTACAGTTTTTGGAAATAGAAAAGTGCAGACAAAAATTGTTCAACCAAATTTTTCCCCACACCTCATGATTACAGGGATGTAAAATGGAAGCAACCAACTTGTTTCTTTAGTGAGTATTGCTTTCCCTTGATATGAGTTGCCTTTTGTGTGGAAGTTTAGCTCCCTAGACAGTTTTGGTTTTTCTAGAGGAAGACTTTAACCTTCCTGACATCCCCTGAACTCAAGGAGAGATGGATTCCTTGAAATGAAAGGAAGACTTCCCTGGCAAAGTGTGGAGAGATCACCAGAGACAGAGTTTTCTACAAATGTAACTACAGGTCAAGCAACTGTTCTGTGTAATTCAGGGTGGATCATGGGGCCTAAAGGGAAGGAGTAGGACCTATCATGTATACTGAAATTATATTTATACATCATCGTTGTTGCAAGAACAGCTTGCTGTACTTGTGTTACCTGTTAAGGTTTAAGGTTCCATGAGTATGTTCTGAGGCTCACACTCCTCAGACTTCACAGTGTTTATAGTTAGAGAAATATACCATTCAAAACTCTTATTTTAGAAGAGCATCTGGATGTAATGGCAGCTGCCCACTTTGTAAAATGCTGAATTGCCACATCTAATGGTGTGGCTATTTCTTATTGAATTGATAGTATAGTGATGCTAAGAGCGAGGTTGACATTGATTATGATGGAGAGCATGGAAGCTTTCTGTGACTGCTGATGGTGATTATGGACTGATAACGTGTGGTGCAATATGATATCTCCTAATCCAAAGTGCCACACTATTAAAAATAAGGTCTCTGGAAACTCTGATAGAGTGTGGTGGGTACCTTAAAGATCAATCACTGCACTTCTACAACAGTGTTTCTAAACTGATTCCTGAACCTTTGGCCATCAACGTGGCTGTTACACATGGCCTGCAATTAATCTGTGGGCCAGCCCTAATGAAAAGAAACTCTGGAATTATCAACTTTATGTATTTGTATTGTTAATTTTAAGATTTTGAGGCTTGGCAGCAATCACTTGACGTGGAAGCTGGAGAGTTGTATTTATGTAGGATTCCTGTAGTAACCTGAGTGTTTTTCCTAGAAGTTCAGAAGTACAAAGCCTGAACAATCCACAGCAAAGAGGTGTGGTCAGTCTATGGTATGTTTTCAGGCTGGCTACTTTGGTTGAAATATCTCAGTATCTTTTTATAAGATTTAGCAATCAAAACAAGACAAAAGAAAAAAAATCTAAAAGGAATTAGCTGTGATCTATGGCAAATAATGCTTCCTGGCAGAGTTCTGACCTTCTTTGAAGAGAAGGACCTGCTGATGTTGAAGAAACTTGAATTTTTTTCCATTCTGTGTATAGAGTAGGGGGTCTTGCTAATGGATGCAATTGCAGCAGATAGTCTGTATGACTGCATCAGATTGATTAGCTGGGTCCTGGTTACTGCTGTGAGTGGTGATTATGCCAGTACAGCTGCTTTCTCTTTTTATGTACTAATTACCACACGCATGGATGTCATCACCCTTAACACTGCATGGAGTTGTCCCATTAGCGTGGGAGTGGGAAGCAGCAGGGGAGGGGAGCTCTTCAGCGTGACAAGCTGTTTAGAATTGAATGGAGTGGAATGATGAAGCAACTATTCTGATGCAGAATTTTAAAGCTATCTTGTCTTTGAGATTCAGCCCTCAGCCAGCACTTGCAGGTTGTCAAAACCAGACTCATGTCCTTGGAGGAGCATTTTCCATGGGGTGCTGTTTACTGCAAAGCGGTAAAAGCAGTGAAGCTCAGCTGTAGCCAGCAAGTCTCCTGCCTTGCTGTGGCTGGTTATGGAGCATGTGGGACAACAGCTGTGCAAGCCAACCTGCCAGTTGGGAGAGCTTACTGCTAGCCCAGGAAGGTGGTGGCTTCCTGAGATGTGACAAAGCCATTCTCAGTAGAAGAGAAACTGACTGTTTCTGACTTGCCAAAGAAGGATATGATGGAAGACCCCTGCAGTCTTGAGAAATTCAGAGTACTTATTTTATGAATTTATACTCCTGGCTCCAGCAGAGCCCTCCCTCTCTCCTCCTTCCTCCTCCTCCTCCAAATCCAGTCTTCCCATCTGAGAGTGTACCCTAATCTCCATGGTAACAGGTTAACCACCGTACATCTATTTCCTCCCCCTTCTGTTTCTCCCCTTGCCCTTCCCTCCCTGCTGCCCCAGCAGGCAAGGCAGGGGAGTGGGACCAAGATGGGTAAGACCTGGCTAAACCCCCAAAGACCTGTTCCTTCTGCTCAAATGCTGAGCTTCTCTGAGTACACTAAGTGATAGCCAAGGCAAAGCGTGTCCAGCTTCTGCCATACAGAGAAATCCTTTTTTCTTGTCTAATGTGACCTCCTCAGAGGAGCAGTTAAATTTGTTACTGGCGATGGGAAATAATGTAGCTATATTGTTTTGCTCTGACTTACTTTGTGTGCATACAGGATGGTCGAGATGAAGGTTCTGGGTAGTAGCTGTTGGAGGGCACACAGTTGTGTGCCCTCCCTGACTCATGCTTCTCGAGTTAAATTGTCAAACAGACAAGATATGCAGTGGGCAACGGAGCTATGGACTAAAATGGCCCTAGTTTGTTATGATAGCTGATAAGTCCCATCCTGATGGCTTCTAATTATTTACTTCAAGTCACCTCAGCAGTGCAGTAGTGGTTCATGTGCATTTCCATCAATGTTTATTCTGTTGTTCCAGCATACCATCATTCCCTTCCCTGCTTACTGGTTCACCAGCATCCCTTTTTCTGTGGAGTCTGGAGGAAAGATTTTGTGATGGTTGGATGCTTGCCCACTAGAAAATCTAATGAAAACCTATCTTTTAGCTTGGATTTATGCAATTGAAAATCCAGATTCAAAGTCTCTATTACTTGCAGTGATGACAGTTTACTAGCTAAATTTCTGCAGAAATTCTCTTAATGATTTGGTCTTGTAAATGCAGTCTTCGGTCCTACCCTTCCAAAGTCCTGATACTTTAAAGGTCCAGTATACTGAAGCACCTTGTCCCTTTTTATTCTAGGTATCCAAACTGACTCATTACTGCTTTTTCTATTTCCCATGCCTTTGTTTTTATGATTTCCATGTGTCATGTTTTTGGGTTAAATTAATTGTTGTCAGTATACCCAGTTCTGATTGCTGAATGCTTCACAGCTGTGGGCCAGTCATCCTATTAAAAATTAAGGGCACATGTATGTGCATTTCTAGCAGCTGCTTACTCTCACAGCTAATTTTAGTGGTTTCTTGGAACATCCTGTGAAGTGGCATGTCTCTACGGCCATCTGTACTGCTGCAGGGAAATTTGTTTGAGCCTCCTTGGCTCTCCTGCCTTGTATTGTCGTGTCAAGTAATCTCCTGTTATTGTTCCAGAGAGTTTTCAACGTTCTGTACCCAATGCCTGCTGACCAGAGAAGACATGTCAGCATCAACTCTGCTCGCTGGCTGCCTGAGCCGGGCCTGGGATTGGCATATGGCACCAACAAAGGGGACCTGGTGATCTGCCGACCAGAGTAAGTACTGGCTTTACATGGAGGTAGAACTGCTTTAGCCATTCTCTTCTCAGGGGAGTGGGGATAACATATCTTTTCTTGTGCTTGAGGGATCCATAAACCCCAATTCCTAATACTTCTTTTGGGCTGCCACAGTGTTTACCTGAGTCTCTTACCATCAGTATTTGTTTTGCTGATGTTAAACTTCAGAGAGTGTTTGAAGTGCATCTCATTAGCTCATGTTATTTCCCATGTCTTACTAGGATTTCTGAATCCTTTATTTCTTATATGACTACTGCAGTGTCTTTCTGCCTCTCTGGATTTATAGACTTCTAAAGCGACAGGAAATTTGAGTTAGTAATATGCTTGTTTTCCTCAGCTTTCAAGGATCTCTTGAAGACCACCAACCAGATTGAAAGTTCCTGACCTAGAATTATCAAATACTTTTTACAGTATTCAAGCAAGAGATTCTATGAACTGCAAAGATTTTTGTCATGATTATGAGCAAGCCAGTGAATTATTTTGGTATCCTCACTTAAAGCCCAGTGGTGTGGCATGTGCATTTCAGTTCTCTTTAATTTGTATAGAGCTGTGAAAGGTGTAACTGCCACTTTGTAGCCTTACCATTCAACACAAGCTAATTCAGTTGTGGTCTGACATAGATGCTAAGTGACACATTGCTTTCAGTGTTCTTGGGGACTGTCTGCATCATACTTTGTTGAAACCCTTCTCTTCATTGTGTTGTCTGAGTGTTCTTTTGGAACCATGTTTCTTTTATGCTGCAGAGACACTTCAGGGGTTTCTCTGCTTTAGTTGTTTCCTGGTACTGAACTACCTTGGTATTCTTTTGGGTTGTGCTTCACATGTTCAAGTTCCTTGGAACTTAAAAGCTGGCAGCTAGAAACTTGCAGCACTGCTGGGTGATCATACCACATGCAGGTGGACTCCATCTGTTGTGCTATGACATCAAGCATGGGGTGCTTGAGGAGAGTTATATTGTCAGTTTAGAACCACTAGCTTAAATCAGAATAAATATATACAGTTATAACAGTGACTAATTCAGCACAGCCTTCTGGTGAAGACTGTGGTTGGAATTCAGATTGGACCAGTTCTGGTAGTACAGAATGGCAGTGCTTTTCAAACAGCCCTCTTTTGTTCTCTTGAACATAATCTTTCATCAAGGTCTTATTTATTATACATGAAGTTCTACAAGATACTGTTATGGAATAAGCTATAATCACTCTCTTTTGGATAAGTGGCTTTCTTTAAGAACAGTTGCTGTATTTTCTAAGCAGAAGAATTATTCAAGAATAACAGCTCTTTTCTTGAACTTGAGAATTATTTTAAGATATTTTCAATATAGAAGAATGGTTAAGATTTAGTCTACTGATTATGGTTCATGAGATGAACTTGGATGAGAACCCAGGGAAATTAAGTCTTCCTGAGGGTGGATTCTTTGATTGAATGCTGCAAAGTCAAGCTTGATCTGGCTGTCCTGGCTTCACACATCCCACATTACATTTCCACTCCAGTGCTTGCAGTACCCCAAAGCTGAGTGGCATGTCTCTTCTTGGCACCTCACTAATTACAGAGTCAATATGAACACTTCCATGGTATGTTATGGAAGCACAGTCAGCCCTTCTACAACATCTGTGAAAAACCTTCTTAGCTCACCATGTTAATTATGTACAATTCCAACAAAAATAGGTGTTTTGTATGTGAACATGAAACAAGGTGGCTGTATAGGTGGGAGATTTATTGGGGGGTTGACAGAAATGCTTCAGCAGGTTTCCTGCTGGTGGATTGGAGTGATTGATGCTTCTGGTGATAATTGTAAACATCACATGGACTGGTGGGTTCTTTCTAGAGCAGGACACCTGATGTGTTCTGTTCTCAACTGCACCATTTTATAGACCAACAACAGTCAAGAGTGACTTGTAAACCTCAGCATGAAGGTGTAGATACTCACTGAGCTGTATAATTTGCATCAAGGCACTACCATCAGAACACAAAGGTGAGTGAGGCTCTATCAGAATAGAAGTGGCTTACAGCTGTGGTGTCTGTTCCAGATCTACTTGACACATCCTTAGAGAAAGGAAAAATTCTGACATGTGGATGCCACCTCAGTAGTTCTTGGCTTAATAAACTTGGTTTGAGATTGGTATGTGTATTGACTTTAACTTGAGAAGTGAGGGAGAAAAATGAAAAATATTTGTGTGGTTTCCATACACAGTAATACAGTGAAAGACAAATGTTAAATGCAGGATTCAGCAATTGATAGAGTACTACTATATGGAGGATAGTCTAGCAAAAAGCAGGAAAACACTGTACTGCTGAAATCCCTCCACTGTTCTAATTTGGCAAAGAAAACTGTGGTCAGTAGCAAACAATAGAGGTTATTATAATTCCCTGGGTCTTAATTCCCATATACAATGGAGTCATTTGAAACCAAGTAGTACAGGAATCATATAAACAGATTGAAATAGCAGCTGTTCCTCAAACAGAGGATTTAAATGAGTGGACTGGAGGTACAAGCTGATAAAAAAAAAAAAAAAAAGGAAAAAAAAGGAAAAACTTGAAGCTCCATGGACTTGTGATAGGATGCTATGCAAGTAGTCCTCCCTAGCATTCAAAAAAAACCCCACTATTTAAAAATGGAAATGGCAAGGTCATGTTTTGTTGGCAGTCCATAATTGCAGTCTCAGTACACAAATTTATGGGGTATATTTTGAAAGTAAGTAAAATAAAAACCATAGAAAGTGGGATCGAATGCATTGTGATTTGACTAAAGTGGAGTACAGTAAGTTGTGCACCTGTCCTTGAGAATTTTATGTCTTTATTTCTAATTAAAGGGTCAGCCAAGGATTTGCTCCAAGTCTAACATATCTATGGTTTAGCAAAGCAATTCCTGTACTGGAACTACAATAAATCTGGTTAATTTCTAAAGAATTAGAACAAGATCGGGTAAAGAGTGGGTGAAATCCTGGCTAAAGGAAAGAATATAACATTATTGACATCTGGACTCTGTCAAAAAAAGAGGTCATTGGACTTCTCTAAAAAAACAGTTCTGGAACTGGTTGATTAATACTATTTACACTAATGGCTGGTAAGGGTGCACTGAATAAATTTGCTGAGGATGTGACATTAGCTTTGTCAGTACAGAGAAAAATCAAAGTATTGCAAAGGAATTGGATTGCTGTGAAAGTGACTGGAGATATAGAAATGAGAACTTAACAGTACAAAGTGCACTTAGTGACTAATTACACTGAGTTCAGTAGATAAAATGATGGAGGAGGAGAAAGACCCGAGGTTTTGGTTGATTATAGGTGATTAAGCCATCAATACATGAAGCTGTAAGAAAAAAATTAGTTCTAGGATGAGATACAAGATGCTTAACAGCAGAGATGGCAAACTATTAATATGGGTGTAGAAGAAACTAGATATATAAGCTGGAATAGTTTAAAATCTGCTTTTTAACTGGCACAGTAGCTTAGAGCACTTGATAGTGGGATCAGGGGAACATTTTATCTAAGAAAATCTGCAGTGTGGAGGCTTTATCAAGGCTTTATCAGTTTGCCTCATGGAATGAAATCCTCAATGTCTGTCTTAAATGGTAGAAACACATTTCTACTGAATGCACTCACATTTACTAAATTGAAAATAATCTGATTCTTAAAGCTCATAACCTTTCCTATCCTGCCACATCCCAGCAAGAGCTTTCCCCTTTAGCAACATCCTTGGTGGAGCATCTCAAACATGAACTGTCTTGCAAAACATAAACAGGCAAGACCAGAAGTGGTGAGGAGAAGACTGCATGCTGCCCTTGGCTGTCTTTGCTTGTGGAGGACAGCCATGGGAGAAAGGCAGGGGATCCAAATATCAATTGTTTGTTGTTTCATCTTGGGTGTCCTCTCCCCTGTGCTCAGGAGCAGGTTCTGGAAGGGCTCAGTGCTCACGTGCTTTTGCAAATACTATTCCAGAAACCTCACTGAGGTTTCTCACTGTTCTGAGAAAACTTTAAGCTCTTTTGAAGCACCTTGTCTAAGGCTAGCTTTTTAATGCAGGCATCCACAAGAGAGGAAGGATTTCTTCAGCAGTCAGAGCCTCTGGTAATGGAATTCATATACCCCTGAAGATGCATCTGGTTCAGAGGCAGCATTCCTTAGATTTCTCTCATTGGGAAGTAGGTGTGGAGAGTCTCAAACTGATTCAGTGCTATTCAGTGTGCATATTTTAATTCTTTGGGGTGAGATCTGCCTCTAACATGAAATTATTCCAGGAAAATTCTCTTGATGATAAATTCCTATGCTTTGCAAGCCATCACTGCATTTATGTCTGTGCCGATCTTTTTTTTTGTCTCTGAGGATGTCTCCCATCTCCTGATGGGGACAATGTGTCTACATCTCGTTATCAGCATTAGTAAAGAGATGGTAATCTATGCAGCTGCCTGGCACATCATGTCTTGCCGCTGGCTGGCTCCATTCCTCAGGCTCTGCAGCCTCCAGCCATGATGCCCCCAGCAGCATAAGCTACTTCCTTTGCCTCTTAGGAATAGCTTCTGGAGGATGGAGTAAACAAGGAGACAGAAGGAGGAGCTGTCTTCCTTCATGTGTAACCAAGGGATGTTAGCAACCCTGCATAGGGAGCGTTCTCACAGCTCTTAACTGGGGTTGCTGGAGATACTATTTATGTCTGAGTCCTCCCTGCAAATGGCCTTTTGAAAGGCAGCATCTGCACTAGGTCTTTAACAATGCCTGTGTTGGGCTTCTGCTGCCTGTTAACCACAAGATACATTGAGTTGTCTAAATGAGGATAAAAGATGTTTTTGATTGATAGAAGGACTGAAAAGGAGGAAAGATGGCCAATTTTGCACTACAGATGCATCCTGCAAGCATACATTTAGATTTTATTATTCATGCATTTAAGAAAAAAACTAAATGAATTATTTCCAAATTCTGCAGGGAAGCAGAGGTTACCTCAGTGCCACGAGGCTTGGTCAGTGCAATTGCACAAGTAGAGTGCTAATGTGGAGGCTTGAAACAGTATTTCCATTCTGATGCCATTTTTTATTATTTTTCCCTTTTTGTATGTGAATGGGATGTCCAGGATGACTGATGGCATTAAGTGAAAGTTGCCCTTATAAAATTCCACTTAATATGTCTATGATTCCATAAGATAAATTTTGAAAGCTGCTTTAAATCTTCAGTTATTAGCAAGTTCATTTCCTTCACCCAATTCTGCAAGATATACTGTAGCACTGACTACTTAGTGACATTTATTTCTCACCATGAGAAAGGGAACTTTGTACAGAGCTCTGTGTTAAGAAATCATAGCCTGGTATTTACCAGTTTGTGTACTGCATCACTGGCCATCTGCAGGTCCTAACTATTTCTCAGTTTCAGTCGCACTCTTTGTAAGAGCACAGCCATGTGCTGTAAAAACAGTTACCAAATGCTTCACTTCCATCTATTTGGATCACACCTGCCACCTTTTCTTCCTGTACTTTTTTCTAATTCTGTCTTCAAAAGCAGTTAAATTTCATGCAAGCAATTATTTTACTAACTACCTACTGCAGGTAGCTCACTCTTTCATTGTTTCAATATATCTTCTTTTTTCTATTTGTTTTATTACTCTCTTTAAGGATAAAAGTTACACTTAGAAGACAATAATAGTTTTAAGTAAGGCTTTCTTTTTGAAGAATGCTGCTAGGTTGACTTTTTTGCCCTCTTGTCATTTCCTCTTTTTCTTTTGGTAATGTATTAAAAAACAGGTGCGAATGACTCAAAAAAGTTAACTTTGAAAAAAAAATTCAAAATGAGTGCAGCTAGCTGCTATGTCTGGTATATTTCTTACTCCCTAATTACACAAGTACCCTTGGATGTTTTATAAGTGGAGACTTCAGAGAAAGAGTTCAATATCTTGTCCACTTTGAAACATCATTGATTTTTGTTGTTAGCCTCACAAACGAATAGACCTCTTTTCATTCTAATACCATTTTCCTCATGTTTATTTTTAGAATGTCTTTTCCCTCTCTTGCAGCATGAGTTCTCTGGCTATCTTATAACCTTTCTTTTCTCCATGGATCTATACTAGACCTTCCTTGTTCACTTGTTTACTTCCTTGGCTTTCCAATAAGATTTTCTTTAATTTTCCAATCTTTAATCCATATTATTTGTGGAGTTTTATTTGGTGTCCCTTATGCCTGTTTTTTCCAGCAGAACTCTGCTAATGAATCCAGCTAGCAAATAAAACAACCAATTTTTTTTTCATTTTCTTTCTCTATTTTAAATCCTTCTGCAAATGGTCTTAACTTCATGTCTACAAACTGTGAGTAATTGGAGTAATAATTGCAATTTGGGGTTCTTGTTTTTTTTTTTTTCTTGTTTTTCCTTTTTTTTTTTTTTTTTTTTTTGAGGTGGTTTCCCCTGTATGCTAAGTAGAATACTTTTTAGTTGGATAATTTCAAAGCTGCAGAAGATGAAAAATATAAAACTTCTCTTGCCTTGTGGATCTCACTGAGATTTGATCAAACCAAGATCTTGGTTCTGGAGCTTGGCAGCTTTGTGTGTGCAATGTTCTATTAAAAATAATCATTTACTATGCTTGCTAATTTTAAACATTTAAACATTTATTTTGACGTTGCTTTCTCCTGTTCTAGATGCATTTTCCTCGTTTAGTTTGCTGGTGTAATATCTACAAAACAAGCCTACTTCATCAATGTTAGTTTCTGCTAAAACAGTAATGGAAGTTCAAATATGACTAAAGAATGACTTTGGCTCTGAACAGTTGTAGCAGTTTAAGATGTTTTAAGGCCTTAGGAGGTGTAAGCAATATGCACTCCTCCAAACACTCCTAACAGCCTAAATTGTCTAAGAGCTGATAGATCATAAACAGCCTAAGATACTCTGAGGGTTCAAAGCTTATTTGGAGTATAGTCTGCCTGTAATCACTTTATGCAGTTAACAAGCCTTTAGGTTTTTAGAGGACTTAAGCAAGTTATCCATCTTTAGAGTTGTGTGTGTGATAACATCAGGCTGAATTGTGCTTGTTTGAAGACCTGGAATCTGAAATTCTGGAGTCTATTATTTACCTTCCAGAGGTGTCCCTACCTAGGGCTTGGTGTGGTTGGAGCCAGATACAGAGGATACCATGGTATACTGGCAAGATTTAGTGAGAAGAAAATCAGTGAAAATTCAGGAAATTCTTAATTTGGTCTATTTCTGCCTTGTTTATTCCAGAGTATTTGGCCTGGGTGCTGTGCTCTTTTTCTCATAAACATGATACAAGCTACAACTTCCTATGTCATGCTGTATGTAAACACAGTGTGTTTACATGACAGTAATGTAAAAAATTTCTGAGAAAATCTCTTTTAAAAACTGTTCTGGTGTTTTGGCAGAAGAACGAAGGCTGTCTGAGAGGGACTTTTCTTGTCCTAATTCTCAACACAGGTTTTGCTATGCAGCCTTGCATTCCTTAAGAGCAGCACTCTCAACTACAATATTTGTACTTGAGTCCCAAGATAATCAAATATCCACACTTTCATACTAAACTCTTTTCTTTATACTCTGTCATTGTCTTAGTGCTTAATTTCCATTTGTTACTCCTGTTGAATGTGCTGGAAGACTGATTCTTAATTGAAGACTTCTCCCATGGAATATAAAACCAACTCCTCTTAATGCTTTCTGGTGGTGTGTCATCCATTTCAAATTATTTTATGAGTCTGCTTATCTTCTACGATAAACTTTAGGCAGGTTGTAAATGCTGACTCCTGAAAGTCACTTAGTTTTTAGCTACATTGTCCTGTGAATCAAAAGAAACAATTCTGTTTGCGTTCTTCTTATTGTATTAATCTCTGTTTTCTTTCACTCCCTTTTCTTTCTCTCTGAAGTATCTGCCAGCTTAGCTGACTGATTACTCTCTTCCTTAGCTGAGATACCAAAATTTTGCTCAGGGAAGATGGCTGTTAGGAGTGTGTGTTCTATCTAAACCTTATCCACTGGCCACAAGATGATGAACTGGATCCAGCCTTAGGTGTCCACTGGTAGGCAGAGCAAATTTGTATGTGTTTACATTGTTGAGACAGAAGAGCTACTGGTGCCACCAGCTTTTTAGGGCTGACCTCATATAAATGGTGTGAATTTGAATACAGCATCTTCAAAAATCCTAACATTTAACCTAGCTGGAAGGACTGCACAATCAAATGAGCAGGACCAGTTGTTTCACAGTGTTCCAAGCTGAGTTGGCACCCTCCCTGAAGCAGGCACACAGCTACCAGCTGCACCAAGCTGCTTGCTGTCCTGCTTGCTGTCCTGCTTCTGCAGCACCTTGGACAATTCAAGTAGGTGTCAGGGTATGTTTCTGCATGGTTGCTGGTTTTCACACATTCAAAACTTGCAGGATTCTTGAAAATTAGTGAGGAGTAAAAATGAGGCTGCTCTTAGATGCATCATTCATCTCAATGTGATGAACAGGATGATGTCATACATCATTTAAATATCTGTGGCTGTTGATCATAAACCGCAGATCTTGTGTTCCTTGAATTCCTATACTCGATCTCGTGCCCTTCCCCTGGCTAGTTACACATGGGCTGGCAGCAGTGAAGCTGCCATCTCTTCTTGGTCAAAGGGAGTTACTGCTCTGCAGAATTACTCCAGAAATTCTGTTTGCTGGTTCCATACAGTTTGCACTGCAGCCAGTTTTCACTTGGATTTGTCTCTGCACGTGGTTCATCGCCTGCACAGAAAGATAAATATTTATGAAGTAGGGCGTTAGAAATTATTGTTTTCCTATCCAGGCAGCTGCTGGGAGTGCCAAACTTCGCCTTGTACTAACAATACCGTTGCATAGCTAATCATGGGAGCTAGGGATGAGCTTGCTGTGCTGATCATCACCATGCTGGCAGAAGAGATAATGAGCTGCTGACAGGGATGCATCTGGAATCTGGCCAGCATTGCATTGCACTGCACGAGATACCGTATGCTGCTTCTTCCTTCCCAAACCAGGACAATAGATTCCAGTTCCTTAGCATCGTGCCACCTTGCTCTCTTGCAGCTCACTCTATTTCCTTGATACAGTTTGAATCATTTAAGAACGACAAGTTTACACAAAGGGAAGAAAGCATGTCTTGGGAAATTCAAATCCTTTGTAAACTAATCTGGTTTTGTATGGTTGCATTTAGTGATCTTGAATGGACAGGATATTTGAGAAACCAGCTTTAAGGAGTATTTTCTTTTGTGGAGGAAGCAAACTTGGCAGCATGAAAATCGGGTGCATTGCATGGCATCACTGTGCAGCTTCCTTTCTGTGTTGGGCTTGCCACAGTCTTCATTCTGGTAATGAGGTTGTGCTGATATTTTTGGATGGGATTGCAGGCAGCAATGTTGTAATCAAAATTTAATTCAGTACTATAGCAAACAAGTGGGCTGCTGTTGGGCCTTTCTATGTGGCAGGATTTGAAGGAGGAGAGCAGTGCATTTACTCATTGCTGCTGCCTTCTTCAGATTTCACTTAAATCATCCCCTGATGAGTGAAAAGGTTGTAAGTGCTATTTATGCCTTGCTGGACATGCATGTACTACTTGCAAATTATGGGTTGTTTTGTCTTGCTGTCATGCTCCAGAGCTGTATTGTTATGGTAGAGTTGGGGAATTTTCATCCTAATCCCTCCTACTCTTCAACTCGCAGTTTTGGATATGCCATCTGGGGGGGTTACCCAGATGCCTGAGTCTGTTTGTGCTGATCTTTGCTTTGTCAATTTATCCTTCAAATACTGGTTAAGCAAATGCAATAAATTGTATTTCAGCTCTCTTGTCATTTGTTGATAATGTTGTCATTAATTCCTAGTTCATTGGTCCTAGTTTCTTCCTGGAAACATAACTGAGCTGTGTAGGTAATACCTCCATGTAGAGGGAGAGGCTTGCTAAGTTGTTGGCTCTTGGTATTTAATAGGCTCCACTCTGAATCCTTATTTGACTTCCAGCAAAGCCTGCAAGTCTGTGCCCTTCATCCTCTCCAAGCTCGTTAATAATGTGAGCTGGACACAAGCGTGAAGGAAAAGTCCGTCTTAGAGCAGATCCCTGCTGGGAAATCCAAGCTGTGAGCAGCTCTGCATATAACAAAGCTAATGGAAATTTCCAGGGAGGGCTTAGAGAGCTTAGTGACAGCCATAAAAGGGAAGAAAGTAAGAACTTGACTAAGTGGACTTCACTGTCCATGACTGACACAGTGCGGAGAATTGCAATTTTTCACCCTAAAGCCCTGGGCAACAAATGTCCTTTTTACTACATCCACATCCAAGTGGCTCCATGCTACATAGAGCTTCTTCTACCTTATGCCTTGAAAAATGTAAAGTGCTTCTAGCATTTCTATGTCTAGAGTTTGATGAAGCAAAAGTTAAATGCTTACATTACCTGAAAAATATTCATTTCTCCAGTGTAAGCTCTTCTTCTTTGGAATGAATCGTCAGGCCTTGATTTGCACATCTCCTGGGAAACGTACTGTGAAAGGCTGCTCATTTACAAAATTCAAGCAGTATTTTGCAATGAGAGCTAAAAAACCTTTAGGCTTTCTGAAAAGAGAGATAGCACTATTTTAAATAGGTGTGGCTAAACCAGAGTAAGTCTTAAATTTAATTGAAAATCTGATTTAAACCAAGGTAATTGTGGTTGTCACACACATCTTGTTGTGTGCTGAAGTTGGTTTAAGGTGTGATTATGTGAAAGTTTCTGATGCAGGCATGGTGTTACAACTGGCTTTTAGCCCACACAATAGCATTATTTCTTTGATAAAATTTTGATTCATTAAGAAGAGAAATTACAATCTTCATATAAAAGGTAGTGCCCAGCCAGTGCCCTCTGTTAAGTTCAGGTGTATGCTCTCCTCACTATATCTTAATGCAGTCTGAAACAGCTCTTCTGTAGGCTCAATCAATCATCTAAAGGCTGGAAAACCTAATCAGGAGCCATCTTGATACTGATCTTAGGGCTGTGAAGAGACCAATGTGGATTCCAGCTCAGAGATACACAGATGCATATAAAAGAGGACAAAGATGGTGCTGAGGGCCTTATGGCTTTTGCAAGAGGTAGAGTTGGGAAAGGGTAAGTTGTGTAGCTGGCTAAAGGAAGAGACTGCTGAAAGGTTGCAGTGAAGATGCTTGCTGCTGCAGGGAGCGCCAGCTGTTTATTCTGACCACTTCTTTTACCCAGCAGGGAGGCACACTTAGACCAAACTAAAAAGCCAGGTTAAAGTGGTGCTGAGAATGTTGAACTCCCATCGTGGCCAAGTGTAGTGACCTTGGCTTAAGCCCGTTCATCAGCGTTCCCAGAGTCGGCAGCAGGAGCAGTGGCACCATCTGCTACAGATCCTCCTTCTAGGGAAGGAAGGCAAAGCCCTTGATTCTCTGGCAGTAAAGAAATAGCTAGTAGGACCCTGGCAGCAAAGCTCAGTTGATAAATGGCAATGTTTAAAACCAATATGAAAAGCTGTGCATTAAATTGAATGCTTGTTGATTTCACCACATGCAAACTGACAGCATGGAGTTAGAGTGGACTTTGCTGTCCAGCAACCCAACTGTACAGGAGTGAGACTCCACAGAATAGGTAGGAACATGGTCAGGAGCTTTTCATCTGGGGTACTGCATGTCAGCTTGGTACCATGATGCTTTTGTAGAAGTGAAATTGAGCCACTCAAAGAAGTGCGTGTGCAGGAGCTGGACTTGCTGTGTAGTAGAGGAAGACGGTGTTTGGGGAAAGAGAGGAAATAGAGTATTGTCAGCTCGCATCTTGTCATGGGGGAAAGTGTTGTGGTCCTCTGGTTTCTCATCTTGGGAGTTGGCAAGCTGACAGAGACAAGTCAGGCACACATTGGCAAGGCATACCAATCATGTATGTACCTGCGAGGGACCATGCCTGTTCTTTGGGAAGCATGAAGATGTGAGGGAGATCATCACAGGAGAGTTTAACTCTGTTGTGTTGTGTAATAGCTGTAGATACCAAGCACACTAGACTTTTTGTGGAAATTCTGACTACGAGGTTAGAAAGTCTCTCTTGCCTAGGAACTGTGCTGCTTCGCAAACAGCAAAGTGTGACAGCTATAAGCCTTAGCCAGTATATTAGACAGGGGATGGAGCAGCCAGAGGGACTGGCAGAGCTTTAGTGACAAGTTACTATCTGTCAGTAAACTCAGAAGCCTTTGCAAATTGGCATCTCACTGGCAGCTGCTTTCTTGGGGTAAAATGCAGCATAGGAGTACCTCAGCACAAAAAAGTAAAAAAGCAAGGACTAGTTACTTCTTGTAGCCTCCATGTGTGATTTTGTTGACCTAATTCTGTTCATCTCTTACCTGGGTCCTAACCTGGGGTGCTGTCATCCTGGCAGCCTAGCCCCAGGCCTCCGTTACACACTGCTTTCCCATTGCAGCATGTCTGATCTGCAGCATCCTCTAAGCTGGGGTTCTGGCCAGTTCTGCTGAGGCATCTCTTTACAGGGACAGCAGTTTCTATATGTACGTAGAACATCTCGTTTGTGCCTGAGCCTTAGCCATCTGCCAACTATTTGCCCTGAATCCTTCCTTCAGATTATGGGACTATCCCTAGTTCTGAGACTGTAGGGGTGCAGGGTGATAGAAGTCCAGCTCTTCAGATGCAGTTCCTTTGTGTCTACACAGGTCTTATTTTGTTGGTTTGGGTTTTTTTTCCCCCTGCTTTCCTTGCTGTGACCACTGCACAGCACTGCTAACTCTCCACCCAGCACCATCAGGTGTGTGCAGTCCATCAGCCTTGTGGTGGTACACAACACCATTTCAAAATTCCCATGATTGCTCATATGAGCTATCAGCATGGTGTGGCAAAACACTCCAAGAAGTGCCTTCCATGGTAATGTAGCCCAGAGTGCTTCTGAAGGTGGAACACAGCAGTAGGTGGGAGATCTCTGTGCTGCCTTGGACTGCATAGTGAGTGCCCTTCCTGTGACATTTCTGTACAGCACAGAGTAAGCTGGATTTGCTCTCACCCTCTTCTTGGTGGGATGTGTACTTGCAGCATTATGGTGGTTTTGTTTCTGTGATTGCCTGTTGTCTTCAGCAATGGTTGATAACCTTGTCTGTTCCTGTGAGTAGTAAGCCCTGATTTAGTGTATCTTTTGGGGAAATGCTCTGTGAGAGCTTTCCAGAGCGTTGGCTGTTCCATTATACTTAGTAGCGTTAGATGTAAAATTCAAGCTTAGACTTTTCAGAAGCACATGCTGTTGTTGCAGTACAAGCTCTTCTGTGGAAACTTGTTAAAATATCCTCTACATCTGTCCTTGCTCCACAGTGGCTGTCAGTGAGAGGGATGTATAAAGATTATTTATAGGTAGAATGCGAATCATTTGCAAAGAAATTAAATGTTGAATAAGCTTACTGACCATTACCTAGTGCAGGAAGTGCTTGCAGACACCACAGGGAGAATTGGCCTTTCCATTCCAATTCTTTGTTTAGTTACTTGGAGTTAAGGTAACCTGATTTTATACACACAGTTGTATGTCTTCATTTCCTGAAAATCTCTCTACTCCTGTTGCTGTGTCTTGGTGCTAATACTGAATTGAAATTAATGGAATATTCCACAGTAATCTGGTAATACAGCACACTGTGTTTTCAAAGTGGTTTATTGTGATAAGCCCTTTTAACGAAAATGTGAACTGAGCTAGATCTGCAGTTTCTGTAGGGCAGGAATCAACACTATTCTTCATGTTATGGGGATGTAATGTGTGCTGGCTTAAACAGTGTCCTGTCACGCTAATATTTTTTCCTTCTTTGGCATTTTAAGGGCCTTAAACTCTGGAGTTGAGTACCACTGGGACCAGCTGAATGAGAATGTCTTCACTGTGCATTCCAGCAGCAGGAATACTGAGCGGCCCGGGTGAGTCTCCTGGGTATTGGGTTAGAGAGATCTGACCCTTTCTGCTGTTTTTGTTAGATCTGAAAACATCACTTCTTTGTTCCCTTACCACTGGCAGCTTTAAATACTCAATTTTCTCCCCCTTTGACATTGCCTAGTTGGGTCACCTGGCCTTCTTCCAGCAAGTGACATTCAGTGCCCGAAAGTGCCAGTGTTAGTAAAGTACATGTGTCATTCAGGGCCCCAGTAACAGCTGTGGGAGGAAAATGTGGGGTTTGATGCATCAAAAACACCATGTGAAGCAAATGGCTTTTGGAGGGTAACTGAAGAACAGGGAAGTTCTCAGAGAAAAGGGCAAATCTGTGGTGCTGACCTGGTGACTGATTTTCATCTTTTTAATTGCTGGTCATGGGACAGTTGTTTCTCAGTAAAAAACTCTAAAAATAAAGCTAAAGCCCTTGATGTCCCCATTGGCTGCTTCAGTCTGTCCAGTGATGCACATGTTGTTGTTCTAAACACAGGGGTGATGCTGCAGTCAGTTGCTTCTTGCCATAGTGACAAGTACTCCTCTGTAAGCCAGCTGTTCTCAGCAAGAGGATGGTAGTTGTGTTTCTGAGTTGTGAGCGGCAGCATACCAAGGAAGTTGTGAGCTTGTTTACAGGGCGAATGTCTGGGCTGTCCTACAGCCTTGGTCTGATTGTGGGTGAAAAATAAGCAGTAGAGATCCTTTACTCTGCTGTATGAGTGCATATTACCACTACTTAAGTTTTTGACAGTACATACTCATAATGGCATAATGTTATAATGGCAGCTTGAAGGCAGAAATACTGGTCCAGGATCAACTAGCTCAAAGAGAGAGCAAAAAAAGTGTAGCAGGTTTCAAAGCCTTATGAAAAAAAGATTGTGAATGAGGCAGTCTTTTGTTGAATCTCTTTACCATTTCCAGAACTTTGAGGTCAGTTTAGAAAAGAGCGTCACAGCATTGTCAGCATTCAGCTGTAGCATTGTACACTTCAGCTGTTCGAGTCTGAGAAGCTAATGAGCCTTGAGGTGGTTCCTGTTGTTTGCTTTTGAGAGCACAGGATTTCTCTTGTCTGACTGGAATGGGCAGAAATGCCTGCTGGAGTGCATTCATGTGCGACGCTGACAATCTAGGAAGTGCAGAGGAGGAAAAGGATGCAGGCTGCATCCGTGGGAGTTCAAACTGCCCTGCTGTGCAGGAGGTTTTGTGTGTGTTTGTGCTTCTGCACTGCACATTGTGTTGCCTCCTCAGCACGGTGACTCCGAGACAGTTGTTCTGCGGGCTAAATGATGCTGCAGGGATATCTCTCTGTGCCTGTAAGCCATGCTGCTTCTGTGGAAAGGTGAGTGGAATCCCTTGGCTTAAAACTCAAGAGACCAGCATGTGTAAATGAGTGCAGGTCACAATTCCTTTCATCCCATCCTCACAGTAGCAAGCAGGTGCCTGGTTGAAGTGGAGGCAAGAAGAGCCTCACGTTCATGTTTCAGTATAGCTTGGGCATGTTGCCTCCAATGATCCTGGTCTTGTTTTTCTCTCTTTTCAGAACCAGCAGAGCTACATGGAGGACAGACAGGGACATGGGCCTGATGAATGCCATAGGCCTACAACCCCGAAATCCCCCCACCTCTGTGACATCACAGGGTACCCAGACCTTGGCACCTCAGCTACAGAACGCCGAGACTCAGACAGAGAGGGAGGTACAGGAGCAGGAATCCGCCTCTGCAGGGACTGGTGAAGGTAGGAGATCAATCAGTGGTTTATCTGAGAGAACTTTCCTGGTGATTTGGGAGTTTGCACATATGTTCCATATCCTGTCAGTGCATTTGGATACTCCTTTTTTCTCTTCAACAAAGATTCCTCCAGCCTAATTTGCCTGTAGCCAGGCATAGATGATCAGGAGAGTGAATCTCTGGCCGTTTGAATAGAAAAGTGTCTTTTTCACATGCTTTGAGAAAGGAAAATTAATTCTTCTTCAGATCATTATGTCTTTGTAGAATCAACTATACTGCCTTCATTCCTCACACATCTCCTGAACTCCTAACCATCAGTAAGGCTGCAAGCTGCTGAGAGTTACCATTTCTACCTCTGTGTTAGAGTTCAGCTTGGTCCTCCAACTTATGCAAAAAGTCTGCAGACTTCACAAGCTCAACATTTGGATACAAAATAAAATTCTGTAAATCACTCCGCATAAAGCAGCTTTGAGCATTCTGTTTAAGTTTGGTTGATGAGGTACATGACGAGTGCCCAGCTTAGCTGTACAGAAATGTCTCTAGTAGTTACCAGTCCAGAAAAACTTACTAACATGTAAGGAGCTGGAAACAGCTACTGTGCAATTCCTGTATAATGATAAAGTCACTAATCTGTTGAAAACATGTTGATTTATCCAGGCTTCTTGAATTGTGCTTTCATTCAGCTCTGAAGGCTTGGCTAGGCAGGGGTTGGGCAGTATATACATAGGAAAGACAAGATACAATCAAGGAGACAGTTTTGAAGTTGAACCTGCTTGGCTTTGGGAAGCAGCCCACAACATGCCTGTTTGTGCCTGTGTGCCTGTTTGTTCTCTGTCACTCTGAAAGTTACTTTCTGGCATGTGATTCTTGCACAGTTTCTGCTGTGTAGCATCCAGCATGTGTGATACAGCTTTGTGTTTCTCTGATCTCAGCTCTTCTGTACAAAGTTAAGTGGGAAATTCCTGCCCGCTGGGGTTTCCGTCTGCTTATCTCAGCAGAGCTGAGATTAACCTCTCTGGAAGGTTAGTACAATTGAGGGCGTGTGAATACCACTGCAACACAGACTGTCTGGACAAATGCTGAACTCATGGGAACTGCTTCTTCCACTGATTGTGGTACATAGACTGAGAACATGGTGCAGTGTGGGACCTTCTTGCATCAAGGCCATGATGGCTGATGCTGGAGGCTTTGGGAGTCAGTTAAACCAGGAGAGTTCTTCAACACAGAATCCTCCTGCTGTTCTGTGATCATCTGACATTTTCTTATCTTTATCTTGTTCTTTCTAACCTTTCAATTTCCAGATCTAGGTCATGAGTTTTAACTAGATTGTTAATGAGGCGGAGAGGGCTGTTCTTTGCCAGTGCCTTGGCAGGATATCTCTACAAACAAGCAAAACATGTAACATTTGAAAGAAAAGGAGTGTAAATAACAAGCCTAGGACAGGTACTTCCCTTCATCTCCCTTTCTTGCTTGGAAGAAGATTGGCGAGTTCCACGTGTGGTGTGATTTCCATCTCAGACATCGACTTACTACATGTCCCCTTGCAAATGGTCACAGCTGCAAAATGGGCTGTCACACTCCTGTCAGCTATGTTAGGGCCTGTAGAACAAAGGAGTCACTGCAGTTTACACGTGTGCACCAGAGATGAGTCAAGACATTGCACCCTGTTGTTGATCACTTCCTATGCCAGTTGCATCCTCAGTGGAAATTCCTGTGTAAGGGCTCAAGAGTAACTTGAAACAGGGAACTGTGAAGACAATAACTGATCAGGAGGGATGAAGGATCAAAAAAATCAATAGTAATCCACGAAAGAAGAATAGTACAAAGACCTGACGTAAAGCAGAAAGGCAAATTTTCTTCTGCTTTTACCAACACCTTAGCCAGTTAGCCGTGTACTCATGGCAGCAGGTGGTCTGGCTCATCTAAGTCTTTGTGCTTCACATTACACATGAGCATTACTGGCTGGCTTGTGACAGTAAGCCAGCTGTTTTCCCAGCATCACCAACTCTTGGGATGCACATCCAGTGTGTTCCAGCAGGTAAGATTGGGTTGCAGTGGTGCTTTTCTGATGGCTAAATTCCCCACTGTATGTACTGTAACTCTGCCTGATGGAAGGGAAACTGTGTTTCCTAATAGCATGATCTAGATGTCAGGGGCAAAAAGGAAAAAAAAAAAAAAAGAAGAAATGTGCTACCAGTAACTTGGGGTGTAACCCAGGGCAAATTGTTAATCGTCTACCAAATGGGAATAAATCTTCCTATAGTACAACGCACACCAGGGGCTGTGGAGATTAATTAGTATTTTGTATGGGGCTTTGAAGATGGAAATCACTATGTAAAGGCTTAGCAGCATTATCAGCAGCAGAATGGATAAATCAAGTGTGATTCTGAGTAATGTAAAGGAAAGTGGTTTAGTTATCACCCTGCCATGAGGAGCAAAAAAGCCCAAACCAACCACCAACTGACTGACCAACCAAAAAACCACAACCCCTTGTATGTTAAAAAAAAAAAATAATAATAAAGAAAGACTAATGCTACCCTGAGACTGGGTTTCTGTCCTGTCAGTCCTGCTGTTGTGAGGAATTCTGGCTCAGGGCATTTCTTGCAGATATGTGCTTACTGTACAAAAAAAAAAAAGTATGCAGAATTGCATCAGAAATCTAATTAAGTTCTGTGCGGGTATAAATAGTTTCCTTTTCTCATGCAAAGCTCTGCGGGGACTTTGCTGCTCTGATTATCTTTCTACCTCCTTTGGAGGAATGAGTATGTGATGACTTTATTAGAACTGAATCCCTCTAATGTCTGAATCTTTCTGTTTTGCAGCAGTTAATAGCGGACTTGTGAACTCTGCTCCCACGCCACACATAAAGGAAAGGTAGTTAGAGTTGAGAGAAACTAGGAGAGGTACCAAGAAATGCTTAAAACAGTGTTTGAGCTGTCTCCTATTTTCTTTTAAGCTGACAGACGTAGTGGAAATAGTGATAGAGTTGTAACTTTGAGGCACCCTTAATTAGAAACAATCTGTTGGGCGTTATACTATGTTTTTCTTGCAAATAGACAGGCATGATGGGAGTGGGATCTGTATTCAGCTGGCAAATTGAATCTCACTTAAAACCCAACAAAAATTCCTAATGAGATTTAATGGCCCTAAGCTTTAACCTTTAGAAATCGTAATTCCTGGTCCAGACTGGGTCAGGCTGTGGCTGCCACTTGTTCAGGTTGTTGGCTCTTTGGAGTACAGTGCAAGGGGCAGTAACTGCAGAGTGTGCAATTGTGCCAAAGCTGCTGCAGGCTGAGGGAGAGGACCTCTGCAGAGCTGCAGGACACTTGTTTGATAGTGAGCCCATGCTGTCCCCTGGCTGTTGAGAGTATATCAATACATCTTTCAGGTAATCTAGTTGTTAAAGAGAAAAAAAAACCCACAACAACAAATAACTGAAAAGCAATTGGCATCTCATTTCCTATCATCTGCATTGTCTTTGGGGCTTAAAATTTAGGTAGCTAGCTCAGTGCTTGTTGTGCAAGTAAGCACATGTTATGAATTACTGAGATTGTAGCTATCAGAATACTTGCTGTCAGTGGATTGCTACTTTGCCTGTCTTTGGGGGAGCAACATATTGACTGCTGTCACGCCACATACAGTTTTTAACTTGTTGGGTTGAAGTGTTTATCAGCAGCCAGTACAAACTCCCATTAGTTCCAAGTTCTTTCAGAGGTTGCAGCAGATACATTTGAGAGGGAAGAGGGTTGTAAAATGAAGGCTGGGGTTTCTCAGATTCAGTCTGTTCAAACTATTGGTAGTGAAAAGACAACACATGCAAGCAAAACTTTCCTGATATAAGCAAGGCCTCCTGAGGATGCCTAAGGAGTACTTAGAAGTAATCAGTGTGCCTGCATGTGATGTAACTTACTTAATCTGAGACATCAGGAACACGTGTCGAGGGGCTGCTTGGGCAGGAATACTCTGTCCCCAGCTGAGCCTCATGAATGCTAACAAGAAGAAACGTGTTGTTTTATGTTAGCTGAACACGTTCTTGCAATGCTGTTGTCAGATGTGATGTGACTTTCGTGCAATTAGTGTGGAAATGGGAACTGGGACACCAGGGATCAGCTTCCAGATCTGCCTCTCATTCTCCAAGTAAAAACGTGGGTAGATCCCTTAGCCTTTCATCTGCCCATCCATCTGTAAAATCTGCATCATATGTCCTATAGAAATTTTGGATTCTCTTTAAAATCCTCTGAAAACCACTACCTAAAAAATAGACTTAGGTTCTAGAAGTATGTACTGTGCAAGCCTTTACAGCGTGATCCACTCCAAGTACTTAGGTCTCCAGGGATTAAATTATGTGGGCTACTTTTAAAACTCTCATTATGAAAGTAAATTCACTCATATGGATAGCGAAGGTGAGATATTACTAAGAAAATTTTTACAAGTTATAGCAGTTTTGTCTTTTGTGAGTTCTGTGGAGTTGTTTGGATTAACTACCTCAGAAAGGAAGTGTGAACATGTTTCTGGGCTTGGTTGGAAAGAAAAGTAACTAGTAGTATTTCTTGTGGCATTAAGGAAGATATGATTATTCATAGCTGGTTATACTGTGATGTGTCCCTCCCTTTTCTATTCTTATGCAAGAGGTGAATTAATGTAAAAATGCTGATATTTTTATCTTTGAGCATCTGAATTAGTGGGTCAGCTCACACCTCAGAGCTATTATTTCATGTTCTCTGAAGACTTAGATATCTCTGCAGTGCTTACTGTTAGTTCTAATTTTGAAGCGTTGTTTGCAAACATGGTTCCTAACTACTGCTGGTTTTAGAAAGAGGAATGTTGAAAACAGAAGAAAATTCAAGAGCAATGTCAGTACAGATACAGGGCAATCTGATCTCATCCTTGCTTCTGTGGACTTTGCATTTCATCAGGAGTGTGCCATCCATGTCCAGAGATAAACAAGTTGTACTCCCTGTAAGTACTTCAGAGTACACTTCATTTGAAAGTGGAAATACCCTGCCTAATGCCCAGCTCCATCAAAAGTTTGCAAGATATTTTGCCTGTGTAGTTTTCTGTGTCAAATTCTTGTCTTGCTGGAGTAGCACAGAGGACTTTTAAAAACAGATGCATTAGCTAGGGATTATTTAGCTAAATGTTTGAGACAGTCAGCTACATTGACAGAAATCCCCTGGTCTTTGGGATAATTGCTCTCAAGAGTAATGTTTTGTTCTGTGTTTGGAATAGATGGGAGTTTGGACCTCTGGAAAGGTCACTCTGGTTACAGTAGAAAATATTTGTAGGAGCACAGCACTGCAGCAAGCTGAAATGTCCGTGGTTTACAGCTTTGCTGTTGTTTTGGGTAAGTGCCTGTGTGCCCACCCTGAGCCTTCACCAAATGGAAGTCAGCTTATTTCACTTGCTCTGAGTACTAATGTAGTCTGCATTGGCAGCCTGGTGAAAGAATGTGTGTGGGAGTCACCAGGCAGTAGAAACGGGCTGTGTGTGAATTTGTGCTGTAGCTCAGCTCAAGGCAAATGGCACAGCAAGCTTTGCTCTGAACTAGTCAGCCAAAGTCATCATTGAAACCTGAGAGAGAAAAAGGGGAGGACAGTCCCCAAAGCAGAGGTGTTCGTTGGCTGCTTGAATGGTGAGGCTCAATTCTGGCTCTTGATGGGCTGGGAATTTCCAGCATTGCTGTATCTCTAGGATCTGAAGGCTCATGCCTTGCTGATTCCTGCTGTGGCATCATCCCTTGCCTGTGTTCTGTGCAAGCAGATGCCTCAACTGGAAATTCAGCCATGGCATATGGTAATTTAGGGGCAGGGAAGAGCAAGGGGTGCTGTGGTGAAGCACATGTTTGTAATGCTGAGGAGCATTGGCTGGCTGGGAGTCCTTGCTGGTTTGCTGTTCCAGTGCTTCTGTACTGGACTGGTTTATAGCAAATGATCTATGGAGAGCATGTATAGGTACCTGCTGTTTCAGGGCTTGTGTAGAAAGGACTATCTGGAGTGTCTCTAGACCAGGCTGCACATCTTGGCTTTCTTAAGCTTCCACTCCAGCCTGGCCAGATGGTTGGTAACGAAGTACAGCTATGCCCTCAGAATGAAGCGATGACTGAATCCAAAACCATGCTTCTCAAACCTTCCACTTAGTTCTGCTCATGAATAATGTTTCAATATCCCTTGGCATGCATGTTTTTCACACTGGAGTTTCCAGTATAATAGCTGCCTCTGTCCCTAGTCTGTGTACTGGTCAACCAAGTTCCTAGTTCATGCATCAACCACATCCTAATTCATACATCAGCCACGACCTGAATAGGATTTCTCTCCTAGAGCTGTGGGTCAGGCTCTGTCCAGGGAGTATTCTTGCTCACTCCTCTAAGGCCATGCTGCAGATTCTCATGTGGTTACAGGTGTCTCTGTGGTCCCACTGATGCTGTAATCAAGGGTAATGTGTAATACACTTGTAATCCAAGTGTAATGGATGTAGCAGGTTTACTACATTCCTAGCAGAAACCTACTTACTCTACTGGTGAGGTTTAAATTTGCCCTTGATGTCCATAATATTTCTACAGCAGGGGAGTATGTCAGCAGACTTATTTGAGGATGAAATTAACTTTGTTCAGTGGTTGGGGATGCTGGTAGTGCCTGATCCAAGTACCACTGAGCCCATGAGAAAAGGGAATAAGCTGTCACTGACTGACTGCATGACATCTCTACAGTGGCAAGGTGTGGACTTTGCTGAGTATCTTAGCTCTCATTCTGGATACATGATCGTGCAATCATTTAGGTTGGAGAACACCCCCAAGGTCATAAAATCCAACCTTTGACCAAACACCACTATGTAACTAAACTACAGCACAAAGTGCCATGTCCAGTCATTTCTTGAACAATTCCAGGAATTGTGACTCCACCACTTCCCTGGGCAGTTAAAATGAGTAACCACTGTCTCAGTGAAAAAATTCTTCCTAATGTCTAATCTGAACCTCCCCTGGTGCAGCTTGAGGCCATTTCCTCTTATCCTGTTGCTGGTTAACTGGGAGAAGAGATTTACTACTACCTGGCTGCAACTTCCCTTCAGGGTGTTGTAGAGGGTGATAAGGTCTCCCCTGAGCCTGCTTTTCTCCAGGTTAAACAACCCCAGCTGCTCTTCTTGTGACTTGTGCTCCAGACCCTTCCTTCACTACCTCCATTGCCCTTCTCTGGATGTGCTCCAGTACCTCAAAGTCCTTTCTTGTAGTGAGGGGCCCAAAACTTGGCACGAGGTTCAAGGTGTGGCCTCACCAGTGCTGAGTACAGGGAGACAATCACTGCCCTGGCCCTGCTGGCCACACTACTGCTGATACTGGCCAGGATGCCATTGGCCTTCTTGGCCACCTTGACACACACACACACACTGGATCATGTTCAGCTGCTGTTGACCAACACCCCCACTTCCTTTTCTGCTGAGCAGCTTTCCAGCCCCCCTTCCCCCAGCCTGTAGTGCTGCATGGGGTTGTTGTGACCCAAGGGCACATTGTTGAACCTCATGCAATTGGCCTTTGACTATGACCAAGCCTGTCCAGATCCCTCCTCAGACCCTTTCAGGCCTCCAGCAGATCAACACTCCCACCAACTTACTGTCATCTGTGAAGTTACTGAGGGTGCACTTGAATCCCCTCATCCAAATCATGGATAAAGATACTGAACTCCACAGCCCCAAGTGTTTTTGTTTTCCTAGTCAGTGTGGCATTTGTTTTTATTGTGTTTTAACTCCTCCCTACATCTAGCCTTGTTGACATTTATGTTAATTTCCTTGGTGCCAGGAGAACTCATGGCTTTCTCCTGAAATCAGCACTGTGATAGCTTCATAGAGGTGGGAGGGAGATTTATTTCTTTAATAAGAATCAGCAAGATCCCACTGTGGAATGTTTCTAGCAGTTTATTATTACAGATTGTTCTCCCCAAATGCTCTGGGTAGGGTTTGTAGCAAAAGGAGGATGCCAAGAAATTGAACTGGGATGAACTTCCCTGTCATGGTGTTTTAATCTCCTACATGGACAGTTCTTTTGTGAGATTTTGTTCTCCTTAGGTAATCTTGAGCAACCAACGCATCTGATGATGGTTCTCTCAGAGCTCACTACAGCCTGACTATAAAGGGAAGCCTCAGAGATAAGAGCAGACAAAGACTGTAGGGTCTTCAGATTTTTTTTCCTTTTGTATTCCTCAAAAGATACTATCAGTGAAGGGAAGCAGGAGCTTACATACTTGATGGTAGCTAATGTGGAGGACCATGTTCTGTAGCTGCTGTCTGCTGTTGGCCAGCTTCTTGTGTCCTGCTTAGACTTGCACTGGGGACATTGCCATCATGTCATCTGCCTACTTCCCAGACAGGTGAAGTAGGAAAAGCCATGGGGTTCTTTAATGCCGTGGTGGCATGTTTGGTTTATTGCAGTGCAAACTGAGGTTTCTCTTCCTGTCCCCGTGGGACTGGCAGGATTGTCTCCGTAGCTGTGGTAGAGCATCCTGCCTCTTTGACTACCACCCTTTCCCCCATCCTTGTAGCCAGATAAGAGCTGCTTTTCCAAGGCTTGGACATGCAAGTCTGTGAGGGTTACCTGTGGAAGTGGTCAAGATTTTCTTGACAGAATTTGGTGCCTTTGTTTGACACTTTACCAAGTGGAAAGTTATGGAAATAAGATGTTGGGCTCCCTCTGGAATAAAACCTATCTTCTGTCTCAGTACATGCACACTTCGTGATGCAACACAGCATTGCCTTATTTTGTGTCATAGTTTGCCTTGTGCACCAGAGTTCCTTCTGCTTTTTTTTTGCAGGTGAAGGTCCAGAATATGGGGCCAGTGGGGAGGATGCCCTGAGTAGGATTCAGAGGCTGATGGCAGAAGGTGGCATGACTGCCGTGGTTCAGCGGGAGCAGAGCACCACCATGGCGTCCATGGGCGGCTTTGGCAACAACATCATTGTGAGCCACCGGATCCACCGCAGCTCTCAGACTGGCGCAGAGCCCACTGGAGCTGAGGGCACGTCAGCACAGCAATCCACCTCTCAGCAGCTGGGCACAGAGCTGGAGGGACGGATCCTGTCAGAGTCTGTGCAGCTGCCGGAGCACGGCCTGAGCCCGCGGACAGCCCCTAGTGGGAGTGAAGGACAAAGCGCCGGTGACCTGGACCTGCCAGAGCAGGCCCACTCCTCCATGGACACCGAGGGACCAATTGAATACAGTGACCTGACTAATAACAACCATCTTCCTGACAGTACCAACTTCTATAGTAATGGCAGCACCAGCGGGGAGTCGCGGAACAGGTAGAGATTGAGTTGTGTGTTGGTGCTACCCTTGTACTGCTCAGCAGAGACCTGTACCTCACAGCTGGCCAGGAGCTGGAAGAGTAGGGATGGGTGGCTCTAACAGGATGCTGGTGGTTCAGAGGGCTTCTCTATCCTGGGTGATGGGAGAAGGAATAAGAATTGCAAGGGAAGCCATGGGGAAGAAAGCATACTTAACTTCCAACATTCCCACTGCTGAAGAGTTAACAGGAATACAAACCATACTTGCTGCACATCAGCCAAATTTTGAAGCCCCGTGGCATCCCCTGAGCTAAGCCCTGCAACTTGGTGTATCATCCTTTGTAAAGCCTTTTTCCTTTCCTTTTTCCTGCCCTTTTATACCCGTGGAGCTGATCAGTAGAGTGAAGAAAGGGAAGGGGGCCTGCAGCATCCTTCTGGAGACAGGCAGTACTGGGCAAACCCAGGCGTGATGCTCCAGCTTTGTTGCTGGAGTGGAGGAGTCTTCCAGGCCACAGTCCCTCTCCATAGCACAGCACTGCTCCCCCAGAGTGTGGTGTTCTGAGACCAGTCCTGCCTATGCTGTGGTCTTTTCTGGGAAGAACTGGGCTTCACCAGAACATGCGTGGCTCAGGATATGCTCACAGGTGGGATCTTTCCTTTTTAGAGTTAGTTTAGGACTTGGCAGGAACCGAAGCAGAGATGCCGTAGGGATGGGTAGAGGGACAAGGGCTGCTGCTCTCTAGTCAGGATGCAGTTCACACAAGGAGGTTCTAAGGTGTGCCAATATTAACATGAATGAGCCACCGCAGTGGTTTCATGGTGCCAGGACTGAGCTGCACCTCCTTGGCAGAGGGCAGGAAATCTCTTTCAGCTCTAGGCCAGGATGTGAGGTATGGGTCTGTGATGTAAGGTGTTGCATGTGAAATCTTGACCTTGTACATGTAGTTTCTAGTGGAGAAGTCAAGGCTCTGATACTTTGTTTGTAGTCTCAAATGTGATTTTCCTTTTCGTTTGTAACTCTCCATCCCTAGCAGGCTTGTGGAGGAAGTACGGGGAGAGTGTGAGTGCTAACGAGGGAAACACCAAAGATCAATGTCATTAAAATATGACAAACCCTTGCTTGACCTCCTGTCTTCATTTGCGTGATGGTTGTCTCTGTGTTTGCCCTTGGGGATAGAGATATTCATCTCAGAAGCTCTAGGCAGCATACAAATGTCAGATGATGACCACTCCCTTCCCGGGAGGAAAGCAGACTCAGCCTGTGAGTTGAAAGTCCAAAACTGGGAAACAGGGAGGTACATTTGGGAGTCTTGCCTGCAAATCACATTTTGACCAGTCTGGAGATTGAGCAGGCACCTCTGCATTTCCCATCATTCAAGTACTGCAGTGAGGAGAAAGAGGAGCATTTCACCTATCCTGTGTAAAAAGCTGTGTAGAATTGCAGCACTGAACATCTTGGGCAAACAGAGAGTGCTCTGTCTTGCTGACCCCTTGATGCAGAAGAGGGTTGCAGTATCTGGCTGTTCTGGACAGAGGAATGCACACTCTCCTGTTACCACTGTGCTGTGAGGGATGTTTCCACTGTTGTCTGAGCACCTGCCAGCAGCTGCTGTGCTCCTGCCCAGCTCTTCTAGATTCTGTGCTGCTAAGACATTACAATAAATAAGTCTGTCATTAGGCAGCACTCAAGCTCCCAGTCAGAAGAGTCTGTTAGAGAACATTAAGCAAATCTTCCCTTAAATCACAGCCTGGAAATGAACCTTAAATCAAATCAGCTGCTGCCAGGCCTCATTGCTGAGTGTTAATGAGGCTCTAAAACCTGCCCCGAGCCAACCACATCCCCGACCTGACAGGAGAGCAGCCTGAAAAATGGGATTCCCTTGTGTGGCAAGGAAGGTTTCATGCATCCCTGTGTTGGCTTACTGTGGAGGGGCCTGAGGATGTGCTGGCAGTTGGGAGCCAGAAGAGCTATGTCTCCGATGGACAGACAAGGCAGCGAAGGTCTAGACAGAGCTGTTTATTGCTCTGCTTGAAAACAAACTAAAACAGAACCTAGAAAAAAAACTGCTGCAGCTCAGCCTGACATCACTTCTTCCCTCTCCCTGTATGATTCCTGGAAGAATCTTGAGGGCCATTCTTGGTAGATGTGTTGCAGAGCATTTATAGATATCCATTTTCAGAATGAGCCAAGCTATCTACAGAAAAATTTCCATCTCAGTTGGAGAAGTGTCCTCTGGGCTGCCTCACTCTGGTGTTGGCAGATTCTCAAAGCCTGGCATGCGCCGTTGCTGGGCGCTCTGGCCAGGCTGCCATGCAGAGGCCTGAAGCCTGCTCTGCTGCTGGCTTCCCCTTGGTCCACACCTGCCCCCACTGGAGACTGTGGCAGAACAGGGGCTGAGCTGCAGTGGGAGCCGGAGCAAACCACAGCTGCTGTCTTTGCCGTTGTGGGACATCTCTGAAGCTCTAAAGCACTTTTCCATTCAAGGCTTGAAGGGGAGGCTGTTCCTGATGAGGTAAGGGTGGAGGCCTGGTCAGAGCAGGCAGCTTTGTAGCTCTGGGCCAAAGGCTGCTAACAGTTGAGCTGGACTGCAGCCTGTGTTCCTATGGGCTTTAAGCAGGAGCAGTGGCACAGTGGGTGTGGACAGGCTTAATCTGCTGGTGCTGCCTTGGACATGCTTTGTAGATGACCTGCTGTGGCTACAAAACTGAGCAGGTGCCCTCAGTGGTGATGGGCTTATATGTACAGAGAACAGCATTTTTCTTCTGAGTTTCAGACCTAGATCTGCCAAGCCAGATTGTCCCTGCCTGAGACCTGATGGAGCTACGTGGGTGAATGGGTGAGAAGAGCAGGGGACAGGAGGGAAGATTGAGCCCACTTATGTAATGGGCTCACCCACACCAATGCAATTTATTTTTTATGCCTCCCATGCTTCTTGTGGGATGAAACTCTTTATCTGCTTTGGAGTACCCTGCTCCAGCCCAGCTGCCTTGCTCGGTTGTTTCAAGAGGGCTGATCTCAAGCAACACCCCTGAATCTGCACGGTGACCTGAGGCCTGGAGCCCTGCGTAGAGCAGCAGGCAGTGGGATTGCCCATGCCAGGGACAGCAGCTCAGGGCTCCTTCCCCAAGCCTTGCAGCTTTACCTGCACACTGCAGCGTGGCAATGCAGCACTGAGGCAAATGCCATGCCAGGGGCAACATGGAAATTCAACAAGAGCTGCTTCAGGAAACCAAACCAGAGCTGTGCATACTTGCTGGCCCAATTTAGGAGGCAAAATGAGAGCTTTGCTGCGTAGGAGCAGGAAATAATCTTAAAAAGTGAAAGCTTTTCTCAGCCATAGACTGTCAGGAGCCTTTAAATGTGCTAACAAAATCCTGGGGAAGGGAGATTTTTATTCTCCTTGCAGTGCAGAGAATTTTATTTAGCTTCCAAAAGGCTTTTGATAAAGTCCCTCACAAGACGCTATTAAAGAACTCAGTCACCTCAAGGGTGAGGGGTAGAGTTCTCCTGGAGACAGAAGCTGTGGGAATTGGAGTCAAAAGTAAGAGCCATTTCTTGGCATGGAATGAGGCTAATGGTGGGTTGGTCAGGTTCAGTAGGAGCCAGTGTTCTCTAAAAGCCCTAATGAGCTGAAAGAAGAGGGGAACAGCTGATGATACAAGATTATTTAGGTTAGCTAGGAAGGGAGAATGTGCCAGAAACCTGGGGCAGTGGGAGGAGGTAAGTGGTTGGGCTTCTGTGCTGGAAGAGGACCTTTTGCATGAATCCTTCACAGATGGAAACCTGCATGGGTGCTGCTGCAGCCAGTGAATGCTCCAGCATCCCTGGGCCTGGGACCACACTGAGCACTGCCTGAAGGGAGACCTGGGATCCCAGAGAAGGTTGCTGAAGCCCTGGCAGGTGGTGCAGTGAAGTGGTGATGCCTGCTTGTCCGTGTGAGTCCTGGGTTTTCTGCCCTCACACCTTGGCTTATCTATTGCTCCATCTCCAAGTACTTCTATCTGACCCCCCCCAAAAGTCCCACCCCACATGTGGCTGCTGTTGGGGTCACCTTGCTGTTGGGGTGCTGCTGGGTCCCCAGCTGTATGTGACCACCAGGAGATGTGCTGGGCAGGAAGGAGAGGCAGGGACCTGGTCACAGCTTGGGTGCATGAGGAGTCTCTCCCATTATTACTGATGCCAAGCCCCGTAACTGGTTCCTGCAGCTGCTGCTCAGGCTGCTGCCTAGGGAGTGGTTGCCCTCTCTGCTCAGTCCCAATCTGTCAGAGAAGTTATTCTCCAACAGGAAAAGGCAAATTAATTAAAGTGTGCAGCATGTGAGCCATCCACCACTAATTGGGATCTTGGTGTGCAGTGCATAAATGTCATGCCATTGCCACTTCTGCATGGAGGGGCCCTTAGCACATGAGGGAGCTGGAAGGCAAAGCAATCTTTCCAGCTGCCACTCTGCCAGCCAGTTAATGCCCGTGTCCCCCTCCCCTCATCCCTGGGATCAGAGGCCTCTCCCTGCCTGGCTCCTGCCCATACAGCCACTCTGCTGAGCACAAGGATTTGTTTTCCCCACACCATCTCAAGCAGAAGTGCCTCTCATCTGCTTCCAGCGAGCTCCCTCGGCTCCTCTTTGTTTTGCCTTTCCAGCAGTTGTTGATGGCATATGGCACCAGTAGGAGCTGGCAGGGATCAAGCTGTCTTCCCCGGGGTGCTGGCCCTGGCCATCAGCTCTGGTTCTGCCAGGAGCCAGCATCCCAGAGGACACTCTGAGGCTTCCCCTTTGCCTCTCATCTGAAAAATCAATATGCTGCTGCTTGGTCTCCAAGCATCTGCCTTCTGTGCCAGGGTCTTGCCTGCCAATGCAGGCCAGGCTCCTCCAGCTCGGTGGTGCCACAGGGGAGGGACTGGGGGTCCCATGCAAGCAGCTCCAATAGCTCAGGGGGACAAGCAAAGTGTGAGCAGTGGGAGATGGGAGAACAGCAGGGAGCAAATGCCACCACTGGAAAAGGCAGCCAGACACACAAGTCTCCAGGAGGAACTGTTGCTGCAACTGGACCACTGTGTATGTGGAGAGCTGCAGCTGGTCACTGCCACCCCACTGAGCCTTCACTTCAGCTGTGGCTGGGCCAGCCAGGGAGCTTCAGGCAGGCACGTGGAATTTGGTAGCTGCTGAGATTTGCCTTTCTGTCCCTGCATCCTGACCTGCTTCAGCTTGGCTGGTGGAGTTGGACTTTGGAGTCCCTGCTCTTTCCAAGCTCAGGAAACACCTGAAGCTCCCTCGCCTTTCACCCTTAGCCTCTGAGCTCCTAGCTTCAGCTTCACAGAGGCTGGGGTAAATAGCAGACACTGCAAAAACGTGAGATGTGGTAATTTAGGCTTGGTTCTTTCTGTTTCTTAGGCTCATCTTCATGGCCTTTTCCTGGAGTTTAATGCTGGACCCCTGATACCATCACAGCTATTAAAGCCTGTCCCTCAATCCCCAGTTCAATAATACAGTAATAGCCTGATAGGATCAGGAGCTGGCTCTGATGGCAGATGGACTCCAGTCCCTTCTCCAGCACAGCGTGGGGCACTGCCACCCCACTGCAGGGAAACTTTAATTTGCAGATTATTTGTTTTCACTGCAGGCTTTGGGGATGGGAGGATGAGTAAGTGGTGATTGCTGGCTGCTGACCAGGCACTGCTGAGAGCCCTTTACTGGCTGGTACCCAAGCCAGCTCCTCTCCTTCCCCTGGGTCCTTGTCAAACTCCCCCAGGATGTTGTGGTCGTGGCTCTGCCCTTTCCCTGGGGGCCATAACCTCTGGGTTTGCTCGTCCTGCCAGACAGGGCCATACTGGGGTATGGCTTGGGCAGGGGCCATAAACTCCTTCCCCCTCTAGCCTCAGGCAGAATTAGAAAAGGCTCAGAGGGGCTAATGAAGACTGACTGGCAGCCACTGGGGAGGCTGATACTAAAACAGTTTAAGTGCTGTAGCAGAACAGAGGGTTGTACTTATCTGTCTGCCTGCTGCAAAAGTTCCCATGGAAGCCCTGCCAGCAACCCTCTGTTAATCACCTACATCAAAGGAAATGCTAATTAAAACAATTATTTAGGGAGGGACTGAGGCTGGTCCTGCTGCATTGCTGAGTGGGGGACAAGCACAGCCATTAAACAGCAGCTTTAGGGCTCTGGTACTTAGTGTGACTGGCAAAGGCAAGTGATAATTGAGAAGGACAAGGTTTTTTCATGCATAAGGAGTACCTGGGCCGTGGGTCCCAGCCAAGGAGGACAAGAGCTGAGCACGCAAAAGCAGCAGTAACCCAGCACAAGATGATGCCACACCCCCAGCCTTTCCCACCCACAATGTGGGAGTAAGAGTCTTGCTCCACGAACTCTTTATTTCAGTGTCACGCAAGCCCCGCTGGCTCTTGGTAGGGGGGTTGGGGCTGCTCCCCGCAGCGCTGCAGCCCCGGGCTGAGTGGTTGGCAGCGCTCGGGGTGCAGTGACCCAGGAGAAGCCCTGGAGATGGGTTTGCTCCGGAGGCTGAGCGTGGCTGAGCCCAGCGTTGCTTTTTTGATGAGATCTCAGATCTGGTTGACAAAGGTAGCTGTGTCGGCATAATATGCTTAGGCTCCTGTAAGGTATTTGACATAATACTGCCTGACAGCCTGATGGGGAATTAGCCCTGTCCAGCACTCTGAGGGTTCAGTGCAGCTGAGTGCGACGCCGTATGTTTGGGGAGGCAGAATGTAGGTCGCAGCAGTGAGTCTGGGCTGCACGGCACCAGCAGCCAGGCCAAGGTCAGGGCACCCACAGCACCACCTGCACAGGGACTGAGCTCGTTCCCTACAAGTTGCTTTGGAAATTAAACTTGAGAAACTGCTCAGATAAAACCCCACCAGGACTCCAAGGTGCTGTGAAAAAGTCAGCTCAGTAATGGCAGCAGTCAGAAAACCACCAGTGAGCAAGCAGAATTCCCATCCAGGTCCCACATGGTGCTCCCTGCCTCCGTGCTGTCTGGGCTTGCACTTGCTTCCCTCAGTTCCTCCATGCAGGGTTCAGCAGAATGGAACACCACCTTCCCCTGGGTTTCTTCAGGCTCCTGTCCCTGTTTCCTTCCCTGCCCTTTGTGCCTAGGTGATTTTCTCTAGCAACTACCTCCTGAATTTTTTTTCCCTCCCCCTCTGGAACATTATTAATTTTATGCTTGTCAGTGAGCATGGCTTTCCTTCCTAGAAGCCTTGCTTCCCACGAAGTTAATGGGACCAGTGGGAGCAGGGTGTTCTTGATGCTTGCCAGGATTTGGATCCATCCACAGGACACCCCAGGGTGGTGCAGATTTGTGGGCTCTGCTGGACAAGAGCACATCCAGGCTGTGAGTGTCCATGTCCTGCCCATCACCACCGTGGGGGTCACTCGCTGGTCATTTGAAGCTCTGCCTTGGGACAGCCCCACCCTCCACAGAACTCCTCAATGCTGCCAGCCCCAGCCCCACTGGCTGCACAAATGTTAGCTTAAGGAGCAGTGAACAGCCCTGAAACTGCTGAGGTTCCTCCCACCTCGAGCAGCCCTTGCTCTGTGTTCATCACGGCAGTTTAAGGCTGTCCAGATGGCCTGATGTACCTCATCAAAGGACAATTTGTATCGCAGTGCACAGCTGTGTGAAGCGTCCCAGCTTGGGGCTTGGCAGTAACACTTTGGCCAGTGACACATCTGCCTCAGTTCATTGGGGAGGTGATGGATGGAGGGGCTGTGAGGAGACCAGTGTGGGGAGGCTGGCCCAGCTGAGGGACTGGGGCACTTTGGCATGGCAGCTGTGGGCTGGTGCTGCTTGGGTTTCCCCGAGGCATTGGCAGCTACTGCTGTAGGGATGGTTGGAGATGTGATAGGTCCCATCCTTTGGGAAACAGCTGGAAAAGCCCTTTGAGCCTGGCAGAAGCATGGGCTTTATCTCTCCAGCTGCCCTGACCCCACTTGCAGCCCCACTGGTTTCACACCAACCCTTTGCAGACCCAAGGGGTTGTTCCTTCCTGCTGGCATTTTCAGCTATTTGGGGGAAATTTATTAAGCTTGCTTTGCTTTGCTTTGCTTTCACTCTCTGGACAGGCTCTTGTGTGCTGCAAGGGTTCTCCTGCAGCCTTCCTCACAAGGCTGATGTGCTCCTGCTTCACAGCTAAGGTGGGAGAGGTATTGACTTCATGCCAGGGATGCTGCAAGATTTCCAGACCAGGTCTCAGGCCTTGAATGAGTGAAAAAACAAATTTTCATAAAATAGTTTTACCTTTCAAACAAATAAGACTACAGCCACTTAGTTTCCTGTTTTGAAATACTATCAGTACAATAATGCTTCTTTAAATTTCAGTCATACAACCTGTTTAGGGTCAGACACTCAACTGGGTATGAATTAATTCAGCTCATCAGAGTGTAGTATTCCTGAGAAAAAAATTCGCCCTCAAAATGTGTTGCTCTCACTCAGCTCTGAAACTGATTATAGATACTGACTATAGATTTTCCCCACTTTACAGTAGCAAGAGGGGATCCTACTTTGTTGTGCCATGGAAATGCCTGCCATCCCACTTCCCAGCAGTACTGGGGGATGCTGGCACACCACAAGAGCTGGGGGAGAGCAGTGCTGGTGTGAGCAACTGCCTGGGTGGGTGCATGAAGGGAGACTGGGGGAGCTGGATAAGGGTGGTTTGACCAAATAGCTGCATGGACCAGCAGCTGGAAAAGGTACAGCCAGAGCGTGGGGATAGGAGTGCTGTGAAATGGGCTCTGAAGAGCCCCCTGCTCCTGTTGTGACCTCAGCCAGTTTTCCCCCGAAGGACAGTGGCTGGTGACACTGCATCTCCAGCAAGACACTTGGAAGCACTTGCTCTCTGTGGGTGTTGACAGCTCCTCTCCTCACATTCCAGGTTTCAAGGCCGCGTACCCAGTCCCCTCTTGGAAGAGGCTCTGGTCCCTGACTGCATCTGACTGGGCTCTGACTCTGCCTGGCTGCCTCGACTCATCCCTATCTGCAGCTCCATCCTCCAGCCGAATCACCCAGGGGCTGGAAATTACCTCCCATCACAGGCTCATTTTCATTAATAAAAACTCCAGGCTGGGCTGGGATTTTTATTTGTTTTGCTGATGTGATTACCTGCCTCCCACCTGGGGCTCCCCCAGCCCCTGCCCGATGGAGAGGGGATGCTTCATGTGGGTTAATAGGCTCTCAGGGGCACTATCGCTCTGTGTCATGGCCAGAAAATCCCAAAGCTCCAAGGTCTCTGCCCCAGACAGCTCTAGCTGCTGGGAAGGCAAGCTGCAGACCCTACTCCAGCTGCTGAGGAGTTGCAGTGCTGCATTGGAGCATCCCCCTGCCTCAGGTGAGGGTCTCAGCACCAGCCCCCCAGGAGAAAGCAGTTTGCTGCCTGCCTGGCCAGGCTTGCCAGCCAAATGGCTGGCTGAGGCTGGCACAGGCCCTGTGCCAAGGTGGAGCACAGCCAGCCTGGCCCTGGGGAAGACAGGAAGGCTCTGTGTGTGCATGTGTGTACACACCTGTGTGTGTGTGCAAGGGAGCACCCACAGGGCAGAGAAGGGCTGCAGCATGGAGGGACGGAGCTGGGCTAGCAGCCTCCTGCCTTCTTCCTCTTGTGCTCTCTGCCCTGGGGAACCTTATTTAAATGAATGATAAAATTACTGTGAATCAAGGGGAGGGATCAGTGCCAAAACAGAGGCTGCTCGTTTCCAACTTCCCCGCATCCTCCAGGTTTTTCTGTGTGCCCCCTCCCCTTTCCCTGAGGCATCTCTTCCTCTCACTGAGGTTGTTGGAGGGATAGCGACCTGCCTGGCTGGACACTGGATCCCTTGTCCCTCACATGAGCTCGCTGGTTTTGACTTTTGAGTCCTGTTGAGAGGGCTCGTGCCTCCACCTTCCCCAGGGTGCCCAGCTCTGGGGGAAGTTGTCTGGGGCTGTGCCTTGCAGGCAGCCCAGCCCCAGCACGGCCCTGCTCTGCAGCCGCCTCCTGCTCGCCTCCCAATTCCCTGGCAGACACAGCAGCGAGATTATCGTAATGATGTCCGACAAGGCAGTATCAGGAATTACGCTGATAAATCTAAACAGACAGCTTACAAAAAACCCAACAAAAACAAAACAACCACAACTGAACCCAGGCTCGTAATTTAATACAGGGTTATTAGCCTGGCCATCAGAGAACAGAGCTCTTGCATCCTGCAGCCTCGAGCCTCCTCTGCCCTGGCTCTGCCTTGAGATGTGGCCTCTTGCCATAACAAAAGGCTTTAGCCATGTTTTTGGCTTAGCTTGGGGTGGTGAAGTCTCCTTGGTGAGTGCTGGGGCTGTTGTGGGGCTGCAGACCTGTGGGGTGAATGCAAAACCCCAATGGCAGCAGGCTGCCTTCATCCCTGCAGTGCATGGCAGTTTGGTACCCATGGCCAGCCCACAGCGGGCCCAGGGTAAACTTCAGTGGGCAGAGGCTGGGGGAAGGGGTGAGAGGAGAGACAACCTCATGTGTGAGACCTGTCAGTGCTGGGGACTGCCCAACAACACACTCAATGTCCTCAGGATGAAGACAAGTGACCCATGGCCTTGTACTTTTCCCCACACCAGGGCCAGGTCCCTGCCAGGCACAGGGAGATGTAGGGCAGGGGCAGCATCTTTTTTGGGAAAGCATTTCTTGCTTTCTTGCTTCATTCTGGCTGTATTAAATGCTTTCTTGACAGGGAAAAGAAATACTGGCTGTTTTTTACCTGCTGTGGATTTGGCACACCTGCTGTGTTCCTCTTGGTTTCCTTCCCTGTGAAAGACAGTGTAGGTAGCAGTAACTTTAGTGGGGCCTCTATGTGAGGTAAATGTGCCCATGGGGAGCACAAATCCTGTCCACGTGGGGATCAGAGCTGAGCTGCCTGAAGTGAGATGCGCACACATAGAGCTCTTTGTCCCCCAGCAGTGCCAGCAATTACCTCAAACTGAGGGAAATGCTCTTTTTTAAAAGATTCATTTAAAAGAGGGAGTGCATTTATTAGACTGCATGTGTTTCCGAAGGCAGGCTCTGCCAGCTGCTCGGTGAAGCAAACCTGATGGCAGGGCGATTGCACCGCAGGGCTGCTGGCTCTCTGCCCCTGCAGTGGAGGGAAGCCCCTGGAGAGGCTTGGGTTTGCCTCGGGGCCCCAGTGCAGGGAGGATGGCAGGCCACCAGGAGGCTGGGCTGGGTGGCCCAGTGTGGGACTGGAGCTTGTCTCCTCGTTTGGGATGAGTTTCTCCTCCAGGAGCAGCTGCATGTGCCAAAGGTGGTGTTGGCTCCGTGCAGGTTTGCCAGGTTTAGAGGCTCCAGCCCCTGTAGACCAGGGAGCAGCGTTTCCTGTGGACATCCTCTCCTGCAGCTCTGCAACGCTGCTGGCACGTCCTGCAGAACCCAGCAGAAATGGTTTGCAGGGATCAGCTGAGCTGGGAGGTGTCAGGAGGGCAGCTGACCCCAAAAGCCCTCGGAGGGCAGGGGCAGCAGGCAGGCTGTGGCCACAGGGCTGCTGGGGACTCTGTGCCGTGCCAGGGAGGCAGCCAGGCTCACACTGCCAGCAAGGGAACTGCCGTGTGAGTAAGCATGGTGGGTTAGTGACTTCATGAATTAATGATGTAGTGAATTGGAAAATTAACTAATTAGACTAATCTGTTAAGGGGGCTCAAGCCCCTGGTTGCTTTTTCCCTGATGGCTGGGCAGCAAGCTGTGTGGGACAGTGCCTGGGAGAGGGCCTTGGGGAGCTCATGGCCACAGGCAGGCACAGAGCTCCCACACACTGCCTGGCTCCATGGGCCAGACCCAGCCCCTGGGCAAGCAGGCACAGGCATGATGTGTGTTTCTGTGTCATGTGAGAAATGGCAGGAGAACAGCACAAGCTTACATTCCTCTTTTTTTTTTTTTTTCCCTGATTTTTTTTTAATAATAGGTATAAAAGAAGTGATTCAGAAGTACTTTTCCCCTTCCATTACCCAGAAAGCAAGTAAGAGTTGCAAGAGTGGGGACTGCAACAAAACAATTATATTGAAGTATTTGAAGTCATGCTTATATGGCAAATGTGACAAAACTGAGTGCAGCCTTAAAATAGCAGCAGCAATCTTTTAAAACACAAAAAGCAGATGATTATTGACTGAAGAGATTGCAGCGCACCAGGCTGGGTGCAGGCTGCTGTGTTTAACTCTCTCCAGAGGTGCTGCATCGGGAGCAGGCTGCAGCTGCCCCCCTGCTTTTTGATGAGTTCAAGCAACTGGCAGTGCCCAACAGGCAGCTTTCCCAGGGCAGCACCAGGTGACAGAAGAGTGTTTCACCTGCCACATCCCCCCGCTTGATTTAAGGCACCAATATCTGTGCCAGGCTGAGAGCACAGCTGTCTGGTGCTCCCCTGGCATTTCAAGGATGCTCATGGGCCTATGGGCTGGTGTGAATTGCATGCCTATGGACCAGCCAGGCGTGGGAGGATGGCTCTCTGTGTTAGTCACTACTCTTTCATGCTCACCTGGCTTCCCTGAGAGGGCCAGAGTATCTATACCTTGCTTTCCTGGCTATGCCCTGCCATGGAGCCCAGGGTGAGTGGGGGCCCCTGGTGCCACCATCACCCCAGCCCCTGGGGCCACACCTGCTCCATGGCTAAACAGTCACTCGCTTCCTGGGGCTGTGGCTCTGGCATCCTTCACTGGTGCTAAAAAACATTTTCCAAATAAAGAAAGAAAAAAGTCTTTCATTACCTTGTCTCTGCGAGCAGCCCGGGAGGCTGGGAAGCAGCTGAGCACTAAGTGGAGTGCTTAATGCAGCTTTGGCATCGGTATTTTTTCCCTCTGTCTCCAGTTAAGGCATGCCATGAGGCATGAGAAGATGTGGCTCTGGATGACTACTGGGGGTCTGGCTGAGGCAGCAGTGCATGGCTGGCTGCCTTCAGTCACCTTCTCTCTCAGGGAGGCTGCAGCAAACCTGCTTCTTGACCCTGCAAGTCCTCCTGCTCTGCTCCCTGCAGTGTGATTTCATCCCAGCATGGTCTGGGATCTGGCTCACCTTGCACCCATGAGTGATTGTCCTCCTGCAGAGCCCATTTGTTCCTGAAGTGCCCTGGGGACAGCTGGAATGAGGGGAAAGGGCTGTTCCTCTGGGGACTGTATTGATGGGGAAGAGGAGGACTTGTGCACAGATGATCCTGTACCTTCTCCATGGGGAGAACAGGTGTGGGAGGCTCCAGGCAAATGTGGTCTGCAACCAGTATTTATTTCAGACCTTTAAAACAGTTCTAAGCCCCTTTACAAATGTGCCATCCCGTGACCTTAGGCAGATTATTAGGACAGAGGCACCACAAGGTGCTGTCCCTTCCTCCACCTCCCACAGGGACAATACTGGCCCAGAGGAGTGATCCATGCCCTCATGGCTGTGTTTCACCCAGCAGCACACACAGGGCAAAAGCCCACCCACAGGTGGCATCGCCCTGTTGTCTGCAGCCCTGGGCATGGAGGGAGTCTGAGTTACTGCCCTGGCAATTAGACAGCTCTGTCCTGCCAGGCAATGCCAGATCCACTCCAGTGAGTGATGTGAAGGGTGTCTCTTTGCTTGGCCAAGAGCAGGTAGAGCAGCTGCCTCTGCTCCCTTTGGGACAATTTACTCCTCTCACAGCCTTCCCACCCACCTCCTGTGGCAGTGATGGTCCAGAGGCCTGAGCCTTTCTCATTGTCACCAGCTGCTTTTTCTCTCTCTGACTCTCCCCTTCTGAATTGGGTTTATTTTGGTTTTGAGCTGATAGATGGATTAGCATTTATCACCAGGCTGACTACCAGAGGGCTATTAAAAGTGATTTGCAATGTAAATACTTTCGTCATCAAGCACATTTTCTTTAGACTAAGGTTGACTTTTATGAATATTAAAGCCTTGTAGATGGGTTCAGCAAGTTTGTGGGAGTACGTCTGTCACAGGGAGAGGGACTGGCTGCCTGCACTGTGCTGGGGAGGCAATCTGGATCCACCCGAGGGCAGAGGGATCTGGTGGCAGAGGGAGGGAAGTGAAGCATGAGAGGGTGTGTGAGGCAGAAAGAAAACCTGAGTGCCTTGAAGGACAGAAAGAAAGGAGGGTGAGCATGGGAGCATGTGCAGGAGTGCATCTCTCTGTGAGCAGGATGGGAGGACAGGCTTAGTCTGGAGTGTTTTTTCTGGAGGCTGGCAGAGACTGCCAGGCTAGGGGAGATCTTGTGGAAGGAAGGGGGAGACTGGCCAGAGTTGATGGTGAGCAGATTTGTCCCTGGCAGAGCTCAGTGCCAGAGGCATGTGTCTGAACTGGTACACACCCCATGTACTACAGGGATGGGTGAAAACTGCTCCTTGACTTGAGGATGCCCTGCTGTGAGTGTAGGGTTGCAGGAGCAGCACTGAATTCCCCAAGTCCCCCAGCAGACACAGCCTGGCATTAGTTTGTGTGCCAGGAGCCAGTGCTGGCTGCTGCTGTGCCTGCTGCATGTTTGAGTACAGTGACTGGGAATCTGTCAGGGATAATGGCTGGATGTTCCTGGGCTTGTGGGGGTAGCCAGAGTAAATGACTTTTCCAGCTCTTCAGAAATATTCATCTGCACACCTGCTCAGTGGTGAAACCACTGCCTCAGGATGGCTATGGATGGGCACTGTCACGAGCCAAAGTGGAGTATCAGGGTGGTCACTTCCCACTGGTTTCTGCATAATCCCATTCAGAGGCAGAGGTGAGAGGAGTGGCTTTGTCTGTTCCTAGGTGTTTGTGGTGTTTTGGTGCAAGGACAATTTTTGAGAGGGAGGAGCATGGTGGAACTTTGCCAACTGATAATGAAAGACTAGGTAATGCTGATTAGAGAGCAAGCACAGCACAGCACAGCATGGCTGAAAAGAAAAATATAAGACAAAGAAGTCATTCAAAAAATAGAGTCTGGAAACAGCGTGATGCAAAAAATCAGGAGATGTGCAGTTACCTGAAAACTAGACAGCCCTAGGAGTATCCCAGATCCCTACAAGGTGATGGATACTGGGTTTACTGGCTGGTTACTCCCCCAGACCAAGCTGGGTCAGTCCAGCAAGGTAACAGGAGTCTCAGACTGTCACAGGCCTTAATCCCAAAAGAGAGTAAGGAAGGCCCTTAATTTGCTTGGGCCGTTGAATATGAAATCAAGTCAGCTTCTTCATGGCTTCTTCCATGGGAAAACCACAAGTCCCTCCTGTCCCACCTCACAGCCTGTCACAACACACGTGGCCAGGGGAAGGGTTGGAGCTGGGGTCTGATTCTGCAGTGGATTAACTGTTGTTCATGACCACTGCTGACATGGCCCAGGAAGGAAGGTGATGTCCCTTTGGTGGCAGCAAGGGAGGCTGGTGGAACTTACTGTCAGCCCATGAGAAGGGAATGTGTGAATATGTCAAGCCAAAAGAAGCAAGTGCTGTCTTTAACTGGAATATGTATTGTGAGTCCAGGCTTTCAGAAATTCTGTTTCTGTCTAATGGGTGCATATAGCTAAGCTAAGAGAATATGAAAAGTTTTGTATTCAATTTGGTCACACATTTTTATCTCCACGACTGATCAGCTTTGGAAGAAGACATCTCACTCTTCATTACAGTCTTTTGTCTTTCTATGGGGACTTGTAGTTTGAAAACAAGAGTCCAATCAAATAACCCAACTCCATTACAATCAAATTGTCTTTGCAGCAGATATTTCCTCAGTCTGGTAAGTTCTCACAAAGTATGACAAAGGTTTATTCACATTATTTTTTTAGGGGGAAAGAAGGAGGAGGAGAGGGTGGTATTTCTTTGAGATCAGGCCTTTGGACAAGGCAAGAGACTCCAAATAACTGTCTGGAGTCTTTGATGGGTTTTGGTCAGTGACTGCAAAGAGAGCGTGGGCAGATATTAAGCTGAAAAGAGCCAGCAAAGGCTCATTGCACCCAGTGCAATCACATGGCTCCACACCAGCCAACACATGGAAAGCTTTGTCTTCTTGCTTCTCAAAGAAGGCAGGAAGCAAAACAAATATGAGTTGACTGAAGAAATGCCAGAATGTGGCCTATGGTGACCAAAATAATGGTGGTGCCTCTGCTTCCCTGCTGTGGCAGGAGCCTCTTGGTGTGCAAAGACAGCAGCAGATGCAAGTGCCAAAAGGCTTTAACCTTTTCAGGGTGCAGAGATGCACCTGGAGCGGGAGATGTGTCATCAGAGAAAATTGTCTGAATTACCTTAACAATGTTCTCTCTGCAGGAATTCAAAAATGTGTCTCCACTTGCAGGGAGAAGATACCAGTTTGCAGGATCTAGGGAAAAGAGAGGTCCAGTCTGTGAACTGGACACATCTTTAGATGAGACATCGACTTAAAATACTGCACTTTTATTTAAGTGCTACCTCCCAGAGCCAGAGAGGTACGAGGAGAGGGTGAGGGGGTGAAGGAGTGGATGGTAGGAACCCATCTGCTACGTAATCGCTTCAAGGGGGGGTTAAAGTGGGGCTTTTATTTGTTTATGTGTGTCTGTGCATGTGTGTGTGAGAGCTGAGCAGTTGGGGAAATGATACCCGTGTGTGTCTGTGAGACAGCACGAGTGAGAGGCAGAGGGTGGGTGAGGGAGGTGCTCTAGGTGTAAAGTGGAGGGAGGGGGAAAGGTGTACAGGAAAGGGAAGACTTCTTTTTTTCCCTTTCCCCTTTGTTTCTTCTTGTTTGGCACTTTCTCATTACCAAAGCCAGACCTGGGGGACAGTCAGTCAGCTGGTTGTGGAACTGCCTGGTGAATTTTTTTGTTGGCATGAACACCCCAGTTCCGATTGTTAGTGACAGCCCGGCAGAGTTTTTTGGCGGCAGGGGAAAGCGCCGAGGCCTCCCTTTGCCCAGGCCGTGCCGGGCCCCGCTCTGCGCCTCCCTGCTCCCCGCTCTCTCCCGCCTTGGGATCGCTCCCGGCCGCAGCGGATCGGGGCTCACCCCGCCGGTGGGTGCCGGGGCTGGGCGGCAGGGCCGGAGAGCGGGGAGCGGGCGGTCCCGGAGCGCTGTCCGGGGTGCTGCAGGAGCGCTCCCGCACATCTGGCCGCCGAGGACGCGAGGCCGCGTCCGGGACCGGGGGGGGGAACGGCGGGGTGGGGATTGGCAGCGGCTCCTGACGTCTGAGCCCCCCTCCCCTCCCCTCCCCGCCCCCGCCCCGCCGCCTTCTCGCGGCGGCGAGGGGGACGCGCACCTGGGGGCGACACATCTGGGGGCGACACATCTGGGCGCGGGGGAGGCGGGGGCGGGGGGAGGAGGACAGGGCCGAGCCGGCAGCGCCGGGCCCTCCCCTCTCCCCGCCCCTCCCTCCGCCGCGCGCGGCGCCGCCGGCACCGGGAGCCGGGACCGGAGCCGGGACCGGAGCCGGGCCATGCCAGCCGGAGCCCCCGCGGGCGCGGCGCGGCACCATGGCCGCTGAGAACCGCTCGGCGCCGGGCGGCGGCGCGCCCTGGGCTGGGCTGCCCGGTGAGTCGCTGCTCGGGGCTCCGTGTGCGCGGGGCGGGGGGCGCGGGGCATCCCCCGCAGGGTCCGGCGGCGGGGGCGGCATGGCTTTGGGGTGCATGGGGAGGGGGCCGCGCACCCCCGGGGGATGTGGCACGCGGTGCCCCAGGAAAGGGGGAGGCGTCTCTGCCAACTTTCCCACATTCCTGCGTCTCTCCGGGAGCGGCGGGGTGGCCCGCGGGTCGGGACCCTCGCGCTGGTTCGCTGCCCCGGGATGTCCGGAGCCGTGCAGCCCTGCCGGGGCACCGGGGTGGTGTCTGGCAGCCCCTTTCCCTGCTCCCATCCAAACCACCACCGTTCCCGGGATCCGCCGCCCGAGGAACCTCGGGTCCCTCTTGTCACCCAGGAAACAGCCTTGTCAGCACCCTGAGCAGGGAATATCAGCAGCCTGCGGCTCCGGGGGCAGGCACCCCCAGGGGTGCAGCTGCTGCTAGGAGTTCTTCCCCCAGGAAGAACCCAGGACGGGGGTTATTTGCTCCCCTGCCGCCTTCTCTGGGAAGCAGACATTCCTGGACAAGAAACTACCTGCACGCTTTCTTTGCTTCCCTCACTGTTCCAACAAGAGCAACAGGGACAGGATCCCTCGTATTTTCGATACTTTGTCGCCATACTGGGCAAACCCCTCTGGCGCTTGTGGCCACCTCCCAGGACATGACTAGGCAGAAGTTTTCCCCCTCTCCACGGAGCCCTTTGCCAGGTTGGGCATTGCAAGGGAGACAGATGTTGCCCACTCTCTCCCTCAGCGTGGATCTCATCTTTCCTTTAGCCCTTTTTGGCCCTGTTGCACCCTTCCTGCTGGTAATGACAGAGCTGCCCCGTGCTCTCTGTTGGCCCATCATGGACAAGAGTCGGGCAGCCACACCCTTCTTTCCAAAATAATGACATTGGCTTCAAATCAGGGAACAGTTATTGTCGTTTTTCTTAAATAAAAGCAGCACTGGCTTCTGTCTGACCTGTTTTCAACCCCTCTGATTGAGCTGGGGATGGATTTTTCTAGCTGGTCTTTGGAAAGCCCAAGGCTAGGGAGATACTTCCCAATCTGAGGAACAGCTGGTGTTCCCCTGTGCCCTGCTGGTAGCTGGGATTTGCTTGGGCATTTGGAGACTCCCTGCTTTGTCACAACTGCCTTGAGTGACCTCCAAGGGTGGTTTGACTTCTGCCACAACTTGCAGAGTGAACAGAGGGGCTGGAAGGGTTGCTACCAATGCAGTTGGGTGGCTTGTTGATGCAGGCACTCTCTATCAAAATACTCAGGTGCCAGGATCCCAGAGCCCAGGCTCTTGGTAAAACAGCACAAGAGACAATGCTCACGTTGAGAGCACAGGTGACACCAGATGCTTTCGCTGTCTCTACTGCTGGGCAGCACCTCCTGCTTCCTAACACCCTAACTTCTGTGATCTGAGCACCTCTGCTGCTCTCCAGCCTGGACTAGGCCCCCATGGGACACCCCAGCAAAGAGCAGGGCAGATCCCCTAAAAAGAGGAGATCCTAACCAGCGACCCATCCTGGTTCCCCCTTCAGCCGGGATGGCAGCCAGCGGTGGGAGCCCAGGGTGTGGGAGGTGGGGATGGGAGCAGGGGTGCAGTGGTGGGCAGCAGCCCTGGTTCCTGCAGGAGCCAAGGCAATGTGCCCTTGCTCAGAGCAGCAGCGAGTTCCCAGGGCTGCCGGACGGAGCAGGAGCCCGGGAGTGACCCGGGGAGTGGGCAGAGGAGAGCGGGCGGGAGGAGGAGGAGAAGGAGGAGAAGGAGGAGAAGGAGGAGAAGGGCTACCAGTAAAAGTGGTTTGTTTGTTCACACCAGGGGCGTACCCGTCTCAGCGGGTCAGTCTGTTTTCTTTCATAGAAGAGAAATGAACAGAAATGATTAATTAATGCTGTGATCCAATTACTCTGAGTTTGCAGAAGGAGTATGGTTTTTCTCTTTTAACTGTCCCCACGAGCATCCCATTGATGTCAGGTTTTGTCATGGTTTGGATTTTGTTGTTTTGTTCTTTAAAATTAAAATGACAAATACCTCCCCAGGAAAACAAAAAAAAAAAAAAAAAAAAAAAAAGAAAAAGAAGGAAAAAAGACAAAATCTGGGAATAAAAATAGTGAACCAGGAGAAGCAGCAGATGCAGAGTAGTCCCTAGCATACCTTTGTGTTGATCCCTTCTCTGCCTGCCCTGCTGAGCCCTGAAAAGCAGCATCCACAGAGGTGAAGAGGTTTGGTGAGCCCCCAGCTGAGGTGGCAGACACAGCTCTGCAAAGGCAATGGGGAGAGCAATCATGAGAGGAGAAGGAAATGGAGACTGTTTGCAGGAGGCTGCTGCTCTTTTTGCACAAACACAGCTCCTCTTTCCACATGGACAGACATGCAGCAAGAATTTCATGTGTGCAAGCTGACCCCTTCTCCTTGGCACTCTAAGTCAGGGCTTTGATGGGCATCTTCTGAAGAAGTGGGCATTGCCCTTAATCCAGTTGCTCCTCAGTCTGACACGGGTCTATGCCCTTACTGCTCTCCAGTAAGCCAAGGGAGGAGGTTTGCTTTGCATTTCAGCATCCATTCTGGGATGGCTCTAAAACTGCATGTTTAAGACATGTTTTGAGGAGATGTAAGAGTGCAGGAGCAAGGAAATGGAAGTTTTGGACCAGAACATTCCCATCTACTTCCTCTCCTCTCTTCATTCCCATGCCAGCATCCCCTGCTGACTGCTCTTTAGCCTGCCCAAGCACCAGCACCCACCACGAGTGTGCCAGGTACCAGTGGTGCAGCGGGGCTCCACACCCTGGCAGTGCTGAAGCCTCTTCAAGCTGGTGATGGGAACTGTGCCAAATACATCCTTCTGGGGGATTTGTGCCACCAGTCAGAAAACAGACACCAGTTTCTAGGAGGACTCATGTGCTCTCCTTCCTGCCCAGGGCCCTGGCAGACTGGGGGATGAGGGCCTGAATGTGTGGCTGCTGTCCAGCTCAACAGCCAGGTGGAGGAGTGTGCCAGCCTCGGCCGTCCCGGGAGCACAACCCACCACGACACCCCTTCAACCCTCTAGGCATGGCACAGTCTCGCTGCAGCCAGACCCTTGAGCATACCGAGGTGGACCCTTGCCCTGTATTCAGACAAATTCATTTACTGAAGCTTCAAGGAGTTAGGCACTTCCTGGACAAATTAATCTGGGGCAAGTGTTCCTTGATCAGGCTGGCCAGTCATTCCAGTATTTTGCTGGTGCATGAACACAGGGCAAGGTGTTTCATACACAGATCCTCCCCTTGGTGCTTAGAGTTTCAGCAGGAGACACACAACCAGTCCCTGTTCCCAGCTGGAGACACCTGGGTGTGCTCACTCTGTGTGCCTGTTGGCAGCCATCCCACCTTCCCTGCGGATCGATGCACTGGTCCTCTTGAGGCTTGACTCTGTGCCAGGACAGCACCATCTGACCTGCCTTCAGACCCTGAGTCCCCTGGCACTGTGAGCAGACGAGGCTCTGCTGGAGATGCTCCCCAGCCCCGCCCCTTGCGTGCCGGGCACAGCTGCTCACACCTTCGCCCCGGGGCTGCTCTCGGGACCCTCCAGAGATGCCTCAGCCCCGAGGCTGCACCGCATGGAGGAGGAACTCCAACAAAGGCTCAGTTTATACCTTGTATGATGTAAGTGTGCTGAGAAAATTAACATCACCAGCCTGTCCAAGCTTGCAAATGCAATGGCTGCAGGCACAGTGCTTTGTCCCTCTGACAATCCCTGAAACTGTTGCCGGAGGTCCTGCAAATCAGAGCTGTGTGCAGTGGCTCTTTTGCCTCGCTGTGACCCTGTCCCCATCATGCCTTTATGTCCCATGCAGTGTGTCCCCCATTCCCACTCGGTGCATGAGGCAGTGGCAGAGCTGCCCAAGTGCCCTGTTCCCTTCCCACCTCCTGCCCCAGAGTTGAGGTGTGTGGCTGCAGAGGAACCTCTCCCACCTGTTCCAGTGTCTCAGAGAGAGCTGGAGAGGGACATGGGGAAGCACAGGGCTGTTCACTTGTCTTCAGGAGCCTTGAAGAGGAGTTACATCCCAGGTCAGTTGGTGAAGGAGGGGCAGCTGCTAGGAATTTTGTCCTTTAAAGGCAGAACTCAGTGCAAACCATGGAGCTCCTCGAGCGCAGCAGGCTCGGCCTGAGCTCTTGGCGTGTCACTGAGATATTGAGGGTGGCTGTGCTCCTCCAGCCAAGGAAGCAGCAGCCCCTCTGGTACCACAGCTGCTTTTAAATCTAGCATATTGTATAACACCTTGCAGCTTGGCAGAGGAGGCAGTGGGGGCTGACACCAGGAGCCTCAGCTGGAAGTGTCTGGAGGTGAAATGTCATCAGCAGGGTCAAGGCTCCTGGTGAAGTTGGTTTGCACTGGCCAGTTAAGGGGTTAATGCCTTCAGCCTCTAAGCGGAATTAGATTGATTTGTCTGTGGGAAACTCAGCTGCAGTTGTGCAACACTGAGGTCTGAAAACATGAGTCTGCAAACACGATGTCCCGGGCCCCTGCCTCCGTTCCAGGTCACAGAGCAGCTCTCCAGAGGCCTCCATGGCGCCGTGCTTCACTGACCCCTCACTTGCAGAGCCTCCCAGTGTTGATGTTAGCTCCCAAGTGCTGGGCAGCACGGCAGGCTGGCTCTGCTGAGCAGAGATCCTTGAGGGATCTTGGCATGACTGAGACAGGAATGATCGTGCCGTCTCTGGTGCCTCTGGGGTGGTTTGGATCCCTGCTCCGCTGACAGTTACATCATGTGCAGTCCCAGATAAAGCCAAAAAAGTGCATGCATGTGCACAGAGAGGAGTGGAGAGCAAGGAAACCCTTCTGGCATCTGCCTTTCCTGAAAACAGGCGTGAATTGCCTGGCCTTGGGCCTGCCTTTCTGCAGCACTTAGCAGCAGTGTCTAGCAGGGTGGTCTCTACGCTTCTTGCAGGGCTCAGATAACTCACCGAGGCCCAGAAGTGATGCTCAGCTCATGAAACCCTCTGCTACTATGTGCAGTCCCAGGCAATGAGGTGGCTAAAACCCCTGCCCTGTGCTGTGGGGTGCTGCCTGCAGTGTTATTGTGGGGTGAACAGCACAGCATCCCTGACTGTCTGAGCTGTATCCCCACCCTATGGCTCGTGGGGACCCTGGGGGGCAAAAAGGGTGAGTGTAGAGTGCTGCAGGTCTCTGCATGGGGGACAGCCCCTGCCTTATTCAGCACCAGCACAACAGGCTGGGGGTCACCATCCTGCAGTGAGAGAAGTGACTCCAGGCAGAGCTGGGCTGCCTGAGCCGGAGAGCTGCAGCCCACAAAGGTTTCCAGCACCAGCACAGGTCCCACTGCCCAGCAAGGAGCTGGTGGGAGCCTCCTGAGAAGGCACAGGGAGAGGTTTGCAGGCAATGTCTCTGTGTGAGGTCTCTCCTTCTCGGAAGATTTCCTTACAACTTTTCTGTAGAGGAGATAAGCAATGCCTCCCTGGCAGACCGAGACTATTCCCACCTCCTTCCTCTCCATCCCTCCCCTTCTCTGTTGTCACCATGGATGGGGATTTCCTACCTGCTCTCCTCCCCTGGCACCCTGACCCCCACATCTTCCATCCTACCTGTCCATGCCCTGGGATCTTCTACCCACCTTCTGCCACAGCTCCTCCTCTTCACTCTGTCCCTTTGCTCAGGCATCACCTCCAGCTCCAAATACTCTGGCACGTCTTGAGGCCAAATGGGGTCTAACATTTTCAGTTTCCTTTTTCATTAGCACCCCAAAGATTCCCCTCTGCTATCTGCCCCCAGGACTAGGGCTCTCACATACACAGCCATCCAGCAGGGTTCTTGCTCCTGCCTGATTTTCTGCCCTTAGCTCAGGGCATCAGCTCTTTTCTCTCATCAGTTGCTTAGCTGGTTCATTTGTCCTCTCAAAGCCCTGCAGAGCTTCATGCTGCTCCATGGGGCAAGGGGCTCTTGTTTCCATTGTCAGGTCTCTAAAATAAATGAGCACCTTGCTGTTTGCTCCCTGTGGTGCCTCAGCTCTGAGATGAGTTACAGAGGAACTCTGCCAGAGCAGCTCTGCACTCATCTCTGACTGCCCGAGCTGCATCCTCACCCTGCGGTTCACGGGGACCCTGGCGGGCAGAGAGGGTGAGTGCAGGGTGCTGCAGGTCTTTGTGTGGGGGCCAGCCCTGCCTTGTTCAGCACCAGCCCTGGCACCGGGGACAGGCCTGGGCTGGCAGATCCCCCAGGTGGGTGGTAGGGACCTGGCATGGGCACCTGTGGCTGTGTGAGGCCGTGGCAGGGTGAGGGAGCTTCCCCTACAACTGGCTTCCCAAAAAGAGCCAAGTCCTTCCCCTTGCCATCCCCAGGCAAGGCCCGTCCCTGGGGCAGGGGGAGCTGCTCTTCTAAGCAAACAGCTCTTGGGTGGTGCAACACTTGCCCCTCCAGCCCTCAGTCCCTCCTCCACCACCCTCTCTCCCACGGGCACCTGCTCCTCTCCCACTAACCCCGGGAAGAGCCCAGGGAATCCAGGCAGTCACTTGTTGCTGTACTCGTCCCTCTCTCCCCTCCTTCCTCTCTGCTGGCTGCTCCCGGAGCCCTTCCCGGCCGTGGGCCCTGGAGCTGCAGTGGGGTTATTTCTGCTGCGCTGCCTCCAAACAGCTGGGTTCTGTTAGAGCCTCAGCCCAGGCATATAAAAGAACGTGAGCATCTCTCTGAGGCAGAGAGCATTAATGCAGTGGATGGGAGGGGAGAAGTGTGGCTGCAGCCCAGGCTCAGCTGGAAGCCCAGCACCTTCCTGGCTCAGCGGCATGGGCTGAGCTCTGCCCCCGGCAGGGAGCGGCAGCCCTGGGCCGGCCGAGGCGGAGGGCACCGGAGGGAGGGCTCTGTGTCCCGCTGGTCCCGCCGAGCGATGCCGCCCCGGTGAGCCCTCTCCCCCCGGGATGTTACCGCCGGAGCCAGCGCGGGCGTGGGAGCTGCTGGGGAGCCGCCGGTGCCGGGGAGCCGCAGGCTGGGCACAGCAGGGTAAGGCTGCACTTCGGCTTGCATGGCATTGGCCGTGCACACTTGCTAGTGGCATTCCACTCCTAGGTTATTTATTTGGCCTAATAATTGGGTGACAGGTGGTTAATTAATTGTCAAAGTGACCGGTGTGCTGGTAGGCTATTTATAGGAGTGACCTTTCAATTACTTCTTAAAAACCATTCTCACTGTCTCGCTTCTTGTCTGGTGATGCTGTGGACAAATGGCATGCGGCCCCTCACAACCTGCAGAGAGCACATTCGGGGTACAGGGAAGTGCTGGGGGGGCAGTTTGGGCAGGGGGTGCAGCTGTGCCTGCTGTGGGATGCTGCTGAGCCTGCTGGGCTGGGCAGCGCCTGCAGGAGCAGCTCAGCAGCCACGGCTCCGACCTGCAGTGCTTCCCTGCCACCCCGGACACGGTGCCTCGGCTTTACTCCGAAAGCCAGCATCCACCACACAGTCACAAGCAGCAGCGAAGGCAGGGAGGTTTCTGCCTTGCTGGGGTGGTGGGGTTGCCCAGCTGCAACACTCCCTTCCGGCCCTGGACACAGCGAATTTTCCAAACCTGATGAGCAAACACGTCAGGCACGGGAGGGTTCTCTGGCCCACTCGCCTCCCTCTGAAAGCTGGCTGCTCCTGTGCCTCTGAGCTTGCTGCTTCTCCAGTGGCTCCAGGAAAAGCTATCGGAGGTTCTGGTGGGGATGGAGGAAATTGCTTTGCCTCATGAGGACCAGTTGAATAGCAGAGGAAGAAAGAAGAATAAATTATTCAATGGAAAAATCAAATGCCCAGAACCACCCCATATGTTACTGACAAGAAACAATTCCTGCTCCACGATGGCTCTGATCTCCTCTGGAGCAGGTTAAGGACTCCAGGGATGCATTGACGAGAGGGGTGAAAGCACAGCCACCAGCTGGAGGGCAGGGGGAGCCCTGCCATTTTAACACAACAGATCCTGCTGGCCCCTCATCTCCTTTCTGTTTTTCTGGTTTCTTATTGCCTTCATCATTCCAATACAGAGGCACAGAAGCAGACCAACACCAGCCCTCCCCCTGCCAGACACAGGGTCTTCTCTCATATGTTGTATTTCTAAGGTGCCTGTTGCCAGTATCTAGGAATTCTGTTTTCACACTCTGAGGGGTGTGAATCTGTCAACCAGAACAACCCTTCACTAGTTGTAAAGTGGTGCTGTGATTCAGGAACTAATTAACAGCTGTTAGATAATGCAATTAGCGCCACAAACTGCCACCCTAAGTATACCTTCCCTTTGTGAGCGTGAGCCATAAATGTCTAGCATCTTGTGTTTTGCCTCTTTTTTCTCTCTCCTCCTTATGGTGGTGGCTGCACACACTGCCCAGCCCCACAGCACATCAGCAGTTTGACCCGACAGGATTGATCCTATTAAGACTTTTACCCTCTCTGGACTTTTAGGAAGGCCAAGACAAGCAGGTGGCTGGCAGTAGGGGGTGGCCTGGCTCTTTCCAAACATGGCACCAAAGGTGGTGTGCCCAGGCCCAGCCTTTGGCACCCAGGCAGAGCAGGGGGTGATGTGTGCCTTCTCCTGGAATGTGCCTGTGGTGGAGGGGGCCACCTTCCCTCCCTCCTGGAGACAGGCAGCACCCAGAGCCCCACAGGATCCCTCCAGCCAGGAGCTGACCACCACAGCCCCTCCACCCTGTCCCTGGGGTCGAGGTCACTCTCAGTTTGGCTGTTGCTCCAAACCCATGCAGGGCTAAAGCCCATTTCCTCTGGGAGCAGCTCATGCTCGTAGGTGTCCACGGAAGCACAGCTTTCTCTGATTCCTCTCCTTCCCCTGCAAACCTCTTCCTCCCCAGAGTGGTGTGTGAGCATGGAGCTTGCTTTGTGATGGGGCTCCTTGCAGAGCTCTGCTCACTCCCAGAGGCTTTGCTTCAACCACATGTGGACCAGACGTGGCTTTGCCCCCCCACTTGATCCCTGAGGATCCCCAGCCCTGAGGATGATGCTGGGATGGGGGCAGTGTCAAAACAGGAAGGGAGATGTCTGGTGGTGACATGTGGGACAGGGGCTGTGGAGCAGAGCGAGGCTGTGCAGTACAGAGAGGAGAGGCAGGGAACACTGGGGCAGTAGGGCTGCTTGCTCCAGGAGCTCATCCCACAGCTTGGAGTGCCACCATCACATGGGGGTGTGTAAACAGCAGCCTCTCCTAGCTGCCCTTGCTGAGCCGGTGCAGAGGGTGGCCAGCTCCTTCCACACAAGGAGCAGCAGGGCTGGGAGGGAACTAAACCCTCCATCCCTCGTCAGCTGAGGGCTCTGCAGGTGCTCAGCCACGAGCTGCAGCCGATGGAGCACCAGCCTCCAGCTACTGCAGATTCTTGGGCACAGCAAGGTCAACAGCAGTCCCTGGCAGGGCTTTCTGCTCTCCTACCTGGCAAGGGGCTGTGTGGCAGTTCACAGGAGCTGACAGGCTGGGAAGGCTTGCTGGAGAGGCACGTGAGGTGCAGCAAGGAAATTGCAGTTTTCTGCTGTGGTCTCGGGTGTCACCCTGTGACAGAGCACTGGCTTTGCTCTCGCTCTGGAGTTGAATCCTCACACAGGGTGGTCACACCCATGATTGCAGACAACAGTGGAGGCCCTGCTGTGCCCAGTGCCTGCAGTACTTGGACCCCACCCAAATGACAATTTTCTCTGCTTGGATCTGTGGCTGTGTGGGAAGTGAAAGGTATTTCCCTTGATGACACGATTGGTGACCACTGCAGCAGCCACAGAAACTCTTGGACCAGAGGACACTATTGGTAAAGAGCTGGAGGCTCCCAACAGCATTGATGGAGAGGAGAAAACCAGCTGTAAACCACTGCCAAAAGTCTGAGGGTGTTTGCTGTAGCTGGCTGGTGCAAGCAGGTGAGGGAGAGCACCCACTGAGCACTGCAGACACAGAATGGTTGTGTGCAGGCTGAAAAGCCAACTGGTGTCACAGGTAGGGGTATCAGCCCCAGGAGCCCTTCTGAAGTGTTCTCTCAGCTTTATCAAAGCTGTGTCTCCTCCCTGTCTGTGGTGTCATCATGAAAGCAGGGTGCCAAAGGGAATGGAGGCAGAGAGGGCGATGCAGGATGGAGGCTGTGAGGGGAGGGAGAGAAGAAATGCGCTCCTGGAGGTGCAAGGAGCAAGCACTGGGCACTGGGGTACTAGGGAAAGCATTTAGTGGAGACACACCAAGTCCTGGAGAGGTCCCTTGGTGTCTGGTGTCTTGGTGTCACAGCACTGGGAACAGTGATTTGGCTGGCATGAGGGTGGAGATGCTGTCACACTGGTGAGTTTGTTGCAGCTCCACAGCTCTCCTGTGTGCTCTCTCCATCCTGGGACACGTGATGGACACATGATGGGGATACAGACAGAGGTGTGACTGCCTGAGGGCTGTGCCCCCACCCGGGCCCTTCCCACACAGCCTGGATGCTCTCCATCTCGAAGGCAGAGATCTATTCCTAGTGCCCATACAGGCATAATGCATGGCTTGGTCAGCTGCACAGACCTACCAATTTTGCAGCATCCTTGGCCTTCTCCCAGCTCCAGACTGAGCTGCCTCCTCTGCTCAGGAAGGCAAAGGCAGCGCCAAGTGGTCCCAGTGAGCTCAGAGAGGGTGTCGGGGGCAGAGGATGAGACGGGGGATGGAGAGCAGAAGAAGGGAAAGAAAGGGTGCCTGGTGGGCGGGGGTGGGGCAGAGAATAGCCAGGGATCTGAGGCGGGGGTGAGCGGTGTTCACAGCTCCCAGCTCACACGTGTAGCTCTGTCTGTGTTGTACGTTATCCTCACACCTTCAAGCATTTTCAGTCTTCCTCTTTCCCTCACACAGGGGATTGCTTTATTTTTGTTGTTAGGTGAAGGTTTATTTTCTCAGCGCTCGGTGTTTCAGCCCCGCACCCTGAGGCGGCAGCTGCCTCCGCCCGCTCACTCCGGTTTGCAGCGTGACCTCCGGGTGGCATCCCAAGCCCCGCGTGTGGGGATGCCGCAGCCTCTCCTCCCGCTCCTGGGTCACCTACGGAACAGCTCGGGGTTGAGATGGACTTCTCTTACATCGGGAAACTGAGAGCACAAGCCTCTGTCAAGGCTGATAACTAATTAGACACGCTGAAAAGAGGATGCCAGTTCACGAACAAAAGTGAGAAAACTGAAACCCACATTTTAGCGGAGACGATGGAAAGGTTTCTTTTCAAGACTTTCAAATTCTTCTTGGAAGAGCTAGGGTAGATGTCTGCATGATTGCTAGCTTGTCTGATCAGTTTGATTAGCTGTTACAAGAATGACAGTTAAATCTCCCCATCTCACCAAAGTGAAGAAATTTAAACTCATTTCAATTGTACTGAAACCAACCCCCAAACTGCCATGATTATATATTTCTAAGACATTTTATACACTTATCACCTCTTCTCACATCCCTGGCTGGGTGCCCAGGAAGGATGGCAGCAGAAACTTCTTTCCCTCTCCCTCAATGCATCCCTTGTGCTTGGAGCTGGGTGCAAAGATGGGCAGTGCTACCAGGCTTCCTCACCCCACCCATATCTGGCACATAGCATCTACCAAAGAGCACTGCTGTCTTTTAAAAGCCTTTTGTCTTCATAGACACGCTTAGAGGATAATGGTAGAGAGGTATTTCTTTGTCCCTCACCCACTTCTTTCCCTTGCACCTGTAAGAGGAGCTGCACCACTGTGGCAGCTGTAGCCTTGCTAATGCAGAAGCTGCCTAAATGGCTACATCAGACCCTGGCTTTAGCATCTCAGCAGCCACATTTCCATTTAATTACACCTGTGCCTCTTTAGAAACTGCTTATATTAAAAACTTGGCTATTTACTGATGGCAGAGATCTCCTACCCTCACCACAATTGAAAGACAAGGGCATTTATTTTCAAATACTTAAAACAGACAAGCTGATCTCAAAGCCCCCCAGACCCTGTTTGGAAGATAATGGCATGTCTATACATTCAGCAAAATCAGCTTCAGGAGTCCCAGGCATCTGGAGGCAGCCCCCAAGGCAGAGCCAGCCTGTGCTGGGTGCTCCCACTGTGGGGACACTCACTGGCTCCTGCTGGGTTCCTGGCAGCAGCACCCACGGGGCTGAGCCCCTGCCCTGGGCACCAGGAGGAGCTGCTGGAGGGGCTGCCCTTGATGGTCTGGCAGGGTTGGGATGCACCCAGAGGCCAGGGTGAGGCTGGTGAAGGCCCAGCATGTTTTGGGGGCCTGGATGATGTGGGAGAGGCAGGTTCAGTGGGAAGTTCTTCTGTCCAGCCCAAATCCCTCAGTGCCTTTGCTTTTCCTTTGCTTTCCAGGAAATTCCCTTTCATCTCAACATAGCACTTCTTGTCTGTTGATTTTTTTTTAAAGGTCCATTCTACTCTTACCTTGGGCGATTAACCACAGGCAGCTTGGTTTGGATGAAGGCAGTAATTCTGTCTGTAATTCTCATCACTTTTCATAAATAATTCCATGTATCATGCTGAGGTGTCTGACTCCACACCGTACATCTCTGTGGCCTGGGTGGCTGCACTGTGATGTGGGACTGGGGGAAGGGGCCATCACTTCCCAGCATCACTGCCTGATGGCACTTGTGCAGCTCCCTCCCTCTCCTGAGCCTGCTGTGCTGTGCACTGCACCACACCAAATTACCCATCTTCAGCCCTTCTTGGCTTTTCAGCACCTGTGTCTCTGCAGTGTCACCCTTTGGTCAGGGCCACCTCTGCTGGACAGGCTGGTGCCCCTGGTAAGATGCTGTGGGACTCACAGAAGCTGTGGTGTAACTTGCTGTTTTCCTTCTCCCAGATTTCATCTTCCAGAAGGAGCTGTTTGCTGTGCGAGACACAGGTGAGCCAAGCAGACCCTGGCACGAGCTTTGGGGGTTAGGGCCCTCTTGGGGAGTGCTTTGGGGAGGTCAACAGGACATGTCTGGGGCATACCATAAACCTGCTCTTGTCCCTGGGGCAGGGCACAGTGCTGTGCTGTTCTGGCAGTGAGTGCTGTACATGTACCCCCTGGGCTCTGCAGTCCTCTTTCCCCCAGCCCTTTGGCCTCCCTGTGTGCCTCTCTGGGGTACACAAGGTTGTGCTCCTGCTGGGATATGTAAAGAAGGGACCATCACACCCTGGACATGGGGCTGTCCTAGCCCCATTCTCTCTGCAACTCGTATGTCTCCTCTACTGCTAAATAGGGTCACAAGAAATGCCTCCAACTGACCTCTGGACTGTCAGAGAGAAGTCCAGGAATGCCAGGAGATTTTTGAGCGCTAGCCAACAGCAGTTCTGGCCTGGGAAACTGAGGAAATGCTGCCAGGACAGGCTGGCAGGTCTGATAGTCTCCCTTTCTGTCCTCGCTTTCCTTGCAGATCCCATGCACAACCTCTCTGCTCAGCCCTGGCAGGCAAAGATGGCCAACCTGACCTATGACAACTTCACCCTGGGCAACCGCTCCGAGGTGGCCGTGCAGCCTCCCACCAACTACAAGACAGTGGAGCTGGTTTTCATCGCCACTGTCACCGGCTCACTCAGCCTTGTCACCGTGGTGGGGAACATCCTGGTGATGCTCTCCATCAAGGTGAACCGCCAGCTCCAGACTGTCAACAACTATTTCCTCTTCAGCCTGGCGTGCGCAGACCTCATCATCGGGGTCTTCTCCATGAACCTCTACACGGTCTACATCATCAAAGGCTACTGGCCACTGGGGGCCGTGGTGTGCGACCTGTGGCTGGCCCTGGACTATGTGGTGAGCAATGCCTCTGTCATGAACCTGCTCATCATCAGCTTTGACCGGTACTTCTGTGTCACCAAGCCCCTGACGTACCCGGCCAGGAGGACCACCAAGATGGCAGGGCTAATGATCGCGGCCGCGTGGATATTGTCCTTCATTCTCTGGGCCCCTGCCATCTTGTTCTGGCAGTTCATTGTGGGCAAGAGGACAGTCCCCGAGAGGGAATGCTACATCCAGTTCCTCTCCAACCCGGCGGTGACATTTGGCACAGCCATTGCTGCTTTCTACCTGCCCGTGGTCATCATGACGGTGCTGTATATCCACATTTCCCTGGCCAGCAGAAGCAGGGTAAGGAGGCACAAGCCTGAGAGCAGGAAAGAGAGGAAAACCAAGTCCCTCAGATTCCTCAAGGGACCCACGGTCAAACAGAACAACAATAACTCTCCCAAGAGGGCCGTGGAGGTGAAGGAGGAGGTGAGGAATGGGAAAGTGGATGACCAGCCATCTGCACAGACAGAGGCCACTGGCCATCAGGAGGAGAAGGAGACATCCAATGAGTCCAGCACCGTCAGCATGACCCAGACCACAAAAGACAAGCCCACAGCAGAAATCTTGCCAGCAGGGCAAGGACAGAGTCCAGCCAACCCCCGGGCGAACCCAACTTCCAAGTGGTCCAAGATTAAGATTGTCACCAAGCAGAGTGGGACTGAATGTGTCACCGCCATTGAGATCGTCCCAGCCAAGTCAGGTGCCTCTAACCACAACTCCCTGGCCAACAGCCGCCCAGTCAATGTTGCCAGGAAGTTTGCCAGCATCGCCAGGAGCCAGGTACGGAAGAAGCGCCAGATGGCTGCCCGAGAGAAGAAAGTCACCCGAACCATCTTTGCCATCCTGCTGGCCTTCATCCTCACATGGACGCCCTACAACGTGATGGTCCTCATCAACACCTTCTGTGAGACCTGCGTGCCCGAAACAGTCTGGTCCATCGGCTACTGGCTCTGCTACGTCAACAGCACCATCAACCCAGCCTGCTATGCCCTCTGCAATGCCACTTTCAAGAAAACCTTCAAGCACCTTCTCATGTGCCAGTACAGGAACATTGGCACAGCCAGATAAACTGGTACTCAGGGACCACTTCAGTAACATTATGGAAACCCTTCCCTTTGCCTCCTTTGCCAGCGGGGGTTCTTCTGCTCCCCACTCACAACAGAGCAGACTGCAGTGATTGCAGATGATGCCCTTCATCCAACGCTGACAAAAATCCAAGGCATCTCTGAGCTGCAGGTCCTTCCAGTCACCCTGGGCCTGGGGACTAGCTCGGGGAGCCACCGGGAAAGCCAGAGGCACAAGGAGATGTGGTCACCAGGAGCCCTTCCCAGCTCCATGCTCTTGAGATTGGCCAAATGGTATCAGTGTTTCTCCTAAGACTGGATGTACTTTTTCCCCCAGCCCTCTCCAAGGCATCAGAGCTTGTCTGCATGCAGATGGGCTAATGCTGGATGCTTTCCATTGGCTTCTAAAGTGTTTATTACCCAAGAAATTAAAAGAAACCAGGGTCAAACATTTGCTAGACATCTTGGACCAGGCTGGCTCAGGCATGCTAATGGGGAGTCCTGCTGGCCCAGCCAGGCCCCCTGTGAAGGCAGTCAAGATTGGACCCTAACAGATGTGGCCAGCTGCTTCCTTTCCCCTGAGAGTGCCATCGGACACCCTCACCCAGGAACTTGGGGCAGAATTTTTCCCTGGGCTCTGGCTCTGCTCTGCCCTTCACACCTTTTCTGCCCTCTGACAGCAACTTGCTGGAAAGACAGACAGATAAACCAAGCATTTCACTCCTGGGTGAGGAGGGTGAAACCCAATCACCTCCGACAACGATGGAAACTAAAACTGCAAAGAAAAGCAGTAGTGTGGTGCAGGACTTGCCCCACAGCCCTGGGGGAATGGGGCCCCTGAGAAGTGGGCAGCAGTGACTGTGAGAATAACTTTGGGAGGGACAGGGGGACCTGGGGGTCTCATAAGAGGGTGGGAGGAGGGTCTGCAATGTGGCCAAGGTGCCCCGTGTCTCATCTGGGCCATGAGCAGGTCCCCGCTCTCCCCACAGTGGGTGTGATGCATGGCTCTGGAGGCAGGAGAGGATGACGATGGCCTCCAGCCCTGCTCCTGCCCTGGGTGCAGGGGGCTCCTCCAGGGAGGCCAGAGGAGCCGGTTGCTGAGCTTTGTAAATGGATGTAACGCTGTCACGGGGGGTGCAGCAGAGCCCTCAGCATGCGGGCTTCAGCCAGCGCCTCCAGCCTCCTCCCAGCCCACCCGTCTGTGCAACCCAGAGCGCCCTGGGGCTGCTCCCCAGCTTCTCCCAAAGCCAGGTGCAAGCCTTGGTGGTGGGCACAGCCAGGTGCAGGCAAAGGATGGGATGTTTTGGGGCCGCTCTAGCACTGGCAAACTCTGTGTCCGTATGTCCTCCCTGTCCTCATGCCAGGGTGCAACCTGCAGAAAGGCTGCCCCAGCCCAGATGGGAACCCCAGCACCACTGCCTTTAGGGGTACCCAAAATGCCTGGTGGGTTTCTGGGTATTTTTAAATGGTTACAACTGCAGCCCAACACACCCCAAGCCAAATAAAGACCTTGGACCAGGAAACTAACGGCCGTGGTGTGAGGAATGAATGAGTCACCACCTGGGTGGCTCCTTCCCCGTTTCCCAGTGTCACCCACTGGTGACATTTCCTGCAGCCCATCCTTTCTGCCAAGATGAAGGGGGGCAGCTTGAGGTGTTGTTGCAAAGAGGCTGTGAGGTCTGGTGCTTTCTCCAGGACCATGTGCATGTGGCACCCAGGCCACCACTGCCAGCTGCATGGTAACTTCACTGCTGGTGCCAGTGGGGTCAGCAAAAGTGGGGTTTGCTGGGGTTTCCAGCACAGCAGTACCTTGTGGGGACAACAGGGGGGCGGGGTTCTGATACTTTTTTAAAAAAGATTTTTATTGGAAAAGAAAAAAAAATCCAAAAGGAGGGAGAGCTCCCACCCAGCACTGGTGATGGCATGGCAAAGGCAGAGGGGCTGCAGCCCCAGCATGGACACACATGGTTAGCAGTGCCAGAGAGGAGGCACAGTTGCTTCTCAGGGTGATGGTTGTGTTTTCCTCAGCTGCTGCAGGTAAGTCGTGCCCCAGCCAAAGGGATGCTGGAATAAACCCCCTGAGGTGAGAGCAGTCCTTGAGTGAGAAGCTTGAGTGATGGGGTTGCCTGGGCATTCAACACCCGCCCTTCCCTCTGGCACCGGTACCTGGTGGAGGAGGGAGGCGGCTCCTGGGCTTGCAAAAGGATGCCAAAGGCAACTCATTTGGGCTGGAGGGTGGAAAAAGGTGTGTTCCATCCCAGCTCTCTGAGCACATCCCAGTGAACCCCAACACCAGGCCAGAGGAGGTGAGCAGGGTGCACTAGCAGTGCCCATGGGACAGCAAGAAAGGAGGCAGCCTATCCTGCAGGGTGGGTGGGTTTGCTCTCTACAACACTAATGATTAAAATAAGGCATCTCAGTGAAAGAGGAGGTCATGGAAAGGAGTAAGGAGAGGAGGAGGAAGACTGTAGTGTAGGCCAGCTGCAGCTGGACATCCAGTCCTGTAGGCACCATGTTGAGGGGCTGCTGAAGACACTGGCTTTCTGCTCTAGTCCTTCCCCTTGCCCTTCTTTGCTGCATTCGAGAAGCACAGGAGACAAGAGTTAGTGCATCTGCTGGCAGCTCACAGTTCCCCAGACACTGCTGTGGTAGAAACATAGCCAGCATGGCTGGCTGAGCACGGTGCAGTGGCTGCATCCCTGCAGGCAGCCTCCTGCCATGCCAAACCACATTCTGCACCAGTCCTAGTGAGGAGAGCAGGGAATCCCCATCCCACCAAAGATGACAGTGGTTTGTGGGGGGGGCAGGGTTTTTCCTGGTAGCACTTGCATCCCACCCAGCCAGCAGCTGGACTTCACAGTGCAAAGGAAAGAGCTTCCTGTGACATCACCTACACCACCAGCAAAGCCAACCCCAACAGACCAAAGTACCTCTGAAAAACCCCTGCCCAGGATCTCAACAGGACCCTTCTGGGGACAGGAGTGATGGGAACTGACCTTTGGACTTTGACTTGATCTTGGAGGAGCAGGGCTTGGTCACATAGACAGTCTCCTCACACTGGGCATTGTACAGGGCTTTCTTCAGGATGCCAGAGCGAGTCTTCAGGCCTGTCTGAGCACTACAGCCCCCCCAGCTCTCAAACTTGTACTTGCAGTCAGCTGGATGAGAGGGGACAGGCATCAGAATTAGCCAGGACCTGGCAGGACACCAGCCCCGGTCACCCAGCACAGGGTGGTCCCCAACCACCCCACCTCCATGTACCCACCTCCAAATTTCTTCTTCCAGTTGCAGGGGATCTTGCACTTGAGCTTCCTGCTCTCATCTTTGCAAGTCCCCTCGCGGTAGCCCAGGCCACAGTCCTTACTGTTTGGAACACAGGGTCCCCAGCGCCAGTCCTCACACTTGGAGCCATCCTTCTTTGTCTTTTCTGCATGGAAAAGCGGAGTGGGTGCTCTCTGCAGGGACAGGGGAGCGTGCCCCACTCTGCCCCTCTTGCCCCCTTGCCCCAGGCTGCCTCTCACCTTTCTTGCTCTTGCCAGCCTCGGCGGCAGCAGCCACCAGGATCAGAGCCAGGAGGAGGAGGAGGCTCCGACCTGCATCCTGCCTGTGGAGGAAGGAGAGAGTGAGGTGGGCTGGAGGCTGGGGTGCGATGTGGTGCCAAGGAGGGGCATGGTGGGCTGTGGGCAGCCTGTGTGGGAGTAAGGCAGCAGCTGCCTCCATTGCACACACTCACCTACATGTGTGTGCACACCCTGTGCCCTGCTTGTTGCCACCCGGTAGAATATGTTCCCTAATTGCAACAGGAAGGTTAATTGTGTACCTCAACAACTGCATCCCACCAGGGAGCTGGGCTGAGAGATTGTTCCCACCCCTGCAGCCCCCTCCCCCCCGCCTCCACTGCCCTGCATGTGGTCAAAATGTTCTCCATGGGGAACCCCACAGCCCACTGGGGATGGTCCTACTGTTGGGTGCCAGCTGCCAGCCCTTTCCCCCATATTTCTCTGTGGATCCTTTATCCATAACCCAGCAGGCTCTGCTGCCCCATACCAAAGAGCCTTGGGGCCAGGGAACACAGCTCCCATAGTACCTTACTCCAGTTCCAGAGGGTGCCAGGGAGAAGGAAAAAAGCCCAGAAAAACAAATCTGCTTCCATGAGAGGTATGAGAGTTAAATCAGTGGATTAAACACCAAAAAAAAGAAAAAGCATCCACGGTGTGGGAACTCATTGGAGGGATGGAGCAGGAGTGCTGAGTCCACTGCCCACGCCGCCCATACATGCAGGGGGTGTGCAGGTTGCACACACCTGGGAGCAGGATGGGGACAAGGGTGCACACACATAAAGGTTTGGCTCTGGGGATCGTGCCCTGACCGCCAGCCCCGATGGCCTTGGACCATGTGATGGCTCCCCTCTGGCTGCTACCATGAGACTCTGGGATCTGAGAGTCCCAGAGTCCCAGATCCTGCTCTCAGTGGGAACAAGAGCACAGGCATGCAGAGCCAGTGTTTCAAATCTGGAGACCCCTTCCCTGCTCCCCCAAAGCCTTTTAAGATGCTACCCATATCTGTGTGGCAGCAGCCATTCAGAGAATACAGGGCACCTGCCCCGGCTCTGTGAGGGGCTCTGCAGAATTGGGCTGTAGAGGACAGGATGAACCACAGGCCCCGGGGGACATCAGCACAGGGAAGAGCCCGGGGTCGGCGTTTGCTCCCTCCCCTGGGCTCCCCGGGCAGCATGCCAGAGGGAGCAGCATCCCACATTATCCAGGCTCCAGTGCACTCACCTTTCATGCATCCGCCGCCAAGCTGCCAGCTTTGCTCTGCATTGAACTGTCACAGGGAATTACAGACTGGCTGGCTGAGGGCACAGTCGTGGGGGTGAGATCTGCCTTCCCCCTCACCCAGCCCGGCTGGGAGCCATCCTGCCCAGCACAGCACGGCTCAGCTCTGTTCCCACCCATCTGCCCTCAAAGAGGACAAGGGCTCAGGTTACAGGGCAGGTTACAGATGACAAGGCTGGAGCTGGGCTGATTTACAGACATGGCTGCCCCACTTTCTGTAGCAGCTCTTATGGGATAGCACCTCTGACATCCACGTTATTCACAGCATCCCCCTGGCTTCAGGTGTTCTGTAAACTTCTCCCATCCTTCGCTGCAGAGCATTTTCCTGTGCTCCTGCACTTACCTCCCAGCCCAGCACCTTCTGCTCAGGTCTTCAAGCCCCCAGGGCAGACAGCCCCAGCTGCTGTGCTCACCCCGGCCTCACCTCCAGGCACAGACTCCCTCTGCTTGCCATGGGTGCAGTGGGGCCCTGCCCATGTGTACACAGGGATGGCAGAAGGATGCCCTCTGAGGGGATGACCAACTACGGCCCCTGAATTTGCTCCCAGGCTGGGCCCAGCACATTGCATTCCCCAGGCAAAGGTCTGCAGGGACCTTCAGCCATGGCTCTTCCTAAAGCATTCACAAGGAAAAGGGCATGCGGTTTCCCAGCTGGTTTTCCAAACAGCCAGGCAAACAAGAGCCGTTCCTGGCTGGGCTGACAGCACCTTCGGGCCTGCTCACACAGCCCTACTCCTCCCGGGTCCCTGTGGGGCCCTGGCTTCTCTCCTCCTCAGATGCTGGCTGGTTCTCACATAACACCAGTCCCCGTTCTCCCTTCCCCCCTCCTCTAGCTGCCCTGGGGTTTTATGGTCTAGGATCAGCTCTAAAAAGAAAAATAAAATCACCTGATGAAGCTGAAGCTCTAAAAAGAAAAATCACCCGGTGAAGCTGAAGCAGAGCTCAAATACCCACTATTGCAATGGAAAAGCTTGGACCTCTCTCCGGAGGTCCAAGAATGGTGATTCTGGGCCAGGTAGTGCCACCGACTTCTCCTAAAGCGGGCCACACATCCTCCCCAGCTCCTGAGCCCTCAGCGGTGTCCCCATGCGCTCCTGGGAACAGGCCGGCGGCGGGGCTGGCACCCCCCTCACAGCCCCTTTTCCAGCAGTGGGACCTCTCGGCTCGGCTTTGCTCGGCTCAAATTGCAGCTGGCTCCGGCACAGTGGTGGATGCGGGACTGCTGTCCTCCCTCTGCCGGCTGGGCTGCTTCCCCGCCGCCGGCACTCCAGGAGCTCGGGAAGCCCGCGGGCAGGAGTGCCAAGCACCGCGACGGCAGGAAGTTCCCTGCTGCCAGGAACGGGGAAAGCGAGCATGTGCCCGTGAGCCAGGGCGTTAGCACGGCCAGGAGGCTTTCCGGGAGGTGCTGAGGGAAGCACAGCCCGGGGCTGTAGGGCTTTCCAGCAGGCGGCCTCACCTCCCCTCGCAGGGAGGAGAAGGTGCTCCAAGGGAAAAGGGTTCTGCCCCTGCACGGGGGGCAGAGAGGGGAGCAGGCAGATTCCTTCCACACCTCTGCCCTCTGCTCCCTCCTCGGGGTAGATGCTGTGCCGTGAGCCCCGTGGAGCCTCTTCTCGCCTTCCGGAGAGGCGGGCGCTGGTCGAACCTCGCTCCGGGGCAGCTCCCCGGGCTCCGATCGCCACCAGCTGAGTTCTCCGTGAACCAGTGTGGGGTGCTTCCCCAGAGGAATGGGGGGTAGGGTACCGGGCTACTACCTCAACCCATCTGCTCTCCAGGAATCCTGACTCCCTACCAAACAAACTCCATCCTTCTGCATCTCCAGGCTCTTCCCTGGCTCCTCTCAGGCGATCCCGCACCGGGGGGGGGGGGGTCACCGCCCCCGGTCCTCCGGCCCCAGTCGCCCTTTTCTGCAGCTCCTCCCCAGCCAGAGGCTATCCCCCACCCCGGCAAAGCCCCGTCCCGCTCCGGGGAGCCCTCAGCCTGGATGCCTGCCGCCTGCCCGGGGAAGTCTCCGGGGAGGTCGCCGCTCGCCTGGCCGGGGGTGCCGATGGCCGGGGCTCCGGGCGGGCGGTGCGGCCGTGCTCGGGGCGCTGGGTGGGTGCCCGGGCCGGGCAGTGTGTGCGGGAGCCGCACTCACCTGGGAGCGAGCGGAGCGGAGCGGAGCGGAGCTGCTGCTGCTGCTGCCTTTGTGTGGCGGCCGCGTGCGGGGCCCCGCGCGGCGCACAGCGGCCCCTGACGTCGGGCTCGGCCGGCAGCAAAAAGGTGGGTTTTTAGCCCAAAACTTTCCGCAAGCTCCTCCTCTGCCCCCCGGCAGGCACAAAGGCAGGGCGGCGGGGGGGCGGCCCGGGGGCCGGCTGGCCCCTCGGCCGGTGGGGCGGGGGCGGCCAGGGCCCCTCGGCCGGGGGAGAGCCGGGCCCGGGGGCCGTCGGGTCCCGAGGGGCACGGCCCCTGTCCCTCGTCGCCTCTCATCTTCCTGCTGTGCTCTCCAACCCGTACCCGCGGTACCAGGGAAGCTGTGCGGGTTCAGCTGACCACGCACCCCAACAAGCTGACCACATCACCGAGTGGCCGAAGCGTGCACAGCTGAACAGCCGGGCAGGGTCTCCCCTGGGGGCTGCTGCTCTGAGTTCCACTGGAAGCTGGCCCCGAGGGCACCTCCGGGCCTCGGTGAAGTAAAGGGAACCACCCTGTGTCTCCACCAGCTCCGTGGATGCCTCCTTTCCCATCAAGGCTACTGTCATTAGTGGACAGACCTTTCATAATCTCCTTTTCACCCTTCTTTTCTCGCTCTGCCCCTCGTGGGAGGTTGCCGGGAAAGGGGTCCTTGCTCAGCACCCAGAGCAGCACATCACTCACATGCTGCCCCAAGTGCCCCTCCAGTTTCACCCTTTGTGACCTGCCTGCCTGTCCCCAGCTCAGCCATGCTGCAGCCCTTCTCCTTGGACCCAGCAGTGGTGGGGGATGAAAGGGATCTTGCAGATGTGACTGCTCCTTTCCCCCCATCCACCACCTTTTCTTGGGAGGTGAGCAAGGCAGCAGCCAAGCCAATTCTCTTTTGGAGTTAGCAGCCAGAAAGGAGAGTGTCATGCCAGAAAAATGGGGCTGTGGTGGGGAATGGAGCCGTTTCTCCACCTCTTATCCTGGAAGGAGTCTGCTAAGAGAAGGGCTGCCACAGCTGGGTTTGCAGGGCAGGGGTGGGGCTCTTTTCTATGAGCTGCTTCAAAACCAGGAATCACTTTCCAAGGATTGCCACATTTAATTGCCACTCTGCCAGCAGCTTCTTAAACATCTGCAGAGGTTTTGAGGAGAGCTGGTAAGTGTGGGAACATGTCATCACCCCTTCCTGCTGCGCACACAGCAACAGATACTGCTGTGTGGTGAGGGATCTGGAGATGCCAGGCCATACATTTGAGCCCAGGATGCAGAAGTGGATCCTGATAGCTGGGCAGGTAGCAAAGCCAATAGCCTCCCCCCATTGCTGGGCCTTTAAACTCAAGCTGAAGAAAGCTCAAGCTGAAGAAAGCTGCTGAGACAAACTTCAGTGTAAAAAAGGAGAAGGACCTAGTGTACATCAGGTTTGCCTGTCTGAACCACAGGACTGTGATGAGCACACCAGGGGCTATAGAACTAATAAAGAACCAGGTGTGGAGTGAACACTGCTGCTTCTCTTCAGCTGTTTCTGGCCAGGAGCTGAAGATCTTGCTGGAGACCCAGGGCACAGCAGCATAAGGTACAGTGAAGACCTGTGCAAATTGTCACTCCTTCCAGGGACCAGGAGACAAGTGCTAGCTAGCTCTGTGAGAGAGCAGAGATGCATTGGTGTGCATCACTCTCAGCAGTGGCTGTGCTTGGTCCCTTGGGGCTCTTTCTGAGGGACGTGGGGGGAAATGGCTCCTTCCCCAGCTCAAACAGGCAGCAGAAGGCCGTGATTGCAGAAAGGAGCCTCATACTGAGGAAAGGAGGAAAAAAGAGGCAGTGTGACTAACCCAGGTGCATTTCCCTGCAATTGGTTAGCTTGAGCTTTTTACCTCCAAAAAATGTCACAAGCTAATTCATGGCATGTCAGCTCTGCATTTTCCATCTCTGGTCAAAGCCTGGTCTTTGGGGAACTGGGAGTGGATGTTGCAGCAGTGCCAGTTCAGGGACACATCCATGCATGGGAGAGGAACGACCTTTTCCTTGCTGAGGTGTGTGGCAGGTAATCATTAACAGGGCCAACTGCTGTCACCCCAGCTCTGCTTAGCTGGGGCTGGGCTTGCATGGCTTTCTCCAGCCTGCACACATGCACCTGGCGCCTACACCTCCAGGTGTGCTTCCATCCCACAGGAGGGCAGACACAACTCCAAACCTCCAGCACCTGACTGAAAAGGAGAAAGAAGGGATGCTGACACCCTTTGGAGAGAAGGGCAGCCCACTGCCCCAAAGGTGCACTGCTCCTTTCCCAACACTCCTCATCAGAGTGATCCCATAGTGGGGCTGCTTTTCTTCCCCGCTGTGTATTTGACACTGGGGCAGATGGGAGACCCCAATTGCCATGGTTACTGACAGCCTCCCTGCCGAGACGTGGGCCAAGCGCCAGCATGCCGGGGGCTGGGCACTGAAGCAGAGCAGGCCCCCTCCTCCCAGCTGCACGTACACCTGGTCCCTGGGGAGGCCACAACAATTTGGTGTGCCTTACACCTGCTACAGATCCTCACTGTTAGCGCTGGGCAGGAGGTGAAGTTTGAAGACCATGAAGAGAGGCACAGTGGCAGTGTAAGGGACAATGTAGGCAGGGAAGGAGGCTGCTACTTCGGGAGAGAGGGGCTGGCAGGACCACCAGGCAGGCGGCCAAACTGCCCCTAGAAATCCGACTTTAAGATATGAGTATAGCTCCTCATCACCCACTGGCTCCATCATCAGCATGCCATCAGCCACTGAATCACCTCCTTTTTCAAAGGAAACTCCACAGGAGAGAAGTTGTGTTGGCCACAGTCATCCTTATGAGTCTGAGGCTGGAAGCAGACGTGTCCCTTATCCTCTGCTTTTGTCATCAGAGAGCAGTCCTTCCACCAGAGTGGCAGAGATCATCCCTGCCCTCAATGCTCAGCAATGGAGGCAGAAGCCCAAGACTCCCTGCTGGAGCTGGAAATGAATAGGAAGAGCTCTGGGCAGCTCATCTCCCGCAGAGCAGCATGGCTGGGGACAACTCACCACAAAAAAAGAGGCCAACAAATGTTCTGGAACTGGAGGCTGGATGCTGCTGTAGTATCCACTGACAGCTGTGGCAGCAGCTGGGGCTGCCACCTTTGCTCCAAGGAGGAATAGTAGGCTGCTGACTCACACATCCAAGCCCTTCTGGATCACTTGGGAAGGCAGTGCACTTTCTTCCTTTCCCACATTACACTGAGCATTGATGTATGACACAGAATGGAGAAGTCCCTCAGGACAAAGATCTGAGCAACAGTGCTGTGCTGGGAAGTGAACAAGGACGTGGGCCAGCAGGGAACTCCCAAAAGTACCCCCAAGTTTGGACAGGAGCAGAGGCCTTGGGATCCAACCTTGTTTGTGCCATGCAGGGCATCGTTGTGCAGTGCCCACTGCAATCTTGCAGATGCAGCAGCAGACAGGAACTAAAACATCAATCTCTTTATTTAAATGGCAAGAAACAACAACATCCAAACAGTCAAAGTTGAAAAGCAATGGGAACACAGGCTCGTGCCAGGCCCTGCGACGGCTGGAGCCAGCACCCTCACATAATTACAAAAATACAATCCTACAACAGCGTCTAAGAAACACAGACCCAGGTATTGCACAGAACCCCTGCCCTCAGGGGCAGGGCAACCAACACCCCCTCCTTCTTCACCAAAATATAAGCAGGCTTGGAATTGCACAGCAACTCAGCTCACAGGTGCACGGAGGGGCCAGGCAGGGGTGGGGACAGTGTGTCTCTCAACTACCTGTACAAAAACTATAAGGGAGAAGGGGGAAAGCTGAGGCTCTAAATGCCTCTGGACCAAGCTGGGCATCCCATCTGGGGCAGCAGCGGTGTGGACCTCTGGGATGACAGTGCCTTGTCTGTCAGTGGCCTGCCAGCAGTGCTGATGAGAACTCCAGGCACTTTTGGAGTGTCCCAGCTGTCAATGCCTTAGTATGCTATCATTATTTTCCAATACTGCCACTGGCCCCTGGGCACCCTGCACTGCCCTGTGCCTCTGTTCCCTAGCACAGATTCCCCCATCCTTCAAGGAAACCCTGCCCCTGGGCAAAAAGTCTGAAGGGTATTCTGGTTCCCTACAGTATCCTCATACCCTTTTCTTGGTAGTAGAAGGGATTCAAACAGTGCCACCCAGCACTACCCCGTTAGCACAGCTGCATGTGAGTGCAGAGGGGCAGCTGCAGTGTCCTCTCCTGGAGCCAAGCTGCAAACAGCAACCCCCTTCACAATCACTGCCCACCCAAAAGTGCCAAGCAGGTCTGCTAGGCTCAGAGCCATCAGCTTTCCTCCTCTGTGGGCACCTCCTGGACTCAGAGACTCAGTTCTGCAAAAGCCTTGCTGAAGGCCTGGCTCGATGTCTCTGCATCAAGGGCTCACAGCATCAAGAGGGGAGATGGATTGTGGTGCCTCATGCCCTATGGCAGGTGGTTGGCCCATTGCAGGCATGACTCAGGGCTAGGTTCCTCTTTCTGCTAACACTGGAGAGGGTGAGCTGGTGCTCTGCCCAGGGGGGTTGTGCCGCAGCTGCATGAGCTCTCAAGTTTTCCCTGCACAGCCCTGTGCCCAGTTTGGGGAATAGCAGGAGTCAGACTAAGAGGATGCATGTTGCCAGCTTGGGGGGCAGGAGGGGATCCCTGAGAGCAGCACTTGACCCCAGCACTGCCCGTCCAGCCCATGCTCAGTCTAGCATTGAGGGCAAAACTGAAGCAGGGAGGGCAGCTGAATCCAAGTCAGCATTTGGGAAATAGAACAGGCATCACTGCTGCCACTGCCCCAGTTGAGTGCAGCTCTCCACCATCCTGCAGCGGGCTCACAAAGAGATGCTCAGCAGAGTGGGTGCACAAACTTTGCCACCCAGCCCCACGGAGAGAAGTGTGGTGGGAGGATTGGGTAGCCTTCCTCCGTGCCATCCCAGCCCTGAGTCAGACTGCTGACTGAGCACTAAAGGCCCATCAGGAGGGCACCTGCTGCCCTACTTCCAGATGCTCTGAGGAAAGGCTGGATGCACAAGTGACTTCTCTCCTGCTGCAGAAGGCTCTGGGTAGGGTAATACAGAGACCTCGTGCAGCCCCAGGAGGGAGGAGAAGGCAGGGCCAGTAAGTTGTGGTGCTTCCTTTGGGGCAAAGTCTGCGGCTCACAGCCTCTGCAGGCTGTCCATGCAGCCTGTGCCTCCCACAGCTGTGCCAGACAGGAGAGGAGGAACAGGACACAAACCCAGCCAAGCACCTAAAAGAGGGGCACTGCCAGCAGAGAGAGAGGGGCTGAGCAATGATATCCCATAAGGATCATAGGTAGAGCCTGTGGAGGGGGCACTAGCACTACTCCCGTGAACAAGGGTGATGGGGCTTCAGCCTGGCCTGCTCCTACATGGCTGGGGGATAGAGCCCACCTAGGGCAGGGAATGTGGTGAAGGGGTGGACACACAAAGAATCAGGCTTCAAGTCTGAAATACCCATTCTCCTCATAAACAGAGTCCCAGCCCAGCCTGGGGCAGAGCTCTTCTCTATCCATCTCCAGGGACCAGGATGGCATCTGGGGAGGGTTGGGCCAGGTACAGCTCTGCCAGTTGGCATTGTCCTCTTCTCGTCCTGCATGAGCTGGCTTGGGCTAAGGCACGCCAAGCACTACACAGCTGTCTCCTGGTCCTCCCGCTGGATCATCTGGTAGTGCTGTCGGTTCTCGAGGTAGGCAGCTAAGTCGGGGTCGTTGGCTTTCTCAGCACGGTGCTTTGGGGTGTCTCCCTGCACAGGGGAGGCAAGAAATCAGGAGTGCCCAACAGTGCCTAAACACTGCTTTGGCACCCAAAGGCATCCCCATTCCCCCATGTGGCTGTGTCCAGCAGAGTCTGCAGCCAAACCCCGAGTCAGGCAGCAGCCAAATGCCCATGTGCTCACCATGGGATCAAAGTGTGCTCCTGGGGAACCTGACTACTGCAGGCCTGGAAGCTGTCCCTGAAGGGCCATCAGCTGCAGGCATGGGCTAGGACATGACTGATCCTGGGCATCACCCAAGAAGAGACAAAGGCTGGTCCCCATGACCTGCTCTTCCCCTGTGCTGGGGAGGCAGGCGGGAAAGGGTGAGGAATGAGGGGTATGTCTGGGGAATGCCCAGGAATACCAACCCCCCTTCCCTCTCACAGCCTGGCTAGAGCTTCAGCTCCCGGAGGAGGATCACATTTCACCAGCTTATTGCAGCCATCTGGATTGTGTCCACTAATGAACTCCCGCACTCCATAAAAAGCAAATCTGTTAACAGCTCCCAGCTCTGTCTCCTCTCCCCCTTCCCTCCCCCTGCTCCTTGCTCCTCCTCTCCAAGTGCCCAGGCTCTGCTGTGCCACTGAGAAAGGCCACAGAAACCTGGCGCTCTGCCGCTGCCATTGAGAACCAGCCCTGGAAGGGGTACCCGTCCTGCCCGGCTCATCCCCTGGTGACAGCAGGGCACGGGCAGCTGCAGCAGCGTGCCGGGGCCTCCAGAGCAGCCCGCAGCCATAGTTCTCTATCAGGAACAATGGTCAGACATGCAGAGCCCTCCGCTGGGCCTGGATGTGGCTGTGCACAAAAGCCCATCCATCTGTGGCTGCAGAGAGGTATCACGCACCAAGAAATCTCCTTGGGATGTGCACCCCAAGACTGGGCACACCCCGTGGTCCTGCACACACACCCCCACAGCTAGGGGATGGAGACCACTCTGTGCTTTGGCTCTCCTTGATGGCCTCCTCCCCACACCCCCTGAATGCAATCACTCATTTAACAGAGGAGGAATTGAGCTTCTTTTCTGTTCCCCTGCAGAAGCCCCTCTGCATCACTGCCTGCCTGCAGCCTGAAACTGGAGCTGCCAGGGCCTCCCTGCCCGGCTGGGCTGAGGCACTCCCAACTGATATGGCTCAGCCTCCCTCACCACTGCAGGGAGCAGGATCAGCCTGCTCCAAACCCGTGCTACAGGTCTGCCGCTGGGGTTTCTAAGGAGGAGGATTCTGCCTGTGCAGGCAGGCTGTGACCCGGAGCCCATGAGAGGTCAGTGCAGCAGCAGGGCAGGGTCCCCAGGCAGCCACAAACCCGACATGCATTTTCACAGGCACGTGCAAACCCATTCCCTGGGGCAGGCACATGCCTGAGCAAGTCTCCCTTTTGTGCTGGCAGGCTGGGGGCTGTTCCTCTCCTTCAGGCAAATGAGGGGGCTGGGGACAGAGAGGGGCCATGCCCCCTGAACTGCCCTCTCCTCTTGCCTCTGCCAGCTGAGTCTCCATTCAGGGCAGCCCCACCCTGGGCACTGTGCAAGGCCTAAGCCTTAGACAGGACCAAGGAAGAGAGATGGGGAGCCAGGGATTATCTGTACTGCATACTCCTGGCAGCTGGCAAACAGGGATGTGCATTGGCTAAACTGAACCCCAGGCTCCACCAGCACCTCTCACCTGGGCTCCTAACCGGTGTCCCAGACCCACAGATTGCACTCTCTTGGCTTGTTCTGCTACATCACCTCTGCTACACCCCACCACTACAAGGCTCTACCAGAGAGACCTGACCACATCCTCTCTGCCATATGCCAGCCCCGGGAACCTCCTGTACCAAAATATGGCCCCAAGCCCTCCCTTTTTGCAACTCTTCTGCCAGGGCTGGCACAATTCCCTGACACTAAGGCACAGCTCAATTAACTCTGCATGTGAGGGAAAGTGCTGCCACTGCTTGCTCCTGCTCCCTGCGGGCCAGCTTCACCCGCCAAGAGGAGCTCCCAGATCCCTCATCACGACTGCCAGCGGGGGAGAGCGGGGGGAGTCCTGCAGCTGGGAGGGAGCTTTCAGGGAGAATGTCCTTGCTCTGACCCCTGAGGGTGGGAAGGGGGAGACAGGGATGAGACATTCCAGCCCCTTGCTTCTAATTTAATAAAACAACAGGGAGAGAAGCAACAGGAGAAGAGGGATTTAACCCCTCCATAGCTGGGCTCTACTGGGCAAGCATGGGTGCTCCATGTGAGCTCCTCTCTGACTGGCAAACACCTCACCCACAGCACCCCTGCTCTGCTCTCCTGCTAGCTCAGCTCCTTGCCAGCCCTCTGGCCCCCACAGAAGGCCACCCTGCCGCCGTTCCCGCTGTCACCTGCAGGTCTGTCTTCATGAGCGAGGCCCCGGCCTCCACGATGTAGTGGCAGATAGTGCGCTGGCGTAAGGCTGCAGCCTGGTGCAAGCTGGTCTCACCGCTGAGGAGGAGAAAGCGGGAGATGTGAGATGTCCCCCTGAGCAGGGACAATCAGCACGTGCAGGTGGCAGCAAGAGACAGCAATTCAGCGGCAGCAGGAGCTGATGGTGAGTTGTGTTTGTCCAGGCAGCCCTGGCAGAGGAGGGGGTGCTACTCAGGGGCAGTCTGTCCAGAATGGACTGGGAGTCATGGCTGGCAATTAGAGCAAGGGCGGCCAAAGTGCCCCATGACTGGTCACTTCACAGAGGGTCTGGCCTACAGGTAATGCAAGTCAGGCAGAGACTTACTTCTCCTCCTCTGTGGCATCAAGGATTTCTGAAGGAGCTGTGGAAAGAAGGAGTGCAGGTGAGTGAGATCTGCCTCCAGGGCAGAGACAGACCTGCCTACTCCCTGGTCACAGTCTGCATCATTCCATAGGGGCTGCTATTTTCATGCTGCCTGCAAAAGTCCTAGCTCCAAATAACTCAGGCCAGCAATGGCATCTCAGCCCAGCTGATCCCAGGAAACAAGAATTGGTTGTGGACTCACTACAGAGAAATACCTAAATAAAAATAAAGCTGTCTGTATTTCAGTGGGAACTGCCAAAAACAACAGGTCAGCTGCCCTGAAGGCAGAAACAAGACACTGAGAATGTTGCCCAGAGACACACTGATCCCTGCCAGGATGCAGCAATAGCCATGAGGACACCCCAGTACTGGCAGAAACATGCCAGGAAAAGCCCATACACCAGAAGGATGATGCAGCAAACCCAGAGGGAAGGGATGTAAGCCCAGGAGTACTCCCTCTGAGCAGAGGGTTGATTTTTTTTGGCTGCCAGGCTCTTTGCTAAGAGTGGCACGCTGGCTCCAGCTCACCATTCTCAATGATGTATTTGACGATGTCCTTGCTTCCCGATTTGACAGCGTGGTGGAGGACAGTCTGGCCCGAGGAGTCTCGCACCATCAGGTCTCTTCCAGCTCGGTGCAGCTCTTGGAACTACAGGATTGTCAGATTGCTCAGGATGAGTTGCATTTCCCAGCTCCAAGCCCCAGCATTATGTACCTGGAGCGCCTGACAGGTTGTGTGGATACTTGGGGCTGGTGGGGAGCTTTGTCCAGCTCAGCCAAGCTAGCAAGTCCCTTCCCCTCCCTTCCCTTCATGTCTCCCAGGAGATGAACCAGGGCTCCTTGCCAGAAGCCTGCCTGGTTTCCAGCCACCATTCCTGAAGGAAGGCTCTTGACAGGCACTGCTCCAGGGCAACTGGGGAGCATGGCTGGCAGGGCTTCCCTTAGCCCAAGGGGCATACCAGCCCAGGAGCCAGCCCTGGCTGCTCACTGTAGCAGGCTGCTGGAGCACCTACCTTGCTGAAGTTGCCACTCTTGGCAGCTTCTATCAGAAGGTCATCTGCAAAGAGAGACACATCAGGGTCAGAAAAATCAATCTGTAACAAAGTTTATCTAATCCTGGAGACAAGACTTGGGCACCAGAGGTGTGGAGGAGGAGCACAAGCTCCTCCACGGATTAACCCCTTGGTCAGACTGCATTTACATGGCTCCTCCACCTTCAGGAATGTAAGGAACAAGCCAGGGGAAGGAAAGAGACACCATGTAGCTAGGGATGCAGCCAGACCTCAGCCCCAGGGAGGTGCATGTGCAGGGGAAGTAGCCTCTGCCCTTGGGCAGGATAACTTGTGATGAAAGTGGGGAGCAGGTCTCCTGGGCATCAGCCAGCAGCCAAGACACCTCTCACAATGACTCACTCACACGTCCAGGCTCCAGTCAAGCTTTGGGAAACTCCTTCCATTTGTTCAGCTTGGTGAGGCCCCTGATCTAGTGTTCTCACCTCCCCAGGGAGAGGCAGAGACAGCCTCCCAATGCAGTCCACAGCACTCAGCTCTGCAGGTGGGGGATTAACCCCTTGCCACATCATTTCCTGCATGGTGGAGCTGGGAAGGTGCCTGGCTGGGCCACTCCACAAATCACTGCCAGGTCTCTTTGTGCTCACCTCTGGGTCACCTGCCCGCAGGGCTCCATGTTTCAGGACACATGGAACAACAGGGCTCCTCCCTGCTCACCAGGGAAAGGATTTGCCATAGAAACCCATGGCAGGAAAACAAAAGAGTGCAACCTGAGAGGGGGTATGACCAGGGGTAGGACTCTGCTCACCTTTATGTGGGAGGCAGCGCTCGGGCTCAGCGCTGGAAGGGAAGAAGAGAAAGTGTAATTAACCCTGCCAGTCCTGGCAGCACATGGCCCTAATGGGCATGCCACCATTAGAGGGATGGAGAAACCTGCCTGTGGCACTCCCTCCCTGATCTGGGTTCTTCCCCATCCCCACTCCCATTTCTACTGCTGCTCCTGGCACCATTGCTCATCCATACCTGACACTGGCCTTAGTTTGCCTGGAAGACACCCATGTCCTTTGCCCCACAGGTGCTGCAGCTTGACCCCATGGCTGAGCCACCTGGTGATGCCCCACTGTTTAGGGCAGCACTGGCAGAGGAGCAAGGAAAACAGGATAGCATCTCATCCCTTGGTCTTACTCAACTCTGAATTCTTGCTTACTTCCAGGGAGCTCCCCTGTAATATGGCCAGGGATCAATGCTGTGAAGCCAATCCTAGCTCTCCCATCACTGCACATTCTTTATAAGGCCCAGCACACCCATTCCAGACTCACCTGGGGGCAGGAGAGGAGGGTGGAGTGGAGGAAGAGGAAGGAAATGCAAAATGGTGCCCAGGGGGTGTGGCAGATGAGTCCACCAGGTCAGGCATGGCAGGAGAAGTGCTCACAGTCTGAGTGACCACCAGCTCTGGGTCCAGCACATAGAGCTCATCCTGAGAGATCTCTGTCACATAGTTGAGGTGTTCCTGAAAGACACAAGTCAGGATGTGCTTCCTCAGAAGCAAGACCTACTGCAGCAAAACTCCATCCCCTCATATTCCAGTGGGTGGATTTGTGGCCCACTCATTTGTTCAGCAAACCAATAATGGCTTGAGCAGTCTTGTCCCTGGGAGCCTTTACATCTCCTTGTTCTTTTCAGGCTTCCTATCTCCTGCCACCTTATCAACCTTGTAAACCTTATCTCCACATCCTCCTCCCCAGCTCATTAGGGAGAGTAACTCATACTGGTGAAGATGACCTCAGCTGGTGGGTCCCCTGGCCAGTCTTACTATGTGTGCTTTTCCTTACCTGCTGCACTGGGGGGCCCTGCAGGCAGCTTTCAACCCGAGGTTCTGTGCTACCACCCAGGCTTCTTCCCTTTTCTCCAGAACCCTGGAGGTGCCAAGCCAGGGCCTGAGCCAGGCTCGTCATGCCATCCCTTTGGGGGATGCCAAAGGGCAGGGCAGTGGTATGAGACCTGTGTGTCCCCAGGGCTATGCCTGCCTGTTGGTCTGCGTGCAGGTGGGACAGCCAAGCACCCTCCCAGGGGGGTGACAGTGCAGGATGAGGCTGCACTCACCTGTGCCCGGTCTATCCTGTAGAACCGATCGGCCGTGGTCGCTGTAAGACAGGAACAGAACAAGACATCCTTGGTGTCAGACAAGGGAGATGGCCTCCTCCCACCATGAGTGACAGTCAGCTATCCAGCCACTTCATGGCTTGCACAGAGGATTCAGCAAAGCAAACAACAGCCCCTGACCAGGAGGAAAACACTTCCCTTCATGATTCTGCTGGTGTCTTCACCCTAGAGGCATCCCCTTAGGCATAAAGACCACCATGCCCCTGTGAAACACGCCTTTGCTTGCTATCTCCTCCTCAAAGACTCCTGGCAGGGAGCCACAGGTAAGGCAAGAACACAACTAGCTGATGCCACAGCCTTTCTGGGGGCTTTCAGGTGCTCCAGCATTATCCTGAGCAGATGAAGCTCAGGGCTATGCAGTGCACATCTCAGCATTCACTTACACCAGGTGAGGAACTGCTGTGATTGACATGGTGCACCTTGTTAACAGTGCTAAGAAATGAGGGCACTACAGGAGGCTGGGGGAAGAGAGAGCTCAGCCTCCTGCTGACTTGCCTAAGGACCTCCATGAGGCCACTCAGAGCATTGCGACTGCCAGGCACAACAGAGCATGCCACCACCAGCTGTAGATCCAAGCCCCTGTCTCCTAGGATGGTAGGAGAGCTTCAAATCTGCCTCCAGCCTGTCTGAGTGCATCCCTCTGCTCATGCCTCTTCCTTAGAGAAGAGATCACCACAGAGAGAGACAAGCTCCAACAGAGCAAGTGGCTCTGCTGGAGGCAGACAAACAGAGCCAGCACCCCTAGGGGAGCAGGAAAGGATTATGGACTTAGGGCATCACCAAGGGAGACCAGGACAGGTAACAGCACAGTGCCAGGACAGCTGGATTCCCATGCAGGGCAGCATTTCCCCAACATCCTGACAAGGATGCTGGTGCCAGTCCAGGAGAGGTTACTGCAGTAGGATCCTCGTGGATCCAAGGAAGTCTCTCTGCAAAGAGTGGGGATGTGCCAGGACAGGTGAGAAAAGTGAAAGAGCCATGTTTATCCTGGATATTTGCATCCAGGGAGCTACTATTCAAGGCCTATAATTCAGCCACTTGAATAACCTGTGCTGTGTTAAATGAGACTCTGATCTCTTTCCTGACACATTTCCTGAGCCCAGAACCTGCTGCTGGGAGACTGGCAGGAGAAAGGGAAAGCAGCCCTGGTACAGCAAGTCTTGGTAGTGACATCTGGGAGCAGCAGCACCAACAACACCCTACACAGGGCTGGAACCTTGAAGGGAGAAGTTGCACCCTTTCTGCCCAGGCCCACTTTGCAACCCATGGTTGTGCTCTGCTGGGGCCTACACACTGCTTGCTGGGATGTCAGAGAGATGAAATGCTACCAATGGGCCTTTCACTCAGGCAGATTCCAGGTATAGAGGGAGCTTCTTGGTCAGAGAAGGCAAAGGGAGATGAGAAAGCTGCTTTCAGGCAGGGGAGAAGCAGCAGCTGGAGGCCAGCAGGGAGGCTGCTCTCCCACAACAGGCGACGCTCACGGTGAGCCAAGCTCCGAGCACGCTGGAGCAGGGTGGCCCCCTGCCTGCACAACACGGGAGAGCATCCCCAGCAGTCCCGCAGTGACAAACACACGCCACCAAGCCGCCTTCAGCTCCAGGGGCAAGAGAAGCACAGACCCCCCTTGCTCCACTCCGGCTCAGCAGCCAGACATGCAGCCGGGGGGAAAGCACTGGTGTGCTAAGCCCCAAAGACTCAACACCCGTGAGTCCCAAGCCTCAGTGGGCTTGTCACTGAATGTCTGTTCTCTTACCCCCCAGAATTCATAGAATCGCAGAATGATCAAATTGCTTAGGTTGGAAAAGACCCTTAAGATCATCGAGTCCAACCATTAAACCAACACTGCCAAGTCCACCACTGAACCATGCCCCTAAATGCCACATCTACAAGTCTTTTAAGTATCTTTAGGGATGGGGACTCATCCATTTCCCTGGGCCGCCTGTTCCAATGCTTGATCACCTTTTCAGGGAGAAAAAAAATTCTCCCTGATGCAACTTGAGGTCATTAATTTCCCTTCATCCTCTTGCTTGTTACTTGGGAGAAGAGACCAACATAATTTGACACAACCTCCTTCCAAGCAGTTGTAGACAGAGAGAAGGTTTGCCCTCAGCCTCCTTTTCTCCAGGCTAACCAACCCCAGCTCCCTCAGCTACACCTCCTAAGATTTGTGGTCCAGACCCTTCACCAGCTCCGTTGCTCTTCTCTGAGGGGGTGCACTACTCCATCAAAGGCCCCCCAGAGTGCCCCCATAGTCATTCCTGAGGCCTTGCACCACAGGACTGCATGTGATGCAACAGATGTGGAAGAGACAATGGCAAACTGCCCCCCACTTTCCCCGGGAGGTGCCTGGATTTTCCTACCTGGCCTGAGCATATATTAACCCATCAGATTCTGTGCTTTGCAGGGGGACCTTCACCACCAAGAAGACCAGCTAGAGAGGATCAGTGGAGCATCACTGGGATCCACAGAGCGGTGATACTTTCCTTATTCTGTCCCTGTTACTCTCTTTCTGTCCTCCTCACCTATTTTCTATTTCTTTCCCTCTCTCCTTCTCATATTTATTATCAAATAAAACCCATACTACTGTCACTAGCATATGGTCTCACTTGCACCTTAATTCAGGCAGGGGCATTCCTAAGAACTTTAGCAATCTGATCCTGACAGACACACACACTGGATCATGTTCAGCTGCTGTTGACCAGCACCTTCAGATCCTTTTCTGCTGGGCAGCTTTCCAGCTCCCATTCCTCCAGCCTGCAGCACTGCATGGGGTGGTTGTGACCCAAGGGCAGGACATTCACTTTTTTGAATCTGGTGCAATTGGCCTTAGCCCACGATCCAGCCTGTCCAGATCCCTCTGCAGCACCTTCCTGCCCTCAGCAGATCAGCGCTCCCACACAATTTGTCTGCAAGTGACTGAGGCTGCACTTGATCTCCTGTCCAGACTGACAAAGACAATAAGCAGGACCAGACCCAGTACTGAGCCCTGGGGATCAGCACTGGGGACTGGCCACCAGCTGGATGTAACTCCAGGCACCACCACTCCCTGGGCCCTGCCATCCAGCTGGTTTTCTGTCCAGTGAACAGTGCACTCCTGTGAGCCACAAGCAACCAGTTTCCCCAGGAGAATGCTGTGGGAAACAGTGTCAAATATCTTATTAAACTTCAGGTGGACAACATCCACAGCTTTTCACCCCCACTGAGCAGGTCACCTCGACATAGGAAGAGATCAGCTTGGTCTCCTTCCCTGCCTGACCCCTCTGAAGAGTTTATAGCCATCCTTTGTAGCACCCCAGTTGTGCAACTTGTCCTACCATGTCTCTGTGATGGCAGCTGTGTCTTTTGGCTCCTCCTGTTTGTAGCCCATGCTGCATGTACGCTGATGCACTTCAGCTGGGCTACTGATTCCTCCACTTTTTTGGGCATAGAAGCTGTAATTTCTATGCCCTAATTCTCAGGTGCTTCTGTGGTTTCTAATGCATTGGTAACCCTTGGATCTTTGCAGCCATGTGGATCTCCATCCCCTACCTCCACTGAGCTGGCAGACCAAAGGACCTTGCTAGCACATCATCAGACCCAGTCAACACTCCTGGGGAGGGAGATACTCACAGTCCAGGAAGCACCACTTGGGTGACAACTTCTGGAATGACAGTGTCTTCGGCTTGGCTCCATCTCCCTCCTGCATAACAAGAGAGGATAAAGATGTAGCTTATGGCCTCTGCATCTCTCTTCAGAGCATTGCTCCTGCTTTGGGAGGTCCCTGCAGACATAGAGGACCACAGGCACTTGGATGAAATTGAACACAGGCACAGCACACTGCAACAGGGAGCACCATGGGACAGACTGGAGCTGACTGCAGAGTGGTGTCACAAGACGAGCCCATGAGATCAGCACAGTGGACATGACAGATGGGCCCGGAGGACAGAGAGAGGCCATACACACCTGAAAGAGCAGGCGCTCTAAAGCAGAGGGCTGTGCAGGGAAATCCTGCAGAAAGGCAAGGTGTCCTGTTACAGCCTGTGTCTGGGCAGCCCCCCAGTCCCTCTCTCATCCCACTGCAGTTGCCTAATGTGCTGCCATATCTGGCCTTACACACTGTCTGGCCAAGGTACCTGGTCCTTGCCTGGCTTTAAGGTCAGAGCACAGTGCTTGCTCAAGGAGTGAGAAGAGGTAAATCATGAGGTGACCAAGGAACACCAGCCACACTGCACAGTTTTAAAGGTGCAGGAGGTTGCAGGGGTGTTGGTCTACCACACTGACACAGCAGGAAAGCATTATCCTGTGAACCCAGGAGCTGCTAGCCATGTGTGTCTTCACCAGTGCCTGGACACAAAGTGGGCAGGGGGCACGCATACAGAACAGGCATAGCAAGAGGCAGATGCCAGTGTGCCAGCCCAGGCAAGCAGCTCTGCAACTCAGCTCTGTGGGACTCTACACATACATTGGATGGGATTCCCACAGGCACAGGAGCCGACTAACAGCAGACTAAGAAAGGTCCCTTCAATCTTCTGTGTAACAATCAGATTGAGCAGTGCAGCACCAGGACCCACACTATGGGCTTAGAAGGCATTGTTCACCAGGAGCAAGAGTTACATAGTCTGTGTACAGGTCACAAACGTGCTAGTACATTGGCAAGGATAAAAAACTGGTGCGTGTAAATTAAGAGAGTGGGACGGGTTATAAACCTAATCCAGGTACCTGGAGAGGACAGAGCTGTGACAGCAAACACTGAGCCTGTGGAGGGTTGAAGGGTTACAGGCCCCCACGGGATGTGGGCTGGCGTTTTATACTACCCTGTAGTTTTTCAGGGTCACTCTCTGGGCTTGGAGAGCAATCGGAAGAGCAATGCTGAAAAAGAAGCTGCCAGACAGCAGGGAGCAACAAGGCATCCAGCTTGGAACCCTGTCTCCACCACACAGTGAAGGCAAACCGTGACCTCTTAGTGTGGCGGTGTGTGCAGGTGGCTTAGCAATCCTTTCCCTGAGTCCCTTCATCCTCAGTGTTCAGCCATGACCACTTTTCCAGCAGAGACTCACCTCCTGCAGCTTCTCAATCTGGGTCCGGCACAACTCCAGGTCACTGTCTCCGGGAACCACGATGATCCCCAGTGGCACAGCTGGAGGACAGGGCACAGGCACAACTCAGGGAGCAGCCCATGCCCCATTCCCAACACCTCACACAGTTTAGCTGCAGGCTTTGCCAGACTTGGGGACTGCAGCTCCCACCCCCTGGTCACTCAGCTGGTCACTCACAGGCCTCCTTGAGCTTTTCCTTGTCGTAGTTCAGTGCCTCATAGTCGCGCATGCTGATTCTGCTCACCCGGATCCGCAGCCGCTCGGGCACCGGCTGCTGGCTGTGTGCAGGGGGCAGGGAAAAAGGAAGATATCAAAAAGTGACAGCCTGCTTTCTCCTTATTCCCCTCATCCCTCCAAAACAGGCAAGAGCACAGTATTGCATAGACTAGGGTGGGGAGTTTGGCACCAGCAGCTTCTCCAGCATCAAGGTCTGACCTTATTTCTGTGACCTGATCCCTTCCCAGGGCCTCCCCAAGAAAGGACTGAAATGCCTCTGCCAGTCACAGATCAGTCCCATCCCTTTCCCTGCCAACCATCCTTCCTTGGAGAGGAGGTGGCAGATCGATCTGAGGAACCTACTCATTGAGCAGAGGCACGGAGTTGCGCCGCTTGGTCTTCTGCACCATGTTGGCTTGGTTGCGCAGAGAGATGTGGATGCAGGAAGCTGCCAGCTTGCAGGGCTCTCCATCTACCTGCATGGGGATGGCCTTGGACGTGGTGAGAACCACCTGCCGACACTGACAGAGCCGCTCCCCATGGCCACCGACTTGCAAGGCAGCCTGTGAAAGGGCCCAGAGTGAGAGCAGAACGTGGACTGAGACGTGGATGAGGGGAACATCCACCGTCAGCTGGATGTTACAAGTGAATCAAGTTCTGGGGGTCTCAGGTTTGATTTCAGTGAGAAGGGACTCACAGAGACCAGGGCATGACAGTACTTCACCTAAATCTTAGAGAGCAGACACCGTCACATAAGCCAGCACCACAACTCCTCCAGAGAGGATATGTGGAGCTGTGGGCTGGCTGACACCTGGCCAGTGGGTTCATTCACTCCCCTGGCTGCTACCTACACCTGGCAAAAGCACTGACTCACCAGCGACGTCATGGTGAAGCCGATAACTTCAATGCAGCCGTCATCATGGCGCTGGGGCTCAAAGTCATGGTGCTCCCCAGGGTTGCCCCAGGGCATGGTGCCTGCACAGTACCTGTGAAAGGACAGGAAGAAGTGTCTGGACTGGCATCCCAAACCCAGGCAAAAATCTACATAACAGGTGTGAGATCCCCAGCATACGAAGACAGGTCCTCACCTCACCTTCAAGGGTGCTCACCTTGGGATGTTAAGGAAGACCAGGCACTGGGGTTTCAGGTCCTGAATCTTGGAGGTCAGGTCTGTCCCATCACACTAGAGACAACAGAGGGGTGTTCAGGCTGCTGTAAGGGGGAGCCTGGTCCATCCTACCCACTAGGAAGAGATGGCCTCCCTCCTCTGCTCCCTACAGTGAGTGTTCTCCAAGTCAGGGAAAGCTGATGCTCTCAGGAACATATCTGCTCCCCAACCCTGACATACCCAGTGTGCCAAGGGACATTCCTCACGCCTCCACAGCTCTCACCCCCTCCCTGAACCAGGGCACCCCAGCACACTCACAACCAGCCTGACGTGCTTGGCCAAGTCTTTGGAGCTCCCGGTGAGGAAGTCAGAGAAGGCCGTCTGCCAAGGGAAGAGACAGAGTTAGTGCCCAGGTGTTCCTGGAATGGCAGGCAGGGAGCCTGCCACTGACCTGACACACACCTCAGCTGCTGAAACCTGCAAACCCCCTTTTCATCCACCAGCAGAAGTCCCCTTTTCTTCTCCAAAACAACCTGATCCATTCCTCTTGCTATTCTGCCTCCCAAAAACCTTGAGGCACCTTCAGTAACATGCTCTAATATTCCCTTGCCAGCCTAGTCCTGACTTTAGGGAAGAGCTGGCAAGATGAGTCTCCTCAGTAAGACTCAACTCACAAGAGACAAATTCAATCTCAAGCTGTAATGAAGTACCACAAAACAGAGCTGAAGTGACCCCATCAGGAAATTCCAGGGGGACAGCATGGGTCCCCTTTGGGTTTAACTGTGCAGACAGGAAAAGAGACAGAAGCAGGACAGATGTGAGATGGCACAGAACAGCACTTGGCCTTTAGTACTGCCTGAATACCAGTCACCAGACACATGGCTAGGAAGTATATTGAGGATGGGGAGACAGAGGAACAAAGATGATACTGAGATACAGAGCTCTAGAAGGGAGACACAGGAGGGTGGTGTAATCAGCCAGGAAGCTGTAACTGGTCCAAGATATATAATAAAAGGCCAAAGTAGTGTGTAGACTATGGAAAGGCTTCCTTTTCCTCTGCAGGGGGGACAGCCTGCCTTCCCACAGCTCCAGGGAGGTCCTGCCAGGGTGACCACCCGTGAGCTTGAGATCAAGAACAATAGTGGCAGGAGCTCAATACAGCAACTGTACTGCAGGCCACGGAGCAAGCTGTACTGCCAGCAGCACTCACGGCCAAAGGGGAGCTGTGACTCCCAGCACGGCAGCATTTCTCCAGCAGCTCTCCAGCTTTGGGCTGGGGGCTTAGCTTGGGTGCATGTGAAGGTCCGTGTAACTTAAATGGGTGAGTGTAGGGTGCAGACAGGAGGCAGGTCCATGCCTGTGCTTGCAGTTGATGTTAAGGCTGCTATGATGCAGGCTCAGATATCCCCCACACACTCACCCCAGCGTAGAACATTTTATTCCGAAACCGGCTGTTGAACTTCTCTGGGTTGGCCTCTAGGGAAAGGAGAAAAAAGTCCAGGTCACTGGCCTACACATGGAAATATTTCACTTGCCAGCTCTCCTCAGACACAGCTCTCCAGCCAGCCTCAGCCAGGGGTCTGCCCCCAGCTTCTTTCCTGTGCAGGCACCCCTCTTCCCCCTCTGCAGCTTGGACTTGCTCCACATGTTTCACCTCCAGCTCTGTCCCTGAAGCAATTCTCTTGTTCATTTTCCTGAGGAACCCACAAACAAGAACAGGCCCATCCCACAGACCCCGAACGAGTCCTGCCACTGCCCCGTACCTCGGGATTCGTGGAACTCCAGCGTCACCCGTGCGTCAAAGCCAAGGCTGAAGTAGTTATTAAAGACATCCAAAGGGAGCTGAAATGGAAAGGAGGAATAAGGATGAGGCTGCCAGCATGTGCCCATGGTAAAGACGAGGTCAGGTTACAGCAGCAGAGCCACTACAGTGCTCATGAGGCTGAGAGACCCTGCTTGCCTTTTCCCTAGGAAAATACAGAGGCCACCAGCCTGAGATGATGGATTAGCTCCTGGCTCCTAGGGGTAATGGAAATGGTCCAAGGGGACACACTCTGCTTTCTGAGGTTTCTGCAATCACCCATGTTTCTGTTAAACAGTCTCACAGAAGACTGGGCTCTTACACCTGTTTCTAGTTGTGGTTAAAAACCTTTGGTAGGCATTTAGTTACGAACTCTGCATACACTCTTGCCATGAGTGCTGTGGCTCAGACCCATGAACAGAATGGTGGAATTGTAGGAGGGAGAGGGAAACATCAACCCAAGAATGTAGCTCCAGGTGCTGGGACTGCCTGAGCCAGTGGCAGAAGAGAGAATGCACACCTCTAGCACATGGAAGAGACATGGAGAGGAGGTGTCCCACCTTGTCAGCAGCTGCCTCATCCTTTTCCTCAGGGTTTGTGTCAGGGTTTGGCTCCACATGGAGGTTCCAGCGATCGAGCTGCACTATATTCCCATCTTCCACATGTGATAGGATCTTGGACAGAGGCTCATCCGTGTAACCCTGGTGAAGAGAAGGACTTGGTGAGTCTCATGCCTGCCTCCCACAGAGATACCCCAGACAGCAGGCTTTGGTAAGGCATCTCAGAGCAAAAGACGTAGAAGAGATCGATTCTACTCAAATGCACAACGAAGTGGGACTTGAAATTTAAAACAATATATCTTCCTTCTAAAAGTCTTCCAAAGTTTGAAAAAGCAATTGCCTTTGTATAGTCTAATGCAGAACCATTCAAATATCAGAAGAATGGCAATATCCGAATTGCACTTATTTGTTGGTCTGTATTTACAGGAAGTTGAAACACCAGCCCATGCAAATCTCCAATCATGTTTCTGAAACAAGAATTGAAGCACTCGGGCCTGCTCTGTCAGCAGTGGGTTCTTGTGCCCATCACTTACCCCACCCCAGTTCAGTGTTCTGGCCAAGTCATTCCCTGTTCCCAAAGGCAGGATGGCCACAGGAGGAGGTGGGTTGATGCGTAACTGGTCCAGAATGGAGAGTATCCAGCCCACCTGCTCAAGCAAGAGAGTGCAAAGAAACCATTGGTTACCTCAGGGGCCAGCAGGCAGGCAGAGGTGACTTGGAGCACTAGCGATGGCAGAGAGGCAGAGATGGGGTCTCCTTAGCCACAACTGAGGCTATTAACAGTCTTTAAAGCTCTAATCAGGTGCTGCAGGAGATACCAGTAACCCCAGTGAGGACACTGGCCCTCAAAAGGGCTACAAATCCAGACAAGTTACAGACTAGCACTCCCTGGAATGGTGTACGAGGGGACCCACAGTATCTCTGCTACCAGCTGTACCATGGACACAGTTTGCCCTGTTCTGGATTACAACAGGGAGGGCTGCTGAACACACTGGAAAGGCCTGGGCAAAGGGGCACCATGGATGGAGGGGCTGGAGACTCACCGTGCCGTCTCCCCCGCAGGCCAGGATCCGGAGGTTGTGGACTTTGCGGTACAGCTCCAGCCTGCGGGGAACAGGGAGGTTGAGGAGGGGAGACGTACTGAAGGTGTTACACAGCAGCTGCCTCACAGAGCCCTTGGCATTCACAAAGCCACATCCATGTCTCCCTCCACGAGCTGGGGGAAGAGCTCTCAGGAGGAATCCTGCGACATGGATGGGGGAAAGAAAGGTGCTGCCCCCATCAGTACTCACGCCTCCTTGGGTCCACCCTGGCTGAGGTCGAAAACTTGCCGTGGGTTGAGATACCACATGAAGGATTGGATGATCTTGGCTCCCTATGAGGAGATGAAAGACTTCAGCTAATATCGAGTTCCCAGTGGACAGCAGAAGCAGGCATCTGGTCCTGCCTGAGGACAAGCTAAGACAACACCATTCTGGAGGGGACAAAGGCAAAGCCTGGCCGAGGTGGGAACTGCTGGGCAGCAAACTGGCATTGAGGCCTCTTGTGCAGCTGAGACATCACCAAAACTACGATGAGAGCTCAGCACTCAAACAGCAATGCCCTCATAGAGATGTCTCCTTAGACATACCCAACAAGGCCATACCTGATTCCCACCGCTCTTGGGGTTCACAAACACCAGCAAGGGCTTCATGAGAGGAGCTGGCATGGGCTTGATGACAAAGGGTTTCCACCTGCCTTCCTGCAAGAGATACCACAGATCTTCAACAAAGCTGGGGAAATGCAAACTGCTACCTCCAGCTGAGCCCTAACATCATGCAAGTCAGAAGCAGGAGGAAGAAAACATCCCAGCCACCCACAAACCTTGTATCTAGGATACACCCTGCCAGCAGGCACCCTCCCTCCAGCTCAACCTCCTTAACCTCACTGCAGACCCAGAAAAGCCCACTTTTATTCCAAGCCTTTCTCCTGACTGTTCAGTCCCTCTGCCCTTCCAAGATAAGGTCATTCCCAGTGCCCTCTTACCTCGGCCCCCTTTTTGCTGGATTTCCGCTTGAATGATGTCCTCTTCTTCTTCTTACTAGATTTCAGTGGATTCTAGAGAGAAAAGGAACAAAGACAAAGACTCTGTGAGGAGCCACTGGGCAAGTGGGAACGGTGAAAGAGCCCCAGGAGCTGAAGTGACCTACCTGGGGCCGCCGGACCCGCAGAATCCAGGTGGGAGGAACGACGACAGCAGCGTGAGCCCCCAGTGAGCAGGGCTCTTCAATGTGTTGCAGCATGAAACACGACACTTTGCTGTGATACTGGCCAAGGAGAAGACAGAGAGAAAACTCAGCTGCTCAGTTTGCTGGGCACAGCCACCATCTCCTCCTCTCAGGTCCCCCATGCCAATGCAGGGAGTGCTGGATGAAACCATGCAGGAATTTTGTAATGGGAAGGCAATGAAGATAAAGGAGCTTGCAAATATCATAGTACAGACTCTCCCAGCAGGAGGAGCTGCTAAGGGCAGGCTGTAGAGTAGCAGCTTGGGGAGTCCCAGCAGAAAGCAGAGGTCATTAGTGTAAAACTGACTGGTAAGGCATTCAGGGGGGCTTTGCTCACCGCTTGTTTGCACCAGGAACAGCTGATGGCTACAATCTCTTTGCTGTGGAAGGCAAACTTCTGCTGGAAACCCTGAGGAAGAAAGGATAAGAGGCTTAGGGAATTCCCTGCAGTTTCCTACCATCCAACAGTAAGAGACATTAACAAGAGAGCATGCCTGCAGCTGGAGCCCTCCAGATCCTGTCATACAGGTCCCAACCACCACAACGGCACCAGGGAGGCCACTGTGCTCTGTAGGGGTGTCCTTATTGCTCAAGGAAAGCATGTCAGAAGACAGTCTCTTTCAGGATTAGTTGGGCCCAGGGGAAGAACTACTCTATGGGAGATGCACTTCCCATAGTGCAAAGCAGGACACATGCCTGGTTTTGCTGCCAAACAGGAATGGTGGGATGTCCCTGGCTCCCAGCCCTGTGCATGTCTCTGGCTTGACCTCAGGCTGAGGAAAATGCCCAAGATGCTCTCTCACCTTGCCACACTGCCGGCATTTCCCTTCCTGCCGCCTCCGATGCACCCAGTGATGTCGGACAACAATGGGCTAAAGGAAAAGAAAAAAAAGAAAATTAAAAAAAAAAAGGGAGTGAAGGGCCCAGGGTGTGAGGGAACACAGGAACAGGCAGAAGAAATGGACACAGGCCAGCCAACCTCTGCTCTTGCAGTGAAACCACTGCTCATAGGCACCAGCCCCCACCCTCTGAGAGAAAGCAAAGCCAAAGAATCAGGGGGCAAGAGGCCAAATTAAGATGCTCCAGGAAAAGGGAATTAAAACCAGAAGAAATAGGAAGGAGGATAGGGAAACTGAAAACCAAGAATCACACAAAGCAGATCCAATGGAGAGTGGACAAGCAGTAGCACATCTCTGTCCCTTAACATCTCTGCCCAGATGCCCCTGGTGCCAGGTGAAAAACGTGCTGGTGGAAGGTGTGAAAATCCCTAGAGAGACATGGTTTGTGCCCACAGCAAGAAGATGGAAGTGCTTGCAGCTAAGCAGTGAGCCTCCTCACTCCACATTCCTCAAGAAGAGCAGCAGCCCCAAAGCCTTCCACACCCACTTCCCCCTGCTCTTTCCCCAGGCCAATCCTGAGCCTGCTTCAGTCCCAGCACGGGCAGCAAGGCTGCTCAGCAGCACCTCTGCTCTGCCTGCAGGCTCACAGTGGGTTCAGGCATGGGACTTGCAGAAGTGACTGTGAGGGAGGCAGAAGTTTAGTAATGAAGTACCACTTATCCTAAATCCCATCCTACTCTTCCAGCCCTGGATTGGGAATGGCACTGCAGAGAGAGCAGCAAAAAGAGAAAGGGAATGCGAGTTCACAGGCTGGTATGGCAGGGCCCAACATCCTGCTCCAGGCAGCTTTTGGGATCATGATGATGAGAGGCAGAAACTGGCAGGAAGTTTGGGTCAGCTCCAGTGTTGCTTCCTCCAAGTGCAGCACATGGGAGAGGACAAAAATCTTGTTGGCTTTAGCAGATATTAATCCAGTAGGAGCAGAAGGAGGGCTATGCCTTGAGCTCAGCTCTGGATCCAAGCAGGCATATCTAGGAAAAGGGCTGACCCTGAAGGAGATCCCTGGCACCAAAAAGGCCAGAAGAGCACCTTTTTAGGGAAACAGGAAGGGAGAGGCCTTGGAGGAACTGAGAAGCATTAGAAAGACAGGATGGAGAAGCAGAATTTCTGAGAAAAAAAAGAAAAAGCAAGAAAGGGGAGGGAGAAAAGATTTGTAGAGGTTGAAGAGAAGAAAAATAGAGATGGAAGATTGAGCAGAGGCAGCAAGCTGTTAGCAGAGCCCAAAGAGTAAATGAAGCACAAATAAGGGAGCTAGGCTAAGAGCAATATGGGAAGGAGGCACAGAAAGATAAACAAAGCAAGAAAGGAAAGTTTAAAGTGATGCTGAAAGCTTCTCTTTATGACGTTATGCTGGCATTTCAAAGCAGGCAGCCTGATGCTTGAATATCCTTCCCCAACTAGGTCTGCTGTGCCAGCAGAAACACAGTGTAGGAGCAGCTCTGTTACCAAAAAGGCCCATGACTGAGCCACCCACTCAAGAGCACTGCACAGGCTACACTGGCTCCACAGGCTGGAGGGTGAGGCATGAAGGCTGACAGCTGCTTCCACCAGTGCAGGTCAGCAAACAGGTTTCAGGCCACTGCTTATGCCCAGTTTCTAACATTACAACATGGGCTGAAGGGGTCTAATACCACTACTGTGGGCAAATTCCATTGCCAGTTGGGGCATCCAGGTCAGGGCTGAGTGATAAAGCCAGAAATGAGCCCATACAAATTTTGGAGGAAGCTCCTGCTTCCTTCCAAATTGCAGTAGACTTGGGGACCTGCTGTTTGCCACATCTGTGTGCCTGGGGACCCAACACAAGGAGCAAAGTTTCTCCCAGAAAGCACTGTCTGTAGGTTCCCCCCATGCAGATTCAGGAGATTCAGAACATGCAAACCATTGGATGCTCTGCATTTGTTGCCTGCAAACTCCTCACTCTTCACACCCAGTCTGTGCTGCTGCCTTGCAAAGAAACATCCCTTTTACAGCAGCACCCCCTCGGAGCAGGAAGGAACATGACACCTCCACTCGGATGGGCAACATGCTGGCTGCACCTGGTGTCTTTACCACCCAACTGGCAATGGGAGAGGCAGATGTGGGCAGTGTCCAAGGCGCTTCTCTCACCTCCCGTATGTTCCGGGATCCTGACTCCCTGAAGGACGGTTTGCAGCGGAAATTTATCTGTAGGTTGAACACACGAGAGGAATCAGTAAAACCATCGTACCTGAAGGAAACCTACCAGAATTTATTGCATTATAGCAATGCCCAGAACCTCTGGAGTTGCTTGGTACTTGCCACAAAATCCTCACGTCTCAGTTACTGAACAAAATGGGGCCTTGGGTCCCAATCATATGCCTAGATCCTCATTTCAGTACTGTCTCCTCAGAAGACCCCTCTTTGCAATTATACATTGCAGTTCCCCAATCCTCTTGTGTCTCACTGCCCAAGAAAAGGCTGCTACAGTTTTGCAAGCTGCAGGGAGGGCGTAACAGGCTCGACTCACTTTCTCCAGCTGTTCGATGCAGGGTGTATGCACTACGATCTTGCAGGCTGCACATTTACGCCTGGAGAGAGGTTTTTGCTGAAGGGCAAGAAAAGGGGAGAAAAAAACCATATGTAAATGAAAATATGCAGTGTTCAGAGCCTGGCAAGCTCAGCCTCCCATCATACCTCCTTCTTATGTATTGGGATACAGAACAAAGCCCTGTAGTAAAGCTAGATAGAACCTAGACTTATTATCTAGTGAAGGGATCTAAGCAGATGTTCTCAAGCCTGGGACAGAGCAGGGAGGTACTTTCCCTACTGTCCTGTCCTGCAGTACTTTTCCTGTTCTGAAACTGCCTGAGAGCACCATGGAAGCTGGTCTGGGAGGCAGCTGCAGGGTGGCAGGCACAGGGTGGCATCAGTGCTCTGTGTCCTGCACCACGAGCAGGACTGAGCCTGCAAACTGGGAGGGAGGACTGCAGGGGCAGGAGGTAACAGGTCTGGGTCTCCAGAGCTCACTTTTCTGCTCCACTGAAAGGTCTTGCATTCAGATTGTCTTTCCAAGGGTGTGTAATCCCAACACCCTCTCTCTGGAACCCTCCAGGCAAGTGGCAGCCCTGCATCAGGGTCCCATTGCAAACTGAGAACCAGCATTGGCAGAAACTGGGGAGTTGGCCCTGCAGTATGCAGAGGCAGGAGGGACACAGTCCCTGCCTTGGCAGCTCCCCAGACCCCAGCATGTCCCCGAGCAGCAGCAGCAGCTGTGTGGCCTCTGTGGTCTCCCCATAAGGTGACAGCACAGCAGGGTTTGTGGCCATTGCTGGCGAGGCAGGTGGCCCCAGGTGACTCACCAGAAGCTTTGCCATACAGTTCTGTTCCCCAACATAGCAGAAGTCCCCAGAGACACTGGTCTCAAACCAGATGTGCTCCCCATAGACCGCAGCCTCCTGAAAGACACAAGACAACACAAGTTGAGTGCATCCCCAGAGAGGCACTGAGCCCCTAAAATGCTTTGTGCAAGGGATAAGATACTGGACAATGCTGAGGGTGGGAGGCTGGAGCTAGATGGAGGCCAGGAGACAAGATGCACACAACAGCCAGGGACATCTGGAGAGAGGAAACAAAGCTGCTGCCATGGCCCACCTGTTGTAAACAAGAGGGCCCCAGGAAACCAGCTCCAAGACCTACAAACCACTCGTAGTGTCCTGCACAGGGGAGCTGCTTTCATCAGCCCAAGAAGAGGCATCAGGGCAAATTCAGTGCAGGGCTCTCCTGAACCAGTTTCTGTTCTATAGCCTGAAGGGGAAGCTTAAAACCTGTGGGGCTTTGCCTGTGAAGGTTACTCTCGTTGCTTGGCCCCAGCCAACAGATCTTGGCTGTCAGAAGCAGAAAAGCTGGCAGTGGAGTAGTTATACCATCCCTCCAGGAACCACCTGTGCCTCCGCAGCCTCTCTCTTGCAGCATCAAGTAGTGCTGCCAGGAGCACAGATGCTGGCACCAGCTGGTGGCAATGGCAGAGGCCATAAATGTGTCAAAGTCAGTCACCTGGGAAGCCTCAACCCAGGGAAGAGCCTGCTGCCTCTCGGCCAAGAGCTCATTCCATGCAATGGCCAGCAAAACACAGTACAACTTACGCTCCAATCCACAGTGCTGCGGATCTGCCTCTCCGAGTCGCTCCTGATGGCTAGTGCCGGGTTTGGCTGGGCTATCATGTGCTGGAGACTGGATTTGGCAATAGCTTTCCTGGAAGACACAGGAGGGCTGGCTATTAGATTCATATGCAAAACACAACGTGCTTCTAAGATGCAACGTGAGGCTGGAGCAGAAAAGCCTCCTCAGGACCAAATGGCTGGAAATGAGGTGAACTTCCATCCCAGTTGGCTGAGTAGTACCTGTTCCTGTGAGATATCCTGTGGGCTGAAGAGGTACTGGCCATGTTGCTGACAGCTCAGCCAGACACCCTGTACCCAACAAAAGGCACAGCCTGGGCCTGCTGGGTTAATGCCCTCAGGGATAAGAGTTCCATTGTAAAACACCTTGTGAGTGTCCACTGTAGTGGTGGGAACTGCCTTTGCAGGGACAATCTAGAGCCCCTGTCCAACAGCCTCCCTGCATCTCTCTCCCACACCAAGGCACCTCAGAGCCTGGGCTATTTCCATATACCAGTAAAACTGGCCAAAATAGAAGCAGCTGCTTGTTTGGGGCTAGTGAGCTTCTCCCAGATGTGCTAGGGTGGAGGAAAGGAGCAGGAAATCCAGCCAGCAGGAGAAAGTGTGCATCTCCAGCCAGTAACCAGGCCTACCACATTCCTTTGGTCCCAGCCTGGCAGAAGAGGACACTCACAAGCCCCAGGGATTGCACCAAGAGCATCAGTGGCAGCGCCTGGCCTGAGTGAAAGATGCTCAAGGTATGCCAGCAGCACTGCAAGACACCAGTGGCAGCCGGGGCACGGCACTGAGTCTCTTCCTTCCCCACGTGGATCTGCACCCCACCTCCCCTCCCCAAGGCACTGCCTGCTTGCACGCTGCCACCATACATACAGCAGCCGGGGGCTCCAGCCATCCGGGGTGGTGCGGCAGCGGTGCTCCGGTCCCAAACCCTCGACCAGGGTGGAAGAGGGGCACCTGGTTCCAGCCACTCCTGCACAGTGCTGGGCCAGCAGCCGCGGCTGGGGGGCATCGCTGGAGCGCCGGCGCTGGCTGAGGCGGCGGTAGCGGCCCGGCAGGCCGGCCCGGCCGTGCATGACCTCGGTGGGCAGGCGGTGTGAGGAGGCACGCCTCAGGCAGCGCGGGCCCCGCGACAGCAGCCCCGCCTGGAGCGGCCGCGGCTGGGGCAGCATGGCCAGCCACGTCTCCTCGGCACAGTGCTCGTGCTGCCGCTCAGCTCCTGCTGCTGCACCACTGTCCTCTGGAGACTCAGACCTGGAGCTGTCCGTGCAGCGAGCTCTGTCCCCCGCCTCTGTGGGAATGAGGCTGGCCAGGAGGACAGCGGGACCCAGCAGCTGGGCATCCATGGCTTGTGCCTGGCCCGCACACTTCTTCTGCACGGCAAACCGGGGGCTGAGGCAGGGCGGCGTGGTGCTGGAGCGGCGGCGGGTGCCGGGCCGCCGGACCAGGCCCAGGCAGGAGAGGGATGCGGCCGGGGTGCCCGAGCCACGGCGGCACTGGGCCAGCGAGGCCGAGGGCAGCCCCACCTGGGAGCGACGCCGGGCCTTGCCCGTGGGCACGGCCACCACGCTGGTGCGCCGCAGCCCCTTCCGCCCAAAGTGCCGCCTAAAAAAGGTTTCCATGGCATCCGGATGGTGGCTGTTGACACAGAGACCAGGAATTAAGCAGGCTCCCCTATGAGTCCCAGCTGTGGCTGTCAGGGCAAGGGGACAGGGAAGCAGGGGACAGAGGGCTGAAGCAGTGAGTGGGAGACGTGGCAAGGCGACCAGAGGTGCGTGTTAGGGTGTTGCTTCTCACAGTTTTACTGCTCCATAAGTCTCACAGCTCAGCCCAGAGGGCTGCAGTGGCAGGGCAGGTGTCACCACCTAGCCAGGACCCTCAGCATTCCCTGCTCTCCACTAAGCAGAGCCCCTGTGCACCCCGAGGTGCCAATCAGCCCTGACACCTCAATTACCCTCACCACTCTCTTGCTGCTGATCCACCTGGTTTCCCCACAGGAGCCATTCTGGCTAGGCACCAGTCCCACCAAATTTGTAGCATATTGAAATTAAGCCCTTGTGAGTCCTACAGAAGAAAATGAACCAGGCCAGTAAAACCTGGGAAGGAGAAATTGGTAGAAGCGGTCTGGGAGAGCTGGAAGCTGGGAGAGGCTGGAGCAGGGCAGAGGAGAGCTAGGAAGATCATCTCATCTGCCCTGAGCAAAACTTCCCTCTCATGGGAGAAAGAGCTTTACAGAAAGCTCATGCTTTCCCTGCCCAGCCCTCAAACCTTGACAAGGTGCCTGGACATTGCAACAGTCTGTTGAAAGCCACAGGTGGAAGGTGCTGCAACACTCAGTGGCAGTGGCTCAGCACGCCAAGGCCTGAGTGGAAGGAGCTGAGTCTGGCTAGGCTCCAGTGTTCCCCTCCTCCAGAGACACTGCTTCATTTCCCACCCTCCAGCAGCCACCTCTCTTCAGCTGCTAGAGGATTTATTCAAGGCCAACTTCAAAAAACAAAAACAAAACAAACAAAACAAACAAAAAAAAAAAAAAAAAACAAAAAAAAAAAACCATCAAAAAACCACACACACAAAACAACAACAACAACACACCAACAACAAAACAAACAAACAAAAACCCACCAAACCCCACAGTTTGGTAGAAGCAAACCTCTTCAGTTGCTCTCAAGGCAGGGGACTCGATCATGGCAGCCTGCAAGCACACACAAGCCACCACCACCACTCTCAATGATTTCCATGCTGTGCAAGACATCTCTTCTACCCACCACAAGGGCATGGGCATGCTGCTCACCATGCAGACTGACATCTGCTCCCCTTCTTCTATCTTCCTCCCTTCCCATGCTCTTTTACATTCTTACGGGTCAGTAATATCAGAGAATCTTCAGATCACTCCAGCTCAAACTTCCAGTGACTCAAGGCCCGCATAAACAGGCAAGTTTATCAGAAGCTTATTCCCTTTTTATTTGGGAAATGCATGTAAGATAGGACATAGTATTTATCTTCTGGACAAACTGGAGTTTTTGATAGTGCTTGCAGCACAAGCAGCCCATTGGGCTGTACCTCTTTCTAATAGATGAATACAAAGGTGAGTTTGTATTTTTGGAAAAGACAAGGCTTGGTTTGGTCTCCTGTAGCCTTGCAGACAAGGAAGCCAGCTCTTCAGTTTCTGTAGTCTTACCACCACGTCTGTACTCAGTAGTGTAGGGGAGGGAAGGGAGGGAAGGGCAGGCAATGGCCTCCAGAGAGCAGCATCAGGGCAGCTAAAGCCTGGCTGAACTGAAGCAAAGCCAAAGCATCACCTCCTCAGAGGTATTCCTTAAGTCCTACCACTACAAGCAATGCAGGCAGGTACTTGGTGACCAGAAGGTTCAATCCACCAAGGCCCATGCAGCTTTGCAGAGCACCTCAGCATTTTGCTGATGACCCTGCTTCCAGCCTGTTCCCAACACTGCAGTGCCCCATTCATGTCCCCTCTCCCCTTTATGTGCAGGATGATGCACAGTAAACTGCATGGAATCAGAGAATCTAAACTTTCCCTGTACAAGTGGAGGCCATTTCCTCTTGTCCTATCACTTATTACCTGGGAGACTGACCCCACACCTTGCTACAACCTCCTCTCAGGTCGTTGTAGAGCTCAATGAGGTCTCCCAGGAGCCTCCAGCCTCCTCAGCCATTCCTCCTAAGACTTGTTCTACAGACCCTTCACCAGCTGTACTGTCCCCTGGACACGCTCCAGCATCTCAGTGACAGGAGGAGGGTCCAAATCTGGACACAGCACTCAAGGTGTGGCCTCACCAGTGCCGAGTACAGGCAAACATTTTCTACTCCTACTGGCCACACTATTACTGACACAGGCCAGGATGCTGTTGGCCTTCATGGCCACTTGGCACACGCTGGATCATGTTCAGATGGCTGCCAACGAGCATCATCACCAGCAGATATTAAAAACTGTCTGAACAAATAAAACATATTAAAAAACACAAGCCACAGGACGTGGCACACTGCAACAGACCCTTTTTGGCCAGCTTTAGCTCCTGGAGGAGATATACTGACCAAGGCCACCTCAAATGAGCTGAATGGCTGTTCCCTCCTGCCCCAGATATTCCACCAGCACAAAGCTGCTGTACCACTTACTGTGTTTTTGCTGCAGGCAGGAAGATCTCTTAACACAGCTTCCTTCCTTTTTGCACCAGTCTCGTGAGGAAATCTGCTAGAACAACCTTGGTTTGACATTTATGCTTGAGAGCTGACTGTGGGCCTTTTTATCTTCAGGGCTGTCTGTAAATGGCACGTGGGATCGAGCTCTGACCACCAGTGGTGAAGGTTATTACAAGATTGCCATCTGACAGCCCATGACAGCAGCATGTGGTAGCTCAGAAATGCTGGGTGTACACATCCCCACCTCTTGCATCTCACTTCCAACCTGAGCTCCAAATGGTGCATTGCAGGTGTTAAGAGCTGCTGCTGGTGGAGCAGACGGACGGACTGCCGGGGCCATGGTTGATCTGCATTAGCAGAGCTGTGTGCAGAGCAGCTGGGGAACCATGCACTAGGCAGCGAGGAGTCCGAAAAGAGCTAAGCCCTGGAAGCCCTGGGCCTAACACCAGCACATTGCTGGCATCTCCATTGTTTGTCACTGAGAAAAGATGGAGAGGAGCCAGCACCTGTGGCTGCTCTGCAGACCACATGACTTGGCTCAGTTAGGTAAGGAGGCTGGATGGAGGCAGCCTGGCATTTGCAGGGTGCAAAGGAAAGGAAGTACTATGCATGTATTGGGATATCAACTCTACCTATGAGCAGATATACACTATCATTTCAATCTCCTTCTGTGACTAAGGAAGGAGATAGCAGCTCTGGTCTTCTCATGATCTGCAATCAGAGCTCTTGAAAGGCAGGCTGTTTTTTATTACCAGACTCCTCATAGCATCCTGCACACCCTGCCCAGCATCAGTGCAGAGATGCTGCTGAAGCAGGAACATGTCCCAGCAAGATCTAAATACTCTTGAAAAGCACAGTAGGGATCAAAGAGGAAAAACTTGCTTCTTGTAACTGTAGTGGACACAGAGCTTGTGAATCAGCTGTTATGGAGACATCTCTCCAGATATCCAGCAGCTATCCCTCATTTGATGATGGTGGTTCCAAAACCAGACAGGCTGACTCTTAGGGCTAAACATGCAGTGTCCTCCATGACATCATTTTTGCCCACATCAGGAAGAGAATCTGGATAATCAGCTCCACTATTCTGCTTTACTTCACTAGCCTTGAGTAAACTCCCATGTACCATACTTAACAGATTCTCTGTGACAGGCAGAGGGATCCTGTGCCATACACCCTCTCAGCCCTTCCTCCACATTATTATACCCTCTGTCCCTCCAGCAGCCTGGTCTACTCCTGCCAGTGCCCAGAAGCAAGAGAGATCTCAGGTTACCTTCATACAAATGAGTGACAAATCTGGCACTCCTCTCCTGGCACCAAAGGAGACAAGAGGACCCTACTGCAGGATGTTGCTGGCACTAACTGCACAAGCCTTAAGCCACAGAGAAGTCTGGACATAATAACACCATCAGTTCCTCCTGACCTTTCAGCAAACCTCCAGTTAGTCGACTGGAAAGCATTTTTTCCAACCACGGGACTACAAGGGAAACAAGTCCCAGAGCTTCGCCCTGTTCCATGACGAGCACCTGTCCTGATGGCAGCTGACTGGACTCCTGCATCCTGGCTAGCTGTGGGTGCTGTGGAGCTGCTGTGGCACTAGAGCTGCCAGAGGGTGAGCAGGAGCCCTTTTCAGTTTACAAGCTGTCTTCTCCTGGCAAAGACACTTGACTCGTACAGATCAGCCACAAGGAAAGGAAAGTGTGCTATTAATAGCCACTCCTGTGTGACAGCAAGATTTCCTGGGCTTCTGCCTCCCTGCTGCCTCCCTGCCAGGGTACTGAAGGGACTGAGGGACCCAGGAGCCTGTCTGGAGAGCTGCTGCTCATTCCCACCCTGCTGGCACACCACTGGCTGCCTTCAGCCTCTGTTTTCATCAGAAGCTTGCACACCCCACACCGCCCTTTCAGTGCTCTGATATTCAATCTTCCCATGTATGCTGCTGTCCTCACAACACCCCTGCTGAGATCCTGTCCCCGCTCTCCCGTCCGGCTTCCCACGCATCATCACTGACCTCTCCTCTCCCTGGGGCTCCCCAGCCAGGCTTCTCTGACCTTACGAGAGCAACCTGCACAGATGAGGTCTGCTGAGGAAGGTGCCCCTGTGCCAGATGGGGAAGGGAAAATGCTGGCCAAGATGTGGTGCAGCCCTCAGGCGTTGGTTGCAGTGAGGTGTGCAGTGATCAGCAAGTTCCCAAACTGCGCACTTTGTTTCTACTCAGAATTTCCATTCCAGCTGTCATCGCTCCTACCATCGTGCAAATAAAACAGAAGTCAGGAGCTCCCCCATGCTGGGTCCAGGATGAGCAAGGAGATGGGGCTCCCCCCAGCACAGGGGCAGGGAAGCTCCATCAAAACCATGAGCCTTTCAAAGCACCATGAGGAGTGAGCTACGGGCTATGCTCACCTATTTCAGGATTCATACATCTGACCTACTACAACAAGTGCCCCCACCTATATGGGCCACTTCCAGGCTTCTGAGCTGCAGGAGCATGGCATTCCCAGGTAAGGGGAAGGACATCCTCAGTTGAACTGTCACCCTGCAGAGGAGGGGATTACTGCTGCAACTGTAAGGTTGCCCCTCCAGGCTGCAGAAGTCAGTTTCTGATCCTAGCAGGGCACTCAGAACGTAACACATCTCAGCTTATCTCTCAGTGAGTCCTGGGCCTGACCAAGATGAATTCAGACCTCTCTGCTAGTGAGAAAGCAAGGTAAGTGCTTAGAAACCAGCTGGTGGTCAGATGCATGCAGCTGCAGAGGACCTCCGCCCAGTCCTGTGGTCTCTGAGGTCCCTGCACGTGCTGCATAGAGGTCCCTGTCAGGGCTACTGGGCACAGACATGAGAGCAAGGCAGCCCTGGCAATATTTAAGCATGTGCGCCAACTTGCTCAGAAAACTGTCAGGGTCACTGGGCACTCTGGGTAGCCAGCCTGGAAGCCCCAAGACAGCACTGCCTCACGAGGGACAGGCAGCTATGTCAGTGTAGCCTCTCTGTACTCATCTTGTACCTGGCTGAACAAGACCACAAGTCACAGCCAGTCAGGAGCTGGGGACACCACAGGGAAGAGACACAGCCTCAAAGATGCTTTCTTTGAATGAGCAAGTCAGGGTGACAGATGCAGCACCAGGGACCAGCAGCTGCCTTGGGGAGGAGGATTGAAGCAAGGCAAAGAAATGAAACACCACAGTCTGACAGTTTGTCACGGTAGGCTTCTCCCAGTGGCAAAGCCACTGCCTGGAAGGACGCTGCCTGGCCTGTCTCAATCAAAGCAAGGCAAAAGCCATCCCACCTTCATGCCTGACCCTTCACAAGAAATGCTCACATTTGGTTTTTTGGGAAGAACAGGGGCTGGGAGCAGAAGGGACTGAGAGTTTTTATACAGTTCCTAGTGTTTTCCCAACACCCTTCTCATGGCAGCTCCATCCTACCTCACTCCAAGCTCTGCATGATGCCATGGTGCCCTCTCCCTTTCACCACCTTCTCAGGGCAAACATGAGATCTGTTTTAAGCACATCTGCCAGAGCAGCTCAGATCCTCCACAGAGGCTTCATAAAGCGAAGAGTTTGCCAGTCCTAACATTCAGAGTAATGTTCCCATTACAACAATGTGATTTCCTTCCCAAAATCCATGGAAGACAGTGTTTTATCTTAATTTAAACCAAAACCATCTCCTTGGAGCCTCCTGGGCTGACTCTGGGCATTTATATCCCTTGACAACTTTCCACCATCATAATGTTATGAAGTTTATATGCCACTACAGTAAATAATCTGCCTCCTGGCAATCAAGAAACCTGACAGCACTGATGTAAACAATCTGTTGCTGCATTTGGCTGAGGAGCCGAACAGGAAGACTGACAGCCTTGAGCCATGAATTATCCAGGGCTGAAAGGCAGAGGGTGAGCCACCCCTGTCAGCCATGGTGCTGGGGCCGAGACTGAGCAGGGGTCGGGGGGAGGCTGGCCACACAGCTTCTATTTTGGTCCCATCAGCAGGACCAGCGATGCAGCCTGGGAAAGACTTGGAGAGTTTCCTTTCTCTCTCTCTCTCTCTCTCAGCTTCCTTTCCAGAGTGACAATGCATGAAGCCAAGCAACGGGGGCCTCAGCAGGGTGTCCTGGTGGTTTAGGTACCCAGACCATGGTTTCTTTTGCAGATTCCCATTATCACACCCAGTGATGGTCCCCTCCTTCAGCAGACACAGCTCTGTTCCTCAAAAGGAGGGACGCGCTATTTAAAGGGTGCCCAGTCCCACAGCCCAGCTGTTTGATCCAAACTCCCAGCGCAGCCCCAGAGTTTCCTCCCCAGCACATCAGGACAAAATCCTGGCACAGAAATTACTACCAAGTGCCAGAGTGCTGCCCCGGGCAGGGCAACACACAGTGTCTGCCCAGGGCAGCAGCCCCAGGGAGGAGGCGATGAACCTTGTGTAACAACAAAGCTGCAGCGTGGCAGATACAGAACACAGGCAGTGATTCCTGAGGCTAATAAGTCTCTGCACCTCCCAAAGCAAAGTCAAGAAAACCTCAGGCACTACACAACGGGCATTGATCACTGATCAGAAAGGTGAGACTCACATGCCCCCCTCCAGCCCACAGCAGATATCAGGAAGGGCATCCCACTGCTCCTGGCATAAGCAGAGAATCACAGTGCTATCAGCCCAGAGGATACGCCAGGAGTCCACAAATCTGTCCAGCTTTGCTAAACTATTCCAAAGCAAAGTGACTGAGGACTGAGGATCCTGGCAAGGCACTGTCCTCTGCTACCTGCAGATTTTCTGCTGCCACCCCCATGCCACATGGACTGGCAGGACAAAAGCAGCAGTATGGGTGGCTGGAAATACACCACTGGCAGAGAAACCTCATAGAAACAACAGCCAGGCACCACTGAGTACCACGATGGCTGTGTTTCGCAGACCCCTCGCCTGAGCCCTGGGGACTGCTGTGGATCAGCTTGCTCCAGGCTCTGGCAGCAAACAGTGCTCGACAGAAGCAAAGTTGAGGGTCTTGGGGATGACTCTGGGGTGTGCTCTCCCTGCCCTTCACAGTGGTCTGGAACCAAATGCCATACCTACAAACTAAGGGCTGTCTCTCCCCTCAGGTCCCCTCCCATCCCGCACCCAGCACAAACAAAAGCAGCAAACGTGAGGGAGAGGGACAAGCAGGATAAGGAAAGGGGAGATAGTGGGAAAAAGCCCCCGTGACCTGATCCGGAGCGGCGCGGGGGTCCTGCAGGTGCCGAGCGGTTGGGCAGAGGCCGCGCCGCAGCAGCGGGCCAGCCCTCCCCTACCAAGTCCTAGTTTGGAGAGAGTGCTTGGCTTCTCCCTCCGCTCCTCCCCACGCCGCAAACCCTGACAGCGCTCGTTAAAATAACCAACTGCACTTCCTCTCCGAGCAGCCCCGAGGCCGGCTCGCCCCCAGCCGCAGGCGCACGCACCACAGCGGGCCCGGAAAGAGAGGGGACCCCACGGCGCCAGCTGCTCTCCCAACACTCGGCTGCAGCTCGGGGATGGCACAGCTTCCCTGGCAGCAGCAGCAGGAGGACACGGGGAGGAATGCGCCTCAGTGGCGATTCTCTCCTGCTCCCTTGGAACCTGGATAAAGGGGTTTGCATGGCTGACGAGGGTCAAGCCGCCAGCCACGGAGAGCCTGTCTTCATGCACAGAGGTGACTTCCTTCTGAGTTAGTCTTTGGTCCGGCAGGCTTCACAGACCACGGGACCTTTTTGTCTTCCCTCGTCGTGAAAACCCTCCGTGGGACCTCTCACAGACAGGCTGGGGACTTCCCCGTCATGCTTCACACTATCCGGGTTCCCCAGCTGCCTCTAGGGATCTGCTCCCAGCCAAACAGAACCCATCTTCCTTTTGGGACCACAAAACTCATCTCCTCTTTAGTCTTTGCAGGGAGGGGAGGGAAGGTCACGCCAAAGGCCAGCTCACCCCATGATGTGTCACTGTCACCAGCTATTGTCATTTCAGTCATTTACCCAGGCGATGATGAGAGCTGATAGCCACACAGCAGGCCTTACTGAGTGAGTCAGTGCGGGTGGCTGCAGCTGAGACCTCATCCTTTCACACCCTGCCCCCTCCCCTTGCCTGCATGTCATGGCTAAAATTAGACAGGGAGCTCTTCTCTGTGTGTAGGAATGTGTGTGTGTTCAGACTGTGCCCAGTGCTCCTTGGGGCCTGGGGCGGGACTACAGTAACACAATCATAACAAAATGTCACAGAGGCTGCAGCCAGCGTGGCAAAGGCGGCCAGCTGCCTTCCCCGATGGCTGTCTTGAAAGCAGTTAATGGGAAACCATTCCCAGAGGGCAGCCAGGCCCAAAGGCTGAGCTACCACCCTTGCTGTCATCTCCATCATGGCAGAAAGAGCAAGTGGCCCTTGTGAAGCAGTGGGAGAGAGGGATGGGGAGGACACATGAATGAACTCATCCATTGCCAAAACTGCCAAGGATTGCATTCAGCCCTTTTCTCACAACACCAGAGGGGAAAGGGAGCTGGAGGTACCCAGGGCAGGCAGGAGGTGCTCAGCCCAGTCAGTCTTCTCCCCCCTCAAAACTGGCAGCTGATGAAGGATGGAATGTTCTGCCTCCTCCCCTACACAGGGTATCTACACACCCTTCAGAATTCCCTTCCCACTGCCAGGAAAGAGCCAGCTGCCACTAGCAGTCAAGGAGGTCCCAGTATTCTCACAGCCCCAGGGCAGCCATGCTGCCAGCTGCAGAAGGGCCTCTAGGAACAGGCCCCAGTCCATCATTGTTAAAACTCACTTACTGGGACTGGCAGGATGTTTTATCAAAGAGAAAATTAAAAATGTGTTGCAACTAGTCAATCATTCAGAGCAAAGTAGCCTGGTAAGAGACATGTGCCATTCCTCGCCAGCCCTACCTCCAGCCAAGCAAGCTTAGTACAGAATCACAGAATGATTTGGATTGGAAGAGACTTTAAAGGGCATCTTGTTGCAACCCCAATACCATAGTCAGGAACACCTTCCACTAGGCCAGGTTGCTCAGAGTCCCATTGCACCTGGCCTTGAACATTTCCAGGGAGGGTTCAAGCTTCCAGCTTGTCACCAACTGCCCCATGCCCACCCTGCTCTTCCTGTCCCCTGTGATCTATGCATAGCAGAGACTCCTGCTGATACCACTTGCTGCTCCTCACAGTCACCACAATCCTATCTCCCTCCTGGGCTGGCAGGACTTGGACTTACAAATGGAAACAGCCTGGAGGGGTGACCACTGGAGGGGTGGATTCTAGGTGGCCCCAAAATCCTTTCCAAGTCAACCTGACCACAAGGAGACCAGGTCACTAATTCTCCAAGTCCCTGGAGGCAGCAGAAGCCTAAAAGCCCTCTCCTTAAGTTCAGTCATGCAAACCTTACTGCCATTCTCCTCCTACTCCCGCAACTCAGTAAGCCCTCAGCCTGTTAACATGCAGACAGATGAATGGGTTGTGATGGAGACCAGTGGCTCCCAGTGCTGCTGTCACAGGTTTCAGTCTGCTGTGTTCAAGCAGAAACCACTGCTCCAGGCCAAGAGGCTCCCCAGGCCCACGCAGCCCTGAGCAAGAGTTTCCATGTGAGGAGATCCTGGTCCCACGCACCTGAAACCACACCACAAGTGGAAGCCCCTGCAGGTGTCTGCAAGGGGGAGAACTGCTCAGCATCCCTGAGAAACCCAGTCCCCAGTGATCTCTCTATACCACAAAGCCTGAGACAGGAAAGACACCTCCCAAGCCTTCATCATGACCCTGTGACTAAGCAAAGCACATGCTGACTTGCCACACAAGTGGCATTTGTTGGTTTAACTGTGACCCTGTTACTGATATCACGACTAACCTTTGGTTTCACTTTTTCACCCCATGGCACCAAGTGACTAAGTCTTCTTCTCCCACATCTCACATCAAAATTCAAGTAACTCCTTTTAACAATGTTAAATCTATTATTCCTTGGCTTTGCTGAATGTCAGCTTGTCCCACTGCAACAAATGGGAGGGCAGGAGGAAAAGTTGGGTTTTTTTCTCCTCCACTGTTTTTGTCCTAAATGCCCTCAGCATATCTGGTCTTATGTGCTTCCTTTTCTTCTTTCATCTTAACATCCCCACATCTACCAGAATCACTGATGGGCTTTTTTCTCCCATCATCCTTCAGAGAGGAGAAGAAGCAATGCCTGTGCAGAGAGGAGACCACTGTCCCCCTTCCTGGAATGGACTAGCACTTAAGCACAGACCAGTAATACTGTTTTGCTCTGCTTCCCAAGTTTCTCTGCTCCTCCTCCCATGCCCACAGAGACACTGGGTGCTGCTCCAGAGACTTGTGGTGTGGGAGGAGTGACCCAGGCTCCAGGTGCAGAAGTTGGATGGGTGCCACTGTGAGGCTCTGAGTGGTACCAGGACACACCAGCCTGTGCAGTGGGGAGCTGGCTGACAGCTGCCTTGGCTGGAGGCTTGCCTCTGAGCATCAGCCAGCCCACGGCAGCAGCTGACCAGTTTAAGCCATCAAGCTCACCAGCCACTTCAGCCACAGCAGCATAAAAAAGCTCTACGCAGATGCTTCGCCAAACCCTTTCTTGCAGAAGGGAGGAAAGCAAAACCAGGAGCGATGAGTCAAGGCCAGCAACCCTGCAGAAGGGACATGTCACAACAGTCAGCTGAGGTCAGCTGCAGGGAAAGGGCTGGAGTTGCACAGCAGAGCACCAGAGCTCTGAAGAGCGACCGTGCCCTCTGGTGTTCAACCCACGACTCTTTGGACCTCTCCAAAACCCATCCACCTCCCCTCTGCAGAGCACTAACTGGGCCACACCACCTCTTGCTCCCAACACCTCCAACCACAGGACTCCCAAGAAGCCCTGGGAGACAAGATTTTTGTGTCTACAACATCAGACAAACAAGAAACTGAGTGGCAAACTCAGAAAGGCCCAGGACGCCATGCAGAGAAACTGTGTAGCAGAAGCCAGGAAGAGCAGGAAGGTTCTTCCACTGCGGCACTCACACATGTGCAGCCAAATCCTGACCAGGCTGATGTGCTGCTCTACAAAGACCAAGGCATAGGGAGCTTGGGAATGGAACCTGGGACTTGTCCCTACCTCCACATCTCTTCAGGAGCGCTTGTGACTTAGGTATTGGCTAGCCCCAACACCATTGCTAGCCTAGGAACTGGCTCCCACACAGCAACTACATTCGAGCAATGTGATTGTCTCCCAGGCCCTGTTTTTCCACCATTTCTGGCATAGTCTTACTGAACTTCACACTGCTTCAGCTGAATTATTTTATTATTTATTATTATTTAATTTAGTCATTTAGCTAAACCACCCTCAGTGCTGTCACCTTGGGTCTTCCAAGCACTCAGCATGCACTGGGTCTAGGTGCTCATGCCCACACCGGGTAGGACACAGAGGAGGAAGAGCTCAATCCAAAGACCTTCAATCCAAACTCCAGCCAAACAGAAGCTGCCATGTTAGTCGATCAAAGTCCAGCAGCAGGCTGCCCTCTAGAACGAAGTTAGTGACACAGGCATGAGGCAAGCAGCCCAGCTTTCGGTGGCCTTGGTTATTACTACAGACACGAGAGGGTGAAGTGGGGTGAGGCGTGGGTGGAAGGGAGGAGAGCTCTTTAAAAGAAATGTTGCAGCAGCTGCTGGGACTGCACAGCCTGTGCAAGCCAATAAAAATACCACATACTTATACACCGCTGGCCGGTGCTTTATCCTCCTGGATCCCCATCGGCCGGGCTGGCTGCCCTGGAGACAAGGGAAGACACCTTTGTGGGGCAGGTGGAGTCTAGAGACACAAAGAGAGTGGTCAGCAAGCCATGAACATGCCTGGCTGCTCAGCACACAACACTATCCTCCCCCGCCCTGGTTTTGCTGCCCCAGTGCCATCTCTCCACCACAGCTCTCCCCTTGCTTTGGCACTTGCAGATCCCAGGGGCTCCAATGGCACCCGTGCCACCACCCATGCTGTCAGCCACAGAGGTCAATGCAGGCAACATGCCCATGAAGCTGGAGTCAGCAACGCTGCTTTTCCCTAAAGAGCCAGTCAGCAAACATGAAGTGCCACACTCCTGCGTCTGTGACACTAACCCAGCCCAGTTCAGAGTCACCTCCAGCCCAGCCCAACCCACTGCAAGAGGGCACACAACTCGGGGACCAGCGCCAGGCTGGCACAGAAAGAGAGCCCTGCTTCCCTTCCTCCTTCCCTCTGCTGGCCTGGTTCCTGGCTGCCTTCTTTCACCTCGACTGCTGGGTCCAGGCACGGATTTGAATTTCAAATAAATCATGAAGGCAGTCTCCAAGCTTTGCATGGAGGAGCATTGTTTGGGCAGAGCAGAGCAGTGCACCTGTTCCCAACCCTCTGGCCCCTGCGCGTGGGCACCAACCCTTAGGAGCTCCGGCTACCACCAGCCAGGGGCTGGGCAGCAAAGCCCTTGGTGAGCCAGTGCTGATGGGAAGCGTCATTCTTGGGACCCCTCTGACACCCTCCCCACATCACTCACTTCCTCACGCATTCAAACAAGAGAGCTTGTGGGCGGGTAACGTTTTTTGAGTCCAGGTGGGGGATCCTCAGCAGTAGCCTCTGCCGGAACATCTCCCGGCCCCACGCCGACCTGCAACCCTGCCAGGAGCTGTACTGGGGAGCAGGATATCTCCTTCCATGCATCCTGGCAGCTCTCATAGGACAGGAGTCCTGTAGCTTCCTAATCCTGCCATCTGCCAGCCTCACAGAGGTGCAAACTCTCTGCAGAAAACACCACCCACCCCCTGCCACACTTCAGCAGTGGCAGCTGCCATGCACTAGCTTCCAGAGTGCCCCACGCCATGTCCTCTTGTGTGGTGACCTCGAGCTGGGGCAGGTAAGAGGCTTAGCCCTGGATCAGAGAGGCTCCTGGCCAGAGCCAGGGTAGCAAGGCAGGATGATGTACAGATAATCGGACCAAGTGGGAACTTTCACACGGAGGGGATGGCACGTGGCCATCTGCACAGCCCCCTGCTGCCTCTCTTGGATGGCCATAGGCCATGGCCAGAGGGTGGGAGCTCAGCAGGAGGCTCCAAGGCATCTTAGGTACTTCCACCCTGTGATTCTCTATCCTCATCCTGTTGGGGAGTCCTTCCCTAGAGTGGAGGTGGGGCCCTCCACAGCCAGTGGGGAGCAGGGAGCAAGGTGTCCCCCTGCTCTCTGGTTCTGGATCCACACCTGGATTGACAACAGCAAGAGAGGGACAGGCTGTTTGGCACACATATTTCCTGTGGCACACACATTTCCTGTGGAAGCCAAGCTGCACCAAAACAAGGGGAAAACCTTCTGCAAGAAGGCTCTATGTTAGTTGCCCTGACTTCCTGGGCCAGCCAGCTAGGACACATGACTTTCTTCAAAGCCACAGCATGTGCTAGAGCAGGCTGCTCCAGCCCTGCAAAGAGATGAGATGCTGCTGGGAAGCAGGGAAAGGGAGAAGGATAAGTGGAGCCAGGAAAAGGGCAAACACTAAGCTCTTGCCTATAGGTGCAGGGTGGGATTTTCACACTCTGGCTGTGTGACCCTACGTGGGGTTGGGACTAGAGCCTGCCACAAGCTGGCATTCTGCAATAATGCCAGGGAGCCAACAACAGCCCATGAGACACACCAAAGGAATCTCCCACCAACACAGGGCACATGCAGGACAGGGAAACAGCCAAAGGGTGGGACTATTTGTGGCCAGACCTCCATCTGCTCCCAGAGTGGGGCTTTCTCACCAGTGCCATGTACCTGCCACCCTGCACCCACAGCTTGGGCGGCATCCTGCAGCCCCCCCAGGGACAGGTCTCCAGTTCTCACAGCTGGGCAGGGCTTCTCTGAGATGAGGCATGCTTAGCTCATTTCCCCAGGCCCTGAACCACTGGGAAGGGCTGACAGCCATCAGTTGGGCAAAGCTCAGCCAGGCTATTTCCAGGCATGGGAGCAATGGTCACAGGTAGAAACTGGAACTGACAGCCTAACCCAGACAGCACAACCTGCCCAGCAGCCAGGGCTGAGACAGGAGGCACATCAACTCCTACTCTCTGGGACAGCATGGACTGGGAAGAGATCCTCTCAGCTCCTCATCCTGGCACAATGAGGAAGAGCTTCCCCTGGGGGCAGAGCTCACAGTTAAGGACAAAATTAGCACCCTAAGGCATCAACCCCTAAACTGCAGGCGGGAGGAGAACAGCACCAGATTTAACACACATGTCCGGTGTGGACAGGACTCCATCCCTGCTGGGCACTGGCCTGGCCAGCACAGCCTCACTGCTTGCCTTGGCAGAGCTTCACCCTCCACCTGGCATCCTGATGGGGAGAAGAAGAAAGCCTCCCAGCTCCCAAACACAGACTGCAGCTGCTACTGGATCTGCAAGTTGCAACAGAAACAGAGTATACTTTTATATCACTGGAAAGCCAGCCTAGGGAAAGCTCTTGAACTCAGGATTGCAAAGACAGAGCCACTTATTATCCCCAGAGCCTGGTGCCAGCTCAAGAACCAGCAGGACAGGTTTCCCCTATTTCCACGTCTAGCCCGTGTTGCCAAGCCAGATCTACACCAGAGTCCCTACCTCCAGAAGTCTCCAGCAGAAGCCATTCACCTCCTGCTAGTACCCTATCTCTTCCAAAAAAAATTGTTTGTGGGCCCAAGGGTCAAGGAATCTTAGCCTGCAGCCCTCGCTCTACTATTGAACTCAGCATCTCAAAGTCAGCACTGGCTTAAAGGAGCCAGCAAGCAAGAGAATGCACGGCTGAGAGATAACTCGGGAGCTTCAGCTCACAGAGTCACCTGGGAAAAAGAAAACAGAGCTCCACTAAGAGCAGAGCTGCAAGTTAAATTTAGAGGCTTTGCCAAGTCTCTGGGGAGACTGTCTGCTCCCCAGGCACTGTATGATGATGAGTAAAGGAAATCCTACACTGTGTCTCCCACCACCTGCCAGAGCTCAGGTTGCCTTTCGTGAGAGCATCGCTCCCATTGCAGAGGACTGGCCTCCCCTTACGAGCATCTCCTTAGTCCCCAGGAGGACTCAAACCATCAAACAGCTCTCAAACTCCCCCTGCTTGCACCACCCACAGCTCTGCCTCTCTCCTCTCAACACTGTATCCTTGTAAAGAACTGTGTACACTCCCAGTGCCTGACTCTCTTCCTATTGTTTTTGTTCAAAGGAGGAAAGCAGCCCATCAACCTCCCTCCTCTCAGCCCCTTGAGGAGATTACAGGGTTTCCTGGAAAGGATGCTCCAGCTCCTAAGAAGATTAGTGGAAGGTGTCCCTGCCTATGGTGGGGGGGTTGGAACCAGATGATCTTTAAAGTCCCTTCCAACCTTAACCATTCTATGATTCTATAATTAAAGGTCCTGACACCTGCTCTGAGCAGGCACATGTCAGTGTGGCAGCCCCTGCTCTGATCTTGGGAGCGCAGGGGAGCTGCCAGTGGGTGCCTGGGACTGGAGAGACAAGGCAGGTGGCAGGTAGGGTCCACACCACGGAGGACCTCAGCCTCTGGAAGCAGTCAGACCCCCCACGCTGATCCTTCCCTGCCCTATCCACAGCCCCACTGTGAGCTGGCAGCTGTCCCAGCCTGGTTCTGCTGGGAGGCTGTATTGGCTGCCAACAGGTACAGCTGTTCAGCATGCCCAGTGCTTTATTTTTCCCCTGTTGAGAAAAAAAACGTCCCTGAGCCCCACAGGAGGCCCTGAGCAGACATCACAGAGCAAACTCAGCAGCGGAAACAACTCTCTCGGCACATCCCATCTGCCCTGCAAACAAGCCCAAGTGTCACTGCAGGGGACAGCTGGGGATTCCCACACCTAACACTGGCCAAGGCCAGGCCCAGCTAAATCCACCCATCCATCACCTCTGAGCAGGACGGGGAACAGAGGCTGGAGGGTTTCAGAGCTAGAGGCATACAAAATCTGCATGCATGGAGGAGAAGTAGGAAGATGATTGCTCAACAGCTAGCTGGCAGCAAGGTGCCTTGTGAAAAAGCTTGTCCCGAGGGAAACACTGATCTCAGCCTGCCAGCCTGCAGAGCACAAACTTCAGGCTCCTCACTACCATCTGGTCTTCCCCCAGGGCACCAGGAGCTTACCCCGCTGCGCAGCCTCTCGACTGCACCTGCACAGGGGAAACTGCGCCCAAGGGCCAGCAGCTTCAAGGGCACCCCCACACACCAGGGGTGGGGAAAGCTGGGCTGCTGTCCCAGTGGCACATCCTTCTCAGCTTTCACATGGGTGTAGGCATCAAGCTGCAAGAAAGACAGTGACAAGTGACGTCCCAGAAAGATGTAGGCGGGTGCTCAGCTCAGTTTCTTGAGTGCCGTTTACCCACAGGCTGTGCCACCCACAGACCTTTCCTGAGGCAGTAGCAGGCACCCTCAGGCTCACCTGCAGGCTCCAGCACAAGACCTGCCAAAGGGTCACAGCCAAAAACTTGGTCTCATGCTCTGCTGGACTACCATCTGCCAGCTGCCCCACTGGTGGCTGTGGTCCCTGCTCATGCTATCGCACCAGCCATTACACATACTTCCTTTGAAGTGGGATTTGCTACAGAAGCTCTGAAGCCCACAGGAAAGATCCATTTCAGCATCCCACTTCACTGGCACAGGGACGAGCAAGAAACGGGCATTGTCCCCACCACTTAAAATCCTTCCCCAGTTCCTCCCTGGAAAGGGTAAACTGTGCAGTTCACTCATAGCACAAGAAACAGGGCACCGAGAAAGGCAATTTAATCCTAACCACCTCTTATCTGATCAGCCCCAATCTCTTTATCAGCCCAATTAAAAGAATTACCCATCCATGGCCCGGATGCATGTATTGTGCACTTGTTTCTGTCGGCTCTAGAGCCAATTACTCCACCCTCCTGTAAGGCAATTATAAGGTAAAGAAATAAGCCTGCTTGCAAAACATGGTACTAACATATTGTACCACCAGAGGCCAGAGCTTGGGGGCTCACCCTTCTGTTGCTTCAAATCCCCTGAGGGCTCACCCACCCTGAGGACAGGGCAGCCTCTCTCATAATTTTGCAGACCCCTGCTTCCCCTGGCTGTGCCTCCCAGAGTTGCTACAGGCAGAGCCCAGCACAGGGTGTCCACCCCAGGAGACCTCTCTCCTTGAAGCCAGGGCTCTCCAGAGACCCACTCGTGCCAGTGAGCAAATTCCTCCCCATTACCTAAGCTTCCTCTAGACCTGTTTCCCAGCCACATGTGGCTCGGGGTGAAGCTCAGAATAGAAGGGGGTGTAAATTTTCCTCACTGGCTGTTGGAAAGCATTTGGTAAGTAGGGGCTGGCTGTACTTCTTGACAAAAGGAAGCGTAGCACAGCCTTCCCTCGTAATTCCCTCAGAGGACGTGAAGAAACTTCATGCCATCCTCTGCTCCAATGCTCAGGTGGGCATGAATTCAGTGGCATGCAGCCAATTATCCTGCATGACTTCCCATTGAATTTACCTCCCACTGGTGTGCGTGGGAGCCCCTTCAGTCTCAGAGGTCCTGTGGGTATCTCTCCTCACTACCCTGGAGCTCTGGGTGCTGCATTCATCGCCCTGAGCCAGAGGGGAACTGGGTCCCTCCATCAGCAGCAGAAGGGTGAGAATGCACTAAACAACCCAGGGGCCATTTCCAGCTGTCCTGGTGGGCCTGCTGGCCTCCTCCAGCTCCTCCTGCCATCCCACTTTACCTCTCTCCGTGTGTCCACACTGCCAAAGGTTGTTCACGTGTGGAAAACTTCCTCTTGGCTCTGATCTACATTGCAGTACCAGCAGCCTGAAGCCCCAGGACTGAGAGAGAGATGCCACACAGCACAGGGAACAGGCCAGAGACTGCCAGGAGCTCAAGGCAGCCCTTGCCGACAGCTGTGAAACCAGAGCAGAGAACACTGCTCTGTGGTGGAGTGACCTTGCAAGCCATCCACTCCCAGGCCCGGCTGGGATGTGGAGGTTGAAATTGGAGCCCTTCCCCTCCATTCAGCACGTATGATACCACTCTGGTGGCACTGCATCCTGCTCAACTGCTCCCATATGCCAAAAATACCCATAAGATGTAGAAAGTTTGTCACGGGGCCACCAACACAGCTGGTTCTGGATGAGCTGTACAAGGAGAGGTACAAGTACAAGGAGAAGATGAGATAATGGGGGCGGTTTGGCCTGCAGAAAAGTTTGAGGGGTAATATTATTACTATCTTCAGCAACCTGATGGGAAAGTACAGAGAAGACTGAGTCAGATACTGCCCAGACGTCCACGGTGACAACCTGAGAGAGACCAGGCACAGGCTGCAACAAGGGAAACTGAATAGTAATTAGAGGAAAAAATCCCGAGTAGCCGATGCACGGGAGTGGGTGTCCATGGAAGCTGAGTTCTCTGCACCCTGGCAACACTCAAAACTCAACATCAGTAGCCTAATCAAATTCGACCCTGCTTTGAGACAGCAGCGTGGACCGGGCGATCTCCTGAGGTTCTTTCAGACCTCAGTTATACAGTGTTTTCAAAGACCTGCGGAGGTGTCAGGCTCTGATACTTCGAGGTACTTCGCTTACACCGTCCAAATCCCCGCGAGACCAACAGAGAGGCTGAAGGAGGCACAAGGAGCCCAGCTGGCTCTGGGACGGATGCATGCGAAGCCGGGATCCCAGCCGGCAGCATGGAACGAGCAGAGCCAAACCCCTGGCGAGGCAGGACTGCCAGTGTCGCAGGCGAAGCACGGGACGGGCGTGCAGGGATGGAGACAGGCAGTTCTGAGCGGGTGGAAGCGAATCCTCCAGAGAAGAGGCTCCGATTCCACGGGGATGATAGCGCGCGCAGCGAGGGCAGTGCTCCCCAACTTCCCATCACTCGTGCCAAGAGCTCGAGAGGAGGGAAAAGCAAACTCACCCCGCTCCATCCCCACACCCTGTCCCGCACCCCCCTGCGGCTGCGCTCAGCCGGGGTCAGCCCCTCGGCCGGGCCTGGTGAGGCGACTGCTGACGGCCCGCCGGCGGGAGGCTCTTTGGGAGCCGGTGCTCCGCCGCCTCCGTTCCGGATGCTCCAGCCGCCTACGGCCAGCCCTCGACCGGGAGCCTAGCTCCCTCCGGCCCCGCTCCGCCGCCAGGTGCCGGCGCAGGCACCGCTCGGAGCCGGCCCGCCCGGCGGGACCCGCCGTCCCGCCGCCCGCCCCGCCCGGTGCTCACCTGCGCCCGAAGAGCTTGAGGCCAGTGAAGCGCTTGTTGCTGTGGCGGCGGCCCAGCGGAGGCGGCGGCGGCGGCCCCCACTCGGGCTCGGCGCCGCCTGACGCCCCGGAGGGGTCGGCTGTGGCGGCGGCGGTGTCGGGAGAGTCGGCGGAGGACGAACCCCCGGACGGCGGGGGCCGAGCCGCCTGCATGGCCGAGCTCAGGGCTCGGCGCCACCGCTACCACGGTTCCGAGCCAGGGGAGGGCACCGGGGGCGGGCGGGGGGCGCGGCCGGCTCGGGCTCCCGCCCCACCGGGGCCACGGGCAGGCGGGCAGGAAGTGCGGCCGCTCACCGGTGGCACCGGCGGCCGCGCCGCCAGCGCCGCCTGCCGAGCGCGGGGATCGGGGCCGGCGGCGGAGCCCGTCCCGTGGCCCGGCGCCCGGCGCCGCCGCCTCAGGAAGCCGCGTGTCAGCCCCGCCGCCGCCCCGCGCTCGGAAGAGGCTCGGCGGCAGAAGCGGAGCCTCCCCCTGCCTCCGCCTCCGCCTCCCATTGTTCACCGCCGGACGGAGGGGACGGAGCCAACAGCCCTGCCGCCGCCGCCACCGCCCTCTCCGGGGACCGGCAGCCACCGCCGGCCTTGTCGCCGAGGCCAGCACCAAGGCTCTTACCCAGCCCGGCGACCGCCTGCCCCGCTTCTCCCTGAACCCAGCGACACCGCTGGCTCAGCGGGCAGCGGCAGGGGCTGGCCTGCTCGCCATAGCTGCCAGTCCAGGCAAAGAGCAGCTCTCCCAGCCCTCCTTTGCATGGAAAATGTGCCGGCTGCAATGGCAGCTTCCCCGCTTCCCAAGGGTGCGGAGCCAGGCTGAAAGCCGGGACTGCGGGGGCTGCTCGGACAGGACCCCGGCGGCCCACCGCACGGTGCTCCTGCCGACCCTTAACACCCTGGGTCCGGTCCCACTGGCAACCTCAAACACCCGCCGTTTCCAGAAGGGCTGGTGGGGATGGGGACACACTTGCCGGCTTCCCAGAAACCGACAGCCCAGGCAAAGCTGGGCTGGCCCGCTGTGCTCACAGGCTTGGCATCGAAAGTGCTCGTGCGGCCCTCTGACATCCTGGCTGGGAGGTTGTGCTGCGCAAGCCCAAGCACTAAGAGAAGAGGAGGGGATTGCGGGCAAGCCGCTGGCCAAGCAGAGGAAGCCTTTCCCCCAGCCCCCGAATCACGGGCTGTCAGCACTCGCCTCAGCACCTTAGCCCCCCAACAATAAGAGGAAGGCGGCAGAGCCCAGCTCGGTGGGTACCTTATATCTACGTCCCCCGGAGGGCTCTGGGGAACGTCCCAGGAGCGATGCCGCCACATCTGCCGCAGCATGAGCTGATGTGCTCAGCCAGCCCGGGGTTCACTCTCGCTCTTCCTCCGCCAGCAGCCGCTTTCCGGAGTCATCCCGAGGGCAGGTCCCTGGCAGTGCTCCGCCGCCCGGCCGGGGCCCCGGCTTTGTTTGCACCCTCCACCTGGTTCCTCTCTCTGCACTTCCTGGAAGTGTGAGGGCGGCTGTCATCGCAGCCGGCTGCGCGGCCTTCTTCCCACGGCGCTGGCCACCTCTGCCGGGTCGCCTCCAGTGAAGCCTCGTGCGCACCCTCGGCAAGCAGGAGCATGCCCTGGCACGCTGGGCTGCGCGCCGAGGAGCCGCACCTCCCGTGCTGGGTGGTTCTTTAAATGCCCCCAAGACTTGAGACAGGCCCCTCTCCCAGAGCTGCCCCAGCACCGCCATGCATACCAGACCATGGCAGTGTGGTTGTCCTCCTGCCACCCACCCTGGGCCATGCACATCCTTACCCTGCAGGGTGCCACAGCACTCACAACTCCTGGGTGTTTATGTCCTCCCTGTGTGGCAGGTCTGAAAACAACCTCCAGCGTCTGCTCAATCTGCACTGGAGTTCATTGAAAAAATGCTTTAGTAAACCTGGAATGGGCAGTGTGAAAAGTAGAAAAGAAACATCTAGGAGGCTCCCACCCAGCCTCCAAAGAATGGAGAAACAGCCTGACATACATCATCCACCCCCAGTCTGAGGTGACACAGCGTAAAGCTGCAGGCCTGGCCTGTCCTCACCTCCAAAAACCCCAGCTCTTCACAGCCAGATGCTACTTGGTGTGCTCTGGCTCTAGGAAAGCTTCAGATCACCAAGAGGGTCTGTGGTCAGCTTCTGTGGGCCAGGGAAAAGCAAGCGAGCAAAGCTGGCCCTGGCAGCCTGCAGATGGCATTTCTAAAGGGGCACATGGTCTTGCTTTAAACTCCCTCATCAAAAGGAAAAAAAAAACACTGACAGACCTTGATCTCACCAGGCAAACTCCGAAACTGATCACAACCCACTGCATTAATTACTGTGCAGAGAGAGGAAAAGGCAGATCCTGGATGCCTAACTCCAGCTCACAGATCAGGGAGGGGAGAGTTTTGTTATTGTGGAAAGGGTTCGTCATCCCCGCTGCTTTGCATACCATGATGGGTTGGTTGCATTTTCTCTCTGCCTGCAGACATTTCCCTTTCATGTTTCATGCTCTGTCTCGTGGTGTTGATGTCTAGTCCTCTTACCCAGGAGCATGAGGAGTACCAGGGCTTGGTGCAGCTGTTGGAGAAGTAACACACCCTGCCCTGGGTCCTTCACCATCCCCTGTGTGCTGTGTCCCTGTGTCCTTTCTGTCCCTTGGGCTTGGTGCAAAACTGTGGAGGAGCCCCTGGTAATCCCAGTCCTGGCTGTTCTTGGTAAGGAGACCAGAGAAGACAGACCCTGCTGCACAGGCTTCTCAGGAGAGGGATGGGGATCACTGTTACTGTGAATTGGCACCCTTGTCTTCATGCTAGTTTGTGCAGCACCCAGGTACTGAAAGGATTAAGCTGCCTGCTTCAGCCAAACTCAGCAGGATACCTGCCTATGGGATTCATTGTGAACAGGGATCTGATAAGGGAGGGAGTGGTCAGGGGAAGGGATGGCTCTTGGTTCAGGGATCCCAGCTCTCCCCACCCAGCAGTGTTTGGATGCAGGTTGGCATTGCCCCTAATACTGGTTAGTGCCCCTAACAACCTCTCTGCTGGCCTACTTGGGGAGTCTCACCCCATGGTCCTCCTGCACACCTACACCACATGCAAGGCTGAGGCTGTGGTTGTGAGGACAAACGGGCAGGGGGAGACTGTGTTCTGCTGCCTCAGAGAGCTGACCTGGCTTGCCTGATGTGGAAAAACCCCAGCAGGAGGAAGCACAGGAGCATCCCCTCTGGCAGCAGCAGGGTCTTGGGTCAGTTTAAACCAGGGAGTGTGTCTAAGGTGGGGCTTGGAGCTGCATTATGCCATCCCTCCCTGGCATGAGCTAGGTATGTCCCTACACAGCCAGGCTGTACTCACAGTCATGTTTCTACAAAATTGTTTGGATGTTTCTATCTCTTGTTATGCACAGTCCCATATCCAGTCCATCACTGCCTTGCACATAGGAACATCCAGAACGAGAGCCAGAATGAGAATGAACACACACCAGCAGTGTGCTCCAAGCACAGGGTGATGCCAACTCCAAATCCATCCCACCCCTATGCCATGCACTGCAGCCTGTGTCTGACAGTGGGGCCCAGCAGAGCTTGTCCCTGGTTCTGGAAAGAGTCGGGGCAGGGGATAATGAGACGCTTGTCACCCCCACCCAAAGTCTGTGAGGAGCCACCTGCTCATTTCTAGCACTTTCCTCTGGCCATGCCACCCATCTCCTCTCCCCTGCTCCACAGAGGCATGTGGAGACAGATGTCTCTGTCAGAGTGGAGCAGGCTTGGCTAGCTGGAAACGAATGGCAATTTGATTATGCTGCTCTGCAGAGCAGGGCTAACCCGATTAAAAGGCCAACAGGCAGGACTCTCAGGAAGGAGATCCCCTCTCCGTCCCTTTCTCCCTGCTGACAGTGGAGGCTCTCCTTTCCTTCTTCCTCAGCCCCTGCACTGCCCAGGCTGTCCTGGGACTTCACAAACATCCAGAGTTCAGGTCTGAAGGCAAAAGGAAGAGAAGACAGCAGAGAGTTGCAACCATCTTCCCCTGGGCCTCTCACGGCTCCTACCTCCCTCTCTCCAGCAGCTCCTGCCAGCTCTCCCCTCTGGCCTGCCTGCTCTATGACCAAGCTCCCTTGCTATTTACATTACAAAGCAGCCCCCTCTGTTCCACTCTGCGGGTTATATTTAGCTCCCTGGCACAGAACAGCCTGTGAGTTGCATTAGCTGCATCCTATCTGCCAGCCGGCGACCGCACTGAACAGCCGAGGTGCCTCACATCTCCCTCGTGGGGACGGGAGCTGGCTGAGGGGGCACAGAGGGACACGGGACCCCCTTTTCCCGCTGCCAGAGATGGCTGTGTGCAGCTCTCGGGTGCGTGGGCTGGTCCAGGCGCTACCTCCGGACGTCACCGAGAGCTGAAGGGTGCGAGTCTGACACGGGGCACGTCCCCCGCCCCACAGACGGAGCCTGCGGAGAGCTCGCACAGGAGCTTTTGTGCGCTTGTGGTTTCCTTTCTGGGTAAACACCCCTCCGGGCTGGGTTGCTGGGAGCAGTGGCAGTGACAAAGGCCACTGCTGCAAGCATCACTCTGAAAGCAATGGTGAAATTGAGAGGGAGCCCACAGCTGCTCAGCAGGGTGCTGCTGTGACCTGCCACCACCTGTCCCAGGCCTCTCTGGCTCCAGGTCGGCTTTCCCTACAGCAAAGTTCTGCCAGCCTCTAGCTTGCCCTAGTGCCACTGGAGCTACCCCACTCTGGGAGCTAGAGATGATCATGCCCCACCAAAAAACCTTGTTGGAGACACTCAAGGAGGGCAAGCAGGAACTGTCTTTGGACTCCTCTTGGCCAAAGTGACAGTTTGGGGATTGAGGCACACAACCCTGGTGTTTGCTCTGGCTTTGCTATGGTGACAGAGGGCATTGGGTCCTTCTGGCATTGCAGAGGCACCTCCCCACTGGGAAAATTGTCCCAGAATGTGCAAATCTGGTGCACAAGCCAGCATCATTAATAAGTTTGGCACGAAACTGCTACTCAAAGCCCTAAATATAACCTGAGTGCTGAGCTCTCTTCCACCCGCCCTAGGCGCCTCCATACACCGTGGCAGCTATTTATGGAAGGAACTTTATTTCCATGGGATTAATATCATTTCTGCTCATTTCAGAACCTTTATATAGCAGCTTATGCCTCCTGCCCCTCGTGATGACTAACGGGTCCCAGCAGGAGCAGGCAGGTTGGCAGCAAGGGGACTGGGGCCTCCAACCTTCAGCTGACATTGAGGATAACTGTGATGCCCACAGGCCATGGAGGAGGTTCTCCAAACTCTGTACCAGGGTTTGGTAAGTGTCTCCAGAGCTAGACAGCACAGCAAGGGGATGTCTGTCAGTCCCCTAGGATTTCCCATGCTGCAGGAGGTGCACATGATGGAATGTTAGCCCACCTCTGGGTGGGCTCCATCACCACCTGACCTGCCTGAGGAAGCAGCCAGACCTGAAACTACATGGGTCTCACAGGACAGAACAAGCAGATTTCCACCCCCAGACACTTCCTCTCCCATTTCTCCTTCCCTTTGCTTGGCTGTCCAAAACACAGGGTGGAGGAAGCAGCTCATCCCCAGCACCATTTCTTCCTTTGCTGCTGGCCTGCAGGTTGCTGCAGTATTCCCTCCAACTTCTCAGAATCCTCCCTTCTGCAAAGCCTGCATTGGACAGGGCAGAGTCCCTTGCAAAGAGACCCCTTGTGAGCGTTATGTAGGACAGAGGAGCTTTGTGTAATGGCAGCAGGAGCATGTCAACTGAAGCATGTGATTGAGGTGGCTGGGGTGAGATGGGTAGGGTGTATAAAATCCCTAGCAACCTTGGATAATTCTGGAACAAATTCAGGCTGATAATTTAGGTTGCAATATGGTCCCTTCCTCCCCTGGGGAGGCTGGAAAATTGCAGTTGGCTAATCTGTTCGCAAAATGCACTGCGCACATCTGGAGAAGACAGCTAAGAGGAGAAAATCCTGCTCTGCTTGGCACAGTAATTCCTCATCCTCTGTGCCATCAGGGCAGAGAGCCTCCCAGCTGTGCCTGGTGCCCCAGTGAGCAACCCTGGGTACGGAATGAGGACCAGGAGGGCTGCGCGCTGCCCCAGCTCATGGCAAGGCTCAGGGGCACAGGGCACCTGGGGATGTCTCTGCCACCCCGGCTCTTCCTTGCCACCCACCACACGAATAACAAGTGCTGGAGATGAGTCAGCTTCAGGGCCCCTCCTGCTCTGCAGGCACTAATAAGGTTTCCCATTAGCTCCCATTACTGCAGTATTAGAGAGCAATTTGCTCACAGCTTGCACTGAAGCCCTTGCAAAGGGGGAAAAGGGACTGCTGTATAAGTGGGAGTGCAGACGGGGTGACCGACAGCTCCTGCCTAAAATCTTCCCCCTGGCAGAGCTCTGCACCCCAGGGTCCCCAAGGCCCAGACCGAAGGCAGGAGAGCTCATCCAGCCTCTGTCTGCCATGGCAGTGGCCATGGCACCAAGATCGTCCATGTCAGTTTTCCACCTGTTTGTAAACTATGTGGCACTTGCTGAGCATGGCATGACATGGTGACATGGAGCTCAGAAGGACACAGACATCTCTGTGCCAAGCCAGCTGCGGAGAATGGCAAAAAGGCAGCTCCTGCTTTCTTCCCTCCTCTCAGTCCCAGACCCTCACAGCAGTTCAGGGCCAGTCCTGTAATGCTCATGTTTAGCCTGAGTGGGTGCAGGGTCAAAGGATTTCTCCTCACTTACACCTGAGAGCCATTCTGCAAAGATGGGGGGTGGTAAATCACAGAAGGGCTTAGACACCTTTCTAGCAAAAAAAAGGACAGGATGGGACACCAGACCTTACCTGTTGTGACAGAAGAATAGAGCTGAAATCCTGGAGATGCCGACCCAAGCAGGATTTCGGACATTATGGTTGGAGTTGGGAATAGGAGCTCACCTGAGTATCACCAGGCAGTGGCTTCTATAACCACTATTAGAGAGCTAATTATTAGAACCACTCTTCACCTCTGCCAGCTTTGCTTGGTGACAGCAGGGGTGGGTAAGCACAGGAGTTACAACAGAAGAGTCACGCCAAAAGCCAGGACAGATCTCCTCTTGCTGCAGGGTACCCCCAAAAGGCCCAGACCACTGCCTAGGAGGCATCACAGCCCCAGGATGGGAAGGGGGAGTTGGGCAGAAGGAAGATAAGGGGGTCTGCAAAGGTGATAATGAGACTGCCACTGCAGAGGGGGTTGTTGCACGCGATGGGACGGACTGGACAACTGGCTGCCTTGTCTCTGTGCTGAGATGGTTTCTGGTGGGAATGTGCTGGTAGCCAGTGGAAAGAGCCAACTCTGACCCCATGGGAGAGAGATGCCTCAGGGACAGGCCATGCCAGTGCCCCAGCGCAGCCCCAACACTTGGGGACCCAGGTGTTCCTACCTGTAGGAGACCTGCTTTCTGATGGCCAAGTGCAGGAACTGCTCCTCCACCTCCGCCACGGCCATTGCCCCTCTCATCTCTCCCCAGGCTGGATCCATGCTGCGGAGCCCCAAGCGTTGTGCTCGCCCAGTGCTCTCGGTATCTGCTGCTCCCCGGAGGCTTGCTGTGGCTCCCCTGGCCACCTCACCATCACTCCTGGCAGGGGAGAAGTCTCTCCAGCTCCCGGGACCTTCAGCCATGCTGGAGTGAGGTGTCTTTCTTGGCGAGGAGTCCCACTCTGCCCCCAGAACTTCTTGGGCAGCCTGGTCTTGTCCCACAGGGTCTCACAGCGCTGCTCCGCTTCGCCTCCCCAGGGCTGTGGGACAATCCCAGCAAGGCTTAACTCCCTGAGGGAGCACAAGCACGAGAGAAAAACAGTGTCCAACTTCTTGCAGTGGTATTTATTGGCCTCTTGATAGCAGCTTGAGTAGCTCAGACGCAGCAGCACAGCCTCCTGCCGTCTCTACTGCCCTGCCACTTTGAAGCGGAGGAATATCAGACACACGCTCGGCGATGCTGGTGCTGCTCCTCAGAGGTGCTGGCACTGTGAGAGCAGCGGGGAAGGGAGTGGGGAACACAGCGTTCGCTGGAGAAGTACAGTCCAGGGATAGTGATGACTGCAAGTGAGCGAAAAAGAGCTTGGATTGCCTCCTGCGAGGTCCCTCTGGAGCCAGGCACACCCGTCACTGTCCCCGGCAGCAGCAGCTGAGCGGGAGCAGCAGGGAAAGGTAGGCAGCGACGAAAGTGCCTGTGCACAAAGCCTGGAGCAGCTCTCAAACGACAAAGCAGAAAGTGAGCATGAGTGTGTGCTGTGTGCGTGGGGAGGGGGCTGCGGGGAGCGGCATCCAGCAGGCAGCCTGGTGTCACCTTAGAGACACTTGAAACTGGCACTTAACTCTTCGGAGTCTGGCAAGGTAGAGGAGGGTGACAACTCAGCTGCCCCTCTCTGCCTGTAGTCCAGCTGACACCTGCCTGCCTGCAAGGGCTGCTCAGGGAGCTGGGTCTCGGCCACTTGTCTTAACCAGACCTGCTGCCAGGTAAAGTCAGGGAGCCTGGAAAACTGCATGACAGCAGCAGCCCCAGCAGAGCAAAGTACCTGCTGTTGTGTCCAAGCATCCAACATGGATGACATCTGTCCAGGGACAGGGTCCCCAGCTGTGGACAGTGGTACCCATCTGAGCAGAGGTATTGCTGTAACATGGCCTCTGTCCTTCCAGTTGGCCGGCTCAGCTCCTTGCCACTTAGGAGGATACATTATTCTTGGTTTTTCCTTATTCAAGTCAGTTTTTCTCCAATCTTGGCATCCAGAGGTAAAAATGACCTTCTGTTCTCTGCCCACATCCGTCAGAAAAGTTGCATCATTTATTTGTCCTGGGCTGTGACTGGACTTTGTGTCTCCAGTCCCAGCCCACCCTGGTGCCGGGGATGTCAGCTGGGTAAGAGATCCCTACAAAGCTCCCATAAGTGCCTCATTTGTTCTGGCCCAGATTCACAGGCTGTGCCTTTACCTGCTAGGCCCTGGAAAATTCAAACTCCATGTCTATAAGAGCCACCCCCTGCATCATGGCAAGGTCCTACAATCATGTATTGCACAAAGAACACATTGCAGTCACCTGTAATCCCAGTATTTTCCCATGAAAGTCTGGCATGATGGGAGCAGGAACCCATTCTCAACCTGCTCTGACTGTTGTATAACCTTGGGAGTCGTCAGGAGCATCTCATCCCTCATGCCAGCACTCTCCATCACCTCCATATGGCGCCGTGGCACCTCTGCTGCAGGGTGCTATGGCACATCCCTATGCCACTTTTGACCCCAACCTGGGAAGCAGCAGGGGCTGAGGAAGTGCTGTGGCTTTCCCTGGTAACCAAAGCCCACTGGCACCTCCAGTTCAAGTTACTGAACCTTTGTCTGACCCTAAAAGTCACAATGACATCTCTCTCCCTCTGCGCCTCCTGGGGGATTTGTTTGTCTCAGGGGCACAGCAGCCCCCAAGCCCACTCCTCCACAGAATCGTGACTGGCAGGCAGCCCCACATCCTCCTTGCTGTGTGACTCAGCCCCTCCAGCCCCCACAGGGGTTTTGTTCTCCTTGAAAGCTGAAATGCTGCTGGGTGAGCCCTCCCCCAGCAGCACTGTGCACAAGCACACCTGGCCCTGGGGGAGCAGCTTCACTCTCACTTGCGTGGACAGAGACCTGCTTGGGAGCTTGCCAGCACTCCCTGCATGGGTGCATGGCCCTGCTCCATGTCCTCCTGCTGCCCACAGAGGCTGGGAGCAGGCTGTGGAAAGGGAGAAGCAGCGGGTGCCCAGTGGCACTTGTTCTTCTCAGCACCCACAGTGAGATGCTTCTCCTTCCCTGGGCTCTTCCTGGCCTAGGGAGCCTCTGTAGCCATGGACTATGGGAGCCACCTTCATCTGTGCCAGCTGGGCTGTCAGGGCAGGACAGAGATGGGCGGCCCAGAGGAGCTACAGGCGATGCAGAATGCTGGTCCCCTCTTGCTCCCAGGCGATTTTGGGAAACATCTGTCTTGTCCTTTATGGTTAAAGAAGTTTGTGGCCACCAGGCTGAGGAAGTGGATGGCGAGTCAGGGATGGATACAAATAGGAAGTTGGGTGAGAACAGGGTGTAGACTTCCAGGTAGGAAGAAGGAAGGAAGAGCATTTCTCACTGGTGGATGTGTCAATGCCACAGGAAAGGAGCTTCTGGGTGGGAAGCAGAGGCCCTTATTGCAGGCACAGGAAACCCCTGAGCCAGGCATAGAGAGCCCTGAACTAACAATGCCTTTGGTCAAGTCAGAGTAAAGGGCTGGACAGTGGGTGCCTCCTGCATTCCCAAGGGGCCTGGTCCTGCTCTGCAGAAACCCTCTGTATGGGGAGGAGCTACCAACAGAGGATTTCTACCTTTCTAGCCCCATGCCAGATTGCATAGCTGTCACACAGGCAGGGCAGGCCAGATTTTGTTTGTCTGGAGGAGACATCACAGGATATGCCTGCATGAGGGGATGTAATGGATTGCACAGACTTCTGCATCTCTCTCTGCCCACCTGACCCACCTGACACGAAACATCCAGTTTCGTGTTTCTGTCATGAATGGGGTCACCCTTCACTTGGGTGAGGACTTCCCTGAGGACTTGGGAAGAGCAGGTAGATGCTGCCTGAAGATGATGGGGCTGGACAGTAGGATTGAGTCAGTGTCCTCCTGGCACCCTTCAGCTGAGCCAGGTCACCTGCTTACCTGGCGCTCACCTGCATACCCAGGGGACACACAGGAGCGTGCCCTGTGCTCTGGGTAGGGATTTCCTTCTGTGTGGGCATGGGGGACAGTGCAAAGGCATATTGGTATTTACCATACAGACCCCATCCTTGTTTTTGCAGGCATAGGCAGGGCATGAGCTTTCTAGGAAGCAGCATTTCTAGTGAGTAAAGCTCTGTGAAGGTACAGTCACCTTCCCTGGGCACAAGAAGAACCTCCACCATGCTCAGCTCTAAGCTCCATTTCAGCCACCAGACTAGAAAATCAACACAGATTTGTTGAGGCAGGCCAGGTCAGTGTCCATGGAGGTGCTATCACTGTTAACAAGCCCCCAGCACCTAGGGGGTGTGAGGGAGTGCATCTGCCCCATTTTCCTCAGAAGGTGTCCAAAAGCCCAGGCTTCTTTCCTAGTAGCAGGACTAAAGCCTCTTTATCCTATGATGGATATGTGAGACAACTGTTAGCACATTCCCAAAAGGGAACAGCAAGAGGGATCCTGCCAGGCTTGGAGAGCATGGATACTCTCCTGAGAGCCCTAACAGCACATGTCCTTCTGTAACAAACAAAACATACCCACCAGGCCGCTGCCACACACTGCCAATGACCCTTTGGCAGTGACAAGCCACAAACCCTAGTATTTTCTCTTTTTTTGTTGTTTTTAATTGGTCTGGTAACAGAACAATCGGGAATAATTTGTCTCTGAAAAACAGAGTCCATGTTCTGTTAGCAGCTTTTTGTTCAGGGCTTGTATGAACTGACAGTACAGAGGCTTCTGAGAAATGTGACCCTGAATGGGCAGAAGCCCAGCTTGTTATGGCAGAGCTCAGCTGGGGCACTTGGAGCAGACCAAGTGCAACTGAGTGCGGCTGAAGGTGACTTATAAAGAAGGTGACTCTTACTTTGCTAATTCTCTTAATCTACTCCAATTAGTTGCTGTAGCCAAATTGGTAGGTGTGATTGGTTGGTGCATTTTGGGAGGCATAGCGAGGATCAAAAGATCCTAATGTGCCTACTTTGAGCAGCTCAGAGATATCTGGTAGACTGCAGAATTAGGAGGATTTGTCAAGATGAAGGGAAATTTTCTCCTGATGGAAGGGTTCTGATTGGTCTGGCTGCATTAAAGGAGCTAAAAGCCTGAGAACTCTTCATTTTAAAAGCTTCCCTCTTGCACCTATTTTGGAGTGTGCATGAGGGGTGCAGACCCAAATCTCCCTGGAAGGCAATTCCCAAAGAGCTGTGTGAAGTTTCACTAGGCTGAGCAAAGCAGGGCTGAGCCCTTCCTTTGGATGAAATCTGATGAGTGCAGGGAGCAGCCCCACCCCCTAGTGGGGGAAGGTGCATGGTATTGACGCAGGGCTAGGAGGCTGCTTTTGGACCAGATGCTGCAGGGAAAACATCAGATTCTCAGCTCAGAAATAATTCTGGCCCAGGAAGAAACTGCAGGACAAGGTCAGGCATTTCCATGTGTTGGTGGGTGGGCAGGGGAAGGGAGCTCTGCACAGGTCTGCAAAACCATGTCAGACTAACCTGCCACGGATCGCACATCAAACTCCCTCTTGGCAGTACAGACTTGGCTCAGAAGAGAGAGCTCCTGTCTCTCCCAGATGCTGTTCAATGGCCAGTTCAGTCAAAACAGCAAGGCAACAGCTTTACTCCTCTCCACAAAGAAATTATAATCTGCAGAAAGAGACCTTTGTAAGCGCCAAACCTCACATTCTGCTGCGGCACAGTCCTGCTCTACCAGCCTTGCCAGAGGTGGGAGATAAAGACACCTTATGGCATCTCTGAAAGGAGCTCCTGCTTGGGCTGCCTTCCAGACATGGAGGGCTGACTGCAAGGGGTTGCTTCAATGGCCAAATTCTAATGAACCTGCTTGAAGCTTGCTAGAAAATGAAAATTTGTTTTCTAGATCCCCTGTTGCTTTGTGTTTCGCACAAAATCAGGACAAAACCTGCCAGTTTTTGCAGATGTAAATGGACTGTCAAGGTACAAGCTGACAGCCAGGACCCAGGTTGTTGTCCATTTGAGTGCAGTTGTTCTGCTTTTACAGTTAATGAAAAGATTTAGGTATTTTTTCAGACAGGATAGGACCATCATGCTATAAGCTGTCTTTCTTGTACAGACCCCTGCAGAGCCTTTTCGTTGAAGTAGCTCTTTGATCCTCATATACTTTCTTCCATGATCTTCCTCCTTCCAAGAGGATGATAGTGGTACGTCAAGGTGTGGGGGGGAGAAGAAATGGAGGCAGGAGAGTTCTGACTTGTTCAGAACTGCAGAAGAAATGACAATGACAGTGCTGCTGGAAATAAAACATGCAAGTTTGTTTCTAGCCCCTGACATGGAGCATGAAGTCCCAGTACTGAACCAGCTTTGCATGTGGCCAGGGAATGGGAGAGGGAGCAGAGCTGAGGAACTGTGCATGTAGGCTGGCATGATGACCATGCCTCAATGAAAGCACCTGTCAACCCGGGGCTGATGCTGCATCTTTTTATTTTATTTTTATTTTGCTTCATAAAGCAAATGCAGAGCAAGTGATAGAAGGAGGAGAAAGGGTGGCTTGAAAAAAAACAAAAACAAAAACAAAACAAAACCCACAAAAAACTAAGAGGGAAGAAGCAGCTGCTGGAGTATAAGTGGAAAGTGAGCTGCCACAAGAAAGAAGTTCATAGATGCCAAGCCCGCACTAATTCTTAATAAAATACAATACTGAAAATAGGATCTGAGAGTCTCCAAAATACAATATCTTAAGGGATCGGCAATAATACAAAATAAGTTTCATTATGTACAAACGAGTTCTGCTCTTGATCTCTGTACAACGGTGGGAGTGGGAGGCATGGGGACATGCTCAGTGGAAGTGTTGGGGCGGAGGAGGGTGAGCTTGGACCCGGCAGTGGTTCTTTGTGCTGGGCTGGAGGGGGAGGATGGGGAATGCAGTGGTATCTGGTGACCAGCTGGTGCTGTGGGGAGAGCAGAGCAATGCTGAAAGCTTTTCTCTTCATCACCCCACTGGCCATGCACGCACGATTGCAGCCTGTTTTGTCCAAATTTTCCTAAATGACTTGGAGGGGCAAAACCAATTTTCAGTAGGGAGAAAAGAAGGATGTGAGGGCCCTTCCTTCACCTCTCTCAGTTCTTGAGCAAGAGCCATCCCATCCTTCCTCTACAGGGAGCCTTCTCCACTCCCAGCTTGGGGGAAGAGGAGAGGCTGGGGCAGTGCAGAGTGAGTCCAAGATGCTTGATGAGAAACAAGCAGAAGAGGAGCCTGCTGTGAGACCTGGCAGAGTGCACAGGGACTTCCGTGTTACGCATGGGGCAACCTGCCACATCCCAAATCTCCGACACTCGTGTCCCACATTGTCTTTCCATCAAATGGCAGCTGAGGGAATGGAGTGAGGAGACACTTCTGCCTTTTTGCAGGACTTCTGCTGGAGTGGAAGGAAGATCAGAAATGGGTGTCTGGGTGCTGAAGAGGATGGCATAGGCTTGAGATGATGTCACTTCAACACCAAACTTGGCAAGTCTGGCCTGAGCAGTGGTATGGCAAGAGTTTGCCATCTTTGCTGTCAGCATTTAGAAAGAAGTTTAAAACTGTCTTTGGTGACCCTGGCCAATTCCAACCTACCACCTCTTTCCTGACAGATATACCTGTCTCCAGAAATGCCAGTATGTCCTCAATGGCTTTCACAACACTGTTGTGCACACAGAGGATGTGAGGGGAATGATGGCTGATCTGACAGCCCTCTAATGGGTTGTGGTTGGTGGTTCCTAGGAAGACCCCATTAGGCATGAAGCAGAATCAGGGGTGGAGAGCTGGGATGGGGGCTGGGTTATGGGAATGTGTTTTTCTCACTCACTCTCAAAGGGGGAGGCCTGCAGAATGGAAAGTGAGAAGACCACTGTCCTGGTTAGCACTGCACTGTAGGGCCCAAGCTGGGAGCAGAAAGAAAAATACCACCCCTGCCAAAACAGGGGTGCTAAGGGTGGGGAAAAGTGGGTTGTGAGGGGAAATTGTTCTCTCTTTCAGAGCTCTGAAGCTGCTGGCTAATTTTTATGGTGATTTATCTGTCTGGGATCTCTCTCCCCCACTCCGTTTGTGTGCAGATCTTTGCAGATAGTTGGTGTTGAAGTTACGTAGGCATGTCCATCAAGAGAAAACTAGAGCAAGGAAGAACTAGGTTTTCTCTCAATGGAAGCAGAAATATACTAACATATGGAGGGCAAGGAATGAGCTCAAACTCTCCAGAGCCATCTCTCCAGCACCAATATCACCCACTCCTAAAACCTTCAGGCAGGACAGTAAATCCAGCACTTTCTCTCTCCTTCAGGTGCATCCAATGTAGCCAAGGGGTACACATGTGGGGACAGCCCTCTTGGTCTGGAGGCTTTGGGGAGTGAGCTGAATAGTTTGTGGGCTTCCCCTGATCTCCCTCCTTCCAAGGTGAGCCCACATCCATAGGGTAGTGCTCATTTAAGCAGGAGGTAAGACCAGAGAAGAGGGAGTCTCAGGGCTTCTCCAGGCACTTATTGCTGGTTCTGGCAGTCCTGTGACTCCCCTCAGAGAGATCAGCACTAATGGAGATGATGGGGAAGGGGAGGAGCTGAACCCAAGGCCAGTTTAGGAGTGTCTAAATGCAGTGTCCTCTCCTGCCAAGTCCCCTCAGTTGCTTGGTGAGGAGGGAATCCTGCAATCAGACAGATGAGGCCTTGAGGTCCAGCAGCTGCTACAAGAATTCAGTTGTCTCACTGGAGCTTGTCTCCCTGAGGAAAAGAAAAGACAAGGCATCAGTCAAGGTTGATTGTAGCCTCCTGTGCAAATTCACCTCTATGTGTGCCCAGCTAGCATGCTCTGACCAGGATGAACTCCTTCCCCAGGGCACTAAATGGAACACAAACCTGGGACCACATGAGTCCTCCAACCCTCTACATCTTTATGCAAGTGGGACACTGCTGTATGGACAAACTTTTGCTCTAGAAAATAAAGTTGTTCTTATGCTCCCTGCCACCGCTGGCCTCCTCCAGCCACTGCTCTTAGCCTGTCCTGGGCTGCTCAGCTGTCCCTAGCTTGCAGCAGAGGGGATGGACATGCCTGCTGCTTTACCCCCAGACACCATGCTGTGTTTTGGGCTCAGAAGGTGGCCCCACCTGCTTACCTCTCACGGAATTGCTCTTTGAGGTCGCTGAGAGTTGGGTCACTTTGGTTCTGGTCAGGACCCCCCTGGGTTTTGCTCAAATATTTAGCTGTTTCATGTGTCCTGGCCAGATGAGGCCTTCCCTCCTCCGACTGCCTCTTTTTGGCCTCCCACCCCTCAGGATGGTCCATGGTTAGAAAGGAGCTATAGCTCTCTTCTAAGGAGCCAGCACCCTCATCATAGAAAAGGAGGCTCCGTGACTGAACTGGAAAAAAGGAGAGCATTGGTTAACAATGGGGACACGGTCTCCTGCAATGGGTGTGGGTCATGATGGTGCTTTCAGCACATGCTCACCAGCTTTGTTCATGTGTAATTGCAGGATACCCTCCTCCCCCCATGAAACAAATGCCCCCCTGGACACACAGCCTCTTCAGAAGGCAACCAGTCTTTTCCCAGACTTTTCCCTCATGTTCCTTCCTTTGACACTTGATGTGTTTTGAGACAATGGTTAGCACAGGATGACAACAGGCCCAACAAGGAGCTTTATGGAGTTTGTACCACGGACAGATTAGGAGTCTTCCCTTGCCACAGCCCCAGCATGTGGGGTAGACACAGAGGTGAGAATGCTATGCCTGACCAGGGAGTGTCAAGAGAAGAGCTGGAAATGGTTTGACAAGTTGAAATGGAGGAACCATGTTAGACTCACTCTTACTAGTTGTGTAAATGTCTGGTGCTGGTGTTGCTTTCACTGTCTGTGATGCTGAAGAGAACTCAGGGAGACAGGGCATCAGGGATCCCAGGATCAGAACGAAGCAGAGTGCCAGCACCTAGAAGGGAGATCAGCACAGAGTCAGTGCCACTAGCCATGAAGAAACACCCCCCCACAGCACAAAAACATGAGGCTGTGTAAGAAGATATGGTCAGTTTGACAATTGGATACCTGTGGTCCCTCAGACAGGGAAGGGACTCTGTTGCAAATTCAAGAAGGGAAGTCAGAAACTTCCTCTTGCTGCTTTATTTGGAGTATTTCTGGTTCAATTGTGAGAACTTGCCTGTCCAATTGAGGAGAGATAGTGGAAGGCATAGCTGAGAAACAAGCTGAAAAAAAGGGAGACTCAACAGAAGGGACAAACTCTGCCTTGACCAATGGGAACCTAACCATTGGCTTAGCAGGAGCTGTTGTAGGCTGTAAAGAAAACAAGCCCACTAGGAGAAATCTGTGAGGTACTACACACAGAGCAAAGTGAAGCTACTATTCATGCAAGGACAGAAACTGCAAGCAGAACTGCAGTTGCCTAATACCTGATAGTAAAGATGCAGAAGTCTAGGAAAGGGTTAAATTTATGCTTGATGTGTAGATATTCAGGACCATGTGTCAGTGCCTTCTGCTATCAGGCAGACAAGTCAGAGCTACTAGGCAGTGATAACAGGAGAAAGGTACGTGCAATCTCCCCTGAAATCCCCCTCAGGTAGGTCTGGAGCTATCTGGAAATCCTGCTGTAACAGTAAAGCTTCAGAGTGAAATGCCAGTGCTGATCCTAAGGGACTCTATAGAGCTTAGGGAACTGCCAGTACAGAGCAAGAAGGCACACATGGGAAATGGTTCAGAACCAGATTATTGAACACTCATGCACCATGCATGGTCTGTAACCACCTGCTGCCAGCTCAGTGCTCAAACTGAGCAGCCAAAGAGGCGATGCATCTGTTGGTGATTTCTACTACCTATGTATAAACTAGTAAATTTGTCCTGGGTGGGTGCCTGTGGGGACAGCCAGCAATTGCTTGACTGCTTTTCAGAAGTCACCTATTTTGGAATACCTGTGCCTAAGTAATGCACAGAAGCTGGTACATCAAGGTAATTTTGACCATCAGGAGATGTGGAAGATGAAATTGTAACATGGGGATACTATGCTATGTAAAGAGGGATTTTAATTGTCCAGACTCTTCATGGCTGGTTTTAAAGTAAGGACATTAAATGAAGGCAGCATAGATGCTGTCTAAGTCTGTCATATCAGCCACATGAAGAATTTAGAATCCTAATTCGACAAAAACAGAGGAAAAGAAAAAATTTGAATGGATGTTGCTTGGAATTATCACAGCCAAACACACAACTTGGGGAAAAGGGAGCCAGCCCTGTAAAGTCTGTTCTTTCCTTCTAAAATAAAACAGGCTTTTTGGACTGAGAAAGAGCAGTATACTTAGCATCTTGCTTTAACATGGCTTTTAGCTGGGGTTTTGCAAAGCAGCACTGTTTTTGCTCTGTTTTGTTTCAGGTTAATTCTGATGCTCTGAGTCACTTCTAGTTCAAACTCTACAACACTTCATGACAGTAACTCTTGGCTTGATTCTGAGTAACATTTATATCACAGCTTTTGACCATCTCATTATTTGACCTCTTAAAATTGAGGGAAATTAAGCTAGAGAAAACTACTGCAAAACCATTTGGAAAGGTGGAGGCAAAATTAATCAAAGAAAAGACATACTGAGAACGTATTTATCAAAGGGTTCACTGTCAAACTGTGAGGAAGTAGCAGATGGAGTAGCAGAGAGATCTGTTACAGATCTGGCAAGATTCATCCTTTTTAAGCTTGACTTAAATGATGGACTGTATCAAATTGCAGATGGGAGAGACTACAAGCAGACTGGCTTTTGGTCAGTATTCAAATTTGGAATGATCTTGACCATGGGAAGAAGTGGTCCAAGAGAACAGTGGGAAGATCTATACAGACAAATCTGGAGACCTGCTGAGAGCTCTGAGGTGGCAGGAGTGATTAACAGGGGAAATATATCAGTGGTTACGTGTTTCAGCTGTTCTACAGAAGAGGCTCTGGGAGTTAAACTGATGCATAAGATGGGTCCAGGTCAGTGTCACTTTGCGAAGGGCAAATCTCAGCCCAAGCATTATGAACAGGCTTTCTGGCTGGATTTGTACTGGCCTTCAGGTGGAACACCATGCCCAGCTTTGGGCCCTTTACTTCCAAGAAGATGCAGGGCCATTGGAGAAAGTCTGGAAGGTAACTCTGGGAACAAGCAGAGATTCAGTCACTCAGCCTTCGAGGGAAGACTGAAGAAATCATGGTGATTTAGCACACCAGACTAAAGGGAGTTGCTCAAAAACAAGAGCTTTCAAATATGTAAAATGCAGCTAAGGGAGAATAAACAGATCTTGCTTACAGTGGGCAGAAGAAGTTCTACTAGGCTGAAGCTGCTGCAAGGAAGATTGAGATGAGATAGCAAGAAAGCTTTACCTGAGAAAGATAACATAGCACGGTTTGCCTGAGGAGGCTGAGGACTGCTCACCACTGGAGACCTTCAAGAAGTGGCAGTACAAATATCCAGCAGCAATGACACAGGGCTAAAGAAGAAGGGTAGCCTGCCCTACTCCCATGCTGCAAGACACAAAGATTCTACATATCTGTCATGATAAGGAATGCTGTATTTAAAAATGGAAAATGAGAACTCAGAGGCTTATGAAAGGAACTGGTCAAAGATAGGAAAGCAAATTACAAATTCTTGAAATGCTTCAAAGCTAGGAAGTCTGAGAGAATGGATGTGTGGGCTGGCATGCCTGCAACAAAGGGAACAGCAAGGAGACATAAGACATTGTTTGGAAGCTAAATTAGATATTGTATCAGCCTGTGGCACAGGGGATGTCTGGAAGGCACCTCTTCTAGCCTTGTTTATTCCAGGTAGTATCACTGAAGAACTGCTGGGGCCAGGGGTGCTCTGATGAGCTGCTGCATTAAGGAGCAATGAGTCACTGGGCTCAGCTGGGTCACACCCAAAAATGTGGAAAGAACTTGGGAACGAAGACAGAGAGCAGGGAAAAAAAAAAAAAAAAAAGAAAGACAGTCATTAAAATCTGGTCTGACATGGGGGCAGCAAAGAGTAGCAAAAGGTTGAGCAGATTTTGAAATGAGGAAGTACTTGAAGTTACAGAGCAGAGGCTCTGGAACCAAGGAAACTCATTGAACCAGGACCAAAAAACAATCCCTCAGGACACTGAGGGTACTGAGAAAGTGGGGCAAGTACCTCACCATCTGTTTGCATTTTGTGACTGCTAACAGTACAGAAGTGATAACCAGATATAGATAACTAACTCTGACAAATTTGTCACGAGTAGCTACTATGACAATCCTGCAAAGACATCAAAGGGGTGAAGAATAGATTTTTACTATGGATCAGAAATTTCCCCCAGGTTAAAAAGAAAAAAAGAAAAAAAAAAAGAAAAAAAGATGAAGAATAAGCAATTGACTCTATTTATGGCTACACACTGGTATGCCCTAAAACTCCTCAATGAAGCCAATATTTATTAACCATGATCCTCCACTATGAGGTAAACAACAGACAACCCCGAATTATTATGGTTAGTCAATAGGACAAAGAGAATTCCAGCTGGATTGAACAAAGCCTGTGTGCAGGCGTAGCAAGAACAGATGCCATTTCTTGCTGATAAACACAAGGTAATGCCCACTGGGATGAATACTTGGAGTGTTCATCTGCCCTGCTGAGTTAAACATTAAGTATTACCAGCTCAGCAAAAGAAAACTCTGCCCATTATGATGGAAACTCAATGAAGATTTTTGCTGAATGGCTAATAGCTAATGAAAAGCAAACAAAGTGCTTTTTTTTGCCCAAAGAGGAAGGCAGTGAAAATGCAGGGATTATTATAACGTTGTTGCATAAACAACTGATGTACGTATGACACAGGGCCCAGCTCTGGTGACTATAACACAAAAGGAAAGAGCAGATGTAACTGACAACAGAGCTGGGCAGCAGGGAAGAGGGCAGAGACAGGCAATCAACAAAGCTGTCTGGAGAAGCATGGCCAGTAAGGAAGATGGAAATGAAGCTTATACCATTAGACAGGTCCCAGTCTGCGTGGAAGCCATTTTATAAGGTCTGGAGACTTTCCCAGCTACCAGAGCCTGAAGCTTCTGTAACTGCTGGAGCAGAGTCCTGTGATAGGAAACAATGCATATCAAAACTTAATAAGGAGGTAGAAGCCAGTAAGTGAGCCAAGAATACCAGTACCCACTACATATTATACCCCGATTTTCCCTTCTTGTGAAAACAAGTATCTCCCCTTTCCTGTATATTGCTTAAGCTCTCTGACCAAATAGGCTTGGGAAACAAACAAAAAAGGGTCTTATCAGTGGGTCCACCACCACCTTCACTGCACCTACCCACTATTATGAGTGATCCATTCATTTAGGACTCCTGGGTGCCTGAAAGCCCAGCCAGTCAATTCCCAGAGCAGTGGAGAGCCAGCATACCATGAAAACCAAGCTCTGGCCTGGAGGCTGAACTTTGTAGACAGGTCAAACCTTTAACACAGGCCTGCCTGTGCCCACTTCACTCAGAGACACATACTCTGAAGCCCAACCTGTGCCTCAAACTGTGGTGGAGAGAGAAATAAGAAACAGTTGTGATTCCCTTGAGCTTCTTCAGTCTTGGCAAATTCTGCAGAGGGATGTAGGCAAAGCCAAATCTTGAGTCCAGCAATTAATTAATTCTCTGACTGCCCTGCCTGAAACACATGCTGAGGTCTCTCTGCCCCATTTAACTGTTCAGGGGCATCTGCACACATAACACAAAACAGTGGTAGGTGTTAACAAGAGCTACTGAACCTTTCACTGAGTTGGTGAAGGAACCTGGGATGAGGGAGACTACAGAGAGCACAGTTCCCAAAAGTTGCATATTATTGAAATGGAGACTATTGCTGACTTTCCCTCTGGGAGCACTGACTGTTCCACACAAGTATATTTGAGCTTTCATAAAATGCCAGGTTCTGGAACCAGGAGGTTGCAGGAGAATCCTGGCTTTATCCCTTTCCAAATCCTGTTTTGCTCCCTGTACATGTGGAGTGAAGCACATAGTGTCCCACTGGCAGTGCTCAAAAACCAAACCAAATTAGAAAGAATACAATGTGTATTTTAGGGAAAAAAATAAAAACCTCTTGGCTTTTAGGCCAGTCTCCTGATTTTTCAGGGTGGGGCTCACTTTTTCAGCAGCAGGGCCGCTCACATTCCCAGAGAGGCTGGGGGACAAGATGTGCCCCATGCATGAGAGCAGCTGTATCTCTGGTAGACAGGAGACCTCTGGCTCTCACACACCTCAGCCACACCATGCCTGGTAACCCCCAGTCCCGGCACCAGTGTCAGGCCTGGAAGCCAAGGTCACTGCACTCGTGTCATGGATGGGAGGAAGGTGTGCAGTGCAGCCTCTAGGAGTACTGCATGAGCTGTCATGGCAGCAGAGGAGGGGGTGAGGAACTAGCTCCTGGCTGTGGTTCTCCCTTCAATTCAAGCTGATACAAATGGAGCTATAGAGACATCCATCCCCTGGAGTTTACCCTGCCCTTGCTCACACCTGTTGTGCCCAGTAAGAGGGGGCAGAGCTGGGCTCTCCTCTAGCTCCAGCTGTCCATCCCCACTGCAGAGTGGAAGTCTTCATTATTTGCTTCCAAGGAAGGAAATTCCCCTGGTGATTGGTTGGCCAGCTCTGCATATTAGAAGCACAAGTGCTCACCAGAGTTTTGAGTGAGGAAACCCAGAGCCTTGGGTTAGAGAACTTTGGGGCTGTGGGAGCAAGCTTGTTCCTTTCAGGTGAGCAGTAGCAGTAGCTGAGATAGAGATTCTTTGGGATTGCTTTGCCCAAAAGAAACTGAGAAAGGGCTGGAACACCACGTGCACAAGGAATTGCCCTGGATTTGGTGGAAGTTGGGATCTCTACTTTTATTAGAAGAATGGGCTTTCCCTGTATTCACCAAGTCTGTTCAGCTTTCTCAAGAGAAACCTGAAACAGCCACAATATATGCCCAGGGCTTTGTATTTCTCTGAAGAACCCAAAAGCAGAAACTGGGTCTGAGAGGCTGGTGTGAGGGGCCTCCCTTAATGCCTCTGCCCCGGAGAGAGACAGAGCCCTGGAGGGGAATGGAGAAGGCAGCATGAGCCCAAAGGATTGCACAGAGAAGGACAAAAAGATATGGGAAACATGCCTTCCCTCCCTCCCCTCGCTGCCGAGTGTCCTGGCGTCCCAACACAAACATTCCAGGCTTGCTAACCAAACCCAGCTGCCTCATTGCTGTCACGGGCTGAAAACCAGCACCTCGCCAAGCAGCACCCGTCCAAGAGCTGGGGGAGCCTCCTTTTCTCTTCTTTCCAGTGCTCCTGACTTCCCTTCCTACCCACCCTGCCCTACCCACAGAGGGTCAAGTCTAGCTCCTCTTACCTGTTTGCATTTTCTAAGGTCTCCACTTTTTTCCAGAGTTCATTGTTTTCTGTTGTGTATGTCTCTACCCTATGGGAATAAAACCCAGAGCCAATTAGTCACAAAGGCCAGAGAGATTAAGACAAAGCAGTCCTTACTTTTTCATGGGGTATGGAGGCTCAGTGGCTTCATCCATCACCTGCAGATATGGTCTTGAAATCAAATGTTACTTGGCCCAGCTGATTGCAGCCAGCTCCAGTGGAGCAGGGATGAGACTGCAGGTGGACAGTTACATGTGACAGTTCCCAGTTCAGGGTCTTCTCAGGGTTGGGAGAGACAGGAGCACCTGGTTACAGGCAGGTCACGTCAGGGCAGACCCAAAGTTATGCAGACATTTCCATCACTTCCAAACCCCCCTAAGAAGCATGAAAAAGGAGGAGGGGGACAAAGTCAAACCCCTCCCTGGGAAGCTGCCCTGGGCTCTGCGCCCTGGCTGTGAAATCTAGGCCGTTCTGTGCGAAGCTGGGCGAGCTCCGACTGCAGGCACTTGAGGGCAGCAGAGAACCTGCAGGCTCCTTCCCACGGCTTCCGACGGGAAAGCGGTTGGGCTGCAGCTGGGGCATGGGAGGGGAGTGCCTCCAGGTCGGGAGAAAGGTAAGCCAAAGACATAGCCTGATCCTGCTGGAGGTTTGCAGCACAGCCTTTGAACCAGGACTTCCGTGCAAAAACTGGATTTCCAGCAAAAGTGTCAAATTGAGTGGGGAAGGGCCCAAGTACAGGTTTTGACAAACCAGTTTTTAGTAAGCCAAGCTGACCAAAGACATGTTCTATTAAAAAAAAAAAATCACTGAATGCTGCTTTTGGTTCACATTTAAACCTGGCATTGTTTGAAAGCCATCTGTCAAAGCAATGCTCTAGCGTAGCAAACTGCTGAGTACATGCAGGCACCACAGCCACATCTGGGGAGGAGGCCCCAGCACCAAACGCCCTGGACCTGCCCCTTGAGCGAGGTCAGCCAACTCCCCAGCCCTGGCTTGAAGGCCCCCATATGGGACACTAGCTGGAGGTGATGTGCTCTGATACCTGGACATGCCCAAGCACACTGAGGTGCCTTGAATCATCTGCTTTAATTGAGCATTTCTGTGCAACTAGAGAAGATAAATAGCATCAGGGAGAAGAGTTAATTAAAGTTGGATTTGGGGGTTGGTTTTTTTCCATTTGCTGATCTCAGATGGTATTAGTAACTGGGAAGAAGATGGTAATTATACAGAAACATGAATTTGTGCTTGGATTCCAGCATTCTTCTTTGCCTGGGAATGCACATTAGGGGTTGCTAGTACAGGAGTTATTTTCTACCCAGTCAGTGTCATGTGACACCACCTTAGGCTTATGCCTGTCATGCATAGGAGAAAAAGTTGCAAGGAGAAAAACAAAGTTAATGCAGAGAGTGGATGTGGGGGAGAGTGGGGAATAACTGTAATGCAAGGTTTGTCTTGCTGTCAAGTGTTTGTGTGTCCACCTTCATGGGAAGAGAGGGGGGAAATGCCATGATCAGTGCCCTCAGACAGCTTGCCACTTAGGGGACAGACAAAACAGAAGCAACTTCTAGTGGGGAAACCCAAATCCCACCTTGTTGGCAGCCAAAATGACCTGTGTTTTGCAGAGGACCAGCCAAATGAAGCAGTTGGAAACACAAAATTTCTTGACCAATCTTTATCCCGCAAGAGGATTTCTAGGAGGGAGGAGAGAAGGGGCAGGATTCCAAACCAAACTCCTGGGCAGCCATCCTTGCAAGGAATTGTAATTTTTTTGAGCAATTCAGAGACAAAACACTAGAAAGGGGGACTGTGTATGGAGAGGATTCCTTTTTTCAGAGTAAGACTGAGAAGAAGAAACTTACTTTTTCTCTAGACATTCCACATACTCTTTCTTCTTCCTGCGGCTCTCCTGAGCAGAGATCTGTGAGGGGGCAGAGAGGAGTCAGTATCATAAGCCTCTGGACATTTCTTTGTGGCTCATGCATCTTGTCTGTTTCCTGCACACACAGCATCCTAAAGGCAAATGAGGAGTTGCCTTCCAGTCTGCCATTCCTGCTGATCTCTAGGGCAAAACTAGGGAGGATGGATGCTGTAGGTATGCAGCCTTCCTTGGCTTGTAGCCTGCAACCATTTGTTGCATTATACCCCTGACTGCTGAGAGCATCTTTAGGGTTTCCTTCCACTCCTCTGACTCACATGGGTATGTGCTGTGGCCATTGAGGGCTGATTCTGCCCCAGGCCACTTCTGAGTCACTGGGTGATTAGTTCAGTCTCTCCTGTGTTTCTCCCACAGGATGCTTTCTGGTCTAAAGTCTCACAGCCTCTGTCTGGCTAGTGAACACTCTGCATCACCCATCCTGCACCATGCAATGGTTTTGGTTTCCCTGTCCTTGCAACAAGGCCTGACCAGACCACTTTGTCTGACCTGTGGACCCTATCCCATGCCACACACTCCCAGGAGCTGGGCTGGAAGCCACACTTCCCAGGTATGACTGTATGCAGAGCACACAAGCAGAGATGCCCCTTGGCACCATTTTTGTGGGTTGGGAGGCTCGTGCTAGTGTACCAAAGGCATGATCCCACCTTTTCTGAGCTGCAGTGCAGCTGAGGAGGTGAGGGTAGCTGTAGTACTGGTCAGCTGAGGATGCTCTGCAGTCATGGGAACTGCATGATTACATTTTTTGCAGTCACCTTGTTCTTGATTTTCCTTCTGACCCTCTTCAGTGCTTTCTCCTCTGCTTTGGTGAGGGGCAGCTTGGTAGGAATGGGGTAACCCTCTGCAATCAAGGTGCGCTTCTCCTCTTCGGTCAAGAGCAGTGGGCCAGAGGTTCCTTGTAACTTCTGAAACACACAGAGAGCATCCATCCAGGGTCAGCGAGTTCTACCCCAGGGATCCTCCTTAAAGCCTTGCAGAGCAGCCAGAGGCTGTACGCATCAGAATAGAATACACTGTTGCCCACTGACACCAAAGAGGTGCAGGGCAGTGCTCTTTCCTACTCTCAACCTGATCCTGGGCACAGCTCAGCAACTCCTTTCCTCTTTTACTTGGGAGGGCATCTGTTCATTCACAGTGAGGCTGGCTACACACTTGCACTGCAGGACCCTGCCAACAAATTTCTGGGCAACAGTTAAAGTGGTCTGGTTATGGGAATTCTCAGTAATTCCTCTCTGTCGTTAGCCTTCTTAGTGCATAGGCCACTTCCCAAAGTATGGATGAAAGATAGCACCTGCTAAAACAAGGTAGCTGCTGGTAGATATATGTGATTCATTGTGCCTCTTCTCACTCTTGTGAGCACTTCTTGTCCCCACGTCCTTGTGCTAAGACATCACATTGCCTTGACAGAGCATTTCAGCTTAGAGATCTTACCAAGGGCAGGAACCTCCACATAAGCCTTGGAAATCCCACAAACCCCTCTGAGCAGCAAGAAGCCCTGTGTCCCAGCCCTGTTGCCTTCTTACATGTGGTGCTGTGAGGAGAGGTGAGGAGGAGATGGCAGTAGAAGAGCGAGCAGCAGGCCGGGCTGGGCTGGAGGGAGGCAGGGACCGAGGGCTCTGAGATCCGTCACTGTCACTGCCATGGCTGCTGGGTGGAGTTGGAGGCATCTGCACCAGGTCATCTACTGAGGGATAAGAAGATCAAGTCAATGGCTCTCATGTCAGCCATATGCCATGTACAGGCATAGGGCCCTGCCATAGCACAGGGCTGAAAGGAGAAGGTGATGAGTTTCACAAGATGGGGCGAGTCTGAGAAAAAGGCTTGACTGAGCGCTGCCTGAGACAGAGGTTACACTGACCTCAAATGTGCTAAACTAGGAACTGCAGAGCAGCTGGCAGGGCTTTGCCAAGGAAAAGTATTTACAAAACAATAAGGTACTCCGGTGTCAACCAAAATGAAGTAAAAAGCCCATGATGTTTTGCTCCACAGCCTGTTCACAAGTACAGGAAGCTCTTTGAGAGAAAAGCTCTTCCAAAAGCACTGCAGGGCTCACACACTTGCCAGCACACTTGATCTAACAGGGCTCCAGTCACTCAGTTGTTTTCCAAGCACTTGAAAACTGTCCCCACTTTGTACTGGAGAGCCCTAGGGGCCTTAATGGAGGTGGGAATATGCCTAAGGAATGTCTCTCCGCGGCAGTGGGAGTTCCCATAGTGCTTTCATTTGTGCATCGGCAGATTTTCAGATGCTTGGGTTTCTTTCAAATTAAACTGGATCCTGAATTTCCTGACTTTCTGATGGTTATTTTTGGATAGCTCTACAGTCTCTCTGAGGATTTTAAAGGCACTCTTGCATATTTCCAACTCTGAAGTAGCCTGTTTTGCCTGGGACTCCCTGTCTGAACAGTTTTGTGTGTGGCTCCTGATGCAGACACTGATCTGAGTTAGAACACTGCAGTGCCCACTCCTCTATTGTTCTCTGCCCCAGTGCTACTTTATATGCACAGCTCTGCCTTTAGGTGTACTTTCCACTCTGTATAATAACAATCTATAACTGAGTAATATAGTTGATCAGGAAATTCCATCTTCTTACCTGTAGGTACATTTAGAAACTGGTTCACTTCTTTGGGTTCAGCTTTGATCACAGGTGCTGGAGGCATTTCTATAGGAATCTGTAGAAGAGAAGTAGAAAGAGCTCTTGGCCACTGCCACCTCCCCTGCCCAGAAGGCTCCCACCAGTTCTGTCCACAGCCAGTGCTCCCCTGCTGCCTGTCCTGCCCCACCTCACAGCTCTGCCCCAAAGGAGCCTCTCACCACGGAGGAAACCAAGAGTTCAAACATAAGCCCCTGAAGTCTCAGTTGCTGGGCACACAGAGTGCAAACACATTTATAGAGGAAGTGGCATTGGCAGATGGATGTGCTGCCAGGCAATGCACTGAGCTGAGTACCTCCAAAAGGGAGATGACTTTTATTCTTGGCAATTCTACCTTTGATAGACCCAGACAGTGTAATTTAAACCAACCCCTGTGTTACCATGGGAAGTCCCTCTTTGATCTGCCTTCATTATAAATGGGAGTATAGAGGTTGTACAGAAACAGAACAACCCCACTGTCCTGTCCATGTGATTTTTACCAGGACCACTGGGCAACTGTTTCCAGTTGGAGGGGACCGAAAGCTGAATAAAGAGATTTACTCCCATCTGTGTTATGCTGCCCCTCAGCCTCCTGGCTTTCCAGCCCCCAGCCCACCAAAGGGTGGAGTTTTCACACTAAACAGACACATTGCAAACTCCTCCAGACTGTAAACACAGCTGAGAGAGCACCATGGTATGGCTGCTGAGCATACACAGCAGAGATTGGAGGGCACAGCAAGTTCAAGCTGTGTAAATAATAGAGGAAGTTTGTGCACAGTTTTGGCTGGAAGAACCCATTTGTTTTGGATGGTTGTTTAAATGGGAAGATGTTCAACATGAGTGAAAAAGGAAGTGAACCCCAGAGATGCTCTATTGTTATCTACTGAGCTGCTACAAGATAGGCAAGGTCTGTGTGAGACTGTTCAGACCTTCTCATCCAACACAGCTGGACTCAAGGCCAGCTGAACTAAGCCCTCAACTTACACCCACATACCAGTGGCATAAGTGAACATCTTTCAGACAAACAGACTTCTTAAGAACCCAGATATGACCAAAAGAGCTGGCCCCTTGTTACACAGAAATAATAAATCCTGCTGCTTCATAGGAAAAAGCAAGTAGGACCTGGAGTGGGACCAACATTTCCAGTGAACAGCTACAAAGAGTGAGAGGCCATGTGATAAGTCCAAAGCCATGAAAAGGACAGTGGCAGAGCAGGGTATATATAGTGGGGAATAGTGGCGTCACTGGCATCACATTAATTGACTGTTCTCTGAAAAATGAAAATAAGCCAAGAGTGGCTACAGAAATACTGGCAAATTGGAGGGGACAGACCTCCAGTAGGTGCAATCTTAAAGCTTTTGGCTTTTGTGCCAAGGAAACATGTTTATGTTTAGCCAAGTTTGTAAAGCCTCCTGCACTGCCATTTCAAGAGGAGAATGACAAATAATGCAGGCTCTGGGCTTTGTAACACCTTCTCCTGTCTGTTCAATAGCTAAATCACCTTGCAGGACCCTGCAGTCACATGGCTGGGTCTGCATCACCGGGGGTGCTGCTGTGTGGGAGCCCAGGTTCCCAACAGATTTTAGATGGGCTCACCTCCTCGGGGAGTGGCAGTCTCTGCAGAGGGTTGAGGTTCAGCACTGGTATGGAGCTGGCAGGTGGCTGGGACTCAGGCAGGTCTAGAGGCAGGTTCTGTTCCTGTTTCACCATGATGGAGCAGAGCTTGGGCCCCAGTGACCACACTCCATTCTCCAGCTCTGAAACATGCATAACATGAGAGTCAAACTCCAGCAAGAACAGGGCAAGGAAAAAAAAAAAAAGCCATGCAGACAGCTTCCTCTGACTGAGGAGGCTGCCTTTCCAAGTTTAGCACTGTCACCACACAAGCATGTGCAGGCCCACAACACAGAGTACAAAAGGGAATGAACCCCGGTGTGTGTTCCCCAGTGTGTGGGGAGCAGACAAGACAGAGATAGAGCAATTGTGTCTCTGCTGTGTTCTGATGTCCACTGTACAGCCCAAGCTATGGAGGACAGCTGCAGGGTTTCTTCCCCCAGTAATGTCTAGGTCTCATCCTCTGGAGCTCATTTATATTTAGGGCTCAGTGAGAGTAGGATGCTGGGCTGTTGCTCCTTAGGCAGCATGGCCAGCATCACAGAACTGCCAGGTGTGTTACCAAGAATAGCACAATCTCTGTGCTGGAGAGCTGGTGATAAAGCAAGCATGATGACAGTGAAAGGCTGACAGTGCTGCTTTGCCCTCCTGATGATGTTGTGCCAAGTACCAGGACTTTGCTGCATGACAGAGGAGGAGGAAGGTCCATTTCTGTGGAAGGAAGCCCACTGCAACACCTGCTTGTGAGGCAGCTTCTACAGTTGCTCCCCTCAGTTTCACCTCTGAGACTCTCTTCTCTACCCCGGGCTGCTCAGGGGATTGCTGTCCACAGCTGTACCCTGCTGCCATTGCTGGCAGGGACAAGAAACAGCAGTGAGGGAAAGGGAGTATCTGAAGAGAACTGATGGAGCTGTGGGGGCATGCTCCCCTTGCCTCCTGCCTGCTCTGTCCCACGCACATCTGTGGTGTGAGCCTGGCTTGCCAATGGAAGTAGAGATCCCAGATAAACTACAGATCAGATAGGAAAAGGACTGCTAGGCAGGAGAGCTGCCTGGGCTCTGCTCTAAAGTTTCAGTCTTTGCTCTTCAAATACTTCAGCCTGCCAAAAGGCTACTCCTAGCTGGCCTGCAGCCTGCACCCTCCTTCCTAGTCCTCATCCCTTCCCTTTCCCTTTTTATCTGACAAGCAAAAATACATTTGGCCTGACATAGGACAGATTATTGCTAAGCGTGTCACCAGAGAGAGCTCCAGTTGCCTCCACAAGGCCACAGTCTGACTCACTCTCTAACCTCTCTGCACTGTGCTCTGCATGCAGCACTTCAGTCAGGCCCAGGGATGTTGCCTAGCTGTCTGCTGCCCAGAGTAGTTCTGCAGTGCAGGCAGGCCTCAGTCCAGAAGATGGTAAGAAGAGAGCGGGAGAAACGTCTTTCTCTGCTCCAGAAAAGCCTGCACAAAGAAGAGTACAAACAAGCAGCTGTTCACGTGGGAGCTGCCATCTGATCCAACTTAAAGGTATGTTAACATTATCTTTGCCCTACTCAGCCTCTGTTGTCTTCAGGAGAGGCCAGGGCAGAATCCTGCCTCTGGCCCTTGCTTGGACAGAGTGGTGTTAAAGCCCATAACAAGAATTATATATGGTAACAGTGTGGGCCTTGCCAATGGGATAGGTTGTTTTCCTGTTTTTGGTCTTGCACCTTATTTCTGCCTAGACAGGTCTCTCTAGCAGATGTCCATTCCTTCCATCTGCCTCTGTGACTGGACATCTTCAAGCACAGATGCAGCTCCTGTGGCTGCTGTGTGTGTGTCTCAGCTGCATGTGCTGCTCTCAGTGCCGATGGATTGCTTTCTAGAGCTTCCCACAATGCAGCAGGGCTAATGTCATCAGGCAGCATCTCAGGCAGAGGTGCACTGCACAGCTGAGACAATGCAGAGCCTACTGAGCCACAGAGGGGACTGTGTTTTCTCTGTCCTGCTAAGGACACCAAACCCACAGCTGGTAGTGAAGTCCTAGTTATCCTGGTATGCAGACAAACCCCTTCTGATGGAAGGAGGCAAGGTGTCACACAGCCACAAGTGTTTGTGGCCAGAAATTCTGGACTGATTTCTGCCTTTCACAGAAACGAGGGACCTTGAGAGATCTTTCAGTCTATCCCACTGCTCTAGGCAAGTTCAACTAAACCTGTGTCAGTCTTGATAGATGATTCATTTGAACCTACCCCTTTCAAAAGTGCTGAAGAATTCACAGCTTCCCCCATTTCAACTCTTCTATGGTTTTGCTGTGCCCATTGTGGGAATATTTTGCCTACTGACTACTCTGAAGTTCCTTACTGTCATTTGAAGCCTTTTCCTCCTCATCTTTTCAATTGCAAAGATCTGCATTTCTCTTCTCAGATGTGTGGGGTATCCTCTGTCTGTGAGGGCTGCTGCTGAAGCAAGTTACCAGAGCAGACCACCAAGGGCTCTCCCAAGTCAGCCTTGACTCAGTGAGAGAGCAGCCCCCAGTGCTGGCAGTCCAGACAGGCCAAGGAGCAGACACCCAAATAAGTATGTGCTGTCCTCCCATTTCCTGTCTACATTCTGACCCTGCTCTCTTTCCCACCCTCGGAGGTTCATCTGGGGAGTGATTGGCTTACAGAATCAGAGACAAATAAGCCATCAGAGGGTCAGTGAGGGACTGAGGAGTGAGTAGGCATCTTGTGTGGACACATCTAGGTTCTGCTGCCTGAGAGGATGTTTCAGAGGTAACACTGTAACACTACAGATTTCACTGTAGGTTGGTGGATGAGGCATGCCAAGACGCTCATCTCTGCTCTTGATACTCTGTACCTATTGGGAAGAAATATGGCTGAGAGATATCTGTAGCTGCCCAGGGTTGAGGAGGTGAGACAAAGAGCAGTAAGAAAGCAGGACCCGTACAGGAAGGCAGGCACTAACCTGAGTCTGGCCCATTGTTCTGCACAACCCTGGCTCCCCCTGCTCCTGGCATCAAATCACACCCTGCAAAACTCAGGGCTGGTACTGAAACGAAGCAGCCAGTCCGTATGCACAAGCCATCTGGAAAGCAGACTCCACTGATAAGCAGGGTCACAATGCACCCAGTGGCTTGCCCTAGCTGACCTGTGTTAGTGGGAACAGGCAGGATTTGGAAGAGTTTTGGAGATCTGCAGAAAAGCTGGGAGAAAGCTGATAAAAAGCAAGCCTCAGCCAGCTCCAAGCCTAGACAGAGCAGGGGCATTCCTGAGGAGCTCTGCAGACTGAGCAGAGCTTGCTTAATGCTAAAGAAAAAAACATTTCTGGGTAATTAATTGGAACTGAATGTCTAAAAGGACTGAGACTGGATGGACCTCTGCCAGAAGAACTGTACAGTGTTGCAAATACTGGACCTGACTCAGGGTTTCACTAGAATATGACTCACATGCAGTTATGAGCCAAAAAAGCCCTGGAAAGATGACCTGGATTATCTAGCTGCAGGACTGGGTGCATGGATACTCCTATACCTGCCATCGTAATGCTAGGCCTTACTCCCTTATAAAACTGATCTGCACTCTCAGGGAGCAAGTGCCAGGCCCATCTCACACTCTCCTGGGTGATGCACTGTACCCCCTGTGCTGGCTCTGCCCAAGGATCAGTGTCACACTCCATTCAAGAGAGTCACGGTCTTGCCTTTGAGTCATGACAGCTGAAAGAAGGCCATGTGCAGACACAGTGGAGAAATGGTGCTAAGTGTCTCAGAGAGGAGTCCTTGAGATAGCTTCATGCAGGCAGTCCTCATTTCACTGCTTTCAACAAATGCATTCTTTTGACTTCTCTCATTCTCAAGTCTTATCTCCTCTTACTCATTTTCAGGGGCGAAACAAAGTTGTGTTTATTTGTTCACTCTGGTTTGGGTTTGTTGTTTGTTTGTTTTGTTTTGTTTTGTTTTGTTTTGTTTTGTTTTGTTTTGTTTTGTTAGTTGCCCCCTCCAAGACTGTACTGGGATTAAAACTAAGGAAAAAGAAATGCAAATTGAAAGCTTTTTTGGTACTAAGGCAGAGCTGCTTGGCCTGCCATAAACCTCTCTCCCAGCATCTCTCTGAGATGCCCCGAAGGAATGTGGCAGATGGTTGTGCCTTTTCAAGGACCAAAGAGATAGCAGAGGCCAGCCTTCTCTCCTTCTGCCTCAGCGTTTGTACCAGAAAGCTGGGATCATTCCTAGTCATGAGAGGGAAGCCTCTGTCCCAGGTCTCACTGTTGCTCAAAGGAATAGCTGTCTTCTGTGTATACTGAGCCTGTGCCACTGCTTTTTCAGGCAGCCTGGTGTCCATCAGCTGTTGGGACACCCACACAATCCCACAAATTACAGGACTCTCTGCAAGGACAGCTCTAAAAATACCCAGCCATCATAAATTATCCTGAAATGAATTGTTTTAAAAATAAGTTTTGAAATGACTGTTCCTCTCTGTTTCCTGCTAAAAGATCTGCTGGTAAAGAAGCCACTAAGCTTTCCAAATGTACCAGCACTGGTTGCAGCCAGAGACTCATGCTTCCTATGTGCAAGCCAAAACCCTGCTGCCTGATGCAAAAATGGAGCTGGATCTAGGGCATCCACACCCAAGTTTGCTGGATACTAAAAAGACACTGCCTATTGCTTGCCAGAAGCTGGCAGCACACTAAGCCACAGCCAATTATCATCCTCGTAAATAACAGTAAGCCTGGCAAAGGAGTAATGTGCCTATCAGAGCACAAATGGAAGGGAAAAATGTGGGCTGTATTTGATAACAGCAAATCAAATTCTTCCCCAGATCAGCCATGTGCAAGTCCAAGGAATAGAGTTTGTCCTTATATATAAAAGCTGGCCAGAGCCTCTGCTAACAGATGTGCCCAAAGCTGTGCAGTGTGCACGTCTCATGCTCACCGTTAGCATTATCTTCAGTCTTGACAGGCACAAGGGGGCTCTGGGGAGCAGAGTCTCCACTGAGGGAATAGCTGTGCTCTGCCTGGATGCCTGGAGTGGGTGGATCCAGGTCCATGTCCAGCAGAGGGTTCTTCTCAGCCAGTACTGGGTCATCGAAGAAACTGCTGAAGAGGTCATTGGAGAAATCCTCCATGTTGTCAGAGAAGTGATCCAGGTTCTCTGAGAAATGCTGAGGAAAAACGAAGGGAGAAAGAGCATTAGTGTCAAATCCGAGAGGGATCTGAGAGCCTTCCTCTGCACTGAGAGTCAAGCCTCAGCATCAGCCCTTTTTGCATGGCAAAAAACTTCCTATTTCTCACCTGCATCAGTTTGACAAAAACACCTTGAATTAAGATAGAAAGGGATGTGGTGCTGTACATCACTGCATGTTTATCTATGCTACAAACACGCATGAAACTTTTCTACATTATCTTATCTCCCCTTCCTTTGTATCTATCAGTGTCTTCTAAACATCATCTCACTGCGACAACAAAACAAATAGAGTACAAGGAAAGAGATTCCTGTGATGATAAAATGTAAGTGTGGCAGAAAGTCATGGTCTTCAGCACCATGACAGACACTTTTTCATGTTCTCTGCCAGCAGCAATAGGCACATTGATGCCCAAGAGAACATCAACCCAGCTGCTGATTTCTATCAGAGAAAAAAGATCAGTTGGATCAACATAACAGGAAGGCCCCCTGTTGTATTTAATTTCCTCTGGGATTTAACAGCCCCTCTGTGGACCATATGAGGCTGTACTTCAGCCAGATAATGCCTGTGAAATTCAGCTCCCCGATGAAGTTTAAACACTACAGATGGGCTGTTAACAACAAACAATCATTCCACTAATCATTCCAGTAACAGTCAGTAAATCTGGCCAGTGCTGCTGCAGAGCTGAGCTCCTGATGCTACGGGGAACCTGCCTCCTTTGAGGCATATCCTCCTATTCAGAAGTCAAATCACTAACTTTTCCATTTGCTACAACAAAGCATTAGTTGGGCAGGGAGAAAAATGATGGCTGCCAAACACCAGCTGAAAAATTATCCCATTTGTTGGCAGATTGAGGCTTCTGGCTCAGGGAGAGGAAAGAAAAGACAGATAGATTCAAGTGACTATATTACACAGACAGAACTGTGTAACTTAAATGAACTGGAGAGAGCTCAGCAGAGTCAGACTGGGACTGTCCCCCCACCCCCTGCCTGGAAAAGCATCTCAGTGGGCAGAAAGGCATTGAAAGCAGTATACTGCAATACCAAGAGCAACAGGGTATGAATGAGAGTGGGAGAGACCACATAGGTCCTAGAGTGGAGACATGAATGCCAATGAATTCCAGTGTGAGAGCTCAGCTCAGGAGAAAGCCTGGCTTCTAGAGAAGCATGGGGTGTGTGCAGTCCTTTCTTTCCCCAGTGCTAGGGCTGAGGAAGGAGGTGGCCAGAGGACCCCGGATGCTGGAGTCTGTAGGTTCCTGCTCCTACCGGAAGGTATATTTGTTTTACCTGAGCGCAGTGCCACTCTGTCAACATTCCACTGGCTGTCAGAGCTTTGGGGTGAGGCTGGGGAGTGAAGGAGGCTCTAGATGAACAGACCCACACTTCCCACCAAGTGGGGGAGGGAGATGGTAAGAGGTAGTAATCTCCAACATGTCAGTGCCTTTCATCCTCCAACATCATGCTTCTTCAGCTGCTCAATTTAAAACCTCAGATGCTTACAGAGCATGCTGGAAGTGGGGATGGAGTCCTGCCACCTGCATTCTGCCTGACACGAGATTTCTCTCCATTCACTTCCTTCCCACTTGTCCTCTGACTGCCTGGCATGACAGCCCAACACACGACCATCCAAGGCTTCCCTGGAGACCAGACACTGCATGTGCCAGTAGAGGGGAGAAGGCACACTCATGCTAAATCCTAGTGTTAAGGCCCTCCCTGCAATGTCTGGACTAAAGTTTTCTTCACTTGTTCCCACAGCAGAAGCAGAGTTGATGGGGTAGTTTGGTAAAATCTACCCAGCCATTTCCAAGTTGCCTAGGAGCATTTTTGCACTTGAATCAAGTAACAGAAAACACCTACCATCTGCAGGGAGTGTAACTTCAGAGGGAGCTGAGTCAGCAGATGGAACTGGGTTAGATAGTTATCTAAAAAGCACTGGAAAACCAGGTTTTGTCCTATCCTACAGCATAGAAGGATCAAGAGTTTGGAGTCCTGAGCATTAACCCCAGAGAGTGCCTGCTCATGTAACAGCTGTTCTTTGTCTTGTGTTCTCTAAACAACACAAGCAAACACAGGATGTGAACACGATAGCCTTATGGTAAGGGCGAGAACCACAGAAAAGTGAAGGGATTTAGAGTGCTGGCTGCTAATGCACTACAACACAGCAGAGCTGGGCTCAAATCATATTTAGTGTTGTGACCATCAAAACTAGAACCACTGTGTAGCCATGGAAGAGAAGCAGAGCTGGATGGAAAGCTATGGGGAGAGTTGTCTGTGACGCTGCCACGTGCTTCCAATTTCTTTCACAACTGTGCATTAACAAAGGAAGAGGTGGGATTGAAGAGAGTCAAGAAAATGCATTCATGCAGTAGTTACACAGATTATCTTTTAGTGACATCCCACCCACATTTAGAACAATGATCCCTTGGTCAGTCAACAATCTCGCAATTGTTGGACAAACCTACCTAGAGGGAAGAGGCGGATATGCGCCTGTGGCTTTATTCCGAAACCAAAAACAAATCACCCAGCAGATGCTGAGGGGTGAGAGATGAGTAATGAATGCAAGGGACTGAGTATCAGAGCCTTCCTGATCAGGCACCAACATTGGCAGGACTAATTTCAGGTTTCTGATTCTTTTAGACACCACAGAGCAGACTTGCTGCTAGAAGACCTCGCTGTTTGGAAATGAGGATCAAGGCAACACTGTTCTCCCAGAGGTGCACGAGTTCAGGTCCCCAAGAGACCATTCTCTCCCAAGAGACAGAGGCCTCCTGCACAGTACAGTAAAAACATGGGTGATGAGCAGAGAATGAAACTTGCATCCCTCCCTGGGAATCCAGAAATGTTGGGGCATCTACCCCTCTCTGGGCTTCTGGATCTTATCCTCCAGGACAACTAAATACTGGCAAAACCTTCTCATCAAAGCAGCCCATTTCAGCTCTCACCACTCACCCATATAGCAGTCCAGCATCTCCAAACACAGATGGTGGAGAGAAGGGAGCTAGCCCATGAGATTGGTCATAACATGGTTATTATTAAAGGGGGCACCAGGGATCCAACACCCTCAAGGAGGGAGAGCACCTAGAGCTGACACAAAGCTGGAGATTGTTGTTTTACTCAAAGAAGGTGGCAAGAGGCAGAGGAAAGCAGCACAAGGAAGGGTAAAGCAAACAAAAATAATAACATGACTTTGTAGCTGGCTATACCCACAGTGGAAACTATGGGACCAGCAGGAAGCTGTCACCACATCCCAGGAAGACTACTGGGGCTCTTGGGTTGACTGTTCTCTCCTGAAGCCAACAGGTATTGTTATTTTTAGACTTGTAATGTGTATAAGACAGCTGTGCATGCAACCACATGGTAAGAAGAAAGAGTGTCCTCTTGTCAAGATCCATCTGTGATGGACACAGTGAGGAGCAACCCAGAGTTTATTTTGGCTAAATGGCATCAAAACCACTACTAATTAGTTTAGACTGAGCCTGTTAACCCAGAATATGCAAATTCTATGCCAGCCAACCCAATTCTGGGAGCTGCACTTATCTGGCAAAACTCAGAGAAAGCTTCAACCATACTCTTCCTTTGCATGTGTGAGAGAGGCTTCTGGGAACTAGGATATGGTGGCTCAGGGCTGTGTACATCACAGCAGCATATGGCACGGTTCATGCTCCAAGTTTCCAAGCAATGAAGAGAAGCAGGTTTATTACCTGACCAAGTGGATAGTAGCTTTATCCTTGATGGAATGGAAGGTGCTGGCTGGTCACTAGCCCTCCTTTCCCAGCCAGGCTGGGGCCTGCACAGCTAAAGGTCTTCATGTGCTGCCTCAAAACGACACAACTGGGCTGGGCTTTGGGGAGACTTTCGCCAACACAATGGCAACGAAGGTCTCAGCAGACCAGGGAAGGTCCAAGAAAGAGTCCACAGAACTTGGGTGTGAATGAAGGTGGGATGGACAGAGATACACAAGCACAGTGGCCTCATCCTCTCACAGCTTCTTCAAGGCCAAAACTTCTTGAGAGTGCCTTCCAACCAGGGTGAGATCGGCCAGCTCCTGCTCCTCAGAGGATTGGCCAAGAGTTTCTAATTGTGACAATGAAGGACTCAGCAACTCTGCTGAGAATCTCCTTTAAGATATTTCAAGTAGCTTTCACGCAGATGGGTCTGGCTTTAGCAAGGGGGACCAGTCAACTGGGAAACTTGACCCTTACCATCCTGGCCTAGAGGGAGTGGGTGTGCAGTGTACTGAGGGAAAACGGTTTCCAGATGGGATACAAAGCTCACAGCACAATCTCATTTTGCATTATTCGCTCCTGTTATCTTCCCCTCCCTTTCACACCCTCCTTCCTTCTCCTTCTAACTATGCTCCAAAGCCAAGAAATAGCACGAGATGTGTTTCCAAAGCTGTATTACCAGTGAGCGGTCAGGGAAGGGGCAGCCAAGGGACAGAAACGCAATGGCGAGGATGTGCTGGATTTCCTGATCCAAGCCTGATTTCTGGCTGCCCGTCCCCCTCAAACTCTAGGAGGACAGGGAGGCAGTGCCCAGAGAGGATGAGCCACTGTGTACAGGTATGGGGAAGCAACAACCATTGCATCTCTAGGCCCTACAGAGAGCCTTAACCTGTTCTGGTGCCACAGTAGAATCTGCTCAGGCTGAGGCCACCTCAGCCACGGGGAGAGAGTGAGAATCTGTCAGCTTCTGGCTTCTGCTCCCTCCCACTCCTGGTGATCGACATAGGCACTGACTCTTCCAAACATATTTCCACCACATGTTTTCATCCTGACCTCATGCTTAGGGTTGTCTAAATAGCACACTGTATGTGCGTGCGTGCACTTCTCATTCAAACACCCTTTCCTGTTGTACAACAGTTATCTTGGGAGCTGAATGTTAGGCATCCAGATATCCAAATGCAAGCTCTATGTATACCCCCACCCAGAGCTGGTGTTAGAACTTTGGAGGCCCCAAACAGAGACTGAGGCACTAAGCCTTCTCCCCTGCCCGGTTGCACATGGGATGCCTTAAGGTAGCACTCTTGTAGCCCAGTGGCACCATGCATGGCTGAGGAGGTGATGACTTCCTCCCCCTGGATCCCCTTCTCTGTACTCATCCTGGCTGCATTTGTCCCTCCTTTTTCTTTTCATGCTTCCATTCTTTCACTGTGACTTTCCCCTTCCCACCTCCAGCTGAGTTGTTTGGACACAGTCTTCCTTCAGGATCAGCCTGGTTCTCACAGCCTCCCTCGTCCCACCACAACGGTCTCGCTCCAAAGAGAAAGCAGCGAGGGGCTAAATCCAGCTGGGCGGCAGCCCAGGCCCAGGAGACGAAAGGCCTTTGCAGGTTGGAGGTTCTGATCGTGCTGGCAAGCAGTGAGGATGGGGAGGGGATTCTTCTGAGTTTTCTCTTTTCTTTTTGAAAATTTTTTCCTATTTGCTTGCCAAGATAAATCTCCTGTCCCAGCTGTGACATCTGCATTTCCCTTCTCTGCTTTCACTAAGGAATGAAGCCCCCTGCACTCCAGCTGCACAGCCGAGGTTTTCTTTACATTCCAGGAAAGAAGAGCCCATACACTCCAGACAGTCCTTCTGCTCTCTTTAAAATGCAGAGAATTTTAGACCTTATGAAAGTGAAGTTCTCAACAGTGTTAATAAGATTCAGGCAGGATGGAAAGATGCTGTGCACACTTCTCCACACAGCCAGTCAGTGCATGTGCACCCCAAGGGGCACAAGTGATCATCCAACCACCCCTTGGCTGCCACCCCTCTGCTGCTCCTCCATCCTGAACCCATATTGCATTTGTACCTCACATATCACGGGTTCCCTGCTGCTCCGTGCCTGGTCTGCCCAGGCCCCTGGTGTGCCTGAACAGCTTGCCGCTGACTTGCCTCCTTGCTGTTGCTGCTTCTGTATGGCATGGCCAAAGCACCAAAGGTCAAACCGTCTGTCAACACCACTGTCATTCCCCTCCAGCAGCAGGACAGCATCCTGAGCAGCAGCACCCCTGTCTTTCCCAGACTCTGCGTCAATGCCCAAGTCACCTGTGACTACTTTCGGCATCACAGCCTTGGCATGTATGATGGACCAAACACCCCAAGGTGGCAGGGTTTGACTGGTCCTGATCTGGAACTAGGCCCAGAATTTGCTGCTGTCTGTAGAATCACAGAATCACTTAGGTGAGAAAAGACCTCTGGGATCATCGAGTCTAAGCTGTGACTGAACACCATGTCAACTGGAACATGGCACCAAATGCCACAGCCAGTCTTTCCTTAAACACCTCCAGGGATGGTGACTCCACCACCTCTCTGGGCAGTCCATTCCAATGTCTAATCTTTTTCTGAATAAATTCTTGCTAATGTTCAACCTAAACCTGCAGTTCCAAGACTACATCCTCTCATCCTGTCTCTAATTGCCTGGGGGAAGAGGCCAATCCCCACCTGGCTACAACCTCCTTTCAGGTACTTGTAGAGAGTGATAAGCTCTCCCCTGAGCGCACTCTTGTCCCTGCAAGGCTCAGGCGCAACTCGCTGTGGAAACCTTCTTCCACCGCGCATCCGTGCCAAGGGCCTGGATTTACAATTTCCAGCGCTAGGCGCCACAGGACCTAGGAGGGACCGTCGGCGGCTCAAGGCACAGCCGGGGGAGGGCGGCGGCGGGCGCGGCGCCCGGGCCGGGCGCAGCAGCGGCGGCCGAGGAGCCGCAGCCCCTCAGGGCGGCCGCGCGCGGGCCGCCCGGTGCGCGCGGGCCCGGCGGCGGCGGCGGTTTAACGGTCGCCGCGGCGCGCTTCCAGCGGCCCGCAGCCGCGGCCGCCCATTGGCCGGCGCCGCCGGGAGGCGGCCAATGGGAGGCGGCTGGCAGCGGAGCGGCGCGGCGCGCGGGAGGAGTGCAGGGTTAGGACGGAGCGGCGCGGGCCGGGCCCGCTGATCCCGGCACACACGGGCCTGCCGAGACCTCCCCGGCAGCCAGGAAGGCTTCGTGGTTTCAGCCTCTCCTGCCCTACAGCCCCGGCAAGGGGGACAAAGCCATCGGCTGTCGGAGCGGGTGATGTTGTTAAAAAGCATGTGCACGACACAGGCCGCGTGGAAATTCCGTGGCCGAGATTGCAGCCAGTAATATCCAGCTCAGTGTTCATCACAAGCCTGCAGTTCATTGGGGAGAATCTTGGGAGGCATCAGGCACAGGAGGAGAGGGCGAGTTAAGTCTTTAATTTAAATGCCACTGCCCCTGAAAGAATAAAGGGAGTAAAAGGTATGTGGAAAGTTGAAAGCTGCTAGCCTGTGACTGCGTTTCCCAGCGGCCCCAGCGGAGGACTTTGAGTGCTGCTAAAGTCATGGACACTGGTGTCTCCACACCTGGCACTAGTGTGTTCAGCGTAAATGGGATTAGCAGCCGGCACACAGCACCACGGGGAGTGGTGATGGGGGAGAGACTGGAAGTGCCCTGCAAGGGGAACGACTGTGGAACAGCACAGAACCCAGGCTGAGGTGACTCACAAGCGGCACTGCAGCGTGGCCATAGCGGTGTGGCCACTTGTGTGCTCTCCCACCATCTGTGGGTGCCAGCTTCAGAGCAACATGCATGTGCTAGGGAGGGGAGAAATGGCAGCCTCCCCTTGGGCAAAACAGGCTCCAGTGCCCTGGGGTGGAAAGCAGCTCCAGTACGTGGTGTGCCTATGGCATGAGACTAGCTGAATCTGCAGAGATAGGAGCACCTCTCCTCCCAGCAGTGGCACCCTGGAGGATAAAAAGGAACGCCTCTGCTTTTCAGCATGCTTCTGCTGTTTGTATGCTACATATGCAATGAATGTCCCAAATTCCCTTTGGCTTACAACTGCCTTGCAGCTGACTCTGATAAAAAAAAAAAAAATTAGAGCAGAACCTAAACCATACACAGAACTGGACCCAACTCCCTCAGGATGAAACATTTGGATCAGCTGCTCTGAACCCTCATTTGGCAGAAGATTTGGGGCAAATTGTTAGGAATTTGTGAAAGGTAAATAAAAAGCTTGTCCTGCTAGGCTTTTTTTGAGCTTGGAGAACTGAAGACACCTGCTTGCTACTAAACAAAGCCGCCCTTATTTCTAAGCCATTGTGGTGGCAGCTGGGCTGTGTTCAAACAGAGATGCGTAGGAGCTGTTCTCCATGGGAATGCAGGTATCCCTGGGCAAGCTGGCGGGGGTCTCTTCATCTTCTTTGCTCCTTCCCAAGCCAAGGTCAGTCCCCAGGCAGACACTTCACACGAGCAGTAGCCCTTAGAGAGAGAAGCTGTATTGTCATCTCTGTCCCCAGATCTCTGCTGTCTTGGCTGAATTGGTGCTTTGCTTGTTTGTGTGAACACGGCAGCCTCAGCTGCGTTTGCAGCAGGCTCCCAGTGACACCCTAACTCCACACCATGATGGGGCTTTCAGCTGCTGTAACATCTGGGGCTGGGTGCTCATGTGAACTTTGTGTCCTCACGTGTGAAAATATAATCCATCGTTTTTGGGAAGGCCCTATCTGCTATGTTAACCTGATCCACCTCCACCCAGGTGTGCCCTTGCAGAGCCCATCCACCATCAATCCCCACAGAGGCACAGCAGCCAGAACACAACTGGGTGTCCATAGCCATGTCTGCATACCCCAGGGATGTGTCCCTGGCCCAGCCCTGCAAACCTAGAGCTGAATCTACCCTGGAAAAGCCTACATGGATTTAACTGTGTGTGGCATGTCTGCCTGGGCAGTTTAGAGAAAAAAAATCTGCTTAATGGTGAGGGATGCACAGTGTGACAGCAGGCAGGGCAAATGAAAGAAAATACTGGTTTATTCTGTGTGACTCTGTGAACTATACTGCCAGGCTAATGTGAAACCACGTCACATTATCACCACAAAACATGAAATGCAGCATGAATGTTCAATACAAATAAAAATAAATGAGAGAGGTGCAACTGCTCAAGCCGTTCACCAGTGAGTGGGATGCGAATGTTTATTCAATAACCAAAATAAAACAGAATAAATGCCACTCCATCATTTCTTCTATCTTTTTTGGAAGCTTCTGGCCCTGGCCAGTAAGGAGTTGAAGCTGCCAGAGTTGGCAGATCTCTGCTCTTGTACAGCTTGTCAGCCTTATGCCATTATGGACCTTTTTTTCTGCATCTTGCAAGAAAGTAACAAGAAAGACACAGTGGGAGATAGGGGAAATCTGCTCTGGGAGATAACCAGAGAAGGAGGAAAGGTCTGAATTATCTTTACACTCGTCTTCATTTGTCTCATTGAAACTGTTTCTCTTTAGTGCTCAGAGAGCAAAATCAGAGATAATTCACATTTTGTCCCCTGGCAGGTCCCTGGAGACCCATAAAGAAAAGCAGGCCTTGAAAGAGGAAGAGCTGTACTCTGTTCAAGTCCAAAAGCTGAGGCATTCAGCTAATACCAAACATTACTGGTGGCTTTCATTCCTTGGGCCTTTGTAAAGGGCACTAAACAGAGCAACTAAGTCCGGGCCAGCTTGTGACTCAAGGATTTGAGGGATTTTCACGTAAAATCCTGAGAGAGCAAGAGCTGGGACTCTTCAGTGGCCAGGCTGGGCAAGAGTTGTGTTTTGCAAGCAGCAGATTGAACAGGGTTCTGCACCAGGACAGTTTTCAAAGCAGTTCAACTTGGAATGCAGATTTCTGACCTTCTGCCAATATCTCAGTGGAAAATCTGTGCCCTAAGCAGCAGATAGGAAATTAAACTTCATCTCCAATGCGGAGGGTACCATTTTCACCTCAGCAGTGGAGCTGCAAAAACCAGAGTCTCTGGAGAATGGGGAAATCCTTCCTAGGCTGCAAAGGTCACTACTGTCTGCTCTCAGATCATTTGTCACTACTGGGGTAGCCTGGATTAGCACCATCCTGGGGTGGAATGAAGATGTGATGCTGGAGAACCAGGGGTGAAAGCCTTGCATTTTCAAGGATAAGGATGGATATCTGACTGGTCAGAGATCAGGCAGTCACTTCAACCATGGGATGCAAATCACAGCTGAAGGAGGAAAGGAAGCCTATCAAAACCCTTTCCCAACACCTGGCTCTCCAGATATCCCTTCTTCAAGCCAGACTTCTCCACAACAAGTCCCAGCAGCCAAGGACCCTGTAGCTGGTGAAAAGAAGTTGAAATGTGGAGATGCATGGTATCATGTACTCAAGTAATGTCAGAAGCTTCTGAGAAGAAAAGATCCCATATTCCTTTGAAGCTAGGAAACCTGTTATGCCCTGAACCCCTGCTGTGAAACCTCCTTCATCTGAGATCAAGCAGACATCTGCACCCCAGCACTGGAGTGGTCTCTGCAGAAGCTGGTGGGTTTGGGAATCCATTTTCTGGACACTCCTGGACAAGGGAGATGATGGATAGCCTCATGAGTTTTAGGGCTTAGAGGAACCACTCTGGTAATTAAATATGGTTCCTTACAGAGCTGAATGCCTCCTGCTTCAAATTCGTCATCTGCAACTGAGCTCAGTTTAAAGGCTCCAGATACATCCAGACCTCTAAAAAAAACCAAAAAAACAAACCCTCCAAAAAACCCCACACCAAAAACCAACACAAAAAACAACCAACTGTTGTAGAAGAGAAATACAGTTACCAAACAAATGAGTCACTGCATAGAGGAACTCTTTAGCTTAAGCCTCCAAAATGTTTTCTTAGGCTTTCTGCTCTTAGATGAACAAGTCCTTACTACCATAGATTTTCCTGAGGAAAATCCAAGTCACCTTTTCATCTGTGGAGTGTGGTATGGCATGGCCACCTTGCCAGGTTGTTCTGCAGGCAGGGAGAACTTGAGGAGTCAGTGATGGCAGATTGTTGTCATATAACTCCATGTTAGCAGCATATTCAAAGATTAAATTATCTTTCTGTGTAATTAATTGCTTTTATTATTATTTGATTATGTTAAATAGATTTTAACATAATCAAATCACAGGTGGAAGTGAGTGATTCCTGTGCCAAAAGAAGTTACAGCTCTGCCATGGTGGCCAGTGCTGCAATGCAATAATGAAGACTGTGTGAGCCTTAGAAAATCAAGAATCTACAGTGGTTTGGCTTCTGGATGTTCTTTCAGACAGGTCCTTACTTTGCAGATACATAATTCAGGACAAAAAGCAACATTTTGGTCTCTATCATGGTTTTATATGCAACAAAAGAAAAAAAAATCAGTGAGATCTTCCCTTTTTGTCCCTTAACCTTGATGCTAAGTGATTTTTCCCAAGTATGGTGTTCTAGATATACAGGAAAGCTTTCACAAGTGCCCAATATGTGTCCCAGCACAGATCCAGTCCCCTGCTCCTGCCTGGATCCTCACAGCACCAGGCCTTTTCATGCCAACCTCTTCCCTCCTGCCTCTGCTGCTTGGTACCCCCCTGCCTCTCTCCTCCTTCTCGCTCCTCCTGTCTCTCTCCGAAAGGGTGCACACATCTGGCTTGCCTTTATTGTGTGATAAATCTCACCCTGCATCTTGGGTTCATTTTCTGAAAGTTTTGAATGGTGTCTTGGAAATGTTGTTGGACAATAGGAGCTCTTTGAACCCAGGCCAGCTGGACAGGACTCCTTGCATTGCAGCTGACATGCAGGCTTTGGCGGTCCTTCTCGACTCTTTCCTCTCTTTTCTTTACAACATTTGAGTTGTCCTCAAACTTTATTTTTGGAGTGGGCAGTGCATTTCTGAATCTTTTCATCATTATATTATTATTAATTATGGTCATGACTATTTCTCTTTCTGCTGGCACTCCTGGGTGGATCTCTCCTCTCTCACTTAATATCTTGGGTACGACTACCTTGGCCACAACCCACTCAAGCAGTGACTCAGAATCCCTGGCCTGTTCCCAGGAGAGTTGCAAGAGTTTTGCCAATTGGTTTAAAAAGAGGCAGTCGTTTTCCAGAGCTACTCTCTCACTCAACAGAGCTGAGCTGGGTGGAAAAGCTCAGTTCTGTGGTTCCAGGGAGTCCATCCCTGGTGGACAGGCTGTCCCTGGGTTATTATGAAAGCAAAGCCCTGCTCCCTTTGCATGCAAACAGGATGACTTCTGAACCAGGATTCTGAACCAGGATTCTCCACTGAAAATAATTTTGCTCCCTGGAGGTCACTGCACTCAATTTCCCCATTCCCAAGCCCCTGGAGGAAACAAAGCCAAGGGAGGCATGTGGGCAGGATGGGGCATTGTAAGGGAGGGAGTACTGGATGCTCAGGTCAAACTGTTGCCTAATGTATCATCACACAGCTACCCACATTTTGAGTCAGAATGGAGAATGGCATAATCTGAAGCAGACCCTCATATTGCTGGGTTTGAGGTTTGCTTGCAGCAGTGGTACATGGCAGAGAAATCCCATCTTCATCCTCTGAGCATCTCAGACTTTCCCAACCATGCAGGAGGGTGGAAATTGCTCTGATTCTAAAGGCAGGAGGGGACCTATGGCTCGACTGTTTGCCCCTCTACACACTGAGTTCATGTAGTGAAGAAGGCTGTTTTGTTCCTGTATGGCTCCTGTGACTTAAAGACCTTCAAACAGTGTGCTCTTATGAGGGCAGACATACAAATCTTCTTCATTTCTTGTGCTAGGAAGGACACAAGAAAAAAGAGATGGCTGGTCTTGGTGAGGTATGGCAGTCTCCCACAGAACATGGTGGGAACCAGAGTGAATCCTTCTGACTAGACTGCACTGCTTCCTGCAAATGGCACTGAGTGACGGAGAGAAGGGGATGACAGGCATTCCACTACCAACAGTGGGTACTTGGCAATGTCAAACCAGATCATTCCCAGCCTCCCCTCCTATGTGCTGGGAAGCCCACCCTCTTCACAGGGCAGTCAAGAGCCCTGGTGCTGGTATTTGTAAAGAAGAGGGACTGAGATCATCAGTTGCTTTTTACTCACATCTACCAAAGCGAGGAATAGATCTTGGGTCAAGTAAAACTCTCCTTCCTCCTGTTCTGCTGCAAGGTCCAGCAGGGCAGGAAAGCCTGTGAGTATCTGGGAACAGTGGTCCTGCCAGCCCTCTCTGTGCTGGTGTTGAAGGCTGAGCCGACCCCGGGGCTCAGCTGCCATGGTCCAAGCACCAGGCAGAGGTGTCCCTCTCTCTCCAGCTGCAGCACGGTGCACACCACAGCTGGTTCCCTGTGCAGGGCTGCCTCTCCAGGGCTGGCAGGCTGGCTGCAGCTGGCCTCTGTTCCCGCTGGCAGGGTGGCATTGCTGCTTCTGCTTGAGGAATGCAAACCGCCTGAGCTGCGCTTGAGGATCGGCCAGGAAAAGTCCACAAATAGCAACAGGAAATCAAAATGCCCGCTCCAGACATGCACTAGATATGAGGCCATCCAGCACAAGGAGAAAAATCAAATGCTGGACAATGAAGATTACATCATGCTGTGGATGAACACGTGAGCCCATCCAGATGGGGCCATGCCAACAGGTCCAGATGGCTCAGGAATGCTAACACATAGCTACCTCTCTCATCTTTGGTTTTTCTTCCCTCTTTCTTTCCCTATTCTCCAAGCCTTCTGGCATCCTTCACTCTTTCCTTTCCCAGAATAAGTAAATAAATCCTCTGACAACTCTGTGTAATTCAATTTCATCAAATATCAGAAAGGCATCTTAGACCAGTGGACGGGCAACTAGTCTGGACATGGGTCTCTGGCACTTGTAGGTATCAAAGCTGCTGGGTGACCTCACCACACTGTGTGGCTGCTGGGCTTGACCCAGTAATGTGTGCCTTCACTTCACCTGGGACTTCAGCTCCAGGTCACAAAGGAGGAGGTTGCAAGGGCTGTTCGCCCGGAGCCTGAAGCTTGCAGGAAAATTAAGAAACCAGCATTGCTTCTGCTCTGCTGCAGCTCACCCCAGCTGCTTACAGCTGCCACTGACTGCTTGCTGTGGCTGCAGCTACAAGGGGAGGAAGAAAATAGTTTTGCTGTCCTAGCTAGCAGCCTCTACCTACCACCCGGGTACTAATTAGCAGTGAAGAAAGGAGCACAGCAGCCTCTGCTCACTCCCCAGTATTGACCAGAGCAGCATCTGCTGCTACTCCACTCTCCCAGCATGATAAAAAAGAGCTCAAAACCATGTAAGAAAAAAGTGAAAGGTATGTGCTTTGCCAGGTCTGAAAAAGGGCTGCAGGCCATTTGCTCATTAATTACTGCTAATCCAGCTGCTGGACTGCTGCCAACTATATTTGACAAAACCTGAAGAGCAGGAGAAGGATCAGAGAATGGAAAAGCAACCTCTGCATAACTCCTCTCAATGGATGATGGTGATCCTAACTTTACAACAGGCCAGACAGAGTTACTATGAAGTAACTTTGCACCTCCAAAGAAAGGGAAAGTGCAAAACCATGAACTAGGCAGCAGAAGGGACTGACATGGGCCTTGAATGTCCTGCTAGGGACTGATAAAGCCATGACATTCTGATATTTTCGGCTTGTTACCTCCTTCTCATTTACAAACCAGCAGAGAAATAGTTTGAGAGTCTGAGAATTCAGCCCAGCACTGACCATGCAGCAGTTTGGGGCAGAAATGTAACAGGGTGCTCTCAGCAAGCTGCACCAAACTGATGGAGAAGCTAGGTTCTGTGCCTGAGCCAGGATCTGGTTGTACAGTGGAGTATGAGATATGAGTACAGCCCATTCACAGGATTTATAAAGCACAAATTGTTTGGTTTTCAGTAAGGCCCAGAGTGGTCAGGCCAGTAACAGCATGGGCCAAAAGTACTTTAGTTTAAATCCTGATGCTGACCAACGCAGTCATTCATACTGACACAGAAAGATTACTCTGGATTAGCTTGAAGTATCTGAGGTCAGACAGAGACACGTGCAGTCTGCAGGGATAAGGAACAGGAGAGGGGTAAAGGATAGCTGGGATATCAGTGGAGAATAGATCAGCCAAACTGAAAATGTGGCAAATATCATGTGGAGCTGCAAAGTCATTGAAAAGAGTCCAACCAGGGGAGCAAAGTAATAGCTCCTATGGACATTTCCTGGCAGATACTTACTAGCAAAACCCCACTCCAGTCTTAGTTTTTGTTAATCTGCTTCACTCATTGATGACACTGCTCCTTTTCAGTAAGATGTCCACTTTTTTATAGTGAGCAAAAGTGGCATCACTGCAAGTGACACCCTGAGGATCACACACTAAGAAACTGGCAGAGCCAGGACTAAAATACAGTTCTCTCATTCCCAACAAACTCACTGCAGCACTGTCCATAAAGACAGGAAAAACACAACAAAAACAAACCCAAGACCATTCAATTGGCAATTCAGTATTTGTGGCTCAACAGCACCTCATCAGCTCTGAGAGTCTGCCACATTTGCTTGGAAAGAAGAGCCACATTTCCAGCACTCCCTGGGCAAAGAGCTCTCAGATTGAGAGACTGAAAAGCCTTTGAAAGAAACCTTCCATCAACAGTCTTTACAAATGTCAGAGCTGGTTTCCTCCTCCCTGAGCTGCCTGGCTTGCAGTCCCTCCCCCCAGGACAGCAGTGAGCTTAGCCAAAAGCACCTGCCCAGCTCCTTCCTTCAACTGTCATGAATTTAGCAGATTCATTTAACATCAAGCTGCTCTGACATGCAACAATTAACTCTTGAGGCTCTGGAACTGGGTCCTCTTCTTCATCCTGGTCTCCCTCTACCTTTTTCCCCTTCTGGAGGGGAAAGCTCTCCTCCAAGTAGTGAGAGGGCTGCAAATATTGCAGAGCCAGAGCAGGTTCTCATAGTAGACCCCCTGCTCCTCAAACAGCAGAGATGGGTTATTCTTGAGCTGCAATGCTCCCCCTGGATGTGCCATGCCATCAAAAGGAGGAGCCAGTGACCATGACGCTGTGGTGGGGAGCCAGCATGGAAGATGTTGTTTGGGCATTGATCTAAGAATGCTCACCTGCAGGAGGGATGCTGATAATCCAACAGGAATGTCCACAACCAATGCAGCATCCAGTTCCCTCCTGTGTAACACAGTTGGTGTCAGGCCCAAGCTGTAGTACTCCTTCTGCCTTAGCTGCCAGGTTCCTCACAAGGGAGCCCTGACACTGGGAACTCCTGGCACAAGTTGCTCAGCTGAAAGCATTATGTTTTGCATCTATTCTAGGAAAAATGCTAACTGCATTTTGAGCAGGCTTTGATAATCGGGTCAGCCAGACTGACCTAAATGAACATTTTTTCCTAATCAAGACAAAGTCACAGTGTAAAGAAGCCAAAAGCAACTCCACTGAGGTAGTCAGGGGTGAGTTTCCTCTGGAACAGCCTGGACAGTGATCGTAATAAATGACCTCACACAAAGCATCACCTTTGAGCTCTAAAGATGGTACTAATTACTCCAGTACTGGTTTAGATTACGTAGTAGGTTCAGGGAGAATAGCCTTGCACAGTGCTGTGTGGGGAATTTCTCCAGTCTTAGAAAGTGAGAAGCTAAAATAGGACAAGAAAGAAAGGAGTGAACAAGTATGTGGATATGTGCACTTCTAACCTTCATGAGACCTTGTTCTGGCTAATTAATGTGTCAAGATAAGTGTCAAGCATCTATCACTTGGACACAGACCAGACCAGTGCAGCACTACATGATTTCAAAGGCAGATAGCCATGGGCAGGTTTAAGAAAATAAGAGTCAAAGGAGAGATATAAAGAAAGAGAAAAGAAGGTGGTTAAAGAAGTCAGAAAGGGCTGGGTGAGAGGATAAGGCTATAGTGTTTGGGTTAGTTCAGGAAACTACAGGAAAGGAAAACTTTGAATGATGTAACCATACAGGAAAGCAGAAGTAAAATTTGTTTTCTTGAGCAGCTGGAAATAAGTTAGATAGATGTAAACACTGCATGGCAGCCATGGGGAGCAACTGGGTTGAAAGACACAGCCTGCCTTTCAGCATGCTACTTGCAGTCCCTTGCCACTCTGACCATGCCCTTGGCTCTTCACAACCTTTCAGCTATTTCTGCTCTGAGGAACATTGCAAAACATGCAGACACCAACCCAAGGAAACACCTAGCAACTTACAACACAAGTTGAGCTCCAGGTACAGAAAAAAGTAAGAAAAGAGCTCCATGCAAGCACCCACTCTGTCCTAGTGCTAGGCTGAAAACTGGATCAATTATATCAGTCAGAAGATACCAAACTACACTAGGTTGCTCACACAAAAGTCACCTGCTGCAGCAGGAAAAAGATGGCGCCAGCATGGGGGTCAGCCAAGAAAGATGGCTTTGGTTTCACCTTTGTTCTCACTTCTCATCTCCCATGTGGAGACATGAAGTCCCAGTAGTTCAGATGTGTAAATACAGTCCCTGGCAGAAAGCTGGGACTGGTAGGATGTGGTAATCCCAGGACTCAGACTGACTTGGAATTGAGGGCCTAACACACTTGGCTCCTCCAGCAGACATGTCTCCTGAAGAAGAACAATGTTGGCCACAAGGTTGCCTGTGAAGCACAGGTGACTGCATTGTACCTTGCTGCACAGAGCTGGAATTTCACTGGGAAATCTCTGAGCCAAATTAGGCCAAGAGACAGGTTTGGGGCATTTCTTAGGAGAGCTATAATGGTTTGCTTTATTGCTGGTGCCCTACCTGTTTTCGTGTAACTGCAGCAAGGAGAGTCCCCAACTGACTTTTGTGAACCATCTGGTTTCTTACAGTGGACTGTCCACAACAGGATGCATAAGCTTTAGTGGGTTGACTCATCCCTTCCTTGAAATGCACTGGAACAAGTGAGTCTTGAGAATCAAATTGCTGTATCAAGAACAATCCTGCCTGTGGTTATGTGCAGAGGACCTACCATGTGTCCCAAAGACAACTCCAGAGAGTTAAGCATTTTCATTTGCTTCCTTTAAATAGTAAATAAGTAATTACTAAATGCTAATTAAATACTACCTTAAAACATATGGAGAAATGCTGAGGAAAAAAGGGAGCAAGCAGAGGACTGACTTTTCTCAGAGGAAACACAGCAGTAAGTCACAGAGGTGTCAGCCTGGCCGTATTTTAAATAGTGCAGCTACAACTGTGGCTATGAAATCCCTAGTTTAAATTCCCCTTTGAGGGGTTGCTTCAGAAAATGCTCTTCTTTCCTAATGCCTGCTCTACCAGAGACAGCTCCATTCTAGGCTTCAGCAAGAACAGTACAGCACCAATGGAACCAGCACAGCACCAGTCATGGATGAGACCAGAGCACAGGATGGGACCAGTGCAGTACCAGATGAGCTCCTGAGCAGCAGAAGACATTTTGCATCAATGAACACATTTAATTAAATTCAGAAGCCACCACACACTGTGGTGGTTTCTGAAGCCACCATACAGTATAATCTTGTCTACTTGTACTGGTACCAAGAGGAGGTAGAGTGGGCCAGTCTTAGAGATGTTCCACAGTCTGATCTATACAAATGAGACCTCAGGTTTGTCCCTCTCTGAAAGTGGTGGTGGTGGCATTGAACAGCTGCCTTGTGCCAAAGGGGATGAGGATCACTTGGCAGACATGGACTGAGCAGCACACAACTCCAGCATCTCCCAGCTGGTGCTGATGACACCCTCCCTCGGTGGGAGTGGACTGTGTGCACAGATGTACTTCCACCTCCTGCCAAGCCCTCCCTTTGTTTACTCTGCAAGCACTTCACCAAAGACCTTCCTGCTTCTCCCCACTAAGATGAAGGCTCTGTCTCCAATGTTGAACCCTGTTTTGGACATATGCCTTCCTGCAGTCCTGCTCTTAGTTCTGGCCCAAGAGCACAGTTAATGGGTTCTCCCACTTTGGCTGAGATGATAATTTAGGACAATGGGTTCCCACCACATGCAGGCAATTATCCAACAGATGAATGTGTTTATTTAGGAAGGGTATTCCAAATGTTTATTAATTTCCTGGCAGATAGGACACACAAATGATCCACAGTCTCTGGACTAAGTATTGACCTAGAGTCTTCCAAATGAAATTCAAGTCTCTTCCCTTTCTTCTTTATTTAAAGGGAAACATTTTTCCTGGTGGTGACTCTACAGTGATGATGCTCAGAGACCCAGACTCAGAAATCCATGGACCCATGTTCAGCTCTGGTTTCATCCTGCTGCTAGCACTTCTGCAAGTGTAAGTCCCACCATAAGATAATAAGGAGCAGCAGGGCCACGAAGTATAGAAACCACGAGATGGATCGAAAGAGACTAAGGAAATAGAAAGAAATGGGAACTATTACCTTTGGATCCATGGCCCCATCAGGTCTCTATCTGTGCTCCAGATCCCACAGGAATCTGGCCGGCAAGTTCCAAGAAAAATTTAAAGAAAACAACATTTCCATATCTAGTACTTGGCAGACTAACCATAAATGTGTTACTGACCAAATTTTACCAGACACAGGAACAGAGGGCCAAAATGCTTGCTGCATGTGTCCCCACAAGAGATTACCATCAGTCCTGGAGACCTAGCCTCCCGTTACAGCAGAGCTCCCCTGTCCAGCAACTGCAAGGGATGCAAAGTGGGTGACCAAATCTGCCTGAGCTCTCCATCCTCACTGTGCACTGAGATGGTAAGAGGGAGTTTATAGAGCACGAAACTTGCTCAGACCAAAAGTTAGTCCAACACCTAAGCACCACTTAAGTGCTATTTATGTCCCAGTAGTAGGCATAAGAGGAATAAGTGACAGTCATCCATGGTGAAAAGCCTCTCTTCATCTTCAGAGGAAGCTTCCCCTATGAGTTGCACCAGCATCTCTCTCAGCCTGCTCAATATGCATAGCCCTGCCACCCTCCTCCTCCTGCAGGCTGGGACAGTATTAAAGAAAAGAGCACACAGTAAGCCCAACACCCAGTTTGCACTCAAGGAGCAAACCCACTGAGACAGGCAGTTCTTCTCCCATTCTGCTGTCCCTTTGTAGGCTCCAGAAAATGCCAGTGGTCACATTGCCTGGGCATATAGGATCACACAGTGAAAGAGTGTGTTAGTGTGCACTCCCCAGAGGAGCTGGGTTAGTACTCCTGAGACAGCCTGAACAGCCATTCTGCAGTTTCTAACAGTGGAGACCTGAGCATGCAGGCTATTTTCTTGCCTTGATGTCTCTTGAAGAAGGTAAAGTATATGCTTTGAAAAGCATAGAGTCAAAATAAAGCAGTGTTTACATAAATATCCAGAGTCATCTTTGAAGGTGTTTTTTGCACTGTAAAACACAGAAGCAGAGGGAAGAAACAAACCCACTGGGGTACTAGGTTAAAAAGAAACACATGACTCCTGTTTGGTTGGTTTATTCTGGCTTCCTTCTGACACCAGTGTCACAAACCCAGTGAAGCACAGTGGTGAATCTGACTCAAGGGATAAGTCTTTTGAAGAGTTTCACAGTACTGGTAAGAGCTGAATGAGAAAGTAAGAGCTCTCTGAGTGCAGTTGTAATAGACTGTAAGCAAATAGATGGTTGCTTGCAGAAATGATCATAAATGCTGGACTGGGCAGGACACAAATGGGTGAAATTGATAAACAGACACTGCATGAAGGATTAGCTTCTATATGATAGGTCCTTCTGGGAGAAAAAAGAAGAGCAAAGTTGCCTAAGTTCAAGAGCAATATGTAGCCTCTTGAGCAAAAGGAGACTGACAGCGCTCTTAGCAGCCATCCTATGGAAGTCTGGTTAGCAGAAGCTAAGTCAAGAGAGGCATTTTGTGTCCTTTGGAGATTTCCCCTCCAATTAACAAGCAGATACCATTCTCCATAAAATTTTTTAAAAAACCCCAAAACTCTCACAGTGATAAATCAGTTCCTTAAACCCAATCTAAACCTTCCCTGTTCCAATTTATGACCACTCATCCTCCTGCCATGCACTTACGAAAGAGCCTGGCTCCATCTTCTCAGTAACTTTCTGAGCTCTGCAGGTAGGCTTCTGCTAGGTCCTCCTGGAGCTACCTCTTCTCCAGCTGAGGAAGTCCAACTCCCTCAGCTACTCCTCACAGGAGAAATTCTCCATCTCTGTCATCTTGGTGACAACCCCCTTGATGCACTCAGATTTATCCATGTCTTTCTGCTATCAGGCAGCCCAAAACTGGATATTGTATTTGAGACACAGTTTTATGATTCTCAAGAAAAAGGGGATAATCACTTCCCTGTATCTATCTACCATGTCACTCCTGCTCCTAGCTGCCTTTGCTACTGGGGCACAAGAGTGCTCCATGACCTCTGATGGGTCCGTCCATCCATCCATCCATCCATCCATCCATCCATCCATCCATCCATCCATCCATCCATCCCAGGGGCAGGAGTTGGGGCTTGTTCTTGCTGATTTTCATGAGGTTTCTGTCAACCTATTCCTACAACCTGGGCAGATGTCTCTGAAAGACAGCCCCCACACATTCCATTTTTTTTTCCTGTTGCAAGCACACGGACCTTTCTGAAGATGCATCTACAGATGTGCCTTAATTAATTCTTTTTTACAGCTTCAGATGAACAATACAGAGAAACATTTTTTAAAGACCAAGATGATTCATTAGGACTGCCAAGGTTGTGGAAAAGAGAGTAGTTTAGACACACACAATTCTTGCCCCAAAGGAGCACAGACTCTGCAGTAAAGTTCATCCATCTTTTCTTTCTGCTTCCTTTCTGAAAAGAGGAAATCATACCCATGAAATTTCATACTGACATTTTATGGCCAAAATTCCTGGCCTGTTTTTAGAAAAATGCCTGCCGAACAATATCTGGAAAAGTTTGCCCATCTTTGAAGTAAAGGCACTGGCAACTTTGTGAGCTATTGTGCACGGTGATGCTTTGCACAGTTCCATGTCAAAAGAACTTCTCCACACATTGCAAGATCCCAGGAGATTTGCTGGATTTAGTAAGAAAATCCAAGTGTATTTCTTCCATCCTCCCCATTGTCATGCAGAGTGAGAACAAAGAGGGTGATGTATTATTATGTTCTGGTTCTTGTATCACCATCAGATTTGGTAGGAGAGAAGTGGCTACAGGATCTCTTATGTGTATCATCTGCAGGAAGAGAAGGCTTCAGTTTGACTCTCTCACTCCAGCAGAAGTTTGTGGTGCCGGCAGTTGGGAAAAAAATACACAGGAAAAAAAAATAAAAGCCTTTAAAAAAGCACCTTTCTGCTGTCAGCTGAGCACAACGACGCCCGAATCACTGCGACATAGTTACATGAGAAGACAAGGGCGAGCTGCTTCCAGAAGCAGCTCTCCAAGCAGAAAAGCCATTTAAATGAGGCAGGACAGAGCCAGCCTGCCCACGGCCACCACACACTTTAAACACACTGTCCTGGCAGGTGGCACCAGATGGCACTCTTACACAAAAGCTTCTTTTTCACAGGGTCTGCTTGCAGGCAAAATTTGTTTAACTATAAAGAGGTACCACGTCTCTTGGTTAGGGGTCCCTGACTTCTGACCACAGCCCATGTGGCACCGGGCAAAAGTGCTGGTGCCAACACATACTATTTTCATTTTGGTAAAGGAATAAATGGTCTTGGCAGAAAGCACTTCCTATCAGCACAACTTTATCCACGCTGTATGTGTACAGAATTAGGGAAAGCACAAAACTCCTAGCAACAGGTCTCTCAGATATGAACAGGCAAGGCAAGCTCTCAGTCTTGTGAGAAGTGCCATTGGAAGGTCTGCCTGAACACTGCGGACTACGCTGCCTCTGGTAGAGCCCAGTGGAATCAGTCCTTGAGGCACAGTGCTATCTCGGAAATTAGAAGCTGGCAAGATCTCTGACGGATGGGGCTGCCTCCATAATCTCTTTCCCAGACCCTGTGTGCCTCTGCTTGGTGCAGTGCATTTAGTATTCATGCAAATTCTGCATCTCTACCGTCTCCCTCACAAAGGAGGCAACATAAAAGGCTTTCGATATTTTTTGTGTAGCAAAGCAGAAGTGGATTCATCAGTGGATTCACCCTCTCCTTGTTCCCTGATCGCACTGCAAGGATAGTCCTCCGGGACGCTCACAGTGCGGCACCGGGAGCACGGGAGGTGCCAGCACTGTGGCAGGGGAGTAACAAGGCATCGCTCAGATCTCTGTCCGGGGCAGGCACACTGTCCCACGGCTGCAGCCGCTCAGAGGCTGGCGGAGCCTCGCGTTCAGGCAGTGCCCTGTTGCCCACCGCCGAATACCCTCGCTCCAAATCACGTCTGGGGTGGCACCCTTCCCACTTTTGCCTCAGGGCTGGGTCCTGCCTGGCAGAGGGGCTGCGGGATCCCATGGAAACTCCCATGGAAAGCTCGGGCTCTACAGCGAAGAGTCTATGCGTGTTCTCAGAGAGAGCTGCTGGACTGAGAACTCGCCTGACTCCTGGGAGAGGCTGGGCAGTTTCCCTAGAGGTGAACAATGCCCCTTTGGTTCCCTCAGACTGGCAACACATTTTCCTCCCAAGTCACTCTTCCCCCTCACCCTTCTCTCCAAAGTAAATCAGCGCAGCCAAAGCGCCAAGTGATAGATGCTTCATCTCCCAAATGCCACTCTAAGGAAAAGTTATAGGCAAAGGAGAGAGGAGGCGCTGAGTCCAAAGCTCTCCCGACGGCAGCCGGCCGTGCCTCCGGTGCTGCCCGAGCTCACACACGGCAGGTCGTTCAGTCCCCGCCTGGCACCGCACGCTTCTCCCCAGCCATCAGGCTCATAAAACCGTAGTGTAGAACAGCCCTGAGATTCCTCGGCGAGGTCTCCTCGGGGTAACAGCGGCCGGGCCAGTCCCGTGGGAAGCTGGCGGTGTGCGACGGCGGGCACCCGGCTACCTGCATCTCCGGGGCACCTCGGGGCAGGCGGGGCAGGGCGGGGACCGAGCCCGCCGCCGTGCCCCGTCCTCGCTGCCGGGGCCGGCCCGCCGGAGCGGGGGGGTGCTGCCGGCGGTCCCTTACCACATTGCTGAGGAAGTCCGCCTCGCTGAAGTCGCCGAAGTCGAGGAAGCCGGTGCCGGCGGCGGGGAAGAGCCGCTCGGCGGGGAAGGGCTCCAGGATACTGTCCATGGTGCCCGCGGCGCCGGGGCTCGGCCGCCCCCCGCGCTCGGCCGGCCGGGCTCACTGCGGCCGCACGCTCCCGCCCGCCCCCCGGCGGCGGCGGCCCATGGGCGGCGGGGCGGCAGCGACCGCCGGGCGGGCACGGGAGCGGAGCGCCGCGCCGGTGCCGCTCGGGGCGGCTGTCAGTGCCCCGCTGCCGAGGGGCCGGCGGGCGGCCGCGGCACGCCCCCGCCGCTCCTCCGGGAGCCGCCGGGGCGGGACTTCCCGCGCAGACACCCCCCTCGAGGCAGCGCCCCCGCCTCCCGGGCAGCCCCCGCACCGCCGGGCGGGGCGAGGCCAGGCCAGGCCGGTGGCTGCCCGCGGCTCCCGTGCTTTTCCCGGCGCTGCGCAGGGACCTGAGGGCGCTGCTGGTCCCCGGCAGAGCCGTGTCAATTTGACCAACTGAACAAACCCTCCTTTCAGCAGCCGGCCGGCCGGCTTTGGTGGCTCCTCCGCATCCCTCGGGGAGCAGCGCCGGGAAAGACGGGCATTCCGCGGGGTCGGAGCCTGAAGGGCAGCCGGCAGGGAGGTCTCCTTGCACCCGCTCCCCGCAGCGGGCTTGCAGGTAGGCCTAGCTGCAGCGGCACATGTGGCTGCACTGTAATTAAAGAGCTGGGCACTATTAAAGAGCTTCAGGAAGATTATATGGTTTCAGATAAATAGGATTATGGATCCCCGTCCTCTCTGATCATCACTCCAACCAACACTCAGGAAAACCACTTATAATAATCCCGTTGAAGAAGCCCTGATGTTTTATTAATCTGTCCCTGTTTTCATGGCTCCACAGAGAACAGACGGGAGTCCCAGCTCCAAGGAGGGTTTTTCTTGGTCACAGGCATCTGGAAAAAAACCCAAAGACACCAGTGCATCTCTCCTGGGGGAAACCTGGCCGGAAGTTGCCAGTGGTGAGGGTCCTGGCAAAGAAGTGCTGATTTGGAGCTCGCTGGAGCCTGTGCTTGAACTGGACACGGAGCTTTCATCCATCCAGGCTCTTGCTCCACATTCTCCATGGCTGTCAGAACTAAAAGCACAATCCAAGGTGCTCCTTGGCTACTGGTTGCACAAGCAGCCACATCCTGCACACAAAAGCCTTTATACTTACACACACAATGAGCTCTTTCAGTTACATTTACTTTTACCTTATGTTTCAGTCAAGTGTAAAGAGCCTTTGGGTAAAAGGTCAGAAACATAAATTCAGCCAGGATGGAGTTGTGCGGAGAAAATAATGCTGTTCCTACTTCCTGAATGGTAAAGAAACCTCTTTGTTAATGTGGATGCCAGTGGGTTTAAAGGGGGAAACACAAAAACCTTTGCCTCTGTAAGATGGGAAGGAGAAATACGTCCAGATCTTTCAGCAAGAAGTAAACCTGTCTCCAAGTAAGGGGGAAGATGTCTTTCCTTTAACATCTGTGTCAGCAGGGTTCTCAGCTGCAAGGAGCAGACAGACCGAATCCTGCCATAGCAATGGAGTGACAGCCAGGGTCACAGAGCACGGACAGAGCCACAGCAGGGGCAGCTTCCCCTCCTGCCACTCACCAAACACGGATATTGCTTCCCTAGCTAGGAAGACTCACTGGTGAAACCAAGAGTTTCTGGTTCAGTGCCTTGCCCAAGCTAACACAAGGAAGTCTCTTCTCAGGACGTACACTGTATTTATCTTCAGGCTGAGGAAGCTCAGATGGTGTCAGCTACGATTTGCACAGCATGGGTGGCAGTGTCATCAGAAAAGGTCAAGCAAAGTAAACCTCACTTGTTTGCCTGTGCTCTGAAGGGAAAATGCTTTGGCACAGTCAGATAGGAGCTGTGAAATCCATTCTGGAGATTAAAATATCTCAGAAAAAAAAAAGAAATTGCCTGGTCTGAAACCCTGCTTCTATTGAGTGATTTTAGTAGTGAGTGTAGCTGCCCAGGTGCAGCTTCTCTGCCTATCACTGCTGCACTTTTGCAGGCAAAGAAGAATCATAAAAAATATCCCGGTTTGGTGCTGAACAGGAAAGCTGCTCTGTCCCATCTTATAGAGCTTTGATGGGAACCCCCATCTCTAGCATTTGTGTAGGGCTTTGAAATGGACACTTTGCTTATGTCAGACATGAGTGCAGTTCACTAAGGGCAATGGAAATGTCATCTAGGTGGTCAGAGAGCGTTGCTGCTGACCCTCTGGAGCCAAAAAGGAGACTTATTTCTGCAGGCAAGCAGTTTTGTGCTCCAGAAGAGACCTGAGATAAGTAAATTGTTGATGGGTGAGGGGGGCTGATTGCAATTCAGAAAAACTCAGATGTGCTGCTGCAGCTGGCCATGGGTGCCTGCAGCAAAATGGGAAAAGGACAGGCTGAAGGGCACTGCTGAAGCAGAGGCCTGGTGACTGCACCACTTGCAACACTTGAATGGTGTGTCACCCTTACTAGAGCATCTTTAAAATCAAGTTCTGAAGCCATCTCTTGGGACATAGATAGAGCAGAGCAGGAAGCAATCCTAGGGCAGGGGCTGAATTACATGATCATTCAAATTCCTTCTCAGCCCAGTTTTCTCTAATTTTATACTAAATCTATTTGCAATCTGATTACAGCAGGATGTTGATATAGCAATCAAGTATGTTCAAGCTGAACAAGTCAAACTGACAACAGGTAAGTCTTCCTGGCCTCACAATATTTGGTACTGCAAATACACGTGTGACCAACCAAGCTAATTTTATCCCTGCTGGGAAGTGAATCATCGGTCCATTTCTCATAAGAAAGGGATCCTGCTCTCCTGTGCTCCATCCTGCCTGGTCCTGCTCCCACTACTTGCATTTATGTCCATGGAGTGAGAACTGCAAGTCTCTCGTTGTACCACTTTGCATTTGCTTTGCCTTCACCCTGCATTGTTGTGTGCAGGACACACAAGGTAAGCAGGCCCTGGGCTTGAACACGTGGACAGCAATCCAGGCCATTCTGCTATGAGCCAAGCTGAAGCTTTTGGTTCCCCCACCCAGGACTGTGCCAGGAGGTTTCACAGACTCTTTGAGGATGAGTGTTTCTTGAGGAATGCAGGGTGAAATGTCGGTGATTTTTGGTCTGCTGCATGCAGGCTCTGTTGTTACAGGAGGGGTCATCTGTGTAGTGTTTGCAGCCTGGACAGCTGGTATGGGAATGATTCATGCTGTTAGAACTGCTTTGCTTTGGGGGTCAGGCTGGCTCTTTAGGACTGCCACCAAAGACAAGCTTTTACTTCAAGTCTGTGAAAGATACCATTTGTCCTGTTTATTTTTCCAGCGTTGGTGTTCGTATGGATGGAATAGACAGTTTCTGTCACAAGCTGTCTTCCTAGCTATGAAGGTTTTCTGGAGTCATGCAGGCTCCATATTTTGGCCCTTCAGTAGCTCCTTGCCAACAGTCTTGCCTTCATTTTGCTTTGTCTTTTCTCTGGATTGATTCCTTCTCCATGTATTGCTATGGTGTGGTTTTGCTCACTGTTTTGTGCACCACGGACAGAGGGAACAACTGCTGCATTGTCAGTCCCCTCTGCTCCTGAAGGCCCACTGAGAACAAGGTGAGGATGGAAAGGGGACTTTCAGCCTAGTTCAAAGAAGAGGTACTACAGTCCCCAGACAGATTCTTGGAGTCAGGTCATGTGTGATGGCACAAGTAGATACATATCCAACCCTTTGGCTGTGATTTCCTCATTTAGGTTTTTATGGGACAATTAAAAACCCAGGAAAAAGTCAGGATAGGGAGCAATACAGCAAAACATTCTCTAGCAAAAGGTAATTTTTGAGGAAGGACTTGCAATTGCTGTAGCCTTTCTTTGCCCTCTGATCCACATCCCTGCCTCATCCAGGAAATCTGTCTCCCTTTTGATTTCCTTCCAGCTGCTGGTTTAAGCTCTCTCTCTTGCACACACACTTCTCTCTCCAGCCAGCTTCAGCTGCTTTCCATTTCCTTCCTCCTGCTGTGTACACTCCCAGCCAGGTACCCAGCACACCTGTTCCCACCACTAGCAGCAGTGGGACAGGGAGGGGAACCAGCACAGAGATCACACCCATTGCAGCTCCCTGCTAAAAACAGAGAAGGGGATAACACCTGTGAAACCAGAGTGTTCATACATCTGCTGCCACAACTGAAAGAGGGAATGAATTGTGTTCTGCATGTTACTTTGTGTGCAGCTACACAGAACATCAAATTAAATGTCTGCCTGCAAGCAGACACATTCATCAATGACCACCAAATCAGGTAGGTGTGAGCCATGCTGGAGCACTGCAGAGAAGTGCAGACACACACGTGTGTGTCATAAGGAAATGTGCACCCCAACTTGTGCTTTTTTTCCCCCCATCTTGCTTAGGAAGTAGAGGGGAAAGTGAAGAGCATATTAATTGCATGTTTGCATATGGCAAGGATCCATGAATGCTGTGGTTTCAGTGAGCACCCTAATGCTATGTGGGGAATGAAAGGGAAGCCACAGAGCTCAGCACTGCAATTATTATTCTTTCTGGGGTAAACTTGGGGCCCTTGGATAGATTTAACTCAGCCTTGCAAACAAGAAGTGAGTAACAGGCAAGGAAGGAAGAAAGAAAGACAAAGGAAAGCCTTGAATACAAGACACTGGACCCTAGGAACATCCCTTCAGGGAACCCCTTTAGCCTCCTGGGAATGTGGCTGAGCTGCCTGTGGCTGTATGTCTTTCTGCCAGTATGTTAGAAAGCAAAGCCCCCAAATAGTAAATGGGTGCTGTAACAAAATACGAGAACTGAAAACTCACCACTTTGGAAGTAACTGATATAGGAGGGAAAATCTCTTTGTAATTCCTTCATTTCTTCATGGCAAGCCAAGACTGTTCCTTTGCATTGTCACACACAGTCTCCCCTTCCTGCTCTATATCTCAGAAAGAGCATAGGCTGGCAATCTCCCTGGGGAATCAGGCAACTTTCAGGCTGACTGGGTGCAGAGTAACTTCAGTATGAGGGCATCTCCTTCCAGCAGTTTGTAGCATTTGAAGACACTATGTGAATGGGAAGCTGCAGGACAGCAGAAGAGAGTAGCCACCTCTTCTTCCTATGCACTACTTTTTATTTACTAGGCTTTTAGCCTTCAAAAGGGACCCAGGCAGACTTCACAGGGCTGGAGACAACCTGAAGAGTCATTCTTAGGGGGATGTATTGCCTCATTTCTCCTATTTCCTACAACTCAAATCTTTCCCTAGGAAGGATAAAGAGCTGCACACTCTGACTGAATTTACCACAAGAAGATACCTTGCATCAAGGAGTGGGAGGCAAATGGCTTTGGTACAGGAGGCAGCTGAAAAGCTGCTGGAACAGGACTGAATGAGTCAGGGCAAGGGATGGCAACAACTCTGCTTTGACACACTGTATGTGCCATATAGAGTCAACTCCAAACTCCCAGTTACCCACATGAATGACTAGAAGGCAATCCATGCAGATTTGTGACCCCTCAAGCATGGTAGAGAAGCTGGACACTCGCATCTTGGCTACATCCAAGAGGATCTGCCCTGGTCAGAACCAAGCAGATACAGCACACACAGGCTGGCCAGGGGAGTGGGAGGACGATATTCTCCGTACACCCAAGGGTTAAAAACAAGATCCAGATCCAAAAGAAATCCTGTGAGGAGAAAAGCACAACCCAGCAATTCAGGCATGTCTCACCCCCGTTCAAATGACATTGTTTCAGTGCTGTCTGCCTCACCCCTCAGTGGTAATTACAGACTTTCACTACAGGGGGAAGAGAACACGGTGGAAGAAACCTTCATTACAGACATCTAGAGAAAAGCAACCCCAGTGTAATGTCTCAGGCACATAGCCAGGATCAGCCACCAAAGCAAAACACATTTAGGACAAAAATAAAAGGGGGAGAAGTGTTAAGTGATTTGGGAAGATCAGAAGCCCACCAAGTTGGCTGCTGTACAGTGCTGGGTGTGGGGAGCACTTTGGAGGAACTGGAATGCTGCCCTGCTTTTAAGTGGTGCGGTTTGCATTTACATTCTTCCTTCCTTCCTCCTCTGGGTGCTTGTTATCCCTGATGTCTGCATGTGTCCCTTTGTCACCCCTGGCAAACACCAGTGGGCTGGGAATGGATGGTTTTCCTAGGTTTCCTAGCTTGATGTTTGTCAAAGGGGCACATGAAGCTGTAGGTGTCCTTGGCTGACCCCTCCCTTTTGCACACCTAGCTTAAGATATACACACAAGAACACGCTTCTTGTATTCAAAGCTGGGGGTTCCTTCTTGCCTTGTGTGTATTACAGGGGCCCAAAGTTTGAGTTTTTTTCAAAGGATGCAGGAGGGTTTTTCTTCCCAGTAGGTCATGCATCTGCCCATGACCATTTCCTATTTCTGTGGTGCATCTGTCAGGGTAGGCATTGACCTACCCTCAGGTGGCTGACACCCCTGGCAGAAAAATTGTCTTCTTCCTGCTGCTTTTTTTCCCTCATTCCAACTTTCTGTTGACAAGTGGCATAGGTCCAAACTAAGTTGCTCTTTTTACCCCTGGGCATTCACATGTGTGAAACTGAGAACCACTATCATGGCATGGTAAACTCAGTGTTTGTGGGAGAGGTCACTCCAGTGACAAGATTTTCCTACAGAGCCCTTTTTTGTTGCTGGTGGTAACACCTTGTTCTTGCAGGATCTGGGGTTTGATGCTACATTAGAAAGATACCTCAAACCAATAGGCCTTGTCCCCAGGCAGCAAACAGCAGGGATGGGAGAGTTCCAGGAGGAGAAAAACGTTCAATCAGAGTGCTATTAAGATGTGTCTAGGGAACTGGCTGAATTTTAATTGTTCTTTCCTACTCGGTGAGTGAGCACAGGAAAAGATTTACCTTCTGGCCTTTCCATTTGGGCATGTTGACATTTCCAGGCGGCACTTTCCTCTGATGGAGAGGTTTGACGTCAGGTGGGCTGATTAAAGCCTGCAGTGCCTCTGACTCATTTGGCTACGTCCTGTGCAAGGGGATTTGTAATGTGTCTCTTGTCTTTCTTTCACTCGTTATGGTTGGTTTTAAATAAATAAAGCTAAGCTCAATTCACAACTTCAGGGAAGATGCAACTCGGCTCAGGCTCAAATACGCATTACCATGGCAACAGATGCTGTCAGGCACACACAGACGTGTCACTCTAGGCAGCAAACTCCCCTGCCCTCCTCTCCCTGCCCAAGCAGTGCACGAGGCTGGGGTGGGATGCAGGAAAGCTGGGTGAGGCTGGCACTGTCCACACCACTTGGGCATGCAGTTGTTCTTGGGAACTGGCCTTGCTGCTCTCCCAGCCTTAGGAGAGCTCACCTGAGCCAGCCAACTCCCCTCATGCTGAGCAAGAACTTCTTTGGGGGAAGCCCTGATGAACGAAGTTGCCCCTAGTGTGACTTTCTCAACTTGCAAAAAGGAGTGGAGGGACTACCTGGATCAACAAGTCTCACACAGCTCCTGCCAAGTGTGGCATGCTCTTCATGCATGGATTGAGATCTGAAATAAAGAAATAAAAATTATCAGCTGCCTTCTGTAAGCCCCACTGAGCGAATTGCTCATGATTGCTAGAGAGAGGCACAGCAAGGGAACAGAAATGGGCAAAGATGTGGTTTCTGCAACTGACTGTGGGGTAGATAGGTTAGCCATGGCAAGGCAGGCAGTAGAGTCCCTGGGTCCTCTGTCCCAGAGTACCTGTGTCTCCTTGGCATACTGAGCAGGTCCCTTTGGTGCTGCCATTTCCTGTACAACTTTTGATTCATCAAGAACTTGAGTACAGCAGCAGCCTAAAACATTAAGCATGAAACATGGCCAAAGGCAGCATCCCTAAGAAAGAGGCACTTTGAAGTGCTCAAGAACTCCCTGCCCGGGGCTCTGCACCTGTGCATCTCTAACATCCACTGATTATACAATCATCAGAGTTGGAAGAGACCTTCAAGATCACCAAGCCCTAACATCCACCCAGCAGTACCATGGTAACCCTTAAACCTCTAAACCATATCACCCAGCACAGATCCAGATGCCTCTTAAACACCTTCAGGGATGGTGATTTCACCACCTCCCTGGACAATCTATTCCAATGTCTGACCACCCTAACAATGAATTTTTTTTTTCTAATACTTAATCTGAATCTCCCCTGTCTCAACTTAAGGCCATTTCCTCTGGTTCTTTCACTGCAGGCATGGTAGAAGATATCAGTCCCTCTACCTGAGCAGCACCTCAGTGTCCTTTTAAAAGTGAGGGGCCCAAAAATGGATGCAGCACTCGAGGTGTGGCCTCACCAGTGCTGAGTACAGAGGGGAGATCACTGCCCTGGTCCTGCTGGCCACACTACTGCTGATACAGGCCAGGATGCCATTGGCCTTCTTGACCACCTGGACACTCACTGGATCATGTTCAGACACTGCTGATCAGCACTCCCAGGTCCTTTTCTGCTGGGCAGTTTTCCAGCCACTCTTCTCCAAGCCTGTAGTGCTGCTTGGGGTTCTTGTGACCCAAGTGCAGGACTCAGCACTCTGCCTTATTGAATTTCATGCAGTTGTCCTCAGACAACTGTCCTCAGTCTGGACAGACTGAGCCTGTCCAGATCCCTCTGCAGAACCTTCCTACCCTCAAGCAGATCAACAGTCCCACACAACTTAGTGTTTTCCACAAATTTGCTGAGGTTGCCATCAATCCCAATGTCCAAATCATCAATAAAGATGTTAAACAAGAGCAGCCCCAAAACTGAGTCCTGGAGCGCACTGCTAGCAACCAGCTGCCAAATGGATTTAACTCCATTCACCACAACTCTCTAGGCCTGGCCATGCAGCCAGTTTTTACTCACTGAAGAGACCACCCATCCAAACTGCAAGCAGTTAGTTTTTCGAGGAAAGGATGTACTAGAGAAATGAGACATTCTGGTTTGTGTGGCAAACAGGGCTAACAGTGTTGCCAGATGTTCCTTTCTCCAAGTATCTCAGAACATTTAGCAGTTTTCCCAAAGCCTGGGCACCTGAAGTCCTGGAAACATGGAAACTTCTTGCCTTCCCTGCTCTTAGGTGACTTCTGACAGTTGCAGGGAACTGGCTGAAAATGCACCCCACTGGCTCCAACATAGGCGGGCAAACCTAGGAAACCATCATTTACTGGTTTTAATCCTATTATTTTTAGATCACCCCCCTTGAGTGAGCTTGGAATTACAGTTTTTGGTTTGGCTTGTGGGCAAGCACAATGCACACAGGAAAGTGTTTGAGTGCTGTCCCACTGACCTGAGCTGCACCAAGAGGCAGCATATACCCTGTTGGACTTGTACAGGGGCACGAAGGGGCACAAAACAAAGCCAAGAATCCAGTCTTCCCAAATAGATCTCTAGGCCTGGGGAATGCTTTCTAGCTTAATCTTGATTTTGTAGGTTTTATGCTTCCCCATGTGGGGTGCCATGTCTTTTTTCTACCACAGATTATTTGAAATTACCCTTACCTCCTACAGTCACTGCACCCTGCCACACTGGGGAAGTTAATAGCATCAGAAGAGTTTGAACTTGTGAAATGTTCCTATGACTGCATAGGTTGAACCACATTACCATGACAAATCACTGAAATCTGAGAAAACTAATTTACAACACAAATGTCTTTTTTTGTGTGTGTCTTTCCCAACTCAAATTCAAGTCAGGGAGTGTCTGGATTGTGCAGTAAGTCTAATCTAGCAGAACTGTGGGTGTAAGTAGAATGAAAAACAATTGCATGAGGTCTCCAGGGCTGGTCTACAGTGACTGCAAACCCTAAACTGCTTATCCCTTGAACGTGGTTTCCAGTGGCAATGGATCCTGGCTGAGCTGTGTAACCAGCACTTAAATAAAGGGGAGGCAGCAAGACCTCCCGAATCAGTGGCATCTGTTTGGGGAAGGGCTGGCCCAGAGGCAGCCACAGCAAGAAGGTACTGAAACCCACTGTCTCCTCCTAGAAACAGAATTGAAGGTCACAAAGTAAAGACCCCTGCAACCAGCACTTGCCTCTGATTAAAAATAAATCCTTTCATGCACAGACAGTGGTTTGAGGAAGGAAAATACTGAACTGCAGTGAAATCTTGCAGAGTTCGTGGCTGGACACCTTGGAGTGGAAACACAAGTGGCATCAATTCAGGTAAAGCTATATACCCCCAGCCACTGGCATCAATGCACAAGAGTACTCCCTTCTCTCAAATTTAACTTCTTTCACAATAAAATTGATTTTTATGGTGCTTTTATCTGGGATAGTGTGAAAGTAACTCAGTCTTAGGAACGACAGAGATGAAAGTCAGCTTGGTGTCACCAAGCCACCTCTGAAGCCAGGAAAATGATGATTCTCTGTGAACAGCTGGTGTTTTGCCCCAGTATGTGAATTAGCATCATTATTTCCAAGTGATGGGGGCTGCCACTGTCTCTGCCAGAACGATAAACAAAACAAAGCACTGTGGTGTGGTCCTCCTACCCCCTGTATTGTACTCTCAGGGCTAGCAGACAGCAGAGATATTTGGGCACTTAGCAGGCTCACTTCTTCCTTTAGAATGCACTAAAGGAAATACTGGTAAAATACATTATATGAATGGCCCACATCACTTACTGCTGTCACTTATAACTGAGAAGGAACTGCAAAGAAAAGAACTGATATTTATAGGGGTGAAAACATCCTTTTTTATTCCAAGGGTATGGCTTACAGTCCTATAAACCCTTTGCAGAATTCAGGTTTTCATAAAGTACCTGAAATAGGGGTTTGAGAATGGAGAACCATTAAAAAACCTCAGCACCCTGAACTCCACATCAAACCTGAAATGCTCCTCATGAGCAAGTTAATATATAAATATACTTCACATCATATCTTTATTTCTGTGGAAGACCATTAAATTTCCAGGAAGTACCTAGTGCCTCCTGGCACAGACCAAGGGAGGCCGTGACTCGAGCAACAGCTGTAATGATCCCATCACAGACAGAATATTTTGCAGTATTCTACACAAATACTAATTCTGGTGCCAGCAAGTAGTTTTGCCTGGTCTTTTGCTGCCTGGTCAATCCCATGTAAGTCACTCTTCCCTCACTGCAGGCTGCCGTCCTCTCCTTGACCAGATACCCAGTGGATTATTTTTGTCTCAGATCACATAGTCCCAATGGTACAATTACACACTGACCTCAAAGACTTGCTTTTAAAATTACCCTTCTTTAGAAAACCCTCTGTCTAGTGGGTTGGGTGGTTTACTTATTTTTTATTTTTATATCTAAATGGTTAAATAGTGGGTGTGGTTGGGGAGAGAGGAAAAGAAGAAAGAGAAAGAAGCAGACAGAGCAAACAGTAGGGGAGACAGTTGTGAGGGTCACAAGTGTGCTCAGGAAGGAGAAGTCCATGTGCTCCAAGGAGAAGACACTTGGCTTCCTCTCTTTCCTCCGTAACATCTTCTCCTGGAAGGTCAGTTCATCCTGTCAACAGATGTCATTTCACTACAGAGACAGTAACAGTCCCTCTTCCTCATAGCTACAACTAGGGACTTACTCTTGGGAACCACTACCTAAACCAACCAAACCAGAGACCAAACAAACCAGCAACTTTCAAATACGGCGTGAAACTCGGAACTTTCCTGTAAGTGCTCACAGATGTTAAACATTTTACAAATAGAAGAGACAGAGAAGCAACTCAGAAGGGCTCTGGAGGGCCTAGAAGCAAACAAGCCTAGGACAGGGGTAGGCAATCGTAACTGTAGAGATGTGTTCACGGTGAACCCACGTAGGACAGGTGTCATTTGTCCATGCTGCTGTTCAGCTGGCAGTTCCACCAAATTTTTGAAAGCCTTCATAGAATGCATGAAATCTCTTCAGGAGAGATGAGGTATCTTCTTTGAGGATGACGAGCTGGAGGGAATAGGACATTAGCCTGTCCTTGCAAAGAAAAAATAAAAAGGAAGCAACTCACAGGCTGACAGAAGAAACTTCAAATATGCTGCAACTTCTTACATCCAGGGTGCACACACTACTTTTTGAGTTTGCTACACAATAGGATTTTCCCCTCCACACTATAAATAGCTTTAAAACCCATCTGAAATGGTTTTAAGGCTGACAGGAGCTGCAGTGAATTGGCTCCAAGTGATAAAAGGAGGTTTTTCTCGGCTGGTTGTGAAAGTTGGCCTTCTAATATCTGCTTGTCACCCGGGCAGTGGCTGCTCTTCCATTGTGCACATAATGGTCTCCTTCATCCTTCACATCTTCAGGTGTGCAGATCTATTCCACACTGTTCTGCATGCCTTATTTTCTGTAGCCTTTTCCACACACTGGCTGTGTCTCAGTCCTGACAGTATGAGCTCCCTTTGTGTCAAACCTCACCAACAAAAGGTTAAGAGTAGTGCTTGGAGAGGAGGCCTGCAAACGGTGCCCTGAGGTATTTGAGAAGAAGGCAACTGTGACTCGGGTGACTCCTGCTCTGCACGGGAGTTTGATGGTGTAAGACAGATGTGAACACCATCAGACTGGAAATGATCTTTGAATGTTGGGTATAGTCCATGTTCCAGCTGTCTGGGAAAAGTGAATCCTCTTGCCTTTGTTCCTCCTACAGCTCCCCTTGGACACAGCATCTTCTCCCCTTCTCCACTTACTACACTATTGCACTGGGTGTTGCCCTGTGCTGTTACACAGCTCGCTTCACCCACACCTGCAGTGACTGCATTTTATGGTGGGTGAACTGATTTTTGGTTTGGGGAGGGATTTTTTGTCAATTTTGTGAAAAGCTTTTGAAGCCTGTGAAATTGAAATGTACTTGATACCTTGCTGGAAGAGACAACAAGCTGGTTAGCACAGCCTTGGCTGCGGCAGAAAGTATCAGAGCTCCAGTTAAGTGATACCTTTAAATGCTGGCAAGGGACACAGTGAGGATGAACAGGCATCTGTATACTCACCACTTCTCTCAGTTGGGTTTAAAAAGCCAAATCCACCTACCAACAATTGCTGAACAGAGTTTGTTTCACAAATATCAGTCAGCAAGACATCAATCAAAGGTATTAATCTATAAAATAAAAAAAAAATTCAAATTCCAAACTCTGCTCTTTTAATGAGCTCTGGTAAATTTGCTCCCTTTTACAGTCCCGAGGTCAATCAATTAGCAACTGCCTAGGGGAGAAACTTAATTAAGCTCAGATAACACAACAAAAGTTTCATCTCCTTGCCCTCCCTCTATACACATCCTCATTTACACATCTGGATAAAAGCTTCACTGCAAAGCCTGGAGAGAGCAATTGCTTCAAGCAGAGTCTCTGAGAGCTCATCTGAGCTCCCAAAAAGCATTGCAAACTCTTGCATCATGCAGAGGCAGGAGAAGGCAAAGCAGCTAGGAAGCGAGAAGATCCACTCTGGCAAGCTGCTGCCACGGGGATAGGGTGTCACTGGGAACAACAAAAGGTGGTTTTACTGAGGAAACGTGGTGCCACGACTTAATAGCCTTCCAGCAGAAGCAGGAATCCAGCGCTGCTCTGATGGTGCTGCTCTTGCAGCAGGAGCGAGCCAGCCATTCAGGACTAGTCTGACAAATCTGGCTCCAGCTGCTCGACTTTATTAACGACAGAAGCCCTGGAGGGGTGGGATCCAGAGGCATCACAGCGATTTTTTTCCCCTTTCCTAAGCACAAAAGACAGAAGTGGAATGTAGCTGAGGAATGCTTCGCCCTTGGAAGGGATGTAATAAATCTCCTTGGATGTGATATTTGGTTTATTTTGTGGGAGTCATTCAAAAGGAAAATGCAGATTGTGGGGCTTAGTGCTCAGCCTATGCTGGCAAAGGATCCCCGACAAAGAATGTCCATTGGCAGGGAATTTCCTGACTTTGCAAGTGAGCAAACGCCTCTTTCTCAGTTACTCTAAAAGCTGTTTTGTTATTATATAAAAGGTTCTGTAAAGCAGGCAGTGATCAGTTCTACTCCAGATCCACCAGAAGAAGGACAAATAATCATCAGACTTATTTGCAGGAGGAAGGATTTGTGCTATGCTCAAGAAAGTTCTTTTTCTCCAGGACGGTCTCCTGGGCCACAGGGGGCTGCTGGGGAGGCTGTGGCATCCAAATTGCTGGAAGCATTTAACGCCCACATCATGCTCTGCTCCTGGGTGACTCCACTTTGGAGAAGCGGGGATAGCTTCAGAGATCTCCCAAAGTCCCTACCAGCCCTCTGGTAATTATTACTGTATAATTATTATTTAATAGCAGCAGTTGCCACCTTTGGGATAGGGGCTTAAGGAGGATTATTCCTGTGCCGAAGGTCACGGGACCTAAGGATGTATTGGCAGGGAGAGGTCAGGTAAGAATAGAAGGGTACTGATGTGCAGATGGATTGGATTTAGTGCAGTAGTATAGCAAAGAAAAAGCCCAAAGGTGACTATGGACCCACCACAGAGCAAAATAACACCAGGCTCACTGACAGTGCTAGGCCACCCAGGAACCCTAAAGCAGGTTTAAGGGGACCTGAAAGGGAAGAGGAGCCGACTGCATGGAGCCAACCAGAGCTGTCTGCAGCAGTTCCACCACTGAGAGGATCACTACAGCAGAAGGTAGAGGGCACAATCAACCACTAGGGGTATACAAACTATTTTTCCATAAATACTTAATTATTGCCAGCGGTGGTAAAGTTCCAGTCATGAAAAGCCTTCCACCTGTCTGTTTGGACAGAAGTGGGGTAGCCTGAGCAGGCAGAGCTGCCATTAGAGCACCAGGACACCTGAGGAAAGGTGGGAGTGTGGTCCCTACGCACACTCAGTGAAGCCCAGAAACCGCCCAGGTTGTGCGTGGTGGTATCACTGTTGGAGACCACAGCTCAGAGGGGACAGCCACACAAGCCTTTGTCTTGTCACTCTGCTCATCCTCCAGAAATACAGTTTTGCTCACTCCATCAGGTTACTGGAGAGTCCCCTTTCTTATCTGCTCATGAGAAGAGACTAAAAAGGATGCCAGATGTTGGCTAAGATTTTGATTTCCTAGAAGAGAATATGTTTGCAGCGCTCCGTGGAGGGATGAAGGCCTCTACAATAGATGGTAAGAATCCTTCAGGTTGTTATCCACCATTGTCACCTGCTGGAAATTACATGTTTTCAGTGTCTCCTGTCTTGTCAGGGAACACAAATATTTTCTGTGCTGCACCCTGTGTTTTCACATGGAGAGGAGGTGCCTGTGTGAAGCAAGTGACCTTATCAAGAAATTAGCACTCTTGGGTTATTTCCAGGGCTGGACCGAGCACTTTGCTGCTGTTATCACTGCTATTGATTTTACATTTATAGAGAGCTGCAAATTTACACAGTGCTTAATAAACACAAAATTTCCTGGACTGCAACTAGTATAGGAGAACTGGGAGGTGTTTAAAAAAAACCAAACAGCACAACACCATTTAAAAAAATTACATGACATTTCTATGTTATTTTTTCCACTACAGTCATAGGATGAAGATTAGGGGAGCTGTTGTTACACTCCCATATGGCCACACACACATCAAGACATTGCAAGAGCAAACAGATCTAACATCTTCCCAGAAAAAATGGCAATTTTATACCATTTATCCCACTGACATAATTCAAAGTTTTGGACAGAGGGGTCTAAATTGTGTAGGGTAAGAGTAAATCAGCAGAAGACCTTGGGTTCTACTGCTGCTGTGCCACTTAAAATTTCACCCAAGTTTTCCAAAGATGCAAGCATCTTCCTCCTGCAAGAGTGGGGCTGTGAGTCTCAGATCAGGATACAACATGGGACATTGCTGGAGTGAGGTATTTGTGAGCAGGAAAGTGATAGCTGAATAAATTCCCTCAGGGCACAGCACCATTATCATCACAAACATTTTGATTGTGGAGAAATTATTTGTTCGTCAGCTTAAAAATTAAACCCTTTTGTCTGGTGGGTGTTTAAAGAATATGTTTTTTCTAAAGGAACCTCTGAGAGCAGAATTAGCATCCCTGTCACCTCCACTGTACATCTGAAAGTATCACTCTGTGTGACACTTTGTGGCAAAGAAACTCAAAAGAAGGAAAAGGAATAGCAAACAATCACTGGGATAAGGTAACTGGAAGACACAAGGGAAGAGTAGAAGCCATGCAGCCTTGACAAAAGGGAAGGGAGCACATGCTGAATCTCTGAGGAATTAAGTAGGTAGGTTGAACAATTTCTAAGTGAAAGCAGTGGGTTAGGCTCCAGATCTGAGTCATCACATATTGATGATCAAAGGGGACTAGACAACAGTAAGTTTAATCCCAGTGTTTGGGAAGCAGTCAGGTAAGTGGAAACAAATGCCTGAAGGTGATATTTGAGGGAAAAAAAACCCCTAAACCCAACAAAAAAACCCTCCCAAAACAAAGGCTTTAAGTGCAGAGATGACATGTGGTACAGCTGAAACTCTGGCAGGAAACCCTGTGAGATACACGCTCCTGCCAAGAATTTGGGTTGTCTGCATGGAGTTCTGTCTTCAGCCCCTCCCAAGGAGTTAAAAGTCCTGCCACTCTTCCCTGACTGCTTTTGCTGCAGACCTGGCTGTGAATCAGGCGCACTGCTCACACAGTTTACCTTGGCAGGACGTGAACGTCTACTGCGGGCTACAGGGTGTGGACAAGTGTGCCCAGGCCCTTTTCTGCACAGCTTCTCCATATTCTCTAGAGGCTGGCATGCATGAATGGCCCAGCCTTGGAAAATATTATCGTCTCCCAGAGAATGCTGGTTCTGAGCTGTACCCAAAGGAAGCCAGGCAGAGCTCAGGGGAAAACCTAATAAGCAGCTGGGTGAACCTCCCTGGGCTCTAAGCAGGGAGGGAAGCAGAAACCTCTGCTTTGGAGAAGTTCACCTGAGAACATTCCCTTACATCTCAGCCTTGGCACTGGGCTTTCAGCCCAGTATGTGCCTATATGCCATACACAGTGCCACCTAACAGATTTTTGGAGCGCTGGGCATGCATGGACATAGTATATTTATTTGTCTGCCTCTTCCACCAGGCTATCCCAAAATACTTGACCAGGTGTTAACAGCTTGACACTCCAAGGTCCGACAGCAGAATTTCCCCAAGTAGTGCTTCTAGTGAGAAGGACCCACACATCCAAATAAAGTTCTGCAACCACATTTCCAGGTATCCTCTAAACTTCTCATTTAGAGACCAAAGGCAGTCTGTCCAGTTCTATAATCCCACAGGGAATTGTACATTGTTCTAAATATGAATTTTTCCTCTCTATGTGACTGCCTATCTTAGCAAAACAATCGTGAGGGCTAAGCCGTGGTGGTTCTGCTGTGCACAATGTTACTGCAAAGTCCTTGCCAGTGCTCTTCACTGAACATTTCAACTTCACTTTAACCCACCATTGCTCCATGAGTACATCTTAACGCATCTGCCAGGCACAGATCATGTGATTCAATTTGGAGTTTTTCTACACGGGCCAATAGATATCAGAGTCTGTATTTGAGCATATACAAGTTATTTTCAGCTCGTCTGTGACATGCAATTCCACCCACCAGGCTTGCAGAGATATATAAATCATGGAGGTGTCTAAAATAACAGGCCCTGAGGAAACATCTGTCACCTCCTCAAGCTTGTGAGGGAGGAGGATGAAGCATTCAGCTCCACAACTTACTGAATTTTCTTTGAGCTCTAAGAAAGCAGAGAGCAGCAAGTCTTTCTGACACAGCCCAGACGCCCTGGCAGTTGGATATTATCACTGACTTCACACTGCATTTGACCTGTGAGCACAACACAGGCAATACTGAGATGCTCAGCAATTTGGGTGACATTTGTGCCACCTCACCCTTATCGAAAGAAATAGATTGCTTCAATTCTCTTTTGTTTCTGTGGGCTTTCCCCCCCCCGCCCCCCCCCTCCAAATTGATTGTGGTTGGCCCTTTGCACTTGATCTCTTAATCAAAGGAAAACAGAACTTGCTGTGCTGGAATCCACTGACGGCTGCTCTAGCCCTGAAACCTGCCACCGTCTGCGCTGGTGAAGCATGTGGGCCAGAGCCTCGCCTAGCCTACAGATACTCCCCTTTTTACTTGAAAAATCAGGAAAAAGCTGTGAAGTTTGCCCTCTCTCTCGCTCCTCCTTTTGAAATGATCTGATTTTCACTCTTGGACCTCAACCCCACTCACTCTTAGCTGCTCGTCTTAGTGTAGAAAACCGCAATGGAACAGTGTAAGAAGATGAAAACGATTTCCCCCCCTCCGGCGGGTGCCCCAGCGGCGCGGCCGCCATCGGCCCGGCCCCGCCCCACGCTCGCTGACGAGGCGCGTGAGGGCAGCGCGGCCCGGCCCGCGGCGGCGCTGCCCCCTGCCGGCGGGCGGGCGGCACTGCCGTCTCCGTGCCCGTGTCCGTGCCCGTGCCCGTGCCCGTGTCCGTGTCCGTGCCCGTGTCCGTGTCCGTGTCCGTGTCCGCGTCCGTGTCCGTGTCAATGTCCGTGTCCGTGTCCGTGCCCGTGTCCGTGCCCGTGTCCGTTCCCGTGTCCGTTCCCGTGTCCGTGCCCGTGTCCGTGTCCGTGCCCGTGTCCGTGCCCGTGTCCGTGTCCGTGCCCGTGCCCGTGCCCGTGCCCGTGTCCGTGTCCGTGCCCGTGTCCCTGTCAATGTCCGTGTCCGTGCCCATGTTCGTGCCCGTGTTTGTGCCCGTGTCCGTGTCAATGTCCGTGCCCGTGTCCTCATCCTCGTCCTTATTCTTGATCATGCCGTGCCCCTGTCTGTTCCCCTGTCCGTGTTAGTGTCCGTGCCAGAGCTGTGTTCTTGCCTGTGCCCGTGCCCATGCCGGGGCTGTGCCCTTGTCCGCATCTATGCATGTTGGTCTTGTTGGTGGTGTGGCCCTGGCCGTGCTGTGCCCGTGGCTGTGCCCATGGTATTTTGGTCATGGCCACGTCCATGTCCTGCCTGTGCCTGTGCTGTGGCTGTGGCCAAGGGCCTTTTTGCCTGTGGCTCTGCTCATGGCCATCACCTTTTTGGGTGTAATACGTCCTTGTCCATGGCTGTGCTGTGGCTGTGGCCATGGCCATGGCCATGACAAGTGTCCTTGTCCATAGGTGTGCTGCAGCCATGCCTCTGCCATGGTAGTGGCTGTGGCCGTAGCTTTGTCCATGCTGTGGCCATGTCCTTGTCTGTGCCTTTAATGTGTCTGTGGCCATGGCCATGCTGTGTCTGTGGCCTTGTCCATGCCTGTGGGCATGCTGTGTCTGTGCCCATGCCTATGCCATAGCTGTGGCTGTGCCGGTGTCGGCACCATGTCCACCATGAGTACCGAGCCAACCTCGAGGCCGAGGTTGTTTTTGTAGAGAAACCTACACCACGGACCCACTGCCCAGGCCCTAAAAGGAGAGCTGAGTATTCCCTCCTCAGATGTATTTCCCCATCCCCACGCCAATTATCGGTGATTTTCCGCAAAGCCTGCCCAATCTTTCCTGTAAACCCCTCTGGTCTTTAACGTAATTTCAGTCAGAAAAAGCCCCGAACAGCGAAGAACCCAAGGCCGAGCCCCGGTGCCCATGTGCGCCGCGGGTGACGCCGAGCCGGAGCAGGGCAGCCGGAGCAGGGCAGCCGGAGCAGGGCAGCCGGAGCAGGGGAGCCGGGGCAGGGCAGCCGGAGCAGGGGCGCCGGAGCAGGGCAGCCGGAGCAGGGGCGCCGGAGCAGGGCAGCCCGGGGCAGGGCAGGCCGGGCAGGGCAGCCGGATCAGGGGAGCCGGGGCAGGGCAGCCCGAGCAGGGCAGCCGGGGCAGGGCAGCCGGAGCAGGGGAGCTGGAGCAGGGCAGCCGCGGCAGGGCAGCCGGGACAGGGCAGCCGGAGCAGGGCAGCCGGAGCAGGGCAGCCGGAGCAGGGGAGCCGGGGCAGGGCAGCCGGATCAGGGGAGCCGGGGCAGGGCAGCCGGGGCAGGGCAGCCGGATCAGGGGAGCCGGGGCAGGGCAGCCGGAGCAGGGCAGCCGGAGCAGGGGAGCCGGGGCAGGGCAGCCGGAGCAGGGGCGCCGGGGCAGGGCAGCCGGAGCAGGGGCGCCGGAGCAGGGCAGCCCGGGGCAGGGCAGGCCGGGCAGGGCAGCCGGATCAGGGGAGCCGGGGCAGGGCAGCCGGAGCAGGGCAGCCCGAGCAGGGCAGCCGGGGCAGGGCAGCCGGAGCAGGGCAGCCGGAGCAGGGGCGCCGGGGCAGGGCAGCCGGAGCAGGGCAGCCCGAGCAGGGCAGCCGGGGCAGGGCAGCCGGGGCAGGGCAGCCGGAGCAGGGCAGCCCGAGCGGGGCAGCCCGAGCGGGGCAGCCGGGGCAGGGCAGCCGGAGCAGGGCAGCCCGAGCAGGGCAGCCGGGGCAGGGCAGCCGGGGCAGGGCAACCGGAGCAGGGCAGCCGGGGCAGGGCAGCCGGGGCAGGGCAGCCGGGGCAGGGCAGCCCGGAGGAGGGGAGCCGGGGCAGGGCAGCCCGAGCAGGGGAGCCGGGGCAGGGCAGCCGGGGCAGGGCAGCCCGAGCAGGGCAGCCGGGGCAGGGCAGCCCGAGCAGGGCAGCCGGGGCAGGGCAGCCCGAGCAGGGCAGCCGGGGCAGGGCAGCCGGAGCAGGGCAGCCCGAGCAGGGCAGCCGGGGCAGGGCAGCCGGGGCAGGGCAGCCGGAGCAGGGCAGCCGGGGCAGGGGAGCCGGGGCAGGGGAGCCGGAGCGGGGCAGCCGGAGCGGGGCAGCCCGAGCAGGGCAGCCGGGGCAGGGCAGCCGGGGCAGGGCAGCCGGGGCAGGGCAGGCGGAGCAGGCCAGCCGGAGCAGGGGAGCCCGAGCAGGGCAGCCGGGGCAGGGGCAGCCGGGGCAGGGCAGCCGGGGCAGGGCAGCCGGGGCAGGGGCAGCCGGGGCAGGGCAGCCGGGGCAGGGCAGCCCGAGCAGGGCAGCCGGGGCAGGGCAGCCGGGGCAGGGCAGCCGGGGCAGGGGCAGCCGGGGCAGGGCAGCCGGGGCAGGGCAGCCCGAGCAGGGCAGCCCGAGCAGGGCAGCCCGAGCAGGGCAGCCGGGGCAGGGCAGCCGGATCAGGGGCGCCGGGCGGGCCCGGGCAGCCGCGGCACGCGGGGCCGCGCGCACCCGGCACGGCCGCCAGAGGGCGCCGCCGCCGCGGCCACGGCGGGCCAGGGCGGGTCCGCGTGCACCGCCGTGCGCGCTCCCGCGGGCAGCCCGGGGCCGCGCGGGGAGAGCGCCGGGGAGAGCGGCTGTGCCGGGTCACACCTTCGGGTGGGCAACGCGCGGAGGAGCTGCGGAACCGGCCCCTGGCCTGCCCAGCCCTTATCTCGAGCTGTCCATTGCAGCAGAGAGGAGCTGCCTCCCCTCCATCCTTAAGCAAGGCCGTGGGAGAGAAGTCCTCGAATGGCCTCTCTGGCTAAGCGGCCGCTTCTTCAGCTCCAGCGCAAAACGTACTGGTTTCACTAAGCCATCCAAGAGAAAATCTTTCCTTGGGGGACGCAGGACAGAGGCAACACTAAAGCTGCCTCTTACAGGAGAGGTAATTGTGTAGGGGTTCCTGTACATCTTTGCATCACTGCACTGATAGACGAACACCAGCCTTGTCCAAATGCCATAACAGGTCCAAGATATAAACACGGAGGAAGATTTTCAAGGAAGAGATAACTGAGGATGTAATTACCTGTCCAAGCTGACTATTTCCTTACTGAATAAAGCTGACTCTGTAACTTAAAAGAGCAGTTCGAATGGTAGAGTTGTTTTTCACTGGTAGCTTGGCCTCTAAGTGGAATGTGAACAACATGACATTTCATGCCAACTGCAAGCTTGCTGAGAGGCTGGGGAAAAACCCAACTGAACCCCCAGAAGCCACGGCTATACTGGTGGCAGTTGCTAGCTGGCAGCTGGCTCCAGTCTGTCTCCACTGCCCTGGCAGCAAGGTGACCGTGCAGTGAGAAGTGCTACTGCTCACTGTGTGTCAGTATGTTGATGGTGTCGTGTCATCTGTTCCCTGCAGGAGCCTGGGTTTGCAGTGCAGAAGGATGGGATAAGCGAGGAATTAATTCTTTCCACTTTTGCAGCCTTTTGACTCATGTTCTGAATTGCATCAAACACCAACCTTTTGCAAAACCACTATATTTAAAACAAAATCCAAACAAAGCTAGAAAACTAAAGTTGAGAGTTAGGCCAGGTTAGCTCCCCACCCTTCTAAAAGCTAGGATTCTAAAAGCATTCATAGTGCTTGGCTAAAGGGAAAATCCCATATTCAAGAAGTGATCAAAGTTGTATCAGATAGAGGATAATTAGCAGAACATGGGAAGTTGCACAGATATTAATTTTCTTGGTGACAGCAGACTGCGCTGGCAAACATACATTTGACAACGTGATGTAAAACGGTAGCAGATCACCTTAATCAGATGGATAGAAGAAGGAGCTGCATAAGGGCATCCTTACAGATTCTTCACACGTGCAAGAGCTGATTGCCAGTGCCATTGCTGTGTCAGTATCTTTAATGTTTTATCTTTGATGTTGGCTCAGCACACTCTAGGACCTGCAGTTTCTGCATAGAAGTAGCTCTTCAGGCTGCCTTGGCTTGCCAAGCTGTCTCCAGGTCATGCAGAGGAAAGAACATCCACAGAAACAGAAGTGGAAATCAGTGGAAGATCTATAAAGTGATGCCAACTTACGGAAAATCTGCAAGAAACATGGTAGTGAAGCTAAACACACTGTGTATTGCATTTAGTAAGAAACTACACAGAAAATTGTCTGTATATAAGCTGGGAAATATAAAGAATATAAAATACATGTAAGGGCTGAGCTGTCTGCTCCAGAGAGAGCATGGGCAGATCTTTTCCAGCCACAAGGCACTGCAGAGACTGCCTCAAAATGCAGCAAGTGGAACATCAGACACAGAAGACTTCAGTCTGAAGTCCAAATCATGGACACCAGAGCTGACAATGACAGAAAGGGGAAGCTGTTCAGGAGCAGCTTATCCTGGAACAGTTCACCAGACATCCTATTGCTTTTAACAGATATTCCATGAGCAGTTTCTCAGTTGTAGTGCATACTTATTTAAAGGAGGAAATATCTGGATAATTGATAAGTTCTTCAGGAAATGGCAACTAAGTTCAAAAAAATATATGTTGAACAAAGACATAGATTCCAGTGAGCTTCTAGTGACTGCAGGTTTTGATTTGGCTAAATAGTCAGAACCAGAGTCCGGAGAAATTTATCCCTGGTAGGTTATTTGATTTTTTTTTCCCCACAACAGTGCCCAATTACTGTTTCTGATACTATAATCTACTTTAATAAGCAAATTCCCTCGAACAGCAGTCAGCCCTAATATATTCCTCTTCTTTTCCCATGTCCTTGGCCACATATTGCTTGCTGTGCTAAGTGCTAAATGACTCTTGGAAAGTGCTAAGAGGGTGTTGTGAAAGGGCTAAGCTGAGTTTCACAAACAGCAGCCTGTACAGAGAAATAGTGCTATTGATAGGTGGTACCAGGAGCACCTGGTTGAAGACCCTTGTTTTGACAAGATTGGAGAACTGAACTTCACGGTTGCCTTAAGATAATATTTAAATGAGACCTTTCTATCTTGTGGAAGTGAAGGTTTCTTTGACCCTAACTGAAATGAAACCACTGAATGCTTTGTCAGAAATATTTGACAAGATCAGTATGTTCCTGCTAACCAGGTCAAGTTCATCCTCTCTGCCTGCTCCACCAGCAACCACTTCAGCCATCAGTCCTGGCACTTGGTAATTCTCAGAACTGAAAAGCGATTCCTGGAAGATGATGGAAAGGAAGATCCTGATGTGAACTTGTCTTCTGAAGCCCCGGACAAAGTCAGGAAGAATCTCAAAGTATCAATACTGCAAAGAGGCACTAACTTGTCAATGCCTGTTCAAACATTTCCCAGGTAATCACCATCGTCTGGCCGTTGGCAGAAACAAAAAATAGACTGATGTGTTTTATTTTCTCCAACAAATGGCATCGTGTTGGGGCCACCAATAAGCATTACCCAGCATATAAACTGCAATCTACAAGTAGAGGAGAAGATCCACAATAAAAGAATCCCCTTACTGGCAAGAATGCTTCAAGAAAGGGGGGCAGATGGGGTCTCTCAAGTGAAGCAGTTTCCCTGGTGAACCATCTCAGTCTGAGGTTACAGCTTGTTTGTTGTCATAAGTATTGGAAGATGTGGGTCTTGCCCTGTGTGCACATGAATTGGGATCACAAGACACCCCTTTGCACTGTTAGTCACTGTCACTTGGGGCATCTCTGTGACACTGGGCTGTCGCACATGGATTTACTCCTGGGAGTGCTGACATGGCCTGGCTTCCAGCCCAAGTAAGCAAACACTCTGTGACTAATCGGTAAAGTTACTTATTTTAACTCTAACCCAAAAGATTTGCAAAAAAACAACTCCTTCTTCAGTTAGGGATTATTTTGTTTATTTTATGGGATGCTTCAGATACTATGAATTTCTGTATAAAATAGATGTAGCATCATGAATATTGAGGGCTGCCTTGATAATTGTTTTAATTTTGTAATTAAATTTTTGCAATTACTGCAGGTTAGATGCTTGCTAATACATTTAAATCAGTCCAATGAATTGGGTTTTTATACTAACAACACATTTTGAAAGCACATGCTTCCCTTAAGTAGCATAGCATCTGTAACTGTTTTACTGAGCTATTTGGGTTTAAAAATGTGTTTATTATGAAAAATGCCACAGAGCCCGTTATGTCCTATGTAGTGTTTGCCATGTAAGCTATTTATAAGGCAAGCTATTTATAAGGAAAGTCATTCATAAGGAAAGTTAGTTAGAGTTATTTATAAGGAAAAGCTAGGCTCATCTCATTTTATAGTTGGAGATGTTGTGGCACAGGGACAGATAAAAGTTTCCTCAGTGTCATGCAGGAAGTCTGATTAGTCTCAACTCCCACCACCTGCCCATCCATCCCTCTGCCTGGTCAGCCACAATGCTCTTTGCTCCTCTCCACCCCACTCCACAGCAAACAGGATAGTTCAGTTTTCTCACATCCTTCCAGCTATGGTCTACTGCAGGGGACACAGTGTCCTAAGTAGTGATGGATCTCCATGGAACTTCTCAACTTCCCAACTTTTACAAGAATGTTATGTTTCTTGATTGACTTTCAAGACCAATATATATCTGCTAATCCCATTTCATCCAAAAGGAAGGAGATATTAGTCACTAGATTCAGCCAGTGGGAGTTGGCAAACCCATATTTGTCACTTAGCATTAGCTAAGCTTTTCTTCTCCTGGTTGAGAAACAGAGTGAAAAACTCAGTGGGTTTCAGAATTTTTCTGCATTTTTTGTTTTACTGTTTCCTCAATGAAATTCAAAGCTCTGGTATTTGAAAAAAAGTGCAGCCAGCTCTAGAGAAAACTGAAAACCTGGAGGAAAATATTGTCAATTTTTTCCCTATTTAAATCACAACAGAGACTAGTAGCTGCTGAAACAAGGACTCTCCACATGGATACGGGCAGACAAGCAGGGACTGCTTGCACTGAGAAGGACTTAGGCACTTTATATTGCCTCCTGGAAGCCTCCCAGGATCTCCTCACCAGGATGTTTAGAAATGGCTCAGTGGGAAAGGCCAGGGACATAATTCATGGCCTTTTACTGTCAGCTGCCACAGGGTTTCTCCATTTCTTGGTAAGTAGGAGGAATTTGCTCTGCTTTCACTGTCAAATTAAATGCTGGCATCTGAGGGCTTTACAGCAAAATAAGTAAGTTTGTCGTAATTTCTGGGATGGTATAATTCAGCCGTGGCCACCCTGAGCAGGTGCCTTGAGCTTGTTTCCACCTGCATCCTACATTTGCTGCCCACTGTCAGGCCTGATCTTACCCACAGCATCCCTGGGTGAAGTTGGTCACAGCATGGCAAAGGACACTGTGCACGGCCACCTCTGTAGCTCAGTGACTTCACACCCTTATGCCTAAATGGCAGGGGTTTCCAGTATTCCTAGAGTCTGTTTTGAAGCAGAAACCTCTATTTGTCCCACTCCCAGCACTCAGCAGAAGCCGATGGTTACTGCATCATTCTCTAGTCCTGCCTGTCTTAAACAAACCTCCTTAACCTTCCAAAGCCTCCTCTCAGGTTTGCTGCTGGGCTGTGAAACCCTCCATTTGTGTCTGTCATTCCCCAGATGAGGAAGAGCAAACTAGTCATCTGCTGCACTGTGCACCCAGCACCCCACATTAGCTCAGCCTTTTTTTGGAGCAGCATCATACTGTTGACTTCAGTTCATGGCTGACACCCCGAGCTGCTTTTCTGCAGTACTGCTGCCTGGCCACTTAGTCCCCATTTTCTCTTTGTGCTTTTGATTTCTTCCTCTTAAGTGTAGCACTTTGCACTTTTCTTTACTGAGTCGTTGATTTTCTCCAATTTAGTAACATCATTTTGAATTCTCAGTCCATCCGCCAAACTGTTTGCATCCTCTCCCAGCTAGATGATGTCTGCAGATTTTATGAGTACTCTTTATTCCCTCGTCACAGGTTGTTAATGAAAATACTGCATAAAATGGATTCCACACAGATGTTGGAAGGATCCCATTTGAAAATTCCTCTAAGTCTGACAGAGAACAATAGATAGCTGGGCTTTAAAGCTATTTTTTTAACCAGTCAGGTGCCTACTTCATGAAAAATTTTATTTAAACTGTATTTTCTTTGTTTTCTTAGGAGAATGTTGTGTGTGGAATGGTGTTCAAACTTTGTAAGAATCAAGATGAATGACAACTGTTACTTCCTCCTTACCTGCAACGAAAGGTGTGTGGGGCCCATGCTGACCTAAGCAGAGAAAGGTGTTTTTCTACAGACTTGAACTGCTTTATCAGTTTCCAATCTTCAGTTCAATCGCTGCAATTTTGTGTGTAGCCACAGCCTGAGTAATTGTCTCCAGTATCTCTGTGATTAAAGCTCATTCAAAATTCCAGCAAGCTTCAATAAAACATTTTCCTCCCTTGCTACAACAATATATAGTCAAAGATCAGGGGTTTTTTTTAATAATTCTAAATTCAGCAAGGGAGAAGTTGACACTAATATACATATAGCAGCAAAAAACACCTTTACAAAACCACAAAGATGTAGGTAGATTCTTGAAGACATTTCCTACTTTGTAAAATCCACATTCAAGAAAGCACGCTGATGCGTGCTAATAGCTGTGTTTCCCCTCAGTCTAATGATTTTAATTTATGTACTGTTCTGTACTACTATGAAGTTCCTGATGCAATCAGTATCATTGCAAGAAAGTAAAGCTGTTCTTGCAGATGAGTTACAAATACTCATTAGCCATCAGATGTTACATGAAACAAGCATTTGCTATATCCTCATTATATTATGCACTTTTTTGTGCTGTTATTGGTCACCTCTGTGCTTAATAAGCTTCATCACTCCAGTATCTAAGCAACTTGATCCCACATACACATGGGTTAAACAGTGGCCCACCTCTCAGAGATCAGAGACCCTTTTTTTTTTAGTACTTTATCTGAAGGAATGAATGGTTATGATTCTGTAATATTGGAAGTGACTAATCCAGTGTTGTAAATGGGATAAAGGGAAATGGCATGTATTTTGAGAACAAACAGTAATCATTGACACAGTAATTTGCATCCCTGGATGTTCTAATAATGACTAAGTATCACTTCCCCTTGTTTGCATAAGGAAGAGCAGGCAGAGAAATCCAGTGATTTGGCTAGTGCACCACCAGCAAGACACTGGAAAAGAGAAGATCTGAACACAGATCACTTTTCCTGCTCTTTGTTTTTCTGTTTTCTGCTACATGTTTGAAGTACAGCATTGCAACAAGTGTGATCCCTTCAAGTGCTAAAATCTCTGTAAGGGCTTCCCTAGTTCATGCCAGAAATAGTCAACAAGAGTTGGTCAAGACTGTGCTGGATTTGAGAGACATGGGGCACAGTGCTTTGCCTTCAGAAGAGCTGCTGTGGATGTGTGGCTTGGAATTCCTGACAATTTACATATATTAAGTGCTAGCAGCCTCAATCTGTTCTGTCTTGCTGATGGAACTAACAGATTTGTGCTGCCAAAGGAAACTTTCTGCTCTTCAGAGACTGATTGCAAAGGACCAAAGTGTCCCTTCTGCTTCACAACCACGTGACGTGGATTTAAAGGGAGGGTACTCACTATGAGTGGATCCTAAGGGTGTATTTGTACAGTGAGCAGCTGTGCACAAACATTTCTAGAAAGGCATCCCCCTGGAAGTCAGAACCACTGCATCAGAGGGATGGAGCATTGCAAGCTGAAAAGCAAATATGTTTAATGTCTTAATTCTTAGAAAAAACTTAAGCACCTGAAGTACAATTTGCTTTGTACTAAATAAAGGGAGTGCAAAATACCATCAGTAGGACTGGTGACAGCATTCTAAATTGTCTTTGAATTTCACACTGGCTGCATACCACAGGACAAGGGTAAATACCAGTTAATACAACCTTTACTTAGCTTCTCCTGACAAATATAAAGGGTGAGGCAGTCTCACACTGACATATGGTCAGATATAGGCAAGATGTACCTAGAAAAGGTAATCCTTCTTTATCATAACTATTTATTTTCATGTGGTTTGGGTCCAAAGATACAAGCAAAATTGGTAGAACTTACAGACTTCACAGTCCAAAAAATATGATAATCTTTAACAAGGGTCTGTCTAGCACGTTTCTCCAGTTAAGACAGCTAAACATGGGGATTAGATTTTACTGAATGCATGAGGTAAGAGTTATTTGGAACTGTGTAGGATTCAGTTACAAGAAGCAAAGGGCAGAAGAGCAGAATATCTAGCTGCTTGATATATCTCAGGCCAAAGAGAAGGACCAGAGCTGGTGAGAGCCAGGCTCTCCTGCCAGAGTGGCAAGCATCTTCACAGAATCAGGAAGGTTCGGAGGGACCACTGGAAGTGATCTAGTCCAACCTCCCTGCTCAAGCAGGGTACCCAAGAGCACTTTGCTCAGAATGGTGTCCAGATGTCTTTTGAGTTCTCCAGGAAAGGAGACTCCACAGCCTCTCTGGGCAACCTGTTACAATGCTTGGTTACCCAGATGGTAAAGTTGTTTCTCATGTTCATGGAACTTCTGTGTTTCAGTCTCTGCCCACTGCCTCTTGTTATATTGCTCGGCAACACTGAGCAGAGCCTGGCTCCATCTTCTTGGCACCCTCCCTTGGGATACTGATAGGGCATTGATGAGGTCCCCCTCTCAGTTTTCTCTTCTTGAAGTTGAACAGGCCCAACTCTCTCAGTCTTTCCTCGTAAGAGAGATGCTGCACTCCCTTAATCATCTTTGTTGCTCTTTGCTGGACCCGCTCTAGGAGTTCTGTGCTTCACTTGTACTGAGGAGCCCAGAACTGGACCCAGTGCTCCAGGTGATGCCTCATCAAGGCTGAGTAGAGTAGGATCACCTCTCGACCTGCTGGCAATGCTCTTCCTGATGTCCCCCCCAACAAGACACCATTGGCCTTCTTGGTCACAAAGGCACTACTGGCTCATGGACAGATTGCTGTTCACCAGCACCCACAGTACCTTCTCCACAGAGCAGTGTTCCAGCAGGTCAGACCATGTCATCTTTCCAGCAGGTAATCTTCATGTGTTTCAGGTTTGGTGGGAAAAAAAACCTATAAAACCTCAACCAGTTATTAACACCCAGCCTGATACCCACCTGTCAGCTTTGCAGGTATGCAAATACCCTCCTTCTTCTCTTTGACTTTGCCTTACAGCAGAAGTGCTGCTGGGGGTTGCGAGGTCTCTTGTGTGCAAATAAATCTGCTGTGCTGTGTGATTGGCATCCTTTGGGCACCACTGCAATAAAGATGAAGGAATATTTGTTTACATTTGAGTAGGAGATCAGAAACTCGCTGATTCTGACTCATTGCCACAGCACTAGATAACTAGGAACAGCCTTATCTTTTCTGCTGCATTTTCCAGCTGTTTTATTTTGGTTTTTGCTCCATGTCCGGGAGTTTTTGTGAATCTTAGTTCTTCTCTCTGGTTTTGCCTCCCTGGTCTCATTTCCCTTCTTTTACTTTCTTCCTACACACTTCACTTCTTCAGCTTTCCCTATGGCTTGTTCTTCTTGATTTCTCATTGTAAGTCCTTCTTTTCAGGCTTGTCACCCTCACAGGTTATCTCAGGCTGGTGTTCCCAGAAATAGTGAGAGCTGGAGACTTTTGAGCTGGAGAGGGGAACTAGCAGGAAGAGAAATCTGGGAGCCAGGGAAGTTGCAAAATAGCAAGGAAGAGGATGGAGGAAGAGGAAGGCAGGAAGGGACACTCACAGGGATACAGGCAGCAAAAAGGAGAGGAAAGAAAAATGTCAAGGAAGGGGCAGGGGAGAGGTGGGAAGCTAGGGAAGCATGTACACAAGAGCAAGGGGAAGCAGAAGGGTGAGAGAGAATATGCATTAGGAGATGGGAGAGAAGGGAGATTTCATGGAGGAGAGTAATTAAAGGTAGAAGTATTCTTGCACTTAGGTCTGAAGGGAAAGAGAGGGGAAATATAAATGAAAGGCCTTTAATATCATGAAGTCCAACCATCAGCCTAGAACCACAGCCATGTTCACTATTAAACCATATCCTCAGGTGTTAGATCCACATGGTTTTAGAACACTTCCAGAAATGGTGACTTCACTACTTCCCTGGGCAGTCTGTTCCAATGCTTTACAACTCTTTCCATGAAAGTTTTTTTGTCTCATATCCAATCTAAACCTTCCCTGGTGCAACGTGAGGCTATTTTCTCTTATCCTATCATTGTTACCTGGGAGAAAAGGCCAACCCCCACCTCACTATAACCTCCTTTCAGGTAGTTGTAGAGAGTGATAAAGCTACTCCTGAACCTTCTTTTCTCCAGGCTAAACACCCCCAATCTCCCTCAGCTATTCGTCATCAACATGTGCTCCAGATCCTTCACCCGCTCTGTTGCCCTTCTCTGGACTTGCTCCAGTGCCACAATGTCTTTCTTGTAGTGAGGGGCTGAGAACTGAACATAGTATCAGACCTCTAAAGGAAGAAGCCTGTCAGGAATGACAGTGCCTCACCATGATGTTTTCTGAGCCTCACTGTAGCTTGCAAGCCCTTGCCTTGCTCTCCAACACAGGAACTAATGCAACATCAACCACTCTCTTGGCTTTGACCACTAGCTTGCCATACCCAAGAAAGCTGCTCAGGCCCGTTTACCATGCCTTGGCCAAGCCCCATGAAGCCTGGGTGTAGACACAGAGAGCCCATAAAATTTGGACTTGAATGTTTTCCTATACTCCTCCCACCAACTGCATAGAGGTTGCCAGAAGTTTGGACCAGGGCTTTCACAGGGGATGAAGACGCAATGGATCTTCCCAAATTAAGAAGTCAGAGACACAGGGGAGATGGTGCTCAGCACCATATGTGTTTTGCAGCTAAGTTGCAAGGTACCCTCACAGATCCAGATACCCAGAGACCTCCAAGCTCTGCCCTTCTGAAAGCCACCCTACCCAAGCATCCTGGCAGCACCATGGAGGTGCCCTTGGGCAACTTCTCCACAAACTGAAGTTCTCTGGTCCCTTCTATATCATACAGTCCTGCATTCCAAAAACTGGTATTCCTTAAGCTGACTTCCTATCCAGATGGTTGTATCCTTAACATCAGTACTGGCATATTGAGGCCAATGGACTCAGATCTGGAGGTCCCTGAATGTTGAGTGCCCCCTATGTGCTTCTCACAGAATCAGTGCTCTGCAGTGAATCTGAGGCATCCTGTCAATGCCAAACTGAGATGTCTCACATCACCCCAAATGGAGGCTTAAGGGACACTTCTGAGTTCTGGCAGTCTGAGGTGTTTTTCTTGAAGTACCATCCATCTCCCTGGGACTGAGTAATCTCAGCTGGTCCCCTTTTAATTGAGATGACCTGTCCCCCTTAAAATGCAAAGGAACTTCAGCCTTCAAATTACTGTGGAGCACTCCAAATGAAGGTGTACCACCCAGGCACCACCCGCTCCAGCCCACACACTGCTGAATTATCCTAGATCCTCATAGACTAAAGTATCACAGGGACCTTTCTCACCCCACACCACTTGGGGTCTCCCTCAAAGTGATCCACCTAGAGATGGTCCCATCTGAAGTCAATAGAATGGAGCTTCCTGCATGCAATGAACTGTGGTAACGTGGAGAGAAGCTTTGGCAATGTGGAACATTGGCATTGTGGAGGACTCCTTATTACTGTATTCAGTTTCTTCTCCTGGGTGAAGGTAAGGCCCATCCATATCTGAATCATCCTAATGCTGCACACTCCGTGCTGGGCACCAGCATATCCCCCCTGCAGATGTTAATCCCAGGTTTGTGGGTGGCAGCAGCAGAAAGACAGGTGCATGTTTTCTGTCTGCATGTAGATTCAGACTGAGCTAAGGGCTGGAGTTTGTTAATGCTGATGCTGTATATTAAGTTTCTAGGGGTGGAAATAGTCAGTCTTTTCCTTAACTGTGCCAAAAAACGTGTACAGTGCCAAATCATTCTGATCTGATTCAGGTGTCAATGCTGCTGTACTGTGGTCAACATTGTACATCTGGGACCATCCTACCTTGCAGCGGAAAATCCCCCCACTTCCCACCATGAGGTCCCATGCCTGTGTCATTTCAAAGCACATCTATGGGGCAGCTGTATCTTGAGCCAGAGGGTGCAAAACGATGCTATTGTTTATCTGATTATACCATTTTAGTCTCACCATTCGAACAAAAGAAGAAGCCTCTAAATTTTTCAGTTGCATAGCAAAGAAGCAGGACAGACTGGCCTCAGGGGCAGATTCCCCACCAAGCAGTCGCTCCCTCAACCAAAAGTGAGAGACACAATTAAATAACAAGCCAAAAATCAGGGGGAAAAAAAAATCTCTGCTGCTCCTGCTGCTGCCTGATGGTGAAAGGAAGCCATATCGATGACAGAAGGAGATAATCCACTGACAGCCGTTATGCTAGTAAAGATAAATAAACACAAGCTATTTGATCCCCTCTAAGGGCTCCATGGTAGAAGGGGACTAACTTCCAATCCCTTGGCATTTACAAACAGCAAAAAACATTTGTTTCTGGGGAACAATGAATTTCTTTAAGTTCTAGGTGAAAGTAGAATTGCTGATTGTATTTTGACATTTGCCTTGAATATTTCTCTAAACCTGTAGGGAGGCATTTCTTCTCCATGAGGGATGTAGAGTTTGAGGTCTCTCATTTTATCCATCAAGGTTAATATCCAGTCTTCTCATCTTTGCCAGAAGGCATTCCTGAAGGATTTTAAACTTATGAGTGAATTCCCCAAAGTATTGACATAATACTCTCTGCCCTCTAAGTTCAGTTTTACTCATACTGAAAGCTCTAGAAAGCTGCAAGTAACCCATGCAAGCAAGGGAAGACATGGCTCATGTGAAACTAGGGAGTTAAAAATATATTTTGCCAAGTCTCAGTATTATATTTAGTAGTGCTGTCGTTGCCATGGTCTAAGGATAAAGAAGGGCAAGTTGTGAAGGTAATATACGTATTATGAAATCAACCAGTATTGCTGAAAAACATCAACAACTTCTAGGCACACAAGTCTTTCCTTAGGTCCAAAATGGAAGCTTCCAATTTGTTACAGATATTTGTAAAGGAACTTCATTGTTGTGCAACATGCATTGCTTTGTCTCTAAAGTGCTATGCATAGGACATTTCACCTTCAGATGTTCCCTCAGGAATGAGGGATATGCTGTTCTTCTAAGTTTATATGGTTCAGGGAGAAGGCTTTGGAAAGAGTGGTGACTTTTCAGCAAACCAGCCCCTGTAGCTCCCCATGGCCATCCTTTTTTTCTTGTGCACCTCAACAGAACCAGTGTGGTACTTCATACACATTCACCAAGCCGTTTACAGACAGATGTGCTCAAGCCTGGAAATAAACCCACAAGACTCTGATGCTTTCTGAACTCTTCCCTCATCTTCTTCTCTTCCTCCTCCTCCTCTATATAGGAGTGGCCCCTGAGAGGAAGGCTGCTGTATGGGTTGGCTCTGATCTCCCTCTCTCCAGGGAAGAGGCTACCTGGAATGGAAGTGTGCTGGTGGATGGCTACAAACCCACCACAGAGTCTCAGCGGAGCCACACCAGGCACCAGCACCACTAGGCAGTCCCAAGGCTGGCTCCTGCCTAGTGCTGGCTGCCTTGAGAACAGTGGTGGAGATCAAGGATCAAGCCGTTTTGGTTTAGTTGGTTTAAGACATGCAGTCCATTTCCTCCACAGCTTTCAACGGCCCCCTTATGTGCTTCCTCTCAGAACAGTGCTTTTATTAAAAGATAAACTGCCTCTCATTCCAAAAAATGTGATATGAATGACAATGTAAGGCCTGTTTTCATTCTCAGAAGAAAAAAAACCCCGACCCACAGTACAAGAAGTTTCACTTTATTCAAGTGAAGAGCAAAGCCTGTATACCATTGGCACTCACGAACACAGAAGCCTCTTGCACTGATTTTTTTTCTCCTTCACTGAAACATTACTGTTTCCTTTACTCCTGAACTCATAAAGTGACAATACTGAAGGAGGACCAAAGGTGGGGTCTAGAGCAGGCTTTCTCTGATAATGTCCCAACTAAGATGTTTAAGGGGAATTGTCAGAAATGGGACATATCCAGAAGGATCTTTCCCCGTGAGCCTCTGGCAATCATTGGTAAAAGTGCTTGCTGAGTCAGATATTGCATCCTTCAGTAGATTTGTTTCATGCCTTTCTGAACACATTTATACTATCAGGTGCCATGAAATCTTGCACCATGAGTTCCAAATGTGATTATGCATTGTGCAAAAAAGTATTGTTTTTCATTAGTTTCAAACATTCTCTAATCATTTCACTCAGTACCACTTACTCCTGCAACTTGATGGTGAATGATTGCTCCTGATTTTCTTTCTCCATGCTGCTCTCCCTTTAGCAGGACTCTTATGTTCCCTCTTCAACTCTCTTATTTTTCATCTGAAACGCCCTAGTCCTCAGGTTGTTTTTTTTTTCCTCAAGGTGAAAGTTATTCCCTATCCCTTCTGTTGCCTTTCTAATTCTAGCATCTCTTTTTTTGAAACAACATCCTTCAGCTTGCTCTGAGGGGGTGGGTGCAAAATGGCTTCATAAAAGACAAAATACAAACTCCTATTGAAATCTATACACTTCAGATAACTTCCAACTCCTTGTTTAACTACCCTAACTGTAGTTAAGGCAAGCACTGAGTGAATGTTTTCAGGAGCCCCACTGATATTACCAGTGACACTAAGGTGACCTGGAACTTTGCAATATTTTCAAACTCTCATAGGCTTTTATTCAAAATCCATATGGTGTTTCCAAACCCACTGCAAGACAAACTAATTAAATTATGTCATGTCATGATTGTTATGACCTGAAAATGGCATAATCATATGAAGAAGATTATTCTGGGAGTTATTGGAAAACATCTGAAGGATGACATGGTTATCAGCCATAGCCAGCACAGGTTCACAGGGTGAAAGTTCTGCTTGCCAAATTTAGCTTCTTTTTTATAACAAGGAAACCCACCTGGTTGATCAAGGGAAGCCAGTTGAAGTAATCTTTTAGGATTTCAGTAAAGTTTTTGATACTGTCTTTATCACAGCACCCTCCAAATGTCCAGCCCACAGCTGGATAAATGCATCCTGTGATGGTGAGCAACTGGCTTGCAGGTCAGGCACGAGGGTTATAGCGAATGGGGTGACATCAGACTGGCCTCTAGTGGAGTTCTGCAGGGTTCCATCTGGGGGCCAGTGCTCGTCAACATCTTCATTAAAGAACTGGATGCAGGACTCAAAGGCATACTAAGTAAGTTTGCCGGTGATACTAAAAATTCGGAGGAGCTGCTGACTCCCTGAAAGGCAGGGAGGCCCTGCAGAGAGACCTTGACAAATCAGAGGGCTGGTTATTCACCAACCATATGAAGTTTAACAAGGGCAGGTGCCAGATTCTGCACCTGGGATGGGGCAAACCTGGAGGTGTGGACAGACTGGGGAACAAGAGGCTGGAGAGCAGGGCCACAGGAAAGGGACATGGGGGTCCTGGCTGACAGAAAGTGCATTTTGAGTCAGCAGTGCCCTGGCAGCCAGGAGGGCCAAGCATGTCCAGGGGTGCATCAGGCACAGCATCACCAGCTGGGCAAGGGAGGGGATTGTCCTGCTCTGCTCTGCATAGGAATGGCCTCACCTGCAGTCCTGGGGGCAGTTTTGGGTGCCACAATATAAGAAAGGCATGAATTGTAGATTGTCCAAAGGAGGCCCTGAAGATGATGAAGGGCCCGGGGGAGAAGCTGTGTGAGGAGCGGCTGAGGTGACTTGGTCTGTTCAGTCTGGAGAAGACTGAGGGGAGACCTCATTGCAGTCTGCAACTTCCTCACAAGGGGAAGAGCAGGGGCAGAGGTTGATCTCCTCTCCCTGGTGATCAGTGACAGGACCCAAGGGAATGGCCTGACGTTGTGTCAGGGGAGGTTTAGATTGGATATTAGGAAAAGTTTTTTCACCCAGAGGGTGGTTGGGCACTTGAACAGGCTCCCCAGAGAACTGGTCCCAGCACCAAGCCCAACAGAGCTCAATATGTGTTTGGACAACGTCCTCAGGCACATGGTGTGATTACAGGGGCTCTTTTGTGCAGGGCCAGGAATTGGACTCATTGATCCTTGTGCACTCCTTCTAACTCAGGATATTCTATGATTCTATGATTTCTACTTGATAGCCTAATAAGAGTTTTGAAAGAAACAGTCTTTTCTTTCTCTTCCTCCTAGTAAGAAAAAAAATACATTTTTGCTTATGTGTGCTCTTCATATACGGAAGCAATGCCAATGAGATTTGTGAATTTATTGACATTATCTAACTGTCTTTTAGCTGAAAAGCATGATGTTGCTGTATCTTACTGTTATTAATCAATTTTGAACACAAAGAACACACAAATATGTTTAATTGCGCAATTCCCTAAGTCTTGAGTGATATATTTTGCAACTTGCCTATCACTCAAACAACAGAAGACTTGAGTGGAAGATATTAAAATCAATTATAAATAAAGTATCTGTGAGGACCTCTCTCTACAAACATGTGTCTCTGAATTTATGATGTGATAGCTGTATTGTAAGACATGACTAAATAAAAAGGGCATTGTCTTGCTGTGCAGATGCTTCCCTGTCCATCAGGTTTATTGACGTTTTTTTGATCTTTACTTTGCCCCTTCTCACTCCGTTCAAAACCCAGCCACATTAAATTCTGGATTATCCCAGAAAGCAGCAAAACAAGATAGCACAGTCAAAGCAGAGACCCAGAAATAACCAAGCAAGCTTGGATAGGGAGGTGTCATGCCATCGGGAAGGACCGGTGACTCTAGGGCTGTGATGGCAGGGGCACACCACAGCTCCTCAGAAGATGCAACGCTGTGTGGCATGGTGCTGTGTGAGCAAGCCCATGCTAATTCAGCAACAGTCATCTCAGGGGTATCTTTATCCATGATACACTTAATCTCAGATAATCTAGAGGTGACTAACACTATTTATTGTTAGGCCATGAAAACTCAGCCTGAATACCTGTACTAGCACTGACCTTTCTGCCCACTGAGTCACTGTTAACTCTTATTCTTGCATGCAAAGCCAGGCACAGCTCTGCTCCTAGATCCCCCTTACCCATCCCTTCATAACACTTGTTTCACAGCTCTTCCCTTCCGCATCCCTGTGTCTATGCTGGGCTACTTTTAAGCATGGTAAAGTCAAGGCAACCTGTAAGAAATACATAAGATTCCAGTAGTTTAATACTTCTCAAAACTTACTACTTTTTTATTGCTTTCAAACACTGATGCTCTTGCTACTTACTCTATAGGACAAGATGCTGCTCAGCTGGTAGTCCCAAACTGGTGGCTCAAATATATGTTTGATTAAATACTTAGAGAACTGAATTCCTTTTCAGATGTTCTGTCCACTCAAACTCCAGGCTGTTTATGTATATAGTGATATGGAAGGGTTTAGGGGACAAATTTATGGAAGTATTTTTGAAAACCACAATCTGTATTTATATTTGAAGTACTTAACATCATGGAATTATCATCATCCTGGAGTTTTCCTTAGGTCCTCTGATTCCCTGACTTTCCCCTTAGCGACCTTTAACATTGTATGTTCCTTGAACTTTGGAGGAGACTTTGCTTTATGATGTCTCTCCTCAAGGTGCCAAAATGACCATTGACACCTAAAAAGACTAAAAAAAGATGATGTCCCTTCTACTGGTATTTTATTGTTTACAGAAATCGACTTTTAATTTTTTTTTGGTTGTTGTTTGTCACAATGTCTGATTTCTGTGCATGTGGGAGGCTGTTGAGATGTCTATATGCCTGCAATCCTGGTAGCTGCTGTTTTGGTCTGTGGCTCATGCCCTTGATTTACCACTCTGCCTTTCTATTTGCTTATCAGATTAGTGACACACCAAAATGCTTCATTACAAAAGTTGTCATTTTCTTTCAGCAGTCCTTGAAAACATACTCAGTGGTTTCATTTCCATCCACAGTTTTCCAATTCTACATTTTTTCCCTCCACGTTCCTCAAAATTAGAAGTGGAAGAATTCTTCTGAAAGCATCTGGAAAAGGGCATTTTGATGGAGACTAGATATTCCTAATCAGTAACGGTCCAACAATTGCCAGATGAAAAATTTAGTAGGGTGACCGACATTACAACAAATCAGTTTGAATTAGGGGGCATGATACTGTTTAACAAAAAGGACAATGAGTCAAAACCATTTTCTTTTACCTGATAACGGAACTGCAATTGCTCCTAAGATACTTCATACTGCTGGCTTAAAAATGAGGATCCTTTCCCTGGACCATTTGCATCTTGGCACACAATCTCTAGCTCATTGTGATTCTAAACAGTGTACAGGATCCGAAACCATGCTTAGTCAGCCTGGCTAGCCACCTGAGAGCCATGAGCAATGTCCCCTTTATGAATGCTCACTTCTACTTAAGGAGGAAAAAAAAAAAAAAAAAAAGGCAAGGAAACCCATTCCTCTTGACTCCCAGAGACAGTATTGCTCCTCAGATCTTCCTTCAGTATGGCAGCAGCAACATCACCAGCCTCTCTGAAGGCAGATGCACGTTCAGGAGAAAGCGATGGCTTGTGAAAGGTAAAATGCTCTCTGGCATTAATTGCAGATCTGGTACAGAGGTACTGGTTGAAATAGTGTTTTGCTGGAGGTCAGATTAGATAAGGAGCTGACAACCTTCCTGACTTTACATACTGAAACCTTAACAAGACTGAAATCCTAAGAGGAAAGCCAAAGAAGAGGAGCTCTGGGTGCTGCTGGAAGGTATGAGACAGTGGGTGAGTCCTCACAGGTGCCCCATGCTCTCTGGTGCAGCAGGCCAGGCCTTGAGCTACGGTCCCCTACTTTCTGTATGAAATAACCAATATCTCTGGTAAGCAAAGCAGTAAGGGATCAGGGGAAGGGACAGCAGGACGGAGTCTCCTTTCAAGGCTACTCTCAGAAGAGCTTGCAACCCCAGTGAAATCCCATTGCAGACACAATGCTGTGCTGTGCTGACAGGCCTTCCCTGGCTCAGCTGCTGAGGGCAGCCTGGAGAACATGAATTTTACAAAAGCAAAAGGGCAGCCTGAATGTTGAATTACTTTTACCTGAATATAGATCCTGGGCAATGCACTCCTATGACTGTTTTTAGCTCACCCTAGCTGCCTCCCAGGCAGAGAATTCAGGACAGTGAGATTTGCAGCTGCACCACTCCTGGCTGGACCAACTGATAGCTGACAAGTAAGAAAGTAATTTTGGGATGGGACAGGGTAAGCAGGGGTCTGCTTCATTGGCTACTGTAAGCAGTAACTCCTGTGTAAGGCAATAATCCACAGTCAAAGTCAGAGGCTGTTGTGTTAAGCAATCCAGTTTCCACTTAGGCTGAAATGCTTAATGGTGAGTGCTTCATGCACATCATGTTTTCAGGCTCTGGCCCCAGCTGGTGATCTAAAGTTTGGTTAATTTTCCTTATCGTCTGGAAGTGAGCGGTGCCCTATCCTTCCCTGACCTGAGAAGGGGAAGATGTTTGCTTGTAGAAGGCACTCTTTGCCTGGATCCTGCTGGCGAGATAACCCTGTGCTCAAACACTGATGAGAAAGACAGATTCCCAGCTGTTTGCTTAGGCTGGGGTATGTCTTGCCTGAAATGGTCTTATGGCTTTCATTTTTAAGCTGCACAGGCTATCTCCCCCCCTTAGTTGCAGCCGTCTAGCATTCCTGCCAAAAGCACAGTGAAAAACAGCAATAGGCAAGTAACTAACTCTTGCTTTAGTTTTTAAGGTGTTTTGTTGCTGGAAATCAAGGGAATAGAAAGTGCTATGTGGCTCCTCCACTGTCAACCTAATCTGTGACCTGTCAGTGCACTTGCTGCTAATTCCTTTTAACACAAGTTGCTAGAAGACTGTTTCTGCATATTAACTAATATCTTCTCAGATTTTGTTCTAAGTTTTCTTAACAAACAGCACTGCAAGATGGGCTGGCTATAGCAAAGCTAGCATGTTATGATGTAACCTTCTATTTTGAACACTTGTTACAATAACTGTTAGCAATGACTATTATTCTTGAGATGCCCCTGGGTTAATACTTTACATGGACTCTGCTTCCTTCTCTGAAACTCTCCCAAACTAGTGAAATGACATTCAATGAGAAATAAAATCTAGCAGCTGCTTACAAGTTCTCATCAAATCCTGTTGAGTTTTGTGAGTTTTCCATTAACGTTGTTAAGGCTTTGGATTTGGCTTGTACTTCTAAGTGGTCTTGGGATAAAAACTAGGCAAAGGGGACTGGATGAGCATCTAGAGTGATGTAAACAAGCAGAAAGTGGAAAACCCAGACAAACTGAACTATGTCTTTTGATAAGCAGCACAAACATCACACTCGGAGGCAGAGGTGTGTGGGTCAGCTTTTTGCAGAAAGACTCAACAAGCTAAGGAGGATTTTCTTCCCTGAGCTTCTAGCAAGATTTCTTTTCATGAAAGGAAATCATGGTAGATATCTCTGTATAAAGCCAATGTACAAAACCAGTCAGTTTATTTGAACATTTAACTGTGCATCTGATTATACCATTGCTTTCCATTTTGTACATGAAACCACTTCTCATGCTACTAGAAGGTGAATTCTTCATATACACAAATGGGGGGCCTTTTTGCTGATGTGGAAGTGAAGCTAGGTAGCACAGAGGCAGGAAGCTCTTCTTCTCTTCTCTTCTCTTCTCTTCTCTTCTCTTCTCTTCTCTTCTCTTCTCTTCTCTTCTCTTCTCTTCTCTTCTCTTTTCTCCTCTCTTCTCCTCTCTTCTCCTCTCTTCTCTTCTCCATTGCAAGTCTAAATGAAGTAGTGCACATGCACAGTTTTTAAAGGAAAGACTTTTGGCACGTCTGTGGTAATCAAGGTCTGTGGCTTAAACTGCTGAGTTCAGGCTGGTTGATGAGAAGTCCAACACGACCCAGCAATGTGTGCTGGCAGCCCAGAAAGCCAACAGCATCCTGGGCTGCATCAAAAGCAGCTTGGCTAGCAAGGCAAGGGAGGGGATTCAGGCCCTCTGCTCTCAAGGGACCTTATGAGAAGCTGGAGCTGGAGTGATTTGTCCAGCTCTATGGTCCCCAACATAAGAGTGGTGTGGATCTGCTGGAGTGAGACTTGGAGGAGTGCAACGAAGACGATCAGAAGCATTTCTGGAGCATTTCCCATGTGAAGACAAGCTGAGAGGGTTGGAGCTGTTCAGCCTGGAGGACACCTTATAGCAGCCTTCCAGTACCTAAAGGTAAGTCTAAAAGAAAGCTGGAGAAGCACTTCTGACAAGGGCATGTAGTGATAAAACAAGGGATAATGGGTTTATTCTGAAAGAGGGTAGATTTTGATTAGATGTTAGAGATTCTTCACTGTGAGGATGGCGAAGCACTGGAACAGGTTGCTCAGAAAGGCTGTGGATATCCCATCCCTGGAAGTGTTCAAGGCCAGGTTGGATGGGGCTCTGAGCAACCTGGTCTAATGGAAGGTGTCCCTGCCCATGGCAGGGGGGGTGGAACCTTTAATGTCCCTTTCAACCTGAATGATTCTATGATTCTGTGAAAATGGTCTGAGCCACTCTACCTTGCCATGACCCAGGGATCCCTGTGGGCAGCATGTGAGATACTCATCATGGTCTGAGCTCTAGGACAAACCATGAAAAATTTCTGCGTGCATCTACAGTAACAGCTGATGATTATTTTTCCTTTGAACTTTGTCCAAAGTTCATCGCTAAAAAACAAACTTTGGGCTGTGTGTATTGACTCCTCAGCAAAATAAACATGCCAAATCTCTAATAACACTTAAATCACTCATTCTAGATTCTTTCAACTTGCTTGTTAACCAGAAAGATAAAAACCAGTAAAATAAACATGCTTTACTCATTTATTTTCCTGGTGCCTCTATCAAAAAATCTGAAGGACAAAAGCAACTCTGGTCTGATTGTTTTCTGAGTAAGCTGACCCCTTGCTTCAGATTAACTGAAGGTAAAATCAAAATCCAGGCTGTCTTGGCTGTAACATTTGGCCTCTACAGCTTGAAGTGCTGGTAGTAAAAGTTTACATGGGGGAGGGAAAATCTGAGTATTGGAGTTGGGATTTTCAGGGGGGGTTAAAAACTGGTTACAGGTTTGAGATTGGAGGGCTAAGGGAGGGGGCTGGGTGACACCCCAGCCACAGGAGAAATCACAGCAAACTACAAGCAGATCTGACAGCAATAGAGCTTAGCCCAGGCTCACTTGATCTATTCAAAGACTGTAGAAACAAAGTAGAAAGAAGAAAAAAGCAAATACATATTTATTAGAAATGGTGTAATATCTAATATCTTAGTTATACTAACCATAACACCTCTTGTCACAGCTGGACACGTTGAAAGATCCACTGTGATGGCTGCTGGAGTTTTGGTACTCTTGTGCACACGACCTTACCTGATATCTCATGAACTGTGCACCTATCAGTAACTGATGTGCACCCAGATACAATTTCTGTGTTTTTCTTTTCTTAGTATTCTGTCAACTGTGCTGTTTAGTATCATACCTGGCTTGCAAAAAAGAAAAAAAAAAAAGAAAAAAGAAAAAAAAACGAAAAAAAGAAAAAAGAAAAAAAAGACAGGGTAGGAGAGAGTGCCTCCAAAACAAAAACAAAAACAAACCAACTAAACAACAACAAAACAAAACAAAACAAAACAAAACAAAACAAAAACAAAAAAACCCCACAACCTGAACAATGTGATATTAAAAAAATAAAGGCATTTTTGGAAAACTCTATTTGCTTCATACCTTTTCCTTTTTGTGGATTTAAGGTTTGTGCCTTTAAGGTCACATCCACAAACCCACAGGCTAGAAACTTCATTAAAAAATAATAAGCCTGAGTTTCTTGCATAATTGTATGTGTCCAGGAGCTACAGCTTTAAGAAGGGCACTAAATGTTGTAAAGTTCACAATTAAATCACACAGACCTTGGCAACAAATTGATGGAAAAGAAGTGGAAAATTAACAGTAATTAAATAAACAATGGCTTATAGATCTCTTTTTTACAGTTGAGAGGAAACCTTGCTGTAAGTTCTCACTCACGCTGAGCCCTCTAGAATCCTCTAGATGATAAAACTGTGCGTTTCTGCCCAATTACGACTCGTCCCCGAGTTACTCATCATGACTGCTTTATAGATTTAGTTTCACAATATAATAAAGAGTTCATCGTGGCTTCCTGAAGCATTTGCAGAGATAACGCAAACACTTACTTTTCTTCATAACTTATGTGCATTTCGAAGGAATAAAGCGATGAAAGAGGCTATTAAAAAAAAAAAAAATCAGTTTTGCATTGCATCAAACCCCGGCTTTTCGTGAGAGCTCATGCAAATCCCGCGGCATCCAGAACACGTCCCAGTGCTTGAGCAATGGTCGCTCCGACAGAAATGCGAGGTTTTAAGTATTTCTGAGGCTCTGGAGACTTTCAGAAGCCGGAGACGCACAGGGGCATGCCTGTAACTTAAGCTAGTGTACTGCAGATAAGGGCTGACCCTGCAGGGGCTGGCTGCTGGCGTTCGGGCAGCCCCCAGCAGCTCCTTGCGCGGTGGCAGGAACCGGGGGGACCGCGGTCCCGGGGCTGCCGGCACAGGCGGGCCCAGAACCCCCCGAGGGGACGAGGGAGGCACCGAGGAGCCCCCGAAGCCCAAGCCACGTATATTTGATTTCCACGCCAACGAGTACCGCAGAAACATTCCAATCCATGGCGTGTTAACTTCCCTGCTTTGAACCTGCCCATGAAAGTTTCTGACTCGCTACGGTTGGTGGTGGTGGTTTTTTAGTGTTTTGTTTTGTTTGATTTGGTTTGGGTGGTTTGTTTTTTTTTTTTTTTCCTTTCTTTCTTTCGGGAGGGGAATTGGAAGAAGAATGGGGAAAAAAAAAAAAAAAAAAGGGCAAAAAAGCAGAGAAGGCTGATGTGCCGCCGCTCGCACGAAAGCAAATGGAGGCATCGCCCGGCACTGGAGTAGTAAGTTAATAAATAAATAAGCCAAGCCCGCTGCGTGAACGTCGAGGTGGAGGAGGGAACACCCTCCCTCCCTGCCCGGCCGCGCGGCGAGTAGGTGCGCTATTCCTTCGAATAACATGGCAGGGCCGGCGATGCGGAGAGGGGCGGGAGGGAGGCTCCGGGCCCGGGCGAACGGGCCGTGGCGCATCCGCGCCTCATTCACGGCGCTGAGGGCGCCGCGCTCCCGCGCTCCCTCCCGCCGCCGCCGCCGCCGCCGCCGCTTCCTGCGCGCGCCCCCCGCCGCCCCCGCGGCCCTGTTGCATCAACTTCCTGTGCGGAGCCCCTCGCGGCAGGGCCCCGCGCGCCGGCTCCTCCCGCCCGCGCGCGCCCCCCCCCCCCCCCCCACCTCTCCGCTTCCTGCGCGCGGCCCCGCGCGCGCCCCCGTGCGCCGCCCCCGCCGAGCCCCGCGCGCCGGGCCGGGCGGGCGCGGGGAGGGAGGGGAGGGGTGTATGTATGTGTGTGTGTGTGTGTGTGTGTGTGTGTGTGGGCGCGGGGGGGGTCTCGGCTGGCGCGCGGCCGCCCCCGCACTGCTCTCCCCGGGCCCCTGCGCCCTCACGCCCGCCCGGTACCGGCGGTGTGGGGCGGCGCGGCCGCCCAGTGCCCCCCGCGGCCGCGGCCGGCGGCGCCGCTGCTCCGGCAGAGTTTGGTGCCCTACTTCACTCTACTTTAGTTTCACTCACTTTACATCCGGGCTTTTTCCCTAGGCAATGGGGGCCGCAGCACAGCCCGTTCCTTAGGCAAAGGGAAATAAATTCGCCGCACCGACACGTCAAGTAGTCCCCCCTCAGGAGAAGCCGCCGAGCCCGCCCTCCCGGCTCCCCCCCGCTACCCTGGCCCTCGCCCGGCCGGCGGCGTCCGGCCGTCGCAACGGGGAGTGGGTAGCGTGGGCCTGCCGGTCCCCGCTTCCCCAGCGGGTCTCCAGCGGCGGGCCGGGCCGGGCCGGGCCGGGGCGGGCGGGGGCGCGCGCGGCGGCGTGTCGGGAGCGCGCCGCAGGCAGGCAGGCAGGGAGGCCGGCGGCGGAGGGATCCCGGCGAGCGGTGTGCTGCGGCCGGGCCGGGTGAATGGGATTGAAGAAGAGTTCAGCTTCTCGGCTTGTTTTTGTGTTACAGTTTCTCTCCTCCTGCGCCTCTTCGGCTTCGTGCCGCCCTCCCCGCCCGCTCCCTCCTCCCCGCCGCAGGAGGAGCCCCCCGCGGAGAGGGGGAAGGAAAAGGACCCCACAGAGGCGAGAGCGAGCGAAGAGGAGGAGGAGAAGGGAGCAACCTACCATCTTCCACTCCCCGCTTAGCTTAAAGAAAGTGAGAGGAGGAGAGAGAGAGAGGCGCCCAGAAGAGGGGGACAGGGAGGCCCAGAGGAGCGGCGGCGCCGGCACCCTCCCCCTATGAAGAAGAGTCCTCCCCCTCACAGAGAGGTCCTGCCAGGGGGACCCCGGCCGGCCCGCAGCAGCACCGCCGCCGCCAGCAGGGTGTAGTATCCCACCTTTCGGATTCGCCTCCTCCTCCTCCTCCTCTTCCTCCCTGCCCCCCCCCGCCCCCCGGGCGCCGTCCCCCCCTCTCCCTCCCCGCGCCCCCCGGGATGGCGCCGGCGCGCCCCGCACTCTCCGGCCAACTTGGCGATGAGGAGCAGCAACTTCGCCGCGGCCCCCGGCCCCTCCCTCGGGGGGGTGGCGGGGAATAGCGGAGCGTCCCGGGGCGGCCCCCCGGCCTCCCCGGCAGAAGTTTGTGAGCGGGAGCGGGAGAGGTGGAGGAGGGTGACACTTGGGGTAAAAGGAGGAGGTGACACATTGGGGTTGGGGGGAGGAGCAGGGGAAGGAGATGACACATTGCACTGGGGATGGGGTGGGGGAGGGAGGCTTATCCCCTCCCCTCCGGTTTCCTTCAGGATGATTATTTCCAGGCCCTTTTCTCTCGGTCGGGTCCTTCGCCGCGATGCTGTCGGGGAAGTTTTATTATTATCTGGGAAATGATGCCGCTCTCGGTGATGGATAATTCGTAGTAAATCCGCTGCTGCGGTTTTTTCCTTTTTTTTTTTTTTTTTTTTTTTTTTTTTTTTTTTTTTTTTTTTTCTTCCCTCCTTCCTTTCATTCGTCTTTGTGGCCCGAGCAGCGCCGGGAAAATTCCGTTTCTTCAGCAACTTGTTATTCCGGAGCCGGGCCTGCCCCCCTCGCCTTGGGGCTGCCCTTCCCGCACAGGTACAGGGCCGGGGGTGCCCATGCCTGCCCCAGCACTGGGCACGGACACTTCTTTATTTTGGTTTGTTTCCCTCCCTCCTGCGCCCGTGTAGGTGGAGTGGGGCTCTATGTGGGACTCTGCCATTTGGTGTAGTCCTCTTATGCTTGTTCCTTTCCTTTCTTCACTTGCCTTCCTGCAGAATTTTTTTTTTTTTTTGTTGTGGTGTGTGTTTTGTTTTTTCCTGTTCTTTATTATTCCGTGCTTAACTGTCGGTAGAGCTTTCTCCTCAACCACCTCTGCAGTTTGGTGGGTGCTGGTGGGTTAGTACGCTGAGGTTTTTTGGATGAATTCGTATTTTATTAATGCATGGAGCTCTTCATTCAACTTCTTCTCAAGTGTCAAAAAATAAGGCTATGAACAGATGTGTTTCAATATGGAGAAATTTCTAAGTTCCTAATTCTTGGGGGTGGAGGAAAGAGTGCCATTGGAGAGTGGCTTTTGTTTTCGATTGGTGAACAAATGTCATCACATTTCAGTCACGTGCTGTAATATTCTTTGTTCAGCTATCAAAGTATGATATCTGCTACACCTGTTCCCACTTTTTAATTGTAAGTAACGGTGATTGCCTGCAAATCTTATAATTGCAGATAGGAGCACTTTCTCCCCCTTCTATCCTCTTGGATATTTGTTTGGGCCCCAAGCACGGAGCTTGACAATGAACTTTTGTTCGCTGTGGAGACTGCATGTAAAAAGGTCCCACTGGGGGTGATAACATGCGTGTCACGAGAAAGTTGTGTGCTGTGGTGTTCCGTGGGTCGGGGCAGGGAGAGATCCGGTGGGGATGTGCGCTCCGTCATGGCAGGGCTTGAGGAGGAGGTAGGCTTCTTTGGGCCAGGCAGATTTTCTTGTGCTGTTGCTTGCTCTCAGGTTAAGGGATAGATACTCCTGTACGCCCTGTGTGTAGATAGATGCATCTTTTTTTGCGTAGCTTCAGATTTTCAGGTATCAGAAATAAAATGGATTTTGGCTGTCTGTTTACTCTTTTTTTTTTTTTTCTCCTCTCCCCCCCCCCCCCCCCATTGTGCTCACTTCTAACAATGAAGACACCTGCTTAGTTTCAGTTTTGTAAGTCGGCTTCCTCTGGCTTTCCTGTGATTTCCTGGAGTTAGCTGGTGAGGCTAGATCTGCTACATAGCAGGGGAATTGCTAACTTTCATGAAGGGAGGCTTCTTTTGAGGCTTCGTTTGTGAAAAAAACCAAAACATATATTTTAAGGCCTTGTTTAAAAAAACCCTTAAAATTCTAAAATTCATTACTTCTACCAGGTTAATATGTAAAGAGAGAACTTTAATATTAAACTTGTTAGTGATTGTGTATAATACAACTTTATAGTTTTTATTAAATAGAGACACTAAATTACTGCTGAGAACAGGATCTTAAAGAAATAAAAAATAGCATAACTACCCATATTAGTTAAAGAAGTTAATTATCATACCTTAGGAGAAAGATCACAGTCTTTGGAAATTTTATTTATATCTGTGCATGCTTCACGATAGCTAAATGAAACTTTCTTTGGGGCTATTTTTTATTATTCTTTTCTAGAAAGGAATTCTGTAGCTCAGTAAATGAAACTTTAAAACTGTATTTAAAGAAATAGATGATGAGATTCTCAGATGTTTTTGAAACTTTCAACTTCACTATGGTAGAGAGATTATTTTATGATAGTTATATCAGCTAGGGGGTTGAGCTGATACAGAGGCATTATGGAGCAGCCTCTCTATCCATTCATTTCATGTTGTACAGTAGTGTGTATAGAGTATCTCTTCAAGGTCTTAAGAGACCTGTTGTCCAGCAGAAGGTAGGTGCTGGGAGTACTTGCCACCAGATGGATGTCAGCTGGGTCATATCCCAAGATTTTAGCCTTAGTGACCTGAGCAACAAGAAATTTGGAGTGGATCCCATTATGGGTTTTGGTGATTTTTCATTTAACTGGTGAAGCTAACGTGTTGTGTAATTCAAAATGTTACGTGGAGGAGTGTTTTATTGTTAATAATTATTTTCCATTAGTATTTTTAGGATTTTTACCTGAAAGTTTTTAATCTTTGCTCTCCTCTACGCGCATCCTGAACTAGTTTTGTTGATGGAAGCAGGCATTTGAAAGTGGTTTTCTTCCTTTAGGGAAAATAAAAAAACTTTCCTTCAAAGAACTTAAAGAAAGCAAAAGTAGGAAATTAAAACTTAAGCTGCTTAGAAAAAAGTGCTATTGTGTTTTCCAGCTTCAACAGTGAGATCTCCGCTTTAAGTTTAGATTTTGTAAAGATATCTCTTCACTGTTGGTTATTCAGCTTCAGCTGTATTTCAAATATTGGTCCTAACTATTTCTTATTCCAACTTTGCTTTTTTTTTAGAGATGAGGTTTTATGTGTGCCCATTAAACTTCACTGTAGAAATTATGATTTAAAAAAAATTAAAAATATCTTGGTGTGGATCCTTAAAAAGGACACAATTTTCATTGACTTTTTAATTTTTTAGAAAATAAATGTGTTTTATTGACTCCTTAAAAAGTTGTATAATTCTGTGTGCAGTTGGAAAGTTTTGATAGTGAGCCTGGCTATCACTTGAGCTGTTCATGCAGTTTGTTTATAATGAACACATTGTAGCTGCTCAGTTCCTTTATCCTTATTCTCAGAGCCATGAAGAGTTTTATTTGGTGAAATGATACTACCGGAAATTGTTTGCAGTGGAGATTTCTCTTTTATTTTAGTTCAGTTTGGAGAAACCTTGATGAACTTTCATGTGTTATTGGCATTTTGCATGGGTACCAGAAACTCAAGAATGAATGTCATGTGAGAAACGTGTTGGTGACCCTAACCTTCTTGGTATTGTTTCAGGTTTGTTGGTTTTACTTGTTTAAAGTATTAAATATAAGAAAGAACTTCATAGGGTTGTAGAGCATTACTTTTTGGAGGACCATCTCATGGGTGAGCTGTAAAGCATCTCCTTCAGGAGAGGCTTCTTGTGTAGAAGGGGCAGTGCTAAAACCCCATTATTAAGCTTCTAATAGTATTTCTTCACCGTCCCCTTCCCCCTTTATGCTCACAACTGTGCAGTCACATGTGTAGCTGTATACTAGAAGTGTAAGAGTCTACAAAAGGCCTGGCTCCTGTACGTTCATGAATTGCCCTTGTTCAATTACTCTGTGCCAGAAAGCAGCTCACATCCTGTTTCTGATGTATTTTAACAGCACAAAGGTTATTTAGGAACAGACCATATACTGGAAAGGTGGGGCAGAGCGCAGAAGGGTTTTGAGATGTCTGCCGAATGCAAAGGGTTGGTACTTATTTCTGTACCCTGTAATTAGAGGGTATAGAGGGATAGTTTTTATAGGTATCTTACAGCAATATTTCATGTTCAGTATAGCACAAAGCCAGTGTCTGCCTTGTGCTGGTGGTAGAAAAATGCATTATGCAGGCAAAAAAGAATTTTATTTACATTTGGTGGTGGAGGGGGCAACTTTGTATTTTCTCATTTTCCTTTCATTTTTTTTCCTTATGGCACATAGAGTCTCATAAAAAAAAAAAAAAAAAAAGGCAGCCGCTTTGTTTCTTTCAGAAGTTTTTATTTATGGCTCCTGCACTTTACAAAGTTCCTCTCTGGACTGAAATGGTTAAAGTGTGATTTAAAGTTTGATTTAAAGTTTTTGATTCTGCTTTTGTTATGTCAAAACTTCACGAAAGTGAAGTGTAGATCATAGAATGGCTGTAAAATGTGCAGAAATCCAAAGAGTTTTTAAAAAGTACTTAGTGCTGAGGAAAGGTGCACTTGCATCGTAATCAGACTTTGCAGTTAAAATCACCTGTCCCTAAAATAATTTTTATCGCTGTAGAAAGTTCTAACAGGTCTCTTTGTTTGGTCTGAGAGGACTGCCCTGCCTACTGTCCTAACAAAGCCCCAGCTTTGCCACAGAATCTTTTGTTTTAATACTTTGATCATTCCAGGTTTTTGAGGAAAAAATGTGCTGCTCGATACGGGCTTATCTGCAGCATTTATTTTCTGGTATACGGTTTACACCAGTTTAATGTCTCTGATGGAATTATAAAGTTCCTCACGCCTTAAAAGCTCTTTGCCTAGATGGTTTGACCTATTATTTGTTCCCTCTTGCCCGAGATTTCTTGTTCGCTGTCATTACAAACGCTCACTCTCTGATTAGAGACTGTATGCTCAAAGCGTGCTTTGAAAACCCGCACACCACAACACAAACGTGCTGCCTCCACCCCCAGACCCCAGCCCCAGCCTAATGTTTGTTGTTCCTGGTGGAAATGCATCTATAAGTGGTCCAGGAGCAGCGAGGCTCTGCTTCGTGTGAGCTTTGTTCTAGGCCACATTCGTACAGCATCTATGTATTTTTAATGTCTGATTCCTTAAAATGTGTGTTTTCTGATTCCGCCCTTCCACCTGACAGTACTGCGCTTGTAGGACAGAAGAGAAAGTTTGCTTGGTACAGAAGTTGTGTCACCTGCCTCTGAAGTGAGGGACTGTACCTTTGCACGTGTAATTAAAAGTATGCTTTGAAAATGCAGCCAGTGTGTTTCTTGAACTGCAGTATGGATGTGTGAGTAGTTAAAACAAGTGAGGGCAGATTTGAGCCTGTGACTCTGAGATGGCCTGTGAGAAAACTCGAGCAGAGCAGCCAAGCTTACGGGTGGTTCAGCTTCCTTGTTTCTGTGGATGAAATACAAGCTGTCAGTATGAAAGGGAGAAGGAGCATTGATTCCTTCCCCTCTTCCACTTCAACCCTGCAGATCCAAGTTAACTGTATGGATCCCAAAGGCAGCATAGTTGCAAACAGTTAATTGAAGAGATCAAGTGGTATCCTATTGAAGCTTCAGATTGTTTTAACAAAACTTCTGAGTAATAATTATTTTCTGATAAGCTGGCTGATAGTAACTATGGCAACAGCTGTCTGGCCTATGGACAGCACTGCTGTATTGACAAAACCTTTAGATGCTCCTGAGGCCTCTTGCCTCTAAAGGGAAGTGCATCCAGGATGACTTTCAGGTGACTGAAGCATCATCATTTCTTTCTCTTGCAGTGGGATGCTGTCTTTCTCTTGGCCCAGCCTTTTCCTTTTGCATGGTCCTTTTTCTTTTGCATGTTACTGCAGGTGCTGCCTGCTAGCCTGGAAATGCTGCGAAGACTGTCTTGTACTACAAGGACTAGGGAAACATATAAGTGCTTGGATGGAGTTTTATATGCATATTATTGTTTTTTAGTTGTTTTAATAATAATAATCCAGGGTTCAGGGAAGCAGGAGAGGGGGAAAAAAAGGAGGACTTATTCATTTTGTTCCCTGGTTGTTTCCTTCCTCGATTAAAACCTTCTTAGAACAGACTGGTAGGGGGAGCTGCCATTCCCTTTACTGAAGTACAGCATATTCCTCTCTGAGGCCTACGCTGAGACACAGCTATTTAATTTTCAGCTAAGAGCCACTTTTCAGAAGAGAGGCAAGCCTCTGCTTTAGCACATTGTAGAAATGGAGGAGGAGAGCAATTTGTTTCCAGATAACTGAATTCTGGACAGGGAGAATATGCTCCTCACCAAACATACTTTTCCTATTGCTATTCAAAAGAGTACTCTTTAATGTTATTAAATGTAGCAGTCTTGGGAGAAAAACCCCATAAACTCTTGTTGCACTTCAGTAAAAGATTTTAAAAAGCTACAGCAAACTGTGCATGTTTGAAAGTAGCCAAACTGCTATTCTATGAGGACTCTTGGTTAGCTGATGTTTATTTCTGCATAAATCTTTGGCCTCCTAACTTCAACACACTGAGAACTGATTATCAATCCAGCTTAACTGATGGTTACCAGCAGCAGTCTCCCCATTCGGGGTGTGTGTGTTGTTTGCAGGCCTGTGGAAGTGTGCAATATGGCCTACATCTGGTCTCATCTTAGAGAGAAGAATGTGCTCCTGGAAACTACAGGCCCCAGTGTGCAGTGCTGTGTTTTTATTGCAATGGCCTGCCAGGATTGTGCTGTCCTAAGGCATCTTGGGAGCTGTAGTGTTCTTGAGCAGAAGTTGGGGATTTGGAGTGAAGAGTAAAAGATCTATCATGTTCTAGATATGCAGTCCTCAATACCTTATCCAGCTCTTGTTGGTCAGCTTAAGCCTATGCAGCAGTCAGGTGTTTTTGTTTACAAGTCAAAAATGATTTATAGTTGGGTAATATGTTTAGAGAAAAGCAGTCCGTGAAGGAACTTTCAACTGCTTATATGTTTTTGTACAAAGAATATATTAATTGTACTAATGTTTTGCTCCATCTGTGATTGCAGGTATCTTATTTGATATTCTGGAGATTTTTAATCTTTTGAAGCAATGTTATGGATGGAAACATTTGGCAGAAGGGGATTTCTGTTACTGGCAGTATGGCAGCCATGTTGTCCTTTCCAGTTGCTGGTAGGGACAGTGGGTCACAGTGGATTTCTTTTCACACAGTGAAAGGGAGTTTTAACAGCATTTTTAACTGATGAGAGCTCACTTCTCTGCTGTGTTTCTTGAGAGCGAGTGATGACATAGCTGCCCCCATGCATCAGAGCAAGGGACCCAATTTGTGTTCCTGCTGTGGGGGCTCGTGACTCCATTGCTGCTTCCCAAGGGGACACAGAGCCACAAACACAGGGACTGGCGGGTGCCACCAGAAGCAGAACACATCTGGCAGTTTTGGTCAGGTGTGTTTAGTCCTGAGCGCTGCACTTGAACTCACGTCAGACTCGCATCAAAGAATGTGAAGTGTTTCTGAAGGAGGTGTAGAGGAAAAGTAACTTTTCAGAATACTTTATTTACATCCGTAGGAATTGTGTATTTTTACACAACACTCTCAGACAGATTTGCCAAAGTTAACATGGACATTAATTTGATTTTGGTTGTTCATCCAGCAACAAGTTTAGTATTTGCTGTAATCTTGTGTGCCACGATTTGGATAATGCAGTTCATTACTGCATTATCACCAACACTGAACTTTAACTGATCCCTGTCAATTTCTTTGTTCTTCAGTTTGTATGAGTTATTACTATAAAAAGGCTTGTATTTAAGTGTCAGACAATATGAAATACACTTTGTTTTTATATTTTTGGAGAAATTAATTAGAGCTTCAGTCTTGCAAGAAGTCATGTTATTTAACACTAACTCCTGCCGAAGTTAGAGATAATAGCTGAATGCCTAAAATCAGAATCTGTATAAGTAGCAGCTGGATTAAGACCTCCAAGCTTCTAATGTTGGAAAGTAGTTTCTTTGTAATCACCATAATTAGCTAATATCTAGGTCTGTGTGATACAATTTTTCTTCTTTTAGTAAGTGTCCAGAAATTATGCTCATTATAAATTCAGAATTCACGTGTGCTTCATAGTTGTGCAAAAAAACACCCAAAGCCTAAAAAAAGTTTCTCCTTCCTTCACCTGTACAGATTATAGATATGACAGATATTTAGGTGGAGATAGCTTCCTCGAGGCAGGATTGTATTTTGTCAGCACCGATACATTGTATACACTGTATGTTGCTGGCACTGTTTAACACTGATACAAAAAGATGAAGAGATTCCTCTAAAACCTAAGGGGTGCTGTAATTGTAAAGGACTGGGTAAACAGTAATACAGTTTTCTTTTAAGTGTTCCCAGCCCCTTCACAGCCCATGTGGAGCAAATTGCTGACAGGACATGCACTTAGCTGAAATAGTTACTATTAGTATCTTGACATGATTAGAAAGGCTGACATTGTTGCTGTGCAAGGATGAAATTCGCTTTCATTGGCTGATGGGGCCTAGACAACAGGCAAGAGAAGAAACCAAGATCTATATGTAGTGGAAAGATGATGTAGCTTGTCTGTCAAGGACGTTTTACCCTCTGTAGAGAGCCTGCAACAGTGCCCTTTGTAACACTGCTGTATCAGGGTATCCTAGATAAGGGAAGTGAGAAGTAGGGATGTACAAAGGGGTTTGATGCATAGTTATACAGAAAAACTTCTGTAAGTACTTCTTATCTCATAAGAGCAACTCTGTCCTGATCTGTGAAGAAATTGTGGCCCTGCTCAAGCCAATGGGAAACTTCACAGTTGAATTGAGAGTACCAGGATTTCATTCTTTCCCCCCCAAAATACAGTTTTAAGTGGATTTTGCAGGCCTGAAGCACTGGACAAAATTTGAAGGATCTGGCACCTGTTTAAGATGCTGCTGCTGATCCCTGGGGAATCTCACACTGGGTACTTTGTCTCCTAGTGTCTTTGCTATGCCTTTAAAAAGTGGCTAATATTGAGCTCTTGTAATGCTTTGTAATACTTGGAATCTATTTATTCAGGGCTTTTACTTAATTTGTTAGGACAACAAAATTTTGCATGAAAGCCAGAAATTAGTCCTTGATGTGTCCAAGGAATACTTTCTGTCTCTATCCCTCTTGCCAGTGTGACAAAACTGTTCCTATTGAGATATTTGGCCTGAAATTTGAATAACCTGACTTGTGATGGACTTAAAAAAAAAAAAAAAAAAGCCCAAACAATTAAAAGCACAATAAAAATCCAGCCCCCCAACCTCACTAACAAACCTTTTTCATAACTCTATAAAAGGACTACAATGGCCTGTATTACTAATAATGAAGCTTTTTGGTAATTTGCATCTGTCTGGAGCTCCAGATACCATTTCAGTGCTGCTTAGCTTGCAGTAATTGTCTCTGATAAGCATCTTCATCATGTAAATCTAGTGTGTGTAGCATGAATTTGCTGCATTAAGGATGCTTTTGTCAGTGACCCCAAATGGGAAGGATGTGGCTACCTGAGCTTCCCTTTTTGCCCTTTCAGAGAGTACATTCTGGTCAGAAATAAATTGGGAAGCACTAGCAAGGTTTGTGCTGTTACTGAATGCCAGGTACTTGCCCTTGAGTCAACTGCAATTCTTTTCTGAAGGAGGAATCCCACCAGACCATACCTCTTCTTTTGCGGTCTGAGAGAACCGTGCTGAAGTCAGTGGATTTGTCACTGTGGAACTTGTTTCAGAATCAGACTTAAGTTTCCACTTTCTACCTGCAATTTGGTGCATTTCACCTGCTCTACTTTCTTTTGAATGTCAGCCTCTAAAATAAACATGGAAATAGCCTCCCTTCCCATAATTATCATCCATGTGTGGCAGTTTCTTCTTGCCATAAGACTTACAATGTCGTCTTCTTCTACCTTACTTCTTGCAGGAATTATATTTGGATGCCTCACTGTTGATGAGGAATTTGTGTAGTGTTTAGTGTAATGAAATGTTTTTTCCTCTGTTGATGAGCTGCTCTCTTTGCAGTCAGTCAAAACCTGGTGATGTTGGCCTGATAGATGCAGGTGCTGGGTTAGTGCCCTACTGTGGTAACAGTATCTTCTCAGCTGAAGAGTTGATTGGTTGGGCATAGGTCAGTGACACTGGGAATACCTGCCTCAGGTTGTATTGCACTGACATTGTCATTGCTACAAAATTGCATGGGCAAAAATACTGAGCTTAGGCTTGTTCCTTCCTGAAGTAAGATAAAATTGTATGATTCCTCACCATTTCACAGAATGACAGGTTGAAAGAGACCTCCAAGATCATCAAGTCCAACCCATATTCTTTTTGTTTAAAGAGTAACTTTGCAAAGCAGTCTCCATAATGGTGGGCACTACGCTGATGTCACAGTAGTGTGAGTGCTGGTCTTGATCCAACTGCATATCGGCATATACAAATACATGCTGGAGTATGCAGTACTAGTTCAGTGCTCCATACTGTCTTGTCTCATCTTAGTCTCTGTTGTTGCAGTAAGTCTTCCTGCCACATGGTGGTTTGCTCCATCTTCTAGGACAATGTTGGAGTAGGGCTGTTGTATACATGGAATCAGTGGATCCCTGGGAGAGCAGGAGAAGATTGTGATGATGTTGGTGTGAAGGAGTGTGAAGGGGTGTCCCTCAGCAGCATGTTACTGCCTTTTCCTCTGGATTAAGCACCCTGGCCCCTCGGGAATAAAAATAATTGGCTGCCACCAGAGCCTTCTTAAAACTGCCAATCTTTTTGGTCAGGAAGTGCAATAATACCATGCTCCGTGATACTCTCACTCTCTGTCAGCATTGGGAAGGTAGAAAATGATATGCCTTTCAACTGTTTATAGTAGCCACTAAAATTAGATAAACCTGCAATTTATTTTTCCAACTTTAAGTAAACAGTTAAAAATCTGTGGCAATCAGTGTGAGTAGAACTGTTTTGGACACCTAGTTTTCTTGTAGCTGAAGTCTACTTCCATTGTACACCAGTCTTGCACTTTTCTTCATTAAATGCTAATTGTATGCTCGTGTGATTCCGTGTTAGATTTGCCTAGTGATTCAGTGTTATGTTTGTAACCTTGTGTGTAAGTCTTTTTACTTGTATTGAATAATCATGGTTTTGTGAAGCAAGGAACTATGAAGTTTATGGTTACTTGAATCCTTCCTTTCAGATTAGTGACTGCCATCAGTACTCCCACACTGAGTGTGACTATCCCAGCTACAAATACCATTCTCCAGATGCTACAGTTCCCATTTGTGTACTTTTGAGGAGAAGAAAGAAGAAGAAAAAAGTCTTTTAGGGGGTAAGGAAGGAGAATATAATAAAAGGGGAAGGAAAGACAGTATTTGAGATTGATACCTGTGTACTGGAAGCAGTGAAAATGCCAGCTGACTGGTATGTAGGGGGAGGAAGATCAGAGCACATCAGTGTAATAATTTTGGAGTGCTTCCTGTTGACTTGTTAATACAACATGGAATTTGGCCCAGGCAATCTGCTGTTGTGAATCAGCATAGTTTATTCACTGGAGTATAGGTGTGCTTGTTATTATTCGAGAATCTGCTTTACATAAAAGATAACAGGTCAGTCTGGTAAGTAGCATTATTCTCATATTTGGATTAGAAACTGACGTAGAGAGAGAAATTGATTTATTCTGCACTGCAGTAATTTCATTGAAGACCTTAAACTAGGAATGGAGGCCTTCCCTTGTGTGTTTAATCTAGAAAACTGTCTGCTTCATTCATATCCATAATGTTGCTATATTGTAAATGAAAGTGAGCTTAAAACTGATACACTGATTAAGTATGGGTGCTGTACAAATAGGTAGTGTTGTCCCAATGGAACTGAGATTCTTGTAAAACTGGTTGTACGAAATAAATAGGGTACTTTTTTCTAAGTGTTGGATGTAGTTTTTTAGGTTTCTTGGGTTGAATGAAAAGTAAAGGCTTGAATGGGGATGGGAGACCTTCTGATACATGGGGAGATAATGATAAATTTGACTTTGAAATCCAGTAAAATCTGAGTTGCATGGGTAAGCATTGGTGCAAAGAAACAGTCCTAAGTTCTGCAGAATGTGGAAAAAAAAGAGAAGGAAGGTAGTGGTGGTGGTTGTTGCTGTCTACCTTTCTAGCTCTGTTGCAATATACTGCAATTATACTACTGCATTTTATCATGTAGATATGATTGTTTCTAAAACATCTTCTGAATGTACTTTGTCTATGTCCTACATGTGAATGAAGTTCCAGTAACTTTACTGCATACCATCACTATTTCTGTGCCACACTTTGAGTCTGGTACAAAGGATTTTACAGATCTAGTTGGGTGGAATGGTTCAGTGCACAGCAAAAGTAACACTGAGTAACGAGTGTCGTCAGTGCTGAAGTCTTAACTGCTTGTTAAAACTATTTTGTGTACAGCTTATGTGAGCAGAATTCTTCAGTCCTCCCAAGTGAGTACTGTTCAGGGACAGATATCTTGTTCTGTTAATTTGAAGAAATGCCTTTTCCAAGTGAAAAATCAGCAGAGTTGGCAATACTCAAGTTTCTGCATCTGTCACAGCTGGCTGGATCCAGTGTTGCTTCCACTAACTCTTCGTGCTGAATAATAAGGTCACTATATTCCAATGCAAACATGAAAAGTATGGCTCCTTTTTTGTTATATGCCTCACTGTTTACTGTAAATGGCTCACTTAAAACTGTGAGTCTCATGCTTAGAACTCCATGTCTGTGATGCCATGTCTGTCATGTTAAGCTCTTGGGCTCTGGTGGGATGTTGAATCATGATCTTTTAAATGCATATCTCTTGTTCTGGAATATCTCCAGCTACAGCCCTTAGTGTCACTGCTGGTGGTCTCTGCCGGTGTCTTTGAGTATTTGGGGAACACAGAAACTTTGGCATATGCCCCTCCAATGTTCCTTTAAGAGTTGTTCTTGTTTTGAGACTGCTTCTGCATACGACTGGAGTTGTCTTTCATCAGTAAGCTGGGTTAATACAGTGTCTTTAATGAACTATTTGTATGTTTGTGACAGTCTCTGCTCTGTAACTGTGGAGGCAGCTTCAAGACCAAACACAAGGCAGCTTAAGTAATCACTACGTCTCATGCTCTGCAGTGTAACTTCTGTGAAGTACAATTCTTGTTTTGGTCATGTCTTGTTTTATAGATGGTTGTAATGAAATTTCAGAGAGTATCTTCTTGTGTTAACAATTCAGTGATTGGCATGCTTCTCCTGTTCATGTGCAATTAGTCCCGCATACATCACCATTGCCTAATGAAATGTTTGTAAAATAAATCTCAGGGCAGGGTATATTGCCTTGGCATTAAAGGCCTGAGATCCAAAAAGATCTTTGTTGGCTGGCACCGTATTCTTCAGAGAGAAGACTTTCAATTCTTGTTCCTTGTATTGCACTGGAAAAGATTGGCCTTCATCATCTCTAGGACCAATGGCTTGGAATTGCAGGCAAATGTGCATAAATCTGGAGATATATGTACGGTTTTCCCATTGTTCTTCCATCTCTGTACAGGCTAATGTGTGAGAAGGGAGGAAGAGGAATCAAAATGCCTGTATTTTGGAATATATGGGAATCAACAGAGTTTTCCTGTGTAGTAGTTGAAGAAGTATCAGTAGATATGAGGGAAGAAACTCACCTTGAACTTGAGAGCAAGAGGATAAGCATTTGTTTTTATTGGGAGCAAAAAATGCGAATGAGATTGGAGAGGAACTGTTTGGAGCTCTTCTATACTTTATCTACACTAGAAGTTACTCTCAATGAGACATGGAGCACTTGAGAAGAAAACTTTCCAAGTTATATATCAGGAAGACAACTTATACATATCTGATGGATTTACTGGTGGGATGGAGAAGAGAGAAATACTGCCCTGTGGATGGTCAACAGAAGTACTGAAACATGAATAAACTCAGTACACACACATGATTATATCTGCTTGTGTTTCTCTCAGGGATACCAACAAATTCAACCTGAAACGTTGAGCCTGTATCAGCATGGAGTGAGAAAACATCTAGTAAATCAAAAGTTCCCAACTACAAATGAGAGTGCCGATTTCTTTGTTAGTTTTTAAATTTTTTAAAAGTTTTATTTAAGTTTTTAAATTGTTAGTTTGGGGTGCTACTTGTTGCTGGTGTAGTTTGCACAAATGATCTCTAGGATGATAAGGTCATCATGTTGCTGTTCAGTAAGACCAATTTCAATGCTATTACTGGTCTAGATGATAGATTCCCCTGCAAAACAAAATTAAAGAACCCCAAACCAACCTAAATGATGCTATATGGAGAAGGTTATTTAAATCGCAAAATTATAACAGCCCCTGTGTGAAATGAAGGGGGGGAAATAGCCTGAAATTCTTATTTTCTTGTCTTTTTATGTGACTTAAGGGATTTCCCATGTAAACTGGATCTTTCTCCTGTAAACTGGATTGTGGTCAGCTTGCTCAACAGTGTGGATGAGCAATAATCTCATTGAGGCAATATCTGTGAGTTCATGAAACTGCTCATAAAGCTGCTTCTGTTTTATTTTTTTGCATGTTTTTATCCTTGATACTTGCTTGTGCCTGGTAAAGATGATAAGCTTATTGGGTATGTTCATCTTCATCTTACTGCCTAGAGCAATACTGGAAGGTTTTATATACTGGACACTTGCTTTGTTTCCAGACCTGTTTTAATTTTGGGCTTTAGAAAATGAAACTTCTCTGTTTCCCACAGATTGAGACCTGCTTGTTTATCCTACATGGCTTTCAGTTTGGCTATCTTCAAAAGCTCATCTGTCAGAAGAGAAGGAAGCTGACAGTGATGAGAAAGCAGACATTCACCAAATTTTTTAGGAAGTGCTTTCTAGCAGGATTAGCAATACTTCTAGGAGAATTCTGTTCAATGTTTGTCCTGGGCCTCAGCTTGAACTTACGCATTTTCTGTGACAGTAGTACTTTTTCACCTAGACTTCCTTATTAAAATAGAGAGCATCCTGCACTCTTGCAGGGTCAGGCAGGACCTGAAAGAAGTTCAGTTTTCTTGGAGAGGAGTCAGACATTTATCTACATGTTCCCTTTGAATCCATTGGTTCAAGAGATCTTCCTTCTGGTCAGCCAGGAGGATGCCTAATTGTTGCCAGTCTTAAATGGGTTGTGGCAGTTTTTGCAGCAAAAATCCATGGCTTATGTTTAGTGCTGCTTTCCAACTTTCTGAGTCTTTCTCAGTTAGGAGAGACTTCCTGAGTCTCCTTACGTTGACACCATGATTGGTGAGGGGCTTGGAGAAGAATTTTTCATCAGTCTGGTGGGTTATATAACAACAAAAAAACTCTATAGCCTTCAATACCTGCTCATCACTTTCTTTCAGTGTTGCATTTTATTACACAAACCAGTTTGATTTCTGCTTCAGAAGTTGCAATCTCTGCTTTTAAGGTTATGTGCTTGAATTATAGGCTGGTTTATTTACCAGAAAACCAATCTCTGAAACAAACCAAGACATATACCAGCATGGTTACTCAATGTGATTAAACCTAGGAGCTAGCATACTCTGCTAGACCAAATGTCCATCTAATCCAGCATCCTGCCTTTATCAGTGTCTAGCAGCAGCAGCTGACTGGACAGTGTAGGAAATGGGTGCATTATGTCAGCTGGTGAAATATTAGCAGTAGGTTTCTGACAGTTGTTTAGCTGCTGTCTGAGGTGGAAGCTACATTTGGGCTATTGCACTGTGAATAGCAACATCAAACTATTTATAGGTGAATTTGCTGCCTTTTTGAACTAGTTTATAAATATCTGTGGCTTACATAGTGTTTCACAGCATCAAGTTCCATGCAGTTTACCTGCATTTTCTGTGTGTGTGATAGCTTGGTGCAAGAAAAAAATAGTTTCAGTTGTTATAAACATACTTTCTTGTCATTCCTCTCTGTACCATTTCTATTTCTCCCTTTTTTGAGGTGGAGTGGCCAGAATTATGTGCATCACAACAGAATGTTCCCTGTTTTTTCTCTGTTCTAATACCTTCTGAGACTTTTCTTAGACTTCTTGCTGCTGAGAGTTGAACTGTTTGCTTGCAGTAATCTTGAAATCTTTTTTGTAAGTAGTCATGCCTAGTTTCAATTCATTATTGTGTATTTATAGCTAGATTATTTTTTCTTCTGAGTATATTATTTTGCACTTCTTGACCTGGGACAACAAAATGACAAATGGAAACCAGTCATTTCGTATTATCAGATCCCCTGTAACTCTCTGAAGTTTACTTTAATTACAGCTATCTGAAATGATGGAAAGCATCACAATGTGTGCAACCTTCCTTTTTGCCAGATAAGTTAAAAGTATGTTCACAGACTTAACCCTGATCCTTGTTGTGGTAACTTCCCTGCTCTTTGACTCTTCAATGTTTTCTTTCTTTTTGTTTTCTTTTCTTTTGTGTAGTTCCTGTCATGGCTTTTACTGTAAGGTGGTGTGAGGGTTTGCTTCTTTTTGTTGCAATATGGTGTATGAACCTTTTGGTATTTGAGATGTAGGTCTTCCAGCATCTCTTTTCATCTGCTTTGAAGTTGGATGTCCAAAAGCTTAATTTCATTAAGATTGCAATCTTTTATATGAATACTTGGCAGAGAATGTTCCTTAGAAATGTGGAATTTTTTGTTGTTGGGATGTTTTTCTTTGTGTGTGTGTGGTTTTGTTTTCTGTTTTGGGGTTTTGTTTAAATGGCCAATGCTTTGTAATCCTAGTACCATGAATTTTATCACCTTCAAAGAGTGATATAATTCATTCCTGCCTCTATAATTTGTTCCTACATCCTCCCTCATCCCAGCCTCTTTTCCAGTATGTGGAAGTCTTTGTCTTGCCTTTTTACCCAAATCTGCGATGTTTTTACTATGACCAGCTGTAAGTTTATTTTTCTTAATAGATACTAAGAATCCACTGCTCATCTTATTTTGGAATTGTGGTAGAATTTTATTTTTTTTTTAATTTGATATTTTATTTTGAAACTCAAAAATTCTCACTCACCTAGCATTGATATCAATGAGTTTTAAGGCAGTTTGACTGTCAGGCAAATGGCAGGTGTTAACTTTCATAGGTTTACTCCTTGTCTAACTAGAATATCTAAATTTGATTATGGGGGGAGTTTGTATTAACTAGTTGAGCTGTTAGGACAGTGGGAGCAGACACTTTTCAGAGAGTAAGCACTGCTTGAAAGTGATGTTTCTTTTGAATATTATGTTTCTATATGTATGAATATAAATTTACCTGTCCTTTGCTGCTCTAAGTATTCATTGAGTGTGAAATAATTAAACCCACACAGTAGTGTGTGTGTTCATTCCTATATCTGGGGGGTAGGAAGAAGGGCTACAACAGACACTTCTGTCCAGAAGACTCCTAGCCTGGAGGACAAGGAGACTAATGTGTCATGTAGGAACATGCAGATGTGACATCCAGACTGTAGCTTGACAGAGGATATTCAGATGAACTAGTTCAGAACTTGGTAACACATGGTAGTGCTGATTTACCCGCTGTAGGAATTGCATCCTTTACTTCAGCCTTGCTCAGTGTGCGTGGATTGTACAAATTTTCAGATATCTCGGTGGTTTAGGTTATTGTTGGGGGAATCAATCCTCCTTCAACTTCTTGCTATTTGTAATTGACTTTAGTAATTTGAATTACAATTTTAAATTATTGTATTCAGAAGCTCTTAGCACTTTGTTCTCTTGTGTGGGTGCATGCTTGTGATGCTTTGCAAGTTGTGGAAAAAAAATTTTAGTAGGTTAGTATTAAGCTGTTGTGGAATTTGAACAGTCTCTAGTGTACTGTGTGACTGCAGCAGGAGCCCACAAAAAGTTTAATTCATAAAAATTGCTGTTATCTTAAATGCTTGAGTAAGAACTTTGATGCAGATTTTTGAAACACAAGACTGACTGTTTTTGATGTTCATGAAGGAGAAGACTGAATAATATGTTTTGGTTTTGTAGCTCATGAAGTTAAGCAGCTGAAGCTTGCTTTGGTTGTTGGTCTGTAATTGGACAAAGCATTGTTTTGTGTGTTAGTGAACAGACACTTCTAAAAACATGCAAAGCCAAGAAATGAATACTTGCATTGTTATAAATCAGGTATCATTATTTTGTATTTGGAAGATGAAACTCTTAATGTGACTTGACAGAGGCAAATCACATGAACTAGTTCAGAAATTGGCAACACATGCTACTGCTGATCCCATGGTCCTTTGGTCTGACCAGTTAAACAACAATTCCTGTCCTCTTCAGAAAAAAAGTATTTCTTACCGTTCTGCCCTCTTCCAGGACTGGAGCCTGTATTGTGTATGAAAGGATGATGTACAAGCCTCTTCCCCCACAGAACTCATGCCAGATATTAAATGATTGGTAATGCAACTTAAGAAAATAGAAAGGCCTGAAATAATTGAAATTCTCACTGTTTTCTCCAATAGATGATTTTTAAAATATGCCATATAGCACAGGTTAAAATGACAAGAGGGACTGTTACTCACTGGGAGTGACTTCTGAGACATTAAATACCTCTGGTTTTAGAATTCTTTAAAATGCTCATGTTTGCTTTCAGGAACTTAAATACCTTCTGTCTGGAACAAGAATGTATGTTTTTTTGCAGCAGAAGGGACTGGAAAGAATGTGGAGAGTGTTATCATCCTTCTTTTCCTTCCTTCTAGCAGAGGTATTATTTGAAAGACAAGGGACTGAAACAAAACTTGTAATTTAGTTGAGGTGTATATTGTGCAGAATAGAGAGAAGGAAACAGCTGCTAAGATCAGAAAACAAATCTGTAATGGAGAATAGAAAACAGGTCTTTCCAAGGTGTGTATATAAACTTGTTCTCACTTGCCCATCTTTTTTGTGTAGGTTGTTATCTAATGGTTCATTAGGACTCTGTCATAAATGTTTTATGAAGTGTCGTCAGGGTTTCCATTGCAATGAGCTAGTTAAATCACTGTTTAAATAATTATATATATTTTTTAAAAAAGTTGTATATACTCTGGAAAACTCTGGAAACTCTACTTTTGCTTAGAAAAATCTTTTCTTTTTAAATTGAATTGAATTTAAAAATTCTTTTTAAACAGTTGAACTGTTCCTGGAAGAAACAAACCGGTGTTTTTTTGAGGATTTGTCTCAATATTTTTTTTGAGTGTGGAATTACATTTTTTTTAGAAAAAAAATAGAGTCAATTTTTGCTTCCAGTCTTCAGGGGAAGTTTGCATCTCTAGACTTACAGTTAAGTCTTAGTGATTTTTAAAGTTTTTTTCTGTGTTTATTTATTTATTTAATGCAGTGTTCTGATACGTGTTCGACCTCCAGAAGGCTGCCCCGTTTTGTTTGGCTCGGTGAAGATGAATTTTGGGAGTTCATCTATGCCTTAGATGATGCTGTTGCATTTCCCCAGTAGTTTTGTGTTAGTCCCATGAGGCTGTGTTGTATCGAGTAGTTCACTTGAGTGTCATCCAGGGTAAAGCTACAGGAAAATGTGGGGTTTATCTCACCATTATTCTGTCTTGCCTGAATGAGAAAGTTAATGACTTATAGAGACAAAATTTTTTTGTCCTGAACATGACTGTTGCAAAGCTATAAGGTAGATTAGAAATCCTAAGAGCAGGAAAATGCTGCATTAGGTAAATGGCTCAAAGTAGTTGTTAGAATAGGACTACCCTGGCAGAATAATCAAGTTCTCTATAAAAGAACTTCTGAGGTGCTTGGGCCACAGTGTAGTTGCACCTTCATTTAATGGTTTTGTATGAAAATAAACAGGGAAAGAAGGAATTGGTGTTGAAAGAGAGGAATGTGTGAATATTCAACGGTGTTGGACTTATGTATGTGTTGGGAGAAAGGAAAATCCAAATATTCACAGTGCTCAGCAGGAAGCAGGGAAGAGGAGATTTCCCTCCTCTTAGAGGTGTGCTGTGGAAACAGTGATGCAGCCTGGCAGTCCTGTTGCATTCAAGGAACAAAAAACAACAGCCGACAATGGCTCAGAAGCTGCAGGGGAGCTGGTGTAGTAAAGAAGGAAAAAATTAGGGCTGAATCTTGAACAGTAAATTGTGATGCTGTCGTCCTTTTAAATGCAGTCATTATAGCTGAAGGAAGCAGAGAGAAAAAGCTGATGCTGGAACAATCTGGTAGTTAAATCTAAGGGAAGTGGGGAGTAGGGGTGGACTCCTGCTCATCTGCAGCAGCACTGCACACAGAGCTACCTGATTTAGGCCTAGCGACAGTGCGTTGGAGGCCTTGGGAAGGCAGATCGCTCCGGCAGCGTGTTTTGTCAGTGTGACGTACTTGGGAGTGTGTACAGCCTGCATGCTAAACGCCAGTGCCTGCCTTTGACTTCGCTTCTCACAGCTCTAAGAATGTAATGAAATCCCTTCTCACTCACGCTTTTATTTTGGGATGGAGGGGGAGAGAAAGGAGCTTTCAATATTCTGGTATGTTCAGAGTTTGAAACAAGCATGTTTTGCCTAATTCTGTTTACTGCCCTTTTATTTAGGCTGTGTGAAACACACTGATACCTTTACATGCTCTGCCATAATTTATCAGTACACAAGACTAGAAACTCATGGAAACCTTATTGATCCTTATCTAATTAATCTCTACAGGAGGCATACAGTACTTATTGTCGGAGGGTCTTAAGCTTGTCTTTTTTCCTTTTTTTTTTTTTCTTTCTTTGCTGGTCTCTGTGCTCAGGAGATCATTAGGAATGCCAAAATGACAACATGGTTTAATGAAATAATAGCTGGTGACATTGAAATAAGTTTGGCTAAAAAGCTGATCAAATGCAAATATAGAATGAGAATGGTTTTTACTAAATGCAAGCAGGCTGTACTTAGAACAGATGTAGCCAAAAGGAGAGGAAAATGTGATACCTGTCTGGTAGCAGCAGAGGGTCCCAGCCACCTTTTCAGAGTTCAGAGCACCTGACAGAAACAACAGAAGTCTGAGGCTGTTTTATATAGAACTTTGTGAAGTTCAATTGCCAGTATTTGTTTTGTTTCACACTTTTAGCAGGTGAGTAGCATTACCTTTTTTGCCTTGTTCATAAAATCTGAAGACAGATTAAGAAACAAACGATTGTTCTTTTGATATCTTTTCGTGTGAACATCTGTTCACCAACAAATCATTTTCATATTGTCTTCTGGCAATAATTTAGAAGCCTAGCATATTAGAGCTAGTGATCTGTAGTGTTGTAAATGCAAGAATTTGTGTAGTCTCTCATTTTGAGCCACGTCGCTTCCTGTTAAAATGGAAACTCTAGATAAGATGAAACAAACTCCTAAATTCTTATAAGTATTACTCAGTATTATAAGGTACAGAATACAAGAATGTATATTATCAGCTAATTTTCAAGTTTATGCTACTGTACCATATATACATAAAATGATTTCTTTTGAATGCATGTGATGAAGTGTGGGCCAGTACCTGTTGCAGTATACTGACATGAAAGTGACCATAGCAAAGCCAGCATAGGTTGGCTTAATCTTAGTATTTACAGAATGCTTGTGCCATAATGAGGTTGCACAGAAAATAATAGTGATTTCTAATCTGCCTGAGTAACAAGCAGAACAAAAAGAATTCAGGACTGCCCAACTCAGATGCATCTTTATCCTTAGTTGTTCTGTAGGTCTTCCAGTTTCAAAATGAAAATGATGTTCAAATGTGACTCTGTCACTGAAAATGTAACTCACAAACCAAATTTCTGACCACGTGGGGAAAATGAAAGGTCACTTCTTGATGATTGTTTTAATTAAAAAGAATCAGCAAAGTTCTCAATCCTGTACCCGGTATAGCATGCTGGAACTTGATAACTGCTGAAGGAAGGAAGGAAGGTTTCCCTTCTGCTGCCAGCACAGTGCTTCTACTGCTTAAGCTTGTCCATGATGTTCCCCTGATCAATCTGTGAATCACTCCACTTTTTGTGGAGTGTGACACCCCCTTGCACTCCATTCCTCCCAGAAAAAGTGGGGACTGCTTGGAGGTAGGACCTCACAGCTGGAAGAGGACATGAAGGAGAATGTTTTGGTCAGCTAAGTTAGCTGACTGTGGGAGCGTTATTTAGCCTGCAGGCTAAATAATAAGAAAGAAACTGAAGGTAGAACTATAAACTTTGAGCCAAACTAGGCTTCACTTAGGTCTCTTGATATACTGGTAGTCTAAACTTCTTTGTGCATGCTTGGCAAACTATCGTTTAGGTTTCATGGACACATTGAGACAAGAGTTGTACTGAAAGTACAGCATCTGATTTTGAAAGAACTTTATAAATACAGAACTATAAAAGATTACCTGTTATTTTAAGGTACTCTGCCATATAATCACTAAACACAATACACTGCATTTTTAAATGTTTGCATGTTATTACATGTGTACCTGGCTTCTGTCTGATATTTGTGGAACAGTAACATCAGACAGCTAATCTCCCTAAATCTGTCACCGAAAATCTCAGTGCTGCTCCTTGTGATTCTCAGCCAGTGATATTTTAAACAGAAAGCCCTTGTGATTGCAGGGCTTGTCTTTTTTTTCTTCATTGCAAATGCCCATTAAATTTCTTTGTTCAACAAATTATCACATTTTGCTTTTTTATTTCATAATTTTAAAACACATTGTAGAATTGTGTCTGTTCCCTGTCTGTTACATGCAACTTGCCCTTCATCAAAATGCATATAACACAGATTTATTCACTCTACCGACCCTCCCTTTAAGTAGTTTTCACTATACTTTGTAAGCATGGAAATGCTGTATAAGTAATATTTATAAGGTAGAAGGAAATTCAAGGTCTCTAAGTGGAGCCCTGCTGTTCTGAAATCTCTCTTTGGGGAAAAAAAAAAGTCTAGACTCTTGAGATTCTGTATAAATGTAATATGAAGTCTTCTGTAATGCAGAATGATCTTCTAGAATATGTGTGCTCACTTTAAATAGATTAGTTCATACATTCATGTTGGATAGTCCTTTAAAATATATATAATCTTTCAGCTCAGTTCTCTCAGTTGTTTAGTCACAATATTTTGCTTTTCATTAAAACACTAGATTTAAGAAGACTTTTATTAATTTGCAATCACTCTGTGCTAACATGAAACTGAAAGCTTGCCTTTACTTGCTTGTGTTTTGGACTTGCACTTTCACTGTTTCCTCTCTAAATTCTGGAAGAATGCTTTGAGTCATATATATACTTCATTTATCCTGCTTTCCCTCTCCGAGAGCAGAATCTCTTCCTTCCGTCTCCACTGAGGACATGTGCGTGGTTTGTCGAATTTTATTCCTCATGTTTAATGTTTTCTCTTTTAACTTTTTTTTTTCCTTCACTTGTTTGGCATTTCCCCCTGCTGGCCGCCTGCGGTTACGGCACCTCTTTCCCCGTGCAAATAGAAGGCCGAGGCTGTCCTTGAGTATCATGGCTGTGTCGTTCAGGCGCTGTTCTGACATTTTTTTGGTGTCCTCTGAACGTCTCTGGCAGACAGATAAAATTCAAAGAATAGTCTGTACAAGCAGGACGCTCACATACCTGAGGTTCTCTCCATCAGAGGTGCAGTTGCACTTCCAGTGATAGTCAGAGGTACCTCTAGTTTTCGTTTCATGCCTGCAGTCTTGCAACACTACCCAGATCATCCTGTTTTGTACTCTGGACCTCTTCCCAAAACGGTTAAGGCACTTCTGCCTCACTAATTTATCATTCCCATAAGCCAGTTCTTTCCAAGATAAAGTGGGTTGCTAGGAGGGAAAAAAGGGTTTGGCACCCAATAAGAAATTTCTCCTCAGGTTTATAGGGAGAAATCAGAGATCCCTCCCTTCTTAATGGAATTTCAGGGGGAGAATTCATTTAATAGGTATTGGGGTAGAGTTTTTTTTACTATTTTCTTGTTCCTTGCGTCTTTGGTTGTTAAATCAATTATTAGGATTTATCTTGTGCATTCTTTCTAGAAAGAGTCTTCTCTCCTCCTCTTAATTCCCTCTCCTCCCCTTTTTCCCAAGTAACCCTCTGTCTCTGAAGCATGAAAGGAAGGCAGGAACTTCTCAGCGACTGGAATGAGAAATTTGCAACAATAAGAACATGTATTGTTAAGAACAATGCAGGTTAATAAACTGATTTTAATAGATCTACTATTAAAAACCAAAACTATAAAGCACAAACATTCAAATAACTTCCCTTTGCATTTCTTACAAATTTTGAGACCAAACAGTGGGCTGTTACAACTAGGAGGGGACAGTTCTGTTTTCTGTTGACCATCCATCTTATTTTCCTTCCTACTGGTATATATACCTTGTAAATACTTGAAAACAATTCAAAAATAAAAATTACAGTTTTAAGACTTAACGGATTACTGACATATTTTTTAAGTTAAATTGTTAAATAATATTAAAAAAAATCCCAAAGACCCCATGTTTCCAGCAACTTTATGGGATGTTGAATAATGCAGCAAAATTTTTTTAGAAACAAATGCCAAACTCTGACTTCTGCTGATTTATACCTTCACATCATGTAAATATTTTAATTTTGAAAAAAATTACTCAGCTCCCTACTTCAAGTATTAAACTTTACTGTTACACTCTTAGTAAAACATAAACTTACAGACCTTAGTAGTACTGGGGTGTTCTCTTGGTGTGTGTTTAGCTAAACAGTTCTTCTAAAAAGTAATTCACTAAAATAAAAATCCAGGTCAAACAACTTTTTTTACATGAGGAAGAATTTAGTCACACTGCGTATAAGATGGTTTTGTGTGTACCTAGAACCTAGTGAATAGTAACTCACTGAGCAAAGTGAGACTTAGTGGTTCTGCAGTACTAGAACTTCTGAATGCAACAGTGCTATAAAATCTCCCTGTACAGTGGTGTCTGGGCACAAAAAGGAGAATTTTACTGATGGTAATTTTATTGAATGTTAGGTTAAATGGGGAGCCCTTGATACCAAGTCAGAAAGAACATCTGCCAGGCTTACTAATGGTCATAGGTTGCAAAGGCTTCTCTGATTCAAGAAATAAGCTAAGACTGTGCAAAGAAGAGAGGTAAAAAGTTAGAGCAACATATCCTGAATATGCTCAAGTGACAAAGGTGATTCAGAGATTTTAAAACGTGTTTGTGCTAATTTTCTACTAGGCCAAATGTAGTTTATAATTTTGCTAGAGAGTGTGATTTCATATTCCATCCCATCCCAAGATGCTAGGAAAGACTGTGTTCAGGAAGAGTAACTAATGCCCAGTGGAGCTGTAGTCATAGGACAAGTTCTAAGAGGGTATTCGACATGTTTGGTGCCATGACAAGTTTCGCTTGGTATTTTAAGAATCAGCTTGTGGTTTTATCTTTACACTAGAGAGGGTTTTTTAAACTGTAATGAGTCTTCTAGCTCATTTTCTATGTGTTAAATATAGTACTGCTTCTGCAAAGACAAATGATGGTGTTGCACACTTCTATTTAAACTTAGTTTCATGGTTTTATAAAGTGTTTCAGGGAAGGTGAAGCAATCTATCCCCAAGCGAAGTCAGCTTCAGGTGTCTTAAGCTCCAAACTGCATTTGTTTCGTGTCGAATCGTAGCAGCAGAAGAACTTGCAGGTAGAACTGAAGATTGTAGTTTGAATCCTGCAAGTTGTCTGCATGTATAAGCAGAAAATCCAGGCTTCTTGACCAGTTTAGGGGGAGTTAGTCTATCAGTATTGTGTGGGGATAAGGAAGGAGGAGGAGAGAGCAATTGTACAGATGGACAGACTGGAAGGCATGGCTTGTACACTTCAGTGCAGTCTCAGTTATCTTGAGCTATCCTGTTGGTCCCTTTACCACCTGCCTGGCATGTGTTACTGGGGCTGGCTGGGAACTCTCCTAGCCACAGCACAACAGGAAGATCAGATTCCCGTGCACTGGCACAAAGGAGGCTTGTTTTTATCACAGAAGCAACAGCACCAACACTGCTAAGGTCGGTCATTGAAACGTGAGCCTTATAATAATGTAATTTAAAATTGGTTATATACCCTGTCTGGCCTGTGTTTGGTATTAAGACTGAAGAAATCCCGCTCTGTTAAGGCAATATGAGTTGCTGACTTGAAAATCAAAGTAAAGTATCTGCTATGACTTGTTTTCTTAGAAGACAGTGATAGAGTGCTCTCTGTTTACAGGATGTCATTCAAATACAGGAGAGAGAGCTGTTGCTTTGAGGAGTGCACATCTAAAAACTAAAGTACAGAGAAAAAAACTCTGAATCCTTCTGTGTGGTGTATATTTTGCGCACCAAAAAACCCAAATAAACAAAAAACCCCAAACAAAAACCAAACAAAACCCCACAAAACCTCCCCCCGGCAAAAAACAAGCTTTACCCTTATATTGTAGAGCAGTTCTCTGAAAAGTGAAAGAATATCAGGTCCACAATTGCCTGTGCACAGCATTTAGTCCTTTTTTTTTTTTCTGAATTCATTCTGTGCACTGAACAAGACCAAGATCCTTTTGGCGAAAAGTAAAATATACATAATTAAATATTGTAATATGATATGAATGTATAGAGTTCCATGGTCTGACAGTAAACGTGTGCTAGTTTCTAGAGTTAGGAAAAACACACAGAAGAAATTGCTGGACATGACATTTAATTCTTTCCAGTTTTTCCAAGTGAGTCTCTGGTTACAGTAGCATAAACTTTATTGTATAACTTGAAGGTAGTAATAAGTATCTAATTGTTATAACCAGACATCTTAATATACAGATAATTAGCATTTAAATAGTCTTAAGCCTTAAGGTGCTGCTGTATGCTAAAATGTTTTCACCACCGTGTGTTCTGATGTCCTCAGGTGCTACCAAGCCTTAAACATAGGAGCTTTGAGATCTTAGTTTTCATAACAGTCCCATAAAATGAGTAATTTTTCTAGTCATAGATCATATATATATTTTGTGAAGAAGGCAGTTCTCTTCATTTGACTCCCAGACCTGGGGTTTAAAAACTCACAAAATATTGCAGAATATACTGTAATAATCCAAGAGTTAACCTTGCAGGCTCCTACCTTGGACAGTTTACAGCATGTTTCTAGAGCCTTCAGAAGGCTACCTCAGTAAATTGGATAGCTGAGATTTTGTGATACATTTCTGCTGTTGAAGTTTTTGTTGGAAATCCCTGTATAATGCTAAACTCTTCAGACTTCTCTATTGATAGGAGTGATTGTGAGCTGTCTCAACTTTCTAATGTGTTTTGTAGTGAGAATGAGAGAGGCAGTGTGAGTTTCTATATGTACTTTGGTATGAACAAGAAATAATCTCATTTCATCTACAAAGTAGACTTTATCCCTTTTTCGTTAATACTATTCTGTGTTGGTTCCCAGTATCCACAAATACAGGGAGTTGTCAAGAACCGAAGTTACAGATAGAGTTGCTCATACGCTGTTCTCTACTATAAAAATGATAAGAGCAGTTGAAAACTTAAATCTGTTTGAGATGCTTGGGGTTACCAGTCTTGGGTACTTGTCTTCATTTCTCTGTCTCAATTCTCTGTTTAAAAAAACTTACCTGTATCAGGCACAAGTTTTTCTGTGGCTCTCATTAGTGCACTGCTTATGAAGAAAATAATTTTTTATTTGTTGTAGGGCTTAGTTGTTGAGTTTAAAAAACCATTCAAACCAAAACTTCAGAATGTCAAGAAATTCAATTGATACTTCATTCTTTGTCCTTGTCCTCTTTACTAAATAAGGCAGGGATATTAGTAAAAATAGTATACCTGTGTGAGGGCAGAATTTTGTGTTGCCAGAGGTTTGACATTCAAAGGTTAACCTGTTCTAAACACTTAAGAAAAAGCCTGTAGTAAATTATGTGCAGAAGAGGATGCAAATGTATTTCCATTCCCTATATAGGTCCTCTCTAAGTGACTTCTCCAAGGCAACACAGTGGTTCACTTGGATAGTCACAATTAAACTCCTTGTGTTCTAAACTTTGTCCCTGGGAGATCCTGACTTCTGAGTCTGGGCTTGCAGCAAGATTAAATACAATCTGAAGGTTTATAACTGTGCAGCTTTTTTCTGCACAGTTCCATCTTGATAGAGCTGGGGTCCTGCTATGGAGGCGAGTCTATGTAGGGGGAAAAAGGAAGGAAGGAACAGTTGCTGTTATTTTTAAGTGACAGCTTTCTTGTCAGGTTGTGTGTACATGTGCTACAAGTAAATTGATATTTTTCTTTTTTTAAATGAAAATCATGCTTATTTATTCTCAGACTGCATTTGCAGATGTGCAGTACTGACTGTTTTGTTCAGCTTTCCAAAGGCAGTAATTTAGAGCAGTGAGTTGGGATTTTTTATTATTTTTTTATTAGTAGCATGGACAGATAGTTGTAATTGCTTGTTGAAGAGGTTACTTAGTACTTGCGTAATGAAAGGGCTTCCTCTGTAGATTTCTGGACCAATTAAGTGACTGATTGATAGTGGGAGGTGGAGGTGACAAGTAGGATTTTAATACCAAAAAGAAACAACTACCTGTCTTTTCAGCACCCTCAAAAATGACAGTATTTAAAATTCTGTAGCATCCAGAGCAAATGTACTTACTTTGACTACAACCTCAGAACATTCCATACTTCCCAGTTCATAACCTGTCATGCTAGCAGCTGGATGTTATGTAAACTAACCTGAAATTGCTCTAAAATTAAACATCATCTGTAATATTCTGTGGTTCAAAATGCACGGTAAAATTCAAGACTAGGAGACTGACAATGCTGTTACTGCCAGCAGTAGGCTTCCTGTTTTCTGTTCTCAGTGGTCATCAGCACCTGGTTCTGGTGGTTGGTAAATGGGAATCCTCTGCTTGTGCTGGTCTCCAATGAACAAGAGATGACTGTGACTTTCTACTGCTGTATCTTTTTATAAGGCTGGGGTTTAAACTTCAGCTCTGTGATGACTTACGTGTGGATAGAAACATCTGCAAAGATCTTGTTAGCTGTGAAGTTAAAGCTTCAAATATGCTAATATTCTAGTATTTTACTAGAAAATGGGGAGTATTTTGGAACCTTTTTTTTAGCATCAGGCAAAGTAATTGAGCAAATGAGTTATCACTTATATTGTAACTATCTTTTTAGAATTCTGACTCACAAGGTTTTTATGATTCATGTGGTGATTTCAGAGGTATTACCTTGCTGTGCTACAGAATGTTCTACCCATGACCCAGGCAGCGTAACGGGCAGTGCCTCTTCTTGGCCTCCACACCTCGTGTCCCACCATGTTGGCTTACACTGCTGCTTGTTTCAGTCCCCTGCAGTACTCTGGGATTTGAGCTCTAGTGACTGTGCTGACCTAGCACCTGCTCTGCCATCTTTGGGTGTTGGTGTAACCTCTAGCAGAGATGGTGGGTAACCTCATCAGATTGAGCTGGCAACTGGCAGGGCTTATGATATAGATCTTAATAAATGTAATGGAGAGAAGGTCTTTCTCCCACGGGAGGGGGACACTGACCTTGCACAGAACTAGAAAAATTTGTACCTCTGATTGCTTCTGTCCCTAGTGACCGTAATAGTATGTATATTAATCCAGATTAAAATTGTAGGTCTCCTTAGTTTTCCCTGCCACTTCAAACAGATTTTCTTTCAAAGTGGTGTTTTATAGTTAGCGTCAGCATTTAAAAAAAAAAAAAAAAAGAAATTACAACTTGTCTGAAGAAAAACCAACCAAAACCCCCTTCCTAAAATCCCAACCCTTCCCTCTCCAACTTTTCAAATATTCAATTTTTTTGTTTGTTTGTTTCTAACTCTAGTTAAAATATTTGTAATTATCTTTTTTTTCTGGTTGTTTTTCTTTTGTAGGAGAGGGTAGAGAGCTGAAAGGATAACTTATTCAAAACTGGTAAGGCTAAAGTGACTTACCTAAGAATAGATTGTATGAAGAACTAGCATCCATTCCTGGAAAAATTTGGTGGTTGCTGAAACTGAAATTCTATCTATTCTTATATTCAGGAATTAAGTCTTAAAAAGTAAATGTTGCTGATGGAAGCCCCAGTCTTATAAATAAAATCTCTGTAAGGCTAAGATTGAGGCCAAGGGTCTGTTAGTGCAATGGACATTTAAATTCATCTACTCAAAAATAATAATATTAAGTTGCTTTTTTTTTCTGTGTAATGTGAAAACCAAATTTATTTGAAGGAATTTTTGGCTCAGAAAGACTTCTCTCTAAAAATCTGAGTTGTTCAGAGTCCTTCCATACGCACTGAAAGCATTCATGGCTTTTTGTGAGTCCCACCTTTTTTATATAAATATGTATCACTTGTCAGCTGTGTTGCTAGTGTAGCTTCCAAAATACTCATAGTTGAAAGAGTGTTGTGATATTTTAGAGGTTCCCATGTAGATTGTATTTAATTGAGATAACAAAGGTATGAATGTGCTTATGTGATTATTGTAGAGTTTAAGATTTCATTCAGTCTTTGAATATTTAAATAGTCTATACACAGTGCATTAGGGCACTTATCTGAGTATGAAATTATAAGTCTTGGAGCAACCACTTAAGAACTAAGTGATTATTGGTAATAAATGAATGCCAGCAAGAAATTGAATGGAGGACTCCTGCCTCCAATAGTTGAAATCCATCCAAAAATGCCTAATTTACCTCTTGCTCAGTGTTCTTCCTGGCTGAGACTTGGAAGTACATCTGGATGTACAAGAGATCCATGTACTCCTGAGTCCTGTGCCTTCCTTTTGGAAATCACCAATTCTCACCATGAGCAAAGCATTTGCTTGTTTTCCTTCAAAAATAATGAGAAGAAGAATTTTTGCAGGCCAAGCCATCCATGCAATTTCAGTCATCTACAAGCTTCTTATTTGAAATAATTCCACTGCTATAAGAGTAAAGTGGAAAATGCACCATGTTCTATGGTTAATTCAGAGATGGTTTTACACCTCTTTGAATGCAGTATTGTAGGTAGTTTATAATGCTACTGAACTTAAGTTTCTAAATATTCCCTTTAAGTTCAATCTAAAAGAATAAAAGTTCAAAAATACTGTGTTTTTGCACTAGCAAGATGTATCGCCACTTTTTATAGCCACTTAAGTTTTTTACCTCCTCTTGAAGGAAGTATGAGCAATATTTAACCACATGCCCTGATAGATATTTATAGACATTATTCTATGTGAACAGGAAAAATGCAGTTTAGGTTTTGCTGGATGTAAGGAATGATTGGACATTTTTTTTTTTTTTTTTTTTTTTTTATAATGGTATTGGTTGTTAAACATTGGATAAATGTATAAGGTACTTCGGGGGAATTCTGGACAGGGATAGCTGAATAGTTATTCCTGCTTGGGAAGGGAAGCTGCAAGTGTGTGTTGTAGAAAGAAACAATTGTGTATATTTCATATTCAGAATTTGGCAACTTGACCAAACTTTTAAATTAATTTTTTTTTTTCATATTTATACCTCTATAAACGTAGCTAGGCTGAGCAACTACTTTTTTTTCTGCAAGGCAGTGTCACTTTTTACTTGAACATCTTAAAAATTAATTTTGAAAAATCTTGCTAGCTGTTCAAGGCATAGATGCAATTACATTGGATTAGTTTTTATGAACCGTCCATACTACAATTTCTATCTGTCAAATTAAGTTGTGCATTAATAGAAATTGCTCAATCTTTACGTGTTCTTTTACAGAAATACCGTGTCATATTTGCCATGAACATGTATTGGACTTTGCAGTAACATATATTTAAGTGATTGATACTTTTTATATTCTCAGTTGAGATAACTGTTTAGCTGTTCTGCACTCAACTTTGAAGTTAGCATGTAGCTACAGAGCTGTATTTTTGAAGGCACACTGAGAAAGAAACTGACTATATATGCCTGTCTTTACCCTGAAACTGAAATTCAGTTTGAATTTTGGTGAATGAAGGGTGAAAAAGACTTCTTGCCCCTGTGGTGGGTTCCAGTTTTCATTAACCAGTCTCCCATGTGGTCTTCTGAAGCAGGGCTTCTTTTCAAACTGCAGTGGTAGGGACTCGGAGCATGCTATAATTGTTCTTGTCAGTGAGTGGAAGTAATAATCCGTGATTCTGTTTTCTCATTACTGTTTGTGGTAATAGGACAGGGAACTATATGTAATTTCCATGTATCCCTTGGTACAGATTACAATTTTATAGAGACTAGTGCTGCAAAGGCAGCTGTTTTCGCTCATCTGTGTCACATGTGGGAGGGGCCCTTGCAGAAGGTCATTTCATGTGTTGGCTAGAAAGTTTGGTCAGGCCTTTGTTATTCGAATAAGTAACTTCAAGCTAATAGCAGACAACACTGACAAAGAGTTTAAATATAATGCTTTTTAGCCCCCTTTATAGTTCTCTCTTTCTGTAACGTATTTCTGTTTGAAAAGATAAATGATAAAGAAACAAAACAACCTTCAACCTTTTTATTTGCAGGAGTTCACAAATTTGTCCGCTACTTCAGTTTACTGTAGCGAGAGAACATTAAAATAAAATTCTTTAACTTATGGGAACTACTCTCTTTTTTACAGCCTGCATGTCTAATCAGAGCTGTCAGCATCCTTTTGAAAACATTGTAGTCTCATTAGGAAGGCCTCTGAGTTGGCTACAACACCTGTGCAATGATTGTGAGCAATTTTCAACAAATAAAAAAATAGGAACTATTTTAACACTGCACCAACTCCTTAATTGTGGTGTCTGGATGGAAAAGTGACTGGAAAAATTGCTATATAATGTTTTCCAGTGACTTTAATGTGTGTGTATTTATAGGTGTTTTTGCACAGGTTCCACTATGATTTGAGCATAGGGGAATCTTAATCCTGTTTCAGAAGCTGATACTTTTAACTTATTTCTGAAAAAGAAGTCTCTTGTCCAGCATTCAGGGCTTTTAGATATATATTTGATAATGCTCTTCTATGTCAGAGATTGGGGGATTTGTTTGTTTGTAGTACAAGAGTAGATGCTAAACTTTATACTCATGATCTACAAGTAGATTTCCAAGATTAAAAAGATTAAAAATTAGTCTTTTTGAAATGTCTTGTGCTGCTTGATATCACTCTTCTGTTCCTTCAGAACAGATTTCAACTGAAATTACTAACTTGGCACAAACTTTAGGCAGTGAGTTATTAATATATTAATGTTGTTCTCTTAAATAACATGCACACTGTCCCATCTAAGAACAGCTCTGTAGTATCATGGAAGTGTGTTAATGCACTACATTCAATTTAACTATTTATTGTGGTTATAGAATTTTGTTCTCCAGAATAAGTTTTCATCTACGCAGATTTTTAAAACATTCTCAGTAGTTAAATTTGCTAATTTAATATGCAACTGCAATAGGATATTGGTAGGAAATAGCTGCCTGCAAACTAAGATAAGGGATAAGTATGTCAACTTTGGGATATGTGGGAAGTAACAAATTTGGCTAAATGACTCCAAGGCAGGCATTTTGTAGAGCCTGCAGATTTCTTGTGTTCAAAAGACTGACTGTATTTAGGCTAGAAAGCTGCATTTGAATGTAGTTCACTATTGAATTCCTGTTGTGTTATAATCTCCTGTTTTTTTCAAATTGACTTTGTCCTTCACTAACCAAAAGAAAACCTTTCTTTTTCTATAGGACTGGTGTTAAAGAGGAACCTAGAAACTAAAGGCACTGGAATCAGCAAAGACACTTCTAGGGAAAGTGGAGAAGGTAGAGAATGGAGCTGCAGACTCTACAGGAGGCTCTGAAAGTGGAAATTCAGGTTCACCAGGTAATTTATATACTTTCTTATATTAAAGCAATAGGAGCATTAGTACTGCTGACAGTATTACTACTAATGGGAGCATTAAGCAATAGCACTACAACTGTAGTAATGATTGTTTTATAAGCTTGAAACTACTTCAGAATTTTATACTCTGCATTTTGACCTGACCACCTGTTGTTTTTTAGCAAATGTGAAAAATCTACATATCAAGCTGTGGGTGGGGATTTTTTTTTAGTATTTTGTAGCAGTAATAAAAACATTCTGAAAACTGTGTTCAGCTGCTTCTGTCTGGAAGGTTTTTCTGATGTTCTGAAGCCAACTTCAGTATTCAGTTGGCAATGGAGGAATATGGTGGAGGAACTTTGAAGTGAAATGTATGTAGTGCTGCATAGTTTAATCTGGTGCTTCTCTTCTGGAATGTCTTCTACTTTAGTAGCTTCTAAACTATATTTTTGTTAACCAAAATGTTATAGTGCTTAGTCTTTGTAAATTTTTACACATTGGGTCTTTTTACTAGTAACCTGGTCAATACTGTATGGCAGTAGGGTTGCAGTTTGCCATTTTTTTACAATGCCAGTAAGGAACTATTACAACTAATGACACTAAAACCTAATTTAGTAAATATAGGAGGACATATGCATATTAATTCTTGGAAGAAAATTATTACAGCTATAGACATAGACTAGCTGCCAACTTGAAATGTTAAATTTAACAATGAGACCTTTTCTAAACACAGTTCTCCCAGTATTTCTGATGCTCTTCAGATATCTGAAACTCACAACTGTTACACAGTGGATAAAAGAAATATATGATAAGTAACATTGATCAGTATAGTCCATTATATGAAATCTGGAAAATGTTTCATAATTACTTGGTGACTTGTCTGAAATGTGATCTGGATGGCTTGTTCAGTACTTGCTGCAATGATGCACATATTGCTAGAACTTGAATGGGTGAATTAGTAAAATCAAGCTATGTCTGCTTTCACAAAATACAACTTACAGCCAGGGAGGAAAACCTGAAAAAGCTAAGGATGGATTTCCAGAACTACAGATGAGTATTTTGCTCTCCTCAGTTACTCCAAGGCCTTTGTATTCAAAACTTCAATAAAGTTTTGTTGTGGAGGTAAAGAAGTTCAGAAATTACCTCTGACATTTTGCTGCAGACATAGAAATGTTTAAGGCCAGTAAGTAATTTTTTCAAGTATTAACTACTGTGAAACAAAATGTTAATCCTGCTTGTGTTTGCATGGCAGCATTTACCCCTTGTGTGCATCTTCATGCCCCTTTATGCCCAAGTGAATCAAAAATTTTAAGACTGTGAATTTTGAATAATCTTTAGTGTCTGTTCATAACGACACTGATGAACAGGAATGAAGACTGAGAAATGTCCAAAAAGACCTTTTTTTTCACAGCTTAAATTTGGTGGGGTTTTTGACTTTTTTTTGCATAAACTTTGCCCAGTTGTCATTAAAAGTGAGCTTTGCACAAAAATCAACTTTAATTAGATTTGGTTTTAGTTTATGAAACTAGAAAAACATTATACCGAAGGTTGTCCTTTTTAATTCAAGATGCTACATATTTCTATAATTAAGGCTAAGAAAAAGTCTATATGTTTACAGTGGAAAATAACACTTGTAACAAAATGTTGGGTGCTTCAGTAAAGGTTTTGTGAACTGTGCTTGCATGGTTATTGCTTGTCAGCACACACACTGATAGAAATTAAACTGATTTTGGCACTAAAAAAAATCTTCAAATAAAATGCTTGAACTTTCTTGTATAGCTCTGATTTTTGTAACCTAAAGAAATATAATATGTTCTTTCTTTTCACTCAGAATTTATGAAGAATTGTCTCTTGTCATCTTTTATTTCTCTAGTATTTCTTTTTCTGAGGACTCTCTAACAAAGCTTGCCAACACTCCCACAGTCATGGTTTGTTGTCCTGTTGGAAGTGGTGGACAGGTGTCTGTGATGGGGCTCAGCTCTGTAGCCAAGCCCTCTCAGCTTCCTGATGCAGTGTGTTGCCTGTGACTGCTTACACAGCTGTACAAGTGATTCTCAGTACGGTGTGGTTTTGTTTGTAGAATAGCTCCTTGGGTATTGCCTCTTCTGTTTCACTTCTAGAACTCTGTCTGAAGCTTTCATAATGCTGCTTTGGCAAAGTGTATCTAAAACTACCAGCAAGAACCCAAAATAGGTGTTTAGTTGTTCAGAAAAAGCTACTTTTTTGTCTATTTTCTATGATCAGAGAATCCACCATCAATGACACCTGACCAGATCACTTCTGTATGAGTGTACAACTTGAATATTCAAATGTCTTCCATGTCAAATCTATATTGCTTGTCCTGAGAAGAGATGCATCAAGTCTAAGTAGTTCACTCTGCTACTGTGTTAACTTAATTAAGATAAATTTGAAGCAGTCTACTCCTCATAGTTTTGATCACAAGTGGTGTTAAAGGACTTATATTCAGCTATTCTTACAGAAGGGTTGAGTTTCATGATGATTCCTCAAGCTGATGTGTGGAAGGAACATAAAGCATCCTTGTCCTTCTCTTATTTGATGGCAAAAAGATCAGTAGCTTTTAAAATACCTTAAATTTAGCTTATGTTTAAGAAGAATATTTTTTTCCTTACGATTGCATGACGTAGTAATGTGTGATCCAAAAATTTAGCAATATTTTATGAAGAGTTTACAGTACTGACTGTATTGTCTTATGACTGTGTCTGCAGGAGCACTTTATATAAAAACTAACAGATTTGTTGCTTGTCAAGCTCCAATGTGGCAGGAAGCACCGAGGAAAAATAATGTGTTCCTGTGATGCTGAATGGCAGCATGACGAAACAATAATATTCAGTGTAGATAAATGCCAAGTGATGCACTTTGGAAAAACAGGCCCAGTTTTACATCTGCAATAGCAGGCTGTGAACTGGCTGTTGGCACAGTGGAAGGAGTTTTTGCAGTACTTGAGTGTTGCACGTAGTTTTAAACTTTGCCTCCAGATGATAGCGACAAACTAGAGAATTATGGAAGAGTGTGATAGAGACAAACTAGAGAATTATGGAAAAGTGCCAAGAGTGAACAAAGTAATGGAATGAGTCATGCATGAGGAGTCTTTCAATCTGAAGTAAGGACTGATGAGGGAATATGTGGTGTGGAAAAAATTTAAGAAGGAGCTGAATAGAGAAGCAGCCATAGAATCATACAATGTCCTAAGTTGGAAGGGATCTGTAAGGATCATCAAGTCCAGGTTCCAACTCCTCTTGACTCAAGTCAGGTCTGGTTTTCCATAATCCTATTAGTCCCTCATGCTTGCATTGTAAGGAAACAGATTCAAAAGAAAAAGGAGGTCATCCTCTTACATAAGAGTCCTGTAATTTAACTTGGGAACTTATGGTCACAGAATCTAGAATGTTTTCCTGGTTCTAAAAGTAATTAAAACAGATCAATGAAAGAAATGTGTGTTGGTAGCTACTAAACCTAAGACGCAATCTTTGAAAATGGTAGAGATGTTAATTTCTACAAATTTACCAAAAAAGATTTTAGGAGTTTTTGGTTTATGTTGTGTCTTATTTCTGGGCTCTGGTTTTCTTTGGTAACTTTTTCCTTGCTTAGCAATAGATAGCATTCTCCTGCAGCTGCCTGAAGGAAGTGAGGGAGGAAGAATAGTGAATGGTAACAATCTGTCTGTTTTCCTTTTGGATGTGGAGGGCATCTCTTCTACAATGATCTCAATCTCTCTCTGAGGGAGAAAAGTGGCAAAGATACTTCTGAACATGGGTCTTCCATCTGGTACCAGCCAAGCCAACACACAGGAAGAGCTTTAGTACTTGAAGCATTCTGCCCTTGAATATACAAACAGCTTTTGTGCCTGCAGCGGTTGTCTGTGGTTTGTGTTTCTTGTGACTGCAAGCAAAGAGGGGAGCAGTTCTAGAGGAGACACAGCTATTAGATTATCTTACCCAGCTGGCTTAAATTCTCTTTAAAAAGCATCACTTATTCAAGAGCTGTTTAGGAGGAGCAAAAGTGATGGCTTAACACAGTACTTTTACTGTATTAATAAGAATGGGTTTGGAAATGTTATAATAGTGGACTCTAGGCTTTGCTATTGAAATGCTGTAAACTAAATATTTTGCTTTTACAAGGGTTCTTTAAAAATACTGAATTTTAAACTGTTTAACAAAATTCATAATGAAAATCTTCATTGTATTGTTGCATCTTTTTTCTTTCTAGAAATTGGTTGCCCAAATGAAGCAAGATCCACAGGTAACTATTTTTATATTGGATCGTTTCTTTTAAAAAGGCAGGAAATAACAGTGCATGAAACTTGAGGATTTTAGATGTTTCTGGATCACCTTCTTCCTTGCTAACACAGTGTTTAGAAGAAAACTTTTTCACAAGTTTTTGAACAATGACTGTTGGATTGTTTAAAACAAAACCAAAATTCTTGTTATTCTGGAGCTTTTTGCCTCATACATATTCTTAGTAGTTTAAATCAAGTGACTTTTCTGGGCTATGGTGCAGTTCAGATGAGCAGTAAGTTTCTGATTCTATTGGAATCTGCTCTCTATAAAAGCTGCCATTATTTGCGATGCCTTTTTTCTTTTTGGAGTATCAGAAGATTCACAGTATAAGAAGAGAGAGGCTGTTCTGTCAAACAAATTTTGTCCAAACAATGTAGCTTAAGGTTGTGTTCAGATTGCCTGTCTTGGGTGTCTTACCAGCCCTATTGTTGTCTTACCAACTTCCCTTTGGCCTTGGGAAGTTTCATAGCTACTGAAGTTGGATAACTGGGCTCCCTGCTTAGACAGCAGAGGTCATCCCTTTCACAATGACTATGTAAGATCCCTGGGCTTTCTTGTACAGCAGTTAAATGCTCCTGGATGCTGGATGGGGAACTCTGTGGAGCTCTCCATCCAGTCTGAAATGTTGGGTAGAGGGATAAAGGCTGCTCACTTGAGGCTTGCTGTTAAGAGCTCCCATCTCCATACAATAGTAAATGTCCTGTAATTTTCTGAATGTACATTTTTTTTTCTGAACTCAGTGAAGTGAGAAGACAGCTTTTAATAACACTCAGGTAGTTAAACCTCTGACAGGGAGGGTTAAGCAGAGTGTATTGGAAAATCTGATTTTTTGAGTGTTCTTATTCTGATGGGATTTGGGTAAGATTTGCTGGTCAGGTCTGCTAACAATTAGTCTGCAGAGCAGTTCACTTTCAGTTCATATTTGCTAAAAGTGAGGTCATGCTGCAAGCAGCCATGTCAAGTACCTAGAGTCAGGAAAAGTAAATCTGGTCCCTGTTTCCAATGCTCTTAATACATTTTTATCCCAGATTATTAAGTAGAATCTGGAAGTAGGGAGGATGACTGGTCAATATCTGGTTTTGCTGGAATCAGAGACTATCTGCAAGCTGAGGTCAAAATGCATTTCAATATTGGAGCAATATAAAAATATGCATGAAGTTCCTGTGATGATATTAGTCTTATGTTTTAATATTTCTGCTTAGCAGACTAAACCTGCATAATCTAGTAGAAAAACTTTACAATATAAATGAGAACCCCAAAAGTGGGAAAGTAGAGAAATTAAGGAAAACCTGATTCCCTGTCACGTTTCTGCAGAGCTTCACAGGTTTTAAACTAAGGACAGATGTTTCTTTAGTTATTTTTTATTTCAGTAGAAAAGAAAAAGTCCTGGTAAAAATTGTTTTCTATCTGCATCTTTCTAGTGTTGCTTATGGCTTTAAAATCTGAAACTTAGAAAAGTGCTACTGTAAGCGAAGTGCTGGTGTGAATGATGTGTCAGGGCAAATGTAATTCTCTTTAGCACAGACTAAGGCATAAGCATACATGGAAATAAGGACTTATGTATGTTTGCCTTCAATTGATATATGTGTCAATTAAGATTTAATAGATATGCTTGATACTCTATACAGTTAAGTGTAAATGTCTTTGCATAAGTAGCATAGGTGAGAATGTTTTAGATAACATACCATAGCATACTGTTATATACATACTGTTGTATTACATATTAACAAACATTTGTTGTTTAATTTGAAAAATTGATGAAATGTACAAATGTGCTTTATAATGTGATAAGCACTAATGGATGTTTTAATGAAATCTTTTTTCCAAACTGGACTATCTCTGAGTGCTAGAAAGGTCCTCTGATTATTGTTGCACTCAGTGACTTAAATAAGGCTTTGTTGAGCCATTTAAATTTTATTGGCTGTACATCCAGAGGTGCTCTATTTGTAATACACTATGCAAGAACAAAACAAACAAAAAAACCCACCTTCCTGCTACTACTCTTTGTTAACAAATGGAATATCTTTCTCACAGATATTTTTTCTTTCTAATCAGAACGCTGATTTGAAGAAACAACTTCATGAACTTCAAGCCAAAATCACAGCTCTGAGTGAGAAACAGGTAGGGAAACAGATGTATTTTTAACAGTGCATTCTAAAGATGTCTCTTTTCCCAGCTTCCAAGAGAGCTGCTAAATCTTTAAATGCAAAAATAAGCGTGGGCAACCAGACATTTTTGATTTTTATTGGATTTCTCAACAAAGGATAAGGATGAGTTGTGAGTCTATCAAACAAGAAACTACTTTAATCAGTGGAAGCTATAGCAATTTTTCTTGTGTTCAAACTAGCATTTTATATTAAGGAAGATGGAAAAATGGAATAATTTGTCACTTTCTTTATTATTATCTTGAAACTTCTAAACTCAACCATTCTGGTTTAGGCAAATCTTTAGATTTTGACTTAGTAGGTCCACACTGCGTATATGGAATTTTTCTTAGTGTCAAAACCAACTAAGTGTATGTCAGTTATGGGTACTTAAGAGACAATTTGAAAATTAGTTGGATGCTTTTATCATGATAAATTACACCACAATTTTCTTATGTTTGCCATTTGGTAAGAATTGTTTGACAGCTCGAAAGTATGAGTAATAATTACAACTGAAGGCTTAATAGAAAGATTGTTGAACTTGAACATGGGCCTTGTGAATAGCAAGAAGAAAAATACATAATATTGACATATCTACAAAACTTGTTCTCACTTTTGTTTTTAAAAACAAAAAAGAGCAGCACATGCACAAGCCCTTCATACACCACACGATCCCATCCCTTAGTTAACCAACTTAAGCAGTCCCTTAATTGTTTTGCTTAATATGTCAATTATGGAACCAAACTAGGTCAATAGATTAGACCTTTGAAGAGGGAAAAATTGTAGAGCATTAGTAAAATGCATGAGTGTCACCACAAGATACCTCCATTTGTCTGTTACTAGTTGCATGTGTTCTGTTTTGAGTACTACTATCCCTATGAAAATGGCCAGACAGTGATTAACATTTATCTAGAAATTGTGTACTGAAAAAATTATAGTATGTTTTAATAGGGGAACAGTGCATCTAGGACGAAACATGTAAGGATAATAAGAAAAATGATTTTTTAAAGAGAGCAGTAGTTCAACAAAAACTGAGGTTTTGCTGATGTGATAGCATGTCTCTCCTGAAGATTATTTATTCTCTAAAACCAGCATGAGCCTCTGCATGTGGCTATGTCTCACAGCAAGCTGTTTCAGGATTCTTTGGTAAGCTCTGGATGCCCATGGTAATTTCAAAATGAGCTTGTCTTGATGCCATGAAGCAAGCTGTATTGACTACCAGGTCATGTGATGAGCACGGACAGGTAGTGAGACACTGAGTGGAATATAAGAAAGCAAGTACATCCTACCATAAGTTTTAAAATTGTATTTCTAACTCTCTAAAGTTAGGCTGCAGAATGGTCTATGCTAACGTGTATTTTAAGTTACCCATTACTAGAAATGGAGCTGTATCTTTTCTATTGAACTCAAGGTGCTAAAGCACACTTGTTCATGGGATGAACATGGGTTAAGTTTCCAAAAGATGTTGAAAAATAAGTTTGATTTTTACTTCTACCACATAGTGAATACAGTCCATATGAAGTCACAGGTTTTTGCTCTTTGTGTTTCTGTGGGTTTGATTGTCAGAACAACAGTGAACTTCATATGATTATTGAAGTTTAAATATTTTGTTATCTTTATCACTGGACTGTAGAGCTGCCAGTGTTCCAGATGATAATGTTGTTAAAGTAGTATGACTGCTAAAATACAATGATCATGGTAAATGTACATTCTGGGAAAAGAACCACAACTTCCCTGTGCACAGAAGTGCTCACTCCCTCTTTATTTGCAGGAATCTGTTGTATAGAAATCTGTGGCTTAGCAATGCAGTTGAGCAGCACCTTAGAGACCACAATAAAGCCATTTAATCTGTTTTCACTTTCACTTCTCTTCAGGAAAAATCATTATTATCAAATTACTTTATGGGTAGAATATTAATCAGCAATTTAACTTCCACACAGTATGGGGAAATATGCAGTTTTGCACAGTAAATATAATGGATTACATCGTGCAGTGCTTGTGTTAAGAAGAGGTGCAACATGTGTAATCTGTACTCCTGTTTAGAGCCAAGTAGCTCTGATGCCTGATAGCCAATGGATAAACTCTGAGAGCCCAACTCCACTGTGGACAGTTATAGGATGCATAATGGTCACTGTTCAATAAGCTTTTAATGAAGTTTGAGAAACTGAACTTCCAGCCTGTGTGGTGTCCCTGCTTGGAGACATTGGGCTGAGATGCTGGTGTTAGAGAGGCAGTATAATGAAATATTTCTGGTTTATGAAATGTTATGTCACCCTAATGCATGCTTTTTCTTTGCCCTCTTATTTAATGAAGTTGGATGAAGACTTGTGCAAGAACCAAGTCAGCGGTAGGTTTAGCTAAAAGCTTTTAGTTGCTTTAGGACTTCCCTCCATTTCTGAAGCATTGTGAGAGCAGTGCTGACACTCACTGCCATTCACTGCAGTGATTGATAGTGGCTCAGGTGTCTTGCTGAGAATTAATAATGACAGTTCTGTTCAGAACTTTCTGAAATTGAGGAGATCTGGCAAAGTACAAAATGAAAGCAACTAGGCTGTAGAGTGTGTAGGCTTAAACCTAAAAAAAATTGTTTGCTGATGCAGGGTTGAACAGTTACAGCATAAGGTATGTCATATATTCATATATTTTTTTGAAAATGTCAGAGGTGAAAATAAAGGCGTTGATTTGTTACGCCTGATAGACAATGGAGCAATGTATGCTGAGTGTGTTAATACTTGAAAGGAAAACTGCAAAAAGAGAAAAAACTCACTTGAAGATAACTTGCATTTGAAGGGCAGTAAGCTTGAATCCTTCAGACTAACATATTTCCCTCTGCCAGTCTCTTTGTATTATTTTCACAGAGCTCTAAACTATGCTTACTTCTTTTCTAATCTGTGAGAAATAAAGGGAATTCAGTTGAATCGTCTTGCTCCTCAGCTATAAGTGTGAGAGCTGCAGTCTGGAAACTCTGAATGCATTGGTTTTAAAAATGGTTTCCTCTTTCTTTTCTGACCCCCCTCTTCAATAAAGAGAAGTCAAGAGAAACTTTTTTCAGAGTGGTTTTAATTGCCAAATCTAAGGTTGGGTTGTAAATGTGAATTAATTCTGTTGCTTTAGAGCACTGTTTTTTTCCTATGTTTTCACATCATTGGAAGAAAGTCACAGTCTTAGCACTTTTTCCTTCACTTTTTATTCTACAATAGTGTCTTCTCTTGGCATTCTGATTTGTAGAATTTTACCCACAATTATTTCTCACTACTCAGCTTTTGTCTGGGTTAAATACACTCGCTGCAATACAAAAACAAAGAATGTATTTTTTTAATTTTTCCATGAGGAAGTTTATTAGTATATACTTTTTTGTTTGTTTGTTTAGGGGAGGTGGGGTGAAAATTGTTCACCAGTGACACTGGTGAAAGACTGAGGTAGAGCAGGGCTAGCATAAGGGAGGGAGGTATGTAATCTTGAAGTAATACCTTTTCTTCTGCCTCTTTCCCCCAATAGCTGATAAAAAGAAAAAAAGAATATACACTTACAGATATATCATGATTGAGTATATAATCATAATAGTACTTTATTTTAAAGACAAGGAAGAGGTCATCTGGGCAGCAAAAAAAAAGTGTTTTTTTAGCAATATCGTGTCAGATATAGCGGAATTTCTAAATGTGTCCTTATCACAATCTCCTGGAAAAGTTAGAGCAATATTCTGTCCTATATGTGAAAGAAAGCTTACACAAATAGTCTTTTGACTCTGTGATAAAAGCATGATGGTGATAAGCATGTACGAAAGAAATCACCTGACCCTTTCCCTTATATTTGAAAATAAAATGCAAATGTCTCTTCCTGTAGTTGCAGTGAAATTAATTGAATCTTTCAGAATACGGTTGTGAAAACTAGACTTGTATTCTAATGTATTTCTTCTTGACATGGAAATAATAAAGTGGATCCCTTTGTTATTTTGATTTCTGAAGTACTGTATATATGCAGGAAAAAGTAATCAAAAATAGTTGTGAACATATATATACTATATGGAGATACTTGTGGTTTTATTTTTTCACAGGGGAAAAACTTTAATATATTTTATTGTGAAGAGCAGTTGAAACAGTGGTATATAATTAGAACAAATGCACACCATAAAAGCAAGTTTGTTATTATGAATAGGCAAATCTAGTGAATTTTGCTTTTATTTAGAGCAAATTGAGATAGATGAGATTATTCAAAGTCCTGTATGTTCAGGGTGAGACTCCTTTTAACCTTGCCACTAAATAGCAAGTAATGAGAAAGGGGATTTGGGATAGACATAAAAAAATGACAGAGTAATTTAACCGTGGTTTTGTATAGTTGAATGGATGTAAACATGTGGTTTAGATTGACAAAAGAAACTTGTTATTTAAGTTTCCAAAAACTGTAAGGAATAGCTTTTAAGCATTACTGTTGCTATATTTATTACAGGTACCATAACTTAGTAATGAAAAGATTGGTAATGTGCGTAAATTCATCCTGTGAGACTGTTCTTCTCAAACAGTTGTCAATCATAGTAAAGGTGAATTTTTATGGAGGCTTTTTGAGCATATTATCAGAAAATTGTACCCGAAACATGTTCCATCGTGTTCTGTAAAGAGAAGCAGCAGTGTTTTGGTGAGAGGAATGTAAGCTCAAGAAAGCTATAGAGCAGGAGGGAAACTGGGTACAGTTAACAGGTAGGAAAGAGCACTTCATGCTTTTGCATAAGAAGGTAGTCAAGGTATGTCTGTGTATTGTACATATACCTGATGAACACCATAAGAATTTAGGACTAAAAATCTAGGAATAGATAATAAAGTCACTACTTACTCATGCCAATTTTATCTGGAGTTTCTGATACCTCCTTTCTCCACAATTGATTGAGGGTGTATTAAAATGCCAGTTATTCTGTCAGTAATGGATCAAGTCTGCAAATATGCCATATGAACGTTTAGTTACTAATAGCTTGAGGCAGGTGATGCTTAATTTCAGTTCCAGTTGTTTATCTGGAACTGTTCGTATTACTAACCACTGATTTTTTTCAGTAAATGGCATGAATGATAAAGATATGCTAATTTACATGTAACTGCAAGCATCCATTTATGCCAACCGTTTATAAAGCAGTTGTAAAATACATGAAAAAAACCCCCTGTTTGTAGAATCCTTCTTAGATAGTTTGAAGCAGACAGTCATTTTTTTCCTGTCAAAAAGATACTGGTCCATCTGGACATAAGGAGAAGTAAGTTAACTGCCTCAGTGAACTGTCAGATCCTTTTGAACCCTCTGATCGGTGTGAACAGCACCTGTTTAGAGGTGAATATTTGAAAAATCTGCATAAGCTTACTATTTTAATCTTTGGTATTTATTTAATTTGCATCCAAATATTGTGTGAAAATGTGAATATAATGACTTCTCATTAAGTTATCATCTTCCATATTCTCAAGATGTACTGGCTGAAGCAAATTTTGGATGTTGCACAGATGATTGTAGATAGGCAGAGTGGATGCATCTCTCCCTGCTGCCTCTTTTGCCCCAAATTCTCTTGCAAAACCGATGTTATAATCATTTGTATATGAGTGAAATATTGCTAAGCTATCTCAGACCTTTTATAAAGCTTAAATCATGATTAAACCCTACTGGCATGTAAACTTGGATTTCCCATTCTTCTGTTAACATAATTCCACCTAGACTTCTCACTGTTGGTTTGTGAACTTAATTTTTTGCATATCTAACGTACATTAACACTGGAGTAACTCAATTTAGGAAATGTAAGTGACCATTTTGTGATCTCATTAAAAAGAAGAAAAACTCTCCACACCTCCCCCCTGCTACTCTTCCCTCAGCACTGATTTTCCAGCTCAACTTTTAATTTTTGAGTTAATGTTGTATTTAAGCCAGATTTGGAGGCAGCTGGAGAACTTTTTTAATTGAACCTAGTTGGATACATCTTTCATCTTCATGTAAGCCAGGGCATAACTCCAAAATAGCCTGCTCTGCTTGAAAATCAACATTTTAGATAGAAAATGGGCAATTAAACTACAGTATTTCCTTGAAAATCCCCTACTGCTGGAGAGAGTTGGTTATTAGATGATCCTGCATGTTTTGACTTGCCGGATAACCTCACACATCACTAGTTATTTCAAGGCCTACTATTCCGTTTTCCCTTTTATACTTGAAGGGAAGACGAGTGAAGCATTAGGTGATGATGCCTGGGATTTAGGCTGTTTTGTATAGCACCCTTAAATGCCTCTTAGTTGGATGCTGGGAAAAGGGATTAAACCTACTAATGAATTTTTATAAGTTAACACAGATTAAAGTAGTTCATTCTGCTCTGTTCTGCATGCCTCAGTGGAACAACCTCACAGCCACAGAAACAGTGTTTTGATTTATTACAAGTTAGAAAAGGAATCTTATCCAGGGATCTGCTTTTCAGAACCTTATGGCTCTTTAGTTGCTATCGGAATTGTTTGGTCCCCAGCTTTTCTGAAGTGTGTTGAATTTTGGAAAGGAGAAGAGAGAAAGACAACGTGTCCAACGTTTAGGATACAGGCAAAAGCTTGTCTCTGCTGTTTGTTCTCTGCTGTCTGGTACTTGACTTGAAAACAAGCAACTTCCTGAAATGTAAGGGGTTTGTGCTATGAGTTACTGACTGTAGTATAGCCATGGGCTAAAATACTTTTATTACTAAATGTTATCTTATTTGTTGGTACTATACCAAGAACAAAACTGACTCGAGTAGGCAGTGTTAGGTGATGTTTTCCCACTATGGGTCATGTGCTACACCCTCATAAGTTATTGAGGAACCACTCAGTTCAACTCCTGGTGCATAGGTTCAGAAAGGACTAAGATGGATATGATAATGTTGCATTGCTTCTATAATGCTAGTTTGGAATTGTTTTCTGGTTTTTGCGGCTGTTAATTAACAGAATTGTTAATTCTGTTAATTCTGGCTTTTACAGGTGGACCAAGGGTCCTTTGTGGTGGACAAATAAAGAGGAAATACACCTTTCTGGAAGTGATTTAGAGTGATGACATATTAGGGAAGTGAGTGGGTCAAATGAATGTACACTTTATAAAAATATTTTTTCAGGTTTCACTTTTCTAACTGAATGTTTGTCCTTACTACTCTCACTATGGATTTTTTTTCCTCATTTTATTGTGGAGACTGTGATAGTCTTGAAGGGCTTAAGGGGTGAACAAACCTAAAGTATTAAAAGGTAAGGATGCTCTTCACAGAGTTTCATGAAGTCTCTGAGCTTTCTTTTCTATACTGGCCTCTCTGGAGGCAGAGAGTGCACTCTTCATCCTTAGAAAATCTTGGTGTTAACTGAAGTGATAATCTGGTATACATTTTCTGTTCATGGAATTAAGAGTGTATTATTTTCTTCAAATATGGGACAAATCAATGTGAATTCACCCATTTCTGGTCATTATACAGAGTTACTTTCTTTCAGTATTGTATTCACTTCTGAGTTAACTTTTCAAATACTTGTTCTGACCTTCAGAAATTCCAGAAAGTGTATAGTCTCTTTAGAGCAACTTTTCCCCTGCTGTTACATTGCAAGTTAGCAGAGACATCTGACATAGTGTCAGGAAAGATAGGTGGTGGCCAGACAAAATGTAAATTTTCTTAGTGTGGTTTTGTTTTTGGTTCAATTAGGTCCATTATTCTTGGAGCATCTCTTTATCTTCTCCTTTGTCCTAAGTTTGTAAAAACTGGTCGTGAAGTGCAAGGGGTCTTCTTCAACTCTACCCACTAACAGTAATGTAACAGTTTGATTTAGGCTATAGTGACTGCAGAGTTCGATGGAAATTTTGCTGAAATGAAGTCCAAATGCAGGGGATGAGTAGAGTGGTAGAGACACCACCAGGAGGCAATTCAGACAAGGGAACCTAATTTTTACCATTCTGTATTGGCTTTGTGAAGGCAACTCTCTCTCTACTGACTACAAAAAAACTATTAGGAAGATTAGGCTTCAGTTCATTACTTCTTTTCCCTACAGAGTTTATCTGATGTGTTCTATGAAAAAGAATTCTTTCTCTATTCTGTCTCTTTTTAATTTAGGTGTCTTCTTACAGTAAACTTTTAAAAGCTAGCAGGGAGAAAGCCCTTGAGTTTCGATGAGCATATCTTTTTTGTCCTCTGAACTCCCTCCAAAGTTAGGTGAGGCAAGTTAGAAACAGTTAAGAAGTTATAATTACTTTTTTCCCCCTGCCTTTTCTCTCTCAAGGTTTCCTCAGTAAAATGTTGGCAATGTGTCAATAGTAAATGGCCATTAGTGTGTTAAAGTGTTGAACACAGACTGCCCTGTGTAGCAAGGAGAAATGAGCCGGTTTTTTCCTTACTCAATGAGAAAAACTTCAGTGATTGTTTGTTCTGTTTGTAGAAGGCAGAACTTGTTTATCTTATTTTTCCTTTGGAAAGAAATACATCGGAACTATAATACGTGATGTGAATTTTTGAGATATATGCTTTAGAGCTGCCTGATGTTCTGCAGAACAGCAAGTGACTATCCTTTTATTTTAGACTTCTGAAAATTTGAATACTTGGCAGTATTTAAGCCTGTGGAGTCTTGCTCCATATCCATTCACTCCCTTTATAAATTGCTTCATTTTCAGTCTAGTATGGCAGTTTTTCAGAGCAGCAGTTGGTTCTTTAGAGTTGTGGCCAGCCCAGAGTGCTGTGGAAGTGCATGATTGTCAGCAGCTCTCTAGCATCAAAAGCTCCACACACACCTTTGGGCTAGTAATAAATGCTTCAGCAATCAACTTGGACAAAATTAGGTTCTTGGGTTCTCAAACTCATTCTAAATTTTGTCATATATCTCAAGAAACAGATGTATCCCATTCTCCAAGAAAATAATTTGGGGAAAACAGTTTACAGCATCCCAGTATACTAAGCTCTTAACATTTGTCTCCTGGGCAATTAAAATTTTGTGACCTAAAGGTACTGTGCTCTGTTTGAAACTTGGAAAGTTAGTTTATTAATTTCCTTTAAATATTCACTTAGACATGACTATCACAAAATAGATTTGGAATTTACAGCAGTCACAGAGAACTGATGAGAGACTCAGTAATTTCCCTCAAATTACTTTTAAATGCATTCAAGTAGTTGCTTAGCTTTGTTTCTGACAATTTCAAGAATCAAGAATGAAATTTCTGCAACGGTCTTAATTTTTGAGCAAAATACAATTTAGTTAAATGAGAAATGCAGATACTACAAATTCGGTTTTGATCTCTTAATGGAAAGATCTTTCGGAGGGGGCTTTTAGTTATGCGTGCTGGTTTGAAAGCCAAACCAGTGAGACTCCAAGTCAGAAATACAATATAAGAGGAGAAAAGAGGAAAAAAAAGTGAAAATAAAATAAATGCAATAATGCAACCTGATACCCTCTGGTAGCAGTCCAGATGAAATGGTCTTGTAGAGGCAGTGATCCCATAGAAAGGTCTGGTAGCTCTTGTCCTCTGGGAATCCAGTGGGTAAAGGCACCTGTGCTGTCACAAATCCCAGATTATATCCAGGTGAGAATGCTTGGCTCCTCCCCCTGGGGAGATCATCTCACAATGGGCTGATACCATTCTATGAGTCATGTAATGGGTCCTTGATTGCCCATTAAACAGAGATGGCTCCTGGAGGGAGCTACCTGTGAGTCATGGGACAAGGCATTGATGGCCCATTGACAGAAGATAGCCCAGAGGAAGGGGCAAGGGAAACACTGCCCCACCTGGTTTCAACAGCTCATGAAGATGGTGATAGAATACATACCTTGGACACATTACATTGTAACCTAGGACATTATGTAATGTGGGGGTTATTGTGGATTTGCAGATCAATTTGTGTTCTTGAATATTCTCTACAACCTTTTGTTTAGAGCTATGTGCATCTCCTGCTAACAGGAGCTTTGGGTCAGCCCTCAGTGAGTGTCAATGCAGATTTTAAAATCTAATAAATCCTATGGCCAGAGTTCAGTAAGCATTAATATGGTGCCATTTTTAGTCTTCAGCTTTTCGTCTATTCTTCTTAGACTAGCAATCTGAAGGCCTATAAATCCCACTTACATGGAGAGCTACAGGGAGAAAACTTCAAGAACCCACAGAAATTAACACTTAGTATGCAAATATCTCTGGGTGCTGCAAGAAGTCAAGCAGTCTTACCAAGAGCAGACAAGTAAAATGGTCTGTTGGGCAAACTAGCTTGCCAGCTGGATGGATCTGCAAACGGGATTTTTTTTTTTTTTGTGTGGTCCTCAAAGTTGCTAGGTGTAATATTGATCATAAAACCAGAGTACTTAGAAGAGAGGAAATAAATAGACAAACATTTTTGGAAACAGCTGTACTACAAGGGTGTACCTTACTGATGCTCTGTAATACATTTCCAGGATAAAGCTGGTAAAAACACAGCTGATGGTTTTGTTGTGTCTTTGTAGTAAATGCCAAATGCGTTGCTTTTATCATTTACCATAGGAAGGCACATTATGGTGGTATAAAAATACGTCAGGTTCTGTATCCCTAAACTTTCCTTTTTCTTTTAAGATTGCAGGCAATAATCAAAATGTTAGGTAGGACGACCCTGTAGCAGTGGTGTGGCACTATATGGGACATTAATATAGTGTACTTCTTTATGGTAGAATCAGCTTCGACTGCAATGTGGTAGATTTAAGTCCATGTGTGATGTGCTGGGATTTATATTTGAATAGCAAGAGACAGTTCCGGTCCTCATGCTCAAGATCAAAGTTTCCAATTTGAAATTCTGCATTTCTTTTATTCTGCTTTTAGTTTTGAATGAAAATGCCACTTTTAAACTAAATTCCTTTAGAACAAGAGTTAGTATTTAATAAGCTTGTACGTCCCCTACAATGGTCAGGTGTGCTCTCAAAGCACTGGCACTACTGCATGGTGCATATGAAGTAATCTAGGTGGCACTTTTTAGAAAATAAAGGGTAAATAAACAAATTTTGCCCTTTCCTCTTTCTTTATCCTGTAATCTCCTTTTACTGTATTAATGTACACTCTTTATTCCATCATTTCATAATGGGTTTTGCATCATTTGGGTTTAGCTGTGTGGAACTAAACTTGATGTACTGAGAATACTCTTTGTGAGTTCCAAGTTATTCCAAAGTTGTTTTGAATGAAAATTGCTGATCATTTGAAGCTTTGCAAGTGATAGAATTTCCGTTACCTTCATAGTTCACTTAATTATCTTGAATGGTGTCTATTTGTCTGTTTTGCTAGCTTTTAAATTTATCTATTCAGAAAAGTGTGGTTTAAACACCATGTGTATCATGGCATTTAGCAGATAGTTAGCTTCTCTTCTGACCTCTCCCGACTTAGCAGGAGACCCATTTAACTGACACACATACAGTCATTTTGAGCCTTAGCTTTCAAAAATATTTTAGTGGCTCAGATGTCTCCAAAATTTCATTACATCCTTTATTTGCCTTTAAAATATTAATGATCAGCTCTTGCAAAATGCTGATTAGGCCTAGAAAATGCTGAGACAAAAAGTTCATGTTAGCACTTATGGTCCTAGAGGTTTTTCTGTGTTTAGTTACATGTATGAACCTATATTACATAATCTAAAATCTTTTTAGTTTAAGTCACTTCCTTGTAGAGGCAAGGTTTGACTTATTGGTTACACAAAGTCTCATAAACCTCTGTATGAGAGGAGAAATCGGTTGTTGATTAAAAATCTGCCCCACTTTGAGGCATATGGCAGTGGTATTTTCTTGTTTGTTTGGGAGTTGTAATTTCAATTATACACACAACCCATAGGGTAGAGTGTCTGTGCTCTCTTGAATGGGTCGGGATAGCCAGTCAGTCTCAGAAAACAGATCCCTTCCCCCTCTTTCCCCACATAATATTTTGAAAATTAATTGTATAAATTTCTATAAAGTTAAAATTATTGCTAAGTGCTTAATACCAGCATCACATTCTAAGGACATGCAGAAATGCTGGGTGCTGTAATAATCCTGGGCTCACTTGGTAAACTCTGCACTAACACTTGGTAGCAATACTGCTATGTCAGGCTGAAAGATGAATCCAATTAGCTTGGACCAGAACAGGGGCACGAGTGTGTCTCAAACAAAAGTGAGGAAGACAGGACAGCAGGGGCCCTGTTAGAAGCCTGCTCTGAGGACAAAGTTTGCACTAAGCTTGGTGTTGCCACTGGGTCTTTTTTCTTATCAATGGGTTTGGGTATTGGGGTATGTGTTTGAAGGTTTTGTAGGAGCTCAGCCTATTCTCATGTGATCTTTTCTGCCTTATTGGTGTTTGGTGGGCAGTGTTTGTATCTCTGGCTGTAGCTTCCTCTCCATTATTGAAGAAGTCATGACATAAGCTGCTGATTGATGCCAGAAGTGAAAATTTTGCCTCTGGTGCTTGGGTTTGGATTGTAACAGCAGTTAGACCCAAATGCACTCTCTGCTCTTCAGAACAGCTGCCATTCTGTTTGCCTGTAGTTTCTATTTGCTTGGTGTTTCCCAGTGTCCATTTCTGCTTTCATACCTGCTTTTAAGGGAGGCTGCCCACCTGTGCCACATGTTTACCTCATTCCTGCTTGGACTATTTCTGTTCACTGGAGATGAAGCCCTTTTTGCAGCCCACTAGCTATTTCTGGAAGTCAGTGAAGAGGAGAGACTTTGGAGAAAGGGAGGGATGCATCACCTGAAAGGATAATGCAGCTTGTGCATGTCTTTTTTACACTGTTGTATGCTATGGTAGTTTTACAACTGGGAAATGGCCCCAAAGTAGGCCTGTGCTTTCAGTGTGCTGGGAAAGATGTGAAGATGATGGGTAGCAAATGTAGTATCATAATAAATAAAAATAGCTTACTATAAGGCTTCAGGTAATTTAACTTTTGTATTTAAACTGCTTTGGTAAAGAGTCCAATTAAGTTCAATAGAAAGCAAAGTAATAAGAAAGTATCCTTAAATGTATCTTTTTTCCACAGTGCATTCTGTTACCTTGCCTGCACTAAAAAATGCAGAATGTTTTGAAATCTTTTATTTTGTAGGGCTGAGTGTATTTCCATAAATCATTTAATTGATATGTGGCATATAAGGTATAGAAAGAGTTATTCTCTGTCTGTGTTGGCCATTATGGAACATAAATGTTTCTTTAAGAAGCTTTTTCACTTTTTATTTTTATAACAGGCCTTGGGTAACTCAGACTAGAGAAGTACCTGCTTTTTTAAATAAATGCTTGACTTACACAGAAAATACCCCCCAAGCTTGCTTTTTTAAAATTGCTATTTTCTTTGTCTTTTCCTAATGAGCCTTGAAGGACTGTAAGCAGATTGCTGAGAGAACATCCTGTGGTTGGGCTGATAACACTTTGTAGTGTCATTATGTGGAGTTACTGAAGCACTGTGCAGAAATGAAGAAAGTCAGGTTGCACTTCTCTGTGTTGTCTTCCTCTGGAGCCAGTGGTTCCAGCGCTGTTCTTCTAAGGCATCAAATTCACTGTATTTCAGAGACAAAACTGAGTTAGTAACCCATACCTTGTAATTTTGTAGGTTGTGATTATATGGCCACTTTGATTATGCTTCAATTGGACAGCTGCTGTGAAAGCTGTGATCTGTCCTCCTGCCTGGTCTAGCTGCTGACTTCTGCCCCTCTCTTGTGCTGGAACTAGTGCTCATGTTGCTGTGCAGTGACCGGAGTCAAGAAGTTGTCCGGCTGAAGACTGTCTCTGAGCTGTGCCGTTTTTTGAGCAGGATTCCTTTTGCTCACTTGGCACATGTGTGGCTGAATGAATGCAGCTTTTGGCATAAGTGAAGTGGCAGAAAGGAAGGACTGAAACGAAGGGTGAAGCAGTTTTAATTTGGCAACTGTATTTATCCTGGACCAAACAGCTGTGTAACTACAGCTTTGAACCCAATCTGTGGCTTGGTAGTCTCCATTTTCCAGGGATGCAGATCCAATAAATGTACCTGCAGCTCCTAAATGGCTGAAGGGAAGGTAGACTGTGTCTCTCTTGCCACTCCCACTGGCATAGCAGATCCACTCAGTAGCCCCATGCATGAAGCAGGCACAACAATGGCAGTGCACCCGAATGACTGGAACTGAAGTATAGAGGATGGAGATTGTTACAGATGCACATGGAAAAATTCTGTTGAAGCTTTGCATTTTGTTTGTCCCAATTGATACTATTTGCAGTATTACCTAACACTATAAGTATGAAGATGAAGCACAAAAAGAAATCTGAAGTAGTTCTTGAGTGTTCTTTGAAGAACTGAATTCCTGTAACTTGAGTTGTATATACGAAGAACAGCTGAGAAGACTTTTTGGAAGCTGACAGCAGAGAGCAACCTGATTACTTACAGCATTATAATTTTTGTTAAGCAAATTTCAAACTGAATTAGTTGTAGACAGAACTTTTAAATTCTGTTTGAGAGCTTATGCTGCAAATCCTGAGGATTTATATAGATCATGTATAGTAGGTCCAAGCAGGAAGCAATGAGGTATCTGAAATCTTACACAGTCAAAGTCCTTGTTCATTGCTTAATCTCTGGCTTTCAATAAAACAATTTATGGGCAACAGAAAATTAGACCTAAATGGTGGTCCAGTGTGGCTATCCTCAATCCTGCTGCCTAATTATAAAAAAGGAGGAAGCTGGTAAATTCTGCTTAGGGAGATGTGAGCTTTGTTATCAGTTCTTTTGTTTCCAGTGGTCTTACACAGCCATAGCTACAGTGAGAATTTGTTCTGAACTTGGAGCTTGGTTAAAAATTGTTGGGTTGTTTTTTCTGTGTGAATTGGTTCTTCAGTGTTGATTCAACTTAAATAACAGTAATGCTATTTGTTTGGGACATTTGGGTTATATTGGTTGTATTGGTTTTGCATGGGAAGGTTTTGGTAGCAGGGAGGCTACAGGGGTGGTTTCTCTGAGCATCTGCTGGAAGCTTCTCCTGTGTCCAATAAAACAATTCCAACTACCTCCAAGATGGACCTGCCATTGACCAAGGCTCAATCCATCAGCGATGGTAGTAGTGCTTCTGGGTTAACACATTTAAGAAGGAAAAAAAATAAAGTTGTTGTGCAGAGGAAGATTGCATCCAGAAAAGGGAGGAGTGAGAATGTGTGAGAGAAATAGCTCTGCAGACACCAAAGTCAGTGAAGAACGAGGGGCAGAAGATACCCCAGGTGCTGGAGCAAACATTCCCTTGAAGTCCTTGGTGCAGACCCTGGTGAGTCAGGCTGTGCCTCTGCAGCCCATGGAGGTGTCCAGTGGAGCAGAGATCCATCCACCTGTGGAGAAGTCCACATCAGAGCAAGCAGAGGCCTGAAAGAAGGCTGTGACCCCTTGGGAAGCCCTTGTGGGACCCCGAAGAAACCCTGTACACAGGCAGGGCCTGTGTACCTGAGGAGAAGGGAGCCCATGCTGGAGCAGATTTGCTGTCAGGACTTATGACCCCACAGGGAAGCTATGCTGGAGCAGAACATTCCTGAAGGATTGCACCCCATGGAAGGGACCTACTCTGAGCTGTTTGTGACAGCTGACTGTAGCCTGTGGAAAGGAAAAGTTTGTGAAACTGTCTCCTATGGAAGGGACCCCACACTGGAGCAGGGGAAGGAGTCCTCCCCCTGAGGAGGAAACAGCAGCAAAAACTGCATGTGATGGACTGACCATAACCACCATTCCCATCTCCCTGCTCCTCAAGGCAGAAGGAGATAGAGGATCAGGAATAAAATTAAGTCTGGGAAGAAGGAAGGGATGGGAGGACAGTGTTTTTAAGATTTGGTTTTGCTTTTCATTATCTGTCTTTGATTTCATTGCTAGTGAATTAAATTTAATTTCTTTTAAGTTGAGTCAATTCTACCCATGACAGTAATTGGTGAGTGATCTTTTCCTGTCTTTTTTTTGACCTAGGACACTTTCTTTATATTTTCTCTCTCCCATGTCCCATTGACAGGGGGATTGACAGAATAGCTTTGGTGGGCACCTGGTGTCCAGCCAAGGTCAAACCACCACAGGGGAGATGACTTTGGCGGTTTTTTTTTTAGACTTTAAATTTAAGTAGTGATCAAGCTACTGAGGAAGACAGCTTTTCTGCACTCATGTTTCAAAGTGTAGCTGGGTCTAACAGAAAGATAGAATTATGACTTACCAAAATCACTTTCAGAATCAAGAATTCTAGATGGTAACTTCAGTCCAATGTTGTAGAGCATCACTTTAGATTAATCTGTTGCAGTTCTTCTTAGGACATTTATTCCTTGATAATTAAAAAAAGTGCTCAAGAAACTCAAAAATGCTAAAGCATGAGAATATAGGCATTCTGATTTAATTGAAATTTACCTTTTGGGGCAGGCACTTAGAAGAGGTCTTCTGCTTTTCCCAGCAGGGCAGCTTCTGAGTTGTCTCTCCTCTCTCCCCTGCAAATTCCACATCACAATTGCTTTAAATGGTAGCAGGGTGTGGGGTAAGGAGGAAAGACATCTGTGAAACTTTTAATATGCTGTGTGCTGATGCAGTCATGATGTTCCTGGACAAAGCAGCAGCCAGGTCCACAAGGAAAGAATTGTAAATGACCAATACTAACATAATGGTGCTTAAAAACAGTAAAAAAAAAATCCTTCCTAACCTCCCAAGCTACCACAACCACTACAATGAAGAAAGAAACTTGAAGAAAATTCTCTTCCCATTGTCAAACAGTCTAGATATCGCAAATTAGATCATCTCAGAGATACTCACTATGTGGTGGTTTGTTATATCCTTTGACCCAGTCTTATATTTATTCTCTTTCACCCTCCTCAAAGTGCACTGCTAATAGAGCACATAGTTTGACTCTGGAGACACAAGCTCCTGTAGGATGCTTCTTGGAAGTGCGTTACGTCTCAGTGGTAAGAAATAAAATTGTTATGAGACAGGAAAGTGAAAAAGATGGAGAAGTTCAGGCTTGGGATATACTCAAGAGCATATAATGCAAGTTTTATTTTTCTAATGTTCATTCTGGGCTGATAACAAAATTGGTGTTTTGATGGGGTAAGTTGAAATCTGTAGGTACTAAGGGAGCTACAGAGGTCATCTAGTACAACCTCCTGCTCAAAGCACATATGTACTTCATGAATACAGAGTGGTGCCACCCTCCCAAAAGGATTGATTGACTGGGCTTTCATTATTTGAATGGAAGTATAAGTTGTTTTCCCATTTGTATTACTTAGTATCCCTGTCTGATCTCAGTGCATGTGCCATCAGTCTTAATACGTTCACTTGTATATTTGACAATGTATTTTCCTGCAATGGAAAGCCCCCTCCATTGCAGTGTTTTAGAAAGATGTTTTGAAAACACTGGTGTTTTTTTTTTCTAAAACTTTTCCAGGGCATTAACATTGCTGCAGCTCTGCTTGCACTAACACCAAAAGGAGGGGTGCTGTATGCAAATATTTTTTGTTACTGTGTTGTCTGCTAAGTTAATGTGAAAGTAAGCAACCAATGCCTGTTTCCTGTGCATTCAACCTTTATCAAATGCAGTAGATCTGAACAGGTGCTATGACAAGGAGATAAATGTTTTCATTTGTCCATCTGCAAGGTCTTATGCCAGTCTCAAAAGAGTCTTAAACTGAGTGTTCCATTGTCAGTGTTTCAGATGGGATCTTTCTTATTCAAGTATAATCTAGAGCTGCTGCTGAACTTGTATTTTTTTTTTTTTTTTAAATTAGTGTTGTTATATGAGAACGTGAGGAGTGCAAAGCTTACTGCATTTCCCCCCGAGTGTCAGCTCAGTCTATTCTCTGTATACATGTAAAAGGTAGCTCTAGAGCCAACTCTGTGCCTTACACAGTTAATTAACCCCCCTGCTGTGGGCCTAGATATGTGCTCTTGCTGTTCAGTGAGATGTGTGAATTGACTACAGAACAGAGTCTTGTGCAGGCTATATAGAGGGAGAGATAGCCTCCAAGAAACACAGTGAAAGATGATGGGGTAGCATGTGGCTTCATAATCCAGCATGCTGAATGCTAGTAAAGCTTGCAGAAATTGGGGATTTCGGGTAAAATAGGTAACTACAGAAAGGTACAGCTTTACCATTGTATGTAATAACTAGTCAGTTTTTAAATGGTTGCTTTAGGAACAAACAATAATAGATGAAAACTGCAATAACCTAGAAATGTTCTTCAGTATTTCAAGCATTTGAAAACTCTCTAGTAACTACATAATCTCATAGAAGTAGCTGTTAAAGGACTGACTTCTGCTCTTAAAATACAGATGCATGCCATCCAAGAATAAGACAAGATGCAAACTCTGGAAATCAGTAAAAACAGTAGCAATGCTGCTTGTGTTTAATGAAAGAAATAAAATCATTCTTTTGATGTGTACTTTTATTGCAGAATTAACCCAGTTAGTTCTCAGAAGTTTTCACAGTCCTATTTCTATACAAACTTTTACACAAATGCACACACCAGACTTTCACTGAATTTGTCATGCTTTGAAACTCATGTGCTGCAGCAAAGTCTCTATTAAATATTGGACAGTCTTTTTTTTTGACTCATCTTTTTAATCGACCACTTTTGAATAACACTGTAGTCATTGTATTGTGATGGATTTTTAATGGCTTTTTGTAGTTTCTTTCCATTGTGTATCTGGAATGGTAGGCAAGTTCTAAAACTGGGAAGGACATACCACTTACTGTATAAAACACAAAAGCAAGCTGTGCTAGGGCCTGAAATTCCATCAGCAAATAGTAGGTACTTTGTTACCTATGAGAAGACAGTAACTGGGATATAGCAACAGTATCCCTGCTCACACCAGCTTGAATCTGCATGCCAGTCATACTAGCAAACTGCAGCATTAATATGCTAAGTGCTTAGCTCAACTTCAGGGATGTGGTGGTGTGGAAATTAAAGCCCTGCTTCTGTCCAGCTTGAAGCGTGAGTTTTAGCCTTGTTTCAGATTTCCACCAAACCTTTCCTTTTGGTCTCTGCTATGTTGATAGTAGCACTACCTGCACATTCATGCTGGGCCAGCTGTGGCTGCTGATTGTTTTGGTTCCTGTGTGGGACATTGGCTGTAGGGACTGTCTTGCTCTAACAGGGTTGGCCCTTGCATGTAAACATTTATTCTGAGTCCTGTTACTTTCCATACATATACACAGTATGTGACATAATTTAATTCTTGACTAGGTTGCTCACTGGATATGAGGATTTAAATGTGAATTTTGCTTAACCGTGAGCTGGCAGATGTCAGTCTGTATTTAAGGATGCACAATAAATAACATAAGATCCGCAGTGTTTTCCTGTAACTTACATGCGTCTTCATCCCATCTGCGAATGCTTCCACATTTTGCACAGTTGACTGAGAAGGAGTCAAAAGAGTTTTAGTAAAAAGAGGCAGGAGGTATTCCCCCACATACTGTGAAAAAGGGCATGTTGGCACACTGTGGCTGTGCAGAAAGGGCACATGGATGCTCTGTAGTGTGGAAAACCTTCAGACCAGGGATAATCAAATTTGAAAGTTTGATTTCTAGTGCTGTTGAAGTGATAAAAATACAAAGGGCTTTCTGTTTAACTAGTGCCCCCTAAAAGGCTGGTTTAAAATTTAATTACACTTATGATATGCTGATCTGTGTTGTTCACCCTAAAGCATCCCAGCTGCTCAGAGGATGATTTTCAGTTACTTGGAAGGAGGAAGGAACTGAGAGGGTACTCATGAAAGGAAGAGGGGAAGGGGGAACTACAGCTTTGGTCATTCTCATTATGAAATTTAAAACAAAAAAGAGGAGGAGAAAAAGATGTCTACCATCTGTATTTTCCCCTTACTATTTCACCATATTCTCTCTTCACAGAACACATTTGCAGCACATTCTGTTCAGTGAGTAGGTAAAAAAAAAAAATCATAGTCTGGAAGTTAGGAACTGCTCTGAATTCTAATTCCTATTTTCCTGTCATTCACTGGATGTACTTACAAAAGCCTTTTGCTTCTCTGTGCCAGATCCCTGATCAATTAAACATGGCTCAGAGTATTTCATCAAGTGACTAAGTAGCTGAAGATACATTAATTTCTGTTTACAAGCCACCTAGAGTATGCAATGAGCTACATTACTATTGAGTATAAGTGATCTGATACTACACACATAGGCATGGACACGAAAAGCACTTTGCTGTCCATATAGCTATACATACAGCTGTGTATAAATGCCATGTCTTCTAATTTCTAAAATCATGTCTTTTTAAAGATTGTATTTTTAAAAAATCCTTTATATGTGGAAGAACTTTCAAATATATTCTGGTCTTCAAAGGGAAAATGTGTGCAAGGCACTAAGAGCTTTTTCACTAGGCAATAACGTTTGTGCAAGTGCATTACTTAAACAGTGAATTTAAGGAAGGGAAGAAAGAGAGAGCTTCTGCAGGACCCCTGCTCCTCTCCCAATGAAAGCCTTAAAAACAATTAGAAGCTAATTGTAAATTTAAACGTTATAAGATGCATAATTTTAACAGCATGTACTTTGCAAATAAGTGTGCATTAGTATTAAACTGGGGGAATTGCAACTTGGTTGAAGCTCCTTGCAACAGGCTGATAGTTCAAAGAAGTTTGATCAAAGACCAGCAAACCTGTTACTTTCTGCTGTATTTAAAGAAGGCATAATCTAGATAGAAATAATGTCTTGATGTAAAGGTTTGGGTTTTTTTTTTTTTTTTTTTTTTTTTTTTTTTTTTTTTTTTTTTTTGTAGAGATTTAGGTAGGATGTAATGTTTCTCAGCTGCTTGTCTTCAAGTATAATGCATTAAAAGTTGTCAGAATCAATTTATCCTTGAGCAATTGATCTTGGGTTTGAAATGGGCTCCAGTCAGTGCCATAGTGGTAAGTTTATGCTGGCCTGAACCTCAGTGCCCAGCAAGAAAGCTTTGTTAATGTATGGCAAGATGGAAACATGTTTAAAGCTGTTAGCAACAAACCTAAACTTGCCCAGTTCCCTTGATTTACTGCAAATTCAATTATTAAATGGCCTGATATAAATCATTAAATGCACATTTTATAGTTCTAAGAGAGATTAATTTTTCATTGTTTTCCTCACACGTAGCCACCTAATCTGCAATTTATAGTTCTGAGGGCTAGGAAAATTATTAGAGGAGTGTCCTTCAGTATGCTGAAGTGAAATGCTCACATCAGTAATCCTGTTTGGAATGTTTGCTTCTGGCATCATCGCTTTTAGATATAAATATTCATATTCCACCTGGAACAAAAAAACTGCTGATTTTTGAAAGTGGGTGATTTTCTTTCAAAATTAATCTTCTGGCACTTTTTATTGTGTGTATTTAATACTACATCAAACCTGGGGATTTGTGTGGCAGTGTTTGTAGATGTATTCTCCTGAAACTTAGATGCCTTGACAGATCCACACATGGAAAGGAGAGAGCTCATTCACAGCCATATGAAGAAGGCTGCAAATGGGAAAAAGCTATATAGTGTGGTATAGGCTTAGTTTGCCTTGTTCTGCTGTTTTCTTACTCACTTTAACTAATTCATTTAGAAGTAATTATGCTGGAAGTCACATAAGATGAAGATTTTATTCCCTAGTGCATGAAATGAAAGAGCAAAAATTGTTCCAATGTGTAGAGTTGTAGAATGTAAAATTTATTCTTTGTAGAATTTACTTCTGTAGACTAACTTTAAAAAGACTTTCCAGATCAATTTGTTAATGTTTGTGTGGTCCTTTGAAGTATTAAATTGTCTCATATGCAATAGGGGCAAAATACTATTATAAGCTACTTTGGTTGCTCATACACAAGAAAGGGCAAATTCTGTTATAATCCCATTGGTTTGGTATAATGCCATAGTGTCTGGACACTGTCTAGATGTGTGTAGGTGGAGAACCATCTGTGTAGACGAGCCTACAAATATAAACACCTATTTAGGACAAGGTCTTAATGTTCAGTAGTTTTACATGTGAATCTGGAACACACTTTCATGCTTCATTTTGCTATAAAATGAAGTGTGGAAGGGAAGAAAATACAGTCTGATCTACTGCTGGTGATCTTCACTCTGATGTATTTACTTCATCTTATTTAGAAAGTTTTGAGCTTCTTCAGGAAAAAAGTTGAGATTTTCATGTTCTCCACTAGTTCTTTGTTTCTGGTTTGTCTGTTTCTCTTTAATGATGGCTTTCCTTTGCTCTGGGACAATGGATTTTAGTTATTTGTTTTGTGTTGGAAGGACAGAAAAAGAACGAGTAGGTGGCAGCTCTGCAGGTAAGACTCTGCCTTAAAGTAGCCAAGGTGTTTCTGTTGCTGGTTGCTGCCCTGTTGGTGGAGGGAAGGAACAAGTTGAATGTTGAGTGCCACTTCAGGCCTGTATCATATCTCAAAATCAATGTAGTTATTTGGTGTTTACAATGACATCAGATTGTGAGCACGTGTGGTTCTGGAACAGAATTATCCTCTTCTCTATTGACTGATTTATTTTCTGTGAACTAAATTTAGACAAGTAGTGGGTTAATAGGTGCAGTGCTTGGAATGGCTAACTTGCACATCAATTTACACTGCTAGTTCAGGAAATTTCAGTGTACTGGAGACCACTCATGAACATCACAATAAAAATGGCACAGAAAATGATATTCACTTTTCATTGAATTGAAAGCCTGATCTGTTTACCTGTTGATGCATATGATGCTAAATACACTATACTTGTGTCACAATATTCACAGGGGGTTAGATGCCACGAGCACTGTTGTTTTATGCTCTCTCTCTTGCCCTCGTGTCATTGGTTATTATTAAATATTCACTTCTGATCAATTCTAAGGATGCCTTTCTCTTCTACTTAGCTGATTTTATAGAAGGACGGGCTATTTTGTTGTTAAAAACAGTAATCTTAATTTCAATTTATGAGGAGAAATTCTGGATCAAAAAAAAGTCTCAACAAATATTTTCCTGCTTTTTAAAGCAGGTTGAGTAAAGTAACAAGATTAAAAACATATATCAAAGTAACAATAACTTTAAAAGTTTCTTTGAATTTGTCTTGAAATGAAGCAGAAATTAATAATTTTTATTGAATAAATTCTGTTTGGATGGATTCAGCAGTATTTAACAATAAAAGTTTACAAAATTTTTATTTAGCTTTTATAACTTAGAAAAAGTTTGATCTGCCAAATGGACCAGAATATTTACATTATACAATTAATGTATCAAAGAGTTTATCTTTGGGTATTGCAAATTATTTGGTAAAATGTGTAGCATATTCCAGCACCTCCCCAGATTTTATTCTCATCAGTAAATACAGTTTGTGTTTCACTTGAATTGGTACAGAATCAACCATCCCATGAAAAACTTGTATTTTCTGAACATCGCTAAGAAATAAAATAATTGACATCTAAGCTGCCTTTCATGTTTTAAATAAAATAATTGCCTCTGTTGTCATAGAAAATGAAACTATAGGTCCTGAAATGGGCGCAGTGTGGAGGAGAACCCAGAAACAACTGTGTCCAGCTGTGGACAGCCTGTGCAAGCAACCTTGAGGGCAGCATTCCCTGCAGTCATTCTGAACAGTATTGATAGTTAACTCTTAAAGATACCAAATAGAATAAAGGTGACAGTGTTCATAATGCTTTTAATCACTACACCAGTGACAGAACTTTGAGTATTTAAAAATTATTATTGTTAATGATTATGTGAGGCATGAATTGTAGTGCGTGTCTTTCATTAATGTAAAAATGCAGATCCATAGTGGAAATGGGTGGGTTCTTAAGCACTTTTACTGGTCCTGCTGTCAATTCCCCCCGTCCAAAAATGAGACTGAGACAGTTTTGGAAAGGCATCAGTTAGAAAATAGATAGTTCTTGAAGTGCTCTTTGGGGTGAATACTCAGTGAATTGGTGGAAAAATTGTCTTAGAATATTGAGAATGAAAAATAAGTGTGTAGCTTAGGTATTTAGTCCATATGTAAAAGTGAAAATAAAAGCAAAATCCTGGAAACACACCATTAGCAGCATCTCTAAGAGTAGTTAAACCGTGCAATTAATGTAGTAACGTTATGTGATACCTTTTTTGACAACTTTTCTGTTGCATCCTAGTTGTGTAAAAAAAATCTAGTTTCTGATCAGCTTTATTGATTCTTCTGATATGTATGTTGCAAACACAGGAACTGCTGTCTAAACAAAACTGCTTTTAATAGTGGTTTTTTTTTTTTTTTAATTGTGGTACAAATTGTTAATTTTTCTTATTGTAGGCCTTAGTTCTTTCTCAAATATACTTTACTGGTAGTCAGCCTGGGTTTGTCCATTTCATATTTGAGAGGAATAACGGAATAAATCTCCAAAGTTAGGACTTGTTGACTTCCATGAAGGTGCAGACTTTCGAGTATCTACTCACCTTGTGCAAATGGAAAACAGACTTGGTAGTCATTTGGACCATTGTGGAATATTTGTCTTTATTTAACTTTGAAATTATTTTCTAAAGATTGCAGCAGGTGTAATGGAGTGTAAAACTATAGCCAGGCTCTACAGTTCTTTGGAAAAAAATGTGGAGCAAACATTTGGCAAAATTTTTCAGTGTTAAGTCTTTTATTGCACTGGTACAAATACACGTCTGTTTGTTTTGAAATGTTGGTAAAATGAGTTAATAAAACCAAGTAGTCCTTTTTTAAATTAGAATGTAAATAGTGAAAAATATCTGAAGCTTGGTATTCAGATGATACAAGGCAAAGAAAAAAAATAGCTCCTTTTATAATCTCTTAACTCTTCCCCAGTTCTTTAATAAGATCTTACTAATATGAATATGTTAAGAAACTATATTTTATTCTGCTTCTCCATGATATCTCCAGGCCCGTTTTCCAGTATTAGGCAGTTATTCACATGATGTTTGTCAGATATCATGTCATCAGCTGAAAAATGGCCAGAATTATCTCATTTTTGAAAATCCAGATAGCAGTGAAGGTGATATACATTTTCATATTTATTTCCATGGGGCCAAAGTTACATCTCTTGTCCTCTTTCTGTCTCTTATTCTTAGTTTTCTTTTTCTGCTACAGACAATACAGTCTTCACTTTCTATGTTATTCAGGTGTGCAATTTTTAGATTTTTTTTTTTAGCATGTTCATTCCATTGGATGTAGTCATCTAGGTCAGGTATAAATCTGGTGCTTGCTTTCTTAGCATCTTAAGACATGCTTTTTTTTTTTTAAATCCCTATGAGCAAGCCTTATTTCATGCCTTGTCTTAACCAGTGCACTATCTTCAGCTCTGCTCTAGACATGTCTATTATGACAGAAGGAATAGAGACTTTTTTCACTTCCTAACATGTAGCTGTTAAAATAATGCTTCCTGCTTGCTGATTTAATTGTCACTCTTATTTTTGTATTCCCCCTACTGTTCACCACCCATATTTGCATCAGATTTGAGCTCTTTTCAGTACTTTCAAAGTTCTATATAATTCTGCCCTTCCTTACTTATGTTCCTCGATGAGTTTCCTGTCTCTCCCCCACTCGCTCCACTTCTTTAATGTTCCCACACATCCATCTGTCACTTCTTAGGCAGTTGCATTCCATGTCATCTTCCATGTTACCAGCTATGCATCCTGTGACCTCCCAGGACTCACCTGTAGAAGTGCTTAGATTGGCCACCTTCAATTCCCATTTAACAGCACACTCCTCAGCTGTTTTTATGGAGCTGAGCTGGATTTTATGAAAAAAACCCCAAAACCTCCCGCCAAAAACAACAAAAACAACAAAAAACCCCACAAAAACCCCACAAAACTTTCCTGTTTGTTATTCCTCCTTCTGTAACTTCTGTTGCTGTATCTATAAACTGTACGCTGCTCATATTACCAGCTCCCTTTAAGTGCCTAGACAGATACTCTTCTGCAAAAATGTCTAGAATCATTTAAGACATTTCCAGCAGGAGTTATATCTTGCAACATCTCAGCTAATCAAGTACTTCAAACGTCTTTAAAACTGATAGTGACAAAACTTGGGACTAAGTGGCCTCAAAGTTTTCATCTGCAGAAAAGCAGAACATAGAAATAGGAATGGGGATTATGAGATGGTTTCTGCTGGAGCCCAAGCTGAGGGCAAGTAACCAACCAGAATGTTGTTTGTATTCCAGTGCTGTACAATGGGTTTAAAGGTATAACCTCAGAATTTGCATTATGCTTGCAAAGATTAGTAATGAGTTTCTGTGTAGTATCAGTAAGGACCTGGGCAGGAATAGGAATCTATATTTTTTAATACGGACAAAACTTGAAGAACAAGTGAAAAGTTCTGTGCATTATTTCTTTACTTGTCTGTGTCACCTATATTGATACTGCAGTCAAGGTAAAATTTTGGCAGCTATCGAAAATTTTAGTTCACCATGATCTTGTTAAGATTGACGTAAGAGTGCAGGTAGTTGGGTCTTGGGGCTTGTTTGTTTGTTTGTTTTTATTGGTACAACACTGTTTTGTCTCTAGTTGTAGGATCCTGCCTGCAAAAGTCTAAAGCAAACAACTCTGTCCTGTGTTGCTCTAAAAGAAGGAAGACATAAGATTAACCCTGATCAATGTCTTTGTTCTTTGTCTTTTGCTGAGAGCATCTGCTTCCAGCTTTTATGAACTTTAAACACCAGAAGGTGCATTGTACATGTTTATTTCAGTATTTTAGAGGAAATGTGCAGTAGGAAATGTAGTCTTTGAATTGATCACACTGAAAATTCTGAAATAAAGACTGTGTAATAACACATGTGTGTATTGAAATGCAATAATGTGCCTTTACTGAAATAGCCACTAAACCAACTGGACGTTGAACTTTTTAGCCAAGGGGTGTGTAGAAGAATTGTGACTGCATCCCCAATTACTTGGAGCATTATAATCATTAACAGCCCTTCAAGAAGATTTTCACTGTGAACTCAGTCTGAAAAATACAATTTATAAGAATATAGTCTGATATAGTGGTATCTAAACATACAGTTTTGTCAACAGGATGAGATAAAACTAATACTTGTCTGACAAAGTAATTTTTCTATAGCCAAGAGAAAATACTTCTAAGAACAGAAAGTAAGTGTTCAAGTGGAAACAGTGTAAAGACTTCTTGCAAGAAAATGTAAAACCAGAAATCACTTAATAGTGTGATCACTTAATCACACTATTCAGAATTGAACTCTGAGAGCCACCCTTTATATAATCATTCTGGATTTAATGACATTTAATGACATTTCTGTACATAACAGAGAAATAAGTTGGTTTTGATAATAATTTTGATTTTTATTTCATATGTGGTTTAAAAATGAGCTGGCAGACTTCCAAGTATGCTTTTCAGTATGTTGGTATTTGAAGAAGTACCTCACTGAGTTGGATAGTTTGTGTTGCTTGCATGATATAGGCACAGACCAGACCATCTTGTGATTGTTGTTACAGGCTTCAGTGTTCAGGCACGTATATGTTATTTACCTGAGTCCAGTAGCACAGGCAGTTCAGTTGTTTCTCTAAAGACAGCTGAATTATAATACTAAGCATTTAATTTATAGCAAACAATGCAAATGTGCAGGCCCAGTTAGTGTGTACACATATACAAATCAGGTAAACATTAACAGGTTAGTGGAGAATTGTGTTGATTGTGAATAATCTTAAAAGCAAATGTATTTGTGCTTGTCACACCTATTGCAGAGTGTGGAGAAAATATGCAGAAATCACTACATTGTGTTAGAAATGTAATAGAAGTGGAGGGAGAAAGCAGAATGATAAGAGACAGCTGCTGCTGCTGCTGCTGCCCAGATTGGCAGCCTATTTATAATCGGGCAGGCTGGTAGCTGGAGTGCTGGGCTGGGCTGTAACACATCACAGACCAGTGGTGATTGGTTGTGTTAAGCATTTTGTTTTTAAAGCAATGCATGTTTTTCACTTTCTAAAGAAATTAAATAAATAGACCAAACTAAATTTTCAGTGGTTTAAATAATTTTGGATGGTGTAGTACTTTCATATAAGGAAGTTCTCTTTACCAGTTTGCTACTGAATTTTTGTATGAATCAAACCTGTTGGGGTAGTAGGGCTTGTTTACATGTCCTGAATGCCATCTGAAATGATAACATTAGGTAAGATCGAACATCACACAAATCTTGGCTGCACATGAAAATGGGTCTGTAACAGTTCCCAGCCGGTTTCATGTTTTGCCTTTTTCCTTATTTTTAATTGACATTTTAAACACATGCAGTGGTAATGCCTTAAAAGTACCTTTTTAAGCACTAGGGCAATTCCATTTATAAGTCACATGGGGGAACTATAATGGCAGGAATTCATTCCACTTGGAGGTGATTTCTGCCTAGATGTCTGCATAACACACAGAGGCACAGAGCCCAAGTGACTTGTTTTACCACTCATATGCAGAAGTTTTACCAACCAATTTGATTTCATGCAAAAGTCATTCCTCTCCAGTCTCTTACCTAGCCAGTAGCCCCAGCACCTTTACTCTGAAACTCCGGTAAGGTTCAGAAATCTTTTATAAAACTCAATTTTTTATATTTGGAATTGTTTCGTGGTAAGATTACTCTAACCAGTCTAATATAGAAGCAGTTTGGAGTGTTCATTGCATGTTGACCTGATCCACTGTTTGGACTACTCCTGACAAGGAGACAGGTAAAATATTTTTATGTATTGAGATAATGTAATTAGCTTTCCTGCTTTCAAAATGTGCTGTGAAATTGTGATTGATTTGGTAGCTTAACCCCTGAGAAAAATTAGACTTTCTGTCTTTTGGGGACAAATTGGAAATAAAAGGGTAGAAGGAGACTTTTCTTTACATAATGATGCCCATACCTAAATAAATGGATGCATGATCTTCACCACACTACCTTGTGGCTATGAATTCTAAAAGTTATGAAACACAACTAGTTTATTTCCTCTTTTCCAAAAATTATTTACATAAAATATTTTCAACGTTCCTTTGCTGTTCAGTCTTTAAAAGGGCTAAGAAAACTTTGTTTTTTCTGTAGCATTTGTTCACTCAACTTCATCTCAATCAATTATGTAAGCCTAATTCATATGAAAATCTTTCTAAATCTTATTTATTTGTGTTGTCTGTTATTGAATTAATTACACTTTGGTTGTTTCTGAGATCAGAATTAGGAGAATACATACTCAGGATCCTAGGCCTACTGCTAATTCATATAGTGCCATATAATTTGTGTATTACATCTTTGCTTTTCTTAAAAATGATTTTTCACATTGTTTAAAAACTGAGATTCCCAAAGAAACATTCCAGTTTTTCAATGTCAGATATATTTATTGATGGATTTTGCTATGTCATTGCTGGCCAGCTTGTCTGAGCTAAGCAAAATGACTTACACTGAAGAAAAGCTGGTTAAGCTGTAATTTCTAGGATTTCATTTTGCATCTGTTAATATAGTTATAGTATTTACATTTTAATCTGGTAGCATATAAAATGCCCATTTCTGTCACTTTCTCAAGTCCTTTATATTAAATTCCTTCATACTTTCGTGGTATTTTATATATATTCTCAGTACCTATTTCTCCTGTAATTTTATCATTTTGATTCCAACCTAATCTCCTTGGCATCTCCCTTATCATATCAAGATTTATGAGAAATAAAGTTATAGGCATATATTCATCTTTTGTGAAGAAGATATGTTACAGAGACATTATTTTGATTTGTCTGCAAATTTTTGACCTTAGCCATCCATTGATTCCTCAGCAGCCCATCAGGTTGGTGGCTTCCTGCTTTGATGCGTTTTGGGAATGCCTTGGTATTGCTGGTGTAGCTCTGCTATTTTCTGTTCACATTTCCTCTTGTGTCTCCTTATTTCTGTCTTTCATTTCACCTGTCATAACTGATGCTTCCTCCTACGTTTTGTGAGGGGTGAGTTTTCCCTTTGAATGTTACGTGTTTGCCTCTAGTAACCTCTTCAATCACGCCAGTAATGAAATGGGTTATTTTTGCATTTTTCCTTCCTATTCTGTATGGGTTCTTTGCTTATTTTCTGGTTTCTATAAACCTTTTTTGCTTGGTAAAAGGTGTGCTGGTAAATCTTGGTGGTTTGATTTCCCTGCTTTTATTTTAAGGCATTTTGACCCCCATAGTTTTTCTTAAATTTTGAGCTGGCAGTTAGTGTTTGGAATTCCAGGTGTACAACACATGCCCTTTTCCAAAGGGAGACTCTCTGGGGAGTATTCACACACATTTGTGTGTGTGTGTCTGCTTAGCTAGCTTGTGTGTTTGGAGGAGTTTCCAGGCACAACCAGAGAAAACTGGTGGAGCTTGTGAACTGAGCCAGGGGGTAGTTCTGGATTTTTTTCCTCCCCTTTTGAAATCTAAAGTAACACAATGCAGGCAGCTGTGCCGATGCTTTTAAGTTTTTGGCTTAGATTCAAAGGAAGTGCTTTCCATTAGAGCATCCCCTGCCCGATAGACAGATACCACAGTTGGAGCCAACATCCCCATTTTATGGCGTTCCCCAGCCAGGCTTTCTGCTTCCTTTCCTCTCCTCCGTGCTTCAGTGACCACCACCTTGTGTCGACTTTCTGCTACTGCACTGTCTCTCCTTGTAGGATTTTAATGTCCCTGGCAGGAATCTGTTCCAACCCAGAAACAAAGAGCAGACCAGCTCTGGGCAAGTACACGTATTTTTCATTTCCGTGTGCTCACATAAGTCAGCCGAGCATTGGAATATATTTCTTTTTACTGCTCCTCCCTCAGCACACAAAGAAGTGCTCCTTCTGTAATTATTTTTAAAAACTTTTTGTTCATGGGGGATGGAGTAAACCAAAGTTGCAGTGAAAGTGCTGACCCAAAGCAAGGTCAGGTTTTGTTCCAAAAAATCAAAACAGATCTGTAAGATGGTAGCTGAGAAAAAGTTTGTTAACTGGTTATTAGAGAAAAATGCTTTGCCCTAAAGGGAAATAAAGACAAATTAAGAGCCCCAATGTCCTGCTAGGAAGTTATTTACCTTGAGCTCATATGGCATAGCATATACCATTTTCCTGTGGTGAATAATCAGGATAGCCAAAGGAGGCAATGGTAGCCTTTCTACTTCTGTACATAGAAATCCATGCAGGAAGGTATCCTGCTTGTGTAGGTCTGGAGCCAGCTTTGTCCTGCTTCATGTTAAAACCAAAGCAAAAACGGTCCCAGGCTGGTGCTTTGGTTGCTGTAATTCTGACAAAGGTGGCATTGACACACTGTACAATTCTTTATTCTTCATAGTGTTAAATAAAGGTCTCTCTGTATTTCTATATCTGAAGAAATAACATGCATTCCTAGTTGTAATTAATTATTAGAAAAATGTAGGTAACATAACAGCCTAGAGACTGTAACAGGGCCTGGCCAACCATGCTACAGAACTGGATGGCCATTTCATTAATTACAGAAAACAATGTAATAAAACTCAAAAATATAATAGCAATAATAATACAATATTATAATATAATAAAAATGTTAGTTCACAGTGCCAAATGTCTAAAGTCATACTCCTGGAGAAAACTTGTTTTCACTGGCTCAGAGCCCCATCTGCTTTTATTGATTTTAGTGCCTTTAAAATTAGTCTTTTTTTGCTTAGGCCTTGACACTGCATTTGGGGGACCTATACTTGATTTTTGTTTCTAAATTAATCTCTCTGTTTCAGTTTTCCCATATGTGAAGTTAAAGAATAATGAATACTTTACTCCCTACCAACATTACAAGGTTATTGTGAAGATTAACTATGCTTGTAAACATTATATAAAGGCCTGAATATTGCCAGCAGTATTACTGTGCTTTATTAGGTATTTGCCTGGTTCATCCTATAAATAAATGTGTAATGTTCGATGATGAGTAGTTAGCAGTTGATAATTTAAAAGAAAAAAACCAAGAAAAAAAGATTGTTCATTTAAATATCTCCTTTTATTTTAAAATGCACCTACTTAAAATTATTGCAAATCAATGTCATGCCCTGCTTCAATTTGAATAAATCTAATTTTAATAAAGATAATATTAAACAGTACAAGGTTGTTTCTGACATCCTAAAGAACTCAAGTGAACTGCCTCATGAAAATGTGTTAAATTGAATTATGACAGTAGTAGTCCCTTCTGCAGGTAAAGAGCATATTTCCTCATTTATGTGTATTCAGTTGATTTTGGTTTATAATTGCTTCATAAGGAGCTGAAAAATAATAATGTAGAATATGTTTTCTATCTTAATCTATAAGTAAAAAGCAGCTGAAGAAAACTTGAAGGACATGTTTGCTAAAAACAGTTCAGTTTTGTCTTATCAGATGGTCCTTCTCTGTTTAATACATCTGTTTTAAATGCAAATCAATCCTTGATAAACTTCCATTCCCCTCAAATATGCAACATGTTCAATATATTTGTACTGATCTTCCTTAAAACGTGTAGTGTTTTGGTACAATATTAATATTATCCTTGCCACAAATTACAGTCAGAGATTAAAACAATAAGGTCTAGTAACCTTATGAAATTAAAATTTTTGAAAATAATAATGTATATGTACATGATTTGAATAAACGTATGTTTAGTTTTATTTTTACTTTAAAATTATATTGATCTGAGTTAAAAACATAGGTAAACATTTTAGGGACTGTTTGTTGCATTGTCTCATAGATTCACTGCCGGTGCAAACCAGCTTTTTTTTCTACAAAGTTAAAAAAAAATACAAACTCAGAAAATATTAAAATTCAGCTGTTTAAATGAAGATATTTCTGTTCAAAGGAAAAAAATGAAAATTAAAGTTCATAAATTTTCTGTGTGCCTTACTGAGTAAAATGTACCCTTAGGTTTTAATTTAACTCATCTGATAGTGTAGTAGTACGTACACATCTTTGTGTCTAGGAGTCCCAGAGGGCAACAGCATTGCCCAAGTCTCTCTTTGTCCATATGATCTGTTTTGTTCATAATGTCACTACTTTATCCATCCAGTGTCACTGGATGTTCACTTCTTTATCTGCATACCTGGAGAGAGAAGTATGTTCAAAGCAAAGGTCAACAGTGTTGTGCTTTTGCTGCAACACTCTAGGTTGCTGTACCTTGGTACTTTTCTGTTGGTCAGTAGATTACCTCCTAGCCTTCCCTGTGTCATGTGTGTGTTTTATTCCAGCCACAGCTAACACAGCAGAGATGAAGAAATGAGCAACAACCAGGCTGAACTTTTCAGTAATGTAGCAGTGTATAATAGCAGCATGTAACCACAGCCTTGCCATCAACTCCCAGAAATGAATGTGTAATTCTCCATACTGGAATTATGCTAACCTCATAGTTTACATTTTGCTGTTTGATTTTTCAAGAGGATGATTCTACAGGGCATGACTTTTTTTTTTTGTGAAAACTTCTGTCATTTCAATATGTTCCATAGTTTCTTCTGTTTGGTTGTGGGGGTTTTTTTGTGGGTTTTGTGGATTTTTTTGTGGGTTTTTTTTTTTTTTTTTTAATTGGATAGACTTAAGTGGGTAGTCTTTAGGGGAGTTGATATGAATTAGAATTTCACATTTTAGTCACAGCATGGTTTTGTCACACCTGTTTGTGCATCTACCGTGATTAATATTCAACTGATGTCATTCTGATGTAACTTGATTTGAAGCCGAAGTCCTGAGCTCATCAGAAAGAGCTTCTAGTGGCAAATGAGAATGCTGACACTCCAGAAATGCTTTAGAAGGCTTTAAAAAACATGTGAAATAGCTTTTCTCTGTATATTCAAGAAGTTAAAGCAAAAGCCAACTATTTAAAATGAAAAATTGCTAGCCCTCAGACAATACAATGTATCTGTCATAATGTGCTCACAAAGAAACCATATTAATTTTTAATCATCAAGGACATAGCTGATACCATGTGGAGAACTTAATAACCAGGTATTTAAAAATAATATTGTGTTGATGTATCAACAACAATACTTCAAACTTCAGAAAATGTTGACATTCACTGATAGGTCTAAGCTTTCAAAATATCATTACTTCCCTCTAGGAGCTGACTTTCAAGTAGGCAATACTGGCCTCTGTATATTTCTGGAAGTTTTATTTTGAATTATTGCTTATTCTCCCTGTTCTTTTGTAGCTTTAACTGGGATCCTGTCACAGTGAAGATGTGCTTTTGATACAGATACATTGTTCTGACAAGTCTTGTAACTTTTGCCAGTGCCTTGCATTGAGCTATATTATTGTAATTTGTCATCTCCCTGAGAAGCAGGCTGGACGCCTGCAGGTTATTAGAGATAAAGAAAAGGAAGGTGTCCTGCTGTCATGCATTCAGTTGGTGCTCTTCCTGCCTTCACATTGTCTACCTGGAGTTACATAGAGCATCTGCATAAGTACACACATATATTCATTATCCTCATTTGGGGAACTGCAGTCATTTCTGCTGCAACTGTGTGTTAGTGCAGTGTGTTTCAGAATCCAAAACATGCAATAAATGTACTGCAAATTATCAATAGGCAACATTGGGATTTTTCCTGGTCTGCATATGGGTTTGGGAATTCCTTAGCTGATTTAAGTGGATTCTGTTTGTGCTGTATGGAGTTCACTTCAATGTGAGAATGAACTTGACAAGGTACTTTTAGAAAAGGTTTAAAAAGTATTAATGGGTATGATAGACATTTCAGAAGAGTTTAGTACAGACTGAGAAGGGACAGCAGCTGCTGCTCCTCAGCTTGAATGGCAGAGGGAATTGTCATGGCCTACTGGTCAGCCACCCTGTACAGACAAGCCTCATAGTTTCCTGGTAACTCCTTAAAGCTACTGCTTATACTTTGGCTTTCTGCTTTGGAAAGAAGGTTTTTGGAGGGGGAAACCAGCAGTTAGTGGCGTGTGTTACGTGAGAATTCTCAGTAACTCTGTTACGGGCAAAATGCAAATAAGAAAGCCCATTGGACTCATCTGACAGTGCTTATTTGCTGGAAGCTGTCATCTTTTGTAGCATTTTTTCCTCTCTATAAGAAACAAGGAAAAATATTTGTAGTCTTAAGGTATAGTTATCCACAAATAATAACCTAATTTTAATTTATTTCTGAGGCAACTGAGGGTAGAAAATGTTTTTAAGGAAAAAGGCTCTGAGACTTATTTGAACAGCTTTAAACAATTTAATGCTTTGCATCTTGCAAAACAGTTGTTTTCTGCTTATAGTTGGTAGAGTTTTGCAGACCAGAATTTCTAAGTTGTGATGTTAGAGACTTTCTAAGAGTTCTCTTCAGTACATTCTGTATGCAGTTTTTCATTGCTTTGGATACAGTGTTTCAAGAAGAAAGTAAAATAAAAATGCTGTAACTATTTGATACAGAAGTTAATAAATGAATCCAAAGAAGGCTGAGGAATAATATTGACTTAATTGATTCTTCAAGTGAAGCAGATAGAACCTGTAAGTAACACGTAGCTTTTTCAGGTACAGCTTTAAGACAGTCCTCCCACTAAATTGAAACTTGACAGAAGCTCTTGCTTGTGATTCTCGGTAGAATCTGGGTAGGAATATGCCTCCAGGATGTCTTGCAGAGCTTTGTCCAAGGGAGGAGACATGGCAGTGATTGAATGAATGTAGAAGATGGATTTTTATAGTTTGTGTGCAGTGGAGTAGAAGGGGGGGTGGGGTGGGGGTGGTGTCCTGATAAGCCAGACTTATATGGGAGTACTTCCTATGTATGGTATCTGGTGATATTAAACATAAAACTAAAATAAATAGATGTTGGTACTTGTGCAGCATTCTCTCTCATGAGAAATCCCTCTGCTTTATACCTCTTCCCTTCACATTCTATCCCTGTAAATTTTGGGTTATTTTTCTACATTGAGGCAGAGAATGGGAGATAAGAAATGTCCTTGGCTTAGAAAGCTCTTGGGGACAAGATATGTACTTTTGTATTATCTTAAGCTGAAAGGGGAAATGAATGTCATCTGTCACTTTTTGGGCAAGTTCTCCAACCACGAGGACATGTGTGGCCAAGCATTGCCAGAGTAATGTGGGTAGATGCCTAGGTGTGCAGAAAGGATTTGATTTCAGGCATTCTTTCTCTTCAGGAATCCTTCAGGCAGACTTGGACTCCAGGTGCTGTAAATACTTCTTTTGTGTTAGTGCTCCCTAAATGTAGTGTATGGAGATTGCCCCAGCATAGTCATCGAGTCTGTGTGTATTAGCCAGGATGAAGCATTTGGTTCCACAGTGTGGAGCGCTACTGCACTAGGCAATAAGATAAAAGTTTAGAAAATTAAGAATGAAGTAAGTTGAAACTTAGTAGCTCCAAGAGCTAGACTGACTTTTCTTGTACATTGCATTTGGATCCAGTTCAGTAATGGTTATTCCTCACATTTCACATGCAAATGGTGATAAATAACTTTGCTATCCTTTTAGGTTTGAGGCTTACATACAGTGGTAACTGCAGTTTTTGCTTTCTTAATCTATTAGTCTAGAGAAAGCAAAAGTAAAGAAGGAGATTGGGTTGGTAAATTGCCATTGCTTTTCCATTTCTCCTAGGTGTAAAAAGTGAAGGCTAAAAACATGTTTTGTACAGCTTTATTGCTGTATAGCTGAGGATGAATTGTGGAATTTACAGGAAGTAGATTCTTTCTCAAATTAAATGCATTCTTTTATTTAACTGTTGTGGTTAGTGTATTTTTACTGTTTTATCTTCCTTAAAAGTATTAGGTTCCAGGAAGATTGTAGACTAAGTTAATATTAATGAGTAATTTTAAAAGAAAAGTTTAATTATTAATAACACCCCAGAAAGTCAGTAATGTACTGGAACAAATATGGTAGCTTCCTGAAACAAGATTGTTGGAGTAAGACTCTTCAATCAGTGATTTCCAACAGTATCCCGAAAAACAATTTAGTAGAGTGCTCTGTTCAACATCTGGCTTTCTCATTTTTAAAACCTCTGTTCTTTCTGTTTCCACACTTTTTAAAAAAGGTGCTTCTGTTTTAAGTAGAGACATGTTCTTGTCAAGATGCAACAGAAAAACTATTACATTTCTGTTTGATTCTATGTGTTTTGATAAGTTTTCTTAATTACTACATTGTTATTTTTAGCTAAGTATATCCTTGCACTTTCCTTATTTAAACTTCCTTTTCACGGGATTCTAATTTTATCTTGAATTTTTTGTAGCATATTCCTCCTTACATGTTCAAACCTAAACTGAAGGATAAAAAGGTTGATGTTTTCAATCTTTTTTGCATTTGCCAATATCAGTTTAACTCAGCTCTTCCAACTTTTAAAGGCTTATTTTTGCTTAATAATGTAAACAGACAGAAGACCTAGTTAGGATTAAAGTCTCTAGTATATGAAACAATTGTACTGACAGTTGTGTTTTTTCCCCCTGGAAACAGTGCAAAAATGTCAGGAGAGAGGAAAGGAGGAGCTTTTTCTAAGTGCCTGGATACATTTAACTGTTTTATTTATAAAGTTTGGGAGGAGCAGATTAATCTCAGAACTGTGGAGTTAAGAAAAATCAATTCTTGTTCCTTGCAACGCTGGAGTTTCTGCTGACCTGTCAGCCCCTTGGGCTCCTGCTCCCACAGAGCTGCTGGGACAGAGGAGGGCGGTGCCTCAGCCTCCACACACAGTGACATATGGTGTGTGGGACATCATCAAAATACATGAGAAGCGAGTGAAATTTCCAACACCTGTCTTCTGTTGTGTGTCCATGTAATTTCAGTTATGCTATTTTTGTCAATGATGATTTTTTTTTTTTAGAAAATATTCATGTGTATTAAATCTGACAGTTATTTATGAAAGAAAACTAAGAAAAAACCCACCAACCAACAACAGATTTTGCTACTGGCTACCATAATAAATATGATTCTTTCTGTCCTTGTGCAAGTGGATTACAGGAAGGTTTGAAACAAGGGCCTTTCATTAGCTCTCAGCATGGCTCTGTCTTGATGGAGTTAATGGAATAGTGGAAGAAGTAACAAAAGCAATTGGTTGGTGTGTTTGCCAAAAGTACAGCTATTTTTAAAGTAATGTTTGAATGTGCATTGGATTTCCTAGAACCTCCTTGTATTTTGAGTAGAAGCACCAGATTAGAGCTGTGGTTTTATGCAGGACAGTCAAATATATGGATTTGACCTGCCAACTTAAATGCTGACTGGGTGAGTCTTTTGTCTTTTGTATTGGGACTGTGTTTCATGTCTGATATTGAAGAAATACCCATTGTGCAATCTGTGCTAATTCATTTATAAGGTAAAAAAAAATAACGTGTCAGCCTTACAGATTGAATGGTTTGTGTCCATGTTCAATCATAAAATGTTAGAACTGAACAGAAACACAAATGGCAATGTGTGAGCATTCCTTGCCTTAGAGTTCACCACACCTTCCTTAAGGCCATGTATTTTGTAGAACAACCTTTTTGTCAACTCCTGCTTAGCAGCTTTGCATGTTGAGGGGACTTACTAACTCAAGATCTGAAACATTAAAATGTGTGATGCTGGGGAGGCCTGGAATTACCTGTAGGACAACTGGCACTGGCACACATCTCTGAGCGGTGCTTGTTAGAGTCCAGGCCAGCAGTAGAGGTGTCTGCTGCTTTTGAGTGTGAAACCTTTTGTGTGCATGGATGTGGCTGGGCAGATTGCTGTTAGGAGCATGTGGAAATTAGTATTTGTTTTCAGGCACCTTGGCATATATCAAGCATCCATCCTCATGCGTAATGAAGGTTAGAGCAGGGTGCCAATAATGCTAGGATTGCAAGGTTGATCCCTGTACAGGCCATTTACTTAAGAGTTGGACTCAGTGATCCTTGTGGGTCCCTTCCAACTCAGAGTATCCAGAGATTCTGTAAATTATACTTTGCCATAACTCACAGAAATGCAGACCCATATTTCCTATAATATTAATTTATTTGATATTTATTAATATTTATACATTTCTTATATACACGTGTGGGTTTGTTTTGGTTCTTCCAATCTGAGGACAGATGAAACTGGACCAGCCTTTGCTCTGAGTTGGAGGAGCCTGAAAGCCTTTTGCTGAACACCTGCTGGTCTGTACCTCCATTGGCCATGAGGGTGGAAGTAAAGTTCGGCTTTGGTGTGCCTGGCAGTGAGCAGTGCCCAAGCTCATGTGCCAGCTGTGCCACATCTAGGAAGGGGCCCATGTCTTGGTGGGGTGCCTGAGCTGCTCTTCCCACTGGCTTTTTCCAGCTGCCATGAACCACTGGAGCAGTGCACAGCAGCTGGAATGGGATCAGCAATGGAAGTCTCTAAAGTCTTGTTCGATCTTCTGTTAGAGCGTATGCAAACGCCATAATGTGCATTAGGAGTAAATAATGTCACACGAGAGAGGTTTAGTGCTGACTGTGGAGTTAAATCTAGAACAGTTTTGTTAGGAGATGAGCGTGAATGAAAACTTTACAGCGTGACAGTAGTGCTTCAGTTTCAGTGCAGACAGCTTTAGGTGTGGTTTGAGATCGGAAAAACCTCGTGGGAATTTAAGTTCAACAGTGGCGGTGTGCTTTCTGTATTGCTACAAATTTTCGTTTCCGCTGGTGCCTGCTGAGAGCCGAGGGAGGGAGGGAAGGCGGGCGGGCGGAGCGGCCGCCGTCCCCGCTAGATGGCGGCCGTGCCCTCCCGGCTCCGGCGCCCGCGGAGCCCCCGCCCGGGCGGGACGGGACTTGTGCTGCTCGGCGCTTGGGGACACCCCAGTGACTGCGTGTGAGCCTGTGGCCTGCGCCTGCCCAGTGACGTGTGCAACGGCTTGTAAGCTGCTGGCTTCTCTGGCTTGTTGTCGTTTTAGAAAGTGAAGGTCGAAACTCCGCTGCAACTGGAATTTTCTCAGTATCTTCCAAAAAGAAGAAAGTTTTATAAAACGGAATTAATAACTAGATGATTTGTTAGACCTTGTCGTCGTTTGGCCACGAAAAAAAGAGATGCCTTGTTTGTTTGTTTGTTTTGTTTAGTTTAGGGGTTTTGTGGGTTTTTGTTGTTTTTTTTTTGTTTTTTTTTTTTTTTTTTGTTTTTTTGGTTTTTTTTTGTTGTTGTTGTTGGTTGGTTTTGGTTTTGGTGGTTTGTGATTGTTTGTGTGTTTGTTTTTGTTGTTTGGTTGTTTGTTTCAGTATCCATTATTTTTAATTCTCTAAGGTAAATTTGTGAGGTTTTGGAGGTTTTTGTTCTGTAGCAGTTTCAGCTAATTAAAAAAAAAATTCAACACTTAGCACTTTTTGTTGTTTTTTTGAGAGAGGGATGGGGTTAATGTGAAGGACCCACTCATGTGCATTAAATAGGTCATTTCTTTGAAGACCAGGTCTTGGGGATGTCAGTTTCTGCTACTAACATCCAAGTTCTGTTAAAGTAAATTTTTAGTCTTACAGAGTAAATATCCTGGAATGCAAATTCTTTGAGATTCATGGAGCAGCCACTAGTTTGAACAGCATGAGTTTATTTTCAGTGCTTATTTTTTACTGCCAGAATTTCACTATTCAGATTTCTTACTCTGAGTATCATTCCGACCCTAATTATTTGAAAATTATTACAGAAACATTTGTAGAGGAAAGGTTTGGAACAAAAGCAGAAAACAATAGACAGAAACGTTTAGTACTGTAATTGATATTTGAAGAAAATACAGCAGCAAAAGTATTTAGGTGTGTAAAGTAATCTAAACTATCTGGAATTTGTGAAGACAGGGCACATGCCAAGCATTACTTACTCAGTATGTTTGTGTTGTTGATGGTGCAAGAGATTATTTATTTTTTAATTACAGTATTAGAAGAGTTGAATACTATCCTAGGTGCAAATTCCTTATAGGGGTTACTAATCAGTTATGCTGTTGTGCTTGTGTGAAATTTATAGCTGAACAACCCAGTGCAACAGCAGATATGCGACTTGCAAACACAACTTTAATTTGGGTGGTATCACTGCAGAATAGAAGGTCATGCTTTGAAATATGTGCAGTATGTGATTGGCAGTAGACATGAGAGGAAACCACTTGCCTGGTTATTTGTCCCAGTCTCTTGATATGTAAATTGTGATTAAAGTAACTTCAACTTTATGACATCAAGCAGCTTTTTCACTGCAACACTACCACCCCTTGCAACTTACAGCTCCTTCCTACTTACTTCCAGTCCATTTTGCTCTTCCTCTTAAACTGTTAAAATTTTAGTAAGCATTAGCACTTTACAAATTCTCTTTTTCATTATGTTGTTCCTTGTCTTTTGTTTTCTATGTGAAACACAGGTAGCAGCTATACGTTATGTGGGCGCACAGCCCCAGCTGTATATCTTAAGTTTAGGCAGTGTAGTCAAGTTTAAGGCTAACCAAGCCCCTCCATGTCCTTAGTCACATTTCTGCTTCCTAATGTGTCACTTGCAGCTAATTTCCACTAGCTGCACGGAGTTGTCAGGTATTTTAATTTTTAGAATATATGTGTGGTTTCAGCCCTCAGCTCGTCCCCCTGCAGTACTGAGTCACTTTGGTCATTCTTCAGGAGCTCCTTGCAAATCCCTGAATCACTCTTTCCTGAAATGCTCTTGGCATCACCGCAGTGTGTCTCCCTGGCTCCGCTTGCCATTGCACGAGTCGGGGAACACAGCAGAGCAGGCAGCTTTTCTTCAGCCTCAGCCTGCCATGCCACGTGCCAGCCGTGCTCCTGTCAGCAACACTGAGAGAGAGCCCTTGGAGCGTCAGGCTGTCGTGCTTTCAGGGGACATGGCTTTGAGCGGGAGGGCTTGGGGTGGAAGAGGTGCTAACCTGGGTGTCTCAGTGCCCGCCTTGGGCACGTTCTCCTGCTCCGTGATCCCGGGGTCCCAGCTCGGGTGTTGAACGGGAGGAGAGGCGCAGGCACCAGCAGGCGGCTCGGCTGACCCCTGTGAGGGGTGGTTGTTCTCAGCTGGCAGCGCCAGGCGCTCCCGAGTGATCAGGTGGCACTTGCAAGCCAGACTGGAGTCCTTCTGTAAATAGTACTGGGTAGCAGTGCTGCAGAGGGGAACGATTTATGAAGCGAGAGTGTCTGCAGTTTTAAATAAAGTGTTACAACAGCTGCACAGACCCAGATTTTAAGGTTCTGTGTTCCAATTTTAAATGTTATAGTCCCTCTAATTTTGGATTATTTTGACTAGGCACAGCTGCTAAGCCTTTCTCTCTTCCCTCTCCTCTCCCCAAAGAACATAAGCCTCAAAAAGCCTATGCTTATCTATTGTAATGTGAGCCTTCCTGGCTATCACTTATTGAATGAATGTTATTGACTACCCGGTGGTTAAGTTGGAAGAGAGAATGGAGAGTAACTTGAAATAGGACAGTGACTAAATAGAAAGACAGTACCTTAACTTGTAGCAGAAGATTTTTCAAAATAATGTGCCTAAAAATACACATTTATTAAGAAATTCTTTAACTTTGTTTGTTTTGGGAAAAATATCTACACAGGTCACATCTGAAAATCTTAGAAAAAGCTTTTACACGTGTTTCTTCAGAAGGCATTTTACTCTTTTTACCTAAACTGGCTGGCCTATTACAGTTGCCTTCCCTGGACGTTGAGTTAAATCAGTGCCTTTGAGAAGTAAGATTGCCTCACCTATGTAACAACAGCCCAGTTAAATTACTAAGAGCACATATAAAATGCTTTTGTAGTTTTGTTAATGTTAACTAAAATAACTCACTGTTACTAATTTAATTTCCTGAAGTAAAATATGTGGTATTTTCTACATCTGAATATCTTTCGCAAAATGTCACAAAAGACCAGTTCAGGGTAAACAACAAAAACTTGAACCATATCGCAAAATACAAGTTGTGGCATTAAACAAACTCTACGAAAACATGGATTACAAATTTGCCAGTTCATAATGAGTTAAATAAATTGAGAAAATCATGTTTTGGGATCTGGTTTTTTGCTTTTAATGTCTGACGGTAATTTTCCAGCAGTCTAGTTTTAATGAAAACATTTACTCATGTAAATGAGGGTTTCAATTTGCTTGTGTTGAAAATATTATTTATTTTCATAGGGAAAAATCTACCCTTTCTTTACCACCTACTTTCAGAAATCCTTTGGAATGTACCAAGGAAATGTCATCCTTCCTTTGACATTCATGTTTTGTTTGGGTTTTTGCTTTTATTTTAGTTTCTATGAAGTAATGTAAACTCTAGCTTAATTTGATCTGGCATCCCCGCAGTTGAACATTTGTAAGTATCTTGTATTGTGGCCCATCTGGGTTGTCATAGAAACCGGAGACCTCCATCCTCCTCATTGTTGTTGAAAATGGAATGCAAACAGGGCATCAAAGTGACAGGTTTTGTAGTACAATTGAGAGCCCTGTGAAGATCCAAACAGAAAGGGTTTTACTGGACTTGTGCTCCTGTGGCCTGTTGTAGCAGTTGTTACAGTACACCCTGTTTTCTCTTGAATATCTAGCAGCTGGGCAATAGAAAAAATCTGAGCATCGTGAAAAAGCCAAGCTTGTGTGGTTAATCTTGTCCACAGCTTTTCCCTCTCTATCTTTTCTTGATGTGTTTGGCTTGGACTGGACTGTTAACTACTAAGGAGATCAGAGCATGTTACTGCAAATCATTTGCGCTGTGAGGGGCTGAAAGAACCAATTATGTAGCACGTCCATGTGGTTTAATGTTTCTCTGCACTGATCTTCTGTCCTCTTACAAGAAAAAACAGCCAAATACTTCTGGCAAATGTGCTGAAAGATTTCACTTGCAAAATAGTAGAAATGCCAAGTGATCATTCTTTAAATCTGTATGCATTTAACAGATATAATTGCAGAATCACACACGGCTTCCCTTCCCCCACATACATTCCAGCTGTGTACTCAGCAGTTCTGCCGGCATGCTGGTGAATGGTCCTGTCTCCTCCCCAGGACAAAGAACCTTTGAAATCGCCGCTGAATACTCGCCAGCGCTGCCAATTGTACATGATTGTGGATTTCCAAAATAGGTTGAGAAATAATTTTCTAAATAGTGACTTGCTCATCGACTGAGAGACAGGCTCTGTCAGCACAAAGGGGGTACAGGAACAGTTTGGTTTTGTGTGTGGGAGAAAACTCTTAGTACAGTCTGTTCATGCTGAGCATGCTGTTGCTGGCCTGAAAGCAGCTGCCTCTATAGCCTCTGCTGCTGGTGCAGTTTCTCGAGCAATGTGGGTCACTGGGCAGGCTTCTGATCTTCTCTAAATTGATTAAGAAAATGAGTCTCTGCCGGATGAATTCTCTAGTTCAGAGAGCTACGCAGTATGAAAATCTGTGCTGCAAGAGTTAAAGGCTTGGAGCAAAGCCCCCTCTTTCGTCATTGCTCTGGTAAATTGGAAGAGGAAGATCAGAAATGTGGAGGCAGAACGCTACAATCCTGCATTATTTGTCTAGCTCATAATAAATACATTTGAAATGCAGAGTAGGAAAAGGCCTCTGAATTATTATTACTGTTTACATAGTACTAGTACATGTTAAATATTTCAAAATATCTTTGCAAACTTGGTTTGCAGCCTACAGAGCATTGTGTGCTAATCATACAAACTACCAGCAAGGAAGCAAAATAGGAAAAACCATTAAGAATGTGGGTCTGTGGGGTTAAATCAAGCATGGTTTACTGCTCAGTTCCTGCTTATGTATATATGAAATATACATGAAATATGGACTTTTTTCTTCAATGAAAATACATGGAAAAAAATCCCTAAGTATTTCCTGCACTACTACTTATGTCACCTCAGACTTCCCTCTGAGCATAGGCCTGATGTGTCAGTGAGAAGGGACTTTAAAAGGAACCTGTATGACTGAAGTGTGCCCTTTTTTCCAAGTAATTGTGATAAAATGCAATGCTTTCTTCTACAAGCCCTCCCTGGCAGTGAGAAAGGACTGATTTTTGCTTGTCTGACTTCACTGCTTTTCAATTCAGCTTTGCATTGTCTGTGAGTGCTCTTTGCTTGTGGAAATCTGTTTTTTTCTTACTCTCTTCTGTGTTTCCTGATTTCATTTTTTGATACTGTTCTTTTGTTTTCTTCTGAGCTTCCTCACAATCAGTGACAGCTTGACTGTCTTTCTATGCAAACTGACAGACATGTTTTGGATTTACTGTGATTTCAATATGGAATCACAGAATAGCCTGAGCTGCAAGGGACCTAGAAAGATCATCGAGTCCAGCTCCTAAGTGAATGGTCCGTATGGGGTATGAACCCGTGACCTTGGCATTATTAGCACCATGCTCTAACCAACTGAGCACAAAGATATTTATATGATCCTCCAAACAATTGCCACAAAAGTCCTACTGGGCTCATAATTAATGCTGGCTAACAGTGCAAAGTCAACTATTTCTGTTTGCATGTTAATGGGTTGGGGTTATTTTGTTTGTTTGTTTTTTAATTTCTGCAACACCTATTACACATTGACATTTTTGTTACAGTTGGTCGATATTTTCTCAGCTTTTGGTCATGGTCTTTCTTTTTCCAAAGTAAAGTTAGGTCACTATTTACTTACAAGCACTTCAATGTATTTAGTACTGTAAAAGTGTGTGTGTGTAGGATAAATCTTATAAAAGCCTCTTTCCTCTGCTTACATCCTGTCTCAACTCCAGATGAATTACAATAGAGGATAGTTTTACCAAAACAAAAAAATAATTATGTTCTATTTTCTTGAATATGTGCCCTGATGTATTTGTTAGAAAACAAGAAGAAACCCTGAAGCTTGTTTCCCCAAAACAGCCCTGCATTTCAGCATCAACTTCGTTTGTTCAGAGGTAGTGTGAGGGAGAATGTTTTCTCAGTGGTTTCTTTCATCTAATAGCCCCTCGACCTCAGATCCCACAGAACCTGCTCCCTAATATTGAAGCTCCTTTTGGCTTCTCGTTTTGTGGAGGTTATCTGAGAAAGAGGGTTATGTGGGGGCTTATTTTTATGAACGGGAGTTTAAAAGGGTAAACATTATATGTATAAAACTTTAATTAAACTCTTGTTGCAAAGACTGCACAGCTTTAAGATAGTTTTCTGGGTTAATAATAGAGCTTGAGATCTCAGTATGAGTAAAGCTACCAGACCTGAGGACACAAAGCAAGATGGCTTGCTGTAACAACCTGTGCTTCAGTTGCTAGGTTTCTGTAATCTTTCAGTCCTTCTCAACAGTGCAACATGTGATTCCTTTAAAAAAAACCCCATCCATGTGAAACCATGTGGAGGAAAACTACTATGTTGTGATTTACAGCTATTAGAGACAGATGTGATAGGTGTCTTCAGAGAAACATGAGAGAGACCCGATGATGCTGTTTTTTAGAAGTCCGTGCGTTTTGAGCTAACGCTTCCAAACAGATTTGTAACTGAATTGTTATGCAAGAAATGCTGAGTGAATGTCAATGAAACAATACTTCTGAGTTTCATTAAGACTGTCTGATACCTCCTAGTGCAGGTTTAGCTCGTCAGACCAGTTTGTAGAATGAAATGTGTTTATCTGGTTATACGTTGCATGTTCTCTGCAGTAAGTAGCAAGTCAAACATATGGTGTGAAAAAGAACTTGCACTTCATTATGTGATGAAAATATGTTTAATGTTTTTGTTTAATCTTTTTTTTTTTTTTTGAAGCTAATTTGCCTTTTAAATCTAATATGGGCCCGAAGTGGCACAGAAGAAATCTTGGTCTTCCCTAAAACCACATATATGATATTGTTGAGAATTACATAAAGAGGAATCACAGGAGAACTTACTTTCTCTTTCTTACCTTTTTGCGCTGGGTTAAAAGGTTTATTCACCCACCTCATGGGCCTCCCAAATGCTCAAGAAATCTTCTCCACTGATGTAATATAAAAGGAAGGTACTTGGATTATTTTTGAGAAGTCTTGTGTATGAAGAGAATAATAAAACAGTGTAGAGCAAAATAGTTCCTTTTGAAATATTTTCTAAGAGGTGTTGGGACAATAGCAAGCATTACCAAAAGGTTCTAAAGAGGTGCATTTCTCAGGTGATTAGTTTAAAAAATCTCCATCAGCTGCAGTGTTGCATTCTTCAGAGGTGAGCATAGCCCACTTGTCAGAAAACAGTATTCCAGATGGGGTTAGCAGCAATGGCTGACCGCTCCAGGAAGTGGAAGCACTTCTGCAATCCTTTATTCTGAAAGCAGTTATAACACTAGATGCTTACAGCCAGGAATTTTGGAGCTTTAAGTCATGATTCTAGTACATACTTCAAAAAATGTGAGAGTGCAAGTTATAGAGGTACTGGGTACAATTCATGTCTAAAAATCATTTTTACAGAAGTAAGAGCTAAGTGTGGCACAGAAATGTCATTCTGCATTCCTTTGGTGCTATCCTAGTCTGACAAATTTTAATCCTAGCTCAAACAAGATTTCATTGCATTATAGCATTGAAGCACTGTGGATAGATTTTTACAGAACAGGAAATAGGGATGCTGTAGTTAAATTTTGTCAATGTCCTAATTGTGTTTGTTTCAAATTTATTAGCTTTAAGAATGATCTTTAGTAGAGGAATTATATCCAACAGAATTAATCTTGCACTTTGTTGATATCAAATGTATACCAACAAGATCATTCATTATTCTTCCAAAAAACTGTTGTTAAAAAGATACTTGTGTTCACACTTTGAGCAAGTGTGCCTTAGAGTTAATAACTAGCTGTCCTCTGTCTATTCCCTGTCTATACCTTTCCTGAGGCAACCTCAGTAGCCTGACAGTTTTAGATTCACTGTGGTTGATCACATCCACAAATTCTGAATTTCTGTTGTACATAACAGGCTTAGATGGCACAAGTTAAATTGCATTAAAGACTGAATTGGCATCTTTAGACTAAATTTAAGAAAATTGGAGAAAGGAGGTCCAAACTCTCTTATCCATGTAGAAGATGGGTCTACAGCCTTTAATGATCATCTTTGTAAACCAAGTCTCTTCAGGTTACTTTTAGGTGGGTTCAGTAGCAGCGTTTACCTTCCTGTTATAAGAGAAGAACCACCTCTGTTCTCTTTGTACTGGAGGGGTTCTTTGACAACATGCACCAGAACCATAATGAAATAAAATTCCTGAACCATTCTGAGCAAGGACGGTGCTGGATTCATTGCTTGGCTTGTAGCACAAACAGATTTTGTATCAGACACTTCAAACTTACCAAGTCTTAGAAAACAGCAGTAATTTCAAAATATTTGCTGAAGGTTGGGAAACCTACAGTACAAGTAAATTGTATTTATTTATGGAGATACATGCATATGCGAGTATCAAAATATGTTAAAAAACAGGAAAGATGTGGGAAAGGATAATGGAGCTAATAGCAAAAAGAATATTGCCATCACTCATTTATATAGGCCAGTTCCATATACCACTTTCTGTTGTGAAGTCATTTGAAACAGTTAAAAAATTCAAGGGATTGTGTAAAATGTCATTCAAAAGTGCAAATTTTGTAATGTTCCATTTATTTTTAAAATAATTTGGATCCTGTTCCAGATTGTTTACAATCCCACCTTCCAAATTTGTTTCCCTTTTATCTGTGTAAGCATGTGCTGACACTGTTACTCAGTATACACAAATGCTAATCTACCTTCATGCACATGGAAAATAGCTTTCCTGGCACTGAGTTTAAAACTCTCAGAGAATACATTATTAATCGAAGAAGCCTCTCTTTTTAGAAAAGCTGTTCATTTATGTGGTCACTGATGAGAAGGTTATAGAGAAATACAATGCTGTTTGTAAGCAGTATGGTCTTCAGAACATACAACAAACAACCCCAGATACTGAAAGTGCATTTAAAAAAGATTTGAATTTCAAAAGTAATTTTCCTTCTCTGTACTCTGGTTGCATACACTAATGTGATCTAATTATAATGTAACGACAACCTCTTTTCTATTGCCCTGCATGCTTTAGTGCTCTAAATACGTTTCTCTTGGCAGATCTTTGCAGTGAGGTGAAAGTGTGATAACTGTTGGGTTCCCCATTGTGAATAATTCCCTACTTCTGCATTTGGCTTTCTAAAAGATCATGTATCTCTGAAGTTCAAGGGGTAGAATTGTGAGGGAAGTGGGTAGGGTGAGGCTGGTGTCCATCTGTGTATAATTCAGCTGAATTTGACTGCAGTTCAGTAGCAGAGTGCCAGTGCAGCTTCTGCAAGGGCTGCTGAGCTGAACTGTTCCTTCAGTTACATGTGCTGGTCTTGCAAACGCTGCCGAGCCTTATCAAACACAGCCAGTTGGTGCTGCTGGTATGAAAGCACAGGGGAGCTCTCATGTGGAAGGTTAATGGAGTGTAATTAGAAAGAAGAATGAACTGCTCAACCACTCTATCTCACTCTACCTGCACTGAGAGTGACAAGTGCTCTGATCTTTTATAAACCCTAGAGCAGAGGTTTAACAGTCTAGAATTATGACAGTATAACTGTCAAACAAGCAGGCACACTGTGAAGAAGTAGTATGAACTTATGGGTAGGAATGCTTATGTTCCCTTATGTGGACTCTATTAGTACTTTTTTCATTTTTGTATATGTAAGTATATATATAAGTACATATACTTATATAGCAGGTCTCAAAGCCATTCTGTGTGATACATACTTCTCCTGTGAAGTATCCATTGATGTCAGAAAGATCTTTGTGTGCCATTTGTGCCTTTTTCGTGTCTGCATATCACATAAACATTACCTTGCAGGATGAAGTGATGGCATCATCCTTGGGCTTTGATACCAAGGCATTAAGCTTTCACAGAGAAGAGTTCTGGTGGGAGCAAGAACGGTTACTGGGATTTATATTTATATAGGAACTAAACAAAATTTGTGATTACGTACGTAAATTGAGATTGGATACTAGTACCTGATCCTGTGAATTAATTTAAGTACTATGTATGCCTCTTGAAAACTATCATGTTCTTCAAATGTTTGTCTTTCATCTATAGCATGCAGTTGTGGGTTTTTTTTTTTTTCTTTTAATGGAATACAGATAAACTTTAATTATGAAACTGCAACTAGGAAGTAGAGGGATGACACCTCACATCAGTTCCAAAAGACAAGGAAATGACTGATTTAACTTCCTGCATGTTAGAGGCCATTATATTCTACCCCAGTAACATTGTCTGATGTCTTTTGATTCAGGGAGAATTGGACAGTTGGGTTATCCAGTGTACTAAATTTTTATCTTCCACATGTTTGTTTTTCAGACAACAGGTGGTGGATTACGCTGCCAGATATTCTGAAGGCCCTTGCAATGTCAGCAGGTTGATTAGGGGAAATTTGCCCAGCTACTCCTAGCAGGCAATCCACATCCTGCATTGCAGTGGAAGGGAAAAAAAATCCCAGCAATCTGACCTGGAGAATTTTTTTCCCATTCCAAGTCTAAAATCAGTAAAAATCTAAATATGTAAGGAAGGCATACAATAAAAGGCAATCAAAGGTAGAAGAAAAACTTGCTTTGCTTAGCCTCTTTTTCTCTACCTGTGTTTCAGAAGAAGGTGGAAAAAGAACCTTGAATATATCTGGTTGTTTGTGCCTGTGGACATGTTCTAAAGAGTAAGGCTGTCTTTATGTGGAGTTTCAGTGCTGGAGACCCATGCTGGGAACAGTGATGGCACTTGGCCCTTGTGAGAGACGAGAATGAGCAGAGGCTTCCCAAGTCTCAGATCCCTCTCCCCCTCACATCTACTATACAGTCTGCTCTGAAACTCAGATTAAGCATTTCCTTTGGAAAGTTGTATACCCTTTTTCTAGAAACTTTAAACCATGGTAGGCCATTACCTGTTTTATTAGGCTGGTACCGTATTTAACCCTATCTGCATCTTATTTCAAGGTTGAATTTGTCTACCTTCAACTTGCAGATACAGGATCACCATTTTACATTTCTCAGAGAAATGAAAAGTTCTCCCATCATTGGATTTCTTTTCTGTATATAAATACCTGTACTCAGTGAGTAGTCATCTCTCAATAAACTGGATAGGAGGAACCTCAGTAAGCTTTACATTACACAGTGTAGTTTGTTGGATCCTTGATTATAGTTGTGGTCTTTCTTTGAACTGTCTCCAGTATCTCTGCATCTCTCAAGAAAAAGACAGCTTTCCATCCTTCTGGGAAAATGGTGTTCTTGGGTGTTTTAATTTAAGAGCAGTGGTAGTTCAGCAAATCTTCTGTTGTTGAGTAATTTTAGCCAGACTTAGTGATGCACCTTTTGTACCAAGATAAACACAATTCATCTCCCCATACCATTTAAATTGGGAGGGCAAGGAAGAACCATGGCTTTGTTTTTCAGAGTCACTGTTATCTGATCCACAAACCTTGATACAATTGAAGGCCAGCAGTTTGGAACTTCTGCAGTGATTTAATTTGATGTCTTCTCTGTGAAGCAGGCATTTTTCTTTGTTTTGATTGTCCTTGGTTAACTAAAGAGAATAGGACAGCAGGTATGTTTAGCTGAACAGAATGCCTGTATTTGATACACTGTTCAAATTGCTGGGAAGAAGAGGTAAATCTCTCATTTGAGTGGGGTGAAACTGTGACTTTTTGCTCTCATAACTCATTCTGCTTATGAAGTAAAAATCACCAGTGAACTGATGTGATGTTATTAGTGATAGGTTTTAATTGAATTGGCACTAAACAGTATTTAATTTACAACAGGGAAAATGCTGGTGTTAGTTCGTGACATTTGTAAAGCAATTGTGGAAGGAAAATATTAGATGCTGTTACCAAAATCAGAGTTATCAATAGGGGGTTGTACGATAGAGTTTGAGCGTCCAGATCTTTCTGTTCACAATAGAATGCATTTCCATTCTGTGGGTTAGTAAAACTAGTCATCTTGCTTGATATTTCTGATCATGCATGAGGCACATGAACATGAACCGTGTGTGTTTCCTTTCGTGAGGAAGAGAGGAGGTGTGATTCAGTCATGAGAATAGCTGTAGGATGCACAAGGACCCTACTGAAGCTGACTAAATTTTAGTCAAGGACTGTGATACTGTGCACATTAAAATGTGCAGTAGTATGTTGTAAAATGACTTTATGACTATCCTTTCCCTTTGAGTTATTCAAAATATGAGGAGTTACCAGATTGAAGACTATACTTCTCTTTAGGTTGTTTGTTTCTAAAACATGAAATAAGTTTACTTATTTAAATTGCTCTGCTTTGCTTGCTTAATGCAGACAACTTCAGTTTAAAGGATGTCATGTTATGAGGTAAATCACAGGTAGGAGAAGAGCAACAGTGGGACGGACCTGGCAGAGGTGTTTAGCTTTAGTAAACAGCTACTGTGTATAGATGCAAATGGCTTTCCCATGAGGGTGGCTATTCCTGTGTGTTCTGTGTAAGAATAACAATCCACAGTATTTTTTGTTCTGAGATTTTCTATATATATATCTGTCTATGACAGATTTTACAAGACCACATTACATGCTTCTAGTAAACTAGGTTCAGTTGGAGATCATACAGACTTTTTTTACATTGAAGTACAAAACTCTTGTTTCTTTCTGAAACTATGTCTAGATGGCTTTTTTATTTTTCCCTTAAGAATATTTTGGGGTTTTTTCCATGAAACAGACAAATGGGGGTAGAACAATAAGATGGGCAAGATAAAATTAAAATGAGCACCTTTTCCAGTGTAGTCAGCAGTTTAATTCTTTAATTTCTTTAGTGTTTTCATGTTGAGCTTGTCCCCATATCCTTTTTACCAGTTTGTATTTGTACTTGGAAGTGTTTCTGTAAAGGAGAAAAACCTAAAGCAGGAATAACTTTGTCAAACCTTGTCAAATGAAAAGAAAAATCAATTTAATTTCATTCCTTTAATTTCATTATTCCTTAATTACATTCAAAGTACTGCACTTAACCTTTTTTTTCCTGTTCTGTTTTGCCTGTTGTCACACACTTAATTCCCCATCCATTAATTGCTTCATTGTTTAATTATTGTTGCTGTTCTTGCAAATTTCTTTCTGTTAGCACACGTGCTGGGGTAAGAAGCTAGATATTACACTTAGTTAATATGTAAACTGCAGGAAAACATTGTATGTGTGCTGCCTCTACTAGTTCATTCTCTGTACTCTGCTTTGTGCAAGAGTAAATATTCTAAAACAAGAAGACAGTGATGCATAAGGCATTTCACGGTACGGCATTCCCTTCCAAAAATTAATTGGTCTTGTGGTGCTGCAAATGGTAAAAGACATGGTCCTGAAAATAAAGCAATCAAGAAGTCACATAAAGCAGAATAGCACAACAGCTATTTTTGACAATTTTAATTTATAATTCTAGCTATGTTTTTAGGTTAAAAAAATTTAAGCATTCTCCCCTGTTAAGAATGAAGGAATGAACATTGTTTTCAGAACTGTCATAATGCACTTCTGAATGATTTCTAGCAGCTTTAAGTGGTGTTTCTCTATCATAAAGGAGATACTCAGCATCTCTTTCAAAATATGTATGTTCACGTCTGAACTGTGTGTTTATTTCAGAATCACACTTGTAGGAATTAATTTAAAATATAATTGTGATAAGTCTACCAGCATTTTTAACGAGAAAAACACTTTTCACATCATGCCAATGCTATCTAATAATACTTATTGGACATAACATTAGAAGTAGATTTTTATGGAATTAAGTTTTATGTAAACTCCATTTTACACAAACTACCAGATGCCATAGTCAGAAATTGCATTAAAGATATTAAGACTGCAAAGCAAACTCATGAATTTGGGGGGTACCAAAACTAAGTGGCTCATCTCTAGTGCTCATCAGTATTGTAAGTTCCTCCCACAGGACCATCATGGCAGAGGGAGGAGCAGCATTCAGTTGCCCTCACATGCTCTGCAACCTCTTTTAGACACGCTGAAGTCCTTGTGTCTTTGTGCTGCTTTTAGCTGTGTTTTCTTTGAGCTGAAAGCAGCACGTGCTCTTTGGGACACTTACTGGAGCATTGGCAATGCAGCCATTGACTGGGTAAGGTTAGATACCCATGTATCTTAACCAAAGCTTAAAAAAAAGAGGTTTTTCAGCTGTCAAAAAAAAAAAAAGGTGCACATTTCAGTAATGATGCCCAGTAAGGCATTTGAGTATGAGGTGGAAGTGTCCTCCCAGTCGCACTGCTACATTTCCGTTCAGCATTCATGCACCTCTGCCTCAAGGGGAGCCTTTTCTGACTGAAAGGTATAGGTGCCACTTTGATCACCTTTAAGAAGTAGGAAATTGGAATTTTTTTCTGGGAATAAAATTCTTTCTAATTTAGTTGGTTCGGATTTAATTGATAAAAAGATCTGGCTATAACTGAAGCACAGCTACAAGTGCAAAATTCCATAAAAATACAGGATAATCACAGAAATAGCTGAAAAATATTTCTATAGTTCTTAGATCATTATTTCAATGGAATTTAATTCAAGTTGGTTTGTACAAAAGCATTTTTTTCATTATTGGTGTAGATTCTGCGTCATCAATTTCTATAATTGGATTTCACTATTTAAAATTTTAGATACCATCTTAAAGCAGTAGATGGGTGTACAATTACTCTCCTTTCTTGTAATCTTTTCATTCCCAAACTCCATTCCCAAAATGCACCCTCTTTGCAGGTTAAAGACTAATTGTACCAGATCTCCAAAATCTTTTAGCTTCTTTCTGCTGTGGAAGTTCTGGTATCTTTCTCTTTGGGTAGTGGCAGGGGATAGGACTGACAAAGAGACAGAAGGGAGGCTGGAAAGGAAGGCGGCAGAGAAGTGAAATTCCCTCCATCCTACCCACTTCCAGGTTGGAGCATACTTGAAATCAATACTTCCTCTTAACCATTTCACTGGCAGCAGTAGGCAGCTTTTATATCCCGGAGAACCTCTTGGTCATTGGAGGGCACAGGTAACAGAGGATCCATAACAGCTGACTTCCTGAGGTTGGGAGAGCAGGAAAGCGTGTCACTGGCAGGCAGCTGAGCAGTTCAAACCACATCAGCTTTGGTTTCATGATATGAAATGTATGCATTGCAAGGTTATTTAGTATGCTAGTTTACTCTCTCGGTTTTAAAATATCTTTATATTTTTGTTTTTATTGATTTTTGAAGTTTAAAAGCGGACTTTTCTTTAGATACAGATGTTTTTCTGAACGAAACATTTCTTTTTATGTTTCCTGAAAGAAGAGGAAAATGTGTCATCAAATACAACCAGGGATCTAGTATTTAAAAGAAAGATGTACTCAGAGAACTATTTTTTGTTTGATTGACTGATTAAAATGAAAATAATGCTTAGCTAATAAGGATAAAAACCTTAAACCATACTTAGTTTTAAGTTTGCTCCAAGTACTTTGCTTATCCTATAACAACATATTCATGGTAGTTTTAATACAAGCACAGAGGTGTCTTCGGGCACAGATACATGATCAAGAAGATCTATTTTCCATAAATCAAACCAAAATAATCTTCCAGTGCTGTGTTAGGATCTGGCCTGTGGCATGAATGAGAGAGTGGTACAGCAAAATGTCACAATATTGACTGCAATTATTAACTTTAAGGAAGGGTCATATAAGATGTCCCGGGCTCTGAACTCAGTGGTGTGAACGGTTCCTGATGAGATTAGCGATAAAGATGTCAAGGCAGCAGAAGCTCTGAGATGATGTAGTGTGCTTACAGGGCACTGTTCGACAAATGGATTTGGAAGTAGTCTGATAGTAACCATTGCATGGGGCTGGCAGTTCCTTTTTGGGTAGAATACAGTTCAGAAGAAGGGATGAGGTTATTTGTTCATATTGTGGAGGTAAAGAGAGGATTGGCATTCAGTTTTGAGGAAGGTTCAGTAAACTTGGAAGACAAATGTTTTTCATACATTCATATTGTGACAGGAAAAGAAACTATTCTAGGAGTATGAGGAGAACTAGAGCTATAAGACATGCAGAAAACTTATGTTGTGTGCATGATAATGTGTTTATGATTGAGTTAATCTCAATTTAAAATGTTGAAGTTGTCAGTAAGAATTAAATTAAATATTCTTAAATAGGAGCGGGAAGGAAAAATGTCAATTATTACATTTAAAGAATTAGGAATATTTCTGGAGAATTCTGTGGTACTTTTAGAACACCTGAATCTGACTGGCATTCAGTCTCTAAGACATGCATGTAGGACTTGATATCAGCCTTGGCAAATCTCAGTCATACAGACCGTACTTTCTGCAGCACAAACTGTCTTTAAAATTGATTAAGAACAGTCAAATAACGGAGGAACAATTTTAAAACACAGCGTTAATGAAGTCTGGCAGTAAACAAGAGTTTCTCTCATAGCACTCTCCCGTTTAATTCCCTGCCGAAGGAGGCTCTGCTAAGGCTGCTGCAGACAGACACGTGCTGGGCGCTTGTGTGGCTGCAGGGCAGCGCTTCCAGCAGGATGCCGTGCGCGGCGTGCGGAGTCAGAGCAGCGGCGTGGGCTGAGCCCTGCACAGGGGGACGCAGTGGGTAGCGCTGAAAATGGGAGATCTGCTCTGAGTTCCTGTGTAGGTGCAACCCTGAGAGACTCGTCTGGTTTTGCTAATTCAGCTGTGGGTTTTGAAATATGTTGTTCAGAGCCTCTCTCTTGATAATTACAAACAAACAGATAATCCCAACAGTTTTGCAGATAGCAAAATGATTTCTGTAGTTTCAATGTGGTATTTTTACTAACAGTTGGTAGAAGCAGCTTATTAAACTGCGTAAGCAATTGGCATGCAGTGCAAACTTCAGTTTTACTCTCTGAATCTTAAAAGCATTAGATGTTTCTTCCAATTTAATATCTGCATAATGGATATGGATGGCAAGATACGCTGCTGCCAGGCAGCTCTCAGCAGCCTCCAACAGGCTAGCATAGACTTCCAGAGCAACGGCGTTTTTCCACTCACGTTATCCATCTTGTGCCAAATATGCTGAGCCTCAGTTTTTGCACAAGGCACTAATACAAATTGTGCTTTGGTCCTGTTTTACCCCATCTCTGCAGGCCATGGTTCAGGCTCGGGGGTAGAACAGGCCGGTGTGTGAATGCCATGTGACTCACCTCACTCCTGCTCCCCTCGCTGGCTCTCGTCCTGCTGTAGCAGTGTGGCAGAGGAGTCCTCAGCCTGCCTCTCCCTCTTTTTTTTTTTTTTTTTTTTTTTTGATCCTTTCACTAATGTTCTTTCCGTTGTAAAGACCAAGATGGAAATTCATTCTTGGGCCATTGCTCCTGATTTCTTTCAGTCAGGGAATCAGTAAAAGAGCATCATTATCTCTGAATTTCATACTGGCAGCTGTGGAAGACAAAAACTCCTTTCCTGTTCATGCCGGGTATGGTAATTGTTTAGCATCCTGTGCAGTGTATGTGCAGTCCATTTCCTGGCAGGTATAGTATAAGTATGTTGCAATATTTCCTCTCCTACTTTGCTGCCTTCTTCTCTCCTCCCCTTTCGGTTACCCTCTGGAAATGTGTTTTCAGCTCTTGTATCTGCTTGCTGACGCCGCACTTTGATTTGCATGTTAACATGGTTGATCTTTTCAGAGAGCAATTTTAAATGATTGTTCAGTTATTATATATACGAGCAAGCTGATAGACACAGGACATTTAAAACTATGTGAAATATCAGAATTAGGGAAATGCCTTCTACACTTCTATTATTTTATCCTTGTTTCAGATGGGAACAAACAATTTACAGCTTTTAGGCTTTGGCAGCTTGTAGCACTTTACTGGATGCACGGTAAAATAGTTCCTTCAGACTGCTGTCCTTTACTAACCCCCGGAATTTTCAGCCAGGTTGGGCCTATGTTTCTCTTGTCAGAGGTGGGCAGGCATCCTCAGCCAGGGCTCTGGGTTTTGTAGAAGCCAGGCAGTCCTTCTTCTCTACCTTCAAGTCGCTGAATTCAGTCTTTTACTGAAAGGTCAATTGTGTGAGCTCACACATTTCGACATTATGAAACACTGATGGGGGGTTTGTTGCTTGTGGTTTTTATCTGGCGTTTTAAAATTCCAGTTTTCAAATCTGCCAATTTGGGAACCTGCCCTTTTTGTTATTTTCTTCTGGGCTAGAGGTACACACTCACTGTGTGAGGCATCATGGCCTTTTAGCTCATCATAAGCAAGATACTTAAAATCATAAGTCTACTGTATATCCACAAAATGAGAAAAACACTATTTTGTTAGCTCAGAATTTCGTAACCATGTGTAAATAAAATTTGAGGAAAAATATTCTTCCAGTTGCAGTAAATAGCTGGATTTTCTGTTTGTTTGTTGGTTTTGTTTTTTTTTTCTCCATCTCTGTGTTTAGTACTGTCTAAATACTAATGCTTCAAAACAAAACAAAAAAATCAAAGCACTTGGTATTGTCAAAATTGTTGTGTTATTTTAAACTTTCTTTTCCATGTAAGTGCAACTTCCTGGGGCAACCCACTGTCAGCACCTGGCTGTGGTAGAGATGTCCTGACCATTCCTGTTTCCACCAGAGCTTTCTTGGTTCAGCCTGTCCCATGCCTGTTGACTTTATGGTTCTCTTCCAAAGACAGCCTTGTTGTGTAATTGCTTGGGAGTGTATATGCTCAGCATATGCTCCTGATCAAGGGGGCTTAGGTATATAGCTAAATCTTTTTAAAGCTGTCCAAATTTGGGGGTGGTTAGAGTGTAGGTAAAAATGTCCATTTTTGGTCAAGCCTGCGGAAGATAAAAGAAGTCTCACAGTATTTTTCACTGTTGTCCACACTAAAGTATAATATTGACATAAACTGTGAGCCCTTATTATCCCTGCAGATAACATGTATCTTATGCTGCAAGTCACCTGGTCTGCTCTTAAATCATGTTACGGTCTATAGATGCACAATGGCTACCAGGAGAGGAAACCTCTTTTTAAAATAATTTCAAACTTTAATGGAAGCTGAAATGTAATAGGAAGGTCCTAAGCTGGAAGAAATAGATCTGTGCCATTTTCTTCCAGGAAGAAAATGTAAGTGTAGGTAGCCCTCTCTGATTTTTCAGGTGGCAATAATATTGAACAGAAGTACCATCATCCATGCCCTTCCTGATCCCCACTTTGCACTCAAATTGGCTGTCTCTCACTCACTTTCAAAGCCTGGTACAAAATGACATGCCTATTACCTTGAAATCTGCTGGGAGGTTTCAACCCAAAATTCTTTTTTGTCAGTATTTAGGAGTGGTGCATGTGTGAAGGAGTCAAAGCATGTGGAATCATGTAAATATATATTACTGAGGTCTTGCAGTGGTTTGTGAATGGGCTGAATTTTGGTCAGTGGGTTTCTACAAGAACAGTGAGGTCACCTTGCTGGGCTGTAATACTCCTCCGTGGCCAATTTTACATTGTTCCTATTAGATAACACCAATACTTAAAATTCCAAAAAGAGTAATCCCACTAAGCTTCTGAGCAGTTCCTTATTTACACTAAATAAATGTATCTTTAGGGGTTACTATTTTCTCTAGTATGTGCAACTAAATAACTGTCATCATTTCTGTTTGTGATTTTGTTTATCTGGTAGAAAAGAGTGGTGGAACAGCTTCGAAAGAATTTGATAGTGAAGCAGGAACAGCCAGACAGTAAATTTCAAATACAGCCATTGGCACAGTCAGAAAACAAACTACAGACACCACAGCCACAACCACTACAACAGCTACAGCAACATCACCATCAACAGCAGCAACAGTCCACGGCACCCTCTCCAAACGTGATAGGATCACAGGTAAAAAGCTACAACAATTATTTTTCTTACTAAAGGTGAAGCTCACTGAAAATTGAAAAAAAGAAAAGTGCAGAGAGAAAACTGTGAACTTTCACTTATGTCTGCTAGTGTACCAATATGAATTTCTTCTCTATGCATATGCAGATATGGGTCTTCTGGGGATTTTTTGTCAGAAATCTCCAGTCTGAGTTTAAAAAACTATGTACTGTTTAAAAGTTGAATCATAACCCCACAGAAAAGAAGGGTGGTAGTATCACCTGTCTTAAAAATAAGTGAAAGTTTAGCAAATGAGCATGTCTTTTCCCTAGATGCAAATCTGACCATACCTAGTAGGTCTCAAGAAACAGTAAATACTTTACACACGCTGTTTGAAGTTTATGATTAAAATCCTTTATTTTTAAATGACAAACAAAATGCCATCTACAAACATGAACAAAATGCAAGAAAACAGTTCCTTCTTCTCTCTGCTTGGTTCTTTTTAAACAGGTGTAAGTCATACCAAATAATACTTACCTGAATTTTCAAGGATTTGTCTAAAAGTATACAGTGTTAATTGCAGAGTTCAAGTTTTAGAAAACGGGGTCTTTATTGGGAAGGTGAACTGAATTTCAGTACAGTATAGGATTAGAGACATAATCCCAGACCTCGACAGAGAAAGTGGTTTGCTTAAGAGGGGAATTTCAAGTTTCTCCTGTTCAGATATTTGAATTCACAAAAGTGTGCTAATAAAACAGCTAGAAAATGCAGGGAGGTGTTCTGTAAAAGAAAGTGTGTATGAAGTGTTTTCTTTCCTGTTGATGCAATCTTAGGAGTTCATGTTTACCTGAATAGGTAGATGGCAGAATTCACCCATGAAATTTGCTTTATGTGCATTGCACTGAATCACCCACAGCTTTGACCAGTTGTGATTCTCATCTTCCCTTTTTCTGAAGCAGAGAAGAGAGAAATGGTTGGGCTGTTAGTTCTGGTGTTAACTCAGCAAGCTGGTTTGGATGCACTCTAAAATGCATTTGTGAAGCTTAGCTAATTGTATTTTTGAGAAAAGTATATTTAAGAGATGAAGCAAACCTAACTAAGGAAAACACATTTTGAGCAGCAACATCAATATCAAAGCTAAAATAGAACAAAGATGCAAATATTACTGTGTCCTAAAGTATTTATAGGCAAACAATGATCACTGTTGTGCCAGTGATCTCTGTTTCTCAGTCAGGAAACATGAGAGCAAACACAGTTTCATGTGTTTCTCAGTATTCCACGCTTTGCATTCATTCATTAACTTCCAGGTCATCTCCTGGGTTGTGAAAACTGAGGTTTTGTTCAAAGTTAAAGAGCCCTCTAGCGAAACAGTCCAAAAACTGCTACACTCCTCTGACTACCATTGGTACAGTATTATTTGAAAAGTGGTTACAAATTGGAAGGCAGGTTGTCCTGTCCTTTGGATAAATAAGCCAGCTTTTATCCTTAACACTTTGCTGGTTTTATTTGTGCTGGTAAAATAATGAAGTAGCCTCACTTGTTTCTGCACATTTTGCATCTAAGGTTGTACCTCTGTCTTACTGTCTCTCAATCTCTCTTGGCAAGGAAAAGTCAAATATTTTGTCTCTCTATGAAATTTGTTCCTGCCTGCTTTTGTAAATAGCACCTTTTTCAAGGCTGTGTCAGTACAGAGAATGCTGTCAGTGATTGTTTTCAGAGTAATAAAATTTAGGAATCAAGGTATATATGCCATAATTAACAGTAACATTTTAATATCCATAATATGTCCAATAAGAAGGTACTTTAAAATTTTCATAAGCAACAAGCCTGCTAAAAGGTCAGATTATTATTGCAATATTATGTGCAATAATGCAGACTTTCTATGAATGCCACCTCAGTATAAAGTAAGGCATTGACTACTTTTTAGAATAAGCGATCTAATTAATGCATAGCAAAGTAACAGGGATATTCAAACTCTGTGATCTTCTGACTGAAACTGTACTCTGAGTACTTGCAGAGTTAATAGAACCCTTTGGAAGAGTCACAGTCTTGTATTACATGATTGATTACACCTTTCTTTAAAACGTTTATGGTTGAGTGTAATGCTTGTGAAAATGATATCACATTACATCTCATTGGAAAAGCTTGAATAATGTTACTCATTATGGGAATGCAGCCTCATGCTTTGGGGAAGGTGCAGCAGAGGTCGATAAGCTTGTTAGATCTCAGATAAAAAGTTAAGAAAATTGTGTTGCAACAACGAAAATTTAATTATGTCTGGATTTTTCATAAATCTATAAAACTGAAGCATAAATTATCGTTTGATTTGGCATTATACAGTGAATTTTTTCACACTTGTGCATAATTAACAGTTAGGGGACATAGTTTAATTATTATGCAATTAGAGGTGTGAAGGTAAACTTTGTTTTTGTTTAAGGGAACAGTGTTGGTGAAAATACTGAAGAATCCAACTGGAAATATATTATTTTGTTAGAAAAAAGATAAAGGTCTTGTATGATTAAAGTCAAGTAGTCTAAATCAGGCATGTTCAGAACACAAAGACTGCCTGATCCCTGGTTTTCCATTTTTTCCTCTGTTGAACATAGAGCTGACATCAGGAGGGGAACGGTGGTTATTTAGTACTAAGAGCATTTGATCATTCCACTAAATGGAATGATGCAGTGCCATTGGTGCAATGGGTTTTTTTACACCAAAGTGAAAAGAAATAAGATCATTTGCCATTCTGTCAAGTGTCACTTGTCATGAGTTTTCTGTTTGCATTGTGTTCTGGTTTTATATGGAGACTCTCACTTTGTTGCTTTTTGAATGAGATTTGTAATGTCCATTTGCCTTAGCATTTTGGAAGACAGCACATTTTAAAACAAAGCTGTGAAATGATAGTTGTTCCAACTTTGGAATTTTGGGCATGATGTACCGAGGCATTTCAGATAAATGCTGGTGTCACATGATTCAAAACCACTCTTTTTAAAACAGGCCAAGAGTAATCATGGTGTCAAATACATATTCCAAATCTAGCCCATTCCAGAGAAGTTAAATGTAATTGCCTGCAACTGGGCAGACTAACAGCCAGCTCTTACAACTTCAGGACTACCCTACTGATACTCTTGGAAAGAAAGTTCAGTGCAAGGTAACTGTATGTGTCGCTAAAGCTGAGACTGGGATGCCCAAGATAAAAATATATATTTTTGTTTTTAAAGAAACCAACTTACGAATGTTTTTCCCCTCTTCCTCTGATTGTGAGGATGACCCTAACTACAGTTTCCATTTGAAATAGGAGTTTTACTTGGTGAGAAGCTAGTTTGCTGCTATGTTTCATAAACCTTCACCTTTTATGTTTGATATTGACAGTGCATGTTTGGAAGTAATATGAAACTAAAAGATCCAAAATGCATATGCCACTGCTAACACTTGATTGTAATTTTCTCAGGAATTTGTTCTGATTCAATCTGTAATGCTGCAGGTGATTAAAACAGACCAAACAGGTGCCTCAAATGAGAATGCTTTCTAGCTACCCAGTTTTCAGAGGTGTAAGATAATGTACTTGTCTGAACAGCAGGTAGATAGGCTCAGAGCTGCCTTTTCTTTCTCATGCTGTCTATTGTTTCTGACTAACCAACCCACGTCCTGTCTGATACGGAGTGTCTCTGTCTCTTACAGTGTATTTTCTGTTTCCCTTAGAAAACTGTAACTACAGCTTCTATGATCACCACTAAGACACTACCTCTCGTCTTGAAAGCAGCAACTGCGACCATGCCTGCCTCTGTTGTGGGTCAGAGACCTACCATTGCCATGGTTACTGCTATCAACAACAATCAGAAAGCAGTCCTCAGCACTGATGCGCAGAATGCACCAGTCAACCTCCAGACAACAAATAAGGTCACTGGGCCAGGAGCTGAGGCAGTCCAAATAGTGACAAAAAACACAGTAACTTTGGTAAGCATTTCATGCCTTTGCCCTGCAAATATGTGTGCGTTTGGTTAACAGGAAGGCTATTGGAAAAAAATAAACGCTCAGGGTTTCTCACAGAAAGGAGGATATTAGGGACATGGTGTGAGTTTCACTAGCTGACATTGCTAAAGAGATAGTCTATAAGAAAAACATCTTCTCTCCATGTGGGTTGTTATTACTGTTTTGCTTTATAGAATTAAATCAGTGCTGTCATCACCTCTGTGTAGTTTCCCCTGTTAGTAACTCTAGTCAGGGGGCAGTGATTGTTTTGCCCTTACTGAATCTCTACGGGTGTGTTCCGCAGAATTCCTACTCCTTGCTTATGCAAAGGAGATGTCAGACTTTCTTAATTGATTATTTGGGTCTTAGGATTTTTTGAGATGGTCTCTTTTTCCCTTTGCATGATAAAATCTCTGGTGTTAGACACATCTCTTAAGTTTGCCCACTACCATGTCTTCACTCAGCACGTTTTCAAATGCATAAACAGATGCTGTTTCTTTAAAAACATGTATTTTGGAAATAAAAATTTTGTGCTTTGGCTACATCACAGTCTTTTCCAGAAGTTAGCCACCTGGAAATAAAAGAACCAGTGTTTCAGAATTGGATTATATAGGTTTCTTGGTCTGGAAACCAGGCATTATGTAACAACATGACAGGGAAATTTTACTTCTGAAGTAAAGGCTATGGCTTTATTAAGCGTAAATCCGATTTATCTATATTTATTAAAATACAGTTTAATGCAGATGGAAGTAATTTTGCTTCCTAATGAGGCATATGTTTGTGATCAGAATAGAGAAGACTATTTGAGTGGAGTTTTTTCTACTGTTCTCTTTTCCTGTGTCATCCCTTGCACCACTGTCATCTGTTCTTTGCGTCTGTGCTTCATTTCCTTGCTGAATAACTTTGATTTGAGGAGGTAATTCTGTTTCAGTACTAGTCTGTGATTTATGTTTCTGTAGCAAATTTCATCAAAAATATCAGAATATTTTCCTGAGTACTAATTAATCAGTACAAGACCTTTTTGAAGAAAATTGCAATCTTATGTGGGTGGACAGAAGTATAGGAGGGTATAAAATCACATTGACATTAATTTCAGAGAATCTCCCCAGGTACTCATGGTAGCTGGTAGTGCTATTCAGTGGTTAATCATGTGGCAGCTCCATGCAACTGATTTCAGTTACACTTTCAGGGAAGCACTTAAGTTTCCTTAAAATCAGATCTTAATTGTTTCAAATGAATGGCCTACTTTTGAAAAGTTCAAGTTGTGTATTTAGAGCCCCTCATAGTGTCATTAATATTGCTAAAAGAGTTGTAACTTCCAGATCTTTACTCTTTGCATGAGATGTTCTCTCATTCTTCTGTGTGTCATTCACTAAGAAAAGACCATAGTTCATATAGCTGGACATCAAAGTGTTACTATTTTCTGTCTGTTTTAATGTCATTTTTAATGATTAAAACAAATATGAGTTGTTATTATTATTAAATAAAATGGTTTTAGATTGCAGAGCACAGTAATTAGTACAGTTGAACTAAAAGAAATACACCTGCAATTTATGAAGCAAGGTGTGTAGGATCTAGAAAGTAAGGTTTAGTTCGGTCTTTAATACATTCCTAATGAGGAACCTCTTGCTATGAAAAATTATTTACAAAGTGAAAACCGAGGACATCAGGTCTGAAAGTACATTCAGGATGTTGATTTTGGTGAAAAACTTCAAAGCTAAATTTTCCTCTTACCTTTTACTGAGCTTTCTCATGTTCTTACAGCAGGTCCAGGCTACGCCTCAGCCCATAAAAGTGCCGCAGTTCATCCCTCCTCCCAGACTTACTCCTCGTCCAAATTTTCTTCCACAGGTGAGTATACAGAGAACAAACAATAGAAGGAGGAACTTAGTTATTGCATAGGTAGAAGAGACTTTTGATGAAGTTTTGTTCAGAAGAGACTTTTGTGTGGTGTTTATTGCTGATGTGCTGGAGAAGACAATTCATCCTCAACAGGTTTGCAGATGATAACAAATTTGAGGGTGCAGTCAATATTCTTCAGGGCAGTGTTGACATCCAGACAGCCCTTGACAGGATAAAGGAGAGGGCTAGCAGGAGTTTCTTGAGCCTCAGCATGAAAAAAGGCAAAGTCTTGTACCTGGAATGGACTAACCCCATGCACAGGTACAGGCTGGGGACTGACTGGCTGAGGAGTTGTGTGGCTTAAAAGGTCTTGGTTGACAGTAGCTAAATGAGTGGTGTGCCCTAACAGAAAGAAACATACCAGCATATTGACCTGTACCAACAGGATTACAGCCAGTAGATTCAGGGAAGAGATTATCCACCTTTTCTCAGCATAAAACTGAGTCCAATAAACACCCTGCAGTTTTGGAATCCCTGGTTGATAAATTTGAATGGAGCATGGGAAGGAAGGCCGCTAAGATAGCTTGGGTGGGGCAGGAATATATGACCTGTGAGGAGAGGCTGAGGAATCTGGGCTTTTCAAGTTTGGAGAAGAGGCTTTGGAGGCACTCTAACACCAGTGTTACTTCCAGTATCAGCAAGGAAATAAACAAGAAGCAGGAGACACAGGTACCTGGCAGGACAATTACAGGCCATGTGCATAAAATTGGAACAGGGAAGTTTTAGACTGCATATAAGGAAACACTTCTCTCCTTGAGGACAATTAGGAGCTGAAGAGGCTTGCCAGCTTCATCCTTGGAGTTTTCAAGACTTATCTGGACAAAGCCTTGAGCGACCCAATCTGCATTTAGTGATGGTCCTGCTCTGAGCAGGAAGTCAAATTAGTGACCTCCTCAGCCACCCTCCCGCCTGTATGAGTTTGTAGTTATGAAATTTGCATATCGATGATTATATATGGTCTTGTTTGCAATAAATGAAATGAACCCATGGAATAGGTGTCATCAAAATCAAAGCATCACCCAAGGCCTTAAATTGCTTTAATTGTTGCTTGCTGCTCATGAACGGAAAAAGAAAAAATGAGATGTCTAGATTATTCCTGAGTATTTCTGTATTGCAAGGGAGAGTGACCTCTGTTTTCAGCTGAGTAGTAAAACTTGTTGTTTACTTTTTTTTTCATTATTTGGGGAGGACACAGATTGCTTCTTAATGTTAAAAAATATATCTTGGATGAACTACTTAATTTGTATGAAATATGTGGTGCTGTGAATAAAAGTCTAAATCTTTTGCAAAGTGAGAAAGGAAAGTAAAGGCTGGTATCTGATTGAGATTTGGATATGGTGAGATCTGTTGGAATGTGACCTAGTTTTTCATGGTAAAATGCTTTATGGAGTATTACAGGTGGATAGGACAATAGGAATCAAATAAGGGGGGGAAAGTGCTTTATTTTTAAAGTAATGTGCTCTTCTTCTGTACTGTGTAATGGTATTTTAAGTCCATTGTTAAGTACAAACTTAACAGTGACAACAAATAAGCAAGTATCAGTGATGGAGTTTTGGAAGATTCTTGTGGCTCTTTTCTTTCTTGTGAAAGAAGAGAAATTGCATTTACCTGTACCTTCAGCACTTTCAGTAAGGGATTAATATATAATATTGTCACTTATTTTGCTTATCAAGATTAGTTGTGCAGGTATCTAAGTAATATATAGAGTTGACAGATAACAGGTATTTGCTGAAAAAAAAAATTATTTGTTTCAGGGCACAGTCAACTGTACATAACTTCTTGGAGGTTCATTACAAAGCCCTGAAACACTTTTAACATGAGCACTTCAGCTGTGTCTGTAAATATCACATGGATTTTTTTGGCTTGTAAAACCAGGATGTTAATTTAGATACAGATAAGGCATTTGGCAATAAACATTCTGTATAAGTGTCTGTGCATCCAAATACCATTTCAGGGACAGTGACTATATATGCAAATGTTATGGATGGGTTTTATGTAAGTAGGCTTGAAAATGTGGTGCTTTTTTCTCTTAACATACTCAGGATGGTATGCTAAAAATTACGTTATCTAAAAAAAATCAAAGAGCCTTCTGCAGATTATACAGGATGAATTGAAAGACTTAGTAAAAAGTTGATGTGAAATACTGATACACTAATCTCTCTTTTTTTTTTTCTCTCTTTTTCTTATCTTATTTTTGTAGGTTCGACCTAAACCAGTTGCCCAAAATAACATTCCTATTGCCCCTGCACCTCCTCCAATGCTTGCAGCTCCTCAGCTTATTCAGAGGCCTGTGATGTTGACAACAAAGTTCACACCCACCTCTTTACCCAACTCTCAGAACTCCATACATCCAGTTCGTGTAGTTAACGGGCAGACAGCAACCATAGCCAAAACTTTCCCTATGGCACAGCTCACCAGCATTGTGATAGCAGCACCGGGTACCAGGCTCGCTGGACCTCAGACTGTACAGATCAGCAAACCAAACATTGAAAAACAGGTACAGATAAAGGGTCTACTAATGCAGGATACTGGGTTTATTGCTTTACTGTGCAGGTTTGGAGAGGATGGCAACCAGGGAGGAGTTTTCAGTGGATACTGGAGATATTCATGTTCCAATGGCAGTACAAGTTACAGAATGACTTGCAGCTCTTGGGATAGAAGTTACCATTTCCTTTCATATGGGCCATTGGCAACTTTTTCTCCTGCTCCCATATTTTTATGCTCCCTCTACTGTTTAAATGTCAGTAGTTCATTAGCAGGCTACATTGCAGAGTTTGACTAGTATCTTGAAGAACAAGTACAAGCTGAAATCCATCTTCATATCAAGCCCTTTTGTTTTTCAAAGGGTGGTTATGTGAAAGGCAAAAATTGCACAAAATTGTAGGGATATTTAATAGGATAAATGTAGCCATTTCTTCTATGATCCCTTGATCTTGCAATCTTGTGATTGGAGGCAAAACAGTCTCCCTCAGCTTCTGAAGTCTGATAGTTCCCTGTGTCTAAATTGGATTAAATGAGTGGAAAGGAGACCTTCAGAAGCAGAGAATTCTCTATGTTTAGTTTTAAAGTCTCTCTCCAGAAAAGACTTCTGTAAAATAAAAATTACTGAAGTCAGTGTGGATAACAACTGAGAATCCTTGCCAGTCTAGTCAAGTAAAGCAATATTCTGAGTCACTTTTAACTCTTTTGTGTATTGGATGTTAGTGATAGTGTAACACTATATACTATATTGCATACTATATCACATAATATTTATATAATTTATATAGATAATAGTACTATATATGTCACTTATAACTCTTTCCTCGACTAATGTGCCTTGAAGTTACCTTCTTTCTCCTTTTGAAATACTTATGGAGACTATGAAAATCATGTGCATGAAAGATGTGCTCATGCTCAGTTCTGCTTGTGAAGTCTCAAGAGTAGGTTCTTGCATACCTCAGGACTGTTTCACAGGTTATTCAGCAACGTCTGCCCTTTCCATGTGAATTCATGTTGTACTTCTACAATATTTGACTTTTGATGCCTGTTCCTTTTGATGTCAGCAATATTCATTTGCTCTGAATAATTAGTGGAAACTACAGAAAAGCATAGAAGAATGGTGGTGGTTCAATAACACATGAATTTTTCTGTATAGTTTCTCCATATCATAAAGGGGAAAAGTTTGCCTCTCTGTAGCTTACCTTACTCATTTTATAGCCTCAACATCCATACTATAGGTTAAGAAATGTCATGCAGAAGATTTATTACTTGAGAAAAGAAAAAAGCTTTAGAAACATCTGAGATTGAGGGGTTCAAAGAGAGAATGCTTTTAAGCCATTCTTCTGTAAAATATGAAGACCGAAGAGTGAGAAATACAAAATGTACATGCCATGCAGAATGGTTTCTAAGTGGAAGTCTTGATGGGATGAGTTTTCTTGAAGTGTCTCTTATTCCCATGTTATTCCCACTCTTATTTCCACCATGCTATGGTGATTTCTGTAACAAAATTAACTCTTAAAATCACTGTTATATCTTCTGTGGCTGTGTGGGGTAATGGATTGGTGACAAGGCTGTTTCATTCTTTGTTAAATGAAAATACCTTATTTAACATTCCTCTCACATCAGATTCCTCAATTAAGTCTTTGTTAGTACACTGCCAGCTTCAAACATTTTTTCTCCTGTATCTGCGAAAGTATTTGTTTTGCTTTAATAGCCAAAGTAAAAAAAGTCATTCTTATCACTGAATGAGGGAAACACTGTTTTCTTTCAGGCTATTAAACCACATGTGGAAACAGAAGAGAAGCAAACAGAAAGTCGTACAGTTACTCCACCTGCTGCACCGAAGCCAAAACGAGAAGAAAATCCACAGGTATCAGAACATACCCAAAGCTTTCTTTTAAGAAAAGAAAAAGGACACTGTTCTTCAGAAAATACTTTTTCCCTCTGTTCCCTCAAGACTTCTTAACTTTAACATTCCATACGTTCCTGTTGGACAGCAGTAGTTGATAAGGCTACAGAATAAAAAATTTAAATAGATATAGTGCATTGCATTTTTCAGTTCTGGAATGCATTTGGCTTCTAAGTCTTTTGTAAGTTAGAAGATCATAATTTCTCTGTGATACTTCCTTCAAATGGGTTTAGATTACGGAGTTGATTTCCATTCCTTTGAGGTTTCACACTCTGGAGTTACTCTCAGAGCTGAAGAAATGTCTTTGTTTTACTTCGTAAATTATTTCTATTCTGGTGAGCAGGAAGGAAAGAGTCACGTACATTCACATTCTGCTTGTGTTTTAGTCCAGTTTAGTCTGGGGTGAAAGAGAGGACGGAATGACTATTTCTTAAAGCCCTTCTGCCACGAAGAGCTTTGGAACTCATTACAGCTAAATGCTCTACTACATTTGTTTCTGTAGATGAATTCACACTGACTACTGTGTGAGCTCTAACTGTTGTCAGTTAGACAACAGAACTCTAATTTTCACATGTCTCTGCATTTCCTGCATTAAAATTAGAATCCTCTAAGAAACCCATGGTCCTTAGCAAATAGCAAATCTAAGCGAGAGTCAAGTCCTTGTAGTTCACAATAGATGGAGAATGATCTTAAACTTGCAATATTTTTCTGGCAATTGAGCTGAGTTAGTATTTTCTAATAGTCAGTTCAGTGCTGGAATGGAAGTAAAGAAACTGCTCTCTTGTTCCCAGCTCTGCCAACTCTGTGATCACGAGCAATGGGCGTATCCCAGTATTTCAGTCTAGGTTCCCATCTAGAAAATGGAACTCCTGTCTGTCCTTTTTCAAGAAGTTTGACATGCGTGAATGAAAAGTGATTTATAAAAGCAAAGTATCACTAAAAAATTTTTGGTGCTTAGTTGCTGGTCAGCTGCCTTTGAAGGGCCTAAATGACTCATCCTAATAGTTGTATTTTTCATAATCTTTTTTCTCCCCCCCTCACAGAAACTTGCCTTCATGGTGTCTCTGGGACTAGTTACTCACGACCACCTGGAAGGTAGGGAAAATGTCTTAGGTTGGTTGTTCAACTCCTGGTTTCGTGGTCATTCTGAATTGGAACTAGGATTCCAAAATATTTCTTGTATTAAATGCAGTATTTTCTTGTACAATAGTACCTTTGGGATTCTGTACTCTTGATCTAACTTAGTTTGTTGTGCATATGTTTTTCTTCTTGTGACATTGAAACAAAGCAGTTATTTATGCAGCGAAGAGCAGTGGTTGGGAAGAAAGTGCATGCTCTGGTGGTAGAAATCTGTGGCAATACCAATGCCTTCTGGATAACCCCTCTATCTGCAAAGATACACCATGGATAATTTTACTGTAGCCTATGTCTAGATTCTTCATTTATTTCATGATATCATGGGACTGTAATTTGTAACGAATGAGTTAATGGATTATAGTTTGATGTATAATTTAAACTTCTAATCCTATACACTGAAAGACAGCCTATCATTTCCATCACCTACGTATTTCTGTACTGTATTTTTAAGTATCATCAAGGTTACCAGAGGCTTTTTTTTTAGATCCCAGTTATACTGACCATTAGTTTAAAGTGTCTTAGTCATGGATTACTTGGTGAGAAGGCAATTTCATTAGTTACTTGAGCACTGTATTTGTATTCCTTGTCAGCTGTTGGTTTTCAAACCTTCAGATGTTAAAAGTATAACACAGTTGCCTATACCAGGCATGACTGGTGTTCAGTAGAAGTCTTTACAGCTCTTCTCACATGCAAACTGAATTCTGAGGACTTTATATAATTTCTGAGATCGGTTGTTTTCTAACCTGAATGCTTTGTTTTACAAGAAATCCAAAGTAAGCGACAAGAGAGGAAAAGAAGAACAACAGCAAATCCAGTGTACAGTGGAGCCGTTTTTGAGCCTGAGGTATTAATTTTTTGCTGGGGGAAGCTGGTATTTTCATTCTGATCTTGAGTGTCTTGCTATCTTCTGAGCTTTCTCAGTTCTAACTAGAAAGGCAAGCTATCATTTATAGTTCAAAAGGCCATTGCAATGACATGACCTTCAGATTTTTAAATAGTAAATACATTGAGGTGTTCTTCTAGTACTTACATCTTTTTCTGCCTTCTGCTTTATAAAGCTGGTGTCAAATGGCAATGTGTGTTGGTCTGCTTGCGTATCAGCCTGAAGCGGTTCAGATGTCAGAAGCAGTGTAAAAAAGCTAGCTTTCTGAAGGTGTGCTTCAGAAAACACAAAAGCCAGTAATATCACTTAGTACTTACTGTGCTGTTCCTCAGCTACTGCATATAGTTGTTGCCAGAAATGTTCCCCAACAGAAATTGTTCCATTCTTCCCTGCAGCGCAAGAAGAGTACAGTGACGTACCTGAACAGCACAATGCATCCTGGGACACGTAAAAGAGGTGAGGTATACCCAGACCTGTCTTCCTGCCCAGTGCCTCTTCCTCCACATTGCATTTGTAGTCCCATGTCAATTTGAAGAGCAAAACAAGAAGGACTCTACAGTACTTCATTTGTCCAGTAAATTTCCATGGTAGGCAAAGACCGTGACTTCCAGGGATTAGCATAGCAAGGTCTATTAGGCAGCTTAATGTTTCATTTCAGTTTCACTGTCAAAAAAAAGCCCCAAACAAAACCCACCCAATTTGCTAGATACTCACTAGAAATGTGAGATGGTTGAACTTTATGAAGCTGCTGTTAGGAACCCCTTGTTAATGACTAGATTGTATTGGTACTGTCAAGAGGAAAGCGGTTATGGAAAAAGCATCTGTGCCCTGAGTAGGAGAGGAAACTTAGTGTGACAAAAGCCTTGCTCCCCACTGGGAATAGGGATGGGGATAAGTAGGGATAAGTTCAAAAGAACTTACCTTGAGTGAGAAAAGCTATTGTGCTTGTGCTAAGCACTTCGACAGCAACCAGAGTTCCACTTTTCCTAAAAAGAGAGATGATCTTTCATATAGGCATGTAGTGTTATTCAGAAGAAATCCTTCTGTAGAACAGGTAAAATTTTAAGACTTAGTTCATGGTGAAACAGGTGAAACAGAACAGTATGGGAGAGAATGTAATACCATTATTTGTACATGGCATTGACCACACCTACCTGACAATCTTTACCTGATTTTCTGCAGTCCTTAAAGACTCATAACACCTTCTCTGTTCCTAAGTTTTCTGTCTAAAAAACATAATCAGTCAGACTGAAAAAAAAATGAAACTAGTCTCTCACCTAGCATTGACCAGTTCCATTATCTTTTAGGGGTTTTGGCTGCAAGATGAAATATTAATTTGACATAGTCTCTTCTTGATCCATGCTTTCAGTCAGCAGAATGTGGCAAAGCTGACACTTCTGCAGCTATACTGTTTTTAAATAAAAGATGTGTGCCTACTGCTATCCCCTAAAAATTAAATGTATTTTTAAAAATTATATTATGTAGATTTTAAATAGAGTTTTTGCATTTACTCTGTGGATAAGTAAATGTTCCTTCTTCTAGTAATGATTTCTTAATTTTATTTTAGACCTTATAGAGAACAATTACTGTATCAATGAAAATGATTGCATGCATTTGTACTTGATACTCCTTAGCCTGTTTTTGCAACTGACTATTATACTTTCTTGTTTTTTCCTCACACCCTGTTGTGAGCCTTTACGTTGTATCAGCACCAAATTAGTAGCACATGTTTTCAATTGACAAAAGATTTGGAAGTATACATTTGTTTTGTAATTTAATACAGCAATATATCGAGTGAAAAGCTTTTGTAAGCATTTACCCTTGAGAGCTTTAGTTTAATTATAGATGGTGCTGAGCATGTCAGAAATTTCACCCATGGACATCACTAGCAGAAATCCATTTCCAAGGACATACTTATTCTGGAACATATCCAGACCTTAAATGCAGGGTTTAGCATGTTAATAGGTATAGACTGACAATCTGTAAACATAAGATCTGGGGAATTATGCCTAGATCCTAACTCCTTTGTGTTTACATATCCATAAATTACCCTGGAGAAGGAAGGCAGAATTGATGGTTGTATACTGGGTTTTTGCTGTCTTGCTTTGCATTCCTAATTTTATAAGGATTGTTATGATGACATTTTGCACATCTGCTAGTCTAAAGGAGTTTCTAGGAATTGTGCATAATCAAACATACTTGGCTGAGAAAGTCTAAGAAAGAACACAGAATTTGGAGTGGGTTACAGTAGACCAGTGATAGGTTAAATTTGATAGTAGTTATAGGTCAGAAAATAAGACCTGTTCTTAGGTAGCCTAATTTTAAAAATGTACCAGTAGGGTGGAAAGTGCTGATCTGTGAATTAACGGGTTTAAAAATGGGGAGGAAAAGTAGGGGAGTGATGAGTGTTGGCCTCTGATAAAGGATTTAACCTTTGTGTAGATTTATGCTGGCACTTAAAAAGATAGGGAGGTGTGGGATAACAGCAGAAAGGATTTAATAGTAGTTATTGTAGCTTCTGTGGAGCTTTGGTGCCAACATTTTTCCCCTAAAAACTGAATAGCCTCATTTTTAGGAGTAGCAACTGTCCCCATGCTGCTTTTGTGGGAATGATTCTTTGACCCTCTACATAGCTTATTTCTATTTCCTTCTGAAATACATCTTTTAAATGTTCTTTCCTTGCAAAATTCTACTTAAAGATTTCTAAAAAATGTTTAAATCTTTGCTTCTGTCCTTCCACTTGTAACTTTTATATTAACTTCCTCTCTGTGCTACATCATTTCCTTTTTCACGCTAGCCAATGAGGACCACTGGCCAAAGGTATGTAAGATCATTTTTCCTTTCTTTTTTTTTTTCGTTTGTGTTCCCTGTTGTTAATATGTAGGTCGTCCACCTAAATACAACACGGTGTTGGGGTTCGGGGCTTTGACCCCCACGTCCCCTCTGTCCAGTTATCCTGACTCCCCTGAAAATGAAAAGACAGAGACCACATTTACTTTTCCCGCAGCTGTTCAGCCCGTGTCCCTGCCTAGCCCCAGCTCCACAGACGTAAGTAACTCTTGGGGAGGGGGTTACTTTTAGAAAGTTATGCAAAACAGACATGAGGAAAATCATTGGAGGTTTTGTTTCTTTAAGCTCACTCGTCACTTGTCCTGATTCAGCGCAGTGAAACAGTCCAGCATTTTTTTAACACCCTTCCTTTTTTTCCTCCTGTACCTATGTTGTTATCATGTAGAGATTTTATTTATAACTCCTTCAGTGAATTGAAACATTGGGAGGCACCAGGCATGCTGGATGAGCTCATTTCCTTTGTGTAGTGTCTGAGATCTTGTCTGACTGAATTGAATCTGTCATCCATGAAAAAGGGCCGGGGGCGTGGGGGTGGGTGGAGAAGAGGAGAATGAAAAGTATTAGTTAAAGGCCGTAATAACAAAAAGTTGTGTTTCTGTAATGAGAGAAGGATGGAAACTGCTTCGTCATGCAGAACAGCCAGGAGCAGCATTTGTGGCAGTGATTTGCCAGAAAGTGTATTGTGACTTTTCAGTGGGGGTAAAACAGTCCTCAGGAGCTGGAGTGTACTTTCATTTAAGAGCTTGCTTTTAAAAGATTGGTATTTACAGGGCACAGCTTAAGAACCAAAAGGTGCTTGCTTATTTCTTCATAGTGGTGCTGCAATCTCCTTCTGCAGTTCTTCTTTTAGAAAAGACAGTCACATATACTTGAGGCCCACCCATCTGAAATGGCCTTTAAGGAGAAGCTGGGTTGTTCTAGTTGCACCATTGTAAGAACATGGACTGAGAGACCAACTCTACTGACCACGTAGAAGGGGGAATAGAAGCCAATTCCTTGCCTCTTAACTGTATTTGTTCTGCAGAGGTAACAGGAATAGGAGTAGGTAACAAACATTCTCTCTTACCTGAACATACCACAATACAGAGCAATAACACTCTTTCTCCTTTAAAATCATATGTAAATCCCCTTTAGTATTTCCAGACAAGCCATTTAGTTTATATGTATGCAACAGAACTAAGATTTTTAAGGTTCTTGATTTTTCGAAAGAATTTTATACCAAAGTCACATTCAGTACATATTCACTATCAATTTGGCTTATTTGGTAGAATTTTCAGAAGTATTTGGTATTGAAATCCATTTAAAATAAAATACATGTGAAAATAGAAAACATACTTCAGAGTTCTCAAAAAAAAATTTTTTAACTAAAAATAAACTATGAAGCAAAATGTGAATCTTCAGAGACAGCAAAATATCAAAAAGGACGCAAATACCTGTTCTTTGTTAAGTCCTATAATTCTTACTTGCTAGTTGTAAGGAAAGAAATTGTTTCCAATTGTTTCCAATTCCAAAAGGAATTGTTTCCAATTAACAGAAGGTGTTCTTCTGTTAGTATGTTCTAGTAAGATTGCTCCATAAGTTTGTCCAGTCACATCCCTTCTTTGTGATTTGGTTTCCAAATATTTATGTATTTGTCATGCTGCGTAATGTTCCTGTTTGAGTTTTGAGAACTTAGCAATACTTGTAGAAATCTTTAGCATCCTTGGCCGGAAAAATGCAATATAGTGCTGAAAAAGTACTCTGTATTTAAACAGCAATAGTACAAGTCATGCTGGTGGTTAAGACAAAGTTCTTTGGCATTTAAGGCCCTTGCAACTCAGATCAATGGAGCACACACCATCCACTGAAATGCTCATGCCACAGTTTATGCCAGGGGCTACCATTGAGGACACCTACCCTGCCAGTCACCAGCTGTCTTTTCTCATCCCTTGAATGCCTCCTGTGTTGTTACATCAGCACAGATATATCTGAGACTACATAGTGATCTGCATAAGGGAACTGACATAGCTAAAATTGTTAGTCTTAGCCAGGATCATGCCCTAATCCAGTTAATTTTATAGACACAACTATTCTTGTGCCAGCTTCATGCAGGGTGAAATAAGTAGGCATATAGAGAAATCAGGATCACTTCTTTTGGCAGTGAGGCCAGACCATGTCATGTTGAAGAGGGTCTCCACTGCTAGCAGATGATGTGAATATAGAAAGGTTTCTAGATAGGACAGAAAATATTTTCTGTAGTTACAGGCTCTGATTTGGAACTTTGAACACTTAAAAATGAGAACACAAGTGTATGTCTAAGGAAAAGGCTATTTCAGAAGTCTCAGTTAAAATAATTGAGCAGTTCATCAGACAGATAAAGAAGAAAACTGCAGCTTTGCCTATCTTTAAAATATTTTTGCATTAAGGGTCTAATTTCTATAGGCTTTAGAATGGAAATTTGATTTTGCACTTGAGTAATCTATGTGTTCAGCCAGCCTGAGAAAATTGCAAATCAGGCTAAGCACTTGGCATCAGGCACAGTGGACCAGAACAGCCTTCTTGAGTTTCTCCTGAAATGTTATTCTCTGAATGACAAGGAGAAATTTTAAAGGGAGGATGAAGCAGAAACTTAAGATGGGATTGGTGATAAGGATGGAGGGGTAGAAAATAGGTCTAGAACCTGGGAAAAGGAAGGAAATAATGCAGTAGAGGCAGGACTGAGCAAAACATCTTTTTTTCTCTCCCCCTTTCCCCTCTTTTCCTATTTGGCCATTGTCTTGCTAAATGGTTACGTGAGCCACTTATGAGCCACTTGGTTATGTGTGGTTCTCCCTCATGCAGTAGTGCCATATTCACCTGGAAGATAGCAATTGCCTTTGAAAGTCAATTACTCAGCAGTAAGAATTGTGCAAAAATCTCTGCTTTAGTGATGATTCAAGTCTTTGGTCACAGAAAGCCTTTCTATTAGTAAACACATATCAAAACAGTGTTTCAGTTGAGAGGAGCATTGTAGAACACTCAGATTGCAAAGTCAAGCCCATAAAAATTAGAATATGCCAGAATTAGTATTGCTTCTGATAATTTAATTCACTTACATCATACACTATGATCATCTTTCTTTATATGATCATGAGCAATTCCTGTTGCAGAGTATTTACTTTTCCCCTGTTATTCCAGTGAAATGTACATATAAGTATAGATATTACAAACTCAAGCACACAAGCTGTTTTTGTTACTCTGTTATTCTGTTCTGTTGCCTAAAGCCAGGCCCTGCTGCTCTAGACACTTTATCAAAATAAAGAAAACTGTTAGCTGTCCAGAAACCTTAAATTTATTTTCTCGGTCCCTTATGAGGAGGAAGTAGAGCAGAAAGTGATGTTAAATCACCTTTTATGATATCTGTTCTGAAATTATTCTTTGGTCACTTCAGGCTGTAGCACGTCTGAGCAGCCTCAATGAGCTCTGCTCTAGCCTAAGTTGGCTGGCTGTAGCCTACACAAAGCTGCTTCAGAAGCTGAGGTTAGTTTGGGTGCATGTCACAACACCTATTCCAGCCCTCCCTTTATGCATATATTTATTAACTGCCCATAAGACCTGGGGCATTTCTTTGGAATCAAACACTGGCTGGGATTTTGGTAAGGACAGTTGTTAACTCTGAGGATTTGCCCTGAATTTTGCATTACTAAAAATAGGACTGTAAATTCTGTGCATGTGTTGGTATCTCCATGCGTTCAGCTGCACTGTGCACTAGTCACCTGAATCACTACAGGTTTTGCAGCACTCAGTTGAATTTGGGTTATTCTGGGTCTAAATTTCTAAATGTCTCCCCCTCAAGAAGAAACTGGATATGTGTTTCTTTTGTAGGGCTCTTTCTGCGGGTATGAGACATAAAAGGTTTGGTTTTCAGCACACCAGTAATTTTGCACTTTGTTACCAAGAGCCATTGTGTAGTCTGTGGCAACTAAAACATCTTAAGATACATAATTCTCTAGAACAGATTTTTTTTTCTAAAATGAGAGAATTCTCCTCTTAAACTTCTCCTTATCTTGAAGAGGATTTTATTTTAGCTTATATGATATCTTTTGCCTGCCGCCTTTTCCTTGTACTCAGAGAATGCATGATAGAGGGAAAGAAGTTCTTCCCAGCCTGGTTACAATACATCCCTTCACAAGGAGCATGAAATGTCTCTCATTTAGATCTTCATTTAACACTGAGAAATCTTTGGTGTTAAAGGTGAAGTAATACCATAACTCAGCTCTCAACGATCCCTGGGAATTATGGATCCTAAATATGGCACTGAGAATTCAACTGACAACTGATCCTTTACAAAACATGAAAGCAGTGTTAACCTTGGGAATTAAGAATAGCCTTCCCTCTGAAGGGCCTCATCAGCAATAGAGCTGGGAAGTAGAAACCTGAGCAGATTGCTCTTGTGTCATTCTTTTTACATGTGTATTATGTCATCCATAGTGAAGATCACTGTAATTTTTCTTGCCTGGCACCTTAATGTGTGAGTGCACGGCCAAATCTGCTATCCCTCCAAAGAGATAAAAATTGTTTACACGTGTGAAGAGATGATCTGTGCCAAAATGAAACCTTGGTGGTGTTTCATACAGGAGAGTGTGTACTCACAGTTCTGCTCCACACACTCATGATTGCAGTCTTGCAGATCTGGTGTTTGTGTGAAACTTCATTGTAAGTCAGTGACAAGTGTGTACTTCAGACACAAGATGGGGCCTTGAACATGTGGAGTTGCCAGGACAGCCCAGCGGAGAGGCTGGGAGGCCCCTTGCTTCCTCTATGAATGCTGAGCCACCTTTCTATCACGCCTCTTAGTTCAAATAGCTGAAAATCAAATCAAAACAGGAGGAGAGAGAGAAAGAAAAAGAAACAAAAATCAGACCTACCTTTCTGGGATGTTAATGGCTGTAGAAAAGAACTCTCTGATGAAAATGCAACAGTAATTAAATCTAGTTGTTTTAAAAGACATGATCAGTCATTTTTTCAATTCTTTCTTAAAAAAAAAAGTTAGAAAATCTCTCTTGGTACTCTTTCATCCTGGCTCTCAGTCTATGTTAGTGATGAAACAATCCACTCTCTATAGAGAATGAGAAAGTTTTGAGTCACAGCTGTTTTGGTGCAACTTGAGATAGCCCAAGTGAAGTAAAAAGAATTGTCTCAGAACATAATTAATTCTGTTCTTTTTCATTTAGAAGCACAACACCTTTTCCTTACAGTTTCATTTTTAAAGGTGACCTAAATATTTAACAGTGTTTTTTTTTTAAGTCACTCATCTGGGGTTTCTTACATACTATTACTGGCAAGAGATAGCTTAATCAGCATTCCTGGAGTGGAGTTGGGCTTACATCCAAAAATCAGGAGGGTTAAGAAAGTGGGTAGCTCACCACTTCCAGGCAAATAAAAAGATCAGGGTAAAGAGGGAATCTTAAAGAAGAAAGGCTATGGGGTAGCAGTTGTTAAGAGAAGCTATAGTAATAAGTGTTTGCTGTACTATTTTGCCTTGGGAGGACAGAGGGAGTGTTTGGGAAGATGGATGTCAGTGTTTCTGGCATCTGGCATGGTTTCCCTGTTTCACAGTCTCAAAAGGACTTGACCTTTTGGAATCCCTTTAGAAATAGTTTGTGCTGTAAACCTTGAATTCAACTAAGATGTAGATATCAAAGGTCAAAGTTCACTTTTTGCCTTATCTCTCTCACTTTCTCTCACCCGAAACCTTTCCCCTCAATTTTGCAGGGTGATATCCATGAGGATTTTTGCAGTGTTTGCAGAAAAAGCGGGCAGTTGCTGATGTGTGACACATGTTCACGTGTTTATCACCTGGATTGTCTGGACCCGCCTCTGAAAACCATTCCCAAGGGCATGTGGATCTGTCCCAAATGTCAAGACCAGGTATTGTTTGACAGACCGGGACTAACGTGCCATGCATGTGAAGATTTTTTGGTGTTAAAGAAAATAACCAGATTGCTTGGGTTACTTAGACCTTGCAAGACAGCCTGACACTGAACAAATCTATTTCATGTGCTGTAAGGCTTGTGTGAATTTCATTGAATGATTACCTCTGTTGGAACATGTGCTAATACAAAACTGTCAGGTCTTGCTTCTGAATTTGGGGTCTTTATTTTTTACCCTTACATTTTTACTCTTTTTCTGGATCAAAGTATCCAGACTTTTGGGAAAGAATATCTACAACCCATAGAAATTCCGCTGTTCATCTTAAGCTCATTGTTTCTTCAAAGGTTATTAGTATATATTCTTCAGGACAAATAAATAAAACATTTGCATGAGCCTACCTCAATAGATAGAGCAAATATAAGCCCCTGTTTGGTTATATAAATCAAACACCAGAAAGGCTGTCTTCAGTGATCTCTTTAATAATATCATCCAGCATCAGTATAATGAGTACAGGTGAGCAGTTTCCTTCCAGGTCACTCTCTGAAAATGTACAGAGCAGGTTATATTTTAATATTTTGTTTATAATTGCATTGAGATTACAAGATGAAGAAGTAAACTGTTGTATTCCTAACCCTTCCATGGAACTCTAGAAGTTGCAAAGGATTCCTGATAACAGGCAGTCTGAAGCTGTGTCCAGTCTAATGCAGCACATTGCTTGGTCACCCACATGGCTTTTGGTGCATAAGAAAACAGCCTGACCTGTGGTGTGCTGCTCAGAAGAATGAAAATGCAAAACTCAAGTGACTTGGTCAGTAGTTGCCAGAGAGGAGGCAGTATTGACTTGGGTACTCCTGCTCTTGCCTACTCTCACCTTATCCCTCCTCTACATGTTTCTGTGATAGCTTCCAACAAAATTAAGGAGGAAATTTGAATAACTTCACTGTGAACTGACCAAGTCCTCTGTCTTCTGAAACACCACTCTGATCACATACTAAAAATATTTGTCTTTCCTTTTAAAGTTTGTTAGGAAGCAAAATGCTGGAAGGATCTGAAACACGTAAATGAGAGTTTATAAAGAGAGTTTGACAAGTTTTTGATTCTGATAAGAAGGGATAATAGGACAGTTTCGTGTTTTACTAGCCTGAAATGTGATGTTTGAATGTATGGTGTGGAGACTAGGCTGCAGCATGAAAACTTTTTTTCCCAGGAAAACTAAGATCAGCAATTTATCTGAACGATGAAGTAATGTTTATGTCTCCTGGCAAGTTTTGAGTTCAGATATATAATCCTTTCATCCCTCTTTTAAGTTGTCCAGTATCATTAGTAGGCTTTATTTGTAGCTATGGAGGGAATTTAGGAAAATGCTGACATTTGTAAGAAATAAGCTTGCTTTGTGGGAGCTACAATACAGTTGTGAATAATTCCCTCTGTTAAATCTCAGATCAGGTCTGTGAAGCTTCATGTTAACAGGGCTGAGGCTAATGATAGCCATGAAAGAAAATCCTTCATCTTTCCCTCTTTCTCTCTCTCCTTTTTGCTTTCTCTGAGGTAGGCTTTTTACCAGTTAAATCTCTATGAAAATTTTCTTTCAGATGCTAAAGAAGGAAGAAGCAATCCCATGGCCAGGAACTTTAGCAATTGTTCATTCATATATTGCATATAAAGCAGGTAAGAAAAGGATGAACACTTTTTTTTCACTTTTAATAATGGAAGATGTTATTTTGGGAGTGGGATAGAATGGTACTTCCTTTACAAAAGGAAATTTTGTCATACAAAAGGAAATAACCTTAATCATTAGTGAAGTGAAAATAGCAGTCTAAATATTTCTTAAGCCTGTCATGCTTAAGAATTTTGGGAGTGATTCAGTGCACAAATTCTTAAGCATTGGTTTAGACACAACTCTTTACATGAAGTAGTTTAGACCCTCTATCCACTGTTGTAAGACAAATATTTATATATTCTGTTTAATACTCTGTTTTGCAGCAAAAGAAGAGGAAAAACAGAAACTACTTAAATGGAGTTCAGATTTAAAACAGGAAAGAGAACAACTAGAGCAGAAGGTCAAACAGCTCAGCAATTCTATAACAGTGAGTATTGTCCTTCCAAATAACCCTTCACCTTTGTTCTGGTGCCACAATGCAGGGAGAAAACTATTACAGAGCAACTCCATATACTAGACTTGTCATCCTCTGGATTTATTTAGAATTGGGTGCTTTCCTTTGCTTTTTAGGACTTTGGGGAGCAGGAATGAAATAAAGGCAACATATACTTAAATTGAGTCTCTTATACACGATCCATGCTGAACATGTAGGTAGACATATGGTGACATATCATATCAGCAGGTGACAAAAATGTCCCAGAGCATTTTTGTCTGTGGGCAGTAGATTGAGTGCAACTCTAGTGGCTCACTTAAACAAGAATGGTTGGGGATCTGTGTAGTGAGAGTTACAGCCTTGATGCACTCTCCAGACCTTTCTGATGCAAAAGTGACCATTTACTCACAGGACCTTGATGTGTTGCCTTGGCAGTCAGCAGCTGGACACTGCACGTGCCTCTGCGTGGTATTAACTAGACAATGTCACACTTCAAACCAAAAACCTTAGTTTCCACCTTGGTTTATTGCAGTAATTGGAACATGCATAATTATTTGGTCACTCTTCCCACCTTAATGTGCAGATTACTCTCTTGAGATGCCAGTGTAATGTTTGAGCCCCTCCTTGGTGCAGCCCTAGTCAGTATCACATAATGAAAAAAAAAAAGCAAATTCTCCTGTGTGGCAACATCTGTTAGGCTGGATTCATAATTACAGATGTTTTAGATACAGATGCACTTTCCAGGCTGCCTGTCTTTGCCTATTAGAGCAAAAGTGTCCCATGTTTACAGACCCCTCAGTGCTGCCAGTACAAATAAAATGATTGTGAGGGGCTGGTTAGCAATCCTGGGGACTGTCACCTTTTGGTTAGCAGTAGCTGAGTGTAACCTGAGCAGCACTAGGTAACTAACACTGTTTCTCACTGATGTACCCAGGCAGATGCAAGGCCTCAACATGAGGGATTGGCAGTGGGCAAGGAGAATGTTCATACTTATAAGGACCTGTCCAAAACAGGCATATTAGATCTAGATGGTTTAGAGTTATTATGATGCCATGAGCTGCATGTGAAAACAGTAAAGCTAAAACCAACAGTGTCTGGAGATCAGCATGGATAAAAGATTTTAAAAATGTAGGAAGGTTGCCATCTTCATGTAAAAACCTGAATGTAATAGACATAGCTACTGTTTCCTCATTTTTGTGAGTTTCAAATATACATATAAGCACTTTTCCACTCTTGAAACATCATTTGTGGGCTTTTTTTAAAGTTATCTTGCCCTGATGCTTAGCTGATGAGCTAGCTATGTTACTACCACTTCTAAGAGAATGAAGTGGCCACAAAATAAGATTTTCAAGTGAAGAGGAGTTTGGTTTCCTTTTCAAGTGCCCTTTTACTTATTGAGAGAAGGAAGTGATGTTCCTGCTAAAATGTACGTGAAAGCAAAGGCTGTATCCTATTAATGGTTTGCACACAGCAGTCAGCTGCAGTGGGATGCCTGAGCTTGCAGATCTGAGTTAAAGAAATTTCAGTAATGCCATACTAATAGAAAAAATAGTAAGAACATACACTTGGAAGTTTTCCTTCAAAAGGAACACAAAAGGATGGAGCTGTCTGTGTTCATCTACACAACACCTTGGAATGAAAGGGAGCCATACCAGGTGACAGCTATGTCTTGGCAATTTATTTCCTCAGCCTGCAAATATGAATTCTTCTCTGAACACAGCCTAGAGACTCTTTTCTTCTAGGCTGGAAAAGTAAAATTGCAGCTGCAGTCTTTTCTGGGTACTTACATTTAGATCTGTGAACATCATATTCCTTCTTTTGCCTTCTTTCATTCATAAGCTCGAACTTATTATTGATTTTCTGCTTTGCTGTAGAAATGCATGGAAATGAAGAATACCATCCTTGCAAAACAGAAGGAGATGCACAGCTCCTTGGAGAAGGTAAAACAGCTGATCCGCCTCATCCAAGGCATCGACCTTTCAAAACCCATAAACTCTGAGGTCAATTCAGTAGCCATCTCCAACGGCATGGACTCCACTAACAATACTAATGCTGCCACCTCCACCTTAGCCCCCTCCCCTTCCCAGAGCTGCATGGTGAACTGTAACAAGGGCGATGAGACTAAATAACACAGTGAAGTTAAGAAGGAGCCAAGGGAGGTGGCGGCGAGGAGAAAGAGCAAAATAAAGAAACTCTAGAAAAGCAAAACTGGATTTCTTCTGGAAAGTGCAGAATTCTTTAGTTCTTTGGTTCCAGAGAGAGCGTGAAGATGCTTGTGCCAGGCGGCACCGGAGTTTGCCAATTGATCCTTCTTATTCTGTGTGTACATGCGAAGTTTGGATCATGTTACATGAATAGTGCCAGCTGGGGGTTCTTTGCCAGCACCATGCCAAGTGAAATAATATATTTACTCTCTCTATATTTTACACCAGTGTGTGCCTGCAGCAGCCTCCACAGCCACTATAGGTTTGTTTTATTTTTTGTTTGGGGTGAGGAGCAGGGATAAGGGAGGAGAGCAGGTTTCAAGTTCCTATTTGCAGAACAGTTTGTTTAGCTAGGGGAAAACAAAAACAAGTCCAAAGAGCCTATGGGCTTTTCCTGTTTCTAAACTCTCAGTACTATTAAACCAAAAAACCAGAAATATAAATTATCAAATCCCAGTGCCCAGAAGGGACAAGTCTATCAAATAAGCAGTATTTACTATTGTTTAGACAGGAGATGTACAAAAGGAAAGGAGATGGACTTTTCACTGAGTAACCAGCACACAGAATCATAGAATATGCTGAGTTTGAAGGGACCCATCAGGATCACCGAGTCCAACTCCTGGCCCTACACAGGACACCCCAAGAATCACACCATGTGCCTGAGAGCCTGTGGGTCCTCACATTCATCCAGAAAGTCTGTTTTGGGAATGGGAAAATAGAGGGCCAGAATCCAGGGTCAGCTTGGAGCATTGGATGGAGGTGTCCCAAGAGAAAATGTGCATTGATTACTTGAAAATGAGATTTCATCCCTTTTCTGTATTTATAAACAACAAAAGTATCCTGAACAAAGTAGCACATAACCCAGATGTGTGAACTCAACAGAGAAATGTCCTTTTCTTTCACTTCCTTTCTCTTCTTTTGGTAACAAGAACTAAATAAGGAATAGAAAAGCTGTTTTTCAGGCTGACAGTCTAATTAAAGAGGTAGATGGGACCTTGCATGGTATAGATTAGAAGTAATAGTGTCAGTGAGATACAGTGAGTCTTTGTGAGTCCTTGTGTCATCGTTTTGGGCACTGTTTTTTTATGCAAGGGCAAAATCTTTGTATCTGGGGGAAAAAACCCAACTTTTTTAAATTAAAAAGGAAAATAAAAGATATTGAGGTCTTCCTAGTGTTACTTAAAATAAGATCAAGGTAAGAAACATTGTAAAAAAAATTACAAAAGTGCTATTTGTTTCCTAAACAAGTGATTTCTATTAAAAAGGTGTCAGAACTGGAGAAAATGCTGTGTACTTAGAATTTTTTAACACAGACTTTGCTTATTTATGATGACATTCTGCTGTGTTTGTGTTCTAAAATCTAATGGGACAGTTTCTATAGGTTCTACCATACATCTACTGCTAAAGTCTAAAGAGAATCAAGTCCTACAGTGCTGGATCTCACCCACCTGGAGGATCTCCCAGGCTTGTCTCTGCTGTTACCATCTCTCTCCCATTCTTCCAAGTGTTTGTAACCCAGAGAAAAGCAGTTGGCAGCGTGCCTTTTTAAGGCTTTAATAGTTGTGTGGTACAGACTGATTCGAGCTTGAGAATGAAAGGCAGTGAGTTGGACTGAAATCACCCTCTGTTATCTCCTCTTGTTCAAGAAATTCATCTCTGATGTATAATCTTTTCACTCTGGACAGCAGAATTTGCCTTGTGTTTCCTGATTGTGGGGTCTGGCTCAGTTTAGGATGCTGATTCTGGTCACATTGGGTTGTATCCCAGAGCTGTCTGGTTTCACTACTGCACATACACTTTGGGCAAAGCTCATTTCCACTGGAAGTAGCAGGAAAACTCCCTTTACTTCCCATGGGAGCAGAGCTGAGCCACTGCACACACAAGGTGAGGCAGTGTCCCCAGTGTGGTGGCCTTGAGAGCATGTGTTGGGTGGCGAGGCAGGCCTGCTTAGCTGTTCATAGTGGAAGACAGAACAGCTTTGCATTTCAAGGATGCATTTTTGAGCAAGTGAATTCTCCATACACCACATAGCCTGAGAGAGTTTCTTTGCTGCTCCAGCCGAGTGGGCTTCTGTGGGGTTCTTGGAGCTGTTTTATTCCCTCTCCTTTAGGTTGCCCTTCTGCCCTTTAAGGACTTTTATTCCTTCTGTAGGAGTGTGCACTATTTTCAGTTCTGAGCTCAGAACTGATATCCTGAGTTCTTACATTTGTCTCAGTTGGGAAAGTGATTCTTAGACGCACTTCTCAGCTGAACCAGTGATAACCCTGACTCTGTCTTTTGATGTTTGAGTTCTGTTCTGGAACTAGCAGAGCTGGAAGGATAAGTCAGCAGAATTGTCAGGGAGACAGCTGGACAGACACGGTCAAAATGGATCATACTAAAAATGTCCTTCCATCAATCCAGTTACCAATGGGGTCATTACCATTGGGCAGCACTAGGCCAGCAACCCACAGCATTTAAACAAAGGACTGTCTATTTCAAGGGTTGAAGAGCAAAAACAAACTGAACATGAGCCTTTTATAGAATATGAGCCATCAGCTAACAGCCAGATATTCAGGAGAAGCTGCCTTTTGGAACATGTTGGTCTTCAGCTGAACACTTGGGTGATTCTTAACAGCATCTTCTGAAGCATCGAGCATCCCTGGTAAGAGACCGTCTGCAGGGATAGGTGTGCTGAGTCTTTGTGGTGCTCATGCTCTGAATTCTGTGTTAACCTGAGCTCTCTTGGAAGCACTGCACTATTTGGAGGTAGGAGGCGATGCCTGGACACCGATAGTCCTTCTGTTTTCTTTGCTGATTGAGGAGATGATGGAAGTGAAATTCACTGGTAGCCGTATTTAAATTTGGACACAGTTAACCAGCCAGGAGATGTTAAAACAGCTATTACTGCTTTCCTGAGGCATCTGCTCGTCTCCAGAATCCAAGTAGATAAGTACAGACTTTTATATCCCTTTTGTTACAGCATTTGTGTTCCAGACTGTAAAAGGATGCCTTTGGTTAATCATTACTTGGCAGAAAAAATATCTTAGACTTTTTGATGCTGCTTAGGTAGTTTTCTTTCTCTCTCACTGATCCTGTTGGGATGCTTTTTCTCCGGGCTCTGCAACAGTATCAGCCGATAGGCAAGGAGCATTCCCAGGGCTGCACTGACCCTGGCAATGATGCTTTTGTGTAGACACAGTAAATTTGGGTTATCTCTACCCAATTACCAGCAATAGGGTGGAAGGGGACTTGGTGTTTGCTAAATACAGAGGAAAATGTTTTTTTTTCCCTAGCTGCTGTGAGAGGTTCCAATCAAGGGAGAAATTTAAACTCTGTGACAGCTTAAAGCTCAGGCTTTTCTTTTGGGTTTGTATTGGTTTGTAATATTTGAGATAGAATGAGTTTGTACTAAAACTTCTGCTCTTTGGGAAGCTGTCATAATGGCTGTGGTTTTGTATTTCCAAACCACCATCAAGATATTAACTAATTCTTATGTCGTTGCTTGTCATTGGTGGGAAACAAGTGACTTTTAAATCTCTGTTATAAGGGAAGAAATGAGACCACAAAGGAATCTCATATCAAAGATAGTCCTGGCTCTCAGCCCGGTGCTAAGGGGCTTTAAGAAGTCACCCTTCTTTGCTCAGAAATAGAGCAAGCCTTGCAGAAGTTTCTTTTTCCATTCTCTGTACAATCTGTTCTTTAAACAGCTGGAAAGGTGTGTTGTGGTCAGAGTGGGAAAGTGAGCCTGTGACCTGGCTAAAAGAATTCATATCCTCATTGGTGTTTTCATTGTCTTTGTTTAGAGCCAGTAGTGGGTTTAGTGCTGTACAAAACATGCAATACTTCTAGGGATGATTGGAAGGTAGGGTGAGTAGCATGGCTGATTCTTCCAAGGAATTACCATGTTGGTAGGATGAACTAATGTTTTGCATGAGCAAAGCAGGGCTTTTCTCTATGCTGCAAGCAGGTTTGTCAGTGGGAATATGAATTAAAAACCTGGAAATTAAAGAGGTGATAATTTTATGGGCAGATCCATTGGTTTTATTGTTGGCAGAAGAAAGAGTATTGCATTTTATCTTTACGAGGCTTAAGAAAGCAAATCTGTATTCCCAATGTCTAGAAATGTGAAACCTAATTCTGACCTCCTTGGCTTCAAATGATCTTCCCTGTACTGTTGCAGAGACAGCCCTGAAAAGCAGCGTGGTCAGCATTCAGGAGAACCTGGAGTGAAACCTCCCTCTTAGCCCCACCAAGCTGTGGCAGCCCACAATACAGGAAATAAACTCTGAAATTTCTTTCTCATGTGGACACAGCAGAAAACATTTGTGAATTTGCAGTGCATATGTTTCTCTCTTATCTTTTCCTCAGCTGGGTTGCACCACGCCCTCTTTGCTTCTGAAGCACTAATGATGAATACATGATTTTAATGAAACCTGTTTTTAAAATAACGTATTAAGATGTTAAACCAAAACTCACTCTTTTCCTGAGGGCCTCTCTCAGTGAGCTGCTCAGATAACCACCAAGATACTGGTAGTACACTTCCTTGTGGACACGCCCTTTTGGGCAGAGTTTGTTGTGTCTTTTTAGAATCATTTTGACCCTTCTTCACCTCCTGTTGTCCTCCCTTGGAATTCTGGAGATCTAAGGCAAGTTCAGCTTTGCTGAATTACTGCAGAGAGTTTTCTGACGAGTATGTAGGAGTCAGGAACCTGGAGAAAGAGGAAGATGTTTTGTTGTGCAGCTAATTCCTTTGGCACTTAGGCTTGCCTGGCCAACAAACTACCTCAGCAAAGGCCATTCCCAAGCACGATGGATTCTGTAGTTTCTGGCATTCAGAAGGCAAAAGGTCCAGAGAACCCTCCAGCAGCCGGCTAGGTACTGAGGGCGTGTGAGCAAACCTTGCAGTGACATGCTGCTGGATCCTTGTTTTCAGTGGTCAGACCTGGACCAGGGAATGACCCAAAAATCAGATAGGGTCAGGAAAAGTGAGAGCTGCAGATGTCTTGTCTCCAGACTATTGCTGTCTTACTCAGATCTTCTTTAAGCCTCAGTCCTGTTTGTAACTCCTACAGAATGGAATGTAATACTTGAAAAATATGAGTCTCTCTATCCTTTACCCTTAGCACCCATTTCCCTCCTGCTTCTCTCTTATCTGGGACAAGAACTTTCTGCATCGTTGTGTCTTGTATAGGCTGAGCACATAGTTGATCAACTTGCCAATAAAGAAAAATATTTATACCATGCACTGGTAAACTTGGTAATTAAAGACCCATGAAAAGCCAAACACCTCTCCCAGAGGTTAATTTAATTCTGGGTTTGTATCAGCAAACCAAGAGCTTACCTGTGTGAGAGTCTGTCTGTATCCCTGTCAGTATTACTAAAATACCTGAGTAGAGAATGGAAAAGACGCTTGCCAAGAGCCTGTGGAAATGCTGTGGAAATCACTGTGCAAGTCCCTGGAGTGTATCTCATGAGAATAGCCAGGCCAGGGCTTCCCATCTCCCCAGGCCAGAGGTAGATCTGCAAGGGACAAATTAAAGGACAGAAGCCTCTTTTGAGAAGTGGTACAGGGCTGGAGATGGAAGGGAAGAGAGAAAAAGCAGGAGCAGCAAAGGAAACAAAGATTACATGGGATAAAGCAGAATAGAGAGAAAAAATATGGAAAGACATTGAGGAGGGAAAGTGAGAGTAGGAAAAATCCGGGAGTGAAATAGGTCTCCCTTCTGAGTAGATAGGTATTCCTGCAGTTACAGGGTTTGAAAGTTCAGTGGAAAGAGTAGAACAAAACCACTCTTTTATCCTACCTCGATTTCTGACATGGGTTGGTCTGTATTCCAAAAGGAGCAGGTGTAGTGAGGGAAAAGAGCTGCTTAGGTGCAGATGGAAAAGGAAGTAGGCACTAAGTCATCCCTAGCTCTGTTTCTGCTGCTGACTGATCCCATCCTGATGAAAACCATATTTGATTTCTAATCTACAACATGGGGATAAGGCAGATCAAGCAGACCCTGAGGCAGCTAGAGCCTACTCTAATCTGGACTGTATTAATTAAACATTTTCTTGGCTATAAACATTCCCAAAGCTAGCTAAAGTTTCAGCTCTGCTGGTGTGGTTGCACCTTCCTAGTTCAAGTGTTACAATGAGCCTAGCTGAAGCCAACATCAGCTTCCAGAGGTCCTGGGTTCTGTGTGAGTGAAGATTATGTGGAGTAGGAGATGTGACTCAGGTACTTCTCAGACACCTCCTGGAGTATCTGTGGAAGATTCCTGCTCTCTGGGCTGTCATATCTGGCAGTTCTGTGCCAAAATTCCTCTGTGTGAGCAATGCCTCCCTGTTTTCTCAGGATCTGGTTTCTTTAGGGACACATGGAAAGGGGCATTTCACTGGTGCAGCTAAGCAGGGGCATGTGTTGAGTTTAATGTAACCCGTGAGGAGCTGAGGGCCTGCCTCTATGCTGCACTATCAAGCAGCCAGACCGTGGGGCACCCTCCTGGGAAAAGAGCTGTCCCAGCTCTCCCATGTAACCAGGGAGAAGCTCTGTGCCTGTTCTTCACTCTCTAGTATCCAAGCAGGTGTCAAAGGCCTCAGATGGAGAAACTCAGCCCAGTCCTTAGTTCTAGAAAGGAAGGAGTACTTAAGGACTTGCTTACTATCAGGAGTGCCTGGGGAACTGAAAAGCCTTTGTGAGGGTGGCTCTGTCTGTCGTGGGTGGAGAGCTGGCACAGAAAGGCAGCAGCAGCACTGAGCAGTATTGATTAGTGCAGCACCACCTTTTGCATCTTTTTTCTTTTTCCTAAATTTACACTGGCAAAAGTAAACCTCAACCAATTCCTGCCCTTTTGTCACCAGCCTTCTTACATCTGTTTTGTTGGAAAACAAATGAAGTATTGTTGCCTTTGTGCTTCGAGAAGACACTTTCCTTAGTAAGCAACCAGAACTTAGTGAGCCTTGGGGAAGCTCAGGTGGGGAAGGGAGGCAGTGTCACAGGGCAGCTCCTGGGGCTGTTCTGTGGCCACCCTTGATTTTGGATCCCCAGCACTGAGGTTTGATACTGCAGCAGCACAGGTACATGCTGTGCACGTGTAAGGGCAGGGGTTCCCCTGGCTTGTTATCCAGGCGTTGGCATCTCAGGTGGGGCCAGAATTGCTGGGGTAAGGAAGGAGATTGCTCTGTGCCTCATGTTCCCCTCTGGAAGGCAGGTACTGGCAGTTCTGCCTCTGGAAGAGCAGATTTCCATGGCTGCAGGCACTGGGGTAGGCACTGTTGAAAGAAGCCCCGTGCTGGGTGCGGCGGGAGGCTGCGTGTTTCTGCTTGTTCTGGGCTAATGTGTAATTTCTAATCATAGCCTCTTATGTTTCTTTACTTAAATTATCACTGACATCAAAACAGTGATTGACTCTAGAGCCAGGCAGTGTCTTACCTGTCAGCTCTCCCTTCCAGAAAGTGTGTTGTCTCTGAGCTGCTCCTGATGTCACATGTGACAGGCAACCAAGACCCTCCTTAAGGAAGGTTTTTGCTTCTGCATAAGCCTCTGAGGCTCGGGCAGCTTCCTGGCAGCCCCACACAAGCAGAGCCAGCAGCAGTGATGTCCCACAAGCTGCTTCACTCCAACTGCAGCTGCAGGGTCCCCACCAAGTGCCATCTTACACAGTCAGAGGTGTCTTGGCTTCCTCTCACAGCCCCACAGAAGCAAAGCACGTATTCCAAACTCCATTAAGCAGATTAAGCAAGGTAACAGCAGGAAGGGGGGGAGCCTGCTAGTGCCGGCCTGCCCAGGCTCCTGTGGAGGAAGGAAACAACTTTGCTGTGTCAGCAGCAGTGGACACAGGTGGTAGTGAGCTGCTGCCACCTGCAAGGTCTGGTGTGGCACTGGGGTGGCTGCCTATGCCGAGTTTTCTTTAGGGAGCTGACAGGCTCTACTCTGCAAACACCTCGCATGTCTGCAGCTGAGGGCAGGAGGGTTGTGAAGGCAGCTCTGCTTGTTTGGGAGAAAATACTCAGGCTTCAATCATGGCTTCATGTTCCTGCGATCACAGCAGCATCATCTCTGTAGGTTTATTGATGCCACCACCCACCTGTGTGCCATGCTTCCTCCCATTCCCCCATGCCCACCTGGTGTTTCACCAAGACTGAGCTGTAAAATGGGAGTCCTGGCATGGGCCCAGAGCAGGAAGCCCTGCAGGGCTCTGTGTCTGAGCCTAGTCCTTCCCCCAGTCTGTCTGATTTCTCCACGGGATTTTGGTGACCAGCCCCCAGTTCTGGCAGTGCTGTCCCTGCAGCCACGGGCCTGGTGCTGCACGGGACGATGGCAGCTTCTCTCCCAGCTGGGTGTCTAATGGCAAAGCCATGGGCTCTGTCCTCCATGAGCCAGTGGCACCTGTGCTGCCCCATTCCCCACCAATCTCCCTTCCTTGCAGGCCCTGGTGTAAAATGCCCTTTCTGACTGGTACTGCTCTGTTGTCACAGAATCACACCATGAGAACACCCACTTGTGAACTGGTTTGGGTTTTTAAAATATCTCTATTTTTTTTAGCCTGATGCTCATAGTGATCTGCAGTATCTGCTGCCTTCAAGTTCCTTGTGGTTTCAGTTTTGGTACAAATGTGTTTAGATTTTAGCAAATTAAAGTTGGGGGGAGGGGGTACAGAGCATCTGATCAATTTGTATTTATTTATTTTAACATTTTACTAAATAAAACACAGTAAAATCTCTTGTCTCCTTAGCTGTATGTACCAGGTGGGGACAGTGGGTCCCACAGGCACAGGGGCTGCAGCAGTGCCCATAGCAAGTCCCCAGCCCCAGGAGGGGTTTCTGAGCATGGCTCTGTGCGAGGGCTGTGTAACGCCCTGGCTCATTTTCTTGGCAGGGAGAAGGGTACTACGTTAGGAGAAATGAATTTTAGCTCCAAAAGGAGCTGTGCTCAGTTCAATCTCCCTGGCTCTGACTCTGTGGGTGCCTCCCAGCTGCTGCTGCCCGGCAGAGGGCACACGGAGACCAACCCAAGCTGGGCTTACTTCCAGGTACCTCCACCCCTGCAGGAACATTTTGGGCTAGGGACTGTCTAGGCTGGGAAGGATGATCTGAAAGTGATGGTGTAACAGCCCTCCTGCTACAGGCATACCAGCACACCTTCCAAAACAACCACAGAGCCAGCATTTTTATTGCCTCCTATCTACCAAAGAATCCTCTGGAAGAGGCCTGCTCCATCTCTGCTCCACCACGGCCCTAGCAGTGTCTAAATCTGATCAAACCCTCTGATCTTGCTTAGTGCAGCAGCAGCACAGTATCAGTGAGCCTGGGCTGTATTAAACAAAAGCTGCCTGCTAGGGACTGGTGAGGTGGAGCTGCACTTGGCTTCACACTGATGAGCAATGTCTTCACAGCCCTTTCCCAAATAAAGCCTCAACACTTGCTCCTGGCAAACCATCCTCGTCCTCCCCCCTGCAGATGCGAGGCTGGCGTCTTGTGGGGCCTCAGAGCCAGATTTTATTCCCAAGAGTCTGATAAAGTCAAGGCTCTCAGGGGCAAGCAGCAGAGCTGCCACATGAAATCACATCTTCTACTTGGGTGTGATTAAACTGACTCTGTGCCTAAGCCATGATGCCCCAGGCTCCAGTTTCAGGGGTGCTGGCTGTGTGGGCAGGCTGTCTGGGCCCCGTTTCAGCACAGGAACCATCAGCCTTAAGCCCACCTCAGTCAGCACCAGCAGCCCTTTCAGAGCTGGCAGGGCACCTGTGTGCCTTGGGCTACTCCTCCATCACTCTCCTGCTGCCATCCCTCCAGGGCACATGTGCAGGCCCACAGCATTAAAGAATGAATAACCAGGCAGTTTTAACAAGAATGTGAAAAAGAATAAAAAAGCTTTAATTTAAAAATTAAATTAAAAAGAGAGAATAAGCAAGAGGCGCTTGTGCCCTTTCCATACCCCACGCTTTCTATGGTTCCTCTTAGCTGCTCCCACCATGGACAGAAATCCTCACCCTGTACAGAGCTGGCCCCTGCAGCCCACAGCAAAGCTAAGAAGAGAACAGTGGAGACTGCAGCAGCAACTGGCCTGGAGAGCCTCCAGGGCCACCAGCAAAATCATCTGGGAAGAAGAAAAGATTAAAAAAAAAAAACCACCCAGACACCCTAATTACTGAATTCTTATGAGAAAAGTATTAAATAATTTAAATAGTGTGAGGAAAGCAATGCATCCTCTGTGCTCCAGTGTGTGATAGTGGTAGAACAGTGTCCAATCAAGCTGCTCCCAGCATGGGGTTCCTGCCACAGTGTTCAGCTATGGTCTTGTCCAGTGTCAGCCACATCCCTGATTGTTGATGGCAACAACTGTGCTGCCAAGTGCTGGGGAGGAGCAGGGTGGTCCCCACCAGGAACTTTTTGCAGCCCGTGCTGGCCCATGAAGCTGCTGTTTTGCCCATGGGGATGGTTGGCAGCCCTGCCCTGTGGGGCAGTAGCAGCACAGGACAGGGTCTGTCACCAGCACAGCTGCTCCCAGCTGAGAGGTGCAGGTCCATCCTGAGAGCTCACTGCTGGGGACAGCAGACAGCCCATCCTGCTCTGGGTGACTCCCACAGCACCTGTACGGGGCCAGCTCCACTGGAGACTGTATCCATACAGATGGGGAATAATAATACTTCCCCCCACTAACCACCCAGCCTTGATCTGGGTCTGAACCAAGGATCCAGCTACTCACAGTATTCCCTGGCCACTCCTCCCAGGGTGCTGGGAGGCTTCCTCTGAGCCTGCTCCACAAAGGATGTAAAGGGTTGCTCTACAACCTCATCTCCAACTCACCAAAACCCCGGAGGGGTGTGTGGAGGACTGAGACCTGGGACCATTGAGTGGAGGCAGAACAGGGTACAGCTCCCAGATCTCTGGAGGAGCCAGGCCTTAAGGTGAAGTGAGCTAATGAATCCACATCCGCTAAAAGAGGGAGGGGAGGAGACACCAGCCCTGGCCCCTGGCATGGGGAGGTTCCCCTGTAACACAGGAAGGCTGCTGCAGCAGCTTGACCTGCAGGCACTGCCTGTTCTTGCAGCTGATGTCTTCCACCCTGTCTACAGGCATCCCTTTGGGGGCTGGAGAGGCCGTGCTGCTGACCCCGCTCCCTCGGGCTGGGCTGCGGCGGTGGGCAGGGGCAGGAGGGAGGCCCTGCGCCCTCCCTTCTCCAGTGTGCTGCTTGCACCCCGCACCCACTGTCCGCAGGCGTCACAGGCTTCTCTCGGCAGTGAGGTATTTGAGTGCAGCAGCCCCGTACCGCCGGGACAGGTCCTGGTGGAACTCCTCCCGCAGGGTCTGGAGGCAGCCCCGGTACCCTGCGCTCAGGCGAAACTTGGAGATGTCGAAGCTGGGGGCGTGGGGCATGTGGATCATGAAGGCATTGGGCAGGACCAGCAGCTCATACTCCTGGGGATAGAGCAGCAGCCCTTACCATCGTTGGCTTGGTGGCACCAGCGTGTCACTGCCCGGCCACGAGCCCCCAACACCCAGCGCCTCCGCCCTCACCCACCTGCGCATCCAGCTCCATGATGTGGGAGACTTTGTTCCAGCCGAAGCCCACGAACCTCTGGTCATACTTGGGGCAGTCCCGCCTCACTACAACGTAAGGCTCGAAGTCTGGCTGCCATGCCACGCGGTAGGGCACGGTGGCCGTCCGCCATTTGGCGTAGTCCGTTGGGGCGTGGCCTTTCGGCCACACGTGGTACCTACGGGAGGGACAGAAATGAGAGACTGAGACAGTAGAGGATGCAGGGGGTCTGCTGCCCCCCTCTGAGACAGGGGGTGCACAGCCCCAAGGCACAAGGGTACACAGCTGGGTTCCACTTGGATGTGCTAGTCCCTACCTGAAGGTGTAGAGGGAGCCCATGTCCAGCATGGAGAGCAGCTCTGCTTTGGATTTGGGAAAGGTCAGACGGTAGTGCAGGGTCTCAAATGCCGGCACGATGAGAGCTGCCTTCCTCTGGGGCAGCTCCAGCTGTTGGATGGAGTTCCTGTGGCAGTAGGAAGGGTGTGAGGTCTCCCTGACTGTGAGGAATAGCCACAGCCTCCCTCCTCAGCCCCTCCAGCCTACCCACCACTCCACATGGGCATTAATGGGTTTTGAGAATTTGCAGTGCTACCATCCATGGATAGCAGGAACAGGGCAACCCTCACAGCCACAGCTCCTCCCTCAACCACTGGTGTCTGACAAAAGTAAGGGCAGGACCCCAAGGCTGAACACAAGAGTTTCTGCATATTGAGAGCTGCTGCCCAGGGCATTTCCTGAAAACTGGTGCTTGGGGAAGCCAGCAGGTTGAGCAAGAGCTAGCTGGAAGAAGCCTTACCTGAGGTAATCGTAGAGGCCATACATAGGCAGGAAGTCGATGTCCGTCAGGAAGACGTACGGCGTCTGCGTGTTGGCCAAGGCCACGTTGCGCAGGAGGTTGATGGGGTAGAACTGCCCCTCCTTGTAGACGATGTGGTAGGCGACGTTGCGGCGCGCGCTCAGCACCTCGGAGGCCTGGGCGTAGCGCAGGAACTGCTGCGCCTCGGCGTCCGACATGTACAGCGCCAGGCTGATGGGGCCTGCCCAGTGCTTGCAGATGGCCTCCAGCATCTGTAACCTGGCAAGCAGAGGGCACAGCCTCAGCAGCAGGCCTGCCCTGCGGCAGCTTCTGAACCAAACCCACAACTGGGCACCTCCAGAGAGCCGCGCGCCAGTCATGCTCGGTTCAGGAGGGAGCAGGAAGAACTGATGCTCCCAGCTCGGGGTGTTGTTCCTCACTGCCAAATGCTGGCATGAGAACGATGAAATGAGATTCCCTGGTAGCTCCAAAGCTGTGGAGCCTGCCCAGAGTGGAGGTGGGTTCCAACCTCCCACCAGTCCTACTAGCAAGTACCTGTCCATGGAGAGCTGGGCCACGAGGGTGACATCGGTGGGGTTGGGAAAGGCCAGGAACTCATACTGCAGGAAGAACAGGTGGATGCGGTGCTGCATGAGGTGCTGCTGGCGGAAGTCATAGCAGGGATCGTCCTCATCCAACTCCTCCAGCGCCTGCTGCAACTGCAACACCATGAAGGTGAGGGAGAGTAGGAACCCCAAGGGAGATTGTGTGAGGTCTCTGCCCAGCCAAAGCTCTGGGGTTGGGGGCAGAGCCACAGCCAGCCTCACCTGGTCCCTGGGTGGGCTGGGAAGACTGGCACAGCCAAAAAGCTCCCTGCGCAGCAGGTTCCCATCGTACTCCAAGAAGGTCAGGTAGAGGTTACGGAAGAACTCCACGTGCTTATTCTTCACCCGCAGCTTCTTGGGTGAGTTCCAGTGAATCACCTGAGCAGTAGTGTGTCACCCCAGGTAAGGGAAGTCAGCAGCACCAGGCTCCCCAAGCCCTCAGATGCCATGCTGACTCCTCTGGGCCTCCAGCGTCTGCACTGTCCTTCAGGCCCTCCCCAGTCTCAAAATCGGCAACCCCACCCACCTTGAGATCTGAGAGCTCGGTGTAGCACTGCTCCGAGCGGGTGTGATCAGAGAGCTGCACATTCCAGAAGCAGGGAAGCCGGTACACCAGGGATGGGTCCTGCTTGATCACCGCATTGAAGATGTCCTAGGAGAGAGAAAGGTGAGTGCACGGGCGGACGAGGAAGATCCCCTGTGCCAGCAGTGCTATGGGAGTGCAGAAGGACCAAGCTGCCCCAGAGGAGGGAGAGTTACCTGATCAGCCAGCGAGGTGGAGAGCATGCTCATGAGCTCCCGCTCCGCTGTCAGCCGCCACATCTGCTCCCAGCCCAGGCGACGCAGGCGGTCCAGCAGGAGCAGGATCACCCCTGTGTGCCGGAGGAGAGGGCGCTGGGTCAGGAGAGAGCACCCAGCCACTGCAGAGCTGAGGCACAGCTGCCTGTGTGCCTTCAGCCCCTGGGACATGCCACTTCTCTGCGCCCACCCACACAACCCTGCTGCAGCAGTCCTCTTGGGCCCACCACTTTCCTCCTTTACCCCAGCCTCTCCCAGTCTCCCTGTGCCAAGTGCCACCTCAGCTGCCTGTGCCATGAGGCTGCACCTCCCACCCTGACAGCCCACACTCACCTGTGTTGAAGCCACGTCCCAGGGCTGGCCATGGTTTGTGGTTTTTCCACAGGTTGCCTAAGTACCAGTCACTTTGGTTCTCCACCAGCCCAATCACCTGCTTTTCTGAGGAAACAGAGGGACACAGCTCATCTTGCTGCTGGTTCAGAAGGCCCAAGCAAGCCCATTGTGGCAGGCGTTGTGGCAGGCAGGCACTGCCACCCTGAGCCAGCACCCAAGGCCCTGCCAGGGCTCCAGGGACACCCTGTCCTCACCAGAAAACTTTCCAAAGACAGCCCAGAGCTCAGCAATGTCGGTGGCAAAGGTGATGTCTGTGTCCAAGACAATGACCTTGGAGAGGTTGGAGGGCAGTGCCTTGGTAAGTGTCAGCTTCATCAGCCCATAGATGCCGGAGTAGTGCTTGTTGGGGATCCACGACACCTCTGGCTGTAAGGCAACACACCTCAGGGCTGGGCACGGCCATGCCCTTTCCCTGCCCAGGCACCTGCGTGTCCTGGCACCCTGTGCACAGGAGGCCAGCTACTGAAGGGCATGCAGAGCTGTGGAGCCAGCTGAGCCTGGAGCATTTCCTCCAGCCACCAGAACCCCCACCTGGATGCCAGTGTCTCACTGGGGCACTTGGCTCTGCCACAGAGGCACTGCTACAGCAAGGCACCACCCCACCCTGCCAGTGCCAGCCTTGTGCTCCCCTCTCAACAGCACCAGCTTCAACAAGCCCAGAAAGAGGAGGGGGTGAGCCAGGGATCAGCAAGAAAAAATTAACCACCCTCCATCCACTCGCCCCTCTCTACTGCACCCCTTGACCCTCTAAGCATTGGCTTGGGACAGGGCAAAGGGAGGGCAAGCACCTGCCTTCAAGTCATCGGCGTTGTAGAAGCTGACGTGGACGGAAGGCACCATCCAGGACTGGAAGAGCGTCTGGAGGATCTGGTGGGCCACCGAATCCGTGATGAAGTGAAAGTGGAGGGGGTTTTTCCTGCCAAGGGCAAGCACAGCAACATTCAGTATCACAGCAGAATGAAGAGGACACAGTTCCCCATCCCTTTCATGGGACAGACATCAGCTGAGGGGGCAAATGGAAAAAGCCCTCTGGGGGAAACAAATTCCCCTCTGTCCCTCTAAGCAATGGCACAAGGAGTAGAGAGAGGTCCTAGAGCCCCTTTCCTGCAGCACTGCCCCACTGCAGCCTGCAGCAGCTCATCTGAGAACCCCAGCCAGCAGGCCTCTGGCACAACATGTCCCCATTACCTGTGGAAGAGGATGGATTTCACCAGGGTGACCACGTCCCGGCTGGCATTGTGCCCAGCACACACGATCGCGACGTGAAGGAGCTGCCCAAAGACAAACAGAGCCTTTTTGAGACTGGACATCCCCTCCTTGCAGGGGCTGTCAGCTCCTCCCTGGGACCACTCTACAGGGAAAGCCTTCAAAACCCAACCTTTCCCATGCAGAAGGAGCCCCAAAGAGAGGTGGGAGTTTCCTAACTCAGAAGTTAGGGAGAGCAGGAGTCTTGCTGCCACTCCTCCTGTCTTCTCTGGAGAAGGAAGATACCCTCACCCACTGAGCACTGTGGACAGCCAGGATGAGGCCCCAGCACGGCCAGAGCACAGAGAGAGCAGTGGTGAGTTGCACATACATCCACGCTCCACAGGGTCCCAGCCTCCCACCCGACATTCCCTATCCACAACGCCGCCGCGCCGGTGCCATCACCCACCTCACACTTGTGCACTGTCCGCTGCTTGGGGCAGGCCGTGTGGTTGCTCCTCTCGGCCCCGGGGGGGTCTCTGTCCTCGGCAGAAGCCCCTCCCTGTGGGCTGCCATCGCCGCCCTCCGCCTGAGCCTGGCCGAGCTGCAGGCGGAGCTGCTGGTTCTCCTCCTCCACCCTGCGCACCCGCGAGGCCAGCGCCTCCCGCTCCGCGGCCCGGCCCGGCTGCTCGCCCAGGCAGGGCGGCAGCAGGAGGAAGCGGCCGTCTGCGGGAGAGAGAGGGGCTTGCAAAGGGCACGGCAAGGCCAGGAGAGCCCAGGTGTGAATGGTGGGGCAGAGCCCAGCTGAGAGAGCCCAGCACGCCTCACAAGTGCCCAGCCAACATCTCAGCTCTGCTCTCCTGATCTCCAGAGGTGTCCCTGGAGATGTCCTCACGTCAGATACACCTGCCGTGATGAGCATGGCCAGAGCAACCACCCCAAGGCCTAATCCCCTGCTGCCCACCCTCTGTTGTGGATTGTCCCTGGATCTGAGGAGGACGAGAAGGACTCACTCACATTCCAGGCTGCCCACAAAGAGGTAGAGCCAGGAGAGCAGAATGGCCAGGGTCACTGTGGCAAGCAGCAACTTCAGCTTCGTGCGCCAGGAGCGCAACATGGTGTGCTGGCAGGACATGGGCAGCAAGGATCAGGTGGGCAACCCGAGTCCGGCTGGCCCTGGCATCCTAGAGCCTGTGAGGGACAGGGAAAAGAGAGAGGTGTCACCAGCAGCCTGCACCCAGGTGTGCCAACATCTCCCCAGCAGGACATCCTCCATCACCTGCTCCCTCCAGGACAGTACCTGGGCAACTGAAGCAGCAAAACAGACACCCATTACCTCTCCAGACAGCACACTCTTGCCCGTGATGGAACATTTGCCCCCCCAAGACTTGTCCCGCCATCCAGACAGGACTGTAGAGCCGGGCAGGCCTCAAACATGGAGGGGAATGGGGATAGCAAGGAGGTTTCCAAGAGATTTTACCCCAGCTCTGTGCCTCGCACCCTGCCATCCATCCCGCAGGCCTAGGGCTCACAGAGGAGGGGAGAGGTAATAACGCTGAGGCCCCTGCCGGGACGGGCGGCGGGTCCCTCCCCCGCCGCCTGGGCTGCAGCGCGGCCAGGCCGGGCCGGGGGCTCGGGAAACTCCCGCACCCAAGCGCCGCCGCCCGCCCGCTTCGATGGGAAAACCCCAAACACTTCGGTGAAAGTCGCTCCCCGGCCGCGGTGTGCCGTCGGGCGGCCGGGGCAGCCTCCTCACCCCGCCGCGGCTCTGCCACGCGTGTTCCGCCGCTTTCGTTCCTCCCGGGACGCTGCCCCGACGGGCAGAGCGCTGCTCCCGCCCGGAGCCCGCGGAGCCAGGTGCCCGGGCAGGCAGAGACCCCTCGGGGAAGGAAGGAAGGACGGACACGCCTGCCCCTGGCCGCAGCCCGCCCTGCTCCGCACCCCTGCCCGCGGCTCCGCGCCCTCGGCGCTGCAACATCTGGACAACAAAAGCTGCTGAATGGGCCGGATTAGGGTCTGCTCCCCCTGCACACACCCCGCTGCAGCCCATTGATGTGCAGATGCCCATGGGGCCGCGGGGGCTGGAGCCTAGGAGAACACACACCGCCGCCCCCGACCCTCCCCGCGGCCCCTGGGGCCGGGTGCAAGCTCCAGCCCGCTGGAGGAATTGCAGATGAATGGCCCATCCACCCCCAGGGAGGGATACCCAGGCTCTACAAGGGCTGGGGCATGGCCAGCCCGCGGGAGCACGGCCACGCCAGCCCACTGGAGCTCCAGCTGGGCTCCCGTGGCAGTAGGCACGGCCCCTGAGAGCTGCACCGGAGGTGTCTGCTGGCATCACAGCTCCCTGCAAGCCAGGCCCGGGCTTGAGCTGCTTTTGTGCTCTACAGAGCAGGCCAAGCACAGGCATGGCAGGGAAGGGGGGGCAGCTCACACATGGAGCACACCAGGCCCAGACATCCCCTCTCTGTGCCACAGCCACGGGCCATGCGGGACATGGCGAGGCCTCCACACGCTGCTGCCAGCCTGTCTCCCATCCCACATGCTGAGGCTCACACAAAATTGGAGGGCTGTTCAGGCCAGGCTGGAGGGGGATGGCAGGGGGCATGGTGAGGAAAGGCCAGGGAGGTCAGCCAGCACCCAGCATTCAGGGAAGCAACTTTAGCACAAACAAAGGAGAGAGAAGGTGATGGCACACAGCAGTACGTGTCCTGCTCCCACTTGCCCCCATGGCCCCTCACTGCCCCCTCTGTCCCCAGCCTGCATGTGAACACAGTTACTAGGAAGGCAATTCTGCGGGACCTGATGGGGCCAGCAGCAAGTCAGTTTTCAAAACTCTCTCCCAGAGGCACCCAAGGATCCATCCATCCCCCACCCCACAGCAACCCCCCCCCCCGCCTTCTGCCACCCCTTGTCCTGCTCCTCACCTGGCTGTTTGCCTTCCCCCCAGGCGCTGATTTCCTTACCTGCCTCTCCCCTTGCCGCCTCCTTCCCGGCGCCTCCCAAGCCGGCTGGCAGCCCACTGCTGCTGCTCCCTCCCAGGGCTGCTGTTCCCCGTCCTCCCTTTACTCCTCCCTTCTAGATCTGACACTTTCCCCCTCCTCCCTGCTCTCAAACCCAAGCTCCCCCCGCACACCCTGCTGGCCCCCCTTTCAGAGGAAGAAAGAACAAACAAAACAAGAGATTAAATTCGCTTTCTACTCAAGAGCCCCCAGTGCCAGGGGCTCAGAGTTGCCCAAAGTAAATTGGGAAGAATCCATCCTCCTTCCAGCTCCCTTCCCATTCCCAGGCCTCAATATCCCTCCTTCACAGTGAAAAAAAGGAAGCATCAGGATTATTTACCCCCTTCCTAGCACCTGCCTCCTTCACTGGGGCAGGTGCAGAAGAGTTTGTCCTCACTGAGAGATCTCTGGGGACCTCGGGATGGCGGCAGAGCCCACCTGTTCTCCCCAGGGCTGGCAAAGAGCGGCTCCACGGCCCACCTGGGATGCAAATATGGCGAGTGTGGGATGCACAGAGAGAAGAGATACCGGCCACCGTCAGAGCACTTGCCCACCAACTGAGCAGAGTGCGAGCCCCACCGTGGATTTGAAAGGGAAAGAACTGTTTCCCTGCTGTCTCATCCTTGCTCCGGCCCAGAAGAGCAGGGCTCACTGAAAGGGTGCAGTGTTCAACCAGACCTGCCCAGCGCACTGGGAGCAAGCAGGGTGGTGGAAGGAGGAGCAGGAGGCCGGGGCTGGGAATGCTAACTATGCAGAGAGAGGCTCTACCTGCAGCTCCCACCCCCCCGCGCCGGCCCCGGGGCCGGGCGAAGGCGGCAGCCCTGGCCCGGGGCTGCAGCAGGAGAAGCCCTGCGGGGATGTCCAGTGCCGGGAGCGGCGGGGGGAGGCCGGGAGCGGCAGCAGGCGGCGGGCAGGGACGCGGAGGTGGATGCAATGAGAATTGCCCCCACCCCAGAGCCCCGGGCGAGGGGAGGCGCGGCGCGCCCCGGCCTGCCCGCGCAGCAGCCGGGTGGCTGCCCGGGGAGACAGGCTCACCTCCCGCTCGGGCAGCTCCTGCTTGCCCTTGCACAGCCCCGTACAGCAGCCAGCCAGCGGCTCCTCAGCAGCGCCCTGCAGCCCAGCCCTGCCCCGGCAGGGAGAGGAAACACCCGGGCTCGCCCTGCTGCTCCCCTGAGCCAGAGGCTCCCCAGGGCAGGGCCCTTCCCTTCGCTGCCCCAGCCGCCCCGGGGCACAGGCTCAGCTCCCGAACCCGCCCTGCCCTGCCCCATGTGCTCCGGCTGAGGCAGTGGCCACGCAGGGCTTACCCATGCTTTGGGAGCAGTCCAGACCTCCTGCAGCCCACTGCCAACAGCACCGCTTCAGCAGGGGAAACCACCTCCTGCTCCGGCTGACCTCCACAGCCTCTCCACACCTCCTGGCCACCATACCTTGTCTGCTCCCAGCACCAAGAGCGAGCGCCTTGAGACCCAGCCAGGCCCTCTCCAGCCAGGGCAGGAGGAGGTAGGCTGTGGGCAGCACAGGCACGGCAGGGGCATTTTTAGTGTGTTCGTGGGGGTGAAGATGGCAAGCCAGAAGGCAGCTACACAGCCTCTCCTCCTCTGTGAAACATTGGAGGCACGGCAAGCAGAGGGCAAGGCTGGAAGCAGCTCCTTGGCAAGGGGCACAGTGGGTACCAGCAGCCATGGCACATAAAGCTCCCGTCCCTACCCGTCCCTGCAGCCACGGGGCCTCTGTGCCCTCCCTCCTCAGTCTCCTTGCTCACCAGACAAGCGCAGCCAGCAGTAAGACGAGAGCTTTCCCAATACTGCCGGCTCCCAGCCCCAGCGCGGGTGCGGGGCAGAAGTGCTGTTCACAGCAGGTTATCCTCCCTCCCCCACATTCTTCCCAGGAGCAAGCAGCTCCTGCTGCAGCAGAGATCAGGGGACACAGCCACTGGGACAGAAAAAGGCACCCCTGTCCCGTCTCTAGCTGGAAGAAGCTGACAGTGGATACCAGGGAAGGGGCAGGCAGGACCCAGGTCTTGTCTCATGCCTGGGGCACCCTGCCTCCAGTGACAACAGGGCAATGGTCAGGGGACAGGGAATGCCATGCCAGCAGAGCTGGGCAGCTGCACAAACACCAGTGGCATGCTCACACCAACCTCTGAGGCGTGGGCAGGAGCCCAGAGCTGGCTGTATGCCGGCCACCCTTCCTTGCACAAGCAACCTTCATTCCTGGGAAAGTGCAGCCACTTTGCTTGCCCCAGGCTCCCCCTGAGAGCTGCCCGTGTGCTGGCACTCCGCTCTTCCAAGATCCACTTTTTTTTTGCAGGAAATCCCCTTTTTTTTTTGTAGGCCCCAGAGCTCAGCCTGAATGGCCTTCGCTCTCTATGGCTCAGTAATAATCAGGTGAGCAGTTAATGTTTAGGGAGAGCTGGCAGTGGAAATTTTGCCATCACATTACCATGTTTCCTCCAGCCCTGCAAGCACAGAGGGGAGCAGCTCTGTTTCCCCACAACATCACCTCTGGCAGCAGGGCCCATGGAAGGGTGGGTGTCTTAGCCTGTTGTCTCTTCTAGAGCTAATGTGTACCTGCAGAGGGATGCTGAGGCACGACTATGCTGTCTGTGGGCACCAAGCCACAGGTCTGAAGGGGCACAGGGACAGCCCCAGGCTTGCTGCCCCCTCTACTGCCTCCCCCCCAGGCACTACAAGTGAAGAGGTAGCCTGGCTGCTCCCGGTAAAGAGCTGCAGCCAGGAGAGATTTCATGCAGCTATGGTGCCTGTTGTCTTACCTAGCTGTAGGTGACAGAAACTGCAAATTCTTCTCCCAAGTCTCATTTTTGGAACAGTGACAGTTCAGCTGCTCTGCTCAGACTGCCTCAGTAGAAGCCCAACACAACAGCGTCCCAGGTTTGCAGGAGGTGAGAAAGGGCTGTGACAAGAGCTGCACAGCCAGACTGGCAACTCAGAAAAGGCACCATACTTTGAAGAGAGGCAACTGGGGACAATCACTTTTGCTCTTACAAAGAGGTGGGAGGGGACAGGCTGGTTCCTCATCCAGCAGATCACCTTTAAAGTGTGTACTGCAGCACCCATCTGACAAAGCGCCTTATGATTCAGGGTCACCTCCCTGCCCTGCTCCCCATGCCTGAAATGCTGCTGCTTGTGGGGGGGGCTGTGCCAGCCAGCAGATACCACACAGGCAGTGCAGAGCAGGATAGCTGCAGGAATTTACAGAGGCGGAATGGAATTTGGCCAGGAGAACAGGATTAAAACCCCATGCTCCGGATTACCATGCTGTCCCTCCCTCCCCAGTCTTATGATAAGCAAACCCTAAGTGAGAGTTTCACCTTTGTATTTCCCTGGAAAGAGCAGCCTCTGGCAAAACAGCCACCATGTTCTAGAGGTGGGATTCAGCAGCACCCACAGAGTTGGATACCAACAGATGCTGTAAAAGGAGGAAGCATCCTCATCTCTCCACTGCCCCCAGACACCACCAAGCTGCTGAGAAAATCCCAGAAAGGATCCTCCTGGGACATCAGGCAGCTGTGCCTCAGTTACAGCTCATTCTCAGACATCAAGCTCTTTTTAAGCCCTTAAGATTACCACACACACAATTCTGCCATTCTGAGTGCAGTTTTTTATTCTGCAGAGGTCACGCTGAAAAGCCATCTTCTCCTTCTCTGGCACTCGGGGAAGAGGAGCTACAAGTCTCTGAAGGGTGTTGAAGCTCCAAGCTTGGCTGAAGCACAGACTCTTGTCACCAGACTGCTTCCTTGTTTCCAGAGGAAACCAGCAAGCTCAGGCTGGGTCTGACACGGGAATGCCTTGGTGCTTACCTCTTCATGTCTGAAACCCAGGAATGTATCAGGGGAGCAGCTCCTCTTGGCAGAGACTCCCATCACAAGGCCCTGCTAGACACAGTCTGCTTTTGCAGATCCAGTCTCCCTGCCCACAAGCAGGCACTGGGTTCAGCTGCCCAGCAGAGCCTTGGCCACAGAGGGCATGCAGGGCACACATGGGGAGAGCAGTGCCACAGCAGAATGTGCAAGTGTGGCGTAGGAGACTGAAGCCTACCAGACATCCTGCAGTGCTCACAAGCTGGGCAGCTGCATTTTGCCACAACTCCCAGGCAAAGTAAAGGGGCCCACCCAGACAGCAGCACAGTCCCCAAGTGCTCTCACTCCTCCTAAGCCCAAGAAGAAGCTGGAAGGACCCTCAACAAACTCACAGAGGAGGTGTTCAACACACTGCTTCCAGCTTTACCTCCCTGGACTGCAAGCCCTTTGATGCTAAGAGGATACTCAGCAGTTGAAATATCAACACTTACTGGCCTTTTTCAAGGCCAAGCTTGAGGACAGACACAGAGGCCACAGAGTCCTGAATCAAATCTCCTCCACACGCCTCCCTGGCCAGCATGGCTTGGCACAGGAGGGACCAGGCCCGGGCACTGTGCAGGAGGACCCCAACTGCCTCTTGAGACAGGAACAGCAACAGGGGCTGATCTCCAGCTCCCCAGCTCCCTTCCTCTCTGATGGGATTAGGTTTCTACAATCTGCATTTTGCTGATGTCTGTGCTGCAGCTAATGGCCAGCTCTGAATCCATTAAGTTCACCGTGTCCTGGTCTCCGGATGTGCTGTGGGCATCAATACCTGTTCCCCCTGCCATTTCCTGACACTTCCACTGCTGTGGGCTTGCAGCAGCTCCTGGGGTCAGAGCTGAGCAGGGTCAGCAGCCAGGAACTCCAGCTTTTATCCAAGCCAGCCTGCAGCAAGCCCTCCACCAGGCCCAGCTCTGCCATCGGCACAGCTGGAACACCCAGCAGGCATCACACTGATACAGCAAGGGGTGGGAATTCCATCCTGTGTGCTACTGACACCCCAAGTTCCCAGCTAGCAGTGCCCATGGGTAGGGACCAAGCCCACATCCCCCTGCTCCCTTGAGATGCTCTTGAACATCCTGCACCAGCTGGTGCTCCCTGGTGGGACAAGGGAGACCACACCCCAGCACAACAGGCCAAACCTACCCCCTACACGAGTCTGCATCATCTCAGGCAAAATTAATTAGGTTAATTACAGCAAAAAAGGAGACAGAGGGCCTCCAGCAACCCCATATTGGCACTCTACCTGGAAAAGCTCACAAGAGGTACGACACCATCCACCTCTGGGGAGGTGCCAGGGGCATGGCTGTGAGCCAGGCTGCCATGTGCCTGCTGTGCATGGCAGAACTGGGTAAGTGTTTTTGGATGAATAGTTATTGATTGAAAACTGCAGTTTCCAGACAGCTCAGAGCTATTTGCTCCTTCACTACAAGTTCTGGACAAGAACAAAATGCTTTGTTTTCCAAGCAAAAAAGTCTCATTTTGCATTGTTTTGTTTGTAATTGAGCTGCATTGCGTTTAAAAGAAAGATAAAGGGTCTCTCAAATTTGTCTGTGTTGAGTTTTTCTCCCTCCAGCTTTTCATTTTGGGCACTAAATCAAGCAATTAATTATTTGTCCAGCTCTGGTCTCCAGACAAGCTGAGAGCATCATGAGCCAAAAGGCTGGAGCAGCTCTGCCCAAGCAGCAGTGCTGAGGAGGGTGTTGATTTGGTTTTTTTTTGTGCTGCAGGCTCCTTTCAGGCCTTAGCTAGCTCCCTTGGTCCTAGGGGAACCTCTCTCTCCTCAGGGGAGGAGAGCAGGGCCCTGTGCAGAGAATGGCAGGTATCCCACCACAAGGGATCCACCTGCCCAGTGGGCAGCAGTTCAGGACACACAAGGTCACTGTCACTGCTTGGAGGACATGAGAGGAGCAGGGCAACTGCCCAGCACAGACTCAGAATATCCTGAGCTGGAAGGGACCCACGAGGATCATCAAGTCCAGCTCCCAGCTCAGCACAGGACAGCCTCAGAAATCACACCCTGTGCCTGAGAGCATTGTCCAAATGCTTCTTGAACTCTGTCAGGCTTGGTGCCATGACCACTTCCCTGGGGAGCCTGTTCCAGTGCCCAACCACCTCTGGGTTTTTCCTGAAAAACCAACCTAATCCTCTGCTGGTACAGCTTCATGCCATTGGCTCATGACACCGTGGTCCCTCACTAGTCCTGCTAGTATTGGTCACTGGAGCAGCTCTTCCCAATTCCATCTCCCACAGTGCCAAACTCAGCCCAGCAGCCAGGCACACACAAGGCACTGACCCACAAAGAAAGGCAATGCCCTCCTCTGTGTGAAAAGCAGCTGTGCTCAGGGATGCAGCCTGGTACCTCTTCCACAAGGGACTAGCCCAAACTGGGAGCTGTGCTCAAGCAGCCACTCCTGTTTCTTCCCTGTCCAGAGCTATTCCTGGCACCAATGCCCTCAGTGCCCAAGCGAGGCTGAAAGCAGAGCTCGTCCATACAGGAATGGAACAACTGCACTATAAATAGCAAACCAGAATGGCTCAGGGCGGGCTCTAAAAAACCCAAGCAGCAAAAGTGCCATCCACTCAGGGTGCCTGGGCATTTTGTAGGACCAGAAGTGATTCTGAGCTGCAGAGAAGCTTGCACATTGCCAAGAGGCTCTGACAACACTGGAGGAAAAACTGCTGTCCGGGATAAGACACAAAACTTACCTGCAAAAAGACCATAGAGGGCATCTTGCAAACTGGAAATGAGGTAGTGACTGATGGGGGCAAAAAAAGGAGGGGAAGTGAAGGGAAGGCAGTTCCCAAAGCCAGACAGTGGAAAGGAGAATACTCCCAACATCCAAACCTGTCATTAGCCCTCCTCCCTTCCTGCTGCTCCTTGTGTTCCTGTCCCTGGGCTTCTCACACTGCTGAGCTAAACCTTGAACTTGCACAGTAAAGGACAAAGGCAGGGAAGAAACAGCATAGCTCAACTCAACCAAGCAGCAGATGAGTGGCTGAGGACAAAAGCTCACGTCTTCTGCAATCCACAGCAACCTCTGTGCAGTGCCCAGCCTGCACCAGGAGAGGCATAAGAGCTCAGACCATCCTGTGATCAGGTCTTCCAGCATGCTTCCAGGAAGAGTCTTACCCTTCCCACCACACTAATCCTCACTACTCCCTCTTCCCTCCTGGTACCTCCATCTGGATCCACAAATACTCCCTCTTCCCCTTCTCACTGACACCGTATGTCCTATAAAGGGATCTCAGCCTCCATGGATGAGAACACAACCAGCCTCGTGCAGCACTCACTGCCAGGCACCAGCCTCCCACTCTCGTGAGGGAGCCCTGCTCTTCCAGCAGTGCTGCAGCACTTGGGCATACACTGGGAATAACAGCACAGGAGAGACTCCTGGGAGATCAAGAGAGGGGTGTATGCACAGGGAAGGCACACACCTGAACCAAACCACCCCACAAATAAACACACAAGCACATGCACAACGGGAAGCAGTTACTTCTTCTGACAGAAAAGTTGTTTTGTCAGAATAGGAAGACAGCACTCAAAAGAAAAACCAAAAGAAAAACACCAAACCCCTGCTTTATTGCTCCTGGAGCACCAAAACCAGGCAGGACACAAAAAGCAAAGATAGGCAGTGCTGACTACAAACCCACCTCGAGAATTCTGTAAGCCCACAGCTGGCTTTGCTTCTCCCCCATGGCTCTCCTGTCACCCCTCGCCCTTCCTCCTCAGTGCAGCAAGCAGGAAAAGAGGTAGAGGTCTCAAGTTTGGCCAAGTTTCCACTCAGGGAACAGAAGCCTGATAACAGGCTGGACAGGATGTGAGCACCCATTGAGGAAGAGGATTAGTAACCCCTTAATCTGCACATTTTGGAGTCTAAGCACTTTGCTCTGCTCTTTAATTAAACCACGGAGTGCAAAGATTGCCAGAAGGTAGAGAACAAGGAGGAAGAAGGAAAAGAAAGAAGAGGCTGTGGCTTAAAGGCTGTTCCTTGTGACTTAAAGGCAAGGAGGAGAGTGTTACTAGCAGGGATGTATTTCACCTCAAGTGCCTTATACTGGGGCTGTTGAGCATCCTGTTGCCTTCCCCGATCCAATCTATGGGAGGGTCAGGGGCAGGATGAAGGGCAAACTGTGTGATGGGCTGGGCATGACAAAGGAGGGAGCAAGGAGATCTATCAGACTGGACAAAGCTTTACCTGTGGCAGCTTTGTCTGGCTGGTCATGACTCCCCTCCTGAGTCTCCTGCCTCCTGGGAGACAATATGAGTGCCAAAGCACGTTTGTCTCCACTTCACACACCTGTCTGCACAAAAGGGCCTTGTTCCAGCACTTATCTGGCTCCAAGATGGGAGGTGCCAGAGCCCCACCGCCCTGGCACCCAGGCAGGACGTTCAGCTCCGTGTCGGGCCTCTTTGGATCTGCCTGGAAGGGGAAAATCTCCTGACACAGGTAAAGAGGGAAACAGCCCAAGACAAACAAAGCAGTTCAAATAATGCCCTGCTTCCCTCGAGCTGTGCTCAGGTGCATGTGCCACCTGGGCAGTGAGGACAGGAGCCCCACAGCACAGCACAGCACGGGGAGAAAGGCAGCTGGTGCCAGAGCTGGGGACAGGAGTGCCGAGGAATGTGGCCTCACCTCCCGAATGCTCTGCCACCAGCTCTGCCCCACCAGACCAAGGCAGGGGGTGCGTGTGTGCAGGGGCAGCCTGTCACTCCAGCATCCCCCTCTTCCCTCACTCCTATTCTTTGGAATTCCTCTCCTCTGTTTGCTTTGTTTCAGACCTCAATGAACAGGAAGAAAAGGAAAGGAGCCTTGACAAATCCGATCAAGGCGTAGACATGCTGAGGCTCCCTCCTGCTGGCATGCCAAGCCCTACACTAATGAGGGGCAGGGAAAGAGGTGGCCACTGGGAACAGTGGCCCCAAAGAAACACTTGATGTAATGGACAGAGGGAAAAGAAGCTGCTAGGACAGAACAATGCCAGCACAAGTGCTCAGCCTTCAGAAGGCAGTCTTCCCATTTTCCCTGGCCCAGAGAGCTTGAGCCAGCTCCTCAGGCCAGGTCCCAGAGACTTACTGCCCACTAGACAAGAAGTAAGCAATAGACCACAGTATTGTTTGGGGAGAAGGATCCAGACATGCACACTCAGGTGAACAGCCACAGAGATGGGATCACACTTTATTCAAAGGATTGCTGTGGAGAATCTGGTCCTTCCCTCCAGAGAACTGGGCTATGGGGGCTTATAAGTGCCAGTGTTGTCTCCAGAGCCTCCCACAGGTCCCAAATATCCACAGAACCAAGCCCTTCTGCCATGCAGTTATGCCCTGTTTACCGATTTAGAAGCACTAAAACAGCAAGGGAGCAACCATATTAAACCATCTACTTAACAGACAGGATAACTAACCTTTGAAGACTGCCAATGTTGCAGGAGTGGCTAGGAACAGCTGGAGAAGTTGGCACAGCCTGGTGGTGCCCGTGAGGACCCCCTTCTAACCAAGGATTCTCAGCTTGAAGGGCAGATAAGACATCTCAGCTGTACTTGAGAGTTTTGGAGCTTGCTGTCACCTGAAACCCAAAAGACAGTCACGTGAAGAGCTACTGCATTAGAGAGCTCTGGGGACAGGCCCCTGCACATCCGAGAGTCACAGATAAGAGCACCCAGCACCTTGGCCCTGTCCCTATCCTCCAGCCTGTCACAAAGCACGGCTCAGTGTCACCCAAGGCTACCCAGACAGCCCAGGGGACAATGACTACCTGCATGCTGCATATTCCCAGTCCCAGTTCACTGCCCTGTCCTTGGCACGTTCCCCCATGCAGGGAGGGCTGCACACATGTCCCCTGAATTGCTGGCAAAGCCACAGCCACCATGTTCCGTCACAACACATGCGAGTCCCCACACCAACCCTTCAGCAGGATCAGGAGCTGGGGGAGGGATGCAAGTTCTCTGGCCCCCTCCCAAACATGACAGCAGCAGCAAGTGTCTAACTTGTGAGGCAATAAAGGGATTAGCTATCATGTCCAGTAACCTGAGCCCCCGTGGCATGCCCTGGGCAGCCCCATAATGGAGTTAGGAGAGTCTGTCCAAACAGATGCACACAGGGAGAGAAGGAGTAAAGGCAGAGGAGAGAGAAAGAGGGCAAAAAACATCACACACGCAACTTGTGCTGAAGAGAGCAGAGCAGTCTGCACATGTTACTCCTCCTCAGAGGAAATCCTCTTCCTCTGCTGGGATCTTGCCAGGGCACCCCTTTCTTTCAACTCCCACAGAGTTGGGCACACGCATTCCACAACTGCAGGATGAAATGGATATGCCCTTCTCCCACGAGGCTAGAAGGATTCTTAGCTCCTTATCAGGAGAAAGCCCAAAACAGAAGCACAGACATACTAATATGCTGGGGCAAAGGAATTGGAGAAGAATTGGGAATTTTGTTTTAAAGACCCTCTCTCCACACATCGTTGCTCTAAGATGCAGTAGGAGCAGGACCTTAAAAGCAGGTAAAAACCTACTAAAAGCATGTATCTGGTCTGTCCCACCTGTTTAAAAGCCCAAATGGAGAAACAAGTGTGCAGTGTGCTGTATTCCAGCACCCCTCCAGCCACAGCAAACCCCAGGTCAGCCTGGCACAGCACAATACGACAGAAGGGAGGTGACATCAATCCCAACAAGGGCTGGAAATAAAAAATAGTAACAACAGCTGCTACCTGAACAGTGAAATCCAGCAGTTCCAAGAGTGAAGTGCAGCACTGCACTGTTCAGCAACACCCTTCTTCAGCAACAAGGCTCAACAAAACTTGTGCTTTGTGAGTCTCCATCAGATTCTGGCTACTGGGTGGCAGCCAGTGAGAGAGGACATGTATGGACCCTAGAGCACATGTCAGTAAACAGACATCTGTCTCCTGCATCATCCCCACTCTGCTTGTCCTGACGGGTCAGCTGCCACCTCACATCAAAGGGGTCTCAAGTGGAAACTCAAGAGATGGGTACTTCTGGAGCAGTAGGAGCAGGATATGAACCTGAGTGCCAAACCCTCCTGGCATACACCCCACAGCCCTCACCCAGGTGCTACCAGAGCTTTATATTCCAGGGAACAGTTCAGCAGGTAAGAGCCAAGTCCCTCTATCTGGGGTAGGAAGCAGAAGCTGCTGGCAACAACTCTGAGTACTTTCAACAGCAAAGAGCTCGAAAAGCAAAGGCCCCTTCAGCAGAGATAGTACTGAGTGGGGAGAGCCAGATATGTGCCTGTCACACAGCAGCACTGTCCACTGGGATCCACCACAGCCTCACTGGGACAGCAGAGTTCCCATTTGCACACGGCCAGAACCTCATCTCCAGGATGGAGCCCACATCATATGGCCACAACCCAGCCACCAGCAGTTATTTACACAGCACCTGCAAGACCTGCAGCATGCTGGCACCAATCTCCAGGTCTGCTGCATTCTCCAGGTGGGGTCAGGGGAGCTTAGGGTGATGCTGGGGAAAGGAAGGTCAGAATCCACAAACAGTTACCCATCACACGTCCAAAAGCAGTTGCAGTGTCCTCTCCCTCAGGGCCCAGCTGTATCTCTCCCTTGGAGTGTTTCCATCAGCTCAGGCCACCAGAGAACTACGTGTCCAAAAGTTTTTTCCAACTGCATCACATGGTTATTAAAAGACATGGCCTCTCCCTTTCAGCCCTTGGCACAGGCAGATTTGAGTATTACAGGAGAGACTGCGCATTGCTAATGAATCAGGGAAGGGAGTTATCCAAGTAACAATCTGTGGCTCTAAATGGCTTTCTGGAAAAGGCATCTGGAGGCAGGAGGCAGTCAGCATCTCGCAGCAGGGCTCTGCACACATTGCCAGACATGTTGCTCCTCCTGGGAAGCCAAAAAGAGTCTTTCTCCAGAGATGCCAAGTCTGAGCTAAGCTGGGAAGGGCAGGGGCACCCGGACAGAGAACAGCAACAAAATGCCTCCAAGTCAAAACACACATTAAAAGGCCCCTTAAGCTTGTTTGACCTGGGTTTCCCTTCCTCTCAGACTTCTGCTTCAAGCAACAGATCTGACAGCAACACTTCAGGCAGGAACTTAGGTACTACACCACCAGCTTCCCCTGCCAGCTGTTGCATTTCCAGACCCCAGGAGGGCTTTCCAAGATCAGAAAAACAAGCTACCACCACCAGCATTGCCATGCTCAGAACCTGGTGTGCTTCATTGCCCTTGTCTCCTCATTTGGAGAGATTTGGAGCTCTCCTGAAATGTATTGGCCTCCAGTGGGATGTCTTGAGTGAACGAGGCCTTCCATTCTAGGCAGGGTTCATGTAACAGGGACTAAAATACTCCCTGGACATGGTTCCATCTACAGGTTATTTGGAGCAATTCATAATTTATCCCTAGCCATCCCAAAGTATTGGCTGAGCTCATCCAGAAGCAAAGAAAATACATAGCCAGACCATGGTGTGAGAGCTGAGAAGGGCAGGAAGGGATGCCCTGAAGAGAGGGCCAGAAAGGCCATCTCATTCTTCATCACAACTGCTCGCTTTCAACCACACCCAAAAAGATCCACACCCCCAACCTCATACTGCCAGGCTACTTCCCTTCTGGCAGGGGAAGGTCAGCAGGAGGACAAGGTTGGGGAGAATATCCACTTCTCACCCCAACTACCCCGCTCCCAAGACACAGCCAAGCATCACTATATTGAGTGTATCCTCCTACATCCTGCTCCCAGCTCCAACCCCAGCAGGTGCTGTACAGAAACATCCTCACCCCAGCACTCCGAAGAATGTGTTTTGAGGCTTACTCAGGATGAACTGCCTTATAACTGGAAGTCAGGCTTCCCAGAAACAGCACGGTCTCATGGATCTGAGCAAAGAGCAAGACACTGGCAGCCAAGCAAGCTGGACTTCAGCACTGTACCCACAGATGGGCTGGCAGAACATTTGCTTTTTTTTTTTGGTTTGCTTCTTTTCTTACCATTAGTGCTGAGCCTGCACCCCTCATCACCAGAGCATTGGAACTATTTGGCCTCAGTTACAGCCAGTGGATTTCCAGTAAGCACAAGCCCTCAGCACCCAGACTGACAGTAAGCACTAAGGAAAGAGCTGCTCCTAGATCATTCTGGGCACAGTCAAGAGAGAAACTAGTCCCTCAACCCAGCCTTACACCTCCTGCCACCATATACACCACGGGCACCATAAGCCAAGGCAATTTAAGTCCTGCTCAGTCTCGTGGACTTGCTGCTGCTCTGAGAAGCCACCCATCCACAGTGCTCCCTTGCAACATGTTTACCATAAAAAGGCAGCATGATGCTATTCAAACTGTCCTCCAAACCCACTTGCTGCAAGCAGGAGATGAATAAAAGGGGACATGACAGTTGGTGGGAGTTTGGGGGCAAGGGGTGAAGAGGAAGCATCTGCCAAAATGCTCCCTACTTGGGGACAGAATCTAGCTGTGCTGTTCAGAATAGCCCAAGGACTTTGTGCATCAAGCTTCACCTCTGGCTGAAGACAAGGTGTCTTTGGCAGACTCCTAGGCAGCCGGCTCTCAGATTGCTGTCTGGCAGAGCTAGAGCATCTCCTTGAAGAAGAGCAGCTCTGGCAGTCTGCACTGGATATGCCCCTAGAGTCACCAGCAGCACACACATACCCCAGTAAGCTGTGCTGGAGACCTCTGTCACGGGCTTGGGGTGCTATATCACCCGCCTTCGCACTTACAGTAGCAGCCCAGCCACCGTGAAATTCAGAGAAACTCGCAGGTAGCGCTGCATGTGAATGGAAAGTTGGGTCTAATCCATGTGATTCTGACTAAAAAGGTTTGTTTAGCGCCAGACTGCTTGCCAGCGGTATCTCGTGCCCTTTTTGAACTCAGCCTGCTGGAAAACAAACCCTCGGGGGAAGAGGAGAGATCAGGAAGGATAAAGTGCCTGCCCATGCAACTGTAATTCCCGCCGAGGAAGCCGCAGGCACACACTGTGCCCATTGTGCCGAGGTAACCGGACAGGAGGAAGGAGGGGCGGCTCGGCCCAGCTATGTGCGCACCCGAGAGGCCAAGGAAGCGCCTCCTGGCCCGCGGGCACCGCCGATCTTTGCCCCGGGCAGCGTGCGGAGCCAGGCCCGGCCGCGGGCAGGGGCGCTGGCCAGCAGCCTCGGCTAAGCGGGAGGCAGAGCCGGGGCAGGGCACGGCACGGAGGGAAGGAGGTCGCGGTTCCGGGCACAGGCTGGAGCCACTTCTGCAACAGGCTGCAGGCAGGCGGGCCCCGCGCCTCCTCCCGCCTACGAACGGGGACAGCCGTGCTGGTGCGGCACCGAGCAGCGGGGGCCGGGCGAGTCCTGCCTGCGCTCCGGGGAGCCCCCGCTGCACGGCCCGACCACCGCCCTTCTGCTCCCCGCTCCCGTCCCCCCGGCCCCGGGCGGGGACAGACACTGTCACGCACGGACGCGAGGACGAAAGCCCCGGTCCCCGAGGCCCCCCAAGCTTTCCGTGCCCCAGGGCAGCACCTCCCCTGCTCCGCACCCAGCGAGCGGGCACGGGCTGTTCAGCCCCGAGCGGAGCGGGGCTGTCCCTGCCTCCTCGGTCACACCTCACCCTTCCCCACGCAGAGCCCGGCCAGGTGCAGAGCGAGGCTTCCCACTGCCGGGCAAGCAGCGACCCGGGTGCCCATGCGAGCCCCCGGCTGGGACGGGGGGTGCCGCACGCCGGGTGACGGAGAGGCAAGCACGGCTCCCGGCGCCCACTCTCGTTCCCCACCGCCACCGGGAACTTTTTACCGGTGCTGCAGCCAGCCCCGGCAGCTCCCCCGAGCAGCCCCCGGCGGGCGGCCGGCACCCCGCACACCGCCCCCGGCCGCCCCGCGGAGCGCCAGACCCACGCGTGGGCAGACCCCCGCCCGCCGCATCGCTCCAGGAACGGCTCCTTCCCCGGGCCCCCCGGCACCGACCGCACCCCGGATCCTCACCCGGGAAGGCGGCAGCTGCGTCCCCGCTCGGGACACCTCCAGCCCGCCCTTACCTGCCCGGCCGCCGCCGCTCCTTCAAACCCCCGCCCCGCCGCCCATCGCCCGCTCGGCGCTCGGCCCGGCTCGGCTGCTCGGGGCGGGGCGCGGCGGGGGCGGCCCCGGAAGCGGCGCGGCGGCGGCGGCGCCATGGCGGCGGCGGCAGCCTCGGCCCGCGCCCGCGGAGCCGGCCCGCTGTGGCGGCTGCGCCTGCTGTGCCAGCGCTACCAGGAGTACGTCAGGCGGCACCCGGCCGCCACGGCACAGCTGGAGGGCACCGTGCGGGGGCTCTCCTACCTGCTGCCAGGTGCGGGAGCCGGGCGAACCCTCGTCCCTCCGGCCGGGGTCTGCGCCGGGGGCATGCGGGCACCGGGACCCGGCGGGGAGCAGGGGCTCCCCCGGCTCCGGGCGCTCGCTGTAGCCGCTCTCTTCCCTTCGCAGGTCGCTTCTCGGACTCGCACGCGTTGTCGGAGCTGGGTAGGTGGGCAGCGGGTCGGGGCCGGTGCTGTGCCCTTACCCGGGTGCATGCGGGTCGCGCTCCCCGGGCCCTGCTTTTGTCCATGACTGGCTGCGTTCTCGGGCAGCTCCTGGGAGGAGTCTGCACATCTTGCTGCCATCCTTCCCTCGTCCCCTGTCGGGGACAGAGGCAGCAGGGCCGGTTTGACTTGCTTTCTGTACATCCATTCTGCGTTGTTCTCTTCCTTTTCCAGTGTACTCTGCCTCCAACCTCCTAGTGCTGTTAAACGACTGGATTCTCCGAAAGGACCTGCAGCAAAGCCTGCCAGTGGTAAGGCTGGAGTGTGTGGGAGGAGGATTTGGGACAAATGCTTTTCTCCTTGTAGCAGCTTTCAGGGAGTGTCTGTAGAAACTTAACAGGTCTTTGCTGTGGCCTCTCTTTGTGGTCAGGTATGGAGAGGCCAGAGGCAACCTCTGAATGCAAGTAGAACAGCAGCCCTGTCCCATAGCTCCTGGCTTGGAGGCGTGGCTGGAGCACTCTCTGGACCACAGAAATCAGGCCCTGACTTGCACCAGAAGCTTCACAGGCTTTTTTGAGAAGCTCAGAACTTGAGCTAGGTAGAGGTGTTGATGAATAAACCATTGCTGTTTACACAGCAGTGGCTCTGGAGCACTGGAGCTCTGATTCCATCTGCCAGACGCTTCCTTTGCATATTGTATTGAGTAAAACAAATGTAAGCACCTTGCTACTATGTCTCTCTTGCATGAGCCCCAGGCTGGCTCCCAGCATTGTTAAACCCTTTGGGGAATGGGGGAGAGGTTGGTTTTTTCCAGACAGGGCTCTTCTGTTATAAACCTGTGCAGTGTGTGGGTTGGGTGTAGGCAGCTCCCTGAAAGGAACATCAGGTGTGTAACACACAGAAATGCAGAAGACTAGCTTCCCTGGTTAGAGTTGAATAGAATTTCAGCTGTTTTGTCTTTATTGATGCTTTTTAGTGGATCAAACCCTGTGGTTGACAGCAGTAGTAAGTTCCCATGTGGAGAGCAGAGACCTAGACTGGAAGAGCACCCACTGTCTGGGGTTTCATGCCTGAAATCTAGACTGATGCTGTGTTCAGCTGGCATTCACTCTGGTGTGGCTGTGGACTCTGGGTCCCCTTCCCTCTACTCCAAGCACACTCTCTCATCATCTCTGTCCAGAGAAGAGGTTGTCTTGTGTCTCAGCTCTGGGGTGAGGAGGAGGGGAGAGTTTTGCTGTGGAGCTCAGGCACAGTGCCACAACCCAGGAAGCTGTTCTGCAGTGTCAGTTGGGGTAGAGGCAATATAAAACACAGATGTGATGTTCTCCCTGTTTTTGGAGTAGTAACTCCATGTGCTGTTGTGATGTCTCAGTCTGCCCCTGCTTGGAGGTAGATAAATGGACTTGTGTGTAGGCTCCAGCCGCAGTGAAGACATTGCTTTTTGTTTTTGGAGCTGTGACTTCCAAGGCCATCTGGTGCTCATTTCTGAGGGTCCCACCAGGCTGGGCTGTGTTTCTGCCCTCTTTAACTCCCGAGCAGAACCTGCATCCTGTCCCCCTCCTCCCCTCTGTGTTTTGCAGTCGCTGCCCCAGCAGAAGCTGCTGACCTGGCTGAGTGTGCTAGAATGCGTGGAGGTCTTTGCAGAGATGGGGACAGCCAGGGTGTGGGGGGAGATGGGCCGGTGGACCATCATTGTCCTCATCCAGCTGGCTAAGTAAGTGCTGCGGACAGAGGGGAAGGGGCAGCGTGCGCTCGGAAAGGGGGCCTGGAGGGCACTCCATAGTACTCCAGAAAAAAATCCCACACAGGACTGAGCTGCCAGTCCCTGAGGCTGGGGGAGTTTGGAGCCCCACAGTTTACTGGATTCTGTGCCACAGAGGGGAGCACTTACACCTCTCACCTTGCCAGTTGCTCTGAGGAGACCTGAGAGTTTCCCCTCTTCTGTGGAAGCCACCTCTCCAGTGTAACAGGAACCCAACTCCATATTCTGGTATTGAAGACGTCCACCTGTCTGTTCACAGAGCCATCCTCCGTCTCCTGCTCCTGCTGTGGTACAAAGCTGGCATCCAGATGTCTCCTCCCATCGTGCCACTGAACAGGGAGAAGCAACAGCCTCTCCACCCCCAAGGTGAGCCCGTGGTTTGTCATCATTGGCTTGGTGCCTTGCTGAGCCACACGTCTTGTCCTGCTAGCCTTACACATCAGAGCAGTGGCTTGTGCACCACATGGAACCATAAGGTGTCTGTACTCAAGACTGTGTTGAACTTTCCACCCTTTGCAGAGGATGAGTTAGCCTAGTGGCAGGGTTGGCCTACTATCTGGAAGGAGGGGATGGAGAAGTCTAAGCTGGGAATTTCTGGCTGAACCATGAGTCAGGCTGCACGTGCCCTGGTCTAATGATGAGAAAAGAGGGCCTGGACCTGGGCAATGTCAGGCAGATTTACCTTTTCACGCTCTGCCTACTGTTGGGCCCTGCAGAATGGTCCAGTTTGCACTAAATCAGCCTTTCAGTCTGTTCTTCTTGGTGGCAGCATAGAAGGAGGGTGCTGCCAGCTCTGGGGTGTGAAGTGTATTGCTTTAAAGCCTGACCCCTGTGGCTGTTTTCTTCTGCAGGCATGGAAGACGACTCCTCAGGGAAGGATCAGACCTATGTTGGCAGGCGTTCCAGCCGTGTTGTGCGCTCTCTACAGAGCAGTAAGTGACCGAGCCTGTTTTTCAGCCTGGGCTGGTCCTGCTCTGTGTCTTCATGATGACATTGGTGTGAGCAGTAAAGGGCAGAACCTTGTATTGGGACATATCTTGCCACTCACTGGGCCTGCTATGGGTGGGTGGGGGTTTCACAGCAACCAGGGACATGGTGGAAGGCTAGCACTAGCTAGAAAATTGTGTTTTCCCAAGTGAGCCGTGCAACAGAGACAGCTCTTCATCATGGTTATGCTTTGAGGAGCACGGATCTTACAAGTATGTCTTCAGGCTTTCCTGTTTCACACCCTCACAGTGCAGAAAGCAGGGAAACATGATGGGAAGGTGTCCTGGTTTGGGCTGGGATAGAATTAGTTTTCTTCCTGGTAACTGGTACAGTGCTGAGTTTTGGGTTTAGTATGAGAATAATGTTGATAACATTATTAAAACTGATATTGTAGCTTGTTGAGAAGTAGCGGTTACTCTAAGTCAAGGACTTTTCTGATTCCTGAGTTCTGCTAGTGAGGAGATGCAGAAAAAGCTGAGAGGGAGCATAGTCAGGATGGCCAAAGGGATCTTCCATACCATAGAACATCGTGCCCACTGTATAAACTGGGGGAGTTGGCTGGGAGGGGCCAATCGCTTGTTTGGGAATGGGATGGGCATCAGTCTGGGGATGGTGAGCGGTTGTACATCACTTGTGTTTCTTGGGTTTTGTTTCTTTCCTTTTCATTACTGTTATTATTGTAATTATTTCTGTTATTTTACCTTATTTCACTTATTGAACTGTTCTATGTCAATGCAGGAGTTTTACCTTTTTCTGAGTCTTCTCCCCATCCAACCAGCCGGTGGGGGTGAAGGGCTCCATGTGGAGTGAACTAGCAGTCGTGTGATACCTAGTTTCCAGCTGGGACAAAGCTTTCATTTGTGTTAGTAACCAGACCTGCTTGTTTCAGCCCCTTCCCTGCACTCGCGGCACTGGGGGTCCCCCCAGCAGAGGGAGGAGTCGCAGAGCCGGAGAGCGGAGGAGATGAACCAGCCTCCCACTCCTCTGGGTCTCCAGGAAACCATCGCAGAATCCATCTACATTACCCGCCCCCTGCTCCACCGTATCCTGCCCTTCTCGGTGCGGGCTCCCCCCGCCCGCGGTGCCAGCAGAGGGTGCTGCGGGCTCGGCCCGGCTGCAGGGCAGTGCACGCCGGCACTCGGCACTCCTCCCTTTCTTACCCGTGGGTGGCTGGCCTCAGCCACAGGAGCTGTGGGTGCAAGTCCTTCCAGCCCTTTTCCCCGGGGCCCCAGCCCTGCCTTAGGGTGTAGTCGCCTGCACTTGGCAGAACTTTGTGGGTATGCCAGGTGATCACTTCTCTGCATGCCTCTTGTTAGGAATCTCTCATCTTTTCATTCCTTGACTGTGTGTTCCTAGTATTGAGTTTAGGAGTATGGGGCCAGAGATCATGGAAGCCATGGCTCCTCTCGGCCGTCCTGGACATCTCGAGGTCAGTCTGATGAAGAGTCTTCCTTGGTGCTTGGTTTGGTGGTGGCTGGGCATCACACTTCCCCATTCCCCTGGGCAGGCCCTGGGGCTGGTCTCTAGCTTGGAGATGGACACATCTTCTACACCACTCAGTGCTCTCTGTTCTGAGCTGGTGCAGGCTGCTCTGTGTGCAGCTGGGAGTGGAGGGCTTTAGAAACCCTCTTTCTTTTCCTGGTGGGCTGCTTTTGCTATGACTTAGCTCTCTGCCCTCCTCCTTGCAGTCTGAGTTTGCTGAGTGATCTGAAAGACCTGAACAGGCGAGAGCGGGCGGAGCTGAGGCGACGAACCATCCTGCTGCTGTACTACCTGCTGAGATCTCCTTTCTATGACCGATACTCAGAGTAAGGGGCCCTTGCTGGGCTTTTGCTGAAAATTTCCCTTTAAACTGAAATAGCGTCAGAGGACTGGGTGAGTAGATCTGAAGATGCGTGGGTGCCTCTGACCAGGTTAATCTGAGCTCGTGTAACAGCTGCCATTGCTGTTTGTGTTCAACAGCTGGGGCAGGAGATGTCCAGCTGGACTTGTTCATACTCTTTCCCTTTCTAGGGGCAGGATCCTCCTCCTTCTGCGCTTGTTGGCTGATTATGTGCCTGGAGTTGGCTTCATCACACGTAAGTGGATCCCACAGTTATATCCCCATTTCTGTCTGGTGAAGAAAAAGAGAGCTGTTGGGAACACTTGTCAATTGGTTTCCAGTCCGGGGAAGGAATTGGGAAGTCCCCAGAGAGGTTAGCACTAGAGCACCCTGTGTTAATGCTTGAGTAATTTTTAAATGCTGAAGGAAAATATTAATTGCTTCCTAGCTTGATGACTAGTAGTAAACTTCTGTGTGCCCTGAGGCTGCAGAGCTTGGTGTCTGCCACCTGGGCCTGTTCTCCTGGGCTTCCTTTCTGCACCTCAGCTGGTACACCAGGGTCCCAACTTTGCAGCCCTGTTCTGAATTCTTTTCCTTGATCCCTAGTCTGCAGTGTGGACACGAGGGGTAAATAGGTGCCTGGAAGTATTGAACCAGGCAGAAACTGACTGTAAATCGGAGAGGCCAAACCAGGTCTGTGTTCTAGTTCTTCACCAGAGGATCCCTTTATTATAGGCCAGCATTTCATTTCCCCCCACTCTTCCCCTGATGATGTTAATAATCCTTTTGTGGGGTGATTCATGGCAGTGATGTGACATTACATCAGCCTGGCATCATGGGATTGCCCTTTCTTTGGGGAGGTCACAAAGCTGTCTAGCTCAGGAGCCACTTCCTCCAATTAGTGATTTCAGAGAGGTTTTGGAGCCTGCATTAAGCCCTGTGCAACGTAAGCATTTTTGCTCTGCAGCAGATGCTTCTTTTGCACCTGCTCACTATTGCTGAGTTATCTTCCCTCTTCCCTGTCACAGCAGTGTTCTCCTGACTCTCTGCATGTGGGTTTTCCCCTTGCACGCTGTAGTCCCCGTTTCCCACTGGAGTTAGAATATGTCAGCTCTGAGGGAGTGTGGTTGGTGCCCCACACCATGGCCATGCTGGCCATGTTTCACACCCCTCTTGATCCTGCTCTGATCTCTGGCACCACATTACAGTGTTGCCTTGCATCTTGGCAAAAGTAACTCCTGTATTCTTGGGTTCATCTGAGTTGTGTAAGAGGAGATTTGGGTTGTTTGGATCATAATGAGAAGTGGGGGATATACCCCATAGACACACAGCTTTAAATTGTTGCCTTTCTACATGTATGATCCCTCTGTTCTCTTGTTTCAGGGCCACTGATGGATTACTTGCCTGCTTGGCAGAAAATCTATTTCTATAACTGGGGCTGATAAGAAGATGATTACTCTCTGCTAAAATCATGGCTGGACATTCCTAAGGAGGGCAAGCAGGCTGGGGGAGGGATGTTGATAATGTCTAATTTTCAGTTAAATCATAAATGAGAAGCTCCTGTTCTGCAGAGCGAGGAGGGGGTTGTCTGTGATTTTTTTAACAGATCTAGGCGTGAATGATGGACACTAAATATGTGGGGAGACCCTGGCCACCTATTTCTCTGGACCATTCTGTGGCTGCAGCGGTGGTGATGGGGCAACCTCTTTTTTGAAGCACTTGATTTTTCTTCTTTTGTACGGCTGCGCTGCGATAACGCCAGGTAGCGCGGTGATTTCTGGAGAGACTGTCTCACGTGTCAAGGCACCGAGGCTGACCCACAACCTGCTTGTGTTGGCCGTGCCTGGCCCATCTGCTTGGAGCAGATCTGTCAAATAAACTGACTGAATGGAGAGAACTGAGCTGAAGAGCCTCTGCCTCTTTGCCTGGGATCCCTTCTGTCTGGTTGCCAGCAGGTCTCTCTGTGTCAGAAAGAGCAACTTTTGCATTTGTCTGACCTGGGATACTCTGTCCCTCTGTCCCTTTGCTGTGGCCCGTGTCACTGAGGGCCCCACATGTTGCTCAGCTGATGGTTATAGCCTTTGTAATTCCCAGTGCTTGCCTCAAGTCCCCAGAGTCCTGGGGTTCCCCTGGGGGTACACAGAGCTGCAGTCTGCAGGCTGCTCTCCTAGCACCAATGTGTTTTAAAAGGGTTTGCAGAATGGCTGCCAGCCAGGGCTTGGGGGCTTGGCCAAGGGCAGAGAGAAGTGATTAATTCAGCAAATCTGCTGTGCCACGTTTAATAAAGGGCCTAGGAGAGGCCTGTGTCTCCTCTAACAGGGGGACAGGTGGGGGACCAGTCTGCACAGTGAGCTTCTGTGGAAGTTCCCTTGGGCAGGTCAAAGCCTTAGTCAGCTGGTGGCACTGGGCTGTGCCACAGGCAGCTGTTTGGGTAGTGAGTGTGCCCCAAGTGGGAATCAGGAACATTGCTACCTGAACCATCCCTGAAGGATTCTCAGGCTGCAGGGGCCACAGCCTTCTTGCCTCAGCACCCAGCATTGGAAATGTAGTCCCACACACACATCCCTCATGGGCCACCACAGTTGGGGACCACAGGACTTTGCCAGTGTGCGGGGTCCGTGTTGCCACCTCAGCTGGCAAGGCCCTGCAACACGGTAACGGGAGCACAGAAGGGCCATGACCAAGGAACTGTGCTCCCTTTGCTCAGTCTTTCAGCAGAGGAAGATGCTGAAGTGTTGGCTCCTGCGACAGAGTGGTTCTGAGATGAGATTCCAGGGTCTGCTCTTGGAGGGTTTGAGAGGAAGGCACAAGCAGGTGCTGAGGGACAGGGACAGCCCTGACTCTACAGAGGGACATGCACCAGCACAATGAAGGCTCAGCAGCTGGCAGGGCCCAGGCAGAGGCAGCCCAGGACCTGAAGGGGACGAGGTAGGAAGGACAGCAGCAGCACCTGGGAGGGGCCATGTCCCCTGCCCCACCCAGCAGGTGTCCTGGGCAACCGAGGTGGCTCCTCTGTGACCTTGCTGCAGAACAAGTGGAACCGGTCAGTGTGCACCATGCTGTGCTGCCTGCTGCTCCTCGCCCTGCTGCTGGGGGCTGTGCTCCCACAGCCTGTGCACCAGAGGTGATGGCACTTCCCTCCTTCTCCTCCTCCCTGCCCCGGTACCTGCAGGCACCCCAGGGCCCCTGACATGGGCCGGGACTTGCGGCACCAGGCCTCGAGAGCAGGCCAGACTGGGTGGAAGCTGCAGCACATGGGAGCTCTTGTGCCGGCCTGGGTAAGTGCTGTAGGACCTTGGCTCACTCCTGGCCCTTGTTTTCCTCTCTAGGAACAGCTACTCAGTTCCTGAGGATTTCTCTGCTCCCCTGGAGCTCCCGCAGAAGCACTTCGGCCTGGTGGATGGTACAGTGCTCTCCTTGCCCCATGCACTCACCCCTCCCCGTGGGTGGCTGTCCCAGAGCTGAGCCCAGCCCGTGCTGCACCCACAGATTACGGCATCAAGCCCAAGCAGCCTCAGTTCAGGACGCGGGCGGCCCCGGCGCGGCCGGCGGAGCTGCGCAGAGCTCGCAAGAGCAAGCGCGACGGGCTGGACCTGCTGGAGTACTACGAGGATGGGCGCCTGTGAGCCAGCCTGCCCCCCTGCCCGCCACAGCCCGGGAGGTGAGGGCTGGAGCAACAGCTGCTGCAAGTCCCTTCCAATCATCCTCTGGTCTCTGGCCTCCCAGGACGGCAGCCAGGGCTTTTGGACTAAAACCGAGAAGCTCCAGCTCCTCTTGGGATCCCAAAGGAAAAGAAGGAGCCAGGGCCCAAAACCCTTGTAGTGGGAAACAAACAGCACAGCACCTCTGCTCCATGAACCATCATATTTAATAGTTGTTGCCATCACAGCAGATCCAGCTGAAGCACAGAGATCGCTGGCTGCAGGGACCGGGACCGGGAGAGCTCTTCTACCTCCCTGGTGCTTCACACAGCTCCCTGCAGCCTTTAGCCCTTCCCTGCTCCATTTTGGGCAGACACCCAGCTTTGTGCAGGGGCTGAGCCCCACTGAGCTGGGGGCCTCCTGCCCTGCCTCTGCCACCTGCAGCTTGGGGGAGAGGGGAAAGGGGCAGAGAAAGGCCTCCCTCCCGAAGGTATAGTTACTGCAGGGAGGTATGAGGGGAATTTTTCTCCCTCCCCAGGGCATGGATACAAGATGGAAGGGGTAGGGATGGGGACAGAGGCAGGGGAAAGCTGTCTCATCTCATTCTGGCTCTGGCAGAGGAGAGACTGGGGCTTCCTCTGCCACCTCTGCCCAGCAGCCATCTCCCCAGGGCCTGGCAGGGAGGTGATCCCATCTCCCAGGCAGGAGCCAGCATGTGGGTCTTGTTTTCTGTAGCTGCTGTGTCATACTGCAAGAGACTGACTCTGCCACCGCAATTAAAAGTCACCCCAGATGGATGTGACGGGAAGCTGTGCCATGGTCACACGGAGGAGATGCTGTCACCCCAGCCTGCAGCTGGACAGGGCACGAGCACACTACAGCCCCCACCCACTGCTCACAAGCAGGGCACCCAGTGGGTGCTTCTCCAATAGAATAAACTAAGAGTATTTTGTACAATAAACACAATTTGTCCAGCCCTCCCCCCTCCCGTCCCCCTCAGCCCAAGGAAGGGGAGTCACGAAAAGAGGCGGTGCTCCGTGCCCCGGGGAGCCCTGCCCCGGGCCCGCTCCTCCTCCAGGCTCCAAGCAGCTCTTGTCCATGCACGACACGGGGAAGGGGCAAGACTGCAGCCCTGGCTGTGCAGGAGGTGCCTGTGCCAGCCCCTACTCCAGGTAGATGTCCTCTGTGGGGCACGTGTACTCCACATACTCCTTGTAGAATTGCTGGAAAGCCCTCCTGCAACACAGCACCAGGCAAAGCTTAGCAGCAGCCTCCTCACAAGGCAATTATAGACACTCATTTCCGTCCTGACCCTCAGTCCCTACCCTGTGGCCTGTTTGATCCCCCAGCTCCTGACCTCTTCTGCATTAGCCCCAGAGCTGCCATCAGAGCCACAGGGTCTCCATCCTTGCTCTGATCCCCTGCACAGTGCATGACTTTCAGCCATCTGCCTGCAAAGCCTTGCACTGGGACTTGTTCCAGTACTGTCAGGAATATGATGCCCATAGCCTTGTCAGCCCTGGCTCTCATGCCAAGCATCCCACTTGAGGAAGAGGTGCCAGCCTGGGGCCAGGTCCAAGCCCCACATGTATGGGGAGGTGGCAGGATTCAGCCTGGCTGTCTTGTTCCTCCTGCCCTCCATGAGCCAGCCTTCCCTGCCCAGCCAGGACTCACCCTACGGACTCTGCCAGTGGCTTCGTGGACTCCTCCGAGACGAAGACATGACAGGCAAATCTGTGGTCAGCAGGGTGCTTGGTGATGAACCCAAAATATCTAAGGGCAAAGAAAGTGGATGTGACTGGACCAGCAGACCAGCAGGCACAGGTACCCCAGAATCTCTGAGGTGTATCCACACTTAAGCACAGGGATTTGTGATCTGAAACTCGCCCAATAAATCCTGGTGGCCACCCCAGGGTCATGCCACAGCCCATGTCCAGAGCTGCAGCACTGGGCTCACAGGGGAAGGAAAGTCCTCCAACCTGGGGCTCTGGGAAACCTTTCCTTCCTAGCCCCAGTTGTGCTACCCCCAGGGAGCAGGAAGGCAGCAAAGCCTTGCTGCTGAGCTGCACTACACTTCCTTGCTACTCACTTGTTGTTCTTTGGATGGTACCCACAAAAGGAAATATTCTTCAGCTGGAAGAAATGGCTACACTTGTTTACCTGGGGGAGAGAAAGAGAGAGGGGATCCGTCAGAGCTTTTCTCCCCACCCCCTGCAGTGCAGCTGGTCTCTGGCCACTGGAAATGCGCACTTGGAGACTGAGGAGTGAAATTAATTGGAGCCTAATCCTGGGCTGCTATCAGCAGCAGTTTCAGGATTGCTCCAAGCACCTGAACAAAGGGAGCTTTTCCAGGCAGCCCAGCTGGCTCTCACCCCAGCTGCCTTTACCGCCAGTAGCTCCTGCAGGATTTCCCTGGAGGAAAATTTTTCCTGGATTTCCCTGAGTCAGACTGTACTCAGGCTAGGGGCAGTGCTGCTGTTCACCAGCATTCTCAGCCCTCCTTCTTCACTAAAAAGGCTCTCAGAAACATCAGTATATAGCAGATGAATCGATGACTTACAACTAAACAAGTCAATTCAAGCCTGGGTGTCAAAGGGTCCCAGCCAGAAATGAAAACTTATATATACAAGTTCTAAAGAGCAACTAAGTTGATGGCATCCTCTAGATACAGGCAAGATTTGTAGAAACCTCAGCCCAGCTCTGTCACAGCACTCAGAGCCACGAGCTACTCCTATCCCCCAACCGGAAGGGAGGTTTCCCAACAGCTTGCTGCAAAGCCCTCACTTTGCTCTGCTCAGTGCTTTACTAGGCTACTTATGCAGAATGCTAATCAGCAGCCTGCCCTTGCCAGATAAAGAGATTACAGGGCAGATCTGGAGGACACCACTCAAAATAGTAGCAGAAAGGTTTAGCAGCAGCTGACAGATTACCGGGTACGGCTCAGCTCGCAGCATCCCAGCGCAGTGATGTGCCTGGCAGCTGTGAGAGCATCAGCTAGCAGTGCTGCCCAGAGCTGGGGCCTTGTGAGGCTTGGGGGACCTCAATGATGGGCCTGAAATGCTGATGATGGTGTTTCTCACACCCTCAGATGTGTGCTGGAGACCCTTAATTTTCATATGCAATCATGGCCTGTAGCACAGAGGGCACGAGGCAGTTCAGAGCAGCAATCAGGGAAGGGATGAGATGAGCAGGGAGCAGGGCACTACCTTGCTGTGCTCCTTGGAGTCGTCAGCTTTCACAGCAATCTTGACCCCGCGCACACTGATCTCCAGGACGCAGCTGGAGGGAGGGTTAAAGTGCACAGTGAGGCGGCGCGTGGTGGCAATCTGCACAGGAGAGAGGGAGACAAAGCCGTGGGACTCCTGAACACTGATGATGGTGCCCCACTGAGGCTCTGCCCTGCTGCCAGAAGGAGCAGGCACTCCTGCTCCCTGGGATGGGGTGGGATGCTACCTTCTGCATGGCCGCACAGAGCACATCGTTGCCCTTGTGGTAGGGAACCTGCACGGAGCCAAGGAACTTCACCCGAAACTGGTCCACCCAGTCACTGCTCTTGGCCAGAGCTGGAAAAGAGAGCACATGGCAGAGATCATCTCTGGTGACCAGGTATGTGGGCTGAGCTCCACCTCCTCTCTCCATCTTCCAACTCCTGTGCTTTTCCCCGCCCAGGAAAAGCTTCCCTCAACAGCAGGTACCAACTCCCAGCATCACAGCAGAACCTGCTCATGGCTCCCTGCTGGATACCCAGCTTGGTCCTCCCCGCAGCCCCCTGCTCAGCACCAGACTGCTCAGCAGGGAGGATGTGGCACAAGCTGGGGACATCAACAGGCTGCACACAGAGGCTTGGTACCTGTTACATGGTCTGGGTCCTTGGTGACTTCAATGGCATAGTAGGCAGGAAAGATGCCCCGATCTCCTGTGCGCATGTTGTAGGCCTCATACCAATAATCTTCTGCCTGCACCTCCACCAGCAAAGGATCATCCACCTCCAGCTCCAGCTCGTCCGCGTGGCGAGGCACAAACCTGGGCAGAGAGGCAGTGGCTAGCTAGCAGTGCTGGTGGCCTTCTCACTGGCACACTGCTGGGGCACCCACCACCACACCAGGCAGCGCCCTGGGAGCCACGGGGACTTGACATGCTAAATAAAGCACTGGAGGAGGTTTGGGCTCCACAGGCAGCAGCAGCATCCTGGCACCTAATGCAAGGGTATCCCCTACTGCACCACCCAGGTCTTGCCCATGAAGGAGGCTGGGCAAATGTTGCTCCTGGGCAGGGCATGAGCTACAGGCACTGGTTTGTTCCCCAGGGCTTCCCACACCAGAAACACTGGGGCTTGTGCTAGCCCCACCTTGGTGGGGGTGCAGCACCAGCTTTGCCCCGATAGAGGCTGGGGACAGTGCCTGCGCCTGCAAGCTCACCTAAAGACAGCACGGTGAGTCTGCTCCTGCTCCTCCCCGTTGATCATGCAGGAGAACAACCCAAAGGACTCGGCACCTGGGGACAAAGGCAGAGGAGGACATGTCAGCACTGAGGGATCAGCATCACAGCCAAGAGAAGGACATGGGCCAGGCCATCTGCCGAGGGTCCTGCAGGATGGCTCATCCAAGACAAAGCCATGCAATGCCACAGGAGGGAGAGGCATGGCTGGAGCCGCTGCGCTGGTGCCCATCAGTCCCCACTGGGAACAAGACCTCCCTACACCAACACAAACAGCTCTGACACCTGCATGGGACCAGCCACACTGTGGGAAACCCTGCCTGCTGGAACATGCCACCAGCGCTCTTCTGGGCTTGGAGAGGAGTGTGGCATGCCAGGAATGTGATGGCCCCCTGACTCAGCCTCCCCCTCAGCATGGCCATACCTTGGGCAAGCCAAATGAGCAGCCTCAAACACCTACTGCCACCCCCACCTGATACTCACAAAGTTTTTCCAAGCCCCACCATGTCTCCTGGAACACCAGGGACAAAGCCACCAGCTGCAGCAAGCAGAACTAAGGCTCAATGCTGCTGGTGTTTCCTATATCCCGAGCGTGTACCAGGGACAGGCAGGGCTGCCCAGGCAGGCAGCCACCAGCCCACCTCCCCACAGTGCCCAGCACTCACTGGAGGAGCGTGCCCGACCGCTCATGAAGACATTGAGGAACTTCTTGGAGAAGTGGATGTCTGCCTCGGGGGTGGAGTCCTCGGAGAGGCAGACTGAGTCACGCTTCAGCGCATCCTCCTCGTACTCCTCGCCAATGGCCGACTCGTAGGGCGAGGAGATGCAATTGTCATAGACCGTGGCCGAGTCGCTCTCATCACTGTAGCCTGAGTAGCACTGCTTGAGGCTGACCAGCTCCAGCTGCACGTTCTCATCCACCACCAGTGTGTATTTGACAGAGTCATAGGAGAGGGCACTGGTGTCCGAGCTCACGGAGGCTCTCTGAAGGTTGTGCCCTGGCCGGGAGCCACCGTTCCCACCACCACAGGAGGCCCTGGGCAGGTTTGTCTTGTCAGGGGAGGACATGTAGTCCAGCACCTCATCCTCCTCGCTGATGGAGGGGTTGGTTTTCCCTGCCAGGGCTGAATAGCTGGAGCTGTCAACGTCAGAGCTGATGGACATGCGGTTTTCACTGGACTGGGACAGGAACGGCTTGTCAGCCTCCAGGGGGTCCGAGTTCTTCTGCACAGGCGTCAGGTAGATCTCCTCCGTGGCCTCCAGCCTCACATCCGTCTGGTAGCGGATGCGGTCCCGGTGGGCCTCGGGGCCCCTGGTGACCACCACCACGCTGGCGCCGTGCGGCGGGGCCCGGCTGGTGGCCTGGTGCTTCTCGGGCGGCCGGGAGGAGGCAACGCAGGCTGGGGCCATCTGCGTGGCTGCTGTGCGCCGGCACGGGCTCTCCGTGGATGTGCCCCGGTCTTTGGTGGAGGTTGTGCTGTTTTGGTGATTGACCTCATCACTCAGGCAAACGTGGTCATGGGGAGGGGTCTGCTCACCTGTAGGGAGAGGAGAGCAGCGTAGACAGCCACAGAGGGGGATGCTCCCTGACAGGGAAGGTGTTCAGGGATGCCACCCAGACTCATAGAATCATAGAATCATTTAAGTTGGAAAAGACCTCTAAGATTCTCAAGTCCCACTATTAATACTGTCAAGTCCACCACTAAACCATGTCTCTAAGCACCACATCTACACAATTTTGAACCCTTCCAGGGATGGTGATTCCAGCACTTCCCTGTTCCAGTGCTTGATCAACCTTTCAATGAAGAAATTTTTTCTAATATCCAATCTAGACTTTCGCTGGTGCAACTTGAGGCTATTTCCTCTTGTCCTGCTGCATGCTGCTTGGGAGAAGAGAGCAACTCCCAGCTCAGTAACAATCTCCTTTCAGGTAATTGTAGAGAGCAAGATGGACATGCACCCTGCATCCATGTGGATGTTTTCCCCAACCTCCTGCTCCAGCACCACTTGCCTCAGGCTCCTGAGCACCACGAAAGGGTGCAAGGAGCTGACTCTGGCCAAAGGCCTGAGAACTCACCCGTTTTCAGAGGGGACGACGACCGGGACACCCGCTCCTGCCAACTGTGCTTTTTCCCCAGAGAGTTGTTATTCAGAGTGTCCTGAGGAGAAGAACAAAGCTGCCTTACAGCCTGAACAATAAACAGCATGTGGCACGGCAGCACCCATTCCTCCCTGGGTCCACAGCACCCCGCTCAGCTGGCATGCTGGAGCATATGATGCCTGGGGAGACCCCCCACCAGCCCCACACCTCACCATGCTGCTGCTGCAAGAGCTGGCATGATGGCTGAAGCAGGGTGGGCAAGGAGCCAGCTGGGCTACATTCATCCACCAGGGGAAACTTGGCTGCAGAAGTTCATAGCTGGACAGTCCCAAGACAAAAAATTCAAGACCAGAGCCTGCCTGCATGCTTTGCTCCCATCCTGCCAGCCCTGCCTACCTTCAAACCACCCAGCTTAATGAAATGGGGGAAATCCCAAGGACCAGGTGTTGTGCTGCTACTCAGCTGGAAGCCAGATACTGGATGTACAAACACCTGCCCCTGGAGACATCCACACTGTGTGTACACGGGGGCACACACAGATACTGTGCATGTACACAAATCTGTACATGCACAGTATACAGTTCACTGGCAGATGTCAATCCTGAGCAGCTGGAGAGGAGAGGAATGATCAGGCCATCCATGCTCCCCATGCTTGGGCGAGTTTCTGTGGGTGCTGTGCCCTGCCTGCCCAGCCCTGGGTGGCTGGCCATGCATGTGCACAAGGGAACACGTGCTCAGCCTCGCTGCAAGACCCAGGGACCAAAGCTCACCAAGCCCCCTCTAATGAGGGCCCTCCTGCAGATGAAGGACAAGTCCTCCCTGCTCGCCTCCACAAGGTGTGACATTCTGCCTGGTGCAGTGCCAGCCCTCATCCCATTCCTCCATCCCCAAGTTCTCCCTGGATGCACTCTCCCAGCCCCTCCCACAGGGCACTGAGTGTTTCTGCCCCAGCTGCAGCAGTGGCATTTTCCACTCTTAGTTTTTGCTTAAGTACCAAAGCCCTGCTGGGACTCCCTGGATTTTCTCACGGCCTTATCACCAACCTGCAGCTGTTCCCAGCAGCACAGGAGCTGCCCTGTCCTCACTTTGCTTCCCCACCGACACGAAGGCAGCCTTTGCCCCAAAATTCCATCATGTCACACACCGCTGAACCATGCCTGCCAGATCCCTGCCTCCGTGTGGGGAGGGAGAGACCCCTTTCACAGAGCTTTGGCAACCTCCCACCTTGGCCTCCACGAGTCCCTCCTGTGCCAAGGCAAATAACAGCACGTCCCTGCTAGCCTTTCCCAGGGACATGACGGGCCGGGATGCGGGCCAGGCAAGCTGTCACAGCGATGGCCTCTGCGTGCAGAGTGCCACAGGGCCAGCACACACAGGCCAGCCTGGCTGCCTGGACTGGGACAGGAGGCAATGCAGCGGGCACAGCCCACTGAGCCCAGCCGTTCCCACAGGGCCAGAGCACTCAGGGGTCTGTAATGCCCCACCAGGGTGGAGAGGCACTCACCTCTTAGAGGTGAAGTCTTAGAGGATGAACCTAGCCAGCCACAACAGGTGTTTCTTGCCCTCTGGGCAGCTGGGGATGTTCCTCTCACCATTTCCTGGCCACCTGCCTGGGATGATGATCATAGAGTGCCCAGCAGCAACTGAGACATCACCAGGCTGGATCCTGGACCCACAAGAGCAGAGGGTGGGATGATGCCTTGCTTTGTAAACACCCTGTCTGGCAGAGTGCCTGGTGCCCCAACTGGGCATTCAAGAGAGGATGCACGGCCATGGTCCCTCTCCTGACTACTTGTAGAAGGGAACTGGGCAGGTCAAGGGGATGCAGTGTCTCACAAAGTGGAGACAGATTTCAGGCTGGTCCCCAAGGGATGCTCTGCACCCTATCCTCTCCTCAGGGCACCACATGTAGACAGGGAGAAGGTGCCTCTGGCTAGAGGTAGGAATCCAGAACAAGAACCCAAAGCACTTTACAGCCAGCCTCTCACTGGATCCTATCAATGGCACTATCCTACCTGGCCAGCCATGCTGCAGTCCCGTGCCCCCATCTCCACTGGCTCCAGGCTCCCACTGCCAGCTGCAGCAAAGCCCCCTCTCCCACTCCCCATGTCCTCAGCTCAGCTGTGCCCACGCCCCCCAGTGAGCTCCACAGCCTCCACCATCTCCTTGCAAGGGGACTAACAGCTTCCCCTCCCCAGCCTTCCATCTCTGCAACTCCCTCCACCCCCAGCCCTCTCCAGACGCCTGCTCCCACTCCCAGACACTGGCTGGGACCGAGTGTCTGGGAGAGGGCCCTGCTGTTCCCCCACCTCCCCCAGCTGGATGTGGCTGCCACACACCACTTGCTCCTCGGGGTCCCTGCACAGGGTGGGACAAGGCTGCTGCTGTCCCCTTGTCCATTATGCTCAGTGGAGCTCCCCCCGCCTCCCCAGCCCTGCTGCCTTTGTCCCCGGTGCCAGCTGCCTGCGGGCGCCTATCCTTGGCTCTGTGCCTTCCTCCTCCTCCTCCCACCCATGGCCTCAGGCAGAGAGCTGGCATCAGCTGCGGGTGCTGGGCTGGTGACACCCAGCTCCGACTACTCCCCATCTGTCACCCACGGGGACACCTGCCTCTCACTTCATGCTCCTCGGCTGAACGTCACCGCGACGAAAATCCTCCCACTTGGCAGAAGGCAGCGCTGAATGGAGGAGGGTGGCAAAAATAGCCCTGCACGTCGCGCACTTTGCGTGGGTTTGTAAAGTTTGCAGAAGCGACACAGCAAAGGGACTCCAGCCGCTGCCAGGGGGGTCACCAAAACCCCATCCACCCAGGGGTGACAGTAACACCCGGCTGTGCGGGGCAGGCAGTCTCGGCTAAAGCCATCCAAAATCTTTACAAAATCTGAGCGCGAGCAAGACAACAGTACCCCCTTGTCCTCCCAGGCCACCATTTTGGGCGTTGTTGCTTTTCCGTCTCTCAGATTTCGTACGGGGTTCTGACATTAATGCTTCTCTTGCCAGGCACCACCGCTCAGAGGCTGAGGCCACCAGGTCCCCACTGCCAGGCATGGGGCACCTGTGTCACCAAGCTGCCCTAGAGCTGGTGCTGCCCCAGCCCGGGGCAGCTGGAGCCCAGCCAGCTGCTGGTGCCGGCCCTGGGCTCGCCCGTCCGTGGCGCGGTGCCCCGTCCCGCGATGGCTCATTCACGCGTTCGGCATCCATGCCTCGTCCGCTCCCCATCCCACGGGAGCCCTTCGCAGCTCCCACCCTGCCCCTGCCGCACGGCTCTGCCGCGCCACCCGGACCCTGCCGGGGCACATCTCAGTCCCGACGCGGTTCTTGTATTCCCTCCCCACCTCGGCGGCAGAGATGAAGGAAGGACCCACCCGGCGCCTCAGCCCCCTCAAGGAGCCCCAGCCGAGCGCAGTGCCGGGATGCTCGGCGGGGCGCAGGGGCGGCCCGCCAGGGCGTGCTCGGGTCCCGGCACCCGGGGACCCCCGGGCCGGCAGATCGCTCCCTCCGGCTCGGCCTGCGCTGCGCCCGGCCCGGGGACGCGAGCGGCGGTCAGGAGGGACCTCTGGGTGGCGGAGGCGGCTGCCCCGCCGAGCATCGCGGGCAGCGGAGCCGAGCCCCGCCATGCCTCCGGCCGAGCCCCGCCATCCCCTTCCATTCCCTCCCCCTCCCTCCATCCGCCCGAGACAAAAGCCCCCGGCGGGCGGCGGGAGCATCCTTCCTCCTCCGCACCACCCGACCGCCCCGGGTCCCCCATCCCGCCTCACCTGGCTGCGAGGCACCTGCGGGAAGAGGTTGAGGGTTGTTGGTCGCTTCGGCCTGTAGACTTCGGTGGTCCCGGCCGGGGGCTCTTTCTGCAGCGGCTCGGGCGCCGTCTGCTCCTCGGCCGGCGTGTCCCCCGCCGCGTCGATGAGGTCGAGCTGGAGCATCTCGGCCTGCAGCCGGCTGGCCTCCCCGCCGCCCGCCGCCCGGGCCGCGCCGCCCGCCCGGCTCACATGGCCCTGCCGGGATTAGTGCCCGCGATCAGGCCACCGGGCGGGCGGGACGGGCCGCCGCGCCTCCCGCCGGGGCCGGGCAGGGGGGCCGGGGCCGCCGCATCCGCACCCGCCGCCGCTGCCTTTTAAAGGGGCAGCGGTGTTATTCCCGGAGCCGGGGAGCCCCGCGCCCCCCTCCCCTCCTCCCCAGGCAGGTGTGGGCGGCATCCTTCCTCCCTGAGTGATGGGGCTCCCCCGGCACCTTATCCCCGCAGGTGTCTGTCTGTAGGTGCATGCAGCCGTCACATTCACTGGGAAGCACACAAACGTGCACACCCAGGTTTCATCTCGACAGAACAAGGACATTTTTTTACAGCGAGAACAACCATTCTGCAGAACAACCTCCCCAGGGAAATGGTAGAGTCCTCATCTCTGGAGATTTTCAAGCTGCCACTAGAGAGTGTGCCAGATCGCCTCACCCAGACTCCCCTTCCCACACAAGGTTTGGCCAGGTGATCCTTTGAGGGCCTTTCCAGCCTGGGCTGCCCTATGATTCTTCCTTCCAAGGCAGACTGTGTCCTTTCTTGGTTCCTGTCCTGGCAGCTGGGACTCATACAAGCATATAATCAGTTTGATCAGACTTGGTCCACCCCCTGCCCTGGAGCAGGTCACTTGGGCTCTTGTCTGTCACACCTGAACATCCTCAGATGTTGAACCCACCACCACGCTGGGTACTGGCACCATGTACTGCACTACTACTACTACCTTTTCTCTCCATGGGGTTGAAATTTTCACTGCACACCTCTGAAAGGAGTCGGGCTCCTCCTTCCCTGTAATGCCCACCTGGACCAGCAGCTCCTTCCCCTTGTCTTACCCATCTAGGACAAGCCTCTGCCCACTCCTTGCATTTGCAGGTATCAGGACCTGAGGGATGGATGCCCACATGGGAGGGATGCCCTGCACTGGCTCTCCAGTCCCCTGCTGGTGGTGGCTGTGCTCTGGCTGGAGGCAGCTCCACTCTTTTCCCTGCACCCTTTTGGAACAGGGTGGCCACTGTGGCCTGTGGGGACTGTGAGGAGCAGGTGTCCCATCCCACCACCCTGGCTGTGCCCAAGTGCTGAGCCACCACACTCCTTGTGGCTGTGTTGCTGGGCAAAGAGGAACCAATGTCCCCTCTGTGTGTGTTTAAAGGCCAAGGCCCCCTCCTTGCATGAACTGGAGCTTGCACATGCACATGTTGCTGCAGCCAGCAGAAAAGGCAGCAACTTGGCACCATCGAGGTGAATTCCCTTTGTTATCAGCTGTTTGTGGTGACTGCAAGCTTGTCAGCAGGCAGAGGTGGGGAAGGGTGGGTTTTTGCAGCTGAATACTGTCCATGTCTCCAGCTGCATGGAGGATGCCCCTTGAGTCATGAGAGAAGGAACAGCCCCAGCAGCTCTGGCAGCCATTCCAAGAGCTCTTGTTGCTACCAGCTCCTGAACTGTCAGACAAAAGCCAGCACAGACAGGGCTCTGCCTGCTGCAGGCACAGTACAGACCCTCCCATGGGAGTCATTTCCCCTCACTGTCCCTGCTGAAGCCCTGCAGTGGGCGAGCAACTGGAGAAGCACTGCCACTGACACTTGTCCTCTTGAGGCTTTTAACATTTAAATCCCTTGTTTTGAGCATTAGCCTTCATGCCACAAGTTGTGCATTGCTGTCTGTGACAAATCACGTGGATTTTAACAAGGAAACCGAGGCACGGGAAAAGAACTGGAGGGAAATGCCAAGTGAATAGATTATACCTAGCCAAGGTGGGTGTAGTGGACCCAGCTGGTGACATTCAACCTAGACTGCTAATGGTGCTGCTTCCATAATCCTGTAGTTGTAGCAATCACTTGGAAAACTCACAGAGGGAAAAGTCCCAGAAGGATGCAGAAAAGCAAATCAGTGTCATTCTGAAGAAAAGGGCACCCTAGCAGGGGTGCAGCATTCCAGGTTCAAAAGCTAGGAGAAACTACAGCCACTGCAGGTATTATTTATGGCCTGTAGCTCAACAAAGTGATTTTGAAACCATACAGAAATCAATCACCTTACTGGATTAAGTGTGTGAGTGAGACCTGCAGTGATCTGCAAAGCAAGGGCAGGGACGAGACATCAGGAAGCCTTTCCTACTGCAAGGACACTGCCCCACCAGAACAGGCTGCCTTGGGAGCCCTCTAGGAACAAGTTAATGTCACCTAAGGTCAGCTTGAGCATGCTCATGTCTCAGCACAGATGCAATGCTGAGGTGACTTCCCAAAGTCCCTTAGGGTGTGTGGGAGAGCAGTCCCTAGAATCCTGCAGCAGGATGAACACAAGATGCACACCTCGTCCCCAGTGCAGTCACGGGGACACTCGTGCTTCCTTACAGACCTATCCCTGGGACAGATGTGATGCTGGTGTGCTCCTGCTGATCCTAGCTCCCACCTGCATGGTGCTGTCCCAATGGCAAAACGTCCCAGTTCCTACCAGAGAGACTGGTCTCTCTCTGACAGTCCCAGTGTTGTGATCCATGGCTCCAGGGGGCTGGAGCAGAATGAGCCCTGCTGCAATTGAGAGGTACTAGGATCACCCCTGGAGCACTGGTCTAAGCTGGGGAATCCCCTGTGTGGGGCTGCTGCCCACCTGAGGAATCTGCTTTCTTGCCTAGGAATGAAAGGCTCTTGCAAGAGGAGTGGAGTGATATGCAAGATGCTGCTTGAGTAATGCAAGTCTCTTTCCTGCTCCCCCATTCTTGCAGCCTTCACTGTCAGAGGAGGAGTGGCAAAACCTTCAGCTGGGAAAAGCATTATGTGAGCACAGGGAAGCAAGGGGGACTTGCTGAGCAGAAGGCACCACTGTGCCCCCTCTCCCTACCACCTGCTGGCTTCAAAGCACCAGGAGAAGCCTCTCTGCCCCCAGCCTGGCACAGCCACAGCTGGCCACGGATCACAGAGGCAGCTCCATGGGACAGCCTGTGAAAAGCTGCATGGAGTAGGCAGCCACCTTGCTGCCCTCTCCTTTGCTCCCAGCCCACACATCCAGCTCCCCACCACCCCCCGGATCGCAGGCTCATGGCAGTGGCTTCCCCCCTTTGGGTCCTGCTGGCCTTCCAGGAGCAGCTGCCAGCAGCAGCACACTTGGATCAGTGGCACTGGACATCAACAGAAACCCCCTGGCATTTCCAGCATTATTATTATACTGAAAAAACCCTGTTTTTTTCCTCCAAATATCTGTATCTTCATGGCTGTTTCAGACCTTTTCATGAAGGCTCAGCACAGCCTTGCATCGGCTCTTTTCCCTTTGGGCGCTTGTTCTCATGCTCTTAAGTATTTCTAAGAGAGGTATTTCTTTTTTAATTTTTTTTTTCATTCCTGCATTAACCATTTCCCACGGTTCCTAGAAAATAGATGAGGCACTAAACTTTTATTAACCTCTGCCTGGCTGTTTGCTGGGATCCATCTTGCTGAAACCAGAGTTTGTCACTCTGGATTTCCAAGCCACTAAAACAAGCCACCAAGTCTGGTGCTTTTGTTGCAACCATCCCTCTCAACACACCTGACTGCTGCCATTGCTGAGGTGGAGGTGGTGTCCCTCGCCCTGGTGGGCCCTGCTCCTTTCCTGCTGGCCTTCAGCCCTGCCATTCAACAGCCCCAAAGACACCTCTGCTCCTCCTCTGAGCCCTGTACTCAGCCTATCTCTCTTCTCTCTTCATTCACTGGGGACTTCTTGTTGAAATTAAGGTTCTTTTCAGTCATATGTGGTATTATTCTTTGCTCCTAGTACACGGTCTCCCATCCATGAGGTGTGGTGCTTGTCAGCAGACAGTTCCCTCTTGCACAAACCTCAGTCTACACCTCCTTGCAGTTTCTGTGTGTCTGAGCCACTATTTCTGAAGAGCTGCTAAAATAGCCCATAATGAGGTCATCTTTGTTTTCCTGGGACCAAATAATTCCCCAAAGCCCATCTCTGTTTGGGTGTTGACCTCGGCACCAGCTGCCCGCTCCTGCCACAAGGTTTTGTCATCTACCAGCTCTGCCCAGACCCTCACCTCATCAAGGCACTGACAGTCCCCATCCAGCAGTCACCTTCACAGCCCTACCCCAAACCAGGTAGGGTTTGTCCCCTTGTCCCTTGCCAGTGCTTCCTGCTCGCTGTTGGGTTACTGTGCCTGCCCACCTCTCCAGAACTCGCTGCTGGGCAGCTGGATGACTCCAGCCCCTGCTCCCCAGGTCCTGTTTCCCCCTTGCCCATCAGTCTCTGCTCTGGTGTGACCCAGTGAGCCAGCAGCTTGCTTTCACCCCACATCTCCATTGCCAGGCTTTCAGCAGCTGCCTGGCCCTGCAGGGCAGACCAGAGCCAACCCTTCAATCTCCGTACCACAGCTGCTCTGTGGCACCGGGCAAGCCAGGAGCAGGGCATCAGCACGGCCCCCTCACGCCGGGTCCCCGTGTCCCAGCGCCCCAGCCTGGCCCCCCCTGGCAGCCCCAGATGGTGCAATCAGCGCTGCTGCTGCCTGCCGGTCACTGCTGCCTGCCGGTCACTGCTGATCGCCGGCCCGGCCCTGCCCTGCCGGTCACTGCTGACCGCCGGCCCTGCCCTGCCCTGCCCTGCCGGTCACTGCTGATCGCCGGCCCTGCCGGTCACTGCTGATCGCCGGCCCTGCCCTGCCCTGCCGGTCACTGCTGCCTGCCGGCCCTGCCCTGCCGCACGCAGACCCGGCCACGCTGCTCCCCCCGGGTCTGACTGCCTCCATCAGGCACATCCCGCAACCTTGTCGCCCCGAGCTCGCTCCGGATGGCAATCAGCTTGGAAAGCTCCCCGGCTTCTCGTCTTCAACATTTGGGATTGAAAAGCCCCTCTCACAGCCATTGTTGTCACCACTTTCCCTTCTGCTCCTCGGGCAATCCTCCGTGTCCCATATAAGCCATTTGGACATATTTTTAGCAGGCTTTTTTTTTTTTTTCTGAGCATGATAAGCTTCCTCCTTTGCTGTGTTTATGAATAACTCACTGCTTCCCCTACGGCAGCCTCGCATCCCACTCCAGCAGACTCTCAGTGCACCCGGACATTTGTGCAAAGCAGCTCTGAGCTGTCCCCAGGGAAGGCATGGGGCTTGCTCCCAGAGCCTGAGCAAACCCTCTGCTGAGGGTCAGCTCTCTGTATTGCAGCACAGGAATGCAGGAACCCGAGTGAACTGTTTCAAACGGGCAAAAGAGATTGGTTTTCCTGCCCCTCGAGGAAGGGCTGCAGCACTTGAGCTGCAAGTCCCCCCTGCCCCTTCCCCTCCCTGCCAAACTTCAGCCAAGGGCCGTCAATCTGTAGAGAAAAAAAACATCCTGCTCTGAGCCCAGTGGTGCTATCAGCAGAGGGGAACTGGGATGGCTAACAGGAAAAATCCAGCAACACACCCACAGTCTGTCTGCCTCACCTATTGCAGGCAGGAGGATCTTCCCAGTGCCAGGCCCTCACTGTGACTGTGCCCCCTCATGGATGGCCAGCACTGGGTGTGCCCTTGGCTTTCCCTGCTGCATTATCCCTCCTCCCTTCAGCATACACAGCCCATGAGCCCAGACTGTCCCAGAGAACTCTGGTCATAACATCCCAGAGCAGGAGGAGGCTGCAGATGGAGCAGAGGTATTGAGCAGCAGCCCCTATCTGGGAACAGACAAATTTTTTCTGGGAAGGTCACGAATTAGACCAAGAGCACAGCAAGACACCTTCACCTCCCAAGGATGAGGTCTGCCTGTACCGTCCTGCCTGCAGTGAGGGATTCCAAACGACACAAATTCGCTTTCTAATTTTAAATCTGCGACAAATTCTTGTGCCTTTCCTGTCCTCGCTGGGTCTTTATCAGTTTCGCAGAGGAAGTATTTCCTCTGAGGGACAGAATGATTCTCAAACCACTTGGCTGCTCCTCCAGCATTTGCATCCTTTAGCATGAAGCACATTGACAAAATGCAGAAACTCTGTGTTGAGAGGTATTAGTTCTTAGCTTAAAGAAAGTTTTAAGTAGAATGAGTTAGAATGGGTTCACAGAGTTATAATACTGTGTGATCTACTATGTTGTTTGCTAGCTTTCCTTGCCTAGCATCAGTAGCTGTTTCTGCTGAAGCCTTGGGCCACAAGCTGTGAGTTTACACCTAGAGATGTTTTTGGCTGGAACTGACTTAATTCTCCTAGTAATTTTCCTAGTAGCTGGTGCAGTGCTGTGTTTTGTCTTTCTTATGAGAGGAGCGTTGATAACACACTGATGCTGCTGTGGTTGTTGCTGAATTGTGTTTATCCCAAGGCTAGGGCTTTTTTATTTCCCCATGCTCTGCCAGCGAGCAGGTGCACCAGAAGTACAAACCAGAAGACAAGGAGACTCCAGCTGTCAGCAGAAGCTGTAACTCCACAAGATAAGAACAGTGCATGGCCTGCCTGCACAGACACAGAGAAAGAACCCGGTAAGATGTTAGAAGACCCCAGCCCAAAAATCACCACTGGACCAAGAGGTGCATGGAGAGTCTCTGAGGGGTGTGTGCATGACTTGTATGGGCATAATTGCCCAGGGGTTTCTTTGTCCTGGGTCCCCTCTCCACAGGCACCCAGCTTGAGCTGACCTAGTGCTGTACCACTAAACTATGTATTTTATAAAGTCTGAGCCTGGGGCTTTGCTACAGAAACCTAGGGTCAAGCCTGAAGGAGGAGGAGTCAGCCTTAGAGTGAGGGTGTGTTTGAGTGAGGGGTTCAAAAGGGCACCTGTCAGCTTTCTGAAGCTGCCTGCTACAAAGAGACTCTGCTCCCAGCAGTTAAAAGTCTCAGGTGGTGTGTGTGTGATTCCTTGAATGGGGGTGAGAATCCTCAGGCCGTGGCTTTTCTTTAACACCCTGCACATTTCCAAATCCAACGTAATTATCAATTTATCTCTACATTTCTGCCCCCGTGGCCTTCTAGGGAAGTTCAAACAGTGGTGTGAACCCCATCAGGTTCTTGACAGCGTGCTCTAAGATGGATGGGAAGACCCAATTGCAGCACCTGCACAGGCTTCCCAGCTCCCATCTTTATTCCACCTGCTGCCTGCTGCCATCAGAGCTACCTCCCTCATCCCTGTTTCAGCAGCCTCCAGGCCTCCAGCCCCCTAAAGGCCTGTGAACAGCTCTAGCTAAAGCTAGCTTGCAAGCCAGAGAGAACACCTCGGGTGAGCAGAGGACAGCTCTCACCGTGCCAGCCCAGCTGCACCCCCAGGTCCAGGGATGCATGTGGGGACAAGAGGAACAGCCCAGGTGGGACCTTTGGTGCCACCTTGCAAATGTCCTTGATTCCTGAGAATGCCTGTCAGGTGCCAGATGCTCGCTGGTCATCCTGCTCAAATGGGGGCATGCCCCCATTTGCACCCAAATCCTTGGGCTCACCCCTGAGGAACAAACTCCAACCCCTATAGCACAGTGGGAACCAGAATGCACCAGCTTTGAGATGCTTTTTTTTGTCCCTCGAGTTTGGTTCAGAAAGGATCTGCACTGTGCTGGAGCGAGGAGAGGGCACTGCCAAGCAGAGGGGATTGAACCATGGCAGTGGGCTCCTTGAGAAAGCATCACTTGTCTGGGGATCTGGTGGTCCTGCATGTGGGCTGATGGTCCTGCCAGCCCCACTGGCACATTCTGCCCATCCCTATCCCTCTCCCCATCCCCATCACACTTACCCGGGTGGCCAGGCTCTCCTTGCAGTGCAGGCTGATTCCACACTCATCAGTGATCTCAGAGAGGTCTTCATCCTCAAATTCCTCAAGGCTGATATCATGGGTGAGCCTGGAGGGAGTGGAGATGGCCTGGTCACCCACTGCCCCAGTGGAGGACAGGAGGGTGCAGGGTGCCGTGGTGGCTGTGGGCTGGGAGCAGCACTGACACCTCAGGAGAGGCTCTCCCAGTCTCTGCCAGGAAGAAACACTGGGAAGGCAGCTCCTTCCCAGCAGGGATAGATGTGTCCCCATCAAATGCTTGGGCTTGGCATGGTCCATGGCTGTTGGGAGGCAGGAAGAGTGTGTCCCAAAGCAGTCCCTGCCTGACCAAAGACAGCAGGGACATGCAGGTTGAGAGAACATGGAACAGACAATACAGCCAACCCTGTCACAGGATGTTTGTTCTGCTCACACTATCCCAGGGAGCCTCTGGGATTGTCCCAGCTGGGCACAGACACCCAACAGGGCAAAGACTGGGGTTACAGGAAGTGGAAAGGGTGGGGGTCCTGACAGGGCACAGCTGGAGGATGGACCTGCTGGGACAGGGGACCACACTGAGACCCACAGAACTTGTAAGCACAGCAAACCCCTCAGCCACGGCACAACCAGCCCCTGAGCTGCAGCTGGAAGGGATGTCCCAGCCCAGCTGCCTACAGTGAGAGGTGGGCAGGGGTTTCCCTCTGCACCAAAATTACTCCCCAGTGTGACTATGGGCATCCCTGTGAACATTTGTGCTGCTGAGCTGGTCTGTGTGGCCTCAGAGGTCCCTTAGAGCTGTCAGCCCCAGCTACACAGACTCTTTACACCCCTTCAAAACAAGAGAGATCTTTTAGCAGCTGAAAATGTGCTGATGAGCCCTGGGGGAGTGGTGAGGTGCTCCTGGCTTCTGAGCATTAAAACATTTCAACATGGTGGTACCTCAATGCTCTTCTTACTTATTCATTACCACAGGGGTAAATAAAAGAGCCCAACTCAAAAGTCCTTGGCTAACCTATTCATACCCCAAAGTTTTGTCTGGAGTGGCCATGGACATTGCTTTGCTTGCCACCATTTCCCTTTGCTCCCAGCTGCTCTGGATGGGAGACACTTGGGTGAAAGGGCTATGCCAAGCCCATCACCCCTCTCTGGCTTGGTCCCCAGCAGTGCAGTGAGAAAGGTTTGAGAATGGTGTTTTGTGACCTGCAGAGCTCCCACTCTCACTTTAAGCATTGCTTGTGCATCTTGGGGCTCCCCCTTCCAGTGGCACCCACCCAGTGCCATGGAGGGGTAACATCTCCCCTGTCCCAGCTCCTGGAGAGGGAAAGGAGCAGAAGAAGCCCATGGGGGAAGCAGCATCTTCCCTCTGTGTTTCTGAAGACCCCACCACTAGTGGTCTCCTGGGGCGAAGACAACTGGGAACAACCATACCCATGGAGGCAGCCCCTGCATGACACAATAGGAACGCAAGGACGCAGCCCTCAGCACAGGGTGGGATGGCTGGACCCCCCTTTGCCTCTCTCCTCCTGCTGCCCATGGGAGGGAGGCAGTGCCGAGCAGGAGGCTCATGATGAGCCTTCAGAGCACAAATTGATTTCTTCTCGGGTTACACGGGTCGTCAGGGTGGGACATCATCCACTGCGAATGCTCGGGGCCTCCACCCGCTGTGCTGGGGGAGCTCAGCGAGCACTGCGGGGGCCCGGTGAGAAGCACAGCACTGCCCAGGGGCTGCCAGGGGCTCCCTGGCTCTGCAGGAGCAGCCTGACAGGGTGGCAGTGCCCCCCGCTCCAGCATGGGGACAGGCAGCCCAGTCCCTGCTCCTGGGGATGGGAGATGCCCAGCGGGTTCCCCAGACCGGCCCTGCCTGCCAATGCTGGGGCACAGCAGGAGGTGCCCAGACACCTTCTACCACTCTGGTGCCCAGCTGTCACGCAGCTCCCCGCACAGCCAGGAAAACTTTGGGCTCAGCTGCGTGCCAAGTGTGCTCCTGTCCTGTGGCCATCGCTCACAGAGCAGGGTGATGTGCCCAGGAGCAAGGGGCTGCCCCTCATTCCCCTGCACGCCCGCAGGACAGTCCCCCCTCCCCTAGGCCCAGCCGGTCCCCTACCATTTCTCCCACTGATCTTCCAGCCAGCTCTCCTCCTCGGTGCTCGACTCCATTTTCAAGGGCAGCTGCATCGAGGAGGACCCCCCTTCACTGGGGGACACACTCCCACACCCAAAAACCCCCCAGACCTGCTGCGAGGAGTGGCCAGGGAGATGGCAGCCGAGCCCTGGTGCCCGCTGCCTCTCCGCCTGCCCCGTCGCAGTCTGTGGCTGCCGGTGCTGCTCTGTACCCTCACTGCGCAACCTGGGGAAGCTCATTAAAAATAGATGGAATCAGCTGTCCTGGAGGGGAAAAAAAAATAAAAAAAAAATAACCTCCCCAGCTGAGCCAGCGCCAAGTCCCTGCACTCTGCTGGGGATGCTGACTGCCTCTGCCTGCCAGCCAGCCAGCCTGGCTCCTGGTCTTGCTCCAGCACTCGGCTCCTCAGCACCCACAGTGGGCACAGGGGATCTGCTAACCCCACCACGGAAACCCGCAGCACCTGGCCTCCTCCTGCCCTTGCAGCATTGCTGTCCCCCACAGCAGGGGGACACAGACAGGAGCATCTGTCTGGCTTCTCACCAGGTGGAGCGAGGCCGCTCACTGATGCAAAGGCCAGAGTGTTTCCAGCTCAGCAGGGACTGGTGTCATGGCCAGCTGCACTTCGGAGCCGAGGGGAGCACCTTCACCAAGGGACAAGCCCAGCCAGCACAAAGCAGTGCTAGCAGCACTGTCCCTTCCCTGTTTGCCCCCACCCTAACCCCCAGACCTACTCCTGCCTCAGGCAGGATCATCCCTGGGCTTCCCCAACCTCTAACCCACGCTGAGGGCCAGAGAAATACCTGGTGAGCTGCTCTGCCAGCTCCCACCCCTCTTCTGCTGCTGAAGGAAATAGGGGTCTTTCCCAGGAGGGGCTATCAGGTGATCAGCTGTTGCTGACAAACTGTTGGCACAGTGGCCTCAGATAATCCTCCACCACCCCCCCAGGCCTCTCAGACCCACTCACTCCTTGGCCCACCAGGATGAAGCCAAGCAGCTCTAGGAGAGGCACCCACCACGACTCTGAAATGGGGACAGGGCATCCCCTTCCCCACAAGCTGCACCCACTCTGATACACAGTGGGGTGGCACTCCCACTGCCACCCATGACAGCACTGCTGCTCTCCTGCCTCTCACTGACACCCACTCCAGGAGTTTCAAGTAATGGATGCATCTCCCACCACCTGCTTGGGTCCCAGCTTTGCTCCTGAGCAGATTAAAGTGGGTGATGTCCACAGGAGTCCAGCTCAGGGCCTGGGCTGCCCTGCTGAGCTAGCCTGTTGCAAGCTCTCTCCCCACCAGTGCCACACCACTGGTGAATGTCACTCATGGTACTGTGGTCATTGTCACTCAGCCCCACAAGAACGGCATTCAGGACTCCATCTTCCCTATCAGCTCTGCCTGGAGGCACCTCATCTGCTTGAAACCTCAATTAATGTAACAAATAAAGAAATCTCTATCTCCGTATTACTTGCGCCCTTTGCTCCTCTCACATGGATGCTCCAGGATTCCCTAGGAAATACAAGGAATGCTCTCCATTACCCACCTCTGCTCCCTGTGCTGGAAACACCCCTTCTTCCTCTCTTGCTTCTCAAAGAAGCTAAAAATACCAGCAAAAGGAAACAGTTCTGACTCCTCTCAGCTCCATCATTGGCAGTGAAAGTCTGAGCAGGACCTACACGTGTATTTTGGCCAACTTCCCTTGCCAATGGCCACAGCATCACAGCTATGTGGGAGTCTGTCTCTATCTGTGAGGGTGGGAGAACCCTGTCCTTGCAGGTTATGAGTGCTTTCCTGAAGGATGTGCCAAGAGGCTCTGAAGGTGGGCAGTCCTGCTGCATGCATGAGAATGGATAAACTTGGGATTCTCAGGAACCGTGAGCAAGAGTACACACATGGGTGCATGAATGGAGGCAGATGTTACCTGCCCCTGCCAGGAGCAGCTTGTCCTAAGAACAGCCTTGTAATCAGTCCTGGCTGCTGTGCCTCTCTTGACCCCATCCTCTGTCAGCCCACTGCCACTGCCAAGGATTTTCCATGCAGGGGTTTGGCCAGGGCAACACGGCCTGATGAAGCTGGGCACTCCAACAAGCCCAGCTACCCCAGCCATACTCTGATAGTCTGCTGCCAGGTGCTGTGTACAAGTCCTGTAACCAGCACCGGTGGAAAAAATAATACCAACCTACATTTGCTGCCCCCTCTCTTTTCCTTCCACCTCAATGGCCACAGAGACTGCTTTATTGGAACCGATGGGAAGGCGCCTCTCTCTCCATCAGAGGAAGACAACTCTTTCGTCTCCCCTCACAAGAAGACAGGTAGCCCCATTTTGACGCCCAGCTCATTCATTTCCTCCAAAGAGTGTATGCTGACAGCTCCAGATGAGCACGACAGACACATAAAACAAACCACAGTGCTAGAACTGATTTTTGCCTCAGCCTGAAGGCGCGTCTTTGAACTTCCCGACACGGCGGAGAGAACTTCTTCCTCCAGAGACCCCCTCCCTTCCCAAAGGGCTGTGATTTCTGACAGGGCTCCCTGAGTAGTGGAGTAGTTTCCCCTCTCACCTGACCTATGGAAATAACTCCCTAAAGGTTTCTTCCCCTAGGTGCCTGCCTGCCCAGTAGCCAAGTGGATGCCCTTTGCTTTTATCAGGGAAAGCTGAAGGAGATAGGGGGGATCACTGAGTGAGCCCCTCCCAGGTTCCAGCTACGTTAGAGCTTCAGTCTTGGGGACAGTGGGGCAGGCAACACTGTGAGCTCTGCAGGGCCCTGCATCCAGCTGCAGCCCAGTTGTACCAGTCCTCCCTGCCCCTCTAATGCTGGGTAGAGGGACCCCTAACCCAGAGAGGCCCCAGAGAGCCCCTCACAGGACAGCCTGCCACAAAGCACTTAGCAGGGCAAGGAGCTGCAACACAGTGTCCCAGAGAAAGATGTTAAGGAGCTCTGGTGAACACAGACCACACTGCAAGGCTTTGGGAAGCTTAACAATAAGAGGGAGGCTGGATGAGAATGACTTTTTACTGCTGTCTCCTAAAATGCTGCTGTTATTGTCATGATGAACAGACACCTCTGGAGGACCTCCTGGCTAAAGGAGGCATCACCTCACCAACCTTTTCCTTCCACTTCTTCTCAGACAACACCAAACCATCCCTGCCAGGCCACTATGCCTGGTCTCTTCAGAGCTTCAGCCTGCTTGCTGGCCAGTACCAAGCCCCCTCTCAATTCAAGCCAACCGCTCACCTAATGCCTGGGCTGGCACGTCACTGCTTGGAGCTGGGAGTGCAGGTGCATGTACCAAAGGGCAGAGATCTGAGACACCCCATCCTGCAGGCAGCAAGCAGGGGCAGAGGGCAGGGCTCAGCTCACTGCCAGCCATGGTCTGAGCCTTCACCCTCAGCTGCACTCATCACTGCTGGGCCCAGCTCATCCGTGGGGGACAGCCCCTCGCTGAGCCCTGCAGCACGGGATGCAGGACCTGGGACATGCACAAACCAAACTGTGACATGTAACCCAGCTTCTGTTTCACAAGCATGGCTCCCTCCTCACATGACACTCCCCGCCACAACATCACCTCTGATCTGCCAGACCCTGCCCCAGGCTCAGACACATCACTGCATTTTCTTCCACTTACACTCCGAGCTTGGTGCCTGGGGAAGATTTTGCACTCCTGCCTTGATTCCTCAGTTTTCCACCCAGCTGCACAGCCCCCTCCACGAGGTCACTTCTTCCCTGGAGCAGGCTGGCAGCACGGAGGGCTCCTTTTCCAAAGGTCTGAGGCACAGCAAGAAGCAGCAGCTCGTTCTCCCTCCCAGGGCATCGCTGTTTCCTGGGGAGCAGGAGGGTGCCCAGGGGGCAGCCACTACATCCAGGACAGAGCCAGGTGGTGGGCCCAGAGCTGCTGGGCAGCTCAGCCCCCGGCCCCTGGCTCGGTGGCCAAGCCCCCTCTCCCTGGAGGATGATTCCAGAGGCAGCGTTTAATCGCTGCCTTTGCAGGGCACACCAGCCATGTTGCAACAGCTCCCAGCAGCTCTCGCAGGCAGCGCTGCAAGAGGAGGCAGATGCCAAAGACCCGGAGCCACCAGCAAAGGGGGTCCAGGAGCAGAGCCCTTCAAATATTAATTGCCTGAACAGCACCTTTGCTTGACTGCACCCATCTGTTTCCTCACAGGGACCCACGGGTTCCCCAGCCTCAGGGGCTGGGCCTGACAGAGGAGGGTATGATCTTAGCTGTGGTCCCAATTGTGGACCATCCCCTCTTTTCCACCCAAAATCTCAGCATGCAAAGCAGCTGGCACCATCCCCCCTTCTCAGACAGCTCCCCCCCAGCACCCCTGGGTGGCAGAGGCAAGCAGAGAGCAATGGCTGACGAGGGCACGGCTGCCGGGAGCAGCGATCCTCCCCTAATGGCAAGCGAACACCGCACCTGCAGGCAGGGCAGGGCTCCTCCCTTACCCACCCAGCACAGACCCTGTCCCAGAGCTACTCTCAGCAGGCTCCAAAACCCCCAGGCATCCCTGGCCCGGCCCGTGCCATCGGAAGTCCCTGGCACAAACCTCATTGGGTTTCAGAGGAGACACAGCCCCCTGCATCCCAAATCGATGGGAGCACTTGGTATTGCTAAGAGGATCAATTCTGGCACTCTCCCACCGTCTCACTTGGGGTTCCTGTTTCGCAGGGGCAGGAAGGAAGCAGAAGCACCTGGGATTTCTAGGAAAGGGCTAGAAAAACCTTTCCTTGGGGGGGGCGGGAGAGAGATGAAGATTTTTTCTTCCATGAGGAAGAGGTGATGGAAGAGGAGATGAGACAGGGAAGGGGGCAGGAGTGGGGTGTGAGGAGGACACGAGGCCAAGCAGGGGGCTGGGAAGCTGCAGTGGTGGATGTGTGGGGTGAGGGCCAACATGGCTTGGGTGGGCGGGCTAAGCAGCCATGGGGGGCTGGAGCGATGTCTGCGGTGGGGGTTCAGGGGTGGCTGGGTGGGGGGCAGAAGGGATGGCTGGGGCGGGGGGCCGAGGGGATGCGCGGGGAGGGGGGCAGAAGCGCTGGAGGAGGCGGGGGACCGGCGCGGCGATGCGGGCGGGGGCTGCAGCAGATGGGGAGCGCTGCCCCGGGCAGGGGGCAGGGGCAGCCCCGAGAGGGTTCCGCGGGGGGACGGCGGCCGGTACCTGAAATTGGGGGGCGAGGCGAGGTGCAACCCCAGGAAGGGTGAGGAGGCGGGCGGGGATGCAGCTCCTTTCTCTCGCTCCGCCATTCTGTGGCTCTCTCCATGCAGGCGGAGGGCGGGCGGGAGGGAGGGAGGCAGGGAAGGAGGGATGAAGGGAGGGGGATGCTGGCGGTGCCGGCGGGGAGGGACATACCTGCCGCCGGGGCGGGGGGAGCAGGGGCGCGGCCCGGAGGCTCCATCCCGCGGCTCCCGGCGGCAGCCGCAGGACAGGCACGGCACAGAGGGAAGCGTCACCTCCCAGCCCGACCGCACCCGCCCCGCCCGAGCCTCGGGGAGCGCCGGCCCCGGCGGGGCAGATGTGCCCGCAGCTGGACCGGCCCCCAGCTGTGCCCGCAGCTGGAGGCTGCACCCTCAAGGGCAGGTGCGGGGGATCGGCCCGGCTCTCCCAAGGCCGGGAGGAGCAACCCCAGGAGAGGCTGGCCGAGCGGGCAGCAGCGGCCCGGGGCGAGGGGCTGGACACAGAGGGCCACTTGCAGGGGTCTCCTCGGCGGCGGGGAGGGGCCTGGAGGCAGCAGGAGCAGCAGAACAACCGCGCTGCGCTTTGGCACCCATGGCGTGTTTGCGGCACCTGGCAACAGGTCTGGCAGCCCCGCTACAAACCCTGTCCCCGTCGAAGCTTACCAGGGCTGCAAGCACTGCAAAGGGAATTAAAAAAGCAGCGTACACACATCTTCCACAGGCACAAAGGTGGGGAAAAAATGCATCTCAAGGCTTCAGGTCTCTCCCCAGAAAGGGCAGACCCACTTTTGCATCCAGCTATGTCCCAAGAAGCATTTTCTCTTGGGTGGGTACTCATTGCTGCTACTCTTCCTTACCAGCCTGAGCAGGTTTCTCTCCCCTGCCTCTCCTCCCCATGCTTTGCAGGCTGTCTCAGAAAACAGTGCAGGTTGTGCTGTGCACAGAAGTGGACAGCATCAGTATTTTTAGATCCCAAGGCTACTTCAGTACCTGAACAGGAGAACTTTCCCTATTCCCTGCGTGCCCACTGTGCTCCCAGTCCCTGTCTGTGACTGTCCTGAACGGCCTGAGTGGCAGTCCTTTAGCAGTTCAAACATAGAAGATACATCCGGTCCCGCCAGTGTTTCTCACACCGCAGGGCTGACTGCCATTGAGCCGATGGTATTAGCTCTTGGCCAAGACCCAGGACGTCAGCTGCTTCTCCAGAGAAGAGCAAGCAGAGCCCTCCAAGGCATACAGTCCTCTCTCTCAGGAGTCAGCCTCCTGCCAGACAAACTGGAAAGAGATGTTACTCCTGGACTAGCATGGAGACAAGCACACACCCCCGTGGTCACCATGTGCAGGTAACCCTGGGGCTAAGTGTCCCCTTTGCTGTTGGGATGCACAGACTGAACTGCATTACATGCAGGACCCAAGAGACTCACCAGCATTCATTCAAGGAGCTTTGGGGGAGCATTGATGTAGCTCCAACTCAAAGCACAAACCCCACCTACCAAAATGTGATTTCTCTGCAGCATGGCTGTTATTTGGCCTCTGACCAGGGGCAGAAGATAAGGATGTTGCCTTGGCCCACTGACAGATCACCACACTGCAGCTCACCCTCTGCTTGGATGCCAAGCACCAGAAGTTCACCCCTTAGTGACCTGACTGAAGGTCAGGTCACCAGCCCGGCTCAGGCTGGCCTGGCAGAAGACCCAATCTGACCTTTCCAGCTGCACTGCTGTCAGTCAGGTCTACTCCTTAGATGCACAGTAGAGCACAGGTCCCCTGGGAGAGTGCACACACATCTGCTGCAAATTAAGAGAGTGCACTGCACTTCCGTCCTAGCCAGCATCTCTGCTCACAAGGCATCTGCTGATTTTTCTCTTTCAAACTGTCCAACTGACCATCAGGCTCTCTTCATACCAACTATTCCCTAGCCTTAAAGGAAACCTGAGGAGAGGTCATGTGCTGAGAGTTTTCCTGCTCCTCTCCCCCAGCTGAACCACCTGATCTCCACCCAGATGCAGCTGTGATACCAGACCAGCACTCTGCTCTCTGTCAGCCATCCTTCTCACTGCTCTTTCCTCCTTTGCCTCAAATGGCCACATTTCCAGCTCCATTTCTTCATATCCAGGTGTGCTTTCTATTTTCAGACCTTTCAGCCAGCCCCTCCTGAAGCCACTCCAGCTCCTTCCTTGTGCAGACAGAAGAGACATGGAGGAAGGGAATTTTCTCAAGCACCAGCACATGGAGCAGGCAGTCAAGTCTCTGCTAGCAATCCAAGGTTACCCATTTCCAATCCTGAGCCACATCACCATCCTTCCTTTGATGGGTAAAACAGATATCCTGGCCAGCACAGAGGAGGAGCCTCAAACCCAGTCTCTCCAGCTTTAGTTTACATTATTACACTCTAGCTAGAAAAAGCTGGACTGCATTTACTGCCATTCTGGCTTGTAATCTTCTAAAGCACAGGCTGCTGTTTTCAAAAGGTTTTTGCCACGTGTGAGCCACTCCAAGCATTGAAGTTTTACTTTTTCAGGACCAGAAGGTCCTTGCCAGAAACAAGAGAACAATTCAGCAACACCATGAGCTGAAGCACTTCTGCCCCAGATCAGCTCCACTGCTAAACCTGGACAAGGAACTGCATGGCTACCTGCACTTCCTAAGCCTTGCTGGTTATAGGAAAAATAACGTACCTCATCATCTGCTAAGAGGTTCCAGTAAGCAGGTCTACACAGGAGCACCAAGGATGGCAGCATGCACAAGAACTTGACTCTCACTGTGTCCTTGCTAGTTATTAGATTGCTAAGTCTACTGTATTTAATACCAGTTCATGACTTAGAAGTCATTAGCCAAGGCTCAGTCACTGACAGGATACCCATGCTGAATAACTGCTCCCAGCTCTGTAGGACTTCTCTGCCCCAGTATCCACTCTCAGTTGAAAGGAGCCTTCACACCACACTGGGGAGCATCCCAAAGCCACTGATCCCAGAGGATCAAAAGGCAACTGCTCCCTCTGTCTGAGCAAAGAGCTCACACTATGCCTGGGTCGGGGGTGCTTATGTCAGGTCAGGTATTGCCAGCTTGCCCTGAGACACAGAAAACAGGAAACAGAAACCCCCAAACTGGCATCCATTTCATGCTACTTTCTTTACAACAGCCTCCAGCAGTCCTCTGCTGCTTCTGAAACAAAGATGGTATCTTCACTAATGGTTACTGATGGCTTTTTCTTTCCCAAGAACTGGACGAGTCTTTTTGAACTCAAACTGGTAGCATCCACTACTGAGGAACTTGTCACAAAGCTAAGCAAGGTGTAGGCTTGTTCAGTCTGCCATCTTGTACTTTACCAAACATGTCCAATTCTAAATATTAACAAAAACAATGAACAGTCATTCCCTACTTGTCACACAGTTTTACCCACCTTTATAATTTCAGTTGTGAAAAGATGTCAGTGGATGAATCCCAGCCTACTTAAAAGATTTCTTGAAGGAAGCTTTTCCCTGGCAAGCCTGAAGTGTCTGTGTCATTCCCAGTGCTACTGCCTGAGCTGCATCTCTTCCAAATAACAACATCCATATCCCAGGTACCAACAGAAACCTTGCAAATGTGATCTCCCCCACCTCCACAAAGCCTTCTAGATCACTTAGGAGATGTAGCCCCGCCCCCTCCCTTTGATTCTTTACCCCCACAGATCCAGCCCCAAAAATTCCATTTACCAAGTGAAATAATTTGTATGACAGCAAAAAGAGGGATAAAGACATTTATAAAAAGTTGTATTTACAGACCATTGACTAAGCATGAAACTCTCCAAATGACAGAAGTCACAATTTCTGTAACCTATGTGTACAAAGTGCATCTTTTCCCCCTTTCTTCTCTCTGCAGCAGAAGATGGGGGTAGGGGAGTATCTCTTTCTTTATACTTTTCTACCCCCAAGACAATGGGAGTAACAGCTGGGTCAGACTGAAGGGGACAAGATCTGTTGATGACTGGGTTATCCACCAGGCAGACTAGGAATAGTAGTTTAGAAGAAAGTAAGGTTAGGAAAAGTGACTCTTTGTTTACCTGTTCAGTCTGCCCAGTGGATTCTCCACAGAAAAAGAACATAAGATCAGTGCCCCAGGGAATGGGAAGGAAAGGTTATTCAGCTATTCATTAAATTTATTCACAGACTCAACTCAACCACTTCAGGTTTCTTGGGTACATTTGACTCAGTTTCTATTTGCAGCCCTGTTACTCTGGGTTCAAACACAGGCTCCAAAACTGAATCTGATTATCCAAGTGGGAAACAACTCCTGTATTCCCCAAGCAGTCAGTTGCATAAGCTCACATATAGCCCCACACTATCTGTGTCAGGCAGGGATGAAAGGTTTTGGACAGCAAATGAAAACAGTGCCAACAGCAGCCTATTGCATGGGACGAGCTACTCAATCTAATTCCTCTTGGAAACAGCCATGGGAGAGAATCTTCTGCAGTACTACCCTCCCTTGCACTCTTTGGTGGCAGGCAGAGGCGCTATCAGCTCTGTGCTGACCTGACAAGTAACAGGACTCAGCAAGGAGTGTATGGTTAAGAGCCAGGAAAGCTACACAATCACCCTGCTAGGCTACACAGCACCAGCGTGAATGCAAGGGGCAAGGAGGAGCAGTGGGCAGGTACAGGAGTTTACTGTGTGGAAATTCAAAACACAGATGCCAACACAGAAAAGAGCAAACAGAATGGACACTGGACTCTGAGCTCGAGGAAGACTCACTTCAAGGAGCTGATGTGTAATACATCCTCTATCAGTATGAGGCACTGCACTGGCTACACACCAGACACAGGCTCCATTTGAGAGCTCTCATTCAGGGAAGGAAATGCTGTAGGGTGTTGGGCCCAGGTGTAGCTTCCTTATTACTTGGATCAGATCTATTCTGAGATACTGCTTTGCTCATATCAAGGCATGGTTTTATTCTCTGAAGAAGTCCTCCTTCTCAGAGTCACAGAATCAACTAGGTTGGAAAAGACTACTGAGATCATTGAGTCCAACCTATGACCTAACATCAATGTCATCTAGACCATGGCATTGAGTGCCACATCCAATCTTTTCTAAAACACCTCTGGGATGGTGACTCCACCACTCCCTGGGCAGCCCATTCCAATGCCCAACCATTCCTTATGTGAAGACCTTTTTCTTAATGTGCAGCCTTCACTTCTACCAGTGCAGCTTAACACTGTGTCTTCTTGTCCTGTTACTGGTTGTCTGGGAGAAAAGATCAACCCCCACCTGGTTACAACCTCCTTTCAGGGAGTTGTAGAGAGTTCCTCTTCCCCAGATGTCAAACAGCTCTGAAGCTGCCCATTCCAGGCAATAGCACTACAGCTCACCTGGAAAAGTTCTTTTGCAGGGGAAGTTTTAAGTGCCTCTCAAATGTATCTGTTCTTGTGCTACAGTTGACCTTCATTTTGTTTCCATCCCACATAAGTATTACCTTGATTTACTCAGAAAGCATTTCCCTCCTCATCAGCCTAGTCTAATGAAAGAAATACCAGGTTTTCCCTGTTCTCTCGTAGGATGGGTACTCTATTCTTGACATTGTAGCAGCTTCCTTCTTAACTCCTACTATAATTTGAATTAATCAGCATACATCACTACCAAGTACTATTGATGAGAAAGGATGTTCACTATTTCTGAGATGTGCAGATGCTGATTCCTACATCAACGCATCAAGTCATGTGCACTGAGCCATTGTCAGAAAAGAAAGATACACCTGGGAGTGAGCAAGCTGACAGAATGTTCTTGCCCTTTTTAACATGGGCAGATTTTGGGCATGGCTGAGAAAAGATGTATTTGGCTCTCTGGAGACCAGAAAGCCAAATATTCCCAAGCACAAGTAATGCAGCGCCCTTCTGTGGCAGCTGTTGGAATGACACGGTTGTATGAGACCCTGGATTTTCTGTTGCAGATCGCAAGTTCCAGTCCCTCTGTGACAGCAGTTCCTACTCCTCCGGTGACCTCTTCAGCATTCTCCCTCTTCACTTGCAAGGCGCTTGTCGCTGGCTGTAGGAGAAAGTAAAAGAGAGAATTTGCCTTGACCTCCCCTGTCATAGTGAAAAGCTGGCAGGATGTGTGACCAGCTCCTTCCCTCCTGGGATCTGGAGCGCTGCAGGCAGATGACTGACCTGCTGCTCTCCTGCTCTAGCCCACACCCTCACCAGATGGGGAAGCCTGACTGTGAGCCCACTCTGTGGAAGGAGATGCAGACTCACAAGAGCAAATACACCAACAGCTGTGCTCTGTGACAGCTCCAGCAGCAGGGCACCACTCTCCACCAGACAGTGGAGCTAACAGAGTTACACAAAATCCAAACAACCGGTGGGCAGACCACTGCCATATTTCTGGGCTGTGGAATTACATTTAGAAGCCTTACACGTCCCTCCCCAAGGAAGTCCATTTTGTTCATTAAAATGGTGGGAGTAAAGGAGCCTTGTTAGCTTCTAGAACCAGTAGTTGAAGCCAGATGACACTAGGGACTACTCACAATCACAAACTCTTTCCAGGGATCTCTGAAGGGGGGAGACCCGTCACTTTGGCTCGTTTGTACAGTTCTTCGGGGCATGGCTCTTCCGCTCCCTCGTGTTTGCGTTTTGGAGAAGCCTGGTCAGCTTGAGACAGCCTCACTGCTGCAGAAAGAAGAAGAGTCACTGCAGTGGTTCCCCTGATGGCCTCACAAGTACACCCTGGCCTAACCTGCCAGAGCTGGGAGAAAGAAGACTGCACAAGAACAGAGACATTTGGTCACAGCCTTCCTGAAAACTTTTACCAAAAAATCTTTGTTAAAAGCAGAATTAAGTCACCCAGAACAAACACAAAAGTATCCTCCTTTGACAGAGGACAGCTTAACTATACCTGATTAACCCTACAGTGATCTGCACTTCTCCCTCAAGTGGCTGCATATGATCCCATACAGGCAATAAAAGATTCACATTAATGAACTCTATTCTTCAGCCCTTTTAGAATTGAAGGCTCACTGGGGACTTCCAAAGAAAGCGTAAAGGGATGTGAATGTAATCTATATTTTCCTAGCTACACACCCTCTTCTTATTAGAAAAGGATCCTCTCCTGCCTTTAAGGTGACATGAAAATCAAAAGCACATGTAGTAGCTCCAACTCACCTGTACTGGTGCTGCAGCCCTGCCCTGAAGCCGAGTCTGTGACTGGGCCACTGAGATCTTCTACACATGAAGGGACAGATGCCAGCAAACCTAGAGAACAGCAAGAGATCTTAGTTAAACAAAACACACCTGGGCTGGGAGAAGCTTTTCACAGAAATACCTTAGTGATCACCAACCAGCACATCCATATCCCAAAGCAGGAAGAGTTCAGAGCTGCACTAACCCAGTGCTGACTACAGGCACACACCATGATCCAGCAGTGAATTTATTTAGAATACACTGCTTAGGTTTTCTTATGAAGTGAAGAATGGACCATTGGTGGTGTATGGATGTTGCCATGCAGCAGCTCTCAGCCCTAAACAAATTCCACTCTTAGCTGTCTGAGAACATAATGGAGCTCCTCCTGGAAACCAATTGAGCAGGTTTGGCAGGCACTGCTTCCTCTTGCAAGGACAGGCCAGAAAGACAAGTAATACCTATTTTAAATCATGACCTTTCCTCCCAGCATTTTATCTCCTATTAAAGACACAAACTTTTGCAATTGCTGGTACTCACAGAGGCCCCTGTAGCGTGACAGCTGCTGGTAGATCTGCTTCATGCGCTCGATGTTCAGTCGGCTGGTCTCTGCATGGTTCACCATGGGTTTAGGGTAGTCCACCCCAATGATGCACTTGGCTGCCTTCTGCACAGACTCTGGGGCATTCCATGGTTCATAGATGTATCGTGAGGGGAAACCCTTTAGTTTGGGCAGATACCTCCTGCAACACAAATAAAAAGCAGTGCAGCACACAGAACGCACAGAAAGTGCTGTGCAGCTGTGAGCCACTGATTGACTTCAGCTAACAGATCCAGAGACAAAGATCAGCTCCAAGTAACATCACTTACTTCACATAGTCACCACTGGGGTCTGTGCGACGTCCGAAGCCCACAGGACAGTAACAGTGGAAGAACTGCTGGAAGAACGCGCTGCACGAGAGCCACATCCAGCTGCCTGCATTCACGCTGAAATCTGCATCCAGCAACAGCTCATCAAACACCTGCAGCAATTGGAGGAAAAGGCACTGAGACCTTCCCTGGGCAGGACTTTGTGGCAGTAGGACCCAAGATGCTATTTCAAATGGCAGGCACAGAGCTATGAGAACAGAGCAGAAACACTGAGGTGATCTGCTGGCTTAAGTCAGTTGGCTGGTCATGTATCTCACTTCCTGACACTTTCACTTCGGGAGGCATGGTCTGCTCACACTGATAAAGTGCTGGCTTATCTCTCATGCAGCTAGAGACTAAATCACTACCTAGAGTTGCAGCAAGCTTTGGGTATTGATCCTAGCCTGGCAGACATAACAAGTGTAAAGCACCTGCCTTGGGAAGGAGAGGATGCTGCATAGAAGAATGTGCACCAAAGCAAGAAGAAAGAACCCCTCTGAAGGTCCCAGAGCACATTACCACCGAGAGGCAGAAAGGTTTCAGCAGTAACTCACTCACATCCATGCAGAGATGCTACACTTTAGGCAGCACTTTCAATTATGCTCTTTGTCAACTTTGTGCCTAGATGCCCCTGCCTCCACTTTTTGTGTAGGGCAGTATGTACACTGGGTAGGTTCATCTATCTGTCCCTTCAGACGGCCCAAGAGGAGGGTCTTTTACCTCTTTCCTTGAGAGACTCTAGACTCAGATTTCACAGTCATGGAGCACTCCCTGACCAGCACGGTGATGGATTTTATAAGGAGGAAAAGGTCTGGTTAAGAAGTGACATTAAACTTGCAAAGAAAACAGATGGACTGAGAGAATTTTTAACAAAAAAAAAAAAACAAAAAACAAACAAACAAAAAAGCCCAAACAAACAAACAAAAAAACCCACAAAAAACCAAAAACCAAGACTAAAAGGCCCCCAAAACCCTAGCCTAGACCCAGTGGGTCCCATACATTTAGCTACGGTTACTTCAGGCTTGTGATATAGTCAGAGCCTTGCAGCAGAGGGCAGAAAGAAGTCAGGCTGTTGGCTGGCCAAGAGACTGCCAGCAAATCCGCTCTTCCATGTACCTTTTACACATGAAGCAAAAGCCATACCTGTGTGTCCATCCTTGCTGCAAGTGCCAGGGAGACTTTGTTTTCCTTATGGCCTCCTGCAAATACCTGAAAATAGGACTCACCCTGACTCCTGACTCCCAGCTGATCCAGAGGTCACCCCTGGTCAGGAAGCAGGCCACCGCGTGCCTGGCCAGATGGTGGATCCACCCTTCTTGTCTCAGTTGGGTCATGATTGCATCGATCCAAGGGAAGCCTGTCTTGCCCTCTGCCCACTTTGCCAAGGCTTCAGGGTTCCTGTCCCAGGGGATTTGTATGCAGATGGGGTTGCCCTCCATGCGATCAAACTTTGGGTTGTTGGTGGCTGCTGTGTAGAAGAACTCCCGCCACAGGAGCTGTCCGTACAGAGAGAGGGGGGGTGTGCTGTTCCGCTTCACCTGTGAAGAGGGAACACGGGTGCTCACAAGCACAGAAAGACTGGCTTCAGGAGTGTGAGGCACCCATGCATTTACACACATTTCCCAAGTCAGCTACTGACCACTGCCATCAAGGAGCTCAATAGCAGATCACCCCTTATCAGAAAGCCCAGATGGTAAAGTCAGAGCACTGACACAGGTTTGCCCAGTACAATGACAAGTGACTGGAACGACGTAAAACTAACAGTAAAATGCTCTACATGGCTCATAACACAGAAGTCCAGACTGAAGAACAAGGTACCACCAGATTCAAGGCCTGTGTGAGTACATACAGAAGAATTACTTTCTTACCCAAAAGCCTCCTCTTGCAGTAGCAACGAGCTCAGCCCAACAATCAAACATTAGGGAGGCAACTGTATCTTTTGCACCAATTCTGGCACACTGTCTGGCAACCAGCATCATGCTATGTATGCTCAAACCCCACCTGCCCCCCAGGTGAGCCTCCTGTCTTACCTTCTTATACAGCTCCCAGAGACGATAGTAAAACAAGCGGCAGGACAAGCAGCCGAAACGCAGGTAGGGACTGAGTCCTGTAGGGCTGGCCAGCAAAGAATTGGCATTCATCCTTGGTCTTTCATAATTTGCAACCCATGCCTAGACAGATTCAGGAGAAAGGAGCAAATGAACCAAAGCCCTCTTGTATTTGTGGTGCACTGCTGAAGGCAAACCTCTGTGCAGGTGGTAAGGCCACTCACATCTGACAGCACAGTCTCTTCTATTTACTTCCAACTACTGCTGGGACAGATCTCCAGCAGGCAATCCCAACCCCCACGCCCCATTCAAGAAATGCAAAACCTTTGCTCCAGGATTTAAACCAGCCAGTTATTCTGCCCAGAGGAGTTCTGCCCTTCCTTTGTGTAGAGGAGCTAACAAACCCTGAGAGTTCCTAGGGATACAAGCTAACACAACTGTTTATGTCCAGGTATGTCTATCTCATTTCACACACTGAACAAGGTAACTGGGGAAATTCAGACTCTTTTGTGGAGCATTATGTCGACAATTTATTCCCTCATCAGCACCAGCATTTATGCTTTGATTTCCACAACTGACATCAAGTCACCCAGCATTAAAGAAGTACAAAATGGTTAAAACTGAGTCATGTTTGGCAGCTGGGTCACCTTTCATTACTTTGAAATTGCTTGCCTTGTGCACTATAATCAAGAACACCAGCCCCACTGAAAAAAAAAATCTGATTATTTCAACAAGGGGCTCAAGGAATGCCAGCCAGTAAGACAACCTATTAAGAAGCTGATGGACATGGGGAAGGCATTCTTTTATAAGCATGTACTTGCACTAATACCTCAGGTAAAGATAAAAAGAGATGGTGTGCAGCAGAGACTGAACAACTTAACAGAAGAATATTCAAGTTTGCACTCCTCTAAAGGAAACTGAGAAGTAGAAAAAAGGAAAAGAGTCCAATGTGCTTCAAACAGCATCATAAATAATACACTGCTCTAAATTTTTGGATTGAGGAAGCTCATGAGCCCCCTGCTCCACACAAAACCTAAGATCACAGGAGTACTCTAACAATAGCATACACTCCTTTCCAGAGGTGAATGCTATGACCACTGCTAAGAAGAGCAGGGAACGTGGTAATGGGCAACACTACATTTTTCATTTTGGAGGCACAGTCTGCAGGAATCGCCACTTAAATAATGGGTTACCTTTCTTTCCAAGTGTTTATCCAGCCGTGCCAGAGCTTCTGTCTCCCCTCCTTGCCAAACTGCAGGGGCAAGACCATCTGTAGGAAAGCCTGAGAGAAAGAACTTAGTAAGATTTGAAGCCATGCCTAGACAAAGGACATAGATATGGGATTATGCATTAACAACAACAAGACAGTACATACTACAGTTGTCTAACGTGGCTTACTCACTGTTCTAATCCTTGTACAGCAGGCAAATCATGTAGGATATGGGGAGAGCCTGCTCATGACACTACACTTCAAGGGCCTCTCCCTGCAATGCTTCAGGCAGCCTTATGGTGACTTTCCCCATTGCTCACAGCCAGCATTCTCTGGTGTGTCAGCACTACCCACAGGGCTCTGCTCCAAAGGCCAGAGCAGCTGGCAATGAAACATCTGCTCCACAGCTCTGCCCTACAAAACACCTTGCCATCAACAGCAGCAGCTCACTAGACAGCCCAGCTGCTCCTGGTGAGGCTCCTGTTCTGCTGAGGCTGGTGCTGGGGAAGGCACTCGATTAGTGCAAAAGAACCGGTGCAAAGGGGGAAGCAATAATGCAGCCTCCCTGCACTGCTCTGGGCAGACAGAGGAGCCTCCCCTGGCAGCAAGCAGAGCAGTGTAAGGTTACAGGCAGTCTCACATTTGGTTAGACAATAAAGAAAAGTAGATCCATGCAGGACTGCAGCCCTTAGGATACTCCTGGTGTGAAGCCCCATGCTTTTACATGACGGTTGAAACTGTGCCTTAAGGTACCAGGAGATACTTCCTATAAAGCTGGTATGGAGCCTCCAGCCACAGACATACAGACAGTATTCTGCATTAGTCCTTTCTTCCCTTGCACTTAGATTCACTTCTCTGATGTAGGTCTTGCATTCCTCACACCTCAGCTATTCATTCTCCTTCTTCAAGTCTTACACAACTATAAGGCACAGCAGGATGAGTGAAAGAAATTTCTGTAATATCTTTTGTCTTGCTAAGTTCCCAAATTGGTGCCACTTGGCAATAACTGAATGAAATTATCTAAACCTGGTACACAGTTAGTTTACCTCTTCAGGTCTGTTACACAAGGTGCCCTGAGACTGCAGTAGGAGGGAAGCAGCTGGTGAGGACATGAGATCCTAGTACCGTGGTTACATGCTCAGTACAGCAGAGAACACAAGGTCAGATGCAGAGCACTTCAGAGCAATGCTAAAGGGGATGCTGGGCATCAACAGCAGTGCAAGGGACACCAGTGTGTTATCACAAGGTCTGGCACTTGCTGAAAAAATTGGGCCATTCTATGGCTAGAGGCAGCCCATGTCAGGTGAGAACATGTGCCAGCCACTGGAAACAGTTCCACCAGATCCTGTTTTAGCTGGCAGCAGTCCTTGCCTTCACTCTTGACACATACCCAGCTCTTCCAGGGATGGGACCCCATAGACATCGTCATGGTTTTCCTGGATGTCCACTTTACATGTTTCCATCTGCTGACTTATTACAGTGCTCACTGGCTTCTTTGGGAGCTCCATACGGCTAATGATGGCCTGGAAGCGCTTGTAGGTGAGGGGTGGCTTGTGGCCATTCAGCTCAATTATTCTGGGGATAAAATAAACAAGGTGAAACAACACAGCCTCACTACCACAGAAGACACAAGGAAATGACATCCAAACTGGACCCTGCTATCTCTGTTCAGGATAGCCTTTCATTCTGGATATAGAAACCCTTATAGACCTACATTTCACTTGATGCATCTCTCAAAGGGATAATAAAATCAACCAAACAAAATCCTAAAATACATCAGAAGACAAAACATCACATACTTCCTCATCTCCACAGGAAAAAAAACCCAACAACTCAAAACAGCTCCAGCTGAATCAAGCTGAGCATCACATTTCTCTCCTGGAGCTCCTCACCAGACCCCTGTATGAAATCTCTATCTTATTACTGCCAGTCTCCTCAAGGTGCCAAATCCTAGACATGCATCTGTTCCCCTGACACCTTGTGATATCCTGACCTGATTCTGACCTTACTTCCTTCTTGTCTGACACAGAAGACTCAGCCTGTTAGTGACCCCTCCTCCACCAATCTTGGATGAGACAAATCCCAGTTTGCATCATTCCTCTCTCCCTATGATTAGAGAGATCACTATCCTCCTCCGTTCCATAAGGTCACAAGCAGCCCTGTCTCATGGTATTGACCTGTGTCAGATCACACTATGGAAAAAGACAGTCAAGGTTCCCCATTCCTCTCCTTGACCAAGCATCCACAGTCTGCTGGGGCCATGCAGTCTTATTTCTCCTAGGACAGAGCTTTGAGAAGCCCACTGGGCAAGGTAAATTTCCCCAGGCTGAAAGATGCCACTTTTAACGCCTCTCCTGCAGGAGCGGAAGGAGTTAACGGCAAAGCCGACAGCAGAGGGATCGCCGGCATTACATAAAGCGGAGGCAGGCAACCCCACAGCTCACACAGGAGCCGCAGCACAGCAGCCTTCCCCACCCATTACAATCAACAGCTTATGCAAGGGGCCGGGCTTAGAGCCGAGCGCTCGGCGGGCGCCATGTGCCGCCCGTTCCCCCGCGGCCGCACGTGTGGCGGGGCGGAGCGACACGCCGGCGCCGGGCGCTCCCGCACGTGTGCCCCGCGCTGAGCCGCCCGCCCCGCCGCCCCGGGAGCGGCCCCGGCCGGCAGCCAGCCCTCACACACGCACCCCGGCACAGGGAAGCGGAGCCTTCCCCACGGGCAGAGCGGTGGAACAGATTAAAAAGGAAGTCTCCTGCAGTTTCCTCCCGGTTTTCTGCTTTTAAGTTGTAAACGCTGGGAGATAACGACATTAACGAACAGGGCAGGGAGAGAGGGAGGGCCAGCGGGATGTGCAGAGTGCAAAGTACTGTACATTTTTAGTGCCAGGCTATAAACACGGCCACGGTGTGGGCACAGCACTCTGACACAGACATACACAGATGTATTTCCACTTGCCTTACAGCCAACGCGTTCTGTCCTGCATCACCACACCAGAATGCACCTCCTCTGCTTTCCTGCATACACTTTTTCACTGTCTCCGTGTTCCACCCCAGAGATGGCAAGATATGACAGAACTCATGAATACTACCCACCACACTCTTCTCTGTTGCTGCTTTGTGAGTCCCCAGACAAGATCAGCCAAAGATCCCCAGAAAATCAGTGTTTGCACTGGATGAGAAGTGAGGCATTTCCAGTTGCAGCACTCTAGAGAGGCTAACTTGTTTCCATAGGAATTCAGAGCTTGGAAGGGAAAATGTGACAAAGCTGCACCGTGTTTGCCCTGAGGTGCTTGGGATGGGGGCGGGGAAGCTACTTCTTCTACACTGCCTCTTTTTTCAGTCCTGCTAAAGCTGCCGTTCAGTCTGAGATCCACACCATTGTACGAAATCCACAGCTAAAACTTCTGTGGACAGCTAGCTACCTAGAGTATCACTGTGACTAGCAGATGGATGCTAGTGTCTGTACTTGAAATCCTCAAGGATGTGAATATGAGTGAAGTTACCTAGTATAGCTCCTGAATTCTTAAAGAGTTATTGGATCTGGGACACAAATATTTTAAGATAGGACTAGGACAAGTTGCACATTCCACAGCACCTGACACTGGCATTATGCACTAAATCCAGATCTTTCACAGTACTGCTAGGAAAAAAAGTACTGAATATCAGGTACTGCACAATAGGGGATATTATACTACACTTACTGGGTACTGTAGTACTGTTCAGCCTTCTGTACAAAAAATTGTACAGGAAGCTCCCCAAGCAGGAATCCTTCCCTTCCTCATACTGACCTTCTAATCCACACCACACACTTTCACAGGACTTTCAATGACAAAAAAAGGGAGACCCCTACCCAGGATTTAATACCTCTGCTTCATCCATCTCCCCCAGCCCAATTTGCCACATGCAGCAGTTGTTTTAGTTTTCTTGACGTGGAACAGAGAATCACTGTATTCATCACACAGAATCTAACATTAGTTAGTGAGCACACCCAAAACTGGCTGTTCTACCTAACTAGCAATATGTGGCCCAGCACTATCTGACAATAGTACCTTGATGCCAGAAATTATCAAGGTCTGTTTCACCATCAGTCACACTTCACCTCAGGAAAGCAGGCAATCCAAACCTGACCAAAAAATTCTAGCACTGCTATGATTATAAAGTATCCTACAGTCAGTCACCTGTGGCAGCAGAGTGTCTGCAGACATGAATGCACGCCCTCACAGGTGTCAGCTTCTGAATCATCTCCACAGCAGTGCCCCTGAAGGATGGCTAATGAGCTTAGGAAAGCTGCTGGCCTCAAACACCTGACACCTCAGCTCGCTTGCAAATGACAAGGCTGGGTTCTGGCAAGGGACTGAATGTGCTCCCCCGCTTGCTTGCGGGAGGAAGAGCTGACTGCCAGCACTGGGCACGCAGGCTGCCCAACGCACCCCAGTACCAATTCATGCGCACTGCTTTGTTGGCCTCACCAGCTTATGCAACTGCTCTGATCTAAATCCCCGCTCCAGAGAGCTCATGGAGGGCTCTGTGTACATAGAACAAGAGGTATTTCTACAGATTCAGGGAGGAGATAAAGAGACAACCAACTGATCTGTCCATCCAACAGATGCTGAACAAAGAGCAAACAATTCAGCTTCTGCAGAAACACATACTGAGAAGATGAGAGATGATGAAGTGACTTGGTGACAGGCTGGGTATCTGCAGTGGGGGAAAACACCTGACACCAGAGCACCATGCAAGACAGGAGAGGATAGCAAGATGTGGCAGGCAGGAGTTTGAGTAAACCTTCTAAGAAATAACCCACCTTTTTGGTATAGTGTACTGAACTGCAGAAGCAGCAAGGCATGCACGTTTCCCCATGCACGTTTCCTTTCAGTTAGTACATGCTCCTATGAGAACACGTTCTACTGTCATTTCAGCCTTAGGCTAGGGTGTTTGAGGAAAAGCTGATCCTGATGTATGCTACAAAGACACAAGATCACAGTGTTCTTTTCTGACCTAAACCACTCCCGCTGAACAACCCAGCCTGCCTGGGATTACAGAAACCACAGTGCTGACCATCAGTAAACACACTACAAAGGATTCAGATCCTAAGGAGGAGAAAACAGGCAAATCCAGGGAAGAGACAAAACAACCTGTCATCTGGAAGTTGTCAGAATAATTCTCAAATAAAGGCTTATGAGCAGGCTAAACTGATACCCAAGAGATTATATTTTTGTCTGATTTCTACAATCTGAACATTGAAAATCTTGACTGGGAATTCCCAGATTTTCTTCTGAGTATTTTCCAGCACTGATGTTCATTTTCTATACCCCTCTCCCTGTTCAGGGGAAGAGGAGGTGAAAGATGCTCTGATAATCGCACAGCTATGCTGGCAGTGCCAACAAGGGGCATATGGTAATCTTCCTACTGGGCAAAACTGGTCAAATTCACAAGTTAACTGAACAGGCTTTTGGCAAATGTTTAAAAGGAGCTGGTGGAGGTGCTACCAGGAATACACTGCAGGGGACAAGAGAAGTGCTGGATTCATTTATGTAGGAGTGAAAGATTAGTCTAAATTGTTTGAAACCAGGCTGACAATCTTGTCAGAAACCTGATTAAAGAAAGATAAGAAGTAGGATGCCACCACCAGGTATTGTTACCACCTGCTAATTATGCAGAAGAAACATTAGGCTGAGCAGAGGGACAGCACATACCGTGAGTTAGAGGACTGGGTAACACAGCTGGAGGGAGAGATACTCTGGGACTTCCAGGAGAAACACAGTATTAAAACTGTATTACCACCTGCTGAGAAATGTCAGAGTAACTGGAAACTTCAAGTACATCCACAGAGGCTGGGTATCTATCACACTCCATCACCTGCCAAAATCCAGTTTTCTAGTTGCCATGAATGACAGCCCCATGGAACAAGAAATCAAGAACGCACAAGGAGTGTCAATTCATGATTTAGTCTTAGACAGTGCTAAAATGTATCTGAAAATGTTACTTATCACCTGCCTCCTCTAACTGTGACTTCAGCATGCATCAACTTAACACCCTTCCAGGAGCAAAAATACCATACAGATGTGAAAAAGTATTTCAGAAAGACCACAAGTGTCAAAACAATTAAAGAATAGCATCAGCTAAGACAACAGAGGCAGAATCTTTTGGAAAAATTAAGACAATGATAGAAACCCACCAAACTTTGGTAAGTTAAATTAAAACCCACAGCCTTTTTGCACCTCCTAATCTAAATGAAAGTTTGAGAAACCTTTTAAAAAAGTGTAAGTAGTAAAAAAAAAAGAACAAAAAAAATCCCCTTTAGAGACACTCCAAGATATTTATAGGGCAAAGAGGATCAACTCTACTGAAGAAAGAAGAAAGTGTAACAGCACAAGAAAACCCCTGCACATATTCTTGCGAGTGTATTCACCATGGGGGTATCTAGGGAGGTTATGACTCTTGTTTTTTTTTTAAGAAAATGTATCAGATGCTGTGACAGATCAGGAGACCAGGACTAAGTGGCACAAAACAATGCTATGCTTTGTTTGCTTGCCAGGGCCACCAAATATTCACCCAGAAATTGTAAAGGACGTAATAAAATACACAAACTAATAGCTGCTGCATGTAATATAAAATCATCCAAATACTATGAGTGAAAAAAGAAAGTAAATACAACTCCAGATTTTAAAAGCATTTCAGGGGCATCAGAGGGACAAATGAAGACTGATATGAGCATTAGGCAGATGGGTAGAAAATACTAATGGGAAACAGTGAATACATAGATATATGCAATATGCTTGGGGGTAATTTGGCCTTGGTAAAAGGGAAGTTGTGCCTGAAAATCTATTAGAGACATTTGAGCCTGGGGCAAGGGAGATTTAGTTGATATATACTACATGAATTTTGAGAAGCCATCTGACTAGATCCCGCACTGAAAAAATAATTTAAGAAACAAATATAATTTGCAATAAAGGAAAGGTCCACGCTTACAGAAAATTCTTTGATATACAGAATTAGAGAAGGAATCTATTTTTCCAACAGGAAGAGAAGTCCTACACAGAGCTGAGCTAGGGCTTCTGCTGCTCAATGTATTTTACAAAATATCTGGGAAGGGACAAGAAAGAGCATGATGATAAAGTCTACTGACGCAATAAGCTATCTGGGATTGCTAAAGATAAAAGGCAACTTAAAAATTTCCCTATATACCACATAACCAGCTGCCAAAAATATCAGATAAAACTGCAGTGCTGGTCATGTTGTTTCTCCATATGCATAGCTATGCAATCCTAAACTTATTTATACAGTAGCAGCCTCTCAAATAGCTATGACCATTCTGGAAGGAAGCCCTGAGACATCAGTTTAATATTTAGCAGCACTCAGAAAAGGCAGAAATAATGCTACTGACTGTTAGGAAAAGACAGGACACATTATAGCATTCCAAAAATCCATGTTGCTTCTACATTTTGCACACTAGTTGCCATTTTCACCACTGCTCTCCACCTCTAGAAATACTTGGAAGTATAAAGCAAGGTGATAAAACTTACAAGAGATTTATAACAGATTCCATCTGAAACTCTCCACTTTGGAAAAGACATAGGTGACATGAAGAAGAATGTGATGGTCATTGGCATTGGAGGGGTAAGGATGCAATAAACATTGGTAATAAACGTGGTCTAATACAGAATTAGAAAGCAGCACCTGCTTACGAGACAGATTCAAGAATCCTCCTCACTCCAGAGACAACATTTCCACACAATATATGCAAAGCTCCTTCCCATAGGAAACGTTAAATATTTATAAGACAAAATCTACATTCAGGATTACTGGCCCAAATCACACCAGAAAAAAAAGGGGCAAAAAAGAGGGGAAAGAAAAAAAAGCAAGCAACCTGTAAGAATAGTACTGAAACACTGTACTGACTTTGAAGTCAAGCATACCCTAGAGTTTTATCGGAAAGACTGTCACCACCATTTAAAATCACATGTATATAGAAAGATTATACATATAAATAAATATATAAAACTCATCATCAAAACAACAAACACAGCAAACACACAACAAAGACAAAGCATTCAGGTTTTAGAAAAAGGAAAGTTTGTCCCAATCTACCTTGTTTTACTTCTTCCAGCTGTCGGTTAAAAGCCCTGCTTTCATAACCTGTTTGAGACAGCAGCTCAACTACCTTTTTTACAATGAAGCACAAAAAAAAAATAGCAGTCCATACATTGAGGACATGCTCAAGGAGAGCAATCAATAGGACACAGCTGAGCAAATTAAATGCCACATGAAGTACAGAGTTTAATAAGCTTGAGACAACACCTTTCTGTACATTCACGTCACTGTGAGCACTTTGACGTGTTCTAATCAAAAGTGGAGTGTGCAGAGTAATCCTTATAGGCTCACTCAGCATGACAGTGATCAGTGTAATGGAAGAGATTGAAGTCTTTGCAGACATGACAATCCCAGCCTAGCCTCGACAGCACCTCTGCCCTTTCTCTCCCCATACCTGTCCAGGTCATAGAGGGTGTGGGAGTTCTCTATCACCACCTCCACACCAGCCTCCTTGGCCAGTTTGACGATAGCTGCATCCCTCTCCTTTCCAAATGGCTCCGAGTCGTATTCAAAGGTGAGACGAGTGACTCCCCATTCCTGCAAGAAAAACAATACACCCAGCTATCAAACAGAAGACTATTTCTAACCAGCACAATTACAAATGAAGATTTCAGAATTCCTTCAGCAGTTTAAAGTTCTGGAAGCTTTGAGAATGTTGCTGTGAGGAACAGCAATCTGGATTTGAGATAACCAAAGAAGCAACAATTTTATCAGCTCTAGCAAACATCACATCTGCTATGCAAATTTGTAGATGTCAGGTTTAAAACACATCAGAGGAGGTTCAGTTTTTATTACTGTTCTTATGTTTCAGCTCAGTCCCTGAGCCTACCAACACCACGTTTTGTTGCACATGCTGTCCTGAAGTAACCTTGCCATCCTCTTCCAGCATTTGCAGAAAAAGCATTTCAGAAAACTCAACAGAAGTTCTGCTCAACACCCCGTGTTTTTATGTGGCAACATTAGGTAAAACCAACACATTCTAAAATTTTTCTGATGTCTCTTTAAAGACATCATACAATAGGAAACCAATGTCCAACTCAAACAGAAAGGAACAGGAAATTGCAGGACATAGGACACAACTGAGTGAACCCTTCTGGTGTGCACAGTAGAGTATGATACTGCAATTCAGATTTAAAGTCCTGCCTTTTTGGAGTTATTTTAGAATTGCAGAATTATAGAATGGTTGGGGCTGGATAGAACCTTAAAGATCACCTAGTTCCATCCCCTCCTAGTCAAGCCATGCACTTATTCTGATCTTCATACCTTTAACAGATCCCTCACAAATTACATGGCATAGACCTTATGGAAGAGCACTCAGCCTCTTCCAGGCTTTTCTAGAGCACAGATTGTTCTCAAAGTCTATGGCCTAGTTTTTTTTTCCTCAGAAAATGAATCCTAAGAGAAGAGGTTTAATGGTTTCCACAGCGACCCTCCCAAGACATCCATCAAGCAGAGCAGCAGCCCACAGATTTGTTTAGCAAACACAACCAGAAATCTACAGACATTTAAAAAAACCCTCACACAACTAAGAACCACGTTCTCCTAGTGAGACAGTCTAAATCACCCTGCATATACAGGAGATTTTTCTACCTGTGAAACAGAAGCAAAGCACAAAGAACAAATGTGGTTAGCTCCCTGAAAACCATTAAAATAATGCCAAAGATGGGGAAGGGGATTTAGAAGCAGAAAACAACTGTACAAGCCACCTGCATTTCTAAACTTGCAGATTCAGCCCTAGGAATCTGGCCTGAATTTTAGAAGGACAGAGAAATTAACCAGTTACATACCAATGAACGTACATCTTAAAGAGATCCTCCACCCCTTTTTCAAAGTAAGAACATGACAGCATCCATAACTCAGAGCAGGGGTCAGACAGACACATTCCAGGTCCTGCCCTGCTCCTAAGTGACCTAACAGCTTTATTTTAAACTTTTCTTTCTTCTATAAGAAAGCCAGTATCAACTGGAAGGCTTGGAACAGATGATTTGATCTCAAAGAATACACATTACTACCTTGAAAGAATGGAATAAAAAACCATTAAGGCTTACAGGGATTTTAGGTAAGCATCCAACACTTTAAATTCATGTATTTCCTACAGTTTTGAGGAGGCCACTGCTCTGTGTGACACAGGAGTACACAGGAAGCTGAGCACAACCAACCAGAAAACCTGTTACCAGTATGACAGTAAATTGCTGCATATATACAAAAGAATAGTCATGACTGACAACTTGCCTCTTAGTACCTAACCTCAGAGCAAAGAAAAACTGTAGGGGAAAAAAGTACCAGAGGGATTGTGAGAACACTTCAGTGAACAAACAGGGCACTTTTATAGAAGAGGTAGAACTACAGACATTTATTCAGAAGAAATGAGAGAAGAAACTTCTGCAAAGGTTAACACATTGCTAACAGGTACACTTGTCATGGTATCCATGCACAGTAGTGCCTTTGCAGTGACTGTTAGTGACAACATAGCTCAGCTACTGGCAGTAAGAGCAGAAAGTACATTAGGTCTAAGTATTGCAGCAGCAAATGTGACATAACTCTCCTTTCCACAAAAGCTGACAGCGAGGCAAGAGCTGCTGCTAATTCAGTGTTCAGTGTAGCAGCTCTGGAGAGGCCTCAATCCCTACCAAGGCCATACATTTACCACGTAATAGCATAAACTTCCCTCTACTTTTTTCAGCTCTGTTACAGCACACATCTGAGATATTCATCAACTCACCTGCCCAGACAAAACAGACTGCAGCAAAATGCAGCTCTGGCTGATTATACAATCAATCTCTCCAAACTTCAGACTCTGCCAACTTTTTTTTTGTTATTTAACCAAAGTGGGCATTTTTCTCCAATAAAGTTTTAATTAAACTGTGAATACCCTAAACTAAAGAGAGCATGAACTACTATTAGCTGGAACTTATTTGCAGATCAAAAGATAAAAATAATCCAGACTCTGAAAAGGCTAAAAGCAGCACATAGTTTGTGTCATGTGTTAAGATGCAGAAGCCAAAATAAGCATCTGTGCCCCTTCTCATCTGCAGAGTCCAGTTCCTCTCCCCAGCACTAACTGCTCTCCTCCAGAAAATACACATCAGAACCATTTAAAGAAAGAGGGTGCAGATTTAAGTTTATCTCTCCTTCTCAGCAGCTGGTCTGTAGTAGGATTTGGGGGACACTATTTCTGTCAACCACATGTAAGGCACAGCCCTCATGACACCCCCAACTCACACAACTATTGGGAGCCATGTTTTTTTCATTTAGTTTTGTAACACTATCAAAGACATTGGGGATACAATCTTAGAGCAGGATGGAAGAGAATGATACTGTATGAGAAGCCCTGATATTCAAGGAGATGCTCTTGTTAGCACTGACATATCACTTTAGAAATGTACCCCACTAATCCATTACTGATCACCAAGGTAACTGCATATTCCACATCCTAAACAGTACATCAGCAGGATGCTTGGACCCAAGCTATATCCATCCTGCTGAGATGACTAAACTGCAGTCTTGAACAGAAAAAGAAAAGGAAGGTCAGCTAACATAAAAACTCTTGAATTTTTAACAAAATCCAATTTGCAATTCACATACAGATCAGTGAACTTTCTTCTGCTGTCTGTAATGGTCTGTGGACACAGTTGTCCTCCTAAGTAAAAACCACAGTAAGCAAACAGCCACTAGGGAAGAAGCTCTCAACAAAGAAGGGTCTGTGTGTCACAGAGCAGCCCTGTGAGAGCTGACTTAGAGAAACAAAGTCCAAGACCACCATCCAAAAAGAGAAGCTTGAGCACCCTGATACTAGGTTACACCCTACAAGTACATTTCTCTGCAAGTCTGAGTTCAGGTGTGGCTCTGGCTCCCAGGCTGGCCCTTACAGAAAGCAGCTAGTTGTAGTTAGTTAGTTGTAGTTAAGGAGGAATGTTTGTTATAGTGAAGAACTAGTTATAGCTAAAGAGATGCCAAGGAAATCACCAATCATTAGGGAGTGAAAGCAAGCTTAGCACCAGGTCATTAATTTTTCTTCATTATGCTCCAAAAAATTGTTCTCTTACTTTAAAGAGTCTTGGGAAGACATCTGTTGGCTGCCCTCGCACGACAAACAAGCGAGAGTTCAGTTTCCTTAAACTGTTGTCCAGATCTTCCAGGGACTGGAGAAGAAATCTGCAGAGAAGAAACAACAGCAATTAGTGTCAGTCAGATGGGTTACAGCTAAAAGGCAAATGAGAATTTGAATGGAACTCCAGCAAACCTGCATCACCAAATCAAACTGGAAGCTTGGAAAAGAACCAGAAAACAAGAATTCATATTTATCTCTGATCTGTCTAACAACTTTTATGAGATTGCAGCATCAGCCAGCTCCCATTCACTCATATGCAATTTGTGCTTGTCCAGATCCAAGAGGTTTCCAGGATTTTCTTCTTACTGCAACCCACTTCCCACGTTCTCCCTCAGAGGTGGGAGAACACCCTTGTCAACTCTTCTCTCCACATTACATGGAGAAAAGCATAAATCATGTAATTCCCTACTGTACATTTTTTCACAGGTTTTCTGGCAGAAAGGGATTTTGCATATGCAGTAGAAAAAATGTGATGCATTACTCCAAGGAAAGTAATGAAATACTGCAAGAATTGTGCAGGTTTTACAGTTCCAGCTACAAATACACCGTGTCACAGCAGAGAAATGTGCTCTCCTAGCTCATCAGTAGCACAAGACTGAGCACCAAGATCTCCCGAGGCAAGAATCATCTGTACTTTGAATAATTGCAAAGAGAACTGCAATTCACCTTGCACCATGAAGGCACATATGAGAGCATACCAAGATATTCATCTATTCCCTCTCACCCCCAAACTCTAAAAAGCCATGTAAGTGCTTTCTGCATTTAATGCTATGTCTTACTGATCCCCCACTGAGCTATAAAACACCAAATGTATATTATTTGCTTTCCCAGTCACACATCATCCCATCTACATAGCAACTTCACTTTGTTTTGTTTAACTCTGCAAAAAACACCAGCTTTAAAACTTTACTGTCTCCTCAGCACCTGGCACTGCTGGTAAACACACAGCCCTTTGTAAGTGAGCCTGCCAACCCTTATCTTTCCCTTCATCCTCCATGCCCACTTTGCAGTGTGATCTGCCAGAAGCAAGTATCAGCCTCAGCTCCCTAAAGACCACCCACAGCTAAGAAAAGCCAAGCTACAACTGCACTGCAAAGTGGTAACTTCTCTCTCCTCAGCTGCACCGCCCATAATGTGAACTGTGAGCTTCCAGATAGAGCAAGTTTGCTCTGCACTTCTGGAGGCAGTAAAGGGTGCAGAGTTCACAGAAAGAAGGGCATTCTTTCACAAAGGAGAACACCCAGGTCCAGGTAACCTAAACAAACCACCACAAACAAACCAGCCCCAGCCCACTTCCCATTTATCAAGTATGAGCATCAGCTGTCCCAGGTATTGTAAAAATTTTAACAAGCATTAGTCCTACATGGCTCACACACACTGTGGTGAAATAACAAGGATTTTCAACATGATAAATTTGTGAGAACTAGGTAAAACATAAGCATTTGTCTTTGAAGAACAGAACTCTGATTACAAATATTTGGATTAAAAAAATAGCAAAACAAAGCCAAGGCTCACAATGGGAATGAATGGAACTTTGGCCAACATAAGTAACTTTCTAATGTTTTTTGCCTAACACCCAGTGGTGCTCGTTTCTGACATCTGCAGTAGTTCCCCACCTCCAAGAAAACTTTATTTTTAAAAACTTTGCTTGCTCATATATTCCATGATTACAACATAAAGAAGACTCCTCTCTGTTTTCCCTCCCTTCACAACGTTGGTGGAAACAAACAAGGATTAAACAAATCAGGAATTAATCAGTTGTGGCACCTCTTTGGTTCTTCCAAATGAGGACAGTCAGCAACAACAGCAGCACGTGAAAGGCATTTCTGTCTGCTGCTGCCTGTAGAAAGTCTGGTCTATGGAAAGATCAATTCAGACTCCTATAACAGAATTCATTATTTTCTGTACTTAGAATGACTACACTGAGGTAACTTCTGCACATTTACAATTGTTAAGCCATCCTCTGCTGTGAGATTCTAGAAACACTTAGAAATGACCCATACAATCCCACTTCTTGAGATGAAGCTAAGGTGCACAGCAGAGGCAATCCATTACAACTACAGTTTCCCTAGTGCACAGCCATGCGACATTTCCAAGAGCTCTCAAAGTATCTTTAGCCAGGCGGCTGTCTGTCGACTTGCTCTGAGGGGGTAGTGGGAGATCTGCTTCACTCGTTTGCAGGAGAGTCTTGACCAGGAGAACCCCTATCTGGATTGGGGTTCCAAATGTTTAGGTTGCTGAGACCTGATACAACAGCATTATGTAATGTCACCGGCTACAGGTACATGACATCTTGATCTTTGCACAGACATGACTCACGGTATACGTTTTTCCCTTTGCAGAGATGAGGAAAAGCCCATACGGCTTCCTCTCTGGTTTCCCCACAGCAGCGATGTGTATTTATTTCCGCAGAAAGCGGGGTGCCGGCAGGAGCGGAGCTGCGTGCGCACATGCCTGCGCGCCCGGCAGCCCAAGGGCACAGGGGAGGCGTGGTGCGGCCACCAAGCTGGGGATCCTCTGCCCGCCTCTCTAAATCCAGGGAGAAGGCTTTCCCTAAGCTAAACGCCCATCGGTAGCTGCTCTCGTACACTCGCCCCACTGACAAAGTCTAATGACATTACATAAAGTTGAAGGCATCCTCCCACACAGCCAGGCAGCACGGCCGAGAAAACGCCGAGGCCAAGCGGAGAAGGCACAGCGGCTCTGTGCGGGAGGAGCAGTGAGTGGGCCCGACACGGAAGCGTGCGCTGCCGCGGCCTGAGCGGCACGGCCCGCACCGCGCCCAGAGCGCTCCGGTGCCGCGGGAGCCTCCTCGCCCCGCGCGGTCCCGCCCGCGGCCCGCAGGCCCGCTGCCACTCACCGCCAGCGGTTGATGCCCACGGCGGAGGAGGCGGCGAACCAGGGGTCCAGGATATAGATGCAGCGGAGGGACGTGGCGTCCCGCAGCGCTTCCTGCAGCGCCGGGTTGTCGTGGAGCCGCAGTCCGCGGCGGAACCAGTGCACGGAGCGGCACAGGGCCGGCGCCGGGCCCAGCGCGGCCGCCGCCGCCATCGCCGCCGCCCGCACCGCGGCCGCAGCCCCGCCCCGCCGCGTGATTGGCGCGCGCGGCGGCAGCCAATCGGCGCCGAGGGGCGGGGCGGGGCGCGCGCGGAGCGCCGGGGGCGCCGTGCTGCCCCCCAGCGGCCGAGGGCGCAGCTGCCGCCGGCGGGGTGGCGCCGCCGGACACCGCCCCGGAAATGTCGCTGCCACCCGCAGGGAGCCGGAGAGCGGCCCCCGAATTCAGTCAGCAGGGGCGGCCCTTACAGGCCAACGTTAAAAATCTCCCTTGCCGTTAAGAAAAGAAAAAAATAAACCAACAAAAAATTGTTCAAGGACCCCAAATGGCTGCCTCCATTGAAAAGGTACCTGTGGCCATGAAACCTGGAGCAGGAGCCCCTTTCACCCTCCTTCCTGCCCCAAGTTCAACGGGAACATATTCTGGGCAGAAATGAAGTGTTTTTCGGTAGGTGTGGCCAGACATCACTCAGAGGGCACGGTACATCATGTAGGATCCATGCTGCAGGATATGAAGCAAGGGCATGGACTGCCCAGGATCACTATCAGAGTAACTTCATGTTTAAAAGGCCCAGGGATTTAGAATCTGGTGCAACATCACAGCTTGCCACAGGATGTTGCTGCTGACCCCAGGAATCAAAAACAGCAGCAGACATACTCTATTGCACAGCACCAGATGGGGGGTGGGGTGGGCAGAGATTTCTGCAGATCTGTTCAGCAGCACGTTCCAAGCAAAGGGATTGATGCAGTTGAGCAAAACTCATTGCATTGAAGGATTGACTGAGCCGGCCATGGGGGTACCTAAAAGGAACAAATCAAAGGCAAACTGCAAGCACTAGAGGAGCTACAAAGTAAACATGGAACAAGTCCCGTGAAACAAGGGAATGAGTAACAATTCATTTTTAATACAAACCTACCCCCTAGGGAGTAGTGTTGCAAACCCTCTGGAACTGGGATCCCCACCCTACAGCAGCAAGTGTTGCACAGTAACTTTTCAGCCCCTGCCTGTCACCGAGGGATACAGAGCCAAGCTCACTCCTCCACGAGAAAGGCACTGGAGTGAGCGTGCTCTCCCTCATGGACACGGTGCAGAGAGAATGAGAAGTTTAACTCCTGAGTCTTAGCATGCTTCCTCAAACTGAGAAACCAGGCCTAAAGCGACACAGGAAAAAACCTCAGAAGGACTCTTTGGAAAGGCATTTTGGAGGCACTGCTGTTGCTTAGATTTGTACATAGCCAGAAGGGAGAGAATTTCCATCCTCTGCACTGAATGGGCCAACAGGAAGAATGGCTGTTGCAAAAACCTTATACAGCAGAACAGTTTACTGAAGTCTAACCCAAACAGTCTGGCTACTTGCCTCTTCCTTACCTGCAGGTTCAGGATTTTATAACTTCAGATTGCATTCATTCAGTTAATTCTAGATCCCTAACTACACAGAGCCCCCCATTCCAAACTTTGTCTGATATAAGCCCACCCCCCACTCCCCCCCATGATGCAAATTTCCCAGATTAGGTAAATAACAACATCCACTTTAAAAAACAATCACAAAAAAATCCCCAGTCGATCTCTACAACACATGCTCTCCCCAACTCTGACACAGGGTGAGATAAAACATGATCCAGTCAGGTCTTTGGCTCTGGTTCCTGACACAGTTCCCCACACACTTGGCAGATGTACTTTTTCCTGCTCCTTGCTCTTCTTCTCCCCAGGAGGAAAGGAGCACCAAAAAGAGAGGAGCAGGAGCCACCTACACACCAGTCTCATTTCTTTCACCACTTTTGACGCTAGGATCCTCTTGCACCTTTCTCATCTCCAGTCCTTTCACCCACGTGTATGCGAAGGAGCCCCCAAGAACCATCAAGTTACTCGTCCACCACAAGAAGCTCTTTGTCTCCTCAAAGTAGATAACAGCCAGCACTGTCTGCGCACAGGCCTTGGCTGTCCCAGACACGTTGTGGGTGAGGGGGCTAGTGAACTTTATCTGAAGTCCAGTCACATACCCGATGGCAAAGCCAAACACTCCCCCCAGGGTCATCACGCCCCAAAAACTGGGGCTCCCCAGCTTGTCAAAGTGGTAGAGGGTGCGGAACTCGCCCAGCAGCACCATCAGGGGGAAGAAGAGGACACAAGCATTGACGTTGTTGTAGAAGGTCAGGCGCCAGATGCTGCCATCCACGACAGGCAGCACCTTCTTGGTGTAGATGGCATTGAGAGAGACACAGAGGCTTGCCAAGATCCCAAAGAATATACCTGTCCAGGACAGAGTGCCCTCTGCTCCTTCCTGGTCAACACCCAGCCAGAAGCCACCTGCAACCAAACAGATCAGGCATCATCTGCACAACTGCTGAAAGGCTCAAAACACACAGCCAAAAATTCATCATTTACTTTACCATGAACCATAACAACAAGAGACACGCTTAAGGGCTTCCCCCTTCTATCAAGTGAACCCAAAAATGTCATGACTAGTGTCCTGGGAAGACTTATTTTGGGAGTGCAGGAAATTTACTGTGCGGGTAATGCAACCTCAGAGGAGTAATTCCCACACTGAGCAGGCAGCACTAGTTCAGAAACTACTATTCCAGCCAGTCCTTGCAGATAGATAATTTTCAGGAGACCTTTTTTTTTAATTGAAAAGGCTGAAAACTGACAAAGAGGTAGAAAAAGCATTCTTCAAAGTTTGGAAAAAACCCAACTTTATAGACTTCTCTCTGCTGTTAACAGGAAGGAAGAGATAGGTCAGAGAAGAAGACGGAAAAATAGTAAAAACATGCATGTAATATTAAGCATGATAAAAAAAAAAAAAATCAGAAGGCAGAAACTGTGTGCAGTATCTTCGTGTTAAACTTTGATGGGCAAAGCACTGTCTAATCACCTCCAAAACAGGAGCTACAGGCTTTGCACCTCCAGGGCAGAGAGGGAGACCTCTCCCCATCCAGCTCATAGGCAAAACATAAAAGGGAGATGAGCTACTGAAGGAACACTGCACCACATTTGCATTAGCTTCTTCTTGTTGGAGGTTCTCTGGGAAGTTGCCTGCAAAGCACCTAACATGCTTGAAACTAAGCCCAGATACAAATGGGTTTGACGCACAGGCAGGAGGGGCTTTGTGTCAGGCCACAGAGGACGCTCAGCTATGCTGCTCTGGGCACACAGGCAATGCTCTCATGGCAAAAGGAGATGGAGCCAGGAGGACAGAGTCTTCATCTTAGAGAAACCTTGTCAGGCTGCCAGGCACCACCCTCCTGGGCAATGCCTGAACAAAAGATTAGCTGAAGGCAATCACTTGTAGAAAAGACAGTAGCTCTGATCCTGTTCACCTCTTCCGTGGAGATGAGATTCTCTTATTTTCCCCTGATTCCATACAGTTGTCTAACACTAAGTGAACACATGCACACCTGGAACCAGACTGAAATCAACAGTTCACCATTCTTGGCATCAAAATGGCCCTTCAGTGGAAGACAACTCTTGGGATTACTTTGCCTTTGGAATGGATGACTTATAAAGCATTCCTCTTAAGCCACTCAACGCCTTGCCCTACATCCTAACCACTGCCAGATCTTCTGGTGGTGTATTACACTTGGCTTGATCAGCCAACCCTTCATCACATGCATTCAGCCTATTGTAAAAACCAACTGGCTGGCTCTATTGTATGGTCCCAGTGGTGCTGACATGTTATTGTTACCAAAGTTAATAATCAACAAGGACTTGGGAACGGGGAGAACGCCACCTGCTATTTTATGGCCTGTACAGGGGGAAGAAACAAGAAGGTAAGGCAAGTTAAACTTCATTAGAGGATAGATAGGCTTTAGTGCTCTGTGTCAAACGAGAGCAATTTCTCCTCTTAACAAGTTACCTACATCCTCTGGACACACAAATTTGGTTGCCAGAGGTAGAGCAAGGCAGGAGCCCTGAACTAGCCCACCTCACCGAGGAGCTGCCATGCAGGTGGCGATGACTTCCCAAGGGAAGGACACCCCACCACCGTCTCTCCGGGGCTGGCTGTGGGACGGGTGCGGCCCTTCCTGCTCCCCCTCACCTATGATGACTCCGCAGGCCAGAAGGGCATAGAGGGAGGTGGTCTGCTTGAGGAGGAGGTAGGAGAGCAGCACGTTGAATACGGTGGTGAGGGAACGCCCCACGTTGTAGAAGGCCACGCCGACGTGCTTGAGGCAGAGGTTGTTGGAGGTGACCATGCCGATGAAGACGGCGGAGAGGGGCAGGACGCTGCGGGACACCTTGGGGTCGAGGCGCAGGGCGGGCAGGCCGGCGCAGGGGGGCCCGCAGGCCGCCCCCAGGCTGAGGCCCAGGCAGAGCGCGGCCGTCAGGGCGCACTGGAAGAAGGTGACGAAGAGAGGGGCGTCGAGGCGCAGCGAGGGGCTGTCCAGCAGGTACTTGTTGAGGAAGACCATGGCGATGGAGGTGAACCAGTAGAGGCAGACCACCACGGCGATGCGCAGCGCCCGCAGCAGGAAGGGCGCCCGCCGGCCCCCGCCGCCCTCGGCCGGCAGCAGCGGGTCGGCGCCGCCGCCGCCCAGCGCCATCCGCAGGATCCCCGTCCGCGTCAGCTGCGCCCTGCTCATGGCGGGCCGGGCCGCCAGCGACGGCCGCCGGCCCCCGCCTCCTCCGCCTCTCCTCTCGCCGCCGGCCCCGCTCACCCGCCTGCGCCGCCGGCCCCGCGCCTCCCGGAGCGCCGCGGCCCCGCCCGCCGTCCTTTATTCACGCCCCGCGGGCGCCGCTCGGCACCGCCCCGGCCGCGGCGCCATGTCGGGGGCAGGCCCGGCCCGGGCCCCGCCGCCCGCTCCGCCCCGGGGCAGCGCCGCTGTTGCCAAACATGAAATTTTATATATATATATATAAATTCTTAAGAAAGGATGCTCTTTGATATTTGACCTTTGTATACTTCCAGGCCGAATCAACAAGGAAGGAGATTTAATCCGTGGGACAGAGAGCAGCGAAAAAGCAAGCTCTAAGTGATGCTCCGGTGTCAAAAAGAAATTACTTGCCGACAGAATAGCCTTGTTAAGGCTTAGGTCTCGACACATTTCCACGACCTCAGACCTCAGGTGGAGGTTAGCAAAGCTTGGGGGGCAAGCTGACAGGGCACACAAAGAATGTAGAATTTACAAGCCCTAAGGACGTTTGGCAGGACCCCTAAGATAAGGAAGAAACTAATAAAGGCAAATCAGCAACTGTGCTGAGATCAGCTCCAACTGGGTAAAAAGATAATTCCAACAGGGGGAGATTATGACCAACTCACTGACCACCAATTCATGAGACCCTCTGACCCAAAAGAAGAGAAAGACTGAGCACGCAGACTAATAACCATGAGAAGCAAGAAAATCATCACTAGATAGAAGATAGAATATTAATCAATAAAAAATCTAGGTAACTTGTAGCCAATGAATTAGCTTTATTCTATAGCAAACAATGCCTTTGCGAAAACGTGTGAATAGTGAAAAGTTTCAGTAGCTGTCACACTGGCCTTGTGGATTTGTCACCCAGCACCCCTTTCCATGCAGAACTGTAAAAAAATCAAATACTTCAACTCTATTGGTGTCTTGCACATTGGGTGAAAGAACCTATTTTAGGACAACAGGCAGACAGCAACTGGGGCACTTTAAGGAGGAACAGTCACCTGAGGACAGTCCTTGGGCACCCTCCACAGCCAGGAGGGAGGGTCTTGCTGTGGGACTGCTGGGGAGGGGCTGCCACGCTCACGGATGTCAATGGTGACCAGCACTGTATCCACCGGGCAGCGCTGGGCAGTGGGCAGCAGGAGGGGACTGGGAGCAGTCCTTGTGTCAGGGACAACACTGCTCTGCTGGCTTGTGTCAGCATCCTTCATGTGCTGCTTGGAGCAGGGGGATCTGGGTGTTGGACATGCAGTGGTTTGCTAGCGTGGATTTTGCCCACATCCCATCGAAAGCACAGTGTGCCCTGCAGCCTAAGCCTTCTGTACAGAAAACAGGTTTGCATTTTTGTGGAAGGAAATAAAACCTTCCCAATATGACCTAAATGAAGTAGGCATGGTGACATGCTAGCAAGGACAGCACAGGCAAGAGTCAGCTGCCTACTTCCCATTCCTGCATCAATAATTTTGATACCTAACCAGGAGAATGTCTCTGCCCATGCCATTTACCTCTCCAGGACTGAGGTACAGCCGGTGCTGACTTGTGCACTACCCTGCTACATTGCAAGCAACACAGGGGCTAACTGCTTTTAATGTAGCCTGGGTGTTAGGATAGGCTGCACACATTCTCATGCTAGTGCAGTTATCCCACAGTCCCACATCATCATTCCAGGTATAAAACACCCATCTGCCCATAATCACATGCCAAAACATCCCATGTTCTCTTTATGGTGCTTTATAACAAAGAAGCCTTTCAATAACAAACTCTAGCATGCTGTGAATTCAAACTGCTGGACAGGATGAAATCACTTAAAATTAATGCCAGATTCTGTGTGTTGGGGGAGGCAGCAGTGAGCTCTGTCAAATATTGGTCATTACGACCCTCTCTTATTTCAGCTGAGACTGCTGCAAAGTGTCTGGTTTGCAATGTCCTGGGGCCCTGCAATTTGCACAGGGCATAATTAAGAGGATTTTGGAAGCGAAGCCAGCAGCGTTAATTGACCCCCACAGCAATCTTTGCTGCTCTTACAGCTCAGAAGGACAGAGGAATAGTAGGGGTTGTGGGGAGAAAAGTGATGTACTTGATTAGGCCAGCTGGTGTGGCTGGAAAACGTTACAGGCTTAATGTGCTTTTCTCAAATCTCTGAAGTCACACTGGATTTTTTTTCTCCCAGGTGCATCAGTTGGTTTAGCAAACAATGCTGCCTTTCTTCACAACCCTTGCCTTCACAGCAGCATCTGGGCTGTGATGGCAATCACGTTCCCTCTGGACAAAGAAAGGTGGTGCTGGTGTGCTTGCTTTGGACTACCCAAGTGCCCTGCAGGGTGAGGCAGTGTTTGAGGTTGTGTTCTGAGCAACATCCCGCAGCACTGCACCTTGTGATAGGTGCTTGGCAGAGCCCTTGCAGCCCCAAGTGAGTTTTGCCTGCTCACCTCACCCACCTCCCCTCTCTGCCTGCAGAGCTGGAGAGCCACCCCATGCATGGTGCTTGCCTGAGCTCAGATGGGCTGGGACATCCCGTGCATGCAGGCCTGCAGCTCCTGCCATGGAAACAGCAGATTGTGACTCTGCAGAGGGGCTGGCATCAAGGCAGGGAAAGCTGTTATTGAAATGACCAGTGGGAGTTCCCTGTAATTCAGTCACGCTTTGATCCTGCTGCTAGAAGTCAGCTAGCACTTACTCGTTACTTCATATCCTGTGTTCCTTCCCGTCCACCTTCTTCCAGTGCCTGGCCCAGCAGTCCTCTCATAAGTGGTGTCAGTCAGGAAAAGAAAGCAAACAGTCTATGTGTGTGGCACTCAGTTGGTTCCATAGGTCCTTGTGGCGTGTTATACGTACCTGTGGCTTCACATAATTTGGCTTGAATTTCAAGGAATTTGACCTCTCCTACCACTACTGTTACAAGAATGACAGTGCCTCAGGCAGAATCAGAGTCAAGTATAAATTTTTTTCTTCTGTCTGCCACTTGCTAATGTTGTTCAAAGTGCCTTCTCTAAACTAAACATGGGAGTTGGAGAAGGCAAAAAACCCCTCCCATTGCTTCTTGTCCACTCGTATTCAATGTGCAGAATTGCTTTGGGCTGCAGAAGTTTGAGTTATCCCAGTCAATAAAATCCTCATTGCTTCTTCTGGGGGACTGTCCTACACCTCTATCACACATGTGTGGCACGTCTGCATGGGAAAATCAACCAGAATAACTCTCTCACCTCTGCCAATATAACTCCCTAGTGCTGACAGTATATTCCAAAATAAAAGTGATTTGTTCTTGAATAATGAGGTAGTTCTGCAATAGTTGTGCTGGTCAGTCTGCCTAGGCAGAGCTTGTCTTCAGTATGGCAATGGTTTTGACAAGTGCTTTGAATAAAGGCTTTCCTTTATTGAAGGTGCAAAAACTGACCAGCAGAATTACTCTGCCACAGCCCTGCCTGCCTACCTGCCTCACAAGGGCATTTTGTTTTGGGGGGAAGGTGGTTTAAAGTTGTAGGTTTAGAAATTTCAGAGGAAAGGTAGGAATAAGTAGGTTATAATGCTAATATGTTTAGACAATGTAGCCTGGCCTCCTGTGCAACATCAGTCTTAGACTTCCCTGAATTAAATCTTACTTGAATTAAACCTGATCTTCTACGAGAAAAAAAAATCAATTTTGATTAAAAATACTTCCAGAGACTGAATTCAATAGGACACTAGCAATGTTATTCTGATGGCTGGTTCTTTCCCACTAAATAATGCACACTCCTTTTCTTGCTTGGCATTGCCTGGTTGAAGTTTTCAGGCCTCTGGATCTTGTTACAGCTTTGCTGATTCTTTTACAAGCAAGCAGTTACAGGCAGATAAAATTACCTTTTAGCCTTGTTTTTGGAGAAGATAAATAATTGTAACTTCATTACAGAACATGTTTATTATGCTAGAGCAGCAAAGATTCACTTCTTTATGCAGATGACACCTCAATATTTTCCTGTCCTGCTGCCTAGTTGTGTATTAACATGGTAGCACATATTGTGAGGAGCCAGCACAGGATTATTCCTGGCTTAGGAGTGTGCTGCTTCATGTTGCCTGAGTGTTTACACAATAAACAATTGTCACGAATGGAGGTCTGAGGCTGGAAAACAAGCAGCTTTGACAGGTTCTTTATGTAGGGAGATCTGGCTGGCAGTGTCCTTGCTCCCATGTCTTGTAGGTGACTGCACTGCTGCTGGTGTCTGGCATGCCTGATGCCCTGCCTGCTGCTGGCATGCACACACACTTACATACACTCCTGCATCTTATTCACTTCTTTCCCATGTGATCAGAAAACCTTTTTAACTTTGAGAGGTGCTGCTCCTCTGAGGGGAAAGCTCTCCTCTTCCCACTAAAATTAGGTGACCTACTTGCATGCTACTTGAAATCAGCTGATAGCCAGCAGCCTGGCTGATAAAAGAGGAATGGGCTTTGGGATGTACATCAAACCTGGTGGTGAGACAGCACAGACTGCATTTCCTGGCCCCACAAGAGACCTGGACGTATCGACCGATGTGTTATTGTAGGAATAGGCCTGCTGTAAGTCATGCAGAAGAGCAACAAAGCAGCAGAAAACATTGCCAGTTTTGTTACTGGGTTTGGGGCTAGAAATAGGACTCATTCCACTAACTAGAATGGGACATGGGAAAAAAATCCATTCAGCATTGAGGTCATTCCAGTGTATTTAAGAATTTATTGTTCCTTACAAGCATAGGTATCTGATTTCCATTTAATACAAACATCCTTGATGCTGACATTTATAAAGTATGGAACTTACAAGTTAAGATACCAATCTGGATTCATACATGTATCAACACACACATTTATACAAGCATATAAGTATATTTATATCTGTACATATGCATGTGTGTGTGAGTATGCTCAGACTATGAACAGGTGGTGTGGTGCCACAATGGTGTCCAAGCTGGGACCAACAACCCAGGAGGCTTCATCTGTGACAGGAGTATTACTTTATTGTGACAGGGGTATTGCTTCACTGGACCTACTGGTGATTCCTCTGGTTTGCTGTGTATCTCGTCAAAATTAGTTTGAGCTAGCTGTCATACCATTATTTAGTATTTGCTGATAATCAATACAGGAGAAGAAGGCCAATGCAAAATCTAAGACTGATTTATCAGACCAGATTAGCTGAATCAGGTCTCTCTCTGCTAGGGTAGTAAACATGAATCAGGGGAGACAATTGAGTAATCTCTCAGTATTGTCCTCAAACAACACCTGTTTCTAGCACTGGTGTTTCCCATTACAATGCAGCTTCTTTCCAGACTCCCCCGGTCTGCAGGAGAGATGGCCTTGGCAGAGTTTTACTGCTGTAGCCCTCCTGCTGCTGTGGCAGGATAATAGATGTTGCTGCAGTTTCATTGTGGAAAAGCAGGGAACTCCAGGGGAGCCCAGTGCAGAGAAGGCCTGGTGTCACTGCGGAATTGGAACAGTTTTGGTATAGGTGAATTTTTTAGCTGTGGTTCTGTGCCAGCTTTGTTGGCCCAGACAGCTGCTGCAAAGATGCTTTGGTGCCTGCCCCACATGCTGTCCTCCAGCAGCCTGGTGACACTAGCTGGAAAGTGCTTGGATCCAGCTGCACCCAGCTCAGACACCTTCCTGGCCCTAGAACATGGGGCACTAACACAGAATCTGCTGGAGCTCAGCCCAGAAGGGGCTAACTCCCAGCTGGATCCAAACTAGCTTTAAAGCTGGATCAAAACCAGCACTGCCTGGGCTCTTCCATCTCTGGAGGTCTGGTGCCAGGTCCCTGGAGCAGTCATGCTGACTCAGCTCTGTAGAGAGGCAACAGGACCTCTACAAGGGCTCTACCACATCAAAGCAGCCCTGAGCTTTGCAAATCTGAGCTATTTCTGGAAGAAGTGCAGGTGTCCCATCAGCTAATAAAACTGGCCACATCTCAGACTCTCTTTATGCATCTGGGGCATGCTGTATCCCCAGCTGGGAGAGTCTCAGTGTACATAAGTGGAAGTGCATAAGAAAGAGTTAATGAAGGTTTCTCCTGGTTGTCTTGTCATCTCCTGCCTTCCCCAGAATTTTGCCTGGACTGTGGAAATTGTGGGTACCTGCTTTGAGCATAGGCAGAGGCTGGAGGAAAAGGTAGTAGCAAGTTCCTTCCACCCCAGATTACCACAACATCATCTGGCAAATATCTGAGCCTGGACCCTTCCCCTTTCCTGCTCCCCTGGCGTGAAAGCCAAGCTCTGTTTGAAGCAGTCACACCGGAGTCTCGACTGCACATCTGTACCAGCGGTGCTGGGGGAACGATCTGGATCACAAGTGTGGCAGAAGTGACACTAGAGGGCAGGGCTGGCACACGGCTGGAGCCTTCCCAGGCGGGGGTGGGACAAGCCTGGGGCTGGACCGGGGTGCAGCAGGCAGGACCGGGGCGAGGCTGGGGTTGGGGCTGGGGTGGCGGGGACCCTGGTCACGCTGTCCTGCTTTGCCGCCCGCTTGCAGCCGTGGGAGGCAGGAGTGGGTGCACACAGTGCAGCAAGGGCTGGGAGCTCTGCGACCGCTTTCTGGGGTGCATGGGGATGGCAAGGCACGGGACACATCTCCAGCTGCCCGTGCTAGCCTCTGTCACCACCCAAGAACGGCATGGAATCGAGCCCAGGTGACAAATTAGAAATCACAGCATGACACAAAACACCACGGATTAAATACCTTGTCCAGTTCCTGAATGTTTCCCGGGCACCCCCCACTATCCATCTCATCCCCGTGGGCTGCAGCAGCCTCTGCTTTCCACTCATTCCAGGCAGGAGCTGGCTGGGACCCGACTGCCTGCGCAGCAGAAATGACTCTACAAGGCAGGGTGAAAACCGGCAGCCCACAGCAAAAAAGAGTGAAGAAGATGTGCCTTTGTCCCTCTGTCTCTGAAGAAGAGGGTCTAACCTCGAGGGAAGGTGGAAAGCACCCCAGGGTGACACCCGGTTCGAAAGGATGGCTGAGGGTGGCTCTGCTTGCCGTGGCTCGGGAGCAACCTGGCTGCAGCCATGCTGAGCTCTCTGCCTGGAGCTGGGAATGCCCCCGCTGCCAAGGCCAGGTCAGGTGAGGGAGCAGTAGCCCAGCCCCTTAGGAGCAGGGCAGGCAGGTAGTGGGCTGTGATTTATGAGGCAAGCCCTTGGAAATTCTCCAAACCCAGCGCTTAAGTGCTTCTGAATGGCAGCATTAATTACTATTAAAAACATACATTTATATCTCTCTCACCTGCTTTAAATCCTGTGAAATTAGATTTCCTACCCAACCCTTCCAGCCTTCATGGCAGCTCAGGGTGTTTTATAGGCCTATAAAGCCCCACAGTACCTGCTGTCTACAAGGGCTCTTATTTACGAGGCCTTTAACAGCCTTCCTGGCTGCACCATCCGAGCCCCCTCATCATTTCGTTTCCATTTCCCTCCACTTGGAGGGAGTGGTCCCTTCAGCCACCCCAACAGCCATTCCTCCCACAGGGACTGGCTGATTCAAAGACCCAGGTACCTGGGGTGGGAGTGCTGTGCTGGGACATCCTGGTGAACCCATTTCCAGCATTTGGGCCAGCTTCCCTGGTTTTACATAGAAAAGGGATTCAGTGAGACAAGTGCCTCATGACAATGTTGTGAATGTCCTTGTTTGTGTGTCTTTTACAGCAAAGTCATGCCAGGCATCACCAAAAGTCACCCAGGACCTGGGCTAAACCCCCAGATTTACTGAGCACAGAGACAGCAGTTTATATACATAAAAAGCAAATATAATTTTCATAGTTCATGCTTTCTTTTGGATGCAAACTATGTAGAAGTATCTTAAAATAGCCAGCTTTTCGACTGCAGCCATTTTGCAGCTCATCCTATTTTGGATGCCTTGACAGTGTGTTTAAAAATGTAGTGTGCCTTTGGACTGAGAGGTGAACCCCATTTTGCTGGGGTCCTCTTGTCCCCAGGTCACAGAGGACAGGGTGGAGTGGAGTCAGGAGCTCCATTCTTCTCCAGGTCTCTCCTCTCCTACATAATAGTCCCACCTGCCTCCCCAGCACTTCTGGGTCGTCAGATCTGCTGGAGACTGGATGATGCTCTGGGGAACTGGCCAAATTCGTGTGCCTGTATCAGCCTGCTGGGGAGGAAGTGATAGATATCTCTGCCTCCTGGCTCCCAGGCTGAGCATGCTAATTTATAGATTGTATCTGTCACTCCTGATAAACGATGTCTTACTTCCCTAATGCCACCTTCAAATTGAGTTTTTAAGGCTAGGTCAGGTGGAGAAACCAAAGGGTGACTCTGCTTTTGCTTTGCTCTGACTTTGTTCTCTGCAGTTGGGGATCTGTTATGGCATCTGCTTTTCTGGCCAATTGGGCAGAGTGTCTGCCCCTAACTGGGCTCTGGAAACTCCTGCCTGGCTCCCTTGGGTTTTTCATTTGTTCTGATGTGTTTTTGGGGAGGGCCAGCTGAGGCATCTCCCTCCTCATCCTGCTCCATCCAGCTCTGTTCCCAGTCTCTTCCAGCACTGCTGAACTGGCTGAGGTGGTGGAGGTGGACCCAAGGCCTTGCTAAAGAGGGTACCAGAGCCTGAGCTGCTTCAGGAGCACAAGGCATTAGCAGAAACCTTCCAGCATTGGCTCCCGCCCACACTTGAAACCAACAGTGTGCCTGTGCCACTGTTCAGGGAAAACACTGTTCAGACCTTTTCCTTTCTCTGCACATTTCAGGTGGGATCTGTTGAGCATTAATTTCTTCAGGGGCTGTGTTTGAATGAGCAGAAGCAAAGCTTTGGTGAGCATCCTTCTCCGGCAGAGAGGACGGTATTCTGGAGCACAGCCAATAGCTTAGAGCTGTACATACGTGAGCAGCTTTGTTCCTTCTCCAGGGAGCTGACTAACAAAGTTAAGAGTTGGCCAAGCAGGCCAGGATTAAGCATATCATTGCTCTAACCCTCCTGGGGTTACGGTGGTTGAAGGCACGGGGGTAAGACCTGTCTATCTTGTCATTATTAAGCCCTGAATATTTTCTTTTTCCCCGAGAACAGAGTTTGTTGAAGCTAGCTCTTTATGTCCTTTATGCCTGAATGTCACTGCAGTAACACAAAATAAATCAGCCCAGTGAATACCTTCCACAGGTGATGAAAGAATGAACAAGTAATGCCTCACAGAGGCAGTAACCTTCTGCCCAGGGCTAACTGAAACCTGGTAAGCCATCATCCAAACTCCACCACAGCCCTTGCCTTATTTCTAGCAGCCACAGCAGTCACAATTTCCCTGCATAACAATTACAGCCATTTGAGATCACAAATCCTGCAGCACATTGGAAACTAAAAACGATGGAGCTGGGAACAATAAATGGAATTTGAACTTCCAATTAAAGAAACACAGAGGAGATGGCTGTGATTCGATTCAGATTTAATTCAATCCAAGTTTCTCCCTTTCAAGGTTTGGGTTTTTTTTCCCTCCAGCTGCTGTAGACTCTCCCATCCGCTGCAATTCAAGCTGCAGAGTAAACCTTGCTGTTGAATTTAGGTCAAGCTTGGCTGGGAATACACTGGGCCTTGGCTATTATTAAATGAATACATATAGCATGAAAACCACGCTGCAAATGCAGGAGTGGATGCTTTAAAGCCAGCACCCAATTCTGTTGCACCTGAAGGACCTGTGAGCAATTGAGGGGGCACAGGAGCTGGCATGGGCCACAGGGTATCAAGTCAAAACTGTGTCTTCCAAAACTAATAAGTTGAAATCCTCAACCTCCCCGTAGCTTGGGATCTTGGTACTGAGGAGGCTCTACCCCAAGTCAAGAAAAAGTCTTGGTCAGAGGAACCCAGGGCAGAGTGGAGGCTGAGAACGAGCTCTCTCCAGCTGCCTGCCCCCCTGCTATTCCAGTTGGCTGCACAGGAGAATTTTCATGATATTATATTTGTGCTTTTTAACCTCTGGCTCCTGTTGACATGATGTTGAACATTCTCACATCTAGAATATCAATAAGAAGATCGAAGGACCCACATGAGTCCAGCACTCATGAATGAATGGGAGGAAATGGGGCAAGGAACCCTGACCTCCCAAACTTGGAGCAGCAGGAAAGCAAGTGAGGGCTGCCCAGAGGCAGGAACTACTTCTGGATGTCCAGCTGTGTTTAATGCATTCTTTGCCTCCATCTTCAACACAGATGAGGGTCAAGGCGGGTCTCAGAACCCTGAGCTGGAGGACCATGACTGTGAGAATGATCACCTCCCAGGTGATCCTGAAATTGTGCAGGATCTGCTGCTCCAACTGGATCCCTACAAATCTATGGGGCCTGATGGGATTCATCCAAGAAGCCTCAATGAGCTGCTGATGTAATCACAAAACTTTTCTCAATGTTTTTTGAGTAGTCTTGGGAATCCAGAGAGGTCTGAGCTGAGTGGGAACGGGTGAATGTTATCCTGATTTTCAAGAAGGGCAAGAAGAAGAACTCCAGAAACTACAGGCCTGTCAATCTCACCTCAGAGCCCAGTAAAGTTATGGAGAAGATTATTCTGGGAGGTATTGAAAGACAACTGAAAGACAACACAGTTACTGGCCACAGCCAGAGGGCTTCATGAGAGGAAAGTCCTGCATATCAAATCTGATTTCCTTTTATGACAAGGTAACCCACCTGGTTGATTAAGGGAAGCCAGTTGAGCCCTGTATACAGTTTTGGGTACCACAATATAAGAAAGACATGAAACTATTAGAGTGTCCAAAGGAGGGCCACAACAATAGTGAAGGGCCTGGAGGGGAAGCTCTATGAGGAGTGGCTGAGGCCATTTGGTCTGTTCAGCCCGGAGAAGACTGAGGGGAGACCTCATTGCAGTCTGCAACTTCCTCACAAGGGGAAGATGTTGATCTCCTCTCTCTGGGGATCAGTGACAGGACCCAAGGGAATGGCCTGAAGTTGTGTCAGTTGTTTTGACTGGATATTAGGAAAAGGTTCTTCACCCAGAGGGTGGCTGGGCACTGGAACAGGCTCCCCAGAGAACTGGTCCCAGCACCAAGCCTGACAGAGTTCAGGAGGTTTGGACAATACACTTGGACACATGGTATGACTTCTGGGGATGATCCTGTGCAGGGCCAGGAGTTGGACTTGATGATTCTTATGGGTCCCTTCCAACTCAGCTTCTTCTGTGATTCTGTGTAAATAGAAAGGTAAATGCAATTCAGGAGAAGAAGTATATATGAGGCTGAGAAGCAGGCTCAGGCTGGTTATGGGGCCAGGAGGGTGGCTCAGTGCTCCTGCTGCAGTGAAATGGAAACAATCCCTTTTATCTTTGTGTGTATCAAGAATGCAGGATATGAGCAGCAAGAGGGCTGCTGACAGTGCTCCAATGCACAGCAAGTTGCAGCCTGAAAATTATTCCATGGATTAAAGCATAGAAGGGCCAGTTTACGCCTCACAGAGGAGCTGTTGGCTACTGTAACATAACTCAGGAGCTGCAGGGCTCCTTGCAGCAGCTTGTATTCTGATGACAGAAGTGCATCTTGTGCCATTGCCTCCCTGCTGCCCTGCTCTGTGTGGGTCCATATAGTAAGAACCAAAAGGCAAGCACCCCTTCCTTGCTTCCACTTAGTCATCCAAGAATATAAAAAGGGTATAAAGATAATTCCTAAGAGCTCACTTGACACAAGCACTCACAGAACTTCTGCCCCACTCCAGCTCTGTCTGATCTCCAGGATCTCCTGCTAGACAGGCAGACAGGCTAGAGGAAAAACAAGTACCAAAGGCTGGAGGGGAATCATCTCACGGGCACAGCCAGTCCCACAACATGTTCCACATTAACTGGTCCTGATGCAGGTGCCTGGGGTCCGACAGGGAGATGAGTGAGGTCTGTTGGTGTTCATCTTGTCCCCAGCTCATCCCTTGTTCACACTTCCCAGCACACTTGGAACGGCATCACCCTGATCCCCCCAGGGTCACTAACCATGCTCTTTGTTACACACCCTGTGCTGAACTCCACACTCCCCAGCACGTGAGTTCTCATACCTCATCCTGCACTAGTGGGGCTGCTGATGTGACTCTGATTGCCTGATAAATGTAACTGAAGTGAGTGGTTTACCCTGGGGTTATCACCTGGAGCTGCTGGTGGGAGTTAATGGTAGCTGTGCTCTGGATCTCTCCCCTTCTGCCTCCTCCAAGGTGGGAAAATGCTCAGCCATGCAGTCCTGCTGTATCTAGCCAGCTCAGACAGCCCTTTAAGCTGCACCTTTTTGGTTTTGTAGAGTCTCCCTCACTTACACACTTGGAGGAAGCCCTTTAATGCACTTCTGTTTTATTACTTGTCATTTTCAATATACCTCTAGCCTGTGTTACACTCTGTGAGGCCAAACTCTCCTCCACCACTTGCCAACAATATTGTGCTGTGGCAGACAATTAAATGAAAAAGCTTCTCAAAGAACTCTTCAGGCAAGGTTACACCTCAAAATCTATTGGTAGAACTGGAGACCAGAGCGTGCACAGGACTATTGCATCAGGCATAAAGGAGTGGAAGTATCTGATTGTAGAGCATGGATTTGGGAAAGTGCTTCAGCATCCCAAGGGGCTAATGGCAGGATTAGGAGCATTATTCTGCATCAGGATCATTTAACTGTAGAGTTTGTTAGTCAACAAACTAAACAGCAGTGTTGAAATAAGGTATGGAAGTCCAGATTTCTGCAGGGTTGAAGAATCTTCTCCTGATGTGGAGCCAGGCACTGTAGGGTGGTCCATCTCCTCTCAGGGAAGTCAATAACCCCTCAGAGAGTACTCTGATAGAAAACCAGTGGCAGTTGCAGGGCCAGGACCCTGACAGCTAGTCCCTCCTTTTAACTGCAAGCTCTTTTCTTTGAAGAATGACCACAGATTAAATTATATCAGCTAAAACTGAGTGCATCCCACACTGAAGAGAACCAGGAAGCAAAGGCTGTCTGGGAAGTGTCTTTTCATCTGTTTTATTGAACAGTTCTTAAAGATTTTGAGCTCCCATGGTTTTCCACAGTCTCAAAAGCTCCTCCAGCCAAGACCTGTTCAGCATCAGGGCACTTCTCCAACCCACCACCTCTCTGCCCCATCCCAAAGTAAAGAAAATTCAGTGCTCACCATTTCTGAGCAAGCAAAGGGAGGCTTTGTTTTTAGGGTGGGACAACCACAATGGTGCCTGGTCAGGGGGTGTGTGAGGGCAGTGGTAAAAGCAGAGAAAAAGGCTGCAGTTCAGCACCAACTAATGAGATTCATGACTCTAAAGCCAGCCCACGGACACCCACTTCTGCTCACAGTGCTGTGTGCCAGTCCCCGCTGCAGACCAGGCAGCAACCCCACACAATGTGGAAAGGGAGCCCAAGACTCGTGGTCACACAATAGGGAAAGCTGGGGCAAATTTGCCTCCAAAGAGAAGAGGGGAAAGAACACAAAGCAGGCTGAAGCCCCTTCTGAAAGAATTTGCTGTGGTGCCCAGTTGAGGTAACCTACACCCCCAGCACACACTGCAGCCAGGACTAGGGCTGAATACAATTTTGTGCCCTTCCAGGATATTTCTCTAGTGGAGGGGTGTGTGCTAAGAAGAAGGAAAAACCTTTTTGTCCACCCTGGCAGAGTTCCTGTAGCACCAGAGCATACATGGCACAAAAAGAGTTTAGAATTGTGCACGGTGGGCCTGGTGGCTGACCATGCTGGTGCCATGCCATGCCATCCCATCTCATCCCATCCCATCCCATCCCATCCCATCCCATCCCATCCCATCCCATCCCCAGACAGAGCAGGCTGTCACTGCTGCTCCCACATGGACAGCTGTCCCTTTGCTGTCACATCAGCCATGGCTGTGCTGCCACATCCCTGTCCTCAGCAGGCAGTCACTCTGCATATTCCCAGCTGCAGTGTGGACCCAGAGCTCACCATCTACAGCCTTCCATCCCTGGGAGGTGCAGAGCTCAAAGCTCTTGCAGCAGGGATGTTGTGAGGTTGTCCTTCCCTCCACAGGGAAAGCAAGGCTGGAAGAGCCAGAGCAAGAGCACAGGCATTTCTTCACCCCTCAGCTTCTTCCAGGCTATTTGTTTCCTGCCATCTTTGCCAGACTTTGGCCATCTTATGGGGCAAAGACCCGCCTAGCAAAAGGACAGCAAACATGGGGTGGAGGAAGGGGGCATGACACAGCCCTCAGGCTGCAAAACTCTGCCCCCCACTCCCCCTTTGCCTCTTAGGACTGGCCCTATCCCCTGCCAGGAAGACCCAGGCTCTTCATTTAACTTTCAAAGCACCTGAAACAGCTCAGCTCACAGAAGTCCCCACCTCTATGGAAACCTTTTTATTATTTTTTTTAATTTCTGTTTTTATAGAGGCCTTTGAAGATGGTTGTTGCCATGGAAACGTGCTTTAAAGAGTGCCTTTTCCCTTCCTTATCTTGAGAACTTCTGTTGCCATAACAGCTGCATCCCTCTCCTCCCTTCTCCCTGCCAGCTGCCCCACTATGGGATGCAGTGAGGCTCTGCCTTTGGGGTCCCTGAGCCCTCAGTGCTCAGGGCCAGAGGAGAAGTTTATACTCCTGCAGGTGTTTGCTGTCCTCCTCATGCCTCTGTGTGCTGGGTGTGGGAGAGACAGCCTGCTGCAAGAGCACCTCTGGGCCATGCAGTGCCTGCAAGCCCCTTCCTTGCACACAGAGGGGCTCTGCCCTTCGCCCTTGGCTCTCACATCCCACGTCAGTGACACTGCCTGTTTTCTTCAACCATTTCTCCTAAAGCCCTTGACTGAACCATTCCCCTACAGCTCAGTGGGCAGCATTGTGGCTGAGCTGAAAGCAACACCTGTGATTAGGGTGGCTTTGATCTCTGCAGCACACAGCGTTGGGCAGCTGCATCTGTTTTCTGACCCCCATACAGAGCAGGGCCCCTCATCGTGGTGACAGCCTTCCCTGGGCAGTGGTGCATCCCTGGTGGATGGGACATGCTTGCTTCAGAAGCATCCATCTCCAGAGCAGCCCAGCCCATGATGCACAGCCAGGAGCATGGCAGAGGTGGTCACTGGCTGCTGCCCATCTCCTAGGCACCCCGTTCCAGCCCTGCTCACCTCATTGTCACTGCAGACAAACCACAGCAACTAAGCTGTTTCTTTCCAGTTCACTTTGCAACCATTAGCTCCTGTGGCCACAGCTCCCAGTTCCTCCACAGTGGCACAGCAACCTTGGACTGTGCTGTGAACCCTCTGGTCTGGCAAGTCCAGGCTAACCCAAAGCATCCCTGCTCTAGCAGGGTGGCCCCAGGCAGGATCTGAGGCCACAGGCAGTAGGACCTGGACCACATCTGGCTGTGCTGTGCCCCTCTATCCTGCTGCACCTTCAGCCAGCCAGGGCTGCAGCCACTCCCCGGCTCTGAGAGGCCAAATTCCTGCCTTGACAGCCCTGAGCCCCCTCCCCAGTTCTGCTTACCCCCCTTGCTCCTGGCCTGCCTTGCCTCCCTCTTCTCCCACCCTCACGTGTTGCCTGAGTAATACCTTCCCTTTGCGTCAATGAGTCGTTTGGGGACAGGGTGCTGCAGCATCCCCCCGGGGCCTGCGGTACCTCCAGGCACGATTCTAGAAGGGGTGGGAGGAGAGGGGGCGAAAAGGGGGCTGCGGATCCCCCGCCCCTCCCTGCTGGGCACGCACATGCCTGTCACAGATGGCTGCTCGCCTCCCACCCTGTGGCTGCGTCAGCCACTTGCATCTCTTTGGCAGGACTGTCCCCCGGGCAGGGATCCCCCCGTGCACAGCAGCAGAGCCAGTTCCAGTGCTGGATAAGGCACAGCCCACAGCAGCGGGGTGTGGAGCCACAGCCAGTGGCGGAGGTGCAGCTAACAATGCTCAGAGTACCCAGAGGGAGACAGGTTTCCCTTCTGCCCCCTTGCAGTGCCTTACCTGAAGCATCGCTGTAGCAAAGCAGACTCTGTCCCCTGTTCCCCTGTCCCTCCTGCTTCCCCACAGGCTGCTGCAGAGCCAAGCCTGATGGAGAGCACATTGCTGGCTGCCGTCAGCTCAATTAATGCAGCCCTGCTTGCTTTAGCAATTACCTGCCAGTGCCTCTCAGCCCGCTCCAGCTGGAGATCTCCTGCCAGCATCCACAGCTGATGAGTACAAGTGGGGAGCAGATATGGAGCACCTTCATCCATGGATGCTCTGAGGGCTGGATGCCCTCTCTGCCAAAGACACCCGTGTGCCCAGGACAGCCTTCTGGGGCTAGGACAGGGAGCACTGGCCACCAGAGAGCTCTAGGTGAGTACCTTAGCCCCTGGCCAGACTGTAAGTTAGACTTTGCATTAGCCAAGCCACCGTGGCCAGAGAAGGGGGGCAAGGCTCTCAGCACAGGTACAGCTTCTGTGGCTGCATCCATGCTCATGGTAAAGCTCTGCATCAGGATGGGATGTCAGTGAGAGCAGTGCTATGGTCCCCCACAGCCAGTAAGTGCTGGCTGGCAGGTGACAGCATTAGTCAGCCACTGGGACAACTGAACATCCTCAGGAGGGGGCACAGAGGCCACACTGGCTTCTTCTGCACTGGCACCACAACTCAAAATCCCCCAGAGGCACTAGCCTTGAAAGGAAAGAGGAAAAGAATTTCTCCTGAACCAGGGCAAGAAGGGTTACAAGATTGCTGGGCTTTTTTCTTAAATGTGATTTTTAAGTTAGAAGAGAAAATGCTCTTTTTATTTACTTCCTGCTTTCTGAGCTTTTAGGGTGCATCGGGGTCAGGTTTTCAAAGTGTTTCTCCAAGCAGTGAGGGATAGAAGCTTATTTGAAAGTGAAGTGAGGTGGGAGAGAGAGAAAAACATGCTCCTGCCATCGGGAACTGGGTTTGCAGAAGAAACAGCGAGTCCTGAGAAAAGCACAGCAATGGGGTCACCCTTTCCAGCTCTCCAGCTTGCTGTGAGTCTCAAAACCTTGTCTCCAAATCCTCATATTTTTCCAAGTGTCTCCCACTACCTTCCTTCACCACTGCAGCTTGCCCTGCATGGCCCAGTGTGTGGGCTGCAGCACTTCAAACCCATCCCAAAACACATCTCAAACTCTTATGGAGCTCAGCTCTCCAGTAGCCCTGTACCAGCTGCAGTGCTCATGCAAAATAGAGTCCACAAACGTTCCAGAAAAGGGAGAAGTGCCTCCAGCCTTCTCCGCAGGGCAGTAGCAGCGGACATTCAAATAGCCACAATGTAATTTCCCCGTGATGTTGAAAACTCTCCTGGCACTGGTTCTGAACTGAATGCAACTCTTTACACAGCACTAGCACTTGCTCTGCACCCTGGTGAGGTCTGGCCCCCCTTAGCTCGATCAGCGCAGTTCCCTGTGGCTGTGCACGTGTGAGGGCCGTGTGTCTGTGTGCACAGAGACAAACAAAACCCCTCTGTGGCTAAAAAACATTTTTGCCACCCCCAAATCTTTTGGTTTTGCTGCTGATCACCATGAGCAGGAAAGTTTAAAGGAGAGGTTTAGTGTACCTGCACATCCCAGAATAGCTCTGTGCCATGACACTCCATGGCCCCCGAGCCAGTCTGCAGGCTGGGGAGCAGCTCAGAGCAGGCTGCTGATGTGCTGTCCTACTTCCCCCATCAGACAGGGAATGGACCTTAAGAAATAGCTGTATTTTCACCAAAAGCTGTCACAGGTGCATTAGGCAATAGCTCTTTGCACAGTGATGTCAATCAATTCTTCCTAGCTTTATGGGGATGGTGCTCCTAGTGTTATACAGCTGCTTTGGGGTGGAGAACAGTGGGTGGTGGGGATGTGTGCAGTCCTGATAGCAGCCCTGGTCCCCTCAGCCCTGTTGTGGCACACCAGAAAGTAAAGAGACTCCACACCTGGCTCTGGGGATGTAAGATTTCAGCAGGAGGCATGGATGCTGCAGAAAGCAGCCTCAGTGTCAGTGCTGGCAGCCTCCATCTTATGGCCAGCTTGAAATTCATCAGCCCAGCTGCCCTGACCACCCATGACAGAGGCACCTGTGCCAGCCCAGGACCTGGCTGTGCCCAGGTGACAGACTGTCCTGTGAGGCTGTCTTTACTCTTTGCATGTTTGAAAGGTGTGGTATCAACAGCTGGTTTGTCCTACCCCAGGAGAAGCTGGAGCCATACCAGCCAGGTTGCACCAGGAGAGGCAGCAGTAAGGTCCTTTGGGATCACTGTGCCCCCAAGTGAGGAGCTCCAGGCCGTGAGCACTGGCAGACAAAGGGATGCTGCTTGTGTTTGCTCTGACACGTGAGTACCAGGCCCCTCACACACATCAGAGGTGCAGCAGCTGGGCATCCCGCAGCAGGCTTTGGCTGAAAGTCCCAGGAGACCAGTTTACACAAGCACCTGGGTGCTTTTCAACCAACAGGCGTGCTCTGTGCCTCCTCCCTACCTCTCAGCACGCCCAGAAGCTAAACCTGGTTGTAGACCTGAAAGAGAAATGCCAGCTTTTTGTGTTGTGGAGGAGTTGATGCTTACCACAGTCAGTGCTGTGCAGAGCAGTCCCACGTGCTGAGGGCACCAGGACTCCCAAGGGCTGGATAGCAGGGGCCCAGCTGGGGTGCACCTCAGCCCCGGCTGGGGCTCACAGGGCAGCCAGCTGGTCTGTCAGGCTGCACGGGGCCAGAAGGCCAACCCCTCCAGATCCAGCTGGGACTCCAAAGAGGCTCATCTCCTGCTCTGTTTACCACATCCTTCCTGCCAAGGATTTTCCTGGCTGGGCAGTGGCTGGGTCTCGGTGCTGCTGCCCGGTGCTGCTTGGCTGGAACAGAGCTACCCTGAGCGGGACAGGGGCCTGGCAGCGATGGATGTGCCCTGCCAGCCTCGCTGGGCTGGCTGCTGAGTGTGTGGCTGCATCTGCCGGGCCTGTGCTGGCACCAGATTGATGTCCTTTTTGTTCCTGATAAGGATCCCAAGTCTCCTCTGGGTTCCAGCAGCAATTCTTTTATCCTTCCTGACTGTGGCATCGGCGCTCCCGGAGTCCCCGGAGATGCATCAATCGCGGAGCTGCAGGCGCTGCGGCTGCTATCGGCAGAGATGATGGAAAAGCTACAGCAACAGCTGTCATTTCTCCCTGTTTGCCTTTTGTTCTCGGCCTATCAGTAGGATGTTTTCCACCAGACACCTATCAATCTCCTGCAGCGGGGCCCAGCCTTGTCTGTGTGCCTGCCACCGCCAGTGCCAAAGCCTGCCTGCAGCCTCCTGCCTGTGGCCAGCCTGCCACCTCGCCTTCTCCCCTGTCCAGGAGCTGCCCATCCTGCAGCACCGGCAGTGCAGGGCTCCATCCCGGGGCCAGCACAGCAGGGGAGGCATTGGGGTGCAGCCAGGCACCTCTGTGCTTGCTCTGGGCCCTGGACTGTCCCCACATGGCACTTGCTGCTCCCTTCCTTACGGCTTTCTTTCTTTGGGCTGGCTGAGGTGTGCCCTGCAGGCTCCAGGAGATGAGGGGGAGAAGGGCACTGGTGGCTGGCAGCAGGCAAACCTACCCCAGCCCCTGAAAAAGAAGGAGCAGAGGGGCACTGTGGAAGCAGCATGGCAGCCCATGTGCCTCCGGGACAAGCTCTGCAGAGCCCAGCATTAGGGCTGGGCATTCAGGGTTTCACTGGGGTTTGTCCATCCACCCTCTCCCACTCTGGGCTTCTGTGGAAGTACTGCCCTGGGAGAAGGAGCTGCAGCCCTGGACAGAGTGAGTCAAGTGTGTCCCTGTGACATCAGGGCTGACAGCACCAAAGGAAGAGGGTTACAGGGACATAAGTGGCAGGGGGCACATCTTTTAGCTCCATGTAATGAGACAGAGAGCCTCACATGAAAAAAAGCTTTGATTCGACTTGTTCTTCCTCAAATTCTTTTGAATTGAGGATGTATGTAAGAAGAACTTTCAGTAAGCCAGGGTTACAGGACCTCCAAACACATTTCCTTTCAGAAGGGACCTTCCAGAGCACCATGGAGCAAAGAGGGCTGTGGGGTCTGTGATGCCCCCAGTCCCTTCTGCACTCTGCTGCTGGCATTACCTGCCTCCAGGCCAGCAAAGGCAGCAGATCCCATGGCCTCGGTGCTCAGCATTTATGTCACCCACTCTGTGATGGCTAAAGCCAAGATAAAGACAGGCACCCAGTCCCATTTAATGCCACTCTCTATCCATCACTGAGCTCACAGGCGTATCGTGCCTCATTATTTAAAACCCTCAGCCCACTCCTGCTCTGCATGGGAGTCAGCACCGAAAGCAACACCTCAGTAATCCAAGTTTTCCTTCACAGCTGGTAGGGAAAGTCACTGTCCACTTGCTGCTCCCTGAAAATGGCCAGAGAAGGACACAGTTCCTATTCCACAGCCAGCAGGCACCTGCCAGCTGGGACCTCAGTCCCTTGCCATCCATCCTGTCCCACTGGTGACTTCACATCCTTCTGTACTGGGCTTTCCCCTTCACATAGTTCTGCCTCCTTCTCTCTCCCCAGCCTCGGCTTTGCTTCTCGTCCCTCATCAGCTCCTTGCCATGGTGTCCCTCAGTAGCTGTGCCCAAGCCCAGGCCCCAGAATGCCACTGCTCTGCCAGCAGGTCTGAGCACATGCCCAGTTTCTTTCTGTGAGGCTGGAAACACCTGATGTGGCAAACATTTACATGCAGACATCTTCAGGTTTTTTATGTTATCTTCATGTCCCTTAGCTGTTGGTATGGCTGACCTGCAGCTGCATAGCTGGGCTGTCAGTGCCACCACAGAGCAGCAGGGAGGATGTTGCAACCCCAGCTGGATGACCCTGCCCCTTCTGATGCAGCTGAGGCAGCTCCTGGTTTTGCTCTGAAGAGTGTCCTTGTGTTTGGGCTGGCAGGTGCCAGTTGGCACTCACCCTTTCCCTCCCCCTCCAGGTTTGGTTGGGGTGTCTTCAGGCAGAGACTAAATGTTCCAGACACTGGTTGAGAAAGCAGACTAAAGACATATTTCTTTCTCTTTGTGTTTGTTTGTTTTGTTTTGGGTTTGTTTTTTGTTTTGTTTTTGTTGGGGTTTTTTTAAGCCTCACTTAACTCAACTGAATGACATATGCTGCTTTTGGTGAAAAAGCACTGTTTCCTGCCACACTTGGGCTGGGATTGCACATTGTTGTGATGGCCCCTAGCTTTTCTTCCTCAGGCTAAAGCATCTTCTGTCAAAGCCAAGAGCTGATTGCCCTGCTAGTGCCACATCAGAAAGCCTCTTCTGGCTCCTCATGCAGGAGTGATCAAGCTGTCCCAATGTAGCAGGTTCTTTGGATGCAGCCTGTTCTCCTGGGGTGCTCAGTGTCCAGCTCTGCATTAACCTGACTCCCTGGTGAAGCTTTTCCATTCAAGCCTGTGTTACAGCAGTGCTAATTAAACAAATACATCTCAATTCTGATTAAAATCTACATGTAAATCGTTGTGACGTTTCACAGCAGGCTGCATTTTAGCAGTTGGTTCTGCAATTTCTTATGCCTCCTCAGAGAGTGCCTGGTCAATGAACCCTAGTGGGGGTTGAAACCTCCCAAGCCCTCCTGCTTGGGAGACAGGACTCTGGCTGTCTTCATACCCTGCCAAACCCAGCTCTTCATCCTTGCCTCCCTGCACAGGACTGTGTGCCAGGGCAGGGACTGTTTTTTTCCTGGGCACCTCATTGATTAAGTCTTGCTTTCTTTTTGTGCAAGAGCAGATCGACTGCCTCTTCAGCTGGGACGAAAACTTCAGGTGTGAGGTAAAGGCTGAGCTGTGGCACTCAGGCTCCATCTGCAATGCCCAGGGCAGCACAGGATTTTTCCACTACACAGCCTGACTGAGCCACACAGGGGCTTGTATTATGCTTGTTTGCTTTCTTCTCTTCTCTGGCAAATGAACAGAAAGGAAGGAGAGAGAGAGAGAAAGAAGGCTTTTTAACCTGTTTATAGACTAGAAGTAATTATAAATAGAAAGGTTGCCTGCCTTTTTTGGTGAAGATAAACTTTTGAGAGACAGCCTTTGTGCATATTGAGCACTGCTCCTGAAGCTCTCTCCCACTGCATGGGAGGGAGAGAGGATGCACATTGCACATATCAAAGGCACTAAATACGGCTGAGATGCTACAGGGGGTACTATGAACTATACCAATGACATTTTCATCTTGGGGAAAAAAAAAGAAAGAGTGAAAAAATTCTGCCTAAAACTTCTGCCTAAGAAGATGAATTTGCAAATGGGTCTGATCATGAAAGGGAGCTTTTTGGGCACAGCCCCCTGAGGTTACCCCCTGCTTCTTCCTACCAGCACTCCAGCTGAGCACCTGCAGTTCTGAGTCTCCTCTACCACCAGCTCTTGTTAGCATTTAAATTCTCCCTGCAAATGCAGAGCTTGGGTGATGAAAGGCTAGTGGGATGCTTCTGCTGCCATTTGTCTCTGCTGAGTCACCCCAAGCATTCCTGCTCCTTTCACCAAGGTTGTAGCGAGGTGGAGGTTGGTCTCTTCCTCCAAGTAACAAAGGATAGGACAAGAGGCAATGGCCACAAGCTGTGCCAGGGGATGTTTAAGCTGGAAAATAGGAAAACATTTTTCACTGAAGGGGTTGTCAAGCATTGGAATAGGCTGTCCAAAGGAATGTTGGAGTCAGCAACCCTGGAAGTATTTAAAAGAGATGTAGATGTGGCACTTAGGAATATGGTTTAGTGGTGGACTTGGTGGTGCTAGGTTAATGGTTGGGCTTGGTGATCTTAAAGGTCTTTTCCAACCTGAACAATTCTATGAGTCTATGATTTCCAGCTTGCCCTCACCCCCACCAAGTGGTGGCTTGGGAAGCTGTGAGGGGTTGTCAGCCACACGTGCTGGTTTGCAACCACGTGCTGACTGACAGCAGCTTTGGAGCAGTCAGCTGTGATGTGGCAGGGTGTTTGGGCAAAGGTTCTGCAGCCCAGTGGGGCTTGAAACCACTTGGCTGCCATTGCTGTGCCAGAGCAGGACCCCTCTGAGGACCAAGACCCCCAGCATTAGCACCAGCGAGGTTCCCCCCTGCTTTGCCATGCTGCCTGTTGTAGGGGCATGGATTTGGCATGTTTGTCCTATCCATGGTCTGTATGGGCAAAAGCAAGCAGAGCAGGGAAGAGCCAGGGTTTGTGCCAGAATGGCACTTCCCTGCTCAAGTGGCTTCTGGGCTTTCTCCATGTCTCCAGCTGTAGCCAGCTGGGACTCCAGGCAGTGGCAATGGTCCCTGACTGCTGCTCTGCACCTTGCTCACAGCAGTCACAGGCAGTGATGAGACTTGGCTGTGATGAGATTAACTATGTAGGAGCTGTCTCTCCACTTTCTTTCTCCTCCTCCCATCACCACTTACTTCTTCATCCTTGTGCTCTAAGTAAGGAACTTCATCTCTTGCCAAATCCCCCGTCTGTGTTGGAGGATTGGGGTGAGCCAGGCGTAAAATGAAAATAAATCACTAATTCCTCCTAATAATGCCTGATTTCCTGATTTGATATCCCACATTAATTCTAATTACTCACCCAGAGTCAGGGCATTAATCAACACGTTAAAACTTCTCCTCGCTTAGCAACCCTGACGTGCCAGGCATCTGGCACGGCCGGGGCGCTGGGGATTTGTCTGTCACACCGGCCCCGCCTGCAGCAGCTCTGCCAGGGGGTGCCAAGGAGGGTGCCCTCCCCTGGATGGGCACATGGGAGACACAGGGGTCTCACCACAGCTTTTGGGTGCTTGGGGACTGTGGCCAGGCACCCATCATCCTGCTTCCCTCCTTGCAGGGGACCTCGGCAGGGTATTGCCCACCATGCAGTGCCATGGCACCCCAGGTTAAATGGAAATGCCTTGCTCGGTAATGTCTCTTCAGTAGAAGTACTGATAGATGATCCACTCATCTCACAGCCTCCTTTTGAAAAATATAAACTAGGTGCAACATCTCTCTGTGGAGAGAGGCGAAAAAGGTAGTGAGGGGGAATCACACCTGCCACCGTCCCTGATCTGCCACCATCATCGTTTCCTCAGTAAACCGCTTCCAGGCAGGAAGGATGAATTGATTTCAATTCAAGTTGATCTAAATCTGTAAACAGGAAGCCTTTAAATAATCCACTCTAATCTTGTTTCACATTTGAGCTACTTCCCTGTTTTCCTGAAGCAAGCTGACTGGTGCTGGTCAGCAAAACCCAATACTTGCTTTTTGCCAGCTTCCACTGTAGTTAAACCAGCTTATTAGAGCTATTATGTAATTAACATTTATTCGGATTTTTTTTTCACTTTGTGTTGAAAGGCTTAATATTGCATTTATTCACTGGATGATTTTTTAAAAATTCATCAGTTGAATAAGCTTTAATTTGGATGGTAATTAACCGAAACATGTGCAAAGTCAGAATCTGCACTTGGTTTTATGATCCTGCCTTACCTGTCCTAGATACAAGACAAAAGAGGTCTCTTAAAATATGTTTGCATTTAAAAGCCATACAATTTATTAAAGGCAGCATTAGAGGCAGTTAATGAACTCAGCTTGGTTTCTGGCTATGGGGTCCTTGTGGATTTTCAGCAGTATAGATTTCAACCTTGCAGATGTCACTGCTAGGACAAGGGTGGAAATGAGCCTTTCTCCTTTTTGTTATTTGCAGCAGGCTCTCAAATGTGACCAAGCTCATCCTTGAGCCAAGGACAGTCCTTTTGCTGCACTTAGCCCACTGCTGCTGCCATATTCTGGTGTTGTGCTTCATTCCAGGTCTCGGGTGCCTCCTGAGTTCTTTCTTGGCTCAGTGTTAACTTTTGAGCAATAAACATGCATTTTGTGAACTTACATTTACATGAGGTTTATCAACCTACAGTTATTTTATGCCTTGACTTAGAGTTTCCAATCAAGAGAACTAATTTTTGGGAGAAATACAGATCTAAAATGCTCCCAATTAGCAGTAATATTTAAATACATCCTGCTCCTAGGGCTCAGGCAATAGCAGCCATCTGAGCTTGAGGAAGAAGCAGAGCCCTCCCACGCTCAAACCTAAAACTGGGTTGTTGCTTGATGGCATCAAACCACACTCGCTTCTGTTTCCTGGCCCAGGCTGAGACCCAGTGGTTGTCCTTCCACTGGTAGCAGCCACCAGGCTTCTGAAATATTCCTTTAAAGAGAAACCAAACATTTATGGTCAGAAGAGAAACTGAAAAGCATGCTGTAGACAATGTGCAGTGGAGCCCAGCGTGTGCTGAGCCTCGTCCTGTGCCAGACCCTGCCAGGGACTGGAAGCTGCCTGTTCCCAGCATCTCAGGGACCATGCAGCCCTTGGCCTGATGGTGCCAGGTTTATAATGGCAGGCAGGGGTTTTTAAACTAATAGCCTGCCCTGGTCCCTTTGGAGTGCACAGCTTTATCTGGGTGGAAATCACAGTGCTGCCCTCTCATTTTCCTCCCCTACAAGCTGCAGGTCGGTGGTTTACAGCCGGGGGTCAATGGATCTCGAGAGTGCTGTGGGCTATTTCTAAGAGTAAGAAAAGTGAGCCTCTTGTTGGCAGCCTTTCAGTTCCTCTACAGGAATTTGTGACTCTGTGGGAATATTTTTAGGAGATATACAACTGGGAGAGCTCACAAAGCTCAAATCAAGATAGATGCATTCACCCAGGAGAGTTTTACAGCCTTCATATTCAAACTCCCCACTACCCCCTGGGTAGTGCACAGAATTAATTATACTTCAGCAGTGCTGGGCTGCCCTATAGCAGCTAAAGTGCTGTCATCCAGCCCATCTGGACAATTCACACCCCAGAGCCCCTCACCATGTGCAGAAGGACGGACCATGCTTGGTCCCACCAGGCAAAAGGGAGATGGGGACTTCAGCTGTGGCCCCGCCCAGGTGACAGCACACGAGTACCAACAGGGGCTTCATTAATGTGCACGGCCTCTCCTTGCTACCTCGAGGTCTCCACTTGCCACTAAATCATCTGGTTTGGAACAAATTCACTGGGAAGAACTATAGCCAGTCAAGCAGAGGTCTTGGGCACGGGGAACAACGGCCCATAAAGCAAACATGCAGCAGTGTGCTCAGCTGTGGGGGATGCTGCTGGCACATGTGCTCAGGAAGATTAATATGCACTGAACAACCAGGAGTGGGGAGGGAAGCTAGCAAGGTTCCTCTCATTAGCTCATCATTCCAGCTGAATTAATGACTCACAAGTTTCGCCCAGCCCTTGCTGGGTCTGTTAATAAATAGCACCACAGATTAGTGGAGAGTTGAGTGCATGCCTATGTGAGGGGGGCTTAAAAGCCTCTTAGACACTCTGTGGGGAGAATGAGAGAGAGATGCACTCTCAAGATGCTGGGATCAAGTGCAGAGAGGTGGCAGGGGAGTGCCATACTCTGCCAGCATCCTTCATTTCTCCCTTCCCTCTCAGGCAGGGATGCAGCCGGAGAGTCTGTGTGCCCTGAGCAGCTAGAGGAAATCACAGATGAATTAAAAATGAGCCTGCTTCGGGCAGAAGAAAGGAAGCTTGTCAGAGAATATGCATATGGAAGCAGGGAATAAGTATGGGCAGTATGGGAAATATGGCTATTAACAGCTGACGCATTCCCTGCATGTACAGAGAGACTTTTAAGGGCCTATTATCAGTGGCACCATACCTGCAACCAGCTCCAAGGGAAAGCAAGGTCCCTGCTGAGATGACCCACCAAGACAGCAGAAGCTTGGCTGAAGATCCTAGGTCCTGCTGGTGCCAAGGGACACGACAGGGAAGTGAACAGAGAGTACCTGCCTGGACACAGAGAGTGCCTGGAGGGCTTCAGCAAGGCTCTGGTTTCAAGGTGGTTTTATTGAGGCAGAAATTACAGCATGGCAAAGCAGAACTGGGACAAAGTAGACTCCTGCAGAAGGCTCTGGGATGTTCAGTGGGGTAGAAGTTTGGAGCTAAGCCAAGCAGGAGGGGTATTGTATGCCAAGGCTATTTTTTATAATAATGGTCACAAGCTAAACCCAAGGAAGGAGCTTGATGGGGATTAGGAATAATACACTTGCCTTGCATCTCAAGGCAGAATGTCATCAGATCCTGCTCCAGGCACAGCTGCTCAGCAGGTGCTACCTGGGGACAATGTGGGTGTTCATCCAGATAAGCTGGAGCATCACTCTGCCTGAGCAGTTTGATCCCTGTGACAGTCTCCATGGGGAGCACTCCAGGGCAGCAGCAGGCACTGGGATCCAGGAAGCACTGGCAGAGGTGGCTCCCAAGACGAGGGAGCCACGAGTCCTTGAAGGGTGGGCTTGGGCACAGGGCAGAGCACAGGACAGGTCAGGAGGCCCTGTGGGTGGGGGCTTTGCATGGCATTAGAGGTACAACAAGGTGCCCCACAGAACTGGGAGGAGGCAAAACTAATGGGTGAAGGGAGGAGGTCGGCTTGTGCCACACCTACTTACAGCCAAAGGGTCAAGGCACCTGGCTGGAAGCTCAGCAAAGCCAGTGGCCCCTTCAGTCCTGTCCTGCCAAGTGCTGCTGGGCTCCCTGGTGTGTCCTAGCCCCCTGCAGCCCCCCCAGCTGTCCACATCCCCTTCATTACAGCTCACCTCCAGCCACTTGGGCTTTGCTTTCCAGCACCAGGCAATGCCCTTTCACTGCCTCCTCCTGCAGCTCAGAGAGGATCAGCCCTACAGAAAAGCCATGAGCAGATGTTCTCCCTTATCATCCTCTCAGATATTCCTTTCCTGCCTCCTCTCCCCCACCTCCTCCTTTATTCTCTGACTCAAGAGCTGAAATGAAAACACCTCCTTCTCCAACAGCCCCCAACAACAGCAGGAGAGAAACCAGCTCCATTCTCTTGATTTGAAAAAAGAAAAATAAAAAAAGAAATACAGAGAAACGTCTTGATAGCATTGTATCAAAAAGAGGATGCTGTGCTGTGCTCAGATGTCTCAGGAGACCGGATCTCAGCTCCTTTGACTGTTTGAAGACTAGCTGAGTCTCCAGGGATCTCAGCAGCTCCAAAGCTGCCACGGTGAAGTGAGAAAAATCAGACAGATCCACTGCTGGCAAAGGCTTCCTCTGCAGATATCAAAGGAGGCAGCACAGAACCAGCAGATATTCAGCATGGCCAAGGAGCAAGGAGACTGGGAGGGGAAGCTCTGGGAGCTAGACTTGCACACTCAGTAACAGGGCTGGAGAAGTTATGACTTCTCTCTTGCTCCTGCAAGTATCATCCAAGGAATGGTCCAGAGAGAGGAGGGAGGATGTGAGGTCAGCCTCAGCTGATCAAAGGACTTGGAAAACTGAGCTGGGAGCAAGAGGAAAGGCCAGGACATAAGAAACCTTGACTACTGGAGAAAGGAGAGGCCCTTGAGCTGCATGCCTCAGAAGCACAAAAGCTGGAATGCTGAAATACATGGTGATGGGTAAATCAGATTGCTTTCTTGCTCCTCTTTGCACCATTCATTAAGAGAAGTCCTCCTGCGTACACCATTCTCACCATGCATTTTCACATTGTGTTTCCTGGCCTTGAGAAGACAGTGAATCAGGGACATCATTCCTCTCATCTGCAGATTTGCTGCAGCCTCTGGAAAACTTTACACAATAGTGCAAAAATCACCTGCAAAACCCCCCAGGGCAGCAGGCCCTGTCCTCTGTCCTATTTCTGGTGCTCTCTGCACGTTCTTCCTCTGTCCAAACCATAATGGTTCATGTTCAAAAGCCTTTGGTGAGATTTTCCTGCCAGAGAAGCAAGCCCTGTCCAGTGATTCAGGCTCCCTTTGCTTCTGACCTCTCCTGAGCTTAGACTACAGCACAAAGAGGCACTAGGTGTTTGAGCAGAGCCTTTCCTTCAGCAGACATCTGTCCTGGCAGCACACCAACAGTGCTGCCTGGTGCAAGGTTGTTGTCTTTGAGAGAAGGAGCACAGGAAGGGAATTGACCATGCTGATAAAGATTTTTCATCTTTCCCTCCCTGCTGTGAGCCCAAGTGTGCCAAGGTGAGCTTGGGATTGCTGCTGGAGAACTCCTGCCTCCTGTGTCACCAGTGTGTTATCCTCCTGCCCACATTTCCCTTCACACTTATTCTCCAGCCCACTCATTCCCTCCCAAAAAGGATGAAGGTACCCCCAGGACAGACTTCTCAGGAAGTCAAACAAGCTACACTCCCAAACTGCCGGTTTCTTTACTCTGTGTACTCATGCAGAGTTGGTACAGATGTAAGTAAACAGGACATCCATGGTGCCTTCAGGAGGAAGCTGATTTCCCACAGCTGTCCCAGGGCTCCTTGTGACCTCACTAGGATCAAGGATGAAAGAAATGCATTAACAGGCTGGAGCTGCTCTCCTGGAGTCAACAAAGTTTCTCCTGTCCACTGATGCTCAGCATGGGCTGGAGAGTGTCCATGCTCACTGGGAGGGGAGAAAGTCTCTCTCCCTCAGTTCTAAATAACACCAGCAGATAACTTGGGATTGGGGAACAAACTGAGGATGAGAAGGAAGACAAGGATGAAATGAGCTGAGGGTCAGTGTGAGACATGGGATCACTCCTGCCTTGCTTCTGATCCCAGGCAGGGAAACCAGTGAGGGACCAAAACAGCCACAGGCAATGTAGGATGCTCACTGTGACCCCCAGCAAGGAACCAACCAGTTGCACTGGAGGGAATGTCATGCTGAAGCTCTCCAGATGTTTCCTAGCAGGTGGGCCAGGGTGGGAAATAGGCTCATCAAAGCTCCCTGTTACCTCTCTGGAACAGTTTTCTCTTTCTGAAATTGATGTAGCAACTGCAGAGGGTGCAGAGGCAGCACAAGTCTTTCCCCACCCTCCTGCACTCTGCTGTCATGCTGCTTCACCTGGACCTAACCTGCAGAGTGCACTGATGGACCACATCACATCCTACCAGGCCTGGACACGCTGAGACCTGATGGTTTGTCATCTTTGGGAAGGATCAGTGCTAGAGGCTTTTCAAAGCTATGCTGTAGTGATCTACCATGGTACACATGCTGTTACTGCCTTCACAGGAAAGAGCATCAGGTAATCAGCCATGTTCATTAGGAGCTCATTAGCTTTCTGGAAGCTTCCACCTCACTGAGGGCTCAGTTGTGCCCCCTTACAGACACATCACAGCACTTGCTCTGCAAACAGCTCCAGCAAACAGCCCCAGCAAAGATGCTTTGTGGCATGAAGAAAGGTGTTACTGTCTGGCCAGATGGAAGCATGCAACACACAGCTCTCTGCTGGCAGAAAAGCACTCCCTTGTATTCAAAACCTCAGTCACCAACATCTTAAATTACTTGAATGACTAAGTCAGCTACTGCTTCAAGGGCAATATCATTTCACAAACAGCACATGGAATTCTTTGCTCATCTTCATTGTACCAGCTGCAAGGCTTGCCTTGCTGTTTTCTAGGAGATCCTCTTATGTTTTCTTAAGACTCCCCCAAAAGCTGCTGTAAGACCAGTTGTAAACAAAACATAATTCTCTCTAGTGCTTTGATCCTTCCATTGTTCAGCTTTCTCCAAAGGGCTCAGAATGTTACTCCCCCTTTCAAGCCATATGCTTTTAACTTCCACGGGTGTGCATGTTGCAGCAGCTTCTCATGGACCAGCATCCTTCTGCTGTTGCCCCTCTGGCTTCTCAAGCCTTAGAGGAGACCTCGACAACAGAGCTGAGCTGCAAAGGATGATGCTCTCTGTGACTCTGGAGTCCTGGCTCTCTCTGAAAGCACCTTACAGTCTCTCTTGCTCCTCCTGCAAAGGCATTTTTTTGTCTAGAAAAGATCTAATGTTACCCAAAAAAGGAGCAGGGAGTAACCTGAATCTTTTGCTTTGCTCTGTGGGCACCAAATTTCGTACCAAGAGAGCTCTACTGATGCTGAGAAAGGAGTATACATTGTCTTATGCTGGGGTAAACCAGAGGGCACAACCACAGAGAAGTCTGAATGACTGCTGGGGGAACCCTGCTGTAGGGACTTGCCCTGGCTGGCAGGAGCACAGGGAGAGAGGGAGTGAGGGAGCTGCTGTACGCCCCAGTGAGCTGAAATCAAATCCTTTCCATTTTGACATTTTTGGGACAGGGTAAAAGAGGCACATTTTGTGCATGTTGAGAAATTCCTCGCCTTTCTACTGCTGAGTGTCACAGCTGCTCTGAGCTCCAGTGTCAGTGGCTCTCTCTCACATTACTGCAGACCCCCTCCCATCTGCACCCCACAAACCACAGCCCCTCTGGGCAGCTGAACTTCCACCATGGGTGAGCCAGGGGTGCAGAGCTGGGCTGGTGACACTGAGTGAGGACAGCCCCTGCTCAGCCATCACCAGGCAAATCCAGGCTGGATCTGGAAAGCCAAAGGCAGTGTCTCATGGTTTGTGGGCTGGTGCAGGTCACAGCTGGATGGAGGGCTGAGCCAATTCCAGGGCAGCCCCCGCCTCCCTCCTGTCCCCTGCACCGGCCCCAGGGTGGGCATGGAGGGTGAGGTGCTGGGTTAAAGAGGGGGCACACAGGGGGCTAGAAGGGCCTGGCATGGATGCAAAAGAGCCAGCTGCCCACAGAGCCACATGAGGCACACCGTGCCGACACGCCTAGCCACACGTTTAACCGGGGTTAGAGAATGTGCTGCCAGACCCAAAGCACCGTGGTTCTGCTAGCAGAAAACCACTCCAGATTCTCTCTCATGCAATTCACTCACTGCCACTTTACTGGCGTGATGAGCCAAGCCGGAGATGCCAGCTCTCCGCTGTTGGATGCTCTGCTCCTGTGTCTGGGAATGACACGGGCTGCTCCGGGCTGTCCCTCCCGCGGGGCAGTGCCACCGGGAAGAGCTTCACGGGGCTGCCTGCAGGAAAGTCTTCCCTGGCCCCTGCTGATGGCTCTGCCTTCTTGCATGCCGGCTCAGGTCCTGCACCTCTGCCCAGCTCTCTGTGCCACGGGGCCGGGTCTGCCCTGGGGGCGGTGGTCACGACCCTGGGCTGCTCTGGGGATGCCGCCCGCAGCGGAGCCCCGCAGGCAGAGCCAGAGCCAGAGCCAGAGCCAGAGCCAGAGCCGTCCCGGCAGCCGCGGCTGCTGCTGCTATTTCTCGGTCTCCGGATTTTTCCAGCAGCGACATTGCTTTTCCTGGTGTTGCCATAACAACTGGCGTTAAGAGCTTGTTGACATTGCCCTGTTGTACTAATTGCACAATTTCCTGTCACTGTTACATGCCAGTTATTTCTTTAGAAGGGCTGAAATTGCTTTCGGCCACCTCGTCTGCTCCCTCGCTGCCTCCTTGGGCCTAGTTAGGGAGCTTGAGCGAGAGAGAAAATGTTCCTGAAATGCTCCAGGGGAGTGTCATTTAACCCGGTCCAGAGCAGCCGGTGACTCTAGCTGAAATGCAGGTAGTTTATGATGTTTTGCCTACACTGATGCTTTCACTGTTTGGCTGGCTGCAGGTATAACACCTGCAGCAGCAGGAAAGCTCAGGGATGTGTAGGCTGCTATGTGGAAGGTCTGGAACAGAGCTTGGGTAGCATGTCATAACCACCCTTTTCTCCTGCCAACAGCACTGCCCCGTGCCAGAACACTCATCTCAGGGGCAGGGGGGGCAGTGTGGAAGGCATGTGCTTTCCCCAGTGTCTGACACTCCACACTGCCCTGTGTTCCTCCCCCTAGGCGTGCAAGCTCTGGCACACCATGAAGGAATTGGAGGTGGAACAGAGGTCCATATCCACAAGGATGGGGGTCCTTGGGCTCCTGGCTGGTCCCTGGAATACTGTGGCAGGAGGCTGATGGGTTGCCTGTGAGTTCAGGGGTTTTGCTCCATGTTTTGTGTGAGAGGAAATGGTTAGGAGGATCAATAGCATTGATCCAGCCCACTTTTCAAAGGATGCTCAGGTCACCTTGAAATGTTGTCCCAGCTCATGGAAACCCAGCCTTCCTCCAGCCAGAGCTCTCCATGGCTGCTCTCTGGCCTCACCTGAACCCCTCTTTTCCTGTCCCCAGCACATACTGCAGGCTGCCTGGAAACCCCTTCTGATCCCAGTCCAGGGTCCTTCACAGCACTTCATGGCTCAAAGCAGTCTAACCCTTCAAACTGAGGGTGGAGGGGAGAAAGCAGATTGGTCAGAGGCATCCTGAAGTTTGGCTAGGAAAAGTGAGGAGCCTCCTTCCCAGTCCTGTATCTTTATCAGTCCCACAAACCAAGATATCCCCTAGGGATGCTGGATGAAGGGCATGGGCAGACTGGATGAAAAGGGAGCTCCCAGTCCCCATCCAGCACTCCAAGACAAGCAGTAAGGCTTGCCCTGTTGTGTTCCTTAGTAATTTATCACCAAGACACTCACTTTATAAATATTAAATGAAGGGCTCTATAAATTTTTAACATAGAAATAAAACTGCATTTGGTGGAGAAAAGAAACACCCCACTCCTTACCCCTTCCTGCTGTCTTCCTTCCCTTGCCTGGCCTTGCCAATGGTGGAACACGGCGTTGCACCCATGGCTGCTGATGTGTGCATGGAGCTGATATTTCTGCAGGGTGGGTTTATCTGCACAAGAGCACAACGTTAGCACACTCGCCTGAGCTGCTGGGTGTAGAGGGGGTCACATGGCAGAGAGTTGTGCTCTGTTGTGTCATTAAATGTAATCACAAAAATGCTGTGTCCTGAACCATCATCCAAAGTGACCCAGTGTGCCCTCAGCTTGTACCATCCTAAGTGACCAGTGCCCATGTAACACCCGTGCTGGGCACCACTCCTCAGTGTTGCATCCCCACTGTCCCCCAGCACACACACCAGCACCTCACTCACTGCCTGGGATCAGTTCCTGCCAGTCCACTCAACCAGGGCTTGCTGATGGTGTGCTCTTACCCTTTCTGCTGGGCCTCCCCATTCCTGGACCTCTGGACACAGGTGAGAAGAAGGTGGCCACCACTGACTACAGCTGTGGAGGCCAGTTGGCATCCAATCCAAACTGGCCAGATAAGTGCTTTGAACCTGTCCCTTGGCAGGGGCTGCTGACGAGGGTCACAGCACTCCAGCACAGTCCACACACCCCTGGGAGCTGTGGAAACACATCAGTCCTCACCATCAGCCCGCTGCAATGAAGAGCATGGATGAATCATTAGGACAAGTGCTACTACAGCCCAAGTGCAAATCAGGGAAGACTAGACCTTTGGCAAATAATAGCTCTTCGCTCAAGCATGCTACTCTTCTGTATTCAACTGTGGCTCCTTATGCTGACCTCATCTCAGGAGATGTGTGGCAAAATGGGTCACAGTGCCACTTCTCAGGGTCCCACACACATGCCTCTGCAGTCCAGCTGAAACTCAGTCACCCCTGATGGACAGCAAAGGAGTAGCCAAGTGGCCAAACTGGCCCTGAAGATGGTTATGTTGCATCAGGCACTGCAGTATCTCAGTATTTTTATGCTGCTTATGAATAGAAAAATGGACCTTGGCTAGAAAAGCCTAATGCCAGATTACACCATGCCTCTTGTTCTCCCTGAAACCTCTGTGGGACCCACTTTCTCCTCTTGCAGCTCTCTGTGAAGTGCAAATGCCAGCAAATCCCTCATTCTGCAATCATTAACTGCAGGGAGGAAAATAATGTCAGCAGCTTTCTGATTAGAGTGGATAGGGTGGATTTTGCCTGGACTTCCCTCAGCCAGGCAGGAATGAATGGGAATCCCACTGAGCTTTCTTCTCGCTGCTGAGTGCCCTGACAGAGTCAGCTTGGGTTCTGTGCTGTAGAGGGACCCCCACTTTGCAGCTGGGTTCAAAAATACCTGTAAGAGCTCTTCACTGCTTTGATGAACTCTGATATTTTGGCAAAATTTTGTTGTTTCTCTGCAAGCGAGAAATATCAGAGTGAATGTTTACAACGGCCTGTTGATGTGTAGGGGTTAACTGCCCACGAGCCCCACTGAGGAAGGTAAGACTGAGATGCAACTTCCACTCCGTGCACCGAGTGCTGCCTCCTGCAGCCAAGAAACCTCAGAAGCATGAATGGTGCTGCATCCACCACCTCTGGGTGTCTCCTGCCCTCTGCACCTGCCAGTCTCCCTGGCCAAGGCCCCTGATCCCACCTGGGCTGCCTTCACTGTGGCACCCCTGTCACCTGGATCATCACCCCCGTGGCTGGGGCAGGCGGGGAGGACAGGGAAGCAGGTTGTGCTGTGTGCTCATGTCTCACAGCCTGGCATTCAGAGGAGGATTTCCAAGCCCCCAGCTGCCAATCTGCACAACAGAGCCAGGCATTAAACAAAACAAAAACTCATAAAAGTGATTTAAAAAATAATAATGACAACACAAGTTATTAAAATCTGCACTCAGCTGGGCGTGGGGCTTATTGACTGTTTCCCTGGCATTTTGTCAGACTGTGGGATTGCCCCAGACACTGGGGCAGGGTGTATGACAAGGAGAGACAACGATCAATTTTTAATATTGCATATTTAAGCAAGCTTGGGCTCCAATCCATCATATCCCCTGGCTTTCCCTAAAATTAATCTTCAATAGCTTATCGAGAACTTCAGAAAATTAATATCCTACCACTTCACCTTAGGGGAACAGCACTTTTTCTGGCTGAATATGCATGCAAGAGCAAAGGAGCAAGAGATGAAGTGTCTTCCTGTAAAACTTCAGGCTCAAAAGATGGTTTTAGTAGAGCCATCCACCACCTCCACAGGGTTCCAGCTCTGTGGGCACTGCTGGGGAGCCAAGGAGAGGCTGCAGGAAAAGCTGACAGAAAAGAGCATCCTGGGAGCCACTCAGCCTGCATTGAACCCCCTGCCCTGTGATCCCATGTCTTCTGTGGCCTCACTCCCACTGAGGAGGGATGCGGGGTGATGAGCAAGGCAGAAAAGACATGAACTTTCCCAGGCAATTCAGGACACTTCACCTTTCTGTTTCCTCTCCTGGCTCAAAGATGATTGAATCTGCCCTTAGTGTCAGTCCAGGGAAGCGTGAAGAGGAACAGGAACAGGTTGTTTCCCTGTTGTCTGGCTCCAAGGAGCTGAACATCTGTGCTCTCAGTCCCAAATTCAGTGGAGGGTAAAGGCCCCTGCTGGGAACTTGCAGGGCACGGCAGCATCCGAACCCCAGCAGCCTTTCAGGGAAGGATGGTGGGAAGCCAGCAAGGGAGGGAGTCTGTCAGTCAGGCACGGCTGCTGTCCCCAGAGGACCACACTGCCTGACTGCGTGACTCCCAGGAACAACCTGTTCATGAATGAGTGGCTTTACAGCCACAGAGCAGGGCTGGAGTGCTCGATGCTCTGGCAGCAGCCCAGCAAGCCCTGGCAAGGCACCAGCAAGGAGCCCCCAGCCGAGCCAGCGTGGGTCCCTGACAAACAGAGAAGCCACCCCCAAGGAACGCTCCGAGCTGCAGAGTGCTCACTGGGCACCCCGGGAAGCTGCTCAAGTAAAGCCTCAGCAGTGTGTGTGTGTGTGTGTGTGCACATCAGGGTCAATGCTTCTGGCCCCACTCCTCTGGAAATACTGATGCAGGTGTGTGTCAGCACCAGTGGGAACAGCGAGGTGGATGCGTTTCCAGTTGAACCAAGCGAGGAGGGCCCAGCCCCAGTGGCTGTGCTCTGCTCTGGCCCCCAGATGAGTGGCCTGCTCACTAGCAAGGAGGAGAACAGTGGGGGAGATTTTGTACTGTAACCCCACCTGCTTTCCCATCAGCTCTAGTTCTGAAATTTATAACACAAATTTCCTCCCAGCGATGTCCTCACCACTGCAGACTGGCTGCTTCACCATGCACCAGCCTCCTTCCTGAAAGGCAGGACACAAGGGGTGGCTGCTCTGCTCTCCCCCTCCAGCTGCAGCCATCACAGTCACCCCTCTCCAAAGCAGAGCAAAGCTTGCAGAGCTGATGTCTAGCTCATGTTGCCAGATAGATCACCTCACAGCTGCTCAGTAAATGTGCCTGGGAGCTGGATCTCCCTTCCCTGCCTGCTCTTTGCTTCTGGGCTGAGGGTCTCTCTTAGTCAGTGGGGAGGAAAGAGAGCTGAGAAGAGAAGGGGGAGAAAGGAGGTATGTCAGTGCCAGATCCATGCCAGCAGGAATGGAGAAGGCAAGAGGGGCAGACAAAAAGCTGGGACCCAGAGGGATGCCCCAAGCCATTTCACAGGAGCCCTCACCAGCTTCCCCATTAAACAGGTTCTATGGCAATAGGATTAAGGGTCAGGGAGCATAGGACCACAGCTGAGACTGGATTATCCGAAAAAGAATTAAATGGAGATTAACTCCAACCTAGCATGCACTGCCACTGCCAGGTTGCTGTGCTTTTTAAATCTCCCTCTCGGGCAGCCCCCTGCAGTGCTGGCAGCCCACGTCCCCTATCATCACAAGGGCTGGATTTAAACTCCCCCATGTCTCTTGCCTAGGTCCAGTAAGGGAAACTCAAGGGGCTACGAGCTTTTCTGTGGCTCCCTACATCAGAGCAGGGCTGCAGGAATTTGTTATTGATAATTAAGCACCCACAGAGCATAAGCAGAGGAGGGCTGCAGCACCCCATGGGACACACAGCATCCCAGGAGTGCAAGATTCAGCACCTCCTGGAGGGGGCCAGGGCTGAGCATGTGACCAGTGAGCCATGGAGGAGGGTGTTTAAAGGGAGAACCCTTGGGTCTGGGACCCTCTGGGGACACAAAAGCAAGGCTTGGATAAGGAGAGGATTTTCTGGGGCTGCTGGGGCATGGGCAGCTCCAGGACTGGGGTCTGCCAGACTGGCACCTGGCCCCCACAGGGAATGCCCCCAGGTGGCAGAGCTCTTGGCCAGATGCGGACAGCTCCATCCTGCTGCATTTCTTCTCTTTGTTCACCCATTTCCTGAGGGGAAATTGTGTCTCCTGGAGGAGAGGCAGCCAACTGCCCCCCTCCTGACAGAGGGTCTGTCTGTGCCAGCCCTGTGAGCTGCCCCTGCTTCACACCAGCAGCTCCCCGAGAGGAGCAGTTACATCTCTCTGTAAAGAGGGCACTGACGACACGTTCATCTTCCCCAGAACCTCCTGACTGCGCTCTACAAGCACTAATTAATTAAGCTGTATACCTGGAGCTGCAGTGGGATCAGTGTCTGCCTGCTACGGTGGGGAAACCCAGGTGGGGTTACAGCAGGAAGGGTTTGGCAGCAGAGTGGATCGCTGTCACAGCCCAGAGTGGGCTCCACGTACCTGCAGCTCGGCTGCAGCACACAGGGGTACTCCCAAATGGGGAAATCAAAACCTTGCCTGGCAACAAGAAATTACAGCAGGTAACAAGAAAGGAAAAAAATGAGGCAAAATGGATTTCTGGAGAGCAGGTGGCTGAAGGTGTAAAAACAACAAAACAACAAGAAGAAAGCCTTCCCCCCCAAAAAACCAAACAGCAGATAGTTGGTAGCAAATGTTACGCTGACAATAAAAATGAAGCCTCCAGGGGTAATTTGGGGAATTACAGATCAGTAAATTGCACATCTGTGTGCACCAAATTGATCGGAATGATAATTAAAAACAGAACATCTCATAATACAGCCCAGTGTGTGTGTCTCGGAGGAAAACCATGTCTCACTAATCTCCCAGATTTCCTTGTACGTATCAGCCCAGCGGCGGATGCAGAACAACGAAGTGGCTATTTATTTAGAACTCCTCCAACAAAAGATTGTCCAGGCTGCTGCTAGAAAAGCTAATTAGCCAGAGGGCAAAAGGCACCATCTTTTTCTTGCATGGGAACCTGGCGAGAAGTCCCAAAGCAGAGAGGATAAATAGTTTGGGTTTATAATGGCAAAAGATTAGCAGTGGTGAAGTCGGGACACGTGCTAGGCATCCTGCTGTGCAAGGGTGTTATTAACAGCCTGGATGGAGGAGCAGAGACAGGAGGTAGGAACAAGTACAAGATTTTTCAGGTTCATGAGCACAGGATACAGCAAGGAGTGTCAGAGAGTCCCAAAGGTACTGTATGGATGGGTACTACGGTGACAAATCGTATTGATGCAAAGAAATGCACTTTGCAGCAGAAAACTTGCAGGCTTTTGTAAACGTGGGGAGGTTTCTGTGCCATCCTCCAGGAGAAGGAGGATCCTGGGAACGCCCCAGGAACACCTCGGGCCACAATCCCTGCTGACAGAGCAGAAGCAGCTGGTGAAGCCTCGAAGCAGCTGGGACAGGTTGGGTGATGTGCAGAGAGCAGCACAGGGATGGGCACCAGGCTGCAGGGCTGCAGTGGGGCCAGCAAGGGGAGGGGAAGACCGAGGGATGGGGGGCCCAGCTGTCAGGGAGGGGAGGCACTAGCCAGCCTTACAACTTAACAAGGGGCAGAGAGAAGATGTGAAAGCAGAGTTTTCCCTTTGCCTAGCAGAAGGACTGGTCAGAGAAACAAAAGCAGGGACGAGGCGGGAGGATGCCACTTCGCCCTTTGTGAGATTAAATGACGGTGGTTTTGACACAGGAAACAGCTGTTTGAGGCCAGAAACTCAGAGAGATTCGATGCTGTATTAGATAAACACATAACCCAGAGCATCACCATTACTGGTGACATTTTGTGCTTTTGTGCTTGGGGCTCTGACTGACTTGGGGTCGAGGTTGCCCCATGTCTGCTGTGCCAGCGTGGCTCCTTGCTCCTTACCCTGCCCCAGCTCTGCACCCACACAGAAGCAGCTCCTACCTGAACAAGCCTTGCTATCAAGAGTTAATACTGCACTGCTGAAAGGGACAATGAATGCACAGCAGGAGGGTGGCACAAGGAAAACTCCCAGGAACAAAAATTCTTCTCCTTGGCACTCTGTGCCTGCAAACTTCTGACAGTCTTAAACCTCAGCACAGAGCATCCCATAGCAGGAGAGCTGCCCCAAACATGGCCTTCCCCCCCCATCCGTGCCATCCCAGCCCTGCCCAGGTCTGCGTGACAGCTGTGTACCTGTCACAGCCCTGCCGAGCCCTGGGCAATGCCTCACCGGGAATATCTTCCATCTGCGCCGGCAAGGAACCTCCCCTGTGAGAAGGCAGGCAGCTGGCTTCAGCTCTCCCTGCTGCTGAAAGGGACAAAACCTTTGCACAGAGACAAAATAGGAAGTGGAAAGCCTTAAGGAAATGCCAAGCTGCAGGCTCACAGGGCTGCTCGAGCTCCAGCCGGCTCACACGCAGCCCTGGGCCCCCGGCCAGTGCCGGGCTCTCCCCAGCCAACCCTCACACTGGGATCAGCCCCAACCTGCCACTCTCCTGTTTCTTCTTTCCCTCTGAGCCTCCAAAGAGGCAGCTGTGCTTGTGGACATTTTTTTTTTCTTTTTGATGCCAACGAACAGAGCCAGTGTTAAGCGAGTGAACCCTGCAGTGACTCTGCTGGGGTAAAGCCCAGGCTGGAAAAGGGCTTGTAGGGGCAACAGGTGAGTGCATCAGCCAATGGCATCTTCATCTCTCATGCCCTCCTTTGGAAAGGTCAAAATGGTCCTAGTGTTTTTGTTTGGCTCCTGTCAGCCAAAAAACTGTTTCCCATTGCAACAAGAAAATTCAGTTTTCCTCTTTTTCCAACAACACCAGCCCAGTGGCTGACCTTGCCACAACATAGTATAGGACACAGGTTATTACAGTGGGAATATGCTCCTCCAAATCTCCTGGTGCTTCTTGCACGCTAATTTTTAATCAAGGGAGGAAAGAGTCCATTTCTGCCCCAGGAACATATCACTTACATATCTGTGTCCTGTACCTTTTAAGAGCAAGGAAACTCTTCCCCTCCATTTCCTTCCCAACTTCTCTCTCCCACATCCATCATCATTAGCGACTATAAACATCAGACCTGCAGCCATTAGGCTGCTATTCCTGGATAAATAATGCTTTTCATATTTAATTTACAAGTGGTTGCGGAGCTTCTTTGGGGTGCACGGGGTTAATTAAGAGCTGAATTAGATGGAAATGCTTCTCCCGGAGGAAACTCAATTAAACTGTCCTGGGCACAAAATAAGGATGGTCAGGATTTCTCCCCAAAAAGCGATGCTGTGCCAGCCACCCCTGACTGCTGTGTCCCCTCTGCCTGGGGATAGAGCCTCTTCTCCTCCCTAACGCCACACACACGAGTGCCAACACTGCTGATGGGAACAGCTGGCTGCCCTTAACCCCTTGGGAGTGGGAATGAGACACTGAAGCAGTGCAGGTACATAGCAGGCAGTGAAGAGGGACAGGACTAAGGAGCACCCAGCACCTGCATGGGACACACTGTAACAGCTCCTCCTTTTTGAGCGTGAATACTGAGAGCCCCCCTGTTTCAGTCAGATATGACAGTGATGATGCTCAAGGTTAATCCTTCCTCCTGCTTCATAGACAAGTTGCCAAATGCTCCCCAGGAAAGTGATCTCCAAAACAGAAGGAGTACAAGAGCTTGCTATGCATGTGAAGGAAGACCCTGGCCTCCTCATCCCAGACATCTGCTCACCAAGGCAAGCCATGCTGAGAATCACAAACCACCACGAGTCCCATGTGAGCTACACATCCTTCTTGAGGTGGTTCATGGGCAGCAGCTCCTTTTCTTCCCAAGAAAAAGAGCTCTGGATAGGAGCAGCATTGCTGGAAGAAATGAAACAAACCCAAAAGTTCAGAAAACCCTCTGGAGATGGAGTGAGATCTTTTGGGATGACAGGAAAGTTTGTTTACATGGAGCTTTTGCTCTGATCCCAGCAAATAAGGAAGGAAGCACTTATCTGTCCCATTAGGATGAAAACACTAAAATCCAAATGCTCAATATCCATATACAACACATTGTAAGACATGTCAATCCAAGGAAGCGTTTGGTGGCCATGATCAGCTCTTTGAACTAATAATCATTTAAGCCTACCTTTATTCTTCTATGTGTGTCCTTTCAACAGTCAAATCTGAGATGCAAAAGGTCCAGCAGCACCACTGTGCCACCCTACCCTGAGTGGCTTCAGCTTCAACAAGGTGGAAGACTGCTACCAGGAGTTTCACTCAGCAGCAGGTGCTTGATCTTGGGGACCTGTATGTCCTGCAGCTCCTTCCCTGCCTCCATGCCCTCATGACACTGGCAGAAGCCCCACCTGAAAGTGATTCAGCTGTTCCCCTGACTCTCAGAGCACACAGAAGATGAATACCATGTCATCCTTTCTAATATCAGCCTCACTGTTTGATGTGATTACCTGCTGTGTTCACTTGGCACTTGAACATTCAGACCTATCAATTTAATCTTAATTGTGCCCTTAATTTGATCATTGTGTTGTTCTACCTCTAACTGGCTTAAAGGAACCTGGTAGTAAATTTGCCTTGCAATACGATCAACTTAAGTGTATCTTAGGTTGGCTTTTATATAAAGTTTTTGAGGCACAGCACTGAAATCAGTTTATTTTGTTGACTGGCAGCATGGATAATGAACTTGGAGGGTAGAATTCCCTCTGATAACGTGCTCTGCTGCCAAACCAGAGCTCCTGTATTTCACAAAGCCTTCCCTGTCCTTCCCATGACCACAGAGAAGCTCAGAGATGGCTGCTGTGGAGCCAGGCAGGATCAGGGGAGTCAGGAAGGGTTTCCTCAGCTGAGGGAGTGAACATATTCCTGTTCAGATAGGATTGCTTCCTCCAAAAGCATTTCCAAGAGCACCTGGATAGGGAGGAAAAGAGGCAGGTATTTGCTACACCTCCACCAGGGTGTTTCCCCTCTTGGTGTCTCAGCTTGTGTGCTCCCAGCTACAGGCAGCCCCTAACAGGATCTCCCAGTGCCCTGTCTAACTGGGAGGATAATCAAGGGAGAAAATCAAGCCTTAGAGGGTTTTTTGTCCCCTTCCCCCAGAAGCTGCAGAACCTTGTCTCCTTGAGACCATCTAGGTGAGGTTTTCCACACAAACACAGGCTCCACAGAAGCAGGAAGAGTCCAGAGAAAGTGAGAGCAGAGCAGAAGAAATCCCGGGCATCACATTCCTCATCCCAGAACTTTGCAAAGCCTCCACAGACTTCCCCCAGCTTTTCAGAAGTGAAACCAAGTGCCTGCCAGACAAGTCCCACCTGGGGCTGCCTGCTCAGCCTGCCGGTAAGTGGATGGGCTAACCCGAGTGCTCAAAACAAGTCTCTTGCTGACAAAAACCCTCAAGAGCCTGGCAAGGACAGAATCCCAGTAAGCACACTGTGTCCAGACATGCAGAGAGAGCCAAGGATGCCCTGGCATGCCGTCTTCCCTATCCCCTGGGAAATTTTTATATTTAATTAGAAGAGAGTTAAGGAGAAAGACAAGTGCATGTGTAGGAGTAAACCATCACCCGGGTAGCTGATTTCCTCCATGCAGGAGACAGAAGCAAAGGAACATTTAATCCTGCTGTCTGAGCATGGCCAAATTGAGATCTACAGGGACTTCTCTGTGCAAATGCCGTACGGCAACAAACAGCCTGGGTAACAGGATAAGCTTTATCTGAACAATCAGCCACTTCAGTGCAGCCTTCCAGGGCCACTCCAACTGGCCAGCAAGGGGTCGCCTGGGGACAACTCCTCCAGGCTGGCAGGAGAATCAAGAAAAGGAACTGCTGCAGAGCAGCCTGGGATGTGGCTGGATTTGGGCAACGTTGCCAAAAATCCCTAGTGAAACCCCTCTTTGCTCAGAAAGTGCCCTGTTACCTCCTCGCCTTGACAAAGCCCTTCTGCTGCCACCCCAGGGCACGAGGCTGAGGCTTCCCCGTCCCTGCCCATCAGCCCAGCACAGCCCAGGTGCCCTCAGCACAGCAGCCCCTCGCACACCTGATGCTTTAGGTTTCGGGTTTTTTTTCTCTGTCTTGTACTGGTGGGCGGTTTCACTTTTGTGCTAATGGTGCGGGGATTTGGCAGGGCACCTCTGGTTCTGGCGGGGAACTCACGCCTTCAAGGACACTCTCTGTGCTTCAGGCCCTGAAGGTAAACAACAGAGAAGGGAGAAGGCAAGCAGGGGGGATGGAACACCGAGATTTGGAATCGTGGATTGGACAATGAATGGGGGGGCATGCAAATGGATGGAAACTTGTAAAAGCAGGAGAATCTCGTGACCCTTCCTCTTTTGCTTCCACCTCGGAGCCATCCAGGCAGAGCTACTGCTGCGGCTCTGGCGCTGCCAGGGTGTGGCCTTGAAGGCCTTAATAAATGTGCATCTTGCTTTTTATATAACTCTGTCTGGCCTCTATCTCAGCCTTTAAGGCATCACACCGAGCAGGGCTTTGGGCCTCTGCCGTGTCCCTGCCCGTGCCCCGCCTGCCTTCTGAGAGCTCTTGTGAGCGCGGGGATATTAATGATGCTGCCTTTTGATATGCAAACGGAGTGCTCATTACGCCTCTCGCCCCACATCCTCCCAGCGGTTAATTAAAGAGTGTGCAGCAGGCAGAAAATTATCGGCGCCTGCAAAATAAACCAACAACACTCGCATGGCTTCACTCTCCCCCTCCAAAGCACGTGCAGCCAGCCCTGGCAGCAGCAGGATGGGTGGACAGGTGGATCCACGTTGCCTGGTGCTCGGGCAGGTGAACCCCAGAGCTCCTGCACCTGCACAGCCACAGCCTGCAGTGTGGGGAGCTGCAGCCAGGACACAGTGGCTGCATTGGAACCAGACAGGTTCAGGGCAGCTGTGGCACGTGGGACAAACACGCAGCTCTGGGACCACAAAGGCACCAGTGCCACCTCCAGCACCATGCTGCCCTCTGCCCAACTTCTCCCAGGCTCTAGGTGAGCAGGAGAGATCCCGTCCCATCAGCCCAGGGCAGGATGGCCTTCCCCTTCCCCAGACCCTCCCTGGATGCTCACCACTGGAAGCAGAGATGGGAACAGGTTATTTTAGTGCTGAGCTTCACTGTGCCTCTCTTTCCCAGGGAGAGGAAGACCTGGACTCACCACTGCACTTTGCAGTGGGGACAGTGATGTCCAGGTGTCCTTGAAGGTGAGCCCTGGGGAGCTGCTGCTGCAGCCCAGCAGCAAGGCAAGGTTAGCAGAGCTGATGTGCAAAAAGCTGGTGCTTTGACTCATGCCACTGCGCTGCTGAGGGAAGGGGATCATCCCAGACCCATCCCCCAAATCCATCTCACCCTGCTCCAGAATCTTGTCTTGCAAACAATCATCAGCTTTTTAGGGCTCTGAATCCCGTCCTTGCAGAAAGAAGCAAGTGCCTGCAGCAATTGAAACAGATCAAAGGGAAGGGTGGGAGTCAGAGCCCACAATTTCCTTCTCCTCCAACTAAAGGAGGACTCAAATTAACATGATAGTGAGCTGAGAGAGACTGCCCTGACCCACTTTCCTTCTGAGAGGGGTTCATGTTTAACCCAAGAGCACACTGGTCACAGTGGCCCCCAGGGGCTGTGTCTCCCCACTTTGCTGGACCAGAACCTCAGCTGTGACTATCCATCAGAGGATGATGCCTGAAACTCTGGGTGCCAGCACATGCTTTTCCTCCCTCCCAGCTGAATAAGAGAGGGGAAGATGGGATAGCAGTTTGCTCTTGTGTGGGTTTGGGCACACTTTGGGTGTCCCCCTGGCTTGTGGCAAATCTTCCGTATCTGAGCAAGGATCTGCTTGGGGCAAAAGCACTGCCCTTAGCCAGAAGGACACATTGCTTTTTTCCCCCTGCTATTTTCTGGGATACAGCCTGCATTTGTTGATGCTGTTGGGAAACAGAGATTACTGCAGAAATGAGTAACTCCCACTCACTCCTCTCACAGAGCTGGTTAGAAACGACAAAAGCAGCAGGTGCCCTGTGGACAGTAATGGATTTACTGTATCCCTTTCTACCCAAAAATCACTGCCTTGTTGTTTGTTGGGAAATGGAGAACTTGCTGGAGGCAAGCTTAGGAGCTGCCAGATGCTTTGAAGAAAGATCACTCCTTTGCTCTTTTGCCCATCAGTATAAAAGCACTAGCACAACCCAAGTTGTGCTATGTGGGCACAAACCCCGCTTCTCCCTGGCCTCCCAGGATGGGCTGTGACTGCTGTTTGCCTGAGAAGGTGGTTCAGGTCCCCACCTGTTTGCTCCTTCCCTTCCCTTGTTCCAAGGCAAAGGTGTTTCTGTGCCCTGGGAAGGAGGCCCCCTCGGTGCAGGATGCTGCTCTGTGCAGCTGGAGCAGGATGATGGAGCAGCTCAGTGCTGCAGGACAGGCTCTGACCCCAGCTCAGTGCTGCAGGACAGGCCTGACCCCAGTGTTTTCCACACATCCAGCAAGAAGGTGCTGGGAGCGGGATCTAAGCAGCCCCTCAGGTACTGCTACTGCTCCCAATTGTTCCTGCAGCCGTTCTCCCACACCTCCAGCCTTCAGGGACCTTGCTGCAATGCCAAAGAGCCATAACTCCCATGTCAGCAGCTCTGCACAGCTCCAGGGAATGCGCTGCCCCTGCCCTTCAGCCTCCCTCCTGCTCCTCCCGCAAGCAGTGCAATCCGTCTCCTCATCTCAGGACTTGCCCTGCCATCCATCACTGCCTGCCTGAGCACATTATCCTTCACTTCTCCAGACAGCAGTCGAGGAAGGCAGCTGGGACCAAGCAGTTCCTCTGCTGAATCCCAGACACGCTCACACCTTGGCTCTGAGGGGCTGTGCTGCAGGGCTGGAGCTTTGCTGACTCGAACTCTCCAAAGACCAACAGAGTCCATGGAGCTGCCTGGAACTGTGGGCACCACCTGTGATCCTTGGAGATGGAAGTTGTGGCAGATGGGATGTTCTGAATACCAGCACTGTGGGCCATAGACAGCTAAACCCATCCTTGCTGCCATGTCCTGGCCAGTCCCCCCAGGGCTGCAGAATGGATTGTGCACTGCCAGGAGGGAGCTCAGTGCCCTCTCTTTGAGGGAGGGCAGCAGGGAGGCTGGGAGCGCCCAGCAGCCCAGGGCACAGACAGGGGCACAGGCATGTGAGAGGGGATGGGGCGAATTTTTGCCCAGCATTTGAATGATTTTGCCCAAGACCATAAAATTCCAGAGGCAGAAGCCTATTTGGGTATTTTTCCCTGATGCAAATTTTTTTGAGTTTCTCTCCCATTCTTTGACTTTTCCACTCCTTGAGGCAGGGGTTTTTGCCTGCAGCACCCCTGCATTCCAGCGCCTGCACTCCTTGTGCTGCTCCCCTGCAAAGCCTGCTGACAGCCAGGTACAGCCTTCCCACATATGCCACAGCTGCACTCCCTCACTAATCTCTCCTTCCCTCCCTGCTAGACTCCCCAGAGCAGTTCCAGCCCCTCGGTGGGCTCTGGGGGGAGCAGTGGGCAAACACAGGACTGTTCTGCCGCATGAGCACAGCAGAGAAATACAACAGCATTTGCTCTGACTGATCCAGCAGAAAGATGACAGCAGGGAGGTCCCAGGGCTTCCACCTCTGAGATTTTCACAATAACATCTCCTGTGGTAGGGATGTCTCCACGGGGGCAATGCTGTTCCAGAGCTCCTAGGGATTTGACCCAACCTGACCTGGTATCACAGACATGGTAACCCTGGGGAAAAAATGTTTTGGAAGGCTAAAAAGAATTACAGCTTCTGGTGGTATATTACAGACACCAGAAACCAATTCTGATAAATATGTGGTTTAATGTGAGTCAGTAGTAATAGGTGCTACAAATTTAAATACTTGAACTGCACACTCAGTACATAGCTATGCAGAATTATGAAGCACTTTGGATTAATATGCATTTAGTACAACGCACCAGTATATAGTTTGTATTGAATTGCTGCACTTCTGTGTGCATGCTAATATTAAATGGGCAACTACTTGTGTACATAGCAGCAGATATTAAGATGCCAATGCTAATCTAGAGCTTTCAATGACCCTAATGCAATATTTTGGAGAAGCACCCAATGACCAGAGGGCTAAGTGGTGGCCAGGCCCTGCTGGCTCCTGTTTGTGGGTTCTGCAAGTTTGTTCATCCTTTCCTGCTGTTCCAGGTTCTTAGATAATGCTTTTTGGGATGACTTGACACGAACACATCCCGAGGGCTGGGCTCACCCATGCCCTCCTGAGCAGCTCCCTCCTGGGGACAGATGTCTCAGCTCTCACTGCTCAGCCACTGGGCCCTGGCTGCCTCTCTGCTCCACGGTGCCAGTGAGTCACCAGCATCACGTGAAGAGTGGAGTCCTCTAGGGATGTCACATCCTCCTTGCTGCCCTCTCTGCCTGCAGCAGCCTGGGGAGAGGCCATGCCATGGGCAGCCCCACAGCCTGCAGCTCTCTGGCTGATGCTTGATTCCCTGAGGACTTTTGTCCAGGATGATGTGAAAGCTTTACACTTCCTTCTCAGGGACCATTCTTCAGCCTTGGACCTGGGATTACCAGGCAGCTTCCCACCCACTTTCACTCCTTTCTCTCTAGCCTCATGCCTCTTCTCCCTCCTCCCTTTGGTATTTGCTACCCTGGCTCCATCTCTGAAGCAGACATGAGGCTCTTCTACTCTCTACATGCCAGCTTCCCAGCCTGTTCTCCTGTTTTTATACAAACTGTCCCAGTCTGTTTCAGCCTCTGGCAGCCATCCTAGGCTGGACATGGTACCCCAGGATGCTGTTGGGGCTCTCTAGAGGCACAGATTGCCCATTGATTGCCTCAGCCATGCCAAACCCTTAAATCCTACTCTCAGTTTCAGCCTGCAGTCCTGTAGGGATCTAGTCATTCTTTCATCCCTGCCCCCTAGAAAGACAACAAAACATGACCATCGATCTTTCCCTTCTTGTGCCTCACCCTACCCTTCCCCTGGCAGGTGGATGCCCAGGTCCCTCACACAGTTCACAGTCCTAGAAGCTGGGTCTGGTGCCACTATTTGAGGAGAAAAATCCTGTAGATACCATGGCATCCTCCATCCTTGGAGTTTTGCAAGACCTGACTGAATAAAGCCCTGAGCAACCCAGTCTGGCCCCATAGCTGACCCTGATTTGAGGAGGAGATAGGACTCGAAATCCCCTGAAGTCCCTGTGAGTTTCCTTGTGGCCCTAACCCCCTGCCCACACAAACTTTAGAGGGAGTCTCAGACCTTTCCCAAGCTGCAAGGGGCTAAACTTTACTCAGGTTGGTGGCAGCATCTTCTTTGAAGCTGTTCCCTCACAGCCAGAGGCTCCCTCCTCCAGGGTCCCCCTGCTCCACAGGCCCCTTCCAACCTTCCCTTCACTGGCTCCCTGAGGGAGCCCCTCTCCCACCATGGGTGAGAGCTGGCTCCTCAGAGATGGGAGGCACACATTGCCTGCTGGGGGAGCTGGATAAAATGAGCAGAAAATGCGCTGAAGCCTTTTCCACTTTTTTATGGCTGACAAATTAGTTGTACATTAAGTTTTTAATGTGCTTGGCTTGTCGGCTCCGCTTGGAGCGTGGTGGGACCAGGCAGCACAGGGGGAGAGGGGACAGCAGGGACAGGTGGCATCGTGCTGGAGCAGATGGTGCCTCTGCATGTTGGATGCAACCCCACTGTCAGATGGCTCAGGCTGCCCCAGCTCCAGGAGAAAGCAATCAGCCTCCTTGCCTGTTCCCTCAGGGCTCTGGGGACTCCTGCCTGGGGCGAGGAGGAAGAGGGGCAGGTTTCCAGGGGGCACTGGGCAGTACCCAAACCCACTCAGGTCCAGTCAGACACCTGGTTTTGTTCCTTCCCTTGGGAGGCACAGTGATGACCCTGTGCAGAGCAGGGCACTGTCCCAGTTCCACCTCCTCATCTGGCACAGGTGGTGGGTACAGCCCATCCCCAGTGAGTGCCTGAAATCCCTGCTTAGCTCTCCTCTGCCTCTCCAAAGGTTACAGGAAGTCAGAAGAGACCTTGACTCTGCAAGCACCATGATGGGCACCCTGATTCCATCCTTAGGAAGTCACAGGAAGGTTCCCTTGGTCCTGGAATCACAGTGGGCAGGTGAAAGCCACAATGAAATAAGATGGCATCCAATAAATTCTCGGGAAAGGGCAGTTTCATCAAACCCCCAATATCACCCCTCGGTTTCCCTCGAATTGCTGCCAGTTCTGGACCAGTTCTAGAGGGGGTGGGTTATAGATGAGGCACAGCCAGCTCAGGGGAGGCTGTTTAAATTACAGCAGACCCAGAGCTGCTGTAGTTTACACTGGGGAATAAATCCAAGCCTTTCATCTATCCATCCTCAGGGGTTTTAAGTGTCTCCTTGCTTGCAGGGGTTAGCAAAGCAAGTATTTTCAAAGGGAAGTGAAGGGATGGCAAAAAACAGCATCCACAGCTGGGAGCAAAGAGCAGCTTTTTGTGGAAGTCACGCAAAGAGAGAAATCAATACAGCTCTAAAACAGGCACGACAAAAGAACAAGTGGAAAAATCAAGTGGCCCACCAAATCAAACCAGAAGGTGCAAGGAAGGAGCTTCACAGCTGCCTGGGACTGCAGGAGAAGGCACTGAGGAAGAACAAAGATAGAGTAACAGCTGAAAATATGTGGGGCAACAAAATGGCTTAAGACACATTTGCAGTATCAAGTCCCCTCAAGTCCTGCTGTGCAGTCCAAGGCATTGCTGTCTGCAGAGATCTCCTGCACCTGTCTGGGGAGCCAGCAAGGCCCTGGGCCTCAGCTGACCTCTTGTGCTGGTGCCTCCTGCTCCGTGTGTGATCCTTTCTTCTTTGTGACTCCATGCTATCCAACATGTTTCTGCATGTTATCTAACCATGCTCCTCAGGGAAGGATGAGGCCCTGAGACCGTCCTGAGATGTGTTGCTGGCTGCTGTGAGAACAGTGCACAAACACAATGTTCACTGCCATTCACTTTTGCAGCCCTGAGCCTTTTCCATGGGCATCTCCTGGAGGAGCCAGGCAGCGCCAGTTTAGAGGTTTCCCAGCCCAGAGACCCTGTCTGCTCATTGCTTTGGCCTGAGAGGACCCAGGGCATCCTCCTGCCCTCCTCTGGGGACACCAGGCACTGTGCCTGCCCTAGACAGTGTCCTTGCCTGCTCCTGTCACTGTGCTGGGTCAGCAGCTGGGAATCAGTTCCAGTGTTACGCCTGGAGGAGAAGCAGCACCGACCTGCAGACTCAGCAGAAGAGGTGTCCTGTGGGGAAAAAGGCTGCTTCCCTGTCCCCCCTCCAGCACAGCCAGAAGCATGGGCAAGCCCTGAGCAAGGGCAGGGGAAGCAGGAAGCAGCAGGAGGTCTTTGGGAGCTGGGTGAACTTGGAAGGCACCTCCTTGTGATAAATGTGGTATATAATTCAGTTTTTAATGTACATATGCCCTTTTTAATGTTGTAATAAAAAAAACCCCATGTAGCATAGCTTTAAACCAAAACTCCTGGACTGTCTGGGAAGCCACAAACTCCACACCAGCCCGAGGCTACTGTCCAAAGAATACATCCTTCAACAAAGACTCTTACCACACAAGATTTGCAACCTAAAGGTTCCTGCACCTGGAGGAGGTGGACACGCCAGCCTCAGTGATCTCATCAACTCAGGACCCAGTAAACAGATATGCATCTGATCCATGTTCACCACATGACTGCAGTCTCAACAGACACAAAGCCAAGTTCCTGTAAACCTCATCCTGGATCGGGGATGGGGGGGGGGGGGGGACTTCTTGGAAATCTCATCATGACGACCTATACTGAAGAAAGATACTGAACATTAACGACCTGTACTGAAGATACTGAACATCAAGGACTCCGAACTACAGACCGGCTGGAAACTCTTTCAGACCACCAGCAGACGGGGATCAGGACTTTATGAATATGTAATTTTAGGAAAAACAGCAGCCTGTATTGGAAACACAGTATAAAAGTAAGATGCCCAAAGCACACGGTGTGAACTGTGGGGAGGCACGGTGCAGAGGCCGTGTCTGTGGTTCACCCAGTGCCGACCCCAGGCTCGGTACTGGTTTTGATTGTGGCATTTCTCGATTGTTCCGCTCAATTTTTCAATAAAAATTATTTTTATTGACAATTTGGCTGATGACATTTCTAACATCCTGAGTCTGTATCATAGAGCTAATCCAGGATGTCAATGCTCAGATGCTGACAGCAGTAGCCACAGGTACACAAGCTGAAGTCTGAAGTGAAAACTCCCGTGGACCCCAGCCATCCTGTGCCCTGTGCCATGGTGCTGTGGCCTCTTTGGCTGCCTGGTGCCCAACCTAAGCTCCCACACGGCCCCCATGCTCCCATCTAGAACTCCCTATTGGCGTCTTGAACAAAGCCCTGACCTTCCACCTTCTTCCCCAGCCTGGCTTGCAGGGGAAGCTCTTTTAGCAAGCGACCTGCACGCCCGGGAGGGCAGTGAGCTGTGACACCGGGGTGGCGTGGCCAGGCTGGGAGGTGGCCCGGGTTTCTTTGCAGAAGGAGCCCCTGGCTCCCATGGCCCCGAGCCCGCTGCCTGCTCGCCCCTGCTGCCGTGCCTGCGGGCAGGGCTGCCACGGCCAGGCCTGAAAGGGCTCATTGTCGGCAGGGGCAGAGCAGGGACACTGCCGGCATTGAGGGGTGGGTGCCGTGCTCCCGGCCGCGGGCAGACCCGACCTGACAGACCTCCTTGGAAAGGCTGGTTTGTGACGCTGCCCGCAGCCAGGAGGCTGCAGGAGGATGAGGCACCTGGCGTGCATTTCTGCAGCTCCCAGACGAGAGCAGCCTCTGCACTGCTCCTCCTACCCCGTGCCCTGCCGGCCTCACCGCCCTGGCTGGCACAGCATCGCGTCTCTGAGCTTTCCAGAGCTGACTTTGTTGCCCGTCCCCAGCCCCTCCATGTGAGGCTGCAGCTCTGCTCAGCAAGGCCACCACCGCCCCAGTGCTCCTCAAAGCAGGCTGATGGACTCTCCCCATGCTCTCTGCTCCCCCTCTCCTTGGGACAGGGCTGAGTGGGATCCAGCCTGGCTGGGGAGGGAACAGTGGCAGGAGTCCAGCTCTCCTGGCCCTTGGAGCCCCTGCAGCCACCAGTACACACGCAAATCAGAGGAAGGAAGGATGCCTGCTTGGAGAAGCTGGCCCCAAGGCTTCCGGCACCTGCAGCCAAGGGAGGCCAGGCTGCTCGCAAGGGGTGGCAGGGTGCCAGAGGCAAAGCCCCCCAGCCTCTCCCACCCTACTCTCCTGAGAGGTGTGTCAAAGGAAAAACTGCTCCCACAGTGACCTGGCTGCAGGACCTGTCAGACAGCAAAGGGCATCCTCCCTTCCAGCCCTGCAGCCAGGTCCTGTGCCAGGACACACGGGCAGCATTTCAGGGATTGGGTGTTTCAGGACAGGGTGAAGCAGCAGCTCCCCACCTTTGCCAGCAGAGACTCAGGGGAAAGCAGGAACATCCCCTTCCCTCCCAGGGCAGCCCTGCACACTAGCAAGGAGCAGTGCATGGCTGCCTATGAGGAAGCCCTTTCCAGGCTCGTGATGCCACAGTGTTTTGGGGAGGGGGCATCAGGCTGGTGCCCAACACTGCAAGGGATTCAGTGCACAGCCTTCTGCACCCTCTGAGCAGCAGCTGGAGGAGGCAGAGTCTCCTTGGGGACCCATCTGTCCTTAGAGAGACAGGCAGATGCTTGAAGCACTCTCTGGGCTTGCAGTGGCAATGTCACCAGCTCCTGTGCATCCCAGTTACGTGCAGGCTCTGTGAACTTCAGGCAGTCTAGGATGAAATGAGAGACTCCACTGACGCCGAGCTAATTCAAGGGTCTGCAGGAGTGTGACAACCACATCAGAAGGGCTGGGGAGGCAGAGCAGATGCCGTGCGTGCTGCTGATGTGGGTCACACTCGGCTCTCCAGCTGAGACACAGCTCTGGGATGCTGGGAGCACCACTGCCCTGGATGCTGTGCCAGAGATAGTGCTTGCCTCTTGGGGTCAGAGCTGGGGGCACAGCAGGTCCCATCACCTGCCAGGCCAGCAGCCCCTTCCTGGGCAAGCACCCTGCTCCCTTAGGGCAGACACGCCCTCACCAGTGCGGTCCCTGAGCTGGAATAGAGGCAAAACTATCTCAGGACAGAACTACAGCCCTCCAGTCAGACTTTTCTCTAGTCTCAAGTACTGCAGGCAGGATGCAGCAGCCTCCACACTTTCCCTGGGGACTGGCCAGTTCCTCTCAAGATGCCTCTGCTCTGTGGGGATCCCTATCAAATGTGGTGGCCATGGCCATGCCAACCTCAGAGCAACTTAAAAACCCCCAAAGCATTGTGAGTAACAATAAGAGCAAACAGCACCACATACAATCTAAGACCTTGCATGTTTTTTTTTTTCCAAAATGGGAAACTAATTTGACTCAAAATGCCTAAATACTGAGACAGACCTGCTCTAAGAGCCAGCAGAGCCTACACCTTCCCCTCTGGCCAGCATCCCAGCCTTGGCAGTTTGCAAGGGAGGGGCTTCTCATTTCTCCCTACACACAGGGCACACTGCATCCAGGCCTAGCAGGTGACAGGCTGTTCCCTATCTTAGTCCTTGCAGAGCATTTTAATGGAAATATTAAGGCTGGTATGGATGCTAGCTAAATGCAAGCTCATGTTGTATGAACTGGGGGAAAAGCAGAACAGGGCCTCAAAGAAGGGCTGTATTCATAAGCAAGGATGCATTTCCAGTTAGTCAAGCAGAGCACCACCAGTGCCAGGTGTGATAAGCCTCAGGACAAACTCTGTTAGCAGAAGACAGCAGCATGTTATTACTTCCTGTTAACCCAGCAGGAACATAGTTGCAAAAGACAACTCTGAACAGACAAACAATATCAGTCCAATAAACTACTTCAGGATTTCCCAGCAAGAGGAATACAGGAATTACAGGGAAGAGTCAGCAACCAACATCCCCTGTCCTCTGGGTCACAGAGATCCTGGAGAACCCTAGAGGACAAACATCTTGGTGTCTGTACATAAGAGAACATGAACACATGTTCTCTTATGTACAACACATAAGAGATTACACATTAGAGAAACACATCTGAGATTTTGCATAATAAAGTCACCTTCCCCTCTGTAAGACCTTGCTGTCATGTGTTGCAGCAGCCCTCTTATTAGAGGGTAAAAATGAGCCAAGGCACTTGTTAAACACAGCATATAAAGGGTCCTGGGTTATTCCTCTTCACAGCTTAGTCATCTTAACTCCAACCATTCACTGACTCTGGCTGCAGCGAGCTCCTGTAGGTTTCCCTTGCAGCCTCTGACTGCTGGCTATTTCCTGCTAAGCTATGACTGCAGGTATTGGTTTGCAGCCTCTGACTGCTGGCTATTTCCTGCTATGGCTGCAGGTATTGGTTTGCAGACTCTGAATGCAGGCTTTTACCCAGCCAGACTGTGACTGCAGGTTCCAACAACAGCCTCTAACTGCAGACCCAGACTGACCTTGCAGCAGTGATTCCCTCTCCCCAGGATCCTGTTTCATGATTCTCTCCCTCATGCTCCTCAAGGTTCCTCCACCATGCTGATCCTCCCCTTACCAGCCAACCCCTCTTTTATCTCACTCACCCTTATTGGATACAGCTGTTACTCATCAGGGCTGAGGCTGTATTGGTTAATTAACACAGCTGTTACTTATCAGGGGTGAGGTCACCTGTATTCCCTTCTCCTGTATCTTGCACCATGATTAAATGACCCTGCTCTTCAATCACTGACAGGAATTTTCAGGACAGGTGGGTGTGTGAATGTGGAGCACCTTACCTGGCACAGCATGAAGGTGGCACTCGTGGCTGGCTTTGACGGCCCTGTCATTTGTTCTGGAATCAAAGCAATGGACCTGATGCCACCAAGAATTGCTGAGAAATAGTTTCTCAGAATTTTTCTACCTGTCTGAGGCAGCTGGGAAGGCTCTGTGGGGCTGGCAGGGAGGCAGCAGCCCAGGACTGGTTAGGAAGGGGTGTGGGTTGTCAGAAAGATGAACCGCTCTTTAACCAGGCTTTCAATCTCCAGTCTTCACTGACATTTTCACGAATCCCCCTTTTTCAGCTCAGTGAAATATGGAGTGTCTTAGTAAATTCACACCCAACCCCTCTGCAAATTCATAATATGTGAATGATTTTTATTTAAAAAACCAGAAGCAGTATTGAAGTTACTACTGTATTTCTAACTCTCAAGGAAATGGGACTACAAAAGATACAGGCTGAGTAAAAGTGTTGACTTTGATACAGCATGATTTATGGGGCATATTTAATGTTGTGAAGCCTGAAGTACACCTTTAAAGAGAAGAAAGCAAAAATATAAAGATATGTGTAACTCCAATACGGCTTTTGATACTGGCTTGGGGTCTCCATCAGTGGATGATTTTCCTCTTGATCTCACCTCAAGGGAGGTGGGAACAGACCTGGGAGGGGCTGAGCAAAGCTGGGGGAGAACTGCCCTGTGTCCCATTTATGTTATTTTCTGTGCTAGGAGTAAGGCAGACCCCAAGAGCTCATAAGGTTTGACCTTTTCCTGGGAGGTTTCTCAGGAGTAAGATGGGATGCTTGGGGGATGAGCAGCCCAGGCTGCATGGATCACAGTGTGCTAAGCAGGTATGCTGAGCCAAGGCAGGATCCTTAGCTGAGTTAGCACAGCTGCTCTCACTGTCAGTCCTGAGATGCTCTCTGTGCTTGTGGGGTGTGTTTTCAGACATCAGGCAGGCTGGAGAGACCAGCAAGAATCATGAAAAGCCCAGAAAACCCTGCTTCAGTATGAGAGATAAAGAAGTTTAGTCTATTTAACTTCTCAGAGAGGAGGTTAAGAGGTGCCTTGATCATGATCTATTAATACCTACACAGGAGAAATAGTTCAGATGGTAGATAGCTCTTTAATCTAATAGGCAAAGGCATAATGTGATCCAGTGGCTGGAAGCCAAAACTCAATGTCTCCAGCGTAGAAATAAGGGGAATGTTTCACCATCAGGCACATCAAGCTCTGGAACAACTCAGTGACAGCAGCAAAGGCATCTCTCCTGAGACAGAGGTGTGCCCGTGCTGACAGCTCTGGTGCAGGAATTGCTGGGTACAAGGCTGTAGCCTGTCACCCACAGGGGCAAGGCTGAGCAGCCACAGTGACTATTTGGCACTGAAAATCTGGGGTTTTACAAATGGGTGGTTGATTGAGTTTATTTTTGTGTAGAGGAGGAGAGTCTCTCCCACCACTCCTGCTCAGCAATTTAAAACTGATCTGTAGCCACGAGTCTGTGAGTATGTCAAAGTGACTGCATAACACTGAGGCAGTTACTTTTGTCCTCATCCATTTCCTTTACCTTATGTGTTATATTGACTTCTTGTGGCTCTTGGGAGGGCAAACCGAAGAAGGGGGAGTGAAAAGCAGGGGTAAATAAACACATCCTTTGGACATTACCACTCCTGCACACACAGAATTTATAAGCTACTCAAGAGAAGGGATTATAGCATGAGCTGTTTATCTCCCCTTCTGAACTACAGAAGCATGATAAGTCTCAAGTATTTTGTTAAAGCTTCTACATGAAGGCCAATGAGAAAGAACATTTTCTGAAAGTCAGGTCTCCCCCAAATATTCCAGTCTTTGTCCCTTAAGATCAAGGCATCAAAAAAAATCACTCTGTGAGCAATCTCGGCTGGCGCTCCTGCGGGGCTTAGGAACGATTTCAGTCACCCCATAGGGCTCTGGCAGACTTCCGAAACTCCTCGAGGGGGAAGCCTGCACCCCCCCAGCCCTTCCAAGGGAGGCACGGGGCGGGGAAAGGCAGCGGCAGCCCCGCGGGGTCGCAGCGCTGCCGCGGCCGCCCGGCTGCTGCAATGCCCCCGCCGCCAGCGGCTCCTCCTCTGCCACACACCGCCCCAGCCCCCGGGCACGGCAGCAAAGTTTTACCTGCCCGGCCCGGAGAGGAGCTTCCTTCCAGCACGGAAAGGCTGAGCCGGGCGGGAGGGCTCCCGCATTGCTGCCGGGGCTGCGGGCACTGCAGCCCGGGGAGAGCCTCCCCTCCTCCGGCAGAAAAACACGCAGCTCGCAGGTGGGCTCACAAACACCACGCTGCCGTCTGACACAGACTTGCAAAATGCCTTGCTTAAGCACAAAAACAACGTTTTCTACGAGTTTTCCTTTAAATGTAAGTGCCTTAATGCGTTGCTCTTTATGTTACCGGTGTTTTGTAGGCTATACAGGGTGTGTAACAGGGCCAGTTACTGATGGAATCATAACTTTGCTCCCGACTGCATTTGGAGTGATTAGAACAGTAACCTTCATATCACCTTAACAGCCACATTGACATTTTATTACATATATTCCCAAACATGTTGTTAAGGTAGGTTTTTTGAACCTTGAGAGAAGAAAATACAAACCCTTTGCAGAAATCTGTTGCTGAGGAGCATGAAAATTGGATATTTTCAAACTGCATTTTGGCTCAGATGAAAATTTCCAAGGTGAGTTTCCTTGCCTCACCAAGTCACCAGCAGTCTCTCTGCTCTCCTGCATGGGGCCACACAAGGGAAAAATGATGCCTTTTAAACAGAACCAAATTTTCTTGATGAGGGTGAGGTACAGCCACAGCAGTCCTTCCCTCTGAAAACAAACTGGCCACAAACACACACCACAGAACTTGATTAATATTTTAATACTCATCAGTCAGAGATAGAGAGCTGTAATATGTACTAACAAACAGCATCTCTCCAGATTAACACTTAAAATTCCAGGGCAGCATCAGAAAACATTATCATGCCCAGCTGAAATCATCAGAAGCATCTGTTTCTCCTCAACCCTGGTTTAATTCCTCATTTTTTGCACCATTCTCTCAAATTGCTTTGTTTTGTATGAGACAGCCTCTACAGCACCTGTAGGTACGAGTCCAGGTATCTCTGGGACTGTTCCGAGTTGCAGGATGCCCTGGATTTTTGCAGGTATATTTTAGAGCAGTCTCAGTGATGGGTAAGAGAGGAGCAAACCCTGACTCCTTGGAAAGACTGGGAATCATGCAGTTTCCTGCCTGGTCTCATATTCTTACTGTGAGCCTCTTGATTTCTTCCTGGCACTGGTCCCTGGACTGGTTTATGCCCCCTTTGGCCAAACTCCTTGAAATCCTGCCATTCCTGCACTTGCAGTGCCTTTGCCCCCAGTGGGAGTGGAGCACAGCCATGGCTGTGGGCCAGCTGGATGCTGCTCGTGGCTGCTCCCCACTGCTCGCTGGAGGTGCCAGGTAAGTGGGAGCACAGGTCAGGTGCATGCCATGGGCACCTGGGGCTGTCAAAGGCCTGCAAGCCACACAGGGGTGGCACTCAGGGCCATTGCACAGCTACTGTGGGCTCACAGGTACAAGGTGGGCTACGCCATGGCAAATGAATCAGCAGGAAGGGGATGGCCTGAGCCAGCACATCACCTGAGAAGCACCAGCAACAGAAACCCCAGGGCCACCGGCTTGTTTCCAGCAGCAGCTGGTGGCATGGCACTTTCCCAGCTCCAGGAAGAGTCAGAGAGGCAGCAGCCTCAGTCCTTGTCCTTTGCAAGGTGTAGGAAAACAAGCAAGAGAGCGAGTGGCTTCAGGGCTTTCTCATTCAAAACAGGGATACACCAATGCAATAGCACTGTATAACGAATGCTACAATGGGGAGCTGTTGCTATGGTGAGGGAAATAATATTTAAGCACCAACTGTTTATAAATATAAAATCCCTACAAAGTTTTCTAAAATTAGATTAAGGGGGCTAGGGCTGTCAGGATAGTGTAAAAAACTTGAGAAACACTAGTATTTTTGGACACACAAGATCTGTGTAGTCCTAAAATGGCAAATGTGAGTCCAAAATGTTAAACAACAAACGTGACAATCTGCCATTGTGTTTCCCGACTTTTAAAGGCAATCTCATAGCTCTGAACTCACTGTCACAGCCTGGCAGGCCTCTGAGAGTGGAAGGCAAGACCTGCGTTTCCAGGGATTTATTCTTCTCTTGACACAAGTGCAGAGCAGAGACCTGAGCCCCACTGCTACTGGTAGGCTGCTCTCTGCCAAGTGTAGTCCCGAGCTGCTGCTGAACACGCTGGTACTGTGATCCTAGAGTTACATATTGCAAATCCTAGAGTCAGAGGTGAAGATTTGGAAATCCCTGAGCTGGGGAGGCAGCTCCTTGCAGAGCTCAGTTTTTTTCAGGATATAGATGTTGTTCACATGGATGTAAGAAGAAAACGGCTGTGCCCAGTGCCCAGGCAGCTCTGAACATGCCCCAAATAAAACAGGGATATAAAAAATGAATATCCATTGTAGCATCTCCAGAATCATAACCCGTCTTTTGCTGGCAGCTGCCATTTCAGCAGAGCTGCAGTTAAACTGCTAAAAATGCAGTTTAGTTGGCAAGCGCTTGACAAAAGGGAAACATTCAAAGTTGCCAGAAGTAAATGTCTGACCTGTTTCTAGGGGTCGAACAGAAGCAGAAGGAGGAATGTGACCGTCAGAGCACAGCCACTTCAGCTGCTCTGACACACTCCCATGCTGCTTTTCCTCTGTCCTATCCCACCTTCCAAGGTAGGATGGATGGTGGGAAGGTGCCATCACCTGCCAGTATTTTGGCACTGGCACCACTGAAGATGGTTTTGGATCCTGGCCGTGGCGGTGAGCCCTGATTTAGGTGGCACAGGGAGGATTCCTGGCGCTGAAGAACCAGTCCCCATGACAATATTGTTTTTGATGAGCCAAGGCCACCGGAAAATGAGGGAATGAATGTGCACCATCATTGCTAGCAAGTCCGGCAGGGCCCGAGGGGCTGCTGGTGCCCCAGCAGCGGGGTGCGAGGAGGGTGTGAGGTACCCGCTGCCCCGCGCCCAGCCGGTCCGCAGTGTCCCTGTCAGCACCCAGCCTGGGGGACACATCTCACGGGGGGAGCCTCACCGGGCCCCCCTCCCGCCCCCGCGACGGGAGGGGCTCTGGCCGCTCCGGCCGGGCGCCTCGGGGAGGTAAATAAGGAAACGGGGAGTTTCCTGCTCGGCAAAGCCGGGGAGCCCGGCGGCCGGGCTGGGGTGAGCGGGCAGCGTGGGGCGGCGCGGAGCGGAGGCGATGCCGGAGCGATGCCGGAGCCCGGCGCTGAGCTGCGTGCGCCCGTGCGCGCTGCCGGGCGGAGGGAGGAAGGGAGGGAAGGAGGGAGGGAAGGAGGGAGGGAGGGGAGCGGCGCAGCCCCCTCGCCGCCCGCCCGCCCCTCGCCCGGCGCGGCGCGGAGGGCGTGGAGAGGCGGCCCCGCTCGGCGGGTGCCCGCACGGGCAGGGCAGGGCAGGGCGGCAGCGCGGGCAGGGATGAGCCCCCGCAGCGCCGCCCGCTGAGCTCCGCCGGCTGCCGCCCCCGGGCCGGGCCGGGCTGGGCCGGGCTCGGCGTCCCCCGCCCCAGGAGCCGCGGCCGGGGATGCGGGGGGCAGCCCGCCGGGGCGCTCCGCCAGGTAAGGGGCGCCGGGGGTGGGGGTAGAGCGGCGCAGAGCGGCGGCGGTGCCCGGGGGCGGCGGGCTGGGGCTCTCTCGTAACCCTTTCCGCGCCACCAACTTTCCGAGGCAGCCAGACGTCGCCCGCGGCGGCGGAAAGGACTTTTCCCGCTGGTGCCCAGCCCGGCTGCGGCGGGACCCCGGGCCGGGCTGCGAGCGCCCAGGGGCAGCCGCGCCCGGGGCTGCCTTCAGCGGCGGGGACGCAGCAGCCCTGGCCCCAGACACCCGGGGGAACGAGCTGCCGAGAAACTTGGGCTGCTGTTGGGCGAGGAGCTGCCGCCTGGAGCAAGTAAGTCCCCGGTGGCACAGGGAGGCCAGATGCCCTGCCCGGCCGTGTAGCCGCGCCAGCCGGCGGAGCGAATGCCTCGGCGCTTGCTGTCAGACCTCCGGGCGGTCTGAGAAACCTGCCGTGAGGGCGCAGGCTGGCGAGGAGACCTCACAGAGTGGGGTGCAAGCACGCCATAGCATGGAGCTATCCTATGGGAAAGCTGTGCGGTTCGGGATTTGGGCTCTTGACGCGGCCGTAGGTTGGGGACGTTGCAAAAAGAGTGTTTTGAGGTGGTGAATGAGCGCGTTCATCCCAAAAGAGCCTTCTAGCTCCTGCCAGGGAGTGCTCTGGGAATGAGCAGGCACCAGCAGGCTGGTGGATGGCTCAGGGGAAGGTGGAGAGCACAGAACCCCCTGTATGTGGTTTACCGAGGCGCTCGCATCCTCGGGAAGAGGCAGATGCAGTTCAGCAGATGAGAGATAAACAGGCACAGGTGGATGTTGCGATAAGAAAACTCTGGGACCGGCTGGTTGATAGTGATTAATTAACTGAAAATATGTATGCTGTGTGCCGGTAGGAAAGAGATGGATTCCCTGTTGAAAGTCCTGCGATTGTTTAAGTGCTGGTCAAAGTGGGCAGTAATCTTCTGGTGTTAAAGGATCTGTCAGTCGCTCTGAAATGCAGAGGGAATGAACAGAGATAGGGGAACAGGGGACATTCCGAGGTGGCTTTGAGCACAGGTCCTGTGCCTTATCATAAGAGAAGTGCTCCAAGAGTTGATGAACGCAAGAGCAGAATGATTCTGGGGGGCACGAAGCACCTCCGCTTGGCACACAGTGAGGCACCCGAGGAAGGTGTCAGGCACAAGTTCCCAGCTGGCATTTGAAGCTGTGACTGTAGGGAAGCTCTAGTCCTGTGCAGCTGAAGAGGAGGCAAGGCTGAAAATTCATTCCCACTACGTCAGGATCTCATGTTGGTGGGGCTTGCTGAGGGGGAGGCTTGGGGACAGAGACCAGCCCTGCTCACGTCTCTATGGTGGTGCCCGAAGTCAAGTAGTGCCTGTGGTGAGGGGACGGGGGACAGCTTGATGCTGCTTTTTCTCAGCGGTCTCTCTTTCCTCTGGGGAGTGGTGGGGTCAGCCAGCCAGTGCTCAGGCTGGGTGGCCCACAGGCATGTTTGGTGTCTGCCAGCCTTTGCAGAGCCAACAGCATGACTAAGCCACTGCGACCAAGTGGGATGCTTGCACCCCACCAGAAGTCTGTCTTCCCTGCCTCAGTGGCCACAGTGTTGTTTAACGGGATAAACTTTGCTCAGTGGGAGAACACTGGGATGTGTCAGGGCCTTTGCCACTGGGTCACTGGCTGAGAGCTGTTTTCCAAATCTGCGACTTAACTTTTGTGCCTGGGTGGCGAGGTGAGGAGGGCTGGGGCTGCAGGAGGGAGCTGCTGGCTGGGCAGGGAGGCACCGCAGGATGCTGGCTGCCACTTGTCCCCTCCAGCAGCCCTCAACAAGCCGTACTGCTCAGGGCAAGGCATGCAGGGGTGTTACACGCTGGGCAGGGGACAGAGGCGCAGGTGCAGGGCTGAGCAGGCGCTGAAGTTGGTGCTGTGAATTCTCTGGGTGACTACACATGCATGAGTCTCTGGGTGGGGGAAGGGAAGGGGGGAAGAGGGGTTGTCTGCCATGAGTCACATTTTGGGATGTGTCCCCTGGTGAGCCTGCTGCAGTCTCACTTGTGTCAGGAGAGGGGTTTTGCCTCACAACTCACGGCCTTGTGCAGGGTGTGCCTGTGCCCAGCCTGCGGGCAGGGGGGCAGCCCTGCCTGCTCCCGCAGTCATCCACCCCTCTCCTCTCCTCTCCTCTCCCTGGCACCGAGACCCCGGCGCTTCTCAGGCAATCACTGCTCACAGTTGTGTTTTCCAGCTGGTCCCAAAGTCCTGAGTCACTCTGTCGTTTCCATGGAAACAGCCTTGCTGGCGGGAATCAGTTTTGGGGGTAGAGGGTGCCGGTAGCTGGACTGGCACCAGGCAGGCCTGCGGGAGGGACTGGCAGGGCTCAGGCACTCCTCCAGTGCAGCATCTTCGTGCCAGGGCTTTTACAAAGGCTGGAGAAGGCACCTCTGTTGCACAGACCCTCACACCTTCTTCCACTCCCTTTTCTCTTCCTCCCTGCCAGGGGGAAGCAGAGAAGTTTCCCTGGCAGTGGCAAGGGAGCTCAGGATGAGCCCAGCCAGGTTGAGGGGACAACTTCTGGGGAGCTGTTGAGAGAGGGGGACAGCCTGGACGGCAACCAAAAAGAGCAGTTCTGGGTTTTTCTTGACTGCCCTGTGAGAGAGCCTTAGGAACAGCACTGACAGTATTAGTAACTGCAAGGGCTCCTGCTTAAAGCTGCCATCACTCCTCAGTTGCCTGAACACGGCCACCTCTGGGGGGGAGCAAGGGAACCTGCAGGGAAGGCTTGGGGCAGGAGTCGAGGCAGCTGCACATGTGGAGATGCTGTGGGAGCCCCCCACGAGGGTGCGAATGCCACAGTGCCGTGAGGCACTGCCCAGTGTAACACCTAGCTGCTCTTGGAGCGAGGAGACCTGTGAGTTGTACTGACCCCTGCAACTTCCCCACAGACTCCAGCCTGCCTGGAGGCGCCTGAACTCAGCTGCCAGTGCAGCCTTCAGTGCCACGGCCAGGCTGCATGGCTCCAAAAGCAGGTAATTCCCATCAAACCTAGGAAGACCGTGCCCAAAACAGGAGCCCCCGGTCCCTGCCGTGCAGTGGCTGGCCGGCCGCATTCACTGCTCCCCGCACCGGTGACTCACAGATGCCATTCAGCTTAATTCATCACCTCCGATCTCCCCGGCGCTCCTGGGCTGTCTTGCTGGCTTCTCGCCTGCTCCATCTCCCTCGGAGCAGTGCTGGGAGTCAGTGGAGGAGGAGGAGGAAGAGGAAGGCAGGTGATTACGCATCCGCTGTTGGCAGGTGCACAGGTTGGGGGAGGTTGCACTGCCTGCGCCCATCCTCTCCCTTCCTCCAGGCTCAAGGCTTCGGGAAGTGGGGCAGGGGAGAGGAAAGGCTCAGCACCTTCCTCTTCCCACAGACAATGCTCCTGTCCCCGTGCCAGGCACTGGCTGGCCTCCTGCTGCACTTAGAGCCGTTTGACGGATGCTGTGTATCCCTTGTGGACAGCCTGGTCCCGATGCGACTGCAGGCAGCTGCACAGAAATGCAGGCGAGGCAGCAGCGTGCAGTCTGGCGTGCTGCGACCACAAGGGGGTTCGGGTTGGGAAAGGGGCAGTGGTGTCCCCAGCACAGTGCCAAAAGAGCCCACGTGCCTTCTGGCAGGCCCCTTGCAGTACCGGGGGCTGCAAGGTGTGAGTGATGTGCCCCCACCCCATGCTCCATCTCATAGTCCCAGCTGCCTGGAGGGACACACTGAACTCGGCTCCCACCCTTGGGCTGCATTTGCTCATCATTTTTGGTGGAGCTGAGCTGGAGACAGAGCAGAGGGTGATCTGGACTGAGAACACTTCTAGCACAGAAACATCTACAAGGCCAGTGTTTCGGATGACTCCCATGGTCTGGGGCTGAGGAGCCAAGATGATCCGTGCCTCACACAGGACTCAGATGCAGCCCCACAGCCCTCTCTCCAGCTGCTATCTGAACTGCTGGCCCTGGGTATCAGTGCCTGGAGAGGAACAGGCCAATTTAACAACAAGGTTCCTCGGGGCAGGAATGGCAGTGCAAGCGGCTGTCCTGCTGTGCCTGTCTGCAGGACACATCCTCCTGGGGCACGCTGGCTGCAGTCCACTGCTCAGCCTGCCCACTCCAAGCTGTGTGGAGCCTGGCACAGCTCCTCCTTGGCAGGTGTGCACACCAGCCTGGCTCTGACAGATGAACAAGGGGCAGTGGGAGTACAAGTGATCCTCAGTTGTCCTGGCAGCTCCCAGGTGCCATGTGCTTCTGCTGCCCCAGGAGCTCCTCCAGAGCACTCAGCTGCCAGTCGCCACTGCCCCTGGAGCCCAGGGCTGGACTGAGCAGGAACTGCAGCCCCTCAGGGACAGGCAGTGATGGGAGGAGGCAGGAGAGCCAGTCAGGAGGTGAGAGGAGGTTCTGGCTGGCTTTAAAGGCCACAGATGAGACATCAGGGAGGGAAGCCTTCTCCCAAAACCTTCCCCTCCCTGGTTGCAGCTCAGCAGATGGGCAGGACACACGCCAAGGGTGTCAAGGGGCAGCAAAGGCTGAAGCTGGGCTGTGGTTTAGCACCTGCTCAGTCAAGGAGGTAAATCAATGTCGTTTTTCCCCTCTGCCATTTGGGACATTGCAAAGGGGAATGGGTCAGTGTGGGTGGAGAACCTGAAATGCTCACAGCCAGTGAGTGATCTGGTAGGCACTGGGACCAAGAAGGCACCTGGTCTCTGGTTTGCCTTTTTTGGGGAGCCGGCAGCAAGTTTCTGCTCTAACCAGGACAATCTGAGTCTCATCTACTCCAGCATCCATAACAATGATGCAAAGAGTAGGAGCTGAGGTTGTGTGTGAAGGATGCAGTGTGGTTGGCCATCACTAGAGAGCAGGAAAGCATTCCCACTGCAGCTTCCACCTAGGCAACATACAGAAGACACTGGGCCAGGAGATGACAACAGAGACTCTCCTGTCCTGTTCTGCCTTAGCAGACCTGGAAAAACACTTTGTTCAAGGGATAGAATATCCCATGTGGACACTGGGGCCAGGTTTCCCCTTTGCAGGGTAGGTAACCCCAATCCAGCAGCAGCAATAGCCAAGCATCTCTGACTTTGGTCCTCCAGCCATGTGCCACAATCCTTGGCAGGCAGCAGTCCAGGTGAAAGCAACCTGTATTCAAAGCATCATTTTGGGTCTAAAGCACAGCTCTTTTTGCACAGACACAGGGAGCACTGGTGGGGGCCTGCATGCAGCTGCCAGAGCCCCTGTCCTGGGATCCTGCTCTAAACCCCTGCCCCCAATGAGAGATCTCTGGAGTTGATAGTTCCTGAAGCTTCCTGCCTCCACAAATCCACTGGGGCTATCAGTAAACAATAAAAATATTAATTAAAAAATGCAAGGCTTTTTACTCACCTGCAGGTTCGAGCTGTCCTCCTGGCGTCACTTGCTGGGTGACAGGGTCCCCCCAGGGAGTGGAACACATTGAGAATATGGGAACAACACACTGTGGCAGCTGCTATGGGCTCACCAGGGCCATTGTCCCAAGCCCATCAGGGATTTCAGTGTGCTCTGGGTTAGAACAGCCCTCACATGTGGAAGTCCATTGCTGGTCCACTGGTCTCCCTCAGGGACCTGGTACAAGCAGCAACAGCACTGGCTCTGACAGTCCTACCCACAGTGACCTGTGTGCTGGGGCTGAGCAGGGGACCAGGCACTCACCATGAGCTTGGGGCCAGCACATTGTTCTCCCTGGGGACCCACAGAGAGCAGGGAAGAGGAAGCAATGGCAGTGATGGTACAGTGGGCTCTGCTGGGTGAGGAGCAGAGATACTTGGGTCTTGTCCCCTTGGTTTGCCTGAGGTGGATGGGCAGGTGAATGTACACACTGTGGGAGGAGGGACATGGAAGGAAGATGGACAGGAGAAAGTGGGTGCAGGGGAGCTTCAAAACCATTGCTAATACTGCTGTGTCTCCCACACATGGGTGTTTTAGCCTTGTTGGGAGTTCCTGGGATGCATCCTCCATGTCCTGTCTCCCAGCCCCATTGCTCACCTGAGAGCAATAGTATGTGGATGTGAAATGTCTGCTTTGGAGAGCAGCAGGCAGTCTATGAACATTACTTGGTTAGTGAACAGGGGGAATACTGAAGCACCACCACAGTTACATCCCCTCCCAGCAATGTGGCAGCTTCCCAGGCATGACGGGTACCCCCCCCCATCATGGTCCCTGAGCATCCCATCCAAGGGTCCTGCTCAGTTTCCCCTACCCTAGCCCATGTGTGGGCAGCAGCAAGGCAGGGCTAGCACCACTGAAGTTGTTCTTTGCAGCTACAGCCCCACACTTCCCTGCACCCATCCCTGGTGCCAAGGGCTACTGCCCTGGTTGGCAGTGGAGTATAGAAGAGATGCAGTTTCACATGCTTCCTCCTTTGTAGTACTGTTTTTCCCCCCTGGTGCTCAGAATAGGAGAGCCCTGAAACCCAGAGTGGAGCAGGATCTTACCAGCCCCATGAGCTCACTGCTGAGGGCACAGCTCTGGCTGTGCTCGTTCCCAGAGACTGACATACTCAGCTGGCTGTTGGACCTCTGTGCAGAGAGGTTTGCAGCTCCAGGAGAGACACTGCCACTCTCCCAAGCAGGAGGCTGCTGGCCTGGATGGGCCATGCCTTATCCTGACAGCTGGACAGAAAGGATGGAGACAAGATAGCATCATTCCCTGACCTTTCCCTGCCACAGCTCCTGCACTGAGGGTCAGAGGCACTGGCTGGCGGGGTGACAAATGTCTCACAAGGCAGCTGGGGAAGAGAGTTTGCAGCAGCTGGATGGAAACACACAGACAGTGTCACCGCCAGGTTTTAACATCCCCCTGCCTGGGGTGAGCTATGGGCCACAAGATTTATGTATACCCACAGCCTGGAAGGAACAGGGCTGAAGTCCTGGCTGGACTCCAGGCTTGCCAGCCTCTGCCTGTTATTTTTCTTGTCAAAAACAGGGCTCTACAGTGTGTGACTGGGATTCACACGGTTATGACTGATGGGCATACGTTAGGAGGGCATTTGTTGGTACCTGCATCAGTTGGATACTTGGCAGTCCATGCTCAACCTGTGAATTCTCTGTTGGGTTGCAGACACCAAGACGACCTGCTAAGAAGCTCCATGAAGGTGACCAGCCATGCAATGTTCCTGGAAGGCTGTACTCCTCCTAGCCTTGGCATCCATTGCAATCCAGTACACAGCAATCCGGACCTTCACTGCCAAGTCCTTCCACAGCTGCCCCATCCCTAATCCTGTGAACTGCAGCCTGAGCCAGGACACTGATGTGGCTGACAGGCTGTGTGATGAGAATCCCACTTTCCCGTATAACCTCTCCAGGAAGACTCATGTTCTCATCCTTGCCACTACCCGCAGCGGTTCCTCATTTGTTGGGCAGCTGTTCAACCAGCACTTCGATGTCTTCTATTTATTTGAGCCCCTCTACCACGTCCAGTACACCCTGATCCCAAAGCTGACCCAGAGCAAGAGTACGACAGACAGGCGGGTCATGCTGGGGGCCAGCCGAGACCTGCTGAGGAGCCTGTACGACTGCGACCTCTACTTCCTGGAGAACTACATCAAGCCCCAGCCTGTCAACCACACCACCGACCGCCTCTTCCGCAGGGGAGCCAGCAAGGCCCTGTGCTCACCACCTGTATGCGAGTCCCTGGGAGCTGTGGACCTCCACTTGGAGGAAGGAGACTGCGTGAAGAAGTGTGGGACCTTGAACCTGACACTGGCCACTGAGTCCTGCAGAGAGCACGGCCACGTGGCCATCAAAACCGTACGGGTGCCCGAGGTCAGTGACCTCCGGGCCCTGGTGGAGGACCCCCGGCTGAACTTGAAGGTGATCCAGCTGGTGAGGGACCCCCGGGGGATCCTAGCATCCCGGAGTGAGACCTTCCGAGACACCTACAGGCTGTGGAGGATCTGGGATGGCACTGGCAGGAAGCCATACAACCTGGACGTGACCCAGCTCACCACAGTGTGTGAGGACTTCTGGAACTCTGTGTCCACCGGCCTCAACCGGCCACCATGGCTCAAGGGCAAGTACATGCTGGTGCGGTACGAAGACCTGGCCAGGAACCCCATGAAAAAAACTGAGGAGATCTACGATTTCCTGGGCATCCCCATGGACAGCAACGTGGAGCGCTGGATACAGAACAACACCCGAGGAGACAGGTCCTCCTCCAAACACAAGTACGGGACGGTGCGCAACTCGGCAGCCACGGCGGAGAAGTGGCGCTTCCGTCTGTCCTACGAGATTGTGGCGTTCACCCAGCACGCCTGCCAGCAGGTGCTGGCGCAGCTCGGCTACAAAACTGCTGGCTCTGAGGAGGAGCTGAAGAACCTCTCCATCAGCCTGGTGGAGGAGAGAGACTTCCTGCCCTTCTCCTAAGGCAGCCCCAACGGGCCTAGTTTCGATGCGTACTGTTTCTAACTGATGCCTTATTTTATTTTCTTTCCTTCTGTTTCCCCCTGTTTCTCTCTCTTGTCTTTTTCTCTCCAAAATTTGCACTAAACCTTGAGCAGGAATCTCAACGGCTGAGTCCAGGGGAAGTGACTGCTGCCCCTCAATAAATTTTGGATGCCAGGAGGAGTTGGGTCTCTCCAAGCAAGAGCTAGAACTCTGGATGGGTAACAATGTTTACAAAACACACAAAATGTATAAAGCAACCTTCAAGCTTTCCAAACCGAAGGGTATCTGGGGTACTGTACTTTTGCACTGTTTACTTTTACAATGTAAGAGGTAAATATAAATATAATTTATGAATGGTGTCATCCCCTCCAGAATAACTCCCCCTGCCCCCAATGAGCAGGTTAGACTGGAAGCTGAAAGTGGAACAACCTCCTCATTTTTGATCTCAGTACGACATGTCTGTCTGTTGAAGTCCTGTTAATTGGGCTGGGCAGTTGGTCAGCTGCTCCTACATGGTTGTTTGGTGACACCTGTGATATTTCTTTGTGCCAAAAACCCCCACACGAAAAAAAAAAAAGAAGGGAAAAAAAGTGATTGGGTCATTTGGTTAAAGCCCAACACATTTAATGCTTTATTTCTGTGTTTTCTGTAAATAAAAGTGCAATAAAACTGACCTGGGGGTGAACTTCAACTGAAAGACCTCAGTGAGTATACTGGGGTGGATGCTCCACCAGGCAAACAGCAGCATCTCCTGGTTTGCCCACCTCCTGCAAGGCTGGGAGCAGGCAGGGCAAGGCTGGGGGAGGGGACACCACAGCCCCCAGGGTGGCAGGAGCTGCAGCCACCTCCTCGGGCCATGTGCACACAAGCAGTCAAGCCAAAAGCAAGAACCCGTGGTTATTTACTGACCTGAAAGCTTGTTGGTTTGCACGGGAGCATGGGGCTTGCTCAAGTGCCTGACTCCAGAGTGCTAATGGCACCAGCACAGTGAACTCATTGCCATCGGGCTGCCCCCACCATGTCTGGCAGTGCTGATACTAGTGTTGGCATGGCCTGCCCTGGAGGACAGGGACAGTGCTCCGGTGCAGGTCATGAAACTGCCACAATGAAAATGAATGAGTAAGATGATTCTGGAAATACACAACTATTCCTTCATTAGCTGTCTGCAAGACACCCAGGCCTGTGGGCTGGGCAGGTCAGAAAGCTGCTGAATGGGGGAGCCAGGCATGCAGGGCAGGAACACTGAAAGCCTTACACAAGACATTGCTGGTCTACTTGATCCCTGTCCCATGAAAGAGCTGGCCAGCTCCTCCAACCCAGCTGGCAGAGTCCCAACAGTTGAGCCCTTGAGACATGTCCTGTAGACCACAAGGAGCTGCAGATGGGAAGCCACTGGGGCCAGTCTCCAGGGTACAGAGGACAACAATGGCCTGGCAGTTTCCCAGTTTCTCCTGAAGCCAGGCAGGGCAGCCACCCACAGAGAGATGAGACCACAACTTTTGACATCTACTCACAGCTGCACACTCCCAGCTTTGGGCCCGCTCCTGGCCCAGAGGTATCTGAGCCACCCACAGCCCACCTACCTGGGCAGGTCTTCTCTCCAAACATCTCTTCTGAGCTCTGCTGCCCACCAGCTTTCGCCCCACTCTGACTTGGGAGAAGACTGGGTGCTGCAATTACACACAGAGGGACGGGACATGCTGCCTGAGTGAGACAGGGCAAAGCTGTAACTATAGGTGATTTTGCACCATCCTTTCACTCCTTAAAAGACCTCTGGAGGAACAGCTTGTTAGTGATGTTTTGCAACTTAATGTGGCAAACCATCTGGGCTGCAGGAAAGGTGAGAAGCTGTGATGTACCTGAGAGCTCACGGCTCAAGCACCTGTAATTCACCTGTGCTGTCTGCAAGGCTACATGGATGGTTCCAGCTCTGTGAGAAGGAATGGGGGATAGGGTGCACTTGCTGGGCAACATGGGCACTTCCCTCATCTCCCTCCCCACAGTGGGCATAGAGGCAGCCCCTGGAAGGGACCACATCCCCAGGTGTCTTCAGCTCCCTGTCATTGCCAAACCTGCTCCTGCCACCAGCTTGGTGCCTCCCAAGCCACACTGCCTGGCTGAGTCTGCAAGTGAGGATGGAGGAATGGGGCAGGTGGCAGAGGTGGCTGCAGACAGCTTTATTGGTGCGCTGTGTGCTGCTCTTTCAAGCAGCTGGCAGCAAAATGCCAACCAAATAAATGGCTTGATTGCCCTGTTATTAGTTACTAAATTAGTCCTTTTGTCAGCACTTAACAAATGCTGAGCTGTTGGCTGCTGGCCTCAACCCAGTAAAAGGGACACCCTGACTTGTGGCTGATCCAGCACTGCCCGGCCACTGAGCAGCAATCCTCCCTGAGGGCTGGGCATTCCCGGGAGCACTGTGTGGCTCTGCCCTGGGTTAAGTGCCCGTGGAGCAGATGAGGTGGCTGGAGTTGCTGGCTGTGTCCCCCAGCACTAACACTGCCAACCAGCCAGTAGAGGGTCAGGCTGCCCCATGGGGGCTTGCTGCAGCTCTGGGGAGGGATGTCAAACTGCCATCTCCTGCAGAAAGAGCAGGCTGCTGTGAGGAGAATTTGCTTCCTCAGCTGGGAAAAGTGGCTATGCAAACCTGCCTGAAGGAACAGTGGCTGTAGAGGCAAAATTTCCCATCTTCAGCTGCTGAGATCCCACATTCAGGGCTAGGCCAGCTGTCCCCAGCCTGAAAGCTCTCTTATGCACTGGTCTTTAAACCAACACAAAAAATTGAATTTAGAAGTCTTATCCAAACTGTTCTTACCATTCCAATCAGGAAAGGCGCCTGCAGCAAAATGGCTTTTGAACCGCAGTTGAAAGCTATGTCCTAGTTTAAGCAGGGATGGAGATTCAGCTTTGCTTGGTGCCTCATCTAGAGCCCTGAGGGGAGAGATCTAATTTCCCAAGGAATCTCTAACATCTTCCTTCAACTGTGCTTCCTCTCCTCATTTCCCCCCACTAGGAACAAGAGCCAGCATAATCATGGGTTTTATCCTCAAATTTTACTGTAATTAAAATACAGAGATGCAGAATATTCCCAGAAACACACTGCAAAACAAACCAAGCAAACAAATTCAGTAGGAAACCAATTACAGACAATGAAATGATAAAGAACAAAAGTGTTCTCTGGAGCCCAGCACTGTGCATGGAACCGTGTGGCCGCAGTTTTGGGTTGCCACAGGCCTCCTCAGCTCCTGCAGAAGCAGAGTTGGGCCCTGGCTCTGCAGCTCTCTCTACCCATCTCCATATTCCCACTTATGCTGTTGTTTTTACAAGGATGACTTTGCAATGGAGACACGGAAATGACCCACCCACAGGGATAAGAGCCAACAAGGGAACCCAGAGAAAAAGAAGTGGGTTAAGATTTTCCACACACAAAACACAAAGGGACAGAGAGGGGTGGAAGACATGCACTTCTCTCCCGGCCAGGGGAGCTGCGGGGGCAATCACCCTCTGCCCTCCCAGACACTGCAAGTGTGAATGTTTAATGAAGGTCTCAGCAAAAGCTTTGGGGAGCTCTATCCATGGGCAAGACCGAAAGCTAAAGGAGGGATAAAAAAGTAAAGGATAATGAGACTAGTCAGGGAAAAGGAAGGAGAGGATGCACCTGCGGGTTTCCTTTCAGCCAGGACATGTTCGCTGGGCACAGGCCAACAGCCAGGCAAGGTGGGACACAGGGCTGTGAACAGGGCCACATCCCACCTCCACCATGGGGGAGACCGACCCCCATCATGGGGAGCTCATGACAAAAGCCTGGGGGAGATCTGGGAAGGGTGGATGATAATAAGGGAGCTCATCTAACGCTTCAACCATCTATTGATCTATCTAAATGAAAATCGCTAGCAATAATCATTACTATGGAAGCAGGGCACAAGGCAGGCATGTTCCACCACCACACACCAAACCCCACATTGACCAACTCCCCTTTCTGTGCTCTTCCCGAGGAGAAATACCATTGCATTCATCTTCTGAATCAAAGCCCGTCCTAAGAAACAAATTCCTTCCATGGTCCCTATTTTCTTGTTCCCTCACTCCTCAGCTTTTCCTATCAGACCACTCTCTCCTCATCTTCTGTGTACCAATTCCCTTTAATCCTTCCCTCTACCCCAATGCCACCCCCTCCTATTTTGTACCAAGCTACCCCCTCTGGTAGCCATGGGATTTATGCACAACACAGTATTCGCCCTTTGTACCATGAATGGGCAGCGAGAGAAGCACTGCACTGGTAGCCCAGGTGGCTGGAGTCTCTGTAGTGGGGGAGGAGGGCATCTGACAAGAGCCAACAGCTTCCCTATCCAATCCAGATGCCACTGTCCTGCAACCAAAGCTGCCAGAAGGCATCTTTACTTTTAGACTGGGAAGACTGACCCTGTTTTCCCTCTGCTCTGGCACTGTAAATGCCCAGAAAAGCAGGCTGGGACTGGGTCACCATGGTGAACTAAGCAGGCCTAGCACAGACTTTCTTAAAGCCTTTGAGTCCTGGAGAGTTACTTATTCCTGAATGCCTATTTAGCAGTCTGAGGCCTTGTTTTTGGAGTAGATTTAATCTCCTACCCCTGCCTGCTAATTTGATCTCTTGTGACTCATGGTCCCTGAGCTCTCCTTTAGCTGGGCTGTAAGAACAGTGATTTAGGTTGTGAGTTCTCCTTACCAACTCTTCTTCTCCAGGCCATCCTGCATGGAAATGGCAGTTACAGACAAATGGTAGGCTTTACTCTATTTCCTGCAAGGATGCATGGAAGAGAAGAAATAAAAAGATGGGAAACCCTCAAGGCCCCTGTGGCCTTCCTTACACCACCTTTTTCCCTTTTGCCATACCTGCTCTGTACACACAGTGCCTGCAGACAACAGCTTGGGCAGGATGTACTGCCTCCTCCAGCAAGAGCCTGTGTGAGACTATTTAGCCAAAAGCATGATCAGCCCCCCACCACCCACCCAGGGCTGGCTGCTGAAGGTTCTTAGATTCTATCTTCTCCTAAGACCTGGGAGAGACATTTAGGAAGAAGACTCTTCTGTCCCAATTGGCCAGAAGCTATCTTTCTCAGAGGGATGGTGACAACACAGCTAGTTACAAGCATCTTTCAACTTTGGGGTTACAGCTTGCTTCAGGGGCAGTCTGTGATCTGGAATAAGAGATGAGATGTGCTCAGGGAGAGCAGTGAGCAGAGATCCATGCAGTGCAGACTGTCCTCCAGCTTTGCAGGGCGTTTGAGACAAAGGGAGAACAGACAAGACTTCTTTTGGCCTTGACAACTGCCACGAGCATCCCAGAAAAGTAGAGACACACATCAAGGCCTGATCCTTCTGTGAAGCCACTGCCTTCAGAGACAAAACCGACATGTCTGGGTCAACTTGGCCTTCACTAGAACAAAGGACACAAAGTGAGGAAATGCACACACCTACCAAATGCTGCTTCCTCTTCAGATACAAAAATGTAAGTCAAACCTCTCTCATGCTATCAAGAGTAACAAACTGTGGAGATCAGCAGCTTCTTACCACTGCAAGCAGCAGGGGCTACCCGGCAAAGGGTATGGAGAGTGACTAACACCAGCATGATTATCAGGGGGACACAGCAACATACACCCCAAAATGTGGATTTAATGAAGGTCAGAATGAAAACTGCATCACAAGCCCAAGAACATTCAGCAAAAATGGCGGTGGGAGTGTGTGTCGTACTTAAATATCTCCTGATGTCTAAGTCCTAAGCACAAGAGAGCAGTCAGGAAGTGCAATGACCTCCAAGGGGAAATGAAGATCAAGAAAGTTGGCTTCAATGTCCAAAAGATAGGGCTGAGTCAAAACAAACAGCACAGACAGGAGAAAGGGGATTTTTCACATTCCTTTGGTTTCAATAAACTATGCTCTTGGGCAACAGAGGGCAAAACATCCTCTAAAACATGATTTTTCTTTTGACCAGGACCCTATATAAAAACTGAATGCTGAAAGTGCCAAAGATGACCATGTAAACTCCTCTGCAGCAGTGGCACAGGTTTGTTTCCCTGGCTGAAGACATGCCTGTGGACTTACACGTACACACGCACGCTAACACAGATGCATATTTATAAAATACAACACAAGCACTGCTTCACTTGCCTATGCATCCAACACTTATGGACCTAGGCACATCACCTGCCAAAGCCAGGAGGAGCAGAGTTAATGGTGGAGCCTGTGGCTTTCCCCCTCCCAAGAATTACAGGGGACCTTGGAGGGAGTGAGTGAGTGAATGAGTGAGTGAGTGCACATTTGTGTTTGTATGTGTGTGTACAATGCCACGTGGCCCCTTGAGCATCACAGGCCAAGCTGAAGATGGCTGTGACTCCCAGATGGATGCAGGTGTCTGGGTTTCTGCGGCACTACAACTATGGGTGGGCTATTTAGTGCAACGTGGTCATTTAGAGGGGGCGGGCTGGGGCTGCAGGAGCAGCGTGCAGAAGAGGAGTTGCTGGTGCCCTGTGCGGGCTAACTGCTGTTGGAGCACGCTCAGCCCCTTGGGAAGTGTTCTCCAACATCGTGCAGCCCACTCACACCCAGGCCACCACCCCCAGGGTGCTGAGTTGTGGGGAGAGCAACACTCTCAGTGCCCTCTCCATCCCTGCAGCAGAATTTGGGTGGCATTTGGGAACACACTTGCTCCTGGTTACTACTGACATCTGTGGAGTGTGAGTGTGGCCAAGAGACAAAATGCCCTTGTTACAGACAGGGATACTGGAAGGACTTCAAGGGTCAAACAAAAGGCCTGGTCTCTCTGTGGAACATCACTGCCTGTACTGCAATATCACAGAGGCCTGGCAAGTGCCACTGTCAGCTCCTTCCCCAAATGGGAACATACAGCAGCTTTCATATTCCTCCCTCTCACCAAGAAAATCTGTTCAGAAGTTGATGGTCTGGGATGTATCGCACTCTGGTGTGGCATCACCCCAGAGCTGCTCTGCTGAGCTTGAGGGCTCCCTCTCCGAAGGGTTCACTTCAGCTGGGGAGTAGTGACTGGGAGCAGCTTGTGGGGATGGGCCCTGCAAAGAAAAGGTAAGAGGTGCAGGGCAGGAGGGAGGCTTCCCCCTCTTCACAGTATCTCTCCTTTGTGTCAATGGGACTTCTGGAGTTCTCCACTGGGCACACCTCCCAAGCACACCTCCCAGAGGGAAGGGGTGCTTCAGAGGCTGTCTTCCCAGCTGAAGATGAATTTGACTATGCAACCAACACTTCAAGCCAGGCATAGTTCCCCCCATCCCCTGTTACTCCCCTCACCTCCAGGCAGATGGAGCCTGATGCCTTCTCCCATCCCTCCAGGCTTACAAGAACAAGAAGGGAGGAAGGAAACTACAAGACAGAGACAACTGCGCCTTTAAAGTCCTCAGAGTAAAGATGGTTCCCAGTAGGTGATGGGAGTGAAAGGCATTGACAGTGGCTCTGTGAGCTCTGAGCCAGGCAGGCAGTGCTGAGCAGGCTGCAGCCAGAGTCTGCTCGGGTGCTCGACCCTCCCTGAAGCGGCTGGTTCCAACTCAAAGAGGTGCTGGGTAGGGGGACAGTATGGGCAGGTTGATCTTTTGGAAGGGAGCTGTGACAGGGATTAGTCAGCCTTGTCCTTCTTCTTTGCAGTGAAAGGGACTTTGCTGGCGACCGCGCTGCCCACAGCTCCGACGCCGCCGGTCACTGCTGAGACGCTGCCCTTCACCAGTCCAACGCCAGCAGCGGGGACACTGGTCACAGCTGTTTTGGTGAGCTCCAGACTCTTGCTGCCCACCCAGGCAACTCCTCCCAGTGTGGCCCCCACAGCTCCCCGGGTGATACTGAATAGGCCACCTGTCACTCTCCAGATGACTCCTGCCTGCTGCTGTGGGTGGTCCTTGCTGGCATCTGTGGGGAGAGAGAAAGGGAATGTCAGATGTAGTCATGCTGGAGACCTCCCTGGGCATCTCCTCTAGCCCAGGATAGTTGTCAACCATGGCACATACTCTCAAATGCTTAATGGCTTGCCTTGCAGCCCTAGACCTCTTGGTGCCTGAAGGAGAAACCAAGGCGATCCCAAGCGCTACAGCATAGAAGGAAAGGACTTTGAGAGGGTAGGAGTGGGAACAGAATTGCCTGTGTGACAGAGAAAAGAAGAAGGCAGGTCAGTTACAGACCCAACCTTGCAAACCTTCGTGCTGCAGTGCAAAGCAAATTCCGCTTTACAAGAGAGGTAATTCCCCTCCCATGCGTGTTGGCTAATGCCAGTAAACCACAAAGACTAATGCCAGCACAGGAGGCATGAACTACAGATAGCAACACGTTTGTGTGGCCTGCACGTCCTCAGAAGCATCTGTCTGCAAGCACGTCTGGGCTCATGTCAGACGTGGAACTGAGGCACAGCACAGACTTATCTGTGAGAGATGTAATTGAACGAGCAGAGATAGCAAACTGCAGTAAAGATACAGTGACAGAAACGTCACCTCGGGTTACACAAGCCCTCCAGAGATCTCAGTTAGGTATTTAATAGTGTTAAGACAGTGCTTAAGTTACTACACTGTGTCACTGCTGGTTTACCTGTGCCAGCTGGATCAAGGCCAGCATGGTGTACCCACCCAAGCTGCCATCACACCTGCCCACAACACTGCAGACATAGCATTCACAGCTCACCACTTCTTGGGAAAGGATTGACTCTGAACTGCTTCTCACGGGATTCAAACCTGACAACTCTCCTGCTAGCCTGCACACAACCCTCTCCCTTTGCATCAGCTAACAAAAAGGTGTGCAGGCAGCAATGCAAGAGCTGCTCTTTTCATGGGGCAAGGTATTTTGGATACTCTGACTTCTGATTCACTGCCAGTTCTGTCCATGAGATGAGTTACTAACAATTGCAAAAACACAATAAAGCAATCCCGGCAGGGAAAAAAAGGGAGCGCGTTCACCCTTTAGTCCTCAGGGAGCTGGTGTGGAAGATTTCCAGGTCTAACTATGAGAATTAATTTTCTGCTGCTATTATGCCACTGTAGCTTGTGCTGCGTTCAAACACAAGTGACAACACCCACAAAAGTAGAGGTGGTGGGCAGGTGATGTTAAATCCATTGAAGTTTCCATTCTGGGAGGGTGATTCAGTTCAGAAAGTGGCCAGTCCACCCTACCTGTTAATGTTCCCAATTCTCCAGCATGAAATAATGCCTCTGACCTCACAGTGTAAGAAAATAGCTTCAGCTGGGGTAATGAATATTGTATTTCCAGCTCTGTTACAAAGACAGCAAAGTGGTGAATGTGCTTCTGCAACTGCAGATCGTGCTAAGTGGGAATAATTTTTAAATGGACAACAAGTTGTGTCAGAGGAGCAGAAAACCTAAATGTTTATAGGCTGTGCTTTTTTTTCCCCCCAATGAATCACAAAGTGAGCATCAGTAAAAAATGCAGACAAAAAAGGTAAAAAAAAGGCAGAACATGAGTTAGGTCTGTAAAAAGCTAAATAGCAGTTACTTGAGAATGATGCTGGCACGTTTGGTTATCCTACAGCTTTGTTAGATCTTTTCCTGAAGGATGGAATCTCCTATGGCTTTATTCATTGGAGCATCTTGTTAGGTGGAAAGGACTACAGAAGGATATTGCTGGCTGTTCAATCACTGCAGTTTTGTTGTATTTACATAAAGTAAAGCTGTATCAGACTCCAATTTTTTGTGAAAGCATCCTGATCCTGCTTATCACAGCCCAGCAGAAGGTGCTGAAATATTCCCCAATAGCCTAAGAGGAACCCTAACACATCACCATGGGTTTCCGTATCAGAAAAATGTGGAAGCAGCAATGTTGGGGCTCTGCCAGGGTTGCCTTGGGATGTCTTTTCAAGACCCAGTGTTCCCGGAGCTGTAGGCTCTTTGACTCTCAACCCTAACCCTAATCCAGAATCAGGTGGTGTGATGATCCTTCCCTAGGTATTTTTACCCTGGATTCCTCCGAAATTCTGCAGAGTTTGGACTTCTCTTGGATTCATACCTTTTCCCCTAAGCTTCTCCCAGTCTGAACAGAGGTCTCCTTTGGGCAGAGAGTCTGATATTCACTAGCTCTGACAACTTGGAATAAGCCTTAAATTGCACATCTCTCCTGATAACGCGGACTGCAATATGGAGTTGGAGAAGGGCCAGTGTAGAGTTTCTAGTGTACAGTTCTACCCAGTATACAATCTATTCCTTACCTATTCCTCAAGAGTTTCTTAAGAGGTTTTCTTTTTCTCCTCTCCCTCAATGTTACTGAGACCCACTGGCTCCACGTCCAGTTTAGCTGCTAGCTCTCAAGTGCTCCACAGTGCTTATCCAGTACAGCCATTTCTGTTTTGTCTGCAGTTTGAGGGCAGGAAGAACTGAGGGGTCCAGAAATCCATGCAATTATAAAGCAGGACTAGGTAGAAGCCAGAGTGGTCCTCCAAACAAGCACTATCCTTCAAGGATGGCAGGTCTCATGTTCCTGCTCCCATGTGAGGAAGAGGATCCTTTGTGTCCCAGAGGACTGCAATGCAGAAGCTTTGGGCATTAAACACCTGCTGGCATGCTCAGTTGCAGAACCAAGACTTATATCAAAGTAGCAATAATCTTTCTGGCTCTCCCCCAGTAAAACTGCATCTTAGGCTACCTGGAACCTATCTGTAGGAAGATTTATGCCTCTAGAGCTGCCCAGCTATCTGAACAACACTAGTATAAGAATCTCTTACATGGTATATGAATGCCTGCAGGTGGACAGCCTATGGACCAGAGAGAAGGTGGCAACTGCAGATGAGATTCAGGGAGGATGTTACCCTGCCAGCAGAGAGCTAGAACATATTGGACAAAGTGTCAGGAAATACTGATGAAGACAAGACAAGGCCAAAGGTTCTTTCTGATTAAGGTAGGCAGAGACAACAAAGCTGCAATGCACTGGAGCAGCAGTCCTTGCACACTGCCTGCACCTGGTCTGCGGCAACTCCCACAGTCCTTAAAACTCCTCAGGCAGAAGGGATGGAAGATCTGGACCTGGGAGGGTGGGAGGCTGTTGCAGAAGCACTCTAACAGCTCCAACACAAAGCAGAAAATGTACCACACCAAAAAACCCCCAAACCTATCAACAAAATATACAAAAAACCAACCCAAAACCTAAAGATGCTCATGCTTGAATTTGAAGATTTGAACAGAAAAAGATAAATCCCTGGTGACCCCAACCACAAGGGGCCACATCCTAACCTGGTGGCAAGCTGAATTGGGTCATATTTGTTGTATATTCCAGATGATGCCTTGAAAGCTTTCAAGCCATCCCTGGTTAGTTTGTCTTCAGGATTGCAATAAACCCCACAGTAAGCTGTCATGTAAGATAAGCATCAGATTTACAGTGCAAATTAGTCTCTCAGACAATGGAGCGAGCTAAGCGTTTTGTTGGCACAGAGGAGCCCAGATTAAGAGCAAGACAGACAGCAGAGATGAAATACACAAAATAATCAGAGAGACAGACACACTGCCTAAGCAGGGGAACAGTTCTGTTCCCTGGAGCCGGCTGCAGCCCATGCTGCACATGAAAGCTCTTCACAATCTGCGGAGCCCTTTTTCCTCTCCATCAATGACCTGGCCTTTTCACAGGTCCCCTCAGCTTCACTTCACCCCATGTCAGCTTAGAACAGAAGAATAAGTAGGAGAAAAGAGTTGAATAAAAGGCTCTCCTGTATGAATGTGTTCTGGGCTGGGGCTGGCACCCCACACAAGAGGTGTCTCCCCACACTCTCCTCCTTGGCCACCGCCACCTGCACTCCCTGCTGGTTTCACTTCCAGAGCAGGGGTCCTGCCCACTGGGGCAGTTCTCACCTGATCCTAACAGCATCTATGACTCAGGCACAAATGAGGTTGTTAGTAACAGATACAACCTTCTGTGCTGCCATGACATTCCTCAGGGCTTTGCACCGCATTCATTTGGAGACACAAAATGCAAGCCTGTGCTGGTGCCCAGTACGAATGGCACAGGCACTACTCTTGCCCTCAGCCCCTGCCAGCAGGTGATATGACAGGCAGGGTGAACTCTTTACTTTCAGAAGGACTTGTGCAAGTTGCTCTTTCCTACTAACTTATAAAAACAGCCCCAAGCCAGGAGAGCAGTGTCAGGAAGCAGCAATGGTTTTGCATCTTTCCATTCCTGCTGGGCCCCAGACAAAGCAGCCAGGCTGCTCAGAGACCCAATGTAAACAGTCAATGTCATCAGTCTGTCCCTCAGCAGACGTGAGAGGAAGGGGTGAGGTCACTAGTTCAAACCTGAATTACTCCTCTGACAGCTATTAAGTGGCCACTGGTTGATTTAGGCAGGTTCCCTCGCCTAGAAAAATGTTTGGTCTGGAGGAACAAGCAGGGGGTGGAGGGTCAACAGTTTAGTCCCAGCTTTTCCCAGCTCATTTTTAAGCAACACTGAGCATGTCTTCTGACCTTTACTGCCTCTGCCCCCCTGTTATTAAGAATGTGTAATTTTCTGGAAGTCTTGGTTGTTGGGTGACAAACAAACATATAGGGGGGAGAAGTTTCCAGTCCTGATGTTTCTTGGAGAAAAAACTGAAAGTTTGATTCAAGTACGCTCTTAATGGTCTGAGAACCCCAAGAGGATTATTGTTACTTTTAATCTTGTGACTTTTTCAAGCCTACCTCAATTTGAAATGCATGGGGCTGGCACTGATGTTCCTCTTTCCTTTCTGTAAAGCAAAGCTGAAGTTAATGATCCCTATTTCCTTGTATTGCTGTGCTGTCATGAAGGTTAATTAGGTACAGTTTGGTGCAGTGCTTTAAACAAGGAAATTGTACTTGTATCGTCATGACTGGCACTGATATGATTCCTGTTCCCATTCTCAGTTGAGACACCAATGACAAGTTCATCTCAGTTTATCTCTGGAGAGGTTTCCAATTTCCACACGTATCACAAAGGTGAGAAGAAAACTTGCCCCATCCCATGCATGCCAGCTTGCTATTGTGGGGCTCTACAAGTTTATCCTGCAGCCAAGACCTTCCTTTTGGCTGATATGCTCCTTGGCTAGCACAAGCAGCTGAAACAGGCAGAGACCATTCTGACTGCTGGGCACAAATGAAATGTCCACCACCCAGCAGGACCCTTCTCCAGAGAATGACCAACATCACCTTCTTCCAAGCCTGTCTGCTGCTGGAGAAAGCTTAGCTGAACCTTGCAGGGCACATCTGTAACAGGCATTTACGTCTGAGAGGAAGGAACTGCTGTTCACATCCTTTTTGTCATTTTTGGATCAAAGATCTAGATCCTGCAGTGTCACAGGCAAAATGTTAAAGGGAGCGCTACAAAGTGTTTGTTCTTCAAACACTCGTGCTTCACTCCTGCCATCAGTCTCATGCTGCAGCTGTTGGAAAAGGCTTTGCAGGCTCAGCAGCTGGGCTCTACCCAACCCCGCTCTGCCCAGGCACCAAATGCTACAAACCACAACGGCTTTTTGCCACCAGCAGAAAGCCTAGAAATGCCACATTGAGTTTAGCCCTGGAGTTTTAAACTTTAACTCTGCAATCAGCAAGACATACTCGTCTCTCTGCAACAGGATTGTTCAGGAAGCTGCTGCACGCAGCAAAATGGGGGCAGCTGTCTCCACAGCCCAGCTCACCCCAGGGCTCTTCAGTGGCACAATGAGCTTTAATTGTTCCTTGCACATGCCCCAGGAACAGTATTAACTGCTGAGGCATCTACCTTGAAGCACTGAGAGACCGGGTTCAAGAGGGTAAACGAACAGTGATACGGAGTGGCTTGCTTTCCTCGGCTGAGCCTTGGGGGGAGAAGCAGCTGAAGCTCTGTCTCTGAAGTGTGAGGCTTAGTTGGTTGGGAGCTTCCTGACTCTCTTCATTGGGAAGCTTTGTGTCACCAAATTAGAAACGCTTTGTAAAAACACCATGGTATTCTTCAAACTTTCACTGAAGACGATTTCAGGGAGATTGGCCTCAGAGCAGGTAGTAACCCGGTGGTCAAGGGATTTGACCAGGCTTGAGTCAGCCCAAGGGCACTGCCAGCCACACACACACAAACAAACACAGGTGCTAAATGGCCAAAGCAGAAGCTATTTGGACTTTTTTTTTTAACTGTTTCACTTTGCAAGAAAAGATGCTAATTAGAGGAGAAACATAAACTTATCCTCTTACTTCCTAAGTGCTTTCAAATACCAGAGCCAAGATCTCCTCTGATATGGGTTCCTGTTTCTTAAAAAATAATTGTTCCTTTGCTTTGCCGTTCCTTTGCAGGAGGTGACTGGTTTTTTTGATCCAGAAGTATCTCTTTTATATAGCTATAGCAGTTTGTCAGGAGCAGCCAGTCTCCTTCAACTAGGACATCATGGGATTCTTACAAGACATCAGCTTACTCTGGTGTACAGAGATGGTCTCTAATGAAACTGAAGACAGGATGTCCCACAGTCCAGAGGTAATGCTCCATGTGCTCCATTAAAACATGAGTGAGTTGCTGGACAGGTAGTATCATCTACGAGAAAAGACGTGGATGAAGCAGGTGCCTGGAGAGCCAGCTCTGTTCCCAGCATTATTGCTGACAGCTATGTCTCCTCTGCTTTTTCTCCATGTTCCTGGCCATGGAGATGTTCCATGGATGCTGTGACTGCCCAGACAGCATGCTGGGGATCCTGCATGACCTGCAGTGGAGTGGGCTGGCAGGCAGGAGTTAATTCCAGCTCTGCAAAGACCAGCAAGATGGGAAAGGGAGAAGTCCACCCTTTGCAGAGGGGAAGCTAATGAACACTAAGTGGTTGGCCTTGTGGTACTTAGAAACAATCTCCCAGCTCCCACTGACATACTCAGCCTCTCACCTCAGAGAGAAACAAGTGCACACCAGGACAAAGTTCTCCAAAGCTTGCCATCTTTCTGATCCAACTCACAAGGGCTTAAAGATGAGGATTTACCCTTTCCATAGGCAGCTGGCTTAAAACCCTTTTGATGCAAATATCATCTTACTGTGGGGTATAGGTTGTAAGAAAGATGAGTCCACAGGAGAGAACTAGAACAAAACTACAAGTGGTGCTGGCCTTACAGGAAGAAAGAAATCTGGACATTCCCCCTTCTATCTCCATTGAAATACATCTCTCCATGTGGAATAGATGCAGAAATGGGCTTTTGCTACTGACCAGACAGGCAGGAAAAAGCCTATAGGATGTCTCAAGGTTGCTGACAGAGTGGAAAGGGTGATCTCAAAGGCAAGAGATTCCAGCTTGCCACAAAGAACTGTGCACGGTGAGCGTTTTGTCCCTACCCTTGCCACCCTCTGGGCCCTGTGCTAGAAAATGCACTGGTGCATTATGGCAAGTATGAACAGCAAGGGACAGCTGGGCTCTACCTTCCCCTACATTGTGTTAAAAGTATCAAAAGTGGCCATCAGACTTGACTTGTTTGAACTTTGTGTTCCTCCTGTCTTAAATTTCCACTTTTTTCTCACCTACAAGCACTTGGGTCAGTTAAGAGGCTTGCTTAAAAGCTTGGCAAGAAGAAGCACATAAAGCTGCACCAATGGCCCCTTTTCCTTTTGGAGTCTCATGACTGCTACACTGAGATTTTGGATCACAACAACAGGAATCACCTCTTGCCATGAACATGGACTCTGGATTCCACTTGGGGATCTGTGGGTAGAACAGGAATAATCCAGCAGACTCAACGATTTTCAGTGGCCCCAAGCTTTAAAGGTATGAGGAGGAGAGCTTTCCAACAGAAAAAATATTCCTTACAAATAACCCTTCCTAGCATTTGTGCCCAGGCTGAAGAGACCATCTTTTCAAGCCTGCTCTTTGACCCATGCTAGCTCAGCTCTTGTCAGGGCACATCACCTCCCCTGTCAATTCTGTAGCAGTGGTTGCATGTTCTTCACTGAGATGCTTTCAGTTGCTTGTGATAGTACCTGGCACAAAAAGACCACAAGTGAATCAGAGGATCTTGTTAAACAGTCTTGTTAATTCAGCTCTGATAAAGACACAGGAGAAAAAAAAAATCAATATTTGTAAAGTGAAAAAGGACAAAATCTATAGAGAAATAAAGGTCATTTTCATGGTTCTACGAGGCCCTTACAAACAATGGAGAGTAAATAACATAATCCAAGCTTATGTAAGAAATAACTTTTCTTCCATGCTCTAGTGCTACCCAGTGGATTTTAAACAAAGGCAGACTCAGCTAAGCCTCCTCTCTCTAGTGAGGCTAAAAGTCCTTCCCACTACAGTATTGCTAACTCACAATTTATCAAAAAAGCACATTAGAAGTTAGGTCCCAGCAGCAGTTTGGGGAGAAGCATAGGAGTGAGACTAACTAAGGTGTGCTCTAGAATGCCAAGATCAGACATCAAAAGTCCCCTCTATTTGTTCACCAACTGCCACGAATATTTTGTGTACTCTGCCATTATATTATCAAAGGCTTAATCTCTTAATCTCTGGAAACACATTATCGTATCTTAAGCATTTTACAGCTGAGATGTCCTGGAATTTGTCCAAAAATACTCCTAGTAAAGTTGGGAACATTGCCTTGGTAGTAGGGAAGGATCCAGGTCCAAACATTTCCTCTTTCCACTCCTGGAGCAGTTGAGCAATGGATGCTGATGCTTTTCAGCGGGATGGCTGGCACCAGTGAAATATTCAGAAATTCCACATTTATTCTGATTATGTGTTCCCTACTCCTCTCCAAGGCACATGGAAGAACTGAAGAAAAAAATGAATGGCAGCTCAAAAAGCAAAGACACAAATTTTAACTGACCTTTGACTCAAAGAAATGACCCATTCATCCCAGAGGTCTTTCTGTCTATCCAAAGGATAACAAGGCAGTTAAGCTAAAAGCTGTGTCATACAGAAGCAGCTGAGCTGGGATTTAATGGAGAGGTACAGATATGCTTGCCTGCTCATGCTCCAGTATGCCAGGAACGGGCAGGATAGGCCTTTATTACTCTGCTAGTGGAAGGTATTTGATGGCCTAGTCTCAAAAACTCGTTTCACATCTCAGCTGACAAAGGGAGAACACTGCAGTCATGAGTGGGCAGGTATGCTGCCTCTGGGAGCAAACAGGCAGAGCATCCCTCCCCCACAGCCAGGCTGAACAGAGAAGGACAGGACCCATCAGTGTCTCAGACTATTAGATGTATTCCAGTGCAAAAATCATCCCCCACCTCTGCACCCAAACCTCTTGTGTGTCCCCTCACCCTGTCACTTCAGAGAGAGCCAGCTGGTCCTACCTGTTGTTTCCTCAGTGAGCCCATCACCTGGAAATGTCAGCCCAGAATGCATAAATTAGAGATAGCACTAACACTGCCCAAAGAGACATCAAACCTCCTCCTCTGCACAGCACAGACAAAGAGCTGCTGCTTAGGAACATGAACCCACAGTGTGACAGTTCCCTTCGCTTCCTTCCATATTCATGTCCCTTCTCTTTCCAGGGCAGATTTCAATACAGCAGGGATCCTATGCACACTCAGCTTCTGGATGGTTACTGAAGGGCTCTCCCTGGTGCTGCAGCTAAGTTGGACTCCTTTGATATTGTGGCAGGACTGCCATGGAGCCAGGGTCTAGTCTGGGTCTCAGAAATGCTAGGATATCTAAGCCTCCCTTTCAGATTAATGCTTCATATAGTTGGAAGAATATCTGGAATAAGAGACACTCCTACTTGCTGCCACAAATCAGTCCCTAGACTCTCAGTCTCTCATGGGAGGGCCTGATAAACAGGCTGTGCTTTATCTGAAAGGGAGGAGCCCCTATTACCTCTGGCTTTCTCCTGAGCCAGTCTTGACTCTAGCTTGGGATACCCTCTGTCACTGCCTGGAGAAGACCAGTTGACCATAAAGTACTAGAATCACAATGTGTGAAGTGAGAGAACCCAATTCCCTCTCTTATTCCAGTTTTAGTTCTCCTGAAGAGTTTCTATCCTGCAGTGCATCTCTGTTGCACTGGCAGGGGGGAATATCAAACAACCTCCTACCCATTTCAGCAAGACCTTCCCTAACTCAAAGATGTCCCTTCAGCCTGGTGAACCCAGTTCCCAGCAGGGATTCAATGTAAGACCAGTTTCAAAACCAATGCTAATGCTTCTGCTCTTGTTTGCTTTAACAATTGCTGAAAATCTTCCCATATGCCTGACTGGGATAGTGATGTGGTGTGGAAGGCTGAAAGCCTGGAGAATCCAAGACCCTCTGGATCACTGCCCTTCTCTGGTATCTACCTGTTGTGAAGCAAAGCCAAGCAAAGTCAGACTTAGCTGTCAGAACAAGGGCTCTGTGAAAAAAATCAGCTGCACACCTACAATAGCCTTTCAGGCCTTCAAGTTAAGACATTTACTGTCTTTTCTGTGATGCAGCCTAGCCTGGCAATGCTGTCATGCTTCTACTATCAGGAAATGAAGAGCAACATTACCCTCCTCTACTGATTCCCCTAAATTTTCTTCTGCAGTTCTGTACACACAGGGGAGCAATAGGGCAGAACAACTGATTCTTTTAAAAATGAGGGAGCATCCAAGGATGCTTTCAACTACCACACTGCAGAGCTGCAGGATCTATGTGCCAGGTTCTTCCCAGATTTCACATAAGGATGCCCAGGTTAGCTTGTGCAACCCTCATTCTTGACAGGATAAAACTTTTGAAACTCCAGATCCCACCATGCCACACTCCAGCTTGGCTAGTGCAATCATTACAGAAACTTGTTTGCACCTTTATTTTCTTCCCTTTGTTTCCAATCAGATGCATACAGGGAGTGACTAGAGTGACACAAATCTAGTCAGAGGCTGATGCCACATCAGAAATCCCATCAAGCTATCTTCCAGTCCCAACAAGCTTTCCCCTGAAACAAAACATCTTTTAATGGCTTGGAGAACCCCTGTGTATATTGTTCCCAGCAGGGTTTCTTAATGGGCCCAGTAGTCAGAAGCTGAGTTTTATTTTACAAACTACAGACAAAAAACTTTGCTATTTAAATACCCTCCTTGCTCTTATTTGGTGTTTTTTCTGGACCTTTTCCCTACCAAAATCAACTCTGTATTGAGGGATTCCAGGCAGAGGAATCTTAATTTTCCACCAACACAGAACCTAAATGGCCTAAGAACCCCTGCCTAAATGGCCTAAAATCCCCTTGGAATTTTATGCCTGCTGTGCACAAGCAGGGCCCAGCAGGTGTTGGCTAGGGGCAGCCAGGAAACCTCTGCAAATCCCCTGCTCTCCTTTCAGGCACACAAATGGAAATCACCTCCTGAGCTGCACCTGAATGATGCCATGGGCAAGAAGAAGGAGGTGCTGGAGGGGCTGGAAGCCTCTGGCCCCAGAAAGCAGCTGGGAGGGGCAGCAGGGTGGGCAAGCCTGCCAGTGCCAGAGAACCAGCCTGGTGCTCCAGAGGAAGAGGGGCACTGCACACATGGCACAAGAGGAGGCAAATTTGGCCTCTCTCTGTGTCAAGCAGGCAACCCCAACAGAGACTCTGGTTCAAGAGGAAAATGCAGCCACTCCTCAAGCTGTTGACCAGGAGACACCGACAGAGACCCCAGCACAACAGGAAAATTCAGCTGCTCCTCAGTTAATCAAGCAGGAGTCACAGACTGAGGCCCTGGCACCAGGTGCTGCAGTGAAGCCCTTCTGCATGCAGTCTCTGAGCAGAGGGCTGGGAAGGCCACTGGTCCACAGAGTGACCATGGGGTGACACCTACATCTCACAGGAGCTCTGGCACACGTGGAGGAGGCAGAGAGCTCCCTGGGCCCAAACCAAACATTCCACCACATTCTGGATGGTGTTAGCACGGACAAAGTGCCACTGTTCTGCTGCCCAGGTTGCAGCAGGGATCTCCACATTTTCCCCATAAGGTAAAAGGCACCCAAGAACAGGCCAAGAGTGACCTTCAACTTGGAAAATCCAGTTGTCACCACCAAAACAGGCTGCAAAACTTGCTACTCCTAAATGCTGAGTCCTGTTTCTGAAATGGACTGAAAGACACATGGCCTCCAATCCCCAACTTCCAGAGTGCTGTTTCAAGAAGGTTTATCAGGCCTCCTGAGGCTGCATTCAAGCATCTTTCCAGCTTGGGGTCATCCTGTGCTTGCATAGCTGCATTCTGCCAAGCACTAAAGGCCTCTCTTCCCCTACAGCAACAACTTGGCTGCTGGCTCCCTAGCTGGCTGATGGCAGCACCTGGATGCTGTCCAAAGGCAGTAAGTTTCTTGCAGCTGAATATGTTTAGTCCCTCTCCTAGGGCATGCTCTCCATTACACAGCTATTGTTTATGACCCCAATTATCTCCCAGAAACTGGTCCTTGCCTGCAGTTAATAACCAAGGCTAAATGATCAAGTGTTAGGGCTCAGGCAAACTGGTTGTTAACTTCTCTGTCAACCAAGTTCAGAGTCTTTTACTGCTATTAGAAACTCAGATTAATGACGCATAACAGAAATGAACTCTCCAGTGACACAGCTAGGTGAGGTTAGGAGAGGGGGGAAAAGAATCACTCCTTTTACCTGGAGCAATCAGCTGAGCAAGGAGGATGTGAGCCCTCCTTTAACTCTCTTCTCAGCCTCCCTGATGTCTGAGAGACAAATATCAAATAATATCTTATTTTGCAGAGTACTTTAAACTTTCTTAGGATCTGGAACATGTGGGCAGATCTGTAAGTGAAATGGGCTCAGTGACCAGAAACTGCTTTCAGAAATGTATTAGATTTGCATGGCAAGGTTTTGGTAGCAGGGCTGCTTCTGTAAGAGGCTGCCAGAAGTATCCCTCATGCCTGACAGAGCCAATGCCAGCCCACTACAAGATGGATCCACCACTGGCCAAGGCCAAGCCCATCAGCAGTGGTGGTAATGCCTCCATGATAACACACTTAAGAAGGGAAAAAAAAATACTGTGCAGAAGTACTTGTGGCCAGAGAAGTGAGAATATGTGAGAGAAACAACTGCACAGACACCAAGGTCAGTGCAGAAGGAGGGGCAGGAGGTGCTCCAGGAACCAAAGCTGAGATTCCCCCGCAGCCTGTGGTGCAGACCATGGTGGGGCAGCTGTGCCCTGCAGCCCACAGAGGTCATGGGGGTGCAGAGATCTCCCTGCAGCCCCAGAGAGCCCCAAGGTGGAGCAGGTGGATGCCCAAAGGAGGCTGTGACCTGCTGGGAAGCCCAGGCTGAAGCAGGCTCCTGGCAGAACTTGTGGACCCATGGAGAGAGGAGCCCATGCTGGAGCAGGTTTGCTGGTTGAACCTGTGGCAGATCCAGGTTGGACACTGCTCTGGAGGGACTGCAGCTCATGGAAAGGGACCCACACTGGAGCAGCTTGTGAAGAACTGTGGTCTGTGGGAAGGACTCATGCTGAAGAAGTTTGTGGAGGACTGTCTCCTGTGGGTGAGACCTCACACTGGAGCAGGGGAAGGAATCTTTCCCCAAGGAGGAAACAGCAGCAGAAACCACGTGATGAACTGACCATAACCCCCATTCCTGTCTCCCTGCATCCCTGAAGGGGAGGAGGTAGAAAATTTGGAATAAAGTTAAGCTTGGGAAGGAGGGAGGGGTGGGGGAAAGGGTATTTTTAAGATTTGTTTCACTTCTCATTATCCTACTTTGATTTTGCTTTGTAATAAATTAAATAATCTTGTCATGTTGAGTCTGTTTTGCTTGTGATGGTAATCAGTGGGTAATCTCTCCCCATCCTTATCTCAACTCATGAGTTTTCATTATATTTTCTCTCCCCTGTCCTGTTGAGGAAGGGAGTGAAAGAGTGGCTTTGGTGGGCACCTGGCATCCAGCAGGGTCAAACCACAACAAGGGACCTCTTCCAAACTCCTAATATTTCAGATTTTCAACAGTTAACAAGAGCTGGGGAATTCTGCAAACCCCTGTAGGGCAAGAAAGCAAGACCCCACTTCAGAAAGAAAGGCTATATAGAATGAACATGCACAGAAATGAATCTCAGGTTTCAAAGGGAGATCTACACCCAATAACAGATGTATTATCAGCCATTCCCAGCCTACTCCTCACTGGTTCATCTGTAAAGCAGCCCTCCAACAGTTCCTCAGAAAGCAGTAGCAGAAAATGCTGATGCTGAATCCCTTTCACAGATCTTTCTGAACACTAATGGGATACCATCACCCTTGTGCTCCCAGAGGCCACTAGGTATCTTACAGGACAGAATTTTCTAAAGAGATTTACCAACTTCTACCCATAAAACACAGAGGCCTGACTTTGGGGAATTGCCACTATGGCCTTGGTAATCGGTTTGACCCAATCCATACAGAAACACTCTGAGAGTGGCAGAAAAACAAACCTAGGCAGTGCAGCTGTGCAACCCTGGGACCTGGGACAAATGGACAATGACACAGGAAAAGGAACTTCAGCTAGAACAAGCATAAAGATTTATGTCTGAATATACATAACAGTAGGAGTTGGTGCCTACAAATAACTTTGGGTGTGATGAGCTCACTGCCTGGATCTTGGAGTATGACTATCTCCTCCTGCCACCACAGATACGCAGGGAACGGGAAAAGGAGAGGTGTTGAAAGGTCTTCTGCAGCCAATCTCTCCTTTTCAGGTACTGTCCCTTCAGCTCTCTTCTGGGACAGATGATACTCTAGACTCCTTCTTTTCAAAATCTGCCAGATACTGTACAAAAGACATTTCTTCTCCTTCCACTCCATGCATCAGCTGGGAAAAGGCAGACAAGGAGGGAAAAACTGGCAACAGAAGAGGGCACTTTTCCTTGTCTGATCAACTGCTGGGTGACAGAAGGCCATAGATGTGTGTCACCATGTGTGCCAGCCAGGTGAACATGGATGCCTCTTCTATCAGTAGATGATGAAGGAAACACAGTGATACAGGAAGAAACAGATTTTCTGGTGGTGTGAAGAGGATGCAAGGATCATCCTGCACTTACAGAGCAGCACTCAAAGCATGCAACTTTTCTTGCAAAAGTTTGCTAGTACTTTTCCTGTCCTGCCCAATCCATTCCCGCCACAACCTTCACACCTGTATGAACACAGTGACACTTACTAAGGAAAATGGAGCACTATTTATTGTGTTTGGGCTGCCATCAAGGGAGAGGCTCTGTCAGTAGACACACCAGCACTCAGCTGCCCCACAGAGACATCAGAAGTGCAACTGGAAGAAGCACAAACAAATGCTTTGGTGTGAGGCCATGCCTGTAAGACATCAGCCATCAGCTAGGGAGCCTGTGGGCATGGTCCCAAGGGGAGCTGGGTGGCTGCTGAGTCCTTAGCTGCCATCCTTCCCCAGGGCCTGGCAAAAGCAACCTGGCCACCACTCCTCGAGACTGTTCAGGCAGCTTTAAAAACATACTCTTTCATCCTTATGCACGGACTTACTTATTCATGTATTCTCAACAGAAACACCAAGGGCCATAATTGGATCCATTACTGGGTTATTAGAGATCTCAGTCACTGCCTCTGCAGCTTCGCTCGGCGCTGGGGGAATGCACAGGAAGAACAAACAGGGCAGAGGCACGGCCAGTGGCAGGGGCTTTAAAAATCCATTAAGTTGTTGCTGTGGCAACTAAAACAAAATTTCTGGCAGGAGCTACTATATGTGGAGAGCTGTAAACTTCTCCATTTGTGGAAAACATTGGTCATGTGTCTGAAAGGGAGGTGGAGGAAAGACAGAAAGAATGGCTCTTTTCAGAGACTGTTACAGCAAGAGCCAAAACTGGTCTGCTTACAAATTTATTCTTATGGCAAGCCCTGATGATGGTTGGATTCTACATACCAGAGCTTCCCAGGAGCCAGCACACCGAGACAGAGCTGGCATGTTTGGAGGAGCATTTCTAGGTATTCAGTCCAGGTGGTCTTGAATACCAGGAAAGCCACTGAGCTGCAGCACAGACACAGCACTGCAGTCCAGTCACTTCTACCTTCACCTGCCTCCTCTGCCCCACAACCTGTCCAGGGTCTCCATGGAAAATTGAAGCTTGTCTGGGAAGTAGCTTTCACTAAGATGATAGATTCTGGAACACCGAAGTTTCCATCCGTAAACAGTGGGAAATGAAAAAGCAGTTGTTAGGTCTGGAAAAACTAAAATCTGTCTAGAAAGGCTGTTCCTGGTCTAAGAAAACACCACAAGTTTTCAAGAGTGGTCAGCAGAGCAGTAACCACCTGGATGAAATGTCATGTATCCCAACTGCAGAAGGTGTCCATTACTTTAACATCACAACAGGGGTTGCAAACTTTCAGGTATCTCAAGTTCACATTTAATTATAATATAAGACCTGCAAAAGCAGAATCAGTGTTGATTTAATGTTGATTGATTTACACTAAACAAGCTGTGCTGTGCCACCTGTTTAATTTTCTGGGAGATCTCCCAGATCACGTCTGAGCCTGCTTAGCTAACACAGAGTAATGGCCCCACACCCAACCCTTCCTGTTCAAGGATCATGGTTCATCAGTTTGTTACTTATGAAGTAACTCAGTTTGGAAAGTCAGAACAGTACAGATTCCTGATGTGTAACTCTGAATTCCCTCAAGTTTAGTGTATAGGTTGGAGCTACCTAATGGGCACTTTGCGAAAAGATTCAAGAGTGACAGTGGATGCTGCCAGCAGAAAATTTGCCTACTGAGAGATATTGTATAGGCAAAATGACTGATGACAATATCTAGCTTTTCTCTGGAGTCAGCAACTTAAGTACAAAGACTTTATTACAAGTTAAATTCACTTGTGGGATTGATTTCCACTGTGAAAGGAGGAGCAGTGGCAACGGGAGGACAAAGATATGGGGACTGGTGTTGGGTCAGCACAGGGGAGCAGCATCCAAACAGCCCCATTATAATGCTACCAGTCTCCTCTCCTCTATCCCCTGGTGACATAAAGGCTCACAGCTTCCTGACCCTGGCTCTCATGGCTCACATGACTTCACTGCATTAATGATCTCAGTGAGAATTTTTTAAGCTGATTGACAGAAACCTGGAAAAAAATACCTAGGAGCTATGAAATTGCACCATTGCCAAAGGGGAGCTTAATACAGGGCAGAAAAGAGGCACTGGCTAAAGGCACAGGAGGTCTTCAAATAGACACCCTAGGTCTGGTCTGTACAGCATTAAGGATTGTGGTGAGTCTCTGAGGTCAAGGTAAGAAATTAATACTTACAAAGCTCAGTGAGGCTTATGCTTACAATACAGCACTAATTATCCTGTTAATCAAAGTAAAAATCCCTCAGTTTTGCAAAACCAGCCAGCAAAGGGCTGCAGATCCGTGGCTCAGATATTTAACCCCCAACTACCCTAATGCTAAAAAGTGAATGAATAGGAAGGTTTTGAAATTTTACTCCACTCTACCTCCTTAAAATCTTCTGCCTTCATTTCTACCTTACACCACTTGGAAAAGAAATTGTTATAAAGGAGGTTTAGAAAAAAAATATAAGATGCTACCTGTCTGTAGCTTTTAAAATCTTAAATCTGTAGTATATGAACATTGTTTGTCTAGACAAAAATCTTTTGTTGGCATAAACATCCCCCTCAATCCATACTTCGGTCATGCACTGAAGTGTATGTCATATATCAAAACCTTACGTATTTTATTTTGCTCAATGCAGTCACTGTGTGGTTATGTCTAGTGAACAACAGAATTTTCTTCACTGCAAACTTCTTCTTTTAAAGTAGCTTGCTGCTTTGAGACACACAGACTTTGGTTTAAATGCTACAGTAAGGAAGGAAAAAAATCAGTCTATCAAACAAGAGAAAGGTAGACCACACACAGATCACTTCTCAATTTTCAGAGTCACTGATGCGGTGAGGATATATGTTGCTTGAGAACAGGCTTGTCACTGGCTTTGGGTGGTGAAAGATCAGCAACAGTTAAGGTTGGCTGGGAAATTTTCACTGTGCACAGATGACAATTTGAGTCTTGATATTATAGCTGTTAACACTGCATCTAAGCATTTCCCAACTTAGAAGCCATCCTAGGCCTTGAAAAAAAGAGCCTGCTCTCATAAATTAGGACCCTATCATAGCTAATTAGGTAAGTACAAGTTTTACTTTAAATTCATAAGTTTGAGGGCAGACCCTCGTTTGTTTAGAACTTCTTTTTAATTATGAAGAATTAAATACTAGAAATTATAGTGAAGCACACAAGCTGTACATAGGATGTCTCTGACTCTGGAAATATCAAATATGGAGAATGCTTTTTTCATGCTGATCTTCCCCTATGCAAATACAAAACCACAGGATAACAATTTTCAGATCTGCCAGTGTCAGGTATGGTAGTGGGGGTACCACAGCTAAGCACATTTTTTTGTTATTACAAAAGTAACCAAATCCCATTTTAAAAACAGTTAGGTTATTTGCCCTAGTATTTGTTGGATATTCAAATATCGTACTGGTTTTCTGCTTAGAAACTTAATTTGCAGCCTAAATTTATTCATGGGCCATTTATACCCATTTCCTCTTGTGGCAATGTTGTCTTTCAGTTTAAATTGCTGTTCTCCCTCCCTGGTGTTTACTCCTCTGACGTATTTATAGAGAGCATTCATATCTCCTCTCAGCTTCTGTTTTGCTGGATTAAACAAGCCAAACACTTCTAGTTCTCATGTATACAATGGATTCTCCACTGTCCCCCTCATCCCAGAAGCCTTTCCCTCTAACTATATAGCAGTGTAATGCTGATTTCCTTGCACCTGGTGTGTGGTAGTGTGCAGAGAACTGACAAAGCCATGACACTGCCTTCTCCCTCAAGAGACAGCTTGCCTTATACAATCTAAAATTGCATTTAGTTTTCTGTATACTGACAGGGTATAGGAATACCTTTCATTAACTAACATACTCTAACCTCTAACCCCTCTCTTCCCTCAACCCCCTAATGAGCTCTCAGTTTATACCACACTTGTTATTATTAGTCCTTAGGTTATAGTCTTCTTTTTTTTTTCCTGGTACTGTTAACAAATGTTATATTTTTATGATATGTGCCATTAGTCATCAGTTTTTGCTATATGACATCCGAGCATTACTCTCAGTAATGGCAATATTCTAATTGCTTTGTATCATGCTTTTTCACATATCCATAGCCAATGAAAAATCTCTGCTGGAATCTAGAAATGGTGCAAGTCATCCCAGGCAAGCACCTGCTTCAGACTCGGAAGAGGATTGGTTTTCCTCCAGCTCCAGCCTCCACCAATTCAGAAAATCACCATTTCATCAGCATGTGATCTCCTCCTGATATGGGCACAAGCTGCATTTTGCTACTCCCCAAGATTCCAAACCCTCTTACAAACACACTGAATCCTGGCTGTGGGACTGGAGACCTTTGGAAGAAGCCCAGGTGATGTTTTTGCATTAGTCTGGCTGCAAAGACAGAAGAGGGAACTGTCCTGTCTGACAGTGTTTTCTGAGTAACAGCCTACCTTCCTGTTCCAACTCCATGGGCAGAGAAAAACACTCAAAGCTCTTGCAGCTTTTCATTTTGTGAACTTACTGAGCTCTAGGCTTTTCACAATTTTCTCCTTACAATATCTGTTGCTTGCTTTTGGTTGCTGGAAAGAGAAGCTGCTTTCTTCTGCAGTTACCATATCTGAAGCATTTCCAGCCCTCATGCTAAAAAATTACTTTCCTCCCCTAATTAACTCTCATTTCTCCACTTCTACTTTACTTGTTTTGTTGAGTTGAGATTCTTGAGGGCAGCATGGTATTGTGACTACAGCACTCATCAGAGAGTGCAGGATGCAACTCTAAAATACAGCAATGGCAGTAATACTTCTCTCAGATCGCTCACAGCCTTGCTACCATAACAGAAGGCATGTGGAAATGCTTATCAATAACATTGATTACAACCCAGATGCTTAGGCTGGCTGAGTATTCTCTAGTGCTCAAGAAAGCTGCATGAGAGTGATAGTCTTGCTCTAGCAGGACTCAAGTTGTTTTAGATGATATTGGCCCAAAAGCAAATTGGTTTAATTAATACCCTACCCATATGGGCCTGTAAGCTGAAGAGCAGATGAAGCTCTTGTGAGAAAGGAAGAGAAGAGAAAAGCCTGGTCCTGAGACGGCTGTTTCCAAACCTGTTTACTTAACTATTAGCAAGGGTGGCTTCTCTTTAATTTATTTACATAGAATGTTTCTGTAACCATCTGCTCTTAAGCTAAACGAAAAATTATCATCTTTCTCCTGCTGCTGTGGAGACTCCCTTGGATGTTCTTAATAATACAAAAAAATCTATCATTTTAATGCAGACAGCTTGGCTAATAAAAATGATCTGTACCATTAGTAATTATGCCACAAATACAATGCAAACAAGCAGCCTTTCCCTGAAGAGGCCAAGCATAAAACACCTCTCTCCACCAGGGGCAGAGACGATGGCGCAGGTGCAGGACTTGGCTTCTCAATTCTCTACCACCAAAGAGCAGAGGGCAGTTTATTGAAGTTACCATTACTGGCTTCTTTAATAAGCCTTAGGTGCTTCAGTCAAACCTGCCCAGGCCCCATTTTCCTAGGGAGTTTTTCTGTTAACACAGAGCAATATTCCTGAAGAGGGGTATCTTGGCGTCCAGTTTCTACAGTCCTCACTGTAGTGTCAGAACCCTTTATGGCTCTGATGTATCCACCTTTGCAGTGAAGTGAGCTGATGCAGCTGGCTCCAGTTAACATACGGGAAACTGAGGCAGAAAGCAACTTAAAGGACCAGCAAAGATGATGAAAGAAAGCACTTCAGCAAAAAAAGTCAATTCAAGCCATGAAACCATTAACGAGCAATTGAAAACATAACCCAAGGAAGGGCCTTCTTAAAATAAGCCCCACCACAGGCAGTTTACTAATAAATGGAAGGACAGCACTATTGGCCCATCTGCTGCCTGACACCACTTCAGTGTGGCCAATGCCAGAGCAGCAGGCTGATACCTAGATGCTGTTTCTCATCGACTGCTGCTTGCTTCTACAAATGCCAGCAAATCACTTAACCTCCACAAGTCAGTTTTCTCCCCCAAAAGAAGAATTAAAATGCTTAGAGATTCAGGGATGAGTGAAAGAAAAACAAACCAAAGCAACAGAGGATGAAATGCTGTTTTCTTTAAACAAGTGCTAAGGGAAAAGGAGTGAGATTACCTCAAATTATATCAATAAAATATGAACATACCTCTTTACTAAATAATTCAATTGATAAAGAAATGTGTTTAAAGAAATGTAATCCATGTCTTGGGGATTTCAGACACTTCTGCAGAGAGATGAACATTCTAAGAAATAAAATGCAAACAAATTGGAAGGCCTGTACATGCCCTGAATTCCTGTAGCCCAGAGGTCTGGCAACTCCCATGTGCTGCATGAAGAAATGGGAGTGGCACTGATGGCTGGGCAGGGGGATGCTGAAAGGTCACTCATGGGAGCACACTCAAAGAGGCAAAAGATTTAATCATAATGATCTGTTGATCCTCATTTCCTTTGCTTCTGTGTCTCAGTCCATAAAATGGGGCTAAGGGAAGGTCTGCTGTGGGATTCTGGGATGGGTCATATCTGCATATCATTTCAAAAGCTAAAGATGCACAAAGGAGGGCACTTCTTTGCCAGGCAGGCAAGAAGACTGAGTTACAATGGATGGTACCAGGCAGGCATTAATTGACTTCTCTGTGAAAGTACTGCAGAAAAGCACCAAAACTGGTGCATCACGGGACAGATCATGCAAAAGCAGCAATTTCCTGAGCTACAGCTGAGGAAGCAATCCATGCAGAGGGAGATGGAGCTGTGGCTGTGAGCCAGTCCAAGAAACGCAGGAAAATATAGGAGCCTTACCGCTGATGTTTTATACAGAGGTTGAGACGCAGAAAGATCATTGACACGGATGGTATCTCGCCCATGAAGGGGATTATAAAGAATAAGCCAAGCTACTTTTAAAAACAATGCTTTGGATAGCTGAAGAGCAGATCTTGGCTTGGTTAGGGCTACTAGGGAAGATTGACAACTGGTACACAGGGATCAGCTATTTAGTTGCACTCATACCTACACAGAGCCTGCAAGCTGCAGAGCTGAAATGGGTTCAGGGAAGCTATCAAATTCCCGAGCCCCATCCCCAAATCTGTCGGGATTTGTGAGTGACGAGCTGCAAGCAGAAGCAAGGTGAAAGGGAGGCTGTTGTGCTACACCAGATAGCAGTTGCTCAACCCCCACCTCATCAACATTTTTGCCTTGTATTGTTTCAAGGCCTATTAATATTCATAAGAGCCGTTTTATTGTGTTTGCACTTTTCTATCATGCTCACAGGCCTGATCCCTTCTTGCTTTAATAGGATGCAAACCTCATGAAATCAGATCTTATTAGCCAAACTCCATCAGACGCCCTCAGCAACACAGTACCTCAGTCCCCACTCCTGCTAAAGTGAAAGGGAAGCCTTTCATGGTGTTGACAGGTGTAGAACTCTTAATCTAATACGACATTTCAATCTTAAGAGCAGAAATGAATAGGAGTAAAACACAGTGCAGGGAAAGCCATTGAATGCTGCTGAGTCAAGCCCCACAGCATCGCAGCCAAGAGATGCAGGAGTCCTTAGAAAAAAACTTTCTAATCCTGGCTTGCAATAAACTTGATGGAACAAAGGTGCTGGTTCATTAACATCTTTATCTCAATGACAGAAGACTGCTGACTTACCCCCAGATGATTTCCTCCAAACTGTCTTAGACCACAAATCTCTTGGCTTTCTCCCACATGATAGTGATTCTTTTCTGGTGTACAACCTCACCTCGGGGGGCTTTGCACTGAGAAAACTGACGGGAATAAGCAAGAAAAGGCAGTGCTGAGAACTGGTGATCTTATCCACCATCTCTGCTTCCTGCCCCTCCTAAGCTTTCAACCTCCTGACTTGACCAACATGCATAAATTTTCCACTCCTGGCCTTGCAAAGCTGAGAGAGGAGGAGGAGATTGGAGCCTGCAGTGCAGCAGCAATGAGGATGCTCTGCACTTCTAGGATATGTGCCTTGAGTCCTGCCTTATGTCTGCTCCACACTGGTAATGACAATGCCACAGATTGTTTTTTCCAGATCCCAGGTGAAGTCTGTGCCTCTGTCATGAAGAAAAATCATTGCTGGAGATGGAAAGTGAACAGATTTTGTAAGTCAGTGGGTGAAAACAAATACAAAATGTAGAGCGTCACACTGCCGCTCAGTCATTTTCCTAAGCAGAACAGTACATTAACACAATAATTGCAAAAGAATTTCCAGCTGCAATAGCTAACAAGGACCTGGACAGGAGGCTCTTACTCACTGAATAAGAGCTACTCAGATCTTGACCCTGAACTGCCCAAATCCTTTCTGCTTAATTCATGACTTTCACACTGGATCAACAGTAACTGATAACAATTTGATGGAAAACTGCTGACTAATACTCTGGACACTTTGACAGTCAGGTTTGATACAGAATGGTTCTGTGGTGTGTATCTCTCACTCTGAGCACAAGGGAGCATGAGCTCTTGCCAAAGGTCACATCTTATTCAAATAGATGGTTAAGAAAATGAGACTAGGCCTATATGGTCCCAAATTGCTGACAGCAGAGCTGGGATTCAGTCATAGTCTTTCTCGCTATGGAGGGGTAAAAAGCTCTCTCAAATAACCCACATTACCAAAAGGCTCCAAGTGCAAGAGCTCAGGAGTATCTTATCTTTACTAATTTCTAGTTACAAGCTTTAAAATACAATTTTTAAATATCTGTTATGTGAACATCAAAGAAAGGGAGAAATCTGTTGCTATTATTATCCATTCAAACTGTACGACCATTATCTCTAACTACAAGGATTCTTCTGAGTGAGAGGATTAAGGGGAACTGGTACTGTGACCAAAGGACAGCTGTGAAGTTTCAAAAAATACCCAGATATTTAGATTTTCAAATTATTGTAAAAGGTATGTACTGTAATTTATAGCCAGTTGAAACTGCAAAAGACAGCTGGATGAGAGCAGATTATTGTATCGACTAAGGCTTTGAACAAGGGTACACCACAATTCAGCATCCCAAGGTATATGGTTAGGAGGGACAGGAATTCTGATATATAACACACTTTTAGGAACACTGATCATCTCAGCTTAATTGCTACTTTCTCTGAATCAATCTCTAATTAATTTACAGACCTCACAAAAGGTTTCTCTAAAACATGGGAATAGGTTCTCCATAGGACTGGGTTCTTGGAGCAGAATTACAGGGTACTGAAGCAGCTATCTCAAGGTTGTATGTGCAGCACACTGAAATCATCCCAGCAGAGTATGATAAAGAATGCCCTCTGGATCCCAGATATCTTAAACAAATGCAAGCTTTCCCAAGCCTTTCAATCAGTGTCACAGATACACAAAACCACCCATCAATACCACGTGGCTGTCATTACTTGTGCAGTGCCTGGAGAAAAAGATGTGTTGTGCTTTCCCTGCTGCATTCAACTAAAACTTCAAGAAACCTGTTCCTCAAGCTGTGCCAACATCATTTAAGTTGTTGGTGTGCAAACAAGGAGGTAAACAACAACAACAACCACAAAAAAATCGTGTTAATTTCAAGCTCCATTAGAAATGCAGGGTTTGGCAGCAAGAAAAATCAATGTTTGTCCACTGGAAAAAAAATAAACCACCAGCACTGATAGGGACAAAGGGCTGTTTTTAAGAGGATGTAAAAATCTTGGTACTCAATATCCTCTGAACTGGGGGAAAATTATTTTCTTATCACAGAGACTATTTGATTCTGACACAGGGAGTATTTTCATGTGAATTATCCAGTCCCAGATACTGTCTGGCAATGTTTTCCTTCTTTATACATCTGATCATCCTCCCTGGCCCCATTCAGAGAAGCAGCATTTTAATTTCTGAGAAATAGCAGGTCTCTATTAGACCCACAGTTTGTTCATCTTCAGGAAAAATCACAGTCATTTGCTGCCATGACTATGTTAATTTGTTTAAATGCAGCGAAACTCTAAAGCTCTGGGCCCTCCCAAAGCACCAGTGTGCATTAGGCTAAACTGCAGTCTACCTCACGCACAAATTCACCAAACATCAGGGCTGCTGCCTGATGGGAAAATCCCAAGACTTGCACTCTCCAGCAGCCTACTTGTGCTTGGGGCCAGACCCTGCCCTTGGCTATGCAAACCCAGGAGGCCCCTCTCTGTTTTAATGGGCTCTGCATGACCAGGAGCCTGCCCCTATGGCAGAATTCAGCTCTGCTGAGTTGCTTGGAGCATGGTGACCCTGCAGCTGCCATCTTGAGCCCTTATTTTTACTTATAGAAGCACTAAAATAACCTCCAGGGGAAAAAAAAAAAAAAAAAAAAAAAAAAAAAAAAAAAAAAAGAGGAAAAAAAAAGGCAAGCCAGAAAGCCCAAACTTCTGTGTTTAAAATAAAACAGATATATTTTTTCTACCCTTTGCTGGACATTATTAGTTCCCTGCTGGCACATTCCAGCATGGACAAAGTGACAACTATGTGTTACATGAGGGAGGAGGTGCAGCTAGAGAAAGCATGTGGTATCAGCTGTGTTCTCCTGTCACTGGCTGGAAGTTAAACACTCCTTGCCTGCTGGTATTCCTACAGGAGTGTGAAGACTCAAGTTCATCCAGAGATGAAATCCAGCTGTTCTGCTCAGGAGTCCTAAACCAAAGAGAAACTTTACTGGCAAAACCCAAGAAATAATTCCCCTTTGTTCTCAACAGATTGTCTGTGTTCACTGTCAAGAATGAAAAATATCCCAGAGAAGATCCATTTAGCAGAGATGACACATTAAATGACCCATACCAGGGAGGACTAATATTGTCCTCTGGCAAGTGCACCTTAACTTTCTATGAGAAGTATCACATCATGTGTCAGCTTTCAACAACCCAAGGATCTCAAAGTAAAGTGGAACTTGTGGAAATCAGAGAGCCAAGATCAAAATGAAATGCACCAAACACTTTGAGTTAAAGCCCAACTCTGAGGGTTTCTCACCTTGTATCTCAGTTATGAGGAGGAATCCTGCTAGTACTGAAAAGACCAGCACCTGACAGTGAAACGTGTAAGGTTAATCAGAATGGTTAATTTCCAGATTTAATGTGCAGCACTGGCATGTGTCAGCTTCCCCCTCCACTTGCAGAACTAATGAGTTGTTTTGTAGCTTGACTTCCTGCATGTTTTTAAATGAGTTATAGCAAAAGTGAAGATGCTCAGTCTCCAATGTAGACAAATCCTACTGGGATATCAAGGAGAAAGCATATACTAACATGTACCAAGGATCCACTAAAGTCTCAGATTGTATCAATAAGTAATCAGATAGCTTTGCAACTCTTACCAGCAGATAAGAATGATGTACGCTCCAACAGCAATACAGCATCTGTTATGCACTATCAACTAAAGAAAAGACTAGGCTGTTCTGGTGAAGGAGGGTAAGGTCAGTAGCTCAAGAGATTCAACAGGTCTTGCTTCAGAGAACAAGCCACAGCCATGTGTCAGTTCATTCACGAATTCAGACACTAATTTAGGCTAAGTCTGTCTTTAATTTATAACTTTCTGCATTTTGACAGCCCTCTGGGACTGTTAATTCATTTGTGCCTATAGAGTATATGTGAAAGGATGGAAAAAAACCCAGCCCAAATATATTATCCAGGCAGCAAAGAGGAGAGAAGACACCTTTGGTAGGAAGGCATTTTTTTTCCCAATGAAAGGACTTGCTTTTCTTTAACCTAAAATACTTAGATGTAAGGTTCAAAGGTGATTTTTCATTATAAAGCTCTATTTCCAACCCAACAATTCCTCAAAAGATTAGCCTCTCATATTCAAATTTCACAGGCCTGCACTCTCTTCAAAGACACTTGTTTCTTGGGACACTTGATCAAATTGCTTCTGACCTTTTCCAGTATGCTGAGAAGCAGTGAGGAAAGCAAGAGGGAGAAGGATGGTACGGGAGGGATATGGAGAACAGGAAAAATTCTCATAGAAAAGGAATTCTTGTTAGCCTATTCTTGAACAGCTCCACAATCAAAAGGTTTTGAAGCAGAAATTGGCATGGAAATATTTCTGCCTGAAGGATTTCAAAGAATAATCCTGGAAGGATTCCTTGGGCATGGCCGGACTCCAGTGGGAATTAGTTTTCATTTGACCCAATTATACATGTTTGAAAAGCACATGCTGAGTATGCCTGTGGGGTTTTCTGTTAAGCTCATTAAAGAGTTGATTTTGTCCTGCACTAAGTGCTCTACCTCAGTCCTGAAAAATGCTTCCTAAAACCATGAGACTCATAAAAGTCCATAGGACACTGCATATTCCTTAAAATTAAGCAGGTGCCTTTGTGCTTTGCTGGATTAGACTTGACCTGTGGCTTCCCATGAATTCAACCTTTGGTCCCAGAACGGCCTTTTAACAGAGATCCTGATCTCTCTGAAATTTTGCAAATACGGCATTTGCAAAAGTTTGCAAATATTATCTTAACAAACTTTGCAGACCCATTCAAAAAAATCCAGATCTAGTCCCAAACTATATACTAATGATGATGATGATAACAGTAATAATAATACTACCCCAAGTATGTTGAAACAGACATATTGTGAAAAAAAAAATTAACTGAGAGACAGACCTAATTCAATTCAAGTTCAGTATAAAATCCTTCAGCAGAGAGAAGACAGAACCAGAAACCATTGCATTGCTTAACAGGAAACAGTCTAGTTTATCCAGAAAACAACATGTCCTTTATAGTGCCTTTTAGAAGGAAAAAAAATTATGAAAATGAATGGTTGGATTCACAAAACTGGCGGTGCATTAAGTTTTATGTAACAGCTCAGAGGTGAGAGCATTCACCAAGGATAGAAGAAAACTAGGCTTAATGGCCCTAAAGATTCAAATTTGTATCTCCAAACTGCTTGTGGAGCACTATATACTTAGGCTGCCCTGTTTTTTGGAATGGAATTCTTTTAGTATTTTTTTCTATGCAAAAATAATTAAACATGCAATGGAGCAAGAAGTGGAATTAAAGCACTCTCCCTGCCAACTCAGCACTCTCACCATCAGTACACCTTCACAAGACTGCAAGAAGCATGACTAAGGGCATGGGCCTCAAAACACTCTCTAACTTGTTAGAAAAGGAATGTTCTTAAAGAATAGAAAGCCCTCTGACCCAAAAGGATGGACTTGCATCTGCCTTTCCTATTTTCTCCATGAGCACTTAAACCAGAAGTCTCCCACAGACAGGACAGGATGCAGATAGTAATTTCTTGTAATATCTCCTTGCCTCCACCTTGCTGTTTCCTCCTCATTGAACATTACTAGAAAATAGAGGTTTACATGAGAAAATGGTTAAGTAATTACCTCCCATCCCTTTCCCCAAACATACTTACATTATAAAAAATGTTGCCAAGCTCAAGTAGATATGAAAAATAATTGCAGTTAAAAGAATGTAATTTAAATTTTAGTATAAGTAGACTGACCTTAACAGACTAGAGATGGACTTTATTTCCCCAGGGGAAAAAGGAAGTTGAATCACACGTAGGGTTAATGCAAGACTACAGTTAATTTAGATCCCTATTTATTTACCTTATTCCCTAAATTACAGTTAAGGAGTACTGCATTCAGTGTATGTATGAATAGTGAAATCAGGTACATCATTAGCTGCCTCAGCTTCAGGAAAGAACATATGTAATAAGGTGACTTGTGAAATTATTAGTGCAAATGATTCACTGAGACTGTCTGTAAAAGGTCCAATTCAGACACCCCATGACAATGAAAACAGGGAAACACAGCACAAGAAAATTAAAATCCTACAAAGGTTTCTAAACTGGCATAAACATTACCATATTCCATTATAATGTATTATTTGAAAACTATTGTCATAGTATTATTAAATACTGTATTGTAATGCAAATGCAGCAAAAAGCAGAGACAGGATTTCTCTGCAAAAACTGATGATACAAAATCTCAGAATTTTGCACGCTTTCTCTTGCCTCAGTGCTCTCCTACTTTCTCTTTGACTCTCTAGAGTTCTGTACTCTCTATTGATCCATGGTAGGGCACAAATTACAAAGTTCAAGCTCAGTATAAGCTGCTCACACTGGAACCCTACAACTCTTGGAAAGCACAATAAACACAGAAACTGCTACTGGACCCCAGACTACTGCAATAGTAAGAGTTTACAAGCCACCTACTGAGAGAGTTTGCAATGTATTTTCACATTTTCATCCAGGGGTGAGGGAGGTGGGGAGAAAGCCGTGGCTGCATGGATGAAACACTAGTGGCCACACAAACTACTCCTCTGCTGGCAACAGCTGCCACTAAAGGAGAAGCTGGAAGAAGAACAGACACATTGGGTAAATCCACTTGCTGCAAGCACCAAAAGGTCCAAATCTTCTGTGAACCATACAGACAAACAAATGTTTGATAGAAATATAATTTGAGAAAATAAAAGCTCTGCTCAGCTTAGCAATGAAATATACTGGTTATTTGACCTGTTGGAGGAATAAATCTGCAGCATGCACCAATTACATCCAGACCGTGATGTGAAAAATCTCCCAAAATGGTTCCTGAGGAAGCAACATAACCTTTAACACGAAAAAATTTACTGTATGTTGGGACATCGCATTTCAAGGGTCACTGTTGTTGCAGTTTAATTGCTTGCCCTGTAAGTACTGCCCAGACATTGTGTTACACTGATGTACTGCCATTCTACTCCATGAACTGAGGTCCTGCCAAGCTTAAAGCAATCTTTTAGAAGTCAGCCATTAGATTTCTTCCTCAGGATGCCTTTGAAAGGAATGATGTAAGACCAAACACAAAAATTGGGCATTAAGGAGCAAGTGCACTGTGGAAAATGCACTACAACCTGAATCCACTCATAGAGAATTTTAGATAGACTTTTGTAAAAAATCGGATTTTGTCTGGTTATTTCTTGGTAAAGGAGTAGAAAAAAAGTGCAAGAAACACGAATTGTGAAAGAAAAATGAATGTTCTTTAATGACATTTGGAAATCAGTGGACAGCAGGCAAACATTCTACCTCTCACATCAGTTACATGGACCATCAAGGTCTGCACAGTCCTGCCATTATTCTCTAGTGTGAGCTCAGGGAAGTGATGGAGGCCTGCTAAGCAAGAGCTAGATAAACAAACCCACATACTGAAGCCTTGCTAGTGCCATTACCATCTTCAGCACTTTTCTAGTGGTCACTCTGAAGATTTTTTCTCTCTTTGCTCTACCTCCTGCTTCATTTCACCTGTTCCCACTCCATGAAGACCTGCTCCCATGGTACCATAAGAAAATCCTGCATATTACATCACCCTAAAGGCAGGCAAACAAGGAGCCCTCTAGCCAGTGCAACCATGCAATGCATCACCTTGCACAGCACCTCTCCTTCTCTGGACTTCTGTAAACTTTCTGGAGATCTTCATTTATTTGTCATGTCCAATACTGAAAGAGGGAATGAGATGATCTGAAGAGGTGACTTCCATCTAGCTTCCTGACAGTCACAGAAATAATGAACAGTAGTAAAGCTGATTCATGGCAGGAGATGCAGAGCAGAGGTTCATAAAATTATTGTGTAAGCCTAGGTCTGAAGATAAGAATGCAGAACTGTGTCTGCAAAGCACAGGAGGAACCCTGAGATGAAACCTGTTCGCTGTTTTGAAACATGTCCACAAAAGTATTGTTTTGCTCTCAGAAGTTACAAAGGGAAGAAACAGAAACCACATAAAGAAAATTCCCCATAGACGTTTCGTCAGGATTTTTGCAGCTACTGTCTGGTTTGAAATGAAGGGATTAATTCCATGAATTCACAAGTACAACACATTTTATAAGTAGGAACGGGAAGGGGAGGTAGTTTGGCATCAGGGTAAGAATTTAGGCGAGTTAGTATGCTGTTAGTCCATGATCCAGACACAGAATTAACATCTCATGAATGAATCATGCCATACAGACTGACAATCTGACAAAGCTAACCTGAGCTACACCAAGAAATCAAGTCTCTAGAACTACCTAGTCCTCTGTCTTAATCTTTGCCTGTGCCTGGCACTTCTTCATCCCTGATGCAGTTTGTTTATGCATTTATGGTCTCCAGGCCCACACTGGTGAAGCACGGGTGACAGTCATTCTGAAACAAGCAAAAATCCTGCAGCATGGGCTGTCTGAACACATTTGGTTGGTGTCTGTGTCAGAGATGGTTGTACTCTGATAGGAAAGATCTAAAAAGCACTGGAGAGTATCTGAGTAAGAGACAGAGTCAGACAGATGAGCAAAGCCCTTACATTACTATTTGTCCCTGAATTAAGCCTTGCCTGAGAAGAGGAGCCGTGTACTAGGGATTAGATTCACTAGAAATAAGAACCATTACAGTTCGTGCATTAAAGGGATCAGGCAGCACCTGTGACCAGCACTCGGAGCATATCAATTCTGCATTTCCATGCCTGTGGCACCAAAGGAAAAAACAATGTTATGGCTACAACTGAATCATACTCTTTTGATGATTCACTCACAACAACCCTAGGGCACAATAAAAAATTGTGGCTTCCACGGTCTGCTGTCTCTCATAAGGGCTGAAATTTCAGACAGCCATGACTTGAGTTCAGATGCATTGCTAATGCATCACTTGTGCATTGCTGTCAGCATGGGGAGGGGAAGAAAGAAAGAAAAAGTGAAAAGGGTTTCACATTTGAGCTTTGTAAGGTGAAGGCAGAGGAGATATTCTAACGTGCATCACTGAGCTACACTATATGACAGCACATACAGGTCCTTGGGAAAAAAAACACTTCCCCAAACACCTGGAAAAAATGGTGCTCTAAGAACCTTAGCAGAGATGAAGGCTCAGAGGGGAAGTGAAAAGCTAGGATAAGCACAGTGTTCAAGGTGACAAAAAGTTCAGGTGTCTCTTTACACAGCCAGAGAGATTTTCTTTCATCACTGCAAGTGACATTACACCACTGGGAACAAAGCCACCCTGCAGACTCACTGTTGTGACCCCTGGTCAGGCATCATGCCTTTGCACTGGACAACAGTAAAACTCAAGCAAGGAACTTTCAGCCCATAATTTGATACATCTGGTTTTCCATCTTTTTTTCTCCAAGCACAACTTGTCAGGAAGCTGGCTGCAAAAATCTTGATCTGCTTTAAAGTAGTTGCAAATGCTTTCCACAGCCTGGTGTTCCATATGCAAGCACTGTGCCAGTGTGGTGGGTTTCAAACTATATCCTGTAGAGGGGTGGGTAACTTGTCTTGTGACTGTCCATCTCCAGAGTCACTGGCAGCTAAAGGGTGATGCTGAAGAGAAAAAGGAACTTGTGGCTTCCAAGAGTAGTAGAGCTAGGCCACAACTTCCTGCAAGAGTTCCAGGACAAGACACAGTCATAATAACAATTGTACAAGACACAGCACCTTGCTTTTACTCTTCTGGAAAGCTTTACTTACTATTTGCTGAGTTCACCTTTCTGTTAGCTGGAGTCTTCTTGGACAGATGCAACTGTGTAGTCCTTGAGCTGCCCATGACACAGCCACCCCCTCCCAAGCATATCTCTCCCGCTGCACTTCTACAGCAGGTTCCCAGTGTCTTCTTGAGAAGATATTCCCCAAGATCATGTTTTCCTAAGCTCAGAACAGTGGCATAAGAGATTAGCAAACAGTTTAGTAGGATGTGGAGTTTGGAGCAGGGGTGGCAGGGACAAAGTGACAGATGAAAGAAAAGATTTGGATGTGGATGCAATTTCCAGTATGAAAACAAATAACATTTTGAACTTAGCAATTCAGTCTTCAAAACTCATGATCCTTAAACATTCAGCTCAAAGATTACCTTTTGTGGGTAGGAGGGCTGGCAAAGCTTGAGCGCTGTGAAACCTGCCAAATGCCAACGGGAATGACAAAATCACTCTTAAATTAGAATGTGTGCTCATGCAAGGTGGCTCATGCCACAAAATAACTGAGGAATACAATTGTTCTCATACTCCCTAGTTGGTACCTCTTAAAGTAGGAGGAAAGTGGTCTTCGCTGAAGAGATGGGGGTTGCACTAAGCTCATACAACAAAACAAATTCTAGGCACAGCCTTCTATCTAAGAGCAACTTGCTATTATTAAGGAATTACTAGAACACCCTGGTATTATTAAGCAATAACTCCTTGAAAATATAGCATCCAAAGTGAAAACAAATAGCTCAGAAATGCAAGGCATCCAGGTGTTAATTTTCCTAAGTAACAGAGAAGCAGAATCCACCTACATTTCTGACATCTTCCATTAGTAAGTTTTCTAGATGAGCAATTCATGACACTGAAGAAACGAGATCATTAGAATGTGAAATGAAGGGTGATGGATGGAGACCGTAGGAAAGAAAATGATAAATCATGATCTGAGCTATGTATGTGCAATTCTGGAGAACGTGGCTGCTTCTGACTCCACTGGATTGTGTTAGACCACAGCTGTCCAATTACACCCCTCTGTATTCTTCTGCTGTGAAATTAATCCAGGGATGTAGCCCTCATGAATGAACTACAACCACAAAGAAACTAAGAAGTCCTAAATATGCTACTGTATAAATCAATGTGGAGCACACACCTACAATACTATGCACAATTACGATTTTTCCACCTTGAAAAGAACATAATAGAACTGGATAAAATAATGTTACAATTCTGTTGGCTGAGAGTTACAAAGCAGCTTTCAGGTGAGAACGAAATAAATAGTTTAGATCTCTGCAGCTTGGAAAAGATATGACAGAGAATGAATACGATAGAAAGCTTTAAAACCACAAATAGTATACAGAATTTGAATAAGGGATGATTATTCATTATTTTTTATACCACACAAACTAGGAAGCAGCCAGTAAAATGATCAAGCAGCAGGTTTAAAACAAATGAAAGAAAGGATTTTTTTTTTGAATAACACACACTTGAATTGGGGAATTAGACCATGGATTTCTCTGGAGGTCAAAAGTATAAATGGCTCCAAATATAGTTAGATAAGTTCACTGAGGACAGGTCTATCAGTGACTATCAGACATGATGGTTCAAATTGAATATTTGGCTCAAAAATGGCTAAAATGCAGATTGCTAGAAGTTAGAAAGATACATTGGGGAATATTCACCCCAAACCTCCTCTAGCAGTGGAGTGGACAACACATAATAACACTTAAGTCTCAAAAACATCTCACTTTGAAGGAAAGTCTGATAACTGACCCAGGCAGATTCACTGTGACTATGGAATGTCATCACCTTGGGAGTGCCAACTGGAAAGAACAGGATGAATCAATTTCACTGGATTACAGAACAAAGGCAATTATTTGGATTATGCAATTGAGAGGAAAAACTGGTGCAGTAATTCTAAGGAGCTCTGCCACAGACTTTCATTGCCTCCTTGAATCTTGGGAAGTGTCTGTTTTGTGCAGTCTGCTGGGGAAACGAGGAAAACAACAAAGTGCATTAATATCTACTTGAAACTTAATTCTGATTTTCTGCTCTGGATTCTGTCCAGTGCTTCCTCCCACATCAAGGTGTAGAGGACAAACTCAGCAACACTTCACTACTGAGTATTATTTCAGAAAACAAAGTTGGAGATGCTTCCTAAGCACTGGCAGAGAGGGCTTGAATTCATGATGCAATATGACATCTCATGCATTCAAATCACGACTTAGAAGTATAGTTCCACTAAATGTTTAGGATTTTTTTCCTTAGGGCATTTTTTTCTTAAGGCATCTGATACTGCCTTTCTCACCCCTCACCCACTCTTTAATACAGGCAAGTACACTATCCTGCAGCCATAGTTAAATGACATACAGGAGGAAGGCAAAGGAAACAACCCTAAATGCATCTGGGGGCAAGTTCGCTTTTGGTTGTTGGGGGAGACTTTTCAGATGCAGTGATTTCTTATGATTTACTGCATGCTTGGATTATCACAGATTAGGCTGCTTCCCTAGACAACAAAATCCTCTTTCTGATCTCACAGTGTCGTACGAACCACCAAGCATAAAACGTATTCACGCTGTAATGATTTTCTGATAATCTCATGACCTCTAACAGAGTGCATGATGCAGCTAGATATGGTACACATCACATTAATATTGCTGACAACTCACTTGACAACAGGGAGTTTACACATCATCACCTTTTTCCTATAATACAAGCAAAACATCCCATGCTCATCAGAAAGTTTTTCTCAGCTGTTCAAAGCATTTTGGGGTTAACTATGTTACCCTTAAGTGTTTCAACACTATTGTCACAGAATCAGAGCAAAATTCATATACCATTGCACTTGTGATTTTCAACTTGTCTTTGGCAGGACACAGAGACCAAACATTGTACACACACCAGACAAGTGTCTGTTCCATGAAGAACCTTGCTTGCCCAGTGGAAGGACAACCTATAAAAAGTCATCTGTGTAAAGCATCAGAGTAACAGCTCAATTATTTGAGCAACGTGAGGAACCTGTACTGTTACTTAATATCCATGTGCATCGTTTTCCTGATGCAACTTGCCATTGAGCTATCTTTGTTTTTCTCATTTCACTTCCTACATTCAAAATGTCACCAGCCATCACTTCCCAATAGGCATGTCACACTGAAAAAGGCCAGTGACTCCCAGACACTAATTTTTTTTTCCGGCACATTGGGTAAGTATGAAATCCTTTCAGGCCCAGTGTCTCTGAAGACAATGTTACTCAGGCCTCCATGGCCTCTCTGAAAGGTCCTTAGGCCTGTCTGTGCCACATCAAGGTTCTCAGTCTCTGCAAGATAGGGTTGTTGCCGTATAGAACTTCATCTCCTGAAGGCCAGTATCTCTTTCCTAACTTCAGTCTTCTGCACTTTGACTTCTAAAGGTGTTTGTGAATTCTTGGCTAAACCTCCATCCCAAGCTCCAAAGTGACAGAGGTCCAGCACAGTCTCACTAGGGGTCAGGCAGTCCAGCAGCCCAAAGAGTCAGTGCCAGGAACTCTTAATATTGGTATGGCCTCAGAATTCATTTGGTGCTTTTGCCTTCTGTTTCATCCTAAACTTGGATAAACAATAATTAGGGTGCCAACCTGGGATCTTCGTTCTCTCATGCATTTTCTTTCTTACTGCATTCTCACTGGATAGATTTTCCCTTTGCTTGGACTGCAAGCCCTACTGGGACACAAACAATATCTCTCATATTCTGGGGAAAATCCAATTCATATAGCCAACAACAATAGGTTTCAGTGAAAATTCTGCACATGCAAGAACTATGGAATTAGGTACAACCTGTCAGTATTTGGTCATAGTACCTGTGACATTTTTCAGAATGACCTGGTTTGGAAGAGTTACCAGCAAAGCAAAGAGACAGCACCCACACAGTGATTCCATGGAATCACATCTGCCTTCACTTACAAGTTTCTTGCAGTCATCGTGAAAATGCTGAAACACATCTTTTCATGCCAAGATCTCTTGCCAGCAACCGATACTGTGAATGGCATGGACAATGCTGGGTGTAAGTTAACTAGAGTATGGCTCAAGAGTCGGGCTGCCACATCATCAAAGAGAAGGCTACCAGCGCAAACACAAATCTGAAGCAAAGTGTCATTCTTTTCCTCCCAGAACTGCTCAGCTTTGTATTTTGCCAGTCAGGAAGTCAGAGTGCACACTGAAAAGCAAAGATCTAGCACTCATAAAAAACTGTTACATTTCAGACACGTTAATTTGCAAGCATTCCCTATGTGAACAACTTCTGCCACTTAAATTTTTCTTTTAAATGTTATGAAAATAAAACTGTTGCACATTAAACCAAAAGAAGATGCTGTGTTATCTTATTTTTCTTCATTGTTGTCCCTGAAGTATCAGCCTCATCATAAACAATCCTTTTGTCCCCCAGGTACACCACAAACAAATATCTCCAGACAAAACCATTTCCAGCTCTTTTTTCATGAGTGAACGTTCTTTGCACCCTGTAGTGCATTATCTCTAAAACGTCTTCCAAAGATCAAATCCATCCCACGGTTCCTATAAAAGGTCACGTTTTGCAATGTAGCCTACAGAACAATGACATTTCAAGGATCAAAGAAAAGGTTAAAATATTCCTATAAATCTATTCTTGGGACTTTTAAGTATTTTCTACGCAGAGGGAAATGTCATTTTTCTTCAGGAGCAACTGAGGGCTCTGTGATGGGTAATGGGTCTGTTACGTTTTATATGGTGAAAGAAAGATGCACTTTACTCCCCAACTCATGCAAATGAAACCTAATTTAATTTTAAACCTCATTTATTTATTTAGATTTAATCTAAAACTCCCACATCAAAGCAAACAGAAAAACAACAAATACTACTGGGGCCTTAATAAAAAGAAATTGCGGCAAGCCAAAATAAAGCTCAGAGGAGCAGCTTCTGCATAACGCTATAAATTATGGCCTTGTAGAGCACCCCAGCCCGTGAAATCCTTTACTCAGTCAGGCTGACGCCAAGTGAATGCTGAGGATTTAATTCAGTCACTTAATGCGCCGTAAATCTGAGCTGGCATTGAATTTTGAGATCTGGAGCTTGGTGGTTAGAATTACGGCAGCGAGGTGGAGAAGTTTTTGTGGCGAGAAAGCAGACGGTACCATCTCTGGGCTCCCAGGAGGCCATTTCCAGGTTCTAAATGAAATGAGCTTATGGCTCCCACTCACTTCTTAATTAGCACTAAATTACACTCACACAGACGGCAGATACTGTACACAGGGGAAGGAAAGTGGCAGGCTAGAAAAGACTGGGAGACAGTGAGAAGCCACACTTTCTATTCCTCCTGTTCACAGTAGCATGACTGTCTCACCCCTGCTGCTCTGGTCCCTCTGGCTCACGGCACATTTCTAACTTCACACGTTCTTTACTTGAAATGATTTGTAAAAGGGAAACTGAATGGCTCAGGAATAAGAAGGAAGATATAAAACTTTGTTTTAGCTGGAATTGGATTTATCCACACCAGCTCCTAGTCAGGCAAAACTCTCCATAACAAAAATCTAAATACTGCAGAATCTAACGGGCTGCCTCACTCTTGGCAGTCTCACCAGCACCACATGGAGGACCAAACAATCAACCCAGTCTTCAATTCCTTCACAAGGATAAAACCCATTGGCAAGAGAAGCACCGTGCACTTTAGCCTGTTTTGATGTTCACAGTTACAAAGTAGAACAGTTTACAAAGTAGAACTACTTAACTTTACAGTGCTGGCATGAAAATCTTTAGGAATGAGGTATTGAGGGCACGACCCTGATAATGGCCAGAAGAAAAGCTCACCTCATACCTGACCAATGGGAATTCTTCAGAAAGGAAAACAATGTTCCCCCAGTTTCACTTATGAGTCTGAGATCCCTCTCTTTCATATTTGTGGCTACAGCTTAGGTAACCGGCCTCTGCTCCTTCTTGTAAACATCAATGTTGGGCTGGCATCAGTGCCAGTAGTGGCTTTATGGGGCACTTTAGCAGAGTCAGGCTAAAACCAGGACACCAGGAACCAAGTCTGGCAACACTTTGATCTCCCACAGCACCTTGCAGACCTATTTGTAGGCATCCAGCTCACAGACCACAAATACTCCTGCTCAGTGCAGACACAACCTCCACATGAATCTGCATATGCTTTTGTGTTACACAGACTGTTTTTCTGAATTCTAGATGCTGCATAAAGCCATACTCAGAATAGCTGAGACCACTGTGACCGTGTTCTAATTGTAGTTCTAATCATCCATGTTCCAATCATCTTCAAACTCAGTTACAGGTTATATCAGAGGTTTCTGACTCTAGATGGAGAATCCTTACCCCAGGCATCTGGGTCTGTCCCCATGCTCTGCGTGGCCATGTAATTTTCATAATTTATTGAACTTATTCACTGTTGTTTGCTGTTGCTTTTTGTTGGGTTGTTTTTTTGGTTTTTTTTCGCATTTTCTTTCCTTCTCTGGATCTTCTTTGCTTATTAATTACCAGTCATTGAATCATGCCAGAAGACTTTCCAGACTGAACTACTGAAATGTTTATTTTTGTACTTCCTCCTCTTTTCTCATGTCCATATATCCTCACTTACCACACTAATTGTGTAAATTTTGGACACATTCAGAGCTGCACCAGACTTCCTATTTGTGTCTTTTCCAAATGTTCAAGCATCCAATTCTGCTCTGTGTTCTCCTTACACTGACAGTTTACATTCACTTTATAATCTGGACAGAACCCCTGCAATTCCTAAAACCCTTGGTCCCACGTCAGATCTTAGTAATCGTAATCTACAGACAGGACTTATCAGAGCTGTGACTAGGAGACAAAGGATTTTTAGCCCTAGGAGCCTCTTTGATTTCTTTGATATACAGAAATAGTTGTACAATAGAGTACGTGCTTGTGCAAAAGAAGCCATGGAACCTATAAGGAGCTGTAAGACCAGGGCTCACTTGTCTTTTGTGCTGTCTCGTGCTTACAAGACATGAGAACATGAACAAAAGATTCCAACCTTCAGCACAGTCCTAATAAACACTTCCAGCTACTATAAAAACGAACAAAAAAAACCCCCACACCTTCCCCCCTAAAAAAACCCAAACCAAGCAAAAAAAAGCCCCTAAAGAAAACTATGTTATTTCAGAATTGCCTTCATTACTTCTGCTAGATGACTTTGCTCTGTAATGTAACAATGTATTCTGTTCCACTTTCTTAAAATAAACAATTGGTCTACAGCTTGTCAACAAAGCTCCATTTTCAATCACACAGAGAGACAAGGCAAAGCACATCTTGCAGCACTCCTATCGCTATAAGAAGGGTTTGGGGGCACTTCAAGCTGAGAATTTCTTTTGCTTTGCCTCAGAGTGATTTGCTGCCTAAGATATGACAGATTTGTGTTGACAAGTGGACCTTACGAGTTTAAGGAAATCCTAAAGCAAGAAGAGAATATTTATTGACAAGCTTATGTCTTGCCCTGGATCCAAAATTCTCTTCCTTCTAGACCAGAGCACCCATTAAAACAATGAAAACTGGAGATGATAACAACAGTGGCTAACAGAAGAGTGGGTGGTGTAAGGGCAGATCACCTTGCACAACTTGATTCAGAATACTACACGTCTGTCACAGAAAGAGTAAGGATAGTTTGCTGCTTTCAACAGGACTTGTGGCATTTACTTTTTGTATTGAACGTTATACCTTTGCCTTCTGCAGAGTCAGGCTGAGCAGAGAAAAAAAAAAAAGCACCAACTAGGATTTCAGCACAGAAAAAAATATCAGAGATGCAATAAAAAAAAAAAATCAATCTTTCCCTTCTACTAACGAATAAACCATAATCCTACCTGCACATAATGTAGAACACCTTTGAACTTTACAGTGCTGCCAGGATTAAAGGAGATTAATTTTTAAAAATGGGAAAGATATTAAGATTCTTCAACATGCATAAGGCACAGGCAGCAGCTGAGCTGTATAGTTTGAAAAGCAATTTGCATTATGTGTGTGAGGGAAGAAGGCAGTTGTTCACCTGTGCTGCCTCACAATCTTTACAATCAACAGACATAGAAAAGAGGCACTGACAAAGGCAAAAATTTGCAGGGGAATTCGGAAGACAGGCTGCCCTGTCCCCTTCTTTTAGAAAACTCCAAGAATAAATCAAAGAAAGGATGAAGAGAGAACAAGCGCAGGGAGCTGTCAGCACACTGCAGTTTTCAGCCGTTCAGTTTCCACACCAGGGAATCAGGGATCCATTTCATGTGCTGACCTGGCCAAGGAAAATGACAGTGAAGGACAAGGACATGTAGAAGGGTTGCTAGCTTAGAGTTAGTAGTACCAAAGGTCTCGGAACTGGTCTGAATAAATCAGCACAATTAGAGCCCAATTACAGCCTTTATGTGCTACCATAATATAAATATTTAATAAGAAGCATGATGACTAGAAGATCATTATTAATCGGCAGCTAAGCAGTAGTAGTGAAAGCAGAGCTTTTGGACAAGACAAGCTATTCCAGGAAGTTACACAGGAACACAAAACCATACATTTAGAACAAAGACACCTGAAAAATAGGCACTATAACTGCACATGCTTTGGAAGTAGAGATTCCAGGGAAGAGGCAGAAGAAACTCACACAACGTGAAGAACAAACCCTCATCTGAGACCATCTTCTCCTTTTTGCTCAGACTCCAAAGAGATCATGGCATGGGGTGCACAGCAAGAGCTCCCTGGAGAGCATGGGTGAGAGAAGAAGGTCCAGACCTACAGGTAGGAGTGAAGGAGCTGGGGAGGTCCTCAGAAATGAGACCTAGGTGGAACCTGGAAACCCTTCAAATGCTTTTCATTCCAAGAGTTACAGGGAAGGTGTAGACTTTAGCAAGGCTGTAAGTTTCGGTTCAAATGTGAAAAACAGCCCTTATAAGAGACACTATAAGAAATATAAGGGTTTAAAAGATTTTTTTAAAGGCTTTACAGAAAAAAGCAGATTCCAGCTAAAGCAGTTGTCCTTAAATGGCTAATGAAATTCTTTAAAATTCTGAGACATGAGATAAAAGACACAGGAGGACGTTGGAAACGAGAAGTTAAATTACAGAACTTCCTCAAAGCAGAGGAAATTGTTCTCTGTAGTTCAAAAGATAAAAAGCATACGGAAACTAAAATAGAGGCTTAAAAAAGCCTTTTAAGTTGCAGTCAGTATGCTTTCAGCAAGGTACATCTTTCTCACATTTTTACTGTACGTTTGTATATAAATAAGATTCTTAATAAAAAAGGTCCACTAGAAAACGTAAACTTACAAATTTAATTCATTAGAAGAAGAGTTTATAAGAAATTCTGGGCCATTTGAAGCATAAGTAGCATGGCAAAAGACCAGACCCACCAGCCAGCTGAAGATGGCCATGTTCTCCCCTACCAGGTAGCATTCCAGTCTGATAAGAAGAGAGTCAAGACAGAAGGCATCTTGCGTGACACGACAGCAGCAATTCAACAAAGCACCGAGCACAGAAGACAGCATGAACTGTTGAACACAAGCATGGTGCTGCCTGCCCTCAGGCCGTGCAGATGAGAGAGCATCGGGGGACACAGCACACTCGTAGGGTGCACAGATGGTACATTCAGTAACGTCTGTTAAAGGGGTTCCAAATGCACGGGCAAACGTCAGTGAAGGCACCCTTTGCTCTTATTTACAAACCAGGGAGGTGGGCTGTGTAGTACCTCAGTTGTCACACTGAACCTGCGTTTGTAGGACTGCACCTCAGCCCTGGGCAGGATGGTGCAGGGAATGTACTGTGCTTTCAGGAAAGCAGGAGAGGACACAGCTCAGGTTCCCACCCTGGACCAGCTCACTGCCTTACACTGACAGGTTCCTGAAGACACGCAGATTTTCATGCAAAGGCAAAGGTTGTCTGGAGATTAAAGACAAATTGTCGTAAAGCTTTAAGGAAGTTCACTCATTCCTTCCTTCCCTCCAAATTTCGTTAGTCTTCAATGTGGTAGAGATGAGGCACTATATCCTGGGCAGGGAATGTTACAGTCAGACAAAGAAGCACAGCTGTACTATCCTTCTTCACCAGAGCTCTGGCTGCCAGGCTGACAGCTAGGGAAGACAGACTGAAAAGCTGCTTGCAGAGACAGTATACACCTGACAAAAAGTCACCCTGGCTGATAAGACACTGTCGCAGCACACAGCATTCTTCTCAGTTGTCAGAAGAGGTCCTTCCTGAAAAGCTTCTTGCATAAGAGAAGGCATGCAGGCTCTCTTTGTTTCAGGAGGACGGAGAAAGCAAAAAGCTGAAGAAATGCATAATGGAAAAACAAGAAATTCTACTATTATGACAACACCTATAGAATTACAGAACTTTAGAATGGGTTGGAATGGACCTTGAAGAGCATCCAAATCTGAACCCCTTGACGTGGGCAGGGACACTTTCCCCTAGACCAGATTGCTAAAAGCCCCTTTCAGTCTTGCCTTGAACGCTTCCAGTGATGGGACATCCATAGCCTTGCTGGGCAATCTGTTCCAGTGCTTCACCACCCTCACAGTAAAGAACTTCCTAACATCTAATCTAAACCTACTCTCTTTCAGTTTGAAGCTGTTCCCCCGTCTTGTCACTATTGGAAGGTTGCAATAAAATCTTCCTGGAGCCTTCTGTTCTCTAGACTGAACAGCTCCACCTCTTTCACCCTGTCTACACAGGAGAAGAGCTCCAGACCTCTGATCAATCTTCCTCACTTTCCCCTGGACTTGATCCAGCAAGTCCATGTTCTTCTTATATTGGAGATCGCAGAGCTGGACTGACTACTTCAGGTAGTCTCATGAAAATGGGAGTAGAGGGGGAAAATCATCTCCCTCAACCTGCTGTTCACATTGCTTTTGGTGCAGCCCAGCACATGGGTGGCTTTCTGGGCTGCATGAGCATGGGTTGGGTCACATTGAGCTTCTCACCCACAAACATCCCACAGTCCTTCTCCTCAGGGCTATTCTCAATCCATCCTTTGTCCAACCTGTGTTTGCACTTGGGATTGCCGCAAGCCAGGTGCAGAACCTGGCACCTGGCAGTGTTGAACTTCATGAGGTTCACACAGACTCATCTCTCAAGCCTGCCAAAGTCCCTCTGGTTGTCATCCCTTCCCTCCAGAGTGTCAATCACAGCACACAGCCTGGTGCTGTCAGCAGCCTTGCTGAGGGTGTGCTCAGTGCCACTGTCCATGTCAGCCGCGAAGGTGTTCAGCAGTGCTGGTCCCAATACCAACCCCTGGGGAACACCACTCGTCACTGGTCTCCACCTGGACATTGAGCTGTTGACTGCGAATCTCTGAGTGCGACCATCAATTCCCTACTCACCAAGTGATCCAAATAAGTTGTATCTCCACGCATGCTACTTACTAACTGAGCTTGTGCTTTGGCGCTTCCACAACACAAGCACTTTTAGAGAAATACCAAGTTGCCCAGAGTTAGCATTCTTCTTCCCAGAAGCAATCTGGGCTGTTTTGAAGTACTCTGCAGAACATTTCGTTTATGTCTCTATATGATGAACTGGAAAAGCCATGACCCAAGATGGATTAAGCTGGAAAAAGATATTACCTATGATTCCACAAACACAGATCTCTTAGCAGTTATATTGCAGTACTGGGAAGACACCAGGATGTGGTATGGGGCCTTGCCAAAGTTGTGCAACCTGCCTAGAATAGCTCAAGTTACACACATGTAGGACTGGATATAAAGAGATTATTAAAATCAGACACTAAAGATGAATGGAACTTTTCTAAAGAAAGATATTATACAACAGGATGAGAATTTGTTCACTGGGTAAACTTGTCCTAAAGCTAAAGTATATATGCCTGACCCATCGTAGGAAGTTAAGGGTTAATAACAAACTAATGGGATCAGTGGCCTCATTAGTCTTCCCATAATGAACACCAGCTCAAATCAAACCTTCTTCCCGAAATACTTGAAGGCATTTTATACTGGCAACAAATTTACCTTATTGAACCTAAAATTATATAAAAGTGATTTAAATGTACTGAACTCAAGACACTCCCTGAAAGGCAGAGGGCACTTTGAAACAGTACCACAGCAGAAGGTATACTGATACCATAAATTAGTGCATTAACCTTCAACTCTTGGAGAGCTGAGTGAGGTCACCAGGGTAATAAATTTTGGTGTTGCCCCCACAGGCTTTGGTGGATACTTGCCTGTTGCAGAAGTTGCACAGTATGGCAGCATGCTGCAAATGGCATCATCGGCTCAGAAATAGCACACAGCTGGGACAGATGGGGATAGCACAAGCAAAGCTATTTTGAGTTCGCAGCCTTGGAGAAAAGGATGGATAAACAGAAATAGAATATGAAGTTTACAACAATGGAGGATTAAGAAGTGCTGGCAAATTATGGGACATGACATGCCCATTTCCTGCTCTGACTTCCTTTCTTTTTCTGGTTTGTAGCTACAATTCCAGCTTTTATCTGATCTCTTTCACACAAAAGTCTGTGCAAGCAGTAATGAAACCAGGCTTAACTGTTCATATTACCAAACTGAAGTGGCACTTTCATTAAGTCCAGTGAGCTAAAAAGACTGGCTAACACAGATTACCAGCTGCATTCCTACCTCTCCTGATTTCAGTGATTTCTGCAGTTAAGATACAAAATAAGATGCCCGAACAGCAGCTTGGGAGTTATATGTTCAGCCTGCTCATCAAGCCCAGACTGGAGGCAGATTTTGAAAGTATTTTATTTCCCATGGAGGTACTTAAAAGAAATAGCCAGATTCTCAGTGGGAGCTGGATATTGCCCTCATGTTAACAACTTTTGAAAAAAACTGGTGAAAAAAACAGACTTTAGGGCAAATGTAATACTTCTGGAAGTCAGGTTGGCATTACCAAGATGTGACTATAGTCCAGTGTGACAAAACATCTTGAGCACACTTAAGAGCAATGAGGATATATTTTCAATCTCAGAAAGACTCATCTCTGTGAAGACCCAGGGCTTCCTGTGCCTTGGTAAGAAAAGGAAGCATGAATTACAGCCAGATTGTTGCTTAGGGACTGCTTTAAACTAAACCTATGTTCTCCAGAAACCAAGTACTGAGGGAATTAAACAATAAACCCAGGCAGTATTTTCTCACTTATTATTGATTTATTCCCTTGTGTTGCAGGTAAGAAAAGGAAAAAAAGGAAAAGAGGGAAAGTAAGAAATCCTGGTAAGCAAATATTCCTCCACAGCTCACATGCACTCCTCATATTGGCACTTAGGACAATACCAGCAGTCAGCACCTTGCCACAGCTGTGTTTGAGTGGTTTTAAGAACAAAAGGAAAGCACACAAGATCACCTGGAGGTTTGGGATAATGTGAGAAAAGTCTCTCTGTATCACTCAGCCTCCTACCAGAGGACATTCCTGCGATGGGACCCTGCTACATTTTATAGCAGAAGAGACAATCTATTTCATTGCACATGTGCTCACGCCTGTACTGCTGTCAGGATTTCAACATGTTTTCCCCAGAGTGCACTTGGTTCTGAACACACCTTGAATCTGGCAAAGTCACAGAAAATGATGCAACTGGTCCTCCCTGTCCACCAAAAATGACACCAACGGTGGCATTGTTGTGTTGGATTTATAGAAAAAAAAACCTTTTAAGCTACTCACAACACAGTACCTTGCTCATTAGCTCTAGCTAACAGCTGGAGCTCACCTCAGCTGTGTTTGCCTGGACATTCTCAATTCTGTGTATTTTACACTGTGAATTTGCTTCAATTATTGAATGGGTAACTCAGGTGCTGAATGTAAAACTAAACCAAATATTCTTCCACAAAGCAGTGTGGAGGAGACTGTTGAAGGATGCTGCTACAAAAAGGCCTAGGATAACACACAGAGTCACGTCCCACAGAGACCTATACGCTAATTCAGATGAGATCTTAAGAATTTTTTACTGAGAATTTCCATTTTCCATTTAAATACATTGTGAATCTATGTTCTTTGCCAGTGAAATTGCTTAAAATGGCATGAAATTGAATGCCCTCTCAACAAACACCACCTCACAAGACTGATAAAGCAAATGCTGATATTGAGACTAGACAAGATTAAATTCTATTATTTAGAGTGTAACAGTTTGTAATTAGGGCAGCACTGGTCTTTGTTGGAAATGCAAAACGTTTTTGTATCAAATGCACAAGAAGGATCATCAAATTCCACCACTTTTTCATAGCTTTGAATAAAGATTTTATCTTATACTAGGGAACTTTCTTTAACAAACACTTAAATTGATAAAATAAACCTATTAATATTGAATAAATCCCTACTAATCTGCAGATGCCATACAAGGGCAAACCCAAGATGCTGAAAAGGACGAAATGGCTCAGTGAAAGTTTCTGCTCAAATACAACTCTCTGTTCCAAAGAAATTGCACTGAAGACACCAGACACCAGTGCAGTTTCCTAACTGGCTACCAAAGCCATCGCTTGTGCATTTGCTGTGTGCACCACACAGGGCACACAAACAAATGAGACTATAGTGCTATTTGCTTTGTGATTTGCATTTCACAGTGGCAACAGGACAGGCCAAACAAAGCATTTCCTGAATAACAATTATTTACTCCCAGACAATTAAATCACTTTGCTTTAGCTTGTATTTATATCAGGATGGAAAGCAATATGCTGTAACTGTTCAAGAACACGGATCCTTACATGGTTGCTTCTGTTTTTTAATAAAGCAGAAATCTATTTAACTAATACCTGTTCAAGTAATTAACCTATTATAAAGAAAAAGTAAGTCAATGCACCAAGGTTATGCATCTAAAAGAACTTTACTTTGCTTCTTTCATTTAAATTTCGAAGTCGATGTCAATGTTTTTTCGTATCTACAAAGACAATTATTTCATGCGCTGTCAGGTTACTTGCAAATCATCACAAATACACCAGGGCCTACCAGGATACTGATTTCAAAGTGCATTGATATTCCACAGTCTTCTCCCTCTGTAGTATCTGGATGGATTGGATTCCCTAGTCTAGCTTTCAGTTATTAAACTTTTCCTTCTTCCAGATGAAGAGAATGAATACACAATGCAGACATGTTATGTGATCCTTGGCTTTTCAAGGTTTGATCTCTGTAACTGCAGACTGTCTCTCAACTGTGTTGTTCATTTTCATATGGACTGACTTTTGCAGTCTCACAGCTCTCTGTGAAGAGATGCTCCTATGCAGGACTGACACACTGCAGTAAAGCTGATGGTCTGAAGAACAGCACATTCTTATGCACTATTACTCTTCCCCTCTCTTCATACTGTGTTGCTTCATAGGCGCTGTGAAGGTGCTGCTTCAGGTAACTGAAGATAAGTTGTCCCAGATTTACATCAACTGTCATGCTGGTACAAACAAAACTGCTTAAAATTTTCCAAGTTGAGTACTGTGTTTCAGTAAGAACTTGTTGTTTGGCTCCTTCTGATTCTTTTGAAAATAATTAGCCACAATAAGAATGCTTATAGTGCCCAAGAGCTGTCCTTTGTAGCTTGGACCTCTAGAAATTGAAGTTGCTTCCTAACAATTTCAAAACCAGTATTTATTTTACAATGTTTAAATGCATCTCTTGTGTTATGTAGTATTATTCCATAGATTAAGACTACTTTGTCCTCTGTATAGAGAAAGCGACAGAGGCTCTTTTTATTCAGAGTGAAGAATCTGATCATAAATAATTCTGATACTTGATCCTTTGCTTAAATCGAATCCCCATGAGATCACCCTAAACAATTACCCATATTCCTGTTACTTTCAAACTCTAAATACAGTTACAGCATGTCTTATAAATTGCCTTGTAGTCAAGTTACACCTATGTAAGCTTTCCAATGTCTGTTCTCCTAAGTCACTCCCACACTCTCTTTAGTCATCGCTGCTGCTTCTCTGCATGGGGTTTTCACTATGAACATATAAGCAGATATAGATACCAAAGACATTTTGTGTTGTCTCATAAAGTGCAACAATTGAGCTCACTTATAGGGACACAGTACTGAAAAAGACCTATAAAAATTATTTATTTACAAGCCATAACTGGACAACTATGGATAGCTCTGGTATACAAGAATAAACATCTGAGGCTGGTGAGCAGAAGGGGAGTGCACTGACAGCCAAGCTCTGAAATAAGGGCTTACAGTGAAGTCAAAAGCCTGATGGTTTTTGTAAAGAGTTATGATTCTGACCATTTTTCTATTCCCCAGGTGACAGTGTGCACCCGCTATCTTCAAAAAGCAATGTACTTGTTGCATAAGCAGTTGTGTATTGGTCCCCTACTTTCTTAGTGACCAACCTTAGAGATAAGCTTTCCATTTCAAATACCACAGTGAGGCTGCTGTTACAGGCAAGATCTTGACACACACACACAACCTGCTGCAAAAGTCAAATGTCACACTTTCCTGAACCAACAGCTCAGCACGTGCTTTTTCCTTCTGATGCATACATTTCATTCACAAAGACACCTCATGGACCCAACAACAATAAGAAAATGACTTTGGTTTATGATTGCCACAGATCAGACCCTACCAGGCAACTTTTAGAACTGTAAGCAAGAGAGCTTTTCCTGAAGCCCTGCTACCAATCTCACATGCCAGCAGCTGCCCCTTGCCGCAAGCGGGTGGAGTGGGAACGTGCACAATGAACTACAGAGTAAATCCTGCTATCTGATGAGCCTTTCCCATGCAATTCTCCCCTCTCCCAGAAAGCCAGAAAAATAGTGCAGACAGCTCTCAGGGAGCCCCTTTTCAGTCTAAAGAGAGCCCTTCCTCAAGCGCTGCTTCTTAACAGGTGGACAACTCCCAAAACTCAACAGTAGGAAACACTTTACCTTTAACAAGCTCCAGCCACTCTAACCAGATTGTCAATAAACAGAGCATATTGCGCAGATGGACTAATAACGCAACCCTAATTCAATTGCCTGCAACCATCTTCTGTGCACACTCTATTAAAAGCAGCCATTCGGCTTGCAGCAGCTCAGAAACGAGGACAGGGTCCCCTTCTGAAGGAGAGCAGGGAGGAGGGCTGACTTTGATCAGCTGGCAGCTGTGAGGCAGCTCCCTCAGCACCACACTGACAAGTTGCCTGCAACCTCACGCCTGTGAGTGGTGGCCTGCAGCCACCTCAGTGAGGAAAGCAGCTTGCTCTTTCTCCTTGGCTAACTTTTCAGCCATGTGGCTTCTAAGTCACTCAGCCACCTGAATGAGAAATCTGACAGCCTCACCCACCATCCTGCATCAATATCTGTATCTGAAGAGAGAATTCAACAGCAAACACTCAAGCCCTGTTAACCTGCATTCTCCTTGCCCTGTTGTCCAAGTAGCCCACACAGAATAAAGGCTCCCAAAGAAGTCAGTGTCCCAGAATTATGGTCAGGTCATGGTGTGACTCACTGGCCTTTAACTTATATTCAACTTCTGCATTGATTTCCATATGCTTGCTTTCTCTCAACACTAACTAGCAGCAGTATGAGCAAGGTTTAGGTATAGGAAAGAGTGACAGGAACCAAAACCCGCTGGTATTATTTTCAAAGTTTGTTCTACCTCTTTTAAAGTCAGACTGCCAGAAGCCACAGGCTGATGCATAACATTCATCATTCTCTTTTGCAGACAGTACCTTTGAAGTGCACAAGATTCAAATCAGTTGCAAATAGGGGACCTGAGGCCCACTGACAGCCATGCTGCTTGGGGCCAGGAAAGTCCGAAGAGCTGGCTCATGCTTCCATCTGCACTCCAGACTGAAGGGATGTAACACAGGCCACGAAGAGTCTGGCTCTCTTTCCAAATGCCATTTCCCTGTCTGCCCTGGATTCAGAGTCAGAGCTACACTGTACCTGACACAAAGTTCACCACCACAGCACACACACACAGTGAGGACTGATTAGAAGAAGAATTTGAGAAGAGCTTTTCATGTCATTTGCTGTTTGGGTTTCCTGCCTTGCTGTGAGAGCATCCCAGAGTCTCCATGCTTCTTCAGAGAGGAATGTATTTATGCAGAGCCATGACAATTTTTACTTCTCCCTTAATCTCCTTTCAGGAATTGTCACGTGGCCTATGCAGTCTGCCCCCTTTGAGCATCCTCTCCTCCTCTCTCTGCTCCTGGATGGTGTTAGCATCCCTAGGAAAACCCAGAGCTGCTGAGCACCCCGCTGAAGTTAATGTGACTGGATGGTCTGTTGTGGCCAGCTGGGATCTATCCACTCCATGCTCATGGCTAAAAGCTCTCTCTAGCCCACGGCTTAGTGGGATTAGCTACTTCTTCGTTACTTTCCCTACCTCGTTTTAATATGTAATTTACTTTAGCATTATCCTGGGGCAAAAATTACTGAATGTTGCCACGGATGTCATCCAGGATAAGGGCTGGGAATTTTGCCGCAGCAGTCTTCTCCTCTGACATCTTGACAAGCTGTTGGACAGAACTGATTGAGAACTAGCAGCACTGTTTGCACTTCCAAGAGCTCCTTTACAACAGCCACCCACAGGAGAAAAGGCCAGTGGATGAGTAACTGAGCAAGAAGAGACTTTTATGTTAATACAGCCATGTCCATGTGTTTTTTAAGCAGTATGTTCAGGGAAAAAAAAAAGGCTGTGCATTTATAACCAGTTCTTTTGAAAAAGCAGCTGCAATAGCAATGGAAAACTCAATTTAGTCAAAGAATGCATTGTGATAATAAAAAAATTAGTTGAATCCAGTGCCTGTGCTAGCCTCAATAAGCTGAGCTAGAACTAAGCATAATGTACACAGAGAGTTCTCTCAAGTCCTACCAGTCACTTCCAAAGGGGAGACTGAGTACTAAATACCCTATTTTAAAGGATTAGGGCTTTTCAGATACTACCCCACTGTTGACCTAACCTGAAGCCCTGCTCCCCTTTTTAGCATTAAAAAAACCAGGGAAAAGTGTCACTTCAAAACAGGTGGAATGGAAGGAGAAAGAATTTAACATGTTCTAGGCAGAATCCTTCCAGCTCATTTCACTTGTGATCCATGTAAAATCTGAGATTCAGTGCAGTAATACACTGCAATACTTATGGACCTCAAACTGGTTAAAAATGAGCAGAGATAGAGATGTCTGACAGACAAGAATTTAGCTGCCTGATCTTGCATGCAGATAATGAGCTAAAAAAAAAGTTGTTGCAAAAAGGAAAAATGTCTATCAAAGTCCAAGTATGCTAATTATCAAGAATTTAATGGAAACTCACTTCCTGACAAATTGCATGTTAGGAAGTGAGACAGACAGCTGAATATCTTAATATCAGGTCTCTCCGGGGGGAAAAAATAAAATTAAAAAAAAAAAGAAAAAGATTGTTTTCTTCATTAAAAAAGAAGTCTCATTGGAAAAGTTAGCTGGGGCTAGATGAGCTCTTGGGAAATAAGGCAATGCACTGCTCATTTCAAGAATGGATGATGATGCCTCTAACAGAGACCTGCAGCCAGGTCCATCCTCCCTTAATAACCCAATTAAAGAGTTATCATTCATGCAAGGGAGACAGACTAGTTGGAGAGACACAACAGATAACATGACAAGTGAGCTAGGCCAGCTGACAAGTACTCCAACGAGTCACATCTAAGAGACAAATGAAGTTCTGAACACTAGTGAAGTGATTAGAGAGAGCCAACCTCTCCTGCTCCACGATGTTGACAGCACAGGTTACGCTGACTGAACTGACTGCCAGAGAACATGCAAGACTTGCTGTCCTTTTATTAATTTCTTCTATTGCTACTCAAAGTCCTAAGTAAAGGGCATTTGGTTCTATGCAGACACTTAGGAATGGTTTCTTCAGAAAGTGTGACTGACCAGGCTTCTACGCTCACAGCTATGGATACCTTGGAGCTTTGCAAGAAGAGCAAACAGCCAGATGAAAATCCCATTGCTCAAGGAACTAACTGTATTCATACCAATAGTTCTGAATACAGTAACACTTGGCTAAGTCTACAAAGCTTTTCAAAGTACAGTCAGAATTAAGTAAAGTTTTAAACAGAGATTAACTTAGAAAGAAAGGAATTTTAAAAATCAATCTCATTTGCTGATTTATCACTTGGTCATTGCAAAGTTCACAATTCAGAAACATGGTATTAGAAACCCACAAGGTACCATGGCTTGGGCAGCGATTCAGAAACTATCAAGTTCTGCTTTGTGGTTGGTGGTTATCAGTGGGAAAAATAAAGTAAGGTAACATAAAACCAGTAATCCTCTTTCACGGGAAAGTGAAACCAATCAAATTACCTCCTGTTGGATAAGAATACACGTACAAGAAGCTATTCCAGTTCGGTGGACACAGTTGGGATGGATCATGAATCAAAGCCCTCAGTTTGAATTCAGTGCTGTTCCCTGAATACTAGCCTTCGCTTGCCTGTACATGTAGCAAGAAGCAGGAAAGATGCTGCAGCAGCCAAAAAAAAGGGGAATTTGCATTAAATGAAGAAATCCTACAGTAGTAGCTCTTCCCACCCTATCACTGGCCAAAGACTTTCTAAAAGCTCAACAAGACTGACAATGCTGGTAAAGGGCATCTTCCAGAACAGCGATTGCTTCAGAAACTTTCTGGGGACCAGCAAGCTTTACAAGAAGCATTTGACAACACCTAGAAATTTTAACTAACAAACAACTTCATCCCTGCTACCTCTACACACCAAATATGATTTGCTAGAAGGAACTGTAATCCTCTAACAACCAGCGTTAAGTTTCTATTCAGTTGGGCAGCTTTAAACCAATTCTTAACTGTTCACTTTCAGATGTAAGGATGAGACCACCCTGGGTTTCATATTTAGACAACTAAATACAGTTTTCCATCTGAGATCAAAGACAGGGGTTGAACAAGGAGGCTGTGAACACAGGGGATTAGAAAGTGCTAACGTCCTCAGAAGCAGCTGTCCTGGATGTAAGGCACCAGAGAGAGGGAAAACACCACCAGCAACTCAGATGAAGATGAGTACATCTAAAGTCTCAGTCACAAACATCTCCAGCTGGCTCACAGAATTAAATGGGGGATTTAATTGGCACTATAGAAGGAACTGCATTAATTCTTATTTTCAAGGACAGTGATAAACCTTCAATTTCACATATAGCAAGGATATTAACCAGAATATCTCACTATCTTTAAAAGGGAGCCAAAACTGTGACTGCAGAGTAAGTGAAATCCCACACCTGCCAAGGAAAAAGGAAAAACTCCTATTCTATAACTCCTATTCTATAACTCCTTCCCCTGAGCTCAGGAAGATTCCATTCTCTGTTTATCAGTTACTATTAGTCCGTATTCACATGATCCACTCCTCCTCTCCTGCCCTGCTATGTTGGCTGCCAGCAATTTCTTTTGCAGGGGGTCAGTGTCAAGGCTGGGATCACTGTGAAGTGGCACACTGTGAAGTGCCAACACTTGGCATTGCAGCTGAGCTGCTGGGACACACACGGTGGGATGGTACATAAGGGAGCTGGGTTACTGTGACTAATGCTGCAGCAAATCTTGGGGACATCTGTACATTCCATAACTTATGGAAACAGCACTGAAATTACTAAGAACTAACTACAAAAGCCTCCAAAAAATCAGTGCAAATTTAATGGCCTTCTAAGGCACTCAAATGGCAGTCAGTATTTGATTTTAAAGAAAGGCAATTTATAGTTTATAAACCCTAAATTCCAGTGGTCTGTGAGGTGTGACAGAACAAACATAACATCATTATACAAATATTTAAGAAGGAAACAAACATGAGAGAATCCAGTTGAAACTGCAGAGAGAGGCATGCTGTCATAACCACATTTGCTGAAATCCAACCAGAGCACCAGGTTTCAACAGCTCAGCTGTTTTTGAAAATGGACCAGAACATCTAAGAAGACCTCAGGATCCAACCAGATTAAGAATGGTGCTTTGGATGGAGAAGCATGAGGAATTCTGAATAGTAACATTAGAGTTTTGGCAATCCTTAAATTTGAAGCCAGTTACAAATCCCTCTCCAGTACCAAAGCTGCTGGTAGTAGATGAGTGCTGGAGAGATCAAACTATCCCTACCACATGCGGGTACTTTGCAGTGTCAGTGTGGCACCAATTGTACTTCAGTCCCTTCCATCGCAGCCCAGCCTTAATGTTGGGATGAGGGGATCAAGTGCACCTCCAGTAAACTTGTGGATGACACCAAGTTGGGCAGGAGTGTTGATCTGCTGGAGGGTAGGAAGGTCCTGCAAAGGGATCTGGACAGGCTGGATTGATGGGTTGAGGTCAGCTGTGTGAGGTTCAACAAGGCGAAGTGCTGGGTCCTGCACTTGGGTCACAACAACCCCATGCAGCACTACAGGCTGGGGGAAGAGTGGCTGGAAAGCTGCCCAGCAGAAAAGGACCTGGGAATGCTGGCTGACAGCAGCTGAACATGAGCCAGTGAGTGTCCAGGTGGTCAAGAAGGCCAATGGCATCCTGGCCTGTATCAGCAGTAGTGTGGCCAAAAGGAGCAGGGCAGTGATTGTCCTCCTGTACTCAGCACTGGTGAGGCCACTCCTCAAGTGCTGTGTCCAGTTTTGGGCCTCTCACTACAAGAAGGACACAGAAATTCTGGTGTCAGTCCAGAGAAGGGCAACAAAGCTGGTGAAGGCTCTGGAGCCCAAGCCCTTTGAGGAGTGGCTGAAGGAGCTGGGGTTGTTTAGTCTGGAGAAAAGGAGGCTCAGGGGAGACCTTACTGCTCCCTGAAAGGAGGGTGTAGCCAGGTGGGGGTCAGCCCCTTCTCCCAGCCAAGCAGCAACAGGATAAGAGGACTGTAGCCTCCAGCTGTGTCAGGGAGATTCAGGCCAGACATTGTGAGGGATTTCGTCATGGAAAGGATTGTTAAATATTGACATGAACTGCCCATGAAGGTCATGGAGTCACCATCCCCAGAGGTGTTCAAGGAACAACATGACGTGGCACTTAGTGCCATGGTCTAGTTGACAAGCTGGTGATCAGCTGACACTGTTGTACACCACAACGACACAGACTCCGACTTCAAAAGGCTGGAAATGACTATATTTATTTCTGGGGATGTCTTCCCTTTTATACTATTCTACACAGAACAATTCAATTGGTGAAACAAAGACAAACCTCTTCAATCACATGGGTCAGACCAGAGGGACATCAAGAAGTCCCTCCTAGGGAAAGGCACATAAACAAAAGTTACAGTTAGAAAAACATATCTCTTGTTTACAGAAAATTCCCTGGGAAAAGAATTTCAGAAACCCAAAACATCTCAGGCACGAACCAGGGCTACAATCAGCCAAAGGTTGGACTTGATGATGTCAGAGGTCTTTTCCAACCTAAATGATTCTGTGTTTCTGTGATGTATTTAAACATGAGGGGAAAAGTTTTCAAAATAGCGATTACATAAAGAAGGTAGAAAACAAACAAACAAACCAACCAAAAAAAAAAAAAAAAAAAGAACAAGGGAGCATGGCCAGATTTCAAAGGTCACATTAGAAATTGTATTTCTTAACAAGTTCTTCATGAACACAGCTGTTGCTCAGGGTGGCAGGGGTGGTGACACATGTGAGGGGACACACAAATCCTATTTCAGATCAGAGGTGAAGACAACTCTCCACTCTAAATCTTGCTGATGTGCAAAGACCAACATTCCATGAGACCACAGTTTCCCTTGCAGTTCCTAGCATTACCCTCGGGCAGCTAAAGTGCCTGTTGATTCTTCCAGGGACCCTCACACCAAATGCCAACACCAGCCTGCTCCCAAAGCCCCTCCTCCTCTTTGAGTGATTTTGAAGGAGTCTCTGCCATGGAAACGAGACTCTGGAAAGAAAAAAATGACTCTAAATAGTGCATGCAGTGAAAATACAGAGACTGACATTTGTGTGTGCTGGCCTCCCCAGGAAAGACTAGCTAGCAGGCAGGACAGGCTTGTGGTCAGTGATTTGCAGGAGTATGAAATACAGATTGATGTGTCCTTATCTATGGCTGAGGTTGATGTGTTGCCTAGTAATAATGTGCCAGACTGGGTCACAGATGCATTCAAGTGGCTGGAGGCTTAGATAAGCAAGATGATAGGTGTTCTTTCAGTAAGTAAGCCTCCCAGAGCCCACAAGAAGGTAGGCTATACTGAGCCAGAGAAACAGATGGCTTCTCTCTGCCCAAATATTCACCCCTTCATCCCCAGTGTGATCTCTGTGTCTCCATGGGCTGTGCACATGTCAGAATAAACCTTCTGCCTTTTCAGTAGCCAAGAAAGATGGGCTTTCTTTCATCTTTCAGCACAAATTCCAAAGGGACACAGGCAAAAGGGAGGTGTTGGGAGAGACAACATTTTGACAGTATACAACAATAAAAAAAAAAGACAAGCCACAGACAGAGGAGCAAAGAGCCTCCCTGCTTCCCATGCACAATCACAGATGAAAGGGAATGGATGACAGATCAGGCAGCAGCAGGCTGCATGCAGAACAGACAGTGCACTGCCTCGTTCCACTGGGACCACCAAGTATTGAAGAGTATGCATGCAGTTGCTACATCAGACCCAGGCTTTTCCTGAATTCTTGGCTAGCACGGATAAGGACAGTTGGACGTTTTCTGATGTTAGTGAAAAGGTTAATAATCTAGCTTTAAATTACCTATGCTGTGACCACATTTGGACTAGCTGATACTCTGGAGAAAGCAATCCCCCTGCCTCCATCGGAAAGTGGGTCATTAATTAAGGATCTTCCACTCTCCAGACTGTACCTGAGAAGTGGACAAGTGATTTTGCTGCAGGGCAATATTCAGCACAGCGACCCATTAAACCTACTTAGCCAGAACAGACTAAGTAGCAGTTGGAATTTACAAATGGAGCAAGACCTCCAAGGAGCTTGTGGGTGGCACAGGAAAATCCTAGCATCCGTCAGCTGAGATCCACTGCTTCATTTACATTTCACAGCTGCCCAGTAATTTCTAGCATGGAAAACATGAAATAGCTGTTGAAAGATCCAGTTCAGTTCTCAGGAGACAGCATCTGCACATTACTCAGTAGAGAGGCCAAGGATGAAACCGTCCTTCCACTTAAGGAAGGCCACTTCCACTTAAGGAAACCTTCACAATGCAGGAAATGCAGGAAGAGCCTAAGGCAGAAGAATGTGGGGCAGGTGCAAGTACATGCACCTGCTGGGCACACTGCTGCTCTCAGTTAGTGTTTGGTGGGCTGGTTCCTTCTTTCTCAAAACATCTTTGAGCTGCTTTGGAAAAAGGTGATGAAAGGACTGGCAAGGGATTATGTGAGGGTTAGTTATCCCACCAGGAACTGCTCATTCCTTCTTAACTCAGGTAACTGTGCCTGCCTTGGAAGCATCTCTCAACTGCGCCGGCTCAAGCGCTGTGATGTCCCCTAAGTCCTTCCCCTTTTCCTGCCTCCCACTCTACTTCTGTGAGCATTATCACTGTTATCTCCAATGCTTGTGATGTCAAACTTCACTAACTTTTCTCATCCTCTTCTTCTGCTCCATAGCCAAACTGTTATCAGCCCTTTTACTCTTCCTCATGGAAACAGTATCCTGGCCAGAGGTACTGCCACAATAAGCACTGTTTTCTGAAGCCCTGTGGGAAAGATGGGATCATTACGTGTCAGGACAGGTGCTCAGTCCATCATTATGCAAGTCAGTGCTAGAGCCATTTTGTTTCCATTTGCTTCTCTTCAGGGCCCAAGGATCTGCTCACTCATTATACTAAATGAGGTGGTTTCCCAGCTTGAAAGTGCATTTTTTAAAATCCTACTCTGCTTAATGATTCTTTTTGTTAATTTTAAATAGATTTTTGGAATCATTCTTTCTGCTGGTAAAGTACCCACAGCAGTGGAAACTGTGTGTGGAGCTTCTGCTCCATGTAATACATCCTTAATGACTCAAATATTTTTTTGAAGAAGCTTCTCTATATATGTACAGGTGAGATGTATTTCACACTCCTGATTAACTGTCATTCAGCACAGGAACTGTGAAAACTTTTACTTATGGAAGCGAAGAATTAGGGATGTTGCACAGAGCACTGGAACACCTGAAATTCAAACTCACACTGTCAACAGCGTTGCAGGTATTGCAGGTGACAGGTCTACTGCTCAGGATCTGGCTGTGAGGGAAATATAACCTCAGAGATCACTTCTTAAAGGTTGCCAGCTGCAAGTCTGATCAGTCTGCTGATGAGCACTGATAGGGCACAGGTGGTCCAGGGAGAGTCCAGCTGTCAAGGCCGGCGAAACCGCTCCCCCACACCTGGCCCCCTTCAGAAGAAGGTCATGGATGTGTCTGCCCATGTCTTTCCTTAGAGCTGTCTACAGTGAGGGCAGGCAGGGACTGTCCTGCCCTAGTGAGGGGCTGTTCCAATAGATGTTCCTTCTGTTCAGCCACTCCCTGCAAAGACTGTGGGGCCAGAGAGATGTGCTGGCACAACCACAGCTCAGCACAGAAGAGCCCAAAGGGCCCCAGAGGAGCTGCTTCCTCAGACCTGCATTTTAGGATGAAGCTAGGTTAAGATGAAATCTGGTAAATTGCAGCAGCAATGGAGCTTCCTTCATCTTACCTCCTAAGAGCTTGTGCTGAGCTCTCCACACTCGAGGGACAAGCCACAGACTGCTGGGCATTAACTGCTGTGATGATAATTATTGCACATACAGAAGGAGGCACATTGGAGACACTCTTCTCTTTGCTAACAGGGTTGAATGCTATTAATAGTTTAGCCATATAAAAAATGCAGAAAGCAAAAGATGCAGAAAGCCAATCCATATAACGAGGTGTTTGTCTCATAATTTTACTCCTCTGCTTCCGTTGCATTCACTTCATGGGTTTCATTGTAGAACACAGACAAGTCCTTTGGACCAGAAATTGTCTCGTCATAAGCATGTAAGTCACACATAGCACTCACCTGAACTTGGTGCCACCAGGTTCTATCTGATCCAAGCCATAAAATCTTAAAATTTGAACAAATCTGAAATAGTATCATACCTAGTCAGCATCTAGCATACATCCAAAACAGTAAGACCTCAGAACCAACGTATTCCCCTTTTCAAGCATTTTTAGGCTCCCCATGGGGGATAAAAAATTGGGAACTCCATGGGAATCAATACATGACAAATGCTTAAGAGCCCAGAAAATGCTAAAATCGAAGTGAAGTAGTGAGAGAGAGGGGACTACTAAGTGACATCCAAATTGCATGCGACATTGCATGCTACAGACACAATATTCAATTAACATACAATAACATTTAAATAGTAGGTTCAGTGAGTATTTATCACCACTTGAATAACCATATGCTCAAACATAACAGCAAAAAATACTTGTACCTTCAGGTTTTAATGGGAGGTTTGAAGGGTGATAATTCTCTCTTGGCCAGCTAATTTAATCCTTGGACTAACAAGTGGTTCAGCTCACCTTCCAAGGTTTGTATTTCCTACCAGCACTGTCTGCTTTTACACATGAAACTGGAGCATTTTTAGAGTGAACAAAAAATTATTTCCTCTACCTTTCAAAGGGGACTGTTGAAGTACAGGAACACAATCAGGAGCACTGGAACAAGTTATCTTGTTGAAAGTACAGGACTCACAATATTCCTGGGCAGCTGTTCTTCACTTCAAAGTGGAACCTACAGTTTGTACCTCAAAGCCATACCATATAAAGCCAGATTTCCTATTGATTGCTTCTGATAGCAATGGTAAGCACTAGAGCTGAGCTGCAGCAGTTGGTTAATTTTATTAAGTTTGGGTACTGAGAAGCCCTGAAGACTTATAGACTGGACTTTAATATTTCTGTTTAACAATTTGAATCCTTTACTGTCTCTCCTAATGTGTTTGTGCCTGTTTAATCTTCTGTAAACTCTTATCTCTGCCCTTCTGATATATACAAAGTACTTTTGAAGATGGCAGCAAACAGAAATGAAAATTCTTGGTAAACAGAATTCGACACATCCCTCGAAGGAAATGTTTGCTGCCCACAGTCTGCACTGAGTGCAAAATTCTACATTGTGCAAGTGGGGGTTCAGAGACACCAAGCCAGACTACAGCAAAAACCCCACATTAAAGCCTCCCTCGGGCGACCATTTATTACTTCAAGATACACCTCTGAAAAATACTGATGCAAAAGACATTATCAGTTTTGCCACACGTTCAGTTTTTCAAAGTCAATTCCATTGTCTAAGCAAAACTGGGCACGTTTCTGGCTGTTGTCACGTGAATTTTCAATTCATAGAGTAAGGAGAAAGAAAATAATTTTGTTGCTTTGATGAAGACGCCTTGCACGTTTTGACAAACTCAAGTCCCTCCAGGGTGCTTACTGGCCATGAAGCTCTTTCATATCTCATTCATTATCAGAGAGAGACAGGAAAACACTTCCTCATTTCTCTTGCGAATGAGTAAATTAGTGAAAACCACAGAGACTCAGATTCATTAAAAGTGATGGAGTGAGACTGGCTGCAGCCGCTGCACAGTGGGGACCGGGCTGAGCTGACTCAGTGCAGTCAGCCTGGCAAATGCAGGTAAAAAGATTAACTGGAAATTTCTCTACTGAAGCACTAACTGCTTACAGCAGCCAAATTCCAAGACAGCTTGATGCTGTAAAACCTGAACTCGGAGCCCTCAACTCAAAAGCTAGTTGAATGTGTCGTGTTCCTCAGCTCCATCACTGCACAGATTTTAGATGCCCATATGCTAGACCTGCATTTCCCTGCGAGTTTCAAGCCAATGCTATTACCATCACCAACTGTTATCGTTTCTACTAAGTGACAGCCGATGGCTAATATTTCTGAAGCATCTTGCCTCTCAAGTTTGCCAGGGGAAGAAAAAGTCCCCAAAACCCTGGGGATTAACTTCAAGACCAGCTGTCTCACATTACAAAGCAAGGAAATGCTTCAGATGCAAGTGAAGTGGGACAAAGCCATTTGAATATCAGCTAAGCCAAACCTCTGTCATTCCACTGGAAATTTGCTAAAAACTTCTGCTTTTCCAGAGATTTTTCACTGTTACTGTGTACCTCCATGAGCAACAGCATCACAAGAAAGAAGAGTGAAAATGCTGATGGCAGTTCAGACTCCTACCTGTGTGGTGCCTGGGCTTGCCTCAACAGAGTGGCAGGAGTGTCACTGCCTGATAAGGTTTTGTGTAGATTATGGCTCGTATCTGCTAGTTTTCACTGGTGATGCTCACAAGAGCAGGATAATGCAGGTGGCTGATAAAACCTTATGTTACAATTATATGTGAATACCCTGAAATCCACAGGGAGAAGAATCAGAGTGAACTGTGGGTTACGGCAGCAGCCTTTCATTTCAGAAGTAGGGCAGCAAAGGAGGAGGAGTAATTGGAATCACTTGACTCTACACCTTAATGTCTTCACACCAGCGGACAGCATGATGCATACCAGCCTCATAACTATGTTCAGCCCTCAAGTCAGGCTCTAAGCTCTCTGCCAGCAATAACTGATTATCTGGCAGTAGGTTCAAGAGAAGCCTAAACCTGGCAGTAGAGAGACTGCTGCAGTCTGTGACTTAAGCACACCCTGATTTCTAAATGTGGCATGCTACCTATCTACGTTACGTTTGACTCAATCTAGTGCTCCAAGTCTTTCAATTTTATACCTTTTTCTTCCTGGCCCCTGCTGACCTCAAAGATGGCAAAATCAAGGCACTGGCAAGTTATTTATTCAAGTGTGAGTCTTGATTCCCATGATGAGTTAAGAAAAATCTACATGAATTAGATTGTTGTAAGATCCCCAACCAGGTGGCATAATGCTGTATGGATGACTTAACACAACTGACTTCTAGCTCTACTTAGCTCAAATTTCCAGAAAATCTGTGTTCCTACTGAGTGTGATAATATATTGCGCATGCTTCTTTTCCAATGCTCTCTCTCAGAGAAAGCTCTCATCCTTTTGTAAGCTGTTTTCTGGGGAACCCTATCACCTCATGAAGCTCACATCTCACAAACTCAAGAGTCACAGGCATTTCACAAATTACTGGATCAAATATGTGAAAACATGAGATTTTGGAACATCCAGCATACAACTCAGCCACCTAGGTCCTGTTACCGGAGTATCCATTATTCTGCTGTGCTAACATCCATGGAAAACGGGAAATAACATCCATGCTAAGCTGTGTACAAACTCAATCCTTAGAAAAACACAAGGAATGGCAACACAGTCAGAGGAAAATGAGGCAGAAACATGGTGATCACCTTATCTTTTTACACAATTCAGCAAAACAGTCAGCCTCTGAGCTGGAAGGGTAAGAAACTTTAACCCCAAGGGTCTTGCTACTACTGGGCATCACAAGGGATGAGGCAGTACTTTCTTCTATTTTTGAGATTATTACAAATCTTTTTCTCACTGAAAACTAGGCAAATTGCTCCTGGTGAAAATAATTCAAACCACCCCTTCTCAAGATGACTGATAAGACAACAGTACAGTGAAGCTGACATGCAAGTGGGTTGGGATATGATGGGGAGAGAAGAGATGAACAGCTGCTCTTTTGCCTGATGTATGCTGCCAACAAAACAACGCCAACTACAGATAAGTCATCTCAAATAAGCAGATAGCAAATCCATGAAGGCTAAAAAAGCTTATTTCCAGGTGGGAAGACAGAACAGTGTATGATGTGGAAGGTATGATGCTGCCCACAATGTGTCCATGAATATACCTCTGGTGCACGTAATGCTGTGTAACTCCCAGAAACACTACATGTCCTGTTATGCAATACATTATTTGAGTTGCACAACCCCCAAATCACCTTTATTTCAGAGCCCATTGCCAGTGTTCTTCTGTGAAGAAAGTTAGTCTACACAAGTAATTCTCTCACTAGTACTCAAGAGATATACAGGCTGCACTTCATGTTTGGAAAGAAATACTAATTCTGAATTACATATAATTTTTAAAGAAATACTTCGCTGAAAAGCAACGTTTCACCATTAGTAGAAGTAGTTTTCTCAAACAATGTTGTCATAAAACAGCTGCTGTGTTCCTTTTGAGAGGCAGATATACTTCAGCAGTGGGAAACTTGACTCCCACATTGTCAGTAAAATTGTGGCCTTGCTCCAAAGTGTGGTGGTGTCCTTATGAGGTAGATTTAGGAGCTGTTCTGCTGATTCAAGGCAGTGTCCCCAAGGGAAAAATCATGTATTTCCAGCAGAAATGTCAGATGAATATCCCTCTCTTGGAGCTTGCTGACAGACAGAAATGGGTGTGTAGATCTGGGGCCACAGGTTTCCCTTTGTCCAACCAAATCCACTTCAGCTCTACAGAAAGATACCAATACACATTGGGAGGAAGCAGTGGGCCTGACTGACACCGTGTCTCTGCAAATCAAATATGAAGCAAGAAGTGAAAGATAGGAGAGGGTGAAATGAGGGCAATAGTTAGAACTAACAAAAGAGTTGCTAAAAGTTGTGGTTTTCTTCTCTTTTCGCTCCTGTTACAAAGAAAGCAAAAAACACTAAACCTGTTTAGAACCAGTTGGATTCAGTGACCCCACCTCCAGTAAAATCCACTAGGATCATGGAGATGGCAAAGGGCCCTGAGTTCTACTGGAAAGCTGCTATTTAACCACCTAGCACGGACTCAGCCCTTCGTTTCTTTGCTTTTGCAGGTTTGTGTTAGATGCATGTGTAGCATCATTCTGCTACACAAACAACGTCTGTACTTGAAACTTCTGCTTATTTACTTACTCCAAGTGCTTAGCCTCTGAGAAAGCCTTCATACACCACACAAACATTTCATCTTTCTTTGTTATTGCAGAACGTTTAACAGAGAAGCATAGTGTGTGAAAGAGGGAATCTTGTGTTTGCCAATTCATACAATTGACCCATTCAATCTTGTCTGTTTCCAACCCTCCAGCGTTTAGGCTTGTACATAAAAAACAGAAACAGAAGATAATCCTAAATCCAGCATTAAACCCCAAATATTTACACTGTAGCCAATTTACTCAAGACTGACTTCTGAGGGATCCTCCCAGACATGGACAATGTTACTTTTTTTAATTCTCTGGTCAATAATGAAAACCAGGACTGCCAAGAAATACATAATTCAGCTTTAACCCCAACTCAGTGACTTCATGCTAAGCTTTTATAAAGAAATAAGCCAAAAAATTACAGAGTAACATTTAAGAACTAAATCTATGTGTAATCTGTCCCTGGCTAGCCACCTTCTTTCAAAAGGGAAAAAAACACACCCCAATTAAAACTCCTCTCAGCGCACAACTGTAACCATGGCACTGCTACCACAAGGCATCTGGTTTCAGCAAGTTTCCCAGCTGCTGGCTTTTTTGGCATCAACTAGGACGCAGGGAGTTTCCCCTCAGTCACTTGCATTGCATCACATGCCGTCAGGGTTACGTGAAAAAAAAAAAAAAAATCTGATTCCAGCTATTTGTTTTCACCACAGCTTCAATTTTTTCACTCTGAGAACTGAAAACACAAATTCAGTTCTGGAGAAGCAAAGCACAGAAACTCTGCAATGCAGACTCAGGCGGACTTCAGGTGGGGGTAGATGACCACGAGGGGATGCAAAACCTCCAATTTAACAAGCCAAATCATTCCACTGTGAGCAGCGAAGGCAGAACAAAGTGGCTACTGTATGACCAAGACTATATAAGATTGCTTTATTCCTGTTTGTGTTGAGATAGTCACTTGTTTAAAACCACTACCTCAAATATTTCGAAAGCCCAGTGACCTCACCTAGCCAGTTGGAGTCAGTCTAAGGAAAACTCATTCACAACTCTGCCAAGAGCCCTCCAAACACAAATTATGCTGGGATGAAGAACGGGAACACTGATCCTTCCTCCCCTATTTCTGCATATGACATTGCTTCTCAATATTTCATATCAATACTATTTCAATCTCAGTTACTCCCCTGCAAGAACCTCTGTACTGCTGCAAAAGTCACAACTGATGCCAAGTCAGATGTCTACCAGTAAAGCCAGTAACTTCCCATCTGCAGGATCCAGACAATATCAGCTACTGTCTACCTGTTTGTCCACTGGCTTGCTTACAGCCACTCCTCAAGTGCCAGTGAGCCAAAGAAAACATCTTTAATGCAGTTCTGCTGCAATATCAGCCCTTTGCCTGTGGCTGACACAATTATTATGACCACAGTTATTTTTCTGTTATGGCTGAGATGAAGCATGGTGGTGTCATCCGAGCTCAAAGAGCCACAAACTCACCCTGAGAGTCTTTCACATGTGTCTCACCCAGTATCTTGGGACCACAAACAAACTTGCACTGAAGTAAAAGCTGTAAGAATTAAAACTAGTTACTTCTGTTCAAGCTCACGGAGACATTTTCCAATCAAAGTATCTAAAATCAACAGGTACTTATCCAGTGTGGCCTTATACAATGTTTTTCCAAATAAAACTATTGGATGAAAATCTCTCTCTAGACACTCTAATTTAATCATTAAAGTATTTAGTATTTGACCTAAGTATTACATGTGCCTTCATATGTGAATAAAAAAGAAGAAAACTAAGGGATAAAGAATTAACCATGTCCCCCATGAAGGGGGGCAACCAATTTGGACAACACAGTCAGCACAGGGAGATAAATTATACCCCCTGTTGTTATGTAGGAATGTCCCAGGCTATGCTAGGAACAACAATGCAGAAATCTGCACATACGTATTTACTCCCCATGGCTGGGAGAGGATGACAGTGGATTGAAAATAAAGCAATAAGAAATCTGGAAAGCTCAGTCCTGGCTTGAATGATTTTTTTAAAAGAAAGAGACCAGGACATGAATGGTCACGCCCAGTGGTTAGGATCAATGTCTGCAACTTTGGATACAGAACAAAGACGGGAACTGAACTAGAAAGCAAGGTGAAAGTCAGAATATAAGCAGAGGGAAAGGAGAGATAGAACACAGAACAACAGCCAGAAGCTCAGCTGTTAGGGCTAAAAGGCCACCTTTAAATTCAGCTTTCATTAATCACCAAAACCAGTAACTCAACATGCTCATCCACATCTACCACTATTCAACTGTAAGGCCAGCTTACCTTGTAACTGCTTCAAGTCTCAGCTGAGGGACAGCTGGTTTTAAGGCCAAGGGTCACTGTCATTGTTTAAAGAGAAAATAATTCACTTGCTGTGAGGGAAAGGAAGGTGAGTGGTTTTGACTGGCATATTGCACTTGGCTTCATAAGAAATTAATTGCAGTTGTTTAATCCTGTTTGTTTTCCTGTTGGGTGATGGCTACAGATGGCAATTTTTCAATCCTCTAGAGAGTGGGTGCAGCTAGGAAAGAACAATATGTTACTTAATTTACCAGTGCATTCCTCATGGGCAAGTTATGGGTAAGTCAGAGTTTAGAAAAATATAACAGGGAAGGGCATGGCATTTTATATATTAATTTTTATAAGAGAGAGATGGAGAGGGTAGCAATACATTTGGAAGACACACATGGTCTTCTGGGAAGCAAGAAGACTCCGCTGTCAGCAGGCACGAATTCCAGGGGCTGCATGCAGAAAATGGGGGCACCCACAAAGTGTGAGGGCGCACAAAAGGAGGGGGCTGACTCAGCAGCTGTGCAAGTATCTTCCACAGCTACAATAAAAATTCTCATTCCTGGAGGATGACATGTTCTCCTGGTGCTGTAGCTCTCTGAAAACCCAATTACTCCATCCAGCTTGATCCATATTAGGTATGCCTCAGTGATGGATAAGCTTGGCAATAACTCTATCTGCAAGAACTCTCATCAGAAGAGTGAGCCCCTAGCAGCAAAAATAATCAAAAAGCAGGCAGGAGCAAGGCTAATCCATTTAAGCGAGACTAAAACAGCCTTTATTATTAATAATAATAAAAAATAGGCTTAACTAGTGATGCTAGAAATTATCTGTGTCGGTCAAGCAAAGCACAGATCATGCAGCTATTGAGTGCAACCTGATCTGTGGGTAAGGAAGGAAGAAAAAGAGAACGGGAACTGAGGATACTTGGAAAAAGACAATACACTATCAGCTCTCTGAGCCTCTCACAGCATTTCATTGGCTTCACCCCATCAACTCAAAAATCAAAGAGCTTCAAGCATCAGACATTTGCCTCTGCTCCATCTTCATCACAGCCAGACACAGCCGTGCGATTAAAAGAATGGAGAAATAAGGAGCTTACAGATTCACTTCCCTCGGCTGAGACGGTGACTCACAGCACCGAGGTATCGATCCGCAGGTCTGGCCTCTGCCGATAACTACACGCCATGGGGGTTAATTTAACTCCCCACCACCTGGCACTGCCTCAGACACTTTGCAGAGAACAGTTATAAATTATATAGCACTCCAAAGGAGCAGAGCAGGAGAGCATTTTTTTTTCAGCATCTTTCTTTTGTTACCCATCCTCCTGCAAACAGATCTGCTTTGTTGTTTCCAAGTCTTACTTGTTTTCTTCCCGAACTTACATTGCAGTCATCTACTCAAGCACAAACTGCTCACAGGACACTGTAAATTAGTGTCACAGAAAAGAAAAAGGGTAAAAAAAGAGTAGACTTTCAAAACAGCCAGTCATTTTTATCCAATATACCAGGGTACAGACATGCATGCACATGCATACACACCAGAGAAAGCAATTTCTGCAAGGAAGCTTAAGTAAACATACAACTAATCTTCATCTTACAGAAAGGCTGGTGATTTTAGAAATAAAAGGGGTACCTTGAAAGAGTGCAACAGTGAAAAGTGAAAGGACACAGACAGAATTTATTACAGTGATAGCTCCTCCGATATGGCAGTGTTGTATAGCAGAGGGTAATTTGGAAAAAAGAAAGATCAAAGCCTCCTCATTTTGGAACTTCCTTCATCCAGTCCTAACTCGTACCTGGTTTACTGATAACAAACTCTTTAAGGTCAAACAGACCCGTGACGAAATCAGTTGCAAACTTTTGGATTGTATGAAATAGATGTCTGAGTTTTACAGGTGCGCATCATGGTATCTCTCAGCAAAATTTCTGGTGAATATAATCTCACGGCAGAACTGAACATCTGACCACCCATTAAACTCCATGCTCCTAAAATGTTAACCATCAGATTTATGCTCATGATCTTTCCTAAAATCGCACCTCTTCCATCCAGCCTATGTACAAGCTACTGAACGAATCTTGCTGCGTGTTTCTGAACTTAGGCAAACGTTTCCCTTGGATATTACATGGTAGAGCAACTGTTATCATGTGCTTTCAGTTGTGGCAACCTGTGAAATGTTGAATTGATACATGGACAAAAAAGCTTTCCTCTTGGAAGGTAGGCCATTTTCTATCCTTAATTAGAGTCTAAGGAAACAGAACTTTGTGTTTGGTTGCTTCTTTTTTTATTGTTTGTTTGGTGGGGTTTTGTTTTGGTTTGGTTTTGTTGTTGTTTGTTTGTTTTTTAAAAACCCCACAACTTAGTCCATGTGTTTTCTCTTTAATTGTAGTGATTACCAGAACCTTTGCCAGGTTATTGTATTTTCAGGTATTTCTGCAGTTTACAAAATCCTCTCTTCCCATTTTCCTGGCACTCAGGTATGAGTTCCAGCTTAAAACCTGGAAATTACAACAGAAATTGCCACATACCAGTATTTTACATTGGCATTTCAGCTTTTGAAATGCTTGGGGTTAGAAGTATTAAAAAACTAAATTCTGTTTTATGCAGTCTCTTAGCCCTGCCTGCAGCCCTGCCACAGAGGCTTAGCTCAGAGTATAAAAATTCCCATGTTCCTGAATCAGTGAGAGACTGTCTAGCCTGCTCCTCTATCTCTGACAGTAGTCAATACCAGAAAATTTAGATAAGAGTGCAAAACCACACTGGAGCAGACTATTACAGATTCTGCACACAGTATAACTTCTCCTTTCCCCCTTACTCCTTTAATTTCAAGTGCTGTGCAGTTTTCTTAAGGATATAAAATTCTTTCTTTACCATCAGTGATGATTGTTTCATGAGCAGAGGCAACTAACCATGCCTGCTTGAAAGGGAGAACAGGATTTCTATCTGATAGAGAGCGACTACTGCTCTCCAGACTCTCCTGAGCTAATACGGTTTATTTCACTTAGGGTATGTCTGCAACTAAGGGAAACTTAGGCAAGGTAAGCCAAATTAAGTACAGGTGTAAGTTTAAGGTGCATTAACTAAGGATCTCCCATACAGATGCTTTCAGTCAGAAGTCAAAATGAATCTGAGCAAGCTAATGAGAACTCAGAGCAATTTATTTCTTCAGAGTGTTGAAGGGGTTTAGTGAGTTCTAATATATCTGAAATTCAACTCTTTTCATTAACTTGGTTTCACTTAACCAAGCACTCCTGGGTAGACAGGCCTGTGAAATCTGCGTGTGACAGACCTTGCTGAACCTTTACAAGTCACTCATGCACTCGTGATTCTCCTGGACGTGGTGTGTGAACAAATGGAGGAAAACACTAATTCATCTTTGCATGTAATTTTGTCAGATCTTATGCAGGCACTTGCTTGCTCAGGGCTGAGATTTGTTAGTAGCAGACAGAAAAAGGAGATATATACCTCAGCTTGAGATTTTGGCAATCTTCTGCATATAAGCATGTGTAAAATGCAGCATAACAGCCTTTTCATTTCATCTCATTCTTATCTGTGATGCTTTTAGAAATCAAAGTACGACATTTGTGCATTTTGTGATTATAATTTTATTGACAGAAGAAGATATAATAGTTACATCTAATGTATCCCTAAGGGTTGATAATTGGATGTAGATTGTATTCTGGGATGGGAGATCTGACATAAATGCATCTAAATCTCTGAAATAGACTGGAATGTGATGGGCCGGAAGGTAAAGGCAGGAGAATGATGCATAAGGTATGAATATAATATGCACTTTCATTTCATCATTTCCAGCAAAATTTAATAGTTACATTCACTCACTGTCCCACTATGGTCTCCTCTCAAAAGTACATAGCAAACAAACAAAAAGAGGGAATGAGGACTGTGAAAAAATATGAGTAGTGCTGGGCCTCTGTAATTTCTACAAGGAGACAAAAAGTATTAGCTTATGAACTCAGTCTCATTCACAACCACCATTTTCTGAGCATGGACTACAAATCAGCACATTATCCCTCTGGCTCTGAAGCATTTCATTAGGCAACAACAGCAACTGGAAATATCACTGGTCAGTCATGCTGCTGCCTCTTCCTGGCTGGTAGAAAGCTGCAGAGTGAACAGGCATAAGGGCAAGAGAGACACATCTACCACCTGGTGGTTTGACTCTCGGACTGAAGCGAAACGGCTTTTGCAAGGACACGCCAAACTCCTAGGAAACCAAGCACTTGTCTTTTTTTAATTGACTGCATGATGAAGTTAGGATGTGTAACACTGGGGCTGAAAGGAGCATTGTGAGACATAAACAGATAGAAAAGTATCACTGGGGACTCAAGGAAAGACCCAGCCCCTTGGAATGGGAAGCGCTACCCTCTCAGCTATACAGGAAGGGTTAGATTTAATTTCTCAGTGCCGTAAGTGGTACTATACAGAGATGACAGCTAATCTAGTTTTAACCAGTTACCCTGCATATTAAAACTGTGTAGCTGCATTTAGCACCAAAGTCCTTATCTGGAAATTCACCTAAGCACTGTACTGAACAAGTGTATGCTCACCTGCCAGAATACTGAAGGAAAGCCTACAGAAGTCAACAAGTGTCCAGATGCAAAACATGGTGTGTCTACAGGTGAGTGGCAATTCATCCCATGCCACTCCAGAATTCCTGAATGAAACCAAGAGGCTTTTCATATTTTGCTCCAGACCAAGCAAGAAAGCTCCTAAGAGCTGCCAAGTCATTTAGCAGCCAGGAATCTCACCTAGTCTTGAAAAGTGAAGTCCAAGCCCTTGTTTTAATTCAGGGAGAGGAAGAAACTGAATTGTGCTCTCTTACATTGCAAGTGACAGTATTGAACATAGAAAGGAGCCTCTCAATTTTTACTTGAAATTCCTCCCTGGAAACAGGATACTCTTCCAATGGAAGTTTCCATAGTGCAAACCATTTTTGTTTGTCAAATCATCAGCTCCTAAATATTAGTTTTCTCAAAATGCCTTCAGGCAGCTTCACATACAAGATTTCTGAAATGTCCTGTTGCAATCTTTGTTTCACTGTCTGTACCACAATGCCCACCAGACTGGGAAGCAGCCTACAGCAAGCACGTGAAAGATCAGCTGTGAAGACAAGTGCAAACTTTTGATCTAGCAAATAAAACTGCAAGTTAATTTTGTTTTCAATTCAAGAGATTTAAGAGAGATGCAGGTTTCTTCCATTTCAGTAGAATGTCTATCACCACATTTGCTGCAACTCTCACAAACCAATATATTACAGCACTGTTAAGAGAAGTGCTTGGGCTTCACTGTCAAAAATGTTTCTGTCTGTTGCATTAACACTGAGAGATTTAAAGGTGATTCCTAAGTGCAGAGATTTGTTTTTCCTTACAGTATATTACTCAGTGTTTTTCAGCCTTTGCAATTTACAGACCCCTGAAGGCATTTTCCAGGGTAGGTGCAGAGCCTTATAAGCAAGCTTGAGTCCACAGTCAATTGATTTTTCATAGCTGCTTTTAACAGACTCCCACTGCTCCCCCTCAATTAGCACATGGGTCCCCAAGGGCCTGCTGACTGCATCTTGAAGGTTGCTGCTCTGCCACAGCAAGCCAGTTGAAGGGTTGTTTATACAGAACACAGCACCAACCTGATGCTGGTGTGGAAAGCTGTACACCTCTACCAAGTTCAAGAAAATCTATGACAACACAGCAGAAATTGGCAGTAGTCAGAAATTGGGCCAAGTCAGAAATCTTTTTAAACACTGTTCTTCTGGATTTGTAGTTTTGGAAATACATATAAGTTACAAATTAATAAGTATCAAGAACTGTAACATCAGAGGATATCCTGTTCTGCTGATAAAAAATCCTTCAAGAAGAAATTACTTGTCGAACCAGCTCGGTTTTTTTCCTACAAAAGCTTACGCTAAAAAAGCCTCAGCTAAACAAAGAAGAATGGGAGCTGAGACCCAAGTGAAGCATCCTCTCTGCTCTATGCACATGTAACAGCATTAGGAAAGCTGCTGCCACCTATAGTTAACCACCGGCTCTATCCACCCAGATCCCAGTTACGAGAGGGACGCAGCTGCCTAACTGGCTCATACAATATTCAAAGGTGAGCCAAAACATTCTCCCAGTTGATACACACCCACTTCTTATTATCAAAGCAGCTTGTCAACATGCCTACAAAATAATGCCATGGGAAAAGAGCAGAGGTTAATCTGTAAAAGGGGCACGACAACTGATGAAGACCCACAGCTGCTGCGTCTGGCAGCCAGTCCATACACAGCAGGTCAGCAGCTCCACGGGGAAGACTAAGCTCAGTCTGGCTGAGGGGTCATAAAATAGACTCTCCTGTCTCAAAATCACTGTAATCAACTCTGACTAAGGAAAAAGCAACTCTAGAGCTGCTGAGACACTCAAGAACAACAGGAGCACATCAGGACAAGAAAAAAGTAGAAGCAGGCAGCACACTAAGTATGCCTAGAGTCTCAGCTGGGAGCCTCAATCTGTGCTTCCAAAGACAAAGTAACACAAAATAAAAGTCACCAAAAAGCCCAATCACTTTAATTTGTCCTTAAGGGCTGCAAGTGTCACAAAAAGGAAATCCAGGTAAAGTATGGAAATTACCAAGCTTCAAAACACTATCGTATTGAGACAGAGACGTTTCAGAGGGAATCTGGTAAAGGAAACACCATTGCAAGAAAACCACTCAGGCAGGAAGTAGTGACGCTGCTTTCAAGCAGCTTCTGGCAGAATTCTGCCCTGTCCCAACTCCTTTGGCAATTTTATTGTGAGATAATGAAGAAAAAAAGGGCAATTCTACACTATCAGACATACAGTAAAAGATTATTTTAAAACATGAGAAGACCAAGAAGAGGGGAAGCAAGAGAAGTTCAGGAGAACTCGGTGCTGCCGAAGAATCAGCTGCTTGTGCACCCGCTCATCACGCTTCCCCAGACACTGTTTGCTGCAGGTACCAGGTACCGAGCACACCACCTACAGACAAAAGCAGAAGGGTGAGGAGCTACATTTGAACGAGAACAAACAATGAGGAAAGCTGCCCAAAACCTTCAGCTGCACCAGTCTGGTGTTTCCCAGTGATTTCCACTGCCAATGGAAGAAAGATGTGGTGATCTTCTGCACGCACCGTTTGCCTACTCAATTGTTACTGCTCCTTCAAGCTTTGTCTTTCATACACTCCCCATATTTCACCTGTCAGAATGGGGGAGGAATCTGATTAGCTAGAAGCAGTTTAAGCAATAAGGGCACGGTAGACTGAATTTCTGGGCAGCAAAAGGCCACCTTGGGTACTCTGATGAGGCATTCACTATCTGATTGCGTAGATTAAGGAGGAACCTGGCTCTTTTGTCTCTTCAGTGTGTGTGCAGCTCCCATTAGCATTAATGCAAGCTGCTTACAGGCACTGAGAGCCTGCCAAACAAGTAACAAACAGCAGCTTTTCATTCAGCATACATGAGCAAAAAGGGGGCACAAGACACTCAGCCATCTATTGCAAGCACCTGACAACTATTTAAACATTGAGTCAAATCCAGGAGTTTTATATAACAAAATGATATAGAAAACATTCACTGGGTAAGCAACAAGAATATGATACATACCCTGCCACATGTTTCTGCATGGAGAGGACAGTTCCAAAATGATGTATGATAATATAAACAACAAAAATACAAAAATATGGCTTTTTTGGTTTTTTTTTTTTAAGATTGCCCAGGGCATAAATCCTCAGACTTAAACTAAGCCAAGTTCTCATGAGACTAGTATAAATGATCCATTTTCTCCTCCAAACAGACTAGTCAATTTTTTGACCTATACATTAGGTGTAAATTTGGAATAAAGGTATAACCACTGTCCAAAAAAAAAAGGCATCCCAAACCCAGCAACCAACCAACCAACAAAGCAAAGATTGAAATTACTCCCCATCTTTGACTCGACATTGAGACACACATTACAAAAGGAAACAAGAATTTCTCCGTCTCTAAGATGTGGAAAAAAACCTACCATATTTCCTAGAGCAGCCTTTCCTAGGAAATGTCACTTCTCTACTAGGAAGGCTTGAGCAAGCATCCACAGTACAACCTGACATCAGTAGAAATTTGTAGGGGCTGTCAGCCAGACAATCAGCATCAAGGACTATCATCTAGAACCTGAAAACCAGGAACAGCCAAACCAGCATTTTGTTCCTTTTGTGCCTTGCAGGTGGCTTAGACTACACTTAATGATTTTTATGGAAAAATTTCCACCCCTGTTCCCCAGCCTGGGGCTGGGAGAGAATTTACCAATTAAAGGAGCAAATAGCAATGGTTTTATGTTATAAAAAGAGACATTACTACTAACATCTGCAGTTTTATACTGTACAGAAAAATATTTCCTCAAATGATAATAATAGTAGAAATAATACAATGCTGTGTAAGTTTATTGAATACAATACATTCTACAAAACCCCAGATAGCTTGTTAAATATTTAACAAACACAAATATTTAGTATTTAATAAGAACTAAATATTAATGGAAATAAAAAGTAATAGGCATTTTTCTGATGCTTCCAAAATTAATTCCAGTCAAATGATGCCCATCTATCAGAGATACCAGAAATGCTGCTCAAAACTGGGGCATCCAAGATGTTCAAAACTGATGTAAGGCAAATGCTGGTAATTTTTTCATCAAATCATAGTTATTTTAACAGTGGCTAAAGCTAATTGAAACAAATTCTTAATAAATAGTAATAAATTTACCTTCCCACCCTCAGGGACTGTTGGAAGGATTAGTCGATATTTGCTCATAGCTTTCAAGTTGGAAATACTGTATGAACGCAATTATAATAATCTTGCAGAACCCTTCTTTAGCAGCTTACTCTTGTCTGTAATTAGATAGAGTGATCAGATTATATTTTATATTATAGTAGCATTTTCCTTTATCAACATTCAGCAAGGGGCTCCAGAGGGCACCTATGGCCCTTTAATGACTTTACTATTTTTCACTTAGTAACAATCAAATAAAGTAATCACATCCACAAAGGAAATTGAGTAACTTGCAGGTACACACACAGCAAAAAGCAGAGTGCTCCCCTTCCTAAACTGACAGGGCTTTGAGAAATTAGCTAACAATAATAGTTTAATAATGAAACAGATGCTCAGCATGGCTTGGCTGCTTTATCCACAAATAGCCCTGTAGGAAACTTTTCACCATTGTTCACTCCACAAGTGAAGCTGGTGGCAGACTGCAGAGCAACCTTCCCTTTTATTTTTCACCTCCTGGAAGTGACAGGCTGTGTTTCACAAGTTCTTGCCATGTATTTTCTCTACACAGTCCTCCCTCAAACCGACTGAGGAGGCTTATTTCTAATGGAGACTGGCAATCTCCTACCAGTACTATAGTAACAGGAAGGAAACAAATAGCAAAAAGGACAATCGGGCTGGTTCTCACTGTGTACTGAAGGATACACTGTCAGAAATCATATTCTCACTGCCTGCTCTATGCCCCTGACTGGAACAATCTAAGCAGAAGAGGAAAGGTACGTGAGAAATACATCAGCAGCAAAATTACATGAGGTTTGTGTCTTTGGAGAAGATGGGTTCAGTGCTGATAGCTCTTGTGGGATGAAGACAGTACTGCTGCTCTTGTATTAGCTGCTCGGGGTCATACGCTTCCACCTACAGAATCACTGCTCACGGATACACATGGCACAGAATCTCTGGCCATGAGAGGCCAGCGGGAGCCTGAAATGGCATTCCATCACCAGCCTATACACGACTGATTGTCCTTGCATGGCCTGCATTTCCCAGTCTCTTGCTGTACCTGGCTGTGCAGGCTTTAGCCAACCATGCACTAAACAGACCAGTGGAAGATAAAAGAATGCACTTCTCTCATCTCCTTTTTCCCCCTCTCCTTTCCCCCTCCCACGCTCTGAAACATGCACACTCTCTTTATCACATGACAAGAAAGGCCAATCCATGATATGTAAAAATGGGAAGGAGCTTCATATTCTGCTGTATATAAATCCCTGAAGATCATGTGTGTGGGATACGAATAAAACCGCTCCACCTGTGTCATTTTTAGCAAAATCCGACTGCCAGTGCTTTAACACAACAACAAAAAAGTTAAACATTTCTGAGGCAGCTCAAATAATAGCCTTGCAGGCTGAATGTGATAGATCTTCTATTCCAATTCTACACCTCTCCTCTCTCGGTCACACTACAAATGCAAGAGGGAGGCTGCAGGGTATTTGTTTCCAGCCATCAATAATAAGTGAAGTCTGTTTCAATTCCTCTAAACCAATCAGCTAAAAAAGATTAAAAACAGCTACCATTTGATGCTATTGTGACAGGTCCAGGAGAGGAACCGAACACAGCTGAAATATTTATCTTTTTGGAAGGCTTTCACTGATTCAGAGAACCAACATCACCAAAATATGCAAGCATGATGGTCCAGGGCAGAATTAGGTTTTACACCTGCTACAGAGCAGTTCATAACAGCAATGTTTCCCTGGTTTTAAGATTAAAGACTCACAGGAAAGCTGGTGCTACTAATTTCCAGATTTCCTGCTAATCCACCAACTAAGACTAGAAGAACACTGAAGCATCACTGTTTCAACCCAAAGCACAGTTTGAAATGTGTCGCTTTTGCAGCCATTTTTAGTCCCAGGCCAAATGGCATGGTCACAATTTACATTCACTCTCACTAATGCAGAGCTTTAAATAGGGGTTTTCCAGCCTTAAATCAGTGTCAGCCCATTACTAAGGGAGCATATAGCAGTCAGGAATTTAATGGATTTAAAGGGCGGATGTATTGATGGCTGTGAAGTGGAAACTATTTATCCTGTAAATACTGTAACAGCTAAGACAGCTCATTATAATTTATTTGTATCAAACGCTAGTCTAGGGAAGGGCTGGCAGCTGCAGGTTCTGTTACTGGAAGAGATGTGGAACCGAGGTGCCACAGGGGCCTGCTGCTGCTGGGGGTGACCAACAGCTGGGAACCTGTACTTGCACCTTTCACCCCTGCTAACCAGGAGTATTCTCTGAGTAAGGCAGACACATAAATACTCCTTCAGGTCTAGTCTCCAAGCTGTGCTACCCAGCTTTCTCCATGCACTGTCATGTATGACTTGGAAGTGCTGCATGGGCCAGGCTAGACTGTGGGATTCCCATCCCAGGACAGTACAGAGATCATCAGCAAGCCACTGCTCCATATGGAAAGCACCACACAGAAATATGTAGTTTAAATTGAAAGTTACCACAGCCATTTTCAGTACTCTTGGACAGGCTGAGATGTCAGAAAGCTGGGATGCTTGCTTCCCCCTCCTGTCCTTGCCAAACCTCAGAAAATGACCTTGATAAAAAATTTTGAAAGTAGGAAAGATGGATTTTTCAGCCAACTAGTAGCACATCCAATAACTATTGAACTGTTCTGGCTGGATAGGAGCCTGAGAGCATCTTAAAGCCCCTACCTTAGTGATTCCCAGTCTCCAAATTGTTCAGTTCTGTATAACCTTTCAACTGAATTATCTGAGAAAAAATTGGGAGATAATCCCAATGATTTCCACATAAAACCCTGCTAGGCCCTGTGAGCATTAGAAGACTGGAGTGGGAATGAGAGGGAGGGAGGAAGACAGTAAATACTGCACACTTCATTTTCCTTCAAGGAGTACAAAATTTATAGTTCTCTTTAGGTTTTTTCCCTAAGATTTGTTTACTCTGCTTTGTTATCAAGCCAATTAGGATGCAAACCTACCTCCTGCTTGCACAAAAACATGTCTGCAGGCAAGCTGCAGACCTGCTGTTTCTTATTCCATGCAAAGGATGCTGCAAGTCAGCATTCTCTATTAGATGCTCTTTCAGCAATAACCCCAGTACTGGCTTTCCCTGAAGCTACAATTTAATGCTTTTTGACCACAGAAACACTTTGTTTTTACATGAAAATATTTAATAGTTATCTAGAGATCAATACTTACAAGTTTAGGAAAATGCCTCACCCCTCAGGAAGAAAGGGGTGCTAATTTTGAGAACTCTTAGAGTATGTGGCATCCAAAACATGTCTCCAAGGCCTGCCTTGCTTCTTGGTCAGCAGTCTCTCTGAAGCCATTGAAGTTGCCACTGAGACTCTCTCCAATTGCAAGGCAATTGTGTCAGGTTAAAATCTAAAATTAGAGGTGTTCGTGGACATACTGCGATGCTTGGGTCAGTTCAATGCACTTCAAGGCACCCAAATTCATCAATGCTACCTCTTGTTTTGTTGCTAGCATACAAGTTGTTCTAGAAGGATCTCGATACAAAAAACCAGAGATGATTTAAAGCTGCTACTAGAGGTACCAAGACTTTAATTCTCACATGTTACTAAAAAAAAAGAAACCCTTTCACTCTCCCATTCTTGGCTGTTAACTTTCATTTGTTTAGATGCCAGCACACTACACTTCATAAAAATTAACACTTTTTTTTTCTTTAAACACTTACAAGCTTATTTTCCTCTTGCCTGTACCAGCTGTTTATCTCCTGACTTGATGATTCTCTTTGGAAATGTGAGTTGACATCTGGGTATGAGCGGATGCCGTAAATTGCCAGCATTTCTGTCTACTTATGCAAGCAAAGATTAGCTCCTCCAACCAGAGTAGCATCTCTCCTAAGAATGCTAACATTATGATACATAACAACCTTCTTCTTTCACTGCTATTACCCCTTTCTTCTCATTCAAGTACCTTCTTCTTTTGCTGAAGGCAAAGCAATGCATTAAGGCACTAGGCAATACAAATAAACATAATTTAAAGAGAAAGCATTCCAGAAAGTTCTTTTTATCACTTTCAATAGGCAATAAGGAGTATGAATGAAGTACAGACCCCGGAGCAGGTCAGAGGACTCAAGATTAAGTGAATCCATGGGCTCTGCCTAACTGAGCACAGCAGCTAAGGAAACCTCTGGTCTGGATCCAAATCTTTGCCAGGATAGAAAAAGTAGGAAAGGGAGAGGCAGCTCCAAAAAGCACCAGGTAATTCAGCATGACCCTGGCTTGCTCATTTGACCTATCAGAGGAAAATACTCCATATTTGTTTCCTCTCATGCTCACTTTTAGCAATTTTTCACAGCTTTTATAATGTTAGGTATCCCGTGCTTGGCTAACAGCAGGGGATGTGCACACAATGCCTATGCCCATGCCTCATGCATTCCCACAGAACTTCACAGAGTATAGGACTGCTCCTGTGTCTTCCAACACCCAACACACAGGAGAATCCACCTTCTCCATCCTCTTAAAGGATGATATATTGAGCCACTGGCAAGACAACACATGAAAGGTATCACGGCGCCAAAGGCTTCCAGTTAAACTGTTCCTCCTTGAGCCAACTGGCTGTTAGCAGGATGGCAAAATCAACAGATGCACCTGGGCTATACTACACACTACTCATCCTATTTTAAGCTTTAAAGGTTAAAGCCAACACCTTAAATTACATGAGGAATGCAAGGCAGGCATGGAACTGAAGTGTCACATGCTCCCTTGAGAGAAATGTGTCTCAGACAAGGAACAACACTGTCAGAAGCAGTTTTACACATAATCCTTGCAGACAGAAAATCAACACTTTGAGGTTTATTCCACGACTCTTGGATTTGGGAGAATCAATGGGTAACACAGGGGTCTCCCAAATACAAAACAGTAACTGTTTTTCATAAGCCGAGAGTAGATTTTTTTGTGTACTAAATTAAAACTGTCAAAACTTTTTTAAAGCTTCCACACCCAAAGCAGGGATAACTCTGGCGTTCTTTGTACTTGGAAAAGCTTTCTGAGTTCTAACTCATAAATAATAACACTGAAAAAAAATCCCACCGCGGTGAGCAGAAAAGAAAGCACAGAGCAGCATGGAATAAGCTGTGTGATTGTGGTTTCTATTGAAGTTATTATTTATCTACCATTGGATATGGAGTATAGTGAGGAATAGAAATGAAGAAAAGGAGGAGGAAAGTGAGTTGGGTCTCTGCCCAGAGAAGGAGGATGCTATTTAGCTGAACAAGAATCAGCTCCACAGAAATGCTGATGGATGGTTGGGAAATAATGTGCTGTTATGAAGGGGGAAAAATACCATACATAAGTTTTATAGGCTGTTATATACGAATGATCCCTTAGCCTCTGCTTAAAGGCAGCTTACCATTGTGGTGTTAACACTGGTGAGAAAAGGAGCTGATGCAATCTGGCCTTCTACCCACTATGAGTATTCATTGCCATTCTGATAACTTTAGAGTGGCAGGAGCTCTAGCTAATCCCTCTGCTCCAAATGCTCAAAGCTCAGGCCATCGCATTTTAGAGTCTCCTTACAACCTTGTTTCTACACTTCAGGAGGGAAGCCAAGTCCTACATAGACATGTGGAGACACTATGGGAAGCAAAAATCATGACCACTTAGGCTTAAATGTATGAAGGTTACGTTACAATGTAATAGAATAAAATAGTTTTGATGTAAGGAAAAGGAAAGCAAGAGGCACACTTTGCTATTAAATTACATAAACACTGCTTTGATTGAACTGAGACTCCCCTATCAACAGATCAACTTGCTTGCTCACTTATCTCCTCCTGCTTCACACTGCTCCCCCACACACTCTTCTTCCAAAACAACCTCCCTCACTCATTTAGCTTGTTCAACCATACGGGAAAATGTTTCTGAAAATAAACCAGTTCTGACATTATTCTGAGATCTTAAGTTCTTGTTTTACCCAACAGCCCAAGTTACTGCTCCATCCAAAGCAGAGTATTCAGATATGTTCAAAAGTCTAGGCAGATTTGTGTGATGTGTTATTTGAAGAAGGGCTAAATTTTTTGTGATTCCCAAAGCCAGGAGACAGTAATCAAAGGAAGCACCACAGACACAAACTGTTCATGGAGCCTGTTTCACATATTATGCTTATCCATTGCAAGCTCGCTGGTCACACTGCTATTTTTCCATTTTGTTTTTGCATTACTTACCTAGAGATGAGTATGGTTCTGAGCAGAGATCAAGAAATGTCTCCAGGAATGCACACAACACAGAAAGAATCAGGAATTTTAGTGCTTTCCCTACTTGTTCAGTGTCCTTCCCACCTTGCTTGTAGTCACACTTTCTGACAGCAGCAGTTTTCCATAGAAGTTTTATGACATGGGGCTTGATGCAACATAGACCTGGGATTTGCTAATGCATTGAACCATTTGAAGAAGTGAGTGGCAAAAATCCTTTTTGAGCACAGGCAGCTCTGGCTCTCTTCTCACAGGAGACAGCAAAATGAAGGATAGTGAAGGAGACTGGGGGAAAAGGAAGATGATTTCAAAGAATGAAACTGGAATGCCACTGACATTCACCTCACTCTTCTGCTTATGCCAAATAAAGAGAGATGGAAGAACAATCCTGACCCAGGAACTTTATTAGGTGTCTTGAAGTTGATAAAAAAAGAGCAAGAGTCCACATACACCTCTGAACAGGGTCCAGCAACTAACTACTTGTCCTCCCACAAGATATACACAAACCAGATGGAAACTCCTTACTGAACACACAAGTGGTGATCTTCTCTAGGTTTTACCTACAGATGTAGGTATCTCTTCTGTACCTATTTAGTCCCCACTGTGATAGGGTATTGAGCCTAGGTAGGTGATGCTGCACACAGACCTTCTGTAGGGTGGGCTGTGCCACAGCCCATCCTAGAGCAATCTCATCCTAGAACAGAGCTTGCAGCCCATGCTGGCTCCATTGCCTCAGCCAGTAAGGTGATCACCAAATGCATGAAGACTGCTCCTCTGCCAAGAAACACCCCCATTCCTTGCAAAGCACTTGTTATGCCACAAGACTGTAATTAAAAAGTATAAACATCACTGCCTCTTGTTTAGTATTATTTGGATTGAGGGGCAACAAGGAAGTTCTCCATTACTAATAAGAAAAGTAACTAAAACCCCCGACAAGCCCTGACAGCTCACCAACACAGGGCAAAGCTCCACAACTGTCCTCATGGGAACTGGCAAGCACAGTGCACAGGAAAATGAGAACTGTTTGAATTAACAGGGAACATTTGCTCTAAATAAAAGCTATTTTGAGGAATTAAAGCAAACAAATGTCAGCTCCATGTAGCAGCGCGCTGGGATGTGATGTGCTGTAATGTGTTGTGACACTTCACTTCATAAATTAAAGCTCTTTTTTCTCCCCCAGGGAAAGAGAATTCAAGTGCAGTCAAACACTTGCACTTGGAAGGTCTGCAGGCTTGACACTTACCCGTTTGTGACTCCACTGATCCCCCTGAGAGGGGACACCTCTGTGCCTGCCCTGTGGGCTCCTCTGTCCTCTCTTGGCCCCAGGAAATAGCCACACAAGAAGCCTGGAGCTCACAAGCAGACAGCAATGCCATCGCCTTACCCCGCTGCCAAGCTCCAGATAGCGCTCGTCAATTGACAAGGTGAAACCAGCTGATGTCACAGCCAAAACTCTCGGTCTGAGCTTACACTTATTTTATATCCTGCTTATCTGTCCAAGCACACGACACTCATTTGAGATATTTACTGTATATAAAGCTACCACTCTCACAAGACTAACTGTGGAATGAAAGGCCAAAACCCACCCACTTCAAACATCATCCCACTTCAGCTGGCATGATTCAGAGATGAAATGAGTGTGGGCTTAAGTGTCACCACTCAACTCTTTGGCACTGAAAGCTGAACTGCACAACGGTAACCCTATTGCTAAACTAAACCAGTTCAACACAAGGACTGTAAAGCTCCCTGAGGAAAGAAGACAATTCTGCATTCCTGATGATCAGCACAAAGGAGCACACATACCCATCATGGTCCTTTGACATGCACAGGTCTTTGGGAAGACCCTCAAAAATAAAGAAGTAGGAAACAAAATGAGAAAAAGACAAGGAATAAGACAGTATAGATGACCTTGTTCATAAGAAAAGAAGAAAAGGAAAACACCCAAGCCCTACCACTTCCTTCAGAGCATTCAGCATTTTCCAGTCATTGCCTGGAAGGTGCCAATAATGAGCTCAGAGCTGTACAACATACAGACACACCAAGGCAGTTCATTAATTAGATATGGAACCCATAAAGCCAAAAGACACCATGAAATTACACAAGTAGTCAACTTTAGCTCTTCTATCCCCTCTTATTTTCTGCATACAAAATCCAGAGGAAAAAGTCTTAAATTCACGTATTAACTCAAAAGGGAGCCTGAGAGAGTTTTTGTGACTGAGCCCTGCAAAACAAGAGGTACAGGCAACAGTAAGCTGTAACAAAGCTGAGTAAGATGTAGTCGCAAATCCCTTTTTAAGATCCTTGATATGCAGTTACCATCTTGCAGTAACGAAAACTGAGGCATGGCTATAACTGCAGCATAGCATGCAACTGCATCAATATTGATGTGCTGAACGTTTAAGGGTAAATGTGACATGTCAAAACTTGTTCCAGGTGCGCCGTTGTGTCCTTACAGTGCAGCCATGGCAGATGACGTTTATGTGAGGAGACCTAAGGCTGCCTCCTTGTGTGGTGTGCACAGCAGGGACACAGTTACCTGCCAGAAGCTGAGACCTGGTGGGAAAAGATGCTCAGAAAGCAGCCTCCACACCTTAGGATGTCCACAACAGAATGTTGCCAGGGATGGGGATACAACCGTGTTCTGGCTTGGCTAGACAGTTTTAGAGGCAGCACAGTCACAACATACCACCCTGGACAAGACCTCAGCCCTCCCCCCTCCTGGGTGCTCCTCCCACTGCTGGTACCACCACAGCTGCAGGCTAGCACAGCTCATGGTGCCAAAGTCCCACAGAAGCAAGCTAAAGAGTATAAACCAATGAGCATGGCAATGACCTCTTACATTTCCTCCTTCCCCTCATAATTCCCACCCTGTACAGGTGCAATGCCAGATGGCAATTCCAGCGTAAGTCCCAAAACCAGCACAACTATGTCACTGAAGGTGTGTCCCTGAGTTCATTAGCCTTGTATCTCACCCACTGCAGACCAATTGCTTCCGGTTTTGGAGCAAGCTGCCAACAACTACCTCACAAGTTTTCATATCACAAGGTGTGGATGTGCTCTTTTACATATTCAGGGGAGCCTCACCTAATACACCACCTCTGATGGAAAGAAAGAGCCCTTATCTGAAGATCCCCACAACATCACTTCTGGAGTAGATGATTGCTTCTATCATTTCTGTAGTCAGGCTGTTGGAACAATGAGAAAAAGCTTTCTGCCAAAAGCTACCAGGTGTCTTTCTTATGCTGTGGAATAGTTTGTTAGCTTAAGACAACAAACTCCTTTTAAAAATGTCAACAGTAGTATTCTGCCTAAGTTTGGCCATAGCAGGACTATCCTTTTCAGTTGGAACACTGTGACTACCCAGGCAGACAGGCTCACCAAAGAAAGATAGCTGCTTAAACCTGAAGCCTTTGATCTACTGCCAAAACTCTCGAGCAGTAAGGGACACTTTGCTCCCACTTGTAAGCTCAGACCACTACTAGGCTCAGATAGATGCATCCTTAGAGTTCTCAAGGGAACATTTCAAAGTTTTAATGGCAGTGGCAGCTGCTCTTTATAAGCTGAAGGCAACAACACTTCATTTTTTAAATGGAGGCAGATTCTGATTTATAAATATGAAAATTGAATGTATGCAAAAGCACAACCCTTCTTCTCTTTGCGCATACACAATTCAGATAACTGAACTGATCAGTCACCAAACTGAGCTGAAAGTCATTATGCCAAAGAAAAGACCTTGCTTGCCTAACCTCAATCCAGAATGAATCTAAACCTCTGCTTTCCAACCCTCTGAATATGAATAGGGACAGCGTGAATACGCTGACAGGTCTTTTATTATAGCTAGAGGGTGCAGCAATAATTAAAAACCAAATCTTGTATGTATGCAGCTAAGACACTTCCCAAAGAAATACACTTCACTTCGTCTTTTTGCAAGATTAGGTTGTCAAAATGGTATTTTTTTTAAGTCAGTAAGATAGCACAACGCCTGGGATTTCCACATAAGGGAAGCTTAGAGAAATTGCAAAAGGGACAGATGACTACTGCTGTTCTCCAAACTTCCCTGTACTAGTCTGTGCATGTAACTGTGTGCAAAACACAAGAGCTCAATGTTGCAGCTGAGATGTGACACACAGAGATAGGGAATTTCCAATTCATGGTTTCTTCAGCAACAATTCTACAAAGCCTGCATCCATGCTTCCTGGAAAAAACAGCCAGCAATACACTGGCATTTTGACCAGGTTGCTGTAGGAGCCCTAACACTTGTAGGTTTACTACTTCAATTAGGAGGTGAAACATAACCCTCCACCTACATCATTCTAACTAATTTCTCAGCTGATCTTTTGAGCTCTGCAAAGAGCACATTTCTCACTGAGCACTACAGGTAGCACAAGCAAGTGTGTGAAGTCAAAAGGGATATGAATTATTAAAACGTCTGAACTACTGAGGTTGAAGGGGAAAAAACAGAGAGAAGAAAAGCTCTTTTTTTAACTAAGGAATGACAACATAGTTATTTTAAAGCACTCAAAAAGGTCTTTTCAAGGTTGAAACAAATGGCTAAAGAGAAAAGGCCTACACATTGAGGGTTCTGGCAGACTTCAGATAAGGGCAAGGGCACATGGAGATTATTAGCTTTGGGATGGGGCTCATCTCCTGTCCAGAGAGGCTTTTCCCATGAATTTCACCACTTTGCTGCTGGCTGGTCACAAATCTGGAGAGAGAATACAAAAGCAAAGCAAATTTATGTCTGACTATTTCAATTCCAAACGTGAATATCAAGCAGCAGCCATATAGACTTGTGTCTCAGACAGTGCTTCAGAAAAATCAGCTGTTCCCAAGGTCTCTGCTAGTCAAACTTATCCTCATTGCATTTTCGCATGTGTCACCCTAGAAGACTTCACAGCTTTGTCCATGAACTGCTTTCAGCATATTTCTGACCAATAAGAACAACAACTTTTCCTGGCATAATAGCTTGCTTATGAATTTAGAAATGGTAGTGAGCTAATACCTGGTGCTAGAGCAATAGCTCTAGGCAGTATCTCAGAATGGCTCCTCGGGTGTTATTTGCAGACACCTGCACTCAGCAGGTCACTCTGCCCTGGCCTAGTAGGTCACAAAGGCTTTGCCACACTACTACAGAATTCATCATCTACATTTCACTTTCAAACCACAACCTCATATCTGCTTCTAAATGCAATACTTTTTTAAGATAATAACAGAATAGCCCATATTAATATCCAACTCCCCCTTTTGTTAGGCTCCTGAGGGATTCCAGGCAGTTCCTTAATGCTTGCCATCTCTAGGGATTCATATTTTCCCATATGCTACTGAACTGCAAGTTGAACAGTTGTGTTGTACCACACATGCCTGGCAGAAGAACGAAACGTGATGGAAACTTGAATTACTGGTTCTCAGTCTTTAGGACTTTACTTTTTCCTCATTTTCAAAAGACTTTTTTTTTTTTCCCCATCTGTCCTGCTCCTTCATTTCATAAGAATACTGTTGCCTGAGTCAGGAGAGAAGTGAAGACAACCTGTATTAGGTCAAGCAAATTGCAGCAGTGGGCAGCCCGGTTGGGGTCCTCATCATAGGCAAGCAGCTGTGTGCTGCAGACAGCTTTACCTGGGATTGCAGAGTGCCCCTGCCAGGCTCCTATCAAGGCACAGAGGACAAAAAAAGTATCTCTAATAAGCTCCATTTTCCTGAATTGTTGAGGAGGAGGAGATAGAAAATCATTCCTGTAACACCTCTGGAAAACTTGAAGAGGTTATTGCTATGGAAACCACTCCAGCAAAGCAGGTGCAGAAAAGGGGAGCAGCAGAGACATGCATGGTGCACAGAAGAGAAATTCTTAACACCTGAAATTAAACCCTGCACACCTCTGGCAATGCAATCTATTTTGGATAACATCAACAATCTGCCCTTGGTTTTGTATCAACAAAACCACAGGTAAGTGACAATGAAATGAACACATTAGGCTGTGCAGGAGAGCACTGGCTGCAGAACCATACCAAAACCAGTATATATGGCAGCACAGAAAATCTGGCATAGAATAGGACTACATGTCTTTAACTCCAGCTGAACTAATGCAAACCTTACAGTGGAGCTTGTCAAATACAAGCAGAGCAGCAACGGAGTTTCTTTTCATCAGCCTTTGATGGTAAAATAAAGCTAGGCTGGAGGAAACCTTCAGCACAAGAATGGAACAGAGGAGCTCTGATTGTGCCACACCAATGGCTGTGCCACAGAAAGAAAATACCCTACTGAAATGGGGACTGAAAAAGGAATTGTTCAGCAAAGAAGGACAAATCAGTTAAAAATGAGGTGACAAACAAAAAGCTCTTTGAAAGTGACTTTACCCTACCAAAAAACCTGTGAATCCATATCAATGGCTTTGTGTCAGTTTTAATACTGCATATGAAATCTCTTCATACAGCATACATGCCTGTGTGTATACTTACATTTTTTCCTCCACAAGAGTGTGGCCCCAAGTGTCCCCAAGGATACTGTGAGTAACAAACACACCAGTTGATGGGTAAGGAAATGGCTCACAGGTTGAGCACAAAGGGTGATATTGAATGGGTTTACATCAGGCTGGCAACTGGTCACTAATGGATTGGATATCAGGAGAAGGTTTTTCACCCAGGGTGGTTTGGGCTCCCAGTAAATGGTCACACTCCCAGTAAAGTGGAACAGCCTCCCCAGTAAAGTGGTCACAACACCAGCCTGACAGAGTTCAAGAGGTATTTGGACAATATTCTTGGGCACATAGTGTGACTTCTGAGGATGATCCTGTGCAGGGCCAGGAGCTGGACTCAGTGATTCCTGTGAATCCCTTCCAACTGAGCACATTCTGTCATTCTAAATGTAATATTCAATCTCCACGGTGGAGTTTTGATATGTGTTTAAATGTTCTGCTAAATTGAGGCTTATGCCTATACAAACACATCCTCAGTAAACTGGAGGTTTTGCATGGAAGATGAAGTCTTTCCTGGTGCAACAATGTCATTTTGGTGAGCTGAAAATCTTTAGGTAAACACTTTCCTAAGGCAGGATATATTACTAAGAGTGGCGGGAGTGAAGAACTACAACACTAAGAAGTCTTTTGAGGTCTTCATATCTTCAGGAAAATAAAAGTAAATTTTTATTTATTTATTTATTTATTTATTTCAGGAAAATAAATCTAGCCCCTGGGGTAGATTTAACAACGTGCCTTTAACTTGGCTTCTTTCCTTTTTGGCTACATGAACATCTGTAATCCCCAAATTCCTGTAGCTATTTCTACCAGCTGGTGAAACTGAAACTCATCCAGCAGAGGAAGTCTGAGCCTCACCAGCACATTGAAAAATATAACCCCATTGGGCATGACACAGCTCCACCACAATATAAAACCATGCAGTGCATTTCCAAACTTAAACAATGCAAACCAGAAACCAAAACATTGCAGAGACACAACTGTAAGCCATGGATGGATGAATTGGTTGCCTTTCCCTACCAGAGAAATCACACAAAGGTAACAGTAAAGATCTCCCTAGGAAGGAATAGGTGATGTAAACTGCTCCGGGTTGCTAAGGGTTAACCTCAGCACTGGCAGCATGTCTTCAGTCAAGTGTCTAAGCTTCTGCTAGAGGGGAATTTTACAAATAAACTTACAGGCTTTGCAGATCAATTTTCTACTTGGTTTTATCACTCTTTTCTCAGACCCACTGCATTTCAGTTTCTTTTTCAGATACATTTTAAAGTTTTAGTGCCATTTTTGAAACAATACAGGCCCCCCAGTACTTGAAACCACATATGGAGCTTTGGTAGTATTTGTATTTCCATCAAGAGTATTTAGTAATAAACAGCTATGAAAAACATTACCCTCAGGCTCCAGCACTGTCGAGCATGCAGTACAGACCTTCACTGACTGAATACTCAGCAAGCATTTAAATGATAATATTACATTAGAGTGGTGGCTGTAGCTGTGTAAATAATTGTGCATTGTCCCTGCTCATTGATTTATTTTCATATGTGCACACGTACACGTCTGAAAATGCACTTAAAAAAATTCAAAACCCAGACAGCCATAATCTAATAAACTCCAAAGTGAATCAATAGACTACTTAACAGCAGAGAGATAAACTGCATTTAATAAAAGTTAGAAGGGATGGAGAGAAGGCTGTGCAAGATTCAGCCAGCAATACCAGAAGCACAGAGACTCAGAGAGAGAGAGAGAGGAGCCTGAGGTAGGTGGAGAGGGAGACCAGACAGCACAGGGAGCAAAACACTTTTCAAAAAACCCTTCAGTTTTCAAAGTGCTGTTTACAGAGCAATAAGAGTCAGGAGATTTCTTGACAGACAAAAAAAAGTAACAGAACCCAGTAAATATTCAGGACAGGATGACCTTCAAAGGAGCTCTCAGCAGCTGATAAATTTAGTTTCTGCTAATGCAGGGGCTCTCATACAGCTGTGCAGCAGTCATCTAAAAACTGGGTCTTGTACAGTTGTGACACGGAGGTTCCCTTGTGAGAAAGCACTGAACATTTTTATTTCAAAGTTATTTCTAGGGACTCACGGCATTTCAAGGTATTGAAACTGAGGCACAAAAATTAAATGATGTGCCAAAATTTACAAAGCATTGGTAGCAGAGCTGAAAATGGGTTTATTTCACTTGACTATCAGTCCTGTGCTCTGTTCACTGGCCACTTTTTCTGTTTTCACTCTGCCCTACAATCTTTAAGATAAAGAATTGACTGCAGAAGATTACAGATTCCTGCATGCAATGCAAGCAGCACACTGAACGAGAGTAATGTATGGCAGAACCACCTCTTCAATACATATGAGGACACTGTAGCACAATCTTTTCAGAGTGTGTCTTTGACTTAGGATTTATGCAGTTTCAGAAACAATTCATAACTACCCTCCTCTTAGCTGTGTCAGCAAAAAGGCCAAAATCAGAACAGACATGGGATCGAACTGTTTCACTCCCTCTTCCCATTCTCAAGCAAATATGGAGAAATTGGAGGATGACAAAAAATTATCTCCTTTGTTTATTTCTACTTACAAATGGACACCTGTGCACATCTAGTATCGAGACAACACTGTAGTATTTCCAGAATTCTGATATATTTCTTTATTATTGCTAAACAAAACCTTGCAAGGCACTGTCATTGTGCTTCTGTATTACAAGCTCTCCCTGACAGCAAGAGCCTGAAAGAAACTTTAAAAATGTTTAGAGAACAACTGAGTGGATTCATCTCTGAAACTATGCCTTCTCAGTCAGCAGAAGAAACAGATGAGACACCACCTGAACCACTCTGTTTCTCTCATGTCTGGCACTCATGCTCTGATTTTCCCCTTAGTTGCACAGTCTATGAAAGTTATTATTAGACAAACATAGTTCAAAGATCTTATTCAGAACCTACAGTCTGAGTCTCAGACAATCTGGTTGCACGCAGAACCAGGCTAAGTCGTATTTTCAGTCTCAAGTTTATTAAGCTACCTCGGACCAAACAACTCCAACCACGCCACTTTAACAGGACAAATTTTCAGGGCTAATATCCACATCTGAGGCCCATTATCTATGGCTGTAGCACCAAGGTGCTCTGGCCCTGCATGGAAGGTATGCAAAACACACAGAGAAGATTTAGCAAAGCCTTCTATAAAATCTTAAACATATAGAGCCCAGCATAATTTAAGAATAAACTGAGTGTAACACTCCTCACTGTACCACATCCTTTTCTTCCAAACCTTAGCAGAAGGAAGGAGAGGGGGGAGATATCTTAGCTGTAGTAAGGAAAATGAGATTTTCCACTGCCTCAAAGACCAACTTCAGGAGTTCTTATAATCTTAGTCTAGCGGAAATTCAGTGAAATAAACCATCTTCTGGTGTCTTGTAATGTTTGGGAATTTTCTGGGACTGAAAAGAAAGTATCACATGGCACCAACCACATCAAAATGCTAGATCAACTCTTTTCAGTAAAGGAGTTTCCTTAAGTTCTAGTCAACCTCACCACAGACAGTAAAAGCATTAAGTAACCTCCAGCACCCAGTGAAGATCTGTCAAACTACACAGCTGTGGGCCTCTCCTTTACCTTCCATTTCTCCCTTCCAAATAACATTTTACATTTCCTTATTCTCTTTCTAGTGATTTTTCTACTCTGCTCATCAAAGGAGCAGAATGAATGTCATCACCACTGACACAATAAATGTGAGGTGTGGATGCACCTCACAACAATGTGGTGATGAGCTGGCAAGTAGGACCAACTACCATGCCAGGCAGCACAGACTGTGCTCTCACACAAGTTCTCTCCTCCATCTGGAAGTCACATTTTCTACTGCAATGGTATCTGGATAATGAGCAGGTGTACTGAGACTCTCATCCATGGATGAGCTACTGCCTCTCAGCAGAGATTAGTTATCCTGGCCAGGCTACTTCCAAACACAGCAGCCAGCACTTCTCTCAATGGACCTACCACTCCTTTCAGGTGTCTCTGAGCATTCACAGCTGATTAACACTACAGATGATAACTTAATCAAAGACAGGCTTTGAGAAAGTCACAATGTTGAGTCAGGACAAGTAGGAAGGGGAGGAACAGGGCAGATGACAAATCTGCTGAGGTTAGCAGTGTGGTGCTTCATTTTACAAAACCTTGGCTTTTCTTCTTTCAATCCCAGTTGCTGGCAGTGTGCACTAGAAGTGGCATTTTGGAGGTACAGCTAGCTACTGTAAGAGTGAGAAATTAAGGCTGTGGCATATGAAAATAAAATACAAAAAAAAAAAAAAAAAACACCCTCCAAAAAAGAGAGAGAAGGAGGAAACAAAGTTTTAGGTTAGTTCCTCTGATTTTACACTGATGAAAAAAAAAAAATTGGAAGTAACTTCTGTTTTCATGCTGAGATTAAAAAAAAAAAACAAAAACATGAACAAATCAGCATGGATTTGCAATCATACTTTTCCTAGCTGTCTTTCCTAGCTGAGCAATCCAAAGTGCCAGCTACTCCTTTTCTCCCTGAGTCATACATATGAAGCACTCTGCCAAAAAAAGCGAGTGAAGATTCATCTGTCCTAGGGACTACTGGATTAAAATCTCCAAACCCAGCATTACCATCAGATCCTTTCCTTAAGAGTGTATTAAACACATTTAAACAGTATCAATTTCTTGCTGGGAAAGTCTATGGCTTCCCTTGCCCTGCTTCCATTCTTTTTTCCTTTCTTTTGGGGAACAGCAGCTGGTAAGAGAACAGGACAGTGTTATTATATGCACATCCCTGATGCTTTTCACCACACTAAAACTTAAATGAGTGTTGTATACACCAAATGGAAACTGAAAATCAGGATTGCTTCAAAGCAATGTAGAACCCAGCACCTTGTCTCGAGGAGTTGATTGCACATACGCCTGTCTTGAGAACATAAAGCTATCCTACCTGTTGTGCCATGGTTTGAAAAAGGAGGGGGGAAAAAAAGCAGGCCCAGATAAACAGCTTTTGGCACAGCAGAAAACAACACTTGAATGCAGTGATTCAGTTGAAAGAGCAGTTCAGATTCACACAGGTAATTACAGCATCCAAGCACGAACACAACCCTATCTCACACCGAATCTCTTCTGTATCCCAAGACACTCAGATAGGAGACTAAAAAAACAGAGAAAGGGGAGAGACATTTTGTAGTGTGTCAGTCAGCAAATTCACAGAAAGGAGATAGAACTATGCAGTTAATGCAAAGGAGCTATGTTGACACTGGTGACTGTACAGTTGAGCAGAGAGATCCTTTCTCACAGTCAGCATGTAGTCCATCTGCAAGAGTAGTCACAGGCTATTTAACAAGGTCCTGGCCAAGTCTCAAAGCCATGGAAAACTAAGCAACATGCATGCTTATCACAGCACATAACCCCAGACAGCACAGGCTAGTAATAAGCATACTTGAAAGCTAAAAAACAGTAAGCAGAGAAAAGGAGAGGCAGAGGATGCCCAGATGATAGAAGAAATGCATATAAGATGTTATATAGGAAAGAATTAGGGAAGAGGATTGAAAATGACAGGCAATGATAAAAAAAAGCACAGTCACAAGCTAATCACTTGCCACTGGAGCAACCCTCATCCTCCCAAATTCAACTAAAGTAGAGAAAGAAGAAGGAAAGATAAGGGTATAAACTATTTTTTCTTTCGCCAGGTGCTAAGAATTTTAAAGGCACAGTCTAAAAAACAGAGAATTAATTGAACCCAAATTACTTTTGTTATGTGCACTGAAATTAAAGATTACCTAAATTCCAGATGCTTAAATAACATCAAGTTCATTAGTTCCATGTATTTTCTCCACAGAATTCTCTTCACTCTAATTAAGTAATTCAATAAAATTAATTGCATTTGTATTTGATTAATGAAAATATACATTTTGTTAAAGCAACCATATAAGAAAAGCCTGGATTCAGATTGCTCTCTAGCTGCTTACATTATTTCACTTGAAAATAAGAAAGATTTTAAAAACCATTCACAGTGAAGAAGAGGAAGGGCAGGTCAGCACAGTCCTCAAGTCAGTCAGGGACACTTATCCATAGTTTTTGCTTCAGGTTTCCCTGGTAGCACTGGAATTCCAGTCCACCTTATTTCCTTATCTCAAATGTAGCTGACAGCATGAATAGGGGTTGTGAAGAAACTGGAGGACATCTGTGGCTGCTACCTGTTTCTGCATATTCACTACTTTTGGTGATCACATTCATGACTGCATTGACATCTCACACTGAATGAAGTTATTTTGGTTTCCTAAGGCTTTCCTCAGTTCAAAAGCAATGAACAAACCAACTGTCCATGCTCTACTGGTAGATAGCATTAGAGGCCATCTAGATTAGCTGTGGAAAAGGGGCAGAGAACAATGAAACAACATGCTTATTTCTGCTTAAAAAGTTATGTAATTTATTGGCCCTGAAAGTCACTGCCAGTTTACATGAAGGATATGTTTTTCTAGCTTATCTAGACTAAGATAAAGCAATGGAATGCAGGAAAGAAGCTTTTCTGTACAGTGAATCATATCAATTAGCTTAGTTGATAGGAAATACAAACACATTTGATCATACATCATTCAAAGGGACTTTTTACTTAATAAAAATGCAAAGTATGTTTTTGGAAGGATTTACAGCTCCTTTCTGCTCACTAATCAGCCATTTACTGGCCTTTATAAACCAGAAAGCTCTCTGATGTCCCAAGAGGGCACAACACACTTGAAAGAAGGCAAGACTGTCCGTGCTCATTTCCAGCTCTGCTATGTTCCTTATCACTTACTTCCAGCTGCAATCCAGCATCTTTACAATAAAAATGGAAAAAAGGTCTCTCTCTGTCAGCTCATGTACATTCTATCCTCTTGAACATAACCATTATCCTCATAAAAAGCAACTGCCAGAACATGGACCCTCAGTTCCTCCCAGACTGGTTACCTGGCAAAAGACTAGTGAATCTGGAGGCTCTCTGTGAGCAAAAGACTTGATATTTTTCAGCCCCAGAATGGAATTACAGCTGCTTTGTGCCCATGGTCAACATGATTCAGAGCAGAACTAAGCAGCCTGAAACAAGCTAAGTTTATAACCTCTTGGTGTTGAAACAGGCACACACGCACATTGACGGCAAATGGGCACAGGGTGATTTAAAAGGTCAAACTTTTATATACTTCATCCATCCAGAGTATTATTAAGGGGAAACTGGTTTCCTGGATTTGGATAGATTTTTTTATCCCACACACACCACACTGAGCCTATAGTGGTCTGCAAAAAGTCAGTTTCAGAAATGACTGATGCTTCCTTTCCGAAAAATCCCAGTGCTTCTGGCTGTAGTATCACTAATGGGCAAAGCTGCCATAAGCTGACATTGCTGCTGAAAGCAGTCCCTCCTCCCTACCCCAGCCTCTTCTTACTGCCCTTAGGCTGCCCTGACCAAAACCCCCAGGTCAGCTCCTCAGTCTGATTTACCATGAAGTTGCACAAACTTTTACACTAACAAAAGAGATGAGCAAGGGAACGAATGGTTGGGGGCAGAAATCAATCCTGTCAGAGACAAAGTTGACTGGAAACATTATCTTAACAGAGTCAAATCACAGCTAAAATATCCAGTGACATTTAGAAATTGCTTTATCACAGGAAGTGGAAATTCTTCAAGCTTCTTCAGAAAGCAGTTCTGTCAGCAAGTCTTTCCTCATGTGAGCACTGTTCTGGTTACAAACAAGTACATATAATTACATACCCACATGGTAGACCTAACCAGGAGGATTCCAGTAGAGCCCAAAGCTCAGCTTCATCTCCTGAAAACAAGGAATCTGCTTCACAGTTGCCAGTGTATTTCCCATAAAAGCTGAGAACAGACGGCACTAGAGCTGTCCTTGAGAAGAAGATGCTCTAAACCCTGTTTGCCATCAGTAGGATATGTTTACTTAAAACAAAGCCACCAACAAAAAAGCCGAAGTCCCAAACCCAGCAACAACAACAAATAAAACCTGTTCCATTTCATACATACTGCATCATCTCCTGAGTTTGTGACAAGCATCGACAGACAAAACAGCGACCTTATGTAAATTGAGTCAAGCTTACAACCAGTAGAATGAAATTATTTTCAATCAGGAATTGGCTGCTTTCCCACACTATAATCTACACTTTTGAGAACAATTATATTTCATCCCAACATGGAAGCTTTACATTTTACATTGCAGAAATTTTGTTGCAAACCAGCAAACAATAAGCACCACAAAATTTATGCAAGAGCAAAGCTAGTTGGCCTGAAGAACTGTTATGATTGTAACTTCCAGAAATAATCATCATAAAGCTTATGAAGTCTCAGGCAAAGGAGAACTTTCGTGTGACAGACAAAGCGGCATAATTTTGGAAATGGTCACTGCCCTGAAAACTAAATTCATGCTAAGAAAGAAAATACCTCGTTACTTATTTCACAGAGAGCATTTCCAAACGACTCCAGCTGGTACCCCACGAGAGCACGAGCAAGTCAACACTGCTGACAAAGCTGCTGACTGCAAAGAGAGACATGGCTGGAGCTGAACTGGCAGCCTGCAGTATGGAATCACAGAACCAGCAATCTGTCAGCTTGGATGAGGCCTCCTCAAACCTCAACCCCTCTCCTCAAAGTACAATTTATCAAAGTAGAGGTTGGCTATATAAATAAATGAGATTAATGATCTTCCATAGAATCATCAGGATTAGGAAACAAAATGGCCCTATCAACATAAAGACAGCCTAAAACCAGCAAGCCAGTCTAACAGGGCCATGTTCAACCTTTTGCAGAGTTCAAACAGCGTTCCTGAGAACTCTGTACAGTCCCTACAGGCTCTTTACCTGACAAGTACCTAATAAAACATCCACCTAATTTAGTGATTATTTTTGTGGAAGGTATTATTTTGCTCCATCCAAAGCATCACACCTTCCGCTGCAGTTTCCAGCCAGGACTTGTTTTCTTGCCCTCTTTCCCCTCAGCTCCCATTGCCCTCCCCCTGTGCTGCCCCATGCAGCACAAAGGGGATGAGAGAGCTGGACATGAGTGAGCTGAACAACTGCTGACTTGCAGGAAGATAAATGGCTGGAACAACTCCTCCATATCCTGGGACTCTTCAAACACAAGGGCCTTAAATGGCCCTTCAAGCCGAGACCTTGGAATATGGGCCAGGTCACACAGATCAGGGAAATTAAGGCTTTTCACAAATATAATTGACACATGAAAAAATGATGAGTATTTTACCAGCAACTATTTTCAGCAGCGACTCTACCTGCATCTGCTTGCACAGAGTGGTACATCTTATATAACAACAGACTAAATTAACACTGCTGCATCTTTCAGAAGGTTGAGAAGATCTCTTCAGCTCCTCTGTGCCTTCCAGTACACGTGACCCTGCTACAGATGCATCAGCAGGGGAATCTCACTTTTTTATAATCATCTTTTTTAAACAAGCTTTTATGCTGCTGATAGTAGCTCCTCATATAAAGGCAGAAAAAACAATCTTTGATGAGACTTGATAGGCATGCCCAGGATTGAATTAAATCAGGTATTAGATCAGTGGTCCAAGGCTGACATTCTACCCCAATGGTGGCAAGTCCAGAATGCACATATTTATTTGATTCCCCTACCTTCAAGGAAGCATGGTGATGGGTAGCAGGGAACTGAACCACCACTGCTGAAGGTATAACATCAATCAGACCAGCACAGTGACTGTCCTCAGTATCTTTCCTATGCCCTTAAAAATTAGAATTATCAATTGCTGAAAAGCTACCTTTACCTTTTGGTATTCTGTATTAACAAGAAGTAAACCAAAGTTCACAAAAACTGCATTTGCAAAATAGCTCCAAAACCAGTAGCCTACACTGATCCCATGAAAAAGATAACAGTTTCAGTCTTATGGTCTCAATATAGAAAATGCATGTCGAATACAGACAACACAAAGCAAAAAAGTATTTAAAATACTACAAGGATTTTTTAATACAACAACAAAGGCATTATACACTTATGTCTGTGTGGAAGAGTATCAAAGTCATGCAGGCATCATGAAGTTCCAGTGGCTTCTGAGAAGGAGGTGACATAGCATTTTTTGTGAGCATTCATTCCAGTTTGACATGGACTTGGTCAACAGGGCAACATGCTGTTAAACAACATAATAAAACAAGCTGGCCAGCTCAGCATATTAGCAATGAAAATTTGAATTTCTAGTTTACCAGTTTGAATATTATTTAGACTGGAATCCAGCCAAACATTAATAGGGCTACATGCAGACTGGGCTCTAGACCCATTTCCTGAATTATCACCAAAGCTAGGCAACCAGATTGTAATTCCAGAATTGAAAAGATAACATCACCTATTTTTCACCTGTATTAGATTGTGAGGAATCAAGTCAGATGATTTAAAATTGAGATTGTCCTCATTTTTGCCAAACTTCTATCTCTTCTGGGAATAATTAACTGAAATGAGTTTGAGACTCAAAAGCTCTCACAAGCTCCAAACATACAAATTCCCTTCATAACTCCACCTTGACCACATAATATACTAACAAACCTGTCACAGTCATATAGGAAACTGCATCTGGGATCTCTGTAGCTTATTAGCATGAAAGCTGTAGGGGAAGAAGGGTTGAATGCAAGAGTTTCTCATAAAATATTCCTTTCTATTTTGTTAGAAAGTGAACATATCATGAGCATATTTCAAAACACAAGAACTAATCCTTGTTTAAGAAAACTCCTTAATAAAAAGGTGTTTCCTTCATGATTTTCTTTCTTCTACTCGGTGCACTGGCAAGTACTTAGTAGTACTGGGTATTTATTTTCTTTATTTTCATTTCTTTCTTCAGCTCTGACATCCAGGCAGTCACCAAATATATGTTCAGGCTCCACACTGCAAACAGACCTGCTGTTGAACCATATTTTATGGGCCTTGTTTCCTGAGGCAGACCTCTTGAACCCTTAGCAAGATGGATTCTCCCACCTATCAAGGACAACCTGACAGTACAGGTGGGAACTCTGGAACTGAACAGTGAAAACCATAATGCTATTTATGAGTGAGCAAAATAAAGGAAAGATTAAAGAACACTTTAAACTTTGCAATTAACAGTGAGCTTGTCATTTAAGTCTGACAGAACTCAAGGCTGTGCTAAATGATATATACAACAGTGATGAAAAACTCCCTCCTGTGCCATTCTACATGCTGTTTGCTCTCAGATGATTTTCATATACGTTCTTCAAAAAAGCAGAACAACAAAAGATTTCTTGAAAGTCATCACAGGTCTTGAAAATTCATTATGTTTATAATCTGAAGCAACTTAGCCTTCTTCTCATAGCACTGTCAGTATTTTGGGTTTCGTCACAAAGCCCACAATATTAGCATTCTGTACAAAGCTTAAGCTCCCAGAGATGCATGATGAGAGGAGAATCTCATTTGGAGTATTAAAAAAAAAAAAGTTTGAGTGTGTGATCATTAAGCACAAAAATATAAATGATGTGCATTTTTATTTGTTATATAAGATCTGCAACTGCAACATCTCATTATTATGGCAACCTCAGAACCCGGGTTCAAAGGCCACAGATAGATTTCATTCTTATCCATGTCTGGTGTCTGAAATTCCTGAATCTCTTTTCTTTTGAAAGACTTGGCCTGTCCACAGACCACAAGTGAAGGTCTCAAATGCCTAACTGCAATTCATTTAGGTGTATATATATTTTAACTACTATTACAGAACTAACATCTTTTGCCTCAAGCCTTCACTCTCACTTAAGGATCAAGAAGTGCATCACCAGCCAGCTGAAGCCCAGAATTTATTCTTCTCATAAGTGTATCTCAAAGCATTCAGTACAGACACTGGGAATTGCGATGTGATAAGAGTATAAATTTAATTTCTTCTTATTTGTACTCTAATATTCTCAGTTTTTATATTCTGCCGGACAAGTAGAGAGCAACAAGTCACGGCACAAGAAAAACTCCAAGTCCCAATCTAAACTATGTTATGATTTGGAAAATCTGGCAATATATAGATAAAGAATCATCCACAGTGCCAAAGATCACCTCTGTACACATGTGAGGCTAAAATCTCAATTTTTCAATCTACAACTTGTTTAGTCCCTGCTTCAGGTGGCACTTCTCATGTTCAGAATCTTCCTACGACCATCCCTTACTAGATGACTTGTTTAGCTGTGTAGCCCAGTTCTGGATGATAATGTAGCTCTTTAACCGATGTGCATTTTTCCAAAAAGACAATTACTGAAACTCAAAAACCTTCAGTTAATTGGTCACTGATAAATATAAGGACATTCCCTCCAGGACTCCCTCCCTGATTCAGACGAGAAACCATAAGCCGAAGATGACCCTGGACACCCTCACTGGAACACTCACTTAAGGGAGACAAGGCAGTTCAACCATCTGAGTGTCCAGGTAATCAGTAATACTTGCAGGGCCAAGCAGCTCAGGTGTCACATCTCAGTTCTCTGATAAATTGCAGACCTGAACTTCAAGCACTGTCTAAATGCAAAGAGAGAGCAGGTACCTGAACTGCCCTTTGGCTTGAAAAGATTAAAATTACATGAGTAAAATAAAAAGGTTCTCAGAAGAAAAAAAAATCAAGTTTATAAGCTACAAAAGAATCAAATTACAGATTTAAAATTTCAGAAGTAAAAAAAAAAAGAAAAAAGATTACATATCCCACGGATCTGAATATGTCAAATCCCAAGCAAAGAGAAACTGTTGCTTTTTTATGAAAAATAAAATATATTAAAAATTATTGTGAGGTTCTTGGCTGGGGAGCAGTGCTTCTCAATGAACAGAAGAAAATTGTTTGGGGAACTACCAACTCCACAGCTGTTACTCTACCGTTGTTAGATCACACCAGAAACTACATAAGGAAAGAAATTGAAAGGTCAGAGATCTTTTAATGATCGTTTTACAGCTGAACAGAAGCAGCGTACACTGCATGACACAGAGTTTATCTCTTAGGTCACTAAAAAGTGCACAGCTCTGCAAGATGGATGGTGCCAGCAAAGCCATCACACAGGCAGACCAGGGAGACAGACACCTTCTTGTCCCTGTATTTTTCATTTAATGGCAAAATGCGATCTTTCCAATGTTCAGCCACAGAGTCAAGCAAGACAGTGGAATAATTTATCAGGCAAGCCCTTTAAGCATCTCTCAGACACCAGTAAATATGAATGTCTCAGTGGAGCACAACCAATTTTAGGTCCCTGCCTCATTCCCAAATCTAAGTTCCCTCAGAGAACTATGTGCTCTCTATCGGACACAGATGTTAAATGTCAGTGATCAGCATCTTCTTAATAGGAAACAGGCTTATCTAAAGAAAAAGTGCAGACCTTTGCCACCTGCAAGGCAGTAAATAAACACCAGTATTTTTTTTAGAATCCTTCAGAATAATATGGAAATTAGACCACTGTTTAATCAATCAACCAATCAATCACGCCTCCCACAAAATACACAGAAGCATTATGTACTTTCAGAAACCCAGTGATATCTGTACATTTTATGTTTAAAATGTAACTAAGAATTGGTCAGTGAATTGATCCTTCTCTCACTGGCAGCAGAGGCATCTCCCCCGTGGTCCCTGCCACATGCAACATCTTCTCTAATCATGTTCTCCATTAGGCTAACCAGAAAACATTTTCCCTTTGTTGTTTACCTCTGTCTTTTTGGCCTCTCACCTTTGGCATTTCATTATTCTTATTAAATAAAATGGAACTGTATTTTTAAAATAAGTTTGCAAGGGAAGAAAAAGGACCTGTGCGGTGCCCTTTGGTGCAGATGAAAGTTCTTTGCTCTCCTGGGTCACCAGCTAGCAGAGATCCATCCACATGGGTTAGAACAGACACTTAAAGAAAAACCTCTCTTTGTTAAAACAGCAGCAGAATGAAACATGGAACCTTTATCACAGCTGCTCTGTGGAGTTAATCCATTAACTCTCCTTTCCCTTCTGCCTCTTTTCTTTCAATTTCTAGGTCAAGCTATCAGGTTTCATTCTGCTAACCAAAAGAGGGGATTTAAGACAGCTTCCAAGCAATCGTGTGCTATAAATCAACCACAGCTTTTACAAAACTTACCATACAGAAAAGCATGTTCAAAAGATGGCTGCAAGGAAGCACTGCAAGATGGTAAACTAAGTCATGCAGGAGCTTCAAGGCAGAAGAAATCAGATGCACAAGATCTCATGGGAGGACAAAATCTGCCCTGCTGCTGGCTGAATTCTCAGCAGGACCTGGTGTGGCAGAGCCTGCAAACAGCCACAAACACCAAACTGTGTGATGGTGCTCACAGACTCACTGCAACAGCCCTGGGAAAGCTCTGATGGGGCTAACAATAAAAGGCTGTCTGTAGTCTGTTTCTTTAGGCTCTTTATTTAGACTATACCCATTTGGGGCTAACTACCAGCCAGTTTGGAAATGGTAAAACCACAGCTTTACCTTGGTGTGGTTTTGTTTGGTTTTTTTTTTTGTTTGTTTGTTTGGGTTTTTTTGGTTTGTGTTTTTTTTTTTTTTTTTTTTACAATGTAGGGCAAAATGTAGGATGGGTGCATTTCCAGCACTTTCTGGCGACTCCTTCTGCCAGTATTTTATGATCTCTCCAACCCTGTATTCTGGCCACCACTGACTCTTTCCTTTTGCCCATATTTCTTCCCTTCTTTACTTCAAAGTCTGTCAGGAGACTAAAAGGTGGAAACATCCTCATTACCATTCCAGACACAAAGTTCTCTTTTATGTCACCATCTAGACAATATTATCTTTATTTCAACACCTCTGAATACTCTCATTAGGCTGTTTTCTCTCAGATCTGTGATCTGTTTTCTGCTGTAGCTAAATGTCATAAAAAGCCAGCATTACCAGGCAGACAGTCTCTCCCAGCCACCCCTCCAATTGTCTTTGATGTAGCACACTGGGTTTCTGGGAAATCCACTAGAAACAGGCAATTGGTAGACACACCTCCTTCTGGTATATTTTAAAGAAATAAAAAACAAACCAGCTTCTAGCCCCTCTCTCCCCATACAGATTTCTACTCTGAATGACAATTAGGTTTCCCCAGTTATCATCATGAAGTGCAAAGGCACTGGTAAGGTTATCCACTACGCTTAAAAATTCTGCATTTTAATCCAATTTGTCACCCTTAACACCTGCTTACTTTAGTTAATGTAAGAGCAGCCCTGTTTGCTAATCCGATTCATGATATTGGACTAAAATGCTGAGACTTCAAGATTTGCAGGAAAAGTTGCCTTTATCTCTCTTTCTTCTCAGCATAACATGCACAGTAAATAGTAGTTTTTGTGCTCCTGAGAAAACTGGTCTGAGTTAAGTAGCCCCTTAGGATTCATCTTCTCCAGCTGACTAAACCATCTACACAACACCTGAGTGGGAGAGAACAAAAACAGATGTGTCCTTAGCTGTCTCACACAGCCTTTTGTAACCTTATTCAGGACATTTCTGATGGTGCACCTCCATGGGACAGACTGCCCCAGCAGATGGGCTCTGCAAGTTAAATCTTCAGTTATGTAAAAGCCTGCACACTTGTCCCTTCCACATGTTCATATTCCAATTTGAAATCCCAGTACCACTGGAAATTAGTTTAGTTAGTGCCTGAACTGTGAGATGCAAGCCTGGCTGTTGGAGCTTTGGTCACAGAAAAGCTGTAATGTCCCACCTGCACATCTGTGTACATTTACTGATACAGAAGATGGCTTCAGGGGTCCCTGGTCAGCTTGACTTTTCTCCCACTGCAATTGAGCCTGTTAGAGGATGCCAACATGCAAGCTAAAACCTGCCACCTTCCACCTCCCCTACATTTTTTGTTGGAGATAGGAACGAAAAATCACATGAAGAAACAACAGCTTTATTTCTTAAATTGGTTGAATTTTATGAAGTTTGGCACTGGGACAATTTTATTCACTATCAGTATTAAATATAACTTGAACTATGTCCAGATGTTCCCTTCTTCACAAACAAAACAAATGAGCTCATCATCAGGGCTTACCCTTCGCTGGAGGGACTGAGAAGTTTTAGCTATTGCACTACATATCTGTTAGAAATGCCTACCAAACTGCTGGCTGTCCTGTCATGTCACACCACTCCAAGAGGGCTCTGTGTCACAATTACTTGCATTATTTCAATTCAAGCACAACTGCTGTGTAACTAAAGCGAACACTCCATGAGACAGTCACTAAAGGTAGGTATCTTGTCAGGATGTGATGTCTCAAAGACTTTCACCTGAAAGAGCACAGCTCCCAAGAATAAGGAGTTTTAACTTGCCCAGCTGCCTCTCCTCTGCCTTTGCTGAACACAAAAGAGATTTAACTAATTGCACTGTAGAGCCTTGGGTGTAAATAGTTTGGATTGGAAAGAACCTTTGAAGACCATCTAGTTTACCCCTGATGCAGTGAGTAGGGACACATTTCACTGGATTGAGTTACTCAAAGCTCTGTGCAACTTTACCTAGAACACTTCCAAGGATAAAACATAGTTAACTTTTCTGGGCAACCTGTTCCAGTGCCTCACCACCCTCTGAGTAAAGAATTTCTGCGTAAGATCTAATCTAAGCCTACCCTCTTTCAGTTCACCCTTGTCTTGTCATTACAGGCCTTGGTAAAATGTCTTTCTACACCTTTCCTACGAGACCCTTTTATTATATTGAAAGGCTGTAGTGACAGCTCCCCAGTCAGACCTTCCCCCAGGCTGAACAATTCCAACTCTGTCTGTCTTCATAGCAGAGGTGCTCCAGCCCTGATCAACCTTTGTGGGCATCCTCTGGACTTGTTCCAACAGGTCCATCTTTCCTGTTCTGAGGACTTGAGCTGGATGCAACACTCCAGGCCGGGTGTCATCAGAGCAGAACTGAGAGGGAGAACCACCTCCCTTGACCTGCTGACCATGGTTTTTTAGGCAGACTGGGACTTGACTGATTTTCTGAGCTACAACCACATGTTGCCAGCTCATATTTAATTTTTTCATCTACCATTTTCCCCAAGTCGTTCTCAGATGAGTTGCTCTAAATCCATTCATCACCCATAATCTCTCTTCACTATACAGTACTTACATTCCAGCCAGGAATTTCTAACAATTTTGAATGAAATAAAAACAAGGTAGCATGGTGTGATGAAAAGATTTAAAGATGTGGCAAACAAATCATACCAGTCATCTTAAATAGAATAGAAGATTTTTTTGGGGTTTTTTTTTGTATTTCATCCACCATGCTGCTCTATTTTAGGCTATTTAAAGAGTTCTGTGATATTTTATTGGTACTATTTTCCATATGGCCTATAAAACCAAGTCACCTTAATACTCTAAGTCCAACTGTGCATGCCCTGGCAGCAAAAGAAAATTGTAACTGCTGTGTTTTAAAACCTGTAACATCCCTACAATAGTTGTTAAACATAAGAATGAACTTTTAGTAAAATTCCAGATATCCAGCTATGTAGGCACTTTCCAGGATTAGAGGCAAATGCATGTGTTCTGGCAACATTCCTTTTCCAATAAAAGTGCCTTTTTGTGGCCCTTGTAATTCTGGAAATTACCTAATGCAGGCAAGGCTGTTATTTGAAAAAATGTGTACAACTCAAGCTTATGGTCTGTAGCCCCAGCCTTACAGAACTGTAACCACTTGGACAAATATTTGCTCCTCTGAAGAATCACATGCACTTCACTACTCTCTACATGTCACATAATGCATATAATGAATTCTGCATATAATGAATTTGACGATAAAGGAAAAAATATATAAAGATTCTACAATGGAGCAATAGTGAGAGGAGCAGAAAACAGACAAGATTGGAGGCATTTGAAAGGTACTATCTAAGGGATTTATGGATTGTACAAAAATGCACACGTCTGGGAGGCACTGTGCAACAAGGCATTTAGATTACAGTATGCACAAATATATTCACATAAAGAAAAAGCAACAAGGCTGTGCATGTGGTGCTAATGCTGCTATTGCCTGAATTTTGAGCATAAAAATATGTGGAAGACAATATTCTCAGGCTTTTTTTTTTCACATTGTATGCTCAGATGGTAGAAAGGAATGCTAGAAAGAAAACTCCATATATAACACCAAGATCCAGAGGGCTTGTCTTCTACTGAACTACAACGATTACAAATCAAAAGTATTTGTCTTCATGTTTTTTTCTGAGCTGGACACCTTTTCTTACCAAGGTCATACAATAAATCAGGTAAAAGGTCTTCAAGGAGTCATACTATAAGCACCAAGCCAGTCTTCACCAGAAGATGCAAAAATCACTTCTTGTCAAATGGAAGCACTTGTGTGATAAATTTCAGCTTCATACTTGTGCAATTCTACTGATACAATACAGCTCTGAAAAACCCTACCCACTGTCTTCAGACATTTTATTCACCCCTCTTGTGCTCAGAGAAGCCCCCTTAAAATTTCTCAAATGTAGTTACTTTGGGGGGAAAGCAAGCCCAAGAATTTAATGCCTAGGCTGACAAAGAAAGCAAAATTAAGTGACTGAAAGCAGGTTATGAAACTGGGAACACTGAGGTAACTGTAGATTCTGCATATGTGAGGTCAGATCATTTATGTCAAATAAGCACATATAACAGGGAAGCAAAAATGTGTGCCATTCTCACAGGTAACAATCTACTTCAGCTCCAGCTGGCTGAGGTTTCCTCTGCACCACAAACTTCACTATGGTGAGGGATTTAGAGGCTGGTACAGGTAACACAGATGTTAAACATAAAAGCACAAGTACTAAAACAACATATTCTGCTGTGCATTTAAACATAAGTTATTATAAAGTAAACTTACTCCTGATCTGCTACACGCTTCCTTTCTATTCTTTCAGAACAGAGTTTTGATTTCACAGAGGAAGCCTGAAATACGAAATTGGATTGTGGGTTGGAAGCAAGAAGACAACTTCAGTATGATGGAAAAGTACTCATTTAGCTTTCCTTGTGAAGTCTGAAATGAGACAGGCTAATTATATATGGGGAATGCGTCCTATCCCTGAAGACAATGACTATTAAGGGGTTTATTAGAAAGAATGTCAGAAACAGATTTTCCAGCAGTTACATTATTGAAATTACATGCGTAAAAATGTGCACGTGTTTCTATCTAAAGCATCACCAAAAAGCCAGAATCTGTCCAAAAGTAATTGTCCACTGACATACGATTTGAAGAGCACATAAACATGAGAGGATATGACAAACCATTCTCCTCCTACTCAACCAGGTTTATAAATGAGCTGGTTACTTCCTAGAAAGAAAAAAAGGAAAACAGCCAATTTCTGCAGTCTACTTTCAGAACATCTCTAGCTTGTGCAATCCTAAAGAAGATTCACTATTTGGTATGGAAAACATACCAAGGAGATAGACAATGCACTGGATTGTTTTTCTGAGTGTTTCAGGTACACATAGTCCCAAACTCCAACTGTCACCTAATACTTAGCACCAGTTGAAAGAGATAGGCAGAGTCATACTTCTGCAGTTTTTGGAGATAACAAGCCCCTTGAAAATTCCTGGCTAAATATCTGTTTGACTAGGGTCAAACTTCTCACTCTAAGTTTCAGGATATCTTAACAGCTACCAAAGCTAGATGCCAAAAGCTCAACTCCAAGCTGTGTATTTGGAGTTGCAACATTTACCAACTCCTCATGCACATAGAACAGAGCCCACTAAAACCAAAATGGGAAACAGATGCCTAGTGTTCCTGAAAACATTGGGTTATATGTCAGTGGACCAACAATAACTTAAAACCAACTATCAGAGGAGGAATAAGGTTACTTTGCTTTTTGTGGAAAACAGTCAAAAAGGCACAGTGAAATCAGCACAGATTTATGTGAAAAATGCGTGTTATAACTTAAAAATAGCATTACTGCTGCATAAGATATCTACTGCCAGTAAAAGCCTTACTTTTCTGAATAGCAGTGTATTAGTCATCCTCTGATGGCTAACAAAGAGAAAACTGGACAAGCTGCAAGAAAGACCAACAGTGACGGATAGTGAAGAGATGCTAACAAAACTGTTTCAGGCTTTATACTTACTGTGTCAGTGCTTTAATTCCTGCTTTCAAAGACTCTTCTATCATTTGTCTTGCATACAATTATATCTCAGAAGGTGGGTGCATTTCCTCTACCTTTCATCACTCTTCTGGCTAGGGATTTATGTGGGTCTATAAATGACCAAACAAAATTAACTGCTATAAATGGCAGCTGCACTCAAGTAATTAAAAAAAAAAAAAAGTTAGAAATTTGAGTTTCAGAGAGGTATAAGGACAAAATTTCTCTAGCAATTTCAGGATTGCACAAATCACTGAAGGAGGTATTTTTAAAGGAAAATAAAGAGTCAGGTACTGAAATACTATCAAAAGTCAATGCAGGTGGGAAGCCAGCATCTTTAGTGTCTCCCAAGAATTTAAGCCTTGAGAGAACAGCAAACTCTGCTTTCCTTCGATGCACTGGAAATAGCTACTGGAGCCGATCTATTGCTTCTCATTCAGTTCCAGGCAAAATATCACAAGTTATTTTGCAGGGCAAGATGATCATTAGGAACAGGCATTGTTGTTAACTAACATCAGCAAATATCTGCAGAAATGGCAAACCTATTGTGAAATAATGGAGGTGAAGCCCTTTTAAAAAAACCTTGGTATTTACATATCTTTATTAATAGTAAAACACATTAACGAGCAGAAACTGGTGCAGCAAGGAACCTCTCAGAGACTCTCAGGGGATCAATTAAGATAGACTTATTTGAAATAAAACTGTTTAAAAGGACACATGAAATGTAATCCAGAGCAAGGGAAATTCCCTGTTTAAAGAAATGGTAGTTTCTCCTATCAATGATGAGCTTTCTACACTTGTTTTACAAGTGTACAAACACAAAATTACAATGATTCCAAAAGACACGGAAGGTTTGAATTGTAGTTTTTCCATTTGTTGGTTATTGCCATATAATGAAGGAACACGTCAACCTAAGAAGGTGACCTTGCATCATTCAGCAAAATATAAAGTTCACCTAGGAAGTGGTACCAATTATTTTGTCATCCAACAATGGTTTGCCTAAAATCTGCCTCTCACAAGGTCCATGTTTACCTCAGAACAGAGACAATCTTTGCTGAATTACTGGATAAGTGGTTGATGCTACCAACAATAAAAATTTTAAACTGGGGTGAACCAGGACATGACAAAAACATAAAGGACTTAATCTAAATACTCATCTTGGAAAGGTTTACTTGAGGGACATCCCCAAAGATCCTAAATAAGATACATTCTCCTGCCAACAAGTGCTGTGCAAACTGTCTAATTAGGAGATGCTCTCAGCTGCCAGACGCAGGCTGCTTCACAACCTGGCATTTCTGCCAAATCACTGTAAAGGAGATGTGTCCCCATCTTTGTAAGATGCCCACTGCAGTTTCCCTTGCTGAAATGCTAGACATTCTTCTCTGCAGACCCATCTAGGTAGTATTTGAGTTCATCTTCTAATTAATTCACTTGGCAATATCATTAATTAAAGGCAGATTCTGCCCTGCTTATTACAAGACCCTTAATTTCCACTCTCCTCACCAGATTTAATTAATACTGGAGTTGGTTGAAGCTCCTGCCTCTTCTATCCTACAAAGACTGATCTTACTTTTGCCATGAACTGCTCTAACAACCAACTAGGACACATTCACTGGCATTTCACAGTATGGGGAGCTGAAGGAGGGAGAGCTCTCAAGTCAAAGAGATCTCTCACAGTTTAGTGCGAAAGCCAAGTTGGAAGAAGAATAAAGAAAGAGATGCTCTTTGGTGGCACATAACCGTCCTGCATGAAATTTACAACTGGCTTCCCATAATGCCTCCCCTTTTATAGCATCATTATCACAGAGTAATTTACAATCAGCCTCACCAGTTACATTAACAGTCTCTTGCAAGTTTATAAAAAAAGAAGATTGTAGCAAGAAATGTCAATTAAAAACACATTAAAACAGATGCACTGTGAGAGACATCAAGGTTCCAGTCTCAGCTTGCAGGACGAACAGGTGGCACATGCAGCCTCCACAACTTGTTCAGCACCCTTCAGGGCTGAGCAAAGACAGACCCCAAAGGACACCAGAGGAAGCTTCTAACTGGGTTGAAAGGTGATCTCTAGGATGCAAGGAGAACAGATGAGTATAGTTAAAAGAAAATAGTAAATTGTCTTGAGGGTGCAAAAAAGCAGTAGACATCTCAGCTACTTGACACTGTAAGAATAATACAAATTTCTTTGGTTAGGTACAGCTACGTCCTAATTACATGAAGGCTGGGATCAGAAACTTCTTTCTGAGCTCAGAAATTATACTAACAGCTACACATATCCTCCAGGTTATTGTAAACATCAAAAAAAAAATTCCACCAATACTATGCTAATTTGCACAAAATTAATTATGTAAATATATCTAAGGCAGGATTGGGAGTCAGAAAATTCAGGCTAACCTTCTTTCACTCTGCCTGATTAAAGCAGGGATCCGAAGAAAGCAAGATGGGGGTAGCAAATTGTTTGTAGCAACAGTTAACCTCAAATGGATGTGCCTCAGAGCAGGGAAGCAAAGAGGAGTGGAGAAAGGGCTTATGCTGACAGTGTTGATGGTCCATTAACTACAGCAGTTCTGCTGCCCAAATGATCAAACTCAGGTTTAGCAGCAGTACATCTTCTCACTTTACAAAGCAGGAACAGAAGGGGCTTGATCCAGCTTATCAATTTTGAGCTTTTAGTCCAACTGACAAGAATCTACTCATTAACAGAGACCTAAGATCTGAAAGAATTCATATTACTGACTTACCATATCACCCAAACATAACCTCCAGATTCCCTAATTGCTCTTGTGTTTCTCTTCACATCACTTGAGCAAGAGAATCAAGGATATTAAGACCACTTTCACACACTTGATTAAAAGAATACAAACTACACTAGCTGAAAGACTTTAAAAGCCCTATAGGCTTATGAAAAAAGGTGAGGTCATTATGCTCTGAGCTGCCCTCAGTGGGTATCAGTCATCATTACAGCACTCAGAATCATAATGGACTCCAACAGTTTAATAATGATTGCAACACCCTTCCTAATGAGGTTGGTGCTGCCCTCTGATGTGAATATTCATAAAACTGGGCTGGTAATGGGTTCTGTCTTGATTAGCAGGCTATGGTTCTGTATCATGTTTGAGAGACATCTTTTGATGCAAAAAAAAAAAAAATCAAATTAAATCCTTGTTTCAAGCTGAGTAAATGAATTTGACTTTAGGTGATCAAGAGGGGAAAAACTTCTAATTAGAGACGCAAGCAATCATCTTGTTCAGTGTTCTTTCAAAGAAGGGCTATAGGGACACAGAATCCTAATAAACCTTCTCTCAATCACCTTTTAGATAAATGTTTAGGATTAAAATTAAATGTAATTAAAGTTTGTTAATCTGATATGGTTTCCACTGATAGTCCTTAGTTTTTTTCCTGTTGCCCTGTTATCCTTTGCTTATTCCTGAGTCCCTCTCTTCTCTTACTACCAGCATCATCTCATCCACCAGGGAAGGCAGAAAGGCAAATTGCTGCTTGGGATATCAGACCGCAGCTGTAATTAAATCGATGGGTTGGCACTTGCTCACACCACACTGCCCCCACACTGCATATGGCAGTCACTGCTGCATCTGCTTTGAACACGGGGGTTTTCACAGTTTCCATCACTGCAGAATCAGAAGTATGTTCCAAGTAATTAACATACCAACACTTCTGTTTCCTTTTTTTTAAAGCAGAGGTGGATGCCAAGTCCTCTCTTTGCAGTTGTTGACAATTTCACCTCATCACTACAAAAGTATATGAAATTAGCCTGCAAATATTAGGATTTAAGCTTCTGACCATTAAGTTAATAGAAAGATTTCCATTTTTTCCTAGGTCCAGAATGAGGCCATTACACCCTCTGGGATGCCCTTGAAGCCAGCCTACCCACAGAGCTGGAATTCACAGGATTACCCTTACAAGTAAGAAGTTTCCTGTCAAATAAAACAAAACTTGCAGCTATCCTGCTGTTAATCTAGCCGGGCGGAAAGAGACTGATTTGAGCTAAGCTGCTGCTTGCTTTTGCAAAGGAAAGAAACCAAACATTTATCCCTCTTTGTTCACACAAGATGTTCAATGCACAACAGGAAAAAGAAGAGGAAGACAGGTTCTTTGTTCACCAGTAAGAACTGGACTAGACTGGAGGAATAATAATAATAATGATAATAATAGTAGTAGTAATAATAATAACTATGGTTTTGCACTCCAGAGACACGGTAGAAAGAAGCCTGAAACAGAGAAGAGATTTCTAACCAAATCCCTCTAATGGGCAAGAGGAGAAACAAAAGGAGGAAGTGGAAGTGACTCTAAACGAAGGAAGGACTTTCAATCACAGTACAAAACCTGAAACAGATGCCTAGTACCTCTAAACCTCTAATAAGGTGTTAATTTGAGCTATCTATCCCATTGCAGCTTCACGTAGCGCTGATCTGAATAAAGGGGACAAGACTGCCAAAAACACAGAGCAAACAACATCTAAGAGCCAGGTTTTCCCCTGCTCTCCTCCATTTATAATCAGCCAGAATTAACTCGGGCAAAACATGCCTTCCCATCCCCGCTCGGATGCTGAAAAGCGTGATGAAATAATGAATTGGTTACGGAGCGCAGGCCCCTGCCCTCCCAGCCCGACTTCCCCTCATTAGCGCACGCTCCGCTGTTGCCGGGCGCGCCGCGCTCCGCCCGGCCGGCGGTGTTTGAAACCCCCGGCACGTAGGTGCTCGATTGCAAGAGCTCTCGGTATCTCGGCGAGCAGCTGCTGTGTCACTGCCAGGCCTCTCCTGCGGCAGACCTGTCACTGGCCTCGGCAGCTCAGTGCCAAGCCCGCGCAGACCACCGGGGGCCAGCGAGCAGATGGCTTATCTCAAAGTCTAATTATCGGTGCTGACTGAAAAGCCTGCAGCCGAGAGCAGCGTGGGGCAGGACTCCGCTGGGTTGCTGTTTAGGGGAAATGGTGGCAAAATAGGATGGGTTAAGGATGGATGACTGAGATTTTCCTGCCAGGCTTCCAGTGCACCACAAGGTGTTAGGAGAAGCAGGGCTGAGTTCTGGTCTGGGTTCTGCTGACATCTGGCTTGTTGTGAACAACAGCCTAGGAAACATGAAATGGCTTTTACAAAAACAGAAACAAAATCAAAATCCTCCTACCATTCTTTTCGGGTTTCACAGAAAATGGTGCAGCAGGAATTAACTACACTTCCTTCTCTTTTGTCTGCAGCAAACACTGCATGCTGCACTGAGCTGCACAGACCATACTCGATCTGAGCTGACAGCTCAGAACAGATTCCACCCATACCTTTTTTTTTTTTTCTTGAGCTTGCAATTAAAAAAAACCCAAATAAGTGAGCCAGCAACTCAATTTTAACCACACCTGTTTCATTCACTATAAGAAAAGAACAGCAGCACAGACAGCCATATTAAAATGAAAAAAACAACCAAGAAGTTCTGGGTTTTGTTTTTAAATCTAGGTAAATTTAGCGCTAACTCTCAGCTCAGATTAAGAAGATAGTAAGGCTGCCCCAAGGTGAAGTCAACCCTGCATGCTAGTGCCCCTCTGTGCTTGTCAACCAACCACCTCAACATCCTTGGGCTGGCTTGGGGCATCCTTGCTCTGCACTGGACCTTGTTTGTGACGCTGCCTGCTCTCCAGTAGCAGTAGGTACTGAGTCTTGTCCTAGACGCCACTGATCTCATACTTCCTCCTCTGTCTGCAAAAACTCTAGGTTTCATCATCTAGAAGAGTGTGGATCAGGCTAAGAGTCAAGGAACTCATTTCAGTTTAGAAAAAAGAGACTTTCCCCTTTCAGACAAGCGACAAGTTGAATACTCTCTTATCAGTAATACTGTACCCCAAACTGTGGTGAAAACTATCAGTTTTCTTTCAATTGTGTCAGTTACCCTTCTGTATCTGAAAAGGCTAATAGCTGCTTTATTCCTGTTTAGCAACTATGACAATAAGAAATTCTCCAACGATGGAGCAAAAGCCTCATTGTGGCAACTCCTACAAAGGAACAAAAAGTCACAAAGGCAAGGAGAACTGCATTATAAGAAATGGCCTTAGTGAGACAGACACCAATGAAACTGTATAAATGAAAAAGTGAGGAAAGGAAGACATATCTGAAACTCAAGCAAAATATTCCCTAATTCTGCAAATTAATTGTAGTACTAATGAAGAAGACAAAGGGCCATATGTTGTTACATGAAAAGGGCCATGTGCTGTTACATGACAACCACATGGCTGAGGGCATCCCAAGGCTTTTCAAAGAGGAGAGCATTTGTATCGACATAATGAATTAACATTTGTATGTATTGCCTTCTACAGCCTTGAAGCAACCAACATTTGTTTTGCAACTCAGCATGTCACCATTTCTGTGTACTTCCCACTAACCTGCCTTTTTGCACTCATGTGCAAAACAGTCTGTGACAGGCATTTAGAAACTCCATTCCACACAGCCAGACATCACAGAGTAGGGGAGAACAGCAGCAGGAGATTGCTCACCCCATCTTCAAGGTTAGGGAGATGCATGTAACTGGACACAGAAGGGGAAGGCAGAAGAATCCCCTCTAGCTGAGTATCTGCTTACCTAGAATTTTGTAAAATGCATTATGCTGATTAAAAGGAGACCATGAAATGTTAGTGTGACTTAACAAATAAGCTGCATTTTCCATTGTACAGCTTATTCTAAGTGTGTCCCACAGTAAGTTGGTGCAACCTGGGCATGACATAAATCAACAGGCTGGCAGCACTCTCCAACAGGCTGCCTTCCAGCCGCGGGCTGGAAATGCTACACTGAGAGAGCTCTACAGGACACAGCACAGATCTGCTCAGGACGTCTTTGAGCAGCTAGTTTGAGAGTAAGATGTCCAGAGCAGCTGCAGTTCAAAGGAGGTTTGGACCTGCCACACTAACAATACACCCTTACTGCAGTTTCTATGACCATAATACAAATGCCTTTGGAGGCAATCCCATGCTCAGGTATATTCAGAGCTTCAGTTGTTTCTCCTGAGTAGCACAAACAGAACAAACATGGGCCAAGGACTGGAACTTCAACAGAAGGCATGAAGTAGGACTGTGTAACATTTGTAGCTCTAGATTTCAATTTTACAATAAAGGCACCAATAAAAAAAGGAAGAGGCATTTAAACACTGTCAGTAAAGTACTCCTAATTATGTATCCCCTGTGTCCCTAAGAGCCTGTATGACTTCAGAGTTTTGAAGACTTTATCTTTTTAATAATTCCAGCACTTCCCACAATTGCACAGAACACCCTAGGTATAAAAGTACTCTATATTTAAAAAAAAGAAAATTTATACTGGAATGCATAGGCACAGTGAGATACAAAGCAGTGGCTGGAAGGGACAATGGGTAGGATTCAGCAGACTGCTTTCCACAGCAATCATTATCAGATGTTTACAGGCAGATTCTGAAAAGCACATATAGGAATTAACTAGCCTAAAGGAAACATCAGTTATGTCCTAAAGCAAGAACCTTGGGTTTTATTTTTTTTTTTTAAAGTGAGAATGATTGAAAAATGAATCAGACCAAAACCCTACCTTGCCCAGTATTTCTCTTGCTTGGCAACAAAACCTGGGCACAAATGAAAAGAAGAACAAGGCAATTTTATACTGAATTATACTTCTTCTGTATGCTCTCCTAGTTTCCAGGTAGTTCCAGCTAAAGCATTTGAACTAAGCTACACCTGGTAACCTTGTGTTTAATAGGTCTTGATGGATTTCTTTCACAAATTCTGCTTTTCACTTTTCAGACCTATGTGAACTTTTGCATCAAAATAACCCATGGCACTAAGATCTCCTTTTACAGATGCTGTGAGGAAAAAGAAACATTGCCTTTCATTTGTTCAAGAACTTGATTAATAATCTCCAGTTCCTGTATGAGGAGATATAGTGAACAACTGTTCTGTTTTGATACCCACAATTTAAGAAGCCAGTATCCCAGATTTCCTCCACATAATTTGTTTTTCACAGTACAGAGACTCAGTCTACTTGAATACAGAAATTGTTGTAAACCTTGAATTATATTCACCACTTTTCTCTACATCTTTCCCAGTCTTTTTTCTTTTTTTCTGAGATGGAGGGACTGATGATAGGAGGGACAAAGGAACACAAGCCATACAAAAAAACTGGAGATGAGGATGCTGCATGAATTTATTCAGGGCTATAATGATGTTTTCAGTTTTATTCTGTGTTCCTCTCCCAACAGTCACTAACATTCCTAACACGAAGTTTGGCTTTTGAAGCCTATTTGGTGGTAATTTTGAGTGCTATTTATATTCATAAAAAACTGAACGTCCCGTCTCAAATCTTATTACAATGCTCTGAGTCTCAGCAAACTTCTTTCTGCCCCATTCTTCCTAAGGCCAGTTTGGATGGTCATTAAGTTCAGTCAGGATTCTCTTCATTTCACCAGTGAGTCTAACTTATTACCTTACATTCAAAGGTAATACCTAAGAGCAATATATTAGTATTTTTCCTTTTCCTACCTCAAAAAACCTTGTCCTAAATTTCTTTGGGAGAAAAGGGGAGACTGGATTAATCTGTCTGCTTATATTCTCCCCAAAGCTTAACAGACATTCTAGATGATCCTGGGTGTCAAAATGATGGTAATTCTGTCACAACTAGAAATAAGTAAGCACTTCCATAAATTACACAGGCTACTAGTGGCCTTTTGAAGACATATCCAAAAATGAGGAACATCTCTGCTCCAAAGTCACCTACACTGTTTAGCCTGCATACTAAGTCCTGCTTATATGTAGCTCATGTTGCATAGTCAGGACACCTCAGGCTCACTCTGCTAAAACCACAGCACTTTTACAGCATGCCTTCATAAGAAGTTTCTAGTTTTAAGCAGCAGAGCTATGCAAGAGCTCCACTCAGGTGTTCAGCAATCACTATTCTCATCACTGTCAGCAGCTGACACTCCATGGTTTCCCAGCCACCCAGTCACCTCCATAAAGCTCCAGTAGAAGCAATATTGTGAAGTGTTTAATCTCATCTAGCTTTTCCTCCCTAACAGTTTCAGGTTGAGATTATGAGACAACACACATGCCATTAAGCATTCCTTGCTATGTCACCAACTTCACTTATTTTACTGCTGGAAAGAATAAGAATTTTTCATCTTGCTGTGATTCAAAACACAGAAGTAAATAATTGTGCTTTGAACTCTCACCTTACCCAGCCTTTGACTTCTACCTATGAAAAACTTGAAAATTTAGAGATCCAGCCCATATACATCTCCATTTTTTTCCTACTCTCTTGCACAGATCTCTAGGATTGTAGAGACAGACCTGAAATCTTGTGAAGGCACTCTTGTCACAAGATTAGCATTATTATTCCTGCAACAAGGAGAGATTATTAAATTAGGTGCAGAAGACTGTTGTGGACACACCAAAGCATAATTCCAGAACCTCTTAATATAAAAATACAGCTAAACATTTTGACAGAGAAGCTTTGGGAAAGACATGTATTTCTCCCTCCTTCCCTTACTCTACTATTCTCTGCAGATTCAAAGCAGCATCTCATGAACTCAAGTACTCTGAGAGTAACATTGCACAACATGCTACATCCCAACAGGCACCGGTGACTAAAGGTGCCTAATAAAAAATATTTCATGGTAGATTCTTGATTGCCTCACACTTGGTCTCTAACAGAGGAGACAGATAAAATCAATATTGCAGTATATAGTTCCAACTCAGTAAAGCAGAATAGTCAGATTCTACTTGCTTACATGAATATAAATTAATATAATCAATTAATTAGTATAAATTGAAACATATTTTTACAGAAGCATCAGGCATAGATGTCTACTGCCTATCCTCTCACAAAGGGAAATTGAGATTAAAAAAATCCATTAGTAAAGTGAGAATATTATGTCTATACTTTTACTGCTAATAGATGTGTTTCTTCTACTTTACTCCTTCACTTCCTCTTCACTTTTGGCTTTTCCTACTAGTAGCTAGGAATTTCAGAAGAATCAGCAAGTTTAATCACTGGATGGGCCATTAGTCAGTCAATACAAATCTCTTTTTTCAGTGTCAGAAAATGGTCTTGCTCTAGTAGAGACCTGCAGGGAAGAGTGTAAAATACTCAAACAAGAAGATACCCTGTACACATTAGAACTAGATAATTACATGGCAAAATACCCTCATATTTAAAATGTCTTTAGGGAGAGATGCATTGACTTAGTTTGAATGTGCCTATTGCTTCGAAACATTGGCTAAATGGTACAATTTCCCAAGTACACTACCCATTACCAACAAATCCAAAGTATTTCAAGCAGACATGAAATACACAGTAATGTATTTCAGCTGTTCTCTCTAACTTTATTTGCATCCATAATGTAATAGAAAACATACCTGTGCTAATTAAGATTTTTGCCTGTCATGGCAACCTGAATACCTTGTTCAGTAAAAATTACCATGCACTTATCCCAGCAACAATAAACCAGTCTCTTGTTTTGTCACTATTCATGGCATCCTAAAGCTTCTTCATAATTTTAGGAGACCATCCCAGTTTTTAGACACATGGGAATGAAACCTGTATTTTGCAAAACCCAGTAAGTCATGTGGTAAATGGGAATCCAGTTATTACTGGCAGGTGTAGGAGCAGCTGGGCCAAGAGCACAAGCCCAGTTCCTTCACTGAAGTCTCTGCATACTCACAGAGTGTCAGTAACAACCAGCTGATGCAAGGTGACAAGCACACACCTTTCTGGAGAGTAAGCAAAGGTTACAGTGCTGCCCTATCTGCTGGGCCATGGCCTGGAATTTGTGCAGCATCTCCAGACAGGTGAGGTCCTGGGAAAGGTTTGGGTCCAGAGTCTTTCAGGTAGAGCTAGGACTTTCAAAATTAATTTTCTTTGAATTAAGGAGCTAGCTTGTTTTACTTGATTTGGATGAAAATGTATGTGTCAAAATTAAATGGAATCATGCCTAGCTTAGAGAATTAAATTCTTGCACTGCAGAGACAACACATACAAAGCCTGTCTGTGTAGGGGCATATTTGCTATGGGAAACCAAGCACAACCATTTCTAAGTTAATTAATGTTTGGTGTTAACAGATGCTTCATAACTGAGCTGCCATTTTCAAAATTCCTGTTCTTGTGCCGTTGAGTCATTTGAACAAAGCCAACGAGGCTACAGGAGCAAAGTGCTCCACTCAACAATGGTTTCACTGATAATCACATTCCTGAATCTGTTCTTCAGCTTTCATACACTATACTTCTGGGATATCAAACTTCTGGGGGTTCTTGAGACAAAGACTTATTCCTAATGCTGAAAACAATGGTGTTCTATGACCCATGACTACACCTACGCAAACATGATACTCTGAGGGACTTCAGGCTGTAAGCTGAGAAACTAAAAAATGTATCAAAAATCCAGTTAGATCTTTTTTCCTGTTTTCTCTAAGATGTTTCTCTAAGCAAAGGTCTTCATTTCCTTTTAGCACAGCCTGAAAAATGACAGTAGAGAAAACTATATATGACCCTTTTTATTCTGTCTCAAGTTCTGAATAAAGCCATGGATCCTTTTCTTTACTACAGATTTTCAAAGCTGTGAAGATTTTATTGTTTGTTTTGTTTTGTTTTTTCTTTAAATGATGCTACCCAACTGTGAAGGGGATAAAGAGAAAAATCAAATCATATCTACAGAGAGGCAGTGAGCAAAGCAACATATTGAGCAAGAAAATACAGTGGGGTCCTCTTCCTCACCCCATCTGATTTAATAAAATCCAGACTACACCCAGTCAAGGATAATCATGGGGCAGGAGAGGACACTCAAGTGTAAAACATATTAATTTTTTGGTTTTGCTAGGACAGGTTGTTGGGAAAAGGCAGATTAAGAGGGCTACCCAATGGAGGATGACTCTCAAGCTCACTGGTGCAATTCCCTAGGGATAAACGAATTTTTTCTGATGAAAACAGAGTATGCAGAAAATTTACATGACTGATGAATAGGTAACACAAGAATATTCTACTCATTTCTCTTCTAAATAGGCAACTAAACCAAGATAACTTACCTATTCTTTCTGTGCACCCCTTACATTAAAAAAAAATGAAGGCTCCCATTTTTTAAGTAACATGAAGTATGACTATTAAAAACATATTTTAGTCAATGAGTTACTCAAAAATTATTCTAATAGTCATTATTGCTGAACTTGAACATTGTGATTCATCACTTTAATTCTGAAGACTTTCTCTGTTCCCTGACTAGGCTTCCTAACCACTCCACTGAAAATACACAAAAGGCTTTCTGTAACTGCTTCCTTCAATTACACTTCAGAATGATGAAAATACTTCCAGTACCTTCACCAGTCTTAAATAAATTATGAAATCCAGGACAGACTTTGCAGAATAGAAATCCTGGCTTTACCAACTGCACAATGGCTTTGACTTCCCTGGTTATGAAGGGCTACATTTTAACACCATCTTACAGGAAATTAAAACCTGGAGCAAAACTGAGAGGAGATTCATAATACAAGCAATAGCAGCTCCAGAGGAGCTCCTGGCATTAAAGTTTACCCAAAGTTTGCTTGTTGTCTCAGCTTTCACCAGTATTCTCTGACTGCAGTAAACTCAAGTGAACAGAAGATGACAAGGACAACGGAAATATTTTGTTTTTTAATTTTTGAGAGTAAATCCAAATATCTTGTAAAAGAAATTTCCTAATAAAGCATGACACAGGAGCTAGGTATCTTTGGATATTTCAGCAGGTCTATTGAAATAATCTCCACCTTGAGCTAGAAGTGACAGCAGTAATTTAATCTTTGTGCTTTGCAATGCCACTGGCTCTGCTCAAGGAAAACTCCCAGTGGAGAACTACAGCAGTTCCATGGTACACATCCACCTTAAAAGACAGACCACCATAAAGCAAATCCAAATTCTTCCTCTTTTAAAATACAGTTGAGGAAAAGAAAGAATACTACAGCTAACAAAAGCGAATTTCAGTGGCAAGTAAATACGATACAATGAGGAAGAAAGGGAAGAGAGAATACAAAGTTCTTGGCAGTGGGAAAAAGGAAAAGAGCCTGCATAGGAAGTAGAGCAATTCTCTTGGGAATATGAAATGGAAAGGGCATATTAAGGGAAGAAAGATGAGAAGCACATGTGAAGGGGGGGAAAGTACAAAGCAGAACAAAGGCTGCATTTAGGTGAGAACAGAACTGTGTAGGTGATTTCTTTTTACATGGCTAGACACCAGATACCAGCTAGGTAGATGACTACTGTTTTCCTAACAGTGTCTTAGGTTTCTAACATCTTTCATTGCTTTTTCATTAATGTAGCCTTTCCTTTACTGTTTTGCTTCATTGCAGCCAGGTAGTTCAGTGCCTATGAAGGTTACACCTCTGACCTGAACTGGACGAATAAGAGATTTATTCACAGAGCATTTTATAATTATTATAGTGAACTCACTGTCCAGTGGCTGCCTATTCCCCATCACATCCATTATCAACAGCTATCAAATCCTCTAAAACACAGCAGCTCTTCAGAAACGGATGTTTTCCATACAGAAAGAACACATCAGACTTGAGTACTGCACACAGATACTCAGCCGCATGATCGATGTTAATCATGTCTCAGCAAAATTCCATCACTCAATATGGTTTTATATCTGCTTTACACAATATAGTACAGTTAACTAATATGTTTATCAGAATTGTGCAGGAGTAAATGACACTACAAACCACTTGTCCATATTGACATTTATTTTGTTCTAAGCATGCCAATGAGTCATTAATCTAGACTATTTATTTGTAAGTAAACAGCTACATGACCTGGACTTTAAATTAAACCAAAGTTTGAGCCTGTATATAGCAATATTTCTTTAAAAAGATAAGTCATCAATACTGTAAGTTATACAATGCTAGTGGATCACATTACTGTATACCCATCTCTTTCATAATTTATTTTTCTAAATATTACTTTTGAAAGTCCTAATATGGTCTACATATAAATCTTCTCCAGTCTGCTCGACTAGATGGTCATCTCTGATTGCCATTTTGGAATATCTTTATATGAGTTATGCATCCATTCAATTGCTTTTCCAGGTTCATTTTCATTTTTAAGTAAGTTTAGCATACAAAAAATGCCCAAAAATGCTAATTTAAAGAAAGTGTTAGTTGTTTCTTTACATGTGTTAGCATATTTAGATGTTGAATGATATTCATTACAGGACTACTGAAACCCCCCTCCAATAATAGTGCAGGAAGTACATAAAGGTTTGCCATTTTTTCTTAGTATCTTTCATAGATTGCACTACAGGAACAAAAAAGAATAAATATTACAAAACCCTGCAAAACTAATGAGTAGCTAGTGCTGGGAGGAAATACTGAAACAGCAAAGAAATTCAAAACCTTGCATCTATCACATCCAGATGCTTCTCATATATACATATATAGGTATAATATGTGCATGCATATATATTTTACAGATGTTGCAAAACAAAACTTGAATGGAGGAGCTAGAAATAAATTTTTAAATCAGAATATTTCTTCTTTCAGGGGAAACCCTAAGCCATTAGATGAAAACACTTACAGTTGCTTTCACTGTTAAAATCAGATAAGGTTTTTGCTTCAGGGAACTAATGTATAGGAACTTCTTCAAAGTAAAGGAGTGAATGCAGGCAGAAGATAAACTGGGCAGGCTCAGTCTCAGAAATAAATTAAAGTGCTGACCTCACCTCAATTCCTTTGTGGCAAGATGGACAACCTTTTTTTTTTTTCCCTTTTTTTGTGAGGTAACTAATTTTCATTACAATTAAGTGGACTTTTCTTGTTCGTATTTAAATCAGACATTGAAACCAATATGATGTTGTTTTTATGATACTGTCTACATATTATCTCCCTGCTCCAGAAGAAATTAGCTGTCCTCTTAGAGAAATCTCTCATGAAGATTTCCAAGTTTTCCCCACTTTCTTGCTGTCTCTGAATTCCTGTTTTCTTTTTGTCTCTTTTAACAAAGAAGAAACCTAAGAAACTCTGAGTCATTCAAACCTTCCTCCTTCCTTTTCCATTCTTATTTCCATTCTTATTCTTACTTTGATAACTCACTCTAATATCTCCCTTCTTCTAATCCATCCAGATAACAGCAGCTTCAAGCTGTCCATTCCCCTTGTTTCCAGTCTTCACTGCACAACCTCAGACTCCTTCACTGCTGCCAGCAATGACATTTCACCATTCTCTTGCTTGTGCTCTTACTTTCAACTCCCAGCTGCTTGTCCACTTACACTTTTCACTTCTATTTCTTAAATTCCCCCTTTGCCTGACAGGTTTTATAGGACATCCATTTCCCTGAAAACATATGAAAACTTTGGTACAGCTAACTCCTGGAACATAATGTAATACCCCCAGCTACTGGTTTCATCTGTGAGAACACACCTCAAAGATGTAAGTTTACAGATAGTTGAAAAGGTCTGTATTTTTTTTTTTTAAATTATGGCAGAATTTACAGGAACTTATGTAAGTTAAAGAGAAGATCAATGCAATGCCAGATCATTACTGACCAGAGAAGGCCTTGAGAATCTTGGAAGGTAGTAGTAAGCTAGAGCTCTATGGACAACAAAGGATGTACTTAGGGGTAGCCACACCACCTTGATATTTTATTCAGGAGATCTTTGTGCAAAAACTTCTAGTTTGTGAATACTGGGCCATATGGACCTGGCTGGGCAAATACCATCTGGGCAGATTAAAGGCATCTGAAAGCAATTGGGTAAATAAAATCGTAAGAGGAGATACTAAGAGTAATAGTTTTTGTTTGCCTTAGACCGATAAATATTAAAAATACTTGACCTAGTTATGGATGGACATGTTATGCCCTTGTAGGAAAAACTGTCTAATTAATTTTAATTTTATTCAGACTACATATTTATGGTTTCTTCTAGTCCCATGCAGTGATGGTCATTTTCTGTAAATAGCACAGAAAGGACACTGACTCTCTATTCAGTGAGGACAACTCAAAAACAGACACAATAGAAAAACATGCTCATTTTAGAAGAGGCAAACATCAGGCACGTTTCTTAGGAAGAATATTACTTAAAGCTGAAGTTCCTAAAGTATAGCTATTCCTACAAGGCAAAGAAAACTTCAGATAGACTGTAGCTGAGCTCTTAATGATCGCTTCTCTTTCATTAGCTGTGGGTAGGAAGAGTAAGTAAAGGACTGCAAACGTATTCATGACTGTCATTAGCAAAAAATGGCACTGTGCAAATCAATTTCCATGGATCCTGCTAGGATGGGCTTTCTAATTAGTCCATCATTAGACAGCTAACTTCTCACCACTTCCCAGACATCAAATAGTCCATCACCAACACATCACCCAAGTTAACAAGGAGAATTTTAATGAAGGCAAGTCAAATTGGCTTCTACCACAGAAAGCAGATAATAGGCTTTGTTATAATCTTTCCCTATCCTCGTTTCTATTCGTTATTTTAGTTTCTGTTCTTATAAACCTTTTAGTTTGCATCAATAATTTTTTAACCTCCTTTTACAAAAGAATAGAGCAGCTGTAGCATGGAGGGGGTGGGGGGAAATGCTCAGATAAAGCCAAATAAGGTACAAGCTGAGATTGCTTCTGGGTATTTCAGAGCTTTCCATCTTATGATGCTGAAGAGAAATGTCAGCTTGCTGCTTGTGGTTTTAAATGGAAACAGCCTGTGAAAAGCATTTGACTGATTGGCTCAGCAGTGTGGTTTAGATGAGGTTTCCACCATGGTCATCCTGCTTCACACAGGGCAGATGCTCCATTCCAAATGGTGGGGTTTGGGCTTGAAAATCCTAACAGCAGGCACAAAAAGGGAAACTCCCTTAAGATTAGAAGTGACTTGACACACAGATACACAAAGGAATAAAAAAATGCTTAACAAAGATGAAAAATCTCTCCCTGAACAGTGTAGTCATCTCAGTATTTGAGTAACAACATTTATAATTTTTATTTTTTTTTTAATTGAGGGGAAAATATTTTAAAGCCTAAATTCTATGTGGATATGTCCTTAATTTAAAATAGCTCTTCCTGCCTGAAGGAAAATCTGCTGCCCTACTGTTCAGACACAAGTCTGCCCATACCAATTTTCTGGTTTTCTGTATTTCACCTCCCTTTCTTCTTTATTACCAAGGACATTTACATGAAACAGCATTTTTGCTTTTAAGAGTTCATCTGTTCCTGCTGCTTATCCCCCCACCTGAAGTCATAATCCTCTGTTTGTGATGACATAATAATTTCCACTGCAACCAATTGTGATGCCACAAACGGAGGATTATGACTTTAGGTTGGAAATAAACAGCAGGAACAGATGAACACTTAAGAAACAAAGATCCTGTTTTCATGCAAATGTCTTTTGTCATCAAGAACAAGGTTAGAGAAATACAGAAAGTATACGATAAGAGCAAGCCAGCAAAATGCGTACTAAAGAGAAACTCTCCAAATTTTCCAGGAGGCATTCAGCTGCGCTTTCAAATTAACTTCCTACATAACTAGGAATTTTAAATGTTTCTGAAACATAGGTAACTTTCTATTTGATTGAATTTCCAGCATAATGTGATCTGAATTATTGACATCTTCTCACCAGCAGGGCTAAGACACTTTCCCATAGGGGTCACGACTGGATGAAAATTCCCCAGATAGTGGGAACAGAGGGAAATCATCAGAATCATCAGAAACAGGGCCAAGAGAGATTTCTGATGTCAAAGCTCAGCTGGGCTATTTTTCTCCCACTGCTTCAAAACCAAAAATTCTCTAATTTCAGAAGTATCACTAACTGAAGAAATACTCAGGTGATCCAAACAGCATGAGCAGCAGAAGCAATTTGTGTTTTAATTTAGTTGGATCAATTTTGAGGTTGCTGCAGTTATAATTACAGGGCTGCAATGAATAGTGAAGCTCCCTCTAAATTTAGTCTGAACACAGCCTATAAGATGCAGTCCAAAAGGACACACCTAACAAAGCAGAGCTGTGGTTAATGAATGGATAGGAAAAAATTAATCCATTTAGAAGAAAAAACATCTGAATTTATCTTTCCTCTTGGAATAAAGCCAGCTCCTAAGCAAAACAGTATAAGAAAAATTATCGACATTTTCACTATGAACTTTTTGCTTTAAAATGGCAGGTATTCTAGAAATAAATATTCAAAATACAGGCTCAGAAACATTTTCTGTGTTAAAAAAAATGGTTTAGGTAAATTGTATTTGTTTTTGGCTCAGAAGTGCTTATAACATTACCACAGTGGTGATCAGAACTGCTCTCCTACTTCCTGAGAACTGGGATTGATGGATGTGTATGACCACACTCCTCTCTCAAATAAAAATTCCAGAAATGGGGGGAGAGTGAGTGTTAGGGGAGTGGGAACTGGCTGTTGAATGTGTATGTATACATTTATGTATTTTACTATAGTAAGTATACTTACTTACCATACTATGCATTCACCTGCTGTAAGTTTACCATCTGGGACTTTTGCCCAGATGAACCATGGTAGGCTCTCAAATTGCTGGGGGTTAGATTTCTTTTTTACTTATAGAATTTTTCTCCATAAATTGCTAGGAAACTAACTACTGAGTACTTATTGTACTTGAGGAAAACAAAGAAGTGGCCAAAGGAGAGTGTAGCACCGGGCTACACCTTTTTTTGGGTCTCTGGGAATTTCTCTTGGAGGGGGAGATAAGGCAAGTTTTGGGGCAGGTAAAGGTCAGGGCTGGGGGCAGCTTCTCTCTCTTGCTCTCGGCATCGCAGAGAGGGCGGCCGGGTTGCTGCTCGCTGCGGGAGGAGTTCGCTGTCACCGCCGGGTCCGGTCCTGAGAGAATCTCCCAGCACCTGCTGTGTGCCCGGAGCTCTGAGCTGCTCCTCCTGCCCTGCTGGGGCCGGGCCGGCCCTGTCCCGCCGCTGTTTCCTTCGGCGCTGCTTGGAGGCTTTTGCTGCTCCGGCCCCGCACTGCCCTGCCCTGCCCTGCCCTGCCGGGACATCCCCGCCGTTCCAGCCACCACAGGCAGAGCTCTGGTCTCACCCACCAGCCCGGGATTTTCCACCCTTCCAGCTTGGTGCTCTCGGAGTCCCAAGAGATCAGACTGCCCCGGGCTTTGTGAATCAAAGCTCCTCGAGGTTTTCCTGGTTCTGTTTATTATTAATGCTGTAGTTGTTGTTGTTTGTTTGCCTTGTTATACATACTAGTAAAAAACTGTCATTCCTATCCCCATGCCTCTGCCTGAAAGCCCCTTTAATTTTCTAAATTATAATAATTCGGAGGGAGGGGATTTGAATTCTCCATTTCCTAGAGAGGCCTTGCCACTCTCCCTAGCAGAAACCTGTCTTTCAAACCAAGACACAAATGCAAACTGTTGTGCCTGTCTAAGGCTGGGAATGTGGCCTGACACACACCCCGAGAGCACATGCAATATGGGACAGGGGCTCAGAACTCCAGTCTCTTGTGTTGAAAGGTCACCTCATGTCCTGAAATGGATCTAACAGACCTAGGCAGGTAATAGTAATGTGATGTCTCATTTGTTCTTTAATTTTTACTTTTCAAAGATGCAGGGACCTTGGCTTAGATCTATCCAGCCTAGTTTTAAGCAGCTGACTGGATTCCTGAGTGAAAGGTACAATCTTCCTGATCTTCCTACACAAACAGGACTTCCAGAAGATGATTCACACCAACTTCTGAATCACCCTTGTGAAGTGCCTCACTGACCACAGAAGGAAGGGAGTGATGAACATTTATAAAGGGCAGTGTCTACGTGTACACACCACTCAAGGTCTCCAGTTCCCAAGCAATCGAATTCCATCCTACAAAACTTCTTGCCCATTCACACACACAACAGATGATCCATGGTCTTCCAGTGCTAGTAGCAAACTTTTCAGTCTGCCACTCACAGCACTATGTTCAGACAACCATTCCTTGGAGTCCCTGCTGAGAAGCAGGGGAAAAAATATAATCCTGCTATTACACTGTCACATTTCATGAACAGGTCTAATTTCTGAGTGTATTTTAAATTTTAGGCAACCTACAACTTTATCTTCTGGTTTTTATTGCAAAATAAATAAGCTTGCTTATTTTGGTTTCAAACTAGTATTTTACCAATCTGAAATTCAGAAAGAAAAGGATCCCAGAAAGAAAAGGGGGAAAGAAGAACGCAAAACCAAAGGTACAAATTTTAAAGAATTTCTTCTTTAATATGTATTCTTCCGTACAGCTGTTCCTTTAAGCCAACAACAGTGCTCAAAGAAGCACAGAAATCAAATCTCTAAAAACTGGTGTTTAATAATTAAGTTACATAAATTGAACATAATTAAGTTATACCAGCTGGGCATGTGCTATGTGTATTTAAACGATGAGGTCGGCAGTGAAAAGCAAAACAGAATAGATAAGAAATTTCTGTACAATATTCCAGTTACATTAAATGTGCCAAGATATTCAGACTCTAAAACAGCCTTAAGTAGATACAGGAAGCTAGTTTATATTTAAAATTAATTTAATAGATCAAATTAAAAAGTGAAATATGAAAAATTAAAACATTTCTCCATTATTGCCAGTTTGATAAAATGGAAAGGAAGAGGGACAAATTAAACAATTTCACTCTCAAATCTGCTTGCAGTTTTTGATGTGACCCCAAGCCATAATTCTCAAATTATCACAGAAGAAAAATTACCTATTCTTGATAGTCTCTTTAAAAGTCAGTTTTCTTAATAAAAGCATTTTTGCTTTTACTACTAGATCTTGTAGAGAATTGTTCAGAGAAATTTGGATTCAGCAGGCTAAATCACAGTATTTTATACACTTAAAAAGACATACACAGTGTCCAAAATGTCTCATCCATAAAAGCACTTGAGACAAATCTGCAGTCTAACAGGAAGTGCCAAAAAGAAAAAAACAACAACAACAAACAAAATAAAAGGAATTCAAACCCCAAACAAATCCTCCCCAAATAAAAGGGATACAAGCAATTATAAAAAGTCATCTAGTCTATCCATTGTCTTCACAGAAGAATCAAGGTTTATAGATTTCCTGAGAAAAATCCGACAGCAGATGAGAAAGAAATCCAGCAGTCAAGACTCCATGATATCCCAATCTGCTTCACAATTTGACAGAATTCTTTCTGTTAGAAGTATTTTCCCAGCTTGCATCTACCTTACTAGAGCAGTTTAGAGTTCTTTACCACTTCTCCTACTGACCCTGTACACAAAAGACTTTTTTTTTTCAGCAGACTTTTAAGTGTTTGAAGATTATTTTTAAAATCCCCTCTCCCATCTTGTCTTCTTTAGATTAACCAGCCCAGATATTTCAGTTCTCTTCCAGAAACCAAATTATCGAAGGCTGATCATCCTCACTGCTCTCCCTCTGCACTCCCACTGCTTCACCTCCTCCCTGCAAGGAGAAGGCATTTTTGTTTGTCCAGAACAAAACACCACACTTCAGTTTAGGCTTTAGGGATTATTTCACAAGGCCTATTTTGTGTGCACTCTGACATCCTTTTCACAAGTTTAACCCTTCAGCCTTGGTGGACCACAGAATAAACATTAACATCAGATCTTTCCTCTATGGAACTGCCCACTAGCCAGGTATTCTCTACTCTGTGTTCATGCATTTTATGCCCCTTATTACTCTAAAGTCTAGGAATTGATGTTTTCCTTTACATGGTGTCATCCCACTTTCCTCCCAAACCACTTCTCCAAACTGCCAAGATTATGCTCAATTCTCACTGTGTCCTTCAACATATTTGCAGTCCCTCACAAAGTGTGCATCATTTGCAAACTTAGTATCCATAATTCACATAACAAAATGAAAAGCACTAATGAATGTGCTGAGTATTACTGGTCCAGAACTATCTCCCTCCCTCCAAGAGTGACTCAATGAGTACAGAAAATACACTCTTCACACTGGAGACTCAGCTCCTTTCCAGGTATACAAATACTACATCAGGAATCTTCTACTTTATTTCCCAAAATAGATCCTTGGCAGACACTCAAACTGCCCACAAAATGATACCCAGATACTATTAAACATATTATTGAAATTTATATTGGCAGAGACAAATAGAGCAATCTACCATCTCCTCACCAGAGGACCTCTGTCTCAAGCTTTATCTGAGAATGTACATTTATGAATGAGCTGATGTATCTTCACATAAAAGGCAGTTAAAATGAACACACTAGTAACAAATTCCAGTTGAGCATTTTGATGGGCACCAAAAAAACCCCAGTCTTTTAGTCTTTCTATAACCAGAAAAAACAGGGACTCTGAATAGAATTGCACTGTGTTCATTGTACATTAATTTTTCTATTCCTGATAAAAATGAGGACAGACTTGGCTTTGGTTTCTCTATACCTCAGGTGAATCCAGGCATTTGATTATGTCCACAGAAAGGAAGTGCTTCGACAGGCTTCATCAAGGAGATCTCAAACACATATATGCATCCATCCTTACTACAGCTCTTGTTTTGATATTATCTGACTTTAGAGAAATTGAGAAAAAGGCGTCACTTCTTCAGAAGTATATTAACTAATGACAGTACTTCACTAAGACATTTTTAATAAAGTCTGTTAAAGGACATGTTTAGTGACCACCTATGGCAGAACCAAACACAACTTGAGATACCAGCCACTGTTAAAGCGGTTTAAAGGAAATAATTTTATTTGTCCTGGAATTCAAAAACTTATCATTAGATTTTTTTTTAACTCAGGAATGCATCTAGCTCATTAGGATTACTACATATTCCATATATTTTTTTAGTATGGTGTCAGGAAAAGACATCTGCTAAAATAGAATGGCAATAAAAATTTTAGGTGGACATCTATCTGCCTACCTTAGAAACCCAATACAGTACTGTTGTCATTTGCTCTCAATAAATGATCATCAATCTTTTTACATGAGAAGTTTGTAGTGATAAGCCTCTACGGATTTTAAAGTTAAGAGTATAACTGGAAAATAACTACATGCAGGATGCCTTCCAAAAGTGTAGCACAAAGAGTATGTTTTGCTTCCCATGCTAATCTCTGCAAAATTATGTCCTGAGATAAAGTTCTTGCTCAACTCACAACAATGTAAGCATTGCAGTAAACTGCAGTAACTGTGGAAAAAGCTGGCCCCACTGATGCACTGGGAGCTCTTCGTCTTAAAGAGGATTTCACACATTCTAAGCTTCTTCAATCGAAGAGGAAATCAATGTTTACTACCCAGAGCAACACATGGAATTAGTTCTCATCCAACCTCTGAAAAGTCATTTATTTTCTATCCTTGAAAGGGCTCTACATCTCAGAAAGTTAGAATACATTGAGTAAGGTCTCTACAAATAATCTTTAATCCTCCATTTCAAAGCCTTCACTCTACCTCCACAAGCTACATTTGGGAGAATAATAACTTTTCTAAAAGAGAACTGTATATTCTAAAAGCTTGTTTTTAACCAACTAATAAAACTGGAACCAATAATAAGGGGCCTTTACTTCCAAGGGCAAATCTATTGCAAATACTACTTCTCCCTGAAGCACTCCCTAGAAATTCCTTGTTTCACAATTTATAATCAAAGTACTGAATCAGATAAAAGTCACAAGCTAAATTTCTTGTCAATGATAATCAAAATATTGGAAAGATATGCACTATCAGCTATCACAAATATTAGAGAGAAGCTTACATATTAATAAAGCTGACATTGCAAATCCCTTTGCATTTAGGCCTCTATCCATGTTATATTGCTGTTGTCGTTTATGAACTTGTGATCCATTACAAATTTACAAGTCAACAGAGCATGCCAGCTGAATTTAGATACAAATGACAGAGATCACAAACATCTACTGACCTTTCTGCCAGAGGGCAGGATCAGGAGGAGGGGGAGGGATTCTACTTCTCCATTTTAACTGCATGCCATAAAAAAAGAGATTGGAAAAACAATTCCTTTACTGTATTCCCACCTAATAAAATACTTAAATTCTGGAAGACTCTTTCCAGTACTATTGATAAACATTCAGGATTATACAAGCATCAGGTTCATACACCTGAGGAGTCACTGAAAGCTATTCTCTCTCCATTACCAACACATTCTTTGCTCCTCTGCTTACACACAGTACACATGAAAGACACATATAAAGACTATGTTTGAGGATTGTCTATATTTGAAGTTGATTTATTACAGACAAAATGCCAGCAAGACTAACACAACATCTGACAAACCACAGGCTTGCAGCTTTCAGGCTGGCTGGATAAACTTGTTCAAATTGGAAACTCAGCCTGTGTCCTGTGAGATCACCCCCATTTCATCAGCCACTCACTGCCATAAGCAAGGCGAGGAACGCGCGAGCCGACAGCCTGAGAGCTTCAGCTGCGCCAAGAACCCAGAGCTTCTGCTCTTCAGAGTAACTTTCATGTATTATCTTGACATAATTATCTACATTTAAAATCTCTTCTGCAGAATGTTTGCAAATTTTTAGCCCACTTTTTAAAATTCAGATGGGAATCCCACAGCTTGACAAGCTTCAACTTCTTCATCTCTTGAACGAAGAGTTCTGGATATGGAAAGAATAAATACTCAAAAAAATTCTCCATGTCTGCTTTAATGGACTAGATCACAGTTCCTGTGAAAACTACTGATGTTCAATTTAGCATGATCAGATTCATTTTTAAAAATTTAGATTTACGTTTCCAAATCTTTAGAGAGAACAAAATAGCATGGCAGAACAAAAGCAGTATTATTGGGGAATGCTGCATTATTAAAACTATAAATCCCTTCAAAATGAAGACAAGTCATCTTTCTTTCCAGTGTTGAGAAGAGTAAAAATGGTTTCCCAAAATTTCAGTAGACAATGTAACTCCTTATTCAACAAACGTGTTTTGGTTATAATAACATTTTATTGAACTAAAGCAAATGTCTTGTTGCCTTTGTTGCTTCTCTGAGGAATAATGGGTGCTCTCTAAAGACATACAGATTTGTAAAACCCATGCTCAAAACAGTCAAATTCATGTCTTAAACCAACATGTGCTCAAGGTACCCAAACTTTAACTGGATTTAACTGCTGTCTGAAACACCCAATTAGCAAGTCTGCTTTCCTAAACCAGCATTGAAGTGACCCAACAATTAAGAGGTGTTCCTATACCACACCAGAAAATGAGTTTAAAATTTAAGTAACATTACTAAATTAGGAGTTAAATTATCCACAGATGAACATAAATTAAGGGCAGTTTTCTGTTTGGGGTTTTGTTTGGTTTGTTAGCTGCACTAAAAAGGAAGTCTTTCTACTACTGAGTTAATTTAGGGCATAATTTTCAGAGACATGCATCCACAGCATGTGTGCGCTACAGCACCTAATTAAAACACAATCAATCAACTGCTGCTCTTGCTCAGAAAAGTTACAGCAAAATTCTGAACTCTAATTTTCACCAGGAAAAAAAAGTACATTATGCCTGCCCCTCCTCCACACCCCCAGTTCTTTCAAGGCAGTCTTTCAGACTTCCCTTCTTCCTCCAGCTGCCCATGAAAATAACTCCTTTCCCTTTCTCTTTGTATATCTACTTACACAAATAAAAAACCCCTTACTCTCCCTATATATATCTTTTATATATAGTCTTTCAGCTGTCACTTAGTTTTGACATGCCTAGGCTTTACCATTGGTTTCATTTAAATTCCACTGCCTGAGAAGAGTGTATGTGTTAGCAAGACATTGAACCATTTGTTTCCACCTTGCCTGAGAGCTCGAGCTGGGGAACCAATGCAGCAGAATACACCTGCCCTGCTGAGAAACCCCACTGCACACAGGGGCACCAGGGCAAGCAGGTCACACACCACATGGAAACAGGTCACAGCTTCAAGGAAATCGTGGCAAATGCCTCCATCCCACCAAAGGGAATAGAACAAAATATTTACATGTTAGCTCTCTTGTCTTGGAAGAGATCTGTAGTACAGACACAATTTTTCTATGTGTTAAATGGACACTCATTTGCAAGCGAATGCTTTAACAAAACATTTCAGTGTGTGCCAAGGTTAAACTCTGTTGTGTGACCACTTCAACAGGATTTGCAAGCTTGCCTGTGCCTCCAGTGATAAGCTCCAAACGCATCTTAACCTTCTTTCAGGACTGCTTCTGCTTTCAGTGCTTACATCCCACTTCTGTGACTGCTGGTGCAGATCCTGTCTCACCTCTGTTGGGCACCTTTTCCTTTCCCATTACAATGTGTCCTTTCTCTTACTGCTTTAGTCACAGTCTTCCTTCCTCAGGTTTCCCACCTCCAAAAGCAGCCTGAACCTTTATTCTCTTCTAACCTCCCTATCCTTTCAGCAGCAGAAAAAGAGCAGAGAAATAGAAGCAACAACATACCATAATTTAGCAATGGTGTGCAGACTTAAGAGTCCCTGTCAGACTTCCAAGGCAAAGACGAAGAAAAAAAATTCGTTTTTCTGATTACTTTTTCATTCAGTAGGCAAAAAATACCAGTACAGGAGAAAACAAAGACCAATTTCAAAAGCCAGCAAATATCTGTAACTCTGTCCCAAGTACTGTCATAAGGGATTTTGCAGCATGAGGAAGAAACATACACACATCTGCTAACTTTATATTTGAGAAACTAGGAAGCAGATTTGTTTCCATTTCATCTCCATATGATTTGGGTGCTCAGTAGGCATCTGTGAGTGTTTCAGGACAGATTTACAAATGAGCAGCATTTTGACCTTGGTAGCACCTATGCAGAGCCCAAGCAAAAACTACTCTGTATTTACTCCAGTGTTTGAGAGCACTTGATTTGCTGTCATCACAAGCCTCCCACTCCATACTTTCATTCTCTCCTTGACAGGGACTATACACTGATTGCTCAAGGAAGGAGATGGGAAGGTAAGCCTGGTTTTGGGATGGATACACAGTACAAAAGCAGCAAAATATGAGAGCAAATCAGGTAGGAAAGCTTAGTGAAACAGTTGCAGAGAGACTAGGCAGCTGTAAGAGCTCAGAAACTGTGGGAGCAGAGAACAGAGGACAGTCTAGACTGTGAAACCTGGGGCTCAGGAAAAACCACTGCCAAACACTTTTCCCAACTTCATCTCTTGTTTTTTAGAGCAAACTACTGTGAGATAGAATTCTATTTCATGTTCTGGCCTCCACATTTTCCTCCCATGGCGCGGGAGAGTGGGGGTCTGGACACATGCATAGAGTAACACTGCAGAAGGCAAACAAAGCTCCAAGATGCCAGGGAATGGACCATTCCATGTGCTGCTGTTCCTACTGCAGTTGTATGGACAGCAGCCTAAGTGCTGTGACCTGCTCATGTTTGATGTTAAGCTATTTACAAGAATTTGGAGAGGAAAGAAACTCCACACTGTTGCACCTCCTCACAGTGCGGTCACGATGCCAGGAGGTGTTTTTGCACTGTTTTTTGCCATTCTCTATAATGAGATATACAGTCTAATTCCTAGAACAATCTACAAATTCTGGCTAATAAATGCTATGCAAATACATCGGCCTAACACTCTAGTGATATCCTCAAACTTTCCAGCTCTGCTTCACGGCACAGTTTAGTTGCAATATCTGATCTTTTATTACAGGTTATCAATTCATACTACATTGATAAAAAGCATATTATCACCCATAATATGTGAAGCTCATTTTCTGTGACTATTTCTGAGTTTAACACAGTTGTTGCTGCTATGGAGGAGCACACTCAATGACCCAGCAGTCCCTCCTATCTGTATACTCAAGTGCTCATATACAATAAGAGTGATAATGCTGAGCAAGTTGAGAGTCCCTTGCTAACACTTACTGTGATGTCAACTCTCCTTTTTCAAAGCATGTGCTATTTGGAGGTGTTAAAACAATGCAATTCAAGTGCTAGGATGCATTTCATAAGATAAAAACAAGCAGTGAACATTACCCCTCTTACATGCGTCACTGGAGTTTTCAAAGGCTTTTCATTATCCAGCATATTTCACTTGTTTTTACCTAGATAGTTTTAGAATTACCTTTCAAATCACATCTTCCTCCATTAGAGATATTCAAAAGCAATCCTTCAGATTTCTTTAAGGGCTGTGGAGCACTGAGACACATGGATGCAATCAGCTTGGTGATGGGCATGACTCCCAGAAAGCTACACTCCTGGGGCATTCTCACCAATTTTACTTGGAGTTCTCACATGCAGTAAGTGAGGTCTTCCAGCCACATCTGTGTACACTGCGGAAAGGCTGGTACTTCTGTTAGCAGATGGCAGCTGACCACTTCCTTGTGTTGTCCAAATGGGAACTGAATATCCACAACAATGACTGAAATTGCAACAATTTTACTGGGAGCATTAGAGAATTATGTTCAGAAATAGCTACAGAAATGATGTTTATTTTCCTATTCACTTCTCTTCCCAGTTTTCACTTAAACATAGTGTATAGCTTTTAACACGCCATGGGTCATTATGCTGCACAACAGACCTTTGAAGAAGAGCTCTGGATCATTTCTCCTCTCCTCTACTTTCAGCACTTTTTACCAGAGCTTTGGCTGAGAGGGTCTTATGCTCTTCCCCAGGGAATAGAAATGTTTTTGTACAGTTGTCTGGGAAGTCCCCAGGACCACTCCTCTCTGCAGGTAGCTAGAAGGTACGTCTGTCCATCCACATCAACAGCAGGTAAAGTCTTTGGCTCAGTAACTCAGGAGAAAGCCTGGGCTCCTTTACAAAACACAGTAGTTGCATAAGGAGAACAAGCCAACCCCTTTCTAGGACAGAAGCTACACTAGCTGGTATTTCCTTTCAAAGGCTTCAGAGAAACCTGACCTGTGTAAATGGTCAAAGCCAATCCTTTGTCAGGAAAAGGGAAGGACATGCTGCGAAGCTATTAATTAATAACATTTGTTGCAACTTACTAACGTTTCTATAATGTCCAAAGGAGATTAGGCAGCTAGAATGAGTTTTGATTTTGTTGGAGCTGGTTTTTTAATTTGCCTTAAATTTTTAAACTGAAATGTGGAACAGCAGATATGAGGGATGTGCTTGAACGTAAGCTGTCCTAAGGACAGAAAGAGGTTTTGAGAATGAGTCCCCAAACATCATTGTGCTGCTCAAATCACAGCTACCGCACTGGAGACATGAACATTTCTGTACTCTGCTTGAGGTCAAGCACCAAATCCACTGGCTCTACATGGTCTGCACAAGGAAAAGAAACAAGGTGATGGTACCAGCCACTTGCATGGCAATGCTTGCTTAGCATGAAAATGTAAAAGAAAAACAAAGCCAAGCAAACAAACCCACCAAATCACAGACTAACAAACTGTGTCTAAATTTCATCAATCTACTCAAAGTATAAATGGTACCCGTGAGATCTCTCCAGGTGGAAATCAATTTAGTTCACTGAAGGGGGGCAAGGTAGGAATCAGTACTGCAATCATACAGGCCCCCTAAATTGTTCCATTAATTCATTTGCTGGCTCAATATGCAGTGGGCTAAACAAGCTTTTCCCCAAAGTCATGAGGCTTCAGATGAAGAGAAGCAAATGAAAAGAGGCAGCCATGAACAACAAAAAAACCAAAACAAAAAAAAAAAACCACCGAACACACAGAAGCAGACAAATGAAGACAGAAAAATATTTACTGTTTTGAAAGTAAAGATATGAGATGGCAAGATAAAAACCTGTCAATCAATACCTGCTAAGTGTCTTTGGAGAGGCAGTAAAATATACTATTCAAGATGTTAGCAAGAACATAACTCTGGAGAGAACCGAGTCTTGCTATGATGAAAAGCTTCCAGAGTTAGAAGAATGAGAATATGGCATACTTGTCAAGGCAAGAGTGCAAGCACCCACTCCTGGATAAATATTCAGAAATAAAAAAGATAAGTCTTCATAAATATTCAGTAGAGACAATCTCACACTCCACAAGGGCTCAGGAGAGAGCAGTTGACCAGACATGTCTTCAGTACCTCTTATATCTGGCATTAAATTAGACTGTAAAATCTAATCAGAGCTGAAGTAGGGACATCTATGGAATAATTCCACCACCAATACAAAAGAAGCCTCCCTGCAACTGTAAGAAGTCATTTTAGCTGAACTGCAGGCTAGATGGCTCTAAAACACATCCTCGGTTTATCTACAGAAGAGATGCAATAGGGACAGAGCCCCAGGAAAGCAAACAAAGGTAGCAAACAAAGAACAGGACTAAAATTCAGCTTACTCGTTTTAAAGCCCTGTTGCAGGTGGCAGTGCTAACAAGATGGATGAGTAATACTGTGTGACTCTGGTAACTGGTAAGCAGATCTGGGAAAGGATAGTTCAGTAGTTAAATCACTCTTCAGGAGCACAAAAAATTCTGATTTCAGACCTTGCTCTCCATGTATTACCCAAGAGGCACTGACAAGCCACATGTTACCAATTTAAATACCATTCAGTGCCAGATAATCAATCTGATTATGAATTTTGTCCATTTGTTTAATCATTAGGTTATGACTGAGTTTTTCTTTAATTCTACCATCAAGAGCCTTTCAAATCCCACTTTTCATACTCATTTATACCCCACATCTCTCCAAAGCATCTGGGCATTGCTTTAGAGATTCTAATGTAGCATTAGTATTGTTCTACAGAAACTACAGAAGTGACCATAGCTCGTTTGTTCCTTAGTGGCATCCACCTTCTTCTAGAGGAGGATTATACATAGATTTGAGCTCTAATAAAGCACAACAGAACTGGAAAGAAGAACAGTTTCTCAGAGATCCACCTCAGCCTTAAGCTGGCAGAGGCACATAGGACAAAGGATCCTCAGAGGTGCATGCACTGCTGAAGTCAGAGCTGTAAACAGCTGGCTCCAGCTAGGAGCTTGTGTGGGTGGAGACAAAGCACTGCAGATGCTTAGGGCAAAAGGGCTCCTAGTACCTTTCACAACATTACACACTGAGCCTGCTCAGTTGACCTGAAGCTCTCTGATCAGTAACATTCAGCATTGCTCCTGCTCGAGTACTTTTCACGCCTATTCTTGCCTCTCTGCCTGGTGTTCCCTAAGACCTTGATTTCCCAGTTCAAGCAAAACCCCAGCTACAACTCTAAAGCCTGGCAAGTAGACTCACACATCCTGTGCTTCTGCACACAACAGCTGCAGATTTATAAGCTAATTCTCTTGCTAAAAGCATGCAAGATTGGCTCCGTGCTTTGTGGACTCAGCCTTACGGATCACGCCATAAAGACAGCTAAGCAAATCCCAGCTGACTTCATGTTCTTTCCTGGCTCCTATTGAATGGGAAGTGAGGATTGTCCAGGTCCCATTTGTTTATGCAGTTCTCATTCTCATTCTTGGATAGAACGCTTTGATGCCCATGCTTCTTCTGTGCTTGCCCTCCTGCTTTTATATTTTTTTCCTACATTGCACAAATGTTTAAAGTTAGAATTATCTGACTGCCTACATCACTTGGGTACCTTTATGATTATTTTTATTAAATATATTTTTATTTATTTTCTTTTCATTTTTTATTAGCTCAAGTATTTAAATAACTCAATTGAGAACTAGTGACACCAGAGGTTAAACACAAAAAATAAGGAGCTTTTGTTTGGGTTTTTTTGTTTGCAGACGTAGTATGGAATACCAATTTTATTTGGCACAAAAGCTACTCTAGCACTCCAGAAGATAAAATTTAACTCCTTGCAACAATTTTATCCAAGATGGAAAGTCAAAGCTTTTCCATTACTCCAAAGAAAAATTAATTTAATCTGAGGATAACAAAACAAAATGTTTCACACTACCACATTACAATTGCTACATATGATGTGATACAAAAAAAAAAATACCAGTGCAGTAACTTCCCTTCTAGAAAAGGAACAAAACCAAAACTAACCCTGGCTACAAAGGAGTTACCTTATTATACATTATATAGGTCAATAAAAACAGAAAAGAAAATCCTGCAAGAGCAGTTTATCATGACCTCCCACAGAACATTGATTTTATTAAGAAATGTTCGTACATGTTCTCTTAACAACTTCAATGGGTCCTCTGTTTTCTATAGGCTCAGAGATACTCACAGCAGTGTCACTGAGACACACTCTCTATGAAGTTCCATAACAGAAGCACACTTGTGTGAGGAAACAGTAATTTCCACATGTTACCAGGGGAGATATTCTAACTCCTGCAATTTGGTATCCAGTTGTTTCGTATTGTGACCAGACAGAACTAAAAGGTTTTGGGTGGCAGGTGGAATTAGAAAATGAAGGTGTGGATGATTCACACAGAGACGTTTGGTCCATTAACAATTAATTATCAAGGGCTGTCAACACAAGAGTGACTTTACATCGAGATACGATCAAAGATCAACTACCACTCATTAACTTTTAAAGATTATCAGCAAGCTGGAGGCAAAACATGTGACAACTACGTAACACTTGTGAACCCTGATTTTCCCACTCTAAAAAAAATCTAAAACACTGTGGATTCATTTGTTTACAAGCTTTTGAAAAAATTCATTTTACACATCTCTGCAGGGAAGATGATCACAGCCTCCCCCTCCACCTGCCTGGAGTGGAGCTGCCACAGGTGTAGCACTACACTAGGTCAAGGCACTGGAGCAGGGACAGGAGGAGCTCTGCTCCCACCTCACCACCCTGTCACCACAAGAACACTTCCCAGCTACCTGCTGTGACATTGAACACAAAGCACAGCACGGCCAAATCACAGATCCCGTTATGCTGCAGTTTCTGTCAGGATGAAAATATTGTCTCACTGCTACACATGCAACTGTACCCACACTTGTCATCGGTATTAGCAGCAATACTACAGAACCACTCCTCAGAAAAAAATATTTCTGACCCTACCATAAGATTTGCACTGTGTCCAGTACCCAAGATGTAGTCACAGAAAAAATAAAAGCCGATGCACCAAGGCAGCTGTTCTGTGAGAAATTACACAGTATGTGAACATGTATCATAATACAGAACAGAGCCAGGGGCTGAAGGTTTAACCAAAGCAGTTTTAAAACAAGTGCAACACTTCACATTCTTTTAATGTAGTCTAGGCATATGCAGAAATTCTAGCACGTATCAGTGGACCAAAATAATAGCCATCTAAGAATAATAAAAAAAAATTGGCTGACATAATTAAGTGCATGGTTTTAGTTTTTTTTCCAAGTACTGTATGAAAAGCAAAGAATGATAAAAGGTAGCATAGGTTCTACACAAAACTCGCCACTCTGTACAGAGATTTCAGTAGAAAAGTATTTTTAAAATATTGAAATAACCAGATGATAAAACTGTGAGCAAAAAGCAGCACTGAGTTCACAAGCACTAAATGTCACAAAGTCTTGCCCACTTTCTTTTGGTAAAATTATTGCACTAAGGGAATGAAAGGGATCGGATAGATGCAGTTTTCAACAACTGCAGGTCAAATGCATCTAATACTCTGAATTAGCAATGCCTGAAGTGCATATCTTTGTCCCTTATCCCTCACAAATATTATATTCTCATTTGTCTATCTTGTGTCAGGACACATCTTCTCAGCAAAAATAGCAGAGACCAACACTGAAAACCACATGAGAATATGGGTGCTGTACTCAACTGGCTGCCATTTAGACTTGAAAGTATTTTGCCCCAGAGGAGCATATCTAGTTTCTGTCCCAAGGTAGACTGCTGTCTTTCACATAAAAGCAATACTCTGAGAGGCAACACACAGCTGTTTCAATACTATTTAATTTACCTGAGAGATGAGGAGCTTAAAAAATCTGAATCAGAGACAGGGCCAGGACTGCAAAACATGATAGATGTAAAATAACTTCAAGGCTGTGCACTATAAGTTTTTCTTCTTGTGAAATGGATTATTAAGAATACAATGGGGCTGTCAGCAACATATTCATCTAGTAGGTGCCCTTTTTAAAACATTCTCTTCTCAGTGTTATTGCTTTATCTTTTGAGCATGCCTTTTTAAGGAAAACATCAGAGCTGACAAAGCTGAGTTGTCATCTACAAACAGACTGCAAAAAGAGTCTATATCCTTCTCACTTCTTCTCTTGTGAAATCTATAGAAAACCCTTACACACAGTATACGATATTTTTATACGAGCATATTTTAGCACTCACAAAGGCAAGCTCATACTCTGCAAGTCCAGCAGAGAGAAGGCAGATGCTGTTAGAACCTTCAGACAGAACCTTGATGACATGCCTCAACTCTGACCTGCAGTCCAGACAGCTACTGCAGTTCTAACCCCTTGTGTTAAATTTATCTCTGTGTCAGTTTCCCTTATTCCTGGACTAGAAGAAGCTGTTGAAGGCCAATTCTAGTCCACTTCTCCACCACTTCTCTGAGATTGTACATCACACCTAATTTGTAAGCTCCCCAATTCTGTTATTCCTCTCCTGAGACTCATTTCAGCAGACTGATGTTGTGCTGCACAATATAGTACCTAGCAACACAGAGTATGTTGTGAACCAAAAGCAATTAAGACCTCATCTAGAACCACCAATCTCATTTCAGCTAAAAAAAAAACCAACGCATTTCATATTGGATGCTGCACTTCCAACACATTACTAAGAAAACAGCTATGAGAAACTGAAAATTTGAGGGTGGGATTGAAGCGTGCATTAACTGAACCTAAATTCAGAGTTTGGGTTTTGCATTTCTCCTGTTACTACAGGAACACAGTTTCAGGAAAACTGTGAAGAAATACTGTAGGTGTGAACTTTTCAGACCCACACTATTCTTACTGCCACAAAATCCAAGGCCAGCTGCAGTGATCTTGCAGTTTGGTGTGAAATCTGTTGTCTTTTTTTTTTTTTTTTAAGGTGCCACAGATCATACAGGCTTTTAGTTATGGATTCTTTTCATATCACTAGACCATTTTCTGCCCCAACCAAGCTGAAATGAGACAGTTAAAAACAATGAGCCATTCCAGCAGCTCTTCTGCAGGATCAAATATTTGACACAAAGGCTATATTACTGCTGGTTTCCACAAAGCAGCAGCCTGCCTTGTCTCACAAGAGACTTGATCTCTACTTGAAAACTCACAATTCAACTCTTTAGATTAATTTTATTGGTAGTATTATTATTTTTTTTAACACTGAAACATGGGAGTTTTTCTGCAAACAAATTTCACATTGTCAACTGCTATCAGTGTGTGACTCGGTGTGTTGACCAGCCACAACTTCTTTCCTTTAAGCTTGGAAATAACCACTGAAAGTTTATCAGTATTTCAGAAGTATCATGAATAGTCATTAATGCAGAGATCCTTTTCTTCTGACTGTCATTAGAAATTCAAATTCCAACAACTGCCAACCTCACTGCAGTCTCATCTTAAGGGAAAGCAGAGATAGAACTGACTGTCCCCAAAGAGTTATCCAAACAACTCACCTTTAAAAGGTTGTGACGTGAAAGTGACAGAGACAGAATATTTTCTAATAAAATGAACAGAAGGCTGAAATCATAAAATATACTCAGTGTTTGGCACAATCATTTCTGAGGTAGAGAAAAACAATAGGATTTTGACTGCTGTATAATTTCACGAGTCACAAAAGAAAAAGATAGGAAGCACATGCAAATAAAACACACAGTGTTTTAATTTTTAGCACCTAAACCAGGCGTTGTGTTTGTCAAAAAGGGCCAGTCCTGAAGCTTGAGAAGAAGTTGTGACTGAACTCTTTGCAGCCTCAAGGATCCAAATTGCTGACATGCTCTACTGCCCTTTTACACAAGAAGTTCAGAAATTCTAACTGCAAGAGGACATACTTAGTACAAGGACCAATAATTTAACTAGCCTCAGGAGGACTTCTCATCATTTATACAGAAGGTTATATAGCTCTGCCTGATAAAAAACAAGGTACCAGACTTGCACATTATGACATAGGATGAAAATACAGGAAGCAAACTCATCCATATGCATTTTTAAGAAAAGCTAGAAGAAGCCAGGTTTCTTCAGGTTTCTGAAGGCTGTTCAAAGGTTTCAGATCAGAAAAATCCCAAGTCATTGATCAATTTTATGATTTTACAATGGAAGCATTACAACTGAGTTAAAACAAAATGTCTGTATCAAATATGAGAACTAGTGAAGTGAAAGTTCATGGTTACAGTAGGCCAGCACCACTGCTTTCAACACTCTCTTTCCTGTTGCTTCCCTAAGGCAGACAGGGGATTAATCTGGAAGGTTAAAGCACACATATTCAGCTTTTCAAGTTGAAAAAAAAAAAAAAAGAAAAACCACTTGAGTCCTGGACACTCATCAGTAGTCTACATCTGTGTGCTTGGTTAGAGTCTCAAAATACTGCCAAATTCATCTACAGTCCAGATGTTTGACAGAGCTTGTCAGCATTTAGCAGCTAGAAGGTCCCATGGCTGAACCTTTACTATCAGCAATTAAAAATACCAGGCAGTGCCTAAGCTGTAATGTTTAAACTTCAGAAGAAAAAGCTAAAACTGCTTTTCATAAGCTTGGACTTAAAAAAGGTCTGGTCTGAAAAAAGCCTTCCAGAGTCCTCAGAGTACAGGCTCTTTACAAAGCGGTCTATTACCTACTTTTGACAGCTCAGGAGGCAATTTATGCAACTGAGGTGCAGAAACAAGCCGACAAAGTTGATTCTGACGCAAAAGAAATTAAAATGTAGAGACCTAAAGTCCTGATTGATACAGTGAATTGAAAACAGCAACCAAGTTAGCTGACTCTGCGAGACACTCTGCTTAAACAACACTTCAAGTCATTTTAATAAACATTTTAAAGCATCACCACCACCAGTGAGCAGCAGGAGCCTTGCAAGTGATGCAGAATCCGTTAAAACTCTATTTATATCCTACCTGCAGAGTGACAATATAATCACATTCCAGCTTTGTATTGATGCTCATTACAGAGACAGCATTACGTGACCAAAGATAAGACTGACAGTGGGCACCTGCATGCACCTGGAATCTTAGAAAAGGTAAATAAGATTTGTTCCCCTCAAAACCTTTGCTTTTATTTCAAACTGAGTTATTTAAACCTTACTTCTGCAAGAATCCATATTCTGCTTAATTTTGACAGAAATGTACCACTATTGTTGGTAAGGTTGATTTTCAGATTAGGGCATTACTTGATGTGTTTAGAAACTTAGCGCACAATAACTGAACATCAGAAATCCTGTGCAATACAGACACACAGAACAGGGAAAATACGTACCCTGGAAAAAATGATGTCCATAAAGCTCTTAGGAACTTTGGCCTATAACAAAAGACTGAAACCTCACATGTGTAGACCTTCGAGCAACAGATGACAATACCAAAAACTATTTCTGGTGTTACCAAGATCCTCAAAAGTAAATCCCTTGTGTCACCATTTAGTTAAAAAGGGGCATCATTATGAAACCAACATTCTACAACTTTACTACCACTTCTACAAACGTTGGTTAAAAATAAAAAATATTACAAAGCATAATAGTAGGTTTTGGATCTGCAGCTGTACAACATCCCCATACTGCCAATACAAGGAGATGAAGACTCTTCTAGGAGATAATCCAGAACAATTACATTAGGCTCTTGCTTTATTGTCTCCCTTAAGAAAACTTTTCTCTTTCCTTCCACTGATTGCAGAGAGTCAAGGGAAATAAAGCAGTACAAAGATGAAAAAAAAAAAAAACCAAAAAATAAACCAACCTAACTCATTACTTAAAGACTAAAGAGTTTTATCTTAAAATCTCTTCGTTGCCAAATACCAAAACATCAGGACATGAATACACTGGTAGCAACACATTATTTAGAGATCACCAAAGCTTGACAAGAAGTCTTTGTTTTCCCATCTTGGCCTAATTTGTTAGTTTTTACCTGCATCACAGGTGCTGAGAACACATGGACTTTCCCTGGCAGGGATGATAACCTTGCATTTTGGCAGAGACAATGCTGTCATGACAAGTCCCCAGAGAACAGCATGAGCACAGCACATGGCAACATCTAGCAGCTGTGAAAAGTCTGTATTGGCTGGCTCCTCAGGGTTCAGTGATTTGCTAGTTACAAACAAGCTTTGACTTTCAGGATTAAAGTTTACCATTGCATCTGGTATTTTCTGATGGGAAAGACTTGGAGGACATCTTGGGTGAAAGGTCTTTCAATGTCTGATTGCCAAAATACTATTCCTTTTTGTGGTTTGGCTGCCAGGAGCAGTAACTTGAATTTGACTGGTGAATCAATGCTCAGAATTTGTAATTGGTGGACACCTATTTTTGGGGCTAATTTTAAAATTAATGAGCATTGCTCTGCATGGAAGTTAGGAGGAATATCATCAAGTGACTGATTGTAACCGTTTTTCCTTCTGATTTCTAACAGCTCTCTCAACAGTACAGTATCTCTAAAATGTCTTTTATAATGTCTTTCAGTCCATCTACTCCAAGAAAAAAAATCCAGTATTCACACGAGCACAGACTGTGGATAAGCAAAGTAGGACACACTTCACAGCAAAATGCAAAGACAGAAGCAGAGTGATGTTTGCTAAAGTTCGTCTCCACTGTCAGTGAGGGAAAGAAGAATAATAGCAAGCAAGGAACAAATTACAAGTTATTAAAAAAGAAAAACCAACATAAAACCACTCACGAACTTTTACTGTCGATTTCTAACAATACATCAAAGCAGATCTGTAAGCCTATCTGCAGTACAAAAGCCAGTCCCACCTACTGTGCTAGCTATTGGTACAACTCTGGTCTTCAGGACAACTGCAGAAAGTGTTGCTGTAGGTACTCTCATGCAGATGATCACTAGAACTCATTTATAATAAACAGTTTTTAATAGATCCCTGTCAGGTGACTGCAGTCTTGTCCCTGTGGAGAGCTGGGACACAGGAAGCTAATCTGCTCTAGTTCAGCTCACAGGAGCTTTTGCATCAAGGGAATTTTTAAAAGGGATGCAAATTAAAATTTATGTCTGCTCCTCACTGAATCAGACTTCTGCATCAATATGTGCCAAAGACTCCAAGAGACCCAAAAAGGCTATTTAGCAAAAGCATCAAAATCACATATTCTTGACTTAGAGGAACAGGACTTATCTTTACAAAAGTAAAAAGAAAAAAAAGAAAACTACTTTGTGAACAGTCTGCACTGAAAAACTGCAGCACAAGAAATGCAGTAGGTTTGATTGCAGTGTACTCTGTGGGATTTAAGCGTCACCTGATGCTCTCCAGTACTTCACACACAAGCCAGAAGTCACATGAATATGATGTCACCTGTGAATTGCCTTTATTTGTGGGTAAGAACTGTGAACAGGTGTGAGGCAGAACGCTGCCTCCAGTGTATAGATTTTTTTAACATGAGCCTTACAGCTCCCAGCAACAATGATCTGGTTGCCTCATGAATGCAGATAATTCTATAAAAGAAACAGAGCTGCAGATTAAGGGAGAAGAAAAGATTGCAGACTTTCCCTTGAAATCTGTCCCTAATTTGCTTGCTTATAGAGGACAAAAAATTAAAATTCAGTACATTAAGTCAAAATCAAATCCTACAGGTTATTTTTCCTAGAGCATTTTGAACTTGAAATGTTTGTTGTTGAACAATTTGTTTCCTTTCTCCCTCTCTGCACCCTCCCCAGGGTTCAACAGTACCACCTCTGATCATGCTGTATCCTTTAACTTCCTTATTTCAGATCTCTTTCAGCTTTTGGTAGTCTTCCTATTTGTGTCATGGCAACAAGCATGAGATGCAGGCTCCAGTCAGTTATACAATTGCTCAAGTCACTTCAATTATCTGGCCCTACAGACCTGGAAAGTCACTGTTGGATCCCTTAGTCAATATACATAAAGTTGTGCCATGAAGTAACTATGTCTTGAGAGCAGATGCATCGTGAGTGATGCTCAAGCATCAGAAGCCACAGGATCTCAGGTTAATGGAATCTCTGTTTCCACACATGCTGTGTCTTTATCGCATTCCTCCTTCATCTTCCTATTAATATGCAATAGCAAACAGGGGCCTATTGTAATGTGTAAAGTAAGTCAGTCTTCCAAGTCTTGATTCATTTGTGTAGACTTCACAGGTTTCAGCTCTTGTCTCTGCAGGGAACTAAAGACCTTCACTCAATGCTGTATTATTAAACACAAATATATAAATGCTGCCATTTAGTCTGAAAGTGATAATAGCACAGAAACTCAGTTATTTGTGTTGCTGCATAGCAGAATTGTCTTAACAGGTAGACACAAAAGGCTTAGACAAAGGCTCTGCAGAAGTCTAAATTTTCCATTTCCTTCTTTATAGATTAAAACACTTCGGAAAATGGTTTGTTTCATGCTGTAATACATCTCCATCTCCCAGATGGAAGATTTCAGGTTAGACAAGCAAGATTATTGCCTCAAGCATCTGCCAATATTTCTGTATACCCAGGCCTCCCATAGTTCTCCAAATACCCACGCCAAACAGCCAACTTCACAGCTGCTGGTTGCTGAGTAGGTCATTAGACCTGGAAATAGCTAGACAGACATTCAGTGACCAATTGCTTACAGGAAAACATTTCTGAAGAGCATTCAAACAAAGAATGGGACAACTACTGTCCAGAGGCAAGTGAGTAAGAACAACCGCCTGAAGAAATTATGGGGCTAAGATGTGTCATGAGGACACACACATTGAGAAGATAGAGACAACTCATATGACATCCCAAGATCAAATCAAAATCATATTTTTCCATTTTTATATCTGCTGGAACTAAACCAGAAGAATACAGAGAAAGGGGAACAGGGCAGAAACTAAACCAAAAAACTTACCCATCCAATTTATGCAGATTGTAAGTTTTCCGCTTTGGTCAAACTACTATAAAACACATTCTAACAATCTGGCTGCACTCCACAAGTACAGGAACATTGACAGCAAAGGCTTTTGTTTCCCTCAAAGAAACTGGCATAATCATGTCAAGTATAAACAGAAGAGTCCATCCTCAATGTGATGTTTCTTAGCATAAATACAAAGCAAAGTTTAAATTTATTTTGCCTGACTGAAATACACACCTATGTATGTAACCCATTTAAAGAAAGTTTTGAAAGCAGATGCTGGGAAGCTCTAAAGCACTGTACTCCCTTACTTACACTGACATATAATCATGTCATTTGTTACAAAATCTTAACATGATTTATTATTTTATTAAGGCTACTTTTAAAAACAACAGACCAAGAGGTTGGCTGGATTAGTCAAGAGCCATACAAGCACATTTGAAAAATCAGACTTACCACCACACAGATCTCTGGGAACAATAAGATGATCTCAGATGGAAGAAACACAAAAACTAAACAACTCCTCAGCTGTTTTAAGGACTCTTATTCTTAAAACAGGCTGGAATTTGTGACACTAGACTCTTGTTTTCCAAGCTCTGCAATCATGAGCTTCTGTGTGCCACTCTGTGCTCTTCTGTTTTCACATGTATGAAATTGATCTACTTATCCTCGGTATCAAACCACTGATTTGACAGAAGTGCTGCAAGTATTACATTAGTGTTTGGAAAAGTACTTAAACACTTTCATGTGGAAAGTGCTGAAGGCAGACAGAGGATTACACTACATTCTCTGCAGCTAACCTGCTTTTAAGGGAATATTAGGGTGGGGATTGCTTCTAGGCAGAGAAGTTCTACATTTAGTTTCAGCCTGAAAGCACTTCAAACATCTGAACTTGAGGATAAGCCACTCACTGGGGAGATCTATAATGGAAAGGCTGCACTGAAAGTACTGTATGGAAGTCCTGCTGGTTGATACTACCATCTTCAGACAAAGTCTTCTATAAAGACTGTGAAGAAAAGACACAGTAAATTACATTGCAGATATACCCATAACTATACAAGGTTCAGCTTTCTCTCAAAAGCAACACATGGGAGGAACAGATTAGCCTGCAAAGATCATTACTAAAGTTTAGAGAGAAAGTACAACGCCCACAGTAAAGTCTTAAGAGAAAAAGTATTTTCACCACAGCCAGAGTCACTTGAGAGCTTTAAATACCCTGCATTACTTTGCCTCATAATAAGAGTGCCCTTTCATCAGGTGAAACAGCTACTTCTGTGTCCTTGCAGGAACAGAAAAAACATTAAATAGCCCATTCCATGACAACAACCTCCTAAACAAAACCGATTTTCAACAGTAAATCAGATATCCTGTTTATTCTTAACAACAGTGGGAAAGTGCAGTTAGGAATACCTATGATAAATCTGAGAATACAAATCCCACCATGACTGCACTGTGTTCCTTTCAAAGGAATGATTTTCTCCACCATTCCAAAGCTTCTTCAAAGTTTCACTATGAGATAAAGGCTGCTCTGAGCAGAAGGCAGAGTGGTGTAACTCAGCTTGAGCACCCAACTCAGAGTGTCCTAGAACGGCAGAACTGACATGATGGCTCACTGGGAAATAGTCCACAAACAACAATGCATTACAACCCTGGTTTGGTCTAATCTCAGGAGCTTCTTTCATGCAGGAACAGAATGCATGCCTCTGGAACATTTCAGACTGCATCACAATTTTAAGTTTATAAATACTGCTTTGGCCAGTCAGCATAAGTTGTCAGAGTAATGGGTAGAATATTAAGGATTCCCTGCCTTCATCACTCTCTTGCTGTGTAGTTTTGGACGATGCAGTGAGTTTTTTTTATTCAGTCTTCTTGCCCATGAAGTAGGATCACCTGTGTTTCCTTTCTCAAAAGTCATGGGAATCAACACTTAGGGGAGACTTGCAGCAATGCTTTAAGCAAAGTACATACAGAAATGGCCATATCCTTCTTCTTCTAAAGACACCTACTCCTGCAGTTTGTGTGCTTTGGACTAGGCAGAAAGGGGGGTGGGACATAAAGGGCTGTGACAGCCATACTCTGCGTAGCTCTGCTGCACACAGGAAGAAGAGAACAGCTCATTCTCTTTCCATCTGAAGTGTCAGCTTTACTACACACAGAGCATTTACAGAAATCTCCCCAGGAAGTTGACTGCCAGGGGGAAAAAAATGAATTTAACTCTACCCTTAAGAGTTTGTAAATTGAGAGTTTATTAAAAATGAACAATTAATACGTAAATACCAAGGCAATTTTGTTCCCAATCTGCTGTGGCTGATAAGACAATCTACAGGGCACCTTATCACTAACACGGGTTCATCTTTATACTGTGAACACTTCCTTTGTATCAATCTTAAGATCTCTCTGCAGTCTGGTAAATGCAGAGAAGATGCCAAAGGAAGGAAAATTAGACAATTACATGAGAATTAGTCAACCAACTAGTTCCTGCCTCCACTCTGCTGTTCTAAACATCCTTAGCCAAACTAAGGCAGCTTCCCTGCCTGTATGCAACTCATTATCTACTACAGATTTCTATGGCTATATTAATACTGGTTATGTATTCAAATGTTACTTTGGAAAGATTAACAAAAAAAAAAAAAATCCAATAAAATCCTTCAGTGACAATGACACAATCCATGGAGGTGACTGACATACCAGAAATTTATTCAGGTTAGAAAAGGAGATGAATGATAGGCTCTGAAGGACATGCCCTCTTTTAGGCAGTGTATACTTGAAGAGATTAAGTTACCTGACACAAGGAAGAATCACAGTAATTTTATCCAAGTAAAGGATTCTACAAGTTTCTCTCACTTAGCTGAAGTTCATCCTTCACATGAGTAACAGCAAATAGTCAGTCTTACTTGTAGGAGAAAAATATAGCCATCTTTCACTGAGGAGGCAGGAGTGTCATGAAGGAGAGAGAGAATCTAACAGTATAGCTATGAAAGAAAACAGTCTGCTAATCCTGATGAACAGTATATTCTCTTTAGGAGAATTCAACAGAATTATGCTGGATTGGCTGCCATTGTTCTGCCTGAGCCCATGTTGAAACACAATAAACATGAGGACAGGGGCCAAACTCTACCATACAGTATCAGTGAGATATGTTGTACCCTGGGTTATGCAGATTTCATGTCCACCAAGTAGGTAAAATTAATACACTCCCCATAGCCCTGTTTTGTCTGGACAGGAACACAACTCTTCTTCTGATGGCACAGCCTTACATACTCACATGAGTTTTGTTGTTCTGTTATTCTGGATTGAGGAGTCATTCCAAGCATGAGTGTGCACTTAAGATTGCCCTAGAGCCTAGTTACTCAAGAAATTAATTTCTACTGTAAGTGGTTTGAAGAACTGGAAACAAGCATCAATTCACTTGCTAAACTTGCTATATTGGACAAGCTGTGATTTAGTTTAAGACTGTGAGCTAAGATTGGGAAGTAAGATAAAAAAGATAAGTACTACATGAGACTTCTTTCAACTTCAACTTTTGTTTTCTAGGCTATTTTAAGAAAGTCTTCCAAGGCCTTTGTTTATTTTCTCCTAGTGGTAGAAGTCATTCAATGCCCAACAGCATAATCAGATTGTTTGAAGAAGTAAAAAGAGAGAGAGAAGCCTGTCTTTGGGCAAGGATCTCTCTTGTTTCTGATACTGGGAACACATACACATACATGATCATAAACACACATTCATTTCAAGGTGGAAAAAATCCATCTGTGTGTGTCTTCATTAATCTTTATTATTCTAATGAACACATTCATGCCACTTTGCAAAGATGGGGCACCCACTGTAACGCATTTTCATTCTTTCACTGAAAAGCAACAATTCGAATGATTGTGCTCCTTATGCCTCTGGCTCAAGGACCAGAGCCAGCAGCTCCAAGGATAGAACATTAGCACAACACAGTGAAGAAACTTGTTCTCTCATCTTGAGCTTTTTCCATTGATCTAACACCCTGTGCAAAGTAGTAAGAGTGAATTTATTAATGACAATAAAGTAGTTCATGGGATAATGGCAATGCTTTAGTGCTACAACTCAATAATGAAAGCAATGATATAGTGCTAACTAATTAATAGGAGAAAGATAGGAAGGAAAGAAAACCTACACACAAAATGCAAAACAAAAAACATCTGAGACACTGGACCATCTCTAAAATGCTATTTCAGTCATGGCTTACTCTAACAAGGTCTGTACAGAAGAAACACAAGACAAAAGAGGTGTGGCAAAGGAGGAATTCCACATAGCTCTCCCCAGATCCATTCCTGTTTCTACAGGCTATCAACAAACAGGGAAGCTCTCAACAGGGAGGAAGCAACCTCTCTGCTAGTTGGCAGGCACATTGTTATTTCACTTTTCCTTCCTGAAGAAGCACTCAAGAAGCCTCTAAATGTTGACCAAAATAGCCACGCTTTCTATCTCAAGGAACACAGAAAACATTTACAGATATGACACAACAAAAAAGCAATAAAGACACAGACAGAAAGATGGCCAAGAGCTGCAGCAACCACACCTGCTGAATTTTCAGCAAAGGTTAATATACAGAGTGCCAGAATACTTTTCTTTTTGTTTCCTTAAGAGATAAACTGAGTGAATAAACACCAAACCCAAAATTAAGTGGCTGTGTTCTGGTAGCCATCCTGAAGGAGAATTATGAATAGCTCAGCGTCCCCACTTCACCATTCACACGACTCCCCAAATCTACCATATCTGTCATAACAGATGCATTGCAATATCTGAACACAGCACATTGTGTGACAGGAAATGGTACAGATCAAATCACCTTGAACAAATCTGTAAACTCAAGATTTCCTATGAGAAAAGGCCTGGCCCCACAAAAGCTACTTATCTATTTCTATGCATTAGAGAGCCTGGCACTGCATCTGCACTCTGCTTCATCTCCTCCTTTTTCCCCCTCCCTAATACTTCACTGCACACAGAAATGAGTCAGTATGATATTGCAGCCTATGGCTATGACTAGCATCTTTGGACTATTTTTGTTCTTTGATGCTATGAATGTATTTGATATCCACAACCAAAGCTGTAATTGAATTTGAGGGGGGAGGAAAAGGCCTATTTTCTTTGCCTGCTGCAATGATAGCTGAAACCAACAACAATAATCTGCCAGCACAAAACACAACAATGACAATCACATCTGACACCATTTTCCAAGCCAAGATGATGACGAGTGGATGAACAAATCAGTCTGGACAATCTCATGTCACAGCATTAACAAACACCACAAGGCTCTAATGTTTCATGACCCAAGCATCAGTTGAGGAATAGACAGGATGACTTCTAAGTCTTTTCCACCTTCAACCCTATTTCATTAAAATTACAAAATCAAACACCTGCCTTGGACTTGCAAACTAACTCTGTTGAGGTTACTACTGGCATTAAATCTGTCAGAGAATTACACAGTCCTTTCACACAGGGACTGCTTGCCTTACAAAGCATATACTTAGCCACAGAAAGGAAGAGCCACAGCAAGAAACAACGTCATGAGGTGAGGTGGCAAGGAAAATGTGTTGATTGTGCTTCATTAGGATACAACCATATTTAAGAATTGCCCTCCCAAAATGAAAATGCAGTGAGAACTCATCTGAATCATACCACTGCATTTCTGCTGCAACTGTGTTCAAGTCAAATTTGACATCATTCTAAAGGTCTTGAAGTGTCATGTCCACCCACCAAAAAAGGATTAGAAATGAATTTCTAGCAAAGCAGTATGGGAAGCACCAATCTGAAAACTGGTAGAGCCAGACTTTATTGAAGAAACACTGGATCATTTTAAGATTCAGAAGTTAGCAAAGTTTGCCTGGAAGACGTACAGTGACTTCCTGCTGTGCAGTGTGACATCTTGCACTAGGGCCAGGATCTCACTTCATTCAAAACTGGAGTTGCTCCATTTCACAGTTTTTCCCTTGATCTGAGACCACCCACATTCATATTGCTAATCTGAACACAAACAATACAACCAAACAATACCCAAAACATTAGGAATCAATACTAGTACACACTCATAATATTCATGTTTTCTGTGCTTTTTGCACCCTGCTGGCCTTGTACATTGACCCTTATACAGCCTTATCTACTCTATCACCAGCTGATGCCATGTTCTCTCCCTCAACAAATGTCAGATCAAAGCAGCTACTTGTTGAGGTTTTGGGTTAGGTTCTCCTTTGTTTGTTTTGGGGGAGAGGAAAGGGGGAGTGGCAATGTCTGTTGATACTGAAAATGCATGAGAAAATCACACCAATGTAATGGGTTTCCCTGCCTTGAGAAGATGAGATTCAGGGAAAGGGTCCCACCATCACTTTGTACTGCTGCTTCTAGCCTAGGGTAAAGTACCCCAAAGAGAGTTTCTGGTTCCCAACTAGATCATAATCTGTGGAGAGCTGGATAATTAATGAAGTGGAAACAAAGAATTCCCTCCCTCCAAGACAGACTACAACCACTGCCTTCCTGCACTAGTATCTTCCTAGAACTTAACGTTATAAAAATTTGAATGAACAAGAGTACAACCACCCTCCATTACTGATCAAAGTTTTCATCAGCCAAGATTATTTGCAATTGTTCACATTTTAAGTATCTGACTTTACCTGCAACTTTGAGCTCCTATTTAAACTATACTAAGCTTAATTACTGCATATGCTACCAGAATATGCTTTAATTTTCTTACATTTGTTCTTATTGTGTGGGCAATAGTATATTTCTCCAGAGATATGGGGAACTTGTAAAAGTAGAAAAATAACTCACCTCCTATTTGTCCACCCACACCTGCATAGCTGCCTACAAGTAAAAGGCTTAACATCACAGATATACTCTTCCTGTATATGTAACAATTTGAGGAAGTACCAGTATCTTCAAATATTAGCATGAAAGAGAGCAAAAATAGATAACTCTGTAAAATTATATACTGCCTATGATACCTAACAACACAGCCTAGAAGAAAAGAATAGAGACCAGGGTCATTTACGGTTATTGAACTCCAAGATACAGTTTATCCTCAGATACTCAAAGTTTCACTGGCATTACAAATGATCCCTGGAACAAAGACCCAAATACACCAATGCTTCTTGCTGTAGTGAGAGCTGCCAACCCTTTGGAGGCCTTCTGTTTAGTTGTGTTCACTGACAATAGTGCACAGAACAGCATGGTCTGCCTTTGTGCATGGCAGATCCACAGCGTATCTACGTCATCAGCATTAAAGAGAACCAAAAAGTATGAAGAAAAATACTGTTCTGGCTTACTATTTCTCAAAATTGGAGGGGGAATTGAGACTGGAGAAAGAAAAAATATTGGGATGTCATGCCACAAAGCAGGGAGCACAGACTCAGTACCTGCACTGCTGAATCAGCATGAGCCAGGATGAAGTACTCTTACCAGAGTGAAGACTTCAGCATGGCTGCCTTATAATACAGAAAAACAGCCCAAGCCTCTGCTCTCACTGTGGGGAAAGATTACATTATCCATGGGCTTCTGAGCAAAAGCCACAGAGTGCTGTGTAAAGAAGCACTACTCTAGCCTATACAGTCAAACAAAATACAATACAACAAGGTCTCACAGTGCTAGATTCAACTTAGTAAAGCTTCAGAATCACAAAAACTGCCAGGTGACAGATGCTAGAAAGAAACTGAATGACAGGAGCATCAGAGCTCTCACACTGCTTTGTTACAAGTGCCTCTTTGCACTCTTTGGATTTAAATGCAGGGTTGGCAGGCTGGATTTATTTTCATGTTATTTGAAGTTAAAAATTTAGTACAGCTGTCAAAGTAGCAGAGCCCTAGCACAACAGCTGGCTGAGGATAAGCTACAAGCAGAATCAAAGCAAGAGAATTTGGCTGTATAATTTATATAAATTAATTTATAAGTAATAAGTTTGTTATCTTTTACCTTCAAGAAACCTTGTGAAGAAAAAGGGTGCCAAACTACAGTGTAATGTACAGCTCCATGACCACATGGTAAATGTTCTGAGAACTGCAAAGATGAACATTCTGGACAAGGCAAAGCACTTCACACTGTCCCACATGACATCCTTGTCTCAGATTGGAGAGGTATGGGCTGATTTGACAGATGGATGACTCGGTTGACAAGCAACTACTGGGATGGTCACTCAAAGAGTTGTGGCCCATGGCTCAATGTCCAGGTGGAGAGCAGTGACGAGTGGTGTTCCCCAGGGGTTGGTATTGGGACCAGCACTATTGAACACCTTCGCGGCTGACATGGACAGTGGCACTGAGCACACTCTCAGCAAGGCTGCTGACAGCACCAGGCTGTGTGCTGTGATTGACACTCTGGAGGGAAGGGATGACAACCAGAGGGACTTTGGCAGGCTTGAGAGAAGTCTGTGTGAACCTCATGAAGTTCAACATGGCCAAGTGCAAGGTTCTGCACATGGGTTGGGGCAATCCCAAATACAAATACATGCTAGGCAGAAAATGGATTGCTAACAGTCCTGAGGAGAAGAACTGGGGGGGACTGGTGGATGAGAGGCTCAACACGACCTGGCAATGTGCTCCTGCAGCCCAGAAAGCCAACCATATCCTGGGCTGCACCAAAAGCAGTGTGGACAGCAGGTTGAGGGAGATTACTCTGCTTCTCTACTCCACTTTGGTGAGACCTCTCCTGAAGTGCTGCATCCAGCTCTGGGGTCTCCAACATAAGAAGGCCATAGACCTTGTTGGAGCAAGTCCAGAGGAGAGCAAGAAAGATGATCAAAAGAGCTGGAGCACTTCTCCTGTGAAGGCTGAGAGAGTTGGGGTTATTCAGCAGGAGGAGAGAAGGCTCTGGGATCTTACATCAACCTTGCAGTACCTTAAAGGGGTCTTGAAGAAAGCTGGAGAGGAACTTCTACAAAGGCATGTAGTTTTATAAGGACAAGGGGAATGTCTTTAAACTGAAAGAGGGTAGGCTTATTTTAGATATTAAGAAGAAATTTTCACTATGTGGGTGGTGAGGTACTGAGAAATCCCAGACAAGTTGCAGATGCCCCATCCTCAGAAGTGTTCAAAGCCAGGCTGGATGGAGGTTAAAGCAACCTAGTCTAGTGGAAGAATCATCACACACATGCCAACTTACTGGGGCCAAGTAGTCAATGATCCTGCTTATCTACATAAATAGAAGCCTTACCATTAAAGAATAACATAATCTGAAAGGTTTCAAATGTGTTAACAGTGATGAAAATCAAGGAGTTTGATATGCTACATTCCCTCAACTATGCATCTTCAAGAGTATTATTTTGAGAACATACTGGAGTGCCAACATCCTTCTGTCTTCAGGCTACTAAAACTGTCAGTTTGGCTCCATGACCCAAAGCCACACGACAAATGAGGTGACTTATGAAAGCAATGCTGTACCTTCAAAAAAAATCACTAGGAAAGTAGACGTGGGAATGTTACCACTTTCAGAGGTCACAACCTCCATTACAAAGCCCAGCCAGTGTGTGTATGTGTGTGTGCGTGTACCTTATCACAATCCAGCTCAAACTCACCTTTTTCAGCAGCTTAAGACAGTGAAGTGGACTGGTCTGAAGCAGCTAAAAAAGGGGATGCACTTCCCATTATTTTCTACCATAATGATAGTCACAGCAAAACCAAGTGACCGTAGTTGTTGTTCCTAAACGTATCAGAAGTTAACATTTACTTAAGAGCTAAGCGCACTGCTTAAGATCTCAGTTTAACAGTTGTCTATTTTGATTTTAAAGAGAAGTGCTCTACAAGCAGAACTGGGCAAGCTAATGGGAAGGAAGAAATGAACGTTATATATTTAAACTGTATTTATATACACTAAACGAAGTGACTTCAGATGACTTTCAAAAGAACACCATTATAGCATTCTCTGCCTAAGTTACCCTCCAACACATCTGAGGCATGGTGAGGTTTTACTTTTAAATTAAGACACGCTTTCTCTCATGTCTAAGGTCCATTATGGCCTAACAATGCTTGACCTGCTGCAATAGTATATTGATTTATTATTCTAAAATCAAAATGGTATGTTAACACCAAATAGACACTGTGGGATAAATCCTCTGGTTACATGGAGTGACCAAAGAAGCTATCAAACAAGCTTTCCAAAAGGAAATTTAATTCAGCCAACAATACAAGTGGGGGAAATGTACCAACTTGGAACCATGTGGATTCACTTTTGGAACCTGGCATCAGAGTTAATCACACAAAAGAATCATTGTTCTGGATTGTTATTGTGGGAGAGAAGGAAAAGGTTTTCCTTTCTCCTTTCAGCCAATCACACATAATACAGTTATATGCAATGGAATAATTAGCTTCCTTTTGCCTGTGCAGTGGTCGCTACCCTTTATTTTTGTGCTTATTCAATATAATGATTGCTCTCAGATAATTTTTTCTTTAACCTAACAAACGGTTTACTTCCGCCATTCTGTATGTGCATTTTTAACATATATGTATTTGTAGTCAAAAGTGCATACAGTTGTTGCACTAACTACAACCTCTTGAGTTATTTTACAACCTCTGCACACTACCAGTAAAGCAGAAAGGCAGTCACCTGTAGACAAGAGACTTAATCACAAATGACACTTCTTTACTGCTGCTCTCAATACCATTTTTCACAACAATCAAATTCATAAAACTACAGGAGGGATACTCCTCATAGCAAGAGTGTTCACAAGTTAGTTACATGTCACTATAATTATCAATTCAGAGTCTTCCTGATTGTGTCCAGCTTCCACAGTTTAGAGGCTATCTTTTTACTTTAGAAGACAAAAATACATTTACTTTGTTCATGACACCAAAATTCCAGGGGTTTTTGAACCACTGGTTAGTTTACCCTAAGCATTAAACACCTGACAGACAGTACCAGAATTCAGCTGCAAGGCAACACTCATCACCCTTTGCTGACTAGAGTTTAATTTCTTTTTTGGTATTTTATTCACCAGGGAGTTTCTGCTTTGTTTTTTCCCTTCTACCAATTTTTTTAAGTTTCAGCCAACAGGGGAATTAGGCATTCTGTACAGGACAAATTAGGAACCTGATGACCAGTTACTGAGAATTTGCCTTGAATTTCAGTGGGCATGGTTGCTGGAGTCAGGCAGACAAACACACCGATGAACAAACAAAAGAGTTCCTCACCCTCTTCTCCCATACAAAAGCAAGGGGCAAGGTACACCAGCAGATTTTATAAATATAAATGTTGTATCATTGTTTGATAAGTGTGTGCTGTTTCAATATTCCCTAGATGGCAATTTATCCAAGCTCATTATGACAAACTCAAAATCAAAATGGAAGTACAAACATTCTGTATATTTATTTCCTGCAAGAAGACACTAGTTGTCTAAAACTGCCAGAGGAATTCAGAGGAACCATGTGGCATTCTCCAAGTACACAAAAAAATAACTAAAATTTGAGAGTGCTGTTCCTAAATACCACTAGCATTTTAAAAGAGACAGCCAAAAGAGCTAGAATGGTTGGCAGTGACAAGTAGGTATCATCCCCTTTGCTGCAACACAGGGATTGGATATTTTTTTCTCCAAAAATCCTTGGGAAGCTAAGGAGAAATGACAGACACTCTGCACTCTCAGGTGTGCTACTCTTCATGCAGGGGAGGGAAAGGTGTGGAATGATAAAGGGCATCAGAAAAAATCCCTGTTCCATATCAAGGGAAAGCAGATGAGCCCCATGCCAGAAAAGCCAGATTGTAAGACACAGAGCTGCACTCTGGGACCACTTGCAAACAAACCTGGTAGCAACTGTGATTCACACTAGCACATATGCTTGTTTTGCTGTTGAAATCTCAGTCAAGGACTCCATAATCCTAAAGAAGGAACTCTAAAAGAAGGAATAAGACAACCAATAAAATAAAAATACCATTTTCATCTGTAAAAAGCAAAATATTGCATGTGTTAAAGGGCTACATAAACAGTCATCATCTAACAGAATGGTGAGCAACCAAGCAGGAAAACTAAATTCTTGTACCTGGTGCATCAAATGCTTGTAAAGACCTTGAAAGATCTCTTTTCTACATCCAGGCTGTTAGCTTCAGAAATGAAACCATTACTCATGTTTTCAGAAAAAAAGTTTAAGAGATTTCTGAGCTATAGGATTAAATTATTTAAGCATGTTTCATCAGATTTCTCATGGCATGATAAACTGAAATCTGTTAATAAAAAAAAATATTAGGACATTCTCTACAACCTATGTTGAAAACAACAGATCAAAGTGATAAAAAACACAAGCAGAAAACAACTTTCTCCAAATGTTACTGTTCTTGTATTTCTTGCAATCTGTAACATAACAAGGTGAATTAAGGACAAAGTAGCAGTTCCTCTGTTTTGCTCATGGGAAACATAACTTCAAACCATCATTTTAAATGCAGTTTTCAAATATATATTATTTAATACAGCAGCAACACACTGCACCTTACAACATTGCTGCTCTTATTAATGAAGTTTGCAGTGCTTTAAGAAAAATGTGAAGAGAAGTGCTTTCAGCAGAATCATTACACATTAAAAATTAAGGAATCAAAAAGGAAGCACAGTTCAGCACACTTGTGATAAACATATTTCTCATTTAAACAGATCCAAAACAGCATCCTACCCTTAAAGCTAGTAACAGATAACTACACTGTGTGAACAGCATCACTTGTCAGTGTTCAGCCACCTTCTCTTTTTGCACCCATGGTGTTCAAAAAAAAAGGCATGGGGCGAGGGGAACGGAGGAAGAAGGTAAACACTATTTATGGATCAGCCACAACTGATTTAATCCAAATGGCTTTTGAACAAAGACTAGAATTAGAAAATCCAAAAATTCAAGTAACTTATTAAAGAAAGCTTCTTCTTTCCCTTCCCTAAACAAACTACTGTCATCTCTTTACCTCTCTCCAGCTGGACTGCAGACCTCATGAGGAGCCATAACAAATTAGTTCATGGCTGTGTAAGCTTCTGCTTCATTACACAGCATAATGATAATTCAGGGAAGAAACTCCAGCCCTGCTCTCTTTACATCCCCTCTAACTCCCTGTAGGAAGCTCTGTCTTCTAGTGATTTTGTTAATGGGCAGCAAGTTTATCTGATGTTCAGTCTTTTATTAAAACTTCTAATTGCTTTTAATTTTTAAAATCAATTGAAAAAGATTGATGGCTAAAAGGGGAAAAAAGTCAGGGAAAAAAGTCTCTCCAAGGGCAACATATGCATCTAGGAATACTGCCTCAAGAAGAGCCCAGTACATCTGTGTGCATTCCAACAGGACACAGCCCTAATGATGGTGGGCAGAGCTCCTAACATGTCAGTGTGGAGAAGCCTAGATACTGAACAAAACCACAGCTTTGTTGCAGAGTTAAGACTGCAATTCGAGCTTATACCTTAAAGATCTAAGAAAGGACATGAGTATTTCTCATACTGGTTTAAGTGTATGCTACTGTCTTTCAGCACCAGTTGGTATCATTGCTGCCAGGCTGTAATTAAGTTCTGACCCAAAACTGTGTTTAAAAAGGACAGATTTCAAACCACTGCCCCTAAAATGTAAAAAGGTGCACGAGCCACCACCAAGTTATTGACAGTCAGGATGCTACTGATGTCTCAAATGCTGCACCATCTCAGAAGGACCAGTCTGCAATGGCAGGAGGGGCAGCTAACATACTGTGCGCTTACTCAGGACTTTTGAATCAGTGATAAACACATAGCATTCCCCAAGGAGTAAAATGCATATAGCATGTGGCTAAACATCTGCAGCAGAGATTGCAACTCTTCAGCTGAGAAATATCAAGAGTTTCACAGTCAGAAGGAGTTCTCATACAGCCTCATTCTTGTTTGGCTAAGTAACACTCTTGGTTCTCAGCTGCTGTGGCAGAGAACTGTTTCCCAAGCTTTCCTTTTCAGTATCTCTACAGGGAGATAACTTAGTTTGAGAACTAATATTTAGATCAGCTTCCTCATTTTTAAAGAGCCACAACCATTGCTCTGCAAGCCTATTGGGACTACATGCAAAGCTGCCTTACAATGCATGCCTTAGACCCTCTAAGTTGCTTTGGCCTCAGCTGCTTTCTCAACTGACAGAAGAAAGAGACCTGCAGCCAGCATGACCATCTCTAAGCTTCCTTGAATATCTGCTATTCACCCAACATTTTCTAATATATCTTTTTATTTTCACTTGTGGATAGTTGAGTTTACAGTTCTCAGTCCCACTAATGAGAAAACAATTTTAGTTGTTCATACACCCAAGAGAATTTGCAAAGCACTGCACATCTGACTTGGGTCAAACAAAAATCCCAGAGCTCTCACAGATGTTTGACTAGTCATGCCAGAAAATATTTTCTCATTTCCGAATATGACCTAAAACTTCCTTTTTACAATATTCCATATTCAATAGCTGTGGATGCCTCTCAGCTTACAGCTCTTTGAGAAACACATCAAGGTGGTCAGTTTTTGGTAACTTTCAGACCATGTGATGTTGCATCAAAAAGCAGCTTTAGAATAAACTCTGGTTTGATCACTTAAAAGTCACACAGGTATGGGACCAGCTACACTGCTCTGCATTGCTTCTGCCAGGAAGGAAAACAGGGAACAGAAAGGAGGCAGGATGGTAAGTGCCACATGTCTTTTGTCTAGTACTTTTTGATGGTTCTCAATTTAGATAATAAATAAATAAATAAATTGAATTTATTAAAGCAGTATTTATTTAAGTAATAATGAGCTTTAAATCTCTCCAGATCTTTGTTAGTACAACACTCTATTTTCCCCATATAGATGGAAATTGCGGAACCATTTTCAGTACAACGAATTTAAATACCACAGTTTCTGTTTGCTTTAATTTTTAAATTAGAGCAACCACATCTACTTTACTTTTCAACTGAGAAGTGGACAAATGAACACAGCCACCTACCATATGAACTTCTGGGGCTAAACTTGCAGCATGGGATCTTAAACGACTCTGATAAAATCAGAGAGCATAACACAAACCAAGAAAACCAAAGAAACAAGACATCCTGTTTTCTTCGGTAAAACAATGTTCAGAGTCCCTCTGAGTCTCTGACCCTTATTCATGCATAGAGACTGCATTCTTTCCTTGTAATTGCTCTTTGAGATTACACGAAAAGTCCATGAAGCCAGAGAAAAAGTGATAGGACACCAGTAAATGAAGCATGAGTCATTATTGTCTGCCATCACTCAAGCACATGAATGTGAATGCTGGCACAAGCCGAGACATTAAATGCACTGATGACACTGACTCATAGGGTGCAGCAGTTAACTATCAATGTAGTCATCATCCTCTCTGTACTTCAAGCTTCAAGTGCACTCTGTAATAATGAGATTCTTCATGCTCTAGACAAATTCAGCAGTGGAAGGCCTGAGGCTTCACATCAATTCAGTTTGTGTCAGTGGCTTAAAGGAAAAAAAAAAAAAAAGACCTACCAAGTTTCAAATCCTTTACGTGTGAAAAAAAAAAAAAAAAAGGCAGTTTATTGTATCTTTTACCTTTCCAAACCCACTACGGAAATACAACCAAATAAAGCAAGGACAGGAGGAGGGGGAGAGGAAATGTTAAAAACAGCTCCTTCTCCTCTGGTAAAAAGCCAGTAAAACACACAAACAAACAAACCAACCAAAACAACCACCTCTTCCTTATTATCACCTCATCCTGAAATGAAGCAAAGGAAAGATTCAATTCTAAAACAGATCAAGACAAGTGAGGTTACAATAATAAATAAAATTGAGGTTGTGGGAAACCAGCATGGGTATAGGGCTGCACGTATGTAATGAATGTACAGTAATCTCATAAACACGCTTTTGCCTGATGCAATAGTTAAAGGAAAAATAATATTTTTCTAAGATGGGAAAGAGGAAACGAAGGATAAAATACTGATGCTTTTCAAGTCAGCAGAATTTTTGAAATCAACTTCAAATGGATTGACTATTTAACCTGAAGAGAAGCTAAAATTAATATTTAAACTCATCAGCATGAAAAGCACTGTAACTATTTCTTTGGAAAACTGTAGTAACAAATTCTGGCTCAATGCAAATTGCAACAATCTCTTCTATCACAACTCATTAAAGATCGAAGTGTCTGTAATTGAAACATAAATCTCCTTTGTTCTAAGAGAGACTAACTGAATAAAACAAAACTGTAGATATTTACAGTGATATACTTAGCACTAGCAAAACAAAATATTATTTCAAAGTAATATTATAATGATCTCTTTTTAAAATCCACATCAGGAAAAAAAATGGAAAGAAAGTACGAAGAACAAGGAGGAATGGCTCTAAAACATGGAGTCCTTGTGTCCCAGTCACAAGTTCTTGAGGATAACATTGATACAATTAATAATCAATGAATTAATAACCTTTGGGAAAGAGGGATTATAGTCTCTACTTGGACAGTACCCAAGACACTCTAAAGACTACTTTAATCTAAATTAACACAAGGTTCCCAAGAAACTCTCTGAAGATCATCTTCTAATTTTGAGTCACTGAGGTTACCCAGTGAATCAGAACTAAAACAAGAAGACAGAAAGATGAGTTCTACAGAGCAACATAATAGTAACAGCTGGGGAGGGTACTGGGAGACTGTCTCTAACTAATCATTTTTACAAAACTGAGGGAAGTTCCTGGTAAGTCTTTGAAAATAATAATACAAAATTGCTCATCTCTCTCTACACTTGGAATCAAGTTCCTGACCCTTGGCCTTGCAACAGTGAGCACAGGTTACTCTTCACCTTCTGAATCTGCCGTGTAACAAGCAGGAGGTTTCAAATCAACAGCAGGCTCATGGCACTGCATGCTCCAAACATGAGTTCACTTATACTGACAAGCAAATGTCCTTCCACCTCATGCTGATTAGTATTTGAAGGATCTACTCACTCTTACCAACAGGTGTCAGGTAAGGGAGCAACTTAGGCAACAGCCAGAAGATAAACTTTTCCAAGGCAAATGCAACTCATTATGCATTTGTCAAGAGCATGCAAGTGGAGTACAGTGGGACACAGAAGTGCACAAGATGACAGGGACTGGGAAAAACAACAATTACTTTACAAACTGGCAAACTTTTGCATAACTTCATAGCACTGAGCCCCTGCATGAGACCAGGAAACACCAACTGAAGCACCATAGATAGCATTGATAACTTTTGCTCTTTGCTTGAACAAAACAGCAAGCACAATGAAAAAACTTCTCATGCCATGCACCATTATAAAGTCCTGCTGACACAGAGAGGCCAGAGTAGGTAGAGCTGCTCTCAAGCAGCTCCATTTTTAGTTTTCTGATTAAACTTAAAGGATGGTTGTGCCAATTGTTCCTTTGCCCTGAAGAATCTCTCCTGAAGACAGAGAAGGATCTCACTGTGGTTGCACACTGTTGGGAAAGTTCATGAAGAGACTGGAGTTGTGGCATGGTCAGCATGCTGATGTCCTCAAGCTCTGTACTGCCACTTCCAAAAGCACTGAAATTCAGGAACAGAATTGTCTTGTCTGGTAGGACATGGAACTTGAAGGACTAACTAGTGACACTAGATGAAGATGCTAGAAAGGTAGATACAGCATGCTGTTGATCAAAGGCTGACTGCTTTACATAACATAGGCAAGCAAGTATTTTGGGGAAGTTAAGAGTCCTGAAAAAAGGCCATCTTTATCTTACAAAGCAGAGTTTTATATACAAGGTTCCTCCCCCGCAAAAAATTAGCTCTGTGCTTTAGGTTTCAAACATTCTCACCTCTGACACGTAAAACAAAGATTTAACTCCTTGTATCCAACAACTCCAACACAACACATACAGTGAAACAAAGGTACAACTCAAGTAAGTTGCTACATGTCAATGGCCCCAAACTTTACGGCATCATTTCTGATAGGCAAAATATCGATTTCCTCCTGTCAACGCATATGGGCAAAAAGCTCTTCCAGATATTCCCTATTATTTCTGTAAAGACTCTCTTTTCTCTCCTTATAGTGAGAGGGTCATAGCCTCCCTGTGGAGATGCCTTTATGTTCTGTGTAAAATTGAAACAGGGAGCCTAATGGGTCTTGTTAGAGATTAAACAGGCACACTGATATCTAGTTGAAATTGAACTTAACACCTCAGGTTGCTCACGTCAATTTTCTGAAACATGGTGAAAAAAGGTAATTGTCAATTAATGAACCATTGACTTGGGCTTGGTAGAAATCAATAACATGAAACAATATGAAACTATACAATCTTAATCAGTATTCTGTAACAAAAAGGCCTTTAGACAGACACAGAGTAATTGGCTGTTCCTTTGTGGCCCATCCTCTAAGCTATACAACTGTCCAATTAAAATGTAACATCAGTAGCAACACAGTTGTTTGTTTTGTGGTTTGGGGTGTTTTTTATATGCACTAGGTTACATTTGTTAAATCAAAAGTCGCAGACACTGAAAGAGCATGAACAGAAGGGTAAAACATGAATCAAATCCAAGGGATCAAATTCAGGTCAGCTACCACAGTTATGAACCCAAGCCTCCCAATTCACTATCCTTCTAATTATATGTAAAGGCTTGACAATAGAATTCACATCTCTTGGGTTCCACCAGAAACATAGCATTGCTCAAGTAAAAATTTCTGTTGTAAAATCCTCTCAGGACAACTTCACATCTTTCTCAGAAGAAACAAGACCAGTTTCAGATTAAATTCATTCCCACCAAACAGTAAGCATCCACATAGTCTTACAAAATAAAAAAAAAAAAAAAAAAAAAAAAAAAAAAAAAAAAATAAAAAAAAAGAAGAGTTCTTGAAGAAGATCAGAAAGGTTAGATGTGCACTAGAGAAAGTATGCTCAGGAAAACTTCTCCAGACCTTCTCGCCTCCTTATGATTTATGGCAAAATGAAAGGATTGTATCAAAATGGTCCCACTATGTTGCAAGAGCAACAGAAGTTCCAGAATAGAAGTTAAAAACCTGCTGCAAACTGTGTGCCCAGAGGTACTAAAATAAAGGTTAACATTTCCTTGCCTAGACCTACCCTTGTTCATTATTGACTAATGTGTTCTTAGACTAGTTTTGCCTACTTGAAGATTTTACAGCATAAGCTAAGATAAAAAAATTTTTACATACTTGCATTGCATACTGGCCACTAATAATAGAGCAAATTGTAGGGGGGTTGGTTGGGTTTTAAATGATAAGTGATTACTCTGCTATTTCTAGGACTGGGCAGGATGCCCATGATAGAAATAATTAATGTTGGAAAAGACCTCCATGATCATCAAGTCCAACCTTTGACTGAGCACTACCATGTCAACCAAACCATAGCACTAAATGCCACATTACTTGTACACTTCCAGGGGATGGTGACTCCATCACCTCTCCAGCCCATTCCAATCCTTAAACCCCTTTACAGTGAAGAATTTTTTTCATGATGTTTGACCTGAACCTCTCCTGGCACAGCTTGAAGCCATTTTCTCTTGTCCTGTCACTAGCTGCCTGGGTGAAAAGGCTGACCCCTCCCATAAAATATGATCTTTTAGATCATAATCCATCCAAACATGCACCTGTTTTAACAGCTTGAGGGGAAACAATGAGTCATTTAAAACAACAAAGAAGTAATTTATTTCTTCAACAATTTAAAAATTAAGCTGGATGGTTCTTTTTTAGCATATGTCATTTGAGACTGTCAGCACAGTACCATAAGGAGGTGGTCATTCAGACCCAAAGAGGCAGCTTGGTACTTGAAGAATGAATGGCAGAACTGAAAATTAAGCTGTCTGTCCGGTGACACAAGAGATCCCAAAAACTGCAGTTGTAACCCAGTTCATTATACCCCAGTAAAAATTCTGACTGATCAGCTGCAGGAAGTATCCCTTCACTTCACAGAGACTGCTCTTCAGCAATCCTGTATGCTTTATAGATGTTACACAATAGAATGTATTCCAGATTTCCTTAAATATGGAGGGTAGGTTAGAAACTAAAGCACATGAACAAGCAGTCCTTACAAGGCTACATTTTTAGCCAATCCTACACAAGCGACCCACAAAACATTTCGGCTACAGAAGATGGCAGATTAAGCACATTCATTTTAAAAGAAAAAAAAAAAATCAGAAAAATTCTTTTTAGTTATCTTTGGGAGCTGGATCCCCCATGTAAATTTGGACAGTGCCATGCCAGTGCTATGAGATTTTTTGGTAGAAACCCACAAATAGGATTTTCTTTTCTCTTTTAATGAGAAACAACACCAGGTTATCACTTTCAGGCATCTAGATGTAATTATCTCTAATGCAGCACTTGCAAGGAAATACAGTAGGGCTAGCAAAAAGAGGCAAACCAAAGAAAAAATGTTGTACTTAGTAAAGATTAAAATTCCCAAGGTTATTTCAAAAGATTATTTAAGCCCTCTGAAAAGGAAAAGCATGGAAGAGGTGTCAGCATTCCATTAACAATGCAGTTATTATCCACCATCAGCTGGAAATACTAGAGAACTTGGCGTCTTGTTAACACCAGAATCACTCATTTGATTACACATAGATTCTCACCCTCCAAAATGAAATGAATTCTAAGCTTTGGGAACATCACAGCACATTGGATACTGTCACACAGGCCATTATGGTTTTAATGCACAAGCTAAGCAGCAGCATGGCCACATTTCACAGAGAGACTAGAAAGCTGTATTTGAACAGCAGCATGAAATTGTTTCATTAAGGACTTTTTTTTTTAAGAATTACTGAACTTATTAAATTTAATGTCAGGCTTGAAATTAAATACCCAAACATATTAAACATAAAAAACGCCCGCACAAGAGTGCTACCTTAGTGTCTCACAGTACATCTCAGCTTTATCATGAGTTCCATACAGACACAAATAAGGAAAAGGTGAAGAGTTTGGGGAGAGCAATCAACAAACACTGCATCCAATGTTCTGGTGTGGGGGCTAGAGCTGGTGGAAACGATTCAGTGCCACAGTTGTTGTTCTAGTTCCTACACTTTATGGAGAAAAGGGAAAATGCAAAGTAGAACTGGTATTATAGGGAAACTCTATTAAAAAGGTAACAGCCCTTTAGGAAAGGATATTTCTGTAATGGTTATTCCTTATTCCCTTTAAAGTAATTCTTTTTGGGGTTTACACAATTTAAAAAGCATCACTGATATTGGAACATTTACCAGCTGTATAACTTCCTTATTTGTTAAAAAGTGTATGAATCCTACAACCTGGTTTAACATTTACAGGGCTTGTTAAAGGTCAGCAGCAAACAGCTATGAAAGCAAAGAGGCAGTGGTAGATTATCTTTTCAAAGTGAAAGAAGGAAAGAATCACTAAAGACAAAGGGGGGAAAAAGTCAGATGTCCAGTAGCAGCAAGGAGTGTGAAGATATTAAATCATCCTATCCTGGCAAGCATCCTCATTCTTCTGCAAATACCAAGGCTTTTATCATGCAGCTGTCAAATACCAAGACACTGTTTATCATGTAATAGGCAAGTGCAAAATTCAGTGGTAGAATTTTCATATTCTGCAAAGGCTTATTTAGACAGACAAAAGGAAGCTCTTATAGATGAATTACAAAAAAAAAGTCACACATGACCTCCATTAATTTCAGTATCAATTCCAGTATGTTTGATGGCATTTCTATATTCATTTCCCAGTATGGAAAAGTTTTTTATTTTTAATAATAGCACAGCAGACATTGATAAGGACCAGTCAGCTTTAGAAGATGCAGCTGAGGCTTAGAGGGTCCTGTGAAATTAACATACAACAAGCTTTGATTTGGTGAGATAAATAGAATAAGATCAGTCTTTTTCAGAGACTACTTAGTTACATTTAATACATGTGTCATTAGAGAAAAATCCCTGGAAAGGAGAAAGGTAACATGAACATTTTGTTTCAAGCTGAGTACTTGACCTGTTTGCCCCTACTGTGACTTAGGTTAGTTCATTGATGTGTCCTCTGCAACCAACCAGACCAGAGTAACCTTGGAAAAAGATAATGGCCAGCAATGCCATTATATTTCACACCAAAATACGATTGTACCAAATCGTACCAAAATACAATTATTCATTTCAGTTTCTTAAGTCACTATAAAAATGCCTCTACTTCAAGAACCTTCCAGAAAAAGCAGGCTAACTTCCTCAGATACCACAGGTTTTGTGCAAGTTTTACACCCGCCTTATGCTTCATTCAGAAGTCTTTAAAACTTCTGAATGAAGAAGCTGAGATCCCATGCAAGTCCCAAATGAGCCAGCAACAGAAGTCCAAACATACCAGTGAAACAGTGACTTGCCACCCAGCAAGTGCAAACCCTCAAGCCCTGCAGGTTTCTGCCCCACAGTATTCTCTCTATCTGAATGGCATGCTGGCTGGGCTCCTGAATCTCCTGAAGCAAACTGGTGCCACAGGCAATACCACTGCATGTTTTCTTTGGCCTGCACTGCACCACCACCTCTTCTTATCAACTAAAATCTCCAGCAGACCAGATCTAGAAAGAGACACAGTAATGGACTTCAAGCTTTTAGTAAATAAAGCTGGGGGAAAACAACACCAAGATGCTAGTCTACCTCAGCAGAGTCAGCAGGTCTCTGCAAAGCCTACAAGAATGTTAATCCAGCAAAAGAAATCATGGTTTAGAGATGCCTTCCATTCACTAGGAATTTCAGAAGGATTCTCTAGAAAACACTATAGCATCTCATAGGGACTACCCACCTTTACATAAGCTTTGCCTACCTGCAGGAAGAAATGCTTGAAGAGCAAGATAGCATTGGCAGAAATGGTTTGTTCAACAGCTTTCAAAGTATTTGCACACTGGAAACGCAGGTCAGGAGGTAAACTGGTAAGGTCAGAATGGAAAAATACAGAGCTCTACTGATCCTCACACTTGTCTTTCTCACCACTCTCTCCTCCTGTATTCATGGATGCTCAGCCATCACTATCTCTCACATATAATTTGGTTACTTCCTGAATACGTTTTTGGTCAGTAGCAAAGAACTGCAGAATAGAAGCACTGTCACCACTGTCCTGACATGAAACTTGCCTATATGCTCCAACAGGCAGCACAACTCATAAGGGATGACCCTGGAATAGTCTGGACTGTTCAGTGACCAGAGCCAATGAAGAACTCCTAGGGCTTATAAGCCCTCTTACAATTTTTTTACTACAGTTGCTCTCTACTTGTCTTACCCATCATCAGAATTCTAGGGTTTTGTGTTTTGGTGCGGGTTTTCTGTTCTGTTGTTTGCTGACAAAAGACCTCATTATGTTTCTGTATTTTGAAATACAATAAGCTGAAAGTGCCAATTTTATAATTTTCAGCATTGGTCCAACTATCTCATTCTTCCCTTCCTGTATTTCCCACTCTTGCCCCAACGTTACCCACAAGAAAAGGTAGTGAAAACTGATCTGCCTGCAGTATTTTGAAACAATTCTAAAGGGCTGACCACTACTACTTTCAATGACATCCACGTGACAAGACAGTCATTCAAGCAAATTCAGTATATGGATATCACAGTGATTAAAGATTCTACAGATAGAAGAAGCATATTTGCAAGCAAAGATACATAAAATTATGTCACAGGAGAAAGAACATGAGTTGGATTGGGGGTGTGTGTGAAATTTTCTTCACTGCCTTTTTTTTTCTTCTTTGAATTCTTTCAAGTAAAGCCATTGATACTCCTTTACCTTGTGATCTGAGAAGATCTCAGACAGCAGAGGAAATTCATGACTCAAGTTTCATACAATTCAGTAGCCTTCCCTCCATTCTACTATTACACATATATTAGGCACACATTAAAAGTGCAAGACTGAAAAGGAAAATATTTCTTAGGCCAGCTCTGTGGCTGATGGCATTCTGCTCCTGTCAGTGTGGCAAATGGAGTCTACCACAGTGTTCTCTTCTGTATTGAGAGAGAAATTACTCCTGCCCATCAGTCATAGAGTGGATGAAGTACAAAATCCATTCCCATGATGAATAAATCAGAGTTTAAAAAGGTCAGGATGTCTTCAGTATCTGCTGGGGACAAATCTCATTTAATATTATTACACTCTTGTCAAGACCTTCACCAGAGTCAGTTTACTTACCTCCTTCCCTTCCTGTACTTCCTCCCTCCTTTTCCTAAAGTCACTCAGCTGTGCACATATTTATTGCTTTAGTTTTTAACATCGCATTGTTTTCTCTAGCAAAGCAGGATATCTTGCCCTGCCTGTAACAATGAAGACAACTTTAACCTCAAATAGTGTCCGTTCCAAACTCAGCACTGGAAATGGGAAAATACAAGGGAGGAGGCTTACACCCCTCAAACCCACCCCTTAAAGGCTGTGAAACTCCTAGTTGTCCAACAAGAGATGGATTTCAAAATCTGAAGGGCTGAGTGTCTGAAAGAAAAATTCAGACAAGTTTTAGCAACAAGCACTATATCTGCGGTTAAAAGTTGCTGTGCAATTCAAAGACTACCCTTTCCTTATTTATCAGTTGTAGCGGCCCAAAAATATCCTAGGTACTCCAAGAAAGGTTGAAGATTTGCTTTGCTGTGAACTCATTACTCACAGTTCCATTTTCCAGTGTGGCAGAGAGAAGCAATGTAGCTCAAGTGATCACCCGAGAACAAGAGCTTGTTCAGGACAAACTGAGGGCAGGGAATGGTTGGTTCTCTGAACTAAAAGCTTTCTCATGATCTCAAATCAAACCTATGACTACTAATGGACTCCAAGTAGGTCCTTCTTAGAGGCTGTCAGAATATTTTTTCCAACCTGCCCTTGCAAAACCTCCTTATCTCCATCTGAAGTCCTCAATTTTTTTTTTTTTTTGTGCTGCTGGAAGAAGTCAGGTGAAAAAACACTCTGCTTTAGTACTCTGAAAGTAGTTTTTAGCCAGAAGCTACTATAAATTCACAGGACATTTAAAAGAACTGCTGGTATGTCATGGAGACTTCAACTATTTGGAAACACTCTTATTTGTTCCACACTTTAAGTGTCTTTACAGATTTCTGGTCTTGGCTGTAATTCATGACAGCAGCAAGAAAATGTGTGTGCGTGTGTGTGTGTGCATCCCCTCCCAGTAGTTCACTTGCTGCTGCTGTTTTCCCTCTAATCTAGTCAGTCCTTGATCTGTAAGCATAAAATTTGTTCCTCTGGGGAGAAAAAAAAATCATTACACACAAAAGGCTTAAAATCTCAACTTGGGAATTAGCAGGTACATTTAAAGGTATTTTTTCCCCTGGTATTTGCTTCAAATGAAAAGAAAGCAGATAGTGATATTGAAGAACAAGATAGCTTTATCCAAGGTCTGCTTAGCCCTTCACCAAAACACTTTCTAACAGAGTCAATAATCAATTAAGGAACTACTCTACCTCAGGAACAATTCTACACACAACCTGGAAGAAAAGCTTTCAGCTACAGAGCTGACAAGAACAGCCGTGGCACAGCCACAGGAGCCGTGTGCTGAAGCAGCCCCGGCCCCCGCACCCTGCCACGTGTAGGAGCGCCCTCCTTCCCGCACCTCTCCCAGCACCGGCCCTTCCAGGAGGCGCCAGCAGGGCCCTCCAGGCCACCCAACACCACAGAATCGTAGGTCAGCAGCTCCACTCAAGAGGATTTGTGAGTTTTCACAAGCATTGCACATCTGTGCACAGGTCAGAGGGCACATTTTGCTCTAAGTGGAATCGAAGTGCCCACTGAATCAGCAGAAGGTTTTTTGTTAACACTGTGAAAGTGCATTTCAGGTCTGAAAAAGAAGCTAAGGGTTACCAAGACTTCAATAGCTACTATGCATGCCGTGGCTTTCACTTCTTTGGATGCTTAGTACCCACAAACCCAGCTCCCTATCTGGGTAACACTACCTTTAAAAACACCCTGCTGCTGACTGAGAAACAAGGAATTGTTTCCACAGCAAGGACCTAACAATAAGAGGAGGTTAAAAACCCTTTAATAGAGAAGGGAATGAGAAGGGGGAATAAGCTTTGCTAGCTCTCCAAGTCTTATTTGCGAAATTAATTCGTTAATTATAAAATAAGCCCAGACCCATTCTTGCTGCGCCGGAATCTAGGCTGAGGAAGACCGGGGGTGCGATGGTGCGATGGGATGAAAGCGGCAGCGCCGGGGCTCCCGCGGGCGGCCCTCGGCAGCCCCCTGCCGGGCTGCGGAGCGCCCGGGACCGCCACAGCCCGCGGCCGCGCAGCATCCCCGCTCCGCACCGAGCGGCACCGCGCTGCCCGGAGCTGCCCACAACCCCCAACAACAGCCGCCATCACCCACGGCGGGCTGCTTGAACAACGCGGCTCTAAGGTGCCATTTGCCGTTCCCGCATTTTGTCAGGAGCGTTTTAAGTGCGCACGACAGCCGAAGAAAATGTTTTGAAACAAATACCAAACACAGCAGCGAAGTGGGAAGGTGCCGACGCAAGCTCGGGAGAGCAGCGGGTGAGGCCTGTCCCAGCGGAGCCGTGCAGGGCAGGCTGCTCCAGCCCCTCCCTCCGGCGCGCTTGGCAGCCGGCTCCTCAATTTAGTTTTAAGTGTTTGTTTTTAATCGCACATGTCGGCATGCCGGGTGGTTAACTTACAATGTGTCACAGAAAACAAGAACAAGCCTCCCAGTTAATCAAATACCAACAAAACGTCTCATGTCATATTAATGATACTTGGATTAGACCCAGGAGGAGTAAGTTTGAAAGCCAAGATCCCTCTGCTTTCCTCACTGTCTTAATCACTGTGCCATACACTGAAGTTGCTAGAAACACGAACATCAAGAGCTGACCTCTTGTACGCTACCACAAAAGAGGTTTTCAGTAATGCCTGCGGCTGCATCTCTCTTCCTTGCTAGAACAATGGGGAAGCCAGGCGAGCTCTGCAGCACTCGTGGGACCCCAAGCCTGTCCTTGTCCCCCATACAAGCACACAAGAGGTACTACTCAGCTGGACAGCTCATCCTTCAGTCTCTGGACCGTGGGAATGATGTGAAGGTTCACTCACTCCGGGTACACCCACTCGAGACAAAGGCATTTTGTCTCCATAGACACTCAGTAGCTTTTGTGCTGGCACCCAAGCAGTGGCCATGCAGTGGCGCGAAACTGGCAACATGCAGCCAGAGCTGAATGCAGGATTATCTTTCAGGAGCTGTGTGAGCACATGTTAAGCTTAAACCAGTGACCAAACTGTATTTTAATTAGAGCTGGGTTCAGCTCATCACAAGCTTTTGACCATCTCCAGATATCACAGAAAACAGATTTCTCTACATAATGCAAAGTAGATTCTTGGACAAAATTCAAACTTAGTAAATGTGGTGGGGTTTTTGTGTGTTTTGCTTGTTTGTTTTGTTTTTTGGGTTTTTTTCTTCTTCTTTTTCAATGTAAAAGTACAAGATCCGTAGACTGGAAGAATTTACCCACTTTCCTGATCAATTAAGTCTAATATTTAGAGGAAAAAAAACCCAAACCACCAACTTTCAATATGCTAGGAACAAAATACTGCAACAACAGTAACATTCTCGAGCTATAAAAAAACTAAACCAAATTTGGAGTCTCAATTTGCATTTCCCAAAGCGAGTCCTAACTTTAACATATTGTAATAACATTGTATTAAATCTAGGAGGTTTGTTCTGTTTGTTCTTTGGCTTTTGGAGGGGTGAGCGAGAAGCACTGGGTCTTCTACAAAATCACACTATCCAGTACTAGATACATACAAACAGCTGGCTCAGCCAGAGAGGATGAGTTCACATAGCTAACTAGAATTATCCCACTTCTGTATCCAAGACACACAGGGGAAACTTCTCCCTTTTTAGAGAAAAACACACTAATAAAACAACAACAACCCAACCAACCAACAACCCCCAAAGAAACAAACCAGAACACACCACTAACCACACACAAATCTCCAGAGAAATTGGGAGGATGGGGAAAGAGGAGGGAAACAAACAACAGCTTTGTCTTTGAACATCTGCACAGGACAGAGCCTTTATTATTTTGATTATACCTTTACAGTAAAATTTGAGTTTTGGAAACGTAAAAACAGTAGAGATCAATAACATTACCAGTTCCTTAAAATCTTAAATAGATGAACAGGTATTTAGGTGAATGCCTCACTCCAAAAATGAGGTCTCATTTGCTAAGAAATAAGTTACAGTTCACCACTATAAATATGTTCTTTCTACTGTAACAATATTCCAACACACTCATTTGCCAATCCCATATGCTAAGACCCATTCATAGAAATGGCATGGCCAAATTTTTAGCATTATTTCCAAAATAGACATAATATTTTATACAGAGAATACTTACTTCCTTTTGGATGCCATCTAGAAAAATACATTAATTTTTCATAATACAAAATCCAAAAATATAAAGCCACCTAAACTTTTTAGAGCAGGTATATCCTACTGAATATTACATACTTTAGGCAAACCCTGAAACCAGTAGTATATGTTACCGGTAGAGAGAGAGCATAACAAAGAAGACAAACTTAAAACATATCCTTAGATAAATTCTCTCTCACCACACAAGTATCAGATAGATAGAAAGAGGGCAGATTCCCCATAATATGCTGAAGAAATGTATCACAATAGTTTAATAATCCTATATATCAATAAGGAACATGCATTGGTCTTCAATGTGTTCAGAAAATAAAGAAGAGATAGAATTACATATGCCCATACTAGTGCAAGACTGTTCTCTGTAAAATTGTTCTAGAATTCCACCCAGTTTCAAATTAGATGACTTTCTCCTAGAATACTATCCTAGAGGGCGAGGAAACTGACACAAAACCCTTTACTTTACGGCTCATTCATAAGTTCATAAACAGCTTTGAAAAAAACCTCTCCTCAGAATCAGATTGGTTTTTGTGATCCAAAATGATCAGTCCAGAAGAGGCCAGATTGATGCAATTGTGCAATCATACTGGTAATCAAAGTAGTGGCTCAAATTGTTCACAAACAGCTGAAATCAAGGCAGGCAGCCAGGCTGAGACTACAGATGTTTATGAAATGTTAACTGGGCATTTCACTCGGTTCTGAGGCAGAATTAACAGCCTCATGTACCGACCTTATGATTTAATTGCCTGCTATAATACTCTGATAGTTTAGCAGTTCAAGATATCATCATTGTTAACACACTGATATATTGATTCAATTTCACTCCTGACCTGGATTTACTGCATTGCTCATTCTTATTTAGTACTTCAGACTGTAGCTATATGTAAAAGCGAGATTTACTTGACTCTTTTTTCAGTCCATTAGGAACAAGCAAGAACTGCTTCCTTTTTCAGCTTTCAAACAGGACTGATAACTACAAGCCTGAAAGATTGATTGTGCTGCTTTTGGCTGGGATAGAGTTAATTTTCTTCACAGCAGCTGCTACGGGGCTATGTTCTGGATTTGTGCTGAACACAGCGATGATAATACAGAGATGTTTTTATTATTGCTGAGCAGGGCTTACACAGAAAAGCTGAGGTCTTTTCTGCTTTTCATACTGCCACAGTAGTGAGGGGACTGGGGGTGCATGGGAGGTTGAGAGGAGACACAGCTGGGACAGGTGATCCCAGATGACCAAAGATGTATTCCAGACCATATGGCATCATGCTCAGCATATAAAATGCAGGGAAGAAGGAAGCAGGGGATATTTGGAGTGATGATGTTTTTCTTCCCAAGGTCTTGCTCTCCTGGGGATGGGTGAGCACCTGTCTGCCCATGGTAAATTAATTCCTTTTTTTGCTTTGCTAGTGTGCACAGCTTTTGTTTTCCCTATTAAACTGTCTTTATCTCAACATATGAGCTTTTTAACTTGTATCCTTCCGATTCTCTCTGCAAGCCCTGATGGGGGAGTGAGTGAGCAGCTGTGTGAGCATTGGTTGCTGGCTGGGGTTAAACCACATCATTTATTTAAGAACAATTATCTGCATCTTTATGTTAATGTATTTGCCCCCCAAAATAAAAAAATACATAGCAAAAGAACATACATTCTTTTACACAATTTCATGTATCTCTAACTAGTAATAAAAATAGTGACAAATGTCTGCCCCTTCAGCCAAGTAAGATACACAGTACAAACCTCTATTGCTACAATAAAACACACTCACTAGTAATTGACCAAGATGTGTCTTCTGACAGAGGCTTCCCACTGACCTTTCACACTGAAATGTCTTTACATTTGGACCTCACTTTTTTTTACAGTTACTGCCCCCAGGCAAATGGTAAAACTACTCTTGCCCTATCCTTCGGGCAAAGACCCTAAAGGAAAACCAGATGGTTACTCACACACTTCACAACACTACCATATTAACAAGATCCACTGATAAGAGGTTTCCCACACTTAAGTTATGAGAACCTTTCTTCTGGAATCCACCAGACACTTGGAGGCTATTTATGCTGCCCTTAACAGCATATGCTGTGCACAGATACAACACTTAGTGACAGAATGATTTGCAGGGCATGGAGTAGGCTAGAAAAAAGGGATGCTGAGCTGTCAAAGTAACCTCTCATTAAATCATATGGAAATAGTGGAGAGGAAAGAATAGGACACCGGTAGAAGTGGAATAAAAACAATTTAAATAGCTTTCATGCTGTTTCTAGGAGACAATGTAATATAGCTGCTGAATGGAAGATGCCTGTTGTCAGCAACAAGCATACAGCAACAGGAATGCAGAAGGGCAGGGGGCTGAGAGAGGGAGAAAGGGGTACACACACACACAGTTTATTAATCACATTTCAGACTTCCCCCAGAGAACTAAGTTAAATAAAGTATGAATAAGCCAATATAGCCAACGGAGATTTTCAACAAAGAGCCCCAGCTTTACTAAAACAATGATGATACATTTAATAGAAACTCATTAGAACTTTTGATGGATAAGAAAGTGCATTATAATCTACCAAAAATGCTAAGCCAGACTTTGTGCACAAGACCGAGCTGACACTACAGGTCATTTCTTTTTCAGAAACAAGAACTGGTTTGGCCAACAGGAGAGCACAGCTGCAAGGAATCAGTGCCTTAGAGACAGATGATACTGAAATGTTGCTCTTCAGCCTCAGGGCATTTACAGAAGTAGCTCAGGAAATGCTTTTACAGATGAGAGGACACGCCAGGTACATAAAGTCCCAGTTCCAAAGAACAGACAGCCTCACTGCTGATTTCTTTTTCTGCTTTTTAAGAAACTGCCTTTCTATTTAAGGTTATCTGACAAGTCCAATCACCGTTTTGAGGACTCAAAAAGACAAAAAAAAAAAGAAAAAATGGACAAGTCATGTATCAGACAAAGTTTTGTATTATTTATACATTACGATCACAATTTCTGTTTCAATTTTCAAGTATCTTCCACCTATAAAAGCCCAAAAACTTACAGTTTGCTTTTTCGCCCTCCTCATTTATAAATAAGAACAGTAATTTCTGTTTCATACACAAATAATACTATGGTTCAAGGAAGGTGAAACTGTTTGACTAGAGCCACAGAATAAGTCAAGAGTAGAGCTAGGAATCATAGAATATCCTGAGTTGGAAGGGACCCAAAGGATCATCAAAGTCCAACTCTGGCCCTGCACAGGACAACCCCAAGAATCACACCATGTGCCTTAGAATATTGTTCAGACACTTCGCGAATTCTGTCAGACTTGTTGCTGCTCTCTGGGGAGCCTGACCACATGCCCAACCATGCCCTGGGTAAAAAACCTTTTCCTAATACCCAATGCAAACTTCCCAACTCAGTGTCTGCCCCTCCTCTTCCCTCACAATGAAGTTGCAGCCCGTGATGACATCTCCCCTTCTCCAGGCTGAAGGAACCAAGTGACCTCAGCCTCTCCTCCTATGGCTTCCTCTCCGGACCCTTCATCATCCTCATGGCCCTCCTTTGGATGCTCTCTAGTAGTTTAATGTCTTTCTTACATTGTGGTGCCCAAAACTGCACACAGGACTTGAGCTGTGCCAGGAGAGAGGGGGACAAACTCCTCCCTTGCCCTGCTGGTGATGCTATCCCTGATGCCCCCTAGGGTATGGCTGGCCTTCCTGGCTGCTGGGCCACACTGCTGGGATAGATTATAGCTGTCCCTTTCCCCAGTCTTTTGCTTTTGTTACACGACCACAGAACTGCAGAGGTCAATCCAGGCTGACCAGATCATTTAAAGAGGTCCTCTGTAGAGGATTTGACTATTGGACCTTGTGAGGTAGCACACTGAAGAAAATGGTTTGACTCAGGAAAGTAGAGCAGGGCTTAGCAGATACCTCTGCTGTGCATCTGCCAGCTTCACAGAACTTCAGGATACTGGTCTGGTGGACTACATACACACATGCTTACCTAAGTATGTAGTATATGACACTAGGTGCCACACACAACTTTGTTAAGTTACTTTACACTAGAAAGGCAACAGAATTTAGCAGAAAGCTTGATACTGAAAGGAAATAGAGCTGCTATTAACTGCATCATTTTCCAAGGTAATTTCTTTGAGTTTATTTGGATATAGGCAGTTTGGAGACAGATCTATTAAATATTACATGCAATAAGAAGATACAAAACAGTGCAGGTAAAGTTTGCATCATTTAAATCTTGGTATGGCAGTTGTTGCAGCAGACATTTAGCCCAACAATAATTGGAGAAGTGCCATCACTCATCAGAACTGGATCTGTTCATAGGTATATACCTTTTTAACATTAAACACCTGTGTCATGGACTTCAACTGAAGGTCTCATCACAGATGAGATGCCTGAAAAGGCATGTTCCTCTGGCATCTGCTGGTTTCAATAAATTGTCATGTTCTTATAAGAGAATACACCAACGTGAAATTAACAGTCTAATTAATTTCAGACATTTTAAATGGATGGTAGTACCCCAACTGAAACACAACTGTACTTTATTTTAAAATATCAAGGTAAAATGCCAGTATCAAAACTCAATCCTGAATGAGCAATCCACAAAACTCCCAGATTCTTTGGATTGGAGATACTCAAACTGCGGATAAGGAGTCCTAAAGTTTCCTACAGAAGCACGCAATCTAGGTTTATCCTGCAGAAGATATAAAACAGCAAAGGCTACATGCCTCCATGGAGGCAGATTATAAGGCTCACACAAGATACTATGTTCTAAACTCCCGCAAATCATCTGATTTACAGTAACTATCTCTGTGTATTCTTTACCCACAGCAAGTGTAAAACAATTTGAATTAAGGACACCACAGTTATTTGGAAAGTAAATTTCCCAAGATCTGTTATATACTGCAGAGCTGCTAAGACCCATTGCTTTTAATAAAGCTTTACTCCACAAGGCCCAATCTGTCTGCAACAAAGAAGGAACATCTCTGCTAGGTCTGAAAACTACAAGAGGTAGCAGAAGGTTCAGACACAAGACTCAGGCTTATTGCCAAACTGATCATTGCAGGTTGGCTGTTAAAATCTTCATGCTTAGTATTTAAAGACCATGGAAGAAAGCACTGGTTTGTAAACTCCCAAGAGGGACTACCACTGTTAACCAGTGGCACAGCTTTGCATCCAGACTGTACCACCTTGAAATGAACTTTAGTATACGCAGTACTACTTAGTAATGCAAGGCCAGAACAAACTACAGCCATGCCCCAGTATCAACAAAGTAGACACTCCTGAAAAGCATAGTTTTTAGCAGTTTGACAGAGTAAAGCTACTTTCCCCACAAAAATTAGTGTAATAAGTGGGAGAGAAATCCAGCAAAGAAGGTGCTGACATTTCCTAATGGACAACATCACAGAAGATTTAATCCCCACCTGATTTCATTGCTATCGCTTTTCTTGATTAATTCAATGGAAAAGGACAGAAAAGTGAAGTGATCATATCAATTAACACTGCAATGTATTAAATTATCAGCAACAGAACTCTGAAGTGGAGAATAAAGAAGCAATAGATACAGCAAGGTGTTGCTGTACTTGAGTAACTAAATCTAGTTCTCTCATTGCGATCACACTTCCATTTAACATTCAAGATCACATAGAATCTACGTGAAAGTAGCTCAGACGTGTGGCAACACAGATCTTTGCAAGAAATGCTGAATTTCTTGCAAAGAATGAAGCAGTTCATACCACTTAGAACAATGTGCTCCTCTGCAGAGCTCACTGCCCTTCACTGGCTGGTGATGGTAAACCTGCCCTAGGAAGCCGGCTCTATGAAGTGCTAATCACACCAGCACTCCAAAGGCTAATTGCTGCTGCTTCCCTGTACCTGCCTTTCAAATGACGGGGAAAAAAAAAAAAAAAAGGAAAAAAAAAAAGTATGTTAGAAGGATCGTAGAGATAATAAAGATGAGGGGGAATAAAAAAAAAAATCCCCGTGAATTTGGCAGATCACGATGCCATGAGGTAAAGTATCGATAGGACACAAACAGCCTTCTTGAGGCAGTGTGGAAGCTTCCCTTGTAGTATCACTAAGTGGCTTAGGGGAGAGGAGTTAATAGGTTTAAACACTTTCTCCTGTTGGCGGGGATGCGCGCCAGCGCTGCCTGGAACGCGGGCTCGGGCGGCCGCGGCATGGCCGGGCCTGCAGCGCCCCCGCGCGGCCGCCGCGGCCCCGCTGCCGCTCCCCACGGAACGCAACCGAGACAAAAGCCCCTTGAGGTGTCCAATACCACGTACGGGGGCCGGCAGCAGCTGGACGTTTAACTCGTTTACTCTGTTGACTTTGTTATATCTGCTGTTAAATTTAACTTTTTTTTTGTATTTAACTATCAGATTCAGGTTACACACAGATACCAGCCTCTGTCTTGGCTGTGTCTCTCGGCATTTCTCCTGCCTCAAATGCGCTTGGGACTAACGCTTGCTCTTCCACTCCAGTTGTTACCCACACATACACCTACTCCATTTAGTTATGCACACGATGGACGTGTAAAATGGTCCCATTATTTGTAGAAGGCCATGGTGCAGCACTGTTTAGAAATACGACAATCCATGAAGGGCAAACTTTTATTTTGCCACAATATTTACATAGAACAGTGCTTCCAACTCCCGTCCTTTCAGAAGGGTAGTAGATATGCTGTGCAAGATAGGAAATGAAGTTACTATGATGCAATCTGGGGAAATAATGGACTGACTGTGCTAGACAGAGACTCTGGAGAGCCTTCCATCCCTTATGCACTCATTACCAGAAGGTAAGCAGACATGGTCTCCAATTCATAGATTCCCAGGAAACAAGACTGCAGTAGTCACAACAGCATTGTTTTATATATTTCAAAGCACCTGATATAACTAAAGCAGTGCTGTCAGAAAAAACCAAAAATCTGAAGAGCGGCAAAGATAAGAAGATAGAGTACTCTAACTGGTATTTAGGTCAAAGAACTTCAGAGTTCTTTTTCTTTCATGAGGTATTTGCAATGATTCCTTCAACTACGTGTTCTTTATAGTAATTCTGGTTGGTCTTTGTTGGTAGACAGCAGTTTCTAAGTAACACTTCCATTATTCAACTTCACCAACACCCAAAGTCAGCTATAAATTCAGCATAATCCTGATTGCTCTCCTTCAGGACTAATTTTTTCACTTCTTCAGCCAGACTCTAGTTCCAGTTGTGCTCTCAACATCCCTCCTATTTTGTTACCTTGTAGCAAACATCATTGTAAATTCAAAAGGTACCTACTGAGCTCAGACTTTATCTACTGTATCACTGCTTAACCAAATCAGCTCGACTGCTACATTTCTTTTTCCTCACACCAGCAAAGCACTTATGTCCAGACCACATACCCAGACCACCCTTGTGTAAGTCACACAAGTAGAATATTAACACGGACATATTTCACTGTCATTCAAATCAGCAGGGTTGCAGACAAAAGCACTTATTTTATTTTAAAAAGTTAGTTTGCAAAAATACTGAGCCACATTGAAAAAAACTTTTGATTATACAAGTCAAAGCCATAGTCCAAAATCTAAGCCTATTCCTGATAAACTGATGAGACAAGACAGGTTTTACATTCCAGGATACAATCTCCAGACTCATGTAATCATCAGCTTAAGCTAGTGATCAGAATTCTAACTTCAACAATGAACTGTCTGACTTAGAAAGAAAAGAGGGGGAAGAAATATTAATATTATATCCTCCATGTATATATAGCATAATGACAACAGCCTCCATATTTATTTTCTTCTAGCTTTATAAGAGTTGCAAAAGAAACCTACCTTTCACTTACCTCTATATACTGTAATTGCCAACACAAAGTATATGAAATGGCAGAACAAGAAATTACAACTTAATATGAAAACTTTAACAGAATGCTCAAAAAGAAGGGATGGGAGTAGCAACTTCCTAAAACCATCCACTTGGTTCATATTCCCTTTAAGAATGGCTGTCAGTATAAATGCTGTATCAGCATCTTTTTCTCTCAAAGGAAAAATATAAAACACATTTATGTTTCCCAGAGACATGCCATGGTATTTTAATAGTAAGTTTCTAATAAGAATCTCAGCACTCTCTGGGTTGTTTAAGCCATCCACAGTGATTATGAGTGATTGTGTTTTAGGAGCCACTGAACTGAAGACAAAGCTCAGGATGTATCATCACTTGAGGCAATGTTAGCAGCTTCTGTTCAAAAGAAAGCAACACCTATTTTGCTGCATATATACAATGTCTGTGACTTTTGCACAGTGGGAAAAAATCTGTTCCCTGTATAAATCCAGGGCATGTCATTGCAAACAAGGTTTTTAATTAAAATTGGCATTTTTGAGCCTCCTGCTGACGGACAGCATCTCATTGCCTCCTCCTCAGATGGCTAAACTGGCTTCCAAGAGAGACAGTGAAAAGAAACAAAATCACTAGAATACCTAACTTTGACAAGTCGCTGCTGGGGGCAATTTCAATAGTGGGATGCTGCAGAGAGAGGTAAAGAGAGAAAAGAGGACTACTTAGGAAGTCTCCCTTAATGAAGTCTCAAAACATCACAAACAAGACAGTAGAGGAAGCATTTTATTCCTAAGCCTGAAGACAGGCTGATCAAGCAGGACAATTTTAATCAGAAGGCATATTGTTAAAGAGAATGTGGCACTATGTCTGCACCTCAGTGGGTAAAGCCTTTTTTCAAATGCAAAAGAAGGCTTAGGGGCTGGCGAGACCTCTGGCTGGGAGGCTGGCTAAACTGTCAGCTCTGACAAAGCTTTATCCCTCTCAGAAAACAGGCAGATATAGGTTGAAGCCAGACAGATAAATCAGACTTCTTGGCCAGAACATTTTCCTCAATTGATTGCAAAGAGTTTATATTGACTGCCAGCACTGTACCTTCGGGAGGCTCTTCCCGCAGATGAGGAGGCAATTCTTCACTTGTAGTCTCAGTTTCATCATCCACCATCTGTGTTTCTAAGCTAGGGCCCTGCAGAACAGAACAGCAAGAGGGGGTAAATTGCAGAAAGATCAGGCAGGAACCACAAAAATGGTTACAGGACTAGAGAATATGCCAGATAGTAAGGACACAGGGAGCTCACTTCATCTGATGAGAAAGAAAACTGCTGGCAGATTTGTTTGCAGTCAAATTACAGAAAGGGGAAAGTAAAAAAAAAAAAAAAAAAAAAAGACTTTTCAAGACAGCATGCAAAGTTACAAGCGTCTTAACTGACTGAAAACAAGAAAATGAATGGTGAAGCACAATTTCTAAATCACTATTTCCAAACACAGAATGCACTAATAAATTAAAATTTCCATTTATCAAGGGTTGCAGCAGATCAACCATCAACTAGAATTTTCAAGGAAAAAAAGCCTTATCTTTGTCTTATCAAGACTAGATTCTGAAATGCCACTTTTTTTCAAAGGAAAACAAAGCAAACTGGTTTACAATCTTCTAACCTATGCAGGAGGTTAGAACCATTGACCATGGAGTTTCCCCCTACAAGGCCAACATATCCATTTGTAACTCCAAGTGTAATATGCCAAACTAACCATTCCTGAAAAGCTACTGGACTACCCTCCCAGGTTTTGCATTTCCATGTTCCAGCCTTCTTGATCCTGTAAAGAACCTGCAATTTTACTGCTGCAAGAACATAAGCAGAGTTAAAAGATTTGCAGCTGAACTCACTTTACACACACAATATTTTCATGACATGTGGAGCTATAAAAACATAGTTGCCTTTTCAGTTTCAAACTATCATAGGAAAAAAACCCACTATCTTCTTCCCCCTCCAACCTACCTTTTTTTTAAGTAACAGCAGAGTAAATAGTAGGCATAGCTAGAGGACTCCTTGAAAAAAATCTAATTTTCTTTGCAATGTTAGTACAGTGAAGAGTAAAATGACAAACTTAGCAGTCATTAAGAAATGAAGCTTTTGTGCACTTTGAAAACATGACTGGGTTTGTAGTCTGAACTATCTGAAAATGTGTACTAACACATGCAGCTGGAATGTTACAGAAATACAGCTGGTACATCAACAGCTTGCAAAATGTTATTATTTGAACTCAGAAAGAAAAGGGGCTCATAAGCCTAAACAAAAAGTACCACCACACTTTTCAGATGTTTTACAGCAGGGAAAGCAGAGACCACCCAGGTGAATGTACAGGTCTACTGTGATGGTGCCAGGGTCACAACCCAGATTTCTGCCATCCATGACTATGCAAGTTTTACCCAGGCTATTTACCTATTTCTCCTCAGTTAAAAACACCCAGTATCAACATTGCCCAGCTTTGGTCAGTGAAGAGTTCAAACATTAAGTCATGCCTTGTAGTAGCTATCACAGAAAGGGAAAAAAAGTGTTTACCACACGGCACAGACGGGAAAGTAGTAAGTTGCCTTAGTCCGATTAAAAAAAAAAATAAGAAGCCAAGAGGTCAGTAATCAACATCAAGATCGAACCATCTCCTCACTTCAACTAAATAATGCAACCCAGATTTTAAGAACATGTAAACAATTCTGGGTAACAGCAACAAATGGAACATAAAGTACATGTTTGAATAAGTTTCTACATCAACCACAGGCAATACATGAATTTACACTTCTTTCCTATCCCTCAGTGTCACAGAGAGAAAAGAAAAAGGGAAGATGAGGCTACAGGAGTACACAAGATCAAAAGACTTATTTTTCATATAAAACATGTAGACATGTAATACATGAGGCACCAATATGTGCCTTGGAAACATTGTGAACCACAGCTATGGAACTCCTAAACTAGAAGGGGTCTTGAATGTGAATCATGTGCCTGTACTTTCTGGTTTACAACACCAAAATTTTCTTAAGTTTTTAAAACAAGTAAGAGCCATCTGCACATAGTAGCTATATGCTGCCCAAGGAGACAATCCAAGTTCCAGGGGCTATGGAAAAGGCAGTAAGAAAAGCATTCTCTTTCCTTCTTCAAAACAGTCAGTATTCTCAATTTCCTATGATATAAACCTGCTCAGTAGCTTCTCCCAATGACAGCCCATGATAAGTGGTGTTTCTTTGGCTTACAGTTGTTGTCATCTACATAAATACAACAAGGATGCAAAATGCTATCAAAAGTGAGTGGTGGCATTATGGTTTTTTCTTCCTCAGGCATGAGCCTTACTGATTTTGTTATTCACTAGCAATACAACACTCCAGTGTGGTGCTTATCACCTAGGTCCTAAAATGAAGTTCAAAATGTTTTCTACAGAATAACTCCAGTTCTTAGCTCACTGAGATCTTATCACAATATATATTCACCTATGATACAGGGAGCTTCTACAAGTAGTCTTGTAAACATCATTTTATCAGACTTCAGCATGTCTGTCTAATCACTGAGGCCAGTGAGTGCACATAGATCTGTACTGAGATTCACTAATGAAAATGTAAAATAGTTAACAGTAGATGAAATTCTGTGTTCTCATATACAGATCTAGAATTAATATTTAAGGCTCAAACACTGACAGGTGTCATTAATAGAATTACAAACACCTTTTTTTTTTTCTTGTGTTAGCATGTCCATTGCTTTTTTAGTTATATCTGCTGAGTTCAATTCACTGGGCCTGCTGCAAACTTGTAAACAATATTTACCATACCTACAGCTCTGGCAGCACAGTCATCTATAGCAATCAAAAAAAAAAAAAAAATCCAGGAAATTATCTTCTGAGGAGGTTTGTAACTATGCTAAGTTTGAGTCCAACAACTTTGTTTTGACCTTTCTTTTACCATCATTTCAAGAGTGAGGCATCAGTTACATCTTTTTTCATTCTTAAGGATCCATGACAGACAAGTAGGGGAATGGGATGCACACAGCTGTGTAAGTTATTGGCTTGCAGGTTCTATAATAATCCTTTGGAGCTGCAGCAGTGGCACAAGGAATGTACACAGATTGCTTCTGCTTTGGCACTCCCTCAGAAGCATCTAGGATGCAGGAAGATGCATCAACAGTTCAGAAACATCAGCAGATATTACTGTACTGTATTCTTTCAATTGTTTAGGGCTTGTATAGCTAGCCTCTAAAATTGAGAATGAGGTTCCATTCCTCACTAGAACCACTGGAGAAGCACAAACTTAAACAGGTATTATCACAGAAAGTTAGGTTATGGCACAGAGCCTAAGAACACATAACTAAGAAAAACCTCTTGGCTCTTCAAAGACAGTCCCTGCCACCAATAAGCCAGCACTTCATACAATTCCTTGATGAGTACTTGACTATGAGCACTGTTAAGACTTAGTGGCATTTTTTCTATGTCATATTTTAACACAATCTCCAAGCTGAACAAGAAAAAGTCAACTCAAGCAGAGGCAACACCCACCCTTCCAAAATGAAGTTATAGATGTGATATTTCAAGGTAGCTTACTCTGTCCCTGCCAACATTTTCAATGAACTCTTAAAGAAGCTGAAAAGCTTTGTACGAACTCAGCTAATGATAGAGATCAAGAGAAAAATCCTATAGGAATTCTCACAGAAACTGCCTGAGAAACATAGAGTCCCCTGTTCTGATCACACTGATCACTACTGACCTTACAATGCAGCTTAACCCAAATGCCATGGACTGCTGTGACCTGGCAAATTAGGCTTTGTGGATTTATAATGTATTTCATAGAAGGCTATGCATTTATGGATAGAGAGGACTGCCAGTACTGAACTAAACAAGTGTGACAAATCGCATTACAAGCATTTCAGAGTGTACCTCATGCTCTTCTACAGGATACAATCTTTGAGAATAATTCTGACCAGAACTTTAGCTAGACATTCAGACTTCCAGTGTACTTAAAGACTGTGTATTTTATAAGTGCTGTAGTAAATTCGTGCTTGACAGAGAGCAAGTTCCCATCCAGTCAGGGTCAGCATTTTCCACAAGGTCCAGAGCTGTGTTTATGACACTGAGACCAAGAGCTCGATTTATCACCACATTTGAACTAACAAATGATGTCAGCACGGTCAATCACAAAGAGCCATACTATCTCAATCTCAGCAGAGTAATAAGTACTCAAAATACCCACACAGTACAGGAACAATCCCAGCACCACACGATCAGTGTCAGCTCATTGTGCTCATAAGTCAATACCAACATGAGACTGTCACTGCAAGTGCCCCAATACGGCTTATCTTTCTAAAAAGAGTCCCTACAGGCCATCTTGAAGCAACCAAAAAATCCTACCTGCACCACCACCACTTTTAGGCCTTTTAGACTCTACTTTTGTACTCAGCGTTACATTAACTATGGTATATAATCTTACACTGAAGTCTGTCAATTGACTGTTCACTGAGTCTGGAATTCATTTTGCTAGTAAGTAGTAAAATACAAAACTCCAAACCAAAGTCCAAGAAAGGCAACAATGAGGGAGGGCAGTCAAACTTTTTTTTTAAAGAATACATCCTGTGAAAAATTATTAATGAAATTGAACAAGTTTGGGACAAATAACTTCAAATTTCCTTCAGAGAACCACGTATCTTACAATTCTGCTCCTTCTGGTCATTCTCAACTCACAAAAGACAAAAAATATTTTTTACATCCCCTACCATAAGCAGAACCAGAAAGAAATACACCATGTAAATACTCTTCTCCATTATACTCAAACTTACAAGTAATCTTTTCCCCCTTTCAGAACAGAAGCTGGAGGAATCTAAAGCTCATCGTCATGGAATCAGTGGCAGTTTACTGTCTCAGTTCTGAGACTACACTCAGGAAATAATTCTAAAGTCTGTAGCTTTAGCTACTACTTTCCCTGTGCATTTTCAAGTGAATATGGTATTTAATTTCCTGATCTAAACCTCCATATTTCTTGCTTCTAAACACTTTATTCCAGTTTCTCCTTTCCGTGATTATTCTTCAGTTATTTACATTCTGGACTTGAGCCTAGAATCTTACTTCTTCCACTGTAAGAAACTGCCTCATTCCTCCTAAAGCCTCTCCTTAAGAGCCCAGAAGATCAGACTTGCTTCTTTCTACACAAATCCTCAACTGCCAGCATAAATCACATGTCCTCTGTCCTGCCTAACAGTGACTTTCAGACCTGGTATTCTATGTAGGCACAATTCCAATAAAGCAATTAAGCAGAGGAAAATTAGTGGCAGCCCAGGCTTCACACCTCCACATCTGTGATTTCACTTGTAAGCTCCCCAGCACGGGTCCAACGCCTTTTTTATACAGTATCAAATATATGTCAACTGCTAATCATAAAGATTAGATGCACCCCTAAAGAATGACAGGATTCAGTGGGTCTGTGTGAAGAAAGGAGTGAAGTAATCCCCAAACACAGGAGAGTTTGTTAAGTGCCTGGAGATGCTAAAGTATCCCAGTGAAAGCACTGGCTATTTATGTATCAGGTTTAAAGAACACTTATCTCAAATCCACGGGAGTAAAACACACAGCTTCCTGCACATCAGCATGTTTTGCCCCTTAATAACATCACAAAAACAAAACCCCAGCTCTTTCATCCCATCTTCACTTTCTCCAAATGCATGAGATATGATACACATTATGACCAGGCTGAATGTTTGCAGGTGCCAAAGGGCTTGTGAGATCCAGTAACAATGAAGCTGACCTTCATCAGGCTTTCCTAAAATGACATCATTAATGACACTGTTAATTTGGGATCTCTCCTCTATCCAGTCACTGTTACAAAGTTCCCAGAACTTACTGTTTAACTTATCATTAAACAAATTAAATTGTTCCATCTTCTATATCTGAAAATTGTTGTGGCTCACAATGCCATTTCTGCTTTTTACACAATGTCTCAATTCCTACAGAAAAAAAAAAAAAAAGGAGGCTGTTGTTTAAAGAAAAATAAAAATTAAACAACCAACTACTGGGGAGGTAGTTCAACATGATGACACATTTTCCAAGGAGCTGAGGACCTACAGGTACTTCAGCTGAAGCCCGTAACCACCCAACCACCTCCTTATTCTCTGCTGCTCAGACAACCACGCTCAGACACCAGAAACAAGTTTAAAACTGTCACTGTACTTTTGTTAGGCAGCTTGCAGCTGCAGCTTTTACTTCAGCAACAAATTTCCAGCATACTAAGGAACTTAGACTTAAGTTCTAATTTAAGACTTTAAATTAAAGTTTTCTAAATGCAATAGGAACATTCCATTGAATCTGCCATCATTATTGATTGCACACCCACACATTTGGGATTTCCAATGTCAGTTGGATTTTTCCTGCAAAGGGAATAAAATTGACCTGCAACCATAAGGAGGGGTTTTTTTGTTGTTGTTGTTTTGCTTTCCTCTATGTTTAAGAAAGCCTCTTGATGGATGCTTTGCTTTTAATTTTTCAAAACAAAGTTCACTTATAATGAGAGCTTCTGTGCCAGGTTTCAGCCCAATGGGAATTTGAGTTGCAGTTATAAATCCCCTGGAACACTAAAGGGAACTACAGAGATAGAAATGCCAAGAGTGACAGTGTAAAATTGTAGCACTTTGTTCAAAGTATGCTCTAGAATAGAAAGAATAGAAAAGTTGCTTAGATTACTTGCTCTTTTCTGAGTTTGGACAAACACACTAGGGAGGCTACAATTTTAACACTTAATTTTGTCCTGACAACAGGACTGGTGGAGAGAGGCAATGAGAGCAAGATTTAATGTTGCAAATGCCAAGTCAAGATTGAGTTCTATTGTTCTCAGCAGAACAGTCAAATCCTATTTTTACAGCAATAAAACAACTTTGCACTGTCAGTAATCCAAATTAGGGTTTATTTGGCATAAATAAATTTTCAAGAGTACTAATGACACCACTGTCTAGTCTCCATTCAGCAAGCCAGTAAACTGATGGTTTACACTTTTCATGTTTATGTCTTATATGCGGTAGATAACACCATTTATACAACCACCAGCCAATATGGTCTGCTCAGGGGTAGATCAGACAGTTCTGGATTTTGAATTAATTATTGTATTGAATTTTGCCTTGATCGACCATTTATTTTCCATCTGGATTTTACCTACTAAATCAATGTTAGCACAGAAAGAACACAAGAGTGGTTTTCAAAAACCAAACCAAGCAAACCACATTTCATTTGATCATGTACTGATCTGGCCCAAAGAGAATAACTAACATACTATACTATATTATGACTATACTGTAACACACTATAAATGTACTTCTCCAGCTTGGTCCTTAACAGACAGATTTAGTGATTAATGCCAGTTTTACTCTGACTAAAGAAATGAGATAATGCACCCTACAGAAAGAACATTCTCCATTTTCCTAACAAGATGTGGAAGTGTCACTCCAGGGAGCTGCAGACAGCATGAGAAATTTGTCTGAAAAACAAGAAGTCCTTTGCCTAATAATACAGGCATATATGACAGAGGACATTAAGATTTTCTCAGCTATGCTAGAGACTTATAACATAATATCCCTTTCACTACCCTCTGTAGGGTCACAATAAAAAGAAAAAAAAAAAGGGGGGGGGTGAAAAAAAAAAAAAAAAAGAAAAAACTCATGGAAAGATGCATTATGCAGTATTCTATAACTATGGCTTCATATGACCCAATTTCCACACATTTACCTCCTTAAAAGTGCACTACTACTGTTTTAGCTTTAACAAGCTGAAATGTAAGTAATTTTTGAGGGCTTTTACAGCTAGAACACCAGATTTTTTACAATAAGATGAAAATTCAAAGTATATAAGTATATACACAGCTTGAAAAATATGAGCATTCTCCCTCAAAAGAGTCACAAGAGACATCAGTGCAAGAGTTTGAAACACAAGTCATCTTGCCAAAATCTTATTTTCCTTTTTAAAAACTCAATGAAAAAAAAAAAAAAAAAAAAAAAAAAACAGCTGCAAATCCATTTGAAGTTAAAAAGTTGTTTCAAAATCCTCAAAAGCAATTTTAGATACTAGGAGGATATATAAAAAATACTTTATTCAGGACAGAACTTATTCCTGTGTCCTTATTTCTTTACGAATTTCAAAATGCATTTTCTGCATTTGGGAATTAGCTAGGAGATTACAGTATGGTGTATTTATCACACAACTCTTAAATTTATTTTATTGATGGCTAGGTAGTTAAATATTTCCTTCCTTACAAACAAGTTTTGAACTCACATCAGAGCTTTTCAAGATTAGCCTTGCTTGTCATTCTATGCACTTATTGTAGTGCTTTAAAGAAGAAACATTTCAGATAAAATATTTACTAACTCCACAGAACAAAATCTACATCTTCTGGTACTGTTGAGCCCTCCAATTTCACACCTAGCCTGCAAGTCAAAACTTGACTGCCAGAAGCACTGCCAGCAGTAACACCCCTTTTATTCCAGGCTCCACAGAGACCTCCTTTTCTCCCAAACCCACACCAAGCAGTGGTAAGAAAGATCACAGCTTGCTGCATACAAGACTCAAACCAGAGTTACTACACCCAGCAACCAAAGAGCCATCAGACAGAAAAAACACTTGATCACAATGGACACACAAGTAAGAATTCATTCAGGAAGCAATAGCTTTTGCTAACTCTGTCTTTTACTTTTGAAGATCTTTGAGGTGCAAAGGTTCTCTCTCCAAAATGTTTTTAGAAGGAATCAAAGCCCAAGAATTGCACTAGACCTTGAGCAGCTCTGCAGGTATATTAAGACTGTAAGATTTACTAGCAGCAGCCACTTCTGTGATGCCCACTAAGTTCAATCAGGAGATTACTTTTGAAGAAATTAGAGATCTACTATTTATGCCCATCTGTGTAAGAATATACCTTGCCCACAACTCTGAAGGTATGTAACCCCTTCCCATCTCTCTGAAATACTAGAAAAGAAAACGACTACAAAGTTTGGAAGGCACTTCAGCAATAAAGAGAAACAGAGGTGACCAATCACAAGCAAATATTTAAATCAAAATTATCTACAGAATATGTACTCTGTGTTCCCTTTTATTCTATCACTTACATTCATGCTCCTCCTGATTCCTAGATCACACTTAGGACTACATGCTAGGAAAACAGAATATTACTGTGTATTCCATATAAAGCATTATCTCTTGTCTCTTATTTTTATAAGCTGTTCCTCTCCCAAGTACTTCTCATTTCAACTATAAAGAGGCCTGCTAAACAGGATTGGACACCTGTAAAAAAAAGTTACATATACATAATTTTGACAGGACAACCCATGACATCCTTAAGGAACAGAGTTGTTTGTTAATACAGGTAAGAAAAATATTTACTTGAACTTCCCATAAACTGCATCTTCAAGTTCTCTTGCTGTTGCAGTAGCCCTCTTATTAGAGGGTAAAAATGAACCAAGACACTTGTTAAACACAGCATATAAAGGGTCCTGGGTTATTCCTCTTCACAGCTTAGTCATCTTAACTCCAACCATTCACTGACTCTGGCTGCAGCGAGCTCCTGCTGTAGGTTTCCCTTGCAGCCTCTGACTGCTGGCTATTTCTGCTAAGCTATGACTGCAGGTATTGGTTTGCAGACTCTGAATGCAGGCTTTTACCCAGCCAGACTGTGACTGCAGGTTCCAACAACAGGCTCTAACTGCAGACCCAGACTGACCGTGCAGCAGGGATTCCCTCTCCCCAGGATCCTGCTTCATGATTCTCTCCCTCATGCTCCTCAAGGTTCCTCCACCATGCTGATCCTCCCCTTACCAGCCAACCCCCTCTTTTATCTCACTCACCCTTATTGGATACAGCTGTTACTCATCAGGGCTGAGGCTGTATTGGTTAATTAACACAGCTGTTACTTACCAGGGGTGAGGTCACCTGTATTCCCTTCTACATCTTGCCTTATTCTGATCTGTAAAATTTATCTGTCAACAGTCACTATCACAGGCAGCCAGAAAAAGAGAACTATGGGCAGTAAGTTCACATTCTTTCTCTTAACTATAGCTTTAAGTTTCTCAAAGTAACATGTCATTTATGACACTTGTCATATCCCAAACTATGTAACTTAACTGTGAGCACGTGCTAAAGCACCACAAGCTCTCATTCTACTTTGAAGAGTCCTTTCAATAAAGAAGGGACCAGCTACTTACCTGAAATCACATCTTGAGCTTGCTTTCACTAACAAGAACTTCAATATGACCTGTCACTCCCAATGCATCTCAGTTCTCTGATTTTGGATTTAGGTTAGAGCAGTGACAGCAGCAGTGTTAGAAGCAGCCACCACAGCAGAACCATAGCAGGAACTACCCTAATGCCTCAACTCATTCATGCAATCAAGATACAGCATGAAGAGATTCTATTAGCAAGGGCACAAGAACCTTCTCCAGTGCTGCCTAAGACTTGAGAAATCCAGCATTTAGCCACAAGAGATTAATACTGGAAAGATACTATGTTGTGGGACAGTAATTAGCAGCTGACTGTGACAGACAGGCAGGGATTTGGTTATCTCCCCAGTGCCCCAGTAAATGGAACTTCCCTCCCCACAGGACAGACACGTTACCCAGGCTCCTAATGCAGCCTGAAGAGGTGTATTCCCTTGCCATCAGGATGATCTGCCCTTGAAGGAAAGCAAACTTTACTGACATATTCAAAAGGTATCACTTATTACTACATACATACTACTTCCTGACACAATCTGAGCTGCTTGCCTCTCACTCCTGTCCTTCAAAGCAAGCAAAGGGACTTTAACCAGTTTTGTATTTTACATAGCCTGGAAGGGCCCAGAGATACCATCCCTCAGCATGGACACAGCTCAAAACACCTGGGAACAGAAATAAAGTGCACATAAAGACCACCTTGAATTGAGTCCAGCTTCAACAACAAGTTTTAAAGCATTTCTTTGCCATACTACTTTACTTCACTCTACCTTTTCAACAGGATACTTATTATGTGATCATCTTAAAAATAAACTACATCAGGCTTCAGTTTCCTCACCAGTGATCAGCATTTGTAAGGGATCCTGAAAGGATAACTTCTACAGCAGAACGCCCACAACGTTACTACTTACTTCCCTTTGCCTGCTTCTTCCCTTCCCTAGGTAGGCAGACCATTTTGACCCACAGTAGCATCAACATGTTTTCTTTTGACTGCTCTGCCTTCTCAGCAACCATGATGCTAACCAGCATCAACCAGCTCAGCATCAAAACCAATGCTGGCAGAAACACACAAACTCAAATGTATTTCTCAAGATATAACAATAATTAGGGGAGAAATAGACGCAACAACTTTTGAAAAGCTAAGTTTTGATGTCTTCCCTGCAATGATCAAAAATTTAAACTTACTTGTTTTAAAGAGCAGGCCCATAAAAAGGATTCAGATCCAACTCACACCACAGAGACACCTCTTCCTTCCCTTCACTTCTCCTTTCCTCACCCTTTTAAAAGGGTAAAAATACTGTACATTTCAATGCATTCCACTTGTTAAATGAAATGGTAATTATTCCCACCCCCAGCTGAAGACTATAAATCATGCATCTGCAATGATCTTACCTAGAAGAAACTTGAAGCAACTCCTACAGCAAAAAGTGGCACACATGGAAAGAAATGTGCACTGAAAGAAATTACCCACTCAGAGAAAAAAAAAAAAAAGTGAACCTTTTATAATGAAAAACTCTACACAGTGCTTTTACCTGAAAAATGATTGGTTAAAAACAAACAAACAACCTTCTCCCCCCAAACACATGCATTTTCCTTGCAGTCAGAAGATGATTCCAACTCACATCTTGTTCTGTTTTGAATGAGCTCATCTTAAATAGCCATGAGCTTTCCCCACTCTAGTGGGGCAAAAAAGGAATTCAGCAGAAGTAATGGGCTTAGCAAGAATAAGCAGCTGTTTACTCTGCATGCAATAAAACAGAAGCTGAAGGAAATCTTTTCAGTATTGACCTCAAGCTAGATGTACTGTTCAGACAGCACTCTGAGGTTTTTGTTTTATAGTATAAGTCAACAAATCACCCAAAGCCATAGTGCTGTTTATCAATAACATTCTCAATACATACTTTTTATTATCTTACACTAATGGAACTAACAACATTAGGTGAAAGAGGGTGATTAAGAGTTTTCTCTGGTTTAATATTATTCCAGGTATGATGCTGAGTTAATATGTAGAGAACATTCAGAGAGAAAGTACACTTTTTACTATCAGGCTTTGTGCAAATGCACAACCAAATATAACACTGCATAAAAAGAGACTCTCTTTTTACATATACTTATTGCCTGTATGCAGAGGCTGCCCCTTTTCTTTCATCCACCAGCTGTGCAGATACTTATGGTTAAGAGCCCCTGGTGCCCAGAGACAACTGCTAACCTCAGTGTCTGCCACACATGCACCTCCCAGAACCCAACACCTGCACAAGCTGAGTAACTTCTAACACACACTTACTTGACTCAGGGGCTTGGAGGAAGGCCTGAGCCAAATTTCTCCATCGGGATTGGTACAGACCTATACAGTTTCTGCCTCAAAGAGCTTACCACCTAGCTAATATATCTTTTTGTTTGTTTTACCACTGGAAAAATTCAGGAGACAAGGAATGCCTGGTGTGCCTCAAGTTTCAGACTGATTAATGAGAGAAAAACCCTTCAAAAGTCATACAGCTGAAAATTAAAGAGATGTGACAACATAAAGTGGAGAAAAAGCAATGCAACAGCATTGCTGACCCCTAACCAACACAACTGAAGACACGACCTCGCATCTGAGTGTTACATGTTACTACTTCCATAGTCCAGCCAGCCTCAGCACCCACACCAATAAGCCGGCTCAGATTAGACATTCTCTATCTAATAGTTTTCCACAGCAAACTGCCGAGAAAGGCGACGATTTCCCCCAGGCTTAGGGAAGGGCCTGCGAGAGCAGCAGCACAGGTGAGCGCCGGAGCAGCCCCGGCCGCACACCAAGGCACGGTCCCCACGGCTGCCGGGCAGGGAAACCGCCCACGAGATGCTGGGGATGAGGGAAGATGCCCGGGGAAGGAGGGCAATTTCTCCGTGGAGACACTAGCCTAGAAGGGCAGAGGGCGCAGGCAGCCTTCCCCGGCTCCCACGTTACTCCCTTCCCGTCTCAGCGCAGCAGGAAAACGATCCGGGCTTTAATGGAGAGAAGGGGGGATTCTTTCTCGGGAGACGGACCCAAGAAGCGACACCACATCCCCCGCCAAGTTGGAAGCTTCTGGAAGTTGAGTGCTTCATTACGAGCGCGCACGGCAACCACCACCTCCCGCCACCGGTTACCGCCGGTTACCGCCGGGGCCCGGCCCCCGCCCCGCGCCCCCTCGCAGCCGCCAGGAGCCGCCGCGGCCCGGCCGAACCCCCCCGCCCCGGGGACAGCCGCCAGCATCACCTTCATGCCGCGTCTCCCGGAGCACCGCCCGGCGGGGATGGAGGGCGGGCGGCCGGCGGCTGCGTGCCCGTCTCCCCCGGCGCTGGGGCTCCGGCTCCTCCTGCCCGATGTAAACACACACCGGCGGGCGGGGGGAGGCTGGGCCGGGGGGCAGCGCCATGGCAACCCGGCCGGAAGAGGAAGCGCGGGGGTCAGGGGCGCCATGTTGGCGGGGGGCTCGGGCTGGCGGTGATGCTGCGGGAGGCTCGGAGCCGACACCGCCCGACGGAGCCCGGGCTCCGCGCAGCCTTCACGGAGACACCCCGCCAGCCAAAGGGCTGCCTGGCATGGCAGGTGAAGTGCTTCACCTCTAGTAACATGCTGGCCTCTTCCAATTTCCAGTGTAAACTGCTGGGAATGCAGCGCAGGTTAATTGACTCAGCCGTAAGTCAAACGTGGAAGCAGTGTTTGTTTGGCCAAGACGAGGAGCTAGTTCTCCGAGCTCAGCCCTCGCTGCAGGCTTGCCGGCATTCACAGAATCAAATAGAATCAATTAGGTTGGAAAGGCTCTATGAGATCATTGAGTCTAACATAAATACCTCTATGTCAGCTAGACCATGGCATTAAATGCCACACCCAGTCTTAAAACAACTCCACGGACGGTGACTCCACCACACCCCTGGTCAGTCCGTTTCAGTGTCTAACCATCCTTATTGTGAAGACATTCCTCCTAATGTCCAACCTAAACCTCCCCTAGTGCAGCTTGGGACTATGTCCTCTCATCTCGTCACTTGTTACCTGGGAGAAGGGACTGACCCCCAGCTGGCTGCAGCCTCCCGCCAGGTATCTGTAGAGAAAGGCTGAGACACTGCCCCTGAGCCTCCTTTTCTCCGGGCTGGACACCCCCGTGTCCCTCAGCCGCTCCTCGCAGGACACTCGCTCCGCACCCCTCACCAGCTGGACAATGGATCCAAGCCACAAGCTGGGTGACCGCGAGGCCGTGGGGCTTTCGAGTCCTCTCCTCCCGCTATCCTCAGCCCATGGATCATGGCTCCAGCCTGCAGGGTGGCGGCTGCGCCCAGGCTGCTGCCTCGAGTGAGGGAGTACAGCTTGGTGGCAGAGGTAAAAGAATCTGGACATAATCTTTGGCGGCTAAAGCTTGCTTTCTCTTGTATTGCTTTAGAACTATCACTGAGCACAACACACATGGATAGAAGCGTGTTCTGCTAGTGGATGGTTTGGTGCAATGAGAGAAGCCAGACAAAGCAAAACAAAAAGGAAGAGTGGTTTGAAGTAATGATTCCTGAAATAGAGAGAGGAAACAACATTAAGTGAATGAGGGTGATTAAGAGTTTTCTCTGATTTAATATTATTCCAGATATGATGCTGAGTTAATATGTAGAGAACATAACTAACTCAACAAGTGGTTGAATCCAAAAGAGGAAAGCCTGCTTTTGTTCCTTTTTTTAACTTGTTGACTAAGAAATGTTGAAATTTCTTCTCTAAAAAAGTGCCCTAGGCACCCATATATGTCTTTTAAGGCATTCTGGAATACAGTGGACCCTATTTAGTCAGAAACCATAAAAGGAACAATTACATTGCTTAAAGTCTAGGAATAGTTTCTCTCAGTGCACAGTTAATTTTTTGTTTGTCCCATATTGTCATTTCAAATTGCAGAACCTCTTTGGAGTGGTACCATAAGACTGGTTTCCATTTTTCAGTTAAAAAGGAAACTCTTGAAAGACAGCAAACAAAGTAATTCCCTTACCTCACATGGGCTGACAATTAAAAAGATTAATTTCCGTTGCTTTTCACAACACATCCATGCCTTACATAATTATCTGCATCACTTCTTAGAGGAAGTATTCTGCAGCCCTTTCCTGGCACAGACTCTCATAGCAGAATTTATAATTTCTTATGCACATATAAAGATATTTCACTTCAAGCATGTGAATCTTCTCAGAAGAGCAGTGGTGGAAGCCAATGAATTCAGCAAAGGTTTCACATACCACACTAATTTCTACAGATCTACACATATATGTGTGTGCATATATAAGCACACCTCCAACATGTGTGCAAGATACTACCCTCTATATTAGAAATATAAAACTAACTGTAATAATATATCCAAAATGTAAGTCCTTCCTTCAAAACAAAATTTATATCAAATAATCTTGTCAATGGTATTAGTAGAATTATATTAAATTTTAATTGTGTAATGCAAATCCATGTTTTGGTGGGTAGAAAGAAGGTCATACAAGGTTTGTGTTGAGTTTAACATGCAAATTATAGCCTGATTAACAATAAATTAATATTGCCTAAAGTATAAAGGGTTAAAGAGAAAAATATCTTTTCCCTCATCCAGGTTAAATTATTCACTCTAGTGAAGTTCAACATGCAACTTTTTCCATTTAAGATAGGGAATTTCAGATGAACATAAATTTTTTTCAGAAAGTTCCTAAGCCCATAAAATAAAATAGATTGAAGTGCAATCTTTTAAATAAGTTAACTTTAGGTTGTAATGTTTGCAATATCTGCAGAACATTTAAAGAATGTTCCAGCTGAAAAATCAGAATATTCTGGATGATACACAAAGAGGGGATGAGGAGCAGGGGCAAAGAATGAGAAAGCAATTTGTTTACTTTGTGCTAAGCATAGAAAGTATTTTATTCCTGAAACTATTTCAGCAGCACCAAAATTATTACTTAGTTTTATCCAAAAGGATTTAGTCCATGTAATGCATTCCAGTCCTGCTCTGGTGAGATTCACCTCAAAAGTGTGTCTCTACTGAAGCAAAATGGCTAATGTATATGCTTCCATAAACTCCACTGTTTGTAAATTAAAAGTGATGTCTTTCCATGGAGAAATTCTCCTCCCAGCCTTCAAGAAGTATGGACCAACTGGGGAGATTTGCCTACCTAGAATTTTCAGTGAAGGCTGGGGTCTCAAACATCTTAACTAAAGCATTGTTCATTTATAATTTTCTTCAAGGTGTTGAAGTCAGTGAAAAAAATATTTTTACCTTCATATTTGGTCTCAGTACATTCCCAAACTGATTATTCAAAAAACAGTTTTATAAAGGTTACCGTGTTTTGTGTAGGGTTGAGTGTGTGTGGAAGAGTGATATTCAGGTGTATTTTTTCTGTGTAGACTAGAAAGTCTGCTCCTCAGGTGCAAATTGACTAACAGCTTCTCCCTGTCATGTTTACTAGCTTTAGGAGATGAGATTTCAGCACTTCTTGCCTATGCTGATAACCACACACTGGCTCAGAGATAAGAACCCAATCAACAACTGAAGTCCCAAATCACACCCCTACAATGATACAGCTTTCCCTTGGATGTATTTGAAAAGACTGAGATAACTAATGATTGTTTTAAAGTACTCAGGTGGACAGGAACATTAAAACAGAGATAACTAGACTGCTGCAAGGTTCAATTTCACCTGAGTACAGGTGGCTGGCATCACCAAGCAGAATGGTCCTGCTTTGTTACCCCTGTTTACCACCTAGTTTCTTCAGCCATATTCTTACCCTGTGTGACATTTGAGCAGCCTTATCATTGCCTGCTGTTAAAAAACAATACAGCAAAAAGAAATGCAAGTGCAGGTGGTGTAAGACGGGAAAATAACACACAGCAATAATTCATTGGAACAGGTGGTCACAGTATGGTGGCAGTAGTTGGCTCATGTGTTAAAGGGTCCTGCTAGAAAGAAAATTATTCCCAGACAATGAAGCTGCTGGTTAGTAATGACTGGAGCTTTTAAAACTCCTCCAGACATCTCTGTTCCAGATGAAATATATTTCCCTTACCTTGAGAAAATAAATTTGCCGTTGGCCTTTTCAAGCATCCCAAGAACACCCAACAAACAAATAAGCCACAACTTTGCAAAGACATGGGTGTTAGTTTTCCTCATGTTACATCTTGGTGAAGGACTCGTGTACTGAGAGACCTACCCTTACTTTGTCTGGCTTACAGGCCTCTGTAGCTGTCAGTACAGCAGCATTTGATTCTCTCGTTCCTAACTTCACCTCTACAACATCCCTGCAAGGTAGGGAGGTACTTGCTGCAAGTTGGATATTGGAGAACATTCCAATTCCAGCAGAAAATTAATAAAATTCTCACTGGCACAAAGTTCAGCTGAAGGTACAAAGGTAACTAAACCAAGGGAAGCTATATACCTACAGCAGTCACTTGCCTAAACACACCCTACACTGGAATCTGAACAAAGTATCAGCTGCCACAAAAAACGTTTGTGACAGAGCAAGAAGCATCACTTAGCCTCCTACATCCTGGACTGGTAACAGCCTAATTCAGGAACTGACTCCTTTTATAGAGTTCCCATTAATTTTAAAACACCCTTAAATCCTAATGGTAGAACAAGAAAAGCATAGACACCCCTGTGACTTGGCTGTATCATCAGATTCATAGTTGTAGAAAGGACCATTTAGAGGCCCACAGGTTTCCACCTGCTCTCTCCTCTGAAGGATCCATAGCACTCAAGCTGAAGAATCTGGTATGCCAAAAGCTCATATGCAGCAGGGGGTTTTTCCCCTCTGCAAATTTCAGTGTTTCACATGGCATTTTAGCATTAGGTGCAAAGTGTACAGGTATGTTTAAAAGCAAAAGAATGGCTCGGTGTTGCATGAAATAAAAGTAAGCTACAGTTCCCCCTGGAAGTAGGAAATGTTTTTTTATCAGAAAATAGGAGAGGTATCAAGAAAAGGAATGGAATCAAGTGTAGACAAGTAGTCAGCATATTCCAGAACGCCTTGTTAGGGGATGGTAACAATAGGAGATTTCTTAATAGTTTCTGAAATTAGTTATAGCTGGATTTGACATATTGCTTCATGCATATAACATCTGGGTCTTGCCCGTGGAAGGAAGAGATTTTGATGTTTCTGTGATAAAATATGAAGTATTACACTCCTCATGTATCAAGCACATTTTGTGACCATACATCCCTCTTATTGGAAAACTTCTTACCTAAAATACATTTCAAATGTTTATTAAAGATCCTTCTGTACAAAGATAGAACACTTACCTATTACCTTGTAGAGCTGTAATCAGTCTGCCCACTTTTCTGAATGCAAATTTTTTTGCTCAGTTGTGTAAAACCCTGAACTCCAAACATCAGCTTGGCTTATTGTGTCATTATTTTTTGTTCTTTGTTGTGGTTTTTTTTTATAGTTCTTTGAAAGAGTGTTAAATGAGGCAAGCTGTTTAATGCCTGTGACAGAGCCTCTCCCAGCCTGTTACATGACAAGAAAATAAATACACTGAAGATGATGTGAGGAGTCACTGAACTATCAACATGGTCTGCTTGTTCTCAGAGCACCAAGGAAGAACGGGTTTCTATTTCATTATGGCAGGAGGTGTTTCATGAGGTTTCTATTAAAAGGACAAAGCACTTCCACCAACAGATGATGGCATCTTCTAGTGAGATTTTATACAAAATGAGTTGTATAAAAAAAGGGCACATTGTCGGCAACCAAGGGTTCTTACAGCCTGATTTTTCACTTATATCATGCACATCCCTGCAAACACTAGGTAGAAAATGCTACAACCTGCAAGGATGGCATAATTGATAAAGTAAGAAGAGCCATTATAGAAGCATAACTCTAATGGTTGCACCTCCTGTTCATTAGATAATAGTTATAGGAGCATTCAGATATTAAATTTAGAACTTCATCATAGAGGTCATACAAAATTCTCACTAATTTCCATAGGATTTTTCTTTTGTTTTAGTACAATAGGTATACATCAGATACCCCATCTATTTAACTCTCAAACTGGTGAAGAATTTTATTTTGTCTGAAGACAAAATTCTTTTTAATTAGAATTCATGTTTTTTGAGAACGAAGAAGGTATTAATTTTAGTTTAGCTTTAAAATATAATAAAGGTAAACAGCTTGTTCATGTAGTATATGGTTAGCTTTGAAACACTGAGAAAAATAACAAGATTTGAAATCACTTCATACCAAATAAACTGTGAAAGCATCTATATTTATAGGTTTCCAAAATTAAAATTCAAATGAGATTAATTGCAAAATCCAGCCTAAAAAGTGACTGAAAGCTGCATTTCATCAAAAGCCATGTGTTTGGCAATAAAAGCAGGTTTTGGTAATTTTAATGAGGGGGAAAAAAACTGAAATAAGCAAGTTTGAACTTTTGGCTTCACTTAAACAAAGCTGCTGTATTTCATATGCCTTTAGCTATAGAGCATGAAGGCAGTTTAATTTTTATGTAGGCTTCAAAGTCTTGCAATAAAAAACTGTTTCTGCCAAAATGCCAGTATACATAACTGGATTCACATATGGACTTCCCAGATTTCAGAAATTTTCAGATTCATTTTTACTTTGAACTCATGCCAAAGACTTGGAACTGTACAGACAGCAAAGCTCTGCTAGTAGATTCTGCTGACATTTGGAATCACCAGTGATTTTTTCTCAGGATGTCAGAACAAGGCTCTTGATAATAATTCATCCCTATCATGAACAATAAAATTCATATGATGGTTTCTCTCTTTACAAGGTATTTTTGACCTGATTAAGTATTTTTTTTCCACTTACACAGACAGTAAATTCTTTTACAGGAAGGAGACACTGACATGATAATGCTTGCAGAGTTATGGTGTTTCCCATAACCTGTGCTTCTGACCAATATCCTCTAATGAATTTATCATCCATTGTATGATCTCCCCTCTCCAGGGTAAAGTTTCTTTTTCATATTGACAAAGGGATGAAAAATCAACTATCTGCCTTCAAGCCTAGAGTCTGTGGTCTAGAAAGAATACTAGTGGCACTGAACTGAGATGCACTTTTATTCCAGCATAAATTGTACCTCACAGTGTTAAGACGTAATGAAATACTGACTTGATTAGCCTTCTTCTGAGTTTCTGTGTTCCTTTTGAGTAAGTGGAATTTCCCTCTCCCCTATTATTTTAGAGATGAGAGATTAACATCAGTGGCTTGTTTCCCTGCTGGGCACTGTGTGAACTTTCCTAAGATCTACAGGTCTACTTTGGGCTGTAACTAAGTCTAGATCTGCTTGTCCACTGCAGCTTTAGCCAACTGTCTCTATCCTATCCTCTTACTCCCTCTCCCAGGTCATCTTTCCAACCTGACCACTGATCCACAAAGAAAGCATCCTCTGCCTTGCATTAGATCCATACTAATGTTCCAAGGCACCCTCTGGAATAGTGACAGTGTAGTTGAACTGCAACACTAGGGGACAGGCAGAGACCATCCACCCAGGGATCTATAGCAAAAAGAAAAGTGACAGTCAGTGTCACCACACTGACACAGTAACTGCCAGAGATGCTTCACTTCTCACACAGGCACACTTTGTGTGGCTTTTAAAACTACCCACATTCAACAGCTTCTGTTCAAAACAAGTTTCCACCAAGAGCAGCTGACAATACACATTACTAGGCAAAAAAAAATTTCTAAAAAATCCCCCAGACAGCATCCTCAGAGGCAGGTCTATGTTCAAGCTGCCTATCATGTCAGGCTAGGGCAGATATCAGCACCTAGAATGGTATCTGGCATGTTGAACGCTTCAAACCAACTGTATGTAACCCCAGAATGACTAGTAATAAACAAAGAATAGGGTTACATGTTCCCTTATTCGGTGTAATATGCAATCCATGTGTAGTTTCTGCAATTTACAGTCAATACAGGTATTGCAAGCTGCCACAGGTGACTGACTCTCTTCTTATAGATTAGGGTTAGAGCAAGTCCCAGTCTTCAGATGATGAATGAACTCCAGAGGACTGTCTTTCATTCTGTAGGCACTGGTCTCACTTTAGTAAGAACAGAGGCTCCCAGATAATTACTTGAAGCAAAAGCTGCATGAAAGAGGGAGTAATTTACCATGAATTAAGCCATGCACTGGGGATGCTGTATGAACAGGAATGATGGGGGCACACATATTAAAAAAAATGCCTGGCAGTGCATTAGTCAAAGGATGCACTCTTGTGTATTTCTGAATATTTAATTGGAGTTGCACACAAAGCGGGTGACAACAGTGCTTCAGAGATGGTGATATAATATGTAACCTTCATTTTGACAGAAATCCAGTTCCATCTCAGACCCAACTCACAGCAGTGGATTAGAGAGGGTGGGGGAGGGACATTCATACCTTGGCTTCACCACAAAATCAAATGAGATTTTGCACAGACTGTTTAAATGCTTGTTACAGGTTTCATACACTCTTAAAACCCCCCTTGCAGGGCAAATATTTGTTAGTGTTTGTTTGCTTAGGTGCTTGCAAGAGACACTGCCCCTATGCAAAACTCTGTGCTTCTGCTTTATGCACTTATGCTTTTATGCCTGTATATGGGGATTAGCACGTACAGTTAATCCTTTTTCTGAGCCTAGTGAAATGTGGTGGGACCATTACTGCCATGAAAGGGATCTTTCATCTCCTTCATACTGTTCTCCACTAATGGGCTGTGCCTTGATAATTATAGCTCTGAAAGGAAAAAAAAAACGACCTCAGTTTGCCTATTGTAGAGCTACCATGGAGATAGGATACCAGCATTGCCCTAGAGATAAAAGCACAGGCAAGTTATATGGATTGTAGTAACTGTTGAAAAATATATGAGCTACTTAAAAAGCAAAATGCTAAAGGTCTCAGTTCTCTACTGCAGCAGGGAAAGTGCTAAGTTTGCATAGCAGAACTGCATAAAATGCTGGGGCAATCCCACAGCTGTCAGCACAAGTTCAGGTACAACGGACTCAGATTCTGTCACCTTATTTTTCTCTTCCTCCTTTCCTTGCTATAGTTTTACTGTTCATGAGGTATCCAGTTCTTCAGCTGACAGAGACAGCAATGTACCCTTATATAGTAGCTTCAGCTCCTTTTAATCTCCAGGAGAAAACAGTGACCAACTGAATTTTATTTTTTTTTCCTAGTAGAACATTGCCATCTAAAATATCTGACTTAAATATCAACCAGCGCTAAGATACTACAGCAGGTCCTCAGATTTCCTTGTTTCAGGTTTGACCTTAATTTCTGTGTAGAAATGAGATAATAGCACCCAGTTGATTTATAAATGGTTACAAGAGAATACTTGAAAACTGGAGGCTCTGTTCCTTTGCTGAATATTGCTTGTCAGGAACGTGTAGCAATCCGCATAGAGAGTGAGGACAAGGGACTCAGTTCTCCTTCTGCTACTGACAGATCCTGGATATGCTTTTCCAGGAGTCAGCATCTGAATTTCTTTATTGATGAAATGCAGCTACTCACCACATTTTTCAGTGTAATATTTTAATATGGCTTCATAATAATTGGATGAGACGTGCTGAGAAAGTTCTGAACATTATTATCTGCTTGTACTTTTTTAAAAATGTTTTTTAGTCTAGCAGTGTAGTCCCAAAACATGTGCTGTCCTACAAATGCTCAGAGAAACTGAACCTATTCAATTTCTGAAGTATCAACCCAACAGATTTATGAAAGAAATGTTTGCTTTCTCCTAGGTGCTCAATGCTTACCTAGTAAGAAATTTAATCTGAAAGTAATGTCTTGTGTATGAAACCATTTTTCTTTCTTGCCCTGAAAGCTGCTGTGGAAATGCATGTACATGTATATATGTTTGTGTGTTTTTATGAAGTCCAAATTTTGGTTGCAGAGAGAGACCTGAAAAATGCACACTTGTAATATGAATCTTTAAAAAGATTCCCAAAAAGCAAAGAAGTTAGACAAAAGACAACTAAGAGAATAAAAACTTGAAAATGATAAGAAAATATCATTATCTGAAATGGAAATAAGATGTGTACTAGACATTGTGAAAATACAACAATGATGCTTAGACACAGGAAGCAGCAGAAGTATAGAATGGAAGATCTGAATAGTGAAAATAAAAAGCAGTGTAAATTCTGACAAATGGCATCATATAACATGGGTTAAATGGGAATTTAAAAAACAAAACAAAAATCAACCTAAGTTGATGGAATCAGTAGATAGGCAAGTAGTAAAGGAGAAGATGAGGTTACTGCAGCAAAGTTGTGCATCCCTTAGGCTGATGTGCTACAGAGCAGAACAGGGATATTCCTGATAAAACATTCCTTACAGGAGCTGATCTGAGAAAATATCATATTCAGGAAGAATGTCTCAGACAAAATATCACTGCTGACAAGAAAGGGTTTTAGCACAAATCAGTGCAGTAAATAGTAACAACTCACTAGGAGCAGATGATGCTCACCCAGAAGTTCAGTGGCAGCTCACATATGAAACTGCTCAGCTGCTGAGTGAGCTCAGTAAGTGCTGCTTAAATCACCACAGTGCCAGAGCTACAGGAAAGTGCCATCAAACTTTAAAGATCCAATGAAAAATTGCATTTCTTCCATACCGTATCTTTGGCTTAGCCTTGGTCTCTTTCCTGGACCTTGGATCTATGTTATGACCTTGTCTTCAGTCTTGTCTCTGCCTTCAGCTGCTGGATGCAATTCACATCAAACAGGCTGTGCTCTTCTAGGGACCCCCCTTTATAGGGCAGCCCTTTTCTGGCTGTTCCCTTCTGGCCCATTTGTCTTGGTTTTCTTTCAAGGCAAATCAGGAAAGGGGTAATGGCCTATGCTGTGTAGTTAAAGTGGAGCTAGAACAGAGTAGGAGCATTATTTGGGTTCTGCAGTAAAAGCTCTTAGGAGGACTCATCAATGAAACAAATCTTGAGTTTTGAGAATCTTTTATGAAAAGAAAGAAAATGATTCAGTTAAATTGCCCATTTTTCTAATGGGCACCTCAGAAAAACATTGTGGCATTTGTATGTATAATCTGTAAGTATCTGGAGGAGGTGTGTACTGCATCACAGCCTGCAGAACCAAAGTTTTGAGATGGTTCAGGCTAAAATTGCTACATCACCTCTCAGTGATGCTGCTTACAGGACAGACTCTTCATGCCTGTAGGTATTTTCTGCAGGAAGCAGTTAGTGGTCCCTGCTGAGATGGGGATCAAAGGAGCAAACAGGCTGTGAGTGGTGATGGGGCATGTCTGACTGTTTCTGGAAATGTGTCCCACTTGCACAAATGGCAAACCACTAGAGAGCAGCATTAAATCAGGACTTCTGTTATGTGTCTGAACATAAAACAGTGCTTTAGTGTGATGTTTGCAGTTGGACCCTGGTCTTATACCAGGTTTTACCAGAACCATGGAAGCTATAGACCAGTCAGTTCCATCTGCCTCAGTCCTTGGGTATGTAGAGACTCAAATACTGAAAACAACCTTTGTAGCTTGTCTCCAACCCAACTTTCCCCATGCATCAAGTTCAGAAGCTATAGTAAAGTCCTCTTCACCCTACAGCGACTGCAAATCAGAGAAAACTGACTGTGCTGTAAATACCTTGTCTCTAGGTATCATCTGGGGTTAAGGCTCACTGACTCCTGGAGTTATCTCCAGTGCAAAGTCTTTGGACTTGCACCTCTCCTTTCTAACATCATGGTAGCATTCTGACACTGGAAAGATAAAAGATGAGTGGTGGTAAAATAGCAGAGATCACACTGCAGCAGGAGGTCTGGGAGGAACAGGGCCTGCACACAGGTTGGTTTTAAACTGATTTCAACATCGTTCAGTACTGACACTGGTGATTTTTTTCTTGTAAAGAATAAATCTTTCTTTTAAATAAAAACAGACCTAAAATGTGGGAATATTTCAATATATGCAGTGGAATAAAATTCTGTAACATACACCTCAACTGACTAATTATATTAAAACAAGCATTTTTTGTATCAAGTGTATGCTTTGCTCAAAATCATTTCTATGAAAGGTTTGCTTTTGCTGCCTGGTAACTGGGACAAAGTAAGGACGAGGGAACAGATTAAAATTTTATTTTTGTGATTCTGACCTTTTCTGCAAAACCCAAACACTTTCGCACTTGATCAAGGTCAATGATTTAATTATTCTAAACTGATTAACTGACTGACAACTCAAAAGCAGGAAAGCTCATTTTCTTCTCTCAATCAGTTAATGAGGCATGAATTGCATGCTTTCACTAATCCTGGCATCCTGAAAAACACAATATCTGTAAACAGTTAACTCTTAAATATCATAATTTTAAACACAAAGAAAGTCTTGTGTTTGTTTTTATTTTTTAACACTTTTCAGCCTGTTATACTGTAGTATAATAGCTTCATTTAATGGCTACAAAGTTATTTTAAAATGCCCTTCCGCAGAATCTGACTTCTCCCTAAATGCAGAGTTGCTCAAAACAACCTTAAAAAGAATTGTCATGTAGTAACTGCAATGTATTCTATAATTGTGACTTTAAAAAATAGGATTTTTTTATGTAGTAAGAACATAAAACATGGCCTCTTTAAACATGTAGAGATACTGCAATTCCTCCTCAAAAATAATAAGCTTCCTAAGGTGAACACACAATTGAGTTATGCCAACTGTTTGTTCACTAGAAATTGCCTGCATAACCTTTGAGTGAATAGCTGGGAACTGAGATTTAAAGTGATACTCCACAGGATGCTTAGACAATCATGTGGCCATTCACCCTCCTGAATTTTGTTTCCCTTCACAGGAAGGGAAGCCTTCATAGGTTGATTCACTCTAATGCTTTAGACAGGGAAAATGCCTCTGTACTTTCTCATTATGGAAAAAAACAAGGAACATACTATACCAAATGCTTGTGATGATACCTGTTACTGATACAGAACCCTCTACTTAAACACCTACAGCTGTTTGTTTTTTTCTAACTTTGTCATTTAACACTTTGCCAAGAGCGATTTGGATTACATGGTGAAAGAAGTGCCCATTCTCTGTCATGGAATAAAGGTGAAACTAAGTAAGCATCCCCAAAAATGTGATAAACATAATATTAACATTTCTAACAAATAGCAGTGATAAAATATGTGGCAGATCAAGGACAGTATGGCTAAGAAAGAGAACTATCAAATGCAATGTAAGAAAAGGCATATGGGAGAAGTAAAGCAAGTTACAGACAGCTGTGTAGTCAAATTATTTGGATAGATAATGAAACCAAGACCTGAACAGTATTCTGGTAGAATATCAAAGCAGATAATGTAGACAAGCAGCATCAAAAAGGAAATTTGCATCTATGAGACAACTCCTGATAATGTGTTATCAGGTGATACAATACTTTGGTCTACAAATTAGCCTTGAAAAATACCCAGTTGTTTCTGGCAGTCAGGAAAACTAATTAAACCATGGGATGAATCTCTTGATTTGAGGGGGGGAGTTTCCCATGGAATGAATGTGCAAAACTGCATGGCAGAACTTCAAAGGGCACTCCCATCCCTGCCTGCTGCACACCTGGAGTGACCCAGCTGCAGGCTCTCCACTGTGATCTGGTCTTGTTCCCTTGCTTTTATTGCCTAATAACTTCTGCTCTCTCCTCTGTCATTTTGTGATGTGTAGCAGCAGAAATATGCTCCTGTGATTCTCTCTGTCTCTCTTTTGAGCCTGATCTTGAATAGACACAGAGGTTGCTTGGAACTGTACTGGAGGAGCTCTGGTTAATGATACAACAAACTAATGAAGACTTCTGAACTTCATCCTCTGATCAGCTAAAGAAAAAAGGCTCCTTTTTATCTGCACCTCATTATTTTTCTACATGAAATGATAAATGCAGGTAAATTGTGGAAGTCACAGAAATGTGGAATGTTTTAGAAAGTTGAAGAGCAAACTATTAGTAGGGTAAAAGCAAATTATGTATTATGTAGCAAAGCTTTACACAATATCAGCTAAATTTTTCCTAGCAAAGTACTCCTTAAAAACAAAGTACCAGCCCATATATCTCTCTGGAAAGGCACTTGCCATCTTGATTTGCTGTGAACTACATAGCTTCCTCAAAATATTGTCTTTGCAGGAAATGTCAAAGGTTTTCTTGCTTGTTTCTTAAAGATCTGATAGAGTAAATCTTTACAATTTTCTATAGCTCCTCAGTATATGTGCAGGAGCTGAAACTGGGAGAAGAAAACAGGATCTGCCTGCCTATGATGATGTTCATGAGGCTTTAGCATGAATATTCTAATTCTTTGGCTTACTCTTATGGTGTGAATTTTCTAGGATTCAGCCTGCTTTTCTAGTCTTGTTTCTATTTGTGGACATCAAAGGAATTAGGGCTTCCCAGAAGCTAGGAAGCCAAAACTCTGTGACCTGGTGGTTTCATGTACTTGCAGACTCCAGAAAGACACACAATTTCTGTCAGCAATGATTATATTGCAAGATACCGTGTTGGAAAAACAATTTCTGTCAAATCAGATTCATCTCTGACTCCAACAGATTTCTAGTGCTCCTGGCCAGAAATGCTTGGCTGGGAGCTGAGCACAAAGGGGACAGGCAGATAGATGGGCTCTGCAGAGCAGGGTTTCTCCTGGCAGCAGGCTAAGGAGTTACTCTTACAGGTAGTTGGTGTGGCTGGATCAAAGAGTTCCTTGAGATGGAGTTCTGCTGTAAACAGACTGCTGCCGGATATCCTGTCCCTTGGTCAGCAGTGAGGGGACCTGCAGCAGCTCATGGCTTCTTCTTAGAATTAAAGATGAGTCACTTTAAGGTTACTGAATTTTCTTTCCTATTGCTCCACTTCCTCTGTTTTCTAAAGATAAATAAGAAATGAGAGCCTGGAAATTCTCTTGAGAGGTCCTGCAGCTTGTTTGTTTTGTGAAAATACTTCTTATCTAATTTTGTTACGCTTGTTAACAACAGCAGCAGCTTTCCCATAAAACTTGCCCCAAGTAAACTAACCACAATTTTGAGAACTGAGCTGCAGAGCAGAGAAGATCATCTTGGAAATTTGAAGATGAAGTACTTTCTTTTGCCAACTCATTTAGCATTTCTCTGTAGCTTTGCACTAAGTAAACCTGTCCAGGTGTGTCCCTGCTCTGAAATGTTGAGAATTTACATTGCTGCTGCTGAGTTGCTGTATCTTAAAATTAATTAGAAACTCTTACTGCTGTGATTCTACTTGATAGAAGTTTTCTGCTATGGAGATGAGCATGTACTAAAATATATGCACTTTTTTTTCCAGATAGCTACAAGAAAGAATGACTTAGGTGAGTTTAATTGTAATTATTATATAAATAACTACAGGTTTTGGTGAAGCTGCATCTGTATACCTCAATATCATGATTTGGTATATTTTTCTCTTTGAAAATGTTTTTTTCCACCATCAGTGGAAGGCAATTCACAGAACTCGAATGTGTTTTAAAGTCACATTCAGTGTGATTTTTTTATGCTGTTGTGATAAAGAAATTAAGAATTATTGAAATATTGCTACATGAAATGTTCTTTTCCATTTGTAGCCCTAGCAAATCAGAATATTTTTCACTTTGTTTTCTTTCTTATGTGATATATGGTACTTTCCTGTCTGCTATACCCAAGACTTCTACAATTTTTTTGCCTAATAACAGATAGCTTTTGTCTGTGAGAAATGTATTCCCAGTATTTTAGAGTCAGAACTGAGGAGCACATCACAACGTCTTATGTCAAATTCACAGTTAACCTGGAAACTAATAGCTTGCATACATTCAATATGCATGATAAAAATAGTAATTTATTTTGTATGATTAATCCTATTTTTATGGAGGTCACTTATGATTTTTCTTTAATTCTACAAGATCTAATGAAGAGAACGATGACTTATAACACTTAGCATTCCCCTCTGAAAGCTCCCAAAGCTTCTTAAGCTAAGTTTATTTAGTCACAACTTTAATTACAGCAGCACTATGACATTTATATTAATACTAAACTTTTCTACCCAGGAAGCAAGGCAGACCTAACTAATCTTAGCATACTAATCCTTCCTGACATTATTAGGAAATAAACTTCAGTTAAAGAAATTTCCAAAGATGCAAAATCTTGGTTAGTGTGTACCTCTCATCTCCCTTTCTGCATACGTATTTGCCTTTTCAGTGCCTTGTATGTTCTTTATTTTCTGCACCTGCCAGGTAGTGAAATAGCTGTGTATGAAGGAGATATCCTCTTGAGAAGAGGGCGACGCAGTGCAATTAACTGTGAGAGTTGTTTGTGGCCCAAGTCACAGGATGGACTGGTCAAGGTTCCAGTTAACATCTCTTCTGATTTCTGTGAGTGCATGCAAATGGATGCTCTAAAGTTTGCCTTGATTTTCCAGTCCCTATAGTACCTGTTATTTTATGTTTCTCTGGCATGCACCAAAAGCAACCTTTGCACAAGTGAGAATTTATTGATGTGTCTCTTTTTCTATCTTGTTAACCTCATGGAAGTTTGGCTAAGACTCCAAACAGATCACACTAAAATATGTGGTTACTTGGGCCAATATCCAGGTAATTAATTGCAAATATTAGCTTGCTCCTGTTAGCTACAGTGTATATTGATATTTAGGAAGTATATTAGAAGAAGCATAATTTGTTTCACATTATGAATGTACTTTTGTCAAAATTACCACTAGGAACATGTTTTTGAACTCTATAATTTTGTTTCAAACCTCTCATAGAAATATTCCCACACTAGAACCCCTGTAGAGGCAAAAATGGAGGAAAAATCCTTTGAGATATTTTTTCTTTTGTTGATTCCCTCTAGTCAGTCAATAGCCTGTCCTGTGCAAAAGGCTGCAGGAGTGAATTCCATACAGATCCGTCTTCAAAGATCTGGAGTGAAAATGGCATGGAAGTCAAATACAGCCTGAGCCTGATTCCTGTTCCTCAGGGAAAGGAACTGAGGAAAGCTCAATCTCTGTGTTATCCAGGCTGCTTCTCTGCCCATGTGCCTCCAGAACTGCAGTGTGTACTCTGTGGATAGGTGAGGGTTATTCCCTCTATCTCCCTCTCTCCAAAGTTTAAATATTAGGAAATTGAGATACACATCAGTTGTAGATGATTCATAACTGAGGAAGCCAAATTAGGCCAAGATGTTCCAAAGTAGATAAACACTCTGATCTTTATTTGGTACCTGAATAGAAACACCCTGATCTTCAGAGCCTCGGCTGTCTCAAGTGATTCCAAGGGGGCTGTGGCAGGCATTTGCTCTTTCTGATAAACAAAGTAGGGTTTTGGTGCCTAGCTACAATCAACTGGCTCATTTGGGATACTTTAATCCAACTATTTGCATCTGCTCATTTGACACTGCCTCATTTCTTCTGTCTAATGGAAGGAACAATGCCAATCTTTTGCTTTCCATCAGCTGCCTCCTAAATAATATACATATGGATAGCTGTAATTGTTATACTTCCCCATAAAAGTCCAATCAGTTTGAAGATCTCTGAAGGTTTAGTGCCCCTTTTTTACTATACTTGTATGATAGAGAGCTAATGAGTGCTGTGAAGTTTTGAAGGAATGCACCCCATCAGTGCACCTTGGTTTTCAATTAACCAAGAAAGATTTCTCCTGCCCCTCTTCTCTTTCTAGCAATAACAGAGAGGTCTTGGATTGCTGATGCTTTGCAAGAGATCTCCACACTGACCTGTGTGCAATTTGTAAATCGCACCACAGAAACAGACTATGTTTATGTTGAACGAGGGCAGAGGTAAGCTCCCTGTTTCCTGAGAGTGGCAACACTCAAAAGGTCTTTCAGATTCTTTTCTGGTTTGTTTTGGATTTAAGTAATTAGTATCTTTTTTCATCCTAGAAGTAAAGATTTAGAGAGAAGGTGCAATTTTTCATTTTTCTTTAGATATACTGGCAGTTACATCAGCTAATAGGCTGCAGGAGTAAATGTGTGTGTGTGGATTTAAAGATAATTGGGTGTAATTCAAAATAAGAAATTTTCCTTAAATGTTGTAAAAATTTAAATAAGTATAATTGTTTCAGGTTTGTTGTTTAACACTTTATACTGCTTTGCCTTAGTTTGATAAAGGCAGTTTGCTGGGTTAAAATTTGCTACTCTCATCACAAAGGCTTTATTTCCCTCCCACTGTGTCATTTGGCAGCTTTCAGAAGTCTAGATGTCTCCTGCCAGTGACTATTTGCATGTCCCCTGCTGTGGCTGCATATCTCAAGAACCTTGGTGACATAATCAATACATCTATCTATATATTAGTATTTGCTAAATGTGATCCTTTTGGTTATTGATTGCTTCTTCTTAGCTGCTGGTCTTACTTTGGAAAAATTGGAGGACGTCAAGCAGTAGGCCTGGTGAAAAATGGTTGCATGGATAAAGGAGCAATTCAGCATGAAATGAACCATGCACTGGGTTTCATCCATGAACAGGCACGGAGTGATCGGGACAGGTTTGTCAAGATTATGTGGGAACACATCATGGCAGGTATGTCCACTAAATCTTAAGAGAAAATGTATACTTACAGTTAAAGGAGAATGTTTCTCCTGTGAACAAGAATGCAAATAAGAACCATGATTAATGCTGGCTGAATTGCAGCAGCAGACCATTCAGTGTGATGGAATTTCTTGTTCAGTGTTCGTACTAAGGGAATTTCTGTGGCTACACCTATGGCAGTGTGAAAGATGAAGCCCAAAAACAGCTCTATATTCTTATTTTGATTGCCATCTTGAGCCCAGGCCCCAAAATACCAGGATCATCAGGATTACAAAATGTTGCAAAGACTTGTCCAGGAGGCGAGACTATGGGACCCTTAACTGGGGGTGGTGAAGTGTGACATTCAAGATCGTGTTGGGGAATCACACAACAATTCTATCCCAGGAAAGCCATGGAAACAGAGGAAGGCAGCCAGTAGGCATCTTGGCAGTGAGTGAAATGCACATAACCTATAATGTGTACGAACAAGGGGCTCAGTGTGGAGGCATTGGAAACACATGCAACCATTAGCATTTGCAGAATTCTGGGACCTCACTTGCTGTGAGAGGAAAGACTGCAATTATTTCCTCCTTGTGGACAGGATCATACACACATGAAAAGAAGGAGCCATAGGGAGCAATCAGGAGTGGTAATTCTGTAGAGGAAAAACAAGTGGATACTATTTACGGAAAGGAATGCAGAATGAATAGTTTGGGCACATGCCCACAAACTGTGTGCTGGGAACATGGGCTCATCGTATACAAGAGCTCCAGGCTCTGGGGAGGAAAGGGTAGAGAGAATGGCAAGAGATCTAAGGGAAAGTGAGAAAGTAAATAGAAGGAAAATACCAGAAGAACGTATGCAGGGAGTCACTTGTCTGACAGCTGTTAGAGAGCTGAGTAATCCGTAACAATTGTAAAAACACAATAGTCTATTTAGTTCATTATAGAAAATAATAGTAAATGAGGCTGGACAATTGAATACCAAATTCTATTAAGTCTCTTCAACAAATAAGATACTCAACTACTCAATATTGTACACGGCTAAAAATATATCCATCTTTTTCTCCAGATGGAACCTGATTGTTTTTATTGCAAATTCCTAACACACTGTTCTCCAAACTTTCCTCAGCTATTCCCATGATATCCTAAGTAAATTCCATTTGTGTTGTTCTTTATTGAGGTTTCAGCTCTAGTGTTAAGGTGTAATTTTGCTGTGAGTTTGCCATTGTACAACAAGGGTGTGCCATGTTTGAAATGTCAGCAAAGGATGTGCTAGGAAAGAGAAGTTGAAAACATGAAGTCATATACATTAAACACACATAGTCTTACACTAGTTTTGCAGAGGAAACTCCACAGGTTCAGATGCTGTAATTCCTGAGGGATACAGATGTAACCAAGCTCTGATTCAGGCACAGTATCATGAAATGATAAATGAGGGGGAAGAGGTAAAGAGGACAAGGCTATGTCAAAGGAGATGAGGTGTATCATCGGTGTTTTGAGCGTTCGCCATGGGTGGAGAACGAGATGATTGGTGTGGCAAGGGAGCTGGAATGCAGAGTGTGCAGCTCAAGCACTGTAGGGAAAAATGCAAAGATATGCAGGGAAAAGGAAATGGAGAAAGAGCTATGTTCATGAGGACTGTAATGTTAAAACGTGCTGCTGTTAACAGTGCTGATGGCAGAGTTCCTGCTGACCTTGGTTGTGCAGAACTAGACCTCAAAACCTTTTCCAGCATCTCATCTCTCTCACACAAGCTGTTATTCTCCTGCCAGGACTTTCATATTGAGAACGTTTTTTGGGTTTTGTTTTTATCCAGCAATTTACCTTGGAAGCCATCCTACTTCTTTGTTTTGACAAAATGCAGCCTGATCAGTTGCTGTCCACTTAGCTTCTCAGCTTGTTTTTCCTACACTTTTGGGGAAAAGAATATATTCAGAGTCTTAGCCATAGTTTCCTTTTCAGCTCTTCTGAGTCATTGCACTTATATTCTGGCAGAGGTAGATTTTTTTTTTTTTTGAGAGTGGAAAAGATGGGCTAAGTCCCCAAACATGTGCAGGTCCTAGACAGCCAGATCTCTTTGGCATGTGATAAGGTAGGTAGTAGTGTAGGTAGTAGTTTGCTGGCAGCCCCTCAGTCTGGACAGCCCCTCTGACAGCCAGGATACTGTCACTTTTCCTTTATTTAGCAAACTAATTCAGCAAAGCACTTCTGTGCCAAACAGTAGCCATATGCTTCAATGTTTCACCACGTTTGAACTGTGTTCTCTGTTCATCACCTCAAAAAAAGCTGCACACTTGCTGATAAGTCTTTCTGAAGTCAGTACAGCAGATAAGAGGGACTAAGATTAAAAAAGAGTCAGGAAGGCCAACGCTGTTGAGAAACAGTTTAAGCCTTAACTGAGTTTTACAGCTATGAAAAGGTCCCAATTCATCTTTATCCCCAAATTTTCTATTAGTTGGGATTTCAAATCTTCTTTTTGCATCTCTTAGCCCTCAGCCCAGGACCAGTGCTGAAGGACATTACTGGCTGAGATTTGCTCTGGTTGCAAGCCTGCCAGCTGAGCTGTATAGATCTCAAGGATGTCCAACTTTGAACTCTTGTCCAGATGGTCTGTTTACAAATCACATTTGTAGTTACAATAATGAAGGTACAAAACTGGAAAGGAGTGCTCAGTGGCTAGGGCTTTAGTCCTAATGCCAGGCTGGCTGCATTCAGCTCCCTGCTCTGACAGTGCTTGTTTGCCTGTCTCACCATAGAGAAGAGACCCAGCATGTAATTCATATTTGTGATCTCCAGTCAGTGAGAAAAAGAAGAGCCTTCTTCACATATAACTCCCTCCAACTGTGTCTTTCTTTCTTCTCCTCTCCTCTGACTATCCTGGAAGCCTCGAGGAATAGCTTCTGTGCCTAACTTGGAGAAATAAAGCTAGGTGACATGAAATCCAGTCTCTGTTCCTGGGCTCCAGCCCTGTGTCAGTGTAACACCTTCTTATCTCATATTGGCTTTTTAAGGCTAAACAGATGAAATGTGATGAGATACTCAGCAGCTGGTCTGACAGAATTTGGTTTTCTGCTTCATGTGAGTCATATCACTTCACCCTAGTCACTGCTGATGTGTTTGACCCAAGATAAAGACAGAACATGTCTGGTAGCATGGGCTCTGGGGCAAGTAACAGGGAAAATGTATTCCTTTCTTTTGTGGCATTATAGCCCTGTGGTGGTAGGACTCAGCAAGACATCACCCATGCATAGCTCTGAATTTTTCATCTAGGTGATCAGCCAGATTTCCCTCTCAAGGTATGGATGCAGCTTTGGGAACATAGGCTGGATACTTATAGTATTCAAGATAATGCACTGTAATGTATTTGGAGACACTCTAATGAAGAGGGACAGAAGAATACTTTTGCTTGAAGAGTATTCAATGATTATATCAAAACTTATTTGATTAACTTTATATTCTGAAACCTACTAGACTGTAAAAATGGGTTCCCATGGATTTCAAAAATCTCTGGTGGTTTTGACAGATCCAAGACCCCTTGAGAACACATATTAGTATCCTATGTTACTCTCTAGATTATGACAGCAGCCAGTGTACTGTTAGAGCAGTAGTAATTGTTCTGACTGAAATACTGCTTTCCTACCTTACAGGGGAACAAGGGAACTTTGGAAAAATGAATTCCAAAAACCTGGGCCTTCCCTATGACTACTCTTCAGTGATGCACTACGGCGCGTAAGTTGTTTGTGGAGATATCTTTTCAAACGAGCAAACAGCTTTCAGATCTTCTGCTCAGATCCAGGAAGAAGAAGTTGCTCTGTGCAGGCAGTGACTTTTGCTGTTCATTTAAAATGGAGTGCATGGACATAATTAAGGGTGGGCATACTTCCTTTGTCAGCAGGATTCCTAGAAAACAAGAGTTGATGTGGATAGAAACAAAACATAGGACAACATTTTCTTCCAATGTACTCTTGCCTCTTGCTAAAGGCCTTTGACATGGCTGTGGCCCAAAGTCTAACTCTACTGAATCAATGATCTAAACCAGTTCTGAAGTTTAAATTATTTCATAAACATAGTAACAGCTGATCATAGACAATAACATTCAAGCATAGAGGCAAGAAAGATGGAATTTTTTTATATCCTTGAGATGTTGTATGCTGCCTTATATTAATATGGGAACGCTGTCTAAGGCTGCATTTTAATCCATAATGTACAAGCTTGTATCATGTACCTTCTCCTTTATTTCCACAAGCAAGTAACAATTTCTAAACAAAACCATGAAATAAAATTGGATGAGCAGAAGGCAGGAAACTGCAGATAACAAATAGGCTATTAGTAACACAGACAGAAGTATTTCTGCTCCTCTTCCTCAGGAACCAAGAAGGTGGGATTCAGTCCATTTTGCTGGACATTGCTGAAAGGCCTTTTCACTCAGGACAGAGCAGCTTTTTCTGCTTGCTTGCTTTCACCTGCTGAACACCAAATATCTGCTATGGTGGTCCTCTTCAGGGAAGGCTGCTGGGTCTCTGAGAAGCTTCCTGTCCATTTCCATTAAAATTTTGTTTATTTGGTACATGAAAAATGATTATGCAGTTACATAACTTCCCTGTCTATGAAAAGCAATCTAGAAATGTGATTTCATTATTTCTACAGGTATGATTTCTCCAGCACTCCAGGAAAACCCACTATAGTACCAGTTCCTGACCCCTCTATACCTATTGGGCAGAGAGAAGGGCTGAGTAACTTGGATGTAGCTAAAATCAACAAGCTCTACAAGTGCAGTAAGTGCTGTAGATAGAAGGCATGTGAATACAGCTGATGCCTGTAGGCACTGGCAGACATCCCCCAAAGGAATGTGGCCCACAGTCCTTTCACTACATCTCTCTCACCCTACAACAGGAAACAGAACTGTCCCTGTGCCAAACTGCTGCCTTCTTGGAAAGGACAATTTACTTCCAAAAATTCACTCTCATTTTGAGTTACCCTCACATAATCCCTGCTCTTTGAGATAAGCAAAATCCATCAGAGAATTCATGGTTGCTACCTCTGTCAAAATCTCATTTCAGGAAAGCTCTGAAGGTTGCAAAGCATGTAAGCTTTCCTCAGCCCTGAGTATAGCTTAGAGGCATGTGCATCAGTAGTGCCAGCAGATTTGTGATTTCTCTTAATTACAAAATGACTGCAGGGCTGTAAGTATGGGTGCCATTCGGCCTGATCAGAACACTTTGAGGAGAAAACCATGGGCATTTTGTACAGATATCTACTTTCTTGCCACATCCATTTCTTAACTCATCCCTGTGGTATCTTAAGGTCTAGAAATACACAGCATTCTTCTGTACAGAGGAACTCTTCAGCCAAGATCTACAAAACAGGTATAACATCATGCTCCTGCATTGCACAGGTTTTGCTTTAACTCCCAGGACAAAGGCTAATTGATTTAAATGGTATTTGACTTTTCTGAGATGTTATTCAATTAGTTTCCACCATAACAGCAAGAAGCATTAACAAGACCTAATATTAATGTAATAAATCCTGCTCTTGTATTTAACTCAGTTAAATAATTAGAATTTAGAAGGAATCAGCATTCCTTCAGTTGGATTGTTAGGTACAGAAGTCATTGCTGAGAGTGGTTCCTCCAAATTTGCAACTGCAGATAAGACAACTTTACAATTTATGTGTCTCAAAGATAGTGATAAAAAGTATTTAGTGATATTTATTCTTGATAGTGGGGCTGGGAATGAATCACACTTCAATACCATTACTATGTAATGTTACTATTAGATCTGTATGTTTTGGAAGAAAAGGACTAAATAAAAAAAAAAAAAAGATAAAAACTCGGGGACTAAAAAAACCCATAAAAAGTCCGGTTGTCTCAGGAAAAGTAGGAAGTAAGAAAAAATGTCATAAATTCCTATGAGCAGATGTCATATATTCATATTTTTTAATTCGGGAGTTACATAAAATGCAAAAAATGAAGATATGGAAAGACAAAAGACAGACGAGATCAGACTTTGTATACCAGTCACTGGGTCTGTAAGTTGACTTCAGTGCTCTCTGTTACTGTTTGCCCTCAGTGACTCCTCTCTCTGGTTTAACAAAATCTTGTTTTCAAACTTGATTTTTGCACACACTTATGAATACACACAGTTGCTGATGGAAATTGATGTCCTGCTGTCATTCAAAGTACTTCTGTGATTGAAGTTAAGGAAGTTCACAAAAGATCCAGGCCTTTTTTAGTAAACTAAAATATGTAAGCAAAGCCCTATTGTCTTTAAAAAAAAACCAGTAGCTGAAACAAATAAGTACTTTAACTATCTTTATTTCACTTGCAGATTTTCAATAACTTTTACACCAGGAACAGCAATACAGTTGTAAGCATTATAATTAATTTATACCAGCTTGACTGCTGCAAATGAGACTTGTCAGGCATTATGGGAATATTTTTGTGCAGCTTTCATTCTCTTCAACACTGTTTGGTTCTTCCCTTCAGATTGCTGCAGCTCTGTGTTGCCTAAACCCAAAGGCTCGTTCTCCTCTGTCAATTACCCATCCCCATACCCAAACAACAGCAACTGTCTGTGGTTGATCCGCATCCGTCGAAACAAGGTAATTTTTATTAGAAGAAAAAAGGGTTGAACCACAGTATCCAGGCTACACATTATTATTTCGTTACCATGAGTAACCCCTGGGAGTCAGTTCATGGACCAAGACATTTATTTTGTTATGCAGTAAATGAAAGTCTCATCGATATTCATAAGAATTAAGACTATTGGAAGGATTATTTCACTTGATTTTATCCAGTTCAGATTGGATGGCTTTTCAAAGACAAGCAGTGGTGAAACATCAGTCTCTGGGATTTCAGTAATAGGACAGCTAGGTGAAATTCTGTGTTCTTTTTATATAGAAAGTAACGTTTCGGTAATACATGGATAGTAAAATTAATATGAAGGTTCACTTGATATTCAGGTAGATGGTTTGAGGCTTTCCTCGTGTATAACATTAAACCCAGCTTTTGCTTTTTGTTTCTCCAGATCTTCCTGCAGTTTGAGGCTTTTGATCTCCAAAGCTCTTCAGACTGTTCTTCTGACTACATAAAAATTTACAACGGGAACAGCAAGAGCTCCCCTGTCTTGCTGGACAAGTACTGTGGGAAGGGCCCACTGCCCTCCTTGGTGGCATCTGGATCGACAATGCTGGTAGAGTTTGCAAGCGATGAGAGCATTACAGCCACAGGATTCAGAGCCTCCTACAACAGGGGTATGAACACTCCTTTACAAGGCTTGGAGAACAGCATTAACAGTACTTGTACAGAAGAACTGAAAACTTTTACTATCTATACACTACAGGGTAGATCTTTTCGCTGTCATTCTTCACACTTTCACAGTGCAGAAGTGCAGAAGGCTGGGCAACAATGGGGCTGAAGGTTCACAGGAAACAGAAAATGAGATGTTGCATGGGTCTCATGTTAGTTATCCTGAGATCTCACTCATATTCTTCTGAGAGCCTCTGTTAAGCTTCTTCATACCTCCAGAACAACGTCTTTAAATAAAAACAATGCAATGAGTGAAATTAATAGGAGCAGTGCAGCCAAAGAGCACAAAGACTGCAGAATCAACAAGAGACCTCAACCAATGAGATGCAAAGCCAGTATCTAGGCAAGACATTATTCAAGGTTTTGTGGGATTTTATGCAGCAGGGGAGGTACTGACCGTGGGTAGCTTACACTTTCTGAATTAAAAGCTTTCGTTATGTACACAAAACGCAGCGCTTCCTGTAGTCATGTGAGGAATATCTCAAACTTTACTTTAGAGCATAAATTGAAAAATTATTGGAAAAGTGTTATTTTTACTCTTTTTGCTTTATTCAATTGAGTCATTTCTAGAAAGCACTAGATCTAGCTTGATAATGCAATCTTGAACACTTGAGCTGATTCTTTTCTGAAGGGCAGTTAGTGTCATCAGAACGCTGTGCTAGTATGGTAAAAGTTGATTGGAAAGTCAGATACAGCTTTAGATGCAGCTTTTCCCTGTCCTCCAAAGATTATTTATCAGACATGTTTCTAGTTCCTTCAGTACAGCTGCTGATACAAATACTACGTGAAGAAATAAAGTACTTGAGCAGTAGATTTTCATGGTAGCACATTTTTTCTTGGTTTGAAGAAATAATACAATAGATTGTAAGCAAGCTCATTTCTACTGACAAAACACTCTTGTTAATATATCTGGTTTTCTCTTTTATTCCTCAGTGAATTGTGGAGCCACTTTCAGAGATTCAAAGGGAGTCATCACCTCTCCAAACTATCCCAATAAATACCCCAAAAACCGAGCATGTTTCTGGGTCATCATTTCTCCAGTAGGATATAAGGTAAGGCACAGATGAATTCATTTGTGGGTTTCATCACTGTTCTCTGATGAAACCTTTGTTTCCCTTGAAGAATAAGTGCTGTTATGTCACTTTTTCAGCAGACATTCTCAGAGTAAAAATCTGGAAGCAAAAATTCATTTTAAGAATTTATACTGGATCTTGGTATCTGAGGTGCTCAGCAAGGGAAAACCATTATACGTGCAAGTGAACTCTTATGAATCCAGCCTGTACCACAAGGCTTTGTTCAAAATAATCCCTCAGTAAGAGCTCCCACTAGGAAACTGAAACATCACACAGGTGGAGTTTTTATATTTCTCTAGAGGGAAGAATGTGAAGCATAGAAGATCAATCTTGTCCCTTGCTTCCCCTTCCAATCCAAATACTGATGAACTAAGCAAATAATTTGCTGCTAATTTGCACTGCCATATGGGATCAGGATGTGGTGCACATACAGAATAAAAAATGGTGCCTGCACACCGTTTAGAGTATTTGTCATTGTTAAAAGATGGGTAGGAGAAAAGGCTGCAACCTGGAAACAAAGTGCTTTGGTTGTATTTTCTCCAGATATCTCTCAAAATGTTATCCTTTGAGCTGGAATATAGTGACAGATGCATCTATGACTACTTGCTCATACACGATGGAAGCCGCCCTACATCACCTGCAGTTGGTCCTTATTGTGGGACAGAGAAGGTTGCAGACTTTACTTCCACTGGGAACTTTGTGCTGGTTGAATTCCACAGTGATTTAGTGTGGGAGTTGCCTGGATTTGTGATGAGTTATACATTTGCTAGGTAAGTACAATACAGATGGGGTTTGAAAAACACAGAATGAGAATAAGAGTCCAGCTAGCCACAGGTAAAAGTCAAGATGCCACCAATTTCAGAAAAAAAAAAATAGCCTGATATCTTCAATAAGCATGAAGTTTGACCTCTTAATCTTACCTCTAGAGGGGTGTAATTTCCATGGTGAATCAAGGACAGAAATGTTCCTGCCCATGGGATGCTTCTGTCTGAGACTGTATGCTTTTTATTGTAGTATCCTCATTTCTGGGGTTGCACGGCCAAACACAATAGCAGAGCTGAAATTATGTAAGCAGATTTTCAAGAACTTCTAGTGGTAGACACTTTGGCCATAAAAAAATTCAGAACATGGCTATGTAGCAACTTTAACCTGTATTCTAGCAAATGCTATTACCCAACCTTAATGTGCATTCCAGCATGCATACAGAAAAATCTTCAGACACATTTATTCACATTTTGAAGCCAAGATCACATACACAGTTCATATAGGCACCAGAGCTTAGCCTGGAAATCACCACTTGACACCAAACAAGTGGTGGCATAGTACAGTATGACATACAGTACCTCAACTCAAAGATTTGCACCATTCCTCTGTGAGATGAACTAGGTCAGAGAACAGATTTACTTAAAGAAACTAAAGTTAAGAGTGGTAGGAACAAGCAGTGAGGGAGAGGGAATGGAGTGAACCACCTATTGTTGTCACTTTGCTGTGGCCTGAGTCAGGTATTGAAATTTTCCATAAGGTGTTACCAAAATATTTTTTAAAAATGAGGTCTGATGCAAAGACCATTGAATGTTCTCTTTGGAGAGCATTTTAGGTGTGAAGTACCTTGTCTGTAGGGAGAAATCCTCCTCCTCTAAAGAGATGGCTGGAGTGGATAAAGAAATCACCACTGTAAACACCCAACACTTCACCTTGACTTGATATATTCAGAATTAAATGCTAGTGCCAAACTGGGAGATGCCAAAACATAATGAATAATAAGAGATTTTTCTGAAATTATGTCTTTGTGAAGAAGAGCATGTAGAAATTGCCAATTTGCTTTCCTGGTGCAGCCAAGAAAATTTTGAATTCCGATAACTTTGTAGCAGCGGCGGGGAGGGGTTTAAGGTCTGCAATGTTTTGCTTTTAAAGCACTGGTTAATTTTCACCCACAGAAGAATGATAATTGATAAGTTGTGGACATCAGGGTTTAGAGCTTGCTTGCATCATGGTGGGAAAGTGCATGCACAGCAGGCAGCAAATATTTGTATTCCTTACAAGCTCCAATCTTCTGGCTATAAAAAGTATTCCTTCATTTAATTTGGCTCACTATTTAGATTGGCATATTTTTGGAGAATATAACCATTTCATCAGCATGATAGAAAATTAAACTCTACTTCTATTTTTAAGCTCAGCTTCAGACTGTAAAAATGCTAATTCTTCTCCTTGAGTCTAAGGACATTTTGATGGAGGTGCAAAAGTAGCAACCCTGTGACAACTCTCATTGTATAACAAAGTTGAACAGGTCCCTGTTTTAAACAGGCAATGCTGAGCAACTTTGTAACTTGAGTATTACCTTAGATTCCCTTCCCTTAGTCTGATGTGGAGCTCTACATACATGCAATGTTTTCGATGTTCACCTATATTTAGTGAAAGAGCATGAACAGCATATTCCAAAAGCAATATACCACATACAGGAATACTGATTTTTCAAATTGTCCCTAGAAGTATTAAGTTTAAGTTTAAGAAGTATTAAGTTTTAAGTAGGACATTGCCCATGTATAAATACACTTATATTCTGAACTATATGAAGGAAGAGTAACCAGCTGGCAGACACAAGGGACAGTATACAAGTTTAGGATTTAAATACCACAATAGGAGGATTTTCAGAAGTTCTAATTAAAGTTCAGCACTCAACACACTTAGGAAATCCAAAATGTAAGGATTTAACCTTAAAACACAGAGGTATCTAGCAGTGATGAATATATGCATTCCCATAGAGGTACATAACTCATGACAATAGCAGGTATTACCTTAATTGCATACAAACCCAGATGTTTGTAAAGAGATCCACTTCCACAAGCCTGTGTGTGTGCAAGAAATAAGAGTGTTTTACCTGCTTTGAGACTGTCCTGGTTCCTACCTGGGAGGCAAATCAGAGCTTTTCAGTGCTATGCTTTTGTAGTCTGTAAGAACCAGAACAGAGATCTGTCAATTGTTACTGCAGGAGAAAAAACAGCCTGGAATAAAGCATTACAGAAGCACACAAAAATGTACTACTCATAGGTCTATTTTTGTGTTTAATTTAAAACACATTTCCCTTACATAAATAAATAACTGTGGTTGAGATGATGCTTGCATGACTACAAGCCCGGTTATTGAATCATAGAATAGTTTGGGTTGAAAGGGACATGTAAAGGTCACCTAGTCCAAAACCCTGCAGTAAGCAGTCATCTTCAACTACACCAAGCTGCTCAGAGCCCCATCCAACCTGACTTTGAATGTTTCCACAGGTGGGACATCCACCATCTCTCTGGGCAACCTGTTTCAGTGTCTCACCAACCACACATAAAAATGTTATCCTTATATCTAGTCTAAATCAACCCTCTTTTAGTTTAAAACCATTGTCCCTTGTCCTATCACAACAGGCCCTGCTAAAATTCTTGTTCCCATCTCATATAAGCCCCCTGTAAGTACTAAAGGCTGCAATAAGGTCTCCCCAGAGCCTTCTTGTCTCTTGACTCGACCCAACCCAACTCCCTCAACATGTCCTCATAGGAGAGGTGCCCCAGCTCCCTAACCATCTTTTTGTCCCTCTTCTGGACGTGTTCTTGTCTCTTCTGTGCTGAGAAAGACACAGAAATGGATGCAGCACTCCAGGTGGGCGCTCCCCAGAGCAGAGTAGCTGTAACAGCGTGGCACAGAGAATGTACGACTCACTGTGCAACGACTGCGTTTGCAAGAAGTAGACATACAAACCAAAGCCCATTTAATGTCTCCTGCACTTCAAACAGAAATTGAAAACCTTATAGGGTAAGTCGTCACATAAGATTTTATAATCGTGTTCGCTTTAGCATGGGAAACATCGGCGGGCACAAAGGAGAAATGAAGGAAAGCCGCTGCCGCTCTGCTGCCAAGTGCCTTCGGCTCAGGGGCTGAGAGCCGCGGGGGCTGGGCCCCCTCTGGCGGAGACCTGCGGGGAGCGGGAATGGAAATGGAAATGGGCGCGGGCAGCGCTCCTGCAGACGGGTGAGAGAGGGACATCGCCTCTCCTGCCCCGGGCACGGCTCCCAGCTCCCTGCGGCAGAGCAGCCGAGGCGTTTCCCTGCGGGGAGGCTCAGTTTCCCTAACGCGATCCCTCTGCTGGCGCTGCTCCATGGATGGGAAGGTTTCCTTGCGCTGCTGCTTGGATGTTCTCCTAAAGAGCTGCACTCCAAATTCCACCTTTCAGTCGGTAGGTCGCACTGTAACATCAAGATTGAAATCTGTTCCTGTTTTCCCATTGAGCAGCTCAATAGCAAAGACAATGAAGACTTTTGAGTTTATATTTGTCTCGATTCCCTGCTTTATGCCTACAATACCTGGAGTGTCCGGGTGCTCTCTCCTACAATTGCAGGACAGGTGCAATGTTTAGCTTCCAGTTGTCTTTCTAATGTTTTTTACCATTAAAAAACCTAACCAAACAAAAACCCCGACAAGCAAACAAATACCAAAAATGAAAGATGGAGAGAGAACTCCCTATTTTTTCCTTTAAATTTAAATTTAATTTCCTTTAAATTTTCGTTTAAGTTTATTCAGATATTAATGAATTTTACTTCCACGAATAAATCAGTCAGTTTCCTAATTTAATTGTGTAGATCTTTACAACGTGGGGTTAAATATTAAACTGGAAAGAATGCACAATGTACCTGCAAACCCACGCGGTTAACAGGATGACTCATTTGCACTCCGTGACTCTTTTTACAAACACGGCAGGACACTTACTCCTGAGGGCAGGAGGATCAACACTGGCAGAAGGATGGGCTGGAGATACTGGAGTTTTGCAGTTCAGCTGATTCTTGCTACTCTGAGCCAGGATCTTACCACAGGTTTAGGACAAACAAACCAAACCGAACCAAAAAACAAACAAACAAACAAACAAACAAACAAACAAACAAACAAACAAAACCACCAAACACCCCCCCAAAACCACAAACCAAACTAAAACAAAAAACAAATTTAAAAAAACCCAAACAAAACAACCCAAACCAAACCAAAAACCCCAAACAAAAAAAAAATCACAGACAAACAGAGTAGCTTGAGCGCAACACCGTTAGCCTTAGAGAATACACTTTTTGTCTTTTTAACACCCAAGAACAGCTAATGAGCCTCTGGGGGGACGGGCAGGGGCCACCAGACTGCACGTACCACAATGCATCGCGCGGCGACGGTAGCCCAGCCGGCCGGGCGCTGGGACCGTGTGGAGCCCTGGGCAGTGTAGTTTATTCGCGGAGAGCCGCCCGGCGTCTGAAGGTGGAGAGGGCGGGGTAGGCGACTACAACTCCCATAGGGCCGTGCGTCGCCGGCTCTGTGTTGAGGGGACGGGAGGGTGGTGTCGGAGCCTCCCAGCTTGTGTGACAGCCCCGCTCGCCGCCGATCTGGGCCTGAGGCAGCCACGGCACCGGGGAGACCATGGAGCTTGGCGTAGCGGGGCTGCAGCGCCGTGCCTGAGGGCGGGCCGGGGCGGTAGCGCCATGGATAGCCGGTGCTATGGGTGTGCGTCCAAGTTCTCTGTCTTCAAGAAAGAGGCAAGTCCGGCTGCGGGCAGTCAGGAGCGGGCCGGTCCCGCGGGTGCCTCCCCCGCAGTGCGGGGGTCTGAGAAGGGAACCGGGGGCTGCTCCGCACGGCGCCGAGACACGCTTCCCGGCCAGCATCCCGGCCGTGTTGTCCTCGCTTACTGAGCTCTCGTGGTGCCTAATTCCGCTGTCTTCAAATATGGGAAATTACTGACACCACCCGCCCAAAAAAGGAAAAAAAAAAAAAAAAAAAGTCATTGAATGCTTCCCTCTAATCCAGTATTTTGTTACGGTCTCAGACAATTCACACACACACTTCGCTACAGTGTGGGGTGAAGTGGTGACTCAGCTCCCTGCAGGAGTTATGTGCTGGTGCTCCAAGGCTCCTGAGTCTCCGTATTTTCAGCAGCAGCTGGTGAAACAGTTCTGTCACAAAAAATCAGCATAGCCGCAGCATTATTTTGTGTGTGCCTCGGCACGGGCACTGGCCCGCAAGCGGCCAGGCGGAGCGATGGGGGTGTGTGGTGGCGAGGTGGTGAAGCCCTGTCCTGCCCCTCTCTCCTGTCTCTGCAGTGTGGCTGCAAGAACTGCGGACGGTCCTTCTGCTCGGGCTGCCGGAGCTTCACTGCTGTTGTTCCCCGCTGTGGAAACACTCAGCAGAAGGTGTGCAAGCAGTGCCATGGAAAACTAACCGGGTAAGACAGGAGTGTTTCTTCACCCAAAGATAGTTTCCTGCCTTTTTTTTTTTTTTTTTTTTCAGTTTACGTTCCATGTGGTGTTGCAGATTTCTGCAGGAGAGCTCTGCCTTCCATATGTGCATGGATGCTGCCTGTACCCCAGAATTTGAAGACAGGACATCTCTGAACTTGTTGTTATAAGAGCTGTGCAGTCCTAAAATAGGAACCAGGATTTGTGCTTGTTCTCTGTGGTTGACAGAGTATGGTTGAAAGCATCAGGTTTAAATATTCATGGATGGACACTGAATTCCTGTGGACATCCTGTAGGTTGATATCCGCTGAATTCCTGTAGATGGGCTGAGGTTAAGCCACGCTGTGTTTTTGCCCAGAAATCTACACCCCTTTAAAAGTTTTGGCAGTCTTTTCAGATGTGTATAGTTGAGTAGCCTGATGATAAGATGTTCAAAGTGTTATTATTTCTGTGGGCAAACAATGACACAAATCCTCCTTGTTGAGGTATCTCTGCTATATGTGGCCTGAAGACATAAAATTTTGCAGCCTAAAATCTATAATTTTTTTTGCTTTTAAGAGAAAACAAAATTATTTGCGAACATAACTAGTAGACCAACTGTTGAAGACAAAACATGTAATTCAGTACAAGCAGGATTATACATTTGAACAAGCAACACAAGAACACAGGTGTACAACAGAATCCCTCTGTCAACCAATTCTTCCCTGTCCTCCTTTTTCTCTTGCATTTTTCTTGTTCCTTTTCCTCACTTTTCTCCTATAGCAAGGAATTTTCACCAGCAAGGGGGGAAATTTCTGGCTCTGCAGGTGTCTAAAGGAGAAGAGCCTCATTAGTGACCAGCTTCATCTTTGTGGGCTGCTGAAAACAGTGAAAGACAGTATTCAGTCTTTTCAGTTTTGAAATTTTTGATGTCCCTTCACAACTTCAAAGCCATTAAGAAAACAGGGCCATCTGTCTTGACATTTCTTCTGGGTCTTTTTTTCTCACAATTTTAATATCAGCAGTAGAGAGCTACAGCAGAAAAACAATCTTCCCTGTCTGGATAGCAGGTATATTATAGAATCATGGAATGGCCTTGGTTGAAAGGGACCTTAAAGATCATCTATTCCCAACCCCTGTGCTGTGGGCAGGGACACCTTCCACTAGACCAGGTTGCTCAGAGCTCCATCCAGCCTGGCTTGAACACTTCCAGAGATGGGGCATCCACAGCTTCTCTGGGCCACCTGTTCCAGCGTTTCACCACTCTCCAAGTAAAGAATTGTTTCTAGTATCTAATCTAAACCTGCACTCTTTCCGTTAAAAACCATTCCCCCTTGTCCTGTCACTATGTGCTCTTCTAAAAAAGTCCTTCTCCATCATTCCTGGAAGTTTCCTTCAGGTACTGGAAGGCTGCAGTTTAGTCACCCTGGAGCCATCTCTTTTCCAGGCTGAATAATCCCAATGCTGTCAGAGTTTCCTCATAGGAGAGGTTTTCCATCCCTCTAATCAATTTGGTGGCCTCCTCTGGGCTTGCTCCAACAGATTCATGTCCATCCTGTGCTGAGGACCCTGGAGTTGGATGCAGCACTGCAGGTGGGGTCCCATGAGAGAGGAATAGAGGGGCAGAACCCCCCCTTGCCTGCTGGCCATGCTGCTTTGGATACAGCCCAGGACACAGTTGGCTTTCTGGGCTGTGAGTGCACTTTGCTGGGTCATGTCCAGCCTCCTATTCACCAGCACTCCCAGGTCCTTTCCGCAGGGCTGCTCTTGATCTGTTTGTCCCCCTAGCCTGTGTTGATACCAGGAGTTGGCCCAACCCAAGTGCAGCACCTTGCACTTCATCTCAGTTTAACCTCATGAGATTCCCAAGGGCCCACTTCTTGAGCTTGTCCAGGTCCCTCTGGATGGCATCCTGCCCTGCAGGTAATACACATAGGTTGCAGTTCTGTAAGCTGCATATGTTGTTGTTCTTCATGCAAATAGCTTTCAGAATTGATGCCTTAGAACTTTGGAAAGTGTTCTAACAATGTTGCATTCAGTCATTACTCCTATGGGCCTTAGCTGTGATTTCTAAGAACGAATAAAATATGCTAACTAACTTACAAAAGTGTCTAGTTTAGTCCCTCAGCCTGAACACAGCAAAGTAGAAGAATTATTCATGTTTGTGGTGTGCAGTGTTCAAGTGTTCTGGAAGATGTTATATAATAACTTCTGTAATGCTTTGTTTTACTTGTGTATTATATAATGCTGTGTTTGTTGCATGCCCCAGCTCCTTCCAGAGTGTCCTGCTGCATGGAAGCTAATTACACTGGGAGTCTTAGCTGAGTACTCCCTAGCTGCTCTCTGAACTGGGAGGTGCAGGCTGTGGGAGGCAAGGGTATTTCAGCCCCACCTCCTTTAGATCACTGGTGACCATAATAAATCACATTCTGTCCAGATGCAAAAAAACTGGACCAAAGGACAGAGATGAAGGCTCACGCTGTCCTGGGCAACTATATTGTCTTAATCCCTTGCATAAGCTGATTCCTCTCAGTATTAATGAGGTTAAGGAAGGGGCTGTTCCAACAGGTCAAGAAACACCTATTGATTCCTCTTGAGTTGAGAGACTGGATGATTGTCAAGTATTGTCATATCTTGAGTTCAGAGAAATCATTTTTCTCTTTCAGAGAAGGATCTCAAAGCAGTTCAGCAAACTGGTCACCACCAGAAAACTACAAAAAGTGAGTTGCACTTGCCAAGCAGTTCTTTCTACTGCAGATGAGCCTTTTAGACCCTCTTCTTCCCCTGTGGAGCTTTTTCCCCAGCAAAAGTGGGGCTTGTGGTGTGGTGCGGGTATTTGCTTCTTCAGAGTTAGATTAACAATGGAGCTTTTGTTTTGCTGTTTGGTTGTTAGTTTGTTTGGAGGGGTGGGGGTGTGCTCTTTTGAATAAACTCCTGAACAGCCACCTGCCTGCAGTTATCTGTGGCTGATCAGAGTTGGCTTGGAAACAGGAACCTTGTGGTGAAATGTTCCTTGTCTCCTGGGAAGCACTGCCAAATCTGCTGTTCTTGTGAGTTAAGGTTTTCCTTATTCATAGGAGTACTTTATTGTGCTGATATTGGAGAGAGTGCTTTAATTTCTGTTCTGCACTGGCATTCTTCAGATAGCCTGTTGGGTTCACAGAGGATGTTTTCTTATCTCCAGGTTAAAACCCTTGTTCTCAATTGACCCGTATGTTTTCCATTCTTGTCACAGGCGTGTAGCAGCTTTTGAGGCTAAACAAAACCAGCTGAAAGACCAACAGAAAGCAGCTGCAAAACGCCCAGGTCAAGCAGGCTGCAGATACCAGGGCCTCTCAAAAGAGGATAGAGCTATTGCAGAGAGACTGGAGAGGCTCAGAGAGGAAAGGAGACCAAGTGAGTTTTAGAGAATACCATAAATACCTTGGGCAGGAGCACTACTATTTGGGAAACAAGAAACCTGGAGGGAGAGGGAAGTGCTGGGCTTTAAGAGGCACTATTATATTATAATCATTGTATTAGAGGAATGAAGGCTTAAAATAGAACAGAGCATCCAAGTTCTGCTGCCACAATGGCCAACTTCTACAATGATTTTAGATCAATGTTCCAGTTTCATTTAGCTTCTAGGGGTTTCTCTTGAAACTACTACTTAGTTTTGGAACAGTGTCTGACCTGTAAAATCATTTTCTCATTTTCCATTTTTTGGGGTGAAAAACTTGTGTCAAACCCATTTGGAGTAGAATGAAATCAAAGTCTTTGGCCAAACTATTTTGAAGAAGGTTTCCTGTGAATCACTGTCTTGGGCAACAGCAGTTCCAGTCTCTGTGGGACTGTGTTCTGACCAGCCTTGTCTCACAGAGAAGGAAAAGGATTTTCATCCCAGTCACAGCTGTCAGGTTCTGGGACTGCTCTGAGGTGCTTGCATGAGAATAAACTATTTTAAATGTTATATGTGGTCTCTACATGGAAAAGAACACTCTTCAGGGTGGTTGCCTGGTTATCATAGAATCATCGAGTCCAACCGTTAACCCAGCACTGCCAAGTCCACCACCCATATCCCATAACCATATCCCAAGGTGGCACATCTACACATCTTTTCAATACCTCCAAGGATGGTAATTCAGCCACCTCCCTGGGCAGCCCTTTCCAGTGGTTGACAACCCCTTCTGTGAAGCAGTTTTTCCTAATATCCAATCTAAACCTCCCCTGGAATAACTTGCTGCCATTGCCTCTTGTCCGTTATGTGGCAGGGGAGGGTTTCAGTCTGATAAGTCTGGGATTGCATTAGGAGATACAGGACCAATGGACTGAACTGCCTAAAAGACACTCATTTCTCAGCCTGTCCCTAGAATCCCAAGTCAGCTGATACCAGATGACATCACCCTAATACTTGTGTTATGGCTAGGAGATAAACTGTGAAGGAGGCAAAGACTTGGAAGAAAGGGATAGCAGTTAGCATCAGGGTGGTCTCTGGTCTTTGAGTATGACCCCTCATTCACATCAGGGCTGGGTGAGGTTTTTGCTCAGGCGTTCAGTCTGATTCCAGAAAGAAATACAATTTTAAGGAAAAAAGCATGAAGCTTTTCATTTTCAGTAACAGAATAATCTCCTCCCTTGGGTTATTGTGAATTGCAGAGTCCATCCCTTCTCAGGCTGAGATCGAAGCGAGGCTGGCAGCCCTGAAGGAGGATGGCCGAGCACCTGTTCCATCCACACAGGAAATGGAGGAGCGGTTGGCTGTCCTGCAGGGGAGAGATCCTCCTTCCCAAGCTCCTAGACCTGTAAGCTTCCTCAACTCTTTTGTCAGCAATTTATTCTGGGCTGACACAGTAACTGGAGTCACAGCATGCTAACCATTCTTCCTTCTTCAGCTTTTTTGTGTCCAGGTAGCTTCCTTCAGGAATCTCTGTTTCCTGATTGTGTCATTGCTCCAGAAGTGAATCACCAGCCTTTACCAGTTCACTGCTTCAATTTGAATGCAACGTGTTCCTTTATGCCAAATGTGGTTCTTGTGTATATTTTTAACAATAGATGCTAAGGTTTTTCATTCTCAACTCATTTATGTACCTGAGTGGTCATAGTTTTTCAGAGCTGTTTGTGTTGGAGGCTTATCAGCCCTACATTCTAATTACATCTTCTAAATGTTACTGCATACCAGCTGGGCAGAATCCTGTTAATTTTTTCAGAAATGGAAGCCCAGTGTGATTTGTCTGAGGAGTCAATTGGATATATGCCTTGAAAGCCTGTAGGAATTATCTTGTCCCCCAAGACACCATTTCCTTATGGTTCTTTCAGCTGCATGCCCAGCTGTTATCATAGGTCTTTGTGGGGCTGCTGGCTGGCACTGTTGAGAATGGCACTTTGTTTCCACTGGACGTAGTGACAGAGCTGGGAGTTGGGACCCAGCAGCACATATTCCTACACATTCAGCACCCCTTTGCCTTGTTTGGGTGACTCTTAGAGCTGTGTGCATGCAGCACCTCTGAAAATGAAACCCTTACGAATCTCGCACCACATAACTGTAAATTGAGATTCTCAGTGTCAGTGGAGGCAACTTTGTGTGCTGCTCCCATCTAGGGTGATCTTGGTTGCCAAAATTCTCCTTTGATTGAGTATGCCACTTTCCTCTCATTTGCCTTTCCCCACACTCCCCTGCTTTCTTAGGTACACCAACGTCCCGATACCCGAAGTCTGGTCCAGCAGACAGATGACTTGTTAACTCAACTGTCTGAGGAGGTTGCCATTGATGAGCATTACAGACCAAGAGTTCAGCCTCCAGGTATCCATTTTGGCTTCTAAAAGACCTATTTATGTCTAATAATGCATGTGCTATGCTGAGAAGGGAATTTGTGCCTCCCTATGTACCTTAGAGGTGAGCTGAGTGTCCAGTTTGTCCATATCTTTCCCTTATAATCCCCCACACTGACCAAGAGCAGCCATCTGGCTCCACGCTGGGTCTTGGTGTCTTTGCTTGGAGATGTTCCTTCTTGTCAGGGTGGTATTATTCAGATTCTGTTTCTCTGAAGTGACTCCTGCCTGGGAAGCAGCTGTTGCTACTCCCAGTGCACCTGTGTACTGTTACAAAACATCAGAATCTGGCATACCACTATCTTCCTGACTGCATTGCTTTCTCTGTAATCTCACTGTAGGCCAGAGATTAGCTCATTTTCTTCTCTTCATGTGCAGTCAAGACCCTACTGGCATGCCTTTTCCTCTTGTTTTCCAGTTTCATGGAGAGCAGCAAGCTGCTCTCATAGCATTATTTGTCATGTTTTCTGTGCCCAAGGAACATTGCTGCTGAGTCACCAGTGTGTTCTGTGTGTCTGTCTGCAGCTGTTAATAGCCAAAGTTTGAATGATCTCAATCGGCAAAGTGAAGATTGTGTTTGCCCTGCAAATCTGGACCCAAAACAGCTAGAGGAAGAGAAGAATAAACTTCTGGCAGAGGCTGCTGCTGAGCTGCGGGAAGAGAACACTAGGCAGGAAAAGATCCTACAGGTTGCCAAGAGACTGGCAGCACTCAAAGGCGAGGACCCAGAGAAAGGTGGGTAACAGATGAGAATACAGTGCCAAGAGAGGAATCAAGTTACTATGACAGACTAAATTCTGTATTAGTGTTTATCTATTTAATTCCTCCGTTCTGCAAGAAACAGACTGAGATTTGATTCTGTCTGCAAAGTTGTACAGGTTGGTTTTCATGAAATCAATATGAAAGATCTAAGTTGAGGGTAAAGGCTGGGACTGTAAGATCAGAGTGCTTTGTCTTGCACCCTCTTTGGGATAATTCTAGCATGCTCTGGTGAGGTTAACAAAACTTTTAAAACCAAAACTCTGGTTTTGGTGGGATCTTTTCCTTTTCTCTTCCAAGTATTACAAAATAAACAGTAATGTCCTTTTTGAGGAATCTGCACCTTGAAAGGTCAGAGCCAGAATGCCACAGCCAGCTCACACCACAAAGAATTGTCTCTGGTACATTAGTGGGCACAAGGCTTAAGGTAGTTGTGAGTTACAGTCTCACGTTTCTTACTCTACAGTTACACTGGAAACCTATAAGCTCCCTGACAGTGATGAGGAAGTGGCTGAGGAGGAAGCCATTTCCAGAGTGCTGAAACAGGTCAGAAGTGGCAACTGTGCCCTTGTTTTTCTTCCTCTTGGCTATCCCTTGTGTGTGTGTTACCTAGTGGGCATAAAAAGGATGTGTTTCTGTTCCTGGGAAGAGTTCATTCCTTGCTTTCCTAGTGCTTTTCCAATACTAGCTCCCAAGGGCTGTTCAACTATTTGACAGGCAATTGACAACAATACTTCTAGTCTGTGACATTGTCTTTCTCATTCATGCTTAGTGTCTCTTGTGGTCTGCATGTGTCTCCTGTATAACCACACTTTGCTCATACTTCCTCACTTCTTGTTCTGTGTTTTCCTCCAGCCAGTAAGAACATGGATGATGAGATGTGTGCTGTGTAGGCTTACGCCTGCATTTCCCCCTAAAACGTCTCTGAATTGTCTTTCAGGCTGATCTGAGCTTAAGTTTGTCTGATGTGTCACGTGTGTGGTTAGCATGATGCTGAGGGCCTGCTAGCTGCAGTGCAAAGCAGAGTGTGTGAGCTGCAGGCCCCTGCTGCTGCTGCAGGCTGTCCACAATGGACACACAGTGTTCTGAGTGCAGAGCGAGCTGGCATCTCTCTGGGTGACACCAGCTGCGTTCAGACTTGTCACCTCCTGTTACTGCAGGAGAGCAACAAGCACAGGAGGTGTAGGACCTAGAATGAGGCTCCCAGCTGTGTTTGAAACAAGAGACTTCTTGCTTTGTGTTGTTACCAGCTCACAGAGGAAGCAGCCCTGGATGAAGCAAGTGGATTCAACATTCCCCCAGACCAGACCATCCAACCAGGACCCTCACAACAGAACCTGTGTAAGAAAGCAAAGCAAAAGGTCAGTGAACTGGTCAGGGTCTCTTGAATTGACGTCTCAAATGTTCCAGGGTGTCAAGAGAGTACAGTTCTGCAGCAAAAGTTTGTTATATCCTAGGCTTGATGCAGAAAAAACAAATAATAACCAACCAATTTCTCCAGAGCAAACAATCCAAGCAGCTTCTGCAAGGCTGACCTGCTCTGAGCTCAGCTGTGAATCATCCTTGTATTTATAAAAGGAATTGTTCCTTGGAATACAATTCCTTTTAGGCTGGTTTTGTGTTGAATGTTACAATGTCATGTAAATCAGGAGAAGTTGGTAGATACCTCACAATATGAATATTAGAGAATTATACATATATATGTATTATTAGGTTAACAAGGCCATGGTCTAGAACCATATAATCTGAACCAGAGTAAATGGGAGGTCTGCCAGTGCTTTCAGCATGTGCAGAGTAGAACCTCTAGATAGTATTCTACTGATGGTGTTCTCATATAATGTCAGAGGAAGGGATTAGTAGCAGGATATCCTATGCTCAGAGTGGATTCTGGCCTACTAGGGAAATATATGCATGATCTCTAATGTATAATACAAGAATTAAATGCACCTGTGAATCACAGGCACCTGTTAGGCCTGCTCCCAGTGGAAGAAATTATATAATTGTAAGCATTATCAAAAGCATCCATCTCAGGTATGACACCTTGCATTGCTGGGATTACTGATGCAAAAGATAGTGTTAGGAAAAGATTGTGTCAGGAAGCTTCCTTTGCCAGTGTCCAGGCACTACGTCTCAGTGTGTTTTCAGTTCCACAAGAGTTCTCTGTAAGGGAGAAGGAAACCATAGTTGACTGTATGGATATATTTAGATTATGATTTCAGAAGATCTTTTGGTCCCAGCCTCAAGTACAAACGAATAGTAGGGGCCTTTTGAAAAACCAGTTCCTTTGTCCCCCAGTTTTCTTTCTACAACAGGGAGAAAACAACACCCCCACCTCCACATTCCTTTCCCTTCCCACGTAGCTCCTTTCAGCAAAAGTGTTTGATCTTTTGCTTTTGCAGCAGGAATTGTGTGTCACGTGGTATTGTTGTGGTGCCTGCCAGAATATCTGGGTTTTATGCTTTAACACAGCACACACAATGTGGGTGTATGTCACTGTAGACACTAAATGAGGCTGAATGCCTGTTTACATTCCAAGAAACACAGACTCAAACCCAAATTCTAGCAAGTGCCTTGGGTTTTTATTTAACAATCTAGATGCATATGGAGCCTGTCCCTGCACTCTGGGCAAGTTCATCTCACAGACTTAGGATCAACAGAGAGGAAGCTGTGAACCATGGGACAGGTCACTGTGGCCATCATACATTACAGGTAAAGTCCTTTATTGGCTGTGCTGGGGTTTGAACTCTCTGTCTCTCATTTTCTGTGTGAATTAGAGCCACACTCCAGCCACCACAGCTCTTGCACAGGCAGAGGATAGTGATGAAGATGAGTTACCCTGGTGCTGCATCTGCAACGAAGATGCCACTTTGCGCTGCCATGGCTGTGACGGGGACCTCTACTGCCAGCGCTGCTTTTGGTGAGTCTCGCGATTCCTGTGGGTCAAAGGTAGCCTTGGCCCCTTTTGTGTGTTGTCCTCATTGGGCAGAAAAACAGGCAGTAGGAGGCAAGATCTGAGGAATCCAGATTTGAGCTGAATGCTAGTTGTTAGAGAAATACTTTGTGTGGTCAGTAGTTGTCCCAGGCTTCAGAGACTAAAGCTGTCCTAGGCAGAAATGCTTCAGTGCATGTTTGGGCACATTGTCTGAATGTTCTCTGGAGCAGCTGATGTGCTGCATTACGTGGGATGGGATAAATGAGACCATTGTTCAGTGACTCCTATGGCTTGTTAATGCCATTGATGGATGACCTGGGCTGGATTCCCTTAAAGAGGGAGATCAGATAGTATGAATTCCTGAGGGTTTTCTTACGTTGAGACTTTGCAATCCTAAACCATATTAAAAAATTCTTCGTTGAAATACGTATGTGTGAGCCTTTTTTCACCAGTCACACCTTGCAGCAGCTGTAGTCTTGGTTATTAAACATGTGTAGCTTGATTTTTGACAAAATTTTCATGTCTCAGACTTGGAGGGTTAATTCCTTTGAATACAAAGCTATTCCTAACAGGCTGTGTGACTTCTCCTTTTCATGCCTCAAAAGTATTGGGGAGTTGGCTCGGTTCTCAGATTAGTGCTGGATGACATTAAGACAGCAGGTTGCTAAAAATGTGGCTGGGATAGCAAGAGATGCTTATGTGCATATTCTCTCATTTCTTGCAAAGGTATTTGTAGGAAATGCAAATGCAGTGGGGGGAAACCATATGAAAACCATATGAAAATGTTCAGAAAACGTATGACTGGCAGTGTTGTATTATTAAAAACAGAGCACACAAACAAAAGTATCTGTCAGCAAACATCAGTAAAAACAGATTTAACAGTCTGGCAGGTAAATGTATCAGCCACATGCTGTGGATGCAGGCTTGTATCTTACTCAACACTGCCTGCTTCTGAGTGTGGTTAAGACAGCTGCCAATACACTGCATTATTTTCAGTTATTTTCCAGAGTTTTCTGGAGGAGACTGTCATTTTGTCTGTTGTCACAGTTGCTAATGTCCCTGGAATCAGACACAGTGCTGAAAATGAGCCATTAGTTACATGAATCTCGTCAAGACGGAAAGAAACAGAAGGACCTGTTGTCATTTTCAAATCCAGCTGACAAGGATGAACAGACCTTCCCATAAAGCACCTCAGAAATTTCTGTTACAAGCAAATATCTTAAGTAGTTAGTCCACATGGCTGCCAGTCAGGTCCTCACAGCCAGCCCTTGAGATAAGTTTCTGGTTAAGGGCTGCTCTGAGATATCTTGTGCAGTGGCTAAGGGTGAGTTCCTGGCCTGGGTATTTACTTCTGACTGCACTTTATATTTGCTTCTTAGGGAAGGCCATGAGGAGTTTGACCTGAAGGACCACCACACGTCCCGCTATCATCTTCCTTGCAAACAGAAGTGATCACACTCTTCATGGGCAGAAAAGGAGCTGGAGAGTGGGAAAACAGAGGAGCCGGCCAGATGGAAGAACCCAAGTGGATTTGCAGCCAAAACGGGTGATGTTTTGGACAGTTAAAGGATGTGCTGTAATCTGAGAGAGGCTTTGAGGGCATGTGACTTGTCTTCACAAATACACCTGAGAAGTGCAGGGTTTGCTGTGCATGCTTGGGGATAAATGAGGACTTGATGTGAGGAGGTGGATACAAGTCCATAAATACCGGTGGTAAAGCAACATGGGTAGCAGTAAAAGATGTGTGTTTAAGGCAGTACTGACTGCCTGATAAATAACTTCCTGCTTTTACTAACAGCTTATACACTGGTTCAACAGGCAGCAAAGCACTTTGCACTGAGAAAAATGTCTGCATTGTGATCACTTTTGTGATGAAAACTTTAAAGCATAATAAAAGTTATCTCCAGAGGCCTGTGGTTAAAGTCTCCTGAGTATGCCTGATAGCCCTTTACAAAGTGTTGCTTTCTTATAATGGTATGTCAGTCCTAATGTCAAGTGGCTTAGGGAAAGAAATGAAGAATAGTGAAGTCATCAAAAATGTTTCTGTGGCATGACTGGAAAAGATGCAGGGCAATGTTGCTCACTGTTTTGAAAGGAAGGATCCTTTGTAAAGGTGATGTGCTACAGATACAGTGTTGTGGCCTGCAGTGGCTGTGCCAAGATCATGTCACCTGTAAGAGCAACACGTTAGTCTGAAAGAGTTGTGTGTTAGTCTGAAAGCAGGATTTGACTTTGTTTATTGTTTGATCCCCTGCTAGGATAAAGGTGTTACCTGTGTGATGCTCTTTCTCTGGTTATGAGAGAAGCTCAGTTGCATATGTCCATATCCCTCCTGGGAGACAATCCAGATGCAAGTGGCACTTGCCAGTGCCCAGAACACTCAGAATTGCTTCAAATACCCAACTAAATTGGATGTAAACAGACTCTATTATTTCATCAGGATGAGCTCTTTCCAAGTAATGTGACTTCTGAGAGGGCTCTCTAAGGTTGACAAATTCCAGTTGCAACAAAATAAAGGATTTGCCCTTGTCAGGGAATTTCCAATGAATCTCGCCTGTCTGGTTTGACACTGCCACTCCCAGCAGTCTGCCTTGCCCCCGTGCTTAAGGTCAGTGCCTCGGAGGTGAAGTGATGAAACAGTGTTTACCTGCACCTCTGCTCAGAGCACAGCAAATGAATTAAACCCCTGTTGAAGGAGGGTTTCTGCTAACGTGCTGCTCTGCATCAGGCTCTTCAACAGAAACCTGATTCAAACAATGTAGAGTAGTAATATTATTAATAGGTTAGTAGAATACTAACCTATCAATAGTATTACTAGAATATGCTATTACTAGAATAGTAATACTAGTAATAGGTTAACACACTAAAAATGGCAAGTGTATCCAGCAGTGCCATCAAAACCTTTTCTTAGGAAGGGGTGGCAAAACCTGACTTGAGGATCTTCTTTGTCCTGGCAGCCCTTGCTTCACCAGTGCTTGTCTCCTTCGGACAGGTAGATGGGAAAACTACTTGAGATATTCTGATACAAGAGTTCACAAGTAATGCTGTGTTACACAAAATTTAAGTAAGTTACAGCCCTGAGGAGCTTGCAGTATTAAAAATGGAAACAAAATGCTGTTCTTTCTTTATATTATCATAGAACTGATACTTTTTCATTGCTATTTGACATGGGTGATTAGTCTGATAGTAAGACAGCCCAGTTCTGTCTGAGGTTAAATCCTTCATGTTTTACATAAGCAGGGGAAGGTGCAACTATCTGTTCTTATTTCTCTTCTGAACTGATCCTCTCCTTTGGGCTTCAGCCTGTGTCTTCTCCAAGCAGCTAGTAGTAATTTTATTACTTGATTTAGAGCTGCTGTTTTTTTTTAATATCTTAGTATGAGCTGGTACTTGCCATATTTTGAATGCTTCATCAGCCACAACAACACTTTTGAGCTCCTTTGCAGTTAGGCAGCCTCTGTCTTGGAAGCCCTGCCCTGTTCACAGTAGTAATGGAGCAGGTTGCAGCCAGAAGCAGTTTATTTAGATTCCCAGCTTGGTTTCTGTGGGGCCATCCCAAGGAATCCAGAAATGCACCCAACCCAATACCTGAAATAGAACTTAGTCACACATGGAAGAGTCTCTTCAGTCATACAGACACATGCTGCTGCTTTCCCTGCACCACTAATGGACATTTTTGTGGCTGCTGCACTTTCTGCATGTAATGGGCCATTTTAGTAGTAGCCCAATCACTTTCCTCTGAAAAGCCATTCCCACTGTAGCTGTTGCTTCAGTGAACTTCATGTAGGAGGGGCAGAGGGGTATCCAGATGGGCTGTCTGCAGGAAGCACGCCTAGCTGAATCTGTGTTGTGAAAGAGGAATGCTGCATGACCTTTAAGTGGGCAGTGCACTGTTAGCTGTGTTGCTTACTCCTTATTCTTGTCTTTGAAAAGGTGCTGGTAAACAAAGACACTGGTAATCAATCAATTCCTGACAGGCCAGATCAACTTCAGTCATAGCTGTTCAAGGACAGAAAACAGCTTGGCATCTTCCAGAAAGAGATTCAATTTGTTTGCTCTTGTCTTTGTAGTAAGTCATGAGGGAAAATGAGATTTTCTTTCCCTCTCAAAATGTTTTGTATGGGAATTAGCAAATGTAAGTGTCGCAGTCGCTGGCATGTGTGGCAGTCGACATTGACACGGCACTCGAGGTGCTTCACCAAAATCATCAGAAGGCTTCACATTTCTATATCTTGTTATTCAAACAGTCTCCTATATCTTTCTACTTTGTTGCTTCTAAGAGCAGCTCCACACAGCTCCAGCATTGTCTCTCTTCTTCAGTCTCGAGTCCGGCTCCATCCTGCCCCTAGCACAGCCACCTAACCCTGTCTATCCTAAGTACAATATCTTACAGTGTCTTACCTTCTCTGGCCCTTGCCACGACCTCCTGTCCCTGGGTCTTCACAGCACGACTCCAACTCAGTTAACTCACTACTTATCATGCCCAAGGCTGTGAGGGCAAGGTGTTTCTACTCTGAGATAATTAACACAGCTGTAACCTGTTAGAGGGGAGACTGCCTTCTGCAGCATCTCTTTTTGTATCACCACATGTAAGCTCCACTCCAACAGGAATTCAAACTAGAAAAACCATGAATTTTCATACATTGAGTTATCTTGGTATAATCAAGAGGGCAAAGTTCCTTTCAAGCAACATTCTTAGATAGCATCTACATACTTATGCTAATGGTGATGCTGAGAAACAACGAAGTTGACTGAAAGATGTCTCTAAGAACTTTTTCAAGCACTGATTTTAATCTATCCTTGGGATTTAGTGTGAGAACAGCCAAAATATAAGTCAAACCAAGTATGATTTACTACTGTTTAAGAACGAAACAAAAAGAAGTTACTCAGATTACCTTACATTTTTCTTTTGCACCAGTGAGCTGAGAAATCATCTACCACTGGCCATGTGTTGCCTTGCTCCTCTGATCTCACTGTGCTGAGTTGAAGTGCTCTCACATATCATTATGTATCAGAATTCCTTATATATCAGAACCAACTGCACATGGTAGGGTTTGCAGCTTACTCCTTTCCTACTGCTTGCAGAATAAGCATAAAGACAACTTCAGTCAAGTAGAGTTGTCAGATCCTGCTTTGTCTTTGGTTCTAATAATGTCTACCTTAAAGTACAGACAAAAATTCTTTTTGCATCACTCCATATTGAGGAAGTACAGAACAATGCCCAGGGGGGAGAAAATATTTCTCTTGGACCAAAGGAGATGCATGTCTTTGTGCTGTTGCAGCTCAGCAGAATAAAACAAAACCTGTTGGTGGGGTATGTAAGTAATCTGAACTCCTGTACTACTGTGCTGTAGCTAATTGCATCTCTAGTTTAGGGCACTCTGCTCATAGCCTGTCCACCTAGATCTTCCACCTAAACTTTTGTTTGGTCCCAATCTGTTTTTAACAGTGTTAGAGGTTTTTGTTGATATGCTGCACTCCTTTCTCCAGGGCTGTGTTATTGAGGCTTAGCAGGTATCATCCATAAGCAATGCCAGATCTGCAACCATTGCAGCTCTAGATTTAATTTTTTTGTTGTTATTTTACTTATAAAGTTGAGATTTCATGAGGGTAGGCATGTCCCACTATCCCCTTTTTAAGCCAAAAATGCCATGTTCCCAGGACTCCCACAGATAGATATTGGACCTGAAAAAGAAAGACCATTTCTCCAGCCTAGCCTAAGGGCAAGGCTTAGAACATCTTGGAGCAGCCTTAGAACAAGACATGAGGTCCATGGCTGGTCAACTTCCAGTCAGATACAAGAACAGTCTGTGAAAGGAAACAGGCCCTTACATCACAGTTGTTACTGCAGCTTGGATTTTGTCCTCTCAGAGGACACAACCCACAGTTTGTTCACTGACATCTGGAAAACAGAAGGGAAGAACAAGATAATAGTCATTACTCTGCTGCTGATAAAGATGGAAAGACTAATGCATTTAAGATATTACTGGTCCAGCCCGACAATTCTTGTTTGTCTTTGTTAGCTAACCTGCACGTCCCTCTGGTTCCACAGTCGGTCCCTTCTGCCCCAGCTCACCAAACAAACAAAAGACGTACTCAAAAGCTGGCCTTGAACGTTCTGCTCCATAGGAGCCCCTCTGGCTGTGACTCAGACTCATCTCTGGTGTTTGTGTGGCAGGCATCAGCATAGGGACGGGGCATAATGTGAGAGTGCTCTGCCTAAGCAATCAGCCTCCATTTGCTGTCTTATTTCCTAGTCACATGTGTCAAGTTACTGACTTGCTGAGAGGCTGGATGTAGTTTCCTCTGTATTTTTCCAGGCAAACATTAGTTGTAGCCAGAAGAGTTTGTGCAGCAAGGTACCATGTCCCACTTCACTGCTCATTTGTGAGACCTACCTGTCTGCAAAAACTTGCTCTGAGATGCTCCCTGAAGGGAAGTTGAGAGCAGGTATTTTTTTACTTCAGTTTTTCTTTAATATCTAAAGAGAGAGCAAGAGCAAGCAGTGCATGGCTGGTTTTCTCTGTTTTAATATAAAATAAGTCTTTTTCCAATATCATTTTAAACTAGGAGAAAAATGATTCCCAGACCTTGTTCCTTTAGAAAAGGCATCTAAATCTTAAGTCTTAAATTCCACAAAAAGGAAAAAAAAATAGCCATTAGCCTTAGCAGCTGTTTCACAAACTTCCCCTTAGGTAGACCAGTTGCACTCAAAACTTTTCCTTCCATCCTATCATATATTTTCTGTCCAACCTTCATAAACGACAGAGGCTTAATAAAACCTATAAAGTACGTGCAACGCTGTAGAGTCAGGTACAGCAGTAACAGGCAGGAGATCACAGTTGGGTCCAAGCCAGGCTGAAATGAGGTGCAGCTTAACAGTGGCTGATTTTCCATGTTGATGAACGAGTGATAACCAATGCCTTGTTTTCCTTGCAGTGGACGAAGAAAAGAAGTCTTGATGAGCTCCTGAGAATTGTATTCAGTGCTCCTTGGCCAGCATGGAAGTTCCTAGAAGAATCTAAAGGAGAGGGATATCTTCTCCTGTTCCTCAGGTTAACACACTCTTTAAGAATCAGGAAAATCAGCTACAGTCTAGCTCCCTGCTGTGTGTGTAGATCTGGAAGGAGTGGGAGACTTCAAACCACTGGTAAAAGTTCACAAACTTGGTGATGTTTCTCAATAATAATAAGTCCTAAACATATTCAGTTCTGTTGCTGATCCTGGTTTTTGTGAGGAAGACACATGTTTCCTTTTAACCAAAGCTGGGTTTTCCATGTAAGCAAGGTCATTTCTTCTGAGGATTGGTGACTCTCCGGAGACCTCTCAATCGACTAAGCAATTCCGTGATGAAGTCCTATGGTAAGAATTGGTTGAAGAAGGATGTTGTATTAATTCCAGCACTTACCAGCCCAAAGAGTACTGTGGCATTTCCATCATTCCCACATTTACCCTCGCATTGAGCAGAAACCAGAATTGTGACATCTATTGAGCAAACCTATCTTTAAGCTTAGGAAAGGAAACCTTGTGATGGATGAGAAGGGTCTAAAAGCTCCTCTACTTCCCTTCCCCTGTCTCGCTTTAGAACAACCATGTTTACTTTCTCCTCAGGAGCTAGCCTGACCTTCTTCATCCCAGATACCTGCTTTTCCCCACCATGAGATGACCTCAGGATGCTGTTGTTCTCTTTTAGGTTCCACTGCTTCCTGTTGCCACCATAACCTCCTGCCCACTTCTGCTGCCCTCCCAATCTAGGGCAAAGCAAGCTGTCCCTCTTGTTGAACCAGTAAAGCTCCATGTTGTGAATTGCAAACCATGCTGGAGCTGTGCCAGTTCTACAAGGAAGCGGCTGGCAGAGAAGAGGTGGAGCAAAACATGTGGGACTAATGATAACATTGAGCAGGGGTTGAGGACAGGCAGCGCAGATAGATGAGCAGTTAATGGAGACAAACCCTGACTACTTTGCTGACACAGCCAAGGACTATGAACTGAACTGGCCTATCTGGTTGTTCCAAGCAGAAGACAATGTGACTAGTGCAAACTTTACCCTCTGCATGGCAAGTAACATCACCGTAAAGAAGTGTGCAGCTTTTCTTGCACAAAGACATAGCTACATGTTCTTGTAATTAGGCAAGGTCACTGGAAGTATTGCAGCTTGTTACATCTGTGCTGGGTGATCAGAGGTTGCCACAACATGCTCTGGAAGTAAATACCTAGGATCATACATTTCTTTTCAGTAAGTCTTTTCAGTTTCATGTCTGCTTTCTGCAGTTAGATTGCTGTGATCTTTCAAGGAGACTGGATTCAAGATCCTTAGGGTGAAAGTGTGTGTTTTTGCCAATGGGGCAGCAGTATTCAGCAGGTATTGTGCTGTCCACAAGACACTTTCATGGCTTATGACTTAGCAGAGCAAACTCTCTTCAGTTATCACTCTGGGAATGTGAGAGTCTTGCCTCAGATCTGACATTCAGATACTCTGAAAACTATTTTGAATTGCCAGCTTTGCTGAAACCCCTGCTAGAAGAGTATCTGTGATGATTGCTACAGCCCAGTTTCAGTTAATTAATTCATAAACTCACATATTAATTGTGATTCAGTGATTGAATTTCAGTCGTGCATTCATCTCATTTGCGGTATGTTCATCACTGCACAGCCACATTGGCTCAACATGTGGAGTCTGATGGATGATGTGCAAGCAGAATGTTCACATGCAGTGCATGTGGCTGAAGCAGTGATGGGGACTACATTTTGCACAGGCATGCAGTGCAGCAAAGGCAATCCCTGTGTGGTGCATGCACACAGTATTACCTCTAACCATCTGGACATTGTGGGATTTCACTGTCTAATTCAAAGCAAAAACTTGTAAAGTTACAGGGAAAAAAAACCCCAAAAAACGTGTAAAAGTAACCTACATGGCCACTGCTGAGCAGTTATCTGCCCAGTCCAACCTAAGGGCCATTCTACATTCTTATCCTCATAACCCTAAAGTGTTCTAAGCTAAGAATGCATGTAGTTAACAGTGTAAAAAATGGTTGTGTGAGCTATGTCACTGGCTATGGCTTTTCTACACTGAGGATCAAATAGCAACTCAGACTGATCAGCTTAGGATGTCCAAAACATGGAAAGAACTTCCACTGATTATAAAGTGTAATTCCTTATTTGCTCCAGTGCTCTGCCTTCAGCCCATCCATGTGCATTCATATGTAATTTTACAATCACAGAATAAAGTGGCAAACACCTCCCATTATGATTAAACAAATCTGCAGTAGTGTCTTGGCTACTCAGCCAAGCAGCAGCAAAGACACTCTAACAGAATAGTATAACATGTTTACATGTAAATGTATATGGGGCTTCACTCACCTCTGTGGGGCTGGAGCACTCATGGAGGATTTCCTAAAAAAAACAAGGAGTCATCATTTTAGTATTTTATGAGTTGATCTAATTCTCCCCTCCCTACAAAAAGGAGGGCACAAGAAAGCATCATGCAACACTGCAAACACCTATTCTCTATCCCACATGCCACTAGTCTTTATGAAGAAAACTTAGCACTAACTTAAAGTCACCAAGTCCCTCTATCTGACCTGTAGTTTTAATTTCTGTTCTTCATTAGGGACCTCCAGGAGATCTTCAAGATCTATTTGTGGTTCAGGAGCTGCTGCCTCTGTTTCCTCCCTTAGCTAAAAAAAGGAAAAAAACCACCAGAGTTAATTAACCTTCAAACTTCTAAGAACTCTAGAGGCCATCTTTAAAGAACTAAGCAGCTGAGTTACAATAAAACAACGCTGCAAAATTGAGGTTGAGATATAAATCATCTCAAAAAAGGGAGGTTCTTATAATGAGGGCAGGGATTCCACCCCCTTTGTGGTGTCTCTTACAGCCACTCATCCTGAAGTACACATTCTTCGTCTTTTACCACTACACTGCTCAGGGATCATCACCCATCATTGGAAGACCATTTCAAGGATATCAAACTGCAGTGCCATGTACACCAGCCTGTGACAACCTTCCTCTATGAAGAGTTCACCAAACAGAACTCCAACAGGCTTAATCTTAGAGAGGCATAAATAACAGAAGGAGATTTTAGGGTTTTACACTAATTGCACTCACCTACTTTGTATTTATACTAAGGCTTTTTGCAGTAATGGAGAGAAAAATAGTTATGCTGTTGAAAGACCTAACAATATTTTGCCAGCTTTCTCTAATAGACAGGAAAGGGATATAATACCCTCCTTTAATGTAAGAGGGACCCCAAGTTTTGTAAGAGGGACCCCAGCTTGGTGACTGGAATAATAATCTTGTACTACATGGGGGTGTTAGTCAGAAACATTTGTAAACTTGATCACAGACACATTTTAGCTTCACAAATCTTTGCAAGCAAAGCAGCCTGTGTTTTTCCAGTGTATTTGCAAAATGAATCTTTTACAGCACAACACCAGTGGTATTTTGGCATAGTAATCAGTAGAATAAGGTTACTGGGTGAACAGCACAGTACCTGATTGCCAGGTTGTGGCATTTATGGATGTGTATGTAAAACATTAAACAATAAAGGCAATACTTACAGGAAAAAAAGAAGCTTTTCCTGAGCAGTCACTGATACCAAGCCAGAGAGGAAGTAGAAAGCCTTTGTTTAGCTTTGATACACAGCTGACTTAAGAATAAATAATAAATTTGAGTTAAATATATTGCACTGTGACCCACACAGTATTTCTTCTTAAAAGTAATAGTTTTCATGTGACTTTTCAGAAAACAGGTGTTGATCCAGTCTGATTTTGTCTCTGGTTAAGAAGCTAAGTAGGCTGAGAGGGCAAGATAGGGTAGGAAATCCCTGTGGTTTTTAGTCCTAGTGTGGATGCTGTTCTGGCTTCCATATGCAAGGAATCATCTTGAAAATCACAGAGTCTTAGTTTTGCTGCAAAAAAGCCTCATGACAGTAAACATCATAGCATTCCTTGTATCAGGAGGTGATGTTTGAACTCACCTTGCTGGCATTTGAATCTCTGGAAGACACCCAGGAACATTGCACTGCCAAGGGCAGGTGGAGCAAAGTAAGAGGTAACAGAGACAATTGTAATGGACGTTGATGGATACAAGGAAGCCCAAAGAAGCAGGACAACTAAATAGTCTTGTCCCAATACACAGAGGAGAGCAGGATGACCTGCTGGACATCTCTGTGATTACAAGTAATTTACTGTGGTACATGTATGTATTTGAAGAGATCCTATTAACAGTCTCTGACCTGGCACAGCATTATGTTATGTAGTTCCTTGTAGCAAATCTCTTATGCTGGCCTGAATACATCAGGAAGCAGGGAAATCTGTTGTGCTGAAGAGATATTAGCAAGGGCAATGCACTGGCAATCTGTTCCTGTAAGGGCATGGCTGGGTTTCTCACTTGTGCCTGCTGGGATTCTGCAGTAGGGAAAAAGAATCCCCTTTGGGCAGCTACTCTGATGACAGCAAACAGCTCTTAATTCTCTGGAAAACAGAAGTGATAACGTAAACTGACTTGTTTTTCTGCCACCTTTACAAGTGTGAAGGTCTATCTCTGTACACTTCAGCAAGTAAGAGTAGCACATGGAAAATCCCATCTTGGGTCATGTTACTGGTCATACCAAGTGCTTCTTGTCTATCTCAGAAAAGAAAGTGCCAAAAATTTAACTCTTTAAAACTGCAGTAATTCTCCAAAGGGCAAGATGTTCTGTTAATCAAAGCAGCAGCCATTCTCCTTGCTTATCTCCAGCAAACCTCAGCAGTCAGGAAAAGGACTCTCTGAACTGGGCTACCAACTCCAGGGACAGTCCCTTAAATGCCAGTGCAGGCATGGTTGGGAAGCAATATTGTCACTGCTGCTCTTTTGAACAGCCTTCACCCAGCAGGACTACCAAGCTAGCACTTTGCAGACACACTGAATTTTGTCTGTCTGACCGGGCCTGCTGATAACTTTTGCTCCCATGTGCACTGTATAATGTTTCATAATGCATTATCAAGAGGCCTAAGATACAGATGAGAATTTATTACTATCATTTTAATAAGCTATAGAAAACAACTGGAAATTCACAACTAACTTGAAGAGATTGGTCATTTTTACTAAGCAAGCTATGTTTGGGAAATCTAAAAAAGTTAGTTAACAGAAACAGTAATATACTCATTTCCAGAGGAGCCATGCATTTGCAGCAGAAGGAAGGACCTTTTTCTTCATATTTGTGTTCTGCCTGTTCTTTGCTTAAGGTATAAATTAAAACAGAAATGAACTATTTTTATCTCTCAACATGGCATGAGAATCTGGCACATTCCCACAAATATCAAATAGGAAGCAGTCGCACAGAAAATTATTATAATAACGATTATAATAATAAAAAACAACAGCAACAACTAGGACAGACTTAGAAGCAGTTCCTAAAGTCTGGGTCTTCAGCTGTGGAGGTGACATCATTTATAGCTCTCAGGCCCAGAAAATCAGCCTGGGCAGGCAAAATTTTCTCTGTACCATCATGGCAAGTAGCATGAAGCCCACCATTCCTGGCCTGTTCTAACATGTCAATTGCACTGTTGATTGCAATTTGAAACTGCTGATGCTCAGAGCGGAAGACTCTAAGCAATCATCAGCTCCTATTTCCTTGTATCCCAGAAGTGTGCTTAACACTGCACACTGCAAATGCAGAATACAGGACAGAAAGGGCCTGGCAGTTCATTTAGTCTGTCCCCATCCAGGATATAAATAACTATTTTACACAATTTGTTAAAACCATCTGTGTCATCTGTTGAAGATGGAGATTCTCTGTGAGTCAAGAAAGCTGTGTTCTCTTACTGTATCAGCCACTGCCCTAGAGAGAAAAGCAAAACCCTTAATCAAGCTATTTAAATGGCTTTAAGATCATGATGTACAATGGGGGAAAGCCTTTCATCTTTTACCATACCGCACTCCAAAGGATTTTCTCCAACAGAAGAGCACTATTGCTTCTGAAAGCACCCAGCATTACTGTCATGCATCTAAGGACAATGTATGAATAGAAGCAATAGTACAGGGTTAAAATTTCAATATACCCAGGCAATGCTGGAATTTGAATGTCACTAACCCAGCAAAAAAATGCAACTGCTGAAGCAAAGACCTGTACCATTCAGGTGCTGGATGTGGGCACTCCTGGATCTTTCCTAATGGCACAGCTCTCAGGCAGGCAGGAGGAATTTGGGAGGGACTGTTTCTGGTGCAAAGAGAAGCTCAGGCAAGGGAGACAGCTCTGGGGATTGCTGAAGATGAAGGCATAAGATTTTTACATTTGATCAAAGCGTTTTTCTCCCATTCTTCCTTATTGCCAGTAGTGTGTCCAGACTCTGCAGTTACAGACACAGCACATTCCAAAATGTCTCATTCGAACAGCAGGTAGAGCCTCACTGTTGTGTCAAAAAGGAACAGGGATACACTGGGTTAGAGTTAACCCAGCTAGCCTGGACACTGCTCACTGCAAAGCCACTCCCCACAGGAGTTCAGCAACAGGAATCATCCTGGGTTTATACATCTCTCTAGGTTGTGCTACTCATGCTGAGCAATAGCTACACCCCCTCAGTGGGTGCAGCACCAGGCAGTTCAAAGCCAGTTGGATTGCATCAGTGCCAGCTTCCCTGCCTGCCGGCACACCAGTCAGAGTGCTGCAGAGGGGGCATGGAGATACCTGCTGCAAGTTGAAGACAAGGAACTGCTTCCAGTGAGACAGAGCAAGCAAACCTCTGAGCCAGCACACAGGGCCTCCAGATCCATCCCCCTGACAAGCAGGAGGCTGATTTGCCCCAGCTACTCACCCGGCACTGGTACAGCTCCTGCAGCTGGGCGTTGATCCATTCCTCCAGGTCTAGCCAGCGCTGTAGGTCTTTGCGGTTGTACTTTATGGTCAGCTTGCCCAGCTTCCTGTGTGATGATTCCTCCCCAGGTTTCTCTGGAGTCTGGAAAGTCACCCGGGGCAGAGCACTGGAGTTGCTGGCCATCCTCACCGCCTTCTCCTCTGACAGCAGGAACCCGCCTTCTTCTGGGCTCCCTCACACCTTTTCTGTCTCCTTTAAGCAAAGCCTCTCTGCAACCAGTGTCTCCCAGCACAAGCTAGTTACAGGCACCAAAGGTGGGAGGCATTGGTGATCCTAGGGAGAGAGTTGGGGTGGCCACAGGGCTGGGGCAGCAGCCAGGCTCTGCAGACAGAGTTACAGCCGTGGACTCTTGGGTTTCACCATCAGATGTGCTGACAGGAGCAGGGAGGCAGGCAGAGTTGTTGTAATAACATCTGTCGTTAAAAGAAGCCAAGTGAACCAGGGAATTGATGAACCATGTTTGTTAATATTTAACACAAGTCAGCTCCAAGAGGTGGGGAAGAAGGAGGCTTAAATTACTGTTTTCCTACAGGCATAACTTACATGCATGTGCAATTCCAGAGGGCTGATCATACATAATGCATTGAATCCTGCTGCAGTTCATACTCAGTAAACTGCCTGCAGCTACAGGGTTTAGCTCCCTTTGAGATGGTATATTTGGCATTTTCCAGCTAAAGCACTGGAGCCAGCACAGATAAGAAGTGGTCTGGAATCAAGCAGCTCATCCATTACTTTACAGCAGTAGGTCAGGAAATGACACTGAAACGCAAAGTTGGGCTCAGCAGTTCCATTTTTTGTTCTATATTCTCTAAGTTAACTCCAGCTCTCTCCAAAATTTCTGTAGAAATCCCAGTGACATGAATTTAAAGTTATTTGAGCAAGGAAATTCTGGGATAGAACAAAATATCTGTGCTCATATTAAGAAAAAAGTTCAGTATTTGATGTGATGACACTGCAGGGGAAGATCTCCCTAGGGGTATGGCACCATCTCCTTCCCACAGAAAAGTATTCATGGTAAACAGGTTCACCTGCTGAGGCATCATAAATGGCTATCAGACTATATATTATCAATGCTTGGTTTACAGTTTCTTCCCAGCTGGTTAAAGGTCTGCAGCATTATTGGCCTATACCATTTAGAAGGATATGTGTAAGAAGTGCACACTGCTGCTCTGTTCAGAGGAACAGAAATCAGGCTGGCTGTGATGGCACTGGGACACCTGCGTCCCTCCAGACGCTGTCACACCTCCTTTATTCAGCTGTTCCCAGAGCCCTCCAGCAGCCTGCCCAGGGAACTGACCCACCACATGGACAAACCCTCCATCCTGAAGCAGATCAAACACCTCCAATCTCATGATTCATGTGGAAAAAGCAAGTAAGCCTCTGCTGTCAGGAGCCAAGGTGTTTCCAGTTCGGAGGCCAAGAGCTACACAAGCCAGAGGAAAAGCAAGTGACCCTTCTCCCACTGGAAGGTGCTGCCAGGCAGCATGAGGCAGTCTGCAGAGGGGCCAGCCCCCTGGCACAGTTCTGTCCCCAGAGGGATGGTGGTACAGCCAGCCAGCAAAATCTTGTACACAGGGTGGTAGAAAAATGAGCAGGGCCATTAGAGCCCTTCTTTTCATCCTTAATGTGAGAAAAAACAAACAACAAACAAACAAACAAACACCCCCAAAAAACAACAACAAACCAAAACAAAACAATCCTTTTCAGATGGGAAATTCTGCAATTTGCTTCCACATACATGAAGAATAACGTATTAAAGTATAACTGAAACTGATTATTATTTCCTCTGTTTTTCTGACAGCCTAAAACTTCTGTTCAGAAGACAACTATTTGCTATTTAATTTTAGCAGCTTTATCCCTTTGTCCTCACTGTTTGGCTGTATCCCCTTCTAATCCCAGTCCTAAAACTTCCTTATTTAGATCAAAGTTACACAGAAAAATCTGTGTTGAGAGGCTTGTAGCATACTTAGTAAGTGCAGGTTCTTCAGAGATTCTTAATAGTGGAAACACTGTAAAATCCATTGAAAAACTTAAAATGCCTTAACAACTATTGACTTTTCAAATATTAATATGGCCTAAAATGGGCAGATATTCACAAGGTAAGTCTGGACAAAAGGACACACATTCAGGTGATAAATTCCTGTCTCCAAACAGAAGTGCTCTATTTTGGTGTTCAAGGACTGGCATGTTTGAAAGAGGAAAAGAGGGAGAAAACTGTGCTTCTTTGGTCCCAAGAATCTCCAGAGAGGCTGGCATTAAGAGCAGAGCAAGAGGACCAGACTTAAAGGAGAAGCTACTTGTTATCCCTGAGTCACTCCAAATATCTGCAGCAGCTGAAGGGCTGGCAGGGAAGCTCCTTTTTTCCATCCCCTGTGCTAACTCTGGTGCTCTTGAGCAGTTTAGTTAATCTCTACATGAAAGGTGGGGTTTGCCCTGTTAATATTCTGCCAGCACAGTTGAATTTATGAAGCAGAGGGTCCAGAAGCCACAAAGAGCTATGAAAATGAGGAAAAAGGGAACAGAAGCTGCTCTAGTGGCTCTTCAAATAACTTGAACCACTGTTGAGTTGTAACCTCACTTGAGCTGAAATGCCACAGCTGAAACAGCCTACAAGACTGTTGTGTAACAGACTCACCCCACACCTGTACTCTATCAAAAAAGTAACAAACAAGGGGCACAAGCCCTGCTGCTGCTCCATCAGTGCCACCCTACACTGAACAAGACATTCAGAGGATGATGTCAGAGGCCATCTCAGGAAAACTGTAATCCAAAATGAGCCAGATTACAGGATGTTCATCATAGTGCTTTGGTTTATTTCAGCTTAGTCATGAATTTGTTGTAATAAGAAGGTGGCAACATAGAAATAAATGTTTACTGATAAAGTAGGTCTCCTCCAGTAATAAACTGTTTTAATCTATGATTAAAGCAAGAAGAAGAAGCAAAACCAGTGCAAGATCAGTCCTTGAGGGTGTGGTAAAAGTTCCTGCAGGCACAGGGCTGGGTGTCTCATTCAAGGTGGGGGATATTGGCCCCTTGAATGAGGCAGCATCTCCTACGGGTGCACCTGCCATCTGCCAGTGCTGGCAAATGCCAGCTGCCACCAGAAAAGAAGCAGCTTCAAGTCTTCCTTCACAGTGCCACACCCCATCCTGTCCTTTGCTTGCATCACAGCAGATTCACGTGGCCAAAGGGACAGAAAGACATTCACCATCTTGTTTGGACAGAAACTCAGAGATCTCAGGCATGGCTGGGAGATGGAATGTGATTTTCAATCTAGTCATCTCTCCCTGTAGCCTCAGGCATACAACCTGGACAAAATTTCTGGAGTGAACACACATACTTGGGCAACTGAGTCATCTAATCAGACAACCTGTCTCTTCACAAGAGCTGTGCACACTTAAGCTCCCATGGACCTCCTGCTGCAGCTGCTTGTGATCATGTCCCCTGCAAATCTGCATATCATTTATGTTGGTGAATAAAGGGAGTTTAAACATGGCCAACACATTTGAATTATTAGACTGAAAGAAACACTATGCCTCAGCTTCCATGTGTGTGACCTGGGGTTGCTGATCCTCCAAGCCTAGACTAAAAGTGAAAGGAGAGGAGGATTAAGTACTGTGGAGCTGGACTTTTATCTGGACTTTTATGACTGTCCATAGTGCCAGAGAGAGCCACCAAACCAAGCTGAGCATAGGCACCATAGTACCAAACAGCTGTGACATTGATCCAGGCAGCAGAGCATCCAAGGGCATGAGTCAGATCCAGTTACACTCCTCTGTTCTTGAAGCTAGTAATCTCCATCCTACACCTGTGACCTAAGCTAGTGCTTCTCTTTCTTCCTGAGCTGATGACTGTGGTGTGTGCTTAATAATTCAGCAGGGCCCCAGCTCATCTTTCCACAGAACCAGGTTGGCCCCTTTCCCTTGAGTCCCAGCCTAGTGAGGAACATTTCCCTTCAAGACAGCAGAAGCCACTCTCCACCTGCTTTAGAAAATAATCACTTTCTCTGTGGTTGCAAATGTAATAGTTAGCACAAATTAAACCAGAGAAGCCAGGAGAGGTGACTGTATCAATATTACAGTGACACCACAAGGTTAAGAGGTTCTGTTCCTTCCTGGGAACAGGAATAGGCACAGGAAAAAAAAAATACGCAGAGAAATAAGACAATGTAGCAAGGACTGGAGATTTAAAAAAAATCCAAAGCCCTAAGTGAGCAACCCCAGTACACCCAGCATCTCGATACCCATCATCCACTTTCTTTATTTTTCAGTGTCTCCATGGGAGCATGGAAACCAAAAAGGCTGCACAATTGCCTCAGAGTTCTAACAAGTAAGAGGGAGACTGCATCATCTCTCACCGTCAGCTTCTGGAGACATGGGGAAGCAGACCAGGGTATCCAGCTCATACAGTCCCCACATTCACCTGAGAGGTACTACCACCTTCCCATCAGCACAGGCTGAGAAGCCTCTACATTCTTCAGCCAGGTGTCAGTGATCAGCCTTACTCCTTTCTCCTGACAGGCTCACCTTTCATAAGGCACTGAAAGGGCACTGGGAAGGAATAATGACAAGTGCCAGAGGAAAACATTTCCCAGTTTGACTGATCGTCCTAAAATTCCACTGTTTGGCGCCATCTCAGAGAACAGAGAGGTCTCAGCAATAAAGAGGTCAGGCGTGCTGGCCTGCCCACCTGCCCTCCCTCTGGCCTCTGTCGCTGGCAGTCAGGTGAAGCATAAAGGCTAATGTCTCATCAGCAGTTCAGAATGGTAAATGAGAAATAGTTGTACCTACTCCTTTGGCACACCAATTTTCCTTTTCTGTGTCCATCCACAGACATCCTGGAGGTAGCAGGTTGAGTAGGCATCTCCACTGAGAAAGAAGACCCCCTTCCCATTGAATACTTAGGTGAAGCTGTCCTGGTTTGAAAGACAGGTGTCTGCTAAAGAGGGGCAAGGCCTCTCTAGGAAATGGAGAATTCAAATCCTCTCCCTCCAAATTATTATAATTTAGAAAATTAAAGGGGCTTTCAGGCAGAGGCATGGGGATAGGAATAACAGTTCTTTACTAGTATGTATAACAAGACAAACAAACAACAACAACTACAGCATTAATAATAAACAGAACCAGGAAAACCTCGAGGAGCTTTGATTCACAAAGCCCGGGGCAGTCTGATCTCTTGGGACTCCGAGAGCACCAAGCTGGAAGGGTGGAAAATCCCGGGCTGGTGGGTGAGACCAGAGCTCTGCCTGTGGTGGCTGGAACGGTGGGGATGTCCCGGCAGGGCAGGGCAGGGCAGGGCAGTGCGGGGCCAGAGCAGCAAAAGCCTCCAAGCAGCGCCGAAGGAAACAGCGGCGGGACAGGGCCGGCCCGGCCCCAGCAGGGCAGGAGGAGCAGCTCAGAGCTCCGGGCACACACAGATGCTGGGAGATTCTCCCAGGACCGGACCCGGCGGTGACAGCGAACTCCTCCCGCAGCGAGCAGCAGCCTGGCCGCCCTCTCTGCGATGCCGAGAGCAAGAGAGAGAAGCTGCCCCCAGCCCTGTCCTTTACCTGCCCCAAAACTCGCTTCATCTCCCCCTCCCGACTTCTGGCCACCTCTTTGTTCTAGTCAAGCACCCATACCTACCCAGTAGGTAGTCTCCTAGCAACTTTATAGGGAAAAAAATCTCTTAAGTAAAAAGGAACAAACGTAACCCCCAACAGAAGCTGACAGCATGAATTAGATGCCAAAACAATTGTTTGGAGATCTTTGAAAACCTGCCCTTGTTGTTTGTTGCTATCTCTCTTTCTTTGTTTCTCTTCCTCACTACTCTGCTGTTTCCCTAGAGAAAGAAGTCTGAGGCACCGACAGCATGATCAATGTTTTCATGCAGCACAGAAGTTTCAGTAAGTCTTTGAATAGTGGAGTTGGCGACAAGAAAACTCTGGCTGAATAGTTGAAGGGGGTCTTGCTTGTTTCTCAACTGCTTTCAACATTTTAGGCTTGCAGAGTCTGTACAGCTCTTGCACCAAGAAGTTTATTATGACCCAGTCCCCTTGAAAGGTTCCATTTGCAGGGACTGTACTGCTGATACCTGCAGGGAAATCACTATCTACAAGCACGGGAGAACAAGGGAAAGCAGACCTTCCCAGGAGGCACTGGCAGCTGGCCTGAAGGTGTTGAAAGAAGATCTCTGGGAATGTCTTTGCTGTAGGAAGTAATGGAGGAGAGTCGATAGAGAACCCTATGGGCAATCCTGTTCCACTCACAGGTGCTGAAGAACAGATCAAGTTGTCATGAGAACTTCAGTGCGAAATGTAAGTTTATTCTGGTTCCTGCAAATTGAAGGTTCTTTGCTTCACATTTCCATACCCAACTCCATGCAAAAGCCTAGCATAGACAGCACAAAAATGCAAATACTTTCTTGGTGTAACCAGTCTAGACACTGTTTCCACTTCTTCCTTTCCTAGTGCTCCTGCCCTTAGGGGTTTACCTTGACCAGCAACATTAAAATAAAAACCAGTGCCATGAAATCCTAGACAAGAACATCCCCAAAGAAAGAATATACCCTCATTGTAACTCCCTTCCCCAAAGCTACCTCCATGCAATGGGAATGACTCTCAGGAGGACTCAGCAGCCTGTCATCCTTTCTCCTGCTTTGTTCCACAGGACCAGTGGTTACTCATAGCCTGATGAGATCCCTTCCTGTCTCCTTCCTTTGCCACATCTTTGTGCCGTCACTTGTATCCGGGTCTCACCCCTAAACCACACCAGGAGGTTTAACCTGAGGCAAATACAACAAAACAAACAAGCAAACCTGTCTCCCAAGTGTTAATTACACATGGAGTGGTTCCCAGGTAAAACACAGCAGAATGGATTTGTCTGCAGCAGCCGGTGGGACAAGCTGCTGTGAGGAAGTCATTGCGGATGGTGATGCCATGGAGCTGCACAGCGGGGCAAAGGGGAACCTGAACCAAGTCTTCCTTATTTCTGCCTGTTGGAGTCACTTCCTCCTGGCAGGTGGGCATCCAGCTGCCAAAAGTGCTGTGGACTCAAGTGCAATCACACAGAAAGAAGGCAGGTGATGGAGGCTCCTGCACTGCATTTGTTACAAGGCATATGTGTCTAAAACCTCTTTTAATCATAGTCAAATATTAAACTATGGTGTGGTTTACCTCCTGAGTCATCCTCAGAATAGTTATTTCCAGACTGAGAGCAGACACTTCAAAGACAGACAAAAGTTAACAATGACTCACTGCTTCAGGACCCCTTAAAAACACTCCCAAGTTATAAAATCACACACCCTACTTTCCCTTCACGCTAACATGAATAATACATGTGTCAGCTGAAGCCGTGGGAATTTATTCATTTTGCAGAAGATGAGGGCTGTAAGGGGATTTTGAGGTTAGCAGAGCAAAAATCGAATTACTGATTTGGAAGAAGAGCTGCTGCCACAGAGAGGGGCTTCTAGTAGAAGTCGTCAATCTTGGGCCCCATCTCAATTAAAATTTTAATTACTGAATTCCTCTGGAATAAACTGGGCATATTTAGAAACTGTGCTGCTGTTACTGAATATACTGAATAAAACTAAATATGAAGTGACTATAAAGGCAGTTAGGGTGAGCAGAAGAAAACCTTGCAGCAGAATTTAGCACAGCCTTCTGCTAAGAGTAAAAGCCAATAAAAACACCTATTCTGAAGGCTAGGCTTCATCCTCTTATGAAGGGGCTCATCCTTTCATAAATATTTTTTTTAAGTGGGGGGAGACACTAGAGATGCCAATCAATGAATCCTCCCAGCTCTGTGTTTGTAGGAATTACATTACTCCTATATTGTTTGGCACAAGCAGAAGAGACATCATGTCCTTCAGGTTTGTAGGAAATCTGTGACAGATTTTATAACACAACACTACTGCTGAGGTAGATTAAATTATTGCCAGTGAGACAAAAATACCAAACTACAGTGTTTAGGCACAATTCTGCCAGTGTGGATAACCAAACACAGTCACTGGTTTGCCATGGGGCCAACTGCTCCCTGAGCTCCCTGCTCCTGTGTCAGAGAACTGCACTGAGCCTTACCTGGCTCCACACTGAAGGCTTTGAATATTTATCCAGGAAAAATCTATTCCAGGTCAAACACAAGAGAGAGTTCCCAGCAGAGCATCTCAGGAAGTGCAGAATAGGAGACAACCTTGTTGCCATTGTTTTTTCTCCTGCATATATTTAGATGTTCAAATACAACAAAACAAGCAAGATCAGCTCCCCTTTTGCTGCTTGCATGGTCTGCAGGCAGGTTGAAAAGATCTAGTTTGTAAATGGGGTGGGAGACACCCATGCTTCTTCTGACAAAGATTCATAAAGCCAATGAGGAAAGCAAACATCTCTTTGCTCTGCAGGTACACGTTTTGTCCTATCAATTTTCAAGGTTTTTTTTATATCTTACCACTGCCAGATAGAAGCAATTCCCTCTTCCCAACAGATGTCAGTACTATACAAATGTCAACATCAGGCCATAGAAAGTCATAAGAGGTATGGAAAAATAGTATTCCTACAATATTATCTTCCAGTGGTGCTTGTGACAGCCAGGAGGCAGGGAACATGTCTTTAAGAAGTCTCAAGAAATCCCGTGAGGATATACAAGGCTGGATCAGAGGTACAGAAAGAAACAGCAAGAATTGAAATGCTGGACACCAGAATGGTCTCCCAAAGCACAAAGCCACTTGCTGTTTGATACATAGCTGCTGCTCACCACCACTTTCCAAAGACATACCATGAAATGGCATCTCAGATTTGCTGTTACTTTAAGTGCTGAAATATTTCATTATAAATAATGCCCAAGCAAATTACCAACACTCCCAGCTTTCCTAAGGACAATGACAGAGGGATAAGAGCAGTTTGCGCTGGGGTTTTAGGACTGTTTACAGACAGAGGGGCTGGATGACACAGGTGCATGTGTTGAACAGAGGAATTTGATCATGGATCTGCAAGTAGAAGCACAAAGGGGGAAAATACATGGACAGGCAGCACGTGCTTTCCTGTGGCCCCAAACAGCACCGTCCTGCAAGGCAAGGGTATTACAATTGTACCACAGCTAACCTATACGAGACTGAGAACACTGAAAGGCTGCTCATGGGGAAGGGGGCGGGGGGGGTGTTAATAAAAATTTTCACTGCTGTGGTAGCAGGGGTCTTGCCACCCAGGCACCCTCCAAGTATGATCCCAAAGGCTTTTACTGAAAAAAAAAAAAGAAAGAAAAAAAAGAAAAAAAAAGTGTCCCAAGAGCAGGGAATTTATGATTTCGGTGTGCCTGCACAAAACCTCTTGAGCAGCAACGGCGACAGGCTGCAAGGCTGACTCATTTGGGTTACCGAGACACAGGCTAATGATGGATGCTCCGTCCCAGTGACACACCGGAGCGCAAGGGCACCTGCCACAGGACACAGACCGCCTGCTTCTCGGCTTTCGGTTCCTTTGGAGCACCCTTAGCACGGGGATGCAGCTAGCATCTAGCAGGTGGGATGTTCGCCTGAAGCGGCTGCCCTCGCACCTGCGGAAACGAGAGAATCCCTCCCCGCTCCGCTCCAAAGGGAGTAGAAGATCCTATCAGTTTGTCACTCCTCCCCTTCCTCTTACGCAACTCAGCATGAAGGGAGTGACTTGATTTTTTTTCCCCCACTCTCTCAGGGAGTTGGTTTTCACTTCCTGTGCTGGCCGAGCCTTTGTCTCCGCTGGGCGCAGCTGGAGGCGCACCTGAGGGGCGAAGGCACAGCGGGGCGGCGGGGACACGCCGCTCCCGGCAGCAGCTTCAGCCGAGAGCGCCCAGGTGGGGCCGAGAGCACTTGTCTGGGGGTGAGGTGCAGGTCAGGGGACACACCGGCCACCTCGGGGCCAGCCGGGATCCAGAGCGCAGCCTCGGCCGTGCTCCGGCTCCCCCTCGCCCCGGGTTGGCATGCACTTGAACACCGTCCCTCTTAGCTTCATATGTCTTCTCCCTTCCTGTAGGAAAAGCTTGAACTCTCAAGACAGTGAGAATCGGGACGCCAGGATGGCCAGAAGGAGTCCGGGTCCGTGGTTTGTGCCCTGGGTCTGCTTGGTTCTGGTGCTGGACTTGGGCGAAGGGCAGGAGGAAAAACCCTTCGGTGAAATGTGCCTGGAGGACTTTACGGCAGGGCTGCCGGACTGGGTGCTGGACACAGACGCCTCCGTCCAGAACGGAGCCACCTTCTTGTCGTCCCCCAAGGTGCCTCGGAGCAGGGACTGCATGAGAGCCTGCTGTAAGGACCCCGCTTGTAACCTGGCTCTCGTGGAGCAGGGCCCGGGCTCGGAGGAGGACCACATCCAGGGCTGCTTTCTGCTCAATTGCCTCTATGAGAAGACTTTCGTCTGCAGGTTCGCCAGGAAGATTGGCTTTCTCAACTTCTTGAAGAAGGAGGTGTACGATTCCTACCAGGCGATGCAGAATCACAGACCTAGTGGTAAGGTGCCCGTAATGGATCCCTGCAAACCGGGTCTGGAAGAGCATTAATGGTTACTTGGTGCCAGATCCTCCAGCCAGCATATGAGCAGCAGTGCTGCCAAACACCGGGGGTAGACTGATGCTAAAGAAGGTGTTTCTGTGTTTTCTTCTGCCACAAAAGTTTTCCTAATCCCCAATACTCATTTTTAAGATCAGTGCCTCAGATTACCTGTTACTAAATGAATAGGGACTCTCTGTTTAACCTGTTTGAAGCAGATGGAGTGTGTGATTACCAAAGTCAGAATTTTTGCTACTTGACAATGTAGAGAAAAGAGTATTATTTTTCTTCTCCCTTCTGTTGGGCCTTTGAGGTTGAAAAGTGAAATCTTCTAAAAATCTACACATCACCAGGTTTTAAAGGGCTGCATTAATCTCTTAATTGCTCAGGGGCTGGAGGCAGGATGCAATCCACTTACCTTTATTTAACAGCAGCCTGGACGGTGAGGTGTGTCAGTATTGCTTTGTTTGTTGAGGGAGGCTGGTTATAAAATTTCCCCTTTGGAGGTGGGTTTCTCCTTCCCAGTCCCTGTTTCCCTGCTCTAAAAGATGCACCTGGACACAGAGAGCCAGGTAGAAAATGAGCTAATCTGAAGCTGGCCACCTGCCTTCTCCAAAGAATTGCAATGTGCTCAGAAACACTAAAACCACAGCAGTTCCTCCTTTTGTCCCCTCCTTCTGTGTTTTGGTTGAAGCCTAAGAAGGCTAGCATGTTTCTAGCCTGGCTGAGTCTTTGGCAACCATAACAACCATAACCAGTTTATCATTTGTTGATCCCTGGGCAGGGCTGTTCAGGGATATCTCTGTGGGTAATCCTCCTCACACCCCCTCTCAGCCCACCTGTGGGAAGGAAAGGATCTGTGAAGATGGCAAGGGGAGCATCCAGGTGGGTGCAAGGGCTTGATGATGTGAGCTGAATAGATCTTTGATCTGCTGGGATGTGCCAGCCTGAGGCCTTGTGGGTGCCGGAGGTGGGAAATGGCCCCAAACTCCACAATGACCACTTCTCCATCCTGAGAAGCAGTGTGAGGGGTTTGGAGCAGGGCACGACTTCTCTGAGGCAGCCATTGGATGTTGCTGGTTTGAACAGCAGTGTGGCAGAAGTGCTCCTCCTGGTCCTCTGTCGCTACTTGTGGCTTCCTACTGGATTTTAGGGTCTTTTGCTAAAAGTGTCTCACTGTTTCAGTAGTTGTCCCATATCTCCATTCCAGCTTCAAAATCCTTTTCACAGGAGCTGCAGTTAGGGAGGAATTGGAGGCCACATTACCAAGACTGGAGGTGGTATGCTGGCAGCTGTCTAAACTCCTATATGCTTTGTTGTAGGAGGAAAAGGGAATGCATCATCTCCAGTACATCCTGATTTCACAAGATTAGATTAAAATACAATGTACTGTTGAGTAATTCAGCCTCTTTACCTCTGTGGAGCGGTGCCTCATACAAGAAGACTGCAAGCCCCTCGTCCCTTGGCTGGTCCCAGGGCCTGGCATTCCATGTGTGCAGATCTTTAGAAAGTGTCCCGGGGTCACCGACCTCTCTGTGTGAGCAGCAGTGACTCATTTGCTAAAATATGGCACCGAGCTGCAGCACCCCAGCCACCAATATGCAGTTGCTGTCTTGCAGTCCATCCCTAGTGCTCCTTTCACCGATCCTGGGATGGCTGCGGTAGAGCAGGAAGACCCCGGAGGGCTTATCAGAGAGGAGTGAAATGCACTCCAGAAATGCAGCTCGGGTTACTCTGCCTGGAGGCGGCCGTGCCTCTCCTCACCCACGTGGGGCTTGTGCCTCGGACTGCTGTGGGTGTAGGGAGGGCTCGCTCTCTTCTGTGGCTGTGTTTGACCTTCAGAGGGTGCTGGGTGCCAGGCAGGTCTCCAGCTGCAGTGACAGATCTGGGCAGCTCGCTGCTGTGTGTTTGGATCAGGCTGCGATGTTTGTGCTGTGCTTTGATGAGAAATGCGTTCCCCTCCTCTCTGATTTTTTTAGGCATTGCCTTTGATACCAAAAGCTTTCTGAATCACTTTGAATGACACTGGAGGCTAGCAGGGGAGAGAGACCAATCTTACTGGAGAAATAGCTGAGTCCTCCTCCCCATAGCAGATGATGAGACACTTAAGAATGCAAACGTCCATTTTGATTCAGATATAAATCAAATCCAAACCAAAACCCCAAGCCCCTCCAGCTATGTTGCTGGAATTGGGTCCATGCAGGACCTGTCTGGACAGGAAGGTGGATGCCTGGCTGTCACTGAGGGGGAAAAGGGGAAGGGCACAACGGGGCAGGTGCAGGAGGCCAGATGAAGGAGCCTCTGGGCACTGAGCGTGTTCACCTGCAGCATAAGGAAGCTCTACAGCATTTTTTCTTCAGGACCTTTTAGGGATGCCTGAAGAGGCCGGGTGAAACAAGTGTTAAAGGAAGCTGTTTTCAACATGGGAAGTCTTCCTCCCAAAATCTCGGCCCAGGTTTTGGACTGGAGACAAAACTGTGTAGTTTTCCTGCTGTTGTGCTGTATCACTGCTGAAATGTGAAGTTTTGTGACTGCTCTGGATCCCACATTACCGCCAGCCCCAATTCTGGCTCTGAGGGTCTGCAGGAAGCTTATCTGCTGCTTTATCATGCATTCCTTTCCTGTATGTGCTGCTCTCAGGTGTCCTGGGAGCCTTTACCTGTATCACTCTTCCAACACCCTCTGCAATGCTAAGAATTAAATGCATGTTTTTTCTAGTGAATAATGAAATATGCAGTTAGTGATCCCAGTGGGTGATGTTAAACAAAAAAGTCACACGTTATGAGAACCACACTACTCCTGCTACTGCAGGGAGCAGGCCTGTTGAATTAAGAGGTTTATTTATGTTTAGGAGGAGACTAGGTAACACATGAAAGAGAGCACACAGCTGGGGGCTGCTGAATGGGCAAATTTAATCTTGGAGGGTTTCTGGAGCCTGATGGAAGTAGCTGAAAGCTGGGAGAGGGTATTCTTGCAGTGCTGTTGTTCAAGCATCCACAGCAAGACTGTTGGCAACTGAACACAGGGACAGAAGTACCTGCTCTAACCCACTGTGCCATTCTTACAGTGTTAGGACTTCAGAAAAACCTGTGGGTACAGGCCATAATGAATACAGCTGAAATCTGGGTTCTGCACATCTTCTGAATATATTTTCAGTATTTTGAAGAACAAGAGCTTCTGAGTTCTTTGTAAGCTGGTGATGACAGCCTGGCACTGTCTCTTGCCTGTTTCAGCTAACGTACAGCCTGAAGTCTCTGATGTTATTGTTAAAAGGCATGATCTTCTTAAATGGTTCTCTCAGCCTGAACTTTGGTGCGAGTTTTCTGCCTGGCTCATCCGGGAGGGGCAGGCTCACCTGCCTTTATTGGTTATAATGGAGCCCAGTGTTTAAGTAACTAGCCCAGCTTATTCTGGTCTAGGCAAACCAGTTTTAGGTGTGAAACTGGAAAATAACCTCCCTGAACCTTTGTCCATTTCTTGAACCGAACCTTTTGTGGTTGTTGTGAAATGCTCAGTGACACTCTCCTTCTCCTGTTGAATCCTGGGCTTGTGAGTGGGAGATGGGAAGTGCTTGGGAACCACAGGGTTCTGATCAGATACACCTGCTTCTGCCTCACCATGGAGGGAGATTTGCAGGCTAAAACTTTGGTAATGCATTCCAAAAGGAGAGGTCCCCAAGAGTGAAGCTGGTTCCCCAAGTGGTTCCATGCTGGTCTCCATTCTGTGGGTGACTAAAATGAGCAGCACTGGTATCGCTGGGGCTGGGACAGATCCCCCCCTTGGCTGATGCTGTTGAGCCCTGAGCCAGCTGCTCATCCTTAAGCTCAGACCAGGAGATGGGAAGTTGCATAATCAGCACCCACAGCACAGATTCAGAAGCTAATGTGTACTGGAAGGGTCCTGGAAGGCCAGCTGGTCCAGTTCCCTGCTCAGAGTGGGTGATGAGGGGCTTCCACTCCATGAAATCAGTGTTTGTCATGCAGCATTTACTGAAGTGGCTACTTCATGTCCTGTCTCCGGAGCTCCAGTCTCCTCGAGAGACTGGAGGTACAAACCAGTCTTTACTAAAATGGCATAAACACCTGTGGGAGAGTCTTTGCCTGCTAAAACAAATAGGTTTCCCACACTCTGAGGAAGGATGGAGGGAACCTAGTGGCAGCAGCATCTTATGTTATTCTGAAAATGTAATCCATTCAGTCGTACTGCATTGTTTTAGAGAGGTTAAGTTGACCTGCTGTGTGCACCACTTACAAACCACTACAAAAACCTCTAGAAACTAATGCTGAGAGCTGCTTGGCTGTGCATGAATTGTTAGAAAACTGCTTTATCATGACCGTTTTTGCTGCCCAGCCAGGATGAAGCCCTAAAGTAAGAGCCTATATTTCTCTTTCTCCAGGCACTGCATTGTGTTGCCTTGTTCCCTTCTCTCTCTTTCCACCTCAGGCAAATTAGTACCGTGGCAGCATCCTTCATTACCTCTGCCCATGGAAATTGAGAGTTTTCTAGTGTGGATGGGTAAGGAAGCTGTTCACTTTTGAATGACTTCCCTGGAAGCAATGCAGGAGCAGAACTTTGGCATTTGTGGGAAGAGCCACACTGCTGCCCACCTGCTTTTGCAGCAGACGGCTTCCACTGGCTTCTGACACTTGAAATCTCCACGGTCCTCTGTCTCATGGATGCTGGAATTTGGGTGGCCTCATTTTTGCTCCTGTCTCTGCTCCTGGCCTGGTCAGTGGCTTTGAGCAGTGGCTTTTGTCCCTGGTGAGGTCTTTTCCTTCCTGGTGCCTCAGTGTCCCTTGTGCAAGCCACACTTGTCTCGTTTGCAAGTTGCTTCTGCAAAGGCAGTCAGCAGTGGGCTGTAAGGGCCCCTCATTCACCACGAGAAAGCTTTCCAGCTCTTTCTAGTGACAACCTCAAATCATTCTGAGGTATTTTTAAGCATTGCTTTGTAGTCAAAAAGCTCAGCTCTTTGAGTTTTGAGTACACTCAGCTACTCAGGGTGTATCTGCATGAACTCTGGCATAGAGAAAGTCTGGTTTTCTATAGATCTCAAGGACAAAAGCTAATATCTGAGTTCCATAAGAGAAAAACCTCCAATATGTGAGCTTTGCAAGTACATTCTGCCATGGGATTTCAATGCTGCCTGCAGGTTTGCATAGCAAGGTCCCTAGTGGGGTCTCTCCCCTCCATTTAGATGCTTACTTTTGAAGCCCTTGTAGAAATCTATTATCTTTTAAATTCCTGTTCCCCCATCAATTTTGGTTCAAGTTAACTCATTAGAGGTGAAGCCAGACAAGCCACTGACTGCGTGAGCTTTTAAAAAATAAGAAACTTTTTTAAAAGCGAAAATCAGGGCTCAGGCTTGAATACAGTGTGAGTAATAAAACTTTTTTAAGCAATTTGGATTTCCTCTATCAAGTTTTCCTCTGGAATCCTAAAGAAAAGATACATCCCCTAGATGTGTTACATAAATGGGAGTGGAAATTGTCACTTACATGTGACTCCAGAAGTATGTTTCACAATAAAAGCATGCCACAGACAGCATCATAAAGCTTTAACCTCCCTGTTAATTACTGAGTTTTACAGCAGAAACTTTCCATGGTCAAAAGAGCATTATAGCAAAGGTAACTTTCATTTTTACCACAGACTTTCAGAGCAAAACAGAGTGGAGTCTCCATTTGATGAGCAGTTTGTTGATACTCACTCTGGCTCAGTCAGCACTTGGTTCTGGAGCTCAGGTGGAAAAAAGCCGTGTTGCCAGGGAAGGCTTACTACACTCAGTGTGGCAGAAATACTCCAAAGTCACTGAACTTTCAGGCATCCTAAGAAGAAAAGGGATAGACTTGAAAAACAAATCCTTCATTTCTAGTGAGCATTACTCCTTGGCAGTCACCACAAATAAAGAAATACTCTTGACTCTTCTTCTGGATGTGAGGAGAGTCAGTAAATTTGGCCATTCAGAGATGGGAACTGGCGAAGTTGCTGACCCACTGAATAGAACTGAGCTTTTACTTGATCATGCAACCCACAACCCAAAGTAACTGGGTGTTTGGCCTGTAATTTTTTGTTTCAAGTGTACATGCTTAAAAATGTCAAGGAAAAACGTGATTTGGAGTCACGAGTTAGAGGATCAGCCTCTGTTGTTGTTGAAAAACTGGTCTTTTCCTTGTGCAATTGCACCCACCTACTGGGCTCACCCTGGCGGGACGGTGGCAGGGAGTAGGCTGCCTTTCCTCCTGCCAGGCTCCTGGAATTTGCCTAGCAGGAATGGCAGGAATGTGTCCCCTTTCCAGAGCTTGCAGTAGTGTGTGCAAGGTGACAAAAGAACTAAGTGGCCTGTTTTAATGTCAGGTTTGTTTGTACATATGCTTTGTATTAAATGTCCCTTCAGTAGACTGCAAGAGTCAACAGCTGGGATCTGAATCCAGATCCACACAAGATCCAAACAGGAAATTAAGAGCAAGTCTGCAACAGTGAAAATAAGCAGCTAATGGATTAATTTTCTAAGGGGTTTGTACACTAATCCTCTCCCTCAGTCACAGTTGATATAACAGTTATAAGAGTGATTTCTGTCTAGCTTATAAATGATGGTTGGTGCCTTTAAAAAAGACTCAGGCTGTGCTGGAACATTGAGTCTTGGACTTGGTACAGGTGCTACCAGGTGGAGTTTTATAGGCTGAGCTATGCACAAAGCCTGACATCAGAGACGTTCAGGCCAAAAGGAGTTATGAGTCAGGCTCAGTGGTGTCATTGTATAGGCTGTTCTTGCTAGCATGGGCAGGGATCAGTTTTCATCTCTTGTACTTACAGTCTGGAAAACCATTTAATAGATTGTGGAAGTTGCTGGTAAGCTAATCTGTGGAACGGTACAAAAACAACCAATCTCATGAATGGTGGTTTTGTGCTGTTTTAAAGGCATGTATGTCAGAGAGTGGGGTGGAAGATGAGCTGGAAGAGAAATATTTCCCATCCAAGTCCCACATTTTGTATCTCTGGCTAAATACACTAAGGTAGTGCTTAGAGAGAGTGGCAGGAATGATGAGAGTCCATCCCGCATTCTTTGGCACGCACATCAAGCTGTCTCCCTAAGTGAAGGGCAGACATTGCTCTGTGCTGTTCTGCGAGGTCCCACTCTCAGAAGCACAATGGCTGTACCACAGGGCCACCCTCTTATGGTGGTTCCTGTGGACAGAAGTGCCCAGGGAGCCAGCTGGCTCAGGAGACTGCAGTAATGGATTGTGGACTTCCTAAATTAGTGAGGGCAGTCATAATGGTACTGATTGCCTGTTGCTTGCTCCGGCTGCAAGGAGCACAGCTCTATAAAAGTGTTTTCCTTTCAGCAGTTGAAGTCTGGATTGATTTAGCCTGGAAGAATCCCCTTCCCTTGTCTTCCTGTAATGAAAACAAGGACTGGACCCTTCAGCCTCTTACCCAAGCCTTGTTCTACATTTCTTCTGCAGATGACCACCCTCCAATAGCCCGTGCTGTCAAGGACATGAGGGTACAGCCGGGGGAGCCAGTGATGCTGAGAGGTACAGAGAGCACGGACGACCATGGGATAGTCAGCTATGAATGGAAACAGATCCTTGGTGACCCCTCTGCAGAGATGAAGGTAGGGAGCTTCAGGGAATAAGCAGCTTGCTCAGGAGCACCTGTGGTCTGCACTAGGTTGGTCACTCAAAGCCCTGACTTAAAGGTCAACTTGTCCTTCCCTCTTCAAGCCAGTCCACCCAGGAGCCTGCTGCCAAAAACTGTGGAGCACTCCTTATGGTTGCCCTCCCTCTCCCACACACTACATAGAAGTGTCATTTTTGGCCTTACTAGGTCTCAGGCTCCCTCCATAGGATGCTGTCACAAGCCTTCCTGAGCAACACCTGACCTGCTTGAGTGGGAGCAGCTGAGAGGGCAGAGCTTCCATGCAAGAGCTGCCTCTGGTCCCATGATCCTATTGTTCAGTGGAGGGCCTTCTCTTAGTTTTACTCTGTCCACTTCAGTGCATTTCCTCTTCTGTCTCTGAACAATCCTGTGTCAAGCACTGCTTCTGTTCTCCTGGGACTTTTCCTGGACTTTGCCTCTCTTTGAAGCATTAAGTTCTTCCTCCTATTTTATCTGAGGTGGAGCAGAACTCATGACTCCTGCCTAGATCCAAGATCTCTGGGGTGTGAACACTGCCTATTTGCTAGATGTTAAAAGTGAATTGCGGCTTTAGAAGGGCCAATTATTTCTTTTAAACTTCTGCAAAATGCTTTGGAAAGCCATGGAGTTGATACAGAGTTCTTGTGTCACCTTTTGGAAGAATTAGTGAATGAGTACATCAGGCCCACAACTGATTTTGAACATCAGCAGTCACAAACTCTAGAGTGCCAAAGGGTCTGTGTAATTCAGCAAAAGCTCCTTTGCTTTTGCCTTTGCCCTAGCCCAACCAAAGCAACTTCTGTGGAGGGAGGGAGGTTCTCTAATATTATGCTGTATTAACTGCATAAAAATTATATATGGCAAGGCTGTGTTCTTTTGCAAACTTATCAAAACCAGAGGTAGCATGGAAATGAAGGTCCAATTCTGTTGTAAGTATAGAAGAAAAGTTTGTGTCAATAATATTGTAGCTTTCTCTTTTGACAAAATAATTAAATACAGCTACCTTATTCCCTAAGTACTAAGTAAATGATTCATAATAGGTTTTAAATTTTAAAAAGTATAGTAAAAACTACAGGTATTTCTTTTCAAAGTCCTTTTCAAAGAGTTTTATTTTCCCTTGTGCTTTCACAATGCCCCAAAACATGAAATATCTAATTGTGCTTGTGGTACTTGTTCTCTCTCTATTCCAGCTGGGAACCAGTCCATGGGCTTGGGGGGATTGTCTAGCACTGAGACATTTTTCATGTCAGACATCTGCTTGAAGGTTTCCATCCAAGTTCCTTTCTCCCTAATGCAGGAACATGGACCTTGCATAGTTTCAGTCACTCCTTCCTTAGAAGTACTTTTCTCCTACATCAGCCTTTCTTTTGCATTCTCAGAAGCATGAAGAAGATCAGGTAGAAATCTCCAACCTCCAGGTGGGGACTTACGTCTTCCAGCTCACTGTCACGGACACTGCACAACAGCAAGACTTCACCAACATCACCATCATAGTGCTGAGCTCTGAGCAGACAGAAGGTGAGCCTGAGCCCATACATATCTACCTGGAGTCCTCGAGCCTGGGTGCTGCTCTAGCATTATTGCTGCTCTGCTCAGAGGGGTAGATGGGAGAAGAGCACAACCAAGAGCCTGGACTAGCATGTCAGCTTTTCCCAGGAATAGCCTGCACCAGTAGTGCAAAGTCTCTGCATTCATAGTGATCTATTTTGGGGTTTTCACGTAATCTTGCAGGAGAGGGTGCCTGCAATAACCCCAACTGCTCTGCCTGTCATTGCTCTCTGCTGGGTGACCCCAGAGTGGATGAAGCTTGGGGTGCAGCTGAGGTTGCAAAACAGGAGAAGGTGAAAGGTCTTGTTGATTCTGTGGTTTTGCAGTGAAGGCCCTTAGGTTGCAGGGTAGGTTGAGTCATCTGCAAGACATTCAGTGTATCCCTGGATTTTTTTTCTTTAATGGCTTTGTTTAATAACAAAAATGTTCAGCACACTAGTGTATTAGGAGTAAGGAGTTCTTGGACAAATGGTTGACTAGTAGCTAAGCAGGGGATATCTTCCTCTACCTCAGGTACCATAAAAATATAAGAGCAGCCATGTCAAGTGATGCTAAAGGTCTGACCAAACTCCAATACACTGCATTCAACAGTGTGCAGAGGTTGGTACTTTGGAAAGAGTGCAAGAACATGACATGCTATCAGTAAATCTCTACTGTGCTTGACTAATCCCCAAGGATTTTTCAGCTAGGAGATTTTTTTAAGCAGAAGATGGTGTCTTTGTGTTTAATAACCATGTATGAATCCCTTTTTGACTTCATGTAATCTTTGAAAAGCAGCAACCTCCTGAAGCAAGGGGTTTCACAGCTTAACTATATGCTGTGTGGAGGTGCAGCTCCTTTTGTTTTGTGGATGTGGCACCTAATTGGGTTTTGTGACCCTCCCTTTCATATAAAAAAATTCATTCCTTGATTGCCTACTCTCCTTCTCCATGGTCAAGATTTTGTAAACCTTTCCTTGTCCTTTGACATGTCCTTTGGAAGATTTTGTTTGCCTTCACATATACAAAACAGAAAGTCTTCCAAAGGACTTAACCTAACCCAGACCCTTTTCTGTTAACTTTCTTGGTAGAGCATTGTTTGACTCCAAAGAAGGTGGGTTGGTGTCGGGGATCTTTTCCACGCTGGTTTTACAACCCGAGCCTTCAGCAGTGTGAGGAGTTCATTTTTGGTGGCTGCAAGGCCAACAAGAATAACTACTTACGGGAAGAGGAGTGTCAGCTCGCCTGCAAGAATGTCAGAGGTGAGTCCTTCAAAAATCCAGCCCCCTCTTTCTCATAGGATTGGGATGTCCCTATGGACAAGTACTGCAGCCTCTTGGCTGACACCTAGTTAGGCTGAGGAGACTGGCATAATATGGATGAGCAGTCATTGTCTTAAGCTTTCAACATATCTGACCCAGCCCCTAAATCACTGGACAGTGTCTCTGGTATTCCTCTGGCTGCAGAAGCCCTCACCAAATCTTTGTGTCGCATCTGAAACCTAAATTCAGAGAGCAGCATTGTGCAGTTGGGGACTGGAAGTGCTTCACTCCCAAAATGAAATTATTCTCCCTCCTTGGCACCCTCAAGCCACTGAGAACAATTTAGTGCTGCTCAGATAAATGGGCTGAGCCTCTGCCAGGCCCATTGCAGTGCACAGCTTAAGGAGGTTAAAGCCTTGGAAAAGAAAGACAATTTGGAAATGGTGTAGCTTGTGGTGGGAAGTTCCCCTGTGCTCCTCCAGGCCTGCCTCATGTGGGTACAGCTCATCTGGATCTCTGAGTGGTGGGCATCCATATTTCACCTCTGTAATCCAGGGCCTTCTTCCAGAAAATACACTCTTCTCATGTGATACATGAAGGCAATATAAAGCTGATCTTAAGCTGACAAAATGCTGTGGTGGTAAATTTATTTTATTTTATTTTTCCCCTTGTCTCTTCAGGTTCTATTGGTGGGCGACAACAGCCAGGTGAGTCTCCCATAGGACAGTGTAATCCTACTGCAAGCTTGGGCCAAGTGTCTCATGTCCATTCCTGTGGCTTTTGATTAGGACTCAGTGTGGAAAGTGAGGCACTGGAGACCAATTTCTTTACTAAGCCTTTCATTTTCATGTCATAGGATAATTTAGGTTGGGGATTACCTTTAGAGGTCATCTGATCCAACCCACTACTGAAAGCAGGTCCAGCTTTGAGTCACACTAGATTGCTCAGCACTGTATCCAGTTTGGTTTTGGGTATCTCTGAAAAAGGAGATTTTACACTTTGTCTGGTCAAACTGTGCCAGTGTTTGATGACCCTCATTATAATTTTTTCCCCTTATATTGAATTGCTTTCCCTTGTTGCAGCTCCTGTCTGTTGCTGCACATTGTATTACTGTGCCCCAAAATGAATGTCTCTTCTATAATCTCTGTCTTCTCCTCATGCTAGGTCTTGTGCCCCAGGCTCTTGCTGAGATTTACCCTGGTATGCCAGTGTTTTTTGTCACTGGGGAGCTCAGAACTGGGCACAGTACTCAGCACTTGGGACCACCTCGAGAGCAAAGAGGCCTGAAGCTCTTGCAGGCCAGAGTGCAGGTTTCAGTCTGGCTTTCCAAATTTAATCCCCCATGCTTGGGCAGTGTCTCCATATTCTTCCTGAGTGGCTCATTCTTGCTTCCACCTGCTATGTACTTCTTTCTGAGAGGAAGCATGGCTGTTTCCAGAGCAATGTTTCCTTTATAAACAGGATTTTTTTTTTCTTTCTTTTTTTTAGTCTAGGGTGGCACTGAGGAGAGACCTTTACCAATCTGCCTTGTTTCTTGTTTGCCAGCCCTATCAGCAGCTTTTAAGTCCTTCGTAAAGCATCTGGCAGGGAGAAACAATGAATTTTAATGAGCTATCTGAACTGTTTCTGATGCAGTATGCAATGGGAACTGTCAAGCCCCCTCCTTCAGATGCAAGGATGGTTGCTGCATTGATGCCTATCTGGAGTGTGATGAAACTCCCGACTGTGCTGATGAATCGGATGAGATGTACTGTGAACAGTGTAAGTGCTTTAAATTCTGCCTCAGACGACTTTACCATCTGCCCAGCAATGGGTCCAGTGTAAGTTACAGGTGCTGAGTCAATACTTTCTGGTGTCTTCTGTTCTTATCTCCTGACCCTGCATTATCTCTTTCCACAGTACTACGTTTGCAGGTTCTGCCATTTCCTGTATCTCTGCTGAGTGCAAGAGATGACCTTCCTTCTGTGATGTTTCCTGCCTCTTAAATATGCTTTGACTCTCTTCTCTGCACCTATCTGTAAGACTTCAGGCCTGTCTTTCCATTCGCTTTCAATATTTTTCTCAGTGAATCACCTCACCTGCTCTCTTAGGGTTGGGAAATGGGGAAGGAAACCACTATTGCTTCAAGCCTGTCCAGTGGCACAGTCCCCTTAATATCCTCGTATGCTAATGTAAATGCACAGTGGTGAGGTGCCCAAATCCACCCTATCTCCTCCCTTCTTCCATCTCACCTCTTCTGAATTCCCATAATCTCTTTCCTATATGTGGGTCTTCTGTTGCCTTTTTAGATTTGCAAGCCTATGATTCATCTCTCTTGCCCTCTTTTAAATTCTGAACTAGTGCTCTTTTGTATTCTTAAAACCTGGAATAACTTTTCCCATATTTCTTGATGGAAAACAAAAATAAGAAAGCACCCTTTGTTTTCCTTATTTTTATCTCTGTATCTGTGGATTGGAAATTGGGAAGAGTTTCTTGTTACTACATTTTATTTTTCCCATGTTCCTCTCATAGCTTTGTGACATGTAAGAACATTAAATGATATCTCCCTTCCTCTGGCTTGTGGTAGCAAAGGAATGTGCAGGAAAGCCCTGTCTGCCCATGTCTGCATGGGCAGAGGCATTTCTTTTCAACTGGTGAGAGAAGTTTTAACATGAAGCATTTCCCTTGCAGATGCTCGTGAGTTCAACAGACTGCAGAAAATCAATATCACACATAAGCAAGGTATGTACCATCCAGAGCACCTAGGCTGACCTCTGCCAGCTTTTGGTTTTTTCTTCAGTTTGTTGTTCCATGGTAAAACTGCCTCCCTCTATAAATCCAAAACCAGGTGTAGCATCTGGATAGTCCCTGTACTGAAAATGAGCAAGGGCCTGTTCTCTTACCTTGAGGACTGCTGTTGACAGCAGACTTTCACTCTCCTGCCTAAACTTTTTCCATCCAGGTAGGTCGCATGCATGTTGCTTTCTGGGCACGATACCTGGCCTGTACAAAACCCTGCAGCATGGGAGTTTTTTGGAAATAGTGCAAACCAAAGCAGTGTGGGGGACACAGCAATGTCTGTGCTGGATCCCATATCTTTGCCTTGTTTGTTAAACTGTAGACAGTGGACCCATGTCTGGGCTAAAACAGTATATTCCAAGTCACTTAAATGCAGCTTGGTTGTGGAGGAGACATGAACTGATCTGTGGTTTCTGTGTGTCCAGGCTCTTCATGTTCCCTTCTGCCTCCCAGGGAGGACATGTAATTTCCACAGGGGCGTGAATCCAGGGTTTACCATGACTACACACTCTGATGTTCCTTTTTCTGCTTGCTAGTTGGATTTATGGCAGGTGCCAGCTCACCTTAGCATTGCCAATTTGACCAGCTGGCAACTGAGCAGTGAGGACCTGAGGGCCACTGTTCTGGCTATGGATTTCCTCTGCTATGGTGCTTGTGCTCCTTTGTTGTGAGCAGAAAATTTTGCTGCTCTGGGAAGACACTGCTTGGGCTAAAGCACCTCTGCCTTTCTTTGCCAGGCCACTGTGTGGACTTGCCTGATACTGGACAGTGCACCGAGAGCATCCCTCGCTGGTACTATAACCCATTCTTGGAGAAATGTGACCCCTTCACCTACGGTGGCTGTGGTGGCAACAGCAACAACTTTGAACAAGAGGAAGAGTGTATGAAATCATGTTCAGGTGTCACAAGTAAGCATACATAGTGAAGGCTGGAGTTTCACTGAACAAACTGGGAAAACCACTTCAGATTGAGTTCTGTGGTCCCAAAGAGGCAGGGCCTTGGGAGCTTTCAGTCAAAGCTGCTCTGCTGTCAAACCCTGGCCATGACCCACAGTAGGGCATATGGGGTGGTGGATCTACATCTTTCTGCAATGCAGCCTGTCATTTCACAGAGCTGGAAAGCATTTTGGGTGCTGATGTTGAAAAAGAGACAAAGGAGGATGACAAAACTAACCAGAGATGTATTTGCTTTGAAGAGTATCTAACCTCCTAGCTTGGCTCCAGGTCTCCCCAAGTGAGAGGGGAAAAATTGAGAAAATCCTCAATGACACATACTAGCCTGAAGTTTTAAATAAAAAAGGGAAAGGGTTAACTATACACTTGGTACCTATTGCTTTGGAGGCCAACAGGAAGAATTGTGCCAAACCGTATCTGTTAAGAGGCAAACCACCTCCCTTAGCTGCACTGGGCCTCACAGCCTGCCCCGAGAGCTCAGTACCATGGCTGTCGAGAAGGGACAGACACTGTGTGCATTCAGTCACTTCAGAGCACTGGAAATATGCTCCTCAGAAGCCTGTCTTATCCCTTGTTCCCAACCTTCTTTGTAAAACTTTTTTCCTCCCTCTGTGTTCCCAATTCAGAAGCAGATGTCATTGGCAGAAGATGGGAATCATTTGACTCTCAAACTGCTATGTTAAGTGAGTAACAATTTTCCTGACCAATCTTTCTTGTTGCTTTTCCTTGTCCCGAAAAATACATTGTCTTTCCTTGCAAAGAGCAGCCTTCTCTCCCACACTGTTTGAAGCTGAGGGAGCAGTGTGGGTTTGTGGGATGCTGGCAGTGGCAAGAGAGGTGCTTCTGTGCCTTCTGTGCACTGTGCAACTGTGGTCCATTTTTTCCTGTGTCTGTGACTCGGTAGCTCATACAAAGACTCCTGTTTTTCTTTCCATCAACTTACATGAATGTTCCACTGTTCAACATCAAAAAATGGGAAGTAAAACTCTTCCTGAGGGCCAATTTCACATACGGACTACTAACTTCTACAAGAAAGAAAGCTCAAGTGGATATATGAATAATATCAAGTGCTAGACTGTGGGGAAAGGTGATGACCCTATACAACCTCTCTACAACACTAAAATAGCCCAACGCTATTGAAATACAAATTCTTTTAAAAAGTCACATGAAGGGTATTGTTCTTAAATCCTAAGATTGATTTAATCTTTAAATTCACACCCTCTCTCAAATGCATCATGTTTGACTGTCTCCACTGATGATGCAGGGATTTGGTTGGAGAACAAGTGCTCACACCACTGCCAAGAGTACTTTCCCACAAAGTCAGCCTATCCTCCATAGCTCACTCCCTCAGTGTTGTCCCAGCCAGCAGGTGCCTTCTGTGACCACTCTTTGGTGGCCTCCCTGCTGAGGTATGACACAAGGCTGCTGTTGCAGAAGTATTTGATATTCCTAGGGTTGTCAAATAGCCAAGCCTGCCAAAGTCACGGAACAGCCTTTAGAGGGCGTGGTGCATCTGGGAAATGATGGGAAATATCATGTGGGAGAGACAGGCTGGCTGTGCCATGCAGTTGCCATCTTTCTTCTTTGTGCAGTGACCACCCTGCTGACATGCCAGCTGTTGCCTCTTCTCTTTGCCAGCACAATTTCTGCAGCAGCTTTTGTGCTTGCTTTGTCCTGGCCACTCCTGCTGCATCAGAGTTTGGGGAGCATCCCTTCTGACATGTTCACATATTCCTGCAGGTGCCTTTGAGGTAGTGATTGCTGTGCTCCTTGGGATCTGCATCATGGTGGTCCTGGTGTTCATTGGCTACTTCTTCCTGAAGAAAAGGAAGAAGAACAGCCACCGCCGTCAGCCTCCCACTGCGACCAACTCAACCCTCTCCACCACAGAGGACACTGAGCGTCTGTTCTATAGCAGTGCCACCAAACCAGTCTGACCTCCAGCCTCTCTCTCCAGCTCAGCACTGGGGCACTCCCCAAAACTTCTGGAGTTCTGTTTTTAGACACAGGTCTGTGCCTGAAGGACTCGTTCTCTCTGAAGACATTTGGAGCATCAGGCCAAGATTTAACTGTGATTTGGCAGTACTAGTATTTGTGATTGTCTAGGCTAAATGGCTGCTCTGGAAAGTGAGGAACTGGGAGCATTCTGTTGCTCTCTGACATCCATCTGTTCCTAACCTCAAACAACCCAGTGAAACTCTGAATTAGATCTTTCTTCCTGTTCAAACCTGGAGCACAACTTTGCTCAAGTTCCCGAAGGAGCCTGGAATTGGATCTGTGTAGCATTCCTGTTGATGAATGGTGCAAGCTCACCAGAGCCAGCAATTTGTTTTCAGTGTCACTTGCTGCCACTGAACCTTGTATTTTCCTCCCCTTCTCCCAGTCCTCTGCAAGGTGCCCTGCCTTGCAGCAGTCTACCTGGTCGCGGTGCATCTCTTGAGGTCTGTGGGATTCACATAATCATTCAGACCTGATCCAAGGGCTCTGTGACACTCCAGCAGTTCCTGTTTGCAACATGGACAGAAACAGAAATACCTGCTGAAGTCACTAGGCTTTGTTTTTTAACAGAAAAGCACACCTAGAGTTTTTGCTGTGTTTCAGTCTCCTGTGTACAGTACGTGTTCACAATTTTTCTCTCTGTGAGTTGCCCTGGTTGCTTTCCCAGTGTTCAGTCTGAACCCAAACACATTGAGAACATATCTATTTATTCTCACATGAAGTAAACGTCCGTACTTTTCCTGCTGATTGTGCAGGAAAGCTGCAGCTTTGATTTTACTGCATGTTCCTCTGAGCACAGAGCCTGACCTGAGTCGCTGGCATCTCCCAGAGCACAGGAGTGGGCTGGATATCACCAGATAATGTCCACAGGCTTCCTTGCTCCTGCTGGCTTGTCCCTCCTGGTGCAAGATCAGCCCAGCCCAGCTCCGAGAGGTCCAAAGCTCATCACTGGCCCCAAAACAGCCTGTGAAATCCCCACTTTGGCAATGTCCTGGTCCTAGTCCTGGTCCTGTATGTTCCCCTGTTGTCCCTGTGAAATGAGATGCTTTTGAACTCTGTCCTGCAGCATCTGCTGGTCCAGGCTTGTACCTCAGTGAGCTGAGGATTTCTGTTGAGGCAGAAGAAGCTATTTGTGAAGGGCCTGATGCACTTCCAGCTGTGGGGTTGGCACCAATCCCTAAACTTTCAGTGCCTGCTGCTCTTGGAAAACTGCTGTGAAGAGAGAGGAAATCGGTGTGTGTGTGTGTTTGCGTGTGTATGTGTGTGCGTGCATATGTGTGTGTGTAAGAAGCATAAATCTGTGTACAGACTTTAGTTTAAATGCTTGGACTCTTTCAGGGCAGAGTGGTTCTGGAATGCTCTGGTGAAGCCATGGCTCAGGTCCTCTCGAGTGCAGTGGCAGGAGAGCTGCTTCCTTGGGCTAATGCCTGGGCTGAAAGGAAAGAAACTGCTGCCCAGAGTCTGTTGGCAATCCAACTGCATGCCTCTCCCCATCTGCCTCAGCGTTCCTGGGTCAGATTCCTCCTTTTCATGATCTCTCTCATATAATTTCTTCCATCTCTTTTTTTTTCCCACAGCCTATCACGGCCTATGCAATAAACCTAATGTCTTGATTTATTTTTTTGTGTGCTCACTCTGATAATAAAAAGGAGATGTTTGTCTTATCTGGCTTGGGAGTGGTGTCTGAGGAGCAATGACCTGCAGAGGGGGCAGGGACTGTTCCCATGCCTGCTATCTCGCACCTTTCATCTGCCCCGACTGTGGTATCTCGACTGTGGTATCTCGGGAGAACTGCTGCAGCAGCGGTCCCATGGCGTGGGGAGGGCTGGAAGCAGGGAATGCAACATATGTGGGTACCTGAAGAGGAAACGACTGCGTGAGGTGTTCTGGGAGAAAGATTATTACCCACTAAGTCACTCAGAGAGCAAGACAGGGTGTAACCTGAAACTGGGTTCCAGCTGGTCAGACTGGTTTGGGTCTGAAACCAAAAGCAGACACTATCCTTCTAACAGGAGTTGCTCTAGCTGTGACTTCAGGCTGGTGATCACTCAAGAACTGCGATGTAAAGTCAGCTAAATGTAACAGGCTAATTGGCAGTGGGTTTGTACGGCACCCAGGCAGGCCTGCCCTGCACCACTGACCTGGCCACCCTGGCTGGGCCTCTGTGCTGCCCGCAGCAGGAATGCATCCTCTCTGCACTCTGCTCCGGGCTGTAGGCTTTGCTCTATCATGACCACACCAGCTCTCCAATCCTGCCATCTCCAGCTACTTACAGGTGTAAGTGCAGACATTATCCCTCCTGTCCCCCGAAGCGCTGCCCCAGGAGCAGCTCTGCTGAGGCCAGCTCAGGGTCACTGCTCCCCTCCCGGCGGTAACCCCTGGCCTGGGAGCGCCACCTAAAACCGGGACTGCTTCTCTTGACAGTCTCCAGAGGGAGGCGGGTACGTGCTTTGCAGTCTCGTTCAGTTACACCACACCTTTGTGTCCCCTGGTGTTGGACACGGCCCTGCTGGGGGCTGCAGGTTTGGCCGGGGCCCGCCCCCGTGCAGATTCTGGGCCCGCAGCCCCAGAGCCCCGCCTGCCTTCAGCCCCCACACCCCCACCTGAGACAAGGGCTCCTGCTTCCCAGGAAATCTCAGTCTTGGAAGTTTTCAGATGGGAATAGGAGCCCAGAGTTTGAAACTTTGCAAAATGAGAATCCCTCTCCTCAGGGGCCAGCGGTGAGGTGAGGCTGCCTCACTGCCTTACTGCCCAAGCAAGAACAATGTTGGGTGATGGCTGAGCTGCCCCATCGCCCTGGCTCTGTCGGACAGGGAGCACATCCTCCATGCTCCCCAGCTGCCAGGAGCATGCAGCTGTCTGAAGCTTCTGGCTGGTTCAGGGCAGAGCTGCCCCTCCTGGTGCGGAGCTCCTGAGGCATTCCCCACAGCTGCTCTGCGGTGCAGGAGGCTCCGAGGTGCGGGCCTGCCCCTTGTCCTTGCAGTGTATGCAGACAATGCCTTCCCCACCGAGGTCAGGGTTTTTCCAAAGGGTTGCCTGCCAGGCCCCAGGAGCTGCTGCCTCACTGAGGGGAAACTACTGCCCCTTCTCATTGTCCAGCCTGCCTGTTGGTGGTGTCCACCTCCGCAGAAGGATAACCGCGGAGCCTCTCTGCCTTTCCTGACCAGCAAAGCTGCTTAGTCACCTTGCTTTGACTGTCAGGAAGGAGGATTTGCCTGAGCTTTTGGCTGAGATTATCCCAGCAGGCTGGAGGGGACCTCACAGGGTTTGTGTGGCTTACTGGCCTGGATGCAGGAAGCATTAGCTCACAGCTAAACATCGAGTGTCTCTGGCTTCTCTGGGGCACAGTGGCTCTGCAAACAAATGCAGCAGCTGCCCTGACACAACAAAGGATGGCTCCACAGTGGCAGGAAAGAATACTGTTCCATACACAAAAGCCGCAGTGGGGTGAAACTTTCTGATAAGTTACTTCAGCCCTCAGGCCTAATTTATTGCCTAAGGAAGAAATTATTTTGGTTTTGAGACCAAATTGTTCATTCTGGTTAAAAAGAAGAGCTCTAAAGCTGGGGGGAAAGAGGGAACAGTTTTGTGTGCAAGCACTGCATAATGTAAAGACAGATCTTGAATCTCATTTCTGCCTACCTTACTTCAAGCATTAGGAATGACCAGACTTGCTCCTACTGCAGTGTGCTTTGAGCTCCTAAACGGCACATGCAGATTCAAAGTCTAGTCCACCACGTGGTAAGCAAACCTTGCTCACTAAAATAGCACCCATAGCCTGTGAAGACTTCCCAGACAGTCTTTTTTTTTTTTTTTTTTTTTTCCCTCTCCTTGGAAAAATGGAGAGAGAAATAGGAAATGCTCTCTCTTGGTATATCAAGAGAGAACTCCATGTTATTGTAATAGCTTGTAGTCACAGAGAAATACAGTTACCTTTAGAAATTCTAGCAGCTCTGATCCCTTCTGCAGCACCTAACAGGGCATGGAGGATTCTTTCTGCAAGGAAACCTGGCTGACCAGTAGGTGTATCCTGGGCAAGGTGCCACATGAGGCGTGACAGAGTTTGTGTGGCCCTCATTCGGTAGCTGCATCTCCAAGGTGTCCTCATCTCCAGCTGTGTCAGAAGTTGTGAAACTAACCATCAGTTCCTGTCACAGCTTTAGAAGATTTTGCAGAGGCCACCCAATGTTTAATTACCATGTTCTCCAAGTTGCCCAGAGCCAGCCTACATGAGAGGATACACAAAATGACAGCGAGCAGCTGATGGGAGATGCAGAGGAACAGGAGCCTTGCTGGAGCCAGCCAGGCGCTCTGATAGGAAGGCAATTTTTCCACAAGTCTCAGTGCAGACAAAGAGCCTGTGTCTTTGTTCTCTGCCCTGACACACCTGACCCACGAGACGGCTGCTTCAGGATTGTCAAAAAATATTTGTGAGCAGTTGAAGCAAAACACTGGTCCAGAAATTTGAGCTGCTGTGACTCCCCCAGCCAGAAACTCTTCTTTAAATGAAACGATAGTGCCCCTCTCACGTAGGCATTGTGGGAGCCCTTCCCTCCCTCAGCTGCATCCCCAGGGGCCCCAAGGCTCCTGCCTCCACCACGGGCTCCGGGCTGCACTGCTGCTGCATTTTTTATTCAGTATGGGGAATTGTTCAGCCAGAGCAGCTGCCCAGGGTGGTTTGCCAGCTCCTTTTGAGATGTCCACAAGAGGGGGCAGCAATATCTCAATATCTCTCTCGGTGTTGCCTCGGACATTGTACTGTCAAAGCAGCAGGGACATGGTGCGCTGCTGGAGTTGGTGCTGAGGTGTGAGATGTGAGCCTCTGTGAGCTCTGTAAGGTGCAAGGTCCTGCTCCTTTCCTCCCCATCTATATTATGGGCTAATGTTCTGGTCTGTATTACCATACTTCCCCAGGGCTCAAAGCGTCTTATCCACCTGCAAGACAGGGGAGAGGTGGTAAAACCTTCAGAATAACCAAGGATTGACTTAGGGTCTCCCACACCTCTTGTGGGTGTTCTGTGCCCTGGGTTTACTTCTCTTTGGTTTTGTACGGGTTACACAGAAGAAGTCCCAGATACTGGGGTCACCAGTCCAGCACCAAAAACTTGTCAGTGAGACTTTAAAAACAACCCACATGGGTGCTTCTCTTTCTTTGGCTGTTTGGATCAGTTTCCCAGATTTCTTTTGCTGACTTCTGCTGCTCTCCCCAACATGCACACTACATTTTGAAATAAATAAGAGACTTTCCAAGTAATCAAAGGACTCCAGGCAGTAGAACCTTCATTAAAGCCAAAGCAAGCCAAGACAGTTCTTTTAATAGACTGTCATCAAATTTGGAAGCTGGTAGCTCTGTCTCCCAAGCTTTGCCATACAACCCTTCTCTGCAAATCTACATTAAAGGATGAAAGGGCATTTGTGACACACTTCAGGAGGCTCAGCAGCTCAGGGGAGCTGTGGGGTCATTGCATGGACCATGCAGCTCTGCAGGCGAGCAGACAGGAGCTGCCGGCAAGGATGCAACGATCTTATTCTAATGTCCTTGCTAGAGGTTTTTGGTGCATGGAGTTTCTGTTAAACCAGTTTGAACTGGTTCTCTCTCATATTTAGAAACTATCCCTGCTTATGCTGTAGAATTACACCCTGTCAACAAATTTTCCTTTCCCTCTTGTCTTAGTGTTTTGGGACAGGGGACCTCTTCTCCCCTTTACCCCAAAGCCTGGGCTAATCTGCCTTAAATGGAAAATGGATTTCCCCAGGAATCACCTCTTGCCTGCCATATCTTCTGCTAGCTGATCCATCCACCACTCCTCTGCTGCTCAGACATGCAATTTCCACCCTACTTCCATTTATGTCCCCATTCAGCAACTGAGGGACTGGCCAGAGACAGAATCTGTGCAGAGCACAACCCCTCTGGTAAAGGGAAGAACTGGCACAGTGTGTATGTGCCCAATACCTTTCTTCCCATCACCTTGTATATGCACATTCTCAGCCAGGGAGGGTTTATCTTCTCTCTTTTCTCTTGCATTCCCATCACATCACCATCTTAGATATTCAAGGCTGTAAAACCCATGCAAATACCCGGCCATCACAAAATGAGTAAGCATCTGGAGGGCTCTGCTTGGAAACAGTCAATGTACCAGACACTGCCATTTGCATATTAAAATGTTGTGTACTGGGGGAACTTCCACTGCTGGCAAACCCTGGGGCAAGTGGGTGAGGTCCAGAAGGAAGTCCAAGTACCAAGAAAATAGCTATTTGTTTCCATCAGTATTTTTCCACCACTAGGCTCCTCTTCCTCCACAAGGCCCTGGATTCAAAGAACTGATCTAAGATCTCATATGCTGCACCTCACAGCTGATGTTTCACAATCAACTGCAGCTTCTTCCACAACATGTTTGTCTCTGTGCACTGGAGGTGAGCTGTGCTCCATCAGATGGGCATGGTCTTCATATTGCCAAGTGCCAGGCAGGTCCATTTGGTGGGATGGACTGGAAGGGACATTCTCTTTCTCTGCTGGGTGAGCTTTCTGCTGGGCTGTCCTTGCCCTCTGTGTGGTGGGAGCCTCTAGCCAAGGGTGCAAGGCAGGGTAGGATCCCTGGGTGAGCAGCAGCCTGCAGAGCTGATGGTGAAAATTGAGCTCAAAAGAGCAGCTCAGCATTACAACTCAGTCTGTCCTACAGCTAGTCCCTACTAAAGGAGTAGTTTTACACTCACATTAGTGCTGCTCCCCCTGAAACATCCTGGGAAAAAAGCAATTCACTTTTCAGGGATCTATTTTCTGCTAGTATGGCTCCTTGAACCAACACCCCAGGGCACCAGCTGAGCACCAATGCTGGCAGAAGAGAACCTACAGGAGCATGGCTTGGAGAGCATCTCTGAGGGAAGCTACCCAAAAACATCAAACCATACCAATCAGTCCTGACATCTCCCCTAGTCCCACAGTGCTCTGGCTTTACAGTGCTGGACTGAGGCTCTAGGAAACTGCATCTGGGTTCTGTCTGTTGTCCTCCAAGTCATGTTGGTCTTGGCCCTCCCCATGGTTCAGAGAGCTTTCCCCTGCACCATTTGTAGCAAGGCTGGTGTTTGGGCAGGCAGTTTCCCTGCTGTTTGCTTTGGCCCACAGTGCTGAAGCTGAGGAAGCCCAAGTGCTGCCCTAAACTGCCCTCATCTGCCCTTTCACATGGACCCAAAACCTCATGAAAGGCTTCTGCTTCCCCCACGCCTCCAGGCTTTCTGCAAATTGCCTCATCCAGCTGCTGAGAAAAGGGGGCTTTCCCAGCTTTCTTTTTTTCCTCACTACATCCAGGTTTATGTTAATTGTGTGTGATTTGCCAGCTGTGGGCTGGAAACTCTTCTGACAGTCTTTTCCAAGGAAGCCATGAGGAAAGAGCTAGGAAACAGTGGTGGTGAAGCCTGCATATAAAACTGCAAAAGCCTCTCCCTTGAGCCTGGATTTCTGCAGCAGGAGGAGCAGCTACAAATACCCAGGAGAGCAGTGTCAAGTAGAACCTGTCTTTGGGAGAAAAGCAACCACTTATTTTGCATAAGTCACCTGAGACAGCAGGCCAAATATTTCCTGGCAGGGCTGTGTGTGTGACCATCAGTAGGTCAGGAGAAAAGCCTTTTTGTTTTTTTTCAGCAGTGCTGAAGAGCTCGGCAGGTTTCTAGGCTGGAGGGAACCAAGCCCTTTGTCCCTGCTCCCTGGCCTGTACTCAAGAAAGTTCCTCCAGAAGATTTTGTGACTAAGGTGATCACAAGTCTCAGAAAACATGCAGGTTGGGCACTTGAGCCTCCCTTTACTTGCTGTCTTTAGCAGAAGCAAAGCAGAAATGCATAGTGGTTGTCTCCAAACCTGGAGAAGAAACTGAGGAAATGAGGATGGCAGAGAGCACAGGATGCTTGTCCTTCCCTGGGAGATAACTGTCTTTCCTGACCCTATCTACCTAATGTCCTTTCCACTTCATAGCTTCTAATGAGCTTTCCTTCTGAAATGGCCTAATTGATATGTAATTAATGAAATACAGAACAGTTAATCTCAGTTTGTAATTGGCTTTGGAGTATGCTGTTTCTGTTTCAAAATTGAGAAGAGCTTGTGTGCCCATCTGTTTGCTGTTTTATTTGAGTGCTGCCTCTTCTTGCCAAGCTCAGAGCTTGGTCAGACCATACAAAGACCATACTTTGTAGGGCAGGAGAAAGGCAAATGTTCTGGATAGGGAGTGTCATTTCTCTTCTGTAAAGAGAGGATCATGTCAAACTGCAATGAGTTGTGAATATACCTGGTCCTGTAGCCAGGGCCTCCTCTGCCATCCCTTTCAGCAAGCAGGTGCACCTTGAGGTGCACTGCAGAGATCACTGAATCCTCCTCTGTCACTCTCCCCTTGCTTCCCAAGTCCTGCAATGGAGATGTCACAGGTGGGTCAGTGTTTCCTCTCCAGAGCCACTCCTGGTTCCTGCACATGAACCTGTGGCAAGGGCTGCCAGCTGACTGGCACACTCATTGCAGTGTGTCTCAGCCACCTCTCCTCCACAGGAGCACGACCAGCAAACAAACCCCATGCTCAGTGCTGCTCAGCACCCCAGCTCCCACTGCAGTCACTGGGCAGACTGGGCTGTGGTCAGGCAGCAGACAGGTAGAACCAGTACATGAGGCGTGACTGGGCTTGTTCAAAGTCTTGACTTCCTATTGCTCCTTTGCCCCTCTCCCGTTCACTTTCCCATAAACTCTACCTTTGTTTGACTCTCAGCACACCCTCCTTTCCTGTATTTCTGGGTTGTTTTTTTTTTTTTTTCCCAGAGACTTCTGATATGCATTGCAAGATGTCTGGAACTGCCAGACCGTGTGGCACAATCCAAACATCACAGCATCAGGCAGGAGATAGCATCTTTCTCCAGCTGCAGAAGCACCATGTCTACGTTCCTGGACACTGTAAGCTTTCTGCACCAGATGTAAGGGTGTCAGGAAAGCAAGTGGTAATAATTTTTCCCAGTTTGAACCACTAAGGAGATTTTTGTCACTGTGCAAAACACTCCAATAACTGTCTCGGTGGGACACTTGCAAACTTCGCAGAAAGCTCCATGAGAACTCTAATGATTGAAAATACATCTAGCTGTAAAAAAAAAAGAGTGCCTCTGATTCAAAGAAATCCAGCTTCAGTTGAGTAAACAGCAAAATTCAAGGTAAGGAAATGTTCACCCCAGTATATCCACATTGGACCCACACTCCAGATCCCATCTGTGGGAGATGTCCAGCAATTGTGTGAAGGCAAAAACCACCTGTCTATTCTTTCACCCAGCTTAATGGTGCTTTTCAGCAAATATGAACCAAATTGTCCTCTCCAGAGTGCCTTTTATCTCCTTAGAGCAGAAGACAAAACAGCTCATCTTGAAAATGTTCAGAGCTTGACTAGGACCCCCTTGTGATCAGACTGCTGCTTATGTGACATGGGTTTGGGGCTGTCTGCTGAGATGTTGTGCTCCTGATGTCTTGGGTAGATTTTTGTGAATCCAAACCTGTGGGAGGCAGAGTCCTTGTCCCAGCTGAAGCAGTAAGGAAATCAGCTCTCTGCCCAGTTTTCCCTGGAAAAAAAGTGGCAATCAGGAGCCCAGGCTCCTTACTAAGGACACTTACAAGGGAAAAGATGATGCATGGTGCATCTTAAAGGTGGCCACTGAAAGCAATGAGATAAACCATGGCTGGTTCCTGACCAAGTCAATTCTTGTTTGTGCTGCAATTAGAGTGGAGTAATACATGTTGCACATAATATGGTCCAAATTTCTCATAGAGATGAGTGTTGTGGAGCTGGGCAAAGCTCAGGAGCCAGCCCCAGCGTGATTGTAATTGTGAGGCACAGCAGGCCTTTGAAACAGCTTTTGAATGCAGGGCTGGAAAGGGCCTCCTGACTCATGTCCACTTACCTTCTATTTTAGATAATTTTGTCATCCAGTAGTTTTCACAAACAAGACATGCTCAGTCTCCAAGGGAAGGGGTTGTCTTTACAGTGTTCCATCTGCAGACCTTTCCAGAATCTCCAGGCTTTGTAATGAAAAAAACCTGCTTTCTATCCTGTCCTGAATTTTGTCCAGCTCATACCCACTTAATTTTTGTTTAAAAATTGCTCTTTTGTTTAAAAAGCTTCTTTTCTACCCCTAGCATGAGCAATCTCATGAAGAGGCTAGTCAGTGTCCATGTCTCACCTTCTCCTTGCAGTTCATCCCAAACTGCAGTGTGATGGTTACAGCATTGGACCTCCTAGCTCCATAGGATTAGCAGCGAATCTCACAAAATAAGAGAGATTTCAGAAATTCTTGGGGTGTCTACAGAAGCTAAGACTACTGATCCTCTCAATGACAAATTAGAGGGACTACCCTGCTACCCCAGCATCCCTGTTCCTCTCAGGCAAGGGGAAATACCAAAGAGGATTCTGCCATGGCCAGTGACTCTTTCTAAGTCACTTGTCTGCCAGCCATACTCGGCCAAAGTTTAGACAGGGTGAAAGGAAAGCAAACCTCTGTGTTTTCATGACAAAATATATTTTAACATAGCAAGATCTGTTTGCTCATTTAGTTTAAAAGCCCATCTGTTTTCAGCCTCCCCAAACTCTCAGGAAGCACCCCTCCCCTTGGCAGTGCCTCTCCAGTCCTCAAGCCTTAAAGCCTTGTGGGTTGTCATTGCTGAATTGAGGCAGCTATTTAAATCAGGGATGGGGACTCCATTGATGCTCTCTGCTTCATAGATACAAAAGAAAGAGATCAACCCAGCTCTGAGGAGTTTATTAGCTGATGCAAGCATGACCCCATGCCATCTAAACCTCCAGGAACCAAGTCAGATTGATGTTCTGCTGATAAACATAGCAGCAGCTGAGGAGCTGTGCACAGTGCAGCTCCCATATTTACTAACTCTGGTTCAAAGGCTTCTATGCAAAGGAACAATGGGCACCAAAACAGTTTTGTAGCCTGTTATGCACCACAGTGTTTTGCTGTGAAGGAAAGGCTTGTCCTGTCAGAGAAGCCTGCTTTTCATGTCCCTGTCCCCTTCACAGCACAGAGGTAATTCCTACTGGTAAGGAGGCTATTGTCCACCTTTTAAGAACAGAAACCAGGGATGTACATGCTGGCTAAGGAGATGAAAAAAAGGTTTTAGTAAAAAGGGAAGTGCCAAGCAAAAAAAAAAAAAAAGTTCTTCTCATTGCAAATCTGTTCCTATTATCAAAGGATTTCCCTGTCACCAGCAGTGCCTGAGATGGAAGTGACAGCTCATTTGTTTTGCCTTCGCTGCCAGCAGTGAAGCACATCTGTGCATGTCATTAAGTACCGTGCAGAAGACATTTACATTTTCACCTCATGTCCATTTTTCCTCTTTGCTCACCAAGTTGAGATTCTGCCTTTGAAAATAAGTCTGTGTTCAGCATCACCTGGAAAACTGTGGGATGTGAGCTGCTGCCCAGCCAGACCCTGCCATCTCAGGGTGCTCACAGAGCTGCTCTCACCTACGTCAGAACCAGCTTATTCTTGTGCAACTCTGCAATCAGCCATGCATATTATGACTAGGCAGCTTCCTTACACCCAGAGCAGTATTTACTTTGCAGGGGAATGCTTTGTGTAAAGCACTCATGCCCTGCTCACTCAGCAGTGCTGAGGCAGGACTCTCTGGGCAGCACCTCACCTATGGAGTGAGCCCCTCCAAGGTGCTTTCCAGCCCTTATGAAAGGCAGACCTTTTTCCAGTTCCCTGGGTTTCTTAGAACTCTGACCCTTCTACACAAAATTAGATTATCCTGTAGTCTTTCATCTCTTCACTGGGATGTGGCTTATTTTCAGTCCATTTCTTTCCTTCCTGCTTGTTTTTCCTTCTTGACCCTAGAACAGCAAAGCAGTGTATTTGCACAGCAGCTAGAGCTACAGAAAGTGCATCCATGTTATTGCAGAATTCTGTCCTAGGTGATGGACTGCTTGCAGGGCAAGGGAAGAAATAAAATGGCAGTGATCCTCATGGAGTTATCCTAGCAGGCTCCTAACACTCGTACTTTTCCAACCTAATTTCATAGAATGGAAGGTGTGATAGGAAATGTTCTGCTTCCTGACCAGCCAGAGAGGTTGTGCTGGAAGTCGTGATGGAAGTGCAATTTTAAACCACCAGACTTCTCTTGCTCTCCTGCAAATACTTGCTTGGATGTCTGGAGGTACAGGCAGGTTGGTAGGCCAGGGTCACCCAACTGTTTATTCACAGTCAGAATCTCTGACATGGACTTCAGCAGTAAGGGTGTCTACAGCCAACATTCAAGAGTCTGTGTTGGCAGGCTGAGCTGAATAACAAAAACATGAATTAGTTAGTAATAGTAACATAGTATCTACTTCATATTGTGCATAATACTAATTTTCATTTTTCTTCCAGGTGCTGCAGCTTGCTGGAACTCCATTTCTTCTCTGGGGCATATATTTATACTGCTTTGAAATATTTCTGGCAAATATTCCAGTGCAGGTTTTGGTTATGGCCTACACTGAACCCCAGGATTTCTGTAGGACAGAAAACTTCCCCACTAGGAAACCATGACTTCTTTCTCTCACAAATGAAAGAAGCAGCATGGTGTGTTCACCTCTGAGAGATCTCTTTTCCCACAAACACAAGGGATCTTGAAAGGGATATCCTTCCAGCCAGGACTCTTAAGGTACCAGAGCTGCAAAGGCTGAAGGTGCAACGTGCTTCTTTTCAGCAGGAACACAGAAATCCTGAAGATGACCAAATCAGGCATGGTCAGTGTGGCTGGGTTTCTCCAGGGCTCATAAAGACTCACTGCTGAAAAAAAGTATGTGGTCCAGCAGCCCTGGTGGCATTGCAGTGGGTTATCACCAAAATGGGACTCTTCCACACAAAAATCTATTGAAAAAAAGTAATCTATCAAAATGTAAAGTGTTGGTTAGATAATTTCTGGCTAGCACCAGCCTGTAAACTTTTTATCGCTTACACTGTGTGAGATGAAAAGACAGGTATGCAGAGTACATGAGGCTGTTTAGTAGATGGGGCTTGCTCCCTGCCAGGAGAGTTTCCCAGGAGCAGAATGACCAAAGGCAACAGCTGAGCTCTCCAGTCAAAGGAGATGTCTGGAAGAACCTTGTAGAGGGAAGTGATCTTGCAATGAGTCACCCTAGGCTCAGGTCTGATATCCCTGCCTAAAGAGGCAAAGGTAATTGCCTCTGATTAATGCTGGCAAACTTCTGTGAACTCCAGTGAGGATATGAAAGGACTGACATGCCTCTTTGAGATGGGGGTAAGATAGAGTACAGCCAAGTGTGGGAAGAAAATTAAGCTGAGATGTAGTTTTTAATTACCAATAAAGCCATGCTCTAGAATAGAGGGTTGAGAGCAGGACTTCTTCTCTTCCTATTCTTTTACCATCCTTGATGTATAGAAAGGAGTTTAGGGAAGAGCAGCCTGGGATTGCTGTAGAGTCCCATTTGTAGCATTTAAATGCTTATGCTGCCCCCTCACCCTTTCTTGCTCAGAGGCTGTAATTATTTAGACCACAGATGTAGCCAGAGATTTCCAGTGGATGCCAATAAAATATGGAAGGGCAGCATCAGTGAAGTCAGCACTGATATTTAGCAGAAGAAAAACTACATCTTTACTGGCTATTTATGTGTATGAGGCAGGAAGAAGGCTGTACCCCAGAGTGTGCTGTTTCCTCCTGATGGACATCCCAGGTGCTCAGCAGCCCCGTTCTGGTCTCACCTCTGGAAAAGGGAGAGGGAAATGGTCCAAGCCATGCCTGACAACAAGTGGCAACAGGAGGCTTTTGTGCCACTTGGATGTATCTGTTTGCACCTCCAGAGGCATGGTGAGAGCTTGGTGGTGGTGAGCTCCAACCACGTCAAGCATCGTGACAGCAGCACAGACTTCAGCCTGGGTTTGGACATGACTGCCTGGGCCACCAGCTGCTTACTCAGAGACCTTGACCTTCTTAGAAGCCTGTGCTGCTCATCAGCTGCTTTTGTCTACTAAAGTCTGCAGAGGTGTCTCAATATTCAGAATGCCTCTTCCTCCTCTGCCCATCCTAGAAACAATAGACTCAGAGTGGGATGCTGTTTCTCCACCCATAATTAAAGCTAATTCAGACTCTTGTTCTGGAAGAATTCCTGCTGCTGCTGGGCTCCCAGAAGTCCTGTGTGGTATCCTCTCATCCCCATGGGCTGTGGCTATGCTTAGATAGTTCTGCCTATGCTACAGGCATCATGTGAAAGCAGCAGAACAGATATGTATGTCCCACATCCTGCTCTTGGGTCCATCTCTTTATTTTATCTGGGGACTTGATAGCTGTGTGAAGACACCATGTCTTCCTCCTCTCCCACCACATCACCAAGGTGGCATATGCACTATTTAAGTAGCAATAGGCATAGAGCTTCCTTTTAATCATCTCCTAACTTTGCAGAACATAGGATTCATATTTCCTTCAACAGCATTAAAGTTTGGAGATATTTGCTCTCAATGAGTACTGTTTCCCCCTTAATTACGTGGACCCCAGAGCTGGAGGTATAACCAGGAGAGTTCGATTATCCAGTTCACTCTGGAAACTCACAGAATGCAATAATGGAGACTGGTGTATGGACACATTTCAGGACTTTTATCCCATTTTGAGGACCATAAGAAGAAGCATTGTGATGTTCCTGGCAATAACCCTTCCCCTGCTATGGCACCCAGTGAGTACCTGTTAATAAATGTTTATCATACCCCATGGAGGGGAAGGAGCTTCATTCTGCAAATGGAAAAGGGAAGTCATTCACCCAAAACTGCACAAGGAGATGGTGTTAAAGCCTGGGATAGCATTTCCAGGTTTCTGATGACCTAAATTATATTTAGACTTGCCTTCCCTCACAACACCTAATGCAGTATCTTTATTATCAAAAAAAAAAGATGTTTGGAGATAGTGAATAGCTGCACTGCATGTAAAGCTAGATATTGCTGTTACTGGTACTCACAAGGCAGGCAGGCACTGCAGGAAGTCCTCTTCCTCCCAAAGTATGGTTGTATTTTATTTATTAGCACATATACAGAGTCCCTGTATTTCAGGTCTAGCATCCTTTGACAGGAGTTTTGTACATGTAAGACTTTACTGTTAGATGCTAGTAACTTATTATTCTACAAATCTATTTGGCTTACAAGAAAGAAACCAAATCATCCTGCAGAAGATATCACAACATTAGATATCCTCTCCTACCCTCCCTTCAAATTATACACTGCTGCCATGATCATATTCCAGGGTGGCTGACATCTTTCATCTGCTCTATGTTATTAAAACCCCTTAGCAAGTGGAATGAAAATTCCTCAGTGCTATGTATAGCACCATGTGTACAACTATCCGTGGCTGGGAGTACAGCCTGGGTACCCACACTTGGATCTTTATGGTTTGGGTTTTGCAAGCGTTTTTTTTCTCTGTGCCCGCCAAGTCTCTGGCTGGCTGGTGGCATTGGCACTCTGCAAGAAGCTCTCCCTTCCTGGCAGAGGTTTCACAGGGTTTCAAAGTCTCCCTCCACTGCGGTTATTAAAGGCTTTTGTTTATCTTGTGAAATCTGCCCCGTGAATGCTGACACTGACTGAAGTGCTGGGAGAGTTTCCCTGACTCTTCCTCTCTCAGTCTCTCACGGGTCTATTCCCATGAAAATGATCTCAGGTGTGCTGTGCGTCATCAGTCTGCCCCGGGCGCTCCCTGGCTTACTGGCAGGGAAGATGAATGCGCTGTGTTCTGAAGCTCTGCCCGTGGCTGGGTGCTCCTCCTGGCTCTGCGGAGAGCCATCCCAGCGGCTCTGGCCACGGCGGGCTCCGGCTGTCCCCGGGCACACGCCGCTCCCCAGCCGCGCGGGCCAGCCAAGGGCTCCCTGCAGGAGAGCAGCTCGGGCTCTGCAATGCCACCCGAAACCCATGAGCACTGCCTGGGCAGCATTTTCCCAGCCTCTCTCCCCTCCAGCCCTGCAGGGTGCAGCCTCTGACGGGAAAACCGAATCCTCCCACGATGAGCTCTCCTTCGGCACGTGATTCTGACTTTCCCTTTTGGATGAGAAAGGATCTCGAGTCTGTAGGGCTGAGGTGCTGACGCACCTTTCCAAGGGAGATCCCAGCTAGATCCTTGGCAGATTCCAGCTAGATCCCTGTGTCCCTGCTGCCACGGAGCCTGGATGGCAGGGTGAGATGTTTACAAGGATGGTGGAGGAAGGGGCAAGCCCAGGGCTTGAGTGCCCCGAGCTCCCTGCAAAGTTAAACATATGTGATAGCACACATCATGATGCTTAGGAATCACCAGTGCTGTCCCCACCAGGAAATTCCACTATGCCACCAACACAATGATTGGCAGCGCAGCCACAGGAAGGGGGCTTTGATGTCTGTGATTGATTAGCTAAACTGTCCTCTCTTCCACAGGAGGTCGAGCACTTCCACCCTCACCAGCAGCAGAGCCAGGTCCCATGGGTGGGCTCCTGTTGGCAGCTGGGGAAGCAGCAGGCACCAGGCCTGGCTCTGAGGCTGCCACTGCAGTGCTTCCTTCTGCGCTGAAAGCCTGGGGAAGGTTTCAGCAGCACCTGGCTCGCTTTCTGAGAAAACAAGGAAAGAGAGCTTTACCCTAGACCCTGGGAAGCCCGTGTATTTTCATTGTATTTTAATTTTAAGAGATTGTCTGCCCCGCCCAAGATTATCTCATGGGAAAGAAAAGCCTGGCTCGGTGACTCGTGGTGAAACTTGTCCCCGAGCCAAATTTCTTTGCACCTGATGTTCCTCCATAGCAGCAGAAACCAGAGTATTTCAGTTCACAACACTGCCCTAGGGGTAGTGCTGGGGATAAGGGGTTGGAGGGGGAGGATGGGACCCACATCTCCTCTTGCTTCTCCAGAACAAGTCCTGCAAGTTTGGATGCCGAGCAGCTCAGTCTGGGAGCTGGAAAGGGCATGGTGTCACCCTGGGAACCAGGATCACGTGGGGCTGCAGCAGAGGGAACCTGTCTCAGGGATAAGTTGAGACATACCCTGCCCTCTTGTGCAATAGGTCTTTGCAAGTACAATGCTGTATTTATACGGTGGGAACGGGGAGCCCAGGGCTGGACTCTGCAGAGGCATGAGTAAGCAGCTTCCAGGAGGCCCAGGTGCCAGCTGGGCCAGCTCTTTGATTCCTTTTCTGGGAGCAGATGCAGACTAAGTGCTGGGTCTCAACCAGCATTCTCCAGTACAGGAAGGACAGTCTTAGACCCATATTGTAAAGTTCAAGTAGTTTCTTTGGATAAATGCTTTATCTCCCAGGCTCACTACAGAGTGATTTAGCATGGTTGAAGAGAGGCAATGAGGTAAAGCAGACCCAAGACATAAAAGCAGACCATGTGGCTGAGGACAGCATCCTGGGCAAAAAGGACTCTCAGCAGAATGGAAAAGCAGCAGTTCAGTGAGAGCTCTCACAGGCTGTGAGAGGACAAACATTCCTTGTGGTGGAATTCCATCTGTTTGAGCAGTGCCTCTGCTCCCTTATGCTCTTCTGGTGTTCCCATGCTGCTCTTTGAGAGACTACAGAAAGAACCATGGGAAAGGACCAATCTAGCCAAAATTAGAGGCAGGAAGGCATTAAGAGCAAAATTGAAGCAGATTACTTAGCTGCCACTACGGCTGAGAAAAGTCAAACCAGACCCTAATTCCAAGCAAGGGTGTAATTGATAAATAACATTAAACTTGGAGCAATCTGAAGGAAAAAGCCAGTTAGCACCTGAGGATTAAATTGGGGAGTGTTAAGAAAGTGATAAGGTTGTTAATGCAATCACACCCCTCTCAGGAAATGGGGGGAGATGCCATTCTGAGGTAATTGCATTTCAGCAGGGTTCCTCCTGCTGGACTCATGTCAGCTCCTGACCTGGTAACAGTTCAGCTTGCCCCTTCAAAGTAAATAGGATGTAACCTACAGGGCATAAAGATCTCCAGAAGGACTTTCAGAGTTGCCCTTTTGGTGCTGGAAGGAGGATGTGCTGAGTTAGATGAAACTTGGTGTTATTTTGGGGTTTAACTTCCAGTCAGGGTTCAGTAGAAGCTGAGGAAAGTTTTGCTAGCTGGAAACCTTTATGGCACAGTGAAGCCCATTTAGGGTGCGATACCTACAGAAAAAGGAAACTAGAGGGTCCTTTCCATACTGTGTCCCTACTGTTGCTGACATCCAAGCTCAGGTCCTTTGGAGATGGCAGCTGAGAGTGGAAGTAAGCACACTGGCTTCATGTGGATTTACAAAACATGATGCATACCTGTATTGAAGTACTTGTACTGTTAACCATGCTGAGTCTCAACCAGCATTCTCCAGTACAGGAAGGACAGTCTTCCTTATCAGTTACTCTGCTGGATGTGAGGATATGCAGGAGTCTGCTATCCAGGATCCAAGTCAGAGGCCTGAACAAGAAAGAAGGTACTAGAGAGTTTCTACCCTGTAGGACTGTCGGTGCTTTTAGCATTTAATGCTGAGCTTTGTGCTACGGAGCAAGTCAGATCAACTAATCATAAGGATCCTTTTTGGCAGGAAAATAAGCAACACTTGTGAGGAGTTGTGCTGGCCTAGCAATGGACAGGGCTAGCTTCACCCAGCCTGGTGGGGTGGTTTGTGTTAGCAACAGTCTCCCAGGAACTCCTCTGTGCTCTCAGCAGCATCTGAAAATACAGGTTGGTCAAGCAGCACTGCAAGGCAGAAACAAGCCCAGACTCTATCAAAGCCAGGTAGCAGCACAGATCCAGTACTGCACCATAAGAGGATGAGAGCAAGGCTTTAAAGACACCTCAGGTGTCTTTGGTAGGAAACTCCATATAATGAGATAGATTCACTCCCCCACACCCAGGAGTTCAGCTTTGTTCACGGATTTCAGGGAGTTTTAGAGTGCTTATTGTGCATATGACAGGATATGGCTCAGTGGAATGACTCACTCCCTGTAAAGTTAATTCACACTTTGCTGCTATTTCCATTCACAGGTGCTTCTGTAAGATTTAGTGCCAGGAAGCTACAAAGCTCCAAACACTCCCACAGGTTACTTTACATCTTGTAAACAGCAGTCTGTAGAAGGACAGTGTGATTGTGGACTTGGTAAACAACCATGCCCCCTCTCCCAAAATCCTAAAAACACCGACAACCTCTTCATCCAAAACACAAGCTCTCAAATAATGTTTTGTTGGCAGTAATTTCCTATTCCCTTCTAATTTCTGAATTTGCTCATTACCTCTGCTACACTGGGGTTTTTTTGTCCATTTTCTTTCCAAGCTCTCTGCTGAACCACCACACTCCTCCCTCAGTAAACTCGCTTTCCAGCCCTCTCACTCTGAGGCAGCTATGGGGCCCCACATCTGGACAGGCAGGAGCCCTGACCTGTCTGTAATACTGGAGATAGGGCTAGAAGGGTTAGTCCTGTGAGCTGTCTGGGATAGAGCCTTTGCATCCTATGTGGCACAGGCAAAATGTTTCAGCACTTGAGCAGTGTTTCACTACCAAGGTAAGTTCAGTGAAGCTAGTTGCTAAATTACCCATCAGCCTAATGACAGAGCAGCATGCAGTTATTAAGGCTCCAAATGCAAGTCCTACATGGGCTTGGCTCAGTGAGTGCTGGGAGGGCCTCCTGACTGGTCCCTGGATGGTGGCTTCTGGGGAGAGGCACTGAAAGCCTTGGATGTTTGCTACTCCATCCCCCTCAGCAGCCTCCATGTTGAGTGGCTGCTGAGGTAGAGAAAGATTAACTAACAGAGGTAATAGAAAGAACCTGGAAAGTTTCAGTTTTGAGGGGATTTTTACCATTGCTAACAGGGGTTAGGACATGGAGTGAGAAGCGGGGCTGTTTCCTTGTTATGCCTGTTGTCAGTAAAATGGAGTAACTCCTCCTCCATATTAAAGCCCAACTTAATTTGCACTGACAAAATTACAAACACAAATTGTGGACATTAAAAAAAGAATTTATTTGAACAAATTTTAGACACAATCACATAGGGAGAAAGTAGCTCTCAGTACAGTTTCTTTTCCAGAATGAAATAACCCCTGCTTCATACCAAGCTACTGCAGGACAACCCTTGCTCTCCTCAGCAGGAAGGAGGCTGGTGTTCTTTCCACCTGTGGATTTGCTCCACAGGGATATGGCATGTTCTTTGGCAGATCACACCACAGCCCTTTGTCTCACAGGCTAAAGAAATGTGTCAAGACCCAACAGACAAACTGAACTAGTGATACAGCAAAGGTGCCTGTACAGGTAGGTTATACAAACAGGGATGCATTGCTGAGTGAGAGCTTTGTCAGGAAGTGGTGTCCTACTAGACACATGTCACACATGTCACTTTTAGTTACTGCCTCTGTGCTCACCATCTCTTAGGACTCCTCACTGGACTCAATGGCATTTCAGTTGGAGGAGTCCTTTCAACATTCAGCTCATTTTGCTGCACCACCCTTTTCAGGTCTCTGAGCCTTACCCTAGAAGCAGCTCCAGGGCCACTTCCCTTCACAGGAAGACTTCTCCACCTCTTTCATCCTGCTATACTGCCCAGGGACACAGCAGTCTTGTCTCACATCCTGGGAACTACATAAGCTGCACTACAAAACCAGACAGCTGTGAGAGATGTTTGCAGGCATTTGTTTGGAGCCAGACTGCATTACTTGCATTTGCCTTGCTACAGGCTCACTAGCTCGCCTAATCTTGCTTTTGGTCTAGGGCAAACCATCCACAGCTATTTCTCTTTCTGTCACATTGCTCCAGAGCGTCCCCAAAGTGAGGGGCCGCAGCCAGATGCAGAGAACCCCCTGAGTATCAAAGGCATTGCTTGACAGACCTGTCACGCTCTCTGCTACATAAACCAAAATGAAATGTCTCTGCAAAAGAAGATTTAGAAATTGATGCAAGTTCTGTAATAAAATACAATAAAATGTGAATAGACTGTCAGGGATATTAATCCCCTGAGAAACAGGTGAGAGAGGAAGGGAGTGAAACATAAGGAATTATTTTCTCCAGCATAAACTTCATGGATTTCCTTTGCTTTTGATTTCAGCAGATCAAGAAGTGACTTATAAAAAAGGGAAGCATAACAGAAAGAAGCCCTGAGTCCTCTGTTCCTGTTCTGCAGCCTCAGGAAGAACAGTACAAGGCAAATTCCATTCTTCTGTGTAGAACTGAAATGGAGGATTTTACTAATGAAGTGGGAACTCTCTCTCACCACAATCCACTCTTTTTGATTCAGAACTGAATGTATGGACAATATTACTTTGAAATTCATATCACTAGCAAAAATTTCAGGTCCCTAAAGGTTTCGCTGCATATAAGTATCTCAACTAAGTAGAATCACAACTTTTATTTAAGGACATTCATTCTTCTTTCCTTCTCCATCTACCTTTCTTCATTCCATCTTTCTCCTTTCTACTTGCTTTCTTCCTTCTCTCTCCATCTACATTTGACCCCTTGGTAGTGTTACAAACCCTTTGCTGATACAGCTTTTTTCTCTGCTAGATAGAGCCACTCCTCACTGTTCCTCACCTCTTCTTTCTTTCAAAACACCACACACACAAAAGGCCTTTCAAAGTTGGTGCCCGAGTCCACAATTACCTCTTAGGACAGGACTGTAACACTGGCACCCAGTGGACTAGAGAGTCCTCTCAGAGAAGGTTTTGCTCAAAGTATTAACTGTAGCTCCCTGTATAGTGCATTTTCTCTTCAGCTTGCTAATGGCCTTTATTTAGGGAATACCTCCTCAAGAGTACTCCTAGTACAGGGCCTTTAAGAAAGAGAGCTGCTTTTTCACAGCCAAGTGAAATCTACCTGTTTTAGCAAATGAAATCAGAGGGGAAACCCAAGTCTCATGTTACAAACTCTGCACCCCATGCCTGACCACATTGCAATTGCATGTAACTGCCCCTGCCCTACTCTCTGCCACGCCTGTAAATCAGCCAAAACACAGGCTGATTTCAGAAGTCCCTCATGCTTATTATGCTGCATCAGAACTGTGGAAGTGTGTGAGCTTCAACCAGAAAACTGGTCATTTTGAACAGTGTAAGGAACCTGCCTGTTCTGGGGTACAGAGTCTCGAATGTACTAAAGCCTCACATTAGTCTGGGACACTACAGACATGTCCAGCAGGTATTATAGCTGCCTGGACCATCCCACATCTCAGCACAATGGAATTCTAGTTCATGTCTCCTAGGCATCTGATACTGTACCCAGCAAGAGACAGGTTTCCAAGCCCAGCAGCTTATCATACCCTCCTTGCTGGGGCCATAGGAGCAGTCACTCCAAGAAGGTGCAGAGCCAATACTGGCATTGGGTGTTTCTTTTCCCCTCCCTCAAAGCAACTTCAGACAAAGCAGAAGAACTTCTTCCAGCGGCACTTAGAGAGAGTCTTGATGCCTTTGGCAGTCATCTTCTTTTCCTGACGTGCCTTGTGCTCAACACCGCTGACAATGGCCATGTCAAAAACTTCTTTAAGGTTCTTCTGGGTCAGTGCTGAGCATTCCAGGTAGGCTTCAGCCCGGATTTTGTCAGCTAGACCTTCTGCCTGAGGCCGGGGCACAGGCTTCACGTGGTAGCGATCCAGGCTGATGAGGACATTGACATCGTCCCGCAAGTCTGCCTGTGTCCCCACCAGCAGCACTGGTGCCCGGGGGTTGTGAGTTCGTATCTCTGGGATCCACTTCTCTGTAATGTTTTGGAAGGAGCTTGGGTTTACCACACTGAAGCAGACAAGGAAGACGTCGGTGTCAGGGTAACAAAGAGAGCGCAAACAGTCAAAGTCCTCCTGTAGAAAAGGGAGGGGAAAAAAAAATCTTCACTGGACTGCTCTTCTAACAGCATAATGCTGCAGTAGCTTTTCTACAACTAGGGTAGCAACAGAGGCAGGGCCTGACTTGTACTGACTTTGTGGCCATGCCATGTTTCAGATACAAGTTTCAGAGTTGAGGGCATCTGTCATTCACTTGTCTGTGACTGCCATACCAGCAAATGGCTGGTGCTGGACCAGTGCATTTCCTTTCTTCCCAGTTAAACACTGCCTTCCTCAAAGCCTGAAAACAATCCCTGTCCCACAGGAGCAGAGTTGACAAGAGTTTTGATAGAGTTTACCTGTCCAGCAGTGTCCCACAGCTGAATCCGGACTGGGGCTCCATCCACGAGGACCTGCACTGTAGCAGAAGGAGAATATGGATGAGTCTAAAGCAGCTGGCCAGCATACACACATACACTCATACAGGCTTTTCCTGAGCACTCTGGTTCATACCCTGCTGAACAGACTTGCTGAAGTCACTCACATCTCCTCCTAGCTGAGCATCCTCCCAAACCTCACTAAGACCGTTGAAGCTTGCACTGGAAACATTAAGAGAACTGCAGCAGACCTGATTTTGTTAGCTCTCAGGTGTTTTGTGTTCTTCTCCAGAATTTTGAAAGAATAGCTCCACGTTTCTGGACAACTGCTCCTCTAGAAAAGAAGAGCCCTTAGCCAAACAGTTCCCTGAGAACCATTTGCTCTTCTTCCACAACCCAAGAAAAAAGATAAGGATAAAACCAGAGAACTTCAGCAACTTGCTCCTATCTTCTTGGCCAAGCAAATTCAAATCAGTCTGCATCAAACAAGTTACTGGAGATTTTTCCCATCCTGACCAGAAACTTGGCCTTAAAAAAAATGTTCCATGAGTGTCCTAGCTAAGGAAAACCCCACCTTTGTAATGAAGAAGCTATTAAGGAAAGAGTGATGAGTGAAATCCCTTTCAGAGACTATCCACACACTGAAAAACTGCTGAGTTATACATGTAAGGTTTGCTCCCATTTCACTCCCTAATCACAGTAAGCCTTCATGTGGTATCAGCTGACTCAGACTGAGGGCTGGCAGGACCTCTGATGGCAATCAGGAATGAAACTGTTAGATGTTTAAGTGGCATAGACACCACGGAGATTAGCTAGGGACTGAGGAGAGGGAAAAAGGGGTTGTGGAGCTGGAAATCATTTAAAAGTCCTGATAAGGTGCATGAGGCTATGCTTGGGTCAATAGAGGCAGACGTCATGGCTAAGGTGACAAAGGCTGGCACTTGACATGAACTAGCAAAACTCCACTGCTGTGTGCAGGAGCGAGGCTTTATTATCCTTTTTGTTTAAAAAAGACCAAAACCAAACCAAAAAGCCTCCCAAACCCCATAAACAAACAAAAAATCTCCTAACCAGAAGCAGGATCAATCTTTTGTGATTCTTGAAGTAATAAGTCAGGAGAGAAGTGGCAGAAACAAGAAAGTTTAACACAAGCTTTTGAAGGAGAGCACTCCTCCCTAAAAGCAGTCTGGGGAAAAAAAAAGGGACACAACAGACAAAAAGATGAACTGAAGTTTGGTGGGAGACCAAGACTGGAAGAAAAATGAAGGGTGGGTGCATCCACCACAGTGCCACTCCTCGCGGCGTAGCTGAAAGTCATTGCTTCCGTGTGACTGGGAAACGGTTGGGTTGTTACCATATCTTTGCCCCAGAGGAGGAAGAGAAACCTGTTCCTGATCAAAGAACCTGCTAGATCCTGACTTGATCTTCAAGGCAGCAGGCATTTGACTTTCTAGTATCTGGTTTTCTCTGTCTCACAAGTACATTGAGAGAAGGAATTAGCATCTAATGTCTTGCCGTCTTCAGAAGACACTCACCACATATATTACCTACTGCTCCTGCATTTGCACAGAGTTTCATCCCATCTGCTGCTAGCTTGAGCTACGCTAGCAATTCTGCAACAGCCCTCCAAATACCGCCCTCACAAAGGTCCACACCCTCAGGATGAGGATGGATCATGGTACAATAGCGAAGGGGCTGGCAGAACAGGATAGCCTGGTGGAGAAAGGTCACCGGGTACGCGTTTCACTCAAGGCTGCTCTACCTGGCAGCGACACCCAGCAGCAGGTAGCAGCCAGACAGATGTGTGTGGCTGGGTCACTGTCCCAGAGACAGTTCCCCTGACAATGCAACACCTTCTCCTATCTTGTTATTGTCATCACAGCCCCATGACCGGGATTAAGGTTAGAATTTAAACTGCTCAGATCTGCCGCAATCTCAATGGCAGGTGTTCCCCCAAAGTGGAAGGAATTGGGTTGAAGTTTCTGAGCTGGATCCTGAACCATCATACGTGACTCCAGAAAGGGATTTTCTTCAGGCTTATCCAGGGTAGGAGTAGGGGTGGGAAGGGAAACTTGTCTGTTTTTGCATTTTCTCCCAATAAGCCAAAAGTGAACTTCACAAGACACATTTTTAATGTTTTTGATTTCTATCAGTTACAAATCCTATAAACCTCTGAAGTCAGACTTAGTACTGGGACATCCAGACTGGGACTAAACCCATGTGCAACTGTCTTCAAATTGCCTGCTGTTAATGAAGGAGTCTCTGCACTCATTTTGCCTTCACCTTTCTGGACAATTTTATTATGGATTTGCCCTTCCAAAAATGTGCAGTCTAATAATTGCAATAATTTTAAGCCTCTCTTAGTCTAATCTATACACATGACTAAAGAGAGCAGAGAGAGAAGTAACCTTTCCCTTGGAGGACTCATGATTCCTTACATCTGTCCACAAAGGGCTTCTGGACAGTGAACAGCAGCATGTTCCCAGTTCAGTTCCTTTAAGTGACAGTAGACTAGCTTGGAGAGGGTCAAAGTAAATCAACAGCTCAGAGTGAGCAACTGAGGGGGGACATTCAGACAAACAAAACACTCCCTCTAAGCACCCCTAAAACTGTGACACATTAAATGTCTCATTCCTGGTCTGACTTGAGCACATCTCTAATCTACCAATCTACATTGTCAAGTAGTGCTGTGTTTCTTCATATCAAATGAAGATAAGGAATCTTTCAAAGGGCTTTGTATTCTCCTGGGGTTTATATTAGAAATTGGAGCCCAAAGGAAGAGGAGTGTAGAACAAGAACAAAGATAGCATTTACAAAAGTGGAAACTAATGAGAGCTCATCAGCTTGCAATTCTAGCCAGACTTATAAAGCTCGTCAACTTTTTGACAACCTCTGTTCAATGCTAACTTCACCAAACATGGAGGGAAAAGGATGGTTTTCCTGACTATCAGTTGAAGCTAAAATCACAGCATTACACTGTGGGCTATTTCTGAAGCTAAAACGACCACAAACAATAAAAATACCTAAGCCCCCTTCTATTTAGTCGTAACAACACCACAAAACCAGGAAGGTGACCAAGTTCATAGAACTTGCAAATCAACTCGGCACAGTTGCAGAACGGAGGACCTCCACCTGCTAAACCCTGCAAAACGTCGGAGGGACTCGGTCCGAGTCCCAGAAATCCCCTGGGGCCGTGCGCCCGCAGAGCCCCCGGTGGACAGCCCCGCACGGGGCAGCCCGTGGCCCCGGGAGAGCTCGCCTCCACCCACCCCGGGACCCCGCTCCTCCCGACACCGCGTCCCGAGGTTTCGCTGCTCCAGAGAGGATCCTCCCGGCCCCCCACGCCCGCGCAGCCCGGGCGGGCACCTACCGGAGAAGGTGTCGAGGGCGGTGGGCTGGTACTCGTCGGGGTACCCGTTGGTGGTGTAGCTGACCACCAGGCTGGTCTTGCCCACAGCGCCATCGCCCACCAGCACGCACTTGATTCCCAGCTCCGGGCCGCTGCCCCGGGGCGGGCTGTGTCTCCGTAGGGCGGGCGCGTAATCCAGGAGCTCCTGGGGAGGCATGGCAATGGCACTGACGGTGGCACGGCGGACTCGACAGGGCTCAGCGCGGGGAGCGGCGCGGCGGGGCCGCTGCCATGCTCCTGAGAGCGGGCTGCTGTGCGGGGCCACCCTCTCCAGCCCGCCCAGCTTCGCTCCTCATCACTACACCTGCCACCCTGCGCACAAAACCAGCCCCTATTTCCCTAGTCCCGCCCTGTCCCGCCCCGTCGGACGGTGACCGAGCCCAGCCCAGCCCTGCCCTGCCCGGCCCGGCCGCCTCCTCCCGCCGCTGTCCCGCGGGCCAAGGTCCCGCTGCTGCACCCCCAACCCCCGCAGTGCCCCCCGAGCGGCGCCTGCCCTCGCAATCTCCGCAGGTGCCACGCCGGGCGCTGAGCCGCGCACACATGGAAAAGCTGCGCTCCATCCAAGTCGACCCCGCCTCCTTTTCGAAAGAAGCAGCTCCCACTGTCCCATTTGGGGCATCTGTGATTTCTGCCATGAGAACAGGACAGAATCAAAACCAACAGTGCTGGACAATGTTGTGAAGGACAATACAAAAAAAAAAAAAAAAAAAAAAAAAAAAAAAAAAAAAAAAGGAAAAAGGCCAAAAGCCATCACATCTGTTAACTATGTGATTGCCATTCCTGGGTTCCTGCTCCAGCCAAACTGTTGCTACCCACTGGCAAAAGCCACAAAGTGTATTTTCCCAGCTGCATGGACAAGTGCAGGAGTTTCCAGTCTGCTGCCTGTTTTTCATATTCACCTCAGGTAGCTCACACACCACACTGTGCCCTTGGCAGCGAAGAAGACGGCTCCATCCCTGCCCTCAGGAGCTCACTTCTAAAGAAGTATGACTAAACAAACAGAGGAGTGGGAACACACTACCTAAAAGGAGAGATACAGGCACACTATCTCAGCCATCATTGCATGCCAGTGTAGCACCTCCGAGAGATTGGAAACACTGGAGGGAAAGTACTGGTGCCTGCAATACCCAATATTGCAGCATTAGCTTTGAATGTGGAGCTGCTTCCTAATGGAGGAGCTAAACTCCGTCTGTCAATGAACAACATTCATTCAGTTACCATGATGTCCTTCATGCTCCTCTCAGCAAGGCAGACCTGTTTGCACTGGGCAGGTTTGTGCTGCAAGCAGCTGCTGTTTAGTAGTTCATGAGTTTGTCTCACTGTGGTTTGCATCCATGCTAAGAAGATACAAAGGTGTTTCACCTACACTAATATTGAAGTTGAGAAGAAATCTTTAAGTCAGGCACAGTCTAGAGTGCTTTTCCCTGTGGTTGACAGAAAGTCATAAGCATTGCAACCCTCCAGGTTCAGTGGGCAAAGCATGCCCACTCTTTGGAGACAGCCAACAAGCTTCCTGGGAGCTGCAAGAAGGGTTTTCCCCTTCAGTTTTCTCTAGCAGTTTGCTTTAATCAACCCCTTTTGTGTTTTTACACAGAACACAACCTTAAACTTCTACAGCTACAAAAAAATGGGGATGGTATTAGAAACTAGGCTGCTGTTAAAAGATGTGCCAGATAGTCTTGCTACAGCAAGTGGCTGCTCTCTCAAGGGACTGGCTTGCATTACACTGGCTTTTTCCAGTGCCATGCTCTTCAGTGCTAGTTCAGAGCCAGGTGACAGCCAAATTGCTCCAGAAAAGGCAGAATGTGCTGGGGCAGGCGACACTCCACAGTGTGTGAGGTGTGGCAGTGCCTCCAGTGGGATCAGCAGGGACACACTGCATTGCAGCTGGGACAGGAGCACAGCAAGCGAGGACCTTGCAAATCTGTCCCAGGGCATTTCAGACATCGGCCTACTTTCTGTGAACTATGGCATTTCCATTTAATCAGAAGAAATGAATGTGAATGAGGGATTATTCACCAAATTGTTCACTGTTATGAGACGAAGCCGTTGACAGTTGAAGCTCCCCATTTGCTCTTTACTTAGGAATCTCCCTTAAGAAGATACACTGTTGCCCCACTCCAAGCCCTTTTTCTTATTCCTTTCCTAAGATCTCTTCCTGGGACTATGCTCCTTTTTCCTTGCAGTTTCTGACAACCGTTGGTTGACACATACTTAACTTGTCAATGAGCTTAAGTGATTTTTAATCTATATTTAAACTAAGTGATTAAACAAACAAACAGGGCCGCTCCCACGGATTTTTCTTGGTCTTGCCTTGGTCCTGACAGCTAACAGAGGATGCAGATTTAGTTTCACAATGCAGAGAGCAGTCAGATGTTTGGGGGTTGCTAGATTTTTTTTTTTTTGTACACTTGTGGTCTTTTCTTTTCTTTTCTTTTCTTTTCTTTTCTTTTCTTTTCTTTTCTTTTCTTTTCTTTTCTTTTCTTTTCTCTTCTCTTCTCTTCTCTTCTCTTCTCTTCTCTTCTCTTCTCTTCTCTTCTCTTCTCTTCTCCTCTCTTTTTTCTTTTTTCTTTTTTCTTTTTTCTTTTTTCTTTTTTTTTTCTTTTTTTCCCTCTTTTTTCTTTTTTTTGTCTTTTTTTTTTCTTTTCTTTTTTCTTTTTTTTTTTTCTTTTTTAGTGGAAGTCTGTCCCATTCCCTTAGCTGCTGAACCAGCAGCTCTGGGGACTGGCTCTGCCTATGTAGGTAGCAGGTATATTAGGAGAGCCCCATTGCGTGCTGCTTGCCTGACGTGCTCCTCTGCCAAAATCAGCTGTGCCCGAGTGGGAAATACAGAATCTGCAAGGCTGTATTTGGCCTCACTCCCAGGAATTATAATTAGTACAAATTATGATGGTATTTCTCATGATGTGAATTCCTATCCACCAGGAATTAAGTGCAGATCAAACTCTTTCCAGGCAGATCAAATACAGATTTCAGGTACTGTTAGGGTTTAGCCATTTCTCAGCTGGGTTGCAGTATCTGGGCTGCACAGAAAAGCTGCTCCATTAACAGTGGAAATAGATTTCTATGTTTAGGCAGTGTGTGATTGTCACCACCAAACAAACTTATACATCTGTACCAAGATCTGTAATTAAAAAAACCTGTTATTTAGAGGAAGACATTTCCTTTTTTGCCCATTTCTATTAATTATAATAATTCATCTCACCTCTGCTGTGGCAGGAGGAGTCAACCTGTGGACAGCACATAAGAGAATTTGGATGAGGAGGACACATGGGCTTTTCCCTTGTGGGGATGAAACTACAAATCAGCTCAAACTATTCCATATAGTTTCCCTTCTGACGTGCAGTGTTGTAATACTGGGAAACGGTGACACTGGGCTTTTTTGCAGATAGTTGTCCTGACTTTCAATGGCTTCTGAGCAATGCTTGCCCTCCAACAACCTCATATTCTGTTCCTCTGACAACATTGTATTCTGCCCCCTTGGCCGATATTCTGCTTCCCAGTCTTGTCTGAAAGTCACAGAGTGGAAGCCATTGCCATTTTTGCAAAGCCTAGCAAACTACTCATGCTGCCTCAGAAAAAGCATTGTATGTTATGGGAGGTGGCAGGTTTAAAAATAGCATGGCTCCCTTCTCACCAAGGGAAAGGAAAAAAAAATTATCAGCTCCTCCTAACACGGTAGTGAGCAAACACAGCCTTCAACATTACCTGGATTTGTACAAGTGGGCTGCATATGTCAATACGGTTCCTTTGCAAGTGGTGCCCTGGGATCACATTGCTGAGTCTGTTCACAGTGCTGCACAAGAGAAACTCTAAACAATGAGAATGAGGGCGCAGTGAGAACAGGCGACAATGCCATCACACACATGGCAGGTGGGTGGGGATCTAGATTGAAAGGGGGGCTAAACTGGAGTGCAAGTGCCAGAGCAAACTGGATCCCATGATGTCAAGAGACACTCAGAAGAAATCGAGGTACAGCCGCTGCCCAGCTGGTCAAATTGCAAGCAATGACACAACCAGTTCTGAGTCATCCAGTGTTTGTCATGCACCTGAGTGTGCACCCTCCCTGGGAAAAAAAATCAAGCTATCTGTAATTACCATTTAAAAGGAGTGACAGACAAAAGGATGAAGACAAGAGCCCGAATCTGGTTTTCCCTTGTGGTGTGCCTTGTGTAGTTACTGTAACCTTCAGGAAGTGATGTCAAATGCTTCTTTGTATCATATTCTATCAACTTCGCAGAGGCAGAAACAGACACAAGTCAGTGAAACATCAGGCTGTAACCATTCACAGAAAAATTATGACAGGAGAAATCCAAGGAAGAAATATTCTAATACCTGCTTTCCTATAAAGAGATTTTGATTGATAGGAACTCCATAGTTGGTGAGTCTACAGCTAGAAAATGCTTTACAAGCAGCTAATGGATACTTCTGGTGTGAACTGGAGATGTGTGCTTTCGAAATGCTTCTGGGGAAAAAGAAAAAAAGGGGAGAGAAACAATGTTAGAATACAGTTCCCACTATTCTGGCCTCTGAACTAGTTCATTGCTCTTTGGAAATAAAAGCAATGCCTGGGAGATGCACAGAGATGTTCTGGTTCATCTGTTCACTGCCACTCTTGTTGAATGTGGAGGCAAAGAGCTTCAAAAAATATTTTCTTAAACGTTCCAAAAGAGGACAAGCGCTGTATTGTACTAAGTCACTTTCTCAAACTCAACTTCATCTCCTATCTGACTTGCTTAGGAACCAGTCCTACCTCTCAGACATGCTATGAATAATTTAGAAGTGTGTTGCCATCTGCTGGAGAAAGCACGTCTTTTAATACATTAACTGATGAATGTGAAAGAGCAAGCAAAGTTTAAGGCATTCAAAGACTTCCTTTAAACCTGAAAGAGAAACAGCAAATTTCAGACTAAAGACAGGTTGGAAGACAATGGTCTGAGCTTAATTTCATTGCGTCACTCAATCGGACACTTCACACAAAAAAGAGGCGCTAACGTTTAACAGGAATGGGTGAGGGAATTAGCAAGAGAAAGGTGGTAAAGTTCATATCCCTCCTGTGAAACAAGGAAAGGCAGGCAGTTAACACTAAACAGTGAAGGGCTGGGTTCAAGAGGGATCTGAAAACCATCAAATGCTCTAAGATCACTGTCTCTGCCAAGTTATCAGTTTCAGTTCTCAAGCTTATCATTTATGGATCTTCCTTGAGGATCAAACTGAGGGATTAGCCACAGGGTGCTGGTGATGGGAAAAAGGTTTTCTCACTGTAAAAGCATGTTCCTGTCCTGCTTTTTTCGCATTCTAGGACAGATGGGTTACGCCCTAGGGTTTCCATGGGGGCACTCGGTGGGTTTACAAAGGACAGCCTGCTCTGGAATGCACATGTAGCATCAACAGTCATTGGTAATTCACTTGTGGGAAAACAAAGTGTCAGGGGAACCGTGGTCTGCAGGTCTGCAATTGCTGCTCGGGCATGATACAGTTCCACCCAGTGTTTACTCGTCTGCAGGAGTCTGCTGCTGACAATGGGTTTGAAGAGCTTGGAAGGTTGGTTAATGGTTAGGAGGCGGGCTCTGGCAAGATTTAAGCTTTGATCTCTTCCAGGGTAAATTGTAATTGTTGTATGGCTCCCCGTGTAGGTTCCAGTTCAGGTTCTCATGGGTAGCTGTGATACCCAGGGTACACAGCAACTGTAATTCTGTTTGCTGCATCAAATTTGTACACAGCATTCAAAAGGTCACTCAGAAACGCTGTCCCTTCTCTCAGGACAAGGTCTCTTGATTGAGTGGGGGACACAGGTATCTTCAGCACTCCTCAAAGCAGGTACAGGGGTGTCTCATAGCCTGGAAGTATATTACACCTTTGTTGGTATCTTATGGAGGCTGGTGCATTTAGGGAGTTACACCTATTTGCCTATGGCTTTTAAGAATATAGGGTATTCTTTATGCTGATCACTGTGAAGGAATATTCTGTATACAACGAGGTGGAGTGATGATCAGTACCCTCTGTAGTGGAAATCTGTGAGGAAGTCCAGGGTTTAATTCAAATTTTAATTGTGTCACTAGATTGTGCCCTTACTTCTTTCCACAGCCACATCTTCCTCTCCTCTGCACCAGCATTCATGTTTAGATCACGGATCACAGAGTCATCTGCTGCAGGGCAATGAACTCTCTCACACTGCAATCATACATGCACTGATGTGCACCAAGTGGGGGTTGGACAGGGCAGCCAGGAATGACACAGACAGCACTGAGGAAGCCCAGGTTTAGACAGGGTTCATCTGCTGGGAGTCTGGACCTTGGACACATTATATGTTTGTCAGTGTTGTTATCTAGAATTACCTGTTCCTCTAGGCATCTGAGGAGAATAACATGCCATGCAACACCTAGATGTTGATAGCCATGTCCACACACAGGGGAAAAGTTATATAGTTAAGTCAAAATTACTGCAAATTGCTGCAAACATGACCACAGCCATACCAAAGCAAGACAAGGCTTTAGGTTTCCAATGCAAGCATATCACCAAAATCTCCTAAATTCTCTCACACAAGTCCCTCTTACAGACTTACACCACTGCTACACACAAAATGTAATCATCTGATTCTCCACACATTCCTGGTGAATCAAAGAGCTGATAAACCTTTCATCTGCAATCCTTGCTCTTCTTTTCAGAATATCAAATCTGTGAATGTAGCACTGGGATATAATTATTGCACACGTTTGTAAATTAAATAATCACAGCAGATGATACTGCAGATGGATGGAGCAAGCTTGTGGGCTTGGGTTAGCTTTAGGCTGATGTTTTATTTCCAAATAAGGTGAAAATCTGGCTTCCAATTTAACCACATTAAAATCAGACACAGGTTTCTCATGAGCCCTAACAGGTAATAACATCTGCCAGAATGAAGAGAAATCCCTTCCATTTCTAGACCTGACCAAGGAAAAAACAACTTATAAGACATAGTCTGATCTAAGCTTTGAGTGAAAACATCCCACAGAGCTGCACAATGAGAAATTTGTGCACAAATGTCAGTTTAGCTTAACATCCAGATATATTTCAAGACAGTTTATTTCCCTCTTACCAAATAACTCTTCAGCATTCTACTGCTAAAAATAAGATTAAAAAGAGAAAAAGTAGCAGCATCATTGTTGAAGACAATAGGGGGAAGCCTCATCTCAAATGAGGGGTCAAACTATGCTCACCTCTATGATATAAACATGAGCTGAAGCTGCAAACAATGTAGAGAATTGTAGGGTGCTCCAAGGAACTAATAATCTCCTCTTTTTAAGAGAAGCCAAGAACTTCTTGGTTTGATAAACCCTGGATTTGGTACATCTGAATGAAGGCTGTGATTGGTGATGATTTTTGCAGAGGAAATGAAAGCTGTAAAATGTCCTGCACACTAAAGGACAGTGTTTGAACAAGAACAAAAGGATTCAGACTAGCCACAGCTTATGTTAGACTGGAAATCAGAGCTCGAAATCATGGGAGTGTTGGGAACAGATATGAGCTAGGGCAGTCAGGGGAGAAAATATCCACACCATCAGACAGAGCTTGACAGGAATAGAGTAAGGACTATATGATGTGGTATCTACAAGAGTGGGAGAATGGATCTGATAGTCCAAGAAGTCCCTTCCTACCTCATTACCCTAAACCTAATGTAATTTGTTTGTACCTTTCGAGATGCTGAAAGAGAACAGTTGCTGCTTACGAAGATCAGGATGATTAGACAGCAAAAGAATGTGGTTTTGCTATTTTGGCTTAGAGCTGCCACACAAAGAGGGTAAACAGCAGAGGCTGGGACTGGTGCTTGCAGGCAGGCTAAGTCAGCAAAAGCCACGTTCTGTTTTTAGCAAAGCAGGCAGAGGTGACCCTGTGGAGGCGTGCCATGGGAGCCTCCAGGAACCCAGCTAGCGTGGGACCTGCCTGTCTGGCTCAGCACTGGGGAGAAGGCCTGAGGCTGAGTGATGCAGATCACAGCCCTAGTTTATGAGGGCGTGGTGTCCAGTAAAAGAGCAGAGAAAAAGGAGGTGTGACTTTGTTTGTGAGAACCCAGCCACATCCAGCTGCTGCTTGTGGTGCCTCACTGCCACCTGATGTGCAAACTAGGTTTGGGAAGACCTCTTGTGTCCTGTAATAGATCCCTCCATGTTGTGTACCCTGAGAGACATTTCTCCATTGCTTCCAGAAAGTGAAGGTTATATCTAATATGCAGTACGTAGTATACTCACAGTATAGTATCTAGCACACATACAGTGTACACATACACATCTCTATTCATTTTATATAGGATGAAACCCAAAGGGTTGTGTAAGAGACTAGTCTTTTTGTTAATGCTGTTGTTATAAATTCTGCTAGTTTAGGTTAGAGGGTAAAATTGTAAATAACAGTTGTTGGCACACCAGAACAAAAGAAAACTCCAGGTTATAAATAATGTTTAGTGACACGGAAGCTGGGTCCAACACAGAAACCTGTGATAAACTTGCAGAGCAAGTCTAGTGTAGTTCAAGGACAGCCTTGTGCTGGATTCCCTTATGCTGCGCCTCAAGGATCCTTCTAGCGATAAAGTCAAGATGTTGCCACCCAATGCTACACAAGAGCCACAACACAGGAGTTTTTACGGAGTGTTTTAAACCAGACAATTCCTGGTTGCAGTCAGTAGAATTGCTGTGGCGATCAGGACTGGTTTTAGGTGGGCAGACTGCTGCGTTAACGAGGTGATTTCTCGCGCATGTAGCTGCACAAAACGGGACAGTGTCACTGAGAACTGGGAAAGAAAACCTTCAAACCAGAGTTACAGGCTAGAAAGCCGACACTGTTTTGTTACAGTGCCAGGTAAATGGGGGGTGGGGGTGTCTCTCTGCCTATCATGCACACCAGGATTCACACTTCTATTACTTATATACAATTTATTATATGAATATGTATTTACATTCTAAGAACTTTACACCTATTTCCAAGCATGATAATAATGCTTACACGTATGCTAATTAATTGTGTAGGTCTTATTACACATGCTCATGTATTAGGGAAGGGGTCTCTAATGGTCATTTGCGGGGTTTCTAGGTGTTTGCCCTCTTCGGTGGAAAATCCAAGTTTTGATGTTTGGCTTGGCTCTATCTTGTTATATTCGGCAACAAAACCAGAGCGTGCAGCCCACCTACAGGAACTTCTGGTTATTACTGGCATACAGAAAATGCTGTTTATTCGAGCGGGCCCTTCCTTATTTCAACATAAGCCTTTCGGTATCCGCGGCAGTGAGCCAAAGCGGCGGGCACCGCGCGGACCCCAAGGCCTGGCAGCAAGGACACGGCCGGCTGGCCACCTCCGGGGGAGCAACGGCACAGGACCCCGGTGAGGGATGACCCCGGTGAGGGCCCCGCCCGGGCCGCCCCGACTCCGGCGCCATTGCTGTGAGGGAGCGGCGCCGCCGCCGGCCCGCCCCGGCCGCGCATGCGCACGTGAGGCGGGTCAGCTGAGCGCGCCGCGCTCGGGCCGCGCTGGGCCATGGCCTCCATCCTGGACGAGTACGAGGACGCCCTGCACCGCTCCGTCTCCGTGCAGCAGAGCCGCGCCAGCGTGGGCATCCCGCACTCCGGTACGTGTGCGCCGGGGCCCCCCGTCTGCGCCGGGGCCTCCCGTGTGCGGCGTTCCTGCCGAGAGGGGTAGGCGAGGCGGCGGCTCCGGGTGCCGTGCTGCCTGAAGAGGTGTGTCACCCTGCGTGTGACACGGCTGCGGCTGGTTGTTTCCGCGGCTCGCTGTGGGGAGTGTTTAGAGACAGGGAGCACTTGATTCCGGGCTCGGCAGAGTGCTGATGCAGGTCAGCCCAGCGAAGCTGCGATGCTGTTTGTGTGCGGGAGGCTGTGGCCTGAGGTGCTGCGCGGAGCACAGGCGGGTGCGTGAGGTGGCATGTGCCCGTGTGGGTGAGGTGGCATGTGCCCGTGTGGGTGAGGTGGCATGTGCCCGTGTGGTCACAAGTTACAACCACCGCACCTCAGCCTGTGCAGCCAGAGCTGTGGCAGCGGGCTGGGAATCTCCCAGCACGTTGCTGCTTTTTTCTGTTCCTCTCTGAGGAAGCCATGCTTTACCTTGCTGTGGATGTATGCACAGCTGTTCCTGCACTGAGTTCCTTTCCTAACCCAGGCACAGTTTTTACCAAAGACTTCGTTTCTCTAGAGTGGTTCCTTTAGGCTGACTACACGATGGCAGAGCAGTCTGTATCACTGCTACACTTTTCTGTCAGGGAGTGTGAGGCTTTGGTATGTTGTACTCTTCAGGGAGGTGTCCCATCACTGTAAAGTGATGGTGTAATGACCAGTCCATTTTTTCTCTCATGTCAGAGAAATTTATTCCATTATTATTCCATGATAAATTCAAGCTTTATTAGGTTCAATAGCCATTTTCTGCTAGATGTCACCTCTCAGTATTTTTTTGAGTGTGACAGGGAAATGTAGGTTATGAGAGAATTCTGTTCTACCTGGTATTGTCATGGTAGTATCAGCTGCTATGCAGAGCTGGTGTTTTTGAGTTACAAGTTTGGAAAGACATAGACACATTCTTTCAAGTTTTTTTTTTTTCCTTGTATAGCATTGGTAACCTTTGGGGAAAACAGGTTGTGAGGTTCATATATGTGCTAAGAATTGATAAATTCGGTCATGCTATGTGTATTATGGAGTATAAGTACGCTGACAGAGTTACTCTGAGTCTAGGTACTGGAGTAGGTATCTTCCCTTGTTTGTTTTGACATACGTGTTTTTTCATTGTGTAATGTTAATAAATAAGTGGCCTGCATAGATGCTGTGCAGAACAGTGTTGGGACAAGTTGTGTCACTGAAAGTAAATTTTCCAGGACTCAGCTTTTCTTCTTGACTGCTGCAACACTCTCCTCAGTCATGGCTGTCTTGGAGTTGAGAAATCTGCCTGTTTGCTGACAGTTGATATGGGCAGAGGAAGTTTGGGAGTTTAATTGAAGAGGCACATCCTAATCAGGATTTCAATTATTCTTAAATCAGGCCACACAGGCGATTTTTAATAAAATTTGGGTTGGTAAAAGTTGTGGGCCATCTGAAGTTTAAGTAAATTTATTTTGTAAAAAGATACAATAGTTAACTTCCTGAAAGCAGTCCTTAAGGTTAGGTTTGTAATTTTGGAAGACGTTGCAACTTATTCCTCAGTTTCAGGGAGTTGTTCCCTGTGCTTGTTAAAGTGCAGGTACTGTTTCTCAAAGCTGTAGATAAGCAAGCAGTGGCTCTGTATCCAACCTAAAGCCCTGCTGCATTGTGAACTTCAAGTACTGTAGCTCCAGCTTTGAAAAGCCTACTTTGACCCACTAGACTTGACCATACTGGTGACCTTAGATCTTTGGACAGACTAAAAGGTCTGAGGAAATATGTAGCTTTGCCCAGAAATCAGGGTGGGAAATGCTGCAGTACAGTCTTGCTTAAACAGAAGAGGGACACTGGGGACAAGATGAGGGAGGAGACTGTTTGAAAGGAATGGATGTTACAAAACAGACATCTCCTTTGCATAGAGAACTGTGTATTAAGGAAGCTCATCCTTCTCCTATTAGGGACAATAGATAAAATCCTCGTGTTAATGGTGATGATCCTATAGGTGTTATAAATGTAATGGATACAGGCCTAAAGAGTCCACAGTGCTGAAATCCAATACTTTGGCTTGAACTATGACTGAATCAAACCATAAACAGCTTCTCCTTAACTCTAAACCCTTACCTCTGTATAGGTGCTATTTGTTCCCTTCCTGCATTTAAGTTTCCTTGCTGAGTCAGCCTTGCTTTGCCAGGTGACAGTCTGAAAAAAATTGAGATTACCTGGATGAATGAGACTTGATGATCTGATAACATGTGGGTTTTTCAGAGTAATCCTTCCCATATATATGTGTATGTATTTATTGGTTAGCTGTGATATCATGTGAATCTGCACCTTGGGAGCTTTTTGTACGTTTTGAACTGCAGTTCATACCAGCAAATTTAAACTGTGGCATTGCAGGTCCCCTGATCTGAAAAGAAAAACATCAATTCTACTTAACTGGAAATAAAGGAATGCACACTTGTATAAATGGGTAGTGTTTAAGGTATGGATCAAGGTGTAAGAAAAAAGCACGTGCTGAGCAAAAGGCTGCCTACTCAGGCTGTGGTTGCTTTGTCTCTTCCTGCATGTGCATCTTTCTTCTGGAAAAAGTGTATTTTAAGGATCCTGCAACTGCTCTAGAGGTGAGGCAGAGGCAAGGAGAAAGCATTGGTGGAATAGACAGTTAAAGGATTTGTCTGCTAGTAGCAGGCTACTTTCCACTGCTACATTGTCTTTTTCAACATCACTAGGGCTGGAATTAGAGTGGGTTTTTACTCTATGTTTCTGCTCCATGGAGCCCACTTCCTTCTCAGTAAAACTTGGAGCAGGACACAATCCTTTTAGGCTGGATTTTGATGTAGTTTGGGGTTGTTGTTGTGGGGTTTTGTCTTGTTTAGTTTCTAAGTGTTCATATTCTTTCTACAGGATATGTCAATGCACGGCTGGAGAAGGAAACGCCAATATTTAACAAGCAGAGGATTGATTTTACTCCTCCAGAGAAAATTAACAGCTTAGTGGTCTCTTCTAACCAGCTCTGTATGAGCCTTGGGAAAGACACCCTTCTCAGGTAATGCTGCCAGAATCCTGAAGCTTTTGTTTGTTGTTCCCCTGCCTTCATTTTTTTCCTTAAGTTGTTAGAGAATTTACGTTTGCAAACTGGATAAAAAGCCATGAGCCCAATATGGAAAGCGAGTGAGAAGTTACATGTGAACTTTTGTTGGCAGCATGCTTTTCATGGTTTCTCTTTGTAGGATTGATCTTGGGAAGCCAGATGAACCTAATCAGGTAGAGCTGGGACGTAAAGATGAAGCCAAAGTCTACAAGATGTTTTTGGACCACACAGGTGAGGCAGTGGGTCATATGTATTTACAGACAGTCGACAGAGCAGAACAGGTGCTGGTGAAGGAGTTCTCTTTCTGTTTTGTACATAAGGAGAACAGATCAATCTTCCATGTGCCAGACTGTTTCCCAGGGCTCCTGCCCACTGCTTAGCCCTTTTGCTATTACTAAAGCATGGGTTTGTTGTGCCTCTGTTGTGTTTTTGAACTCTGAAATGAACACATGCAGTTAGGCTGTTTTCTGAGCAAGGCTGCTAAAGCCAATGAAAGGAAATGTTTGCAGTCACTCTCTGCTGTATGGTTTCTAAGAAATTTTAAAATGAGCCGTAAAACATCTGCAGTTCACTGTAGCCTAGATTGTTTTTAACAACAGAAGTTTGGAAAGAGATGCTTATATCTCTCACCAACTGCCAGGGGTAGGAGGGAACTCTGGGAAATGTTTATCCTTAGAACATTTATCGAAACAGAATACCTTCTTGCTAAAGCATCTGGTACCAGTTATTTAACGTTGCAACATATGGACTACTGTTCTGATCCAGCATGGAAATCCCCACATTCCCATGAATGCCTGGGAAAGTCTTGGATTAAGTATGTTGATATTGGAACTTATCAAATGTTAGGATTAGAAGCTTCGGGAATTTGGCTTGCTCAGGCACAGTCTTGATTTGTTCTCTCCTTCTCCCTCCCGTACCCCTCTGCTGTTGGCAGGCTCTCATCTCCTGATTGCTCTGAACACCAGCGAATGCCTTTACCTGAACAGAAGTGTTCAGAAAGTGCGGGCACTCTCCCGCTGGAAAGGACACTTGATTGAAAGTGTGGGCTGGAACAAATTTCTTGGTTCAGAAACCAACACAGGGCCTATCCTGGTGGGGACATCCCAGGGGCAGATCTATGAGGCTGAAATCTCTGTCAGCGAAGGAAGCCTCTTCAGCACTAACCCTGACCAGTACTTTCGCCAGGTCTACACTCTGGAGGAGGAATCTGGACCTGCCCCAGTCTGCTGCTTGGAAATTGAACGAGGGATAGAAGGGAAATTTTTTATTATAGCCACTACTAGGAAGAGACTCTTTCAGTTTGTTGGCAAAGTGCCTGAGGGGACAGAGCAGCAGGGCTTCAGCTCCATATTTGCAGTGCATACTGACCATCTGCCCAGCTTTCGGGAGTTTCCAGCCAACTTGGGTTTCAGTGAGATAGCCTTTTACACTCCAAAACTGCGTTCCAACCCACGCTCCTTTGCCTGGATGATGGGAAATGGGGTTTTATATGGTACCTTGGATTATAGTCGTCCCGATTCAATTCTCAGCGATGAACGGGTCTGGGTTTATCCTCCTGATATTGACATAACTGTGAACAAGCCAATATCCATTGTACTTACCCAGTTCCACTTCCTGTTGCTGTTGCCTGACCGGGTGAAGGCTGTCTGCACTCTGAATGGACAGGTTGTTTTTCAGGATCTGTTCCTGGAGAAGTTTGGCTTGCTGACACGCATGATTAAAGATCCCACAGTCCAGCAGATATGGATCCACACTGAGAAAGTAGTGTTCCGCTACCACGTCCAACGGGAATCTAGAGATGTGTGGAAGATGTACATGAACATGAACAAATTTGATTTAGCAAAAGAGTATTGTAAAGACCGTCCAGAGTGTCTTGACATTGTGTTGGCCAAAGAGGCAGAGCACTGCTTCCAAAACAAGAGGTATCTGGACAGTGCCAAATGTTATGCACTGACCCAGAACTACTTTGAGGAAATTGCTCTGAAGTTCATTGAAGCCAAGCAAGAAGAGGCCCTGATGGAGTTTCTGATTAAGAAGCTAAGTAACCTAAAGCCTTCGGAGAAGACACAGACCACTCTGCTGACTACGTGGTTGACAGAGCTGTACCTGAACTGGCTGGGTATATTGCAAGGAGATCCCTCACAGCGAAATCTCTATTTGGATACACGGGAGAAGTTCCGCACTTTCCTGAGCAGTCCTAAAAACAAAGACTGTCTTTTTAATAACCGGGCATCTATTTATGAGCTGTTGGCCAGCCATGGCGACACAGAGCACATGGTCTACTTTGCAGTCATCATGCAGGACTACGAGCGTGTAGTAGCTCACCACTGCCAGCATGATGAGTACGATGAGGCTCTAAATGTGCTCTCCAGGCACAGAGACGAGAAACTCTTCTACAAGTTCTCTCCGGTTCTCATCCAGCATATTCCCAAGAAGGTAGTTGATGCTTGGATTTCTATGGGCTCTAGATTGGATGCCAGGAACCTCATTCCAGCCCTCGTTAACTACAGCCAGAGTGCCAGCACCCAGCAGATCAATGAAGCCATTAGGTATATGGAGTTCTGCGTCTACCAGCTGGAGGAAACCCAGCAAGCCATTCACAACTACCTGTTGTCTCTTTACGCTTTGTGTCGGCCGGACTCGCTGCTATCGTACCTGGAGCAAGCAGGAACCAACCCAAACAGGATCCACTACGACCTGAAGTATGCACTGCGCCTGTGTGCCGAGCACGGGCACCACCGTGCATGTGTCCACGTTTACAAAGTGATGGAATTGTATGAGGAGGCTGTGGATCTTGCCTTACAGGTATGAGTGTGTCTGTGCAGGTTGTGATACACAGGAACGTAGCTTGTTCAAGTCACCTTGAACAGCAGAGCATTGGGAGGAACTGGACAGACTCACTTGGTATCAAAGCTGGGCAGCTGAGGCTTGGAAGAAAGACCTGGCTCTGTTAACATTCTTGGGTGCTTTTACAACTGTTTCACGTGGGCAGCTGACTGACAAGCTGTAACTGAGGGTAGGGGGCATGAAAGTACAAGGAGGAGTACTGTCTGTCTCAAGCTCAGTCTCTGATAAAAAATACCTTTAACATATCTGCATTTATGCAAGATTTGTATAGCTATTGTTAAGGATTCTAATTACTTCCTATTCCTAGCTTTGGTAGTTATCACAGAAGCCTTTGTCAGCTTAGTCTGACTTTCAGGGAGATCCTGGATTTTTCTCCTGTTGGAATTACTGTGTCTTTGCTGAAATGTGTGGCCAGCAAATATACTATAACATGAATTTGCCTTTCTGTGCTGGCCTTTGTTCTCTGTTGGGTAGCAAGCTAATCTGTCAGTGAGTACTGGTGGAGAGGGGAGGTGTTTGACATGGAAACAAGGAGCAGGCCAGTAGTGCAGTCCTAGGCAGTGAGATAGCAATAAAGGTTTTCTAAATGCCTCTTGAAATGGACAGCAGGCTTTGAAGTTGAATGATGGCTAAACAAAGAGGGAAGCTTAACTCTGTTTCCTTGTCTGTCCAACTTCTAGGTGGATGTTGATCTTGCCAAGTCCTGTGCAGATCTTCCTGAAGATGATGAGGAACTGCGGAAGAAGCTGTGGTTGAAGATCGCTCGCCATGTTGTTCAGGAAGAGAAGGATGTCAAGAAGGCAATGGCCTGCCTCTCCAGCTGTGCTCTGCTGAAGATTGAAGATGTGCTGCCATTCTTTCCAGACTTTGTCACTATTGACCATTTCAAGGAGGCAATCTGTAACTCCCTGGAGGATTACAACAAGCACATTGAGGAACTGAAAAGGGAGATGGAGGAAGCCACACAGAGTGCCAAGAGGATCCGAGAGGACATCCAGGAAATGAGAAATAAGTATGGCTCTGTGGAGCCTCAGGAAAAATGTGCTGCTTGTGACTTTCCACTTCTAAACCGCCCTTTTTACCTTTTCCTGTGTGGTCACATGTTTCACTATGACTGTCTCCTCCAAGCAGTTTTCCCAAACCTTCCTGCCTATAAGCAGGCAAAACTTGAAGATCTTCAGAAGAAGCTGGCAGCTACCAGCCAGCCATCCAAGGGCCACCATCGTCCCAAGGATGCAGACACCATTAGCCTGGGGAAGGGGCAGCAGAGCCGGGAGCAGATCAAAGCTGACATTGATGATATTGTGGCAGCTGAATGTGTGTACTGTGGTGAGCTGATGATCCGGTCCATTGACAAGCCTTTTATTGATCCCCAAAAGTATGAAGAGGAGATGCAAAGCTGGCTGTAGTTTTCCAAATCTTCAACTGTCAAACAGATTGTGAAGCTTCTGTGGTGGGAATATAACCTCCAGGAGCAGGAACGTAGTGACTTCTGTGCAACTCTACACAAGGGGTAGTGCAGTCTTTTTATCAGGGTTAGGGAGAACTAGTCTTGAGAACAGGAGAGATGTCTATGGCTGTCTAAGAACTTCAACAATACGTAGAGCTAACCTACTGGAATATATTGAGCAGATGTTTCTGCGTGCAGTTCTTCTGAGGTTCTCAGTGTGAAGCTAAATGGAGTGCCTTGTTGTCCAGAAGGAATTGGGAACAGCCTGTGATTTATCTGCCCTGTTGTGTGGTACTTGTTTTGGTGAAGACAAGCTGAAAGAGAAAGGTAGTGAAGGCCACTAAGCAGTGTAGTCTTTATTCATCACTTTCAAAGCTAGAATTGCCCTGGGTTTCCTTTTTGTTGAGAGTCTATAATCACATACATAGAAAGAACATGAAAGGACAGAAGCTCTTACATATTTATATTTTGTAAACATCATGCTACACAAATACATGTTTCTACACCATGTGGAACAAGAATGTGTGTAATTTTCAAGCGGGAGTGTCTCATAATACACTAAAGTAATTTGCTTGCAATTCAAGATGTATAATTCTCTCTCTAACAAGCTTTATGCACAAGACACACACATTTGGATTTTCTGTGGGTACTGTTCCTCAAAATGCCTGTTCACCCCTTCCTTCCTCTTTCCATCCTGTTTCTACTATGACTGCCTTTGTAATGTGGGTCTTGGTTTTGTCTTCACCCCAAACCAAAACTGATAGATGCACTAGTAAGGTTTCAGCTGATACTGTGCAAGCAGGAGCACAATCTGTTTGTATGTCTTGCTGTGGTTCTCTTCAAGCTTGCACTTGCTGAGCATCAGACTCAAGATCTAGTCAGAGGTTTGCTCAAGGGTAGTCTACAGAAAAGTTGTTGGTGTGAAATTTGCTTTGCCCTTTGAAGCTAGTACCTTGTGCCTAAACAGTCTTTTGCCTTCCACTTTTTGGAGATGGCTGCAAGTCAATGTTTCTGTCTGTTGCTTCAGGTTGGAAAATTTTTCCCAGAAGGTAGCAATCACTACGTTGTGAGTGAGAGAAGAAAAAATTTTTGTTAGCAGTTTAGCAAGGGTTCTTTGTTGTGTTTTAAGAAAATAAATTTTTAATTAGGCTTTGCTGTTTGGGACTGAATCACAAAGGTAGTAATTAACAAAAGAATATGAATGTTCTAAAAGAAAAAATACAATTCTTGTAATTAAGGCAATAGAAAATACTGTCTTCTGAAAGACCACCTCAGTTCTTTCACATGGATATGTGTGCTTGTCTTGAATACCTCTTGCAATCTCCTAACCACTTACCCTGTTTGTAGGGTTGTAGAAATGGGTCTTCATGTTATTGTAGGAGAATACGTATTGGTTTCCTCAAGGGTCTGACCTAAGAATTTGGAGTTCAGAACTCCAGAAGAACATCTGTGCTTTTGTTGGGAGTATCAGCCTGGAATAAATGAATTTTATCTGTGTAAAATGACACGACTAATAAAAAAACAGATCTGAAAGTAGGAAGACCTGAAGTTTCAAGATCCTCTTTTCTTCAATGGAGCCATGGGATGAGGCAGTCCCATTTACCAGCTGGTGGTGTGTGTTTGCTGGCTTGTCAGAAAGCACTGTTTCAGTGGTTCCATTAAGCACTGGTTCAGAAGACCCACATGATGTAGTTTTCTTTGGCTCTGCATAACCTTTTGCTTTGAATAAGTCAGTGGGTCTGGCAGAAGAATTTGTGATGAAAACTAAATGTGATGTCTTTTGAAGTTTACCATTAAACCTGTTATAACTGGCCACTCCTGTGAATCATCATCTTTTCCTGTAAGCAGTGTGATATTTAAGGTTGTACATATCATTATAAACCAACACTAGCCTCCCACCCAAACCAGTTTCTGGTCAAAGGTAAGTGGCTGTTTTTCTGCTCTTTGGCAGAAAATGGGTATCAGCTCATTCTGATGCAGGGGTAATTTCAAATTATTTTGGTATGTTCTTGTTCCATCTCTTTTGGGCTTTTACAGGATGTTTCCTGGTATATTAGAATGACCATAGTCCTCCATTATTTTCCTGTTTGTGCTACAGAAGTCTCATCACTAAATAGACCATTGCAGCGTGATCTGCTTGTCCATAGTATTGGAAGAAGCTGTTGGAAGTGAGTCATAGCAAGTAAATAAAACCCTCTAGTATTTGCCTGAGATGGTGGTGGAGAGAGGTACCTCTGATGCCAGTCATGGGTATTAATAGGTTGCAGTTAGCAAATCTAGAAGTAGGTATTTTTTTTTTTTAATGACTAGTATGCAGTATTCTCCGAGGGCTGTAGGCATATGTGGCAGATACACGTACCACAAATTTCATTCTTTCTCACCATTGTTAACTGAAAAATCATTTAAGTGATTTATTGTCAAGGTTATAAAGAGTGTTACTGCTGGCAAAGACTGCAGCAGTGATTAAATGACTAGTGCCAGAAAAACAAAAAGGTGTTTAAAGGTATGTTCTGAACTTTCTTTACATTGTCACATGCTTCCAAAGTTTCAGTAACCACTTACCTGTGCTTCTTGGCAATTTTGCAACATCACTCAGTGAAAAAGGTAAGAGGATTTATTTTTTCTTGGGGGTGGGATGGATTTTTGTTGGTAGAGGGAAGTGACCTGCTTACTGTTTTCCTATAAATCTAATCTGCAAGATCTCTTCCTCCTTGCATTCAGAATAGCATTTTTATCTTTTCTCCTTGTAATTTCAGCACTGTACATTTTAGAACTTACAGTCCTTTGTATGTATTTTAAGCTATGAATGAACTGCACCAGCTGTTCAAAATGATGTGGCCTTGGGTCTTGTCCTTGTCTGTGTGAATAACTCCTACCACCTAGCCTAATGCAGCTGAACACCAGCATAACCAAAAGGGTGTGTGGGAGCCCCAGCCCTGTGTACCCAGAACAAATATCTGCAGCTACATCTGCACTGTAGAAATTAAATTGTGCAGGCAAGGCCTAAAGCAAACTTGTGTCTACTACATGACCTCTCCTAGGCTTTGAGCAGGGATGGGGGGAAATGCTCTGAGTTGGGGGAGACAGTGGTAAGTGTGTGTTTTGAAAGAGTTTGTAGAGAATTTTGGATGCGCTTCCTGTAGTTGGCAGCAGGTAAGTGAAATGCTGAAAGCAGTGGATTCTGTCTCCTTCTTAAAAACGGATGCTCAGGCTGGAATTTAGAAAGGCAAATTCTTAACAAGCCACTAGATGTCATTGCTGTCCATTTAAATACTGAGGTTTGCTGTAGACAGCTGAGAGTGTTCTGTAGCAGAAGGAAGAATGGCACAAGAGTGAGGAACGGAAGCAGGATCCCAGTGCCTTTGGGGGAGTGTGCTGGGTGTTTGGAGACACAACCTTTGGTGTAAGATAGCTTGGATTTGGTGTAAGGATTGGAGGTAAAGATGCTAAAAAATTGTCTTTAACTAAATGGCAATTTCAGCTCATTTTGATGTTCAAAATATGAAAATCAGTGATTTTCATGTTTTGAACATCAAAAGCTGGATTTACTCTGTTAATAAATATCATGGAATTGTAGAATCATTTATGTTGGAAAAGACCTTTAAGATCATCAGGTCCAACTGCTAACCCAGCATAGCCAAATCTACCACTAAACCACGTCTCCAAGTGCCACATCCACATGCCTTTTAAATGCCTTCTGTGATGGATTCCACTCCTTCCCTGGACAGCCTGTTCCAATGCCTGACCCCTCTTTCAGTGAAGAAATGTTTCATACTAACCAATCTAAATCGCCCCTGACACAACCTAAAGGCCATTTCCTCTCATCCTGTTGCTTGTTGCCTGGGAGAAGAGACCAACTGGCCCCTTACTACAACCTTCTTTCAGGTACTTGTAAAGAATGATAAGATTCCCCTGAGCCTCCTTTTTTGCAGTTTAAACAACCCCAGTTCCCTCAGCCACTCCTCCTAAGACTTGTGCTCCAGAGCCCCATTGCTCTTTGGACAACCCTTGGTGCTCCAGCATCTCAATATCTGTCTTGTAGTGAGAGGCCTAAGACTGAATATGGTATTTCAGGTGTGGCCTCTTTTGTTTAATTGTATTCTACTGTAAGTTCTCTGCAGACCTGGCTGATTTAGTAAACTGTAGGGACATCATCCCTAGGCTTGGAGCTGCAATATCTGGGCCTAGGGTCTGGTCATTTTTGCTTGCTTCCTCTTCATACTCGTGACAGCAGACAGTGTAAGCCAGCTCCTTAGCTGCCAAAGTTCACATTTAGTGTGTCTTACTAGAAGCACCAGTAAAGCTGGGTTTGTGGCATTGGACACTGACTTGCATGAACAGATAAGCTAGAATGTTCGCTTTTTCCTTCTGAGTTGTGGCATCATAATCCCCGTAAAGCAGCAAGTGGGAGTAGGTACGTCTTGTACTCTATCAAATTAAGACGTAGTTTGACTCAGACTGTAGTCATTGTTAGCATGTATTTCTTGGAATGGGTAGTTCCATTCACCCCAGCCATGTCAATGCCAACATATAGATTGTCTATGTTTACAAGTGCAAATTCTTAGTTTCTAGTGGGATTTCATGGGAAGTCTGTTGCTCCTTGCCTCACTTCATCCAACAACCCTGCACTTAGCTGTGGGAAGACAGACTAAAACTAGGCTTCTTCCTTGCAGTAAGTGTGCTGAGCTGAAATTTGAGGTTTGAAATGTACGAGACTTATGGTATTTTTGAATTTTAAGTTGTTACTATTGAGGTGGATTAAGTATTTTTCTTCAGAATAGATGGAGTAAGATGTGATTCACTGTGGTATGTGCAGTGTTTGTGAGAGAATCTTATGGCATCTGCCAAGCAGAGAGGGGCTGTCCAGAGTCTTCTGTTGGTTTCGTACATAAAGGAAATGATGCACTAGAAGAGAAAGGGGATGGGGGTTTCTGTAAAATAATTTGGCCAAACTTCATGTATCTGACTTCAGGGAAGCTTCTCCAATGAAACTGTGATATTGATGGATCTGTACTTCTCACACTGCAGTGCTAAAGAAAAAAACCAAAACATTTTCCTTTGAAATAAAGACTTTATTAAAATTGAAGAGCTTAGGACTTGAAAGAGGAACCTTACAGGTGTTCCTTAAATTGTGAATTATGTATGGGTTCAGCTCCTAAACTGTCTCCTATCTCTGCTTATGCCCTGTTCTGACTTTACACCTTCTGAACCCTTTGGGATTTGCATTTCATGGTAATACAGTGATTTTGGAGACTTGTGATGATTCCCCCTCAACTCACTCTTTGGGTTTTTCACTCCCAGATCTCAGGGAAAGGCATCAGGCTACTTATTTAGGGTATGAATGTCAAAGCAACCTGGCCTGCAGCTGCTTTCAGGGGAAAGGAGGGGAAAAGGGATTAGACAAACTTGTTAGATCTACTCGTTGAAACTTGTTGGGATGGAGAGAAAAAGGGGCCTCAGGCATCTCCTCTCTGTCATGGCCAGAGTTACTGGAGGCAGCTTGTTCGAGTAGGGCTGGTTGCTTAGGAACAGGGAAGTTACAAGAGCACTCTAAGGTTACAAGTACATCTCTAACTAATCCTATACACTGTCTTTGCCGTGCAGGGGCAGCTTAGTAGAGGAGTTTCCAACTTGCAGCACGTCTGTTTTGGGTTCAGACTTGCTACAGTGCTTCTAGGCCCCTGTGGGGTTGAGAGCTGTTTTAATTCAACACTTGAGCTGCAGAGCTTGGTTGATGTGGGAATAAGCACAACTGATGTGTCTGTATGATACCAGGCTGTTTCACTGCACAGCAATTTCCATCATATGCTTCCTAGCACCACATAAATACCCTTGCTTTATAAAGGGGCATAAAGGCTATACCTGATACATGACAGGCAGTAATTCTGGCATTTCCCTATTTTGCAGGAGTTCATGTATTCCTGCTGTATTGGCTGTGGGCTGTGTTGTCGTCAGAGAAGGATTAGATACAGCCTTTTGTTTGTTTAACACATGGTTGGTTTGCTTCATCTGAACGGAGAATACTAGTTTTTGGTAGAGTTTTATTACAGTGTAAATGTTCCCAAGAAGCTGAACTATAGCCTACCTCTCATTTCATGATCCATCCTGAATGGTTCATTGTAGCTGATGGCTAATAGGAAAAGGATTGAACAACTGCTTTGGTATCCAAAACCAGATATTCCCTACTTCATGCAATTTAAATCCATGTGCTGGTCACTTGGCATGAGGCATGATCTTCAGAGCGCAGCCTGAACTTGGAAGCTACTGGACTCTGCTTAAGCAGACATCTGTGTTTTCCAATTAGTCTGTTATTCAACAGTCTTTTTTCATGTCTTTGTGTGTACATGCTGAATAGATTCTCTAGTAAACAAATTATTACTGTGAAACTGGGTTCATAAGAAAGTTGTTCCTGTCTACAGATTCTCTTTTATTTTCACACATTTATTAAAAGTGAGGTACACAGTGTGTGACATTTTGAGGAATGTCACAGGCAAAGAGGAGCACAAAGGCTGATGGATTAGTTTTCGAGGACTCTTTTCTACAGACTCTACATGACAATTATTAGCAGCTGCCCTGGCTGTGTTTGATGGCTGCTGCATGTTTTTCACCATCTGAACAAGACCTTTATTCTCTGGGAAGAGCCTGGGAAGGCATGGGTAGTAAAAGATTGTTGGGCATTGACTAATTACCATGGTTTTAGCCAAATATCTGTTGTCTATTTTTTCTCATAGTAGCTATCAAGATAACAGTATAATTGATCTAAATAAAATATTCCATATGAAGCTGTTGCCATCCTTGATAACAGGACTGTAGACTTAGATCAGCTGATGTTGTTTGAGAGAATTGAACAGTGGTTGGTTGAGGAAGAAGGAGAAGCCTGAGGCTTATGCTCCTAGATGCACCAATTGTTTGTTGAATACTTGCCTGTATGTCACAGCATGATTGTCTCAGAGTGACACCTGCATTTGTGTTGCAGTGGTACCTTCTGCTGAGCAGCCTTTTTGGGAGAAAAACATTTCCTTATGTTCTGCAGTCTGTTTCAAACACTTGCCTGCTTGCCCAGTTAATGAGATTGGAACAACTAGGACCATGTCATCTTTCTATGTTCTTCTGAGAAGTTGCTTATGGTAATCCTCAATATAAGCTTCAAAGTCTTGCAGTGGCAGGATTTCCAAAGCAAAAAATATTTTTTGTACAGGAAACATCTAATGGAGGGTGAACAGAAATGTCATCTGTGAACTTGATTGGGTGCAAATAAATTAATGTGGACTTTTCTGTTTATAAGTAGCATCTTCTTAAATTTGTTGTTGGCTGTTGACTGAGAAATGCCTTGTGATCCTGGATGCACCTGGTATTGGTACCTACAGCCAGTCCTAGGAGATGGTGAAATGGAACACTGGTAGCAGCGTTCAGAAAGCAGCAAGACTAAACTCTGGTAGTAGTTTCTTTGCTGGTGTAGAATCAAAGTTTTCTCCCTGAAAGCTGTTTTCCTCTGCAGCATGGTTACAGAAACAGAAGGGAGTTTTCAGAAGAATCTTGAACAGCCCTTGTGCCCTTCTGGAGAGGTTGCCTGGAAAGTGGTAACTTCATGGAATTGGGTGGTTCAGTATGGTGTTTTAGCAGCTTTGAGTTGCAGTGAGTTGCTTGCTTGATGCTGTGGCAGCTGAACCAAAGGTAAAGGTGTGGATTATTTGCCTGCCAGGCGTCTTGTCCTGCCCTGGGTTATGCTCTGAATGAAATCAATGATTTGAGAGGTTCATGTTAAAATGAGGAAAGAGGAAGAATTTCTGCACACAACACAGATATTGCTGTGAGTCCTTCAGCACATCTGTGTTGTTCAGGTCAGAGCAAGGCTAAATGCTCTCTGTAGGTCAACAAAAATCTGTAGGTAGGGCTTTGGGCAGAAGTTCAAAGTGCTTTCTTCTTATTCTCTTCTTCAGAAGTTAGGACACTTGTGGAGCTGACTACCTTCATTTGAGACCCTGAGTCAAGAGTGATGCCTAAAAAATCATCTTTATTGATTATTCTATCACTATGACAGGCACCATCTTAGCAGCCACCTTTGTCTCTCTCTCTCTCTTGATTCTTTCACCTCCCTTGCCCACTGATTTAGCAAAGAACTGTTTAATTCTGACATAAATAGAGGAAGGGTTGATACGTGGGGAGTGATGAAGCTCCCTGCCACTAAGCTTGAAAACTAAGGAAAAAAGGAAGAGAACTATATGAAAAAGGTAACAAGAGGCCCACTGGGTTTCAGATTTCAGAAGGATGAAACATGGGATGTTGACCAAAGCTGTCCCAGGGTAGTGTGATGAATGTATTGCAATCTTTATTTCAATACAGGCTGTGAAAAATTGTACAGAATTAGTACAGGCTGTGAAAATCCTTGCTTCTGGCAAGTCTCTCTTTCCTGAAGAGTGTACTACTTTTCTCTGAGTCATAGACAGGAGCATCACAAGTTTGTGAAAGAAAAGGTGTTTCAGATTTCATAATTTGGAGCAGACACAGAAGATGATCTACAAGCCTCCTATATTAGTGAAATGAGGAGTTAGATTGTAGGACAGAGCATACTTGGATAAAAGAGGGTTACTGGTGTATAAACAGCTCTCCTAGAGGCTGCTGAGTATCATACCTGGCTTTTAGGTGCTTTTATTTCCCAAACAGCACTGTGTATATGTGGAAATACTCAGGATCTTTAAAATGCTCTTAGAAGCTTGCACAGCTGAGTCACTCCTGAGGTGTCAGCAGGAGAATTCTGTGCCATGTCTGAACTAATGCCACCTCTTGTATGTCCAGCTTAGCTGTGCTGAGATGTCTCAGTAGCAAAGCAATAGGATTGCAGTTAGCAAAGCTTGAGATTTAAATCTACAGAGATTGCCCACAATAGCATAATCATGTTGAAGAACTGTGTCTGGATTTTTTTGTATTTTTTCACTGCTTTTTCAGTGCTGCAAATGACATGTGAAGAGGATTTGGCTTTTTAATGTGCCTCCATCTTTCTAACTTATACTATTACTGAATATGAGAGGCTCAAGATGGCTGGAGAAACTATTCTTCCCATTGACAAACAGGCATCTGATCTTGAAGAGAAGTGACTGAGTTGTTCTTCCCCATTTCAAGGTGGGTCACACAATATCTCTATTTCAAAACAAAAACAACCTCCCCAAAAAGCAGTGTGACAAATCTCAACCAGCTTTACTTCTGTTCCCTTTCTGAAAGTTTTAAGTTAGCTAATTTGGGTTACAAGCTATACAAAACCCTTGGGTTTTGGTAGCAGTCCAAGTTGGTAGCCTATGAGAAGTTATTGTGTTCAGATGCCTTCTGAGTGGGGATGTAAATGCAGTATGTCACAGGCTGCAGCTGTTAGATGGAGATTGCAGCAATGTCCCTGAAACACTGAATTAAAAAAAAGCATAGTTGTTGGTTTTGAATAAATGGGGGTGTTGCTCTGTGCCCTTAAGTAGTCCAGTACATATCAAAGTCCCCCTTCCTTTAATAGCAGGAAGGAAATAAGATCTGTATCTCTTGGGAACATGCTTCTAAAACCGACTTTCACTTCCATTCCTGTGTCTCCTTTTAGTCCCTCTGAATAGTAAAAATTCACATTCTCACATTTTAGTCACCCCAGCCTGGATATTAGATCACTCCAGGGTGTTGGTTTTTGGTCACAGTCTTACTAACATCTTAGTCTGAGTGTTCGTGTTCCTCTCCCATGTTCAGGTGCTTAATATGGATTCTTATCACCCCAAAACAGTTACTTTGGATCCCAGCCCAGCATGTGTGGGCATTGGCAGCACTTGGATATTTATAGGGATTTCTACTTCCTCTTTTCTTTGGGCCACCTTCTTACTACAAGAATTCCTGATTTCTTCCATGCATCAATGAATGCAGCCCTTCTAGGGTGGTGTCTGGGCAGGGGATGTTATGTATGTACCTTCCCGGCTGCCAGGGCCAGTGCAAACAGGCATAGCACAGCACTGGCCTGCAAGGCACTGAGGGGAAAAAAAGTACTACCTTTTTCACACCCTTAGATCTAGTTTTGGGAGATTACTTAGCCTTGTTGATTTATTGTGTCATTATTGAGCTCAGATATCTTAACATCTCAAGCACCAGTATGATGTGGTTAGAGAGGGAGAGATGCCAGTTCAGTCAAATGCCCTGAACATTTTCTTGGTTGATCATTTCCTCAGATCTATAGAGTGGCAGAAGGGTGGAACTTTCAAACAGTACAGTACTGGTTTTGTCTTGATCCATTCTTTGAAAGGCGAATCAATAAAATCTGATTCTTATAGAAATCTTTACAAATTGCCACTTAAAGTTTCACGTTACTTCCTAGGTGCTCATGGTAGAGAAGGACATCAGCAGAGGTAGTTGCTTAACAGGTCCACATGTGCAGAGTAGCTCAAAGCATTTGCTGACAGACCAGCCAGCTCACAATGGGAATGCAGAGAAGCAAATTCCCTTTTTCTTTCCCTTGCTGGTGATTCTGGCTGCGTTTCTCTGTTCCACTCAGATGCCATTTTCCTCAAAAAATTGTAGGAATCTGGTAACTCTGCCTCATTCTGAAATTTCAGTTGAAATCTGTCAGTATGTCTTTGTTGGGAGTTCAGCACCAGAAATATGATTTTAGAAGCTTTGTTTCCTTTGGAAGCCAGAGGAATAATGTGAACATTAGATCTGAGATGCTGTAATCGAGACTTGGGGCTACAGGGGATGGGGCAGAACCCTGAATGCATGTTTGGAGAAGGAAAACCTGCAGTGGACATATTTTGAGCATTTCTTATCAGAAGGCACTAAGAGATTAGGAGCCATTGCTTGAATGAGTCCATAGCATGCTCTGTGTCTCATTAACAGATGGTTCTAAAAGGCAACTGTGGAAATGCAAACTCATGCATGTTTGTGCTTGCTCTGCTTGTGCCTCTCCTGGCAGCACTTGCTGGCATAATCTGTCAGAAATTAACCTTTTGCTTGAGGTATTGTTACAGAGCCTGGTGTAATTCATCCCATTGCCTGTGACAAATCTCTGTCTAACCCCTCCACACACTTCCCTCCTAGAAGGAATTATGTCAGAATGGTAGAGAAATGCTGGGTGTAGGATCTCACCCTTGTGATGGGCAAACTTTCTTCTCCCACTCTAAGTTTTTCTGTGCTTTCATTGCCAGGATTGTCCCCACAATCCTCTTCCCCAATTACCCATTGATTAGGGCTCCTCTGGTAATCTGCCAGATGCAGGTTTGTTACCAACAGATGGCAGAAAGCATTTGAGGTAATGAGAGAAAGGATAACGATTGCTGATCTGCATAATAATCAGCTTGTGAACAGGTTTCATGGGTTTTTTTCTGTTTCCACTGGCTCAAAGATTGCACTGTCGGACAACCAGGCATCTTCTCTTGAGTTAAAGAAATAGTAAGGGAGGAACCAATTTCATCCAGCTACTGTTAAGTTTTCTGGAGATACACACACTCTCCACCACACAGATTAAGATTTTAGCCACTCAGAGACTGCACCCGGAATAATCATTCAGTCCTCTTGTGATCAAGACCTCTAACTGACCAATGTGGTCAAAAATAGTTTCCTTTTCCTGTTTTCTGAGATAATTTCCCCCACTTCTACCACAAGGCAGGAAGATCCTCATCTCCCTTGGACCAGCATCACCTTTGCACTGTCTAATACCTAGTCTGAAAAAAATTACTTCACACTTCCATATGTTTTGGAGTTCTTCAACCAAATTCTGCTGCTTCACACATTGACAGAGACACATACAAGTCTACATCTAAGCTGTTCCAGAGTCCTTGCAGGAGGAAGTCTTCTCTGGAATACCCTAGAGCAGTGTTACTGGAGTTATGTATCTTATAACACCAGTTTCCTATGCTGCACAAGACCTGTAGTACAGATTTTCACTGTTTAAAACCTATAGAGTATTTAGACTCTATTGCTAGCTGTCCCTATCTGAAACAAGCCATGTAACACTCACTCAAAAATCATTTTGGTGCCATTTGCTGTGACTTTTGTCAAAGGATTTGGATTGAAGAACTTCTCTCAAAAAATAGCCTTACACATGTGGGTGCTAATGCTGGGCTGTTCTCCATTGATTCCCCAGGTGGACTGGAAGACACAGCACACAAGTTTCCATCAAGCCCCTTTACTTTGAGAAACCCCTTCCTTCATTTAAGATCTGGATGGAGAATTTTGAAATTCAGCCTTGGTTCCATAGAATAGTAAATGCAGATGTTTTCCCTGCTAAACCTTTCTGTTTGCTCTGGGTGCTGATGATGCAGCAGCCTCCTTGCCTGTTCTCTGCAAGGATGGTATTTATCACACTCTCAGCTGTATCACTTGTCACTAATAATTTTAGTATCTGAACCTTACAAGGCAATCACTATCTACTCCTGTCCATATGTTGCAGGTGTATCCTCCCTCTCCTGGAAGAGAGAGAGGGAGTGTTTTTGGTTTTGAGCTCATACTCCAAAGGACAAGGCTTTGCTATTAAGACTCGAGGCCCTGCCACAGACATTGCTGTTGGTTACAGGATTTTCCTGTCCTTAGCCTGGTTTCTAAGGAAACAATGCCTGGGTATCTGAGCTTGTGCACTTTTGTTATATCCTTTTTTTCTGTGTCTGTGTTTTTTCCTCTATGATTTCTGAATTTATTTGCCAAGTGCAATTTTATTTGACACATACATTTAAAGTTACTGACTTACTGTAAGCCTCCTTCCTGAAAACAGATGATGGGGAGTGACTTTAAAGGCAACAACCATGGTGTATGCTCAAAATTTGAGATACTAGAGAACCTGTATGAAAGAAAAATAGGGGAGACTGTGGCCAGAGGAAAAACTTCTTCTGATGCTGGAACTTAATAGACACATGAGAGTTCAAGTGCTAATTCATATAACAGCCATCTTCTTTAATTTGACTTCTGCAATTGTTAGTGAAAACTAGTCACAACAGTCACTGTGAGGGAAAAAGCCCCAAGTTCCTTGTATTTTTCAGAGACTATCTATGACTGTCCTAATTTAGCAGCACTGCAACACTACAGGCTATCCTTATCTGTGCCTGCAGGACACTTATTAACATGTTTCCAGATTTATTTTCTGGAAAGAGAATGGCTGAACCACGTCTTGTGTTAGAGAGAGAATGATGTTTGTGAAGAAAGATGGAGCTTTTAGCCATTCTGTTGAACAGGTGACCCCTGATTAAGTTGGGTCTTGCCCAGAAGCCCTGCAGGGAGAGAGAAAAGCCCGAGGCAGAGATTTCACGTGCATCTGAGCTGGCATTTGATTCTTCTGGCTTGTTGATGACACCACTGGGCAATAAGATCTGACAAGGTATGTGTAGGGAGGGAAGAGGTGAGGAAAGGGAAAAGGACTTTCTTCTCTTGGTAATAGTGAGCTATTTAATTTACTGTGTCTCTGGCTGCCGGGAGTTTGGATATGTGAAGATAATGTGTATTCCTAAGGCAGGATCTCTCTTGGTGGAAACAATAATCATGACAAATGGGAGTCAACTGCGAGACTGTGTGTATCCTGACAGCAGCATGCTGGGTGAAAAACAGACTTCTTGGAACTGATCAGAGTGTAAGTAAAAACAAGTGTGTGGGGGGTGGAGGGGAGTTTGGTTTGGGTTTTATGTTTCTCCCAAAGAGCACTATGTGTTTATGTTTCTTTCTTTACTTCTTTCTTTACCCAGGGACCTGCCTGGTGTTAAACTGGTTGCAGGGCAGTGGGCAGACTTTAAGGTGCAGTGCTGTTGCAGGGTTAGGTATTCTCTGCCATGGGAGACAGAGGCACACTGTGGCAGGACTTGGGTCTGCACAGGCCACTTGGGAGACAGTGACAGCACAGGCTGCAGGCAATGGGCAGAGCCCTGTCAGGCAGCAGAGACTGGGGAGGTGTCCCTTGTTCTTAAAGGGGACTTTTTAGCTGGGTTGTGGGTATCTGCATGTGGGGAAGGGGGGTTTTCCAGGAGAAGAGATGGAGTCTGGACTGTGTCCATCTGCCCTCATCCCGTTAATCTTTGCAAAAGACAGCTGCATTTGGTAGCTGGTAGAGCAGACTTATTGACTGCTGGCAGAGGCTAATGCTGCTGATCTTGCTTCCTTCTGAGGGAGGTTGAGCAGGACTGATTCTGCCACTGAATTCCCAGGGACCGTGTGTAGTTGAGACTTCACACTAGTTACAGTGGTTCACAGAGCTACTGGAACTTCTACACCAGCCTTTTAAGTCAAAGAATGGAGAGAGTGAGGGTTTATTTAGGGGACAAACAGAAGTGCATCTGGAATACAGAAATAAAAGCGGAGGGGCTTTAATGTTTTCAAGAGCATCCCTCTCCGTAAGTTTCCTTGAAAGTGTTCTCAAGGCTGCTGTCACTTCAAGCCTATACAAGACCAAAACCACTTCTCTTTAGCAGGTCAAACATATGCTCAAATAAATGAGATGATATTGCCTAAGGCAATTATGTTCAATGAAGTAGTATCCAGGACCTTTCCTGCTGGCAAAAGTGAGGCTAAGCTTAGAAGCCACTGAACTGTTCTTAATAGCTTATCACAGTTATTTTCCCTCTGCTATTGTCCTGACTTTGACTCCTGGCTTTGGTCCACATGAGAGTACTGTGCATCTCCTGTGAAAGATGTCCCACCCACTATTTTTTCAGACAGCAGAGTGGTGCAGTTTCCTGTTCAATAGCAGTTGATTTGTTATTGATTACAGATACCTAAATGCTTTCTCTGGCCTTAGTCTTTTTTTCCAATGAACATAACCAAAAGGAGTAAGAGGGACTGGGGAATAGGGAAGTCACATATCTACATGTCTCTGTCTCATCCTTATTTGCATGTGCTTGTCCAGAGTGCTGCTGAACACCTGTGTTTGCTGCTGCTGAAATTGCATCTTGGGACTTTTTGGAAATAAATTTCAGGGTTTTTATTATTTATCCAGTACACCTGCTTTCACTTTCTTCCTTCCCTCCTTCTATGGGAAGCCTCATCAATGCCACTTTTAAGGCTTCGGAGACAAACTACTACAAAAATATTGCCAGTGGCCTCATAGAAAAGAGTGGCTGGCACAAGGCATTTCTAATTCCTTGTAGTGCTTAACTAACTAGTCTGAGAATGCTGAGCTATTCATTAGCACACATAACAGCAGTACTGTGTGCTACTTCAAAGAGGGAATTTAAGCTTTGCAACAGTCCTACTGAGATATTTTATTGCCTTTGACTTGAGAGCCTTTCTTCCTAGTGAAAATGTCTGGCTTCACAAGTGCAGGTTGCTTTATTTACAGATGGCACTCTTAATTCATCTTTAAAGGGGCTCGTTCATAGCAGCCCCAACTCTAGAGTGAAACTGAGTGTGTTTTGTGTGTCATGTGGTGGGTGGTTCTGAGAGAGGACTGGATACTTGTAGAGGCTAATCTTTAACAGAGTTTAAAGGAAGATTTGCAGCCACAGAGTGGTTTAAGTTTTTGGGTCCTCCACAAAGCATTCCACTCTGCTATACATCCTGAGTCTTGGTCAGGCCATCGGAAGGCAGGACACTTCCTAAGTCTGTCAGTGCTCCAAAGCTCTAGAGAAGTGCTAAGAGCTGCAGAGTAGGGATGATGCAGGCAGTGTATAGGGAACAGATTAAGCTGAGATGTCTGAACTGATTAGGATACTGGGCTGTTCTGCCCCTTCCCAAAATGGTTGCTTTGCAGTGGTGTTAGCTGGGGAAGATCTGAGTAGAAGAGAAAAATCAGTGTTCACACTGTTAGAGAACAACTTCTGTTCTTGAACCAGCCTGAACAGCTTTGCTAAGTAGGAAAGAGGATCTGGTGGTGAGGAGCACCTTACCTCTTGATAATTAGCAGGAGATAGCAAAAAACCCACATTGTGATCTTGACTTTGATACATGAGAGTGGCTCAGGAGCTGCTGTGCCACTTTACCTGATGGCAGCTGGTCCTGCAGTGAGGGGGCTGCTTCCCACCTGAGGGGCACATGGTAGATGGTGGCAGGAAGAGATGGGGGGATTGTTTCATCTGCCACCACACATTGACAAGTGCCACAATTCTAGGTTTTGTTCAGCAGGGCTCCAATTCTGCTCTCACTCACTGGGTTGACCAAAAGAAAGTCCATTGGGGGGGGGGGGGGGGAGTCTATTTTTAACTTAGTATTCATTTTCTTTCACTTCCCCTCTTTTTATAGTATATCACAAAGGACTCTTCATGCAGTCAACACCTTTTTCTTAAAACTGATGCAAACCAGAACCAAATAAAATAGTTCACAATAAGTTACCATCTGCTTAAGGCTGTTTTTCTTAGAAGGTGTAAAAAACTTAGGACATCTTCCTGATGTCCTGATTCTGATGCTTGCCTACTCTGTGGTTTATCATAATGGTATGATAAAATGAGAAGAATGGTACTTTTGGCAGATGGCTGTGTGGCTATCTCAGGCTCTCAAAGCCAACAGGATATAAGACAGGCTTATTTCTGGGCAAGAAAAAGCTCTGTCACCATGTCCATGAAGTGGATAGGGAAAAGAAGGCTCCCAAAGAAAGTCTGTTGGAGATTTTCTGTCCTGTGCCTGGATTGCTGCCAGAGCTGGTGATGGAATGAATGCTGCAGCAGATTAAAGTTACACTAATCCAGATCATCCAGAAATGTGAGACCTCCAATCACGCATGGGGAGGCCAGAAAATTACACTGTTGTCATTCTAAAAAAGAAAATACTCTTTCCTAATGTTCCACTGGGACTATCATATAGCAATGCAATCCAGTGACCTTACAGTGAGCACCTAGGAAGTCCTTGGTGATTTCTTGCTGCTCTTGCTTCATGTTCCTCAGGAACTGAGGAATACTTTGAAGGCTGCCATCTGGGGGCAACATACCTATTCAGTATTGTACCTTGATTAATACATACTTAAGCTTTGAAAATTTTTATTTATAAAAGCAGTACCTGCAGTGCTTCAGGGTGCAGATCCATTGCTTGAGCATTAACAAAAAATTGCCAGCACAAAATCTCAGTGGGGCCTGGACTTACAGAGCACCTCTGAGGCAGGCAATGCTTGTATGGACAGCTTTATTTCAATCAGAGCACATCTTAAACTGTGGAACAAAGTTGGTGTGTACTGGAATGACACCAGCTGAGCTCCCTTTCCTGCCTAAAATACAAGCTTGTGGTTAGTTTTTCCAGTTTGTGGTGGTTTTTTTGTTTGTTCGTTTGTTGTTGTTGTTGGGGGTTTTTTTGGGATTTTTTTTTTTTTTCACTTACCCTCCTCTTGGGGTGTTTTCTGTATTACATCAGGGCATCACCTTGCATAATCTGAGATATCTCATGACTGCCTTTTTTAATCTGTCCAGGAGAACTATTCTCTCTGGCATGCAGAACAGTTTGGGCTTCAATTTGGGCTGATGCTACAGAAGAAATGCAGTTGTAGTGAGTCAAAATAGAGTAAGGGGGAGATCCTTCTCTTAGGACCAGGCATACTGGGACGGAAAAACTTTATTCATATACAAGAAATAGCACTGAGTGATTCTCTTGCAGTCAGTCATGTGAGTTTCTTTGGCAGTCTGTGTCTACTTTTCCTTGTTATAAAAAGTAGCAAATGCACTTCCACCAAAAATCTGTGCAGGAGTGGTTAACTTTTATTAGACTCTTAGGTACAAACAAAAGCAACAACACTGTGGAAACTTACAGATTCTTCCCCTGGGAAAAAGACAGCCCTCATGGAAAGTTAGACTAGTCATCTCTCTTGTTAGCTTTCATAAAATATGAATAATTATAGGAGCACAAATTGTAGGAAAGCAATGAAGGCATGAGTTCCTGCATGTTTGTTTAAATGTTGCAGGTCAGGCAAGCTCCTGAGGAAGAAGCCCCCAGGGCTTTCAAGCAATCTTGCCAGCTGGAGAGCATGAGGCCAAGGAATTTTGACACTTACAAAATGAAGTTCTGCTGCTTCTGTTTTGGGCCTCCAGCATTTTTTAGACTTTCCTCTATAGCAGAGAAGGACAGAAGCTAACTTTGAAAATAGAAGTATTTTGTCACTGTCTGTTTTCAGAGTCTGGGCTTTAAAACAACATTTGAAAAGAAAGAGGTGAGAGCTGTGACAGTGACTATTCCATCTTGCTTTTTCAGGCTCTTCTGTACAGCTGTCACATAAAGAGACACAGCTCTGACCTAAAAGTGAAGTCATACTGCACAGCCACAGCTCCGCCATGGCTGCACATGCAGTGTGTGGTGATGCCATAGGGCTATCAAAGGCACTCAGGCTTGTCTATTGGGCCCCCATTCTCAGAACTTCATCTCTGCATTCTGTGTAACTGATATCCTTTGCCTTTAGACACGGAGAAAAGGTAATGCCACTCCTTGTCTAAAGCAGTGCCATTTTTTCCTCTAATGAGCCCCTGCCAACTGCTGTATCTGAAAAAAAATCTTTATTGTGTGCAAATATTCATCTGTAGCTCACAAGCTGATTGATCCCCTGTGGGTCAAGGGGAGAGTGCCAGAAAAGGGAAGAATTCGATTCTGCCTTTTCAAGACTAATCCTGAAACACAAGTGTTTGCATGCTGGAAAGTATTTCTGTACATTTCTGAGAATTATGGATATAATCCAATACAGCTGTTGTGCTAGCATGTCCCTTCCTCTCCTCTGGCACCAGATGTGGGCCCCTGGATTTTGGAGACCTGTATAGGAAACCTCCACACCTGGTTGTACAAAGCATTTCTGCTGGCAGTGAAACTCATCAGGACTCAACACTCTGTAATAGTGTTATTGCCTTTTGTGCTACAGAAAGTCCTGTTAAACTTTGGCCAAGTGTAGGGCACTCAATTTGACTTCCTCTGAGTTGTCACAGAGTAGAGGGAGATGCTTGGTAAAAAAACCCTCACCTTTGTCTTGTTGGGGGCACTGTAGCTCCTCAGTCTTTATCTGGTGTTGGGATAGTGCTAGAATTGAGTGTTGTTCTGTCTGCTATAGACTTTTTCCTGAATGAGATTGATTTGCAAAAACCAATGACAGTGGGGGAAGAGGGGAAGATAAATAATCTCTGTGTGCTATTTTACCAGGTTGTATTTGCTACAGTTCTATGGGAATTTCTTCTTGCTTTTCTTGGAGAGAGGAAAGGGTGGGGAATGAGGGTCTTAGGGAGGAAGGGTTGTGGAAGGGAATATCCACCATTTTACTTTACAGTTTAACCATGTGTTTTAAGCTGAAAGAGAGATTTGGAAAACCTAACTGCTCTTGCAACCCCCACTATATAATAATTCAAGCTGCTCACAAAGCTTACAGGCTCCTCTACCTCTCCAGTGCTGTTTTTTAGCCATGGAGAAATCTATAGTTCTGGCCCTGTGGCATTTTTTAGAGGGATGGGGATGTTAATGCCAGAATCTTGGCAACTTTCCAACCAGAGTAATTACATTCTGCCGACCTGAAATTCTTCCTGCTTCTACACAAGGTCACTTTAGGCACCAACAGAGCCAGTTGGTTACAACCCGGTGCCCTGCTTTGCCCTCCCCCCATCCCGCTGGTCTATCCTTCCGTCACCTTCTCCTCAAAGGCACAGAGGGCTCCGTGCTCACTCTAAGGCACCCAGTGCCCCGTAAAAATTGGGCCAAGGAAATGGGTCTGATCAAATCCCCTGAACTGCTGTCATTAGGTTTTGAAGTATGACCTGATATCCCACTTCCTTTGATAAGTAAGGGGCTGGCATTTTAACAGACAGTGGCTCTTTTCTTGTTTTCCCTCCGACCCCTTTGGAGCCGGTGTGGCACAGCTAATTCGTGGAGGAAATTACATTTATTACTTCTCCCAGCAAATGTGCCCTCTCTGCCATGCCGTTCCGTGCAGCATAGGGCAGATGCAAGTCAGCCAGCCCATTTTCCTAATTTCATTTGGAAGGATCAAGAGACACCATGCTGGTCTCGCAGGCTGGGGGCTCAGTCTAGAAAGAAAAGGCGCAGCAGGCTCCCGCATTGATGGAATCCGTGGCATCGCCCCAAATGTTGGTTGTCCAACAAGAAAAAAATCTCAAGGACAAAGCATATCCTTCCAAAACCAAAACAAACTGCCCCAACAAAACCAAACCTGCCTTTTGTGACAGCTCTGGCTGGGAGGAAGGGATCTTGAGTTGAGGCAGTAACTCAGCTGTCGTGTCAGTATAGATCTGCTTGTGCTGACTTGGCCTTCCCATCCTGCAAGGCAGAGCAGAATAACCCTTGACCAGGAAACTCTGATATTCAAGGCAAATCTTTTCTCATGCCCTGCCTGCAGTCTCCACTGTGGCTGTGAACAGACCTAAATCTCCAGGCACTAATCCCACAGGTCTTTGTGTATTAATTCTTTACAGTGTCTCCATGCTTGCTTTCCTCTTATGCCTGGACTCTCTTTGATGTCCCAGCTTGCAGGTTTTTAAAATGACACAACCTAGGAAGGATCTGGGGAGAGGATAAAACATGTGAGAGAGAAATATTGGCCAGCTTTGGAGCTGTTTTTGTTGTAAGAAAAAAAATGAAGTTTTCCTCATCTATACACTTTTTCTTTTTACCCTCTTTTGCCTCTGATTGTTTATCTTAAGGAGGTGGTGCTAGAAAGAGACATGGTAATCATGTCTGATAAAATTATAGAAAGGTGGTTTGAAGAGATATCAGGATGGTCCTTCAAGATTTTTTAACTCAGCAGTGCTGTCAAAACAAATATTACAGGACTTTTTCTCAAATTCGTCATTGTTATTTGAAAGTGGTAAAAAGTGAACAATCATGCAGAACAAACATCCTCACCAGCTTCACCTCAGACTGAATTTAACACTCTGTATGGGTTTTAAAAAACTTCTGTAAAGAGTCAGGAAAAGAAAGTATAATTGCATTTCTACTTTAATCAAACCTAAGGCAGTTCTCTGTGAAGGTTCAATCTTTTCAGTGGATGAGGCTAGATTTGAAACTGTCTCTTGAAACACGGAAGTGCTGAGACAAAGTCTGGTTTTCAAATAACTGAAATCTCATGAATAGCATGCAGCTAAATAGCATAGCTAAAGATTAAAAAGACTGATCTAATAGGAAAAGCAGATGACCACCTAATATCAAAGCTGTTTTTAAAAATGTATTAACCCAATTTCTAACCTTGCAGTCAGCTGCCTCAAAATTCTATTGCCTTTGGCTTTGAGCCAGAGCATCACTGTGCTACACAGTATTACAATAACCTATAGACAAATTTAGAAAACAAAAGAAAAATAGAAATCAGCGTTTTGGAGACTCTGATTGTGATCTCTTGCTATTGTGTTTTTATCCTTAGTATGCAATACCATTCACCATAAGCCAAGGCAGAGACAAATGGTTTGTCATCGCTCTGGTTCTGGGGTTCTCAGGTGTGCCCAGCTGTGCCTCTGGAGTGCCAGTCAGAGGTGGGGTGTGGGCAGGCTTCAGCACATCGTGCTGTCTTAATCCCCGCAGCATTTGGCCCCCGCAGCTCCTCCCCTGACGACACCATGCTTCAACAGAGAATTTGCTAAATTACCAGTTTAGGAAGTGGTGGGGAGACTGCAAGACTGACTAGGTAAAGAGAGGGCATGTCTGCTGGCAGGCAAGAAAGCAAGGCAAGGAAAAGGGTGAAGCCTGCAGATGGGAGAATTAGTGCCTGCTGTTTGTGGGGCAAGGGCAGAAGGAGCTCTTGCCAGAAATCTGGTGCTGGCAGAGGGATCCGTAGGCACATGCACACACACGGAAGGAAGCGTGTGTGTATTCACGGGTGCATATGGCTGAGTCCATGTGCTTAGACATGTGGCATGTTTATGCAGATTCCCTATATGTATAAACACACCGGGAAGAGGTCTGCCTTTTCAGAAGTGATTCACAGTTTGGGGTAAGCGAACACATTGCTTCCATGCAGCTTGCTTTGTCGGGAAGAGCCCAGCTCCTTCTGCCCTGCGACGGCAGCCGTGCGAGGAGCAGGCAGCGGTTACCGGGGGAGAAGGAGCGCTGGTGCGGCGGGAGCGGAGCCGCTCGGGAGCCGCGTTCCGGGCCCGGCACTGCCAAAGCTGACACTGGTGCTGCATCCACGCTGAATTTTAAGAGCAGCCTCAAGGCTGGGCCTGAGGCCAAATTTGCCGACTGTCCACACGCGGGACTGGGTTGAGGGTGAACCAGTGAGCGTATTCAAGGAAAGAGCCTTGAATGAGCTCTGTGTATTTACTTGTCACACAGGCAGGTCCCTGCGTGCCGTGCCTGCCCCATCTGCTCTTGTGGCGATGGCACATGACTGACAGGCACACAAAATACCCCAGTCTCTGCCTCAGTTGTCACCTGCCACGGGGGCAGCTGGGATTAGAGCTCCACTGCAGCTCGGGGCTAGTCGGGCTTCCATCCCCTCCCTGGTTTGGCCTGCTCAGGTGCACGTTTTTGCAGCTGTGTGATGTCAGCGGATGCTTTTACCCCTTTTGTAGTTCATTCGCCCCTCCAGAGCCAGGCTCCTACTATCTGCCACTGCTGGGACCTTGGAGGTTCCCAGGTGGAGGGCCTGGGTGGGAGACAGCTTTTTGTCCAGTGCCATGGTACCAAAAAAAAAAAAAAGCTGTATCTACACACATGTGCAATGGAGTGCTCCAATGGCAGGAAGCACTGTGCATCAGATCATCACTGTGCATCAGATCATCACTGCTCAGACATGCTACAAAGTTTTCTAGTGACCCAGTAGGAAAGTTTCTAGTATTGAACTAAGCATAGAAGCATAAATATGACGATTTACCCACAAAGATGCATGAACTGGAAAATTTGCATGTCAGCCAAATCTTGCCTGGCATCAGCTTGAGGTACTGCATCAGCAAGTTGCGAAATGAGGTTTTCTTCCTCTAAAATTCAGTTTACTTTGAAAAAATAAGCAACATACATCTGGCCACAATTATACTGTTAAGAGAGCAACAAAACAGAGATTTGGATTTTTTGTTTTAGTTGTTGAGGCTCAGAAATGAACACTGGTTTAGGTGCCCCACTTTTTTTTCTTTTTAATCTCTGAAGCTCTTAATGCCATGTATCATTGTGCATATCAAAATGGCATTGCAGTGTTACACTGGACAGGGATCAGTCTAGAAGCAGTTTACTATACTATGATTTATGGCTCCACTTCAATGCAAGCACTTTAAGTACTTTGATGAACTGGGGCTGAGTTCAGTTTCAAGTCTCATCCTACAGACATCTCCAAACTTTTCTTATTGATGCATTTGCCACGAGAAAGGGGGCACCTTGGAGCCAAACACATAGTACAAAAAACACAGACCTGAGCAACATAGAGCTTAAAAGAACTACATCAGCAGTTAAGCATCTGTAAGGCAGATAAAAATAGGCAGAGGTAGCATAAGAGTATCTGAAATATCCCTTTCCAGCCCTGCGATGCATCCTCATCTTTTTCTCATGCCTAAACGGAAGCTTTGTCACTTGTCAAGAATCCAAAGCACTCTTGTGTGCTGCAGACAGTCACATTGGAGCACTACCACCAGTTTCAAGCTGCTTTCAGGATTGCAGCAAAACTGTAGACTGCAAACTCTGCTTGCTTGTCCATGTGGAAAATGCAGCAGCTTCCTGGGTCTGAAGGGGTGCAGGAGGCACGAGCAGCCCTGAGCTGCCTTCCCACGTGTGCTGGGTGGTTGCTGCCTTGTGATATTCCATGGCCCAGCAGCCGACGGATGATTGTGAAAGAGTTGTCCTCTCATAAATGTCGGATTCAGGACTGCCTGACACATGGAGTGCAAAAGGTGCATCCTCCAGCTTCTCCTCTAATTTATGCACATTGTAAAGCCCTGTCCTCCCCAGCATCTGAAAAGGCATTGGCCCCATATTCCACTGAGGACAAAAGCACCAGCCTGTTCCTGTGACAGTAGAAAGGCTCAAGGAATTCTGTCTATTTTCTTGGTAGAACTGAATTTTTTGTATGAGTCTTGGTTAGAAACTTATGCTGCTGGTTTTGGTTTGTTGTAGGTTCAACTATAGTATGGATTTGGCCGTATTTGTTGTTCTGGGCACAGATTTTTCTGGATGATTCCAAATGAGGGGGTGCAAGAGAAAGAATTACAGATGTTACTGTACATCTCCTTTTACTGTGTGAAGTCCCGAGGGTCATTTGAAAATCTTGAATTAAGGTCTTTGTGTTTTCTGTGCCAAGCCTCAGTTAAACTTGCCAGAATGACCCTCTGCTCTCTGGAACACTCTAGCACTAAAAACTAAAGATGTTAAACCAGTGTCAGAGTGATTTGCAGCAGCATCTGTGTTATACAGCAGAATTGGAGGGAATTCTACAAAATTGGAAATTGGAATTGCTGTAGAAACAGTGAAGAATATTGCCACCCATCAAGCAGTGGGTAGAGTCCATTTGCTGTTGGTGACACCTGGCAAAACAAGTCAGATGCCCTTTGGCCTGTGGGTTGGGCAGGTCCTTGCTTTGAATATATAGGCATTATAATGTAATTTGTGGTTAAAAGGAAAAAAATTAAAAAAACCCCAACCAAACAGGAAATATCTTAAGAAACTGTTACAAAACAACTACCAGAAAAACATCTTGCCTGTATTTAAGCAGGGAGAAGAGGCCAGACACTAGCCTGGCACAGGATGATATCAGACTGCTGGAAGCAGTGGGACGCTTAGCAAACTCAGATTCCCAGTGGGCTGGAGACAACGCTGGGCTGAGGGAATGCCTCCAGCCCACCTGGGAAAAGGGGCTTCCAGAGAGCAGCACGTGCTTCCCTGTGAAGGGCACCATGGGCTGGATTTCAGGACAGGGGTCAGAATGGAGCGTTGCTTGTATGGTTTGTTCCTGCCCTTGAGCACATCAGAGGAAAGCCCTCTGAATCAGTCCCCTTCTCACTGATTGCCCTCAAGTCAGGGCTGCAACAAGATATTTTGCCACCCAAGGTACATGTCACATATTTCCCTCAGTTCTTCCTCCTCTTTTGCTAGGCTCCTGCCAGCTGCATCCACTTACTGGGATCAGCCAGTATGCCAAGAGCAGCTGATGGGTCTGAGCACATATGCTCCCCCCAGCAGTCCTTGCTTGAACTGGCCCCCAGCAGAGGGTGGGATGCAGACCTGAGAAGTTCCACATCACCAAAACTATTCTATTCTGTGTAAATAACCTTATGTCAAACTGGAGGGATGGAGGGAAATGTGTGTGTCAAGAAGAGGTAAGTCTGCAAGTCTCTGCGTGAAACTCCCCCTCCCACTACAACACATGCACAAACTATTCCCAGATTGCAAATATAGCTGATTAACTGTACTCATTATTTGTTTGGCCTAAGTAAAGAGTTAGGTGTTTGAACAGGTTGTTTGGCAGAATTCAGGAGGTTGAGTTCAGGTTGTAAACACAGAAATTCCTACTCTCCTCTCTCCCACCTAGCTAAAATCCACTTCTTTCTTTCTTTTTTTTTTTTTTTTTTTTCACCTTCGAAAGAAATCCCCAGAAAAAGCTTTGTTTCAGTATCTGCCATCCTCAGAGCTCACCTAACCCATTCCCAGGTGTGTATTTGCTGAGAAAAAACACAGGATGTTGGGGAATAGTTTTGATGGCTCCTATTAAAAAGTTTCATTGTGTGGGAAAGAACCCAACATCTCTCGAGCCAGAAGAAGAGTGCAAGAGGGATTCTCACTCCACATCCCCTTGGGAGCAAAATCCCCCTTCTCTGCTGAGCTGCCTTCCTCTGTGGGAAGTGCACACTTCCCCTTTAGCCAGTCTAGGGGATCTCATTTACATCTGCAGGGTGGAGCAGTCTTCTGAGGAGAAGCCTGTGGATCTGGACTTCTTTCTGGATGCTGGGCATCAGGGAACTAGATGTGGCTACACCAAGTCCCTTAGCTTCCTTCAGATGAGGTTAAACCCTTTGCACCTGGTGCTGAGTATACCTCGGCGGCATTTCAGCTGTGTTTTTAGTAGTATAGAGGTAAAAACAAAGTCTAAATGTTCCCTTGACCATCTTTTCCTAAATCTTATATGTAGGACCCTTCACCTGTTTCTTGGCATTGTCAGCCTCTCCTGCTCTCTCTCCCTGTTAAAACCCTTCTCCCCTTTGTGGTTTGTCACGAGAGTTTAAAGGGGCTTTCTCATTTTGGAATGTATCTTGCTGGATAGGCCCTTCTCCTATCCCAAAGCAGTCTTACATCAGGCATCCAGCTCCATCAGGTGAATTTGTACATGACAAATGTCATGGAGCCAAGCTCAGACACTGGCCAGGTCTGGAGCAGACTTAATCTGTCTGGAGCACTGTGGTGCAAGGGGAGCCCAGGTACAGCTCTGTCCACCTTTTCCTTTTCTCAGATCCTTGTTCTGTGTTCATCTGGTCTATAATGTGCTTGTGTGGCACGGCAGGAGCACTGTGGTGCAAGGGGAGCCGAGGTACAGCTCTGTCCACCTTTTCCTTTTCTCAGATCCTTGTTCTGTGCTCATCTGGTCTATAATGTGCTTGTGTGGCACGGCAGCAGCACTGGGTGCACACCTGATGGGTGTGAGAGTGCAGAGCAGCATTTCAAAGCAATGAGGGATCATCTGGAACACTCTGGCTAAAGTCATGCAAACTCCCAGAGCACAGACCAGCGCTACTGAATTCCACGTGGTCTATGTGCTCAAATCCAGGAGAAACATGTATCTAATGATACCAAGGCCAGAAGGATGTAGCTCAATCCAAAGTGGAACCTGGAGGAAGGAAATACAGTAGCAGTGGAATATGAAAGGGGTTTTAAATTCTTGCAAACAAAGATACCTTTTGTGACCGTGGCCCTTCCTTCTGCTATATCAGCACTTTGTCGGTAACAGCTTGGGAGTCTGAAATCAGTTTCTAAACCCTTGACCTCTTAGTGTGAAAAAGCAGCAGCAGGCGGAGGTGGATTTGCTGTGGATAAAGCTCCTTTCCACAAACTGTTTATCATTTAATATCAATCTAGGGACAAAGATAGCCATAAATCTATGTGAAGCATCCATATACTGTGTCCATTCTAATACTGAATGGGATGTGTGCCAGGCAAGTGGACTGTGGCTTGTCTGGGCTCTTACTCAGTGAAGAGGTCTGCCAGAAAATTGGGAAAATTGCATTTAGGCAAAAGCCAGATTATTCAAGTAGGTACTATCATGTTTGTGTTTATCATTAAGGCTCCTACTTAAATGTAAAATATGTCATTAGCTTTCTAAATCTAGGTTATCTTTTAAAAATTGATACAAAAAAGGCAAAGAAAACATGAAACATTTTGATAGATGTGATTTCCCCTGCCTTTATTCCCCTCTTTGTCTGAGATGTCTCTGAGATGTCCTATTTGCAGATACAGTTAGGATAGAGTTTCTTTTTTAATTTGGAAGGATTAAGGACTGGGAAGTTCAACATCATCAAGAGATCACTTTTTTTTTTTTCTTTGCAGTGCTGCATTACTGCTTGTTTTAAGAGTGCTTACCCTGGTCAGTATGGTGTTCTAGAATGTAAATCCCAAGGCAGGTCTGTGGCTCATTTTTCCTTACGGGCTGCCTACAGAAATGGTTCTGAGGATGCAAACCCCCAGATGGTCAGGTCTGATCCTCTTCTCAAAAATTCCAGTCTCCTATTTCTTGGAGATCGATAGCCATGAACTGTTGATCAACTGCACAACGTCCACCTCTAGCCTTCAAAGGCTGTTCCCTCTCTTAGGATACCTGTCTATCTCTGTTTCTGGTAGCTTTTCTAGCAATATCAACTGCTCCATGGTTCTGAGCCCTGTACCAAGGAGGCCTGGATGCCTGGTCTGTTTTGTGGCTGTATGCCTGTGCTTGGTGGAAAGTTATGAGCCAGAGAGCAGGAAATTTGCAGTTCTGGTTAGGTGTTGTAACATGAATGTATTGCTGCTCTGAGGCTCTGCTTTCCTGAAGGGCATTAGAGCCTCAGAAGAATGGGAATGAGCAGTTTTGAATGTCAGCAGTTGACAGCTGACCACAGCCAGGGTCCAGAGACCACATAATTCAACACATAGAAGCAAAAAGTTCAGCAGCAGTCTCCAGCCTCCAAAAGCTCCATGACTGTGACCACTCAGGGTTTGGTGGGAAGTAATCTGAGCCTCAGGTGTTTCTTGAAGCTTGGTCTTGCCTTCCCCAGTCATCTTTTTTTTTCTTGGTTTTTGTTTTGTTTTGTCTGTTTTTATTTTTGGTTGGTTTGGTTTGTTGGTTTTTGGTTTGGTTTGCTTGTTTGGTTGGTTGTTTATTTGGTTTTGTTAGTGCTTTTGTTTGTTTGTTTTTTCATTTCTTTTTTTTCCCCTTGTGTATTTTGTTGCATTAGAGAGGGGATATCTAAGCAAAGTGGGTCTCAGTGATCTTCCATGCAAAGGCAGGGTGATTACAGCCTCTGATAACTTTGGTGCTGGGCAGAGTGATGCCTTGGCAGCATGGCTGCCTGTTCTGACCTGTTGTCTCTCAACACGTGTACCAGAGCATTTATCTGCCCCTATGGAGTATGCTGAGGCAAAGACTTGCTCTTGCATTGCCCTGTCCCTGAAATGCTGCCCTAATTTGTCGAGAAGCACAAGCTGGTCACATGAGGAGAGTTCATGGCTTCCTTCTACTGCTGATTCCCACCTCACATGACAAAAATCCTTCAACTCTTCCATGACACTGCAGCAGCATTCACCTGCCAGCTTGTCTGTGACCAGTGCTGCATTCTTGTAATGGCATTTCACCAGCCCACTCTGCCACAACAAATAGGCACCTTTGCCAAATAAGCCATGAGACTTTTGATCTGCCTAGGGCTATGTATGCCTAGCTGTCCAGGGAGCCTGCAGGATTTTGTCTCACTATTTTCTCCAAGCAGCAGCAGACATCCTTCAGTCTTATATTGCTCCAGCTGTTGCTCTTTTTTATCCCAGACTCACCTCTTCCCTCCAGGGCTTCCGATGACCCCAAACATCTGGAGCATCTGGCACACCCATGTTAGCAAGAGAGGACAGTCCTGGGCTCTCCAGGGCGTGTGTGTTCCTGACTTTTTGCTGCTTAGGAAGCGTGGGGCTGGGCTGCTGAATGGCTCGTTGTCTGTTGTCTGCAATGCAAGCAGCATCTCCCCCTCCCCACACCCAGACAGACCCAGATGCCAGGGTCGGCAAGCGAGGGCACCACGAGGGGACCTGCCAGCTCTGCCACTGCAGCTGCTCCCTCTGTTGCTGGCAGCTGGGCTTGAATATTCATGGCAACAAAAGATTAGCACTGTGTATGCTTGGCACTGCAGACAGATAAACTTTCTTGAGGTGCCGGTGGCTCTGTTCTCATCCCATTCAAAGAGCTTGCTCCCTCTCCCCTGCTCCACTCGTCTGCTCCATCGACCAGCTGATTCTCTTGCTGTATAAATGGCCTCTGTTGGGAAAGGGAGGCGAGCAGCTTGATTAAGTATTCAGCAAAGTGGTTCAGAGTCCAGACAAACTAGCGCCGATCTTGCCAACACTTGCACCCAACTGGCACTGAGGAAAGCCAGGGAAAAAGCTCATTTATAAATAGGCAAAATTTTGCAAGGTATCAGAGGGTACTTATCAGCTGCTATCCCCTGAACAAGTAGTTTAGACTTTTAAGACTATCATTGCCTCTGGCTTCCTCTGGGGTTTAGGGGTTTGAGGATCTAAAGAACACTCAAGGGGACTTAGACCTTGCAGTGAGTTAGAAACTTTTCGGTTTCATCTCACACCATGATTGATACATTCAAAATACTGTCTTCCACTTCTCCCTCTCTTCTCTGAACTGGTCTGGAAAAGAAAAAAAAAAAAAAAAGAAAAGAGAAAATATTAAATTAGTGATTGTTATTAAATTATTGGTATTGGTCAGAAGTGGAAGAGGAGAGCTTTGTTACTCTTCCCCTTTTGTCACCAGGTTATTGTTTCTGAAAGGGGCCTGGAGCTGTGAAGTTGAGAACACAGGACAGTTGGCAGCTTTGAAAATTGTCTCAAATGAAGGGATGGGAAAATGGGAGCTGGGAGTGTGATGTGAGTGCTCTTGTGATCATCTAGGAGATGCCCTTACTTCCCCTATATTTGAACCACCCTTTCTTCCTTTCCTGGTATATTCTTTGGCAGTTTTCAAGTCCTCCATGGGCTGGCATTTTAGCCCAGAGCAGATTAGTTGTTGATGTCTGGAAGGGAAACCTGAAAAGGTTACAGAGAATGTCTGGAGGTTGAAGAAGAATTGCTTAGAGATGACCAAGCGAAACCATCAGCGTGATAGTGGTAGATCTCCAAAACCATTCAGAATTTACAGAATCACAGAATTGGAGTTGGAAGGGACCCAGAAGAATCAAGTCTAATCCTTAAGTGAATGACCCACACAGGGATCAAACCCACATATGCAGAAGTGGTTTGGCTATTGGGTTACCTTGCTCTTTCACTCATCACATCTTCCTTCTCCCACCCAATAAGGGTGGTGGCAGCTGGTGACAACTGAGGTGCTGTGGTCCTTCAGTGGTTCTGCTGGGGCTGTGGTGCTGCAGCTCTCCCTTGGGAAGCATGTTGTTCCCATCACATTTTGTGCTGAGAGTCAGAGTGCCCAACACAGGCTGATCTGCCTCCCACCAGGACTTTTTATTAAATGTCACATTTTAATATAAAGTCACTCTGCAATAATTATTCTGACCCCCAGATGAGTGCTTTGTCAGAGTCAGCTTTTGGTAAACAGAGCAAACCTGTCCCCCCAGATTTAAGAGACAGTATCTTTTCACCCAGTGCAGAGAGAGAAAATCATCTGAGCTGTTCCAGCTCTCTGCTTTAGGCTGAGGTGAAGTGCTTGATCTTTTCAGGTGTTAGAAGGGAGTCTAGTCAATGAGATCAAATATGGACTTCTGTGCTCTAGATGGGTACAGCAGCTAAACTGATATCCCCCTCAGCCAGGGCCAGTAACACCCCAAGGATCACCAGCATCTCCAAAATGTCTGGGGCCAGAGGGGTGAACCATGTCCATGCTCTGAAGAACTGTGCATGTAATGGCTCAGCACCACGTAATGCAGTGTTGTGCTGACAGAGGAGAGAGAGGAGTTTTCTACCTCTTCCCCAGGGCACCATGTAATGAGGCTTTGGGGACCTGGTGGTAAATGAGTGTCACAAAAGGCTACCTGATGGCATCTGCTCAAAGTAGCCAAATAATTATCTCGCTTTGGCAAACCACACAGGTCTTCAGCTCAGGATAATATTAATAGTTTATTATTTGCTGCTGTGTGGGAAACGGGAATAACTTTGAATTTTCAGTAACTTGCTAGGAAATTAACTTCTGATGCCAAAAGCAAGGCTGCTGCATTGATAACCATTCTCCAAGGGTGACAGTGGGGGAAGAAAAGAGCTTGGGGGCATGGCCACCTGCTCCTTCTTCATCTGACACTGCCATAGTCACAGTCTGCCCAGATTTGGCTTGACAGGTCTCTGGTGAGGACAGTTGGAACAACCTCATTAGAAAAGAAGAGTAAACTGATCAGAAATGAAAGGTAAAATTTGTGTCTGCCAGTTTCATGGGGCTGTTTGGAAACAGGATCCTTGCAGTGCATGAAGTCGTGCTGTAAGTTCAGTGCTGTAAAAAAGTCCACAAGTGTTTTTTCTATGAGGCAAAATAGTCAACATTCTCAAGTGGACTCTGTTCAAAGCTAATGTTTTCCTCTCATGCCCTCATAAATGAATTCCTGGTAATGATGATCACCCCTTGGCTTGTTAAATGGGAGGCCAGACCGCAATTCTCAGCTACGTATTGCTCTCTTGTTTTGAGAATTCACTTGAGGAGATACTCTATGACATTCTTCTGGTTTGTTCCCAAGCACCAGAAGGACTTTTCTCACCTCTTCCATATTCTCTTTTTTTTCTCTCAAGCCCCCAGTTAGGATCTCATGATTTTCCTTTAACAGATTATTTCCTTCTCCTTTCACTGCTTTTAACAGAGTTCTCTGCACACACAAAGCCTTTGCCACCCTAAACATTATCTGGAGCCTTCCCTGGTCCCATATTATCACACAGTGCAGCATTTGTCACTGTTACATTCTGAGTCCTAGAAATAATGCTCACCTTCTCATCCATGCCATGTGTCATGAGCTGCTCTGACTCCTTTATTCCCTTCACAAAGGGAAAGGAAGCTACCACTCGGCACACCAATTTTTATTGAATCCAGATACATGAACAAGCTGGAATTTACACTTTTTCATGCCAACACAGAGCAAACTTCACTTCTTTGCTTCCAGCCTCTCTTGAACATCTCTGGAGTCACTGTATTGGTGTCTGTAGACGACACTGCCTCTGTGGATACCAAAGCCGTGAGCATGCCCAAGCTGCTCACTGCAGCATCTCAGGTGATAAACTGTCATCTGGTTGTGCACCACAACATTTTCTCTGCCAGTTTTATCAGAAGAACAGAAATAAGGAAGCACCCTCTCCATGGCAGCACTGGGACACTGTAGCCCTTCCCCAGAGAGCAGCCTCAGGGCAGCCTTATCTCATTCCTAGACACAACAAAACGTGTGTGATTCATGTGGAGAGCAAAGCCAGCTCAGCCTGGCTCCTCTTGCATGAAGAACTGATCCAGGATATTAGGCCTTCCCCTGCAGTTCTCATTTCAAGTTATAGCAGAGAAATCCTTTCCTAATACAGACTGAGTGTCTGGGAAGGTCCATAACTATTCATTAGCATGAGAGGTGTCTAAGTAGCCGGTACAGCCCCTCCTCCTAATGTGTGAAATATATCTGATGGCCTCAGAGAAATGGGCACAGGGCAGAGATTCACAACTCCCTGCTCTGAATTCTGCTCTGGTAGAGACCTTCCTGAGAGCTAACCCTGCTGCTGGTCACTCTGTGCCATCAACAAACCTGATGCTACAGCACATCAATGCTCAATAGTTATTGCAGTAAGTGGAACATTCTGGGGGCCCCAGTTCTAGGTATCCTTAGAGATGCTACCTGCCTCTCAATAAATTTAGCATCTGGAGTTTGACCCAGGGAGCATGTGTTATTGACTTGTGAGCAAGCTCAAGTTGACTTCCTGGATAAAAGTTGTTCTGCCAGCTACAGCCAGTGCTCTTATCCCACTGCTGGCAGCTGATGGGATGCCACTGGAGAACATCATCACCTTGCAACAGAGGATATTTGTACCTCCAAACAGACATAAACAGCCATCTTTATCCAGTGCCAGAGTAGAACTTGGTAAGAAAGGACTAGTGATACCATCATATTTTTAAAGCTTCACTTTCCTACAGCTTCTATGCAGAGGTGCACAAGTGCAGAGGTAAGGAGACATTTAAAATTAAGGAGGATCTCAGAAATGAAGCCTTTTTTACATTAACTTTGAATGCTGACAGACTTTCAGTGGACCTGAGAAATGCAGTGATGCCCTTGCTGTTGAGAAGAACTACAAGAAAATTAAGCTCTTATTTCCTGAGCACAAGTATGATGTAGAGGCCTGGAGACTAGAGCTGTGCTAGAAAACCAAAAGACAAAACAGACCAACTAAAGGCAGAGAGACCCACTTCCCAGATCCCTGGGCATCTCTCTGGGGCATTCTTAGAGCTTTTTAAAGGACTTTTACATAAGGCAACCTGGGAGTGTTAATTTGTCAGAAATTATAGAGGCAGAGAATTGTTTGGAACCTGCAAATTAAATAAATCTACTTAATGACTTTTCTGACAAAGTGCCCCACCACAGTCAGCACTGAGAGACTGCTTAGTCCATAAAAATGTCCTGGTCTGTAAAAACACAAAAACAAAATCTCCTTGCAAGTCTGCATGAAGATTGCAGAGATAAGGCTCTCCCAGAGTACAACAGGAAGCTCTGAGCTGGCAGCAGACCTTCTCCTATAAGGAATCTTGGAAGAGCTTTAAAGAGGCAGATAGTTGGGACACAGGAGGGGAAATGAGTAACAAACAGGAACCCTGCACAAAAACAACTGCCTTCTGTGGGCTGTGACGCTGTTTTTTCTCATGCAGCATGGGGAGGCAAGGAGGCTTCATTATTAAACTTTCACCTTTGACAACAGCAGGCTAAGCATCAGTGTTATGTAGCAAACCATTGCATTTTGCGGTAGTTCTATCCCTATGTGTCCTCTTTCTTTTCCATGAACCAATTACTATCTGTGAATTGATCTTGCTGGGAAAGAGATGATGGTTTTCCTACTAGATGTGCATACCCACATGTTTGCAGATTATTGGGCTGTGTTTTCTTTGGGGTAAGTGCAGAACTTTCCTGGTGACACTAGCAGGCACAAGTTCTTATGACACATTAGGACAGAGATTCTAAAACAAATGTATTAAATGTGCAGTCCAGCGTTATGATGTAAGTTGTGATGTTGTCTCTCTAACTGGAATATGATTGGTTGCAATGAAGAAAATATACCAGCTTACCTGGTGAGGGTAGTAAATTGTATGTATGAGTAGAGATGGGGAGAAAACCTGGGTACACCATCTAGACAGTATTGTATTAGATTACACCACATAATCAGCTCGTTAGCCAAGAGCTCGTTTCTCATTTGATAATGGAATGCCTTGATTAAAAATGTGAGCTTCTGTTGGAATGAGATGTAGTAAAGGACTAGGGTTGCACACTTGGTCTGCACTGCTCTTGTAGACAGTGTTGTGTCAATTGCAAAGCATGTCCTTCCTTGTGAGCCAGCTGCCTAGCACTGGGTAAGCTGCTGTAGCAGCATCTCACTGCCATGACTTGGATTTTCAGCTGGAGGACACAAGTCCAAAATGGTCCAAAAAATGAGTCTGTGTGCTTTACTAGGAACAAAGGGAAAATATCTTTCAGGCTGTCACCTTGATTACACAGCTAGTTACTCATGTTCTGAGAAGGGGAGGGAAATACAGCGAACAGTGGGTAAGATACAGATACAGAATGAAGAATGGGCAGCTTCATCTGCCCTGTGTTTTCCCATGAAGAATTGCTACCAGTATTTCTCATGCCTTTAGCAGAGAGGATAAATGACACCATTCTGCATAGCCACAAATTGCTGATTCAAAGGTTTGACAATCAGACTTATGACTTCAGCTGCCCATCCTGCTCCTGTGCCAGAAGTTACCATCCCCACCATGACACGTACCTGCTTCCACATTGGGAAACATCATGTCTTAGCTCAACCCACCCACCAACAGCCTCGGGCCCTGGAGAGGAGTTATGGCACCATGTTAAGAATGGGGCTGCAGCAGAGGAACTGGAGAGTGAGGACAGCTAAAACTCCTCTAGGATGTAACTCCATGGTATGCACCAGCACTGATCACAAAACCTTTGCTTACTTCTGAAGCTGAAGCTTTAGGAGAGGGAAGTCCAGCTGTAGCTAATCTTTCCTGGCTTTCTAATGGCAACAGTAGCGATTAACCTTGAAAGAATATCTGAAAATACATAGAAGTAATGAGCGTACATGGTACAGTTTAGTGCTGTGCATGCTTCTGTCTGAAAATGGGACAAAACCCACAGGTGTCATTGTCCGTTTCATCCCATATCAGTTTAAGCACTTTGACATGAAGGCTCTGAGGAATGAAGCTGCAGAGCAGAGGCAGCACATCTTGCATAGGAAAACACAGGGATTCAATCTACAGGAACTCCACAATTTTTCCAAGCTAACATTTTCTAAAAATATTTACCCAGACTACTTGCTTCTTACCAATGAAAGAAAACAACAATTTCACCTTACAGTTTTTCTCATGGTCAGTATAAATTATCATCTTTCCCTGACTGCACTAAGGCACAATATTTTACACCAGCTTGTCACTTGAGTTTCCAGAGTGGCTGGTGTGGGGTCATGAATTGTCATCTTCTTAGCACTGATGAATATTTTGTAGCCACAGGAGCATTTCCGAGTTAACTAAGTGACTAAAGACTGAATGAATGGAAGCAGTTTGGGTCAAATGGATTGTTCATTAATGTCCCAGAGGATACCCTGTCATTTTTGGACCTCAGAGGAGCAGAATCTGGGGCATTTCCACGTACTGCTCGGCAAACTGTCAGCACAGCACACTAACATAAGAGCTGCCCTTACGTGAACTATTAGGAGGCCAAGTGATTAATAGGTTGATCTGTTGAAACTGTTAGTTTCCTAAAAGCATGACTGAGTGGACTCATTGCTTACGATACAAGAAGCTGTTATTAACATTCCAATAGCTGGTTTTTGTTAAAGACATCTGTGACCTAGAACTGTGAAAGCCTGTTTGGTTTCACGTTTGTGTCATAAATAAACGAAACACTGCATTTGTATACCCAGCACATGTTTCCTGTAAGGGGTTTGCTTTCAAAGCAGTCAAAGCAAAATACATTGCCTGGTGGCAAGGGCAGCTGATGGGGTACCACTTTGCAGCTCATGGGCTTTTATCTCCGGTGAGGACAATGTGACCTGGGGAGATTTTGAGTTTCCATGCAGTGTTCCTTTTCCATGCCAAGATGGTACTCTACTTTTATGCAACATGTGGACCCCAGGCACTTGGGATCTTGCTCTTTGGCAGCCATATTTCTAATCTACAAATACTGCAGAAGAATTTCTTCCTCCCCACCCACAATGCCACATATGTGCTTTGTGCTTGTACCTTCTTTTCCAGCTGTTGGAGAAAGCAAACCGGAACTGTAATTACCACTAAATATTGCATCAGCAAAAGAACTGATTTTTTGAAACTGTCAGCAGCCTAGGAAAGATTATGAAATAACAAACGGCACAAAGACACAGGACAGTTCAGTGGTTAAAGCCCTATTAGCCCTAGGCAACCTGATTTTGGCAAAGTGATGTGTCGCCGAGGCTTAGATCTAGAAAAGGGCTTGGGTCTGGGAAAGGACTTGAGCCCTCAAGGCTGAACCATGTGCTGCAGAAATCCCATTCAGCTGATGTTGTAGCCATGCCACTGATGTTCTGAGAGCACTATGCATTCTGATGTACTTGTAAAATATGCAGTTGTCCTACAAAGAGCACAAACTGCTCAATTATCACAGTCTAAACCCATCCACCCCTCTTTCTACCCAGGAGCACTAACCACTGGACTGCTGTCCATGTTACCTGCTCTCTAGTCCTTAGTGGTTTGGTCCACAGGACCAGCTGGAGGAGGCTCTCTCTCTCTCCCCCCTGGACCAGCATGTCTCAGGCAAATGCTCCACCTCTTGAGTGACAGAGTTTGGAGAGAAAGGGCACTCTTAAACTGCTAGGCTGAAGCTGTTTCCCTCGTGGACTAGCCAGGGACTGTGATGAATAGCAGCACCACACAGTAATTTAGGTCTTCCTTCAGAGGAATTGGGCTTGCAAGGATTTGGCTGCTGAATCCCCCTTCTCCCAGAAATATGCAATCTTAGCTTGGAATTATATGTGATAAAGCAAGAAATAAATCCTAAAAAGAAATAAGCCAGAAATAAACGCAGAACCAGGCCTCGGGAATTCACACTGTGATCACATGAACTGAGAGATCCTCGCAGAGATCTTTGGATAGGACAGCTGCCTCCTGCTCAGGCTGAAGGAGTGAAACTCTCTCATTGTGCCCACAGAGGAATTGTCACAGCCTGGTTCTGCAGCGGGGGAAGTAGGAGAGCTTAGGGGGGACTATCTGTGATTGTGAAACTACTGGCATTTTACAAGAAATCGTCACCCTCCTCTGTGTTCAGGGAATCTCTTGTTTAGGATAGGAGGTTGGGACCCTCCAGGTTCTGTTAAACCAGGGCCTCTATCTACACACTTTAAGCATATACAAACTGCACAGAAGAACATTGATCCATCACTTGGGTCAAAAGGGGAAGAGCAGTAGCAGACAGAACAAATTTCTTGCAACACTGGGCATGACATGGATGGGAAGCTGTTCTCCTGGTATGGGAAGATGTTTTTACTGAAATAGATGAGACTGCCTTGAATTTTCAATTACCAGAAAACTGGTATTTGAACTGGGAAATTACCAGGAAACTGGTTTCTTAGCAGATGGGATGTCTCACTTCGTATTCACTTTCGTTACATCTGTATTCAGATCCCACTTAGTCTTCTTTTTGTGAATCATGTTTGTAAACTGTACAGTTCAGCTATTCAGACACTGGGCAAGATCCTGCCTGGAAGCCTGGAAGCTATTAAAACATTTTGAAATATCCAAAAAGAAACTACTTTATAACCTGCAAATCCTACTGATCTCTTCCAGGTTCATCTACTATAAATCCTGATTCCTTGTGGGCAGTTTTAGATCATGTACTAAAATGTTTCAAATGACCAGCACAGACTGGAGGTACCATGTGTCATAGCTAAAAGGTGCTGCAGCATGTTTTCATTATTGTCATTCTCAGTTAGGAGATGCCTATGCAGCTCTCTCCAAACACATGTGGGGTGTCTCCCTCCATGCTTTCAGCTGGCTGAAAACTGTAATGAACATGATGAACATGACATCAGGGCTTCCAGGAAGGAGGAGAGCCTCAGTTCAGGTTTGTCAATCCTATTCCACAGTCAGGATGAGGCAGATTCTTGCTCTTAACAACCACATCAGGGAGTGAATACAGTCTGTGGCTACTTACAAAGAACCACCTCATGATGCTCTCATCTGACATCCTCCCCATGGATCAACTCTGGCCCATGGGAAACACGGTGATGAAGCACCCACTCCACAAACTAAGCAGCCACTGTTTAAATTGCAAGGACGTGATTCTTGCTCTTAGTCACAGCAGATGGAGGAGAAAACACAGTAGTCAAGGACTCGGTGTAAATGGAGCTGGCAGTGTTTTCCTGAGACAGCAGACAGCTTAAAACAATGGCTCTGAGAAGCGCGTCCTGCCTTCATTCATCGCACTAGGAGAGTTGCCACCGAGTCCCATGGAAACAATGTGAACAGCCATATTCAGGGTTTCACTGCTGATTATTTTAGCAGACAGGATGGGGACAGGGTAGGAATGAAACCCATATGGGAAGTGGGAATTGCATGGTAGGAAGTAGGGAGACAACACAGAAAAAAATCAGGGAAGGGGGAAAGAAACAAAGACAGGAGGGGGTGAAAGAATAAACCCTCAAGGGCAGACATGGTGGTGATAATAAGGTACTTGCTCTTTATCTCCAAGTGACACTGGACCCAGTGTGGCAGGAACAGAGCTAACAGGATGAAGATAACTGGGCCATTTCTTCCTCAGTGAACATTTCACTTGTCTGCTGTGTCCATACCATATGGGGAGAATTGTTCTCTGGCTCGGGGACACAAACCACCCTTTTGGCATATCCCAGCCCATGAGCCATGAGAAAACATCTCCTTTCAGCCAGACTCAGATTAGGCATCTAGCATTGGCCAAGGTGGGAGGAACCATCTCCTGGAGGTGTCTATCCTCCTTCACCCTTCTGCAGGGAGACAGAGCTGTCCTCAGGGGAGGTGAATCCCACCCCAAGGATGGGTAGAAAGGAGTGTGTTTGCTGGACGTGCCTGAGCTGCTCAGTGGTGTGTCAGTCCCTGCTCTGCTGAACTGAATGGTGAGCCATCTTCCTTCCAGGAATCAAACGCTTAGGACAGGTAAGAGGTCTGTGTTTCTTTCTTCCAAGAGGCAGCAAATTACAGCTCTGGAGCTATATGGTACATCTGTACTAATTAATTAAATGAACCTGGGACTTTTTTTGTCACTGAGGCCAGGTAGCATTGAACCACTCGTGTCCATACCAGTTGTGCTAATTCCTGTACCATGCCTGGAGCTGCTGCACAGGACAAAACCGTGCAAGAGACACTTCTATTTGACAGAGTAGGCAATATACCAGTGCCTGGCAACATTAATTTTACTAGTATAGAGGAACCTAGATCCTAGATTATCCCAGCCACATCACTGTTTTACAGGTGTTTCATAAATATTGCCCTGCCCTACCATTCCAAAGCACCGCCGGCTGCTGTCCCAGCTACTGACTCTGGAGCAAGGCAAGGAGGGTGTTAAGAAACTTCCCAGGGTGACCACCCAGGAGCCTCTCTGGCAGTCACACTTGCACCACCTGAGCTGGGACCAAGGCCCCTTCATGGCTACACAACCCCCTCACCCCCTGCCCCAGTCAGACCAGGTTTCCTTACCAGCTCAGCCCCAGGTTTCCTATAGCAGACTCTCAGAAGTCAGGATCTTAAAATCCTGAGCAGACTCAGGATCCTTAAAATAATTTTATCATGGTGCAACAACAAAATAACAGCTTGAGCTCTGTGTGTGCCTCCAAGGAGGGACCCCAAAAAAAGGCTACCCTTGGCTTTTACACCCACAGTGTCTAAGCCTGCCAAAGCCTGGCATCATTGGCTCCTGCTGTGTCTCTCAGTGTCCAGCCATTTCCCCTTCAGCTGACAACACCAAAGGTATTCTTCAAAAAGGGGAAACATTTTGGCACAATCCAAAGGGATTCAGCAGCATTTCTTCACAGACCTTTCACTTATATCTGATGAGCTTTGAAAGCAGAAGAGATTGCTCAGTTCTGCAGGGTGAGTGACTCTACTTGTTCCTGTCAAGAGAAAGAAAGGAGAATGTCAGGTTTGTATCAGAAGCGGCTGGGATTGACAGTTGCCTACTACCACACAATGAGGAAGCAACCTTAGCACTGTAAGCAGAACATTTACTACCAGGGATTCATAGAAACTATCAGAAAGGGTTGTGATAAGTGGATCTGATACATTTTAGAACCCTTGAGGGCCTTTTCCTAATTTGCCATGTGATTCATCAACCTGTTATTGTCCTCTAGTGCTTTCCACATATTGATAGCACTGACCTTGAAAAGCCCATGGCCTAATATGTGAATGATATTATCGTGTGTGGAATGACAGCAGAATTCTAGGTCAGAGACTGGAGGTGGCCATGTGAATGTAGAGACTGAGCAAGCTGGAGACTATTTCCAAGTGCCAGTTTGTGCAGGCCAAGGTCCCAGAAGGATTCACAAAGCAATATCTGCATCCTGGCACTGCTGTCACTGCAAGCTAAGAGAAGTGACTGACTTGCCTTCTCTTCTGAGCCATGCATGGAGAAGCTGCTGAGGAATCCCACAGAGTAATGCAAGCTCTATCTAGTTAAGTCACACTGGGGTCTTGCAAAACATGGTGCTATTGTCCCTGCTTTACAGAGAGGAAAGTGGCAATTGTAAGATTGTAGAGTATACCAGTGGCAGAAGGAAACAGCAATCCCTCAAGCCCTGCTCTTGCCATTTCAGGTGGGGTTCTCCAAACTGGGAGATTTGAGAGAGGTTCTCACCCTACCAGAGACATTGTCCTGGGATCATGCCCCTCCTTATGGTGTCACTCATTGGTTTCTTACAACTACTGCAATAAACACTGACCCAAGAGGTCACTTCCCTCCTGCTCACAGCCAACACAAATCAGGATATTTCTTTATACAGGAGAATATGACTTGAAAGTGTTTAATGCGCCAATCAGGCTGCAGCTGCTGGGTGAAATGCAAGCACAGGTCAGGTCAGCAGGCAGTCTTCCATGTGTTTCCAACAGGACATCCAGTCTACACATCCTTCAAATTAAGGCTAAATATAGACTGGGTTCATGAAATTCAAAAGCTGATAGATAGAGAATGCACCCTTCTCCAACTAAAAAAATTCCCTTCAGATCTGAAGAGCTTATAGATGATTTATGTTGCCTAAGCATGAGGAATGTTGAAACTGAGATGCCTAACAGGTCAGGAATTAAAATAAGACTCAGCTCTGCTCTTTGCCCTAAACAAAATGCAAAGTCAACTCTGTCCCAATCCCGGTTTCAGACAAATCCTGTTCTATCACAGCTGCACAAAACTACTTTCTCTTTGTCATTCAGAGGGGCTCCCTGACTGCATTTCTGAGCTGTTTTCAACTACAGTAAAAGAAGCAGGGAAGAAGATCTGTTTTTCTCACTCATCAGTTGAAGGTTTGCTGAAAAAGCAAACAGTAATGAGAGTACCACAAAAGGGTGGTAAATGAGTATTAGAGTGCTTGACCTGGGAACCAGCCTTGCACAGGAAGATGAATTCTCCCTTGCAGAAAACAGAGCAGTAGCCCCAGCAGCATGGTTTTTGCAGCCCAAAAAATGACCAATGAGAAGGGGACAGATGAAACTTCCCTGTGTGGAGATGTCAGGGTCTGGCCCATCTGGGAGGGCATAAACCAGGGACATAGACCAGGTTGTAACGCTGGTCTCCTCTCCACAGAAGACATCTGAGAGATGCAGCTGTTTGTTTCCGCTTGGGAAGCAGGTAGGATGCTGTAACATCTGAGGAGGTCATTGGGGTTGAGGTGGGAAATGCCTGCGTAGTCGCAGAGTTGGGGTTGGCAGGGGCTATGTGGCTGTTATCACACACGGCAGGGAAAGCCAGGATCCTGCCATAGTCCTGGTGCAATCCGTAAGACCCCTGTGAGCTAAACACGGCCTTTCCCCCAACCTGTGGCTCCTGGGGGAACCTTAGATCTCCTCAGCCACACCGAGGCAGCAGCTCGGGGTGGGGCAGCGCCTGCAGCGGCTTTAAGGACACTCGGGGTGACAGCCTAGCCCGGCTCGGGGCACGGTGCCGGGACTAATGCTCCTCTTTCCAGGCAGGGGGTCTTGCCCCGGGCTCCTGCAGGCACAGGCGGGGACTGTGCCTGACAAACTCCCGGGGGGTTGGTTTATGGCGTTTGCAGCGGCCGGCACACGGCAGGGCCCGGGTGGGTCGGGGAAGCCGCGGCCGCTAGGGGGGCACCGAGGGCCGGGCCGGGCCGGGGGCGGCGGGCGCGGCCCCAGCGCCGTGTGGGCCTCAGGTGCGCGGCGCCCCCGCAGCCGGGCCGGGCCGGGCCGGGCCGCACCAGCTGTGCCGGGCCTGCGGAAGGACGGGACCGAGCACGGCGGAGCGGTGCCATCAGCCTCCGCTTCCTCAGGAAACGGCTGGGACCCGTGAGCAGCCCGCAGCCAAAACCTGCGTCGGATTTCAACCTTGCCCTAGGAAACGGAGGCCGGGATTCCCTGGCACCTCCGCAGGGAGCTGGGAACTCACGTAGGCAGCCGCTGGCCGCCACGGGCCCGGGCTGGGCTCTACGGCCCCATGTGCTCTCTGCATAAGCTCGGTTTGCCTGGAAGTCCCCAGCATCTGGAGGGGAAATGGCCCTGTTTATTCCCTCCTGAACTCTCGGGGCACTCCTGACTGACGTATGGAGAGCAGAGAAAAGAATCCTTCTGAAATGAAAATGCAGGGGACGTCATCAGAAACCAGTGTAGTCAGGGCTTTCTTGCAAAACTTTAAGCGCTGAAACGCTCGTCTGCCAAAGAGATCAAAGCTGATAAATCAGGAAGTTTTCAGTTTGGCAAAGGCAACTTTGCTGGAGCCACGTACAGCATGATACTGCAGATCTGCTCTGTAGACAGCACTCGTCCCATCAGCATCCAGATGTACACACTTCGTGGGGGTTGGCTTAGGGCAAGTGAACCTGAACTCAGACAGAACTTCCAAACATGCCTTTCCCCAAGGTTTACTGCCAGGACGTGATCCCTGAGCTTCTCTTACATCAAGGCTAATTAATCCCATCTCTGTCAGGAGGCCACAAGCTTCTAGAAATCAATCTGAAGTAGCAATTCCCAAAGAGAAGAGTCTATTTTTACGGTGGTGATGTGGAGATGGTGATCCTGATTTTTCTGGCAACCCTGGAGAAATTCCTCTCACCAGCATTGTCCACCTGCGTGCGACAATAATAGCTGGTGACTCAGGATGATGGGGTATGCGACACTTCCATCTCTCTCACAGTTGAGTCACTGGCCGGGATGGGCTGGGCCCAGCTGGGAAAGCAGTGTGCAGGATGTGTCTCAAGTGTGCAGCCAAAGCAGGCAGGTCCTTTCCATAAGCCTGCCTGTGGGACCGTAGGTAAATAAGGGTAGTTGATGCAAGCCAGAATGAGTGCATGGCCTCAGAAGGGCTGTGTTTCCTTTCTGTTCCTTATACCCAACCCTGGCGGTGAGGAAGTGCAGCAGCATCTTCTGGCTCCTGGGGGAGAAGGAGGAGCAGGGAGTGTCAGCCAAGGCGTGAAGCACAGCTGCGAGTCGCCGTGTCGCCCCGTCCTCCTCCAGTGCTGTGCTTTGCCCTGTGGAGGGCAGAGGCACAGCACCTGCTGCATGAGGCAGTGGATGGATACAATCAGGAAATCGTGTTTACCAACATCTTGATCAGCCCACAGCTCTCCACCTGCTCCAGGAATAGTTGTAGTGAGATATTGGCATTGGAGTGTTTGCAATTCATACTTAACTGATACTCGTGTTTCAGGAAAAGTCCTAGAGTAAGTTTTTATTTGTTCACTTCTTTCACAACTCTTCCCTGTTCAGGTTTTATTTTGGGCCAGCATTAAGGGTGTGTATTTTTCCTAATATTTGTTATTTTGCATTTGGAGTTATTTTATTGTTTTTTTATCTTCAAATTTTTGGCATTTCTAATGTTTTATGAGGGTATTTTCTGCAGCTATTTCATACATTTTCTCTTTGGTTCTCTATTGTATAATTTAACTTTAACTTTGCTTTTTCATCTAGAAATTATACAGTGGAAAAAATGCACTTCAGCATAATGTTATGCAAGTGTAACAATCAATTCAAACTTTCTTCCATGAAGGAAAACAGAAATTCTTCTAAGCATGAAGAAACTGAAGGCTCAAGTCTGCTTTTACTTATTCTAACATCAGTCAGGAATGACACCAACTAATTTCATCTGGGTGGCATTAGCAGCAGGGAACTAGTCCTGGATTTTCACATGTGTAGATGTGCACTTTTCAAAGTATTGATCCTTCAGAATATGTCCTCAGATAACCCTGGCTCTAGAATAGCACCCATGAAGTCAGCAGGGGGGGCACTAAAGATCTGGGAGAGGGAGGGCTATGGGATGAACCCCCCAGGTCCTAAAGCCCCATGGCAAGACGAGCATCTCAGAGCAGTTGCACACTGGAGCAACCCAGCAGCACCACCACACAGTGCAGACCTGCCAGCAACAGTGGTGGGCTGGCTTGGCCAGCAGTAGCAGGAGAGCTGGAGCGACGTGGAGCTCAGCATGAGCTAAGTTCCCATGGGCTTTTCCAGCCTTTGAGCCAGCTTTTTCAGCCCATGCCGAGCTCCACGTTGTTGCTGCTTGCTTCCTCTGGATACCACACTCCTCCAAGTAACCCAAACCAGCTGCTGGCCTCACGGCTGCAGCCTTGTTGCAGCCATACCTGCACAGAGCCACAGCAGCCCCCAGCCCCTACTACATTACACTGACATGAGCCTGGCAGGGTTTCAGTTAGGTAAAGCTGCTCGGACTCTTGTCTTAGTTCCTGCACTGTGGGACTTGGGGTTCAAATTTTGGGACTGCTGTCTTGCTCATTCAACCTCTTGGAAAAGGCATCAGTTGTTAAGGCCCAGCAACAGGAAGAGATGGGACAGGTGAGCTGAGGGCAGCATGAGCTGAGCCAACACAGAGCCCCTCTCTACCTTGCTTTGCAGGGAGTAAAAACCTCAAATTTTTAGATGCAGGAAATGATGGGGAATCTCTGAAGGTTCCTCAAGCAAATACCATGATCTTTCTGCCTTTTTTTTTTTTTTTTTTTTGTCCTTTCTATATATGATTATTCTTTTAAACAACTGGTTTCCATTCTGGCTTAATTTGCATTTTAGGCTGCATTTTGAGATTGGTTTTTATTTTATTTGGATCTGACACAAATGTCTGATTCCAAGTGCCTCTGAGGTTAACAATATGAGGCAGCTCTCATTTTATCTGAATGGTTTGGACTAAGCTAAAATGTAAACTTTGGACAGGACAGTTTACTTCCCAGATGTTTCTCTCTGTGATTTTTCAGATTGTCCCACTTCCCAAAAGTAACTGGGGGATGGTCTCAGTGTGGCAATGTGGCCAGGAATTTTGATGCAATTCCTTGCTAGAGGTGCCCCTCCAGCATTCTTTATCAATTAAAACCCAGACTCTGTGCGATATCTATCCTAATTGCTCATAACTAGTGTAGCACAAGCAAGGATCAACTCTTTGCTTATAGGATCAAAGTGTTTATATTATTTTTTGTGGCTGTGACAGGAGAGGCTGGCTGCCTACCCTACAATATCTCCTATCTCCATTCTGCAAAATAACTGCTTATACTTCTCAGAGTAATCCAAGGAAAAAAGCCCTTTTTCTGTTTCTCACAGAGTTTTCCTTGGAGTTAAAAGTGACATGTATTGGGTTGTTCTCCTGTGCTTCAGCAATGTGGGGCCCCAATTAACAGTTTGCAGTAAATGTCTTTTCTAAAGAAAATTTCTTGTTTCTTTCCTCATGCCCAGGCCCCAGTTGTGGACAGTTTTGCAGGTTCTTGTGCCCAGGGCCAGCTTAGCCCCTCATGATCTTCCCAGGAGCAAATTACAGCCCAGGTCTCTGCAAGTGGAGAGGGATTCACCAGCTGTTGCACAATTATGAACAGAAGAAAAGATGGATTTGGGGACAGAAGTTACCCTGTACATTTTGAACAAACAGCAGGTAAACTTGATGCCTTTCCTTTGCTAAGCTGCAGTTTGTCAGGTGTCCAAGGAAGGACTGAGTCTAGGCAGGATTAGAAAGGTTCAGGTGTCACAAGCAGAATAAAGGTCACAAATCCAGAGCAAAGGGTGGGATGGAAGTGCATCTTTGAAACACCAGCATATCAGCTGATTTCATGATGATGAGCACAAAGGTCACCAGGAAATGTGCCACCTTTTGGAGGACACCACAGTTCCTGCCCTTTCACATGGGCAGTTGTACCTGAGGCTAAAATACACCAGTATACAGGCAGCAGAGGTACAATCTCCATTGGCTGAACCTCCTTACAGGAAATGTGTTTTTCCTTCAAATGCTTAGGCCATTTTTCCTTGATTTTTACAGGAATTGTGTTAAAGTGCAGTTGTTCTCTGCAAAGTGCTTTTTGCATAAATAGGACTTGCCCAATCTGATCCTTGTGTGCATGCAGAGTCAGATCTGCTGATTTCAGTGGCCAAAACCAGACAAAATGCTTTTTTACTCCTCTGGTCTTACCACAAATAACCAAGTGAATCTTGAGTTCTCTTTTTCTCCCCTCTGGACACGGTTAACAGACTCAGGCATGACATGAACTTCGAACAGATGGCATCTACCATTACAACAGGCCAGTCCCTGATTCCCTCAAGCCAACTTGTTCAATTTCTTTAGGCGTGGTTTGGTGAGGAGTTGGACTTCGTCTGTGTCCCAGCTCTGCTGCTGAGCCCGGTGAACACAGTAATGTTGCTTTGGCAAACCGAGGGTGAGCACCCTTCAAATCATCATCTACTTGTACTGGGGAGACAATTACTCAAAACTGGGGAGTGGGAAGAGAAGATGGAAGGGGATGCTTGTACTGCTGGCCCCAAGCCAAAACACGGGTGCCAAATTTAGGAGCACGGTCTCCTACGCCTCTCCCTGGGCTCAGCAGAGGGGCGTGTACACACAGCGTGGGACCCAGGGGCGCTCCCCGCGCAGATGGGCATGTTTGTGTTTGTCACCTCCGTGTCAGGATGAGCCGGAGGCACGCTCCGCTCCCCTCCCCCTCCGCTTGTATCCTGTTTTCCCCGTGAAGGAAATCTGGGCAGGCAGGGCGGAAGAGCACTGGGGGGTCCCGCAGCCGCGGCGGGACTCGGGCAGCAGAGGCAGGGTTTGCTGCAGCACACCTGCCCCACAAGGCAGGTGCGGCCGGGGCTGTGTGCTGCCCTGCCACCTCGGAGCAGGAGCCCCCAGCCAGGGAACACCCACCCTTAGACAGCTTCATCCCCAGGGAAGCAGTGTTTGGGGAGCCTGGGCACACCAGTGAGGACTGTGGGAAGTGACACAGGCAGGAAAAGGCCCAAAGAGCAGGCACTGCCCCAGCCAGGTGAACTTTCCTCCACCCAGTACCTTGCCTTCCAGCCAGCACTTCTCAATGCTGTGTGGCCATAAAGTGATAAATCCTGGCTCAGTGAGGTCACCAGCTCTCTGAATAGCAACAAGAATTTGCAGAAATGAACATCGTTGTGATGAGGGAAAAGAGAACAGATTAACCATCTGAGTGCTGCTCAGACCTGGGATGAGGTGCCAGAACATGTTGGCTAGGTGGTGACAGCAAACATTGACTTCCAATGTGGAATAGTGCAAGCAGGACCCATCCAAGAGGGAAAGGAAAACAGCACAGGTGAGCCTGTGAGAAGCTGTTTTAGACACTGCGCTGCATAGGCACCAAAGGACTTGGAAAAATACAAAGCAGAGGAAGTCTTTAAAGGGGTGGAGAGAGATGATGATGAAGCCAGGGAGAAAGGTGAAATAGTGGCTGGGGCCTTTCATAAACTTGTTATTGAAGAAGTCTGTCTGTTGACCCCTGAAGTTTGGCAGGGTCTTGGGCTGCTGTTGGGAGCCATGGCAGATGGAGGAATGCCATCCTTTCACCATTAATCTCTTGGTGTGTGTGAGAGGAGAGGCCACCTGAGGGGAGAGTGGATTAATACATCCAGCCTGATGAAGATCTCAGCGAGGTCCTTTCAGAAGTTACAGGAGAACTCACAGTGAGGGATATCAATAGAAACGTGCAGCTTGCCACTTTTTGAGATTTGATTTTATTTTTGATCTATCAGTTCATGCACCCAGCTCAAATCCTCTGAGCTGCTGCGAACATGTGAGCCATGAGCCACAACCAAATCCCAAGAGGCGGATACACTGTGTATAAGTTGGCTAAATAAGTTCATGGCAGCGAGACACCGGTTCCGGAAGTCGTCGCAGATAGATTTAACTGTAAGCCAGAGATAAAGCCCTTCATTCCAAATGGATGGCATCTTGAGCACATGCTGGGGTTGCTTGGGGTTCTGTTTGATTTCCAGATGTGGTACAACCACTATGTTAATTTTTTTTTGGTGCTTCAGGCTGATGGAATATCTGTAATAGCTGTACTGCCCGCCCCCCGCTGCTCTGCCTGTGTCCACACAGAAACAGGTCTGGAATGCTGTACACAGATGAGTGTTTGCAGGAAGAGGGCTCTTCCACACAGGAAGGATATTTTTATAAACGGGAAGTGTATTCTCCTACCAGATTTACTTCAGTGTCCAGTCCTGGTTTAGGTGGAACTATCTCATCAAGGAGAAGAAAACAAGAAGTTCATTCACAGGATGGCAGAACAAGTTAGCACATGATAGAAAAACGCATACCAGCCTGATCCTGTTCTCAATAATGATTTCAGAGGGGGAATTATTCCACCAAGTTTAGTGAATTGACTTGATCTACATGTGGTAAGAAAAAGCCAGATGGGACTGACTGACTTCATCACTGTTTCCAAGCTTTGAGGTGCATGAGAAGGGAGGATAGTTGCAATCACACCCTCCTCAGTACATGTGTAGCCCAGCAGACAACAGGAGCTGATGCAAATGGCACCCCGTTGGGGACATTAGCTGTCATATCTCCTAACCTGTGATGACACTGCGTGCAAGCAGAAGAATTTGAGTTGAACTATCACTGTGTATTGCAAACAGGCCTTACAAGGGGTCCTGCAGCAATTTTGCAATGTGCCTGCCCTTATCCACCCTCCCACTGCACAGGACAGATATAAAAGGTTGAGTTATCAATCCCAGGGATAGTTTGTTCAGGTGAAAAACTCAGAAGATGCTACAGCTGTAAATAGGTCGCCACTGGGCATGGATTAGTGTCAGGATATGTACACCCATCTGGTATTGCTTTAACTAACTAACTTTCCTGGGGGCTGCCAGCAGTGTGGCAGGAACTCGATCCAAATGTCCTCTACGATGAAGGAAGATCAGCTTGGACCCAGATTTAAAATCACTCATTTTCTGTAAACTAGGCCAAATCAGATCACCGGGTCTAAATACTTCTTTTCCTTTTGGCTTCAAAGAGGACCAGGGGTGAATCTAGATTATACTTTGTCACTCTGTCCCCATCTTTCTGCCTAACAAACCTGATCTATATGATATGTAGGAATGTGCAAGCATGGAACACAATGTTTGTTGGTACATGTTTCTCTGCACTTACACAGGAATCACATATACACAGCTTTACTGCTTGGCAATGTCAGAAGTGCACCCTCAATAACTTTTATAAATAGAGAACCCTGAGATAAGCTGGTCATTTCACTGCTGGAACATGCCTTTCCAGTGAAATGCCAAGTGAAATCCAGATGTGACTGGAATGTGAAACTGCTCTAACCTGTGCTGTGATGGTGGTATCTTCCTCGAGCCGTTTCTCAGGGCTGCTGGTGTCCTCTTCCTTACTCACTCCTAGCCACCTCCAGCCCTACAAGAGGAACATGTGGTTTCCAGGCCATGAACTTTCCCAAGGATGTCTAGTTTTCTCTTCCAAAGCGGTTGGAAATTTCAGCCTGTTTGTCAGCCTATTTTGTTTTTATCTGTTTATGTCTAGACCAGTTTATGACTAGAAAACTTTGGTGGGAAGCACGACACATTTCTTACATAGTTCTCCTGATTTCTCAGAATTTGAAGCCATTTTCCAGAATCCTAATGTCATTAGAAATCAAAGTGTATCTGCTACATTGAGACTGAAAAAGCAAATTATTTTCTTCAGTTTAGGTCTCCTGATTAAATCCTGTCTAGTTTGTCAGAGCACTTCCAAGCCATAGGAAGGCCCATAAGCTTGTGGAAGAACAGCCTGATGCCACAGTCTGCCCCAAACAAGCTGGTCTTTCCCCAAACTAGATCTCACAGAAAATACAAATCTGTTCCCTTCAGATTTGTCTTTGTTCCCTTCAGAACTTGTACTTTCCTCTCTCTGTTTCACCCCTGCCTGGGGCAGAAACCAGTGGTACAAAACCATCTCTCTCCTCTTTCACTTTCATATTGCTAGCCGTGCCCAATCCTTCCCTCATCATACCAGGGCCAATCTGGATGGAGCTTGGTATCCAATATTGAACAGTGGGACTGGGAAGAGATAACTGGAGGTGCCTATGCATACCAGGATATACTTCAGGTACCAACTGTTTCAGTAGAGAGAGATTAGTTTTAAAGGTGTGATGCCCTCTCCTCGTAGGCAGTGTGCATATTGCATAGCCCAGACTGCATCAGCCATTACCAGGAGGTGTTACCAGGCATTTTGCAGCTCTGCTTCTGCCCTGAAATGCTCTTCTGCTAGGAGGTGTTTTCCACATCCAAGACTTTTTTTCTCTGCAGCCCTCAAAACGTAGTGCACTGTGGGTCTAGACGCTGGAATCTTATCTGTAAAAGTTGGTGGTCACTGATAATTCAACCTCCTCTTCTTTAGCTGGCATTTGTCCTTAAATAAACAGTGTGCTTCCTCTTTCTCTCAATTAAATAGTGCAAATCAAGAGCAATTCCGGTTCAGTGTTGGCTTAAAACAGAAACCAAAGGCCAGGAATAATTTTTATTTGTAAGGAGAAGTTCATGGAGGAGCAAGGTGCCAGATCAGCAGCCCAAGAGACTGCAGGATTTACAAAAAAATAGCCTAATTCCCAGCAAAATCCCTGTGCCTTGTGTTTCCTATTGCATGGCCCTGCACCTCCCAAGGGCTCCCTGCCAATAGGAAACACTAATCTCCTGCACGTAGGTAGGGTTTCAGGCACGAGTGGGGCTGCAAAGCTTTCCAGAACAGGTGCACAGGGAGCTTTGTTCACAGCCTCAACTGGGGGAGAGGTCGTTCCACCCGAGCCCACCAGGTATCCATGCTCTCCACCACCGTTATGGCTATGGCCACCCCTCCGGCAAAGACTGGACCAAAGTCATCAAGTCCCTTCCTCAGCTCTCCCCAAAAAGGGAAATGAAAAGAGAAAATAACAACAACAAAGGATGTAGCTGATGCTCTGCGCTTATTATTAGCGGAGGAAGGGCTGGGATTAATCACCCCCCCAGAAGCAGCTGTAAAGGATGGAAGTAGTTGATCAAAGTGGACTTTGTTATTCCTGATGCATCATTCTGCTGAGCAATGAGAACTGGTGTGAGGCACCAGAGCTTCAAAAAGACTTTAATGACTCCAAGGCTCAAACCAAGGACACCGCTGGAGCTAATCGAGAAGGAAATCCAGGGCAAGGTGGAAATGGTGGAAATGAGTGCTTTGGTCCGAGGAATTTTTCCACATCTTTCATTTCCTAATTCCATACTTTTGAGGTAATAAAATTTGTAATGGCGGAAAAAAAATAATGGGACAATGGGAAATGTTCCTCTGTGGGATGGGGCTACGTGTGACTTGGCTACACCTGATTGCTGCACTGCTGTGTGAGGGGAACAGAGGGCACAAGGATCCACATCATTTCGCACTCCTGAGCTATGGCAAAACTGGTCCCTCTGCCTCCTCCCATCCCAGAATAACCCCTCCTATTGCTGAGCAATCATTGAATCCCTCTGAGACCTGGGCAGGCTCCCCTTCCTCCTCATTGGGCAAACAGATGCACAGCCAGCACCTTCTCTGTCCTTGGAGTGTGTAGCTGTGGCATGGTCCCTCATTAGCTGTGGGGGCAACAAGCCACCCTGTGCTGCTGCTGGGGACTGTAGCAGAAAGTCCTGATTGAATCTGAAGAACCTCTGCATTCCCCATGGGAGTGAGCCTCGGAGAACCTGCCTTGTCCACTCTCAAATCACACTGACATCATGAAGCTCTACCAAACATAAGCATTGCCCTATATCTGCAAGGCAGCTCTCACCATAAATTGGAAAAGAAATACATGCTCTAAGGGGTTTCTTTGTTTTTGACACATCCACCATGTCCTTCTCTCCTCTCCTTCCTTCCTTCCTTGTTTCTGTTTATAGAACAAATGGATCCAAAAGAGCATTTCCTACTGAGTAGTGCTACCTTGTCTGAGGCAGTCAAGGACATGCTGCCTTTTCTCCTGCTAAAAAGGTATTGCTCCTATTTTGAAAGAAAGTCCACGAGCATGTTCATATCCATACGGACACAGAGTCTATCAGAGCTCATTAGCATCCTCACTGGGTGAATGACTTGGTGTTGTCCATAGGTCTTGACTGCCATGGAGACAGGAAGGCATCTCTGGGGAGTTTGGATGCAAAGTTTCATCTATTGACACAAACCACTCTAAAAGCCCTGTGCCAAGTCAGCAGCCCTGCAGAGCTCCACCCCTACTCATACATTGTGTGGTCCCTCTGCCTTCAAATGGCACACAATTCCCTGAGTGAGGAAAGAGTAAAAAGTGTGTCAGACTCAGTAAGCAGAATGGTGGGTCCTGAATTAACAATCTGGTGGGGGGTGTCGTTCTGGCAAAGACCACAGCACAAGGCTATGTGCTAGGCAGTTACCTCTCCTGCCAGGATATTTGGGTGTCATACTGGGTATGCTGGATAGCACTGGAGTTGTTAAGGTAGTGCCCTTCATGAGCAGTAGCAGGGTTTGGAAACATCAGACTTGATGCTCTTTCCTGTTGGCTTTCCACCAATCTGGTCAGACCTGTGCAGAAAGCTCAGATCTTCCAAGGCATGGTAGGGACACTTGGAACAAGTCAAGAAGATGGCTGAAAGCAGGAGGTCTAAGGATGCAGTAGCTTTCAAGTCTACTGCTCAGCTCACTGTATGTACTTGCTTGTAGCCCTCTTCTGCTCAGCTGTGTGGAGGACAGCAGTACCTTCTCCTGCCTGATCCATTGCCTCCTCTCACTGCTGTTACCAGAAAATATGAGAGAAACGCAAGCATCAGGGAACATATGCTCTATTACTTTCTCCCTCTGTTTCCAGCAAAGACCTATGGCTCTGTTTCTTGTCACTTTTGGCAGGAAGAATCCAATGTGCATTTTGTGGTTAGAAGTCAAAACTGAAAGCATATCCCTCCCTTCCCCTTCCCCAAATCCAGCAGCTGTTGAGTCAGCTGTTTTGCTTTCTCAGCTGAAACGTGCAGCAGCATATTCTGGTGAGGAACAAAACAAATTAGCCTCTGGAGTAGAATGATGAGATGAGAAATGGAGAATCAGAACCACATGCCTCAAAAGGGAATATGACACTCTGGCATGATGGCCAAGGAACTTGCATCTTGACCGTCACAACATGCTCAATGCCACATGGACTTGGGGACCCTGGGAGCTTTCCTAAGTCACTTTGTGCTGGATGTGTTACATGCAGGGCAGGAGCTGCTTGGCAGAAGAGGAGTATGTGCATTTTTGATGGAGGAGAAATACTGCAAGGAAATACTCTGCTGTACTTGATGCAGACAGGACTCCACAATCTACCTCCTTCAAAGAAGTTGTGCTTGCTTTCAGCTTTCATGAAGGGATGGAGCCTTGTCTTGCTTATAAACCAGAGTCCTCCTGCAGCAGCTGTGCACTGTGACTCAGTCAGTGTGTGCAGAGTCCTGCTTCCTCCCCTCGAGCCTGCTTTTGCACTCTACAATGGGCAAGGTGGACCTGGCCTGAGCACAGATGTCTCTGTCCCTGGGGACGTGACATTTGCTAGGGTAGGGAACTGCTCTGGCTGCATCCCCTTCCTCTTGCTGTGGAAATATTCCCTGGGGGAGCACCTGATTGGTGTTGTAAGAGCATCAGGATAGTCTGAACTTCTCCTCCTCTCCTGTGTTCAGCAAAAGATTGAGGAAGGCAGGAGTCTCCAGCCTCAGTGAGCAAAGAAACTTGATATCTGCTGCTCCCGTACTGCTTCTGGGGAGAGTTGGAACTCTGGGGATGGGTTGGAGGAAGCAGAGCCTCACAGCCTCAGCAAGTGCAGCCGAGTGAGTGGAATATGGCATGCTGAGAGGGAATTATTTTGTTATTTCAACACAAATGAATTCAGAAATTCAGTTTCTGGTAATGTCCTGAACTCTGCCCACAGTGTCACCAGCACCCCAGATCTGACAAAACAAACACAGAAACCTGGTGTAAGAAAAAACCCCAAAGCCCTCCCCAGCAGCAGCCACAGGCTTGCACCCAGCTTCACACCAGCACCCTCCTTCAGCCCCTGGTGTCCAGGTATCTGCTCTGTTTAGACAAGCAACTTGGCTAAGCTATTGCACTGCAGAGCCACCAGCTAACATCATCGCACAGGGAGCATTGCAGTCCCACCTCTGCCCTCGACAGGCAGCCCGTCAGAGACAGGCAAAAGTGAAGGCAATGCACATGGGCATTAAGCTAGACTAGCATTGGTTTTCAAGCAAACACCTGGACATTTAAAGTATTCATCCTGGTTGGAAGGTACATCAAGGAAGGCAGGAGCATTTCTGTCTCCCTGAGCAGGGGCTTGGGGGGCATCCTGGGCAGCAGCTTTCATACATGCCTAAGAATGCTCTGTCTGGCATCCATCCACCTGGATTCCTACACATTTGGAAGATATGTAGAGCTGATAGGGCTGATTTCTTCCCAAAATAACATGAGCAGTGGAGCTGCATGAAAAAAAAAGATGTTTGTATTTTGACAACATCTTCCTGGGAGGTCTTCTTATTTTTTCTTTCTTTCCTTTTTTTTTTGCTTTTTGTTTTTACCTTCACGGTGGTGAGGACACAGCATGAACCACATGAAAAAGACAGCGGATCCGAGACAGAAACCGATGGGAAGGGGGAGTATGGGCAGTGAAGTGGATTTTATAGAGTGGGAGAGAAAAGCAAATAGGGCCAAGAAGGTTAATGGCACTGACAAATTACGGCAAGTCCACATGGATCAGCTTCGCTATGTGTTCTAGGCTGAGAGTAATGGGAAATATTTGTTTGGGGTCAGTTTGGCAAAGGCCAGGCCATGTGCAAGTCCCTCAGTACAAAAGAGATTGCAGCTCCTTCCCACTGGTCAACCAGTGTCTACTCCCAAGGTACAATCTTTAAGACTGTAGCTATTTCACAGTCTGCTGGCTGCCCACCCAGCAGGCAGCTTCCCCCGTACAAAGGGACCTTTCCCGGCAGAGTTCCTGGTCTCACAGAGTGGTGCAAACACCCAGGATTCAGAAAGCAAAACTCTGCTGGTTTCAGCTGGCCTGATGAAAACTCCCTGCTGCTGCTTGGGAAGTCCCGGTGAGCGGAGCTCAGTGAGCAGGTCCTGCAGCAGCATGGGGCAGCAGCGCAGTGAGTCTGGGTGTCCATGCTTTGTTGACCTCTGTCAACAGGCAGACTGAGGAGTGGGCACATGCATGGTCACAGAGAAGAAATAAGGGCTTTGGAGGCAGCATGCCTGTGGGAACTGGTGTTTCTGTCTCTCCACAGAGAGGCATACAGAGTTTGGGGCTCAGAGGGAGCACAGCTTCTTTGAGCACAGCTGCAGATCAGGCAAGCGGAGCTGGCATACCATTGCTGCCTTTCGTATCTTACTGCTGTCCTGGATTGCTGTGACAGAAGAAAGAGGGCTGGAGATGTTCCCTTGGTGCCAGCAGTCATACAAACACCCAGAGTGAGCTGTGGCACTGAGTGCTCTGGGCTGGCAGAGAGCTTGTGCCTTCTCTGGGGCCACCAACACAAGCCCACTTCTTCCTAACTTGACCTTTGCTGTGGCCTACCCTGAGCAACCTTGTGGGGCTGTTGCAGTGACCCTGCAGCCTTTCCAGCCATACTTAGTGAGGTTAATATTCATCTCCCACGGGGCAGTTGCTAAGTGACTCCCACAACATGACATGTGCTGAAAGCCCAGGTCAGGTCAGCTCTGACCCGGCCACCCAGAGCTCAGCCAGCAGTGAAAGACCAAGCCTCCCATGACTATGCTGCTGACAGAGCCTGAGCCTCCAGCACTGGGGACTGAGGAGCTACTGCACTGTATGGGCACCTCCAAGAACTGTAAGGCTGTGTCTGTGCTGTTCCTTGAGCGGTGTCTTCTCTACCCAAAGAGAACAAGACCAATGCTGCGCTCGCCTAAATATCATCAGAGTAAAGGGGACTAGGGCTGATTGTCCCCAGCATGAGGATTGCCAAGCTCAGGGACCAAGGGCAACACAGCACCCCCAGCCATCAGGCTGCTGCTGAAAGAGGCATTCCAGAATTCCAGGCACAACACACCTGTTCAGAGTAACACTGCTTAGCTGACTGCTCAGCTGGCTACTTGTGCAGAAGGCAAAGAGGAAGCCTGCTGCTGTAGCAGACATGGTATATCTATAAGGCAGGATCCTGCTGGAGAGACAGAGAGGAAGAGGGTGACCTGCCGGGTTGTATTTCAGCATTGCACACTGCTTTAGTCTCTTATCCCTTGCTCTGCAGCACACCCCCAGCACAAAGGATTTGACACCAGGTGATTATCTGAAACTAGAGACACACGATGTTGGTGCATCTCTGGTTACAGATATTATACCCAAGCCTTTGCTCTTACTGATCATGGGCGTGTTGCCTTGTGGTTTGTTTTTTTTTGTTTTCTTACATAATTAATACAGTGAAATGAAAATACTGTCCACATAACTGTGAAGCTGACTGATGCCCAAACATAACTATTATTCCATTTTAAGGTGACAGTTGTGTGAGGTACTCTTCACTTTTAATTATTCATGTCTTGAACATGGCATAGCTGAACACATCTGCTTGGGGCTTCTCCGATTATCGACTATTGTCTCTTTCTGGACCTGAGGCTTCCCCAAGGTTAGAATAGAAATACTCACCAACGGCCTGAACTACACAGATGTTGCACATCTGTTTGACAGTGTTTACTATTTGCAGGACTCTTTTAAATAAATAATGCTTTCAACCTGAATGTTTGTCATCTTGATCAAGATAGCTTCCCCAATCTCTGCTCCTAGGACAGGAGGAGAAGCAAAAAAGAAGAAAGGAGGAGAGAAGCAAGCAAACAAGAAAGGAAGAAAGATGGAGATGAGAGCCAGACTGAGCTGCACACCATCTCATGGTTTATTAACATTTGATTAACATAATGAATATTCAGCCCTATTATTATATTAATGGTCCTCTTTGCATAGTACATTAAGTATGAAAAGTTTCTTCTGAGGGTTTTTTCATTGCAAACTTTGCCCCAGAGAAATTATTTTCAGAAGAGTCCAAGACTAAGGATTAGGTTAAAAAAAAAAAAAAAAAAGGAAAAAGGAAAATAAGTTACAAGACTGTTCACTGTTCTTTGCATGTCTCATAAAATCCAAAGCCAAACAATTTCTGTCATACATCTAAAACTTACAGGGGACTGTTGACCAGGGTATGATTTTAAAATATGTGTGTGCTCTGACTCTGTTCTTATCTTTTCATGGCAGAAGTGCTACATTTCAACGGGCCAACATCTAACCCACTGGTTAAATTTATTTTGAAGATTATTTAAGAGGTGGATGTCAAACTGAAAACGGCACCGTCTTGGAGTCTGGCCAACGTCTGTGGCTGAAATGCAGATCAGCACAAACGCCCAGGCCCCTCTCAGCCTTGTGATTTGCCCCTGGGGCAGAGCTGGAAAGAGATGCGGGGAATTGCTCCTGAAAGCTCCTGGCTCCCGGGATGGTGGCGGGATGCCATGCGGCACTTCAGTGTGGTCAGGTGGGCTCTCCCCTGGTGCTGCCTGGGGGAGGCCCCCGGCACGGCTGCCCTGCAGCAGGGACCAGCCGTCATTCAGTGAATCATCCAGACAGAGGGAGGGACAGAGGGGGGAAGGAAGAGGAACCACAAGCATTGATTTAATTTTTTAAAGCCCTGACACTCTGGCTCAAGGGAGACTCACGTGGCGACCCTTGGTCTGTGGAAAGTTGTGTCCCTCTCGCGTTGCCCACAACAGATCCAACAGCTGCCCACCATTCATGACCCCTACACAGGGGTACTCATCCTCTGCTTTTTTTCACGGGAGAGAGGAATCTGCATTGCATGATGGTAGCCAAGCAAGTGTGGGGCTGAGGGCATTCAACCCATGCCACTCATCCCTGTTCCCCACTGTTGCACCAAGCAGGGGAAGTGGCGGCCAGAGGTGTGCATTGGGAACGTCGCTGGGCATTTTTCTCTTCAGATCAATGGGCGCTTTTTTTTCGGGAGGAAAAAAAAAAAGAAAGGAGCGGAGGAGCAGCTCGCCAGTGGCAGCCGGAGGGGGCCGCGGGGCCTGCTGCCAAGGCAAACAAGGAAGCCACCTGATGTGACTGGGGTCAGATAAGAGAGCCGTCACTTCAGGAGCAGGTGCTTCCTGCGCTGTACGCCCTGCCCGGCCTGCTGCCCGCTGCCTGCCGCAGGCAGGCGCCCGTGTCTGCTGGGCTCGGCCCTGCGTCTCCCCTGGGAGCGTGGGATCCCACAGGGAGGGGATGGCCACATGCCACAGACACACAGTGGTCATGGGGAGCGAGTGAAGGAGCGTGGGTGCGGCAAGTGAGCGGTGGGAACGGCTGGCTGGGGATGCCGGTCTGCCTGGCCTCACCCGAGGATGAAAATTATAAGAGGTTTCTGGAGGCATCCCAGAGAAGGAAACTGGGTGTCTGAAGAACATCCACCTTAAACATGAAGTGAACTTTGTAAGATGGTAAGCCTAGGCTGAGGGAGCCTGGGGATAATTTTTGTACCTGCAGGGCCCAGATAAGATCAGCCAAGGGTTTCAGGAGCTGGTTTCTCTCTTCTTGATACAGCTGAAGAAAGTCTGGAGCCCGGTGCAGGGTGGGGCCTTGCCTGGACGTGCCCCAGAGAGGCCCAGGTGCATGAGGGAGTGCCTCGGGCACCCAGAGCCCCCAGCCTGGGACAGCCCATGTCGTTCCTCGCCCAAAGGCAAGGCAGAGGTCTAGCTGCAAGGGGCCCTGCAGGCAGCAGGAGGATCTGCAGCAGGGTTAGATGGTGCTCCATTTCCTGACAGTAGCCTTCTCTGTCTGAGCAATATAGATCATATTCATTAGAAAGGGTGAAGGTCAGCACTTCTTTTGAGGTCCATATGTCAACTGTGCTTCAGCAATTGTTCACTTTGTTTACTACCATCTCTCTTTTTTCCCTTCTGATAAAGCTACATTTACTGGAGAACATGGCTCCCCCTCCCTTTAAATGTACTGAAATGTTTCCAAACCTGTATGAAGATAAAAGGAGGGATGAAATAGGAAACCCATAAGGTGTTTTTCTCTTCCCTGTGCACAGCCAAGGGGAGCACCAGCATTCAGGTGAGAAGCTAGGGCCAAGTCTGGCTGGGAGGTTGTGCAGCTATGTGGTCACCCTGTGCCATGGTCTGTAGCACATGACACAAGCCAGTGACAGAGCAGGGGCTGCATGGCCCAGCAACCCTGTCTTCACTGTCCCCTCTAAGAAATCCACAGCTGACAGAAAATGTATGGGAGGAGGGGAACATGTTTTGGAGCATATGCAGTGCAGCTCTCTCATGCTGCACAACATCATGTGATGTTGTCCTCCAAGATATGGAAGAGAAACAGGCCACAAAGACAGAAGGTGGCATCAACTGATGAGTTGTTCTTAATTCATAAACTGACTGATGACACCTTTTTGTTCAGCACATTAGCATTTTACCATGCCACTTAAAAGTAGAGAGAGAAGATCTGTAGTGTCCTAGAAATGGGCAGAGGGGCCCTCAAGAATTAAATCTGGTCCTACCCAAGACTAAAGGTGGGCTCCTGACTGCTGAGGTTATGCTTGGGTTTGCATGAAATATTTAGAAAGCATTTTCATGAAGAAATTTTGCTAGTGGCTACAGGAGAACTCAAGGTTTGAACAACCATATCTATTCCCCATCTCTTCCACTGCTTTGCCTTGTGAATTTGGATGTCAGCTTCGCAAAAGAATGGTGATAAAATAATTGCATACCATAATGTGATGGTTTCAGGCTTTACTGATTACTTAGTCCTTAGCAGATAAATATGCAACTTCTTGTGAATGGGAAAGGGATGTTTTTCAGATGTGAATGGGTTAATGCTATACAGCTCAGAGCCCTCAGTGATTAATTAGCACAAGATGAAGTAGTGGACAGGGCAGAGTGAAGAGGAGATTTGTACCTGAGGGCTCTCTACTGGCTGATGAGCAAGCAGATCAGAAAGGCCAGATGTAACCATTACAAATACAATTGTACTTAGAATGTCAGAAATTTCCAAAACAGGCAGAAAGGCCATTGTATTCCAAATAGTACTCAAATGCCACAGCACTTGGGAAGCCCTGCATGTATTCCTCTGATCACGCAGGCACATCAATGGCATCTCTGCTGGATCATGTTTCCTAAGGGGTCTACTTCAGTTCTAGAGCATGCTATTTGCCTTGGAGAGCCTTGGGGGGCCAGCAGTTTGCTCTATCAACCCATCAGCCATATCTGCTGTGTGCATCTCTTGCTTGGGGTGGGCTAGTGCTGTGGCTGAATGTACTTTTTGGTATCAAGTTCTGGTTGAAAGACTTTCCCTCTGAAGGCAGCAAGTTCTGTGTCCTGTCTGCAACCAGCCTGAGGAGCTTAAAAGCACGCACTTGGCAGAAGGAAACTTCCAGAGGGCACATTGTATAACACAGTGCAGAGCAGAGGCACCTAAGCAAGATCCAAATGTATAAACTTTGTCAAAATGCAGCCTAAGGGAAAAGAGCTTGGGGTTGACTGTGGGCAAATGGACTCACCTAAGATGAAAGCCCCAGCATTTTCACCTTAGATCTGAGGAAGCCTCAGCCTTCTCCAGTCTAGCTTTCCATGCATGTCCCTTGCTCTAAACCTCTGATACACTGGTACCTGATACCCCCAGCTGTGCTATCTTCCCCTCACAGTCTCTCCTTTAAAGAGTTGCTCCTGTGTATTATCTGTGGTCGCTTCCTTTTTGCTCCGTTCCCAAACACCAGGTCTATTCTTGGAACGTCCGGCTAGAGTGCTTGTATTGACGTCAAAATTACTCAACAGTTATTGTCAGGAAGGACTTGATTTGCATTTGAATAGGGTGGCTTTTTAATGTCTCAGAAATAAGATGCTGTTGGGGACAATGTCTGGAAAGATTCCCCAAGGTAAATGTAAGGAGGTAAATTTCATGCACGTCTCTTCTCCTAAAGTGGAATAAGAGTGGGGAATAAACCAACCTGTGTGCAGTGGAAAAATATGGCTGCTTTCTCCCAAAACCCCCTTCCCATACTCTGTCCTCAAGGCCTGGCAGAGAAACCACAGTGCTGCTCTGGCTTCCTGCTGGGAAGGAACTGCAGAGCTCACAGGCCCCTCGTAGAAATACTGTGGCAAATGTGAGCCAGTCACTCATAGATGTTCCTAAGGAGGAGGGGAAATGGAGGTTTAGTGGGGATTTTCCCATAAAATAAGTGACCAGCATGATTCTCTCTTTTGACACCAAGAACTTAGGTTTGGATGCACCTTCATCAGTCTGTCTCCCAGAACAGTTCCCCAGGTAAAGAGTAGGTGGGAATTGGAAGGTCACAGCAAGAGGATTGCTGTATCAATGCTCGAATCTGGGACTGTGAAGCCTCCTCAGCCTTTCCACAGACTTGAGGAGTTGGTGTTATGTCCCTTGCTGTTTGCTGCGTGGCTGATGCCTCAGATGAAACCTTAATACCGTGGTCTTGTCTGTGCATGAGTGTTAAGAGAGCCAATTATCAGCATTTGGCGAACCTAATGAATGCAAGTTATAACTTAAAGCTTGCTAACTAAAAGAAATTGCTGCAGGGAAAACACTAACTCAACCCATGGGACAGGATTGCAAGCTTTATCATATCAGGGGTTTTTTTATTACACTCATGCCTAGGTTTTACTCTGTTCATATAGCTGGGTGTCCAGTGGTTTTGTCTGTGTCCATGATGGTAAGTAGAAAGTTTCTCACGAGCTAGAAACTGAAATGTCCCTTCTCCATCAGCAGTAGGGGACTCGATGCTGTTGTGCTCCTGCCAATTGCCTGTGAAGCAGACAGTTCTTTAATGCAGATATGCTCACATTTGGTGAAAAGGAGCAGGGGCTCACACAGGGTTACAGGAATTAATATCACCTAACTAATAGACTGGGCTTTAGTCTCCCTAGTATGAGAACTCAAATGGATGCTGCTCTTCTGCTGGGGCAGATACATTCTGAGACTCACACAGGTGGCTCTGATCTGTGCTAAGCAGCTGTGCCAGTGGAGGTTTAGCTTTTGGCTCTTGGATGATCACTTGATCCTGCTGTGCCCCATGTCCCCACTTGTCAGATGGGGATGAGACTTCTGTCTGACTTTGAAAGAGGAGAGGGACTTGTGAGGGTTCTTGTACACAAGAGTAATAAATGCCTTGTAAGTACCTCTGGTCAACAGAAAGCACCTTCAAGTCTGCAACCTAAGATGTTACAGACAGCTTTTCCCAGAAAGCAAGCAGGGTGCTAAGCAGTTCTTCAGGCTGTCCTAGGACTTTGCATCCTCCCCAGACACCCAGCTCCAAGGGTCTCCCTTGCTGGGACTCCCCAAAATACATCGTTGAGGTAACCAGAGTTGAAAATCAACGCTCAACTTTTCCAGCTCTTCCTTGCTCCTCACCCAGCCATTTCAGCAATGTACTCAGGGCAACAAGCCAAAGTCTTATTTTCTGTCACGCTGTTACCAAGAAGGATGTGAAGCTTCCCAAGCTCAGGCTGATTGCATGTTTGTGCTGAACAGTGCCCCTGTTTACAGATAAACAAGCCGCTGTCCCATCCGTGTGCTGTGCACAGAGAGGCATGGGCTGAGCTGACCTCCTACTGCACCTCCAAGATCTTCCGCTCACCCGCCTTCCCACTGCTGGAGGTATTGCTATGTCTGTTTTCCCTTCTGAGTGTCTCTGGGGAGGTGAACTTTAAGTCCTGCCTAAATTGTGCAGGACATGCTGGCAGAGACACTGCCTTGGCTCATTGTCCAGCCAGACCCTCCAGGCAGTGTTGCCGGTCAGCACTGCTCATAACAGTGTCAGGAGCTGCCCCTGGCAGAGGGAGGGCTAGTGCACTCACAGGATCACAGGACTTTTAGCTGCAGATGTCAGATCCATGAGGGACAACAAAATCAATGCCACCATTCAATCAGCAGGCAAGAGTCAACCAGCCTGACTCAAAGCAGCTGCTCCTTTGAAAGCCCTCTGGCCTAGACAGAAGGGACACCTGCCAAGGGCCACGTGGCAGACAGCATCTGTACCACCTGCTCCAAAAGGTGCCCTTCCTCTGGTGCCAGGAGGCCACTAATAGTTTCTATGTGACTGAGGGCACTGCTGTGCTCTGGAAGTGGGGTATCGCCAAAACACCCATCACCCAAGTGTCCTTGCTATCCTTCCCTGACATCCCTAGATTAACTACTACTTGACTAGATGCCTCAAAGGCAGGTTGGTGAGGAAAATCCATGTGGCAGGGGAAGAAGACCACATTCCCAGCTGGAATATCCATGTTCAGCCCAGATTGCAAGTGAAGGATCCCAAAATGCACATAGCAGACACATTTGGCTAGACTCAGCTCCCACTTGCAGTATCCCTAACATCCTTTGCAAAATGCACCCAGCTCCCTGACCCATCCTGTCTTTAATGCCTATTTCACTAATCCACACTGCATCAGCTACATACATTAGGGGATGAGATGTATGTATGTGCTGTGTAGCTGAGAAACATTTACTGCTTGTTAAACCAGAGCCTCTTGTTTTATTGCAGGCCACAGGGATTCTCATCCCTAACCTCTTCCTGTACTTTTCCCTGGAAGCTGTGTGTCATGTGCACAGAGTGCAGCGCTGTCAGGCTGACCACACGCAATATGTCAGGGGGAGGTTTTGTTTCGATTTACCCTCTTTCATAGCACGATGTAGCTCTGGCTCAGTTTTAGCTGTGGGAAGCAGATGCACCCCATCCCAAGGGCAGAACACAGCATGCTTCACCCCTCCACTGGGATCAGTCGGCAGCAGTAGGATGGCGTGAGCACCCTGACTCATGGTTTGGAGGTGGGGATGGGAAGTGAGTCTAAATTCAGTTTGTCTCACCCAGCTGGCCCTGGCGGGGCTGACATGACACTGCTGCAGGGAAGCTGACATGGCTGGGGCTGTGTTGGCCTGGATGCAGGGGGCTTTAGGGGAAGGCCACATTTCTGGGCCCCCAGTGAGATCTGATGAGGCGTCCCTGGGGGAAGGCTTGCTGCAGCCTGCACTGACACTGGCACTGGCAGCAGGGAAGTCTGGGTGGCCAGAGTTTCTGCTGCCATGGATGGTGCCTTGTATGTGGGACAGCTGAGAAGCCTGACTGGGTAAGAGCCAGCAGGATGGCACTGGAGCAGGGGAAGACAACAGAAGAAAGCATCTAAGGAAGACCATAAGTGGACAAGGGATGTTCTCTGACACTTCCCATGTCCAGGGAGAAACTAAGAGATGCCCCAATTCTGCAGCAGCTGGCAATCCCCTGTACATTTCTCAAAACTTCCCAACTAATACTGTAAATAGGAGTTTGGGAATTGAGGGGTTTAATGTAATGTGCCAAAGCAAGCAAACTCAGTGAATACCAGAAAATAATATGTTGCATCATTTTGGTTAGGAATGTGAAACTAGCACCCAAGGGAGACTTCAAAATGCTGCAAGAAAGTTTTTTGCCTGTGGTTTGATAGCTTAATGTTGGTCAGATCACTTGCTTATCAAAACCTTGAGGCTACTGGCAAGCCAGTGAAATGGTGAGTTAATCCACCTGAACATCTTTCTCAATGGAAGTCAGGATCTCAAAGTCCAGTTATTTGTGTATTGACTGCTAGTGTAAACCAGTCCATTTGGGCTCATTTGAGTGACTAGAATAATGTTTACTTGAAAGAGGAGAATTAGACAGGAAGGAAAAGAAGTCATCTACTTGTTGTGCAATTTTATACCAGTTGAACGTGTAACTCCTAACTCTGGAAGTGTAGGAATAAGTGCTCTGTGGAGTAATTAACTTATATAACAATGGAGAGTAGTTTGTAGACCTTCAAATATCTTCTGGGAACATTGCCAAAAGCATGCACTGAACACTGATGTCTTCAAAGGCTGCCTGATGTCTGAACCTGGCTCTAGGTGTCTGCCCTGAGGGCCCTTCACAAGGGGTCTGTACTGTCAAGCCCTGGGCCATTCATTGCTTTTCCTTCTCCAGCACAACTTAGGACAGGAATTCCCTTAGCTGGTCTTTCTGGCTAACCAATGTCTTGGATGATTAGTATTTTAACTTTTCAAATTTGCAAGGAAGGCTAGAAAATTATTTCTTATGAGCAAAAACAATGAGTGATTTCCTCCATCCTGTTCTTTCTTTGATGAATGTTTTTAAAAATGTAGTCAGCATCTGATCCTTCAGGTCAACCTTCAGGCCTCTTTTCCTTTAACTTTGCCCAAATCACTCCTTTGGTGCCCACAAAAACAAACTGCACAAAACTCCAAAGGCAGCTGGACACGTGTTCATTCAGCCTTTCTCAGTAATGCTGACTACAGCAGCTTTCTCCCAGCGTTCATGAGCTTTTCTCCAATGGCACTGAAAGGTACAATGGATTGGCTGGTGAATATTTCACAAACCTTTCAAACAGGCTTTCAACTGGTGCATTCAGTTTTTTGTCTTGCATCTCCCACATCTTTTCTTACAGTGCAAGGCATTTCCCAAGCTCTAGTCCTTTTGTGTTTATATGCTTGGTGTCTCCTGTGCATGCTTGCCCTATATATTTTTTTTCTGGATTTATGGTATTATTAGTGTCTCTCCTTGTTCATTATTAGTAACTCACCTTAAACATTTCTGCCAGAAACAAAACTGGATGAAAAAATTCTGAAAATATTTCGAATTTTGTGTGTGCAAGTGATGATGCATTAAAAAAAAAAATTGCTGAGCAATTTGAGTTCCAAGATATTCTGTAGGGTAGATTTCCCAAGTCTCTGATGAAAACTAGCTAAAAAACCTACATGTGTTTAGGCAACTGGAAGGTGCTTTTGAAGCTCCTGAGACTCTGTAGCTCAGGTGCTCTGAACTGTTTTGACCTGCTCCCCTTTGCCATGGTCTGCTTTTGTCAGGACTCGGGACAGACAAGCTGGGTGGTGTCCAGCTCTGCTCCTTCTTGCTCCATGAAGCTGAGAGATGAGGAGCCCAGAGCACACTTTGACATGTTTTAACCCTTCAGCCTCTCCAGCTGCATCTAGACTTTTCTCAGATTAGTGAATGGGTTAGTGGCTGGGAGGTCAGTGCATTCACCTCATTCTAGGACATGAACCCAAATCTCAGTCCCACATGTGTACCTGTTCTCATTTTTGTGTTGAGGCAACAGAAAAGAAAGAACGAATTGGACTGTTCCTCACTATCTTTTTCCAAAGGTGTCTTTTTTTTTTTTTTTTCTGACATAAATAGGAATAATAGCTTTTGAAATCTCAGATATTTTCACAAGAATGTGAAAAGCCCTGTCTCCAGTTTACACCTTGCTACTGGGAAAATTTATTACTCTCAACTTCCTCAGCAGAACATTGCATTTCTGTGGCATTATCTGAGGGTTTTTTGTCACCTCTCACACTGGTATTACATTACTCTTTTTTGAACAGGTATTTTTCTATCTCTTTTTCCCTAGCGCTCCTCCTAGGGATTATTGTTTGATTTCTTTCCTTACTTTCACCAAGTCCCCTGTCTTTTAGTCATCTCTGCTTTACCTTTGCTTCTTGGGAAAGAAACCAGATTGACTTACCAAGCTCCCACTGACGCCATCATGCAGGAGGAAGTGTGACACATGATGATGAGTTCTTGCTGACTTCTTGAAATGGCTTTATATCTTGCAGCAGCTAAAAATTGTTATTCAGTGTGATTCAAATTCATTGTCCCAGTGGCCTGTCTATTTGTTTTTTCTTAGCAGTTTTCCTGGAGGATTGAAGTGTTTTGTTCCACTTAAATTTCATCTCCATTTTTACAGTTCATCAATTGCAGAGCCTTCTGGACCCAGCTGGCTGTGACCTCTGATAGCCTGGAGAGCTGATGTAAATCTATTTCAGTTACATGAATGAGCAGTCTGGATCCTGCCCCCTCCATCTGGAGAAGTCCTGACTAATCCTCCTCTAGGGGTACATTTGGGGAAAGCAGTGCTTGACGTGATGTCCTTCCAGACATGTCTGTCCAATCTCTCCAAGTCTGTTGTGCCAGGCTGGTCTTAACATCTTCATCTTTGTAATTTTTGTTCCTATTACTGAACAGGTGTCCTTAGGAATATACTATTCAGGTTAAGCATCAGGCTGTAGGGTTAGTTTCTTAGCTTGTTCTCAGAGCAGGCTCCCACTGTGCCACATTCAAAAGCGCCATTTTCTTAAAACCTTTAGGAAATCTGGCTCAGAATAACCAGGTACAAGTTAGTCCCCCATCCACAATCAGCTTGTTGTCTGGGAAGCCTACATGAATGCTGAGCCTTAGGCATGGTGACTGTCTTACCTCCCAATAAATTATGACTTTTTTCATTTTTTAAATCTCGTTAAGATTAATTTACTTGTATGACATCAAGATCTGATGCTTTCACTTTGGACTTTGCTGAATGAGCAAGGTTTGAGTGGGAATGGAGACAACCCTGACCCCCCAAAGCCCTCTCCAGCTCTAGAGGAGATTGTTGCAGTAGGGGCTGAGCTGCACACCTGGGGCCTCATTCTCCAGGAGGCAACACCACCAGAAGCCTTGCGAGAGCACAGTGCCCAAAAACACAGAAAAGAGCCAGCTCCTCTGGCTGCAAACACAATGCTTTGGAGGATTCAGCACCTCGACAGTTAACACTGCATGTACAGTTCATAACCCCCGGTACCTTCCAAGTGTGGCTAATCACTCACAGCCCTCCTCAGCCCTCCTGCCATTGACATGGCCTTTCTCTTTATAGCTCTGCTAGAGCGTGTTCAAGTTTCTGTCAGAACCAGAAACATGCCACACGCTGCTTTAATCCCTTTAGCAGTGCACAGACACAAGCAGCTCTCCAATAAAAGGGTGAGTGCCACCCCTGAACTTCACTAATTTGTCACAGTCAACAGGATTTTTTTGCCTCTCTTTCACAGCACAGCAGTAACTTAACAAGCCTTTGATGAGCAGGCTGGTCCCTGTTGCTTCTACAGACTGATGAAAGTGCTGAGGGCGGCAGTGAACAAGGGATGCTCAGCTACAGAGTGAAAACAAGCTTCCATCTTAACTGTTACCCATCATCCCACAGCAGAGGAAGAAAAGAAGGGTGAGGAGGAGCTCTTTCCTAAACCACCCTTGAAGCTCCCCCTAAATGCAATTTGGGTTCTTCTTTTTGGGTGCTTCAGTTTGGGCGCTTCCTACAAGGCGAGAGGCCACCCACTTCCCTCCATCCCCATCCTCTGGCAGCCTGGCAGGGAATAGGCATCCTGGGTCTAGTTCTGTCATCCTGGCAAAGCAGCAGGGCCTGGGACTCCCCAGGTCACCTCTGTTAGGTTTACAATTTGTAAATGCTTAGACAGATGGGCCTGGCCATTTCCACAGAAATGCCATACAGGATACAGCAGGGGCCCTGCTGAGCAACATATTTTTTCCTCTGCATCTTGCAAATTGCAGCCAGCAGTGAGTATGAGCAGTTTTTTTTCCCCTCCTCTGTTTAGGAAATCTCTCTGCCATCGCTGGTGGAGAAGGAAGAGTTGGATGTGCTTTGGGTGTCAGCATGAAGGTGCATGCTTAGCTTGGAGCTGCTCCTCAGGCACATGAAATAATGTGACTCAAACTCAGACAGCAAGTACCTCATGTTCAGTGATCCCAGACAGCTTCCTGAAAGTAAAAGGGGGCTCTGGGCTCACTCTGCCTGAAGCCCTGCCATAGGTCCCACCATTTGTATGTGTGTTTGTGGGAGCACTGAGCAATGGGTGTGATATTTGGGAGGCCAAGACCAGCTTTTATGAGGCCATGCTTGAAGCCCCCTCTGTGCTACTCACACCCGTCTTGCTGACCCTCATCAGTGGCCAGTGTTTGCCATCTCCTTTCTGCTTGGCATACCCTCCAGGCCTCTCACTTGCCCATGAGCCTCGGTGACTTTAGGCAAAAGACAGAAACTGAAGCTCAGGAGCAAATTTCCCTATGGATTAGGGGGAAAGAGCACAAAAAGTGAGAACAGAAACCTACCTGGATAAAATTGCTACTCCCACACCAGTTTGCCAGGGTGCCCCTGCAGGGATATTTGGTGCTCCTCACAAATAACCATGGTAGTGGGTGCTGGTAAATGCAAATACCACAGTCCTGCTGCATGTGTATGCACTGGTGTGCCACAGGAGTGGCTGTGAGCCTGTTGGGGTGTGCACTGAGAGTCTGCCTAGTGCCCAGGAGCCAGCAGCGAGGCTGGCTTAGAGTAAACACACTGGTTTCTCAAAAACAGAAATGCAAGTTCCACTTTCAAGCACTGTCAAGTCCATTTTAAGGGCCTAGAAAGAATTGTGCACACACACGCTATGTTTATTAAATACACATACAGTTAAACACAAGTCAGGATGGCTCTTTTCCTTTCAGGATGGTGACCCTGTTCTAGGGAAACTGATGAAACCCTACAGGAGGGAGATCTGAGTCATGACAGCTTCTCATGGAAACTTACTTCCTGGCCTCCTTTTTGCTGTGTGCTGAGAACAGGAGATGAACTAAGGCATAGTGGAGGGAAGCTGCAATTGCATGAGCTCTCTGAAGCACAATAAGCAGTTTTCGTTCCTATAAAACATGTGGTCTTCCAGTATCTACAGCCTTTCCTGCTTCTTCTTTATCCCCTTTGCCCTCCTCACTCCCAGTCCTGCTCAGGGAGCAGCCTGTGGTCTTTGGTCACACATCCATTCAGTAACTTGCAAGGTCCCATCATTTATAATTCTTAGACACACAAGCTGCCACTTTCACATACGGAAATTCCCAAAGGTCAGAGAAGGGAAATGGTTAATTCCTTTTATTCAATGCCTAACCTCCCCCCTCATCCCCCACTTCCCACCCCCACCCTGTGTGAACAGGAAGCTTGAAAAGGAAAAGCTTTCTGAATCCAGCAGCTGGGAATGGAGGAATCCTGGAACTTTATGCTGCAGAAGCTCAGAGACAACAATAAAGGTTTCCCCCACCATCCAAAGAGCAAGTATATATATATATATAAAAAGAGTTATCTCTTCAAACAAACGCATGGGGGATGGGAGGGGTCAAAATCCCAGCAGGCAAGTTCTGAATTGGCTAAAGCTCTAGCAAGCACTGGGAGACCTGACTGCATCAGCAGCTCAGTAAATTGGAGAAGCTGGGGAGAAGCCTGGCCAGGTGATGCTCATAGAGGTGTGATGCACCTCTTTCTCATATCTTGGTTGCACTGCTGAGAGACATGGTTCCAAAAAATCCTCTTTCAAATGCTTGTTACATGGGGAGTGGTCCTGAAGATAGGGTGCAGGGATGTTCCTCTCTGTAAGACAAGCCCCAGACACCAACATCTTACATGCCTTTCAGATGGGGAATTTGGGGTCGTTGAAATCTGTGATATCTTTGGATTTTTGCCAACCTGTGTAGGAAGATGAGAATGAGGATGATTTGCTTAGAAAGTACCAGAGTGCCTGCCAGGACTGATGGGAAGCCAGACTCGTGCCCCAAGGAGTTTACTTGCTAATTGAAAGCAGAAGCCTGTTAAAACAACTTTCCAAGAGTCTGGCACAGCAAAGCACATGCCTATGCTTTTGACACTGTGGTAGAGATTCTTAGACATCCTTATGGAGGGTGTTAGGATGCCACAAAGTTGCAATGAGTAGTGTGAACAAATAATTATCTGAGAGGAAAAGATAACAACCTCGGTCATGTATGCTGCAGTGAGGGTAAGAGGAGAGTGAATTTGGCATGAATAATTTGGAAAATATCCTCCCATTTTCAGAGCACATAGCCCCAAATCAAAGGTCTTTAAGCCTGATGATCAAAAGGAGCCTCTCAAGTTACTCCTGTACCCTCTCTGTGAGTGTCCACACTGGTCAATATGCAAGCAGGAGCAACCTCCAAGAGAGGTATGAGACCAGCCTACAGCTTTAGAGGAATGAAGATGCTTTTGGTGGAGTTCACTCAGCAAAGATGGAGTCTGCTGCTGTGACTCAGACCTGCCGCAGTGTGCTGCAAACCTTGGCACCACGACCCTTAAACCAACTCAAGGAGGCAATGGAAAATGACAGAGTTATCGGTGGCCCAGCTATACCATCTCTCTGCATTTGTAACCCTAAATCTCCTTCTCAGAGACACAAAGTCATGTTTGTACTTGGCTCACAGTGAAATTCATCACAGTCTTCAGATATTTCCACTTTTGAACCTTTGGGTATTCTCTCCTGATTACAGGAATCTGTAATCTGTGCTACCCAAATGCTGCCACTGCTAGGATGCGATATAATGACCGGACTCTCAGGCCTGTTGTGTCTCAGGGGACCCCACCCTGGACTCCCCTATGGGCTGTGCCAGACAGCCTTGATGCCATCCCTCCCCACCACTGGCAGAGTGGAAAAGGGCATTGGCAGTGCCTGCTCCCCTCCAGCATGCCCCGGTTGTGGTGACCCTGGGGACTGTGGCCAGATGGCATAGCTTAAAGCCATCCCACCCCAGCCCCAAGGCACTGCTGGCACCACACCAGCCCAGATCACACCACAAGTCCCCTGCTCTGCAAGAGCTGCCAGGCTGGGAACCAGGAGCATACTTTACCTGGCTCCAGAGCCCCTCAATGCAGGAATGTCTCGAGGCTTTCTGCCCAGCACAGCCATCACACCATTTACTTGTTTCCCTCACACCAAACACTGACGCGGAGCTGTGGTTGCTGGTCTGCGTGCTCTCCCATCCCCTTGCCTCGTGCATTGTTTCCCCTTCCATTCACCAGCCCTGGGTCCATCCATCCATCTGCAGGGTTAGGATCCACAAATCTCTGAGGGCAGGCCGTGTCCTGCTGTGTTTAAAGGGGAAATAGTAAATGCTGCCCGAGTCACTGTTGATGTAAATAACACATCATATTTGACAACTGCTCTAAGGCAAGGTTTCATTAGTAGTATTTTGTGATCTGACTTCAGGGACTGCTTTCTGAAGTTCTCCTTTTTTTATTTTTCTTTTTTTTCCCCCCACTGTCTTGTTTGTAACATCCCCTTTGAACTCGTGACAATAAAATTTCCTTCCCCACTGATTTAGTCCTTTTCCACTTGGCACGCATGGACATTTTCCCTGCTGTTTCTATGGAACCAAAGTCCCCATGAGTCCCTTTTGTTTACTTCCTTGCAAGTAGCCGAGCATCGTCGGTGAGGTCAGAAGGAAGGTGCACGGCTCTGGGAATAACAAGAGCAATGCTGCCAACACCAATAGGCTGTTAAATTAACCTGCCTTGACACCTCTCCCATTTTCAGGCTCTCACTTTGAAGGTACCGAGGTTTTATATATTTCTACCCACTTCCCAGTTTCAGCTGGCATCCAAAATGAAAGTCCCAAAATACTGTAAGAAAGTTGTGACATTTGTGCAGTAGCTGAGGCAGGAAGAAAATTCCGATGAAATGCCTCACTTCAGGAGCAGGTCTGATTAGCTTTGGGATACAGGACTCCTGCTGTGCCCTCTGTGGCACAGCACTGTGGCACTGGCTGGGTACGCTGAATCAGCTCCCGCCTGTCCCACCAATGCACCGCTCCGCAGAGGCTCATCAAGCCCAGGGACAAGGAGAACAGCTCAGACAGCTTTCACATACAGCCAGTTATTTGGTTTGTGGGAAGGGGGGGATATTAAAGGGAGATGTTTTTCTGAAGCACCACTGGCCATTGCTGGAAAGGCCATGTCAGATTTTTGGGATAAGTGATCTGATCCAACATTACGTATATTTTGCTCCAGAAGGATCTTCCCTCTGCAGATGGAAGGTGCTGCACAGCCAGATGGCACCTGGGACAGGAGCCTCGGGACTCAGATCTAAGGCTGCTGGCTGAGCCATGCCAGCCACTGTTGTCCTGGGTTATGCTTGATCAATTTTATGGTCAGATTCCTCCAGGAGATATTCCCAACTAGAAACAGTCCAAACAGGATGAATGTGAGGAAACATATAATTTCAAATTACTTCTGCCACCTGAAATTGTCTGTAATGCCATCTCAAACTGGATACAGAGAAAGTGTTGAAGAGTCAGGTTGGTCTCAGTAAAACAAGTGAAGGGAAATCAGGTGGTAGCAGCCACGGCGGTTTCTCCCCTGCTGTGTCTGCACAATAGTCCCGATTAGCACCCACTGCCTCTGCCGACCTGCTGGCTGCAGGGACACATGACTGGCTAGCAGGGAACCCTCACATCAGCTTGGCTCTTCTAACACAGCAAGGTCCTTACTAAACTTTTGAGGGAGGTTGTGTATGTTTAATGTCTCCCTGTTTGCAGTGCTGAAGAACAGAGGGTGCCTTATATGCAAATCTGCAAGAGGCAGCTGTTGTACTGGCTAGTTTTAACTACTGCTATCGTTTTTATGATGTCCTTTTGGCTTTTAGACCAATTTTCCTCATTCTCTTTTTCACACATGCCTCAGACCTTGTCCCTGCCTGCCTTGAATGCAACTGAAATAAGCCTACGGCTATGGATGGTTCTGTATATTTAGGACATCCTCCTTCACTCAGATCATCATAAATGAGAAGCAGCTTGGCTGAAATTATTGGCCCAGACATGGAGATGCTTTATGGAAGATGGTGACCAGTGCAAACATCCCAGTGCTACCTTTCCTCTGCAGATGAAACCAGGCTGGGATGTGATCTCCCCCAGAACAGAAGTGGGTGTAGGAGCAGAGGTGCTGCCACTGCCAGGCTGGGTCCCTTACCATGGGGGCAGCCTGGAACAGAGCCAGTGTGTCTCCACTGAGGACATTGCCTGGACTTTTCAATTTGTGTTTCCATTTGAAATATACAAGTGTTTTGCAAAATATGATGAAGAAAGCTGAATAGAAAAATTCCCTATGAAAACATTTCTGTTTATGGTCTTCCTCACCTCCAGCTCCAGTTCTCCTGTCCTTCATTCCATCCTCATTTTTTAAAGTGAAGGGAAAGAGAAATAACATGAGAGAAAGCAGAACAGACTCCACCCTTCTTTTCACTTTTCATTATAATCACTTTTCATTATAATCACTTTTCATTAAAAATCACTTAGAAGTAGGCAGTTGTTTTGACAATTAAGAAAACCCTTATTGTAACATGTTGTACTGTTGGCACTGAACCCCTGCTCTCCAGGGAAGAAATAGGTAAATATGGAAACCTTGGTGGTGGCTCTTCAGCTCTGCTCCGGGGACTTTTTGGCTGCAGCCACCCATCTCAGGCAAACTCTCAAATCACAAGTGTCTGGGCAGTGTCCTCCACAGGGGCATGAGGAGAGGCAAGGTACAGAAGCTTTTACCTCTAGAATCTGTGGGCACGAGAAAGGATGAAGAAATAAATTCTCAGTGTGTGAGAAGAGAAAGTGAGTTGGGCCAACCCCTGCTGCACACACCAACATGGTCCTAGAAGTGGAATTTACTCATTAATAACAGTCCAGTACTTTGGCCTTAGTGTTGTCAGCCTGTTCGAAAGCTGGGATGCTCAGATGTAACACATCAATAGGCTCCTCAAGCCATGATCAAGCAGCACTGAAAAACAATAATGAAAATGCAAGAAATAGCACCTCTACAAAGAGATGCTGTGGCTGAGGTAGATGAAAAGTTAAGAGAGAAAGGGGGGCGGATGTGTGGTGTGTCAGGTATCTCTGAAATCTGATCACCACCAGATCTTCCGTACTACACCTGTGCACAGAGACTCAGCTGGACACTGCCAGGCGTCAAGTTGGTCCAGATTAACTGCAGAAAAACAGTGTTCAGTACCATAAAGATTAAAGTAGTCTGGTGATGGAAATAGGAAGCTGCCAAAGAACCAAATAATCGTGTTGCTTTGTATTAGCTCTTGCAAGAATATAGCAATGAAAGACTTTTCACTTCCTGAGTTCCTCAATATACTTCCTTTTACCTAATTTCTTTGTTATGCGAATACAATTTCTGTTCCCATGAGCAAAGAGGATGCTTCATTTTGGTTTCCAAACATTATTGTGAAGGTGGGATTACAGTTTCACCAGTGATTACATTCAGGTCTGGCTGTTGTGAGATGGAAATTATTTCTATTTTTCTCATCATAGTCCTCAAATTACCTGCTGGCCAGGGTGGGACAGGAGGAAAAATGTTGGCATTGACAGGGTGCCTTTGGAGTATAGGGCTTAGTTTTGGAAAAGACATCACTACTTACAGACGTAAATCAAAGAAACTTTCTCAAATGATTAAGACCAGATCCTTAAAGACAGCCTCATTTTGAGTGAAATCAAAAGGATTACCTACTTACATGTCTTTTGTTGTGGTTGGGCATAAGTTCCTCTTGAAAACAGAGCACCAACTCTAAATTTCCTAGGCACTTTTGCAAGCAGAAGCTGAGAAGCCTGATGCCAATCTCTGCTGTATCGGCACGAGGCCAGAGTAAGTGCAGCAAGGAGCTGGACCGGAGCTGAAGTTAAAGTTAAAGGGAGGAAGTCCAGCAGCTTGTTTGTGTTCTCCGGAAGGCGAGCATAACTCACTAAACAAATGTCAGGAGGGGTCACATCCCGCTCTCCTAGAAGCCAGAGGGAATTAACCTGAGAAGAAACCCATGCCAGAGGTGAAACACAGGAGGCTGGGTTTTAAGAATACAGATGGACAACTGAGCATATGAAAACAGCTCAGGGAAACATCCAGGAGATGTTGCATTGGGTTTTGCCACTTGCAAACTGTGTTACTGAGCATGCATGTCTCTTCTTTGCAGGACGTGCACACACCTCAAAGGTTGAATTTGCCAGCATGTCTTTGCAAATGAGCTTCTCCCACAGGGCTCCTTGGAAAATATACTTCTGCTCAGGGGCCCTTCCATGGCTTTGGCTCTCCTTTGCACTTGCACATGCCTGGTCATTACCTTTTCACAAATCCCTCTGCACCTGCAGAGGCTTTCTTGCAGCTGTTGTCCCGTTGCACTGCCTCAAGGGGAGCGTGGTGGCTGCCATCAATGAGGGATAAATCCATTTCCACACCATGCCACATCACAGGCAGGAGAATTCCAGTCTGAGGAATCAGGACATTGCTGTCATCCCCACAGTCGTCCCACCTCCCAGGAACCTGCAGAGGATAAGATCAAACTATTACACGTGTTTGTTTTTTCCACCACAGCTGAAGGAGAAACAACTTGTGGAAGCATCCTAGGTTCACTCAAGAGCATTTTCTGCTTGGGGCTTTGTGCAGGTGGAACTGCAGCTGGAGATAGATCATGGGAAATGCAGACAGGGTGACTGCTGTGTGCAGCACAGGTGAGCACAGAGAACCATGGCTGATACTGGTCCCTTGCTCTTGTGCTAGCTACCCAGCAGGACTGGCTTTGTGTTGTTACATCGATAGGTGGAGAGAGGGGTGGTTCCCCAGAGGCTGTAGTATAAAAGGTGGGTATTGAATAATCTGTTTTCTGATTATCTTTAATGCAGTCCATCTCTACGTTTCCAGATGACCTGTTGATCTCCTGCATCGTACCTAGGGGTATTGCTCTGGCAGTGATTTGGATTTGCCTGTTAATTCTACAGAAAACTAATTAAAAAAAAAAAATCTGTTGGTTCTTTCTGTAGTCTCTAGGAATCACAACTTCCAGTGCAAGGGAGGTGCCAGGAATGCATGGGTAAGAGCAGGCAGGAAGAGCGGGACCACCCTTTCACCAGCAGCCCACGGTCGGATCAGATTAAGCCTAAATGGGAAACTGCACCCTGAGGGTCAACAGATATTATTCCTGGTCATTGTGCAGCCCCGTTGTCCCCATTGTTCATGTCTATTTTGCATGGGTGTAACCCTCCTGGTACGAGTACAGTTACTTGTGCAACATCTGTATGGGCCTTGGAGAGAAGCTGAGGTTCACTAATTTAAAAGCACAATCTCCCAAGATCTGAGCTTTAGAGCTGGCTTGAACAGAGAATCAGCTACAAACAGGGTCAACATGATCTATCTGAATTAAGCCATCTAGAAGAAGAAAGCTTTCTAAAAATCATCTCACCTCCCAATAAACAAAAGGATAAATTTGAAAGAAGGAAAGCTTTTGAGTATTGATAAGGAAACAAGAGCTCTGGGCGTAAAAGAATCAGAAATATCCTTCAGCAAATTGCAGCACCTGAGCTTTATCTACAGATGGTATTATTCAGGTCACGATGAACTGTCAATCCTGTACAAGACAGTAAGAGCAAAAATGTGAATCATCAGTATGAACTAAGAAACCACTCTGTCTGTCCTCAATTCTGGCTTGCAGCACAGGTAATGATTTATTCTCATTTCTGTGTATTTCATGTCTGCATGGTCAATATTCCTCACAATAAAAACCTGAAGAGGAATTTTAGTCATAAAGAAGTCAGACAACAGAGTAGGGGTTAGGACCCCTTGAACTGATCAGTCCCAGGGTGTTTGCTGGTGGAAGGGAGGTGCTGATAACCTGGGCAGATATTCAGGTTTCCGTTTGTTTTGCTGCCCCACTTAATCCTTGCTGTGGCTGAAGCCAGCAATGCTTCAGTTAGATTAATGAGCTAAACTAAAACAAACTAAAGCTTCAAGTACAGCTCTCCTGTTTAACACTGTGAGCCCCACTACCAACAACAGCAAAGTTCAGATACAGCTCACTATTAGGAAACCCCCCCTTTCCCCCCTCTTGGTTTTACTGCAACGACTGAGGAGAGGCTGTGACCCGACACGCTGGTGATGGAGGCCTGTGTCTCCCCCTAGGTTGGGCAGAGAAGGGGCTGAGCTCATTCAGCTTTTTGCCTGCTGCTGCCACTACAGTCTCTGTTCTCACCCAAGCAGGGCTGGGAAGTGAACAGCAGCTCAGCTGGCTTCAGGGAGAAACCTCTGGGGAAACCCAGGAGAGAAAATACCATCTTGGCCTTAAAGGTCTACCATTAAGTGAAAACATTTCTTTAGGGTTTTCATTTTGAAGTAACCGTGGCTGTTCATTCATGATAATAAAAGATTTTCATAACATTTTATTTATTGAATGTTAAGGAGGCCTTAAGGAAGGCCTCCCTCCTCTACCTTTTAAGTCAGAGGTTCTGCTCAGATATTTTAGGAAACCATAGCATTGAAGATGCATGAAGAAGAAAGCTGAATTACAACTGTAAGAAGAGATGTGAATAAAGACTGTGAGTAAACAAAAAGCCATTTTTAAGAGAGACTAAAAAAAATCAACTCAAGGAAGAAAGGGGGAAAGAAAAGGAAGGAAAGGAACTTCCCTCCTGCCAAGTGCATATGCAAGCCCCCCAGTCTGAAAAACATCACTTCTCATCAAAGCAAAATGACAGGCTCATGGCTGAGCTAAAATGAAGGCATCCACTTCTGAGATAAGACTCTGAAAAATGCAAGTTAAGTCAACTGCTCTTCATGCCAATGGTGCTGAAGAGGGACTGACTGCAGTCCAGGAGTCAGATAAACAGGTGGAGAACACAGAAAAGGCAACTCTAACACTTGGAGAGCCACTATCAATTAATTCTGATTATAAAAAGGATTATCCCAGCTTGACAAGACTGCTATGATGATACAGAAATTTTTTGTCTGGTTTGAAAGTGCACAGGGAGAGGGCACAGTTCCTTTCCTCTGTAAATAGGTCATTATCTGTGGCAAAGTGCTGCCAGGTGCTGTTTCAATAACAATTACCTGTTATTGAAATCTTCTTGCCTAGAATGAGGGACCTAAATCCAAGAGAACAGATATCAGCTTCTGTCACATGGAGCGTTTTGCCTTCACTCAGACTATGAATGTCTGATTGTCCTGTGTACAATTTCCATGCATGTGCTGGCAGCATGCTCCATCTGCCAGATCCATGCTGGAGAGGATACTTACCTGTGACAGTGCCACCTTTGTGTGGTGCCCACAGGATGCTTGTCTCATCCAGAAATGCCTGGAGCCAAAGCACTGGCTCCTCTCTCGCCTTCAGGTTACCTGATGAGGCTGCAAGGGGGCAGGGGAAGGAAACGGAGGGAAGGGAAGCAGCCCAGACTCCTTGTAACCCACGGACAGGAAGATCGCAGGAGCTTAAGCAGAGCTACTGTGGAGCTCAGGCCATGAAGTCAGGTGGGTCTGCAGCAGCTGCAGCTAATGTGGGAAGTGTTATACATACAGTTATACATAACAGCTTGTTAGCAGAAGCTTGTAGCCACTGTGTTGGGACATTTCTGCCAGCTCCTGATTGTGCTCGCTTCCCCAGAACTCGCCCTTCCTGGATCCACCGGGTCTGCATTACCTGCAGCTTGCAGGTTTGACAAGCCCAGCCCTAAGGGAGTCACAGAAATGAGAGGCTGGGAAAGCATCAGAGTCTTTCACCAGCAGGGAAATCCTAGGAGTTTTGAAAAGAGCAAGAAGAACTCTTCTAACATCTCGTGAGTTCTCTCTTCCCTCATAAATTCTTTGCTTGTAAGCTTCTCCAAAACTGTGAAAATCTATGAGACTGCCTTCTGTTAGAATAGTAAAGGAAACTTAGGGGTATTTCCCCTGTCATGCTGAAACTCAGGGACCATTTAGTGTGTTATGATTTGGCAAATATGACTGAGTAAAGAGCTCCTCCTCACAGATGAGCATCAACTCACTGCAATTCCACCACAGCCAGAAGGCTCTGGACAAAACTGAAATGTGGGCATTGTTGGACAGTATCTCTTACTTGCACTGGTGTAAATCAAAATGTATATTTATTTCCAGTAGCATAAGGAGCTGACATGGAAGAAGATCAAAGCCTGGATGTAACACCAGAAGCTGCATTTGCGTCAGCCAGAAGAGTGTCTTTGCCTGGATATTGTGTTCAGGGTTTTCTGTATCTCTGAGGTTTTATTTCCTTTTCCTAACCATAAAAATGATAAAATGTGATTAACATAAAGATAAGAGGCAAGTAAAGCAGTGCCCTGATTGAGCTGAGAGTGCCCTGACTCAGCTGGCACTGAATACCTGCCAGCTCTAAAACTCCTTCCCCTTCCTCCTCCACGACAGAGGATCTTTAGGACAGCAATGGAAGGCAGTGCTGTAAGTGTTGCCCTGGGCTCTGTATTTTACTGATCCCTGAGACATAACCATAAAAAGACTGTTCTCTGAAACCCAGCTGTTTTATGGACTTTGCTTTGCTCTTGAACAGCACTGTGAATACTTGAAGCAACCCAGTTGAAGGCAGATGAGCTAAACCTGGCCTGGGCACCTGACAGTAAGGGTTGAAGCCCATCCTTTACCATCACAGGGAAGGCAGCATTTTGGCATTGCTGCAACAGCATTTCTGCTCTGCACAACCAAGGTATGGGGTTTTTGCTCTGTTGCAGCTTTTGCTAACTGAAGCAAGAGGGGTGTGAGGTGCAGCAACCCTACTCAGAACTGGCAGGAGGCTGGGTACAGGCCAGTGTATGTGGCTGCATCCAGCTCAGGACCAGTCAGAGCACAGGGAAAAAGTGAGTCCAAGACAGTCCACCACAGCTGCTGCTACACGAGCACTGGACAGACTCACAGCCCAGGAGGCAACACCACCCCTAGGCACAGCACAGGGCAGCAGCCAACAATACAGGGAGATCACTACAGACCAGCACATCATAGCCCCCAAAACCAAGAAGCGGTGCCTGTGTTGATCTTCTATGGTAATAAAAAAATAGCTTTCAGGAAAACAGAAGACCAGAGAAGCAGCCACTTAAATCAGTGTATCTACTCATGTGAGTCTGACTCTTTTAGTTCTAGAGAAGCACAGCTGTGTTATTTTACTACCATGGCTAGAAGATTATTTATATGTGTGCAGTACAATTTTTAACTCATTTCAGGCATCTGTGTTTACTCTGCTGGAAGCAGGTCAAGCTAGGAAGTGTTCTAGTTCATGCTGACACGTACAGAAGGCTGTTCCCTGCTTCTGCTGAGAGCCTCTGAAAAGAAAATACAACAGAGTCTGGAAATAACTCTTGAAGTGAGCACTCCATCTCGTTTCTTCATGTTAGAGAAGTGGGGAGGAACACAGGGAAAGGAAAGTCATATTGGCACACAGAATTTGGACTGCCTGGAAATAAACGGTCGATGATTGGAGGAACTGCAATGTGTCCTTCACAGAAATATCTGAGTCTTTTGCACGTTCAAGCAACTTTCTTTCTTGCCCTTTCTCTTGGGATCAGAAGCAGTATGAATGAGAGAGTGCTCTTCAATGAAACTTGGTGTATCCATTTCCATATCCATCCGGGACATAAACACATTGGTTTTAAAAATCATCTCCTGTGTGGGAGGCAGTTCCTTCCACCTTCATCACAAGTGAGAAAAAGACAGGTGGTGTCATGGCATAATCCTGCACAGCCTTGGGATGGAGGCAAGGTGAATGCAAACCCAGAACAGACCAGAATGGGAAATAAGATCAGAGTGAGTGCAGGACTCAGCCAAACAAAACCTCGCGGGACGCTGATATTAACATCCACAGTAATCGGTATCTACATCACCCTGAACTCCAAGAGGCCACGGGCAACCATTGCTGCATGGATGTCAGTGTAGTTGCATCAGCCACTGCAAAGCCTGTAGCTACAAGGCAAGGGAGACCTCTGACACCCTTTGGTGTGGTTCTCAAGTGTACTTGAAAAACACTGTGCATGTCTGGGCAGTTTCCCAGCAAGCAGCCTGCAGATGAGCAGTCCCTGTACCGCACAGCTGGGACTGGGCCCCTTTGCTGGGACCCTCTGGGTGATGCTGACACTCAGCAAATGCCTGGCACAGTCTTTCCAACGGGCTCAGCATCCTGCTTGCAGAGCCAGATGTGCTCAGGACATGAAGCCACAGAAATCTCTCTGTGAAATCTTGTTTCTAGGCTACATCTCACTGAACTCCTTCCACTAAACTAATTAAATGCTAATTCACAGGAATGGTATTTGTTTACACATTGTTATTGTTATTGGGAATTGGACAGGACAACAAAAGGTCTCTGCAGCATTTCAGTCACACAAATGATTTCAGGGACTCAAAGATAATGGCACCACAAAAGAGAGTTCCCATGTCCAGGGGTGCCATAATCGGCTGAGGAGAACTGACAGCAATATCTCCACCTCAGCAGAACCATTATGTGCTGCTCTGCAGATAAGAGCTCTTGCCAGCCTTTCACACATCCACATATGTTACACTTTGCTGTGGATTTCACAAAAAAACCCCAAAACCCAAACAAACAAAAAATCCCAAAACAAACAAAAAACCCCACAAACAAAAACTGCTCTTCACACCAGATAAACTCCGTATTTCGGAGATTGCTGAGGTCCCCAACAGAGATTAGGACTGGGACTGTCCCCTGATGTTAATGATTCACACACCTCTGTCCCCAGCACTCCACAATGAAGATGTCACTGCCATCCTAGGAACCTGATATGCATCTGTCTGTGCTGAGGAGAGGCGTGACCTCCTGGGCAGTCAGATTAGGACTGAAGTAACTAGGAATGTCTCCATAATGGCGCTCTTGCAAAATTTTCCCTAAAGGGCTAACCCTGGGAAACCAGTGCACCACAGGTGTTAACACTCATACCACAGAATCACAGAATCATTTAGGTTGGAAAAGACCTCTAAGATCATCAAATCCAGCTTTCAACTGATCACCACCTTGTCAACTAGACTGGGACACTAAGTGCCATGTCCAGTCATTTTTTGAACACAAATATACCACTCCTTTCCTGGATCCTAATCTCTGGTCATGAATATGGTTATACAAGTTGCCACAGCTGTGACACTCTTGGACAAGCTTCTCAGCTGAGCTGCCAGTCCCACTCCACCATGCTGCAGCTGCAGGAGATGCGATGCTCCACCTCTCCGCCAGATTTAAACTTTTTAGTTTGTGGGCTCATGGGTGGCTTGCAACAGCACTAAGGAAAGAAAATCTAGTTAGGCATTTATTTGATCAGAGCAACTAAGGAGAGAAAAGGGATGCTACTTGTCAGCCAGAAACAAATGTGGTTGAGACTATTGCACAGCAGCACTCTTATCTACAGCCAAAGTTATACCTTCACACACAGTGAGAGGACACATATAGTAGAAAAGTAGATAAAATTACCTTAATGTTCTAACAGTATTTCTGAGTGACATACATGAGTTTAATACTGATCCATTTTACCTGAAGCTAAATAATACTAAATGATTTTATACTGAGCTTGTTAAATCCATGTAAACCAAATGTTAAGTGGATGTGTAGTGCTGTAAATACCCCTCAGCTGTAAGGCTTAGTGCTAAGAAGGCTGAAAATGATGCTGTGGAGCAGCTTCCCTGGTGCAGACCGTTGTGTGAAGAAGTTGCTGTGAGGGCCACCAGCCATTCCCCATTGTAATTCAGGCACTGCCTGTCCCACTTCCACATTAGAGTCTATCTCCTGGTCCATTGTGACTGTTGGCTTGTCCACTTGCTTAGCAGGGGAAAACAAGTATCAAACCAGCTGAAAATTTCCCTCTGCACTTGAAAGTAGCAGCTCTGTTGCTAATAACATCATACAACTGCATTAAAACCCATGAGGGTTTTAATAAAAAATATGAAGGGTAGATGGATCATCTACTGTGGTCCAATAAAGTTTTGAAAATCTACAGTTTATGGAGTGTGGCCGTGCTTCACTGGATCCTGGATCCTGAGGCTGCCAGGCTCCACATTAAAGGAACAGCAGGGAAAGACATTTCATAGACTCCTCTGATATACCCCAGCATTGCCAGGGACAGCCTTTATCTACTGCGTGCTCTCCTCGTGGTCTGCCTTTGAAAGAGGAGTGGCTGCGCCTGCTGCCTCCCTCAGCCCGCGGTGCCGCTGAAAGCAGGGTACCCCACGGAGACCCTGCTCTTGTGGGCCCAGGGCTGGCAGCACTCTGCTCAGAAGGATCCCTCCTGGGGCTTCTGGGAGAGTGCTTTCCCAGGCTGTGAACCAGAGCACTCAGCAGCCGTCATCTGTATCTGGTAGTCTTTAAATGTCTCCAAAAAAGCAATTACATGCAGAAAACAACCTGGGAAACTGTTGGTGAGGAGGAGGGGCCATCTTTCTGGGTTCAAACAATTGTTTTCTCACCAGGTGCCTAGTTTATGACTCTTCAATAGGACCCTGCAAGCCTGGGGGAAGTTCTCTTTATTAACCCTGTAGCTGCACCAGCTTCTACCACCCATAAGCAGCTCTGGAGATCAGTGGCACTGTCAGGAGTCAGGATATGTGCAGGACACCCATAGCTGAGGGGGAGGCTGGCACTTGTCTAAAACCTGGAGAAGTATCAAGAGGGACCTGCTTTGAATGTAGAAGTTTCCCTGGCAATGGACTGTGGGGATCTTCTAGATGAGATTCCAGGTCTGTGTTCACCATTCATTGCATCTCAGATATGTGCTGGAAGAGGTTATCCTTCCTGTTGCAACAAAGGCTTTCAAATCTGGCTGATTCCAACCTTTTTCTTCTACACCCCAGCTCTCACATATATGTGATCTCCCACCAGTGGTCAGTAACGAGGATTTCTGAGACGCCTCTGTAATGAGTTGGTCTACAGACATAAAATGCTGCTATAGATGAACTACAAATAAATATCCAGAGTAGGAAATCAGAAAGGCTTCTGGGTTCTCATTACATTCCGTTGCCTGCCCCTGCATTTCTTAGAAAGCTCCAACTGTTCTTTCAAGCTGAATTTAGCAGCACAGTATTAGGTCAATAGATAACTACTGACTGCGCACAAGCCTCCACGAAATGTTACTTTCCTGCACTTGCAAACTTCAGCCAGAATCAAGCCATAGAAAACTTTTCCAACGTGTGCTACCTGGCAACTGACCTTTGCAAGAGCTTTTCCTCTTGGCACACTGACCTAACTATGAGCTCCATTTCAAAACAAAGTGTAAAAACATGCTATCTCTTCTTTGTTTCAACACAAAGTGTAAAAGCACCAGAACACTTTACTTAGCCCTTGTCATTGCATGCAACATGCTTGCAAGTATCTTGAAGCAGCTCCCAACCTTTGGAGTTGTTTCCTTTTTTAGCAGTCACTGTAGTGGAACAGTTGCAACCTCCTGTAGGAAGCAGTAAGCAAACCGTCCATTAGAGAGGAACAACTTCTATAGGAAGATCTTCCTTTTGCTTTTGATACTGTGGACCCTAGATGGTGGCACAACAGGAACTCACATCCAGCCAAGATAACCCCCTTCCCAGATGCAGCACAGAGGAGCAGCCCCTATGCTCTGCTTGGCCCAGTGGTCCAAATCCACAGACCTCTGGAGCACCCGGACACCATATCCAGGTCTTCATCAATATGGTATTCATCACTATACCCTTCTCAGGTCTGAATCCAGTTCTCTATAAACTGTTCCTACCTGGATATCGTTTTGACGCCCCAGCAAATCTGCATTGTACATTGTCCTTATGAGGCACACAAATTTCTCCCATGCTCCCGTTTTACTCTCTTTTCACACATTTACTGAGGTGTCTATCCAAGCGATCTGCCTCCATCTCCTGTGTTTCCCCTGAAAATATGTCTAATCTGGAAAAATTTCTGGCCATTGTCCTTCCCATGTGTCTGCTTGAGAAATGCCCCATTTCTGCTCTCACTTGAAGCAGTACCCTCCTTTAGGAAGCATCATGTCTTGGGAATGTCTTGTTGCTCAGGCAGGTCTTAGTCATAATGACCCTGGCAACTTCCTCAGCTACTCTCCTTTTTCCAACTGGAAGAGTGTCTCTGTTCTCACTTTGCATCCTTCCCAACCATGCCATATGTATAATCTCCTCTTCCAGCTGCACATCTGAGATTCCTGAACAATCACGAGTATCTGTAGATGTTCCTCACTATTTCTTTTTGCACTTTCTTATTTGTTCTCAGTCCAACAGTCTCACCCACACTCATGGAATTTGTCCTGCGGTCTGACATTGAGTCATTCCCATTCCCGAATAGCAGAAGAACAAGATTTTCCCTTATATTGAAGGGTGGAAAACTGATATTACTCAAAACTGAGCCCTCTTCAGTCCTTCAGGCTGCTTGAACCTTTTTCCCTTTTTGATTCAGGGATAGAGAAAATCCCTCTGAGAGGCAACAGATGGAACCTTTCTCTGCACTGGCAGATCATTATCTAGGGATGTTACCACTACTCATAAAGTATTTAATTTTATGTGAAAGCAGTATTTTTTAATACTCAGAAACTTTGGGTTCTTTACTGAGAATTAGTTTGTCACTATTATTTGTCATACCTTTATGTGAATGATAAAGGGGTGAACTTTAGCATGTAGATAAAATTCAGATTTTCTGAAGAAGCCACACAGCTTCAGTAAAATGGGAAAACCAGCAAAGAATATATGGTTCATTTTGGGAAAGAAAATAAATTAAAAACTGAACTGAGAGTTAAATTAAAAAAAAAAATTAAAAATCTGATGCTGTCATCCCAGCTGGTCTTTCTCCTGATCACAGACCAGTACAAGAGAAATTCCAGGTCAAAAGCTGCAAATCTATTATTTCCTCTCTAAAAGGTGAATCATTGTTTTTAAGTTGTAGAGAAAAAATTCCTAAAGATTTTGGTGACCAGCAGGTGCAAAATGTTGCAAAACACTTTTGTTTGTTCCCTTTCCAGGGCCCATCTGGGTTACACGGAAAACAATTTTTCTTGAGGGATCCCTTCCCTATCTTAGTCTACCAGGACAAATGGGAGCAGGACTGCCTGTCCAGGCAACAGCTGGAAGCTCTGCTCAGATTTTGGTGTTGTTCTTCCAAACCTTTTGCACCTGGCAAAAGCACCTGAAAACTTGAGGACTGAGGCTTACAAAATAAAAGGTAGGAAAAAGATCCAGAAGAACACACTGGAATTTCTATATAAGGCAAATCTGGATGCTTCTGTGCCCTTTCACATCAGCCCAGGTACAATGCCTCTCTTCTGTGTTTACCTGTTTATAAATGTGTATGGTTTAGTTTTCCTTTTGCTTTCAATGCATTGGATTCAGTTCATGGTGGTCCTGTGATGCTTATCATGCATATCACTGGAAACCTAGCAGGTTGAAATGACCATCTCTCAGCCTCAGAACCTGGCAGCTGGCTTCTGAAAGTGAAACTTGCACAGAGGTAAAATGTCAGTGGCTTTAGGCTCAGTTCAGATGACTGTTCATCCTTTACTCAGAGCCCAGTTAATTCTCACAAAGAGACGTGCTTTCTCTTGACGGCTATTTCTTCCCAAGAGTAAAGACATATGGTCAATAGAACAACTGCTTTATCAAATGCAAACAAATTCAGCTCTTGGTCTCCATCTAATCATTAATACAGTGTTTATCCATCCCATGTTGCAAGAGCATAATATGTTCCAAATGGGAGTTCTTGAGAAAAAAAGGCCTTCATTGCCAACCCTTCCCCCTCCTCATGGTGAATTCTTTTGTCAAGAGCTTCAAGAACTGGAATTTCTCTAAGCAGTGCCCTATCAATGCAATCTAACTCTTTCCCCACCCCTACCCCGCACACACATTTTGATTAAGTTACAGAAATCATGTGTTGCACAATGCAAAGACACTTGACTTCTCTCCTTTATAGTATGCACAGAGGAAAACCCCTCTCTTGCTTCCCCTCATTCCAGTTTGAGCCTTAGACATTCCGGTAAATAAATCCAGCATTCACACTGGAGAGGAACATCAAACGCCTTCAAATCATACACATTTTCTTAATAACTTTGTACCAAAAAAGGTCAATGAATGCTTTTTTCCTTCTCTGGCTTGAGGGGGTGTTTGTTACTTAATGTTTATTGGGTAATACCATGTTTGCTATTCCTGGAATCTTCCCATTCTTGCAATGCTTTTCTTACTGTGAGCGTATGTGCCACATTTCCTTACATCTCTATCAGGCTGCCAGGCAGGAGACACACTGCAGGGTTATAGTGAAAAATGAAGTTTCAGGGTTGAAGAACCTGAACCACACAGAAACAGGACATAAGACCACAATTTTTCTCCTTTTAGTGGAAGACCTAATTTGGTTAGACAAAATTGACTTTTTGTTATTCTTTTCTTTTACCTCATGATATGGTGCTGAGTATGTGCTCCAAGCAGATGGAATGGGAGAGAGGAGATGTCACAGGTCAGCTCTGCACAAGGCTTCATCTTTGCTAAACCACAAAATGGCCAGAGGGTGAAAAATATCCTGCTGGAAGGTTCAACCCAATATTTTTGTTTGAGAGGGAATGAAACAAAATATAGAGAAACACAAGAAACTTTGTGAGTCACACAGTGGAACACCAAGCATAGAATTATTTTCAAAACTTACATAAACCATTTGCTTCTTCCTGGAAGGGAGATAGGATTTACTACAAAGTTGCTCTTAAAAAAAAAAAAAAAAAGGAACAAGAATGATAGGATGATTAATGATTCTTTTTTATTGCAGAGAGGAATGTAATTTATGAATAACACTGCAGTTCCCCAGATTGCTCAAATGAAGTGGATTGTTATGTTTATTCTTAAAAATGTAACCTTCATTCCAGATTTAGATTCCTAAACTCCAGCCAGCTGAGTGTATTAGTCTCATTGACTAAATGAAAAAGAATTCAATTATATCAGATAGTTCCTTTTGATCTATATTTTTATAGGCAAAACTAAAATCACTTTCAACCTTCTTCAAGGAGGATAATAGTTGTTAAACTGAAGGAAGGGGTTTTCACATTGCATGATTTTTGTTCTTCCAGATCTTATCTGGCACATCTGTCATTTCTCATCCTCCTTCAATGTCTCCAAGCACGGCCAGCAGAGCTAGACCCAATAAGCCATTGTGGTTCCCACCAGAGACATGCATTCTCTCAGTGACCTCCTGATGCACCCTGATTTCCCCTTTTGCACAGCATGAGAATGGTACAGGCCTTTTTATATTTTTGCCAAGTTGCCATATTAAGTCATCATATCCAGAAGTTAATCTATAATTATTCCCATTTCTTTCCCAGATTACCTTGTTTCAGGGTGTTCCCATGAAAGTGATGAATTCAGTAGGCAGTGAGGTGGCAGAAATGAAGACCATAAAAATAACTTTAATCTTGGACACTGAAGGAATCCACTGACTAAAGCAAAGAGTGACAGAGTGAACAGAGGAAGTACCAGGTGAATCCCTACTTCCTCTAATCTTGTCCAACAGCAGTGGTCAAGAACATGCTAGGAGTCCCAGACTCAAATCTTAACCTCAAAATTGTCATGCTATTGCAGAATTTAAAATTACTATGATTTATTAGATCACCTTAAAACTCATGCACTTCAGCTAGAGTTTGGAGAAAACAACCTGGTTGAAGACAGAGGGTTCAGCAGCCAAGGGAACAGACTAAGCTAAACCATCGTCCTAACAGGCTTAGAGAAACAGGTAATTGGGTGGGGCATGGCTCGCCAAAAGGTGAACCATGAGTGCCAGTAATGGAAAAAGAAAGACTGTGTCAGCTCTGGACAGCACAAAAGCCCCTCTTTCCCCCAGGGAATGATGCAGCTCTGTACACTGGCAGTCTGTGTTGTGCCTGCTGTAAAAAGAACCAGGACACTGTTCAACCTGTGCAGACTCATGTTAAAGCACAATTTTTCTCTTGCAGATGATGCAAACTTAGGTTCCCTGCATTCATCTCTCTGTCCTCAACAGCCAATCTAGGAGAAGAATGAAGTTCTTTGTGCTGGCATCTATGTCTGACAGGCAGTGGATGATGCTGGTAGTCACAGAAATGTGGTGCCAAGAGACATGAAAACATTGACAGTTGAAAGCAGGTCTGTGTAAAGACCAGATTCACTCTGCATCCACACTGTAAATTCACCGTCCTGGGAGAAGGAGCACTCTGGCCCCCAGACCAGTAGGAGATGCTCTGGCTCACTCCTCACTCAGCAAGGAACCATGGAGCCAACCATGGAGCCCATGGAGCCAACACACTGTGCCTTGTCCTGCTCCCACACCCCTCTACCTTCTGCTGTGGCCACAGCCCCAGTGGCTCTCTGCCCAGAGGTTTTGACCCACCTTCCCATTCCCCAGTGCAACCCACCTGGGGATTTGAAGAAGCCAGGGTGATCCTGCCAGAGGCCCGGGGAAGTCTGAGGAGCCGGCCCCGCGTCCCCAAGCCGATTGGGTGCCGTGGTAGTCTTTTCACTAGATGGAGCTAGCGGATGGGTGCTGGCAAATCCGTCCTCTGTCCTGGAAGTGCCCCGCAGCCAGAACCACAGGGAGAGGGAATGTGATCCCATGCAGAGCCCCTGGCTCCTTAGGGCTCATTTGTGGAAAGGAGAGGTTTTGTTCAGTGTGGAGGAGAGGAGGTTTCAATGGCTAATGTCTTGGCTCATGCAAATCCAGAAGAATATGTGAATGAAGTGTTCACAGAAGTACTGGAGGCAATGGGTTCAAATGAAATTGGGGGGAAAACAGCACTGTTGCAAAGCCAAATGCCTCTGGTACAGGAGGAGCCAGACAGAGGAAGAACCAAAACGGTGCTGGAAACACTGCTGCCCACAAATGTCCCAGCAGTGATGAGATAGAGCTCTGGAGTAAATTTCCATTGTCTTCCAAAAGCAAAGTAAACATTTTGGGGATTGCTCAAACCAGAGCTCTGCGTGGACAGGGAGAGAGCGGAGGTGCAGTACAGGCCTGTAACAATGCATCTGGTGTGTCCAGAGATTGCACCCAAGTTCAGCCACATTTAAACTTGTTGCATCAGAAGGTGCAGAGGTGGTGCACTCACAGGCCATCTCCATCCACACCTCACAACCGTGTCAGGTGAAGCAGGCTGGTTAAACACACCCGTGCCACCCAGAGTACACATCTCACACCTTCTCCTCTTAGTGCTTCTTGTGCCAACCACCCCTGCTCAGCACCCCACAGCCAGGTATCCCTCCCCAGGTGCCTGTTTCCTCCACTCCATCTTCCTGCTCCCACTGCTGGCCCCAACACCCTCTTCTTCATGCTGGTGCTGCAGCTACTGCTTTAAATCACTCACCAGCTTGGACACTTCCATATTGCTATCACCACCACTGATGTAGATCCAAACCTCTGAACCATCCTGAGGTTTCAGACCTACTGCTTTTGTAGTACTTTGATGGGTGCTGGGCTTTGCACACATTTTCAGAGCTTATGTTCATTATTTCATAATTTCACTAACTCAGCCATGGTCTGTTTTGAAAACCAGTCCTGATCTTTGTTAGAGTCTATTTGTAGAGGTAAAAATGGAAGCCAATTGATACAACTTAAAAGAAAACCAGGTGAAAACCTGCAATATGAATCAAAAAGGTGAAACTGGTAATCAGCTGGAATAAATCCCACTTACTATCCAAGAAATCTGTTCTTAACACTTTCTGACTATTCGTTGCTGTGACATCTCTCTCTGTTTTTCGATGATTTATGGGGAAAAGTTAAAATTGGTCAGGGAGTATAAATCAGTGACTAGTTATAAATGTAAGCATCAACCCATTGCTGATCATGAAAGACTAGAGAGTACTCATGGACTGTTTTTTCTCAGATATTCAAACACCATTGTGGAGTTTCTGAAACAAGTCAGCATTTTATCAAGGACGTGTGATATGCTGGGTGTTAGCCAGATTTCAGTGAAATGCACATTCAGCTTTGATCCTTTTTTACCAGATTTTTGTTTGTTTGTTTTGTTTTCAAGTACATGCCTCAGAAAGGCAAAGTATGTGGGTGGCTGTGGACAGAAGCGTGCAGGCCCTGCTCCAAGCTCATTTTCAGGTTTGGTTTCCCTCTGTCCAGGAACATCTAAGTTTCTTCTACATCGCAGGTCCACAGAGGAAAACCAAGCCACTCCTTGACACATTATCTTGGAAGTGGTGGAGTTTGGCTGTAGACCTTGATGGGTCTTACTTGGATGTGTCCTGCAAATACTGGATTTGATCAGCACTACTGATGGGTCTCTGTCTTATCTGCAAACAAATTCAGGTCTGGCAGCATCTGAATGAAGTGAAGGGGTCTAAATACAAACTGGTGGGGTTGCTAAGCTCAACTTGCTAAGCCTTGCCTATCCCTGCTGGGCTTACCATCTCTGGTTTCCATCAGAGAGGCATTCCCACACCACTAAAATGTGGGGATGCTGTGTTCTTAGAAAGCATTTCCTGGAGGTTTGAGTCCAGAGGATTACATGCCCAGCCTGTCTGATGCTTCTGTGTATCTCTCTTCTCCCCCACAGAGAGGAGACGATAGTGCAGTGACAGGAGATCAGGAAGCATGGGGTGACGATGCTTCTGTGCCTCTTACACTTCCCTAGCCCCCCCAAGCTGTAACATGAGAGCCAATACTTTTCCAAATGGCCACCAGCACCTGCAGACAGCCACAGCCCTGAAGAGTGGGTGCAGTTCAGCAGCCAGAAGCACCTGTGGCAGTGCCGGGGCACCCACCGCCCCACCCCGGCACTGCAGCATCCGCAGCATCCTGCTGGGATGCAACAATAGCCGAGCCCCTGGTGCCTGCTGAGGGAAGGCGGGGCTGGCGCAGGTGACACGCTTCACACTCCACGCTCCACTGCCAGACGCTGGCAGACCCACTTCAGCCTGTGCCTTTCTACGTGTCCCCTCTCCCTTTCTGGCCCGCGGGACAGCGTGATGGCATTGTCCCCTGAGCGCAGGCCTGTCGCTATTAGTCCCCTGGCATATGGAAGCTGCGGTGTCCCAGGGCGCCACTGCCTGTGTGCGGGGCTTCCCTTCTGACACTCCTGCATTCAGCCTGGCCCGCGCCACCCTCGCAGGGGGATTTTTACAAAGGGGAGAATGCTTCCTTTCAGCAGTCTGAGGTCAGCGCAGGGCTGCTTCGCTCACAGAGGTCAATCATTAGGATGCTCAGAGAGGGCTGGGATGCTTGGGAAGGGCACAGTGCTCTCCACCCCCCTGCTTCTCCCAGCGCTGTGCATTGTCACGATGATAAATGAGAGAGTGAGGTGGGGAAGCTCTTGACTGCGCGTGGCCTGAACCCCTGGGGGTTCACAAACTACTGCAAAGCGGCAGCTGATAAAATGGTAACTAATTCAATTAGTGAAATTTAATTTAGGTGGGGAGCGGATGGTGGCTTTGCCAAGACCATATGGGAAACCAGTGGTGTTTCCATATAGAAGAACTTAATTTAAACAATGAACTCATGGGTCTTCATAACCCAGTGGCCAAAGAGCCCCCAGGAAGCCCTGGAAGGAGTTGTACTGATTAACCAGACAAAAGCCTGCCGAGTCCGGGCCAGTAGAGAGGAGCAGAGTGGGAGAGAGTAGCAAAAATGATCCAGGTCCAGGTCGTGAACGTGGCTGAGTTGAAAGAAATCCCTCCCAGCACCAGAAAATAGTGTTTATCTCTTCACATATCCCCTGCCTGCTTCCTCCAAGCAACGTGATCCACGACTGAACCCCTGCAGCCCAGCAGGAGACGTCGGGAGGCTGGGACGTGCGAGGTGAGAAGGAAGAGCTGGATACGTGCTCCTCATCAGTGGGGAAACAGCTCCACGGAGAAATGCCAAACTTCTGCAAAGACTAATTAGAGTAAAAGGCTTCCTGTCCGTCATGGCCCTGCGCCGCTGCGCTCCCTCCGAGCACCTGCCTTCAGAGCTCCTGGCCTTTCAGTGTGGGAGGGCTGGCTGGTGCACTGAGGGGAAAGGGGGAGACGCGTATCACAGGCAGTCTGGGAGGAGAAGGGATTGGCAAAGCCAGGGGTGAAAAACCAGCAGTTGGGAAAACGGGGGTGGGGAGAGACTCCCTGTCTGCTCTCGGAGAATCACAAAATCTATAGATCATAGCAAACCTCACCTTTGCTAACTGGAAAAGGATGCAAAAAATAAAAGTGATTTTTGGTTTGATTTGGCACTGAGCCCCTGCCAACTTTGGAAAGAGTACTGTGATAGAGTTCTGCCAGCAAGCACCTTCCCAGCACTGAAACTGTGTGTGTATAACTTGGTATAAACCAATTTCTAGGTTTGAAAACCTGGGAAGTCCTGCTCAAAAGCCTAGCCCGTTTCTCCAGTTAGGAAACAGAAACAACACCACGTGATGAAAACAGCCGAGCACCACAAACAGACAACTTAAGCAGCAAATATCAGACGTTGTGAGAGAATATACTTACAAAGAAATGCACAAATAGTTGCCCACGACTGTGTCTCCAAAGCATCGATACCTTTTGGGAGCAATTAGGCCTCAGCAGAAGGCTGAGAAAACTCTGGGAGAAATTCCAGCTCCATTCCTACCGCAGCTTAGGTTCATATGGAGAAAGCCTGCCATGCTGCAATACCTGTACACCAAACAGGCCCACTCCAGCATATGGCTGACACCCATGGTGGGACCAGTCCAGAGCAAGGCAGGAGGATCTGCACACCTCCAGGCCAGCAGAAAGATGGTACTCTGCCACTGCCTTGGACAGGGAGCGATCTGTCCACTCTCCCTGCATGAAACGTGAGCCTGAGAAAGAAGCTTTCCACTGAAAAGGGCTGAAAAGAGGGATCCAGGATTTTTAATCTTTGTTGTCCAGTTTTGTATGTGGAAAATTAAGAAACAAAGACATCTGGTAAACTGTGAGACAATATAAGTAGGCTTGGGTAATAACCACAAATCATGCATTCAGCAGTAATCCTGGCCCTCTGCACTCACTCACTAACATTGAACTGTTCTCGTTGTGGGTTGCTGTTTGGACACTAGTCAAAGGCAGTTTTTTTTACAAAGACATAGACACTGAGAAGGTTTTCATAGTTGTTGTTGTTTTTTTTTTTCCTGAAGAGGAGAGTTAGAAAACATAGAAACTTCTGCAAACCTTAAATAGGTTTTTTTTTTTGCTGTTCATTATTTTGCTATTTACTCCCCAAATACCAAAGTGAACAGCTCTTCATCTCTGTTGTGTCCCACAGGGAGCTTGGCAGACAGGAAAGGACAAGCCACCCTTGGTGCTCACAGAGGCTCCACCACGTGCAAACAACATATTTCTTCTGTGCTATTTAAGCACTCCACTCTGCCACCCCGTGTGGCTTCCCAGGGATATTTTGTCCCATGTGTCACTGAGCTGCAATGAACCAGTGCCCAGAGGAAGCAAGTTGTACATCCCACAAACACTGCAGCCTGAGTGGGGCAAAGACTGTCACTACCCATGCTGAGATATTCCTGCAGGAAAGGGTGAGGCTCAACAGAAAGGTGAGGAAAGTGATCAAAGAGAGGTGCAAAGGGTGAAGAAAGGACTTGTTTGCTTTCCCACTCTCTATTTTCTCATTTGCAGAGAACTCAAATCATTAAACACCAGCAGTACTGAAAGCTGTGGCAAGATCTGACATTGCAGGGAGGATGAGGTGGCAACAAAGCCATACTGGCCTCAAGCCCCAGCATGGCCTCTCCCAGCACTTCCATCCCCATCTGTCCCCTGTGCACAAATATATCCCCATTTTGGGTATTCCTGCTACTGTGTTCCTTTGCCAGCCAGATGCAGCTGCATTAACCCTTGCTGGGCTTCAGTATGGGCTTTTCCAGCTTCTTTATCCACCTATTTTGGCTCAGGAGTCATTAGTGCCAAGAAGATAAGGACACAGTTATCAGGGTCCTCATTCATCACACCTAACTTCACATCTGCCATGGAGGACCTTCTTTGAATCCCTTCTGCTAGGGGCACCACAGAAGAAGATGCATCACAAGAGAGCTGAGGCTTAAAGTTCTGGAGAAGGACGAGTAGATGAAAAGGAGGAATGAGATAGGGCAAAAGTAGTGGCACTAATGCATGAAAGACATTAGTGGCTGAATTACATGAATGCCCATGTGAGTGGACATGCAGCAGAACTTCAGGATTTTTCTCTTTCACACTTTGGGATGTTTAGGTACCCAACAGCTCACCATTTGTGCTGGCTAACTCATGTGCTGGCTAACCTGGGTACTCAGAGTCATCCCCAGACAAAGATGTGGCTATCGGTTACTTGCCAAAGGAGAGGATGCTTACACAGAGATTACATTCCCAAAGGATCCCTTGCAAAGAGAAGTCTTCCTCTGAGTGAGCTCATTGGCATCAGGAGTGTTTTTGCAGGCAGAAAGATGCAATGCACCTGCAAAGGCACAGAGCTGGGAGAAGGACAAGAGCTGTCCTTCTTCAATGTAAAACTGATGAAGAAGCACTGCAGGTGCTGTCCCAGGTGAATTGGAGCAAAATGTAATGTGATCACTTCCTGCCATGTACAGACAATGAGAAAAAAAAAAAAAGAAGAAATATGTCACTGAGATGGAAACCAGGCAAAGGAAGCAGGCTGAAGTTTGTCTTCAGCTACTCCATCCTGGTCTTTGAGTACATCAGCAACTGGAAGGTGGGCAACTCTTCCTGGACACCCAACAGAACCTGTGGAGAGAATGGGCAATACTAACAAATAATACAATGGATTTAAGCTTCACAAGAGAGCAAGGGAAAATCCAGAATGGGACTTTCTGGAGTTTGTTTCTTTTATGCACCACTGGAAGCAGAAAACATATCAATATGGAAGTTTAGCAATGGGCTGAGGCTTCGCGGAACTTGCATGAGAGTGGCCCAGTGCCTAACACTAGGGTAACCCGCCAAGGTCACACACTGAAGTGCTGGTCCCAGACACTGACTCTGGGAATTTCAGAGAGCTGTTTAAGGGAACACGGCAGGAGTTGGCTATGGTACTGCTCAGGCTGAGCGGGAATCTCACTTCACTCCACAGATGCATAAAAATCGATTTTTTTGTTTGTGAACTGTCTGTGACAAATGCAGAATTTTTGTCTATTCTCACGATTTTTTTTCAGCGCAAGCTATAAACTTCCTTGGCCTGTGTGGGGAGGCATAAACTTTCTGAGATGGCTGTTAATGGAAGCATTTCAAGCCTTAACAGAATTCTCTAAGTGAGATACGGGAAAAATGAACTAAAAAAACCCCCTTTTTCTTGTATGTATTCACCACTCACCCACATCCACATCAAGAGTTCTCAATGGTGATGCACCAGTGCCTGTGCTTGACTTTTCTGGAGCACTGTACACCACTGCTTGAAAACCTGCATTTGAGACACCCTGAGCTCCCAGTGTCAGACTGCTGCATTTCTACGGCATCATCACCTTGAGCCTTCCTCATAAGAAATGAGATGTCAGGGTGCAAAACTGCTGGTGGAGAGCTTTCAGCAGCACTGATGCCTTTGGTATCAGAGTGAGCTTGTGCTGGGGAAGTGCAGAGAAGGCCAGTGCATTCACAGAGAAAAGAATAAATGACACCACAATAGGATTTGGCAGCAAATGTGAAGCATTGTTTGCTTTGCTGTTGCTGCAAGTGTAGAGAAAGGCACAGTTTCTCATAGAGAGGTGACATTTCATCTCAGTTCTCTGATCCAGATGAAGATGTAGTGTTTAAGACTGCTAGAACAAGGAAGAAAACATTTTCCATGCCTCAGTTAGTAATGCACTGACAAGGCTCATTCAATCTGGTTTGCACCATTCAAGCTAGGCTTAGTGTATGTGTGTTCACGTACCTCCAGTTTGATCCATCCATGTGTCTGTCTTGTTCATGGCTGGAAAAACCCTATTTTGATTCAGGTTCTCCACTCAAGCCTGGCAGGCTGATAACTCTTGCATGGTGCCTTTGCAGGACAAGCACCATTTTAAGAAAACCAGAACTTTCCTTTCATGGAAACTGCAGGTTGGGTAAGGGTCACCACCTCAGCAAATTCTCCACTTTGAACGGCCTGTGTAATTAATGGCTTGTTTGAACAGCTCCAAAAGCCTGCCTGCTCCTGACAGAGCTAGAGCTGAGCAGCCAGCATGGGCTCTGAGAATGCACAGAGGGGAGCAGAGATAATAGGCAGGTGCAGCTTTCCCACAGATGGCCTGTGGAGGACTGGAGCCCTTCAGGAAGGGCCAGAGGTACTCAACAGCCTCCATGTTGTGGCCAGGCTTGCATGCCTCATATTGCCTCTATTAGTGTGGCTTAAGATGACCTTTCTGAATGAAGGGATCCCTGGCAGCCATGTTCATGGACTCAGTGTACACACCCTTGCCTTCACTGGTTTTAAAGAACAAGGATATTGCCAAGTGACTTTGGTTTTTTTTAAATGGCCACCAATGACAGAGGGCAAGAATCAAGTTCAGATATCTTAAGAAAATTTAAATCAATCATTGTATTTTAGTGAGAAAATTGTTTCCTAGTGGGCACAACCATGATGACCCATGATGACCCACAGACCACAAGCTGCATGTGCTCAGTGCTCTGTGCTTTCCAGGTAGTCTGGAAAGGTTTTTTTCTTTACCACACGTGCCTGGGAAATGCATGGAATCCATATTCTTCTCAAAGGACTCTGCTTACTCTCCCTACTGAGGAGACTTCAGTAGAGCACAGGTTTCATCAGCATTTCTCTGTGTGCCCTGTCTGACTAGAGTTCCCAGACCTGGTCGTCTGTCTCCAGGCAAAACAAACCTTGCACGTGTTGCAAAACCTTTCTCTTGAAATGACCTCACCACTAAACAGCAACTGTTCTGCTGTGATGTTCAGAGCATTTCCTGAAAAAAAAGGACATTGTCATAGCCAGGGATTTGTACAATGCACTCCACAAAAGGAGGGAAAGAAAGTAAATATAGAAAATTGAGGAGATATTCAGTTATAAGAGACACAACAAAAGAAAAACTTCCAGGAAATGACTCTACAATGGGGCTAAATCCAGACTCCTTGGTCCAGAACACTTATTCAGACAACCCCCTCAGCTAGTAACTGATTTAATATCTAAATAAAGCCTTTAGGTTGTTAGCTATGGGCCTTCAGTCTTGAAAGCCTGAGCCCAGCTGGGTGTATCTAAAGCATCCTTCTCTGCAGATATTAACAGGCATATTTTGTATTCACATGTTCAGATTTGCTGCATCTATAGCCAGAGGAGATGTCGATGCAGCCCAAGCCCATGTAACACTTTGTCCTTTGGCCTAGGACAGTCATCTTTGCAGTGCCCAAGGTAAATGGAGGGAGAAAGAGAGGTATTTCAAAAGGATAATTCATTTGACCCCCAGATAAATGGTGTTAATGGGGGAGGAGAAGTTAAGCTATTTGAAGATGCCTCCTCACAACTGACATAGACTAAACACCTATCTTCTAAATAAAAGAAGGGATGAATCCTGCCATCAAGGTCTACACCAATAATAGAATACAGATGTGTAGAGCAGTAAGTGACCAGATGGTGAATTTGTCATACTACAGTGTAGTTTCTTGTAATATAAATACAGGCTGATGAAATAGTTGATTTGCTCAACAGACTGCCTCAGCTTCATTACAAGAGCTGGTCTGGAGCCCTTACAATTTGTCACAGAGCCCTACATATATTTATAGAAAATATTGTCTGGAAATGAAAGATTATGTGCAAGCAATAATTTTTGGTCAATTAATCTAAGGTTCTCTGTTCTGAAAAAGAACCCTAGCATCCATTTTTTCCACACTATGTGAAGGCATTATATTTAATGTCAAATTATATTTAAATGAACAAAACCACTGCAAGACTACAATACATGAAGACTACTAAAGACAGCTTCTCCCATCTATTCCCCTGTGCCTCAGTAGCAATGGTTTTATTTTGAACCAGGAAAGCAGATTTTGCTTCCAGCCTCTAGGTCAGAGAGCTACCCAAATGCTTCAATGAAACTATTTCTAGTACTATGGGGTCTCTGCAAATAAATAAGAGGGTGAAAATCAAAGGAAAAAAAAGGGTCTGTGTGAATCATTCTACCTGGTGGGAGCAGTTCTTTACTGCTTGAACACGGGCAGCCCACAGTCAACATCTCCCAGGGCAGGACACAACTGAGATCCAGACTCATGATTCATTGCATCTCCCATCTTCCCTTGTTACCCAGGGCAGAGGCATGGCAGATCCCACTGTCTCCCAGTCCTTCAGTGCACGTCTGTCCCAGTGCCCAGCTGTCCCACAGTTTGGAGCAGGCACGGTGACCCCCAGACCTGCTGACCCCTGTGAGGCAGACAACGAGCACACACCTGTGATGCCACCTGCCCACAGGGATGTGGGACAGTGGGCAGGGCCAAGCTTGCTGGAGAGCAAAGTCCCAGCATGGCTAATCCCACACAGCTGCTGGGAGGTTTTCTGGCAGGTTGCCCCTAAAGCACCAAAGAAGCCCTTCAAGAGAAGGTGTGCCTTCCTTGGAAGATTATCTGTGAACAAAATCCCTGGACACTTGTAAGCAGCAAACTCCAGCCCAGCTCTGCCCTGCCATTAGATGGGAACCTCTGGACAACCACTGCAGAGCCAGGTCCCTCATAAATGCACCTTCCCCAGGTTGATCCTGCATCTGGGAAAGGCTCTGAAGATGTGCATGTTCATAGAGCATCCACAGAAGACCTTTCTTGACGTATGCTGCCTGCCCAGGGACTTTTCCACCCAAGGAATTCTTTCCAACTGTGTGAAAAACCAGTAAGAGCAGGCATTTATCCAGCATTTTCAGAAGAAGTTAGTAGCTGTTTTAGTAGCTGGCATTGCTTCATTAAAGAAACATCGTGTTGAAAATTATGTTAAAAATCTTTGGTCTATTAATCATTTGGTTTATATAACTTTGTAGCTTTTAGAAGTCATATGCAATGCCAGAGCTCAGAAAAGTTACTCTTCAGGTGGAAATGTCAATTAGTAATTCAGGTAATTGATGATTGCTTGTCTTGAGTAACAGCAGTGCATCCAGACACCCCCAGTAGTGGCCTACTGCTCTTGTTTTGGATCTAAATAGTCTATCCATTCAAATGTGACCATTCTTTCATCCCTCTCTGTCCCCCCTGTGGAGCTTTTCTTCTTAACAGCCCAAAGGGGAAGAGCCTAGAGAACTGTCATGGGGGTAAGAATGAAGATATGTTGGAGATCTCAAAGATAACATTTGAAAGTCAGAGGACATCTGGGCTACGTAACATGACTGTCAGGAGTAATGCCCTCCAAAAGCCATTCTAGTCCTGAGGGCATCTCCCACTGCTTCTTCTGTTCAGATCATCCATCTGTTTGCATTGGTGTCCTGTCTCTGACAGACCTGAGACTCATGGCAAAACTCCTCCAGAAAGTACTTAATGAACTTTGGTGCTGTGTGATGGATAGTTTGGTTTGTCCTTTTTCCCTCCACATACAGAGGCAGAGCCCACTGACACCTTCAGTGTGTGAGCCAGTGCCACCTTCCTTCAGGGCTGTCCTCCTGGGCTTGCTGTACTGTTCCCAAGACACTCCAGAGCATGACAATATTGGAAAAGCTGAACTTAAGGCTGCAGATGAAACCTTTCTCTCTGGCCTACTCCCTCGCCTGTCTTATTGATGCTTCCCAAACCCCCAAGTGTGGTCTGTGCATTTCCCCTTTGTGATGGATCACTTTTTTTACTAATTTTACAGTAAATCACTTCCCCATTTCCTTTGTTCATGCTAGGTGGACTCGGTGGTTTCCATCTCTGTGTGATGACACAGCTCTTGGCACAGGAGCGCAGACCACACCATCACTTCACCACATTCTGCATTGTGGGCTCTCCTGAAAAGAAGGTAAAAGGGCTGGTTCTGCACTGTCATTTCCTTTCACCCTCCCACACCAGTGCAAATGGGAACTGCAGCCTTGCATCCTCAGCCTTCCTCCTGCAAGCAGGACGGTTGCAAATGCTCATGAAGCACAGCTTGGGTGCGTGCCTGCCACCAAAGTACCATGGCTTACTGAGTACAGCTGCTCCATGTCTTGTCTGCTTCTAATGCCATGAATCTTACTTTCCAATTGGAAGAACACTTGCAGAGGAGTAGCTGTTGGAATTCCCCAGTTTCCTCAGGAAAAGTAAGGGAAATATCTGAATCCGACGTTGAAGGTTGTACCTGCAGCATGCTGGCTGTGAGTAACCTTGGGGTCATGAGTTTGGTCTTGTCACTATGCAGACACCCCCTGAGACCCCAAAGTGAGCAGCCACAACCTCAGACCCCTTTCTCCCTCACAGGGTACCATGGCTACAGGGTGGTGGGGCACCATAGTGACAGAGGGTGTACCCAGACAGTTAACAGATGAAATGTACACCAGGGCACACATCCTCACTGTCCCCAGGGCTGGAAAGAGAGAGGGAGGAATTTTGACTTCAGTGTCATAAAATAAAGTAGTCAGAGCTCAGCTGCAGATATTAGGCCAGGTCTTCCTAAGGGGCTGGAACAGGCAGGGAGGAGGCAGTGAAATCGGCCATATCCCCAGGCAGATGTACAGGTGTTGTACATTCCTGTGGGTGAATAACAGAATTACCATCTAGTGCTTTATCCTCCAGAAAAGTCTCTTCCTCAATTCTTACCTTTCTCACAGTCAAGCATTGCTCCAAAATAAGAGAATAATAACAAATGCAGAGGATGTCATAATAACTGCTCCAAAATAGTAGTAGAGGATACTAGTTGCCACCCTGAGAGACAAAGCAAGTCACCACACTATCAGCCCAGCAAAGGCAGCAGCATCCTTTTCCTGCCCTCCCTCTCCTCTGCCCACTCCCCCTCCTCCTAGGGCCTTGGGCCCCTTGCTGAAAGTAAACAGCTGGCTGTCACTTTTTGAATTTCTTGGCTTTCTATGGCTTGGGTCCCAACCTTAATGTCATTTCAATGCCATTTTTCTTCTGTGTTGAATAACAGGTCTGGAAATCTCCACCTCGCTGCAGGCGGCACGTGTGGCAGGGATCCTGCTGTGCCCATGCCAGGTGCCTTTGTTCCTAGGGACTTGGTCAGTGCCAGTCTCCGAAGGCACCCATTGGAGCAGGTTAAGTGTCTCCATGGAGATCTCCCCAGCTCCCTCTCACAGTCCCTCCCTTCTCTTACAGCTTTCTGTTTATTGTAAACAGCATCCCCATCTTGGCTGGAGATGGTAGCTCTCTGCTTTGCCCTGATCACCTGCCCACCCAAGTTGCCTCCTGGCCTGCTGTTGCCTGGGAAAACAGCAATGCCATCCTTTGAAAATAACCTGCACATGGTGGAGGGCTCTTTTCATTCCTGGGTTGCTTTTTCTCTCCACACCCCTATTATGAGATTTGCCTGGATCTCTCCTGGCAGCTGCAGCATCACTCCAGTAACAAGGGCTGTGTGTTTGTGCATGAGGGGGAGTTTGAAGAAGGGAGGCTGGGGGTTGCAACCTCTAAACCCTGCTCCTTCCTCCAGCCACATTGTCCCAACACAGGAAGGGTACTGGTTTGCCCAAGCCTGGACTCTCGAGTAGCTGTACAGACGTTCCCCTCACTCATATCCAAAGCATGCCTTGATCCCACTCGAGCAGCTGGGAAAGGAGTCTGAAATTTCCCCAGGTCCCCAGGATTTATCTGCTTCTTCAAGCTCCATAAAGTCCAAAAATCCCACCTCCCACCCAGCATCTTCCATTTGATTTCTGATGTCTGGCAGAGGTGAGGGAACCCCCCAGAGAACAGCATTTTTTCATGATCCCACAATGGCAGTAGAACTCTAACTTGCCTTAGTATGGTCATGAGGCCATCCTTGGCTGGGAAACCATCCTCATCTCCAGAGTTTTTTAAAAGAGATTTGGGGAAGAATGGAGAAGTAAATGCACCCATGTTCCTTCCTAATCTATCACCCTACTCTCCAATGCAGAAAACTGGTACATCACCTTCGTATCACTACAGTTCCTCCGCTCCTGACACTGTTTTGAGGATGTATGCTTATGTCAGTGAACCATTCCAAAACAATCTCTCCAGTGTGTCTGACAGGAACAGACTTTTCCCTAACATGCCTATGCAACAGCACCTACTGCTCATTGCAAGGGTATTTTCTGTACTGGTCCCCAAGCCAAGCTGCCTCTCCCTTTCTGCAGGAGCACCTCTGACAAGTTCAGCTCCCTGTCCCTCTCTCCCAGCTGGAATGTTTTACATGAGGCTATGGTGGGGGGCATATTGGCTAAGAGTATATGCACCTAATGTTCAAGTTGCACTTGGTCTATCCATCACTTCATTGATTGTTGCCTCAGTTTCCCTCACTGGAACATGAAAATATCACTGGTCTCCTCTCAGAAGATATTCCTTGGTGTCTTTAGCAAAACAAGCTGGATAAGTCTCTGTGAATGGATGAGAAGTTGTATCTGTAGCTTCCTATAACAGGAAAGGCAATACATGTTTGGAGCTTGACACTGTGATAGCAGAAAGCAAAAACCTCTAAAATTGTCCTGGGACAGAGTTTTGTCACCCAACTTCCTTAGAACAGCCCAAACCAGTACTGCCAGCATGACTTACCATGCTTCCAGCCCACCCTGCCTTGCAGCATCCAGCCAGATCCTAGAGATGCCTGTGCTGCTTCTGACCCACGGGCAGGTATACCTGATCTGCACACAGGCCACAGAAGTGCAGGATCATAAAACACAGCAGGAGGGAGATCTGGGCAAATTCTGTCCAGCACCCAGCAGGAGAGCGACCCCTCCCACATGCCACATGTCCCTAGACACTGAGTGTCACATGTGCAGAGGAAGCACTGCATAAAACATGATTATGATAAAATAAATACTGTGACAGGGATTAAGCCACTCTAGCTGTCTCTGAACTGAGATTTGGGATTTGCACAGAAACTACTGGGATTTGCATAGAAACTGATGCTGACAGACAGAAATCGAGATGGAGAAAGTAAGTCCTGGTGGTAAAGTTATTCCGATAAAACAATTTTAGGACTGGAAGGCCTATCCACCTTCAAAAGCTGCCTCCAACTAAGTCAACCACTCCTTATTTCAGGTTTCTGTGAAGGGTCAGGAGTAAGCTTATGTGCTTCAAAGTTGCAGAGGTCTGAGTGCTGCAGGTCCCACCCGGGTGGTGGGTGCAGATCACAGTCTCCTCACCATAACAGGCAGATGATCAGAGCTTCCCATACCACTGACAAACCTGGGGGTGGTTCTCCCATCCTGCAGCTTGATCAGCCTTTGGGTATATATGAAGAGCTCAGGCACTTACACAGTGACTCCACGCCCTTTGTTCCAGCGACAGGCATCCCATTTCCCCCGGGACCACTGCTGCCCATCAGCCCCTCTGTAACATCTGCCCTCCAAGAGCTACAGATGCTCCCTTTCAATGCAAAAAGGATCACCAAAAAGACACAAAGCCAGAAACAAATCGTGTGGAGAAGCTCCTCCAGATCTTTGTGGGAAACCCAACACTGCTTTTGGAAGAGCGATGTAGGAAAGTCTTTCTTCCATCCTCACATTCTTGCTCCTAAAATACTCTCACCATTCAGGTTAGGATTCCAGGGAGAAAATAGAAAAAAAATGGGATTTTTCAGTTTCTTTCACCTTCAAGTCAAAACTAAACTTCCCTACTTTTATTGTTCAAGGCAGATTTTGTTTCTGGCCTTTAACCAAGACTTTGCCTGATCTGTACTCAGATCTGTAGCGCACAGTTGACGTGTTCAGTGAAAGCTGAATTTCACCGCTAACCAATGAAGGCTTTAAAAGCAGAGTGCTTGGATGTCAGTAACAAAGAAAGCAAGACCCAGAGTTTCACTGTGTCAGAAATTATTTTTTGACATTAGCTGTCCAAGCACTTTTGTTGGTCTGGAGCAGTCCTTTTTCCTCCCCCCCCCCCGGGAAGTCCAAGTCCATAGTGATAGAGCTCCACAAACGCCTAGGGCAGCTCATACATCATGAGGTCTGCTCAGAAGACCACAGTGCACTGCACTTCAGTAAGCCTGAGTGATGTAGTCCTTCATGTTCTTGATGACACCCAGGACAGTCAGAGTCTTCTCTGCACTGGTGCACTGTGACTTTTCCACTATCTCCCCTCAGGAGAGCAGCACTCAGCGGAGGTGGAGGAAAGCAGGACAGCTAGTGCTGGCAAGTACAAACACGAATGGCTGGCTAGTCACTTAAAGCAGGCCCACAGTTCAGTGCCTGGCTGGGTAAGAGTCTCTCCTGGCCAATGTTAATGGAGAGCAAGTTGTTCTGCCAAAGGCACTAGCCTGGTTGAGCCAAACTCCACTGTTTCAGGAAGCAAGCCCCTCCATTGCATGTGGAGAATTATTACCTTCAGGCAAAGAGTAGAGGTTGTAAGAATGGACATACAAGTGAAACACGGGTACCAAAAATGGTAAAAACTTATGAGATCACCTTGTCCTTCCCTCACACCTAGTCAATACAGGATTGTTCCCTCACTGACTTCAGAACAATGCCACTTAACCTAGATGCAATTGTGCTGCAGGAACTGCCAAACACAATGCAATGAAGACCAGAGAACGAGCTCATATGAGTTAATCTAATTCCTGCAATAAAACAATCCAGGGCTCTGGTCTCCGTCCTGCAACATTCTCCTGAGCGAACCCTTTTCCAAGCCAACTCTTGAGTTTGCTAACACTCAAACACAAGCTGGAGCCACTGGTGGGCTGCTGAAATAACCTGGAGCTGGGAAAAAGCAGCAAAACAATATGTTCTTTCTACTAAAACTGTTGCTTTGTTTAGATGGGATCCATAAACTTTGTTATTCACAAACATTCAGGGAGCAGAGCTTTATTTCCAAGAATGCTCATGGAGAGGAAATCCATTGTGTAGGCCAACATGAATAGACCCTTGGTGTGAAGTTTTTATGGGAAGCATCCAGGTGGCTAGTGAGAAAATAGCTTCTTATCAAGTAAAGTAATGCATTACAACTACAGATGATTCCCAAGCAGTTGGAAGACATCCCCACCTGTGAGGCACACATCACCCCACGAGGAGTCCGAAACAATGCCACACAGCAAACACACAGCAGGAACAGCCACCCCCTCTACCAAATCCACCATTAACCAAAGCATTCACATTCACTGTTTGTAAGTCATTGCAGAGCCACTGGCACTAGACAGCAGAAAGGAGCATCCCATATATTCCTTGGACTATCTTAAAATGCCTTATACGTAATAGACCTAAAAACAAAGGGTTAAAATTAATTGCAGGGTCCACTAAAATGCTTTCCTGGAAATGGCCTGAGCAGCAAACCTATCTCCTCCTCCTTCTTAAAATCATGTAGCTGATAAAAAGCAGAAAGTCTTTCATCACTATTTCGTATGCATAATTAGGTTTAGTTTGCAGAGCTATGAGTCCTGAGTTTGCAAGTGCACACACACAAACACACACACAGAGACCTTGTTCATTCATGTGACTGGTACCCAGAAACACAATTCCTCAGCCAGTGTCTGGGTGGCAAAGATGAAAATGCATTTCGATATTATTGGTGCTGGAACGCAACAGCATGAACAAAAATATGTCCACCAAGTGCAACACATTGTAAACGGGAGAATAAGTAAAATAAACAAATACATGTAATTTCATCTGGGTCACAAGTTGACTCAACGTGACATTTCCTTTTGTAGTGAAGAACACTGGAAAAAAAAGAGCTTATTTATACATACTGGAATATATTTGGCTAATATTTTTTTCTAGCTCTTTTGGTTATTTTTGCAGTAAGCCTAAGTGTTTAGAGGCTTCCCCCCCTTTCAAGATCAAGATTTTCTTTCTGCTTTACCTCACAGAATCATAACTGATAGTTCTGCATCCTTAAAAATGACTGCTGTACGGCTGCGAGCAATGACCACACCATGTGATCTTGCCCCAAACTCAAGCAAGAGATTAGGCTGTAAGCAGTAGCTCTAACTTCAATATGATCAGCTATTTAAAGGCATATGAAACAACATCCATTTCTCCCATGTTCACTTTCTTCTCTGAGTGATGCTTTGCAGCTGTGTCTCTTCCAACAGCAAGGCAGCCAGGACTCCCTGGGGAGCACATTTACACTGCTCTTCTTGAAGGGCTAAAGTGGGAACACGCGTCCTTCTGTGTCCCTGGACACACACACTCACACACAGAGCCCTGTGAAGCCCTGTGGGTGGTTTTCATGGAAGAGAAAATGCTGGCTAAAGCTCCTCTTGCTCTGCCTGCCGAGTACAGAGTGAACACAGTCCTGGTCTCAGATGAGTACCTCGTGCTCCCTGGGCTGGGCGAGGTGCCGTGGTCAGGACTGAGTGCACACATGGGGGTTTGCTGAGCTGGAGGATACAGAGCACAAGGGCAACAGCAACAGCTCAACTCCCTGTGCAGGTTTCCATCCAGAGCACTCAAAGCACTGTGCACAGGGAGTAGGAATCACAGGGAGGGAGAAAGAGGGGAAGAGGTTGACCCAGTCACTGAGAAGCCAGCTGGCTGCAGGGTACATGTTCGGAGTGCCAGACCAGGCTAGAAGCATCACAGCATCCTACACAGTCACTCACTTACCATGAGCAGCAGAGTATGGCAAGCACAAATAACGTGAAGTACAACAGAGCAAGCCAAGCCTTGCTCTGGGCTGAACACCCCTCCGCAGCCCTTTGGGAAGGTGCCAGTGCAAAGCCAAGGCTTGCTGTGAAATATCACGTATGTCTGTGTTGAGGGACTTGGGGAAATCCAGAAGAGGGCTTTTTAACAAGGAGATGAGGAAAGACTGGCAAAAGCAAGGAAGTGCCCAGAGCTCCCTGTCCACCCAGAGTGACACTGCAGCATGAGCAAATGAGATTATAGCCATCAGCAGCTCATCAGCCCTGTGACAAGGGCAAGAGTAATCGCCTCTGCTTAAACACAGGACCTGAGACAGACCAAGAGCAGCTACACCAGTGGTGGGAGCAGCACAGCAAGCCTCTGCCCCGGGTCTCTGGGGTTCACATAAAATGGGGCCAAGAATGGACAAGGCCATCCATCTGAGCCAAGCAGCAACAGTCACAGAGCAAAGGAGACAGGAAGAGGATCTGCTCTTCAAGGCTCTTGCCTGTGCATTACCAACTCAACTGTTGTCCACATGACTCCCTGCATCACCCCTGTGTTTCCCCTTGTGCCCCTGGCAAGGGTGTCCTCGGGCTTACAGCTCACTGTGCCTGCAAGGTTGGCAGGAAAGGCTGACCTAACCCTGCACCAAGCAGGCCCTCAGACCTATTGTCTGGAAATCAGGGTAATGATGGATGCCTAGGATGTTTCATCATTTCCCAGCACTGTTACAAGGCCCACATTTAAACCTCATCAGAAACATTTTGGTTTCCTTTCTGATTTTTATGTGCTTGGAGTGCTGGCTATACCCCCTCCAGCCTTTGTTCTCCTGTTATTAAAAAGTGTTCCATTTTTCAGAAAATGAGTAGCACTGTAGAACAAACCTATGAACCTCTTCAAGCAGTCCAAACCTCTTGCATTAGCTGCAAGATCTCAGTGAGGAGTTTGCCACTTGGGACATGTCCTTCACAACTTCCCTATCCCTCTCCCCCATCCATCCTCCATCACTCCCTTCTCAGCTTTTTCCCACACTTGCCATGAGGTCTAACAAATGAAAGGCTAGATAAGTCAGCAGTAGAAAACAGGACAATGAGCTTTTAAATGCATTTGACAAAGAGGTTAAGACAAGGAGGTTAAAAGGCTAGGAGCCTTGGCCTGAGCTTTAATAGAGACCTGGGCCCATGGATGTAGGGAAGCCCAAGGTGAGGCTGGTCAGGGCCATTCCAGTTTTTCACTGCCTTCAAGGCCTGGCACAGCCACTGGCTGGATCCTCCTGTTGGTCTCTGTTCCCAGAATGGCATTTCCTTCAGGCAGAGCTGGTGTGTCCTCCTTGTACTAGGACAGCACATGTCTGCATGCACAGGCACAACATGATTTTGATATTTACCCATCTTGATTTTCCATCATTCCCTTCTGTTAATGTTTTTTTTCCCCCCCCCACATTTGTGCAGAAATTAATACCCAAGGGTTCCAGGCTTGACTTGGGCTTTTATTGCCTCTGTGAGAGCTTATAGAAATAGTGGCAGCTATACCACCATGGTTTGGAAAAGAGATTATGTGCAACAGCTTGCATGTTTCAGTGGCTAACGTAATAATGTGACAATTACAGCTCTCTGTTGGGTCTGGTCCAGCTGTTTGTCCAAGAGGTCTCTAGGTGCAGCTGTTCTCACCACCAGACCCAGATCCTTTCAGTTACTGTTGAAATTGTGCCATAAACCTGCTGATGCATTTTGTTTCTCTTCCTTGAAAGCACCTGCTTGAGATGCATGGCTGGTTTTGTTATTAGATAGTCAGAAAAGGCAAAAATTGAATTCTGCTTTCAGGCACTTCATGGAGTAAGGTGAGTTCTCACTTTGGAAGGGGTTGTACCTCTCTTGCAAGCTCTACTAATAAATTCACCTGTGTCTGCTCCCCAGACTTGCCCTCTACTTAGGGGACACTTGAAATGGTCAGTAAGAATTAGCCTGCCTCTTGCATGTGGACTGGCCTAACAAAATGCAGATCACTGCAGAAGTGAGGATAATGCAAATACCTATTGCAGCTTTAGCAAATAACTCATATGAACTGAGTTCATATGAACTGAGAGGGAGAGGATGTCCACTCCAGCAGGTGGGATTGTCTCAATTTCTCTGTGATTTTGATCCATAGTATGAGTTCGAGGCATTATTTGCACCAGTAGTTGAAAATGTGTGAAGGAGTTAAAACTCAGTGACTCCTAGAGGGACAGGACCGGTGCAGTTTGGGGAGGATAATGCTGTTATTCAGCTGAAAAAGATCCACATGATCCCAATGCCATCACTGGCATGCAGGGGCAGCAGAGCCTCCCCCTTGGAGCAGGAGGAAACGATTTGCAGTCCCTGGAGGAGGCAACTCGCTGGGGTCAGGCAGCATGTGCAGGCCTGCAAGGCTGGAGGTCCCTTGTGCCAAGAAAAATATCTTGGCCATGCTTCCTCCGAGCCCTCGGTAGGCAGGGCAGCCCCAGTGGTTTCCTGCAGACCAGTGAGCAAGTGCACAGCCAGGGATGTGTGTCGTGCTTGGAGCCTGCCCACCTACACCCACCTGCTGCTTCAGAGAGCTGTGTCCTTTCACCCAGCAGTGGCCACTGCACTTCAGCTTCCCTGGGGCTGGCAGATCCCCCTGCAGGTCCCAGCTGCTCACAGCCCTTGCAGCCAGCCAGGCATGAGGCTGGGGGAGGTTGTGGGTCTGTGGCTGGGAAGGACATCCTTATGGGGCTCCTCTGGCACCCGCTCACCAGTGGTGCACACAACCTCTGGGGGTTTTACCCACAATATGCAATTAAGATTTCTTTTTTGCCTAATTCTATCTTCTTCTTAGTTTTGGCCTTTCTCCTTTAAAGCTTAACAGCCCGATTTCCTCTTGCCTTGCCTACATCTGCATTGATGCCAAATAGACCACCAGCCTGAAGGCACTGAAGTGTTGCTGCTTTTGCAAAGCATGGAATAGGAACGTGAGATGCAAAGGAGAAGGGATTAGGGCAGCCAGAGTCCTCATGCCCAAAAATGAGCCTGGATGGCTTTACCTCGGCTGCCCTTTTGCAGACCTGCACTTCATTCACAAGCCATTTCCTTTATTCTTTTTTAAAAAGAACTGGGATCACATCAAACAATCCTCCTGACATGAGGGCTGGATGGGCCTACCTTCTTTAAACTAATTCATTTCGAATAAGCTTCAAAACCATCAAATAAAATCAGCCCTTCTTGCAAATGTGTTTGTCGTTTTTGGCGGCCATCGATGTGCTGTGAAGAAATCTGTCACGTGCCTTGCCTTCAGAAAAGCATGAGAAAACACTCGCAGCCTTCCCTGAGATAAGAAGCCACAAACAAATCAGAAACAACAAGCGAAAACTCAATTCAAGGTTTACTCCAGGATGGACGTCTTGCTACGATAAATTAAGGTGTTTTTCATTATTAAAAATAAACAAAGCAATGAAAGTGAACCATGTCACCATTCATATGCTTAAAAAACATCTTTAATCTGCTTGGGAAAATCTTTTTTTCCCCCTAACAGGAAAAAATATTAGTTGTCCAGATAACAAGCAAAACAAAATCAACCAAAGGGCATCAAGAGACTTCCTGAAATTGAAAAAACAATGTTTTGTGTAACAAGTAAAAAAAAAACAAACAAACCCAAAACAAAAACAAAACAACCACATAGAGCAAGCAAAATGATTCCTCCAGCTTCTTCGGGTCGTCAGTGGTTTCAGGAACATGAGGAAGAGCCACACAAGCAGTCAAAAGTTTTATTTAACCTTGCAGCATTTTACAGCTGTCCTAAGCCTCTTCCCTTCTCCCTTCCCCCTCCCCAAACCCCCGGAAACCATTTGTCTTTCTAGTGCCTTATTTTTAACAGCTCAGCTCGGCCCCAAAGGGACGTGTGTAAAAACAACGAAAGAACTTAATCCGGCAGCTTTGGGGTTCCCAGGACTGAAATAGCAAGGCTGATGCAAATCAGGATAGAAGCTGCTTTGGAAGAGGGAGCAATACCTCCTCCTCTTGAGGGAGAGAGGGATGGAAGGAGGCAGAGCCAAGATGATGGGCAGCCCAGACACTCATCCACTGTGAGACTGGGAGATGTGGGCAATGCTGGGCTGGGTTAGCAGGGATGCTCGGGACCCCGTTCATCCTGCAGTAAATCAGCCCTCTGGAGATGCACAGGGAAGTTTGCACAATGTCTGCCCAAACTCTGCCTGGATCCCTGCCAGGGCTGGGAAACTTTCATTCTCATGAGTTCACAAATTTCACCTACAAGAGCCTGATTTAAACAATACAGGAGACAGTGTGGCATTCCTTCCCACATCCCTCTCGGCCACTGCACTGTGAAACCACAGGAAATCATTAGCTGGGCCTGCTAAGAACTTCTGGATCAAACAAATTATTCGGATTTGATGAATTCAGAGATTTTTTTTTTTCTTTGTTTAAAGCCATTTATGATTTTCACAGGTTCGTTTGTGATGCTGGTTTATGCAGTTTCTAATGTTTGGCTGTGTAGTTTAAGTGGAGCAATACAGGGTTCAAAGGCCTCCCATGTTGCAGTTACCATGGCTTTAAGTAGCAACGTTGCTTGCAATCAGGTAATTAAGCCATGAATGTGTATCTGCTCCCTAACAAATGCACAGTGGCAGGTCCAACCCTCACACATTTAGGAGCTGGTTTCAAATGTGGCCTCTGAAATGCTGAAAGACCTTTCCTGAGAATATTTACAGCAGAAGTCAGTCCATTGAATGTTTGCAAAGAGTAATCCCCAGACAGGTGTAGCAGTAGCCAAAGCAAATTGGTTTAGAAATGTCAACATATATTCATGGATTATTTGCCCAGCTTAAGCGTTTATAGTAAATGTCAATAGAGCTGGCAATAAGGTTCAGCTTACCAGCAAGGAAACCCTTAGCCTTGCAGCACACACATCTACCACAACAGGAGAGCAACACAAGCCCGCTGACAGAAGGAAACCCACTGAGGAGGGTGATGAGAGGGAAAAGCTCTATCAAATGTACATTCACCTTTTCTGGGGCTACTCCACCAAGGCAAGGTTAGCAATCTGTGGTGCTTTCAGCATATCTGATCTTCCTTGCCAGCACAAGGTCCCTTTGTTCAGCAGGGTGGTTTCCAGCAGCCCAGAGCTGTCCTTCCAGTCAGCCACCAGCTGCAGGGCGAAAGGGGCACATTTCCCACACGGGTGTGCAGCCTGTAAGCATCTAGGAATGCTCACCTGCATCCTTTGGCAGGTGACACTCCCACACCTTTCTTCCTCCAGCAGACATGGCACTTGCCAGCGTTCCACCAAGGGACTGATTTACTGCATCAGTCTGCTGGCCAGGAGCAAGAAACCCTTCAATGGGTAAGTCAGGCGACATACGGCGTTTGTGCTGCACACAGCACTTCCACTCGTGCAAACAGGAGAAGTCAGCCTCGCCACCTTTTACAAAAAGGTCTTCAGAACAGAAAAGCATCCTGGGTTTTGATTTCAAAAGCTGTTTGCCACAGAGCTCCCTCCCAAGGCAGAGCATGGGCAGCAATGTGCAACCCAGGGCAGCTCTGGGCTGGCTGTGCACCACTGCATCCATTGCTGACCTTGCCCTCCCTGTGCAGCCTAGTCCAGGGCAGGCAGCGGCCCAAAAAAGAGATCTTGTGTGTGAAAAAGGTGTCCATGCTCACTGCTGAGAGCAGGGCAGCAAGCTGCAGGGAGTTCCTTTAGTAACTGCAGAGGTTCAGCCATGTCCACCCCTAGCTGCTGGAAACCTTTCCATGAAGAAATAAGTGATTTAAGGAGTCGTCATTAATAACAAACAATAGAACTTCTTTTTTTTTTCTTTTTCTTTTTTTTTTTAATTTGATGGGTTTTTTAGACCTGTGACACATCCTGCCCTTGGGCACTGCTCCAGAAGCACAAAGCTGCCATGCTCCCACTGTCCCCATGGGCAGTGGGCTGGAGGCTGCTCCTAAATAAACTTGAACACCCAGCAGACACTTTCCTCTTTGTCCATCTCAGTTGTGTTACAGGAGAAAAAACATGCCAGAGATCACAAACCTCTGCAGCAGCCACAGTCCCTCCTGCAGTACCACTCTTGGCATAAATCAGCCCAGTGCCAAATGCAGCTCTTCCTTGGCTTGGCTCAGCCACAGGAAGGCTGATTTTTAATCTTACTGACACCCTGTTTACACCAGAGAACCTGCTTTGATTGCAGCTGGCTTCCAGCTTCCCTCTGCCAGACTTGCCTCGCACCGTGCCCGACCCTTGCAGACACTGTGGGAAGCATTACCTTCTCTACAAGCCACAGCCACTGGCTGCCCAAAGGGACAGGCCACCACAGAGCCTTGAAATACTCATCCAGCAAGGGGATAAACTGCACAGCTCTGCTGCCTCCATTTGCTCAGCATTCCTGATCAAGGGCTTCTTCCTGCAAAGTCACCAGGCCCATCTTGAGCCAAAGTGCACTCACTCAGCTGCACCATATCCTGACAGGATGTCAGCAGTAAACAGTAGGTAAATACTCATGCTTTATCATTGGTTAGTATTTGTTGTTTTTAGAGAACTGGACTAAAATTCCCACTGAAAAAAAAATGTGTACAACAAAAGTAGTTTCTATTTTCTGCCCACAGGAGAACCATGTGAAGAGAGCCATTTCCGTCATCATTATTCCCCACACAAAAAAGTTTGATGATGTTTGTGTTGGATTTTTAGATACTTTGCATCTATCTACTTCATAGTTGGGAAATTATTATATTTATTAACAAACATATTATGGATCAATAAGGAACTATCCAGTACCCACAACTGTTTGCCCTTTGCAATGTTGACCTTCTTGGATCAGTGGAAGCCCTGCAACCATCCCTCAGGTGCAGAGCAGGCACTCCTTAAGCATGACTTTTCTCACACCATTCAAAATTGGTTTTGTAAAATAATTGTGGGTGGAAGTGAGCTCTCTGCAAAAAGCACACTCCTTCAAAAATTAAGGAGTAACTGAGCACAGCAAGCAAAGCCTTATTCTGGCATGACTAAAACATAAACAGCTATTTGCTGGAAATCACTGGCAGCATTTTCTCAGCAAAGGTTATTGTGAGAAGATATAATTGATATTAATGTCTAGGGTTATCTCATCTGATTGTATCAGCAAAATATGGGATCACTTGGTAATTACTTTTAACATGATTTTCGCAGGAGAGCAGTCGACGCTGGAGAACAGAGTTGTCTTTTTAAACGCAGCAAAATACTGCCTAATTATGAATTAAACCCCAGGCTCAGCCAAGTTAGCAGCCTCTGGATTGATTTTGAGCTAGCAGCACTTTCCCATTAAACTTTGGATGATTCTCATAGTCATTTTTCCATGGAAGTAACACTTTTCTGAAAAAAAATAATGTTGTTAGCCTGCAGAACATTGAAATGATACAATAGCTGCTTGCTTGGAGCTCACTCGCCACCTGCTTTTCCTTGTTTTGTTTTCTAGCCTCTAATTACTGAGCAGAGTCAATTCCTAATGAGGCAGTTTGATTTCCTGTTTTTCATACTTCTTGAGCTGCTTAAAGAGCCTGTCCAACATAAAAGGAACCCTTTTCTAAACAGATTTTAAATTAATTATAATAACCTTGGTGGTTGTTGTTGTTGTTGCTCTGCATGTGTGCATGTGTGTGTGAGTGAGCGCCTCTGAGTTTTCCATGGCTGTGTTTCTCATTTAACATTTCCACACGAAATAACCTTTTTTTTTTTTTTCCTCCTGTTTTCCTCTCCCCCCCTCCCCCCCCAACAATGCAAACTGGAAACTCTTGTCCAGGAAATTGTAGCCACAGAAACACTGTGTCTGGGGCTGAGGAGGAAAAGGTGGTGATGTCATGAATAATTGGGCTGTGAGAAAAAACGGAGCATGAATAAGGAGGGAAATATTCTGACGTCCGTCTTTAAAGCTGGAAGATAAACACTTGTTGTGAATGGTACACGCTGCCTTCCAAAAGGGCTGGTAGGAAGAAGAGCAGTACTAAATGACTGCTCAGAAATACATGAATGATGCTAATGAGGTCTCTCAGCCCTTTCCTAGCCCTACCAAACACATGTGACACCTCTCAGTTTGTGTCTCAGTGCTTCCCCCGTGGATAGCAGCAGCACTGGAGCGCTGCTGCCTTCCTGGGATTTACAGCAGTCCCAGACCTCCTCCTGCCTCTGCTCCCTGCTCACTCTCTCCCTGCCTGCTCCCTGTGGCACTGTGAGAGGCTGCTGCAGGCTGGGGCTGCACAGGCTGCAGGTGTGGGGTGGCCATGAGCTCTGACCTTGCCCAAGAGGTTCCACTGGACACTGCTCCCTTCTGGCTGGCCACACGAATCTTGCAGCTGTCTTGGTGCATGGATGGACAAAACACTGCCAGGCAGATCCTCCTGGCATGGAAAAAACCCTGGCATCATCCACTTGGCATCTTCCCAGCACTTCAACACCCCTTGCCCCAGTCCCAGGGTGGTGTTTGTGAGGCCACTCACAAAAGGAACCTGAGGACTTTGCTACAGTGCCAGTTCCCCCATCACCTTGCTCTTTGCATTCTTTAGCCAAGAGTCTTCTCAGAAAAATTCCCCATGGGAAGCTTTACTGGGAGCAGAGCCTGCCACCATGCCTTGGTGACAGGCCGCAGGCTCTGCAGAATTGTGAAGGTGGCTGAGGATGGTTGTGTGTTTGAACAACAGCCACAACAACAACAACCACTGAACTGTTGTGCTGGGCTGCTTGACAAGGGCCCGGGAGAAACGCATTCCCTGTCCCAGAACGTTTGGAGAAGAAAGCAATGGATTTGCACCAGTCAGCCCCTGGACCTACTACATTTGTGAGTGAATGAAGCTTCTCTGTGAAAACTGCATATGAAGCTCATTGAAAAATACACAACCTGCTGCTAGAAACGCAATGGAAGGCAGTCCATGCTATAGCTCTAAAAATTCGAGGGAGCCTTGGCTGGGGAGGGCTGCATTCCAGCCCCACCCAAATCATAAAGCTGAGAAAACTTCAATGGGCTCTAGCTCCTGGATTATTATTATTATTATTATTATGACAGGGTTTTCCTCTCAGGATTCAGACTCCCTGTAAATGGTGGGAAAAAGGGTTTTATACAACCTCCAGTCTCCACATGACAAAGTGACTGCCTATTCCTACAGGCATCTGAACAGAATAGACGGAATAAGCTATTGTCTGTGCTCAGAAGTCAGCGGCTGCACCGGCACTTGATTGGTCCAGGATGTAGAGGAACAAAAAGGTCATTGAATAAAAGAAGAACAATACTTTTCATGAAACAAATGAGCTTTTGCTAATTTATAACATGTTTGGATTGGGTATCATATACATCAAAATGATGTAATTAGTAAATGTCATTTTCTGGAGAGAGAGAGTTCAGCAAACCCTTAATGATGGGAATTTCCTGCCCTGGACTGGAGTCTCTGGACTACCAGGGCATCATAAAGATTCTGTATTTCACTAATAATTAGAATGGACACAAAGTGGGACCTAGATGTATGACAAGGGGAAAAAGGAAAAAGTTCACCTACTGTGAAGGTTAGTTGCACTGCAGGATTAATGATAGAAACACAATGGGCTGAAGGGTGATTTAAAACTGTCTTGCACATTTCACACTCAGTGTTTGAAATATGGAATTTGAATTGTTCCTACCTCCAAATACCCACATCCCTCAAACGTGTTGTTACTTGGGTGATGGTGTTTCTGCAGCGGGCACAGCCATGGGCTCAACTCCCAAAGCACCTCAGTCAGAACAAGACAGAAGCTCTGCAGTTTGTCCAGCACTCTGCTGAACACATTAAATTGCAAGGGTGATTTTCAATGGGACCTCCACACGTTCAACACCACCAGAAGTTTTGAGTGTGTTGCTCCCCTGCATACTCACATCCACATGAAGTCACATTGACAGTGCAAGGCAGAATCACACCTGGGGTTACACTTTCCAGGTCTGACAGACAAACCACTGTCAAGATGCTTCACTCAGAAGGGAGCCAAGAGTACTGGAGACCTTGCGTAGGAAGCATTTCTCAAGCAGTGCCATTACAGGTTGCATCAGGCAAAAACCTCCTGACATTAGCAAAGCCAGAGCCACTGCGAGACATGAGGAACATGCACAACCTACTTGTTAAGGAAGAAAAGTATTTTACCCTTGTTTTGCAAGTCAGGCTTGACACTAAGCTGAGGGTAGACTTGTCCAAGCCCATCTGAAGGAGCAGCTGGCTGCAGCAGTGAAAACCAAAAGGTCTAAGCTCACTCTTTAGATATGTCTGCCATCTTCAAATAAGCATATCAGCTACATCAGAACTGCCTTGTGTCTTTTCCTCCAGATCCTGAAACCAGTTCTGGCTGAATGTTGATATAAAGACAGAAAAACGCTGTTTCTGTTTGCAATATAGAATCATGGGATAGTTTGAGTTGCAAGGGACCTTTAAAGGTCATGTAATCCAACACCCTTGCAATGAGCAAGGACATCTTCAACCAGATTGGGTTATAAAGGATAAAGGGACAACAAATAGTGGGGGGCTATCAGACTCAAAGAGTCTACCAAAAAGGCTGTGCTCTGACCTAGTTGCTTAGACCCAGGAGATGAGAGAAAATCCACTGATTGGTTTTCATTTCATATGTTGCTGACTCTTTGCCTCCAGAAGTTTTGCACGAGTTTTTGGACCCAAGGCTCCTGCTGTAGCATGAAAATCCCCAAGATGTTTCAAGAACGGTGTGGCACAGTCTGTTCTTCAGGGCACAGAGAAGCTCAGCTGCTTTCCAAAAGCAAAAGTCCTCTACAAAAGGGCAGGGCACTGAATTGGGTTACCACCTAGAATTTTTTTTTCTCTGGTGGAAAAACCCAATAGGCAGGTTTATGAACAGAAATCTCCTCTGGCAGTGGCCTCTGCCTTCTCTGAGATATGCAATAAAGATGTTATATTAGTTCATGTTTCCTTCTTTGCAGGAATTGCTCAGGCACAAATAAAACAATTACATGATTTGGAAAAACTTCCTTAATCATTTGTACTGCAACTTTATTCTTCACAGCAAATTAAATGTATCTGGGAACTAAACCAAAGACTCAAAGGTCCAGTAAACTCTAATCACAGAACTTCTTCTGCCTGTAATGGGCATGTTTGAGCAGGAAATATTTAACTGTTAAGGGATTTTTGCCTCTCTATTAGCAAAGGAAGGACACCTCTAAATGTGACATTCTTGTCCCCAGGAAATACCCTTACATTCTCGGCAAGTTCAGAAAGGAAAACACTCCACGGCAAATAATTTACTTCACACCCGCTTCTTTCCTTTTCTTTAATTTGTTTTTTTTTTTCAAAAAATTCCTTCTGCTGCCAATTTTTCTATCTTTTATGAAGATTAACCCAGCAAGTCCCACGTTTGTGAGCATCTCTAACAGAAATCTGCTAAATTAATAATCTTGAGTCATCAAAACCATGTTCTGGAAGGCCCTGGCTGAGCCAGCTGCAATTCTGTGAATATGGGAGGGGAAAAAAGAAAAAAAAGAAAAGAAAAAAAAAGTGAAAAAAAGGGGGAAAAAAGGGGAAAAAAAAGGGGAAAAAAAGGAAAAGAAAGAAAGAAAGAAAAAATTAATAAAAAAAAGCTAAGTGTGAATTTTCTCCTTGGAGGGAGAGCTAAAAAGCAGAAAAGGTTACCACACATCTGCTGATCCACTGCACAGTCACCATTTCTCTGCTCCCAGCTAAACAACATCAGCATGACCCTCTGTACAGCTGAGAGAGGTACCTGCTGGCAGGTGGAGTGGCACTTCATCATAACAGGAACAAGGATGCAGCCCTTCCAGCAAATACTAGAGTATGACACACCACAAAAGCAGGTACAGGTGTTGACTCACAGACAATCCACCTTTTTTCAGCAAACTTCTTATTTCCCATAAATGAGTGCATAGAGCCCACTTTCAGTTCCTCTAAGTTTCACTGCAGTTAAACTCTGCTTTGTGTTCACCAAATGATAAGATCAGGACCATAATCTCAAGGTGATAGCAGCTCTCTTCAGCTTCAGCTATTATAAAGCTGAAGATTCATAGAAACCACGTTAATGGGCTGGATGACAAGGCTTGTAGGTGAAAGTGAACTTGCTGTAAACATAAATAGCCCATGACTCTGAGTGTGGGTGGCAATGCACCGAAGAAATGAGCAGCTCTTGCTTATTCTAGTGGTTTCCTATGGTTTTGATTTCTGGATGGACAGAAGGAATAAAGATATAATTTCAGTTAAGCATTCATTTTTCTCTCTACGTGGAAAACACACCACTGAGCTAACCAGTCCCTTCCCATTGTATCAGTCCAAGCTCATATATATTGCAAGTAACTGCATTGTTCAAACTTTGTCTTCAGATTTCACGAAGTGTGTTCTCACAGATCCCTCACTCCACTGCTGGCAGATGTGGATGGAGCTGCCACTCCATCTCCTCAAAAACTTTGTTGTTCTTTCCTGTCCCTTTCCTGTGGATGGAAAGACCAGAGCCCTGTGCAGAGCTCCAGAGATGACAATATTGCAGATCTGAAGTACAAGCAGTTGAGTTTTATCCCCAAGTCCTGTCCTAAAATCTTTTGAGATTCTACCTGCATGTCCCCAAAGGAAGGTGTGAAAATAACAGCGAGCATGAGGCAGTTTGGTCTATTGAGAGCTTCACAGATTCAGTGGGCAGAAGTGATCAGCTGCCACGTAACACAGGGCCATCAAATGTCACCCGGGATTCAGGCCCTGCCTGTGCACAGAGGACATGTATTACCATAAACATAATGGTACACAGTAATGTCCTGGAAAAGCAGGGAGTTTTCAGCCTGGATATATCCATGGTGCCGATGTGGTAGGGTTCTCTGCATCCTTTTGGAATGAGGGTCCATCAAAACAGACAGATTCCAGGCTTAGGTGTTACCAGCAACCTCACTACCAAACTCCACAGAAATCATCACATATCTATAAACCTCTGGCAATTTACTTAAGTAACTCCCTGGTTTGGGGAGAGAGAAAATATACGTTAACAGTGGGTCTAGTGAGAAATCTCACTTGAGCACTAGCATGCATACTCCCACACATCCACACACCCAGTTTGCAGGGAAATGGCCAGGGCAAAACAATCACTGCTCCCAGAGTTTTCATACTTTGATTTACTCTGATTTGTGACCTGCTTTACTGATAAAGAGCTGGCAGAAATTATCAGCTGTTATCTCCACAGAAATAGCTTCCTTTGCTAGACTAGCTTTCAGCACTTCCTCACAGTCACCTGAGACCTGGGTCTCTCAAAAAAACCCTCTCTGATCAATGCAAAACATTGATCCTCATTTGCATGTTTGAATTAGTCTCACAGCCTGCTTGGTGCTGCTCTGCTCCCTATTGCCCAAATGCTCTCCCTCTCCAGCTACCCCAGCAGGCAATGGCAGCCCAGCCCCCCAAAGAGAGTGAGATCTCACCTAGACAGAGGAGAGGAAAGTAAAAGTATCTAAATCCTGAGGGACAACCCTGCCCTGAGTCCAGCTAAGGGAAGTCTTCCCATTCCTGTGGCACTGTATTAAGGCAGGATAGAGACAACAACTCCAGAGAGTCAGGTGCTTTCAGACCATCCCTACATTACTCACCAAGTACAGCCACAAACTTTGCACTTCACATTTCAAGGACTTGAAATTACAAAGGACTCATAGACAGAAATTACTCCTATGAGTTATTAACCTTTAGGTCAAAGCAGTGTAAATCAACTTCCATCTGTTAGCAATGGGGAGCTCCACATTTCATCCAACCCTGGGACTTTCTAGACTACAGTGACCGAAGTTAACCAGTGCTGAAAAACAGCAGATCAGCAGTCTCAGCAAAATCACCAGCAGGACCTGCTGGCTCAGGGACTTGTGGCTTCTCTTCAAGTCACCACCCAACATATCAGTGACCAAAAGACACTGCCACCCCTACACACTGTCTTACATACAGTGAATTGGATGGCTCCTGCCTTGCTGCCCATGGGTACCAATCCACAAGCAAAGCATGCAAGCAGCTTTTCTGACGGGTGTAGTACAAACTTTCCAATGCTGCTGGCTACCCCTCTACATTGCCATGAAGGAGCACCAGATGATGTGATGGTTTTGGCTGGGATGGACTTTGTTTTCATCATAGTAACTAATGAGGGCTGTGTTCTGGATTTGTGCATTGATACCACGGGAATGTTTTTGGTACTCCACAGAAGTGCTTACACAGTGCCAAGACCCTCCCTGCCTCTGCCCCACCCCACCAGCAAGTGGGCTAGGGTTGCACAAGCTTTTTGGAGCAGACATGGCTGGGACAACTGACCCCAACTCACTAAAGGGATATTCCATACCTTATGGCATCATGTTCAGTAAAGGGGGAAGAGGGGAAAAAGAAGGAAAAGGGTATTTGAAATTATGGAATTTTTCTTCCAAAGTCACTGTTATGTGTGATTGAGCCCTGCTTTCCTGTAAATAGCTGAATGCTTCCCTGCCCATGGGATATAATGAATTAATTCCTTGTGTTGCTTTATTTACACCTGCAGTTTTTGCTTTGCCTGGTAAATTGTCTTTATATCATCCCATCAGTTTTCTCACATTTGCCCTTCTGGTTCTCTCCTGCATCCCACCACAAGGGAGTGAGCAAGAGGCTGGAGTTAAACCACAACAGATGAGTGGCACAGAATATCTTACACTTCATCTGCTTGTGCTGTAGTGGATCCATTAGCAAGGGAGAGTATCAGCCTATAAAGTTGCCTGTCAAAAATCTCCCAGCTGCACTGAATTCAAGAAAAAATTAGTTTGGGGCATCGCAAACCTGGTCTGAACCGTGACCCACTGACACAGAATTTGGTGGCTGCTTTCATTGGTTTAACAGTGTCTGATAGGATTATGGGCAGCACATTTCCAGGCTAGCTAAGCTCTACACAAAGCACTTCAATAAATATGGCAGGACTGAGTCCGTTGTCAGAGGTGCTTTGGTGTCCACAGCAATACAAGGCTTCGGCTCTCCTGCAGATTTCTAAGCAACAGAACTTGCCAATCTCTGTTATTTTAGGAGTGAACTGAAAACACTTTGGTGTTGATACACCACAAAACTCAACCATACTGTGAACATTGCTATGTTTTGCTAAGAAAGGTTTTTTAAGTATTGTACTTGTTTTTTCAGTATTGTACTTGTACAGCAGCTTTTATTGGCACTTCCTCATCCAGGCTGCAGCCACTGCGAGTGTGGGGATTTTTGTGAATTTTCTAATCACCCTTGCTGGCTGCCTCTGAATGACTGTGCAGATAAAAGTAATGTGAATGAAAGTAATGTGAACAGCAATTTTAGAACTGAGCTTGATTTCATCAATTTTCCAATCTGGTAAGTAAGAAGAGAAAGAGTCAGAGCTAAGAACTTGTTCTGAGAATTAATGACAACCAATGCACAGCAAAGGCACTCAGTTGTTGATTTTTTTTTTTCCCAAATGGTTGCCTTCAGAAGAGCAGATACACCCATATCTGGGATATCATGGTTTTGTGGGCTAAAGAAGACTTCCTGGGCACCTCTTTAAATCCAGTCCCCTGCCCTCTGTCCCACCTCCTTCTCCAGCCCACACAAAGAAATTATCTCCGTATTTTTTCTCCTGTTACTGTTTTCTTATGTTCTTTATCATCTTTCCTTCATTTTTTATGCTGAAATCTTAGCAAGAAACATCATCTTCAGCACCTATCGACTGCTTATTCTCCATCCAAAATATCCCACAATCTCTGGCCTCAGCTGCAATCTCCAAACAAAATTGTACCAGCAATAGACCAAGGATAAGTGTCTTTCCTGTCACACAGCTTTCTCTCTCTGTTTCACCACTCCTATCCTGCTGTAGTGCTGGCTAGCAACAGAGCTCAGCTCAGTGCACATCACATGGAACACCTGCCTCTGGGTTTAGGAAGAGCTTCCTGGCTGGGCTGCCTTGCCTCAGGTAAGAACAGGGATGCCACCTTGAGCAAGAACCTTATGAGAACCACAGAAGTGCATTGGCAGGTGAGTATATTTCCTATTTTTAACCATTTTCTCACCACCTCTAGCAAGAAGAGAAACTTTAAAACAGGTTCATCCCAGAGGATATTTTGTGGGATTCTATGGCTCCTGTGCCACCTGCCCTTAGTGTACCAGTGAAGTGGGCTCCTCCCAGGCAAGAAGAGCAGGTAGGAGAGAGGAAGAATTGGAACAGTTGCATTCCTGACAGGCTTTTGTCTTCAGCATCTTCTGTCGTTGCTTCTCGTTAGACCTCCACTGGAGGCAGTCACTGCTGGAGAGCAAACATAAAGCAAGTTGTCCCCTGTCATATAGGCTTGGTCTGAGGAAAAACAGATATCACAGTGGGTAAAATTCAAAGCAATAAGACATAGACTTGCCCTCCTGTTGCAACTCCTCCTACCCTTTCTGAGGGAAGAAGAAATGGGAAATTATGAGGAAAAAGGCTCATAAAGGCCTCGCAAAAATTCAAATAAAAAAGCTACAGCTAGGAATAATTTGAGGCCACAATTAGTCCTTGCAAATGAATGCTTACTGTTTTCATCAAATTGAAGAGTTAGCAGAAATTAATCATCTGTGAATTGTTTCTAAAATGAGACAAAAAGCAGCACTCAGCCACAGGGGGTCTGAAGCAAGAATGAAATGAAACACAACATGAAAATGTGGCCAAAGCTCTTAAATGGGGAAATAAGCAGGCACCAAAATAAGCATGTAAAGTGTCTTTACTGGTCAATTCATCATGAACAGAATAAGATGTTTCCCAGCACAAGAGGTAGAGAATCCCAGTTTGGTGTCACTATCCAACAACTTGGGTTGCCACCGTGTATGATGTGAGACTGAAGGCTAAAGCCTCTGCTAGATACTCGATAATAAACACACTGCACATCTAAATTGTTATATATCTTGGCACTTGACCAGCAAAGCATCCGTGTAAAACCGTATGCCAGTAAATCTGCCTTCTGCTTTTAAGCTGATTATTCAAGGGTTAACTATGAGATCCCCTAATGAAGTAATAAAACCCAGACATATTTTAAAAGCTATTGATTCATCACACTATCTGTTTTGGGGCATTCTCAATGTATAAAAAATAAATTGGAAATGCTCTGTAACCTACAAAGAGTTCATCAATTGTGGTACATGTTATTTGAAAGATTCTTTGCTCTACCTTTACTGCAACACTCCAGATTTTATTAGGAATGGGCCTAAAACAGAATCCTGCATAAGACTCCCCTGCCCCCCAAAGTTGAAAGGGTGCTCAAAATCTAATCCACAGTGCACAACCTGATTTTACCAATTAATCCATTCAGCACCATGATTGTGGTAAAGATCCCTGGCTTAATCCAGATATCCCAGCTTGCACCCTTTCTGGGTTGTAGTGATGCCTTTTACTCAGGCATCCTGCTGTGGCATAAGGCAGGTTTCAATGAGGAAATAGTGCCAAAATGCAAGAAATCTGTGAGACTATATTTATTTACACCTTATATCTAGTTCTGCAAGTTTTGTCATAAGGACTGTGCTCTTGACAGAAATAAGACACTCCTGATCCTAATCTCAGCTAGACATTCCAAGCACTGGCCAGTGGCTGATGCTCAGATTCCACCTGAGCTGTTGTGCATCAGGGTAAACCACATCATCCCTGCTCCACTCAGGGGCTAAGGAAGGGATCATCCTTCCTTCCTACTGGATTAGCTTTCTAAAAGTGAGGGGTCTCACCTGATCAAGTCGTGTTGGATGCTCTGGAGTCAATGGAGAGGGAAGGGTTTCTGCAGATGGTGATTCCTCTTGTCTAGCTCAGAGTCCCCTCCCAGAATGAGTGGTGTGGTCCCACCCCTCAGTGTTGACTCAAGAGGAAAAGTAGAAAATAAATGTAGCCTGTGTACCTATTAGAAGGCTGGTAAAGATGCTCTGAGAAGCAGGGTTTGCACACAGCATTTGTGTGTGTGTGTGTGTGTGTGAGAGAGAGAGAGAGAGGAACCACACAGGACGGGCCCTTGCCTCAGCTGAGGCTTTTAAAGAGGACAGTGTGTCCCAACTGTTTAATTGCTCCTTTAGGCCAGCTTCAGGACAGCTTCAGGACAGCTTCAGGACAGCTTAATTCCCTTCAGGATGCGATGGATGCTGCTGTCTGCCCTCCCCCAGATGATCTGGTCACCTGGAGAGACTTAAGTGGTTGCCACGCTTAAGCCGCAGGACAAAGGGCACCAGGTGACAGAAGACTTCTTGATCCCTGGTTGCTGGCTAAGGGTGGCAGCATAGCCCTATAGAAGGGCGCTTAAGAGCCTCATGAGAAGTCCTCACAGTTGCTCAGTTCAAGAAAGGCTCCTGGTAGGCTGCAAAAGACGACGACCTCTGTGACCATCCACGGCACAGAGCGGGAGGAAGGAGTTGGTACCCTGCTGTCATTGTGCCGCTGTTTTACATCATGTGCCACTGTTAACACTCACAAATGAAGTGTTTATTGCTCATCCATTTGGGGCTCACTATGTGGTCAAGTACCAGCTTTTTTCAGTCTACTAAATTACCTGATGAAACTTTTGATTTAAGGAATAGAGCTGGGAGCTCGGGCAAGCCGGGCTCTAACCAGTCAACTGGATTTGCTGCCACATATGAGTGACAAGATATTTATGCTGATAGGTCAACAGACAAACAGACAGATCCATTAATTTTCTTCTCCCTTGTCCCATTATCTAAGCCCCTGTGCCATCCACAGCCACTGGAGTGAATGTTCATTTCTATTCCACTGTCATACTAACTACTGCTCTAGTTTTAGTATTCTTTTGAACCCCAAGAACAATGTGCACAAGGCGCAAATCCATCCCGCTCCTCCGTGGCTAAGTAGGGCCATTAGACAGGAGAAACAATAGAAACTCAGCGGGTGCTCTTGTTTGCTCCCTGCATGGCCGCACACAAAGACAAAAAAGCAAGGAGGGCTGGATGGTCCAGGGATGGGTATTGGATACCCTGATGCACTCATTTTCCCAGCATCCCCAGATCACAAAGGAATAGAGGTTTTGCATGGGCCTGCAGAGGCTACATCAGTCACTGGGCACAGGACCTCATTGTCTGGTTTGTTTTGTTTCCCTGAACAATATGTCACATAGTTACTTTCCTCTTGGAGGGCTGATGCTCACATAAAATCATCACCACATTATGCCAAAATGTCAGCATGCCACATTGCCACATCTCCACATGAGGCTGCCTCGTGGGCCCCCACTAGGATTTCTGCACCCAATCATTTCCCATAAGCAGTGTTTGCAGGATGCAGGATCTTCTTAAAATAGGACAAACCCAGAAATCCTGGAGCCGGTGGCAGCCCTCGTTCAAGCCTCTGCCTTGAGTGACTCCATCTGGACAATCTAGGGCTGCTTTTGATTGGCTGTGGAAGCAGCTGGTCCTGGTTAAAACCTTTTTTTTTTTTTACTAGAAATAAATATAAATGCTAGGGATATAAGTCAGGAAGGTCTTTCTCTCCAGTCATTAGCAAGTTTTACCTCTGGTGAAAGGATTTCAAAGTGGATTTTCTTACTTAAGTGGCCAGATGTATTTCAGATACTTTAACTTTTACCAGTGTGCAGCTCTGAGATGTTTGCTGCTGCTGCAGCGTATCCTGGTGCACAAGCAGGTGCAACTCCACTGAGTCCCACAGACTTTTTCCTGCCAGTACTGGCCTACACACCTCTCCGAAATTCAGCCCTGGACGTTTAACAGCTTCTGCCCAACCCCAGACTACCAGAAGAGTGAGGAAAGCAGAAGAGCTCAGCAAACACCCAGTGCAGCCACAGTGCCTCGATGGCAGGACACCTCCTGCCACGAGGGATCGGCCCCAAGCCCCGCCGGGATGATGGCATCTCATCAGCCCCCTGTGCCTGCAGGGTTGTGTGCCGTGCACCTCTGGCCACTCCAGAAGTTATTGCCTGCTCTGCTCTCCTCTCTGTCCTCTGGGACAGGCTGCACAGTGGCTGCACTGAGACTGTACTCTGGGATTTGCTCTGCCAGCTCTCACATGCCAGAGGTCTGAGGCTGCCTCCCCTGACTGTCTGAAGCGAGCACCACAATGCTGGGCCCCTACCAAACATCCTTGGGATGGGGAGGCACTGGTAACACAGGCAGAGCGTGGATCCACGCCACTCCCCAGGGGAAGGGTTTAAACTGCCTCTTACTGCTTTTCCTGTGACAGATCTCTTTACTCAGTGCTATATAATATAGCCTCAAACATATTCTAAGTAGCCAAGGGCTGCCTGGCCATCTGTTTGAGGACACAGACCTTCTGATGCAGGAGTTCCCAAAGCCTGGCCCCTGGGACATTTACTATGGAGCCTGCAAAGGGAATTCTTCCCCTTTAAGAAGGCAAAGCCTGTACTTGTTTTGTTATGCTGCTTTGGCCACTGTCCCATCCATGAATGTTGATCCATACATGACTTGTACATGAAACAAAACGTGGGAACTTCTGCTCCAAGTGAGAAATCTCCCCTCCAGCTCTCCCCTGCCAATCTCAGCCACAACTCTCAGACTTAAAATAAAGAGAAAGATTTGGTCATCTCCCAGGTAACTACTCTCAATTCCTGACATAGCTTCCAGTGATGCTTTTTATGAGAAATCCCAATTTTATCCAGCTATCTTGGGTAAAAGTGCCAAACACCTCCATGACTTTGTGTCTTTCAAAGCAAATTAGGCTTTTACAGGTGCATTTACAAATGGTATCCATGGCCTGCACTAAATTAATTAATAAAGAAACAGACCCACATAACTGAAATATGTGCATTCCCTAACTACTTTTGTATTACTTTTCATTTTATGTATTTAGTCAAATTTAAAGCTCTAAGCACAATAAATTACACTACAAATGCAGTCAAACAAAATCCCAGCAGTACTGAAATCACTTCCTCTGGAGGAACGCAGCTGGCCCAGAGCTGCTCACTTCCTCCATGAGAAGACAGTCCTGTAACTTCCCCGTGCTGTATCACTTTCTCATATCCCCAGATGCTGTTCTCCCTCCCCTGAGAGCCCCCGACACCTAGAGAGATCCACTTTTCTCTCTCTGTGCCAGCTTAGCAGGGAAAGTGTTTTGGGGCAGCCAAAAGGAAACCCGAGGTTTGCCAAGGTACGGGGCAGGGCAGCACATGGGGAAGCACTCACCTCTCCTCGCTCTTCCTGTCGGGGACTGCAGGCTGGGGCTCCACCTTGGTGCCCATCAAAGTGGCCTCTCAAAGCGGGGTAACCCCCTGAAACAAGCAGAATGTTGGGGTCTCTCGTCCCACAAGTGCCTGTAAGGAGCCTTGCCCCGTGTCATGGAGTGATAAACTGCAGGTGGTGTCTTTGTGCCCTTAAAACATGAAATTCCCTAAAACATCTATTGGTGAGTAAAATAAAAGGGAACCGAAAATGTCACCAACTGCCCTGATGCCTGTGACCCACAGGAATCCCAGCACCACCCATACACCTGCCCCTGGTAGCGAGGACCAGAAGCCACTTCCCCAGGCATACAGAAAACACAGCATTCAAGAAAAAGGTGAAATCGGTGGGGTTAGTTTTGTTTGGGGTTTTTAATAATGACAGTTTTTCATATTTTCTTTACTTTTTAACTCTGCTCCACACCCTGGCAGCAGGTTTCTGCCAAGGCACAGCCCCGTGCTGGGCGGCTGTGCTGACAGGGCGCCGGGCTGGGGTAGAGGTTTGGAGCTGCTGTGGCATCTGGCATGAAAAAATGTCCCGGGAAGCTGTTACATTAAATGGCCAAATCGATTTATTGAATGGCAGGTGTTAGCTACAAACAGATGGAGAACATAAAGGCATAAGCAGGCATTTGTATGGAAAAGAAGCCATCGATTTGTAGCCAGAGACTCAATGGTGATCGTTACAGCCTTTAACAGAAATGTGGGGTGTTTTTTTGGTTTTGTTTTTTTTTTTATTTCCACGGGCCGGGCGCGGGGCGGCTCGGGGTGCGCGGGCGGCGGGGAGCGCAGCCGGCCGGGCCGGTGCCGGTGCCGGTGCCGGTGCCGGTGCCGGTGCCGGTGCCGGTCCCGCCGGCGGCGGCTGCCGCGGGCTCCCCCGGCTCCCGGCGCTGCCCGGCGGTGCCGCCCGCCCCGGTGGCGGTGGCGGCGTGTCCGGGCCGCCCGTGGCAGCGCCCCGCGGCAGATGAGGCACGCGCCGGCCTCATTACAATGAGAATGGGCAGGCTGGAGGGGACATGTGGCAGCAACAGTTTGCAAATCCCCCCTCCTTCTGTGCGAATCGGGAAACATTTCCAAACATTTGTACCCCAAATCGACCACATTAACACCCCTCCGAGCGGCGCTCCCTGGAGGGATGCTCCACGCTACGGGCATTTAGGCAGAAACAAAACAAGCACGGGAGATTTTTTTTTTTTTCTCTCTCTCTTCTTTTCTATCTCCTTTTTTTTTTTCTTTTTCTTTTTTTTTTTTTTTTTTTTTTCCTTAGAGGCTCTCGGGCTGTGTCAGCGCTGAATCGATGCGCAACTTTCTAGCTAAGGGGTTTTAAAGCCATCGGGGAATCCTTATCAAAAAGCGGGGTTGTGCACACGGAAGGGCTGGCGAGCACTGAATAAATGGGCGAGGCTCTGACTAAGAGATCAAACTCACTCCGTGATCAAAAAGGCGAGCAGCGAGGCCAGCCCCAAAACAAATCGCAGAGCCAGGAAGGAGGAACGCTCCCCAGAAAGGCGCGCAAGGTGCACGGGAAAACACCGCAGAGCGCTCGTACGGGCGCTAGGGATGCTGCACTGACCGACAAAATTGTTATGATAACTTTGAGCAAGTGTAGGGCAGCCCGCGGAGCTCTGGAGTTGCGAGGGGTTTCTGGGCGCCCCGCAGCCCACGACCCCGGGGGTGAGGGGCTCGGCTCCCGGGGAAAGGTGACCGAAGGGCTCCAAGTGCGCTGCCCCCCGCTCCGCGCCCCGCCATCCGCTCCCAAAGGAGTGCGGGGAAGGGCAGGTGGGTGGGCAGCGGCTGGCGCTGAGGGCAGGGGAGGGGCGTGAGCAGCGGGGCTCCTCGGGCATCCGCACCGCTCCCGGGCACAGGGAAGGGTCAGGGGCTCGTCCCCCAGGTGAGGGGAAAGGGGAGGAAGATGCAGCACTCCCCCAGCTAAGCTTGACCCGGCCAGGAAGCCAGGCCAGCCTGGCTGTGGCTTCATGCCGCTTTAGGGGACAGCCTGGGACACCTGGGACACAGGGGAGGCAGGGGCAGCGCCGGGCCGTGTCCCGTTCCAAAATCCCCGGGTGGCACCGCGGCGCGGCCGGAGCATCAGGCCGGTCCTGCCCGGCCGTAGGTGCGGGAACTCTGTCTCCTCAGGACCTTAAAAGCAGCCCAGCAGCAGCCACGCAGAAAGCGCACGGTGGCAAGAACATCACCGGGAGCCGCTTACGCCCAGACCCGCTCCCCGTGGGATGTGCCCCCCGTGGGTGAGGCGGGAAGATTAGAAAGCATGGAGCCTTCAGAAAAAGAGAACAGCGGGGCTGATGGTGGCGGTGCAGGTGCTGCTGGCAGCGTCTGTGCGGGCGGTAGCGAGCCCCTTCGGCGGGGCTTGGCAGCTGAGAGCAGCAGGACACGGGCGGCCGGGGGGGCGGGGGGCTCATCCCGCGGGTGGGGGAGCGCTGGACATCCCCCCGGGAAGGGAGGAGGGCAGCCTGGCACGAGGGCTCGGGGGGAGGGATGGCTTGGGCAGGCTGGCAACTTTCACCCGCCCGGAATTAATTAACGTTGTCTCGTTAGCGAGATGCGTTTGGCCCGGCCACGCGTATGCTGAGCCGGGCCAGCCTGGAGATAAACCGGCAGCAAATGGGGCGCGAAAGAGGGGAAGAAAGAGCCCTGACCTCGAGTAAGTGAGCTGGAGAGAGAGGGAGCAGGGTGGAAGACAGGGGGGCAGCAACCACCGGGGATGTCTGGTCCGGTGAGTGCCCAGCATCCCGACAGGGGCTGTGGGCACCCCGCTTGGCAAAGCCGGGGGCTCTGCGGGCTTTCCCCCCGCCCCGAGGGCAGGCACCCCTCGAACTGAGCCGAGGATCTTAGGGGAGGTAGCTGAGCTGTTGCTCTCCAAGTGACCCAGGATGGCGTGCTGGGCACAGGAAAGAGTTTGCAGGACTTGTGCTTCTAATCTGCTCTCGGCCGACTTTCAGGCTCAGCTGTTTGATGCTATTAGTGAAACTTTTTTTTTTTTTTTTTTTCCCTGTGCGTGTGTGTCAACGTGCAGCAGGTGGTTTATTATTCCCCTGTTATTATTTTATTACGAACTCTTTTTATAGCAGCAATCAAAATAATGGTCTGGAGTTTCCAGGAGGATTTAGAGTCTGTGTTGCACCACTCACTCGATCTTCTGAACATACTTGGTTTGGGAGGGGACGACACTGTTTGTGGGGCTGGAGCGACTCGTACTCCCGCCGGGAACAAGCAAAACTAGGTGCAAGGCCTGACTCGACAAACAGCGGCCACGCAAGTGCGGTTGAGCAGGCTGCACCTCTTTGGTCAGATTTGGGGGAAGGCAGAGGTGGCAGCTCTGCTCCAGCCGCCAAGGTGCACTCGGCCAGGACGGCAGAGAGGTTTGGCGGAGCTGTGAAAAGCAGAGATGAGCTTGTCTTGCTTTAACCTACATTAGCTCCGGGTCCATATGGTAGATGCTGCCTGTGGATCCTCAGCACCAAAGCAAGGCCCTATTCTTGCACGCCGCCCTGCTTGTGCCAGATGGTGCCTGGACCAAGTGGCCATGCGTGGGGTGGCTCTGGTTAGCCTAATAAACGTCCAATACAAGTCAAAAATCAAAACACACACATACTAACATCTGCTAGAGCCTGCAGTACCCAGCTAGCCTTTCAATACTGAATTAAAGAGCCCCACAGCCCTTCTGTTCCCCTAGGTTAGAGACTCATTACCATTTATCAAGCACTGATGTTATCTGGCCTCTCATTTTATTTAGTACCGAAGCTATTAGCATCAGATTTGATTTTGACAGTTGACGCTGCTGCTGGTAAAGCCGGGATCTGGCCGGGTGGATCGCTGCAAAATTCCGAGTTCATCAGTGGAGACACATTCCTCCTTCCCACTTGTTTACGAGGCCCAGACAAAAGAGCTCCTCGCCCGTGCCTCTCTGCCTCGCGGTTTATCTGCACCACGGGCACGGCTCCCATCCCACAAACACGAACCCCGGGCGGCAGCCGGGCCACTCGGGACGGAGCCACGCCAAGGGTGCCCGGCCCCGGGTGCAGTCCCCCGACATTGCCAGAGTTTGTGCCTCCCGGCTTCGGCTTTCGCAGGGGCAGTGGGGACCGGGAGAAGTTTTAATCCTCTTTTGGTGGCGACCCCGATTTCTAGCCTGCTCCTCTGCCCAAACCAATCCACGTCGGCGGTGCCCGTGGCTTTCCCCCACGCTTTCTCTGCGGAACCGTGTCGTGTTCCCCAACCTACCCCGGCCCTCCCGGTGACACCTCGGGCGTTTGGACCCCGGCCACATCCTGGGCCAAAGCCGGTCTCCAGGGAGAGCAGCCGCTCGAGATGTACGAGGGAGCGCGACGGCCTGGGAAGTTTGGCTGGAGTGTGCCCTCCCCGTGCTGCCTCTGCTCCAAACGATCCTGTCCCCCGGCTTTCCTTATCCCCCAAAAAACTCGGAGCGGGGAAGCAGTGCTGCGAGAGCAGACCCTTCTGGAGAGCAGAGGGGCGGGAGGGGACCGGCAGCACTCTGCGCCCCGCGTTGCTCCCCAGGTGACCCACGCCGCGGAGGCCCGCAGCCTGGCGCGCCGGGCGCTGGCAGAAAGGTGGCAAGACCTCATTACCATACAGCTGAGGGTTTATCTCTCCCTCCCTCCTTCCCTCCCCCCTCCGGCCTCCCATCCATTTAACAAGCTGAAATAAAAAGCCACATGAAAGGCCTTCTCTGTGCTTGGCTTTAATGAGGGACACGCGACCCAACAATAAGCGCACGCTGCAATCAGGCCAAGGGCTTTATGGCACACGCCAGACCGCAACCCGGCCGCGGCCAGGCGGCCAGACACGGCCCGCGGCCCCGCTCCCGCCCCGCTTGCCTGCAGGCGCCCGAGTTTTCCCCTTGCCCATGTTCCTGGGAGCCGGGGCGGCCTCGGGAACACCCGGCTCCGTCCCCGCTGTCGACCCCGGCCACCCCGCAGGAGCGCTCGCTGGCCACCCATTTCGGAAGGGCGAGCGAGCGCCCGTCGGTCCCCGCCGTGCCCGCCTCCCCTGCCATCACCCAGCCCCTCCTCGGTGGGCTCCGCTGTAGCCGGGGCCGGGAACGGGGCCGGGCCCGCGGCACGGGCGCCCCGGAGCCGGGCGCTGCGCCCCGGGAGCCGCCCCGGGTGCCCGCCCGCCGGGCAAACACCGTTTTACTTTTGGTTTCTGCGCGGGGCCAGCCCCCGCCGGGCAGGGCAGCTCCGGCCGGCCGCGGCTGCGGGCACCGCGCCGCCCCGGGACACGGCCGGGGAGGGGGGACACGCGTGGGGCTGTGCGGTGGAGGGAAAAACCAAACAAACCGGCAAACAAACTAACTAACAAGCGTATTTTTGAAACATTTCATCCGCTATTGTTCGGCCGCCGTAGAGAGCTGCCCTGTGGAGAGGCGTCTGATTTTCGAGGGAACTCTCTCTCCCAGTGTGAGCGCCGTAAATATCTCAACAGATGCTCGGCTCGTTCGTAATCAGCTCGGCTCCTCGGCGGGCAGCGCGGCAGCGGCGGCGGCGGCGGCGGCAGCAGGGTATTAATTCGGGATATGAGGGCTCTCCGCAACATTTGGTTCTTTTTTCCAGAAAGGAAAGATGGAAAAGGGGAGGGATCGCCCGTGAGTCTGACTGACAGTTTACATAATGAGCTTGTGAGGATGCGAGGCAACTATATAAACAGCTCGAAGCGAAGCAAGTTTTCCATTTACTGAGCGCTGTTAGCACCGGTTAAAGGAGGAGCGGTTCCACACTAAGCACTCCCCTCCGCGTCTCTCACCAAACCCACCCGGCTTTGGAGTTTATAAAGGCGACGACAGCGATCAGAGGTCGGCGGCTGGCTGCAGGATTAATTCCCAGAAGGGGACGGATCGACACCTGGATTTTACCTTCCGATTTCTGCTGGTGCTCGGGGAATATTTGGAACAGCAGGTTGCTCCAGGAGAATCGCCGTGACGCCTCTCTTGTCTCCCTGGACCAAGAAGCGCTTGCTTGGTCCGTTTGAGGAATACAGAAGGAAAACTAAACCCACTAAGAACTGGAAGCTCGAATAACACAAGGATGACAGCCTTGCGCATCTTTGGCTTGACGTTTCTGTTAACGATTTTGCAGCAGGTAATCGCACACACACGAGAAAAAAAAAAAAAAAAAAAAAAGGGTTCGCGAAATGTAAAGTGGGTGATGGAAGCAAGTTTGCATGGCAAAGCCGGGTAAGGTCTGATTTGGCTATTTTGTGTGTCTCCCCTTTGTGCAGAGGGTGTCCGGCTCCGGCGTCTTCCAGCTGGAGCTGCACGAATTCGTGAATAGCCACGGGTCTCTGGCCAGCGGGAAGCCCTGCTCCCCCCACTGCAGGACCTTCTTTCGCGTTTGTTTGAAGCATTTTCAGGCAGTGGTTTCCCCGGGCTCCTGCACTTTCGGCAGCATCATCACCCCGGTTCTGGGAATAAACTCCTTCAGCATCAAGGATACAGAGAGATTTGACAGCCCCATTAAGCTGCCCTTTAACTTCACGTGGCCGGTGAGATTCTACTTTAAATCTACCGATGGCGATGGTGGGGCAGGAGGGGGTGGCAAGAGCAGGCTAACGGCGGTAGGCTGATAACCTGTAACGTAAACAAACTGCTTTTGCCTTTAGACTTATTTCCAGAACTTCCCTCTTTAAAAAATTAAAAAATTAAAAAAAAAAAAAAAAAAAAAAAGAAAAAAGCGAGGGGTTGAGGGGCTTGGAGGTGGGGGCTGCGTATCCGTGGTCTGCGGGAGGGAGGGAAGGAGGGAAGAGCGTAGCCGCGGGGAGGGAGCGCAAACGCGGGTCCCGGCGGCGCAGGGCAGGGCCGGGCCGGGCCGGGGTGCGGTGGGGCGGCGGGGCGCGGCTCGGTGCGCGGTGGGTGCGGGGCTGACGCCGCTCTCTCTCCCGCAGGGAACCTTCTCCCTGATCATCCAGGCCTGGCACGCTCCCGACAACTACCTGCCGGAAGGTGAATACCGCCCGCCGCCGGCAGGGGGCGCCCTCGCGGCGGGAGCGCCCCGGGGCCCGGCCCGGGTCCCCCCCCTGTCCCCCCCCCGGCTCAGCTGTTTATACGATAACCGCAGGGCCGGCTTTATCCCACCATCAGGAGCCGGTCCCCCAACGATATCCATCAGGGGCCGCTTTGATTCTGCCCCGGCCTAATCTCCAACACAATTGCGTTTCCTCCGGTTTATTTTTGGCGTGGGAAAGCGAGGCGGGCTGCGGTGAGAAAGCCGGGAGCCTGCCAGCAAGCCCCGTCCGCCTTTTCCTGTATTTTACACCTTGCTCGAATTCCGCCCTTTGGAAAGGAATAATGGCTTTGGGATGTTTTTCTGAGAGGAGAGGAAAAGGATATTTCACAGCAGCCCTCCTTTCACAGGCCCCTCGGCTGAGTCCCTTTGGCCCGGGTTCGCACACCCTGGTGGCCACCTTTTGGTACCCTTGCATGCATCAATGTCCACACGCGTGCCTGTGTGTATGTATCCATACGTGTATGTATGCATGTATGTATGTGTGTATGTATGTATGTATATATGTATGCATGTATGTATGTATGTGTGTGTATATATACGCGCGAGCGGGGTATCCCGCTCCGCTGTCCCGGCGGGGTGGGAGGCGGCGGGCTGGGAGCCGCTGACCCGCGCCCGCTGTCCCGCAGGCTCCCGGCCGCCCCCGGAGGAGTGGCTCATCAGCCAGGTGTCGATCCAGCGGTCGCTGTCGGTGGGCGAGGACTGGTCGCAGGACGTGCATCAGGGCCCGCTGACCCAGCTGCGCTACTCCTACCGCGTGGTCTGCAGCGAGAACTACTACGGCGAGAGCTGCTCCCGCCTCTGCAAGCGCCGAGACGACCGCTTCGGGCACTACGTGTGCGCGGCGGACGGGAGCCTGGCCTGCCTGCCCGGCTGGGCCGGCGAGTACTGCACCGACCGTGAGTGCCGCGGGCAGCGGGGCGGGGGGGCAGCGCGCCGGGCGCGGCTCTAAGGCTCACGGAGGCCGCCCGTGGCCCGGGCCGTGTTTTCATGCCGACCTCTCCGCTCTCTGTCTGGAGAGGCAAAGTTGCGCGCTGAGGACTTTGCCCCCCTTGGCTGCAACCACCCAACGCTGTGCTGCACCTCTGCGAGCCTTAGCAGCAAAGAGCGAGCTGGCAGGAAAGGGACCTTTGGCTGATAGCCCTGACTAGCAGTAGCGGTTGCAAGGTAAAAGGGTAGCAGCTTGCTCGCACAAAGTCTGTCACCAACCATTCCTGCAGCCGGAGGATAGGAGACAGGGGTTGCAGTGTAGCAGTGGGAACCTTTACTCTCAGCTCAGGGTACCATTGGGTTTTTTCAGCCTTTCAATAGCGCAAGCCAAAGCCGTTTTCTCTTGCTGCTTTTCTAGCAAGAGTTGCAAGAGTTCATGTTTGTTTCATAAACAGAAAAACTAAAGGACAACTTGTCAAGTGTTGGCTCTCCCTGTTCACTTCCTCTTGCTCCAGAACTCCTCGTACCAAGAAGTTTTAAAACAAAGCTTTTAGAGTGTAAAACTCTTTTTTTAAAGTGTTTTTAAAAGCTTTTTATCCTTTAAAAGTGTGTTAAGTAGCACCATGTGTATTTACCTAAACATTTATGCTTTCTTATGTTCTCTTCACAGCCATCTGTCTGGCCGGATGTACCGAACAGAATGGATATTGCAACAAGCCTGGAGAGTGCATGTGAGTAGATGGCAATTGCAGCCTGAACATCAGTTAAAACGTCACCTTGTAATAGAAACTTAAACTCTTCTCCGTGTCATTAATGTTTTAATTGGACTTTTCTTCTAGCTGCCGTCCTGGTTGGCAAGGCCGCTACTGCGATGAATGCATTCCCCATATAGGCTGCCGCCACGGGACTTGTAAAACACAATGGCAGTGCATCTGTGATGAAGGATGGGGCGGCCTCTTCTGTGATCAAGGTTAGTTCTGAAGCTTGCACTTACAGCTCTAGCTTGGGGACTTCTTAGTACTGCACAAAGGAATCCGACCCACTGGATCTGGAATTAAATTTCCCCAAGGTACATCTTCACGGGCATCAGTTTGTAGCATTGCAGCCTTACATACCAGTTCTTGTAGTAACTTTGATTGAAAGTAAGGAAACCTTTTTGGTAGCTGCAGTTTCTCTCTTGCAAAAGAAGTGTCTCTTGGAGAAAGACCTAACAATCTGGATGAGTGTTGAACAGACAAGTTTTCTGCCTGCTCAAGCCAAGTTTAACTTTGACAAGGATAACAATTTACTAAACAGTTTCCAGCAGCAGTAAACAGCATCATTTGGGCCTTCCTTATTTTGCATACAAGGAAGTTAACTCATGTGATAAGTCTGGAGCATGAGAGAAAAATCATGTAAGCAAGAATGAAAAGTACAGGTTCCATTTTAAGGTACACCAGACCACTTCCACCTATTCAACCCACTGAATCACTGAACCGTAGCCAGCTGAGCAGTCATGTCCTCAAGGCCATATATGCACTGCTGGCACTGAGATCATTAAGTGCTCAAAGCAGGCTAAGTGTTTCCAGGACAGTTATAGGATTAACATGGTGAAGGCTGAATTAAGCAGGAAAAGTAAAGTTGCAGATTTTTTTTTTCTGCTTATAGTTATCTATTAACCAGTTGCATTCAAATTACTCTATAGTGTTTATAGAGATAATAAAGCTTTTCTTACTTACGTCCTATGAGCTTACGCTTAACCTCTGTCTCAAGTTTAAAGGAAAAAAAAAATAAAACGGTCAAGCTTGGCAAAGCATTTGACAGTTTAATCTACTAACATCCATAACAAGAGAGCAAATAAACAATAAAAGATTTCTAGTGTTTGTTTAAATCTCAAAGCCAAAACATATTTTATTTTTCCTCCCTGCCTTTCCAGAATGTGCCTCGGAGCACACCTTTTAAATAATGGGGCTCACTCTTTTAGTGTAACACGCTGTACATGAAGTGTCCATAGTGCTGTGGGGTATGTTTTGGAGAACACATGAAGTACATTTTCCAGTTTGGTACCTAAAGCCCATTGCAGCCAACAGTTTTATGTCCACAAAAAAGGGAGAATGTACCAAAACACTTAGAAAGTTATATTTTTGCCAGCTTTCTCAAAATTCAGAGCTCAGGTGATAGATGGTAGTCTGATTATGACTGATAATAACCCAGATAACAATCTCCAGTGTTCCCATTGACAGCGAAATGAAATGCTTCATTGGAAATTCTGTCTTTTCCCTTGACCACAGCCTTTGTGTATGTACGTCTTCTCCCAGCTGTCAAAGACGTGCTCTCCTAACTCCTGGTATCTTTGCAGATCTGAACTACTGCACTCACCACAGGCCATGCAAAAACGGAGCAACCTGCATGAACACTGGCCAGGGCAGCTACACGTGTGCGTGCAAACCCGGCTTCACCGGCGTCGACTGCGAGCACGAGATCAGCGAGTGCGACAGCAATCCCTGCAGGAACGGCGGGAGCTGCACGGTAGGGGCATTGTAAATGGAAAGCCTCTGTGGGAAGCAAGCCCCGGTGTCCCTTTTCAGAAATGGTTCTGTAACAACAGAATGGGAATTCGATAGGACGCAGGTTCATTACTGACACTCGCAGCTATCATCCTGAACCCTTTCCGAGAGGTGTCGGGGGAGGAAGTCTGTTACAGGAGGAGATGTATCATCTAGATGAGAGCTGGTCAACTGATCCTTGGGTTTCTGTGGCAGCCATTATGAGAACTTGGCAAGATCCAGGGTTGATGAAGGAGCAGATCTGCTTGTCAAACCACCGTTCATACAGAAATGTACTAAGTCTGTATTTTAATAGCACATAAAAGAATGAGAAGATAGTGTCAAACAATATGGGTTCAATCGGCTGAAACTTTCTTTAAAGCAGAATTCCACACTTTTAGATTCTTGTAGTTTAGTGTTTCAGCCTGCTTTTGGACCCAGTTAATGATGGATTCTTACCAATGATGGATTGGTAAAGGCCGATTGATTATAGATATCAAATGTAATCTGATGCATGTTTAGATTAAAACCGATGCAATTTTTAGATTAAAGCACAAGACCCTACCTCCCTTCTCCCAAAGCCTTGGACATACAGTACTTGGAAAGAAGAAACAGCTTATTATGATTTAAGTGGTGGGACTTACTCAAGCCAAAGCAACTTAAACCCTTGTGAAATAAAAAAGGGCTCTCACACTGAGGATAAATGGCCTGATCACAGCTGTGAGGTCAATACATACCATTCTGCTCTGGGAAGACCTCTGGGAAGACCTCTGGATCCCATTAGACAGTAGTGGGATGTTACATTAGACAGTAGTTAGCACTGTTTTTATCTAGCTGCCTGAGTGCTCCCTACAACTGCATCTGCTCTGCATGTGTCGCTGCACGACTGCCCCTGTACGCTGAGTACAGCTGATCCACCACCCTGTCCCTCACAGTCCAACCTGCAGTTGTTTACTCTCCTGATGTCACTTTTGCCACATCAGGCTGTGGATGGGAAGGGACTAAGCAGTGCTTGCTGCTGACCAGAAGTAAGCGTGCAGGGAGCTATCATTTGTTTCCATTCAATAGCAGTGGCCTCATGTTGTGTTTTGCAGGATATGGAGAACGGTTACCACTGCCTGTGCCCCCCTGGCTACTATGGCACTCACTGTGAGCACAGCGCTCTGACATGTGTAGATTCTCCGTGCTTCAACGGTGGCACGTGCTTGGAGAAGGAACAAGGGGCCAGCTACACTTGCGTTTGCCCTTTCGGCTTCACGGGGTCAAACTGTGAGAAAAAAGTAGACAGGTGCACAAGCAACCCGTGTGCAAATGGTGAGTCTTTTTATCAAAAAATCTCATGGCCCTGACTCATTTGTGCTTTTCAGTGCAGAAGTGATAGAAATCCAATCTGACCTCTACTCTTCCTCTAGAACATTAGTCCCTCTCCCCCGCTGTATTCCACATCCACCCTAATTTTAGTCTCTTGCTGGGGCGGGACTTTCACTGGCATTTTTGATGCAACAAAACAATGCATGAGGTTTATCATATGATGGGGAAGATGGCAGAATTAAATTAAATTAACTCTATTACATATTTAGAAGGGGCATAATTTTAAGGCATGATGATACAACTAGGTAAAGTAGAATGAACTTTTAGATGTACGGTTGTTTTGTAAAATAACCTCTCTCTTCTTGAGGTAGTATAACATGCTGACCGAGGAGAGGTTTAGATTTCTGAGTTAAGTGCATTGCAAACTAATTTTTTTTTTTAACTTCTTTCCCTCAGATGGTAGTTGCTTTTACCTTGGGCAGATTCGTGTGTGCCGCTGTAGGACTGGTTTCACTGGTCAGAAATGTGAGATAAACATCAATGATTGTGCCAGAAACCCATGTTCCAATGGGGGAACATGTCACGATCTAATCGGCGATTACACCTGCACATGCATGCCAGGCTACAGTGGCAAGAACTGTGAGATCAACACCAGAGATGAATGTGCTTCTGGGCCATGTGAGAATGGAGGCACATGCTACAGTGGACTTTATAGTGCCAACTTTGTTTGCTACTGTCCTTCTGGCTTCATGGGCAACCGCTGTGAATTGCCAGTTTACTCAGTGCCCGTTACACTTCCTCCTAAACCAGTCCCCTGGATTGCTATATCCATGGGGGTGGGGCTGGTGGCTTTGCTCATACTGTTCTGCATGATAGCCATGGTCATCAGGCAGATGAGGATGCACCCAGAGCAGGAGTTGGAGACGATGAACAACCTGTCTGACTTCCAGAAGGACAATCTCATTCCAGCTTCCCAGCTGAAAAACACCAATAAAAATAAAGACCTTGAAGTGGACTGTGGGCTGGAGAAATCAAACTACAAACCCAAGAACCATAAACTGGACTACAATCTGGTAAAAGACCTGACAAGTAGAGGGACACCGGAAGATAAATATTACAAAAGTGAAAAGTGTTTAGGAGAGAAGTCTCCCCTCCGACTACACAGGTGAGGATGCAGTTTTTTATTATAGTCTTTCTTAAAGCCACTCATCTTCGTATCAGTCTAGAAGTAGGTGAGCATATGAGGGGAAAAGAAACCTCAAGCAGATAATGTACAAAACAAACCAGATCAAAGCCAGGGATCTTCAGACTGGAGAACTGTGTGACACAACCAAGCGGTATCCTTAGCTAAGTCACTCAAATTGAGTGTTTGTGCAGGGTGCTGTTAGTACCAATACTGTGAAGGAACCCAGAGTGGCTAGGCCAGTGGTGAAAGTGAGAAGTGTCTTTCCTTCCTCGGTAGATCTTGGAGGAACAACAGTTAAGGCATACAGTGATTAAAAATAAGCATTTCACTTTGTAAGAAGGCAGAATGATCTGCTTACTGAAAAGAGGGATGGAGTGAAAACAACTACTCTCTTTCAAAAGGAGAAAAGAGCGGGTATTCAGTGGTTTATCAGTCTTCTGGTTCATGTACTGACAGTCTTGTCTGGGATCTGTGTGGTTGTTACACCGAGGGCTCTGAGGAACACGCTGTTAAGTTGGGCATGGCAGGAGCATAGGAAGACTCTGTCTATTCCTTACTTCCACTTCTCTAGCATAATATCCCGACAGACACAGGACGTGTGAAACTTGATCCCATGCACTTCCCTTCCACACCTTCATGGCTATCTCGTTCCACCACTCCATATTCATGGTAGATTTTGAGAGTCAGGCTTGTTAGTAGCCAGCTAATGTTCTTTTTTCTCTGCCCTGCCCTAGTGAAAAGCCAGAATGCAGAATATCAGCGATATGCTCTCCGAGGGATTCAATGTACCAGTCTGTCTTTGTGATAACAGAAGAAAGGAATGAGTGCATCATAGCCACAGAGGTGAGTAAGTACAGAGGTGGACAGGCATCAATCCACAAAGTAAAAGGGTAAATTATCCTTTAGCATTGTATCTGAGAAGGTTCTTTCATTTCCAGGGATCCTGGTGTGTCCCAGCATTTTCCTCTCCTCTTCTGTGGCCCAAACAGAACATACAGTGGGGAAAATAAAAAAAATTATCCACTCTGATTTTATTAAGCCAGAGGTTTTGGGCATAGATAAGTCAGTGGTAGATGAAAACACAGAACATCAGCCCATAAAAATTCAGCACAATGTGGGATTGTTTCCTCTTAAATAGGTGGTCAGAAAAAATGGAAATAATAATCGTTCTTAGGCCCATTGATGTAAAGCCATGTTTTTTCCTGTGACTACAATGGATAATCTTTGTTCTGTGGAAACAGGCAAAGCTATAGATTTCTAGCTGAAGATGGAAGGTAGTGGAATGTGTTAGTGGATAGGCATAACAGCCATTTAGGAAGTCTGTTATAAGGTAATTTCAACCTCTTAGCATTTAAGCTCCAGATAAATATTCTCTTAACAGAAGTTAATGCTGTTACTGATAAAAACATCTCGATTTTTACGTTATATTGAAAAGTTGGATACACAACAAAAGGAAAGGCCTGACACTGAACTTGAAAGACTTTAGAAAGCAGGTATTGAAGAACCAACTAGTTCCTGAAGGATTATCAGCCTTTTGGAAAAAGTCTCAGTGGAAGTTAAAGGCAATTTGATGTTAACCAATACCTGTCTTCTTCAGTGTAGCCATCTTCAGGACTGTTTTCACCCTGTAGGAAAGAGAAGCTTGCTGTGCCATACAGCAGTGATCTGTGAAGTCAGATCTGCAGGATTCAGTCTCCCTTTCCAAGGTGGATATCAGATTTCCCCTTGAAAGCAAGCTGGAACACAAGTCAACCGACAATATTAAAAGTTTAAGACTAAGTGAAAGGATTCAAAGATACAAATGACAGCTACACGCTTCATTCCCATTAAGTGACCTAAATACTGTGTCTTTGAAGATCTTGCTGACCAAAGCTAAGCTCCCAAATGTACATCAGGCATCTCCAGAAATGTTTCTACTTTCAGAATGACAAGCCCTAGAATCTCTCTCCACATCATTCAGGCTTAATGCTTCTAAGCACAAGCTATTTAACTATACCATGTACTTTTTACAGATCCCTAATGTTAAGCACTCAGGTTTGTAAGCATTCTCCCCTCTCAGACCAGGTAGAGAGGCCACTCATCACACAGATGACTTTTTTTTTTTTTTTTTTTTAAATTTTTTCCTTCCTGGTGATTCTTTGCCTCTGGACCCAGCTGAAAACACTGAGCACTGAGAGTTAAACTGCAGTAATGTTTGGCTTAAATTGGTTTGGTTTGACATAGCTGAATTATAGTTTGTTAGTTCTGCACTGCTCTGTATGCTGTGATTCCTTCTCATTCCTGGTGTTATGTTATGTCCTGACAGGTATAAGGCTGAAGATTGGCCCATTTGCACCTCAGATTTGGTGATGCCAGTAGATGGACGTTCCTGCTGCATTGTTTACAATTCAGAACTGGATTGGACTGTTTTTAATTACATGCAACTTGCTGCTCTCAGGCGGAGGATGGAACTGAGTGAACTGGACAGACTGTGAATTTACTGAAAGATGCAATACACCTTTTTGTTCTTACTGCCCTTGTTTGAAGTTTGATACCAGAAATCTTATTTGCTATTGAAAAGGGGAGGCAGAGGGAAGAGAGAGGTTAAAAGTGTTGATGTTTAAAAGATGCTGAGGCCAGTTCCTCATGGACAGACCCCTGGCTTTCCAGAACTCTGGTAATGGGAGGTGCTGGTAGATAAGGAGGCACATAACTGTCACAGATGTTGCCATGGAAGGTGCGAAGCAAGACACATTGCTATGCAGAAAATGGATACAGTATAAATGAGGTCTCAAATTTTTTCTGGGTTTAAAAGTGCCTATAATGTGTCAAGAGAATCTAGCAAGCCCAAACAGAAACTTGACTGCTCTTTTTGCAGTTACCTGAACAGTACTGGGCAGAGGTGGTTGACACTTCCTGCTACACATCCATTGGCATCTCCTCGCTCCTGCTGCATGTACTGGAGACTGTGTAAGGGGTGAGAGGAGGAGGAAAGAAGAAAACTGAATTTACATGTCATCTCATTTGGTGATGCTTTGGAGAACTGATTGGCTCAAGCCACGATGTGGAACATGATTTTTGTGGAAGTTGTGATAAGGAATGTGTACTGCCTCGTCCCCATTGACAGGGAGGAGGTGTGACCCCAGCTCTATATAAAGCCTTACAAATGCGTTTAAAATCAATCAGCTCCTAGAACCTTTGTGTGCTGAGCTGTCTCAGCTGTTTTCATGCCCTTTGCACTACCAGTGATTGTGAATAGACATTACTTCTTTTCTTCTCCTTCCTCATTCTCTTCCCCCTGCCTTATTTTGACACAAATTCGGGGGTTTATGTCGTGTTTCTGAATTAGGTGCCACCTTTTACTGCAAATAGTCTCAAAATTGCAGCTGTTACTTTCTGAAGAAGCAGCAGCAGTGTGACACAACCCACTTACCCCCCCCCCCCCATTTCTCCATCTGGTTGCAAAACTCCAACTCTTGTTCTTCATCCCAGTTCTAAATGCCCAGTAGTGAAGCACCCACTGAGATGCCCTCTGCCAAGACAGGTGGAGATTAGAGTTAGAAAGCTTTAGGCTCATCCTGTTTCTTTCATACCCACCCACTGCTACATGGAAAATCTGCTGTGTCTGTCCCTGGAAACCAGAGGCGGGCAGAGGCTCCTCTCTCCCTTCTATCCATATTTACAGCAATAATACCGGACACCCCAGTGGAAAGTGCCGTGACACTCCTGGATGAGACCAGGGCACGGGGCAGAATGAGGAGGGAGAAACAAGATCTCTTGGAAGAAACCTGGACTGTGCTATCTCTCTGACAGCGATATTCCTGCCCTTGTAAAGCCTGTTGTTGGACTAGCCCATCCACTCCCTTGAACTGTGCAGACAAGACCCCTTCATATTGTCCACTACTGACCTTCTGCTCTGACCACGTAGGACCATTTTGAAGATGACCTTCAGAAATCAATAATATGGGTTTTAGTTTGTCTGTTTGTAGTTTATTTTGAAGACTAGTATTTCAGTAATTTAAAAAAAAAATCAGAAGCACTGAACTTTCTACGTTTTATAACATTATTTTGTATATAATGTATATTTATAATCAAAACAGAAGTGTAAATATGTTTATTACTTCTCATGTAATGTTTTTAATGTGATGACAAAGTTTGAATTTTATTTTTTTTTTCAAGCAATGAAAATACTTTCCTGCTACTACAAAGTTTGTTGTGGTTTGTCCTTTTACACACGTTATTCTGTGGCAGCCAAGGTCAGCAAAGCCCCCCAGAGGTAACCTCGTCTGCCTGGTCCCTGCAGTCCCACATTTACATTTTGCACACCAACTGATGTCAGCTGCTCTTTATAAAAAAAGTTATAGTGTTAACACACGTCACCAAGGTTGTTCAGTTGAGTGGCATTCATCTGACATTTTGAAATGTTATACATATTTATATTGTGATAGATAATATTTAAATTACATATATACATATATATATATACACATTCTCTTGCTATGGTGTGGGAGTGAACTGTCAGGAAAGTTATTTTTATTAATGCTTCACTCTTCCTCTCCCCTGACAACTCATGACATGAAAGATGCAGATTTAATACCATTTCAAAGTGGCTTAATAAATGCATTGTCTTGGGGTTCACTTACAGAACAAACCACTGTTACTATCTTTTTAAATCTTATTTCTTTAAACACTTTTAATAAGATCCAAATCTAGTCCACAAGTTACTCTGGCACAGCATCTACATCTACACATCTAAGATTGTATCCCTGTTTTTTTGATTGCAAGGGGTAAGATTTGTCTTTCACTTGTGGGATTAGGGGGAGTTTCAGGCTTTCTCCTCCTGAGTTTCCTACACTACATCAGCAGCTGTGTCCTCCCGGGGCATCACAAAGTCATTATCCTCTACAGCCCTTTTGGAGGACATTGCCACAAAAAAAAGTGTAAAAAGCACACTTGTATAAACACTCCCAGCAGGTTTAGTAGCCTTTGAAGCACATACATTTACAGGCAATTAAGTCTCTCACTAAATCAGCTAGGTGCAATACAGCCAACATCTGAGTGCACAAAAGCAAAACTATAAGAACAGGAAACTACTGCTGCTCTATTTTAAAATCAGGGGGTTTTGTTGTTGTTGACAAAGTGCCAAAAAATCATCTGAATATTGGACGCCTTTCCTATCTTTCCCCAAAACAAAATCTAAGCAAAATTTGCCTTTTTTTTTCAAAAAATGAAAAATTTAAAACCCCAGTGACATTTAAAAAGCACCATAATAAATTTTTTTGTCATTAAAATACTGCAAATAATGATTCATAAGAGTCCTTCTGAGTGTATTATTAAGGTTACATAAATACTGTTTACTTTGGATGGTTTTGTTTCTCTCTCTTTAGACCTTTTCACAGCAAAATTAACTTTCAAATCCCAGCCAATCTCCCCAACTACCACAAAAAAATAAATTTAAGACAAAACTCAGAAATAAAAAGCCACCTCCCCCTCCCCAAACATTCACCCTGTAGAGCAAATTATGAAAAACAAGCCATTGACAAAAAGCTGAGCAGATGCTCCCTGCTTGCAGTCCTTCCTCGGCAATGTGAAATAAACCCAACAGATGCCTCTCTTAATTGAGCACATGGATTACATACACACATGCACTCTGTCCTGCTTAAAACAAAACACACACAAAAATCAAACAGGAAAATAGACAGAGAACTCTTCCCAATGCCTAGGCAAGCAGGAATGCTAAGACCAAAAAAGACTCAGCTCTTCCTGCTCAAAACATGACAGGAAACTGTACCCATAGACAGAAGGGAGCTGAAATACATTAAAACCTGTGGACCTGATTATGTAGATCCCATGGGGTAAAGCAGGTACAACACATGCCTTTGTGTATCCACACAGGAGAGAGGAAAAAAAAAAAAAAAAAAAAAAGCATCATCTTACAAGGAAATCTGTGAATATTTACTGGAGGCAGCACTGCACGGTGCAGCTACCGGAATAGATCACAGATCCTACACAGGAAAAACAGGAGCAGTGCCTGCTTCCACACAGGGGGAGATGGAAAGCATATGTGAATCTATGCACGTGTGCACATCCCCAAGTCCTTGCCAAAGAAACCACAAGCAAATTAGCTGAACACAGAGTAAGACCTGGATTTAACCTACATCTTTGGCCAAAGCCTTCCTCACTGAGGGTCGCTGTGCTCTGACTGCTCAGCAGCCTGGCTCCCCCCAGGTGAGTGCATCTCTGAGCCACAGTGTGTGAATTCACCAGGAGGAGCTGAGATACTTCTGGCTGTAAAGAGTCCTCAGTTTCAGAGATCCCTCTTGAGGACCACAGACCATGTCAGGACCAAAATATTATGACAAGCACTGCCTTTTCTCTTAACAAGCTCTTAAGAAGCTTATACACTTCTCAGACCAAACTGCACAATTTATTCCTTTCAGCACAATTTGCAGTAACTATGGTAAGAGTACAGATTTGGCTCAAAGACTGCAGCTAAACTTGGTATTCAGTTTTAAAAGACTGTGCAAATTCACTTGAAAGCCATGTGACAAAACAAGACTCTGCTTCTGAGAAATTTTGTCATGTTTCCTTGTATTAGCACCTGTTAAGAACTGTTCCACAGCCACGGAGAGCCCTTCAGTGTAAGTGATTTTGGAGCTGGAACGAGTGAGATGGGTACTGCCTCGAGCAGTGCCTTGTCTAAGTTGCTTCGTGTTCGTCTCCATCCCTGCATCACTTTCCTCTTTCACACTCCCTCTGATGAAGGGAGACAGATGCTGGGATATACCCGTGGCTATAGCACCCACTGGTGCTGAGACAACATGCAGCAGGACACAGCACAGGGCACAGAGTTTACTTGAGTTAGGGTAGGTGAGGGGTGCCTGTAGAAATTAGGGTCGATACAGGATATGCACAAGACTTGACCAGCAACAGCTTTCAGCCTTGAAAGAGCTGCTGAAGAAGAGTAAATTAGTTATTGTGTAATTGCAGCCACTTAATCCAACAGATGAAACTATATCTGTAAAAATACCTATCAGGTATTTTCATTGTTCCTCAGTCTTTTCATTCACTAATTTATGCTAAAATGAGAAAGGCACCCCAGGTCACTAGCAAACCTTCACCACAGCAGCTTAAGCGACAGTTAGGTATCTGTGTTTGCCTGTCATTCCCTTATCTCCCTGACCCATAAATACACATTGGTTTTACACAGCAAATATGACACTCCCAGCACATTTTGCTCTCAATCCAAACTCCACTTGCGGAGAATTGACATTACTCAGTGGCCCTCTGCCATGCTTCACTGTTTTCACAACTTCAATTTTATGCCCTCTCCATCAAGATTCCCTGCCCTCCCTGTGCCTCTCCCTCCCTAAGTCCTGCTCTCTCTTACTAAGTTTTGCCAGCTCAGCTCCAAGAGCTGGCAGGTTGGCCAGTGACACTCAAAGCAGTGAGATTTCTCCTTGATCACTCTTGCATCTGCTCTAAACCATCTTATTCTGCTCTCAGACCTTCTCTGGAAGGGAAGTGGTGTGACCCAACACCATAAAGCTATCCTTTCTCCTGCCTCTGCTGAGCATTAGCACTGCCATCCTTGCTCCTCTTCCCCTGTACAGTTCTGGGGCATATTTCTGCAGCACAGTGGTCTATCATGCTGCAGGGGTAGGATGGAACTCTCTGGTCCATCAGATAATTGATTGTACACACAGCACAGATTTCAGATGCCAAAGCAGTTGTTCCACTCACAGCATTTGATCCCAAGGACCTTTGTACATGGAATGTACCTTTGTTTCCTCCCTTTTAAATCTTGGTGACAGACCATCACCTTCCCAGAGGTGCTCCATTCTCAGATACATCAGCTGTCCCCTCCAACGAGATTTTCAGCCCTCGGGAGATGCAAAGGGAAAGAGACAGAACATTGATCTGCTTACAAAGCTCACCCAGCAGTCACTGCCACCCAGAGGCCTTCACTGTCTTCCAGCAGCACTCCACACACATCCCTGAGGAACTTGGTGGTGACAGCTCCCCACACTGCAGGACTGCTCCCCTGGACAGGAAGAGTAGGTCGAGTGCAGGGCATGGAATGGACTGGAAAATAACTCCTGCTGCCCAAGCCTCCATCTCACCATCCTCCCCTCTGACTGGGTCACTTCTGGCTGACATGTCATGTGAGAGGGGACACCTGCAGCTAAGGCACATAGAGGGGTCTGCACCTGGAGATAACACAGCCCTGGGTGTTGTGTGGCCTGTGTAACACACGTGATCCCATGATTGCTTCATCTCTTCCACAGACTGTAGAATAGTGATGGACCTGCCTCTCACAGGGATAGCAGCACAGTACATAACCACCACGGAAGGGCTTAATCCTTCTTCATTTCCTCTGCAAGCTTTCTGTCTTCCCTCTTGCCAACCAAGACACTGAGACACAGTGCTCAGACTCCATCCATCCCTGCAGCCAACTCACCCTGCCAGCTGCTCAGCATGAACATCAGGTCATCCCCAGGGAGAGTCCCAAGGTTCAAAAGGGGCACCTTGCTCATAGTCATGTTTTGCAAATACACATTTAATGGAGGAAAACATGCAGTTTGAGGAGAGGATGTTTGGTGATGACATCTTTTAGCTGTACTTTATAGCTTATTTGTTGAATTGCTTCTGGCTTCACCGTGGTTTGGGTGATTATATTTTTAACTAACTGCCTAGAAGGTCACAGAGGCACCATGTTTGTTTTTATAAATGAAATTGAAATAAGTTGTATTTAACATCCAAACAGATCTGCTGAGAGTTAGGTTTATGGCTGGGGAGGCCTGCACCAGTCAGAACCGGATCTGGCCATTCCTGGCACCACTCAAGAGCTCTGATGATCCCTGTACTGGGGCACATGGCTCCCATGGAGGTTTGTGAGCAAGGCTGAAATTCCTGGTGCAGATATGAATCACTGTGCATTTGAAATTACTTCTCTATTAACACTGTTTAATATTTGCCTTACATTTTCTGCTTTGGCAGAAAATGCCAAAGCTTTGCCAAAGCATTTTGTTCTTGTTCATAAACTCATTTGTTCTCTGGAAGATTGTCAACAAAGAAACAAAAGACAATCTGAACAAAATGTATCTGGGGGGTAAAAACCCACAAGAGATAAAAGCATGGTAATTAAAAACTAAATGGCCCTGTTCTAATCCTCTCTTTCAATTCAGCCCACCAGGTCCCGGTGTTAGTTTCTTCATAAATAGCTTCCCATCCTCTTGTGTCTCCTAATAGTACAGAGGCTCTTTTCTTCCTCCCAAACTGCCCCCTTCATGGAGATTACACTGATTTTCACACTATTAATGGTATTTATGTTTGTTATAAGTTGCTTAGGAGGAGGTTTTTGAAGTTCTTCAAAACTCTAGATACAATTCACAATGCCTGTCCAGGTTTCTGGAGATAGAGTTCACTTAAATCCTAGGAAGAGGTAGAAATACCTGTGTGCTTATAATTAAAAAAAAAAAAAATCTCATTTTTCATGGAGACAGCAATGTTAAGGAACCCTTGCATCAGATACACATTTTTCAAACATGAGGAGGAAGAATTTCCTTGCCTTTTTGGCAGTTGCTGCACAATCTGTTCTCAGTCATCTCCAGCAGATGCAGATTCATCTCACCTCACAGCAGCCATCCAAGCGTGAAGCGTCTAGTTTAAGCCAACCGTGTGACTTGTCTAGGCTTCACCAAGAAAGGTAGATCCTTCAGGGTTTGCTCCTGGAGAGGCGTCTGAAATAACTGGGGGGGAAGGATGACGCTCGGAAGGGTCAATGTCATTAACAGAAACCTGACAACTACTTTTAAGATGGTTTGAGCTGTGCAAGAGGCATCCTTAAGCATGAATTTGAGGAGCAGGCAGTCTTCTCTGAAGGGAGTGGGATGCAGACACTTAACCCCTACATGTCCTTGACGAGGTCTCCATTTCTATGGCTGGCCATTTCTCCCTCCTGACATAGGAGGTGGAATTGTTAATGCTAATGTGGCTCTGAAGGATGTTGTAAGGGCTCGCTCATATCCTTCAGTCTCCTCATGGCTGCGGCAGTGCAAATGAGCCTTTACCGGTTTCGTTTCATTGTTTAAGTAGCTGCTAAGGACAAAGAGCCTCTGGGCACATCAAGGTGGTGTAGGGCCCTGCAGAGCAGACACTGCTCCCACTGCCTCCCTCACAGCGCAGCAGCGTTTTCCTTGCTGTGCTGTGCTGTGCTGTGCTGTGCTGCCATCATCGCTTCCTGGCTGTTACCTCACAACACCATTTCCCGTTTCCTGCCCGATTATGACCGTGCCAACTATTTTTCCCGGGCCTGAACCAGCTTCCCAGCACCCCCCATTTCGACTCATACAAAAACACCATCATGGACACTGTCCCGGTGGCAGAGGGTGCTCCTGGCTGCCATGTGAAGGACAGCCCTCTCCAGACACTGCCACCTTCCCTCTCCCTGTCCACTTGTGTACCCAGTCCCAAGCTAAAGAACTGAATCTCACATTCCATAAAGTGGAAGAGAACAGAATGAGGTGCTGGCTATTCCCAGGGTTTTATTGCAAACCAGCAGAAGGCAGCAAGGTACCCTGCAGACCAGGAGTCAGCTGGACAGAGAAGGTGGAGATCTGAGGGACTCGTGGGACCCATCTCTATACAGACACCCTCTGTGTCACTGGGCTCTCTGCTAACCCAGAGACCTGGCACTGAGCTGCCTAAAGCAAACACTGTGGGAAATCACATGAAGGCGTCAGAGCACAAGGGATTAATGTGGTCTCCAGCAGCTAGTCCCAGCTAGTGTTGTGTCACCACTTTTCAGATATGAAGAAAAATAAATAACCTTTGCAGACACACACCAGAGCTATGGTACTTTTGAGCTGGTACTTTTATTTCCATACATCTCACCTACAGTAGGCAAAAAAAAAAAAAACCCAAAACAAACCAACAAAAACCAACAAGCCTGTTCCTTCACCTTTTACCTGTCCAGTCTGTTTAACCTTTAGAGTATTTGAGGAAGGACGTGTCCTTTGCTGCAGCTTTTATAATATTCAGGTGTTTCATAGATGCAACACAGGAAAGACTCCAGGCATTCTAAACTGCAGAGTGAAGACATGGGAGTGGCAATAGCTGATCTATAACATAAAAAACAAAAGCTGATTTCCATAGCTGACCCTGACTGAACACAATGTGCATGTTTGTACTGGGTGTTTTCTTACTAAAACACCTGGCAGTAAGACTGTACAAGTAGGAGTGGTCCCCTTGCAGCATAAATCTTTATGACCATTCCATTTGAGTGTTCTTATGAGAAATCTGAGCAGGCAAAGGTAGCAGGGCACTTTCTGTGCATTATATTTAGAATAGACTCTCCCACAATGAGTAACTGTGGGGCACACTGCTGGAAACAGGCTGGAGAGGAATGGATCATGCCAGCTGAATCCAAACTGGCAGCATCTGAGAGTGAAGAAAGTGCTGGTGTGGAAGGAGCTCCTCACCATGTACAAGACGCTGCACTCAGATTCTGCCTTTGGAAAGCTGACTATGTTCATCTGTACCAGAGAGCGGGGACAGCAGCAGGAAAAGGGATTGTTTGCACCAGCTGCACAAGTCCTGACGTCCCTGAGGAGCCGGCACAGCATCCCTGACCAGCCCCGTTCAGCCAGCAGGGGTCTGCAGAGACGGCACAGCCCCAGCCTGCAGCTGCGGGCTCTCAGGGCTCCGGGTAGGTGGCACACGACATCCTCCTGTCACAAGGCACCTTACCTAGGCTGCACCGTGGGTCTCTTGGAACTGAAGGCACACCAGAGCTCTGTCCCTGTGCGCTGTGGTTACTGGGGAACAGAATAGTGGGGCTAACAGAGGGTAAATATTGCCAGCAAGATTTGTGGCTGCGGGGATCCCTGACTAATACTGAGAGCACAGGTGCATCATTGCACGGTCACAGTTTGCAGATGTCTGGCCAAAATGGGTCTTTTAGCATAGTTAAAAGGTTTGCACAGCTCTGGAACCCCACTTGCAAGGTCACAAGTGACCATGGCAAGTGCACTGAGGCATTGGAAAATGCTGCCTTCAAGGGTTGGGTTGGAGCCACGGGAGGAGGGTGTGTGACACCCAGACCCACACTACTGTTCAAAGTGTCAGAACATTCCACAGCAGCCAAGGGAGGGCAACTTGGGCATTTTCAATGAGACTCAGTGTTAACACCCTCTCTCAGCTGTAAGAGACAAACCAAACTCTACCCTTTGAGAAACCCACAGAGATCAGGGAATTTTTATACCCTGGCCTTCAGTGACTAATTTCTGCATGGCATATGATGCAGCACATCAGGTAACACACATCAGTTCAGTGCCGGGAAGGGCATCTCTCTGAAAGGCACTGCTCATGTTTCAGCTGCAGCCTGCAGCTCCAGACAGGGAGCATTACTGCAGAGCAGCAGGCACAGGGAGAAAACAAGCAGCATGGTTTCCCCTCAGCACCAGGTTCCCACCCCAGGGCCCTCCTCTGGTGTGCTCCCTGGCCATGAGCTGGATTGGTGGGCTGCAGCTGTAGCACCAGGAGGAGTTCCTCAGTGACAAAAGACAGGCTAACACTGTGTGGGAGACAGCAAGTTGCATCTCTCCCCAGCCCACTGTCACAAAACTGACTGAAAATAGCTGAACCAGAAGGCTGCAGAGCAGCCACCCCCCAGCTGGTGCCTTGAAGGCACAGAAAAGTGCCTTCTACATTTCTCAGTCACCCCTTTGCTTTAGGGGCCACCTGCACACCTGCTTCAGCAGCAGTCGGGTCCTTGGCAGCACTGGAGCCCTCGGGAGGGTAGGGAACAGCTCCAGACATCCAAACAGCAGCCTGCAAATGCAGCATTGTGTCTCTTGTCAGAGGCCCATTAGCACACAGATATTTAATCGGTGCCTCTCAGGCAAACTGGGAGAGAGGCCATGGAGTACAGGGCTTCTGAAGGTTTGCAGGAGAGGCAGCACTCCTGTCCCTGGGACTGCAGGCTCAGGAAGCCTGACCCCATAGCAGCCTGGAGGCACGAGGGGAGAGCAGACCTTGTGCTTCTTTCGGTGTGGTTAAAGATGTCACCAGAGCCCCTCAGGGTCCAGCACGGTTAGTCACTTCTGCAGCACTGATGTTTGGGTGTGGCCAGTTAGATTTTGGGCTCCTTTTCTCAGGCTCACACACATGCTGGAATTATACTAGTGAAAGGGCAGTTAGAACAGTTCAAGGGGTATTTCTAAGCCTACACCAGAATTAGATAACAATACCTGATGGGGAATGTGAGAGACAGAGAAAGAGGGTGAACTCTGCAGTGGGCAGTTGCAGAGCCTGACCAAAAATGGGTGCCCCATCTCTGGAAGTGTTTGGGGCCAGGTTGGATGGGTCTTTGGGCCATCTCGTGGCCTGGTCTAGTGGAAGGTGTCCCTGTCCATAGCAGGACAATTGGAACTAGATGGTCTTTAGGGTCCCTTCCAACCCAAATGTTCTAAGATTCTATGAAAAGGCATCAGAATGTCATAGCAAATAGCTGCACTGCATACATTCACTTTGAAAAGGATTTCTCACTGTCTACCTCTGCTTCTCTTTAACTTTCATTTTCTCATTCATTGCTGAGACCCTGTTCCCTCCTTCCTGTAACTAACTGCAGCTCTCCAACCTTTTTGGAGAACACGACTTTTTGAGTCATGTTTGGGAGAGGCAGAGGCATTCAAGGCACTGCTGGGCAGCCCCACAGGATGGATACTTCAGGAGAAGACACCACCCCAGACCTGCAGAGATCAGCCATTTCCCAGAAGGGTGGATGCCATTCTCTGTATCTTTCTAAGTGCAGGTATTCACTTCCACAAACACCACCTTTGTTTTAATGCTGTCAGTCCAGCCATCCCTCTGTGTCCTGAGGCAGCTAATGCCACAGGGTTGCAGTTGCCAAATGAAAGAGAACCCTTCTTCATACAGGCACACATCTGCCTTCAGGGTGTGGAGCAGCCTCACCTGTACTTTTGCAGAGCTGAATGATTAGGTTCAAAATGCCTTTGCATTAACCTGTGCAATATTTGATGCACATTTCTTGTGTTCTCCTTTTTTCCTCCGCTTTAGTTTTATATAAAAACCATTGCTAAACAGTTGCAGCATGTAATTTCCTGTAAGCTGGATGGAGTGTCTTCTGGAGTGTGAAGAAAGCTTTGCTAGGAGTACAAAGAACTACTGGTGAAGAGACATGGAGCTAATTTTTTTTTTATTTCTCAGCTACCTTTTGTACTAATGTAATTGCACTGACTCCAACAGTTCCATTTGTGTAAATCAGGATGAGAGGGATCCAGGGTTAGGGATCCATTCCCTCTCTTCTCTGCCAGCTCCTACTGTACAGTCTCTGCAGCTGCCTTCTGCACAGTCCCCTGTTCCTCTGTCCACCACGTTCTCCATCAGGTATTGCTTTTCCACTGTACAGCAGGTTTGTACAGTGCTTGGAGATCCTCTGGTGATGGGGGCAGTGTTAACATGAAGGACAAACACCTCCCTGCAGTCCTGCCCTCCACCTTGCTGCCACTTAGCACCGTGTGGGATGTGCCCGAGGAAATGGCACGGACACAAGGCGAACGAAGCCTGAGGAGGCAGTACCGAGGAGATCCCGTGTGGCTGCAGACCCGGACTGCTGGCGCTGGCTCCGTGTCCGAGCAGAGGTGTTACCGCAGCACGGCGCTGCGCGTCCTGCGGGCACTCCGCCTCCTCCGCTCCCAGCCCGGCAGCATTTACACCGGGGAGAATCAAAGTTAAGGGAAAATAAGAAGGGTTCGTCTTTACCTGGTGCTTCACTGGCTTCAGAAGCTTTCGGCATGAGTCCATTCTTTCCCCTTCATCTGTGTCTCAACGAAAGGACTGAGGATCCCCACACTGATGGTTTCACATGCAAACAGAAATCTTCCTAAAAAAAGGGAGCAGCTCTGCCACTGAGGACTGTCTCAGTGCACAGACTTTTTGTTTGCCTGATGTGAGACACAGACACTTCCCACTCCCAGCTGTTCCTTTAGGGAACATTTAAGGTGTGCTTTTTCTAATATTCTCCTGTGGGGCCATGTGGACTGCTCAGGGGATGGGAGTGTTGCTAAGCAGTCACAGGAGTCTTTTGAATAAGCCCATAAGGAATTCACCCTTTAGGTCATAATTAAGTGTATTATATCTTTATTGCTGCTGTACTGTGGGGTTTCCAACAGGCCACTGTCACTGACACAGGACTTGCTCTCCAAATTGGCATGGATGCCATAAAGAGAAGGTGTTTTGCATGGCTTCTGCTGGAATTCTCCAAGCTCAAGTAAGTGCTCAGTATGTGATCAGCTGTCTAATTCTAATGTTCAGTTAAAAATTCACCCACCATAAAGGATGCTGATAAAGGGAGATATGACCTTTGCTAGCTAGGATTTACCATAGATACAGTGCAATAGATAGGTACTTCTTGGCAACTACTTCAAGGCTGGACCAAGAAAAGCAGAAGGAGTGGGGTTTTAGCTCTGTTTTGGTTGGTTGGTTTGGGGTTTTTCTGGGTTTTGGGGTCTTTGTTGGAGGGGGGGTGTTTGTTTGTGGGGTTTTTGTATATTTTGGTTTTAATGAATACCTCATTACTTCCACACTTTGTCTTCATACTCCAGGTCAGCAGCTGGTGGTGAAGCTTGAGAGCAACCTTGAAGGATGAACCTTTTTGCTCTTTGGACCATAGAGGAACTCACTTTTGATATCTTTAAACCTACTTGCTCACACTTTCTTGCAGAAAAATTCCTACTAGTTCCAGGATGACATTCCTGCCAGACTCTGAATGTCATCATATGGAGATCTGCTCCCACACAGAAGGGTGCAGAAAAGATGATGTGCTAATGAGCTACCTTCTTATCCCTGCTGTCAGTTCAGTGACTCTCCCTCCTCCTCCTCCCTTCCCCTGAGCTGCAAATGTAATTGCTTTCCAGCAGCCCTGCAAACAGCCCGGTCCATCTGCAACCCTGGAATCCCTCCAGAGGGCAAAGTCTTGGCTTTTTACTTCAAATTATCTTGTCTTTTCTTTAGAGGAGAAGGAAGGAAATACCAACCAGGGCACTGATGCAGCCAGACTGAGCAGTTGAAATGAGGCCAGCATCCCTTTTGCCACAGAGTACCCGGGCTGTCCTCCTGCCAGTGCTCAGCAGGCCACTGCAAGCCTGTTGCCTGACTACCATGTCACCAGCACTGTTATTCTCTTGGCAATGCAGCTTGTGCCCCTCAGCCCACTCCCCTCCTGCATTTCTCAGCACATCACCTAGCACCCAACCAGCAATATAACACCTAACACAGAGTGTTAGCCCAGCACTTCTCTCCTGTGTTCTGCAAGGAACTTCAGCATTTCTGCACGCACAGGGCTCGGGTGCAGGCAGACAGGGTACTTGACATTGCTCACACTGGCTGCCAATTAAACTTGGGTCAAGCCACTTTCCCCTCCCACTCTTCCTAGGTGTAAAGTGGGGCTGGTACTCACTCACCTGCCGAGAGGGATAGTTAGACTCAATTAACTGGTGTAAAAAGGGTTCTGCACGTTACTAGAGGACACTGATGCAACAGATGCCTGCTCAGGCAAGAGGCATGCTCAGGCTAGAGCACTCAACAGAGCAAGATCAACACAAAATTTAATGATACTTGTGATCTACTAAAGCCATAACAGAATTTCAGATGCCATGGTCATCAGCATCTTCCTTTCACACCACCTCTCCATATGCAGATTAGAGCTAAGAGGCACATGTTGTGATTCTTGAGGCTGTCCTGCGCAGGGCCAGGAGTGCAACTCAGATGATCCTGTGGGTTCCTTCCAATCCAGAATATTCTGTGATTCTGAGTGGTCCTGCTTAGGGCCCTTGGAAATGAGGAAAAAACCTGCATGGGAAGAGGAATTTGCCTGCTCAGTTTTCTTAAGAGGATCCATTGGTACAATATTTGTCAAACAACAGTATCTAAGAGGTTGCTTTAATTTGTCTCATACAGAGGCAACATACCAGGAAAAAGATTTGTCAATAAAAATTTGACAAAAAACAATGCTGCTTTCAAACTGTGTTGTTCCCCAACTCCCTTGTTTATGAAATCTATGCCAGCCTTTTATAGCTTTTTCAATTTAAAGGGTCATATTGAGAGCTCAGCTCTGTTTCCTGCCCTGCCTTTGTTTCTCAGTTTCCCATTTGTAGCTGTTTTTTGACTAGCCTGGTCACAAAGCATGAAATCAATTGTTTTCAAATCCAGTGCACTATGTTCCCAACAAACACACAGAAAAACTGGGGGATTCAGCTTGTAACTATTTTGATCTGATATCTTCTGGGAAAAGCCACATGTAGCCACCAGCTGGCCTTCCCACATGGATCTCTCCCACTTAAAGGCTCTTCAGATGCTCTTTAATGCTAATGCTCAGCCTTATGATGCAATCTTTACTACATATATTATGGATGCTGTAATATGCCACAATGACCCTTCTACTCAGGTCCTGAGTCCTCTCACCACCATGAGCAACACCCAAAACGTGAGGCTATTGCACAATCATATCCTGACACCTTCTTTCCATTACCTCCAGCACAGCACCTTGAAATTCCTCTTTAATTGCTCTCGTTATCTTCCTCTACCACATGCATCTCTAAAGAACAGCCAAAAATAGCTCAAAGAAAATAGGCCAGCTCTGTTACAGGAAAGTGGCTGAAATTTGTCTGAGAGGTTATCTCTCAGGCTCAAGGCTCCACAGAGGATGCTATGGAGTCTAGCTTTGACTCCTCTTTGGTGCATAACCCAATGTTATGACAGGACTAGAAGACCTCACACCTGCTGATGTTTGAAAGAAGACACATGGCAAAGCTATGTTTTTGTTCAACACACATAAGTCACCCTGGCTTGAAGGGAGGAAGATAAGAGACAGTTCTTGGCTTAGACTTGGTCTCCCAAATTTGTGGTGCTTGACTGCAAAGCAGTGCACTACATGGGCTTTGTTAGACCAATGGAGCCTGCTTCAGCTACACCATCACAGCTTGGTGCCACTCCATCACCTTGCAGTGAAATCTAAATCCTTTCTGCTGCTGCATTTAACCTGCCTATCCACGTAACCACCCACAACTGCCCTTGATACACAACAGCTGTCTGATCCCCTTCCCTTTGTCTGCTCACACATGAAAATCCAGGGGCTAAGAAATCCTTGGGGGTTCTACTGTGATGCTTTGCAGCAGAGGGAAGGGAAAATTTTGTAAGGCCAGTTTAATAAGGCAGTTAAGGGAAAAGAGGGATGCTTGGAGGTGCACTCTAAACTACTGTGCCATCAGATGTAATCTTATACTGCTGAAGAGCAGTTTGCCTGTCCTGCTCATTTAGGATAAAAAATATACACACAGCTCTGCCAGAAGGTCTGGAGAAGCAACCAGAGAAGCTGGGGCTTTCTCACCATCTGGATCTAGAAGAGAACAGCCATCCACAGCCTTTGTTTGAGGAAACTTCGTGCTAGAGGCTCCCATTTCAGCACAGAAGGTAATGGAGTGGGGGACAAGAGAAGAATAGGTGATGATGATTCAGCTGGAGATGCAGCATGAAACAGTCCTTGGGCACTAGTGTGATCACCACAGCCATCTTCAGGGCTGGAGAGAAAAGGCACTGGCACATTTGGACAGGTTCTTTTTACCTCTGGCTCTGAAGACCTCTCTTATGCATAGGCTCAGACTCAAAGGAATCTAACTGCTTAACCTTAAGCACATTATTAAGTTCAGCATCAAGTGATTTAAACACATTCTTATCAATCTTCAGTCAGGAACCTGTGATCCTTGCTTTTTCTCTAAGCTTTAAAACATAGTGGGGTCTGACCATAACATTATACATAGATGGTCAGTCTATGAGAGGGCAGCATTGTGACACCCCAGTCCACAGTTTTAGGCAGTGTGACATGGAATAAAGCTAAAGGCTTTGGCATTAGCCTGCAGTGATAGACTTTGGGAATAAGCTTCTGCCAACCAAGATCCTAGAGAGGAGAACACTAGTGTCCTTTCACCCTGCATCCACCTCTGCATGAAGCCTCTCTCCCCCAGACAGTGCCCAGGTGCTGCAGCTGATGCTGCAAGCTACCTGCTGCTAGGCTGGGGTCCTGGCAGATTATAGCCAAGTGCTGTGGGATTGGAGGTTGAGATTAGGGGAGATTTTAAAAAGATAATATTATTATCCTGAATCATCATTAACCCCTTAAAGCTTATAAGGCAACAGCCTTCCTATCTTAGCTGGCACAGGTTTCCTAAAATGAGAACACAACTTTAACAGATTAAAATATATTGGAAACCACTCATTGTTCCACAACATGACTGTATGTGTAAAATTAATGGGCTGTACATGTCCCAGCACTGCTGATAGCAATGCCACATTCATCAGAAACTGGAACACAAGCAGCTGTACAGCCCCTTTGTTATAATGGTCTGGAGGCTCTGGCATAAGACCTTATTTATTTTCTTACTGAAAAGATGTACTCAAGGAACTGTTTCTATCCAAACACACACAGACAACAGGACAGAGTCTTTCCTCAGCAGTGCAATCTCTACCAAAGTGGGATTCACACATCTCTGAGGATTTGAAACGTGTGTTAGTCCTGAAATCTTATACTGAAGATACCACCAAGGGAACATTTTGAGGCTTTTCCTTGAAATGAGGGGAGGGAACTACCTCTCAAAAAGAGCTGACATTGTCAGCTGTTGTCCTGGCACCAGTCTAGTGTTCCCACCTCAGGAAAATCTGTGCTCTTTAGCCTGATGTAACCTCAGGCTATGTGTAACATCAGAGTTAGTAAACAGGTGGTGACGGTGCCTCTGCTTGTGTACAGCATTCCAGTCCAGTCATTACGTAACACACCAACCACTCCAGCTATGATTCTGATATTCCACTGACACACCAGTCATCAGCTCCCAGTGTCCGTGTGGCCAGAGTGGCTGCAGGTTTGTCTGTCTTGGGAGCAGACTCCCCATGGTCAGCACTGTATCACTTGCTGCCAGATTTCACACTGGCCATTAAACAGGGAGGGTGCCCTGGTAAAATCTGGATCCAGACTCAACCAAACTACATCACCCTTTACTCTCTGCTGTTACAATTGGCTTCAGAGGAATGAGTGCTGTTGTTACAGAGATACAGGTAGAATTCAGATTGGATCAATTTAAGTAGATTACTTCTAAAAAAAGCACATAAGCCAAATCAATCTCACTTCTCCCTCTTCTCCACCTCTTCTCAAAAAGTCCCACTGTTTTTAAAGAGTCAAATGGACCCAGATGCACGTAGTACTGCACCCTACACTATTCTTTACTCCAGACAAGTCAGATAAACTGCATCTACATTCTGCTTTGGTGACATTGTTACTGTCTCCACATACAGACAGACATAACTAGGCAGGGTATTTGGCATTGGGAAGATACCACAGCACCTCAAAGTACTGAAGAGCTGCTGAGAAATGACATTAGAATGGGAAGAATGACAAGGAAATCTCTGGCCTTGACGTAAAGAGATGAATTCACTAAATTCAGCATGGCTCACCTGAGCTTCTGCTCACGTTCCATCTGTTTGGAACATCAAAAAGCTCAGCTTGTAGCAGGGTTTCAGATAAGACAAGGTTAGGAGCACGAGAAGAATTAAAACCTGCAATGGAGACGTGTCATGGCAGAGCTGGAAAGGTTGATGCCAGAACAGGATCAATAGCAGAATCAGACCAGACAGAGAAAAGCAATCTCACAGGGAATATTGATAGGTCAGGGTCAGCCAAAAGAGCAGCAACATCAGGACATGGTGAGTGCAGGAAAAAGTTCAGACTGACACTGCAGTTACATGCACAGAGCAGTTACGCAAGCAGACAGTAACAGTAAATACCTTGTTCTGTCAACACTGGATGCTGTTTTTGGCCATAGCTGTTAGAACCCTGGCAAGGTATGACAGCTCTGGACGGAGAAGAACTCTGTTTGCTGGTGCTCACAGGTCACTGATAGCTGAGGAACTCCTAAGAGGAGCTCAGATGACTTCAGTCGTGATCTTAACCAGCCAAGAGCTTGGTCACTGTCAGCCTGTATCATTTTGCTGTCAATCCCACAGCTTCTGTGCGGTCCAGTGCCTGTTCTTCAAGTCACCATGTTGCCCTCACAGAAGAGGATGCAATGTCTCATGAGTCACTTTCCTGTTGCCTCCCAATTAGGAGCACGGCCCGCAGAACTGCACTGTCAACACTTCCCACACACTGCTTACACGGCAAGAAGGTGCAGCAGAAACATCTTCCCTGCACCTAGAAAAGCTGCTGAGTTACCCTTCCTTGCCACACATTCCATCAAAAAGCTGGCAGAAACATTCTCACACGGGCACTGGGAGCAGGGAAGTTATAATTAGTTCATGGAGAGGCTGCTCAGGGCTGCAGGAGCCCCGCTCTCTCAGGCATTCAACACAGCACGGCACCAGAGCTCCCACTGCACACAAAGCGCATCCATGACTTACACCCAGAGAACAAAAGCAAAGACACAGCTCCTGGGTAGAGACTTCTGGTTTCTGCCCGGAGGAGGGAGGTGGATTCAGTGCCTGCAGGCATGGGCACGTCTGGGTGACACAAAGCTGGGGCAGAGAGAGCAGCGGTCCCTGTAAGCCCGGCTGTAGAGCTGCCGTCCCGCCCAGGGCTCTGCACTGGCAGTGCCCTGTGTCACCAGCAGCGCAGGTGAATCAGCCCGGCAGCTCCCGGTCTTATACGTGCCTGGAGTCAGCTTCCCCCAAACACACCCCCTTACACACGGCAGCCACAGGGAATTCACCTCCACTTATGCTAATGCCCTGACTCACCCTGTTGATCAGCTTCTCTCTTTGCAACCACTACAGCAGCAGACTTAGCTGGGCAGTCAGATGCCTGAAGCCTGGCCACTGGTATTCCTCCTGCCAACCTTCTGTTACCACCACAGCCTATGACTTCATAGGAATATGTTCTTGGAAGCCTTCTGTTTCCATGGTAGTGCAGGACAGCACAGCCCATCTGCTGGATGGCCCCAGTGTTCCATAGGGGGCAGAAAGGAAACCTTCCCTCCCCAAAAAGAGTGCAGTAAGACATACATATTGCTGGGGGGGTTGTAAAGCCAAACCAGGTTTCAAAGAGGCTGTGACCAGAGCCATTGCCTGTCTGGTAACAAGAACACAAAAATAATGACTTCTCTTCAAGACAGTATTCTCTTACTTCACTGGAAAAATTCTGCTCCCACATGGGCTACAACTGCACTTTCTGACCTCTCTTTCCAGAGGGCTTGGGAGCATCATATCTGCTAAAAACTCAGCTGAAAGAGGTTTAATGTTGAAATAGTTTTATCTTCATAATCTGCAATGGTTGTAAAGTATTTGAGGGTCAGGATATCTCCATGATGGAAATAATAACACCGAGCTTTCAAACGCTTCTACAGCAAACTGCCACAAAGGTTACAAAGCATGGAATGCACCAGGACAGCCCAGGACTGGCCACGACCAACACACAGGACAGCTCTGTCCAGGCAGGTGCTTTTCCTGTTCTGATCTTGCATGTGGTTGAGTGTTGGAGGACAATGCCCATCATTGGCCATAAAAGAAAATCCAACAGCTACTGATTCCTTTTGAGTATTCTCAGCTGTCCAACCACGCAATTCTTTGCTGTTCTCACATGCAAGAAGGTGGCAGGCACTTGACTTCAGAGAGCAGCATGACTGGTTATAGGCAGGAGTCTACCCAGCTTTGCAGAGATGCTGCAGAACTGACTGCTGGCCCACAGGATGGGAAGGATGGTGTGGGCTGACTGCTGGGCAGCACATGTTACTTAGGCAATTGTGCTCCAGGCTGAATGAGAAATGTTCCTGTGGAACCTGCATGTCTTCACACAAGGTCTCATGCCTGTTATCCTGGCACTTGTTTTTGTCTTCTGGGGCAGAGACAGCACGAGCTGCTACACAGATGCTCTCTCTGAATTAAAGAGCTGGCAGATCTTGCTTATCATATTTGCCAGGGCACCACAAGGAAGACAGGCAACACTTAGCAGGTGTGTGAGTCATTTCTTGGCTTATTAAGTCATTTTTTTTCCATGGCATTTTGTTCTAAATAAATAGCATTGGGCTTTAAGGAAGGTGGTGATCATTGGCATGTTCTGCTCCTCATCTTTGGGAAGAGCACCTGTAATTAGGAAGGGCAGGTCTTTGGATCTGTTAGGCTAATCACAGGAAGATTCAGAAAAGGAAACTGCAGACCTAGGTTACCAAATTAAAGTGCAAAGAAAAGCAGGGTTTTATTTTGAGACAGCTGAGAACTAAGTGCCCAAAACCTAAGAGGGCATGACTTAGGAAATCACAGAAGGAACAGAGCTGCTGTCGAGACAGAATCTGTCCTGTCAATGCCACAAAACCAAACATGCTAGATCACATACAACAAACACATCTACACCTATTTTTCAAACCACAAACAGTTTTCAATATATGTGCCAGAAATACTAAAATAGAAAATATTTTCAGCAGGACTGAAAATTTCCTTCAGACAGAGATGTAGTCTTAACATCAGAACACAAAATTCTGCCCAGCATGGCCACATTTAAAGCGAAACCTTTCAGTACTCGTTACTAGCAATAATCTGCTTGCTATGAGCCACAACCTCAGGACTATTTGGGGGTTTTGGTCACAGCAATGAGACTTTTAGTCATTCTAGAAATATACAAATCCCATTTACTGATACAACAGCATAAAGCATCTGTCTTCCTCTGCACTAAGCAGAGGAATTAATGCATCCCATTAGGTAGGTCATTTGCTTGCAAGTCAAATGCTCAAGAGAGTGAAATACAAAATAAGTGAGTCATACTTACACATTAAAAACTGTGAAGGAGAAGGGATGCAGTGAAGGAGTAAGTTCTTATTGAGATAGCTACTTATCACTTTCTCCACACTGATCCATAAGTCCCACACATTGAGTGGCTGGGTTACTGCTTTGATTGTACAGTTAACACACGCGTCTTCCTGCCCTGGAGCACTCAAGAGTCTAAACAAAAGCACTGTTCCTACTCTCCTTTTTGCCTTGATAAGGACTTGTATCAGTGGGTAGCAGGTGGGTTTCCTTCCTCTCTCAGATGAAGACTCTTAGTGACTATTCCAGGTGCAGATCCATCCCTCTGGCCATTGCAGAGAGGGGCAGGGCTGTTAGGAGGCTGGCTCTCTCCCTACAGTGGGGTATGTCAGCATTACCAGATGCCTGATAGAGGGAGGACTTAGTTCCTCCTTGTGCTGTTTAGTCTTGTTGCTGACTTTGCTCTTACTCTCTCTTTGTAGGCCTCTCTCTCATCTCTTTAGCTGTGTGTTTTATGGGCTTTGTTCCCAAGGAGAAATCTCCTGTGCCTTTATTACACTTGGCAGCTTGCTGCTTCCTCTCTTCAAAAAGCATGCTGGCTACTCATGGTCCTTTCTTAAAGCTTGGTGGCTGACTTCACAGCTCATTTCTCTGCTGCTAAGGAGAACATGAATTTCACCTTCCTTCTACCCTTCAGAATTCCAGATGATACTGCAATGTTGCTTTGTCTGGGGTTTCTCAGTAGTCAAGGGATGAGATGGTGATCCAGGGTTTGCATATGTTCTGCAGCTCTTGCTTGGCCATTGGTAGATCAGCCAGATTTTTCAGAACTCTCCGTTTGTGCGTGTTTAGGGCTTTGTGGTCATACTCTAGCTAGCTGTGTTGTAGAAAATTAACCCATAGCATCTAAGCCACAGAGAAGCAATGCTTGTTACGAAGACACTGAGTCAATCTGGGTAAGAACAGCTGCAAGCACGTCAGGACAGAACCTTATCACTGCAAACTGATGAAGCCTCTCCAACACCACAAATCTGTGGAAATTCTGGTGCTTGGCTATACTCCAGCTGCTTCCTGTGATACTCCTGGAATGAAAATTTTCTGCTCATCAAACAAGAGCACTGGATGGAAAGGCAGTAGGTAATAGAGGTGATGACATCACATAATCTCTGTTGCAGTTAAACCTACATAAAGAACTTATTTGGGGGCTGCAGATTTAAAAACTTGCTGCTCTGCATGTTAGGATATTCTTCTTAATCTTCAAGCTAAGCCACTCATGTCCAGTTAATGCTCATATCCCTTTGTGCAAATTCAGTTTCAATAACAGGGCTTTAGTTTGCTCAACTGTGATATATTTTTCATGTCTCAAGTACAGGAACCACTTGCTATTTTCCAGTTGTGGCACTTGCCCCACTTACATATTTACATTCTTTGCTAATAAACTTTTGGTTTGTGTCTCTTTTTTCATCTTCCTTGACATGAGCACCCTGAGTTCTAAAAACAGTGCTTTTCCTTCAGATTTGGTATTTTTTTTAAAGGATTCACATCAGTCACCATCCTGTCTTTTATTGGTTTGCATCTAAGGTATCTTTGGTGTTGACAGTCATATCCCTGCCTGTAATCTCACTTCTATCTTGATCCTCTTTTTATTTGACTACAAGTTCTTCTTACTGGGTTTTTAAATCTTTGCAAATTGGTCCAAACTTCTGCAGTTTTTACTTCATTACATAGTTAAGTGCCAAAAGAGAAGTTTCTCTGTTGCATTATTCCTTTTCCATCCTGTATGAGTTTCCTATTATTTCTTAAACTGTTCTTGAAATGAGCTGGCTACTTCCCTAAACAGTTATCCTTCCCTACTTAGGATGCAAATCATAGATTTGCTTTCTACCTTTGAATTAAAATTTCTGTTGTTCTTCCACATTTCTGTCTTTGGACTCTTCAGTCTACCTGCTTGTATCAACCAGTTCCTTCAGGTTTTTCCTCTGATCTGTTTAAAATTTTAGTTCTAAACCCATTTTTCTTCTTTTTATACTGGAAGAACTGAAACTAAATCACTTCCTGAAGTGAAACCAAATGAAATTACCTCAGCCCAGATAAGATGCTGACTTTTACAGCCAGGGCTGAGGGGTTTTTTTTACAACCCTGGCCTTGTGAGCCCTTGCCTCCTCCATCCGTGTCTCACCTTAAAGCTGCCAACATGGACATCTACATGACTCCTCAAAATCTCCCTCCAGTGTTTGGGCAGCAGAGGGAGGCCCTGGGGAGCAAAGAGCAGGGGGTTCTACTGTCCCAAAAGATGAGCCAATCTAGTTCATGACTCACAGCCTGGCACTCAGATGAACTCCTAGGTTTGGGACGCTGTGGGCTCAAGCAAAAGGAGTTCCCTCAAGGAGTTTACACAAATCTTTATTCAGATTTTAAGTTCAGTGTCCAATTTGTTCATCCCTCAAGCTAAGCTAGTAGGAAGTGTTGAGTGTCTTTCCTACCCTGAAGTGAGGAAAGACAAAATTCCCTAAGCTCCTGCTACAACTCTACACAGTTTCTGCAGTCTCTGCTCACTATATATACACCTTTAAAGAGTAAAAAAAAAAATTCTGAAATTGTAGTTCTGATTCTTTAGAGAGACATTTTTATGTACTCGTGCTGGGAGGGACTTTGTCAGCAACATGGAATATGAGAGAGGTTCAGGATGACCAGAGCAATCAAGTCCAGCTCCTGCAAGGGGAGCCAAAAGTGCCCACCAGCTTGAAGTGAGAACAGCATGGGAGAACTCAGCAGAACCCCTTGTGCAGCAGATCATTCTGGTGTACAACTCAAAAGCCAAAATGACAGTGCTGTTTTTTCTCAAAGGACCCCTCAGCCAACTACCAGGCCACTGGTAGGGCATTGATGGCATGTTAAAACACTCATTAGATAGATGGATTTATTTCTTTCCTCTCATGTAACTAATTCAAATACAAACCAAGTTTGTAATGCCTCCATCAAGTTTGTCATTCTCATCTGTGAATTTGGCACACTGCAAAACCTCCCAACACAGCTGACAGCAGCCAGAGCTGTAGCAGTCCTGGGGTAAACAGACTAAATGTGGAGTAGGTCAGCATCAGCTCAAGTTCTGTCCTGCAGAAGAATTGCCCAAACTACCACCCTGTCCTAGACTTGGTTTTCAGTCTGATGTCCTGATGGTAGTTTTTCTGCTGGATTTTACAGCTGTCCTCTTTAACATACTGGTATGTCCTTTGCCATTTTTAGTTCTCTTTGCTCAGGACTCTATTTAACCCTGAGTTAATGCATTTAACAATGGGAGTGTGTTTCCTTTGGCTGCAGAAAACAAATTCAAATACACCTATTTCCTGCTGTTCTGTATGTCTTTCCTGATCCCCAAGTTTTAATACAGAAGCTTTGACAATGTGGCTTCTGCATTTCCATGTTTGAAACAAGGCTGACTGCATGTTTCTATGGTAAGTGTTCACATCTGGAGGGGATTTGTAAATGCCATAAGAATTGGATTCCTCAAACAGAAGTGAGTAAGGCCCCTGGTGATGCACGTGGATGTGGCTTTGTGAATATCAGGTGAATAGCACTGATTTACATTGCTTTATAAACTCTGTGGCATTGTTTGAACTTCATCTCCAATTCCAGTAGCTTTAATCTTCACTGAATCTTCAGGAAAAGAGAACAATTAGTTTTTAGATTCTCCTGTTTGCTCATTGTAGAGAGGAAAGCAGTGCCATGCTGTTGGAAGATGTGTGGTACCTGGAACTGATCTGGCAATTCTCCTATCCCCAGCTGATGTTTTCTGAACAGAACAGCTTTTGGTAAGACCCAGTATGTGCCCTCAGTTTATTGAAGTAAATAAGAGCCTGACACACGAGCCACTGCTATGTGTCATACCAGCCCTGTTGTTGGTTCCTCTGGCTCTAAGGTGATTCACCACTATCCTGAAAAACAGGCAGCCCTGGCACTGCTGGTCACCCCACACCAACATGGGAATGCTTGCTCTGGGGAAGCACAGCACATACTGCTGGAGAAACTAGGTCCTCCTTTTCCTGAAACATGGAAAAACTTGTTTCAGGTGTAACAAATAAAGCTATGATTGCCTTTTTCTCTTTCCCAGAGGTTCCAGGGCAAAGCAAACATTCTTACTGCTGTTAAGGTTTTTTTGTTTGTTTGTTTGTTTTTTTAAATATTATTATATTAACAGAGTATGACCATTATATTCCATTTCTTTTTCCCTTAAGCACTTTTAACTGTTGAAATTCTATGGGGTTTTTTTCCATCTCCTTTTGTTGTGCCACAAAATCTACATCATATTCCCCAACAGTTAACTCCACTGCTGCTCCACATCCTCTCTCACACCTGTTTGAACGTTCCTGTGGTTCAGTTTGGTGGGCTGCTCCCCTGGCCTTTGGAACACAAGCTCCAACCATACCAAGAGACACTAAGCCCTCTCCTTTATACCCACCTGCTTCACTTACATAGCTGCACCTCTACTGCCTGCAAGACACCTTTTCTGCTCAGGCATTTGCCCCTAGTGATCCTCACACCCTTAGTTTATTTAACCAAAGTACACTGAAGGTACAGTCAAGATAAGAAATGAATGAAAGAAAGCTTGAAACAACAACAAAAGAATTCTTAACACCCTGCTGTATATGCTACAACTTTGGTTACAGTCTTCCCTCAGGCTGTGCTCCTAATGATGGAGCAATATCCCAACTTACACAAGAAAATCAGGGACTTCAAAAGGAGTTTCTAACCTCATACCTCATTGATCTGGTTGTACAGCACTGCGGGGAGCAGAGACCTGTAGTGTTGAACTGGTGTGGGATCTGAAGCTGGTCCCCGGAGGCTTTTGCTGTACACATTGGCTCTCCATTGCAAATCTGCTTAGCCATGCAGCAGAGCCTTTTGGCAAAGGCAGACACACAAATGAGACAGCTCTGCAAAGGAAAGGAGCAATTTTTCTCCCTCACCAGTAAGCATGCAGTCACCTCCCTGTGGTATAATTTTGAATTTCTTGATCCAATTTTCCTTAGCTTAGTACCAGCAGATAAGATACCTAGAGCTTTGTTTGTCACGCATGCATAATTCAGTGCATTTCTCAGATCACAGAATCACAGAAGATGCTGAGTTGGGAGGGATCCATCAGGATCATCGAGTCCAACTCCTGGCCCTGACCCCAAGAATTACACCATGTGCCTGAGAGCGTTATTCAAACGCTTCTTGGACCCAGACAGCTTTAGTGCTGTGACACTTCCTTGGGAAGCCTGTTTAAGTTCTCAGCCACCTTTGGATGAAAAACTTTTTCCTGATATCCAACCTAAGTCTCCCCTGACTCAGTTTCATGATGTTTCCTCAAGTCCTGTCCCTCGTCACAAGAGTGAAGAGATTGACACTTGCCCCTTTGCTTCTCCTCATGAAGACGCTGAAGACCACAATGAGGTCTCCCCTCAGTCTCCCCCAGACTAAACAAACCAAGAAAATGGATCACATCCCCAGGATCACATCCTGGGGAAAGCTGAAGAAAGAGGTCAGATTTTTTTTTTTTATCGGTGTTACTAAGACCAGAACCTAGGAGGATCTTCATCTTATCTTTTAGACTGATTTGTCTCTTTTTGTGCTCTTAATGATGAGGATGCACCTACAGACAAGAGTTTTAATGCTTTTGTTAACTACTTACTGGGAGTTTGCTCAAATTTCCTTGATTTCAGCAGAAAACAAAAATAAAGAACTAAATATGAAAAACATACACTTGCTCTACATATACAATGGGACACAGAAGACTGGTTTAATTCCCAGAGGACACTGGTGTAATTTGATTGAAAGGCCACATCATTTTAGCACTGACAAACTCCTGCTAAGGCAGGAGTCTTGTATGTTAGGGGACAGGAACCACAAGACTGAAAAAATGTAAGACTAGAGATTCATTTCTTATTTTGCCAAGTGGAGCTTTGATACAGACAGCTGATAAGAACAGTTTCTGGAGCATTTGCTGGTCTGACAGCGGATTCTGAACAAAGTAACTGTACAAACAGGTGAAAGGTTCACCTTCTGCTTATGGAAAGGGACCATCAGAAAAGGATTAACAGGCTGCAAGCCCGTGCCAGCATGGGTGTGCGGTGTGAAGGGCTGGGAGCATGCCATGCCAACCCCATACCTTTGAGCCTGAGTAAGACAGAGAAGGTGACTGGGAAAAGCGCAAGTGGAGAGGAAAATGAAGGAGCTTTGGGCTCCGTTACAAGGCTGACCTTGTCAAGGGTCACCCACAGTGACAGGTCAGAGAGTCGGTCGTGCAGGGCAGGAGAAAGGACGTGCTGTGTAAGGCACAGAGCAGCAGGGCAGGTGTGAGAGCCCTGCAGACTCTTGTCACCCGTGGTGAGCACACCACAGTACAGGGAGCGCCCACCACAGACTGTGGGTGTTGTGGCTGCAATGCCCTGTGTAGTGGGATGGAAAGGTGGGTGCCATTTGGATGGGGACCAACAGGAAACTAAGTAAAATACTAAATAGACTGCTTAGATTGATTAAGTGCAAGGGACAAGAACAATAATAAGAAACACTTTGGTGCCTTCTCATTCTTTCTCCTTCTCTTTCACCAAAATGAGTAACTCTGTAATGTAAAAGTCCACCTCTTTCGTTGTCACAACCTGCCTAAGGCTGGTTGGCAGCTGGGTGTCTATCTCATACACAGACAGCACTTGCACCCCTCCACGTAACAAATGTTATGTACTACAAGCTGACCCTCCAGCCTGGATATAGGGCATGGGAAAACACACTCAAGTAGCTGAATTCAGCACCATGTCCTTGCATTAGTGTGGATGTCATTATTCTGTTTTGTCCATGTGCCTTACGCCTTGGGCCTGTTGACGTCAGGAGCTGCCGCTTCACCCTGTTAAATATTAACTGCTTGGTTTTCCAAGGCAGCACCTGGGGTTCTGGGCTAAAGCCAAAGCCGGGAGCGTGGGGCAGGCTCCTGAGGGAGTGCTGGCACGCTCACTCCACCCCAGCTTCTCCCTTTTGGGCACGGCACGCTCTGCTCCGGCGGCCCCTGCGTTCTGGCAGCGGCCGATGCCCTGGCACCCGCAGGCAGGAATCTCGCACCCAGCGCCGCCGGACAGCCGATCGCGGGCCGGGCAGCCCCGCCTGACGCAACCCGGGCCCCGCTTTGCCCCACGCGCGGCCGCGAAACCTCCCGCCCTCCTTGCATCACCCGGGCGGGGCGGGCCGGGGCGGGGCGGGCAGCCCGGGCCGCCTTTAAAGCGCCGCGGCCGCCCGGCCGCCCCATCAGCGTCCTGCGCCTCCCGCAGCCGCAGCGTCGACATGAAGCGCGACCCGCAGCTCCCCGAGGAGCGCCCGGAGCCTCCGCCACACCCGCTCCTCTCCTCCTCCTCCTCGCCCTCGGGGCAGGCGGAGGGCGCGGAGCTGGCGGCGCCCGTGTGGATTTTCGGGTACGGCTCGCTGGTGTGGAGGCCGGGCTTCGAGTTCACGTCGCGCAAGGTGGGCTTCATCCGCGGCTACAGCCGCCGCTTCTGGCAGGGGGACACCTTCCACCGCGGCAGCGAGAAGATGGTAAGCGGGGGCGGCGCCGGGGGGCGGCGGGGCGCCGGCTCGGCTCGGCTCGGCTCTAACGCGCTGCCTCTTCTCTGCCCACAGCCCGGCCGGGTGGTGACGCTGCTGGAGGACTGCGGGGTGAGTACCGGGGCGCTGGGAGCTGGCCCGGGCAGGGGGCTGCCCGCCTCACCACCTGCAAAGGTGCGGCGGCAGACGAGCGCTCTTGAGCCCCGCCGGGATGGTGGGGGGGCTGTGTTACCCTTCTCTGCCTCTTATCGGTTTTGCAGAGAACCTTGATTTGAACCCTTAGCGGGCGGCTGGATGGGCCACTGCAGTTACAGCATCCCGTAACCACCTTGGTCTTTCACTTTCAGGCATGCACATGGGGTGTAGCCTATGAAGTCCGTGGGGAACAGATTGCTGCATCCCTCGAGTATCTCAACATGCGAGAAGCCGTCCTGGGAGGATATGACACCAAGCTGGTGAAGTTCCACCCTCAGGAGAAAGATGCAGAGGAACCCATCCTGGCTCTTGTCTACATTGCAACACCCCAGAACCCTTCTTACCTTGGCCCAGCATCTGAAGAAGACATTGCAGCTCAAATAATTGTCTCAAGTGGTTGTGCTGGCCATAACATTGAGTACTTGCTGAGACTGGCAGACTTTATGCGCTACTTCTGTCCTCAAGCAGAGGATAAACATCTCTTCTCCATCGAAGAGGCTCTTATTTCCATCCTTCCCTGTCTATACTACACAGAGGAGTCTCTAGAAGAAACTGCAAGTGTCCCTCAGAAGTCTAAGGGTTGAAATAGGAAATTTTTTTTGCAGGGTTCAACAGAAAGGACAAAAGGGAGAAGAAAGCAGTGGGTACAGTTGTAACTCTGATAAAATATACTGGACTGAGTGAAAAAAGGGAGAAATAGCAAGTAGTTGGGGAGGGAGGAAGTGGAGAGTAAAACACGTGCTTATAGGACTTGCAATTAGTACCTCTTACACTCCTTATCTGTAGCATCACGATACCCATCACTGCTTTCTATATGGAGAGCTGGGATCTTCACAGGAACTCTGCTCTGTAAGACTTGCTTCTGGGAGCCAAACCTGAGGCACTCATTTTCTTGAGAGAAAGAGGCTCATCTCTTCTGTGTACTTTCTCTTTTTTTTTTTTTTTTTTTTTTCTTTGAAAACTAGTTGAGCAGGACTTGACTGGGTTTAAGCAGTATATATGTAATTCTACCTCAGATTGGCAAAAAGCTGCTTGTGGGGTGGTGGAGACTTTGGCAGATTCTGCCAAATAAAACCTTTTTTTTTTTCCCCTGCCTTGTCCCACCTCCAGTACAATGACCTGACACTAAATTTTAGAACGTTTGTGCAATATGAAGTGAACAGGCTGTTCACTCTTTATGCTCTGTGAATCCTTCTTCCTTATGTTGTGAAGGATCACAGTAATGCACTTATTTTCTAAAATGTCATACTGTATTTATTATGTGTTATATTTCATCTTAGGAAGGGTATCTAAACTACTCACATGCCACAGTGGTATGCAGCCCACACTCAACCTTGCATTTGTGCCTTCTAGTTTTGAATCTGTTTTCTGAGGAGCTAAGCCTGCTTTAATGACAAGCTTTTTTCGAAGCTTCTCTCTCCTTGTGCTGCTCCAGATACAACTGACTCTGTAAGAATTGGTCCTGCCTGTGTTGGGAGCCTGTGCTGCCTGCAGGAAAGCTGAATGGCTGCAGGAGGGTTTTAACTAGCCCTGTACTGGGTAAACCTCTGGTGCTTCAGGGTGACGTGGGTTTCTGTAGCAGCATTTGAGGGTTCTAGTTCCATACAGGGGTGTCTGTCTGGCACACTCTCATTTGACTGCAGAGGACCATGACTGAGCATACTTGCAGGCCTGTGAGCTGCTGAAAAGCCTGCCTTGATCACGTTAGGCAGAGGCACTGCTGTGAGCTCAGACTTTTCAGCCTCACATATTAACAGCATGAAAACCCACAGTATTTTGTGAGAAAACTGCTGCTACTGCAACTGCAGCAAAACAGCTCTTGAGAGCTGACCCCTGGGACTGTTGGCTCCTCCCAAATGCCATGTGGTTTTTTAATTATAAAAAAGGCTAGGGACTGTTTGTATTACTGTGGCTTGTATGCATATGAAGTGGTACGGTGCTGTGCCCAGTAATAAAACAAACTGACAAAGTCATTCTCATGTACTTTGGTGTTGGTCTTTTTCATTACAGACTTACAGTTCAAACTAAGAAGTCTTGGGTTTGTTTTTTTCTTTTTCCCTTTTTTTTTTTTTTGTGGGTGTTTTTGTTTTTTTTTTTTTTTAGTTTTGTTTTTGTGTTTTAATGGTGGATTTTTTTGTTTGTTTGGTTTTTGGGGGTTTTTTTAATGGTGACTTTTTTTTTTTTTTAAAAACAAAGCTGTAACTGCTAACACTGCTGAAGTTCCTATGGATTTTTTTTGTGGCTTTGTTTTGGTTTTTTCATCAACTTGCTGCTGAGCAGCATGCCTCAGCCAGATCTAGTGGAAGAACCTGACTGACTCTTTCCCTTTTCTCAAAGGGGATTCAGTGACTTTCTCTTCCCATTTCTTGCTGATTGTGAAGTGCTGGTACTGACAACAGACACAACTCAGCCTTCCAAACTCTGCAGGGCAGGCACAGAAATGTAATTCTTTCTTGGCAGGTCAAAGGATTTTAATTCTAGGTATAATTTGGCATTGCTGTTTCCAAGAAGTAATAGTGGACGGGCAGGAAACTGCAGCTGCAGCCAGATCTGCTGGCTGCAGTAAGGGAGTCAGTTATTTTTCTTCTGCCTTGTGCCCCACGTGGTGTGTACAGGGGTAATGTGCACATTCCCACTCCTCTAGATATCAGCACCAGCAGATCACTGTACCTAGCAGTATAACCTCTCTCAAGACTTGAGTGATGGAGTCAAAACAAATTGAAACAACTGAATATACCACTAATTAAAGGCAGTTTAGTGTTTCAGGGATAACAGACTAGAGAAAAGTACACTTTCACTGTCCTGTGGAGGCTCTCACTTCAGCTGAGCAGCTGCACCATGGGGGCTGGGGTATCCTCCAGCTGGAAAATCAAAATTTAAAGGTTGAACTTACCTGCAGAGAAACACTCCCTCACTCGTACAAGACTGGGGTCAGATTCCAGAATAACTCCAGATAAAACCATTTTCTCACCTTTCAAATCTTCCCAGGCACAAAGATGACACCAACAGGAATTAATATCAGATGGGCACTGAGCAACCTGCATTGCCATTGCACAGGGAGAGCCCCTTGCCTTGTCCTGCCAGCCTGGGCTGAGCCCATGAGCTTGCACAGCTGGTAAAAGACAAGCACAGAATGCTTGTGAACCATGCAGCTGCACTAGGAATGTTCCTTCCGTGGCTGTTTCTTCTTGCCTGAAAAACGTCACTGCTTTAAGCACAGGTGCACACTGCTCCACTGAATGACCATTTTGTTGCCAAGGAATTCCTTGTAGTGGACTTCCAAAGAAGGGACCCCATTTTCCCATCAGAAGTGGTGAATGTGGCAGCTTGCTGCTGTCACACTGTCACTGCATCTTCAAGTCAGTAAGACACTGAGGTAATCAGGTAACTTCTTTCTCCCAGGACTTTTACTGTGTCCTGTGAACCTGAGAACTGGTCATGTTTTGGTCAGTTGATGAATTGAAAAGGTTAACATCCCAGATTTGAACTTTGGCCACGTGAGTGAGGAGAAATGGCACCCTGCAACATGTGCTACATGCCCAGACTTTGTACTGCTGCACGAAGGTGGGGGGTACTTGCCTCTGATGAACCAAATGGGAGGAATGTAATTGCTGCCTGGAGGCAGGCAGTCTCACAGCCATGGCACTTGGGAGTGCCAGGTCGGTGGTGACACACAAAGACACTGTCCTTCCTACCCCAGATCTATTTCACTATCGGTTTTCTCTCCCCGTGCCATGACTTGCCAGCCCAAGCAAAGCAGCTGGCTGGGGGTGTAGCTCCAGCTTCTGGCAGCTCTGCCACTTACACCTGCACTGGGAAAAAACACTCAGCATTGTCAGAGGGTGGGACAACCAGTGCTGCCAGACACTTCTGGAGATGCTTCCCTATCTGGTGGCTCCCTTCTGCACATGCAGTTGTCTCTGACTTCCCTATGACAAGCTCCTGCCTATCTGTTGCCTTAAAGGCTGAGATAGAGGCCAGACAGAGTTATATAAAAAGCAAGATGCACATTTATTAAGGCCTTCAAGGCCACACCCTGGCAGTGCCAGAGCCGCAGCAATAGCTCTGCCTGGATGGCTCTGAGGTGGAAGCAAAAGAGGAAGGGTCACGAGATTCTCCTGCTTTTACAAGTTTCCATCCATTTGCATGCCCCCCCATTCATTGTCCAATCAACAATTCCAAATCTCGGTGTTCCATCCTCCCTGCTTGCCTTCTCCCTTCTATGTTGTTTACCTTCAGGGCCTGGAGCACAGAGAGTGTCCTTGAAGGCGAGTTCCCTGCTAGAACCAGAGGTGCCCTGCCAAATCCCTGCACCACTTAACACAAAAGCAGAAACCACCCACCAGTACAAGACAGAAAAAACCCTCGAAACCTAAGGCATCATATCACATCAACTCACATTAGAAACTGATTGCAATGGAAACATTTGCAAGGACTATCAATTGCATATTTCCCAAGTCTAAAACCAGCACAATTCATATGATTTCAGTTCCTTCTTCAGCCGTTTCCATTTTCCTGCCCAGCAGTTCCCACACAGTCTTGGAACATGGGCCTGAGTCACCATTTCCTTGAGTACATTGAGACAGCACCTACCCAGCTGCTTTGCAGTGGCACAAGCCAACTAAATAAAGTAGATGACAACAGTTAATCCAGCCCCAGCCTTCATATGTTAAAGCACTCCTGAGGGCAAACAGTCCTTAAAAGGCAGGGGAAAGGAAAAGCAAACTCAACAATGTTAAAAGGATTCAGGGAAGACCGACCCAAGAAGAAAAGTCTGTTTTTTAGATGCTGCAGTTTCAAGCTGGAGTGTCCAGAACAGAGGAGACCATACTTCGGTGGCTAAATCTACCAAAGTGATTCCAGCTTTAGTAAAAATGTAATTTAAATATAGCATCTCCAAGGTGTGAACTTACCTGTGCTTCATGCACTTCTCCACGAAAATTAATGAGACCAAACTTGTATTTGTAGCTGATGCATGCAACTTGGCAAGGGAAGGAGGTGGTAGGAGAGAGGAGAGAGAACAGACCAGATTTCCTCAAATGAGTGTGAAAGCAGCCAATGGCTTGGTCAAGTCTACCTGAGGAAAATGTACATTTGAGCATCCCAAGAGTGGGGCCAGCACAAACTTTGATGGCTGCTGAGGAGCCAGCCCAGGATCTCAGTCCCAGGAGGAGCTGAAGGGGGAAGGTGGAGCTCTGCATGCATGCCCACCTAGAGAGGGCTCCCTGGGGCTGTGCCATGTGTGGCAGGGAGAGTCTTGCAGGTGGCCTGCGAGTCACAGGGAATGGCACGCGCTGGACTTAGCATCTGTTACAGGAGCTGCAGCTGGCTGCATGTAGCACAGGTTATTCATACGTGTCAGCTTGCTGCTCAAGAGACAGGCTGAAATGTGGATTTAATTACCTACAGATGTTTCACAGGCAGAGGAACAGAGAAGATAGAACCCCAAAGAATGCTTCTCACTGCTCCAGGTCGGCCCCTGCAGCCGGAGCAGGCGAGAGCAGCCGGCGCTGCTGTGTGAGGGAGCCTGCAGCACTCCCCTTGCAGCAGAGGCACTTGGGGAGCACTGAACTCAGGGTGGGTATGTCCAGAAACCACATCTGGCTTGGGTACAGCCTGTTCCTCTGCTCCTGCTACCAGGAAAGCTTGGAGGGAACAGAAAGCAGGGGAAAGAAAGAGAGTCTGCTGGGTGTACACTGCACCAGGACAAGGGAGATAGACTCGGCATGAAGTACCCAGACACTGCCACCTGTGTGCTTTGACTCCTCTCCATGTAGCACATTCCAGACAGTTCAGCGCCAGAACGGGGGCACAGCTGACACCTCCCAAAACCTGGTGGTCTATCTTTAAATCAGGTTTCATCACATTTAGTGCAGTAATTTCAGCCCAAAGGCAGAAGGGAAAACAAATGAGCAGGATTTGGGTGGGAGATGCTCCCCAAGTCAGAATTCTTTCTCACTTTGATGCCACCAGTTTTCAGGACAAGGCACAGACTTCAGTAGCACCAAATCCAAATGTTTTTTAGAATTCAAGGACTGATGCAGCATAAAAAAGTGCAGTTCCAGTGCACGATTGAGCAGTGATGTGTCACCAGCATTCAGCCCAGCTCAGTACAGAATCAGTCCCTGTGCATGGGAGGAAGAGGAAGGGATTAACAAAACTGATTTACAGTCAGGCTGTGGAAAAACTACACTTGCAGCAAAACTAGCTGCTGCTCAATGGACTTAGGAATTTCCTGCTAACTAGTTGCCTTGTCTTAGGTGAAAACCTCCCTGATTTATATGCTGTATTAAAATTATGAGAGAAGCCCCTTGTGGCTTTGAAGGAGCCTTGAGCCCTGGAGGGGAGGGAGGGCGGAAGGAAGTGGGCATTCTGGGCAGCACTGGGGAAGCTCTACATGCTTTGTTTACAAACCCTGTACACTTTTTGTTTGGCTTTTGGATGTGTTTTACCCTTTCTCAACTCCCTTTTCATCTCATCATAGTGCCAGCCACACTGATGAGTGTTTATGCTTGTGAATTCCTGAAGCACAGCCAGTACCTTGAACTCTAGAGAATGAGACTGAAATAACGTAAAAGGTCAGGGAAGTTCAAAGACAGAGGTGCTGTTTTCCTAGCTGGGGACACCACACTGTTCCCAGACCACGCTGGGCTGCTCTGGGAACACAAGAACAAAGACTTCTCTCTTATATCCTCCTGTTTACGCTGCTTTTTGCCTCCCTCACCTCACTGTTTTAAAAGGACTCATTTCCATGGAGCTTCAATTAAAACCACCAGGGATCAATTTGGCCTAAGCCTGACAACTGAAGAGACACTTGATAGCTACCAGCACTTAAAACTCCTGTCACCAAAGGAAAAGGGGAAGTTTTTATCCCACTACCCAAATCCTGCTGGCTCACATAGGAGGAACAAGCCCCAGAGTGCTGCTTTGTCCACAAGCAGGTGTCAGCTATTGAGGCACCTGGAAATCTGTAAGAGTTTCACTCACAGAAAGACAAGTCAGAAGGTGACTTTTGGAGAGTTTGGAGAGGAGAGGTTTCATGTACCCATGCTGGTTAGCAAGCCTGACCTTCAGAAACATGATGAACGCTCACCTGAGCTGGCTGGGCACGTGCTGGGTACGTGCAGCTCACCTGTGCCCTGCAAGCAGAGAGCCCTGGTGCACTGGGCACCTGCCCACGCTCTGCACTTCCAGCGTCTCTGCAGACCAGGGGCCCCCCTGCCACCTGCACACAGCACCACACCACGGGCTCACTAGGGAATGGTCCAGGCTGGCCTGAGCACTGGGTATCACTGGGTATCACTGCCTTCTGGCCTCAGCTCTCTGCTTTGCCTCAGGCTGAGGCTGTGGACTGAGAGACACCGCCAGCACAGACAATATGGGAGTCATTTCACAGACACACATCCAGCCCCCCTACAGCCATCATAACCTCGGCTGCAAACGAACCGCCGGGGGGGCAACCACAGCCAGCTTGCTGGTGTTAAACTCTGTCTACACAAAACACACGTGACATTTGAAAACACTTAGAAAACAAACTTTTAAAAGCAGCTTTTCACCCCCTCCTTGTCTAGACGGTGTACCAGCCTTTCCAAACTCCGAATCCGCATCGAGGAAGCGCCATGGGAAGCAGAGAGGGAGGGAGGGAGGGAGGGAGGGGCAGGCAGTGCCCTGGCCCCCGGGGCCGGCCAGGAGAGGCAGGGGCTGCCCAGCTCTGCCCAGCCCTGACCGGGGCAGCGCGGGCACGTGTGCCTCCACGTGTCACAGCACCCAGCGACAGCCAGCGCCGCAAGTGACCTCCCCGGACTGCGGCTGGCACGCTGCTGGGTGTGCTGGAGGTGCACAGGGGTGGGAGATCCTGTTACAGACAGCTGGGATCAGCAGCTCTGTCCTCAGGGAGCTTCTACTGGCGTCATGGGCTGAAATATCTCTTATTCTTGTTTTCCAGTGAAGTACTAATTTCTTTAAGTAACACTGAGCCAAAAATACGTTTCAAACAGCTAGCAGGTTCTTTGATTATACAGAAATTCATTTTAGATGGTACATACATTCCTTCTTTGCTCTGCTTTATAGGAGTATGTTTTACTTCAAGTTGTTTCTCTCCACAAACACACAATCCCATTTTTAGAGAGGGAAAAGTGCAGGAGTGCCCAGCTCCCCACAGCTATGATAGATGCTGCTTTTCATCTTTCCTTTGACAGCAACTGTTGAGAGGCTCAATTACCTCTGGACATGTTAGGCAGGAGCCAGATGAAAGTGTCTCTTGCTGCTGCACAGTACAGCTGATTCTGGCAGCATTTCTGTCTCTAAACTACATATATATTGAATCTATTCCTGGGAATACATCCTATAATTTGAGGGCAGATGAGTTCAGGACTGAGGAAAAATAGTAACTGTGGGACTAGGCTCATTCAGAATAAATATCCACTATTTTTTTCCCAGAGGATTGCTGCCTCATTTCATTTGATGGGAGGATGTTAAAAAGGAGCAGCAGTTCAGTTTCTTTTTCTCTTGTATGGTCCTGTATTTGTTTATGCCTTTATATACACAAATACAGGGGGACTATTCCCCACTTTGACTTTTCTCTGGCAAATCACAATAGCAACATCTGCATATCATTGTGGCACCTTGGCAAGCTTAAATTCTTCTTCAAGAGACCTTCGTGAAGAGGTGTGATTTCTACTGTACAGATGGGGAGCTGAGACATCAAGAATATGATTTCAAAAGCATACAATGACTTTCAAAGCACATTGTGAAATATTGAGGGATGATGTTTTTCAGAGTACTCAGAACTGTACATTGGGTGTTCAGTGATAGCACACTGGAAAAGAGATAGTGTGTGCTCCTGTAATCAGCACTACATCCTGATGCACACATGCAAGAGCCCTCTCATATTTTCATGAATACTCTTACGTTTGCAGTTTTTTCAGTGAGGATCTGTGTGTTTGCAAGTTTAGTGATTTGCTCTCAGTATTCTTAAACTTTCACATACCAAAGCAACTAAAATTTAGGCTCCACAGAAAAACATTTTTATATACCTTGGGGTGTTTTTGCTTTATAGGCATCACTCAAATTTCTTGGAGTATCTCAAGTTCTTTTACCTGCTGATAGTTCCAAACTTCTGTTTGGAACAGAACTCCTGTACATCTCAAACATGAGATCTCATGTACATCTCAAACTCCTGTACATCTCAAACATGAGATCTGGTCTAAATTAAAAATTTAAACAACATTACTTTTCCCATATGCCATCAATTATATCACTGCAAGGCAGAACTGGGCTTCTCTTATCTGTCTGTGACTATTCTACCAAATCAGTTCTCACTCTTGGTACTTAGTTACTTGATTCCAGACAGGCACAATGATACAAAGGACAGCAAACTGCAGTGAAACCAAATTGAATTAATTATAAAATATATACCCCTCATTGCATATGCTAACAGCAAGTTATCAAAGCCAGGGAAGCTTCAAAGATCATGATTGGTTGTTTTAAAATCATAAAAAGCACTTCAAAACAGCCAACAAAAGGAATTGTCAGAATTTCCAGTCCCAAGTCAACACTGTTTTAGAAACCTTCTTGTGCATTACAGATTCAGCATCACAATGTCAGTAAGCATCCATTAGTCAATTGGAATTGATCTGTCAAATTACTAAAATACTAAGAAAAATTTATTTTTTGTGTTAACCAGATTAAATAAATATCTCAGTAAAATTATGACTGCAAGTTAGTTACAGAAATTTCTTCCAAACTCTGAACATGCAGAGAATGAAAGACTGCAGTCATCTGGACAAACAGACCTTATGAAGCTGAATTACTTTGTCAGGGGCCCTTGAAATCCAGAGACTGGAATGTCCCATTATGCACCTTTAGAGCTATTTTGAGATCCACTTCAACAAAAATGGTGTCCCTGCCCATGGCAGGGGTTTGGAACTAGGTGATATTCAAAGTCCCTTCCAACCAAAACCATTCTATAGTTCTACAAAATACCATAGCACTATGATTGTAAATAAGATTAAATCAAAGAAAAATCTAGATTAAACAGCAAGAAGAGGGAGGTCTGTAGGAATGCAAATGTTGTTCAAAAAAGTGTTCATTCACATTAACTCTATGGAAAAACCAGGAGAAGCAAGAAAAACAAAACTGAGAAGGGCCCTCCCATTAGAACTCACCAGATGCATGGAGTAACCCCCCAAAAGGGGTTTTTGGCTGCTAGTTTTCAAAATTCCCTGAAGGTTCATACAGCCTGAACCCCTCTTCTGTTTCCCCAGCTTGCAAAGGAAAACCTGGGAGCTTTGTCACAATGAGGTGTCACTCAAGGGTGTATCAGGCCACGTGCCATTGCATTTACTGTGCAGCAGCACACTCCGCTGATCAGCACGTAGCTAATTGCAGTCACACGCCAAAAGCTTAATGTAGTTTAAAAAAAACCCAAAGCAACATTCAGCCAACTACGTGTGAAATTTGCTGACTCTCCCATTCTTAAAAAAACCCCATCAGCCTTCCACAGGCTGAGTGAAATATAGACAGGCACTCTGCGCTGCTGCTTCCGACTGGCTGTGGGGAGGGCAAGGGCTGCCAAAGGTGACTGCTTTGGAAGCACTTCTGTGAGCAACTCAGGTGGGTTTAGACCAATCCTGAGACAAGTTGTGACTTGTCTATAGAGGAAAGGTACTTGAGTTACAGAAGGCTGTGAATTAGAGAATTGTTGCTCCCAGCAAATGCCAGTGTTGTTCCTCAGCCAAGAGCTTACCTGGGAGGGGAGTTCTTCCGGCACATTGTTGAAGAACAATCATCATAAAACCACATGTCTACACAGCAGCTGCAAAACTCTAAAATGTACTCATTAAACTGAATAAAAATGAGAATTTCTGTGTTTGAACTCTACTGTAACATCAAGGGAAACTAACACCACACTTGAAAAGAAACCTGAAGGACAGTCACCTGAAAGGTAGATGACATTTTACCATGGTATGGAGGGAGGGCTCCCACCTGTGATGTATTTCTTCCTAGAGGAAGGCCCAGTTGGGAAGTTAAGATGTAGGGATACATCAGAGGAGCTACAAGAATAGATGAGAGGTGAGATTAACAGGATTTGCTTCACCTAATAGGAGAGCATTTCCTAAACATATCTTGAGAAGAAAGCTGCTAGTTTCTTGTTATGAATAAGAAAATTTGAATAAATTTAACCAGTAGTCCAACAATCAGTTTTGTGAGACAATCCAAAGCAGTAGTAAATTTCTAATCTCTGAGCAACAGTGAGTTTTTCTTGTATGCTTAGCTTTAACTTAATTCACAGTCCTCACAACAGAGGTGCAAGGCATAGGGGTCATGCATTTAAAAGTTAACACTTTAGACAGAAGCATTTCCTACACCAACCAAAAGCACCGAAGACAACACTTGGGTCTTAAAAAGAGTTGGATAAGGTTGAGGACAGGGAGGAAAAAAACAACTGCTCGCAAAAAGAAGTTGCAAAGATGACAAGGGATACTGTGGTGCTTGGATGTTTAGAAGCTCTCATGGTCGCCTGTTAAATACAGCAGACCTAACAGAACCAGCAATACTGACAAAGAGGGAAGAGACAGTCCATGGGAAACTCAAGAGGACAGAGTGGTGTTCCAATGTTTTCATCTCTCAATGATGCTCTCATCTATCAGGGATGCTCATCAGCTGAGGAAGGAAGGAGTCATTGTTTCATACCTGAGTACTGAAACACTTCCTCATGCTTAGGATGCAAAAGAATTCCCTCATATGCCCCTAGAAGAACATTCTATAGAGTACAGTACAAAATGCCTGGAAGGCCCAATAGCTTTGGAGTAACTTCACTTTTCTGAAGGGGTAGGCAGGAGCAAAGAGGAGGCTGAAGCTGGAGGAAACCCAACTCATCTTATCATGCATTCTCCATTTCAAGAGACATTTTCTGGATGCTTTTCAGAGGGGCACATGCTAATGTGAGTGCTACAAGAACAACTTGTTTACTGTGCAGATCTGCTGGTTGAATCTGAGAGCTGGGCCATCTGAATTGTCCTAATAGATGCTCCTGAGAGAAAGGCTGAATCATCCCTTCCCCTCTCATTCACTGCTATGCAACTGGTGCAGGCTGCAAATAAAAAATCCTTCACAATCCTAGGAGTATAAGATATTACCTTTATTTTAGTAAGTATGTCTCAGGTATACTTCACATGCAAGCAGCATCCCTTTGGGTAGAGAGCTACAAATTATTTTCCAGCCACTCCAACAGAAATTTCCAGAGGACAGGAGGGCGCACACCACCACCCCTCCTTGAGCAGGAAGGGGAGCACAAGACATGCCTGTAAGGCTCCCTGAGAGTTACAATGTGTGTTTCAGACTGGAGAGTCAACAAAAAAAGAAAGATGGAGGCAGAAGTGAGAAGCTGAGGAGCCTGTAAGTCTATCTGGGAGCAGCAGCAGGCCAGCTCGCTCCACTGAGGAGACCAGGACAGGACATGCAGTGCAGTGGTCACAGGACAGCACTTCCACTGTTCCACATCCTGCCCCAGAGTGATTTTATCAGTTGTGCTCTTCCTCCTCTCAGCTGCAACTTGGCTGTTCCTGAGCTACAATCAAAGTAGTGCAGATCCCTATTCCTGCTGCATGGAGCTTTTCCCACTCAGCTTTGTGTGCCTCCCCCACTGGGAAATGCTGCTAAAGAAATACTTTGGGGATATGGAAATAAAGCAAGATACAGCTCTAGGCAGACAGGCAGCTTTCTACACAGGGGACACAGGACAGCGAAGAGCAGGGACACTGTGGTGGGGAAAGCATGCGACAGAGAGGGAAGAAGGCACAGAAATAACACCACATTTGGACAGTGCAGCAAAAATATCCTGAAGTGAAGAATTAAAGCGGTTCCCAGTTCAAACCATCCTGCAGTAACCTGTTCATCTCTTTGCAGAATAAGGAAATTTAGTGGCTAAATGGAAAGGGCAGCAGACTTGAGCCATAATAGAAAAGAGAAAATGCAGACTAGGGGACAAAGGGTGTTCTGGGGACCCTTCTGAACTAGACAACCCTTGTAGGCTAAACTACAAAAATGTGTCAGGCTGGGACACTACAGCACTTTTAATTTCAGTCCTAACTTCTCAGGACGTAAGAAAATTATCACCTTTAAATGTCTTCAATAGTAGCATTGATCAGTCAACTGTATTTAACAGTTTTGTAGTAATCAGTGAGTAAAATGCTATAATCAACTAGTATGATGAATACACAGCACTCCCAACATCCCCCAAACCATAGTGACAGCTATTTTACCATTCCACCTCAATACACAAACTCAGTTCATTCAATCATTGTGTCCACCTTTAGCAAATACCTTGATCCCTTGGAGTAAAGTTACTTTCTCTGCCATTAATCCATATAAGTGCATAACACACAGCTGGAGTGAAAAGATGCTCAGAAGAAATTATAAGAAACAAAACTTCAGTGTGCACACCCACTTGCTCACTTCAACTGAAGTGTTCCCCAGGTATTGATTACAAAACTACATCCACCTCCTTAAAAAAATTCCCCATCTTTGTCCTTATAGCACTACTTCCTTCCCCAAACCAAGGAATTAGACTAGGACAGCCATCACTTGATTTTCCCCAATTCCTTGATTACTATCACAGAATCTTTTCTCCTACAGTGCATAATACCAAGAATGTTGAAATTTAATGTCTTATGGAAATTGAACTGAATATGATCTAGCAGTTCATTTATTTTACAACCATGTTAGATCTTCCTGAACTTCTCATCCTCACACAAACTGTACAAGCAGATGGGCTACCACTGCTTTTGCCACAACTTGTGATGTCATTTGGTGTTTCTCTTGAAGATTAAATGATTTAAAATATTTTTATTTATATTTATGTTATGTTAAATATATTTAATAATTTTTATAAATATATTCTAAATATATTTATACTCTTAATTACATATTTTTAATATTTATCAGTGTTTAAAATATAAATAATTTAATCTTCCAGAAGTATAGCACATGACAGTACATATTATGTTTTTGCAATCTTTTCAAATTATAGTTTTTTTTCTCTGCATTTTGGATTATAAATTAATGCAACTGTCTAGCAGTTTGGAGATCAAGACTGTGCACAAAAAAGTCCTTTTACCTCCCATTGGAAAGAAAAAAAAAAAGAAAAAAAAGGAAATACCTATAAGAGAATGATGTCTTAACAATCAACTGTATTAAATTCAATCACCAAAGTTCAGGTACTGTGCAATTGCATATATTATAGTTGCTTCTGTTTTCTTGTGACCTGCTGCACACTTATCCAAAATAGATTATGAGGTAATCAGTGAATACAAACACGGGATAAGGGTACAGTTGTAACTGAAGGTGTTACAAACATGATACTTGGCAGAGCACAGACATTCTAGAGCTTTACATTGAGCAGCGTTTGTCTCCAGAAGCACTTCCAGATGCACACCCCTCCATGCTCTCTTCCCTAATCCTCTCATTCACACAGCTACGTGCATAAAAACCACAAAGACACTGATTTACATAAAATTATCTCACTCCATTTTATTTAAGATTTTCTCCTCCAGTTAGTAAAAGAAAGATGTGTCTCTCTTTATACATATGTACAAGTTCAGTTACAAAAATAGACAGCACATTCAAAGAGAAAAAAAGGCTTGGCATTTGTCTGATTCCCTCTAAATATCATATATACATGTGAATAGAAGGGGAAGGGGGAAGTCTTCATGAGTTAATTAAACATCACCTCCCCCTCAATTATCCCCTGCAAATCTGTTCAAAAATCAATCTAACTAAACTCAGTTCTGCTATTTTCAGGTGTGCAAATTAGAGGCAGAACCAACAGGAAGCACTCGCTCTACACTGTAGGACGCCAGGCAAAGGGTTTGGGGTCAGAAAAAAATTATAATAATAATAATAATAAAAATCATCTTCCACTGTCACAGCCCAGACCTGCAACTCAGCTTGCTTCTCTCAAGGGATGAAAGTGCCCCGGCAGGATAGCCTCTTAATTCAATGTGTGAGACAGAACAACTGTCCCACACCTAAATCTCAGTGCAATGCAGACAACGCTTACAGCAAAGCAAGGGGCTACGGGCAGGGTTTGTGCATCAAGAATGGGGAAGGAGCAACCAGGGAACAGGAACATGGATGGGTGCTGGCAGCACTGCCTTCTATCAGCCTCACGGGACACGGCTACCGCCCGCACACTGCGGTGAACTCAACCACGCCAGCACGTGTGATGGTCACAAAGATGAAGGGAAAACACATTGCAAGAACAGTCAATGGGATGGCTGGGATATGAGACAATTTTTTTCCCAGGATTTGGCTGGAAGAGGGAATGGCACAGTCCTCTCTCTCTCAGGATTGTTTTTCATTGCTCCTCTCACAGCACTGCAAGCTGCAGATCCATGCTCTGCTACGGCACAGTGAGAGAAGCAGCACAAACTCCTCCTCCGCACTTCAGTTTTCCTCCTTCTCGAGATTTGTACAAATAGAGCATTATTTTGTTTCTAAGCTTTTACGAGTTCTGCGCACCTCAAAAATGAGAGAAATCTTTCTGAACGTGGTGAGTGTTCTTGCTGATGAGAACTCTGAAATGCAAACCAATCACTGGCCTGTGGTTTCTTCCACTGTGTGAAGCAGAGGCTGTGCTGCTGCTCTCACAAGGCCTGACAGCACTCCTTGTATGCTGCAGCTCTGAAAATCTTCCTGACAAATGGTGCTGAAAAGAGTCCATTCCCTGGAAACCACCTGAGACACCTTCCTCTGAATTTCAAGTCTTTAAAGAACCCAGAGACCCACACCAGAAGAACCCAAGAATTTTTTTGATCACACATCATCTTCAGCATAGCTCCCAATTACTCCTGCACGTTCACTGACCAGCTGCCAGGACAGTAATGTCTTCTGACTCTACAGGATTCTCCTAGGGTTCAGATACTGATTTCATAGGACAAAATTAATGCTGGGTTCCACCTCAGGCTACAAGAGAGGAAGTATATTGGTGTGACTTCAAGCACACACAGCTGCAGGATATTGCATGGAGTAGTTGGATGCTTTCTTACCCCAGACTCCCTTCCCTCCTTCTCGCAGTGTCTGCAAAGATTTTTTGGAATACACATAATCAAAGTGCTCACATCAACCACCCACTCCCATTGTGCTTTGATTTTCTTTCCACACATGTGCTGGACAGCAACAAGGCATTTGTTAGCATGCCTTCGACTGGCAGGGTGGTCTACTCTGAAAGCCAACACAGTTCAGACAAGCTTTGGGGTTTCAAAATTACTACCGACCACCTGAGGTGTGGGCACCTTTGCTTTGCTTCCGAATTGAAGATTCTGATATGAGACTGCTGGTCAGGTTTAAACTTTTGGGGGTCCCACAAACACTGTTTCCTTTGCTCAAAGGGGAGCTCAAGGGAGAGGAGGCGCTTGAAGGTCCAAAATCTGCAAGTCCAGAAGGCCGAATGATTGCTGTTTGTAGAGGACTACTTGCAGACATGCCTAGCAATAGAAAAGAGAATCAAATTCTACATGAGCATATTATTCCACTTGTGGTTCTTCAACAGCAGACAATGTATTAACAATCAGTCCTAAGACCACTCTGTACTTATGGCTTACGACAGTTTAATGAAGAGGGATGTCCTTAAGATACAAAACATCTTACAGTTATACCCTGGGCTATCTTCGGCTGGTGTAAAGCTGCAGCTCAATCACCATCAGTTTAGCAGGTTTTGGAATGCGATACTGTAACTTCAACATGATGCAATGCAGGAAAAGCACATGGCATGAACAACACTACCTGATCTGTCTGAACACCACATTAAAAAAAAAACCCCAAACCAACGAAAAAAAACAAGAGGAAAAATATTTGGTATGAGATAATTCAAAGGGCAGACAAAACTCAAGGTCATCTGAGGTAAAACTGGCTATCCTCTCACACCCTTACCATGTCACACTTTGTATTGCCTGGATCTCAGAATACAATGGACACGCAATACCAACCACACAACACTTTAACCCATCTCCTGGCAGGCTGTAAGCAGCCATCAGGCAGCCTGGTGCCTGGCACCCCACGTACCTTTGGAGACGTTGTACCCGTAGGCTGCGTACGCTGCCGCAGAGGCCGCCGCTGCCCCCGCCTTGGCCCCCGCCATCGCTGCCGCGCTCCCCGCTATCGACTTCCGGCTCCTGCCTTTCCCGGTGCCACCTTTGGAGCCGCCTTTGGGACGACCCCGGCTTCGACTTGACTGGCCTCTCGCGAGAGATTCTTGCATTGAAACGCCTGAACAAGGGCACAACGTCAAAACAGTGACTCCTACAGTGTTTCACATGCCTGGCAAGTGAGTGCAGCATCAAAGCTGCCTAGCAGTTACATTAATGCTGTTCCTATGTGGCATTTACAGTAACAGGGACACTGTTAGCAGGCAGCGGCCTCATGAAAAGAAATTATGTATACAAAACTTCACTCTTCAGCAACAGTATCTTATTAACTGCAACTACTTGTATTATTATGACTCCAACCTACAAGGAGGTGGAGGATTCCGAGTTCTACTTCAGGATGATGCATTTTCTTATTTGAAGATGGAGATGCAGTTATCTTCCATCTGCTATCTCTGAAGAAACTCATAAAGAACTATGATTCTACTTAATTTCACTGTGAAAACTACAGTAATCAAAACCACTTGACATTATTTGAAATTACACTGCACTTGAAAAAAATTGTTCCAACCACCCACTGGAGATAGAGAACTAATTATTAACCCAACAGCAAATTCAAGGAAAAGCTTAGAGATTAATAGTTCCGTGGTTGTCTGTATTTTGGTAGAAAACTTAAGGGAAGGAGAGCCCTCCATAACACAGAAACAAAGGACACAACGCTTTGAAGTAGCTAACAAAAAAGAAGTAAGTGTGGTGACTGACAGATTACAAACAGATTTCCTATCAAATCAGAGGCAACTTCGCAATAGAAAGGCAATTATTCCCCCCCCAAATCTTGCCAACCCTTCATATATCCTAGGTAAAATGCAGAAAACCTATCACTTAGCCACGTAAAGTCAAGGTTAAATAAATGTTTGTAATAAATCAAGGCAAGAGTACTGACCATTCACGGTGTCTGAAACTGAGCCAGTAATGGAAGCAGGAGAGTTTGTTGCCCTTGACTGAGGTGCTGAAGAAGCTGGATCATCCACGATCACAAGCATATCATTACTGCTCTCATCGGGAGGGATAGAGCCCATATGTAATTCACTGCTGATGGAAATCTAAACGTGGAGAGAACAAAGCCATTAGCTTCTCAGGTTAGGAAAGGGTACAAAAATAGTAAGATCTTCAAAACCTATACAATCACAAGTAATTGGTACTTGTTCTTTCCCATTTTCTCTACAATAGCAGCATGAGCATGATACATCATCTGCCTGATCACGCTACACTTCATTTACACGCTGAGCAGCAGTAAAGACCTCCACCCGCTATTTAATTTCAATTAATGAAAATGTTAAGTTACCAAGCAGAAGACTAATGGGCTCAGCAGAGATTTAAGTAAAGTGCTGTTCAACTGTGCATTTTCAATGGCAAAAGAGAAAATAGGATTCTTAACGCACTACTACTGCTAATAAAAATATTTATCAATAAAGGAATAGTACAATACAGAAATCTTAATCGACATGGCACAGAACAAAATACATTTGCTGCTAAAACCAATTTGCAATTTTTTTACACACAAATGAAGGAAAGTAAGATGTTTGCCACGGAGAATTTCTTATTTAAATTCCAGAGGAGAAAAAACACAGTAATTCAGAACCTGATGCAAGTGAGGAAGCAGAGATGGAGACACAGATGAGGCTAGTGAGGGGTACTTACAAAGAATGTCAAGGAGCTGTTTGAGGGATACTGTTTGGCTCAGGAGCAGAGTGTTTTTGCTATGGAAGATATTGGTATGGGTGAGGGCACATGGTTATAAATGTGAGCATGAGAAAGGCAGGAAAAAAAGGGGCAAGAAATAGGAAGAAAGTAAGTGGGACTCCAGTTATGAGAGGAAAAATTTCACAAACTGGAAGGGAGGAAAGTCACAGCATAAATTCACTGTAAGGAAAGGGGGGGTAGAGAGTGAAGCAAGAGGGGAATAAAGGAATGTCAAATAATGCGAGGAGCTGTAAGGCAGCTTATTAGCAGCTGTTGCATTTTCAATAAAGTATTTCATTTGCATGGTTCACCTTTAAGACACATCAGTTCACCACACACTCAAAGCTCTACAAGATCTAAAGTAACAGACAGCAAGAATCCTACAAGATGTAGGGCCACAACTGAAACAGTATGTGGGTTAAAGCAGTGGTGAGTCTTACCTCACTGAAAGGACTGGGCATGGCAGAGTCTACACTAATGAAAGAGTCATCCCCATCAGCAGACAGGTTGGAGTTATCAGCTGAGGGAACAAATGGGATCACAAGGTTCATGTTCTCCTTCTTTCTCTTCCCGTCTAATTCATCTTCCTTCTTTTTCTGAAAGAAATGAAGTAATACCAGGAATGAAAAGGCAATAGAACAGAAGAATGGGAACAAGCAACCCAAATTCTCAGAATCTAGTGCAGTATTTTAACTCAAGGAATGCCACATGAAGAGTTTCCCAAAACAAGTCTCTGAAGGATATGGTAACAGATCCCTTAAATACTCCTTCTTTAGATTTCAGAAGGGTTTTGTTTGTTTTTCTTCATAAAACAGATGGAATGATGCAGTGTTACTCTTACAAAATTACTTTGATTTCTAGTACATTTTGGAGTGAGCTTGAAATTCTTTACCATTACACAAAATCCCTATTAATTAATGCAAGGCCTCCCTGTCTTAAAAACTCAGAATTTTCATTAACTGTTTTTAGGGATGCTTTTTAAACAAACTGATCTTCCCTAGTTCTACAGAAGCCTCATAGCTATATGGATTTTTATCCATGTTTGGTGCTTCCTTTACATTCCCCTTTTGTCCTTGCAGAACAAAATCTCAATAAAGTCACCAACTTAATGATCAGTTGATTGTCAGGTTTGCTTGGACAGGCAGTACTTCCCTATTTTTGAAGTTGCTAATGGCTAAAATACAGGTAACTATGCGTTACTTATTTTGTAATACCCCTCGCCTGTGTAAGGAACTGCCACAGACTGACTTCGAACAGCAAAAGCAAGAAAGTTTACTCATCAAGACTGCCTTGGCATAAAATGTTTCCACATTCCCTCACAGTGATCCTGAAGCTCTTCTGGCTCTATCACTGACACAGGCAACCTCTCTGTATCAAAGTACCTTCTCAGCATATTTTTCCCTTTTACGTTTACGTTCCTTCACACGATTTGTTTCTTCCTGCTGTCGCTTCTCTTCTTGACGCTGACGCACTGTTGGAAAAGAAATACTAAGCTGTCACCATTGAAAGGTATTTCCTATCCTTTTATGAATCTTACTAGAAGTTATAATTCTAACAGAACTGGGAAGAAAAGTCAGTTGTATTGAAACTAAGACACATTGAAAACATTACTCTATTAAAGTGTTTCCAAGTCACTAAAAAGTCTTACAGGGAACTTCTTTCAAGCAACATGGAAGACTACGCCTCTAACTTCAAATATATGATGAAATGCAACAGTTTCACTAATACATTTCTTGTCATGACCAACATAGTTCCTGTCAAAGCTCTGTCATTCAGGAACAATGTAATGATCCTGAATGAGTGCCAATAAAAACTTAATCACATCACCATGTCTCATTCTGCACAACTTCATTCAGCTCAGCAGTGATATCAAACTAGCTTGTACTAACAAGAGTTGGCAATACAAAAAGAGGCAGGAAACAGAAGTTGTTATCAGCAGTACATGTGTTTGTGGAGATAAAAACACAGATTTCATAAGGTAATGAAGTAGAAAATGGGGGAATTGCTGAAACACCAATTTCACATACATTTCTTTTCTAGTTCCTCATCATCCAGCAGAAGGCTGACCACTTCTTTCGGCTTCAAGGTGTCAGGTTTGAAATTGCCACCTGAAATGACCATTCGTTGAATCTAGAAGGAAAAAACCAAACGAAAAAAATTAGTCAAAGCAGCCATGAAACACTGCCCATCACTGAAAGCAAGCTGCAAAAATCATGCAAGTACATCACTCTAAATCAGACTTGATCCAATTCCCCTATCATACCAAAGTTCATAGCAAAATTGCAGGGTACAAAATACGAGAAGCAACTGAGATAGAAAGCAGAAAATTACCACCCCTTATGGAAAGTTACATTTTTTCTGAAGCAGTATGTAATAAACTACAAATTATAATAGTATTTATTAATATACTGCTGAACAAAAGAAAACAAAAATACAGCAACAGTCTTCTCAAGTATAATTTAGCCATTCAAATGTTCAAGTAACTGCACAGAGGATCATAAAGATCACATTCTTAAAGGGTGCAACATTTTTAGTCTCCTTGACTGAAAATTTTACCTCCATCCTGAGTCGTGTTGCAGTTTAAGCAATTCGCTCGGCCTCTACTACTACAACTATATTAAAAAAAACCCAACAACTAAGAAGAGTTGTAACTTAACAGAACAGAACAAGCTTTAACATAAGGCAATTTCAATGATTTGGATCACCAGCAGAAGACTACACCTAATTTTCAGGCTAATTTCAGGTAACTCTAGTGCACTACCTCAGAAAAAATGGTTTCAACAAGGGAAATGTGAATGCATTCAGTTGCTGCAACATCATGAGCAGCATGATGACAAAAGCCAGAAGAAATTCCAAGTACATAAAACATCTGAATGTTGTATATAGTATACCTACTGCTACCAAAAAACATGAATCTCCTTAGTTATTTCCTTGCCAATAAAGTACCATGAGGTTTAAAGTTCCTAGTACACTTACTGCTTGATGCTGCAGGACACTGAGCTTTTCTGGCAACCCTCACACCTCAAATAATTTCCACTTGATTGCCTTCCAAATGTCTTTTAAAAAAATCAGCTGTTGTGTAACATGAGAGGAATCAGTAACTCTGACACAGCAAAGACAGAAGCCCTAGTCTTAAAGAAGCCTGAGTAGTTTCACTGCAACTAAAAAATAGTTTTCATGAAGTCATACTGTAAACAATTAGCTTCTTTCCAGTTCATATAATGTCACTGGGCTGCTGCTGTGTTAGAGACACACATGTGAACAGACCCCTCCTTTTGCCTTCCCTTCTGTCTTCCCTGCAGACACTTTTTCTGTTTCTTTACTCATGTTGATACGTGCTTTATGGTACCATTCCTGCAACTCCTCATTCCGGGTGAGTTCCTTATTCCTACCTCACTCTTCTCCTTTGCCCGCTGTAGGATGCGCTCCTCAATGGTGCCTTTGCAAATCAAGCGGTACACGGTGACTTGTTTGGTCTGACCCAGCCTGTGGGCCCGGTCCATGGCTTGCTGGTCTACTGTTGGGTTCCAATCACTGTCATAGAAAATGACCTGCAAGGCAACACCAGAAAGGATTAAATAAGAACATACATTTAGAGCACTCGGTGATTAAACAAACAGAAATCCATAACAATAAAAATTCGTGTTTCACAGAATTACAGCCCCACTGTAGGCTGTGTTAAACTAGCCTTGCCCAGTCCTGTGAAGTCTCTTCCACTGCATTTCAAGTGAATTCAAATTAACTGACACTACGAATGCTTCAACTTCCACAGAAGGTCTTTAATATCTTCTTAAACAGACCCGATTGGGAGGTACAAAATTCCTAAGTTTGTTATCATATTAAATGACTATCATGCAATTAATTATAGACTAACCACATCATGGACGCATTTTAGCCTTACTTACCATCATATCAGAATTTCATGCAAGAAGTAATACTCCAATTTTTATTCAAAACCTAGATAAAGTCTAACATTTCTAGTATTTTGATTATAAAAACTGAAATGCCACATTAAATTCATATTGCACTATCATTCTAATAGTACTTCATGCACAATAAGCACAAAAACCAAAAGCACTTTAAAAAAATTTAGACGGCAAAGTAAAGTACTAAGAAAGTTATACAGAAAAACACAGACTTCAAAGTGCTCATGCAAAAAGCCTGCCTGAGCTTGCATCTGTTTATTTCTTGTTTTAAACCCTGGAAATCCTACAGATATTTGTTTTCTTCTGATTTCTTGTGACTGACAGCAAAATACGATAGATTTTTTTGATTCAAAGGTCTTTGGTTTTGTGTGGCTACAGACTTGAGGTCAAATCTGCAAGCACACCAGGTGCAGGTTAGAAGCACAAGAATAGCTGTTAATGAAAAGATGAATGGTTCATCAGTATTCCTTCCCTAGTGATTAGTGGCAGCTGCTCCAGAGTGCAAATCCTTGCAATTCACCTAAATCAGTCTGTCTTTACACCTCAGGAGAAGAATTTTATCCTTCCAGAGTAGATGATCCTCAACTACAAATGGTTTCCTACTTTTGTAGGCATTGTTTCATTCTTCACAGAAAAAAGGGTAACTGGTAACTACGCCACTGGTTCCTTTGCAACTGAACCTTAGGAGCAAAGGATCCTTCATACAGTGAATGCTGTTTCATCTGTCATTTGCACCTGTAAACCCCTCCAGTCATCCAACTCCTTTCTGGACTCTGGTACTGAAGTATGTGCGGGAGTGGGAAGAAATTTCCAACTGTAACCGAAAACTGTGTACCAAAACTTACCAACTTTATCATCAAGATAATATTACATTGTGAGTAAAAAAGTGAACAGGCCATGCAATTTCACAATGTGAATGGCAGTACTAAAAATATTGATTAGTATGGACAAAAGAGTGCCAAATTTCTCACAGAATGACCGGTTTTCCCACATAAATTGTTACCAAATTTCACCTACCGTGTCTGCAGCTGTAAGGTTAATGCCCAAGCCTCCAGCTCTTGTACTTAACAGGAACACGAAAATATCATTCCTGTAGAGGAAAGATATTAAACCCCCTTATTTTGTGCATGAACAAGGAATAACCACAGCAGCAATTTTTTGACCCATATGAAGCAATCAGGGCTATTTCTATTACTTGAACTGCTCAGAATGCTTTGTGCTGTTCATTCGTAGTCAAAGGCAAAAAAACATATGAAAGAGTGAAAGATTAACCCATAACAGTAATCTACAAATGAGGACTGTCTGAACATGTAAACATTCAATTTGCAACAGCAGTTTATTAGTCTGTATCAAAACAAACCAGGGCTTGTTTATCTTGCCCACACTGGAAATTAAGATTTCATATAGACAAAGAACAAACTATTGTTTCACAGAACTGACCCAATGTTAAAGAAATCTTCCCTTAATGATGCTCAACTGATAAAAAATAAAAATAAAAGTCAAAACTGTGTAGATGCAAGTTTTGTTCTAAATTTGGTGCTTTGAGCAGAACAAACTAGGAGACAAGCCTATATGTAGCATGACCAAGTACTGATGAAAATTCAAGTGATAACAGCAGAATCAAAGTTTCTGCTAAGGTTGTGAACTGCACTAGTGTCTCTGCAGGGTCAGCAGTATTCAGAAGTGTTCAACACCTTATGGACCTGTGAACAGGCCGACACAAACAAAGCAGACAGTACACTAGTAAGGACTCCAAAGACATTGACACATTGTCCTTCTCCTTAAGAGAAGACAGTCTGGAATGCCACATCCTTTTGGTACTGCACTGTCTGAACAACTTGGCAAACGTAAAGTCAGTAAAGTACCAGAAATTTTTGCAGAATGAACGGGAAGGAACTAAAACCAAGCTGTCAATCTTCAGAATTTATCTTGCAGGTAACAAAGCCAAAGGAGTCAACAGGTAGCCTGTTTGCACTGAAGGTAATCCTTGGCCAGGTAATCTGTTCTCTTGTAACAATAGTGGGATGTGTGTACAGACAGTCACCTGAATATCCAGCTGTGAAATACTTCTGGATATGCCATATGGGAAGGAAAGTGAACAGAGCCACAGACTACGTGAACGAATTATCATCCCACAGCCATATATTTTCAGCACCTTGCAAGGATATCCTGCAGAATAGTTTAGTCTCAGTCATACTTTTTCTCCTGGAAATATTTCTCATACGTAAATCATGTATAAGAGGAACTCAATTAACGTTTTAATAGGAATTCTTGTTTAGACTGGCTGACCTACATTTCAAAGGGATTTCCTGCTGAAATTATTGTTTTTCTTCAGTTGTTTTATTCGTTATTAAAAACAAATTCTGTTCGTTATTAAAACCATTTTTTTTTCACTTCTTTTGGTTAAAGGATCTTACAACAGGAGGAAGCATCAAGATTCCAGGAGGACATCATAACCTGCAAGGAATTTGTTTCTGACACCTGGAAACAGGTAGAAAGAAAGGTACTCCTTGGTCCTCTCACTTACTTCTGTGCATGTTCAAGTTCACTAGAAGACTCATCATTTCAACACAGTCCTTCAGGTCCATCAGCTTTGTGAAAGGCCTTAACGCCCTATCTTCAGCTACAATACTTTGGGACCACTAACATAAGGAATATTCTCAAGTCTAGAATGCTGCTTTCACCCTTCAATAAACAACTATCTATGAACCTAACTCCACTGAAATAGAAAAGTAACCTTCTTACAAGCTCACATCAACATACAGGAAGGATAATCTTACTGTGAACTACCGTACCAAAATGACATCATATCAAGCCATATCTCATAGTTAAAGGAAACTTAATAACCATAAACTCAATCATTATAAGTAATGTGCCCTGATTCGCTTATTAAAATTGTCAGGATCCATTCTGGTTTACTAAATGAGAAGAGTTACCCTACCCTTGTAGCTAATAAAATCCCCATTTTATCTTTTGTACACTAGTTTAAGGTTTCTCAGTAAAATATGGTTAAATGGTTTGTTTTGCAGAAAACTAGGTCACTTTTGATACTATATAGCATGTGCAAGATTTTCAATCTCATCTTTACAGTGCCAATTGTCAAAGCATTTAATAATCACTGGGCATGTGCTGCTCTTCTACTGAGCTTCTTTCTAAGCAAGAGCCAATTTGGATTGGCAAGAAGTACAATAGGTGGCTACACTAAAACTGCTTCCAGTACTCTTTCACAGATTCATATCAACACCGCTGACTGCTGGTCAGCAAACCACCAAGAAACTGTTTCAGATAAATTAGGTCAATTTGCTATAATTGCTATAAAGATAAATGCAGATTTAATTTATTTCCATTACATCTTACACCAATTTCCTAGGTACATTTTAGCACAAACACACCTTGCAAAATACATTACCTGTTCTGAAAATCTGCTACCATGTCCCTTCGTTCAGAAATCTTTGAAGAGCCATCCAATCTCATGTAGGTATGTTTCCTATAGACCATGTATTCCTGCAAAGAACATGCACCACAATAATACAGTTGTTCTTGAAACTGTTCATTCTTGACTCTTTCAGAAGCCCCCTTACACACAATAAAAGCAGGATTGCTAATTACAACAAGGGTCTGTAAACACCACCACCAAACGTTCTGTAAGCAATACTTGATAATAATATAATCCAGAAATTAAAGCTACTCAATCGAATGTTGGCTTCTGCATTTCATGTAAGAAATAAATGACATTGTCAGTTCAGAGCTGGGGATACATTTGCTGCACTGCAGATGTGGTATATGCCTTTTCCCATAAATAAATAGGTAAACAAAAATCACTAAAATGGGAAGTTTGTTTTCACAGAGTCTAAATTTTAACAAATCCCAAGTTTTTACTGTGCAAGCAAACCTTTCCAAACAAACCAACTGCACCTGCTCCCTGTTGATTTTATACCATTTGACTGGTGGTTTTAAAAACCTGGTGTTTTATCTCAGCAGTGAAGAGTGCGTGAATCTCTTGCATATGAGAACACTGAGCATTACACTGGTGTGTCAGCCCACAGCAGCAGAACTGAAACCACTGCCTGAGACACAAACCCAATGGCATCAGCTAGGAATGCTGTAAGCAAAGGCTTTTTCCATTGAGACACATTTTTCATGCTCTAAGGTTCTCAGCATTTTTTGATACCTGTGCAACTATCAATAAAAACTGAATTACAGATAAAGCTCAAATAACCACAGAGTTTCTCTGGAAAGATATCCTCTGGGTTGCTTAAACAATGGGACCCTTGCTTAGCTGACAAGATGCAACACCTACTGATTACATGAGATAGGTTTAACCATGCTGGTGCATGAGTCTTTTTGAGATGCCTGAGTGGAAATGAAGACAGAAAAAAACAGACAGTGCTTTAGCAGCAAGAACTATTGGATTCATCTTGCTCCAAGACAGTGCTCAGCAAACACAGAACTGATGTGCTGTGAGAAGACATGGCAGTGCTTGCACTCTAATGAACCTTCTGACAGTATCATGCCCAGTTCTCCTTTTCACCTATCCTTCAGGGCTCCTGGTCCCTTTGTGTTCTGCAGAAACAGTGAAAGAGCTGCCATATTATAAGGAAACTGAGAAAAAACCTGAATGTCCTAGGGTGACTTTATGATGCTTGGATCACCAGTTGTCTGTTCTGTTTATGTTGGATATTAAGTTCTGCATCTTTAAGACTGGTTCTGAGAGCAAAGGGGGGGAAAATGCTTCCTGACTCAGAGGAAGCAAGCTTCAACATGAGGCAGATGAAAGAGAAAATTGGGTAAATAAAACAGTGTGGAAATGGCCAAATCCACTCTTGGACTACCTCTGTGAAACAGAGGTCTTGGCTAGTAGGATTTCTGGAGTACAACAACAGAAGTTCAAAGCAGAGAACAGCTCCTTCGCCACACAGACAAACTAATCCTAATTAACTATTCATTTATTCAATTTCTATGACAGGTTTCTGTCACCAACTAAAACCAGAGAGACAGAGTTGTCAGGCACTATGCCACCTTTTCTCCAGATTAGATCAATTATTTTACTATTATCTCGAGAACCTTTTCCTTTCACTTCTTTGTTACTATCTTTATCTGCCTTTATGACTATTCAACCTTTTGATCTTGATTTAGTCTCCCCTCATCTGTTAACCATCTTTTCATTATGTGTCCTCTAAACAAACTTCAGCACAAACAGAAAACAACTTCTTTCATTCCATCAGGTGCATTTATCCTTATTTTCCAGACTTCAGACATTTTCACAAAGGCACAAAGTGCAAAAGAACAAGTTATTGTACACCTGTAGTATTGGCATGTATTCCCCCAGGTCTGCAAACTAGGTTTGTACATTAGCCCTTAGCTAATCATCTAACAGGTTCTGGTCTGCCTCCATCCACCTTTCTCTGGTCAAGGTGGTACTTCACAGTAGTGCAACAGTGCTCATATGAAACATCCTTTTGCCATGAACTGGTTTTGCACAGTACTTTCCCAAATATTAATAGTACACCCTTTCAATTCAGAAAAAAGTACTCCAAATTGCAATTCATACTACACTTCTCAGCAGTTCAGTGTTCTCATCACTCACAGAAATAGCATGCTTTTAGCTGAAGAGAAAACCCTGATGGCAAAGAAGATATTTAGAAGTAAATATACCTGCTCTCTACTGCAACTGTGGAAGGCACTTGGTGACTGCTCATTTTTCTAGCTCCCCACAAGGAATGATGAAGTGGGGTGGGGGAAGCCTCACAGGGAGAATTCAGTCTCATATAGAGATCCTTGTATTAGACCTGCTTGAAAAATCTACCTGCCAGTCTTTTTTAGTGTAAGGGGTCACCAAGCCACCAGAAGCATCAGTCTAGGACAAACAATGAAACCCTTGCAACAGAGCACCTACAGAGGAAGCAAACAACACACGATGACCTGAGTATGGTACGAATATGGCAGAATGCAGCTGCTAAAGCCAGTGCTCTTCTGGGCTTCCACAAGGATGCTTTCTCAGGAAAACGTTTTCCCTTCATATTATTTCACAGACTAAATTGAGTACTCTTATGTTTTCACACAACTCATTAACTTTTGGTACAGTATAACCAAAACATTTTACTTCATGCAGAACATAATTCGACCCCTTATCTCATGAATACAATCTGATTCCCACTGAAACCATAAACAACTACTCTAACAGAAGAAAGAAATCAAATGGAGAAAAACAAGCAAAACCTTAAAAAGTATGAAATACGCATCTGCATGAAAAAACAATACTGAAATTATAATTTATCCTATTCTGTTGAAAGAAAATAATTTTCCTCTTTGTATTTACATCTGCCATTTCATAATGGCTTAACTACACAGCAGCTCTTCAGCTGAAGCTACATAAAACAAACATGGTTTTATAACTTTGTAAACAATGTGTTTTGTGCTCTCTGCCCTGCATAGATTAAGTTAGTGCAATTTAGTCCAGATACTGTTAACAAAGATATCCTGGGTTTTTTCATATTCAAGTAGGAAGATATATTTTGATAGATCAGGGAAAAACATAAGTATCTACAGATACACAACTTTTGCAAGGATTTTCTTATTAATGGAGTCCTTACTTCATTTTTAGCTTGCTTAACTTTAGCTTCTGTTACTTGGGTGGGGAGAAATAAAAACAGAGGACTTAGTAGGTGGCTTATTTGGATAACAAAACACAAGTGAACTTGAACATTCAAGAGATGGAATAGCAATATGGTATGCTCACAAGCCTTTCAAATGGAATGCTAAGAGAAAAGACAGAAGCACTAAACAGCTTTATGAGCTTCATGGTGTAATGCAGGGTATCAACAAACCTACACCATGTCCAATGTTTGCCAAAAAAAGAGGCATACAAAGCAATGCTAGGCAAAATGCCAACATACAGAATTGCAACCATGCAAGTTCTGTTTTTCCTCACAGCAGCAAAAACAAAATTCAGCTTGTGATTTGTTATTGAACTATTAACTGCTGACCTTAAAATACTCTCCTGTTCATACAGAACTCATGACTTAGGCAGCTATTGATTCAGGCTTCTCACTTTTTCTCTTCAGTTTATTGTGGGGAAGACAGTATCCTAGCCCTTTGATTGAACAGCTGCTCATTTTTTTTTCAGATTTTTTTTTCTTCAGAGGCAGAATGTTTGTTTTTGAATTATTAGTTATGACTTCATTCCTTACTTCTTTCTTATCCCATATGCCAGAGAACCTCTTAATGTTTACAAAATGTCTGCAGAGGAATCGGGTACTAGAGGGAAATGGTAAGAGTCTGTGAAATTAGAAGCAACATAAACACTGTAAAATTTACCACTGTTCTTCTTCCTTCCAAAAGGGCATGTAAGCACCAAATTAAAAAAGAAGGAAGAAGCTCAAACCAGCAAAAGAGGATAATTAGGCCATGCAACCCCTTGCCACAGGGCAGTGCAAATGCCAACACCTAACAAGGTGTCAAGATGCAAATGAACAACTTCATGGAAGAAGAATCCATGTTGGACTACTGAGTATATAGGAGGCATATTTGGTTCAGAAACCCCCTGAACTGCAAACTGCTGGGAATTGAGTGAGTAAAGGTGAAGCATCACTATTCTTGTACATTTTCCCCATACCATCTGCTGTTATACACTGCTATCAGTGGAACACTAGGTTAGACATTCAGTCTAACTTTGTATGGCCATTCTTATATTCTCATATTAATGCATTAACTGGGTATCCTCTGGTACACTAATTTTAAGTCAGGTTTGCTGCATCCAAATTATGTACTTTCTCCAAAACAGTGTTGCTGAATCTCCGTCTTCATAATTTGTCTTGTGCCAGCTACAGCTCTCCTACCTCCAGTAAGTCAATCATCCGTGTCATCTGGGAGTAAATGAGAACTCTGTGTCCTTGAGATTTCAGCCGTGTCAACAGAAGATCAAGAGCATGAAGTTTTCCACTGTCAGTGATCAGACTCTCTTTATCTAAAAAGAAATAGAAGAAAAGCAAGTAACTAAAAAAGCAAACCCAGATACATGCAACAAGTTATCTTCTAAGTTTTCCTAGCACTTTCACTGCATTATAATCCCTGAAGTAAGGAGGTGTGTGTGTTGGGATAAACTGCAACATCCCTTCTGGTTGATACTTAAAATCACAATGGTAACAATAACTTTTATTTGCTGGGATGGGAGCATATGTATGTGCTCCATGTGGCAAAATCTCACAGACGGATTTCAAGTACGGGTTCAATCCTTTTTTTGGACAGCCACATCCCTCATCTAAGGTTTTATTCTGACCACATCAACAAGCACTGTATGCCTTGACACTTGAAGAAATATTTTCCATTTCACACATGAAAATGCTGTCCTTTGCACATTTGCTGCTACCTGCTGCTGAGCTTTAAACTTATCCTCTGCAGATCAAACTCTTCAGTGTCCCAGAAAAGAACAGTTGTCTAAGTCACTGTAAAGCAACAATCTCCTCACAGCACTGCCTTGTTCTTCCCCGCCGTCTCCTTTTTTTTTTCTTTTGTTTTGTTTAAGAAGTGTTTCCAGATGGCAATCTTTTCAGTCACTTCAGATTTTATACTTCATGTCCTCTCTATTTCAGCACTGCTCGTGAAGTATTTTTCAGGAAGGAGATCTTCCTGTTTGTACATTCTGTACATAAACTTCAGTAAACAATACATTACTGTTGAAAGAGGATGAAGAGAAATTTTCTTCCAAAAAATTATCTGTTGGGAAGGCCACTGACGATGCTCTGTTCTTCTGGATGTCTTAGGTTTACAGCCAAAACGGAAAGCTGACAACTGCAGATGGTGCGAGCTAGTGCAGAACCCAAGTATTTTCCACATGTCTAGCATGTAATGTTCTCTAACGTTTAGCAGGTAACACTTTTGCACACTTCCTGCTTCATGGAATGAATTAACTCTTGGGCTGAAGAAAATTCAGCTTTCTGTAAGGCAGTTAACTGTCTTGCCCAATATCCCAGTTAAAAAAAAAAAAAGTTATATACAAAATTAATTCTTTCATCTGACCACCATGCATTTTAATATACCCAAAAGCAGGTTCATAGTAGTAGAAGAGAGGAGCACAGATCACATAACAGCAATCCTAAAACGATCTTAGAAGCACAGCAGGCAACACAGTCCATGAGTACCAAAGTGATGTGGTAGGTGTGCAGTGATGTGGCAGAGTAGTAAGCAATTCCTTCAAGTACAGCTACAGGCTTGCTGAGAAAAGTACGAATGCAGTTGCTCTCCTTCAAAAATATCTTTAGCTTAAATATAAATAACACACTTGATGCTGGAATCTACATCAGAACACGCAACAAACCATCTCCTTTCTGAAAGTCAAAAAATTGTGAATTTCCATATGGTTTTATATAATTAGCTGTTCCACTTGCTCTATAAATCAATACTGTGAATGCTCTCTCCTATGGTAATTTTAGGGCCATGCACCTGTAATTCACTAGCTGAGAACCCAAGACAATCAGGTCTCCTCTTTCTTGCTTGTCTGCCTATCTAGATAGTGACTGTTTTTCCCCATTTTGCTCCTCCTTTTGGCACTGATGATCTTGCTCTGCCCAGAGCAAGTACCACATCATTGCTTGAACTGTTAGCAACTACCTTAGGGAATCCATTAACTGGAGAGCTGAGCCAAGGACATACTGTAAGGAAAACTCAAGCCCACACATCACACTGGCATTTGTTCTAAGTGCAACATAATGTATAATGAGGCACTCATCTCTAGAACAGCATTCAGCCCCAATTGCATATAAATCACTAATAGCTTCATGCATTCTTCTAAGGAAAAGCAAATTTTCAACTTAGGCAATTAAGCAAAATTGAAATGACTTATAGCTAGTTGGTTTTAAAATACACCTATGGAAGCCAAAACCACTGTACAACAGCAGTGTTTACACTTTATACAAAATGTGATTATTTCCTTTAATTATAAATACAGCCATGACATTCTGCTTTCATTCTAATTGGTCAGCTTGCTTTCTCAGAACAAATTATATTGAGTGAAGCTACATGAAAAGTCTAAATATACATGACAAACTAACATGAGTATTAACCAAAATGTAACTGAAAGAAAACTCAGAACCAACAGGGTCTGTTCAAGTCGGTATTGACGGGATCAGATTAACATATCAGCAAGTTTCCAAAAGCAAAATGCTACTGTTCTTTTCATAAAGGCATGAATAGGTAGAATTAAGCTTTGCTAACTGGAAATGATGCGTGTCCTTTGCTGCTGGCTCCTGAAGTCTCCATTGTGTAAGTTACTATTTTTAAATTGCAATGAAATGCAAAAAGTAAAGAATTTATTTGCAGATGATCTGAAAAGTTAGCAACTTGTTAACAGTTCGTAAGTCATCCAATATTTTAGCTGCAGAGCAGACTGCATTGGTGAGAAAGTTTTTGAGGTTCTTTAGGAGAGCAAAACAGTACTAACAAAATGAGATTCATCATTTCTGGAAGAGAAAATAATTTGTCCTTAACCAGGCACCTTTAAGCATGCTATCCTGATGCCATTGTGTTTTCCAAGATCAAGTATTTTTCCATGCTGAAAGCCTGCCATCTAGTGTTTCAAACAACAAATTCTGGAAAATGGTAACAGAAAATATACTTTACTGATGCTATCTTCAGAAAACACCAAAATTATTCAAAAGAGAAAAAACCCCCATGTCTTCCACCTCTAGTTTATCCCACTTCTATTTCTAATTTTCTCTTACCTACGAGAAGCAAAAGACAAACTACTACTTTTTTAAACGGGATTTCCAAAATTTGCAGTTCCACATGTTTTTATTTTTAATGATCAGCAACAACTTCAAATTACAAATTCGTTGGTGTTTTTCATTGTGGTTTCTTTGTTTTGTTTTGTTTTGTTTAAAAGGAACTTTTAAAACTTTAAGTCAGTCAGGAGATATAGGTCCTGTACTGCATTGTCAGAGAGCTCTCCCTAGGACACAAGTTTTGGGTTCTTCAACACTGCATAAAATAAACAAGAAAAATGAACCAGACCAAATGGCATTTAGTCTGAAAAAAAACCAAACCCAACTGCCTCCAGCCATGCTAGCATATGGACATAAATTATCTACAAGGGGATACAGTGGGCCTGGGAAGAATAGTTACAAATGATTATGACTCAGAATAACCTTTGTCAGGAGCTCTGGCTGATGACTGTAGCTGGGCTCAGCGCTCTCTGGAGAATGAGAAAAAGTGCCTCTGGACATGCAAAAAGCAGAGGAAAGAGAGATAAAGCTGGGTTCCAGTTGACACCCCTGGTTCCCCTCCTGACGGCACAATGGGGTCAGTGAGGAGCTAGCTGGCTCTCACAGTAAACAGCCAGTGAGGCCGGTGCTTTTTATCGATACTAAAAGGACTCAGACACTTCCTGCCATTTAATCCAGGACCATTTTTCTTTCAAAGAACAGGAAAAACCTCAAGAGATTCCCACAGTGATCACAGCTGAGCCTGCTGCCAGGGTACTGGGAACACCGAGTCTGGGAGAGGAAAGATCAGGGTTTAGGAGAGAGAGAGGTGACCCTCTTTTCTTCTTGTCACCTATTTTGCCACAGACCTTCACAGCACATTTGATATTTGCTAGTCTTTAGCCTCGCAAATGGCTCCTTGAGCACATCACTCACTTTCTGTAAGGCACTGTGCCTGTTTCTGCACCTATGAATACAGCTGTCCTGTTGTGGTGTGTGCCCTCTCCTCTTAGAGTAAGTTTAGGTTTGAACGCTGCTTTCCACTTTTTTAAAACACAGCTGTACAAAACCACTTTTTTACCCCACTTCTAGGTCCAACAGTTCCTAAATTAAGCCAGCCTTACGTAACACACTCATCCCAACCTTGTTCTCAACCAAATTCTGTTGTGCTTTGACAACAATTTGCCTAATCTTGCACCTATTCTTTCACTTCTGAAAGCTTCTTGTACCCTACCTTTATTTCTCTAAATTTTTTTTGCTGATAACAAAGTTCCCAGCTTAAAATGGAAGTCTTTCAAGAGAGTGCAGCCTTGCCTCTTTTCTGCATTGGCTACTTTTCTGCATTTCTCTATCCATGTCCTCTATCTTAATTTATCTCTTCAGTACTTCCCACTTTCTGCTGCAGAGATTAATTTTCTTTTTCCAAATAATTGGCAAACAATTAAGAGAATTCTAGAAGAAATTATAAAATCATCAACTGTGACTGAGTATTAATCCAGTGCAAGTGCATGAAAAATGGTTTCTCCATTACTTAGGCACAAACTTGCATGTGCTTCAAATGACTCCAAACGATTAGGAAGGCACCTTCTTAAACCAGGACTGTAGCAAGCAAAAGGCCATTTTCCCTTTACTGTACTGACTTCCCCTGCCAAACATCCTTGACCCAAAAGGGTCTGGGAATAACTTTGCATCTGGCAGTGTAAGCTGTTTTTCCTCTTGGCTATCTCTCAGATCTCTAGTACTTTCTGCAGAATTTTGCTTGCTGCTCAGGACCATCTTCTAATAGCTAGAGTATGTCTGGCCCATGAAAGTGACCGCAGTACTGGCAATCAAACCCTATGAGGTCTTGGATTACTTTAGTCTAATTCTAAGAAAAAATTAAGTACATTTATTTTACTGGTACACTGGTACCTCTTTCCCACTTTACAAGGAAATATGAGTAAGTCTTCTTTCTCTCAATCAAAATCCAGTAAATCCCTCATATCTTATTTTCCAGGCAAATTTCCTCTGAACTTGGTCCTCAAACCCATCCTTCTCATGTTAGACTGCTGCAAGCAATTTTAACCTTTTCACTAGGCAGACCAATAAAAGATCTTTTAGGACAATATGAACCTCATCCAACACCTTAGGAAGCAAGGTATGTCTCTAACTTTTTGTGCAATCTTCCTATCTCCAGCCTCAAAACAGTATTTGGCTGTGAGAGCAGACTGTGCTCTAGTAAGCAAGTCTATCTCTTTACAGTCATTTGGAGGACTAACATGCAAAGAGAGGTTTGTAAGCCTTAGAAAAATCTGTATTAGTTTTTTTTTTTTTTTATCCATCGAAGATTTACTTCATCCAGAGGATGCAAAATCATGGTGTATTTTAAGATACCAGGATTAAATTTCACTCAGAAGGAAAAACAAACACAGAACCATCCCCAATTCTTCAGAAAGACCACAATCAACCATAAATTACCACCAAATAACAGATGTCCTTATATATCTCATCTCCATTCCACTACAGCCTCCAAACTCACCTGGTATCCTGATAAAAGACCAGCCGTTCTGAGGCCTGATCCCTAACAGCCCTCCTGGATACTCTGGGAAGAACTGGGAGCACTGCTTCAGCCAGTCAGCTGCTAGCTCAGGAGATCCATGGACTACACACTGCTTTGCTTCAAGACTTCCTCCTTCCCTTAGTGCCCTGCGCTCGTATTCTGCGCTTCGGTCATTGCAGTAGAATTCCAGTGGCACAGCTGTTACCTACAAGTAAAATAATAATAATAATAATCAATATTCTTGTTCACATTTCTCCCTGGCCCCAAATCCCCAGTTCAAGTACCCTACCATGGGATCAAATTTTAAAAGTCAAGTCATTATGGAATGTAGAAAGAGAAAATAATCTTTGGTTGGGGTTAAACCAAGCAAAGACGCAACATCTCTCCAGACCACAAAAAGCACCATATGAACAACCAGGCACAGAAAACCTGCTTTTTGATAAACTATACCTCAGTGCCAACTGCTACACAACTGACAGCAAAGCTAGAAGAGTAATATCCTTGCTCTATCTCTCCTTTTGCCAAGATTTATTTATTTTTAGTTCCACTTTTCATAATCAAGTATTTATCTTATTAGCAGAGATGACACATATTGTCCTTAATAGAAATTCATGTGATAATTCAAAACTAGGGAGATTCTGTAAATTAGAAAGGGGAAAAAAAGGAACAGCATATTTCTTGGGCTTTACAGCTGCTTTGAAGAAATAGTGCTCTTTTTCTTGTGGCATTCTATGAATCCTATGCCCTATTACCTGTTTCAGTATATACAACCCAGCTGGACATACCAGTGTTGCAAACACGGGAAGTGTGATTTCATGCCATGTGAGCTGGCTCTGGAATAGCTCCATGAGTTTAACTCCCCCTTTTCTGCCCCATCCACCCAAATCTGTACAGAGTGGAAGGTGCAAATGAGCCAAACAGCTGAATGCCAATAGCTGCAAGGTGCTCAAGAAAAACTCTGATCCAGCAGACAAGGCTGGATTTTGTAAAATTCACAGCTTTCCCTTATCTCTCCCTTACCACGGTAAAGGACAACAACCAAATGTGAAACTGAGCCAGGGTATGCAGCAGGACAGACTGCTCTGCTGGATTTAACTTCAGATATTCCACCAAGAGTTAAATACCATGATCCAAAGTAAACACAATTACAATACTTTAACACAAATACAAATGCAAAATAATTCACTGTCTAGTACAAGAATTACTTTAAAAAAAAAAAGGCAGATTACCAACTTCCTTCTACCTTTTTTGAATGCAAGTCTGTTTTTGGAAAACATTTTAGGGTGTTTACAAAAACCATAACCAAGTTTACAGAAGCTAGTAGGAGCTTTTACATACTCTCTAAAGACTTAACAATGTGCTATAAACTCACATAGAAATGAAAATAAATTTTACTATTAAGACAACCTTACAGTACGGGCTACTAACAGAGAAATTTGAAATGCCGTGACAATTTCTTCACCAATGTAAGAAGCAAATGTATCATTAATTTAGAAGTCATTGTTTTTATTTCAGAAGTATAATGAAAAAAATCCCCCACATACAGTCATGTAAGTTAAAAATATTATCATGAATCCTAACAGTGTGCAAAATTACATTCCCTCCAGGACTATGAAAAGCAATGTAACAAATGAACAATAAAGACAATCAAGCTTGTGAGAGTTTTCACATTTAAAAGAGGCAAGTGGAGCAGCATAGGAAGAAACAGTACAGGAGCCTATCTATAGGTTTTCATGGCGAACAGTAAGCAGTGGACTTCCTGCAGAATTGAGATACGGTGGGAATTAGGGTGATAATGGGACATCTGAAACATTAAACACAATAAAAGGACCATCTTTGCATTGTGAATGAAAAACTTCTGTATCTGAAGGGGGTTTAAATTTTTGTTCCAGCTTACTCTGTGTGATGAAACTGCTACATATTGAGAATAATACATACAATATTGAATCATGCAAATGAAAATATTTTAACATCTTATCTAAATGATAAGCAATGGATAGCTTAATTATCATCAGTTTTAAACACTGGACTTTAGAACTATAAGGTAAAGAGAGCAACCCATACCTGAAGACTGCCTGGTATCTTAGATGTTGGCTGTACCTCTCTGAACCTTTGCCAGCTAACTCAAAGTAACAGGTATTAAGCAAGGTTTCCCAGCTGGAACTGTGGCCCATGCCAGTTTTACAGGAGCTGTTCTCATAGGAATAAATTAATCTCATAGAGACTTCTCTTTACAAGGGCCAAACAATTGTTTAAACAGATTAAGGAGCACAGTTGTAGTACGTAATAAAAAAAAAAAACAAAACAAAACAAAACAAAAAACCCAAAACAACAAAAAAAAAGCACACACAATCTTTGCAACAATGGTAAAGCCACTGTTTTTCAAGATGCCAAGAGCTATTTTAAAAACTATGGGTCTTACACACAGCGACACGAAACACTGCAAAGTGAAAGGGGCTCTGTTAAGACTTTTAACACATTTCCACTACCTAAAAGGTACTCTTCGAGTTGCTGCTATCCTGTACTGCCACCTGCAGTCAAAACTTATGTTTGACCTTTGAGAGAAAGGGCAAAACCTCTTTCAAAATACAAAAAATTCAAAATGCAAGCAAGTTCTGTCACCTGAACACTGCTATAAACTACAAATGATGGTGCAGACTTAGGTTGTTTAAGAGACACTATTCACCACCACATTTCAGTTTACATTTCTACACCGAGCAGACTGGAACAAATACTCTTTTCAAGCACAGACAACTTGCCATACTGATTTCCAGAACTTAGATTTTCCACCCCTAGGACAGGCAGCCACTACACACAAAACACAGCAGACTAACTTCTGACACAGAAGCATATCTTATCTACTGAAAAGAATACACAGATTTGTACACCAGAATTTTTACAAGACAAAGTCAGAAGATTCTACAAGCCATGTTTCAATAACACCTCAACCTAAGGAAGAGCTAGTAGGAAACAGTCTTGAGACAAACTCTGTGTGCCTCAGTGCTATATCTACGTTAACAAGAACTAATCTTCCTCCATATCCCATGCAAAACTGACTGACCTCTGAGGATCTAAGATTATCTTTACCATCAGTTCCCTTTTTTTTTTAGAATGCAGGCACATATTTCTAGGGTAGAGTCCTCTATCTTTTACATGCCCGTACAAGACAAAACAACACTTTTCTGAAACCGACAAAAAAATATCTTTCATGGAAATTTGTTCACTCTCCTGTATTTTGTCATGGCACATTTTCTTCAATTTCTTTCCCCACAGGTTTGTTTTTCGGTTTTACTCATAACAAAAGGTAGAGCAGTCCTTACCCTCACACGTTACTGTCAAATTGATTGATTGTAAGAGTCATGGTTCAGAAATACATCAAAAATACAATGATAGGGATGTATGAATGCATTTCCACCCTAAATTAAACAACTTAGTTTAGCTAAGGCAATTGTAAAATGCTTCCTGCATTTATCTCCATGCAAAGTTAACCTTTCAGACATCGTGAGATGACCAAAACTGCTTCACACAATATTCCGGTGTGTAAGAAATCTATTGACATCAAACTGAACAGTATTACTCAAAAATTAATTAATCAGCTTCCTAATGACAATGCAAGATCCATCCTCCAAGTTACGTTTTTTACGACTGAGACAAGTCTGTACTCATGAAAACTGCCTGCATAGGAAGAAGACTGACCCCTCCCCCAGCTGCTACAGAAACATACGCTCCTGTTTTTATCATTTGCTCCATTAACTTCCCAAAATTCATCACAGATCAAACAATAACAGAAGGCTATAGTTTCTGGGAACATATGTGCTCTTTCTGCTTTTTCAGGTCTTCTACACTCCTGCCAAAATTTTCTAACAAGCATAAAATTAAGTCTTTGGGCTCCTAGAAACAAGAAGGCATGTCTGCACTTCATAATTTTTATATACCAGCCAAACCAAAACAAATAACTTTTATTCACTAGAATAAACATCAGATACGATTTCTCCTTGCCTTTCCCTTCATTTGTAGCCTCCTAAGCCCCTCTCCACCCTTTCTGCTGTAGGGGAGCAATTCAGTATATCCTTCATCCATGATGCAAATTTAGGTACAAAGAGGGACAAATCAAAGCAATCTGAAGTGGTTTTCACAATTTACTCTCAGAATAACCTCTTGTTCTCCAGTGAGGCAGTACATGGTAATGGGGAGGTGACCTGACTTTGAGCCATTCAGCTGCATTCCCAGACCCTAGAGCTGCTGACACAGATAAATTCAGCTTGAGCAGCAGCAGGTAGGTAATGAGCTTGTATTTGTGACGTTCTGCTTGCCATGCACCCTTCGCCAGATGCAAAGTATAATTGCACATCATTTAATGAGGCCTACAGCAATAACTTCAACAGTGACTAAAGAATATAATATCTAGATGGTCTGATGATAAAATTGTATGTTGTCCACTTTTGTCAAGATCCAACAACATGGAATGCAATAGCCATAGACCTAATGAAGGTCTCTTGTGCCAGCCCAGGAAACTCCAACTAAATTAATTTCAAAATTAATTTAATAGATGATGGACAACCCCATGCAGTAGCACTTAACATCCAAAAGACCTAGAAAATGCCAACTTGAGTAATCCTTGTATACTGCAATTTGGTGCTTCCTCTCTGGAGCATAAGACAGAAAACAAACATCCTTTTCAAAAAAGCATTGCTTCCCAGCCCTCTTTTGTCATCAGAGTTGACCAAACAATCACATCATTCTGCTCATATTATACCTGAACTTCCCCCTTTATTATCAATTAATAATTTACTACAATATCTCTTCTGTAATTGCTTTAGGTATTAGGATAGAAAGTGAAATCTCAGAACAACAACTCTTGGGTGCATCTTACAACTTTCCTTTTCCCTTCAGTACACATTACAGTCACTTCCCCTATGAAAAACCCTCTATTGAATACTGTAGAAAAAGGATATCCTCACAACAGTTTTATCCAACCAAAAGAAAGTCATATATCATTGTGTTCCTAGGACACAATTCTACCATGGTTTAAAACACAATAGAAAACACATAATTTACAACTTCACTTGGACTTACCCGTGGACTGGCTATGCACAGGAAGGACGGCAGCTCAGTCACCTGGCAGCATCGTACACATGAGGTAGCTGATTTCCTTCTATATATGACATGGTCTGAATAGCCAGTAACTGCTTTACAGTGGCTGCTGAACACAAGGTTCTGAAAACAAAATTAAAATTAAGAAGTTACTACGTCTGTGAAGAAATACTCCTCTCAAATCTTGTATGCACCCATGAGGAAGACAGATAAAGCACAGTCCGTATGTATTTCTCTTAGAATAAGGAAAACTCTATACATCCTCTGCAGTGAATATGTGAAGAATCTTTGTGTAATTATCAGAACATTCAAATCTGGAAATGTTTACAATCAGAACACATCATATCAATACTTGTCTTGATGCTCAGCTGGAACCAGAAACAAGTTTTTCCACCTTTGAACCTTTTGACCTTAGCTTTCTAAGGAAGCAAGTCCAGGAGTATTCTAGAAGGTCTGACCCTCAGGGTGTTTTCTAGCTACTCATTTATCTACTCTGAATTAAAATGAAATTTTGCAGAGAGAAAAAGACTAAGAATTGAAATAAGGCTGTAGACTTGCATTTTTTCCAACCTTTTCATTCTTTCCTGTTGTCCTAGAGTGACTTTATGATGCTCGTATTCCCAATCATCTGTTCTGTTTGTGCTGTATATTGAGTTCTGTACCTTTAAAATGGCTCTGGGAGTGAAGGGGGAGAAAGAAGCAGAGCAGTTTGTTTTGAGAAAACTGCCTGACTCCCACAAGTCTCTCTCCGGTGTTCGTCTGAGGCACGGACAGCGGTGGGACAGAGATCTCCTGTGCTTTTAGTTAGTTTTGGCTAGCTAGCTAGGGCAGAGAAGACTCCCTGGACTGTTTTTTTTTCTTTTCCTTGGGACTGTTTAAATCTGCTCAGGACTGAAAAACCCAGAGGAGCAGCGAGGGCTGGCACCTGCGGCCGCCGGGGCCTGGACCTTCGGAGGGAGTGGGGCTGGTGAGAGACTGAGTGAGCTGAGCTACACCCACGGCAAGGACTGGCTCAGTTTGCCATCTCTCTTCAGAGCTGCAAGAGGTTTTATTGTTTCATATCATTCATTCTTTGTGCTTGTGGGCATCTTGTTTGTTAAATAAATAGTTTTTTCCACTTTTCTCCAATGAAGTTCTTTTCCTGGGGAAAGAACTGGGGGGAGGGGCTGTTTAGGTTTGCTTCCAGAGGAACCCCTTTGGAGGTTTCCTCCCAAATTTGCCATAAACCAAGACACCTGTGCAAAAGGGCTCTAAATTTTATCCTGAAGATTTTAAAAGTGCTATCAGGGTTACAGACATGAACAAACCCATGTTTAAAACCTGTAATTTGCCAAAATGTCCTTTTGATACAGAAAAATATACTGACTCAGAAGTGAGGACATTCAGATGACAGTACAGTTTAAAGAAAGAAAAGCTCTTTGAGATGCTCAGCTCTACAAAGAAAAATAACGAAGAACTACATTTTCTTTTCTTGCATCAGCTATAGTTCCTTTTTTATTGTAAATATCTGCATCAAACAATGAAATAAACTGCTTATACACTAAGCCATTTCTGCCACGTGGCTTTTATTCTGACTCTTCTACATTCATAGAGATCAATAGTTCTGTATTATATTTGTTTCCTATAGTATGCAGAGCATTATTCTGCACACAATAGGAAACCAGCAATAATTTTAGAAGCATTAAGAGGTATACCTATCACTGCCAGGACTACAGGATGTGCCCTCCTGGCAATTCCAGCACCTAAGTTCACTTAAGTAAAAGGTAAACAGGATCTCAAGTTTTGGTATTTTTCTGCCCTGGTTCGTAATGCACCAAAATTAATGGCATGGTACTTTTACTTTACAGAGCCTCCCAATTTTATGAAATCCCAGTACTTGAATTTGTAAACATTTAGATACATGGTAGAAGCAGACACCCTGTCTAGCATGTCATACACTGGATATATGCATTTCTATGTATGTCAAAATATGCTAGAAAACACCCACAGCAAGAGTCCATCATGAATCATGCATTCTGGGCCCTTTTATTTCCATTCACTGGGCAAGATGCAGATGGCAAGCACATATCATTTGGAACCTGCTTAACAAGGGAAGAAAGCAGTCTGACTGTACATACATTCCAGAACTACCTGCACTCAACCCAAGCCCCATAGCACATCTTTTGGCTGCTGCCAGCAAGACTCATGGGCTGGAGCTGGCAAAAATAAAGTTCATACTCTGACTGAACATTTTCTCCTGTATAAATAAAAGGTGAGAGCCAAAAGCTAACAACAGTCTTTCACTGACACTCAGCAGAGCTAAAAAGTACAGGTCAAAGCTTGGCCCACACTGGATAATGTGAAGTGATCCCAAAAACAGGCTCTTACCCAGCTGACAATTCTTAATCAGTAATGCTGGCTTAAGCAACAACTGCTTCACATGTTTACTCCAGTCCCCACAGAGCCCCTTCTTGTTGGCCTAGCTGTCTATGTTCATTAAGATGCTGACAAAGATGAAAACAAACCCTTGCCCCTCCGCTCCAAGTGAGTTTTGTGACATGCTTCACCACCTGGTAAAACAGGCCACGTGCTGAAACAGCAGCGTGGGAATCAAAAGGCTGGGAATGTGCCTGTGGACAATGGATACGAATGCTGGCTTACTCATCTGAGAACCAGAAACAGTGGCAACACTGCTGCTGAAAATGGCAAGACCTTTCCCATGATATATTTGTGCCTCCAGAAGCCGATTTGGCTACACATCTGATCAAACAAAAAGTTCAACAGCCATGAAAACACAATGTTTTCTACAGCTGGCTCATACAAGGATGTGTCAGGGTATGCCTACATCAGCAGATGCAGGGCTCTGCAGCTGGGAGTAAAGAAAGGAGGAGGAAGAGTGAACAACCACTTCAGCTCAAAGCCTCTCTCTTCCCCACCCTACACTGGGAGTACAGCTGATTTTATGAAGAAGAATCATCATTGCAGGCAGTCACAAGAGCTTTCCAGTAAGTCTTATGACAGCAAGCACTGCCGTACTGAGTGTGGCCGTGGTCAATAGAGAGACTTGGTAATTATTTCCTGGAAAGTCAGAATACAAGAAATGGATAGAGAGGAAGTTAACAAACTGTAATTCCAAACCTATGCAAGTTTGTTACTTAATTCTCTTTTGGAAAACAGTATCAAAGACCCATTCAAGATGACTTTATGGCAATTGAAGTACCTAGGAGGAAACATAAATAAAGCTTCAAGAAGGTACTCAAATTAAGAGAAAAATATTTGTACCTGGGCATTAATCTGGCTTTGAGTGGTAGATTCCTGTGTACAAACTATGAGCAGGCCACATAAGAAACACCTCTCTGAATTCTGACATATGCAGCAGCTGTTAAGTATTCATGAATGGAGCAGTCACCAGATATAACAGGTACAGTGGAAACCCATCAACCCATCAGCCTCCCATCAACCACACACATGGAAAAGACTGGGTAATGTTACAGAACTGAACACAGCCACAGCTCTGAAATGGCTCACATGCTTCAGTACAACAAAGCCAAAAACCAAAGAGGAAGATTGTTAAAACTCACGAATGTACACATCTACTACAATTATGCAATCCAAAATAAGTCTTGAGAGATGCTCTCCTATACTGGAAATAGCGCTGCACATAAATATGGGTGATTGCTACCAGCACCTTAAGCTCATTAACACTCCTAAATTTTTTAGTAGAAATAAAATTAGGAAAGGAAAGGAGAGAAAGGTTCATGTAAACAGAGCAGATTTTATATTAATTCAATGCATACAAATTAATACATATTGTGTGGATTTGTTGAGCAGGGGCAATGAAGAGACCTCACATCCGGCAAGCAATTTCTGTATTTACATGATGAAACATAAACTATTTTTAGACAGATGTTACTTCAATTCCATAAATATCCATTAAAAATACATGGGTCTCTTTTTCTACTGACACATTTTCATACTTTGTCTCTTACATAGGAAATGCTGATCTGAGCAATTAAGAAAAGCCTTTCCAGATTTTTACCATTTCCTTTTTCCTTTTTTCTCACCCTCCTCACTCCCTACATGTTACTATCTTATGAAGCCTAAGAGGAAGCCTTGGGGAATGTTACATTGAAAGCTTCTCCAGTTTGGAATAAGGAAAAAGTTAGTTCATTTTCACTCACAATAATCTGCAGTGCTAAAAGACAGGCATGTAAAGGGCAGTTTGTTTTTCAACTCTCCTTTAGGTTTCGCACTCCCCAACCACCCTTTTTTTTCTTTTGTTCTAAAGAAAAGCTCTGCAAACAAAACTCTGTAAACATAGCTTATTTTAAAGTGACTTCAGGTGGTAATTTGTCTGACAGTCAGGTTAGAAAGTATCTGTCATAACTGCAAGGCTAGTTTTCCTTCAGATTTACTGGGGTTATCACAAATGCACTTATTGCACCCGCTGATGAACTCTGCTCTCCAGCTGGCTGTTTTCTGTACTGAATGTGTTCGTTGCAACAGTCATTAGTTACACACAGTCAACAGCCCTGGGAAACCCTAGGACACAAGTACTGATATCCTCAAAGCACAGAAATTATTTGGAGAAACCAAATTCATGTTTAAATATTGCTAAACTGTGGTATAGGTGGGTCTGTAGCCTATCCAAATGCTTTACATTTACTCATTAACACTAAAACCTACACACGCGTGTTCCACATCTTATATTTAAAATCTATAATCTTAACCCACCTTCTGTCCTTCCGAAAACTTAATGATTTTCATTTTGATATTCATACACATCAAACCAAGGGCTATGTAAGGACTTAGATCGTCTTTCTACATATGTAAAAACATGCTACCTTCTCTAAATGCACACGACTTCTGATAGCATCTTCTTTACTGCCACACTTAGGACACCACACAAATTCTCCTTAACCGTACCAACAAGAGGACAGAGCTACACTACAGTCTCAGAGATAGCACTGCAGTCACTATAGAAACAGCTGACTACAATCTCGAAAAAACTAACCAAAAGCAAATTCATATAGCACAGACATTTTATCAAGCTAGACATGGAAACACAGACTATTGAAATACCAGCACAGCCAGAGTTAACAGGCACACATTCACTTGGCTGACTCTTTGTTTGATAACTAGGAGGACTCATTTTGTTGGCTTTGCTGTTAACGCTGCAAAACATGACACCAAGTCCAAGGTTGGTTTCCTACTGCTTATGCGTCTTCAATTTCAACTTCCTCTACACAATATTCAATTGAATTCTGGCTATCTCCTTTCCCCTTCCAGACTCATGAGCAGAAGCAATATTCCCTTGAGAAATCTGGCACGATCTCACTGCTTCAGAAAAGATTTTTTTTTACTGCCTATCTGTAACTGCCCTAGATGCTTTCCTGACTCCACGCTAGCACTTTTGTGAACTTATTTCCCAGTGAACTGAACCAATGGAGCCTTAATCTAACTCAGGAAATCAACTGCAATTTGGCCACAAAAAGGCAAAATCTTCACACATATCCTAGGCCAAAGATTAACAAAAATGATCTTGCATTATACAGTAATTTGAATACATCTGGATCTACCAGACAGCAGCAGAAGCAAATTTCAGAGTAGAAATTCATCACTAATAATGCTTGTCCACCAACTATAAAACGCCATTAGGCTGGTCTCTGTTTTGTCCAGCTGCTACAACAATGCATTGAATTTGACAAAAAAAGAGTAGTTTCAGCCAGAAAATGAGCATTTTGCACGTCAAAAACATTAGCAAACTCTAAGTTTACATATAGGGTCTGTCCCTGACAAATCATGAGTCTAGTTCTGTTGCTCCTGTATCTACTTTCGGTGCTCCAGTAATATTTTGAAGTCTTCTAAATCAACTGATTTATTCATTATAGCAAGTTTTGAAATGCAATGCCACATGGGAAGGAGATAGGGCTTAAACTGTTTTTCTGTTCAGCACTCTAAAGTCCCTTAACTGTATGTAGAAAAGCAGACAGTACCATCGTCCCATTTCCAAGCTTGTTTTCCCTGTTTTATAAGGACACAATGGTTTGCACCATTTCTCACTCATGAGATTTGCTACTGTCTCCAGATCACAGAAATTTTGCTTACCTGCAGCAAAGTGCAGCTGTGCAAGTTGGGGAAAGAGAGTGGGAAATTTACATCAAGCAAGAAATCCCTGTTCTTCAGAAAACACGACCCCTGCTCTTTGTCCTCTTCAGTCTCCATCCAGGAGCGCATGTGATGGAGCCTGTAGGATGCTTTCAGAGACAGGAAAAGAGCTAACCATCTGAAAGAAAACACAGGAGATGCATTTATTCACTGCTTTGTGAAAGAAAGGCTTGAATATATTTACAGCATAACTATTGGACAGAAATGGGGTGTTTTTTCAGAATATCAGGCTTACAGAGTCCTGCCTTAGAGAAAATAATTTCTGCTAGACATCTTCAAATTATTCTTACTTCGATTTTTTCTAGGGTGGCTTAACTGAATCTAAGTGGTTAAATCAATATATACTTTGAAGCACTCAATCTAAAATGGTAAAGCCCCAGTTCTTAAATAGTAGTGGCTACTACTATTTAAAATTGCCCCATCTTCTCTGTAAATTACTCTACATATAAATTATTCATAACAACCTGTGTAATGAATGCAGAATTTATCATAAATACCATTGAGACACATCAAGAGAAATATGAATTATGTTACTGAAGTCAAGAAACAGTAATTAAAAATAAGCAGAACAAAAGAATAGTATTACTTACAAAGCCCTAAAGCAGAACATCTCTATTTATTAATAAAAACTTACTTTTAGTCTCAAATTTCTTACAGCCATTATTAACTTGACTCAGAGTCCTTTACAGCAAACACTGTAACTTAAAAGATCACCTCTCCTTTCAAGACAATACAGCTGATGCTGTTAATCCACAGTTCTAAGCCTACACCTCAGAATTCCATTCCACATTAAAAACAAGACATGTGGGAAGTAGGCAACATGGCTCAGGGCTGAAGAACAACGACCACAGCACAAGCTGATTCCACGTGTGTTTGAAACATATGCTCAAGTGCAACTGGTAAGAATTGCACTGAACTGGCCTTCCAAAGTCTGGATTGTGCACTTGATAATGCCAGCAACCTGCAGCGTGACCCTAAGCAAACTCTCCTTTTGCCCTTTGACCATCTTGTGTATTTACAATGTCAATTCTTTGTAACACAGTGTTTCTTGTAATAGGGGCTCAAAAATTGCATTGCATCATCGTGCCCTGTACCTGGGGGAACACTCTAGAAGTTGTTCTTGTATTAGATAACAATAGAGAAATGATAATATTAGGAGGCATAGAAAAGGCAGGTTTAGAGAGGAATGACTGATAGCATCTGTACTTTTCCTGTAATTACTAAACGAGGAAAAAAAAAAAAAAAAAAGTTGTCCTCACCTGGCTAAATGTCCCTGGTTCATAAGGTTTGCCATTTCTGCTGGAGAGACATCAATAAACCGGAGGAAAGAAAAACAACTTTCTTCATTGATGCCTAGGTCACAGAAATACTGAGGTTAGGCCAACACATTTCACAGACACTCACAGCTGAAAACTAAATTTATTTCATCAATTTAGAATACACATCCTATGACACATGACAAATCTAGGTGAGTAAACAGCAAATCCTAATTTAACCTACATCTTTTAGAAATACTGAAAATTCAAGTTGAATCTCTGTTGCCTGACTCCACATTCCAGTTCATTTTCCTGTGCAGGCAAGAGAAGGGCACTTACCAAAAAAGAGAAATACACTCTAGACCCAAGGGCAGCCAGTAAGGACATTTGTTTCACTTATTAAGAATCAATAGGCAGTGTGCATATTTGCAAATTTGCACAAATACCTTGCAGACCAGAACATGCATACCTCAGGATGCCTGTCTCACAAGCTCCCTCTCACCCAGGAAGTCAAATGGGTTAAAAGGAGATGCAGGTATTGGTAGGGAAAAGCCTTGCAGACCCACCCATGTGCATTGCATAGCCTCAACACCAACTGAAGAGGCTGGGGTTGAAAATCTATTGGCTAACAGATCTCAGCACAGTAATGCAGCCAGTAGATACTCTTGCTTTATACTTCTGAAGATTTTCCCTTCCCACTAGCTGTGTGATCTAATTAGCTCTTGTAGGAAAAATATTCAATCATCTATAATAAATTGTATCTGTCAAGATCAGCAGCTTTTCTGGGGTTTTTGTTCATTGAGAGTCTGTGTCACTTGCATCTCATCTAGTTTCTAGTTGAAAGAAAGCTGGCAGTTTAAGATACAACACAGAATGTACTGAAAGGAATCCCAGATTTCTTAGAATTGAATCTGAAAGATTCACATTAGACTAAGAAGGCAGCACTAATCTCTTGAAGCAAGTTAAAACAAGACAGACTGAATTATGATACTGCACTAGGATTAAGCAGTAAGTAAATGACAAGTTATCTACAGATTCTTCCAGATGCTTTCCACCCTTTCCTCTCTGAGCAAATGAAATATATGTACAAACACTAACAAAATTCTAGTAAGTTCTGATCAGATTATCTCAGAGAACTAATTAATCTGGCCTCTCAGTCCTTCCCCCTGAAGAAGACATATTAAAATCCAACTTGCTTCCAAGACTGTAAACCTACCCTTCCTGTGGAAGAGAGACTGCTGGATGTGGTCTGGTGCAAATGGCGAAAGTAAAACCCGTAACCACCTGAAAATGAAAGGAACAAAACCAAACAACATCACTAAGAATGTGTTAACACATAACATGTTCAATCACACAATCAGCAGAAGATACAAAGTAGCCATTCATTTCTTCATTGTAAGTATTTTAGCACTCTGAATATCTGGAATTCAGATTAGAAGTAGAAGGAAAGCATCATCAATCTACAAGCACTGCTGCTAATTTGACACTGAGACACACCATTGTTGTGGAACTGCATTATATGTTCTAGAAAAGCTGATCTTGTCTTCACACGTCTCTCTCGTCTCTTCCCTCAGCACTTCTCATAACTGAATGCAGACAAAATGAATCAAGAATTGCCATGGTTGGAGAACCATGCAGTTGGGCAGATTCTCCTCATCCAAGGTGAGCATTAAAAGCTGTCAAGGCACCAGCAAATGCTCATGTTATAAATATACCACGTTGCAACAGACAGATACTGATAGCTTCCTTGAATGTGAAAACTCACTGGAAGGGAATCAGGTGGTTTTTATTTTTGTTTTAAGAATCATTTAAAGCTTAATTCTACTACACATCATCAGCAACAATTCTAAATTCCTTTTCCTGGCTTTCTTGCTCAATCCAAGGGATATTCTCTGATTAGGATTCCCCCAAGAAAGAGCATCTATATCAGATGTCCAACAGCTGAATAACTAAAAGGAAATGGACTCCTCAGTCAATGTCACTTAAGTATACCAGGTAAAGGAGCTAATTAGCACTTACAAAAATAAAATAAGTGTAAGTAATAATACTAAATATGCTAAACTGGATAGGAAGTGGAATAGGCTTGCCTGTCCCGTGAGTGGTTAAAGACCCTGATCTGTCCATGACGGTAGATGAACTTGGAAATCTGGTATGGCTTTAGGGAGATGTGAAATGGAGACCAAGTTTCTTGTCGCTCAAACAGCTCTGGGTGATTGCACACCTGTAAGATAGAGAGCATGTCAAAAACTGGGAGGAATTAACTTAGTCTGATGCAGAATCTACATCCCAAATCAACCATGACCAATGATCACTAAAACTTTAGTACTGCTTAATATTGCATGATTATTTTAGTGTATCTGCTCAAATTTAAATATGGCATCACACCTTTTGCTATTCACATAACAGCTATTGCCTCTTCTTCCCAAGTGAAGGCTTCTTTCAACCAAACCAACCTTTGTAACCAAACCAGTTAGCAGATGCACGCATCATTAGCTAAAGCTCTTCTTGACCCAGCATCATGCTACACTGCATCTAAAACACAACTGAACTGCATGCAAACTTGCTTGCCTATGCCAGATTTTTTTTTAATATGGTGTTTTCTAGAAGCCATATTTTAGTTCTGTGCTAATGAATGATCATACTTTTCAAAAATTGTTATTTAAAATAGCCTTACCTTCCTAAACTGCATGACTAGATTCATGAGACTACTAGTGGTGGTCTGTGCTTGCTGAGTAGTGCCCATTGATGACTGCAGGAGGTCATCAATAGAGATTTTGTTTTTCAGAGCTTGGTACAAGAGCTTCTGTCGACTTGTCTGCTGGCAGTACATAAGAATTTCAATCTGCAAAATGATAATGAAGATTTAGCCATTTCTACCTCTAAAATGAAGGATGATGACATCAGTGTACGTAATGCTGAAACACACCTTGAGGAAAACAACTTTCTCAAAAAATACATTTATAGGCAGTTGCATTCAGATCTGCATTTCAGGATCTAACCTGGAAAGAACTTAATTGATAGCAGTGTTTAAGAAGAAGTAATGACATAGGAGACAGACCTTTAAAAGTATGTGAATGCAACTAAACAGATTCTTAAGAAGCTAACATCACAGCTGCAGCTGATCAGTTTAAAATCTGACTTCAATTCTACAGTTCCCCACTTGGAGCCACAATAAGGAGTGTCAGGAGCCCACAACAGCAACGGGTGCATTGCATAACAACAGTGTCTGTGGAAGTCCACTGAAATTAATAAGCACATCAGAACAAACCAGATGTCTCTCAGCCAATGGTGCCAAAACCTGGTGACTGTTGACCACAAGATCATCTAGTATTGCTAACATCCATGTGAAATTAAGAGATTGGCAACAGAGAAGAGGCAGAATGTATTTCTCTGTACAGGCAAGCAAAAACAAAACAAAAACAAAACAAAATAAAATACCACCCAAAAAAACAGAAAAAACCCACCAACAATAACAAAAAAACCCCAATCCTAAACCCATGCCAAATCCCTCACAAAGGCAACTGGAAATGTTTATCACCCAGTCATTGCTGTATCAATCTCCTTCACTGCCATTAGGGATACTTCTGTCAACTTAACTAAGGCTAAAGATTTTTTATTTTTAACTGCTAACAAAATGCTTTCCTAAGAAAAAAAGTTTGTTAATTAGAGGTTCCTCAGTTACATTCACATCTACTGACTTTGCTGGGATGTGGTGCAAGAAAGTGAAGGCCCAAGAGAAGTCTACAGTCAAATTTCAAGTATGCAGACTGACAAGAGAGCTTGCAAAAACAAGATCAGAGAACAGAGCCATGACAATACAGGTGTAATACTCATTCTAGAGAAATACTTTTTCTCACCTTATCTGACAGTTCATTTTCCACATCCTTCTTGATTCTTCTCAACATGAAAGGCTTCAGGATCATGTGCAAGCGGGACAGCTGGTCTGAAATAAAGAGAAAGAACAATTACTTCATCTTGGAAGAAAATTATATGGTGTTTTATGACAAAATAAGTCCCTTACTGCTCAGCTATTTCCCCCATGTGAATACTTACAGCACAGAGTTGATATTTCTCTGTTGATTTTTTTCTTTTTAAAATGAGTGCTGTGCTACACTGCTTTTCTATTCATTACACACATTACAGTCAAACAGAAACTTTAACATAAACTATCAACAATAATCCAATAATGTTCCAATCCCATTATTCATCCTCTGTTTCAGATGCCACATCTCATAGAAAGTTCAGCCATTATTAGTTCAAAAAGGTAACAGATTCTTAATATAAAAATTACAGCAGTTACACACTGCACTTACTCTCATCAATAGCAGATTTGTTCTCTGCATGGCTCTCTATGTCCTTAGAAAACCACTCATTGAACTCTTCGTGGGAATCAAACAGTGTTGGCATGATAAAATGCAGCAGGGCCCACAGCTAAAAGGAGAAGAGAAAATGCTGGATTAGCAGAAGTTGTCCTACTGTGGATGGTAATTTGGGATCCCAAAATCTTGCAGCTCTTGATAAGCAAAAACACTTTACTAGATCATGAGACATGGTAAAATTAAACAAAACCCCAGCTACATTTTCTCCCTGCATCCCCCTAAAGCACCACAGATATCAACTTAACAAAACCTCATTAGAAAGCAGTGAAAAACACAGCACTACCACTTCAGCCAACAAAAGGAAAAGTCACTAGAATTAGATTTCATCCTGTAATCTAAGTATTGCTTCAAATATCTTTAGTTTTCCCTCCCAGGGCTGATCCACATTTGTTTGCCAGCAGTTTGCTACAAGCATGATCTCACAATCACACAAATACAACAGGTTTCTCAACTGTTCACATATATTTAGTATGTATTCTTGTTATAAAGAAAAAATCCACTCTTGTGAGCTCCCAAATACCTCAGCCATCGTGTTCTGGATTGGGGTCCCAGTCAGCAACAACCTGTTTCGACACTGGAACTGTAGTAGGATCTTCCAACGAACACTGGTGAATAAAAGCAAGAAAAATAATTTCTAGAGAAAACTGTAGAATGATATGAAACATAAGGTATTTTAAAGCCAATTACTCCCAGTGAGTTTCCCAAATGATCTTTGGAAGTCACTGGACAGAAATATTATAGTTGTTCTCCAGTCTTTCAAAAGACAACTAAAGGAAAAAGTAGCCTTTTTCCAATTAAAAAAAAAAAGAGTGTAATTTATTTTATTTTTCTAAGTATCTTTTTTACTCATTTTTAAAACAAATGCTTACTAATAAAATCTAATTATCAGAATAATGAACTTTCCAAAAGAAACAGGTACTTTGAATCAGAATGTCATGTATTTTTCAGACTTTATAAGAGGAAGTGTATAAGCTACTGTGGCAGGAGTGCTGAGCTATTACATTAAAATCCTCTTAGAGGGGTGGTTTCTAAAGAATGCTTCAGAGACAAACTTTGGTCAGAATAAGCCTGCATATAAAGCTGTCCTCAACTTACTGTGTACAGTGGCAACTTGGACAAAGGTTATGGGAAAGCAATTACAGAAATAAAGACTGACAAATCCATTACTTCAAAAAAAAAAAAAAACCCCAGAACATTTTCTGGCATAGAGTCTCATTACAAAGATTGTGCTTTACACAGATTGTTGCAGCCAACAGTACTCATGGGGTTCTGACCTTCATTCTTGTCTGAATAAGGCATCAAAATAATGCATTTAATGGAGCCAATATAAGCAATAAAAGCCAAAGACTACAGACCATTCACCAGGCAGAATTCGGTGAGTAGTCAGGAAGGAAAGTGAATGGCATTTCACACTGTTTTGTTTAACTGTGCTGTGCTCCATACAAGTTTCTGCTCCAGAGCTACATTTTAATTACATTTTACATATTTGGAAAATCTAAATGCAAAAACACATAATGGATCAATCCAGTGTCAGAGAGTTATGTAGATACTTAACTAGGTTAGATACTTAAAGGGTGTTATGTGTGTCAATTTTAACTTCTATCAATTTATGTTCTCTTGACACTTTCTTGATATTCCTCCAAGAGGCTGATCCACAGAAAAGATTTTTTTTCCAGTTAGTTTATTACCTGGAGCTACTCTTGAGTGCTTGTGCTTCATCCAGCACCATATACTGCCACTTCACTCGCTGGAAATACTTCACATCCTGCACTACCAGCTGGTAACTGGTAATTACCACGTGGAAAGGAGCATCCTGAGTATACAATGTCTTCTGTAACAGCAAAAGGAAAAACAAATGTCTATATAATGTAAACACATTGTCAAGCATTCACTGTAATTTCAGACTTCTGTTCTACAATCTTCTCATTACTATTGCATTTTCTTCAGCTGACTTTTAAAATTAATTTTATTACAGTTACTCAACTAGTGGACCAGGACTTCAGCCCTTGAACAATTTCAGATACTTCTTAATGTGCAAGACAAGACATGGGTACTGAACCCTACAAAATTATATTATTGACAGAATGGCAGGGATTCTGGATTGGGGCATCCTGAATTAGGTTACTCAAACAGAATAAACAGTCCTTGACACTGAAACCTCCTGCTTCATTTACAGAGATCTAGTTCTTCATCTGAACTCCACATTGCATTGAATTGCCCAGTATGGTATTGTTCTTCAGCAGAAGAGAAGTCTTCCACCTTATTATCTTAATGAAAATGCTGCTACAGGAATGAAGAAACTCTGCATCCACACATTAGTTTAGTTTGGTGACGTGTAGCAACAGTTTCTGGTTTACTCTGCACAAAGAAAGACAGTCAAAGCACACATTCATGTCATCATTACCTGACTCCAGAACTTTCTGATCACCTTTCTATCATGGGGATTGCCCCAGTAAGGTAGCACCTGAAACAGTAAAAAAAAAAATAGAAAGACATTATTTTCAAATAATGATATCAGCTCTGGAATTTTATAGTCTACAAAATGACATACTTCTTTCTCCAAAACAACAAAAAGGGAAATCATCTTTTTTACCACTGAGAAAAATCAGAAAGCACTTAAAAATACCTTGAAAAAGAGCATTCCAGGAAAAGGTATCAAGCAACTTGGCCTGATCAAACTATGCTAAGAATCTAAAAATGCCCATTAGTATTTAGCACAAACCTTCTAGTCAGGTTTTTCTAAAAATTAAAAATGCTATTTCGCCTATGGCAGAAAGAGGTCTGCACTCAACTGCTATAGATAAACCCAGAGGACTAGAGGGCTTGTTGCCTGTTTAACAAACCCCATAGTCCTGTTGGTTTTCTATTTCAGAACTGACCCCAAAAACCTGAGATGAAGTTAAAATGTCTGGTCTGGATATATTTATTATAAAAATTTTAAAAGCAAGCACTACTGCCAGAGAAATCTGTTAAGCACACATGTACCTACAGTTCAAAATTGCACAGGTCCTATTACTCGGAGCTTTGCAGAGCACTGACTCCTGTCACTGGTTAATAACACTGTACTGCCATCTCCTGCCTGGTGGAAGGACTTACAGTCAGCTAAGACTGGGAGGTCTGGGAGAGAGGAAAAATGCTGCTTTCTGAGGTGGTGAAAAGTCTTGCAACTTCAACTGACAGATTCCAAAAGCTTTTAACTGAATACTCTTCCTACCATTCTGAAATGAGGATACTTGTAAAACAATCAGGCTGATTGAAAAGTGATTTGTCTTTTAGTTTACATATTCTGCCATGGACATAAATTCACTGTGATTTACTACAAGCAGAACTGACTGTACACTTCTGTATGATTAGAGGCAGAAACAAAACTGCTTGAAAAAGATTGATTGAAGTTGTAAACATGTGACAGTAAGTTTAGAAAACTTCTTTTTAAAATATGTTTGGTTCCATGGATGAGGTAAACAGCAGCATGCAATAAGATCAGCATTTCAAAATAGCTATACAATGATATAAACAGTTTGGGGTTTAAGTCAAAAAAGAGAAAACTATCTTTTCACAAGCACCCTGACTGCATTTTTCAAACATTTGCTGTATTTCATTCCTAAGAAGGAGAAAGCATAAACATTTGCTTGCTTATTCTATACAATGAACTGAGCAAAGGAAGTGAGAGAAAGCAGATACAATTGCCAACAGCTCTCAAGTTTTCCAATCAAGAGTCCCTATTATTTAGAGCTCTGAAAAGTCCTGAATGAATTATTTTTAGGTTGTCTGGGCTTTTTTTTTTTTTTTTTTTTTTCTTTTGAGTACCTCCTCAATAACACAAGTGTTTGTATTTCTTCATTAGCTGCTATAAAGGCTTGGTAATGCAAATTTATTCCAAAATACAAGTAATTTGAATAATCCAGTATTGAACTATGCTCTAGCACAACTCCTCCTCATACAGATACCTCAAACTACACAACACCACAACCAAAGAACAGTCTCATCAGGGATCTCCAAAGCAAGCTATTTGGTAAAAGCTAAGTCCTTTAATTTTGCCCTGCCCCAGATCAAAAAATCAAGTATTACTTATAGTAATACATTCAAAGTCTTATCCCTGCACTTTTTTAAGTAGCCAAGACATTTGAAAAATTAGCCTGATGTTACTGGTATACTGGTTACTCAGAACTAGGTGTCTTCTATTGCTTTCTGTGAAAAGGAAAATCTGATGTTTCAAAAAAACCAACCAAGACTTCTTCATATCAAAGGTTAACTATGTTAACAACCCAAATACTTGAACTATCATCTGTTCCTCTTTGCAGATGTAACTGGAAGCTTCTGACACTTTTGTCTATCCTGAATTCTGAAATTTTTACTGTTCTAGCAGTACACATTTCTTTTCAAATTCTCCTCTGCAACACTCCAATATTTTTCACTGGGGGACAGGTAGGCAGTTTGTTTTCCAGTAACTGATAGTTCCTTGCTTTCTAATTTACTATTTCTATTTACTATGTTTTCACATTCACAGTGTACCTGAAAAACTCCATTTACTTTCTTCCAATCTTTTAGTTCTTATCTATTTGTGCTTCACCTCTCTCCTTTTTTTATTATTATTAATTGTATGCCCATGGTTCTTCTATTTTTCTGTAATAACTGCATTTTGCATCCCTCTTATCTGTTTAGCATTTATTCATGTACAATCCTTATCTGACTCAAATTCATATGAATGACTGAAAACACAGCTCTAACCCGAAAGACATTATATAAAATTTGGTATATAACTTTTGGTTCTGCCAGGCCTGTTAAAATTATATGTCCACTTGCTGACCTGCTACAGTTCCTTACTGAGAAGGTGTCTTTAAGCTGATGCAAAATGAAAGTAATAATTAAAGTAAGAATATTTTTAAGCCCTAGACAACTAAACACTACAGAAAAAAAAACAACCAAACCAAAACAAAAAAAACTCCACAAAACAAAACAAAAACAACAAACAAACAAACAAACAAAAAACCAAAAAACAAACAAACAAACAAAAAACCCACAAAAACAACAACAAAAAAAAACCCAGGGAAAAAAAAAAAAGGATGATGGAAAAAATTATCAGAAACAGGCTCATTACAGAGTTTCACATTCCAAGGTCAGTAAGCACCTAGATGTTATACAGAACTCAGGAGAACAAAATGGTTTGCTCTCAAGAAGACAGAAAGAACTTCCTCGGACTTGCTTATTACCTTAAATTTAGGTACAAATCTGGCAAACTCCTGGTGCCAGTTGTTCAGAGTAGAGGCAGGTGAAATTATTAAAAAAGGTCCCCAGATGTTTTCTCTCTGTGAACACACATAAAAATAAAATTAAAAAAAAATAATTGAAGGGAAGTAATATAGAGATGGTTTGACATGGCTTTACATTTACTAAACGACAGTGGCTACATGAGAGTGAACTGTATGCAACATAGCAAAACTTTCCCAGCACAGCAGGGTGATACAAAATCAAACAGAGCAGATCTAACGTTTAACCAAGACTTATTTCATAACAGCAAAGTTTTTTCCCAGAACAAACTCCTGTTTCTCAGAGTTGCCACCTTCATGTTACAAACAGCCCCTGTCATTTTGATAAGAACTCCAGGTGGCATTGAAGAACTCTGCTCTGCCACATCACAGATTACAGTACTCTGTGAATAACTGAGTTGATCCATTAATACATTAGCAGTTACAAGCTGGCCTTCATAAGGGAGAGGAAGAAGAATAAAGCCTTATTTAACCTTCCAAAAACCTCAAGGTGAAGTGTCACAGGAAGACAAGTTTATCTTGTTATTCCTTCCATACAGATGAGCTCAAGAACCTTCAGCTCTGCACACCTTTATAGTATTTTGGCCAACAGTACCAGTAACATAAAGAAATGCACACAACTGTCACTTGGTCACTAGTGCAGCTAGTTTAGCTTCTAGTATCACTTCATTGATATCTCCTATTTAGGGCAAGTGACCAGATTGTAATCAAGACCTTTATTTTTTAAAATAAATATATCTATTTCTGCACTAAGAAGTAAGCTCCCGTTGCTTATTCTGTTTTGTTCAGCTGCCCTGGCACAGCAGAATCACTATGCTTCCTAAAAAACTCAACTAGAATATGGAAATTAATGCTAATTGCCACGAAGCTCACAATTTGAGCACTTTGATCTATAAAACTCAGTGAACCATCAAGTATACAATTTGTTCTCTCCTGAGGCTTTTACATTCAGTGTAAGTGAGAAAATATTTGAATAAATGAAAACTCTATATAAATAAAAATTGACATACATATTTATAACTATTTCAATGGCTCCACTTGAAAACAATGTATAAAATACCTTTTAAGACATTTAAGCTTTATAATCCAAAATTAATTTCCAAAATGTGAAAAGTATGCATCTTAAATCAAGCATAGTACCCAGGAACAAGCTACAATCCACCTACCTCAGCCAGATGTGCAAGGAGAGCAATACTTTGTACTGTTTTACCCAGACCCATTTCATCTGCCAGGATTCCATTGATGCCCTGCAAAAGATCCATACATGAACACCTTCGCTTTACTAATTTTTAATATACAAAGACCTGGCAGAACAGTTGCTACTGAATTGAGTGGGAACAGCCCAACTGTAACAACTCTGATACTCTGAAACTTTATCATCTCTTACATCTGCTCCTGAGAGGTAATTGATCTCAACTGTATTTCATTGATCTCTCAGTCTAATTTTTCCCCTAAGCCTCTTTGCACTTCATGATCCCATTGTGACCTGGGCACACTCACAAGCACAAGACCACCTGCAGTTTATCAGCTGACCCAAGCCTGAAACAGTAAGCAAGCAAGCATACTTTTCCTCCAAGCAGGAAAGATCTCCTGTATGTATGATCTAAGTGATAAACAGTAGTATAAAACATGCAAAGAATACTGAACTCAATGCCCCATTCAAAGTTATTACATCCTAAATAATCAAGAACACTGGTATGTGGCCTGCCTAATATTTTCTTTCTTCCAAATACATTAAAGATCAACTATAGCCTATTTTTAAAAACAGTGGATTCTTTTGGCCAACTTTACTCTCATGACTTAAATAATCCCAGAAGTTATATAAACTTGCAAGATGTAGTAATATACCTGCTCATATAGGTTGGCTAGCCAATTCATGCCTTTCAGTTGATAACCTTTCAGCTTTCCATTGAAAATGGTAGGCTGTGGAATATCTTCTCCTGCTCGGATAGATGGGTTTGCTAAACTGTAGCTCTCTCCAAACCCAGTACCAGACTTGTTAGCAGCCCGTAGAGCAGCTGCCCGGCTCTCCTTTGCATCTTCATCAAATGATCTGGTCTGAACAGGAAGAGGAAGGTATGCATAAGATGGTGAATATATTAACTTATCAAGAAACTGTAGTGTAGAAGACTTTACAATTCACATTAAGACACGATACCCGCCAGAAACAAAGAGAAAATGAGCCTCTTCCTATAGCCCAAATCTTTATACTCTGATTTTCTACTTGTTCAGCACAAAATGTGTCAATGGAATTAAATCCAAATCTGCCCCCCAGATTAACCTATTTGACTTGGCTGCTCTGAAAGATCCTGGTACTGTGGCCTCTGCCAACTACTTTGCTCACTCATCTATTTCATGGATCCAGAAAGTACATACCCGGGCTTGATGAATCTGGTAAGCATCCTCAGCATTCTTCAGAGCTTGGGCCTTGTAATAGTTGCTATCTGAAAATACCATACCCATGTTAGAGCTCTGCAGCAGCAACCACCCAAACACACAGATACATTCCAACAATTGCAGCAGTCCTACTTGCAGAGAGCGATGCTGTGCTTGAAACTGTTAAGTTTGTACGATAACATACAGAGTATGTTCAAGAGTGCAGGGAAAGGACTGTAGATGAACCACTTACCATAATCTTCCTGGGTTATGTTGACCACTACTCCTCCACCAATATCAATCTGCCTTTGGGTAGAGCTGTCTTCCAGTTTACGCAGGATTTCCTCCTGGATCCCATCATGTCCCATATCTCGTTTCCGACTCATAAAGTGGGCATATAATTCCGTTTGTGTGATCAGGAAGTTAAGCTTGCGCTGCTGTCTCTTAGCCTAAGAGAATAGCATTTACAAAAAACAGAAGGGGGGAAAGAGGACAAGAGTTCAATGTTAAAAAATAACATTAAACAAAAAAAAAAATCATCTAATCATGTATCAACAACTAATCTATCTAGATTATGTTAAGTACATCACTTTGCTAAGTGCTACATTATTAGTTGCACAAAAGAACACTGACCAACTCCATAAATATCTATATTAAAATATAAAAATGTTGTAAATTAAGTTTTTTTAAATTCAGTAATCATGACAAAAACCACCATAATATAATAAAAGAAAGTTTAAAAGCTTTGTTTATACTGAAAAATTAAAATATCAACAAAAAATAGCATGACTTTAGTGGTCTATAGTAAAGGAACTCAGCAACTAAGAAATGCTCTCACAACAACCTCTCTCCCACATTCCGTTACTTATGAGCAGAGGGAATTATGGTAGTACACAAAAATACATCAATAGTTAATACAGCTGAGACATATCATTACTCAGCGTTCAGCAAGACCTTGCAGGAGCTCTGTTCACCCTTAGGCTCTGGCAAAAAATGCAACAGTTAAAATCTGCCTATTAACCTAAGTGAGCAGAAAATGTCACAAAATCCTTATCAATTTGCAAGAAAGAGAGGAACACAAAAATACAAGCATAATTTAAGCATAAAACTAAATATAAGGCATTCTAAAGATTCAGCCTTTCCTCATATAAGATGTACACACCTAAAGTAACAACCACAGATTCACCAGAGAGCTTTTACAAGGAAACTTTCCCAAATTCAATCCCTTTTACTCTGTAATGGAGCTCAGGAAGTTGCTAGTTGGCCAACAGAAAAGCAAGCACAGAAAAAGTCTGTGCCCCATACATAAACTACAGTATCAGCTTAGAGCAGGGAAAAAAAGGACAGGAAAAAAATGCCATGTCAATGCAAGTGACTTCCCTTCTGGACCCAGAAAGATGTACAACCATCACAAACCACTGGCCCATACTAGCATTGAGCTGTGTATGTCTGTGAGACATGCACTGCTTCTCTAATTCCTTCCCCAATTTCACTCAATTATAAAGAATTTATGCAGTTTGAAGGATTTTTTTAATCACCTCTTGCTAACATTAGAATAATTATGTAAAGAAAAATAAGATGGCAGAAGAAATACGTGGAATAGCACTGAAACAGAAAAAATAACTGAATTTCATGGCTTGGATTTAGACACTCAAATTATCCAGTCCCTTCTGTGTCTCCTCAGCATATTAAGTATTAGCAATCTGTGATTTTGCTGTACCTCTCTCATCTCCTCATCCAGCTTGCGTTGCTCCAGAGCCTCCTTCTCAGCTCGTTTCCGATGCTCTTTTTCCACCTTTTCATATTTTTTCCAGTAGAGAAGCATCTCCTTGGTGAGACGACGCGCTCGTGGCAGAGTTTCCTTACAGTTTTTCTGTGCTTGGATAGCAGCTCTGCGTACCTCCCTCATGCACTGGTGGGCAAGCTACAGGGAAATAAGATTTGGAACAGTGGTAAAATGGGCAAATTGTAAAGAAAGCCAGCTAGTAAACAATACCAGATTTCATTATAACCAAGTCTGATACTTCAAAAGAGAAAGAACTTTGATACTTCATTCAGCAGCAATGCTTCTGAAATGGCATCAGATGATGCAATCTTCCAAAAAAATTCTGCGATGGTGGACAAGACAAAATCTGAAGGCAGTTTCAGCATGGCATAATACTTAAAAGACTGATCTGATGGATAGATTCTTGAAAGGGACTCAGAGGAACATAATTTAAGGCTTGCCTACAGCTTTGACTCACCTTTTCTAGGGTTATTTTCTTACTTTTCAGTAACAATATACTTAAGAATATTGTGTGGAACACAATCCTGGTCACGTTAATAACACAGAAAAGTGAGGGAGCATTCTACAGTTTTGCTACTATTTCATGAAGCATAAGAAAATGTAATTTTTTTGTTCTAGTAGAAATGATTTGATGTCACTGTAATAATGATCAAAATTGCTGGGTTTTTTAGTTTATGACAGTTTTTTTCTTCCACTAAAGTTTACACATCAACAATTCTAACATACAGATTTCAAATGATAAGACAAAATGAAGGCAAAAAAAAGTGGAACTTAAAAAAATGTAAATCCTACTTGCCAAGTTTCTTAAACATACAATTTTAAGAAACATACAACTTAAGCAAGTCCCATTTTCTGCATCCCTTACATAGAAAATGTTCCCTTTCTCAATAATGTACATACAGAACAGGAAATTTCCTACATCACCTTGGCTCTAACAATTCTCAGTCATATACTTGATTATCTTCTCATCATTAGCCATATAAATGAATCAGACACTTGAGCATAACCCTTGAAAAGTGCTCAGACAGCTGTTACCCAGTGTTTGTAAGTAAAGTTCTCTAAGCAGAAACAATGCCAACTCTCAGAGAAGACTGATGAGAAGATGGATTGCTTTTGCAATCACTTAAGCTGAAAACTGCTCTATTTTTAATCTCAGGTCCTCTTCATATTTATCTAAATTAAAGCACTTCATATTCCAAGAGCCCCTTTGATTTCAACCAGAATGCTTAAAACCAGCAAGTTTTAAGTAGGGGATAGATGGGCAACTCAAAAGTTGAAGAGTACCAAAAGCACTAGATCAATAAATTTAAAATGTACAAACTAAATCTTTCAAAAGCCAGAAAGATCTCATGAAAGAAACTCATATTGCTTGTTTCATCTGTTGCCTATGAAACAAAACAACAGAACTAAAAATGAAAAGCCTTATAATAAATCACAATTACTTGTATACAGTGCCTTCTCCTATACTGCCCTGCTATATAGACAGTATTGTAAAAAACAGAAGAAACTTAAAGAGGTTACAGTTTGCTTATTACATGCAGTAGGAGAAACAACATGAAACTAAACATCACCTACCTTTTTGCTGTTGGTTAGGAAGAGGTTACGGGCTGAAGCTTTCTGTTTGTATGCCTGTAAAAGAACAAAAACTTCAAATTAGTTAAAGGGTAATGGCTTCACAGTATTTTAAAAAATCACTATCTTGTTTTCAGCAGGTACATGTGCCAACTTCAGTCATGCACACTACTGTATAACAGAATAAGTACTGAAAGTATTCTTCATTTTGACTGAAACAGCTTTTCATCCTGACATTACTGAAGGCATACATAAATATATTCCAAATCCTGAGGGAAGCATGCAAAACACCTCCTTTCTCTCAACTCACTACTGTTGCAAAGCAGGGTTCTCCTATTCCATTTTATCACTAAAGCAAACTATATTTTCCACTGTTTCCCAAAGATATTAAGAATTTATGTAGATCCTATGTTCTTCACATGATCAAAACAAATCTCCTGAAAAAATATGGTCTCTCTCACTGCACATATCCTTTGTTCGGCTTTTAAGTTCATAAAGGATGATTCAGTCATGACTTGTAACTTCCTAGAATTCAAAGTCTGTTAACTGGGAACTTCAAAAAGCAGGTTCTAATGTCCACTCTGACCATCTCAGAAAACTATCAACAGTGAACAAAGCCTTCTGTTTCAAATGTGTCTGAAGCTTGTCCTGTAAATGATACAAACACTTCCCACGTCTGTTTCTGACATAGGTTTGAAAAAAAAACAGGTGCTGTGACTGAAACACCCCTTTTCTGAACTTTATTGTAAACCTAAATACTGGTTTGCTCTATACTGCCATCCTGTAGATCAGTGTGAGTACCTGCTAGAGCTTACTGCACTTTTCATTGCCAAGGGTTGAATAGCCATGGCAAAGCACTGCATGATCCATTCAGGTACCACTGGTGATATTTCAACTACACATTGCTTGCGGATTACAGAATTCCAGCTAGGTCATTAATGACCACCAGAAAAATCAGGTCTTACTTTGTTTTCCTAAGTGTCAAGTCCCCAGTAAGTAAATTTTCTATTTCACTTTCTTCTGTCATCACTGATCTACTGCCATTAGCCAAGCTCACCTTTGGCAACTCCTTCTTAACAATGCTAAGCCACACTTTCCGCCGACGTGCATTGAGTTGCTCAATAGACAAATGCTTTTTCTTGGACCCAGGTGGTGGTGTATCATGGGAAAACTTGGCAAAAACTTTGGTCTGGTGATGGTGACGTCGTGGGGACTCCTCTGAAGAGAGTTCTTCTTCCCGTCTCCTCTTTTTCTTTACTTTTTTCAACTTGCCTGCATGGCAACAACAATCATAAAAATACATTTCTATTTTGGGGGCACATTTAATCAGGCACCTCTCCTGAGTAAATTCTCCTAGTCAATTTACGTGTGGAACCAACAAAAAAGCCAAACTTATCCATGTTTGCCAATTCTGGTACAATTAATTTATACTATCAGATATTTCCTCATTACTTTATAATGGAAAGATTTTCCTGTTTAATAGAGAGGCGAAATGCAATTACTCCCACCCAGGGAAACATGCCTTGAGAGTTAAAATGTCTAGGACTTGGTGCAATGTTTCCTGCTTTGCAGCAAAGTTCTACTTAAAGATAAGTAAAGGTAAGACATTTAAAGGTGACAACATTATCATTTGGTACAGCAAGTCTCAAAGCAAACTTCTCAGCAAGGAGAAGATTGCATTGAAATAGATTGGCATGTTGTCATGTCATACCAGCTTTCAGAGGAAACTGATATTGCTATCAGATATTAAAAATGTTCACTGTGAGTATGCAAAATTATGGATGCTGCAAGATCAGTGGAGAAAAAATCCACCACAGTTAAAGGAACTTGCAAAAAGAAAGGAAGACAGCCTGAAATAACCCTTTTAAAACACAGCTCAAACTTAAGTATTGCACTAAGAGAGTTCACATGCAGTTCATAGCCTTCTCTGCTTCCTTACAGATTTACTACTGCCAGCCCAAAGAAGAAAGGAAACTGTACTTCCTGGCAAATGTGCATCTCAGAAACTCCAGCTGTTACATCAGAGATATAATTCTATTCTAACTGACATCAAGTATCAACTCTGAGTTCCCTCTATTTTCCAGAAAACACTCTCACTCCCTGTAGCTTCCTGATCACTAAAACTACACATTCAGGAATAACTGCAGCAGGCATTGGATAAGTTCTTACACTTTTCAAGGACCTATCATGTTTTCAAAATACTCTTGAGTAAATGGACCATGATATGAAACAATGTTTATGAATTCCAAGCCATTGAATGAGGTCCACAAAGAAAATCTTAAGCCATGAACTCTCCAGTCACACACTTTTTTTCCACCCTAGCTTTCTAGAAGCCGGATGATAAAGCATAATATTTTCTGATGACATTTTTCTTTGTCAGAACTTGGTATTTCCCTGCAAAACCCACAAGTTTTGAATATTTATGTTTAGTCAAAGGTAACAATGTAGGAAAAAAGTTAAACCACAGCAGCCATTTAAAAGCATGAGGTTAGTGACTTTACCTTTTATTTTCTTCTCTTCTTTAACCTTCTTTTTCTTGGGCCCTAGCAGGTGGCGCTGCTGCTCGTAGTAGGGGTCGTAGGTGGAGAGCAGCCCCGCGCTGTAGTACTGGTACTGCTGCAACTGAAGGGTGAAAGTGAGCAGGGAACAGAGATAGCCCTAAACAACCTCAGACCCTAAAGAGATCAGGAAGCATGCACTTCTCCATATTTTGCATTTGTTATCAACTGTCAGAGAGTGTCTGAAGTGAAACAACTGCTCCCAGCTGTGGCCTCCAAGTTCTGCACTGGGAACTGAGCCCACCTGGTTAAGCAAGAGGGAAGAGCAGGCAGTGAAGGTTGCACTTTCAAAACATTCTGCTCTGTCTTTTCCATACAGGTGCTGCCCAGCAAAACAACACATTACATGAAGAGGTCCAATTATGGACCTAACATTTGTTTTGCTTGCATTCCCAGATTACATACATGTTTTATTTTATCATTCCAAAGGATGTGAAAGGACAGGTTTAAAGAAAAGGCATTTAAAAGATTTCCACAAGGACAAACAACTTGAACACTCAGAACGCCAAGTAAAAATATGGCTGCCTCAGCATTTTTTGCCCTGAATGATGGGAAATGCCAGTATATTCCCAGCATTATTCAAATGAAGTACTGATGAACTCCACACATGTTACACATAAATGGGCAAACCAAAGGCAGTATCACTCAGAAATTAACTATTTAAAACCTAAACACACTTTAAAGTTAGTAAGAGATTTTTGAAAAGTGAGACCATGAGCATAAACAAACTTTTCTGATGTATGTTCCCCTCCCCCCATAACTGTGTACTGCTGATCTGACAATACACTCACTGCTTACTTTCACTGGGTATTATTTCTTGCTAGTCTGGAAATAAGTATTTGTGTAAAATCTAACAAAATTATGACCTGTGTAAAAATGTGGTGTATGACTATTTGTGTAACTGTGCAATATTTCAAAAAGCTAGCACAATACTGGTTAAGAGCTTCACAAGTAAACAAAGGAAAAAAGTAGAGAGCAGCAAAGACCTGTGTGGGAAAATATTTCTTCACTCTTTTGGAGGAATTCGAGAAGAATATAAAACAGGAAGACAAATTTTAACTTCAGACACATTCTCTGATAAGAGAATAAGATAACTTCCTTCATCTAAGACTCTCTGCTGCAATTCAAATCAGCAGTGAACATTTTTGCAAGAGCCCTTATAATTTGAAAAAGTATATTATTAGAATCAAAGCAGCCATAGAATTTGGCTTAATATTAAGAAAAATTCAAAAATGCAGCAGACTATTTTCTTGTACAGGAAAGAAAGAGACTATCAAAAGCAAATCCAAAACAAACAAAAAAAAGGTAAAAAGAAAGAAAAAGAGTCAAGTAAAACCTTAAATCATGACAGAAAATGACAAGGTAGTAAACTAGGCAGTCTCTTCCAAGATTGTAAACATCACCTTACCATTCATCACTTCAATGATGATATAAATACACTTGAATAGCAGCTACTACCTGTATTAGGATTTAACTCGCAGCATCTCCATTTTCACATACATTGCATATATAGCATCCAAATCTTGCATTTTAACACCCAATATTTGCTCTAATGACTGGGACAAAGCACTGTGGAAGCTATATAAAACATGTGCCGGTACTAGTTATATACATCACTGACAAATTCACAGCATCTTTCATTCTGTGTATATAATTGATCAAATAACCCTTGTCTAAAAGTGATGTTAGACAGTTACTCTACCAAAAAGTGTATTTTCCAGTCCCCAAAATTATGAGTTTCGATAAAAACATAAGAGCAGTTAAAATAATGCAATTAAAGGAAAGAATAAAAATCAAGGAAATGTAAAAATTCTAACTTTTTACCTCTTTGTCTTTGCTATATTTACTTTGATGCAATTTTTTATACTTGTGTAATCGCAGCATATCGTGAAGTTCCTCCCTTGAAAGAGAAAATTCTTCTTCCTCCTCTCCATCCTCATCACTTGGTGATTCTGTGTCACTGGAATCATCACTCAGAAGGATACTCTGACAAGAATAAATGGGAACTAATTTAACAATCCCAAGTCCCTTGCACTGAATTGTTTATTTATGCAAAGCACTCTTGAGCCTTTACCTAATAAAGGGTGTGAGTCTGGCCCAACAATGATACTTAGCACTTACAAAGTGTCCATCTAAAGTGACTCATAAAAAACAGTTTTCTGTGGAGTCGACCTGTGTAGCAGTGAATTCAATACATATTTTCTGATTTGGTGGGAAATAGTTTTCTGTTAGTTTGTGACACTTAAATCATTTTAGTCCACTTTGTCTGTTTGTGGTCTCAGAAAAGCAGCAGTGTGAAAAGCCAGGATAACAGCAGGGGTATTTTGTGATGTGTGGTATGCAGGTGCTTCCCTACCCCTTCTAGAGTTTGTCCCGTTATTCTACCACTTCTACCCACAGCAGTTTCTGCAAGTTTGGCTCTTGTTCACCTCTTGGCACCATGTTTCTGCTAACTTGAGATGGCTACAATTCAGTGAAAATGCAAAGACGGCATAAAGCCACCATTCCACTCTCTTCTGCCATCCTGAGACCTTGTACTGAGTTCAGCTTAAAAACAAACTTTCAGTCGAGTCCCAAATCTCCACTTAATACATTTTATAATAGATTTGTTTAATTTGGACAGTGTACTAAAATTAATTTAGATTCTGAATGTAAACTGCCAAGTCCACCACTAAACTGCATTCCCATATACCATATCTACATGCCTTTTGGACATCTCCAGGGACGGTGATTCCAACACTTTCCTGAGGAGCCTGTTCTAATGCCTGACCAACCTTCCCAGTGAAGAAAATTCTACTAATATACAATCTAAACCCCCCCTGGCACAATTTGAGGACATTTTTCTTGCCCTATTACTTATTACTTGGGAGAAAAGACTCATCCTCACCTCACTACAATCTCCCTTCAAGGAGTTGTAGATAGCAATGAAGTTCCCCCCAAACCTCCTTTCCTCCAGGCTTAATGCCCTCAGCTCCCTCAGCTGCTCCCCCTAAGACCTGTGCTCCAGAGCCTTCCCCAGTTCTGTTGCCCTTCTCTGGACATGCTCTAGCACCTCATTGTCTTTCTCACAATGAGAGGCCCAAACTGGACACAGGGTTCAAGGCATGGCCTCACCAGGACACCAAGTACAAGCAGACAATCACTGCCCTGGTCCATACTATTGCTGATACAGGCCAGGATGCCATTTGCTGTCTTGGCCATCTGGGCATTGCTGGATCATGTTCAGCTGCTGTCAAAAAGCACCCCCAGGTCCTTTTCTGCTGGGCAGCTTTCCAGCCACTCTTCCCCCAGCCTGTAGTGCTGCATGGGGTTATTGTGACCCAAGGGCAGGACATTCACTTTTTTGAACCTGGTGCAACTGGCCTTTGCCCATGATCCAGCCTGTCCAGATCCCTCTGCAGAGCCTTCCTGCCCCTCAGCAGATCAACACTCCCACCCAACTTGTCTGCAAGTGACTGAGGGTGCATTTGATCCCTTCATTCAGATCATTGACAAAGACAATAAACGGGACCAGGCCCAGTACTGAGCCCTGGGGATCACCACTGGAACTGGCCATCAGCTGGATGTAACTCCACTGGCTGGGCCCAGCCACCCAGGGTTTTTCACCTGGCAAACCATGCACCCATCCAAATGTGAGCAGCCCTCTCATCAAGGAAAATGCTGTGGGAGATGGTGTCAAGGGCTTTACTGAAGTCTAGACAGACATCCACAGCCTTTCCTTCATCCATTAGGCAGGTCACCTTGTCATAGAATATGATCAGGTTGGTCAAGGCAGAGCCTGACTTTCATAAACTTATGCTGGCTGGGCCTGATCCCCTGTTTATCCTGCACATGCCATGTGATGATACTCAAGATGATCAGCTCCATAACCTTTCACAGAGTACCATGAACAGGCTGACAGTTCTGTAGTTCGCTAGGTCCTCTTACCAGCTTTTCTTGTAAATGGTTGTCATGTTTGCAAACTTTCAGTCAACTGGGACCTCCCTGGTTAGCCAGGACTGCTGGTAAATGACTGAGAACGGCTAGGTGGGTAACTCTACCCACAGATTCCACTACAGCTGCCATTTCTTTCCAGTATTCTTACCTTCAGCCACTTTCTGCTTTTCTTCAGCTTGGAAAAATTATACAAGCTCCCTTTTTCAGACTTTGGTTCTGTTTAGAGAAAAAAAAAACAAAAAATAAAGTTCTTAAGAAATAATGCTTTTCCAGACTAACCCAAAGAAAGCAGAGATTCAACCTAGTACATGCCTACCTGGCTGGAGTACTCCATTCAGGGAATGTGTGTTCAGCATCCCAGAATTCCCTGCTCCAGAAGACTCTCCAAGCAAGGCGTCTGGAGGCTCTTCCTTAACTTGCATCAGGGGATCCCCAGACTGAGGCAGCAAAGGATTGTCATCCAATCCATCTTCACTTTCATCACTGCAAGAAGATCCATAATACAGCAACAATGACAGGAAAACATTCAAAAGACAAGATGCCCATCCAACTTTCTTACAAATGGGCATTTGTCTGAAGGTTTGAGAATTGAGACAGCTTCAGATGTAACTTTACACATTAGAAATATTGCTGCTAATAATCTCCCATTAACCCCTCAGCAACAGTTAATCCTCAGACCAGCCCGGCTATGCTATCAGCCTGCACCTCCAACCTTGAACTAGGTATGTAGTTTTAGAAGCATGAACTATGCAAGTCAAACCAAAGCACAATATTGTCATACTCATTGGGACATGTGAGAAATCTAGATATACCTTTTCTAATCCTTTTGTGGGTCTTATCACATGCTTGTAAATACATCTGTTATCTGTTGCCCATTCAGTTACCAGTTCTGTAACTCCACAATTCTAAAACACTTATGAGATTAAATACTTAATTGTTTGGGGACAGAAACACACATTGATGATGCCTCATTGCTACAACTTACACAAATTCTGCATCTGACGATAGCCTTTCCATTTTCTTTATGACTAAAGGCTGTAAGTGTCCTTGAAAATCTACTAATGGTTTCATCATCTTACTTTTTGCAAAGAAAGCTTTGGCCACTCAGCTACAAAAGAGCTTTAAAACATTGTACTAATTCCTACATGAGCTGGTAACACACTGTATTATCACTATGAACTGAGAGAAGCGCAGTCCAAAATCTTTCATAAAATCATAGAATATCCCAAGTTGGAAGGGAGTCACAAAAATCTTTAAGTCCAACTGCTGGCCCTGCACATGGAGTCCCCGGAATCACACCATGTGCCTGAGAGCACTGTCCAAATATTTCTTGAACTCTGTCAGGCTGGTGTTGTGACCACTTCCCTGAGGAACCTGTTCCAGTGCCCAACCACCCTCTGGATACAGAATCTTTCCCTAGTATCTCTAAATCTCCCCTGACAAAACTTCATGTCATTCCCTCAGGTCCTGTTAGTGGGCATCAGAGAGAAGAATCAGAAAGGCTTTGTTTCAGAACTCAAAGCTAATTCTAGATTTATTATTAAATGCAGCAGTATTTTTTAGATTTCCTCATCTCTAGGCTGAACAATCCAAGTGACCTCTCCTCCTTTAACGCAGAAGAGCTTCTAATGAACAAGTCACTGATAAATTCTTAGTATGGTGTTGGCTGGGAACAATATAATAAAATATTGTATTTCCTTGGTATTCCCAAGGGAAAGCAGAAAAGTTTTTGGTACCTGGATATGCTCCTGTTAAAGATGGCAGACGTCTGTCGTAAGAACTGATCCAGTTGCAGAGCTTTTTCCAGGTACTGCAGATAGAGGGGTTTTGCCAGCTCTGAGCAGCTGCCATCCTCCCTGGCACCCAGCTCTGAGGCCATAGAACAAACTTCTCCTCATGCACAGGTGCCTCTGAACACACAGCTGTAAAAGGAAACAACGGCCATCAGCACCACAACCCCTCTGAAAGGAGCAAACCTGGGGAGCAGACAGATCTACCAAGGCAATTCTGGGCAAAAGCTTAGGCTGCAGTTAATAGGCACAGTAAACAAACAGAAACTGCCATTCAACCTTCCACCACAGTACTACCACAGCCAAAAACTAGACCCTTCGTTTTCTGGTTTATGGCTTTGTGGTTGCTGTTTGATAGGAACAAGCACTGTTTAACCTAGTGTGATAATCCAAGTGGTGACACAGAAATTCAAAGTATTTTGAAGACCGTCCTCAAGCACGTAAAGTGAGCTTTCATCATTATTAAAGGTAACATGTTTAACCCTGAACAGAAGGCATACATATATATATAATAACTTACTCCAAAAAGGAAGAACTACTAACAATATTGTTCCTCTGTTGTTTTTAACCATTCAGTTCACAGCTGCAGTCTACTGAATACTTGTAATATTTCTCCCTTACCTTAAAGCAATGCTACTCTTTCAGCACTGAAAATACAGCTGTTATCTGTTGGCAAACCAGCTACAAATACTTGACCAAAACCCCTTCCATTCTAAAGTGCAATTGTTATCTTATTAAAGAAAAATAACACATAAAAACCAATTTGCAACATACTTTTTAATATTTACAAATTTAGAATGTATTCTAACATTATGCTTTTCAACTAGTAAAAACTGTCCACTTGATTTTATTTTTTTTATTTGTTCTCTGGATTTAAGATTCTTAATAAAGCCAAATGCAGTCTCCTGCAATATTTGCACACTACGTACTCTAGAAACAAAGGTAACAAAACATTTATTGCTCTGTCAACTGCAGTTTTCTCTTCCTTCAACTACAAAGGGTGTCATAACTGTTACAGTAATAGCCCTGTCAACTCAAATTTTACTTTTCTTTGACTACAAAAGATGTCATCACTGTTACAAAAGCGAGAAAGGTACATGATTTCCAAAGCCAGAGCTGCTATTGTATAAGTGAAAGTGCTGTCAAGATATTAAATATCTACAAACAAATAAATGAACAAACAAACAAATATCTTAAGCTTTTGCTTCTGGTGAAGGACAAAAATTATAGAATGGTTTAGGTTGGAAAGGCCCTTAGAGAACATATAGTTCCAACTCCCACCATAGGCAGGGACACCTCTCACTAGAACAGATTGCTCAAACTAAAACCTGTCAGATTAATTGTTCTTCTGAAGGATTTTTCTGGTTTCTATCACTTCTTAAAAATACTACAAAACCTGAATCAAACTTCACATTAATTTATTGAAAGACATTTTATATTTGTTCAATTGTTAAATCAGTGACTAAATTGTTTTATGCTTATGGAAGTAAACATACAGATTGGGTATCCAATCTTCAGGCTGTTCTCTCTTTGCATATACAGATGCAAAACCCAGCATCTAACCTTCTCTAAGTCTTTTATTATCCAAAATTACAGAACAGATTCAGAACTTCAAAGTTAAAATAAACTATCATAAGTGATTCTCACCTTAAGACTAAGACTAAGAGCAAATTGTATTATTTCTTAATAAATATTGGGTCTTGAGTTAACAACCTTACCCACAGAGAATAACCAATAACACACCAGAATTTGTTAGGCAAGGTAACAGCCCTGTGACAAAAAATATTTTTATATTTAAGCTTTCTACATATTAGGTCTTTGCATACCTAACAGCAATGAAACGACTGACCTCTGTCACCAAATACTCATTTCCAGCAGAACTTAGCAACACCTGAAAGTTTTCCCTGGGATAAGGGTAGTACAATGCACATTTTCCAAGCAACTTTCACCTACATATGTCATAGTGCTTAAAAGGCATTTGGAACCAAACCAACCAAACAAAAAAACTAAATCGAGAACTGTCTTCCCAGAGAGAGGGCTATGAACCACAAAATCATTTAGGCTGGGAAAGACCTCTAGGATCATCAAGTCCAGCTGCTGATCCAGCACTGCCAAGTCCACCACTAAGCCATGTCCCCAAGTACCATATCCACACACCTTTTAAAAACCTCCAGGGACAGTGACTCAACCCCTTGCCTGGGCAGCCTGTTCCAATGCTTGGCAACCCTTTCTGTGAAGAAATTAAGTAAAAGGGTTAAAAAATGAGAGGAAACATGAAACTTGTGCCTCTAATGGAAGAGATCATTCATGAGGTGGTAGAAAAGAACACCCTGAAGGTGAAAGGGATTTTCTTTCCTTATGAGCACCAATAAAAATTGCATCTATTACAAGAGCAAAAATCCCTCCCTAGTATCATAGCAAAAAAAGTATGGTGATTCCTCTTCTCATTCCATTTCAAAATGTATCCATCCACAAGGGCATGTATTAACACAGTTAACTCAAACATGGCATCTTTCACCTGCCTGCTCTTTGCAGAAAACCGCATTCCCAAAACTCAACCTTGCATTTCCACATTTAATAAAGTCCTCCTTGACCTGACATAGTGTAACTACTCTGCATTTCATCCATATAAAAGGACATGCTTTTGCTTGTCTTCCTATTTTAAATGCCCCACAATGCTCCTGTACATACAACATTAATCACTCTTGTCCTCAAAACAGTTACTAGCCTGTATCCTGCCTACCAAATAAACAAATAAGCATAGGAGAGCTTAACAATACCCTTAAAACATATTTACACTGCCCAAAAGAAATACAGTAAGGGTTACACAAGCATACTGAATAGTGAATAACTCAGACATTTAATTCAGTCTTTCATTTATTTATATGCAGTCACAGAGTGCTTCTCTGCCGATCAAAGTAATAATACAGAGGCTAAGTGACAGATAATTCATTCTCCATTCTTCCATTTCCACTCTAAGTTTTAACAAAGATTTCCAATGGCAAAAACTGATTGAACATTGAAGTGAGAGAAGATAGGAACAAACAAATGAGAGGCACACAGCCTGACCCACTACTGTATGTGACTGTAGTTAACGACATCACCAACATACTGCTTCAGTGGATTTACATGGTGATGACATTCATTCCACCTTTCTTTGACATTTTTGAAACAAATCTATCCTTTTGACTACTCAGTTAAAGGACAAAACACAGATTTTCTAGAGGATTTCATTACTGATGGTAACATTTAGGTAAATATGCATATGTCACGGGTAAAATGAGCAGAAATGCAGAGTAATCCTTGTGCCATCATGACTTTCCTACTGATATATACCAATTTAATGTTAAGTTTCAGTATCAAATTCAATAGCTATTCGCTTTCTCCCTTCCTCTCCCCTAGAGTTCTAACAGTTTAGAAAAACAGCATTTGGAAATAAATAGCTTCTGCACTGCCAGGCTGGCACTTTGAATCTTGTAGCATTCTTAATAAGAAGTTCACACTTCAGCCATTTAATTGTATCATATGGACCACTTAAATTATTAAAAGTACAGGTAAAATATCAGCAGGAATGTAATAACTCCATGCAAATAACTTTCATAATAATTGTATTTTTTAATATCTAAGTTCAGTTCTGGAAGAGCCTTCTTTATCCTGATTTAAATCACATTCTTAGTTCAATGTAAATGTAGGTGTGGAGTTTCTTCCCTCACTCTTGTTTTTTCAAGTCTGCCCATTTATAGCATCCAGTCAGTAAGTAAACACCCCGCACTGGAGAAGAATCCTCCAAGGACATCTTCTGAGAGCAGTTAGGTTTTATAACAAGGTTTCCAAATTTTATGCCCACTGATCTGCACCAACCAAACCATAAAACTGTGGTCTCCTGAAGCAGTTTAGCTTTAAAAGTAGATTTTTCCAATTTAAACAAATATCCACAGCGTATTTCTGAATGGAAGTCCAGAAAGCTTTTCTTACTGGTATCAAACATGAATCCCATAAGTGCTAAGTGCAAAATCTAGCCTAGCTGCAAGCTGGATGGGGTTTGCTTTGCAGAGCTGTTTGAAGCAGTCCTTTTTCATCCATGAGTTTCTTGTGTTTTTCTCCCTTCAGCTGCGGCCACCTCTACACCTCAGATAAGGCCCAGAGGATTAGTTTTTCTGCTCTTTATGACTAACATTGACTATCATAGTAAATAATGATAACTCCACTCCTAGCTGAGGGCACATACACAAACACAAGCTGCCATGCAAGTAAAAGGAACTGGATTGCAGCTAATGCACAGCACCTCTTCTTAGCAAGGCAAATCAGGGAGGTAAAAGTAATGCAGTCTTGCCAGCCACACACTAAGTGCATGGATACAAAGTGTGACCAGCTGGCAGGTGAGCACCAATACTTGTTTAAGTATTTCAGCCCACAGAAGTAGCTTCTTTCCTCTCCTCCATCCCATCACTGTAAGCACACTGACAAAACACCCACGTGGACAAAAAACTGAAGTCACAGAAAGTATGCATTCCTCATTTATTTATAGCATTGAAGGTTTTATCCACAGCAGGATTAAAAACTGGGCAAGAATACAATCTTCTATGCCACCTTAGTTGGTTTGCAATTTCAGCAGTTTTCTGGGCTTTTTGTGCTTTGCAATTTGACACCAACTTACTAAGACAGATTTTCTAAACTTATGCAAACCCCTAAAACACTTTTCCTTTTTGAAGAAATTTAGGATTGAGACATACAAGTCTCATTGGAGCAACAGAATAATTAATGCTGTGAGATTTTCCAGTAGTACTATCTCCAGAATAAATCCTGACACAAATATATATCTATATGCAAACAGAAGACTCACTCAGTCAAGGTCTGTGTGGAAAATGCAGACCAGCACAGTAACAGCAGCTAGGCATATTTTTGTCAGACTTCTTTATATGCATATAATCTCCAATAGAGAAAATTGTGGTGGTATAAAAACTGGAAGAACTATTTTGCTGGAAGGAGAATTACATGCTCTCCTTTCCCCACTCACATTTTAGCTTGCTTTGGTAAATGTATAGTTACACTAACAATTTCCCAGAGCTATAGACCATGTTTTAAAGCAAAACATAATTCCTATATGGGGTTTTTTATGGCAGTGTCTTAAATATAACTGGAATATGTAAGGCACTACAGCTTTTCAAAAAGTAAATGCAACATTTCATATAAGCCTAAAGCCCTCCACTAACCTCAAGCTGAACAAATAAAATTTATGTATATACAACTGAACTCTGAGTTCACACCATTTAAGTTTGAAATTTAAAAAAGTAATTTTAATTGCTTTTCTGAACAATGAAATCTAGGTAAACTAGATGCTTTACTTTGCTGTTCTGCTTTTGTGGTAAGGTTTCCTACTGTTTTCCAAGGAATGAGACAGCATTTCAGTGATCTGTGGTCCACTTTTTAATCACTTTTAAATACAGAGAAGAGCCAATGGAGCACTGGCTCTGGATTTTCCAATTCCCAGAAAAACCCAGCTACAGATAGGGCCTAATTTAATATTTAAAAGAAAAACTGTACAGCAGTATATCAGAAGCAGTTATGTAGCGAACAGCAGAATACCTTCAAACATACTGAACACAAAAGTTGGCGTGTCAGAGCTCTGCTTCCAAGTTTAAACTAGGAGAAAAACAAATCTAACTATTTAATTGTTCAATTAGAGTAATTCTTGTCCCAAAAGAGCAGTTGATAGTATTTATGGAGGCCTGTGACATCGCATTTATGTACTCTGCTCTACACACCAGCACCAACAGTTACCCTCACACTTCGCCATTCTGTGCACACAAAGTAACAACTGCATGGATGTTTTCAGTTTTCTTTGGTTTTTACTCCCTCCACCCCAGACCACGAAAAGGGAACTGTGTCAAAAAAAAGCTCTAAGACTTGCCATCTAAACCAATCTCTAGCATGTAGTCTAGCCTGTCAAAGAACGTGTTTATTACAGAATTTACAGCTTACTACATTATATGCAAATGGAACAAAACTTGCTCATTTGAACCATCAAGAATTGGGAGGCAGTATTTTCAGCAACTCCAACAATATAAACGTGAGAAATAAACACGAGAAGAACTATAAGCAATATCCTTTAGCCGTGGAAAAAAGGTTCAAGCTACAGTTCTGTTTCTTGTACTTCTCCCTCACTATCTTACCAACCTCTCAGTGTCACGACACTCTTATACATAGACACCAGAGGAGTGACAACACAAATGATTCGTTTAAGTTAAAAAATGTGCTGGTCACATACATACAGGCTATCAGATGTGCTGTACAAATCCATGCAGCAGATTTGTCTATAAGAGAGGAAACTAAAATCCGAATCATACACATTTCACTATAAAAAAACTAACTTGACTTGCACCATTTTCTCCATGCAAAGGCGAAAATAAACTAAAGGAATTTATTAATATCTGCAACACTGCAGAGGGGGAAATCTTCCACAGAAGACCGGCAACAGCGCTAAGAACGTGTAACGCTAAATCACGAACAGGAATTGTATCGAGTCCCACAGAGAAATTGCACTAGGCTACCTGTTTGCAGTCAAACAGGAGCAGACTTTACAGCGCAGCTTTACACAAGCGCGCATTCACCAGCGCGAACACAGCACTGAACTGCGTTCCACGGGCACCAGGGAGACACTTTCCATCAACAACGCCACGAGTCTGGCAGGCGGCCCCTTCCTGCAGGTGCCGGTGGCGATTCCGGCAGCGCAGGGGCAGCCGCAGCCCCCGCCCCGCCGGGCTCCGCGGGCAGCGCCGCGCCACGCGGCCTCACGCACACGGCCGGCCGGCCCGGCCGGCGCGGCCCTGCCGCGGCTCCCGGGGCGGAGGCCGCGCTCTGACGGCACCGGGCGGGGGGGGGGGGAGCGGGCGGGCGGGCGCGTTCCCGCAGGCGCGCCCCCGCAGGCGGCGGCGGCGCGCGCTCCCGCCGGTGACGCGGCCCGGCCGCGCCGCCGCCCTCGCCGCGCGCCCCCCCCCCCCCCCGCACCCCCCGCCCGCACCCGCGCACGCGCCACCGCCCGCACGTGCGCCCGCAGGTGCGCGGCGGCGCCCCCGCCCCCCCCCCCCCGCACAGCCCCCCCCCGGCGCCTGGCGGGGCCCGGCCGCTGCTGGGGACGAGGGCTGGGGGGGGGAACGGCGGATCCACGGTCCCCGGTACCGCGGGGCGCATCCGGCGGGCAGGGCGGGGAAGGGGCCTGTCTCTTTAAGAAGAGGCCCGGCTGCTGCGGCCGCCGGTCGGCGCGGGGGGTGAAGCCGCGGCCTGCCCGGCCGGCGCCCCCACTGCCGCCTCCAGTAGCCCCGGCCCGGCGTGCCCTTGCGCAGTGGCCGCGGTGGCTCACCTAGGTAGCGGGCCCGGCGGCGACGCGGCGGCGGCGGCGGGGGGCTGGGGGTGTCTCCCGGGCTCGCTCCCCCGCTTGCTCCACCCGGCCTCTCGCCCCGCGTTGCCGAGGCTGGCGTTGCCTGTCTCCTGCCGCGGGGCGCTCCCGGCTCCTGCCTCGCCAAGATGGCGCCCGCGCTGGTGCTGAGGAGGAGGCGGCGGCTGCGGGCGCTGGGACGGCGGCGGCGGCCACTTTCGCTCACTGAGAGGAGAGGAGCAGGGACACGGGGAGCCATGGCGGGGGGGAGGAGAGGCGCCATGCCCAGGCCTGATCAATCGAACTCCGCATGCCTCCCCGCCGCCCCGGCCCCGCGCCTGGGCCCCGCCGCCCCGCCTGCGCCGCTGCGGCCGCCGCACGAACCCCACGGCCGCACCGCGGGGCTCAACCCCGCAGGGACCCCGCGGGGGGCCCTCACTCATCGATGCGCTCCTGCGGCCGATTGGTAGGGTCTGGCGGTGACGGAAATTGCCGAAGGGACTCGGCCAGGCGGCCGGGTGAGCCAGCCAGTCTCGCGCGAGGCGGGGCGGGGTCTCGCGATGCTGGCGCGGGGAGGCGGGTGCGTCCCGGAAGTGACGCGCGCTCGCCCTTGAGGCGCCGCGGGGGGCGCGGGGTGGGCTCGGGGTCCGTTCGGTGTCACGGCCGGGCCCGGGGCAGGCGGGGAGCCCGTGCCCGGCGCCTGTGGGTGTCGTGGCGGCCGCCCACGGCAGCCAGGGAGCTTGTGTCGGCCTGCAGCCCCCTCAGCTGACGAGAGCGGTGAGGGGCCGGCGGCGCTGGAAGCGAGGCGCCGTCAGGGTTAACACGTGGGGGCATTTGGTGAGGCTGCGGGCCTTCTACCGCTTTCGCTTTGTCACGCACTGAGAGTTGCAGCAGAGGAGCTCTGGACGAAATAGGCCTGAAGGTTAATTGCCAATGTGCTTTGCACTGTAAACACGGTGCGGCCATCAGCTGTTCAGCACCGCTGCCTCCCAAAACCCATTAACTAGTACTCTTAAATCTTTAAATGGATGATTAATACAGATCACCTACTGCATAGCGATGAAAATCTGTATTTAATGACTAAGCTGTGTCACTCCAGCGCTTAGTAGGTACCAGTGTCCTGGTTTGGGCTGGGATGGAGTTAATTCCTCAGTAGCTGGGTCAGTGCTGACTTTTGCATCCAGAATAAAAAACTGATGGTCTAAGTTCTGCTAGGTCGGGTTTACCCTAAACATAAGGACTTTTGTTGTGTCTCATTCTTTGCCACTGATGAGGAAGAAAAAAAAGTCTTGTCAGGGTGCACAGCCAGGACGGCTGACCTGCACTGACCAGAGGGATATTCCATACCACAGAACATCATGCCCAGTATAACCGAGGGCAGCTACTGGGAAATGAGGCCAATCTGGGTTCAGAGAGGGAATCTGGCCTTGGTCAGCGTGGGGTGAGCAACTGTATTGTGCATCACTGCTTCTTCTTTCCCTTTTTTCCATTCTTATTACTTACTCCATTACTGTACTTTGCTTTGTTTTCAATGATTAAACTGTTCTTACCTTAAACTACAAGTTTTACTTTTGATTCTCTGCCCCTTTCCACTGGGGCAGGGCGGGAGGGAGCAGCTCCATGGTGCTTAGTTGCCAGCTGAGCTTAAACCACCACACACAGTTGCTAGGATATAAAAATAACACCATTGCTACTGCTCCAGTAAAACTTCACTAGAGTTGTCCTTAACTAGTGATGCCAGCTGTATCCCTGAGTACATGCATGATTTGGTTACAGGTCACTACCACACTCAAACAGAACCAGCACTCAGCAGCATCACTATGGCTGATGGACCATATTATTAAAAAATAACCCCTTTTTTCTTCTTTAAGAAAACAGTAATTTTCAGTCTTGTGATCAGTCCGTGAGCAATGACTCCATTCCAATACATTCCTTTTCTTTATGCTGTTCCCAAAAGAGAACCAAAGAGAAAGCAGTACTTATATTTACCCAAGAAAGTTTTGCTGCTTGCATCATTATAGTGGCACAGATGCAATTAGATTGTGAAGTCCCTCTCTGGAAATCCTTATTCCATGATAATGCCATTCCAGTCAGAGACTGAGTCCTTGGAAGAGGCTGAGAAAGCAGCTCAGTGTCCTCCCAAGAAGGCTAGCCTCAGCAATTGTATCCTGTAGGGACATTCCATAGCACTCTTCTATATCCCAGCCTTGATGCCTTCATCTCGCAGCTCATCTTCTCTCCCTCCTTCTCCTACCTGATGTATCACCATCTTCTGTCTAGTAATAGGACTGGATGGACTCAGATGATTTTGGTTGTGGAAACAGAACCCAAGTGCTCTTGATCTCTCTAACAGAAGAGCCTGCATGTTCCACGTTGTACCACACTCATCTGTGATAACCCATGACTGCTTGGAAAAATCTTCCTCAGTTAAATGACCAAGAGAAACCTTGGCAGTTTTTCTGTCACTCTGGGAAGGGAGCAAGTCTTGACTTACAGTTTCAAATAAAGATCTATTTAGATACTGCCGATCTAGTACTTTGTGGGGAGAGGTAAAAAAAAAAAAAAAAACCACACACCAAAAACCCAACAAGTTTCCCCGAAAATATTTTTTAAATGTGCAGATCCATCATAAACACAATCACACGATTTACATCCAAAGAAAACCAACTCAACCAGGTAGTGGCGTGTACTCCCATGCAGATGTCATATCCCTTCCAAGCTGGTGTCTTTATTATTACCACCTTTGCAGCCTGATGCCCAGATAGTTCTTGGACTGCAATCTGACTGTCACAGTGACTTTTGAGCTTCTCCATTCTTCCCTAGTCTACATTCATCAGTGTTCACCTGATATGCCAGAAAACTTGTTCCGAGACTGAGGCATGGCCTACACTAATTTTGTCCTGTGGCAGAGCAGTAGTTTTGCCTTAATACCTTATTTTGCTTGGGGAGGGACTGCTCTACACCTTCTAAACTGCTTTTTACACACAGCACAGTGGTGTTACAGCCTTACCCACCTGAGTTGGATGTGGCAGCACTGGCAAACAGTGGTGGTGGTGGTCTGCAACTTCCAGCAGGAAGCTGCTCTAATGAGGATTTTACATACCTGCAACATGTAACAAAAGAACCAATACAGTTTAAGAAAGTGGTCTGTTAACAATGCAAGAAAAATAAAAGCCACTCTTTTAAAATCAAAAATAGCTCTTGGAATAAATGGAAATTGAAAATAGACCTACAGAAGAACAGTCAGACACCGCAGGAATTTCCTCCAAAAGACAGACAGATCATCATTATTTCCATTCAACAATGGAATGTTGAATTACCTGTCATTGTAAAGTCAGGAACTTTTGTTTGACACCTCTGCAAGGCAAATAGCCCCTTTTTTCACTTGGATATCTCCAAACACCCAATCTAAGCTCATCAAATCACCTGTGTCAGAAATTAAATTCATACAGTCTGCCTGAGGTCAGTTTAAGGTCCTCCCACAGATTTTACCACACAAATTTGATTTTCAGGCTCTGCTTTGATAAAATACATCCTTGATTGTTGAAGGATGTGGTTTGAGACCCTGCTTTTTTTTTTTGTGGGAAAGCAATCCCCATCATCTCTGTAGTTTCTATCCTTCTGTGGATTGTTTCTCTCTGTTAAATTCCATGGCTGGTTTGATCAAAAGACCATCCTCATTCATTTAGTAGTCGTCTATGGCTTTCTCTCTTCTCAGTTTCTGCAGCTGTGTCTGCCAGCTGACATAGCTCCTCTGGCAGCTCCATGTAAGTGGGCTAATAAGGAAAAAGAAACAGAAAAGAAATCAAATCAATACATATGAAAAAAACATACTATAGTTTTGTTAGAACCAGGGACGAGCTCCCTCTGTAATTAGCCAATGGAACAGAACAATCCTGCTATCACATACAGCACAGCACCTTATCTGCTGCAGCTTTACCAGGAATGCACTGGGGATATCAACTGAGCTGCACATGGGTGTGGTACGTGGCTCTGTGGCACCAGAGCTCTGCATGTGAACTGGCACCTCTTAAGCAAGAGGACTCTGCACTTCCAGGAAAATATTTGCTTCTGTACACTGATGGGTTCCCAGGCATCTGCTTCTTTGAATTGAAGTCCTAAACATGAGAACACATCTGCATTTCCAAGTACCTAACAACCATCAATATGAATCCACAAGGAGGGTTAAAAATGTAGCACATGTAGCTCCTTTACGAGCTCTTTCCTAGTGACAGAGCTCCAGAGAAACAGAAACACGTTTTCCTTGGTGTCTGGATCCACAAGAAGAACAATTACTGCTTGCAGACAGTTACACTGAAAATGCAGGAACTGCCATGACTTTCAGGGTGGGAAGTTTGTGTTCACTCCTCCCCCTCAGCAGTGAGGAAGATTAACAGTTTCTGAAAGACACAGAAGAGGGAAGCTGAGAGTTTCGATAATGAAGCACTGAGGATCAGAGGTCACTGCTTTGCATCTGGTTTGTGGGTAAAAAGTCAGGGAGTGTCCTCCCCTTGCTTAGTAATCTTTCCAAAAACATCACGATCAATGAGATGCCTTGCTTTTTATTTCCTTCCTTTATTATTTTTTTTCTCTATTTTCTTCATCCTCTTCTGCCAGTACTACATCAACAAGAGTGTTGAATTCACTCTTCTGGTTGCTGAGAGCCACTGGCAATACTTCACTGTTGCTAGTAAATCAGATACAGGTACATGCAATCATGCATAAGTCTGAAATCGAGCACTCTGAATATGTTGAAGACCACAAGGATGATCTGACCCTACCAGGAGCTGTAATACATTTAGTCAGAAAGTGATTCTGGTTATTTTGCCACTCCACATTTGGAGTGTATGTATTGCAAGCAGATTTCAAATAAAGTAGAAGAACTTTTATTTGTGTGATCTACTCACAAGATACAGAAACAACAGAAAATGATTAACAGTGAAATGACAGTGAAAATGGCTACTTTTACTACTAGATTTCTAAAACAGTTGTTTCAGAAGGCAACTGCTTTAGAATGCAGGAAGTATGACAACCAGATGAGATATCAAATTGACTTTCAAAATAACATTTGAAATACTCAGGATCAAATTAATTCCTTAGCTAATCTTATGGAATAGATGGATTTACGAAAGGATTGTCTTCAGCAAGCTGAGAACCACTTTAAAAATTCTGCAAGTAGCCCAATACAAAGCAGAATTTGTATTCTCTTCCCTTTAACAAACTGTTCTTTTCTCTTGTGTCATGCCTACTTTCGCATGCATTTCACATTGGAAATGCACATGTCAAGCTCAGGTTTTTTTCTGTGAACTAGGGACAACCTTCTTTTTTGGCACCTTTCCTCTAAAGAGAAAAGATTTTCAAACATGACAAATATGACCTCCTCTCTTATATCTGTGAAGCAACTATGACCTCTTGTGGTTATCTAATCTACTCCTCAATCCCCAATAATGGGATTTACAGCTCTGAGCCCTTAAGTAATTCCTAAAGGATTCAAGTCTGTGCTTCAGTGCTTTGTTAAACTAGGGCAAAGAAAAATACAACTTTTTTCATGAAGATGGAGTGGCTTTCTCTTTTCCTAATAAATACTTCAAGACATTTACAACTGCAAAAATGAGGCACTAAAAAGAATTAATCATGTTCGTTTGGTCTCTTTCTGATGAATGAGGATGTTTGACCACGCACTTTTCACCCAAATTTAATACCAACAATATTTTACACAGTTAATGCAAGCCCTCACAAGATTATTTCATTGAGCAGACAGAAGAAGACCACACCAATACCACACTTGTTTGGTTGGCATGGACTTGTTCTTTCCAGTAGTGGAATAAGTCAAGCTCTTTCACCAAAAATCTCATTCCCTCCACTTTCTGCTTTAAAAATTAACAAGCAATTACAGAAGTGTCCACCGTCTGGCCAATCCAAGGTACCTGAGCCTACACTACTACTTGTTCTATGTAAACAAAGATGAAAAATGTTACTTTATTAGATTTTTCACTTTTGTTTCAAGATAACAATTGTGAGAATAAATGAGGATGACCAGATAACTCAGTCATAGAGCTTTTATAGAAATAAAAAATATTTGGTCAACAAACATTACTCAGAAACAGTGTAGCAAACCAGCTCAGTGGCAAAGTTGACAGATAAGGAGAAAAATAGAACAAGATGTGGGGACCAAACACTCTTATCAAAGCAACTCTGCCAGCTCCAGGTACCAGCACTTTACACCTGCCTGTCGCTCTTCATATCCTCACACACCTACACAGCCCCTGTTGAGCCTGGTGGTTCTCAGTCCCTGAGGAGAGTGAACAGAAGGTGCAGGTGGCTGTGCTCCTGCCTTAAGAGCTGCAAGTCGCCCTCCACTAGGTAAACGTGGGGTGGGTTCTGCTACTGAACTAACAGGAAATGGAGCTGGGAAGATACAGACACCAGCACTTCTGCTGCTGCACACAGGAAACAAGGTATGTATCATAAAGCAGGGTGTACAGCTGCAGAAAAGGAAGCTTCTGTAACTGGGTCCTCCAGAGTTTATCCATTAGTGCCTTAGATCCAATCACTAACCAGAGGAATAATCAAAGACATACCTACCTTTGTGCTCACAACGTGATCTCCAGACCCAGACCAATAAACATTTAAATAAGCTCTTAGGTCAGACATCGTTATCCATCAGAGATGAGTGGAGCAGCAGAAGGTACATAGCTTTCAGAACAAATGCTTTAAGCAGAGAAGCTAGCAAGGGTCTCAAGAACCACGTATCAGGATTCTTCTGGGTGATCCCAGTGCAGATGAAAACAGCTACTGTTGTGGTTTAATCCCAGCCACAAATTAAATACCATGCAGCTGTATGGTCACTCCCCTCAGCCCCCGTCATGGTAGGGAGGAGAACTGGAAAGAAAAGGTAAACCTTGTGGGTTGAGATAAGAATAGTTTCATAATTGAAAAAAAAAAAAAAAGCTAATAATATAGTAATAATAAGAGGAGGGAGAGAGAGAAATAAACTTGAAGAGAAAAAGTGATGCACAATGTGCCATCACTGAGCAGCAATTAGGCTCCCTTCCAGATAATTCCTCCAGTTTAAACACTAGACATGGCATTCTACGGTATGGAATATCCCTTTGGCCAGTTTGGATCACCTGTCCTGGCCATACTCCCACCTTTTTGTGCAGCTCCTCATGGCAGAGCATGGAAAACCAAAAAGCCCTCAGCTTAGGGAAAGCACTACTGAGTAACAACTGAATCATCACTGTGTTGTCAACACTATTCTCATACTGAATCCAAAAGCCACAGCCTTGTACCAGTTACCAAGAAGAAAATGTACTCTGTCCCAAGACAGTTATTTAAAAAAAAAAATAAATTAAGAAAGCTTTTTATCACAGACTTCTGCAGTTTACAACATATTTCCTGATGTTAATCTTTATTTTCAATGCAACTGAATGCTTTCAGTATCTAAGGCCATCCGTGTACAAGCCTGTGTTGGTTAGAGAAGCAGAAGTTTGGAAGGAGGGATTGCTTCCTAAAAAAAAAAAACAAAAAAACAAACCCAAAAAAAACCAACCAACAAAAACACAAACCATAAACCAACACACCCTATTCCAGCATTTAATGTCAGATTCTCTCTTATCTGACTCTGAAACGAGGTTGGATTCCTAAGAGCTGAGCTAAAAGACCTAAAGGCAAAAGGAGCACCTCCCATGAAGGGAGCTGGGGAAGCAGCTAGGGATAGTGACATCATCAGCAAACACAACTGAAACCAGAAGAACATGAAAATAAGCCCCAGTTAAACAGCATGACCATGACACCCTGGGCAAAACTGCACTACAGAGTGGTTTACACTGGTATACTTATTGCATGCACATTACATGGTCATTTTCCACTTTTAGTCTTCAGGGCAATAGGATGATTTGGTCTGCTACTAAGGAAGGCATGTTGTCATTTGGCTTAGGTTTGCCATACTGAAATCTCAAAACAGAAAATTTGAGAGACACTATTGGAATTCTAAAACTTACATAAAAATTAAACTGTGTTCAAATTACAGGTTTCACTTAGTAGCTTTTATAGCAGTATCAAATAACATTTAATCCAGGCTTTTGAAAAAGATTTTAAGTCTATGAACAGGCAGCACAAAGCCACTTGTATTTACTGAGGAAGCTAAAAGACTAGAATGAAGGGAGAAAAAATGCTCTTCTAGGAAAGAGATTGCTCCTATTTGGTAAAAAAATCTTGTCTATATAGTGAGGTCTCATTAAGTATCTAATATTCTTATTTGATAACTTCTTTGGAAGTCTTCTCACCCCACCTCAACCCATCCCCAGCACAAAAAAGCAAGGTCATGTGATTAAAAATCCCAGCAAAATGATAGAATCACAGAACTATTTAGCTTGGAAAAAACCTCAAAGATCATCAAGTCCAACTGTTAAGCCATCACTGCCAAGTCCACCACTGAACCATGTCCCTAAGTGCCACATCCACAATTCTTTACCTTCAGGGGTGGGGACTACACCACTTTCCCAGACAGCCTGTTCCAATGCCTGACCACCCTGTCAGTGAAGCAGCTTTTCCTCATATCCAATCTAAACCTCCCCTGGCACAATCTGAGGTCATTTCCCCTTTCCCATTCCTTGTTACCAGAGGAAAGAGACCAATCCCCACCTCACTACAACCTCCTTTTAGGTACTTTTAGAGAGCAATAAAGTCCCCTCTGAGCTTCCTTTTCTTCACACTAAATGACCCTAGCTCCCTCAGCCACTCCTCACAGGACTTGTGCTCCAGCCCCTTCACCAGCTTTGTTGCCTTTCTCTGGATATGCTGCAGCACCTCAATGTTCTTCTTGTGAGGGGCCCAAAACTGAATGCAGAGTTTGAGGCATGATATCACCAGTGCTCAGTACAGGGGGACAATCAATGCCCTGGTGCTGCTGGTCACATTCTTTCTGGATTTTAGTAAGGTTTTTGACACTGTCCCTCAGAGCATCCTTCTGGAAGAGTTGCCCAGCTGGGCAATAAGCAGGCTCAGGGTGCTCTGGGTGAAAAACTGCTGAAGGACAGAGCTCAAAGGGTTCTAGTGAATGGAGCAACATCCATCTAGCTGGCAACTGGCACCAGTTGAGGGATACCATTGCTATTCCTTGTGGTCCAATTCCAGAGCCTGTTCTGTTCAGGCATTGGACAGTTGCTAATGGTTTGGTACCATTAGCAACTGGGAGGTTTTGCTGACTCTTGACGGACAAGAAGCTTTGGAGAGGGATCTGCACAGATTGGAGCATTGGGCTACAACTAATGGGATGAAATTTTTCAAGCTGAAATGCCAGATTCTGCATCTAGGATGGAATAACACTGGACACACGTATATATTGGGAGAGTCACTGGAAAGCAGCCCTGCAGACAGGGATCTGATTGCCAGCAGGTTCAATGGGAGTCAGCAGTGTGCCTTGGCATCTTGGGATGCATCAAACACAGCATCACCAGCTGGTCAGTGGAGAAGAAGGTGCTGAGCTCTTCTCCCTGGTATCCAGTGACAGGACATGTGGGAACGGTTCAAAGCTGCACCAGGGAAAGTTCAGTCTGGATATTAGGAAGCATTTCTTGGCTGAGAGGGTGGTCAAACACTGGAACAAACTTCCTAGAGAGGTGGTCAATGCCTCAAGGCTGACAGTATTTAAGAGGCATTTGGACAATGTCCTTAATACCAGGTTTTAACTTGGCCAGCCATGAACTGAACAGGCAGCTGGATTACATGCTTGTTGTAGGCCCCTTCCATAGGAAATTGACTATTTTATCAAGCTTATGTTCCCCAAATCTTAGAAGCTCTTAACCCATTGTTTGTTCCCATCTGAAAGATTAACAAAACCAAGGAAAATAGAGAATGATAATTTGGCTGCTGAGCTTCACATTTTATCCTAATAGTGCTGTCAATAAAAGTTCCCCTTTTCCCCATTTGACTCAGGATTCATTTTAAGCAATTTGCTCTGTTGAAACTAGGTTTCAGAATTAGTCAAAAATATTAAGATATCCAGAACATTTTCTCACCCAAGTTATATATAGCCTGTATTGTACAATCTTCGTGGTTCTTCAAAACCTGAATTTCAAATGAGCTATTAGGAAATACCAGCATAAGAACTGATGCCAACTAATGCTTGCACCTGTCTCTCAAGGCAGTGTTACAAAATGTCCTTAACTACATCAATTTAATCACTGCTGACTGCCTTGCTCTTAAAAAAGAACCTCACAGAAACTTCTCAAAACGGGAAAAGGACAGCTCACAACTGAGTCTTCAGAAGGTGCCGCATTGAATCACTCACTGAAGTCACCTGCTGTCTGCACTTCATGATGGCATCCCACTGGAAGGTATCCTCACCTGTAATCTGCAGACATGGTGCAGAAGGAAGCCACGAGTTGTCACTTAAAACTGCAGAACAGTTGCAGAGCATCAGCAACCTGTGATGGAAGGGATCAATGTGCCATGACCAATGTCCATTGTCGCTCTTGACACAAAGAACTCACACCCACACCTTGCGATGCCCAAGGGGGAAAAGAGAGAGGTTTATTTACAGATTCAACCTTTATCCAACTCCAGCAGTGACCATGGATTGGAGGAAGAAAATCTTCTTCTCCAACCACACTGGACAACGCAACAGTCCATCTACAGTCTCCTCCTTATGAAAATAATGTAAACATTGCTAGATTTTACAATAACAAGTGGCTTGTTTATACAAAAGTGTATCTGACTCCAAAACACAGAAGGCTAAAAATAAGACTTTTACAAACTCCTTAAAGGGGACAGAGGAGAACGGCAAAAACCCAGACAACAGTCCATTAATCCAAGGCAAAGAATGTGGAGGATTGACACTGCGGTTGCATATTACAAGTAAAGTATGCTGTGAGCAAATTAGTCACCATTCTGATTGCATGCAGTTGCAGAGCTAGCAATCTGACTCCTTAAAGCTATTATGTAAAAGGTAGATTAGGTTTTAAGAATTACTTATATAAGTTTTATGTTCTATTTGTCTGTGGCTCCTTCTAGCCCAGTACTCTTAGTATCAGAAGAGAGTAAACATGCAGTGATACTTTTTCAGGATACTTACAGTTTTACTTTTTATCCAAAATCTAAAATAATGATGTAAGATAAGGAAAACATGAGGAAAAAATAGGTAAGTTGTCATAAATCTTTTGCCTATAAACTGATCTTGCCAGTATGACTCATATTTGACAACACATGAGCCGGAAGGAAAGCAGGCAACAGCCTCCAGCAGCCAATTGCATGGCATGGTGTTTGCTTGTTTCTATTCCTGGTTTCATCCTTTTTACCTGTTTGCATTGATCTGTGGAATCAGATAGCAGCAGTGAGGTTTTCACTTGTACATTTTATGGTTAAACCTTAACTCATAGACTCATGGACTTCTGTCTTATGGAAAGTCTCTCTCAAGATGTCAAATTTTCTGTATTTTTTTCAGCACACACCTTTAGGAAGAATTGCAGTATTTATTTTGGTAGTACACAGATATGCAACCCACATTTTATAATAGGCAGAAGTTTCAGAGTGTGAGGGATGCCCAGAAAGCAAGGTTAGGGATGTAAGCACTGACAACAGCCAGTTGCCTGCTCACTATGCAGCTCTTCAGGCTGCTAGAGCCCAACAGGTACACAACTCCTGCCCTCAAGGAAGTCAAATGTAAAATGGCAATATAAACTTCCACAAACTTTATTAAAAGTTTCTTCAACAGGTGATTTTTTAAGTATTATAAGAACATCATTGGGGAAGACAGTGAACATCAGAATACCCCTACGTTCTAAATGGTGTGTTAATTATATTAATTTACTTATTGTAAGAACTAAACAGTTGCAGCCACTGGCCAAAACCAGGGATAATATTTTTCAAACTATGCAGGCAGGATTTCATGTAAACCAGATTTCTTAATTCCATTGCTACATTTTTTATGCAGAGTTTTTCACTTTTGCACCCAGCCTGTTCCCATTTTAACAACACTGAGAAGCTGTCTCCAGGAAGTTCTTCACAAAAAGCATCTGTGAGAAGTTGCTCAGAAGTACCTCCCAGTTATTTTCCCAGCAGCACAGAGCAGAAGACAAGACAGCTTAATTCCACAATGTCAGGCACACTACAGGGTACCTGAAATCAGGCTATGTCAGTCGCTTACTTCCATTAGAAGCAGGACTCAGGCCAAGGAATCAGTGTAATTGAATCTCCAAGCCTAGAGAACCATTGGTGCGAGGAAAGCAGGCACAGCAGCTCATACCAAGACAACAGAACAATGAGTGCAATTCTGTGTACCTTGGATCCTAGTGTGGGTAGTTCTGGTTAATTATTTCCACTCTTTCTGTTACATGTTCTAGCCAGTACCTTTGGGAGTGCTGGTGGGAATTTTCAGCTCTACCTTTTTCATACAGTCAACACTTAACACTGACTGATATTTGATCTGTAATGAAATAACATAATTTTTAAGGGCAAAAGGCCAAACTAAGATTAGAAAGTACGTGAGAGAAACCAGTGCCATAAAAAGCTTGCTACACAGTCCAGGTTAGGGTTTTGAGGAGTTACTACAGACAGTCATACCTATGTCATGAAAAGTTACTATATATGCAAGCACAAGTCATACATAACCAAGTAAAACATATCCATGCCCATTTTAAAGAATCATAGCCATTGTGATATTTTCTTCTCTTCAAAAGACTCTTAATTCTCCTTTTAGTCACGTATTAACCACAACAACACCAGGGCCAGCAGCAGCAAAATCAGATTTTTGCAGTAATTTGGCCTGTTCCCTCATTTTCACCTCTGCTTTTATCAGTGGATGCTTCCCTGTGCTGGATGCCTGTATTTGAGTCTGTTTCTACACTTGTGTGAGGGACAGAAAGAACAAAAAACATAATGCACAGGCTGACCTGGCTCCTGCTTAAGTCACAGTAGCCTCAGGTTGCTCCAAGTTTGATCAAGAACAGCTAATACATCTTCAAAAAAAAACCAAAAAGGCACATTAAGCCTGCTGCTATTATTGGGTAGTAACTACCTTTTAAAATGGGTCTACACAAGATTCTATCAGCCTTGCCTGCAGTTTCTTTCTAGCTAGAACAAAGCCACAACATTTACACAGTTCAACAACTGTCACATTCTAGTAATGATGACCTTCTCTGAGAGAATGCCCTGAAGTTTCCCTTGGTTAAATTTTTGTTCCCAGCCAGAATACCTTTGAAGGTTACCTGTGTATCCAAGACACTGAAGGACATCGTACTGGTGATGAGACAGTCTGAGACACAAAGCCAGCCATGCATGACTTGAAGCATGAACTGTCTGATTTAAATGCCTACAGTCTAGATCATGACCCCAGCTCTGCTATTTGACAAAAAACCTGGCTGTTTAAAAGTGAACTGCAGCACTATTTTTTGTCATTATGATGCACAATGAAACAAAAAGTTTTCAGCTTAAAATATTATGTGCACTAAAAACAGAGGGCACCCTAATTTCAAGGCTAGGGAAGGGAAAAAAGATTGTTGTAAAGACAAAACTAACAGACAGATCACATCAACCCTTGCTCGTTATTTTTTTTTTTTTTTAAATTCCATATTTGGTATTTGAATTGTTAAATATAGAAGTGAATGGACAGTGAAATAGCAGAGACACTTTGCATCTCAGCTGTGGAGAATATACAAACAGCAGACTATTGTAAAATTACCAAGTATATATTTTGTATAAAAGGAGATGTGGATGTCCTATCCCTGGAATTGTTCAAAGCTGGGCTGGGTGGGGCTCTGAGAAACCTGGTCTAATGCAAGGTGTCTCTAGAACTGGATGATCTTTAAGGTCCCTTCCTATGCAAGTCATTCTGTGATTCTATTTTCTCTCCCACCACCCAGGCAAATGCAACTAACCTTGCTTTAGCCTATCCAGGCCTTGCACTCTTGTCAGCATTCTCTGAGAACAGAACGAGCTGATTTTGGATCTGTGCCTGTGTAGGTATACACCTGTGCATGTGTCAGAGCAGGAACCACACAACCAGACCAGCGCCTGGCAGCCAGTACAAATCCAAAGGGCAACAGCCTTATTGAGCTATGAGTTACCTATCACACCATGAACATTTCAGGAACAAGTGTAAGATTAAAACAGTCACCAAGAGGAATGCTCACTGGCTGAAGCACTTTGATTTCTCCAAAGGATCAGTTGTGCTGCTCAGCCACTTTTACAGTTGGTAAGAGCTACAGGATAAACATTTTGGAAAGCAGGCCAGTTTCCTTCCAATGTCTGCAGATAACAAGCTCTGCAGCTACCTTTCTGTTACCATTGTTCTCTCAGAATACATCCTGTTCTGATACAGACAAACCAAGAGATAATAATCTCTGGGAAAAATGTTGTCTGACAAAGACTAAGTACATTGCTTGGCTAATATCCACATTACCTCAGAGGGAATATTTTGAGCTGAGGCCCTGAGATGGTTCTCTAAGGAAACACAAGGAGAACTCCATGGGCCACAATCTGCTTGGCTCTGTCTGCTTGTTTGTTCACTTCAACAGCTTAAAGTGCACCTAAGCACAGCAAGATGACCAAACCTAACACAGAAGTCAAAACATTACTAAAATGTCCATGCTGGTGAATCGTGAAAGAGAAATATTTCATGCAATACCCTCTGCCTCTGTTCAGAAAGTGAACTGTTGTGTATGAATTAATTCAGTGTGCATGGATCTGTGAAGATCCACGAGGATCCTGAAGCTACCCAACAATAACTTTATTTTCCACAAAAAAGTCCTTATCTCAGATAAAATGTCACATTTATTCTGAAAATATTAGGTGAAAGCAGAAACTGAACAGATAGTCACTGCAAAGATCAGCAACAGTCTTAAGGCAAACTGGAGTTCAAGGTACAAAGAATGAAGTACCTGACCAGAGCCCAAGAGCCACTCACATTAAATATCTGTAAGTCTTTACCCTGAATCAATTAATACTTGATCCATTAGTTAGGTACTGTAATTGGAGGGTAATTATACAAGCTCACCAACAGGAAAAAAACCAGTTGCATCACTGAAACTTTACTGTTGTCAAATAGAAGTTATTAAAATCATAAAAGGTGGTAACATCACGGGACCACAAGGAAGAATAAACTATTCAAATGTGGTCTTGTGAGAAGACTCAAAGCAAAGCCATCTAGGAGCATGGGTCTGCAGGAGTTTGAAATATATTTTTACTAGCTTTCTAAAGGCACACTTATAAATGTTTTGAGAGCATCCATATAACTCTAACTTCTCTGTGCAGTTGTTCTGGAATAGTTCCACCACAGGTGAAATACTCATGGGAAATTCTCCCTCAAACCACAAGCTGACAAGGAAACAAACCAAGGAAATTCTTCTACCTAGGAACACTACCGGGCAACATGAAACAAAAACCAAAACCAACCAGCCAAAAACCAACCAACCCACCAAACAACCAAACCAAACCAAACCAAACCAAACCAAACCAAACCAAACCAAACCAAACCAAACCAAACCAAAAACAAACAAAGAAACAAACAAACAAAAAACAACAAAAAACCCAAACAAAAACAACCAACCAAACCAAACCAAACAAAAAAACAGAAACAAACAAAAAAAAAAAAAAAAGAGAGAGAGAGAGAGAAATGTGAGGGAGAAGAATTGTAAAAAATACTCTGGAGGAACCTTTTACCTTGGAAGAGCTTTATAGCCACCACATTGTTCACCTCTTCAGAGCTGAGGAAAACAAACTCAGCACAACTGAGTCTGAAAATCAGAATTATACTCCATGTAAGTTGTGGTTCCCTCAGCAAGTACATTCTATCCCTTCTTCTCCTGTGAAAGGAAGGAAGCATTTCAATATACTCAAAAAGCATTGCTATTCCCTTCCCTGAATCTGGTTAATTCAATGACAGAAACAATTTATATTCTAGTGCTGAAAAGCAACGTTTGGACACTTGTTAAAGACTAGTTAAGTGTAATGACTTAAGCATCCATCAGAAACAAAGTCAGTATTGAACTACAACTAATTAATTTACAGATTATTACATATAGAATGAAGCAAGTACATTAAAAAAGGCAGAATGGAGTAAGTTAATCACTTGGTAAGCCCAATAGATGCCTTCTAGCTAGTTGGCCCTCAGCACTTGCTCCTATCCCCAAAGCAGAGCAGATGCCAATAGAAATGCACAGGACCTTCATACATTAGAAATGTTTTTCTTAAATAATCCCATATTTATGCCATTAGAGAAGGAGGCTCAGATAAACAGATCATTTAACAGAGATGCTTTTGCCTGTGTGAATAAAAGTAAGGCCAAGTTAACGTGAACTTTAAGCATTTTAACTTCCCAGCACAGTCCATAAGGGAAAGTCTTGCACATGTACAACAACATATACAATGAACTTGCCTTCAGGATGTAAACAGGGGGCACTCTTATCTCAACTGATTATCTCTGGAGTAGTTATTTTCGTTAGCAGCCTCTCTCACTGGACATTAACCACTGTTATTTAACCACTAAGCTTTAATGCAAGGCAGTCCCAAGACCTTCCCTGAGTGAGGAGTTATTTCACTTATAGATAACTGAGGAACAAAAGCTGTGTGATTTATACACCATTCTAATTCCTACTGATTTTAGGAGAAAAAATGAGACTGGATATTTCAGACATGACCCAAAAAAGGATTTAAAATGGTGTATAACCTATAGTTATAGGTGGGCATGACATCCCTGCCCCAAAATGCAGTAATTTTGAATGACCAAAAATTATCCTTAATCCTGGAGTGCTTCTGCCAGTTTCCAAGTTCTTCAGTGACATGAAGGAGGGGAAAAAATACAGACATACATCAGATTCCACTCTTTGGGGTAAAAGCTTATCATTCCCACTGACCTGCTGGAGAGCAGCTCTGCAGAGAAAGACCAGGGGTTCTGGCAGCTCATTTGCTTGGTTGATTTGGAACAAGCTGTCCATGAGCTAGCAGTGCCCCTGTGGCCAGGGTGGCCAATGGTGTCCTGGGGTGCACTAAGAGCATTGCCAGCAGATTGAGGGGTTTGATTCTGCTCCTCTACTCAGCCCTGGTGAGACTTCATGAGAAGAGTGGTGTGTTTAGCTCTTAGTTCCTCAGTTCAAGAGAGATGTGGAGCTCCTGGAGCAACCAGTGGAGGGCAATGAGGATGAATGGTCAACTGGAGCATCTCTCTTAGGAGGAAAGGCTGGGGGAGCTGGGCCTGTTCAGCCTCGAGAAGAGATGACTGTGTGTGGACTTTTAAATGTCTCAGTGTCTGAATAGAAGATGTCAGAGGATGGAGCCAGGCTGTCCTCAGTGGTGCCGAGCAATAGGACAAGAGGCAGCAGGCAGAAACGGAGGCACGAGAAGTTCCAACTGAACATGAGGGAAAACTTTTCTGTGTGGGTGACCATGCACCGGAACACGTTGCCCAGAGAGGTTGTGGAGTCTCCCTCACTGGAGATACTCAACAATCATCTGGATGGGATCCTGTGCCACGTGCTGTAGGATGACCCAGCTTGAGCAGGGAGGTTGGACCAGTTGACCCACTGCGGTCCCTTCCAACCTCACCCCTTCTGTGATTCTGCGATTTGCAAAACAAAGCAAGACCGCAGGACCAGCGCGCCGCTATGAACTTGGGGAACAAAACAACAACGCAGCCACTTCAGCCGGCCGCTCTCCTGCTGCGCACAGCCGCTTTCCACACGCCTGCGCGCGGGGCCCGTGGGCGGCCGCCGGGTGTGTGAGGGGCGGGCGGGGGCGGGCGCGGGGCGGGCGGGGGCGGGCGGGGCCGGGCCGGGCCGGGCGGAGGCGGCGGGCGGGGCCGCGGCAGTCGGAGCGCGCTCTCCTTCCGCCTCAGAGCAGCGGCGCGGCCGCGGTCGGGCCTGTGCCGGGAGCGGCTGTGGCGCCGCCGTCGCTGCTGTTCGGCTGCGTAACTCTTCCCCCGGCCCCTCCTTTCCCTGTCCCTCGGGCCCAGCGGCGGCGATGGGTTCCCGGGCGTCCACTCTGCTGCGGGACGAGGAGATCGAAGAGATCAAGAAGGAGACGGGCTGTGAGTGCGGGGGCCTGCGTGCGGCGGGGCGGGGAGCGCCGCGGGCTCGGCGGCCGGAGCGGCGCCGCTCGCAGTCCCGCGGGCCGGGGGGGCCCTGCCCGGCGCGGCCGCGGCGTTGGCGTCGGGGCAGTGCCCGGTTCCAGCCCCCCGCGGCCCCCGCGGCCGGACGTGTCTGGCAGGCCCGCGGAAACCTGGGAAGCGCCTCTCGGTTCCCCCCCAGCGCTGCCGGTAGCAGCAGCGAGATCCCAGCGGGATAGAAGGGAAGCAGTGCTCTCGGTGTGTGCAGTGTTGTATTCGGTCAGAGGTAACTCTTTGGGGTTTGAAGAGTTGTCTGTCTCGCTGTCTGGTGCTGGAGTTTCTCTCAGTTTTTAATCCAAAGAAGCTGTGTTGGATAGTAATTTTTTTCCCCAAGTGTTTTTTGTTTCATGGGCTAGTGCTAAAGTTGCCGTAAGGGTATTCAGAATGAATGCTGAGTGGCATTTAAGCCATAAAGGAAGTAATATAACTTGTGAGAGGTAATTGTTACTAACTAAAAAGAAGTGAAAAGTCCTGTACTAGTCAGCAACTGGGAGAGCAGTATTTAAGCTTGACTCTAATATTTAGGTACTTTATCCTACAGGATTTGATCGAGTTGTTCTCCATAAACATAAAACACCTTAGAGGAGGTGAAACTCCAGTGTTATTAATTTGCCTGATAGAATGGTTGCCTGAGAGTTCTAGCGAATACTAAATGATGATAAATGGAGGATGCCCTCCTAACTAGCTGGGGAGCAGAGGTCATAACATCATAGGTATCACTGCTGCTTGTTTCCCCAGGAAACTTCTCAGGTCAACATGCTGTGCCCAGCTGACATTTTTTTCTTCTGAATATGCTTTCTGATTTGTTCTTGCTACTTGAAAATGCTTTCTTCAGTTTTCTTTCCAATATAAATGGTATTGTATATTCTTCTTAAGTGATAGTTTATTTGTGTCAGGAAAATGAGTGGCTACAGAAAAGGAATGGAAGAAGACTAAGATGGCACTGGTGCTAGTGTAGTGGCAGGCTGAGTGAGTTAGCATAGTTTCCATGATCCTTTTCCATCTGTCATGAAAACCTTCTACAGGAAGGCTGTGATAAACAAGTAGGAATGTCAAAGTCTGCTCATCCAGCAGTAACTTTCTGTGCCTTTTTTCTTTTTAATCACAAAGATCATGGAGTAAAGGTAGCCTCCTCTCATTTGTAAAGATGCTTCAGAAACCAAACCCTAAATCTGGAATATTTTTCCAGAAGGTTTTACATTTTTCCTCATGCTGCTACTTGATTTATTTTCTGTGGTGGTTTATTCCTAAAAATTTACTTACGTGATAGTTAAATAAATGCTATTAAGATGGCTATATAGGCATCCTAAGCAATAAATCCACTTGACTCTAGTTAGCCTCTAAATGTTTTTCTTGTATCATCAGAGGGTGATCAAAGTTATGACTGGTGGCTTTCAGCTTTCTGACCTGAGGTCTGTTCATTTTCCCCTGTTTTATCTAGTCAGTTTTATAAGTAATACCACTTTGTTAATCAGCCATTGCTAATCTCTGACTCATGCTTGCTTGTAAGTCATCACAGAGTGTCTCCTTGGCTTTATCAATCATTTTCTTCTTCTCCCCAGTCTGTAACTGCAGTTTAGGAATGTGATTTTTCTCCGGTTTTTATACTTCTCTACGTAGATGGAAAATTCCACCAAGCTGTTAGCACTGTTATACACTTCATATAGGTGAAAATATTTATACAAGGTGGGGAAAAAAGCCCCAAATACTGGTTATCTGGATCAAAGTTCACAGGCAGAATGCTAAGGTAGTGTTACTGAATAGAACTGAATAGTACTGCTGTGGTCTGTTGGAAACTTGATGCTGATGGTACTTTAGCTGCTGAAGAGTTTGAGAAAGGGACTTTGTAGACAAGAAAAAATCTGGCAGCATTACAAGTCCATCTTGAACTGGTGGTCTGATAAGTGCTCCCAAGGATTCTTTTTTGGCCTCTTTACTGTGAAATGTTTTCTACAGTTACTCTCGGGTAGGTGTGAAGCACTGAGTGCAATACTTAACCAATTCGATTGAGTTCAGCTGTGGAATTATATAACTTCTGCTCAATTTCGTGTAGCACAAAACTGAATAGCTAATGATACTGACATGAGTGAGAAACTGTGTTAATATTCTTTAGCAGAACAGATGAAGAACATGTCTTTCAGGGCACTTGAAGCATAGTCTTTCAAAAGCCTTGACTTGTGTCATTGCAATGACATGATCACTTGAATGAAATTTGCTTGGATTAAAATTCTGTGGTGGTTTTTTTTTGTTGTTGGTTTGTTTGTTTGTTTTTTGTGGTAATGAAAAACACTTTATAGCAAAAGTTCAGAGACATCTGCAAAGGTAATGCATCAGGTTCTTAGCAGCAGGTGCAAAGCCTGAAGTTAACAGTCCTAAATCTCCCATGATGTTGTCTGGAAATTGTTTGCTTTGCATAGAAACATTTTGAAATTTGAGCATGAAAACACCTTGAAGTCACCCTAATTGCTTTGATATTTCAGTAACAACTATATAAAAAAAGATGAGAGGCACAAGATGTTGCTTGTCTGCATTCTGTTGCAAGCTTTTGGAAAGCTGTTGGAATGTAACAGTATTCAAACTATTTGGTTCACACCCTTTGTTTCCATGCTTTGAAGTACTCTACCTAAGGATTAATAATAAACTTAGGAGAAAAAAATGTTTGCATGGTAGCAGATAATAATAGATTTTTCTGATGGATATTTATATATTTTTCTAATTATATAAATGTATTTATATGAGTTTATGGTACTGTTGTAGACAAAAGTGTCTAATTGCTAAAATCTTTACAATTATTTAACATAAGTAAAACAGAGGGAGCAACTCCTAATTCAGAGGTCTTGACCCTAGAAGAATCTTAGAAGAATCTTAGTGGGGTAGCAGTATAGATAAAATGGTGTTTCAGCTAGTTTTAAGCCTTAACCTTGGGTTTTCAAGAAGCAGTCATAAATTGTAGATCTTAATTCTCCTATGGTATTCAGGAGAATCTTTATGTTTGCTTGCAAATGCACTGAAAAATGTCCAGTGACACAGCTTTTGTGAGGGATGAGAGCCAAAAGGAAATTACAACAGAACACAGTGGTGAACCTGAATCATCCTCCTTTTTCACAGAGCTATGATATGCTTTTTGTCTAGTGTGACGTTAATGAAAATATCACTTCTCCTGTCAGCAGCTACGTACTATTTCTCGCATACTAGTGGTTACAGAGATGTTCCAAAAATGGAGATGCTGACATCAGTTTGGAAATGGTAGATGAGTAGAATTCTCATCACCTTCTTTGTTTACAGGGAGGAGTGGGAGTATGGGGCTTCTAATAGGAGATCTAACTCCAGCCTTCTTTTTTTCACCATCAGTTGTTGTTCTGTTATCTAAAACATTAAATCAGAAATGCAGAAGTTTGAAGTCTTCAGAGTACTGGTACTTGTTTTCTCTGTGTGTGTTGCTTAACTTGAAAGTGAGCAAGCTGCCCAGTCTTACTGTAGAGAAGTTACCTTGGGTGAAACTGAGCAAATTGCTCAATCCCGTGCAAAGAATGAAATTGCTGAGGAGACAAGAAGGCTGGGGCGGGGGGGATGAAAACCCAGTAGCTGGCAGGTCATGCTAAGGGAGGGAAGGGTTGAACCTAAACAAATAGCCTCGAGAAATAAAGAACAGACCTGAAAAAAGAAATTTGCCTCACTTGTCACAGATCAAACAACTACTGTGCAACCTCTTCCCAAATAAGTTTGAGCAAGTAAGAGAAGCATTGTGCATATCCTGGTGAAGGCTTTTTAAGCTACTAAATCTGAAAATTACATTAAGTCCTAGTTTAACATTGTAGACAATCACACCTTTACTGAGTAAACATTAACGTTCAATTCAGTCTTAATTCATGTATTTATTAACTTCAGAAGAGACTGAAAAGCCAAGATCTCCTCCTGTGGGGCCTTGTTGTGCTTTAACCTCAGCTGACAACTCAGTACCATGCAGATGCTTGCTTACTCCCTGTCACAGTGGGGGGAGAAGCTGGGGGAGAGGGGAGGTAAAACCCATGGCTTGAGAGAAGAACAGTTTAATAATTAAATATAGTAAAATATAATAACAATAGAAAATGCTATTGATAACAATGATAATACTAACTGTAATGTAATTGTAATGAAAAAGGGGATAGACAGAGAAATAAAACCCAAGAAAGACAAGTGAAGCACAGTACAACTGCTCACCCCCTGTTGACCAATGCCCAGCCTGTCCCCAAACAGCGATTGGCCCCTCCTGGCCAATTCCCTCAGTATACACCAGACATGATGTTCTGTGGTACAGAAGATCCCTTTGGCCAGTTCAGATCAGCTGTTCTGGCTGTGCTCCCTCTCAGCTTTTTGTGCACCTCCTCACTGGCAGAGCCTAGGAAGCTGAGAAGCCCTTGGCTTAGGGTAAGCACTACTTAGCAACAGCCAAAACAACAGTGTGTTGTCATCGTTATTCTCCTATGAAATCCCAAAACCACATCACTGTACCAGTTACTAAGAAGAAAATGAACTCTGTCCCAGCTGAAACCAGGACAAGCGTTCTTTCAGTGTTAAAAGAATTGCTTTTCTATATAGGTTTATCCCACTCACATCACAGACTAAAGATCTAATTGTCTAATATCTTGGGTTGTCTAGTACCTTGGTAATATTGATACAGTTATGCTGAACTTAATATTGCCTTTGTTATTTGTGTTTCAAACTGCAGATTTAAAGTCTGCAATAACTTTCTGCTTGCTTTGTATCCCAACTCCTTCTCAAATTTCTTTAGAAATAGGCTGTTTAATTTTTAATTTCATGTCCTAGAAGTCTGGAAATTAATTTTGTGAGCAATTGGCTCCCAGGTTGGGTTAAAGGCTTACAGTGAATGGGGTAACATCAGGCTCGTGACCAGTCAGTAATAGAGTTCTGCAGGGCTCCATTTCAGGGCTGGTTCTCATTAACATCTTTGTAAACAACTTGGAAGCAGGACTCTAAGGCATATTAAGTAAGTTTGCCAGTGGCTCTAAATTGGGAGGAGCTATTGACTCCCCCGAAGGCAGAGAGATCTTAACAGAGGGCTGGGCACCTAAGTATTGCTGGTTTAATGCAGGATCTAAAAAATACTATTAAATTTAATAATATATCTATCTTTGGCTCCAAGTTCTGCAACAAAGCCTTCCTCATCTCTGCTTTCTGGTGACTAGTGATAGGACCTGAGGGAAAAGCATGAAGCTGTGGCAGGGGAGGTTTGGGTTGGATATTAGGACAAAGTTCTTCACCCAGAGAGCGAATGGGCACTGGAACAGGCTCCCCAGGGGAGTGGTCACGGCACCAGCCTGACACGGTTCATGAAATGTTTGGACAATGCTCTCAGGCACATGGTGTGATTCTTGGGGATGGTGCTGTGAGGGGCCAGGAGCTGGACTCCAGTGATTCTCCTGGGTCCCTTCCAAGTCAGGTTATTCTCTTATTCTATGAACCCCAAAATGTTCAGATTTCAGCAGTCTTGTAAAGGAAGAAAAGTAAAATAAAAATTAAAGCTTCTCTGACCACTTTCCAGATGCGGAGAAACTGAGTTCACTTTCCATCTTTAGCTGGAAAAAAGACAATGGGAGTAGAGATAAGCAAAAGAGAAGGAAGGATACTATAGCAGGAGTCTTTAGTGTCATGAGTGATATAGAGGTCATCAGTGTAAGCTGTGTCCAGATTATTTCTAGCCATAAAGGAAATAAAGTGGAACTGCGAATCAAATATTTTTTCTTTTTAATTGACATTTACTGACTCAGATAACTAAAAATTGTTAAAGATCAAAAGTTGAAATGGGCGGAAGACAGAGTTAGACAGATTTTTGAAGAATAAGCTAATTTGTAGATTCCTGAATATTAAGCTGTGATTTATACCTCACAAAGTCCCTAAATGCTCATTGTCACGTGCTTTCAATGTAACTGGTTCTGTGTGGTCTCTTTTTTGAACACAGCTTCTGGCAACAGCGCAGTTCAGTGTAATGAGGTCTGCTCCTGTGAGGAATCATGGACATGCTAATTTGTCATCTTCTTTCTTTTTTTCTTCAGTCTCCCACAGTCAAATCACCCGCCTGTACAGTCGCTTCACCAGCCTGGACAAGGAGAAAATGGCACTCTTAGGTGGGTAATTCAGCTGTACTTGCATTGGCGCATCTGTATTGGTGGCTTGCTGTTGCAGGATGTCTGTGTTTTTCACATTGGTAAATCACTGAGGCTGTTGTAAGAAGCTCTTTCATACCTACTGTCTACATCAAAGGTTTAATTGTTGAACTGAGGTGCTCTAAGTGCCAACTGTCTTTACTGTAGTGTTGAAGGTTTGTAGTAGCTAATAGGTGAAAGTTCAGATTTGGTATTCAAAGTCTTACAAAAATGTTCCGAATTGTGAAACAACACTTCTAGATTGTTATTTCTTACCTTTCTTTATATGTTGCTTCTGCTATTTATTAGGAGAAGGGTTCTGCTGTGTCATCTTTATCCTGGCTTCCATAAGAAAAAAGATCTATACTTACTTGTTTCTGATATCCAGTGTCTTTAAACATTACTTGGATCTGCACTCCATTTACTATACTTAACTTTGCATCTCTTGTTGAATACCCATGTCTATTAGTATGCTCAAAAATAAAAGAAGAGCTGGAACCAAATCACTATGACTAAACAAACATTCTGTTCTTTAAAGTGGTAGTGCAGGACATTCTACGATCTTTAGTGTTTGTTTCCTATCTACAATTTGAAAACTACAGAAGTAAACTGGTTTCTTACAGCTTAGTCAATTAAATAAAGACGAGTCTTTATCTGCAAAATGTTTTTCATTTTGATGGACCAAGTCTGCTGGAAAGAGTATTCTCAACCAAAAGGTAAATTCTGGTGAGATGGTGGCCTGTTAAAATACATCTCTGCCTGCCATCCGTCATTCTGTAGCCTTCCCTACTCTCATGGATTTTGTTTCCCATTCACCATATAGCCACAGTGCACAGGAAAGCTAGAGAAGAATTCAAGAGAGAGTAGGAAGGGGAAAGGGACATTGTTGTAGCATAACAAGAGATGTGGCTCTTACGGAGTTAATTTTTTGCATAGCAGCTCTATCCCAGTCAAATTCAGTGATTCAGGCATCACCCCAGGTTTTGTATGGAATATTGTAAAATATGACTGTAGGATGCACTATAAACCCAGAAAAACTATAGGCCCTACCTATAAACCAATCTAACTGTAATGCTGGAATCACTTCTTAAAAGATCAAAGTGGCAAGTTGTAAGATCTATGGTCTTTGGCAGTACTTTGGGCTCACTGCAGTTTCCTTTCCTGAAGGAAATGCGCAGTTCCTTCTGGTGCCACAAATTGCTGACTTCGCAGCATTTAAGTAATTGGATATGGAATTGTGTGGTAAACAGGACTACAGAATGATTATTTTGGGTTAAAAATACTCTCCCTCCCCTTTTGCCTTGTGTAGGTTTTGAAGCTGATTCACTCCAGTGATTTGGACTGTGGCTGTACTGTAAATTTCTAGACTTGCATAGCTGAAGGGTTGACTAAATGGATTGTGTGTGTAAATAACTGGCTTGGGATGGGATATGCAGGAACTTCCAAAAGCCCTCACTGACACTAAAACCAATGCATTATATAAATTGTAGCATTGGCCATTCTGATGTAGAGATCAACTGATGAGATTCTGAATAAGGTTAATGTTTAAAATTATTTGGAAAAGAACATTAAAAGCCTTTTTAAACTTTATATGTGAGGTTAATATTCATTGATGAATAAAGGTGGTGGCTACTGGATTAGTCTAGCACAGTTTGAACCTAGGACGTGTTCTTCCTCAACTCTTCCATGTTCTCCTCCAACACTAAATTCACTTACTAAATCCACAAGGTTTGTATAAACGTCAAAGTGATTGTAGTCAGTTTATGTAAGAGGAGTAATTGATTAAATATGCTATGAATGTCTGTTGCACAATGCTCAGTTTCACAGTATTATGCATCAGGAGGAGGTAGACTTCCATTGTTGATAATCATGTGGTACTTAGGAAAGGAAGTGGAGGTTGTTTGGAAAATCCCAGCAACTGTGCGTATTATGATCCCTTAGCTTGCAGTCTTGGCCCCTAAGCACAGCCCATTCTCAAACATGTCTGACTTAACAGTGGCATTCAATTTTTTTAACTTGTACTGGTACCCACAAAATGCAGACTCTATTAATTTTAAGTAATGGAAAACTACTTTCTGAAAAATAAAGATTGAGGAGAGAGCAAGAACTACAGCTTGGAAGGTCATAGATGTTGGTTTCTGAGATACAAACAAAAGACAGCTTACTGCTTTAAGACAAGTAAGAAGTTGTTGCTTATTACCACCAAACAGTTTAGAGGGTATGTCTTCTGTTTGCTTCCTGTGAGCAAGATTTATTGTTTCCGTAAGGATGACTTACACCTTTGACTTACAAATCAAACATGACAAAATCACTCATGTGACCGTGATTAGGAAAATAAATGTTAAGCAGTTCTTTATGGCGTGAAATAAATCTTTAAATGTGTACCACCCTTCTGAAGAAGGGCACAGTAAAGAGCACTTTGTACAGAAGATCTGGTAGATGATGATTAATCCTGGTAGTTCTGGAACTATAATCAAAAGCAGAAATCTTTCATAGCCAGATGTTTCTATCCAGTGTACTTATGTGCAATTTCAAGGCACTTTGTTTTTAAAGACTTACATAAATGAAATAGTAGAGATGGTTATTGATAAAGACAAAACTTGGTCTTCAAAAAGTTTTTGATTTTTGCTTCCTTTTTTCCTGTCACATATTTATTCTCTAAGTGACTACAGGTATTTTTACCTGTAAAGGTAAAAATGTCAGGTTTACCTTCACCTTTCTTTAAAAGTGTAGAAAAAAATTTATATTTTTCCTTAGCTTCACTTTTTCTAAACAAAATGAGTAAGTTCCCTCAGAATTCCACCATCTGAACAAAGCCATGTTGGAAAAGACAGGACAAAACTGTTCTTGAAAATTCTTTTGTCACCTTTGATTGCAATATTGTGACATGCTTAGTTGCCAAAACAAAAAATTAATACCCTTGGTTGTCCATAGCTACATCTAAATTGTGAAATCTGGAACATGCTTGTTCTGTCTACATCCTAAGTATAGCTCAGGAGGAAAACAGTGTGCATGTTTCCTTACATGCTGATTTCCAATATGAGGAAATGGTATAGCATGAACAGGAAAAGCATGTGATTGCTTAATGAGTCTCTCTGTTGGGCTGGTACTGTAGTGTACACCACACAAGAATACCTTTGTTCCAAAATTTATCTGCTAGTAAGTAGCTGCAGACAGACATGTATAGAGCTATAAAAGGAGGTACTTACCTAAACTGCTGTCTTTGCATGTAGCTTTTGTATGGAACCTCCCACTTAAAAGTAGTTTCTTGTGCACTGGAGAAAAGACATGTTAAGCACTTGAGAAGTAGTTTTTACTGTACAACCTGGTAAGCATGGAAGAAACAAGGAAGGAAGGGAAAATGTTCTGAAAGCTGGTAGCTACCGAGAATGGAGACACTGAGCTGTTCATGCCTGTCTCATGTTTATGAAAGCTGTTCACACGTGTCTGCTGCAGAATTTCAGAAAGCCTCTGATCCTGAGAGAAGGGTAACGTGAGCCAGCCAGACCATCTGTCAGTCTTTGTCAGCTGACTGAACCATCTGGGTCTGGAAATATGTCAGGCCTGTTCTTATTAGTTCAAACGGATACTGCAAGATTGCAAAACGTAAAAGGTTGCTCTCTGAATGTGGAGTTCTTTACTTTTTCTCAAGAAAATGCAAAGCATTTTTAGCTTTATCTAAAATAGAAAAGACAGGAAGGATATGGGTTTGGATTGGAAAAGACAGGGTACAAGAATAGTCTATACTTGCATCTTCAACCACACTTTATGTGTGCTGCCTTTTTTCTTTCCTTCCTTATTGCTCATCTAATTATCACCTTTTTGTGCACTTCTTGGCCTTATGTTTATGAACCAATTAGGGCTGTGGTAGTTAAGCAACTTTTAACATTTGTGTAGAGCATGTGTAAGGATGGAGTTAGATGAGATGGATGACACAATCCTGAAAGGGGGAGGATATTGGTATTCTTTCTCCATAACTTCTCCAGGCTTCCAGCACCTTATTGTCAGCTGTGGTGTTCTTAGATTTTTTGAAATTTTTGAACTGCCTCAAGTTATGAATTCAACAGAAAGCTAATTGGAAAGGAAGAAGGTAGAGAGTTTTTTATGGGGGATACATTAGACCACCAAAAGGTTAGATGAATGACAAAGCTGATGTTAGCAAGGGAAGGGAGCAATGGAACCTCTTCAGAAGTAACCTCTTAAATATTTTTGACCAACTTGCATGGTACACCTTACTGCTTTTAATTATTTCCCTTCTTCAAGTAATTTCTTGTTACCTGTATAATCTGGGCATCTTTCCTTTCCTCTACCAGTTCTGATGCACATGTATGTGGGTTTTTTTTTCCTTTCCATTATTTTACTTTCCCTCAGCTCTAGATACCCCTCCTCATCCCTGCTGAGGGAATAGTGTTTTGCTACCATCTAGAAGTAACAGAAGAGTGAACAACCAGAAATGGAAGGAAAAAAAGGGTCTTGTAGGCTTCTTGCAGCCTTTGGGATAAGGCAGAACCAGTAGGTATCTGTTCTGTGCCTTGGAGGGAATACTCATGCTCAGGAATACTTGTCTTGCTTAGAATCTAGAAATTCTTCGCTGCAATTTACATCTAATTGTGAATACACTGGCATATGTATTAAATGCTTGGCCTGCATAATGTTCACATGCAGTTAAAGGTTGCTTTGCCTGTTGCATTTAAGCAAAGATTTCGTAAGGGCCAGGTTCATGGAAAGATACCTTAGAAGAGCCTTGTTGCCCATGAACACGTAAGAAGTAGAGGGTATTAAATTTCGTGTAAGCACCAGCTTCAGCCAGGTGAAGTTGGTCTGTAATGACTGCAGGAAAGCTTAGCTTGATAAAGTAGAGAGTAACTTACCTCACATTCATTTGCTTTTATGGCTGTTGCAGCTATTTTGGTTATAACACTCACTCAGTAATGTGCTCTTAATAAGCAAAAGTGCTTGACTGCAATCCTGATAATGACAGGACAAATAGATTTGAAACCAGGGAGTTATTTGTGGTTAATTGTTAATCTCCTGTTAGAAAACAGAATCACTGGAGGCTGAAATGCCAAGTGTCTACTGAGGCTGAATAGTAAAAAGTTGTGATATGCAAGTGAAAAAATCTGAAGCGTTAGGATTTTGCTCTACATGGAAGAGAGGGCAGCTGCTGCTTTTAGATTATAAAGTTTGCATTGACACTGAAGTTCTGCTGTTAAAATATTGTTATTAAGGACATAGACTTTCCACATCACTGCATCTCCTGCTTAAATCACTAATGCATACTTTGCCCTTCAGCAATAGCTTAAAATGCAGCAGTCCTGAAGGGTCTGGTAACAAGTTGATCATGCTGAACAGATGTTAACTTTGCCTATTAAAAATACACAGACCTGGTCAGAGCAGAAGTTTGCTAGGATGACTTAAAAATATGGTCAGGTCACTCTGTCAGAAGGTCAGACAGTTTAACCATGTTGTAACAGATGCACTATAATTAGGAGACTTAACAGTGCTGTGGTGGTGACTGGGTGCAAAAAGTGCTTTAGAATGCATTTAAAACTAGAACATCTTGCTTCTCTGCCTTTCCCGAGCTAGACTGGTGATAAGGTCTGCCAATTTCTTTTTTACCCTGTCTTTAATATCACAGCATTATAAAAGGCTTTTATATTTAAATAATCTCAAATTTTGTTTGTGTTAACTTTCGTAAGCCAGTTTTTTGGTTTAATGATGTCATGAGTCAGACCTTGTTGCCAGTTTAGTTAGTTAGCATAGTTTTGAAAAGTAGCAAACATTCAGTAACCAAGGTCAGACTTTGACCCCAACTTCAAAACCAGCAGGACTGTATTTGACTTAAAGGGAACTGCCAGTATTTCTGGAGATTGGACAGGAAATGTCAAGTTATACATCCAGACAGAATAGGGTGGGGATTCTTTTACAGCTTAACCCCCTTGCTGTTTGCAGTTTAAAATGTAGATGATTATGAAGTGCATCTTGTACTAACTGGTAAGTTGCTGTGTTCTGTTGTAAGGAAAAACAAACCATCCAAACCTGCTCACTAAGACACATCTGGTGCGTCTGCCTTGGTCACACCAAGATTACCTACTTTCCTGTCACTGACAGTCTGTTAGGTTGAAAGGAAAGAGAAAACACTAGTGCAATTCTAATAGGAGAATGAAGCCTGTGTTCATGTCATACTGTTCTAAAATGTGTATGCAGTACAACTCATGATGTCTTTCAGATCAGAAGAATAACAATGTAAGCATAGCTGTGTTTATATTGTACTGTGTACATATAATCATGACCAGGAAAGAGAATGGCTGGCAAGAGCAGTGAGTATTTGCCTGTACTGGTGAAATTATATCTGGTGTACAGGTGCCTGTAAAAGTGTAAATTTGCCAGTTTAAAACAACTGCTTGGCTGAAGCAAAAATAATCGGAAACTTGGCATTTATTGTAAGATACAGATTTGTTGCATAAACAAACAAACAAAATCTATTAGAACATGCTAATGACTTACAGTATGCATGGAGAAGTATGGTATTCTTCCAGAATCTGAAATGAGGCAGTCTGGAAAAGTCATGACAATTCATATGATTAAGTACCAAAATACTTATTAAAAAAACCCCAATCAATATTTTCATCTTGGAGCCATAATTTCTTTCAAAGCAACTTCAGCAGCTCTCCTTTTCTTAGGCTGCAAACTAGTTGGCATCATTACAGTAAGGTTTCAAGCACAAATTATGTTAGTGTCTGAGAAGTGTTGTTGACATGATAAATGAGCACTGCTAGTTTGTAATGCAATAGAACTTTGGCATTGTCTTTTGCTTTATTTTGTGCCATTAGTCATAAAGAAAACACGATTTGAAAAGTTGCATTTTCAAAATCTCCGAGTGTCTTGCTGCAGAAATAGAATTCCATGGATGTTTTACTGTTAACTCTTTTTAAGCAGCTTCTTCTCTGACTTCATCTTTATGCTGACTTGTTGTGTTCTTGCTTTACTTAGCCGTGAAGACTTCCAGCGGATTCCAGAGCTTGCCATCAATCCCCTTGGAGACAGAATTATCAACGCCTTCTTTCCAGAAGGGTGAGTTTCAACTTTGTGAGCAGGCACAAAATTTGTAGTTTGTCAGAAGCTTTCATAGGAGTGAAATGCTGATAATTAAAGCACAGAATTTGAATTTACTAATAACTGACCACTTCAAACTTGCCCTGCAGTGTGTGGGTGCGTAGTTTTGTCAGCATATTTTAATTCTCTAATGAGAAATACTTTGACTTTATAACGTTTTTTAGTGCTTTATTTATTGAAAAACTCAGGCTTCTGTCAGTTTTCCACTCTTCGTTCTAAACTACAGAACACTTTTGAAGAAATTACAGGCCATGTATGGACTTTAGTTCTTAAAGCAAACTTGTATCAACACTATTCTATGTAAAGGAGCATTACAATAACTAATTTGGTCTTAGTGTATCTGATATAGTAAGTGTACCATTGTTAGTAGATTGGCTTTTTTGGTTGGTTGATTTTAGGTTTTTATTTCATTTACGACGTAGATTATGACACTTCTAACACAAATGCAAAGAGATGATCAAATTTTCAGTGTTTGAAGTGTCTCTCTTCATTATACCTCTCTGGGTTGTTCTATGGAATCTGCTTCTGCTCTTGGTGTTGTCATTACTGATTGATGGAGATCAAATTGTCTAATCAAGTCATAATATCAGCTAAAACCAGGCAGGGCTTACTGAATAGAAAGCAGGCATCCTGGGAAGAATTTACATGGCTGGTTCCCACAGAAACTAGAGAAGAGAACTCTGTCAGAGAGCAGTGGGCAATGACAGCCCCACAGGCAGGAGCCAAGCTGGAAGGGATGATGTACTTGCTGAAGAAGGGCTCACACCTGAACACAAAATACAGAGCATGTCCAGTGACTGTTGTCATGTCAACCAACAGTCCAGTGCTTGATAGTGCTGAAACTAGTATCAGTTCAGTCCAGGGAATCAGGGTCCAGATCAGCAAGATACATTGCTACATTGGGGCAGAGCAGCAGCATAGCTCAGGCATGGGTTAAGGGTGAGGGCTTCACTTAAGCAGACTTTGCAGGTAAGGAAAGGGGAGCCCTTAATAAGACTTCTCTCAGCTTCTTTTTTTTACACATCTGCTTCATAACAGCACAATCCCAGCTTGCAACAGTATAGGCAGCCAAACCCTGGGGAGGTGGGAATGGAAGGGTTCACATGGTCTTGATGCTTCAGATATTAATAGTCTTCTCTACTGAAATGAAGAGCCTGTATAAGGTATGCCCAAAACTGACCTGCTGAAATGCTTACGCAGAGAGGACCAGGTGAATTTCCGTGGATTCATGAGGACACTAGCCCACTTCCGGCCCATAGAAGACAATGAGAAGAGCAAAGACCAGAATGGACCAGAACCACTGAACAGCAGAAGTAACAAGCTCCACTGTAAGAAATGTGATCCTTCCTATAGATCCAATTCTTTTTCTGTCTTGTTTTTGGTTTGGTTGGGTTGGGTTTGTTTTTCCTCCTTAGGAATGAAGGAAAGCGGCTTGGGATCTTCTGCACAGTTATTTCCTGCAGAATAATCTCTTCTAACGCCTGATTTTTTTTTTTAAATTTACTTGGAAGCTTATCTGTTCAGAATGTCAACAACCAAGCCATTGTTATTTTAGAATTTGGTGGAATTGGTTGACTCTTGAGTAATATATATACTTTGCAAAATGTCTTATAACAGAAGTGTTTCAAAATGGTTTGTATTCAAAATTCTTTCATATTTAGAAGCCACATCCCATACATGAATGAGCTTTCCTGCTTATTTCTCTAGTTCTTCCATATAATATGGTATTTTCCCCCCTTACCTTCAGCTGAGTACTTTAAGTATTTGGATGTCTGTCTACAGTATATGAGCAGAATGCTCTTTCTTGCTAATCAAAGTTGGCAACAGTCCTCTGAGTACTTAAAATTTCTGTCATATCTCATCCAGAATTGTAGTCAAAGAGAATGAACGGTAATGTAAAAATGGTTGGCTCTGAAATTAAAGGATTGTTATGTATCTTAGTGATAATTATTCTTCCATGACATGGAGTTTTGAGGAAATATCCTGCAAGCAGAGTGGTTGTGGACATAAAATTTTTCCACTATTGGCAATAATGCTGTTCCTGTGTGCGGCAATAACACCTTATGGAACTGAGCATGAGTTTGGTGGTGAATTAAAATTCTAAGCTAATTCTCTTAAAATAATTTACAAGTACTTAGTTTTGTTGTTTTTCTTTTAGATAAACCTATTGTTATGAAGAAAGATAATGGAACTTGAATTCAACTTTCTGTCTTTCTTCCCTGTAGTTGCTTTTCGATTATACGATCTAGATAAAGATGACAAGATTTCCAGGGATGAGCTTCTCCAGGTAAATAGCTCAGGGCTGCTTTGAATGACTCAATCATGATGCTCTCTGTGACTTCATACCCACTTAGAAGAGGGGAGTTGCAACAGTTTTCTCAGAAGAACTGCTGGAGTAATGTAGTGTCTTTGCTTACCTCTGTCTTAAAGCTTTATATGGTAGGGGACTTTAATCTTATTTGATAAGCTAGGCAGATCCTATTCTGTTGGAAGTGACACCTAAATATTCAACAAATACACTAAGCCCCTTAAGAACTACCTTCTACAACTTTCAAAGGTGCTTCTAAAAGGACTTCAAAAGGGCAGTCACTGAGGTGGATTAGGTTGTTTGCCTGATCCTCTGTGCATCCTCTCTATAGAATAAAACTTGAAATTGCAGCAAAGGTAATCAAAGTTCATCAGTGCTGCATATGTATGAAACTAGGCTTGTGCTAGGAGTAATTACATGCTGCTAATCCTGGGAAGTACACATGGCAATTTGTGGTTCCTGATGTAAGAAAAGGTTTGCTTTTGACTGGAACTGCCCTCTTGTATCTGCTCAGAAAATGCTTTACTGAACGTGGAGCAGTTGTCACTGGACCATGTACTTTCAAGATTCCTGTAGGCAAATACCTCAAACAGCAGATATTCAATCAAATGCTGGTATGTTTTCTGGGGGGAAAAGGTAGAAGCATTGGACAAAATTACTTATTCCATGTTCCAAAAGTTTTTTCTTGCTTCTGCCTCTTCTTGCTGCTTAGTGAAAAAGCAGGATTCTTTGTCAATAGTGGCTGCAAAAGATACTTGTATTTCCTGAAAGACTTTATGTACAAAGGACAACAGAAGTCTGGGTAGAAATCACTTCAATGAAAATCTTGTGTGGTGTTATTTTGACAGTACACAGAAAAAGAAAGCACTAAGAATACTTGTGTTCCTGTGTCAGTGATGGTTATTTTGTATGCTACAGGTATTACGGATGATGGTTGGTGTAAATATTTCTGATGAACAGCTGGGCAGCATTGCTGATAGGACAATCCAAGAAGCTGATCAAGATGGAGATAGTGCCATCTCCTTTGCAGAATTTGTAAAGGTTTGTAAACTGTTCTTAATGACTAAATGAAACTGCTCAGTAATGAGCAAGTCATTCAGACAAATGCAAACGGCAACAGAGAGGAAGTCATTAAAATAGCTGTGCCTGCATTTGGGCAAAGCCTTCTGCTAGCTTTTTCATCCCTTTATTAGTCATGTTTTGGGTTGGTTTTTTTTAATACTGTCAGGGTGCTAATAATTAGTCCACATATTTCTTTATACTCTTACATAAAACTACAGTCCTGAATATACTGAAGAATTTTCACTTTTTGTTTTGCAACTGCTTCTTTCTACACAAGTAGCCTGAGTAGCACAGTTAGAACAGATGAATTCTTCTGCTGTGATAGCACTGATCGGCCTTCACTTGTAGATTTCATCTGTTAGCAACAACTAATACTGGTATTCAAGTTCCTAGCTCTGTACTTTGAATGACATGTTTTGATAGTCCGAAATAGGTAATAGTGGGGAGCCATTAGATAGTCAGTGGAGAAAGTTGTCCTGTAGCAGAACAATTTCAGCTACCTAATGGGATGCTATTGACAAGATGCTAATGACTAGCCTTTTCTTGTAAATGGCAAAAAGGCGGCAGAAAGAAGTTGCAACATGGGAAACTGTGGTTTGGTTTAAGGAAAACTTTTTACGAAGAAGATGGTCTTAGCTTCTGAAAGATGTGGAAATTCCTTCCTTGGAGATATTTAAAGCTTAACCAGGACAAGGCCTTGAGCAACCTGATTTAGCAGGTCCTGCTTTAAGTAGGAATTGAGGGATTGGACTAAAAGACTTTCAGAGGTCTCTTCAAACAAATTACTCTCATCTTGGAGTACTGAAGTCTACTGCCTGAAAGAGCCTGGAGCAATGTCTTCATGCCTCAGTGTTAATAACAATTCAGTGAATGAACATGCCACCCCAGTTTTACAAAGATCTACATTAGTGATGCTCTGCTCTGCATTTTTGCTCTTCAGTGATTGCTCATGTCCATTTCTCTACTCTGTTCTCCCTTGTGTTTCCTGGCTGGGCATTACCACACAATTAGTTTTGGAAACTCAGGCCTTTCTGTGCTGTTGGCAGACTGAAACCACGTTAGTTACATTTTGATCTACAGCCTTCTTGGGGCTTTGATGGCTAAAGTTCCTTCCCTTGGACAGACCTTAGCCCACAATGAGAAACAGCAGTCTCTATGTAGGTGGACTGGCATGCTGAATTGAAGACATCCCATGTTCCTGCCCATTTCCTCAATACTAGAATAAGAAACTTTCTAGGAGAGATGTACAGTAACTTAAGTAGCTGTTTCTCAATTTTATTGCAGGTTTTGGAGAAGGTGGATGTAGAGCAGAAAATGAGCATTCGATTCCTTCACTGATGGATGGAGAGCCTATTCCTTTCTACTCCAACTATGTAATGAATAGAACTTCATTTTCTCCTTAGCACCACCCCCCAGAGCATTGCTACTGGTGCATATACATCTCCAGCCCCTCCCTGATTTGTTCTACCAATGTGAACATTCCCTGTGCAACTGGAACAAAGGGAAATGGCTGCCATGCAACTTGGAAAAGGAGCTTTTTTAATGTTGTCCGTCCTGGGTTTTTTGCCCTTTCTCTTGTCTCCTTCTGCACTACTGTTTCAGTAAAAATGTCTCTCCTTATACACTACTGTTTAATCTACAAACTGATTCTTCTGAGCTCTGAATCTGAGAATAGAAAAACGGGAACATGCCACAGAAGTGCCCTCTGAAACATTTTGGAGACAAGCATCTACTCAAATACTAGGTGCATTGATAATATTCACTTTTGCCACATTACAGCTGCCTTTTTTTAAAAATATTTTTGCCCCTTTCCTATTTGGCTCTTTACATGCTCTTTAGATTTGTTTCTTGAGTGCTTCTAAATCTGCCTTTTACTTGAGAATTTCTCAATTTCTATGGCTTCACTGTACAACTAGAACAATACTGATGATAGCTAAGTACTTTAAAGTACTGTGGGTAGATTTTGTTCTTTGTGGAATGAATTCACAGGGACAATAGTAGAATCTATGGTGGGGACAGGCTCTGGTGTTCTCAAAAGGAATAGGAAATCTGCACTATGTTACTTGAACGGGTCTAGTAGCAGAGGCAGAAACATGTTTCTTTCCTTTTCATAGCTTGCAGGCTTGACAGCCAGTGGACCATGAAGTGTCCTCCAGATTGTTTTCATTTAGGATCATGCAAAACCACCTCATCCAGGGTGGTTTTGCTTCTGAAAGTGTAAATTTGTTTACCAGTGTACAAAATGCAAGAAAACCAGTCATGCCAAAATCTGGATTTGTAGTTCTGTAACTGCTGCCTGGTAATAGTGTCATGAAACGTGAAATCACGAAACTGATTTCATAGGAGTTTTTTCCCCAATTATAGTGGCCTGCATAATGAGTAATTATTTATATTTTCCAGTATGAAAGTCCCTGTTATATTTGTGTTGAGGGTGGTAGCTGTATTTAAGAAAGCTCTGGCATAAGAATACAATTTGGGAAAGATTGTATTATCCCAGATACTTCAGAATGTATTTCTATACAAATCTCTTTGCAAGTGTAAGATGATTAATATTATTAATGTAATGCTGATAAATTCAAGAGATCAGAATCCTTGAAGGTTCAATAGTAACAATTTTCTGTGGCTAGACTGTCAAATGATCTTGTGTAGTTCAGCTGGAGCATTCCACAATCTGGGAGATCCTTCCAATAAAACCAAAAAACCCTGGGAGCTTCTTTATTGAAGAATTGGTGTTATAACTGCTTCTCTGTCATGTGTTAACATTTCTATAAATACTTACCAGTGTCAAAACTACTGTCAAACGTGCATTTCCTTTTTTCTCAGTTCATTTAATCATCACTTTTGTTGGAGGATAACATGCAAGCCTCTGAAGGATTTTTGATTTGTTTTAAATAAAGGAATTCAAAAGTAAAATGTTGAACTTTATAGTTTTGCAGAGTGCAGCACAGTTCCAGAAAGAAATGTAAATTTAAAACCTTTACACTCTGTATGAGAAATTCTATACTTTTATAACCACCTTATATAAAACAGGAATGTAGAAGTGCTAATGAAAAGTAAAAAGTGCTTGTAGGCTTTGTGATTTGCTTAGAAGTAGGTGTTGCTGTCTTCTGACACTACAGTTGTAACCTACAGTTGTGCCTTATTGTTCCAGTGAGACTGGATATTGTATTTATCAATCCATAAATAAACCTTCCACTGTATAAACAAAAACCAAAACCAAACAATCCCCTAGCTCTTCCTGTATGGCAACCAACTATCCTTTAATTACTGGAAAAGCTAAATACCAGTAAGAATGGTGCTAGCAGGCCTTACAGATCAGTTTCTTATAACTGAGCTTGTTTTCAGAGTATTGGTAATCCTTTATTCTGCTGGCAGAAACCAGTGCAAAACACGAACTCCAGAAGAGGACATGCAGGGCTCGTTTGTGACATTTGTTCCTACAAGCTCCCACCTCAGATGTCAGATATTTTTGCTAATGTGCTTGAAGGTGAACACAAATGGTCTAAGAGATATACTGCACAAAAAAACTCCAAAACACAATCAAAGAAAAACCAGCCTTCCTACAATAAAAAAAAGATTCTCAGCTATCAGAATCTTAACTTTTCCGTTAGCAGAATAAATCACATGTAAATAACTACTTACTCAATATTCTGAAAACTATATATATAACATCTAGTTTTTAAGGTGGTAAACAGTAAGAGGAGTTTTAGAGACCTGCGATCTTAAATTTGTTAAATTTAAGATTGTTTAAAACTAAGCTGTACAGATATAAGCGGATTTCCACAAAAGTAGTATTTTTAGCATACCTTACAGAAGTATTTTGTCTTGAGAACAGGTCATCTTGAAGGTGAAAGTGTTCGCAGCTCAGAGGCAGAGCTCTTTATTATTTCATTTTTGTGTAAGGGATAGGATTTTAAATGCTGGTAACCATTCTTCAGTCTACTGAGGCATAGTCTGTTTCCAAATCTGCAGCCATGAGTTCATGTTGAGACTGGCTGGAGGTGTGACTGCAGAAGTAAGTGGTTGCAACTGGTTACCAGAGTATTATAAAGACTGTAGAAAGTAGAAATAGGTTTGATATCTAATCAGTACCGAAACCTGCAGGCCCCTTAGCTTGGCAACAGCTCTGGGAAAAGAAAATAAAAGAATCCAAATAGGATTTGACTCATGAAGAGCAGAAGTAAAAAATGGTAGTTTTTATAACTTTACAATGGAACACAAAAACCTGCTTTTGGTTCTTTGAAACTGTAGTTTTGGTTGCAAATAGGATGTGGGTATAATATTGAAGTTAGGAAAAGTGTTTCATTCCAGTCTGCTGTAAAACGTGGTGCGGCAGAAAAGCGTTGTATTAAATGTTTTAACACACGTGTTAAGATTTCGAGCGAAATCTTGTAGTAATCTGGGATGAATCACGGTGAGACGGGGGTGTTTCTTGAGTTTTCTGAATGGGTACGTACTCCTCTTCACACTCTTCAATGCATCCACCCGTCAGCTTGAAGTGCAAAATTACCGCTGCTAAAAAAAATAAAAATATCTTTGCCGATGACACCAACCCGGCGGAATGACTGAAGGCAGAACGACTGAAGGCCGCCTTTCGTGGCCACCACGACGCTCGGTGAGTTCAGCAGGTGCTGTGGGGCCGCCGGCCCGGCACCCCACGTCCCCGCACCCCTTCCCTCCCCGCCCGGGTGGCGCAGGGCGGGGGTTCCAGCCCGGCCGCCCGTGCGGCGCGGCCCCTTTAAATCCCCGTGGAGGTCACCGGAGGACTCGCCCCGGGCCAGTCCCGCTCGCGCTGCCCGAGCCAATCCCCTCCCTGTGCCCTCCCCGGCGCCAATCAGAGAGGGCCGCCGGGGAGGCGGGAGCCCAGCCCTGCGATGGACGGCGCCGCTGGCCAATCACCGCCAAAACCGGAGGGCTGATGCACGGGCGCGGTACCCAATAGGCTCGCGGCCGAGTGGGCGGGCCCGGGCGCAGAGAGCCCCCGCCGGGAGGCCGGGGGAAGGAGGGGAAGATGGCGGAGTGAGGGGCGGAGGAGGCGGAGGGGCCGGGCCGGCCGCGGCCCCGCGGCCTCGGCCGCGCTCAGGTGAGTGCGACGGGAGCAGCGGCCGCGTCCAGCCCGGAGCCTGGCGCCGGATCCCTGACTGGGCTGGGACCGAGCGCCCGCGCCCCCGCCTCCCCGTCCCGCCCTGTGCTTGGGCTGGGCCCGGGCTCGGGCTCGTTCCCGCGGCGCCGGGCCGGAGCGGAGGGAGCGGCTGGCTGCCCTCGCCGCGCCGGCCCCCAGCCAGGAGCGGGCCGGTGTCCGTGTGGGGACGGACCGGAGCCGGGCCGGTCCGACCCGCCCGCCGCCCTGAAAAGTCCGAGCAACTTCGGCGCTGAGGACGAGGGCGTCCTGCAGCTCCGGCGCCGGGCTGCAGCAGATGGCCGAGCCGGAGAGCCTGTTCCGTGCACGGCGGTACCCCGCAGCCGAACGGGGACTGCTGCGGCCGGCAGCGACGTGGGGAAGGGAGACCAAGATGTATCATCTGAAATGAGGCTTCGCATGTCTGGCTGCAAGCATAGCGCTGGATACAGCTACGCCGTTGTTATCATTCTTATTCATGCGATCCGTGCGCTGGATGAATTCTGCTAATCTGAATGGTTATATCCTTTTATGATGTCTATAGTGCTGACACAGGAATGCGCAAAGGGGATGGCTTCCTAGTTGTTCGGCAGAACCAGAAGGTACAAAAGTCCACCTTGCAAAACAAGTTTTATGGAAGGTGGGGAGATTATAGTGGGATTTGGTTTAGCACTATAAATTCATGTGATCGTTGATAGTAAGGTAAAAATAATTTAACATACTATGAAACACGTGAAACTATTGCTAAACCCACTATCCCTTCTTTCCAAGTCAGTACCATGCAGGCCAGATGTGCCCTAAATTCTTCAAAATTGTCTGTGGTATTTTGTGCTAGAGATTGGTACTTAGTTTAAATTTGAAGAAGAAAAAAAATGGGGGGATCAGCACTTCTTAGTGAAAGCAAAAGAGTTAGTGTCACTAGCATGAGATTCCTTGTGTTCTGTATTTGATAGCAGTTATTAAAATCTCGGGTTCATCATAGAATTGTGACTGCATTTTCAGTCTGTATGTCAGGTAAAAAAGTTGAAGTGGTTAAATGAGAAGCACAGCTTTAGGTTGTGTGGAGACATGGTGTGTTAGCACCCATGGCCTAATAATGAAGTAGCTGTTTATGACTGGTGTAATAACTCAAAAGAAATATAAGCATGACTATTATAGTTAGTTCTGAAAGCAGTAGCTACTTAGGAGAAAAATTTCCTAAGAACATTTTACTGACTTTTGTGTGCAACATTACTCATGTAGTAACATTAGCAGCAGCTTAGGAGCAACATAACATTAAGATACAGCAGGCTGCTACTGATGAACATTCCTACTTATACATGTCTGTGGATGAACTTTTAAAATATGGCAGGGGATTTGTCTTTGGCATATTGCATATGAAGATAGTTCTGTTTTATATTATCATTAGAAGAATAATAAGCAATCAGCTTGCTTTTGTGTGAAGTTGCACACTACTTTAGTAGTCAGAAATTCATATGGATTAATATTTATTCTTAATTTTTTTCAATGCACAAGAGCTGTGAGAAGTAGTATCTTAAATAATATCAGAATTTCCTGCTGCTCTGGTATATGTCAAATCAATATGCATTGCTTTACAATCTTGCCCACAGTGCTGTGAGTCTGCAGTTTGCAAATTTGCATGAACAGGCTGTGCATCTCATGGTGGTCACCTCTTATTCAGAGGTGTCAAAAGTCATGGGCTAAAAAGTCCTGACCAAGTTTGTGAGGAGTCTGGAGTATCACTTGAATAGTCATGAATGAGTACTTCCCACGTTCATTCTTGAAAACTAAAAAAGGAACAGTGTTTGAAATCAGTCCTGACATGCCAGAGGTTGTGTGAGTACAAGGTGCAAAACCTGCACAGTCTTCAGGGGATTAAAAAAAAGAAGAGGATTTTTCTAAACTAGAATGTGGAAGAAGGGTTGTGTTTTTGCCTGAACAGTATTCCTAGCTCACATTCCTACAATGTTTGTACCCCAGAATTGAAAGCTCATCTTTAAGCAGTTTTTCCTGTTTTCTCTGCTGTGGTAGGAAGTACTGTTACATTATTGTACCAGCAATGAAGTAGGTGTGCATTGGAAACCTGGTAAAAGAGGAAAGGGGTTTTATATAAAAATACGGAATGAAACAAAAAATTAAGGTGGATTGCATGTGGTGCCTGAGATTTCTCTGCAGCAGCCAAGTACCATAGCAGCATGCTAGGGATCCAACAGTCAGGCACTCTGTGTTGATGGGGACCTGAGCTGACAAGGTCCTTTGTGTTTTCTGGCTTCTTCGAGGCTGGCAACCATTCTGGGCTTCAGATGTGCCCTTGTGTACTCTTCTGGAGGGGACATTGGCCTGTCTCTACGTTGTCCTGACTCTGTGGCTGTCAGTGTTGTCTCCAGGTCTGGGAGTGTTCTGAAGTGGCAGGGGGATGTGACCTGCTAACCTGGGTGCTGCTAGCACAGGTACCTTAGAGCCCAGCTCCTGCTCAGTGCTACATTTGGTGCCTCCACACTCGGGCACCCCCATTCTTTCTCAAGTCACACCACTCTTAGACTTTCTTTTACAAGTTCTCACCTTTGCCTTGTAGCTTGGATTTAGATGCAGTCTCAAAGTTGCCTAGAAAGTGAAAAGAGCATGAAGGCAGCTAATTCTTTTGCAGGACTGTAAGCTGTTTTCCATTGTATTTGTGCTTATAATTAAGGCATTTGTCGTTGTCCACTTTCCAGGTTAAATTTGGCAGTCTTTAAGCCGTAGGAAAAACCTTAGTGGACTTGTGATGTGTAGGGCTAATTTTACTTTCTGTGTCTCCATAGGTCTCCACTATACTTCCAATTTTTTGTGTTTTGGTCTTTTTATTTAAACCTGTTTCTAGATCTTTCCTCCCTCGCTTCCTTGTACTTCTCAGGCTCTAGGCAAGAGAAGAGGAATCATCTTCTGAGTCCATGTAGTTCTGTTCATCTCCTGGAGCATTTGTGTCTGTGTAAGAGGCAGAGATAGTATTTTGGAAAACCAGTTCTGATGGATCTCAGGTTTTGAGTGGTACCTTAAAACAGAGCACGGGGTGTGGAGTGGAAGTTGGTTGTATAGCTGTATACTATTATATCAGTGTAGTCTCCATTTCCAGTGTGCTGATTATGTCAAAACACCGACTTTGGTGGGTGGTTTTTTGCCCTACTGATGGATTGGTAATAGAGTATGTTAATATATATGAGAAAAGAAATATAGCAGTTTTGCTGGTAAATTTATTTGTGAGATTTCTTCATCTCTTTTTGGCTTTGGAACTCCTGAAGTTAGTGAACTTCTTGGATACAGGCACCTATCTGAATATGAGATTTAAAGTTCATGGAAGCTAATCTTTAGTTATGGTAGAGCAAAAAAAATGAATGGGCAATAGGTCAAGACTTAATGAAGATAATACTTTCTGAATTTTTAATGAAGAAGGAGTCATGTAGGCAGTGCTGAGCTTTCACAGTTATTTCTTGCTCCATATCAGTTGATTATATGTTCAGTAAAGTATGAAACAAGAACAATAACATTTTTTTCTGTGTAATGTCCACTAGTTTTTATCTGAAGTGTTGATAGTGTCACCATCAGTCTCAGTGCCTGCTCATTTTCAGTAACCTTGATGTATATCCAGTTGCATTTGCAAATTCTGTTGGACTGCTGTGAACTCTGTACTCATGTAATGGATGAATGTCAGCCTGAGAGTGTCAAACAGAGTAGTTAGAAACTGGGCCATTCAAAGTCAGTGAACTTGTTAAAATTAAAAGAAGTAGGTTAAAGCTAACTGAATTTCAGTGTTAGATGAACTGTTTCTTTGCTTGAGTTGCATTAAATGTCACCAGCTGCTTTCTTTTTTAGTAAGACTTAGTTTAGTTAATTCATAGTCTTAGTGAAAGAAGACCTAGCTTTTCAAAGATTGGATTGGTTTCTATTATGTGGTTTCTATTCTGACAAGGCAATTTGGGATTGTTACCAATTATTTCCAGTCCTGGTTACAGTTCCTTTTTAAGTTAATTCTTTTGTAAAGCATTTGCTGTTGGTTTTCCAGTGTCTCGAACTCACATAGTGCTTGCCTGGTTCTTCAAGGAAAATTTGAGTAGGAAGGGTCAGAACTGACAACATGGGAACAGAGTAACTACCCTGAAATAGGGATTGTCTGGTGAGTGGGGATTTTCTGAAGTCCCAGGTGCGTGGTGCTTGTAGAAGTGCTGTGTTGTGCAGGAGTGTGGAAGCTAATAATACTTTGCTGAGGAATTGTGAATAATTTAGGTTCTGTGTGATGAGATGATTCTGCTTATAGCAATCCATTATTCTTCCAGTTAGGTTGTCAGCTCAGCATCCTCACTACAGTAGTTTGTTATTAATGTGAAAAAGTTTTGTGCCTTACTGGAGACTGAATATGTGTCCATCTCAGTTCCCATGAAACTGAAATGTGTGCCTTCTCTTATTTAAAGTTTGTGTGTCCTGGCTCTTCCACACTTGGGTCCAATTCTCTTGATTTAAACTGATGGAGGGATATATCTGATAATTTGAAAAATAACATCAGCGTGTTTATGTAGGAAGGCTAAAAATGTTACCTGGTTCATGGAAGGTACAGCTAATCTTTTGTGTCTTGTGCAGGTAGTCATGTATGATCTGAGTTGTTTCCTAGATGCAAATTTAATTTTGTTTATTCTTCTCTTTCTTTCTTAGCTCACTGAAGAGGATGTGGAATGATCAAAAACAATGGTGAGTACAATTGTAAGGTTATTTAGGTACTAAATATAAGGTACTAAACTTACCAAGTTTGTCGGCTGATTTAGTTCCCTTCTCCCTGACCAAAGAAATCCGTCATGCAGATTTTAATTTTTTGGAGTGTGCTTTTAGAAAACTGGAGTGTTGCCATAGTGCCAGCTTTCAGCTTGGGCTTCACCTCAAAGAAACATTGATTTGACTATTATATATTCTAACAAGAATAAATGCTTTGACAGTTATAAAATCCCTGTCCTATGATGTCATTTGCTCTGTTAAGACAAATTGTGTCACTGTATTAACTTGGAATCGTTGTCTTTAAAGTGTTACTTGTTAAATGGTAGGATTGGAAGAATGATAAAATAACCAAATGTAAATTATCGAATAGAAAAAAGGTACGTTCAGAATTTCTAAGATTAAACTTCTGTAGTTTTGATTTATTTTTTCCCAGTGAATGATGTAAAGATATTCTTGTAGTTAAGGTGTGCAGCAAAGAGCTATATTCTGTTCTCAGCTCTGTCACAAACCTTTGACGTGTTCTATTGCAGCTCTCCAGGTCTGTTTTTCCACATCTTCATAAGAACAGGACTTTGCCAACAGTCTGAGTGTCGATGGTCAACCCAATGATCAGCTGAAATATTTGAGTGACTCAAGAGAGATATCGATAGTGACATGTACTATATTTCCATTTTCATGGTCTACTCACTGCTTCTAACATAGGAGCTGGAAATTGTCACTGCAAGACTGTTTCTGGACTTGATCAACAGAATGGTTAAGGTAATTAAAATAAGAAATACAGGGAAAAGAGAGGAAGAGGTTAGTTATACTCATGTTCTTGTATGTGAAAAAGATTCTTTTTTCCTTTCTCTGTTTTGCAACTCTTATTTTAGCACAAGAGAGTGGTAATAAACATTTCTGACAATAGCTATGAAGGAGTGCACCCATGTTAGCTTTCAACTTAATGGAAAAATATCATGTCTTAACAGCTGCTGTGACTAGGTAATACCAGGTGAGTATCACTGATGGAAGGCCAGGAGATCTGTGAAAAGCTGAACTACTGAAATTTATCTATGCTGTGGATAAGTGGGGAGAAATGAGTAAAAGTAAGAACCTAATGTATGTGATCTTAAAACTGTCATAAGTGCTGTTTTCCTCTCCAGCAGTGACAGTTTCCTAATTAGTTGGGTGATAGTTTCTGATGTCTCTCTGAGCTGTGCCCTGCTAGAGCAGAGTGCATGCACTCTCTGCCGTGTGCACTCTGCTGCTGGCTCGTCGTTGTCACGCTCTGTGCTGGAGACACGGTTGCAGCCCCACAGCTAATTAGCAGCAGTCTATTTTTAGCAGCCTTGCTTCTGAGTAAGTGTACAGTTCAGCATTGCTGAAGTGTTTCCTTAGCCAGCTTATGGGCATCTAAAGTTAAATATAAAATCTTACAGACCAAGGGATTATTACAGTTTGTGAAACCAGATAATTTTATCCATTAGAGTCAGGCTTTTAAAGTAGTGAACTGGTGGGCATTTTAATGTTGAATGTATTTTATTCTGATTACTAAACCACCTTCCCTGTTTTGTTTTTTTTAATTTGGAATTCTAGATCCTCTCCTGACATTTAAGAAGGTGGTCCTCTTACTTGCTCAAAGGCTATAAAATGTGGATATTTCTCTTCTAGCAAGCAAAACCTGTCCTTCATTTCCGTGGAGCTGAACGAACAAAGATCTGTCCACTTCTGTTTGAATCATCTCACCAAACATTTGATTCACCAGATGACTTCTCCCACAGAAGTAGCCCACTGTTTTATCAAAACTCAAAGCAAAGTAACAGAAATCAGCATTTGTTTTCCTGAAAAAAAGTCTTCTGTGCCAGCCCTTCATTCAGCTTTCTGCATTCTGTTTTAAAATGAAAAATACTTTGTAATCAGATGCAAGTGGAAACTGGTGTTTTTCACTGATATTTCCTTCTTAATTTTAGGAAGCTTAAGGACTTTGCTGTGTCAAATTGGAATTCCTAGCAGATGAAGTATCTGCATGCATTGCTGTGGCAGACTGACCTGATATATATTAAAAGTTACAGCAGAAAAACCAGAACATTTTCTGCTCTGACATGACGAAGAAACTTACCAAACTAGGGGCATCTCATACAGGTATTTTCTAGTCCAGGTCCCAGGCTTGACTTTGTAGATAGGTGTCAACTCACATAAAGCAGCCAATGCACAAGAACAAATACAGAATCACCTTGTCTGTACTGTGTATCCCAGTCTGTGATCAAAATGTATATTTGCATGTGTGAACCTCTGTAAGTGCAGGATATGAAGAGTTTTCACCTGAAGAAGAAACTACTCTGCATAATTTCATTTTTAGCAAAGAGAAAGGAAGCTTTGAAGGCCACTGGGGTAACAGGATAATGACTAGGTTTGCATTACATCATTCCCTTCCTCAGGCTTTTTATGAATCCTTAGCATCAAAAGGAACAAGACCATTCTACAGTAAAAGAGATGGGCGGAACATCTTTCTTTATTATAGAAATTAATTTCTGATGGGATGGAAGAGACCAGAGGTGTAAATCTGGTTGCCGTTTATCCACCTGGCTTCCTCGACACCATTTCAGCTTTTCCTACTGCTGATGGAATCTTGCTTTTTGATTCTTTCATGACTGAGAACTGAGAGGACCTGTATGTTTCCATCATCTAGGTAGAAATAGGCCCAAGAGAATGGAATGTTAGCCACGTAAGAGGAGTGAGTTGAGAGCAGAAATACTTAGTACAGTCCTTTTTCTGGCTCTTCTTATTCCTTCCCAAACTAAGGCACAATCTGGTTGTTCTTATGTTTACACAAGATTCTTTGTCTACATAATTCATGATTATATAGGATGTTTTCTGTCATTCTGAGGTGGGAGCATATATTGTTTACGTGCTCCCTGCTATGGGATTATCTATAACAAGCAAGATTTTTGGCAAAAAACTACCAGAACTGGGATATGTATTATATTCCATCTCAAATCTGAAACTCTTCTTAGTGCACCTTATTCCAAGCTTGTGATTTAGAAAATGTGACTTAGCTTAAAATACGGGAGATACTAAAATGGTTGGGGAGGTGTTCCAGATTCCTTGTTTTCTTTGTGTTTTCCTTTTAGAAAACTGCTGGAGAGAGCCAGACAGCCTGAAAACGGCTGAAAAAGCAAACAATTTAAATCCTTCTTAAATCTTTGTGATAGATTGCCAGGGCAGCATTCTAGTATCAGAAATGTGGTGACATTTCATAGGACCAAGTTCCATAGCAGGGTGAGGACAAGTATTGATGTTGATCCCAATCCTCCAAGTATGTCTGTGTTTAGACTTTGTTTTGTAACAATAGGATTTAATGACAGCTTTACCCATTTTTTGTTGCCATGAAGCAAAGAGCAGACACGTAAGCTTAAGAGTGGTGGCCAGGATGCTGCATATCAAAGTAACACCAACTTTAGTGAGTGGAGGGGTGCTCTAAAATGTGTGTGTAACATTGTGGTGAGCTGTGTGCTAAGAGTTAACATTGAGCTTGATGAGACAACTGCCAGCTTGGCCTGACTTAGGATTTCTTTGCTGAATATGGTCAACTTTTTGGCATTGGAAGCAACTAGAAAAGCACACTTCCTTTTAGGGCCTCCTTACATTGAAGTCAATAGGATTCAGTAGAGATGTGTGTAGAAGCAGGATCCATCTCTAAGTGATGGAAAATACTGTCAATATCATAGGATTACAGTGGTTGGGAACTATGTGGTATAAGAAATGTCTGATTTTAGATCTGGGAATTTTCTTTTCTTCCTTCTGCCCATACTTACCCCTCTGATGTTAGAGGTAGCAGTTGTTTCTTGCATAGCTTGATGACAAAATACTTGGGAGACAGGAAGGTACTTTTGTTTTCTGTGGACATGTACAAAAATTGCCAATTTGTCTGACTAGAGAGCTGATAATCTAAGCTCCTTAACCTCAATATTTTGTAACCCAGCATTGTAAAAAAAAAAAAAGTAGAATTATTGATATTTTTTCCTGACCCCTATTCATGACAGTGTATCAGCATTAGTTTTCAAGTTTAATTTTAGAACATCAGGATTTTATTAGGTTAAGGATCTGTGGCTTTCACAGAAATAATCCTTCAGTAGTGCATGCCCAGAAAACCCGCAGTGTTGTACCTTCCTGGCAAGCACCTTTAAAGAGCTGCTGTGTTTGGAAATGCTGCTTCATCTGACTCACTTTTTCTTGCTCTGCTTTTTCTTTATGTTGGTTGGAAATCTTCTCATGTGAAAGATTACAAAAAACAAGGGGCATGTGCAATAGCTCATATATATATATACATATATATATTTTAATACTTGTGGACAAAATGATGTTACAAGTTGTTTGAAAACAACAAAATCACCAATGTCTTCCATTTTGAGATGTGTATAGTTCCATAAGCATTAGTGCTTTGTAGCAAACTGTAGTGCCATGTTAGGATCAGTGCATGAGCCTAGTAGTATTTTTACAATTTCCGAGTGACAAATTTATTAGTAAACAGTGATGATAATGTAATTAACACTAGAAGGGATACAATAGAAATGTGACAAACATGGTCTAAACATGCAGTATCCTCCCTTTGACAATGGCAATGCTTTCCTTAGAAATGGAACTCATTCACTTAATGGGCTTCATAGAATCATAGTTGACTTTTTGATATTTGTCTGTCTGTCCAATTGCAGTAGTAAGGTAGAGTATGCAAGCATCCATAATTCTCATCTCTATCAGTGCAATTCTTTTCTTTTTAATCTTTGTTGGTGTTTTCTTCCATTTTCAATTTTGTTGAACCATTTATTACCCAACCTGTGATATACTCAGAAAAGTATGAATATGCTAAGAAGTTTGTGTGCGTTCTGTACGCATCTCTTACCTTCAGATCATTTACAGAGTCTGTTAAATAATCTTTTCTTTTTTTCAGATCTGACTATATGATTATTATAGCTAGCAAAACATATCCTCATTGTGTGATAAGTTAATAGTTGCAAAATGTGATGTGCTAATTATGCATAGAAGACTTTTATCCATTATTGCAGGAATGGGGAACCTTTTTTGGCTGAAGTCCTATTGAATCTTAAAATAACTTTGGTGGATCCTGCATTTACATACATCTTATTAAGAGAGAATATGAAAAGGTCAGAGGCTGTTGGAAAACGATGTTGCAGGCTGTCTCTGTGCAGCAGACTGTCTCTAGCCAATGGATCAGAGATTCCCCACCCCTGTATTATTGAGAATTCAATATCTTGTATTTTAGGTAACTTCCAGTTTTGCTTTCCAGCTCTAAGCTCAATTTTAATGATTTCTGTCTCTCCCTCTGCTTTTTTCAGAAGAACAGTTTAGATGGAGGAAGTGAAATTGATTTAGCACTCAATGGGCAGCTTGGACTGGTCAAATAGGAGACTGGTATGATTCTTGAGATGTGCATTGCTCTGTGGATGGCATCCTCTGATTTCCTAGGAATTAGTCTTTTATTTGATGCCCATGCTGCTCTTCACTCATTTCTCTCTTTCAGCTTAGAGAGGATACTGCATCTTTTTTTCCTGAGACCTGCCTGTAAATGGCCATTAGGGGGAGGGAGGGAATGGGTAGCTTGGTTTTGTAATTTTGGTATGATATATCTTTAAAGTAATTAGTCAAGAAGCATGAATGAACTTCCGTGCAATGACAGTAATCCAGGCAGAGATAATGTATGTAACAGGGAAAAAAGAAACCCAACAAAACCAAACAAACAACCCTCTGCATCTAATAAGTTTCTGAGAAAATTGGACACGTGGGCCATTTACAGCAGAGCTCTGGGGGACCTGTGTGCTAAAAGTCAGGTTCAATTCTAAATGGACGTAGCTGCACCATTGAATAAAGTAGTTTAGTGCTTGGGAGAATCAATTGAAAAATACCTCTGAAACTGGAATGCAAAATAGCACAGTATGTAGGGGGAAGAATCCCTGATGCAAACAAAGCCATAAGATGATTTAATAAGAAAATAGAACTTTAGTAGCAATAACTGTTTTGCATGTGATAGTAAATAACTTGCATTAGCAAGACTGTACAGTAGAGTAAGTGGGTAATAACCAAATAAGTTTGTGGCGCTCTGTGCTGCAGGGAGTTGTGTGAAGAGTCTTCCTGAGAAGAAGGGTGAATTCTTCTTATGTTCCTCTTGTTGGAGGGAATTTGGCACTTGAATACTAAGTTAAGGAACTTGATATATATATATTAAAAAAAGAAAAATTAGTTTTGCCACATGTCTGAAGCACTGTCAGTGAGTGCTGGGGGAAGGGCAGACAGTTCTCTTTGAAAGGATAGCTGAAGTTTCCCTGTAATTTTTTTCTTCTTTTGTAGCCTAGCACTTGCTCTGTTTCTCTGAGAAACGAAACTTTTCCAAATGCTATACTGTGAAGAGAACCTGACTCTAAAGTTAGAAGCTTTTGTGGTGGGAAGTACTTTCTGTTTTCTTTGTTTATAAAGACCAATCTGAGATAGTCTTTAAATTTAAAAAAATAAATTAAAACATTAGAAAGCACTTGACACTCAAAACATTTGTACAGGCCAAGCACAACTGTAGAATTCTAAAGATGTTACAGCAGAAAATAATTTCAGCTTTGCTAAATCCTCTTTCAGACCATAATTGATTTCAGTTAATGCCTGAAGTTTTGCAGAGGAAAGTACTGTGAAACCTCTGGTAACACAAAGGGTTATTGATCTACACCTGTAGATCTGCATCCAACAAATTATTTGCTATCTTTTATTTGCATAAAAGAGCCACAGGAGTTCTGAACTGTTCCTAGTTGACACTTTTCAGTGTAGATACCTCTTCTATAGACACAGTATGGCCCAACAGATAGTAATGTATTCTGAACAGAATTACTTGATCCGAGGTTTAGATCAATCTGGCTGCATTTCTTCTGGGAAACTGAAGTAATTTAGACTGTGACTTCCAGCTTAATGGAAGCTTCTTGTGTTTTTAAAGCATGGGGGTGAAGCACTTTAGCTCTTCATAAATTGATAATGGAACTGTGAGGGCTGTGAGGCTTTTTACAGTATAAAGTAACAGGATAAGCATAATAATGTCTAAATTAAGTGTTGGCTAATATGTAATATGCTTATGAAAAGCTAATTGATCTGACAGATTGTAATCAGCTTAAGTTCCAACTAGTGAATTTTTGATAAAATTGGAAGCTGTCCATAGGGAACCTTCATTTGATTGCTCTCTGATTACATTAGGGAAATTATGAATTTACTGTGGTCTGTGGTCAGCAAGTACATTTACATAATAATGAAATTATGATGAAAACAAAGTCATGTTCATGCTTCAGAAGTATGAACTTTGTGGCTGAGCAGAATTCTTCAAGGGCATATCCACTCAGAAGAGGGGGGAGGAAATTAAGACTGATGTCGCCAGGCAAGCTATCTACATATACTTCCCAGTTCAGGCTTTTAAAAATGATCTGAATTCTGTGGGCTGCTAGACTAGCAATTACTATTCACACCAACAAAAGGAATCCCTTTGTCTTTCAGCTCTTGTACTATGGCATGACTTTTGCTTCAACCTCCTTGATTTAACAGCTTCTAAACCTAAGTGGAGTGTTAGGTGCTACCATACTTGCGTGTGGTCTATCAAAGGTACCATGAATGACCAGTATGGACATGGCTCCTTTAGCAGTACTAAACCCAGATGATACAAATATGATACAAATGTATTCTGTTTGTATACTACTAGGGGATAGTAGTGCTGCTGCAGAAAGTCTAGCCAGTTCTTTTGTTGGGAATTGTACCTTCTGGAACTGAGGGTAATTGTCAAATTTAGGAGAAAAAAGGAAGTCTTACAAAGACATCTTGATAGTAAGTGAGAAGAAATTGTACTGAGCTTGACTGTACGTGAGGATTGCACTGTCAAGAGCTGGCAGTCTGGTTTTTTTGGGCAGAAAAGGAAAACAATATTGAAGATAAAATAATTTTTGATGTATAACAAATCTTAGAAAATACTGCTCCTTGCATCCTTTGGAGACTGGCTGGTCTTCCTCCAAAAGTAATAATCCTGCTCGCTGGTCAGGTACAGAGCTGCAGAATGACAGTTTGAGTTAGATTCCACTGGATTTCTTTCGTGGAACGACCCAGGATTTTGCCCCTGTAGCACTTTGACTGGCACACAAAAGCCAGCAGTTGAACCAGGATGTCTTGCTCAACACTGCAGAACACTAACCATGGATTCTGATGTCTATTCCCTTTCAGTCTCTACGTTCCTCCTGCATTTTAGAGAAAGTGTCAGTGTTCATGATGTCAGCAGAGTGTGTTTCTGTCTCTGAGCCTTTGTACTGGGTTATAATACAGACAGATTCCCAAGACTTTACCCCATCTAATGTTAAAGATTAGAAGGCAACTTTCTGTTCAGTGTGTCCTATGTAAATCCTGTCTGCTTCTCTCCACTTCCCCTCCAAATGAGTGTGTTTGCAGGTCAAATAAAGTGCAGGTAGTTTGTAATGCCTTAGGCATGAAGAACTGCATGGAGAAACTGAAGGAAAGCAGCACAGGCCCACAAACCAAATCTTAGAGCTAGTATTCTAATTATGCATGATTGAAAATGTCTAGTGTAATGTAGTTATTACCAGTAAATTGAGATATGCATTTATACATAATGAAGCAATAGGAATTAATATACCAATAGCTTGAACTTCCTGCTTTGATTCTCAAATTTCGGGTTTTTTTTAGAGAATGTGCTGCCTCTGTAGAGAAGGGGGCAGAATGTATAGATAGGGACAGAAGCATGGCACCAAAACTGTAAATCAGGAACCAGGATCAGCAGAACTCGCCTTTATAACCTCTTGCCTGGTTCATATCACTGTCCTGAGCATGTGAAAAGCAGGGCATGAACTAAGCATGTTTAGAGGCGAGATGAGGTTTCTCACCTGCTGCAGCTGTAGCAAGGAAAAGGGTGCAGAGTTTCTTACATGGTGCAGGGGGAGCGACTGGTGGGAAAGAAAAAAACCAAACCCACAAAAAAATCACCCCAAAACCCAAGCCAACAAACAAGTAATGGAAACCACAGACTCAAATTGAGTGTAGTATTTGCCAGACAGTAGGTAGTAAGCTTGAATGTGAGAGAAATTATTTGGGGAAGACTGAAATTAATAAGCACAGTACGTATTTTTCAGGTGTTGAATAGCTTTTTAATAGACAGTATTTTCAGGTAACTAGCCACATAGGCAGCTGTACTGAAGCATACTGGTACCAGCCAGCAATAATGGCATCCACAGGAATGAACCTGAAAATACTGATAATATTGTATATTTTTTAAGTTCTTTAAAGAGATTTTAAAAACAGAAAATGAGATTTGATCACTGAGGGTCTTTTATCTTCTGCAACAGAGGTTGCAATTGTCTTTTTTCTTTATTTCACTTATTAAATAAAAGGGAATTTGGGTGCCATCTTTCTGTAAACTCTAGTGTGTTCTCTGTAATTCAAGTCTCTTAGTGGACAATGCAGACAATTTCTGCTGGCAGTTTGAAAAAAAGAGAATGTGTGGCATAGCCTACGTCACTAGTACTTTTCCAAGTTTAAACTTGTAATTAAACATGTTGAATACTGGCTTGTTACTGCAGAATTTCATACTTGTAGCTTAGCTTAATTTTGTAAGTGGGCTTAACTTGTGCAGAACACTTCTCCATGCACAGAGGCCCAGTCCTCTCTCTTAAGTAGAAAGAAGTGTCTTGGAGGAAGAAAAGGTGTGTCAAGTTAACTCTTGTTCGTACTTCATAGCCAACCATTCATAAAGCACTGTGTTTTGGGTTTAGAATGGGAATTGTGGTTTTACCTATGAATGCTCTTTTTAGGTATGTAAGGATTGCCAAATGAAGATAGGGATATTAGAAGAGAAGATAACTATTCCATGGTGTCACAAGTTAGACTGAATGAAAGTCTTTGAGCCAACTTCTTCAAGAAACAAGAAAATTTCCAAGACAAATTTAGCCCAGTGATTAACCATGGTCATTTTTAATTCTTTAGAACACTATGCATGGTTTTAAAGTCTGTTAAATACTTTTTTTTGTAATGAGTAAGCCATTGTATCCTTTGTATTTCCCTTCAGTATAACCTGGGGAGTAAGATACTTCAGGATGTCAGTGAAGTTACTTTCCTTTTGAAAAATGTAACAGCAAATGAGAAGTATTAGGTATAAATTCCTAAAAATTACCTTAGTACTTAATAGGCTAAAGAATACTTATACTGAACTTCTGATAGCATTTTTGCATGGATTAGTGGAGGAAATTATTGGTGTGACTATAAACTATGTACTCCCATTGCACACGTTTTACATGGTAACAGTGAAAGAATGTCTCCCTGATTTTTTTCCAAAAGGCAGCTTGCTTTTATATCTATGCATCTTTGAGGATTTCAAGATAAGATTTTATTCTTTTGACACTGTAAAGAGGAACTGTTTAAAAATGAACCTGGAAACTCTGCACCTGTATACAAATTTTTTTAGCAATAAAGCAGCACAGGCTGAGAATGCACTAAAACTGGATGTGTCATCTGTTCAGAAGACAAATTAACCAAATTACTGTACATTCCACTCCACTTCTGAGGTGTACTTGCTGTCACTTTGTCAAAACTTAATAACTCGAGCTGAATTCATATATGGTGGATATCTGCTTTGGGGCCAGCTGTCCCAGCAGTCTTCGGGCACAAGAGCTTTCTGACTTAGCAGCTAAACAAAAATTGTTATTCCACTCATTCTAAGATGCATAACTTACCAGTTAAGAGCTTCAAGGGTTGTTTTAGAGGGTTGCAAAACCCGTTTCTTGTATTGATTGCCTAAAAGTAACAAGGCCCCTCAGAAAACGGTTTTATATATGTATTTATTGTTTTGGTGACTACACTTCTGAAAAATTCCTTCTGTGGCTGGCAGAGGTCCTCCCAGTTTCAAAGATTACAAAAAGGCAGTTTAAAAATTTACCAGCTATTCTTTAGCACATACTTATTATTTATTTAAATTCATGCTAAGTAATGTGATTTGAGGAACCATTACTTTAATGCTTCATAAAAAATGAGGACCCAAGCAAGATGATGTTTTTCTTTCTGCAAAATTAATCAAAGGAAAAGAACTAGGCCTAGGATTCACATAATATTGGCAATGATTTGCACAATATGAATTTCTGAATCTCAGCTTCTATTTAAGAAATTCCTTCTTCACAACTTTAAATGTAATACAAAACTGCAACTGACAGCTTGCTTTTTGTTTTAGGGATCAACACTAATGAAGCAAAACAATTTAGCATTATTCATAGTACAGATGTAAACCAGCAAGAAACAGTCTTCCTGTAGCAAGAAACTGTCTCAATGCAGAAACTGGAATGAAAGGGCAAAGGCAAATAGTCCCATTATCAATCACATTTCTTAGACTCAGTGAATAAGAGAAGCACTAAGGAAGTACTACAAAGGTGGCATTAGAATTTGTTAGAGTCCCTCCTCTCCTTGCAGAATGACTGTTGATATTATGTGGTTTTGCTTACCACAGTGAAATGAGACCATACAGAACTCCCAAACAGAAAGCAGCATGGTGAGCATTAGTAGTAGCCTAAGTGCCAGCTGCTCACCTAAAACCTCTGAGATGCCTTACAGTGAATTCTGTCCCCTCTGCTCCAAGACCATTATGAGTTATTTTACAAATAAGACAAAGGACAGATCTGGCAGCAGCAATAATGAGGTCTGCGACCTGCTGGTCATATATATGGAAGGAGAAGGCAATCTGCATCTCTGGAATTAAGCTGATAAAGTAAACAGAAAGCTCTCTAGACTACTACAGACAACTACTAAACTTTCCATTAAGTTCCTTGTCCCTTTAGGGAAAAACATTAGCCCTTTAGGCAGCAAAAGGGAGAGGAAAAGGGCCCTAAACCTTCCAACAGACAAGAATTTGGGGTAACAAAGTAACAAAGGATAAGTGCTTTCTTTTCTGTAAAATAATTTTATAAATGTTTGGAAATAAGTAGAACCAATTTTCAACAAAGAGAAATGCCAATGAGCCATGAGTAGGTATTTTTATGAAACAACTGGCCAATTGAAGGCAACAGGGAAATCATAACTTCAGGAAAGCGGCGCTTCCACGATTGTGCAGAAGACTGTTCCTTGGTTTCATAGTTGATGTTCCAGAAGGAAATGGTCAAATCTGTTCAAGGCAGTTGCTCACAGCCTTAGCTGGCAGAATTTGGCTCAGTCCTGGTTCCTGGGGCTGCACTTCAGCAGACTTGGCAGGCACGTGAGTTGTCCTGCACCTGAAATCCAAAACCTTGTGTTCGGCCTCCACGGTGCCATCCAGACTCAGGCACTAAGAACACTGCAGCATCTCTGACGTGCTCATCTGCTGCTTTCGTAGGCAACACACAGAACTAAATCTCAAAACTATTCAGGAGTGCAATTTGCAGTGGCTCACATATCAGATATAGCTAATGAGCCACTTGACCAAAAACTAGCTGCCATTAAAACCAAGGCTGCCATTAACACTGTGTCTTTATTAAAAGGTAGGACAAGAGCTTTATGTTTCTAAGAATGTTCAGTTTGTAATGGTGGCTCTTGAATATCATCACCTTGTTAAATGTGTTTTGCATAGCTCCAGAAACCTGACTTCAGTGTTTCAAAGGCTGGTTTTCTCCCTGAAGTCATTAGAAAAGCCAAAGCCACAGTTACACAGCCTCAGAGAGTGATGTGCTGCATGGGTGAGCTATTCAGTCTTCCAAACATAACTTCAATATGTCAGATTTTCAGGTGTTCCCCTGAAGAGATGCATTTCATCATCGGTTCTCTCCACAGACAGATAAAGTGACAGATCAACACTCAGACCTGGTCTGGTGCATTCTTTTTTCATAATGACCAAACTCAGCAGAGATGCAAAAACAACTCCAGCACTGCTTGAAAATGGGTATTAGTTGGCATTAACTCTTGCATATCCTGATAGTAGGTCATCTGGATCTGTTGAAGAGTTTTGCCATTCTGTTACATAATTATTTTGTTCCAGTTCCTCCAGCTTCCTTATCACTAATTCCATGCGACCATTAAAGTCCACAAGCTTTTCTTTCACCTAGAAAGAAAGAGAAATTGAGAGTGTCAAAAATAGCAAAAACGTCCTTAACACTTGATCTTTGAAGGACCTATGCCCCACTTGAAGTGGTTAAAGAGCAGCTCACTTTCAAGATGAGAAAGGAGAAACAATTCTGTGATTCCGTGAAAATACAGAGGGCTTGATCTCCATACTGCCTGTTTAGTACTGACAAAACCAGCACCCAGATCACAGGGCTGCACTGCAAACTGGAGATGGTGACATGACTGTGTGCCAGTAGCAGCCCTTCCAGGGACATAATGGAAATAACTACTTAAGGAGATGGAGTTGCTGCAGTTTAACTATGATGAATCTGATCTTTCCTACTTAACTCAAGTTTTCACACAGCCAGAGACCTTCTTTTACAATATGTGGACAAACTGTTTCATCATTACCTTAGGAGTACGTGTGGACATTATGTATCAAAAAGTAAAGGCCAGATGTTTGAAAGAATATCCAATTTGAAGACCAAAACAGGAGGGAGGTCCTAGAGTTGCCTCTGAAACTACAAATACTGCCATGCTGTTTTGAGCTTACGCACACATGAAAATATAACTCCTTAAAAATCCCTTTCAAATCAAAAAATTCTATTTTTAAATTCTTCAACAATGACAACACAAGTCGTAATACTTAGGCCAAGTCTGTAAAAATTATTTTGGGGATTTTTTTCTTTGCAAGGTATAGAGATAAAAGGGTAACAAACTTTTGCCAAAATTTAGCTAGAATTGGATATATTCTGTAGTTTAGGGGTCTTAGAAAATGTTCCATGTCTCATGCATTGAGTCAGTTACTGTCATATAAGGCAGCATTTTCTCAATCTTAGTCACTTAAAAACTGAAAATTGTATCAATGTTTTTGAATTAATTCCAAAATTATCAGCATTTTAAAAGTATTTTCCATTATTGTGGAAATCTTACTTTATGTAGGTGTTCCTTTAAGGTCACAGCTGGAAAATTCACCTTAGAAGCTTCTATAATCATTTGGTTTTTTAAGAGGTAACTGGAAAACAAAAGGGGAAAGGAAAAAAAACCACAAGAAAAATGGTTAAAAAACCTATAGTTGCATTATTTAGACAGATGGTTTAAGATGATTTTAAAGCAGATACAAGGTTATTGCCAAAAGTAATAATTATGAAAATATTCAAAACAAACCATGGTTTTACTTTGGAATCAAGATCCTCCCATCACCAGCTATAAGTAATTTACAGCTTCTATAATCAAGCCCTCAGCCTCTTATGGAATCACTTTGATACCTAGCATTAGCTAAATGAATCTGGAACTGAAGAGATTTCAGTATTGCACACAACTAAATTCAAAGTCTTACATGAAGACACTCAGGAGGTGCAAGGCAAATCAAAGGGATTCACATCAACACAATTTAGACATAAAGGATATTAAAATCCCACACCAATGTGCTCGACACAGGTCAAACCACTTTTGCTAGCTGTAGGCTGGTTGTACAGTAACTTACAACTACCATAAGAATGCACTGTGCTCACCAGATGATGCTGTCCTTGAAGAAACAGAACAAGCCTCGGAGATATGCCAGGTCACCGCCACAAGAATAAAGAATGAAGCCCACGGCCAAGCCACACGACCGACAGGATAATAAATAATAAGCACTAAAAGGAGAAAGGGAAAAGTGTTCTTAAACAGAAGCTTTTGAAACCACAGATGCTGCATTTTGTCAGAGGGCATCAAACCTTCAGTTCTGTTGGGGCAAAATCCAAGGCATAATAATGCCTCCTCCTCAAAAAAATAGTATCTACAAAAACAACATGACCATAAAAAATTGGGTATGTTGTGAAAGAAGTAATCTCTCTAATAAGTGAAGTTGTTATTAAGGAAGAAAATACACACCTTATTATCACAGAGTGGTTTAGATTATTCTACTCAAACATGATTTCAATGATAAAACAATGGATATACCAGGTGAAAATTCTTTCAAATAAAACAAATTATTTGCCCATGCAGAGATAGGGGCAAGGAAAAAAGTCAAAAAAAGAGCAAGTCTTATATTGAAAAAGTTCCGAGTCCTGACAGTTTGTAAAACAGTTTTTAAACATCATTTAAACAAGCTACTGGTTCTGTAAGCCCCTAGATGACATGTTAAATTCTTCCCGTTAGATAACCAACCTTGTTAACTCTAAGTTCATGAACAGGGCAGCACAAGTTTTTTATTTTCAATATTAAGAAAAAACAACCAATCAAAAGCCGCCCCTCCACAAAAAACTAAACCAAACCGACCAAAAGCCCACCAAACCAAACAAAACCCAGAGGTATTTTAAGAGGCCTTTTAGGGGAGGGAAGAAAGGGACCTACAAGTAAAGCTGTCTTCTACTGCATTGCTCGAATGTTTCCACCTACGGAGGTTAGAACAGCAAAGCTTTTGATTTCAAGTGAAAATTACATCCCTACAAAAGGTTTCTCCATCCGAAGTGTGAAACAGGTACATTAGTCACTTGGGAATTTTCCAATCCCCTCAGAACCTCCCGCGCACAAGCCAGAGGATCTCCCGGCCTTGCAGGAGCCCGGCTTTGCCCGCACGATTTACCGCCCGATGCCAGGAACTACGGGAGCTACGCACCATCCCAGGAGGGCTCCCTCCAGGCCGACCAACAGCGAGTCCTCCCAGGTCACATCGCTGGTGACTTCTAAGGAGAAAGAGAGAGAGACGCGCTGCAGCCGAGAGCCCCCGGACCAACCCCTACCCAGCCGCCGCCGCCTGCCCTGAGGCTCGCACGGGGCAGCGGCGCGTCCTCAGCACCCGCCGGCCCGACGAGGCACTGACTGAAGCAGACGAGGATGCTAAGCCCCGGCGGCTCCTGCCCGCACAACTGCAGCGAGTCCCCCAGCACGGTCCAGCAGCCGCGGCAGTGGAACACGGCGCACTCCTCCGGCAGCGGACCTTGCCGCCGCGGCGGCGACGCCGGCACCGCGGCCGGCTGCACGGAGCATGACGACGACGGCAGCGGACCCTGCCGCCGCCGCGGCGACGCCGGCACCGCGGCCGGCGGCATGGAACAAGACGGCGACGGCAGCGGACCCTGCCGCCGCCGCGGCGACGCCGGCACCGCGGCCGGGTGCACAGAGCATGACGGCGACGGCAGCGGACCCTGCCGCCGCCGCGGCGACGCCGGCACCGCGGCCGGCGGCATGGAACAAGACGACGACTGCGGCGGCGGCGGCAGGGGCGCCGACACCGACATCCCGGCAGGTAGCGGCGGGGGCGGACGCCCGCTCCACGACGATGGTCCCGGTGAGCTGCGGGTTCTGGAACAGCTGTTGCAGCTGCCGCCGCACCGCCATCTCCTCCCGCCGAGCGCTCGGACGCGAGGCCCGCCCTCCCAGCCTCACGATTGGAGTGCCGTTGGCAGGTCTGCGTTGCCATTGGTCGCTGGGCGCGTCAATCCTCGCCGCCCGCGGCTATTGGGTAGCGGGCCACACCGCGCGCGCCTTTTTCTGCCGGGAACGCCTCATCGCGCTTGAAAATAAGCACGCGCGGCAGACCGCGCCGTCATTGGCGGCTCCCGCGCCCCGCCCCTTTGGGGTACGCCCCCTTCTCTGGCCCAGCCAATGGGCTGGCGCGGCGGGCCAGTTCGAACGGCGGGGGCGGCGCGAGCGGTGTCGGTTGGTCTGTCGGAGCTGCTGTCATGGCGCTCGCTCCGCTGCAGCCCCTGGAGGTGCTGAAATACTCCGAGCTCCAGCGCATCGCCAAGACCGTCGGGCTGAGGGCCAACCTTCGGGTGAGGCGGGGGCAGCTGTGAGGGAGCGCTGCCCACGAAACTCCGGGTTCTGGGGTGCCCCGGCACCCGGCCGTGAGCCGAGGGAACGCCTCCCCAGCCACCCGGTGCTCCCCACCCCCGGTGCTGGCAGCGGCAGCGCCCGCGCCGTGCGGCGGTGGCTTCGCGCTGGGGCGCCCCGGGGGTTGTGCTGCCGTCCGGGATGTGGGCGATCACTCGGGGAGGGGAAGAGCGGGGCTCCGGTGTCCCTCGGGCATCGAGAAGGGGATTCTGCCCCTCCTCCCCTCGCCCTGGTGGCCCGATTGTTCCCCCATGCCGGTGTCCCCGCGCTGCTTCCCTCCCGTGGGAGTAGCTGTGGTTGTTTGTTTGGCTTGGGGGTTTTGTTGGTTTGGTTTGGTTTTGGTTTTTTTTTTTACGGCTCGGAGTGGGAGGAACAGTGACAACACAGAGGAGGGAGGAGAGGGCGCGTTTGGCCGTCGCGGTTAATTAAGGGCCAGAGGTTTAAGGAGCCCCAGGTGCCTGCCTGGAGCTGCAGGTGCCTGAGAGAGACACGGCCTGGCCCTCCTGGCCGGCGCTGCCAGCAGCGGCAGGAGTCATAAAACCTTGAAAGATCCACGGCTTGGGTGCACAGGGCAGCTCCCTGTCCTCACAGGACTGAGAGTTGTTCTGGGAATGTTAGTTTTGGGGTACTCTGATTGTTTTTATGCAGACTTTTCCACTTAGGTGTTTAAGAGTCTTTCGTAGCCTGAATTATCAACGGTGTGTTTTCGTTGTTACTTTATTGCTGTTACTGCTGAATGTATGTGAGGGATGAAAAGAGTGCTTCGCGTGTAGCATGGGCAGACAGAAGCAGTTGCAGAAGTAAAACAGTTTGTCTCATTCCTTGGACAATTAACCTCCTGGAAAATAGATCAAGAGAAGCCTAGTTAGCGAAATTTGCCTTTGTGCCTCTGTGGAGAATATGCTGCATATTTATCTGTGGCCTTAGCCACTTTCTCTAATTGACTGGAACAACTCCAGTTGTTGGATTCAGAAAATGTTCTGCTTGTTTGTTGGATCAGTTTATAGGATGCTTATCAGTTTATAGATTGCGCTTATGCAGTTCCTCAATGACCTAAGGGACTGTTTGTTTCATGTGTTGTCTTGATTTCTCTTCAGGCAGACAAATTGTTGGAATCATTGAAGCAACACTTTGAAAGGACAAAAGAAGAAAGTGAAAATACGGTAACAGATAAGAAATCAGCTGTTGCTTATAGGAAATGTAAACCTTAATTTGTAACCCATAGAGCAGGGCATGTGCTGAACGGTGTTTTTGACCACAATGGAAACTGTGGTCGAAATACCTTTTTCTTCTTAGTGCCCTTAGTTTAAAGTACTTATGTACTGACAGAAATAGATATGCTAATGTTAGTTTTGAAGCAACCTCTATGACTGAAAGCTGATTTCCTTTCAGCTGCCAAAATTAACAATGTATTTTTCAGCATCACTACAAAACTATTCACTGTGAACAATAACATTTAATTTCCACTGAACAAATCTTAATTCTTGCTTATTTGGCTCCAGACACTATTCAGTACCAAGTATAAGAATATTTTATTCATTTTGCATGCCTGAATGAAGGGGACTCGATACTAATTGGAAAGTGTTTTGCATCTACTACAATTTACTTCCACTTTATAATGAAATTTACTTTCCATTTACTTCCATTTATAATGAAAGCTTTGTGCAACTTCCTTTATTTGCCTCTTAGTGTATTGTTTTCTTAAATTTTGTAAGTTATATGTGAGCTGAATTATTTTGTTGAGTGTGGCCATGTTTTTTAAGTTTTTGATTAAAGTAATTTTTTTCTCTGCTTTTTCTAAAGTATATCTCCCTTTAAGTGCATCCCTTAAAAATCTTCAAAGGTTTGAGGAACTGGTGTAAACCTTGTCAGCTTTTTAAAAAATTTTCACAAGCAGGAAGGGAGCTCTGTTTTTATTGGTGAAGAGTATTCCACAAATGTGGGAGGGTCATGGCATCATGCAAGTGAGGTTTCAAATATAAAATATTAGGCTTTAGAATCTTATTAAAATGAAATATGATAAACCAACCGTAGGAATAGTATTTAAAGTCTCCAAACGATGAGCTTTGATGCTTAGGGGATAGTGCTAGATAGTGCCAGTTTCTTGATTACTATGCTGCTACATAGTATGCTACTTTTTATCCTCTGTGTAAAATACTTTTTTCATAATGAATTGAAACTGTCTCTGGAGTATTTAATTTATATTTGTGTAAAATATGTTCCAGTTATAGTATTTTTTCTGCCACAGGGTCCTGGAAAGAGTGCATCTGCTTCCATTAAATCATATGAACTGAGCAATCAGGAGGAAATGATGTCTGATTCAGTGTGTTTTATTACAAAAAGATGTAGTAAAGATGAGAAAATAACTAGACAGAAGAGGAACTCCCATGAGGAAACTAATACTGTTGAAGAAAACCCAGTGCTTTCCAATGAGAATCAGGTGATTTGCATTGCATGCTTTTGTGTGCTGATTGTCCTCCCTTCCTCTCAGCATAATTTAAGCACACTTGATTCCTTTCCCATCACCATTTGTAGATGGTATATGTTTATATAGGTGTGTATATAGACATGTATAAAAATTCATATGCAAGCATTCTGGTCCTGGTCTATGGTAGCACTGAGTTTTGTTTATTATGGCACTGTGCCATAACAAACAGACATTACTTGCTAGTCATTACTTCAAGAAAATAAATTCCTCTAAGAAATATACAGTTCCAAACAGTTTATCTGAATGTAAGACTGCTTTTGCTAGTTCACTGTAGTATTCTGAATCATGGGTTGGTTTCAGAATTTATCTAAAATATGGCTGTTCTCACTTTTTTGATACAGAAAAAAATTATCAGAAATTGCACAATTGCCTAAACCTCATGATCTTTATTGTGATGGTTGTGTGACTGAGGGAAAGTTTCAAGGTGAGATGGCGGTAGATTTTTTTTTTTCTTGAGTTACAAGGAGTAGGTAAACTAAGAACTGTCTGAAAGGCTTTTACTGAGGTAGAGCAGGGAAATGAGAAAATGAGCAAGTGTTAGTGTATTTTAGTGTTAGAGAATCATGCAGCATACAAAAATACAACAGTAAAAAGCGACATCCCCAGTGAATTTATTTTTACTTTCAAATAATTAACTTTTATCAATAAAGGTAATTTTATACTAAAATGTGAGAGCTATGCAGATCAAAGCTTTCTAATACATCTAAGTTTGTGAAGTGACAGGGTAAGTATTTCACAGGTTAATTCAGTTTGGACTTCAGAAAATCTCTTGCTCGATCTCCCAATCAAAGCAGACTCAGCTATGAGGTTAGAGCACAGTGCTTTAGGCTTTATCCAACCTGATATTGAAAACCCTTGAGGATGAAGGCTTTGCACCTCTCAGGGCAATCCGTTCCACTGACTCACTGTTCTCAGAACAACATCCTTTCTTTATATCCAGTTGTTGTTCCAGCTGGTTAAATGAAGTATATTGAAATTGCAGGTGTATTCTGAAATGAAGGAAAATGAAGTGCCTCAGGGTGAGCACAAAAAGGGACAGAAGGTATTACAAAACAAAAACCAAATAACTGAAGAGAGAGCTGTTGAGAATCCAGGGATGGGTGCTGGACAGAAGAAACAAACAGAGAAGACTTCTACTAAAGGCAGGGGAAAGCAGCGTAAGTAGAAAATTGGATAAAAGTAACTTTAATTTGTGCTGCTTAGAATAACCAAAAGATAATTTTATTGTGTCTTCAAAGGTTTTTGTGGCACGTCTGTTGATCAGTACCTTGTTTTGGGCATACCAGAAGAAAATTGGTGTGGTTTGAGTTTGTGTTACTTGTTTATCATATTGTAACACAAATCCACAAATTCTGCAGTGTAGGAATTTTGCTGGCTTTGACTTCAGAAGTCTTTTTTTACTGAAGGAGTTCTCAGAGATCTGAGTGTATTTGAGTTTCACATTTCCAAAAGCTTCAGTGTCTTTGGGAATACCCTTAAGGTGTTATTTGGCCTCTAAGAGGTGGCAAGAAAGGGAGAACTTGTTTCCTCATGCTTCATTTATCTTTTTCTGGTGAATGGCTTTATCTTTTCCTTTCTAGGGGTAAAATTAGCAGAAAAGAACTCAGAACAAAGGAATTTTCTCATTTGTCTCAACTACCTAAGAGTATCTGAATGTATTCCACTGGATCACTTTTTCATCTGGTGGCATTTTTAGTCTTCAAACATGATGCCACTGAAAATATGAATTAATTTGTCCCCCACTGCTTTGTGTATGCAGCTGACAAGAAGAAATGAGTTTGTCTACCCAATCTGATAATTTCTTGATATCGGGAGTCTGTCAAGTGAGATACACTCCTGCATTTGCTCTGTTAGGCTCAGTGTATGTAGTCTGTAAGTTTATGACAGATGTTCTTGTTGTTCCATAAAATTTACAAGGACAATCTTATGGGACACCACCAATAATTTTGAACTAACTCAAAAATGTGTGGTTTTCTATGAAGGTTGTTTTTAAAAACAAAAGCAATAGGATATGTGGAGGATGCTTGGGTTGAGGCAGCACCGACCCCTTACTGTTGGTACAGTGCTCATCTCTTCCTATAGCTGTAGTAACAAGTGTCTGCATTTAATGTTGACAATTTGATTTTTCAACAATTGTTTTTAACTGCACACCATTATTTGTTTCCAATAAGGATTTCTTTCAATATATTGGAGTCTTCTAAGTTACTATGGGGGGATGTGAATGACCAGAAATGCAAATGTTTGCAGTTGATATGCAAATACTGGACTTGATGTAAAGTCTTTACCTGATTTTTTTTTTTCTTAAGAAAATTAATCATTAAAATGTGAACATGAGCTTATTACTATACCTGAGAGCAGAGATGACAACAATAACTTGGACTCTGTATGTAAATAAGGCAGTGGCAGAAAGGTTGGTCAAAAGGTATTTTTTCTTTAGTATCAACATTTAAAAAAACACAGCTCAAGACCTGTGAATTTAAAGTTTTTGTTTACTACAAGCACAGTTCTCTTGTAAACTTTCCCTGAAAAATATTTTACTATCATAAGATACTAGCCTAGTAGGACTTTAGGATTCATGCTGGGCATGTGCTTTGTCAAGATATATTATTACTGGCAAACCAATTAAAACACTTTTGAGAGACTTAGAACATACCTATTACAGCTAGTTTTATTTCTCAAAACCTAAACCCACTTTGAAGGCAATAAAGTGTGTTTTGAAACAAACATTGGAACAATATTTAAAACCACTGTGATTATTTTAAATCATCTTCCAGGAGCTGTAATAATTTTGTCTAATCTTATTGTAACAGGTAATGCTCATCCTGAAGGAGGGAAGATCACTTTACCTGTAGGCCGTGCATCTAGGTCTGCAAGAACAGGAATGACTGCTACCACACCAAGTAGGATAACCTACCATCTTTAGAAAGAAATGTGTTTTATCTGTGTAAAGGGAGACTTCACTTAGTGTTTTTTACAACTCAAATTTCTCTTCCTGCTCAAATAAAAAAAAAATCCTCTCTTTAAGAAGCAAGCAAACAAAAAAAAGAATCCTAAATGTTTCATTTCAAGGTACATTTTCCAGCTTGTAAATTCATAGTAGTAAATGACTGGCATGTATGTTAAAAACTGGTTTATTGAACATTTTGGTGACTTTTTAATAGAATACTTGCATTAATGATTTTCAAAGAACAGGAGCACATAGATGCTATTACTCCTGCTTGTTTAGTTTTCACTCTATAAGTACTATGGTTGTGCTGTCATTAGCTCATGTTCATCACTTCTTAAAATGCATTAATCATCTCAGATGAGGTATTTATTGTTTTCTTTAACTGCAGAATTTGGGGGTTGGGTTAGATGATTTTTAAGGCCCCTTCTAACCCAAACCATGCTTCTATGATTCTCCAGACTATCATCAGGTAGTGGGCCATGTAGCTGGTGAAATAGATTCTTCTGGTCCTGTTTGGTCAGCTGTGTCTAACAGCCTTTAATTAGAGGGATGTGTTGATTTCTTTGGGGCCATACCAATAGGTGTCACAAAATCCTCCTATTAAGTACAAAACGTCCTTAGAACCATATCAGATCTGTCAATCTTTTTATTTTTGGAATGTCTTAGACTTCAAAAAGTTGCATGAGGCTCAATTCAAGAAAATGGAATCTATTGCTGACTACATTGAGAGGAAAAAAAAACTGAATGAAAATTCCAGTGCAGTCAAGGTAAGAGATAAGACAGGAAGATGCCCATTGTTGGCATATTCATTTACTTTTGGGGCCTTTCTGTAAAAGTCTTACCAAGTCTCTTTAGATCAGTAAGTAGCTGGTCATGTGAACATGCAGTGGAATGTTATAACCAATGAAATTTAACTGTAGTCCTACATAATCAGTTGTATATAGTTATTTGTATATAACTTATATAACTATACAAGTTTTTACATGTTAACAGTGTACAGCTGTAGAAACCAACAACTAACTTGTCATTTTTGAGTAAAAATAATTGTCAGAATTACTTTTGTGAAAGATCTCCTGGAACTTTTGTTCACAACTGTTTGAATTGCTGCAAAATTTAACCAAAGGGATTTTTCAAAGAGCAGGAATGAAATATTAAGTTTCTCTTTTGTGCCTGAACTATCATCCCATGGCTGCATATGATTCTCATTAAAAATACATGCAATATGTGTTGTTCTCAGTTCTTGTATTTCACCCTCACATGGGTGAAAGCTGCTAACAGGCCTCTCACAAAGTGCAGTAGTGCCTAAAAAAGTGACAGTAATGTGTCAAGGAATGTATGAATGGATATGTCAATGGGCATAGAATCATTCACATCAGTTACTCTAGCACTGCCAGGTCCATATCAAACAGTAACAATGAATGAAACTCCTGAACACTACATTTATTTTTTTAATGACATATATTGTATCAATATATAATTTAGACAAATTACTATTGGCAGGTGCTGACCAGAAAATCAAATTCCTTGAGAGCATCAGAAAAAGACACTCCATATTCTAAGGTATGTGTTGTCAGGTCAATTTAATAATAATAAAAATACTTACATTTAAAATATGCTTTTAAAGAGGAAAAAAAGGGAGAAAACTGAAGAGGCCATATGCTTCTGATTCACTGTGTATTTTCCCTTCCTCTTGGCTGCTTCATAGACAGACTTTCAGCAGAGTCTGGTAACTCAGAATTTGGTTTTCCCTAGAAACAAGCCAGTGGCAAAAGATTTTTATTCAGCCCAAATCCAGAAAGAGGCAGATTCTCCACCACCTGCACCCCTGTTACCCTCCGGCGCTCACCACGCAGTTCTCTGAACGCTGCTAATCGAGTGTTCTATCCCAGAAGTCTTCGTTTCATCCTTCTGTACTTTCAACAGCCAAAATGAATGTCAGGTAAAAAGAACAAACCAAAGCTACCAGCCAGCCATTTGATAAGATACACGTGAAATAATCAACACTCACTGTGATTTTACTACATTATTTCTCTTCCAAACATGAACTGTGCAAGACTAATTCTGATTACTAACTTTCAGCCTGGCTTTGCGGGTGGTTAAAGCCTCACTGTGCTTGTTACTGTCTTCATTCTTCATTTTTATCTCTGTTAGAAGAATCTCAAACCCTGGCTTTCATTTTGCTAAAGCCAAATGATGCAAAATCAAGCAAATTTATTTTTCTTCTGTTACTCTGTTAGGTTTTCTATTTTTCCAGGCAACTTAATAGTTTCTGTTTATCTGAATTAACTTGTATGTAATATTTTTTTAATCTCTTCAGTATTCCAGGTGGGTCTTGCAATGGTTTTTAGGTACTTTCTTCCTTTTGTCCTCTACTTCCCCTCCCCTTTATTGTCACAGTAGGGGTCCTCTTGTGATTGACCACTATAAGCAAACCATTCTAGCAGATGGGAACTAAGCTGACACCAGAAGTCATGAGGAATTGCTAAATGAATGAACTTGTACTCAGTGCTATTATACCTCATCTCATTTCCTTTTGGAACACCATGTCTATGTCATCATTCCTCCACAGTAATCTAATTCTCTATTAGTGTTAATACTTCGTGAACTTCTGTTATCAGTATGTTTTATTCACTTCTTAATAATTTTCCTAAAGTCTTGATCAAGAAATCTTTTAAAAGAAAGAATTGAAATGACAGTCCTTATGGTATCCTACTGGTAAATGTCCTTTCACTTGGATTTCTAGTGAAAGCTTTTATTTCTATTATTTCTTTGTTGATTTCTAACTGTTATACTAAAGTTGACTTTAATCAGTTTCCTAATCTTTCCACAGTGACTGAAGTTCTGATTAGACATTCTTCCTTTGCTAACAATACAGGGTTGTTTGCAGGCCTTGGTTGTGTTTCTCTGATGACCTTCACTTTTCAACTTTTGCATGCCAAGATCATGGCTGCTGGGGCTTTTTTTTGTCCCTGACTGAAGTGTGTGTGGGATTGTTGTTTTTAAGTCAGATAATGCAGCTTCTCATATTGGTGTCTGATAATATTATGTGGCTTTGGAATGCAGGTCTTCTGCTGATTGTAAAATCAAGTTTACAAACTTTTTGGCTTTGTTTTTACTTTAAATGTCCTCTTTTTGATTTCAATAGGAAACATATGTTAAAAATACACTGCCTCTAGTGTCCTCTTGGATGAGCTTGGATGTCTTCACTGCAGCCCTAATTGATTCCTAGCAATACATCAACCAAAACATTACTCTAAGAATTTGCTTCTGAAATTCCATTCATCCAAAGTTGCACTCTAGTGGACCTTGCAACCTGTACTTCATCATAAACTTGCTTGTCCACAAAAACAGTTTTCTTCAACGTTTACTCAGTTTCTAAATCTTGCAAACTTATAGCTTATTCTTGGTACCTTTTTGCAAGATTTTGAATTTTATGCATGTACACACATATAAGTAATCATAGGTATTCATTAAAAATGTGTATATACATAGAGAATGTGTGTGTCTTGGTATGCAGGTAACTTATGTGTTTCAAAGCTCAGCTTCTTCCACCTGTAGGTCTTTGAGGTCTAGCAATTCTGTTAGTTGTCTCAGTTTTTCTTAATTTGAATTTTAAAACTAACAAAATATGAAATGCTTTACCTCAGAATCCAGATCTAAAGTAAATCATTGGTGCTGGTGAATAAATCTCTAGTTTATTACATCCAAATATATTTGCTTTTCAAAATAACAACAAAGTTAGTTCTTTGTAATTTCTAATATTACTGCTATTGACACTGGCTTGAAACCTGAAGTGTTATACCAGCAAGGTATTTTAGTACAGTTTTTGTATGAGTTGTGAACATCTTCCACACAGAAAATCTTTCTACCTGTACTAAAGCAGAATTCAGAACCTTTTATATTCTGGCACATTGCTTATGTTCCTTGTAGGTAACTAAATTTGTCTTCATATTTCTAAAACCTTTCAGGTTCTCAGAAGCCACAAAAGATAATGAGCACAAACGCTCTCTTATCAAGACTCCATCTAGAATGTCTCCCTACATGGAGGAGATCTGCACACCTGACACTCAAAAGAGCTGCAAGCTAAGTCAGAAGAACAGTAAGGGAAATGCAAGAAAAAATGATCTGACTGCATCAAAGGGTAAAGTGGATGGTGGATATTTGGCTCTTTCGGATAAAGACTTTTGTCTTACTGAATTACTAAGTTACAATCGAATGTAGACCCAGGTTTTAATTTAATTCTAATTTATGACTGGTTCTTCAGAAACTGCTGTAATATATTTATTTCCTTTGTTTTCCAGGGGTTTGACTAAAATGTTTATGTGGCATGACTTAAACATATAGTGCCCAGCTACCTACAGAGAAGAGGATAGAAAATCTTCTTTAGGGACTACGTAGCAAAAGATTCATATAGCAGATACAGGGACACTCTGTCTGCACAGAGAGGAATTCCTGACACCCTCTCAGAGGTCTCATTCTCCTTGTGGGGTTAGCATGCATCAGATGTCTAGCTGTGCTTTAGGACAACCTGTTATCAGCCTCAGCACCCTGACCAACTCAGGAACTAAAATTAAGAAAAATCAGAAGTCTTCTGGTTACTAACAATCTCTGCAGCAGCACAGCTCTGCTATCCAGCCATTGACACCCTTAGCATCACAGGGATATTTGCACAGGTCAGGAACCCAGAGCTTCCTGGTTTCCTGTATAATAATACTGATGTTTTTAAGGGGCAAGCAAAGTTCCACGCTGATTTGAAGCTGGCCTGTTCCAAAAGAATATTTCTTTGTTTAACGTGAAAAACCACTTGGTTCCAAATAGGCATTGAAGAAACACAATTTGCCTTGAAGGACTAGAAAGACACACGGATTTGTATGTGCTCTTCCATAGTATAATCATAGCTAAAGGGCCAAGTACTCTACAACTCTTGCCCTCCCTATTCTATTTCAAGTGACCTGTGTTTGTGCAATTCTGTCCTTAGATAGAATCTTGCTACTCTAATTATGGTGTCTTGATGCCTTTTGTAGTTCTTACCCCCTTCAAGTTTGGAGCTCAATCTGCAGAACCCACAAGTGCAAAGAAGACATTTGATCTCAAAGCAAGTCTCTCTCGGCCACTTCGCTATCAGCCACACAAAGGTACCGTGAGCCTGTGCAGTCTGTGTTGGCCACACCCCTTACACTCAGCTGCTCCTGCAGGGTGCATTGATACCAAACAGTGAGGGCAAAGTTCACAGTCTCTTCTCCTGTCCCTTTTCCTTTCTCTTGGGGTTCCCAGAGTCTGATGTTTAATTTCTTGATAATATATGCTTTAAGAGCCCCCTACTGAAGATTAAGATTTTATTCCACTGAATAGATGTATGTTCAGGAAATATGAAATATTTCTTACACAATGGGTTTTTTTAATCTCATGTGAGAAGCTGAACTTTGGATGGTGAGTGTTACTTCTAAGTACAGTCACCTGTTATTACTTACATAAGAACTACTTGTAGGGAATGGGCTGGTGAAACTGATAGTACAGCTTAAAGAGGCATTTCATCTTCAAGACAACCAGCAAGAAACAGGCTAGCTGGGATAAATTCATGAGAAGAAGTTAAGCACACAATTACTAAACTATTAAATTAGTCTCTCTTTTTGCCTCTAATTTGTAGGACGACTAAAACCATGGGGAGAATTTAAAGAAAATGCTGTTCTCAGTAAGTCTGGTGGGAGCAATATCTGTTCACATAAGAAGATTACAAACAGCCACATCTCCAGACAAGGTTAGTACACCACTCATCTTTTTATGAGTAGTGTTACTTAAAATAATATGATTCATTCTTCTTCTTAGGATTTAAATGTAGTTTGGGAAAGAATACTTTAGTATTAATGCCATTTTTCCTTCCAACGACTGTTCAGTTTCAGGAAGGCCAACAAAAAAGGCTCATCTGAATTTGTTAGACTTTTTTTTCTGTGAAAGGTAACAGTTCAGAAAGGTAACAGAGTTTGGAGATTTACCTTCATCTTGGAAGAAACTGTCAATATTGACAAGCTGTTACCTTGAGTGTTAGACCTGTATGTCTGAGAGAAGTATTTGCCTGAAATGTTTGGGTTAAGTCCATAATGGTACTGTTATCACTGCCTATGGCAAAGGCAGCACACTGATTAAACTTGTGTTAAGCTGTGGTCAGCTTCAAGTTCCTTTGGTTGCTTGTGTCTCTAATAAAACTTGACATGGTTTATTTTTTTTCCTCTCCAGGGAAGAACGGCGTGAGATGCTTGAGCAAGACAGAAAAAAGAAAAAGGCTCACACTCTTGGAAAACGTAGAGGCCTATCTGCATGTTAGGATGAATAAGAAGCATCCAAGACATCACTGTAAATACTATTCCTCTCATGTAAAGGCTTGTGCTGTCTGTGTATGGTTCAGGTTGCTATTAGCTAGTGGACTCCAGAGAGCAATTAATGAGACCTTGTAATGTGCCCTGAGCATAATGTTTCTGTGATCAATTTCTCCACTGAAATGAGATTTCTAAACTTTCAGGGGCTTAGAACTCTCTTGTTGCTTCATAATATTTTCATTTAACTAACTTGACTAAAAGATGTTAAAGAAGAAAATATAAGTGGAAGAAAGATGCTTAAGAAGCCTCCTTTGCAACTTAGGACTTGTGCATCAGAATGCACCTGTTGCATGCTAGAATGCAGGCTTTGGATAGCAAGCTTCAAAATGACCAGAGGTGGAAGTACCTGCTTGCCCTGTTCTCCACCCAGATCAATCCTTAAATTCTCTAAGTTACAGCAATTATGCAGCCTTTCCCATTGTGTCCTTAGGAAATAGAATTACAAAGAGAAGAAAAAATATGCAAGCTCTCTGGAAAGCTAATGCAGACCGTAATTGTAAACTTAACTTTCTAAAAAACCTCTCCTCCTCTTCATCTCTTAATAAAACTCTCTTGCTTTTCATCTCCAAGATGCTTAAAAGAGGTTAGAGTAGTGTTGAGGAACATTCAATACCTTGGTTTTAAAAGCAGTTGTTATTTTTGTATTAAAAAATAAATAGAAAAGTTGTCTGGATTTGTTAGGGATAGAACTAGAAATGTAATTTAGCAGTTGTAATCTCAGCTGTAAAAGCAATTTTTTAAATAAATTTAATGGGGAAAATATGTTGTATACATCCTGTTTATCACTGGCCTTATCATTTAATACACTACATATAACTGCTTCCTCACTGTAGCACTCATTTTGTGCACACTTGTACTTACAGCTGTGTTTTCCTGTGCCAAGTTTTCCTCACCAACTCACCTGCCTCCCACTCCATGTAAGATCTCTGCTCTGGTATCTTTAGAAACAATAACCCTCATCCTTCTTCTACAATTAAGCTGTTGAATTCTCTGCAAAAGGAAAATGATAGTACAAGATCCTGTTTCAGCTTACTTCATTATGGTCTCTTCCATATAAAATACAGGTACATTTAATATTTCTAAAGTATACTTAAACAAGGTCACTGTGGAGGAGGTCAGTGCTTTGATTACTTAAATTTGTTAAACTGGATTTCTCTGAAAAAGGGAGTTATTAAGGTTCTGTGCCAACCAGTTGAGGCTGTGAATTCTTACAACACAGCAGAGTTAGGCTAACTGCACCCAGCTGAAGTGGGATCTGCTCTGCCCTGTAAAGGTGCTAAGTAAGCCAAGCTGTGCCTCCTCAGGCAGCAGACAGAGCTGGGGCTTTCCTCCACCCTTCCTTGGGAGCATTACTTCTTTCCAACAACCTTGGCTCTGTAACATTGTAGGATTATCCTCAACAGCTCTAAGGGAAAAGTCAAGCCTGCTGCATAGCTCCTGTTTCCATTTTGGCAGTGGCAGCTTTTTCTTTTTTTAGCTATCTAGAGGAGCCAAAGCTAAAGGCTGAAGTACTTCTGCCTTTTCCACTTCTGGTGCTGCTCTTTGTATATTTCAGGAGCTGAGTCACACTTAAGTACCAGTCCCCAGAGTATTAATTCTCACACCTTTTTCAGTTTAAAACTAGCAGATGCAAGTCTTTTACAACTGTCAACAAACTACATAGTGTAGAAAATGAAAGCGTTGGACAAAAAAAGAACAACAAACTCATTAAATACTTTTATTTCAGTAAAGGTCAGGACAGAAGCCAAAACTTATCCAGGGAAGAGCTACTACTTTTTAAGAACATCACAACTGCTCTCAGGCTACACTGCAGTCCAGCTAAGTGCAGTCTCTCCAGGCTTCTGTATTTGGGAGTTTAAAGATTCCAGTGCTGTCACAATTCATGCACTTATCTCTTTAATGTTTACATAAGCTCTTCAAATTGTTAAAACCCACATGTTAAGAAGTATTTTATAAAAATAAACCAAGTATCTGAAGAATTTTCCAAAGGACACTAGTCCAACTTAGACTGGAGTATTCTTGTCATATAATTCATAGGCAAACTCTTCTCTATGAGCTCTGTCGTTTAGCAGACCAATGAAATCGATCTCCAGCTGGAATGGACCATCTACTTTATCTCCAATGGTGAATCCAAGGGTTCTAACCTAATCAAAAGACACAGAGGGTAGAAGAGTATTTATAACATTACAATCTAACTCACTTGTATTGTTCTATGAGCCTGTGGCTTGTGGGAATGCTCTCACATGAGTCACCACTGCAGGCCACCTCAGGAACTCGAGCTGCCCCAAAGCCCTGCTGGAAGTGCAGGTGTGAGCAGTGCCCATGATTTTAACAACTGCTCTAAGTTCAGGAAATTAATGCCTAGGATGTGTCAGGTGAATCAATGTGGACTGAGTCTAAACACATATTGCAAATACATGCTAAATCTACAACAGAACAAAGCTAGCTGAATGCACTGACACTCCTCTGGCTCATTCTAATGCTTTCAATGCTATTCCTTCCCCAGCAGCAAGCTCTACAAGCAGCCCCTTTTTCCAAATTGCATTGTTACAGATAAGCTACGGGAGTCACCTAAACTCTCTGCTCTGAAGAATCCATTCCTTTGCAAGCCCTAGATACACTGACTGTTTCCTGCTGTTTTTATTCCTATTTAACACTTATTTTCTGCCTTTCCAGATTCCTAGGAAAACATACATTAGTACCATGAGGGCCATTCATTTAAGAGTTGGACTTGATGGTCCCTTTGGGTCCCTTGCAACTCCAAATATTCTGTGTGTGATCAAGACATTTTATCAAGATGTCTTAAACTACCTTCATGCTGCTTCTCTGATTTTTGGGTTTCTTTAAAAAATGTTTGTAAAATTACACTGCAAGTGCATAATTTTAACTGTCAAATGCTACACATAAAATAACCATCAACAAAACTTGAGTGGAAGATGCTTAGATCAAGTACTGTTTTGCCCCTTTAACTCCTAGTAAATGTTCTTAAATACCCCATACACAACTTTATGTTTTCATTTACCACACACAAGAATAAGTACCTTATAACATGAAGAGGCCCTTCCATTTCAAATTCACAAACATTAGAGAACATTGTACGTTATTTATATCAGGCCAATATCATCTTGAAGGAAATTCTGAATTTCTTACAGAGCAGTTGTGTGTTCCTTATACTGCCTTTTCAAACAAAATTTCCAACAAAGCCTACAGAAAACTTGCCTTGTCTAACCCGACAGGATGCTGGTTATCCTGGATTCTTCCCCGACTGGAGAAAAAGAATTTTGAGAATGGAATCTGACAAAAACAAAACAAAATCAGATTTTAGTGTCACCAGTATATAAAATAGAAACTTAGGGAAAAGAAAATATCATGTCAGTAAAGTAACACTGCTGTATCTGGTACTAGCATTAGTTGGGTACATAAAACTGGCACAAAGAAATGGGCCACTCCCAGCCAGCTGCAGCCCCTCCCTGTCCTGCGGTGGCCAGAGCCATCACACGGGAGCATCACCCTGTCAGGACACAATGCAGCAGCACAGAAGGTGGCTGCTTACACCGAGATGATCTCCTTCCAATAACATGAAAACATAAACCAGAAATGACTGCAAAGTCTAGCACGGGTGCATACTGACAGCTCGTCTGTGGATTTCACAGCGCAAACTTCGTACTCAGACAGCAGTACCTCCAGCAAAGCACTTCAGGATAATGTAAAAATCTCTTTGAAAGTAGTGGGAGCAAGAAAGCAGGGCTGGCTGGCAGCTGGTGAGGGTGAGAGGAAAGCATCCAAGCCAGCAAGGACGCTCCAATTTCCATCCTCCTGGCTCCTCGTCTGTGAAACAGCAGGCAGTTCCCACACGATTGGACAATGTTATCATGGAGCACTCAACACCAATGCGTAAGGATGTGCAAACCTCCCTGTCGTTGTCACTGGACAATTACAAAAGTTGCACCAGAAAAGGGCTGTAACTCACACTTATTAAAACTTTTATTCTGTGTCAGAGTCAAGGGTCACAAATGAGAAATTCCCAACCCTTGAGTCTGACTGGTTCCTGAGAGGCTGCGAGTAAAGCAAATCCTGTTGCATGGAACAAATCCTACATCAGCCTACACCCATTTGTATGACAGATAAAATAGGTATCACAGAGAATATTCCAGGCACCACCTGCTAAGCTTCAATTGCTGTATTTATGCTATTACTCCAGTAAGAGCCAACATTCAGAGGAACATTTGGTGGATCAGTTCTTTAACACAATTGACACAGTGTGCCCTCCCCCAGTCCAGTTTTGGGAACTCCCAAGCCAAAGGCACATGTCTATTGTATAATGAAAATATGGAGTGGACAGCAACAGAAACAAACTGTGAATGTTGAAAGAACTCCCCTTCCCATGTTTTGGCCAGAACTTCAAGACAGTCTCATTAGTTTGAAAGATTCATTAGCTCACCTTTATTTCTTCCCAGTACGGGCCTCCTCGGGTGAACATGAAGTAGCTGTAGAGGTCATCCTTTTGATGAGAGAAGTAAGGGTCTGTATAGATGTTTACCATCCAAGGTCTGCCATCACCACGAACACGTAAATACAGACTGTTGAAGTTTGACCAGTCATAATACTTCTTCCTGTTAAAAGATCCCTACAAATTATTGATAAATAGAATTATTCCTCCTTAATAGAGGGACACTTTCATTATGAGAAGCAGAACAGTGTTGCTTTGATCACTGCCCTTGTTATTATGTCAGATAGTATTTACTGTAACACAGTGAACACAGCTACTCTGTCATCACCCTAGCTGCTGAGCTCATTGAATTTCCTTCAGCACTGTATTAGAGATTGCAAATTGCAATATTGCCACTCTGAGGACTCACACTTTCATTATAAGCCACAATCTTGTAACTATCAGAAATGAAACCTCCTTCCTAGGACTGAATTCCTCACCAGGCAAGTACACAAATGCTACAGTGATAGACCAGCACTTACGTAGTTCACTAAGTTTAATATTCTGTGGTCAGTTCTAGATCATTCAGAAGTGATGACAGGAAAGTGAAGCAGTGAAATAATTTATCCCCTTTGATAACTTCCCGAATGAAAACGAACACTGGGAGCATTTAATGTTTTCCAACATTTTTTTTCATTAACTGTGTAAAATAATAAGATTGTAAGCATGTCTAATTCTTTATTGCATTTTCTCCAAAGATCTGAAAAATCCTGATGTCATTTGCATAATGGCATATCCAAGAGTCTTCAGAGTGCTGTACTGGAGTCACTTGGAGCAATGAGGGGCAGGGTTATTCTTGGCCAGAATTGCCAACAAGTCAAAATTAGCACCAAAAATTCAGACATTTCGCCTTTATTTTACAGCACCACTATGGTTCACTATCAGCTATCATTCTACCAACTCACAGAATAAGTAGATCATGAATATATAAATATAAGGCCTGTAGCTTCTTGGTTTTATGGTTTTAAAAGTTTTGGGCCTTTCTACTTAAATAAAGATGGACTGATACACTCCACTACTTTAGAATTAGGAAGTGAAAGTGTGAGTCACATTTGCACAAGTCAGTCCTGAGAACTGAACTCAGACAAGACTCCACTTGTTCCACTCATCTGATCCAATGTCATAATTTTAAGCAGTGTTCATATGTCTCTCTTTTACCCACTGATTTTGCTTACTCATATTCTCTGCTCCCCAAGATTCTGGCCCAGAATTTTACCTGAGTACTTGTGCCAAGACACAAACAACAGAACACATTAAATATTTAAGGATTTTATTCAGTTCATGAAAATGTTCCTTTGCTTTTAAAGGTGCTTAGAAATAAGGGATGAAACAAGCAGTATCCATAATAAGTACACCCGTTTCTGGTTCTATTTTGCTCAATTCTGAGCTATCAAAGATTTGTGTCTTGCTTTTTCTGATGCACAGTAGGAGGCAGACCTTTAAAAACGTCACAGCATTGTTTTCTGTTCCCATGAGAAAATGAGTTCATCCACCCTAACCAAGTCTGATGAATAGACCAAGTTAAAGCCCAGAAAATTCTTACTTATGACACATTCAATTAACTTCAAATTTAGAAAGATGTCTATTTTAATCATATCAATTTTGGATATAAAGATTCATTCCAGATCCTTCATTTGTAAGGATACTGCAAATAGGTCTGTCTGTTGTACGTAAGTAAATGATCAAATATGTGTTATTCCTTTTCTAAGAAAGGAAAACAAAATCCAAGAAAAAACTGAAGCTCTTTTGTAGAGAACGTGGCAGTTTGAGTCCAGTGAGAGATGTCCTGAGACCAGGGTGCTCTCAAGACACGTGGTTTATTAGTCGTGGGGGGCAGCCTAACCAGGGGAAGGGAACAGCAGCAGGAAAAGTCTAAAGGGACCGGGATCCAGGGGAGCAAGAGAGCGAGTTTACCTGTTACATTCCATTTTAACCCTTTCTATCATGAATATTCTAATTAGCACCAACCAATCACCTCAGGATACAAAACCTACAGGATTTACATACAGCCTATGGGGACTACTATATTACCATACTAATTTACATATTAAGAACCTGAAAAACCACCTTTTCTTTTGATACCTGAGAAAGCTCAACCCCCTTTTGTTTGGGGAGTGGAATGCACGGGTGATTCAATCACCGTCTTCCTGCTTAACATTCTATAGTTCAAATCTTGCTTTCAATTCTATATTTCTCGCAGGTTTTTCACTCTTAAAATCTTTTACTAATAAATCATCTCTGCAAGGGCTTCCTGCTTCATCCTTTCCAACACTCTTTCCAGGTCAAAGCAGGCACAGCAGCAATTACATCTCAGAGAAAATGGAGTTCTCCTGAAAGTGATCAGCAGTGAGGAGCAGGCCACTTGCTGTCACTGGGATCCCACAAACACCCTCAGATTCAGCAGCAGAGGCTGGGCAGACACAGAGCTGTACTCACCACTTCTGGTTTGGATCTCATACTGCAATATCCGCTGTATGCTGTCTCCCCATCACGAGGCACTTCTGTGTTGAGGGTTCCATACAGCAGAGCAGCCTGGTTGTTCCTACCCAATTTGATGTGAACTTCACTTTTCCCTCCAATCTCCATATCAGAGGAAATAACCCATTTATTTAAATCTTCTTGGCTCCTAAACTGCCACAACACCTTTGTCTGTTCCAGCAAGTGCTGACTTAATGGATGGCCTCCAGGTCCTTGTAAGTAATCTTGGGTTTCCTTCTTCAGCAAGCTTAGGTGAGTCTTTAGGTGATCAATGCCCTTCTTAAAGCTGAAATCAGCATTCTGCCAAGACAGCTTTTTCTTAGGCTCTGCCCCTGGCCTCCTGTAGCTGCTGTACAATTTTGAGCTGCTGAGGAGAGGTCCGAGTGAGGAGAGCAGAACTTTGTGCCTGCAGCATCCAGCAGAGAGGGAAGCACCACTCAGCAGCACCACAGCCAGAGCCATGCTGGTAACTTGGAGATGTCACGTCCAGTAAGGCAATTAATGGATTGAAAGTTCATTTAACAACAAATCTAGTATTCAGAGCTATCTTACTGCAGTTACTGTAGCTGATCTGCACCTTTAATGAAAAGAGAAAAGGTTACAAAAAATGACATATGAGATGCTTGTGAAACTAACTTTGATATTAGCTAGAAATCAAGTCATTGGAAAACAGAATGAAAAAACCCATCAGGAATGACACTTCCTCAGAGCTCAAATTCACTTACTGACTTCCACCCCATGCTTTCCCCTCTCCCCATGGTGTGAAAATCCCCATGCAAATAAGAAAATCCAAGTGAACTACTTCAAATAAAAATGAAAATAAAAAAGAGAATCTATTTCTCTTCTTCCCTTCCACTCTAAATAAATTTAGGTGTTGTGAATAACACCACAAAAATAACCCATGCAGGTTTCTAAAAGATCACACCTATATAACTAAAAAGTTTTATTCCCTGCATGAAAATCACAAATTCACAACACGTAGATGCTGCTGCCTGCAGACAAAGACAGACAAAAATGACAATCTCATCTCACACAGACTGCCAAGACTTTTCAAATATGAAGTCCTGCAGCAGCCATTCCACATTTTTCTTCCAAGCCATCCTCAACATGCCTGTTTTATGATTACAGAGATGTTTGCAAAGACCAAAAAGTTAAACATAAAAGCCTACAAATCAATAGAGTTTTTTCTTTAATAAGACTTCAGGAAAACTCTCCTCAATGCTCTGTAAAGAGGCTATTTTCTCTTACTTGTAAAATTAAACGGGGGGGTTTGGGGTTTGTTTTTTCATGCCACAGAACAAAACCAAAAATGATGTCACATGCATTCAACTTCTCTGGGGAGTTTTAAGAATGGAGCCAGGCACCCCACTCATATCCTCTACATGTCACTCATCTTCCTTTACTCACTGTAAAATTTACTACTGTTATTCTCATACTCTAATTAAGTAATGTCTAAAGCTACACTGAAGAAATTCACATTTTGCTCTCTCCTGCACTTCACAAGATCGGAGGCAAGCTCGCAATCAAGAAACCCTGTCTCCTCACTGCTTCACCCGAGTACAAGAAGAGAACGGAGAGTTTGAATACGTTCCCCTTTAGGCCGGTATCTGTCCCTCGGCAGGGCTTTAGCAGCACCAGCCCCATGCACGGCCCGGCAGCTGCGACATCCCGGCTTCCGCCGCGGCCTGGGCACCGGGCGCGGATCCCGCCCGCACGACTGAGCCCGGCGGGCAGAGCCGAGGCCAGGACGGGGGAGCGGCGGCCGGATCCCGTCCCCGCAGAGCGGCCGCCTCCTCACTGCCGCTCCGCGACCGACAGACCCCGACGCCCACACCGCCTCACCTTCCCGCCGCCGCCGGGTCCGCCGCGCCCGGGCAGGCCAAGGGACGAACACGGCGCCGCACGGGTTCCGCCGCCGGCGGGCACCGATGTGCCGGCAGCGGCCGCGGCGCGATCCCGGCTCTGCGCGGCTCTCCGGGCGCCGGAGCAGCGGCCCGGGCACAGCGCGCGGCTCCGTCAGGGAACAGCGGCGCCGGGCCCGCCCTCGCCCCGCCCCGCGCGCCGCGCATGCGCGGTGCCCTTTGTGTCGGGCGGGCGGGCGGGCGGCGCGGGTCAGGCCGGGCCGGGCCGTGCGAGCGCCGCCGCCGCCGCCGCCGCCGGGGCGGGGAGGGGGCACCGCCGGCTCCGCCATGGTGAAGAAGCGGAAAGGCCGTGTCCTCATCGACTCCGACACCGAGGACAGCGGCAGCGAGGAGAACCTGGACCAGGTGCGCGGGCAGGCCCGGCCCGAACGCGGGGCCTGGGATCGCCGGCCCGCGCGAGGCTCGGCGCCGCCATCCCTCCCTCGCTCCCGCCCGGTGGTCCCCGCGCCGCCCTCGCCCTCCTCAGCCCGATGCGGCCCCGCGGCCGCCGTGGGCAGAGCCCGCGCCCCCCGGCGGGTCCCCGCCCGCCCCTGGCAGGAGGCCCGCGGCGGCGGGGGCTCTTTGCGGCGGCCCGGTGCTCGGCGCCGGCGGGACTGAGGGGCGGTGGATGCTCCGGGGCGATGCTCCGGGGCGGTCTGGCCCTGAGGAGGGGTTAGCGAGGCCCGGCTGCCAGCGGTCTCCTCACCCCGAGTAGCGGGGAAAGAGGCCCAAAGGGCTGGGCAACTTTTCCGTGCTACTTTGGCACGCCGGGAGAGTAGCGTGTCAGATCCTTGCCTCCCGTCGGGGCAGGCGGGCTCCCGGAGTGTTAATGTGTGTTTAACGCGACCCCCTCAATCCTGGTGACTGCGCTGGGGGAGCTCTGTTGATGGGAAACCAGCCTGTAGATGCAAGAAGGGGTAGAATTTATTTATTTGTCAGCAGAGCATGTCCCGGGATTTTAAGTGCGATGTCTGGTGTGAGTTCAGCCGTGTCAGGGTTGCAAAGGGGGTGTCTCCCTCTTTGGAGCGGGCTGCTTTCAAAGAGTCACCTTTTGGTGTAGCAGGTATTGATGGTGTGATCCCAATGGTAAATAAAGACATCACAGGTGAATAGTGTTACGGCTTGTATTGGCAGTGCTTGCTCCGGGGAGAAGTTTGGTGCATCGAATATGTTGAAGCCGAGGTGTCTGATGTAATTTATGTGTTGGACCTTCAGAGTTTTTAATATAGAAGCTGTTGCTATGTTGCAATAAAAATCTTTCCCAAACACAACACTCAGAAATACTTTTGCAGATTGGGGCTTCAGAAAAATCAGATCAGACACTCTGTTGAAACAAATACACTGGAGCTGCTGATGATCTTGCATACCTCCAGAGTCCTTAAGGCTGCCAACGTCTTGCTGCTAGTGTATCAGATAGTTTTAGAACTTGAAAATAAGAGTTGGGCTAGCTCTAGCATCAGTCAGAAAATCGGAGTGATGGTGGTAGGAACAACCACGTGGTTCTGCATCTGTTCCATCCCTCACTGGCAGCAGGCATCTGCAGCTGTACCTGAGTAATAGGTGCTTCCCCCTCCCATGAGTTGTTTGTAGCAACTGTAACAGCAGGGAGATGTATGTGCAAAGATGAAGATCAGGTTTTTGAGATGAGAGAATACTGACTTAAATGTTAAATACCAAGTTCACCCCTGTAGATTAAATGTTTGTCAGCTTCCCGTGGCAATCTAGGCTTGTTGAATCAAAGGGCTAACAGCCTTTTAAATATAGTATCTTGGAAAACAGAGAACAAGTGTAGAAAGAAGAAAGAAAGAATAAAGGAATATTTCTTGGCTTAGAAGTGGTGCTCCTCTTCAGGAGCTTCCAGAGATCTATTAATGGTACAAATGTGTTATGTTGATGTTGCAGGGCTTCTTTAGAGAACGGTTGGTAAAATGCCATTACTAATGAAAAGTTTCTTTGTTGGTAAGTAGGCAGACCACCAGTTTCTGCAGTGTTCATGTTCTCATTTGAGATACTAAATTGTAATTAATTTGTTGAGATAATCTTCCAGCTGTGAAACTAATGGAAACCAATGCAGCATCAACTTCCCAAGACTGAAGTTAGTGTGGCTGTATTTCTACACATAGCTAAGCTTCATCAGCCCCAAAGCAATGCTTCTGAGAACAGATTCTGTGTTTTGGACTGCAAAGACAGTAACACAGCTTCAAAAACGTTTGTTTTGTATACTGCTTGTGTCACCTGAACAAGCAATGAACAGCAGATGAGGGGAGTATTTGAGAGCCATGGAGGAGCCGTGTAGTTCTTTGTGTGGATGCGTGTTGCCTGTGAAAGTGCTTCCTTTTGAGCAGAACAGCTCGACTAAGTTTCACAGATTTTGATCTTGGTACTTGCTGTGTGTCCATCCAAAGCTTTAAGTGTATTCCAGCATGTGTACCAACAGTGAAAAGGAATTGAACAGGCTGGCTAAATATTACCAACCATGATGTAAAGGTGATGCCTAAAGCATTTCCCCTTTAAAGTGGATAATTGCAAGCATCTCTGTCATCAGGAAAAGAAGCTGCTGGTATTTGACTTCTGCTTCATGGTGTGGTTAGGGTGATTTTGAATTATTACCCAATCCAAATAAGACAAATCTGGATGTGACTCTGAAAGTAATTTGTCTTATGTTGTCTTTTGTAATTTGTCTTATCCCAAGAAAGTAATGGTACTGATAGTTACTTTTTGTAGCTTGTTATCTTTAAAATCCTATTGTAGCATCCAATATTAAAATTGTGTGTGCAAATGTATATTTATGAAACATAAGTAGACTTACTCCTTAGTAGGTGGCAATAATCATGATACTGAGATGTGCTCAGATACTGCAAAGAACCTGTATGTGCACTGACCTGGATTGTTAAAACTAATTACGCCACTGAAATAAATGTGTGTGTCTTTACACCAGGAGCTCCTGTCATTGGCCAAACGGAAACGCAGTGACTCTGAAGAGAAGGAACCACCTGTGAGCAAACCTACAGCATCTTCAGACTCTGAGACGTCAGACAGTGATGATGAGGTGAGTTTATCATTGTCACTGAGCTTGCCATGGGTTATTTGTCTGATTGTGCCTCAGCAGTGAACGTGTATTTATCATACAGGATATTTGGCCTGCTGACTTCATAAAGTGGGACTGGCGGTCAGTGATGGAGACTGATGGAGACCCGTTAGGGTCAGAGAACGAATTTTTTATTTTATGGTTTTTAATTAATTTGTTTTGAATTCTAATTGTATACAAAACAGTCTATAGACTTTCCTACAGACTGTAGAAAAGATGACTGCTAGTTTAATCCCATGTTCATATGGTCTGATGAGCTGCCTGCTTAAAACTAGTGTTCTTCCTGTGTCATGCTTGCAGTTGAGGTATCAGTGAAGCTGCTAAAGCTGCAATCTAAGTTCAGGGAGAGAGGTTTCGAGCCTTAGAGTGGAGCTTCTTTCCTAAGAAAAGGGTCAAGGCAGGTGGTACTATTTTACAGGTAGTAAAACTGTTTTATTTAGCTACTTAGATTCTCCAAGAGCTGTGCTGTGAATTAGCTGTCTGGCCATTGGGACATGCAACAGGGTGTGTTTTGACTAATATTTTTGAAGAAAGAGGCAAGAAAGAGTTTAGCATTACTTTGTTCTAAGGTTTGTCAATTTCTTGTGTAGCAATGCTTATCTACTGGTTCTGCTTTTAGTGTTTGTTCTTGGTGCTGTGTTCCAGAGATGTTAAAAGTCTGTGCATCTAGAAAAGAAAATTCAAGAAGACTTATTAAAACAGGCACTGACAAATGTTATACAAGTATTTGAAGAAAAACAATTTCTTGAAAGCTTAAAAATATCTTATGCAAGCTTTCTGCAAATTATATTGAGGTCATTTATTCCACCTATTCTTAAAAATTTGACAGGGAGATGTTTGGTGTGGGTTTTTGTATTTTTTCTTCTGAAATAGCAGGCAGGATTATCCAATGTGGCGACTTGCAGACTAGCAGGGTAGGCCAGTGATAAACTATAAGCATTTGTTAGTGTAGCAGAATCATTCCAGTAAGTGTGAAGAATGTGCAGTTTAATATTCTCTGAGGCATTTTTGAAATAAATATGCTTGGAACTCTGTTCCAAATCAATCATTTTCTTTTAAAAAAGTGCTTCTTATATCTCTAATATACATTTAAGGCATAGACACAGACAAAATTGTGAAGGGCTAGATGTATTAGGTTCCTTATTGGGTAACTACTCAGTCTGTCACCGTGTGTGTTCAGATCTGCTGGCTCACAGTTTATTTATTCTAAGTTATGTGCAGGCCAGCTTGTCTGGGAAAAGTAGACTTGGGTGTGGAGAGCATGTGGATGATAAGGCCTTCCATTCTGTGTTTATCTGTGAAAGCTGTCCTAGCATAGTTTTAACATGTGTAATAAGCAAGGTCTACCTTTCCATCATATGTAGAATGTGACAATAACTTCACAAATTGGCAGGGGCCTTGCAGATCAGTAGTGCCACTGTTGCACCCTGTGGGTTTGATACTCTTTCTAATCTGTGTATCATTTCAAATTGATACTATGTTCTTTCTGACCTCCATGCAGCAAGAGGAAAAAGATTTAGAGAAGAGGTAATTAGGACGCTTGCTTCTATTCCTGTGCCTGAAATATGCATTCTGAACTGCTGCTTGTCACAGCAGGATGAGCGGCTGGCTTAGAACAGTTCTGCCTCTGCCCATCATTCCCTTCTGTGCGTCCCTGGGCTTGACTACACTAGTCCTGCTGAATAACTCAGATTTTAATAAGTGTTCTTGTGGTTGGTTTGAAGTTTGTTGAACCTTGGGGGTTGGGATAGGGGGGTCTAAAGGTTGAAATTGTATTATTGGACTTCCTGCAAGGTGAAGACCTCGAGGCAAAAGCATGGAAATTGTTGCCCTGGGCAAATGTGCCTAATCATACCCATGTGTTTCCACAGAGGCTTTTCAGTGTGCATGTCCTTTGTGATTCCTGGAAAGCACTGAATGTTCCAAGATTGGCACTATGTTGCACGTACAGGAAAGAAGCCTAAATCTCTATTTCACAGTGTAATGCAGCATGCTGCTTTCTTTTAGAGAGAGGAAAGTTTTTGAGGCATAGGGGAGAGAAGAACATTTTGGAATTACTGAATAACAGCAGGTACAAATCATGCTGCATCTATACAGCAGTGCCCAAGGGATGTCACTACATCTTTAATGTTATATTTATGTGTGTCAGTGAGAATGCACTTCTCACCCGGATGCTGAGTTGTGCAACACTTAAAGGACCTCTGTGGTCTGAATCAAATTTCCTAGCCACTGGACTAAAAGTGAGTTGCAGGCAATGAAATAGTAGGGATGCTCTGAACTGTCTTCTGATGGGGCTGTGGAACATTCTTGACTGAATTACTATAGATTTTTGTTCAGAGAGCTGATAAATAGCAATGACTGCAGGGTTTTGCAATAAGAAGAGCTACCTTTGCAAAGAGATATACTAATCTGGACACAGATGGCTCCTTTATCTGGTGTGCTCACCATGTCAAACTGGTAGCTTTCTGCATGGAACCAGTTTGATGCTAGCCAGGTTACTGCTGGGGCTGCCATACTAGAGGTTTGTGTGTCCACAAGGTGTTCTTGTTACTGATTGAGGGCATTAGGTGGATGATGTTCCTCACTTGCAGTAGGTTAATTCTGGGCTCTTGCTTTTCTTTTTATTCTGGCTTCTTTGCTTGCAGTAAGGTAATTCATTCTGTTGTGTGGGAAGAGTGGATGGCTTCTGCAGCAACGTCACTGACATTAGTGTTGATTAGACAGAAAGCCACAATGCTACAGGAGCTCCTGTTTGTTTCTCCTGAAAAGTACACTCATTCTGATGTCAGGAAGGGTTCAGTTCTGCCTTTGAACATGTACAGGGTAAGGACAGAATATCCTTCCAGGACTAGAAAACTTACATAATGAATGCTTAGTACTGTTCTGGAGTTTAGTGAGGATTATCTGTTTATACCTTTTTTTTTTACAAATGTGCTAATTTGTTAGGGAACTGTATAACTGAAGATCTTGTCAAGTGCTATGGGAGAGAGGAGGGGGTGAGCAGTAGTCCTGCAGCTAGTGAGGAGATTGGTTTCAAGTAACAGCCTAGAGGGTTTTATGCCTCTTTGTATCTCCTTACTGCTTCAAGTTAGAGCACTCCAGCAAAGCTGGTTCATCACTCCAGATGAACAGAATCCTGCATGTGTTCTTTCTGGTTTGGGGGGTGTCCTTTTGTGGGTTTGTAGAAATTACAGTACTGAATGTTGTCTTCCTGTGTGCTTTTATTTTATAATACTGCTTAATTAAACCTTCAAGAATGAGTGGGTTCTCCAGTCCTGTGAGGCCTTTGCCATACATTTTTTTCAAGCTTAGGAAATGTGAAACAGGCTGTGCTTTAATCTTCTTATACACAGCTTATAGGCTGTGTTCTTTGTAACTTTGACTTTTCTTGGAGACAGTTTCCTTCAGCTGTTAGTGGGTGCAGTAGTAAAGCTTTTCTCAAGGAAGAGGGGTGGTGTTACTTCCTCTGCTCCAAAGTGCAAGTGCAAATCTGAATAGCACAAGCTAATTGTATGAAGGCTGACATGTCCAAAGGAGTAATGTGAATAAGCTGTGGACAAAACTAATATAAAATTTAGTTTGTAACTAACTTCTTTATATTGCAAGCTAGCGTGGGGTTAACTTCTTGGGATTTGATTTCTGTGAGCAGTACTTGAATGAAAAGGGCAGATCAGGTGTCTGGTGATATTCTGGCCCATGAAGCCTTCTCTCAGCCAGTTCCTTGCAAAGTCTCTTCTGTGGCTTCCAAAGGTGTTTTCTTTATTTGCTTATTTCCTTTCCATTTTGGTGTTGACACCTTGAGTTTCCTCTCTGTGTCTAGAATAGTTCTTTAAGTTTCTGATTGCTGGGCTGTTGTCATCCTAAAGGTGTGTGAGGTGTTCAAATGACAGGCAGGATAAATAACAGGGGCTTTTCATTTACTATTTAGTTGTAAAAGTAGTGGTAGAGAACATTTTCCTCCTTGAAGCTCTTGGAGTGCTGTCTGTAGAGTTTTCCAAGCTTTGAGAAAGCCAGAAGACAGTAAATAATGTCTTCTGCCTTGTTTTCATATCTGTACTTCCTGCAGTTCGTTTCAGACAGTCTGAAACGATAGTTTTGTGACTTGCCTGGTGGACTGCCTTATTTTTTTCCTGTATGAATGCATGAAAGTTTGTAAGCTGAGCTGATGTTACCTACCTTGGTGCACTTAAATGCAATGACAGCAGGACAGCTAAAGTTTATCAGGCCTTGGAAAGGAACACGTTGGTAAGGGACCTATTTTGCTTTGATCTTGTGGATTGTAGTTTGCATTTTGCTCATAAAGCCATTGGATATGGCAGGAGGGAAGGATATGGCAAGGACAGGCTGGCAACCTTACTTGTGCGTCTCTCACTTGATAGGGGGTTAAAAAAAAGCTGGGCAAACACCTATTTGCAGATAAAAATCTTTGTGTGTAATGCATTTAGGTACTGTGTGAATAGGAGGAAACAGCAACTATCTGAGCAGGAAAACTATTCTGCACTCTGAGCTCACTTCAGGTATGGGTTTGTTTGGGGTTTTTTTGTTTGTTTTGTTTTGTTTGGGTTGTTTTTTTTTTTCTTTTTCTCTTTTTTTTTTCTCTATGATCTCATTTCATCTCCCTAGTGGAAATATATTCCAGGTTTGATGAGCTATAAAGTATTTTCTTAAATCACTTTGCATAGTTGCTTTTTTAGAAGCTGATTTATAAATCTAGGTAATTCCTAATGTGGTGGGATGGCTTTTTTTTCCCCAAAGTCCATTCTAGTTACTGCGGCTTAATTTGGATTTCTTAGAATCAAAGAATCATTTAGGTTGACAAGGCCCTTTAGGATCATCATGTCCAACTGTTTCTTGGAGGAAATATGCGAGCTATTAGCACTGTGAACCTTGGCAGCAAGAGGAAAATTCAAAAGGCTCTTCTGGCTGCTTCTTGTGGGAGAGCCATAAAGCTCTGTTGTTTGGTGGTACTGAACAATGAGCAGAGAGCCGTGTTGCAGTGCACTTCTGCACGGGTTTATGGACTTGCTGTGTCTGGAACCAGGGAGGGTTCCAGATGGTGGCCGAGGAGGCAGCGGTGAATGGAGGGGCTGTTCCCAGGAGGCACTGCAGTCATGGGAAGCGTGTGAGAGCATTGGCTGGTGCTGCCTGGCTGCAGTGTGGAAGAGGGGACCCGGAGAAACTGCAGGTAGAGGTTAGATTTTGGAAAGTGATTGTTGTTTGAAGTTAAGGGAAACAGAGCAAATAAATGTCTCTTACTATAACTGTGTGCATTTTTACTTGATGTTGCATGTGAACATGTTGCATTTTTGATTTCTGCTGGTGTGCTGGAGCATGAGGAAGGGACTCAAGACTTTGGCTTTCCAGTGTTGCCTTCCCTCTCCCTCCTGTTTTGTTTTCCTCTGTCGCAAGAAGAAATTCATGTTGGCCACCCTCTCTGAGCAGTGCAGATAGGTCATTGAGTGTCCAGAAGACAACTGCAACAGTGTCCAAATGCAGAGCAGTTTATGAGCCTAAGAGTCTTGCATTGTGTCCTGGTTTTGATGGATCAGTGGTCCAAGATTTGCCCTAACTCTTGTCTTGTCCTGGAGTTGTTCTGGGAATGACCAGGCATTCTTGGGAGATTGAGGTAACTGAGTAAGCCCCGAAGCACCTGAGTTGGGTAAGAATTTGGCTTTGTGACAGCACTGAATTTGGGAGATGGACGTAGAGGTCACTTGCATAAACAAAAGTGAGATGAAGTGTTATCTCCAGGCTGAAATAGAAACCAAAGCACACTTTCCTAGATTAGAGAGGAGATTTTTTAATTACCTTGTCCTGTGTTGGTTTGTTTAGGTGGTTTTTGGTTTTGGTTGTATGTTTTTTTGTTTGTGAGTTTTTTTGTTTTGGTTTGGGGTTTTTGGTCTTTTTTGTTGTTGTTTGTTTGTGTGGGTTTGGGTTTTTTGTTGTTTACGTGGGATTTTTTTTGTTTGGTGGGGTTTTTTTTGGTTTTTTGTTTCTTTTTTTCTTATTCCAAGTGTTTATCACAGAGGTTTCCTTTCAGTCCTGTCTTCCTGGTCACAGATTTTCTCCACAATTCTACTAGTGAGTTAGAAGCTGGAAACTGTGATATGTAACACATGTATGTACAGCTATTACACATTTTATTCACTGAAGTCCTGCTGGTTTTTATCTGATCTTAGCTTCTTTCATCTCAGCATGACCTCTCAAGGTCTTGATATAACTGTGTTGTGTACTGTGGCTTTCTGTGTGCTGCTTCCTTGCTGTGCAGCATGCTGACATGAGGTATAATTCAGCATTAGAACACTGAAAAGAAGTGTCAGAGCTCTGAGAGGGAGGCACCTCGGCATCACTGCTAAATGCTGAGTTTCACTTTTCTTGCTGTTGTGTCTTCTCTGGTATGCTGGCAGTAGGTGAGCATTTGAGCAAATAGCAAAAATGCACTTTTCTGTTCACCTGGGAGATGATTCCTTAGTGCTGAGATTTGAGTAGATTTAGACAGAGTGCAAGCTTGTTCTTAACTGATTTATATGAGCATAGTAACCAGAAATAATATTAGACAGCAATATTGTAACACTGAACAAGTAAAACATTGATGCTGAGGCTAGTGAAAACTTCAGTACAAGCTCAGGCTGGTATAAGGTCAGAAGCTTTCTGTGCAGTTTCTCACCTGTCCTACAGACCATGACAGACTCTGGGGTACCTGCATAGGGTATGAATTGCAAGGCTCACCACTGTACTTTTACCTCAGGAAAAAGAACAAAACCAACTTGTGCAGTGACAGAGACTTTTGAATACTCTGATGGTACCTAAGGAACATGACGAAGCATTTGGTAATATGGAAAGTACAAGGTTGGGTGTGAGAGTAATCAAAACCTGGGAAATTCCAAAGGTATTAGTTCAGGTATTGTTAGATTAGGTAGTAGCTTATAACTACTTGAGTTTCATCTAGAGTAATTGAACACCAAGGTTCTCTGAGGATGGTGTCTTATCAGGCAGAACAATTTATCAAATTTGATGGAATGATTACTGCCTGCAGAGATAGACTTGATTTGTCCCCCAGCTTAGGGTGATTGGGTAAGAAGCCTGAAGTTTGTGTGCATCTGAGGTCAAATCTAAAGTGGGTTTTTTTCCACTTAGGGTAGTTTTGGGTGCAAGATCTCAGTTATGCACAATTTTACTCAATTGCATTATCACTGGTTTTTTAAGACTGCATGCTCACCCAGATGGTGATGTCCATGAAAGATGAGAATAATATACAGGTATTTAGAGAATTTATATCTATACTATATAAAGCCTGTTATATTCCTGAAGGTCTCATGCTTGAAGAATTTCTAGGAGAGGCGGTGAAGTGCAAAATATTGTAAAGCTTTTAAGTAATGTATGGGCAATCCTTATTGCTTCTATTCTCTTCTGGCTTTACCCAGGTAGTTGGAACAATGTAAAGATTCTATTAAGAAATCACACTGTAAGATAAATACTATTCCCATTCTTCTGGGACTTTGCAATTTAAAATGGCTATCTGTGTATGTCTTTTGGTCTAAGTCCTGTACTTGGAAGCTGTGGTCTAAGTTAACTGAAAATATGATATTAACTGAAAATTAAAATTAGGACCTGATACTGTATTTTTTTTTTCTGACTTCTGTGATTCTGATTTGATTCCACTTTGTACATTTGTACATAGGGGCTAGTGCCACCACCTGCATCTGTGAGTGCACTGTTGCCTTGTTGCATAGAAATACAGACTCTGTGTACTTTTGGTAATACCAAGATTTTGAAAAGGCTGTCATATATAATTGGTGTCCTTCATGAAATGTAAAATCTGCTCCTGATTAAACTAGGTCTGGAAAAACATCAGTTGCTTCTGTTTAATAGTAAACTGAAACTAGTCTTTACAAACGCATTGAACACATTGTTTGAAACTATTTTCTTAGGAAAATATTGTCAATACCTCCTCCCTTGGCAGATATTGCCAACTTTGAAGTCTTCATTATCTTTTAAAAGGAGTGACCTACCAACTGTTATAACTGGTTCCTTTTTTTTTCCAAAGAAAAAACTTAAACCAACCACACAACACTCTACTTCCAAAAACCTTGTAAAAGGCTCTCATTTATCTGATAAGTTTCCTATTGGCTTCTCTTTTTTTTTTCTTTCCTCTTCTTTACACTTGTATGATTTTTTTGCTGTCAGGTGTTGGGCTATTTCTCGGCTGGTTTTACTCCAGTGTTCTGGAGAAGGGAGAAGAGAGTGATGTCTGTGTCTCACAATCCCTTTCTTGGTTCTTTCCTTGCAGTGGACTGTTGGAGGTTCTAAAAACAAAAAAAAGGGAAAAGCGGGTAAGGCAGAGAAGAAAGGAGCCATGAAGAAACAGATGAACAAAGCTGCCTCTTCCGGCAGCTCAGATAAAGACAGCTCGGCTGAGAGCTCGGCACCTGAGGAGGGTAAGATAATGCACGTGCATTTATTTAGTGTGATTCCAAGGGAATTTATCTCTTCTGCACCCTGAGGAGTAGTGCTGCATGGTGATGTTGAAGACCATCTTCAAAGACTTTTCATTGTGTAGCTTATAGTCAGGGTAACTTTTTAAATTTGCTGTGGATTGAAGTGCATGTAATTCAGTGTAGCATTGCTGTGAGCACGCCATTACAACTGCAAACTATCCAAAATGCTATTTCAGCTGAAGAATGAATGACATTTCATTGCTTTCTCCTGGAAAATTCCTTGCTTCCTTCTAGCATATCCTATCTACCCATGTGGATAGCATTTTTTATTCCCTTTGACGTATTTTCCCATCCCAAACTTCTTGTGATAACAAAGGGAAAGGTGTATACTGTTTGTGATGCAAATAGGAGCTTATCTTGCATGCATTTGCTCTGAATTGGAATTCTTGCACATTTATATTGACACAGAAGAAGAAAAATAGTTCTATAACTTTATCAGAATTGTTTACATGAATATTTAATACATTGCTGGGCAAACTTCCTGTCTTCTGTTTTTGTCATGCCCATGAAGGTTTGCAGGTGCTTACTCGCAATTTCCATTGATACTAAAAAAGGAAGTTAAGAAAGTACATGAAGGAGCTTGCAGTTTTAAGTATATCAAGCACAGCAGATACAGACAAAGGCATGGAGTAGCTGTGCCTGTATACATGAGTGCTTACAAATCAAGGGTTTTCGCAGTGTGAACTTGCAAAGCTGGAAGTTTCCAGATGTACTAATACCAGGATGGAAGTGAAAGAAGGAATCCAAATGGCCAGCTTTTGTAATTCAATGTAATTTAGTCAATTAGGTGAGATAATCAAAGCGCTTGGACTTGGATCAAGTTTAAAGGTGGTGTTACCCAATACTGTTGGGGAGTCAGCTGTTCCCTAAACCCCAGTGTAGCTGGGAGGGCTTGTTACAGTAATGGGGCTAGAGTCATGGCCTTGCTAGCCCTGAGGGTATTGGTTTCAACTTTATCACCTGGTGTAGCAATTCATAGTGTTGCAGTCTTCAAAGGAGGAATTTTCATCCTTCAGTTTGCTATAATGAGGTGGTTTATGTGCAATTCTGTGGTGGTTGATCATGGTGTTTGAGGTGTGTGCACATAAATTCATGGCTGTATAAGCAACTTGTCACGGATGTAAGCATATAGGCATAGAAGTCTAACTTTAGGGGTGTAACACATTACTAAAAGGCCTTTTAAATTTGTTTGTTCTACTAAGAATTTTTACTTAAAACCCATTTGTGTTCAAATGTAGTACCACGCATTTCATAATCTTTTAGCATACATATATTATGGTAATTTCAACCTGGCCTTAATTTTCATTATATGTATGTTTTTAGTATAGTGGAAGACAAGTGTAAAATTAATTAGTGCTATCCCTTGCTAATATGCTATAGTGAAGTGGTTGGTCTTTGCCCCAGCTGAATCTCACTAGCTTATATTTTTGATTTAGGAGAAGTCTCTGACTCAGAAAGCAACAGCTCCTCATCTAGCTCAGATTCAGATTCTTCATCTGAAGATGAGGAATTCCATGATGGCTATGGAGAAGACCTGATGGGAGATGAAGAAGACCGAGCTCGACTGGAACAAATGACAGAAAAGGAGAGAGAGCAGGAACTGTTTAACCGGATAGAGAAGAGAGAAGTGCTAAAGAGAAGGTGAACTTTATATTTGTTGATATTTGGTAGCAAGTTCTTAAAGGCTGCATAGAGAGTATGCTGACTGTGCTCTCTTGTTTAAGGTTCAAGCATTCAGCACTGTTAAGTGAGTTAAGCTTGATTGTATATTTTTTGTATGTAAACTGTCCCTGTAGTAATTAAGAAGCACACAGCAGGAGCTCTGCATGTTCTTGTAGGAGACAGTATCTAAAAGTTTCTCAGCTGTTGAATATGCACGGTTCTGTCAGCCACCCTTGTAGTTATGTTACTGCTCCATAAGTTAGATGCCAGACAGTGAGGAGGCCTGCTTTCTCTTAATGTTTTTTGTATTAACTGTCATGTGCTGATGCTTTGGAAAAAGGCAAGCAAAACATAAGGTGTACATGAGTTTCTGGAATTTTTCAGAAAACAATGGTGAAGTACAGATCAGTGAAACTGGCTTGGGCCCTAATAGAAGATACTGAAATAATGAGGAATGGTGTTGGATATGTCATTTTCATGGAATCTTTCATGGATTTCTACCTTATGTACTGTGGTTTTGTTGTTTGTCTGTAGCTGTTACACTGTCCAGTCAGGCATCTTCTTTGTAGTAAAGGTATTTTACTCCCCATGTGTCTTAATTGAAAGGATTTGGCACGTATGGGGCAAGGTTTTCTCTAGTTTATTTCTTCTTTAGTGCCTTCTCTTTTCTCCCTTGCTGAGAAATTTCCCTAGAGGACTGACATCTGTTGAGTAAATCATGTCAATACAAGCGACTGCCAGACTGTGTTTGTTCAAGCCATAACTAGAGCACTGCCTGCCTGTCTTGATTTTAACGCTACGTTCAGAATCTTATGTGTTCTGCTGCTCTCCTCAAAGGGATCAGAATGATTGTAAATTTGGATTTAGATCACATAGAAGGACATCATATCTTTCCAATTTTACTCTCTATTCCACGGTAACTGAATGTCTCTGGTTTAGAATGAATGCAGGAGAATACTTGATACAAACAAACTAAACAATCAAAGCTGAGTTATGCATTTAATCCTAAATGAATTTGTGCTGTTCCATGTAAAGTTCTTGGCAGGTAGAACTAAGGGGAGGGGTGGGTAGTCATTCAACTTTATGATAGTTGAATCTTTCAAAAGCTCTTTGTATGCACATTATGCTGTGAGTTCATTGGGATTACAGCAGACATTGCCTCTGATATGGTGTGTTATGCTTCATGTGAAAGGGCAATGAGCTCATCTGACACTTCAGTTTGTTGTCTACAAAATCGAGATGTAAAGGGCTGAAGAAGAATGGACTGTGTAATGTGCATGTGGATACACATTTTGAATTTCAGTTACTGGAAGTTATTTTTTTTCTTGTATGTGTCCATATGCACACTTCACTAAAGCAATGACCAGTCCACGGTGCACTGGAATCTTAGTCACGGAACTGTTCCATTGAAATTACTATTCTGAATACAGTGGCTGAAAATAAGACATCAGGGTGATACATTTCATGAAGGTAGACATGGAAGTGTGTAAATTCTTCCACAGAAACTGAGTCTGATGAGAATTTAGCTGCTGAAGGAGGCCTCCCTGAAACACTGCAGTCATTTTTATACAGACCGCTGCCAGTAGAAAAGTGAAGTTTAAGCATGAAAAAGTTAGCATGATAGTGGCTTTAAAGAAAAAAAAAATCTTTAGCTGTTTAGGTTCAAATGATGTGAAATAGCCATATGATTTTAGAGTTGGGAGGCAGCATGCAATGATCGCTGCACTGGCAAAGAGGAAGATTGAGTAAGGGCATATTTCTGTGGAATAGTAATTTCTACATAGTCTCATCAACCCTTTAGGTTAGCTCTCTGTAGGACTGCACTTGGTGTACTCAGCTTTTTTTCACTTTATTTTCCTGGGGAAGGGAGGGGATGGGAATAGGAGACAGGATAACATAAAAGGGACAAGCAGTTGAAGTGTTCCTTGCAGCCTAATAGCAATTGTGGTAACATCTGAGCAATCCCTTGCTCTCAGGAAGAGCATTCTTTCATACTTTCTTTTTGTTCCAATAACTGCTACTAGATTTGAAATCAAGAAAAAACTAAAAACAGCAAAAAAGAAAGAAAAGAAAGAGAAAAAGAAAAAGCAAGAGGAAGAGCAGGAGAAGAAAAAACTCACACAGATCCAGGAATCCCAGGTAGGAAATGAAACTGTTATTGGTAATAAACCCTTTTCCCTTGGTGAAAGGAGGTAGGGTATGGCGTCTCTACCCCAAATGTTTTCCCTTAATGTCAAACAGTGTAGTAAGCAGATCAGAATTTAGTTAATTTATATGCTCAAGCTATCTTCAGTTTTTCCAGTTCATTTAAGGAAGTTAACATCTTTGGCCAATTGAGGGGTCCACTGGTACTCCTTTAATGAAAAACACAAAGTTGCAGCTATGTTTAGAGTTGCTGTGATAGCCCTCCCACGTGAGAAAAGGAAAGCAACCTTTTCCAGTTCCTTTAGCCAAACTTCTGTTATTCAGTCTGAAACATTCCATACATGATCTTCTTGAAAAGTTTGAGAAAGCAGACCAAAAACTGCTCAATTGTTATTAATTATTTTGCATGCACATAAGTACAGTGGAAAAAAATGCTTAGTTTCTTCTGGCAGCGATATCAAGGAAAAGCTTGAATGCCAGGAGGAGCAGAAGTAGTTCTACAGTTTTTCCACCTCCAGTAAAAAGAGGACAACACCAGTTTTTGAGGCCAGGCCTCTGTAACTGAACTGTGTTCAAATAGTGAAGATCCTGCCATTAATAGAGTCAGGGCAGGTAGGCTCCCAGAGTGGGATGGGATTCATCTTTTGCTGAACTTCAGCCATCTAAGAACCAGTTGATTGTTTACACTTTTTGTTGCCTATTGTTTAGTGCAATGGAAGAGGGCATCTTCAGCTGACAATTCATTCCATGTTATTTTCTAGTGAAACAGATGTTTAACACATAAAATCAGATTAGGTGAGATGAGTTTTCCCTTAGGCACATGTTGAGTGAAATGAACCTCATTTCCCTACTCCCTCAGCTCCATATATGTATGTGTGTGTACACTTTGTTAGTCCTTCTATAATACACAATGTGTACTTGCAAATATATCTATGCATGTGTAAAAGGATCTTATTTAGAGTTCTTTCACAGTGCCTTGCAGAAATTACTTCAACTTAGCTCAAATTACTGTCTTTTATGCTTATTATAGAGGCTGCTTTCTCTATAGAGATAGACCTGTTAGAAATGGAAAACACAAGAGGACTTAAAATATTTAAGATTTGGATCCATCTTGCAGATTTTACAAGAAACTTTATTTCTACTTGAAGTATTTTTTAACGTAACCTTTTTTTTGCTGCTAAATGAAAACTAGTGCTTTGATTTGGCCTTGCAGCCAATCAATGAAGAATATTCATCCAGTTTTTCCTCGTTACATGTTATTTGCTGAATTACTTCTGTTTTATATCTCTAGTCCTTTTTTTAACTTTAAGGAGAAATTTTGAGACTAAGACTTGGTGGCAGAAATATTGAACTATGAATATGTTCATTATTTTTGATATGACGCAGATTAAAGAAATATGCTCTGGATTGATTTCCCTCTCTAGCCTCCATAAAAAATGAACTGAAAAAAACTGATTTCAAAAAGGAGTATGTTAGTAATTTCTATTTGAAAATTTTTCAAGGTATGCAAATAATCTTTGTTTTCATGCTTTTCAACTTACGGATTTATGGTGTTGAGGGATTTTCTGTACTTATTTTTAGGTCATGTCACATAACAAAGAGCGGAGATCAAAGCGGGATGAAAAGCTAGACAAGAAATCTCAGGCAATGGAGGAGCTAAAAGCAGAAAGAGAGAAAAGGAAGAACAGAACAGGTATGAAAGCATGTTGCTATTGCTACGGTTTTTGAGGCATTATTGCAATTCTCTGAAAGTGATACTTCCTGTTTCAAATTAATGCAACATTCCTCTTCCTTGGAGTGAATGTATTCCACGTCTGTGTTTTCCCTGGTCTTTGCCCAACATGTGCACCTAGGGTGGTGTTTGGCAACTACTGATGTGGTATTCCTCACCCCTAGCCCTCCCTGGAGTGATCTAAAAACAGAACTTTCATTGCAGTCCACTGAATGGATCTTAGGTTTAGTTAATGTGTCTGAATTGGTCACTTGGATTCAGGTTTTTAGTCTCTGAATCATTCAAACTCCTACTTACTGTACTTGTAAGTACCTGTACTTGTACCTGTACAAGTACCTGTACTTGTGATACCCTGTCTACATTTACTTGTTTCTTCACTGGCACATCATCTTGTCCATCTTGCCACCGACTTTTGACACAACCATTTTTTTACTCTGCTGGATTTTATTGTGATCCTCTCCAAACGTGAGGTTTTTTTCTTTTTCCTTGTAGAATAGCAGTGAGTTGTCTGATCATAATAGTTTTTTTTCTTGTATATCCAGTTGTTACACCCATCTTGAATTACAATGTGCAGTCAAGCTGGGAGATTGAAAATAAGTACAGCTGAGGTTTAGGATGATTTTAAGTACTTCATGTATATGCAAAGAGAGTAGTCAATGAAGTGCACAGCTTACTAGTGGGTTTGAACATGTGCCACCTGTATCTAGTGTAAAATTAATACCTGTCTGCCTCTTGGACTTTTTTTAAAGCAATTAAGGTTCAGCTCTCATAGGGAAGTGTTCATAAAGTATTTATAGCTTGCTTTTCCTTGTTCTCTGTCCTTCCCCCCAGCTGAATTACTTGCAAAAAAACAGCCATTAAAAACCAGTGAAGTATACTCTGATGATGAAGAGGAGGAGGAGGATGATAAGTCTAGTGAGAAAAGTGATCGCTCATCCAGATCGTCATCCTCTGATGAAGAGGAAGAGTAAGTAGTGAACACTGGGCTATGATTACTTGTAAGTATGTTCAAAAATAGAGATCCACTTTAGGTAGACACATGCTGTTTTAGAGGGTTGTTTGGGGCAGTTCAGTGTCTCTAAAGTGTTTTTGCCTCTGGGCACAATTGCATTGCCCAGATTTGAGTCCTTGGCACTATACTGTGGTTCATGTGACTTGTTTACCTTGGGTGGGCTTGCAGCTTCAGTTCCCTGCTGTCAGGTTTGGCCCAAATTACACTGTTTTTTACTGATTTATTTAGTCCTGCAGTTCTGCAGCTGCAGAACTCTGGCACATACCTGGGCAGATATATGTGCTGGCTTATCTTGAAGTGTTAGTCTATAAACTGTCTTGGTGTGTGTCTTCCTGCTTTCTGGTAGCAAGGGCAGTGTTTAATAAGTCTAGGATTTCACGTTAAGCCTTTCTCATGAAAATTAAATTCACACATCTACAGTCAATGATGTGCATGATGAATCATTCCTTTTATTGATAATTTAAATAGTGCTCACGCTGCACCTTACTCAGCACCCCCTTTTTGGGTTTTGATTATGTCTGTACTTTTTTTCTTTATTCCCTCTCACCTTTCCCAAATCAGGAAAGAAGAAATTCCTCCCAAGTCGCAGCCAGTGTCCTTGCCTGAGGAACTGAACCGAGTTCGGTTGTCGCGGCACAAGCTGGAACGCTGGTGTCACATGCCCTTCTTTGCCAAGACAGTCACCGGCTGCTTTGTCCGTATTGGCATTGGCAATCACAACAGTAAACCTGTTTATCGGGTGAGTTTAGCTCGGAGGGATTGGGTTCTTTTTTGTGGGTTGTAATGAAATATTTGCAGCTTGTCAGTTCTCAGGTACCGGTGACTGATTGATACAGAAAGATTGCTTATAACCAGAGAATGTCATTCCTGCCAAAGAGGTGGAGGAGACTGGTTTAAGAATAAGTAAATCTATGTGACCACCTAGGGGAGGAGATAAATTTAGTGAGAGAGAGGGAGCAAGAACAAAGCCTGATCTCCCAGCTTTGACTCATGTTGTCTTATCATTTGTATTGCAAACTGAAGTTTCAGACTCTGCTTAGACCAAGTAAGGATGAGTAAGATTCACTCCTTATTTCTAGGACTGTTCCCAAGTTATTGTGGGGTCTTGACTCTTTTTTTACAAAGTTTGTAGTACACCAGTGTGCCTTCAGAAGAGACTGTGATTGAGAACACAGTTTTGTTTTTCTGTTTCATTGCTGTAATCATAGGATACAGTAACAGTCTCTAAAATTGCATTGAAAAGGCCCCCACAAAGGCAGTGTTTAGTATGTGAGCAGTAATAATGTATTTCATTTGGAACATATGTTAAGCCAAACCAATATTATTTGAGAAGGAAATAGGACAGGTAGGAGAGTCTACAGTATTTGGTCAGGAAGGCAGAGCTGAGAAGATACAAAAACTGCATCAAGCATTCGGATGATATAATTTATTAACTCAAAAATTATGTATGAAGCAACTCATTCAGTACCTGATAATGTAACTTTCCTTGATCTGGTTAGAATTGTTAGCTAGATGAAGGTTTTTATTTCCAGTGAAAAGGCTTGAATATGCCAGATACATTCCAGGAACCAGATACATCCCAGGAACATGAAAGAAAAAGTTCCCTTGCATCCTTCTTCTCATCTATTTTACTCTGTGATTCAGGTTGCTGAAATAACCGGTGTGGTAGAGACTGCAAAGGTTTACCAGCTTGGTGGGACACGAACAAACAAAGGACTACAATTGCGGTAAGATGCTAAATGAATGCTCTTTAGTTCATAAATCAGTGCCCTTTTCATGGCAAATTATGTTCTCTGTGGGGTTGGAGGTGAGAACTGAGAAGTAGACTGAGCTTTGTCGTGCTACTTAATGCTAGAATGTTTGAGTTGGGTTTATTTGGTTGTTGTGTTTTGTTTTTTCTTACTCCATGTACATAATGGAAATTATAAAATACCCCAAAAATTTCATGCAGGGAGTTGATTGTGTTGACATGTGGTTGTCTGGTTTTGGGCTTCTTTAAATCAGTTTACACATATAGATCCAATGTCACCACTTTACACCATCACAAGGGGATGTTTTACATTTTATTGTTGCAGGCATGGCAGTGATTCACGTGTGTTTCGCTTGGAGTTTGTCTCAAATCAGGAATTTACAGAAAGTGAATTTATGAAGTGGAAGGAAGCAGTAAGTTTGCCAGACTTTAGTTTCTTCTTAGCAGCCTTCTGCCAAGCATACTTTAAGTGGAAAGTAACTCTGTCTCATGTTTAGATGTTCTCTGCTGGGATGCAGCTACCCACACTAGATGAGATAAACAAGAAGGAAGTGTCCATCAAAGAAGCCCTCAACTACAAATTCAATGATCAGGACATTGAAGAGGTAAGTGGTGCATTGTAGTGAAGCTCTGTCAGTGCTTAAAAGTGACAGGAACTCATGCAGTAGAGCAGTAGCTGTTACAAAGCAAAATTATCATGGATTTGCTTTCCAAGAAGAGAATAAAAGGCTCAAAAGGAAGTTTCATAACTGGATAGAGTAGCTTGGTGATCCTGCTGTTGTTTGGTGTTCACTCCTGCTTCTCTTTATCATTTGTGCCCTGTTATCACCTCTGGACCTTGTTTTGCGTAGCTCTGAACTCCTGAGTATGGCAACTTAGTTCTCAAGTTCTGAAAAACTGACAGCATCATTGCATTTATCAGTTTTTGCAGTTTTGTACTTACTTGATACTGCCCAAAGGTGATTAGCATCAGGTTTCTGTAGGTAGTGAGGAGAATGGACCTATAAGTCATTACCAAAGGCACAAACTAAAAAACAGAATCATCAGAGCATACGTCAAATTCAGTGGCCATAAATAAATTTCTTAGGTGATACTCATCTGTTGCTTCTAATGTCCAAGTATTGAAATAAAGATTTCATATTTGCATATTCATGTGGTTTCCTCTGCATCTTGCAGATTGTGAAAGAGAAGGAAAGGTTCAGAAAAGCACCTCCAAATTATGCCATGAAGAAAACTCAGCTATTAAAGGAGAAGGTGAGAGATGAGATGATGCCTGCAAGCTTAATGCAGTCTTTGATTTTGTTCATCTGGATTTTGGCAGTAGTCAGCAGTAAGCTCGACTTCAACTGTGCAGCTGGAAGGTGGTTCATTGCTGGGGTTAGAATACTCAGAACCCAGTCAGCTATTGCACTTTTTTTTTAGGGGCAATTGCCAGCAATTTAAGCTGTCTCTTTTTGTGTCCGTTAAACAGGGTGTTAAACCGGTCTGCCTCAGAAACGTTTCCTTTTTTCTTAGCTTTTTCTTTTTGTTTTTTTTTGGGGGGGTCAGTTTTGCTGTTGTTGTTTCTGGGGGGTTTTTGTTTGTTTTTGTTTTTAGAGTACCAACCACTACAATATCTCATAATAATGTTTAAAAGTTGATTTCCTCTTCTTAATTTAAAATAGGAAACACAGAAATTGTGTTACATTATTTTTTTACTCAGGGGTAACTGAATTGTCATTTTATGACTGGTAATTTATATTGAACAAAAGGAAGTGGCCAGAAGATTTACTTGCCATGAACTGTTTTTACCTGTAGTCTTCCTGGAACAAGTAAACCTAACAGTGCTTAAAAGCCAAAGCCAAGAAGTGAAGAAAACAAGCAGTCTTAAGTATCTCTGAAGATAGGACTGCACGAATAGAACCAAAATTTGTTTGTCTTTCTCGAGACATTAAAGCTTCATATACAGTTAAACCCAAGAGTTTGTGTTAATACACGTTCCTTGGTTCCTTGCTTTAACTGTATTTTTGTGGTCACTATTTTACTGTACACGAACATGTAAATTAGTGGTTCCCATCACGCAGAGTGCAGTTGCTTTTTGTTGTCACCAGGTGGCACAATAAGCTGTTGTTGTGCCTTGGGGGATTCTGCTCCCTGAAGTAAATGGCAACTGGCAGTTGCAGAAATAACTTTTCCTGATGTGCTAAAAGGGAATGCTGAATTTTATTAAAACTTGTAACTTAAGTCACCCAACTGACCTGTCCTCCTCATGCTGGGACTGGTGTTCCTACATCCTCCTTAGTGTAAGAGTTTTCAGAGTTCTTCAGAATAAGAAACCCAGTTTTGCCTTGAGCTATAAGGCAAATGTAGCTCTTTGTTGTACTCTTACCATGCAGGGAACAACATTCCTTACTGGAGTAGGTTCAGCTGACTGATTCACAGATATATCCCTGTCTCTCTAAATAACTCTGGGTAGAGAGAGTAGTGCCTAATGAGTTACTGTTTGGTTGAAGGCTATGGCTGAGGACTTGGGGGACCAAGATAAGGCCAAGCAGATTCAAGATCAGCTTAATGAACTTGAAGAGAGAGCAGAGGCCCTGGATCGTCAACGAACAAAAAATATTTCTGCAATCAGGTAAGAAGCAAATATTGGGAATTTTCTTTCTTAAATAGTATCCAACAATATTTTAAAAAGAGAAACTAATGCATTAACAAGTTAACTGCAGGATTTTGTTTCTTTTTTTCCTGTACAGTGTGTTAATGAGTATTGTAATTGCTCTGTTAGTGCTTGTGTATCTCCACTTTCTTGTATCTGTCATGCAGTTAAAACTGTCAAAAATGTAAACTCTCTTCTATATACCCCAGGGGGCAGTTGCATTGCAATAAGACTAATTTGTGGTCAGGATGAAGCTGCAAAAATGCTTTCAGGCGTTTTGTTGTGTAGGGACTGATAAATGACAGTCACTTTCTTTTTCTTTCCCCACCCTCCTTTTTTTCCATTCTGCAGTTACATCAACCAGAGAAATAGAGAGTGGAATATCGTTGAGTCTGAGAAGGCTCTTGTGGTAAATACTGCTGAATTAATACTTTCCTACAAGTAGAGATGAAATGATGCAAAGAGGGATAATTGCATGGCAAAGTTACTAATTTTTTAGATTATCTGTAAAATCTTTCATATAAGCAAATAACATGATTTTAAAGCACATTGCTTTATCCTTTTGCTCAATTCAGTTATCAGCAGATTTAGTCACTGTAAGAGTTACTTAATGCATTTTATATGGGAAATAAAAAACAAGTCTCCTCATAAAGGAGGCTTCAGATAATAAAACAGTGAAGGAGATATTCTCTGTAGTTACATTTTTATTAAGGAAGAGTTTAGCTTGTTAACAAATGCTTAAACATTAACTATCCTGAGAGTAGTGTGCCTGTTTCCTGTTGTATGCAATAAGGACAGTTTTGTCCTGTGAAGTGCAGGACGATGGGCATGTTAAAAACTTTCTAATCTGTAATGCTGTTGCTGGTTTTTCTCTGAGCTCAGTGTTGTATATAGCAGATGAGTAATTGTGTGGATGGGAGGCTGTGGGAGGATTTAAGAGTGCAAGTAGCAGACTCTGCAAAACCATATTCTATTTCTTCTCCAGGCTGAAAGTCACAGCATGAAAAACCAACAAATGGACCCCTTTACTAGGAGGCAGTGCAAGCCCACAATAGTGTCTAATGTGAGTGTAATACTTAAGTTCAGTTGAGGCAATTTGCTGAAAAACAGAAACCAGTGTAATGCAGAGTGTAGGAACAAGAATTCCCAACTGTGCCATATGCTATTAATGCCCTGAATGCCAGTGTGAGATACAGCTGAGTGAGATCCAGGTCCCTCTTTTTTGATGCAAAGTGTGAAGGACGTAAGTGATGTGGATATGTACTGCAAAAGCAACCATGATTGAGACTTCTGTCGTGAGTTCACCTATGTCAAATGCAGATTTAGTTAGCTCTGGGAAGACAGTTTGCTTTAGGCGTGAGTTTCACTTTTAATTAGCTGAAAGTTTCCTTTAAGATTACTTAAAGGTGAGAGGAGAGCAAACATTTTGGGCCTGTGATGGATGTAGTAGTTCAACACGAACTTCCCATGTGATACTGTGGCAAAACCTTCTACTGCAGTCCCTCCATATATAACTGATGAATAACAAGGTGATCACCTCCTCCCTCTAAGTGATCTAGCCTTGTTGAGGTCTGTTCTGGGATAGTATGTGGTTCTGGTATAGGTACCTAAAAAACAACTGCTCCACAAACCAGCAAGGGAATAAAAAATAAATTCTATTGCAGGGCTTGAATGCACTATTTCTGAACTACTTCTTTATTAGAAAAGAACCGTAACTGAGTGCCTTTATTATGCTAGAGAACTATTAGATAAAGAAAATACTCTTCTAAAGGTTTCTTCTCTCTAGTAGAGTGTTTCAGCCAGAACTGTAAGCTGAAAGCAAATGCATATTACAGTAGCATTAAGAGTAGTCACAGAAACAAACCATATAATCAGGAAATGTATTTCTGATTTTTTTAAATAAAAGCTTTCTGAAGATGATTTTTAGTTTGTTACTGTCAGATAATGTCAGAATGATTTCAGTAGCCTTTTGAGATTCTGAAATTTGAGTGCACTGATATACAGTATCTTATGGTTTTAGATTCATGGATATGAACACTGTTTGAACAAAATATAGTTCTAGCTGTGGCAAATTTAAATGCAGTAATTTTTTATTTTTATTCTTCCCTAATATTTCGCTTTTGCAGTCCAGAGATCCTGCTGTCCAAGCTGCCATCCTTGCCCAGCTAAATGCAAAATATGGATCTGGTGTGTTACCAGATGCTCCAAAGGACATGAGTAAGGTAAGTTTCCATTTTGGTCTCTGCTATGTTCCTCACACTGTCACCCTTTTACTTGTGAGTTAGCAGGTGTGCGTGCTTCAGTTGTAGAAAAGGATATCCCGTAGAGCTTTATCATAAAAATACAGTAGTTCCTTTGTTCTTGGGAAAGGAAATTTAAGTTGCTCTAGCAATATGAAAGCTACACTAAGTATGTTTATGACACAAGAGGGGAAAAAACATTTTTATCTCTCTTTGTACGGCCAGATAAGATTTGGAGACTTACCTGTAGTTTTCATTTCAGGGTCAAGGAAAAGATAAAGATGTGAACTCTAAATCAGCTAGTGACCTCTCAGAAGATCTTTTCAAAGTACATGACTTTGATGTAAAGATTGATCTTCAGGTTCCCAGTTCAGGTAGGTGTTCCATCTGAGTTTGGGGATGTGATTGTCCAGCCCGTTTTGGTAGAACTTACTTTTTCCAGAATAATTTTTTCAAAGTTATTGGTGGACTTTTGAAAATGGGAGTAAGGATTCTGTTTACCATCTTGGAAGATATCTTGAACTGAGGAGGAGGGGATGTGTGATAGTGACATCCATTTAGAAAAGAAGAACAACCATATTGTGTTAGACTAAAAGCCTGTATATCCTCATATCCCTAATTTGAAGCCTGGGGAGAGAAGGGGATGATGAGTGGGTTTTGATATGCTCTTCCAGTCTATATTATTTATGACTTGCATAATCTTTGGGGAAAAGATGGGTGCTGTATTTAATAAGTCTTCGCAGCTACCTTGATACTTGCTTCTTTAATTAGTTTAATAACTTTTGACAACAGATAAGATGTGTGTCTGTGCTGTTCTGTTCTGCCCTCTGTGCACATACTGTGGGGATAAGGTATTGTGATAGGTTTTAGTTTACTCTTCCCCGTACGGGCCACCAAATTAAATGTGATGGTTTCATCACGTTTTATATTTCATTTGACTGGGAGAACATAAAGCGAAACAGGCTCATCTTTAAATTACAAAGATAGTTTATTTACACACACTGAAAGGATGAAAATAGGAAGGAAAAAACAAATGGAACCTTCAAAACATCTTTCCCTCCCTCTCCAAGTTTTCACTTTTCTACACTCAACATAAAAAGACATAACCTGCAACCTTAGCCAGTTTACCATTTTAAGATAATCTTTCATCAATTCTTCAGGAAAGGAGTCTCTCTGTTTCAATAGAGACTTTTCTCTACAAGGAGTTCAAAGAACTCAATCCTACCCACTTACAGTATTCTCAATACTGAACACGTGGGCCCTGTACTCAAAACACTGCAACATTGGGGTGTCGCCTTTTAAAGGTGTCTCATCCAAGGCAAAGGGTTTTTCTTCATTAAATCAATTTTCCTCAGTCCATCACACAATACCTTTGCTCAAAAATCTACACATAAAAACAATCACCTCCCCAAATTACACATCTTTCCATGGTTTAAAGGAATAACTCAGTTCAGTCCCTATGTTTCAGAGAAGTCCAGCTAGAATTTTCAGCCACTCCTCCTCCTGCACCTTAAAAGCTTCTTCACTCTCTTTCCACTGACTTTAGCTCCATGCTGTGTCTCCTTATGGTCTAATTACTGTATCTGTCCTTCGTTCAGAGAAAAGGCCGGTGCTCAGAAGAAATCCATTTGCTAGCAGAGAAAGAGTTAAACTTGTCAGGCTTGTCGGGCTGCTCACGTGATCTCGTTGCAGCGGGAACTAAAAAAGTCTGAAGGCCGCGCTGTTCTTTTCGGCCTGAGGGCGGGGGGGGGGGGGGGGAAGAAGCCTTCTGCAGCTCTCAGGGCTTCTCCTCCCCTTCCCCGTTGCTGCTGCTGTTCCCGGGGGGCCATGCCTGGGGGGGGGAAGGGGGCGATGGTGGAACGCTCCTCAGTCCCGGCCCCGGTGACAGAAGCGCTGCGGCCGGGGCTTCTCTTCCCTTCCCCCGCTGCTGCTGTTCCCGGGGGGCAGGCACAGCCGAACTGCGCTCTCAGGGGGCCCAGGCCGGGCCCGGCCAGGGGCCGCAGCCTGGGCCGAGCCCGGCCAGGCTCTGTGCTGCCCGATGTTACCTGTGATCCAGCCGGAAGAAAAGAGAGAGCTCCTCCCCACACTCTCGGCTTATATGAGTATTACCCAAAAGTCGTAACCTACTTTTGAATGGTCAAACTATCTGCCAATTAAATAAAAATTATTTTTGATTGGACCATTCTTAACCCACGACAACATCCACCCCTCGACTTTTGTGGAATACTCATACAAACTTATTATTAAAATTACATACAACTCTCATATACTAAAACAAATTATTCTACTCTATGATAATTCACCATAATTCTACTTAACATACTAATTCTTGCTCTGCCTTTATATTCTCCCAGTTAATTTATTTTACTTCTCCCCGGCATCTCCACCAGATTATGTGATAGGTTTTAGTTTACTCTTCCCCGTACGGGCCACCAAATTAAATGTGATGGTTTCATCACGTTTTATATTTCATTTGACTGGGAGAACATAAAGCGAAACAGGCTCATCTTTAAATTACAAAGATAGTTTATTTACACACACTGAAAGGATGAAAATAGGAAGGAAAAAACAAATGGAACCTTCAAAACATCTTTCCCTCCCTCTCCAAGTTTTCACTTTTCTACACTCAACATAAAAAGACATAACCTGCAACCTTAGCCAGTTTACCATTTTAAGATAATCTTTCATCAATTCTTCAGGAAAGGAGTCTCTCTGTTTCAATACTACAAGGAGTTCAAAGAACTCAATCCTACCCACTTACAGTATTCTCAATACTGAACACGTGGGCCCTGTACTCAAAACACTGCAACATTGGGGTGTCGCCTTTTAAAGGTGTCTCATCCAAGGCAAAGGGTTTTTCTTCATTAAATCAATTTTCCTCAGTCCATCACACAATACCTTTGCTCAAAAATCTACACATAAAAACAATCACCTCCCCAAATTACACATCTTTCCATGGTTTAAAGGAATAACTCAGTTCAGTCCCTATGTTTCAGAGAAGTCCAGCTAGAATTTTCAGCCACTCCTCCTCCTGCACCTTAAAAGCTTCTTCACTCTCTTTCCACTGACTTTAGCTCCATGCTGTGTCTCCTTATGGTCTAATTACTGTATCTGTCCTTCGTTCAGAGAAAAGGCCGGTGCTCAGAAGAAATCCATTTGCTAGCAGAGAAAGAGTTAAACTTGTCAGGCTTGTCGGGCTGCTCACGTGATCTCGTTGCAGCGGGAACTAAAAAAGTCTGAAGGCCGCGCTGTTCTTTTCGGCCTGAGGGCGGGGGGGGGGGGGGGAAGAAGCCTTCTGCAGCTCTCAGGGCTTCTCCTCCCCTTCCCCGTTGCTGCTGCTGTTCCCGGAGGGCCATGCCTGGGGGGGGGAAGGGGGCGATGGTGGAACGCTCCTCAGTCCCGGCCCCGGTGACAGAAGCGCTGCGGCCGGGGCTTCTCTTCCCTTCCCCCGCTGCTGCTGTTCCCGGGGGGCAGGCACAGCCGAACTGCGCTCTCAGGGGGCCCAGGCCGGGCCCGGCCAGGGGCCGCAGCCTGGGCCGAGCCCGGCCAGGCTCTGTGCTGCCCGATGTTACCTGTGATCCAGCCGGAAGAAAAGAGGGAGCTCCTCCCCACACTCTCGGCTTATATGAGTATTACCCAAAAGTCGTAACCTACTTTTGAATGGTCAAACTATCTGCCAATTAAATAAAAATTATTTTTGATTGGACCATTCTTAACCCACGACAGGTATTTTTACTTGTTTTGGAACCTGCTGCTTTACCAAGTTGCTGTTCCTTAACTTAGGCATTGCAGATGGTATTGAAGCTAAATTTTAGGGGAACAAAAACACTGACCAGTGAGTGAAGATAATAGACACAAACTTGCTGGCTCTTCCTCTTTGTTATCTTGACTTTGACAGCAGGAGATGTGTGACAAGAACAGTTGAGTATCATAGGATCTTTTTGATTGAAAAAGACCCTTAAGATTATCAAGTCCAATCATTAACTCAGCATTCACAATCCACCACTAAACCACAGCTGTGGTTGCTATGTGCCACAGCTACACGTTATTTGAATACCTCCAAGGATGGTGACTCAACCCCTTCCCTGAACAGCCTGTTCCGATTCTTGACAACCCTCTTGGTGAAGAAATTTCTCCTAATATCCAGTGTAAACCTCCCTGGTGCAACTTGGGGCTATTTTCTTGTGTCCTATAAAGTTGTTTTCCAGTGGGAGGGAAGCATGGGAGGAGTATACCAGTGCAATTTGACACACAAGGTTTAGTATTTCTTGCATTACTCAAAGGATTAGATCTGCAGTTTCTTGGAGGACAATAATTTAGGAAGTACTGTAAGAATGCACAAAGACAAATCTTGTCAAGAAGCAAGAGCAGGAGAAGTTGTTTTTCCAAACTAGGTCAAGGTGGAAACTCTGGATGTAAGACTACAGAATGAGACAGGAATTCAAGAACAAGAGACTTCCTGAAACAGCTAGTGAGAGTTATGAATTTGAGAGTTAGCAAGCAGATGAAGGTTAGGCACTGAAGGACACAGAAGAGAGGAGGATGAGAAACACAGTTTTCCTTGAACAGAACACTGTTTTGGCATCTCACTTTGTGCAGTCTCCTTGCTTAACAGAAGAATCTGGAGACTGATAAAAATGTGTGTTGTAGACATAGATAGAACATTTTACTTTTTTCTGCTTTACTATCTGTCTCTGGATTAACAGCCAGATTAACACAGAGTCAAAATTGCATGTGCTGCATCTAGGAAGATAAGTTCCCTGATATTGTCTGCACTATTAACTGAAGTTCTAACCTGATGTGTACTAGAGCAGCCAAACATGGTTTTGTGGTGGAGTTGTCAGCAAAAACAACAAGTAGAAATTTATAGTTTGCCTGTAGTTTGGTCCTTACTCTTTTCTTGTCCCCAACAGAATCTAAGGCACTGGCCATCACCTCCAAGGCTCCTCCAGCAAAAGATGGTGCCCCTCGGCGATCATTGAACTTGGAGGACTACAAAAAGAGACGGGGGCTTATTTGAGCATGCCCACTCTGCTGCTTCTGATCCTGCATGCTCCATGATGATGTCCTACTTTTTCTTCCTCCCTTTTCAGTTCTCCCTTCTGGGTTGGAGCAGCATTGGAGCTGGGAAGAGACTCTTTAAAACTGCCAGTCATCTGTAACATAAACCATTCAACTATTTACTGTATAGACCTCCCTTCTTGTCCTTTCCTCTGCTCCCTTCACAAATGTGGATCTGTGCTATTTGGGGTTTTCCCATTTCTTTTAGTTTGAGTTTTGTTTTTATTTTGTTGATGCAGCTCGTTGGTCCACTCTGTGTTCAGTATTAGCCTGAGGTCTGGATTTCCATAAGAATCTCTTGGCAGTCGCAGAATCAGCACTTGGTGATCTCCCCTTACATACCACCACAGGCACAGTGAATAAACATTGGCGCAAGACCTTTGTGGCTGGAAGGTCATCTGCACTTTCTCCCTCTTCTTCTTCCTCCTTCATCCTAGCTTTGGAGAAGGGAACCTTCAAAAACTGGCCTAGGTTCAAAGTGTAAATTTTTTTGGGAGGGTTGTGTGACTTTTTTTCAGGTGTTTTTTATCATTTTTAAGCTGCAGTACTATTTGTATCCGTCTGTCACAGTTCTTTACGGCTGTTTTGAATTTCTACCAGCTGTACTTGAGCATCTGAAATTGCAAGAAAGAAACTCATTAAATGTGATTCTTCTTACTAAAACGGCTTGGCTGATATAGCTATTTAACTTCATGTTCCCTTTTTTAATTACACTTAACTGATGAGAAAGAGGTACACAGCTCTTAATGTGGGACTTGTCATCTATAGCACATCCAGACTCTACAGCTGTAACTGGGTGAAGCAGCTTTTTATGGGGTGACCCTGGGGAGCTGATTTGGTTGGGCTTTAATTTCTTCTCCAAGCTTTCAATATTACGTATTTGTTAAGTTATCATGTCTTTCCTGGGCTCCAGCTCACTTTGTTTCTTGCTTTCTGAAACATTTAAATGGGGCTTCTATCAATAAACAATTTTTTTTAAAAAAATCCCATTCTATGGAAGGGGAAGGACATAATAGAAAGGTCAGAGGGTAACATGAGAGGTAGGTAATGGACATTTTTCATATATAAACTGGTACAAGTGGAGTGCAACAGGAGCACAAGAATTGTATGGCTTTATGGGATATTTGACTGGACACAAATTGACAGCTAAATTATCACTCAGGTGTACAAAAGAGAAAAAAAATCAAATGTAAATATAAGTGACATTTAACAAAGAAATTTTCCAAACAAGATACAACTGAATATATGAAACTAAGAACTAAATTAAAAGAATTAGAAGTCTAAAAGGTTAGAGGCCCTCGTTCAGGTAAGCGTGCAAGCACGTGTGTGTTCCTACTCAGGCCAGTACGTATATAACAACCTAAGCACTGAATTGGATAGGAATGTCTCTGAGGGACTCTATAGAGGGAAAATACAATGCTCTTCTTGTGTCAGAGCATTACTGTTTTTCTGAAATCATACACTGGTTATCTTTTAACCTGTGTTTGATACTTTCTTGTTTGATTCTTAATGAAACTTTAATCTAGTTCTTATTTAACTTTCTCTTCCTTTTTTTAACAGTAGCTTTAAAGAAACATCATGTAATTGTGTGCAGATTGATTCTACGAACTGTGTATAAAAAGAAAATCAACGTATGAAGCCTACCATGTAAACAAATAAATAGAAATATTTCAATACTTATTTATGGAATAGTCCATAGTTCTAGGACATGTGGATTATTCTGTAAATATGTAATCGTAGACTACTTTATTTGATGGCCTATTTTAGCAGCTTCTCTGGAGTTACAGTAGGCTATCACATATACATACTTATAACTTTTTAAGATTGGATTTTTGGGATCTATCATCATAACTTCATAGGAAACATTGTGATTCACAGTGTAGATATGCATTTGATATGATTTGTTTTTTTCAACAGCTAAAGTGATTTGTGATTAAAAAAAACCTTTAAACTTACTTTGCAATAGACAGTTTTAAAAATAATCACTCTCTAATGGTTTGCAGAAATAATTGCCAAATCAAACAGTTCAGGAACCGATTTTTTCCACAGAAATGCCTCAGAGCTCTGAGATGCAGTCACAAGTGGTCTCTAAAGGTAAACTTAACTCAAATGTAGTATTTTTAATATGCTTGGCCTTGATGTATTAGGTTTATTTAACTTCTACATTTGGGTAACACAAGACTATCTGTAATGCAACCAAAATGTGGATGAGACCCATACAGTGTTGCAAGTAACTTTTAGTAGAGAAAACTGAAACACAGGAGATGCAGTGAGTTTAAGATGCCAATCTGAATGATGGACTATGTCCTAGTTATCTGCAATTATGAAGCTGCCACTTACCCTCTCAAAGTCTCTGGGTTTTGCTAAAATACTGTTTTTAGAGAAGGCAACCGTCAGTAAATTATGCAAACCTCTTATATTGAGAATAATACATGAAGAAAGTACTCTTGAATAGTTACATGATTGTATGAAAGCTGTAATCTTTTTTCCTTTAAGTGCATGTAAAGGTGAGTGACTACACCTCCCACTTGTTAGAGAGGGAGAGATTTGTTTACTTTGTTTCATTGGTGTCCTAGCATAGTTCATCACAATTGTACAGACTTATATAAATAAACTTGGTTTGTTGGTTTAATAAGGTTGATTGTTTATCCCTTGATCTGAGGTGCTAAAGGCGTTTCCTGTTTGGATTTTGTTTTTTCAGAAACTGACACTTCATTTATCAGTCTGGACTATTATATTTAATACATATTGTGAAATAATGAAAAGTAAGCCTTCTTTCTTTTCAAGAGCAGCTGTTGACTCCTGGATCACTCTAAGATCTGGAGTTGGTCCTTATCACTAGACTCAAATGGAACCTCTTGGAAGGTCAGTTCACTTGCACCTCTGTGCACCTCACTTAAAACACAGACTTTGCTTGTCGTGTAGAAATCCAGACTACTTTTGTAATGAAAAATGCTAAAGCAAATAGCTGAATTTAAAGAAGCTACTGAGTAAGGTGAAGCAAGATTTCTCAGGGGTGCTTAGTGTGAGGATGAGACACAGCAGGCATAATTTGTAACAGGGTAAGTTCTGCCAAGATGTAATATTAAAAAAAAAAATACCTTAGGACAGTTAAACAGTGCAGTAGGTTGCCTGAGAGATTTTTGTCTATTTAGGAGGTTTTTAAGAGAATGCTAGATTAAGGCACATGATCCAGTCTTGTAGTTTACCCAGTTTTGAGAAGGAGTGTGGATTGATGATCACCCTGAGCTCCTTTCTGACCTGAATGAACATATGGTTCTGTAAGTAATTTGATTCTTTCTCCAGTTTTGTCTGTCTTCCTTGCAAGTACTGGTTCTTCCCCATCCCCTTTTCAACATGCAGAGTAATGCAGTGCCCAGAATTTGTCTCAAAGGCAGTGGTGGCTTAGGATGAGCAGTGCAGGATTTCCCAACACACACATCCTTTCTGAGACTCCCTGGTTTTGGACACCCATAGGGTTCTTGCTCTGTGTCTGTGAAACAAAATTATCCCTAGAGATTAACCACTGAGCAGGCTGGAAGGCTTGGCCTGGAAGTTTGAGTCAAGAGCTGTAACTGAGATTTGCTTAGCAAAGTGTTCCTTTGCTGTACTTGTGAGTTGTAAATTAGATGCTTAAGCTACTGATACATATGCAGCCTTGCTTTCAGCACAGTAGTTTAGTCTTTTAGAGGGAGCTGCTTAAGTAGCTAAATAGATAGGTGATTTTTTTTTTTTTTAATCTGGAACTCACTGCTTTTACCTTACCACCATCATTAATTGTTTCAGATTTTAGATCACCTCTCACACTCAATAGCAGAAGGAATCTCAAATGAGCAATTTTTAAATCTAATGTGTGTGGAATTATCTGGGTAAAAAAACCCAAACGAACAAAACCCAACCACCAACTTAGGTTTCGGCTTGGTTAGTTGGACTGTGGGGCTAGTAAACATGGAGAGTTGTAGCCATAATATCTTAAAGCTCTTTGGAAAGCCAGCCATTCAATACTCCCTTGGGGTTCTTTATGCCTTGACATCTATCGAGATGTTAAAGGCTCCTGTGGCCCAGCTGTGTCAGGCAGTAACAGGTAGGTCTTACCCATTAACTCCAGCCTTTGGAGACTTGACTGTTTTTATTGAGCATACTTCTTTCTACTGAGAAGAAGCAGTATCCAGGTAAGAGTATGAGCAGTTAAAGAATGTAAATTAAAGTAGGAACTTCTCAGATATAGCTAATATATTGCAATTACCTATCAGTAACAGAAGGCAGGGTGAGTATTGATAGTACTTAGGATGATGTATCTGGTATTTTGTATTAGACTGCATGTAGACTGTGTCTAATTTTTGGGTTCCCCAGTTCAAGGAAGATTTGAGCCACCTGAAACAAATTTAGTGAAAGGCCACCAAGATGGTAATGGATTAGGGCTTGTTCAGCTTCTTCCCAGAAGTTCATGACGAGCACTTACATTATGGTTGTTCACCATATAATGTTAAACATTGCCATTCTATAGTGGTTGTCAGTAACGGGTCATAAGCTTAGTACTGAGTCTGCAAGGTCTTGGGACTGAGGAGGGATATCATACTTCCCCTTCTGGGCTTTCTTTGGCCTGCCTGAATCTTTGTTTTACTTAGCTTTCTATAACAATTTCTGTAACTGGCCAGGTGTCTGTGTCTGTGGTTAATTTCTTTTACTTCTTTTTACCTTTAGGTGGTGCAACCATAGTTTTATAAATGTAAGAGTATGAAGCAGGTATTTTATGTGCAATGAGATATTTATGACCAAAATAATGATTGGAGAAAATGTAGGTGTGTTATATGATAGCAGACCTTTAGAACTGAAAACAAAGGATGTAGAATAGAAGAGTGCAGATTCATGATGGGGCACACGTGTGGAGCTGAAACCCCATAGTCCTGTATTGGTGAGTGGTTACTCAGCAGCAGTCAAATATGGGGGCAGGGGGGGAGGGAGGGAGTGGTTCTTTGTTTGTGCTGTGGGCTTTTTTTGTGTGGTTTGTTTTTTGGTAGGTTTTTCTGATTTTGTGGTTGGTTGGTTGGTTGGTGGGTTTTTTGTTTGGCTTGGTTTGATTGTTTAAGGCAGAACAAGAACTGGACAAAATTATGTTTAGGAAGTAACAGAACAAAGAAATCACATCTAACATTTGTGAAAGGCTCATATATCACATATTTGGATCTGAAGGCCAATAAGGAAAAATAAAGATATAAAAGCATGTTAGCAAACATAAAAAGAATCCCAAGCAGATCCTAGAGGGAGGAAGAAGAAAGCAGCAGCATATTCCTCCCAACAAAGGACTTCGGATGCTGATAGCTTCAAGTTATCCTTTCCAGCAGTCTGAGGATGTTGAATTTGAGATGCAGAGTAATGGAAGGGTGAAAATAACTCCTGAAAATGAGAGAAATGGAGAAATGTGTCTTACAAGTTTATTACTGCAACTTCTGTATAAAACTACACAACCTGCATTATTATTCTTTTCCTACAGTAATTTCATCTAGACTAACAGATGAAGATTTCCATATGCTAACAATAAATTCTTAGCTTTACTTGTATATATGTTATGCTTCCTCTTTGCCCATAAACAAGACCTTCAGTGTAACAGAGGATGCAGCTTCAGGGGGAGCTAATAGCAGCCTTCCAAAGAATGTGGAGAGGTCAGGAAAGTCGTCTGCTTTTTACAGTTGTGGGTCCTGGGAGGATTAGAGACAATGGTATAATTTGAAACTAGAGGTTCTGCTTAAAGGTGGTGGAACTCCTTTATGAGGACAGTGAACAGGCTGCCTGAAGAGCTAAGCTTTGGAGGTTTTCAACTGGATAAAGCCAGAGGAATGTGGCCTTAGATCTGATCTTGCTGGATGTAGGAGGTTAATCTTTGGGACCTCCTGAGGTCCCTTTCAATCTAAATTATACTATGACTCTATTTACAGTAAATTCTAAGTGAAGCCTGGGTTTACTTTGCTGTAGCTTGTCTGTTCCATAATGAAGATGCTTTAAGAAAACTGATAGGTGTTACCCAGCTTGCCAAACAGGAACTGGCTATTTGCCAATGGTTGATTAATCAAGATTTGATCTGGCTTCTCTAAATATACAGTGCATATAACTTTAAGTTTTGTCTTCTAATTGAATGCAAAATGTAACATGCAGTTCTGTTACTGTAGCCCACTGCTGGTGTGGGCAGCAGCTCTCTCTTTGGGAAAATCCTGGAATTTAACAACTGTCTTCCTAAATTCTGCATGCTGCATTCCAGTAGTTTGTGCATTGTTAAGAGTATTTTCTGTAGAGCAAATAATTTACCTGAGTGTGATTAAGTTGTGTAGAACATATTTTGGGTAGAATGTACTCTGTGTTATTAACTTTGCACTCTGCCTTCAGTACTGGAATATGAGAGTAATTATTTGAAATGAAAAGGATTGTTTCCTTAAGTGCTGGCACTCGGTGTCAAAGCGTGAGCTGGATACTTAGAGAGACTCAATACCCTTAAGCAGTATGAAGCAAGGGAGTGAATTGAGAATGATAGTTATGGAGGGGTGTTCTTTGTGGGATTTTTTTCTTCATATCAAGCTTTAGAAAAAGATTTGATTTGATTTCATTTTTTTTTTGTGTGTGTGTTTGATTGTGACAACAGCTGATGTCTAATTCCTGAAAGCTAGCTGCAGACTCTGCTCCACTAAAACACTTAAAATGCCATTTTGAACTTTGGTCTTTCAACACATTTGTAATCCCCTGGCAACAGAAGAAACACTGAGCCATAAGGAGGGTGGGAAAAGAGTGGTCATACCCTGAAAACACTAGGAACCTCTGGTCCATGAGGAGGAATACTGTGCAAACTGAAAGACACAACAGTGTCTGGTCACTAGCCTTCTGGCCACTAGCCTTCCACTTCTGTCAAATGTGGCACCAGGTTTGAGTGAAACACATTATTTTCACCCATGTTACAGAAAACCATCATGCAGGAAGTAATTTTCTAAAATTATTTTTACGAAACATTAAAGTTTTGAAATTGGTCAATTGGGTAATTAGTGGTTACTCATACAAATGCTTGCAAGCAACATCCCTGACTTTACTGAATGTACCTGATTTATTGTGGATTCGGCACAAGTTTGTTTGGTTTTAGTAAATGTATATAATTTTGCAATGTGAAAGCTATGGTTTTTGAGTACTACTCTGGAGAAATTGGAGTAGGCCTGTACAGAAACCCATGATCACAAAAAAAAGAGAAAGGGAAGAAATCCATTGGTGAAAAAACTTGCTGGAAGTCTCAGGTTCATGTCCTAAGTCTCACATTAACATTCAAGCAAAAACTTTGTATTTCCTCAGTCCTCCTGAGGCAGGTTTTTTTTTTTATTATTACTCTGTCAGCTTGTTCTGCAGAAAATACAAGGGTGGATAGAGTAATAAATTACACTGCAGATGAGCAACTTTGTGATCTTGTTAAAGACCATGTTAGACAAGATTCATCCAGCTTAATACTAAGTGAGCATTGGAATGGAAGCAAAGAATACAGGTTATTTTCTGGCATGAGTATATATGTATGATGACCAGAAGACATCAAGTCTTTGGGCAGATTGAATTTATGATTCAGTGGGTTGAAAGAAGGGGCAGTAGAGTAGAACATTAGAGGCTGGGAGTGATTTCCCTTTGTAAAAGGCATGAACAAGATCACAATGCCTTGTTTCACTGTGCCTGCTTCAGGAAAGAAATTCAAAGTATCTTCACTTTAGGGCAGGAAGGGGAATATTTCAACAGCTGTAGAATGTGCCCCTAAATCAAACAGATAAATTTTATTTGGAACTCAAGATGATTTGGACGTTGGCCTTTATTGAAAGACTTCTTGAATAATTTGTTGGCTCTCCTTCAAGGCTACAGACAAACGTGCAGTTGTCAGATACCCCGCCTGGCACGCAAGAATATTTGCCTTGAGTGCAACAGTGTAAGTGGTGTCTACTTCATCCCTTTGTAATTCTTCCTGGTGGTCTGTCTACCAACAGGTCACTTTCTTCCATTATTTTTCAAAGTGAAATTGCTGTGTAAAAGCTCAACTCCTGAAAGTAGCCACGTGGCAATCAGATTTTGGGCCGTTTGCTAGAAGCAGTAGTGGAGGAGCTCAAGCTGATGTGCAGGAGCCATTTGAACACGGGTGCTTGGCAGCTGTTGTGTGGCTGTTTCCAGATAAAGCAGTTCTAGCGAAGCCGCTGCTGCCCACTTGACTGTTTGTACTGATTAACGTACAGCGATCAGAGCAAAATCATTGCTCACATCCCACATGTGCTTTAGGAGGTTACTATGACAAATTACAGCTTCTCCCAAGAGCGGTGCTAATGCAATGCTTTTTCTGGCTGCAGTTAGCACAAGCACACGCTCAACAGTCAGTTTAATATAGTCTTCCTTGACTGGGGGAAAAACTGATCTGTGACTAGAAAAAGCAGATCATATACAGCATATGTAGTTAAAAGGAAAAAACCAAACTTCTGTTTCATTATGCCCTTTGCTCTTTCTTTGCTCTTGAAGACTTTCCAGCTGTCAAAAAACTGAGAGTAGTTATTTTTCCTGTAATAAAGCTCTCCCCCTGGAAATATTATAATGGACTATGGAGGCAAACTAATTTTACTATTGAAGTAAACTTAAACATTTGAATAAATGCTGTTCTTCATCTGAGAAAGACTAAATCAATTTCAAACACAAAGCAATTACTTTCAATTTTTAATCAGGGTTAGTTAATTATTAAATTGATATTTGATTTTTATTTCCATTGCAAACTTCCGCAGTATTTTCTCAAATGATTGAAGATAAGAAGATGAAGACAGCAAAGTATGATGGCCAAACTTGAGGTGAAATATAAGCTGAGTACCATTTTAGCATTTTGTAAAATCCTCTTCTAGCTCTAGTCCTGGTAAAGGATTTGCTATGGAGAGTTCTGCAATTTAGCTTAGCAACCAAAGTCTGGAAGTGGGAATGAACTATTGTAACAGCATGGGGTATATGATCTTAAACAAAAACCTTCGCTTTAGGCTAACATCCCTTTACTGCTTAACAATTAAGGGTTTTTAATTTTAGAGCATTAATATTACAGAGTGTGCTCTTGGGTTTCCCATCACTGTGTTGCCTGTTTCAGCTAGCACAATCTGTTCACAGCAGCTAGTGCTCTTCCAGAGGCAGATAAGAGTACAGAGGGGGAAAAATATGTTTATAAATTGTATCTTGAAACACTTTTGGGTTGAATGCCCAGAAGCCCGAAGACATACAATCCCAAATGTTATATTATTGTCTATTTAAGCAGTGTTACAATGAAAGGGAGGACTCTGGGGGAGGCAGTGAGAACTGGATAGAGTCCTCATGAGGAAAATTTTCATTCACTGGTGACCTGAATTGCAAAGTCACAGGAACAGGACTTGGTGATTATTTTGTGTTATTTACTAAAAGTGAAGGCAGAGCTGGTTGTGGACTGCCACACACTGAAGTTTTGACTTCTGGGCAGAGACAGCCTGGGTAGTTCCTCAGGTCCTTCTCTCTCCAAAATGTGTAATCCACTGTAATCTACCATAAAGTGACTCATTGCTTATGACAAGTTTGTTGATGCCTGGTTAATAGTAATAACCAGTAGTTATTATTATAAAATTAGAAAACATTTAAATTCTGAAGGATCATTGCCCCTCTGTTTTTCTCTATTCCTGCTCATGAACTTCCACCTTGACTAAATTCTTCATTTTATCACACTTTGTGTATTTATATGGTACATTAGATCCATTTGCTGGAGTTCCTTTTCAAAGAGAATAATGATGCTAACTTACCCTTGGAGGTAGAAACTAAGTTGCATTTAATCCTATAAGTTTTTAGGATAACCCATTTGCTGGGCTGCCTTAACATAAATATGTCTCAGCTAGCACTGTTCTTCAAAGTCCCTGGGTATTTTTGGCCTGGCTTCTTGGGGATGGAAGCAGGTTGCCACAGCAGAACAACAGATGTTTTTTCAGATGTTAAACTAGGGTTGAACTGAAGTGGGAGTTTGACAAAAATACAAAAAATGTGATCTGAACCCCAGTGCCTTGAGAGGAGAGGCTGGCAGAGTGGGCTGTCACAGAGCGAGTGGTCCAGGCTGCAGGAAAGTATTTCTAACTCTTGGTCTCTCAGCATGGCTTTTCTCAGACACCAAAGATGTGATGCTGGAGCTGCAGTGCCTGGGAAGCAAAGAGAGTGAAAGGCAGTGCCTCAAAGGCACCATTCAAACCTGAGAACTGTGCTTTTGAAGCAGGGCCTGGCTCCATTTGTGGTCTCTTGGCTCATTTTTCCAGTCCCCTGAGCTCATGGGAGCAGGGAGGTAAGGTTGCTCCTGAGCATGCTGAACAACTGCCACAGCTCAGCAGCATCTCCTAAGCAACCCTTCTCCAAATGCCTGCGCTGGCTTTTTGCCACAAGCTTGTAATAACACAGCTGTACCTGATTAGGTTCTGGAAAAAACATGTCTGTAGTTTACTATTGCCTTCGGTTTCTTTATAAAACAATATACATATTTATGCATACTTCCATTCTTAACTTATTACTGAGACTGAAAATTAATCAACATGTGGAAAAACCAACATGGTATTGTAGAAAGTCATTCAGTATTAAAAACTGATTTGTCAAGTTCAGGGAGGCAAAGCACCATTCAGCCATGGCAGGGAGCTATGGTAACAATCCACTTGGGCAAGCACATTCAGAAATTATACTTTTTGTAAGTGACAATATTTGACCAATTTCCTTTAATGGGTCAGGAGCCAGGCTATTGTTACAATTCTAGGTGCCTTTTTAGCTTTAGCATTGAACAAGCACAGCAACAGGTGAAACCCTGAGGGGTTTCTCTTGGTGTGGGAGGATTAAGACTGCAGTCTTTGGATGTGAATAAAATTGTTTGGTTTTCTTGCCTGGTTGTGGAAGGAGCTAGTGGCCCACTGGCTGAACAGGCTGAGATGGTGCTCCAGCTTACACCTGCCAAAATGTTTACATTCTCTTTTTAATCTCATTTATCCCAGGCTTTATCTTCGGACATGAACAAAGCTAAGAGAAAATGCAACTTGCTCAAAAAGTGATAGTTGCATTATAAAAAAAAAAAGAGAAGGAGCACTTACTTGTCATGATAGAATACTTAAGGTGAAATTTCTTGTTCCAGACAACAGCAGACCATGAGACTACAGAGCTAATTTGCATCAGATGTGAACACTGCATTCAGTTTCCAAGAATTAAACAAACACTCCTGAAGCTGGTAATCAGGCTGGAGAGACAAGGGTTTTGCAGAATCTTTGCTAGTCTCTTTCTGGTCTTGAAATTGGTTTGGGCTCCATTTTAAACAGCAGAAACAGAATCACAGAATATGCTGAGTTGGAAGGGACCCAAGAGAATCATTGAGTCTGCCTTCTGGCCCTGCACTGGACCATCCCTTGCAAGGATGATCTCTCTGAAAAAGTAAAGACATCCTGCATGGGACAGATGTACAACTAGAATAAGCTTTACTTTCTTACTTATCTGACCAAGCTGTAGAAGATTGATTTCTCTCTTTTCTGTCAGAGGACTGAAAGCTTCACAATAAAATTGTGTGATGAGGGAGAAATATAGTAGGTTTTCTGACAGATTCCCAACAGGACGGTCTTATAAATACTGCAAACCTGTCCAGTGGAGAAACAAAGATGTGCTGGGTGGGGAAGGGCTCCCACAAGAAGGCAGTTAGACTGTAGAAGTCCTGCCAGCAAGTACTCCATTGCTTCTTTAGAGGGAGAAGCAGCATTCCTCTTGTAGGCCAGGAAAGGCTTCCATCAGAGCTGCCAGGCTGAGTCTGATCAAACCTCCCTTTGAGCCATTATCCTGTCCCAGACAACAGCCAGTATGGGATGATTAGGACATGAACATAAGAAATAGGCCACAAAGAAACTGTTCATTGAGAACTGTTTAACATATCCTGAGCCAGAGGTGGTTTCCAAACTGTTACACTTGCTCGATAACCATCAGCAGACCTAGCCTCTTTCTGTTTGTTCACAATCTCTCTTAGAAGCAAGAGAAGACTAAAGTGGCAGAAAACATGACATTTTTTTACAGCCAATAGGAGCTAAGAAACATGGAGAGGAGTCTCTTGAGATTCACTGGTGCAGAGATCTCTGGAGGAGGAACAAGGGTCAAGGAGAAACTGATGGTCTTTGACGGATCCAAAAATTTGCAGAGGAGTTGCATACTGTGGGTCTGATTGTAGACTTTAAAAGTAGCTGCCTTGTTGCTAAAGATCTTGGGTTTTTTTCTTATTTCAAGCAATGAATAGGTGAAGAGGAGCTAAAAGAAAGTGTGGTACTGGAGGAAACTATTGTGGTGAGCAGGTGTCAGTGACATTTTTCAAAGCCTCTGCTTTTTATTTGGATCAAGACAACAGACTGCAACATGAGCAGTGTTAGGAGCAGAGTTCCTGCCCAACCATCATGCTTTTTAGCTGGCTGGCTTGCTAGCATGTGCTCCTTGCTGAGGTGTAAGCAAAAACCAATACAGTTTTGCTGGTGTGGGGCAACAAGCAGCATTCCTCTGGCAGGTAAATGTGTTCACAATCTCCTCTGAGCTGTGCTGCCCTGAGAAAAGACTGGGAGAAATTGCTGTAGTGTCTGTCACGTGCTGTCCACATGACTTTGCCATCTTTCTTAATTTGATGATAACTCTGCTTGGGACTTGTCCTAAGGCCTTTTTTGGTTGACAATATATAAACCACTCTCTCCTTCTCTTTATATCCCATTTCTGGGATATGCTTTTCTAATTTCATCAGACATTGGCTATATGCCTTCCTTTTTAAGTCTCTCTGCTATTTATCCCCACCCTACTACTTCTCTTTCATTGCTAGTAAGGCACTGACTCCTGTCTCTGACGTCTATGGCTGACTTGAATGTCTTTCAGACAAATTCCTCCGTGCTTCCTTACCATGCTGCCTCTCCAGTTTTGAGGCACTTTATATAAATACTTTCAAGGGTATCGATTCATCCTTCTGTTTCCTCTACAGAGCCCCAGTTCCCCAACCTGGCACCTCCAGCCACACTATCTTCCTTTCGTGTTTGCTTCCCAGCCTGTCAGGCTCAGCCTTCTCCCCCAGCTCTTCCCTGGGCAGTGCACCATGGCCATCCAGCAGGAGAGAGCAGCAGAGATTTTTTTTTTTTCCCTTGTGTTTTTAAGCTCACATTTAGTGGCAGGTGCTAGTGCAGCACCAGCTCCTGCTGTCTTATTTTGGGCTGCAAGTCACTGACAGAATTTTCCAACAGGCAGTTAAAAGGGAAATCATGTTCGAGGCTGAGGCCAGGCTACAGACTCACTGCCATTTGGTTTTTCATCCTGCCAGTTGGCAAAGCACTGCTGCTGAGCTGCTGCTTCTGTTTGTTAGTACCTGGTGCAGATTTCCTTTCCTATGCTTTAGTTTTCTGTTTTAAGGAAAGGTCAGAAGAGATTTTGCTAGGTGAATTTTGTGAATTTGCTAGGTGAATGTCACTCAAATGTAGAAGAGAAGGTAACACAGAGTGAATAAAGCACAGACGTGTTTTAAGGAGCAGATATGGGAGGAAAAGCAGAAAATTTAATCCTCTATGACAAACCATGGTGAGTAAAGCATGATATGTAAAGCAGAGAAGAAATTTTTTTTGAAACTTATCAATGTTTTCTGATCCTTTAGAACCTATGGAGCCACCATCACAACTGTATGTAAAGCACTGAAAGCTGAAAGAAAGCACTTTTGCCATCTCAGGAGTTTGACTGTTTGCTAGAAACTCATGTTCCCCTTCTGTGATCACCATAACATTCACTATGACATTAGAGGGCCTTGGACAAGATGCCAAAGAGGCCTTAGGCATGTGGAGTTTAAGGGGTACATCTCAAAGGAGAGTATGGAATTACTGTTACCCATGACTGACAACTTACAGCAGCTAAGTTCTGTGCAAATGCAGCAGGGTAAGAAAATCACAGAATCACTTAGTTTGGAGAAGAGCTCTAAGACAGAATCCAACTCTTAACCCAGCAGTGACCTGTTCACCACTAAACCATGTCCCTAAATGCCACATCCACATGTTTTTTTAATGCTTCCAGGGATGGTGATTTTACCACTTCACTAGGTATGCTGTGCCAATGCTGACCACCCTTTCAGTGAAGAAACTTCTGCTACCAGCCTGACCTCCCTTGGCACAAGTTGAGGTAATTTCCACTCTTCTATCACTTTTACCTTCTTTCAGGAAGTTATAGAGAGTGTTAAGGTCACTCCTGATCCTCCTTTACTCTAGGCTAAACACTCCCAGCTTCCTCTGCCGCTCCTCACGGGACCTACTCTCTAGACCCTTCCCCAGCTCTGTTGCCCTTCTCTGGATGCACTCCCGCACCTCAATGTCCTTCTTGTAGTGAGGGGCCCAAAACTGGACAGAGCCCATGAGGTGTGGCCTCACCAGTGCTGAGTACAGGGAGACAATCACTGCCCTGGTCCTGGTCCTGCTGGCCACACTACTGCTGACACAGGCCAGGATGCCATTGGCCTTCTTGACCACCTGGACACACACTGGATCATGTTCAGCTGCTGTCAGCCAGCACCCCCAGGTCCTTTTCTGCTGGGCAGCTTTCCAGCCACTCTTCCCCCAGCCTGTAGTGCTGCATGGGGTTGTTGTGATCCAAGTGCAGGACCCAGCACTTCCCCTTGTTGAACCTCACACAGTTGGCCTTGGCCCACGATCCAACCTGTCCAGATCCCTCTGCAGAGCCTTCCTGCCCTCCAGCAGATCAACACTCCCACACAACTTGATACTGCCTGCAAAGTGACTGAGAGGGCACATGATCCCCTCATTCAGGTCATTGATAAAGATATTAAACAGGACTGGCCTCCCCAAATGTTCACAAGTGCTATTTTTTAGTTTTACTATTCTTTTAATGTGTTTGAAAAGAAAACTAAACTATAAGTCTTAATGCTACTTAAGTGTTCCAGATGAAAAGTTTCTATCCATACACTGGGTTTTCAGAATACTTATTTTCAAATCTACCATAAAGATAGTAATTGTATTACATTTCACATATTTTCTCCTTCCTTTCTTCAAACCTGAGATTTTTGTAAGGATGTTTGAAATTTTTTTTTTTAATGAAAAATGGGATAAATAATTATTTTCCTTTTTTTGTTGTTGTTCTCAGATAGCTTTTAAATAATCTTGTCCTCTCCCCTTATCACACATTTTTCTACTTCAAACACACGTTCTCTTTTCCTCTTAGGAGTAAATACGTACAGAGATGAACTGATTAGAATGTTCTCTTTTTTTCCCCCCAAATCTCAGGATGTTTTTAAAGGGAATAGAAGAAAGTATAATCTCTAGATCTTCTAATGAAGAACTGATAGTGCAAACCAGGTGACTTCGTTTTTTAAATACCACTCCAATAGGTAATGAACACACAGGTCAATTTCGAAGATAGTGATCTCTTGTCTGCTAGTGACAATCCAGTTTGAAGCAAACAAATATTTTACCAGTACCACCAAACCCACAGAGGAACTCTTGTAAAAAGTGTCAGATCAGTATCACAGAAAGGACACAATGACTTGATCCCTTTACTCTATTCAACACTTAAGAATTTTTACTGAGATATTCATCACCTGACTCAACAAAGCATATATCTTGTGTGAATGTATTTTATGTGGCTCCAGTGTATGAGTTGTTTGCTCTTACTAAGAGTATTCTTTCCAGTACTTCCTTGCATTAATCATAGGACTTGGATGAAAATTTCTGTCTCAAAGCATTGCTTCTTTGGTGTTTGTGTCCACTTCTAGCATCCTGAATAGGCTTCTTTGTGTGGACAGAGGACATTGTCCAATGAAGTAACTGTTGCATTCTGTGGCCTTGGAAGACAGTGCTGTCCATTCAAACTCCAGGTGCTATTTTTCATTATGAAAGAGTTAAGTCATTATGAAGTTGTTATGCCTAGAGCTCAGAGATTGTTCCTGTAATGAAGAATGAGTTCATAGCCAAATGTATCTCCAGACTTCATAGAGTGGTGGTTTGAAAGGACTTATACCAACAGAATTTGTAGTTTACCTATTTTTGACTGTTTTATTAAGCCAAAGCCAAGACTCCTTTTGGATTTGCCAGACAACACTTGTCTTCAGTCTTTGTATGATCACAAAATCATAGAATGGTTGAGGCTAGAAGAAATGTTCAACCCCCATGCTCGAGCAATGTCACTTGCTGCCCAAGACCACTTTCAGGTGGCTTTTTAATATATTATTTTTTGATATGGCAATTCTACAACCTCTCTTTGACAACCTCTTCCAGTGCTCAGTAAAACATTTCATCATGCCTTTTTCCTGATTCCCTGCACAGGACTATGGAGTACATCCTAGGCTTTCAGTTGGCTCATCATCCATCCCCAGGCACAGCTCCACGCACACAAGCTGTTCTGTCACAAAGGGCAACTCCTTCTCCTTGTCTTCTAAGCCTGTCCTTCCTAAGAGCTTGCATCCCTCTGTTGGAGCACCCCAGCCATGTCAGCCATTCCACCATGTCTCTGTGATCCCAAAAAGATGATGGCCTGTGATGGCAGGCAGATGTCTACCTCTTCATGGTTATTCCCAGTGCTGCATGCATGTGTCCAGGCACTCCCAAGGGGCACACTGGTGTCCTGCTGGGTTTTCCCATCACAGTACCCTGTAGGCACTCCTTGCTTCCATGCAATTGATTGTAAGCAATTAAGGTGATTTTGCTTAACCCTATCTTGCTGATTTTGTGTTCCTCTTCATACCCATTATCTTGGGTCCTTTGCTTGTCATGGTGTCCGTCATGTCCTCACAGGACTGCTGGTAACTCTCTTCTTTCTCCATCATAATGCACGTAACTTTTTGTTCCATCCAGATTAGCTCTGCAGAATTGCTTGTGCCTCCTGGAAAAACATGAAAAAAACCAAGTCAGGCTTATTTTAAGAATGTATGCTACGGACAGAAAATTCTAATCTGTCCTCAAATATTTATGCTCACTGGAGTTGCTGTTTCTTTTCATGCTCTACAGAAAAAGCTTCACAATGTGTGCACTGGAGCTGAGTAAAGGTAGCTAGGAGGTCCTTTATCTTTGACAAAAACAAATGTTATAAAAGTCTCTTCCAAAAACCTGAACACACAATAAGCTTTCAGAGAAGAGAAATGGCTCACTATGTTCACATGTTTATTCATATTTCTCAGTAAACCCAAAGGTCATACAGTTCTCAAGTGATCAAACAATGGGTATACCACAATGGCTGTTTCATCATATCTTTCCTTCTCTCTCTCCAAGCCTGAATGTGCTTTCAGCTTTACTTCATGGCCTAAATGAAGATATTAAGTGCATTAGTGTTAGGACTGAATTCTGTGTTCTGACACACAGAATGTGACTTCCACAGAAAACTGAGGAATGAAGAAAACCAGACTGTCCTCCACAGAAACTCATCCTTTTGGATTAAAAAAGTCAATTGTCCAGGCTCATGATAATAGAATTAAACCAGCGCATTTGGTGCAGAATGAAGGAAAGCTGTACTACAGAAAAGGTTAAAATGTCACTGAAAAGAAGCTGAAATCTCAGCATTATAATGCTATAACAACCTGATTTGTTAATTTTTTGATCTGCAATACCTTAGCCTTTGTTTGCTTTGGACAAACATGATGCCGGTGAACAGTGCTCATCTTGCAACCCTGCAGAGGAAAATGCTTTGTCTATTCAGGGAGCACATACTGTGCTCACACAGTTACTTCATTGCTCTGCCACCATTGCACAGCTGCCAGGCCCTCCTGCCTGCCCTGCCAAGAGGAAACCTTGGGAAAAGAGACACAGAGACACAGGAATGCCCAGCTGGGGAAGCTGATGATGTTTTATTAAGGTCTCCTCTGGGTTCTAAGTCACCAGCTGACTTCATTACAGCTACTTTGAAACAGTGCTCCTTGGAACCAGAAGCATCATCTTCAATAACAGCCAAACACAGGGAATTATGCCAGGAGCAGGGTAGGAAAAAGAGTGTCTCAAGAAACTCTCTAAGAGCTTGTGTATATGAGATGACCAAACCAAAACCCCCAGGTGCCTGAAACGCTGCAGAAGTGTGGCAGGCAAATTGGAGGTGCAAGTGCATGAGTCATGTTTAACCCTGAGCACCATGAGGAAGAGAAGTAAAGCAGCTGTTAAAAAAGGTTGCTGATTCAGGGGCTAGATATCTGTCAAAAATAGAAGGTAAGTTAAGAAAAGTCATTTGGGTACCAAAGAACACAGGATTTCCAGAAAGAAAGAAATAAAGACCTTACAATAAAAATGAGTAAAAAGATGTTGGGAAAAGGCTATCTGGTCCAAGGCCATCTTGCATCAAGATGTCAATATCCACAACTGAGGAAAATATAGTTACAATTGCCCAATTTATACTTAATAAACAACAATCAAATGCACCAGGAAGCAAAATAAATCCAATATGGCTCCAAGTGTTGGAAGGCAAAAAGCCTTTTCTATTCTGGCTGGTATTAAATAAACACCTGAAATAGCAACAATGCAAACAAGCATAGAAGAATGAAGGTTAAAAATCCAAGGAATCTGCAAAAGGCAGTCAGCACACACTGACAGGGAGCAGCACGCAGGACTGCACAAGGAAGCAACAGAGGATGAAGTGTCTCCCAGCATTTCTAAAGTGACAGTACAACTGTCATAAGCAAAACTATTGCACAAAGCCCAAACACGAGGACTGAAAATGCTTACCAAGAAACTTAGTAAACGGATTTTGTGCAACACAAAATAATTATTATGAAAACATTAAAGGAAGAGCCACATCAAGAGACTGGAACATCTACATATAGGCTGAAATCTTAACACATATTTATCAGGCAGTGAGGTATTAATGTACATTAGGAAAAAAAAGAGAAAACTGTATTCTTGTTAAGCTTGACTCAGAATATATTGCACAGAAATAATTTCCCAGGCATAAATAATTTAGGTGTAATAGTTTAAAGATAAAATCTTGGGAATAAATAGCTTACAATTATTTTAGGAAAGAAAATATTTATTCCATGCTTGCAAACCTTCCAGGGCTTGTTAGGAGAATGTGTACATTGGGTAGACATATATTCACAGACAGGATGATCAATGTAGAAATGTTTTAAAACATGTGAGAAGGAAATTGCTGTAATACAAGATGTAGCTGTACTGCCAAAAACCTACAACACACCTACAAATATTTCTTCAGTGCTCCAGCAAAAATGTAGAGAGGAATTTGATAAATAGACAGCAAAAAATGTCTATCAAATTGGTTAATTCTGTAGTAACTATGGAAAATGAGGGTGTAAAAGTTTGCTTAGATGTAGCTCCAGGGACTAATGCAATAAAAAAAAAATGTATACTGTTAGCCTCAAAGGAGTGTAGATTTAGAAATATATCAAAGAATGGGTAATGTGAAAATAAAACAGAAATACCCAAGAAAAGTTTGCAAAGATTACTGCAGAAAGTTTAGATCTGCAGTTGAAAAATGGTCCAGATTTGCTTGCAGGTGCTTGAAATTCTCTTCCAGTTTGCTTTACTTTCTCAATTCACAGAAACAGTTCAATTCAAGTACTAAATATCTAATGCAATTTTTTTAAAAAGGTGTAAGTAATGCCTGTTATGTATGTGATGCCACGCCAAATGTGATAATTGCTTATAAATAGTGCCCAATATGATTACCATAAGTTCAAACATTTTACAAAAGGATGAAACTGTATCCATTTTCTATTGAGTGTAGAGTATCCACAATCCAATATTCCCATGAAAGAAAAAATACAGACATTTTAAAGCTAGAGAGTTAAACCCAAACTCTTAATTGGCATCACTAAAAATATTTGGAATCAGGTAGTTTTCAATGAAAATTTGGGAACTGAACTTCCTGGCAATATAAAATGGGCAAGAGTCAAAATGTGAATATTGTGATCTGTTACTCACACAAGCAAAAAAAACAAAACTGAAAATGTTCTAGAAAAAAAGAACATTGAGACAGTGGCAGACAAGTTGGAAAGACTGAAGGCCTTTCTAAATTTTCATCAGGCAAGTGCAAAATTATTATTGAACAATATTAAGTATATAAAAGCAACAGTGAACATTTGCATAAATGTTGAATGTTTGCATGATTATTGCATAAAAAGGGGAAGGGGAAAAAAGAGAACTAGGAATTTTTAAGTTAAAATATAGAACAGGCTGTTAAAATTTGACATCTTTGAGGAACAGGAGTGAGCCAATCACTGTAGAGAGAAAATGGTAGGAGCTGTTTTGGAAATAATGAAATGACATTTGAAAATGCCTTGTGTAATTCTCTTTTTTCTTATGGAACAGAGGGTTGTAAAGATATTTGTTCCTTCCTGAAAGTGGCATGATGAACTCAGATCAGCTGTTGATGTGTGGAAGTGCTAGATGTACCAGATTTCTGTCAATACTTCATTCTGTCCTAAGCTCCATGTTTACCCCCTACAGTCTTTTAATTCTGTTAAAAATATACCCTTCTTATAAGTTTTTGATTCAGAACAGTTTTGGTGTGATAGATTAAAAAGTGTTTTATACAGAAAATAAATCAGGAAAACTAGAGTTTAAATTTGGACTATATATTAGTCTAACTGGTGGATTAATTGTAGCAGCTTGGTGCATGTGTTATTTCTGGCTCAGTTACTCACAGTCGCCCATTTTTCAGCAGAATAGTGGGAGTGAGGCACTAAGCAAACAAGATGAGGAACAAAAAAATAAAGATTTTAAACTTGAATTGCGAACTGAACATTTCAGAGGGCTGAGGGTCTTTTAGAAGCTGAATGTAAAGAAAATATGCAGTTATGGCACAGCAGTTTGATTATTTCCATTCACTAATTATCTTACTTTCTCCAGCAAATGAGATTAAAGCTCCAACAGCAGATATGAAATTTGTGGGGAGGTTGCTTTTCAAAAATGATTAACTACAGGCACACAAGAGAACATGGACTCATGGGCATTGCATGTGAAACCAAAGCCCTGCAAGCCCCATCCATGCAATGGTGGCTGCAGCACTGCCAGGACAGCGGGAACTGGCATGGAGTGCAGTGTGGAGGCTGCTGCAGCCCCAGGGAGCCGGTGTTCACCAGGACTGAGAGGGGATGAGTGGTTTGTCTCCAACATGAGTGTGGGGACCTAGTGAGAATAGGTCAGAATAGCCCAAGGACTCTTTTCAGCTGTAGATTTTAGGAAGCTGTGGCTCCCACAGCTGAACAAAATCCTCCTGAGGACCAATCAGCTCAATCAAAGGACTGAGTTTAAGGAAATCTATTAAAAAGTGTTTTTCACAAAGTGCAGCAAACAAATGAAAATAATGCAAAAAAAGGATTGCAAAAAAAGAGAGAAATGTAGTAGTACAAAAAGCATAAATAGAGGAACCTTAGCACAGGTGTTTTGTCAGGCTATGGGGGGCCCAGGCCCACAGCTCGCTGTAAGCACCCAGACAGCAGTGCCAGCGCTGGGGGTACCAGCAGGCCCGGACCTGCCTCAGCCAGAGCCTCCCCACAGGCACAGCCCCAGCCCCAGGGGCTCGCTGTCAGCCCAGCCCGGGGCCCGCAGCCTCTGCCTCCAGCTCAGCCCTGCCTGTGGAACACCGGGGCTCTGGCCCCCACGTGTGTTTGGGCCGATGCCCTGGCAGGGCCTGTCCCCATGGCCATGACAGAGCTGAGCCCAGCCCCACGGGTTGGCTTTTTGGCCAGGCCTGGCCCAGGACCGTGAGCCTGCTGCTGTCGGTCAGACCCAGCTGCTGTCTCTATCAGCAGGACAGGCCCTGCCAGCCTGGGGATCCCCTTGGGCCCAGCCCTGCAGGAGCAGCCGCCATCCTGCTCTCCATCTTGGATGCAGGAGCTTCTCCATGCACTCAGTCTTCACTCCAGGAATGCTGCCCTGAGGAAGGGTTGAGGCTTTAGTCTCTAGTCACTAGTGCAAAGCTGTGCTGTGACCAACATGCAGCAGGTGAGTAGTACATTTAATGTGACTCTGTTTCTATGCCAGCCAGGTCACACCTTTGCCTTATGGTTGTGTTTTGTGAACCCCCCAGCTCCTTGTGCTCTCAGTTCTGCCTGTGGAAGGTAAAATCACAGACTCACAGAATATTCTAAGTTGGAAGGGACCCACAAGGATCATTGAGTCCAACTCCTGGTCCTGAACAGGGTCATCCCCAAGAGTCACACCATATGCTCAAGTGTATTGTCCAAACAATACTCCTGAACTCTGTCAGGCTGGCGCTGTGACCACTTCCCTGGGGATCCTGTTCCAGTGCCCAACCACCCTCTGGGTGAAAAGCCTTTTCTAATATCCAGTTTAAACTTCCTGACACAACTTCAGGCCATTCCCTTGGAATTGCCTTGACCTGTCACTGGTCATCACAGAGAAGAGATCAATGTCTGCTCCTCCTCTTCCTCTCACAGGAAAGTTGCAGACTGCAATGAGGTCTCCCCTCAGTCTTCTCCAGGCTGAACAGACCAAGTGACCTCAGCCACTCCTCATACAGCTTCCCCTCCAGGCCCTTCATCATCCTCGAGATCCTCCTTTGGATGCTAATAGTTTAATGTCTTTCTTATATTGTGGCACCCAAAGCTGCACACAGGACTGCAGGTGAGGCTGCACCAGTGCAGAGGAGAGCTCAAGCCTGTGCTGGCAGTGTGGCTGTCTCTTAACTCCCTCCCTTCCCTTAGCTCTCTTTTGGCCCAGCCTTGGTAAAAAGCCTTGACTGGTAAAATGGGTACATATACTGTATTTTAAAGATGTAGGTTTTGTTTTCCTACTTCTTGTTTAACTGATGGGTTACTGGTGGTTCCCAAGACACTACAGATAGATTGCTTTTCCTGAAATTCTTCTATTCCTTCTGTTAACAAGAAATTTCTTGTTTCCTTCCTCAAAAGGTAGCCAATATCCCCTAGATTAATCAGGGAAGCTTTAAATCTAACACTTGAGTGTCTGCAAAAAAATCTCAATCATTAGTCAGTCTTGTACCAGAAGATCCATCTCAGGTTATTTCTAGCAAACCATGGTGAAATGACTGTCTGATAATAGTGATCAGCAAAACAAAGGCCCATTTGGAGTGTAACAACTGCTTTTCTGATTCACTCTCCTGAAAATACAGTGCCAAGATCTGCATGATCAGAAAAACACACAATAGTCACCATCCATTAGTCAGTTCTTACCCATCTTTGTCCACCAATTCAGATGTTTTATTTACAGAAGAAAACCTTTAAAAATTATGTATCTTTTCTTTATTACACATAATATGGGATTTTATGGAATAGCTAGACCAGGAGAAACCAAAAACCTGCAGTTTCTGAACATGTATCACATTTAGAAGAGCAAGATGCCTGAAATTCTCACTTTTTATCTCCAGGCAGATACCAGAGTTAAGAGTCATGTAGGAGGAAGAAAAACTGGCAGAAGATCTAGATATGAAGATTGGCTATTCTGTGAGTACAGACAGAACTTGCATTCCTAAGTACAGGAAGACTCTTAGGTAACTTTCCATAGCTAATACTTTTTCAGTAGGCACTTACACTGTTTTACTACTTTAGGATTTTCCCTGGAGTGTGAAGGGTCTATGTTTAGTGCAGTTTCTCCTCTCGTTGTTTCTGTATTTTTCATCTGCCTTCCCAAATCAATATTCAGCCAAATCCCTGCAAAGAGAGTCTGAAATCTTAATCAGACTTCCTGTAGTTTTTTTCTGGTTGGAAACTTTTTAAGTGTCTTAAAGAGGTAATCTTAAAGAGAGGGCAGGGACTAAAATCAGCAACATCTAGCCTGATTTGCCTTTATAGTTACTTTTACAAAAATGTAAGCAAAAATAAGATACAGGAAGAGCAGGTCTTGAAGACAAGTCTCTGTAATGCTTTCTTGCAAGTTGTGAGCAAAAGCCCAGGCTATTCTGTTTTATTATGAGATACTTAATTATTGGTGTTGGATGATAACCTTTAAACAAAATCATTAAAAAAATCATTTCTTCTTCCCCAGTTACCTGTTGCTTATGTATTAAAGTACACAATGCTTGCACTCCTTTTCCAGTCTTCTGCAAAGACTGGGGTCTTTTTTATGGCAGAGAAAAAAACACTACTTTTGTGAAACTTTCGTGAAACTTTTGCTCATAGGAAGAGGGAGCATTCTCTGCACTTTGAAGGGATTTTTGCAGTCCTTTATCCCTAAAATATTCTGGCTTCTCAGGCAGTTTTGAGATGATGGTCCAAAATATATTAGTCTGTCTTTTCCTTAAGCTTGGCCTTCCCAGAGCCCTTCCATTTCTCCTCAGAAAGTGTACATTTTCAGTGCTGTTTAAGCAGTGCTTAACATTATAAAATCAAATCACTCTTGGCAGGATGTAGTTAAGACAAATAACTTCATCCAAATTTCTTTTCAAGTTATCAAAAATCTGAGTAAATGTAAAAATCTGTAAATGTATAGTGGAATCTGAAAATAGGTTGCACAATGGCTATATTGTTTGTCATTTTACTGAGATACCATCAGAAAGCTGGTGGTAAATTTACTCTTACTACGAGGCAGAAGAAAGAAATCAAGACATACTCTATGAAAGCCAGTCAGCATAGCTGGCTGTAAGTGCTTGCATTGCACAATGTAAATACAATGTTATTAACACATCAGTTTGTTCTCAGCTGTACAGCAAGGGTTGTGGAAAGGGTCCCAGGAGAGTCAGATATGCAGATACTCTCCTGCCTCTGAAATAAACATAATGACCATGCTAAGAAGATTGCAGGGACCTTCTGAGGAGGTGTCTCTAGAAAAAAAAAACCTGTTCTCTCCTATGGGGACCTGTTCTCTCCAGGTGGAGATGGTCAGGAGCCAAGGCCCATACAACTGTTATCAGAGATGGTATGGGTGCACTACTTTCCTTGTGTATTAGGGTTATCAGAAAGACTTCATTTGATCAGATTCTGACCAATCTGGTCTGGTTGAACCTGTTCTTGTTCATAGCATGATGGCTGGACCTGATGACTTTTAAAGATCCCCTCCAACCCAAACTATTTTATGATTCATTAGGCACAATTCCTTCCTGAAGTTGCCTGAATTTAGTGAGTATGCACTGATCCCTTCTCAATGGGACAACTTATTCTGAGTGCCAGGGAAAACTTCCTGATAGCAGTTTCCAGATGCTCTAGGGGACAACCATATCTTTGACTTCACTCCCAACCCCACTATCCTATTTTCACAGCTATCACTTCTACTAGCAGGGAAACATCAGCTGTGGCTCTTCATGAGGCCTTAGCTCTTAATTTGGAGCAATTGTTTGGGTGAAAACTTTACTGTGGAACAGAGAAAAAGACAGCTATTTTTTAGTATTGCTTAACTTAATACATCTTGTTGTTCATGTCAGATTAGTGTTAAATGATCCATGTTGTTCTGGGATTTTGTCAAAGCAATCATAAACACACAGGTAATAGAATCTGTCATTCATTCTGTATTGCAAAAGACAAACAAAGATATTATTTACCTCAGATGTCTTCAAGCACCCTTATGTTGTATTAAAAGGACTAGAGAATAGAAATGTGTGTGTTCAGAACAGTGTCCAAAGGCTTTTGTCTCCTTACCATTGCCACATCTCAGGGAAACATTCCCTGTGAGTAAACACTGACACTGTGCAAGCTGTAGTAGTACCCTCCTACAGGACCTTCTGCCTTCTTATGCTTCAGTTTTTCAAGTCTTGACAAGTCTGTGGGTGATGTGATTTGGTACTGGTGATTGTCCCACTTTGAGTTGGGGCTTGGACCAGGTGACTTTCAGAGGACCCTTCTGACTTTTTTAATTAAGTAGTCTTTGACTTATTACCTATCAGCACAATGGCAGCATTTGAGCAGAGAATGTGGTATTCCAGATAAGGCATATAGACTATCAGGAAACTTTGGTCTCTGTTTACGGGAAAAAATGTGGATGGATTTGAGGCAATGAGGAGGATAGTTTTTAAAAGAATGAATCTAGTGAGTAGATCAAGAACTGTGGTCTGAAGGCTAGGATCCAAGGACTGCTCATGTACTCCATATCAGTACTCAATAAGTAAAATGAAGGAACAAAAGATTGCACTAACTTCTGACAGCCCCATTCTTGATTAGTACATTTCTGTCACAGCTAGAGGAGCACTGACAGAAGCTTTCTAGAAATATTATACTGACTGGTGCCAGCACTATTTTAATTGAGTCACAGATGATTGAATTTTAAGAATTGAACTGCATCCATACCTTTCTATAACAACTCTCCCTTTGCTCTGGTGGCTAGAAAATTTCAGAGTGGTCTGATCTCTTAGAACAAGAGAAACCACATTATTCCATTATATAACCTCACTGCAATGGCCTCAGACTTAAGCCTTCTGTGGAGTCTGAAAGCAATTACAGAACACCTGTCCTTCTTTCCTTGGCATTCATAACCTGCACATCCTAATTTTTCTGCCTAGTTGAGAAATGCATTTTCTTCACCTGTTGCATAATACACACCTGGAGGTATATCCACATCTGTAGAGGTATGTGACAAGATAATCATCTTAGCATGCAAACAGGTGATCTTTACAAAATCATGCCTCTGACTTGACTGAGAAATGCTCATAAAGCCAGGAAAAATGAAACCTTTCTTTTGCTGGGACCCTAATGTGTATGCTTTGGGCTGTTGGAAGCACTCTTCTAGCAGTTATTTCCATCAAGGAAGAAAGCAATTGTTCTTGTCTGTCCGTGGCCAGTGATGTGCTCATTGTGGGGTACTCACCTTCAAGCATGAAAAGGCAGCAACCCCAGCATGTGTGTTGGGTGTGTGTATAGACTTTCCACAACAGAACAGAATTTTGCTCCCTGTTTTAGGTTACCAGGGGAGAACAAATCTTCTTTGTGAGAAAAGGTAATGATGGTGCTCCAGAGGCAGCTCTGTGGCTGCTGTGCTTGTGTGGCTGCACAGGCTGGGGCTGAGAACAGCCAAAAAAATCCCCTCTTCCTCCTCATGAAAATGTTATGTTTCATATCAGTCTTCTCTTCTTTAAGCCTAACAACTTCAGCTTTTACATTTCTTCTTCAAGATTTTAAAGGAAGGAAGTAATTAAAGCAGGAAAATAAAATGGAACATAAATTTCTCCAAAGGTAGATTGTGCTGTACTGATCTGATACCTTTGATAAAAGAAATTATCTACTTAAGAGGAATACTATTGATTTAATTTTCTTCACCTCCAGAAGAACCAGTAATACAGTACCACTTTGGAAATCTTGCAGCTGAGAGAGCACGTCTGATGATCACAGCAGAGACATACAGGGGCTTCAGAACACAGACAAGAAATTGATGTGTGGTGTGATCAGAATGAAGGATTGAAAGGAGGTGTAGACATCGGATGTAATATGTCAGAGTTCTGAATATAGTGATCACAGCAAAGTAAGACTGCAGTTATTACGGTCTGAGAAGAGCACTGTGAATAACTGGTGAGTGAAGGGCAACAGTCTAATGATGAGTTTTATTTTTCTGAGCTATATTAACTGAGGGACCATGGAGGTTTCTATCCATATTCTCCTTTCCTTTTTATGTTCCTTATTGAATATCACTTTTTTACATGTAGCGAGTGTATGTTACTTTCCTTCCTTTCTCCCATCAGGAGAGAAGATATTTCTCTTCCAAATTCAGATCCCAGCATCAACCCTTTTTTGGGGTTGTGTGTGTGTATGTGTGTGTTTGGCTTCTTTGGCTGGTTTGGGTTCTTCTCAAGGCTTTTGAAGGAGTTTGATTATAAAATAATGAGAACAAACCTTATTTTGCATTGGTTATTTAAATAATCAAATTTAAATAGTTTTGAATTACGGAAAAGCCAGCTGGCCTATCAACCATCCAATGATTACGAGAGAGAATGCAGCCCAGTCGCTATTCCTGCTATCTGCTTCCAGAAGTCTTGCTAGTCTTTTATTAGGAAACCCTATCACTTCAGCTGTTTGCCTCGACACTCAAACATATCAGTAACATATAGGGGTATTATTGTAATTTTATTTTTACATGGAAAATCTTATCCCTAGATCAAGGGCTGAAGATCACCCTGTTTGACCATGACCAAGATTTTTCCCCGCCATGTTTGTTCGAGACACACCTGCACTTGGAAATTTATCTCCAGGAGATTTAAATATGTATCACCCATTTTCATCAGTTTACTTGGGACAAATAATACAGTGGTTTGCATGTAACTGATATTATTATGTTTCTGAACAACCATGTAAGTATGTTAATGTTTATCCATGTATGGAGGCAAAGGGTATACAGCTACTCCTACTTTAAACTTGTACAACTTCTTAGTGTTTCAAGAATTTCTTTCTTATAATCTTTCCCAAATTTTGTTGTTCAGATTGAAAATGTTTGATTTTCACTGGTTACTTTTTTACAATTAAAACTAAATTTATTTGATATTTTCAAAGCAAGTTCAAGACCTGTATTGCGGGTCACTGTTTTAGAAGATAAAGGATAAAAGAGTGTAATGACTAATGCCTGCTACAAGCCACCATACGATGAGAGAGCATGTCCTCTAAGCTCCAGTGTGTTATATTCTGGGAAAATACTGCATTTTGAATACTTAATGAAACTGAAACTTTTCCCTGTGACACTGATATATGCTCTTTCCTGGCACCAGCTCCAGTACTTCTGTTTGTACTTTATCGATGATATTGAAGATTGGGGAGGGTCATAAGAATAACCAAAATAACTGAAATGTGTTTGTGTAGAGTACATTTCAAAGTTACCAGCTGTTCTTGGTCTTTGTTTATTCCTGTCTGTGTTCTACTTCACAGAGCAAAACTTGGTGGCAGAAGTTGGTTCAATCTGGCAGGAGAAATGTTTAACAAGATTCCTGGGCTGGTGCCTGAGTTTTCACAAATTCAAGCTGGGGAAAAGAGGACAATTTTTATTAGGAAATACTCAAGTGATGGTGAATTAAAATAGAAGAACAGAGGATGGATTTCTTATTGTTAAAAGCATTTTAATGAGGCAACCCTCATTAAAATGTGCTTTTTGGAGAAGTGTGTTTTAGCCCAAACGTATATATCTAGTTTCAAGTGGTAACTTAATCAGACATGAATTCTGCAAGAGGCTATCCTAGAAAACCAGAGACTCTTGCCCCATTAGATCTAGGAATGTTTTCCCCAAACCAAAGCTTTCAGTAATTCTGCTTAGAAGCTCTCATAAATCTGTGATGTGAAACAAAAGGGTACAAATATTATTCTGGGCATGGATCTTCATGATACTACATCTCTATTGGGGTGCTTTATATCTCTCTAAAAAGTCTCCTAAGTCAGTGACAAGTTGAATTCTGCAAATTTGCAGAAGCTGTGGGACATTGTAACACAAGGCAACACAACTGAAAACGTGGGCACATTTCCCTTTGCTGTACCTTCTTTTCCCACTACAGGTACAAACAGAAGTAAATTTTAAAAAAGCTCCACCAGAGAGTTGTTTTAGAAGACTGAGACAGAAAGATTCTCTTCAGTTTGCCCCATGCTATTCTGTAAAAATATCAGCATTTGCTTATTTCCCTCACATCTGCAACATGATCTTCTTATTCCTTTCCTGTAGCACAAAAATGTTGCCCCATTCTTTTAATAAAAATATGAGAGTAAGAACCTCCCCCTTATTTCTCTAATACCAAAGTCACTCTTGCTGAAATGTTGGAAGCTTCTGCTTAGTCTGCCCAATAATGAGCACACTCCATCAAGGTTAGCTTGTTCTATCAGCAGTATTCCTTTGTAATTAAGGCCTCCTGGGAAGGGATTTTGTTTCTGTTAAACAAACAAACAGGAAAAATTATATTCTGATTCTTCTCTAGGTATTGCACTCCTAAAAAGAATCATAACTGAAAATTATTATCTGTGAACCATACTTCTGTCACAGTTGCTTTTGTTGGTAGTTTAACTTCTAAAGATAATGTATAATGATGCACTTGTGATTTTATTTGACAAAGTGTTTCTCTGCCTCAGGGTACACTACAAAGATAATCTGCAAATTATTAAACCTTATAATCTTATTTATTGTGATTGCATAATATAGTCAATAAACTCCATAATTCACCAGAAGATTCATAAGCCAATGTCAACAAACAAACATACTGGGAGGCAACTTCCAGGGAACTACTGTTGTTTTTCTTCCCTTTTGTTTAAATGTGTAGTAGGTAACATAGTGTTATACCTGCAGAAAACACAAGTCAGCAAATTTATCAAGAAAGTCACTTGCACTTTTGCATTTTTTTTTAATCGTAACCATACCACTTTTAGGCTTTATGTGAACTGAAGAAATCAGACTCATGCTGTGGACTTGGTTAGAGTGTTGCTCTTCTCTTTGGATAGGTGAGTACTAGTGACATATGTCTATACATAACGTGACATATATATGTTATAAATGTCTTTAGGCAGTCACTGTAGTCTAGTGATGTGGTCTGATTTTTTTTCTTCCAAAATAAACACCTAACTCTATTGCAGACTGCAGAGTCTCACTTTTGAGGTACAAATGAGGGTGTGAAATGAACTAAAAGACAAGCCAAAGCTGCTGATGTAGAACTACAGGGCGCTACTACAACTCAAATTAGACTTCAAAATTTTATGAGCTCAAGGTGCTGTTAGCTTCAGTAGGTAATAAATTAGGCTAGATGTCCAGCTTACCTCTTCTAATCTGCTTCCTGCCCATGACAAAGGTACAGTCACAATACACAGCTTGCTGTGGATAGGATAGGCCTGTCTTCTATTTAAATATTTCTTAGAGTTGAACAACTCTAAGAAATATTTAAATTTTCATAGTATCACAGAATGGTTTGGGTTGGAAGGGACCTTAAAGATCATCTAGTTCCAACCACCTTGCTATGGGCAGGGACACCTTCCACTAGACCAGGTTGCTCAAAGCCTCATCCAACTTGGTCTTGAACACATCCAGGGACGGGGCATCCACAGTTTTCTGGGCATCCTCTTCCAGTGTCTCACCACCCTCATAATAATAAATCATAGTAAAATCACCATAATCATAATAAAAACACCTTCCTTATATCCAGTATGTATCTAGTCTAAATATGCCCTCTTTCAGTTAAAAGACATTCCCCCTTGTCCTATCACTACAAGCCCCACTGAAAAGTTTGTCCTCACCTTTCTTATAAGCCCCCTCTAGGTACTGAAAGGTTGCAATTGAGTCTCTCCAGAACCTTTTCTTCTCCACACTGAATAATGCCAACTCTCTCAACCTGTCTTCACAGGAGAGATGCTCCAGCCCTCTGGTCACCTCTGTGGCCCTCCTCTGTCCTTTCTGTGTTGGGGTCTCCAACACCGAATGCAGCACTGCAGGTGGGGTCTCACCAGAGCAGAGCAGAGGGGCAGAATCTCCTCCCTTGCCCCTCTGGCCACTCTGCTTTTGATGCAGCCCAGGATACAATTGGCTTTCTGGGCTGCAAACACACACTGCTAGCTCATGCCCAGCTTCTCATCCACCAACACCCTCAAGTCCTCCTCACGGCTCTTCTCAATCATTCCATGATTGTCCAGCCTGTCTCTGTATTTGGCATTGCCCCAAGCCAGGAGCAGGACCTTGAATCTGGCCCTGTAAACTCCATGATATTTTCACAGCCCCACTTTTCAAGTCTGTCAAGTCCCTTTGGATGGCTGGGGCTCCAGGCATCCCCTTGAGAAGGGATATTTCATAGTATCCTCAGTGAGCTGTGAGAGAGTTAAGGACAGATATTTTAAAAAGATTTGCAAATGCACTCTATTCAAGTATTTAATTCCTTTTTCTATCTTCTTCAATTCTTCTATTAATATCACTCTCAGTGTGAATCCAATGCATACACTTTCATCTCTTTGAATACTTCCCATATGTACTTTTGTCCATCCTTAGGTCACCAAACAGCTCTTGGCACCCAGACAGGCCAGAAGTGAAATAATTGCAAACCACTCCAGAATAGGTAGAAATCAATGTATTTGACATGAGTGACTGAAATGTCTCAGAGAGACTTCTGTGAGCTTTGAGCCAGACATTTTTTGCAGTAGAAATTAAAAGGTTGCCTAGTGCAGGGATAGAACATGGATGAAGGAAATCGTTTAAAATCAAGGAAGTTTTAAAAACAAAGGTAAAGGTCACTCAGCCTAAATATTTCCTTCCCTTTTTTCAGAAGTCAAATATTGCCAAGAAAAAAATCAAACTTGCCTGCTGAAGAAAAACCACAATGTGCCATGCTGTATGTGTAGTATTCAAGGATACACCTTCTTTTTATCTGAGCTATGGCATTAAGTAATCAGAAAGCAGTAAACTCAGCCAGAGCTGCACAAAGCTGTATCCAGCAGGAAGCTCCAGAGACAGAAAACCTTGTAGAGGTACTTATTTTTTTATCTATTTCTTTTAGAAGAGTAGGAGGATTCTTTTTGTTTTTCTTTTTAGTCTTCTAGGTGTTTCGTTAGTAAATTAAAACTTCTGTGTTTTCTGTTTGTGTTTTAAAAGATAGTAAGTTCTGATTTTAGATTTAGTGATGTCAAAGGTAATTGGCTTTTCAACTGATCTCTTCACAGATACAGACGCAGAAATAATTTTGCAGTTAACACTTTCATGTGGTTTGTTAGTTTTTTGTTATGTTGCCTTAATTGCAGGGGATAAAAAGAGTGCAGAATTTAAGCCAGATATGTAGAATTAATTCCCATTATCTGGGAAATATTATGTATAACTATCCATGTAAAGGAGATACACAAGTCACATAAAAAGCAAAATGTGTTTTAGATTATAGATTTAAAGTAGTAGTTTAAAGAAGAAATGTTGATATTGTTTGTAGACTGATTTGAACTTCATGGGTTATTACATTCTACATTTTCTGTATTTTTGTTCTGCCTGCTTTGATCGAAAACCAGAACACAATCTTATTTAACTTCTTCAGTTTCTTCATTGATATCTAAAACTCTTGGCATCAAAACCTTAGAAAAGCCTCTTAATACAAGAGATTTTTCTCTCTTTCAAATTTTTAATCTATCAGTGTGATGTACGAACCTATTTTTTTACTAGTGTAAGGACTCTTATTCATGAAAACCTACAGAAAATATAAAAGTGTTCACGAGTTTCTTTTACTGTCATTTTATTTTTGAGATTATTTCTAGAATACTCTTTCCTTTTGGGTTCTTACATGCAAAACCTGAAGCTGCTTGGGAAATCTTTCCACAATAAAAATCCTAAACTTCTGAGCACTCTTACCCGTAGGATGAGTTCTACTACATTATTTTGGAAGCAGTAAATAGATTTTTTTTTCAGCTCTTGTAGCATATGCATGGGACTTGCCAATTGACAATACAAATTAATTAATAGCTTCTTCTATTTCTTCTATTTCACATTCTACCAAAATCTTTTTTTGAATTTTGGGCTTTTGAAAGATAGAAGTAGTTCTAAATTTGAAGCAAACCCCCCCTGAAATTAAGGATCACCTTGTGGATTTTTCCCCTTTTGGTTTCACATTTACTAGGAGTGTCTCACTAGTTAGACATTCTAGTGAAGAGTATTGGCAGATTTCCTAGGTATGTAAATGTGTAACGGAGACTTGCTTTATACGTTCAGTCATGCATGTGTGGACAAAGCAAGAGATGACTCTGAAAGTGGTCTGAAAAGTCCCTGAAAGTCACTGAATTGTGACTGTGCAAAGGGATTCTGCCATCTTCCTTCCTCATTCCTGTGGACATTCCTCATTCTGCCCTCCCATGGGGAGAGAGCCCTGGCACAGAGCATAGGCCTGGTTAGCCACGTTTGTACAGCCCATACTACGGTTACACAACATGATACCAGGTCCTGTTTCTATTTAAAGGGTCACTGAAAAGCCATGTTTTATTTGTACTACTATAGTCAGGCTGAAGTAGGGTCTGAGGGGGAAGAAAAGGCAATGAAGAGTCAATAATTTAAAAAGTGATTATCTTTCCAGACAGTTTCATTGCAAGGCTTCATGCAGAACTGCTTTTCCAAGGCTGAATTAGTTACCTGAATCCAGACTAGTTACCTGAAATCAGTGTGGGTTTTTATAATTTAGCATGAAAACTTTGATAAATGCAGTTTTGGTAGAGAGGTAAGATGGGGCGTCTAAATTATACAACAGGATGAACCACAGACTTAAAGAAAAGGAGACTGGAAAAGACCTCAAGACTTCATCTTGTGCATTCTGAAGCTCATCAGTACCTTAGAATGACAAAATCAACAGTACCTCAGAAATGAAAAAGGATCTAATTGTCTTTATTGTTATTAAGATTTTCTTAATATTTAGCATAACCTTTAGTGTCATCGTTTGAACCCATCACTGTATCTACTACAGATAAAAAAATATAATCCCTCCTTACCTCCCTAGAGGTAACTTATGTAGATTATAGTTTTCATGTGTTTAGTTGTCCTTCTGTTCTTTAAACTGAGTAACCCAAATTGTTTCAATCTATCTTTCTTGTGGCTTTTATTTTTTTTTCCCAAGGCAATTGACCATTTTCTCTGCTTTTCTCTGGACTCTTTCCAGTTGGTCTGCCTTCTCTTGGAACAGTTTTGCTTGAACAGGACACAGTGCTACTGCTTGCTGTGCTAGAAATATAATAGGAGGTACTCCTTGATGTATCAACCAAATACACAATCAGGCAGTTTCTCTTCCTAATATGCAGTTTGCATTCTTGATATGATGAAATGCTACTTATTTGTGAATGACTTGTGACTGACTGGTACCCCTCTTATCCCTTTTTTGGCAGAATGGCTGTCACATTTTTATGAACTAGTATTCCGCCTTGGAACCTGACACTTGTAAACACAAGTGCATTGCAATGTGTTTTCTCCTAGAGATAATTTATCTTATTTGTCAAAAGCATTCTGATTTTAATATATCATGCAATGAGTTTACTCTTCACGTGGGCTTATTGTTACCTGTGAGGTGGAAGGATTGTTCCTTTATCCAAATCATTAATGACCTACACCATTACTCACCCCAGAGTGGACCCTGCCAGAATATAACTGATTACGTTTTTTGAGTTTGATAGTGAATGATTAAAAACTAAGTCTGTGGTTTTGGTGTTCGGGTTCTTTGCTTGGTTTTGGTTTCCTTGTTTGTTCCCTATGCCCAAGTACTTTTTCACTCTTCTCGAAATAGTTTCACTTTAATATACTTTCGAAAATGCTATGAGTCAATGCTATAATGTCAGTAACATTATTAAAATTAAAATATATTATGTGACATACTGCTTCCCTATTTGTAAGACTTCTTTCCATGTTACAGAAATAAAAAGCCAACATGCAAAAATACAAAGCAATGTAGCTCAACTATCTCCAGCCTTTTATGAATAATCTATATTTTCATTTTTTCTAGTATTTTCCATAGCTGATCTCTTCTTTATTTCTTGACTTTATAAAGATAAGCGTTGTGTTCACCACTTCACACATTTCTCACACAACTTCTGAGAGTTTTCAGACAAAGCTAACAGATCTGACCTTGCTTCTCTCCATTGCCAAGATATCTTAACATGCACTTCCTCAGGCTCTGGTGCCAGTATGCATAGCACACATTTCACCTCTTTAGCAGCCTATGAAGGAGCCATCTGTATCTGTGCAAGAGTGTGGGTTTCTGTATGAGTCCAGGGACACTTAGTGCACTGACAACAACTAGAGAGCTCTCCTAGAGACATGCTGTAGTGGTATACTTGAGGATGATGTGAACTGCAGTGTATTCAAATTATTTTTGGTCCTGTTCTTTTCCTATTTTAGATAGATTCTTTCTTACTGAGTTTAGTTATTAGTCATGTAATTACAGTTCACCCTTTTATGAAGAATGATGGAAAATGTACATCAGCCTTCTGCAAGTGAACTATTACTAGTTGGTTTTGGTTTTTTTTTTCTTTCCAGATTTGTTTTCTTGCTATCTCTTAATGTCCATTGCTTTTTGCAGTTAAATTTGTGCTTTATCTCTTATGACTTTGTTTCAGCATCTCGTGCTGTTCTTTCATATTTGTCCTTAGAAGTTTGACCTGGTTTCCACTTTCTGTACATTTCCTTCTTGTGTTTCAGGTCACTGAGGACCATGCTGCTTAGCCAAGTAGCCAAGTTGATCTCTGACTATACTTCCTATCCCCCTACTGTGTAAGATTGTTTGTGTTTGTACCCTAAACATCATTTCTTTAAGGAAGTGCCAACTCTACTGAATTCCTTCTGCTTTAGCCATGTTTCCCATGAGAACTTACCTTCAAGTTCCCAGAGCTTATTGAAATCTTCTTGTATAGAGTTCATTTGGTTTGAATTGACCTTGCCTCTTGTTCTCCATCTAAAATGTGTATTATCACAACACAGTCACTCTCAACCAAATTACCTCTGCCCTCATATTCCTGACCACCCCCTTCCTTGGTTGCTTAGCAGGCAGCCTCTTGGCAGGCTGCTCTTGAAGCACTTGGCAGGCTCTAGCAGCTGCTGTAGACCCTGCACAGGGAGTGGTTAAATGCTGCTCCTTATACCTAGAGACAGACACAGTGCTTTGTCATGTGCGACTGGAGGTGCTCACCTAAACATCCTCAGGGAAACACTGGCAACTTTTAGCTGGGCATTTAATCAAAACAGACACAAACACTACATATACAGAGTGTTTCAAATGCTCTCCTATGAAAGCACCTGTGTGGATACAGAAGAACTTTGCCATGCCTTAAAGATCAGGTAAGGAGAACACAAAATCTTTTCCCTATTTCCCTTCCATCCCTAGGCATAAAATTAAAATGACATGTCTCTCTGGACTGATCTTTCATTGTCTGAATCTTTGTTGTTTGTTTAACAGCACTCAGAGGCATGGGAAATCTCCACTGAGGCTGTCTGATTGGTGAGTAAAATTGGATTGTTAGTGGCTTTTCATGTCACCGTGATTTTGTAAGTCTAGGCAAATCTCTGCAAAGAGAATTTTTTTTCAGAGTTGGTTGGGTTTTTTATTTGTTTATATATATAGAAATTGACATCAAATATTTTAAGGCATAAACTGAGACATTGTTTAGCTTTTGAAATCACACTGTGATGAAATGAATCTACAGAGGATTTTTTGGTAGCCTATTTTTCATTGCTATGGCTTTCCTCAGTTAAGAAGTTGATGTTACAGGGATTCTGGTGCCTGAAATGAAATGTCAATGGCTTTCATTCACTTTCTGACTTCATTAAGGGTGGTATGCAACTCTTCTAATTTCAATGCAGTTTGCATCTACATAGGATTTTGTCAAATTTCAAGCATTTCAGCAGAAGTTTTTCAGGCTAGATATCTGCCTCAAGGTATTTTTTAAACCTTTGAGTAAAAATAATTTATTGATTTTTATACAGGGAATCTGTGCTCTTTTTTCTTCTCTTAAATTATTCCAGCCACCTTTCCTCTAAGAAGTTCAGGTATATTGCAGATTTTGAAATAATCATTTGAAAAATGAAGTTAAGAGGTTCCTCTTGTACATTCTCAGTGGAACCTCTTCTGCACAGGAGAGTAAACCATCTGTTTTAAAGAACAAGGCAAGCATGAGCAGGATTTCTAGGGAGAAATTGTTGGGGATTGCTGGCAAAACAGATTCAAGGGACAAAATCAGCAGGAAAATGTGCCTTGAAGACTAGTGTGAAAATTGATGTGGGAGGGAAAGAAAAGGAAAATGTGTCAGTATAGTTTGGGAGTAACTAAAATAACTATAGAAGCTGAAATGTAGAGCCTGGAACTAGCTGAGAACAGAACAGAGAGTGAGAAGCAGTGGGGCTGCGTGGGAATCTTGGAAGTAGAAGGAAAGACAGTTCTGATGAGCAGGGCTGGGAAGTGTGGTTGTTGGAGGGAGGGCTGTGAGGCTGACTGAGGAGACAAAGGGAGGAGTCTGGCAGGCGGAGCCAGCAAGGAGCTGGTTTGTGCATGAGGAGGAACAGCAGAATCAGGGTGAGATCTGATGGGTGTTTGGCAACCTGGAAAACAGGATTTTCTGGGCGAGCTGCCTGGGGACGATATGAGGAAGGCTTTTGGAGGTGAGAATTTGCTGGAGATTGGGTTAAAGTTTTGCCTGAGGGGTACAAGCAGGGACTGGGAAAGATAGGGTCACACCTGGGATGAGGGCTAAGGGAAAAGCTCTGGTGCCCATGCAAATATGTGTTGAGAGGGAGTGTTGGAGTGCTGCTGGACAGTGGAGTGCAAAGAGATCGGGGGTACCAGGAGAGGAAGGAAGACTCTGGGGAGGCCGTGCTAATGGTGGGAGCAGGGGGAGCAGGGACAAGCTGTGCTATGGACCATTTTCCTTCAGTGCCAGGAATGGCATCCCACATGGCCAAGTCTCACTGTTTTGTTGCTGCCAGCAGGTAAGACTGATGAGTTTGGAACTTGTCACTGTTCATGCTGGGTTTGTTCAGAAGATAGCAATCTGTTGCCACTATTGGTTATTCCATTAGAGTGAGTATCATAAGATGGGCCAAGGGGGCTGATTCACCACTGACAATGATTTTTTGCATGTTGTTATGATACTTCATGAATACATTTTTCCGTAGCTTTTCAACACTCGGTTTTTAAAGAAACAAGATACTCCACACAACTTGACATGTTTGGTTCACAGGATGAACATGTCTTCGAGACACTCAAGGGCTGTCCAGTAGGATCCCCACTAGCTATGGCAGATGAAGGAAGGTGTGCAGTGAACCAGGCAAGAGTTTTTAGGGGAAGAGTTTGTGTTCTTTGTTGGCTATAATAATCTCATGTAGTGTGGGGCACCCACCTTTTCAGAGACTCATTGACTGTCCATTCTCCATTTTCTGGATACTTGAACAGACTCTGGAAATCATATTTTCAGATTTTTCAAGCATTTGTATCTGTAACTGAATCCACAACACTATTTTGAACTTAGAGCGTACTGTAACATCAAATGCTCTGAAATGTCAAGTCTTTAGTTTCAAGACTGTTCTGCCAAAAGCCAGCAGACACTTCATTTTATGCTCTCTACGATTTAACTTATCACTTTAATCCTACTGTCTCCAAACTTCTTAATTTGTGATATTGCATGTGTCACAGTATGCTATAAAAACATGTTTCATAGAAACAGACTTTAAAGATAACATTTCTGCTGAACAGCTTGCCCTGCAACACAGAGAGAGCAGAAGGGAAAGAAAGAATAGGCTTAGATTCAAGTAGGAAGAGAGAAAAAGGTATATACCCAGTTTGTCAGTGTCAGGATATTTCAGGCAAAGAGGTTATTTCTGTAAAAGAGCAGACACCAAATCACTGGTGTTAGGACTTGTAATGATTTCTGTAACGGAGTCTTTGAAGGAGTATAAAAAAGAAAGGGTGGGGAGGGGAATGAGAGTAGAGGTATGATTTCAGACAAAATTAGTTTTGGATCCTGAAAATAAGGTTCAAAATCTAGACTAGAATGACAGGAGAAGCTGGAGGAGATAGGAGCAAAAAAGAAAACCATTTAAGCAGAAATGCTTTGTGTTCACTGGAGTGTAGAGAGGCAAAGAGAGGTCATAGCTGTCATAAATTATGGTTAAGGGGTACTAGGGGTGGGGACACAAGGGTATAACAAGGTGAACAGCAAACAGGAGTTTGCCTGGGGGCAGTATGCTAAGTAACCAGGACTTCTACAAACAGTTTTGACTGTGCTATTTGGTGTGCAATGGCAGGAATAAATGAATCAAGTTTGCACAGGGAGTTGAAAAGTAGGAGAGGACAAAGAGGATCTAGGTCTGAGACAAGGTTGGTAGACCTGAATAGTAAGGAAAACATTGCTACTACTGACATTAACTGAGAAGAGAAACATGAGAGGGGACAGTAAGACATATGCAAAGGCAGAGAGTTACTTAGACACATGACAAAGCAGATGGATTTTGTGAGGCCCATCTCCTAGGAAACAAGCTTGGGGGGAGATCATTCATTGCCACCTTGGCCTGGGTGGCCATGACCCAGGTGCATAGTTCTAAACTTTTCTCCTGTACTTCCTTTTTTCTCCTTTTTCCTTCTTTCCAAGTTTTTTAGTCTTATCTAGATTCCCAAAGGAAAGCAGTGAAGTTTGTTCTCCTGTGATTAGTTTTACAGTGATTTAAATGGCAGTTGACAAGTGCATGAAGGAATTTTGAACTAGGTGTTTAGATAAAAAGGCCCCACGGCCCATTACCAGATGTCAGGCACCAAAAGCAGTAACAGGGCACTGCCCAGTCCCCTGGGGCTGCCCCCCACTGCCCAGGACCCCATGTCAGCCTCCTGAGGCCACCAGTCCCTGCCCCAGTGATGCTGCAGCAGAGCTGGCCTCCAGCTTCCCGGGTTCCAGCCAAGCTGGAACGAGCTGGGTCTCCTCACTGAACCTATGTCTTCTTAGAAAATCAAAAGTCTGTGGCCTTTCTGGCTGCAGTTCCAGGAAGGAAAAGAGAAACAAGTTTGATCACAAAGTAAGGGCTGGGTTCCAGTGCAGGAGTGACTGCAGTGCATACAGTCTCATTCCTTTTTAAACATCTGTGGTAGTTTATTAGATAATTAGCATACTGCTTTCTATACCAATTTCTTTGAATTTATTCTTCTTCATCTTCACTGAACTATACTTCATGTTTTTTTCAGACCAGTTCTCAACCTCCCTTTTCCACAACATTTTTAGAGCAGGCTACAGAACCTTTCTATTTCCCTTGGCCCTCAGCTCTGCCACTTTTTCTTGGGTTTCTGCTTCCTGCCTCTCTCTGGGAGCTTTTCTGTCAGACTTGCTGCTGCCTTTCCCTGTGTACTCTTTTTTTTCTTTTCACTTTGAGTCCTTTTCATCCCCAAATTGGCTCTTCCTTTCGCTTGCTCTTTTGTGGACTGGTTGGTAACAGTTTCAGCACACTGGCATCATAACTGGTGTTGGCATCCCTGAAAGGGAAGATTTTTGGGAGTGATTTTAGGTGAAAAATGTAATGGCTCTGTAGGTGCTGCATAAACTTCATCCAAAAGCAGGGCCAGCAGAGGAGGAAGCGGGAGCTGTTTCTTTGTTATCAAGGGCTGATGTGATGGATCAGAAAGTAAAGCTGAGCTTTTAATATCGCACGAGAAATGATAGATGATGAAAAACTTTGGAAGGTAAGACAAGGAGATGACATGGAATTAAGCAGAGAAGGAAAAGCTAAAAGGCAGACATAAGAAGTGGTGTAATGAGAATAAGAAGCAGAATAATGATGGCAGCAAGGAAGGCATCACTACAGTTGCTGACACCAGAAAAAATGATGCAGTAATGGAGGGCTGAAGTGGCAACTGAACAAGAGTTTTAGATTGTGCCTGTAATGGAAATCGTTGCTTTGCACCCACCTCAGTGCTGTGAGGTGTGTTGTTCTGTAGGACACCCTTGTCAGCCTTTTCCTCAGTAGCTCCCAGCCTAGCCCATATGGTGTCTCCCCACTGAGCTTCTGCCCACTCCCACGTAACACCATTCAACCCTTGCTCCAAATGAGATGATGTCAAATGCTGTCTCTTGTTGGCAAAATGACCCAGATCAGACACTTTTTCTAGCCCTTGGCTGTCTGTAATTTGTGTGAGTTTCCTAACTGTTACTGACTTTCCACTTCATGGACAGGCCTGCCTGGCTGCTAAGGCTCCACTTTCTGGGGTCTTTCTCCCTCCTGTCCACCCATCACAAACTGTACAGAAGCAAGCGTGCTGCAGATTTGTCAAACAAGGGTCTTGCTCTTGCAATTCACTCTGATAGAACAATACATACAGAACTGCATCCAGAGCTTGGTTTTCCTGTCCAGGCTGCCCTTGGGGGCTTTCATCATCCCCTCCTCACGTCCTTTGTACCCATGTACATATCAGTATGCACGTATTTGCAGTTGTCTTTTTGAAGGGATTAACAGGGTTTAAGTACAGAATGAGGTTCAGCGACTGAGAATGTTATCTCTTTCCAGAGATTTTTCCCTACCTGCCACTGAGCTGCCACACTGGTACTTTCTTTTACTTCTGGCTTCAAATGTATCAGGAACACAAATAAGTACTGTTGTAATTTCATTCTTTTAGTCTCGAAAGTTCCACTTAAAAAGTGGGTGCAGAGGATCACCCCACATGCTCAGCTCTGACCAAAGTCTGTCTGTGAAAAACTAGCTTGAGACACACCTTTGTAAGTTTATTATCAGAAGACTTTAAATCATTATCAGCCTACTTAGTTGGTTTACTTGGAGCAAATAATGTGCCAGTGTAACTGATATTAATGTGTTTTGGAAGTATTTGTGTGTGTATATATATGTACACACGTGTGTACATGTGTTCCTGTACTTAGGTAATAGGTGCTACACAAAAAGACTTAACATTATTCAATATTTCCAGCTATAGTAGTTCTTATTGTTTATGAAAAGATAAAAATATTTTAAGTTGTTTGTTTGTTTGTTTTATTTCCTTAAATTCTGGGGTTTTTTTAGTTGCAATGTTTCAGAAGTTCCAGGAGAAGGATTAGGGAATACTATATTATGAATCATTGTTTCAGCAGTTCAAGGACAGAACAGTGCACAGGTGATACCTCTGCAAGGCAATGCAACCTATTCCTTTGGTGCCTGTTCTAGAAATAAATCTGCATGGCAGGAGGAAGAACTTCAGTCCGAGTGTGATGTGTTAGGTTGTGTACTCGTGTGACTATCATTAAAACATCTTTAACTGAGTATTTCCTAATTGAAAGAGTACTAAAGATTTTCTATTGGACCTTGTTTTGGTCAGGGGAAAGGAAGTCATTATAAACCCAAAGCTGGTGGTTGGATAAGTGTGAGTGGTTGTGGTGTAGCTACATGCGCTCGGTTAAAGTCCAGATGGCTATCAGACATAGGGGAAGATTGCAAAAGGTCTAGTATCACAAAATGTAAAGCAAGCATGAGACAAATGAGCCAAGAAAATGCAATTTAACAGAAAAAAATTCCAATAAGTCCAGTATATGACAATTTTGTGACACCCCTGGAAAAGTACAATACAGAGATAGAGAGCTCTTCTGGGTCAAACAGTCCCACCTGCCATGCAGGGGATGTGTAAGTAGGTTGCCAGCAACCTCCATACCCAGCCTACGATGTAGAAGAGGGAGATGTTGAAAGTAATTAAAAGCAGACAGATGTCAGAAATTTCTTGAAGTAAACAGAAAGATGAGAAGAACACTTTATGGTCAGCAAACTTGAAATCAAGGATATGAACAACATGATAAAATGTTTTTGGTTTTGTTACTTTCAGTGTGTTTATCAGGAAGAAGAGCATCTTTAAAATGGAATTGTAGAGGACTATGGTAGAATTATCAGCAGTGCAAAGAAGGCTTGAATTCAGTAAATATTTTTAATTTTATGAGGGCTTCAGGCCTTTTTGCCATTTTGCATGCACATGAGATGATTTGCATTGCATTCTCCAGTAATCTATTCTCCATTTGTTACCACTCTTGGCTTGAACAATTGTTCTGGTTGTTCTCATAGAGAAACTTTGGATTATGTTATAGGAAACAGATGTCACCAGACTGACTAATTCTTTTTGCTTGGCTTTGGTTGATTAAGGCAAGAGCACTGTGGATTTAGAACTGTATAAAGAACTTGACTTGACATGACAGCGTGTTTTGGCTAAGAAGCTAGAAAGACATCAAATCAGCTGGACACACACTGAAGATATTAAACATTAATTAACTGACAGGCCTCAAAAAATCTCATCACCTGATAGCAATCCTTCTGAAAGACTCCTGCAAGAAAGGATTCTATGAGGATAATTCTTGCTGCCTAGTCTACTCTTTAGTATTGACCATAAAAGAGTCATAAAATGATTTCTGATGTAACCTGCAGAATACAATAAGACATGCAGAAACTGAAAATATCAAGCCATAGCTATGTATAGTTGATTTATAACTATGTGATCTGAAGAACAAGGAAAAAACAACTGTGCAGCATAAGGCTGTTATCTGGAAGATTTTATGCTTCATTAAAAATTAAGAAAAAAAAGAAAAAATCCACCTCCTCTCCTTCCCCCCCCATATACGACAAGAACAAAGCAGATTGCCTTGTAGTGCCTTATATTTAATTTTTAGGATCTTCTTTTCTGCAAATATGTAAGATCCAGAGACATTTAGAACCCTGTCCCCCTGTTTCCTTTTTTATTACTTTTCAGTAGAAGAGGTTTTTGCTTTTTTTTCATGAGTCTTATGATGCTGTCTTTCCACCTTGCCTGGGAGAGCCCATAGTGCTGCCCTTTAGTTACAGCAGATATAGTCTAGCATGGACTTGTTGTGTTAATAGACTCACCACTCCTTTACTGAGGAATGCCTTGTAGTTACCTAAAATCACACTTAATTCAAGGTAGGATGAGGGAAAATGCAAAGATAAGTATTAACTCACTACATCTTAAATAGCAAACACAATTACAAATACATGGAAAAGCCATAATAAATATAAGGAAAAGTTCATCTGATTTACTGACACTGACACCTACTGACAAAGATGCTTTTCATTTTGGATATTTTCCCTCCTTTTAATTTCCACGTGACTTGTCCCTCTTTGACAAAATGGCTCTCAGAATTTTCTTTCCTCCTCTTCCTCAGGTTTCCCTTAGGTGATTTTCATCACTGGAAACTTTGCATTACACAGAATTCCTTACTGGGGTCTCGCATCTGAAAACATCTTCCAAAGAAGGCTTTGGACTTCACCTTAAGGTAGCTTCATGTCATGTTGACCTCATTTGTTGAGGGCAGTGTTAACTCTTACTGCCAGTCGCTCTGTGAAGTTTTCTAAGGAGTCCAGAAAGATTTCACCTGTCATCTTAGGGCTTGTTCTCTCCCTTCTAATGGTCTGATTGTTCTCCTGAACTTAATTAAAGATTCTTTTGCTTCCACAAATATGCATAAGTCTTAGGAGTTGTCTCCTGTGTTTAACTAGCTCCTAAACAGCTTTCTTCCCCCAAGGAAGCAAGCCCTTCTATTTCCCTGTGGTGACTCATTGACATGTGTCCACATGAAATACGTCTTGTAGCAGACCTTTTATTCTCTAGTGGTAGTGTAATTAGTAAAATATGCATGATACAAGTATCTAAATAGGGTAAAATTAATCTAGTTCATTTTCTGATTCCTGAGACAGGTATGATAACATTACTTCCCTGAAGTGACAGCATTTAAAGTGAAAGAAGCCCAGTATCTTTCTCCTAAGCACACTCTAACAAGGAGTCCTTGTACAGAATTAGCTGGAGTTATATTGATTTTAATTGCTACACAGTGTGAAGTCGCATCGACAAACTGCTTCTGAAAAAGAATAAAAAGAGAACACTCAGTCTTGGCCCTCATGAGATCAATGAGCAACCTGACTGACTTTAGCAGGCCTTGAAAACAGCTTCTGATGCATTAGGGCTCAAGGATCACGTCATGAAATGAGAATTGATGTAGAGTGAAGAAAAAGTTAAAGGCAGATCTTCCCGTAACCTTTCTTGTAGCCTTTACAATCTCATACAACCAAGAAAATGAAAAATTATAGGCTAAATGCCATTGTGTCTAAAAATACTGCATTGATTTGAATGAGTATTGTAACATTTTATTGTAAATACAAATAATTTTTAATACAGAGATAGTGAATATTGTCCCTCTCCATTGCCCACGTCATACCTAAGGTAAGAGAGATTTTGGAAGGAGGAACTCTTGTGCTCAAGTACAGTTGCAGCAATGTAACTGGTGCTGCTTCTACTGTTGCCTCAGAACACACCAGAAACCAGTTTCTACTATGGCAGTTGGGGTTTACGTACATCCACACAATGGGTGGCACACAAATAACTCCCAAAGTGGTCCTATTGTATCTTATAAAAACAAAACAGCAACAACAAAAAAAATGAAACAGAGAAAAAGAACTTACATCCTCAAGGAATCCAGGCAATGATGTGTTTATTGCCAGCAGGTTCAGGGTGAAAATCTGAGAAGTGGGAAGACAGTGCTGTTTGACTCTTTTGATTTGTGCAGACTTTATGGAACAGAAAGAAAATGTCATGTTTGCCAGTAGTTATTGTTTTGCACTTAATTTTGAAACTTCCAATAAAAGCATGCTGATGAAGAGCTATCTACTGAGGGAAACAGAGTAAGGTTGCACAGAGGGTTTAGATAAGTCTCTCTCCATGAAGTGCAAGGAGACAATGAGTGAGCACAAGAGAGAAAATAAGTTGTGTTGGACTGCCTTCTTTCCTTTTATCTGGGAACATGGAACAACTCCTTTTCTGTTGTTTCCTCTACCACTTCTATGCATTTCCTGTCTTACTGAACCATGTTGAGGCTCTTCTGCTGCAGCAGCAAAGGCAGAAAACATGTATACCATGCTGTCTGTTTGGAGAGGGAGAATGGGAGAATTCAAGTTAGTGGTGTGGATTTTCTGCAGGAATAGGGAACAGTTTCTCCTGCAGTAATTTCTTTGTTCAAAGTGGAAAGCTTCAGGGCAATAAATGGAAAGAAATTAATCCTGAATGTTTCATGGTCTTCGTGGATACCTGTTATAGGTTATAAAGATCTTTGTGTTCCCAGATTCTAAAGGTTATAAAAACCCCACAACTTTGTAATCCTAAATGAAGTTATTGTTCCCCAGCAGCTTTAAAACACAAGGGAGGAGTATTTGCTCATAAGCAGTTCATTGTTCTGAGAAAAGGAGGAATTTTGGAATACTTCTAAATGGATATATTATTTATCTATTTGATTTAACAATATAATTGTGGTGAGTCTTTTCCATAAGAGAATTTTTACTTATTAGCAAAGTCTATTTTATAGGGCTTGAAAGGTCTTTCTGCTGTCCTAAATTCTGTAGGAGATTTACATGTTATCTTTGTTATATGAGTCATACAAACTCTAACCTGAATTATCTTTCCTTATTGACAGAAAGACAGATTTCCACTGTAGAGATCACGTCATTTTCCTTCTTGTGAGAATAACATGAACCAGAAGGTGTTAGCTTTCCTTGTCCCAAATTTTTTATTTGGGATATTTCTTTTTGGATTTTTCTGTAAAAGACAAAAAGACCTAACAGGTGAGTAAAGAAATTGCCAACAAGATTTAATGTTTTATAGAAAGAGAGACACCTTTTCCAAATGTGTTAGAAAGTAACCGTGGAGCCCAAGATATCAACAATACTGTGAAAATATCCAAGGCCTTGTCACTGTGGTAGTTATCTCAGCAAAATATGAGAGGAGAGCACTACAAAAACATGATATTGGAACATCAAACTTGCTTAGACTAATAGTGCTAACATACTGAAAGTTTTCCTTTCAATGAATGTTTCACTAGGGAGAGTGGTTTATTGCATGTTTGCTATAGTCTAGTCTGGTCACAGTAAAGAAAAACAAAAAAAAAGAGTTTAACATCTTCATTAGATTTTGTGATGCAGGCGATAGATTTAGTACTATGATTGTCACAGATAAATAGATTTATGCAAGCCTATTGCACTGAAATGGTTTCAATTTCTTCCTTGGTTACAGGTGCTTTTCCCGATCCGACTAAAAATTGGCTGGCAATTCAAAATGGTCGGAAAAACACCCTGGCATCTGTCTGCCTGGAAAATAACCTTAATAAACCAAGAAGCAGATTGGATTCTCGTGTTGCAAACCAGCTCTTTGTGGAGCACAAGCATAAATTTATCTACTGTGAGGTGCCCAAGGTAGGCTGCTCCAACTGGAAGAGAACTATTTTTATTCTTCAATCAGACTTGAATGCAAAAGCTTCTGAAATTCAGCATGACAACATCCACCATACCTCACTGATCAAAAGGCTGGTGTCTTACCCTCCTGCCCTACAAAAGGAATTTCTAAGCAATTACACCAAAGTGATGTTCACCAGACATCCCTTGGAACGGCTGGTTTCAGCTTACAGAGACAAACTCCTGCACTCTGAACCATTCTACAGTACCACTGTTGCTAATGAGATTAAGGCAATGTTCAGGAAAAATAAAAATTCTTCTGAAAAAGTGAGTTTCCAGGAGTTTGTCAATTTCATTATAGCAAAACCACCACAGACTCTTGACATTCACTGGAAACCAATGTTTCTGCTCTGTGATCCTTGCAACATTCACTATGATATTGTGGGTAAGTATGAAACTCTTGGGTTGGACTCAGAGCATGTTCTGAAGGCCATTGGTGCACCAGAGAGCCTGCAATACCCCAGCTTGAAGAGATATGGCTCAGAGAAACGAACTGATGGTGGTATCACCTTGGAGTACCTGAGACAACTGACCTCAGAACAAATTGAGAAGATAAAAAAATTGTATGAAATGGATTTTTTTTTGTTCAACTATACGATGACATATGAGGATTATTTTTCCCTGAATGACTAATGTAGGTTAAACAAAGAACAATTTCCTTCGTACAAAACAGGTGGAACTTGTCCTCACAGGTGCATGATAGGCGGGTTGGTGACTGCTGCTGAGATTATCCTGGAGTTTGTACATATGGTTACTCATCCTAAGCACTCTTATAAAAAATCCCTGCCATGACTTCTTGTACCATGCAGACCATTACCTATTAAAATGATTGTCTTCCTGTTGATCTTTAACAGCTTACATTTGTTTCATGGAAACTGTTCATAAACAATAGATTTTGGTCCATTGATAAGAGACATGGGAAGGATGAAGAATGTTGTTTTTCACAATTAAGAAGCAATAAACAATCTTCTTGAGAGTTAAACCACTCTGTCTACAAGAGCCTTGATCATGAATACTGTAGGTAAGGAGCAAATAACTTCAGATGCTTGAAGCTGCATTACATAGAACCTAATGCCAGAGTATCTTCCTCTCTAGCAGCACTCCCATCACAGCCCATCAGCCTCATCCCTCAAGCAGCACAGCTGTCAGCAATTCAGGCAAAGTTTCCATTATAGCTCTTAAAAATCTTCTGATGAGCACATCTGGTATTCATGGTGACTTTACAAACTCTTTTCACCACTCTCGTAAGCATTAGGGTCTGATTTTAGCAGAAAGTCTGAAAAGTGCATTGGTTCTTTTTAAGGGAAGTAGTTAGAGGTACCTTCTAAACTGCACAACTGGGGTGGTGCACAGATCTAAAATCTCTGTGGAAAAGTGACTCTTATTTATTCTCCAAAACACTTAACACAAAGTCAATGGGCAGTCAGCACAGTGGGGACAATGTTTGTGCTTTCCCATTTGTTCTGTGGGAATCCACAATCCCCTGGACTTACCTGAGCATGGCACTTGGGAGGAGCTGGGTAACGTTAGATAATTTGTTCTACCTGTTGCTTTCTCACCTTACAGCAGAATGAGTGCAAATAAATTGTGGAGTTAAGGTGAGGGAAACAATGAAACGTGGGAGAAGCAACTCAAACCATTACCCCCTTCTTATATTACTAGGTGACTTCGGGTTTAGATCACTGGGGGGTCTATAACTGCTATTATATTAAGCATGACTTTTGTCCCCTTAAAAAAAAAGGTAGTGTCTAGTCATGTTCAAATATTAATTTGTGATCATATTAATTATAACAAGTTTTAGCAACCAATTGTAACTATTGGCACTGCCTCTAGAGGATGTCAGTCTCTCAGCAGCTAACTTGAAAATCTCTCAAATGCACTTAGTTCCTCTCAGCTAAATCTCCAAATGTATAAAAGCTGGCAGGCTAGTCTTGGACCCAAAGCTGGTTCTCAGCTTCTCATCACACAGAAAAGGACAGATACAAAATAAGTTAATCACAGAGTAGCCACCAATTTGTGCAGCCCTTTCTGCCAGCAGCATGGCCAAGGGAGAGAGAAAAGGAGGCTGTGAAGGGGTTTGAGTTATGAGGGTTCGGAGGAGCCCTCCCAGTGCAGGATGTGGGTTGCAGGAATTATCTGCTCCTGTGGGAAGGTGCAGGGATAAACGACGTCAGCTGGAGAGAGTGATTGGGCCACAGTGACAGGAGAAGGACCAGAAAGAGGTGCTCTCTATCCCCCTTGACAGCAGATTGTACACAAGCCAGGACTAACATTCCCTACATCTGGCAGGTCTTGCCTGGCTTTCTATTTCATTAATGGGGCAGCTTTGGCACAAGGAAAGATACAAATGAGAAGACCAAGCAAAACAATTGTGAAAAAAAAAAAAGGTTATGATTTTCTGCAGAATGTTTGGTATTTCTGGATCTTACCCTCTCCACCACCATTTTTGGTGTCCCCATAACCCTACTAGCCCCTGATAGTGGATTGATCGTGCCACCCTGGCAACCCTGTAGTTCACGTAGGGGTTTTTTTTTTCTTTACTTGTTAGTTTTGTTTAGTCAGAGGAAGCTGGGAATTATTCCCATCAATGTTAAGGCTATGCAGAAGGATGCAGTCTCTTTTTCATGAATCAGAGCTACATGCTTCTCCTACATTCTTTGACAGATCATGCAGAGGTAGAGGGGAATAAGATTTCCTTCATAACTCACTTCTACATAAGCAGATCCCTCCAGAGCTATGCTTGAAGCTGTAAGTATATCTAAAAATACATGAATACTCTGGCACCCTCATCCAGCCTAGGAAAGCTCTGAAGAAATGATACTGACAGAGTTTGATAGGTGTCTTTGCTATCAGCATGCAGTGTTAACACCCCCCTCCAGTTTCTTGCTGTTAGATGTGAGTGGCTTTCTATTCTTATTTCCACTTTCACAGAGGTTCACATATTGTTCCTACAGTGGTGGCAGAAAACTGATGGCTAATTCATTCATCACGAGCACCAGTCAGTAGCAGAAGGGTATCTATTAAAGCAGAAAAATCTCTGTAACTATTCACAGCAGACTTTGAGTTTTGCTATTTGCCTGTAGGGAACTGTAAGTAGAATGTCACCTCAGATCACTGGCTGCTGTAATGCTGTTTAGCTGGTGTGGGCCTGAATAAAAGAAAAAAGCTGCAGAGGACATGTGTGGGCATGTGTCCCATATAACACCAGGTTTGGACAGAGCATCATACAAGAATGGCATAAATTGTGGATTACCAACAGTAATAAAATGAGAATAATGGGTTGGAAAAGTGAATAACCTGTTGGAAAACAGAAAAAAAAATCATTCTTGATATTGTAATATAATGAAGGCTCTGAACATTGTCTTAAATAGCCCACAAGAAATGCAAGACCCCTATAAAGTTTATGATGAAAATTAAAACACAACTGTCTCTTCATGGCTTGGAAGAGATGTTTCCTGTACTGTCTTCCCTACAACTGCAATGTCCAGAACAAGGCTCTAAGCTGAGTTGCACTCCCTCTTGACTTTTGCCCAGAGAATAACCCTCAGTGGAGCTTCTTTCCTGTGAATGCTAACCCTGAGTGATGTGCTCCTGGGAGAAAAATGGATTCCTGTGGTTGGGAGCAAGGGTGGAGGGAGTGTGGTGAGGCTCAGGCCCCAGGGAGGATTTGAATGGGGAGGGAGTGCCATAATTCATCTTCTGATTTATTGTTATATACCTGTGATATGATCATTGAAATGTTCATTTGTGATTACCTTAATAAACTGTAGCACATCAACACATTAATCTATTTGTTCATCCTTCTCAATAACATCTGCTTAAAAAACAAACCCACCTCAAAGTTGTTCTATCAAATCAAAACAAAGGCCACACACTATCAGACAACAATCAATACAAAGCTGCTGCCTCTACTTTCCTACATCAATATAAGCCTGCCTTGTAGAAATTTTAAAGAATTGAAAGAATTAGCAAATACTAATGTGTGTTCCAGTTCGGAGAAAAAATGCAAATAAGTGGAAAAAAAGGAAGAGAAAGAAAAAATCTTGTAAAGTCAAGCTTGCATCTTTACCACAAATCTATCTATCAGCGGTGAGAAAATAAGAGACCTTTCACACTCTCATGGAAATCCTCACACACACTTTCAGGATGAGTATCCACAAACCTGACATCATACTTTTCTCATGGAATTATACCAGAGCTAACAGATGATCAGTCTATGTCAGCAATGGAGACCATGTCACCAGCTGTTCCTTGAAGAAGATGTTTCCTCCACTTTAAAAACAATTATTCTGCCTGCAAGCAGTCCTAATTTTTCACACAGTTTTGAACGTGAGTCTTTTGAACATGAGGTAAACTGTGCTTAGTGGTTTCTTGCTCCAGGAACTTCAAAGAGCAGGAGAGCTGTGAACAGAACAAAGGGTGTGAGCAATGAAACTTCAAGTGTTTGCTGTTCCACAGAAGTGTCTCTAACGGGAAAAGAGGGAACACCACCCATGCAAGTCATCATTACACATCAGACAAACTGCAGTGCTCGCTGCTCACAGCTACAAGGTGATTCCATTTCTGTTTTTAGAGTTTTAGTTTTTTAGAGTTTTAGTAAGTCAAAAGCTTTTAGCTTGATGATAACCAGGGTTTTTTTGGCTTGTCTGTCATAGAAATAGAAAAAGAAAAGGTAACGGGAAAAGAAAAAGGCACCAATACTTCACGATCCTGCCTTTGGCCTGACATGATTTCTCTCTGTCACAGCACTTCTTACCTCCCTTCCTTCCAGAATTATAATTTAGGACATGCTTTAGTATAAAAAAAAAAATAAATATTGAATTGGGTGATGTACATAAATCAATGTAAACCAAATAAAATCAAAACAGGCAGAGAATTTACCTGATAGAAATGTCTGAAATCTCAGGAACTTCCTCTTGCAAGTTCTGAACAGGTATCAAATATACAGAGGGGGGCAATTACAATGCTGCTTCTAGTAAGATCTATTTTTATAGCAAAAGCTCAAGTGATCATAAATCTCAGTCAGTATACTGAGACTGAAACTTCAAATGAATCAGCAGGACAAAAAGGGATGCATAACAGGATCAGGTCTGTGGAAAGGAAATGGCTCCACACTGTTTCAGCACTACCCATGTACACCTCACCTTTGTTCATGAAAACATCCTTTACATCTTCAGGACCCTGATTATGCCTTCTTTTGGAGATGTACCAAAGCTTAGCACGATGAAAGGGTTTTCTCAAAAAGTCCCATTCCACCCTGTAAAGCCACTGTTAAAAAGATTATGCAGCATTTATGGAGTCCCACCAAAGGTGCAACAATCCAGCCACAAGTGGGGCTCAGAGCAGAACTTAGCATGAGTACCCAAATCCAGGTAGGCATACCCCAGTTTATATTTCTATTATGTAGCAGAACTAGAGGGAAAGCTTTTTATGTACAGATCCACGCCTAATAGCCCAACTCTTACCTTACTTGATTGCGCCATCCTCCGTTTTTTCCCAGATCCCTTCTTCATTATTCACCTGAGCTGCATGTATGGACTCCTGCTGAGTTCCCACAGCTGGGGGCCTCCAAACAGATGCTGCAGATGCTGACTTATTCGGGCACAGGTTGTTGCCTGGTGAATGTTGCTGGACGTATTGCAACTATTTTCAGAAAGCTTTTTGTGTGGGGAAGTTCTTCAAGCACCTGCTCCTCCAGTGAGATATTACCTACTGCAAGCTGAGATGTAAATATAAAGTGAAGGATGTTTTGAAGACATTTCCCCACTTAAAAATAAACTCATCTTCTATTCAGATAGGTTTAGTGGTTAAGGCAGAAAGCTCTTTTTGGGATTTACATCAGGTCTCAGAGGCCTCTGTTAATCATACACCAAAACAACCAGGAAACCCTCTCTCATGAGGGGCCATCATTCTCTGCAGGGCTGAGTTTTGTTTACCCTCAGAGATCTGCTAAGATTAGTCCTCAGGGATGCCTGCACAATAAAAGAGCCTCTCAAAGTTTTTAGCTTGTAATAAGCATGGAAAAGTAAAGTGATGAATTTAAGAGAGAATCCACCTGACACCTGAACATTAAACAATTGATTTTAGGTCCATCCTATCTCAGAAAGACAGCACAGGTAAGAAACAAACACAGGGGAAAAGCAATCAAGTTAATATAAGCAGATTATTATCCTGAAGACAGCTTCTGGCTAGGAACTTTAACTCAGGACCCTGCCCAGAAATGCCAGCTGCTAGACAACAAAGCTCTTTGTCAAACAGCTTAGCAATCCAATTTTTCAGGCTTTGCACGCTGGTAATGTTTAATTTCTGTTTATCTGTGCTGCTGTCCTTTGAATTCTCTACATTTCTAGGTGGTTTCCAGCTCCCCTAGAGCACCCAAAGCCAGATGCAAACCTGTGACTTTACAAATGCCACCCAGATTGAAAGTATGAACCCAGGTATGTCACATATTAGTAAGTTCCTATTTGTACTGTCAGTTCAGTGTCAATTCAATGCCAACTCTTGTAGGAACAAGTCACCTCTTGTGATTGAAAAAGTGAACCATGATACTCCATGAAAACCATCCCAGGATTTGAGATGTGTACTCTAATCCAAGCTCTTGAACCTGGACTGTTCAAACCCTCCAGCCTCATGAGGCCAGACTTTTGGACGTCTGGGTATGTTCCTGTTTGGGTTTGTTTCGCTGTTGGCAGCTAGGATCCTTGGAAATTGGACATTGAAATGCCCGAAGTCTTCGGAGCAAGAAACCGATAATTATCCGCGTCCGTGTAGGGCCATCTGGTGGCGAAAGGGGCTCGGCCAGGGAGGCTGGCCCGAGAGCGGTCCTTGATGCGTGCTGGGTTTCAATCCTATTTTTTTTTTTTCCCTGAAGTCTTGTATCTCAAGACTCTCATGCCTGTTCTTTCTCTCCCTCCTCTTCTCTCCCTTTCTCCCTCTGCTTATCTCCCTCTTTCCCTGGAACAAGAATTCACTTTCAACTTAGCCACTGGTGGTTTTCTTGTCCCAGTAATTCTTTTACAGGTTCACCACAAGCTTTCCTGTCTAACTTGCTCAGTGGTAAGGACTGACCAGCTGCTGACACTGTGCTGTTCCTGCAAGAACTTCTTGTTTCTGTACTGCACTTAGCTTCTTCCATGGTGAAAGCCTACCTTTGCAAAGATTTTTTTTTTCTGGTCTGCAACTGGGCAGGAAAATATGGCATTATGGATTTGATTTATAACTAAGCTCTAGCTGAACCTTTTCAACTATAAAATTCAATTTTTTATAATTTTCAATTATATAATTGGTTCAATTTTATATAAAACTATTTATGAAAACAGTTAGTATTCACTTAATTATATTTGGAAAGGCATTTTCTTTTGTGTGCTGTGATTCACCTCTGTCATTTTTTCAGGAAGTTTTTTATCCATTCAGTCTCTCTGGATATCTCTTTATGAGTTTTATCTTCATTTGACAATCTGAAAAACAGGTATGGTCTATGGTTATATATGAATATGTAACCTGTCATTAGGCATTTTCTGTGTAAAGTGCTACTCAATGCCTTCGTTAATTATTTCAGCCAAAGTTCTGCTGAACATGATGAAAGCTGAAATAACATTGTTTTCCAGGAATCCATATGCATGTGTATCAAAGTGAAAACGTTTTCATGACAGCTACAGAAAACTGCCTATGAGAGAAATGCAATTCCTAGAATGAAAATGAAATCCAGCAAACAAACTGCAGTGTCCCTGTATCATCTCAGCCCAGTCTTCCCATTTCTGAAAGTGCTTATGCTCTCAGAGGCAATTTCTCAAGCTCTTTGGCAAGAACTTTAATAACATTGTAAGAGAAATAGAATTCATTATTACTCCAACTGATACACAGGAAAAAAGCCCCACAAAAATATTAGCTTCCAGTCAGTAAATATCATAACTAACTAATAGCCACACTTATCAGCTTTGTAAAGCAAAACCCAAAAATGTTTCTTCAGGTTGACAACAACACCATTAGGGAAGCAGAGGTCTTCTCCTTGCTTTCCAAAGATGATGTGTGTTTTTCTTTGCTTCCTGTCTAGTCATCAGGCAGCCTTGCAAAATTGTGCTTACCTGAGGCAATGATGCATTGATGCATGAATAGAATGCCTCTGACTGTTTTTTCTTCATATTGCTGTATTTTTTCCTTGATATTAAATGCTACTTTAATTTTTTTTATGCCATGGAAAACATGGAATATTTTTCCCCTGGTACTTTTGCAGGGCTACTTAGTTTATCACTGTTGACAAATTGTGCTACTAGTCCCATGGAAAAGACAAAACAGTGGAAAATACGTAGAGTTCAGGAGGTTGGAGGATATTCTTGCTCAGAGGAATTAGAAGAATTTGCTGAAAGATTGGCTACCCCTGACTCATAGTAACGTAGTTCCTTACAAGGAAGAGTGGTTGGTTTATCTGTCTTGTTTTCAGTGTCTTTTTTCTAGCAATCTGCTCTCTTGGAAAGAGAAACAGATGGAAACCCAATCTAATGATCCACAATCCCAGTTTAGTTGCTGAAGAGAACTCTGTGTGCTCTTAGCAATGGTGGAAGCAGCAGAGACAAAGACACCTCCTGACCAACTCCCCCAGTTTATATAGTGGGTATGATGTTCTGTGCTATGGAGTATCCCTTTGGCCAGCTCAGGTCAGCTGTCCTGGCTGTGTTTCACCCCTGCCCAGCTGTTTGTGCACCTCCTCACTGGGAGAGCCTGGGAAACTGGGAAGTCCTTGGCTTAGGGTTAGCACTACTCATCAACAGCCAAAACAGCAGTGTGTTGTCAACATTATTCTCATACTAAATCCAAAACTCTGCACTGTTACTAGGAAAAAAACCCCAAACAGTTACTAGGAAAAAACCTAACTCTATGCCAGCCCAAACCAGAACCCTGGTTAAGAACCTTATCAGACATTCTGTAAAGGCATTACTAGTGGCAGTAGTGTTGAGGATTTCAAAATTACGACAAAATATGGGTTCCTTGTTTTGAAGGCAGAACTACAAACGTAGCTGAGTACAAACATTAGGTTTGGGGTTTGTGTGGTACCCATGGCCCTACAGTGTCTGGCACCACCGGAGGAGCTCTCGCAGCCCGCAGGGGGCCGGGGCTCCGGCTCGGCTCAGGCGGTGCCGGCGGGGCCGTGGCGGTGTCCGGGCGCTGAGCTGTCCGCGGTGCTGAACGGGCCCTCGCTGCCGGCGAGCTTGGGGATCTGCCTCTAGGCCTACACTTTAATTCTTCTGCTTTTGGTGAATTTCATAGGCCACTCTTCTCCCTGGCACGTGTAGGATCGATTGGAGGAAGTCATTATGGAATGTACTCCTTTGCAAAACTCTCTGCCTGAAAGTTTTCTGATACCTGTAGTGAAAAACTCCTTGACGATGGTGACAACACGGACATACTTCTACTAGTGCAAAATTGGTTCCTATGACTTCTTCAAGTGGAGAAGGTATTTCTCACAGGAAAATAAACATAAAGCATGCAATATTTGATTTTATGAAACAGAAATGTCAAAAACCCCAGATAAAAAGTTTCCTGCATTTTTTCCAAATTATTTTTTACTCTCGTATTACTGTTTTTATTCTATATTTGAGTTGATTCCAGAGATAAACAGTCAAGTCTTATGAATAAAAATCTCTGCCAGATTCTGTGTCATACTATGGTCTAGTCCACAAAGCTGGACAAACGTGTGTGCCAACAGATGCTGGAATACAGAAGAAAAACTGATCTTTGTAAGAGACACATTGGCATTAATTTGGAGTTAGGTCATGCCAAAGAGCACCTGTATGTCATAAAAAACCCTCTACAAACCATTTGGAGTCATTCTGCACAAGCACAAACCAGACCTTTACATTAAAACAAAGCTGCTTGCTTGTTGCTTAGTAGTTACTCCTGCCTAGCTTTTTTTCTTAAATATAAACACATGTGGCATCATTACTCTCACTAGGGTGTGTCTATGACTTTTGGGGATGTGTTTGATTCTTAATGCAGCAGTGTCAAATGAACCTGCAAAGCAACTGTGTGGACAAAGAAATATTCATGTACTAAGCTCCCCTGCCTCTAGCACCCAGGTAGTCAATTGTTCAGTAAGAAGTTTTAAGAGTTTTCCAGAGATTTCCCTCTTGCAAAGGGAAATAAAAGCCTGTGACCGTTGAGATATAAATGTTTGGCCACATTTGTGTAGTAACGTGATTTAAAAAGACTATTTCAATTCAGCTACCATGCCAGATTGTTGTAATAAATAATACTAGTGATGGTTTCTGAAAATATTATATTTAGCTTTAATCTTCATTAAAATCTAGTTATTCCAGACTTTCAGGTTTTGTTGTTTTTGTTTGGTTTTTTTTTTTCATAATCTACTGAATTTTTGATAATTGTGTTGGGTTTGCATATATGGGGGCTGCAGGAGTGGCTTCTTTGAGAAGCTACCAGAGGCTTTCCCTGTGTCTGGCAGAGCCAACAGCACTCAGCTCCAAGACAGATCTGCTGTTGGCTGAGGCTGGGCCAGGCAGTGATGGTAGAAGTGCTTCTGGGATAACACATTTGAGAAAGAAAAAAATGTTATTGTGCAAAAGCACATTGAGAATATGTGAGAGAAACAACTGCACAGACACCAAGGTCAGTGCAGAAGGAGGGGCAGGAGGTGCTCCAGGAACCGAAGCTGAGATTCCCCTGCAGCCTGTGGTGCAGACCATGGTGGGGCAGCTGTGCCCTGCAGCCCACAGAGGTCAGGGGGGTGCAGAGATCTCCCTGCAGCCCCAGAGAGCCCCAAGGTGAAGCAGGTGGATGCCCAAAGGAGGCTGTGACCTGCTGGGAAGCCCAGGCTGAAGCAGGCTCCTGGCAGAACTTGTGGACCCATGGAGAGAGAAGCCCATGCTGGAGCAGGTTTGCTGGTTGAACCTGTGGCAGATCCGGGTTGGACTCTGCTCTGGAGGGACTGCAGCTCATGGAAAGGGACCCACACTGGAGCAGCTTGTGAAGAACTGTGGTCTGTGGGAAGGACTCGTGCTGAAGAAGTTTGTGGAGGACTGTCTCCTGTGGGTGAGACCTCACACTGGAGCAGGGGAAGGAGTCTTTCTCCGAGGAGGAAACAGCAGCAGAAACCACGTGATGAACTGATCATAACCCCCATTCCTGTCTCCCTGCATCCCTGAGGGGAAGGAGGTAGAAAATTGGAAATAAAATAAAGCCTAGGAAGAAGGAAGGGGTGTGGAAAGGTGATTTTTAAGTTTTGTTTTACTTTTCGTTGTCTTAGTCCAATATTGACTAATAATAAATCAATTAATTTCTCCAAGTTGAGTCTGTTTTGCTGGTGATAGTAATCAGTGAGTGATCTCTCCTGGCCTTATCTCAGCCCATGACTTTTCATTATATTTTCTCTTCCCTGTATAGTTGAGGAGGGGAGTGATAGAGTGGGCACCCAGAATCCAGTCAGGGCCAAACCACCACAATAGTTTATTCCTTTAAATGTCTCAGAAGTGGAATAGTCTTTTGCTGAAGATGTCTTTTAATGATAGGGAAGAACCATGATTTGTTCTTTAGGCACACCCACAGATTGCAGGATGAACAGGTGAAATTAAACAGGCGAAACTGTCTGTCTGTATTCACAATGAGACACATCCACCTCTTCTTTACAGGATTATAAACCAGGAGTAGGTCCACGAAATCTGATGTGTCACCATAAATACAGGCAAACCTGTCCCAGTGTTCTGAGGGGTTACAAATGGCTAGTCAGACACAACAAAAATAACAACTATGCTTACTTGAAGTGTAAAGCTAAGAAGTGACTTCACTGCAGTAATTATGTTTAAATCAAACCTTCATTTTGAAGTTCTCACAATCAGCTCACAGGGAACTAAGACGAATATGCTTGTTAGAGAGTGTTACCTATAATCAGCTCAAACACATGGCATTTTTGTGTAGATTTTCTGCTGAAATGCCAGCTGTGGAAGATAAATCCTTTATTTAAGGCAAGATAGGGAAAACATAAGCAGAAACCATGAGAGTATCTCAGATGCTCTTCTACAGAGCTGCAGGAACTTTGAGGAGGGAGGGTGCAATTCACATGCCAAACCAACAACCTGCAGCCAGTGGTGCTGCTACCCACTTGCTCCTTTCAGCACACGCTTCCTGTCATGGAATACTATACCTGGGGCCCTTTCTCCTCCCCTATTTTATTTTATTCCCTGGATATGCTGGCCCCCAGGCCAGTAGGAAGAATGTGAGGGATAAAAGTAGTGAGAGGGAAGTGAGAAGAAAAGGCATGTCTCTTCCTCTTTCATGATGAAGAGCAGCAACTGCCTGCAGCATGAGAAGGTGCAGATATAGGAGAAAAATGTGTTTTCTCTTCCCTCTCTGTGGTGATCTTCACCTCCTGTGTAGCTCTTTTTTTCCAGAGTACTTCCCTATCTTTCCTCACAGAGTAACCCTATGCTCTATAACCAGCAGACATTTTGTTAGCAGGGATGCTGTGCACACTCCTTCCTCCCCTGTGGCCTTATCCTTTGTGTTCTTTATCACTGCCATAGCTATCACCTCATCATCTCAAACACTTGCACCCATTTTTCCAAGGGGGCAGTGGCATCTGACTGTGCCTGAGGTGTGTTGTCTCCCTCTCTCCAGTTTAAGTACGTGAGGAAGTTGAACAGTCGGAGGTACTTTGTGCAGGCGTGACTTGGAAATGTAATTTTAATTTCAGCCACGAGGGGACCTTCAGAGATTATTGTCTCTTTCCTGTAGGTTCGTCTGATCTGTATCCTTAAATCAGTTAGTTTTGCTTCTTCTTAAGTAAAAAGACATCGCCCCTTTTTTCCTTTTTACTTTGGCTTTCATTTATTAGGTGTCAGGAGTTTATATAAAAATATATATAAATATCTTGCATAGAGAGATTTGGCAAATAGCCTACAAAAGTTAATCCCAAAAATAAAGAGCTCCCACCTATTGCAGCAATTGTCTTCACATCATATGACCCGTGTTTGGAGTCTCATTCTCCTATTGCAGACAGCAGCTGTGTACTTGCGTAATTTGATCTGGTTGTGTTTGTTATGACCAAAAGAGGATGTGACTGCAACATGCAGTCACAGTTAGAGAGTGTTACCTATAATCAGCTCAAATGCACGGCATTTTTGTGTAGATTTTCTGCTGAAATGCCACTAACTTGCTCACTTTGTCTAATGAGCAGCAAAGACAGAATAACTAAAACATGCGGCCAGGGTCCCCAGCCCCTTTGGAGCTGGTGGTGAGCCACTGAGGCTGCCTGCTGTCCCTGCTGCTGCTCCTCTGCCAGCTCCACCGGGCTGGCCACGCCATCACCTGCTCTGCTCCCACCTCCTCTGCACAGAGAAGCATCATCCCCTGGCACAGCTGCTCCTGATACCACTCCTGAGAGGCAGGCAGCCCACCCACTGCTTCCCCCCTTGGCTTCCCAGGAAGAGATGTGCTCTTCATCTCAGCCACAGAGGGGAAACTCTGCCTCAGGCATGAACTGCTGTGGGCGAGTTGGGATCTTCCCTTAGCACGGCCAGCACTCAGGCCATGTGCCTTTCTTCCAGTTCTGAAAGAGGGGCCTTTCTGTATAAAAACACACCCAACTCCTTTTCTCCCCACCTACATCCTAAAAGAGATATGGTAACTACTAAGAAATGCTTGTGTTTGTTGCATCCAAGAGAGATTTGCAAATCACAGCTCCCAAGTACTTCCCAGGCATTCTGAGGTCATGCTCAGCACGGAATTGAAGAAGGTGGCGTTTCTCAGCTGTCATGCACTAAGGTCTCTGAGAAATCTCATGTGGGCAGTGGCCAATTATGTATGTACCACACAGGCCAAGTTAAAGCCAAGAGTCCTCTCTAGATCATATTTAAACTGTTGTCTTCTTGAAATCTTTCTAATCTATCTAGCAATGTCCGTCACGTCTTTGCCTCTGTATCGTCAAGCCTTAGTCACCCTGTGGGAACGCAAGCTGAAAGGAAGTAGAAATAAGCAATATGTTAATGATAACAATGTTTAGAAAGGGATTTCATGGGAATGAAATAGACTTTTATTTTTGCCAATACAAATAAAGGCAGAGAGGTGTTTTTGTGGCAGGCGTGTGTGAAATGTGAAGCCCTGGCAGTGCGCAGCAGCGCCGGTGTGAGCCAGGATGACTGCGATAAGCAAAACGCTTCACCCCTGCAGGTGGGAACGTGGTCTGGCGGTTACAGCAGCACAGAGCACATTTGAAATTCCCTGTTCCTGCCCCTGACTAACTCTATGTCTGGAGTCAACCCATGTACGGTCTATCAGTTCACCCATCTGTATATCAGGGACATATTTATCTGTATCTCATCAGAGCCAACTCTTGGCAAGCATCACCCATGGGCACCGGCAGCCCTGTCCTGTCAGGAACGCAGGATTTCACAAGAGAAACGTAGAAGCCACTAGCACCTTTGTCAGGACACAGAGTACCATCCCATTTGTTAAAACATAGGGACACTTACAAGGAAATGTGGTGATAATGACTGAAGAATCTCTTCATTCTCCAGGTAGCTTTGAAAGATTTTGAGTTAAATCGTATGCAAACTTCAGAGACCAGAAGCTCTCTAGAGCAGATATGCTATAAATTAAGTCAATTAAACCTATCTAACCTTATCCAAGCAATCATCACTAATCAATACTATAAAAGGACAGTTTTTATACATGTATTTATTAAAATGATAATGTATTGTGTGGTTTTGTTTCCATCTTCATTAGTTGAAAGTAAAATCTTTTAAATGATATTTTATAACTGAACTGAGTTGGTAGTCCCAGAACCGTTGCCAAGGTTAAGGTTTCCTAAATAAAGTTTCCTAATCATAGACCACACATAATCTTGTAATTGCAGAATCAGCAGAGAGAGCAACGGCTGAAAGAGACTGGAAACTGAAATGTCCTTCCACATGCAGCAGGGCTCTCCTGGAGGGTTCCTGTTTGCCCTGTGAAAGCTCACACGTAACCCCTCTCCTGTGAATAAATATATTTTTCCAGCTTGCTTATCTACAGACAGAAGCTGCCATAGTGACATAAAAGAGTTACATGGGTCCAACCTGTGCGTGTGTACAGTCTTGAATACCCATTTAAAACTGCCCTCTGCATTTTCTGCTCTATCTATAAATTTATTACTGTGAGTATTCTTATAAATCCATCAATTATAAAATCATGCTTTTGATTAAACTGCTATGACTTTAGGTATATATTAGGTATAATCAATTTTCGCGTTTTGAGACTGACTTTCTGCTACATGAAACCTGAAAATAATTGCAAAATTAATAATAAAAGCAGACACAATCTTCTTTCAGAAAGAAAGTAAATCCATTACAGTCTACCATGAAGGAATACTGTCCTACAGGTGCTTTGGTGTTCTCACTGCCTGTTGGAGGAAAGTTGCAACCATTTTACTGTGCACTTTTCTGGTTGTGTTTTCACATAATTTGGTGGCAGCTGTCAGCCCTGCCTCCCCCACCACATACACCTTGGGAGAACTCCCACAACGGCTTCTACACAAAACTGAGCCCACGACAAGGCTTGGCCATTTAAGCTGGAAATCCAGACTGCCCAAATTCCTGTCTAGGTACCACCTAGTTCCAGAAAAGTGTCCAAAGATGACCAATTAATTATGAAGTTTCCCAGCTGCCCTTTTTTGTCTGCTCCTGAGCAGCCACAAGCTGTGGGCCCTGTGAGAAGCACAGCAGCCACCTCAGGAGAACACATGTTGCGTGGTGCCTTTTGGAACAGGCTTTTTCAAAGGTAGCCTGCAAGACCAGGCTATAAAATAATCAACTGCAGCCAAATAATCTGACCGAATCGCAAGACAGGTTAACAAATAATTTATAGCACCGCCGCAGGGAGGAGTTACAGCCGTGGCCCGGGCTGGGACTGCGTTGGGCTGGGAGCTCCTTGCAGAAGGGGCTGTGGAGCTCCCAGCCCAAGCACCAGGCAAGAGAGAGCAGATGGTGAGAGACAGATGGGAGAGTACAAGGAAACAATGAGATAAATGAGCAAAAACTCAGCTGAAGACTTTAGCATTTGGTTCCAAAATTATTAATTTTAGTAATCACTTCAGCTGATGCAACCCTACGGTGGAACGCCTTTCCTGTTCCAAAGGTCTTAATAGCTACAATTACAACACATGCCGCAGCCAGCACGGGTTACATTTTAGGTAAAGAGTGGGAGTTCAGCAGGCGAGAAGTACCAAGGCAGGGGGTGTCAAACGCTGAAATTCGTTCGTAAAGGGGGCTGGGGTATCGCAGCAACCGGTTGCTTCAGGCAACCTGATTGAGCACCGCTCAGCAGGTAACGCGCTGACTGACAGGCAATTGGGGCTCCCGGGAGGCCGGCGCTGCCCAAGCCCCCGTCCCACGCCGCCCGCAGCCCGCCGGGGACGCTGCAGCGAGGCGCGGGGACCCTCAGCGCGGCCGGGGAGCGCCCTCAGCCGCCGGCACGGCGCGGCCACTCCCGCCCCGCCGCCGGTCCCCGCGGGCTGGTGACAGCCCGGTCACACCCCCGCCGCCGCGGGGTGCGCTGAGCCGCCCCAGGGAGCCGCGGAGGCCCGGAGGTGCCCCCCGGTGTCAGCGCGCACCGAGGGGATGGTCACACACCGACCCCAGACCGCCAGGCGCAGCGCCCCTGCCGACCGAGAGGGTTGGGATCCCCTCGAGGCTCAAAGCGAGGGTCAAAGGCCACCTCCCCCGCGTCCCCAGCCGGGGGTGGGCTGTAGGGCCGCGCCGCCCCTCCGGCCCGCGGGCGGCCGGGGCGCGCCGCGCTGCGCAGCCGCCGTGCCCGGGGAGCCGCGGCCCGGCCAGGGGCGGCGGGCGGCAGCGGCGGCGCAGAGGTAAGGCAGGCGCGGGGCGCAGCTCCCGGACAGGCACCGGGACACCCCCACGCCGCTCCCCGGGGGCCGCCGCAGGGAAAGCGAAACCAAAAGGGTGGCGGCGGTGGTGTTGGCGGCGGGAAGGGGCGGGCAGGGGCTCCCGCGGCGCTGCTCGACTCGACGCGGTTGGATTCGCTCCTCCCCTCAGCGCCGAGGCGGAGCGGGGCGGTGGCGGCGGGCGGGCGATCGGGCGGGCTCAGCGCGCCCCCATGGCCCTGGCGCCGGGTCAGCGGGCAGGGTAGCAGCCTCCGGCTGTCGCCGCGGGTGACTCAGAGCTGCCCGGGCAGGGCGGGCTGGAGATGCGCCTCTCCGCCGGGCTCCGGGCAGCCGCGGGAGACTGACTGAGCCACAAAGAAGTTTCCCCGGCGGCGGCGGCGGCGCGGCGCTCCCCCATGCACGCCTCCGGCCGCCGGTCCTGGAGCGCTGCTCGGCCGGCGCCCGGCACCGACCCCGCCATGGAGCCCCGCGCGGGGCTGCACAGCAGCCCGGAGCTCAGCCGGGCCAAGCGGCTGACCGTGGGGGAGCTCTGCTCCCTCTTCGAGGCTCGCTGCGCCGCCGTCGCCGCCGCCGCCGCCCGTCAGCTGCCCGACCGGCCCAAGAGGGGCTGCCGACCCCCGAACGGGGTTCTGCCGCCCGTCATCCCCCGGCTCACCGTCACCGCCGAGGAGAGCGAGGAGGCGCAGGGCAGCCCCCAGGCGCGGCCGGCGCGGCCGGAGGGCGGCGGGCTGAGGACGGGCAGCTCCCTGCACCTGCAGTCCCGCAGGCTGTCCAACTCCTCGGTCTCCTCCACCGGCTCCTCGTCCCTCCTGGAGGACTCGGAGGACGACGTGCTGAGCGACACGGAGTGTAGGAGCCAGGGCATCGTGCACTTGGAGCACGGCGAGGACACCAGCCAGGTAGGGGCGCGGGGTGAGCGGTTCGCCCGGGGCGAGCTGCCCCCTCCCCGGGCCAACCTGGCCGGGCAGCTGGGCGCCTCCCGGGCTCCTCAGGGGCCACCAGATGCTCCTCCCGCTTGGAGTGAGGTTTCCGTGACCCAACTCCTCGCAAACTCCGGGAAACTCCCGTCCTGGGCCGGCAGCAGTGCGCTGCGGTGCACAGGCTGCTGCGCCTGTTGGAAAAGCGCTTCGGCACGTGGGCTCCTCAAAAACCCGGCCAGGTGTGCGCTGTTTCTTTCTGCCGTGCATTTGTACTTTACGTCCCAAGGATATGGGGAGATGTTTTTTGATCGTAAGTGGGTTGTTTTTTTTCTTTTTTCCAGTCTCCTGTGTCAGATGCTCAAAATAAAAAAATCCCAGGCATTTCCCAGCAGGTATTTTTTGTCTCTTTCAGTCCTGGAGTCTGTGGTTGTCAATTTTTGAGCCGCTTCTTGCTGTGAGCATGACAGGAGATGGGGAGGAGCTTGGAATGGATAAAATGCATGCTTTTGTCCATTCTGGCAGCAACACATTTTTCTCAGTAAATCCCCTCTGTAATTTGGCAGCTTTCATCCACGAAGTGCACTTTTAAAGGCATGAGTTAGTTGCTTTTTCGTGATCTTTGATGTATATTTGCCTGGCTCCATATAGCGTGCTTCTCAGGCTTTTGTACCTGAAAAATGTAGCTTTAGTGAATTCCCCCTCCTACCTTCATTGACACCGCTGCTTAAATTGTTGTTCTACTGCCAGTTCATTGGTGCTGAATTGTTTTCAAGCAGAACATATGCTTTGATAAGAAAGGCATAAAGAAGAAGTAATGGAAGTAATGCAACTTGTAGGTGATACCTCCAGCTGGACTTTTCTCATGGTAATTGTGGGTTTACTACTTTAGAGGACACATAGTACAGGAACTAAAATGCTGTGCGTGATATTGGTTTTGTTTGCATCAACTTGTGGCCTGATTTTAGAAGAGCAAAAAACAAAAGGGTTTTGTACTTTGCCATTTTGAGTATCAAGAAACCTGTAATAATAATACTTAGCTTGTACTTTTTATTCTGAGATAGAATCTGGTTTTCAGGGGAAAAAATTACTGTTGTTTTGCTTTCTTTTCTAAAATACACGCTATGCAATTTTGTGAAAGTAGCAGGGGAACAGAAATTAAAGATAATAAAGGGCCACAGGATCATTTGAGTCAATATCCCTGCTATGGCAGTGTGTGTGGTTAATGGGGAGCAAGAATTAAGTGATGATGCTTCAGCAGTAAGAGGACTCTGAGGTGGCATTGTGGCAGCTGGTTAAACTGTCTGTGAGTATAGACTGAAGCAAAACTGATTCTTCAGATGAGAAGCTGTGCTGCCTCAGAGGTTATGTTTCTGCATCTCTGAAGTCATTGGTACTGAATGCAGTACTGAGACCTAAATGATTGGGAGTGTATCCTTCCCTGTAGTCTGACGTGCCTGTATCATGTGAGTGGTACTGCTTTCTTTTAGGAAGTCTTTAATAGTCACCTTTCAATTACAAGAAAGTAAAGTATTAAAAGAAGAAGATCTCTAACACTGATTTATGGACAAACTAAAAATATCCATATTATAAATGTTTCAAACTCTGAGAGGCCGTCCTGTTCATTAGGTGTGTGGGAAAATGAGAGGTTTGGTAGTATTATAATAATTCAGTTTTTGAAAAAGTTTTTGCAGTTTTCCAAAGTTTAGTGCAGCTGCAGGACTGTTTAATGCCTCCTTGGTAAAGTAAGTATTCCCTTAACTCAGGTAAAATACTTGATGTTTCAAAAGGCTGAGTTACGTTTCCATACCTGCAGTGTTGGGAAGGGTGGGACAAACTGCACACCAGGAGCTTTCATTCTGGGTGATTTTCTTTATCTCATTATCCCTTCTGTGGCAGGTTGTCAGATCAGAGCAGGGACTGGTACTTAGGACTCTAAACCAGCAGAACTTCATGGCACTACCTAATAAATTAGCAGGCTCACCTGCTCAGTGACTGCTTACATTGTTCATCCCTCCCTTCCTTGCTGCATTACCCACCAGGAGCTTGAATCCCAGGAATCTGCTGTTTCTCCTGTGGTCGGGTGCACTGTTTGCTCACCAGTACCTGGTGGCACTCAGGACAGTTCTTGAGATGGATGTCTTTTGGTACTGGACAATGCTGTCCATTCTTGTTTCTTCAGCAAAGCAGTGACTTCATACCATGCCTAAGCTGGAGTCTATGCTTTGAACCTCTGGAGGTTCAACTTTACAGGATGTGTCCTTTCGACCCGTAAATCTTGAGGCAGGATGAATGTTTGTTTTAGAATCAAAGGCTTTGGGTTCAAGGCACACACATGCAAGTGAACATAACTACAAGTTTTAGGATAACCTGTGGAATGGTTTTATATTGTGAAGATTTTATTTAGAGGCAATTTGGAACATTTTGCTTATTGTTTTCAGTGTTTTTTAATAGGTGAAGTCTTGTTCTAAGAGTGCAACACAAAGCATAGAGACTTTTCTGAGGGAAACTGAAATCAGAGGTGGGCCAAAGTTACTGTTTTCTAATTCATGTGACATTTTGACATTTTAACATTTTAACATTTCTCCTGTATTGGGAAATTCCCTGAGATTTTCTCTGGAAATATTAGAGTTAATTTGGAGCCTGGCACCTTATGATTAAGCTCAGACCAGTGCTCAGAGAACTGCTGGGTTGTCAAGCCTACTGGGCTCCCCACTGCCTACCAGGGACCTTGGAAACTTGCCCAGGTCTTCAACTGTGGGAGCAGAAGTCCTGATAATGTTCCTGTTATCAGAGCTTCAAGGCTTCCATCTGGAGACCCAGGAACTTGAGACCTAAGCTAAAGAAGGCCCTCCCAGGCCTCCCTACTGTTGACCTGGAGATCAGGACCTAGCTGAAATATTGTGGGCTCTCAAGCTGCTTGTGCAGGACTGTGTGTGAGATGTGAAGCTCAGGAGCCTCTGTGTCCAGGGCTTGCTGCCCTGGGGTTCTCAGGCCTTAAATCCCAGGATGATATGCCTGGGAGTGCTGTCTCTGACTGTATTCCTTGGAGGACAGTTCTCCTTGGTAGTTCACTTGGAAAACAACTTTCCAAGAGGATGAGTGATTCAGTTAAGTATTCCACAGAGCATTTGGGGCTGGATGGATTGACACATCATGACGACGTTAAATTTTTGTTTCTTCAGTACGTGGGCATGTCCCTGGAGTGTTAGGGCCCGTGTGGGGGCAGTGAATACCTTGGGGCCGATGGCTGACGATGACAGTGCAGCAGCCCCAGCCTGGCTCCGCTGGGACAAAGCTGCTCACATCTGGGCAGGCCCACCTTTGAGAGAAGCTCAGTGGGTGGTGTTCCAGTTCCTCTGCATAAGTTATTCATGCCACTTTGCAGTCATTAGCAGAAGCTTTGAAATTGGGCTGTCCTGGCTTTCCTGAAGGAAGACCCTTCTAACAGTGAAGGAGTGGAAGTACCAGAGAAGCCTATTCTGCTGCTGTCCTGTTTGTTCAGCTTGGGGTTCAGTGAAAACCAACTGTGCAAAGCTGTGCTAATGGAAACTGCATAATGCCATATTCGGAGCTTTGTAACTCTTGGCAGTTAACTTAAAAGAAAAAATATTGGTCATTTTTTCAAATAGCCAATTGACAGAATAGATTTTACCCTATGGCAAAAGCTAACATTCCTGCATTTAAGTGGGAAGCATACTTTCGTAGCCTTGCTTCATGCCATCTGGGAGGTGTATATACACAGCTGAATCTTGCAGTGAAAACACCAGTGGGGCCTTTATCGTAATGGAGAGGATACAAGAGTTATATATTTTTGTCTTCATTCTGTGAATGAGCAGTTTTAAGAAGTACAAAGTCTGGTTAGCACCTTCGTTGTTGGGACAGAGACTTGAAAGAGTGGTTTTCACAGAGAATAAACACCATGATAATGTACAGCAGCCTCTTGTCCTCTTTATAGAATGTTATTTACTAGATAGAAACATGCCAAATAAATCTACTCATTTTCATAACTGTGACCTGTCATTCCAAATTCCTGGAACTGTAACCATGAGAACAGCTGACAGTTTGCTAGAGAAAAAGCAGTTAGTTCAGTTCTTGGCTGCAAAGATACCAGTCCAGAAAACTTTGGGGGATATTCATTAGTGAAGTGCATTTGGTTTGGTTTCACTGATCTTCTTGATGTTATTTTTCATAACATCAAGTACCTTAAAATGGACAACTGTATAGAAAGGCACACACACTTAATAGCTAACTAGCTTAATAAATTAATAAATACAGAATGAAAGTTTCAACTACTTTGGCTCAGGGGTGGGTTACATAAGCTAATGCAGTAGAATAAAATTGTTATTTTTAAATGAAGAATAGGAATGACGGGATGACATAAGTAAGACTGTTAATGGGATTTTAGCCTACTCTCCAAAGGAAAGAAAGCTTGTGTAATCACTCTATCAATTCAATTTAAACTGCTTTAGTAGGTTTCAGCCAAATTTGGCAGGGGCACAGACATCTCAAAGTTTCTTCAAGAGCTCTTTAAAGTTTCACAAAGGTCAGACTGGGTGGAAGAGAAGAAACCAAAATAAGTGCATACTTTTTCTTCTCGGGAGAAGGTGCCAGAGGAGATAAACAGCTGTCTTCTGTTTTGCTTGTTAACTGGCAAATTGGCATGTGTGTACTGGCTAATCCATAGGTGCTTCCATGCTGGATCCAGCTGCAGCAGATAGTGTCTCCTCTCCTGAAGGTAATTAGGAGAAAGTATGGGAGGGATCATACAGTGCTGTGGGCTGGTGAGGTTAGGGAATGTGGAGGGTGCTAGTTGAGGCACAGGGGTGAAAGGGAGGAGGTTATGAGGAGATGTGGAAGTGTTAGGGAGGTTAGAGGGCTTTTGGAACAAGTTTATAGAGGACAGTGACAAGTTGTAGATACTCTGATAAGGGTGCAGGACAGTGGATACCAGTCAAGTAGAAATTAAGCTTCTCTAGTGTTCTGCTCATGAAAGAGCTGCTTTTTAATGGAATACATTTTATGCTGCTAAAAACATTTTTATAATGATTTATAATGACAGTCCCAAATACTAAAATATTCCTATAGTATACTGAACAAATTTGAGAGGAACAGCAGTAATGTTCCATATTTGCACAATACTTGGAACAAAACTCTGAAGTGAGCCATCTCTCAGTTTGAGGATGAATTCTTCACCACTGTACCTTGCAGTGATGGAGTATATCAAAACATCATAGTATCGGGTCTAATGGTGACTTTTTATCAGTAATGTGGATTCTTGTCTATAAGGAAATGACTTAGCTCTTCCCAAATCAGTTGAGAGAGAGGCAATTAAATGCCTTATCAGGTAAGAGTTTCTAATCCTGGATATATCTGAAATGGTGACTTAGAGATTACAAAAGTCTTCTCTTCTGAATCAGTTTCACTCTGAGAGTTTTCATTTTTCACATGTTAAAGGGCATGTTGTTTGGGCATACAGTCTAAAGTTGAAAGAACTCTGATAACTTTTTCCTTGTGGACCATCTGTGTTGGATGTGTTGTAGAAGTTTCTCTGTATGTTCACTTTTATAGTTCAAACCTCCTTATAATGCTTGTTGCAGCTGGAAAGGTGGGAAAAAAGTAACACCAACTCCTCCATCACTGGGTGATGCTTATTTCAAGAAGGCATACCTAAGTATATTTTCTCAAGCTATCATTGACTCAGCAGATTTATTTGTGAAAACCCATGCCAGTCTTAAAAGGAATAAGGGTAGTGTCTGGAGCAATTATTTGGAAATTTTGCATGTCTGTATATTTTTGGGTTCTGGCACTATTACCCTGTTAGACTGGTTTGATTGGAGTGAATATTTTTTAACTGCTTAATTTGATTACCACATATAATTAGTGTGGTAGTTAACATACTCAAAAATTACCTCAACTGACATCTAAGGTTTATTATAAATGGAACGTGTTAATGTGGATCCGTTTTATTAAATGCTCATTAAATTGCATACAATGTGATGGAATTTAAGGTTGAAAGCTCAGAATGAGCATTGTATTTATGTGGTAAATAGCTGTTTCGTTTAGCAGTGGCTGAGAAAAACTAAGGATCATCATATGGCATTTTGTAGTGATTATCTATAAAATGTGGTGGCTGAAAAAGTAATGTTAACCTTACACATCTTGGAAGGAAAAGGTGATTTTATGTACAGCAGCAGTCAGGTGTGTCTCTCTTCTTCCTTCACAGTCAGAGTAGTTCCTGTGGTGAAAGGGGGCTGAGGCAGAGAAAATTGGCTTGGTGGTCCATGTTAATTTGGATCTTGCATAGCACAGATTTAAATTGAATTTTTAAGTGCTCTTCTCTAGCAACAGAGCTTCATCTCAAAAGCTCAAAAATTGGGTAAGATGGCATTGTATGTACAAATCATACTGTACCTGGGGGAAAATATCATAATAAAAGGAGGGGAGTGGGAGCAGGTGTTAATCTCCATCAACTCCTTCTGGGAGAGACTGCCTGTTCATTCAGTATCAGGCTAGCAAATACTTTGGTGTATGGTTTCCAATGCTTAACTGATCCATTCCTGTCAGTAATGGAGAATGCTTTCTGGGGTAACACATAACCAGCAGCATTTGAGTGGATTTTTGTACCGATGAATGCTGAGCTTCTCACAAGGGATGAAATCTTTTACATTCCAAAACACAGAGGTGTGAGACTGATGCTATAGAAACCTACCCTGAACCCATCAGGCCTGGCTATTGCTGCTTGTTAACAAATCTTCTATTCCTTGGCAAGCTTGGGAAGAAGTTAGCCAAAGACAAATCGACAGCTCATTTGAAGCAGTGATCATAGACTTGACATAATCCAGATTTAGAGCTTGGGACAGACTCTCCAAACCAGTTGGTGACTATAGTAAGCATGACACAGACACTGCTTTGTGGGAGCTTGGCATTCATTAACCCAGAATCCAGGAGCACTCCATACTTACAGGCTGAAATGTCTAAGTAAGGTGACACAGTGATGCAAACACTTTAAACTATTTATCTCAGCCAACTAATACCATGTTTATTTTACTCACATTCAACTTCAGTCTGCTGTTCTTATTCAGCCTTCTGACCTCATCTGTACATGAGCCACATTCTAACAGAGGTGTTAGTGATAAAGAATATGTATAGAAACATGTTATGTCTGGGTGTCATTGGTGTCTGATGTGTCTGATTCATCCGGAGGATTAACAGGAAGCTGGGATGTTGCAGAACTGTGTGAGTTAGTTAGTGGGAATGGCACAGTTCACTTGGGATGTATCAGCAGAAACTGCTTCGTACAACTTCATACATCATACAACTTGCATGTGATGACAGTAATGTCTTTTGATAAATTATATTGGACATTGTATGGAGAGAGAAGGTCTTTGTTTTCAGTGATGGTAGAAAATCATCATTCATTATCAATATAACTGATTTTGTCTCCTGGTCTCTGCCACATCCCAACATAAAGTGATCCAGTCTTAGTTATAGCTGCATTCACTACTCTGAGCTGCTACAGAGCTTTCTTTGTGTGTCAGCTCTTTTCAAGCAGCTCCATATAGTTGAGAACACTGCAGCAGTTCTTTCTAGTGATGTTCACTCAAGACAGCACTACTTTTCTGTGCTCTATGTAATTTGCTTCCTGTGGTGGAATGCTGAATCAAATGCAGGCTTCTGCTTCTCACCTTAGAGGTGCTGGTGCTAGTCGAAGTCTGTCTGTTGTGGGCACACAAAGAGATCAGTGGAGCTCAGCTGTGAGGGATGTGTTCAGCCATCCCACTCCAGGTGCAGGAGGTGAGCATGAGGAGGCTCAGCTGTGCGTGAGGCAGCTGTGAATTGGGTTTTCCCATACAAGAAGGCATTTCTCACCAGCACCAGCCAGTGCTGGCTCACTCTGCAACACATACTTTGGAAATGGAGGGAGCATCGCTGCCATGTGTCAACACCTTCCACTATTGGAACTTCTTCAGATGCTCTGAAATCACCACTTCTGCTGAAGATCTTCAAAGATCCTCTGAGCATGTGGCACAGGTAGTGGAACTGTCTTGTGCTTTCAAATGACCCATCTTATGGGTACACACATTGCAAAGGATAGCTGCAAGGTTCTAATGCAGGCTACTCAAGAGCAAAACTTTGGAGATGAGGGAGGTACAAGGGTTGTGACGGGTTCAGGTTATGTACAACCAGTCAGAAGGGGAGTGACTGACAGGGGTTGTTGGGAAGGCTACTGGAAATGTGAGAGGAAGGACTAAAGAGAAGAGCAAAACTTAATAGGCAAGCAGATTATTGCTTTAAAATTCAAGGAAAATATATTCTTAGAAAAAAGCAGGAGAACATGTGACAACTATATTAAGAAATCATCAGTCAAACATTGAAAGTATACGTAATGAAAGAACTCACGTGCCTGCAGTGTGGGTATGTTAATGTTCTGCTGTCTTTCATTACAAGCAGGCGTAGCACTTGATGCACAGAATTTCATGACTTTCAACTGTTCTGTATTTTCAGTCAACTCAAAGGATAACTTACAGTTCCACAGTGACTGATGACATGTATTGCAGAACCTCTGTTTATTCACAGATAGCTCTGCAGCAGATGACAGGAAGGGAAAGGCTGACTTCCCAATTTAACGCTGCTGAATGCTGATGTGGAGACCTGCTGCCTTTCACAGTTTCACAGTCCCTCTGTGCCTGGGAAGAAACTAGGGAAGTTATTTATGGAGTCTTTTACCATGGCCAATAACTGTATTTTTTTCATTCTCCTTTTGACTAACTTGAGAGCGAGCCTTACTAGCAGAAACTCTGAACATTTGTACATGCAGCCAAAGTTAATGAGAGCTGCTCTACAATACTATTCTACAGTATTGTATAACACTGAGTATTAGGAAAAGCAAAACTTGACACCTCAGTTTAAGCTTTCGAAATTAGTGTGTACTTTTCATATTAATCTATCTTTCCTTCAGTATTTCTCCCTGTAAGATGAATAAAACACTTCACTTAACAGGTTGCGAAAACAAATTCACTAAAATTTGGAAAACAATCTACTGCTGTAGTAACAGTCGCCTTTAAGTTTGCAATTCTGAAAATTTCTGAGTACTCAGTTTTGCATTTAAGGCATTATTAAAGTTCCAGCACAAATGTAATTCTGGATTGTGAATGTGTTCCAGGAGTGGAAGGTGCTGACATCCAGCAGTGATGTTACATCTTTCCTCCATTCCCAAAGTGTTTGCTGTGGGGTGAGGAGGCACTACCTGGCCTGGGTAATGTGCCTGTGCTAGAGAGGGCACTCACAGGAGGGCTGCACTTGGAGAGGCTCTTCAGGCACCATGACAGGTCCCCTCTGGTGTGGGGAAAACCTAGTTCATAGCTGCCTGGTGCACAGCTCAGCCTCCTCAAACTCACCCCCTCTGTATGGCTAAGTACATCCCTCACAGCTGAGCTACATTGATCCCTTGTATGTGCTGTGCCCAGCAGTCTCCACAGAAAGTAATTAAATACTAATGAGAGTCTACTGCAGATTAATTTGCGGTTCTTACAATTTGCCAGGCTTTGTCAGGTTGACTTCTGCTTCTTCAGTTCCTTATTCCTACTTTGAAAACACTCATCTTCCTAGATTTCAGGTTCCTTCCTCAAAATTCAAGGATAAAAAGCTTTTCAGAGGATTCACTAGAAATTTTGTAGTGGGGTCAGTATGAATCTTTTTCTAGCCTTGGGAACAGCTCAAGTTTTTGTTAGAGTTGTTCAATCTGAAGCAAACCAAACAGTTTTAGCTCTTTTTTGAGGTGGGTAACTTAGAGCAAATCACCAGAGAATTAAACACATATAAAGAATTCTTGTGCCTTGATGCTTTGGTGGTTGTGCAGGAAATCTGGGTTTTGAGACCCTGATCTTCTGAGAGGCAGGACTAGAGAAGTCTGTACGGCCTTTGTACTCTTCTCCATCTTTGTATGCTTATGTGAGGCAGCAGAAAGGATAAAAATCTGTGTGAACAGTGTTTTTGCATGCAGATCAGCTGTTATCTTGTGCGGGGTTTGAGTGGGTTGTTGGCTGAGTGCACTTGACCTGAATATTCTAATCATGGTAAGCTCTGCTTGGTGTGGGCTCCCTCCTTTGCCACCCATGTATGGTCTGTAGGAATGGCGTTGCTGACCCCACAAAGGGTCAGCTTTGTTCAGAGGAAAATGTAATCTGAAGAAGCTAAGAAACCTTCCTACACTTCAGCTCTCACTTTTCATAGTGCAAAATGCTGAGTATCAGAATTTTGAGCTGATAATTTGATACCGTTTGTGTTGTCTTGCTCTGTGGCATTTAAATAAGGAACTTTTTTGCCTTCTTTTACCAACCCAGAAGGAGTAAGCAACTAAATTCTGAGGTACTCATTTCAGGACAGATCCTGCCGTTCTGTTGAAAAACCTGTGAAAGTATTTCTCCTGACTTTCAGGTGCTTTTGCCTATCCCTTGCTCATGATGCTACCAGGGCTACCAAAGGCAGTCAATAGAAAAAATAATGAACCCATATTTTAGATGTTAGGAAGAAGTAAGCCTCTGGAGTTCTCTCTGGCCTAATGGTCTGCCTGGATTTGGGCACTAATCAGGTGCCTATAACAGTTTCATGAGTTGTTTTCCCAAAATTTCTAGCAAGACCAAAGAAAATTACTTGCTGTCAGCAAAGACACCAAGAAAGGGAGCAAGTCCTGAGCTCTCTAACAGTCCAGTGATTGTTAACCACTATGCCAACAGTCTCTGGGTCTTTTTCCAGCAGTAGGACTGGCTGATGTCCTGATTATAATTTCCCATTCCAATGTTAAAAGTGGTGTGACAGATAACTAATTATCTGTCTTCTGTCCCTGTTTATCCATTGGGATTTTCCACATCATCTCTAGAAATATGTCCTCTTCCATTGCTGTAGCTTCTGTGTCTTGATCCTAGTCTGCCTTTTCAGTCCTCTGATTTTACAGGCAACAATCCTGTCTGGGACTATAGGATAAATGTAGCCAAGTCACCAATATTCTTTTTACCTTGTGTTCTTCAAGAAAAAGAATAGATGGGCAGCAAAATCAGTCTTGGCTTGTGAAGTAACTTCTCTGTGTGGCCCGTTCCCCTGTGTCCAGTGTAGGTCATCACCCATCTGCAAATGACATTTCAAATGTCTGTCTTCTCTTTGTTGAGCCCTGGTAAATTGATGTTGGTTGCTCTTGGGTTTTGTTACCTATGTCCAATGTGGCACAGAAGCTGCTGCTCACTCCATATTTCAGGAGGCTGGTGTAGGTGGTTGTGCAAGATACGGGAGTGTGGCTTGCAGTTCTGTTGCTAGGAGCCAACAGTATGAAGTTCTTTGAAGTTTTATGGGGGTTTTTAATCTCTTTTACCCTGAGATAAAAATTTTGGTAGATAAATTGTCTTCATAAATGACACCCTGTTTATTTTACTTTATTTTTAGGTGGGCTTTGCATCTTAATAATTGGCAATTGATGTTTATGCTTCTACGAAGGTGGGATCTCCAGTATCCTGATGGTGAACACACATTTACCTTCCGGGCAGAGGAAGCATGCTCTGTAAAACACATTTGCTATTGTTCAAACACCCACAACTCTTCAGGAAGACAGATGCCTTGTTTCAGTTTCAGTCTTTAGTTGAGTCACTCGTGCTTATGTAAGGTTTGAATTTGCTTCTCTTTCTTAAGGCTACATTATGGAAATTAAAATCTTAAATAGCCCCTTGTCTCTGGGGCTAGCTGCTACTGATACAGAGGAGGATTCAACTCACCTCTCTTATGTAGTTCTGTTAACAGAAAGTATCTTTTGATCCTGTAATTCTGCTCAAGGGAGAAGTCATCTTTTCTCTGTACTCCTTACATAGTTCTTAGGGCTGACTTGGGGAAGGAAGAGTTTCTCTAAGGTTTGCTTCAAAAACAGACAACTACCTTGTAAGCCTCTTGCTCGAATGGGATAAGGTGAAGAGTCCTCCTTTCCATAGAATTGCAAGTTTCTTAATCATTGCCACATTCCATTAATAGGAGTGTGGGCTTTTGTTTGGTTTGGATTGTTATCTTTTTGTTTGTTTCAAAATCCTTTCAACAGAGTGGTTTGGAATAATCTCAGAGTTCTACTGTGTTGAAGCTCAGAGTTATTAAAGTGGTTGAAGGATGTGGCTTTCCCCTAGGTAAACACCACACCCTGCTCAGTGGCAGTGCCTATTGCATGTTGACACTTGCATTCCATTGCAAGGGGTGGGCCCTGTTTGAACAGTGCAGTGCACCACAGGTGAAGCAGTAACTCCTTGTGCTTCTTTAGAGGATAATGGATAGAGGCAGTTCAGAGGAGACAAGGAAGGAGAGGTGGAGTACTGGACTTTGTCTTGTGATAGATGGAAAAGCAGTTGGCAAACTGCTACCAGTGTATGTGTGGTCTGTTTTTTACATTACATACTTTTAAGCTCTAATAATCCTTTTTCACTTAACACTATATTACTGCTTATTTGAGTGCCTCTAATTTAGTTTACAAGCACTAATTACTTAAATTATTCAACAGTGTTCTGAAGTAGAGTTGTTATAACCTGCAGTTGTGGGAACTGGAGCAGAGAAAGAGTACATATTTGGACTTAGATTCCATACTGAAGCAGTGAAATTTGCTCAGATCTTTTTCAAGTGAGTGTCTGGCAGTTCAGGGTGTTAGAAGCTGAATTACCTTGGTAGGAAAGAAAAGTTATGTAAAAACATTTTAAAAATCAATACCTGTCAGTAACCTCTCTATATGTATGTAGATACATATGTGCAGCAACCTTAATTCTGTCCTTGTGCTTGCTATCCTTTCCTATAGAAAAAAATAATTATAGTACAATAATTAATAATACTTAATCATTAATAATATTTCCACTGTTACATTTCTTTCAGGCAGAATCTCAAAGTTGTGTGGGATGCTGCTTCTGGGGCCATTACACAAGGATGTGTTGAAAGCAGGGTCAGCTTTCAACATGTGTCCACTAACCCAAGCTGCTGGGGATAGTAAGACAGGCATCTTTGACCAGTTAGTAGAGAACAGTTTTGCAGTTCCTGTTGGATGGTAGTGGTTTCTGGCAAATAGGAAAGTGTAAGAAAAGATAAGCATTAGAATTCTCTTTATTTCTCTTTGTCTGTTCAGTCTGGGGATTCTGCTGTGGCCTCTTCAACACTCTGAGGGTGTTGAAGTGGTGGTGAGCCTAGCCCTGAACTGCTGGGCAGGCAGGATAGAGCTGTGTCTCCAGGTAACAGACTGCACCACCATTGCAAATAAGAAGAAGCACATGCTCAGCTTCCTTCCCAGGTTCACTCAGGGGAGATTAGCTACTTGAAGTTATTTCCTGGCTTCTTGCCAGAACACAGTCTCTCTTGATGTTAAGCAGAAACCACACCTGATATAAATGGATTGGCACTTGTAGTACATTTGGATTTGAGGTCGTGCACAGTTCACAAATGACACATTTGTGCCTTAAAAGGTTCTGATTATGTTTTAGGCTAAACCTATTTATTGGTCTATGAACAGAGAAACGTGGATCTGTTTGGGTTTTAAGTATTTCCAAATATTCCTTCTGTTTGGAACTGGTAATTGTGTCCTACCAGATAGGATGTTGGGCTTATTTTCCTCATGTAAAGAGTGTTGTCTTTCTAGATGTCCCCTTCTTGTGACTGGAGATGTCAGTCTGTGACCCATGAGATGTGGAAGACGGGCAGAGAATTGTCAAATTGCTAGACTGTTTCTGAAGATTTAAACTGCAGTTGTTTTTGAGGTTAAGAAAGATTTCTTTCCTTCTGCCACACCATCTGCTATAGTGATGTTTGATTTACCACATATCTGTTCTGGGTGATGGACAGCCTGAATAAATCTTGAATGTTTGGGCTCTGAGTCAACTTTCCTATAGTGAGGAACTTTCCACTTACTTCTTGGATAATAACATTTCAGTTTCCAGCAAGACTGATGTTCTGGCAGAACCCTGATAGGGGCAGAATGTCGTTGGTTTGGCTTTCCTGTGCTCAGTAGGGACAGGTGGCAGAGCTCCATCCTGTTAGAGAACCAGTGTCTTTCTGAGCACACCACAAGCTGTGAAAGTAGGGGTAATGGCCATGTTTAATGCTTGCTGTGGAAGGCAGACAGTTCAGTATCCCTTAGAACAGAAAACATTTATTCTTGTTGAAGTAAAATCTGTCTTTCAGTCAACAGTATCAGCTTTTACAACATACCTGTGAGATAAATGAAGGAAACCCTTGTGACAATGCACCTTTGAAGCCATTTAATTACTTTATTATTTTGTCTTTTGGCCCAGGAATAATGTAGAGGTTTCAATTGGTAATAACCAGAAACAAAATGCAGACATAGATTCCTGCAGAATGGTTCCTGCAGAGCCATCCATTTCTCTTACCTTCACTTCTTCCTTTAGTCCAGACATAATGAACAAGCTTACCAAGTATCCTGAAGGGTAGCTAAACCAAATTATGTGTGCATCTCACTACATGATGAGGCACCACGGGGGAGAAAACACAGGAACCTGAGGCTTCTGACTTGCAGTGTTGTTTCTGCTTATTGCATTAAGTGTTTCTCATGACTCTGAAGATTTAGCCCAGCCCATCATGAGTGCAGCACAAACAGGAAATGGAAACCCTGCAGTCAGAGGATACACCTGCCAAACGCTGGTTGAGCAGCTGTGGCCCTCACCCATGGCTGAGTGCAAAGCCAGAAGCATCAAGGGCTAAGAACAGGCTGAGCACTCTTTCTCCTCTAAGGTTTGGCGGCTGGAGGGTGAAAGAGAGGGAGGGAGAGATGAAGGTGTGTTGACAGTTTGCCTGGCAGTCTGATGAGAGGTGCTGATCAGGAGGCTGCTTGTGTAGCATTGCAAACTGCTGCTCTTTAGGAGTGCATGTTCTCCCTTGCTGTTGATTATCAGTCTTACAGCTCCAGCTGGCACTCGTACATCACAGGAAGATCAACTGTGTGGCAAAGCAGGGAATGTTAAGTTCCCTTGGGGACTTAGATACAGGGATACTCAGGGCTGCCAAGGCATCCAGCACCTGGAGATGGCTCAGGAATATCCTTGACCAGGGGTGTGGTTACACTGTCTTCCTTGAGCAACAGCTGGACAGCATTTGAAGTAACACAGCTGCCCTGGTGAAGGCCATTTGCTGTGATTTGCCAAATTATCAGTTGGCGTTGATTGGCACAGACATCAGTGTGAAGAATGATGGTGTTGCATGTCAGGACACTGACTTTCTAAAGCTGATGCTTGCAGCTCCAACTCTGGTCCAGGCTGTCCAGATACCAGTTATCACAGCGCAACATTTGGCCCCAAATAGCTTTTTGTCTAGTTATAAACACTGACTCCTGTGTGGATGAGTGCTTCAGGAGCCTGTTTCCTGCCCAGGACCAAGAGAAGGTGAAGTGTGGTAATAACGGGGCTGAGTTGCTGTAGGAGCCTTACTCTACCTTGGGAGCTGAATTAAGTGTTGCACTCAGAAGCTCAGTGATAAAGGTTTGTGTGAGGGTTCTCTCACATATGTTTGGGGAGCATTCTCCTCCTTAACTTGCTCTTTCACCTCCCACCCATTGAGATCTTTGTCTCGATTTGTGATTCATGTCTGATTCAGCCAAGTGGGTAGTATGCTTGGCAGCAAGAATCTCCTGAGCTTGAGGATTCCAGGAACCTTTAATAAGGGGCAAGAGCACAGAAACTGGCTGCTGAAAGTATAAAGTGCCTTCTATGACAAATTCAGGGATTTGTTGTTATTATTGGGGGCATTTTTGTTTTAGCTATGGGAAAATACTGCACCTTGCTTCCCTGCACAGAACCTTTGTGAATATTGAAGTTATGTTTCTCCTAACAGATACGGTAAAAATGTCATATATGCTTCACTTGCTCCATGTCTTGTTAGGTGTTCTAAGTTTCTTCAAACACCAGATGATCCCAAGCCTTGGACTTGTTATGGTCTGGATAATTATAAAAAAAAAAGTAATGGAGTTTTGATCGTCTGCAATCAAAGGCTTTTATTATGAGCTTTAGGTATTCTAAAAGCATGCATGAATGTGTATGTATATATCTGTATATATTACTAGAAGAAACGCTGAGGATAATTATGATTTGCTTACATTTGGCATAAAAATGCTAGCTGGTTCAGGATCTGGATCTGACCAAGATGAGTGCCTGCCTGTTTCAGATCTGCAAAGACAACTGCACTAAGCCTCAAACTGAAAGAACTTGAAACCAGAATCCCTTGATAGGCAAATTTTGTGACTGTAACCGGAAAGATACTGTGTTGCTCAGCAACTCTCACTATCTTTTAAATTTTTTTTCTTATATAACGTCACTCAAATCCTCAGTTCTCTCCATGAGGTGAAACCATATGGTGAACTGTCCCAGAGCTGTACTCCTTGAAGAAAAGAAATCTCTAATAACCATTGAAGCTGGTTATTTCCGTGGTGCTGGGAAGCTGCACCCATGGAAAAGTCTTTGGTTTGGGGGAAATTGTGCTGATAACAACTTGTCTTGGTAGAGTATTGTGATTTTAGCAAAGCAGTAGATACTTCACTTAAGTGTTGTGTGACTATTTTTTCAGTGGGTTGTAATTATAGTACTGTTGTTATTGACTACATTCACACAGAGAGAGAAGCAAATCTAATTACACAGTAATTAAATTAGGCCAGTAATTTTCTTGGTTGTGATTTTCTCAAGATCATTTCTTATGGAAGCTTTTTATAGTACTGGCAGGTATTGACCGTGTTGAAACAGATGAAAACAAAGTTTTGTTTGGGCTAGATTTAGTACATTAAAATAATATTATTAATAGCTTTAGACCTACACTTAAGTTCTTTACCTGTGAGGTCCAGTATGTCAGGTCTAAGCCAAATCAAATAAAGTGTCAAACACTAATAAAAGCAGAGAACAAATATATTTATTTCATTTTCTAAAATATTTAAATATTTGAATAAAATAGCATAAATAATTAGGAAAACAAATTAGCTTTCAAACTGATTTCAGTTTTAATAAACCATGGTGAATAAAACAGTCAAGGATTTTGTGGATAAAATTAACTCAGAGGTTTAAAAAAACATTTTTAAGTAAGTGTATATACTACAAAAAGTAAAACTGGAGGCCAAGAAGGCCAGTGGTTTCCTGGAAGGCGTTAGGAAGAGCATTGCCAGCAGGTCTAGGGAATTGATTCGACCCTTCTGCTTAGACCTTGTGGGACTGCATCTGTGCTCCTCAGTACAAGAGAGACATGGAGCTCCTCGAGCAGGTCCAGAGAAGGGCTTTGAAGAGGATTAGGAGACTGGAGAAACTCTTATGAGGAAAAGCTGAGGGAGCTGGACCTATTCAGTCGTGAGAAGAGACAACTGAGAGGGGACTTCATCAATGTCTATCAGTATCCCAAGGGAGGGTGTCAGAGGGTGGAGCCAGGCTCTGCTCAGTGATGTAGAGCAGTAGGAGAAGAGGCAATGGGCAGAAACCGATGCACAGGAAGTTCCACCTGAACAGGAGGTAGAACTTCTGCAGGTCACCAAGCACTGAAACAGGTTGCCCAGAGAGGTTGTGGAGTCTCCCTCACTGGAGATATTCAAGAACCATCTGGACACAGTCCTGTGCCATGTACTTTAGAATGACCCTGCTTGAGCAGGGAGGTTGGACCAAATGACCCCTGTGGTCCCTTCCAACCTGACCCATTCTGTGAAGCAGTAATAAAATACAGAGTTTAAGAGAAACAGTTTATGAACAGAAAATGACCACCTGCTCACACTGATACTTAAGACACCCGTGTGAATGATGTTGTGAACCTCATGAGGATTTGTTGTGTCACTCAGCATAATATGGATGCTGGTGTGTGACCAGGAAAGAAGAGAAGAGCAGCAAAAAAGCCAACCCAGCAGAAAGGTGAGCCACTGGAGAATGACTAATACTGTGCCTGGATAAGTCATAACTGATACCCAGTTTAGTAATTCTTTGTGTTATTTTTGGGCCTGCTCATAGAAGGCAGTTCCTGCTATTGACTGGTCTGATGAGTTCCCAGGCACTTTCTGCTTTTCCAGACACTGTTGCTGTGGTTATTGTGCCCCAAAAGAGACCAGCACTCATCACCTTCTCATGTGCCTGCTGCTCACAGGTGTCAGCCAAGATCCCTGGGCAAGGGGTTGCTCAGTGTTCCTGCAATTTGGGCACATGGCTGTTAGAGGATTGTTTTGTAGTAACTTTTTGATAATTACAGTTTTCTGTACTCCTTACAAGTCCCTGTGGAGGAACTTTGTTCCTTCTAGGAGTTGGTGAGACACTGAGTAGGCAGTGGCAACCAGCATTACAGATAAGATTTCAGCCCCCATGTCCCAGAGTGGCAGAATTTAGCTTAAATGATGTAAAGACTTTAAGAGAACAGTAGATAATGGTGACTGACAATTAAGTACCCTTTCTTAAAGCCTTTTAGGAAAAAAAAAGCTTACTAAAAAAATTTCTCATTATCCTTTTGTTTCTTGCTGTCATAATAGCTTTCTTGTGTAGGCTTTGTACTAGTGCACAAGAAAAAAAAAAAAAAGGCAACAGGATCTTGGATAAAGAAATGGCTGAAATTTACCTGATAAAAGGATTCAAGGGTCATTGTTTACAATAGCCTAGCAGAATTTCCATTATGATTTACCAGCTCAGGCAAGAAACTGTGCCTCCACTCTGCTGCTGATAGAATCATGGATGTTTTTAAAGACCCTGGTGATTTATATTGAATTTTTGTATTCTTTTGTTCTTTAACTCATAGTTTCAAGTAATATGCCAGGATTATGAAAGCTGAATTACTTCATTTTTCTGATTTTTCCAACACTTCCTAATTTAGATGTGACTGATGATTTTAATTATTGTAATTGCTGAAAAGTCCTAAGTGAAACAAATTCTTGTGTGTGTTACCTGTTTGTCATTTCTTGCCTGAGGGTAGTTACATGTGTTTCAGGCATTCACAGAACTGAGACATTACTGTTTTCTTTTTACCCTTAAATAAGTGAGATATTTTATTTATTTTTCTACAGAACAGCAGAGGAAGGTTCAGGTCCCTATCTGCTGTTGCCTTTAGGAATGAGAGTGGCTTTCCTGTTCCTGAGGGATTCAGCATATGCTTAGAGAGATGCTAGTTGTTCTGTACTGCCTGTAAAACAACAACAGCAGCTAAAAAAACCCTATCCAATTCAGGGAGTTTGCATTAATCTCTTCAGTGAGCTTTCCTATTAGGATGTTACAGGTCTTGTCCTGAAATGATGGGAGGGTTTCAGGAAAGCCTGGTAGTTCCTGGAGATTTATTCTTGGGGATAGTGGGGTCTGAGCCCAAACTCCTTGAAATGGATGAAACACCTCCTAGAGAGTTCAGTGGATTTTCATCAGGCAAGTCTTTGGTGTATTTGTGCAGGCTCATCATGGCTGTGCCTCTGCACACTGGTCAGGTGTGCAGTTGCATGCTTATCATGGGAAAAGGCCTGGAGAGAGCTGTGCTCACACAAACCAGTGATGCTCAGTTACTGCTGCTCTTTGCTCTTCCTTAATGGATAAGGCACGATGGCAGCAGCCACCTTTATCCAGGGTTGAGTAGGCTGGGAATACCTCACCTGGCCAGCATCTTGTCTGCATATGCACAGAGCAGGTCTCTGCATCTGCTGCATGGATGTGTGCTTCTCTTCAGAGCTGTGCTTCAAATTTAGGAAAGTGAGTCAAGAGAGTAATCCAGGTAGCAGATCAGATACCAAACCACAGTTCCTCTCATGCACTGTGGCTGCGTTGCGTGAAGTGCTTCTCCCATTCTCTTCCCTGAAATTCTGTTTGCTGCCAGGGACACACTTGCCATGGCACAGACTGTCACATGGCCTGCCCCATTGGCAGAAAACTTGCTTTTCCCTCCTTAGTGCCCCACACCTTTTATTGCTCAGGGGGTTTACATCATATGTCAGTTAAAGTTCACATCGAGTAACTTACGTGCTGAGTCTAAGAATGTTAATATTTTTCACGTTTGCTCCTTGTCTCTTTTGGAATGCCGTTCTTCTTACTGTTGGAAAACTCTGGAGCATATTGAGGCATATAAAACAGCATCAGTGATGCAAAGAGGATCTGATTCAGACAATCCTGTATGCAGATACAATACAGAGATACATGAGTTTCCCCTGGTAATCTATAAGTGAGGTCTTGGAGAAACCCAGGCAGAGCAAAAAATCAAGAAAGACTGAAGAAAAAGGCATCTAGAAGAAACAGGGACAGAGGGAAATAAGGCTGCAAATACAGATGGGCAGTGGTAGAAACCCTCTTTGCCATTGCAGCATAAAGCAGTGATTTGAAAAGCACATAATGCCATTGCTAACAAAGAAGAAGAGATCTTGCTTTAGAAATAGAAGTGAGAATGATTCCTCCTACAGCAAGCACACAAAGTTTTCATCTTCCCACTCACACCACTGCTCTACCAGCATGCAGCCCCGCTTGCATCCTGGCAATTTGTGCCCTGGGTTGAATGAGCTGGGAGACCAGAAATTGAGGTAGAGGAAAGTGAAACTGCTTCACCCCTGCTGATGGCAGCACTCCCCACAAGACGGGTCTGAAGGCAATCCTTTCCCTCCTAGCTTGAGCCTTCTGCTTTCCCTATTTTGAGGGGGAGGAGAGGTTTGTGAAGAGGTTATTTAAAATTAGATAAGGTAAATAAAAACTGTCAGTGTCTATTTATTGGATGAGTAACTTAAACATCCAAGGCAGCCATAACCTAAGCAGCCAAAGTCCACTTGAGCTAGGGCTGAATTTGGCCCATTGTCTCTCCTTCACGCCCACAGTACAAATAAAAGCTTCAGCTTAGCGTGAGGTGGGAGGGAGAGGCAGGAGAGCCACTGGAGTGTGATGTTGCATTGACAGTTGATGTGCATCCGTTGAGAATCTGTGCTGCTCGTTACCGATGCATACAGCAGTGTGACGAGTCATTGGGAGACAGGCTGCAGTTTGTTACGGGTGGGGCATGATGATGTGTTTGGGGTCTTTATGGCAGAGTTATGGAGCCATGTTGACTTTTGATTAAGGGGTGGGGAAAAAGCAGTGTTGCCCTGAAAACTGTTCTGGAATCTTAAAAAACTAAGTCTTTGGTAGGAGCTACATTCAAAGAGGTCATTTTACTTCATAACAATGGTTTTTTTCCACTACTGTTTAAATAACTTGGGGCTCTGTCCTGCTGAAGTAGAAACAGCAGAGTAGACTGAAAAGCTTCTGCTATCAGTGAAATCTGACAAATAAACTATACAAAAATAATTTCTTTGCTACTCGAAAACCAGTATTTACATTGCACTTTCCTCCAGAAGGAGGCTATGGACATGTTTAAATGGTGTACAAGAGTCTCTGTCATCCTCACAGAACAGCAGCTGGGTCTGAGATAGACACAAATCAGTGTTCAGCACTGCAAGGCTGTAGTTTGGAACAGCTTGAGACAGATTGTAAGAGATATGAAATCCGAATAATACAGCATATGAGCCTGCAGAAGTTAGTTACGAAATTGGAGTTTAGCTAGAGCCAGTAACATCTGTGGAGTTTCAGTAAGTGCAACATAATTCTCAAACATCCAGGATTTTCTCTGGATGCTTCCTCTCATTGGCATATGTCTTCAAAAGTTTCATTGCTGTATGGGGCACATACTTGACAAAGAGTGACTTAATTTCAGCTCGAATGCCATTAAAAATCAAAGTTAAATAGGTAGAAGCAATCTCATTTCAGAGTATGCTCTTATTGCAATTATTATGTCAGTTTAATTTGAAGCATAACTTAAAACTTTATTTTGAAGGCAAATCCTTAAAAAAAATCACTTATGTCTGTGGGTTCATATATTCTCGTGATACATTCTAAGTTAGCTGCAGGGTTTTGCCCTCACAAGGTGACCAGTGTTGCTGGAGGGTACCTTATAAGAAATGTGGTCTAAGTTAGTAAATTTGGGGAAGTATGGCCAGATCAGAGAGTGATCTGGAGAGAAACATTTTGCCCATGTATTATTGCCTGCAATTTCCCATTTTCTGTTTTTCACTTAGAGTGTAGAAGACAATAAAAATTAGGTATCCTAAGGACCTAAATCTTCAGGTCAATATCCATGCTAAAGAAGACACAGTTGTTTTGAATGTGTATTTTTCAGTTGGTGAGCAAGCACCTAAATTTGTTTTCAGTGACGTTAATGCCTCCCATTGATTTGAGTGATTTCTAATTGGGCCATTGGTAAACACTTCTGTAAATGCAGCCTAACCCCCAGCTACACTTGATCTCAACAAAACCCACTCAGCACTAAACTGTCATGCCATAAGTATAATGTAGCTCCATTTTTCTTCTCCAGCAGCGCATTGTGTTCTAATGATAGAAGAACTGAGCCTTCTCTCCTTGTTTGTAAAGCACTTTGGGATCCCTGCAAATGTAACATGAATACTGGTGGGCTGTGGTTCTCTCCCACCTGGGTTTCAGTTCTAGAGCATGAGACTTTTTCACTTTCTACTTCTGTTTTTTTTTGGTTGTTTTTTTTTTTTTTTTCCCCTGCCTTTGCAACAGAGCACTCAGCTGCTCTTTGTGAGCAGCTGTTCTGTTTCCCTGTCTGCCTGCAGTGGTACCCAGATAGCTGCAGCCAAAGGTTGCCAGAGCAATGCCCAACTTTGTTAAAAAGTAACAGGATTAGGAAAGAGAGGAGGGAGTAGGAAAATTCGTGACCTGGAGTAGATTGTACAGCACGCTGTCAGTGGGTGCTGAGGGACCTGGGTGAGCTCTGTGTCCAGCTAGAGATGTGCTTCCTATGCATGTGTCACAGTAAGATTTACCTGCTGACTCGGGGAAAGCTGTTAATCATGAGGTGATGCTGAAGTTCCCTGGGAAAGGAAGTGTTGCTGACAGTGACAAGCAGCTTATGTGCACGTCTCATGGAAACTTAAACGTGCGTATGTGTGCATGTGTGTGTTCATTCAGCATCTGCTGTCCACATAGTGTGTGACTCACACACAGAGGGTGAGGTGTGGCTAAGGGCAGGACTGTGACGTGCAGTCTGACTTTTTTTTTCTCTCCATATAGGCAGCTTTCCTGTGCATGGCAGGGTGTTATCTTTATTTGTCCATTCTTGGGTTTGTGTGCATATTTTTCCAACAATGACGATAGTGTTTGTTTTGTGGTTCCGCCTTTGAGCACTTACACATTAGTGAGGAACAATTCAATGTGCACGAAGCTATGTAATACATTTGTGGCATGTCAGGTTTTCAGCTTTTGCCCAACTTAAGATTTCTTTTCTTTTCCAGAAAAAGGCATGGCATACAATTAAAACCATGGTTAACTTACCAGTCATCAGCCCCTTCAAGAAACGCTATTCATGGGTGCAGCTGGCTGGGCATACAGGTGAGAGGAGTATCTTCAATGTGTTTGTTTCTGGAATGAGGATGACTGCAGCAAGGAGAACAGTCTTTCTCTGTTTCCTTCCTTCAGGTAAAAGGAAACAGGCAATATCACAGAAACCTGTGACCTAAAACATATTTCAGTTGTGGTGTGGCTAGGGAAGTGGGAGTGATAACACCTGAATAATGAGATGAGCAGGGAAGCAATGGGCAGACTCTGGAGAAAGGGCCAGACTTGTAACGTGATATGTGTAAAATACTTGTTAGAGGGAAACAAGAGGTTGGGGAGCTAAAGCCCTAATCTGTCTGATGCTGTTGATTGCGGTATGGGATCATTTTTCCTGACTGAGCAGCCAATAGTTAGTTCTCTAGGGGGAAGGATTACAGTTCATGCCTGTATGTGCTTCAGCCCTTGAAAGGACAGTGTTTCTAATACCACTCCAAACCCCTCATATGAATGTAGGTCCTTGGGTGGAAAACAAATGGAAAATTGCCTTGCTGGCCAGGTGTCTGCATTGTGAGTCTCTCATTGTTCACTGTACAAGTGCGAGGAACAGCTCTGTTGGTTGGTTCTGGTTGTGTGTCTGTAAAAATTGGTAGGTGTGCTCCTGGTGTAGGCTTAGTTTCATTTGTAAGGCAAAAAAAAAACCAACAATGAGAAGTCATCAGGTTTGTGTCTCTCGTGCTTCACATAATTCCTGTGCAGTGCTAGTGGGGGTTTATTGGTACACATGTGGGCAGGCACCTACGCTGCATCGTGCTGTAATGCAGTATGTGAACCACCTCTGTGTATGCTAATGCCCTAATATGGTGCACTTCAAAGCTGTGCTGAGAAATTTACTGAGCCCTAGAAATTGAGTAGCTGCATTTTGCACAGTGTTGTTGTTGGGTCTGATTTGTATCACACCAAGTGCCAAGATGACCCAGTCTTAGTGCAGTGTTTTCACAGATGTGTGGAGTGATGCACGGGTCATGTCATCATAACCTTTCTGGAGACTCACATAGTAGGGTGGAAGAGGAGGGTAAAGAGTTTACTAGAAGCTGATTAGGAGCGATACTGCTCCAGTTTCCTTTTGGCAGTGTTCTGTGGTTGGGTTTATTTCATCCTTTCTGCAGCTGTTCTTCTCTGATAGGACAGTTCTTTTCTGAGCTAGAACCTGGGCTGTTACCAGCCTCGCCCTTTTGCTGAGGCAGTGCCTGTTCTAGGATTTGTCAGAGAAGAACCAGTTTGCAATGGCTGAAGGCTCCTGCTGTGGTTAAGGTTGAGTGTTATCCCTGGTATTAATGAGGCTCCCACTTTGGTGCCCAATTATTTTTGTGTAGATTAAAGGGTGCCTCTGAATGAAACGTGTACTTTCCTCAGATGCTGTCGGCAGGTTGCAGGACAGGAGAGCGTTTGGAAACTCTTGACAGGTGGAGGCTGATTACTGCTAATTGTGGCCTCTGCAGATGTCATTTGTCCTGGATACCATTCAGAGTCAGGGCTGTAAAAAGCACTGTTGCCCTCCAGACTGTACCTGCAGGGCATTAGCAGATTAGCAGGTTTCCAGAGGAGAGGCAGTACCTTGCAGGCGGACACAGGTGCAGTCACAGTGTGTGTGTGTGTGTGTGTCTGTGTCTGTGTACGTGTGTAAAGAGCAGTTTGTGGCTTCTGGCTGGTTCTGGCTGTTGAGCCATCACTGAGGGGCTGCACTGCCTCTGCCTGGATGTGCTCAGCAGGTGTATATACCCTGTGTGAGGATTAGGGACAAAGCCAGAGCTGGCAGTGTTATGCAGCTTTAAAATAGCCTGTCAGAGGATTAATGAATTCTGGCTCGTGGCTTCTCCCTGTGCATTTTAGTAAGTATAGTACTGTTTAATAACCTAGCAAAGACTAGCATGGAAAAAAAACCCAAACAGCCCAATGGCCTGAAGCAACTGCATTCTTTAAAGCTGTAAATTCTGACATGGGAATGCATCCAAACGGACTTTCACTGTTAGCAACTGTTTGTCCTGTGTGTTTTACTTTTTATGAAAAGCATCTTATCTCTTCTCTTCAGGGGAAATCTTTAACTGCTGCCATGAGACTGAGATAGATGAAGTCGGAATGGTGGAGGAAGGGGTTTTTCTTTTTTGCTTGTCAATCTTGTCAGCAAGTGTTTGATTTTCTTTTTGTAGGAAGTTTCAAGGCAGCTGATAGTGGGAAGATTCTCAAACGCTTCTCAGAGAATGAAAAGGAGTGTTTTGAGCGATTGATGAAAGACCCACTGCGCTCCTGCGTCCCTTGCTTCCATGGTGTGGTGGAGAGAGATGGCGAGAGCTACATCCAGCTGGATGACTTGCTTACTGATTTTGAAGGGCCAAGTGTGATGGACTGCAAGATGGGGATCAGGTAGGGTGAATGAAAGAGAAGGTGTTTTCTCTGCATTTGAAGGAAGGGGGAGATGTAGTCGTGCTCACAGTCACCTTGGACAACCTGAGGACAATATGTCCCATTATTGCCAATTTGTACATGGATTCTGGAAAGTAACTGATCTATAGCCTCAAAGACTACCCACATCCAGAAATTTTATGGGGTGATTTAAGACAAAGTTTCTCTCTCTACAGTGGCCTGATAATACATGGGAAAAAAAATGACATGATTTTTTTCACTGCCAGTTCATTAATCTTTATGTATGCAGTGATTCAGAGAGCCTCACAAAGTAAAATCTCCATCTCCCAATGCAGATGACTAAATAGCAGTGTGAAAGCTCATTTCCAATGCTTGAATGAGTCTTTGCTGGTATGGATCTTTTCTTTAAAGAGTTGACCATTTGCTCAGGACTGACCTGTGTTTTTCATTACTCTGACATCTTGAGGTGTTGCCGTCTCTTGTTTCCCTGTTTCTCACTTTCTTTTCCATACATTGTCTGTGATTAAGATGAAAACATCAAAAATACTGTCTAAGCATAACAAAGAGATAAGGATTTGTTGAGATCCTGGAGTAAGGTACCAGTACAGAGAAGTATGGGCTCTCACAGTAATCTTTTGGGGGTCAGCTCAGATGCTTAAGAGTTATTGTCGTAAGTTAGTTACTCTGCTTACAGGAGTACAGATATGCCTTTTCAAATAGGTGCAAAATTTTAAATGAATTAGGAAGATGTAGCACTGGTGTGTTCAGAAGAAAGAGGAGAAGGATTTGCAACAATACACATTTTGTTGAAAGTATGTGACATTCTGGCAGTGAGTGACATCATCTCCTAAATGCCATCCTGGTTTGTTACGCTGTGATGAAGAAAGTAAACTTCAGGCACTTGACAAAGTGCAAGCTTTAGGGATCCAGTGGAATGTAGAAAACATGGATAGTGCCTTTCTAATGGCTGCCGAATTAACAGATTGATAAGAGCGAAATGTGGAAGCTTTGCGTCCCTTCACCTTCCTCTTCTAGTTACCTCTTCTGGTTTGGAACTACTCTGATAATCTGCTTCACTCTTTTTTTTTTTTCTATATGAAGAGTGATTCTGTCTTTCACTGAGATACATAAAGTAAAACTTAAACTTTCTCAGTCCCAAAAAAATTACCCATGACTAATGTTAAGTTTTTTGAGGAGAGAGAATGCAGTAAATCTTCAATAGCCCTGCTTATTTTTTTTGATTTCATTATAAGTGATCTCTCCTAACTGTCCTCTGAAAATGCAATTCTTTTTGTATTGGCACAGTGGGAATTCAGCTTCCTCCTATTCTGTAACCAGGAGATAATCATAACTGGTAGCAGTAAGTAAAGGTATAGTTAGAACAAGAAGTGAATTACAATTCCTGATTCTTGTGGCTATTTCACTAAATATTCCTGCACAGTCATTGCTCTCTGTACTTTGGTTTCCCCATATGCAAAACTGGGTCAGTGATAAGGCTTACTTTCCTGGCTGATGTTTCTTGAGGCCAGTTTGTAAGCTGTAAAAAGAAATGTTGAGGAAGCTCTTAAGGATGTGTTGGGATGTGATGTTTGCAGAACATACCTGGAGGAGGAGTTGACTAAGGCACGAGAGAAACCGAAGCTGCGTAAGGACATGTACAAGAAAATGATTGAAGTGGATCCTCTTGCTCCCACGGCTGAAGAGAACGCCCAGCATGCTGTCACCAAACCCCGGTACATGCAGTGGAGAGAAACCATCAGCTCTAGTGCCAACCTGGGCTTCAGGATTGAAGGAATTAAGGTAATTGTTTCACCTCTGCCTGTTCCTGGAGACAGAACTTCATTTGACGTGTTGATTAATCAAAAAGCTTGTGCACATTAATAGCTAGCTTTTCCAAAGGATTACGTGAAAATGCACTAACTGAAACCACAGAGTTCACTCTATTGCAGTTTTAAAGCATTTATTGTAAGAGAATGTCAATGAATTTAAGTTTCAAATACACATCAGCCATGAATCAACTACAGAGACCTCACAGGAAGGACTCCAGAGGTGTGCAGTACAGATAGGAATGAAAATGAGACGGTTGCAAGGAGGAATGCAGAACAGAAGTACTAACTCCCTCTCTGCATGCAATTACTTTTTTTATCCAGGAACTATACATATTTTATACAAGTGAATCACAGTAAAGTGGTTTTGTTGCAGTTATATTTATTGGCAAGGCATGTTAAAAGTGTTTGCTTATATACTCTTGAGATCAAGGAAACCACTTTTCCTTTTAAATACATGATGAGATCCAGTATAGATGGAGCTGGAATAAAGCCAAACAATCCAAAATGAAATTTCTCCATCAGCCAAGTCCACCTGCTGTTTTTGATGGATAAGTTTGTGCTCCTGTACCATTCCTAGGATATTACTTTATAGCCACAGTAGAACCTTGGCAATTTTCTTTCCTACCTGTTACTTACTTATCTTTTATAAAATCATGGAATGGCGTGGGTTGGAATGAACCTTAAAGGTCATGTAGTCCCAGCCCCTGTGCTGTGGGCAGGGACACCTTCCACTAGACCAGGTTGCTCAGAGCTCCATCCAATGTGATCTTGAACAATTCCAGGGATGGGGCACCCACAACTTCTCTGGGCAACCTCTTCCAGTGCCTCACCCCATTTGCAGTGAGGAATCTTTTTCTAATACCTATTCTAAACCTGCTCCCACTTTTAAAGGATCCCTTGTCCTGTCACTGCCTGCTCTTCCAAAAATTTCCTCTCCGTCTTTCTTGTAGGCTCCCTTCAGGTACTGGAAAACCATAATTAGGTCACCCCAAAGGCTTTTCTTTTCCAGGCTGAATAAAAACAGTTCTCTCAGTCTTTCCTCATAGGAGAGGTTTTCCATCCCTCTAATCAATTTGCTGGCCTCCTCTGGGCTTGCTCCAACAGGTTCATGTCCATCCTGTGCTGAGGACCCTGGAGCTGGATGCAGCACTGCAGGTGGGGTCCCATGAGAGACGAATAGAGGGGCAGAACCCCCCCTTGCCTGCTGGCCATGCTGCTTTGGATACAGCCCAGGACACAGTTGGCTTTTTGGGCTGTGAGTGCACTTTGCTGGGTCATGTCCAGCCTCTCATCCACCAGCACTCCCAGGTCCTTCTCAGCAAGGCTGCTCTTGATCTGTTGATCCTCCAGCTTGGATTGATACTGGGGGCTGCCCTGACTCAGGTGCAGCACCTTGCACTTGAACAGCATGGGGCTCCCATGGACCTACCTTCGAGCCTGCCTGTGTCCCTCTGGATGGCATCCCATCCTTCAGGTGTGCCAACTGCACCACTCCAGAAACTGGATTCGTTTTGTTTCCATTTCACAATTCAAACACATAGAAGTAAGTTACAAAAGACAGTGATGCTGATGAACAGAGGCTCTTTAATTACCTCTTTCTCCTCTCCTTTGCTTTGTGTCTTGTCCCTTCCTTGTTCACAGATTGTCCTGCTGTGATACAGGAACCGGGACCTCCAGCTCATGCAGTGCTGGCCCCCTGTGTGCTGTGCCACCCACTCCTGGCTGTTAGACACAGGCATCCTCATGCAGAAACTGTCTGGGTGGTAGATGAGTAGATGATCTGGCTTCAGTCCTGCCAAAACACGGGATCCTGTCTTGCCCTTTAGCCAACTAATGATATTACCAAGATACCTGTTCTATTCCTATACAGCTTAGGTGTTTGTGTGCTCCTCTGTGTAATGGAATCAGAGACCTAGATGATCTTGAGGCCTTGCATGTATGTTCTTGAAAAGATAGTTGGTGAGTGAAGATGTACAGATTTGAGTCCTGGACAGTGACTGGGCTAAGGGAGAACAGGGGAGCTTCAGAAAAACCTCCTGGCTTGTTCTTTGTGAATTTGTTGGTTGTCAGAGGCAGGAGCAGTATGACACACAGACTGTGTAGTGTTTCCCTGTAGAGACACTGCTGTAACTGTGCACAACATGAATACTTAATCCTTGACTAAGCACAGGAAGTACTTGGGAGCACATTCCCTTTCTCTCTCTCTCCCTGTGCTGTTATGAGGAAGGTAGGTATAATTTTTTAATTTTTTTAGATGGAGAGAACGTAGCAGAAACCAAATTGTTCAGGCAATACAGGTAGAAAATACTCCCTACAGTGTTCCACTGAAAGTGAACTGCACATCCAGTTCTGTATTTTTGCAGAAAAGCAAAGCCATTCTGCAGGGATCCTCATTTTGGTAGGAAAGCCTGTAAGAGTCAGTGGTGCCAGCTAGTGGTTGATGGGATTAAGGGGATGTTCTCCCTGACTGGACTGGTAACTCCTGGAGTTAGCTGATAAGGTGTGTTGGGTTTGGTCCTGCCCTGTGGCTGCTTGAATAAGAAGCAAAAGCCAAGAAAGTGAAATCATATAAACCCTTCTGTGAACTGGCTGCTGATAAATGAGATCTGATTCACCATATGAACTCCTGCAGTAGTGGGGTATCTTTTCTCTTTGGGTTGATCCACTTCTTTTCTATGCCTTGCTTCTGGATCTCTGAAATCAAGTCAAGTTCATTTATGAGATTTGTCACTTTTCTTCCTATCAAAAATATTATGGCATTTGGTTTCCCTGCAGTTGGAACCTGTTGCTCAGTATCTTGTACATGCCTAATTCTAAATGCACATTTCCTCTCTGGCAGAGGCTGTCTGAAGGCCAGGCATTGCAAACATTTTCTCTACAACACTAAGCTGATGCTTGGGGCTGAGAGTTGGGATTTCTGTCTTCCATTCTGTCAGTGAATGTCTGTGCAGTTTGAAAAGTTACTTCTTCCTTTGGTACCATTCCTTTAGCTGTAGATCAGCCGTAGCCATTTTCCCAGGAGGACATCAGATTTAATTCACAAATCTTTGTGAATCCATGGAGTTAACCCAGAGCCCTTTAAGGGAGTCTGCCGAGAGCTCTGAGCAAGACCCCATGGTTCAAGATGGATAGCACTACTTTATGGAGCTGTGACACCTGCCCTCTGGTGAGCCATGTCACTGTCACATTTAATGAGAAGTGTTGCAAGTGGCCCACGAGCTGCACTGTGTGACAGACTACTCTGCTGTGCAAGGGTGTATGTGGAGTCTTAGCAAAGGTGTGACTTCAAGGAGTGAGTCAGGCAAGTGCCTCCTGAGGATCAAGTACATCCAGAGCTGTTGCAGAGCCCTGGTTTAGAATACTGGGGTATTAGAATACATTCAAACTCTGGCTGTTGTTTACAGCAAGTAAAGATAGGCAGTAATTATGTTTCCTGCCAACCACTGAAAAGGAGCAAAATTATAAAAGTGTTTGTCAGCCATAGGGAAGCAAGCAACTGGTTTGTCCAGACACAAACAGTTAGAAAGGGAACACTGTGCAGCTATTCCAGACATTGCTCTATAATATGCAGCGTAGGGAGAAATTATTTTTGAAACAACCTTACTCCAGTGAAGAGATATGAGATGAAAATTCCAAATTTCTGTGTGCTGTTGAGTATTATCACACATCAGATCAGATGGCTTCTAACTTTCACTGCCTACTGGCTGAACTGCTCTGGCATAACTTGCACGTCTCATCAGGCTGGCGTGCTGCACTTGTATCTGCCCAACAGCCTTGGAATAAAATTCTCTTGCATGAGAGATCTGGAGTTTTAGCATGATTGAATTTTTTTTCATGTGTACGTTAGAAACCAAGTTCAGCTGTGGATTAAATAGTGTTTCACCTGCCGAGACTGGATTTGAATTTGTCATTTTGGTGCAGTGACTTAAAATGTGGGAGACAACATGTTTTATTGACCTACTGATTTACTCACAATGAAAATGAGGGATTGGCTTAAACAATAGAGAGGAAAACGGTTTGATAATCCTGCAGGCTTTTAGTGGATTTTTGTTACCAGCTGTAATAATTGCTGTATTTTACATGCATATCCTAAAATCTCCTATTCATGTCTCTTGAAGCAACAGGAATGCTCTTGGAGACATGGATATTCATATATTCTATGTTTACAGATACTTCCAATTCATGCGCTGCTCCTATGTACTTGTAGCTCCAGAAGCACATAAAAATACTCGTTTTTTTCACTAGCGGATGCTTCTGTATTGAATCTTACTGCTAGCACAGAAATACTCTGAATTTCTCCAGGACACACTTGGAACAAGCATGCCTGCACTGTCCTTTGCCAAAATTCACTCACCTGTTTTGTCAGGGCTAGCATTGCAAATCCCAGGTTGTTCCTGTCTGCAATAGGTTTCTGTTCTGTGACTTCTGGATCACATTTTATGTTCAAACGTATATTTGGAGTTGAATCCTAACTGTGATTCTTTGACTTCCCGTTGAAAAACAGAAACAACAGCAAAAATCAACAACAAAAACAGAAAACCCAAATAACAACAAAAAAAAAAATCCTCACCAAAACCCAAAAGAAACCCTCAAACTAGAAGGACTAGTAAAATTTGGTTTGGAAATGTTCCCTCACACCCTCAGCCAGGGTTTCACTAGCCAGACAAGAGTACAACCAAAGAGGTCTCTGTGGTTTGCCCCACTGAACTTTGCAGTGCTATTGCTGAGGTGAGAAAACCCTGCTGCAAGCTGGTAATACCATGAATTGTTTCTTTCTTTTGACTTGTACTCAACAGGAAATGACCTGCCAGTGCCATCTAAAGCTATCCAATCAGCTTTTGTATCTCCTCTTCTTCTTGCCTGGTTTATCCGTTCTCTTTCTGTTCAGCTACTCACTTTCATCTGGTTAGCAAGGGCTGAGCTGTTGCTGGTTCAGGAGGATTGAGTGATGAGGGGAATGATGTGTGTGTGGTATAAATAATCTCTCTCTCTGTGTGTGGTTTTGTGCAGAAGGCGGATGGAACATGTAACACAAACTTCAAAACTACGAAGACACAGGAGCAAGTTCTACAGGTTTTTGTGGAATTCATTGAGGGCAACACAACTATTCTGGTGAGTCTGAGCTCTGCAGGTGCACTGATCTTGGACCAGTGCTCTTGCTCTAGGGCCATGCTTTCTTTGGTACAGGAAACAGGAACTAGAATACCAAGGGGGTAAGTGGACTTCCACTTGCTCTCAGGAGGTGGGGTGGTCATGGGTCTTGGTGAGTTGACATGGAAGTTGACTGAGGCCAGTTTTGTCAGCTCTTGCCATGAGTTGACCCCAAATGCCTCATGCTATCAAAATGTCATTCAAACTAAGTAACTTCTGGCTTGCCATCAGCTTCAACCATGGGTGTTAGATGCATTAGATGGGTGATATCTAAGCAAGGATTGTGTTGGCAGGAACCTGTGATTTGGGAATTCAGTCTGGAGAGGATAAAACCAGAGTGTGGAGGCAGGAAGTGAGATTGGTGACTAGCTGTGCTCCCATGTGTGAAACTCATCTCAAAGAGTAATTCCTGTGTGCTAATTCATGGGTAGCACAGCAGGCATGTGGTAGATGGCATAACACATCTCTTGTCTTTGGAACTTCCAAGGATGCTGTAATGTTTTGCTGCAGTGTGGAAGCCATTATGAAGGCAGATTAGCCCTCCAGGAGGAGCCTGCTTGGTAGCTCAGGGCAGCATTAAAAATCTGCACTAGAGCTTTATACAGTAGGCCTTGATTCTTTCTATCCCCCATCTGCCCCCACCGTGGTTGGAGCTCCTTGTTTCTCTAACACAATTTCTTTTCTCTTTGGGGGACTGGAAGATTTTTAATTCCTTGAAAAGTTTTTCTCTTTATTAAAAAGAAAAAAAAAACAGTTGCAGAAAGCCTCATGACATCCAAATCAAGACAGATAAATACACTTGGTGTAACACATGCAGCAGATGAACTCCAGTCTGTCAATTCACTATGAAAGCTTGAAACGTATTTTCAGATTGACTTTCAAATGGTGAACCTGTTATTTTGGAGGACCTCTAGCCTGAAATGAGTATGATCTCTTAATTATATTGACCCTTGTAAACAGATTATCTTTATTCAGTTTTCAATGAAATGTTTATGGGTTGTTTTGGGTTTTTTTTTTTTTCTCTTCTTCCTCCAGAAAAAATACCTCAAACGTCTGCAGGAAATTAATGTCATTCTTGAATCCTCAGACTTCTTCAAGCGACATGAGGTGAGCAATGAGTGTAAAGCTGTGGAGGTGCATTGCTTCTTCCTTTGTTCATTCAGGTGTGCTTCAGAACAGCCTGCTGTAGGGGTAGAAGGGGTTTGGTAGAAGAAAGCTAATACATGTTGACAACACAGATACCACAAAGCCTCCACCATAATGAGACAGAGGATTAAACTACTTGAGGAATCCTCCTGTCTTTATGACATCCCAGCACTTAGAGCTCTGGGCCACTGCATGGAATAGTTTATTAGTACCAGTTTTCTATGGTTTCTCTAACCTTGATGTGCTCCAGTGGGAATATTTACAGGGGAATGGCAACATGGAAGTTTGCATTTGAAACAGTAGCATTCAATTGTGGTTTGACAATGAAGGCTGTGTTAGTTAGAACGGATTTATGTTGAAATACCATTTAATTCTGCTGTCTGTGTTCTCTGTGCTTTGCTGTGCAAAAGGCATCTTCAGCATTGTAATTTCTGCTTGTTAACAGCTCAAGATTTTGAGATTAGACATTTTATTTTACCTTGATGTTCTCTTATCATTAGTGATATTTTTGTTAATCATGGGTCCTGATCTGTCTTTGAAAGGAGTTACTGGGCTTTGCTGAATTGCTCAAATTGAGACCTGATGCTAAGTAAGATGAAGAATTGCTTTTCTTCCTGTTTTCTACTGAGTCCTATTTCTTATCTACCCTCCCATTTGTACCTATCTGATTGATATGGTTATGCAAATGAGGCACCTAAATAATCAATGTATAAGTGCAGCCCAAAAGTCTGTTGGGTCACAGTGAGCTGAGGAGATCATCTTCTGAGCAGGAAGTGTTAATTGGTGGGGGAGGGCTGAAGATGTATTTTTAACTGCATTGTCTCAATCTGTCTTCCAGGTTGTAGGAAGTTCACTACTTTTTGTACATGATGGCAGTGGGAATGCCAATGTGTGGCTGATCGATTTTGGAAAGACCACTCTTCTTCCTGATGGGCAGACACTGGATCACAGAATCCCCTGGCAAGAAGGCAACAGGGAGGATGGGTACTTGTTGGGATTGGACAATTTGATTGGCATCTTGGAAAGCATCACTGAAAGATGAGGAGAAAGGCACAAAACTCGCAGGGCTTCTCTGTAACTTTCTGCTTTACTGAAGTAGAAGGAAACTCAGTTACAAGGAAACCTTTAACTCCAAACTCCTGAGGTCGTTAGTGCAGAGGGAGCTGCATCCAGAACCCAGCAGTCAGTGATCAAAGCTACTTTGCATCAGCCCTCTATGAACCTAAATGAATCACTCCAGATTGGTCTTATTGCACCAGATGAACTTGAGACTGGTTCTCAGAGAATGAAGATCTCCATACTCGGGAATCACACCAGCATGAGTCAAGAGGTTTGTGTGGTAAACTAGAATGAGTATGATTTCTGGCAAAATGGGACTCCAAATTACTTCTTGGAGAACCAGGACAAATGCTTGGGAACTCAGGGCAGGAAAAGTGATTTTTCAGGGAACTGCATAGTTTTGAAACCAGATTGTTTTTTTTTCCTTTCTAATTCCAAGGCCTCTTGTTCCTGTACACTGTAGTTTGGACCAACAACTTCTGCTGTATTATGTTACAGTGTGAGCAAGGTGCAAATGGGTGATAATCACAAAAAACTGGGAGCAAAGAGAGACAGAAGTTTGTGGTGGCTTGATGTGGCTAACTGCTGTTGATGATTTCTCCCCTTTCCTACCCTAGCCTTGCTTCTATCCAAGAACGGCCTTGCCTTTTCTGTAGCCACTCAGGAGATTACAAATACTCTAGGGAGAGAATAGCAGCCTATTAGTCTCCAAAAACATTTGACTTTCCAACGAGGTGGGCTGTTGGATATGTTACTAAGTTGGAGAGTTAGGCCTCTTGCAGTTGAACTGCAGCTCTGAAAATCACTAATGATCTTTCACAAACTAGTCAGGGAACTAAGTTTTTTTCCCAAGGCTTGTTTCTTTTTGAAGATAAATCCCCTATACATATGCACACACTAGTAGTCAGCAACCAATGTGGTCTCTTAAGACCATGGTTTGACTGTCTCCTAATGCACGTGACTTCTTGACCACGTTCCTGTTCTCAAACATGACACTGCCACTTACACGTAGGAAGTGGCACAGCAATCAGGGAGGTCATGTTCCTGCATTCACAGCATTACACAGTGATAATTCCTAGGCATCCTTCCTCCAAGGTATCAGCTGTTAACTCCAGGCAGTTTGGGTGAAGGAATGTCAATGTATTACATCCTGTAATCCCCATCTGGAATCACAGGGTGATCTGTGCTTCGTTCTTATGCTATGATCCAGGCACGGCCACAGAAAATGCAGTTTTTAGGTTAAAATCAAGGAAGATTGAATTGCTTTCTTGCAATGGCTTCATATACCATCTCTGTTAGTTGCCTCTGGTCACTGGAACCGTTTTTTACATACTGGCAGTATAAATACTATCATTAGTCACATGTTGACTCACATTCCAGGTTTTAATATCAATAATGTGGTGATGCAGTTTTCACAGTGCAGGTAAGAGTTACAGTTGATGGTTAAAGCCCTTTCAACATCTAGAGGTAGTAATGCATGTTGATCAGAAATTCCTGTCTTTTGCTGGTATCCTGTGCCCAGGAGAGATTCTTAGAACTTTGGATATATGAAGGTGACTCCACTTTTGAGAAATTGCTATTTCAATAAATAGTTGATATCATAAGCAGAAAAACCCCTATAGAGTCCAGATCTGGAATAAAATCTGTAATATTTGTAATTTGAGTTGGACAGCCTAAAATAATTTCTAAAAGGAGTTGGTTTGGGTAACACACTACTGTACTTAAAGATGAGTCAGATTTGATTAGTTTTTATCACCTCTCAACAAAGAGGAGTATTGAAACTTGAAGCTCAGTTATGATGTAAAAGTTAGATGACATAGAGTAGGTATTCTGTAGCAGGTAATGACATGTGGAAATACTTCATCCTACACCAGAAGTTGTCTGAAATTGGTAGTTATTTTTGCAGTTTGCTGTAAATTCAGATGACTTCTGTGGCTTCCCAGAGTTTCCCTGTTTTATGTTTATGGTAGTATGTTAATGAATTTTTCACTTAGAAGTTTCAGAGTGTTTACATTAGGTTTTTTTTTGAAGTGACAGTGAGCATAGATTATATCATTCCAGATGCCTCCTAACTTTTGTACTGCTATGAGATGACAAATTAATCTGTATTGAATTCCATACAGTTAAAAAAAATACTTCTCCTTTTCTGCAGCCAACAGGTAAGCCAGTGGATAGCAGTGCCTAAGGAGAATAGCAGTGCTTAAGGACAATAGCGAGTTAAAAGGTCTCACAGGCAGGACTTCAGTGACATTGCCTTTTTTATGAGACTGCAATTGCAAGCTGTCCTACCACAGTTAAAAATAAGTATAAAAGTTAGAAATAACATTAAGATAGAATTCAATTAGTGGTTTGCCTAATTAGTCTTCAGAGATAAACTTCTTTCTTCTTTACCACATATGTGAATCTTTTGCACCAATGTAACCTATTTCCTGGAGGAGAGGAAATCTGAACAATAGAGGTTGGTGCTTAAATGTCAGGTGAGAGTTTAGGACAAATTTTCAGAGTGACTGTCCAGTTCTAAAGGAGAACTGGAGCAATGTGGTATAGTAGCTTCACAGAAAACAATTCCTGGTAGTACATGGCTGGTTTTGCAATACGTGGTCCTGGGAGAAAACACGGAGAAGGTTTGTTCCACTGCAGTAGCTGGAAGGGTCAGGTAAAAAAGAAAATTTCTGCTATAGCAGACACCGATTTGGAAACTCATTCTAGATGATGTATAGTTCTAGGAAGTTAGTTTTGAAATGACTCTTTTTCTTGCTAGGGGATTAGAAAGAAAGAAATCACAATTATCTGTTGCTGTTATGGGAAAAGAGAGAAGGAGGCAGCTTTTCACAGCAAACTGTAAGTGTAGGACTTCAGCTGAGCACTGGAGCTCTGAGGAGCTGAGGCTGTGAGCTCAGGAGCAAACTGCCCCAGGATAAGGTTTAGTTTAGTTTAATTTAGTTTCTCATCAGGTGGCCCAGAGCACCTGTCTATGGACATGCATTTGCTAGTGTGAGGAAGCAGTGTAGCCTTCTTTCACAATGGGGTAAGTGATGTTGAATAAGCTTATATTTACCAGAGAGTCAACATGATGCATGTGCACAGGCATGTAACACAGGGGAAACTGATGCATGGTAACCAAGGAACTTGTTCACATGCAAGTCCAGAATGTCATTCATTAATGCATCTGCTGAGGCAGTGCCTCACTCTGGAGACACTGAGCACATGCGATTCCACAGCAGGGTCAGAGATGCTGGCCTAGAGGCACTTTGGTGCTGAACAGATGACCTCTGACTTAGGCTCCAAGGCCTTTAAACTCACTAGTTAGATGCAGCAGTGCTGTAGCTGCTGCATTTCTGTGTGAATCGAGAAGTAGGACTAGGACTTCTCTCCCTCAGCTTCATCATTGACTTGGGTTTTTTTGGCCTTAGACAACTCTCCTAGGCATTGTTTTGTTCGATTTTACAGATGGGAATAGACTACTTACCTCATGGGAATGGTGTGATGCTGTCCTTCATTAGTGCCTGCAAGCTGCTGTGAGATTCTTTGGAGGAAGGTGCAATATAGAAAGAAATGCACAGAGATAGATCAGATAAGTTTAAAAATTATGGGTGTTGGGGCCCCACAGAGATACAAATTTGGCTGAACTTTAACCAAAGTGGTAAAACTTAAATCCCTCTAAATTTTGTACAGAGAGGTATTCACTTAACATCTGATCCAGTTCCTGTTTAAGGGAAAGATTTCAATGGGAGTTGGACCAAACCCTTATATATCTCAGAGGGCTTTTGCTACTTTTTTATTGCTGTTGTTATTTGTTATTCTTAAGGTACTGAGATCAAATGGCCTGTATCATCCACATGCATCCGTTCTGAACACTACAATGCAATGCTGACATTGACTATTGGATGAGTGTTTGTTACTCTGAAGTGTGTATGCTACTAAATAAATGAGACTGAAGGAAAAAAAAGACATCTGCTGTGATTTGGTCATGTGAAAATAATATCTTTTCTTCAAGAATTTCCTTAGAGAAGGGAGAAAAATAATATATTTCAGTGTTTGCTTTTAGTCTTTAGCATCTGGTACTTCCTAAAGCAAAACCAGTTCTAAGACATCTAGAAGCCAAATGGTGGAGTTTGGTTCCAAAACCTATTGTATACATTACCTTTAGAACCTTATTAACACAAAGTTTCTCAGCTTCCTTCAATGTAAACTCTGTCTCAGAAATCTCAGTGAACAGCCTACAGCACATTAAAAAAATGTGAATCAAGAGGCATTTCTCAGACTCAGAGCATTTTGGATTGTTGACTATTCCCCTGGGCAACTTTGTGTGGACATGGAGAAGCACTCAACACTCAAGGACTGGCAGCACTTCTCAGCAAGAGAGAGTGTATTCTTACCACAAAAAGTGTGCAAAGAGCACTTACAAGAGAGGGAAGCAAATAACCATCATTAGTGTCTCTTTATTTTGTGTTGCAAATATAGAAGTATACACTTGTCTAGCTTTAAATTGCATAGAAGCAGTTGTGTCATCTACTTATGTACAGTAGTCACCCAGAAAGGTAAGTTGGCAGAAGTGCTGCCATGGTCAGAGGGTAATGACAAAACCTATTCACATGACTTTTCCATTTGTGTGGTGTGACAGGAGGATGTTAGGCATGGTATCACTGAGGTCTCTGCATGGGACTGAGAAGGGTGGACAGCCACGAGGAGAGAGCACAGTCAGAGCTACAGGAGAAACTGTCTCTCACAGCTCCAGGGGTCTAAGGAAGTGTGGTCCCTTTCTGACACAACTGTGGAGATGCAAATAAGGTGGGGGAAAAAGTATTCCCAGCAGCAGCATTTTCTTCTCTTTCAGGAAAGTAGGGAGAGTGTTTTGAAGGTGAAGTTACACTTGCAAAAGCCCATAGCTATTTTATCAGCCTTGGAAAGATTTCTTAGTGCACACCAGCCCATGGGCAAATTAACTGAGAGCTTAGGAAAAGGGTTGATATGAGGGGAGACGCCTTAAATCTGTGCAATTAAAAATTCTATTTGCTGAAAGGAAAAAATGAAGATGCAAAGCATTTATATTGAGGAGAGCAAGGATTACAAAGAAATGAGAAGCAGGAATATCAACAGATGTGAAAAAGCAGAGAAAGACAAATTGAGATTTCCATTATTGTTTCATCTTCTGTTAATCAGTCCCTTCAAAATGTAAGTATGAGGTTGTATGAAGTATTAATGCTAAACACAGTCAAAAAACAACTATATACATACAATTGCAAAACCAGTTTGGCAGTGTTAAAAGACAGACACCGAACAGGAAGAGCAATTCATAACAATCCTATAAATGGCTGATTCTGCAGTAGGGAAGTTGTGGAAGACTTTTCACATGGATTATAGGACTGAATTAATCCCAGATCTCCAGCTCATGTCATTCCTCTAGGAAACAAAATTGGGTTTTGGTTTCCAGTTGTCAAAGTAATCTAATTTTGATGCTATGGGTTTAACTCATTGGTGATGCACTAAAAATGTCTCCTTAAAAAGCAGTTTTCACACAACTTATATTTTGTAATCCTAGCAGTTGAGCAGTAAGAAATATGATTGTACAAACAGTAAGTTTCAGTCTCAGAATGGAAGAGACTGAAGGTTGTAGTGTGTATCACTGCAATTGTTATTTTTTCTTTTGAGATAAAATGGTTTGTACAGCATGTAGCATTCAACATCACAACAGGAGCAATATTAACGTTATTTCCTCCAGGATATTAATTACAAATTCATTATCTGTGAGGGGTTTTAAACAGCATCTAAAAAAAGGTTGTTACAGGTCAAAGATGCATGGCAATAGGCTGACAGAAGATCATTCCAGTTGAGAGAGTTAAGAGCTTGTACAAAATTGAAGTTGTTAATGCAAATTCTTTTAAAATTCCCAGCTCTTTCTTTTAATGCCCATTTGGTACCTGCATCTCCATGTCTTGTCGTGTTAGAAGAGACTGCATCTGGCTCAGTACAGCCCTGAGCTAAATGCTGTTGTAAACCATCAGAGTCTGTCTCAGAAATAAATAATCAATACATGCTTACTCTGCTCTTACAATTGCTCTTCAACACCCCACTCTTGATCACTCTTAGGGATAAGATCCTGGTCAGGATAGAATTTGTTCAGTCTCAGTGCAGCTTTGTCTATGTGCTTCCTGTAAATGAGTACCTTGATGCAGCCATTCAGTAGAAACAGGTATTTGTCCAATGTGCTGGACTTGCACTTCACTTAAGTGAAGGCATAACTGCAGCCAGGACTGCCCGTGGTGCTGTGCTCTCCTCTCACTTCACTTTTCAATTGCTTCCCTGGTGTTAGCACTACTGGCCTTTCTAAATTTGTGAATTATGTTGAGGCAAGTGCTACACAGGGGGAAACCAAGTTACAACTGCTGGAAAGTTTGATAGGTCACCTTTGGGGGAAAAAAACCACCTACTAATGCATGAACCAAAAAAGTAATACAAGCTGAAAGGTAAGGACAATCTGATGAAATTCCAATTAGCTAAAAGTAAATGCATTTATTTTTGACTAGCATGGTCCAGAAATGGCCATTCTGGCCATTCAGCCTTTGCAAGAGGAAAAAAATGTTGTGACAGGTAGAATTATAAAAGAAAGGCCTCATAAAATCAGGCTTGCTCTATTAAATTAATAGCTAGCCTGTCATCTCTTCTAGGTGTAGTTAAAGTAATTTGCAAGTTCCCATGCAAAAACAACCTTGGTATTGAAAGGTTCGTTAACACAACCACCTGTTCCTGGGTTGAAAGATAAATGCATCTGTGTAAACAATCAGATCTGTTCCATGAGAACCCATAAAGGAAAAATGTAAACAACCTGAATCACACAAATCACCTTCTGACCAAAAAAAATGAAGAAGAAACTACCAGCCAATAGGTGTTGCACAAGGTCTGTGAAAACTGTATAAAATAAGTCATGTGAATAAAGAATTGACTTTTCCTGCATGAAGAAAATAGTCTCAGCTAACTTATTACAATAAAAAAGGAACAAGTTTCCTGCTTAAATGGGCTTTTCTGCCTCATCTGTAGCAACTCCTGGGTATAAGACAGAACAGACAATGAACTTAATGTGAGAGAAGCTAGAGAGCTAAAGCAAAGGTGAAATGGGAAGAAGGGCATGAGGCAAGGTCATCCATCTCCCTTGGTCACTAAACCCATCAGTCCCCACACTTCTAGTGAAATTTGCCCCACACAGAGGGACCCCTCTCTTCTGACCATCTGTCATTTTACAACATGATGGATTTGGAATTATTTCCACACTGCATGGGTCTTTGCTGAAAGGCAACCCTTTGTATCTGGAAATTATAGAAAGATTGGTGTGAAAAGGGACCTCCAAAGACCATCTAGTCCAACCTCCCTGCTCAAGTAGGTTCACCTACAGCAGGTTGGACAGGATCACGTCTGGCTGGGCTTTGAGTGTCTCTGGAGCAGGAGACTACACAGCCTCTCTGGGCTACCTGTTTCAGTGCTCTCAAAGCAAACAAGGATTTTTTCTCATACTCAGGTGGAATGTCCTGTGTTTCAGTTTGTGCCTGTTGCTGGGTACCACTGAAATGAGTCTGCTCCCATCCTCTTGACACCTGCTCTTAAGATATTTGTATGCTCTGAAATGACATGGTATAAAACTGTCCATTCTAAAGTCAAAGGCCTAAAACTATATAAAGCCTGGAACAGATATAAAGTCAGACGAATAAAGCATAACCTCTGCTGAAGATGCCTTTCACTGAGGATGGATTCAGCTCTTCACTGAGCTGAGGTAAAGAAAAGCACAGTGGTGTCCACCTTTGACTGATGTAAAGGACAGGAAGTCTGTGTGGTCATAGCAAACTTCACCTGCTGGCCCTCACCTTCAGACTGTACATGCAGCTGATCACTAAGCATAAAGCATATACCAGAGAACCTCTTGCCTCAGAAAGGAGCCAGAGACATCTACAACTGGCATCTCACTACACAACTTGATTACACACAAAGACAGCATGTAATTTGCCACTGTAGGTTGGCAGCGTGACATTCGGGAGTGGTACAAGGACAGAATGCTTCCACGACTGTTCAGACTTAATCCAAATTACTTGCCTTTTCAGTCTCCTTATTTTGCAGTTTTAATCAGTAAACATCTGTTTAGATCCTAAACAACTGAAGAAAGCCTTAGAAATGAGATGTCTTGGATAAAAATGCCTACCTTTATCAGCAAGTCTGCACTTGCAAGGCGAGGAACAATTACTACCTGCTCAGCTGTGTGAAGCCAAATCATGGTTTTAGCTTTCTCAAATGGTTGAGCTATTCCACCTTCCTGTAAAAAGAACACCCTAAGTGGGGTTTGCATTAGATTTCCCTTCACTATTTCTCTCCCTTGCATTACTTTCTACCTCAGAGTATTGAAAAAGTCCAGCATACCAAATGCTAGATAATTACCCAAGAACCTCAGCTTAGTGCTTACCAACACAGCACAGAGAATTAATGCTGAATATCAAAGCACTTACAAAAATGAAGTTCATTTTAAGTAAAGTCCATTAAAAGATAAAGACAGTCCATTTCTCATCACGTCATGCAGCTCACCCTTCCTTGAAAAACCACCTGCCCCTTCGGTGCCAGGAGCTGTGAGGAAAGCAACACCATGAGGCAAGAAGCACATTTCCTTCACTACTCAAAGGAATACTATCAGCTCCACCAGCTACTGCTTTTTTAATGGTAAATGTTTTCCTCTTCATTGCTTGTTTACAAAGCACATGCTCAGAGGAACCTGATATTTTTTTTAATTCTTTCTACTGCTTCCAATTTGAGCAATAGCTTCCACAAGGTCTACTAATAAAACAGATGCAAATGTGGCTATTTTTTTTTTTTTTTACTTCCCTTATAGTGCAGAAGTATTAGTAATTCACCAGGACTGTAAAAAGCTCTCAGGAATGTAGCAGCATTTGCAAGTTGGTTGCTGCTGACACAGCACACATTTTTGGATTCTTGGTTCAGAAAGAAGCACAACCTGTGTTGGTCATTATTTCCATCCAAATACTGCAGCTGGATGATAGGTCCATTTCTTTTCACCTGAGCAGTTGAAAAGGAGTTCTTTCCTTAGGAACTGTATTCCGAATCAGACAAACAATGCTGTTGTTCTCCACTTCTAAGCTGGTTCAGTAGAACACATTTGAAGGACAGAGATAGAAATGCAAGTGTCTTTAACAATCTGGGATCCAGCAGGTAGACAGAGGAAGCAGAACATTGCTGATGTCGAGACTTCACCCATTTGATGGAATTAAAGTAGAGGAAGTGAGTAAAACAGGAAGCAGTCCTTCCAGACACACACATTCCCTGATCTTTGGAACAACCATTTCTACTATACTGGAGTAACACTCAGGTCATCTGACAAAGACAGACCAGAGTCTCTCTCTCTCGATGTTTTCTCTGTTTTACTAAAAGGCTTTTCATCTCTGTGCAGACTGGAGCTCCTTAGCACAGCTGCTCTAACCTCTGCCAAGGCTGCTGGCTGGTGCTCAGCACTATAGCACAGGTCATCATAAGCATAATTTACATTGCCACAGGGGAAGGTCTGGAGTTTCACCAGTTCAATCCCACTGATATCCAGGTGAGGGCAGTTACTTCGGCTTGGAGAGGCTGGAGATGCCCGAGAGCTAGGAGAACTGCAATTCCCATCAAAGCCTGAATCTTCCCGCTCTGGATTTGCTTTCACCTTGGAGCTGGGGCTGAAGTGACAGATATTCTCTAGCACCCACGATCCATAGGTTGGGTTCCAAAGATTTTTTGTTTTGTTTTTAAGTCTGTGGGCCGATGGGTTGCTGAGCTCCAGCTTCTGGTTTGAGGTCTGCTGGAACCATGACCCACTGCTGAGATCACTGAGGCACGGCAGGCTGGGCCCTCGGGCAGTCCGGTTGCTCAGGTTCTCCACCAGTAGCTCTTGTGGACATTGTACAAGTTTGTGCCCAGCATGGTGGGATTCCAGTGTCTTAGGTGTTGTCTGAGGTGTGAGAGAAGGGCTTACCAGCAGTGGCACTATCCCACTGGCAATGTTTGGGCGCATGACTGTACTCCCTTCATCCTCTGGTGCGGGGCTACACTCCATGGGCAGTTCAGTGTTGATCACATCAGGGTCCTGAAAAAGAGAGACAAGAATCTGTTACACCTTCAGGGTGACTGTCACAGGTTTGGGCAGTACTCCTGCACATCACACAAAGTGCTATGTTCCATCTGGATACCACATGCTGTTGAGACTTACATGCTTCCTTTGAGAAGAGACTGTGCTTCATTGAAATGAATGACTGAGCTGGGGGGCTGTAGTATAAAATTTCTCTTTTGAGAGGTTGGATTCAGACCTGTAGCTGTTAAATGCCACTGGATGGTGAACTCACTGTGCCATTCCTTCCCCATCTCCACTCCATAACTATTCAGCTGTGGCTTTTGAGTAACATTAGGCAAGGTTAGAATATGGACCTCGAGAGAGATCTAAGTACCTTTCCATCACATAATGAAGGACAATTTGCAGTTTAACAAGCTGAGAGCTAAAAGCATCCATTTGCACAAGAACAGCATATGCTCATTATGTCTGGGCGGGAGATGGGAGAGTGAGGATGGACACAGCACCATCCCACTAGTAACATAATGATATCAGTCTGTCAGGACCCTTCATTTGCTTTAGGGACTAAAGCTAATGTCTTTGGGTAGTTGGCATTCACTGGGTTATCATCCACCTGGATACCAAAGACCAGTACCTGTGTGCAATACTTGATCCTTTCCAGGATGGTAGAGAAGTTTGGCCGATACTCTGGGCTGTGCTGCCAGCATTGTGTCATGATCCGATACCTTCAAGTTGGGAAAAAAAAAATAAAAATTGATCAAGATTATTTTGTAAAAAGTGTTTCAGTATGAAGTAATCAGGGGTCCAAGGGACATGGCTCCAAGGAGGAGTGCAGAAGTGGATATATCATTTCTATATCCCCTGGGCCCTGTCTGATTGGGGAGCCACTATTTAAAGCAAATCCTGTAGTGCTCTAAGCTGTACACAAGAGGCAATAGCTCACGAGACATTTAGCAATACCCACCTAACACAGAGGGCAATCACCATTCCCTCAGTAGAGGTGTCTTTCTCCACATTTTTGACACCTACTAACTTGGCTTGTGAGAGTAAGGAAATACTTACACTGGTCCTGGACAGTTTTTTGGTGGATCCATTCTTCCTCCACTGGTGACAAATTCCAGCACTTCCTGATTGGTTTTGCAAGGGTAGGGCATGTAGCCTAGAGAGAAAATCTCCCAAAGCAGCACTCCAAAGGACCTGTGTCAGAAACCAGCCAACAATACCAATCAGGTTTAATTTGTGCTCCACAAACCCAGTTTGCAGCTGTGTAGGCAACACCACAGCAATGACCTTTCAAAGCTGCAGTCCAACGACAGTAATGTGCAATTATTGTGATTATGAGTCAATGTTTCCATAAAAAGACACCTCAATCAATCAAAACCTTTGCTCAAGCTCCAAAACAAGTTTTGCATAGGTTTCAAAATATTTGGTAACTCTGAAGGTGTTCTTTCTGCTGCATTCATTATTACTAAAGCAGGAAATGCCAGAGCTCCCTTGGCTGTGTATGGTCTAACTGAAAAGAACTGTTAGATCTGGCATGGATGTTTCTTGCCCTACTTGGGAAAACTTGAGATGTTTTTGTTGAGGAATATATTTGGTGCTGGTAACTTGGCTGCAGGTTTAGCTCTGGGTGGCAGAAGCCCAAGGCTGTGACCTGGCACTGACTGCTGCAAAACAAATGGGAAAGGACCTGAGGCACTGCCAGGTGACTGGACACTCAGAGACACAGCAGAGCCAATGACTCCAGACTTTGGCACACTTAGACTGTGAGGGTACAAAACCCAGGGCTTCCTTCATTTGGGGTCCATCCTCAGAGGAACAAGTTGTTATTTTGTTGTTGCATCTTGATTAAATTATTTGAATGATCCTGAAGTCTGAGACCCTGCTCTGGGAAACCTGAGGCTGAGCTGGTAAGGAAACCTGGTCTAACTGTGAGTGTGTGGGGTGTAGCTGTGAGGGGGCCTGTGTGTAAGTGTGACTTCCAGAGGGCCTCCTGGATGATCAGTCCTTCAAATGTTTCCTTAACATTTGAATCAGTGTTTTGGAAAAAGACACTCAAAAATCAAAGGAGAAGACATCCAGAAAAACTGAAAGGCAGCAGCGTTTCTGATATGGCTGTGCTTTTTTAACATCCACAGGTCAGATAGTCAGTGCCACTAGAAATTACGTATGACTTAGACATGAGGAAGTCAAGAGAGTTCTGCCAGGACATCAGCAGGGTCAGAAGTTTCAGAGTCACTTTTTGCTACGAGGTCAAAGTAATTTCCAGTATATGCATGTTACTTATAATAGCCTATTACAGGAACTGCAGCACTTTCCTTCAAAACATTTAATGCTGGCTGCTTGCAGTTAGGAGCTGATAAGCAATCCCTTGTCTTCCGGCATCGCCAACAGCTTCAGGAAACTGGGTCAGTGTGGCATTTGAGGGAATGCCCCAGTTCAGCATATTGCGGGATCCACTCTACAGAGAAAGAAGTGTTCTTAAGCAGCTGGAATGCTTCCATGGCCCGGCACCTGTGCATGAATGTGCCACTGTTGAGGGGGTGCTTATTTCAAAGAAAGCTCAAGTTGCATGAGAAATCAATATATAAATATTGTTTCCTCAGCAACCAACAAGGACTTCTGATAAATCTGCTGTCATTTTATGGCAGCAAGAAAAAATACACAGAAGAGTAATCCTGGGTGGTACAGAGAGAATCATTTACAAGGTATATAAGCAGACCCTGTCACTGTTGGAAACTGCAAGATTCTTAAGGCTGAGGGAAGTATTTGACTTCTCATATTTTTCTGGGAAATACTGACTTTTTTTAAGGTTCCCACTGAGCACACTATTTTTTTTTTTTTGAGCAGTACATTTCTTGATGCTTTTCAGTGAGTAGCAGAAGGAGTTAAAAGACATTTATTACCAGGTATCAGTCTTGGAGGTGAAAATGCCCTCTAGAAAAGCTTCTGGTGGCATCCACTTGACAGGAAGCATGGCTCTTCCTCCCTTGCGGTAGTAACTTGCTCTGGGAAAGATAAAATGCACAGAGAACGTCACACAGCCTGAAAGGGCTTTGGTACAGAAAAGATCTTATCACCACAGTAACAGCAGCTGGGGATTGCATGTAACAGTGGGGGCCAAGTGAGAAAAAGGAAAAGTCATCAACACAAATAGCTCATTGGAGCAGGATTTTGTATCCTGTTTGCAACTGAGATGGAAAGCAAGAGATGTTTCTTGTGCACAGCTAAAGACATCAAACTTGCCAATGCTTTGCAACAGGGTGTTGATGCAGCAAGTCATCTTGACATCAGGTGGTGATAATTTTGGTTGCTAGGGGTTTTTAATTTTAATTTAAGATTATTTATGATCAAGTAGCTAATAAATTTGCCTATGGTTGGTTTAGTGTCCACAAGTGTTTGTAGTTTCCTGGGAGCACAGTTGAAGTGGATTGGTTCATAAGTGTAAATGTGTTAATTTACAGTCTGTTAACACAAGTTAGTTAACTGCTCATCAAATCCAGACACCTAATGGATGGTTCCACTGCTTCACATACCATGAAACAGTTCAAACCAGTCAAAATTATACAGATTACTGAGTTACTCACAGAACTGAAATTGTCCTTCACTTACCTGTAAATATCCCTGGCCATTCCAAAGTCACCAATTTTGGCTATTCGTCCAGCTCCAGTACAGGTCAAAAGGCAATTCCTTGCAGCTATATCTCTTTAAAAACAATTAAAAATTAATTCTAATTCTAAACTCTTAAGTAATTACAGGAATAAAGAAAAAAAATATTAGACCCAGTCCTGCAAGTCTTACTTGAGTAATCTTTACACAAATAAGAGCCCTGTTAAAATAAGAAAGAATTCCAGTTACATTGTCATTTTTGTTAAACACAATTCTTAAATTGCATTTGAATTATATCTTCTACCCAGCATTTGCCAAGCTTTCCCCATTCACACCTGCTTTCACTAAGGCAGAAAACAGCATCAGTATCAGAAGAGGAGCAGACCCAGCCTCTTTTGCTTCAGCCACATTATGACAGATTTCTTTCTTGCTCTATTTTTTTAAAGAGGGACATCTCAGCAGTGTTCCCATCAGTTTCAGATGTGATGCTGTTGGACAGTCTTAGTAAGCTGCTTGAAAAGTTATGCAGAACCAGATCTGGTAATCTGTTGCTTTGTTATTTCTGGATATCTCCCATGGAATCAATCAAAGCTCCATCTGGAAGCAGCTGTTTGCTGGGTGCAAGTTTAGCTTGTGAAAAATGGAAGTGAGGATGCCTTTGTGGCCACGGCCAAAATTTTTCTGTTCATTTAAAAAATGCATTCTGAAAAGAACCTCATTAAAATCATTGCACTGTGGGGGTCCTGTTAACTGCCAAGAAAAAATAAGCTCCTTGAACAACTTGTATATTTCTCCCCATTGCCAACCTTGAAAAATCTCAGAGGATTTGGAAGTCAGGTTCAACTTTCTCTTCTATTATCAGCTGTGACACCTAGAAGACAATTCCTGCCCTGTAGAGGCCTCTCTACAACCCCACTACACTGCCTTTTACCCCTAGGATTCCTGATACCTGTAATTAAAGCCCTCTCCATTTCCCAACCCACACTAAGTAATGCTGACATCACTAACAAATACTAATACAAAACCTGAGGGAAATCCTTGTGTTCAGATTTACTGAATTGTTGGCTAAGACAAAATGAATCCATTCCCAGGTTGTTTATATTACAGATCTTCTAACACTGCAAGTATTGACCCAGATATTTTTTTTTAAACTCATACAATATTACAGTAAGGATTCTAAAAAATAATGCTGTAGTGATTAACTCAGAAGTTTCCAATTAGAATACTGATCCTCTCATGTAGTAAGAGATCCAAGAGCCAAAACTTGCTGCATGTTCTTACTGCTCTTTGCTAATGAAAGAAATCTCTACCCTTTTCCACTGGAACTTCCTTATTGTTGCAATATAAAGAAGTCTGAAAACTGTTTCAGATGCTCTAATCATAAAGCCATAAGACATTCCCATATCTCAGCCTCCTGGCTTTTTGCTCCAATTGCTGCTTGCCATTGTTTCCCTGGATTTCTCCAGCCCCTGCCCACTGTTTCCCATCTCTGTGCTGTGCAGCCCCACACATAGGTACACTGCAGTCAATCACCTGCCTGTGCATCTCCAGGCTGCACCTTGGTTTGGTTAGAGCCTTTGTGACCCTCTGGTGTGCAAGGGCTCTCCTCTCCTTTACACACAAGTGGTGAACACAGCATGCACTTCACAGTAAGGAATCCAGCTGCCCACCATGCCTAGGAACATTATGAGCTGAAACAATTCTTAATCAAAAATGAAGGATTTCAACACCCAACCAGGAGTTTTAAAAGGATAACTACAACCTTTATCTCTTCTATAGTATTTTGTTCTTATTTGAAGCATGCTATATCAACTTTGTTTTTTGCTCAACAAATGAGCAAAAAGGAATTTGAAGAGACAAATATGGGCTTCCCAAGACCATGCAAGCAGGTCAGCCACCGAGCTGGGAAGGAAGCCTGAGATGTGTTTTTATCTCCTATCATGCTTGCTCTACCTTTCTCTAGTCTTTGGCTCAGATATTATAGACTGTCCTGTGCTGGTGGGTAAGGAAAGCATTTAAGCCAAGACAGGGAGATGAGAAAGGAAATAAAAGCCTTACTGTCTTATCAGCCAACAGAGTGACACTACCATCTAGTGGACTACAGGGCTAATCTCAACTGTCTTTACATCGCAGGCACCCGAATATTAGTACTTAAACCCTCTCACTTGGAATAGAACACTGCTCTCCCTCTAGGACTGCAAAGAGCAGCGTGGAGCCTAACTCGTAAAAAAACCCCAGGGAGATCCACCTGGTTGTCTAAGCACAAGCCTGTATTGGTAGAGGAAATAATCTGTCTCCCTTGTGGAGATTAGTCCTGTCTAATCCACTGCAGATAGAAAGTGAATGAGCCTCGTGCACCTTCAGACACATCAGAAGAGACCTTTTCTCCTCACCTGTGGATGAAATGATTCTCTTCCAGATATTTACAGCCACAGGCAATATCCCTGGCTATATTCAGCAGGTCCTGCATTGTTAGCGTGGATGGTTGATTCTGGAAAAGGACATTTCAAGGTAAGGGAAGGATAGTGAAGCAGAGGAATATAATTCAGGTTATAACATATATATATTATTACGTAATATATAATATATAATTCAGGGTTAATCGGAGTAGGACAGAAGAAGGGAAAGGGAGAGACAGACATACAGGGTGGGGGAAGGGTTAAATGAATCAGGAGCAAAGAGGAACATAAAGCAGATCAAAACAAAGAGTTAGAAAATGAGTAAACTCTTATTTAATCCCAAAAACTTTCAGGACATTTCACCTCTCTTGAGCACCATACATGAGTGCAAGCTGGCAAGAGATTCATGGTCTGGTGTGAATAGCATGTTAAAGAGGGTGGGAGAGAAATATTCCCTACTGTGTTACTGTGAAATTGAAAGAGAAGCAGGTTTACAGGTGGATAGAAGAGGGAAAAAAAAGAAAAAAGCACCCACTTTTAGAGAGTGAGTCAATAAATTATCAACAGAAATTAGCCCATGAACAAGAGAGTAAGGATGCACAAGTGCACATCTTTACACCAACATCAGCATTCATCAGGCTATCTGTCCTGGTGGAAAAACAGTGATTACCCCCAGGAGCAGTATGCAAAAAAGACATGCTTTTCTCCAGGGCTGGTACTAATCCTTCACCATCTGCACTTCCCTAAGAACAATAAAGAGACTTTTTCCAGGACCCCTGCTTGTTTTCACCCCCTTTACATTGCTCTCCATAGGGAAATTTTTGTCAGTTTTTCTCTAGGAACTTCTTTATTGCTCTCAGGAAGGGCGAGGAGAAATTACTACACTGCTCATGAAAGCCTGAGATATATCAAATAAATTAGGCTCAGCTCTTCAACTGGTATAAATTCGTGCCTCTCCATAGGGTGCTGATGCACACCTGCTGAGGACTTAGTGCTACAAATTCTGATTATAACTTTAGCTCCTCACGTGCCATCACACTACACTGAAAACAAGGCAGGTATTGAAAAAAGAAAGACCAATTATTTATAGTCTAATTGACAGAGAAGTCTAGAATGGCAGGACAGGATTTTGCCTCCTCAGTTACTGACGGACTGGAGTTTCTGGCCCTGCTTTGATTTTGTCTCCCTGACACCTGCTTGCATCAAGCAAACAGACACAGGTATCTGGAGGTCTGTGGGAGCTGGGACACGCACACAGCCTAGCTTGGCTTCAGTGCCTTTATCCACTCAATAAAAACATAAAAGCAGGCACACTAAAATCGACCACAAGCCTCACAGGGAGGCTGCTCTCACCATCCTGGGTCGGTTCTGCCGAAGAAAGCTCTTCATGTCTCCTCCAGCCATGAGCTCCAGCAGAATGAAGCGAGGCAGTGTCTGCAGGCTGACGCCGATGCACTGCACGATATTTTGGTGATTGAACTTACTGAAAGCCAAATTCACAGCACATGGAAGAGAAGCACAGCATTAGTACCTGGCCAGCATTTATCCATTCTCATAGTGCCTTGAGGTTTGACAATCTGGACTGAAGCAAATCCTGATGTGGTTACAAAATATTCTTCAGCCATATCAAAATGCCTGTCTGGTTATGACAGTCCCAAAGAACAGGGTTATGTCTGGTTCTGCCCATGAAATCCTTCAACAGAAGGTATGAAAAGCTAAAAGCAAAGCAGAGCCTTCTGTCTGTGAAGACAGAATTTAATGGACACACTGTCTGAAAGATGAGAGTGACATGAGAGGGATAAGAAAGTTCAGCATGTAAATTTCATTGGCATTTGTGATACAAAGTCCTGGCTGGTAGGGATTTTAATTCAGCATTGCTGATTTTAGACATAGTGGTGTCTGGTTTGGGAGACTCAGTTCAGTGTTGAGGCTGCCAGAGGGACTCAGCTAATACCTACTGCAGCAGCTGCTTATGTGATTCTGCTTTTTATAAAAGGAAGCTGAGGTTGTCACGAAGCACAGTAAGACTCAGTCATTAGACAGCAGCGTCTTCCCTTAGATAATGATTACCTGGATAATAAAGGAACTAAAAATAGAAAGGAAGTCAGGGAAGAGTCGTGCTTCTAAGTGAATCAAGGCACTCCTTAATTGATTAAAATTGCTCTTTAAAAAAGCATTCATCAGTGCTACCTCCTGTTCAGCTACCAAAGTTCTTGCAGACTGTGGGGAGTGGCACTATGTCACGAGATTCATGCTTTAATAGCAGAAAACCAGCTAAGTATGAGCTGGGCCAGACAATGAGAAGAGGAACTTCACATTGCACAGATTCAAAATGTATAAATTCCAAATCAGTCATCCTTGACTATGCTACTATTTTGAAGTCACCCTTGATCCTACTATTGTTTTAAGATTATGGATTTCTGTTAATGAAATAAATTCTAAAGCTGGAATACCTAAGTACAGGTGGTAATAGGAGTGGCTGTCTATTATCTTTTCCAAGAAGGTTTTAGAGATCTTATAATTCACTGTCAGAGGGTCATGCACATAGGACCTTATAAAGGCTCTGTCAAGCTTGCAGAGACATCAAATCAAATGCAGAACATGTTTGTGGAAGAACATTGTACCTTCTTACTCCTTTGAACAGGACCAGCAGAACCAATCAACAGAAGTTTTTGTTAAATTGTAAGGATTTTTGGGTGGGATAGAGTTAATTTTCCTCACAGTAGCTCATATGGTGCTATATTTTGTATTTGTGATCTAAACAGTGTTGATAACACATTGATATTTTAGCTACTGCTGAGCAGTGCTGACACAGCATTAAGGTTTTTCATGCACACACACACCTCCCCCGCAGCAAGAAGGCTGTGAGGACAAGAGGTTGTGAGGGGACACAGCCAGGACAGCTGGCTCCATCTGACCAAAGGGACATCCCACACTCTATGGTGTCATGCTCAGCTACAAAATCTGGGGAAAGAAGGAGGAGAAGGGGAAAGGGTCAATCAGAGTTTGGCATTTATCTTCCCAAGCAGCTGCTGTGCATGATGGAGTCCTGCTTTCCTGGGATGGCTGAACACATGCCTGCTCATGGGAAGTAGGGAATGAACTCTTCAACGCTGCTTGGCTTGCCCACACATTTTGCTTTACTTATTAAACTGTTTTTAGCTCAATCATGAGCTTTCTTGTCCTTCTGATTCTCTTCTGCATCCCTCTGCTGTGTGCACCCAGTTGCCTACTGGCGTTAAAGCACCAGAGACAGGCAACAAAAGAACCTCAGTTATCTTGTTTGAGATAAACAAGTAGTACCTTATATGCTACTAAAATGCCATCTGGTGAAAAATAAGACCGAACTTCTTTTCTGAACAGAGGCAAGGGAATAAATGATTCTACGATTACTTGCAGCACTCTTTTTTCCCTTGCTCACCATCAGTGAAAAATCCCTTAAATGATACCTGATAATCAATGCTTCCATCAAGAAATCCATCTCATCCTGCTCAGAGCAGACTTCTGGTAGGGTCTGTTGAGAGGTAAAGGCAGTAAGGGCCATCCCACCAAAGAATTGAGAATATTTGTGTGACCACCAGAGAAAAAAGAAAAAAAAGAAATGAGCATGTAACATGTAAATCACCTAAGGAACCTAAGAGCAGAGGCTCGTCCTTTCAGAGCCCAGTTTATTGCACTGCATGTGACCCATTTGCTAGTTAAAGTCAGAAGAGGAAACCAGTGACCTACTTGAAGAATTTTTTGTTTGGATTGAATTCTATGCACAACTCTGGAGCAAAAATAGCTTCAGGTACACATCAAGAAAAATATTAATTGGGGCCTTGTAGGCCTAGAAAGGTCTTTAAAATGACAATTATGTTGTTATTTATTCTCCCCTTTCTTTGTGTCAACATTGCAGCACATGCTTGCACGCCATATGACACATACAGCCACTTGATTTAAATACTTATATTACACAAGCTATGCAGCCCCTATAGCTTTCCTTCCTGCCCACTGATTTGGACATCTGCTGCTGATACAATGAACTGGATTACCACAAATGAACAACATGCTGATCTCCTTCTGTTTGCCCCTGTGCTATGGCTCTTCTTCCAGTCTGGATAGGGAAACTGAGTTGGGTAGTTCCAACTGCTTATTAGTGTCCTGGGTTTTCACCCACATATGTGCAGTGGCACAGGGAAGTTCATGACATGAAAGACAGGATGAGTAACAGTAGAACTTCTTTTTATTAATGAAGGCTATGTTCTTGAGCTGAGCTCATAGAAACAGATTTTGTTCTCTGAGTCACAAGCTTAAAAAATAACAGAAGCAGACTATGAGCATCCTTAACTTCAGAGATGAGTAATTGACAAAACCTGAGGCAATGGCAGTAATTTCAGAGAAAATCATCCTGTCATCTTGCCATTAATGACATGGGAAATTAGTGTGATATGGCAACATACATTCACAACAGCATCTTTAACACTGTGCAATGGCAAGAGACCACCTGGAAAATCTCACATACAGTAGAAAAACACTACTCTCAGCATAAAGGGAAGTTACTGAGAATCAACATAGATCTTTAAATACGTCATGTGAAAAACTTAGGAGAAAGCACTCAAATCAAAGCTGATAATGCCTGGATGCAGCAATGTGTCCAAGCCTGCATTACACATATGGATATGCCATTATGCATATGATCAACATGAATTTCCAGCTGGAATAGTGATAAAATAATGGGTAATTATTGCTGTGTAAGAAATTTGTGAGTACTGACCTTGATAGCCACTTGTAGAGGGTTGGGATCCCCTGCAATGCCTACCACAGTTCCCTCATAAACCTCGCCAAATGCACCATGTCCTAGTGCTCTGCAAGAAAAAAAAGAGAGGGAACAGATGTTATATATCCTTGGATCCAGTGCTGGCCGAGCTCTTCTCTTCATCCAGTCCAAGACAAATCAAAACCAGTTTTGTTTTCATCTCAAAGCTCCTGAAAATAGCTTATCAGTATTTTCTGTCACTGTCACTAAAAAAGGGAGGTTGGATCCTTGATGGTTGTGGGCAAAATATAGGCCTGCTCAACCCTAGGGTCTATCACCAAGTATGGCAAAAGCAAGATGAGAAAAATGGAGAACAATAGAATAAGGTGGCTGCAGACTGATGTTTTCAGGAGATTGTGTAAGACATAAGAAGGATCAAATTGTTCTTTCTAAAGTTTATATAACTTTGATTGGTATCATCTGGGTGGTATGGAGTTGAAGAGCAAGCTAGTATGTATCTCCTTGTGAAAGGAAATTTCTTTGTGATAGGAAATGCAGAAATACTGCTATAGATTTGGAAGGGAGCTACTGCCAGGAGGCAAGTGCAATAAAAACCCAATCACAATAGAGGTGAAATACCTGTGTGTAAGAACATGGAACAGGAGACTCATGATCTTACACTTCTGCTTGGGAATTTTATGGAATCAAATTATTTAGAGAACATAGCAAGTATCACATCTGTTGTATTTTGGCAGACTTGGACTGGTGCTTTGCAGTTAGTCAGACAGGTGGCCCCTGTTTTCTCACCGAAGCAGAGAGATGTTCTTCCGTGGGATCTCCTTCAGCTCGCTCAGAGTGGCAGCCTTCCCTGCAAAGCAGTAGTTGGGGTTGTAATCAGTCATGATGACAGATGTACGGATTTTGCTCAGTTTGTATTCTGGGCTCTGCAGTCGTGCTCTGGATCCTTCCAGCTGCTGCTTCTTCAGGTGATAAACTGCAGGTGGAGAGATGAATAAAAATGCACAAACAAGATCCACAACTGGACAGAAAAGATAATGCTGGCCATACAGAACAGAATGACACCAATCCCATAATTGTAAATGGTCCAGAAACATCTCTGGCTCTTCTTCACAGTCTTCAGTGATTTAGTACTGGATATGCAGTCTTATTCCTGCAGGCACCTAATCACCTGGGAACAACTTAGGTTTCCTGTGCTGCTCTGTGCATTGACTGGGGAAGAGTGCTCCTCAAGACATCTTGCTGACATCAAGTCCTCAAAATCAAACCATCTCCCTGCATGAATTATATATTTCATTACAGGTTGTGATTTCATCCAGTATTGCAGTGGCTGCTACACCTGCTAAGAAGGCTTTCCTAGCTTTTTTGTTCTGGGGCAAATACCAGGGAAGAGCAGTCATTGCCTTTTGGGACTACCCTTGTGCCTAACTGTGGATGGTGATGTTTTCTATCACTTCTTTTTCCCTGTTCCTCCAATCCACTTTGGAGACCACAATACTTTGGCTCCAAGTATTGAAAGCAGTGGCACATGGCCAGGTGGTCTCCTTTTGTCTAATTTCACTGGAAAAAGCCAGGTCAAAGGGTGATAAGAAGTAAGTGTGTCTTACTGATAGACAGGCTGCCACAAGTGAGGATCATTCCAAGCACCACAATCACAGAAACCACAGCTAAGAGGAGGGGGAGAGGCAGCTGTCCCTCTGGTATAGGACCCTGGGGCACTGGAAGAACAAAAATAGAGATGCATTAATCAGAAAGCAACAAGAGCTACTGTAAAGCATCCCTCTGAAGGTTGCTTATATTTCAGAAAACAGTAGAGATCATGGTCAGAGCACCTTATAAAAATTACAGCAAATCCCTCTATAGCCTTGAAAGTTGAAAAAGTACCTAGATAATTTAAAAATCATTGTGAAGATAGAGCACAAACTGATAAAACACAGATTTCTTATCCATTCTTCAGTTTTCTATAAATGGGAAACATCACTACTTATAAGCTGAAAATTTCTAGCCTTGATGCTTTGGAGCTCCAAGAGGAAATAACTGTGAGTACGAGGCATCAGCTGACAGGCACAGTGGGAAACTGCTGTGGAAGGAAGCAATTTGTGGCTTAAATAACTCAGCAGTAGGTGGTACGTTATCCTGGAGAGGTATTTATGCTGAAATTTCTGATACACTGAGCCCATTCAGGAAATTCACACCACATCTCTTTACAGATATTTTACCTCCTGCCTAATCCAAATGTGAATGTTGGAGATGGTGGCAGAGATGCAGCTCAGCATGTAAACCAAAGGTCAGCAGGAATTTTCAGTCCTAAGTTTGACTGACATTTCCCACACCTTGTCCACTGCAGCCACTAGCTGTAACTTGGGAATTGAGTATCCAAAAAGCCAGAAGGAGATATGATATAAAGAATAGAGATGCTATCCAATGAGGCTAAAATTCTTAACTTACCAGTGCAGGTGACATTGTCATTGGCCAGCACAGCCCCCATCTCACACTGGCAGACTGGCAGGTTGGTGTCAGGGTCCCTCTTGCAGTTGTCTGAGTGGCAGTGGCTGCAGTTAAGATAGATCTGAACCTCCACCTCACCATGACTCTCCATGGCTGAACAAGGAATCAGACACAACAGGTGGGCTTAGTTCAGTTTTTCCTTTCTTGTTCCAGTAAGGTAAAAAAAAACCAACAAAACAAAACCCAGCAGGTACCTACAACTTCTCTCCTTCACTGCAGGAGAGCAGATAGTCCAACACAGGGTGGACATGTCAGAAGCCTGATGGGGATCAGTAGGGAAGAAGATATTTGGTTCCTTAAGCAAACAGAGAGGCCTTGAAGTGAATTGACCTGGAAAAGTCGGGGACTGAGGATGTGCGGTTGAACCTGATGACTGCTGTCTCTCCTGGTTTAGAGATTGAGAGAAAAAAGGTCCCAGAGCACTATGGAAATATTTAAAGAAATGACCAGAGCTAAAGATCTGACCTGCAGCGTGAAATCAGCTTTAATGAAATGAATAAAAACAAAGACAGGAGAAGAGGGAGGAGGAAAAAGGAGGAAGAAAAGAAATGAGAATAAGAACCATGTTGTACCTGCCAAGGGATGCAAGAAGATCTCTCCTATGGGGTTCACAAAAGAGATGCCATCCTGCCCATCAGCTGTGATATCATCACTTTCAGAGGCATGTCCCCCTGGGGAGAGAAGAGCATGGCTAGCTGGTCAGTGCTGCATGCTGCAAAAAATATGATGTCTCTGAAGGACATTCATTCCCATTATTACCTGGAGTCACTCTGCAACCTTCCAGTGATATTGGATCATATAATGTCAAACCCTCATTTGACCCAGCCAGTACCATTATTAGTGAAGTGACTTTATCTAATGTAGGTTTCTCAGTTCAGCAAGGTAGAAATGTATTTGTTTTGAACAGAAGAAAGAAATGGAACATTTTCCATGGGTAACTTGGGAATGAGTGAAGAAGTGATTCATCTCATCACACCTTCCAAATATTAAATCACATAGGAACACTTTCATATCCTTGATTTCCCCAGTTATAGAGAGATGGTGGAGAGCAGGATGGGTTTCAGACTGTCCAGCTTGAAGGATCTGTGCCTCACCTCCTGCAGCCCTGCACCTCTGCACTAAGAGCACTACCCCTGACCTGCAGGTGCTCTGAAGGGCACAAAATTAGTCACCATGACTATTGCCCCAGCAGGCTTACCTCTGTACCCTCCACCTCCTCCCCCAGAAGTACAAGCTCCTCCTCCTCCACCAAAACCACCAGAGGTGGTCCACTGGAGCTTGGCTAGTGCCTGGGGACAAGCTTGGCCTCCTTCTCCACCTTCCAGAAGGGACTTCCCAGCCTGAGGAAGCAGACTCTCATCTTGCCAGCCGCCACCTCCACCTTCAGTCAGAGAGTGAGAAAACAAGAATGGGTGAGAGAAGCACAAGCAGAGATGCTTTGTAGAGAGACAGAGATGAGCCCTTATTAATTTCTTAAGTGCCTAGATCAAGGTAAAATTTTCTTTAAGTCTAAAAGAATATACAGACAAGCTCCTTGCTGCCATGGGCAATAACAAACAGGAAACTTAATGCACAACCTGTGGTATGTGCTGCATAAACCAACTACTCAGCACCAGTTCAGGGAAATATAGGTTGGATATTAGAAAAAAGTTTTTTACAGGCAGGGTGATAAAGTATTGCAATGGTCTGCCCAGGGAGGTGGTGGAGTCACCATCCCTGGATGTGCTTAAAAAAGATTGGATGTGGCACTTGGGGCCATGGTTTATTTGAGGTGTTAGAACATGGGTTGGATGTGATGATCTTGAAGGTCTCTTCCAACCCATTGATTCTATGATTCTGTAATTTCTTGTGGCATTATGAAAATAAGGAGCCTACCACTCCCCTTCAGGATAACTGGTTCAGGCAGTCAGCCGTGTAAGATGCTGAATTCCCCAGGGAAATAAAAATAAATTGAATTTCTACATCTCACTTTAATGGCCTCTCTGTAGGCCTACTACAGCAGGGATGGACAACCATCAGATTTTTTTTATCTTTTAGAAATGGATTCTAGGCACAGCCACCACAAGATTATAAATTAGCTTCAATTTCTGGTATAATTCCCATAAGAGAATTGTTGTTGTTAGGGTTTAAGGGGAGTAAGAGGAAAAGTCTTCTCTTCAAAGGCCATTGTTACAGTGTGAAGGAACAGGTTCCATCCCCCAAACATCATTTTCCCTGGTTTGGTTCATAGAGGAGAGGAATCCTCCTATGGAATTTTCTCTACTGGAGTACTCATCACCTGTCCTGTGCATTCTCTTTTTATCTGGTGACACAACATGTAAGAAGACATCCCTTACAGACTACCAGCATACTTCTAAAAACTACTGCCACAGAAAAAAATCAGAAGACTGAAAAAGAAGCCCTTCACTTCATGCCTACAGGACAATGAGTGTATTCAGCCACCTGATTCAGATCTCATGTGGTTTTCGTGTCTCACCTGCTGCCCCAGTCCTCCCATTGACTCCAGGTACTGCAGTGCTGTTCTCAAATTGCTCCAGGGGTACATCATCCAGGGAGTTGTCCTGAGCCTTCAGGTAGGCTTTTCCTCCTCCTCCTGCTGCGATGAGCAAAGGTTCGAAAATCCCATCCTTCTGCTGGAAAACCCCCCATCAAACATCAGAAAAACTTCACATCCCTTGGATATGTGAACTCACACAAACTTATCAAAAATCATGAAAGCATCCCAAAGAAGAGTGGCCTAAGGCCAGGGCAATGCTATTGCTTGTCTCATAGAATCATTACAAAAATATTTCACATCATGTTCCTGAGTACAAAAGTAACTGTTTAACTGAACATCAAGGTTTTGTGATTCATTTTTTTAGGACTGCTGCCAGCATTAAAGTGGGATCTCAGTGTAATTCCCACATCTGAGCTGTTAAGGACTGAGGAACCAGTTCAGCTAGCCTAGTGACAGGGATATACAATTAAAAAGACAAAACCCAAAGAGAGTTAGAAAGAGGAGAGGGAGAGAGAGGCAGAAGAGGAAGATTCATTTTTCATAATCTTTTTTAAAATAACTATTCATCATATGCCATGACTGACAGTGAGAGCTAGTTGCTCAGGCAGGATGCAAAGAGGAAATACTTACTCTAAAGATGTAGGTTGCTCCTCCTCCACCCCCCCCTCCTCCAGCCCATTCCTTCAGGTCCCTTTTTTTTTTGTATTCTTCTTCAATGAGAGATGACTCCCCTAAGCAGATCTTCTGGGTTTCAGGATTGCCCTGAAAGGAGACAAGAAATGGACTCAGATATCAGCAAAGTCCAACTCTTGAGACTTGTCTGTGTATTTCAGTATAATAATGTCATCATGCTTGTCATGCATATTAGGTATATATAAATGAGTATGTAGATTATCTTTGTAAAAAGTGACCTTTTCTACTAGGACTAACAGGTGAGGGACTGTCTGTAACTTCTGATTTGCAAACTCACATTACACATGCAAATGAAAATAAAGGTGCATACAGGAAAAAATCGTAATAACTCATTGTTAATTTCACATAATTAATATTTTGCATATTTAAAACTTCTTATAATCAAAAACATTCAAATATTTTGGATTGCGGATTAATTCTGAGAACTTTCTTACTGACAAATTCACTATTTCTTTCCCAAGGAGATAAATGCATAAAGCAAAGGTGACCCACACATAGTTGAGAATAATCTATTGATACATCTTAGAAGAGTAATTTGGAGACCCAGTTCCCTGTTCCTGCACCAGTCTTGCTGCCTGTGTCCTCTCATTCATGCAGAATCACAGAATGGGGGAGGATGGAAGTGACCACTGGAGGTCATCTGGTCATTCCAACCTCCCTGCTCAAACAGAATTCCCTGGGGTGTATAACTCAGGATTGTGTCCAGATGGCTCCTGACTACCTCCAGAGAAGGAGACTCTACAATCTCTCTGGGAAACCTGTTCCAGTTCCCAGTCACCCTCACAGCAAAGTTCTTCATCACATTCAGGTGGAACATATTCCATTTTCTGTCAATTGCATTTCATCCCAAGACTGAGACTGAGACTGAAAATTGACAGAGGGACAGCTCTTTCTTAATTCTATTAGTGATGGTGCATGGTCTTTCTTAGTTGGTGGAGCAATTTGTCTGGTTAATTCAAACAGGAGCACAAAAGATGGCAAGGTAGATGAAGACCAGGGAAAAACAACTGGGGTAAGTCTGAGGGGAGAGAATCAAGGTTTGGAGCTGCAGAACTTCTCCAGAGAATGAAAAACAAGCATGAATCACCCAATACACAGATTCATCACAATATCCAAAGCCAAGGAAAGTTGGGCTTTGGAAGTGGGAAAAATTAAGAGCAACTTTTTCCTGTAGCACCTGCCAAAGGGAGATTGTGCTGGGTTATAGTTTGCAATTTGGAGAACAAATGGTGAAATGCAAGGGATTAATGGACAACTTTTCAGATTATGACCTAAAACTAGAGAGTGCACTGAAAAGGGAACTGCAGATACACAAATATCTTTTATTTAAATAGATATGATTCTTGTACTATATAAAGTGAAGAAAAGGTGGGTTTAGAGTCTATTGCAGCATCTAGGTAAGACAGCTTATCCTGTGGAAAAGCAAACAGTAATTTCAAACGCCTACAGGAATAGTTTATGCATCCCCAAACACACCAGTCTGTGGGGAAAAAACAGCTTTGTTCCTGGGCAGGGGGTTAACAGCATCTCTGGAACAAGGCAGCATCAAAAACTGATGCTGAAAAGAGGTAGTTTGTGAGCCTAAGTGACAAAAGAACTTTCAGATCATTTGGTCTAGCATTTAGATGACACATAAATAAGCGTTCATGTCACCAATTTCCATTTCTCGTTAGTGTTTTTTGGTCATCACAAAAACCTAACCCAGGGGCTGCTGGAGTTAGTGGGCAGATTCTCACTGGTTTTGGAGGGCTTTGGATTCAGACTTCAGTCTCTCAGTTTAGAGAGTAGAGCCACAACACTGCTGGGTGCTTCCATAAATAACAGTAAATTTTCTGAAAATCCTGGCAGACAGAAAAAAACCCCTAGACAGTGGAAAAACAAGAGAGGGAGCACATCACTTGCCTATGAGCTTTCTGCTTAAAATAAGCACAAGAGAGCTGATGAAGAACTTATTTCAAACACCAGGAGCTTAAAGCAAAGTTTCTGTGGGCTTCATATTTGTTTGTACATTTTGGGATTGTTTTTCTTTTCAGCGTTCCTTATATCTGTTTTGAAATTCCTTCTAACTTCTTTTATTGGTTCTTTCCTGTCTCCTGACTGGATTTCATTGCTGGATTCTGAGGTTTCTATCTTTTATCACCAACCCCCAAGCCACCCCCTGAATAGTATCTGCAAGGTCTCTGCCCATATGTGCTTCGTGGCCCTCACCCCAGGGCAGGCATCCTCCCCCTGCTGCCCCACTAAGATGTACAGCAGCTCATCTTTCTCCAGGTGGAAGGTGGCTGAGATGAAGACCCCGTGGGACCTCTTATTGTGGTTTTTGGCTCCTTTCCCCCCGGCTGCTCCATAGGCAGAAATCCTGCAAGACAAAGTAAATAATTAAAGAAACAACTCTCACACTTCTCATCGCCAAAGTAAATCCATCTGCAAGGTCTTTCCAGCCTTCACTTCCAAAAAGACATGTCTCCAGAGCAGGCTCCCCTGCTGTAGCTGTTCTGAGACCTGTGTAGGTAGGTGGCACAAGAGGACAGACCAACCCTCACCCGAGTACTGGACAGAGACAGCAGGAGCAAATAGCATGAGCAGGCATAGCCCTCTCCAGAAGTCTAAGGCTACAGGACTGAGATGATGGCAGCACTTATACTTGACTACATTCCCACTCTGACTCCTCCTCTGATCTCTTCTATGTCGCTGCTCACCCTTCCATGCTTCACAGTACCTCAGATATATAACTTTATATCCACTGCTCCTATTTCTTCACTGTCCCCTCCACCCACTCAGTACAGGTGGTACCACACTGGTGCTTGTTGAAACTCCAAAACAAATCCACAAAAAGCAGTTAGAGATGGCTGCCCCCCCAGCACACACGGATCCTCACCTGTATCTGTTTGTGGCTGGCACTCTCCAGACCTGCACTCCCCGGAGCCAGCCCTCCTTCTCCACGGTCACAGACACGTTGCTGTTCTTGTAGGCACTGTCACACTGAGCTTGAGTTGGCCCATGGGGACCACTGGCACCACAGGTTGAGAACCACCACAGAACAACAGTTTTGTCCCCTGTGACCAAAACAGCAAGAGTTGAGTCAGATGTGAGCTTCCTTGTATCTCCCAGTACTTAGACTCACTTTCTTCTAGTCATAGCACAACTACTGCTTTGTTATGGTCACTGTTTGCTCTCCTCTCTTACCTTATCACCTACACACTATTGGATAAATCATGGACTGACAATAAACTTCATCAATTTAGTGTGAGGGAGGAAAAGAAAAGAGAAGAGGGGCTGAATTTCTAAGAAGAGGTTTAATTTCTAAGAAGTGTCTCACAGACATGATCAAATTCCTCTTCTCAATGCCAGTCTGGAGCAAGATGTTCAACTTTCCAAATGAGAACTGAACACAGACAGGGGTTGAAAACATCTGTCATTACAACTAGTGAGCATTTATGAAACAGTTAAAGTTTTAAGGGACGTGTCTCAGGCTTGCACAAGAAGCCTGTGGCAGCAGAAATAACCAGGGGACAGCCTCTTGCTACCATCTGTAGGGATCCTTCTTCCCCAAGGACTTTCTTTACTGGTTCTGATTAAGCATTGTTCTTTTGTTTCTACAACATGCAGAAGATAAGGATGTCCTCCATTTGACAACCATTTTCTAAGACCCAAACAAATCCATCTCCTCCACCAAATGAGGTGAGGCCTAAGAATAAAACTTTTCAGTAAAGTATCTAAAAACTGTGTGATGCAGTTTGTGCACATAAGTCAGGGTCAAAAGTAGAACTGTTTAAGAGCTGAATGAGCTAAAATAGAGGTTACAAACATTTTAAAGAAAAATTCCTGTTGGAACCCTGGAGGCTGAAAATTTCAGGCTTTCTGTGTTAAAAGGTGCTGACACCCAAGCAAGCACCACATTTGACTTGACACCTTGGAACAGGCTTCCAAGGTTGAGTGATAGCACTGGGATTGTGAGTGTGTAGTTTGAATAATATTATTGTGATCTCACGAGGTGAAAAATTTAGATTTAATATTTTAGTACATAACAGTACATGTGAGTCAAGATAGAGGACTTCGGGCATTGTCTGGGTCCTTCTTCTTCACCTTCTTCTTCCTTCTTCTTCATGGGTTTGGGTAGTTTTCTGTTATTGGGTGAAAAAAGTCCACATTGCGGGCCTTGAGTGATTATTACTGGGTCAAAAGTATAAATAATATAGGTGTCACCTTGTTATTGAGTAATTAGTGCTTAAATAACCTCGGAAAGAGTTAGAGGTACTCCATTTTACCTCATTTCTCTAACTTACTAGTTACAGCTCACAGCTTGTGAGTCTGTAAATAGATAAGAAATAATAAACATCCCAGTCCGAACACAAACCCATGTTTCCCGTGTATTAATCCCGACCTTGGCAGAGAGAAAAAGAAGCCAGAACCATCACAAATTCCAATCTTTTTTAAAGGAAAAGGCAAGCAAAACTATCCTCAACAAACACCATCCTGTGAACATGCAGATGGATCAATGCAGTATGAGTTCCAGCTGCATTACAGCATTCCCCCGAGCTAACGGGAGCAGACAGCAGTGCAGATTGTCACATTCCGGGTGGACACGGCCTTCAGGAGCTGGTACAGTCACACACTGGTATTTGCTGGCTGCAAAACAGTCTCAGGAAAACCTCTCCTCCTCACCTTCTCCTTTAGACAGCTCTTCTCACCCACACAACTCTTATCTGTCCTCCAGAGTGCCAATCCCTACCACTATCAGTGAATTAGTTCCCAGTGTTCCCTGATCTACTTTTTCACCCAATTTTTCTCTTCAGTGGATTTCCTTATCCTCACTTACTTCTCCCTGGATTTTCATCTTTACACCATTATTCTGTACTCATTTTATTCAGTTTCAGTGCTCTGCACTCTTTCTATTCCCAGCTTTCTGTACAGGTCTATACCCTTTGTTCCTAAGCTGCCTTTCCATGCACTCTGAATCCAAGTCCTACAGCTTCTGTTCTCACTTGAAGAGATTCTGCTTTTCTTTAGAGAGGACCTGCCACTTCAGGGCTGGTGAGCTGGGCTCCAGAAAACTGCTTCCCTAGAGCCAAACAGAGACTACCTGACACAGTCCCCACATCTTTGGCATGGATTATATAGAGTTGCCTCATTGCTGTAGGGCAGGCAGATCACACACAGGAGATGGGAAGGGAGCCAAGAGACAGGTTTTCAGTACTGAATCACATACCTGGGAGGGAGGGCTCTTCCAGGGGGTTCAGAAGATGCTCATCCAGGATAGTAATCTCACGTGGGTACTGGCGTTTCCCACCAAAATGGCTCTGTTGTCTTCCTGAAATAGTTTGTAGAATAGAGGAAAGAGGTGGGAGGACGGTAGAAAAAGTGATGGAAAATTTAGAGATTACATGAATTAATTAAGTACAACCATTTGGTTAAGATAAGTTAATATTGCCTTGGGTAGAAAAGGTGTTTTGAGCAATCATAAATTTGTATTATTCTTTTGAGCCTATGTCTTAGGTTAGCTACTTGTATCTGTGCTGAAAGCAGTGGGTGTTCACATGAACACAGACCCTCCATGTTATCCCATGCAGGATAAGCTCTTTGGTCTGCAATTTCTTCTAGCTGTGATTACAAGAGATTTTAGGAAAAACGTAGTGTGGGAGAACAGATCCCAGGTATTGATGTTCTGCTGGTCAAACAGGCAGGTGACAGTTCTGGACAGTCAAATGACTGGAGGTGTAAAGCAGAGTGGTGACAAAAATCATTGTCTTTGGTTCTGAATAGTTTCATGGCAAGTAATCCAGCTTAACAGATCACCCCCACCTCAGCAACCACCTCTGAGCACCTGAGAGCTCACTTAGAGAATAAATAAATAAAATTACGTGCCTCACTAACATACACACTTAAGAAACAGAAACATACCCTTGACACAAGCTGTAAATCTATGGACAAGCCTTTTTGAAAACCACAGAGCAAAACCATACATTTCTGACCACTGAGATAGGCCTTTGAAAACCAGCCCTTTCTCAGAGAGGAGGAATTTTAAATCAATTGCTGATCCAAAACACCTGAATGCCTTGAGAACACCATAATACCAATGCTGCCTTGCAACAGGAAAAAGTAATAATGAACCCTTGCCTCACGATCTGCAAGCATCCTGTTTCAATAGTTAAATTACCCATTTTTATGCAGACTTTTGATTGGAAAATCTCTAAGAAAAAGGACAGGCTTCTTTCCGTTTTGTGAGCCCTCAGCTAATTTAATACTGAACATTTTTCATCAGTTGAAAAACATTACAAATATTTCAATTTGTTCCAGTTGTGAGAATCTAACAGCTGCCTGATGCTCTGCTGAAAAGAGACTCACTCAGTTCCAGATGGACAATTATCTCTGCCACAAAGCCACTGCCCTAAATAGCAATAATTAACACCCTTGTTAGCTGTGTCAGAAAGGCCAAATAGCTAATTGAAGCATGGAGACCTTGCTGAGCTTTTACTCCTGAGAATATTCCCCCCAGGTCTGACTGAAGGCACATTGATGCGTGCAAATAAAAGAAAGCTTTGTACTGACACACTCTGTTCATACTGAGATGGAGAACTTCAATGTATGAAGTTGTCAAGCCAGTGAAAAATGTAATTAACCCAAAACAAATGAAATTAATCAAATGCAATGAGGAAAACAGAATGAAAAATACAATTCATGGCCAGAAAAGATGCTCCCCGAGGCCTGTGCTGAATTACAAATTCCAAAGGTCACAACAGTTTCAGATACTTAGCGATGTACAAGAGGTCTGGTTATGTTTGCCAGAGCAAAGGAATGTAAATCACCCTCTGAAACAGAGAGCTGATCTGTGTGTCTGCATGGATTTTTTTATGGCATCCCAACTGAGTATCCTAAGGCAATGCCTCATTTCCAAACAAACAGTCTTTCCTCCTTCTCCAAACACCCTCAAACCCTTACTCCCCAGAAGAAACTTTCTGTCTCCTCTGTACTAAGCACCAGATTATCTGCAACACAGGCTGAGCATCACCCTGTCCACATGAGCTGCTAACACTTTAAAGGCTGATGTTTTATGCACTGTCAGACATGAACTTGTAAGGTGGCATTTTCTACAAACCTAGTGCACCCCTGGGACCCAGCAGCTGGTGCTCCAGTCTATTTTAGTTTCCACTTCCTCTTCTAACAGCCAGCATGTTGACTGTAGAGTGAATGGAAGGGAACAAGAATTAAATAATATTAAGGTGGATCTATATCCAAAAAATGCAAAGAGCACAGACTTCCTTTCTCTAGGTTTTAGCTAACACTGATATCCCCATTGAAAAGAGACAGAGGGAGCTGTAAAGGAGAAAGAGAAGGCATCTTCTGCAGGCAGAGAGCTAAAGTAATTCACTCCTTCACTGCTTCAATGTCTCTGTGACTGTAATGAAAATAGAGATAGATATCTGGTGGCTGAGATTAATCAGAGTAAGATGCCTCAGAAGATCCTCAAGGTGTGAATGGTCTCCTCAGAGATGTCACCTTACTAATGCTGGTTGCAGTACTCGTGGAAATCGGACTTTGCTGGGTCAGGGACTCTAAAATCAAGAAGTAGAGACAATCTATACAAAAGCTCTCTTTGGAGAGTCTTGCCATTTATAAAGCAATCTTCTGGGAAATTGCAAATGATGTACAGACTGAAATACAATTTCTGTGCCGGGGCAGTAGAGTTTGGTAGACCACAGACCTGTGATCTTAATTGGAACAATACAATGCTTAGAGCACCAAAAGATAATGGAAAAGGCAGTGAGAAGGGCAACTTAACTATCAGCACTCTATTTGCTGTGCCAGTCCACATTTTCATGTTAAGACACTCAAAATTCAGACCTCTTCCTATATAAGCACTAGTTCACTGAAACTATGAAGTATCTTTATGCCTGTCTGCCTGAAGTTCTCACAATGAACCAGACATGCCAATCCGGTCTGTGACACTGTCTCATACAAGGTGATTGTATAAGCCAAAATGTGGGTTTGCCTCAGCTTTTTAGTGGGGAAAAACAACTGTCAGTGCCTAGGAGCTGCCATCCAAAGAATGGTCTGTTTGGGTTTTGTCCTTATTGATGTCTCTTGAGCTGCCCTCACTACTCAGTTGTTCTCTTAAATCTCACTGAACCTTTCCTCTCAATTTTGAGGTATATGGAAAACCTCACCTTCTTTCCCATCCTGCATACAAATACAGTGCTTTCATTCAGCACTGGGTTTTGTAGAGAGTTGAACTACAAGACTGAAATAGAGAAAATAATATTTACATCCTAGCAAGCAGCAAATCCTTCCTTCCTGCCATACATCCTTCCTGCTGCCCTCATGAAAAGAATTCACTGCTTGGATTTTAATTGGCTCTGTCTCTGACATCTGAAACCTGTCCTTGCCAGGGAGAAGTAATTTCATTACTGAAAAAACAGCAGAGCTGCTGGGCTTCTCTGCAACCTAACTGAATTAAAGTCATGAGAAGACAAATACAAGGGGGGTTGCTTTCAGAGGCGAGAAAACATCAATTTGCGAAGAGGATTCAAGGAACTGTGGCAAGTGCAAGGTTTCCGAGAAACATTTCCTTCGTGATGTGCTTCTTCTGCGTGACTCACGCAGCTCTGGGTCGTGCCTTCAGATGGGGTGAGTGCCAGTTGCTCCTGGACATCAAATTTATCCCAATTGAAAATAAGGAGTAACTTGGGCAGTCTAAGGGACAAGCTCTGATAACATTGCTGCAGGGGCATTTACAGCCCACCTGTTTGCCAAAGGATGCGTACCTACGCCACTCCCAGCAAAATGTCTGTGGGTGAACTGGAGGATCTATCTGCTCCCGTGAGGGCAGTGAGCTCCAGCAGCTGGGTGCACATCAGCTGGCCCAAGTACATCTGGAGTCACTCCACTTTCCTCAAGATTCCAAAACAACCTGTTAGCATGGAGGTCCCAAAGTGTTTGGGAGAGAGGGCTGTTAAAAAGCTGGAGTGAAAAAATCAAATTACCATAAAGAATCAGCTTTTTCTCTTAATTTCAAGTGAAACCGTGCATACTCAGCATTTTATAGAAGAGTGGTTTCAGTGCCCACAGAACAAAGGGACAGAGAAGAGGACACTGAACCAGAAAGGGATGGGAAGAAATAGTGGCTTCTGTTGAGCTTTTAACACATCTATTTTGACATAAGCCTTCCCATATGTTACGTTAGTGGCTACAGCTAGCCACTGCAGGGAGATGCCTCTACCCTAAATGCTGACATATTGGGTGTGGTGACACGTAGAGTGGCACAGTATCACCAATCCACATTTTGTCTGCAACAGAAATCACCATTCAAGTGTTGCATATCTTCCATTTCATTTGCAACAGAGCATGCCTTTTCCCCAGGGACAAAATAAGGCAGTTTCTAATAGTTGCAGGTAGTTCAAGTACCTAACTTCTTTCCCCTTGTCTGCTAAGAAAATCTACCCCAACTCTTGCTAACATGTTTCAAAGGGTAGTGCTGGCTCCATTTTTCTCTGGAATAATTGCCAGTCACGTTCACAGTAATGAAGCAAAGGAAAGCTGTTGTATATCTGGCAGTGATAGCTGACGTACCTCCTTACAGACAAAAACAAACTTGTTGGGGTAATCTAAATTTTATTGTCAGAGAGTCAATTTACTCCTTCATTTCCTTCCTTTTCTCCACAAAAATACGGTGACTTTCCCCTTTGATTTCAACTAATTTGTTTCAGCTGTCAATTACCAGGGTGCATAGGTCAGCAGGGATTGTGGAACAAAGGTGTGATGTAATCCTTCCCTTTATGGCTAAGGAGTAAGCCTAGTGTTTCTTGCCAAGACACACAGACAGGTCTCAGCTATGTGATACAGAATATCCCAGCTTAGAGAAAAGAAGGAGCACTGGGAGACTCTGACACAGAGTAAAATTGCCTCTACTTGCAACCTTCAGTAGGTCTGAGGTAAAATGGCATTGTGCTGAAAAAGCTGACACAAATGATCCATGCACACTCCGTGGGGAGAACAGAATGTGTGTCCTGGATCTGTGGGATGCTGATTGCACCACCCAAATTTTTGGGGGGATTCTGCAACGTTTGTGGCTCACCGTCAGCGAAGCAGTCCAGGCCAAATGTAATGTTGTCGATAGCAATGTCAGCTTGGGAATTCCAGCCCCAGCTTGCCAGGAGTTCCAGTTGAAACCTTTGCAATAAGACAAACGTTTTAGAGAAGACCAATAAAGGACTAAGAAGAGGGAAAAACAAAACAAAATAAACAAACAACCTCCATAAAAATACAATGTTCCCTTATCATGGAAAAAAGATCATCACTATTCACAATTTTTCCTCCAGACAAGTCCAACTGAGCAGCCAAAAGGGCTTGCTATAAGTCTTAAACACATATCAACCCCTCCTAAGCACCACAACATTCATACAATTTCACGTTTCATGGGGAACAAGAATGAGAGCCCTACTTCTCCTGCTATCTGCACATATGTACAAACAACTGTCCCCCACTAATTGTTATACACAATCAACCATCCATATTCAATTACCAGAAACAGTCAGAAATCAGACAGGGGGAAAAAATATCTCCTTCTTTCCACCCCCGAAGAGATAGAGTAAAAACGAAACAGAATATCCAAATGTCTTGGGCCTGATCCTCAGCCAATGTAACAATGCAGAAGGTGACATGAGTTTGTTTTGGAAGGGTAGGACATTATAAATTTCAGCCATAATTCTTTGAACAATTAGCTCCCTGGGCTGTCTCATCTTTTTCCACTATGACCAGGTGCTGCTTATCTAGGAGCTCTGTTGCATCCCATGTGTATTGCTACCTTCTGAATTCACAAGGAAGAAAGAAAATGAGCTGAAGGATCTCCTTCTAATGGATAGGACTGGATTGTTTTTCATTACATTTCAGAAATAAACAGATGTCTGATGTCCAGTCCATTTAGAGCTTATTAAAAGCATATGGACAGAACCTCTATTGCTGTCTCTGGTGAAGCTCAATGATGATTTATGAGAGATCAAGCACTGTCCTGCTGAACACATTAATCATTCAGCCTAGAAACACACTTGTCCCAAATTAGTGGCAATAAAATATGTGTGTGCATTCCACCCACCAACCAAATGTTGGTTGATATCCACAGTTAGTCGCATAGCTGCATACAAATCCTTAGAGATAAATTGCTTTTACCCTAACTCAAGAATGACACCTTGTGCTTAAATGAAAGCATCCACACCTTCAGGATCTGAGCACTCTGGGAGTAAGTGCAGTAAATGCAAATCAAGGGTCTCTTAAATGACCTCTTAGCTGTGGTGTAGTGGGGGAATTTTTCATTAGATCCCCTTCCTACAGAAACCCTCCTTTTCAATAGCAGGCTTAGCTAGAGCACTTTCAAACCTTGTATGTAAATCCACTGACAAATGACAATAATTCCCCCATCCGTCTGGTGGAGGAGAGTCAGAGCACCCTGAGCCCAAAACCAGGGCACTTATAGGATCCACAGGCATAGACACAGCACCACATCCTACCCCTTACTGAGGGCACTCACATGGCATCACAGCCTTGGTCAGGTCAATCTGCTGTGTCTGGTCCATGGAGACAGAGCAGACAAGGATCCCTGGCACTACACCACCAGGTTGGTTTCTGCTCCTGCTGAGTACAAGAGGGACCTTGAGGAATGACCCCCCTCCCCGCCCCAGTGCATGATAACTGACATTTCACAGCCTCTAGGCTCTGTATGCCTCCCCTTCCTCTTAAATTCATGAAAAGGGGAGAAATCTGCCTTTTGAACTCAGTGCTGTGTTAGCCAGAGGGGTTTCCAGTGTTCCTGTTCATTGATCTCATTTTGCTGACACCAACAAATTGTGTTCTCCAGCTCTCTGTTGTCTGGTCTTCTGCCTGCTTGGTTTTCCTCTGATAGCATTATTTTTCCTTGTGTGTGTGAACCAAGTAAATGAATTTGCCTGCCCACCACCAGAGGCAGTTTTTCAAAGTACCTAGATGCCCAGCTGGGAGGGAAACTGTGTCTTCCTTCTCTCCTAAGAAATAAATTCATTGGATTAAGATCTTGCTAAAATCTACCTAAACAGAGCTTTTGTGTCCTCCTTGTTCTTTTTGCTAAGGTTTCTCTTCTTCTGGCCCCATCAAGCAGTTCATGGCCTGCAAATTCTTGTGTTTTAATTCATGCCTACTCTTCTCCCTTTGTGACCTGTCCCCTTCCTACCCACTTTACTACTGCCTACCATCCCCTTAAGGAACCAGGGGAAAATACAGCACTTTCCTATAGCAGGAAAAGGACAGGAGTTTCCCAAAGATTTGGGATACAGAAAAACAGCATGCCAGCTCAAAATCTGGACTAAAAATTACCCTAAGCACAACACTGCTAGAGCTTGCATTAGCAAGGAAAGCTGACAAACACTCATAAATACACAGAATAGTCATTCATGAAGTACCAAACTGTAGTAAAATTGTCCAGCAATGCTCATCACACACTTCTGTTTACAACTGTTTCCAACTTCCCCAACATCAAAGCGATTTAGGCTGAACTCTTCTGTTTTGGGTGATTTGGTATGACTTTTCTAGCAGTCAAAACATTTTGTGAGTGTTAAGCATGAGGCAATGCAGGGACTCATGGCTCTGACCATGCTCAAAAATGCTGGCAACTTCTTAAGCACTCTGTGCTACTAGGTATTGGAAATGGGATCTGAAATTTGTGAGGAAGGGAGTCGTGGCAGACATGAGTTTTGGTGTTTGATTTTTTTTCAAGTGAATGAGAATCAATTAAAATGTTAAGAAAATATCTTGGAAATTTTTAAATCCCTGACTTCTCCTTTTTTTTTTTTTTTCTTTTTTTTTTTAATCCTGCAGTCTCCTCTTCCCTGGATATCTGAAAGTCTCAGGCAAAATGGTATTTTCCAAGCAGTGCTATTATGAACCATGTCAGGTCCTGCTTCAGCTAAATGAGGTGAGAACTGCCCTTCCAAATTAATGGATAAACATTTTCTTCTCCAGCCTTTCTTTCTGTTGCTGATTCTGGCCAAACAGGAGAAAAAAGGCTGCCTGAACTGAATCCAGAGTGAACAAAGTGTCATCCTGGGAGAGGCTGGGAGCTCACAGGGAATTTTACAACAGAGGGGCTTGGACTTGGTGTGCAGGGGGTTTGGGCCCAAGACCTACAGAGAGAATTAAATGGCCAGTCAAACAGGAATACTGGGAATAAACCTTTACTCTAGGTCTGGGATCATTGAAATGAAAGTGCAGAAGAGATAGCTAGGAGAAGGGAAGTGCAGGGAAGGGATTCAGACTTAATAGTAAAAAAACAAAACAAAACAACACACAGAGACAGCAGCTGCTGGAAGAGAGATGGAAACAAGAATCAGGGAGGAGTTCAGGGAATTTGCAACCAGATGCACAAGACAGATAAAATTGGTTCCCAAATGGGAGGCTGAAGCAAAAGAAAGAGAGACCAAGTATATAAAAACAAGGAAGAAAGGCACTGAGTGCCCACAGAAGCAGGTAAGACAGGACAGAAGGAGTAGAGCATGGAAGCAAAACCACAAGAGGACTGGGATGGAGCCTGTGTGCTGGGAGCATAAAGATCAGGGTTTCCTCCCTTGGGGAGGAAGCTGCAGCATCTTCTAGCAAAGTGTGTGCTTGTTCTGTGTCTGTTATAGATCAGTGCAGCAAATGGCAACTTACTACTTCTGTCAGTCACCTGGCTGGCACAGGGGGTACAGATTTGCCTTCTAGACTGAACTGTTCCATCCTTACCCACAGTGATTGTCACTGTTGTGCCACTCAGTTTTAAATTTGAAAATGTCCCAGAAAAAGGTTAGATGAAGTAAAACAAGATAGAACTACTTGAAGCACACTGTAATAATAAACACATGCAAGCCCTACCTACATCTTTAATTTTGCCTAAGTGCTCAACTTTTTCAAACATTACAGCATTTGAACATTTGAATATCCATTTTTTTCATGCCATTCTGGCTAATGCTCAGAAGAAGCATCTTGCTGTCCATTCCCTCCTGCCACCTAAGATCCATTTTGCTTCAGAATTAGGGGCCAATATGGAAATTGGAGGCTTCAAGGAACAAAGCATAAGGGGCTGCATGTCATCAGAGGAGGCAGAAGGTCTTAAATATCTCTGAAGAGCCCCTTGGTCTCTGCTGCAAACAGGTCCACAGTAGAGTGCCCAGAGAAAAGAGCTATTCTGCACTGATTCACTGGCCATACTTTACACATGTATAACTGAACAGATGCTGATCCACAGGGCTTCAGATTGTGTCAGACAAGAATATTAAACACAGTGCTAGCAGGCAGACCAATCCAATACCCTAAAGGAATCATTCATGGTAAAGGTGTGTATGGTAAACACATGATAATACTGAGACAAAAGGTATTCAAGAAATTAAACTAGAAAGAGGATAGTGCAACCTTTATAATATTAATAGGGTGAATGGGGTTTTTTTTTTCTTAACTTTCATGTGAAACAGGCCTTCCTCAGGAATATTCAAAAAAACCCAAAATCCCCAGACTGGAGAAATCGAAAAAAAGTTTATGTTGTGCAAAATAGCCAGCTACCAACCCAAGCTACATAGCTTGAGAGTGAGTGACACTAGATGAGGGAAGAGAAATGCCTGAATAAAATTTGATTGCATTGAAATTCTTTGAATCTTCAATATTTCACTTCATTTGAAAACCAATGTTGCAGTGTATTTCCACACCTAAATGCACGAAAACTTTAGTGCAAAGCTCTTTCCCTTTTCTGAAATCATTGCATCTGTAATGTGGCAAGGAAGGATCTCCAGCTGCCCAGGCTGATATAGATGCTAAACTGGACAGCTGTGTTGGCTAAAGTGTGGCATTGCCACCCCTTTGACTCACGTGAGTGCTCTTTGCTGTGGGAGTACAAAGTGCAGCTATGCTAATGCAGCTGTTTCCCTGCTGGGAGCACTTCACCCCTGGGAGTACACTGGCTTGCTCACATTGTTAGAAGGTTTTTAGTACAGATGCTTGCTGTTCCCAAAACCTAAGTACTGTTTGAGGCTGCACAGAAGTGCAGTCACCTGGTGTGGGCTTGTGTGGAGCTAAGCCCTGCATGTGCACAAAGAGATGCACTTATGGCAGAATACTTCCTGAGCAAGCAGCATCACTTCAAAACAGCCCTGAAAGGAGGCAGGAATGAAAGTGACACTTCACAGTAAAGATAGTAACAATTTACTAAATCTATAGGGGTTATAGCCTGGCTGCTGACAGCGAAGCTCTCACCTGTTCTGAAGCACTGGCATTGGTAAGGTGATGAGAAACCAGTGGTCACTCCAGCTCCCTGCCCTCTCCCACATTGGCAAGGTGATTGGAGCATCCTTTATCTCTTCCCTGAGAGAGAAGGAGACTGTACCATTGTAGCTACCAAAAACATGCACTGAAAATTGAACCTGTAACAGAGGAAGAAGAGGAAAAGAATGGTAATCTGTGACAGAAGGGAAAGGTAGTCACTTCTCCCCTTCCTGGGAATTTGAGACACCAGACCTCCAAGTCTGGGTCGAACTCTTTAATGACAGAAATCACTAAGCCCCCACTCACTGACTGTATTTGACTCAGCACCATTTCTAGCACAGAATTTTCTCAGGGAAGACCCAAACTGACACTCCTGTTGGGCAGCTGTTTTTCAGCCACTGATGACAATATCCACACCCTCTGACACCATCTGGGTGAGAGGACTGGTTTCCTTGTGATTGCCTTCTGTGCCCCAAATAGCTTTGAAACAAGGGCTGTCTCTAGAGGCAGGAAACCTCAGTCCATCTACCTGCTCCAACTCACAGGCACCACCTGAAGTGTAGCACCCCTAAGACGTGAGCAACAAAATCACTAGGCCAAAGCATGCTTTGCAGCAGGACTTGTTCCTCTTTCTTTGGAGCAACCACTTCCAGTTTGCCACAGAGCAAGAGAAAGTTGCCATTTCTACCCCTGCTTGGAACACTCAGCTGCCCTTTGTGTTACAGAGAGCTCCAGTACTGGCAGAAAAGGGAGCACACACATGTTCTCCAAAGAACAGCCATGGAAGCTCCTCGATCCTGCAATGTGGCCTCAAACCCTTGCCAGTGGAGGAGAGAATGGATCCAGATCTCCTGTGGCCTGTAAACAATAACCAACAGCTACTGCTTCTCCTCTCCTGGTTTTGTGAACGTATCTCCAATCATATTTTATTTTGTTTATTTTGTACCCAGAAATCTTACCTGGATTTATAAGTAAGTATAAATGCCAAAGTTATGTTTCTGGCACCTGCACTCTATTTATTTTTCCAGCTCTAATTAAGAGGCATCAAAGCTTTCTTTTTTTCCCCTAGCAAGACTGGACTCCAGCTCAAACTTGCAGCTTAATTTTCCTAAGTGTTATGACTATAATATTGTTGAATATTTTTAATTCCATCATCTCAGAGCTGCAAGGCAAGTTGTGATTTTATCAAGGCCAGGTTGCATTAACCTTTTGAAATTCCTGAAGAATGTGATCAGAAGTTTATTATATTCATCTATTTCTGGAAAAACTAATGCCTTCTAACTTCACACTCCTGTTCTCAGTGAAACTATCAAGTTTATTAACTCCTGCACAAGTATTGCAGAATTTATGAATAAAAAGCTCAGCAGGTGTACTAAAAGACTAAATGGCCCAGCCAGACAGCTCCCTTTTCTACAAACCCTGGCTGCCCCATACAATTTAGCTGTTGGGCACCTCTCAGAGGAGTAACTCCTCCTAACTGGTACAGTTAGGCTGGGCAGGTTTCCACAAGGAGTAGCTGATTTGGGGCTTCTCCTTTCACTTACTGGGGATGCACCTCACGTCTCCTTTCCAGTTGTGAACAAGTGGCCAGCCAGGCAGAATAGCCAGCTCTTCTGCTTTCCAGTGTTGTATAGGGTGTGCAGAGGGACAGGAGAACAGGCTAATTGTGCAAATAGTGCCTACAGCCTGATGATTTACTCCACAAAGGTGCTAAGACAGAGTGACACACCTGGTAGTCCTCAGTGGCAAGGCTGTCTGGCAGGCTGGTACTGTAAGCCTTGGCCACACCACTTGTGTGAGTGCTCTCTGCTCGCAGGTAGAGGAAGTGTCCTGTGAACACAAAAGTGAATCAGAAAAGACAGAATGACCTTTCGCTCTCCTGTGTCATCTCTTGAAGTAATTTAACGTCATTAATGTTACTGTAGGTAATAAGTAAGCATTCTGTAGGTGCAAACAGGGCTTGAGAGCAAATCTATTAGTGAGGTTATAGTAAACACTCTGGTAGAGAGTTTCAGCAGCACAAAAGTCAACACCCCAAACCTTTCTTGGAATGTGGGTGAATAAACCTCAGATATCACTCAAGATCTTCCCATACAGAGGCACACACCAATCTACACTCCTAATTCCTATACCATTAACATCAATGACTCTTGCTGAGACAAGCACTGGGCTGGAAGAGTTTATTTGCAGTCTTTGTTTCCAGGGAGAGCTTACACAAGCTCTCAGGAGACAAACAGGACACTTGTATGGAAACCTTTCATTTTGGCAGGAACTGTGAGGCAAGACTCAGGTGTGCTAACACTTCTAACTTTCAACCTAAACAGCTGAGGGTCTGGCCTCCCCCCTTATTTAGCACATTTACAGTTCTGCAGCTCTGGGAATTATTTGACTCTTTTTTTTATTATGGTATTTTATGTCAAAGAATGTGTATGGTCACTTGGGATGTTCTTACATGTGATGCTCTTCCTAACCCACTAGTGGAGTCTGTCAAGGGTCTTCAAAAGATTTGTTTTTACAAGCTGCCTAGTTCTGTTGGGCAATTTTTATCTTGTGATGCAGCATTTATCATATTGCTACTGAAGTACTCTGCAACTGCATAGCTCATAAGAGGAAGGAGGAGGGAAGAAGTATATATTACGTGACTTTTTAAAAGTGAAGGAGGATCTTTGAGAGATTTGTGTTAACTTTTTTGCAGAACTTGTTTAATATAAAGTTTTGAGGCATGTTCAAAAGTTAATTTTAGCTACGTGTGAAGTTGTTATAGATAATACTGATGCTGAATTTCATTTGACAATGATGCCAAAGTTTTTAAACCAATTTAAATGAACTTAAGTTCAAGGCTATTTTGTGCATGCATACACAGAGAGTGGGAGAGAGAACAATGAAGCACCTACCACCAGTGGCTTGCAAAGTAGACCCTACAAATGAGTCCTCTTGAATCGTTTCAGAAAAGCCCCGAATAGACCAAGGAGATGCTGCAGTTTCATTCAGTGTCCAGCCACACAGACCTTCTTCAAAAGAGCAATGTGAACCCTCTGGGAGACTTTCTACAGTCGAGAACAAGAAAAAGTAGGAAAATAGGAGCAGCTTGATTGTGGAAGAACATAAACAATAAAAAAGTGAAAATCCATTGTGGTTGTCCAAGTTACCCAACCTGTGCTACACTTCAAAATAGTTTGCTTCAAAAACATTTTGAAAATATTTTCAAAACTATTTCAAAATAGTTTGTCTCATTTGTTTATTTCCACAGTCATCATTACACACTTTGCTTCTGGAAACATTTGAGACTTTTTTGTGCTGTCCTACTCTAAATATGGCAAAACTCCAGCCCCTGTAATCTCAGGAATGGCAAATCACTGCCACATATTTGTAAAGGTCTTGCTACATATGAAATTACAGGCATCACGAAGTTTTGTGTCCACTTAAAGGAAGGCAAATCAATAGATTATTTTAAATCTGCACCACTGTACTTGGAACAAAGCTAAACATTTCTTCTCAGCACCACATATACTGAACTCTGAACTGGGATCTTGGAAGGGCAGATTTATGACACCGTAGGTAACTAAGAGTGGAAAGATGATTAACACCTTTCCCTGAAGGGAAGGTTTAGATCTTGGATTCAGAAGGAAACAGCTTCAGCTGCAGACATGGAAATGAGGTTTTGCCATTTATTGAAGTAGCAGTAACTGTGAAGGGAAGGTCATTGAGCTCCTTACTGCAATACTTAAGAAACCAAACCAATTTTCAAAAAAATCCATTTTATTCTATATAGGGTGAATTTTCAAAGAGAATCTTAGTATCCAATTAATGTAAATGGGCCAAATTAATTCAGGAGGTAAAATACTGAATTAATCTAAAGATAGAATCAATTTAACTTATTTTTTATTCTAAATTATTTCTTCTAACTGAATGAAGGTTCCCGTGAAGTGTCATGCCACATACTCACCACACCTCACTCCTTCCTCTTTGGCAGGACAATCACTGATGAACTCACAGATCTGTAGGTGGCTGACACAGCCTCCATGAATGCAGGGGAAGGTTGAGCCTTTGTCATATATAAAAAGATCTTGATTTTCTTTATCTAATGGGAAAAAAAGAGAACTAAATCCAGAGATGAGTTGACAGAATGTGTATGACCCTTCATGTGTATTAGTTTTCACACTTGTCCTTTGTACGATAAATATCTCCTTTTTTCATGTAAGTTTCTATCCAGCATGAGATTCCTGGACCAAATTTGTTGCTCTTTTCTCTCTCATGAGTTTCTTTTGCTGTGTTTGTGATATCTTTAGATAATTTTGGGTTTGTTGTTTTGTTTTTTTTTTACTGGAGGGCTTTCCAGTTTCCTACCGTGATGTGCTCCTCAGCTCTGCAGACGTGACTGTGCAGCTGCCAGGCAGCTGTGACATGCTGCATGGCACCCTGCTGCTGGAGGCAGGGACACATTTATCTCCAGCCCTGACAGACACATTGCTATGCCCTGTTGGGGCTCAGGTTTAACCAGCACTTGGGCTGCTGACTCATTTCTGTGCCAGCTCCAGCTGTGGCATCCAGCCCAGGAGGGAGCTGCTTCCCCAGCCAGTTGGCTTGCTGAACACGATTTTTATTCATGCACCCTAACTAGTCTAGTCAGTTCTAGCCTGGGAGCATTTGACTGGACTGCACAGGTACCCATCAGCCAGGCTGAACATGATTTTTAAGTCTGATATTTCCAAAAAGCATGACTCTTAATGCACCCAGCCTGTTCTGTGGATGCATATGTGCCCAGACCTGTTATGGATCTGTTGGCCTTTAGCAGAACCCTGCACAGAAATTCCATTGGGATTGCTACTACTCTGGAAAACATGCAAAAGTTAGGGAACCAATTGCAGGAGAAAGAAAAAAGAACACCTCTGCAGCAATCCAGGTACACACTCTGAAATAATATTTTTTCAAGACACTGTTTTGTGCCAGATACATGCACCAGGTTATTTAGAGACTGAGAGCACAGTGCTTCAGACTATGCATCACCTCAAAACTCTAGGACTGTCAAAAAATATTACATTAAAAATATAACATGTTAAATTAAAAGAATAATGACAACAATTAAACCTCTAGTATGATCAAAACCATGTTCACAATAGTGTGTTCTTTTTGCATTACATTCCAAGCTATTTCTACAGAGTCTGCAAAATGGAAACAATAACATTATATTATCTCATGAAATTCAGGAACTGCAGATGATTATGTCCCCATCCTGAAGACTGCCTGTGCTGACAGACTCTTGTACTTCCAAGAAGCCTAAATGACATTAGCAAGGTTCTGTGCTAGCACTGAGGATCATTTGCATGACATTCAGAACAAAACTGTAAGCTCCAGATAAAGCTGAGGCCTTAGCTGAGCACTCAGTACTTTAGAGAAAATAATTACATTCTGATTTTCACTTTAGAGAGAAATTCTCAGCCTGGCAGTAGCAAACAGGCCCCATTGGTGGCAGATAAATGTTTCTTTTCTTCATAGATTTGCTAGATAACTCCCAAGTATGAAAAAGGCTTTGGTTACACAGGGTAGACTGTTGTTCTTGATTATCTAAGGGAGAAAAATACTAAATGCTAAAATAATCTAAAACATTTTTCATCCTTGCTGATGGATTCAGCATAAGTCCAGTTGGTTTTGGTTTGTTTCCCATACAAAGATCAAGCCAAGCAAAGCTGAAAAGCAGAGAGGGTTACCTAAATTAGTTCTATAATTCTGAGTTACTCATCTTTCTTCTAAATCCTGGTCTATCCCTCATCACCCTTATCCATTTTGGTGAGGATGCATCTGGTTATTCCAAACCTGTCTGTGTTGCAGCATACCATGAAAGCAGTTCCTGAGCTGCAAGGAGCCCAGCGCCAGTAGTCCAGCCTCCTGTGCTCCACAGTTTGAATACACCAGGGTGATTTTGAAAGGTCTTTCTATTCGTCCAATCTGGGCCGCCAGGTATTTCCATTTCATCCTAGAGGACAACAGAATGTTATCAGACATACACAAAGCACATTGGAATCCATGGAGTCTCTAGCATAAAGATTCTGCACCCTACCAAAGAGCAGTAATAGTATCCATGTGGGAAATGGATCAATGGATGCAAATAGCAAGATAACAAATGAGTATTAATATAAAACAAGTGATGTTTAGCCTAGCAAGCTCATGTCAGGTTATCTTTGCTGCAGAGTGTATTGGTAATGATGAAGAGATCCAACTATTCCCAATGATTCTTAAATGGGTCTTAAATCATCACCAGTTGTGGACACGCTATCCCAATATGTGCTTTCCACATACATGGTTGTGTTCTGTTTGCTTTTGAAAGTACAGATCAACCAAGCAGCTGCACAAGTCACTGGATCTCCTCAAGCCAACACTGACATTGTGTGTTCTGGAAGTAAATGTCTGACCCTGAATGTTCTTGGTTGTGTCAAGAGTGAAAACCTTTATCTGTGTGTTGTCTGTCTGATTTTCCACCTTAGCAAACTACAGTGCACCCACAAAGCCAGGGATGGAAGAGAAGTGCTGTTCCAGGAAATGCAGATTACTTGTGCCCTTTACATTTCACTACAGAGCAAATGCCATAACCTGCAAATCTAGACTGCAAAGGTTTCTCAACTGTGCAGCACTTGTGGCAGTTTGGAGAAAGACAAGTGATCCCATGCACCCGAATGTTAAAGATAGTTGTCAGACATTAAAAGCTAGAGAGAGATACCAAAAGGGAATTTTTGAAGTACCTCATTCAATTAAGTCTGATAGAAGTCAAGGTATCCAGGTGTCATTTAAAAACTACAGCAGACTACTTAAAAACATTTTTATTTTATTTTTGTTTCCAAAAAGTGTTCTTATATCCTGTGTTTACAAGACAGCAAAATACAGTTAAATGTATGTGTCATTATTTTGTTTTGAGCAAGGCTAGTGAGAAAGGAATCCTTGCTCTATCAGACAGAGATAATTTTACCCACATTCTATACACTGCTGATGTTACTGGGGCCACTCTGGACAAGTGACCTAAGTCAGTGCCAATGGAGTAATAAGAAGGCCAGGCCACAGTGTTAAGACATGTTGATCAGCTCTGCTCCTAGTACTACTTTTTCATTTAGGAAATGCCTTCAGCTGCCATGAAGTGGTCATGTAGCCCCTGTCCTGCACCAGAAAAGCCTTAGAAGGCAACACCCAGATTACAAACACATCTCTTCTGGACTCAATATAAAAATCACAGAACCGTATTTGCAACCTGCAAAAAATCCAAAGCAACTTTCATATTTTATCACCCTCTCTTGCATTTTTCCCTCCACAAACCAATTTTATAACTTTGTTTAGATAATTTTTACTATCCCTTCTATGCCATCCATCCACCTTTCACTGTCACAATTGTACACGTGCATAAATACCCACAGATACCCTGAACTCATACGAAACTGAGCTCCTCTTACAAAGGTGACCCTATTTCCTCTATTTCCTCTATTTCCTGTCCCATTATAATATATTGAATAGGTCATTATAATTTAGTTCATCTTCAGAAAGGTACAGCCCTGAATTGCAGCAGCAGCATCTCTACTTCCCAACATGAGAGAACAACTGCTTTGCTTTCATTTTGTATTCCAGTACAGCTTCAGGAACATCCAGCAACTATAAATATACCTCAAAAATATTCTTATAAATATATCCCCCCTGCCACACTGTGGGACAACATCCAAGACCATCCAGCACTGACCCAGAACTGAGTCACTTCTGCTACATGACACAGCTTTGCTCATCACTCCATTGCATCCTGCTGACCACAAGAATGAATGAACCATGATCAAATTGGTTCAATGAGCCAATAAGGGTAAGGACAATGCTTAAATCTTCTGGATTTAGCTATTAGGCATACTAGACCTGTCAAGCACTGAGGCATAGTTCTAGTACTTCTACCAAGTTACAACCCACCCTGCAGCTGAGACATCAGAGCATTGCCAGTGTTAACACAACACTGAGTGCAGGAACCCGTGGCTCACAGCCTCTGATTCACAGCCAGTGGTACATTCAGCAATAGCAACTAAAGAGCCCCACAGCTGAAAACAATGACTACTTCAGCTGCTGCACCTTAATCCGATATGCTTTATGAGCCAGACACTTCAGAACTTGCTGTTTATAGACTGGTATATCAAAATAAAACGACTAGTCATCTAAGTCAACAAACCAAGCTCTGAAACGTCATAACTCAGGCAGACACACTGTCCATTCTGCCATCTCTGCTGGGAGAGCTGTGGTATCTGGTAGAAGAACAAGGCCACCATATTAACTACTTCTGTGAATTGCCAGCTCTTCTGAGTCAGAGCACTTAGATCCCAGGAAGCATCCTAGTTCTGCGCTGAAATATCTCTGGTACTGAAATTTTCTGCATTTATAACACCGCAGAAAAAGCTGTCTGGCATCCAAATTGCAAAAATGACAAGTGGCTTTGCATCACATAGAGTGCTTTTGTATATGAAGTCTCTTCATCATCAAGGTATTCCCCTTCAGAGAAAGCCTGACCCCTAGATCCAACTGCAGCAGGATTTCTAATGCTGTAAATAATTACACCTCCTTTGCTTGGTCCCACCATTGAAACGGAAGCTACTCAGAGCCAATGTAATTTTCTTAATGGAATCAGGAACGAAGCCCATTGTTGATGCAGCAGAAGATGGATCATTGCAGCAGGCTTGCAGATAAGCCAAGCTTGGCAATAACTTTACTATTGATTTTATGTCAAACCAGATCTCAAATATCAAGGCATTACTCTTCTTCTAAAAAGAGATGTTAAAATTCATCTGTAGGCATGGAAGAACTATCAGGGTCTGACATCATTCTGAGAAATTTGCATGGATAGAAGGTTTGGAGATGCAAGCTATCTAATGCTTAAGGCAAGAGAATTCAAGATTCACCCTGAAAACTTTTAATTCCAAATTTTCTTTTGTAGTGTTCACTTTGGGTTTTCATTAGCCTCTCAATCTTCTCTGCTGAACAGATGTTTTCCATCCTCCTCTTACCAATCCTTTCTACAATGTGATTTTTCATATCCAACAAAGGTAACTGATGGTTAATTTTAGGAAAGATTTTATGTAAAGAATAACCATTTCTTCATCAGGACTGAAAAATGCAATAAAGCAGAACATGAAAGCTGAAACATTTTCTAAATTAGGGAGGGGGACACCCTGCATGGGTTTTCCACAAAGCTATGTATGTTAGCTGCTTCTAGACTCAACCAGTGAACATAAAAATTAGAAGTTTTACATTACTTTTATATACACAGGAAGCTGTTGTCTGCAAGTCCTCACAAACATCCAGTGCTAACCACTGGACTCCTAAGGAAATAGAGAGAGCAAAATACATGCCTACCACTCCTGCCTTCACCAAACTCTTAGAGGGTTATTCTTTGACACGGTATATTTTTGGGTGCAAGCTCAAGAGAGGAACAAGAGGCATTTACTGAATCATACTCCCAACTTAGTGTTCAAAATTCATAGTCTTGGAGAGCAGCTGGACAGCCTCACCCTTTCTAGATACACTGTGCAATCAAAATGGCTCTGCTTGTTGTTGTCAGCATGAATTTAGACATTATCTGAGAACACTTACCAGGCTGCTCTCTTGTCATCTGTACAGTAGGAGAAGTTAAATAACTTTTGTGGATAAAAACAACAACATTAGTAGAAGTGTCAAAGATGGCAAGTTTTTTTTCAAGTGTCTCAGAAGATGGTAGAGCATTTTATCACCACCACCCCTACAAAAAAAAGGGGGGGAGACACAAAAAACTAAGCAATAAACAGTTTGGTGAGGTTGGCTAACAGAAAACCCATGTGTGCACATGGCCATGAACTTTTTGTTTTCTGATCTACCGAGACTACCGTGGCCATTCCAGAATGAAAACAGAACAAAATCAGCTAGGCTTATTGACTAGAGAAAGTGGAAATATTATCCCTGCCCCAAATGATGTTTTTTTTTTATTTTCAATGAAGTGTGAGTACTTAGAGTTGAACGAAACTAGCTTTTTACTGAAACAGTTTTGGCTGACAACACTGAAATAATTGTGGTCCACAACAAACATAAGCATGTGAAAACACTCAAACCCACACAGGACTCAAGAATTTTCAACTGTGGTTGATTCTGGGTCTGTGGGGTAAAGATGAAAAGGTGGGATTAGCAAAATAGTAAAAACATTTAAGAAAAAAAAAAGTTGTAAAAAAATATGTTAGATGTGACCTGAATAAGCACCATAACCCTGAGAAAGTGAAAACAGTTTTCTGAGTTAAGTGCCAGACAAAGAAGGCTCAAACTTGCAAGCAGGACTACAGGCTCCTGATGTTTGAGCTTTACTGACATAATGAGAAATAAAATTTTATATATATATATTTGTAAATACCTAGAATTTCATACACCTGACTGCCTCAGCAGTTCTCCTTCTAATGGTAATAACTCAGAATACCCATGATCTATAGGTGTGGTATTTAAAAATAAACATTGTGACTTTGCCCTGCTTGTTCAGAGAACATGGTACTGAAAGTCCATCTGTTCCTTTTTTCTTTCCTTAAGGCTTATGTGTGAAAAAGTAGTGGCAGCTTCAATACTACCAATTTACTGATAAATCCTACTATCTAGTGAGGTGAACAGGACAGAAACTTTCTCTTACATGTGACATGTATCCAAGCTATTGGGAACTGTGTAGCTGATGGATCCTGAAGGAGAAATCACCATCAGGAGGATGTTTCTAGGTCCAAAAGAGGAGAGTTCACTGAATTAGTCTGGTGCAGCAGGAGTTAATGATGAAGTATAGCTTGGTCATGTAATTGAGAGGTGACAAAAGGGACTGAAGCAGGATTTTCTGGAGTGTCTGATTATCTGCAAAAAGTGCCACCTAGCCTTTTTTCTATGTCCAGGTTTCTACCCTGATCTGAAGACAATCCCTTGGTAGTAATTTTCACTGGTTACACTAGGTACTGCACATGGGCATCTGTCTCAAGGTCACCTGCTCATTGTCCTCCTTGTTCTGCTCTAAATTGTGCAGCAGTGTTTGGTTAAGACAGAAAAGCTTGTACAACTCCTACTCCCTGTGCAAAGTCCCTGTAGAGTGGGAACACTTCATGGTGGTCTCTCCTTAGCAACCACTGTTGTTGAAATCTTAATCATGGAGAGAATGTTTGTTTCAGACTACCTGCCCAGCAAGAAGCAGGTTAATCACTGTGTTAGAAATAAATTGTCTTCTCCCCGCAGGGTCAGGTTTTGTTAATTGTACCAAGACTTTAACGTTTCACTGTAATGAGGGGGAAAAGGAAGGATATTTGATGGTTCCTAACTTTATGTCTTTTCTATCCTCCTTCTTATCTTGATTTCAAACAGAACTTGCTCTCCTCCCCTGTTTAAAATATTAAGAGTAAATTCTCTGAGCTTACCGGTGCTTCATTTTATTCAGTAAGAAAAAGTAACACCAGTGTCTGTGCCAACTTCCAATAAATCTTAAAATGCCAACTTCATTTTAATAAATCTAAATGCCATCACTTTTAGAGAGATGATCATCTCGACTTCACATAGAATTGTTTTGCAGTGCTGAAATAAGCTGCTTAACAACATCTATGATCAGTTCCAGAGATGCTGCAGTGAGACCAGCAAAGCCTGGTCTGATCAGTAAGGTGTAGCAAAAGGGTGTTTCATGAGTTTACATAGCAGAATGGAGCTGCAGCTGCAGAGGCCTGCCAAATATTAAAAAAGCAGCAAGGGCAGCTTTGAGTAGGTAGAAAAGGATATTAGAAATTAATCCCAGAAAATGCAACAGATTCCCAGTGAAATTGGCAAGGAGATGGAGAAGGAATAGCCAGGAAGGAAGTGAGCAACAGCTGAAAATGAGAGAGAAAGAGAGAGATCTGAAAGAAAAAAAAATAAGTTGTTTTAGTCAAACTCTGCTATCTTTGGCTGACGGGGACTCTTCACTACGGATCTCCATGGCAGCCTGGGGAGTGCCAAAGAATTCAAAGAAAACAAGAACTGGGATCTATTGCTTAAGTTCTCCCTGGGAGTCAGTCAGGTGATGGAAATAAAAAACTCTGTTATGTGTCTGACCCAGCTTCTTACAAGTTGGAGTGCAGCAAAGAAAAAACAAGCACATGGAAAATGGCAAAATTAGAAGAAACGTGGACTTTCCTCTTTCTTTTCCTCTTGTGATTTGTTCCCTTTACCCATTTCTCTTCCTTACTGCATTCTGCTACACACAGGAACGAAAAAGTAAAATGTTGGCAGGATCAAAGGGAATACAGGACAAGATCTGGGGTTGTTACATCTTCTTTTGTTTTCCTTCACCTCTTCTTATCCCAGTTTTTTCCCTCCCTGAACTCTACAAATGGAGCAGAAGTGGATGCTCCTGAACCTATTCGAAAGGAGGAAATGATTAAAGAGGTAAAATTAACCCACCTAAAAACGAGAATTGTGACCCCTGTAGCATTGATAGGGCCCACTGAATCCGTAGAGATATCAGTGATGTTACCAAGGCAGTTTTTGGACTGAATGCATTTTACAGCTGCAGTCCTAGAATCAGTGAAAAAATTAATCACTCTTCACTCTTCTAAATGTGAAGGAAGAACAGTGAAATCTAAGCTAGTGTGTTCTTTGCAAAGGGGACACACAAGACCTGTGCCTGTTACAGGCATCCTGTCAGGAGGCTGTGTGCTTCAGTCCTGACAGTTATACCTTTATTTTCTGCTGTAATCTCAAGAAAGCAAAAGACACTGATAAACAGCAGCCTGGAGGAATTCCACTCTACCTTGCAATTCAAAGGCTTAACAGTTGAAAATTGATTGTCTTACCTGGAATTCTCCTCATGGCCAGCTCTCAGAGAAGTAATTGTGTTTTTGTTTGTCTCCACATATTTGATTTCAACTCTGAATCTCTGGAGGAGAGGAACAGCATCCTGTGAACATACAGCCAGTTCCAGCAAGCAAGAATCCAAGCTCCCAGGCAGGATGGGGCTTTGCAGGCTGAACTCGCATCTCTCTGAGAGTCTGCTGGTGTTCAGGAGGAAAATGTCCCCTGTGAAGAGAAAAAAACCACAACAAAACAAGAGACACACAGCATGGATGGAAGAGAGATAATAAGAGGAAAGTGGATAAGGAGTTTGAAGAAAGGACTCATGAGAATAAAGGAAGAACTATGCACAAAACCAAAAGAAAAAGAGAGAATAAAGTAAAAATTAAGGGTTTAAGTAAAGAAATGATAGAAGAAATGAGAAGAGAAGAAACCAAAAAAACATGAAGACATGTCCAACAAAACAAAAGCCAAAGACTTTTCCAGTCAGACACCAGACAAGTGGAGCCAGCTCTGGCTTGTATAGGATTGAGTTTCCTAAGAAAAATCCAGTCTTTGTAAGTAAAAGTTTCTTATGCCGAAATGGGGAGCTAGAAAAGGAGTATAATTCCTGTACACTGAGACAGAAAAGGAGTATAATGTCTGTACACTGAGATAGAAAAGGAGTATAATGCCTGTACAGTGAGATAGAAAAGGAGTATAATGTCTGTACACTGAGACAGAAAAGGAGTATAATGTCTGTGCACTCTACAAACAGGGGCTGGCTGTTTAGAGGGCGCATCCATGCACACCCGAGGCAGCACACATGGATTCCATGGTTCTTACTGGCTCTTGGGCACTGGCTGTGCCTTTGGGGGCTCTGCACCAGAACCAGCACCTGCTGGAGCTTTTAGTGACACGAGCCTGAGGTCTCAGCCTGCTGACTCCTGTTGCAGCCAAAGCAGGGTGAAAGCAGGGGAACTGTAGCTCTGCCTACCTTCAGCCTCTTCACGGGAGGAATTGTTTTCCAGAAGCATCTGCTGCCTCTCCTGGGATGCCAGGACACTGATGGGAGATAACACCCAGTCTGGTTTTCCAAAACTGTCTGTGGACGTCACCCATGAACAGCTTGAGCCGATGACACAAGAGACTTCTGTTGTGAGAAACCAAAGGTTTTAGTGAGGCCTATCCCAGCACAAGTGGCACGTTAGTGACCAAATGTACAGGGTATGGGGGCTCTATCTCCCAAGAAATAGGAGAATTGAAGGGAAAACCAAATTTTGTCTTGGGCAATAACAACGGAATCTCTCCCAGAGCATGTCAAGGAACATGTAAGAATGAAAAACTAATCTACAAATTCTTGGCAGAATATAAGTCAAATTCCTCCCACTGGTATCAACAATGAATTCATATCAGTGGAAGGTCTAGACCACAACTACCCAAAGTCCCAAATGAGACTAATACCATTAATATCAACAAGGATATTGAAATAAACTGTATGGATTTAGTATTTTGGCAGAAAGAAAGAACTGATACTCTAAGGACAACCATTCTCCTAGCAAGAGAAAGAGCTTGACAAGGCCTCAAGCAAAATAGGTGAGCAATGCAAGCTTTGCATAATTTTTTATTTTTATCTTTTTTAGACAGTTTTGCTCTCCTCTAGCACGATGGATAATACCTTCTTAACAAACTCCAGAGTCTGCTTGCAGTACTAAAAACACTAGATCATCTTGGCCAGAATTTTTCATAATCAGCATATTATAAACCAGACAAGAAGTAATTCAGTATTCTCTCATCAATCTAATATAAACTCCCTGAAGGGATGTTAGCTGCACAAAAGTCTCCCACACAGAGTAGAGCTGAATAGAGCTGATATTAATTTGCATGATATTTATTTTCAGTAGTAATAATAATATTACAGTAATAACTGGAGTGTCCCCCGGACAAGTAAGAAACATTAAGAGACTAAACATTCATATTTAGGATCCTGATGTACAGAGGGCATTCAAACCTTGCAAACATGAATGACACCAAATTATCCCTGTGGTATCCCTATTCCTGAGGAGAACATGCAGGTAGGAAGGAGACAACTAAGGTCAGAGATATAACAAGAAAGTGGGGATGCCCAGGTGGGGCAAAAATAAAAACGTAAGAACCTCCAGAAGATTACCTAAACTTGCAACTAAACTTTCAGAAAAAAGAAGAAATGGAAGCATCTTTTGCAAAAGCAGACAAATTTTCTCCTTATTGAAGGTAATTCTAACTTCACTTTTATAAAACAACATCCAATGAGCTGGGGTAAGAGAAACACAGATGTTACAGAGTTGCACATAACTTTGGGTTGGCACAGGCTGTGGTCTCCCACCCAAACACTTCTCCATTCCTTTGGACACTCTCCAGCTCTTTCTGGCCTGGGGAGTTTGCTGCCTCTCTCAAACTAACACCTGGGCCAACCATCCAAATATCTTCAGCCCAATTCATCAAAAGCATGCAGCTTAGGAAAAGCCTGGGCAGTGTTCAGCCCATCATTTCTACATGGAAGCCACAAGCAGATGAACTGGCAAATTGTGTACATGTGTGTGTGTGCAATGCCAGATTCCAGCAGCACACAGGAATGAGGGCACCAGACACTCTCCTGGCTCTGTTGGATCTAGGGAAAAATGTCTGTGCACAGCTCCAAGCTATGGTTTGACGATCCAGTAAAACAACTTCAGGGATCTCAACAGCTCAGAAACCCCATAGCTGTGAGACAAAGCAGTCCTGATCCAGACCTGCTGTGCTGTTTCAAATTTATTGAGGTTTGACAAGTTAACTCAGTATCCACAGACTAATTGTCAGTAGAAGTAATATTTTTATTGGATAATTTCTTTTAGTTGGTTGTAAAACCCAGAAAGCGATTTCTCTCACAACAGTACAACAGCAAAAGAGACCGAAGGAAAAGCTCAGGAAAGAAAAAATTCCTTTTTCAAATACACAGTTACTTGAAACTATTGTTTATGACAAAATCATTTCATTAAATCTTACTAATACCCCAGCTTGCAGTGGCAAGGACTGTACCAATGCAGACTTAATCCTTTAAGCATGTCTCAGCTGACAAGGTGGTTCACAGCTGAGATAGGTGAACACAATTTTCCCCTTGAAAAGCACCTAATTCCCAGTTCTCTGGTCTTTGTAAGGCCTGTCTGCCACAACCTGAGGACGAAGAAATTTGAATACCTGGGAGAGTCTGAAACAGACCAGGAAAATTTTTGACAGTAAAACCAGACTGTTTTCTCTGGGGAGAGATCACATGAGTTGCATTGTGATGGAAAGACTGATGAACAATAAGCTGGTTTTTAGCACAACTCAGAGTGTAGAAGAGCTGGGTACACTCGTGGTCCCAGTGAAAGAGAGCACTGAAAGGTGAAAACTCCAGTGCCACTGTGTAACACCTCACAGGTGTTTCATATCCAGCCTTGCTTATGAACTTGGAGAACCTCAAGTACAAGTCACCAAAAAGGAAAAACATGACAAATTAGAAGGCAAAAAAGGTATAATTAAGAAATAGATCTGTATTACTACAATGAGCAAAGAACATATTTTAAGATATTACAAAAATGCTCCAAAGCTGATTGGATAGAAAAAAGCTCATGGACAGTCCAGGATATGTCAGAAAGGACTTTAAAGAATTAGATACCCTGTTGAAGATGTTACTATAAGGAACATTCCTCTGCAAGGCTACATCACCTTGCCACCTTCTGGGAGGAATATGTGGCTTTTCTAACACCCAGAGGCCTTTCTTTATTGTTTAGCATCTTCATTAACAACCTAAACAAGGAGACAGGGTGCACCCTCAGCAAGTTCACAGAGGTCACAGAAGAGAGGAGCAGCTGACACACTCCTGTGCTGCCATGCAGAGCAGCTTCAGCAGGCTGGGGATTGGGCCAGTAGGAACCCCTTGAAGGAAAAGCCAAGTCCTGCACCTCAGGGGGTATAACCCCATGCACCAGTACGTGCTGGGGGCTGACTGGCTGGAAAGCAGCCAAAGAGAAGGACTTTGGGAGCATGGTGAACAGCAAGCTCTCAGTGAGCAAGCAGTGCACCCTTACAGCAAAGGCAGCCAACAGCTTTCTGGGCAGCCTTAGGAAGGGCTAATTGCCCGTAGATCAAGAGAGGTGATCTTTCCTCTCTGTTCAGCACTGGTGAGACCACAGCTGGAGTACTGTGCTCAGCTCCAGCCTCCTTAATGCAAGAGACATACAGACCTACAGGAACAAGTCCAGCACAGGTCCACAAAGCTAACTGAGGCACTGGAGTGTCTTTCATCAGAAGGAGGCTGGCACAGCTGGGACTGCTCAGTCTGTGGAAGAGTACGGTCAGGGGGATTTTATCAATTGCAGGAAACTCCCTTTCAGGAGTCCCCGCTTTTTTTCCTCCAAAAGTCCAGTACCAAGGTTAAAAAGATAAATAAGACTCTCAGCTTCAGTCTTCAGAGCTGTTTATTCTATTCTTATCTCAAGTTCTGCATGCCGCCGAAAACCTGGCTTAAGGCACCAGAAACAGTGAAAAAAAAAACCCCAGACAGAGATCCCAAGGTTCTTAAAGGTTTCTAACCCAATTAACTCCCAAAACGTGCTACATTTACAATTTTGTGCCAATAATCACTGCCTATTCTAAACACACAACCTCTGTGTCAAACCCATTCTACCAATATCTCTGTGCCACAGTCACAGCAGAAAATGGAGCAGAAGAAGAAGAAGATGAGACACCGCCCAAAATTCTCTATCTTGCTCTCATCTGTCTCCATACTAAAAACCCAAAACTACAAATTTTCACCCTGTGACAAACTAAACTACCATTTCTTCCCCACCTTCGTTGCTTTCAACTCATCTCTGAGTGTTGGAAGTTTTTCCCATGGACTAAGGTCAAAGGCAGTGCTTTCCTGGGGTCCCAGTCAGGGTCTCAGACCCCCCAGGGCAGCACGAGGAGTTTTCCATGTGCCCTGGACTCCAACAATCAATGTGTACAAACACTTTGATGAGAGGGAATGAAGAGGAAGCTAGGCATTCTCAGTAATGTCCACTGACAGGACAAGAGGTAGTGAACACATGTTAAGCAACTTCATCACTCACTTGGTTTTCACAATGCCTTGAAAATAAAATTCCATTTGGAAAAAAGCTTAATTCAGCATCAAATATTCAGCGACAAACTATAGTTCGTTCTATAGTAGTGGGAAAGCAGCTCCATTAATTAGCTTTTATTTCAAGTACTCCCAACCCCAAATCAGGTGGATTTCAGTGTGCTGATGGAAATTATTTTTTTTTTCTTTCCTTTTTCTTTCTTTTCCCTTTTCCTGCTGTGTTGGGCTTTTTTAAATTTGTTTTGTTTGTTTGGGGTTTTTTGTTTGTTTATTGAGGAGGGAGGCAGTAAGTTTCTTTTGTGGAGGGTTTTTTGGGGTTCTTTGTGGTTTGGTTTGCTTGCTATGTTTTGGGTTTGGGCTTTTTTGTTTTTGTTTAATACAGGAAATAAGGAATTCCTTTAAGTTTACACTGGCCTTTCTGAGTCATTGCTCTAGCTCCAGTCAGGAAGACAGTGTCAAGCTTTCTGGTAAGAGGTGCTTGTGACTGCAGCATCTATCTTACAGCTAGATTCTGAGGGAGAAATAAGGAGGAGGTAAGGAAGAGGACTTGTGGTACCTGGTTTAGAAGGCTGATGCAATGAAACCATCCTATTTTTTATCAGGGAGAGCTTCTGAGTTGGATTTGGTGAAGAAGAGTTTTCTCATGGGATCCAGAGCAGGAGACAACAGCTATAACAAAATAAAAAGAAGAGGGGATGTGTTTGATGTTGCTACACAAAACTCTGCTCCCACAGTATAAAGCATGAGCATACACATAACAAAGCCCCGTTAACTCTCACCTTCACTGCAATGCATTGGTGCACTGTGCATGTGAAAGTACACAAGTCCCAAACTAAGCTTGCAGTAGTTTGTATCTAAGATTATCCCTGGTCTTTTCTAGAAGTCATAAACAAGTTGGCAAAACCAAACATATTTGTTGTCAAAAGGCATTTACAGGCAGCAAGATGCAAAATGAATTGCTTTAAAACCTCGGGCCATTTGGGTTATGAGTTCAGGAATATAAAAATGTCAAATCATGTCAGAGGGGACAGGAACCTTTATTCACATGAATTCCAGCTGAGACAAGGATGTATAGACACGCCATTGATAACACTTAAGATATCTTCAGCAGAACTAATTTTAACAAAAATATTATGAAAACTTGGATCAGTATCCATAAAAAGAAAAACCCCTCAAACTTGAACATATGTTCATATGTTTCACTCACCTATTGCATATAGTTTTTCAGCAATATCTGGTCTGATTTTGAATTGCTATAACAATTTTCATTTTAGTGTATACAACAATGCATCACAAAGTGAGTAAAATACTGTGAGAAGCTTCTTTAAATGAAAATTCTGCATCCTTCTATCTTTTACTATGTTAGTAAAGACAGTCATTCAAGAGGTTCCAAGGAAGTGTAATTTTAGAATAGAACAGCATTATGCTGCAGCAGACACATGCTGTACTGATGACAAGGTTTGGGGTCTCCACAGATCAATTGTCAAACACTATATTTTTTTCCTGCCTCTGTTTCCAGGTATTTAGGGACATTAATATTGGAAAAGTTGGTTTTGGACTGCATATAAGGCACAGGCACTGCCCTAATAAGAAAGGTGTCTTCAATAACAGAATGAAATCCTCAAGAAGAATGGGAACTACGTGGCCAAAGTTTAGCCTGCCTTATGAAAATTTTGCCTTATGAAAAAGCCATGCTAATAAACAATCATATATTGCAAACAAAAGTATTTCATTATATTGAAAGAAATTCTGCTATGTAAAGGGCTTTTGACAACTGAAGTCTGCTCCTCCCAACTTAGGTTCTGTGTCTTTTGGGATACTGCTGAGTTCTCTATCTCCCCATCTTCGCTCAGCACTGCTGTAGCTTCAGTGTTTACTTCCCTCAGGGCTTTCTGTAAAGTCTGTTCCACCCACTCGTCTCCTCACACACTCCAAGCTGCTTGTATACTTTGGAAATAGCCTGAGTATCATGGGACCCACAAACATAGTGCAGTCATAGCAGAAGTTCTGCTAGAGACATTTTTCCTGATACAACTAAAGCTTAAATAAAATATTTGACGCAGTCGCACCACACCCCTCTCCCCTACAAATGCCTTTGGGATGTTACTCTTGTTTTTCATTAACAAGCACAAAATCCAGTGGCAGATTACCAGCAACGAAGCCCTAAACTACTTGAAACATGCGTTTACTCCCTCAGTGTGGAAAATACCTCCACTGCCATTAGTGAAGGCTGAGACAAATAAGATACAAAACAGCAGTAACACCCTACTCAATTTTGGCAAAATACTGCAAGAGGTCATTCTAATGTGTGTAAAAACCATATTCACCTATCCTGGGAAGATGCCACTAACCTAACTGGACATCTGAGAGGAAGGAAGGGCAATCATTGCAGCTGAGTTCACTGACAAAATATACTTGGACAAAAGACCTTAGACTCAGTGATAGACAAGGAATTCGTTCATATGCACCCACAGAAGTAGGTCCCCATTCATTCATTTCACCAGAGCAAAGAATTTCTGGCTGTGGATGAGCAGAAGAGGACTCACAGTAGCAGCTTAGCAGCCTCTAGTCCAGCTTATGCTCTTACTTTATATCTCAATTATTTTTCTTTCTCATTCAACTTCTTCAATTGGATTGAAAATCTTGTGCACATAGTCACTAAGATGCTTCTGATAACCCACAGACACTTCTGATAATCCCACATCATGTCCTCTCACACATATTTGCATGTAACTTTTGTATGACATAAATTTCAACATAAAAATAATGACTATTACTCTTCACATCCGTGATTTCTCTACCTTGATCAGCAAAAGTCAATTGTTTAAATGAAAAGAAATATAAGATAGAGAAGAAGGAGATTAATGATTTTAAGCAAAGTCTAGAATTAAGGAACATAAAATGATCAGGAAGAAACAGTGTGACATATTCAACTGTCAGAGGAAAAAGATGGGATCTTTTAACAGCACAGCACAAATCCATCTCTTTTTCAGTAAAATAAGAAACCTCCAGGACTGAGAAGGTAATTCCATTTCTTTCTCTATCTTACAGAAAAAAAAAAAGCATTAAGAAACCTGCAGGGGTGATTTTTCTCCTGAATCCTGTTGTTACCTTGCAGAAGAGGAGAAAATTACAGAAAATACTTTTAGAACTCCTGATGGGAAATCAGTTCCAGATCAGCCAAGACATCTTTCTGACAAAACAGTAATCTCCTTTAGAGCACTTTCTAGTGTATTCTCCATCTAATACCAAAATAGCAACTCAATATTTTTCACTGTTTCTCTGAGAAGATAAACTAATGTATAGACTAATAGCTCTGTCAGGCAGTCACAGTAAGTCTAAAGAAGACTCTTTGTCTGCTACCTATTCAAGTATTTTTCAGTGATTTAAAACTTCCACTCTCAGCTCAATAAATAATCTCTCTCATTCATAAGTATTTACAGCCTTAAGTTACTAACCTTGCTCTTTGAAAATATCACTGGGATCCCTGCTGCTTGCTATTAAACTCTCTTATTCTTTGCTCATTAGTTGGTTCAGCCCCAAGTCCCTTGCTTACATCATCACTCTTGTTGTTGTCTGGATGTATTTCAAGTAATGGTCAAAAGGGGAGCAACACAACAAAATGCAGTTTTTTCAAGGCTTACAAAGGTGCTAATTCAGGATCTTCTAGAGCCCTCTCCAGTTTTTCAGGGAAAAAGGCAGAAGGGCAGACATCACTGCACACTAATGTCATGCTGTGCAGAATGGCCATTCCCCCGAGATCTCCCTGTTAATCCATGCAACATCATCAGACATTTTGGCCAAAATAAATTATTTTAGTCAATTGTCTGCCATGACATCAAGTGTCTCTGTGACATATTTCCTTCCAGGACACGTATTCCCACCCTCCACTGTACTAGCTCCCTTTGAGATACTCAGTTCCATTGGTGAGTTGAACTTTGCCTCTTTTTTCCCTGCCTTAATCTGTAAGTTATCAGCAGATCATCAGTACGGTTTTAATGCTGTTTTCTCACTTATTCCAAAACTCCTAAATAGAATATAACCCAGAACTTACATTTACAGAAACTTACAGGTAGAGTTAATTGACAATGATTCCTGTTTATACTTGTGTTTTAAACTAAAACATGACACAGCAGGCACTCACTTAAGTACACATGTAGAGTTATTAATTTAAGAACATGACTGAAGGTAGAATGTCCTCCAGGACCTTTGTCACACTGGTAAACTCATTTGACAAACTGACACTGAAACAAGATGTGTCTTCAAATAAGCCCTTTAGATTGACAAGTGATTATAAATACTTTTCTAGGTCTTTGATTCTATATATAATATTCTGGTATTTTTACTCAGACTGATGTTAAGGCAGCAATCTCTGTATTATCAAGCAGTCCTACTTTGCAGGAGTAGAGCAGATGTAACTAAATATTGCCATCCAGCTTACTCCATTTACCCTTTTTTAATACTAATGCAGCATTAACATTCTTCCAGTTCTGTAGAATTTCCTCAGTATCCTGACACTCTTACTGAGAACACCAACACATGGATGTCTTTCAAAGTATCTTAACTAGTTCTTTCAAAATTCTTGAACACAAGCTGTCTCAACAAGTTGTTTTATAAAGTGGGCATTTTAATAACAGGTTTCTTCACAATATTTTTTTGGTTGTTAAGAAAGCAATTCCATTATTTCCATGTGACAGTGAAAAATCAATTGGTTTATTTTTTTTCCTAGAATACTAATATTTACTAAACAATTTCTCTTTTTGTCTCTGCTATTGACAAACCTACCACACACATTCATGACAGATTTATATAATTGCTAAAATATTTTTGTTAGGAATGCACTTGGAAAATTTCCTTAGATTTCCTGCTGATTTCTTCTTAATTTCTTTTGCTTTTTTCATCTATAGCTAAACTTTCAACTTTTCAACTTCCTTTTATTATAAGCAATGTAGTATTTTCCTTGTTTTTTATAACAGCATAGCCTCCCCTGTCAGCTATAGGATTGTACCTTTCTAGCTGTTTACACAAGGAACTCAATTATTATCTGAATCTTTCTGTCCACGAACTTTATTTCAACTGAGCTCCTTCGGCTCTGTTTTAAATTCTGAGAGATTTACCTCTTCTGGAACTACCAAGAAATAGCACTGTCAGATGTTATTTAGGCTCAGAAGTCCATCTATTTGAAAATCTCAGCTGAAGTACATAGCAGACCACTTAAGATTTTTATTCTATTTCCAAGAAAGGTGTACTCTAGCCACAACCCCTTCCTCTGTTTGAACATCTGAGTTTAGTTCTGAGCTCAATTCTTATCTCCAATTCATCTGCTGAGAATGGATCCAAGATATTATCCTAACCAGTGACAGGGGAATTTTCATTCTGATACTGTCATCTATTCAGTGTCTGCAGATATGCTCCCATGCTAGCAGAATGAAACCACCAATATGCCATTTTTGTTAAAGGTTTCACATACACAGAAAAAAAGGACATTTTTCCCTCCCTTTACACACAACAGGCTAGTCATTATCTCATCCAGATCTTTAGTTGGGTTTGACAGTGTATAGCAATCATCAGCAATCCCATTGACATTTATTTTAGGTATTAATTGACCTTTGAGATCATTTTGTTCAATGGCTGGGGAAAGAGGCAATGTCATTTTAGCCATACAACGCTGTTCCAACCTGCCCTTTGATTTCAATCACAGGAATTTTTCCTCCCCAGTCTGAGAAATTCCAGTTTATCAGCACTGTAGGTTTAGAATTTAGTAATTCCATTTCACTGCCACTTGCTTATTAGCCAGCCTCATCATGTTGGTTGCAGGCAGTTGGAGAACTCCTCTCTCAGTCCTTGAGGCCTTGTTTAATTTTATTCTCAGTGCCTTGCCCCTCTGCTAAGCAAGTGTTTTTATTTCTTGCTTTTCTATCATTTCCCTTGGCTGCTAATTTAACACCATGTGAAAAAGTCTGTCCTAACAAGTCTGGAAGATTGCTTCCTCTCCAGTGAGCTGGAGGCCAGTCAAACTGCACAGTCTCATCTTGCTGGAGAATACAAACATGCATTTCATTGGCCCAAGTCTTAAACAACTTATCTGGCTAGAAGAATACCTACAGACTCTTATTTGTTTGGTTGGGTTTTAACTTCCTTCCTGCTTTATATGCAGAACGTGAATGGTATCTAAGAACATACCTTGTTCATCCTTCTTTGGCACCATTACAAAATTTCTAGAAGTTAGTTATATTCTGCAAAACTAAACTCAGTCATTTATGCTATGGACTATATTTGGTAGCTTATTTACTTATTTACTTAAGAGAACCTTCTCAGAGGTTGCAACCCACAAGAGACAGAATGCCACCTCCTTGCCCACCTGCTGACTGCTGACAAGAATCTTCCTTGAAGGGTGGTAAGTGGATCAATCCAAAGAGACTTTCACAACCAGTAAGTTGTGTTATAATATTCACTTGGATTGCCAAAGATCATCTGCAGTTTCCATGACATACTGAATTACTAGACATTTATGGTTGTACAAAATTGCTACAGTCCCCTCTCCTGCTGCTCACAGCAAGCTACTTCCTGGCTGCTCCTGATACACAAAATGCTGCTTTGTCTCACATTTCCTCACTTTCTTTATTCAGTCACTCAGTGGCCAGTTCCTTCCCTGGATAGTGGTGTTTCCTGAACCATTTTGTGCAAATGCTCTTTATTCTCCCCAATGCTTTGTAGAGTGCATCCTCATCCCTCCATGCATCAAATACTTGTTTCTAATAAAATCACTGCACCTACCTTCAAAAGCAAAGACTTGTGAAGCTCTGGCACTAAGCACAGCACATTGAAGGTTTCCACCCCTGTACTAAAGCTATTAGACAGAACTCACCCAGAAAAAGTTTTGTCCATGCCATCTATATCTTTCTCACAAACCTCATCTATTGCATAGGACACAAGGTGAAATTCCTCTCCATACTGCTTCCCTAACTTGGCATATTGCCTTTATTCAGTTTTCAGTGTACATCCATACCTACTGAAATAGATCTGAATTACTATTTTAATTATTATTAAGAAACAGGATGCCAAAACCACTTCTTGAAATCCAAAAATATGGCATCTACTCAATCCTGCTGGTTGTGTGTTGTACACTGCACATACGTACGTGTGCACACATTGCCACATTAACTTGGAAAGATTTCTCTTTCTATAGCTAAGCTGCTCAATAGCCATGTGTCTATTTTTATAGTACTAACTGTTCATTACTCACAGGTAATGAGAACTGGTTTTTGCACTGTGTCTCACCTCTTTTTAGGGTGCCCAGAGTCAATCATATGCTGCACAATAGCACAAAGCCTTTCCAAGGACATTTGAGATGTAGTGTTTGGAAGAATTCCATTCTGCTACACTTTGTATTTTCTCTCCTCTGTGCAGTCTGGGGTGAATGGTAGAAGAGGCACCTACTGCACTCCTGCAGTACAGACTTGCTCCTGACAGCTGTCACAGGTTGTATCAATGTCAGTTCTGAAAAAGAGGGATTTGTCCATACAACCTACAGCTTCACTGGCAATCAACTTTTGTTCTTCTTGGTAGGATTCCATTGACCTGACTACAGACTTGCATCTGAAAGATGGACATTTCTGAGATGACATCATGTAAAAGGCACACCTGGGTCAGAGACAGCAGAGTTCCACATCCTGAACTCTTAATCTGGTATCTTTTCCTCTCTTCCTCCTCCACCCACTTAAATGGGGAAAAAATTAAAATAATTTAAGAGATGCATAGCTGTTTTCCCTACAAGAAATATGGATCTTCTTGGGTTCTTGAAAACTGACCAAAAACAGAAATGGGAAAAAGAAGAAAAGTAAAAAGAGAAAAATCAAAAATGTTAAATGAAATTCTTTGATTCTTCAAGAACTTTTCTTTCCTTTTCAATCTTCAAAATACTTTTTCATTTTTCTGCAATAAAAATACCATCCACTCTTAAGGAAAATTTTCCTTTCTCATTGGTTAAATGCTTTAGATTAACCTTTCAATATTTTCAGTCTTGTTCACATCAGGCCACACTGTCTGTTGCCAAAATCAGGACTCAAGCCTTTCAATTTGACTTAGTCATTTGAAAAAAGAGATGAAATTGCACCCTAAGACACCTGTTTTACAGCAAATTGCCAAAGAACCATCCTCCCAGAGGAAATGTAACTTGGATGGCTGATTTACATTAGATGTATTACTCTGAAATGAATAAATTTTAGGGGAATGTGTCCAATTCTTAGTGAAGGATTTCAAGCAGGTACAAAGAACCAAGAATACATGATGGAAATAGGTTTTGCCTTCCAAGGGAACAGCACTTCCAAAGTGATGTGCTTCTTGCATGTAAATGTAGAGTAAGAAATATAATTGGTTTATTCCTCTAGAGCAGCACTCATAGGGTTTTTCAATTGCAGCTTAAAAGCAGGTATGTGTGAATTCACATGTGCAGGTGTGACAGGCATGATCACAAGGGAAGGTGAAGGAAGATATGAAGCCTTGATACGATGAAGAGAAAAAAGTGGAAGGGATGGGATCCCTCAAAAGGGGAAGCCTGAAGGCTCATTCTCTGCTGATGACAGTAAAATGCTGAGTGACCATTTACTCATGGCATGTTTTTGTATGGAAATGCCAGTTCCATTCCTCAATAGGAAATACTAGTATCTTCCAAATAATCACTTGGAAAATATTACATCATTTTGTTAAGGTTGAAACTCATCATCTTCACTCTGTAATTTGCTCTGAATTTAGAGTTTTTAACATTAATACAATAAAATGATGTAATACCTAGATAAAGGAAAATACTTTATTATTCTCAAAACAGACTCTTTGCCATACTGAATGACTAATTTTGATAAAGTCAAAGCATGAATTTGGAACAATTTGTTTTGTGAAAAATGTTAAGATTTTGAGTCTTCATCATGATTAGAAATGGAAAAAGATTTCTAAAATCAGTTTCCCATGAAAGAAAATATCTAGTTTTTAACAAATTCCAACGCTAAGATGAAAAAAAAAAAAAAATCAAACCTACATGTTGCCCAGAGCAACCAGCCAAACTAGGTGAGAGAGAAATGGGATATCTAATTGCTAGACATCTGTCCTTCAGGGGATGCTCAGCTGCCAGCTTCAGGATGCCTCTGTAGGCTGTGGCAGGAGCTCTGTCTCTCCCCGCCCTTCAACTTCCATGTAACAGCAGTGCAACACTTCACAGAAAAAAGAGGAATTGTGTGCCAGCAAGAAAGTGAAAGAAATACAATTTTCACATCCAGGTCTTGATTAAATTATTACAATGAATATGAAATTGATCCTGTGGAATTAAATTTAGTAAAAATGAAATTATTTTCAATTACTTGATTTCACACAACATAAGTGGAGAGGACAAAAGTGACTTTAATCTGTCCTTAAGCTCCATTGATCTTCGAGGTTACTTAATGCTCCTTTCCATCCTTGTTTTACTAGTAAGAGCCTTAGGAATGCTCAAAATGTCTGCTCTGCTTCAAGAATCCCTCAGGGGCTGCTTTGCCTACAGAGGTATCCAAGCACAAAGGCACATTTCCTGCATTTCTTTTTCCTTGATCTACTTTTGACACAAGGATGACTGTCAACAGCTCTTCATCATCTAAGGATTCCCCTTGGAGTACTTAACCCTTGCACAGCAGTGCAGGACAGCTACAAGGATGCCCATTTATCATTAAAAGCAGATTTTTTTTATACACTCCTTTGTCTGGTAACTCTTTCCAGACAGGAACAGAGGCTCTCAAGGTACAGCATTGTCAAGCAGACACTACTCAAGAGAAGGGTCCCCATTCTCATCCTGCTATTAATGCACTGAGCCACTGTGTGCTATAATAGAGATGATGGGATCAACCTGTTGGGGAAGATGCTTTTAGCAAAACAAAGGAAAAGCGTGAAGCAAAGACTTGGTTACTGTTATCTTATCAGCTCTCCTGGTTCACCTGGACAAGGAAGAACTAGCACAGCTAACACTAATTCCCTTCTCCAGGTCTTTTGGTCAATACAAACTACAAGCTGTTCTCCAACATTCAACTCCTGATGAAACTGTTTGGAGATTATTGAAGGATCAGAAATGAATTAGTACATAGCAGATAATTCCATCCCCTTTGCATCAGAAACAATGTCATCTCCTAGTTCAGTTAAAACTTACTAAAATCCACCCACTGCTGAAGAGCACATGGCTACCAGTGAATTCTGCAACACTGAGAGGGTACTGGTAACAGAAGATAAATGCCCAAAAACCTGCGTGCTCCTGGCTGATTCCCCTGTTAATAACACTCAAAGCCCCATGCAGAAACTGCATGCCAAGTGCTTCTCAATTGTTTCACCTTGAAGAAGTCATGCACAGTTGTGCACTCTGCCTTCACACACAAATGTAAAATTCATATGCACAAAGTCATTTGAACAGGTCTGCCCAGCAGAGAAAAAAGAAAAATAATTCACCACAACTCTTTTTAACAATGAGAAGACACTGAGATATTAAATTAAATACAGGATATACAAACTAACAAGCTCAGCATATACAGTTCTTTCCAAAATGTGCCAGTAACAAATGTAGCCCATTTGGGAAAGCATCAAATGACATGTTTTAAGCTGAAAAAAGTCATGTAAGAAAAAAAAAAAAAAAGTCACCCTAATACACAATGCCATTTGTAAATGCTAAGTACACATTTCATTTGACCATACCAATATTTAAGAATATTGTTTGGTACTTTCCTGCTATTGAGCATACAGTATTTTCTAAAATTACAAAATTCTCTTATGGAATCAGCAGTAATCATATAACACTTAACTTTTTCTATCTCCTTTTCTTTTAGCACCGTTACTAATGATTGACTGCTTTATTAAAAAGATTACATTATCGTTGCCTGTACCTGTTATTTTTAAAGTATCTTTCCTCTCAGCTTCTATTGATGAGAAACAAAGAGGGAAGAGGAAGAAAGAGTTATACCACCCCTACAGAAAGACCAAAGATTGAAAGAGCCTGCTAATTAGTTGCTTCTACTCGTCTTTATTTAATCACTCCAGAGACTGCCTCAGAGACTATGCTCATCTCAATCCAAGGAGGAGCAAGGGATTAGGAAAGATCTAAATAAACCTAGCAAAAGTATAACTCACAGGTATTGTAATCCATCATTAAATAAATAATCAAGACCAAGAAACCCCTTCCCTCCCCAAAAGCAACTTTAAAACAAAGAAGAAGCCAACAACCCACTCACCCACATACAACTTGAGCCAAGTGGTTAATAAATGGGGAGGAGATGCAGAGGTACCAGATATTTGACTTTTTTCTTAGGAGATTCTGGAAAATGCTGTTAAAACTATCAATTCAATAAGGACACTTAAATGGTTACACTTAATGTTGTGCTGGTACATGAAGAACTTCTGTAAAGAGGGCAGAAATTCTTGCAACAGGAAAAGTTCCCAGCTACAATCCTCTTGAAAGTACTGAAATACAGTCTGGTGTCAGAAGCACTATGTGTGATCAAAGTACTGATGTGAGTATGAAAGTGTAAGAATGAGGCCCAAAACTCTTATTATAACATAACACAAATTCTCTTAGTGAAAAAAAGCATCCACAGGAGGAGTCAGCAGAAGGTACAGACCATGGAGCGTAGAATGAGAGAAAGGCTGGAACCACAACATTATCAGTTGTCTTTGGACTGATTCTAATAGAGACCTGTTTTAGAAATGGTACCAATTATTACTGAGCTAGTCCTAATACTTTTCTTTCTTTTGCTGCAGTAGATTTTCACATTATTTAGAGAGCAAAACACTGTAAACTGCATTTTGATCACTGTAGTGATGTCTACAGTCTCATTTTGGTTCATTAATTGAACAAGAATTTCAAACATACCCAGGTTAGTTGAACAAATAACAGGTATTTTGACATGATAGTTATTGGAATGTAGCATTCATTACTTACCAATTCAGACTCACAAAATAAACAAGAATGCAGTTGTTACTGCCTATATTTGATGTCTTTGCCCCTGAAGAAAAACGAACTGGGAGGTAGTTAAAATATTAACATGCTGGGAAACCAGAACAGCAAGACTTCACTAGGAATGTCACTCAGTTCCCCAGTTAGCTGAAGTGAATATCAGAATTCTCAAGACACAGTCAATAGCAAACTTTAAAGGGTAGCAACTGTAAAATTTGGATTAAAAGCAGGTATCCAGAATTTTTAAGAGATCGTTCGGCACCAAAAAAGCCAAAATAAACTCAAAGACAAACAGATCTATTTTTTTTGTAGCATCTAGAATGCCAAATACATTGTGATAGTTGGTGATCCAGACTGTCAATCAGTAGCTGCCAACAAAAACACTTGTCAGCCCCAGAAATAACCCCCGACTGAGCTGGAAGGGGTAAGGGGACAAGAAACTGTGTGAAATCAAACTCCAAATAAGTTGTTGGTGTAAATGGAGAATGAGACAGACTCTCACACTGCTTTGGCAGGTCACTTTCCTGACTTTCCTGTATTCTACAAAGTGCTGGTGAGTTATGAGTGAGAAGTTTTATTTGCATTGTTTGAAAAAAAAAGAAAAATAGCAATAGTCAATAGGATTATCATCAGTTGTTAGTCATCTCTTTCATCTAAAATCTTGCTACCTAGCACCAGGATAAAAATTGGCCTTTCATCACCTCTTTCATGAAATTTCTCCTTTATCTCAGCTAGATTCATTGGCAAGCTTCCTACTCTTTCCCACAACAGCATCAACAAGAATTTGGACAAAATACCTGACTTCAAAATATTTCACCAAGGCACAGCTGCAATGCTAACCTTTTTCTGTCAATATGGACAAGCATACCAGAAAGGTAATATATCCTAGACAACAAATAAAGAATATAGGGCACTAAAGTTCAGGGAAGATGGGGGTAACAAGAAACTTGTTATCCAAACACATGTGTTTCTGTAACCAGGAGAGGAATGTGAGAAGCAACCAGTGTTACTGTTTTATTTACTTTTTCCCTCTTTCCTATTTGGTCACCCTCGTGTTAAAATCACTCTGGGGTCTGTGACTTCAAAGGATAATATCTTGTACACAAGGAAAGATACCTTCACCATTTGACATGTAATTTAATATTATGATAATGTTTTCTTTTAATGAAAGAGCAGAGATTGTTTATTTGAAAGTTGGCTGCTGGCCACCTCTTTTTAAGCTATATGAGACTGTGGTTTCTTAGAGCTGTATGAAACATCTGTTATGAAATTCAGGATGGGAAGAGAAACCCTTTAGACTTGAAGAACTGGGTCCCATTCTCAGATCTTTCATTGATTATTAACAGTCTAGGCATAGGCAGAAGCTCTGATCAATAATACATTCCACAGAGATAACACAGATAATTAGAATCAGGCTCTATCAGGCTCTAGAAGAAGCCAAATTCCCAGATCACACCTCACATTCTCAGATAAGTAACAATGAAGAAATAGGACTGCAAATAAAGTTGCATGGAGAGAAGAAGAATAAACTCATATGAGAAAAGAGGTATACACAACTGAAATGTGCTCAAATATAAAAAAAATTGTTTGTCTTTTGGTTTTGGGGGGGTTTGGTGGGTTTTAATTTTTGTGTTTGTTTGGGGTTTGGGGTTGGTTTTTGTTTGGGTTTTTATTTTGTTTGTTTGGGCTTTTTGTGGGTTTTGCTGTTATTGTTGTGTTTGTTCAGGGTTGTTTTGATTTTAAGAACCTGGAGAAGTGGGCCTCACGTAATGCCCATTGTTTTAAGAACACATCACTGGAGTCCCAAAGTGAATAGTCTCCAGCTGTCACAAGCTGTACCATCAATTCCTGTTTTACCAAGCAAAAGATGTGGCACTTGCTGGAAATTACAGAACATAACAGGAGTGTTAGTGGTAAAGTGTACTTCATAAAACTGACTGCTATAACAGTAGCAAAGCTACATTCTCATTCACAAGCAGGCACTCATCAGGTTCTCATTTTCAGGCAGCCAAAGGCTGTAGCTGCTAGATCTTGGGGAACCATGTAAAGGAGTACAAGACCTCTGCCTTTTTACAACAGCAGCATTTGCATTTTGCTACCAATACTGACTTCCTCAGAATTATTTTGCTCAGAAGCCCCACCCACCATTCTTTATTAAATCCACTGATGAGGGAAAAAAATACACCACACTCTAATCATGATGGGCTTCCACACAGGAAGGCAGTATCTGAGTATGCATTGCTACTTGCAGTTCACACATGACTTTTACCTAGAGGTATCACTGAGCACACAAGTAAATATGTGTATGTGTGGGTCTGCATATGTTAGTGACTGAGATCAATTTTGCATTTTGCCAAAGAGAAAGTAATGAAAACATGTAGTCAGGCAGAGGTTCATTTTATTCATGTGATCAGTTTTCTCTGACATGTCTTGATGGTTTTTGCATTCAACACATAAACCAAGACTGAATAAAGGTTCCTCTGCCCCTGCTGCTTCTGCCATTTCCTGTAATATGGGCTATTTGACACTGGGAAGGAAAGAGGCAGCTCAGTGAACACCCAATTGAACTTGCAGCTCATAGAATGGGGATCAGCAGAAAAAGCACATCTTTTTCATTCTATTATGCCATTAGCAGAGACATTCATGGAAAATATTGTTATTGGTATTAGATCCTAAGCCTGCTTTTTCTTTAGAAATCAGTCTAATAACTGAGTTACAGAGGAGCAAAGAAGGATGACCCTAATTTCTTTATTATCTTAAAAATTAGGGCAGCCAGCATGCTGCACAGTTAATACTTTGTTTCCCTGCTGGTAGGACTGGTATACAGAACAATTTGCTCAGAAAGTTATAAAGCAACATTTTAGAAATTAAGCAATCTCCTTTCAGCATATTCCATTAAACAGGAAGAATCTGAGCTTGTGGGATACTCTTACTTAAGCTGCCCAAAATTGATTTCAGATGTCTAGAAAAGTCAAGCTAGGGAAAAGAACTCACACTATTACTACTACTTTTTGTTACGCCCACAATCAGAGCACATGTCCTGTTACACATTTTGACATTCCTGCAATGCTACTGCAGCCTTTGTGACACAATTCAAATCAAATCACCATTTAATGAAGCATCTTTTTCAGGTGGAATGCTGCAATTGGCAAATGAAAATGAAATCAGATTTAATCCTTGGCCCTGACACTTGGCCCGGGTCAGAAAACCCGTCAGGCAACTCTGCTCCATTGCCTCAGATTTGAGAGTTTAGCATCTCATCTCAGCCAGCTCTTCCTTTTTTTTTTTTTTTTTTTTTTTGCATTTCCAGGACTCCTGGCACAGACTGGATGTTTTGTGGTCCTTTCTCATCTAAATTGTCATGACAGGGCTGCCTGGATCTGTGGCACTTTGTACTCAGTAACCCAAGGGATTCAATGCGTCCTGTAGTCCTCTGGGTGTTTGAGCAGCAGGCTTGGCTGCTCAAGTAAATCTGCTGTCAGTAAGTCACACACTTGGGGACTCCTTGCCTTGGCAGGCTACACCACCATCACATAAGTCCATGCAGTCTGGCATGAACTCCAAACCAGAGCAAGCCATGAAGAAATCAGGCTGTAAGGCTGCTTCAGCATTAGTGACACAGCAACACGTGGCAATGTTCTGCAAATTCTCTCCCACCCACAGATGACATTGTTTGTAGCTTTATCTGTGTTCTGGCTCCTTTGTACACTGCATTCACCCCCAACCATCTCAGGATTAATTGACTTTCACTGAAGAAGCCTGTTAAATTATAAAAGCTTTTGACCTCCAACCAGGTCTCCAAATAAGTGAGTTTGATGATTCATTTTGAGCATCATTATGATATTTCAGTGGAAGTAAATGCTGGGATTTTAGATGCTATTTTCTTTAGCTAATTATATTTCTGTTAACTCAGTTCACAGTACAGTAAGGACTAGGGTTTATGCATATGAACTGATGTATTTAAGAGATTTGCTGAAATGAGTGACTGACAGTTTGTGGATAATTACCTGCTATTAGTTAATTTTGGATTTTATAATGAGCAAACTGCAACTTACAGGGTATTACTTCCCTGCTGCTTGAAATATTGTGCAATATGTGGGAACAAAGGATTTAATTTAAAGAGAGCCATATCTTTCAAACACCAGAACTAAATTACATTTTTTCCCTGAAGGCTTCTGGGTTTTAAAGAACAAATAATACACAAAACACAGATCTATGCGCTCTGCAGAGATTTTCTCTCTAAAAATTAGTAAGGAAATATTAAGAACAAACCAAGATATTACTAGGCCAAAACTAGTTTAAATTCTCTAAATTATAATCTAACTATAGCCAGGTCACAAAGAATATGGATCAATAAATCAAATAGGTTAATGGTGGTGTCTTAGACAATCAAATTCTGAAATCGCCGAATGAATGCATCAGCTAATCAAATCCAATCACAAAGTTAACACACACAGAATTGCTTTTCATCAATCCTCTGCCAGGAGATTGAAAGCGATGGCTGTTTTCCTTTGATCTGAAGCTGCACCTTGGTTCTGTTCTAGCATAGTGGTCATGGTGCAGCTGCTGTGGAACACAACATTCCAGGATGAATTGAAACCTGTAAATAAGTTTTAAGGGAGAGCAGCAAGATTCTTTCTTGTATCACATTGCTGTTACACAGACTCATACTCTGCTACCCTTACTTCTGATGTTGTATACAAACTCCTGAACATTAAATGAAAGTCATTATTGAAACAGGTTGTTTGCTGAATAACAATCCTTCACCCCCTCACTGATTTCCAAGAGTCCTATCCAGTTCTCATTTACATGCAGGGAACTATTAACAGCACTACATATTACTCCACATATTTCTGTAGGGTAATGAACAAGGAAGTTTCCATCCTTCAAGGATAAAGAAAGAGAGAATGAGGGTTTGGAAGGTTTTTCTTTGCCATATTGAAAGCTTTGATGCAGGTGACTGCAGTTACGGGTACCAAACAATGCAGTAGCTTGTGATGAAAACAAAAACCAGAAGTAAAATGAGATTACTTTTCTCACTTCTGGAGAAGTGTCCAAATCACCTGGTCTGTCTAGAGGCTCCCTGTACACACACTGGGCAGAGAACAGTACCTCTAAAAAACAGTTCACTGCATGTTGCCAGCTGTGGGTTAGTGACAGAATTGAATCCTCTCTGGACAGGCTAGGTGGGATTAATCTCAGCGTTTCAGGACTGAACTGTTTCACTGATACAGCCAAGGATAAATATCTTAACTTCCCAGCCACAAAAGTGAACTGGAGATATTTTTCTGCTGATACCAGTGGTGAATCATGAGAAAGAGTCCCTCTCCTTAGTAAGCATACTTTTTCTTTGAAGAATAAAAATCAATAAAAAATATCAGGACTGGGATGGACTTCCACTTTCTAAGGGATTTAGGAACCTTGTTACATCAAATCTAGCTAAGTGACTTCTGCATCCTAGAAATAGCTGGTATGATCTAATTCTCTTGTAAGATGCCTGCTTTTGGCTACCTTAGCCAGAGTGTTAAAACACATCTAAAACAAACAAACCCACCTTGGCACTTGCCTGTCAAAGCTTGGCCTGTCTCTCCACAGAGAACCCCAATGACACTGTCAAAAGAGCCACAGTGCCATGAATGTGACAAAAGCATTAGTCAGCTGGGGTGAACAGAAAACAATGTTGAGGATGTTCCTTTTCTTCTTTCTTTGGAGTAACATTTGGACAGTACAGACAGTATGAACTTGATTTAAAAGGATCACAGAATGTTCATAGCTGTAACTTGCAGCTGAGCCATTGCTTTCCATTCCTCACCCAAATTCATACAGCCTCCTAGCAGCTCTGAAAATAAATAAAACAAGCTTCTCAAAACCTCATATGCATGTTCACACACCTCTTCACCACCACCCTATCACTGCACCTGAGAAAATGAGGGAAGTAGAGAAAGCCTCATCTGAATTAAGAGAGAATAAATTTTGCTCTCAACTTTTTTAGTGTGTCATTTAATTTATGCAAATTAAAGTTTATCCAGATGCATTTGGTTAGGAATTATTCCAGCTCAGTTGCAAATAAACTGGAGTAACAGCTAATAAAAGGAAACCTTTCCTGTTTCTTTCGAGTAGACTAACACCAGCCATGGACTAACACTGCTAGGAATTTAATGTAGCTTCCTGAATTGGCTACATATTTCTTAACCTTGATATTTACCTGTAACATCAACAGAACTGACACTGAAGAAAATTAGAAGTTTCTGTCTTTTTCTCAGTAGTAAGTTGTATGCTGAAGCTAAGATACGAGATTTCTGACTGCATGCTATATTATGTTTGCACATAATCATTTGCATACTGTCATTAAATATTCAGCAACTTTATACTGTTATGCATAGTACATTTTTATGCTTGGAAGTATGGCCAGTTACATAAAATACTCTCTTAAATGCATATATTAGATCATTTTGGTCTCTTAATGCTGCCATTTTCTTCAGAAATGGGTACTGCTGGAAATAGCCTCCTTTCCAAGTTTTCTATTTAAACTTGTTCCCATCATTCAGACACAGATTTATTTCAGGAGGAAGAGGCAGGCCTAAGGTTTGGGAAGGACAGGATGGGGCACTCCTCATTGCATGATGCTCCTGGAACTAGACATCAGTCTAATCAAACCCAAACTTCAAATTCATGTTAACCCTCCCATTATGCAACAGCTTGTCTGTTTTCAAGCATGTTTCTAAGACAACCTGTGATCTCCATTCTCAGCAAATACTTTTGCAACATTATGGTTTTTTTCTGAAATGTAGATGCTGTTGCAGTGCCTGTAACACAGGCTTTGAGTGTTTAGTGATTCCTACCCATAAACAAACACACACCACTTAGTCTCTAAAGTTTTCTTTCCTCAGTCTGGTCACAATTCTGTTTTTTATTGTCAATGTTGATGAATCTATCCTCATGAAGTCAGCAGTTAATACTCTATGTTTCATTCAATGCTTTCCATTAATTTCAAAATTACCCAATTCCACAGGTTTTGTGGAAAACAATAAAAACTTTACTTAATTTGTTCGTTCATCAGGCACATCAAAGGTCTGCTGTGCTACCAGAGCTTCTTTTTATATAATTTTGATTATGGTAACCTAAAAATGAATATGCTTAGATATTAATGTGTTCTGTATTATTGTCTTTTCCATTTAAGGTCTTACTGCTGATTCACCTACTTCCATGTAAACTGTGTATTTTTGCAATATTCTGCCACAAAGTGTAGCAGATGCTGTTTAACCATTCCTGGTCACTTTCAAGCTTTTTTGGTGGCATGTTATAGCACAGAATTCAACATTCATCTTCTTCCCAGTCAAGAATTAACATTCATTTCTGTGCTGCAGTTTGTAGTGATCAGGCACTTGCTGTTTCAATGCACCTTAGTGACTGACACAATTCCAGTATCTATATGATCACGTATACTACAGCTGTAAGAGCTACCTGACAAATCTACTAACATTTTTTCTAAACCCTTCACCCTTTTCTTTGCTGATGCATGCACAAAACTTCCTTGACTGATTTTAAGAAGTCATGGTTGATGCTTTTATTCTCATATGACAGTGATGTATATCAGATAACCACAAGGATATAGATGAGCAATAAAATAGCCACAGTATAGAAATAAAAGAAGTGAATACATGTTCTCTAATACACAGGAGAAAGACAATCTGAGGTCATTCAACAAGGTTAGAAGTATCAAATTATTAACAGATATCCAGTGAACCAGCAACTGGTCTATCTGTCTCTGTAATTAGCTGCTGGGTACACACCTTTCCAGAACCTTCTCTTCGGGAAGCTGCTGTGAGATTATAAACCTACATAGGAAGGAAATGTTCTATTAGAGAAGAGATGAATCAGTGGCACGCTATGTAACATCACTGGTGCCTCAGATTTGGGAGATTTGAATGCACTTGGCTTAGTATTAGGTAGCACAGAGCACAAGAGGGAGTAAAGACATGAATATTTACTAAACAGGAATCATAAAATTCTCAATAATCATGCTGAAAAGACAAATTGTTCCATTAACAGAAGATTCTGTATTTACGAGGGGATAAAAAGCCACAGTACATAAATGCCATATAAGAATGTAAGAGCACTACCTCCTCAGGAATAAACAGCTTAAAAATCCAAAGCTCAAACTCAAAAGTTCTTAACAAACTGACTGGTGATGCTTCTGCCATAACACTCATTTCAGAAAGTCTCAAGATGCTGAAAGTATCTCAGTATGCAAGGAAAGGGAACATTCACTTGCTATTTTAAAAAGGGTAAAAGGGAAGCCAAATGATATGCCAGATCCTGATCACAGTCTTGAAGAAAATAATGGGAATATTGCATTATGTTTGACTAATTAACAATAGAAATACAGATAAAAACACAATGTTTCATGGAATAAAAGTATGTTTTAAACCTACCTTGAAGACTGTAATGGTATTGTCCACATGAACATTTCCTACAGATCCTAAACTCTTTGCGGTCTTCCCATCCCCTAAAGTTGCAACAAATCCACCAATTTAAAACCACATCTGCAGCTGGTGATTTTAGGAACATACTCCACCAGCTTTCCAAAACATGGCAAAGAAATTACTTCTGAAATCTTTTGGACTAAGCCTGTATGAAAACACATTCTTGATTACTTCATGATATTTCTTTTTAACAGCATTTATTAGTTCACGTGTTGGTATTGCATTCTTTATGATCCACTGTCTGGTACAAATATTAAAGAACATGATAGGTCTCCAGGGAATAGACCAGGAAGTGTTAAGGTAGCAAGCTCCTGCCTTCCACAGTGATATTCAGAAGCTTTTCATGTAATAGAAACAAATAATAAATTGATGTCCTTCGAGAGGCACCTTCCAGCTCTGTTCATGGACAGCAGCTTTCAGAAGCACACAAACTTTGCATTTTCTGTTTCCTACTTTTTTAAGAGAATTCTTTGTCATTACATTAGAAACAATTTGATCTGATCATCGATATTTATGGACTCTTGTTTACGCTCTGTTCCAGACACAGGTTACTAATAGGTGTGAAATTGATTCTAAGAGAATGCTGCCCATATAATCTTACAAACAACTAATTTCCTACTAGTGCCCAATATATTTTCCCCAGTAACTTGCTTCATCCTACTTTTCCCTTACAACACAAGTATTTCAGCTTTTAGCTTAACTTTCCAGTTAACGGATCAGATTCATGCAGCTGTATAAGAGCCTGTAGTCTTGTGGTTTTCCTTTGTCAGAAAGCACCCTATTTCTCAAATTATATTTTATATGAGACTATGAATACAGGATTTTTTTGCTAAACTTCATCTAGCAGTATGCCTACCATCAGTACCCTGGCAGCAACTGTGTGGAGCAGCACGGAAGATTCCATCCTCCATAATTTCTCTGCAATACCGCCAGGAAAATATGGAAGCACTGCCACAAGCCTCCTCTCAGCATCTGCCAAATTCCTTTCCAGAAGGAGAGGTTCCAATTGCTCCATGCCAAAATTTAGTTTTCATAGGCATAAGTTGTTAAAAGGTAGGATGCACAAGAATACTGGTAAGAGATTAAACTTTGTCTTACCATAAACTGTCCAGCAAATATATAAGAGTGCAACTTCAGGCATCTAGTACTTGGGTGTTAACTCTAAGCCAGTTCACAGAGAAGACTAGCTTAAACAGCTCACTTCTGAATGGCTCAAGCTGGCCCAAAGGACCTCTGTTGCCAGCACCATGCAGTGAATCGATTTGTCACGCATTCACTGCCTACTTCTTAACGTGCTGAGAACCTCTGACATGGCAGTAAAAGACTGATGTCTGAAACAGCCCTTCAGTGGCTGAACTAGGCTGCAGGAAAGTACAAGACTGAAAACTGAATCTTCTGTCAATTCCCTCACATTCTTCATGATCAAGACCCCAGACTAAATTCCCCAGATTAAATTCCCCAACATGTTGTTATCTGGGTTTTTTTCATTAGTGCCCAGACTACCATCTGTAACAAGAGGGCAGAGAAACTTTTAATCCTGCTCATCCTTTGATGTCTCCTGTAAGTTCTTCAGTGTCACATCCTATTCTTTTACTCCTTGCATTCTCCTCCCCCACAAGAAGGAGTCAGGACGTCCGAAAGGGAGAGGATGTTTATATCATGCTGTGAAGAACTTTGGCATCAACTAGTAACTTTGAAGAATAATCCTGAAGATAAAAGATATAGATGAAGGACCAGACCCTTTCCAGGAGTCACATGGCATAAAAAGAATGGTTTACAATGAAATGGACCTCTAGGGAGTAATTTGAAGTTAAAAAAAGATTTCTACATGCAGCCCAGGGAAATGCAGAGTTTTATCAGCACTGGCACAGTCCCCAGCAAAGGAATTAGCAAATGTGGAAGAAAAAGAGCTCACATAATGTCCAGTCAACTGTGACTAGGCTAACTGCAGTGAAGAGTGTTTCCACTTACTCTGCACTGACCCCTAACATGGGGGTCAATGGCTATGACTAGGATATTCCTGCTTATTGAATGGAGATAAGTGGACAAAAATCATGTCAAGGAGGAGACAAACCAGTATCATAAAACCCAGTCATGACAATTAACAGAGACATAAGGAAGCAAATGTTAAGCACATGTGCATAAGCTGAAAATCAGAATAGAGTCAGAATAAAGACTCCACCCATCAGGCATCTATTGATTTCTGAAGGAACACTGCAAGGTAGGCTATGACTAAACCAAAATATGTGAATTGAGAAGAAGAATGTAAAGATACGATGAAAGAAGAGTGAGAGGAGCTGTCTGAAGTGTAGTAAGAATTACTAATTTTCCAATTTTATTTGTACATGAAAGCATGTATTTAATTAGAGGTGTAAGTGAAACAATGTAAGACATGCAAATAATAATACCTGTCAAACAAGAGGACAGTTCATATTTTTTTAAATCCCAACCCAGCACTTGACAAAGTAAGAATGGATTTTTTTTACTTTTAATGACAGAAATTATCTTAGCACCATGGCCTTCTACTTCAGCCACTCTCCAGAAGTGGATATGTTTACATGAATTATAATTAAGAAACTGGAGGAATATTTTGCACAGTCTAGGACAACTAATGAAAAAAGCACCATGGATAAATTACAGGCCCTGTCACATTAATCTTAAGTGCCACAGATTTAACTGCAAGGGAGAACTCCAAAAAGATATGTGAAAGGCAACAAATAACTAAAACCACCAGAAAGCAACGACCATAAGGCAAAAAAGAGATATGAGAATGAGGATGTTGGACTAGCTGGCAGTTTTGTGTCATCACAATAAATGCCTTCAGAAGTAGAGAGCAGAAATCAGTGCACTCAAAGTATTTAGACAGCTCCACATGGTCATGGTGTGCTACATCCCAGAGGGAAAAAGATGAGCTGAGCAGGGCGTAAAAAAGGGAAGTGCCAGGGTACACAAGCTGCCCAAGGCCACGCTGCTGTGGCCTTGGACACAAGTGCACTGAATGCAGAGGAGCAGGTCCGTGCACAGCTACCAAAATCAGTGGCAAAAGGCGGCAACTACAGGAACAACAAGTTACAGATAACCGCAGACTCAGCAGGGCAGGCAGAGCTGGAGACAATGACAGCGCTGGGGCAGGCAGACACCAGTTCCAGTTCAAGGAGGTCAAAAATTAAGAAAGTAAAGGAAAGGTCCCAGACAGAAGGAAGAATATGTCAAGGAGGGACATCAGAGACAAAGAGAGCCCTCCTCAACGGCACCAGGACAAGAAGTACAAAAATGGGTTAGATGTCCTTTGTCAATGAGAGGCCTGACAGGCCACAGTGGCATGGCCAGAAAGCCACTTTTTAGGGTGCAGTATATATCAGGTTGGTGAAACATCTGTTGGAAAGAAAAACTGTGATCTAGCAGGGACCTGGAGAAAAAAAAGGCAAGACTTGGAGTAGTCATCAGGAAATCGATCTGTGAAGACAGGGCTGGGATGCTAATGTGAATCTCAGCACCAATATAAACAAACAGCCTTCTTAATAGTGAGACAGTTTAATAAGCATGGAATCCTGATGGTATGGAACATTAAAAAGAGTGATGGTTTCATTGTCCACTGCTTCAGAGTAGCATGAGAGCCAAGCCTTCTGAGAAAGGTGAGTCTGGGCAGTCTCCTAAGATCTGTACAGTTCTCTTACGGAAAATACTAGGACTAAGCTCATTCACACCATTCAAAGCATTTACCATCTAAAAGATGACTCTCCAGTATGAATATCTTCACTCACAGCCAGTGCAATGAAAGAGATGCAGAATCTTTTTTCAAACTGCTATTGCAATTACTGTTGTGAGCAATGAACTTTGTGTAACAGAATTCAAGTGGGTGGGACAGCCCTGGAATTCAGAACTTCCAGAAGGGACTAAAAGTCAGGGATGACTTAAACTACCTTACTGTTTTTTGGCAAACTGATTCCTTATTTTTAAAGACACTTCTGTCATTTGTGCCAAGACCTGAACTTTATTTTTTAATCCAAAAAAATCACCCTTGTGTTGAAAAAATAAGACAGCTTTTGCTCATGGCCTAAAACAACATAACCAAGAAGCGTGAATTGTACCACTCTGTTTTTGTTAGGAAACTGATTTTGGAAACAGAAGAGCAATCACCTATGTTTCAGTTTTACCATTTGTTTTCCCCTAGTAAAGAAATGTAGAAGGCAGTGGGGATCATAAGTCAGATGCTTCCACTGCTCTCAGGACATGTAAAATAGAAGACAGACAGTTGTGCTGTAAAGAATGACTAGGACTGAAAGGATCCTTGCTTATCTTTACATTTGATTTTATTTTATTTTTGGCTTCCAAGAGAGTAAGGTGTGGTTTAGAGAAGAAATTTTGGGCTGCAATATCACACTTCTGACTGGAAAGCAGATAAGCAGGGATATTTCCTATAAAGGCTTTTATTTCACTGCTGACATAAAGCCCTTGAATGCAGTGAGCTCCTCATTTCCTTTAAAGGACCCCTTCAGAATCAGTCACAATACAGAAACAGTGAAGTTGGAAATGTCTATCCTTCCAAGGAGGAGGGCCTCAGAGCACTGTCTCTCATTACTGCAAGGGTGAGCTTAAGGGTTTGACAACTTTATGAATTACTTAATAGCCTAGCACAGTCAACAATATTGTGGCTATTCTGATACTTTTAACACCCACGAACTGCTTTGAAAATAACTTCCAGTTCTTACATTCAGATGGCCTCATGGGAGGGAATGAGTAGTAGAAAATGCAAATGGCTGATAGGTCGTAGACCACGCCAGCACCAATCTGATCTGTTCTAAGACAAGGGTGTCTCTGTCATTCATTCCTTTTAGAGATGTTTCTATCTCAAGCTTCATGATGGAGATGAGAATGTCACAAAAATACCCCACCACTCCAGTGAGAAATCAGTGCAAGAATACCAAAACAAAAGAAACCAGAATGGGTGTCTGCAAAGAAACAAAGATTCTTGGAAAAATTTCTGACTTCCTTTCAGACCATGGGTAATTTGATTAAACAGTAATGAAAAAAGTAGTGCCTGAAAGAAAATGATTGGGGACAGTCCTAAGCTATTTAATTTACAGGCAGTAACGAAATGTAATTGGATGTATTTCTGGATGTATCTGGAAAATGCTTATTTGCATAAGAAACAAGCACATAAAAACCACTGGATACAAACAGAACACATAAATATTGAATTATCTGGATATATCATATCAAGCTCTTAGGTTTGTGCAAAAGAAAAAAAAAACCTATCTTCTATTAGAGTGAATCCATGAAACATTGTGGCTGCTGGAGGCAAGACCCCTTTCACCACCACTTACCTTGTGATGGACTAAGTTCTTTTGGAATCACGAGAAGAGCACTCAGTCTCTGGAGGTGATAGGAGAGGAAATGGTAGGAGATCATCAGCTCCTTTCAGCTTTAGCCAGGCTTTTATCAGACAACTACAGAGAGATATTACATATTCCAGTAGAGTGTCCCTAAAGATCAATGTCTGACTACTGCTGGCATGGGGCTACAGTTTCTCCACTGGCAAAGGGTTAGTCCAGGCTTGTCCACACAAGGGAGAAAAATGAAACTTCTATTCTTCAGTCCTCAAATGAACAAGATAAGAACAGCAGAGAGCCTTTGCTCTCTCATTCTTTGCTCCCAGTACCAGCCAGCACAACAAGGAAAACAAACAACATGAGGTCAAGAGTTTGTGCAGTTTTCTTCTCTGTTCATCCTCATTGAAAGCCTGAATCACAAGTCCTAAAGCCAGTCTGCCCCCAGCGCAGTATATCAACATGTAGTCCTTAATAAAAGACTTAAGTCCTTCATTCACAGTGGCATGTAGTTTATAACAGTTAACACAGATGCTGCCTGAAAGGCTCTTTAATTCCACACAATTCCTACATTTCCAGTGCACAGTTTTCTGATATCCAGAAAGGCACTACCAGACCAAGGATGGGTTTCCTGGCTTGTCATGCCCACCAAATGCAGCACACCTGTCAGTTTCCGTACGTTTAGACCATGCGTGGACTACTCATCCAGCACATAATTTTACCTTTTCTGTTCTAAACAGCCTGGAATTGTAGCTGTAATTGGCAGATTATCATCCACAGGAAAAGACCAAATACATATTTGAGTAGTACTGGTTTTTTCTACGTTTGTATGTTTGTCAAGTGTTCTCATTGCCCACTTGGTACTTGGCTAGATATCATCCAACAGAACAGAGAGTGTTCAACAGAATTTCTTCCAGATCTCTCACAGAATCACATGTTTCAAAACATCCTTTCTGTATCAGCTTCCCCTGAAAAAGCCTCAACATCTCTGGGTAAGGAAGTTGCAAATGACATTGTAAATACCAGAAATGTCCCAAGAACTTCCAAGAATACCTGTTTTTCCACAACAGCCAACTAACTAGTGAATAAAAGCTACTGCTTCTTTGCAAGCAGAGATGAACCTCACTTTATTTACAGTAATGAGAAGGTGTGACAGAGCACAACATATGTACTCTCAGAGAACTGCACAGGCAATAGTAGATAGCATATTCTTTTGGAAGCACATATTGAAACATCTCAGAGCAAGAGCGACATTGATGTGCTGGAGCATGTCCAGAGAAGGGCAATGGAGCTGGTGAAGGAGCACAAGTCTTACAAGGAGAGGCTGAGGGAGCTGAGGTTTTAGCCTGGAGGAGGCTGAGGGGAGACCTTATCTCTGTCTACAACTACCTAAAAAGAAATCCTAGTCAGGTGGGGGCTGGCCTCTTCTGACAGATGACAAGTGACAGGACGAGGAAAAATGTACTCAAGTTGTGCCAGGGGAAGTTTAGATTGAACATGACAAAAAGTTTCTTCACTGAAAGGGTGGTCAGGCACTGGAACAGGCTGCCCAGGAGAGTGGTGGAACCACCATCCTTGAAAGTGTTCAAAAGATGTGTCAATTTGGCACTTGGGGACATGGTTTAGTGGACTTAGCAGTGCTGGATTAACAGCTGGACTCAAAGGTATTTTCCAATCTAAATAATTCTATAATTCTATTTGCATTGCCTTCTGTTGCCAATAAGCGGTTTGTGCTGCTTAAAGAATTGGAGTTAAATGTTTTGGCAAAAAGCAAGTTTTCACATGAATTTGTAACTTTAACAGAGTTCAGTGGCAAGTTTCACTCTATTACTTACCAAATGAATGAAACAAAAAAAGGAAAATCAAATCAGAATCAAAGGATATAAACACAAAAGATAAGGGTGCAGAAGTGTTCAGCAGCACTTAACCATTAACTGATTTAACAATTATAAAGTAAACAACTCAATAAGATTTACAGTCATTGTAACAGTGACTTAATTACAGATTTACATTAATAACATTCATACATAAAGAAGTCACACACATACACACAGGCAAAGAAATGTATACATCTATATCTACATGTGTTCCTCCACACAGGAAGTAATTTCATCCTGAATTTAAAAAACTGCCACATACCCTGCCATATTGTCATAACCACATCTGAAAAATCCAAGCTAGAATCTGTTACTGTATCCTCCTATATCTCAATATTTTTGGATGCCTGGGTAGAAATAGTTTTTGTTGGGACACTGAATATCTGCTTCACTGTCTTCTACACTCAGAGCCTTCCCAGAGGAGACCAGCTTTTGAAGTTACTCTCAGGGATGGTGGGAAGCCAGCTCTGTTCCCAGGACACTGCTAAGGCAGGTCTCATTGGTACAACCTTGTGAAGGAGCAGGCTGCAGCATGCAGGGCTCAGGGAGGCCTGCACCTGCCTTTGAAGACAGTCATGGACACTGCTGTATCTGCACACCAACGTGTTGAGGGCACACAGTGCAATGCCCAGGCTTGTGTGTCTGAAGAAAGTGCAGTTACTGCGCTGCTGAGGGTGGACAAACACCTACCCCTCCTGTTATCTCCCCAACACAGCCTTGCAGCTCTAGAGTTGTGATGGTTTTATCACGTTCTATATTTCATTTGACTGGAAGAATATAAAAGCAAACAGGCTTATCTTTAAATTACAAAGATAGTTTATTAATACACACAAAAAAAAGGGAAAAAAAAAACAACAGCAACAAATGAAACTTCTAAAACATCTTTCTTTCTCTTTCTAAGTTTTTTACCTTTCTTCACTCAACATAAAAAGACATGACCTGAAACTTCAGCCAGTTTTACCATTTTAAAAATAACCTTTTATCAGTTCTTTTAGGAAAGGAGTCTCTCTGGGTTCTATATAGACATCCCATGCTCTACATCTGCGAGGATTTTAAAGGAACTCCTGCAAACTGCGAAATCCTACCCATTAGCAGCTCTCTCAACACTGCACATGGGCCATATTTGCTTATCGGGGTACTGTTTAAGGATGCCTCCTCTAGTATGACACAAAGATTCTCTTCTTCTATTTCCAAAATCATCTCAAGACCCAAAACCAAATCTCCTCTTTCTTTAGGAGCAAAAAGCTTCATATCACTTTTAACTAGAACCTTACATCCCCCCAAAAGCATTTATATGTTACAGGAAAAAACTAGTTCAGTCTCTATAGTTTACCAGAAATGTCCAGCCAAAATTAGGCCACTCCTTTATCCTTTGCCTTAAAGTCCTTTTCACTCTCCCTTCACCGACGGTAGCTCCATGCTGTGTCTTTCCACGGTTCATTCGCTATATTTGTTCTTCTTCCGGAGAAAGATGATGTTTAGGAAAGTCCATCTGCTAGCAACAAAGGGTTAAACTTTTCGGGCTGCCGGGCTGCCCACGTGGCTCTGCGGCGGGAAACTGAGTCGTTTAGAAGCCGTGCGCTGGTTTCTTCGGCTTGAAAAGAAGAGCAAGGGCGAAGGGGCACTCCGTCCGAGCTCTCTCTCCTCTCCATGCTGCCCGCCTCTCTGCGAGACAGCGGCTCCTAAAGCTCCGGCCCGGCCCGGCTCCAGCGGCATCGGGGCCCGGCCCGGCCTGCCGCAGCCGCCCGGGGTGGGGGGGGCAGCGAGGCCGGCCCGGCCCCGGCGGCTCCCTGTCCTCAGTCTGCTACCCCAAGGACAAAGAGACCGCTCCTCCCCCCACCCAGCCTTTTTAAGCATTCCGCCAAAAGTCGCAGCTTGTCTTCTACTGGATAAATTGCTTGTCAATCAAAAAAGCTGACCCCGATTGGAACAAAATCAGGCTTTTCCTAGCCTATGACAAGAGTCAAACACCTTTCAGGTGTCTTCCTCACAGCCCCAGCTAGAAATTGGTGCCAGCTTCCAAGGTAGGGACCACAGCTTTGCCAACAAGTACTCCAGCAGTGTGTGGAGTCTGCCAGTGCCAGCTGAGACTCCCAAGTGTGCTTCCTAGCAGCTGAGCCTCTCAATGCCAGCTGGACTCCAGAAGAGGAAAGCAGTCAAACAAACACTTGGAGGAGGCTAAGAAGGTGGAGTGTGAAACTGAGCACAAGTTTAAGCAGTGTATTAAACAGTCTGTCAGCCAAGATTTCAAACGCCTTCCCTGCATCATGGCTAACATCTTCTGCTCCTTCAAGTAACTCCTGGCTCCAAATCACGCATAGCCAGAGTAATGTGTGCTTTATTTTCTGCATATGCTTATTCCTTCCTCTTTATGCATCTGGGCTTTGAAAGCAAAAGCACAGAGTCATGAGGTGATTGTTTTGCATTCTTCTAAAGCTCATGCCAGGTGCAAGTAAGAAAAGGAGATAAATAAGCTGTGTACTTCTTACAAGACCTAAAGACACCAGTGCATCCTTCACTGAGCTCAGCATGCCAGGCACGCTATCCACTGTGTGTAAGAGTTACCAAGACACAGGTGAAAGAGCAAGACAGGCAACAGGGTTGATAAAGTGCAAGGAACTGGGAATGGCTTTGCATAGCATACAAAATAGCCAGAAAGGTTCCAAAACCCATAAAACTGAATTTGACTTCGGAAAGCTGATAACAGAACACAGCTCTGTCAAAATGATAAGGCAGAGTGAGAAAGAGAAACTGGTTAGTGTATTTTAGTAGCATGTGCAAAATGCGCTTCCTTCAAATAGCATAAGCATTTGGTTGCACCTAGAAAACAAACACCAGCAATTACAGGCATCTTCTCTCTTCTCTTTCTTCCTGAGATGAAACTATACTCTGAAAATTGACTCTGTCACAAATGACTGAGCTGGCATAAAGAATAGCAACCAGGTCACCAGAGAATAAAAGGAAATTTTACGTCTATGTATCAGTGCTTTGCCTTCTCAGGAGCAGATAGGGATACTTTCTGGAAGAGTAACACAAATGTACACCTTTAAGGAAAACACTTTTGTGCCTATTACCAAAGGAAAAGCCAATGCTGTTAGAAAACTTATCCGTAACTCAACGTTCAGTGTGAAAGAGTAATTTTTTTCAAAGTAAATTTCCACTGAAATGGAGTTATAGATTCTCCTTAATTATATTTTACTATAAAAAGGAAAAAACCCCTCTGTAATTCTGTGCACTTGATCTATTTGAAGGAAGTGGAACATATACAGTTTTATGTCTCACCACATCTGAATAAGGGAGATAAAACAGGTAAATTAGGACAAGGATTACGGCACCAAGGCTAAGGAGTCTTCCTCAAATCATAGGGAAAATTTATGGCTGAAAATTAGCCCTAGGAAATCTGATTCTCCTTACCATATTGTAAGAAAGGTAGGCAAAGAGAGCTGGAAGATTGCATTGCCTAATATAAATACATGTTAAAAGAAAAAAATTGATTTATTTTGTACATTTACTTTTAATAGTATGTTAGGTTGATTGAAAGAATGACAAATGTCTCCAGTGCTGCCAGTGCTTATAATTCTACTCTGAATTCAGTTCTCTACAGTGTTTTTCTTAAACATGCAGTTTCTGGAGCCATGTAATGACATGAAAATTACAGCAACAAAAATGACTTAATAGTTACCCAGGATAGCAAACACAAACTGGAAAGACTCAGAAACCAGATGGCTCATAAATATGTTTAATTTGATGATTTTTAACCCTATCTGTGAAACCTGAGCTTGGAGAATTTAAAAAACAGGAAAACAGTGTTTGCTATACTTTTTCCCTCTGCAAATCTCAAAAATACTATGCAAAGATACTTTGGCCAGCTTTATTTCTTACCCCTTCATGTATTGGTGTCACAAAGAATGAAAAGATATGCTAAAGAATATTCTTGGATGTAGCTGATGTTTCTTTAAAAACTCATGGGAGCACTTCCGTGTATGCTAGAGAGTATGAAACATTCTGTGCATAAAATTTAAGCCTGAGTTCAAAACTTTTTTACTGTCTTCCTTTAAGATGATAAATGTAAACCCCCACTCTCCACCTTCAGAACAGATTCAGTCCTATCTGTAAAGGTTTAAGAGTACCTCCTCTAAACACACTCTGTACATGGTGTGGGTCAAAGTTGGAAACAGACTATGCTCTCTGAAGGGCTAATGGGGGGACTTGAACACCACACAACATCATGGTGCATCTCTTATTCCTCAGCACCACAGCACCAATGACAGGATTCAGACTATCAGCCCAAATTTGTCCTCTAAAACTGTTACAAGTTGTGTTAACTGTATGCAAAAAAATAACACGTTCCAAAAATAAGAAACTGTCAGAAACCAGAACTAAATGACAGCTAAACCAAATATTTTTCTAGTTAGTAAAATGGGATTGTAGGTGTTTTCACAGTAGTACAAATTCATAAGGCAGTTGCCAGCTCACTGGCACCGAGCTGACAAGGGTGATGTTGAGCACTTGCTCCCTTGCAGAGATTGGAAAGCAGGCATCCCTAAGCTAGATCAGGGTGTATTCACATAGTCTGAATTCAGGTGTCTAATTCTACAGGCTGGTTTCCACAAGATACTTGTTTAGTGACTCTTGGGAGAGATTTAGAAAAAAAACCCCAGCAGGCTTAGGGTTTCCCAGAACAATTCATTCTGCCCCAGCCAGCCTTCCTTTTTACCCCACTATGTGACTGATTCCCCTTCTTGTCTGCGTACAGCAACCACCATATCCTCAGTTGTACCTAACACAAGCTATAAAGGGTCACATCATAACTGAAACATTAAAATTATGTACAAACCAAGAAAGCTAGCTTTTCTCCCAGATAATTTCAAAGCACCTCTGCAATATGACTGACACAGCTGGGATGAGACCATGCTACCACTTGGGGGTTGCCTAGAGAGGTTGAGATGGGCTTGCAAGCTGGAGACACAAGCTAAACATCACCCAGATGTTGACCTCCATGTTTGCTCAGTCTCAAGTGCCCTCAGAAACCAGCAGAAGGATCAGCACTTCTATCACTGAAATTCTGTTTTTATTTGTGTGCTGGGTTTGGCTGTGGCAGAGTTAATTTTCTTCACAGCAGCTGGTAGGGGCTGTATTTTGGATCAGTGCTGAGCACAGGGTTGATAATACAGAGATGGTTTGTTACTGCTGAGCAGGGCTCACACAGAATGGAGGCCTTTTCTGCTTTCCATGCTGCCACAGTGGTGAGGGGACTGGGAGTGCTTGGGAAACTGGGAGGAGACACAACCAAGGACAGGTGACCCCAGCTGACCAGAGGGGTATTCCAGACCATATGGCATCATGCTCAGCGTATAAAATGGGAGGAAGAAAAAGTAAGTGCAGGATGTTTGGAGTGTTGATGTTTGTCTTCCAAGTAAGCCTTACATGTGATGGGGCCCTGCTGTCCTGGAGCTGGGTAAACACCTGTCTGCCTACGGGAAGCAGTGCACGAATTCCTTGTTCTGTTTGTGTGCACGGCTTTTGCTTTCCCTGTCAAGATGTCTATCCCAACCCATGAGATTTCTGACTTTCACCCTTCTCATTCTGCCCCCATTCCAACTGGTGGGGGAGTGAGTGAAAGGCTGCGTGGGGCTTTTTTGCTGTGTGGGATTAAATGACAACAACTTGATATAAGTTACCCCTCACCTTTCTCAGTGGAATATCAATATCAGTATTAATTGGGGTGTTGCTTCTTATCAATCCCTCTGTTTGCAGCCACAAAGCAATTCCTACCAGTAATAAAATAACTCCTCCAGCTTACTCTACATATACCTTAGTACAAAAGTGATTGTAATTTCATCTGAAACTTAATTGAAAAATAACTGTTGGCTAGATTTACCAAAGCTGATAACCTGTGCACTCACATGTAGTACAAATGCCTGAAAAATGGTAATCTCTATATAGAATAGGTAATTAAAATATTTTCACACATAATCACAAGCAACCCCTGAGTTTTGGATAACTGCATCCACTGAGGCAAGACAACCTGTTTAAAGCAAAGAGGTTTTCCACATATTTTTCCTTTTATTAATTTTCACACACATATATATGCAGGAAGGCACACAAGAGAGGAAAAAATTGTGTGGGAATCAAAATATGAAGGCAAGAAATAAAAAACCTATGCCCTGTCCAAAATTTAGCAAATAAAAAAAGAAAATAACTTTTGGAAGGAAAGCTAAATTCTTGTGTCTTGTCAGAACAATCCAGCCCAGCCATAAATGAGGTGAAAAGAGCTAGATCTGCGTACATCTCCCAGTTTTGTATCCCTCCAAATAGCTGGAACACAAGCCCTTTTACCACAGCTAAATAAAACCCAGCTTGGTTTACTCACCTTGTTTTTCTTATAATTAATTCACAAGTTTATTTTTTGCTAGTTTTACTGACTCTTGTCTCTAGGACTGTAACAGACTGACAAACACAATGCCAAACCCTGGGAAAGTTTTAACTCTTCTAAGAACCTGATAGATCATGAAAGGGGCCAGGAGGCATGTGGGACTTCAGGAAAGTTGAAAAAAAAATAATGATAGCGATGACTGTGCTATCAGGGCTTAAAAGATTCATAAAGTCCAGTGTCTCACTAAGCTCTAGGCTGAAATGTTTGCCTTCATGGGGTTAAAGAAAGCTTCCTTCAGAGATTTTAAATACTATTTGGATTCCTGCAGTGACTATAAACACAGAAAATGCTCCTGTTGTGAACTACATACTTTAAAAGTGTTACTCATGTAAAGAGATCTGAACTCCAGCACAGTACACATCAAAATGCCACAGAGAAAACTCTAAAAACATGTTAAAAACCATGGAAATTTGAAGCAGTCATGCTTTTCTCTATTTGAGGAAGTCAAAGTAATAAATAACTCTTTAATCACTCAGAGCTTGGTAGGAAAAAAAAATATAAACAGCAAATACTTGGAAAATTTAAACTGCAGCTAAATATAACAGCAGAAACAGAAAATTTTAAAAAAATCAAGACATCCAAGGTATTATATGTGTCTAAGCATAATCATCCACGCTCCTTACATTGTCTAAAATATTAGTAAAGGCACATGGGTCTGCAAAACCACCAAATGAATTATCCAGTGAAGAAAAGCCATTTTTCAGTTCTGTTCCAGAGTGAATTCATCTCTGCCTGAGGTTGTCCGAGTTCAGGCTGACAACTGCTAACCCTTCTTTTGGTAATCCAAAACCACACTGGCTGGGCTCCTCATCTCCATTGGAACAGAATTCCTCCATCCTGCTTCACCACCGAGTCTTGGCCACCTCCTATCCTCTCTGTCTATCCCTACAATTTCCTACTGCCTCTCTCAGGCCAGGAAAGCAGAGCAGATACTGTAAGGCAGAGCTACAAGGGAAAGTGCACGAGAAGAGCTCACTCTCAGCATACAGAAAAAGGTCTTGGTCACAACTGCAGAGTCACTCAAAACAGCCCTGCATCACTGCAGGGAAGCTGGTGCTCCCACAGAACCTCTGATGTGAAAATTGTGATTCCAGCAAACTGTGACTCTGAACCAGTAACCTGTATGGTTCCATTCTCATTGAAGTTCCAATGTGATGGTCAGTTCTGCATCAAGGCAGGAAAAAACTTCCAGTTTGGGTTTTTGGCTCCTGAATCACACAAAAACTCTTCACCAGAACAATGTAGGGCTAGACACTTCTCACCTCCTGTACTTAATTCTGTGCAACAGAACACCATCACATCCTTCCATGTCACTTACCACCGCCACTCTCAGTTACTTTATCACTCCTATATTTTTAATATATAAATATGTATCACCACAAACATAGACACAGAGGAGAGGTGTGGATGCTCTAACTCCAGAAAGTTTAGCTGCTTATGCCCTCAAGCACATGCTGTGCTACAAACTGGGAAAAAAAAACCTAACTGAGCAACTGAAATACATGAATAAATGCATCATTCTTGGCTGATAAGCCAAAGCTTATGGGATTTCAGATACCAATTAGCTGAAAATCTGTGATGTCTTATTAAAAGTCATGGTTCTCCCATTAGACAGGGCAAAAGTTCATCTGAATTGCAAGGATAAATCTGTGCCTTCTGAAAAGATTTCAGCATTTACTTCTATAATTCTGTATTATAATTTTATATTTCACTCTCATTCTTGACTAACTCTGACGAGGCTGCTGTACAATAGGTTTTTAAACTCAATCAGTGCCAATGTCAGGGACATTTATACCTTCACAGAGAATAGAATAGTTTAGTTGGAAGGAATCTACAACAATCATATAGTCAAAATGCCTAAAATGAATAGAAAGCCAGCTGGAAATCTTAAGAGGTTTTTCACCAACAAGTGGAGAACTGCGTAAAGTTTCAGGTTTTTACAGCCGGTTTTACAGCCAGTCTTAAGGAGAACATATATAAAATCAACCTGAAATTCTCCTAAAAAGATAACATTTGACTTGTGACTGAACTGATGTTCATGAAATTCTGACCTCTTTATTTACTCAGTACATATAGCAGAATTGCTTTTTCTAGGTGAGGAACACTGGAATGTCTCCTCTGTTTCCTTTTATGTCATTTTCCTCTGTTTCCATTTCTCCTTATGGTCCAGCTGTGCAGATATGACACAGCTGGGAGAAGCCACAAGAAGGAGGTACACCACCTTGAGGAAAGCTCTTAGGAGCAGCACACCTGAGGGAGGCAGAGTGCTGCAGTGATACCCTGCCACTCATCTGGAACCTGTAACACTTTAAGTAATCCCAGAGAGGTCCTGGCACCACATTTGCCGAATTGTAAAAGTTCTACACCTCGACTTCCCTTCTTGCACATGCAGCACAAAAAGGCAGGAACCTGCCATTCCCCAGGCATTCCATCCATCCATAACCTAGTGGTGCTGAACAAGTCAAAATCTGAAACAAAGGCTCTATGTTCCTCCTGCAACACATAGCACACCAATGTGATCTGTCACCGTTCTCATAAGGGAGCTGCTCTCCCTGCGGACTCAGAGCACATCTGTCAGCTGCAAGTCACCTCCCACAAAACATACAATTCACCATTTTCCAAGCTGACCTGCTCTCCTACCTGCCATGGGTTTCATCTTTGTGCATGCTGTTAGCAGGCTACATCAAAGCACTGGGTTTGTTACATGCCAGTAGAGGAGAGAAGCAGAGGAGCAATTATAATGGAATGGGAGGAAAAGGAATTGTAAGAGGAAGGACTGATGCTGAGAGGCAGGAAAAGACTATAAGCCTGATCCAATTAATTAACATAATTAATGTCATTATTTTCCTCCTCTGATTTAAGGATTCAATATAGGAATCATGCTTACTCGTAGGAGTCTCAGATAAAAGTCTCCAGACACAGAAGGCAAGATGTTGCATGGCTGTAACTGTATTCCCACAGACATCTATCATTTTATGCTACCTATGAACCCTGTGGATTCCTTCTTCTCCATTCATTTCTGGAAGGAGCTCACCTGCCTCTCCTCTCAGCAGCTGCTTTGTGTTTCTGCTTTTACTAAAGGTTTGCAAAAAGTTATTTTTGTTTCTTTTATTTCTGAGGAATTTGATCGAATACCAAGCTACAAACAGTACCAGTCACTGTCTGCATGTGGAATAATGAGCATCAGCCTGAGGACAACCACCTGCATGCACAAATCTAAGTATAAACCGGAATGTGGCATTATAAAATAACCAGGCAGTCTTAATACAGGATTTTTCAAGTTATTGGCAAGCCCAAAGAAATTTTAAAAAATCAAAACAACAACAAAAAAAGACCCGTCACAGGCCAACCTAAAAATCTTCTGGATCAGAAGTTTTATAAAATTGCAAAGACCAACACATTTCAGAGAGTGCTGGACTAGAACAGTTCGTGTCAAAACCAAACATTTGATATTAAATTATGTTTTATGCTTTTAAAATAAATATTTCAGATTTCTGAATGCAAGGCTTTTCTGAGCAAAAGTTTAAAATAATAAAAAAATAAATTTAAAAATGTAGATTTATTTGAATGTCTCAGTATGAACTAGCTGGTGCACACACATAACAAATAACCAAATGTAACAGCTCAAAGCCTAGACTGCTTTATGAAGCATCTTAGCACCACTCATCAGCACTTTTCACTAAAATTCACTCAAGATGAAAATTTCTCTCCATTCTTGTCACAGACATCACAGATGCACTTCTACACACCAGCACAGCCAGCATGCACTCCTTCACATATACAAGCAGGCTGAAGACAGGGACCCTCCTGTGGATTTGTTTGGGACTCCAGGGAGTAGGAGAGGAATGCTTTTGAAACTTCACTGGCCTGAGGCATCCTTTTCTCCAACTTTGACCTTATGGACTAATTAGAAACTGTGCAGGTATGTAGTATGGATAGAAAGATGGTTTTCTTCTATGGTTGCTCGTAAGACATTGACTTCAGCTCTAAAGTAATAGTACACATGGCTCACTACCTGATTTCTACCTCCTCCAGCTTAGTCCTCCCTCCTGATGCAGTTTAGAAATCCCTGGTGTTTGTCTGCATGTGCTCCCTTACTATGGGATTCCCACAAATTTATCATATCCTTTGCCATTGCATTTCAGAGTCCTCAACTTTGTAATGCCTATGACTTAAAAAGAACTGTCTTATTTTCATTTCAAGACATCCACCCAACATTTGACTTGCAGTGACAGCCATAGTGCCTTGAATTGGATGTTCAGACTAGGCACAGTATATGGAGACATGCTGTTGTTTGCACAATAAAGGACAGTGGATACAACTCCTAAGACAAATTTCAAGGATTGTTCAATGTTCTTCTGGTTGGAACCATTTAAGTGAAATCACTACTGTACCTGTGTTCTACTTTAACTGAGCAGAGATAGGCACAAGAAGAAGAAAATAAGAGAGAACTTTTTCAATGAAGAGACAAAAGAGAATGCGAGGTCCCATCCCTTCCATGCTTGCCATGCTTGCCTCCAGCAAAGGGATACACAAAGCACGAAAGGTTTGTCTAAGTGAAAAAGCTGCACTGGTTTAAGTTGGCTTACAACAACATAAGGTACTCCTATATCTTCATGCACGGTGGACTGACTAAACCCAGTTTATACTCCTCCTACAAAAGAGGCCAACTCAGTCCTGAGAGGCAGATTAATCTAGAGAGAGAAATAAAATGTTTGGGGCTTCTGAAAACTGTTAGACAAATCCAAGCACCTAGAAATGGGGCATTCAACATTGCCATGCTGATATACCATTCCACAAACAAACAAAAAGCTGGCTGTCCTACTCCTAAACCTGCCATCAACATTCCTACGCTTCTCTGCCTTAGAAAGATTCAACAAAACCCAAAGCCATAACTGTTCACCAGGCTGAAATTAAAGGTAAGCTACCCTACTCTGTGACGGCTGCACTGCAGGCGTTGGAAGGGACTGTAAAGAAATCCTGACAAAATGCCTCTACTAATATTATCCCATGGACTGTGGTTATACTCAATGGCTAAACTCTGAGCAATGACATAAACATGACCACACATTCGGAAAGGTGTTTGAGGTCTGCTCAGGATGTATGCTGTGCTGTAATTTTGCAGATAGTTGGCTCTCCACATTCAAAGGCAGGACTATGACAACCAGCCAAGCACAACCTGGTTTCTCACAGAAGAGTAAAGGTCTGACCTACCCACCCCTTACCAAGCTCAAGTAATCAAAAGAAAATAATCCAATATGAAGGCTCAAAGTAATACTGGTGCTTAAAATAAAAAGAAAATTCTCCCAGACTTTAATCTAGTGGCTTTTTTCACCTTCCTCCCTTCCCTTGCTTCTTTCACTTTCTTAACCACCTCCTGAGACCCGAGGCTAGTGTGCAACCTCAGCCTCCAAAAGACTGTGAAGTTGCTTTGACACTGAGCAATACACATCTGTGGACTGAGTCCCTTCCTGGTTTTTTATCTTTGGTTTGGTGGTTCTTTTTCTGAAGGTTTTTTCGTGCAGCCATTCTTTACAACTTTCTGCATTTTCTCATAGTGTCTTAATTTTTGCACCAAGAGGAGTTGCAAAGTCCTCCAGTGTTTAGATGTGCCAAAAATTGTCAGTGGATGGGAACTATGAAATCATCCTTTTATGACAGAGCTCATTAGAAACATGTATGCCAGCCAGGAAAATAAAAGAGAGAGAAGACCTGCAAATTCCTTTATCACTTAGACCTTGGGCTTTCCAAATAAAGAAGGAAATGTAAAGCCACTCCAAGAATATGCTCCAGTAAAAATTGTACAGGGGAAATTCAAGTGGTTTTTAAACTAATTGACTGATTTTAAACTAATTGAGTCTGGAAGCTGACCACGATAGCCCCCATAGTGAGGCAAGCAACACCCACGTGAAGATTATGATGGCAGCTACATAGTTAAATGTTCATGCATTGAAATCTCCCCTGGTGATTGAGATTATTTTTGGCAGATGATTGGACAGAGATTGTAAAATGTACGTTTATTTTCATTTAGCTCTTTACTTACTTTCTCTGAAACACACCCTTTTTAAAATCTCTTTCCTAATACAGATATGCTTCATATCACAGACCTGGATATATAGCAAATATGATTATTATTCCTTGCATTAACCTAACTTGCATGTTGAAAGTCAGTCCACCATAAACACTGGAAAATACTTAGCAATTCTTGATGAGACCACATGCAATGAAAGCTGAGGCTTTAGGGACATATAGCTCTGCCTGCACAAGGTACACCTGTCCTGGGACTCTTCGACAGTAAAACAACCTCCTTCCTCTCAATAGAAATAATCCAGAAAAAGCCTGAAATCAAAAACTCTGTGCTATGCCTTGGCATACAATTGTAAGTGAGCTGAATCATAAAACCTGCTTAGAAACTGATGTCCCAGTGTACCTTCATATAAAAGTAAATATACACAAGTTCATCACTTAGCCAGAGAGAGGAAGTGCACTGCGCTAGCAAGAGCTAGCTGTAGTGCCCAACAAGATGTTTGCCTTTCCTCCGTCCGTGCCTGGAAGTTACACCAACTGAGAAATACAAAGTGTCCCCTGATCCTGTCTAGGGCTCACGTTGTAGTCGCTGTATCTGCGCTGGGGGTACTATTGTAACTACAGCTGCCCGAGAAGTTCAGAGTGTCCTGATAGAGCCTTTTCTTCCCTAAGACTCGTAACAAATTTGCTTGCCACTGTGCACATATAGCAAACGTGTCCCACTCCCACCTTTTTCTGCCATCATTGGTTGCATGCATGCTGCCACCTCCCAACTTCTCTCCCATTCCTGCAGCTTCCCTCCTCACATCTCTCTTCTTCTCTCCTACTGTCACTTCTTTTCTTTTGCTGTACTTCGGAACCAAAGCTGACAGTGACAAACAGAGTAGCACAAAGATTCCTTTCCAAACTTAGCCTGAGAACCACTTTCTAGGTGGCAGCTCATAAGCCCATCTTTCGTAGCCCCAACACTTACTCCTCTCTTTATCTGTGTCCCTCATCTCCCTGCTTAGACAAAGCATCCTCTCCAAACTACACCTTTTCCTGTAAGCAACCTTCACTACTCCCGGACCATTACTCTTACCCCCCTCTCCAAAGCAACCCCAAAGGAAACAATCCAGCAGCCAGAGAAGCAGAAAGGTCCTAGGGTGCAGCTGTCAGTTTAATGCCAAACCCTTGTACCACGGCTGCCCGCATCCAGTCTCAGAGCCCCGACAGCAGCAGTTTTTCTGAAACTACAGATCGCCTATTCATTTCAGTGAACAAAATTTACTTACAATCAAGATTTATTTTCCCACATGTCACCTACTTTACATATGTTTCATGCCAGTTCTTTCAATCCCCATCCCCCCCACTTTCCCCCTACTGTTCCGAAAAGAATGATTTTCTGGTTTTAAAGGTAAAAGGGAAGGGGCAACGAAATAAGTCTGAGCCTCTGGGTAGAAGAGGGACTTTGCAAAATAGGGAGATGAAAGGAAAGAAAAATAAGTTCCTTACCCGCTGTGGTGACCCACAGCACCAGCTGTGGTAGCCGGTTCATGTCTCTGCGGGGTGCGGGCGGTCCCAGCCGGGTGCGCGGCTGTGCAGGGGACGTGCCAGGCTCTTCCTGCGGGCTCCGCCGGAGCTCTGAGACCGGGCTCGGGCTCCTGCTGCCTTAGAGGAAAATTCCCACCTCCTGCTCGGGAAGGCTCGTATGGGTCCTAGAGCCACCCTCCCTTCCTTGCCTCCTCCTCCTCCCGTTTTGCATACCGCTCCTGCACGGTCAGCAAATTCACAAGGCAGCTGCTTCAGACATGAACACATCCACCTCTAAATTTTCCGGCATTAGTATTCACTAGCACAAGACGAATTCATAAGCTTACTGGGTTGTGCCCCTCTCTCAGTCTTCCTTTGCAGCTGGCCCAATGACCCATGCACCCCCTGGACTAAACTCAGCTCATATTTAAGATGGTACAGAGGATCCCCACAGCCTGGAAGTGTATTTGCTGACTGCCCTGAAAGAGAAATTGGACCTATTTACACAACCTAGATCCCCACCTTTCTTCCCTTAGCATCACTTATAACCACTTAACTCCTGAGCAAGACAGCCTCTGTTGGAGACACACAGTGAGGAACTGCAGCACAGCAAAGTGTAGGTTCTCCACCTGTGAGCCTGGGCATCTGCTCTTTAAACACTTAACTTCAAACTCCATTTTCCTCTGGACCATCAGCATTTCAATTGCACTAGTTCACCTTCAATTTCTTTACAGGAGTGTCTTTCCTTCATGGGGAGTTTATTCTAAAGTTGATGTTCTTTTCGTAATCAGAATTCATTCTTTATGACTAATTCTCCAGGTCATAACTCTTGGAAAGTTAGTGGACTCTCCAAGTCCACCAACTCTTACTCTGAATTAGGGGTGCTTTAGTCCAAATTAGCATAATTTATTGTGGCTGTTGTGAATTTAACAGGTGGTACCTGAGTCTTGAGTAAAATACAATTAAAAATGTAGGAACTGGAGAGATTTGGAGCTGATATGACTCTTATATGTCTGGTGGGCCTGGCACTTTCAAGGCAGAAGCCTGCATTCCACGTTTAATTGTGGTTCATAGAACAGACTAAAAATTTAATTAATTTACTTAACCTTCTCTCAGTCTTCCACTGATACCTATAAAGCACTCAAGGGTAGACTTTATTTTTGTATCTTAATCATTTATTTGGATCTACAAAATTGCTTTTCGTTCAGCAACACTCTGCTACTTTCAGCAGATTTAAAGAGGCATATTTTTTAACAACCTGGATGATTTGGAAGTAAACATCATTCTGAGGCTTTCCTCTAGGGCCACCTCAATTACAAAAGTACAGTAGCAAGAAAGATAGACATTATTAGTTACTTACTAGTTAAATTTCTATAAAGTATCTCCCAAGCAAAGTAATAGACCAGTACCAGAAATAATAATAATAATAAAAGAAATTAAAAAAAAAAAAAAAGAGAGAGAGAAAGAGAAGAAAAAAAGCTGCCAGCTTTCCATCACTTCATAAATAAATATCTTGGCTGAAGCTCTGGGATTCCAAAGCAGGTAATTTTTTACTCCCAATTGGTAAAAAGCAGAGGCATCTCAGGAAATCTCCATACTTATCTAAACCCTCCCATGAATAGAAATGTAAACAATCTGTATCTTCCAGGAACTGGTAGCAGCAGCAGATACTGTTTCTGTTAATAATCAGTTTTAAGGGAATTTGTATTTTCCATGGTTATAGAACTAGTTTTCATTTAGTTTGGCAAAGACAAATGAATTCCAATGCTCATTACAGAAATATGAGGTATTCTGCAAGAAAAAGATAGATGCATGTGATGCTTTTAAGCAGAGGGCAAAAGAAGAAGATAAGGTGACTAATCTGTGACCAACTGCCTCATTAGACACTTTTGAGAGGTTGAGTCCTGGCTAAGCAAAATAGAGACCTTGGTCTACTGCAAGGTCCATAATTAATCCTCAACAAGATAATCCACATCTGTCAAGCAAAGGATTCACCCAGACCAAAAACTGTTATTTTAAGGAGTGAAAGATTTTATAGATAAAGGACAGGACACAGAAAAACTAATGTTTCACAATGGAAAATACAAAATATACAGAGTATGGAAACGATAGAAGTCAGAACAATGCCCAGCATTTGGAAGTGGGATAGGAATTACAAGCAAGTGCCACTCACCAACAGTGTGCAAGTGATACAAGAGCATGCATAGAAAGGGGAAAAGACCAACAACAACAACAAGAGAATGGCAGCAACACAATCAATGCAGAGGAAACCTCTGTAGAAGTAATTAGGAGCAGTGGACAATGCTGCATCATCAGAGAGCTGAACTGCCAGTCTGGAAGCAACTGGGACAATTACAAGCTTTTAAATTGGGCACTTATGTACAAGAGCACTGCCAGAATCTGGACACCAGCAACTGAAAAAACCCACTGATCTTAAATAATGATACCATCTTTGGCTCAGCAACACAGGAACAACCTACTGGAGCCCAGGAAAGGGAAGAAGAAGTGCTTATGCTATTTTTACATTTGTCTGAGGGCATCCACTATTGCAAACACAACACAGAAGTCTAACCCATCTCAAAAACATTTGGAACAGAGCTGCAAGACAAGTTCCCATCATGCTAGTAGAAAATGCCTCAGAACTGAAGGGAGATGAGGCACTTAGCTGCTGAGCAAGCAGAGCTTCTGCAATGAAGGTCTAGTCAGTGACATAAAAAAGGAGCTTTCATTTTCATGTACACTCAGAGGAAAAAAAATATAAACAGTGGGAAATATTTCCCACATAAAAGAAGAAAGCATTCATTGGTGATTGATTCAAAAGGCATTTCTACATGGGACACCAAGAAAGGCAAATGTTCATGTAGTTCCAACAGCACCTTTGAGAGATACTGGTCCCTCTTCGGCTGCATGGTGCATAGAAATATACAGCACATTGTAATAGCATATCTAGTACAAAAGTCTGTATCATGACATTTTGATCTAAGACAAATATGAGAAAAAAATGCAGAGATTTCATAAACCTTACATGAGAATCAAGCTGTAGGGCAAAAGTTAAAAAATATTCCTTATGATGGAAATAATATCCAGCAGAGCAAGGTGAGTGGTACAGACTGGGCACACTAAGATGAATAAGTACAGAATTGTTTGAAACAAACACAAAGTATGTAAAGAAATTTGTGCTCACTGAGCCTACATTAGCATCCTGAATACTGGTCTACAAAACTCTTTAACAGACAGAGGATTTGACTACTACAAAAGCATCTGAAACATCAACCAAAGATGTCTCAGTGACAGAGATGGTGTCTAAGCACAAAACTAACTTCTCCTTGGATTCTTCTACTGAGAATATTGATAAATATTTTTAAAGTTGTATAGTCAGACTTTGAGACCAGTCACTTACCCATAGAATGACATAACACCAACTAACTTGGTGTTAGTGTACATAAATAAAGAAAGAAGATTTGGCTTTACTCCATAGCTATTAAAGCTTCACGTCTTCATGCATGGAAGAACTCTGTGAGCTAAACTGATCATAAAACTCTTTACAGCCTAAGGGACCTGGAAATTCTCAGCATAACCTTTCCCACAAGCAAAAAAGCTAGGAAAGTACTTTAGTTTCAAATATATGATTTCAATGTTCCATAAAAATGAGGGAAGATCTGATGACAGTTAGACACATGATCTCTGGAGTACTTTACAAAGGAGTTATGAAGAAAATACATCCAGAATCAGATTTTATATCTGTTGCACACACAAGCTCTTAAAGAAAAAACATGTATCTGGTGTCAGACAAAATGTGAACTTCGATTGCTACAGACATTGCTGAGGGCACACCTCTACAAAAAGTGATTGAGGCCAATGCACAGATAACACCAGTTGTTCCAAGTGGTGTATAACAGCTAAAAGTCTGGCTTTACCCCTTAAAGTTATAACAGTTTTAAAAGGGTTAAATTTAATTGTTAAGTGTAACTTTGCTTCAACACAAATTAAACCCTCAGACATCAGGCAAAAACAAAAGTGTTAAAAAAGACATGCACAGAACCATTTACAGATTTAAAAATCTAAAAATAGGACCAATGACGTTTTACACCAGCCTCAGATAAACAGCGAGTTTGAGGAAATTGTTGTTGTGCTTGTTACACAGGACAGAAAGAGAGGTAAAGATGGAGGTGGTGAAAGGAGGGGCAAAAATCCTGATGCCCTAGAGCAAAGGCAGCACAGATTTTTCACTGGTGCAGGGAGAAAACAAACTTACTTGTGTCCTAAACTATCAAATTCATTCCTATGTAGAAGAAAATCTAAGAAGGCATTTGTCCATGACAGTACTATCCTTGCTGCATTTTAGACTACCTGTGTTAGTAATGTCTGACAACCTTTAATGAATATGAGATTTAGCAGTTTGCAGTGAAGTATATACGAGGCATGTCACTCATTGTAAGTCCCCATTATTTCCAGCACAACAGGTCAGTAGAAAGCAGTGTCAAAATAATAAAGCACCTACTAATGAAAGAAGATAGAGCCCATATTCAGCCCTGTTAAATCAGAGCATGGCACCAGCAAAGCGTGGCTTGTCATTTGCTGACATTTCATTCAATGGAAAATTGAAAACAAGAGTGCCTGTGCTGCTAGAAATGGATGTCAAGATCCCTTGGGGATGTGTAGCTCTCTAAGGAGACAGATGAGGAAAAACAGCAATCCAAAATATTACTTAAAGTACCTGGAGGCCATGCCGTTTGCCCGAGACAGAAAACTCATACCTGTGAAAGCAAAACAGGCAAAACAACAGAATGGATGCCAAGATAATTCAAAAGTCACAGGAGTGTGTCACACACACACTCCTGTGGGTCAGTTGCTGTGTAACATTCCCAGGAAATTGCATTTTCTGAAGAGCCTGCTACATACATTTAGAATTACTGATGTCATCTGGCAACACATATGACCAGAACTTTGTTAGATCCTATGGATGCAAAAGCGTTCTCCTTTCAGTAGCATCTTAAGCTTATAGATATCTGAATGGCCCACAATTTCTTGCTGAGATTCTGAGTTTAAATCACAAGCCATCCCCCACAGTGATGGCTAAACCATCTGCTCTTGCAGCAACATCACAAGAAGGCACTCAGTGTTTCCTATGGGGCCTGATGTTATCTGGTACAGAAGCCAGGTATGAGGGATAGCTGGATCTCAGTGAAGTACCACAGCCCAGCCACAGAGCAACTCTTCATTGATCTGTAAAGGAATTCAAAGAGTGGCATGGGAATCAATATGCAACCTTTTCCTAAACCACTTCACCTGATGTTTTCACTACCTGCCTTGGTCTTTTTTAAAGAAATTGTTAAGATGCGCCGTAAAAACTTTTAAATAAGAAGATAGTGACTATAAACAAGCATTTTAATAACAACATTAGTTGAGGGGGCTTGTTGATTGATGGTGTGGATTAAGCGGGTTAGATGAGTTCAAAGTGAATGTGTGTTGCATTTTTATTTTCTGTAATATAGTCACAAAATTTTATTCAAATTCTGGGTTACAGTCATTTCTGTAACCAGCCATATAACTGTTCAAGTAATAAATTTTTGACAGTTTCAGATGATGTGGTGCCACCACCCTTCTAAGTTAATAATTCATTAGTGTTTCATGTATATTTCCAACATTCCAGCATGCTTATCTATTGTTCCAGCTTTGGATACTCTTGAGTTGATTCCATATGTTATTACTTATGCAGGTAAGTGAATCACAGAATACCAATTGGAAGGGACCCCAAGGATCACCTGGCCCAAACTTTATTGGCAAATGCACTCTGTAGGCAAGACAACCCAACACCCTGTCCAGACAAATCTGTGAAGTGTCTAATGTTGGGGAATACACCACTTTCCTGGGGAGATTATTCCAATGGCTGATTGTTCTTGTGAAAAATTTTCCTCTAGTGTCTAATAAGACTCACCCCTGGAGTAACTTGTACCAATTACCCCTCATCTTCCCTGTGTGATGCCTCATAAAGAGAGAGTCTCTCTAGGAAAAAGAGAGTCTAATTTTAGCCACCCTTTAAATACTGGAATACAGTGATAAGGTCTCCCTTAAGCCTTCTTTTTTCAAGGCTGAACAAACCCGTCTTTCTCAGCCTTTCCTCACACAGTAGGCTTCTCAGTCCTTTGATAATCTTTCTGGACCTTCTCTGGACCCTCTCCAGCCTGTTCACATCCTTTTTGCATGGCAGGGACCAAAACTGAGCACAGTATTCCATATGTGGTCTTCAAGGCCCCTTTAATGTCTTATTAAAGCCCATGGTTTTAATCTCAATATATTCCTTTAGGTCTAACAACGCATACAAGATTCAGCTTCTATACTGAAAAGCCCACAGAATTCTGCATTACAAGTGGATAGCACTGAAGAAGTCCAAGCAGTTGATCAAACCAGAACTTCAGTTCTGACTTTCTCAGTGAGAATATCAATAGCAAAGTATCAGAAATAATGCAGACATACAGTAGCTGTCCCTGAATTCAGAGTGCCATGGAAGACTGAATTGTGCAAGCTCAGCTTGGAGGCAAAAAACAAAGTCTTTGCTCTCTCCCCCTTTCAATTATGGGTCCTCCTGTCTGTCTGCCTCTCCTGGTTGAAAAATACAACTATGAGTGTGACTGACATTTACACATTGGAGTTTAAGCTCTTCTCACTTGCATCTGATGTCTGGGGACCAAAAGACAGAAAAGGACTTTCAAAAGATGCTAGGGAAAAGGGCAGGAAGAGAGAAAGCATTTATATACTTACAGTTCTGAACTGATCATGTGGCTAAGTGGTGTGTAATTGTGCACTGTTCTAAGGAATCAAGACCAAAATTTTCTTGAAGAATCACCATTAATTTCTGTCATGTCTGAATTCCTCCAGGAATTCTTCTGGCATTTCACTTCTGGGCTATAAGTAGGCAACTAGCTGCTTCATTCTTAGGTATGTGACATAATATTTGTAGTTGAGTCATTAGCATTCAATCTGCTGCATCATCATCATGTGCACGATTGTGCCAAGAGACAGATGTGGCAGATGATCAGCATTCACAGTTTGCTTTGCTGAGGATCAACACAAAGCCCAGCAGAAAGCAGTGAGGACAAGGATTAGTCATGCCCTTGCCTGCTCCTTGTCACTCCTACCTCTTGAGCTAGAGCTAACAGTGATGCCTGCCTGTTACTACTGAGACTTTCAAGGGTGTGTGATTCAGGTGATCCTGGAGATATCTACAGCACCCTGCCTCAAACAAGTTCCTTCAGGAGCTTTGGTAGTATATACACAAATATCTCAGCCCTTACAAGCTTTTTCCTCTAGAGGTTGTTAATGCATCCATTATTATATTAAGCTTCCGTCATAACAACAGTTTCTACTCAGACTGCACATTAGTCACCTCTTAATATCATAAACCTAGTCTCTGCATAGGCAGATACTTACTATCTCTGCAGATTCCTTCAAAACGTTTTGTTTTCTCCTTTGTTCCTTTTTCTCTTCATTCCACTGATGAGAAGAAATATCCATAGTCCTCAAGAACTCTGGTGTTCATATGTGTGGTAGGGAAGTGCTTTTTGTTCTTTCTTAGAAGAAAGAGAAACTTAAAGCACAGAGATACGAACAAGCAAGTCTTGAAGGCATTTAGATACCTAGGCAGACAGATACACTGCTGGTCCCTTTATTATCAAAAGAATTCAGGCCTTAGAAAAGGCAAGCAATGAGAATGGTCCCTTCAGATGTTGCTATTGTCAGTTAATGGAAGGACTCCTAGATTTCTTCCAGCTTCTGCCAGATCTTGATCTGGAGCTTGTTGGATTGATAGCCTGAGAGAGAGTAGCTCTGGAAATCCTGAAAAAGGATTTACCCTCCTAGACACACTTGAACAACACTAGCAGCTTACAACTGTTGTGACATTTGTGACAATAAGGCACAACTGTTAAGAGTGACTGTAGTCTCTATGTCCATCCAACCAGTGGTCTCTCTCCCTGCCTGCTCTGTAAATCTGTTGTTGTTTGTATCATATTCAGTTGTTACTGTGATTTTTAATCAGCCATAGATATGTTGTATACTTTCCATCCTAAATGTAAGGCACAGCTTTGCAACCTGAAATTAAATACAGGGAAATATGCACATTTAGGAGTGATGAATAAACTCCTACCTAGCCATGCCATCAGGTGACATGTCCAGTTCATCTTCTGGTTCATAGTAAAGGATAGAAAAATGTGAGTCTATCTGCACTGAGCAGACACCAGATTCAATAGATTTCAGTCAGTCCTCAAGCCAGTTCAAAGCCATCTTCTGCACTAACCCTTTAAGTTGTGTTACCTCTGAGGGACACAGAGCTACAGAGAATACATCTCATCTCCTACAGAATTTCCATAAGACAGTATTCTAGACACAAGGCTATTTTTGGAGCCCATGAGTGCAGCTGTACACTTGATTCTGGCAATGTTGCCTTTAAAACTACTGGCTTTACTGGCTAAAACTATTTTTTACTGGCTTTCACTTGCCTCTTGTAGCACTGAGTCACTTTTTTGTTCCTAAAGCATCTGCTACAATCAACAATCACATGGGGGCTTAGAGGGGCTGTAGATATTCCTAGTGAACTTCACAGCTTGGTATGGTCAGGAAAATGCTCTCATCTACTCTCATAATTAATCTCTTGCAGAAATGATCTTGGATCTTGGTGCCTGTGGTCTTGGCTTCACAAGACCTCCTTGGGCCCAGCTGTGTAAGCAGGTAAACAGTGAATAAAATGCATTTGCAGTCCTCAAAAGCTGATTTCTATTTTAGCATTTCTGATAGAAACATTAAATCTCAAAATATCACTGAGCAAGATTAATCCAAATACCATGAACACAAGCACCATGATCATCATGAACATAATCATAACGACTTAGAACTTTTGATGATCCCATCCCAATATAGTGGCACCTCCAACCCTGAATAGGATTCAAAAAGCAAACTAGACAGAATATTTTTGGTTAAAGTGCATTTCAAGAACCAAAGAAAGAAATATAACACAGAGACAAGCCCATTTTTAATACTGTGCTATACTAGCATAAAAGTGCATCTAGAAAAACAGATTAAAGAAACTTTCCAAAGAATAAAATTACATAGGGCAGCATGATAAATTCAAGCTAAGGAAGGCATCCAAAAGCAATAACAGCTGCCATTGTTCCACCTGTCCATGTTCTATGCAGCACACAGGTAGGCTGAAAAACTTTGGTTTATAGAGGTGCAAATAGGAAAGCCATCACCAAGCAATGCTGTGATAAATCAGGATGGTGATGGGTAAGGAAGAAAGGGGCAAAAAAATCTAGGCAACATAAACAAAGGTCTGAAGGTTACACCACAGCTTGTCATTCATGCCTCACTACACTGAGTTGCACCGTATTTCTGCTGGTTGGTTGTTACAGAGCTGTCAATGTTTCATTAACATTACACTGAACCATGCAGAAATTCAGTCTGATGTTCAACAGATGTTTTCATAGCTACTGAGGACACTTTTTCCCTTTGATGACGAGCAACTTCATAGCAGTACTCTCTGGACACTAGCTAGTAAAAACTACAGGCTCTATCACAACTCCATGCTAAATATGTTGTTGAGAAAGAGCAAGATAATCTATTTCAAGACTGAAGTTCTACATCTTTACTCAGTTGATCCTTACTTCAGTGTTGTCAAAGGTCTCCCAAAGCTGTGTTGTGTTAGAGATCTCCTCATGGCCCTGTTATTCTGATTGGAAGAAATGACCCTATGTGAGCATACATTCCCTATGGATTCCAATTCTCGAGTTCAAGTGTGCATAGCACAATATAGACATTCTTGAAAATAAAAATAGATATTGAAATGCAATATAAACGACTGACAGTTGATGTGTCTGTCACTCTTTATACACACAAATATAGCAGCAAGTTTCAGGGACTTACTTTCTTCTCCATGATTACTCTGTTCTGCAGCAACTTTCCAGTTTGTCAAAAGCTAATTACCACAATCCTGAAAATGGGCTGCAAACACTGACTGGGTTGTCCTCCATTGTAGGCCTCCAGTTTTCAGAGATAATTACATTGTCTGTATATCTCTCCTAAACCAGAGAAGAAACCAGGAAATGCATGGAAAATTACCTATTAGTGTAGATTATTGTAACATATTCTTAAGGTAAGTCATTGCAGCAACCTGTCATCTCTCCTGAATTACAAGAGACACCAGTAATTACTCTTAGATTTCAAAGCTTGGTGAACATAATGACATACATTTGTATTCTTCATGCTTATTTTACCAAAATGAGATTCTCAAGCTCATTAAATAAATTCTAGAATTTTCTATCACACCAGGAAAAGACTTAAGTGTCAAAAAGAAAATGTAGCTGGCCATAAGGCCAACTTCTGTTATAACGTCTGTTTTTTCATGGTTTTCTATTATACTTCATTTTCAGATATACTGTAGAAAATGAGTGCTAAGGCTGGTTTGTACTTTGCACAGAATAATCAGCCAGAGTCTTTCCCAAAAGCTGTGAATATAAAGCAAGAAATCATTTGGCCAAGCGTCAAATACTCAACAGGTCTTTCTCCTCAAAGAGCAAGATGCCTTGCATAAGAAATGCTTTGGCACAGATTCTGGCTAGAGCAAACAAAAATTATTTTTCAAATTTGCATAACCCTGATTTTATAATAAGGTTGCTGTGAGTTCTCTTTTGAGGACCATACACCATCACCCCACCGCCTCCTTGGAATTCTCTCACAAAGCAAAGCCTGCTCCAACTCCAACTTTTAAAAAGCAAGTTTCTGCATACTCACAGCCATTACAGGGGTGTGATATTGCAAGTGTGGTTACATTGGATTTAGGTGCACACTAATAACAGTTGTTAAAGGTGACCATCTGATTAGCGGGAAGCAACAGACCATCAATTCATGCAGAGGAACCACAAACAATAATTTTACCTCAAAAAATTATCTGGTGTAGGTAGCCAGATGAGGAACCATGTGCATTAATAAGCAAGTACAGTACTGTTTTCTACACCCTCAAACTCTAGGAAAAGCAACTGTGGTTGCAAAATGTCTTCACAAACTCTGTGTGTTTAAATGATATTTGCTCTGAGTGCTATAATACCCAGGGTTAAGTGTTCCCTTCAACACATGTGATGGTATTTTCTTCACTATTTCAATCCAAAAGGCCAGACACTCAAACCCTGTAACTTCTTGATGACCTTGTCATGTGCAGGTGGCAGTGGTTTGGATACCATGTAGGTACCAAAATCAGAAGATACTAGAGTGCACCATATTACAGGCCATTTAAGAAAATAATTCAACCCCATTTATGCAATGTTACAAAGGCCAAACCCCCCTCAGCTTCAATTTGTCCAGAAGACACTGCTCCACACTGAATGCAGCAGACATGGAATACAGACAGCAACAGAAAAATGTTTTGTACAGAAAAGATATCTGTGGCCATGGCACTTGAATATGAAGCAAATCCACACCTCTCAAGCAATGTCAAATGGTCTCTCGCATGCTCAGATCCAAGTTAAAGCTACAACAGACTGAGGAGTCACATCAGCTGCTGCTTGTGGACATAAACCATGGAAGAACATCTCCCAAGTCAACTCTGAGGAAGAAAGCTGCAGGAACATTCTAAAGAGACATTTGCTTGATCAGGTAACAAAGACAATCAGAGAAGAGTGAAGGAGCTCCCAGGATCTTGATACAGCAAAGTATCCTTTGCTTACAGCTGCCTGAAATGAGATGGCTGAGCTGAACTTTTCTGATGCTGCCTAATCCAGGACTAACTGAAGCAAGAGTGAAACTTCTCATCAGCTTCTCTGGAGGTTTTATGCTTCACTATATAAGACAATAGATATTTCTGCAATCCCTTAAAATTTACTAATACCACAGTGGTTAACATTTACAGAACTACAAAAGTTAATTGTCTGATCCATCATGAAAAAAACCAAGTTTCCTTGTTGCAGACAAACAGTTCCTTTTAGCAAGGTGTTTAAATGTATGGTTAGGATGGATTGCATCTCGGTTTTTATGGACTACTATTACTGTATACATTTAATCATATCAAAGATCTCTATTCTGAAACTGAATAGCAACTGAATTTGATGTAAGGCTTCTGTCCCCATAAGCTTCATTACTGTGTGGTCCTAAAAAATTTACTTCAACAGCTGCCCATGTTTTCAACCCAACTCCTACAGTTTCTACATCTATAAGCTTTATTTTTCTCACATCTTTTGCAACAGCTCTTTCAGTAACACATTCAAATCTCACTTACCACTTAGAATGAAGCTTCAGAACTTTGAGATCCTGGTACCCCCTTTAGTCTCAGACTGATGGTAAATGTTGCATGTGTCTGCATCTGCAAGTAAGTATATAAAACAAGGTAAAGAAAGGTTATACCACAAGTTCATACAAACTCACATCATAGCTTTTTCTCATCGTGGCCCTGATTTTCATAAGGCCAGATTTCTTTCTGATGCAATTTCTCTACAGCTGACAAAAAAATCTCACCAGAATTGTATCAGAGCTGCCTTCTTTCTCCTCTTGTGAGTGGGCTTTGTGGCAAGTAAAGGAAAGCAAGTGTGAGTTGTTGTCTTTCACACAGGAGGGGTAGAAGTGGAAAAGTTCTCTTGCAGGAGTACACCAAATGACTCGTGTGATTACAATGCACAGAAATTACTAAACTTCACATTTCATGGAAGCTTTGCACTATTAGAAAACTTAGGTGGGTACATAGTTTTAATACACTTATATGGGCAGAAATAAACCCACACAGAGATCTTAAGAAACTTTTCCCAGCTTAAATTAAGAGGTGACAAAAGGACAGTGAAGAGAACAAGAAATAGACTTCTTAAATTTACCTCTATTTTGGTTTAGGCTTCAGCCCATTATTACTGATATGGATCCCATGCAAAACCAGCTATAACAGGGAAGATGGGAAAGCTTCTGTCATATTTCAAGTTTGTCATAATTTTCTCATAGGGAGCAAAATTCATGCTTAAGAAAATATTTTGGAGGTTGAAATGTATATTAGGAGTGCAAAGTTTATAAGCATTGTTTTTAGGTGGGAAAGGTGATCTGGTCATTTATTTCTTGGTCCCTTTCCACCTAATACTCAAAATTATAAACACATATTCTAAATGTTTTGCATTGGACAGGTGGTTCTACTTGAGCTGGACCCAACTAAGTATTATCCAGTAACTAAGAAAGAAGTACTGGTGGGGCTTTTTACTTCTCCATTGTCTCCAGATTTCTCTTAATTTCTCATTGTTGAACAAGAAGAATACAATAACTTGCCCAAATCATTAAGCTCACTGTTTAAGGAATGCTTAGGAGTAGTAGGCTGTTTATTGACTCAAATCCTAAATAAACCATTTGTAGCAGTTTTGATGACTTCCATTAATCTCCACAAACAAGCTAATTTTATTTCTATGTACATTTGCATTAAGAAGAAAAAAATGCCAGAATTCTGTCAGAAATGTTCAACTTGTGATTTTTCCTGCACCAAGAGGTAGTGGCTGGCTTCCTGGAAAACCTGGTCTTATGATCAGGTCTGTCAACCTTACATCAAAGAGGTTCACCTGTGACAGATTTGCTTCCAATACCACTGGGTAGTAACAGGCCAGCAGCATGAGACAACTCTGTTGGCAAATACTGTTTCTCTTGTAACTGGATCTCAGGTGTAACAAGTCCACAAATGCATCCTCCTGGCACACCAGGGCTCTTTTCATTGCTACAGCATTCAGATGCAGCTTTCTGCATTTTCCCAGACTGCAGAAATATCTGGGTTTGGTGCCTAGGGCTAGTCATCCAGAGGGAATGACTGCAGCTCTGAGGTTCCAGTCTAGTGTCAATCTTCTCCAGACATCACTGAGGGACAAACTAGAGCACCACCATGGTCCCAGAAGTTAGTGGGATGTTGTAATATAGAAATACACAGGATGGTGCTCCTAAGATTGAACCATATTGAAAAACCTTTGTTTGAAAAAATATCCCCCCCGTCTCACTATCAAAGAAAACATCAGTGCTGGAGAGCAGTGAACTTAAACATTTTTGTTTTATGAAGAATAAAACATTTTGTACAGCTGGCTCCAAAAGCACTTTGCTCTGATTTCAGACCTCTCTTAACTCTGTGTGTGCTTTGTGTTATCTTCCATAATAGCCACAGAATCTCTGAGGAAGCAACAGCTTCTGTCCTCCTAGCAGTATCAGAGAAACAATGAGAGAAATGAAGCCAAATATTTTGTAGTCTGGTTGTCAAAACAATCCTGTGGGAAACAGAGTCACGCTTTCAAGGGGAAATACAGGATCTGAACTTGGGTCTCTAGTGTCTCAAATGGGAGAGGCAAGACTACCACCTCTAGCACCCATTTCTTCCTCCAGACTATCTGATTTAATTTTTTATGACTGGTCCAACCTTTGTTTTTTAATCTCTCTTTATAGATTAAAGGTAATTAGGTGGCTAAGGTGCTATTTATGGAAACCTAAGACATATTCCCTGTTGAATAAAGTACTTGCTAAAAATAAAATCACTCTAGCTAATGAAAAGGAAGAAAATTATCTGTAGCCAATTAAAAAAGAATGGGAGAGTGGGAAATAGGCCTGAGAAGGAATATGGAAAGCTTTCATCATTCAATACATTATTTATCAATGTAATTAAAAAGTAGTTAATATTCTAGTGCCCAGTTTTGTATGGTTTTGTTAGTCCACAGAGAAAGTAGAACATGATAGTGCAGACACTCTCAAGAAATTGAAATAAAAACAAAGCTTTTAAATTCATCATATCAGGTATACAGTGTTCTTCTCAAGGAGGGTAAAGACATTGTGAAAGGGTTGGTGTTAGAGCCAATCAATATGGCTGGGAAGGGTCCCTTGCCATCATCTCCCTTCTCCACTCCAGATTCCCCCTCTGGAAAGTTCAAGACACAGAGAAGTGTGCTTGTACCTCAGTTTCACAGAAAACTTTTATCACTTTTAATCACACTCAAAATAGATGTAAAAATAGTAGCATAAAGAAGGGACTGGGGAAATCTCTCTGGAGAGCCTGGTTTGTTTTCTCAGGTCTCAGATATGTAAGCATACCTGTTTGCAAAGAGAGCTACACTGACAGCTTTAACTCCATGACACTCAGGCACTGGAGCCTGTAACCTTTCCTGACACCCACAGTGCAATCCCCAGAACACAGAATCAGGTTTAGGACCCTTTCTTTTAATGAACTTCTGCAGCAAACACAAGGTGAGCCACTAGAACCGTCTAACAGTACCCTGAAATTATGTATGGTAACAATCTCAAAGACAAACCTGAAAAAGGGGACTGTGGTTAGTATAGGTGATGAAGGATTTAACAGATCACATTAGCATCAATAGGCACTGAAAAATATACTACAAACACAAAACAGCCTTCGATCTTTGTGGACTTAAAATGCATCATTTTACAGATGTGAAAAACATTACCAGCCCTACAGTGTTTTTCCTAACTTCTTTCTTAATGTCAAATCACATTTGAAGCCAAGACCTCACTTACAGCCCTGGAACCCGAAGTTAGAGCAGAATCCCCAAAAGCTTTGGGGTTGGACTCACATAACCATGTTCAAAAAGGAAGATTCTGAATCCATGGGGCCCAGAAACCTACAGCAAGCAAATATTAATGGGTCATGTGTGCTGGAGGCTGTAGAGTTTCCCAGGTCAGACCCTGTTGATTTGCCTGAGAAACTGGGAAAGATGGAATGGGCTTGTGGCCACTGAAAGCCCAGGCTCCCTAGCAGCCTGTCATGAAACCCAGCAGGGCAGTGCAGGCTCCACACAAACACTGCTGAAATCAGCCACCCAAGGAAGGGGGTTGAGGTGATAGCACCACATTCACCCTCCCTGAGAGACAAAAATCACAGCCACGGGTGCTGTGTGTGCTGCTGCTGGCAGGCTGAGAAGCACAGCAGCAGCAGTCCTGAGTGGCAGAGTTCCAGGGGGGGCAGGAGGGAAAACTGCTGGGAGCAAAGGGCTGTAAGACTGGGCTATGGACTGGATACAAGAGGATACATAAGCCTCTGGGAACAGGTGGGGCTGCCAGGTACCTCATTCACCTCCAGACAGGCCTCCCTCTGCCCAGGGCACGTGTACAGTCACTGCCAGGTTTGGGGAGAAAGAAATAAGATAAAATAGCACCATTCTGAGACAAGTAGCCACCAGAGCACCCACTGACTGCAAAATCCATTTTAAAGCCATGTATACAAGAGAACTATAAAGCTTAGGCACTTGAGTCAACCTCTGTGATCCAGAGCTGAAGATCTGACTTTAACGTGCCTGCAGCTTTAGGTATCTCCTCTGTTTAAATGTGCTTTACAGAGGTGAGGACACCTGCAGGTGAAAAGCATAGGACACACCTTGTCATTTGCAATAAAAGCAAGAGCTAAGCAAAAAATTTAATCGATCATGCTAAATAATCCTCCAACCTTTATTCTTTTAATGTACACCTTTTCCAGAGACTTCTGCTGTAGGGTAGTATTTGCGTGTGAAATGTGCAATTATGAGCTCAGAAGGGACAAATGAAATCACCTACTTTGTGACAATTGTATGAAAATGTAGCTCTCAAAAATACATGTCCTCATATAAGGTATGTCCAGATTATCCAACACCATCAGAGAATGATTTTTGTCATTGAACTTTACAAGTTTTTACAGTTTTAAAGTCCGTTAAATTGCAAAGAATTTGTGTGATTTTTGTTATTGCTGTCCCACAGGTCCTCCTTTTACTTGAAATTCATCTCTAAAGCAGAAATTATGTTGTTTCAGTTATGTCATTGCTCTGAAAAAAAACTTAATGGAGCTTTAACAATATACTGACATGGTTCCTCAAGCAAATAAATTCTCATTTTTCACCCTAGTATCAGTCTACATTAAGTGGTAGTTCCAAAAAACTTCATCCATGATTCATTTAAGTTATTAACACATTTGTACAACAAATCTCTCAGGGGAATACCTTGCAGAGAGTTTGTGCTCCAGAGACACACAGACAGTTTTTCAGAGGATTCAGAGACTACGGATGTTCAACACCAAACTAAGTTGCAAATTAAGTTTGTGAGCTGAGAACAATGTTTCTACCTGAGGACACATCTTTCAGCCACAGGTATCTTAGACACAATCGTAAATCCCCTCTGACAAAAGCAGTCCTAACAAAATCAGATGCTTTCATTGGAACAACTGTAGGGAATTAGGACTTAAAATCTCTTTAATTTAAAATCTATTGTTATCTTCAGGACAACTGTTAATACTGGCCAACGTGTTCACTTGGTGAAGCTCGAAAAATCAATACAACCTTACTGCTAACATTTAAAAATCCAGTTAACCACAATTAATCAAAGTGAGATACAAACTATCCTTCTTTCTTTACAACAACAACAAAGGCCATCCAATTTTGAAATTACGGCATTGTTTCTGTTTTCTTAGTAAACATGTGTGACCAGGTCTAATTAATTTTTAATGTTTTGTTTTTATCAACTTTTTCAGAAGATGCACCAAAAATGAAAGTTCCTATCCCTTAAGTAAAAAAACACTCAAAGAAACATCTATATGTACTACACAAAATCCAAGGCTTTCCACAAGCCACCAGCTTCCAATGCTAACTACAATTAAAGCAATTATGCAAAAACAATTCTCTGATACACGACAGAGTGGTGAGCTCAGTGCTGCTATTCCAACACCAGAAACCAGTCATAGCTCAAAATACACACAACAGAAGAGGGAGTTCCAATAAATTATTTTCTGGTAGCAGGTGTGTCTGTAGAAGAGGCTGAAACTCCAGACAGCTCAATAGCTTGCAGACATCAAATAAAGAACACCACACAAATTGAACAAATACAATAACCAGTCCTCAAAAACCCCAAACCTCTTAAGGGTGTTCCAGCAATAGAAGGCTGTCTGCAGAAAGTTACACTTCAACTCTGATATTTCCCCTGTGCTCAGTAATATCAGTTTCTGAATTGGAAATGCTTTAGCCAGTACAAAATGAAGTTGGACTCAGAGCAATGGGCACATTCAGGCAACACAGTTTGACATTTGTCCCAAAGGCACATGGAAAATTGGTGTCCAGAACACAAATAAATTAGATCTTCCATCTTCTAAGCTGCTGCATAATCTAACCTGTTGATATTTACCCTTGGATGCCCACAACCTAACAATCAATCACAGGATTCTCATCTGCTCATCTAAAGCATGGATTTTCCAGAGAAGTACTTTTTAAGCTTCTTCTCATTCTGACTATTGCATCTTTTGTACAGTTTAAGTACAGGGTAGTTCTGTCGACCCTTGGGAAAAAAACAAAACAGAACAACAACAAAAAACCCTCTGATGAAAGTACTTGTAAATATAGCAGAGATTTGCCATGAGTGCATAGTTCAAATGCACTTCCAGGAAGGAAAATTCTCCCACTCCTACATTCAGTGAAGAAGGATTTTTCTATCCCTGACTTGTTTATCATGTTGAGACTAGAGCAGTAAGCTCTGTGTATTTCTGCTGCAGTACTGGCTAAAACCAATATGTTACCTTGTACACTAAGTATCATGTCTGGTTTGACAGTGGAGCTGCACACATAAAGACAAAAGCTAACATGGAAGGTCCCTTAAAAATGTTCTCCTTAAAAAGGTGTTCTCCCTAAAAAATGTATATCTAAGCTGATGCTGTGCTCGGATTAGCTTGTAACCTGAAGGGCTATGCATGCTGTTACTTTAGCTCTTAATCATAAAAGACTGTCTCCTGTGGGTTTGAAATGTCAACTCTTTCAGCAAATATCAAAATACTATTTGTTTTACATACTCATTTAAAAGTTACTCTTTAGCAAAGTTTAAAAATAACCAGTTACTACACACTGCAGTTAAAATTGCCTTCAGAGAGGCACATTCTCGTTGGCATGTGTATGACTTCACCCTTTAGAAGACATTTCTGCTATTTGTCCAAATCCCTAGAGGCATCTTCATGACAAACAGAAGTGAGCAGTGACATTTCTCAGTGGTTTTATTCAATTATAAATAATGGAGCTTTCTTCAAACATGGGGTTTATTTAATACCAGCTATATCAATTGTTAAATCCTTCATGGAGATCTTTAACCCATTAAATAAGTGCCCAAACCACACATAAATTACTAAATATTTTTTTTCATTCCAGCACAACCCAGTTTCCTTTGTTTTCTTAGCAACTGAACGATATTGGGAAAATGAAATGTGGAAAATTTAAAAATTGAAGCAAGCCTCAGCTGACATTACATACTGACCCTCTTTCTGTCCATGTAGACACCTCCTGCAAAAAGCAATTAAGCTAAAATCAGTCTTGAAATCACACAAAGAATCACAGTTGAGCTTAGTGAATTAGAAGGAAATCAAATCATCTAATGAGCTTCAGAAAATCAAACTAAACAGAAATTAAAAATGATGTGACCTCTATGAAACTTTGTGAAAGATCTTTTTTATCAAGGAATATTTCTGATCATCACGTTACAGAGATGTTGATTCTGAAATCAATGTTTGTATCACTTACAGATTTTAGCTTTTAGCATATACATAATTCTAAAAAGATTAGTGTTTGATACAATTGTCCGATTGCATACAATCAAAGCAATTAAGGCAGGAATGCTTTCCAAATACCCACCCCATGCTACCAGTTACAAAGTAAAGCACGACAACCAGCGGCAAGAACTTTTAAGCAGCAATGCATTAGGCAAGACAGAACATGCTTCTGGAATGGGAGGCACCGATTTCTCACTCAGCCCAAACATGGCCTTGGTGCTGGCACAGGTGGATTCTTTTCTCATCTGCGAGCTGAAGGGGGAGAGCAGAGAACAAGACCACTCCACTGACACGAGAGGTCCAAGGCAGGAAGCAGACAGCTGAAAGCACATCACTGCAATCAGTGGGCCATTTTCTATACAGATGTAGAAACAGCTATTCTCTTGATTCCTTTCCCTGAGATTAATGTATCCAGGAAATATAAAAGAGAATGGTTTCCACTCTCCCTTCCACTACTTCTGTATTTCCTGTGTTGTTGGAATCATGTCTTGTTAAGAGCAATTCTTTTACTAGCCTTGAATCACACAAGCACCACAAGCATCACTTGCTGCTCATTCTCCAGAGCAAGAGGCTTGGTGAATGAAAAAGAGCAGACAGGCTGTCAAGGTAAACCTTTAGCACCTAATACAAGCTATAACAAGAACTGACAGAGAAGCTGGAGCCAGCAGCTGAGGTGTAGGGCTGTGCCTTCCACATGCTGTGTCATTTCTCACTATCTTGGTTTGAAAAATTAGCCCAAACTGGATGTTGATGAGCATGTAAATCAGCAAAGCTAATAGGGAGCTCCTCTTCCTGATACTGTCTTTTTTACAGAATGCCATCCTGTTTTGTCCTGTTTTCCCTACCATGCAAATGAAAACATCTGTGAGAAAGCTTGCTCATAACAAATGTTTTGAAAAAAAATTATCAGGATCAATAGTGCCAGACTTTGAATCTAATGAAAGAGAGCTTCTCAGCCTAAACTGAGATGGATGGTCACACACTCCCTCATATACTTATAATGACTCTAATCTTTCCTGATCAGTGTTTGTTATCAGCATCAATGGAAGTCTGACCCTGTTTATTGATGGGCGTTTTGTGCAGAATTGTCTACATAACAGCCTATGGGAAGTAAAGATGCATGTCATGAACACATCACCATATAAATATGATCTAGACAGGACCAAAAAGCCAGTGAATTGATGGATTCTGATAACCTATATGCTTCTTCTTGTGTCCAGGAAGTACAGCAATGTTCAGGCATGCATTTTTTTTGTCCATGATCCTACACAGCCACCTCAATGCCAGCAGTACCTCAGCCATAGCTGGCACAGCCTCAAGGCCTCAGTCAGTTTACACCAGCAGTGTTAGAGCTGAATTTGTGATGCTGTTTGTACATAGGCAGCTCAAGGCCTAGCTGTGTACCAAGAGACAGAAGTGTAGAAATGCTTAAATCCAGGTGCCAGCTCCCACACGGGTTAAACAGAATTACCTTTTTGCCACCTTCTGGATAATGATAGTGGTACAGCTAAAGACATTGCTATCTTTTTTTCCTCCTTAATTTTTGATTTAAAAACTGATCTGTCATTTTCCAGTAAGACCTGAAACCATGGCTGCACATTTTACTGCACTCAGGAATAGATATGCCAAGCATTCAGCTTTCAGAATAGATACCTCAGGAAGCTGAGGAAGACTATAGGTAAATATAAACCTCATTGTCAGCTAAAGGTTTCTGTCTCTGTTCCCATCAGAATTTTATCCTCTTATCACAGAAAGAAACCAAGACTGATGAAAATTTTGTGACTTCTCATCCTCATACTGCACAGAGAGTGGCTATAGAAAGAGAGGTCCTCTAAAAATTCAATAGCATATTTCAAGATCCTTATTTATCCTTAACATCTCCATTAAAAGGATAACTAATAATCAATACAATGTTAGGATAACTAACAAACAGAGTTAAAGGAGGTTGTGTTAAATCAACCATCTTTCCTGCTTTAGAGATGACATTTAGCAACTGGGCCGTTTTCAACACTCTACTGCTCCAAAGGACTCCACAGCACAAAATAATGCCCTACATGATCAGATTAGGATACCAGATTAGGACAGGCAAAGCCTACAAAGCACTGCACCTTGCATGTTCAGACAATTCCCCCAAGCCTTCAGCTACATCACTTGTTTCATTCTCTCTTGGCTATCCACAAACAAGAGGAACAATAAGGAATAAACAGAACAGCCAGCTTGACTTTCTCTCTTTCTCTCTCACATTTCTGCTGCTTCCACTCTGTTTATCACTCTTTCTTCCTCGTCTGTGTGTGCACACGTGTGAGTGCTAAAGGCTCTCTCTTCTGCATTCTAAGAAACAGATGTTTTATATCCACGTTTCAGGATGATTGGCCCATTCAATGCTAATCACAGTGTGAGACCACTCTCTTCTATTACTAACCTCCTCTTCTTATCATTCAAAGCCTTTATCTAAATCTGAAACTATTACTGATTTAAATAATCCCATTGACATAAATGAAACAACCTGAGCACAGTTAACTTCTGAAAATTGAAGGACATTTCCTAATTATCTAACACTAATATTAAGAAATTCTGTCACTTTCCTCTGTTTTGACAATGGATCAAATAGAAAGAAACTACAAAGATAATTGGAAGTCCTCTAACATACCCTCTAAATTATAATCACCTTCAAGGTGTTGGAGAAAAATCTAGAAGCCATTAAGGTAAGTTACCCCATTTCACATGTATCTCTAGGATTCAAGATTTTCCACACCTAGGTTAACCAGCAGTCGAGGACACAAAATAAGAATAACCTGATTTAAAGAAAAGAATGTCTCTAAATTTCAGGCCATTGTCAGAATCCTGAAGAGGATTTTGCTTTAGGATACAGAACAGTTTCTTCTACAGTTGGGATACAAGTTAACATTAAGTTGGAGTGGCCAAAATGACATCTGAGGGACCTACATCAGCTTCAATTCAGCCTAAAGCCGTGTTCCACTCAATATTAGTGCCAGTCTGCAGCATCCATGCAGTCCTGGTATGTCCTTTTAGGTTATTTGAATTAATTAAGGAATATTATTCCAAGATAATGGGAAGAAATATGAATTCCGTTATTAACAAAAAACTAGCATAGGCAAAATACCTCAACAAAAAGCCACATGCTTTGCCTTTGAATAGACAACTTTTAGGTTATGCTATGCTAAACATACAAAAAAAATACAGCTCATGGTAATAATAAAATAGCTGCTTAAGACTTTATGCATGCCTGCTCTAAAGGGAAGGAGGTTTTAGAAAAAGCCTTCTTTTTTGCTTTAATGCCATGAAAATATTTTCCTGTCATTCCTGACTACTCATTTAAGAGAACCAGAGGTTTATTTGCAACAAGGAATGTAAAAGAAAAGTTGCATGAGAGTACAGAAATTTTAATTCATTCCAAGCTGATCACAACAAAGTGCATTAAATAGCTTTCAACTCTTTAATACCAGTTCCTTATTAAACACTTCTGGCTGTAACTGTGTATTTTGCAGGATAAATGCCCTGCATTTTTGCTGGTTTAAATTGAACAGTGTCATTGAGTTAAGTTGCTGTGTTTGGTGGATGCGATGATGGGTCAGACTGGATGATGGGCCCAAACTGCAAATGACATCTCCATTAAAATGATTCATGTTATCACAGGATTAGGTCACAACAGCAGGGCTGTAAATGCCACAGTGCTTGTCAGAATCATCTCTTGCTGCATCCTCTCTGAGTGGTGCCGGTGACACATTCAAGGCTTGTTCTGTGATACTCCAAGTGTTTAAGGACTAGAAAATGACACACAGAATAAATGGACATCCCAGGGGACCATTAACAGGCTATCAGGCTTTCACTTTTCATTTTGAGCTGACATCCAGGAGAGGTTAATGACAATCGAAAGCCCTCTCTATCTGGCCTTGGGGGAACAGCACTGATGGGTTACCCAAAGTACAAAAAGCCACAACACAAAAAAGACACCTTAAGTGGGAACTACAGTAGATTCTAAATCCTAAATAAGCCAGTTCACGCTCCAGACTTTCAGATATGAAAACTTGTGTCATGAGTTGTTTACTGCCAGCTGTAGGAGATTCTGAGGGAGCCTAGGGACTACAGGAGTATCAGTTACCAAATGAGAAATTGCAGGAGTACCAGTCACCAAAATAAGATCAAGTGGTCTGATCCTGTGATGGTGTCTGAGTCGTCCCTTGCACATGCTGTCCTCAGTACCCTTCAGCCTTGATAGGAAGAAAGTTCTGCTTGCTAACAAAGCACAGGTCTGCCTCTAGGTTTATCCAATGCATGGGGCAGATGTGTAGGGTCATAGCTGCCATCTACAGGATGCTACATGATAAATTAGTAAAGGTAAGAAGACAGCAAAAGAAGTCTCCAAGAACCACCTTTTGCTTTTCTACAATATTAATATCATCTGAATCCTTCCCTTCCCCAGCTGTACCATGAATCTGAACAACTTTTAAGGAACATAAATGAGAATTAGAAAGAAGCACAGAGGTACTGAGTTTTGTCCCTTTCCTAGGCCCTTATGCTTTGGAAGCAGAATACTTCTTTTGCAATCTTTACATCACTGGTTGGGCTGCCTTGTTTTATTGAATCTGTGGATTATTTTGTGTAACTCTTAAAGTGGGATTACACATTGCACCATGGATTTACACAGTGGGTTTAAATGCAGACATATTTTCTGCCTTTAATACAATTACAGACTGAAAACAAACACTCCAAGCAAACACAACATAAATCCAAAGTAAAATCATAAAAAATACTAATCAAGAAATTAAGACAAAATTATTGACAGAGGGGGAAGAGTAATTTAAGTTAAAATCAGTGGACAAGAGCAAACAGGTGAGCAGAAATGATATCTTTCAAGAGTAGGGAAACCTGTGATGGGAGATGAAACTGATGGGAGGCTGTGCAAAGCAGACATAGGCATGGAAGAACACAAAGTGGCATGAGAGGTCAAGGGAAGGACTCCTCGAGAAGTTACATGAAAAAGATAAAACTGAAGAAAAGCTTAGTAAAAGAAATTTGTAAGCCAGACAGCAGTGTATTTGTAAGCTATACAAAGTGACACATATATGCACTGGAAAACCAACCCAGGAAAATCCACAATTGCAAAGCCACAGCTCTCATTCACACATTCTCGTATGTGCTTCACAAAAAACCACAAACAAACAAACACCAAAACAACAAAAACAAACAAAACCCCCGAACAAACAAACACAACAGGTAAAGACAGCCCTCAGTATCAGGCACAGAATCACAGGGACACAACAGTCATCCGCATTAATTGAACAATCTATACATAACCTGGAAAAGAAAGAACCAGTAAAGCAATCTCTCAAGGATGAAGTTACTTGATCTCTGTGACCTACAGCAGAAGCTGTTATTACATCTCCATAACACAAGCTGCTGGTGACAAGGTGAAACATCAATAATTCAGACAGTTTGCCCACACAAAGAAATTTAAAATCATTACATGACAGCTTCCTTCTGCTACTGTCTCTGGTGAGGAACAGGGGAATGTGCTCTTGCCCATACACCAGCACTTCACCTGGTCTAAGGAAGTTATTTCTTCTCTCATTCAAATACTCTGCAATTACATACACTTACATATGTAATTTATACATCCTATGCACGATTTTTTGTGAATTGCAGCCTCTATAAAATGTCTAAATGTTTAATTCTGTACACATTGTTTCCTCTCTGGAAGCTGTCTGTTATTCTGTCCATGCTTTGAAGCACTTGTAGAGCTCTCCTCCAAAGACAGGAAAGGTTCCTTGTTTATCATTCAAGTAGTTTTAACCACTGGATATTTGGTATCAGGCCACCTTTCAGGGTAAGCTGCCCCCAAGAAGATCTACTGAGAAGGTATTAAGTCAAGCAGCAAGAGGAGGTGGCAAGGTATGAATAAATGATGCAAAAAAATGAAGTCACACTTTCCAAGGTATTCTATTTGACTTCAGGCACTCCTGAAGTCCAAGAGAATAAGAAGCAAACAGGACTAAAGCAAGAAACTGCAGAGAAATGGTGACAAGTAGATGTTGGTGTAGCTGCAGTGAGGCTGTTTGGGAGGGCTACTTGTTTTTTAAAGTAGCATGATCCATCAGTCTTCCTCAATCACTTTACATTATCATTCCTCTGATTTTACCTTCACTGAAGTTATGAGGGAAAATGTTCCTGACTGACTAATCTCTAAGAAGGAAGAACAGCAGCACACAAGCAAGGCAGAGTACTGTGTGTTTAACCAGCCACCAGCAAGCCTCTTCACAGGACAGATCACATTTGAATGAAGATGAGACTTACAAATAAAATGCAGCAATAGTAATTCAAGCAAACTTAAAAACACAGTCCTGAGACAGAGAATGTAATTTAGAGTCCAGGTCTTGATCCAGAAGAACTAGCTGAACTTCTCTCTTTTTCTCATATTCTGACAAAATACCTGAACAATTCAGATACCAAATATTAAATAATTGGGTATCAGGCAATACTTTGACATATTAAGTTTACTTTTCACTGGCTTTTACTGCAATTATCTGGAAATAAAAATACTTTGTTCTAAATGAAACATTAAACTGAAGCCAAATTAAAATATTTCTACTTCTAGTTTGGGGGGAAGGGGAGAACCAAAAATAAAAGTTGCCTCAATCCAGTGTTTTGCTTAATGAGACCTAGGATTTGGAAAAAGTATAAATCAGTAGGCCAATTTCTATACACCCCTTCTTAGAAACTACAAGTTTACACAGGTTTATCATTGAAGAACCACATACAGCCCAATGCACTATAGAAATGATGAGTAGGCTACACTATTTTGGCCTCCTGTGATCCTTGTAACTCACAAGTTACGTATACACCTCTGAAAAGAAGCCAACTAAGTGACCAAAAGTAACACAGGGAAAAAAAGATGTTCAATCCAGTATTTCCTCTGTTACTGCTGTAACCAAGCATTTTTAGGGCAGGGGTCACACTTCAGTCAGCTTTCATACTCAGTGTCTCATTCAGTACCCCACACAGGTGTATTAAAGAATCACAGAATCACTAGGGTGGAAGAGAGCTCCAAGATCATCGGGTCCAACCCAGCCCTAACACCCCAACTAAACCATGGCACTGAGTGCCACATCCAGTCTTTTTTAAGCACATCCAGGGATGGTGACTCCACCACCTCCCTGAGCAGACCATTCCAGTACTTTATCACCCTTTCCATGAAAAACCTTTTCCTAATATCCAACCTATATTTCCCTTGGTGAAGGGGAAATTATTTATTATTTATGGACTAGTTGACAGCTGGATGGGTAGTTAGTGCTACCCACCACATCTGCACCCTAAGTTGCCAAGAAGCAGATACCACTGACTGCTAACCTCTACTTGCTACCCACTGGGGACATAATTTGTAATCAGTCTTGGTTTCTGATAGTAGAAGCACTACACTTTTTAAAAACCTCTGACTGACAATCACGAAACACGAGAAGAGAGAGATGCTGTGTCATTGGTATGCACAGTTGCCAAAAGCACTGCCATGAGAGCAGAGATGTGATGGAAGCATCCTGCTGTGGCACAGTCAAGGACACAATCTGCCTGCATACAGGCAGGTGGCCCCTGTCATCCCAGGCTCATGAAAGGCAATGAAATTCAAAATGCTGTAAAAGAGCCCATAGGCCATCTTCAGTAGTTCCAAGAAAAACAATACTCCAAGCTGCTGGTTTTTTGGTACTAGCAAAAATATAATGGCAGGGAAAAAAGAAAGAAGCACGAAGGCTCAGGAATGCACTGATCTTTGGCATCAGCAGGATTTGGCTTCCACTCTGCTGCCACCTGGAATGAGGAGAAATTGCTTCCACTTCACCTCAGGATTTTCCATAAACAAGATACAATTATATATGAAACAGGCTAGAAAAAACAAAGACAGCACTAATGGGGCTCTAAAAGGGTTTTGTTAAAGCAGAGAGCATGAGCTTAGCTGTTAATGGCGAAGCCACTGGAAACAAAATGTCAGCAGATTCACACCTGTCATTTGCTCTCCCATCCCCTGTCTCCCCAGCCCCGATCCCGTGGAGGCACAGAGTCAGCAAACCCCACACAGGCACCGTGCTTAATTCACCCAGGCAGCTGGGACCATACACTCCCCAAGTCCTTCTCTCTCTATCCCATTTTCTCCACTAAGCAGTGATCCTGCTGGTGAATGGCACATGCTTCCGCAGGAGAAAAGCTCTTCTCTACTTGCTCTCCCAGTGCGAAGGGGAGAGCCTGAACAGTGAGAGCTGTCAGCTCCTATCTTTCTTTGCCACTCAGCTTATTTCCTGATTCCTAAAATGAAGCTGCAGCTGCACTGGATGGATGTGCTTAAATGCAAGCCTCCGGAGATGGGAAAGTGCTGACTGCTGAATTGCCCTCTTTCACCTTATTCTCATGCCATTCTCTACTCTCTCAACTTCTCTCCCTGTCTCCACCCCATTCTGTTCAAAGAGGAACCAGCAACCTGTCTCTTTTGAATTTTTTGTATAAGTTGTCCTTGGTGAATGCTTCCTTATATGCTGCTCCAAAACTATATCTACTTTAACTTCCTCAAGCCTAAGGGATTTGAAAGTCCAAGAATCAGAGCCTTGCATGTAAGCAGTTAACTGTTCCCATCATTCCCACCCCACCCCAAAGAAACACATGTGTGTTTCATGTATTTTATTCATGTTCTAATTATTTCACGTTAGCCAAAGAAAGCCTTTGTACTGCAGCCATAGCCCTACAAGGCACCAGCCCTGAGGCCACACCCAGGCTCCTGGCTGGATCTGAAGCACTAGAGAACTCCAGGCTGACATCAATCCTCACAAGTGATCTTAAATCTTTGTCTGTAGTTTTACAATCATGCAGCGAAATGAAAATATTAAGCAACTATTTTTAAACAAAACCTGAAGATTTTTCAAAGCTTGCTGGAAAACAACTATAAAATTAGCTAAAAGGAAGCTTTTTTTTTTTTTCGTAACGTAAGAGAAAAAGAACAAAGAGAAATCTGGTCAAATCTACAATCTTTAAATGAAGCCACATAAAAGTTAGGGGTTTTACAAAACCTCCTCTCCTGCCACTTTCCTACATGATTAAAATCATACATTTAAACAATCTGTTCTTCCTTCTTCCCTCCCCTCTGCCAGAAGATATAATTTAAAGATTTTGACTCCTGGCTGTCCAAACAAAATGTTGCACAGCAACAGCCACTACTGCTATCAGTGGAGCAAAATAGATTTGAGCCCTCAAATATCAAATTTGAATGTTTCCCTGTTTTCACATTGTGTGGGTGAGAAATTCAGAGTCCACAGGTCAGACACAGCTTACGACTGCATTTTGGATAGACACAATGTCAATCTGGTAAAAGTGAGCCCAGTGATTTCTTGGATTCTAATGAGATCAGCTCAGGCTGTTACGTATGTAATGTTTACGTATCTGAAGGGTCTGTAAGTACAACAGTAAGAGGTAATCTACCATCCCTCCCAAATAATCAGTCCCCTGTCCTTATCAGATACACATACCAAAATACAATTTACAGTTCCCTGTCCTAGAAATCAGTTCAGACTCCAAAAAGCAAACGCTGCTGTTGTTCCAGCACCAAGTTATCCTAACCCAAAGAAACAGTGAGTGCACTCATACCAAATGCAGCAGTCAACAGAATGGCTGAAGCAGCCAAAGAGCACAGCCTGGACATCCCTCCCAAGGGTGAGCCAAAGGCCTCTCTGAACCAGCCCTGCCCCAGTCAGCCTCGTGCTGGGCCATCACCAGAGAGGGCTGGCCACAATGTCCTGTCAAACCATGAAGTCATGTCCGGCTGGACTTTTGCCTTGGAGCTGGGGGTGCCAGTCTCTTTTCCTTACAGCACTGAGAGAAACATTAATTAATTCTGTGAGACACAGTGGTAAATTTATGGCATCCTAAGCTCAAAAATGTGAGGTTAATTCATGCAAAAAAGAGGAAATAAGTGGGTGAGAGAGACAAAGATGACAGTAAAACTGAGCCTTGTGATCATGAAGCAATACTGGGATAGAAGAGTGCTCCTGGCATTACACACTGTGAACCATTCAGCTAGAGAAGGCACAATTCCCATGTTCTTCCTTGAGGATTTAGTGTGTGCAGACCTCTTCAGAAACATCCCAGAAGCCCTCTCTTTTCCCAGCCATAGTTAAAATCTGCCATCCTGCTTCTAGCTAAATCAGCCCCCTGCCTCGTGCTCACAGAGGTACACACATGCACACCCCATGGTTCCTACACAGCTTTGCTCTCTTTACGAGGTGAAGCTTAGAACCAACCTGTAATGTTAAGTGCACAGTGGAAGGGCAACATTTTCCTGTTTTCCTCTTTTCCTACAAATCTTTTCAACTGTAAGATTATACTAGGATTTTAAATACAGCTAAAGTTATGTTTTTACTCTCAGTGTAAGCTTGAAAATCTGAAAAAAGTTAATTTACACATTAAAAAAAAATCCTATGATGAAGAACCAAAAAGCCATACTCATTCAAATTTTCTTCAGCTTTGGTTCACTTTATAACAAAACTGAAGATCCTGGCTTGGCAAAAATAACACAGGTAGAAGCACCAAAGCATAAAATAGAAAAAAGCCTTACACTTCAAAATTCTTGTATAAGGCTTATATAAGAGGTACAGCAGCAGACATGTACTATGTCCTAAATAGCCTTCTAGAAGGGAGAATACTGTACCAGCTCTGTATCCAACAGAGCAAAACAAAATGGAAGAGGCCTGCCTTGGGAACCAAGTCTCTATCAAAACGTGATTGCATTGACTGAATCCAAATTCTTAGAAAGCCACTTGGACATCAGTGTCACTGCCAGTAACACTGGAAAAATTACATGATTGTGCCTTCAAGTCAAAATTCAGAGAGCTTTTTTCCTCCAACTCTTGTGCAAGCCAATACTAATGCCACTGTAGCAGCACCAAAAGAGTATCTGACAAAAGCATTATGTCGATGATTACACAACTACTTTTATGAAAATTACTGGGAAAACATATTTGATTGCTACCAGTATGAACTGAACTTCTCAGAACTTCCAGTCACCTTACAAAGAGATTTATAGAAAATATTGATGCATCCAACCCTCATAATTGTGACCAGACTTCTCATAAAAAACCAGACACCCCATATTCATATACTTCACCATCAACACAGAAGTACAGTTGACAGCCAGGGGTTAAAGCCTAAGAATCTTATAGAATGTATATTAAAAACCCCAATGCATTAATACTTAGGGTGGGGAAACTGCTCTTAATGCTTGCAGAGTTCACATTTTAGTTCCGTTAAGAAAATGAGAGTTTCAAAGTTAAACTAATGGAAAGTGAGCACTGAATTCAATGTCTAGGAAAAAGAAAGAGGTGGTGTTATCTTAAAAAATAAAAAAAAGAAAAATAAATTTTTAAAAAAGGGATTTTTGTACAATCAGACCCAACTTCAGATAAAGCAAAAATTCATTGAAACCACAATTGCAGGAACCTGGGACTGAAAAGAGGTTTGGGTGTAAATGGAGTTGTCATTCCAAGAGCCATGCCAGTATCAGCAGAGCTTAAAACTCATCTAATGTCCAGAGAAGACCTAAAATGGCTTTAGAAGTAAGAGAAGCTGTCATTATACACAGAATAGATTTTGTGTTTTATGTGACAGTGACAGAATAAAAAGGTAGATCCGGTAAGCAGAAGCACCATTTGACTTAAAAGACCTCTGAGTCTGACCAAAGCAGGCCAACCTGGTACTTACATCACACATTATCTGTAGGAAATTCTCTCAATCTCATTTCCGAGGCCTTTCTCTAAGAAAGTCGTTAAGCTCTAATTAATGGCTCTGTGAGGTGGAGGGATCCGCTTTGGCATCCATTAGGATGGAGGCTCAAATGTCAGACCAGCAAAGGCATTAGGCAGACCCTGGCGTTCTGCCCAGTGCAGGATTAGCACTGACGCATTCAGCATCCTTTGAAATCTTCAGCCCTGTAAGAAAACCTGCAGGTTTTCTCTTTGTCTGTGTGATGGATAACATCCCTAAGTAATCTGTTGGTCCATTACCAGAAAACACATCTCCACCCCAGCTGAGCAGGAAGGAAAGGTTAGTGTGGTCCAGTTGCAGAGTCCCTCTCCAAAACAAAGTTAAACACAGCCAGAACCTGAACCCTGAGATGCCACAGGACTCACAGAGCAAGATCTTCATGGGAAGCACTGCCTGCAGTTTGGGAGCTGGTTAAGGAAGGAGCAGAGGAAGAGAGGGGGCAAGAAATGGCTTAAAGAGCTGGGACTGAAGTACTGCACTGTCAGTGGGCACCAGCAGTGAGAAGTCAGGAAGCACCTGACTGCAAGCAAGGTAGGGAAGCATGGAGAAACCACAACTGTCCTTGTACTCCATCTGGAAGCAAGCAGGCTGTTTTAAAGGCACTGGCTGTGAATCACCAACTTGATGTTCATTTTCACTAAAACCTGACAGCCTGCCAGAAATCACTGTTAGGCAAGGTACTAAACCAGACACCAGGATGCTGACAGGCTGCCCTTTTCCACACCAATCATGCTCCCTCACTTCCTAGCAGGCTTGGCCTCCAGCTCCTGTGATCCATCCTTCTTCCTAACTTGTAGAATGTCATTACTAAATCACTCACCTCTAATGAGAGAGCTCATTCAGAGTTGCATGTTGAACTAACCTAAATAAAAGTTTCACTTCTGCTCTCTTGAATAGCAACCCATGGTGGTGTGGAACATATTTTCCCCTACAAGACCAAGACACACCACTAAGAGTTGTTCAAAATAACTTTAACCTCTGTCCAACCATGTTTTGTTCCTGGGTCTGTCCCATCCCCCTGCCAGTACAAGCACAGGTGTCCTGAATTAAGTAGCACATCCAGGTTCTGGAGACAGAGGAAGGAAAGATACTGAAACATCACGCTAATGATTTCAGCTGGATTGTTATTAACTAAACACAACAGGAGTTCTATCCAGTCACTCCCAGAGAGCAACGAAACAAAAACTAGCTCTTGTGAAAGTTAAAATGCACAGCTTTACATCTTTCTCCCTTTGGTGTCTCTCTCCTTCCAATGATCTCTAAATACCCCCCAAGGACAATCACAAAGCAGTGCTGAAAAACAGAAATATGTAGTTACATGTAAGGCTTCTACATGGAATTGAGGCATGGGATGAGTGGCAGCTCTTTTCTCCAGGTAAAGAATGCAAGTAATATTTCTAAAGCAAATTCTAGACAGAGTTGTATATTAACCATTTTTTCAATGATGACAAAAGCAGGAGCAGAACTCCTACCTCCTGACCCTAAACCTTAGCTTTTAAGTCTGAAAAATACCCTCAGACTTAAAAAAAAAAAAAAAAAAAAAAAAAAAAAAAAAAAAAAAGTTTATAATTAACATTAATGGAAACCTTTGAGAGTTTGGAAGTATTTTACTTGCTTTCAGGTTTCTGATTGAATTTCATTTCATGATCATCATGTGATCTTTGAAAGAAAACTCTTTGTCCTTTTGTTTTCTTACTTGTAAAATGTACCCTCACATGTGCTTCGAAGGAAAAAGCACCTTTATTCACATTTGAGGAATCACTGAGGGGGATGTCTATGGCAACAACTATCAACCTCTTCTAAACTAGTTTCTTCCTTGGAGAAGCTGAGTCTATCCACGCTTGTCTATCCATGATAGACACCAGCTTGTCTATCCATGATACAGTACTTGACAAATTGAAGGACTTGCTGTCAGAAGGATAGAAAAGAATTTTCTTTTCACCATCAGCAGAAAATATCAGAGTAACTGGATGGACATTTTGAAATTCAGTTTGCTTTGTGAAGCATAATAGAAGCAGAGATGCACAAAAAAATTGTTACCAAGCTCTATATTTTTGAAAAATATTTGCTATTAGCTTGAGCAGCCACTCCTCTTGTGATTGTATGTACACATTGACATGCATAGGAGGAAAGCAGATGAGTAATCAGTGGGATACAAAGCCAGAAAGAACACAGTAAGCTGAACTGTATTTCAGTTGAACTGAAAGAATCAGCTTAAAAGGCAACAGCTAAACAAGCGGAACAAGCACAGGAAGGGAGGCATGGAAACAGCAGCTTTGTTGCACAGCTTTAGAAAGCAGAGTTTGCATGACATGTCAGAGACTGCACAGGGAGCAGCAAGGCTGGGAATTTGCATACCTGCACCAGTCCCAGCATTCTGGCAGCATATCACCTCAGCAATCAGCACTTTTTACATTTCCCACAGAAACTGGGTTTCAGACCTGAAGTAGCAAATGCAAGAGAAGCCATCCCTGTGCTCTCAAGTTCATCCTGTTACACAGGGCAGCTTTACAACATCTCACCTTCAGTAGGCACGAAAAGAATTTAAAAAAAAACAAAAAAAACAAAAACAATCCATCAAACCTATTTTAGCTGATTTTCAGAGCTGTTAACAATGTATGTCTTTACCTAGAGTCTTGGTGAGAAGTCATATTTTCTTATTACAGCAATGCAAACAAGTGAATGCAATCAGCATTACCACTGGAAGCTGTGGCATGATAGGTTCTGTACAGACTGGACAGTCAGTTCATGAGCTGAAGTTTCCCACAGGCTTGAGGCTGTGTAGTAAAGACTGATTTAGGCTGGACTGACTGGTGTGTAAATAGCACAGAATTAGCAAATCCAAGAGGATTCAGTTTCCTACAATGGACATCTTGCACTTAAGGCCATCGTGAATGTGCCTTTAGGTGAGCAATCCCAGATTCTGCTGCAGAAGAAAATTGAACTTCCTTTAAGCTGGCACAGGGCTTTGATTAACAAACCTTCACTGATCTAGAGATAAGGGGATAAGGACAGTAGTTATTGGGTTCCTACCCATGATTACCTTTCCCACAGGAGATTTGTCAAAATGTTTATTGTATCCCTCTGTTCTCAGCTGTGAGCAGATCAAGGGCCGCCCTCTCAAGAACTACTTGGGGGTACTGGTGGATGAGGGGCTGAACAATTTACCTTGCAATGACCTGATAGCTTGCACTTGCAGCCCAGAAAGCCAAACATATTCTGGGCTGCATAAAGGGCAGAGTGGCCAGCAGGGCGAGGGAGGGGATTCTATCTCTCCACTCCTCTCTCATGAGACCCCTTCTGCAGTGCTGCATCCAGCTCTGGGGTCCTCAGCACAAGAAGGACAGGGAGCTGTTGGAGTGAGTCCAAAGGAGAGTCACTAGGGTGTTTAGAGGGCTGGAGCACCTCTCCTACAAGAAAAGGCTGAGAGAAATTGGGTTGTTCATCCTGGAGAAGACAAGGCTTCAAGCTATCCATATTGCAGCCTTCCAGTACCTGAGAGGAGTCTACAGAACAATGGTAAGAGATTCTTACAAGAGCAAATAGTGACAGGATGAGGGGGAATGGCTTTAAACAGAGGGGTATGTTTAGATTAGATATTAGAATGGAATTTTTTACTGTGAGGGTGGTGAGGCACAGGAATAGGTTGCCCACAGAAGCTGTGAATGCCCCAATCCTGGAGGTGTTCAAGGCCAAGCTGGATGGGGCTCTGAGCAATCTGGTCTAATGAAAGGATAGGGTAGGGCAATTGGAACTAGATGATCTATATAAGGCCCCTTTCCATCCAGGCCATTCTACATTTCTGTGATTCTAATCACTGCAGTTCACAGGTCAGCCATCAAAATCACCAACTTCCCACAGGCAAATAATAGCAATGGTAACTGGGACACAGATTTGGCAAACTTACCTGCAGGCAGTAGACCACAGCATGGGTAGGGCAGACTGTGAAGGAAATGTCCTTCTCATAACTTTGAGTCCTTAAGCTGGGGCAAATCCCTCACTGATTTATTCTTGTCTTTATGTTGGATACTATACGTAGTATTTGTGAATCAATAAAGAGATGCTTGTCGCTGCCCACAAAAACAATGCAAAGAGACTATCTGCAATTTCAAAAAGTCAGTCTGGATTGATTAGCAGTGCTAATGCTCGTGTGAGACACATGAGTGTGTCAGGTTGAAGGAAGCTCTGCAAGTTTTTGAAAGTGGGCCAGCAGACTAAATAAATACACAATCCTCTTACCTTTTAAATAAATGTTCAACTTCAATGTACATTTTACATGCTTTCTCCACAGTCCACATTTAACAGACACTTAGAGCAGCACAGCTAAAGGATGGTGAAGACTGTCTCAGAGGCCAGCCATTTGTTCAAGAAAATAAAGGACTCATGCATTGTCCCACTTGCTACAGCTTAATTAAAGCTCACAGAGAGGACTAGAGCAGGAAATATCACACAGAGGCAGACAAATCTGCAGCCAGCCAGAGAAAAGTATTGCTTGAACAAAAGTCATGTAGAGAGGTTACCATCAGTTTCCCTTCTCACAGTGCACAATAAAGAAAAGATTTGAAATTCAGTCATATCCTGCTTAAAAAGGTCTTCAAGAATCTATAATTTTCCTTGATGGAAAAAAGATGGGGGTGGGGAGAGGAAATTATTGTGTGGTTTCATATGATAAGTCAAACATAGGTTTTCAATGCGCCTGTGGGCCATGTTCTCTCTACCTCACAGTCTGCCTTGCATTTCCAGCTCCACTGCTCTATCAGGCTGTGCTGTCTACCAGTGTGCAAAAGCTGGGAGACAACAGAATTAATGAAGTGCCTCCTTTGCCAAACCTATGCACCTGCGTGTGTAGACCACTAACTGATGGGTTCATTCCAGTCTTCATAAGGATCACATTTTTATCCAACACCTGAACCTCCCCAGGAAACTACAGTGGGGCTTCCCCAATGGAAGCTGCAGTGGTGGGCATAAGAAGTGGCCATTCTGTACCGTGAGACAATCACTCAGTCATTGTTCAGAACTTCAAAATCTTAAACAACTGGATCAACATGCTAGTAAACCTCCAGAGGTTGTACATTGCTAAGAGGGAACCAGACCATCACAGAAGTCACGGGGCTGTCCAGGAAATCAGCCAGTTGCCACAGCAGAGACAGGCCAGGAGACCAGCGTGAGGCACAACACACGGGTCACCAAAAACTTGATTTTCTTTTTGAAGCAACAAGCAAAGATAGGGTACTGCTGGTTCAATCAGCTCTACGAAACAGCTTTTTAGAAACAAAAGTAATTTTCACAAATGTTTCAAGTTTCTCTATCTATAAGCTAAACACAAAGATCAGCCCATCACACATTTTGTCTCTTGACCTTGAAGCTATTCATACATTATCTCACTCTGACTCATGACACAGTCTACTGTGCCATATCCTGCTATAAATTTAATCTCTGTATTTACATTTGAATGGGAGACACTTAGCTGTCCACCAACACAGCAATATACATCCTCTTGTTCTGGGATCAGCTTCAAGTCATTAAATGGAAAAAGTTGCTGCAAAGCAGAATGATTATAACAGAGTTGTCATAGTTGCCTGACCTGCTGCAGATACAAGCAACTGAATGCCCATCACCTTTCTTATAGCTGCAAGTAGACATGCCTTGTTCATAGTTTCCACTGCCATGCTCTCTCTATACTGGCAAAGTTACCAAATCTTTTAAAAAACTTAGAATTAATTTGAACCTGCCAATTTTTGTGCCAATATTGTATACAGCTTCTGGATCATGATATTTAGAGACTGATTGTTGTAACTTCCTAATGGAGTTAGTTACATATTTTAAAATGTAACAATTTAGCATACAATACGAAGGAGATGAACACTCAGAATCTATTTATCTGTCTTTTGCTGTTCTATCAACTCCAAGCAAGATCAATATTTTCAGAAGTTCCTATCTATTTGGTAGTAGAAATTATCAAACCTTTTTCCTTAAATTTTTTTCAGAAAGAGCTTTGATAATCTTAGGCCATATGAAACAGATTCACAGATTAACTGAAGGTGAAAGACAATTCTGGAGTCAACTCTTCCAGACTTCTCAAAGCAGAAATAACTCTGAAGCTAAATAAAATTGTACAGGGCCTTGCCAATATTATTTGAAGACCACGAACACAAGACAACCTCCCATGAGGAGCAGCAAGAACGCAAAGGTGAAGCTATACTACAGAACAAAAAGACAAATATTTCAATTTTTCACACATTCATTCCTACACACTATTCCCCTTTACATCCCTGTCTAGCACAGATTCGTTGGAGAACTTCCACCTAATACATCCTCTCACATGAGGTAGGATTGGGATCCAAAATTCGCCATAAACAGATTCTTGTCTCACCAGTACTTAAAAATTTCAGATTTCATAACCTCTCAAGGTAGCTTTTGCCTTAAAATCTAGTCTTAATCTCCCCTTGCAAATAAAACTCACCAACCATATTCTTACCTTGCTAGATACTGGGAATAGCAACTACCTGTCATATATTAACAATCATATCCATATATATTTATTAATTATATTCATTACTATAATATTATGTTATATTTATTGTATTAAATCCATTAAACATTATATTTATCATATTCTTTTCTTTTCCAAACAGTTCCTCTCATCTTTCTGCCCAGGCTGTATTTTCTAGAACTCTGATCTTTCTCACATTTGTCTATCACTCTCAAATCATGGTGCCAATACTGGATGCTTCTGTATTTGTGTATTTGATTTTTCCTTTTTCTAACCACTTGTCTTTACTGAATTTAATCTCATTGGATTTTACATAGTTTCTTCCATCTACAAAGATCATTATGAATTTTAATTCTGTCCTCCAAAAGGCTGACAATCCTTTTTGGCTTGGTATTTTGTGCAAATCCTATAAGCATTCTTGTCCTCCCTTTGTCAAAATAACAAATTAAAATATTGAATAGTTCTGGACCCAGGACAGATTTCTGATGACCACACTTGAATGTTCTCTCAGCTTGACAAGGAACTATTGATAGATTACTCAGTCTAGTTTTTCCACTGGTTGTGCCAATCTTATGTGGGTTTTGCTTCCTGAGTTTGCGTACAAGAGTGCCACGCAGCACTGTGCCAAGCCTTACTTAAAATCAAGACACAACAGCTGCCACGTCTACTCGTCCTTTAGGCTGACAGCATGAGCGCTGCTGGTTCAAGCTTTGCTCGTAATTAAGTTGTAACAGAAATCAGTTTGAGTATCGAGTTGATCAGAAATGGTCAGTCACACAAGTACCCATGGATTCAGCTGCTCAGCATCATGCACTGCAACATTTCTGCCAGAATTGCAGCCTGTGCCCAGCAGGGAGGACTCCTGCCTCAGATCTCTTTGCCTCCTCCCTGTGCTGGACACTCACTAGTTGTTACATCCCACATACTTTAATTTCCTAGTAATGGGCAAACTCTAGGCTCCCACTTTGAAACATGGGAGTTTGGAGTTATGTGCCCATGAAGCTTGTTTGTTGTAGTGTCACTGAATATCATCTGCCTTGCAGGTGTCATTTCAACAAATACAGCACTCCACAAAGAGGAGCAGCTGAAACCAAAGATATTTAGGGGGCTAACAAACAAGAGTCTCCACAAATATATATATTCCCTCTTGAAAGAAAAAAAAAAAAAAGGAAATTCCTTTCATTGTACACCTTGTACTTCACTATGGAGTAACTTTAAAATCAAAACCTTAAGTATCACTTTTACATATACATTTGTATTTACCCACTTCACAGTCATATGAGGCACCAAGCACAGCTAAATGAAACTTCAGTGATTTCTAAATACAAGCCATATGCTCAACCTTTCTGACCTCTACCAGATTCTCCCTGTATTTTGCTTCAAAATAGTATGCGGACACTATTTGCATGTAAATTATGGCACAACACCCTAAAATAGGACAGCATTGAAAACTGGGTCTAGGACTCTCCAGAGATTACTGAAATTTAAGTGAACATTCAGATGCACTTTACAGATGGCTTAAAAAAATGTCAAGTGTCTTAAACATATCAAGTAATATTTGCAGTTACACAGCCTCAAGTATCTGCTCGATTTGTGCTGTTTCCTATTGCAATTCTGCAAACATGGCTGTAACCTGACATTTTTGTACTGGCAAGTTTAAACTGGTAATTTAAATTGTAATGGAATACAGAGCCAGCTGAACTGGAACAGGGTTCAAATTTCTCTGTAAATGTTGCATGTGTCTAGCTATAGCTTAAATCACAATGTGAGGACAGTCGTGGGGCATCACCTGCACATTGTCACCTGCACAGGTTCCCTGGGAAGAGCTGGTGGGTGAGCCAGCCTCTGGTGCTCTTTGTATCTTATACTTGGTTCCCATGGAAACTGCTATAAAGCCACTAATTTTGCATCAAAATTGTTTCCCCCTCCAAAATTAATTGTGTGGTGCGTCTCAAAACAGGAGAAAAATACAAGTGAGAGATTTAATTCAGGCCATTATGTATTATACTTTTCAAACCTTAAGTGTGGAAAACAGTAATGATGGCATAGTTTGAAAAAAATCAAAGATCTAAAATAACAAATGGCTTAACTTAGCTAGATCTTAACTGACAATTGTTGCCCCAGGATGTACTTTAGAACAGCGATTTGCCAGCACTGTAAAGTGACTAATTCTTGGAAGAGCAAGTCGTGAAGATCCTGTATTTGCACCCTTGTCTAAATGTTTAGGTACTAAAGGACAGAAAGAAACCAATTAAGACTGCAACAGGTGTTGATTCACTAATTAACATTAAACCTGAAAATCACGTTTGTGACCAAATCTGAGTGCACTAAAATTGTGCTTTTTTTGTACAGGTATTAATCAGGGGTGAGAAAGCCTTCCAAAAGAAAATTGTTAGTACATCAAAAGGCCTGGGAAAAGCATCCAAGACTGAAATAAAGAAGCACATTGATGCCAGTGAATAGAGCTACCTTATTTCTCAAAAAAAAAAAAAAAAAAAAAAAAAAAAAAAAAAAAAAAGTGTTCAGACTCCTACCTTGATGCATCCAAACCTGTTCAGGAAACACCTTGGTTTCCAAAGACTAGACTGCCCCATGCAAGAGTCTTCCCTGTCCTGACTTTCTCCAAATTTCTTTCCTTAAACACCTTTTCACTCATCTCTCTGTCTTGCTCTTGTGCTTTCCAAGCCACCCTCCTAGAAAGCCTCCATCTCTTTAGCTGTCTTACTCAGAGATTGCTCCTTCTTTTTTTCACCTCTTTGAACTTTCCAATGCATTCAAGTAGGTGATTCTCAAAACTGGCTCATACCTGAGTGTTTCTCTACCTCGTCTCTCACTAGCCTCTAGAATATTTTCCAGTCTCCATAGACAAGACCTTCTCTTTGGACTTAAACCCTTCCCTCTGCCGAGTTTCTACCTGCCATTGGCAGTCAGTGTTGTTTTCAACAGCTGGCTGTTGCAGCAGTCAGTCAAGCTCTTCTCATCCCTGTCTCTCCTGCAGGCTCCTACCTGGAAAATGTTTCACTTTCCCATATGGAAAAAAATCACACACACACACACACACCTGACCACCTCAAATCCCAGGAAAATTGAAATTAATGGACAGATAAAGTATATACTAAAAAGAAGCCCTAAAAAGCTCTGCAGTATATGTAAGTAACAAAGCATTTATTAACTAGGGAGAAGGAGGGAAAGGAAGGATCCTCCAGCCCGGCTTGAGATGGAATGAGGGCAGACATTCGCAGCTCTTAAACTTTCTCCTGATTGCCAGTGTGACACCCTCACTCTCCATAAATCCCTATGAAATGTTTCCACTCAGCCTAATGAAGTTTGCCATGCTTCCTCTTCACCCTTGGTCTTCAGCTGCTGCCTGGTGCAGGAGCTAATGAGAAAACCTTTCCTGTGCAAGTTACATAGGAAAGCTTAAGCACCCAAAGCCATTGCATATGGATGCTCTGCTGGAGCTGCTTCCATAGGCCTTTCCAACCCCTCCTCTCTAAACTTCCACAGAGTACAATTAAGGGTGCATTACTCCCAAGCACACATCTAAACACAACTTAAGGGACTGCTGCAAGTCAGCACGTCTCATGAAGTAAGGGCTCTTCATTTCTATGAGCCTTACCTCTTCCTGGTAGGCACAGACCAGGTAGGAAGGCAGGTGAAGATCTGTAAAAAGCTGGGAAGGACCCAGGGAAGAACAGTAGCATTTTTGCTTGTTAACGCTCTAAGTCTCCTTTTGCAGCTCCAGAGAGACTCCTTGGGAAATTACTTCATGGACATTACTGTGTTTGTTTGAAAACTCTCCCAGTGAGAGATAATTATTTCCACAGCCTGATAAAGGCAATGTAAATTAATCAGATTTATCACTACTTAATCCTTAATAGATGCTAGTGCAGGGGAAAGAGAAAAAAAAACCCAAACTAAACAAAACCTCTTAACTCACAGTACTCAGTATACAAGATTACAGAAGTGCCCCACACTGCAGCTAATTAAATATGGCACTGGATCAGTGCTAATGAATTTAATTTCTTCCTTCTTCCAAATGAAAATGTAAAGTAAAATCAAGAAGCCAGGGAAGGGGAAAGAAGGGAGGGCTGGCAGGGGAGAAGATGAGTTTACAGCTACTATTTACTGTAGTGGTGGTGTATTCCTCCAAGATCAGGATAAAATTATTTATTATTCTTTCTTACCATACTTTTCAACAATGTCTTTAAATGCTTCTAAATTTTGAAGAAATGGGCACGTTGCAAGTTCAACGTGAGGACATTGCAATTGAGCCAATAATTATTTCAAGCCCCAAATCTCATCTGACCACACTGAAGAGTCAGACCTACATGGATCTGAAGTGACAGACACATGGTCCTATGTGAAATTCCTCTACAAAGTGCTAACACAACTTGCCTTCATCACACTGGCAATTCTAACTGGAATTCTGATAGGAAAGCTTTTGAACATGACCAGAATAATGATAAGATTTTTTGATCAGGCCCTTCCTGCGCTGTGCAGATGCTCTTGAATGATCCATATAAATGGGGTGGATCCAATAACAGAAGACAGAAGTGAACACCAAGAACACACTCCATATTATCTGCATGCTGGTCATTCACATACACTGATATACTGATGGAGATACACTGATGGAGAACACCATGCCAAAAGCAGGTAACTAATCCTGAATCATAGGCAGATTAAAGCTTCTCTCACAATTAAAAGAGAAAAAGGGTTTCTTTTCATTAAGCTGGACATTGCATTGATCAGCATAAGCTTATAATTTACACGTCCTCTTTTGCTCAATAATTGTTAAGCAAATTAGGAGACAAGAAAAGCTGCTACCTGGATAGACAATTACACCTTAGCAAATGATCTATGCTTGGGATTCATCTTTTCCAATTTTTCTCCACCAAGGTGCCATCTGAGTTCCTAACGAGGAACAGCAGCATTCTGTCTTCTGGAAGAAAAATTTGGAACTACAGCCCTGAAGAGGAGTGTGAGTGATAATCAAGCCTGGAAAAAAAAGTGAACAAGAGTAAGAGAGTAAAGTTAAAACTCTTTAGGATTCTTCACTTAGGTTACTTGGACACTAATGAGAATCTTTCCAAATTTATCTTCCCTTTCTCCCTTTCCTTAATTCCATAGTACTGACCTAGCCTAATGACCCTTTCCAAGACCTGGGTATATCATCTCAATCCCTTCCTTGCTCCATTTTTTTATGGGAAAGCCTCAGTTCAAACATGACAAAGATAACTGATGTGTCAGAGCCTCATGAAAGTGCCAGGAAATCCTGTTTTCCCCAGAGAAAGCAGGGCTTTGGTCAGCATCTGCATATGCCTTCAAATCGTGCTGTATAGGAAAACATAAGGTTTATGTTTGGGCAATCTTCATTTTCAGTCTACCACCATCAGTTTGGAACCAGGGGTTTGGGTTTTTTGGTTTTCTTCCCCTGCTTTTAACAGAAATAGGTCAGTGAACTTAACAGCTTGAAACCTTGACTGGACCATCTGTACTTCATTAAAAGCCATTAATGACAAAGATAATGGCACTAATTAGGCTGCATGCAAACATGCACACACTTCAAGGGCTCCAGGGCTACAGGCAATCAAAGATCCAAATTGAACCAGCTGCTGTACACTATTGATGAGCACTAGGAACCCCCACCCCATCTTATCCCAAAGTACAGCCACAAGCAGTCAGCATCCCAATGGACACGTGGAGAGGGTCATTCTGATTCACACACAGGTCAGGCTCTTTTGCCTTTGTTCCCATTGTCCTTCCACCATTTCCTCTTCACTGTGTGTTAAGAACAATTGGGAAACACCATCACAGCCTGGGAGCATGTGTTCTCCATCACCATCTGCCAGTTTTAGTCCTCTGGTGCGTAGAGATGCGTGTGTATGCAGGGCTTGAAGAAGCACATCATCGTGCTACACCCGTAAACCATTCCCAACAAATCCACTGACTTGCTACTTCCTCCACACCTGCCTTCTGGAAGTCACTTTGGTGTTCCCTGCCTTGGTTTCTTAGTCTCTCAAAGTAGGGACAGGACCACTGCACAGGCAGATGTCACAGCTGCATCAGAAAGGTTAGAGCTATGAAATCCTTGATGTGAACATCTAGAACTAGTAAGAGTTTCCTTTTAATGTAACAGCTCCATCACAACAATCAAACGATCCCCAAAAAACCTCATCAATAGAAACACTATCCATTGCAGGAAGGATCAAGTGGCATTCTTGCATGTGGAAAACTGGAGACCTAGGCCTGCTTCTGCTGCCAGTTTCCTCTGTAACCATAGGTGGGTCTTTTTCCTGCTCCTACCTTTGGGATTTGACATCTGTAAAAGAGGGATGACAAAACTGACCTTCCCTGTAAAACGCAAGATCTGTCAAAATCACATTCAAAACCACTGTTTTATAATAAAGGACCACTCCTGGGAAATGCATCCAGGCACAGTCTCCTGGCAGAGGCATAGTGTTGTTCATGTGTGTATACTGAGTGAGGTGGGTAGAGTGATCAGGTAAGCCCAGCAGCAAATGAGGAACACACAGTAGCTGCATCCACTCAGCCCATGATGCATTCAGAGCCAGTGCAGCTGCTGAGACCCTTCAGACAGCAGTTACTGTGGATGCAGAGAGGCAGTGAGAATACACCACAGCAGTGCTGCTGTGCAACTGGTGGGAAACCTGGTATTTTAAACTGGCCTAAGCCCAGGCAATCAATGCCAGGTTTTAAAATGAGCTCAAAATGTGAAACAATCAAGTGTCTTGATGAGGTTTTGAGCCAGAACTGAGAGAAGAGAGACCCACTCACTCTCCTGTAGCATGTCTTGCTCAGAGATGACCATTTCAGCCTTGTATCACTAATCTTTGCTAATACCAAAAGCCTGAGCAAGGTCCCAATACCTACAGGCCTCTGAGACAAACCAGGTTCCACTTTCTCATCTGTCAAGGGAACAGCAGGACATTGTTCATAATGAATTAACCACCCCAAAGATGGGAATGGGAAACAATGGCCAGGACTTCCTAACTCCAATGAAACTCTAGCGTAAGGGACAGGGGTTTCTTGGGGAAAAAAATGAAGATTCTCAGAACAAATCTGATTATGTCCCAGCTATGAAGACAAAAACCACCTATTTCCCCGTTTTAAAATATTAGAAAAGTTCTTCCACTTCTTGTATTACCATATATATATCTTACAGTCTGGGGATTAGCATTTCATCTGTACCATCTTTCTGACAGAGGCCATTTCTTCAGCTTTTTTACTGCTTAGTCTGTAGTTTCACAGCCTTGCAACAGAAAGTCTTAAATAGAATAATTCATTCCTACCATTCTTGCTTGATCACAACATCGTATCAGCCAGGCTCATGAACCCTCCTTTTCAGTTCAGAGAGTTCATTATTGCAGAAGAATTGGTTTCTTAATATTACCATATCTGATAAGCAACGTTACAAAGCTGTAAAACATAACCAAGCTGGTTTGCAGAAATACTCAGTAAGGGGATGTCTCTCCTGTAATAACAGGCTGGTGTACAAAACCCACCAACTGTGGAAAACCTGCATTAGTGCAGCTATAAAAAAAAGTAGCCATGCAATTTCAAAAGCAATACACAGCTACATTATTGCTGCTTCATGGAAAGTAAAGTCTTGTTTTTACATTGGTCTCTTTTTTTTTAAAAGCACAAAATGCATCGTAAACCACCTGAAAACTCAGCGTGCACTGACAAGTGGTCTTAGAGGACAGTACTGCATGCATTTCTCTCACAGCTGAGTACAATATGTTGGCTAGAATCATTCCTTTTTTAAATACGAAGCTCAAATAAAACTGATAACTCAGTTTGAAAAACTTTGTGTTCTGCCCTCTGGGCAACGCAAAATAGAAATTTTTTTCTAAAACAATTCTTTCGGAAAGCAAAAGACAGGCAGTGCCACTGTATCTAACAGCTTGGGTTTCCCAAAATGTATCAGTGTCATTTAATCCAGGGGTAATTTTGTATGCCCTGTCCTTCTTTAAAGATATATCCATAAACCTGCTGGGTCTGTTTTCCCCATACTCCACTGCCACTGCTCCCTCTCGGCCCTGGTCCAGCCCACAGCAATATTTCTTTATAGTTGGATGTTAATAAAAAGGTGTCCCTCTCTAGAGCAACTCATTACCCAAGCAGGTTGAAGGAGGTTATCAGGAATTAGGTACAGTGACCTGTGAAGGTTATTAATCCAAGAAGAGCAATCATGAGGAGCGAGTGCATGAGGAGGTGCCTGTGGCAGAGCAGAGCCCTGTCACTATGCAGCCTATCCCAGCTTTTGTATACTTTTGTTCCCCAATTCCCTTCCTTCCCCAGAGGGTCAGGGTGCAGTTACCCCCTGGCTCTGAGGGGTGTCTCCCAGCACACAGCAGCAGGGTACAAAAGGGCTAATTCCCCACAGGCAGCAAAAGGTAAGGTGCAGGGCCAGAGAGGCTGACAGCCCCTGCTGACAACATCAAGGATACAGGAGCAGCAGGGAACACCTGTGTGCCAGGTGAGAGGGGCTAAGCAAAGAGAGCTCTGTCAGCAGACCACAAACCACCATGATGAGAGGAACTAACCTCAGTTCTGTCCCTGTGGGGCTGGGGTCCCAGCTGTGAAGGGGCTGGGCTGCCTTAGGAGAACACTGGTGAGTTGGTGTGTCAAAGGATGCTGATTCTGGGCCTGGGAGCTGTCACAGGACAGGCTACACACAGATCATAGTAATGAGCTTTTCCCCTGGGTCCTGAGCTCTGGTATTGAGAGCATGAACATAAACAGCTGGGGAACAGAACTTACTGCTCTCATAGGACAATCAACAACCAAGCTACCAGACAGGAGAGTGCTGAGGAACAAGCTCTACATCTCGTCTCTCTCACTGTAGGTTATTTGTGAATTTAGGGCTTTCAAACAACAAATCCAGTCAAAACACATCACAAAATTCAAACTGACTAATGAAAATATTACAAAAACTGTCTTATTTTTTTTTCAATTGATTCATTATTTACAAAAAGATTCCACACAGTTGAACTCAGGGCTTGGTTTCTCCCGTTCCTTTTCTTTTTTGTTTGCCTAGACCACAAGCACTTCAGAACAAAAGTTTCATTTTTCCAGCCTTCTCTGTAGTACTACATGCATTCAACACACTTAATCTGGAGAACTCCTGATTCTGACAAAAGCCCCCAGCCACCTCTGTAACTAAAGTATCTTTATCAAGCAACAGAAATTAAATAGAAACAAAATCATACCCATTAATCTTGGGGAGAATTGAACACACTGAAAGTATAGACCAGAAGGATCAGGTGTTAAAATTCCTGTGGCAGAACAGACTCAGTGATAGCCTCCTACAATTCGTGTGTGAATTTAATACTTAACAGGAAAAGTATGGCTAGGACTCACTGTATAAGCATAGGATTCCTTTCAAGTGTGTAGGAAAGGGACTACCCTGCAACACTGGCCAGGTTGCCACATGCTCAGGTGGCATTTGGAAACAGCTCACCCAGGGGATGCCTCCACTGAGTACAGCTGTCAGGCATTGAGCTCATTTTCACCTGTACTCTGAGACATTCCAACAATCTGGCAACTGCATTGGCATAGCACTGACCTTGAGTTAATTACCATAATTCTGGCTTTTAATTCAGGTTTTGGCTGGCAATACAGGAAATATAGGAAATTTGGCTGGCAATATAGGATTTTTGGGTCTCTCATAGCAGGTTAGCAGTGGCACAACAGCAAAATGCAAATACTGAAGTGGTGTGATATCACTCTGCTGGTTCACATTTTATACTGCTGAGACCCAGCAAGGTAAGAGACATAAACCACTCGAAGGGGAACCACAGATTCAGGCTCAGAGCTGGCTAAGAGAGACATAATTCATTCAGGTACAGATAGTGTGTACTCATTTTAGTCTGAACACTGTACAGATATTCCCCAAAGCAGCAAAATGCCTATCCTGCCTGCATTGGAAAACTTTCCTCCTCCTGGAGGGACAGTGTAACCATCCACACAGAGTTTAATGAAACTAGGAAGGGAAGGCTCCTGGCAGGAGGAAGGATTCCAAGTCTAATCTGCTGTAATGGATTAATGCTGTCCTAAAAAAAACCTCACTGGGCTGAGCTTTCAAACCCTTTCCCCTCAAATATCTAGGGCGGTACTGAAAAATGCATGTGCCACCATCACTGAGAAATGGACAGCTTCCTTCCATTCCTCTTCCTTTTGCTGGGTAAACAGGCCAATCGCAAAGTCAGCAGCCATGGCAATTTCTAAATCAATATTTATCAAGCCCTTCTCCAACTGCTATTTCATGCCTCATTGGTCAGAGAGCATCCTCTCCAAGTGAGCCAGAAAATCCTGACCTTGCAAATGACAGAGGAGCTGCTTGAGGATTACAAAGTAGAGCAACTCCTCTAGCTAAAAGAAAAAGAACAATTCACGTGACTATCCCCATGGCATTACACATTCTTCTGCCCTTTTCCTTTCTTCCTTCTTTCAGCAGCAGCCCTTGAAGCTGAAGGTTCATTTAAGAGACCTAAACAAACAGCTTGTTCATTAGCAAAGATCAAGCTACATGTAAATGACATTAAAAGCCACAGATACCCTCAAGGGAATCTGGTTTGCATTGGGTTTTTTGTCTGTACTTTTAATGACATAAAAGATGGATTTCTTCCTGCCCCCCCAGGGCATACTAAGTGAGTTTACAATTCCATCAAACAAACCCAACAGCACCAATGAGGTGGAACAGACTGACAGAAAGGTGTTTGGAGCACAAGGATACAACAATCCCTCCATCCTAGCACCCCACAGAGGAGGCTACAGAAAACAGAGGAACCTGGAAGAGGCCAAGTGCTGTAAGATCACCTCTGTTAAAACAGACACTAAAAAAATCCAACAAAAGCTCAGGGACATTTGAAAGGCAAGGAAGCATTGCCCTTCCTAGTCAGAGAAAGTAACTTGTTAAGAAAACAAATATGTCCATGATCCTTTGAAGAGATGAAGTGGTGTTATTTACCAGCATAGCCTCTGAAGAGTATGGACTGCCTCCAGGAACCACTCAGGCAAATCAGCATGAACCGTGCACTCCAGTGCAGAGGATTCACAGAGCCACACAATCTGGTACCACAACATGTCCCTTTGCTGCAGCCTGACATGCCTGAGGTTTTCTGGGAAAATACATTTGTACCTGAACACCTCATCAAAATATACACTGAAGGGGAGGTATTGTTCCAGCCAGAAAAGAACGAAAACAAACACAATCAAAGTGAAAGTGGGAAGGCTCCAAGAAGAGTCACTGCTCTTTAAGGTTTTTTATTCTCAAGCAGAGAAGAAGAATGCCTCCGAGCACATTCCACACAAGGAAATTTCATCTTCAAGTTTACTCCTAGTCTCAAGCTAATCAGAGAATTTCTGGAACTTTGACTACTGTAGTGTAAGATGCCTTAGGCCTTCTCTGTACAAGTACTTTATTCAAAACAAAACAACAAATTATAGGGATGATTTCTGTGCACATTTCCTCCCATTAATGCCCACTACTCTTCTGGGAACACTTCTTCCTAAACAGTTTCTGTCTTTACTATTTCTCCTCTTCTTTTCATTACAAGCTATTATAAAGTTGCTCATTTTATTTTCATTATTTGTGTACAGTCTAGCAATGACCTACTTTGTTCTTTTCAGCATTCCCAAATTGGTCCTCACAGTCCTTCAGTCTACTGCATCCCCCAAGCCCAACAACTTCAAATGGCACTTTGTTCCTATGGAGGTCAAGCTGACCACTCTCAACCTCCTTTTTGTACAGGTTTATTGTTTCAGTTAAGCCATGTTTCATATGATCTCTCCTGTTTGAATCCTGTTGTATTGACTTCTGTCAGATTTCAGCATTTTAGTTGCCTTTGTATTTATGTGGTATTCAACACCACTTTCCACATTAGCAGCATCAGTGAACTAATGGGCTACTTGTTGTTCCCCAGTCATTAGTCAAGGTCTTGCACAGAACAAGCCCTTCAGCAACACTTGTGCCTGCCCAGGACTCTGCTCCTCAGCCTCATTGCTGCTGTTTACCATTTCTCTATGTAGACACCCCTGACTTGGCAATTTCAGGCTCCCATGTGTTGTCTGGGTTTTTGCCATTCTCCTCTGCCCCCTTTAAGGAGTTTGGTAAAGTCTTATTTTTAGCCTTCTGTGTTTTGGAGTCAGATACACTTTTGTATAAATAACCTTCTTGTTATTGTAAAATCTAGCAATGTTTACATTCTTTTCATAAGGAGAAGACTGTTGATGGACTGTTGGGTTGTCCAGTGTGGTTGGAGAAGAAGATTTTCTTCCTCCAATCCATGGTCACTGCTGGAGTTGGATAAATGTTGAATCTGTAAATAAACCTGCTCTTTTCTGCCTCGGACATTGCAAGGTGTGGGTGTGAGTTCTTTATGTCGGTGCGACACCCATGCTTTTCCCTGTTTCACCAGAAGAGCAGGATGCTCCATGGCCAGTAGGGGTGTGTAACTGGCAAGCTGGCTGCAACCACACTCAGCAGATGTGGCAGAAATAGCAGAGCTGCTCTCTCAGCAGAGACACAAATAGATGCTCACTTCTCTTCTACTCACTCTCCAGTTCCCATGGAATACACAGGCACTCCATACATTTGCTTTCTATTTTGTGACATGGTTTCAAACTGACTGGATTGCAGGATTCCCCAGAACTCCTTCCTGAAGGAACTAGTCTATCCACGCACTTGAGCTGGAATGCACTTGTGTGCACTTGCTGCAACAGTGACTTGGGAGTCAGTCGTGGTGGTAGATACACCTCAGCAGGATCCCAAAGGCTGAGCAAGAGCTGTCCCTGCAGTCAAGCTCTGTGCAAGGCCAGGGACTTAAGTTTGAAAACACATTGAACAGAAAATATACTTGAAAAAGTGAATCTTTGTTAAGGTGAGTATCAAAAGATCTTATTCCGGTGTCCCAGCCTAAGAGTCACCAGAAAGTTCAAAATCTGTGGAGTCTGAACTTCCACAAAAGCAATGATGGGGCATTTGGTTAAGGGGAAAAAAAGAGAGAAAGGCTTGCACAGGGATTATTATCCCTCTGTCAATTGCTTCAGTGAGACTCTAGGCAGGTACCTTAGCAGTTTGTTACTGTATTTTCTCATCTGTCAAACAAGAGAAAGAAGCAAACCATTTCAACCAGGCATCAAGTTACTCATTGCATTAGTGTGTATGGACTGCCTTGAGATACACTGGGCACAGGGGAAAACAAAAACTTGGGGAGGGTGGGCAAGTCAAGGATCAAATTTAGAGGCATCAACTTCAAAGGTGTTCCTCGGGGTTCAATTCCAGGCCCCCTTCTATTCAATATATTTATCAAGAAAGTGAATGAAAGAGCTGAATGCACCATTAGCAAGCTTGCTAATGCTACCAGACTTGGAGGTTCTGCTGACTCCTGAAGGACAAGAGCCTTGCAGGGGAATATACACAGATGCCCTGCTGTATTCAGCACTGGTACAGCCTCACCTCAAATGTTGTGCATAGTTCTGGGCTTCATAATTTAAGAAGGAGGTGAAGGTCCTTGAATGGGTCCAGGGCACGGCAGCAAAGCTGGTGAAGGGGCTGGAATGTCCTGAGGAGCAGCTGAGGAGTTTGGGCTTATCTAGTTTGGAGAAGAAGAGAATGAAAAGTGACTGCACTGCTCTCTACAGCTTCCTGAGAGGAAAGGGAGGGGGGGACAGAGGGGGAGGTGCTGAGCACTTCTTCCTGTGATGCAGAGACAGGGATATGTGGGAATGGCTCAAAGCTGCACCAGAGGATGTCTGGACTGCACATTATAAAACACTGATTTACCAAGAGAGCTTAGTCAAACCCTGGAACGGGCTTCCTAGAGAGGTGCCTGACAGTGTTCAAAAGGCCTTTGGACAATGCCCTTAATAACTTGCTTTACTTTGGTAAGCCCTGAATTGGTCAGGAAGTTGGATTACTCTGTCTGTTCTAAACAGCAGAATTCACAGGTCACAAAAGCTTGAAGCAAGCCTTTCAAGTTTGCTGTGCCACCTCAGCTCTGAGACAAGAAGTTTCCTCTGTACAAGTAGGTCTGACTGGCATAACTTCCCCAGATGATTCAGAAACTGAGTAATGTACAATGCCACCAGTTATATTTTCATTTTGTGTACTTGGCTTCCTTCTCCACCCACCTCTTCAGAAAGGACTGATTTGCTGCTACATTTCGCCACCAGCTCCTGTATCCCTTTTCACTGCTGGTGCCAACCAAGTCCCTCAAACAAGGCTGTTGCATTTGACCTTCAGAATCCATGAGTCAAACAGTATGGTGTGACCAGCTCACAGTCTCCCATTCATGGGCACATCAGTGATGAGGTTACCCAGACTACCAGCCAGCCATATAAATGCAGCATCCTAAACAGCTTCCAAATCAAATCAAGAGTTGTAATATATTGGTGACTCAAGATAGAAAAGCCTTTTGTTCTGAACAAATTTATTTCTCTTTGAAATTAAGACCTTCTGATTTCAATTTTACCTCCTCTGCTACTGCTAAAATGAAGCTGCTAAAAGCAAAGATGAGGCAGAGTAATGTCCTTTCTGGGCTAGGCAAAACTTTGTAATGTGTGGATGGAAAAACTTGGCACAGCTCATTTGTTGGACACTCTGAAATAGTAGAGCATTTTCTTCTGTCCATTTTCTCCCATCTCAGATAACATCTGGCACAGACATTTCCTTGCTGCAGGCCAAACAGGCTCCTGACAGGAAGGGCAGGAATACACACTTCAGTGCTATCCAGCAGCACCACAGTGAGCGTGCTTTTGAGGGCAATGTGGAAATCATACAGGCACATGTAAAGGTGTATGGAAGAGGCTGGGAATCAGATGGCCACACCACATAAACAATGAAGTCGTGAGCTGGGTCCTGACTCTACCTCTGCTATAAAGGAGAAAACTGGCTAAGCTATAATATGCTGAGAATAGTTGGGAAGGAAGGCTTCTTTAACCTCCTCACACATGCTTTTTCAGAGTGCAGCTACTGTGCAGAAAGATTTTGTTTATGTGATTCCTAGAGGTTTTTTTAACATGGGTACACGAGCACGCACAAACCAGTTACCCATGACACACTTAAAGCAGGACTGGCATGGTCTGCATAGTCCTGCTACATTTACAGTTTGCTGTGGCTGCAGCTTTACAGCAAGGGGGAATGAGGACCCTCACAGAGATGTGGCCATGTAGGCAGAAAGATGAACTTACCCAGAAAAAGTATTGAGAACTGGGTACCCTCCTGGACAACCCAGAAATGAACTAATTTTTCAGGCACAGATCAGTAAGCAGTTCTGTGCACAGCACAGCAAATGACAGACATACAAACTGCAAAATATTATTTGCAGCCTCATTTTGGCCTGCCAGGAAAAGGGGAAAACAAACCAAGACAATATTTCCTAACAAAAACTTGTTAGAAACCTCCTCAGGCAAAGAACAGAGTGAAGACTAAAAGCTTTGATGGCATATAGACTCCTGGCTACACAAATCTCTTCTAAAATAAAGCAGCCTCTAGAACAGACAGTCAGATGAGACAGTGACAGATCAGTAGTTTTAAGTTCATGGTCTTTCAGATTAGACATAAAACCGGGTCCTGACCTTGCATGATCATTAAAGATCTCATAACGCTTTCTGCAAAAAGCAGGTTCTTAATACCACTGGCCTGGAGACAATCCAATTTAGGTAACTACCTAAATCAATCTTACAGATTTATCTAAACACAACACTCTGTTCTCCAGGCTAAAATAGTTTGTGGCATTTCTGTGTGCTGTAATATACTGAAAGAGTCCTCCCTCTCCCAGCATTAGGCAAAGTGATCTTTATATATGCACTAACTGCCACTCCTACAGGGGGGTATGAACCTTAGTATGTGTTAAAGAACCCGGACATGCAAAGTGCAGTGGTGTCCCAGTTTCAACCAGAACAGGGTTAATTTTTTACACTAGCCAGGAGTGTGGTGTGGCCAGACCCCAATGTTATTTGATAACCACCTCACATCATCAGCAGGGTGCAGAAAGGGACTCTAGGTAGTACGGAAGAGCCAGTTGGTATTTGTCATTTCTTTGTCCTATACCTTTTGTTAATAATATTGCTGTGGCTCCTGTTTGTTTTCTTATCTCATGGCTGTTTCTAGCATTGTTCTTATCTCAAACCATGACCTTTGCCTTTTGTGCTTTCAATCTGAGTGGGGAGGAAGGGGAGCAAGCAGCATCTGGTTTGGGAGAGCCTCAGTGGGAGCACTAAACATTGGAGTACCATTCCTAAACCACAACAAATGGAAGAGGCATTTATTACCATGTTCAGCACGATTCCATTTCCATGAAACCCTTTTCACACTAGAGTAGCTAGAAATTAGATGTTCCCAGATTTAGAGAGATAAATAAATGAAAAAAAGCAGAAGAGCAGAGTGTTTATACCTGTGCCACTGAATAACCTATGGAAAAGGATTCAAAGAGAGATGGGGAAAGACTGGGACTGTTGGATACTGCCTGAGTTATGGCCACTGAACACATCAATGGTGAGCAGGTGAAACTATAGGAGATCCAAACCTGATATTTCAAAACATCAGGATAGGGTTCTTTGATAGGCATTTAAGGTAAGCACAAGTCCTTCCCAAGCAGAGCTTCCAGCTTCCACCCAGAAGGATTCATAACATGTCCTGTTTCCAAAAGTTCTTTACAAGTAGCACCACAAGATGTCCAAAATTCCTTGGAGTGCATTCCGTATGGAAATCCATAAGAGTGGATGAGAGAGCAGAAAAAATCAAACACACACATATCAACTGTGCTATTCAGTAAGGGGTTAGCCACCCAAAACAATCAATAATTATCTCTTAGAGGAATAAAGCAACAGTAAAATCCTGAAGGCACACAGCTCAAGCTACAGAAGACTTGAAATACGGATGTAGCAAAATAGTGTGGATTTTTACTGTAATAAAAATATAAGAGGACAATCACATCTGTCACCAGAAAGGCTAAGCTTTGGGAGACATGGTGTCTTAACACGAGCATGCCTGCACACACACAAGAGAGTGCCTGCATCAGGGTGGGTCTCTGGGCACTAACAGCCAAGGTTTATTTTGAATTGAGTTCTCTGTTCACATCTATCTGTCAAGGCAACTATGTCATTATTTTACAAATGAAAGGAAAGTTTGTTATCAAAGCATCACTAAATTACAGTTACTTAGAGCAGGTACCTCTCACCATCCTTTGGTTTACTAAACAGAGGCCATGATTCCATTCCCACTAAGATCTAAGACTGGATTCTCTGGGAAAAAGGTCAAGGCTTATATGCAGATGATTACAGGGATATTCTCGCCTGCATCTAGTATTAAAAAAAAAAAAAAAAATCCAAGTTTTCTTCACCAGAAAAGCCTACTTGGTTACCACTTTCCTGATCTTCACTATCTGTTTTCCTCAGCAGTCTAACTATGTAACCAAAAGCCAAATACAACCTCTGCAAAAGGATCCAAGAACAAGTCATTTCTCATGGTGGCACTTGCTTCTTTGATGAGCCTACAGAACAGGAGCACACAACAGCTTTTTTAATGCTTGCAATGTTTTTCTGGTAAAACATTGTGCACTGGAGCCAAGAGAACACAACCCCAACAGGACTCTCATGCTCGCTCTTTCTGGTTCCTCTTACACTGGGGAAAAGCTCACAAGCCAAAAATGCACTAGTAAAGTTTAGCTTATAGCATGCAGTAATGAGACTGTGGGAATATTCTCCAGTTACTGACTCAGTACAGTTTGTTGGAAGAGTCTGTGGTTAACAAAAAAGAAGCCTGAACTAAACCACAAAATAAGTTTATCACACTCTGAGAACATTTTTCCTATAACAATTAATTTTTCATAAACAGCCTATTGAGGATGAACCAGAAAATAAGAATTCCATTCTGGATACAATTTTGTCAGTGACATGATAAGTGGAAACCTCAGAAAAATCTGTAAAAACTTTCACATTAGAAGAGCTGTTAACACTGTAATTGGAGTCTCCCACGTAATGAAAAATTACCTTAACCTCAGGCTATTTGTCTTTCTGGAGTGTATAATATTTTCTCCATGACCATCCAGGCAATTCCTTATCCACCAAATGGTCCATCCATCAAATCCATGTCTCTCCAGTTTAGAGACAAGGATGTCATGTGGGGAAGTGTCAAATGCTTTGCAGAAGTCCAAGTGGGTGATGTCAGTGGTCTTCCCTTAATCCACCACTGCTGTAACCACATCTTAGATCTCCAAATTCATCAGGCACCATCTGCCTTTAGTGAAGACATGCTGGCTGTCACTGATCACTTACTTATATCTGATGCACCTTAACATTGTTCCCAGGAGGATCTGTTCGTGGCAAGGGTATAAAATTACTATAAAATTGCATTTTCTGTTTAAATAGAGGCCAAGAATCCCATGGGAGCTGTAGACTTATTGCTTCTTTCTTCCATTTGCAGCTAGTGTAGGAATCACCCAAATAAGTAACTACAGAAAGTAGGAGCAAAAGTTGCTCATTCAAAGGGAAAGTTAACTTGCAAAATTGGGAAGTTTCATAATCACTTGAGTATCTTGGTGGCAGAAAAGACTAATACAAGAAGAAAATTTATTGTCCCTAAAATAATATACTAACTCTAGAGGAGCTCAGCAAAATGCAGGACACCTGCTAACTTTTCCAACAATGCAATGGTTGGCCTTCATGTCACAAGTGCACACTGAGCATGAAAGTCTCTGACTCACATTGCACAGGAGGAGTTATTTTCACTGCTGAATACAAATACCCAAAGTTCTGCACCCTAATTTTAACTTGCAAATTGTACTGCTTAAAAAAAAAAAAAAAAAAAAAAAAAGAAGCTATAAAATATAAAACTTGCTGTAAGAGCTTGCTGCAAGGAAGCATGGTCAGCAAGCCCACACTCTCCTCCATAAATATTTTAAGTGTTAATAAAACAGTAACAAAGAGAGAAAGACACTTAAAAAGTATATTTGACATTCACTTTCCTCCCACTTCTTTTAACAGTGGACAGACAGGAGGAGAGCAATGGCAGCTCCTGCCCAAATAATTTCATCAATCCAAACATGATCAATCTTACAGCAGACAAGAGGAACAAAAACGAGCCACCATCTGTGGTGTCTTCTGGGTGGCAGCACAACTAGCATTTTCTGAGTGAGCTGACACTCATGTCAGAGACAAGAGATGCATGCTGGTTTTAAGAAACTTTTGTATCATTCTAAATTTGTTTTTTATAATCTATATTGAAAGATACATTGATGCCAGGAGTAGCAAGCTGCTTTATTGCGAGAGATGCTAACAACATACCTTCACAGTGGCTGTCATTGTACCATCATGGTGTGTTATACCACTGTGAAACTACAGTTCACTGCCAGCAATGTGATACCTGAATTTAAGTCAGAGCTCTTTGCACTTCCTGCTACTTGGAAGATATTAAAGACCCTCCCTGAACATGCACTGTGCTGAAAGCTGCTAAGAAAAGTCCACGTGCACTGAGGAAACCTGGAATACTGTTTTGGAGAGATTCATTTTGTGAGGCAAAAGTTTACCATGGTTGAAGCAGTAACAGTAAATAGTCACTTGATACACAGGCATCAGTCTCCCTTTCAGAAGACAGATCCAATACATTAATTGCTAAAGTGTCATCAAATATCTGACAGATCAGACCCAAATGGTGTGGTGTGCTTACACCAGACGGCAATCTGAGTCTTAAAAGTAAAGTTACAGGCTTCTTTGCTGTAAGGTTTCCAAATGGGCATGTTGTGCATGTTATTTATGGACATCTGCCCAGACCTTCAGATGAACAACTCAGGAGATGTGAGCTTCCACCTCAAACTCAGTGACAACACCTCAGTTCACCAGTTTAACTGTTAAAATACTGATTGCTTCTGCAAACAGACAGAAGAGTGAGAAAAGCCAACAGGGAGCCAGGAGTTACTATAATGGTGGAAAATTAAAAATAAAAAGGCAAACAGAGGGAAGGAGTGTCTAGTGAAGGACAAGACGTGGAACACAGAGTACTGAAGGAAAGGGACACTGAAGAGAGAAGAGGAACCACAAAACTCCTCTCAACCTGAGAGACCCAGAAGGAAAAGCCAAGCCACCCTCCAAGCCCACCAGCTCACTCAATCCTTCTCTTTGTCCCTTCCCAAAGCTTCAGACTGGTCACTATAGGCAGGGAACAAGGTTATGCTGTGGCAGGCCCTCCAGCACCTGCACTCCTACTCTCCTGTCTCCTCATTTACCACAAGGATTGAGCTTCTCCTCCCTCCTGTTTCCATAGCAAACAATCCTGCCAGAGCCCCCTCATTGCACCCAGAGCCCCACAAACCACCCCAAAGGGAGCTCTTGCTCAGGGCAGGTTGGCCATGAGGCTCAGGACTCGGGCAGCTCTCCCTCCTCCTTGGGGGAAACGTGAGGCAGCGCTGTCAGCATAGACCCAAAAAGACAAAAATGACATCAGCCTCAGCACAAGACACACACAGTTTAACTTGACCACACACAGTTTAACTTTACCAACCTGATCTGCGTCCTCCACAGCCCTTAGCCAGGCCCCCACGCTCCAGAGAAGCAGACAAAAGGCATGAAGTACACTATTTACCTCCCATCAATGCTGCTGCTGGCCCCTCCCTGCGCTCCATGAGGGCCGGTGCTGGGCCCAGGTGTTCCTGTTCCCTGCCCAGCCCCACAGCTGCCGCCCCTCAGGACGGGCTCCCAGCACCCAGATTGTTCCACGAAACTTTCCTCCGGCCTTAGCCATTAACTAACACCTCAGATTTCAGCATACACTCTCATGTATATGGCTGTGCTTTGACATCAGTGGTACTTCTACATCACACAACCCCCGTTTTTCTCGTGGCCAGGACAAGCTGCTGCTTTCTAATGAGCAGTACCACCGGTCTGGTTTGCCATCCATGCTGGATTAGGGCAGGGGGGTGCAGAGGGTGGGTGCACCAAGCCTTTCCCCTGTGCCTCAGATTTATTTCTAATGTCCACACACAGGACATATCCCCAGGAATATTCATCACCCTGACTGGGCTTATGAGCTGGTTGCTCAAGAGGCAACAATGTAAAGGACATTCATCTGCTCTCTAGAGCTGTAGGTGTCTGTTGGTATCTGCTGGTTACAGCCCACCTACAAATAAAGAACTGGACCCAAGGATGGGCCAGGTGTCGCTCTGTCTGAAATGTCCTCTGTTCATTTAACCTGCACAGGGCTATTGCTGCAGCCAGGAGTGGCTGGAGGCTCACAATACAGCCGGTGCTGTGCCGCTCCTTTAGCACAGTCCTCAGGTTGAGCTGGAGCTCTTCGTGCTGCAGCTGGCCAGAAACCCAAACACAGCATTGTTGAGCTGTCTTGAGACTCAAGATTATCACAGTGAAGGCAGGGAAGGGAGCACACTGTGGCAAACTTATCTGTGCTTACAACCACCACTTACCGTGCAAACACAGCAGTTCTGTGAGCAGGGCTTCCCTGCACGTCCTCCATTCAAAGGGAGAGGGAAAGCCAGTTTTTAAAAACTAGGGCAAAGGCCAGTAAATTACCACAAAATTATTTAAACAAGGAACACCAGAAAGCCAGCTTTGTGAATGTAAAGCTTATATGAGCTTCTATAAGCAAGGGGAATAAAGATGTTTTGCTCCCAAATACGATCATCAGCTGGAGGCAGCACCACCTCATCGGTGAGAAATTTCTCAAGAACTTTCCAGAACTAGAAGAAGTAAAAGCAATGATTAACATGACTGTCTGCTCTACTTTATATCTGACACCAAAAGTAACGTGCTTGCCTGACCCACAGTGTATTTATACATCCACATCTTATGGCTTGCTCTGTCCATGACTTCATCAGCAAAAAGTGTTTAGAGTTTGCCTGGCATTAAGTGGCCAGACAGAATGCATTAGTCTAGAAATGGATTATTACATTCAACTGTCAAACTGAAGTAGTCAATAAATCCAGTGGAACAGAAGTCCTTCAACTATATAATGCTTTATGTGTGCTGTTAAAAAGTTCCCATACACTTGGGTTTCAGTCCTGTTTTGATTTCTTCCTTGCCTAACCCTTTACTTTCTTCTGTCAGGATTTGTCCTACCTCAGTGTGTAGTACTGCCAGCTACTGAGCTGCTTACATCTTTTTGGGAACCATCCCTACTCAGCAAAGTGAGCCAAGTCACCACATATGGATTCTAAACTCCAGGACTTCAAACCACTCACACAGTTGAAGGATCACAAATCAACTGCATTTCTTCTAGGCAGAAAATGACACGCTTCCAAGCTGATGGGAGAACTCTCTCTTCCCTTTCAAAATGCAAAGGAAGATTCAGTAGAATGCCATTAAAGTCATAGGATGCAATCCTGCGACAGCCCCACCCTCTGCCTACTCAACAGCAATGCTGAAAGGATTATCTTGAACTCATCTTCAGTCCAATCAACCATTTGTTTTTAAAAACCAATCATTTGTGGTTTTTTGGTTTTTGTTGCTGCCTTCCAGCACAGCCCATGCTGAATTTGTACCAAGAGAGATTCCACTGTTATCCACATGGGACACCATCAGTAGCTTGGATGAAACCAAGCATATTCTAGCCAAAGGACCAGAAATGGGATGCCCTTTTTAAGAATTAAAAGACAGACAGGAATTTTTATAGTTGTTGTTGCTGGCTTTGTTGACTTGTGATGAGTTACCAGACAGCATATGTCCTTCTGAGTTAGAACCACTTCAGCACCAGAAACCTATTTGTGGGTCCTATTTCAGCAGAATTATTTTCTTTTCAAAGAAATCTTAAGCCTTCAGTAAGGAGTCAAGAAGCTACATCCATTTTCTTGGACAGTTTTAATTTTCTTCATCTCCTCACTTACCCTGACCAGGATTAAACTGGATTAACAGAATGGGCATGCTCTGGTCCTGTCTCAGACTGCATTAAGCTTAAGTTTAAACCTTACATTCAATGTACCACGATTTTTCAAAAATGCTCCTGCTGGCAAAGCACGATACGGTTCTTAGCAACCCATCACATAAAATATTTAATTCTCCACACTTGCTCCAAAAGTGTGCAAAAATAAAAAATGCAAAAAATTCAAACAATGTATAAGGGTGGTTGTTTTTTCTTCAGGTCCCAGCAGCACTGAGGCTGAGAAATCTTGCATTTAAACTAGATAAAGCAATGCCCTCTAGTGTTCTGTGGAGAAATCCCATATGAGATTGCTGAAAGCCTTAAAAAATTCATGTACCATCTCAAGTGACAGTCAACGTTTTGAAATTTTACAGCTCATATGCAGCATCCTTGGAATTTTCTGCGTATGACTGTGGCCTGCAGAACTATTTGGGATCCGTTCTTTTCCTTCTCTCCACTGCTGATATTTGCATCATAATTTCAAATACCATCTGTGGACAGTCTTCCCACCCAGGGCATGTGTGAAATCGTATTATACCACCCTGAACTTTCCCCAAGTACACACAGCATTTAGTACCCTGTGTTACTGACCCATCACACAAGCAGGATGTAATTTTTGGCTTGAGGCACTTCCTTAAAGAGCTCCAAAGTTTAGTAGAATCCTTTAAGGCAGCAGCTGTCCCAGATATTGATAAACTGCAAACAGAACTATCCAAATTCAAGAAAGACTCAAACAAAGCATTCTCATAGTTCAAAAAAACTCCTGCAGAGCTATCAAAACATTTATTTACATCCTGTACACATTACAAAATTCAACTTTGCATTCCACAAAGGACTGGAAGAGACTTTAAAACTGGAGGTCTGAAAAACAAAAGGTAAAGTCCTTGATGAAGGCTGCTCTTAAATGGGAAGCTAGGAGACCTTAAATTTTACCATCCATTGCTCTGAAAAACAACTGCTGGGCTCTGATCTAGACAGATTAAAACTTGAATGACTTTGATTAAACTTTTAATCACATCAAATACTTTAAAAATAATTAACAACAATAAAAAAATCCTGTTAGAAGTACTGTGCTTTTGTTGTTTTACATGACATTGATCTGCTGCAGATAGAAACCACAGATCAAAAGGGAAGAAAAAAAAAAAAAAAGAGAGATTGTAAGGAAACACTAGTTCTGCCCATTTCCTCTCTGAAATAAGGGAGAAGAAGAAACTGACTATTTTCTGGCAACCTAAGGGGAAGGGGACTGGTACACTTCAAAAACTGCCAATACAAAGACAGCATCAGTCAGAAATGCCCTAAGCTCTATGTGATTATGCAGGCATTTGAGGGGGCAGCAACACTTGACTGTCAGGTGGAAGAAAGATACTGTATTATGGTTGGACACAAGCTCTTTTCTTTTCCAAACGAAATGATTCTTTGATTCTATTAAGTTGCTGTCTGGAATTTGTTTCTTGTATTAACAACTGCAATCATTACAAGTGTGCCTATTAACAGTGATTCACACTCCTGTTGGGACATTCACTGGAGCAAAGTTAACTACAGGCATGGTTTCTTCAGGGGAAAGCTAGCTTGGCCTCTTTGGCAGGTAAAAACAGAGGCTGAGCTCTTCAAATGAGGCATCACTCTGCATCTTCTAGAGGAATTTATTCATAAAAACAAAACATCAGAACTCTCTTTAAAAAGTTTTGTTTATATAACTGAAGTTCTCCAAATAAAAGCCTGCCAGAGTGACCATGCAAAAGTATAAAGAAAACAGCCAGTGAAATCATATACCTACAGTAAATTCTGGACTTGATGTGGCACTTGTGGTGAGCCTTTTAGGGTTCTATATTTGCAGCCCTTGTGTCTAAGGCTGCAATTCAGAATTTGGATGTAGAAGTGGGATCAAATTAGACATTTTTAAAATTAGGTTTGAGCTAGGAAACTCCACTTCAAAATTTAAATTGCATTCTCCTCAGAGGGCAACCAATACATATTCTAATTAAGCAAGCAGATACTTTTTTTTTTTCCCTCTAATGAGGGGTGGTTACTGCCAAGCATTCTGGCCTGCAAAGAAATTACTTTTGATCTTGTTATACATGTAACCAAATTAAGGGAGAAAAGAAAGCAGTTTAGAGACCATCCAAAAGACAGCCAAGGGAGGGTATTCAGTGTTTGTACCACTGCACTAGGAACTCATATTTCTTACAGGACTAACACAATACATCTATGTTACTGAGTGTATGCACAGAACACTATCCTGGAGAAACTGCTTGCATGTATATGTTAGAAAAACCCTCTCAGCATCAGATTTCTCCCTGTCACACTGTCATTCTGTCTGCAGGGTATAGTGTGTGGAAGGGACCATTCAAATTCCAAGGTACAAAAAAAAGCAATGGAAGGATCTGGAGATAACAGACATTATCTTGAGAACCCAGTTTCCAGCCTGACTGAACAAAACAGCTTTTCCAGTTCCTTCAGTTTATTCAACAGTCCAGTGCCTTTCAGACATATTCTCACCTCCTCTGGGAAGAAGCAGAACAACTTGAAGGAGAATGAAGAAAAACAGTCTAACATCCATCACAGAGAGGCCACACACATACATGCTGTCTTTTCTTGACAACATGCATGTTGTTCTGCAGGGCTGGGAGCATTCTACCAGTGCTTCACTAGGCAAAGTGGTAAGTGTCCAGGTAAGACACTAAAACCATCTGAACTGCAAGTAGTTTCATCAGTGAAGTATAAACTCAGCTTTTCCATTCTTCACCTTGGCCCTCTTCTTGCACAAGTGCTTTGCTATGAGTCTATTGCTGGTGCATTCTCTGTAATTTCTTTCTGTGTCACTACCTGCAGGTACTTCAGTCGCATGGGAGGGAGCTGCTCATAAAGGTCAAATCCCAAAGGACTCTCTGCATTCAGCAGTCTGTAGTACAGCAGGTGCTTTTTCAAGTTCTGAAGAAAGAAAGAGAAATGGATCTAATATTTTCCACCGTCTCCAATACTACAGAGTAAATCTGCAAATAGTACAATCCCATCATGTCCAAGATATTTAATTACATCATCTTCAATAGAAGAGCTATAAAAGACAAATTTCTTCCAATAAAATTCACCTATTTTTGTATGAGAATTCCTCTCCTAAACATAACTCCATTGTCTCCTCAACAACCCCTCACAGTGACTTCTTGCCAGAAACCCAAGTGGATTTTTGAGTCTGATCTAATAATTTACCCGGGACAATAATCACAGAGAGCTAAATGACCCAGCTGTGTCCCACAAAGGACAGATTTTGGCAAGCTCCTTGAAAAAAAGAGAAACCTTACATGTATCCTTTTCTTTTCAGGGGAAGCATCCAACTAAGAAATAAGACAGACCACTGCTGGCCATCTATCCATAACTGTGCTATAATCATTCCTGTAGCATCTCTAGCTATCCAGATATAATGCTGCTTGGACAAGAGGCATGGAAATACAGTACAGGAGATTCATCTAGATTCCAATGGGGTCAGTGTTTTGAGGTCAATTACTACAAGAACTAGTTAAGCATATTTACAAATATTGCAGGCCAAAATCTTCCTGCTAATCTCCTCTCATTCTCAAATTAGCAACATAATTAAACACAAATTCAAAAGCCAAATACAAGTCTGTAAGAGTTTCCATGTATGGAAAACTTAATTCCCAGTGGCACAAGCTGAATCTTACAAATCCTACCTCATCCACCAACAGCCACGTCTTCCGCAGCATGCTTTTCCGAGCAGCATCTGTCTCCTGGGAACAAAACACATACTTCCCTTAATATGGTGCAGTCATACCTTTGCCCAGGGGCATACAGCACTCCAGGATGATTTGTTCATTATAATGATGAGCAGCTTGTTCCAGCAGAAAGTGCTTGAGATGTCTTATCACTTAAATCCTGCCTCTCTGCTCCTTTCCCTGATCTGAGTCTCAGCTGACTTCTCAACCTTCAGGTAGGACTGCAGATCAGAGGTGAAGTGCTGTTAGCACAACTCTTCACTGATAGAGGCCTCAAGGCCATAGGAGGGCTTCTGCTTGGTTACTCAAGCAAAGTCAAAGAAAAGAGTACTTTGCACCTTAAGATTGCTATGGCAGAGGCAAAATCTATTAAAGCTCTCTCTGCCTGATCACTTTCCGTGTTCTTTCTGCTTATTGTTCCCCCCACACCACAGAACACATAATTGCTGACCTCAAAGATTTAGGTAGGACTGGCTGCCATTAATGCAAGTGCATTAGGGTATAATGAAAAAAGCTGCTACCTCATATGTGGATTCTCAAACAGCTGACCAGTCCTCAACACATTTGCTTACAATTTTTGTTTTCAAGTCCCAAAGGTCAGTGATTCATCGCAAGCCACACTGGACTTATAAGGAGAGCAGATGCAAAACCCAAAGACTGCAGCCCTGAAGCTCTGCTATCCCTTACCCACCTGTGTTGTGCTTTCCTGGGAGAAAATAAAACTGTTCACATGAGCCACGGCCACCACGTACAGAACAGGGCACCAGGTGTGGCGCAGCGCACCAGTGACCAGCGTTCGGAAGTAGAGTCGCAGGAGGTTCAGGTTATCCTCAGGAGGGGAAGTGTAGCGCTCAAGAGGCACAGGAAACTGCAACAAACCCATCCAGGCAACATTACAATTTTTATCAGGGTCTAAGTATTGAGAGGAAGTTCATAACTTCTAGGGTGTCCTTGCTTGTGCACGCCATCCTATAATGTGATGTACCCCAGTGGCATGACCCCCAGCTGCAGCAGAGCTGCTGCGGCCCACCCTGACTGATGTGACCAGTGTTGGCAAGACCTCTTCAGCTTCATGGAGAGATGTTTTACTGGTCCTATCACTGCAGCTGATCCTTGGCACAGATAAGATGTGCATTTATAAAGTAAGAAGACAGAGTATTTTTGACAGCATCACTAAATTCTCTCTCTTGTGCTCTGCTCACTCAAAAGAAATGCAGTCCTACACTTGACAGACCAAATTCTCTTGCTGTTACTCAGCAGAGCACAACTCCAGTATAACTATATATGTGGAAAGATGGTTGAGAGGGAAAATGACTATTTGTCTATGCATGGGCAAGGAAAAAGTTCTCACCAAGGTGTGAACGCACTCATTAAAGGGAAAAGCAGTTGCTAGCAGAACACAGGGTGCCACCAGCCCTTCATACATACAACCTATAAATTACAAATTCTCAATGATTAAACCAAGCAAAGTTTAGGTCAGTTCACACTGAAAACTGAGAAATTTCACACAAATCAAGGTTGGAGAATCACAGGCAAGAGCCCAGTAACACAAATACAGAGTGACAGGCAATAGGCAATGACCATAAGCCAGGATTACCTGCTGTAATGGCACTCCCAGTGCCCGCAGGATATTTGTGTGCTCCCCAAAAACGGAGAGACGCAGATGAACACTGAAACGCTTCTGGAGAGGTAGAAGAACAAAGACTCCAAAGAGTGGATCTCCAAAGGAGACGCCCTCAAATTGCTCCAGGAGATTTATATAGAGATCGTGGAAGGATGCTAAACCAGGGAGAGGAGCATCCAAGTTCAGGGAGTCCAAGGCCTTGGGTTGGCAATACACAGAAAGAAGGGCAGCTGTGTAGCGGTGGATTGGCGCTTCTAGAAAGAGGTCACTGCCAGTGAGGAAGACACATATAAGCCGTGCAAGTTTGGCAGCAGTCGGGATGCTCTGAAGGATTTTAGAACGCCAGGTTTCCAGCAACAAGACCCACTGCAGGTTCCAGGTCACAGTGTTGATGAGATCAAGTGGGAGAGAGTTCAGTATAGCCCCACGTGTCTCTGCATTAGTCACTTTGTTGTAGAGGCTGATAAGTGGAAAGAATGGCCAGTCTGAAGGCAGGATGGGCCCTCTGACCTCAGGAAGCAGCAATGACTGGATGAGGTAATTCCGCCCTTGGTAGGACACCTGAGAACGCACAAGGGTGGGCTGCAAGTGGACAAAGTGAGAGAGGTAGCAGGAACGAATGGAAGGCAGATTCTGGTATGATTCTCTCAGCAGGGCACCACGAGTAACCTTTGGAAGAAATGCTGCTGCAGAGCCAGGCTGTGCCAGTTTGGCACTGGTGCCCAGATGCAGAATATCAGAGAAGTCAGCTGCTTCCGGCCCTCCAGCTTTCCCTTCACTGTAAAGTAAAAGACAAACAACAGTTTAAGAAACAAACAAACAAACAAAAACCTGAAATGCCAAACAAACAACACATCACATAAAGTCATCTCTGCAGTCTTCCTGGAACAGAGCACTTAACACTTTCTACATCATTGACCTATTCTAATACAGAGGGCCTGTAAAGCATCAGCTACCTTACTATTCACAGCGAATTCACAGAACCACATTCGGTTGCTGGCTAGCAACACTGAGGCCGTGCCATGAAAACATCATGCCAGGCTAGTGTGGAGGCTGAAACCCCTTGTCCAGAGAGGCAGCCTACTTACCAACACAGACATGAGAGTGCTGAGATGAAATACTGCCTATCAGATAAGGCTTAGACAAACCAGTAAGACAATTCTCAAAACAGGAGCTTTGCAGCTGGCAGTGGCAAGCTCAGGGGAACCACACAGACTGATAGAAACTGTGCATGTGGAGGGTGTTTTTCAAATACAAATGCTACGATCTCAGACCAAAGACTCACCATTTTGCTGTCCCAACAAAAGAACCAAAACACCACCACACAATCAAATCCACTAACAAATTTTCCTTCTTTCTGAAAAAAAACCATAGTATCTCCTTACAGCACTTTGGTTCAACCTCCTACAGAGATGCACCATGCCTAATTCAAAATGGATTGAGATGAACAAGATAAACTGCTACCATCTTCTTGCCCAGATATGAGAGGATTCATATTTGAGATGTTCATGATTTCTTCCAGTGTAAGGTGAAAGACGTTGGCATTCGTCAAATCAGCAAATATTTGTGTAAAGTACTTGATTAATAAGGGTTTGAGGAAGATTCATTAAGCTTTTCAGGCAATGTCAAATTCTCATTTATTTTCTAGACTCCCTACTCTCAAGATGGCAGATGCTAGGCCTTAGGGATTTTCAGTTCTATCAGTAATCACAAAAGCCTTGTCACAGAGGAAATCAAAAGAAACTGGTCACATTTCTCAACACCAGTACATCAGAGAAAAATATGCAACCACATTGCTTGCCTGATTAGACGGCTCCATGCCTGGAAAATATGCCAGTAAGTAAAATTTAACTACAGGCCCTGTTCAAGGCCAAAAATTATGACAAAACTGCGCTGCCAAAGTGTTTCCCCATTTTCCCCAAGTTTTCCCACGTACCAGACTAGAGAAAGGAAAAAATGCAAAGCTTACGGAAGAAACTCTGGATTAAAGGCAAGATCCAGCAGGACCTCGTGAGCCAGATGCTCACTCCCTGGCAACAGACGGCTTAGCAATGCCATGGCAACACAGTGATGGAGTGAGGCATGCTGGGTGTAATCCGGACAAGTGCCTGCCTGTACAGGAAGGAAAACAACAGATAAAAGCACTCTATCATTTGTCAACAAGACAATCAACAAGGACAGGAGGGTCAAGCAAGACACAGATCTCGCTGCAAAGTGAAAGACTGAGGCAGACTGCAAGAGCTGTCAGCACTCATACTTCATACCAAGAGATATTTCTGTCTTAGATAGTCAGATTTTTTTTTTAGCAACACAGTTGAAAACTTTGCTCTTACTCTATCCCAAAGAAAGGCAAAAATATAATTTTTCCATTCCAAGTATTTTGGAACTAAATCCCCATATCAGTAACTGGAAAGATGTTTTTGCTAATAGGTCATAAAAGTCAGCAGAAGAGTCTCCAGATCTCAGTCAGATACAAGAAGAGATGAAGACCAGCTGCCTGTGAAGTCAGTTCCTTGGGGGAAAGAAATGAAAGGACTAATAACGATACCATTCTCCGAGCCAACGCTAACACAAAGTACTGCAGGTGATACTCATGGCGTAGGATCCACGCAGATGAGGGAGTCACAGAGGGAGGTCCAGTCTGCCAGCTTTGATGCAGATAATCCTTCAAGCCTCTGAAGCCCAGCACAGAGCTGTACTATAAAGGAATTACAAGTGAAGACAAATAATATTACGACAGTTTGTGTTTGGAGGAAAGCAAAACACAGCTGTCTCCAAGGCCCACCCCCTACCTTCTCTCACATGAGAATTCCTGTTGGCTACTCCAAAGGCCATATTTAAGAACAGCCTTATAAGTACCTGCTTTTCTTCTCAGGGCTCACCTGCATCCATCATGACCATCCCCATCACAGATAACCAAGAGTCACTGCCTACAATTTCCATAGTGTTCTTTAAGGCAGAAATCTGGCCAGTGACTTAAAATGTTTTTCCCTCATGTGGCCAGGTATTTCCCTTAGTAGCCAATCAGCTAATTCAACACAAGGTGACACAGGAAGGCTTTGAGAAAGCTTATGTAGGTATTCCATCTTTTTAGGGCTCAGACATTTGCTTGTGAGGGTCTGCCATCTTCCATGCCTCACTCATTCTAAAAACTCAGAACAAATCAAAGCAGGAAGGACCCCAGAAGCACTGTAGCACTCATTCTCCTCTTTAATATTACCTCATTTTTCTTTGTTATATATGTCTCAACCATGCTTTTCCTCCAATGACACTGAAGTTTTATATTTTGCCTAGGCAAACAACAGCTATTCAACTCTTCTCAACATTCTTTATAAATCCATCCTTTAAGCATCACCTGCTCTGTAATTCCAGCTTTCTGGTGCCAACTGAATACTGGACTTCAAAGATATTTTTCTGATCCCCATCCCATTTTTTCTGAAAGTCAGGCTGTTTCTCTCCATAATACTTTAATATTTTTAAAATAAAAATGCACAATAATTTGTTTTTAACATCTCTTTTATGCCTGGGAATGTACAAAGACTAACCTCCCTCACAAGTATATCATCATTCACCTAGAATTTACAGTGAAAAGGTTTATTCTCACCTTGCTGGTCAGGCCCTTGTGAATGTGAGTGATGTTATTGATGAGGAATAGGAGGGCAGTGAGGAAGGGGAAAGGTGACTTGGAGCCAACCAGGCTCAAAGGAGGTTTGCCTCCAGTGCAACTCAGAGATGCAATGCTGCCAACAGATTCTGGTGCCGGGGAACAGGACAGAGGGTTGCACAAAGCAGAGCATGGCCTGTGTGAACAAATAAAGAGAGAGGGGTTAGGTCAAAAGCATTCATAGTGCTGAGGCATTATCTTGTTGAAATGCTGCTATCTATCTGAACTGTACCACACATTACAGTAAAATGGAAGCTCTGAAGACAGTGAAAGCAAAAAGCTAGTCCCTCAGCTGGTACACCAAGCACTACTGCCATACAAGCTAATGCCAGTGAGCTGTCAGGAACTCTTCAGTTAAATTGGGCATGATGAGCAGAAATACTGATGCAGTGACGCATTTCTGATGTCAAATACTTGAAAGTGTTGGACCTTTGATTTAAAAAATACGCCGTTCCCCACATACATACGCACACCAGGCTAATAAGGCTGCCCACCCACTCAAGACATTTCAATAATAAACTTGTAGGCAAAAGCAAAAAGACAGATTATATCTAAAACTGAGATTGCAAAAATGCTGCCCATTATGTACTAATGAAATGCATATTTTTAAATTGTATTCAGAAAGGACGTAGCTGTACTGTACATGGACATGACTGTGCAGACCACTCTTGGCGTGTGTGTTCTCTGCAGGTGAAACTACAAATTCCCACACCAGCAGTGCTTGCGAGGCCCAGAGTAGATACATCATGTCTGAATAGGTAAGACCACCACAAAGAAGACTGACCATAAGCAAGCTGCTCAATGGTAATGCGGTAATAGGGTAAATCCTGTCAAAGATCCATATCATTACTCTATGGCAGAAAACTAACTGCTTAAATGCACTGCTCCTTCTACCACTGGTATTACATGTAGGAGATGCATAAACATGTAGGGGCTCACAAAGTACCCTGAACTCCTGGGCCCAAACTGCCCAGAGAGTTCAGACAAAATTGTAAAAATATTAGGACAGAGATCAGCTGACTCTGGTTTTTACCAGCCAGTGTTAAGAATAGCAAAAATTCTTGTGGATGAGCTTTTATAGCCTGACCAAATCCATTGTCTTCAGATCGCAAGGACAGGCAGAAAAGGGTCTAATGAGTGCTTTTGTGTTGGAAGCTTTGGTGCCAAGAGCTTCAGATCTCAGTTTCAGTCATGAAAGAACATGGGCCAAACTGTTTGGTGACCATTCAAACACCACTTGCAAACAAGAATTTCAAGTGCCCTTTATATCAGATGGATGCCTCTCTGACTGCAAGTCAGGCCTCTTAGACTCCCCACTCCAGAAGATTAATCACAGCCTAGTACGGAGGCTCCCTCTACAGCAGGAAGAGAGAATATCTGCAGTACTTAACTGTTCCAGAGCCAGAGCTTATGTCATCCAAATGTCTGAACAGTTTGGTATCTGTTCTTGCACTTCTCTGCAGGGGTTTTCAAAGCCCTACTGAAGCTCTGCAGGAGCTTAAAGATGTGAATCTAGTTAAATTCCTTTATATAAGCAGCACCACACAGAGCACATGAACAGTACATGAACTCACACACTCACCTCATCATGTAAGAGGGACTCAACTAATGCTACTTGTGCTAATTTTTTTTAGACCAGTGAAACCAAAGAAGAATCAAAGCCAAGAGTGACTAAAATAATCTGAAATTGATACGAAAACCCCAGCTACATGGCAAAGCAGAGATGCAGCAGCACCAGTAGAAAAGGAGAAGCTGGAAGCCTCTGCAGCCATGATGCATTTCCTGTGAGGGGGGAGAGGACAAAGCAGGGTGTAGACACAGCCCTACTGCACTCCAATTCCCATACCTGGGGCACATTGCACAGGGAAAAGAGGAGAGAAGAGGGGAGAGCTGTCACATGGTACAGTATAGAAATGGGTTCCTCAGCTTCTGACAATGGCATCTTAGCAGTGGAATGGTTTTACCTGAGCAAGTCCCACATGCTGTCTATGGCTGGCTGGCTGAGAAGGGGCTGCAGCATCTCTGATGTCAAACCTTCCAGTTCCTCTAAGCAGTCAACTGGATTGACTGATGGCTGTAGAAGACATGGAGAATGACAGGAAAGTGAGTGACCACAGCATCCAGTGATAGCAAAAAGACAGACTGATTTATTTACTTCCTCTGTGTTTATTACCTTTCTGCCAGACCCCATCACCTACATAGTGGTACTGCTCTAGGTTAGAGCTGGCCTCACTGCTCATAGTGCGGAAGCTGAGAGCTGGCACCTCAAAGTGTTTTCACACTCAAGTATTAAAGTGCATCCGAGAGATTCTTAAGTGGCTGGAAGCAAGATATGGGATCCTTGGAATCATGATTCCCTAAATAAAAACTCTGCTAGACTCCCCTCCCCCTACCATTTACATGTTTCTATTTAAATTGAAGATGACACAAAGATGATCAGAGAGTGGCACCATGAGGGTTTCCAAAAAAACAAAACAAAACAAAACAAAACTATCAGCTGCATAAAGTGTGATTGACCTACCCACCAAAGCATGACTGTGGATGAACACTGCACAGAGGAGGAACTGTGGCTTTTAGAGAATCATCCAAATTCTTCTGACCCTAGTAAGCAATATTCCAGGTTGAAGAAACATGCTGGCAAATTTTAACACTTTTTATCTTCATTAGAATGCTGCTTTGGGATACAGAAATACTAATTTCCATTACATAAAATCTGATTTTCCCTCTGGTGAAATCCGCCTCCAGATATCAGTAAAACCTTTGTGAAGATGTTAACCTTAGTTTTTAATAGTCTAACAAAAATATTCCAAGAAGGTCCCAGTATACACTAATCTAATTACTATACTAGTTAATTTTTTGCACTAATCTATTCAAACATGCTATGTACATTTTTTTAATCAGCTAACTACAGGATGACTGAACTTCTTTTTAAGTGGAAATTCAAAAAACCCAGCACAATTCAAGGACTTAAAAATTGTTTCCTGAGTCACTCTTCTGGAATATCTGTAAAGGTTAAAAAGGAGCATTAACCTCTTGGCTGTCCTGGTTCTCTAATGCTCAGGACATAATCACAGCCTGTGAAAGGTACACCAACCTTCAGGGCCCTGAAGACATCTTTGAGAGATACTGGCAGTTTCCACCCCAGCCATAACTAATAAACTCAGTTGCTTTTGGCAAGTTTCAGAGGAGCTGCACAAGAGTGAATAACTACAGCCACTAAATAACCCTCACGCCTTCAACACAGCTCTCCCAAGGAGGAACTCAGACATGTCAGTTGGGCAGTAAAGAGGAAAATTGCATTCATCTTTAGAACATGAATCTTTAGGGTAGCTAAAGTGTAAGACATTATTCTTCAACAGCATCCCACTGACATGTCACCTTCAGAAAATTCACTTTAAAAGATGATCACATACTACAACTGTGTGTTACAGAATTTGACCTTGAATGTCAGTGGGGTAACAAATAAATTTATTATTTCCTATCCAAAGTTCATATGGCATGACCCTTAATGCTCCATCTTCCACCCAGATGATTGCAGTGTAGGTGTCCACATGTAAGCTCTTAGACCAAAGCAAATGCAAAAACGCATGACTTGATTTATCCCCCTAGGAAAAACGACTGCCAAATAAAATTACATTGTATTTGCTTCATGCTTTGGAGCTTGGTAGTAAATCAGAACAATCACAGCACTACCACATACCTTGATTGAGGATGAAAGGACAAAAAAGGAAGACAGATATTTGGCACTGCTAACACATGGGGTTAGCAGACTTAAGCAACCCTGAATGTCATGCAACCTAGATATGAGCTGTAGTAACAAAATCAGTGCTCAGGTAGATGCCTTAATATCTGTCTTTTCCAGTACTGCATGTAAGTTCCAGTATTCAGAGGTAATACACAAGCTGATGCTGGTGAGATGAGAAGACAGCCTGTATTTTCAGGCCTTACCTGTTGGCTGTAAGCACTGTAATAAACTCCCAAGAAGATCACACAAGCTGTGGTCAGAGGCTGGAGAGTTTGCCAAGTTTCTGTCTGGGATATCTGCTGAAGGATTTTTTTCAGACTTGTCTCAAGGAAGGGCTGTAAGCCTGACACTTGACTCCATGCTACTGGAGGAGGTGGAATTGGTTCGCTATCTTCTGAGTTATTGCTGAAACACAATGGAAAAATAACACAGGACAGCAGATAAATATCAAACAACTGTCCCTCTAAATCATCAATTTTAATAGAAAGATGTCTAGAATATTATACCCAACAGCACAAATAGGGGGAAAGTCTTTGCATAGTCCCACAATCCAGACCAAATAATTTAGGCAGAAAGGATAAATGTAGAATGTACTTACAAAAGCTGAAGTTTCTTCTCCTACACTACTCTGCCCTTGAGCTATGCTCTAGCTTAACCAGAAATGCTATCTCAGTACTCAGCTTTAGTTAAAGAGTTTCTTGCTATCCACCAGAAAAAGTACCTGTGTCTGCAGCAAATCCTACTGCTTTGATGTCTATCAAAACTTAGCCACCTCTTAATCCTGGACTCATCTTGTTTTCTGCAGAGAGGTTCTTTCCTCAGATCTCAAGACATTTACTTTCTTTACTCCCAAGAGAAGTTCAAAGCAGCTTGTTAGCTTCTTTCAGCAGGACATCTGACTAACAGTGCCCTTTATGCCCCCTAGCTTAATGCAGATTTTGACTCATGCCTCTGGCCATGCTAGCAGGTATACAGCTGTCAGACCAGACATTATTTCTGATCTTGTGTCAGAGAGAATACACCCCACCATGCAGGGGCTCACATGTGGGACAGTAAACAACTGAAAATGAGGGGACAATAAAAAGGTGACAGCCAGGTCTCCGAACCAAAGAAAGGGAAGATGAGATGCCAACTACTGAGATGCACAGAATGGTGACTTAGAGAGCCTACCTGCTCAACTTGGCCTGCAGCTCTGCTGTGTATCCTGCTGTTTGTGTCACATGTGTCAACAGAGTAACCACTGCTGCAGCTCGCTGCACAGACATCTCAACCACAGGGCTCTTCCCGCTGAGCAACTCAGGCAGGGACTGCAGAATCCTCACCAGCACAGGGTAGAGATCACTGTAATATGAATTACAGAATAGATATGGTTGGAAAGGGTCTCTGGAGACACTTGTACTTCAATTCCCTGTTCAAGACAGGCCAGCAAGAGCAAGACTGCACAGGGATATGTCCAGTCAGATTTTGAATATCTTCAAGAATGGAGAATTCAGTATCTTGCTGTGCAACAATGCTCCAGTGTTTGATCACCTTAACAGTAAAGTTAGTAAAGATTATAGTAAAAACACTCCAGTGGAATTTCCTGTATTTCCATTTGTGCCCATCGGCTCTTCACTTTCCACTGGAGGAATCTGACTTTATCTTTTTTACACTCCCAAATAATTTATTTATAAAGATTGCTAAAAAGTGATTATGACAACCATCACCACCACCACAATAACAAAAATAAACTGACATAGAAAAAATATGACAAAGGAGGACTACTGCTATTCCAATTTCATCTGAATGGGACCTAACTAATACTCTGCCTCCAAGCACTCTGATTATCTCTTGAAAAAATTACTTTGATTTTATTCTTGCTGGGGAATACTTCTCAGATTCTCAGCCACACTTATAACCTTGCAACTTTAAGGAATCTTCTGCTGTTTCTTTCCTCAACATTATTTACAGTGCCACAATAGTATATACAGGTTTTACTCTTTTAAGTCATACATCAGATTGTGCTAAAGAACACAAAATGCTGCTGTGGATGAGAATCTCCCTTCTGAAACTCAATATTGGCCTCCTTTTTACTCCACTTCAGAGCAACTTCATAGCCATCTCGTTTCCTCCAATTCAGTGCAATTACAGGAAGAAGATTTAATGCTTGAGGTAGGTCAGACCTCCACCAGGTGCAGACCTTGGTGGTCAAGCAGAAGCACTTGTCCTGGCCTGGAAGTCGATGCATCGTGCAGTTTGTCTGCACTAGTCTGCCCCACTCGGTGTGGTGACTGCTGCCCACAGACTGCCCTCAGGTAAAGCAGATTCAGTGCTGGGTGTGCTGCAAACCACGTGTTTTGATGTCATACAAGCACAGATTATTCATCCCTTCAAGGGGAAAAAGATACAGCCCTAAAAAGCTACAGTGGTCTCCCACTGTAAAGGAGAAACAACAAAATAGCAGTGCCTAAACATAGGAGATAGTGAACAACCAGAAAAAGGCAATACACTGAAAGAATACCCTTAGAAACTGACTTTGACTGCAGGAGGCAAGAGAAAGTCAGGTGAGACACCCTGAAGAGAATAGGGACTGAGCTTGGAGAGGCCTCTATTTGCCCCTTTGGAACAGGATGCCTGCTGCCCCTGCCGTGCCCTCCACCCCCACGTCTGCAGCTCTGGGCTGTACCCGTAGAGGTCGCAGGCCTGCCCGTAGCCAGCAGCCACAGCCCACAGGCGGAAGGCTTCGGTGCTCAGCCTCACGGCCTCCTCCCCCGGCAGCGGCACATCCACGGGCTCCTCAGCGATAAAGCGGCTTAACCGGCTCTTCATTTCAAAGTTGTTAAGCTGTGGAACAAACCAAGCAAAAAGAAAAGGATGAAGAACAAAAAAGACAAAGGGATAAGGGGCATCAGCTGCATGCAGTGTCACCTCATTGCCCTGACACGCACAAAGAGCTGCAGACTTCAATTCAGCTCATTCTGAACTCTTCTGGCACTGCTCAGATCTGCTTTTATTTTCTGCAGTCTTAAGGAGCAGACTAGAAAGGATCACTAAATGGTCAATGGCTATTAAGAGAGAAGTATTTCTGGAAGGGATGCCATGGGATACCTAATCCATTCCTAATACAAACCAAACTACACATAAATAATTTCTGATGGAGGTGTATCTGCCCCCCACACACTCCTGTTTTGGATGCTCTCTGCAGCATTTAATCGATTTAAATATATATACATATATATATATATAATCTTCCTTCTTTAAATAGTCACAAATACAACTCTCTTAGTCAAGCTTACATGTAAAGATATACTTTGTGAAAAAAAGATGTCTACAAAAGTACTGAACTGATGCTGATATTCTCCTGGGGAGGTCACACTAGATGGGTCTCAGAAGTTCTACAACCTAAGACTTTCTATAATTCAGTGTTTATTTTATGCAAAGGGTACCTCCTGCCTATTACTTTCATAAGGTTATAGAATTCTGATGCCTTGGAAATGTTCTGAGGTTATTTTGGTATTGAATTAAGCATGACATGACTCATTTGCAGTTCTCTAGAAATAATTTTTATCCTCCCCTACATCTGGGTATTTTTACTTAACCATAAAAAAGAGCTTCTCTTTCCTTCTCCCACACATACAAAAGCTTCTATGTGCTCTGTCTAAACAAATGAGGCAACAATGTCTTTTTCACAGCACAAGGACATATTATAGGTAATTTAAATTTCAAATGCTTTAGAGACATCTTACAGGGAAATCACTGCACACCAGCAAGAAAGCAAAGGAGGTGATGAGTCAAAACTATAAATTCTGACACCTCTCCTACAGAACAGAGGACAAAGACAAATTTACTTCCAGGAGGAAGATGGAAGAACTTTGTTGTTAGCTAAAATAAATTCCTGCATTGATGGTTTTGGTTTAGGTTTTTTATTATCTTCTACTCCCACATTTAAGTGCATGTAACAGAACATATGAGAGTATAACAGTAGCAAAGCCTGAGTGTCAGGAACCTTCTAAGCAATTTTTGCATGCCTTGAAATACCTGGAGTACACAAAGCCTGAAGTAGAAAAATATCTGAATTTTACTCTGTTATGTTCCTAGTACCACTTACAGTCTTTAAATATCCCACTATCCATCATTATTCTCTATATTTTACAGCACAGACTGGTGCTCTGTTGACAGTAGCAATTTCCTGGGCAGCAATTTGTTAGGTGCTGTTAACAGTAGTGAACCAAAAAGCCTAAGAAGTGCTCTTTGCATTGTAATGGGGGCTGGTAGGTTTCATGCATTTGTAGCACCAGCATCACAAACTATATGAGGGAATGCAATTATCTCTGAAGTGGAAAACCTGTCCAGAAGTTAAATGAGTTGAAAACACTGATGAATTACCACAGAGTTATTAAGACAAATTAATGGCAGAAAATTTCAACCAGGGCTGTAAAGCACAAGGACAGTGATTATGTCTCTGGTTTATACAGTCTTATGCTGCCTATCCCTGACACACGGGAGTGTACAGAGTATCACACATCAATGCATGCTCTAAACATCTGCTCCTGGTCAGTATCACCCTGCTGGACTCTGTGACTTTCACATGAGTGCACTACACAAACCATAAAAAACCAGAGTAAAGCTTGAGACAGCTCATCTACAATCATGCAGGAGAAGCATCATTATAATGATGCTGTCAACAATTCCTTCAAAAGACACTAACACACCTTCCTCACCCTGGTTTCTTCAGCTTCAGCTCACAGTCAATCCAATTAGCTTTCTTTATTTAGGAAGTAAGGCACAGATGAACAAAGGCCTTTGCAATCAGAAAAGCTCTTCCAGGAACCACTCACCAGCCTGGCTGTTGCATTTCGGCCTCCAGATGCCAACACCCTGATGAACTTCATAGCACTGGCACAAGCAACTCCGTGGAGACTGGTAAGTAAAAACCCTGGTTCAGCCACTTTGGGATCCCACTGAGTAGGGAGAAACTCCCTGACAATGGTCTCAATCAATCGAGGACAGTCAAGCAGCTGCAGAGAAATACCAGGGAGCACAAATAACTAAAGGTATGCAGTCATGCAAACAAGCAGAGAACACGCAAAACAGACAAGCCTGTCTGATCTCCTTGCCATAACTTCACCTGATCTTTCTTCCCTTTTCCCAACCTTTCTCTATCATTCCCAAGCTTTTACACAATGGAGGATTTACCTGGCTGCACGCTTCAGAGGAGTGCCTTGCTATATGGGTGAGGATGTGCAGTATATCCAGGACTACTGTTGGAACAGGTCGCACCACCTCTAGGATGTACCTCAGCCGGTGCTGGATCCTTGTCTTCAAAAGTCCCTGAAAGATGTTACAAAAATTAAAATTAAAAAATCTGTTAGGGTCTAAACAAATGCTCTCTGTTCTTCAATTGCTGAAAGCCAAAAGGAGATTACAACTTCTTCAGAGACTGTTTTAAATTTAGCAGTCATGAAACAAGTAAGTTTCTGTGTATTTATAAGTATGCTGGCAAATGAGCAAGAGTTATCTGAACAGAGCAAAACCAACTTTAGTTCTGTTAGGATACTTGTGTTTTCCAGGGTATAAAACCCTAAGTGAAAGGGAAATAGCCTTCCCTATAAAAGACTGTTAAGACCTACTGCTGGTGAAGAAGGTTCTCATGGACCTTGAATGATTTTGGCTAGACACCACCTCCAGCTAATGCAGCACTGTCTGAGAGTACCTGTCACATCAGAGAAAGTTGACAGAAACAGAGAACAGACACAAATTCCTATTTTGCAGTAAGAAAAGAGATGTATAGGGATTATGTGATTTTTTTTTATGACCAGTGGCGGTGCCAGGAAACAAGTCATCAGTTTACGTAACAGTGTGATGCATTCCTGGTTCTGAGAAAAGGCAAATCCTCAATACCTGAATTCATATCACTGATACTTCTAAAAATTTGCAGCCAAGCAAATTGTAGCTCTAGGCCTGACCAAGTTCAGTAGCTAGTTTAAATACTCCTTTTCCAACTATGTGGAACAACTGGGTAACAAACAAGAAGCAAGTGTGAAATGGAACTGTACAGCAATGGGAACAGAGGGGAATTTCATCACAAATACCTTCTGAATTCAGGCCACTGAGAACAAGCTGAATTAAACTGAACCATGACACACAAATTGATCTCCTGTCTATCTACCACTCTTTTCTATGTTTTCTAAACACTGCCACACACCTAGCAGAACACATCTGAAACCATGAAGCCTCTAAACACGACCAAAAGCCCAAATACAGTAATTCATTCACTCAATGATGCCTTTAGACCAAGTGCTGCTTAAACCCAAGCTCAAGGATTAAGTGATGTGATCACAGGTTTTAATGATTGCAACAGGCAAGAGGGGTGCATTGGCTCCACCAAGGCTGAGTTTGAGGTAAAGTTTGCTATTTTTAGATCTCATATCAAAAATACAGGATTAGGTTTAAAATGTGGGAGGAATTCCGTCTGAATGGTGTAAAAATCTTAATCTGAGAAATGCAAACATGACATTTGGGGAAATGGTAAATAGCCACCTTATGTCAAACAAAAAAAGAGTATCACTGTACAAATCTACTAGTTCCAAACTATCTAGCTTAATATTCTTGTTTAATTTCTAAAAAATGCATATAGACATTTTAATAATGGTTGAAACCTTTTCATTTTTAATTCAAGTAAGTGAGCCTGAAAGTCATGTCTGTATGCAGTCTTTGAGGAAGCCTTATCAGGTCATCAGTGTTTTTGTTGTTGAATTCCCTAGAGGAAGTTAAGAGATATTAATGATACTGAAATCACACAAGTCAAATCTCAATATTTTTACAGACCAATAAAATTATCCTTCTGGTAATATATGACAGAAACACAACAACCAACAGCCAGGAAAGAGTTCTAATTCTTGTTCACAATGTTCTTGTCCAGCATGCACAGGACGGTGGATGTTTCAACAGCACACACAGTTGAGCCTATTTTCCTAAAAAGATTCTGTGTCTAACTCTGTAATTACCTTTACAACATCATATCGGGCCACATCCGGGTCTGGCTTGTTTTCATCCTTTAATTTTTTATCTTGAGATTTCTCTGCTCCATTTAACTCCTCCTCTTCTTCCTCTTCTTCCTCTTCACTGTTAGGGACAAAGGGGAATGCAGCCATCCCTTGGTACCATGAGAAAGTCCAATCAAGGTATTTCTATAAGGAGTGTTAAAGCATATAGAATAAAAATCTCATAAAGAAAGACAAAAAGACAAAACCAAAAACTTTTTGAGGATGCTTTTAAATATGGAATGTTTTTTTAATTCCTATATAATCCCAAGAAAACAACAAAAGTTATTCTAAACATGTGCAAATAGCATTCAATGCTTTTTCAGGGAAATTATTTTGGCCTGACACACACACAGACTTGGAAAAACCATTAAAAAGAATTACTGTGATGTGAATTAAATTCACTACACAGCTAACAGAAACTTAGTTTAACTGGAAAAAATTAGGATTATAAATAAGTAAGTAAATAAATAAAACAACCAGCAAGGCTCTAGGCATTAAACAGAAATTTGGTATTTATTGGCTTCCTATTTTTGGACCTATGTGGAACTTAGGTCACAAATAACACAGAAAGATCATGCAAAAATTGATATGATAAAATAAAGACTGCATGGTCTATTTGTTCATGTTTGCTTCACTTTTGTTCAAACATCTCTCAGCTTAGGCAAATAGAAAGACCTCTTTTTTTGTTCACAGCTGATGACATGTCAGGTACTCTCAAGTTCTAGGGTAATAGCCCAACTAGGTAATAGTTTCAATTCTTCAGAAAGGGGATTGCTCCCATTAGACATACTTCCCCCAAAATGTTTTAGAATATGAAAGATAACCAAATCAAATGCTTGCACTGCCTAATAACTGCTAAAATTTTCCATTTCCTGCACCCACAATCAGAAACAAACACCACATCAGTCAGAAAAGTAGTGATAAGACTTCAATTGCCAAGTACTAAGGAAGCACCAGCTATTATCAGACACTAAAAAAATCCCAATGCAATATGAAGTAAAGATGGTGAGAGAATGGCATGGTCAGAAGAGGCCTGACTTGAGCAGATGAAGCCATGAGTCCACCTGGAATACAGAGCTTGGGACTATAGTCTTCCTTCCACCAAGAGAAGGAAAAGCATTAAGACAAGGTAGCTGGGTCATCAAAGGAAATGAAAAGCAAGTTGTTTCCTTCCCATAGCCATGGAAGGATGAACAAAACCTTCAAACAGCACGATTTTGATGTGTGCTGATCTTCTGTGTTTATAGTGTGGATAAATCCTATTTGCCTTACAAATCCTGGGGCAGAAGGCCAGGCTTCCAACCCTGTCCCTTTCTCAGAGACTTTTTGAAATTCAGCAACATGAGACTCTAGGAAGGACTCTTTGGGTTAGAAAATACACTGACACAGCATTCACAGTGCTGCTTCTGGCAGCAGGAGTCAGCAATCCCCGCTTACAGAAGACATCACACCATAAGCTGTGATCTGAAAAATCAGAGCACTGCAGACACTCCATAAACCAGAGTAACACCAGAAGAGAGAAAAAGTACATTAAGAGGCTGATTCATGGTATTAATTACCTGCGATGGGGTGGGCAGGACTCATCTAGCAGAACTCCATTAGTTAACTCACAGATAGAAAAGTAGCAAAATGTGGAGAAAGCTACCTACTCCCTCATTTCTCTTGCCTCCCACTAGGGATAGCTCTACAGGCCTGGTAGAAGTTGCAGGGGATTTCTACCCCACCTCTTCTATCACCAGCCCCTTTGCAGTCAAACAGAAAAACAGCTCTCAAGGAAGGAATTTGTAACACAGTCTACAGCATGCTCTGCCTATAACAGACTGCTTCTGTCCAACCAGGAGTACATCTTAATCTGGCTGCTCTAGGTTGTCTAGTAGCCCTGAAAATCTAAAAGAAGTCTCAACCTTCTAACAGGCAAAAAAGCATCAATGAGAAAATAAACACATGAATAGGCAAAATTAGGTATGTATCAGTGTTACAAAAACACATGGGAACAGCAGAAAATGGACAATGAGAAAAAAAGAAAACAGCACTATTATGAGGCCAAAGAGAAAGCCTCATTCCCATGGAGAATAATAAATCTGTTAAGAAGCAGAAAAACTATGAAATAAGAGAACAACATAAGAGGACATATTAAAAAGATAAATTCTACATATGCATTAGTAGTGGCCTGATCTAGATTACAAAGATATCAAAAGAAGAAGAAACTCAGAAGCATACACTGATTTTAATCATGGGGCAGAGCTAATTCAAACAGGAGGAACAAAAGATACCTGAATCTCTCAAACTGGGATAACACACTCCATTGTCTGCCTCAAAGCACAGCAATGACACTCTATTCACCATTAAGCTAACACATCCAGTAAACCTTTGTTCAAGCTCCTTACCATTTCTTCTCATTCTGATCCCTGTACACAGCTCAGCATAAAATCAAACCCAGGCTCTGAATGCTTATCTTACCTCATCATCAAGTGACACCAGCAGAGCCCGGAGAGCACCAACAGATGCTGCCATGACATTTTCCACTGCATCATCCAGCGAGAAGCGCAGCAGGAAGAGAAAGCCAGCATCGAGCAGCAGACGCAGAACGCTGCCCTTCAACGAGGAAGCAAACTCTCCAGCCCTGGCCTGGAAAGTGCCAGACAGAGCCAGGGTTAAGGCTGTCTCATCTCAGCTGGATACATCTCTGGGCTGTCACATCTCAACATTTTGCATCTTTGTCTCTTTCCACTTCTACTGTAAAGTTGCTAAACTGTGTGGAGGTTATTCTTCCTTTATTTTACCCTCCATTCATTCTACAGAAGAACACAACCACAATTCCTTACTGCAAGAAACCCTTCTTTCTAAAGTCTGCACTCATCTTTTGACTTCATCCTGTTCTGTCCCATCACCCTTCTCAAAACCACAATGTTTCTTCTTCTCTATTCCAGTGCCATTAGGGGGAATGTTAGCACTTCCCCCAAAAGTTAGATAGAAATGTGCACAGAAGTATTCGTTTTGCTTTCTCCTCTTGGCACATTGCTCTATGAGTAGGCTTAGCTCTTTCTCACCTCCTACAGAAAATGCACATCATGAAGCTGGCTCAGACAACAGGAGTGAAAGGGTCAATGCCAAGAATAGGTTTGTCACAAAAGTAACATTAAAAAAATCAATTTGCATCCAAATTAACAAGAGAACTGAAATTGCACCACTGCTGCTGAACAGCACTTAAAACAACCTGTTGGAAGAACAATACTCTGGAACCATCCAGAGAAACCTGCATCTCAGTTTGTTATACCCCAACACTTAGCTTATCTAACAGTAAGGATCCTCAGTGAAAGAGAACGCCCTGTTGGTGACCGCTCATCTTCACTGAACAGCAGAAAACACACAACTAGTACCAGAGAATCTGGGCCCTGATCCACCAGAAACTTTAATTATGGGGAGCAACTCCTGAGTGACTTACCCTTTGAACAATACGACCCAAGACCTGTAGAGCCAGTGTCCTCTGTTGTGTAACTTGGCTGCGAGACAGATGAAAGAGCTCTTGCAGAGAATAACCGGCTCTCTAAATGGCAGAGGGAAACAAAACAAAGAAACCAAAAAACACCCTCAGCTACAGCTCAAAACAGGCCCCTTGAAACAAGATTACCTGTAACATAGTGCATAACAGAAGATAAATTGCAAGCCAGTGTTGTTTGCCATTTTGTGGCAATTGCAGAAGAGATTCTAATCTTAGATGTCACGGGAGAAATTGAACTTCTTAAGCAAAGGAAGTATGTGCACCTTTTTCCAACACCACAGAATTTTAACAGCATTAAAGAGGAAAAATCATCAACAGTTTTCTGGAAGTAATGCAGTTCATGCAAGCAGACACAATTTATCTTCAGAAGTTTGTTTCTAAAGAAAAATTACTGCACTTTTTAAAGGGCTTTTTGGCACTAAAAAGTTTGACACAAAAGGAATCCACCAAATCAAAACACAGAAAACAGAAACGTGTGTACATTTTCTATTATATTGCACCCACCTACCTCTGCCTCTTCTCCATGGTGGTGCAAGCCTAAATGTGTTGGCAAATCAGCATCTGCAGGAATCAATTCTCCTTTTAAACTGAATCGAGCTTGCATTCCCTACAGCAAAAGGGTGGAAGGAGAAAACTATTATTTTTATTGCTGTCCACTCAGTTCATCTCTTAAAATAACACTTTTTACATCACCTGCTGGAAGATGATAGTTTAAAAACTCCTCAGGCCTCAACTTCTTTAAAAAAAACCTCCTATCTTTCCTTTTTTCTCAGTTTTACACCTGTTTCATCCCAGATTACAATGGCTAGACTTTCACTTCCCAGCTCTCTTGAGTGCTACAGACTGAACTGATCCTCTATCATCCCATCCTGTGAAAGAAAATGGGAAATCTTTCAACCTGCTGAAATCCCACAGAGTGTGTAGCCAGAGGACTCGTTTTTGAAGCCTTCAAAACTGTTACTGCTGAGAAGCATGATCCAGACACAAACATGCAAAGTATCAATTTCTGCTTTCAAACCTTTTTGGTTTTCTTCTGCCGAGGTGAGGGCAAATCTTTCATCCATTCCAGCTTCTCAAACTCTACATTGTCCATGTGAATCCACTCCTTCCTGGGCTTCACAGGCAGATCATCATCTTTGTGCGGGGAGAAAGAAATGTCAGTCTTACTTTCCAAGGCAGCAACGAAGGAAATACTATTCCTTCTTTGCCAAGCTATTTGGCTTAAAGACTGTATCAAATAGAAGATTATGTAAAATAAAAAGAAAACAATTTTCAAACTGACTGTTGTCTGATGCATAAACATCAAAGGTTTAAAGCTATTTTCATCTTTCATGAGAGCAAGAAGAGGAAGTAAACAGCACTGTAATGAAATTCAGACAAGGCTAATTTAGGAGAAGTTGAACAGAAGTCAGGACACAAGTAAGGCAAAATTATCAGAAGCAGTGAAGAAAAAAATAGTATCAGCCCTACCTTTGAGAAAGCAAACTAATATCATCCATGGAAGAGAGTGTTGGGGGGGGCATGAAATTGAAAAGTATTAATGCAGAGTCCCAGCAAATTATCAGAACCCAGTTAGATATTAGCCTAGATACACTGAGGGCAGCACAATAATTGTGCTTTGGTTGCATTTCTGATGCTGCTCTTCAGTATCCCTCCCTAAAGGCTTGAGGAGATCAGCTTGGGAAGAAAAGATCAAAACGGCTGAAAATTTGCACAGCTTTCCAGACACAGCTCAGTGGGGAAACTGGACAGTTGACCAAGAATTTTAAAGGTGCAAGTACTAAAGGAAGAAATTACTAATTTAACTTTATAAAGAGCTTTGACTACAAGAATTTGAGAAACAAGACATTTGTGCCTAACATCACAAGAGTTGCCCTAGGAAAGAGACAGATCAGCATCTGAAAGAATCTCAAAAGTGAAGAAACCAGAGATATATAACTAGGAAAAGTAAGGCTTTGCTTCTAGGATACTATCCCAAACCAGAATGAGATGAGGTAGGAAGTCTTTGCTATCTCAAGAGAAAGCACATGTAAGGACAGTAACAGGCAGTCTAAAGGCATGGAAAGCATTAGCATCACTCCTGCTGGAGCAGCCCAGAACTCATCTGCATTGCAGCTATTAATCCTAGTACTCCGGTCCTCTCTTGCAAGGAACAACAAGTCCCACTGAGATGCTCTTCTTTCATCTGATCTTTTCCTGCTGATAACTGGCCTGAAACCCAACCTTCTACTTTCTTCCAATTAGCAGATAAACTTTCAAGAAGGGCACTCATCCCCTCCAGAATGAAGCTTCACCCTTATGATCAATGTGGTATTGAATCAGGCAAGGAAGCAAGCACAGTTATCTTGCTCAGCCAGAAAGCTGTTCTGCAGAATTTCAGCCAAAGGCTCAGCATGCATTTTAATTGAAGCAAAGGAAAAAGCATCTGAAATGTACGAAAGTGGAATGTTTGTGGGTGGTAGATGCAACATGAGAGGAAATAAAATCAGCAGAAAAACAAAATATATCGACATTTGTAATTTAACAAAATGTTTTCTCCATTAATCACTAAATTGACAGGGTTGAGCTAATCATTCTGTTAGTAAGATTATGCATGTTACTAGCAGGCCTTAGTAGAATGATCTTGTCAACAAGAAAAGGTAGGTATATATTTTAAGGCATCACCAGACTGTTACTTGAGAAATCTCTTTACAGAAGCACAAGCTGGCAGTGTGAACGCAACATTTGCACTGAACTTTTCCAGACTTAGGTTACATTAAAGGCTACCACTCAACCTCTTCACTTTTTGCTTTGCTTCCTGTTTTCTCTCAGTGACAGAATTAGCTTTTTCATTTGATAAGGTTACAAGTTGCTGGATAAAGGTTTCACCATTTTGTTTCTAATAAACAGTAGCCTTTTATGTCATTAGAGAGGCAGGTTTGGCTCAAGCAATCTTATTGCTTTGTGTCATTACCAGAAATTCAGCATGACCATTTCTGCTGGGCTATTCATGATGCATTTACTTTTGTATATAAACAGATGCTAAAATTCCAACAATAAGTGCTAATGGCAAATTAATTATTACATCTCACATTGGCCAAGATAGGCTGCAGGCATGAACTAAGGTACTGGAAAGGCTTCCCTTGCTTTTTTAAATGTGTTTCAGCTCACCCTTTCTTTGTTGTTTCAAATAGACTGGGAAAACTCTTTTTTTCTGTGCTGTCTTCTATAGGAGGCAAAAGATGTCAGCACACAATGTTTTAAACTGAGCTATTCCCAAGAGCATTACTATTATTACCATTACAGGCTGAACAACATGCTTCTATTGCTCCCAGGAGATGAAAAGATGTCACTTGACCTGGTGCTACTTGTGCACTCAGCTGTTCTGGGACTAAAAAGAACTAAAAATAGTCCCTTTGATTAAGATGGATTTGTGGAAAAGTAAAACTTGGGGAGAAACTGCAAAAGGACTGTTCAGTGAAGTGTGTTCCTCAAAAAGAGGCTGAGCTTTACTTCTCCTGCACATGTACACACACACATACACACACTAACAGACTCATCCCTCTCAGCAAGAAAATGGTAAATGCTTGTTATCTCTTGCAAACATCAAGCTGAAATTCCAAAGTGATTCAGAGACTTCTTTAATCAGTCTGCAGGTTACACTGGAACACAAGGGATGCATTAGAAGAGAGGATCAAGAGATGGAGAAGAGCAAAAATTGACATCAAATTGTGGGACAAGTATGTTAGGAACAAAAGTGGAGGGAAAATGACAACAGAAGCTTAAATATCACAACAGAGAAAAAAAATTGTTAAAGAAAAAATACAGCAAGGAAAGCAACACTAAGAGCAGAAGCCTAAAGGGAAAACTCTTCCTTTCTCTGCCATGAGAATGAATGTGGTTCCTCTAGCTACTGGAGATAAACCAGCTTTCTCCTCATACAGGCACATATTGAGCATTAAAGGGTTCTGTTTTAAGAGGCAGTAGCTCTGTAGCACTCCACAAAAAGCAGCATATTCTACACCTTCATACTTCCCCCTCCATCCACAGCACAGAGAAAAGAACTCTATCCTGAGAAAATCACTGGGTGTCTTCTGGGATACAAGACACAGAGTGGGGCCATCAGGAGCAGGGCCATACTAAGACATACATGCTCTACACGAGCAATTTCCCTGAAGTGAGAGTGATTGTCATCTCTGTGCTACCCTGTGAACAAATCGTTAACCCTTACCTACCCAGCACTCTCTTGTCCCCAACCAGTACCAGTTAAAAGAAATTATTCAGGCACCAGCTGAATCTCACTACTACACTCTTCTGTTTCCTCATTCACACGACTGAACAGAAGAGCAATGATGCCTAGTTTAACACACATTTTCCCTTCAGAGGCCTTAGAACAAATTTCAAAAAGCAAGACCTCCCAATGAACAGACTACTTCCACTATATAGTGTACTACCTTTCTAATCTGTGGAGCCCATGCAGAGATGTTCTTTTTTGAACCCAAAATACTTATCTTTAAAATATCATGATAAAATTCAGATTTGGATCACTACAAAGTAGCACAAGAATCCAATGTAGATTGATGTAAACACCATACAAACCTTATATTTCTGTTCAGAAAATTACCAATATACACTTCGTTTCTTACCCGTGATTTCTACCTTCATATTTTCTTCCTTCCTTACATGTTCTTCCAGACCTGACTCCTGCATGGAAAGAGATGCTCTCACACCATGCTGAGCCACAGGCAGAGATTCCACAAACTCCTCCGGTCTGTTCAATTCCATTTTTAATTCCTTTTTCTGGCCTTCATTGTTACCACGTTGTGATTTCAAGAAAGCAACTAAACTGGGATCTGCAAGTATTGACAAAGAGACAGACAGAGATGTGACAGAAAGTCTCAAAATACTTCATATGCCTATATCTCCTGCTATTTATGTTTCAGTCTTCTCTACATGTCCTCTTTCTCTTACCAGCTGTCATTTCTCTTCAAACTGAGGCACTCCACTGCTTTATGACCTCTCAGGCACAAAGTGGGAGTAACTGACTGGTGAGGAGACACCAGAGACAGAACCAACAAATGTCTTTCAGGGTAAAGCAACAACAAAAATTCTATTTTCCCAGCTTACGAATAAAAATAATTGCTTCTTTTCCCCCACTGCCACTCGAATGGGACATCTAAACAAGACTATTAACTGTGGAGAGAATTCTGGTCTGTGGTCCTTGCCTGTGGACCACTCAGTGGCATCAATCTGAACACTAGAAGAACACACAGGACAGACACCACAAAAAGAATTACCTGATCTTTATTGAATTGCAGTAGAACTGCAGGTCATAGCCCAGATACCATATTACAAGGTGACCTTTGTTTGTTTTGAATTGACTCCCCCTTCCAATTATGGTCTGACAACACCCAGTAAAAAGAAACAGCCATTCTCTTCACTCTTTTAAAATAAACTTTTGGGAGGTAGACGTGTTTTGAATGTTAGATTATGTTCATGTGGCTCTAGGATCATGATTTTACTTTCAGATCTGCTACAGAGATCCCACATCATTTTGGATGGAGTGTGCTGTCTCTGAATACTCTTCTCTAGAAGATGGTGTTGGGATGCTTACACCAGAGGTGAAGAGTGAGAGATTTTGCATTGTGCCTCAACAAGGTACACAAAGACTCCAGTAAGCAGTGTCAGAGATCTATAAAGTAGAACATAACACCTACTGGGGTTATTTATTCTTTGGAGGACAAAGGTCAAGTAGTTGAGAAGTGCTCTGTACCTGAGATAAGTCATCTCAAAAATGACTCCCATGTCTCTGAAATGTCTATCCCACACTCATGATTGCTGCACGTTCTCCTCAATGATGCAGTTTAAACTGACCTTGGTGAAGGACAGACATTCAGCTCAGTCTCATTAAAGTATTCCTATTTTTTCTGAATGCAAGCAGAGTACACTTCACTGTACACAGCAAGGAAAGACTGTATTCATTATTTCATCATTTCACACAATGACAAAAATGTCACTGATGTCAATCTGTGCATAGTATGTCAGAAACTAAGCCTACTTCTGTCCAGAGTCTCCATGAACAAAACCAGCACAGTACCAACAATAAGACACTGCCCAGCACAGAACTGTGTACCCATACTCATACTTCACACCACAGAGTATCATCTGCTTCATAACTAAGAAGTTAGTTCAGGGACTGGACAGCATTTAAGATGCACAAATCATTTACACTCCTGAATACGGAGAAAAAGTCTCCTTAATTCACAGCTCTGTCCCTGTCCAGTTCCTAAATACACCTGTAAGTCAGCAATTTAGTTCAGGAGTTGCTTCGTCATGTATAATTCTCTACACACAGATATTCTGGGAATTCCAAAATTATTCCCAGTTTCTTTAAGGCCTCAAAAGACTAAAATATCTACAATTGTAATCTACAAGGCATATAAAAAATACATTGCTTCAGAAAATATTGTTCAAAAATACTTTAAATACATCCCATCCTTTTTAAACTCTTGAAGTATTCACTTCACTAATATCCCAAAGGACGCAGTGGTGGGAACAAGGAGCAAAGATCACAAATCACTCACAAGAAGCAGGTCAGGAATCAGGGTATTTTTCATACACGTGCCATTCTTACAAGCAGTGAAGCCAAATAAAGTACTTGGGTCTCTGAATGAAGGATGTACCCAAACAATCTGGCTGCAATTATTTTGTGCAGTTCCTTTGCCACCTTTCCAGTTATACCCATACTGCTTGCAATGAAACTCAGGATAATTAATATGATCTTTAAGCTGAACCCACAAGAGACTTGCACATCTAAAATGCCGCTCACATCTAAATTCGATGCTAGAGGACCTGAAATCATGAGCATTTAAAAAATCCTTGTCTGCCACCTACATCTGTACATCTGTTCTTCCTGAGCATAAAAATTCATCAAATCAACGCCAACAAGTGTTGCAGTGCCCCAGATCACACGAAGTCTTATCAAACATACCACATTCAGTGCTCTCCTCTACCTTGTCATCAGCTGCCAGTGATAGGCATTCCCAGAGCATCACTGTGGACAGGGCTCCAAACCAGAGACCGGAGTGCCACCAGAATATGCCTGTACCCAACAGCCTGATAATTAAAACACTTTTTCAAAAAGTCAAGGCTAATTTCAAGTTTTTGTGCTCTACAAGTATAGGTTTGAACTGAAATCTCCCACATGCCCATATGTTCTCCCTAGATGGGTACTGACAGTTCTGGCCTGAGTTTTAGGTATTCTGGAGAGGAAGACCAAGGGTTCTCTCTCACCTCAGCATTGCTATGACATCACTTTCTTATCAGCTTCTGAGAATTTCATTTTAGGACCTTAAACATTTATGTGCAACCATGTATTTAGAGTGCAAGGCAACAAAGAGCACGACTCATCGTACACCACAGCAGAGGGGTGATGAGAAAGACAAACTAAACCAACCCTCACCGAAAAATAAACACTCTTTAATTTCTTCACACTTAGTTCTTACTCATAAGCTACTGACATGACATGGAAGCAAGATTATCCACATACGGAATGAGCAGGAATTCCAAGTGCCCATCGTTTATCTGTGAATTTGCTAAGACTTCAGGATACCTGCACATTCATTAATTGTCTCAACTCTAGAGCTGACCCTGGGAAGCACATACCCAGCTGAGCCAGAAGCCTCGCCTGCTCCTGCAGGATCTCTTCCTCAGACATGGACTGCAGCTTCTCCAAGTTCTCTCTGTGAATAGCTTGAGCTTCCTGCTCACTCTTTAGGCTTCCAAGACCCTCTCCCGTTATGAGACAAGGACGCTGAGAGGTCATGAAGTCACCATCTTTATCTATAAAAAGCAGCAGAGAAAGCAGTTACTGATCTGTGTACATCATGAATCAATCTCAATTCTGTCATTAACAGGCTTGCAAAATTTCTCTTCTTTTTTTTTTACCTTGGTAGTGAAGTTAGAATAGGAGTAAAGAAGTTTAGTCTAGCTTCAAACAAAACTAAAACATTTGTGCCTTCATCCCATGTCACAACAAACATGTTGACATCATTTCCAGCATGTTTCTTTGGGAGCTTGAGGAGGGATGGCAGTGTAAAGGAATTATGTTTCTTTAAAGCAAAGCAACAGCACAAAAAAGTAAACTGGAGCATAATTCACAACTGATGCATCAGAGTATTCTTCAAAGCTAGTGAATATTAGATTCTTTCTCTGCCCAAGAATGCCTGAACCCACATTCGTATGTCAGCTGAACCATGACCAAGCAAATATCTGCTGAGTAAGACAGAAAATTAGATTAAGTAAACCAGCTTTCAGAGTGATACAGGATCAATACTCAACACAGGCATGTTTGCTTCTAACAATGTCCTGTACTCACCTTCAAGGGTTAAACATATTAGAAGTTACAGCAAGGGGCATTCTTCCTACTCTGAACAAAACTGAGTTCCCTTAATCATCTGATCTAAGTGCATTTTAAACGTTCTTTTCCAGAACACCAGAGCACCAGATAACATGCTCCTTTGGTCAGTGTCAGACACAGCAGCTCTCCTGTAACCCACTATACAAGGACCTGACTTGACAACTTTACTGCTTATGTTTTATTCATATGCTCCATATACTGACTTGGACCATCCCTGTGCCCCTAAACCAGACAGCCCTGAATATACCAAATCCCTGTTCAAACAGCAACAACTCTCAACATAACACCAGGAAGATTTTACACAATTCCACAGTTGTTTTGCATATTGAGCAGAAAGAGGTAAGATAGGGTGACCTGGCAAAAGCTTCAGTAAGCTTCCTACCACCAGCAATTAAACTAAGGGTTACAATGGACAAACACATTGTTACTACAAGAAATTAAGCTCCCCTCTTGTCTTGCTTCTAGTGATCCTGCCACAACAGTCTGGCTGAAGAGGCCAAGCCATTTTGTAATCTCTCTGTCATTACATTTTAGAAGCATTCATGTTCAAGAGGATGACAGCTGTAAGGCTGCTCTATTTCCCTTTCAGCTTTCTCAGACAGAATTATACTTGTCCAATTGCAACAGGACATACAGTAAGCACAGTATAGTGACCTGGGTGGTGGATTTGTGCACACACAGCACAGCACACCTGGCAGTTCTCTTAACAATTCTCTGACAGGGGCAGGGCTGACACAAACCTTAGCCAAATGGTGATAATCTTCAAAGACATCTGGCCTCTATTTCGATGTGAAAAGGGAGGGTGTCAGAGTAAAACCCAGACACAGGCTGGTCCTAAGCAAACTGGACTGTCCCAGACAACACAAATGAAAAAAAGCCTGGAGATGCTGGTAACAGCTGAACTGGCTTCATCTTTCCTTGTCACGTTGCTGTCAGACAAGTAACTGCTAGAGGTGGCACTGACTCATCAGCACTGCCTCACAGCATTCCTTATGGAGCAAAGCCACAGTCTCATGGCAGCAGATCTGGTGATGGAAAACTGAGCTCTCAAACATTTCAGTGGGAGCGACAACCCACATCACAGTGGTCTCAAATGCTTTCAATACAGAACCATCCTCTTCCTAAAACTGTGGAAATTGGTGATGAAACAAGAAAAACTTTACATATAGCAAACAGAAAGGAAAAGAAGGATAACAACCTTGAAAAATAAATCTACCTCCCTGTGTGAAGCAAAAAGGAAACCAGTGAGAAAGCTTACCCAATTTTTAAAATGCATCTCAGAATTTTCTCCTCAGAATTTTTAGTTTGCATCTCAGACCATTTCAAATTATTACCACGATACAAACATTCCAACTGACCTTGAGATTCCTAAACGGAGGACAACAATGCTACCCTAATTTAAAAATACGGTGTGCTGACGCTATGGTTACTAAGGCTATGTAAATACAGTCGGCTGGATAAGCAGAATCTTCTCTACTTACCATTCCTGACGCTGGGGAGAGGTGCCTCTCCCACAGATCCCACGGGATCCAAGTTATCCGGAGCAGCTGATCTTACTTGCGTGCACTCGGCAGCAGAGGGAGCCGTCTCTGCCTTTTCAGCAGCTCTTTTCGCTGCCATCTTCTGTGCAAAGATGCTTTTTCTTCCAGATCCCAGCTGCACCTGCAAACGGGGAAGCCACGTGTCCATTTTTCTCTGCAGAGTCTCCCTGCACACCTGCCACTAACAAATGTATAGATCTGATCCTAAAGACACCCTCAGATCAGACTTTGGGACATGATACGGAGAGGCTGCTGGCAGCCACCTGCCCTTTTCTGTGCATGTGTGACTCTTAACACACAGAGAGACAAAGACATGGATGTTTTTGGCACCTAGAGAAGGAAGATGATTAATTAAGTGAATTCAAGCAAGGAAAATACACGTGAAATGTCACCAAACACAATAGTTCCAGCTTTCCTGCTGTTTGGAAGCTCTGCACAGCTGAGTATCTTGGATTTATGAGTATAAATGGGGCTGTACTTCACTGTGCTCACCACATGCTTGGAACAGGCTTCTTATAAGGTGATTAGTGAGCAGCAGGGTGAAGAGATTTACACAGTAAGAAGTGGGCAAGTAGTGCTAAAATAATCCTGGCTAAATTACTGTGTTGCTTGCCTAGGTAATGGAAGGACATGGCTCTCAACAGCCTTGCACAGGGGATGCACAGGAAATCCAAAGGAGACTAAGCAAAAAACTCTCTTGCATGTCCCCAGTCCAGAGAAAAAACTTAAAAGGCAGTTTAAACATTTGGTAGCTTCTTTGTGCGCGTCTGCATCAGATACACAAAAACTGGTAGTTTAAAAAGTATTACCCTTGCCTTTCAAAAAAGCTGTCCTTCAAAATAAGCTACCTCCTCAAAGCAACCACAGCTGTCAATCATACATCAACTCCCAGCATCTGACTCCCACTCAGCTAGCAGTCCTTGCTACTACAGCAACGACTGATAATAGCAACCACGGCTTCCAGTTTTACAGCCTCAGAAAAAAATCATGTCAAAATCAAAAATGCTGCAAAAGATAACCTGAGCAACCATACTCAAATGTTATGTCAGGAGAAATCAGGCGCAACTTCAATAAGAACTTGGTGGACAAATTAACAGAGATTGCTCCTCAGAGAAAAAACAAGCAGAACAGGATTAATTCTGTTACAGCACTGCAGATTTGATCCACCTTAGTCAGGCCAGCTGAAGAAGGCTAAACCAAGAAGATTCCAATGTTATTTAAGTGGAGGGTACGGAGTAGCTTCTTGATGGCAGCTTGGTAGAACTCTCCTTCACGCAGGTGGCAATGCCACAGATATGCTGAGCTAGTTCATAATCTCCAGCATACCAAGTTGGTTATTTTGAGCCCTACCAAGCCCCACTAAGCATTAGGGTTTAATGGGAGAAAGTTCAATTGTTAATGAAGACAGCATAAAACATATGCTCTGAATCTTACCTCACTTTTTATCTCAGAGCGGTGAAATGTCCTTGGAAATGGGTCTCCCGTGGGCACTGGCATGGTCACTGCTACTGCACTTGTGTCTCGTTCCTGAAGAAAAAAATTCAGACTCTATAAAACCATTGCAACAGCCAGACATGTTGGTATCATTTAACTGAGAGTAGGCTCAAAATCTCTCAGCTCTGCAGCTCACACAGTCATCAGGCTCAGAACACCTTGTGCTTATTTAGAGACAACGTGAGGCTATTTTCCAAAAGACTTGGCTGCCAAACTCACGCATCACTCAAAGAATCAGATAAAGGAAAACCTAGGCCAGTGAAATGCAAGGAGAACACTCCCAATAGAGTCCAGAAAGTCACCCAAATCCACACTACAGAACACGCCTGCATGCAGTCAGTGTGACCTGTAGGCAGTCAGGATTGGAAGGCAGATCTGAATCTATATTTAACTGAGAGCAAAGATACACTCAAAGAGTTTTTTTCTTTCAAAGTGCTCCAAGACACTGATCTATAGTGCTGCTTCATTACACTGCAGAAATAAAAAGCAGTCACAGAGCCCTTCATCCCTGCTTATTTCACAGCATTCAAATAAACAAACACTAGATCATTACACAAAAAACAGACATACAATAATTTTGCTGAAGACTGCTGTAATGTGTCGATCATGACTCTCCAATCTTTCCTCTGGATCTTCATCCTCAAAGTGGACACTAGCACTTTTGATCTTGGACTTCTTTGGAGGAGCTGGAGTTAGAGCTGGGAGAGTATCAGGAAAACCTAAAGAGGGGAAGCAATAAGAAGAAAAAAGAAAAAAAGGAGTCATTATTGCTGTATAACCACTGTGCAACAGGTACCAAGACCTCCTAACAGCACCTTTTATTCCTCTGATGAGAAATAAAGATAAGGAAGCCAATAAGACAATTAAGAGTCCCGTCTCTAACTTGAAGTGTGTAGTGGAGAGAAACATGCTTGAAGATTTTATTTATGTATTGGCACAAGGTCTTTACAAAGAGCTCCAGAAGCAGGAAAGAGTACTGAGGTCTGACTGCAAGTATTAAGGGGAGACGCAAGCCTGTACAGAAACAAATATTGTCCTTGCAGGTTGTGTTGAGGCATAAAAAAAAGCATATTTCCGCTGCTGTTTAAAGTGAGGGATTTGTATGATCATGAACAAACTCCTTCCCACCTGCTATGAACAGATATTTCCTCCACCTGGAACAAAGTACTGCAAGATTTACATTGCTGCTTTTAAAAAAGCACCTTGTGCTTCTGAGATCAAGCACATGACAAAAGTGTTACAGCTGCTCTTGAGAGAGAAAACAAAAGCAAGTCAGATCTGCTGGCTGAACACTGGAGCTGCTAGAAGTGGTAAATCTCAAAGACCCCTGGGTCTGGACAGCTGGCAAAATAAGCAGTGAGTGTCCAAACAGTACAAATTACAGAAAGCACCTCTTTGCTGGCAAGGTACTAAGGCACCAAGGGTCATTCTACTGGATGCTAGTAGCATTGGGCAAGCCAATTTCCAAGGCTAAGGAATAAATAATACTGCAATAAGGGCACAAATGCAAGGGAAAAGCAACATTGGGTTGAGGGAGAGACAATCGTAATAATTCAAAGAACAAACAAATTTACCATCCAACATGACTACATCTTTGCTGTCCTGTAGCGGGGGTGTCTCAGCATCTGTGCTGCCTTCCTTCCCTTTCCTCTTGTCTGCTTTCTTCACAATCTTCACTGCAGGTGAAGCTCTGGCTGCCAGGAATTGGTTCTGAAAGCGCAGCAGGTCTGCCTCGGACTCCCCGGGCTTTGGTCTTGACAACATCCTGCCTTCTTGCTCTTGCAGCCCAGCCACACGTGCTTTTCACATAGGGCTCAAACAGAGGGAAAACTGGTAGCAGAACCGGATTTCCTGGAGATAGGATGCGGACAGCATGGGAAAACTACTCATTTTTTACCACTCTTTTGTTCCTGTACATACTACAGATCCCCTACTCCAGGATCACCCAGATACAAACACTTAAATGGGAGTCCCACGTGAATGAAACCCTGTTCTCACCGCTGAACAAAAGATTACTCAACAAGCCTGACAAGGTCTGACAGGCAGCTAGGAGCAGAATGGCATCCAGCCAGCAAAAAGCCAGACAGAAAGTGTATCACTGCCAGAATGCCAACAACATGGCCTGGGATTTGTAAAGTCAGAGTAACATCTTGTCTAAGACAACAGATTTGACTTGCTCAATTATCAATGCCAACCAAGTATCTCTGAGGCACAGTATCACATAAATCGCCCCTCCAGCATCCCATCTTCTCCAGATCCCTGGTGGGATGCAAGAGCCTGTCCACATGGATCTGGACAATGCACTCCCTGACTCTGTTTGCTCTCCTTCTCACTCAGATCTCCCAAATGAAAAATGTCTTTCCTCCTGATGTGGACCTCCTGCTTTAGTTCTCTTTCACTGGCCCCTTCTTGGCAGAAGTTGTGCTATTTCCAAGCATCTTCATCCACTGCCCAGGCCACTTTGGGGCTGAGAAACAAGGGTGAGATTTATACAGACTTTTTATTCTGTGCACATGACAACTTGCCAGGGAGGCAACTACTCCACCTCCCATCCACCAGGCAGGAAAATATTGGTGACAATTGCTCCCCACCTCTGATTCCCAGAGGCTGGGACCAGCAATCCACTTCTCACAGGCAGCAAGGAAACTGTTTGCAAATACATGTCATTGTACTCCCAGCACAAGCACACACCTACTTGCTGTTTATTTATGGAGCTTGCTGCCACAACAGGACTCCCACAGGCAGACTTCACTTGCTTGGACCCTCTTCCATACCCATAAGGAGCAGAACATGCATCCCAAGCCAAGTGTTCCCTGCCCTGTCATCACAGGCTTCAAAGCCCAGAAGAGGAGGATGCCTGCTTTAACAGGCACAAAACACACAGTTGGAAGCAAAGGGTGATGCTTAGCTCTCTGCAAGAAGCCTCCTCCACACACAGCTCCACAGAAACTTGTCCAAGCCTCTCCCTACCAAAACACTTAATCAAGAAATACAGAGCATCTTCAAACTGCCTTTGCTTCTCTGGCAACTGTCAGCACAAGAAGACAACTAAGCAGCCATTGTTAATGGGGTTGGATGTTCTTCCAGGAACCCTTTCCTCCAAGGCTTTGCTTCAATACACCTGGGACCTGCAGACAGAAGGAATGTAGGGAAAACACTTTGCTTTCCTCTGAGGGCACCTTTCCCCGTGTCCCAAGGAAGCCATTGCAGCACATCAGCAACAACCCCTTGGCCGTCAGGAGTCGTCATTCCTACCCCCCAGAGCTCAGAGAAAACATGCAGGACAGCTAACAAACTCCTGAGGATCAGCACTAACCCCAGCAGCTGCAGCCTGGTTACCTCCAGCCTTGCCACTGCCTACTTGAAAGCTTCAAGTAGAACCATTCACCACCTGCTTGCCCAGAGGGACCACCAGCCAGCCACATGAGCAACACGCTGAGATACTGTCCTAGGAACACGGGCAAGGGAGCAGAAATGCTGTCCAAGGTCTGTGAGCACCTTTGCACTCCACAACATAGCGACTGCTGTGTGCACACACATCATCTTACTTGATAAAATCCAACACTGGCAGGCTTTTTAATTTCTTCTGGTTCATCTGCATTTACAGTGCATTTTTCTTCCACAGCAGCAGAGTCCAACATGCAAAGGAAGACAGTAACATCTATGAACCAGACATGGTGAAAAGAGAAAAGATGTGTATGTTGAAGCAAAAAAATTATCTCTGACTGCTACTGTCATTTGTGAGCCCTGGGAAGGCCTTTTTACCCATTCTCAAATCTACAACTTTGCATTATTTTGATAAAGTTATCAGATTTGGGCAAAAGAGGAATACAAGGTCCTGCCATCACAATTAGTGCCACAAATTAACCTCTTCTTCAGACCTTGTTGGTTGTGTAAGAATTTAAAAGGAGAAGCAGGGAGTCAAATCTCAGCCCTGCTGGGCAGCCCAGCAGCCAGTGGAAAAGTACAATTTCCCCACTTGAGATCAGCAGGATCTGATCTTTCAGTGAAAGCCTCACTCAGGATTATTGGCTCCTTTGCAAAATGGTGATGTGCATTCTCTGCTCTGTCACAAAAATGCTTTCCTGCACACAATGCTGTAATGGCCAACAGTCTTCCTGACACTTTTACTTGCTACAGAGAAGGCAGACCCTGGAAAGACACTCCTCCCAGATGAAAAACCCCAGCCACAAGAGCCAACAGCTGCAAGAACTTCTCCTCAAAGAGGCTCCACATCTCATGCTGGTCACAGAAGACTCCGTGACTGTGACTGCCTGTCAGGGACACATCGTGTGCATGCACACAGCACCGTGCCAACAGAAACGCTGCTGTCCCAGCTTGTCTCGAGAGTCTCTGCAATAAACAGGCACCAGAACAGCGCAAAATAAAATGAAAGAAAAAAAAATCAAGCTGCTATTAACACACTGAAGAACTGATGCGTCCCAGCGCATGGACTTTCACAAATGACTCTGTATGAAGGCTTAAACAGGCGACGGAGACTCGGCCTGGCACGGCCTCTTGGGGGGAGGGAAGGAGAGAGGGAGGCACGGATCCCTCAGCACGCCCCTGCACGCCGGGCACGGCCGCTGCCCCGGAGGCCGCGCGGCGCCCGTAGCCGCGCTCCTCTTTCCAGCAGGGTAAAGGCGAAGTGCTGGGGCCCTGCCGGCGACACGGAGGGAGGCCAGGCCGGGCCCGGGGGTTCCCGCGGGCAGGAGAGGCCCCGCTGCCGCCACAGCCCGGCCGCCACTCACCTGCGCGGCGCCGCTGCTCCCGCCGGCGCTTCCGCCCTCCGCGGCGGCGCTTCCGCCCGGCCGCCCGCGCTTCCGCCCGGCCCGGCGCCCCCGCAGCCGCGGCGCCGCCGCTTCGCCCCGGGCTTGTCTGGCCCGAGGCAGCTTCCCCTTGGGTCAAACACCGCCACCGGCACCCCACAGCGAGTGTCCGCACACACAGAAATGCGTCTGTGTCAGCGCAGGAGCTGTGCCTTGGCACTGTGGGAGGACGCGGCCGTGCCCCAGACCGGAGGTGGTTTGGGAGAGCAGATACATAAAGCTCTGTGAACGTGGCTGTAATTTATTATCCATGACTGATTGCTCGTTCGTAATACGTGCCAAGCTTATTAGAAACTATGGGAGAGCTGTAGGAACTTGTAGGAGCTTTGATTTTAATGATGGTTATTGATTTTAGTGCTTGGTCAACTTCCAGCCTTTTTACAGAAGGAGTCAGGTTGGAAGGACCACAGCTGGTCATCTGGTCCAACCTCCCTGCTCAAGCAGGGCCATGCTAGAGCACAGGGCACAGGTTCCTGAATATCTCCAGTGAGGGAGACTCCACAACCTCTCTGGACAACCTGTTCAGTGCTCGGCCACAGATACAATAAAGAAGTTCTCCTTCATGTGCAGGTGAAACTTCTTTCAATCAGTTTCTGCCTCTTCTTTATTTGTCCTGTTTCTTGGCACCAAGAAGAGCCCGGCTCCATCCTCTGACACCTCCCTTGAGATACTGATAGACACCAGTGAGATGAATAAAGATGACAGACCTGGGAAAAGAATTCTCTCAGCATGAGAACAGGTACAAATTCTCACTGGGGCTTGGACTGGACCTGCTGGGCTCACTATTTGGGAAGGACTCACAAGTGCCCTGATGCTGTAAAAAATTAAGCACTGTTTCACTGTTTGGGGGTTTTTTTATATATACCTTTAGAAAGCTGCACTACTACTCAAAAATTACAGCCAGAAACAAATTTTATCCATTACGATCACTGAAAGCACTTAAATCTAGATTTCTGTTCATCAGGCATCAGAACACCACTGGTTTTACAAAAGGGTGAGGCAGATGCAGGGGTACGAGTAAAAGACTTCTCTCTCCCACTTCAAGGCTTTCCTGGGGCTGAACTTGGGAATGGTTTCCCATGCACCCCATGTACACAGTTCAGTTCTCCCACCTGGACAGGGAGGCAGGGAGGCCGTGGCAGTGGTTGGGTTGGAAAGTGTTTGGGTGAAGCGTTGGGACTGCTTAGACTCTCTGACAGCTGCTTATGGTTCTGATTCAAGATAGCCATGAGCATTTTCCCTCCCTGACTCTTCTCACACTGGCTGCACAGCTTCTGTGGCCACACACAGTGTCTCTTAGCATGCAGGTGAAAGGAGGAAACAATCTCTTTTGACAGAAAGACATAAAAATGCAATATATTCAGTTTTAATTACTGCAAGACAGGAATGCTTCCCATCAAAACTGCTGGAGCTGTATGTATCTCTCCTTCATTCCATTAATTATTTACCTTCAGTTTTAATAATACAGTTAAGGGCACTAAATATAGCTTCTTCTCTATCAATAAATCATGTTTGTGTGTCTTCATATTTATCCTGTAAAATTATAAGTACCAGCATGCTTGCATGGATTTGCTAAGTGATTCTAGCAATGAAATTCCCAGCAGTGCATCTCTTGGAGTCTTTGGTGGTGAACTCAAATATTCCTCCCTCAATGAGAGCTATTTGATGAGACTTTTTATGAGATTTTTTTAATGGGGTCACCAGTCTTTTCACAAGTCCCAGCAATCTCCTTCATCCCCTTCTTATAGCTCTGTGCTGATTTAAAGCCCAGCGGGAATATTAAACCTACTTGAGCTGCTCGCTTTCCCCTGCCCCCTTCCAGCAGTGGAGGAAACAATAGGAGAGATTATAAATTGGAATCACAGTTTACTGAAAAATTGCAAAACCCACAACAATATTAATAAAAGAGTGTACAAAAGAAAGAGTATTTTACCCACGAAAGGGTGTTCACCACTGAACAAACAAATACACTTCCCAAAGACCACACCCAGCGTGGTTTTCCAAGACAAAGGCAAACTGATGACTGGCCCTGTGCTGGGGCAGCATGGCATACTGGAAAACAAAAGCAAAATATTGGAAAGGCTTGCAATTTAACTTTCCCCCCTCAGACCGAAAACAATGGAAGAACAGGGACAAGGCCAAACCTGGTGGGGGGTACAAGACAGGGCTCTGAAGCAGGTCAGAGGACCCTCCTCCTGGGCCTGACTCCGTGGAAGTGGGACTGGAGAGCTTGGTGGCTCCAGCGGCAGCTCCAGTGGCTGCTGCAGTCACAGCAGCTGTGGCCTGGGCTCCACATGGCTCAGCTGGGCTCTGCCATGCTGCTGCTTTCTCTCTTTTCTTTCTCTTGCAGCAGCTCACCAGCTCTTGGGCTCACTGGCGGTGTCTTGGAGCACCACACCAGAAACCCCACATGCCCAAGCATAGCAAAAGGTGGCCACCCTTCCACTTCCAGCCCCTGACTTCCTCCTGCTCCAACCACGTTCTTGCCATGACATGAATGGTATGAAATTACACAGTGCTAGAAACTCTATCCCTTTCCTCTATAACCATAATGAACTCATCACAGTTTGATGTGACTTCTTGACCTATCATCAAACCCAACAATCCACACAGTATGATAAGGGCAATGCACACAAGCCACCTTCCCCATCCCATAAATCCAAGGCACTTTAGTACATGTGATCCATAATCCAGGCTCAGTCCATCACACTAGTCCTTCGGTTGCATTGCTTGAAACAGTTCTCCCATTTGTTCAGCAATCTCCTTCATCTTCTGGCGTGCCTCTTCTATGGTGGTGGTGGCGTTATGGACAGTGATACAGCATTCTCCATCCGTTAGGTTTAGCATCCCACACACTCCACTCTCCTTCAACAACAACATATCTAGGGCTAATTGGTTCTGCAAAGCCATTTTCGATGCCTGCTGGGCCTGCACATTTGGTTCCCTGAGTGAACGTCCGGTCCAGTTGCTTAAGACATGGACTTGCCTAGTTAAGTTCTCCAAGACATACTCGTGCCGTTGGGTAACTCCACTGGACACAAAAAATGATTCTAAGTCTAAAGCAACATTTTGTCCCCAGGTATAATAGTCGGGGACTTGAACCCCCCGAATCCACCCTTTTGCATCTGTTGGATTGTGGATTTCTCTCCGCACTTTGTTGTTACGATAAAGTGTATAATTGAATGTTTTAGATGGACACATGGTAGGAAACCCAATAGTACACTGCAGTCCAGCCATATCATACATGTTCAAGTGGGAATACATTTTCCCATCTGAACATGCCCACACAGGTTCCCCGTGGAGCTGGGTATTTGGCTTGTGAACACTGATACAGGTCACCTTGGGGAACTTCCTGTGCTTCGCTACTTGAATTCCAGACCCTTCTTTGGTCAGGGCCGTGGGTAATGGGAATGCCACAGGACAGCGCTGTCTCTGAATTTTCGTAAGACCCGTTGCATCGGGTGTCTTGGTTTAGATAGCCGTAGTTGGGATAATCCCAACAGGTACACATGTCCCGGATAAAAGTTCTCAGCTCCGAGATGTACCAGGTCTCTATAGGCTCGCCTGCTCCTGTGGTACAATCTAATACACGGGAACAGTTCAGAAAGGAGGTCTCTGATGTACTTCGGGTAAAGCTTCTACGGTTCCTCACTTTCCAGCAGATGCTCTCTCCATTAGGTAGTGTGGTCTGATGGTCCTTACAGTCTGATTTTTCCACTTCCCATTCTACTATTTTCCCTGTGGGGGCCCTGGAAGCCCATTGTAGGGTAGATATGGGGTCAAAGATTTGTTTCAGAGACCAGGCCCACTCATAATTTGTTCGGTTAACTTGGTGCGCTGTTCCTGCGTTATCGGGGATTTGTATACACCATCCTGCATCCCAGTGTAAATTGTACTCATGTTCAAAAAACCCACCCTCAGCAGGAGAATCCCACCATGGTACCACTGTGCAAGGGATAGAAGTTACATTTTGCAGTGTCTCGGTAGAGTTGGTGTCTAATGACCGATAGCATGTCTGATTCCATAAATGGCTCCAGGTAGAGTCACGTGGGAGCTGGTAAAAGGCGTTCTTATATTCTACCCATGTCCCATTTGCATCCCATTGTTGTCCTTTCTGGTCTAGGAACTGGGACTCAACCATTCCCCAGGTAACATTTCCTCCTGTTTTTTTAAGGTTTTCAAGTTCTCTTGTTAATATTTCCGAAAAATTTAACCAAATCATCATAAATCTAAACCCCTCTGATGCAGAGTTGGGGAGGTTAATACATATTCCTTGATTTGTATGATTCCAAATATGCATAAATCCTTGTATCAATTCCCAAGCTAAATTTGGTTCAGTACTCTGATTCTCAGTCGCTTGAGACAAAATCATACATCCATAACATAAGAGCAAAAACTTTTCCCACACCATTTTTTTCTAGTAAAAAGGCAAAATAGGCTTAGCAAAATCAAACTAAAAAATTCACAAAATGATCCGTCCACTCAACAGTTGAAAGCATAGGTCCAGCAGTGGATTTCAGATAATCTGTAAAACATATACATGCACAAAATCAAAACATGATTAAAAGAGGGAACAATCCACCACCTGGCACACAAGCTTAGTGGCTTTTTTAAGGTCAGGGATCCAATCCCAGACTTGATAATTCTGCCAAAACCAATTGTCCCAGGTAATAGAGAGGATTTGCCAATTTGGGTTCATGAGGTTTCAGGTTCCTCTTCGAGAGTGCATTGCTGCATCCAACCACTCATTTGCCTGGGGGTAGTATGGAGTGTGAAAGATCCACCTGCTTCCTTCATCCTGTGCCCACTCTTGAACTACCCCAGCAGTGAAGTGACTACTGTTGGATTGGAGGGATTGGGGCCATGGCAAACAATTAAACCACAGCTTGAGTCCCTTTACAGTGCTGTGCCCTGCTGCTCTTGCTACTGCCTCAGCTTGAGTGAGCTCTGACATTACTTCCACCCAGACTCCAGGTCAGCCAGAGGCCTTTCCCATATCATTAGTGAAGGGATGCCTCCTGCAAGGGGTGGTGTTTCTCTAGCCCTGTACAACACTGGCCACAGACTGAGGTGACAGTTACACAGCTCCCAAGTGACAGGCCACCCTGTGTCACCAGCTTCCTTAAAAAGATCCTTAAGTCCTGAATGTTCTCCTTTGACATGTAACCACTCTAGCAGATGCTTCCATTTTTCTTCTCCCTTTACTGTCACATCTGCCACACTGGTCAGTGAATTTACCTGATTATTCAACAGGTGAGCCAGATTATCCCTCTTCTGGTGGGCAGGATTCCATCCCACTAAAAAACACTTTTGCTTAACGAGTTTAGGATGTCTTCCCATTTCTCTCACTGCCATACTGGCAACTCAATAGATGGCCCACTGGTTTTGTTGGCAAAGTGGAGCCAGTTGGTGGATCCCTTAGAAACAGCACAGGGGTTTGTACAAATAAACACCAGTTCTTCAGTGCCAGCCTCTAACAATCACCCGGCACATGCTACCAATTCTCCCACCTGGGCGCCTTCTTCTCCCCTTGTCACAACTCTGTCCCCTGAATCAACACACAGGAACACTGCTCAGTATTTCCCTCTCTTTTGGAGGATGCTTCAGTGAACCACACATTTTTCAGGTGGGCTTCACTTGAGGGTAGGTTTTATGTAAGAAGGGAGGCTCCTGGTCCAGTAGACTGCCAGGCAATTCCTGTATTTGCAGCACTCTGGGTGCTCTCTCCTCTATCTGAGGCATATGGCAGTGATGATGTAACTGTTCATACCACCTTCTAACTGCTTCTCCCTGTGCAACCCCCACAGCAGGCAGGGTTCTGGCCAGTATGGGTTTCAAGACCTTGAAAGCTCCCACTAGCATAATTGGTTCTTGACAAATGACTTTTTCAGCTCCCTGCAGAGCTAGACTAGCCACAGAGGCACTTCTACCAAAACGAATAAAGTTTTTTTGCATCTTTAGAGCTGTGCAAATAAAGCCTGACAGGGCAAGTGGGACCCTCAGGTCCCCATTGCCACATATGCATTGATAATCCATGAATTGCAAAGCCCCATTCGATATGAAGTGGATGTGTTGGATGCATTGGTCCTAAAACATGATATAACCCAGCCTCAAATATTAACAATTTTAAATTGTTAATTTAACAGTTCTGCATGGACAGGGGTACAGTCACAGGTGGTCCTTTGGTGTGCTAAATCATGATGCGGGTGATGGAGAAAGCCAGAATATATTTTCTCCAAATTACCAGCAGGGCAAGGGCATGTTGTAGCTCCTTCCTCTATCCAAGAATTTTAATTTGCTCAAGGGAAGTCAAGGTTTTGGGGTGAACACACACTGCTTCTCCCCTCTACCATACTCCCAGAAACTTTACTTCAGAATGTGGGGGTTGCACCTTTTCTGCTGAAATTTGAAAACTTAAATTTTCATGGTGAGTAATTATCTCTGTTTGGGTTTATCCTACTATTGTGGCATTGGGGCTGCCCACCAATATATTGTGAATGTATTGATCTGCTTTAACTCCTTCCACAGGCATCACTACAGAGCATGCTATCTTCTCCAGATCCCACATTAACATCCCTGGTGGGATGCAAGAGCCTGTCCACATGGATCTGGACAATGCACTCCCTGACTCTGTTTGCTCTCCTTCTCATTCAGATCTCCCAAGTGAAAAATGTCTTTCTTCCTCATGTGGACCTCCTGCTCTAGTTCTCTTTCACTGGCCCCTTCTTGGCAGAAGTTGTGCTATTTCCAAGCATCCTCATTCGCTGCCGAGGCCACTTTGGGGCTGAGAAACAAGGGTGAGATTTATACAGACTTCTTTATTCTGTGCACATGACAGCTCACCAGGAAGGCAACTACTCCACCTCCCATCCACCAGGCAGGAAAATATTGGTGACAACTGCTCCCCACCTCTGATTCCCAGAGGCTGGGACCAGCAAGCCACTTCTCATAGGCAGCAAGGAAACTGTTTGCAAATACATTTCATGCTAATTTCAGTCACTGATCAGCACTAATGCTGCAGACTTGGCACCCTCCCACCCTTGGTATGTTGAAATAGTTGGTGCATATTTGATTTCTTCCGCTTTTAAAAACCCAGCAGGACTCAGGCATGCTTTATTGAGAAGTTGGAAAGGAAAGTGGACTTGGATTTTTAAAACTACAGTCATCTGTCATAGGGATAGGCAGAACACATGAGAAAATGCAAAGTGTGGAAGTAAATCTCTGCCCCAATCTCAGACAAAAACAGAGTTCAACCATTGTGCAGGCACAGCCACTGCCCTGAAGCCATGCTTTCTCTTATACTATTACCATAATTGAGTCTAAAATATGTGGGGAAACCTTGTGGGAAAGATGCTCAGACACAAGAGTTACTGCCTCTAGAATTTGTGACCTACACTTGGAATATTTATGCTGTTTTCAGGGATCTCATTCTTGACCAAGGCTGGTTAAGTGCTCTTGGTTCTAAGAGAAAAAAGGGGCCAGGATGTTTTACATTTGTTTATTGGTTTTATGCAAGGTATTGGTGTAAAACCATCAACCAAAGGCCACTTCAGGGCAGGAAGGAACACCCTGCTATGGCACCTTGCTTCTGTCAGGGAAGAGACTAGCACAAAAACACCTGAGATCTCACTGCAGCTCTGACTGATGCTGAGAACGCAGAAATGCTCCCTTCCAGACCACTTCCCTTGCAACTGCACAGCAAAAACTGAATCCTCCACAGACAGCTCCTTCTTTTTTTTTGTGTACTCCCAGCATAAGCACACACCTACTTGCTGTTTATTTATGGAGCTTGCTGCCACAACAGGACTCCCACAGGCAGACTTCACTTGCTTGGACCCTCTTCCATACCCATAAGGAGCAGAACATGCATCCCAAGCCAAGTGTTCCCTGCCCTGTCATCACAGGCTTCAAAGCCCAGAAGAGGAGGATGCCTTCTTTAACAGGCACAAAACACACAGTTGGAAGCAAAGGGTGATGCTTAGCTCTCTGCAAGAAGCCTCCTCCACACACAGCTCCACAGAAACTTGTCCAAGCCTCTCCCTACCAAAACACTTAATCAAGAAATACAGAGCATCTTCAAACTGCCTTTGCTTCTCTGGCAACTGTCAGCACAAGAAGACAACTAAGCAGCCATTGTTAATGGGGTTGCATGTTCTTCCAGGAACCCTTTCCTCCAAGGCTTTGCTTCAATACACCTGGGACCTGCAGACAGAAGGAATGTAGGGAGAACACTTTGCTTTCCTCTGAGGGCACCTTTCCCCGTGTCCCAAGGAAGCCATTGCAGCACATCAGCAACACCCCCTTGGCCGTCAGGAGTTGTCATTCCTACCCCCCAGAGCTCAGAGAAAACATGCAGGACAGCTGACAAACTCCTGAGGATCAGCACTAACCCCAGCAGCTGCAGCCTGGTTACCTCCAGCCTTGCCACTGCCTACTTGAAAGCTTCAAGTAGAACCATTCACCACCTGCTTGCCCAGAGGGACCACCAGCCAGCCACATGAGCAACACACTGAGATACTGTCCTAGGAACACGGGCAAGGGAGCAGAAATGCTGTCCAAGGTCTGTGAGCACCTTTGCACTGCACAACATATCGACTCCTATATGGCCACACTATTATCTGCTGTTATACACCCTATCTATATTAAAAGTCTCACAAAGGAGTTTTCTGTCGTGGTCTGGACCTGCCCTGGGCACTGTCTGTAAAATCCACCAGCTGTGCAGGAAGTTTTACAGGCGTGGTTGGGACGAGAAATCTCAGTCAGACTAAAAGAAAACACAAAAGCACATAAAGCCACGAACTGCTTCGAGGGCCAAGATCCACTTCTGAATCAACCAACTTTAGTCCACTTGTGAGCCTGGGCAGGAAGGTCAGTATGACAGTGAGGAACCCTAAGCAGTGCCGCACCAGTGTGTCACAGCGAACGGCGTTTACTTTACAAAGAAAGGGAGCTCCACAATGCTCTCCCAAATGCCTTCCAGCAGCAGCGTTTAGCCGTGAGGCCAAGGCTGCCACGCTGGGCCGCTGCTCTGGGCAGCTCGGGCCGCCACTCACCTGCGCCGGCACCGCGCCGCTCCCCCGGCACCTCCGCCCTCCGCGGGCGGCGCTTCCGCCCGCCCGCCGTCACTTCCGCGGCCGCGCCCCGGCCCTCGCTGCCCGCCGGGAGTTAAACTGAATTAATTGAATTTTCATTTCGGCTTTTGACGCGTTCATCGCGGCCTTGGTTCCCGGCACTGCGGTTACGGCTGCTCGCTGCTTCCGCCCGGCCCGGGGCTCCTGAAGGCACATCCCGCCTTGGGCCGCGGCTGTGGGTTCGCCCTGGGCTTGTCTGGCCTGAGGCAGCTTCCCCCGGGCGTTGTCCTTGGGTCAAACACCGCCACCGGCACCCCACAGCGGGTGTCCGCACACACAGAAATGCGTCTGTGTCAGCGCAGGAGCTGTGCCTTGGCACTGTGGGAGGGCGCGGCCGTGCCCCAGACCGGAGGTGTTTGGGAGAGCAGATACATAAAGCTCTGTGAACGTGGCTGTAATTTATTATCCGTGACTGATTCCTTGTTCGTAATACGTGCCAAGCTTATTAGAAACTATGGGAGAGCTGTAGGAACTTGTAGGAGCTTTGATTTTAATGATGGTTATTGATTTTAGTGCTTGGTCAACTTTCAGCCTTTTTAGCTGGGAATGAAATCTCTGCGCTGGAGAACGGGCACAGATCCTCATCAGCGGGGCTTGGGCTGGAGCAGGTGGGCTCACTGTTTGGGAAGAACTCACTGCAAGGTCTCTGATGCCACAAGAAATGAAGCACTGGGGGTTTTTATCCCTTCAGAAAGCTGTGATAGTGAAGCAAAATTACAATCAGGAACAAGTTTATCCAGTATGGTCATTGAAAGCACTTATATCTATGGAAACAAAGACAATCCTCCATCCTGACAGACAGACTTAACTATATCGTCAGGGAAACAGGACTATGATTAACTCATAAAAAAAAAAAATGGAATGAAAATTTCAACTTTTTAAATGGTAGGCAGCAAACATCTCCCTCAGCTTCATGTCTTCTGATGAGCAACCATGTTCCTGACATGGTAAACTTGCCAACTGCACTATTTTAGGTCATTGAGCACTCCTTGAAGTAGGAATCAATTTGAAGATGCCCCATTAGGCGTACTATGTAACCAAGGGTGACCGTGATTCTAACCTTACACTCAGACATATGATTCTGGCAGAGGTGTTTGAGCAGTTACTGCTGTTACAGCTGGTGTGCTTATAGATGCTCCTAACAGGAGGAATAAATAGATCTGCTCTTAATTACATTTGGAGATTTGCAGAACGGAGCCTCGAGAATGTTTGGAGTGCTTCTCCAGTGCTGCCCTGCTAGACTTCAGTTCATCAGCTGGTGGAGCTCTGCTTTGTGCTCCCTGAAGCAAAAGAAATCATATCAAAGTCAAACCGAGTTCAGGAATAGCAGTGCCTGCTGAGAAATGGAGTGTCAAATTCTCTGTTTTACTGAAAATAACTGCTACCCTACCACCACCATCTGCCACTTAATATTGTTTTTCCCAATCTAAACTGGTTTGGGATGCAAGAAACACTTTGAAATAATTGTGCAGGTTTCTTGCAGTTAAACTTCAAGAGCAGCAGCTTCTCATCCTTTTTCTGTGGAACCACCCACCATCCTGATGGCTCCAGGACTCTGTTGCTACCACAGGTCTGGCTGGTTGAAGTCAGGAGTTTAATATGTCCTTTGGCACCTTGCTGCCTTCTGTGATCATTGCTTTTGGGGCAGTGAAGGTCAGGAGGGGCTGCTCAAAAACCTATTGAAATCAACAGATTGTTCCTTTGATTGAAGCAAAATGAGAAACCAAGGTTTTAGTTTTTGCACTTCTCATCTTCAGAGCAGGCATCAGAACACCACTAGTTTTACAAAAGGGTGAGGCAGATGCAGGGGTGCGAGTAGAAGACTTCTCTCTCCCACTTCAAGGCTTTCCTGGGGCTGAACTTGGGAATGGTTTCCCATGCACCCCATGTACACAGTTCACTTCTCCCACCTGGACAGGGAGGCAGGGAGGCCATGGCAGTGGTTGGGTTGGAAAGTGTTTGGGTGAAGTGTTGGGACTGCTTAGACTCTCTGACAGCTGCTTATGGTTCTGATTCAAGAGAGCCATGAGCATTTTCCTTCCCTGACTCTTCTACACTGGCTGCACAGCTTCTGTGGCCACACACACTGTCTCTTAGCATGCAGGTGAAAGGAGGAAACAATCTTTTTTTGTCAGAAAGACATAAAAATGGAATATATTCAGTTTTAATTACTGCAAGGCAGGAATGCTTCCCATCAAAACTGCCGGAGTTGTATGTATCTCTCCTTCATTCCATTAATTATTTACCTTCAGTTTTAATAATACAGTTAAGGGCACTAAATATAGCTTCTTCTCTATCAATAAATCATGTTTGTGTGTCTTCATATTTATCCTACAAAATTATAAGTACCAACATGCTTGCATGGATTTGCTAAGCGATTCTAGCAATGAAATTCCCAGCAGTGCATCTCTTGGAGTCTTTGGTGGTGAACTCAAATATTCCTCCCTCAATGAGAGCTATTTGATGAGATTTTAAAAGATTGTCAGTCTTCTCACAAGCTGTGAAAATCTCTCTAGTCTCCTTCTTCTAGCTTGCCACAAGTCAGTTTCACATGACTTTCTAAAATATTGTTTTGGTCTTCCAAAGCAAAGGGAAGCAGAAGTGCCTACAGCTTGATGCTTTCTCATTGAATTATAACAGGGAAGGGATCAGAACTACAAAAATAATATGGCAGTGGCCTTGGTGGGATTAGAAAGGTAAATCTGTAAATGTAGCAGTATTAGCTATGTTGCAGAGATGATAAATAGTAAGATGTGTTGTTTAAAGGGCAGGTGACCATGGAAGCAGATAATTCTTCTGCTGAGAAGACAGAAACTGAAGTTGAGAACAGAGCAGCTGGAGAGCAGTGTGGTGGGCAGCACACAGGTCTGCTTGTGAATGGAAAACAAATTCTCATAAGGGATCAGTCCAAGATATAAATCTTACTTTTTTTATCTTTTTTTAAAGCCGATGTACTTTTGGGGTGGAACCCTGGCATTCCATGACAGCAACACCCCACTGAGTAAAGAGCATCCCTGGGACTAGGGGAAGCAGGGATATTTTAAATCAAATCTCTGCTTTTTCACCAATAAAAACATCCATGCTCAATGTGAAGTGATTTAACCGTGTAAGTGAGAGGAAAGGATTGTGTATTTTAAAAACCCAAAACAGCAGAGTATTTACTCATCACTAGTAATGCATCTGCTGAACATTATGTTGCCTTTTGACAGTTAGCAGGGGATTTCCTCTTTGTTGCCTTTTTCATCAGTTTCTATAGAAATGCCATTTTTATCAGACTAGATGAAAACATCCTGAAATAACACACCTCTTCAGCAAATACAGATACTTCTTGCTCAGTCTTTATATTGTATCCCTATCATACTGGGTTTGCCTCTCTTCATTACAACATCCAAATAAAAACCAGTTAAAAGCAAGTCATAGTACAGCTGGGACTCCAGAGAACAGACTCCTGTGGAAATTGGAGTGGTCAGTCAAGCAAATGTATTTCTCAAGTCAGATCATTCAGACACTGCCTCTGAAGTGTGTTGCAGGTGAAAATCCATATTTGCACAGATGATGAATGCATTGTCATTGACAGTCACTGCTTCACAGAAGGCTTAAATGAAAATGGTCTTGAGCTGACCCTGCCTGACAATGCCCTCTGTCCCTGCTATCAATGAGGAAAACAACATTTCTGAAATCCAGCCTCTCTGGGCTGAAGACAGTGTCTCCCTTGGCTGCTGCTGTGGGATCTATCTGACAAAATCTGAGTGACTTAGTCAATGCATTCAAATCCACTGTCATAGACTTTAAAGGAAGCCTGTCAAAGTGCCTAAGCCTGAGATTTCAAGCAATTTGAGACAGTTTAAAACACTGGATATGCTCACATGATTACCCTCCATGGCAAATCTCCTGAAGAACTGGCTGTTTTATGGGAATTAGAATTTGTTCCTTTCTTTTTCATGTTATTACTGTTGTATCATGGGGAAAACCTTATACCTTTGCACCTGAACAGGGTGAGAGTGATGTGTACATGCTTCATCCAAAATCTATCTGTATTAGTCAGCATTTGTACTGAAAGGAGTGCCAGGGGAAGCTCATCTCTCCCAGACTTCAACTCTCACAGTTTGGGAACAGAAAGCATGGCCTCTGCAATGCTCTTGCTTTAGGGAGGGACTTCTATGAGGGCAGGTAAAATTGCTTTAAATTGACAGGAGATATGTTTAGATAAGCTATTAGGAAAACCTTACTATGAGAGGCACTGGAACATGTTGCCCAGAAAAAGTGCGGATGCCCCAGGTTGGATGAGGCTTTGAGCAACCTGCTCTTGTGGAAGTGTCCCTGCCCATGGCAGGGCAGGTGGAACTAGGTGATTTTTAAAGGCCTTCCAGCCTAAAGCCTACAATGATTCTGTGAATATTCAGTGTAGATGCCTGCACAGCAGCAGTTCCTACTGCCAGTGGACCCAAGCCTAAGCACTCAACTCTGAATAGCTGTGCTAATGCAGCTAGATCTGCCAAGAGTTTTTAACAGCGATGATCACGATGTCCTGATGATTTAAGTGATCTGGCAGAACTAACTGCAGTCACACAGAGTTGGGTTTTCACCTTCATCTTTGAAAATGTAAAGGGCTGTTCTGGGTAGCTGTGCCTCGTCTTCTTAAGTACTTTTCCATGGGTCTTTATTAGGCCAGAGCAGGTTTCCCAAATCCTTAGGAGCGATATGAAAAGCTGTGGTTTCCCAGAGGAGTGTGCCAGTGGCATGCATTTCTGCTTCTCACGTGGCAACACACTGCTTCACCCAGCTTTCTGGTAGGGAGGGACAAGCAGCCTAATGAGAAATAAAAGGATAGCTCAGCAAAGTTGAAGAGATACCTGGAAGAGAGGTATTCTAAGGAAGCAACCAGAACTATATTGTTATCACATGAAATATCTAACGCCTAGAGGTAGCTCCAGTACATAGTGCTGCATCCCTTTAAAATTCTCTTGCCACCATATAAATGGAAGAAATTACTTTGCCAGTCTTCACAGCATAGGAGCTTGCACCCTGTATTTCCAGAGGCTTATTGCTTGTGAGGCTTGGGATATGCATGGCAGCAGGACAGGACTGTTCTCTTACTGGTGGTATTTGGTGATGGAAGTGAAGTCAGCAGAAAGCTTCACCTGGACACACTTTTCTACTAGGCTGACATGTAGGCATCTTTCTAGAGTACTCTCTCAGGCTTATTTTTTGCCTGACAACAAATTCTCTTCAGTGATGTGGGTGTTTTTTAATTTATTTATTTCTTTTCAGAGGTATTTATAGCTATTGTGATCTCTCTTGACAGTTGCCTAAATAAGGAGCAAAGAAGATGACAGTGACCAAAGTAAAGTTCACTGGCAGAGAATGCCCCTCCTGTTAGTGGCAAGTAGTACCATCCCATTGGCAACACTGATATTTAAAAGCCCTTTTCTTCTGCAGCACAGGTGCAGGAGAAATGGCAGAGATCACTGCAGTGCTTACTCAGTGTCACTGTGTGGGAGCATTGATTGCTCAGGTGCATGTGCTGCACCTTTCCATTATAGTTTGCCACTGAGGGCCATGCTTTTTAAAAGTCTATTTGGCACTGGACAGCAGCCCTGAGTGCTGGCAGACTGCCTTCTAGAGACATACAGCAGCAGCAACTGCCCAGCTTTCTTCCCATGGGAAAATGTTGGTGACTTTCCAAATTATCGACTTGGCTCTGGAGCGACACTGACCAGATGGCTGTTTTGCATCAGAAGTCATGAGCTGTGGAGGTTAATGGATGGATTTGGGCTTCTGGGTTCAACTTGGGAAAGAAGTTGACCAAGCCCCATGATAATTAGGTATTTGCTGATAAGAGTGGAAGATGTTTCCTCATCTTCCAGCCCCACATGCAATATTTTGGTGCTTGGAGCTGTTGGTGATTAGCCTAGCCTAGGACTGCTCCTCTGGTCAGCCACTGTGCCTGAGAACCACTCTTTCTTATAAAAGATAACAAATATTGAAATACATTCTTTCATTGGTATTCCATTTGATTTACAAAGCCCCTCAGTGCTGTTGAGAAAAATCTGGGGGCTCAAATTTCTCATGACTGTCGATAGCACCCCATTAACATTGAGATGTCTTTACAGTATTTGTAAAAAGAGTTTTGTCCTCATTTTCTCCAAAACATTTTTTGGACAGAAGCTGGCTATCATTGGGCTGAGCTACCAAGTCTCACTGAAAAGCAGAGTGCATCAGCTCAGACTTGGAATGACATGAGCAGCAAGCACCAGCCTCAGAGGATGCTGGTGGACTATCATAGATACGACCTTTTGCTGCTTCCTGTCTCTCAGAACATCTGTCCACTTTTGTGCAGGTCTCTTCAGCACACCTGGAACAGGAAATGTCAATACTGCAGGAAACAACATCCTTGTGCACAGAGAAGGGTAGAGGCACGTCTGGATCTCTCAGGTTGCCCATGGCCCGTCCTGTCCTATCTGGGATTGAGAGTATCTATTCCATCAGTAGAAGGTAGATGAAGCAGAAGAAAAGAGATGTTGGATTCTGCTTCAATACAACAGAATAGGCTTTGCTTACTCCTAAATGCTTCTTGGGAACAACACAGTGCTGAGAGGGAAGATGAAGCTCTTGATGACAGAGATAGGGAAAGAACTAGGGAAGATTCCTCAGGACTTAGAAGCTGAAAAATCTGGGAAACAAGTTGTGGGGGGTAGTGATTGTTCAGGTATTGGAAATAGCACCTCAGAAGGAGTAAGATAAGGGAAAGAGAGAAATAGGAGACAGGTGCCAAATTTGAAAGACACAAGCCAGAGAAATAGATGAGAGGAGAGAACATTTCATTCTGAAAAGAAAGAACGAATGTCAGTGCAAATTCTGGCATCTCTCTGCAATGTGGCAGTTACATTACTAAATCTAAAGACTGAGCATAGGCATCAGTGCCACCAGGAAAGAGATGGCAGGTGACAGGGCACAGACATCTGAGAGAACAGGAGGGAAGCAAAAAGTCTGAAGTGTAGAGATGGGCTGTTAAAACTCAGGCCCCTGGGAACACCAAACCTGCTGTTTACAGCAGGGGTGCCCGTGTGCCAGGGTGGTACCAATTCCACGTGGCTCATTTCATGCTGGTAATTGGAAAGGCATCACATGACAATGGGCTGGTGGCTCATCCCTCTGTGATCCGCAGAGCCGTGATCATCGCAGTCATTGTCAAAATGCCCCTCAATAGACGGCATCCTTTGTCAGCATCAACAGATCAGAGCATGCAAAGGCTTTACAGCCTAAGAGCCAGTATTGCCTTTGTCCTCTTTTCCTTCAAGAAGGCAGCAAACTACAAGCCCTGGAGGATGTAATCCAAGTGCTAATAAATTATTGATGCGTCCCTTCAGCTTTTTACTTACTAAAAGGATATCAAAGCTCATTTTGTGAATGGTCCAGACAGATTCTCTTTTGCTATATCCACAATTTGATTCACAAATATTTCACTAAGTGTTAATATTGAAACAACATAGTGTTCTCTCTTTACAGGTTTAGCAAAAGATAATAGACATGTTTTGGATTACACAGGCTCGTAAATAGATACAGTGATATGACACTTGTAACTGCAATAGATGTTTGATTTTGTAATCTTAAAAAGGCAGAGCTTATAATTAACTAGGAACACACTTTTTTTTTTTTTTTTTTTTTTTTTTTTTTTTTTTTTTTAGTATTGAAAGCCTGGTGAGATCACTGTATTTATTCCTTACAGAGAGTCTGCATAGTTCTTTGGCAGGACATACAAGTCATAGGATGGCAAGACTAACTTTATATTTAGCAATAGTTATTCTCTTCCAATATGCCTATTTGCCTAAGTGAACTAACAAACCATCTGTACTGGAAATAGTCTTTACATTACTGTCAGCTTTGGGGCAGTATGTGGCAGTTCCTTAACAACATATATTAATTTATGCTGTTTTTGGAGCAGCAGAGATGTAATTTGAAGCCCTCATATGGCAATTTTCTGGATAGGAGTGTTGCTGGAACAGGCAGCTTAGTTTTTCTCTTTCAGTAAAGTATTGTGCAAGTTTTGATGGCCAGAAATGCTCAGGATCTTCATAGTTGTCTCATCTTAAAGACAGACACCAGGCTTCCAGGTATATCTTAAAAATGGTACCAGATCTTTGCAAATTTAGCCCAAATACCATCTCTCACTAAACAGCAGAGCAAAATTCTGCCTGCTAAGTCAGTGCAATGGCCCAGCTGAGCTCAGAGAAAGGATTATCAACGTTTTTACAGTGGCATGCTCTGAATGACAGGGTGCTGATCTTAAACTGACACAAACTGCAGTTCCTGACTGCACCAGTTTCTTCTTGCTCTGAATAGACGCAGCACTGCTACACATACATGTTTTCTCTGTTCCTTGCTGGCTGTTTAGAAAGACTGAGTGACCAGGCACAAAGCCCAGAAGAGAGAGCTGATTTTTTTTGCAATATGATATACATATTTTGCAAGCCAGACCACAAACTGCTTATCACATTTTTGGTGCTATATATGTAAATATTCATAATTAATCTGTGTTAGAATAGGGTATAAAGCTTCTAAAGAACAAAAATAGCCCCTTCAGGCATCTCATAGCAGTGACACTGATCCCCTGCATTTCTGAAATTAAAAAATGAGCTTCTTTGCATAGATTTTGCAGTAGTCTCTGGAGTTCAAGCTTCCTTTTTTTGCCCTGATCCTTCAGTTTGTGAGGGCGACCTTGACAGCAGATATTGATACCTTGAGTCTGGAGCTACAGAGGTGGAAACAAAGGCACCCGGTGAGAGATGACATTTCCAAGGCTTAAATCTCAGGGATAGTAACCTTCATTTCCCTTCTCCAAATCTCTTTCATCTCTAGGCTTCTCTCCCATGTTTTGGCTTTAGGTACAGCAGAATTCTGACAGTATGGCAGGTGGGAAGATGCACCTTCCAGATCGAAAGCCTGAATTCAACTGGGGGCTACATATCCTCAGAGACAACTCCGTCTCTTGAAGGTGGAAGGGCCAATTAGCCAGTCCTTGGGACTGCTGGCAGCTGTAGCCAAACAACAATCAGGGTTGGTTTAGATGAAATAAACCAGACTTTATTCAACATCAAAAACAGACTGACTGTGGAAATGAAAATAAATTCATGAAGCTGTTCAGGCAGCACCGAAGTCCAGTGGGTATTAGATGTATTTAATAAATAAAAGCAACCATTTGGACTGGGATGGCAGACAAATCTGACAGGCTGAGCTCTGCCAGGTCTTTGTTTTCTGTCCTTGTCTGACTCAGCTTTTGAATATGATGCTCTTACTCCTGGGCTATGTGGCTCACCAAGCTGACACCTTTCTGGTGCACAGCCTCATCCTGCTGTCTGTACAAATGGGGGCCCCATCTTCTGAAAATTGTCAACCTTTTTTCTCACTGAATGGGGATGCTTCTTCATGCTGCCTTGTGGTACACTAAAGCTCATTTTTTCTATCTCCCTTCATGTTGCCTTTCATTAGGGCTTTTTAACAGTCCTTACAAGTAGAAATATGGCACAAATATAAAGTTCATTCCCAGTCCCTCAGTGCACAGTTTTCTGGCTTGGCACATTTCTCTTCTAACCACACCATCTCATCATGCCCCAGTACCCAATCCATAGCATATTTGGGAGTCACTAAAACCACCTAGACAAACAGGTATGAGCTGACAATAAAGAACACTTTTAATATCTCTCTTGCTCTATAGATCTTGGTGGGTATGTCACAGGCACTCCTTATGCATTCTTTTTGGCTCCTTTCTGTGTCCTAGATGTGACCCACTCCCTGCCTATCTGCTGACTATCCTATCCTCCAGAGATTTCCCATTGTACCACTTACAGAGAGGAGATTGGGTATTTTAAATGTGCATTCTCATGTGGTTTATAAACCTGCATTGTAGTCCCCTCCACTGTGCATCTCACAGCTCTTCTCCAGGTCTGAGAGAGGTAAAAGCCAGACTACTTTGGACATATATATTTGATGCAGCCAAACAAATGCCATTTCTGCCAGGAGGAGATGTCATCAGGCACATGTATCTGTAGCTACAGTGGCAGTCGCTGCCCTGCAGTGTAAGCCAGAGACATGTGAGGCAAAGGGAGTTGGTTAAGTGTCTCTCATGGACATCTTGCACCCCCATGAATGGGTAGGTTTCTCAACGTGGCATCAGCCAAGACTTCTCCAATGCAATGAATATCCCAACATTCAGATTTAGCAGAGCCCAGTACTTTTAGAAAATCCAAGTTTGGGGTTTTTTTGCTTTATGCATTCACACACCAAGCACCATTCTCTGCTCTACAGTCCTTCTAAACAATCTCTTATACAGCCTGAGTGCCTTGAACCTGTAGTGGCATTTTCCAGAGCAGCATGCCCAGAAAAGCAGCAAGCATGTTGTGACAGGAGTTGAAGTACGAATATTAAAGTGAAGGTTGATGCTTCAAGAGTGTTCACTTGCCTGTTTGTAAGATTTTTATGAAGGATTTAAAATATATGCTGCTCTAAGGCACAGAGAGAGATATGGATCAAATTAGATGAGCCTCACAAGAGTGTAATGAAACATGAAGCAAACATGCCAAGGTAAGATGGTGCAGTACACCAGTCCCGATCAGCCGGAGACCCAATCATGACTGGATGCGCTGAGCACAGGATGCAAGCAGGAGGAGGAAATATTGACAGGGCAGGGAGTTTGCAGGAGGCTGCAGTTGAGGGGGAAAGCCTGTGCAGGAGGCAGGTAAAACCAGAGAAGAGGCTCAGGCCTCAAGGAGGGTAGAAGGGGCGGGAGAAGCCAGGTGCCTCCATTTCTACCGCCAGCTACTCCTCCGAGAATAAGGAGGTGAAGGAGGGCAGCAGGGCCGGGGTGCAGGGGCAGCCCCAGAGCTCCGTCCCGACAGTGTCGCTCCCTGTTCCCGGTGCGCAGGTCCAGCGACCAGGGAGGGGAGTGGGGCATCGTCGGGCTGCTCCGTGAGGGAGCGCTTCCGCGGAGCAGCCTTCCTCCTCCTCCTCCTGCCCCTTCTGCTGCTGCTGCTGCTGCCGGGCCGCGTCCCGCCGCCAGCCCGGGCGAAGTCCGGGCGCTGGGGAAAAGCGGGAGAAGCGGCCGAGGCTGAGCAGCGAGCGGCAGAGGCGTGAAAATGCGCTGAGACGGGGTGGCCGGCGGCGGGGGCGCACCGGGGCGGGCGGGGCGCGCCCGGGGATGGGGAGCGAGGCGCACCCTGAGAAGGAGACAAGAGGGGGCACCCCGGAAGGGTAGGGGTTGCGAGGTCGTACCCCGGGAAGGGGGCACACCCGGCAGCTCCCAGACGCCCGCAGAGGCGCGCCGGGAGCCGCCGGGCAGTCGCCTGCCCACCTGGGGGGGCCGGGAGCGGCCGGGGCACCCCCCCACTCCGCCTCGTCTTTCTCTCCTCCCCTCCGCCGCCTCCTTCCCTCCCTCCCTGCCCGCCTGCCTGGGATGGTGGAGGGAGTCGGGAGCACCCGGCAGGGCGGCCCTGGGCGCGGGGGGCTGCTCGCCCCAGCCCCGGCCACGGCGCGGGGCGCGGTCCGCGGGGGGCTCCGCCGTCTCGGGGTCCCGCAGCCCCCGCCGCCGCCGCGACTGCCGGTGATGGCCAAGGATGTCCTCGGAGGGGGAAGCCGAGGCGGCTGCTGAGAGCGGGCCGGGCAGCACCCCCGCGCCGGGGGCCGCCGCCGCCGAGCGGGAGGAGGTGAGCGGCGGCGGGGGCGTCCGCCCCGGGCCGGGCGGGCCGGGGGAGACCGGAGGGGCAAAAAGCAGCCCCGCCGCGGGGACGGGGTGCAGGGCCGTGGGGTGCGGGGAGCCGCGGCGGAGGAGGGCGCCCCGGCTTGGGGGTGTTCGCGGAGCGGGGAGAACCGAGGAGCGCAGCTAGAGCCCGCCCGGGTACCTGCAGCCGCGGTGCGCTGCGGTGCTGCCCCGCCGCGCCCTGCAGTGCCGGGGCCGCCGGCCGGACCCCCCGAGCCCCCCGCGCCGGCGGGGCGGCCGCTGCTGGCGGGGTTTGACCGGCCGGCCCCCGGCGCCCAGTCCTGCGCCGGCTGCCGGGCTCGGGAGGCGGCTGGGCCGGCGGCTCTGCGCCGGAACGATGCAGCGGGGGCCAAAGGGGGCCTGCCCAGTGGAAGTTTGGCCGAACGAGCCCCTTTTGGGGTTTGGCCTAGGAGAGCCTGCCTCTTCCCTGGGACTTGCGAAATGGTCAAGGAGACTGCAGCTCTGCGAGGCACGGGTGGAGGTGGCCGGAGAGGCGCACGGAGCATGAGAACGGGCTTGCAGTCTGCGGCTCTGTGGCTTTCAGGTGTTTGGGGGCAAAGGAGGAGGTCATGCCTCTCCTTTTCCCTCGGGGCCTAGGCACTCCTCTTGCCTAGTCTGCAACAAAAAACAGTAGAGAAAATACAACGTAATATGTTTCTTCAGATCATCTGTGAAGCACTTACTGTGGCCTTGCACATCATAGAGAGGGAATAATGGATGTGTCTGAGTGTTGACACGGAATCCTGAGCCACAAGGTATTGGCCAGACAGCACTGCAGGGCTGTGTGACAGTAGGTGACAATGTGTGTGTCCTATCCTGCACACTTGGGACAGCAAGCTGTCCTGTTTTAGAAATACCTGGGATTTTCTCCTACGCCTAATGTAGCCTTTGCTTCCAATAGTTTTGACAGGTCTGCCATTTACGTCATATAATCCATGTGCAGTTCATGGAAGTGAGTGAACTTCCTTCATCATATGGAGTTAAAAACAAATGTACGTGTTCCTAGGAATGCAGAGAGCAGCCTTGAAACAGGCTTAGAGAAGAGAAGATTGAAAACAGAAGTGAAAGCAGCCCTGGAACATTGCTGTGTGCAGTTAGTCTGCTTAAAGCTTTTGTTAACAGGTCCCGTGGCTCATCAACAGTCACATAATCCTGTAGTCAAAATCCAGTGGCCTCAACAAAGCCTACGTGAAGCTGCAGGATACTTAGCTGAAAACCAAACAGCAGTTCAAACTACCTGTAATTGAAAATTGGCTTTGCAGCTCAGGTTGAAAAAACTGTCATCCATGGGTGAAAATAAGGGTTTTCTCCTGTTTGATTGCTTTTTAAACACCTGCGACACAGTTCACCGTGAAGAGCTGTGGCTGGATCCAGGATACAGCTGGTGTTCCAGCAGTAGAGCACACCAATGTAATTACAGCCCTGCAGATGATCAATAGATATTTAATGCTGGAAGGGATTTTTTAATTTATTTGGTCTAGGACCAGGAGCTACTGAAGGCTTTCCAGTGTATTAAGTCTGCCATAAAAACATCTAAGCCATTTGTAGAAAGAAAGCACTTGATCTCTCTGCTAAGCACTATCTGTATCTTGCTTCATTCATCCTGTTGTCAGTTTTCTGTTCCAACACACACATTTGCACATTTGAGTCTATATCTCAAATGCCTGTGGTATCTTAACACTGCAGTCCTACAATGTTGGTCTTTCCTCATGCCTTCCCCATCACCATGCAAATAGTCTTTTTGCACCTGGGCCTGCAGTTGCATGTAAATGCCCTGTATTGGTATTAAATGGGCATTTCATGGGTTCCTCTGTTAAGCCCTGTCATTTATGGATTTCACTTAGATCAAATGCACATAGCCTAATGGTAACAATGACTGAAAATTGCCTTTATTGGGTATTAAATGAATACAACCCTGAGCTAGTAACGGAGAATGTGTCTGAAGTCTCAAGTTTTTATTTTTGAAAGGAGGACAAGCAAAGCTGCAGCTGTGGAGCAGGAAGGAGAGCAGCAGTTCAGTTACCTGCCTTGGCCCTTGTCCTCTACTGCCAAGGACCATGTAGGTTTCTTGCTGACTTTACTGAATGTCAGAGCAAGCCCTCAGATTACCTGACAGTGCTCTGGTTTGGGTTTTTTCTTATGAAACATTAATTGCTTGAGCTGCATGACCTGGAACAGATGTGCTTTTGTTATTAGTGTAGGATTCTACCATTCCACCAACTCTTATGAAGAGGAATCAAGATCTTTCAGGGGACAGTCTGCAAAGAATTCCTTCTTCCAAATGTTTCTGCAGTTATTGCTGAAGATTGATTCTCTGGAGATGTTTGCCTTTGCTTTCCTCTCTGAAACAGCAGAACCTGCTGCTCTGTACCTCCCTGGTTAAGCAGTAGGCTGGCTGCTTTTCTTGTTACTGTGACAGCTTATGCCTGCACCAAAGAGTTGATGGTGACTTCTCTTAATTTCTGCCAATTTATAACTCAATTGGGAAATGGTCTTAAATAATCTTTAAAACTTAGTTGGAAATCAGGAGAGTTTTTTTCAGGAAAACAAAGCTGGAGAGTAGAAACGTCATTTTTTGTTTCCAAAGCCAAGTAATCACTGAAGAAAGCTGAAAGCAGCAGCCACTTGACATTTTGAAATATGTATTTGTCTTGTCTGTACTGGCAAAGTCAAACAGCAGTTGTCCGTGCCTGTTTTTATCTTCTCTTCCATATTTAAAAACTTAAATGGGGTATGACATAATGTAATCAGTTAATCTATTTAAATAAAAGGGAAAACCTCATGAGTCAATGTTCCTGAAACCCACTCATTGGCTTTCTGATGGAAATTTTACAGAAAAGTGGGGCCACTTAAAACTGCCTCATTTGCCTTGTGTTGCCACTGCAAAACACAACAGGGGCTAATTTGTAAAGTGCTACTTGTGGTCACAACAATGCCAAAGGGGTGTTACAAGTTAAGAAACCATACATAGTGCTTGTTTGCAGGCTACAGCTTTACAGGCTGTTGGGTCAGAAGGGCAGCTGGGACCTTTCCTCTTCAGTGTGCTCCTGGAGAGACACCCTCTGCTTGTGGCATTGGCTCCATTTAGTTATCCAGCTTTTTTATCCTTTTCCCCCCATGTATGTTTTATTTGTCAAGGCTTATTTTATGGCATTGAAAACACCAGGCATAAAGCCCTTACTAACAGACCAGTCAGCTTTAAATTGTCCCCATGTATGGGCTGAGTTGTACCCAGGTGGATGAGAGGTTAAGCAAAAGCTGCTGAGATATTATTGGGTATCAATCTCCAGAGAGGGGCTATTTCATTTTAAACCTCCCCCTTCAAAAGCTGCCCAGGGCACTCACACAACAGATGCTGCCCAGAGGAGGGTAGGAAATGACTGCGACATGATTCCCAGGAAAACTCTTTTCCTTCTCCTTGGCTCTTCCAAACCTCATGCAAAAATCTGCTCAGCTAATCCCCTGAATGATAGGTGCTGGTTAGCCTGCTGGAAGGCTGTCACCATCCCAAGTGAGTATGATTGACCAAACAGTTATCTTTTTAAGGCAAAGTGCAGGATGTTCCCCCTCTTGCATGAAGGTCAAATAGGACAGGTCCCTTTCTTCCACTCCTGCCCTTGGTCTATTCAGCAGACATAAACTAAAGAGTGCTCCTCATTCCTTGTTCCAAATTATTTCCCTCATAGAGAAAAAGGAAAAAGTCCATCAGGAATGGCAGTATTTTTCATGATCCTGCAGTTTCAGGCAGTATTTGCATTGCAGATTCTGTCATAAGAAAATCCATGCTGAGCCATTGCATCTTTTTTCTGCTTTTGTTCTTTTTGTTGTCCCACTTTATCTTCTGATCACATGTCTGCTCTTGGGGCCCTGGAGTTGGCTGTCTTCTCTGCACTTCCCATGACAAACTGTCAAGAGTTTTTTAAAAATAGATAGGAAATACCAAATGAATGTGTCTGAGCTCTGAAGGGCAGCCTGGTCTCCAGTTGTGTGGGCCACTACAGACAGAGTCTTCTGCTCCTCGCCACCGTGGCTGAGAATGAAGTGAATTGCTCCTTCAGGCTGACTTTTCAGTCAATCCCTCCAGCAAGGGAATTTTCTCAGTGAAGTGCTGGACTGTAGCAACTGTGGAGCTCATGGAGTTGTTCTACTGAAGGGCTACAAGGACAATTTAGGCAAATGGCTGTTAAATGTGTAGATGTCACTTCATGGGAAAGGGACAGACTAGGTGGCTTGGTGGTAGGTCCCCTTCAGACTTGGTTTCTAACGCTGTTCTTTCAGGTGAACAGACAGTCACCTTATACTGGTGGAAGAGCCATGGGTCTGCACACTTTTTGGAAGCTCCAAATACTCTCCTTGTTCTCCCTTTCTCACTTCAGAGACCCCAGAGGATGATCTGCCCCAGGAAGGGAGGTGTGGATACCAAGGATGCTTTGCAATCAGTGTAAGCCATTGCAAGAGTGAGGTAGGAGGTGTCTTCTCCCTGGAAATGCAGCACTTTACTTCCTTTCATCTGTTTCTACACCTTGGAAGAAAATAGCTCAGATCATTGCCAGTGACCAGGGATTTGTGGAAACAGCGAGTAAAAGGATTAAAGTATCCCCAAGTAATCCACAGTGAGTTTCTCCATGTGTCACAAATTGACATCAAAAGTAGTGGCTGCTGAGCTATCACCAGCACTGTAAGGCCCTTCAGCTGTTACAGTGACACTGTTGTGACACAGCAGATGCAGCTGTGTCTGAGTTTTCACAGTTCTACTGTGAAAGTTCTACTTCTTGGATAAAGTATGGTTAAGTAATTAATTAGTTTTTAAGTTCTAATAATGGAAAATGTAGTTCACTTTCAGCCTCCAATAATTCATTGTGCTCCTCAGAGCTTAAGACGTTAAAGTTAAAAATAACACATAGTGAAACTTTTCGAGGTCACAGTTGCTGCAACAGCTCTGTTAACTCCCCAAAACTCTAACAGGGCAGCTTCATTTCAGCAGCACCCTGCAGGGGAGCCAGCCACGTGTTATAGCAGCAGTGGGGCTGGACAGGGCTGCCAGCAGCACCACACGGTGGGGCAGGGGTTGAGGGTGCCAGCTCCTCCCTGGGGGCTGGCTGCTCTGCCCACAGCACATCTCCCCTGCGGTAAAAGCAAGGAAGACAAGTGCCTGAACCAGGTGGGACAGGTGACGAGTGGGAAAGATGGAAGAGCCTGGCTGTGCGTGGCACAGGAGGCTGGCAGCCTCCCAGTGTGGGGTGAAGGTTGTGAAGCAGTGTCTGATGTAGCTGGCAGCCTCTCTCAAGGTGCCACGCATGCCCCTGGGAGAGGGTGAGGGGGCTCACAGCCCCTGAAATGTGTCAACTTCTGGCCTCCGTGGTTTTACATCAGGTGAGTAATGCACAGAGAATCCCAGCTCACACACAGCACTGTTCCTATACAGCTGAGGTGTTGCACATCCCAGGTCGGCATTCAGCCACCAGAGCCCTTGGTCAGGAAAGATTGGTAGTACTGGGCCTCAGCAAGACGGGCTGGAAACAGCCACCAGCTGGTGGGAGCTGGGCCTGGCAAGGTCAGAGCTGACAGCAAAGGGCAAAGAGCAGGTCATGAAGGGTCCTGCTCCTGACAAAGAAACCAAGGGTAGGTAATTGAGGTGGCTGGCAAATGAGGAGTCTGAAGAAAGTGACCTTACCAGGGAAGAGAGTGGCATCAGTCAGAGAGTTCTGCAGGTGATGGCTTTGGGAGAGAAGTGATTTGTGGTATGGATTTATGGATGGAGGCCTTCTTCATACTCCTGAAGAAGAATGGCCTGAGAATTGTGGGGTACAACACGCCCACAGGAACAAACCATGCCATCTCCCCCACGCTGCAATGGGCAGAGGGAGCACAGAGCACCGTGGAGGCTGGGGTGGTAGCATCTGCCAGTAGAGCTTTGCCAGCATTAGGGTCCCTCTAAACACCAAAAATAAAGAAAACAACTCCCTCATGGCTTCCTAGAGGTGAGGTGGCCAGGCAGAGGTGCCAGTACCTGGCAGAAGAGGGGTGTAGTGAGGGCATGTGCTGAAAGGGTGGGGATGACAGTCTGCCTTCAGGCCTGAGGTGTTCCATGGTTCTCTGCAAGGGATTGCCTGTCAGCAGACCAGGGCAAGGAGGTAAATCCTCTGCTTCCCACCAGCTGGTACTCAGAGTGACAGGGTGCAACAGTGTGCATGCAGATTATGTACCTTCCTGGAGTGTGCTGCTGCAATGCTCATGTGAGACCATTTCATAAGTGCTATTTTTTCAGTGTCTTCAGGAGGTGTAAGAAGGTGTGCTGGCAGCATGCCATGGGTCAAAGTCAAGGCAAGAAATAAAAGCCAGGTGTCCTGGCTCTCAGGATCCCTTTTAACCATTAGGTTTTTAAATGGATTTTCAGTGAAGTTTTCACCTGCTGTGCTGTCACATATTGCTGCAGAATGTGTCACAGAGAAGCAAGAGGGAGAGAGAAATGATATTTATAATGAAAACTTGTTTCTCCCAGGGAAGCATTAGCTGCTGGGATGCTCCCTTATCTTAAGCAGAGCGCCATTATAAAAACCTGACGGTGCTGAGGTCACAGCTGTGTTCAGCAAGGTGCAGAGATGGAAACACTCCCCAGATCTGACAGAGCAGCTGAAGCCCCAAGTAGTGGCTGGGTGCTATTGTGAGAGATGCTCAGCTTGGCAGCATGAAGGACCTGGCATGGCCACAGCCTGAGTGCAGCAGCCCAGCACCATGGGGCTGGTACTGCCTGTGCTGAGGTGTGCCCGAAGGGCTCCGGCTGGGAAGTCATACATGGGAAGGCTGGAAGTTGACAGTTCCAATCACACAGCCATGTTGTTCTGGTTTAGCTAGATAAAAGGATGGCATTGCAAATAAGTGAGAATAAAAATAAAATGCCATGGTTCTGGGCAAACTTTCATTCAGAGGTCTCTTTGAAAGACTTCCCCAGGCTTCACTGGAGCTTGGATCAGTCCTGGATTATATTTCTCCTGGGAACTTGAGAGCTGTTTCTATATCCTTCATTTAAATCTCAAGGTGTTCCTTTAGACCGAGCAAAGATTAAAAGGGATTCCTAATAATTAACTATTTTTCTCATTTATGAAGTCTCTAAACAGAGGCCTTCAATGACTAAGCTGCAAACTAGAGAACTGGTGTGGAACTAACTCCAGCTTCCTCCTCCTCCTTCCATCCAAGAATGTCTTTACTGGCTCTCTGCTTTTCCCCCAGGGAAGCTGGTCTGTAGCTGTTGTCCAGCTTGCCTTCAGATCAGTCCCTCACTTCCCCATGTTGAGGCTGAGGGAAGGTTGGGTAGGACACAAGCCCTGTGGCAGTGATGAGAACACTAAGGCACAGGACGTGCTCCTCAAGGATGAGGAGAGCACCAGCCACCCTAGGAACCTGGGAGTGGGAATGAAGAAGCTTTCATACACCGCTGGACTATGGCACTAAGATCCCCTGCTGCAGGCAGATGGTGTGCACAGCACAGGAGAACACACACCTGCTGGAGCACAGCCAGCCTCCTCTCCCTGCTTGCTCCTCTCTCACCCCTGGGGAGCTGCATCTCCTGTGTAAAGGTGGGAGCAAAACAGGCATTACAGGATTCCTGGTGAACCTTGATGAGACTTTGTCAAGCACAGAGGCTGGCAGATAGCTACTGTTCTCTCTCTCTTCTCTTCTCTTCTCTTCTCTTCTCTTCTCTTCTCTTCTCTTCTCTTCTCTTCTCTTCTCTTCTCTTCTCTTCTCTTCTCTTCTCTTCTCTTCTCTTCTCTTCTCTTCTCTTCTCTTCCCTGCTGTTCCCATCCCTCAAGGACTGAAGCAGTGGGAGCTGGTCCCACTGCCCCTTCTGTGTTCCCTTGGCTGGTGTCAATTTTCCCTTTATCTCAGCAAAGCCACTGAGTGGGCAGCAGTCAGCAGCTGCACCTGGCTGATCCCTGGGGCTGTGGCACTTTTGTGCTGCCGGCGGCATGCCAGGGGTGCAGGGAGCTGGCTCTGGCTCTCACAGGCTGGAGCACTGCTGAGGATTGCTCCTCTCTGCAGCCACAGGACGAACAGATGGATGGATGCTGCCATCAGCCTTTTTTTTAGTGTGTCCCTGCAGTGTGGGAACAGGGGCAAGGGCACCTGCCCGGGCACCTCTCTGCAGTGTGGCTGGCTGTGGTGGGGGGCAGTGGCTGCCTAGGCATGAGGCAGACTGCAAAATACCAAGGGGCAAAGGCAGCTATGGCTCCTGTGGCCTCACTAATCCAACAGTGGCTGGGAACTGCATCCCAGGAGCTTTCCTGCAGGTATGTGATGCTTTTATCAGTTAACTGATAAATGTTGACTTAAGCCACTTAGACATACCTGTAAAATTTACCCCATGTCTACTAGAAACCACTAATATTCAAGGCAGGGGAGTAGCTAATATGAGCTAAGTACTTGGGTGCTTCAAGTGTAGAAAAAAGAACTGTTCTTGGGGTTACTCTCTTATTCTGAGGCAGCTTGAATCCCAGCTTTCCTTTTCTGATGAGCTCATATCCAGCATTGGCATTAGTGGGAAAAATCCTCTGCCTCCAAATAAGCTCTTTATATTGGTATGAAGTTGAAAGGCAGTGGCAGCAGCATCAGCAATTTGGGGGGGAAACAGTAATTCTGTTAATGCAGCATTTTGGTGATCTTGTAAAATTCTGCCACAAAAACAGCCCTAATTTCTATTTTGTAAATCGTGACCATTTTGTTGCTAGGATTCCTTGGCACTGAAGATGCAACTGCACAATTTTCCTTGGAGCAGCATGAGGAAGCATCACTTGTGGACGTATTTAGGGCCCAATTCTTGTGACACTCACATCTGCACCCTTTTATTGTACTGAGTGGCTTTCCCATCCTGCTGCAATGAGCAGCAGATATGTTGGCAGGGATCCAAATGGCTGTTATTTCTGGGATTTCCTTTATTTCTGCTTGAAGAACTCAGAAGTATCCTGCAGGACCTAATCCTGAGTCTGACATTTTAGAGTACTGTAGGCTCCTTGTGTCCTGACCTCTGCTTTCCTCCTCTTCAGATTCTGGCTTGAATCCATGAGGAGGATTGGTGTGAAATAATGGACTGTCTTTGTGTGGTATTTCAGGGGTGTCCTAGCATCTGAAATTCAGGTGGATCAGCAAGATTTGTGTCTTTTCTTAGTCCTGACTTGCCCTGCAATAGGCTCTGCTGCATAAAGGATTTAATGATACCATTTTGTGCATCTACCTACCCTGAGGTGTTCCCCTGGCAGCTCCCATGATGGAAGGAGGAGATTATGTCTCCACAGGGATTTAAACCAGACAATCCCTGCTCACCACAGGAGGGCAGTTGCCAATGCCTGAGCCAGTGATGCTACAGATACATGGAGTGCATGATGCAGGTTCTTATTTCCAAAGCTAGTAACAGCATTTCTGCTATACATTGACATCATGGCCCCCGCCTGCAGGAAGTTTTTATTCTCACAGGAGTTTCGTGGCAGAGGAGCAAATAGATGTGCAGCAACCAATCTGCTGTGCGTTCAGGGACTGGAGGGAGATTATCTTTGCTGCAAAATGGCCTTTTTTTGGTTGCCTTCTATCCCTTGTATTTCCCTTTCCTTGCTGCTGGCTCAGCAGGAGCTAGGAGTAATGGGCTTCTGGCCGTTCAAGACGGATGGCAGGAGGCATTTTGTTTCAGGCTCCCCGGGAGGGGATTGATGAGATGACTGTTGTAATATCTCCCTTTCTCCTTACCAGGCCCTATTACTGATACCCCATGTGGTGCCCAGATTGGGTCACGTGGTAGAGGAGCTCTTCTGCCCACCATTACACCAATGTCTGGGTTAGCACAGCCCGTCAGGCTCCTTCTCACTGTATTAATGAGCATCAGACCTGGGAGTTCATTTAGCCCTGGAAAGCAGTGAGAGGTTGCACTTCTCCTGCAATTGTCATCTCCCTGCTCACCCCAGACTTCTTAGGCTGGTCTTTCACCAGAATCACCTAAAGAGCTAGAAGATGATAGCTGCACCCACATCTGTTGTGGCTGCTTGGGGACAGTGGATAGAAATCTCCCTGTCCACTGCAGAAGTGGTGAAGCCCTTCTCAGCACCAGAGGCTGGTCCTGGTGTAAGGGCTTTCCTCAGTTCTGATTAATAGCACAGCCTAGGGCTTTTCTAGCAAGGACTCTGTAGTCCCCTCTGTGTTATATCCTGCCATCAGGAGCTGGAATATTCTCCCCTATCTTGACCAAGATTGAGGAGTCTGTCACAGTTAGAAACAAAATTCTGCTTTCATCCAGACTCTGGTCACCACCTGCCAAAGTGTATGACTTGTGGTTATTGATTACTCTTTCCCTCTCAAGTATCTCATTGGGATATATTAATCACAAGCATAAATCCACAGGGCAAATTCAGTTATGATTGGTGCTAATTTATCCACCATTTTTCTTCTTTCTTATCTGATTTTATCTCTTTTTTTTTCACAGTTCTCTGTCAGTGTTTTCCCCATTCCTTTTTCCCCGTGGACAGGAAGATTATCTTTGTTAAATAAGAGAGGAAAAAAAAATACAAGATTAACTCTTTGCTTACATGAGTAATCACAAGATGTGGGGTTGTTTTGTTGTTGAAGACATTAAAGTCACCCTGTATCCCCAAAGCCAGGTTATCACAGAGAGCAGGAGCGTGCTGTTATGCCACATCCTGCTGAGACACAGCTGCAGCCTTGGCCCTGCAGCAGGCTCTCACCTCCATGGGTATCTCTGGTCCAGTTTAGCACAGCCTTATCCTACCCCCCAGGCTGTGGGTAGGAGAGAGGAGCATAGGTCTGTTTTTGGGGGAAGTTCCCTGCAGTGAGAAAGCAGCTATTCAGGAGTATCAGCTTTCCAGGCCATGGATGGGCTGGGGTAACTGCTGGCTCACAGGATGCTTTGGTGCTGTCAGGCTCAGTGCTGCCTCCATTAATCTTCACCCAGTCCTTTCTCTGGGTGTGATTCCCTCCTGCTCCTGCCTGGGCTCTGTCCTCATCTGCCAGCAACCTCCCCCTGCCTCAGTGGCACTAGCATTTGGAGCATGTCCTGGCTATCCTTTTCCCTCTTTCACTTCTTCCTACCTTCCGTGTTTCCCCCTCATTTCTCTAATTCCATTCAGGCCACATCTTTGCTACCCTCTGTTTTCTCTCATTCTTTCATTTTAGACATGATAGCATTTTCCTTCAGCAGATTTGCAGCTCTTGAGGTCAGCCACCAAGGACAAATACACACAGGATTTAAAAGGACAGGAAATGCTTTTGATATGACATCCCCAAAGGAGGATTTTAATGCTTTTGAAAATGGGGAACACAGGTTCCTGTCTGTGAACCAGGCACAGACAGTCAAGCTTGGGCCCCAAACTGTCCACAAAACAAACAGAATAAATTTGTGCTGCAGCAGCATATTTTCTGCTTATACAGCTCATGCTGGAGTTTTCAAGGAGACTGAAGAATTAAGTCTGACAGAAGAGGAAACAGTCATTTTGTCAATAGACACATATGGAGATACAGCAAGGATAAGGCAAAATTATAGATCAAATGTTTAAAGAATGTGACTCCAAAATAATTTGTTGTATCTCCTTTAGACATCACAGGCTATTTCTTCCCCTTCTATTGGTGTCAGTTTGGCAACTTTCAGTTCAAATTTACTGTGCCAGTCAAAATTGTCAGGGGACAAAACCAGAGGTTTTTTCAGTGTCACTGTAACCATTTGCATGCCATGAGCACTAGTGAGGCAGCTAGAAGGAGAGATGCTTCAAGTCCACACTGCTACACAGCTACTTCTGGGGTAAAATACAGCTGCTGCTGAAGGTCATACATAGCAAGCTAGGTGATACTGTGCTCTGCTGAGGCTTTGCAGGTTTTCTCTTAGTGTGGTATGCAGAACTGCTCGTGGAATTATTCCTGGCAGTGAACACTGGAAATGTGAGGAGCACCTCAGTGTCCACATAAAGCTTACAGCCTTGTTTTTGTGATTGGCACTTAACTTTGTGAAAGAGGTTGTCTAGTTTAAGTTAATGGGGTATTTAGCTATTAGACTGGCAGAGTTCTGCAGGAATAATTACCAGATTTGACACTGTTCACTGGAATTAGGCATAAAATCACTGCTGGTAACATTTACAGTTGGCACAAACAGTAGCAGGCGGGTCTATAATGATGAGATGGGCACAATTCTCCTTAGGGATCTCCTGCTTTTGATAATTTAGTTACTCAGTCCAAAGCCAAATGTGAAGTTACACATTTCAGGGTGGAGAGTGCAGCCAACATTTCAGCTATCCTCAGAAAGAGTGACTCAGAAAATACCTGGGAGCCAAGTGAGTGAGGGGTTGAACATGAACTCCTGGGATGTTGCTGGGCGGAAATCTCTTAATGCAGATCTTGAAGACAGTAAAAAGGGGGAATGAGTGGGAGTGGAAGGTGATTTTACTTTTTGGTATGATGCCATTGAAATAAGTGCTGAGGTCCTGTATTTACTTCCAAGGTACAGACTTAAGAAGGATCTCAAGGTGCTGAAGGGAGAGCAGAGCACCAGAAAGAGCTGGAGCAGTGAAGTGAAGGACTTGAAGACTTTGGCTCCTTTATATTGTCAAAAAGAAGGCTGAGAGATGTCATAATTAGAATGGAAAAGTCTCTTCTGAGTGAGAAGGCAGTCATATAAAAGAAGTCTTTCATCATTTGGAGAATGGACATCCTCACTGCCATGAATGGGAGCTGAAGTGAGACAAAATTACAGAGTCAATTTGTAAATTAAAAAAAAAAAAATTACGAAGTTTATCACCAGAACAAAATTCAAAAGGAATTGCAGGTTCTTAGTTTCTTTTAGGCTATCAGTTAAAACAGAGTGTATTTATGGAAGATGAGCTTTTACCAGCCACTGGTTTCTGGGCTGTCTGTAGGATGGCAGAGTGAAATTGCATTGCCTGTGAGACACAGGAGCTATGAGGAGAAGGCATAGTGTCTCCCAGTCTTAAGGTGTAAATGTAAATTGGGTTGTAATAGAAGCTGAACCTTCGTGACCAAGCATAACCATGCAAAGTTATAGGAGAAGTTTCTGTGGCTGCCTGTGAGGGCTGAAGAACTGTCTGGTTGTTTATTGTCTAGTAAGAATCCCTGCCACTAGTGGAAGGCTGTGCATGAGTCCTGCTACCAGGTGTGCTTGTATCCAGAGGCCAGCAAAAACAGTGGGCCAACACTGGTGAAACAGAGGCACTGGAGTTTCTGGTTAGGCGTTCAAAAGCCTGGGCTGGTGGAATCAGTTTGGGCTTCTCTGAGTGTGGCCCTTCTCCTCCTGCTAAGTGGGGAGCTCCTTTAGAAGAACAGGGATAGACCTTGGCGTCTGCCTTGAGGAATTAATTTGTTCTATGTACCCATCAGAGAAAGGGAACCTAGAGTCATAAGCACAATTTGCTTATACAGAAATGTCTTGTTCTCATTCTTTAGCATCAGTGTTATATTTTAAATGTAGCCTTTTAAGGAAAAGTCGGGGTTTGATGGAAAGTAATTTTTTTTCATTCTTGGCCACCCCCAGTGCAGTCACTTTCAGGCTTACTTAGGGTGGTCGCCAGCTACAACTTACCTACCAGTGTCCTAAATCTGGTCACTTGTGGGGAGTCAGGGGTTGGGTCAGAGAGCCAAAACCCTGACACCACCAGGCCTTTGCTCCTGCCACCAGAGCACGCTCTGCCCCAGATGTTAAGCAGGGGATGTGCCGGGCTGTGCACGCCCCCTCAACTCTCTCTCCGCCTCTTTACACAAGGCAGGATTAACAGCCCAACTCTGCACACTCCTACAACACAGAGCACGTTTGAATGGTTTTAATTATGGTTGCTGCAGCCAGGACCTGACCTGCCTGCTGTTGAGCCAGGAGGAGCTGGGTGGGTATGCCTGTGCAAAGGAGGCTCCACCTCAGCCCTTGCAAACCTGCTTTTGATCTTGGGCATCTGCCATCAGAGGTGCCTTTGAAGGCAATTGCCCTTTCAGCCACTGCCTGGATGTTTTATCATTTGCAAGCTGAGTTTCTTAAAGGAGAAGTAATCAAAATGTTGCCAGCCTGGAAACTCCTGTCTCCTACAGGTGTCAATTGAAATTCCAGTTCTCCATCAGCAGTTAGGGATTTCCAGACTATTTTCCAGTGACTGTGGTCACAAATTAAATAGCATCCATCATTTTAGTGTCTCGGAGTGCCCCACATCACCAGAGAGCAAACAAACCATATGGAGGTGACTGAGTGGTGCACAGGTCCTTTGCTCTGTCTGAGCTTTCTAGAAAGGATGAGCCAAAAAACTCAAACACAGAGCAGCACCACTGAGCTGACTAACTGCCTGGGGCCAGGGACAGCTCAGGGCAGGCTATCCCTAGACCTTGTCACTCTCCACAAGGTTCACAACACAGATGCCTACAGCCCTCCCCACTCATGCTAGCCTCTCACTCGTGGCATTTTCCTTATTCATGCTGAGCTCTGCTGAAGAATTTGGAAAATATTTTTGGTTACTGTTTTTAATTGTTCTAAGAGTTAAGTGAATTTGGCATGTGATGGTGGATAGTTTCAGTAAGAGTTACCAGGAGTTTCCAATCCAGTCAGGTGCAGTGAGAAGGGAGGCCTCTGAAATCAGCTTAGCAGCATGCCAGAGACTAGCAAGATGTTATTAACAGCATGTGTATTTAACACAACTTGAAAGTCATAAACAGTGATACTGACAGCTCAGCTGTGCTGCTTCATGGCATTCCATTCATAACAGGAGATTTTTAGTACTGTCATCAGAGCAGGTTGGGACCTTTTGGGTGAAACATTTGAGTTGACAAATCCATTCCTCTTCACAATATGTGGCTGTAGAATCACAGAACAGTTTCTGTTGGAAGGGACCTTCAAAGCTCCTGTGGTTCCAGCCCCCTTCCATGTGCAGGGACGTGTTGCACTAGACCAGGTTGCTCAAAGCCTGTCCAACCTGGCCTTGAACACTCACAGTGATGAGGCATCCACAGCTTCTCTGGGCAACTTGTGCCTCATTTAATCTCATTTAATGTCAGGATGTTTCTCAGGTCAATGCTGAAGCCCAAAGCAAAGCCCTCCACAAGCAGGAGAGGGAGGACATCTCACTTGGTTTGGGGTAGAGAATAAAGTCCTTTAGTCCTTGCTTGCAGACAAAGTGACTGGCAACTGAGCCTCCATCTATTCTAGTCTCTGTTCGACTCTGGCTTTCTGTCAGGCTCTCTGTCTCTGCTTTCTACAATTATTTCTCTATTAAGATTTTCCAGGGGTTATGCTTTTATTCCACATCAAAACAGCACAGATGCCACAGCATTCCTCAAAGGATGCAACTCCTGTTCACTGGCTAGCCCAAGTTATCATGGAAATTATTAGTTTCCTTAAGCATCTGTATTCAGCCAGAAATACAAGCTTGCCCTGCTTCAATCTGAAACACTGTGCACGGAAAGAAGAAAATTCCACACAGTACCACAAACATAATTCTTGTAAGAAGGTGGTATGTTAATTAATAAAGTCTGGGAGCCACTGGTTTAACATACTAATGAATTTGTTATGCAGAGAGAGATGAAAAGATATATTTCCTTATTAGATTTTTGAATGTCTGATACCTTTATTGTAGTTATGTTCTATTTCACGTCTTTCTTACAAACATTCTAATAGTGTTTCTAATAGTATAATTGTGTTAGATAATTAGTTCACCAAAGAGAAGGAGAAATAGGGAGTTATAGGCCAGATGAATGTGGTCAGAACTTGAAACAGGCAGGACAGCTGTGGGGGTAGACCCTGGAAGAGAGATCCTTTTATAACTGAGGACCTGCAGAGACTGGGCTTTGCTTAGGAACAACAGCAGGAGTGACACCGTGGGTCAGAAAAGCAGGTGAAAGACCTTGTCTTTTTTACCAAAGAGTTTTGAACATGAAGGCCCTGCTGAGCTGGACTGGTAGTGTGTGGATCAGATGGGGCAGTGGGCTCTATGGCTGCATGTCTTCACTAATGCAAAGAGGAGAGAAGCTGCCTTTTTTGCAGGCTGCTGTGAGAATAGTGGAGAAAATCTGTCCTGGGCTGATCCAGCCCTTTCTGGTCAGTGGGTTGAAGGCCACTTTTGAAGTGCCTCCAGAGGATGCATACAGAAATGTCATCTTGGACCTGCAAACCTCTGAGCTACTGCCAACCCAGCTGGGTGCTGCTCTGTGACTGGTGGAACCAGAGCTGTCTCACCCCCCAAAGGGGAGATGGCATTTCATGGAAATAAGCACATTAGGAGGCATTTGCCCACTCTGATATGGCCTCTGATAGTCCTAAGCAGCAGGGCTGGTTGAACCACCCCTTGGGCAGAAGCCAGCCTGTGGGTTGCAGGTTGGACCACAGAGAAGTTGTTAGTCAAAGCAGGTGAGATAAAGGAAGGTGGGATTGCAGTGCCTTTGGCAAATAGTGTCCTAACTGGCATGGGACAGGGCCAGGCTGACAGTGCTTCCAACAAATAATAGATAAAAACGGGGTTCCTGGAGCTCCATGGATGACTTAAGCACTCACTTTACATTGAAACTGACTGCTGGGCATTTTTTAATGTGTCCACTGGCACTGTTCACTGTGTGAACCATAAGTGATTTTAAATGAGAGGTACCTGCAGAAGTCTGAATGAGAACAAAAATTTATGTGCTGGGATATTGTCCTGCTGTTCCTTCTGCACAGTCTCAGCAGTAGAGAGTAGAGAGATGTTAATGTTTAAAGTTTTTTCATCTCAGAAAACCTTCTGGGGAGAAAAAAAGAAGAAAAAAGGATAGAGCTTTGCAGTTCTTCATTACAGTTTATAGTTTTGCATTACTGTAGAAGTTAAAAACTCTAGTTTCATGTCAAAAAGAGACAAAGAATAAAAATCGGTAATTTCCAGTGGGCTTCCCATGAGTCAGGAGAGCCTGGGGCTCTGACCTGGAGTCCAGTGTACAACTGGGGCAGAAGCCTGTAAGTAACCACACTGAGACTGAGCAGTGGGCATTTGAGCAGAGTTTCAAGAGATGAAACTCTCCATGACTGCACATGGACTGCACATGGGGGATTCACTCCCAAAACTTCTCTAGTTGCTTTTTAGCTGATTTAGGGACTGCCTGAAGCCACCTTGTGGCTTTTCTCTAAGTTTCCTGCAAAAGGCTAAGAAAAACAGCTTTATTCTTACCTATACTGAGTTTTTTCACTGCCCTACCTACAGAAGTTTTGTGCCCTGTACTTTATAACCCACTTAGCTTCTCTACATCTGTTTTAGCTGCTGTAAAGAGAATAAGAAGCTAGAATGCAGCCCAGAATAATTATGCTTTATTCTGACACACGTACAAAAGTTTTGGGATCAGAATATAAATTTTTTACAAATGCTTTCTGAATGCATCAGGAAGAATCAGGAGCCAGATTCTGCCCTAAGTCCCTGCAAGTGTATACTGGTGTAGCTTCTTAAAATCAGTAAAATTACTCTGCACTTACACAGTGTCAGATTAAAAGCTATGAAATCAAAACCAAACCCCATGAAATCTAGTTTTGCAGTGTTCACAGCAAGTCGTAAAACCCTCTATGGTTACTTAGAAGTGGTTCTCTGTCTCAGGAAAAAAAAAAAAAACAAAACAAAAAAAAAAAAAACCAAACCAAACCAAACCAAAACAAACAAAAAAAAAAAAACAAAACCCAAAGTAGTATTAAATCTGACCCTACAGCCCTGCAAAGTTAGATGCCAATGCTTCCATCTTATTCAGAAGACAGCAAACTCCTCTTTCCAGTGGCGCCATGCTATTATTTCCTGAGTTACAAGATGCTGCTTCTTAAATTCCTTGCTGTTTCAAGATGACTTACTGAAGCCTAACCACTGTAGGTCCAAGATAAGTTTTACTGGTGGAGAAATTTATCTGTGGAGAGAGAAAGAGAAGACATTTCCTGAACCTAGGATCTGTTGGCATCTACAGAGCAGTTTGATGCATTAAAGATGGGCCCTTGGGAGAAGGAGTATCAGTGTGCTTCTATTTTTGCATGAAATCAGGCTCGGCAGAGGGCATGATGATGCATGAGTATCAGTGTGTATCTGCTTTCTCACTGTCATTTCCTCAGTTAGGAGAGAGGCAGAGGATGGCAGTAACAAAAGGGATGCAAACAGCCCTCCTCATTACCTACTAGGGCAGTGGGGACTTCTTTCATGCGCTCTCTACAGACGGACAGCTGCCAGCCGGTGGTGTAACTCATGCTGCTGCTGCTCTTTGCAGGGGCACAACTCTGTTTCCTCTAGCTGCTTGGCTCCGTTTGGCATTTTTCTTTATAGCTGAACATCGAATGACAATGCAGCTGATTCACTGCACCAGGGCTGGGGTAAGGACTGCAATCGTGCCCTCTGAGGGGACAAAGTGAGAGTACAGGAGTGTGAACCCAGCTCTGCTCCCAACCCGACTTTTGGGACTTGAAGGAGGGGGGTGTGCTGTTTTAAATATTCACACATACACCCGTAGCTTCAACACTGAAGCTTTCAAGTGTTTTAGGTCAGAGCTGGTGTAACCAGCCTGAAGCAATGCTGCATCGTGCTGTAATCTTGACAATTTTTTCAACTAAATGTGCTTGAATCTAGTCATTTTCCTGATGGCTCATCTCCAAGAAAATGGTGTCGATCATTTGGTAGGTTTCAGGGTTGGATGTGAGTCAGCTCTGAGTCAGGCAGCAGCTTTAGCTGCGTGAAGTGCTGATCCTCCTGTGCTGGCACAACCTGTGGGGCTGCAGCTCTGCGACAGACACTGCTCCTGAGCCTCCCCAACAGCAGCATGTGGGAACTTAAGCACGGGGGACTCACAAAGGAAAGGGGCAATTCCAGAGGCCCACACTTTTGGCTGTTCACCTGCTCAGCACTCTCGACCTCTGAAGATGGCAGGGTGTGTAAATGATGCTGGCAGCAGGCAGGGAGAAGGAGATGGGGACCTATCTTGCTCCCTGCAGAGGTGCCCATCTGACCAGGGTGCGGGCACAGTGAGTCACTGCTGCACAAACAACTTCCCTCCCCAGAGCCAGATGGAAGCAAGGAAAGAGCCTTGTCCAGAGCCCTCTGTCCCTGGCAGGGTGTTCCTGTTTATATTGACATTTATATTAAGTAGGGTGGTGTCCCAGTTGTCAGGCAGTCAAGAGAAAAGCCAGGCACAGCCTTGATGGCAGCAGCCACTGTGTGTGTTGTGCAAAGCAGCATGACTGATGGGTTCCTCGCTCTCTCTTTGTCTTTCTCTCCCCTTGCACGGCGGTGTGATTGAAGCAACGCCCCGTGAAACAGTCCCTGAGTGCTTGCATGTGCCGAGAGTCCCACTGGAAATGCCTCCTCCTCTCCATCCTCATGTATGGCTGCCTGGGTGCAGTGGCCTGGTGTCAGCTGGCCAGAGTCACCAAGCTCAGCTTCGATAGCTCCTTCAAGGGCAAGTCCATGATCTACCATGACAGCCCGTGCTCGGACGGCTACGTCTATATCCCGCTGGCCTTCCTCTCCATGCTCTATGTGGTGTACCTGGTGGAGTGCTGGCACTGCCACGTCAAGAGGGAGCTGCAGTACAAGGCAGACGTGGACAGTGTGTATGAGTGCATCAACCGCATGCAGCAAGCCACCCCGTGCATCTGGTGGAAGGCCATCAGCTACCACTTCGTACGGCGAACCCGGCAGGTGACCCGCTACCGCAACGGTGATGCCTACACCACCACGCAGGTCTACCATGAGAGGGTCAACACACACGTGGCTGAAGCCGAGTTTGACTACTCTCACTGTGGGTACAAGGACATCTCCAAGGAGCTCCTGGGCTTGGAGAGCTACACAGCCACCAAGCTGAGGTTCACCAAGTGCTTCAGCTTTGCCAACATTGAGTCTGAGAACTCTTACCTGACTCAGAGAGCTCATTTCTTCACTGAGATCGAGGGGCTGGATGACTACATGGAGGTGAGGGAAGGCATGCAGCTCAAAAACGTGGATTTTAAAGAGCTTATGATGGCATACGGAGACCCGGATCACCTCCCTTGGTACGTGTCCCATTATGCTTTCTGGGTGGCAGCTATCCTGATGATCTCATGGCCGCTCAGGGTGCTGATAGAGTATCGGACTGCTTACGTCCATTACCACGTGGAGAAGCTGCTGGGCCTGGAGTACACGGCGCCCACGGCGGCGGAGGAGCCCTTGTACCGGTACCGCATGCCCCGGGACGCCACGCAGGACAGCACCGAGCTGGAGTGGCACATCTGCACCAACCGGCAGCTGATCCCCAGCTACTCGGAGGCCATGCTGATGGACCTGGCCAGCTCCCCGGCCTACAACAGCTACACGGTGTGCCGCTACGGCGAGACGGCCCACGGCTGCGAACGCTGCAACCGGGCCTCCAGCACCTCCTCCATCTTCTCGCGCCACGCCTTCCACAGCTGCAGCGGCAACTCGCGCCTCTCCCTCAACACCAGCCGCTTCTCCCTCTGCCGCATCCACGGCTCCCACAGGACAGGCCTCTGGAGGAGCCGCAGCAGCAGCATTGCGGAGCGGGGCTGCCAGGATGAGCAGTGCTGCTCCTACTCCAGCCAGCTGGCTGTCAACGAGAACCCCCCAACCTACCACGACGCCCGATTCTTCCCCGTCCTGATCGTGCACAGGCCGGAGGGGCAGGACAGGCGGCACTTCTACATCAGGCGTTCCTCCTGCCTAGAAACCTCTCTGTGACAGGCCTCCGTGGTTACTTGGCTCCTCTGCTCTGGGACAGGGATTGCAGAGGTGACAGCAGTGGGGAGCCTGCAAGCGTCAGTCTCTACAGCAGGTCAGCAGGATGAGTTTCAGCTCTTTCCCCCTGCCATTGCAAGAGGACACAGAGACTCTGACCAACACCTAACCTCATTTCCAAGATTTTCTCCCCCTCCACCTGGTGTCCCATGTCTTTCATTCCCCATTCCTCTCACTGTTTCACTCCTCACCCTTTCTCTGCTCCTTTATTCCCTGCCTCTCCTCCCATCCCACCCTCATTCTTTTTTTTACATTTCAGTCACAGCATTTGATTGTTGTGGCTGCTGGAGGATTTTAAATGCTTGTGCATTGCCAGTACATTTGCCCTCCTGGATGCTTTGCAAGGTAAGGACCTCAGATAGAGCAAGGCACAAGGCACATAGGCCAGCCAGAGTCAAGTCAGAAGGAGAATTCAGATCTGCAGGGGCTGAGTCACCTCCTGTAAACCCCAAACGAGGTGCTTTTTTTAAAATTTTATTTTCACCAGTCTTTTTTTCCTCTTCTTCTCTCATTCCTTCTCTCCTTTGTTCATGTTCTTCTCCTCCTGCTTTACCCTCATCTTCCCTTTTTTTCAGTTCTCTCACTTCTGCTTTCCAGTTTTTCTGGGGTTTTGCCAGTGAGGTTGTCTTTCAAGGTGAAATTATCTTCCATTGGGCAAAAGTAAGGTGTTCATGGCACAAAATGTCACTGACTTCTCACACAGCCACAAATGAAGCCCCTGAGAAGTGCTGAGGACTTTCTTTCAGGAGCAGTGACGTACACCAATATAGCAAAATGCCCTTTGCTCACCCTGCCCTGCCTGGTCAGCAGCAGAGACGCTGCTGCATTTCCAGCTGTAGCTTACCTTGTCCAGCTCCACCCCTGATAGCAATCGTTGAGAGCCATAATGTAGATTAGTGCCCAATTAATGCCACTATTTTTAGGACAGTAGGCCTGGTTTATGGTTGTTTCATTCCTTCAACTTGAGCACAGCAGCACAGCTTGACAAGGGGAGAGGGGCTGGAGAGGGAAAGGTAAATATGGTATTAACCCTCCCACAGAGAGTCTGGAGCTGTTAGGAAGCTCTTCCACCCACAGTGTCTATTACGGCATTTGTAGGCCTGCCTACATTACCTTTCAGCTTTCTGTGTGCCCTGAGGAGGGCTTTTGGTCTGTAGCCCACTACATCTTCCCAGGAGATGTGGTGCCACCCCAGCCCCAGGCAGGGAGCACGGCTGGGAGCCAGCCCCACTGGCCGCTCCTGCTGGGGCTCCAGGCTCTTCCTGCAAGGCTTCCCCCGGAGCAGGTGTAGCACCTTCCAGAGTTAGTGCCAGCCTCTCCAAACCCAGAAGGTGTTCAGTCCTGGCAGAGCATGCCACTGCACTCTGGGCTGTGGGCTCTGCCCCCCTGGCCTGGCCCCCTCCCAGAGCCAGGGGCTGGTCCAAGAATCTTGTGGCCACACTGGGGACCCAGCAGGGACCTCGCACCTGCCAAACCTCCATCCCACAGGGGATGGCTGGATGCTGAGCAAGCTCCCCACCATTGTGTCACACAGCTGGTGGAGATTGTTATCCACTCTGACTCACAGGAGAACGCAATACGATCGTAATACATACGGTCACTTTCAAAAACAGTGTTGTCTCACCCTACCTTACAAGTAGGTAAGAAGCTGAGCCCCCAGAGGGGCTGGCAACAAGTGCTTCCTCCCAAGTCCATTTTGTGTGTATCAATATGTAATATGAAATTTGTAAAGTCATGTTGATATGTGTAGATTATATGTAACTCTGCATACTTATATGGTGATTTCTTATGGCATTGACTGTTGCACCATGTTAAATACATTTTAGTTTTGTTTGATGACTCTGTTTTGATGTGTTGTGTTTATTTCAACTCCAGAAGTGGAAACATTGGCAATACCTGGCTAACCTTCTGCAAATGATGGCACCATCAGAAAGGTTTTCAAAATTCTTATGAGTTGATCTTTTTTAATGTAAATACTTCATGTGTGATTTATGTGACATTTTCATTCTGACAGCTTGGCATTTATCACAAAAGACAGATAACACATATGATGTGTTAGTTTATCACCTCTAAAAAAAATAACCATCCCAGACATGTGGAGGAACAATGTTTGGGCTTGGGGTGATGATTATGATTGGGCTGGGGCTTGAAACTTAGAGAAAAATCCAAATTTAGATCCACCACACAGTGACCCAATCCTAGTCTCCCTCATCTACACCACGCCACCTGCCACACCCAGGCAGAGCTGGGAGGGTTTGGGAGCTAGGAAAGGATCAGACTGATCTCAAAGCTCAGACTCATACCTGGTATCCTTGTATTCTGAAGACAAAGTAAATGGAAGTCTTTAATAGAATTCCCTGTCCTTCCCTTCATTCACACAGAAAGTTAAAACCAGCACATATGAAAGATGTAAGAGCTGGATGGGGCTGAAACAGAGAGGCTGGAATATTTCAGCACAGCTGCTTTCTGAAGAAGGTGGTTGAGAGGAAGGCAAGAAAGGAGAAGGGAAGAGATGGTAGAATAATATAAATTAAAAGAGAACAGAGTTCAGCTGTAGCTAAGAGAATTCCCAAATGAGCAGCATAACTCAGTTATGGTAAGCTTAGCCCAGACACAGGCAGGATGAGTTTCAGCCTTCTTGTGAGCTGCTGTTGCTGCTGCAGCCACACGTGGCTTTAAATACCATACCCAAGGTCTTGGGATGGCCAGTTTTGTCCCAGTGTATGCCAAGATGGAGAGTTATATTTGGGTCCTCAGAAGTGGCCATGTTAAATACTATTATTATCTGACCTGAGCAATCCATTATGAATGGGTTGGGCAGAGAATGGAGACAGTTTATTCTCAGTTTAGTCCTTCTCAGTGACCTGAAAAGCCACTGTATTACCCAGTAGCTCTCAAGCTGTGTCCTTGGCAAGTTTTGGAAAGTCCTCAGGGTTAGTGCTTCCTCAGTCACTGTATTCTGGCCCAGCTTTTTTCATTTGAGAAGCCATCCCTGAGCTGCAAAAGCCCTCACACACATGGAGCTTCCTCCTGTCACTTGCAGTAGCCTCTGGTGGTGACCAAAAAGCTGGAAGCAGCTCTTGTTCTAGTCTGGGACTAAAAATGCTAGCTTCAACAGATCTCCCATTCAGGAAGCACCTGAATACCCATCCTGGTCTCCCACACTGTAGGGCAGAGCTACTCCTGTAATCCTGCAACCCTTGAATGCAACTTCACCCTTGTTCTTGCCATTGCTATGGCTTCCTGATGCAGGATGAGGGATCTGCCCCCTAGGAATGGGGGGTTACTGCTGCTTTTCAAATCCCAGCTGGGAGGATGGAGTGGACAAGTTCTTGAATCCCAGTGCAAACCAGGCAGCTCTATAGAAAACACCTTGTACAAAACACAGGGATTTTCTATCCAGTTGCAGCCTGACTACTTTGACAATGGAGCAGTGGCATGTGCCAGCAGCTTTTGTTGAACTTTTAGGGCTATGGCTTCTCATATGGAAATGGGGGGTTTGAGCTTTTTCACTGGGATAACCTGTTCCAGGTGTCCTGTTGGGTCTCAGTAGCTAGAAGAGGCTGAACAGTAGAGGAAGGTGAGGAAGTCCAGCAAATTCTTCTCTTCCTTCTGCTTTCTCTCTTTCCCCTCCCTCCCTTTTGTCCTATCTTCTCTTTTTCTTCATCTTCAGAAGTCTCCCAGCACTGGGCATTCACCTCTAGATTATTGTATAGCTCTTCAGGCATTTTCTGGAATGTACCTTCACTTCCCAGCACATCTGGTGAGATGTGGCAACACACAATTGCAGCAGAAGTAAGGAAAGAATGTAATCCAGAGAGCCAACAGCTGTGTCCTGTGTGTGACAGTGAGCACTGTCACTGCTGTTACAGATGTTACAGCCTGAAGAATAAAACCATGGTGCTTGACTCAGTGCCACAAGAGGCCAAGAGAGTTTATTCACCTCTGATTCCTAAAAACATCTAAGATTCACCAGTTCCTTTGCCTTCTGCATGGTGATACTGCACTCCTCTGTAAGTTTTCCCACTGCAGTTTGCACTTCAACTGGCAGTGTGTGCAGAATTTCAGTCCAATTTTCATATGGCTCTTCCTACCTGTCACTGTTAACACAAAGCCCTTCTCAGAACAGCTGAAGACAGATCCCTTGATGGGGAAAATCCCCCTTGATCTGCTGCTCCCAGCAAAGCTTTGCTTTCTTACACCAACCCAGAATCTGGCCTGTGCCATGCTAAAACAACTGGAGCACTTCCTGAGGCCATGGGACCAAGTGTAGTGTAAACCTCTGTAATTGTAGGGCTGCAAGAAATGCTTAGAAGGAAAACACCATAGAAACATGTCATTATTCTAATGGCCATTATTTTTGTTTTCTCACAAGACAACTAAAATCTGCGAAAGTAGCTACCTTCTGGCGGGTGCTAGTGCCATAAGTGCAGAAACACACCAAGTAGGTGGATGGATACATGGGGGAGAGGCAGCAGCGACAGCAAGTGTGCACGAAGCTTTTAGCAAGCACCAGCACAGAACCTCTCAGCCCAAGAGCTGTAGTGATCCCGACGATTTCCTGTCCCCAGGTGCAACTAGACATCCTGCGAGCAATCGAATGGATGGCTTTGTCAGTGTCTCCTCCCAGCTACCTCACTGCAGCAGGAGGCACTGGGGAGGGAGTGACATTTCCATTCCAGTAATGAAATCTTCTTGGCATTGCTCCAGTCCCCTAGGAATTCCTATCAAAAATGCAAATGACTTGGGGGGAGTGAAGATTAGAATTTGGAATGGAATTATGTGAGGTTGTTGTGCCTCAGTTTCTCCTTCTCCCTCCTGGGGATAATGCAGTTTCCCTGCACTCCTCCGTTCAGCCAGGTTTGCAGAGTGTTGCAGGAGCTGCTGGGCAAGTGCTGCACGCTGATGACTGTGGCAGAGCTAAGAGCTGCATCGTGTTTCAATGATACTGCTCCTTATGGCGCCTTTCAACCTAGATTCTCACCGTAACTCCTACGGAAAGGCAGCGCCAGATTTTTAAAAAACCTGTTTGTAAGTGACTTTTTCCACGCCGTTCTACTAACCCTGTGGCAGCAAAGATCTCCCTCCTAAGCTCTCTCCCTACTTTTCTGCTAGCGGAAAAAATGGTCAAGGCCGAGCCGATCCTGCTCGAAGGGCACGGGTGGATCTCCTCACCTTGCCGGTGCTCCTCCACAGCTCAGCCGCCGGGTTGGGGTGACCGGCATCCCCCGAGCCAGGGGCCGCACGGCGAGGAGAGCGTGCCCGAAGCGAGGAGCTGGAGAGGGCCGGCTGGGGGAGAAGGGGCTGGGGCTGCTGTGTGCGCTGTGTGCATGAGGCGGGGCTCTGCTCATCCCGGCACAGCCTCGGCTTGGGGGGGCCTGAATCCCGGTGGTGCCCCCAAGTCCTCCTCCCCTGAGGGGCTGGATGGTGCGCCGGGTCTCCAGAGGGGCCACACGTAGGGAGGAGGATAACCGGTGCCCCGGCAGCTCCCGGGGATGTGGGTCACCCGCTGCCGGCGCTCTGGAAACCAGGCCGCCCGCGGAGCAGCCCTCGAGGGGCGCCGCCTCCACACACCTCCTTGACCGCTCCCGCCCCACCCCGCCCCGCCCCGTCCCGCCCCGTCCCGTCCCGTCCCGTCCCGTCCCGTCCCGTCCCGCCTTCCCGGGGCTCGGAGTCCCGGTCCCGTCCCGGGGCGGCGGAGCGGGGGCGGCGGGCGCGGTGATTCGCCGCTTCGGGGGCGGTGGGCGCCCGGCTCATGCATATTCATGACGTGATGTCAGAGGGGGAGCACAGCGCGCGGTGACCGCCCGAGAGCGCCATTTCCTGAAGGAGGCGGCGGCGGCGGCTGGGCAGGGACGGACCGACCGACCGACCGACCGACCGACCCCCAGAGTGGCGCCGCGGCGGCCAAGCCGGCAGGGGGAGATCGCCCGGCGGCGGCGGCGACCGGACCGGAGCGGACCCGACTCGACCCCACCGCCCCGCGCCGTCGCCCCGCAGCGGGTTCTCCCGAGGCTCGCCCCGGCCGGAGCCAGAAGTTTGAGCGTCCCCGTAGCCTCCCGGGCGAGCCCGGTACCGGGCGGCGAGGCGGGGCTGCCCCAGCCGCTGTCGCCGCCGCCGCCGCCTGCACGGGCGGTGGGAGCCCCCCGCGGCGCCGGGAGCAGGGGGGAGGATGGTGGTGCGGGAGCGATGGAGCTGAAGCGGAGCATGGCGATCCCGCGGCTCCTGGTGCTGGGACTCTGGGCTGCGGCACTCCGGGACGTCGCTGCCGTGGCAGGTGAGCGGGGTTGACAGCCCGGTGGCGGCGGGGCGCTGCCCCCCGAGACCCGGGGCGCGGCGGGAGGGGCTGCAGGGCACGGCTCCTGCGCCGGGCCGGGTCTCCCCGCGGGCAGCTCCCGCCCCGCCGCCGCTACCAGTGTGGGCAGCCCGCTGAGGGTCCGCCGGGCAGGAGCGGCCGGGCGCGGCGCCTGCTCCGCCCGGTGCGGCGGCCGCGGGGCCTCGGGCAGCCACAGGTGGGGGTCGGGGCCGGCGCATTCTGCCCCTCTCGGCCGGGCACGGGCGGCTCCGCCGCTTTTGTGGGGCCAGCGACGTGGCGCTCGGGAGCCGGCGGGGAGCCCGGTCTGAGCGAGCCTCGCCCGCCCGCGAGTAGCGAGTAATCCTCCCCGGTGTTTGCGGAGGCATTGCGCTGGTGTGTGCCTAGCGCCGGCCGTCGCCGGGGAAAGCCGGGCGCTAACGCATTCCAGAGTGGCTTTTGGTTGTTTTTTTTCCCTCGTGAACTCATTTTCCGAAGTTTCACTCCCCGGTCGGCAGGGAAAGGCAGCGTGCTGGAGCGCCTCGGCGCCCCGGCCAACCTCCTCCCGACTTCAGCGGGAGTTTGGGCTCCGCGCTGGATGTGGAGCGATGTGCGTGCAGTGACACGGAGCTGGGGAGGCTGTGGCACGGGCTGGATCGCTAGATCAGTGTCCTAAGGAGTCTGAGGAGCAAAAAAGCCTTTACCCTGGCATGCATGAGCAGACGTCTTCCTCTCTCTCCACTCCCAACATCACAAAAAACACATTCTGTTCTTCGGCATTAAAATATTCAGAGGTAGCAAGTTTAAAAAACAAACAGATGTGTTATGTATTTTGACAACTAGTGTGTTCACTTGCTGTCAGTTCAGACAACTGCTCGATAAGAAATTTAATACACTTCTATTTCCTATCTATACATTTCACAATCTGCAGCTGTTTACAGGTAGGCTCGGCAGAACCTATTTGGATGAAATTACTCTTGCACAGTCAAGAATGTTGTCAGATGAGAAATAGTGAGTGGGAGAGTAAAACGAGGAATAGGTGGAAATTAAAATCCCTATTTGCCTCCTATGTGATTCTTCCTGATACCTGCAGGAAGAGATGCTGCAGCCAAAACTGCATTTTTGACCTGTGAAGTTATTAAAAATACCTGATCTGTAATTCTTCGTTTTGGTTGAAGTTGATGGACGGATTATACTTGGACAGTGTGTACAACTCTGACTAAACACTTGTACTGTATGTTAATTTCCTACATCACTGATTTCTCTGCTAACTGAAAACCATAAAGGCTCTCTAACAATACTTCCTGGTTTAATTTGTGGCTAACTCTTTCAGCAGGGCAGTCTGAAGGATGCTGAGTAGTTTGATTTTTCCATGAAGGCACCTGTAATGAAAATGTCTGTCAGTTTGTGCGCGTGTAGCAGCCTGACTGTGTCAGTTTTCTGTAACACAGAGAGAGCTGCTATGAAGCTTTCATGTTGTGTTCCAGTACTGTGAGTGGTGGAAGGGAGGATGCTTTCTGGCATGCACTGGGACTTGTCGTTCGTGTTACATTTGAGTTAAGTAATGTGAGGTTAGATCATCCTCAGCCAAGGTGATCAAGTCCTTAGCCCAGCAAATGAGCTGTAGCAACTCAAATGATCAGCTTGCCCGTTTTCCAGGGCTCTCTGTGAGTTTGGTAAATGAGTAACAGCAGATAGAAAGGCAGAAGACTGAGTGTCGGGAAACCAGCTGGGGAATCTCATTAAGGAAAGGAATAAAGACCTTCTGCCTGTGTTCTGGGTTTTCTCCTAGACCACTCCTGTGGTTCTCCTGTACTCATCTGGGTGCAGGCTGCTGGTGGCAGAGCGCTGGCTGGTCCCACAGTGCTGGTTCCCCTCCTCCCAGCTGTTACAACCACGCTGTGAGTTCCTCTGCTGCTCCTCTGCCCTGTGAGGTGGTGCCCTCATGGCTGTGGGAGGGTGGTGTTTTAGCAAGAAGGGAAATGGTACATCAGAAATCTGTGTTGGATCACTGGTAAGGCTGTAATAGAGTCTGAGAGCAACAGGGCTGCTCACTAAGCAGCGCTCTCTGACTGGCTCTGTGGGCTAGCAAGGCATTCTGTGAGAAGCTCACCAACTGGTGAAGTGGGTGAAGTTGTAATATACTGTGATACGTGGCCAGGCAAGAGTGATGGAGTAATTTTTTTCTGAAGGATGTGGAGTCCACTGCCAGGGCATAGCACTGGACTAGGCTAGACCTGTTCTGGTCTGTCAGTCCTGTGCCACTGCATAGGAAATAGCCACTCTCCCTAACAAAACTAACTTTACATTTATTTTCTGCCTTCCTGCTTTCCCACGGTCTCCTTTGATCTTCTGGTTCCTCCTTTATATGCCTGTCTTTCTTAAATGCACTTAGATAGTTGGCTTCCCTGTCTTCTCATGGTAACAAATTCCATACATTCGCTTCTGCTTGAGGGAAACACTCCCCGTCCACCCACACATGTAACAGCGCTCGGGGCCAAATTCTGATCACTTCTGTGTCAGTGTAAACCCGAGCAGCCTCACCAGCTCTGGCCCTGCTGCTTTGGGGTCGCAATGGTGTCGCTCTGGGCACAGTGTGGTCCTTGGGCTGGACCGAAGGGTCCTCCAGGCGGCTCATTCAGCACACACACACCCACATCACGCGACAGAAATATCTGTTCTCTAAACAGTTCTGCTCCTCAGCGAGGTATGCTGTGGAATAGGCTTTGCTTTCATGGATTTTGCAAATTGTAGAGAAGCTTTCTGTAATGCAGGAGAACGGTGTATGCTGAATAACAAGACATAATTGATTCTTTCTCATATCCAAGCTCTTTACAAAGGCGTACAATGGAGCAAGCATGATGATTTCTTAGCAGCACAAGAACACCGTAGCTTAAATCCAGGCCTGGGGAAAAGAGGGAGGTGTGGTAGCGTGTTGAGCAGATGCAGTTAGCACTGCTGGATCACTGACACGGCGAAGCTCCCGGCGTTTCTGTGCGTCTCTGCTTGGGCCCTGCTCTGCAGAACATCACCCTGCTGTTACACGAGTTGAAAAAACCCCCATGTACACACTGAACCACCATTTTTCTCCAGCAATTGTGCTTTCAGTGCTTGCATTTGCCTATTGCTTAGCAGACATAGTAGTGCAGTGCTGAGACTAACACACTCCTCTGCAGCGTGTGCTGGTAGGGTATGTAATTCCAGACCACCAACCTAGAGTAATTTGCTGTACTCCAACCCCCCTTCTTCTGGGGGTGGGGCGGAGTAGTATTTTTTTTTTAGGTATGAAATTTACAGGACCTCCAATCAAATTAAAGGTGTCCCAGGGTCAACCCGTGAAACTAAATTGCAGCCTGGAGGGAATGGAAGATCCCGAGATGTTGTGGATCAAGGACGGAGCAGTGGTGCAAAGCGTAGACCAGGTGTACATTCCAGTAGATGAAGAACACTGGATCGGCTTCCTCAGGTACAACAGATGCAGAGAAGGAAGAATATCATGGAAACTATTGCACTGTTTTCTGCTGTCAGCTATATCTCTGCAACTGCAGTGCCCTCAGTGGGGCAGAGTCCTTAGGTCTGCAGTTCACTGTGTGGCAAGGGCATAACTGAGAGCAGAACTGAAGCCACTGAGTGCTGAGATTTTATCCACTAGAACCATATTGGTTTTCTGACTACTGTGGGGACAGGTGCTTTGCTAATGCTTGTGATGCTTGAGACGTGACTTCAAGGTGAAAGGATGGTCTTGCTTTGTTTGTTCATCTTGTTCTGCCATGCAGCAGTATAAATAGGTTTTCTCTCTTGTACTCATCCTGTTCTCTTACTCTCTCTCTTGAGCTGTCAGTCTGCCTAAAGGGTGAGGATTGTTGATTGAAGTGAGACTCCCAGGACTACATCCCCTTCCTTTCTTTGGGGAGGAGTGTTTGTCCTCTGAACCATCCCTGATTTATTTTGCAATGAATCCTGATCTATTCCATTTACACTATGTGATATCGGTCCCGCTCCATTCAGAGGCATAAAACCTTGTGCAAAGCAGATCTCTTGTCCCTTTATTTCAGCAGAAGAGGGATAGTTCTGGAAATACTGAAATAAACAAGACCCAAGGTTCTGCTCTCTTTTTTTATGCATTAAAAGAGCTTGTACAGGCAAACATACCAACACCACAAGAGCTCAAAACTGTTGACTGACTGAGAATCACTCTTCCCTGAGCTCTGGCTTCATCTCCTGTTATGTTTCTTGGATTGACATTGCACAGAGTCTCCAGTTCCACCAACTAAAAGTCTTTGTGTTAAAGCTTGTCTGTAAGAAATATTTTGGAATGAAAAAAACAGCTGTGCACAGTAAAATTATTGCATAACATTATGTTGTGGAAACAGTTTGTCTTGAAACTATACTGTTTACTTCCCCCCAGTTCCACTAGTTAACTCCGTCCTTCACAATCTCCTTCTGATCTCCTTTCTTGCCTCTTGTTTTACTCCACTGAGAACTCTATGCAGCACCAGAGATAAGTTAGGGTGCTAAATCTGGATGTATCTGAATCTTTCTCTCCTTTTTCCTTTCTTCTCCTGAGGAGATCATTCTTCCACCCACGTGTGACTCTCTGCTGTGATCGCTGTGTTTCAGAACACGGGCAGGACAGCTGATGCCAATTGAAGGTCCAGCTCTGAAAGTCGGGCTGTAGTGGGTGCATTTTGTGCATTTCGGCAAACCCTCTCCCCTCTCTGTCTTCCTTCCTGGGATGCCCTTCCCCTTCTCCGAGGAGGACTGCTAGCGTTAGACAGGTGGGCACCAGCTCTGGGAGGAGCCCTGCATGGCAGCGGACGCATGGCCGCACGTCCCGGGGAGCAGGCAGCACTGAGGGGCTCTCAGGGTCACACTGCTGCCTTTGGGAGCTGAGACCTTGTTGCTGTGGGACCAAATTCTGCCCTTGCTCACCACGCACCAGCACAACCCCTTGAGATCACAAACTGGGAGGCCCAAGGAGTTTTGCAGAGTGAGCCACTCTTGGGAGCAGAGTAGCTGAGGCGAGGGGGAGCCTTCTCTGACCCATCTGTTCTGTACGAGGCTGTTGCCGGTCCTGTCACCTGAGGCATTCCTCGAGCTCGCTGGAGGTTTGCAGCACGGAGTTTCCTGCTAACTAAGATGTTGTAGGCCAAGCTGTCGTACTTGGAGGCTAGCTAGAGTCGTGATTCAGGATGGAAATGACCCCTTCCTATCCTCAGAGGACACAGATGACTGGTTTTCTGCAAGGATGTTTTGGAGGAAGACTGTCTGCTCTGCAAGGACTCTCTCCACCCACTTTAGAGAGGAGCCTCCCATCTCTGCTGTTTTGCCATGTGCTTTGTGCTGGCTGGCTGTTGATCTCCTCCCCAGAGCTGGCTGTGTCTCAGTGGGTGTTTTCCATGCATCTGGTTTGCCAAACACTGGAGGGTCCTTTGGGGCAAAAACATGCTTTATCCACATAAAATATCGATATGGCTTTTGACTTTTTTCAGCTTGAAATCCGTCGAGCGGACAGATTCTGGGAAGTACTGGTGCCAGGTTGAGAACGGGGGGAAGAAGGAAGAATCACAACAAGTGTGGCTCATAGTGGAAGGTAAGGAGGAGTAGTAGTGCTGGTTTCCTTTCAGGGCTGACCCACCAATATGCTCTAGGTCGAAGTGGTGAGAGCAGATTGCTCCAGTGACAGGCTTCTTGGCTCTGAACCATTGCTGCTGACTGCAGGGAAGTCGCTACAGAGGAGGAGTAAGAACTAGGAGAACTGCTTCAAAGAGCAGAGCTGTCAGTTCATTGCCTTCTGGTTTTATTTTGGCATGTTAGGAAACAAGATCTTGTCACGCAAGCACATTTCTTCCCAGCTTTTAAATCCATTGTTGCGGTCGTCTCTAAATAATTCACAGAATGGTGAACAGTTCAGGTTGAGAGGAATCCATGGGGCTCATCTGGTTCAACCCACTTCTCTAAGCAGGGGCACAGTCTGTTTCTGTGTGTCAGCCAAACAAGTCTTTGTGAGCAAGGTACAGTTTTAACCCAGCTGTGAGTTTTGTGAGAAGTGCTGTACATCAGCACTTCATAGCTGTGACTGCTCCATGTGGCACTTTTCTGTTCGGGGTTGTCTGATAAGAATGGCTTCTACGTGGCTGCCCAAAGTCACCCAAGGCAGTGTGGATCTTACTGTCTCTAGTTTCATCTCCCTTGGGCCATGATTCTGTTAGATCCTCAGAAGCTAGTAGTCATGGGATGGCTTAATATTTGGTGAGGAAGTTAACAGGAACAGTGCGTTTGCAGCAAGAAGTAGTTTTTTGGATGTGTTTGGGAACATTTGGGGCCAGAACTGAACTGACAGCCCTAAACAGGGGGGAGCAGGGAGGGTGTTGTGGGAGATGATGTGGTCTGGGTGTTTTACAGCGAAGGTCTCGCTCAGTCAGAGCATGGAAACATTCATAGCAGCTCTCACAGGGAGAGTAACAAATTCTGCCTTCCATAAATCTCAGGCTTTTGTCCACCTGAATTTTCAGGTGTGGTTTCAACTGGAAAATGTTGTTTACAGCTTAAAACACTCCCTTGTGCAGAATTTCTATTTCTATCCAATTACTGTGGCCTGCTCTGTAAGTGGCTGTATTTGCATGGTGGGTGCATTAGGAGTGATTGGGTAGCTCAGCGTGCTAAGCTGTCTGAAGAAAACATGCTGCCTTCCTGGACTGCACAGGCAAAAAGTGTCAAAGTCACAGAAAACCAGCTGCAGTTAGGTAAGGTGGAGTGTGTTGAGAACGAAGGCCAAAGCTTAGAGCAGAAGTGAAAAAAAAATGCAACTACTTTCCTTTATGAGAAAAACACGTATGGCAGAAGGTAGTTAAACTTGAACCGGGCATGTAGTCATGTGTAAAGGGAGTTGGTGGATAAAATTAAAAATTAACAAGTAGTGATAAGGGGTGGAGTTTGAAAAATGTGTCAGCTCTTAGCATAAGAAAACACCTGGGAATGCAAAAGCCTACCAGACCCACCTTGGCTGTTATCTCTGCATCTCTTCTCTGGACCTGCCAGCTTTATGTAGCAGTGGTTGCTCTGTCGAAATCAACTCTCCTCTGACTGAGAGAGGATCTTTACTCTGGTGATTTGCAGCCTTCAGTAGGTGTTGACACGCTTCAATGTGGCACACAAACAAATGTGGACTATTGGTAATCTAACTTAAAGTGAGCTTGACTGGATTTCTATGCTGTATAGTATCTGCTTAGGTAGTCTGTATCTGCCAGATTTTCTAGCAATGGTATTTGAACTGTCTTTGTAATAAAAATGTTTGATCTTAAGAAACACTTCATAGAATTTACGAAACCAAAACTGTTTTGAACCTGTTTCCTGGTTCAGAAACTGGTCTCTGGCCTTGCTGAGAACATGATGCTGTTTGATGCCTGGAGAGGTGATCTCAGAGGCACACTGTGGAGTGTTTAAAAAAGGGATTGTGTTTCTTACAGAACTTTCCATCTGAAATTACACCTCTGACTATGTGGCTGTTCCTGGGGCTGCTAACCCCTATTGTGGCTACAGTCGGAGACCAAGCCACACCCGTGTGGACACATTCCCCTGCATCAACACTGCCTGTTGATGTGAGCTGTACATAAAAATCAGCTTTAAAGGTTGGATGCTGGCTTGGAATGGGGAATAGATGGCATAATTTCCTTGTTTTGCTGCTGATTTTCTGACTGCTCAGTGCCTCCATGGGGAATCTGTGAAAGGGGTGTGCTGACACTCACCTCTTGTACCAGGAACTGGGAGGCTAAATGTGTCAAAGGCAGCGAGCTGTCCAGGTAACATACGGCCGGGGGCAGTGCCAGTTCCTCAGCTGGGTGAGTCAGCTGCACTCCCTCAACTATGAAAGTTTTTAATTGTGGTCTTGTCTGCTCTGTTTAGCTGCTCCCAAAGTGAGAAAACCTGCTGAGCTGGGCAGGATCTTCCTGAAAGTTTACCTTGGGTGTCATGACAAATGGACAGGAGGCAGGGATCCTGCTCACAGGTAGAGAAATGGTGATTATTTTCCCTTCTAATCTTCCTTGGAGAAGGAGGGCAAAGCAGGCAGAGGTGTCACAGCTGGTATCTCAAAAGCTTATTCATTTTTATTGTTTATGTATGAATGCAATAAAAAAATGGAGTAAAATATGTCAGCAAAAACAAGCAGTATGCCGTGATGATGGATATACCTGTCCTGAACATTAGCCTTTGCACAGATAGGCACTGTCATTCCTCAAGAGACTTGGGTTTAGACCTGTTTTAGTCTGTTCGTTTACTACTCTAAGGGAAGGAGGTGAGGAAGGCACAAAGGAACTGCTGCCTGAAAGACAGACTTTCACAGTGACTGGACAGTCAGTGAAAGACTGAGGAAAGCACTTTTGGCTGTAGCTTGGGGGAAATGCCAAGTGTTAGGCTTCGAAATTCCTATTTAGGCACCTGTGTTAATTGCCTGCTGGTGGAGGTGCTTGGGCCTGTCACCTTTGGCCAGGGACAGACAGTGTAATTTCAGCATGTGAATACACAATGTTGTCAGTTCCACTGTTTCTGTGAGGCAGCGGATCAGCAGCTTCCAGAACACGCTTTTTCTGGCTGAAAATACCTGATTTTGGTTGGGCTAAGTGCTGTTGGTAGCAGCAGTGTTTGACGCACAAAGATTTTATAGAAGGGAACTGAACATTTCTCTGGGCCTTCAGCTCTTCCACCAGTCACCAGAAGTACATACTGGCTGTCCTGCATGGTCAGCACTGCTGCTGATGGCTGGCAAAATTTATGCTGCTGGTTTGGAGCACTGAAACCCCGAGAGTTTTGGCATTGCCCATAAGAGGAACCACATCTCTTGATGTGTTGAATTACACTCAGCTATTGCCACTCAGAGATGACCTAAGGTAGGTAGCACTGCAGCTGTGTTTTGCTCCCCGTGGGCCTAATCTGAGAGCTGTTGTACCAACCAGGAGTCTTTCCATGGTGGGGAACAGATAATTACCCAGAGAGCCGTGTCCGTGGATAGCCTTCAGCTCTGAAACAAATTACCCCTGACTCCAAGGCAGCCTGGTTGTCGTGGTGTCAGAGTGTGCTGGAAGGCATCTCCATTCAATTAAGCTCCAGAGAGAGCATTGTAAATGCTCCCAGTCTCTCACCGCGGGGATTCTTTCCTCATTCATGGGTTTGTTAAAGCCGGTAGTTCAACACTTTCTCAAGCTTCAGTTTTTAATGCATGGCAAGAAGTATCTGCAGCTGGATTAGCTGTCTTTTAAAGTGGTGTCTGCTGTCTAAAGTTATTGACTGTTGCCTCTTTAAACTCCAATCTCTCCAGCCGAAAAAATTGAGAAAACACTACCACTAAAAGCTGTTTCATAGGGGAGTCTTGAATTGAAAGTGGTTTTTCAAAGGCATTGTGGGAAGCAAGCACTCCTTCTCTCTGACTTCTGATGGTAGTATTTAGGCATTCGTGCCCTGAGGTGATCCAGCATATCTGACCCTTGGTTTTTGTGAGGGGCTTAGGGGGCGTCGGATTCAGCCTAGCAGCGGGACAGATGGATGTCCAGCGTTGGGCACTGGTGTTAGTGGAAGTAAACAAGAGGTGGTTGCTCCAGTTATTGTCACTTGTCTGTTACTTTTCCAGGTGTGCCCTACTTTACTGTGGAACCTGAGGATGTGTCTGTGTCCCCTAATGCCCCATTTCATATGGCCTGTGCTGCTGTTGGTCCCCCTGAACCAGTGACAATAGTCTGGTGGATGGGAGACTCTAGAGTGGGGCTTCCAGACGTCTCCCCCTCCATCTTAAATGTGTCAGGTAAGGCTGCTGCCACTGCAGGGGATCACTTGGAGCATCAGAAGAGGAGAATAGCTCTCTTCTGATTATGCCCTGTACATTGGGTAGTGTGGGCATGGTGTTTAACTCTGCATTAAGGGTTGAGTGGTCATGATCACTTAAAAGATTATCTCGAGGGGTGATGGTTGCTCAGTGTTTTCTGCTGGCTTGAGGCACACAGGCTCTTACAGAGTTTGGGTGTGACTGGCACTCTCGTTAAAGATGCTGTTGAACAGATGATGCATTGGGTGCCTCTTGTTCCACCTTGTGAAGGTATTCATGGTTGTATGAGGTGACTCTGTTGGTGCCATTTCTCTTGGAACTCTCCAAGCATTCACATGTAGCAGATGCCATCCCTTCCTTCTGTGCATAGCCCTGTCACACACTGCTTTCCCCTCTCTTACCCACCCCCATCTCTGTTCTTGCAGGCTTGCTGGATGCTCTTAGCACTAAAATCTGACTGCCTCATGTGATTGTTTGACACTTCAAGAGTGATTGTATCAGTGCTCAAATGGGCTGATTGATAACACTTCAAGACCAAAGTTTGCCCCAGAGCAGAGCTTTCCCCAGCAGGGTCAGCAGAAAAACTCAGGAGCCAGTAGGTGTTAGGGCCTCTCTTCAGACCACTTTCAGAAAGGGTGATGAATCTCTACCAGGAACTGACTGCAGCTATTCTTGCAGTTACCTCTTAAAAGTAACTTTATTCTAGTTAGTTGTCCAACAGCCTTGTGTTATGTTTTCTCTTTGCTGCTGTTTTATTCTCAGCAGCCCTGACCCAAAGCTGAACTAGTTGAACTAAAAAAGTTGAACTTTAATTTAGAAATAAAAGATTTTACAACTAAGAGTCATCTCTAGGGCCTTTTAATCAGTGTTAATACAGCTACATCCAGGGTAGGTTATTATATGTCTTTGGCCATCCTTTGAGCTATCCAATCCCATTCAGGCTTCCTTTAGAACCTTATTTACTCACAAATCAAATAGTGATTTGTGATTTGAAATGGTTTTAATCATCTGCTCCCTCTCTTACGTAGCCACCGATGCTGTTCCAAGTTGGAAATGAAAACTGCTCCCTTATGATATAATCTGCCTGTTGAAATGGAAACTGAATAGATGGATGGTCAAGAGGGGAAATACAATAAAAAAATAAGTCACCATTCCTCTGCTGAACTCATCCCACGCTGCCTCACAGCATATCTGTTGTTGGGGAGCAGTGGCTTGGAGGCCTGAAAAAGGACATCTAGTGCTAGTGATTCTCCAAATGAATTGTTGTTTTACATATTAAGTGTCATCAGCACCTTTATTTGCTTCCAGTGTTCTTTGGGATGTCCCTTGGGCACAACCTCCTTCGGTGCACTTTGGGGTGTCCCTTGGGCATATCTTGTCTTTCCAGCTGAGAACATGAAGCAGGACACATCCTGCATGGCTGGATTACCAAAGTATGCCAAAAAAGTAAGAAAACAAGCATTGCTAGCTGAGGAAAGTATCACACTCTGAGGAAAACAGTAACAAAGTATTTGGCTAGAAAGCAAGCATTTAGAAGGTTCAGCAATATTGTATTTGGAAAGCAGTGCTGGCATGGTGCTGGGGAACATGCAGTTCCTGGTTTGTGGTGTATTTTGTAATTTCCCCAGGGCAGGGCTGTGTTGGGTTCTGTCTTGGGATAGGCCTACCACATCAGGTGCTGCTCTGCTGTGCTGCCTGGCCTTCAGCCTGCTGGCAGCATCTTCCTCTCTTCACAGGGATGAAAGTAGCACTCTCTTCCATTTCACCCTCTTTGCAGTGCTGTTAGTCTCAGGCTTGGGAGATGAGTCAAAGGCCAGAGCCACTGTGCAAGCTCCTCTGTGCAGCTCTGAAATGTTTTTCCTTCCTAGATTGTATGCCCACAGTGAGCCAATCTTTAATTTTTCTCAGATGGAGCCTTTTAAGGTAACTGAGGCCCAAGTCATGTGACAATAGTTGCTGGACACAGTTCTCCAGGCAGCCTTGCAAATCTATCCCAGTTCTGATTTATTTGCCATATCTATATGTGTCCTGGAACAGCCAGACATCAGTATGATGCCATGGGATGGATGGATGGATGGATGGATGGATGGATGGATGGATGGATGCTCACAGAAGACATTCTTACTTGTATCACCCCTGGAAAGTGTTTCAGTGCTGATGCAGTAGCATTTAACTTCCACTTCCTTTGTTTGTCTTCAAAAGTCTGATGCAAGGTGAGGGGCAGGTGGGCATTGACTAGAAATAGGCAGCATCTGATTAAAAGTTTGCCTGGGCTTATAGCCCAGTTAGAAGATGAATGTTGTTCAGGTGTAGGCTGAGGCCCAAAGCACTGGACTTTGTGTGAACTCACAGTTCAGCCCAGTTGGTGTTCCAAAGATGCTCACCAGAATGTGAGAAGCAGACATCTACTACGTGAGCACTATGAACTGCTGTCCTGACAGGTTCTTCCTTTTCAGTGCTTTCTGACACTTCCATGAAAGCTTTTCTGCATTGCTACACTCCTTCCATTAAAAACATGTTTAGCACATTAGTTACATTGAAATCTGCATGCCTTTGGTGGCACCCAGCTCACCCCTCCAACTGCCTGTACAACTTGAGCTGGATGTCACAAATAATTGAAATTCTGCCGAAGGTTGAAGCTGGATTATATAGCTGTTTGTGTTTCCTTTCCTTTCCTTGGCTGATCTCCAGGTATTAATCAAAGCACAGTTTTCTCCTGCGAAGCTCACAACGTGAAGGGATTGTCTTCATCTCGGACTGCCACTGTTCAAATTAAAGGTGAGAGACTGGTGCAAGCCACTGGGCAAGGGGCTTGGATTTGCTCTCTGGGGAGGGAAAGTAGGGCTCCTTAATGCAAGGAGTTGCCTCAAAGCTGCCAGCACTGGTTGGAGCTCTGAGCAGTCGAAACAATGCTTTGTGTTCTAACAGCAGTTCCCACTTCCTATGCAGGGCCGTATCCCAGGCTGTTGAAAATAATCCACATCTGATCCAGGAGTGGAAATGTGATGACAAATGACAGCTTTTCCATGAAAAGGAGAGAGCTGGGGTGATTAAGTTGTTTGTGAGAGATGAAGCTGATACAAATTTGTAGCAGGGAAATCTTTCCCTCTTGGGAATAGACGGGTCTTGTTAGAGCTAGAGAGGCCATTACTTCTGTTTGCTTTTATTAGCATCACATTAAATGCTGAAAAAAGTCAAGGAAGGTGATCACCCGTGGCCAGTAAGGTCTGCTCATCCACACTGGGTTTATGAATTTTATTCTTAAAATTCTTTGCTCTTTAAAAGCTCATTGTAAACAAATAATTCCTAGCCTGTGCATGACCAGTTGCCATTTGAAAGTCTCCAGGCTGATGTGATGTTTCCTCTGTTCCTCTAGGTAAGTGAAACAGGGATAATCAGAGCAATCAGCTCTTCCCCTCTTCTTCATGTTGAGATGCTTCTGTATTTCAATTTTTAGTCATGCTTTAATGCACTTTTAATTACATGATCACCAGTTCCAGGAGAGGCATGGCACAAAAATCATTTGTTCGAAGTGGTAGCTTGTTGCTCAGCACAAATACAAGCAATTCTTTATGTCTGTGTCAGTATCAGGACTCACTGTAGTAGTAGCTAGTGTTCATTAAAGGACAGATTGAAATCCAGCTGTCATCTACTGCTCTTGGAGTGTGTTTTTATACAGGATATTGTGGTTACTGCTATGCCAAGAATGCAGTACGTTGGACTAGTAAGATTTATAACTTAATTTAAAACCACTTGGAGTTGTTGCCTTAAAGACTTGTCTACACAAGGGAGTTAGTTATTGTAGAATATATCTTCTGTGGATGTTCTATCCTAGGACAGAATTTAGTTCACAAAACTTAAAAAATCTTGTCAAGCCATAATTTGAAAAAACATTTAGCATAAACAAGCTTTAAAAGTTTTTAATCTTAATACAGATTATTGGATTTTTAACCATGAATAAGATGAAGGGCTAAAGACCTCAGAATTCTCTCATTTCCCAGCAACTGTGTTAAGCTGAAAAGTGTTCCTCAGGGATCATCAGCTAATGAATCCACACAGCCTATTTAGGAGGGGCATATTGCCATTGCATGCTTGTGTCACACACACACGTTCTAGAGCTGAGAAAGAGCAAGCTTAAGTCACTCAACTAACATTGCACCAGTATGTGGCATGTCCTGGAGACAAAAATTCGGGTTTTGAATAGCAAGTCCAGTGCTGTAGTCATAAAAGTTATGTCTGCAATGCCTCAAAGGTACCACTAAAACAGTAGTTACAAATTCACCTAAGTGGTGAGGCTTTTCTAAATAGAAAAGCTTCGAAGTATAGCCCTGTCAAAATTAAAGCAAAGCTCCTACACAGCAGAAATAGGGCAGGCCCAAATAATGTTTATTTAGTTATTGATCCTATGAATATGCAGAATTCAGTGAAGTTACTCCTGGGAGTAATTGTCTGCACATGCATGTGCATGTCCAGGGCCTTCCTCTCTTACACAAACCCATCTGCTAATGAGGGCTATAAAATCTTTCTACAATTTAGTAAACAATTAGTTTCTTCTGTGTTTCCAGAGGCAAATATTTTTGCTAGGATGTTGACAAACTGTTAACATTTCTTCCTATTTGCTCCTGTTGTTGTTCATTATCTATTCTCTGTAGTGCCCACAATGTGCTGGGTGTACTCCAAGCAGAAAATTACTGTTATTGTAGCCCACAGTCCCCAGCCATTACAAAGCCCCATTGTTCAGCCACTCTCTAAGCACAGAGGAAGTTAACTCTCATTATGTTAACACTCAAGGTCCTGTTTTCTGACAGGCTTTTCTGTCCTTTATGTGTGCAGCTAACACTTTTAGGGCAGTATCCCGTGTTTCAGAGCACAACAGGAAACAGCCACCCACAGTTTTTTCCCAAGAGATGAGGGGACAGTGCATCTGGCCCTTGCTTGCAGAGTTAGGGAAAGGTGCTGGCAAGCCAGCCCTCCTCAGCCACTGACTCTTTTACACATGGGGTGTGTTGGCAGCTGGTTACTTACTCTCACTGGTGGCACAGCACGTACCTCCTTCGGGCCTACCACCCTGTGTTGAGAAGTACACCTTGCTAAACCCAAAAGTTACAAGTGTGTCTGCAAAAACTTGAGTTAGGGGCAATGTGTCAGCAATACCCAGTAAACAGTAAAAGCGGGATTTTTTTTTTTTTTCTCCTTAAAGAGCTTACAGACCTGAACGCAGAACATTAAAAGAGAATGAAACAACGATGCAGGCAAGCCTTAAGTTAACTACTGAAGAACTCATTGCCCAGCTTCCATCCCAGACCCTTGGTCTGCTGCCCATCCCCCACCCACACACCCTATTCTTATCTAGGTGGCAGGCCCTGCTCTGGGTCCTGGTAACTGGTTAACCAGACAACAAAGGCTTTATAGGGTTAATCTGTGTCACCATTTATCCTCTCCTCCAGGCCCTCTGCAGACACCTGAGTGTTTGGGCTCTGCATGTCTCTTGCAAGATGGCCCTGTGGATATGCCAAAGGCAGCAGTATTGTGGTTGTCCTTGGTGCAGTGAAATACAGAGGTGCTCTGGCAGGGTAGAAGATGCAGCTGGAGAAATCCTGGCTTGTAATTACTTTTCCATTGCTGTTTTCTGATGGATACAACTCAGGAGACATGGAAAATTCAATCTGCAGGCTGATCCTTGTCCTAAGGATGGGTTTCTGAGAGAAGACTTCTGGGGGTACAATTTGTTGAGATGTAGAAAACTATTACAAGCATCAGCACACATTTTTTTTTTTAATGAGAAGGTGGTCAGGGGAGAAGTTAGTATTCATAAAGCTGCTAATTTTGTCAGGAGTGAAGTGCCTGAATGAAAGCTCACAGGTGAAAAAGAGATGGTGACTGGAAGGGTAGGAATTAACTATGCGGAATTACAGTGAGAAGAAAGGAGAAGTCAAAGGGAAGCATCAAGGATCCTGAAAGGAAGCCAAGCAGTTTGTTGCTGTGCTGGTAGGAAGCACGAGTATCTGACTAACTGTCCAGTTTTCGAATCCTGATTTCATTCCTGGCCCTGCCCTTAATTTGTGGAGTAGTATCAACCATGTGTGGCAGGCACTCCCTTTGGCTTGAATTTCCCCTCTGTAAAACAGAGTTTATTCATCCCAAGCCTGAGCAGGCTCTGTCCCAGGGTGTTTCAGTGGGAGTTTGCAATGGACACCTGGAGGCAGCACAAAGAGGTCCACTGCAAATCCAGCTCCAGGGTATTCAGGTCACTACAGCAAACCGCTCTCCACCCGGTGCTGACAGAGCTGGTGTCAAAGGCTGGACTGAGAACCCGAGGTGGGATTTTAAAGCCCTGATTTAGTTCACAGTGTGGGTCCACAGGCAACTGTGAGCAGGGCTGAGTCATGCCCTGCAATGAAGGGGGCAGGGAAGAGAGCTGAGTAGCAAAGGTGTAAATGCCATCACACACTGGCACTGCTGCCAAAGAGATCAGCCACTGCCTGTGTGCATCAATGGACAACGTGAGGATGGCTGACAGTAGCTTGTTAATGTTAAAATTATAGTTTCATTCACTACAAGTTAGGGACACTCTCTAAAGATGTGATATTTTACCACGTTTCTGTTAGTGATTTCTCTGCATAATTTTTAGCCTCAAGCCTCTTCCATTTCCACGTGAATACCTGCTCAGTTCTGTGCACACTGAAAGGTCTCTTTGTTTCCTTTCTAGCCATGCCTCTCCCGCCTCTCAATGTCACTGTAAGCCAAGTCACCAGCAGCAATGCCAGCGTGGTCTGGGTGCCAGGATTTGATGGCCGTGCACCTCTGCACTCTTGCACTCTTCAGGTATGGCCTCTCTGGGTTGTGCCCTGCCCTGCATGAGCAATAATCTCCTAAGCCACATTTCCTGGGCCATCATCTCCCAGCTTATTAGGAGTGTTTCAATTCTTGCTTCACAGCCTTAAAACATAAAAACTTAACAGGAGGCAACTCACAGGTGCCAAAGAGCAGGTCATGAACTTCCTGCTCAGAGGTTGAGTGTTCAAGACTGGCCACAATCTCCTCACCAGCAGGTTATCAGTCTCCATGGCAGCTGCTCCATGTAGGTTATTTCACTGCAGCACACAGGGAGCACACAGCACTCTGGGGGAAGTGCCCTGGGGGAGCTGTGGCTGCAGGGTGCTCACCCTTCCTGCATGGAGCAGTGGCCCAGGGTAGCTTGTTCCAGTGCAGGTGCCTGTGAGTCCCACGCCAGCCAGGCCTGTGCTGTGTGATGCCAGGGGAAGTGCAGAAATTCGGATGTACCAGTGAGTCCAAGGGGTGAAGAGCTTGCAAAGTATAGGATGTAGTACAGGAAAAATAGGAATGATGGAGGCAGGAGGCAGATTGGGGTTTTTGATACAAGATCAGACCTGTTAGAGTGTTTTAGAGCAATTTTAAGCCCTGTCTCTAAATCTTGATTAGTTTTCTGTTGTCAAAGACCAGTTCTTCCCAGAAAATCAAGCTTGATACTATTCTGTAGCTCTGATAGGTGCAGAGTACTCCACATCTCTGAAAAACTGGTCTGCTTCTTGGAATTCCTGAGAACAATGATACGTGTCCAACCTCAGGCAGAGTTAGTTTCTATCATTGCATCCTTAGCTGTAGAATCAGATCAAAGAACAGGTAACCCAGTGAGAAAATAAATGGTGATGCCCAAAGCAGGCTGTGCAAACACAGCTAGGCACATTCCCCTTGGATTTATTTGCCAGGCCCCTACGCTTTCCCTACCTGATTACAGCAGCACTGTGAGCTGGAGTGGAATTTCTATGCCTTGTTGCCAACTATGCAGAGGAGGATTATAAACTTAAGGTATGCTGGAAGCAGTCTAGCTAATTTACTTGAAGTCCTCTTTTTATTTGGGGGGGAAACCAGAGGTTTCATGCTCTGATGTCTGTTATATTGCAGAAGTAAAATAAGCCATCATCTAGTTTAACTCACTTGCAGAAAGAGCTCCTGAATGCAGCTGGCCCTGGTCTGTGGGTTTTGTTGCTGTTTCTGTCCTTGTTCACAGTTGAAAATGGTTTTCTTCCTCTGTTTTACAATGCCAGTTATCTCGAGCTGGAACAGCCTATTCTCTCTGGCTTGCACGCTGCAATGCTAATCATTCTGGGGTTTAAGTTCTCCCTCTCACTTTTGGCAGGGGCAGGGGTGGGGGCTGGGACATGTGGCAAAGAGGCTGAATCAGAGCAGCCCAGTTTCTGTCAACTCAGCAGTCTCTCACCCCTTTTCTAAGCCTTTTCTGTTCTATTTGGGGAGGAGGGAGTTCCTGCATTTGAGTCTGGGAGCGGGATAACTTGGCAATGACCCTGCGCTGTCAGAAAACCGTGCTTCCTCTGACTCCCACATGGAGAGATTCTGTGTGAGGCACTGACCTACATTTCCATGTGAAAATGCACATGTTCCTGGCTCCTCGTGGTTGCACTTCTGGGAGTCTCCCAGAAAGAGAAGGAGTATTAGAAGCCTGTGTGTTTTTCTGGCGCTCGGGCACTGCAGCGGGTGCCCCAGGAGCACCGTGTTCAGACAAGCAGATTGCTCCTGGGGACAGGGCAGGGAATGGCAGAGTTTTCTGACTGCTAACACAAGCCAGGTTCCAGGCTGTGAAAGGGGCAGATGCACGAGCACCAGCTCTTGGGAGTGTTGAACAGAAACACATCATCCAGCAGACGGGGTCTTACAACAAAGTTGTCTTGTTTTTTCCGTGCTGTGGATGACACTGATAATGACAACAATACGCTTTTCTATTCAGGAAACTTGAGCTTCTTCCTTTCTACCAGCCATATGAATCAGTGTGCCAAAAGTGTATGTGAGAGTGAGCAGAAGGGCAGTGAGAAAGGAAGAAAGGCTGCCATGTAAAGTACATAAAGTCCATATGAATGTTTCACTTTTGTCAGTACATCTTGCTTTTAGTCTCTGCTTTGCTATTTTGTATGCACTTGAGGAGAAAGTCTGAGCCTGGGAGCTGTGCAGTGATTTCTGCTATTGTTAGTGCAAAAGTAGGAACATTGACTCTGTCTGTGTATTGAAAGCACACAGTGATACCAGATTTAAATTAACATTCATGCTGCTTTAAAGCTCAGATATGGAAGCAGAAAAAAGAAGGGATGCAGGAGTGGTAAGAGGTTTCTTTTCAGTTTAATTTGAAACAGGTTAGTTGAACCAAGCCACCTATGTCTACCATGTCTCTCATCCACTACAAAATTGAAAATATACAAACTTCTGGGAAAAAGAGTTTGGCAAAAGGTGACAGTAGGCAACAGGCAAGCCGCTCTACTGGTTTTAATTGCCCCGGTTTAAACAAGCCTCAGAAGGCGGCTGCTACCACTCAAAGTGACAAGCACATTTCATTTTCTTTAAAGGAATAATAATCAACTGTAGAATAAGGAACATAAGGAAGGAAATGTTTTAAAATATGGAACCAGATTTTCATCTGGTGGAAAATTTTTGTACTGCCCAAGTGACGTCACTTCATGATTCTTAGTTTGACTGCTCCCTTTTCAGCATTTTAAGCACCGCTGGTGCTATATCTATTCTTACACTAAACTGACAATTAAATGAATTCCTAGACTGGCAATTAAATGAATTCTTATCCACGTGGACATGTTAGTCATATTGTTTAAGGTAACAGACACCTCTGTTTCACTCTTGGCACAGGTAGCTGAGTCACCAGATGGCCAGGAGGTGTCCACTGAGGTCACCCCAGTGCCACCCTTTTCCTACACCATGCAAGGCCTGAAGCATTCCACCAACTACAGCGTCCGTGTGCAGTGCAGCAATGAGATGGGCAGCTCCCCTTTCACCGACAGGGTTTATTTCCAGACCCTGGAGCTTGGTAAGAAACAGCGGATAAGAGCAGGGCAGCAGTTCTGAACCTGGAAAAGAGATGATTATAAATGCCATTAACTCCTTCCTGATTCTGCAATGTGGGAAACATTACTGTCAGATTGCTCATCCACTCTGAGGGTCTCCTAGAACAAAACAATAATATGCAGTCCAATGTGGTTAACACCAACAACGTGGAATACAGGAGCTGACCCAGCCATGGGGATTCTGCATGCTGCCCCCATTAGCTCTGTGAGATTCTTGGGATCTTGAGAGAAATGAGAGGTGCTGGCCTTCTCCACTTGAAACCACAGAGTGCTGGTGGCTTGCAGAAGTTGTTCTCTCCTCTCACACCCTCTGTTTTCTAGATGATCTCAGGAAAGAGGGTGAAACTGCCATTTTCAGTGTGGATAGTGCCTTATTCTCCTGCACAAGTGATTGTGTTCTGTTCTCTGCTTTCAGCTCCAAACAGCACTCCTCAAAATATCCATGTCATTCAAAGAGATCCTGGTCTAATTTTGGAGTGGGAAGGTGTGGCTCCAGATGTGCTGAAAGAAAATGTCCTGGGATACAGACTGGAATGGATTCAGGATAATGTAACTCAGGTAACAGATTGGGAGGATACTGAGCCATTGAACACAGAATCACAGAAGGCTCGTACTAAATTTCCTAGGCATTAAGGTCCCTCCTCCCTACCAGGGGATTAGATTGCTGACATTACTTTTGTCTAAATGGATCTATTCTGACTTTAGGGAATGCCTCAGTATTTGACTTCAAGATATAGGACCATTTCCTCCTTCCTGGCATATTCAGAACTCCTTCATGTGAATGTTCATCTGCAGACAGACCAGTTCTCTGTCATTCCTTGTACAAGAAGGACAACATAGAGAGAATCCACTTTGTCTCTCTCTGCCTCTTTCTAGGGCTGTCCAGCTCAGACAGTGCAGGATGTGGTCTTTCTGTCTCCTGTGACTTGGCCTTGGCTTTCCAAATCCTAGCAGCAAAGGTGTATTTAACAAGTGAATGAGTTGTGCTGTAAATCACAGAAAGAAGGTTGTGGATTCTTTTGCTTCATTTACAATACTTAGGGAGTTGAAAGGACCCTGACAGGGTAGAAGGCCTTTCATTTGTTCTTTGGCATGGACTTTTCCCAGGTATCCCTCAGCCTTTGAAGTTCACAGCATTTCTTATGGTTTCTAGCTTCTAATAGCTACTTACCAGTGCTTATTAATGAAGAGCAAGCCTGTAATAATAGACAGCTAGAGGGAAAAGAGACTTATTTCCTATTTTGTATGACCCATTTCACACTAGGTCAGTGTCATTGACTTTGACTGATGGTATTTTGAGTTCTCATTGAATTTACTCTGTCAGTGGTGGAAGCCAAATATTCATGGGTTTGCTGTATGAAGAAGATCCATAAAACTACTAAAAATATGTTGGCCTTGCCATCCTAAGTGAAAACTGGCACTGAAATTCAGAAGCCATTTAGGATTTGGTCAACAAGTTAAAACAGACAGACAGACTCCTCCCGTGGATTAAAACCACCAGATGCTTTACAGTAAACCACAAGAAGGAGGTATATCTTTTAATAGCAGAAAAACCCCATATTTCTATAGCAACGTGCATGGGAGGACCTCAAAGGAAGAAATTATTAAATCTCCTATCTCCCTTATGCCTTGGGAAACTACTACCAATTTTGGAAACAGAAACCCAAGACAACAGCCCAAATCTCAGGCAAAACTGAGATAAGGACCCTTAAGTCACAATTCCCAGCCCTTGTTATAGCACTTGTTATGTGAAGGACATGTTTGGTACTGTTTTGGTTTGAAGGTGAAGTTTTGCATTAGATGCCTTTTAAGACAGCTGACAGTTGGTTGTCATTTGCACTCAGGGGGAGATGATCGTGCAGGACACAAAAGCCAATCTCACCATGTGGAATCCTCTCAAAGACCTCATTATCAGGGTGTGTGTGCTGAACTCTGCAGGGTGTGGGCCCTGGAGCGACCTCTTCCTGCTTGAAGCCCAGGAGGTCATGGGTGAGTGTCCACTGTTTTCTCCCATCACTTTGGGAAAAAAAAGTCAGAAATACTGGGACTGCTGTTTTTTCCGAGTCTTTTCCTTTCAGTGCTGACTACTTACTGACACACATGGGCTTACACAACAGCACACTTTGTCAAGGAGGCTAGAAATTCAATAATCTTTAAAGAGCTGGTATAAACAAAACAGCTTCTGGCCTCTACTGTGTCTTCTTAGTACAGGGTTTTACTGTGCTTAGTGCACTGCTTAGAGCAGAAGGGCAGACACAATAGAAAACGTGCAAATGAAGGTTTACACAGATTTACACAAGTAAATGTGACAGAAAGCTCCTCTAATACAGGCTCTCTTCTTTGATTTGATTTTATGCTATTCCTGACTAGTTTTAGTGAAGCCTGATTTAAACCATGGCCACATGGAGGTTCATAATGGTTTTACTGAAAGTATTTATAGTAAACCAGTTTAGCTGTCTCCATGGAAAAGCTGAGCTACTGGCAGAGAGGAAGATGATGGTACAGATGCTGTACCATGCAATATGAACTATGTGGAAGGGTTTGTTGGGAACAAAGAACATGCACATGTGGAGTGCACTCCTAGTGCTGAAGGGCAGTTGGGCTCACCCGAGGTGGTTTGCTTGCTTCTTCTATTTCACAGTGAGTGGGAAATGGGAGCAGGCTATGAAGCTGGGCATGATGTTGTATGGGGAGATGGGTAGAAGGGAGAGAGTGCTCTTGCTTGTAAAGAAAACTGTAACAGAACTAAAAGGAAGATTCCAAATAAAGCTATGGATTTGTAATAAGAAGTCAGTGAGATGTGACCATACAAAAATTCCATAGTATTCTGAGGTTTTGTTTTCAAGTGCCCATGGCAGGACAAGATACCAGTCACTAATTTCTGATGCTGACCCACCTGCTGCTGCTATCTTCCCACTCCACATGTCTCTGAGGAATTACACCAATATTGAGTTCTCCTGATCCCTCCACACTAAGGGATGGCAGAGGAACTCTAGTGGGGAGCTCCCAAACAAGCAGGAGGTGGGGGATACGGGCAGAGCAACCAGTAAAGAACTGGATCCTTACTTCCAGTAGTGCTTTTAATGCTGGTTTTAGCATGCACATTACTCAGGTCCTTTGGCAGCCCAGTTCCTGTGACAAAGTCAGCACTGAAGGTCAAGTGTGAGCACACAGTCACTGTGGGATCAAAGCCTTCAAATTATTTAAAAGAGATTGAAGGGGTGTGAAGGTTCAGAGCTGAACCTATTGAGGTTAGCCACTGGCTCCATCAATTTTTTCCTCCTACTTTTTGATTGGTTATTTTCTGTGGCACCCAAATAAAGACAAAAGTATCTGAAAGAACTAGGAGTTCCCTTTTGGAAAACGGCCATCACTGGCAAGAAGCCCCAGGGAATGTTTAGGGTTTGCATTTTACAGGGAGCTGGAATGGGATAATCCTGAAAGCACTATATGTTGTTTTTATTTACAAACCACTTCAAAAAAAAGTGGCATCAGGAGTGGTGCTTGTTTTGGCCAAATGCTGTCTGGAAGCACATATATTTCTTCACAAGCCTAACAGGCTGGAAGTAAAAGCTCGCAGTGAAAACACTGTCAGGCCTTAAGCAGCAGAGCTGCAGAAAGACTGCAGTTTTGTTTCAGGCCTGGTAGAAAACATAAGTCGCTTCCTTTCCTAAAATAGCAAACTGGCACTGGTTGCTTTATGTGAGAAATGCCAGGGGTGGTTTCTGACCAGCTCCCAGTGCGGCAGTGAGGATGACTAAGCTCCTATAAACTTTAAGTCGGATTTGTCATCACAGCAAAGCTAGTGGGAGCTCCACCCTACTTATGCAAAGATCTGGTGTGCTATTAACCAAGATTGGTTTAGTGTTTTCAGAAACTTTCTCTGTAGAAACCTCTTCTTTTCATTGCAGAGCAAGGAACAGAGTGGTTTAATAGCCTTTTCCTATCTATAACCTTCATTGTTGTAGGCAGGAGAAGATTCTTGGATTATGTTCTTTGCACACCTTTGAAATATAAACTTTCTGTGAAATAAAAGGGCTCATCATCAAAGGGCTCCTAAATACTCTTCCAAACTCTTCTAATAATACTGTCTTCTCTCTGCCTTGCGCAGTCTTAAGGCATGTGCTGGTTGAAAAAGGGGTGCAGGAGATGGGAGAGAGACAGAGTTGAGAGAGGAGAGGCACCTTGCAGACTGCAGCCTCCTCTCAAGCTCAGTGACACGAGTGGGAAGCAACGATGTGTGGGGCAGAGGAGGAGAAGCAGTGAATTTCAACATTCATTTCTATTTCTGACACATTTGCTATAAACCGTGGGATGGGCTCCTGATTCCCAGCAGTTTAGAAAAAGGGATAATAATTTAGTTTGGTTTTGTTTTGTTTTCATCCATACTCCTTTCGGAGGAGCTCCCCAGAAGTTGACTTAAATCCCTGCTCTCTCACCAGAGCAGCCAACAGACAGAGACTAGATAAGTAAGCCAGGAGAGGTTTATATCACCACAGGGGGAAGGAGACCTTATTGTTAGCTATCAGAGAGGACCTTTTACATCAGTGGTGTTAGCTGTTTCTACCCTGATTGTTAGGCAGAAACAGCCCAAGTGATTGGCTTGGGAATTGTGGAGAGGGTTGGAGTTACCTCTATTGTATTTGAGAAATACAGCTTCTGTTTCTGATCTCTTCCTCCTCAGAAACAGCCTTGAAGGCTGGGTTAAAAACTGCAGAAGAGGGAGTATCATAAGCCCCAGAGCCTGTAAAGCCTTCTGGGTGGTAAAAGAATATGTGAGTCACTGAAGGAGATAAGATGCTGGAAAATAGGTACTAAGGATCTGATAATTTGCTTCAAGTGGAGAAGTACAAGTCTGCTTCCTCCTTTGTCCACAATTCTGTGCCCTTAAGCTCTACCTGTTTATTAGACTAATATTACTTCTTTAAAATCCTGGATGATAAGGTTCCTCAGTGTGGCTGTTAATCAAGCCTCAGAAGCCTCTTGCTTGCCAGGACTCTGCCAGTAAAGGTTGTCTGAACTCTTCTTCAGATGCATCTGTGCAGAGGTCCATCCAAATTCCAGCCCATGAGCCTAACACCTCTTTTAAAACAGGTTTATTCATACTGTCATGACTTATAAAAGGATTACTTACATCATCAAAGATGATTCTTCCTTACCTTCTTGTAAAGGGCAGTCAGCTGCTGAGGGGTGAGCAAGTGAGCATGAGGATGAAGGAAGGGCTCAGGGACCTGGTACCTTTTCTCCTCCACTCTTAAACATTTTGGAGATATGAGGGCTATCCTAGATTTTAATAAACACATTCAAATTCACATTTAATCTTTAGTAATTGTATTTGGAGAAGAAATCTCTCAGGGAGTTGGATTAATTTATCAATTTTTGCCAGGCATACATAATCTTTTTATTCAGAACTGTATTGTTTATCTTCTTTGCCTGGTAGCTTGCTCAGATTGGCAGCATCTCCATGTTCTGTAGACAGTTTGTAGTCAAAAGTATACCTATTCTGGGAGCAAATATTATTTCAGTCTTGGAACCTGTAGGCTGACTAACTTATTTCTTGACTCACAGGGGACTTCTTAAAATTCACCTTTTCTTTGGGAGAGACATTGAGAAGCTGCAACCAACCAAACAACATTGTGAAGTTACAGCTAATACCAAGTCCCTCAGAGTGCTTCTCTTTGTGGGAAGGGCTAGAGGAAAAATGTAAATATTTTTAACCAGATTGCCACGAGGCAATTGTCCTTCTCTGTTGCCTTTCAAAGTGTTGCCTGGCTGACATTCAGGGAGTGCTGTGTAACCTGGTCAAGGTTCCAATGTCTGCCTCAAAAAGGACAGGGTGAATCCTGCACACAGAATGCTCACATTTCAGCAACCTTTTTGTCCTGAGGCTCCGGTTTGAAGTGCCCCAGATCATGAGCTCATGTAGAACAGTATAATCTGGTACAGCACCTGTTGCTTTCTCAAGGCTCAAACCCAATAGTTTCTGCCAACTAGATGCTTCTGCTCTGCCTTTGCTGTGAGAAGGAGATAGTTTTCCTGATGATTGGCTGAGTACCTGTTTATGCCAAATTCCAGTATACAAAGATCCACCAGGTTCAGCAGCATGGCTTTCCCATTTAAAAGCAAAAGGAGAAGTTGACAGTCTTCTGTTTCCTGACTGGTGTTTTCTCCCTCACTTAGGTGGGCAGAGACAACCTCCTTATGGGACGTCCTGGGTCCCTGTGGCATTGGGCATTCTCACAGCTCTGGTCACAGCTGTTGCCCTGGCTCTTATTCTCCTTCGAAAAAGAAGAAAGGAAACTCGGTTTGGGTAAGGGAGTTTCTCCTTTTGCTGGTTAGAGAGATCTCTGCTTTCTCTTCTGTTGTGGTTTCTGACTCAATTATTCTTCAAAAAAGCATTGTGGATGGAGTACTTCTGGCAGTTTCTTTGGGTAACTGTATTGGTTGGGGTTTTTTTTGTTGGGATTTTTTTGCTGGGCGTTGTTGTTATTGGGTTTTTTCCACAGTTTTGGGGTGCCTGCCTTTTCTTCAAAATGACAACACCAAAAATACAGTAGAAAAAATGTTATGTTAATAGCTAGGCTTTATTAGACTATTGAATTATAAACTCTGTTAAGGTAATTCCTAGCACTTAAGAGATTCAAAGAGAAAAGATCCACAGATGAAATATCTGTATTCTTATGGGCTGAGCCCTTTATCCCATGCTGGTTTTCAGTCCATCAGCTGATTGTAACTTCCTGACTGCCCAGAACCCTCTAGATCCCCAATAAAGTTTCCTTTCCATCACCTCTGACACTTAGCTGTGGTTTGCTCCCTACTGCAATCAAAGTTCCCATTCCTTCCAGTCTCCCAAACCTCCCTGTCACAGCAGCATCTCTGTTCCTCTGACTCCTGCAACCTGCTCCAACCTGCAGCTTCTCCCAGGCACTTGGGATTCCCCTGTTCTGGAAGGCTGTAGGTGCATCAGCAAAGCAGCATAAACCCACTGTTCCTCCTCTCCAGGCACACCCTCTTTAACACAACACTCTGCAGTATTTATATGGCAAGGGCGAGGAATCATCCACCCTGTTCAACACACCCTTTTGGAAGTGAATGGCCCATGTAACCATGGCCCTGTGTGTCTTTTCTGCCTTCTAGCCATGCCTTTGGCAGTGTGGTTGGCAGAGGGGATCCAGCAGTCCATTTCAGAGCTGCCAGGTCTTTCAACAGGGAGGGCCCAGAGCTCATTGAAGCAACATGTAAGTAAAATGACCTGAGTGATTGCCTGGGAAGCTGTGTTCATGCATTTACAATGCTCTCTCTGTTTTCATTGAAACTGATGTTTCTTGATCAAAAACATGGGGTTGATTTACAGTGAGGCCTAGGCACTGTGAATTGCAGAGGTGAAAGGCCAGAATGGCTGTTGCCATACCAATTACATAGCCCTTGCTAATTACAACAACAGTCATTATGTATATTAATGCAAGACATAAATTCACCACTCCCCTGCCCCAGTTTCACTCTACAAGGACTCCTTCGACTGCAGTATAATCCAGTAATGAGATAAATATGGCTGAACAATATCAGCAGGACTTTTTAAATTCAGTATGCTGAGCTGTGCTACAAGCATGAACCAATTAAGCAGTCTTGGAGAGCCAGGAATTAGTAACTTATCAAACAGGAGACTGAGTGCCAGGAATGGCCAGATGATCCATTAAGGTGATCCATTTGTGTCTCCTGATTCAGGAAGGGCATGGCTCTCTGTGGCAGCACTGCATAGCTGGGTTAGGATGATGCTCCAGACAGTCATTAAAATGGTGCAGCTCCATCAACTTAAATCAAGCTGTATGAACCAGTGTCTGTCAGAGGCCCTTCGGATTGGATTTTGTCTTTTCAGCATTCTTTACATTGTTTCTGTATTCCTGTTGTTCTTGGAGTGTTTAAGGCTGGTATTATCATGCCCTCTCCCTTTAAGTACTCTAAGTACATTTTCTGATGGTTGAAAGTTACTGGCTGCTTGTCTGTGGTGAGGCTAGAGGACATGAAAGAGAATTCTGCCTTTTTCAGATTTTCATGCTTACAGTGTGGGAATCAGATTGGAGGTGGAGATTAGAACAGGTGACTCTTGATGTTGTGACAGAATATTTAAACATCCCTTATTTGATGCTTCATTTGTTTTGTTTTGTTTTGTTTTTTTCCAGTGGAGAGTGTAGGGATCAGTGATGAGTTGAAGACAAAACTAAAAGATGTCTTAATCCAGGAACAGCAGTTCACCTTGGGAAGAATGTTGGGCAAGGGTAAGAACCAAAACTGAACAAGGCTTTACATTTAAAATCCCACTGGTGTTATTTTAACTGTTGGGTAGGGAGAAGCAATTACAAGCAGCCTGTTTTCTCTCCAGGCTGTGGATGGAAATTAAATGGAACTATCCCTTCCACTGGGATAAAACATTTCAGAGGTTTAGCATAACTAAGAGGATATTGGCTAAGCCATTCCTATAATATGGCTCTACACAATCATGAACTGCAGTCTATGCTCAGCTTTCCAAAGCAGTGTTAATTCACTGGTGTGTGAATTTCTTACAGAGATTTAAACAAAGAAATATTCAGTTAAACTTCACCTTTTCCTTTTTCTTTATAAGACTAGTTTTATTGCAGGGGGTTTTGACCCTTTCCCACAGGGAGTATTCCTCCACTCCATCCCCCCTAGAACAAATGCGTTTCTTTCAGAGCAGGAAGATGACCTTCCTGCAGAAGTGGTCTCAGAGGGCTTAACAATGCTAAGTAATTAAACAGCTGTGTCATCTGTTTGTGCTAGCTCTTGGCCAGTTTCTGGGATCCTACTTCATGGGTAGGATCTTTTGGGTAGCCCCTTTTGGGCTGCTCCCATGACAGGTAAACTGAAATTGGCTGCAGAGGGGCCCCAGGGCCTTGGTGTGGGGATGGCCTTGGTGTGGGGATGCCAGCTGGCAGGATCTGGTCTGTGTTGTCAGCCCCACTGCCACAACCCTAGGTTACAGGTTATAAGATGACATAACTGCATTATCTTGGGCTCTGCTGACTCTACAGCTGAGCAACAGCTCCATAGTATGGAGACAGCACAAAATACCTTTGTTCCTTCCCCTGATTTGTGGCCAGAACCACTGCTCATGGTTTTTGTGAAGTAAGCATGTGCCATCGAGTAATGAAGGACACTGGTGAAAAGCTAGTGGGAAGATAATGCTTCTGGGGTGGGTGTCCTGAGAGCCATATTTTGCTCCCCTCTTTTGAGTATCAAAGTACCTCATACTAATGCATTTTGGGTGGGATAAGCACTTACAAAATTAGGGAGAGCAAATCTAGAGCCAGATCTAATGCAAAGAGGCTGTTAGGCTGTGGTATAAAGCCTCTTTAGGCTAAATATTTTAAAGAGGTTTTGGCCTGTTGTATTTCCTCTTAACTCCCTTAGAGAAAACACCAGCACAAGACACTGCTTCTGTGAATCAACATATCACTCACACACAAGTAGATACTCTATGTTTTCTCTGGTCAGCTGTGATTCATAGAAGCTATTCTCTGAGTTTTGAGAGAGAAGGCTGACTGTGTCTCAAGTGGTTGAGTCCTGGCACTATCACTCAGCTCTGATGGCTGTCAATACCAAGAGCTTCCTCAGCCAACCCATCCACTTGCTGCTGCAGCAATGAGCATCCTCTCTGAACAGAACCTCACTCAGACTCATCCCTCAAGATATGGCTTCCCCAGGAATTCTGCCCAGCTTAAATTCTGTCTCTGCATCATCTGTCTGCTCAGGGATTGCTTTTTCCCCTTCTCATTTTCCTTTGCCTTCTGGACTGCCAGCACAGAGAGCTCTGTCTACTGGTAGTGATATCTCTTCTAGACACACGTGCTGAAAGCTGCTGTCTGGAGCTGCAGAATGAAAAATGAAGCATTTCTTATGGGTACTCAGCTTCTTTGCCAGTGACCCCTGAAGTGAACCTGCTGTGAATCATACTTTCTTCACAAGAAGCTGTTCCCTCACTGCCTACTCTGATAATTTTACAGGGGAATTTGGGTCAGTTCGAGAGGCACTGCTGAAGCTAGATGATGGCTCTTTCCAGAAAGTGGCAGTGAAGATGCTGAAAGGTATGTGGGATCAGGGCTACCTGAATTACTTAAGAAAAGGGAGTTTGGAAAGATTAAATGTTGTCTGTCCTGTTCTCAGCAAGTATCCCCTGATGCCCTTTATTTCTCTCTGAGCTTCCCACTCAGCCACTCTACCTATGTTGTCTCCCATTCCTTTCATGTCAGAGTTTTTCTAGTGGAAGCTCATCAGGAAAGGATCTATACCACCTTAGTTGCTTCTACAGCACGTAGCACATGGTGAGTGCAGCCAAAACCACTGCATCATGTAGCACAGACAGCTCAGACAGGCCTGCTCTGCCCTAATAATTCAGCAGTGAAAGAACAGTATTCCTGCAAGCACATGGCCTGGAATAAACACAGGAGTGTTTGGGCTGAATGCAGTGACAAGCTAACTCATCTCAGCACATTTGTCTGAGCAGTCCAGCTCCCTTCTGATTTGACATTTGGTCAGTGTACATAACAAGGGCAACTAACAGGCAGAAGTCTGTAACAAGAAAAGCAATTAAGAGATAGGTATAAATCAAAGGAAATGTGCATATATGTGTGTTTATATATGTTATCCTACGTTATTTGATCCTTTTTGCCTGTAAGGCAAAAATTAACTGTGACTGACTGAGAGCAGTCACACTCACTTATCTCTGGAACTCAGTTTGCTGTCACAGAATAACAGCTTGTACTGAATACACTTAGTACCATTCTAGTGTAAGTTGTATCATTTTATCCAGTTTCAACAATAATTCTAATCAGTTTGCCAGCTTTTGTGTAGTCAGAATGTCTCCCTTCAGGCATCTAACCTAGGAACAATCTGTCAGCCTCCAGAGGCATCTTCCTTTTTCCTTTGACTGTAAAAAGGGAATCTCCTATTGTCTTCTGAATCATATTGAAATTACTTGCCTAAAGCAAATGATATGAACACTCCTCTACAGGTCTGAGTCTGATCTTGCAGCAGGACTGGAGGACTCTTGCTAAATTCAGCAGCAGCAGTGGTGGAAGTAGTCAGCTGGGATACTTCTTGATTATATTGATGTATTTCCATAAATCTGGAGTCACAGCAATGAGAAATAATTTGCTCCAAAATTTTGCTGATGTTTGTCACTGCTGAATTTGGTCCAAGCTGTCCAGCAGTGTGGTTATTTAAGAAATCTTAGCTCTAGCACTTTATAAGACTTAATTATGCTAAGAGATATAAAAGCATTGATCTTTCATGCCATCCTGTCAGAGATGAATTGGGCCCTGCTGTGCCAATCAGGGGCTCCAAGCCATCTTCTCAGTTTCAATACTTTCTCTAATTTTTGTGATGTCTCCTCTCCCTGACATTTGTAGTTCAGGTTCTTAATAAATTCTTCAGGTACCTAATTAATTCTTACATCTTTAACCCCCAGACAGTTTGCAGAGCTTCCAAGGAAAGTTCTTACTGAGGAAAAGCTGCTAATCAGTGGTTCTTTACTCTGCCAAGAACCAATTTACCAGATATCCCTGATATGTGCTTACTGCTGCCCATCCCAGGGGAGAGCGTCAGGCTCTGCTTTGTTGTAAAATGGCTTATCTAGCTGTAGGTCTGAGAAGATGTGCTGTGCCACAAAGAACAAGCTTTTGGCAATCATTATTTGTAAAGTCCCTTGGAGCCACCTACAAAGAAAGAAAACTCACGGTCACTTTTTTCAGCGGACATCTTCACCTCCACTGACATTGAGGAGTTCCTGCGAGAGGCTGCCTGCATGAAGGAGTTTGACCACCCTCACGTCACCAAGCTGATTGGTGAGAGAGCGCTGCTGCCCGTGCCACACAGCCCCTCCTGTCCCTGCGTTACCCCACACAGCCTCACCCTCCCCAGCAGTGCTGGTGCAGCCTGCTCTGTGCTGCCTGGACTCCTGCCTCGGTCAGCACCGCTCCTTCCCAGGCCCCAGGGAGCTGGAGCGTGTGCAATGCTCCCCACACCTGCCCTCACACAGCAGGAGTAACCATCTCCTATTTAAGCTGTTTCTTTGGTTCTTGCAAATGCATCAGGCAGACTTTGGCTGGCTGAGACATGTCTAAACTGCTGTGCAATGTGAACAGGTGGGCAGGTAGACTATAAATAGGAGGAATATTGTGCATTTCCAAAATACTGAGTAAGAAGCAAGACATTTGTGGGTGGACACTTTGGAATGCAGGTATTTTCCAGAATGTGGAGACTGCTCTGCAGAGCCTGGTGTTGGGGCTGCCTGGTCTGGAGTGGTCCTAGAAACATTTATAGTTGGTCCTGCAAGAAGAGCTGAGAGGCACTGGGCTCTTAGTGCAGCCTCTGAAGTCAACAGGGTTAGAGGCATCATAACACCACCTGGCATAAAGTCATAGAAGCTTGGAGCATGGAATCTACCCACCAAAACTGCACATTTTCCTCCAGATCTGTAAGAGGAAGGTGCAGCAGCCTGTAAGATTCCTCCAGAGAATAATCTGTTTGCTAACACCCCTTTGCTATGTGTGTGTGTCTTCATCAGGAGTCAGTCTACGAAGCCGTCCCAAGGGCCGTCTCCCAATTCCCATGGTGATCCTGCCCTTCATGAAGCATGGAGACCTCCATGCTTTTCTGCTGATGTCACGGATTGGGGAAAACCCATTTGTAAGTCTGTCTTACTGTAGCATTCCTTCTGGGTGGGTAGGGACTTTCAGAGAATGTATTTGGAGCAGCTCAGGATTGGTCTCCCCAAGGCACTGGCAAGTGATTGGATTTTAATACCAGAGGAAGTTGTGAGATGTGATCCTAAAGTATTTTGTTCCATGCATGTTGAGAACCAGCTTCTCCATCCCATCCCACCCCACCCCATCCCCTCCCTGTATTTCCCATCCCTGCTCTGTAAAGTGGCTGCAGACCTTGCAGTTTTGTCATATGTGCTTGAAAGCCTCTGGGAACAGAAGCTAAAGTGTTGTTTCTTACAGAACTTGCCTGTTCAGACACTCCTCAAGTTCATGATTGACATTGCAAGTGGGATGGAGTATTTGAGCTCAAAAAATTTCATACACAGGGACCTTGCAGCTCGGAACTGCATGTAAGTGATCCATGAGTTTTTAGAGAAAAGAAAGACCAGAGTGGGTGAGGGAGGGATGAAAAACCTTTTGCATGACAGAAGTGTGAAGAATACTGATCTTTGCATTTAAGTGACAATCGACATAGGGGAGTTGTGGTCATTGTGGTGGAGTGTGTGGTGGTGCTACTGGGAGCAGGGAGCAGCTCCTAAAATCCCACTGATCCTTCAAACAGACCCTCTTTATAAGGACCTTTTCCATCACTGGCCTGCACATAGGGTTTCACAGAGTTGATTACAATATGTGTTTGTACTTAGCCACTCCAGTGGCTGTGTGTCAGCATAGGCTATTTGTTCCACCATATAATGTAACCAGCAGGAGGGAATGGGTTTGGCTGTGTTAGGAGGAAAGAACTTGCATTGTATCATGAAGTCTGTATTTCTGGTATCTATTTTGAGGACTTGATTATTACAATATAAGAATTGTAGTTTCCTTGAAAGCTTGTGGAGAATGCCTCTAAAAATAATTGCATGGTGAACACACCATATGATTCCACTTCACTGTTCTTGACACCAAACTACCTTGATTGCTTTGAAGGAAAGAAAAGTCCTTTTTTTATCCTTTCCACTCTGCTTCTTTCCTGAGAATGGGGTAAGGAACAACTCATTGCGACAACAGAACTCTGCCTCTGAACAAAACCACAACCAATAAAATCCACAATGAGACACAGATTTCCAAAGGCATTTCAATGTCCAGATGTACAGACAGAGAGCCTGATAGTTGTGATGAAAAATGATGGGTTGGCCTGCTTTGACATTTATGAGAAACCCATACTGGTTTTCTATTTTCGTAGACATCCTCCAGAGGAAGCTGAATGCCTATTTCAGCACATCTTCTGGGGAAAGCAGTGAGTTCTTTTTGAGGCCCAGGAGCATGAAGTGTTTGTGGGCTTTACTTGGACTGTCTGCCAACATGTATAGGTTTAAGTGGGTGACGGGGCAGTTCAGACCATTAACCAAGCCTGTAGAGGAGATGTTGCAGATCTAGCAGTTCAAGCAGTTTTAACAGGCAGTCTAGGCAATTACCTTACAATTGTTTTGATTGTGGGGTGCAGGCCTTGGTGATAGCAGTGAGCATTGCAGGTGTCCTCTGATAATCCTGGAAACAGCAGAAAGTGTCTTGAGTTTGCTTTTTGTAAGAGGCTAGACCATCTGGACCTAGCCACTTCCTTACTTCCTTAGTCATAATTAGTTCCCTGTTAGTCTGAAGGAACTGGTTTGAGACCACTAAGCTATTTCACATTGGTCACCAAGTAGATGAAATCATTCTCCTTCTGTGTAATACTTGGGGAGCCATATACCTCAGTTCTCTGAACGTTTTTTGCCTGAGGTAGCCAATAAAGGCTTTCCTTTTCTCAACTGTGAAAACTTTCCCATAGGTTGGATGAGAACATGAACGTGAGTGTTGCAGACTTTGGACTGTCTAAGAAAATCTACAGTGGAGACTACTACCGCCAGGGTTGTGCCTCCAAGCTGCCAGTGAAGTGGCTTGCTCTGGAAAGCCTGGCAGATAATTTGTACACAACACACAGCGATGTGGTAAGGTTTGCTCTGGTGCACTGGGGACCACCTGTATTCCTGCTGAAGTGGAGGAATCCCACGGAGGGTGGGAAAAGGCCCTGATGATAGGAAAGGGAGTTTACCTTGTGTTTGAGGGGTGGTGCTGCCTCTGCCTTGGGTGCTGTCAGAACTCAAGGCTAAAAATATATGAGTGGCTAATGGCAGAAGACACCAACCCTTTTCTTCTTGTTGTCCTTTCATTCTTTATTTTTCAGTGTTTATCCCCATCCTCTTCATCTTTCCACTCCTCCTTTTTCCTTTTCCTCTCTTTATGCAGTTTCTTCTCTCTTACTCTTTTTCCTTTCTCTTCTGCCTGACAGTTTGAAGGTGACATTTGAAATGTACGTAACCCACGCACATACAAGTGCAGCAAAGGTACTCTGTGCTGCAGAAGGCTGTGGTGGAACTCCATAGATCTGAATACATCAGTGCTTAGGCACTCCCCGTAACTTTCCCCTGGGGAGCAAGGCTAAACCCATTCATCTGAAATAGTTACTTGTTTTCCTTTTGGATTTTTTTTTTTTTTCTGATACCTTCTTCCCTCTTCCTTGCTGCCTTTTGATCTATTTTTCACACTGGTTTTGTCCTTCAGTCCTATTTTTCCAGTTATCCCTGTCACAATGTCCTTGAAGAGATAACCCAGAGTGCCTTGTAATGTGGCTGCTGTGTTGCCCAGCCATTGCTGCACCCACTAGGCAGTGTTTAGTGGTTGGTGATCACTACTTCAGCCAGTTTACAACAGATTTGGACAGGGGGTTGCTTATGAAAATAATCATTTTCATCATCATAATAATAATTTTTCATAATAATAATAACAATTTTTTTGCACCTCTGCAAACCTTGCAGGTTGTAAAGTACAAGTATGGCTGTGCAGTGTAGAGCAGAAATGAATGTGAGCCATAAGTGGTTTGTTCCTTGCCCTGCTTGTTGGCCAAACTCTGCTTTCACTTGTGCATTACTAGAAACTCACAATCTGGTTGAATGAATTAAGAAACTGATTTGTGAGCCCCAAGCCAAAAACTCCTTCTAGCTGGGAACCAAAAAACTGATACCACATACCTTAAAGAATGTAAGTAGGAGAGGTCTGCAGGTGGAAGACAGGAGTAGCTCCCAAATCTTCCCCTGCTCCACTGCAGGATGAGGCTGGGCAGGACCTTCAGCTGTCTCTAAGATGATGTGTCAGCACCAGCAGCATCTGGTGGGCCATTTCTGTTTTCTAGCTAGAATTTGGGTAGTCCTTGCATCACTGCTGCTCAGATGACATTACCCAGCAGAGTCTGGAAACTGAAAGCAGTTCCAGCGAGCAGGGAACGGTCTGTTCACTTGTTCTGTCTGCTGTTCTCTTTCAGTGGGCGTTTGGGGTGACCATGTGGGAGATTGTGACCCGAGGGCAGACCCCTTATGCTGGCATTGAGAATGCAGAAATCTACAACTACCTCATCAGTGGCAACAGGCTGAAGCAGCCCCCGGAGTGCCTGGAAGATGTGTGAGTACTTCCTCACCCTGCTGACATGACTTTTTGAGAAATTTGGCTCGCTGGAGGGAAACAGGCAGCTGGCTGGGATGCTGATCTGAAAGTCTCCACTTTCCAGTACACAGCCATTCACTAGAAAGTTTCTGGGTTAGCTACTAGATATTCTTTGCTGGCAGAGCTCCCAGGAACCTGTGGTAACTATACAAGCAGCTAACTTGGCTCAATGGTTTCAACAGTGTCAACATTAGCAGTTCTTGGCTTTGTGGAAACTGTGTTTCCAGAATCACTGAACCCTGCCTTCTCAGGCCAGCATCTGAGCAAAGGGATGAATTCCATGGCACACCCTGAAGGCTGAATAGAGAGGCAATCTAGCAAGACTACAAGGAAACTGGATTGCAGAGGCAGTGGCCTGCATGTGTCTTTCAAAGCTGGGCCCAGTTTTCAAAATTTAATCTGCTACTCTCAGAAATAGCAGGCTGAAAGAGAAGAGTGGATGGAACAAACTAAAGTTGTGTAGATCAGTGTCCCACCTTAAATTACATCTAGGAACAAGTCCAGGCCAATCTTGAAGATTCTGGTTGCAGACATTTTCAGACTTACAGGAAGGACCTAGATAGCCCACAGGGCAGCAGGCAGCCACATGCTGTGCTCCTGCTTTAATCCTGCTGCCAAGGGACCAGCCTTGGCCAGCAGGTCACAGGAAATGTTTGCTCAGGAACCCTTCTTCCATGGGTAGTGGTTGGAGACTCCTGGTCTCCTCACATGGGGCTGGGATCCCCCAGGGAGTGTCACCATAATTTATCCTGAGGTAAAAGCTTACCTTGCCTGGACAAGATGAAATCATTTCACTGGAGACCCAAGCAAGGCTCTGTTTCCTGTGTGTTGGGCCCAAAGCAAGATATAACTATGAGCACTGATTTTAGTGGTCTAAGACCTCTTTCTTCCCTCTTCCTTCCTGCTCTGGTGGTGCATTATTTCATGTAGTTGCTTTCTCCTTTTCCTTTTTTCTACATAGGGAATAATCTGTACTCGTCTTACTAAAGCTGAATGCTTTTATCTTCTCAGCAGTTCATTTTAACTTTTACTGAGTATAAATTGTTGTATCTCTGCTTAAATTAATTACACATCTGCATCTTGACTGCTCTGAGTAGCTTTGGTTCCAAATTGTGGAGCTTATGGCTGTAGGAGGTTAGAGAAGCAGAAAGTAGAGAAGAGACTCAAAAACCTATTAGATAGGCACTTGAGAAAAATCCATCAAAAACTACTGAAAAGGTACAAGCATTGTTTTGTGAGGTCCTTGAGCTACAGGTTATTGAGACCTGAGAAAGTGTACTAGAAATATCACACTACATGCCCACCCTCAGCTTATATGCCTTCCCCAAGTGTTGCTACTGGACTCTGTCAGGCATAGGGTACTGGGGGAAATGGACTTTTGGGCTGATTCAGTACAGCCAGTATTTTTCTACCTTTCCTTCAAATGGATTATGCTGATTGACAGCAAAGGTAAAAGAAAGTATTTAACTTGGTTGCATAGAATTGGAAGTTTCTGTTTTATCTGCAGCATTTATAATGATTTCTACTGTGTTTGAGGGATGTAAATCAGGATTAAGACAACCAAACCATAGAGGCTTTCTGTAAGAGTAGTGTGAGATCAAAAACAGTCTTGTAAATCTAATCTCAAGGAATACAAAAAGTAAAATAAAACCCATCATGAAATGCTTTATTTCCCCGTAAAGGCCATATCAGATTTTTTTCCCATTTACAAGTTCAACTGAGGTTCATTTGTATGCAGTGTTTTTCAGTGCCAGCACTGTGCTTTGTTCTTGTTCCCTGCAAAACTGGCAACAATAACACCATAGGAATGCAGCTGCCAGTCCTGTGGGTGATGCACAGAGAGGAGCAGGACAATGGCTCTGGCCGTGCTCCAGCGCAGCGGCTGGAGGCCTGGCCGGCGGGAGGGCAGCCAGCACAGACACAGCAGGGCAGGAGAGCTCCTCTTCCCTTGCCCAAGCACTGGCCAGCAGAGCCAGTGATTGTCTCCCCATGCTGGCCCTGGGGCAGCCAGAGCTGAGGTAGCTGGTGTTTGACTGTAGGAGGAAGGCTGCAGGGTGGGACCTGGGCCTGGGCTCGGCCTTCTGTACTGAGCTGGTACATTTGTACCTGAAAAGCCATTTCAGCATCCCTCTTCCAGCACTGAAGCTGCTGTTGTCCATTCTTTAACATCCCTCTAAACAAGCCCAGTGTGCCTTCTTCCAGTCCTGTTGGCAACCTGTCAGGCAGCAGCAGCGGCACACTTCTGTTATTCTGGGAGTGTGGAGTTAACATGGTGTGAAAGAAGGAATACTCTGGAAATAACATGCACCTCCCACAGTTTGATCTTTGTTTTCTGCCTGTGATTTCTCTGCTCTTGAACTAGAATTTGGAGGGATGGCTTCAGCTGTGCCAGAGGTTGTGAGGGTGCTTTTTGTGAATAAATTCAAAAGCTATTATCAGGTGATGTCACACTTACAGTCCTATTCTAGCTTCCCAGAGACAGCAGGAAAAGGGCTTTACCAAGAAATTCAGTGTACTTTGACAGGGCTTTTGGGGTTTTGATACTGTCTAAATAGCTTTTTTGACCAAAGGGAGAATGCCCTTGAAAATGGAAAGAAACAAGAAGTTAGACCCAAAATGGCCATCTATCCATGCTGTGTCACCTGTGCAAGGCCAAAGCTGACAGGTTTTGGGGGAAGTGTCTGTGTTTTTTAAGCTTCACTGCCCAGAGCCCCTGTTCAGAGGTGCAAGGCATGGCTGCTCCTCTTCTCAGTGCTCTTGTCTCCCTCTGTTTTGCAGCTATGATCTGATGTGCAGATGTTGGCATCCTGAGCCCAAGCTACGCCCCAGCTTTGGAGTGCTCCGGTCCCAGCTGGAAATGATTCGCGGGAGGATGTCCACGCTCTCTGCCAGTCAAGATCCTCTCTATGTCAACATTGGGAAGGACAAAGAGGCGTCTGCAAGTGACCCTGCCCTGCACGCCTCCTTTGGAAATATGGATGCTGAGGAGACTGTTGCTGGGGCAGCTGCTGCTGTCACAAGTGACTATCGCTACATCATGAGCCCCTTGTGCCTTGGAGATGATGCTGAGGGTGAAAGGCATCCAGATGGACAAGAAGGGGAGGACAAAAGCCTTCTGTGTGAGCTAGAGACAGAAGGAGAGAAAAGTTGCTAGCCTGTACATAGCAGTGACACTCTGCTTCCCTGGGACTGGATGTGTGCAGCATGGTGCTGTGTCTCCTGGGGCTCTGATGCTGGATCTGGAACGGCTTTGAACAGCACTGGCCAGGGCTCTTGGGCAGCTCTTGTAGCTTTCACCACCTGTGTGGGCTGCAGTGGCAAATAGCTTGGAGGAACTGCAACCCCAACATTGATTTGGAGGGGAGGCAGTAGGGTTACAGGTTGACCACATCCTGCTGAAAGGAGTTCAGAGCTAAGGCAGCAGTCAGAGTCTGTGCTCTGCTTCTTCTCACTGAATGCTGGAGCAGAGCTGAATACACCTTCTGTTCAGTCAGTGTTTGCTCTCGTGTAGATGTTGTCTTCAATCCTGGCTGCGTGACTTTGGGACTGGTACCTCTGAAAACACTAGTGGGTATTTATATTGTCATTCAGGACAAGAGGGCAAAATTCCCCTCGTGTTCACTCAGCAGTACTGCCTAGACTCGTTGCCTACCTCAGTGGTTCTCAAACTGATCAATGGATCTGCTCCTACCCAGCACTGAATTTGAACATCTGGCTCATTTCATGCAGTGACATTTGCTGCTTCCTCGGTCCAGGGCTCTTTTAAGAGTTTCAGACTCTTTTGGTGAGCAAGAAAATTAGAAAAAAAAAAATGAAAATCCAGCATTCCTCTTCTCCCCATGTACCTTTTTTTATGTCTTTCTTTTTCTTGTGTTTGATGCCAGTTCAGGCCTGACTAGACTTGCAGCTGACATTAAAATGCAAAGGGAGGGAGAGCAGCTGGCTTGTGTGAGGGCAGAATCCAACTTCAAAGGAATGGAAAGGAAGCAGTGCAGAGAGGACTTAACAGCAGTATGGGGAAACAGTGCTAATTAGTGCTAAGTGCTGCCCTCCAGGAGAGGAAGAAGACTGAGATGCAGAATGACAGACTTGCTCAGTTTCAGCAGGAGCGGGATTCAGCATTTGCTTCAAAGTTGGATTCTTTCAGTCATTCTCTTTATTAGTCCCATGTCTTCTTCAAATAACCAAGAACTGTAGCTGCTATAGTGACATGTGAAATCAGTTTCAGGAAGATGTGCATCTTGGGGGAGGGATCAACTGGAAGATCTCTTTCTGAAGAGAGAGGCCTCATGATGAAAAAGCTTGAGAACCACTGGCCTTCCTATTAAGGAGGTGTTTTGGCATGCTGTAAAAGTCACATAAAACATGGAGTAGTATCACTGCAGCCTTCCAGACAGGGCAAAATTAGTGGTTTTGCTCTTTGAGTTTTGTTTTGTTTTCCAATCAGCATGTCTGACTCACTGTAACTGCCAGTGCTTGTGTGGTTTTTAATAATTTAATATTTTACTGTAAATCAGCATTTGTTTTGTGCAGTGGTTCCCAGCAAGGAAGTGCAGTTACATCTTACTCTACTTATCCTAAATATTTGCTAGATCTTAATTTCTTTTATTTTTACTGCGCTGAAAACTTGGCAGTATTACTTAGGATTCCACGTTGCATTTCCTCAAACTAATACCACAAATGTCAGCATTTACTGAGTTGGCAAAGGTGGGACCAAAAAGTCAAATGACACTGCAGACTTGGTGTCAGAACACTCCACCCTTTGATACCCAGTATTTGCTTATTGTAATGTTGGATCTAAATACAACATTCAGGTCAAGTTTCAGCCCTTAGAACTCTTCCTAGGGAAGGGGAAATTCAGCCTGGGACTTGAGCATGGGTCCTTTCTGTTAAGTTTCCTACTGAACAGAGATGTCCTACAGGTGTCTCCAGAAATTCAGTATGGTTCCTCAGTCACAGATACAAATTCAACCATCTTACACCCCAGGTGGTACAGGGTTTTCTTTTCACTTAGCTGGAATGCTGTAAATGCCAGTGAGAAGATGACACCTAACAAAGGGTAACAAAAACCTGTGCAGTGCACTTTTGCAGTGAGGGCAGAAGGCTATGCTCCCTGCAGCTGCCTAGGAAGTGCAGATGTACATATAGACTCTAACTCTGGGAAGCATGTCTTTAGTTTTTATGCATTTTTTAATAATAAAATCTGTACTGTGTTTGAGTCCCAGCCTCTTAACTGTGACAGAATGTTGCTCATTAACTCTGTGGGGTCATAACCAGCCCCAGCTGAAAGTCATCTTTCTTCCTTCACCAAGCATGATTGAGCTGCTTCTTGGGAGCAGAGAACATGTTTGGCCTGCTCAAGTGAGGGTTACTCTGCATTGCTCCAGCCTTGAGATTGTGAAGGCCCAAATCTGGTGGGCAGGGACTCGTGGTTCCACAGAGAGAGGCTCTGCAGCCACTTACTGGCACGTGGTGCTTCCTACCCAGGAATGCAAGACCTTTGCATCAGTTCCTCCCTGAAAATCGTCCTGTGCACCCATCCAACTACTGGCAGTGCTCTCAGTGGAAAAGAGGTTTGGAGGAGGTGGGTAAAATTCAGCTCCTGACTCAAATGTTCCAAGCACAACATAAAAGAGCCCCTGGATTTCCAGCTTGCAGAGAGGAAAAGGCGTAGCTCACGCTTTTATCCTTCACAAGCAAACAGCACGCTGCACGCCCTCTGCCTGCAGCTCACACTGAGAGGAAGAGTGATGGGAAACAGCACAAGTGCTCACCCCCCCATCTGCAATGCAGGAAAAATTACTTCCAAAGCAGCTGATTTAGTTAATATTTTACAGTTCCAGTGCCCAGTGATGTCCCTTAGATCTGGCTCAAATGATGATTTAATCCTTTTGCATAAAAGCCTGGACAGACCAGGTACAAATGAGGCTGTGTTGTGGGTGGGAAAGACAACACCAGAAGAAGAAGTGAAAAAAGAGGGAGGGAAGGAGATTTTAAAATGGGGACAGATGGGATGAGCTGTCAAGAGGTAGTCAGAAAGCAGAAATGTGAAATTTTATATATGACATTCCAGAACAGAGATGGCATTACCTCAGCTGAGACCAAGCAGGTATCTGAGGTGGGGGCTGGCTGTGTGTTTTGGTAAAGGATGAGGTGCTCTCTCTGGTCCAGGATCGGTACCCTGCAGTGTTTTGCTCTCAAATCATGAAGAGGCTGTACAGAGCTGGCCTGGCCCTGTGTCTGCTTGGAGACAGCACTGTGATCCTGGCCCCAGGGAAGCTCCAGCCTAACAGCTCTGATTTTGGCACCACCCTATTTCCTAGTTAAACAAAATGTTTCTCCCACAGCTACCCCCTTTTTTCCACCACCCCAGTACAACAGTGCAGACTCCCATCTTCACAGGCAGCAGCCCTTGCCCGGTCTGCTGGGGCAGTGGGATGTCCAACATCTGCACATTTATGCTGAAGCAACTTCTGTCCCATACGGGTAAGTGTGACCACACTCCTTCATCCACATCTCCCTGAGCATGAGACAGGGTCTCCTTCTTTTTAACAGAGGCTCAAGCCACATGGGGCAGTTCCCAGCTAAGTTGTGAGGCAGCAGGACCCCACAGCACCTAGCAAGAGCACAGCAGAAGCTCACAGCACTGGCTGTGTTGTACAGGAGGAGTTAGTGCAGGAGGAGACATGCCCCTGGCCCCTGTCACCTCCAGTGCCAGGGCTGACTGATGAGCCTCAGACTGGGCTGTGCTGGCAGCTCAGCCTGCAGGTACAGGGATGCTCCAGCCTGATCCAGTACGTGTCAGTGTGGGGAATGGTGAGTTCAGGGCTGACAGCTCAGCAGATGCTTGCAGCGAGTGCACGGATATAACTTGGAGCTACTGCACAGCCACCCTGAAACCAGCCACCTTCCTTCTTGGCCTATGTTTGGAGGGAAGCATTGAAGTCTTGACTCTGAAAAAACACTCTCTAGGAGTGAAATGCAATTAATTTTGAGTAAAAATCTGACTCTTGCTGACCAGTGAAGGGAACAATATTTGCACATAGATATTTTTCTGATTTACATCCTACACATTGCTGGCAGTATTCATCCTCTTCTGATGCTCAACAATCACCAGCTTTTGCAAATCCTCTTATTTTTTACCAGGGGTTTCTGTGAGGAACCCTCACAGACAGTCCTGATCTTATACTGATTTGTTATTTCACACCTGCTGTGCTCCCTTAAAATAGCAAATTGTTCTACAAACACTGGATTCTTGTGGATTTGGATCCAATGGGTCATTGCAACCCCTGGGTGAAGCTTGCCCCTAGTTAAGGTTCTTACAAGACCTTTTCCCTTGGTGGAATCTCTGGCATCCAATACTCATTGAATTTCCATCTGCAGTGAAGGTACTGATGTGGAAGTAATAGGGTCTGCCACATGCAGACTTTTTTCAGAAAACTTGTAGGAACTTAATTATTCTTCAGACCTCAATCTTGCCATCACATTTGGCTGAAATAAAGCAGTGGATTCAAAAGCTATTAGGGGCAACACGTGCAGCTGGTGATCAGAGCGCCTTGTTACCATGGGAAACAGAGCTAGAAATCAATTACTTAGTCCAAGAACAGAAAAGACCAATGGACATGGGTTTTGATTGCATTTTCTGTCATATAAAGGGAATTCAGTGTCAGTATGAATCAGCCCTCAGTCACTGCACTGAGGTCTAGCAACAACAAAGATGATTGACTCCTCACTTCCTAATTACTCCATGGATCTTGGCATGAGGCATGCCAAGCCAAGTCACTCCCAGCTGCAGTTAGGTGAAATGGAACATCTTTTGGTTATATTTGACAGTAGGGCTGAAATTAGGGAACAGGTATTTCAGCAGCACAGAAAGTACCTAAACAGCTTTTGTTTCCTCCTGTTTCTTTTCACTGGCTTGAAATAGAACTGAAAGAAATGTGAGACCCCAGGAAACAGATGGCACTTGTTGATTTAAGCTTTGCTCAGTTCAGTATAGATTTTATGAGACTGGACTAGTTTCCAGAAGAGTCTTTATAAGAGCTGGCTCTTGCCAGCATGTGGTGTAAGGAAGCACAAATTCGTGACAAGGAGAGAGGGCTTGCATGCATAAATGATCCAGCTGGAGTACAGGAGACTGCAGCACATGCTGATAAACATACAATGCCAGTGAAGGTGACAGAAAGGGGGAGCTGACAGAAATGGCAGGTCATTGGAGAGCAGCAGACTGTACACTGCAACATGGCAGTTAGTGCAGCAAATTCAGAAGGGCTCTGCTTTCTTAGTTAATATATAAGACAATGATCCTAGCTGCTACCCTGTCATTACCTGGGCTGCGTGGGAGATTGCTGCTGCCTCTCTGCTTCTGTTCTGCCAATGAATGCCTCTGTGACAGCGACTTCTGCTTGTGTGACATGGTGCTAGCCAGAGCAGAGAGCCCTTTGGTCACTCGCTGCTGCCTCTCACTGTTCCTTCTTATTAAATTATCTTTAAAGAAGCTAAAAGCCCCCAAGGTTCACATTGCTAGATGATGTAAAGCAGCATGCCTCTCCAACATCAGGCAAGCTTCACAGCTAATTAATACATTTCCTGGTATTATTTGTCTACAGAATCCCTCTTCTTACACAAAGATACACAAAGAGAAAGAGGAGCAGAAATACCATGCAAGCATGTGGCAGGGCATGTGAGGAGAGACTGAGCTTTAGCAGCCTTTTGGTGACCATGAACCTTGTACTTGAGCTGCAGGGTGTAAGGGCAAAGGAAGATGCAGACTTGGGGCTTATGCAGGGGACCCAAACTGCACTCCAGAAAGAAGCAGACACTTAGCCAGAACCCCTGCAAAGTAAAAAAAAAAAAAAAAAAAAAAAAAAAAAAAAAAAAAAAAAAATCAAACCTGAACTTCAAGGCTTAGCATGTCATCAGACAGTGGGGGCAGTTTAAGACCCTCTCCCCAATATTTGTTTGCTCCCTTTCTGCTGTAACTGGGACCCCATCAGCCAGGGCCAGCAGTGCTGGTGCTGCTGAGGGTAGTGAAGGTAGAGCCGATGATGCACAGAAAAGGATGAAGCACAGGCACATGTTTCTACCAGCACCGCTGAGGGGGTGGAAATCTCTGGCAGAGCAAACAGCCGGTGACTTCTCACACTCCCTCCCCCCTGTCTGATTCACTCCAGCTTGTCTGCCAACACTCCCAATTACGCCAATGCACTTCCATTGAAGCTGATATGCGGGGCTGTACCTGAGGCAACAATCAGGCTCACTACGTGAAATCTTTCCCATATTTTTCACCTAGTGTTGAAGTCTCCCTGGGTCACTGCTGAAACTGATCAGGGCTGCTGCCTTTACGGGCCGGTGGGTTTTTCTGCAGGCATCACCAGCAGGCAAGGATCCAAATGAGAGGAGCTGAACCTATTAATTTATGGGAGAAATTAGCACAGCTCAGTATTTCTCCATTTCCTTTCTTAATATACTCCACGAAATATTGCCAGTCTGCTGAGCTCTGTCAAGCTGTAGAGTGGGGAGCTGCAGTGCTAGAACTAGCGACACAGGTGGCCCACAGGGACTTTTTGGGGGGATTTATGCTCACACACTTGATCATTGTAGTCTCAGTGGGGCAGACCTCACTGTTCTGAGGCCTCCTGCACTGCAGGTCTGAACCACCCATTGCTGATAGTGGTGTAAATCTGTGAGAAAGGCACTGAGATCGTCAGAGCTTGATTTCAGGCATGAAAATAGCACAACTGAGGGAAGGATGTGGTGTGTAACCTGGAAATGCACCCAGTCAGCCCATATACCATGCCCTGACCTCTCCTGGGTGAAGATGATCTGCTGGGATGACGTTGGTTTTCTTCCTTGAGCCCGTTCAGCTGCTGAGGCATAAATGTAGCACTGCTGAGCCCTGATGCTGATCCCACAGCAGGGGCACTGCGCAGCAGCTCACGGAAGTCCAGGGGATGATGCCGTCACAAGGCTGGCAAGAATTCAACATCGTGCTTTACAGCTTGTCTGTTTATCAGAAATCTGTGAATGTAGAAAATATGCACTTTCCTTTGTTCCAGGAAGGCTCTAAAATTTCATGAGAAAAAATTAATGGATTTATTTTCTCAGTAAACATCTCACAGAGCATCACTGACACTGAATTTGGCAAATAAAGAAAAAGCTGTTCTTAGCACATTAGACTTAACATTAGTGCAAACGGGGATTAAATCTTAAAGAAGACAAGGCTTCCTGTGGTCTTGCCATACAGTATCAGGATGAGGTGTATGTGTCTCTCCCACAACTCTTTTCCTGGACCTGCTAGCACAGATGGAAGCACTGCCTTGTTTTCAGCGGGTGTGGTTAAAGGGTACAACATGCCTTTCTCCCAGTGCAGATGAGCCCACAGACAATGGCTTCTGTTACCACACAGTTTCTTCCCACTTGTGCTTTTGTTTGCAGGGAGGATGCTGGAAACAGGAGCAGGCCTTGGTGGTGGGATCCCTCATGCACAGAAAAGCCCAGGGCAGCCTGAAGTGAGCAATCCTGAGGAAGTTCAGGGATCGATTCAGTTTTGCACCCACCCCCAGGGCCAGCTGCTGAGGACTGACCAGTGAGCCAGTGTTGTCTGCTCCAGAGAGAGCCAGGACAGCTCAGAGAGGGCAGAAGTGGGATGATGTGCCAGCTGGGGACATTTTGTAGTCTCTAGCATGACATTTGTGTCTCAGAAATGCCAGTCTACTCTCCTACAGAACAAATCAGAGCTGCTCTTGGGACTCGTATAACAGCAGACTTTGCCTGATTTTTAAAATCCCTCACATTGATGGTTTACAACCCTAAGAAATGTGCCTATAAAGGCAGTTGAACATAGGCCCTTCAGAAAGCTGAAGTCATTTAATGATCTGCAGGTCTATAGGGGAAACCATTACCCAAGCAGATTCTGTTTCCCCTGCAGCTCTCCCTGCTGCCTGCTCAGCCATGAAATTCTATTTTGCATCCCACAAATGCAATTTCAATACCTCCCTATGGCCACACTCTCCTTCCTGTCCCTGCCCCAACTCAGATTAAAAACAGCCATTCTGCCTGGCTTGGGGCAGCCCCAGCACCACCAGCAGCCCCGGATCCCTGCTAGCACTTACACCCACAAAGATGCTGTGCCTGACCAGCCAAATCCTTCCCCTTGCTGATCAAATCAGGATCTTTGCCACCATGCCACTGAACTGTTCTAAGGGCCCTTGGCAGCAGGCACATTTCTTGAGATGGCCTCAGTGCTTTACTCTGCTTAGTGACCTTGCTGGTGAGCAGTGGAGAGTAATCCTGCTTATGTTTCTGAATTATTTTTTTATCGTGATTCCTGATTTTATCGTGTCAAGAAGGAGTAGCAGATTGCTGAGTGAGAGAAAATTCTAAATTCTGTCCCCATAGGGTCTAAGACTTGGGAGATTTTCCTGGCCAGAGTTTACCTCTGCTCAGTTATACCTATTGACTCCTGCAAAACTACAGGAAGCAACTGAAATGAGAATTTGGCCCCAAACTAGTAATTTTTGCTTGCATTGACGTTTAGCATGCAAAATCTGATGAGATTTCTGGATGTAGATTTGGTGAGCTGCCCTGTGAAGCAGGCTTGGGAGGGATGCAGAAAGCTCTTCAAGTGCCAGCTCTCAGACCATACAGAGTTCGTTGCTTGTTCGCACCCCAGGCTGCTTGTGCAGTTTTGTGATGTGGTTATGTTGTTTATCAGCAGCATCTATGAAAAACTGCATGTTTGATGATTGCCTTCTCTGTGCCATTTCAGTAGTTTCACTGGAAGCATTTCAGTGAAATACATAACATGAAAACACTGGCTTGAGGTGGACACCTTAGCATGTCCTTACTTTAGATAAGGATGTTCATAGTGAATGTCCTGACTGTCCCTCCTCACACTGCATGGGGGAGTTTTGACTGAGGCCACGCTGGGAGATGGGCTGTGAGAGTGCATCTTCTGCTCACAGGCTGCCCAAGGGCTGCCAGTTCCCAGACCTGGTGAGGAGCTGGACTGAGGAAACCATCTCTGCCCAAATGGGTACAGCACAGGCAGCAGGCTGCTAATGCCAGCTGCTTTGGTCTGTGAACATGCTCTGACTGAACTGTTCACTGATGCAGCTGTAGCTTTTTGAGAGAGGCTTTTAGGCAAGGCAATAGCTTTTTTTCCTTGCCTCAGGCCAGACTGAGAGCTGGTGCTCTGCTGCCAGGTGTCTGAGCTGGTCTCTGGCCCTTGCATGCCGGCCTCAGGAGCTTTAGTTTTCCTTTGCATCAGCCTCAGAGGGAGGATGTGGGTTGCAGCAGACAAGTGCTGGTTGGTTTTAATGGCAACACTGTTCACCCTACTACTTAGTCTTGCGAGGGCAGTGCTGCTGGGGCCGGGAGACAGGGGAGGGGAGAGGGTGCCCTCATGCTCAAGTGGGACAGCGGATACCTTGGGATCCCCTCACATGCTGCTGATCACTCAGACACCCTTGGGGAGAGCAAAAATTTTGCCAATGGGTGGGAGCCTCTAGGTGGTCCGCAATGCTCTAAGAATGGTTTCCAAACCACTCAGAAAACCTGTGACCCCCCTGCACCCCCTGTGCGCAGTACTCCAGCGCCCGGTGCCTGCCTCTTCCCTTTCACCTCCCTTTTCCTTCCTCCCTGTTACCCACCGGGTAGGCCTCCTGCTTTGGGGAAGGTCCAAGGCCTTGGCCCCAGTATGCCAGTGGCAGTCTGGGCTGCAGGGGCAGAGCTCTGCCCCTTGCAGGAGAGATGAGCTGTGCCTGCTTCGTGTCTCCTTTCACCGGGAGAGGCTGCAGGGGACGGGTAGAGTCTGTCTGTTAGATCTGTAATATCGTTTGCGGCTCTCAAAACTGCTTTAAATGAGGATGTTCTAGCATGAGAACTATTGGCTTCATACATCTGAGAAATCACCACCACTTTCAGTTTAAAAGGAAATGATTCTAGGAGCCAAGGAGAGGCTTGGGTGCTGTCGGGAAGTTCAGCCAGGAGCGCTGGCATCGTGTGCCTCCGCGCCGCAGCTGCTCTGGCACCGCTGCCGGCAGACGTGTGCAAGGGGTTTGCAGCTGGAGCTTCCTGCCAGGGCTCCAGGGCAGCTCCGTGCTCACGTGGATGACGAGCCATCAGCCAGAACCCAGGGCCGGGTTCCCGCGGCCGTGTGTGCGGTCACGGAGGAGCCCTGGGCCGCGGGGATGGAGGCACCGCGCCCGCCCGGGGGAGCCTGGGGCGCAGCGCAGCCCCCGCCCCGCAGCACTCCGGGGCAGGTTTGTGCCCCGGCCCCTGCCCCCGTTTACCGGCGGGGCTCGGGTCGACGGCGCTGCGATAGCGATCTGACCCCGGGAGCTGCGCCGGCAGCCTCCTTCCTCGGGGCTTGCGCGGGGGAGGTTTAACCCTTCGCGGGCAGTGCCGCCCGTCACCGCGACGAAGGGGCGGCCCAAGAACTGGGGACGGTGGGTTTGAACCATTCGGGCAGGAAAGGGTTTGTTAGGCTGCGGTCCCTTCTGAACGGGAAAAGGAAGGAAAAAAGACTGGGCTCGGCTGGGCTTGTGGCAGCAGAAGAGCCCAAACTGCGGCAAACAAAGCAGCTGGGAAAGACAGCGAGGCTGGGAGAGCTCCGCCGGGCTGATGGGGGCTGCTCCCTTCGGCGGGCGATGGTCTTTGGCCAGGTCCCAGAGGTACCTTGTGCCCGCTAGGAACTCGCCTACAGCAAGAAAGCCAAATCCCAGCGTCACATCACTGATGCATTCCCGGGGGGGTTTCTGCGTTCCATAAACACCGTGCCAGGAGTGAGCTGCAGAGAGACGCGCCGGCGCCAGCAGCTCCGCTCCTGTGGGTGCTGCCGCAGGTCTCCCAGCTCTCTGTAGAATGACTGAGGGTGAGGCGCTGAAATGCAGACCTGTTTCAGCCCTGCCTCCTTTGGGCTGGGGAAGGCATCAGCTTGGGAATTCGGAGGTCGCAACTGTCCCTGGCCCTCGTGGAGGGAAGCTGAGACGATCCTTGTGAAGAAGAGGACTTGGCCATCTTGCAGTCTGCTGTAAAAGAGAGAGCAAAAGCCCAACCTCAGGAGCACAGGCTCCTGTAAGTGTCCGGAGACAGGAAGACATAAGAAGGAAGGCTGCAAAGGGGACTAGTCTGGAGACCTTGATGAACTTTTCTGGGGTTTTATCACATCCGTGAAACAAAAACACCAATAAAGCTAGGGGCAGGTCTTCTGCTTTGCCTGCCATTTTTCCTTGTCAAAGTATTTAAGAGAACCTGGACAGGCTTTCCTCCCAGCCTTACCTCTCCAGTCCCAGTGCCTGATTCCTGGCCTCTGGCTTTGGAGAGAAGAACATTTCTTGCTGTACAATTACACTGCTACCTCTGCAGCTCTGGTGACCAGTATTAAGGGAAGGTTCAGGTTTAAATTGTGACAAGATGCACAATAGCAGCAGCTCAAATGTAACCAAGGGAAGCTCTTAGAAAGCAACCATCATCAATGAAGCGTTTCCACGTATTGAGATAAGATCATTATTTGGAATGCAAAATCCATGCTGCAAAGCTAGTAAATGCCAGCTTCACAATTATCTCAGCAATCTTTATCTGGTTCCCATGTGTGTAATGCTGATTTCATAAAAATTCACACATTATTTTCTTCATATGATCCTGACTCGCACAGTGCCCAGGAAGTTGCATCCTTAATCTGACATTTTGCAGGCTTCGAGTGATTGATTAAAACATTTAAATAACGTACTTCAAACATAGGGGTGGTAATGGTTGTTAAATGCAATTATTGTTGTTTAAATGTAATTATTTTTACATCTTGATTAATTAAAAATGGATATTACTAATGGGAGAACAAAATTTGTTTATAGGGGTTTGATTTCTACAGTCATCAGGAATAAACAGAGCAGGTAATGAGTTTGGCAATAAAATGCCAGCCTTAGGCATAGACCAGATTTAGCACCACCCTTTCTCTTTGTATCACACTTCCTACCTCCCACGAGCTCAGCCCACTCAAAACCTGCATAATTTCTTCTTATAAAAGGATGTGCCTGTTTCTGCTCAGTTTTCTAAAGCCTTTATTTCCTAAATATGCTCCTCAGTGGGAACACTCCTATTGGATTTCCAGGCCCATTTTATCACCCTTAATGGCATGGGTGGGGATGGAAGAACTGAAAAAGTTGCGTGTTGATTTCAAGTGAAGGGAAGAGGCCCACAGTGAACGATGTGTGAACAGGAGGGTGGAGAGAACTGGGATAGAGAGTGGGAGCCTCTGGGTAAACAGATGATGTTGAAGAGCAGTGTGGTCCCTGGGCAAACACGCCCCTGGAAGAACAGGTACTGACTGCTCTTTCTCCCCTTTGCCCTTTTAAAGGTTTTATTCAGAAGGAAAAGGAGGGGGAGAGGAGGATAATTCTTTTTCTTGCTTTTTTAAGGTTCCTCAATCTCTAATGAACTTCAGTTTCCAAATACTTTGCTTTATTAGCCAACAAACAAAAGGATTTTTCTGCAAAACCTCACTTGTAATTTGGGCATCTCTGCTTCAAATGACTTGTACATTTTTAGAGTTAAGATTTTCCAATCTAACTTGCATAGGAACTTCTTCAACACAGCAGTCATGAGATCTACCTCTTTCCAATAAAGGGTATTTTTTGCACTTAGAAACCAAAATAACACCTTCTATTCTTTTTTTTTTTTTTTTAAATCTGTAACATGCAGTTGGCTCATTTCTCTGATATTCACAAACACCATCAGGTTTCCTTCAAAACTACTCCAGCCAAAATGTCTTTTCCCCTGAGAGATTATCTGATATTCACAAACACCATCAGGTTTCCTTCAAAACTACTCCAGCCAAAATGTCTTTTCCCCTGAGAGATTATCAGACTTACTTCCCCTCCATGTGTTATCTCTTATTTTTCCAAAACTCCAATATCTTTGATTGCCTTGGCATTACTTCTTTATCCTTTTATATGTCTGCAACGTCATTACAGTTAACGTCAAAAAGTAAATTTTATATGGGTGATGTTTCCTCTGTTTGGCCTATTAACTAAAACAGATCCTGCAGCTGGGAATTGGACACTTCATCCCTTATAGCAGCAGGAATTTTAAAGAAGCTATCCCTTCAGCCAGAATCAGCCCAGAAATTCCAAAAAGACAGGTCTGAAGCCCACCAGCGCTTTCCCCATTGACGCCCAAACCTTCTGAACTTTAGCTGTAAGATTGTAAAAGCCCAGCAGAAGTTCAGCCTATGTACCAGCTAAGATATATATCTGTAACCTTTGTATACAGATTCCTCAAATATACTTATCTAAGGCACGAGAGAAGGTATCTTTGAGCTTCTCAGCGATCTGAGAACCAACCACTCAATTTGGTATCAATTCAACGTGAAGTTCAATTTTGCAGAAGTATAAATCTATGTCTAATTAGACACTTCCCTTTTTACATCCCTCATGGACTCCCCAGCCGTATTGTCACACATTCTCAGCAGTGCCACAATGCCTGGGGAATGCCGATTGCTGCGATGACTGAGCACCTTTTGAGGCCAAGACCTCCAACACAGAAATTTCAGCCCAGGGCTACATTACAGTGCTGTTTGCCACCAGCTTTTGTTTAAATTTTGAATTAGTTTCCATTACATGTGACCTGCCTTTACCCTAGTCAACCTGAAATTATTTTTCAAGAGTGCACGAGAGGCCTGGCCTTCCTCATGGATGCAGTTACAGCCCTCGGTTGCAATTGCCACACAATTCAGTAACCTGCACCAGGTTGCCCAGAGCTCAGGGGGGTTTCTTTATGTATTTTTTTTTCTTCACTATTTGTTCCATCATTTCACTGTACACCAAATATGGACCTTTCTGGGTAAGAATCTCCAGAATCACCTTTTGCCTAAACCGCGCAGGGCTGTTATACTCAGAAGCATTAGTGAATACATCCCTGCGCTGACGGGATTTTATTTAACTCTTTCGGCTCACACGTAGCCTCGGGTAGCGGCCAGGTAACTCGGGGATTGGTGCGAGTGCAGCTCCGTGGGCGCTCGACCAAGACTCCCGCCCCCGGGAGCCCTGCCGGGTCCGAGAGCCTGGTGCGAGCGGCAGCAGCACCCGCAGCGCGAGAAACCCTTTTGAGCCCCAGCATCGCACCGTCGGCGTTCGCTCGTAGCTCCGGTTACTGCCAGAACGTCGCGCCCCGCCGCACGCGAACCCCTGTTCCGTGATTTACAAACGCTGCCGGGCGGACGGCGGGGAAAGCACGAGGAGTCGCGGGAGGCGCCGCGGGCGGCCGAAGGGAGCGCGGTGCGGCGGGAGGAGCGCGCCCGCGGGGCCGGGGCCGGCGTGGCCGTGGGAACGCGCTCGGGGCCCGGCCGTCCCCTCAGGAAAGGCGCGCACGCGACGCGGCCACCGGAGGCGCCACCGCGCGGCCCCACGCGCGAGCGGCGTGTTATCCCTCGCGCACGGCCGGGGGAGGGGCGGGAAGGGCGTGGCCGGCGGCGCCCGAGGAGCGGAACTGCGTCGGCGGGCGGCTCCGGCCAATCGGCTGCGCGCCGCTGGCGGGGCGTCGCGAGGCAGCTGCACCGGGCGGCCACCGCCGGCCCCCGCTGCCCCCCGCGCTTCACCCGCACGGCCGCTCTCCGGTACCGGCCTCGCGGGGGCGGGAGAGAGGTCAGGGGAAGGGGCAGGGGAACGTGCGCCGCCCACGTGATAGGCCGCGGCGGCCAATGAGGACGGCAGGAGGTCGCGTGTGGCGGGCGAGGCCCGCGTGGGCCGGGGCGTTGCCGAGCGGCGCGCGGAGCCGGCGGCGCGCGGAGTCAGGTAAGAGCCGCCCGTCCCCCCCCTCCCTCCTTGGAAGTTTTGCACTCGAGGTGGCGCGAGGCGTGCGCGCGTCACGTGAGCGCGGCGGCCGCCCAATCACGCGCGCGCGCCGCCTGTCCGCGCTCTGCCGCCGCGCCCGCGTTTGAGGCGAGGGGGTCGCGCGCGGGACGGCAGCGGGACCGGCGGCCGCGAGCTCCCCTCGCGCGCCGCCGCGCCGCTCCGTCCAGGGGCGCGAGCGGGCAATGGGTAGCGGCCGGCGGTCACCTGACCGGAGGGGGGTGTTAAAGGGACCGAGCGGCATCCGGGCTTCCCAGCCGGGAAGGGTCGGGTAAAGGCCGGCCCCGGGCAGCTGCCGCTTCTCCCTGAGCCGTCGCGCTCCCGGGGACCGACCCCCGGCGGGGGCGTGGTCGGCGCCACCTATGAAACGGGGCTGGGCCGCCGGGAGAGCCTTTCCCGGGAAGCGGCCCCGGTACCCTCTGGGTGCCAGAGGCCGGCGGGCGGGGCGGGGGCGGAGCGGGGCCCCTCGGCCGGGGCGGGGCAGGCCCGCGGGCGGCGCGCGTGCGCCCCGGCAGGGCGCGGGGGGCGCGCGGGGCAGCGGTGTCGGTGGCCGTTGGCACCGTCCTGTGTGAAACTCCTCGTACGGAGCCGAGGGTTTAAAGGGAGTCGAAGCGCGAAGGCGAGCTCGGTGAGGAGTAGCTAGGCACGAGGGCCAGCGGCTGTTTCAGCAGCCCGGGGAGATGAGTAGTTTCCCGTTAGGTGGTTGGAACTTCTTGCCTGAGTTATTAAGATGTCAAATCTTGCACAACAGTCACGCTGCCTTGCTCTCGACGTGAGCTGTGTGAAGTGTAATCACACTTGATGGGATGGGCTAGAGCCCCGAAGATTTGAAGTTGCTGCAGACTCTGAAGACTCTTCACACCCAAGGGCGGTGTGAAGAAGAGGGGCAGGCTGATGCTTTGGTCTTGTCGCTTGCAGGTGTTCTGCCTGCAGTTGTGGCACACTTTCAGTGCCCTCGGGCACAGTGCCTTGTGAATCTGTACTGAGGACTGGAAAGGGAAATTGATTCTGCTTGAAAAGTATTCCTGTAGGTGAGCATTTTTGTGTTTCTTTAAGTGGGGAAAAACCCCCTATTTCTTAGGTCTGGTGGAGATGGGCAGCATTCGTTCACTTTTGTATTTCATCTCGCAGCAGCTGGCTGTTAACCTCACCCGTTGCTGGCTCAGTATTGGTGCAGATGCTGTTGTTCCTGCCATGGGGGGGAAACGTGCAACTGGGGGAAACCGCTTGTGAATAAACTTGTTTGGTCACCTTCCAGGAAAAAAAAATTCTTTCTCTTTGACTGTAGGCCACTTCTTCATTTACACACAAATCCACCAGATCATTTTCTGAAGTTTGTGGTTGTTTTTAAAACCTGGTTTCCTAAGGAATGGGAGTCCAAGACATTTTCCTTACAAATGCAGTGAAATAGATCTCTGCCTAGTGGAGTGAGAAAGAGCTCTTCTCTATGAGGAGGCTGTTGTCTATTTGCTGTTTCGTAGACAGCAAAGGGTCTACAGAAAAAAACCTAAAAATCTCAGCCATGGCATGTGCATAGGGAGCAGTGCCATTAACTGCGGCACCAGCAGGGCTTTTCTCTTGTCTTATTCTTCCATAACTATGGATCTGTTGTGCTGTGTTGGTTTACTTTTCTTTAATAATATTGAAGACTGGTTAACCTTAGGACAAAGAATCAAGTTATGATGGTGGAGTTGCTCTTCTCCCTCCACACAAAGATGGAATGTGCTTTCACTGTTGGATTTTGGCTAGTTTTAGTACCTGGGATAAATCCTTTGTTGAACTGGATAAGGAAGAATGCAGTGAGAGTGGTATGTGTGAGGACGGTGAAGGCGTGTGATCAGAAGAAAGCTCTTTTGTTTTAATTTTTTTTTAAATCAAGCCCAAAACAGAAAGGCATTAAAGGAATGTGAACAGCATAAAAGAGAGAAAATGAATGGGAACCAGATAAAACCTATCTACAGTAAAAATGCATTCTTTGTTCCAATCACTATCTTCAGGAAAAGCCAATTTGGAGAATGACAGGACTGTGACCCAGTTACTGCTAAACAAATACTTGTGGTGTTGGAATTGTGCTGTTCTGCTAACTCTTGTACCGTGCTTTCTGTTAATGTGGTGGTCTGCCTGACCACAGGGTAAGTCAGTAAATAGTAATGAAGATGGATATAAACCTGGAACACATCACCAATGGTCTGGACTTTAATCAGCCTGACTTTCTTTTTCATCTTAACTTAAAGGGGAGTACAGGTTCCTTGGCAGTTCCAACTTGCTGAGCCATTGGTGACTCTGTAGCAATGAGTATTGCTATAAAATAGCTGGATGAGTAGGATAGTCCTGAGCTCAGGTGAGGGCTTTTTATTTGCCTTGGGTTTTTTCTTCTATGATGTGGACAAGATCCCCAGCGGAAGGTTAATATAGGTGATAATTGTTCCTCATGATGGCCTTCAAGGGATTGAAATTCATGAAAATGGTGCTATTCCTGCTGATTCTGGCTAGTTTCTGCCAGTGTTGCATGGCAAAAAGCATAAAGCATTGCTTTATTGTTTTGTTTTGTGATTTTTGGTAGTTGAAATAATAGTATATTAAAAAATACAGCATTCATTGAATGTATGAGTAGTGGGCATATCACTGACTGATGAAATACAGGAAGTAATGTAAAATACATTAAATATAATGTGCTGTATAAAGACTAAAAAGAGCATTTATTTCTAGTTAACGTTGGCTTTTGCCCCTGCCCTCTCACCAGTGCTTCTTCATTCTTCACAGAAATCACAGAATCATTTAGGTTAGAAAAGACCTCCAAAATAAAATAAGGAATCCAACCTTTGACCCATCACCACCTGTCAACTAGACCATGGCACTGAGTGCCACATCCATTTTGGTGTGTTTCCATTTTGCAATCTTTAGTTTGGGAAGCGTTTCCCAACAGTTCAGGTAGCTCTTGAGAGATGCAAAATACTGCGCATTGTACATTTCAGGATTAATGTTGTTTGACAAACTACTGACTTTATGGGGATCTGGGAGTTTGGACTCCTTGGCATGGTATGAGTATTGGAGAGGTGAAGCAGGAGTTTCTCCCTTTTCTCCACCCCCCAGGCATGTGCCTTGTTCCTTCAAAAGCAGCTGCTGCTCTTGCAGGTGCGTAGCTCTTGGTGAAACACTTTCTGAACTACCACCTATTCATCCTGCAATAGTCAGGGCTCTGAGTGTGACATGAATTTGGGTTTAGTATAAAGCAATGCTCTGGACTGAAATCTGGCAGTGCACAAGCTGTGTCAGACTTTTTGTGGGATAAGTGCTTTCTGACTGCAGCTGGAGCATGTGTTTCTGCATGTTTGCATCAGCAAGAAAGCTAAAAAACATTTTAAAATGTCTGAAAAACATCTTTTTCCTGCAACAGTGCATTTCTTACAATAATTTTTTTCTTAATCTCACTTTTTGTCTAGATTCTGCCACCACTTCCATCTTTTATCTTCTTGGCACTGAGCTATACTTCTTCACTAAAGCTAAAAAAATATTTTAAGGTAATTTCCTATAAAAATACCATTATGTAAACTTCTCTTAAAGTACATTTGGGCTGGGGTTCTGTTGCTTAAGGAGAGAGGTCTGGAGCTGACATAGGTGCTGCTAATTATTAGAGACATCTATATACAGCAAACATTCAGCTCTGGGAGATTACTACTTGTCTGGAGAAGCAGTTGGAGGCCAGTGGGGCTGGTTATGGCATAGAAAATGGGACTAGATACTTCTCTATATGCAGTTTAAACCAGAGTTTTGGTTGGATTAACAGCATTTCCTGTGGCTTGCTACTTGTAATCATTCTCCAAAGTGACAAAACATTGTCTAAAGAGAAAATATTTTTTGTATTCTAACTCTTCTAGTGTGCACGTTGCACAACCCTTCTGGCTGTAACATCGCTAGGTTTTCAGCTCTTTAAACAATTGTGGATTTTGGTTTTTTGTTTGGTGGTTGGATTTTTCTGTTATTATTTTTTTTTTATGTCCAAAACGTGGGATTTTTGAGCCCAGTCAGGGCTGTCTGGTCGTAGTTAGTGATAAACTCGTAGACTGCTGTAATAAACTGCTGACTGCTGCTGTGGGTGTGTTACACTGGCACAGCTGGTTTTGATAGCTGTTGTTTCCAGGTAGTGAGTGCAGTTTCAGCTAGTGCTTGTTTCTAGCAAGCGAATTTCAGAGCTGAAAGCCTCCTTTATGCTCCAGTAATGCTCCTGTAGTAGTGCCTTTCACACTATGCTGTGTGACAGAAATGTGCTGTCGTGTATCTACTTGTGTAGTAGCAATCTTTGTGTTCAGGAGATTGCTAACAAAAAATGTAATCGACACCTCTTGTGTGTTTTTCACAAGCTGGCAGCTGTTCTGTTTGCCTAACTGTATAGTTACATGTATATATACTCTACAAGGTATGTTGTTCTCCCACAGCTACATCTGTAGCAGAGCCTGGGACTTGTGACCCTCCAATTCCTGATTTGTTACTGGATCTTTACCACAGGTTAGACATAGGAACGGCTGAAGAACAGTTTGTTGCTGCAGCTCGAACAGTTACAGTCTCTTATTACTTGTAGCACATAGGCTTGAGTGGGTGCTCTATAGCGCTGTGTAGGCGTTACTGAAAACAGGAGTGTGATTTACTGGGTGCTGAAATGCAGCTTGTCAAGACTGTAGTTCCTAGCTTCAAGGGAATAGGTCTGAAAGAAGCATTTGGGGGAAGCATGTATGGCTTGGTAGTGAACTTGAGCATTTCAAATACCTTATACTAGCCAGTAATGGGATGGTTGTAACTCCCTCTGATCCGGGATTCAGTAAGTGCAAGCCAGTTCATTTCTGTGCTGCCAATTCATGTTTAGTATGAACAAGTCCTTAAAACTCTTGTTTGTACTGATCTAAATGAGATGTTGTTCTTTACTGCAGCACTGCTGTTTCTTGTCAGCTTTAAGCTGCTTAGATCTGGGATACTTAAGCTGGTGGGAGTCTGTAGTACCTGCTGTGACTTCTACTGATGAATCTGTTCTCTTGATAAATCAGGGGTTCAATTTTGGTGCAGGCAAGCATTTCTACCTGCCTTAGGTAAAATTGTAGCAAAATCTCTAGCAATGTCAATGGTCTCTGGTTTGTTGCTTTATCAGGAGTGGAATATGTGGCTTGTGGGCCATGAACATGGGGCGTTGTCTGCTCTTCAGTTCTGTGTCTGCTCTCAGTTGTACAAATCACTCTCTTGCTGAAAAAACCCCCACTTACTTCTATATTGTCATTGTTTAGAAGCAAAGTGGTTAATACAAAATAGCATCTCTATCCTGTGGCCCTAAAACTTCATGACCACTCTATAGAATACGTGATGACTGTAGGTATAAAACGACTATCCCTGAAATTGGTGTCATTAATTCTGACTGGATTTGTTACAGGAAAAATACTGTGCTGGATCCAACACCTTGAGGCTGTTGCAGCTCCACACCCACAAATATGACCAGTAATAAAGCTGAACATACATTGCTGGTAGGCACAAGCCCATAGAGCACATGCACACATGACATTTACATGTAAACGTGTCTGGCACACTGATCAGGCAGACACACAGAGACAGGAGCACAGCAGAGACAGCCATATCTGGCTCCCTTCCCTATCTGAGCAGGAGGAGCTCACACACATACACATACGTGTGTATATACGTACATATATAAATTTATATATTTGTATGTTTATAGGTATGGTAGATACCCTCCAGCAGCAGAGTTCAGACACTGTTGGTTCCCGATCCCAGTCTCCCTGGTTGCTGGCATGTGGACACTGCAGCTCTGGAGGCCACAGTGCTGTTCCTGGTGCTGGCATGTGCTCTGTGTCTCATGTGGCTGAGACTGCCCTGCTGACCTGATGTCCAACTCCCCTCCACCCACATGACCCTGCCCATTAGAGACAGAGGTGTGCATACACGCACAGAGCTGCTGGCACTCCTCTGGGCCTCCATACACCTATATTAATGTTTTGTTGCACATTTGTCAAGTCTCTTAAAAATGTATTTTCTTTAGTTCTGTGCTTCTGAGATAATTTCCTATACCATAAACTTATGTGGCCAAGAAACCTCCAAAGGGGTGCTGACCTTTTGTAATGTTGCTCTTCTGCCCATTTTCAGATAAGACAAAAAAACCCCAACAGATTGAGGAGCACTCCTGACAAAGTTACTGTTTGTGGTAGACAACAGTCAGTGCAAAATTTGGGTCTACGGGTGAGCCTGGAGCTTGGTGTCACCCTACTAACTGATGTCTTTGCCTTCTGGCACCATGTGTAAGCCTTTGTCATTTCATAGTGGATGCAGCGTTGTAAAATAACCTTAATGGAAAAAGGGTGGGATGGAGGGGCTTCATGGAAGTGTTTTTGCCTGCAGCTGTGATGCTTTTTGGTGTGAATTCCCTTAACGTTCAGAATGCTGTTTTAGTGGGCTTATTGTCAGAAGTGCCAGGTTTATAGCTTGTAATTAATTCCCTGGGTGTCTGAAGGCCGTGCCAGGGCTGCGCTGAGCGCGGGCTCTGTGTTCGTCAGCGCGTCGGTAACACCGCCCGGGGCCCGGCTCAGGGGACGCGGTGTGACAGCTCTGTGTCTGCCCTCCCGGAGACACGGGGCCCTGCTTCAGCTGCGGTGGTCACAGTCTCAGCCGCGCTTTGCCCCATCAGCGAGAACTTGCTCAGAGGATGGAAATATCGCTGACTTCGTTGCTTCCTCAGCTGAGGGTTTCCCGGGGAGGCGGCCGGTTCCTGCCGGCGGCAGCGCTCGGAAGTGTGGAGGCGCGGTGCGCGGTGCCTGCGCGGAGAGCGGTGCTCCTTCCCCGGCGCGCGCAGGCGGCCGCTGCCCCGGGCTTGGGGGTGGGGGGGCGGTGCCGCCCCGGCCGGCCCGCCGGAGGGCGCGGTGCGCCGCGGGCCTCGCGCGCGCTCCTGGCGGAGGCGGAGCCGCGCGACCGGAGCTCCGGGGCCTTCGACGGCCGCCCGCGCGTGAACGATGCGCGCGCGCGCACGTTCGAGAAGCTTCCCCGCGCGCGCGGGGCGCTGCGCGGGCCGGGCCGAGCCGGGCGCCGGGCCCTGCGCGCGGCGCGGGCACGTGACGGGCAGGCGGGAGGGAGGGGGATGCCGGCTTGCCTGTGCGCCTGCGCACGCTGCGGCGCCATGACGTCAGCACGGTGCGCACGCACGTTGTCCCCAGCTGGCGGACACACGGTCCGCGTGAGAAAGGAAGCGGGAGGCCGCGCGCGCTTCGCGCACGGTAACGACCGGGGAGCGGGGCCGCGCCGGGGACGGCGGTCGCGTCGCGCGCGAACCCCGCGCGCCTCTCCGCGCGCCCTCCGCCCTCCGCTCGAACTGCGAAAATTGACACCAGGCGCGGGCACGAGGCGATCGGGCCCGGGCCCGCTGGCCGCGCCCCGGCGGCCACGCGAGGCGCCACCGCGCGCGGGCCGCCTCGGGAGCGCCGGCAGCGCGCGCCCCGCCGGGCAGGGCCGCGCCGGGTCCCGGCGAAGAGCGGCGCGGTTTCCCCACGTGCGCTCGTCCCGCCGCTCTCCTCCAGCCGGCGCGGGCGGTAGCTCCAGCTCCCGCCGCTCCTTGGCTGCTGCTGCTCCCCGTCCCGAGGCTTCTGGCTGGGGTCCGTCCGGGGCGGGGGGCGGGCGGGGGGGGGAGGGCGCTCAAAGCGACAGGTGCTGCGCTCGGCCCGCAGCCGTGACGCCACCTGCCCGGGGCGGGGCCCTCGTCTCTCGCCGCCGTGTCCGGGGCGGCCCCTCCTGGTACCCGCTGGGCCGGTCGGTGCCGGAGCGCGGCGCGCGCGGCGGCCGCTGCCGTTGGGCGCGCGCCATGGGTCCGCGGGCGGGGCAGCCCCGGGATCGCGCGCCGCCGCCGCCGCTCCCCTTCCCACGGCACCTCCCGCTGCCCGTGTCCCGGTGCGTGGGGAGTTGGGCCGGTTTGTCCGTTTGAGAAGGGCGCGTTCGCGTCTGATTGCCGTCCTGCTTTTGGCGGGTCTCGGTGCGACTTGTGAGTGGTTTTGTCCGCTGCGCCCTGCTTGGATGCTGCTCCTCAGATACAAGGGCTGCGTGTAGAGAAGGGAAATCTCTGACGCTGTTCGGAACTTAAGCTTCCACAAATACGCGTATTGTCCCTGAAATACTGGATCGGAGTCTATGTGCTGTAATAAAACAGGCTCCTGTGTCACCAAATGTAATAAAATATATGAAATTGCATTCTGATAGCAGACTGTGCTAGTGCTGAAATAACGTAGGTTTTGATTACTTGCACATAGTCATATTTTAACCACGTGCGTCTTAGACTGACTTGATACTGTGCGTGGTGGTGCTTGTGGTAGAAATAGCTACAGCACTACAACATAAGAACTTTGTTGGAGAACAGAAACTGTTACTCTGTAGGTCTTTATATGTATAGAACTTTGGCTGAATGCATGGTTGTTGAGCTTTTTTGGTTTTTGTTTCTTTTTTTTCCTGGTAAGTAAATATATTATCTTAAGTAAAATAATTTAGTCAAATAAATGTAAAGGAATCAAGTAAATTTACAGCTACAGGCATTCTGCATATCTTAAACCAGATCTGAAACCACTTTGATATAGTGTTTCCTTTATGAGCTGATACAGTTTTGCTGTATACTGCACAGCATTAATGTGAACTCACTTTCTGACTGTGTGTTTACTATACATATGAATGTGTTATTTGTCTATATACAAATAGAGTAAATTGGTGGAAAATCTCATAGATTTTTTTCACCCATATATTTGAGATTTGTATTTCTATGCTGTTCTTATAGGTGACGTGAAAGTACTTATTTCTTGAGGATAGATTTTGAGTTCCTGGGACTTGAGGTGTAATCTACTGAAAAAGCAGAGCCATAGATCTGAATTAATTTTGTATCCTAGACTCTGTTAAGGAGTCTTTGGTGGGTAGGTGGTTGTGTGGGTGTGTTTGTGGGGAAGAATTTTCTTTGCAGAAGTTAAACTGAAGCCAGATCTTGTAACTTCACAGGTATCAAAAATCTGTGCAGACCAGTTTCGATTTATTTCCTCAAATTTAACTTTTACATTAAGTTTTAAAGTATGAAGTGTAAAGGGTGGAAATGGATCTCTAGTATTCCATGCTGTCAAGAACATTTATCTTGGGGTATAAATTGTCTCTTGAGCTTTGAGGTCACTTGCCACATGCGTGTGACAGCTTGTTAACACAGAGGAGTTTTTCCTCCTACAGTACCACAGTCCTTAAAAAATGAAGATGTCTTTTTAAATATCCAGTTCACTTAAAACTTGTGGATTAAAAGTTGATTCTCTGGAAAGAAATGTGGTTGTTTTCCAACTCACAGAATGGTTTTGGTTGGAAGGGATGTTAAGAGTCACCTAGATCCAGCCTTTCTGCCATGGATAGGGACACCTTCGCTAGACCAGGTTGCTAAAAACCCCATCTCCAGCCTGGTGTTGAACACTTCAATGTTGGGGCATCCGGAGTGTCTCTGGGTAACCTGTTCCAGTGCCTAACCACCCTTGTAGTAAAGAATTTCTTCCTAATATCTAATCTAAACTTCTGTCTTTCATTTTGAAGCCATTTCCCCTTTTTCCATCGCTGCCTTTGTAAAGGTCACTCCAGATTTGTTGTCAGTCACCTTTAGGTACTGAAAGGCTGCAATCACTGTATCTCCCCAGAACCTCTTCCAGCCTGAACAACCCAAACTCTCTCAGTCTGCCTTCACAGGGGAGGTGTTCTGTCCTTCTCAACATCTTTGTGGCCCTTCTCTAGATTTGCTCCAAGAGATCTGTGTCCTTCCTGTGCTGGAGACCCCAGAGCTGGATGCAGTGCTCCAGGCGGGGTCTTACCAGAGCAGACTAGAGGGGCAGAATCCCATCCCTTGCCCCACTGGCCACGCTGCTTTGGATGCAGCCCAGGATACAATTGTTTTTCTGGACTGCAGGTGCCATGGCTGGCTCGTGTCCAGCCTCTCACCCACCAGCAGCCTCAAGTCCTTCTCAGCAGGGCCACTCAATTCCTCCATCCTCCAGCCTGTGATTGGTACTGGGGGTTGCCCCATGTCAGGTGCAGCACCTTGCACTTGGGCTTGTCAAACCTCTCATCAAGCTTGCTGTCCTTTTGGACATGATTTAGTCATGTTAGCTTCACTTACCTTGTCAGTGTGGACTCCTGAGGGACACCACTTGTCACGAATGGTCCCTGGGACTCAGACCTGTTCATCACTAGCCTCTGGATGGGACCACTCTATCAGTTTCTCATCCACTGAACAGTCCACCCATCAGATCCGTTTCTCTCCAATTTAGAGAGAAGGACTTTGTGAGGGATTGTTTCAAAGGCTTTATGCAAGTCCAGATAGACAACATCCATGACTCTTCCCCTGTCCACCAATGCAGTCACTGTTGGAGAATGCCACTGTGTTGGTCCAGCAGGACTTGTCCTTGGTGAAACTGTGCTGGGAAATCACCTCTGTCCTCCATGCACCTTAACATCGCTTCTGGGAGGATCTGTTCCATGATCTTCCCAGGCACAGAGATGGGGTTGACAGGTCAGTAGTTCCCAGAATACTTCTGTCTACCCTTTCTTTAAAAATGGGTGCAGTATTTCCCTTTTTCCAGTCACCTGGGACTTCACCTGACTGCCATGACTTCTTGAATATTAAGGAAAGTGGCTTGCCACATCAGCCAGTTAGTTCCCTTGGGACTCTGGGATGCCTCTCAGCTTCTAGCAGTGGTGATTAATTCTGGTCTCTGGCTCCCACCAGCTAGGTATTTGATGTAAGAATCAAGAATCGTTTGTCAGTGTCGTGTTCCACGTACAAGAAGGATCAAAATACAAACATCTATGTGTGGAAATAGGATTTTTGTGAGTTACTAGAAGTGCGTATTTTAAATTTTCACATAGAGAAGTATACAGGCTATTTGAAAAATAAAGTAGTTTATGGTCTTTTGTTACAATGTTGACATAATCTTAACCTGGGAGGTAGACACACAAAAGTGGAATTGTGTATATGCAGATAAAAGTAACTCTTTAGCTACCTTTATCTGCATATACACAGTTCTAAACAGCACAGATGTTTTCTTGTTTGATTTAAATTATTTCCATAATTCAGAAGATAAAGGAATCTAAGGCTGTCCAATGCTTCACAAAGTTTGTGTCTTGTTCCAGTGCTTATCCATTTTAAGTATTTTGTCCCTTCTTTTTCTCTCTGCCTTTGACAGACGATTAGAAGTTCTTGGGGTAGCTGGGGAATGTAAGCAAAGAAATTCCAAACACACAAACTTCAACAATTTCAATAAAGAAATTCAGAAAAAATGTTTTTAACTTTTTTTTTTTCTTTCCTCCTTTAAATTTTTGACAAGTTGTAGACCTCCGGGAACTCTTTCTTTCTGGCAAGACTTTTACCTTTGTGTCAGAAATGTTCCATTTGCTCTCCTGAAAACTTCTGCATGTTTTGCCTGATGTTGTTAAGTGAATGATCTGCAGACTAGAGGGAATGTCAGAACAAAGTGCTTAGAAATACCAAGCAAAACAAGGAGTTCTGTTGGGGCAAAGCCTGTATGAAAAAGCAATTTAAAGGTGTCATAGCCCCTGTGTCTATAAGGTCGAAATTGTATACACACATGCAGCATTGATTTGTTGCACTCTGATAGTGCTCTGTTTCGTAGTACTGCTTATCTTTTAAGTTTATAATGTGGAGAACTGTTGCAAAAAGGATGTCTCACGCGACTCAATTACTTTCTTAGACTGTATTGGAATATTTTTAACTGTGTTTTCCTTTTCTTCCAGAATGGTGAACACACATAGAAGATTATCAGAACTCTGTAGAATTTGCATTTGGTTTGAGAGCTTGTGAGAGCGCTCATCATGGAGAAACAGCAGATTGTCTTGGCTAGCCGGGATGGTGGGACTGTGTCTGGTGCAGCGCCTGCTTTCTTTGTCATACTGAAACAACAGCAGGGAAATGGAAAAGCTGACCAAGGAATCCTAGTAGCAAACCGTGATGCTTGTGCTCTCGCCAGCAGTGTATCCACTCCAGTCAAACCCAGAGTCAAGACCTGCCTCCCAGCTGACTGTGTCTCAGGGGGCATCACTGTCACGCTGGAAAACAACAGCATGTGGAATGAATTCTACCATTGCAACACGGAGATGATCCTGACGAAGCAGGGGAGGCGAATGTTTCCGTATTGCCGGTACTGGATTACGGGGCTGAATTCCAGTCAGAAGTACATCCTAGTCATGGATATATCCCCTGTGGACAACCACCGGTACAAATGGAACGGCCGGTGGTGGGAGCCCAGTGGGAGGGCAGAACCGCATGTTCTAGGGCGCGTGTTTATTCATCCAGAATCCCCTTCCACTGGCCAGTTCTGGATGCATCAGCCAGTATCCTTCTACAAACTTAAACTTACCAACAATACCCTGGACCAGGAGGGTCACATAATCCTGCATTCTATGCACCGGTATCTGCCACGACTTCACTTGGTGCCTGCAAACAAAGCTACAGAAGTCATTCAGCTTAACGGCCCCGATGTCCATACGTTTACCTTTCCACAGACAGAATTCTTCGCAGTTACAGCCTACCAGAACATCCAGATTACCCAGCTGAAAATAGATTACAATCCTTTTGCTAAAGGGTTCAGAGATGATGGGCTGAATAGTCGACCTCAGCGTGATGTGAAACAGAACAGCAACTTAGAATTGGAAGGAGGTGATGGTTTTAGCACTCCTGACATTTGTGGTCACCCTGCTGAAATCGATGCATTAGATGTGCATCAGAGAAGTTTAGATTCTTCATTCATTGGTCAAAATCCATCAGACATTGGGCTGGATAAAGAGTCCTTTAACGCAGAAGGAGACTTCTTGGGTCTCCTGGATGGTGACATGCCTTCAGGTGTTATGCCAAAGCTAAAAGAAGAAGTCTCTGAAAGGTGGGTTAACACTGCATTTTCAGTACAACTGCTGGTTAAGTGGGATGTTTTGTAAATAAATAACAGGATGCTCAGTGTAGAGGTTTACAGCTAAAGAATTAGAATCACACAATCTCTGGGTTGGAAGAGACCTTCAAGATCATCAAGTCCAGCCCAGCCTAACGCCTCGACTAGACCATGGCACTGAGTGCCACGTCCAGTCTTTTTTTAAACACATCCAGGGATGGTGGCAACGGCTGCATGACCTCAAATGGCAGAACAGTTAATATTACTAAAAGCTTTTCTTTGCTCAGTCATGTATCAGTCTTGACTTTCTCAGGTGTCAGGGGAAGGCAAGAGTTCAGTATTATTTTCTGTGTTGCTTTAGCTCCCATTGTTGAGAAGCGTTGAGGGATTTCTCTTAACCCTCTTAGCAATTTAGAAGGCTAAATTAAATTTTTTCAGAGTTTTGGGCAGAGCGCATTGCAGTCATCAAAGCACTGCCTTTGCTTTTAGGGTTGCTCACCACATTGACATGCTGTCTGTAGCTTCAGTTTTCATTAGTGGAAGTGAATGGTGTGTGGGTATTTAGATTGCATATGTGCAGGGATTGCTGCAAGGCAGTTGTAATTGGCAGCAAGCCACTGTTTTGTCAATAACTGCTTGGTGTGAATTCTTTTCTTCCACAAAGAAGTGTGAGGTAGCCTGCCTGTTGGTAGTCAGTTGCCTCATACTTGCTGTGAGGTAAGGGAAATACTTCAGAACAACTCGATTTTTCTAAAGCAAGCCTGGCAAAACCTATTATTTCACTGCACTTTTACTTAGTTTTGAAAATCCAAGCAGTAGAATGGAGCAGACTTAGTGAATAGTTAATGTGCGTGTAGAGATACTTTGAATGAGAAGAAATTATTTTAAAAAACAGTGGTTTCTTTTCTGCCATGTTGCTTCATGTCAGTTTGTTAATACCAGGCTTAAACTGCCAAAGATTTAGTGACAAAAGCAACCTTCTTAGACCAGTACACAAGAAAATTATTTAGCTGCAGAATATTAGGATGATGTTAATCGTTAATGGTGAAATTAGAGTTCAGTTCTTATTGGAGAAAAGTTTTATTGATGTTGTAGTTATACAATATACAGGCTGTGTTGTTACACAACTGCAGTGTGTTGTCAGAGAGGACAGAGGTTTCCTCAATTGTTTTTTTGTCTTGCAAGAAGGATCCCCTTGGCTTTTCAGTAACTGAAAAAATTTTAATTCCAAAGTTATTCATATTTTGACACTTTATTGAGTTTATTTGTAATAATTCTTAAGAGTGCTTGAACTGTTTTGAGATCTAGAGTGCCCAAACCTTTGTTTTGCAGTATTTTCATGTGTCAGTCTATTAGAAAGGTCTTCTAGACTTATTTTGTTCTCAAAAAATGCTTTTCTAACCGATCTGAAATACTGAAAATACACTGATTACAGAAAGGATGGGCTTCTTTAATTCCTAAGAGCATGGAGAAGAGTTAGATAACTTCACATTTTGGAAGTAAAACACAGAAAATCATCATTAACAGCTTTATTTTGTTTTCATAGTGATATTTCATTTACCTGGAGAGAGTCATTGAAGTAAAATTTTTTGAGAACTGTTTATTCCCAAGGAATAAAAAGTGATTTAAGGACTCAGGGACCTTCCTTAAAAATAGCTGATGCAAATTGGCAGATTTAATTTCTTTTGGTCCAGACTCAGTTAGAGTCCTCTGGTTTTACCTCCAAGGCAGGTGATCTCTGAAATGTGCTGAAAGCTGCACAGACAGGAAAAGACTGCAAAGGGTCTTTTTGTTGTCTGGCTTGGAAGCACCTGTCACTTGATGAATAAATGTTACCACTGTCCTAGAACTACTTTCAAGCATTGGCCAGCTTTTTGTTATGTTTGTAATGTGTGAGAAACACAAGATCTTTACTTGGACAGAGAAAATTGATCTTATCCAAGAAATGGCAGAACTATCTTTGTAAGTGCTGGAGTTTTTCAGAACATTAGTTCTCCTCCTTTCTTCTGATCTGTTCAGAAAACAGTGTTTTCATGCCATACAGTTGAGTTTAGAAGTATATCAGCCTTTAAAGGACAGCACTGAGAGTGTGACGTTTCTTTATCAAACCAAACACATTAATATTTACATATTAGTGAAGACTCAGCAGGGGTTTTTTGGTGGTTTTTTGGGGGTTTGTTTTGGTGGTTTTTTTTTTGTGGTGGCACTAGATAGGCACTATCTTGCTTTTAGGCAGAGTAGTGATTTCTGCTGAGCTTAGATTTGAGTGAGAAGCAAGTTGGGAATTGCTACCTCTCAGATAATCCTCTGCAAAAGAGGTGGAGTTCCTAATGCTGTTGAGGGTGATACTCCCCACAGATACTCAATTCTTCTGACATTTTTGATAATAGAACCATGTAAAAGATTGCATACACCTAAGAGTAGTTTTAATCCTGAGTTATTAGAGGACTTCAGAAATAAAGGACTGTTTCTTTTATCCAAGGTACTACATGCATTTTTTCCTTCTGCTTCTGTGGTCTGATAGTATGTTTAGTTTAATTAGGTGTGTTGTAAAGAAAATAGATGTTTGAGTTGGGGATACTTTGGTAGAAATGCTTATTCCTGGATATACTCAGATGTTTAGGCCATGGAAGGTACCACAGACAAACTTAACTGGTTCTTAAATCTTTCAGGTTAGTGTGCTTTCTCCTTTCCAAGGTCTTTTGAATTTCCTCCTTCAAAACCAAAAAAATCTGTGGGATTTTTAATGTTCCATTAGTCTCATTATTCTAATTAAGTTGTCTTGTGTTTAGTCTTGACAGTTTGAGGTTTTTTCCTTCCTTGCCTTCCTTTGGGGGAGAAAGGCAAGTAATTATCCTTCAAACCTCTGCCATAGATTGCTAGATTAATTCCACAAGAAATCGGATTCCTCCTCCTCAATGTATTTTAAAATTATGTACCAAAAAAGAAAAATCTTGGTGCTTTCAAAAACTGAGCAGCTTAATGGTTCTTAATCTGGAAAAGCCAAAATGGCAGTCTCTGCTTTTGTTGTTATATTGCAAGGGTGCCAAATACATTACTTGGGCTATAGGAAAGTTGGTTGAAATATGAGCACTGTTCCATATCAGGTAAAGAAAGAACTAGTTAAGACACTATTGCACAGTTTTTGCCTGATCTTGGGTTGAGGATTTTGAGAGGACAAACTTCCTTGATTCATCTTCCCATAATTAGAGGAAGTTTCTGTGACTAGTTATGTTGCACGTAACTTCAGAAACTAAGGGCCAGATGAAATTGCTTCAGTGCTAAAAATGAACTTCTTTTATTCTTTGAGAAGTTGGTTATTGCATCAGAATTTAAGACCAGGATTTTGTGCAAATTCTTTTATCTTCTCATGCATACACGTGCATGGGTCATACCTCACTCTTGTCACCACCTGGCTTATGGTTGCATTATGCAGAATAAAACAATATTTTTGTCTAGAAGTTTCAGTTTTACAGTAGGGCTTTTTAGTTTTTGTACTGTCCAGATCCCAATTAGAAAAGTAATCCTTAACTTACATGTATACACCTTGCAGCAAATAAAGGAAAGAAGTCTAGAGAAGTCCGGGCTTTACTGGGCTTCCAACTGGAAATGGTAAAACTCAGATAAAAAATTTATTCCTGGCCTGCAAGTTTGCTTGGCTTTTTGCCTCTTGATTTTCAAGAATTTTGAAGTAGCAGAGCAGATGAGTCTTAGTAATATTCACTTTAATTGTGGATGAGCTGTACTGAATCAGCCTTTTTACCTTAGTCTTGTGGCAGGATTTTCAGCTGCCAGTAACTGATAAGTAGTCTGTCTTTGCTTTTCTTTCACAGTAAACTCACTGACCGAGAAAAGCTTTTTAATCTTACATTTCACATTATTAATTAAATGAAAGTTAAAAAATTTCTAGTAGAAAACTCATTGTCCAGAGAAGACAGTAGACAAAACAGGACTGCAGGTATTTCAATCTCCTGCTGCCTGCCATTCCCTCAGGAGTCATGCTTTTGCTTAAAAGTTTAATGCTGGTTACTTAGTGTCTTGTGAGTTGCAACAAGTTTTCTAGATAGCTTCTCTTGTTCTTTAGAATTTTATATATAAATGTATAAATTTGTATCTTGATTGTCAGCTCCCTGTTTTAATACTGCAGTGTTTCTTCATGAGGGGAATACTCCCAGCTCCATGTTGTGATTTTTGTGTGTCCCAGCTCCTTTCCCTTAAGTATATCTCAGTCCACACAAGAAGGAAGCAGCTTCTTTCTCACTTCTTTTTCCTGTTCTGAATCCCAGCTGTGGCTCAACTGGGCTTAGCACTTCTTTAAAGGGGTAGGGATGAATAATATTAATGATAACATAGACACACATACATGTGTACATCCAGTGTTATGTAAAGCAATATTCACTCTCTATATAATATATTAGTATTACAATTATGTTAAATTTTACTTGAAATTGTAATCATTAACAAACAATGTTACTAACACCAAATTGGCAATAATAATTTAATATTATTAAATTATAGGTAGTGTATAATATAATAAGTATAAAGGTATTATTGGAATACTGTGTGATACATTGAGTAATTAAGTTCTGACTTTTTTTTCTGAGTTTTATCCTGGGTATGAGTTTCTGGCTTCATACCTTTGCAGTTTTCTCCTATGACAAGGAGCCAGGTTCTGATACACTAAAGAAAGCTGGTGACTGTAGTTCTTGGACTGATGTGTCTGGCCCTCAAAGAAGCCCATTATGAGCTGCCTGTACTGTTAGTCTTCAGTATCTAATGCATGGTATTTTGAATTCTGGTTAGATTAGGACTCAGACCTAGTGGAAAATGCAGCAGGATTCAGTAGGATATTAATATTCTGTAAGTGTTCAAACAACAGCTGAATTTAGGGATGGTCTGTATGTGGCTTCAGGGTGCATTAACTAAAATTTTGGTGTTTTAAGTGCTCTCTTGGCTTCTTATTGCAAGCACAATGGCTTTAGTGTCTTAATGAGATACAGCAAACTAAGGCCACTTCTGAGCATTTCAAATATGACAGCATAAGTTTGTGCTGAATAAAAGAGGAAAAAGTGCAATCCCCCTGATATTAGTAGGGAAGGAAGTTGTGCTGCTGCCTTCAGATAAGAAGTTGGATTGTTCTTAATAATGGCAATTTCTTGGGGTTCCTTCAGTGCTTCTAAAAATAGAAGCTTGTAAATGACAGCTTATTTAGCAGACTTAATGTGTGGGAGCATTTTTGAAGCTTTTTACAATATAACCAAGAATTATGGGAGATGGTGGAATTCTGGGGATAAAGGAGATTTGATAAAGATCTTACATTGTGTTTTGGTTTTGTCCCTTCTCCCCCACCGCAGTCCCATTGCCAGCAGTTATGAAAGCAATTCCTGTGTGACATCTCCATTGGACCCAAATGGACACTTCAATGTAGTCATTAAAGAGGAGCCAGTAGATGACTATGACTACGAGTCAAATATTTGCACGCAAGGAATAACTGTGAAACAGGAAGACACAGATGAAGAAACTGATGAATTTTCCAACACTGATGATGATGATCCTATTGTACAAAAACACCTCATGAGGCGCCGTGAAACAGATGGAACTGATGGAGAGTTCAGGTCTAGAAAGCGCATGCTAACCAGGTCTTCAGGTGTTGCCAAAGCAAAAATGTTAAAACTGGACAGTGGTAAGATGCCTGTGGTCTATTTGGAGCCTTGTGCAGTCACAAAGAGCACAGTGAAGATATCTGAGCTGCCGCAGACCATGCTTTCCTCTTGCAAAAGGGATAAATCCCCTTCCAGTGCAGTCCTGGATTCCTTGCCCATTTGTTTTGAAAATCACAAAGACTCTTGCTCAGGCACAGTCACTGTTCCTGAGGAGCTAGTTATGAAGAATGAATCTCCTGGGAGTAAAATGTCACAGAAATACTGTTCAATCGGAGAGGCCCAGTGGGCTCTATCCAGATCACCTAATTTTAATCTCAGGGGCTCAGTAAGTTGTGACTTTCCGGATAAAGAGATCTGTGGCAGAAAAAGGCCTAGCATGCTGAAGAACCCTATGTCCCTCAAAGGCCCTGGTAACAATCAAAGCACCCTATCACCAGTTACAAATAAAAGAGGAAGGCCCCGGAAACTGAAAATTTCCAAGGCTGGTCGACCACCTAAAGGTGTAGGGAAAAATGTAGTAACAAGCAAGAGCACTTCTCTGGGGCCTGGGAGTATCCTTCCAGATGTTAAACCAGACCTTGAAGATGTTGATGGTGTTCTTTTTGTGTCCTTTGCATCAAAGGTAAACCTCATATTTGTGAACTAAAATTCAAAAGCCTTTTAAAGCCTTTGTGCTTATAAGCTGAAGTTACATTTTCTTTTAAACTGAGTTTGGAGTTCTGTGGCCTCTTTCCAAATCTGTTCTTATTTTCATTCCATGTTATTCATTACATGGTCTTACTTCTTGCAGCTTAGGAGAAAGTAGGGGGATCTAGAGTTCTGTATAAAAGCATGCATGCTTGTTTATGAAACATTGTCATGTTTTGAATAATTTGGTGATATTTGATGTGGCCTACTTTGCATCTAAGTGTTTCAAGATAACTTACGCAAGGCTCTTCATGTATGTAGGAAGCTCTTGACATTAACACTGTTGATAGAGCTGGTGGAGAAGAGTCACAAAATCTTCAGGCTCCTCTGTTGACTACAAGTGATCCAGGTACGTTTTTCTTTTTCTTTTTTTTCTTCCTTCTCCTTTTTGTTTTTGTTTTTTTGTGAGTGGCTCTCCCCTGCAATACAGGAATTCATAAAGACACACTGAAAAATTAATAATTAAGTCGGTTTTTTTGCATGGCAGATGCTTTTTATATGTTCTGTTATTTTTTGAGTAGATTGTCAAGCAAGAATACAAGTACTGGAAAAGGAGTTGATGGAAGAGCTGAAGACCTTGAGGCATAAACAAGTAATACATCCTAGCCTTCAGGAAGGTAAGTGGTCATGTACATGCTGATGCATCTGGTTGATCATTACACTTAGTCATACTCAGCTGGTGCCAATATTGTGTGTACCTCATACAGCTGGGACCTGGCTTTAAATCTGCACACATTTTTGTTGCAAACTAGAAAACGTGGAGGTGGCAAAAGGTGACTCCTGAATCTCCAGCAGGAGAGCAGGAGTCTGCATGTAATGTGCCTCTTGCAGAAGTTGCTGAGCCTTCCAACAGTGCCTGTTTTGTAATGAACTAAACGTGGTTGAAAGCAGAGAGAGTTGGTTTAACTCCTTCATAAAAGTAGGCATTTTCTGGTGAGTAGAAGAGCTGGAGATCCAGCAACACGTAACCAAGACTGCATTTACTGTGATTCGAGTCCTTATTTGGGTGCCTATTCATCCAGTTCACTAGCCATGTAAAAGGGCCAAGCAAAGTACTTGTAGTTTGTGATTTTCTGTTTATATGCAATGTTATCCTGAGGTAGATGGAGGAAAGTTAGGGATCCACAGAGTGGATGGAACTTGATGTTCTCTCTTCTCATGATGTTGAAAGACATCAACAATAGTAGTCCTGAGACCAATGACATTAATATAGGCATCAGAGCAGGTGATGAAATTCTTGATACGCATGGAAACGTTGTAATTCATAGTTCTGAGGTTCTGGCCCTGAATGGTTCAAACACATAACTGTAATACTGTAGGGACTGAGACTCCAAATACTGATCTTGACTCTGGTATGAGCTGTCCTGGGCCCTCACAGAGCTTCTGTGGTGAAGAACATTGGATTGTCTTGAACAGTTTATGTGTGCTGTATGGTGAGAACTAGCAATGTTAAGCCATTTTAGGATTTTATTGTGGACCTCCTAGGTGTTACCTTTACTCAAAAAAAGTATCATAAAATTACAGTGTGTTGGCAACCATGTGATACATTAGCAACTACAGCACTGGGAAGGGCTGTTTTACTCATGACATGATCCTGCAACAGGGAACATGTACAACCCACATGCTTTTTCTCCAGATGAAGTGTGAGGTGCCTTCTGAAGGGTTTTGAGCAATTCACAGATACTACAAAATGGACAAGAAATGTCAAGCATTAGACTAAGAAGAAGACATCTGAAAAATTTTGATTTTCTTGAGTGGTAATGACCATCATTTCCAGTGTTGGATGGTAATCTGCCGAGACTGTTAAATAGTGAAGTTGCAATTCAGCAGTGATGGAGATGAACCACAGCTTCTAATTTTTAGAGGGAAAAGAGGATACACGAAAGCTATTTGCAGAAAGAGTATTATGACAGTAGATGCAATCTGATTTGGCTATGAAGTGAATTACCATATGAATACTTTTGTTGTTAGACTTCAGCTGCTGAACAAGGAATCGTACTTTCTCCAGATTACCTTCATGTTCCAAATAATTACAGATCTCTTGCATTGCAGACTTGAAATCCTGGAAGGAACAGACATACCAGTTTTGATGTTAACTCTGCTTTTGATTCTCAACAGTGTAGTTGAGGAGTTTAAGATTTTTTTTGAGATTCACTGATGAAATGTTGGAGCTGTACTTGAACCCCGCAAGTGCTCTTGATCTGTGAAGTTAATAACAGGGTAATGGAGGCTGTCTAGATCTTAGAGTCACCAGAATTGCAGGAAAATGCTTCAGAAAGAAGGGAATCCAACTTAAGTGTGTTAAAAGGAGAGCTGCTGCTGGAGCACTGCAGTGCTATGGGATTCTGCTTTTATCTGACCTAATTTGAATCCCTATGTTCTTGAAAATTGAAGGCACTGTTGTCATGCTTCATATTTCAGATTAATCAGCTGCAGCTGACGGAGAGGAGAAAGTTCTTATAGTTCTTCATTGTTACTGTTTGCTTACAGCAACTGAAATTTAGCAATGCTCTGGAAATGATAGAAATTTTATAAGGTGATGGTTCACCTGTTGTGTATGGGGATATCTTTACTGACTTAACTGTTACCATTTGTTCTCCTGTGGCTGCCTGCAGTCATTCCATGTTGCACTTCTTGGGCTCATCCTCTTGGGTTTTGTCTTGGGTGTTTTTTACTTCATGATCCTAAACTGAAAAAAATAGATTTTGTGTGTGTGTGATCTTATTTTTGTTTGAGTGTAAAACAAAGATAGGCTTGTTTTTGCAGGTGACAGAAAGGAGTGTAAAGAAAAGTAAACTCTGTACTCTTTCCATTTTATTCAAATAGAAAATAAGAAATGGATGGCATCTTGACATTTGTCAGTTGACAAGTTTTTATAAAAAACACCAGATTGACTTGCTTCTTGTTTTCCCTATGTAGATATGAAAATTACATCTCACTAGACTGTCTGTGATAACAGTATCTGTTTAAATAACCATGCCTGAGATTTGTTTCATGTCAATTGTTTTCAGGCTGCTAGTAAACTGGTCACTGTGTTTCCACTTGTGAACATAAACATGTAGGGCTAGCACAAGGTTTCTACTGTATGTGCAAATACTACTTTGTTTCTTGAGTCTTGTCAAGTCCTATATTCTCAGTTTCAAGATGCATATATTTCATGTATTCATTTCAAACTTGTGGGCTACAGGAGCAACATTTGTAAGTTTCTATAGCTGAAAATCAAAAATAGAAGTTCTCAGCTCCCAGCTGTGAGATGAATTTGATTGACAGTGATTTCTTGAATTCAGTGTAATATATTTTGAAAAGGTGCAGTATCAATTTTCCTAGCTTTTACTTTTCTCAGCGCTTCTATATCTGTATTTGTTCTGCTATTGACAAAAATAGCTTTTGTTACCAAGTAGATCTTTCAATTTGAGTATTGGGAGTTGTTAATGAAGGAACATGTTGATGCCACCAAAAATGCACTTAGATGCTTTTAACAACACAGATTGTTTAGTTTCTGTATAGCCATTTTCCCCCTGTTTCAGGAGCAAATGAGTCCTGAAATCTCTGTCTAAACTCATATTTATATCATAACAGTCAAAGAAACACACAGATTCTTCAGGGTTAAATGTGATTCGTTGTATTGCTGGCTGAAGCTGATGTATGTGTGATATATGTTCTTGCACAAGTTTAGCTCAGTACTAAAGGAGATGTGTAAGTACTGCTGGCAGGCTCAGTAACTTAGGGTTATGAAATGTCAGTCAGCTGAGTTGGGTTCAGAGAATAACTCTTGCCTTCAAAGATGTAAATGGTGCCAACCTATTCAGAGAACTGCAACGCTGCAACACTGGCACAGTGGTTAATAAATTTCTGTGAAAACTTCAGTAGCAATCCAAAAAAACTATGAAAAGTAATTCAGTTCTTTTTCTTGAACTCCAGTTGCGTAAAATGCTCTTTAATTTATACCTGCTATAAATCCAGTGTATAAACTGTTATGGCACTAATGCTTTTTTTCAAGTCTCTTAAAATGGTGGGGGAATGCCATAAAAGCCCATGGAACTGAATGCTTTATCTTTTAGTGAATATCTTGATTTTCTTTTCCCTAACATCTTGCTGCACTGAGACATTGACTATTACTTGTTTCTTGTAGTGGGACTGAAGTTGAATTCTGTGGACCCAACAATGAGCATTGACTTGAAATATTTGGGTGTGCAACTTCCTCTTTCCTACTCAAATTACTCTCTGTGGAGCTATCCAGGTACCAACCCCAATTCTCCAGGTGGGTAGCATAGGAATTTGCTGTGATCTCAAGTGTTACCTCTTTATTATTGATGAGAAGGAGAGAATGGCTATTTAGTTCAGCTTGGTATCTGAAGAGGTTAAAATGATACTAAAATGACAACATTGGAGAACTTCCTTAGATAATTTTGTGGTTACTGGGCAAGGAGTCCTGAGTAATTGTGGCCAGATTATTTTGAGGGTTCCTGTTTTGTGATGGTTGTGATCCAGTAATAGTATCTATCTGTTTTATACTGACCTCTCAAATTGCTCAGAAAAAGCTTAGGCAATCTGAATTTGCCTGATGTTGCTCACATGCCAAACAAACAAAGTTGTCTTTCACAGAGCTGAGTATCAGAATTTTCCAGAAGACCTTGAGATGCCACATGGAGGCTACACTATAATTTCATGATAATTATTTATTACGAAAGTTGTGACTGGTTGTTCTTTTTTAAACTTGCTTGATATTGAAACAAGTGCATTTCTCATTCTGTCATTATGATTTTCATACTATTGATAGGTACTGTTCTTAATAATGAACTGGATGGCCAAAGTATAGCTTATCTTACATGCTTATCTGTCTTCTGTTTAACTGTTTCTCCCACTGTAATATTCTGATTATTTATGTCTTTCTTAATCTACTGCTTTTAGGAGCTGGTAAAGGCAGACATTCAATTTCAGATTGTTTAAACTACAGGAGAAGAAGATTGAATTCAGAAGACCTCAGTCAGCTTAGTGTTCAATGCAATTATTTCTAGCCTAAGAATATGTTAAACGGACACACAGATGCCTCTTAGTATTCCATTTTAGTTCCCGCAGTTGGTGCATAACCTGGCAGAGATGTAACTGTTTGCCTTTTGTCATTATTCACTGGCTTTGCCCCTAATAGATACTCATTGAATTTGACAGAACAGTGAACATGAAATGAAGTTTCTGCAGGTGTTATAAAAGTCATTGGCCCAACTGAGAGGAGAGAATCAAATTACTCTTCTTGCTGAGTGAGGCTGTACTATGAGCTCAAAACCTGTCTCTTCCATTTTAGCCTACTAATTAGTTGGTCGGCCCATTAGACTTTTGGTGCCAACTGCTTTTGCACATTGTTAAGGAAACTAAAACAGAAAATAAAGGAAACACTTTTTGTGTGGGATAGCAGATGCTTGGCCATAGAGCAGAACTCTACAGGAAGCTTGGCTTCTTGTTAAGTGTTCTACTAATTGAAAATAAAATAGTAAAAATGAAGTTGCTTCAAATTTTTATGGTTTTGCTACTGTTCACCTATCCCTGAAAAGGAATAAACAAAGTTTGCTAAGACACTGATACAATTAAAACTTGGTTCATGAACTGAGGCTAGCTTTCTTCTTTTTCAGATACTGGATTTCCCTTTGTTTCCAGGACAGGAAAAACAAATGATTTCACAAAAATCAAAGGCTGGCGAGGGAAGCTTCATGGTGCTTCTAGAAATGAAGGTAAAAAAAAGTAAAAAGAGAGAGATCACTGTACATATTTCCAACATGTGGCCATTTTGTTGACCTTCCATAGACGTTGCAATTTGGTATTTGTGTGTGTCTTAATGAGAGATGTATTTTCTAATATTGAGACTGTTATGATTAAAGATTTTTTTAGTTTTGGTTCCATAGTCAGAGTGGAGATCAATGAGCGAAGAGAGACTGAGTAAAATAAAAATACATGTTCTGTTGTACACAGAAGGCTCGAGTGAAGATCAAAGCTATAATAGTTTTGGTTTTGTTTTTGAGTTCATACGGAAGTATGGTAATTCCAGAATTCTGTTGCCTCAGGGACCCTAATGAACCTGAGTAATTTTCATTTATATGGATATGTTTTTAACTCCAGTTAGAGCAGGTATGCCTCACATATTTGAGTACTTTGCCCTACCTCAAATGGATTGTTGAAATTTGTCAATATTTTACTTTAGATGAAATATTTATATTGCACCTTCTGCATTTCTGTACAGAGTTGTGTTGGACTATTCCAGATGTGTTGTGCTATACCAGGTAGGCCAGGTGTTTAGGACAAATAAAGTAAGAGTAGAGGTGCAGAACGCCTTAAGTGGTTTTGTGCACTGGCAGCTGGAAAGGTGTTGGTAACACACCATTGTTTTGGTTACTGCTGAGCAGTGCTCACAAGGCACCAAGGCTGCCTCTCAACATTCCCCCCTCAGCATCAGCCAGTGGGTAGACATGGTCTTTGGAGGGGACATAGAGCAGCTGACCCAAACTGATCAAAGGGATATTCCATACTGTATGTCTGCTCAGCAATAAAAGCTTAGGAGGATGGAGAAGGAGGGAGGGCATTTGTTACTTATGATATTTGTCTTCTGGAATAACTACTACTTGTTCTGAATCCCTGCTTCCTAAGAAGTGCCTGTACATCACCTGCTGATGGGACGTAGAGAATAAATCTTTTATTTCCTTTTGTTTCCACACATGGCCTTTACTTTTACTTTATTAAACTTCCTTTATATTGACCCACGAGGTTTTTTGCAGCTTACTTTTAATCTCCCATTCTGCTGAGAAGGTGAGTGATAGAGTGGCTTGGCGGGCACCTGGAGTCCAGCAGCCAAGGCCAACCCACCACAAATACACGTGTGAGATGTCCACAAAAACAGTTGTGCAGGCTGCTGGTTGTGTTTCAGAATGGATTATATTTGGTGTGCCTGTATTATATACAGTTCTTGTAGAAGAGTGCATTTTTTAGAGATGTGTTTACCTATCCTACTGTGTTCCGTTATTGTTTAACTCCAGGAGTTAAAGTACTCTTCATTTATTTAGGTGGCAGTTCAGAAGGTTCATTGAAGAATCGCTCAGCATTCTGTAGTGACAAGCTGGATGAGTACCTGGAAAATGAAGGGAAATTGATGGAAACAAGTATGGGATTCTCTTCTAACACTCCCAGTTCTCCTGTGGTGTATCAGCTTCCCACTAAGAGCACTAGCTATGTTCGAACACTTGACAGTGTTTTAAAGAAGCAGTCCACTGTAATTCCATCAACATCTTACACACTGAAGCCTGTTCCTCCATCATCTACCTCTAGGAAAACAAAGACTCAAACCAGACAGACAAACAGAGTAAAATCAACTTACAGACCTATTCTGCCTTCACCTTATCCTCCAAAGCAAAAACAGAACTCAACAGTGTCAGTGGAGAAGGCTGCTAAGTCTGCTAGCAGTTTGAGTAACCAAGCAGATGGTTTTGTGCTGCCAACTGTGGATGAAAACACGTTTCCAAAACAGATCAGTTTGCGTCAAGCACCACAGCATCACCAAGCACCTCCACGTCCACCAGGTTTGTCTAAATCTCAAGTGAAGTTAATGGACTTGGAAGACTGTGCTCTCTGGGATGGGAAGCCACGGACCTATATTACAGAGGAGCGAGCAGACATATCTTTAGCAACTCTGCTTACAGCTCAGGTATGTCTGTAATAGTTTCTTTTCTGTACTGTTGCTTTTTTTAATCTGCCCACTTATGGATGTTGCATCGAGATAGAGAAAATAAGACTGAAGCTGCTAAGGATCATGATAAAGCATGAGATTCCTTCGTGGTGTAGTCTTTGCAGTGAAGCTTGAGGAGTGCTGACTTAGCAGTAGGAAAAAAACTAACTGTGATAGTAGCATATTGATACAAGTTATTAATAATTTGAATTGTTTAAAATTCTCACTATTAAAATTTGGGTTAATACAATTGTTATTCAGTAACATTTCCTTGCTATTTTCATTTTTATATTTTCAGTTGAGCTAATTGCAGGAAAATCCTGGTCATGTAACCTGGTTGTCACGTGTTAGCTTTTGCTTTTTTCACATCCTGCTTATTACCAGGATGGTTTTGCTGTCTCCAGTTGCCTCTCAAAAGACTTCAAATCCAAACTGTTTTGTTGGGTTTTTTGGGTTTTTTTGGGTTTTTTTGGTATAGAGGACAAATTTTTGTACGTAAACAATGTAGCTCAAGGGGTTTTCTAAATGAACTTTGAATAGCAATTTTGCATATGCTTGATTTAATTTTACTAAAATACTCCTCTCACTAAAATTTGAAGTTTACGCTTCTCTAAAACTTTTTTTAGGCATCTCTTAAAAACAAACCTATCCACAAGATTATAAGACGACGAGCACCTCCTTGCAACAATGATTTCTGCCGACTGGGTTGCATATGTGCCAGTCTGGCACTGGAGAAACGTCAGCCTACCCACTGCCGCAGGCCAGACTGCATGTTTGGATGCACCTGCCTCAAGAGAAGGGTCTTGCTGGTGAAAGGAGGAACAAAACATAAGAAAATGATGAAAAAGGCTGCGTGTGGAAATCTTGTGCTGTTCGGAACACAAGGACAACAGCAAGAGGATGAAGATGTGGAGGAAGAGGGTGATGGGGAAGAAGAGGAGATGAAGCAGAAGGATAGGAAAAAGAGAAAAAGGGTGGAATACAGTGAGTATTGGTGGAGATTACTTACAGCAAACCACCAAACTTGGTGGGCATTTTTTATTAGTACTACATTTTAGTAGTGATGCCATTTCTAAATCCAGCTTCCATGCAGAAAATAGCGTTTTGGGGGTTTTTCTTTTAATTCTTACGTGCTCGGCATTTTGGGCACTGTATAGTTATTTATTGAATCAAAGAGTTGGAGTTTCTTCTTGGTAGTTTAAACTCTTGTTCAGCTCTCCAAATGTCTTTAAAGACTATGGATGTGGGATAATTACTGCTGTGATTGTTGGTAATGTTCACTGTTACAGTGCTGTTACCTTTCCTTTTAAAGAAGTCAGTATCTAGAGCTGCATTTTCAGTTGCTGTATATAGCTATAGAGTTCATGGACTTGTTGAAAGTATAGTTATTTATGGTAATTTCAGGTCTGGCCTAAGGTGTGCTCAGAAAACCAAACTGGTAGAAACTGCTCATGAAGTTGCATTTTCAGTTTCTTCCTAACAATACTTTCAGCAGTAGCTAAAACAAGGTATTTTCTGGTGTTCTACTGGAATAAATTAATCCTTCCATACAGCTGCAGTATACAGGTCTGGGATATTTTTTTTGGTGTTTTGTGATTTTTCAGTATGCTCCATCAGTAGAGGTCAATAATTTTCAGTGGTTTTGCAGATCTTCTATCACAGTAAAAGTGAGAAATAAGGATTAGTGTAGAAACATTTTTATTTCAATTTCTTCTTCCTTGTAGACAAATTCCAGTCACTTTTGACTAGAGTTTGAAGCAAGAAAAGCAACCACTAGTATTTTCTGGCAGTTTGGACTAGTGATTGCTGCATGGCTAGACCTCAAACTCAAACAAAAAATTTTGTTACTGCTGTGTTAGATGGTGGTTTATTTGTAAGTAATTTTTGTTTTTTCTCTTTTTTTCAGCTATCTGTGATTCAGAGCCAGAACAACCTGTTAGGAATTGTCCATTGTGGGTGAAAGTGGAAGGTGAAGTAGATCCAGAGCCAATTTATGTCCCAACACCATCTGTTATTGAACCAGTTAAATCTATGGTGCTGCCCAGTCCAGAGATCTCACTTCCTAGTAAGAACAAATCTTCCAGTGGAACAAAACCAAGCAGAGTGTACACTCCTAGACCCAATCCAGTGGTAAGAGGAAAAAGATGTTTTTCCTTGTACTGAGAATTAAAACAAGTACTGCCAAAAGCTTCTGTGCTAGGCAATTTTAGAGAAGTTTGAGGTGAAATCCTAGGACTGACTGCCTGTAGGTGTGTTGAAAAGCTAGGATTGATTATACAGATTATATACAGATCTTTACTATGTCCATCTTCTGTTGAGAATTTACTGTAGCAATATGGAGATAGTGGAAGGTGATTATGATTCACTAATAGCCTCATTTAAAAATACAGTAATATAAGCTGGTTTTGTCAAAATGATTTTTAGTCCTGTAATGTTTATAAAAGTTATTAGCTACATAATGTAGTGTATCTTAAGTGCGAATTACTTGCAGAAAATGTTGGGATACAGACACAGAGTGTTCAGTGTAGTTCTGGAGTATTTTTTGTTGTTGTTGTTTTTTCTTGAGGTTTCACTGCCAGTGTTCTAAGAATCCAGCTTTGTATCTCCCCTCACCTTAGTATTAGACAAATGCAACAAGAGCAGTAGAGGAAAAACAGCTGTAGAGTGGAGTGTAGTTATAGCTGAAGAACAAACATACCAGAGTAGTTATTTAATGTATGCCAGATAATGTTAAACAATGCATGACACTTAAGATTTGTTTCTTCACTTAGAAGAATATCTGAATGGGTCTGCATTTCAGGAAGCTGGTGGCAGCTATGTGATGATACTGAGAAGGCAGATCTAACTTTAAATGCTGACTTTTCTTTTGACCCTTGCTGTTGGAGCATTTATGTTGAAGTGTTTTTAGAAAGCAAAGCTGTTTTGTGAATCTGATATGCATCCAGAACAGAGAAAAGAGGGTTTTGTCTCTTTTTTTTTTTTTTCTTTTAGATTAGAGAGGAGGACAAGGATCCTGTCTACATGTACTTTGAAAGTTTAATGACTTGTGCAAGGGTGCGAGCCTACGAACACAGGAGAGAGGAAAAAAAGCAGCAAAAAGACAAAAGTGATTCACAGAGTTGTAGTGTAAAGGTAAGAAGTCACACTGTAACTTGTGTGTATTATACATCAGGCAGAAATATTGAAAACGTTGAAGTAATTTTTTCCTCAGAAACTCCTACATGGCATGAGGGCTTGACTTGTATTTGGTGGTGGTAGGGCTGTGGAAGGTGGAGCCTAAATCACTTTGCAGTGCTGGTAAATTTACCCTGTTACTGTGATTGTCTTGTCTGGGGAAGTTTCTGACTGCCACAAGTGCATTATTATGTAAGGCCTGAATTAACTCATTGTTAATAGAGCCGTTCGAAGATGAAGCCTGCAGCACTGTCAAACACAGCATATTTCTATGATTTGGGGTGAACTAGTTCATTTTGTGCTGTGATTTTTAGTGTGGAAGTGAGATGTATAGGGTGAATATTTTCTTGCATTTCTTTCCTCCAGCAGGAGCATGAGCCAGAGCTTCGGTCTCCTGAGAAGGCAACCTGCGAGGTAGACAAAGACACAAATAAATCAAGAGGTAAGAGCTGAGTCAGGAGTATAATTCCTCTTCTTGGTAGTTACACGTTTTTGTGGTATTTCTTAAAAAGAAGTAGCTACTGATGAAACAGAAGTCTGTTTGCTGGGGGAGTTGTTACAGTTGTTAATAAAAATCTTATTAATTCCTGTTTTCTTAGCAGCTGCTGGGGTCACATGGAGATGCAGCAGACTAAATATCCAGTGCTTGCTGCTGCTCTAAGTGTAAAATGACCGCTGCTGCCAGTAGCTTGTTTAGCAATAGAATATAAAACTGCACAGCAGACTTGTCTTCAAGACAGATTATTAGATACTTGGAAAGGAATGGAGATGAATGGTTTTGCTTTGTCTGGGTATTTTTTTATCCCACTTTTTTCTTTACCATCACTTTGTAGTTACCGAAGAATTAAATATCCAAGTAGTTTTGGGAGGATGAGATCCTCATGTTCTTCACATAGAAGTGGATGGGACAAGGAAGTGCCTATGCTTTATTTGGAATTGTTTGATGTTGAATTTGTTTTGTTCAAGTTGAAAGATTGAAGTTTTGCTGTGTGGGAGATACTGGGTTGGAGTTTCTAGCTTGTGAAGAAATAGGCTAGACATCCATGTTCACTTTCAGTCTGAAGCAGCCCCAATCATATTGCAAGCCTTAAATGAGACATATACTAGAGGCATCATGTCATCCACTAGTGAACCATATCTGCTTTTCTGACCTGATTTTTTTACTGTTTATTGTATACAGCAATGCATGCTACATTTAAGGATGGGAATGGAAAAACAATACAATTAGTTTAAAATGCTGGTGCATTGGTAGCTGAAATTAAAATGGCCGGGACACAGGGCTCAGCATCCTTCCAGTTTTGTAAAAAGGGACATTGTATCTCTAATGATAACAAAAGGTCGTGCTTTTGTTTACACATCTTCTGCACAAGACAGTTCTGCTAGTGGTGTGTCCCCTCATGCCCTTGTAGGACACGGGTGCTTTTCTGACTCAAAGAGAAAAGTGCCATCTCTTGATTAACCAGTGATGCTTTCTACTGTGTTGGTGTGTTTGGAGAACTTTCACCATGTATTGGAACAACCCATCTTTGTTTAGCTTGTGATGCAATGGGGTACAAGCTGACGTGGTATGGCTGCAGGGATTGAACCGTGAGAAATAATTACATTCGTTTTGCAGTGAATTTTTGCTTGCTTGTGAAGTTCTGCAAGGGGAAGTGATACTTTGAACAGTTCTTTTACTTGATGTTGGCTTGCAGCTGAGCTGAGCTGAGCTAAGGGTGGAGGTGTGGGCAGAATGAAATTGTTTGACTATCCAGGTGCTTAAAATGCCATAGTATGCAGAAACCTATTTCAATTCTTTCTCAGAGAAAAGCTGGTGTTCTTCCCGTAGTGAGGGGGACTCTTTCTCCACCTCCTATGTTCATCACACCACTCAAGGTGAACCAACCAAACTTTTCGAGATTATCTCTGACTGCAACTTGGAGGAAGATCACAATAAGATCTTGACCATCTTATCACAGCATATCAACAGTAACGTGCCACAATGCCTCAAAGTGGGTAGCCTCATTATTGAATTGGCTTCGGAATACAAGGCCCAGGATGAGAACCATCCTTCTGTCTGCTCCTCCAGAGTGAAAATTTCAGTGCCGTCCTACCAGGACAAGGACGAGAAGCCTGAGATCCCTGTCTTGGAGACTCCTGATAGCACAGTGGCGTCATGCAATAACTCAGGAAATGTAAATGTCATACGGGCAGAGCCAGTGGAGAAACTGCGGGAGAAACTGCAGGGGGGCAAAGGCTTGCCTTTTTATGCAGGAATTTCTCCTGCAGGAAAGCTGGTTGTCTACAAATGCAAAGCTAATACGAGCCCCTCGGGCTTGATTCAGGTGGGTCCCTCTGCCTTTACTGTGGAGACTAGATGCAGTTTCATCCAGTACTGTCTCAGAACTCCTTGAAGGGGAGAACACTCTTTAATATGTCTTTTGTCTGTCCAGAGAAGAGTTCTTGATATCTGGTGGCACTCCTCTCCATAAGCTTGTCCCTTTCAAGATTTACTCAGTAACAGGAAATCTGATTGGAATCCTGAAATCTGATGGTTTAACTTGTCTTTCTGGCAGTTTGGGTCTTGTTGACCCAAGTGCAGAATCTATTTCAAGATCTTTTTAATTCTTTCTAAAACCCCCTGAAGGTGCATTTGGCACATAATGCTTCAAAATGAATGTTTGTACGAGTCCACAGAAAAAATATTTTCTGGGGAAGTATACACTGGGACAAAACTTTAAAATGAAAATGTAAACATTGAATTGCTTTTTGCTACAGCTTACTGTTAATCTTCACTAACAGCCTGAATCCTCTTTGTAGAATATATGTTTTTCATTAAGAGACTTCATAATTCTAAATTCAAAAGGTCTTTTCCCTGCAGTTTTATGTTGCTGACATGATGTTAAGAATTAGTAGTAGGAACTACAGGGTTAGGAGAAGGATCTTTTTTCCATCATAGCTATTTGTGGTTATAATAAAACCACTTTGAGGAAAACCATGATTTAGAAAATGGGAGTAAAATATGTTTTCATGACATCTTGCAGATATGACACCCTCAGAAAGAAAAGCTAGAGGAGAGAAAAAGATCAGGATATTGCTTACCTTCAATAAAGGTTGATCAATAAAAACTGTTTATTTAGTAGTGTCTTGAATACATTTGGCTTTTAGAAGGTGTTATCAAATGTGAAAGCAAAATGCAGCACTACCAAAACTTCCCATTGTCCACTAGGCATAAAGCCTGACATTCAGCAAGATGTTCTGTTTTTATCTTGTGCAGTCCATTACCTCTATAACTTGGAATTTGAAGTTAGGGAACTCATCATACCTTAATTACAGTATCAAGCAACAGTGTGGATAAGGAAAAAGTTGATGCAGCTTTTACAAGCTCTTTAGAGTTTTGTCTCAATGTATATGTCATCACTATTCTTTCTTTTGTGATGCTAGGTCTTAATTAGGTTTGAGAATTTTATTCAAATTTGTCCTTCAGTTAGGGAACCTGTTTCTATTTAGGATTATAGCGTAAGCATAAGACAGGAAAAACAGGTGCTAGCTTCACTCTTATCTAATTTCAGTGATTTCACTTGTTCCTTGGGCTCTCTGGTTTTATGTGAGAGTCTGAGCAGCATTTAAAATCTGTATTACAAAGATAAAACAAGAGTTGTTTTAAGTTCTCCTGAAGTTCAATAAAGAAGTTAGGAAGTCCCATTTGGAATTTTTAATGTTTTTTTGAAAAGGATATTTAGAAGTCCCACAGATGTAACACTTCTCCAGAAGTGGTGAATTAGCATTCTTTTCACAAAGTTTCCCTTTTCCCCTTTTTTCAGGTTAATGATAAAAGGTATCCTCAGGCCAAACTGCTTTTGGGACAGATGGGGGCATTACATCCTGCCAATCGGCTAGCAGCTTATATCACAGGCAGGCTGCAGCCCACAGTACTTGATATCGCAGCCCTCAGTACTGTGATCTCCAAGGTAGCATCCAGTGCTAAAACTCCTGCTTCTGGGACACCATCAGTCCAGGGGCCCACAACATCACCTCCTAAAACTACATCTTCCACCAGCACTACTTCAACCCCCACTGTGACGACTCTGAAAACCCATGTCCCAGCACAGAGACAGATAGGTAGGTTTGAACTTATTACTGTGTTTTAAATTGCGTGAAGCTGAAGTACAGAGTGAGTGTACAGCGTTAATGTTGATTTCTGTGCAACAGTGCATGCTGCCTTTGGCTGCATTGCCTACCTAAGATATCTCTGCAATAAATAACCTCTTCGAAGCAGGAAGTTTTATTTGGACTTCAGAGTAAGATTGCAGATTTTGACTTCAGAGTAAGATTACAGATATGTTGACTGTTAGTAGTTTTATTAATGCTAATAGAGCATATTTTCAAGAGACAAGAGTGGATGGAAACTCTGTAAATATTAACTGGGATTTTTGTTTGAGTTTCATTACTATCATTTTTGATTGCTTTTCATCAAACACAGATTAATTTCAAATGAGTAAAGTATCAGTAATAAGTGGTTCTTCACTGTTAGATTTTCTGCTGATGTTGCACCCGTAATTCTTGTGGCCGCCAAAGATGAGTGAAGCAGCAGTGAAAGACAAGATGGTCCAAATCTGGATTAGCAAAACAACAGGTGTGCAGCCAATAACCACGCCAGCCTCTAATCTCATTGGATTTCACAAGCTAAACAGGGTTGGATTTAGACAGCATTTAGAGTTAAAAAAAAAAGGAAGATTCATGAGTTAATTGCGTATCTGAGTTGGTGCTGAAAAGGTTACCCCAGTGTGGCAAGAGAGGAAGTTGCCCTTAGCTATTACATTTTGCATGAGTTTAAGAAGAGAAGTCTAGTACCGATCCACATAATCCCACAGTTTACTTAAAGATCTGAAGAAGCTTTGCAAAGGAAAAGGATGTTACCTGTGTCCTGGAAAAACTTTAATTTCTGATGGATTATTTTGTTTCTTTCTACCTAAATTTTCATTGCCGCATAAATGAGTGTGTTGTTTTTCTTGTCCTGTAATAAAACTTGTTGTTTTGTGTGTTGATGCAGTGTGAAAGAGCTGGCTGTGTTTCACTGATGGGTGAAGTCGTTGCTGTATGTGTGATTGAAGTAAAAAGTACCAGTTCTGGCATAGTCTGGGTTAAAAATGCTGTGTGCATAAATAACTGCAGTGTTTAAGTTGGTCTTGCTCCATAATCTCTATGCTGTTGTACTCACCTGTAGACATCTGGGGTGATGTAAATGCAGTGTTCTGGTCCTTTGGAGAACAGGGGATGAGGTAAAGGATCTTCCTAACAGTGACTAATTTCTCTTGGTTAAATTTGTTCCATCCAGTCTGCAGTTGCACGAATGTCAGTGCAATTAGAAGGGGAAACTCTGTATCCTTCCCATCCATTTCCCCTGTGCCTGTGTAAGATGAATACAGTAGAAAGGGGGTGAAAATCAAGAAGCAGTAAAAAGGGGAGGATGACACAAATTGTTACACGAAGAATTTGAGGTTTAGAAAATAGTTGGAGCTCATTATTTCACTTAGATGTTTGTTTTCCTGCGGTGTTAGTTAGGATTGTCCATAGTTCCACAATGAAGAACAACCCTTCAAGACTTGATTCTTTCGTACATCTGTGAAGAAATGCAATAAAAAGCTACAGTAGTGGAATAAGGCAGAGGTATTTCTAACATGTAAGGCATATCCTGGACTGCCATAAAGGTTTTGATTTAATTACAAGGTACATAGAAAAAGGAGGCTCAAATTCATGCTGAAATTACAGTTGTAGCACCTCATGAAAGGCAAAGAGGAAATCTATTAAAATTTTGACCTGCAAGTTTTTATTTGCAGCTGCCCGACCCTCACCTGGTGGTGTGTTTGCCCAGTTTGTGATAGACAAAGCGGGAGCTCTACAGCAGAAGATTCCCGGAGCGAGCACACGCCAGGCTGCCTCAGGGCGACAGTTTCTCAGTATCAAGCCCACACCGATCACGGTTATTGCTCCCATGGCTTCTTCAGTGCCATCTCCAGCTCTGTGCACAGTCTCTCCTGGGGTCACTGCAACCACCACTACTTCTCCAGTTACTGTGGAAAGTACCAGTGTAGCAGCATCTACTGTGACCACTCCTAGCCAGACAAAAACTGGTGAATCTCCCTGCTCCCCTCCTGCAATCACAGCTGCTCCTGCAACACCTGGAGTCAGCACCTATACTACTCCATCCACCACTCCTACTGCTACTGTGAACACAACAAAAACAACAGGAATTGTCGCAGCAGTAGCAATGACATCATTGCCAAAAACTGTAGTAACACCACCAACTGTTACTTGTGCTGTTGTCACAACATCCACTTCTACAGTTGTACTGACGACAGCTGCAGCAGCTACACCTGTGGTGACCACACTGACTTCCTCTGCTGTCTCTGTTCCAGTGATACTCTCAGGAGTCAATTCAAGTCCTCCACAGAATCCAAAAAGAGGTAATGCTTAGGTGCTTTGGGTTATTACTGCAAATACTTGTTTTTTTAATTCTTCTTCTTCTTTTCATAGCTATAATACAGTCAGCGTCTGGTTTCAGCTTAAATATGGACTCACTTGCCTTGTCCCCCTTTCCAGAATAGGATAAGAAATGTCATCTCTTAAATTGCTTTTTGTATTCCAGCGTGAACTGGTAGAGAAAGGAAAAAATGTAACTATCTGGTCAGTGACTGCGATGAAGTGAGCTGGAAGCCTCACATCATCCCTTGACCTATAGAAATGTATAGCATAGTTATGACTGCTCAAATTTCATGGTTGGCACAGAGTTCAGGAATTAGGTATGGAATTGCTGTCTCGTGTCATGGAAAAATGTCAGTGGAACTACACAGAAAAAACCCAGAACTGTTCTGATGTGGTTGGTTCCATGCATTCTGTGAATAAAACGAGAAAAATCTGCCTTCAAATAAATTTGAAAGAGATGCAGTTGTTTCCAAAATATCTGCGTTTATGAATATTTCCAAAATATTTGCATTTATTAAGAATAGTACCTGATTTGTAGGCAGTCTCTTAAACTGATTTTTTTGTAACTTGTTAAAATATTTCAGAAGATGCTGTTGCACAAGCTGCAAGTAAGACTCCCCCAAAGATAGCTCCTGGAACAGACAAGCGTGTTGGGCCTCGATTGCTGCTGATTCCAGTGCACCAGACATCATCTGCTCTGCGACCGCTGAACAGCACCCAGGTGGCACAGAGGCAGAGGATGGTGCTTCAGCCTCTCAGGAGCCCTGGGGCTGTGAACCTGTTCAGACATCCCAATGGGCAGATCATTCAGCTTGTTCCCCTGCAGCAGGTTCGAGCTGCGGGTGCTCAGCCCAGTGTGCAGCCAGTGATGCTCCGCAATCCAGGTACGAAGTCCAGCGCTTCTTTTGTGACTGATCAGTGTGTTACTCAGAAATGAACAATGAGATAAATGTCTCTGTGATGCTTTCACCTGCTGAAAGTAATTGAACAGGGTCTAATTTGGTTCTGTGTGAGTAGTTGAAGACCACAGTGTAATTATTCAAATGCAATGCTACTTAAATGCCATGTGTATAGTATTCAAAAAGTGCAGTTAATAGCTAAGTCAACAAAATTCGGGAGTTCAGTGCAGCAAGTATAAGAGCCTTTGTGTGTGCGTGGCAGTGGACCCATGTCCATTGTACTGTCACAACTTAAAAGACTTGACCTGGTGATTCAAAAACAATTCTTGCTGGAGATTCTCTTAAACAGAATGAGCTGTTACCCCATGTTTCATTGGATGTGCTTCTCTGTTTTTGATAGGTTTCCAGGTTGGTTAGTGTGTTAGCTGAAGCTACTCAGATGAAATGTTACACTACAGTACAATATTGCCAGGTTTTTGCCTCCTTAGGAGTGTGAGAAGAAAAATAAATGTGATTTTCAGCTATTTCTCTAGTACACAGTTGAAGACAGGGTTGGAAGAGTTAAAAATTGCAGGTTGGGTATGCTGTTGTATGTATTTGTAAATTCATATTTACAAATGTACTTTAAATGCAGTTTTACTCTGTAGTAGGACCTTTTCTTCTGTTCTCCCTGTATCAAAACACATCTCAGAGAGAGAGAGTGGGGTGGAAGGGAGAGCAGAAGCAAGCACAGTAGATAAAACTGTGGGGAGGAGAGCAAACAATGCTGAGCTTTAGCTGAGGTTTGTACATGAGCTGTAGTAAAGAATCCGTCAGTAAGTTTATTTAATTTCTTTCTGTTTTGAGACTCTTGCTGAACAAGAGAAATTAGTTGCCACTGGTAATATTTTTCCTCCTTGTTTATGGAGTGTTGAAATGCTGCAGAAGAGTTCATAAAGGTGAAAAAGATGGCAATATAATTGTGTAATTTTGACATAGTTTTTTCTCTTTGGAAGTCTTTTTCTAAGAGAAAAAAAAGATTTCGAAGTTAAATACTGTTTTTTACTTTTTTTTTATTTTGAAAAATCCCCATTTCCTTGTTTTCCAATAAATGTAAAATGGGAAAGTAAAATGCAGGACTTTCAATGCTATGTCTTTTTTTGATCAAAAAGCTTAATGCTAGAAGTTAACATTAAGTCTGTTAGAGTCGCCAATTCGTGTGTTTTATTGGGATGTTACCTCAAATAATTCAAGTTTATATGTCTTTATGTAGGACCAACTTTTTCACTGAGAACTTGTGGTCAGACACCTGATTCCGTTATGATCCTTGAGAGTGGTGTCTGCTTCTAGTACAGCATCAAATACTAAAACTGGAAGAAAAAAGTTGCTTTGAGAAAGTCTCAGTTGATGTTTTGTTTTCCTCACAGGGTCTATTGTAGGAATCCGGCTGCCTGCACCTTCCAAGCCTCCTGAGTCACCTGTGTCTCCCACTTCCTCTGTGTCTTCCACTTCTCCTGCCTCAAATTCAGCTGCAGTACCCAAGTTATCCCCCCCATCCAACCAAGCCACTCAGGCATCTTCTCTTCTTCCTTCAGTAACAAGTTTTGTGTCCCAGGCAGGCACTCTGACTCTGAGAATCTCTTCCTCTGCTGCCAGCAATGTCACAAACCAAACAGCCTCTGAGCCTAAATTAACCTGTAGCTCGGGTGGTCTGCCAGCCACCGCTGCTAATCTCATACCTTTACAGTCCGGAAGTTTTGCTTTACTTCAGCTCCCAGGACAGAAGACTGTGCCAAACTCTATCCTTCACCATTTTGCATCTCTTCAGATGAAGAAGGATTACAGGAAAATATGCAAGAAAGAAGACTCAGAAGGTGCTGCTCAGCAGAAGGAGAATGGGAATGCTCCATGCTCAGGGGACACAGAAGTTACAGAGTCTGATGTCACAGTGCCAGATGGAAAAGAGGAAGAAAATGAGTTGTCGATTAACCAGTTGAATGCTGTTGAAGAGTCAGCATCTGGCACCATCACACCTAGCAGTGATAGAAATTCTGCCTTATTGGAGATGGTGGAGAAGAACTCAAAGGAGAGTTCTTGTGATGACAGCTTTTCTTCTCAGCATGATGTTTCTGCAGATGTCGTATCATCTGACCATTCGTACATCAGTGAGAAGCCAAATGAAGAGGAAGAAAAAGGGGCTTCTGAAGAGAAAGAGGATTCTGTCAGTTCTGAAACTGTTGTGGAGGCAGTTTCAGCTAACTCTGAAACTGTTTGTGGGTTATTAGATGAGTCTTCTGTTGCTCCTCTGGATAGTGCACATTCACAGAGTCTTGAGAATCAAGAAATGGCACAATTGAAAAACCATGGGAAGGAACAAACACGTGCTGAACAGGAGGAGAAACCAATAAAAGAGGAGGAAGGAGATGCACAGACACAGATGGAGGAGGACAACAGAGCAAGTTCTGGGCAGTTGTGTAGTCAACAAGAGCAAGATATAGAGCTGAAGATCAAGGAGGAGCAAAGAGAGATTGAACTGTGTGAGAACAAACAAGAATTCCAGGATGATGCTGCACAGTCAGATATGGAAGGGAGGGAGTACAAGGGCTCTATAGAAGTGGAAAACATAGGAGAGAAAACAAGAAGTAGGTCTGAAATTGCTTCTGCAATAAAACAGGATAATGTTTCAGGAGAAGAACATACAGTTGATATGGAGGAAGGCAAAGGAAACATAGCTAGGCAGGAAGGCAGTAACAGCAAAGAACAAGGTGCTTGTGATTCTCTGGAAGAAATAAAAACAGGCCATGATATTCTAACACATGTTAACAGTTCTTGGAGCAAAATATCTAGCATTGTACCCCCTTTGGAAAACAGAAGTGAAGCAGATAACAAAGCTGATACATCAGAGAAAAATGACTTCCTGATAGCATCAGAACAGAGGGCACACGGAAGGGGTTACATGCCCACTATTGATATAACTGCTGATGATATGGAAGAGGATGAAGAGGAAGATGACGAGGAGGAAGAAGAGGATGAAAAAACTGATGATTCTGCTGATGAGATGCTGGATGGTGCTTCTGACTTCCCAAGTGAAGAGGAAGTAGATGTTGAAAGAGTGGTAAGCATTTAACTGTTTATGAAGGGATTTTTTTTTAATTGACCAACTAACATGTTATAATCCATGGATCTGAAAGACAAAGTATGATGTTTGTGTTTTGGACTTCAGTTTCTTTAAGAAGTATAAATTGGGGTTCCAAGTGGAAATGTCTTTTATTTCTTAGTTGCATGCTTTTTTTTTTTTTAGGTAGCAGTGTAATGGCCTTGTAGAAATTGCCTGTTTTTCATATAACAGGAGTTATATTGAGCAGTCTGTAATAGAACAGATTGCAGGTTGTCTTCCTCCAGTATTTACTCAAATAATTTGGTTACTTGTAATGTGACTTAATGGTCCAAAAATGTAGTAACCAATCTAGTATTTCTGTTATTTTAAATGTTTTCTTCTGTTTAGTTTTTGTAGCCTTAGTTAACATTTATTTCTGGAAGGAATGTTTGAATCTCTGGCTTTTAGAGAATCTCTTTTTAAGTTAATAATACATTTAAATAGTATGTGAGAGCTGTCATTCCTTATTTGATAGAAAACAAATTGTTCCAAAAGGCACAGAAAAAGGGTAAAATGTTGTGGTTAGGGTGGTTTAGATACGTTTAGATTTTAATGCTCATAAAATTCCTATCAAATTTAACCCAAAAATTAAAATAAAGTAATCCAGTGTGTAATTCCTTTACTTCTTACGTACTGCTATATGACTTAAGAAACAGTGCGTTGTTATTTAAAATTATGAAGCTGTTGTTTCATGAATCAGTCAAATGGACAAATGAACTAAGATAGCCTTTTCTTGATATGAGATACAAATGGAAAGACAGTGGTTAAACTGGAGAAGAGTTGAAGAATAGACAAATTAAAAATAGGACAAATAATGTTCATGACTTCAGGGTAGAAGTCTTTTAGTCCTTTTGTGTTAATGTAGTCTTCTAAAATCAGACAAGAGTTCTTTGGTGCAAACAGGTCTAGAGGATTCTTAGAACACCTGGGCAATAACTTCTTGATACAGGTACTACAGGAGCCAGGTGGGAAAGGTGCTCTCCTTGAACTGCTGCTCAGTAACAGAGAGGGGCCTGTGAGTGAAATGGCCACTGGCTGCTGTCTTGGCTACAGCAGCCACAAAACAATCGAGTTCAAATCTCTGGTGACAGGAGGAAAAGTGCCAGCAAGACTTCAGCCCTGGATATGAGGAGAGCAGACCTCAGGTTTCTTGAGGAACGAGTTAGGAAGGTCCCCGAGGTTACCTACCAAGCTGACCAGTGGAAGCCAGTTGATTTAATCTTCTTGGATTTCAATAAAGCTTTTGAAACATTCTCTCACAGGATCCTTCTGGACAAAATGTCCAGCACTCAGCAGGATAAACACATCATGTGATGGGTGAGCAACTGGCTCATGCATCAGGCGTGATGGGTGATAGTGAATGAGGTGACATCAGACTGGTGAATGGTCACTAGTGGTGTTCTGCAGGGCTCCATCCTTGGCCCTGTGCTCTTCAGCATCTTCGTAAATGACTTGGAGGCAGGACTGGAAGGGATACTATATAAGCTTGCCAGAGATGCTGAATTGGGAGGAGCTGCTGACTCAGAGGTAGAGAGGCTTTGCAGAGAGACCAACCATATAAAGTTTAACAGGTGCTGGATTCTGCACCTGGGACAGGGGAACCCTGGGTGTACAAATAGCCTGGGAGATGAGAGGCTGGAGAGCAGTGCCATGGAAAGGGACCTGGGAGTCCTGGTCTGTGGTAAGTTGAACATGAGCCAGCAGTGCCTTGTCAGCTGAGAGGGCCAGCCATGTCCTGGGGTGCATCAGGCACAGCATGGCCAGCTGGGCAAGGGAGGGGATTGTCTTCTCCTCTGCTCTGCTCTGCACGGTGGCAGCCTTACCTCGACCTCTCTGTGCAGTTCTGGGTGCCACAATGTAAGAAAGACATGAAACTATTACAGAGCATCCAAAGGAGGGCTGTGAGGGTGGCAAAGGGCCTTAGGGGAGTGAGGAGAAGCTGTGTAATTCATGGCTGAGGTCACTTGATTTGTTCAGCCTGAAGGAGACTGGGGGGGTGCAGATCTCATTGCAGTCTGCAACTTCCTCGTGAGGGGAAAAGGAGGGGGAGGCAGTGATCTCTGTGGTGACCAGTGACAGAACCCAAGAGAATGGAATGAAATTGGGCCAGGGAAGGTTTAGGTTGCATATTAGGGAAAGGTTCTTCCTCCAGAGGGTGACTCGGAACCGGAACAGACTACCAGGGAAGTGGTCACAGCACCAAGCCTGACAGAGTTCAAGAAGAGTTTGGACAATGCTCTCAGGCACATGATGTGATTCTTGGTGCTGGTGCTGTGCAGAGCCAAGAGATGGACTTGGGTGATCCTTTTGAGTCTCTTCTAACTCAGGATATTCTACTGTTCCATGATAGCCAAGTGAACAACTCTGGCTTTTAGAGAATCTCTTCAACTTCCAGAAAAATAGACTATTCAGTTCATATTCCAGCTGGCTGTTCTCAGATGAGATGATAGCATCTCAGCTTCATGAAGGTGAGAAAACTAAATATAGATCTTAGTTTTGGAAGTTCTTTTAAGTTGAAAACTGAATTGTTGCTATCTTGCCTTCATTTGGGTGGTGGCAGTTTCATATGTCCTGTATCCTTCAATAACTTGAGATGGGTTGTCATCAAGTTTTGAGAACGACTGTTAATCTGTTCCTGATGCCAGATAAACTTTCCAGACATGGTAGTCCTAGGAATTTGTTGGTAAACCAACAATAGTGTCTAGATCACAGAGTGTTCTGTTACCAAGGTTGATGTTTGAAAACTGTATTTTCTTTTATCCTGCAAAAGGATGATGAAGCAAAAGAGTATTTATTAGAGATTATAAGGAATGTTTGCAATATGTTTGGAAGAAACAATATTGTGCAGGTTTTGACTAATGTGGTTTGGAAAGCTAAGGGTGTGTCTTTACTGCAAGCTCACACGAATATGATAAGCTAGCCTTGTTCTAGAGCAGTAAAGCTGAGAAATGACATCGCAGGGGACTGGTAAAAACCTGTCTGGAATTTGGATTTGTTAATCTCTGTTCCCAGCAAGTTGAGTTAGCACATCAATGCCTAACATACATCAGTTTTGGCTTTAAATGTGTTATTTTTCACTGGGATGTACTCATCTCAGCATGGTGCTTACAAGACAGGCTCCACTGGTATTGTCAGACTGGATGAAGTCAGATCATGTAAACAGGCTAGTAGAGGATATTTATCTGCTTCATTAAAGTAGTGGAAAGAAGCAAAGAGTATGTGCATGTCCACTAATAGTTTAATTTACTGAAAATACTTTAGACAGCTCTTTTTCTACTAGTTCAGAATGTGAACTGGTTTTGGGTGCTCAGCAAATTGTCATTTAAAACCTCAGAGAACTCTAGTGAGAGTCAGGATGATTGCTACCTACCTGTAGTAGCTATTACTGTTTATTTTTAACATTTTTCCACACTGGTTAATTGTTTCTTGTTTTGCACATCAATGCCTTTCAGATTACCTTTTCACCTTGTGCTGGCTTTGTGTCCTTGACTTAGAGACTTTTCTAGTCTCCTCCACTCAACAGAAAGAAGCTTCCTGAGATGGCATCTTTGCCCTTTTGCATTTCCTACCCTGAGTTACATCAAGAGAGGCTTAGGATGGTTAATCATTGTGGGTTCGGTGATATGAATAAAACCTTCTGGGAATGTCTATAGAAGCAGACTAATGAGTATCAGAACCTGCTGTCTGAACAAATTCAAGTGCAATTTTGGAGGTGATGTTAAACTCTTGATCTCTAAGGCATGATGATTGGACATGGAGTTCCTGCTGGGGAGGACTGCTTGGCCTGGGCTAAGTCACAGACTCTGGCTCCTAATTGTTCACAAGTCCTTCTTGGCTTAAGCCAAAACCATGCCTGGGGTTGGTTCTTGTGGTATTTTAATGCTACAGATAAGAGATCCATGGTTTGGCTTACTAGTCTAAACACAGGTTCTGTATCTGGCAAGATACTGTATTGTAAGTGGTGTTTGTAAGTGTTTTTCAGTCATTCTTTTTCTGAGCCAAACATTGAAATTATAAGGACTGTTATCAGTTATTATAAAATGGTAAGTTTAATAAAAAGGGAAGTGATATATTTTTTGGACAATATGAGTTCTAACAATCTCTTGCTTTTAGTTCAGACCATGTGTGAAACCTGCAGACATTGTAGCATAGAAGGCAGCTCCAGAAATTACCCATTTACTTGGGTAATGTGTAATGACATCCACTGTCGTCAGCACTGTTACTGAGGATTCTCTGCCATCAGGCAATTTGCTCTTTAGCTGTCAGCAATAGGGGTTTAGGCTGCCAGGAACAGACAGAAAAATCAGAGGAGAAGGCTTAGAAACAGGCATTGAAATGCAGAGAGGGAAAAGTGCTGTCATTTCCATAACAACTTCAGAGCTCTGTTGTAGGGTGGTATTGCTCCTCTAAAATTCCATAAGGTATTTTTCCCTTACTGAAAGGTATTTAGAATTTATGTAACTGTAGGAAGCAGTTTGGAAAGGCTGAAATTAGTGTGGATTGACTGATGCTAGAAAGGTAGGGCTTCCACAAGCATCTTCAAGAATCACACTGGGCTGTGGATAAGGTTCAGCCTACGGCAGGTTCGCAGTACTTCTATAGGAATAGCTGTTCTTAATGTCAGAACTGCTTGCTTCTGGTGATCTTCATGATTGTGATATTTTTCTTTGCTAGGAATTCAGGGTTAGAGAGGAAAGATTTACCAATCAGAAGCATTTTTCCCTTTGTTGCTAGATGTAGGAATGAAAAAATGAATTACTTCTGTTTTTCATATGCCCACATTCAGAATGTGTAAACTTAAAGATGCTAAGTTCTTGGTGGGCAGTGGTTTTTTACTTGTGGTTTGGTTTTTTGGGTTTTTGTTGGTGTTGGTTTGGGGGTTTTTTGGTTTTTTTTTTTTGTTTTTTTGGTCCATCTTTCATGAGAAAGATGCCACCTATTGGGTTTTGAATACCGTTTTTCTGATATGATAGCATGCAGAACATTTCAATTCTAGAGCAGCTCTAGCCTGGATAATTGCAATCAACACTTTGATTAGCCCAGTATAACCTACCAGCACTGGAAAACTTTATGATAACAATGTTTCTATGGTAAGCTAATTTCCCTGCTACTTTTGCCCTTACTCTCTGGATTGTAGCATCTTTTTTGAACTACCCTGCCTGACCATGTTTCCTGCAATGTAATGACGTCCAAATGTAGTTTAGACAGAGTAGTCCTGCCTGCTGAACAAAACCAGTATGCATCTCTTGCATGTAAGGGTCACCAAAATGGTTACACCAAATGGTATAAAGTGGAAAAGCCTAGAGAAAGTATCAGGAGACTTTCAGCATCAAGGTGGATTTATAAATGACCCAGGAGAGCAGGCAAGAATGTGAAGTACTCCTTGTATAAAGAAAGATATCAGTGTTGCCACTAGGTCTTGTACATGTGGTATTTTCAACATAATGGAAGTATCTGTTAAGTAGTTCTGTGATTTAAATAGTATCTTTCTTTGAATAGTTTTTGTTTAGTCAGGGTAGTTCAGAGAACTGGGTGAAATAGAGTAGAGAATGGAAGTGTAATTACATTTTCTTGCTTAAGGAGAAAGAACTCTTCGTTGTATAATCAGACCAAAGATTAGTATATGAAAAACTTCACTAAAAACTGTAATACAAAACAATTGGTTGACTAGGCATGTCTTCTTGGGAGAGGAGGTATCACCTGGACTTAGAGATGGCCACAAGATTGATACTAACTCTAGTCATTGCTACAGAACTGCAGTTGTTCTTTATCTCTCACTTCACAAAGCATCAAGTTTTCTTGGTCAGGCAAACAGGGAGAAAAAGTACTCTTCAGAATGCAATAAATATTTAAAATAATAATTTGGCAGCGTTTTGGAAAGAGTCACAATCTTACTCTTCATCATGTAAGCAGTTGACTATATGATCCAAAGAAGCCTGACTGTATGATGTTCTGACTTTTGCTGTCTTAGGGATGAGGGCCCATTACTAAGGTGATAACTATTTCGGATTTTGTAAAAAAAAGTCAGTTAGCAAGAGTCTACAGTAGTAGCTCATAAAGGCAGTTTAATCTTAGTTGAAAATAGAGACGCGAAAACTCTGCCCTGTGAAAGCTTTTCCCTCATCCATAATAAAAGCATAAATGGCAGAGATGGGTTCTGCACTTACCAGAATGCATTTTACAGAGTTGCTAGTGGGAGGAATTCCTGGAGGTGACAGTTGAAGTAACCCCCTGCTTAGCACTGTTTATTGGCCAGTGTATCTGGAGATGTTGATTTCTTGATGGTTCTAAATGTTATCATGTAATCTCATTTGAGACTGAAGTGAAACTGTTTTGGCCTGAGCACTATTGCTGAGTAGATACTCACTTTAAAAAAACAAAACAAAACCTGTTCCAGGATGCGTGTGAATACAGAGAGGATGACGAGCAGGTGGACATTGAGACCGTGGAGGAGCTTTCAGAGAAGATTAACATTGCCCGTCTGAAGGCCACCGCTGCTCATATTGAACCCTCCGACCAGAAGTAAGCACCCCTGGGGAGCACTGCACGCAGTTGTGTATCCTGCTGCTGGGCTGGCCTTGAGTGATCCCACTGAACAACAGGTGTAATGCTTCTGTCATGCCTTCCTCAGCCCTGGGGCTTCCCAGTGACTCTGAGGATGGTGCTGGCAGCACTAAGAGTAGTTTCAAGGTGTCTTAGCCTTTTTCTTTTTTCCCCTCTAATTAATTTGTTTATAGGGATGTATCTTGTAATGTAAAATTAATGAGTGAATAGCCTCCCTTCCTGCAAACTGAAAATTAGCAGGGTTGTCTTCATTTTAAATGTGATTTTGCAAGCTTTCTTTGTGCTGGTGGACTTCTGGGCAGGAACAGTCATTAGGTTAATCCCTGACCCTGTAAATGAAAGATCTGTCTTTGGGACCATTGCCCCAGCAAAGAAAGTATTTTCTTATTGACATATAGTCTGCCATGGTTGGATAGCTTGGCTTAATTTTTTTAGTTGGCTTGTTTTTGTTATTGTTGCTGCCCTTGCATTTATAATGATAAAGGCAAAATAAAAAACATGGCTTACTTGAGGAATGTAATGGTAGTCATGGCTGTTTCTCAGTTGCATCAAACAAAAGAATGGGGAACGTTGCATCTATAGTTTTTTTATTTGAAGTTTTTTTTTTAAACTTTGAAAAAACTGTTTGGTGATATTATATCTACCAGATAGTTACCTCTTTTTCCCTCCCCTTTAAGGATAACAGCTCAATTTTTATCCTTAGGTGGTGACTTTGCTTTAAATTTTGAAGATGTTTCAGTGAGAGAGAAAAACAGGTGTCACGTTTTGTAAAAAATAATTTTCAAATGTATGTTTTCTTCATTTGGTTGCAGCTCTTGAGATATGAGGAAGCTGCTGTTATTATATCTTAGGATAGTAATAAATGTGAGGATTTTGGTTGGTGGTTCTTGGTGGGGGAGGGATTGCTCTGCCATCTATATTAAATCAGTTTAATAAAAACAGAACCAAAACATAACTTAAAAAGATACTTTATGCAGCTAACAGTCACAAGCTGAATTTATTCTCTAGCATATAGTGAAATAGTTTGTCTTTTGCACTCAGATAATTTCACAGCTTTCAGAACAGGTCAGTTATTTTCAGGATGATGGTGTTTGAGATAAGAGTTCACTTTATTGAGAAGACTCAACAGTATCCTGCTTTTATGCAGTTACACAAGAAAAGTTAATTTCAAGGCGTAAAAATGAGGAATTCTAGACATTGGAATGGAGTTAATGAGGATAGAGTGTATGAGATGAGTAGCATTGGGAAAAACTTTTTACCTTTCTTCCAGATACCATCCTCCTAATTCTTCGGATGAAACATTATCAGAAAAACATTCAAAGGTATATGTTTGCTCTCCTCTTTCCTTTTAGTATCACACCTCCATTTTAAAGATAAACTTTCATCTCACATGCAGCTCTTGATGTGATTTATCTGCCTTGCAGATACTTGTGATTAAATGTAAGAACCCAAATGTGCTGGGGGGTGGGATTTGCTCAGTCCAAATCTCCCTAAGGCAAAAGGACTGGTGCTGGCATCAGTGGGTTTCAGATTCAGCTTTAGCTATGGGAGGAAGATCTACCTTTTATTTTTGACTGCGTTTGCTTAGGTTTTGTATTCTTGGCATGAATATTTTTTACAGCACACTTAAAATAATAAATGAGCAAAATGTTCATGTGTTGAAGATAGCATGTAGAATTACATAGGCACAGCACTGGATGAAGATTTCTGAAAACTGAAGTTTAAAAATGTGTTTAGATAAGTTGGAGATATCATGGAATCCTTTCAAACCAAAACTCACTGGGTCCTTCAGAATCTTGTGCAGTATTTTTGGGTGGCTCTGAAGCCAGTTTCTCTCTCCACAACTGTCTGTGATATACTTGGTGTCATCTCTAGAGCTTCCTGCTGTGATGGGGTGGGGCTTTGAGTGTGGTGGAACCTGGTGTACGTCTTAGCTATTAGAGCAGAATGGGGTGTATGCCTTTGCCTGAGACAGGGATGGGGTCTAGAATGCTCTGTCTGCCTCACCTTTTCCATGTGTCCTCCTCTCTGCCTGTGAATGTTTTAAGGCCCCCCCTTGACAGGAACCCCATTGCCAACACAGGAGCAGTTGTAGCTGTACTGTGCTCAAGTCTGCCTGTGAGGGCACGATTGCTCTCAAGAGCCAGATTTCAGGAGACAGGTCTTCAGATTCCTCCTAGGCCAGCAGACTCAGAAGTAGTAATGCTAAATCTGAGGAGTCTTTCCGCTGATGCTCTGGGGTTTGAAGCAGACCTAAAATTATCTTAAAAACTGCATTAATTACTTCCCCATTAAATAAATAGCATAGTTATACAAAACCTGGAAAAGTAATGATAACAAAACAAACTTTTATATCTGTGGAGATCAGTAATTTTGCTTATTGTCTGGCAGTCTTTTTAGAGACTTAAGCAAATTCAAAACCAGAGGCTCTTGGCCGTATTCTGTTTGTTGATGGATGTCTGGGGTGATAAATGTCAATGCCATCTTTCACATTCTGACTTACAACATCTCTTTGGCACCAACGCTTATGAACCTACGAAAGAAAATGGAAATCAAACTAGTTTAACTCCAGGAAAAGATTCAAGTCTCCTGTATTTGATGTAATTATTTCATTTATTAGTTGACTTTCTTGGCAAACAAACAAAAAATACTTGGCTCAAACATACATGATTTTGTTGTAATGCTGTGATTTTATCTAAGTAGCCTTGTGTTGCAAAAAATAAAAGCTTACGAACTGAAGGGACTCGTGCTCTTTTCTGTTAGGGTTGATGTGGTTATGTTGGTCACCTCTCTGGTCAGCATTTCATTTCTTTCTTGTGTGCTTCTGATACTGAACTTTCTGGAAGACATAGTAGCAGGATAGCATGACGTGGACTCTTCAGGTGTCTGTAGAAGGGCTGTAAATCTCACATGCGTTTGAACATTGTCTGCCATTACACTGCTTTCTTTACTTAGACTGGTCAATCCAGTTACTCCTCGCAGAAGCATCAGAACTGGAAAAGAAAGCTGAAGTCCCAGGCAGAGGCCTTTGCTCATTACCGCCAGACACACACGGCAAACGAACGTCGACGCCGTAATGAAATGAGAGGTCTCTTTGACAAGTTGAAGAGAGTTTTGGGGCTGCTGAACCTTCCCAAGGTCTCCAAATGCTACATTCTCAAGCAGGTAGGTATTTTGGAGCTTAAGTGAGGAGAATCATTTAATCTGGACAGAATAATTATGCTAGTATGAACTCTTCAAGTGAGTCCCAGCGTAGAGGGGACTTCTGTCATCTCTGCAGGACTCTCAAACAAAACAATACCTGAAAGAAAGAATCCATGTTCCAAAAAGCTTAGTCTTGATGATATGAACATACATTTTTAGATTGGCTCTCCCCTTGTATTCTTTGTGAATCATGGAACATTATGTCTTAATTCTTTAGTGGTTGACTGTCTACATAAGAAAAATTTTAAATCCATTGAAGGCTTACTTTTTTAATGCTTGAGATGATAGCATTCCATTAGGCATTATACAGACATAAAAGCTTAATTTGTAAAGATGTAAATGACAGAAAACTAAACATGAGTGGTAGATATGTAATTATGCCTATCAGCTGTACCTAGAAACTGGGAGATAAAAGTATGGGGTTTTTCTTAAAAATTGCTGACCTTTGGAGGAAGGACAAACAAGATGTTTATCACTCTTCAACCAGCATTTAGGGAAAACTGGCATTCATGGTACTTCGCATGCTTCCTCTCAATCCTGTTTTCTCAGGATTACAGAAATTTGAAAATAAATTTTATAAAAGTTTCTGGGAAGGAAAGTTATTATTTTGAGTGTCACTGGTTTATAAATCAGTTCCCCAATACTATTTTAGGCCTTTGAAGAAATCCAAGGACTGACAGATCAGGCAGATAAGTTTATTGGACAGAAGACGTTACTGACACGCAAACGAGATGGTCTGATTCGAAAAGTATCCACGCTTTCAGGTGAGACTGGCATGCAAGCTGGCTGCAATAATGAAAGAAAAGGTTTTTAGGAGTGAGAATGTGTGGAGTAATTGATTGATCCAGGTGTGTCATTGGTTCAGATAAAATTCAGACTCATGATGACAAACAAAGTCCTGCTAAGCTCTGACTCAGTGATAGGCTCATCATGGTGATAAAAGTGGCTGTTTTTTTCTTTCATGCCTAAAGGAAGTGTTGAACACTCTCTGTGCTGGGAGCCACAGGCTTGGGTTCCTTTGTAAGGGTGGGGTGATGGTGATGAAAGCAAGTAACTTCACAAAATAGTTATCTGATCTTTTGCATTCCTAGTGAAGACCTGAAAAAGACCTCTCACGGGACAGTTAGTTAAATATAGACTTAATTAAAGATATACCATGATTTTAGAACATAAGCACTAAGCAGAAAACAAGCTAATATAGTTACTTGAACTTGGATCATATTGAACTGTGTGTATATGCAGAAGACAAATTATTTATAAAATCTGTCTGGTTGTCCAAGGTTAGAATTTTCATGACAATGGTGAACTGTATGTGAGTTTACATTCAAATGTCATTTGAGTAACAAGGTCCATTAGTCCAAGAAATTTCATTCCAGGTAAAGGTAACGTTTTGTCCAGTAGTCGTATGTTTATCATTAGGAGACGTGGGAGGATTTTTTCATAGCTGTGGGTGTTTTCAACTAGTACTTGTTCAGCAAGAGCCTGTGCTTGTCCAGGCTGGTTTCTGCTTATCAAAGTGGCAGATAAATTCTAAAATGTGTGGATGTTTCTGAACTGGGAAAAAATACTGGAATAAATAGGTAATTGCTTCCCTCTGATATTAAGTATGCTATTTACTTTGTGGAGATGGTGGTTATCTGTTTTGTAGTAATTGAATAATGTCAGCTTAACACATTATTAGTTCTGCATTCAGTATTTTCGTTTTGGAAAGAGAGTTTGAAGGTAGGCTGACTCTCTGATAATTTTTCTGTAGGAAAGACAGAAGAGGTTGTCCTGAAGAAGCTGGAATATATTTATGCTAAACAAAAAGCAACAGAAGCACAAAAAAAGAAGAAAGAACCTGAGCCACAGAAAGCAGCTGCACCCTCCACTGCCAGCACCCCGAAAGAAGGATCCTCTGCTGCCCCCCGAGAGCCAACCCCGATAGCAATGACAAACAGAAGGGGCAAGCCATTGATACTTGCCAGGAGAGGAGTCCGGGCCACAGGTGGGCTACACGTGGTGCATGTCCTGCATCAAGGGGAGACAGCCATTGAAGCTGCACCCCATGGGAGGGCAGAATGCCAGCTGGCTTGTGCAGGCAGCCTCACTCCTGAAACGGAATTGTGCATAGGGCCAGCAAATGTCCATATGATAGGTGTGGAAACCACTCGATTTCAGTAAGGGTGAGATCAGTATGACTGAGGTCTTCAGGTGAATGTAATTTCACAGTTTCAGAATGATGGGAAGTAAATTATTACTAAGTTGTCCTTTGATCTCAGGGACTTTAACTGCAATCCAGTAGTAATTTTTCTAAGAGTTGAAGGTTTTTCTGCTGACTCAAAAGCTGAAGTTCAAGCCCCAGAATTCTGGGGTTGCCAGAACAGAGTCTTTAAAATCTCCCTTCTTCAAAATGCTAGCTCTCAGTATGGTGAAAGTTTCCTCTTAAATTAAATGGCAGAGTTGTCAGCACTGGTGAGTTTTTTTGTAGCTGAGAACTTGTAGAGAAGTGTTCAGCATTTGTGGAGACCTTCACATCATAAATGTAGGAAGGAACAAAAGAATGACTCCTTCCAGAGCTGTAGCTAATGCTGACTCGCAGGGTGCTGTGCCAGAATAAATGAGTGTTTTACATACTTCTTTTCTTGCAGAGGACTCCTCAGCCTCCCTCACACTCACGGCTGCAAGTGTAGTGATGACTCCACAGGGGCAGGTGCTTACGCTGAAGAGCCCCCTGGTCCCAGGGCAGGTGGCAGCTGTTCCTTCCACGCTGTTGCAGGCTGAATTAAAGCCTCGAGGGGTTGGTACTGCCATGACAACACAGCCAGGTAGGATCACATGGGATGATCTTTATCAGTATAATGTTGTTCATAGATGTGCAGAGCAGTTTATGAGGTTACTAAATTTTGTTTCAACGCTTCAGATTTTTTTTACAACTTGACCGAAGTAGAACTTGACTCTGATAAGAGAAATTAAATATTGTTAACTCAAATTGTCAGTTTATCAACAGGTTAAATAAAATGTGTTCAGAAATTAGGGAAACGTAGGGAAGAATTCTTAATCATATAGCCACTCTGCATTTCTGTTTTTACTAATCTAAAATGTTATCAATAATGTGAAGTCTTGCCTTGAAGTGCACAGCTCCTGTTTTCAGGAGTATCTGAAGTACCTGAAAGTACTGTATCTGAGTATCTGAAAGGCTTTTGTTTCCACATCATCCCCTGTTTTGCTTTTCTTGGATCAGGTATTACTTCTGTGATGATTCAACTGCCAGGATCAACAGTTCCTGTCCAAGTAAAGGGAATCCTTACGAACTCTACCATTCCTCTTACACTGTCAACTGTTGCTGGAAATCCAGTGCCCTCAACAGTGGTATCAACTACATCACCCCATTCAGGTAAGCTCTTTGTTTTTCATGGATCTTTGTGCTTGCATGCAGGGAACATTATCCTTGCAAAACTGAAGGTAAATTATTTTCTCACTAGGAAGTAATGATAGGTGTTATTGTCTGGATATTCAAAGAAAATCGCTATTGAATGTTTTGAAGAGTTTAGAGGGGCCTCTAGGAGATTATGGATTAGAGCTTTTTAACTTTTCTTCATCTCACTGAGCCTGTTTGCCCTCAGGAAAGTCAGTATAAGTGGATACTGGGATGTGTTTGTGATGTAATGCATCCTCCTGGGGAAGCTTCAGTGCAGAGTGGTGATGGGGCTGCTGAAAACCTTTGCCTGTAACATCCAGACTCTTACTGTGGCACAACCCCTTCCCGTACCCTGCCAGCTCTGCTGCCCATGGGAGGGCTCATGCTGTACATTGGATCTAGATGTGGGGTGGTTCCTGCCAGCAGGGTTCTGCTTGCCATCTGTTGTGCTAAAAGCAAGCCACTCACTTTCTGCTTCCTCCTAGTTGTTTGGTCATAATGAAAAAGGAAAGTTCACTTCAGATTTAGGGCTATCCCTGAGTGCTATTAACAGGGAGCGGCTTGGAGGCAGAAAATAAGTAATCATTTAGTCTCTGAAATGTCTCTGTAGTGCACAAAACAGGTACTGCATACTGGTTTTATGTGATCATAAAAACAAAGCATAAAAAATCAGTAAGAGGAAAAATTCTCATTTTGTTTGCCTTGTGCATCACCATCTGAACTGCAAGCATTGCAGTTGGTTGCACTGGAGCTTGCTCTTGTTCTGCAAGTTGAAAATTTAGCTGTTGGTGTGTTAAAGCTTCAGTTGACCAGAGCTGTGTAAGCAGTTTAAATTGCAGTTTATGTGAGGAGGAGTGAGCAAATTATACTTTGTTAGGAATTACCTCACAGTTAACACATATCCTGATGGCTGCTGCTTTGTGTGGTTTTGCAGAAAGCGAAGATTCATTCATGATGCCAAAGATTGTTAATGTAACATCCCTGGCTGCTGAAGCAGGCACGAATCTAACCTTGAACAGAAACAAAAACTCTAATGCAACAGCAGGAACTCCAGATTCTGAGCAATCCTTGGCTGTAACACCCCTTGAAGCTAGGAACAGTGACAATGTGCTTTCAGAAGAAAAAGCCAAACCATGTCTGGGAGACAGTGACAGAGATGGAAGAATTACTGCAGGTCCAACAAAAGTTTTCTTTGAAAATAAAGATGCCCTTCCACGGCTCTGGAATGTAACATGTACAAAGGAACCTCCAGAGTCCTTCAGCAAAAAGCTCTGCATTGGTGAGTTTGTGGGAAGCCAAGCCAGGAGGAAAGATGGTGATCCTGGAGGGGAAAGATTAAAATCCAAAGAATTGTCATTCCGCAAGCTGCAGATCAAAGATGCCAGGATAGAAATGGAATTGAGGAAAGTAGCATCAGCACTGGAGGAAGCAGACCTGGATACAAGTGAGATACTGAGCAGCATTGAGGAGAGTGATGACACCGATGAAACCCTCACTTCGCTGCTCAATGAAATCACCTTCCTCAACCAGCAGCTGAATGATGATGCCTCAGCCATGTCAGAGCTGCCTGATGCCCTCAGCTCAGATTTCTCTCATAAAGATGCAGAAGCTTGTCGGGGAACAGCCAGTGATCTCTCTGCTGCAGATGGGTCTTCCTTCCAGTTTGGCCATTTGGGAAGCAGTTTTAAGGACCTTTCTGAAGTTCCAGAAAGTGGTGGCTCTTTAAGCCCCCTCCTGCTGCACCTGGAAGATGATGACCTTAGTGATGGGGACAAGAACTCTGGGGAGCCTTCATCTGAGGCAGATATTTTAAAGATAGTGATAGGTACTGAAATGAAGACTCCACTTTCCAATCTGTCTGTAACCAGTGGCGGGAATGGCAAAACAGTAACAACCTTGTCAGAAACTGCTAACGTGACCCCACCAGTTTTGCAGATGAAGACTAATCCAGAAGCCAGTAATGCTGACACATCGTGGAGGCCCATGCCCAGGCTGGCACCACTTGGTTTAAAAGTGGCAAGTCTGCCGGTGGACTCAGAAGGGCAGAGTAATAAAGTGATGCCCTTACTGGCACCTGTGGTTGCAAAACTGGCACCTAGTGGGGTAAAAAATTCATTACCTGCAACTCTTCAAGAAGGACAGGATAACAAAGTAATGCCCACATTAGCACCCATGGTTGCGAAGTTGAATGCTGCCGGGACCTTGCCTTCAAATTCAGCAGGCAAATAAGAGCAGATGTTTTTTTTATCAGACTGGAACAGAGATCTAGAGCAATGTGAGCCAGTGTCATTGTTCAGCAGCCTCCTTCATCTGCAACGCTTGTTTTCTGTATAGCATCAGCACTGTGTTCATCTGAGGGGCAGGCCCCAAATTGTCAAATAAGTGTTAGGAAACTTTAAGCATGTTGATGTATTTTTACCTCACTGTTGTATTCTGGGTGTTCTCCTTCCCCTTCTCAAGACAACAAAGATGATCTATAACCATTGCTGGCCACATGGTATCCTTCCAAAACTGGGTTCTTCACAGAAATAGTTTGTCAAGGAACTGAGAAATTGAGGCTGTTGAAAGACATTTTTTTTTTCTTTCCCCAATAGGGAGGCGGCTGTCTTGTTGGGGAAAAAAAAATGGATTATTTGTTTTTGTACCAGGCAAATTATCTATGCAGAAATGGCATTGTTCACATTTGCTTGTTTTAATACTTGCAGAATATGATAAATATGCAGGAATCAGGTTGTAGTTCCTCTCAAAGTTGATACCTAGAGCAGCAGAAGAGAAGTCTGAGACTGCAGAGAGCTGAAGTGAAAAGGCTTTTTCTTTGGTGCTAGATAGTTCTCTAGCAGAGACTTTTAAGAGCTTATGCACAGAAATTTTGAATAAACATTTATAACTCTCACTGCTTGGGGAGGAACAATATATTTCCCAATGTAATTAGAAGGAGGACAGTATGTTAACTTTAATAATGCTGTCCTGACTCTCACCTCCTGCCCCCACACAAATACTTCCCCCTTCGATACTTAGGACATCTGTAAGGAAAAATTGCAGAGAGCTGAAAGAAAATATGGGCACCCTATTGCTACATCTTTAAATGCATTGCTGAAGTAGCTCGAGTGCTTTCCCAGGTCCTGTTTTCTTTCCTTCTGTCATTCTTCAAGATGTATGTGGTGGCTGGGAATGTTAATACCAAGTATTGCTTTGTGAAAACGCAGAGTGCTTTCAGGAGTCTTGTAGCCTGGCATAAGTGAGCGAGGTGTACATGTGAATGTAAATATGAAAATATGTGTATAGCTTTCCAAACCTTTCATTTCTTTATAAATTCAGGAAAGGTACTCAGAGGTTTCTCACTGCATTTGCACAAGCTGTGTATAGCAAAAAAGTCAACAAAAATGCTCATTACCAGGGAAATAGGGCAGTATTGAATCACAAGATGTATTTTTTATTCTTCTCTGCCACTGCTTACTCAATAACCTGCAGATGCTTTTCACTGTTCAGCTGTTGAACTGTGAGGGGCCTGCAGACTGTAAAGATATTTATATTTTTGTACACAATTTCTGTTTTCATAGTTTTCTTGACAAATGAAATTTTCAGCCTCGGAGAGATGATTTGTTAATGAGTGTATACACAATCTTTTCCTATCAAGTTTGTAAATATAAGTTACGGTGCACTTGGGGGGCTTCTTCACTACTCCGAGAAGGTAAAAAACGTTGCCGTGAAAATTGAAAATTACACAGAATTCCGATGGTGCATTCTGTTTTATGTTTAGAAATGTAATTCCCTGTCCTAACTGTTCCAGCAGCAGCAGCTGGGATTACCCCCTGCCCTCCAAATTCCCCCTCTTTGGTGATGCAGTAATCCAGGAATTTCATCTTTCCAGCACTGAGGTTATGCAGGTACTGCGAGTGATGTTCTTCCACAGTGAGGGAGCAGTGTTGGTGCAGCCATTGCCCTGTTCAGTAGCTGCATCTTCTGCATCCATGTCTAGGTTAGGTCCATCAGGCAATATATGTTCCTTGGGTGTTTCCTCATCTTTTTGTTATTTATATTATGCCACAGGGGAGAGAAGCCCTTCAAGCTCAGTGTGTGTAAAGGTACTCCAGAGACTACTTTAAAAAGATTTTTCACTTGGCCATTCTAAACAGTGTATTTTAAAGTAGTTACATACTACTTTAGTAGTAGTATGCAAAACTCTCTTTTGCCTTTTGCATATTTACTATTCTACTATTTCGTACAAGTCTCGTTATTAGTGATTTGGTAAAGAGAATTAAGGTCATTATGAGAGTCCTGCAGGGTCTTAGAGTTGTCACTTACTGCCTTAGGAAAGGGGATTTACAATCCCAGTAAGTACTTAGACAAACATTGCTTAGTATTTTATAATTACGTTAAATTATAACGTAATTATGAAATAATAATTCAGCATTATAATTGCTTATAATTAAGCAAGATAGACATTGCTTAATATTATTAAGGATTTTAACCTTATTTTAAACTAGTAGAAATCTGGAGTAACTGAATTATTTTACTAGCACTACATCAGTCTTAAATTTATTTACCTAGGAATCTGGTTCTGAGCATTTCCAATAGGCTGAATTCGCTTATTTTTTTAACTCGTGGCCGTTGGTTTTGCCAAGAGATTTCATTCCTCCTCTGTGACAAACAGCAACAAGACTTGTTCTGTGATTACTTTTAAATTCCTAGTCACTAACCCTTGTTCCTGCACCTCACTGTTTTATGGTTCCAAACAGCCAATTTTAATTAGTACACAGAATTGTGTGCTCTCTGTGGGACAGAGGAGGCTATTACATGATAACTGATCACACATGATCTAAAAGAAATACTGTACTTTTGAGGATGTTCTGTTTATTATCTGGTAGCATAAAATTTCTGGATGTAAATTTACTGTTTGGCACTGGGCAGTAAAAAATTTTACTGCTGTAAAGATGTCAAGGTGACTGCAAAACCTTTTGGTCCCTAAATGTTATTAGTAAATTGACTAAGGGCAGCCCCCAGTCTGGCTGTAAAAGGTGGCATTTGGTGTGGTTCTGTGAAAGATCTTTTTTGGGTTCTGCCAGCCAACAAAGCATGTTTGAAATGCTCTTGGGTTTTGCTCATTTCACTGTCTCGTGTCTGCAGCACAGTATTTTGCTGTGAATTTAAATGCCGACTCTTTGCTCTTCCCTTAAGCTCCCAAACATTTTAAAAATTACATATGCTGTCATTTGAGGCAATAATCATAAAACATGACACCTAATGAGAAGATTCTGGAAACAGGAGAACCAAGGAAACCCCTGCAAGGCGCACGCTTTCGCTTGACCAAGAGACCTGGAGATTTTGGTTTTTTACACATCTGTAAATAGACTGGAATGTTTTTAAGAATATAATAAAATGTCAGATTTAGCTTTTTTCCTTTTATATATTAAAATATATCTTTCCCTCTTTTTTGCTTTTGAAAAATTGATATTTTTGTAGAAATCTAACAGTACAAGACTCTTAACTGTATGTGAGGGACAAAGTGTAAAACTAAAATAAACCAATCAAGGTCAACTAGAAACTGGCTTTGAAAGTTTGTTACAGGGAGAGAGAGGGATCAGAAATGCTGTGGTGGTGGGCTGTTGGTGACACATGGCATTGGACCTGAGCAAGTGGTACAGGAATGCAGCAGAAATTTTGGCAGCACAGACACCTGGGTTTGGTTCAGACAGCTCAGAGATTTTTGCCGTTAGTCTTAGCAGTGTGCAGGAAATGTCATCGTTGGTAAGAGGGGATTTTGACTTGCTGAGTGCAGAAAAGGCACCAAAGGGACTTTATTTTCTACAAGACGTTTCCTGTGCAGGAAGCCAAGGGGGTTAACATTTGGTCATGGCACAAAAGAAAAAAATCCTGAGAGCTGAGAGGTTAAGCCCACAGAAAAGCATTCTCCAGATTCCTTACCCCAACCCCAGCCCCGGGTTTTTCCTTTTTATCTGTTTCCTTTAGAGAGGTTGAACACAAGGGCTGTCCTAATGGGAACAGGTTTGCAGATCTGCCTTCAAGTGAAGTGTCAGAGGAGACAACATTTTAAGATGTAATTGGTAAAATGCCCTTAACAAGTAGCTGTCTATGGCTCCCACATGCAGTAAATGGGAGATAGCACACTTGTAAGTTTGGTGTTTGGTTGGTTGATTGGTTAGCTGGTTGGGGGTTTTTTGGTCATGGTTTTTTGGGGGTTTTTGTGTGTTTATTTGTGTTCGTTTGTTTTTGCCCTCTTTTGGTGGTATTTTTTTCTTTGTGTAGTACATTTCTATAAATGAGAAGTTAGTCTTACAGACCTGAGAAAAGAAAATACAATGAAGAGAACAAGTACACGATGGTAAGCTTCTTGACAGGAGAAGAAAAAACTTTATTTTTGTTTAAAAAGGAACATCAAACATCACAGGAAAGAGTTAATAAGAATGGTTGACAGAGTCAACATATTTTTTGAAATTTCTCATTAAACCCTTCAGCAAGGCCTCATCCTATTACTCCTTATTTTAAGGGCTAAAGTTACTTCTTGGAATAGAAAGAAATATAAACATGAAGTATATCCAGTCAGGCTTGCAATGGAAAGAACTTTCCAATAGAGGCCAACAATCTGTGCTGGGGATCTGTGTTTTCCAGCATATTCATCGTGTTCTTGGAGATGCAGATGGTGGTACAAATAAACTCTGTTGACAATGAAGGTTACAGGGAGGGAGCCTGTGTAGTAACTGATGCTACAGCCAGATTTGAGTCTGTGAATGCAATCCAAAAATGTGCAGGACTAGTTTGTCCATAATTGGCTATGAATGGAATCTAAATTAATAACTGTCATTTGGGGTCATGGTAGTGGAGGAACTGTAGTGCCATTTGTTGTCACTTGAGCTCAGTGCCTCATCTATTTGCCCTGTTAACTGCTGCTGAAGACCAAGAAGGCATCATTAGACCACGGTGTACTTGGCCATTTTTGCTCATTTGGATTTTCTGCTGCCTCAGCTCACACTTTAATTGTCCATCTTGTTTCTCTTGGGAGCTGGAGGCATCTGACAGGTGAGAGCTCTTCTGGAGGTGTCCCTCTCTTCATTCTGTCAATAGAGTTCTACCCCTAGAAGGATTTAGTCTCCACTTGTCTAGGTCTTTTCTGATGAAGAGGAAAGGCTCAGTGTGTCCTGACCAGCTGCCTGAGCCTCGCAGGCTGCCAGCACAAACCTCCCGTGCAGTGTTTCAAGCAGCTGCAAAGACCTCTGCCCCAGGCTTTCCGCCACACGCCATCAGTGCCAGCACATCCCCATGCCAGGGAGGCCTTTGGGCCCTGTGGCTGTGTCTGTCTGATCCAGTTACGCATCCAGCCCAGCAGCCTGTGGTGTCTGACCTGTGCTGCTGTGTTTGGGAATGTCCCCACTGTCCCCTGGTTCGGTGGGGCTGCTCTCTAGCAGCCCCCTGCTGCCAGCAGAGTTGCTGTGACACAAAGTGCAGACCTCTCCTTGCTTTAGTGGTGGTCACTTACCTGGTGTGTCTTGCTCTTGTGAGGGTTCCCTGGTTTCTGTAGGGCTGTCAGCCGACGGGACTGTGGTTCCTCGAGGTTACAGCTGTTGGCCCTGGCTCTGTAATGTAAGGTGCATGCTGGAAATCAGAGTGGAGGGACTTGAACCCAAAGGCAACACTGCCTGGCTGTCTCAGCTCTCAGCATGGGGGCAGGATCCCTGCCTGTGAAAGGTGTGGATGTGACGGGGGTGTATCAAGGGGCAGTCACAGCTACGTGGGTGTGAGCAGGCGGGCTGCTGTGCTGTAAGAGCAGGGCTCAGTCTCTGGCAGCCTGCTGGGACCAGCTCCGAGGAGCAGACAGGCTTTCCTGCTGCCTTTGACTCCTTTCCCGTCCCTGCCGAGCACAGAGCTCCCTGTAGTTCCCCCACGTGGCGCAGAGCGGTGCCACTGGCAAGGGCCGCAGCGTGCTGTGCCTCGTGGGCTGAAACCAGGCAATTAAATAGCAGCTAAAAAAAGATACACAGACATAAGCTGTGTGCCATTTTTAGAGGCTTTCAGCACCGATTAACTCCTTAGACAACAGCTGTATGAAACAGCCTGCCCAGCTCTTCACAGTCTATCCTGCTGGCCAAATCCCAGGCCTGCTGGGGCAGGGCTGTGGCTGCCCCTGGCAGAGCAACAAAACCTGCAGGCATGCAGCTCTTCCCTGGCTTCTCTCTGTGGGCTCAAAGCTTCTGGGCAAGGTCTGTAGGCTCGTGTGGGTCTGCAGAGCTTACACGAGCAATGAGCTCCTGTTTGCAGCTGGGGCTACTGAGCACTGCAAGCATATAAAAGCTCTTTATGCCTCTGAGGAGCCACTGATGAGTCCCACCCTTCTCCTGGACCTTCTGCAGAGCGAAAGTATGATCAAGATTTGTTTGATTTATAACAGCAGCTTGACTGTTCTGTTTAACAAGAAGCCCATTAGCAGCACAGTAAGAGCTTTACAGGTGTTTTTAGGACAGCACACCGCTGTCTGCTGAAGGCTGTTGGAGCAGCACGTGCCACTATAGCCTCCATTTCAGTGCCTGGCCAGGATTTCCTGCAGCAGTGAGAGGAGAAGGGTGGGTCTGCATTGGAGCTGACTGTAGTTTGGCAGGAGCAACTGGGGAAGCTGCTGCCAGCTCTTGCACCACCCACCCCTTGCTGCCTTCACAGTGCCCTGTGTGCCAGGCCCCCTTGCAGGAGCTGCACAAGCTGCTCTTGGCCTGAGGGGCAGGTGCTCCTCTTTCTCCCCTTCTTCCACCAGTCCTTCTGCCTGCTCGGGCCTCTGTGTCAGGAAAAGGGGCTTAGACCCTGCTGCTTCTTGCCCTGCTCCCCAGCCTGCCATGACACACACACACACACACATCAGCACCTCAAGGCCCAGGCCTGTGGCTACACTTGCCTTCTGGCAGCAGGTCAACTGCTAAGCACGTGCTGGGCTTTCTCTTCTGAAAAGCAGCAGTATCACACCCATCCCTCTGCCCTCTTCTGCTTCCCTCTGGCTCACCCTGCCCTCTGCATGGCTGAGGGCTTGCCAGATGGACTCTTTATTCACAAAACATGTTCCAACCTAAGGTGTCCTAAAACAGCAGTAAAATTTTTGAAGGGATCCTGGAGTTCTTTGCTGAGTTTCTTTTCTCCTGAAGGAAAAACCTCAGTGGAGACAAGGTGTCTGTTTTTTTTGGTATCCAGTGAAGGCTGGAGCTGTTTGTGTAAACAGCAGCTAAAGGTGCCTCTTCCTGCAGGAGCTGTTCCTTGGCACAGGTGAAGCTGTGCTGTCCTTGACCACGAGCCCTTGGCCCCCATGGCCCCCCCATGGCCCCACGTGGGGACACAGCTCGTGATAAGACAGCCTTGTCTGTCCCTGCCTAAGCCTGAGGCACGGGCAGTGCTGAGCTTTGAAAGGTGTGAGCTGATGTTGTGCCTTATTTCGAGACCTGGATGTTACTATAAAATGTTACGTAGCTCGAGTGAAACATGATTTGATCAAGCATTAAGTGTCCCTTTGGGGCCTGGCTGGAGCCACGTTTGTATGCTCAGCCTTGGAAAGGCAGCAGGCCTGGACAAGGTCCCCCTGCCTGGGCAGCCCCTGTGTGGGAGCAGGACACTGGGGCAGATGGGGGCTGGTGGGAGCCCCACACGGGCCCCTTGGATTCAGGGTGGGGGCAGCTGCTGGCTTGGCCAGGGCTGGCAGGGTTTGGGGTGTGTGGCAGGTGGTGGTGTGGCCTCTCTGGTGGGGGGACAGGTTATGGGGCTGGATAACTTCAGATGGGCCAAGCTTCAGCAAACATCAAACACATGTGAAGGTTTCCACACATGAGATGGATAACGCAGCAGTACGATTCTCCTGCTCTGGTTATTTTGATATCTTTTTTAATGGTGTAGATCTGATGTGATCTTGTTTTAACTTCTGTTAAGGTGGGTGGCTATAAAAGCATGACAGGAAAAGGAGGTGCTGGCAAAACTTTTGCAAGAACAATGATTAACTCCTGCTCGCCAACCAGTGTCTGCACTTCTAGATTACCATGGCTACTTGGTTTCAAAAAATGGCTCAAGCAGACTTGCAGCTCATGACTGCTTTTGCAAAGCTTTGAATTGGCTTCCTTAGCTTTTGAATATCCATGGCAAAAAAAAATCTCACCCCACAAATGTTTTGTGGCTCTGACATGTGGGGCAATCAACTTGAACCAGGAGGCTTAGTCTTCAGGAAAAAAATTTAATAAATGGCTCCCACCAGGCGAGCTGAACTGGTGGCAACCACAGTGGGAATTGTTACTACTGTGCTCCAGTGTAGACAAGGCCTCATTGTCTGGCTTTGATGGGGAAAATGTCCAGTTTCGCAAAGTTTGCTGAGCAAGGGAGAAAATAATTATATTGCAGATCAGCTTACAAGGGGCACATTCATGTTTGAAAGAAAACTTGATTTTCATAGGGTGAGGAAGAAAAGCATAACCGCCAAAGGAAAAAGCCAGCGGCGTTGGTGACCTACTAAAATTGCCCCAAGTCAGAAGTTATTCCTGGCTGAAGGTGAGTCCCAGGGGGCTGGATCCTTGACTCTGGCTGAGAGGCAGACAGTGCAAGTGGGAAGCGTGCAGGAAGCCAAGCAGCCCTCTGCCTCTGAAGGTGCTCTGTGCTGCTGGCACCAGGTGCGGAGCGGCCGTGGCAGAGAGCAGAGCCCTTGTGCGGCTGGACACAGAGCTGCTGCTGCTGCTGCTGCTGCTGCTGCTGCTGCTGCTGCTGCTGCATCACCTCAGGCCCCAGTGCTCTTGTGTCCCCAAGCTCCCCCATGGGCATTGCCCGGGCAGCAGCTGTGGTAGCAGAGTCCCACATCCCCACCCTCCGTCTGCAGCTTCAGGAGCCCGCAGGGGCTTCGGGCAGGCCAGCACCCCCGCAGGTCACCCAGCCCTGCTGCCACCCGCAGGTGTGACTGGCCACAGCAGCAGCACGGCCTCGGATCTGCCCAACTCGCAGTTCTCAGCTCTGGGTTACTGCAGCTGAGATTTCATTTGCAGCATTTGAACAAAACATTGGAAGCGTTTTGCTTCATGTGCTTCTATTTAGGAAGGCCACAGGGCAAATGGTGAAGGAATACTCTTCACAGCACTGGGCTGGCTGTGCAGAGCCAGCAGCTAGCCCTGGCTGCTGACTGGCTGCCTCCCGCTGGCACTGGGGGTATTTGCTGAAGCCAGTTTGGTTGTCTCCCCAAGGGGGAGGATGTAATTAATTTCTTTTTGCAAGATTGCATGTAATTTTCTCTTCACTGTCTTAAAAAAAAGGAAATTGAAACAGAAGCAGAAATGAACTGTGCAACAAGCTGATAACCTATTAATTCTTCATTAGATTGAAAGCAAAGCTCCAAGGAATGTAGTGCTATCAATCTTGGGGTTTGTGAGCATTTCTCTCAAGGAAGCGTGCACTCTTCTCTTTGCAGGAAGCTGCAACACCAGCAGAAACCCAGTTTGTTGTCATGGCAATGTCAGTAGTTGCCTTCTCTGTATGCCAAATCATAGGCACTCATAGGATCATAGGAAAATTCACATAAATTCACTTAGAAAATACTCACAGGAAAATTCACAGGCCCTCTGGAGATCTGTAGTCCAGCCTCCTGTCGAGGGCAGGGGCAGTCGTGAGATCAAACCAGGCTGGCAAGGTCTTTCTCCATCCAGGACTGAAAAACCCCAAGGGATGGAGATAGTGCCTCTTCCCGGGCACATTTCTAGGGTGTTGCTACCAGCCTTCTAGCCTTTCTAATTCTAGCCATTCTGAGCATAATATTTGGGTTTGCTGTGACTTTGGTATTTAGTCATGGTGGGTTTTTTTTCACCACCATGAGAGTGTGTGTCTATACTTCTATATTTCTCTCTCAGTCAGTTGTGCCAGATGGCTAATGGGCTGTGTGCAGTTTTCTTGTGTTTGACATTTGTTTTCTGCCCACATTGGCACTGCTTAAGGAAAGCATCCCTAGTCAGACCTGTATTTGCACATTAGCAACGGGAACAAATGCATCCATCCATCCATCCAAGTTAAATGTGCACTTGGGTGTGCTTCAGATAGACTTGCAAGCACACAGAAGCTGCCCTTAATCCTTCCTATTTGTTGTCATCCATGTAAAATGTGCTGGATAAAGCAAGGAGAGAGCACGTGTGTTTGTGTGTGTCCTTGTCCTGAAGGGCACCAACTTGCCAACTCTCTTTTAACAGGATTGTTTCACGAGTTTTGTGTTTCACTCTCCTCCTGCTGGTATCGTATTTAGTGTACCACGTCCTGTCCAAGGACCAACTGCTGTCCAAGGTTTGTCTTGTTTAATTGAATTATGGTTGCCATGGGGAGTGGAAAGTTCAGATTTCGTTCTGCATGGTGAATTTTGCAAGCCGAGGTATATTACAGAGGAAGGGGGAAACCTGAATCTCAAAGTCTGTGTCAAGGAGCAAGAGCTTAAATGGGGGAGATTTAAAAAGGGGTTTATGGTAACTTGTTGCCCTAGTTTCCAAGGAAATTAAGTTAGAGTTGGGCACAAAAGTTAGGCTTATTGGAAAACCCCAGTTCCACAATCAAGTGCCACAGCTCTTGTTGTGCCTATCTCCATTCATCTCCCTGCTTGCTGGACAGAGTCCACCCTGGGACCGAGTTGTGCTTTGCCTCTGACACCTACCAAAGTCCTCTCAGAGTCTTTTTAGGGAACCAAGCACAAGCAAAGGGACTGACATTGACTGCACACTACTAGGTAGGATACTGGCAACATGTCAGGAAAGCTACAAATAGATGCAGTGCCAAAATTTCTGGTATTTGGTTTACAAACAGCATGATATGTAGTTTGCAGTTCATTCCCTGTCTTTCTCCAGCATCTCTGAGGTGAGAGGGTGGAGCTTGGTGTTCAGGGACACCACAGTCTAAACCCTCTTCTACAGGCTCTGTAAGAACCCCTGTGGGCCTTGGTACTGACCTCTGTGCCAACCTGACATATGGACCCAGACACAGCCCTGCCTGCAGGAGGGGGACACAGAGATGGGCACCCCCGTGGGAAGCAGCAGAACATCTCTGTGGGAGGGTCTGGAACACAAGAGGAAGTTTTGGGAAAAGCTCCCTTGCAAGGTTTTGTTTTGATGTTTACTTTTGTCTTTTAAGGATGTGAAAGGCAAAAAGTAGTGCAAATAAAGGAAACATTCATGAGATGCTCCCCTCCAAGCAGGAGTTCGTGGGAACAGATGAGAAAACTGAGGCAAAAAGCAGTGCCTGAAATCCGTCCGGCTGAGTATTGCCCAACAACATGAGAGATTGAGTGGGGCAACTTCCATGCTCTGCTGCATTTGATTTTCCAGCTTTCACACTTCAGACCTCATGGGGAGGGCAGAGTTGTGACATGAGAGGAAATTTAGAGCATCATCACTGTGCTAAATGTGATTGTGGGAGGCAAAGTGAGCAGCTGCAAAAACGGATACAAACGGGTGGGGTTCATGGCTTGCAATATAACGCTTTGACATCACTTGCTATCAGAGGGACTTCCGTATTTTCTTGCTCACTTACAGTTTTGCTCTAGTTCTTTAATTTTTCTAACAGTAGTAATAATAAAAGGCATCTGTGAAGGCCATACAGCACAGTCAAGCTATAAGATCTGTCATGCTGCTTTTTTCTCAGGGCAAAACCCAAAGCTGCCTGAATTCTGGTTTACATTGTCAGCTTGCTGTGGAGCAGTAAGAGCAGGACTAACTCCAGCCAGGGCACTGCCTGCTTTGGGCTTGCAGAAGATATTCATGCTGCATTGTTCTTATTAATTACAGCTCTCTGGAAACATAAGGCATGGGATGGAGGAAAATGAAACAAACAGGCTTATTTAGGTCAATTACAAAAGTACGGGCTAATTGCAAACAAAGTGGCAAAACAGGAGCAGTGGAGGCTCAGAGGAAAACAATGTGAACAGTGACCTACATACTCTTGGGGAGTGGGGGGAGGTTAGACAGCAGGCCATTGGGAACACCAGCTCAGCAAAGTGGGGTTTGCAAGCATCTCTCCTCTCAGGTCCCTGGGCTGGGGCCAGCCTCTGTGCTGAGTGCCGTCCCTGCAGTCTGTGCAGAGCTGGCCTAAACACGTAAGGACATTCAGGAAGACATCAGCCAAGTGATACAGTGGCATTGTTCCTGTCTGATGTTTAGCCCCACAGAAAGCTGCAAGGTGTCTTCTGTGAGGGCAGAATCTGAAAAATAACAGCTCCCTGCTTTCCATTGCAGAACAGTCTGGGAGTGAAGATGGTTAGTTTGGATACTCTTGCTCACGCTGCCAGAGGGAGGACAAATGAAGGACAATCAGTTGTTTAGACAGGTGCTGGAAAACTTATCTTGTGATCCCTTTCTGTGCCTGGAACAGTAAGGAGCTCTCTCTAACCTAACCTGGCCCAACATAACATAGCCCAGCTGAACCTTTCTACAGTGAACAGGCCCCTGGGTGATCTTAGAGCAGTCAAGCAGCAGCTTTCAGCCTCTGCTCAGGGAGCCCTTGCAAGTACTTTTAAGACATTTGTGGAAAGTAGCTCTTCTTGGCTACCTTTCACAAACACCTTAAGCCCACTGCCAACAAGATGAAGTGTGTAGATGTCTGCAGCCTCACTCGCTGCAAAAGGCTTATGGGCCCAAAACTGGGAAAGGTATAAAGTGATTGCTCTAAGGGAGGCCTTTATCACTCCTCACAGAGTTCAATGGTACTTTCATCCTGTGGTAGGTACTTCCAGAGAGCAGTAATTAGGGAGAACAATGGAACACAAATAACTCCTACAAATGGGAACAAGGATTTGGCATCCCTTATTTAAGGACCAGCTCAGTCAGATGCTTTCCTATCATGTGGTTTTCAGCTCTGGACTCCCCTTGCAAGTAGAAGTATCCAACATCCAATCTCTGTGTGCCTGCCAGCCCTGGCACCTGTCCAGTCAATAGGAGACAGCCTTCTCCTATCTGCACGGTGCTGCTCTTGTCTCTACCCACATCTAAGGCCCCAGATAACTGTGCTCTAAAAGTGACAGAGTTCATGCAGCACTGCAGTCCCGCTGAGTGCTTTGGAGACTGTCAAACCATTACAGCTGTGTAAAGGGGGCCAAAGCCTATTAGAGCTAAGCTTGAAAGGACCCCTGTGGATTAGCCTGGGTACCATGTCATGGCTTGTCTGACCAGCCAAAGCTGTGATGGTGGCGAGTTCACTGGCCCCAGGCAGTGTCCGGGCTGAGTTTGCCTCAGTACTTGATGTTTATCCTCCCTCATAACCCCCACGTGTCCAGCAGGAAGCACAGCATGTTTACATTCAGCAGCTACCGCATGACGTTCTCATCCCCTGCCACTGAAAAATGGACAACAAAGACAGGTCCTGCTTCTGGTGGAAATTTAATAGGGTTGTAACATCACTTATCTCCCTCCAACAAGCTGGCTATTGCACAAATGTGTGGGCCAGGCCACAGCTAGTGGGGATAGCTGTTCACACAGTGAGTGTTGTGCTAGTGGAGAGGCTGGAACAGAAGTAGCAGGGGCTGTGACCTTGCTCTTAGGGAGCCACTGGCCCCTGCAGTGCCCTGCCAGGCTTGTCTGCCCCTGCAGCACTCGGGTGCTGGGGAGGCTCTCCTGAGGACCATTCACCACACCTGCTGCCCAGGGTGGCTGTGGGAAGTCCAGCAGCCATTCCTTCAGGCTTCAGTCAGCTGGCACAGATTTTTTTATCAATCAAATCTGCTACATCACAGCAGGCTTGGAAGCACACCTCACTGCACACCGGATGCACACGTGCCTCAGGCACCAGGTGAGTCAGAACATGGCCTTGCTTTGACAGCTGAGTGGACATTTGTGTGCACTTTGCTAATTATGTTAAAAATAGTTTTAATTGAGGGCATGGGTTTTGTTGATCCCTTGAAATGCAGGAGTGAGATATAAGCAGACTAGTTCACCTGTTATAATAGCAAAGTCAAAATTGAAATGGATTTGTAATTTTTTCCTTTAGTTTAAGGGATATTCTTCTAATTCAGAAAGAAGTGAGTGTAGCTGTGCCTGGGATTTCCAAGTACGTCTCTGCACATTTTGTCTTACTACAGAAAATATCAGTCCTTAGTGGATACAAGCCTTTTCTAAGCAGTAACTTTCTATCTTCAGCTGGACTTTCTATACTACACATTTTGTTTGTACTCCCCATGGTTTCTCCTTATCAGCACAATTTCCTGGCAACCAGCTGAATGGCAATCATAATATTTTTCTTTTTTAAAGCACAGATGGGATCTATAATCTATGATATATTCTCCCTGGATGCATTATGAACCATAGATGTCTACATGACTTTTCTATGGGAACACATGAAGAAAAGATCCTCTGTAACTGCTAGCTGGATTCTAAATATTTCAAGTCAGGTATCAGGAGCCTGATAAAAAGATCTAAGCTATGGTTGGAAACAATTTCCAGAAACTCATTCTGCTTATCCCTTGTAGCTGTGGCAATAAATGAGAGAGAGGAAGGGACAAAGCTCACTGCCAGAAAGCAAGTCAACAAAAGCAACTAACTCTGTTTGGGTTTCATCACCTGACACACTGTACATTAAGCTTTGGAGGTCTCTGTGTGTCCAGAAAAGAATTGTCAGTGCCTTTTGCCAGGGCAAATTTATATCTAATTACAAGGGTAAGAATGAAATTATTATTAAGTTCACAGCCATTTTCATAGTTGGAGAAAAACAAAACATGAAATGCCCTCTATATACTGCCTGGTAGCTGCTTTTCTTCTCTTACCCTCTACCTGTCTAGTTTCTCATACAGTTATTTTTTCTTCTGGACTAGACCAAAGCTGTTTATCTTTCCTCCTCCACCCTCTCTCAATATCTGAGTGCCTGCTGTTCACTGCTCTAACAAGAAGCCAACAGGAGGAAAAAGGCATAATGACCCTGCTGAATCAACATCCTGTGAGGCTGAAATGACAGCAATTATCCTAACTGGAAAGCAGCACTATGGTCCTTTGGAGGTTGGAGGGTAGGCAGCTCTTACAGAAGACCAAATGCTCTTCTTCCACAGAGTTTAAAGCTTGTGGGAAAAATGTGTTCTCTGCTCTTCACTTGGCCTGAAAGCTGCTCAGGAACATAGCAGTGAGGGTGTGGAGCAAAATGTCTGTCCCCACTATTTCTGCAGGCACATGTGAAGGTGGTCAACTCATCCTCTAAGCTGTGTGAGAGCTATGAATCCACATGAGTGTGACACTGATCCCTGACTAACTCACCTGGTCACTGAGCTGGCCTCAACTGCCCATGCTGGCTGCCACAGCTTCCAGTTTGGAGCTCCCTCTAGTACCAGAGAGCAGGTCAGCTCCAGCATTTTTTTCACGTGTCTGAAACAAATGAAATCCTTTCTCAGAACTGTTTCTCTGACTAAGCAAACAAATTAAAAATGGCAAAACCCCAAGCTGATCAAGCTGCCACCCAGGGGCTTGGCTGTGACATGGTAGCAGCACATCAGGGTTTCAGAGGCACAGAGCACCTTGCAGCCCCACCACACAGAGAGTTTGGAGAGCACTTAGTGTATCCAGTCATGGGACTACATCTGCCCTCAGCACGTCAGCACGGCTGTCTGGAGACTCACCCCATGCTCCCTGCCTGGCCACAGGTAGTGAGAAGAGCTTTGTAAGGAGAACAAGTTCAAGGAAAGGTTTAATATCACACTGAGAGGGCTCATGTGGCATTCTGCTCTGTCGCTTTGTGTCTTCTTTTATGTGCTCTTTTTTTATCACCATATTCTTAACTAGGAAAACAACTCTCTTTTAAAATCACTTCCAAAAGTGTTCCTTTTGCTCAGAGCCTTGCAGGGTTACAGAACTATTGCAAAATGCTGTTTCTTAGAAAAGCACAGAAGATTTCTGCAACAGAGAAAAACATTTTCAGATACTTCATTACCTAGTGCTTAAAAATATGGCATTTAATTTGTTGAGGCATCTGTTCTTTCATTATTTAAGGCATCCCTCAGAAGACTTTTAAAGAACACATAACTCAAGACCAAATGCTGGAAACGTCAAAGATAAACGACATAATTTATTCATGGTACATTATCCTTTCTGTCAAGGAAGAATTCATGACTCCAGAGTGAAGCTGAAAATCCTGTTGCTTTTGGTTATCATTAACTGATCTCAGTCAAGGCGCTGCCCTGTGGAGATGGGCCCTACAAGAACACACTGTAAGGACACAAGCCTTGTTCAGCAATAAAGGTAATCTGTGGCAATAGTGAGGAGGCAATAATGGCACAACAAAAGAAACAGCAGCAAGCACTGGGTGAGTGAGCTCAGAGTGAAGCACTTGCCCCAGCACAAGCCACACATGCACCTTTAATGAGCTTTGACACAATGACTGGCCAGCAGATTACCAGCTTGACTGCTGCCATGGGAGAGCTTATTTTGGACACCATGAGCAAGAGCAACATCAGGAGGCTTGTCATGGAGCAGCAGGTTTACCAATTGCTTCTAGTTGTACCACTGAATGAAAAGTAGTTCCTCCATTTCAAGTGGTTTGGTATTTCTTGGAGGATAGGCCATGCAGGACAGCCTAATCTGCTCTGCTTTCATTCCAGCTAAAGCTCCAGTGGTTGTAGAGTCAGCGCAAAGGTTTTATACTAACCTTTCATAAATTTGATATTACAATTGGAAAACAGTACACCTCTAACAATGGAACAGGTGTGCTGTAAGACTTGTACTGCAATACCTAGATGAAACTGGTGTTTCCTGCCTCTTTCCCTTCTGTATTACTGAGATCAAAGAAAAAAAAGGCAGGAGTTTTTATTAATGAAAGCATAGAAAGAGTTTCTTTAAAAACCACTGGCAAGATCTTTCTCTTTAGGACAAACGGAAGAAACTGTGACATTTCATGCTGCTTCCAATATAACTAGAAAGGTAGTATGCTTTAGTCTGAAAATCAGAAACATCTGTTCCCTGTCCCAGCTCCTTTTCAGTGAATTCAGAAGCTCAGTGATGTTTCAGAGTTATCCTGTCTCTTCAGCCGCTTCACAGACACAAAGAATTGTAATCACAAATCACATTATGCTGTGCTCAGCTTCCAACAAAAGAGGAACAGTTCTACTTGCATTTAAAGAGCATCTCACAAGCATACATCTCAGCCAGCCCTTGTTTTCAGACATCCCTCCGTTCTTTCTCAAATGTATGCATGTTTCTCCCAAAAGTGATGACTCTGATGTTTTAGTGTTGAACAGCAGAAATTTAAGAACTATTGGCAACATTTTTGAACACTGTGCAGTGCCAGGTCCCAGTCCTGTACAGGCTGGTGCACATTTCAAACTCCATATCCACTGTGAGTAGTTCCACCCAATAGAATTGATAGCCTGGATAAAACTAAGCATATGTGTAAATCTTCCTAGAAGAGGGATTTGATTTTTGCTGCAGCAGCAGGCCTGGTTTCCTTCATGAGTTCCTCCTCACTCTTAGCATAAAGACACTGTTATTGAGCAATAGGACAAGAGGTTTGGTAGGAATGGACAATATTCACATTTTTTCTAAAAGAATCCTTTTTTTATGTGCCACCTCTTGGGTTGCAGACTACGCCTGGGGCTGGAAGCTAGACACCCTTATGATTCCATGATTCTATACATACACTTTGAGCTCCATGGACTTAAATTACTTCTATTTTAAAAACAATTGCAATGTTTCCAGCTCCTGCAAGTTTATTGTAAATCCCACAATATTTGATATCTTTCAAAAAGCCACAATTCCCAGAACCATATGACATTTTGACACAGCAGCAAGCATGGATTTCTCTCTGCATGTGTATCAAAACAAACACTACCAAAGGTTAGACACTGACATTTTAAATTCACTTCCTGCAATTTACTGATAGAGATTAGAAGCGTGTCCTATTATGCCTCCGGGTGTTTTCATCAATTTATGCAGGTTTCTGACCAGACAAGCCTTAAGATCCTAGTCCTGCAAGCCCTTGTGCCTGCTCAGAATCCCACCTGGAATGCAAACAAACTTTTCCTGAAGTTCTGGTGGTGCAGGTTCACACAGTCACAAGCTGTGATGCTAGCAGTGTGCTGGCTACCATGGGGAAGACCATAACCCACATGGATCATTTGTCATTGTAAATCTCTGCCTGAACTTCAGCAAATTTTCATGGCCTGTATTTTTGGAAGGATCCTCTCCAATTGCTATGAATAGTGTGGGTTTGAATGAGTCACTGAAGATGGGGCAGTCACCAAAGGCAGGAAAGGGAGCAGGTCACCCACAGTAGACAATAGGGAGCCAGAAGGATGTAGGACAAATTGCAGCCAATGGCAGGGCATGTTAAGGAAGAGCTAAGGGAGCTAGCAGGACTTTTCCATGCTACAAAAGGCTGGTTTCCTTTCTCCCCTTTCGGGCTGTGCCATGACCAGTGTTGATCTGGACAACCTCTTTGGACTGAGAGAGAGAACTACAGCCTAAATGTATACCCCCTGCCAGCAATTCAGGCTTGCAGGCTTGTGAAATCTGCCTCCCCACCTGCTGTCATGTGGCTAGTAGCTTCCATGGCATGGTAGGGCAGCTGTCTCTCTTCCCACTTGGGAAGCACAGGAATTAGCATAGTGGCTTCTGAATTCTTCCTTGGGGAACAGGCATTAGACAGCTCCAGGGCAAAACTCTCTTGCTGACCTGATGTATATTTGCTTCTAGGCTCCCACCTGCTAGAAGCCAACACAAAAATCCAAATTTCTGATTCCATGGGCATCTTGATGTGCCAGTGGGCTGCCAGACTCCTGATGAAAACTTTGAAGACCTAAGGGGACAAGGAGTTCCCGGACTTCATCACAGCTGGGAACCTATGCAGTGGGGCCCTACCATGCTACTGTGTGGTTGTGGATTCCCGTGGTCATCCAGGAATACCCAGCTCAGCTGCTTATGGGTGTGGCTTTGCCAGCAGCACCCACCCCACCTTTGTGAACATAATAGCACCAGTAAAAGATCCACACACCGGATGGGAAGTGTCGGCCGTCCCACACTATGGAGGCACCCGGTGACATCCTCTGTCCCCTCTGCCACCCCAGAGCAGCAGGGTCACACAGTCCCACGACCTCCTTCTCTATCACTTTCCCAGAGGGGTCCTGCTGTGGCACAGGCAGGGTGTGTGACAAAGCCAGGTATGGCCAGCCAGGTGTGTGGGGCAGCCAGGACACTGTGACACCCCCAGCGACAGCAACACCCCCGGCATGGTGTGCCGACCCACTCTGAGGGGGTAGTTTCCATTTGCCAGAGACACTGCAGTAACAGGTTCAACCAGGGAAAAGATGACAGGGCACGGTGGAGGCGGGCAGCGCAACCATGGGCCCTGAGGGGCAGCGGGCACGGCAGGACGGGCCTCTAACGTGCCTTTGACCTTCCCCGCCTGGCTCTTGTGTGGGAGACGCACCCTCGGATCGCCCTCAGAGCGCGCCGGAGCTCGCCCAGCGCCGGCGGCCTCCCCATGCAGAGCCCAGCCCGGGCTCCCCACACAGCCCGGGCACGGCCGCCGCGCCGCGATCCCTCCGCCAGCGCCGCCCGTCTCCCTCCGCCGCCCCCGGCGCCGCGGTTTGGCCCGCGCGGGCCGCCGTAGCGCTGCCGGGCGGCCGGGCCGGGGCCGGGGCGCGGCGGGACGGGTGGGCGCGCGCCCCTGCGCTGCCGGCGTCGGCGGGCGGGTCCCGGCCTGGCCCCAGCGCCCGGCCCGCACCTGGCACCGCGGAGCCGCCCCCTGCTGCCGCCACCCCCTCCCTGCCGCCGCCGCCGCCCAGGGGACGGCCCCCGCCCCGCCCGCGGGGGCGGCCCGCGCCGCGGCCCCTCCTCGGGGCAGGCCGGCTGCATGGGCAGGCGCTGCGGGGCACCGTGCGCGCCGGGATCGCCGTTCCCGGACGCCAGGTAGGAGAGGTTGGACGCGGCGGGTAGGGGAGGTTCAACGCCTGCCCGGTTCCCAGGGGCGGGCTGGGGCGGGGGGAGGAGGCGCGGCCCCTCGCCCGCAGTGCTGCCGCCGCAGGGAGGAGGCTGCCGGCTGGGCTGGCTTGGACGTTTCTCTCTTCCTCTCCTCTCTTCTCTCTCCCCTCCTCTCGGTCTCTCTCTTTCTTCCCCCCGCCCCCATTTTGCACAGAAGCCGGGAGGATAATTCGCTGCAGGCTCTGGCTGCATCCCTCTTCCCCCCGGCTCTTCGGGAAAGGTGAAGGTGTTGGCTGGGGGTCTGTAATTCTTGGCAGCAGCCAGAGTGCCTCCTTGATTCACTTTATAAATTCGGGTGGGGGAACGTGGAAACATCAAATGCCTTTTTTATCTGGTGCCACACACTATGTAATTGTGTGGACTTAACACAGAGATAGATTTGTGAGAGTTAAAAACTCCCTCGTGTGTATTCTCGGGGTTTTTCTGCAACTCGGTGTTTAATACTCAAGTACAGCATTGTGCTTTCCAGGCTCTGAAGCATAAGGTGGAATGGATGTGTGTGGAGCTAAAGCAAGGGGTGGGAATTTTTGTCTTTATCATAAGATGATATTGAAGTGCAAAATCTAAATTTTCGATTTGGGAATTGGTGTGGATGTGTTAATTGATACTGAATGGATGGTAATTTGTGTGGAAGCCTCTGAAAATAGCAGTGCTGCCTCCATCCCTATTAGCTCTTGCGTTTATATTTCTTGCAAAGGATGAGGCTGGAATTGAATTTATTGTGAGTATCGTATTGACTTACAGTGCATCTTTCAGTTTAGATTGCTGCCGATTTGACCCTCTGGAATCTGCAAAAGGAAAGTCTGCCAGCCCCTGTGAATAGCTGTGCGGTGTAACAGGAGTGGAGTTCCCCAGCAGAACCGCTGAGAGATATGTGAATGTGTGGGAGCAAAGCTGAGCACGTCGCTGTTTCTGCCTCAGACCTGGGCTCCTTCCCCAGGCACAGTCTGTGTGTGGGGTGAGCCCTTGGTGGCACCTGGAGATGATGTCAGTCGAAGGCTCTACGATAACGAGTCGCATCAAAAATCTGCTTCGCTCCCCTTCCATTAAGCTGAGGAGAAGCAAGCCTGGGAACAAGCGAGAAGACATAGGCAGCAGGGTGAGTGCTGTGTGGTGCAGCCAGCATGCTTTAACTTTGTTGTCTAAGTTTCCATCTGTACTGATAATGCTGCTTTGGGAGACCTGCTATAACTGTAGAGTGACGCAGAGGAACTGATCCATGACAGGTCTGTCTTTTAGTTTGGATCTCTGCTCTGCTGCAGATCCTTCCTGAAGCTTGTGCCCCTCTTTTGAAGCGTTCTTTTTGCTTGTGTGATATGACTCCAGTCTGTACCAGAAAGCTTTTGTGATTTCCCACACTGTGGTGTGTGGAGTTGTTACAGATGACTGACAGGAGAAATGCAGTGCTGCCTCTTCCTCCATGTTACCAGCTGCTAACCTGCATTACTGGGAGCTGAGGATACAAGAACACCTGTTGTGTGTAAGCAATTGCTCTCACCCTGCAAAGGAGAGCTCTGTGAGCATGTGGGGAAGGAAAGGATGACAGGAAAGATGTGAAACGTGTCTTGGAGGTGTCTGTTCAGATAGGGTCTGTGTTCCACAGGTGCAAAGCACATTCCACAGGGATGTGCTTTCCTCTGTGTGCCCCAGACCACCTTTCCTTGGGGTTATCTTCTGTTATGTATAATTGGTTCTTAAAATCCATCATTCTTCTAGGTGTTTTGGAGAATTCCTGAGAGACACTCACTCACTAGGAATTGTCTGGTGTCACGAGGAGAGGATAACTTAAGCCTGGCTTCAGGGAGCACAAGAGCTGGGTGGCATTGCCTTGTGCTGACAGCAGGTGCCTCTGAGTCAGGGCACCTTGTTGTGTCCCTACCACTGATTCACCTGTAACCCTGGGCACATCACTCAGCCTTTGTGTAGCTCTCTGTCTCCATAAATAGAAAACTTAATCCCTCCCCTTTTGCAAAGACTTGCTAATAAATAAGAAATGCTTGTAATACACATCTGAAAAGTGTATCCATTGGTCTCAAAACAGTAATGCTTCCGAATCTCTCTCTTGAAGTGAACAGTGTATATAAAACTTCAAGGGAAGTAAATGACACTGTACCTAAAAATGGTCTTTCCCCAGCATGACATCCTGTTCTCAGAACTCTGGTTCAGGTCAGAATTTCCCTTAGATGGCTCTTTAATACCAAGGAACACAGTATTCTTCTCTTGCCAAGCAAGAGAAAAGCCTGCATGGCTTCCTCAAAGTTGTCTAGGGGAAAATCCTTGGTGCTTGTGCTTGACCTCAGTGTGTGCATGTGTGTGCATTTCATGCAGCCTGTGGACTGCCAGTGAGACATGCTTTGTTGGTGTTGCTGAAGAGCAGTTTGTTGGTCTGTATTCTGCAGAGGCTTCTACTGAAAGAGCCAAAAGCCACTTGTACCCCCACATATGGTGGGCATTTGATTGTGGCTCTGTGGTCTGCACCCACCTTTTTGGGGCTGGGACCTGCTGCTGCATGCCATGTTTCATTTTGCTTTCCTTACACGTGTCTTTTGGGAGAGCTCCCTTTTATCCTTTGTGCTGTCTCCCAGTGTGCAGCCAGGGCTGTCTGAGCCCCTGGGGAGGGATATCATGGATTCATTCTGCACCATCAAATTAGGGTTTCAGGGTTGGATTTTGTCTATCTTATTAGTAAGAGCCATTAATCAGTGAGGTGCAAAGGAACTGATGGGGAGTTTACTGGCAGAATCAGTCTGGCATTATGAGGAGTTGGGTGCAGGTGTTGGTTTCCTGAAGTGATCTGCTCTGAATTGGCTCAAATGGGTTAAGGTCTGCCGTCAGTGTGCCAGCTGGAGGGGGCAAGGTGAAAGGGAGTGTGCACTTTATCAAAGATCTGACAGATGTTGGGTATCTGTGGAGACACTCCCTCTGCTACATGTGTGCGCCTCTGCTTTCCAAGGTGAGAAGCAGCTCTGTTTTTCTAAAATAGCAGGAGCAGGTTTCAGTCTGTTATTTGGTGTGTGTGTAAAAACCCCTGGGACTAGTACTGACCATCATACACATCACTGCTGAATGATCTTTTCCAATCTGCAGGAAGGAGTCTTTGAGGCATCTTTGTCTCTTGGAGTTTTTGAGAAATAACTGCTCCAAGAGCTGTATGAAACTGGTCAGGTGGAAGCATGGAAAGGCCAATAAAGTTGGTCATCCCAGCTAGATGCTGCTTGGTTACATAGGATGGAGCTGGACTGTTGCCCTAAATTAATGCCTGGAAGATGATATTGCATTTTGCATGTGCAGATGTTGTTGAAGACCCAGACCTCAACAGCCCTCTGGGTACCTCAACTTTTTATTGCAACCCAGGTGCTCAGTTTAAAATGGACAAGCACCCTCAGTGGCACTATTTAAACTTCCATGAGCTGTGGTGGTTTGTTTTTTTTTTTCCCTCCAGTGGGAAGTGTCCTGGCTCTTTCTTAAAAACCCCTTTGGGCGTGTGAGGCTTGCCAGGCTGTCTCAGTGGTTAGGGACAGACCCCTTAGGCAGTTTGTCATGCTGAAGAGAAGGCCTGTGAAATTGCCTCCTTTCAGTGAAGCAGGCGTGTAATGCTGTGCTGGCCGTGGGCAGTCTGTGGGAGGCTGGCTCTGCAGAGACCTGTTTGTGCATTGCTGTGGAAGGGGGAGTGTGGGTAAGCAGAGATATTTTGCATGATGCCTGTGCAGGACATGCAGTGTGTTGCTTGGGATCTGTACAAGAGAGAACTTGTTTTGTGACTTCCACCAGCACTTATTCCTTGCTATAATTTATGCATGGTTTTACTGTAGAGCTCCAGGAGATCTCTACGGAAGTAAAACTAAGGAGTCAATAAGTAATCACGGACATTAAAAAAAAGGAAAAGGGGGGGAAGGAATGGGAGCTCTAAGTAAAGCTTGTTGACAAATTGGATGTAGTGTTTGGTTTTGCTACTGCTTTTTGAAAACAGTTGTGGTGTGGTTTTTTTTTGTTGGGTGGGTTTTTTGTTTTTTTGTTTTTTTTTTTGTGGGAGTTCTGATTTTTGTTGCTGCCTGACTAGTTTTATGTTTAGACTTCTCTTTTTTTTTGTTTGTCTTCTGATATTCATGGCTTGAATCCACTTTTGCTATGCTCTCTATATAGATCCAGAGTACCGTGACTTATGTCTGAGGCTTGTTGACTGTTGGGATTTGTAACGTATTGGTGTGGCAGTTGGAAGCTAAAATTTCCTCAGATAAGTTGATTGGCCTGCATTCAATTTCTAGAGGATTACTAGCCCTGCCAGAAATCCAGCCGTGCATCTGGTCACCGCGCTTGTGATTCCAGTAGAGACTCGCTGCTAAAACCTGGGCACTGAGTGCCTTTGAATCACCCTACAGAGCAACAGTATCAGCACAGAGGGGTAGTTCAGGCCTGACCTATCTCCCATTGTTAAAATGCCCTGGTTGCTGCAGTACCCTGCTCACAGAAGTAATGTACCTAAGCAAGTACAGTTCCTGCAGGGGTTGTTTGTATTGTTGAGCTCTACACTTGTAAACAGTGTAAAAACCTCTTTTTAACTGGTGTAGCTGTGCCTGGTTTGGGGTGGATGGTGTCTGTGGGTATCCTTAGTCAAATCAGGTTGTGAATATCAATGTAGAAACAAATTGCTACAAAACCTGCTACAGGCTTTCCCTGAAACAGAAAGCCAGGGAATCAAAGAAACACATTTGGAATTTGCTGCTGGTTTCTTTGATCTTTCCTGTTTTTTCTAAGCCAGAAATATTTCAAGTTGCCTGTTTAAGAGTGCTTTGACTAAAACCTGAATTCCTCAGCGGGAAGTCATTCAGCAGGGAACTGTTGTGTTGTGGTCTCTCCCCTCTCCAAGTGGCATGCAAACATGCAGCTGGAGTGCTTGTTCCTGCCCACGATGCTGGATTGCACTGGATGGCTCTGCAAAACCTTCTCGGGAGCTTTTGTTCTGAGATGAGCCCTAAGTTGCTCCTAGTGGGCCAGGGTTTCCTGTCCTCCTTTGGTGGGGCATGGTCTGTTCTTACTGCCAGCCAGTAGAAACAAGTACTTCTGTGTACTTCTGTGTCCTGCCAGAGAGCTTGCACAGATTTAAGAGGAAAGCAGATCCATGGAAGCTTCAGACCCCTCATGTCTTGTCATTCCCAATGAAGTTCTTCAGCTTCTTAATCCCCTGAGAAGCTGGAGGGCTCAGCTAGGCCCACAGGCTGTCCTGGACACAGGAGAATGGAGTAATGTTTCTGGCCTGCCTGTAGCTTCCTGCCTTCAGCACACAGTCCTTTTTGTTTGAAAATATTGTGGCTTCAACATGAATCGGTGTCAGACCACTGCTGGTCTTTACTGGATCAGCTGAGAATTGCTGAACCTGAACTGAAACAGAACCAAAACCCATACAAGTTTAGCTCACTGATATAAATGCATCAAAAATCATCACCTCTTATTTAATCACTTCAGGTGCAGCTGAGGCTTGTTGCAGAGTGGGATTCTGGGAACAGCTTGGACCTGCAGCAGCAGAACCTGCTGGGTTCCCAGGGAGCTGGATGTAGGGCTGAGCAGCCTGTGTGGGTGGGTTAGGGAGAAGCCTGTCTGATGCTGACATAAGCTTTTCTTTTGGCAGCATTCGGAATGGTCTTCTACAAAATGATGGTGCTTTTGAGGAGCTATTCAGGGCAGTATTGCCCCATTCACCCTTTTTGTTGCACTGAAGTCTGGGCAGTGCTCAGCCCACCATCTCTGGCACCAGTGCAGCCAGGGGCACAGCTGAGGGAATGCCTCTAACCCTGGTCTGGATGTCTGCTACTGTGCCTGTTCTGCTTCAGCATCCATGAATATTGCTTAACCTCAGCTGATAGCTAGGGATCTCTCTCACAGCTCTGCACTGCTCAGTCTAAACACACCCAATTGCTTCAACAGCTCAGGGCCTGCTGTCCAGAGATAGAGGGGATTTCATGTCTGTCTCTGGTCAGGCTTGTAACAGTGTCCCTTAAAGCACATGACAAAGGCTGGTTGGGTTCTCCATAGCCAGACCTGCATTTCAGTGGCATGTCTGTATCTGTAGATAGAGTCAGTGGAACAACTTGAGAGTGTCATAGCTCAGGGGTTGAATGCTTCCCTGCTTGGATTGCTCTGGTCCCCCCTATTCCATCCTTGGATATATGGTGCTCAGGGTGACCCTGTGTTTGTTAATAGTTTCACACAGAGCATTTTATTCCATTCTTCACTCTGTGAATGATATGCCTTGTCCTGAAAATACAGGGTGATCTGGCTAGCTCCCTTGGTCTAAACATGAGTGTTAAATGTAACTGACATTCACAGAGCATATCAAAGCCAGAGTTTTTCTGCTGGTGAACTGCAGTGCCAGCTGACTTTGGTTCTTGAAGTATAGTGGATATAAAAGCATTTACAATTCAACATATTTGGTCTTGTAGCCTGCAGCTGTATCCATGAAACACTGTGATACTTTTTGCCAATCTTGAGGCAAGATTGCTGTCAAGATCCATCCTTCCAGCCACCCCTAAATCATGTGCTGTCTTTACTGTGAAAGGCAGCAGGAAGGCATCTCTATTGCAGGGGGAGCATGGTGACATGCTGGGGTGAAGTCAGCATAAATAACACAAACCAGGTTGTTTGCCTCGTGGGTTTTAATGGTTCTTGCTTCCTGTGGATGATCATATGCTGCTTACCTGGATAGCCTTTCAGAGCTGCTGTTGTCCTGCCTTGAATGTTGTTCTTCACCTCCTTCAGATGAGCTGTGTCCTGAGAGGGCAGGTGGGACTTGGCTAACCTGGCTGGAGAGGCTCCTAAGCAGGTTTTACACTGATGTCCCTGCTGTGCTAGGTGAGCTGTGCACAGAATCCCTGCTCTTGTCCATGGGCTGTGAAGCGTGTAGTGTTTGCCAAAGACCTGGCTGGGATAGTAAGATGGCAGAGGTCAGGGCTGCTCAGAGGTGTTGCAGGTGGTACATTTGCTGCTTTCTAGTCAGAGCTGTTCACTGTGGTGCTGAGGGGCCTGGTGGAGAAAGGCATCCTCTGACACAGTGGAAAGAGATCTCCTTCAGAGTGTACCATCTGTTTCACTAGCTGTGTGCTTGGCCCTTCCTGTTTCAGAAGGGCAGAACAATTGAAGTGTTGGTTGGGAGTCGGACCAGGCTGGCCAATGTCGGACTTTCCATCATCAAGGATCTGCAAGCACCAGTAAAATGACTGGTATATTATTTTACTATCCTCTGTGTCTAGTGGAAAGTAACTACAGGGCACCACCACCACCACCACCTTCTGGCTGAGAAAGTGGTGGTCAGCATTTGGACGGCCTGGAAAATTGAGGTAGATATTTTGTTTCCTGTTGATCAGGTCCTGGGGAGAAGTTGCTTGATCAGCCTTGGTACAGTTTTCTCTGTGAGTGTGAAAGCAATCAACATGTACTAGCTACTCTTTGGCTTTTTTCAAAGGTTTTGATGTTTGGTGCCAGGAGTGGTGCTTACATGGCACTCGAACAATGCTTAGCCCTGACATTAATGCTGAGTGATCCCAGCTAAGGACTGAATAATTAACTATCACCAAGCCCAGTTTCAGTTACTTCAGGCTTGTGTTTGTGCCTGACATACCTGCCTCCGCATAGCTGGAAGTTTCTGAGGGCTCTGGTATGTACATAGCAGGGTTGTGGCACGCTCTCTGCTCTGATTCCCAGCTCCAGATGTGGGCTGGTCCCTGTGCCTGAAACCCTGCAGGCTTTGCTGAGGCTGTACCCACCAAAGAGTGGTTACTGCCATTCAGAAAACCCTCCTACTATTTCCTTTCACCACAGGGCTGCTTATCGTTGCCCTGAGCATGTTCGTGTGTTGTGCAAGGAAAAAGCAACTGAGGCCTGCAGCTGCTGTAATCAGCTGTGCTGTGTGATCTGTATTCAAAAATATCAATGTAAAGGTGACTCGTTGCTAGTAATTGTATGACCATAGACTGCAGGAGCATCCCATCTCTCTACCTTGCTTTGTGAGCACTGGACAAATGGGATAAAGTAGACCCAGCCCAGAGGAGCTTCAGGCTTAAAAAACTAAAAAGATGGAGGGAATAGAACATGGTTTTTCTGTACAGACGTGGTTCCAAACTCCCACAGGAAGTCTGAGGCAAACCTAGAAATTGAATCTTGATCCTCTAAGGCCAAGTCCTAGCCTTAGTCACAAAGCCCAACCTCTTGTAGATTACCAGGGATGTTTCTCACCTCTCCCATGTGAGGGGCACTTGTGTTCATTTAAGATTATTTGCTTAAGAGTGCACTGTGCTGTTGTAAATGCTGACTTGGTCCCATTGTCACTAATGATTTCAGTAGCTCTGGTGATGATGACTTTCCAACAAGCTCAAGCAGATTAAGCACCATAAGAATTAGAGCTGTGGAAACCCCAGTAAGCCTTGTAAATTTGCTAGTGTCCCAGGAGACCAGTACTGTTGTTAGTTACTGTGAGGAAAACTGATTGAAAATAGTACTATAGAAGACTATGAACTCCTCTTTTCTGCTGGTGTATTCAGAGTTTCCAAGTCAATAGCAGTAAAAGTCAAACCTGCTTGTTCTCCCAAATACAGTATTAAAATTCACAGTTGGTCAAGATAGCTAATGTGATATAACAAGTAATATGAAATTTCTTACCCGATGAAATTTTAACGATGGCATTCCTTCCTTACAGTGATGCTTCTTTAATTTCTGCATCTCCCTGATACTTTGCACAGTTAGTTTGAAATTTCCCCCATCATGGATCCAGAGAGACTCCTTTCTCTGGAAAAAAAATAGTAGATTATTGGATGTTGCATCATAGTAGAGAGTCATAACATTAACAAATGTCTTGAGAGCAGGCAGATGGAAGAATTTCTGAAAGGAGAAAGCACTTTTATGGCAGTGCCCATGGATTCAAGGATATGGAGTTGTAAAGCTTTCTGCTCCTGTTTTTTCTCCCAAGTAGGCACTGTGAAAAACAGTGCTGCCTCTTCAGAAACCCTTCCCTACTGACAGACAGGCCCAGCACACAGCAGCTGTTTGAAGTGCCAGTATTGAAGTGTTAGCTACCTCTCCTGTGCTCAACAGTGGTAGCCTTTGAGGTCTCCCAAGGGCTTTGAAATTGGCTGCTCACCTTTGAGTAGCACATAAGGGGCTGCTTGTCTTTGAAGTCTTGTTTCTACTAGGGATGCTTTCATTAGAAAAAAACAAAACAAAACGAAAAACCACCATTGCTCAGGCCAGGCTTTGCACCAAAGGAACTTGAGTTCATTGCACAGTCCCTAATGCAATCCAGGTGCTGGAGATGCTGAAACATTACATAAGACTGAGTGTGAAAGGAGTGTTTGCAAGACCTGCCTCCTTGTTTGGTGGCAGGTCTTGGTGTTCAGAACTCGCTGTGCTCTGTGCTTTTGCCATGGCCATGCTGTGACTGGAACCATGAGGGGATAGGGATGGTGTCAGAGGTATCCTGAGGGGGCAAGAGTGTCAGGGTGTACTTGGCTAAGCATTTGCCTGTGCTAGAAAGAACTAGCAAGCTGAGATGCAAAACCAAGCTGTCTTAATGGTAACACAGTATCAAAAGAGTCTATTGAATGATCCTGTCCCTCAGAGAAACAGGCTATACCAGTGAAAGGACTTCTTTCTGCCAGTTATGTTTCATCAATACTAGTTTTTTCTGCAAGAGCTTTGTGTAGCCTGAGAGTGATGTTTTTCATGCTCTTAACCAGTGTTCCTGTGCTGCTGAATTGTATAGAGTGAACCTTGAAATAGAGTTATGTAATTTTCTTTTAAAATGCAGTTAATGTTTTTGGGTTCTGTGCTCTGCTCTTCAGACTGTCTCTGAGCCTCTTTTTTCCCTTAGTGTAAAACAGACAGGATACTCTTACATTTTCTGCAAAGCATCCCAGTGTCCAGGGCTTTAAAACAGCTGCATAACTCCTTGTGTTTGGCTTATCTCCCAGTTTTGAACTAGATATAGTGGTTCTGAGCACAGTTGTTTCAAACCTGCTTTGAGGGTGTCATCCTTCTCAAGCAGCTGGGTCCAAAAGCATTGCTGACTGTAAACTGGAACTGACAAATTTGGGATCTGCTTTTTTTGCTTAAGCCCATCTTGTCCCAACTCATCTAGTTTTCTTGGACTGAATCATGGCCAGATAGGCTTTAGATATGGTTCTGTGTACCTTTCCAAACTATGAGGGCTGGCTGGAGAGTGCTTGCTGAGTGTGTGCCCCAAGACCCTGCTATGGGAGTGGTGGTTGAGTGAAGTGGATACAAGATGACATAAAGTGTTCTTAATGAAATGCATGAACAAATATTTCTGATGAGTCTGTGGTAGGCCTCAACAAACGTAGCTGTTTCTAGAAGCCTGAGCAGCTTTTGAAGCTGGAATTTGGATTCTACTGTCCTCTGCACCGGGAGGATAATCTTCCTCCCTGATAATCCGTGGTTTGTGCTGCCTGTCTCTGCAGGCTGCCGAGCTAAGCTGTTGAGGATGTATTAACACGCAATCAGCAGCATGAATAACTGGTGCTGGGGGAGGATGAGGTGAGGTGCTCTGGGTGAGAGGCAGCTTTCTTCAGCTTCCTTGCCACTGCCTGCTTTGGCTGTAACTTCTGAAAGAGCAGGTCTCCTGCATCACCGTTGTGGTGAGTGACTTACAGACACTTGCTTTGTGAAGTTCTTGGCCCATTTTCTGTAGCAGGGCTGCAAATAAGCTTTTTGATGTCCAAGACCTGCAAAAAATAGGTTTTTTTAATGGAGCCATCAGTCGAAAAATGAATGTGGTGCTGGAGGAGAAGATGCAGTGCCTGGGCTATCTCTGCTGTGTGTTGAAGCTTCTCCAGGCCCTTGGGATGAATTTCTCTGCTTAGGAGTGTCCGTGTGTAAACACAGCTGTTAATAAAATGGCCAGGGGGCTGATTAATGACTTTCCATGTGGCCTGCTGGAGCTGGGGTGAGAGCCAGTGGGCCACACAGCACCCAGGCCACAATTGCATGGCCTGGCCTGTCTGCTTGCTGTCAACTTCACAGCTTCTGCCCTGGCTTCTTCCAGGTGCTGCAGCCTCCCATGGCTGTGGACATGCTGTGGTGTGCTTGGGAAGGGGCACTGTGACCCTGCCTCTGACTCTGTGGGTATCCAGTGCCTGGGGAGGCCCCTGCACTGCCTGGGCCTGTGGCCCTTGGTAAGCCTGCAAAGCTTAATTTAAACACACGTTTGGGAAAAGGAGACAACCAAGCTCCCAGTCTATAATATAATAACCCTCTATAATATGCTCAGAGTCTGTGTTGTTCCAGACAGTGCCTGAACCTTCATGGTGGAACTCTACTTACCAAAGTTCCAGGCTGACCAGCAAGGCTGGGAAAGACCACCAGGTTGCCCTGGGTGGTAACATTGCCCTCCATGGTAGGGATATGATGTACTGGGCAGCTTCTGGCTTTGCATTTCTGACAAGGAAACTGAATTGTCTTATTAGTTTGGAAAATCTGCCTCTTTGGTGAGGGATAAGTGTTTTACAGGGCACCTGGGGATCTCTGAAGCTACCAGGGGTTGAGAAATACTGCTTGCTGTGGACAGTCATGAGATGTTCCCCTGGGAAGAGAAGAGTGCTTATTGCAATAAGGCATTTAGTTTTGCTGTCAGTATTTTCCAGAGGTTTGAAACAATTGGGAACACTCATCACCTACTGCCTAAAGGTTTGTTGGCAAGCAAAATTATCTCTTTCTTTCTGCTCCTAGTTTTTTCTGGCGCTTAGGGCCTGTTGTACTGGGAAGAGCAACCCAGCCCTCCTTAGCCGGCAGCCCTGGCGGAGGAGAGGAGGAAGAGGCTGTGTAAAAAGTGCTATAACTGTCCAAACAGAGACAAGCTGGTATTCCTGCCCTGAGTTGTGGGGAATGGAACTCCATTCCCCACTCCATGGGGGCCTGAAACATATTTGTGTAGCATATTCGGGATTAGTTGAGTTGAGGAGCTCTCATGCTGAGGAGATGGCAGAACTATAAATCATTTGATCTCTGTAGCTGCAGAAGCAGTTAGGACAGAAAGAAGGGCTTAGAAACAAAATCCATCATAAAATGTCAAAGTGGGTGGTTTCCCTTGCTGGGGGAGAGGGTCTTGTCTCTGGACAGCAGAGGGAATGCTGCCTATGCATTGCAGCCATCTCTTTGGAAGAGGAATTTGCTTCCAGGTCAGCTGCCTGTGTTTTGTCTCATGTCCTGCTCTCCCACTCTCTACTGCGATTTCATTTGGATGCTTTTCTCAGATCCCCAGAAAGGAAAGTACTGTAAAGAGCTGCCAAGCAGGGTTTTGCCTTGTGGAGTGTACTTAAATGCTGGGGCCTGGTTGGATGATGGTATGATTATGTTTCTATTTTTCTGTGCGTGTTTAATACGAAGAACATACTCTGTTCTGGTTGAGTGTATGTTACTTTTCTTAGTGTGTCTGTTAGTACAGTAACTTACAGCCTGCTCTTTTCCCCTGCTTATAAAGTGACAGTGGTATTATGTTACAGCTGTAATGTACACAGTCTTACACAACTCTTTGTAGCATTTTTAGAGTCGTGATGACCTTGAAAGGTTTAAAAGAAAACTGAATGCAAACTCTGGCACCATTCCTGTGGGTGCTTCAGTATGTGCCTTATTTTGTGTGGTGAGGTAGTATGAGTGGTTCTTTTCACTCAATGGATGTAAAGATAAGTGTCTCTGTGGCCCATTGCAAGATCAGAGTCTATGTGTGATGACTCACTTAATGCACGTAACTGTATCTGTGTGCATGCCTTATATGTATATCATGCAGTTGTCTTCCTCATGTTGTTTTGACCAGCTCAGCTTCACTTTATCCAGTGATCCATATTTCCTGAACGTGTTGCTAACCAGAGACTGTGTCTCTTTCCCTGCTTCACATCCCCCAAATAAGCAGTTGACCAGAGAAATTCCATTTTTATTTTGTACCCCTATCATCACCCCTGAAATTGGTTTCCCCTTTTCTCCCCATCTGGAAGCTCTCTGACAGAGTGACAGAGCCTCCTCTGCGCTAAGCAAGATGCTGACTTGGCATGTTCAGGAAGGGCAGTTCCATCCCTGAAGTTACAAACAGGTTTATGCAGGATAAAGCTGGGTTATTTATACCCCAGGAGAAGAGACGCCTGTCTCTTCAGAGGCCTGAGATGGTGGTCATTAACTTTTCCACTTCCCGTAACCAAAGGTGCTGTGCCTTTTCAGATACTTCTGAAGTGTTGATTATGCTTTCCTCCTCTTTAAAGTGCAGTCCCATTGGGTTCAGGCAAAAGAAAGGCAAGTTTTTTTAAAGAACATGTTAATCACATATCTGTCGTGTCCACCCTCCCAGTATTTAGCTGTTGCAGAGAAAAATGTGATGAAAGGTTGTTTTTATGTGTATTGGGAAGACTGACAGGGCTGTGTTTGAAGCCTGTGAGAGGGATAATGTGGTGAAAAGCATGGTAATTAGCACCTCTTGCTTTTCTACATGTGGGCTGCTGTTTGCAGCTTGGCTCACCTGGGGTCGTGTTAAAGCCTGGGCTCAGCACTGGCATCAGTAACCTGCGAGGTTTCTAGCGAGTGTCTTCCTCGTGTCACTGAGGCCCCTGCAACCAGTGCTGAGGTAAATACCCGTGGGGTGTTGGGCGGGCTCCTGACCCTTGCCGTTCTTGTTTCTTTTCAGTGTGTGAGCTTATGAGTACTGGATTCAAGTCAGACTCATTAAAATATGGTAGCACTGCTGATATTTTCACTAGAGGGTTTGCAAATAGAGCTGTGCACATCCAGCTATCTTCTGCTTGTCCACTCTTAAGTTTACAAAATGCAAGTGGATACTGGCAGATGCTCTGTGTATTGCATGCCTGCCCTTATGCTGGCCCACACCCTGGTCACCTCCATGTGGTATCTTGGCAGTCAGACACTATTTCTTGGTGTGACAAGAGGTGTCTGTTAACTTACAGCTATAAATCTGTTTGGGTTACAGTAGAAGTCTGTCAGTGCTGTGCAGGTGGCAACTGGCTTATTTAGCTTCTGGGTGGATAACTTTTTAATTTTTTTTTCCTATCATGGCTTGTGTTTCTGCAGTTGTAGAGCCTGTTCTGGTTACAGTGGAGCAGCAGTTAACAGAGTTTATGGGACATTGTTTCCAATTGCTGTGGTCTAAACATATGTACACCAGCATTGAGTTACTTCTGCCTGGAAATAAGCCACAGAGCTATATATAAAATATGTTTGAACTAGTGGAGTAATGTTGTTGGTATAAATAGAAGAAAGTGGTAGACCCAGGGCTTCCCTTCCTTACAGCTGATTCAAGAAGACTTCCCAGATACTCTATCTTCAGTGGAAAGGCTGTGGAAGGTGGCTGAAAGCAACAGCAAAATGCCATATGGCATGCCTTCAGGGAAGAGCGTAAGTGCTTGGATCTGGAGCATTGGCTTTCTGCTTGGAGGTTGCTCAGCTCTTTTGTGGTGAAACATCTGTCAGAAGTGCCATAGGATTCAGTGTGCAGCAACCTGGTGGCCAACACCACAGAGTTTGGTCTGTGGCAATCTTATTTTTTTGTGACTCCAGAACTGTTGCTGAGCTTGCTTGAACTGTCAGATGTCTCTCTCCTCAAACTATTAGACAGGTAGTCTGGATCCTTGTGGAGCTGCCTTGATCATCATGGTGTCACACATTGTAGGGAGAGGTATTTTGAGGTGGCATCATCTGTGGTTTCACAGGTGCATTGGGGTGCTGCTAGCATCTTTTGAACCATGGGGAGTGTGCATAGGACTTCTCCCAGGCAGTGCTTGTGAGCATTGTTCTTGCAGTTTAGAAGTAGCTTTCTGCTTCTTTGTTGAGATTGTTTAATGCAAGTATTTGCTCATTCAGCTTGGCTGCTGTGGCAGATTGTGCCAGTTTCTGTGGTCCTTTCTGTCACTAATAGATTTGTATCTCACCTAAAGGAAATGTAGGAAGTGACCTCTGTAGAAATAACAGAAAGTACTGATAAGCACTGAGCAGCTAGTTTTAGTCTTTGCTTGTGGATGATGTTAATTCCATCTTTAAACTCTTAAGTACTTCTTTTGTCTTTGGCTAATTTTTAAACAGATCCTTCCACAATATTGTCTCTTAAGTGCTCCATTGCTGGTATCAACCTACAGTGATGTTTGCAGGTTGAAGTATTGTCTTTCCTTAAACAGACTGATGCAATTAGAAGAAGAGAGACAAGACTGTGGACATCTGGGAACGTTTTAGGGTTTCAGTGCTCCACAAACAATTCTACAGTCATTTCTTTCTGCATTTTTGTTTAGGAGTCCAAATCATCAGCTGCGTTCATTCAATTCTGACAGGCCATCAGCTCTGTTTCATCCAACACCTCTTCTGTGGTTGGTGATGGGAATTGCAGCCTGGCTTCATGCAGGAGCTAGTTGTGGTGCAGGGGTGACAGCAAAACTTGTATCCAGCAGTTGCCCACTACTTCTCTGCCAGTGCACTGCAGCAGGCAGTGGGCACAAGCTGCATAGAAACTTCACAGTTCTCTTTTTACTGGAGAAAAATGCAGTTTTCAGTTTTACCAGAGTTAGCATGGTGGTTCAGCACAGATATCAGTCAAGAGGGATGTTCTCTCTTGTGTTGCTTTGCTCTTCAAGTGTTTGTTTAAACTGCAGAAATTACTTAGTTCAAATATTTCTGAACTACATGTGTCACTCAAAGTTATTTCTTATCCAGACAGATTCTACTAAGTGCTTCTAAGTAGGTGAATGTGTCTAAAGCTATTTACCAGGAAATTGGGAGGGTTGTCTCTCTGCTGAAGACTGGAGTTCCGTAATCTCTACTTTTGCCTTCTGATTTTTACAACAGCAGTTTTTGCTAAGAACTAAAAATGTAAAAGCAGCAGTGCTTTGTGAAGTGTCAAAGAAACAAGAGTTGGTTGTATGCCTGGATCTAGGGCTTTCTACATTTCTAAACAAGAGCAGTAAAGAAATGGTGGTTATTTGAAAGGTTTGCTTTCTTGATATATGACAGAAACCACATGGTAACAAAATCAAGGGTTTTTAAAGTCTCTGGATAAAAGTTGTTTCCTCTGAGTAAGGTTTTACTTTCTCAGTTCTCACATTTGGTAATTCTACTAGTTACCATTCTCCTGAACCTAAATGCAAGCTAGAGGAGACTTCTTTTCCAGAGCTACTCCCTCTTTTAGGGTTTTAAGGGACTTAGATGGCAGCCTGCTCCTTTTTTTTTTTTTTTTTTCCTGTTATGTCACTTTAACATCTACTCAAATGTGTCATCTTAGGCTGGGATATGGTACCCCATGTTTAAAGACTTTGTTTCCTTCAGGAAAATAAACTGAAAAGATGCTTGGGAAAAAATTGCAGGAAGGAGTGATTTAAGGGCAGAGTAAGTAAAGAATGAAAACAAGTTGAATGAATAACTTAATGAGTTTGTTTAGGATTGCTTTGTAGTTACCATTATAACCTTTTGTCTCTCTGTGGTTTACTGTCTAGTGGTGGTTTCCTCTGTGTGTGTGTGTGAGCAAAAGTGAGAGGATTGATAGTGTTTCTTGCTGCTGACTTACAGGAAGGTGTTTGGAATGCTGGGTCTAGGTCATAAAACTTGTAAGAAATTCCAACTATTTGGAAAAGACTAAACTGAATTCTGCATCTGCTGTGACTGTTGGATGATGATTGCATCTTTGCAGAAAGATGGCTCAGTACTGTGTACCTGAGTGAGCACTTATGGGTTTGCTGGAGTTGTCTGTGCTGGTGGCTGAGCAGGAGGGGCAAATGACAGAGACACTGTGTTACAGGTGAAGGGCTTTCCTGTTCCAGTGCAGGAAGTGGCCACAGGATTGTTGAGGAGATGATGGAAGTCAGTGCTTGTGCAATTCTCTTCAGTTTGCTTTCTCAGTCTTTGGCCCATGTTCCTGTGTATCGATTCCCCTAGGGAATGTGGTCTCCTTTCTGGCTGACAGGACAAATCTCTTGCAATGTGTGTGTTGATGGAGAGATGTGAAGAGCTTCTTAATTCCAGGATGCATGAAGGGCAAGATGCTGATAAAGTCTATTCTGTAAGAAGCTTATTCTTTGGGGCAGAGAGCAGGGAGGAGTGCAGGAAGGGATTGCCTAAAGCTAGGCAGTGAGTTCTGGCAGGGGGTGGGCAGGAAGCTCGAATGTCTCCTTCTGTATATATTGGTTGGCTTGAGCAAAATAAAGAAATATCTTATGCTTTCTTTTGATAATTTTAAGCATTCTTTAAAAATACTGTCCTTGGCCTCAAGGAGGAGTTAGGTACAGCAGTGGTGCAGCATGGTCTATGCAGTAGATAGTTGGTGAAATTTGGAAGAGAGTAAGATTATTCCCAGTTCTGTTGCTGATCTGTTGTGTGTTCAAGACATTTAACCTCTCCGTGTTTGCATGGTATTGCCACCTAGTCCTCTTATACTTGGTAGTAGATTGCTAGCTGTGGGAGAGTATGTGTTGCTGCCTGCTGTAAGTACAGGAGGGCCTTGTGTTTGTTGGGACTTCTTTCAAGTACTGTGAAACAAATAATAACTAGTTCAGACAATGTTTAGGGAGAGAGGGAATACTAATCTCTTTACCTTCTGCCTCCTTCCATAGGGATACTGTCTGTGTGGTAAATGCTTTGCACTTATTTGGTCCTTCCTGTTACATTTATTCCCATCTTAGCATCTTCTAAATTGCTGATATGTAATTTTTAAACATAATTTTAATCAGCTTACAACAAAACCATTTTCTCATTCCCTGAGGATGCAAGTATGTGCTTTCCCCCATAACATCACTGAAATCTTAGGGAGGTGCATGCATGGGAGGACAAAGTGTCTTGTCCTGGAGCCGTTCAGGTGTTACAGGCAAGATCCTTCACGTGACAGGAGAGGTGAGCTCTCTGACCTCCTGTGGCAGGGACACATACCTACTCTGTGTAAGGAATCTGATCATGAAAATGTGGGGCTTTTACATACAGAGAGTCTCTTTAATACACCACTTAAAGCCTCTTTAAGACTTCCTACAGCTGTATCCTTCTCTAGAAGCATAGTTGCCTTCATGGCAGTGTCAGGTGGGTAGGTAGGAATGAGATCTGGCAGTCAAAGACTTTTAGGGCAGAATGGCTGTGTAAATCACTGGTGAAGGATAAAAATTAATTGACTTGGCATGGGGTCAGGGGTGAATAAAGAAATCACAAATGAATTATGTGTGTTGCCTCAGGCAGGCTGATCAAAAGGCTTTTCTTCATCCTGCATAGCTCTCTGTGTTTCTACTCTTGGACTCAAAATGAACCACTAAGTTGCCCCCCAAGCCTTGTCAAACAGTTCACGGATCCGTTTATACCAAAAATAAGCCCCAGAGAAGAAATTAAGGGGAAGGAGATTGTAACATGATGCTTTTCTTGAAGTGCTGAGATATGGCTTTCCTTCTGTGGTTCCCCTCAGCAGGGTTGACTGTGGGGAAGGCTTTCTGCTCCCTCTCTTTCAGTCTGTCTTCCCTCTGTCCAAGTTTAGTTTGAATGTATGTGTTGTTTATAGAGTTCAGCAGGAGATGATTTAGGAGGGAGCTCCTTGCCATGATGGTATCAGTGTTAGAAGTGCTGTGTTATGGCCCCTGTGTTTGACTGCTTCAGAGTCAAGAATTATATGGTGCTGCCACGGTTTTCTCGGAGTGTATACCCAAGAAGCTATGGACTTTTAACCATTGCCTGTTTGCATTTAGGAGCAGGCTCAGCTCAGGGTTGGGACCAAGAGGAGGGACTTCAGCAGAGCCACAGAGGGAGCAGCCTTGCCAGCCTATGCCCACATTCCTGTTTGGCTCTTTTCCTTTTTCTTGTTTCTTGCTTCTTGTGAGTGCTAAAGCCTGGGTGGAACAGAGGGGAAGGAGCCTTTCCTATCTGGGAAGTGATGATTAATGATGATGAACAGTGACCCTTACGCTGAGAGAACCGTTTGTTCCTGCTGGATTTCAAACCCTTATATGAGTAACTGAAACTCTGCCCAAGGGAGCTATATTGGCCTTTTTTTTTTTTTTTTTTTTTTTCCTTCTCACTGAAGCACTTTCTTTGCCTGTGTTCAGGCCCCTGTGCATGGATTTGGAGGAGACCAATATGTAAGACTGCCAGAAGGTCAGAAGTTGCTTCCACTGATCTCCACTGTTGGGACAGGTTAGGGGAGTGTTGCAAGTTCACATTTGTACCTAAAACTTGTACAGGTAGTTCTTGATGCAGGGGAAGGTGAATTGGCTTCCTCTTCTACTACAAAGAAAAAAAAATCACTGGACAAATTGCCTATGGGGGAGGGCAAAATCATACCCTATGTAAAGTCTGGCATCTTGTCTACTCTCTTTCCTTATGACAAAGTAATGCACATTTGCAAAGTGGAAAATCTGGTTCTTGTGAAGGAGTGATCCTGCAGTATTCCAGGTCCCAAGAGCTCAAGGAAGGGTTTCTTTGAAGCCTGCCCACACAGAGGTGTCTCTGTCCTGTTCTATGGGGCTTAACTGCCTGTGGAGCTGGTCCAATTGACTCCATGTGCAGATGCTTAGTCTGGAACAAATCAGGATTGACTCTTTATGTACCAGGAATACCTGTAGCCTGTTTGATGTCACTTTTTCTTTTTACATTCATTTCATGCGTTCATCACACAGTCTTCACAAACTTTGCTTACATCAAGAAAAAAGAATTTCCCACATCAAAGTCAAAATAGCATCATGACAACACTGACAGTGGTGGATGATTTACATGCCTTTTCCCTGTCCCTTCACCACATTCGTATCTCTGAAGTTCAGATTTTCTGAAAGTTTTGTGAAATCTCATGAAAGTCTGAGTTGGTGTTGCTTTTTCAGTTAGAATGATGGCTGAATGGGAGTAGGAGAAACTGCTGCTTGTCATGCCTTTAGCCAGAGCTGGTAAGGTTACATGGACCTCTCCTCAACCCTGCAGTATTTTGGAAGAAATCGAACTTAGTGTGGGGGTGGGGAAGAGAAAATTGGTGGTCCAGGCTGGTGTTAAATGAAGAAACAGAAGATTAGTTAACCATGGCTAGGCTGTGCTGTGGAAGCTGGTAGGAAATTAACCCTTTATGTGTCCTGTTTGCAGGCTGCAGGAACACTTGCAGGTGTGTTCTGCTGCCAGTTCTAAGTTCCCTCGTTATGGTTGCTGGTAGAGGTTCTTTTAATAGCCTCCCACCCACTCCCCAGGGCTGTGCAATGGTATTTATGGCCTGCCCGGGACTGCCTTTCTTCAGGTGCATGGAGAAGGCAGAGTGCAGATTCAGCACGTAGCTCCTGACAGCTGGGGCTGATGGACCAGGAATGCAGCCCTGACAGCTGGAATTGGACTGAAAGCGGCCAGCACGGTGGGGAGGCCAGGAGGGGAGAGCAGGGAAGAGAGACTCTGTGGAGAGATGGACAAATGCACGCACACTGTGGAAAGACAGCCTCTGGGGACCATGGGTTGCTTGTGTTCCACTTCTCCCACCTTCATCCCTGATTTATTCCATTTGTCCAACTGTCTGGATAATTTTTAATAAATGTGTGCACACCCGTGTTGCAATCCCTGTGCAACACACCTGGCAGAGCCATTAGAGCTGAGGCTCAGCATTTCCACTGAAATACCCCCCATCCCACCTCTGCATTTATGCAGGTTTACAAATGTAATGTAAGGCTTCCCATAATCAGTGATTCAAAACCTTTCAGCAAGTCGGTTTCTTCTCTTGCTGCTCATGTGCCAAGGAGTGCCATTCAGAACTTATGTTGTGGGAGATCGTTCCCTGATGTTCTTAAGGTGGTTATCTTGAAATCAAATTGCATAGAGTTGGCAACTGCTTGTGTCATACTGTGATGTTCTGGTCAGGTGTTTTTCTGTTTTGTTTTGCTTTGTGTTTGTTTTTTTTTTTTTTTTCTCTTCCACTTTATTTTTTTTTAATTGGTTAATTGTGAGGGCTTGCTCATAGCTCTGAATCCTTTTTCCCATGAATACTGCTTTAAACTGGGCATTGTCTGGAAACACCTTGAATGTCAGAACGTATCTATGTAGTGGATTGCATGAAACCAATTTCATGGTCCTGCAGTAGTTCCTGGAGGGTCAGTTGGGCAGTTGGTGTGAGTGTGCAATGGTGGCTGTGGGTAAGGCTCAGGAGGCTTACAGGGAGAGAAATGGAGACTGCTCTGTCAGCCAGAGACCTCCTGAGTGGGTCCTGTGTTGGAGCTTGGCTTGCTGCTCTTGCCTTTTGCAGGTGGAATATTTTCAGTCTCCAGGCTTGTCAAGACATTACTCTTTCCTAGCACTGGTTGCTGAGGGAAGAAATACTGGCTGGAGAAGAGGGAGAGGGTAAGAAAACCTCTTTAAAAAAATATAAAATATATATATAAGAGAAATTTAAAAGTGCATATTCTATATGCATATACAAAAGCAGGGGAACACATTGGGTAGGTGAGGGGCAGAAACCAACTATGGAGCTAAGTGGTTTTGTTGTTTGTGTGCTATTGTAAGTCAAACACCTCTTGCAGTTAATTCCATCCACCCATCTTCAGCCCTTCCCCTGCCAGACCAACAATAAAAACCCTAACTCCCCCACACCACCCCCCCCCAAAAAAAAAAAAAAAATCAGGCAGGGGAACCTGGTCCAAAGCCAGACCTTTGCACGTTAAGCTGAAGTGCAAAATGAACATTTCACAGCTGTGTTATAAAGCCCTGAAATGAAGGCTTTGCAGTGGAAATGCTGACAGCCCCTTAAGTAGAACAGTATACTGTAATTAGTGCTCTGTGTTTTATGTGCCAGACGAAGCTCAGCAGAACTAAATGTAAAACTTCAAGCCTTTGTTTTTCTGCAGCAGTAACAGGACATCAGACAGTGTGTGCAGACGATGGATTAGTGCCTACAACGTGTGCACTGGTCCCTGGAGGTTGGACGTGCTTTTTTGCGATGGGGCTCGGGGGCAGCAGCAGAGATGTACAAACAGGGCCAGCTGTGAGATTTGGCGCTCTGTATCAAATTTCACTTATGTAAGATAGACAGCTATTTCTTAAATGCTGACGCTGACAATGTACAGCTACATTTTCAGCATTTTCACGTATTGGATGCCAGAGTGCATTGATACGACTTCGCTGTGTAGCAGCGTGGAAAACATGTTGGAGAGCATGCAGAGGTGCTGAAAACTCTGGGAGCAGAATGTAGAGAGGCAGACATGCAAACCATGGTGCTGTTTATGCTGGAGCTCCCTGTGTTAGTGTGTTGGCCTGAAGAGCATTAGGATCTCAAGTAAACCAGTAAAGGTTGTTGTTTTTTTGATTGTTGGTGGTTTGTTTTTTTTGTTTTTTTTTTTTTTGGCAAAAGAACAGATGATTATGTAGCCACTTCCCCTGTGCAAGATTGTTACTTAGTTACTTGATGTGCTAGGGAAGGCTTTTCAAAGTAACCCTCATGGATCCTGTATCTCAGAGATTTCTGTGTCCTTTGCTTTTTCGGGAGCACATGCATTATTAATATGGCTTCTTTCAAGCAGAGGGATGAGGCCAGGCACATTGTGCAGTGGATGGTAGATGAGCCCTGATGGATGTTGTCTTGTCATGCTGATTCGATGCTGCTGCTTAATTAAATGGATTCGAATGTTAAATGTGTTATGCATAGGCCCATGGGAAGGCTTTTAAAATAGAACTTGTCTGCTTGTGGACATTTACTGAAGTAGCCATTTCAGAGTGGATTGGAATAGTTGTGCTGCCAGAACTCTCTCTTGATCATAAATGTTCACAGTGGCATGGAGAGAAAGGGGCACGTTGGAATCAAACTATTAATTCAAGAATTGGATTTCCCATTTCATGGGGGAGCAGACAGGACAGAATGGGGGATAAGTTTCTAAATGCAAAGCAACAGCAGTTCTTATCTGTGACTTTGTTGAGCAGCATGACCTCTTTGTTGCTCTCTGTAAATGATCTTAGATGTCAGAAAGACAGATTGAGAGTGAGGTATTAATGGGAAAAAATGGGAAACAAAACACACTGTTATAGTATTCTGCTCTGTAAACACTTGCTGTGGCCATGCCTGAAAAGCTGCATTTGATCTTAATGTTTCCCCTTCATCTCAGGAAGAATGGAGGGGGCTTCACAGAAGAACTGATAAAGGATATGAAATAGCTTTCAGGAGAGCCATAAAGTAACTTTGAGAAGACTCTTATACTTGGAACACAGATGGCATGGGGTGATAGTATAGCTCCTTACAAAATCATGAACCACGTAAAGGTGGTGGATAGAGACTGACTGTTCACTGTCTCTTCCCGTACAAAGATTGAGGTACGTCAGATAAAACTATTAGAAATGAGGTTTAAAACAAATAATGAAAGATGCTTCATCTTGCAATATACCAGACTGGTGGATTTCTTTGCCAAATGATGTGATGAATGTTAAGCTTTTATAGACAGAGTGGGTAAGCACATGGTAGAGAATTCTACTGACATAAATTAAAAATGGAGAAGATATGTTTTGAGACTGGAAGACTGACAGGAGGTGAGAAATAATGAAATTTGTTTTCCTTGTTCTTAAACTTTATCCGTACATTTCTTTATACCATTCTTCCCGACTTTCTTCCTTTGCCTTTGGCTGCAAATGGAAAAAGGAACCAGGGCTAGATATTGGTCTCTGATCCAAGACAGCCAATCTCGTGAAATCTGGAACAGACCTGTCTGCTCGCTGGACATGGTTTTCTCCTGCTAATGCTGTAGGTGCTGGGGCATGTAGGCAGCCCTGTATAGTAACATCAGTTTTCTCCCCTTGATTGCCACTTTGAGCACTGGAGAGTAGCACAAATCCTCTCAAATGCTTTGCCTTTTCATATCCATCCTTAAATAAATTGTGCTTGTAGTGAACAATGAGATTTTGGGCCATAAAGAGAATGAAGATAGCATAAGAAGGCAGGAGGTGAGATAATCAAGTCAGAAGACTCTAATTCCTTTAGTATAAGAGTATATAAGTATATTTGTTCAGCCTACAGTCAAAACTCATTGAGGGATGCCTGGTGGCCTACAGCCTAAAGATGGCTTTGTCTTTAAAATCTTTTTCTCTCTTTCTTTTAAGATGAAGGCAGACCACAGGAATCTGCTGGTGTCCAAAAGGCACAGATGTAGGAGCTCCTACCCGGGAGCAGGGGTTCAGGAGTGAAACAGTGCAGCTGTAGGCAGAGTGCCTGTGACAGGTCAGGCAGGACTGTCAGTGTGACAAGATTGTCCCTTTTGGCACCCGTTCTGGTGGAAATTATTGCTTTGCTGGGTGTGTTTACTACTGCTTTTTAGCAGTGTCCTGGCTGGATGTGCAGGCCACAGTGTTTGTCTCCTGTGTGGCTTTGCAAGTGTAGATGGTCCCAAAGGAATGCAAATGATGTTAAAGAGGAAAGTGTTTGTGGGAGGCTGAAGTTGGGCTGATCCCTCAAGGATTTCTGTGTTGTCCTTATAGCACATGGAAGCAAATGTTTGTGATAACTTCCTCAAAATAACAGCAGCAGCTCATGCAAGTACAAAACTCACTCAGAGACCTGGGCACAACTGGTCAGACATGGAGTTTTCTGAAAAGCCAGACGAGGCTGGCTGGGGCTGTTTAGATCAGTCTTTCTGAAACAATTATCTGCACCTCAGTAGGAAGGCAGAGATGGCATGGGCTTTCCCCATGTGCTATGTGGGACTGTGCCTGATGGAAGCAAGGGTTGCTCTCAGATATGCCCTTTGACTTCCAGATGGGTTTGGTCTGCTCATTCCACTCTTTCTGGGAAGGCCCAGCTGCTGTGAATACCTGTTGGTACCTTGAGTCCTGCAATTCAGGACTCTGCTGGTTTGGTCCTACCTATCTGATGGTGTGGGATTTGATGTGGAAGGAACAGGGCAAGGGATCTGCTTAGGCATAAAAATTACTTTACACACATTTGTGCAGTTCCAAGTAACCAAATTTAGATTTAAGCCTGTAAAATGGCTGAATATCAGATTTTACAAGAGAGGTGTTAGCTGCACAGGTTTTGATGCCTAAGAGTGTATATTGAGCCTCGAAATTGGAGTAAAAGTTGACCTTAAAGGAATGGAGATGGGATGGTTCCCGATAGCAAAGTGGCAGTGCAAAATGAGCTGCAGAAGTGTTTTGTGTGTGGATCAATTCAGTAACACTCACAAGTCGCAGAGAGAACCTTGATTGAAAGTGCCAAATGCTATTAATAGAAGCCTCAAGATGAAGTAACAAATGCAGCTTGTCAGCCTCCTCTCCTGCCTCTAATTTAGGTACAAATGACAGGTTTAATCTTGCAGTTGTTTCCAGGTTTGGATGAGGGTGTTGAGGTGGCCCATTAGTTGCCTATGAAGGCCTGAGCAAGCAGTGACATGTCTGACAACTGTGGGATGCAAAATGGGCAAACACAGGAGCTATTAGTAATGAACAGTGCCTCAGATCTGCAGGGGAACTCTCCAGGTCCTGTGTTAGCTCAGATCAGACTTGGGAAAGTGTGCAAAATAATGTATTTCTGACTGGGATGTGCCACTTGGGAGACTTGTATGAATGGCAGTGTTTGTGGCTGTGTAGGACTGGGAGACTGCCCTTACCACAGGAGGAAGTGGTAACTTCAGAGGTGGGATAATGGCAGACCTGTACTGACCCATCTGCCCTTTGCTGACAAATCTTAATTCCAGATTAGGAAGTTAAAGTTGATGTGGTTTTGCTCTAATTAACCATGTTAAGAATTCATTTGTTTTAGCTGGCAAATTGAGAAGAATTCAGTTCATACTGTGTTGTTACCTATTGTTTTTTCTCTGAATGAAAATGTTTTTCATTCTCAAGTTTTGTGACAAAGTGACTATCTCTTGCCCTTATGTCACCTAGTCTGGAAGCTGGTCATGGGGGAAAAAACTGTGGTGTATTGTGGGCAGGTTGGTGGAAGTGGAGCTCACAAGTCTCATAAGATCACATTTTAAATTTATATGCACTCCTTTTCAATGCAAGTTTGTTTTAATACTTGAGTATTATCAAGTGGCAGTGCTACCTTTGGATAGGCTTTGTGGGCTTGCCTTTCAAGTTCTTTACACTAGAAAGTTTTTGAAGTTAAGACTGAGAGCAAAAGAGGGGAAGCCTCTTTCAGAAAGTTAGTTATGAATCTTTAGTCTAGAGACAGGTATGTGTTTCTGTGGCACTTGGTCTGCCAATATCAGAGGTATGGCCTTGACAGTTGCCTTTTTATAAAGAAACAAATGGTCTGTTGGAGGCCAGAAGATACTGGCAGTAAAATAATTAGACTAGAAGACTGAGCTAGTCCTTTTATGTCAAGCTGTGTGCATAGGAGATGGGTAGACTTTCCACATCCTAGCATTGCCACAAAATGTCTCTTGGCAGAGCACTACAGGACCTCCACTGACTTTGGAGTGAGAGAGGAGGCTGGACTAAGGGTGACATTTTGGTATTGGTGAGGTGAGAGTGTCAAGACAAATCAGGTAATGTTCCTGTTTCTCTTCCTAAAGACTTGGAGGGGTCAGCTTGGGCTTTGGATGTACAGCTAGATTAATCTAGTTGCCAGGAAAAGGGTGTGGGTTTTTTTCCCCTGAATTTGTCCTTCCTATGGTTTTCCCCAGGCTGGCAAACAGAAAACAAACAGAAAATAAAAAGTAGAACGTGGTTTTCTGCTGTTTTGGCCTTCTGGATAGGTAATTGCCATGCCAGGGCTGTCTGGAGTGAGGGAAATGGTGGGAGGGGTGTCACTGGGCTGAGTAGGATGAGGGAGAAAGGAACTGTCCCCTGCAAGACAGGCTGCTGTAAGATCAGCTCAGCTGTGGTGTAAGATTACACACTGAGAGGCTTGATAGATGTCCTTGCAGAGCAAAAACATACCTGTTGGTGAGAGTAGGTTGCTGAATTGCTCCTGAATATCCAAGGAGCATAGCCAAGGTCAAGCAGTGCCTTTTAGGATAGTGGCAATTACAGCCAGACTGAGCTACAGCCTGCACTGAGCAATGTAATCACAGCATTGCTAAATTGATGTTGCTGACAGCATCAAGTAATTGGTGCCTTATCTAGATGGAACTACTTGAATGGCACATGTCTCCACCACTTCCTCCTTCGCTGACAAGAATGCATTTTCTGTAGGAATTTAAACCTCTCCTAGTTTGGGAACTGCTGATACTAGCCAGAATCTCAGCAGCAGAAGCAGTGAGTTCTTTCTGCATATTTTTGAACTGCTTTAGAAAGATGTATTTTGAAGCATTGTTAACAAGTCTGGAAGAGTAGATACCCTCCTGGCCTTCCCCACTCCCCTCCCCAGTCCCCACATTTTTATTGCAATATTAAGTTGAAACAAAACTAGTTTCTTTCTTTATCTCAGTGGATTTGTAGCTGCATTTTTAATTGCATGTTCTTTCTTAACAAAAATCCAGTGAAGTTTTATAAAAGCCGCGTTTTCAGAGATTCCCAGTTTGCAAGGGAAGGGGACAATTTGGTGGTTTCTCATAATGTCTTGAAGTATCTGTGGTATATTATTAATAAGAGGGGAAAAAAGGACCAAGTTGTTCCAGAGATTGAAATATGAAATCTTCCACTTTCCATGTCATTGTTTGAAGGCAGGGCAAATTTGAACTAACTGAAGGCATGGATGGCTCCTGTTAAGTGGCACCTCAGCCCTGCTTCACCTGCTGAATCAAGGTGGTTCTCTGTGTGGGGTTACTTCTGGCCCCTTACCTAGTAGCCTGAGCCTTGAGCTGGTGAGACCTTGTGTCTCACCCTGCAGCCAGACTCCTTAGGTCTGGTGAGATGTGTGGGCAGGGTGGCGTGGGAAACCTGCCCCACCCCTGCCTTTTGTGCTCCACGTCGGTATAAATGCAAGATGTTCGTCTTCAGGGCAGCTATTAAAGTCAGTAGTAATTATTACAATAGTAACTTCTTATGCTGTGTCCATGCCCCTAAGGCCTTAACCAAATATAACTTAGATGATGATAATTAAAAACAGAAGACTGTGACCCAGTAAAATCCTTCAGTTTGGCACAGACAGCAATGCTGAGGAGGAATGTATGCATCAAATATATAATAAATAAAACGAAGCTGTGCAAATGTAAAGGAAAGAGAATAATTTTGTGTCGGTCAAAATAGCCCCAGGGCTGAGAACAGGTTTGTGCTCAGAGGCTGAGTCCTTTTATGCCACAAACCAGATTTTGTGCAGTCTTTTACTGTGGGGTAATCGCGGAATTCTGATGCTTTCTCTGCAAGGGAGTGCTCCCCGAAATATTATGTCATGTCCATTTGTCACCCACTCTTCCCATTTTGTTTATTTATTTATTACTTTTTTTTTGCTTTTATCAGCAGAGGCTTCTTATCACAGAAGCCTTTGTATCTTCCCAGAGGGGTGTGTGGGGACATTTAGATAACCATCTCTTGCAAGGGTCACTGGTATGCAGCAAGCATGAATGTGAATGTGTTTATGGTGTTCTCACAACTCCTGGCAAGGGGTGCCCATGACCACTAGTTGTCATTTCCAACTCAAGTGCCCTAGGAAAAACTGACTATTCAGTTCCTAGGAATACAAGGCTGGGACCAGGCTGAACCACCTTCTGCTGGATGGAGGCAACAAAGAGAATGGAGGCAACAAAGAGAATGGGTCAACTTGGGAACAGTTTTCAGTAAAGAGCCAAGCTCTAGGGACAATGGTTCGTGTCTCTTACTGGGAGCATGGGAGTTGGTGGTCAATGAATATGCATCCCAGCTTTTCACCAGTACTATCTGCTGCTTGCAATCCTCTATTTGCAATGTTCTGGCATAGAGAAAGTAATCAGCGGGTTGATAACTCTTACCCCAGCAGTATTTTCCTATGCCTGTATTGAAAGTTGAATGGGGTTACTTTTCTACCTGGTGCTTCTCAGTGGATTTCTAGGAACCAGGGAACTGGTGTGAACCAGACCATCAACATCTGTGTTTTGGGTCTATTTGAACTGCACTCACATTTCATGGTACTTCCTGTTTTCCTTCTTGTGCTCTAGGTGACTTTGGAGAAGGTGTTGGGCATAACCGTGTCGGGAGGCAGAGGATTAGCCTGCGACCCCAGAACTGGCCTCGTTGCTTATCCAGCAGGGTGAGTCACTAACCACATTCCTCAAAGCTAGAATAAACCATGACTGATGCATTAACATAAAGATTCGGGGTGTTTCCACTATCATCTTCTACAGGAAGCCTATTTACTGCTCTTTAAACACCAGAGAATGATGAGACTCAGCACTGTTAGTGTAATTGGCAAGGGAGAGGAGTTGCATTATCAAATTTTAATGAGGTCCCTTTTAATGGAACTACTTTCATTCCTCTTGCTCTAAGCTGGGAGTTAAATACATTTTGTGGACTTTTCACTATGTTCTGTAGTGTGATGAACAAAAGCATAATTCAGTATGATCCTCAATCCAATAAATACCTAATGGAGCAAATGATGCTTTCAATGAATTGACAGAAGCTGCCTTGTAGATGCCCTGCAATTTATGACTTACCATGTTCCTCAGGCTAATGTGAGGAAAGATTTCAGGCTTATAGCCTGAACCTGGTTGTATATGGGTTCTTTGGAGTGAAACACATCTGTCAAATGTAATCTAAGTTCCAATAGAAGTATCCAGAAGGAGATTTTGATGGAAAGAAAAAGAGCTACCTATAGGGACATGGGTGAGGGCTGGAGAGGTCTGCTGCGATGCAGGTCTGCTGCTGGCTCTCCATTGAGCTTGTTCTGCTGTCAGCAAGCTAAAAGAGAAGACAAAGGGCACTGTCTCCAAGTCATATTGCATGGACATACTCTTAAGACATGAAGGCCAGAATTAGAAGACAAGAACTTCCTCATCAGTTGTGGATGATCCTTTCAAGGGTCCAATAAGTGTGCTCACAGTATTTAAAGATTCTGTGTTTGTTGCTGAAATGAGAGATGGAGTCAGTGAAACTGGCTAGAAATTTTTGCCTGTCCAGGTGATATCCTAGTTCACCAAATCACAGCATTGCTGTGGTTGGGGGAGCCTCTTGGGATCATCTAGTCCAGCCCTCGTGCTCAAGCAGGGTCACCTCTAGCAGGTTGCCCAGGACTGGCCAGACAGCTTTTGAATATCTCCAGAGATGGAGATGTCACCATCTCGTGGCACCATGTTCCAGTGTTTGACTACTCTCACAGTAATACAAACAAAATAAAAACATGAAAATAAAGGGTTTTTTAAAGATTTATTTTTCCTTTGTATTCAAATGGAATTTAATATGTTTTAACTTCTGCCTGTTGCCTCTTTTTCTGTCAGTGGACAGTCTGTTAATCTGCAGACAATTTCAGTTCCCCATCAGTGTTCAACAGCATCCGTTATGCTTGAACTCTTTGAAGCTAGGCAAATATATTCTGGTGTGTTTTGCCTCTTCTTGTGTATCTTTTCTGGCACTGAGTATGTTCACACTTGAAGTCAGCAAGGAGAGAGAAGAAAATGAGTGCAGTAAACAGCTATTTTGGGCTCTTGCATAGCTGAAGATAGGTTAATTTTTTTAATAGTAATGTCCTTTGATGAGCATGCCTGACATTGATTTAATCAAGTATGAGTACACCTGGGATTTCTTTTGGCTAATTAAAAGGTTATGTGGTTCCTTAGGGCTTTACAGGGGAATTCCTGTCCTTACTTGTTGGTGGTAACATTTCATGGCCTGGGCAGGAATATACTAGATGTGTGTTCTAAAAGTTTAAAGGCTAGTATGACTTGCTGCTTCTGTGCCATGGCTGGCCTGTTTTGTGGTACTGTTGTGATGTGCTGGACTCAAAACAGTCTTGAGCTAACAATCTAATCATCTTGTCATCTTGTTCAGTTTGGGGGTGTTTTTTTGTTTTTTGTGGGGTTTTTTTAGGGAGTTTTTTGTTGTTGTGTATTTTTTTTTCTCCCCATCCTGATTTCCAGTGAATGTCTTTCGATTTGGAAGAATCCTGGCCTTTTTGGTACACTGGCTTAATTTTGTTTATTTTTGTTTCTATTTGAATTACACAGACTCACAGAGTAGGTAGGGCTGGAAGGGACCACACTGAGTCATTCAGTACAACCTCCCTGCTCAAGCAGAGTCATCCTAGTGCGTGTGGCATGGGATTACATCCAGATGGTTCTTGAGTATCTCCAGTGAGGGAGACTCCACAACCTCTCTGGGCAGCCTGTTCAGTAAAGAACTGAACTGTCACCTGAACAGTAGAGAAGCTTTTCCTCATATTCTGGCAGAACTTCCTGTACATCAGTTTCTGCCCTTTGTCTTGTGTCCTGTTACCTGGCTCCATCCTCTGACACCCTCCCTTGAGATACTGATGGACATTGATGAGGTCCCATCTCAGTTGTCTCTTTCCAAGGCCCAGCTTCCTTAGCCTTTCTTTGTAAGAGAAGCTCCAGCTGACCATTCATCCTCCTTGCCCTCCACTGGACCAGGTCCAGAATCTCCATATCTCTCTTGTCCTGAGGAGCACAGAACTGGACACAGCACTCCAGATATGCCCTCACCAGGGCTGAGCAGAGGGGCAGGATCACCTCCCTGGACCTGCTGGCAATGCTCCTCCTGATGAACCCCAGGATCCCATTGGCTTTCTTGGCCACAGGGGCACTGCTGGCTCAGGGACAGTTTGTTGTCCACCAGAACCCCCCTGGCAGAGCTGCTCTCCAGCAGGTCAGCCCCCAGCCTGTGCTGGTGCCTGGGGTTATTTCCCCAGGTGCAGGACCCTGCATTTGCCTTTGTTGGATTTCAGACATTTCTTCACTGCTCATCTCTGCAGCCTCTGGAGGTCCTTCTGAAGGGCTGCACAGCCCTCTGGGGCATCAGCCACTCCTCCCAGCTTTGTGTCATCAGTGAACTTGCTGAGGAGGCATCTGCTCCTTCATCCAAGTCACTGATGAACAAGTTAAACAACACTGGGCTGAGTACTGAACCCTTGGGGGACACCACTTGTGACAGGGTTCCAACCAGACCCTGTGACAGTGTTTATGACCATCTGGGTTCCATTGCTCAGACAGAACTGTGCATTTAGTGGGCACCAAACTACTTATGTGAGTCTGATGAAGCAGACTGGGCATGGCTCATGCACAGTTGTTTCATGGCCTGTCCGTGCAACTTGGCCATCCTCAGCTGTACTCCAGTGATTTCCCCATCCCACTGCTCGTGCAGGGAGGTTTTGCAATGCTGACATGCAGATGCTTTGCTCCTCCAGTCCTACCCCTAAAAGCTGAATTTACGTAACAACGCTGTATTTTCCTAAGAACACTTTCAACATACCTGGATTGATTTGGTTGAGATCAAAACAGTTGCCCCAGGCATTGTGACTTCATCCACGTCAGGTATACAAGCAACTGTGTGAATGAGGACTTGTGCATAAGAAGCTTTGGTATTCTTTGAGCATAATCTTAATTTGGGTCTCTGGTTTGCCTAAAATAATTTTTTAAAAAAGTGATTATTTTTCTGAGTTTTCTCTTTCCTGGAGTTTCTGAAATCTCCTGGGAAGTTTCTTAAACTGATGAAAGAAGCAATTCCCAAAGCAACAAAACTCATTCCAGCTCCACTGTGGTGCCAAAGAGCTGAGTGTTACATTGTTTTTTCCTTTTCTTCTCAATGGCTTTTGCACATATTATCCTTTCTCTGCTTTGACCCTAATGAGGCTCCCTCTCTAGCAGTGTGAGACAGCAGCTGTGCTGATCCTGTTATGTTCTTTGTGGGATGCTTGTGTTATAGGAGACCTTTTCTTCATGTCAGTGATAAAGGGCTAAAGGCACTGAGTGCTGCAGATATTCCAGGCTACCACTTGCATTTAAAGCTGTTGTCTTGGGAGATAAGACAACGTAAGACATAAAATTCTACCCTCTGCAAAGGTCTTACATCTGATGCCTGTGTTCACCTGTTTTTATATTGTCAAGTGAAACAAACCCAAAGTTGCTTAATTGGATCTCTGTTTGGGTTTTGCAGTGAGTAACAAAGTTGTTCTTTTGAAGGGATTTAAGGGGTACAGAAATGTATTTTATCTCTCTCCAAATTTTTTATCTCTTGTGGTAGGACCAATGCTCTGATCTTCTTTTGTTTCAATTCTCCTTCCTTGCATTTTCCCTGCTCTTCTCAGTTTATTCTCTTTTGATTTTTTTTTTTTTTTGCAAGTAGCTGGTTGAGGCTCTGTTTCCTAGAAACAAGAAGAGAAACAAAACTAAGAAAATCCTCTGAGGATGACTAACATTAAAAAAGGAAAAAAAAGGGTGTGTGAAATGTCTATCATTTAAATTGTAGAGCAGCTGCTAAGATAGCTTCAGTTAGCTTATCTAGTTTTGATTTTGGTGTTTCATTTACTGTTGTTTTTTAAGCCTTGTAGGTTGGTGTGACTGATTGATTGAATTTTACTTCTCATTGTTCTTTTCTTGGCTCTCAGCTGATCCTAAGATCTGGTTGGGAACCTTAGCTTCAGATGAGGCACTTGCCTGCTTGAGGAAGCAGCCTGTACTTTTACTTCTGAGGAGCAGGAAAATAGCACTTTGTGCCTTTAGTGTGCAATGCCTTTTAACTATACTGTTATGCTCTGGTCAGCTTAAGCATCCCTCTAGCTCTGCTCATCAATTTGGAGCCACTCTGATAGATTTCAGGGATTTTTTTACATTAGTGCTCCTTGCTGGGAAGACTGGTATTTGATACATAGCACATGTGCTGAGTTGATCAATCTCAACCTGCATAATCTTTTTTTCTTTCCCCCTTTCAGCTCTTGCATTGTTCTTTATGTACAGCAGCTGCTGCTAAAGGCAGCTATGGGTTTAATATAGGGAATTCTCTCTGAGACATAGTAAAATGAGTTTTTCTGGCTTTCCGTCAGAAATTATGTAGACAGTACAGACACAGGCCCCTGGCTAGCTCTGTGTGTGTGCACAGTACGTTTGCTGAACACATGATTTGGATGCCCCTGTATTCTGTCCTATTTCAGAACGAATCATCCTTACTTGAAGGTAGGAAGGTAGGGACAATAGAAGACAGATGATGAAACTTAAGATGAAGATACTGAGTCTTTTTTCGTGCTACTTTTTGCTGCATGATCTGGTTGAAGAGTTAGACTTGTTTCTTCTTCAGCTTTATCACCTTGGGGTTTTTGTTTCATTATTTGGTTTGTTTGGTTCTGGTTTTTTTTTTTTTTTTTTTTTGAAAATAGGACCAGTAATATTCCAAGGTAAATAATTGTGTGAGTGTTCAAATAAGAAAACTGCACAGTTGTCTGGGTCAATTTTTATTTTACTGCAATTGTGGTGTTCATGCTGCATGTCAGTGCTGCAGCCTCTCGTGTGCTGACCTGCACTGCAGCAACATCCAGCCACGGTCTCATCTCTTTTCACTGTGTCTTCCCCCCTTGCACCCCTCTTCCTCAGCTGATTTGCAGTGTGGAGTGGAAGCTACTTAACTCTGTCAGCCCTTCTGAGTCATACCCCTCCTGGCTGTCAGGTCCTGCGCTGACAGGCAATGATGATGGTCCCTAACACAGCAAAGGGAGGAAGGGGATGAACAGGAAATGAGAAAATAGGTTTTAATCCATCTAGGAGCCTGCTCAACACTCAGTCTCATATAGCTGAGTGTTAAATCCCTCTGGAAGCTGAAAGAATGAAGATTTTTCTTTTCCAGAAGTGATTGTTGGTTTGCTTTCAAGCAAACCTCTTTCCAGTTCCGGTAGATAGACTGTAAGGCTGAGTGGTTTCCAGCCCATCCACATATGGAGTCTCTTGGAAAGTTTTAGTCATAATTTTCCATCATTATATAGATAGATTACTGCACAAGGTAATAAATTGTCAGTTTAGAACAATTTCTCTTTACCTTAAGCTGTATGTAACCCACAATGGAAGAATAACCTTTAGGATAAACATTGTGTAACTTGAGCAGGTATGATGTTGTCTTGCTCCTTTTTCCTTCGTTAAAGTGGAAGGTTTTGGTCAGTGAGGTACAGTAACAAATTGTGAGAGGCAAATCTAACAGGTGACTGATGGTGAATGAGGCAAAGTGTTTTTCTGAACTGGGATCTTTCCAAGACACATGACCATTTTGGCCAGGTTAGAACTAGTGGTGACATGGATAATGAAATTCTGATTTGTAAGATAACAAGTATTGCTGCCTTATTTCAGTGCCTGTTTTTATTAACTGATTGATCACATTGCTTGGGTGTCACAATGGTAGTTGCCTTTAGAAAACTCTAGGTGCACAGAAGGAATCCACTTATTTTAGAGCCAGTAAATGGTACATGTGCAGTTTGAGCAAAGCTCTACTGCTCTGTGCAGGTACAGTTCTTCATTAATTTTTGGTTGACATAAACACTACTGCTATTGGGCTGTATCCCAAATGCAGCCTGAAGTGGTACAGGGATTTTGAAATACTTGAGCTGCTGATTTGCCAGTAGATAAATCCACTGCTTCTGGTGCTGCCTCCTTCAAGTTTACTTACCTAAAGCACTGAAGGAGAAGTTCTGTGCTTTCTTTTTATGTTCTTTTGTAAAGGAGAATCCTGTGGTGTTGTAAAGATGTAGAAGCCTACCATAAAACGAAGAAAAGTTCTTGTGAATGGTTCAAAGCAAACTTCAGCATCTTTGGTCACATCAGAGGCAGCTTGCTTTGTCCTCTTTGAAATAGGACAGTTGTCTTTCAATAGTTAGATCTCTTCCTCTTTCCCCTCCTCATCACCCAGGAATCTCGGGTGTTGTTAATACATTTCTTCTGTGAGGCTACTTTGCTTAACGGGCCATCTGGGGAGATTTTCCAGCTGGCACAATTGTGGTGATGGGCTCAGAGATGAAGATAAGAAAATCCCCTTAAGTGAGATCATTAAACACGATTCGAATCTGTACTGCAGAATGGTTTGAGTTGGGCCATTACAACCAAACCAAACAAAATTTTCTGTGTCAAAAGTGAACAACACTGGGTTTCAAAAACATGTGTCCAAAAAGATGATAAAAAGTACCCAAGCCCTTCCTTCCCTTTCCTTCCCCAGCAGTAGCAGATTTCTCAGAAAGAAGCAAGGATACTTTGTGTCTCAAATCTCTCTGTCTTAAATACGCACTGGACAGAAAGAAATGTATCTGCACTGAGGCATGAGGACCTGAGGTGTAAAATACTTCCTTTCACTACTTGCCTCTATTAATGTAGATTAGGAGGAGGGGAGGGTGCAGCTGAAGAAGTAGCTGTAGAGAAGAAGGGTGGGCTGAAGAAGGCTGTCTTAGTTTTTGGCAAGAGAGTGTAGTCTGCACTTGGGACAAAAGAATGGAGATACCCTCTGCAACAGTGCTTTATTTCAGGCCAAATAGTTGTAATGGATATTTTAATTTACAGAGATGGATTTAAGGGGGCTGTGGCCTCTCCTCTGCTCTCTTGCAGTTGACCCATGACATTCACAAGTAACAGTCATGCAGTCTGGAGCAATTGCCCTCTTCAAATTTAGATAGCAGCTAGATCCAGTTCTGAATCTCCATCATTGCAGTTCAGACAGAAAAGGTCCTGCCTGCTGGAGTAGGGGCAATCTTTCTCGTGTGAGCTGTTTCCATACATCCATAACATCTAGACAGGAATTTCTACATTGTTTTTTTCTTGGTCTCCCTACTTGTGAGTACTGGATACTTTCACTTTGAATCCATGTCTCTAATAAAACTGCACCTAAAAAGTAGAATTGTTTGCTGAACAGTTGTGTATTGATCAGTTCAGCTGTAACCTTGCTTGGTTTGGCAGAAGAGATTAATAAGCAAAGAAAGCAGTACTAGCAATCACCTGGAGCTGTAGGCAAACTCCCCTGGTTTAAGTCTTTACCAGAATTGGAGTCAAGCCTCTTAAATTGACTTCCAGGCAGTTTTCATCACCCAGTTCCCTTGTGCGTGTGTGTGTGTGTGTGGCTGCTTTTGATCTCTTGTCTAATTAATTAAAATTCTTTACCTTTGACAACCAGCGGAGGACATAACATTTGGTAGAATCTTAAATAATAAAGTAGCTGTGAAGCTTCAGACCTGCAGCAAACCTGTTGCCCAGCAGAAAAGGGGGAAAAATAGGACAAAACCTCAAAATAGCTGGACAAAAAGGCTTCTTACTAAACCAGAGAGAGACTGTGTCAAATCTGCCAAAAGTACTGCAGCATACTTTGAAGACTGCAGCCCTGGGGTGCTGTCAGGCAGCTGGAGGGAATGTGTTGAGAGCTGAGGCCCTGAGTCTGAGAGTTCAGCTGCTGGATGGGGAGTTGACTAATGCCATCTTTACCAGCTATGGAGTAGCTCCTGTGGTGGACAGTGGGAATCTTGTGGAATGCTTGGATTCAGACCTTGTGTGGCTTTTACGTTGTGTCACTCTTGGTATTGAAAGATGAGTCAGGGCAGTGCTGATGTTTGGTGTTACCAGGTCCCTTTCAGACAAGCTGCTGTTCTGTACACAGAGCTTCTGGGTGCTTGTCCCAAGTGCCAGACACTAATCCAGCCTTCAGGTTACCAGGGGGTGGGTCACTGTTCTGCAGCCAGCCGCTACAGCTTGGGACAAATAGAGATGTAACGTGATGCTTTATCCTACAGTTACTATTTGAGGATTTGGCATCAGCAGTAGGTCTGATATGGCATCCTCCTTCAAGCCTCCAGGTACCAATGTATCTGTTTATTCCCTGTCTTTCAAGGGAAACCATGTGATATAAGCCCTTTCTTCCAAAAAAATCTTTGTGTACCTCACTCTATGTGGGATCAGCCTGTGCTCATCCATGCTTTTGTAATGTCTCCTTTCTGTCAGGCACCTGGTAAAGGCTGGCTTTGCAGCTGAGCTCAGTGTAGGAGCACGTTGCTGCATCCCCGTCTGGCTGCAGAACCTTCTGTCCCAGAAGGAGCACAATCTGTGACTCCCCTTCCAGTGCCAGGACCTGTGACAGGCAGTACCTTCTCTCTGCACTCAGGGGTGAATCAAAGTTGAAGTCTGGTGGCCCTTGGTAAAAGTTTGCTGCTGTTTATAAAAACAAAACAACACAAGCCAAAAAACCTCAACCAACCCCAACCAAACCCCCAAAAGCCACAACAGGAAGCCTTGACTTGTTAAGACTGCCAGATGGTTTTTGATATCTAGATTGAATTGAGAACTTTTCAAGGGAATGGTCCAACTGAAATGAAACATTTTGGGACATGTTTCACAAATTTGTTCACAGGAAATCTGTAGAGATAGGGAATATATGAGAAGAGTCAGATGCCTTTCCCCAGAAAGAGCAGCCTGAGGATCTCCTCTGGATGTGGGAGCCCTGCTTTGAATTGAGCAGAAAACTGAGTTCAGTTCAGAGGTGAGCTGATAACTGTACTCTTCCTTCCCATTTTCACCTTAAAATTTGTAGGGTTGGGTCCAGGAAAGTCATAGAATCATAGAATTTGGGTTGGAAAGGGACCTTTAGAAGCCGTCTAGTCCAACCCACCCTGCAGTGAACAGGGACATCTTCAACTAAACCAGTTTGCTCATCTATTACCCCTCTGGACAACCTGTTCCAGTGCTTCACCACTTTACTTTTTTTTTGTAAAAAAATTGTAATTTGAATCTATTCTCTTTTAGCTCAAAGCCATTCTCCCTATTTCCTACTACAACAGGCCCTACTAAAAAGTTTGTCCCCATCTTTCTTGTAAGTCGCTGTTATGTATTGAAAAGCCACAGTAAGGTCTCCTGGAGCCTTTTCTTCTCCAGGCTCAGCTCTCAGCCTGTCCTCACATGAGAGGTGTTCCAGTCCTCTGGTCATTTTTGTGGTTCTTCTCTGGACCTGCTCTAACAGGTCCATGTCTTTCCTGTCCTGAGGATTCCACACCTGGATGCAGTACATCAGGTGGTGTCTCACCAGAAGTGTGTTGCTCTGTATTCTTTATGTTGCTCTGTATTTGGAATGATACTGAATATTTTTCCAAAGGACAGGAAGACTTTTCTGAAAAAAGCCAGCAATGAGAAAGAGACAGTGTATCGTAGGGCATGGGGAACAGACTTCTTTTCTTTATGTTTTTCGTCTCATGGGACTGGATGGTAGAGAAAATCACTTTGTTTCTCTCAGCTTGCACCTTTTCCTAAAAATAAAAGTAACAGTTTTCTATTTTCTCCCTTATAGATAATAGAAGTTGGATATGAAATAATGATTGTATTAAAAAAAAAAAAAAAAAAAAGGAAAAAAGGGATAATATGAAAGACGCTGTGTTGTACACCAGTCCTTACCTGTTTGGTCACTCTTTTTCAAAGACCACACACTAACCTTCCCTCAAGGTGGTAAAGCCCTTGAGATATGCTGTGTTGCCCTTCAGAGCCTCTGCAGTGTGATGCTCCTGCTCAAAGCCCCACAGCTGGTTCCACAAATGGGACGTGAGCTCAGCTGACGCTGTGGTACGTGTACACACAGAAAGTAAGGACATGATTATGGCAAAAAACACCAGATGCTACTGGCTCCAATCCTTCTGTGTCCTTGTTTTCACCTTTTCCAAGTGCTGAGCAAGCCTGGTTCTTAGAGAGAGAGGAGAGCAAAATGGGGCAGTGGTGGAAAAAATGCTTTCAGAATGGTTTGTAGAGGGAAATGGGATGGCGTTTATGTAAGCATCTCTTCAATTCTCCCCCCCCTTTTTTTTTTTCCTTTCTGAACATCAGAATGCTTTTACATGCAAATTCTTTGATTACTAATAACCTTTGGACTCTGACCCTTCAGTACTGCAGCATGACAGACAATTGTTAACTATAAGCAACTTTTGAGCTTAACTGATGGTGAAGTTGGGGATGGTTTTCAGTGTAAGAATGAATTGCAGGACCCTTATTATGGTCCAAAGAAGGCTCCTTGCTTGCATTGTCTGTGTAGGCAGTGTGCATGTGCTCTTCCCAGCAGTGATGGAAAATCTTGGAGAGGGGTTTTGTTCTGTATGTGACGCTGCAGTGGTGTGAGTGAGCTGTAAATGAAGTTGGGCACTGTGGGTAGGGCAAGTAGTTAGCTTCTGTCCCATGCTGTCTCACACAACTGGTGTGGCAGGTCCAGGCACTGCCTGTGCAATGTTTCTTGGGGGGCCAAAAGTATTAGCTGAGTCCTTCTGAACATTAATGTTAGTGTGGATTCTTGCTGTTGCCAAAAATGTTAGTGATGAAGAAAGTGAGAGCAGGGAAATGGGAATGCTTTTACCTTGGCAAGGCTGCAATGAAAATTCTTGTCACAGCAAAAGCACTTAACTGCCCTTGAAATTTCCCTGTGCTGGATTCCCAAGGCTGTGAGGAGGGGAAGTAGGGCTTTTTGGAGGAGTCCTGCAAGTTTGTTGCTGTTTGGGTTGCCTGACAAACCGTATTAAGGAAAACTACATAGTACATATTTCTTACTGCTGCCATCCTAGTTCCAGGGCAAATATTTCAGTTCCCTCAAAAGGAAAGTGCCATCCTGCCTGTCACAATAGCTACAGCAGTTGCTGTTTTCACGATTATATTGGTCATATATGATTTTAACCTGCCTTAAGAGAAACCCTGGCTGTCCTCAATCCTTTAGTGTGTCAATTGGATTTTTAAATCGAGAAGCAAGGTGGTAATAATCCCATGTAGATGGCTCGTTTGTTATTTTGTGCTTTGATCTCATTAACCAGCATGTGAACTAAAGGGAAATTGCTGTTTAAAAGAAAAAAAGGGGGAGAGGAGGAGGAGGCGGCCAGGGAAGCAGTCCTGTGGTGAAGGTCATAAACTTGCAGTTTATGTGCAAAGAAATGGAAGTAAGAGAATAGGCATGACTGCTTTATTTAAAACAGCTAAACACTCAGGTAGAGCTCTGCAAGTGGGAAGCCTTGACAGGTTTGGAAAACTATTGCATGCTGGTGAAATAGGGAAGAGGAGTGTTGCAAAGCTCTCAGTACCTTAGCTATTTTGGAACATGTAGGCCTTTTCTCAGCTTGAAGCTCTGCAACCTGCTGGGGTTTGCCCATTAGCTGAGAAAGGAGGGGGCTGGCAGAGAGCACGGGTGCCCAAAAGCCTGTGCACCTGCAGGTAGCAGCCTGCTCTCTGCTCTACCTGCTCTGGATCTCTCCAGTTACACCTCCTAGCAACCAGTGCCTTGGTGCAGCAACACCACTGGCCTGTGAGCCAAGTCCTGAGCTTGCATAAGAGCAAGGGGGGTGGGGAGTGGGGACTGAATAGCAAAGTCTGGGTTGAAAATGAGATACCAGCCGCCTCAGCTGAGCTCCACCCTTTCTAAGAATCTCAAAACAGGCACTGTGTCTCCTGGCAACCTTGACACAAATCACAGAGTTTAGCTTAAAAGAAGTACATACAGTCCAAAGGACATATCCCATCCCCAGGTGTGAACAACAAGGAGTCACTGCTTTTCCTCTTTCTGGAAGACCTGGCACTGTAGATGGTCTTGGGTTTCACTCAGTGTCAGAAGGCAATGAGTTAAAGGGGAAAGAGAATCATGTTAGGATAGCTACGAAGTGCCAAGAAATGGTGTATTTTGTTTATTGTAAGCATGCCCTGACTATTGCTTAGGAACCAGATGTAGGACTTGGCCCCCTCCCTGCTGCACTGGAAGATGTGCCCTGCAATGCATGCACACATTGGCCTGTTGTGCACCTGAACCTGGTTCTTTCAGCTGGCACCCAAGGACTGACAAAGCTGATACCAGCCAATTTCTTGCCTTTGTAGTCAGTTGTTATGCTTTTGCAATGCTGACCTAGTATTTTTTAGGAAGTACTCTTAGTCTTGGACTCTAACCTGACAGCATTTCTCTGTGACAGGAGATGTAGATATACAAGAAAGCAAAACTGAATTTTATCATGATTGCTTCTCCTTCCAGGAAAGCTGTCCTTTCAGATCTCCCAACAACTGATGCTCATTAACTAGTCTGAAGAAAAATTTTAATGCATTTAAAATGCTATGTATTATGCAGAGATAGAGGTAAAGCAGAAGCAAATGTTCATCTTTTGTTAAAGGCAGAGCTGTCACAAGACTTCTAAAAGATAACATGGGCAGAATTGAACTTTGCCAATCTGGCAACGTCTGAGCTGCTCCTTCTCTGAGAAGTGGCAAGGCTGGGAAAGGGAACTGGCACGAGCTGTGGATGTTTGGGGCTGGGAGCTGCAGCAGGCTTCCTGTGCATTGTGGTGTGGACAGTTGTGGGGAGAAGCAGCCCCCCCGCCCCTTCGTTCAGCATCTGCCAGCCTGACCTTGTAGGGTGCTGAGTAGGCAAGGCTGGCAGGAGGCTTTAGTGCCTTTTTGTGGATCTGGCAGCCTGCTGCCCGAGGCAACTGTGAGCTTTACCCATGCCTAGAGGAGCAGAAAACAACTGGCACTTTGAGCAAGTGATTCTTTAACTTCATGCTTTCCAAGAAGCATTTTTTTTTCTTCTGTGTGTGTGTTTGGTGTGGGATTTTTTGTTTGTTGTGGTGGGTTTTTGTTTGTTTGGTTGAGTTGTTTTTTTTTGTGTTTGACACTCTTGCAGAGATATGGCCTGGATTATGCTTACTGAAGCATTCAAGGGGAAAAGCTGCTCCAGTTTCTTTGCCGCAGTGGGGGCTTTTGCTGCCTGCTCTGGAATGCAGGAGAGATCAATAATGGGTCAATGGACCCTGGAGGGGTTTGCCCGGTACCTTACCCCACGTGTGAGCATCCAGAGAGATGGTGGTGGGGAGGGGGCTGGCAGACAGGGTTAAATTTAATTGCTTTTTTGTTTTACTCCTTTGAATGATGCCATTTTAATATTGATACACTTTGTGCTCATGGTAAAACAGTTAAAGCCTTGAGGCATCAGCCATGAGCTGTCACGTCGGTCTGCCCCAGATGATTAATTTGATCTATGGATCTTTCTCCCTGCTCTTGAGTTGCTCAGGCACAATGAGGGAATACTCTGGCTGTGCATGCTGCTGGAAACAGAGGTGTTGGCCAATTGCTTAAAAGCAGGATATATTTTTCCTTTGGGATTTGGTTTTAAAGGAAGACATATATTCAGCTTTTGAGGCTTCATGGCATGGTGTCAACTGCTCTTGCAGAAGAATTGGTGCAAACCTGAAGTGTAGAGCCAGATTTCTCTGTGTAATCCCAGCTGGGTCTGCAAATCTCTGCAAGGAGCTGCTTGATCCCAGGAGGGTACCTTCAGAGAGCTCCCATCTTCTCTTGTTATACCATTGGATTTGAAAGCTGAATTTGCTCAGCACTCGGTGGCAGATTTGATTATTCTGCAGTAATTTTATTGTAAACTTTTCTTTATCTTTTTCTTGCCTTTCCTCTAAATTGCTCTTTGCCTGCTTTTTAAAGTTTAATTTTTTTTCTTGAACTTGTCTTTCATTGCTTTCTCTTCCCCTCTATGTGTGTCTTTTCTCTAAGGTGTTTGCCTTGGGCTTTGTTGTTCATGGGCAAAGAGGAAGCACCCCTTATCTATGAGCTATGTATGTGCATAAATAAAAAAGGCAGGAATTTATTGTTGGTATAACTGAATTCATAACACTCTAATTCAAGAATCATTTTACTTTACCACTAGCTATGACAGAAAAAGGACTAATAATGCATTAGGGTAATTCTATATAAAAATGTCTCAATAATTGTGATAATGCAGTTAAAACTGCAATACATTTTTTTTTCTATTTGGTTTTCTTGGTGTTATGCTCACCCTTATGCTGCTCCTCTGGATCTTAAAGTCTGTTGTTGAAGGTAGATCTTCAGCTTTGTAGCCCTTCTCTGGGAAGAGTATGATGTGGGTTTTATTGGATTCTTCCTTACTCCAGGGTTCATCTGGGTAATTTTTTATATGTTTGCTAATACACTTGCACATTTTGCACTTGTACAGTTCCACAATGCTTCTGGAATTCACTATATATGGTGTCTTTAATGCATGTTGGATAATTTGTTCTTTGTTTTCTTTGCTACCCCTAAAAGCTGTTGTTTTTCAGCTCCAGGTTTGTAATTTTTTAACAGACAGTGGGAGCATTGTTTGCAGCAGTTTGGTCTCCAATGGCAAGCATGTACCTTCTCTCTTATCATCCCATTCCTGTACTCCTCTGCACTGCATCCTGCTTTTCCACTTCTCAAGGCCTCTGCTCTCATACCATGCCAGAACTTTTCTCCACTATGCAGTCATTAGTTGTAAATATCTCAGTCTACATAAAATAGCTGTTGGTCAATGTTGTTTATATAAAACTATGGTTGTACTCCACAAAAGATAAACAGAAGTAAAACTAATCATCTATAGGCACCTGGTCAGCTAGAGAAATTGCTGTCACAGCTCAACCAAGTAAAACAGCTCCAAGCAGGTCAAGAAAAGTTCAGAGCACGCAAACCCAGGAAGCCCAAGGCCTTTGAGACTCAATAAAAAGCTTGTGGCCTGTTGCTGAAAATGGCAAATCTGGGACTGTCAGCCAGATACTGATTGAAGAGAGACTGGATCTTGAGAGCCTGTGGAGGGGTGGAGCACAATTGGGGAGGAAGAGATCCCCAAAGCAGGTGTCTTGGCTGGTCTGTCAGGACAGATAGTTGTTATTTTCTCCTTGTTGGTGTGCCTGGGACAGCTGTAACTTTGGGAGATCTCAGCATATGGTAACAGGTCCTTTCCCAAGAATTAACAGAGTATGCTGTGATTCTGTAGTGTTCATCCTGGAAAAAGTTGCATTCTCTGTCTTGCATGTGAAGCTCTTCAGGTTTTGAGCCATGTTCTGGCTGTTTGTTTCATCTCTCTTGGTCACACCTGGAAGCAGCCAGATGCTGCTCAACCTCCATTTCCTAGCACTTCTCAGACTTTCTTGTCTGTCTGATCAGCACGTTTTCTGGTCATTAACTATCTCAGTGATCCTTTTGTTCCTCCAGTCTACTTATCATCAGTTGCCCATTGCTCTAACCCCTGGGGCTGCTGCTCATCTGCAGTATTCTGTGGGTGTTTGCCAAGAATGCTGAAATAAAATGCAGCTCTGCAACTCCTAGCCCAGTTGATCTGATACTTCGTGTAGGTGTATTGCTGGCATTGCTTCTCTGCCCTAAGGAAGTGAGTGGTTTTGGAGAGGGAGGGAGAAGTATGCACTCTCTATGTGAGTGTAAATGTTATAGTCAGCTGTGAGCCATATGTATGCAGTGTCTGTGTATATACCTACATATATGTCTGTGTGTGTCTGTACAGGCATTTGTCATCAGTGCCCTGTCTCTTTTGAAGCTTGTCAGATCTGCAGACTGACAGACATTTCTGTCGGTGTAAGTACAGCTGCTGCTTTGTGTGGCTTCATTTTTCTACCTACCTTTGCTGCAGGCTGGAGGACAGGTGGAATATTCTGCAATGCAGTAGAGATGGTCTGTCCCTGATTCTGCTAGGACAGGGTTTTATTCCTGGTTTCTCATTCATGAGGATTTTTTTCCCCTCTCCTGGCTTTGATGTGTTGAAGGGAATGGGGTTGTTTTGAAGGTGAAGTTCCTGCTGAATCACTGGTGACTAGGTAGCCATGAGCCATAGCAATTAACTGGAAACATTTTCATCTTCCTTGCAACTGTAATGATTCCCAGTTAGTAAGCTGGTTTAAATTTCATGGTTTTCCTCTGAGGCCTTTTTTCCCCTCCGCTTTCCCTACATGCACTTCTTGCCCAAGTCTTTCACAATCTATGTCTGGCTTAGCTCTTTGCCTCCCAGAAAAGACGCCTCCTTATTGTGCAGCTCTGTAAAAAGCCATCACTCTCCTGAGGGCACTACTGCCATATCTCTGGCTCCAGTGTGGCTCCTGTGGAGTTGTGTACAACTTATCCAGTGGGGGACGGGACCCGGGCTGTCTTTCCTCACTGCATCCATTTTGTATGAAGTATTTCCTGAGTCATCACCCTGTTTTCTATTTGCCCAGTGCCAGAAGGGTTGCCAATTTTAAAAATCTTCCTCCTCTTCTTCTGCTCTACCTCCTTAAAAATAGACCTTGAAATAGCATGAAAACCTCCAATGGTAGGTTAAGGATTTTTCACATGCAATAGTTGCAGGAGGTGAGGATATGTTTCAGTGAGATCAGCTGGATCTGCTAGAAATCACTGTAGCCAGCCCATGTGGACAGGCAGCATCTTTGCTCTAGGAGGGGGCAGGAAGGAAAACTTCTGCAGTTTCTCATCTGTGGTCCTGGTAAAGCTGAAACTTCAGTGGTGCCTTCAGTGGATGCAAGAAGAGAGGCCTGGGTTGATCGATGTTACAGTCACAGTCTCTGCTCTTTATTGGATATTTTTATCTGTTCATGTGTTAAGTTTTTTTAAAGTATTTTAAAAGCATTTTGGGTGCTGTTTCAGATCTGTGCATCTGTTCTCTGCCATCTGCAGCTTGAGGTTAGAGACACAGCTGGTTGTTTTCAAGATGTAGTCTGGCAGGTGTAAAGGGGCTGCTGAGAGCAGCCAGTGGAAGCTGTTGGCTGTGTGTGGCAGGAGTTCATGTTGGCCCTCCTGTGCAGGGCGGGAACTGGGGAGAAGCTCTCTGGGCACTCAGCCCTGTCCCCTCATCTGCAGCAGGGCCTGTTGAGGTAGACAGGCATAAACCACATTGGCAGCAGCAGATCGTGAGGATGGTAGCATCCCTGCCAGATGACAGGGAGAGAAAGCTGCCTGTTTTTCTGGATGTCATCAGATCACATAGGAATTGGTGGAGATTTTGCAGGGGCTTCAGCTTTGAGGCTCAGTTAGTGTAATGGACAAGGTGAATTCAGTAGGCTGAAATGGTGGTGAGAACAGAGACTGCCCTTATCGGTTTGGGGATTATCCCTATAAATCCTTGTCAGTTCAGCTCTGCTGCAATTTCCTCTGCTGCTCTCTCTCCTCTAGCTGTGGGTGCACACTGTTTTAAGATATCTCTGAAAGTCGAATTTCTGGAGGCTGAGAAAAGAGTCTGGACAAGTATCTTAAAATATGCCCTGTTCTTCCCTAGGACTGGGCTATTGGAGGCAAGAAATTGGACTTGAGTGTGTCACAGTTCTTCCTGTGGTTTTTGGAGCAGAGCCTATTGTGTGATGTGTTTGAGCTCCCACTCCTGCAGATTTGGGGTGCCATGCAGCCTTTTAAATAGAGCAAGTGTATTCCTGGTTGGCAATCAGAAATTTCTACACTTTTAGTTTAGTGACACTAAATATATCACTGACTTTCTTTTTCACAGTGGGTTTCTTGTTCAGCATTTGTGGCTTTTCATTAGCCCTTGTTGGTTTCTGAAGCATGAATTTAGCTGCACCTCTCAGGCTCCCACCTTTTTAGTTCCTTCTGTCACAGATTGGTACAGGAAGCTCTGGAGGCTTTTCTGCTCAGGCAGTGACACCCAGCTCTTAACCTCTCAACAGATAGATCTTTCTTCTCAGCTTGCATGTAATTAATACAGTTTGCATAAAAATACCTATTCACTTACATAGTCAGTGTGCACATCCTCTCATCACTGTTACCCACTCCCAGTACTGTCTGTGAATTAAAGAAGCTTTTTGGCAGGAAGAATTGCCACATAGAAAATTAACACCAGTTTCTGTAGACACTGCTTTGCTCTGATCAAGCTTCCCATGGCAACCAATGCAGTGTAAAAAAGATTTTGTTCTTATCAAAGTCTTTTTTTTCCCCCATGCATTTAGTGCATAGGAAGCTATTGCACTCTCATTTGAATAGCTTTGGGTGGGAGGAAGAGAGCAAAGTATGAGCCAGAAATTGAGAAATGGACCAGTTTTATAGGGATGGGACTGTTTGCTCTTTTCATTTATTCTTGCAGTGGCATGAAAGGAGTATATTGGGGGGGGGGGGGGGGGGGGGGCGGGGGAAAGAAAGCTAATGTTTGTTTTGATGTGTTAATGGAGTTTTCTTTCCTCTGTACAGCATCCTCTTTACAGCATAAGCTCTATGCATTTGGGAGAGGAGGACTTGACACATGACCTTTGCCTACAGTCATGTGTCCCATGAGATAGGGCAATGCTGAGTTGGTTGGTAGCTTGGAAAGGAATGCTACTGCAGCCTTTTAATTTTCCCAACCCCCTTGTAAGGGGAACCTGTAGAGGAAGGCAAAGGGAAAACAGACTTCTGCAGAGATTTGGTTTTTGTCAGCTTGCTGTGGAAGGAGATGGCTGGGGTAAGGCAGCTGATAATAGAGGGATGTTTTGGGAAACAAGAGGACAATGAAAAGAGTAAAATACCCAGAAACTATGATTTGGTAAGTGCAGAAGTGAAGCCAGTAGGAGAAAAGTCAGAAGTAAAGGTGGAGGAAGCTGCATGGAGTGACCCACTGCCACTGACTTAGTGAGTCAGATACTTTGTGTAAATGTGATACTGACATCTGATTCCTCTCCACTCCTTATACGATATTTAGCCTAGTAAAATTGCTTATTTTTTATATTTTTGGGTCTTTTTGCTTTTGCTGGAGCAATTGAAACTGCTGTGACATTCTGTGCCTACCCTCTCCTTTCCTCTCCCTCTCCCCCCTCCCTCCCTGTTTTTCATTCTGCATATATGATGCACAGTTGTGAACATATAAGATAGTGCCTTCATGGAGGTTTGGAAAGCTCTGCAAGGAACCTTTCTTGTTGGCTGATAGAAATGGGCTCCCTGATGGACAATGCTCATGTTGTTGGTAAAAGCCTTTGACACTGCTGTGAGAGCTAATTCTGTCCTTCCCTTGTGTTACCCCCACAACAAAGAGGCATACTGGGAAAGATTGCCCAGCCAAGCTGTTTATAAAAGCTGCTTGCATCAGGAAGGTGTGCTTAATGGTTGTGAGGTGGCACCATAGACCCAGAAATAATACCTTTCAATATGTGTGCCATTGCCAACAGCCTGTGCAGGAACCAGCGTGCAAACAAACAGGACACTTGATCTCAGCTGGCTGATACATGGTTTGTACAGCAGTAATCCATAGAGCAGTGAATAGTTTCTATAAATGTCTTGGAAATCAGAATATGCTTGTGGATTAAAAAGGTGCTGTGATCATCAAGCCTTGTCTGCAGCTGCAGAGCAGTTAGGGTTTGTGCTCAAACAAAAGTGCTAACAGTGTTGATGTTCTCAACAGCTAATGTGTGCCAGGCTCTACAGGTCTCATGTGAGGTGTTTCTGGAGCTAGCCTTAGTTTGCATGTTGGCACTAGCGTTCAAAAATCCCTCTTTGGACAAAGGTGTCTCAAACACCTGAATTTGTTTTGAAAGCTTCAGTTTGAGAAAGGGGTGGAGGGTGCAGAACAGGTGATGTGACCATTGTGGAACTTTGGGTTTGAAGTACTTTGCTTTGTCTACATGCATTGTTGGAAGCTGTGAATAAAAAGATCAGTGCTCTCTTACCAAGCATCCTTTCCTATCCCTCTAGCTTAAAATACTGAATGCAGACTTACAAAGAAGCAGACAAAGGTGGAGGATGGTTAGATGGGTATATGTTCTTTGATGCAACTAATTTTCCATGGTAGTTGTTGTTATTATTTTAACTAATGTAAGATTAAAACAAGCATAAATGGAAAGGAGTAGATACTTTGACTCTCTCGAGGGCTTGATAGCCTTACTGGACTAGGAGGCAGTGTGGAGTAGGTGGGTCAGCAACCCGATCATTCAGTATCTCCATTCCATTTATTTTTTTAGCTTTCCTTTGCTAAAACAGAGCATGCTCAGAGTATTAATGGGCTCTGAACTGACTTATTTAGGAAGCTGCTGCAGGTTCTGCTGGACTGAGCTGAGCTGTAGTGTCTGAGCAGGCAATGGAGGCTACCCTGTGTCATTGAACTGCTTAGGTTGTAAAAGAACCTGAGATCATGGACTACTAACACTGCCAAGTCACCACTAAACCATACCCCTTTGTGCCACAGCTTTGCATCTTTTAAATACCTCTGGGGGTGGTAATTCAACTGCTTCTTTGGGCAGCCTGTTTCAGTGCTTGACAAGCTTTTCTATGAAAAAATATTTCCTAATATCCAATCTAAACTTTCCTGATGCAACTTGAGGCTGTTTTCTAACACTCTGAAGATATTAAAGAACTAGAGATAGTTTTTGCCTGTTGTGGAAATGTGCTCTCTAGGGAGGGAATGGACTAGAAACCTTCCCAAGCATTTTGAGAAGGGGCTAGTGTACAAACTTGGATGCTCCTGACTCTAAGAACAGGATCTGTGCCCCACTGTATGATTGATGGTTTGTGGTTTGCTGTTTTGCTGAATAGGGTGCCCTTGGAGTTGAATGAAGTTTTCATTGCCCTTGTGTGTGGTAGAGAGGAGAGGAATGGTGGAAAATCAGCATGGGACAGCATTGCAGTAGGGTAGCTTTTGTTGGGTAGCAGTTAATTTAAGAAAGCAAGTTCAGAAGACTAATTAATTCCTGGCTAAATGGCTTTGTTGGCAAGAAGGTCATAAGTAATTACTAAGTTATGTTAATTGTTAACTGGCAAATCAAAATACCTTCTTTTGCTAAGCTTATGAGTTAAAATTACTATTTCATTGTATGAATCGGTGCTTGCTTGCCAGTAAGGAGATACTGTGATTTATCCCTCTACCCCTCCAGTTAGTGTTTGTAAATCATGGGTCAAACTCAGTGAATCAAGCATAGAGTTGTCTTAAGACAAAGTTAAAATATTCACACTTGTGATGGCTACTCTGGCACTAGGAGCTGTGTGGCTGTTGGAGTGGTTTGTTGATTTGCCTTGGTGTGTGAGCTGGGTGGTGGCTCCTACCTCCCCTGTAGGCTCAGGATTTGGCCAAGGTCTGGAGAGGGGGGAGGAAGCCTTCAAGTACATTGGCTGTTCTGGGGTGCCACTGAGTTGAAATTCATGATTGTAAGTGGCCAAAGGTTCTGTCCTTTAAGTTAATAATGACAAAACCCAGGACCTTTGTGGCTCACTACCCTGTTCTAGGAAGTGGTTTGTTTGCTTGCCTGGTTTGAAGACCATGGTTTATGTTTTGTATCTTTCCTCTGTTTTTTTAAACTGTGTTCACTTCATTGAAGTCCTGTTTCTCTGCTGAGTTCCTTACAATAAAACAGAAAGTTAAATTTAAGAGCTGCATAGGAAAGTCTGCCAAGATTTCATGTCTTCCCTTTATTCTTTCTGGTTTCTTGAAGCTTATTTTAAGCACAATTCATCCTTGTAACTCTGCAGGATTTTGGTCCATTAACCCTATCCAACTCCACATAATGGGGTTTTGCTTTGCTTTTCTGATTAGCTAGAGGCTCAGGATTAGATAGGTTTTCACATCTGCTAACTTCCTATTTCATATCTTGTGATTTGCAAGGCTTAACCTTCCCTGACTTGTTAATGGATCACAAACCACCTGCTTCTTTGCACTAATCCCTCAGAAATATGTAGCATAGCTTTGACTTGAAACTCTACAGTTTGGTTCCCCAGGGTAAAAAGTGCTGAAGGATCAATCCTGGTCTGAACAAACTGCTTATCTACACTTTCTCTGCTCTCCCACAAGGTTAGATCTCCAGCCATGGCTCTCTGCCTTTTACCTGTCAAGAAAGTTTGGTGCCTTTACTATCTCGGCCTTCAGGGTGAGGTATGAGTGGCTAGGGGTGTGTGAAATGGCATGGCTGGAGAGCAGAGTAGTCTAAAGGAGGAGAGGGCATATCCTGTGCATTCTTGGTGCTTTGGATGCTGGCTTTGAGCAAACAATGTTAATGGAGTGTGGCAGCCTCAGCCAAGGACTCTCAACTCAAGGTATTGGTGTGTCACTCCTCTTTTCTGCCTCTTTTCCATTTCAAATTTTACACTCCTTCTGGCAGTGTGGCCTGGTCAGACCAAGGGAAAGGTCAGCTGCCAGGGCTAGGTGAGGAGATGCCAGAGACATTCCAGGGCCCTATCAACCCTGAGCTATGCCCTGCCTGTTGCTGGGGATGTGGAGTGGGGCCTGGAAGGATGTGACTCTTGTTCTAGGCAGAGTGGTGCCAAGGTATGCTTTGTCCTGTGCAAGAGTGTGCACTGCCTGTCTTGAAATGTTGGTGAGGTCTGTAGGTGAGGTTCTGCAGTGGATTTCTGTGATGCCTCAGCTTTTTGCCTTTCTGCTTGGCTGTTCCAGGCCAACTCCTCTACTCCTTTACTCCAGGCCAACTCCTCTACTTCTCCTGTGTGTCCTGCATGTTTCTCCCAGTGATTGATGTCTGTAGCCTGGCATGTGTTGCGAGCAAACCCCAGCATGATGGTGATGTGAGTGAAATCCTCAGTGCAGCGAAAACTGCTGGCAGTGGAGCAGGGACATCCTGCAGTGCTCTCCCAACACTGCAGCGAGGCAGGAGCTGGGACTGTACAAACTCCAGCACTGTGTTCTTGTTAAGGGACAGGCAAAACCCACAGTTTCTATTTCAGAGGTGAAGTGAAAAATAGGGCACAAGGTCGTCAGAGCAATTGTTACTCTGTCTTTTTATTCCCATTACAGCTTATTCTGTTACTAGTTGTTACTGTGCTCAGCTACAAGACAAACACTGTTACGTGAAGATTTAAAAATGGTGTATGGGATGTTTGTGGGGAGCAGGGAAGGCTGCAGTACCTGTGACTCCTGTCGGTCTAGTTGTGGTGGACTGAGGCACCAGGCAATGTGCTGTGGGCAAGAGTAGTGGGAGATGGGGTCTTTTCTCCTTCCTTCCCCACCCCCCAGTCAGCAATAGAGGTGTTTTGCTCCTAGCAGAGGTGATTATATTGCTTGTTTTTGCAGTTCATCTTACTGAGAGATATCTGCAAGGCCCCTGAGCAAGTTGTTTATGCAGATAGACTTCTAAGGTCAATAGTTTTTTGGCACTGCATGTCTCACTTCTCAACCTGCCAGTCACTTCTTGTGCTCAGTGGCTTCTGCCCCATCTATTGTTAAGGTCAGGCACAGAAATTTAGTGCCTTTAATTCCCCTTCATCTCCCTGGAAATCTTTTCCAAAAGATTCCCTCTTTCCTACTTCCCTGCCTTCTTACTCTTACACCAGACATGCTGGTTTGGTGCCCAGAACACAGGGTCACTTTTATGTCAGGGGACATAATCTATTAGGGCTTTGCACAAGCTTTCATGGTCAACCTTTCTGTCCAGTTGAACAATCAGACTCAGGGCTCCTGGAGGGTGGAAAGGTAATTATTTATGGTACTAGCAAGTGGTATTCCTCAACATGGGAGAGATTTACAATTTCCCTCTGGACTGTTCTTTTGCTTTGTGTTTTCTAGTTAACCTCAGCTCAGTTGGAGATTAGGGGATAAAACAGGTTTTTGGGGCTGCTTTTGCTGCCTTTCTTTCTTTTTTTCTTTTTCTTTTCCAGCAAGGATAGCTCTTTGGTTATCTTTATGCATCTAGTGATGTAATCTCTCTTTGTTTTTCTGTTTCCTCCATCTAGGTGTGTTGTTGTGCTGTTCAACCCTAGAAAAAATAAGCAACACCATATTCTAAACAGCTCCAGGTGAGTAAAGCTTTAAGCTGGCCTTGATTTCTTTGAGATGAATTCAGGAGTTTTATGGCTTGGCTGAAGTGCAGGAGCTGCTGTTGCTCCAAGCTAAATCCCCTTAGTTAGAGTTGCCTTTGGGGACAGGCTGCCTCCTGCTTTGACTCCAGCTCCTCACATGAGGTGCTATTGCTGACAAAGTACCACCTCATAAACATTGTGATCCCAAGAGGATCTGCTAATGTTATGACATGGAGAGGATCTTACTACTACAGCTCCATGGTAGCTGACTTTTTTTTTTTTTCCTCCACCTAAAATGATGACCTCATTATTGAAGCCAGCAGTGTGACATGGTCCTACACCTGGAATAAAGGTGCAGCAATGAACCTCAACTTTTGGAGCTTTTCTGCTACTGTAGGATGCTGTTTGAGACTTGGGCAGCAAGGAACCCCCCCATGGCAAAGCAAAACCATTATGTCAGGCTATTATGGGTGACTTCAGCATCTTTTCAATTTGTCCCAACCTACTCCCCAGCCGTGGTGTATTGAAATGAAGTCACATGTTGGAAATGTTTCTCAGTGTTATTTTCTCTGTTTTAGGAAAACAATTACAGCACTTGCTTTCTCTCCAGATGGAAAATATTTGGTTACAGGAGAGGTAAGTGTGAGAGGAGAGAGGACATACCTTTTCCATCACATTTTGAAGCAGGGCAGAGGGGCTTAGAGGAAACAGGCTGCTTTCACACAGAGAAGAGTTTCAGTGTTGCCTCACTGTTCAATGGACCTGCTGGCTTATGGGTGGCACTGGGTGCTCCTCCTGGGAGTTTTTCAACACATCAGCTTGGGGGATGGGTCTTCTGGGGTGGCATCAGTGGGCTGAAGGTAGAGTGAAAATAAGCAAAAGGACACGCAGCCGTCATTGCACTCTAGAGTCAATGAAGAGTACTTGGATGGTCCTGAATCTTGGCCTGAGCTTAGCACTGTCCCTTTAGGATTTCAGGAAGTAACTGAAGCCAGTAACAGTGTTGAAGGAAAAATGAAAAGTGGATGTGGAGTGGAGTTTTACGAATAGTCACAGAAAATGCTGGTGCCTGTGGTTTGGCATTGTTTGTTTGGCTGGGGGCAACAATTGCTTCCTCCTTCCCGACGTGCCCAAAGGGGAGAATAAGGATGAGTACAATGTGTGTCTGTTCTGCATTAGAAGTTCAAGACGTGAGCTGTGTCATGAGGCTGGAATTGCTGGATGTTAAAAATCCACAGAAATGCTGACCTCTGTATGGTTGGGCTCAGTTTGCTCTTGTGTGTGATTAATGGCAGTTTACCACTAGTCCCTGTGCCTCTCTAAGAGATGGGGAGGGAGCATGTGTGAGACAGGTCTCAGCCACAGGGAGAAGTGTGTCACTGTCCTGTTTTGGAACTGTCAAGGCGGAGACCATTCACTCCAGAGGTCCCTGTGTGGTCACCGTGATGGCAGTTGTCATGTCACCAGGTGGCTCCAAAGCTGGGCCTGGATCCTGTATGGATCAGACCAAGGGTAGAAAAAAGAGTGGGGTTTTTTGGATGGAGGCTACCAAGACACAGAAAAAGCTAGCATAAATTTTCCATCATTAGATGTTGTCATTAGTTTTTTAGTGAAAACATGAAGTTTTATAGCTCATAGTGTTCAGTTCTGATGATTCTGGTGCCTTCTTTTATTTTCCTTTTTTTTTTTTTTTTTTTTAATTTCTGGTGCTCAATGTTTTCCACGTGGGGTAAGAAAAATGGTAAAAAATGAAGTGGGAACTTTTCTTACTAACAAACTTTTCTGTTTGAAAATTCATTGGGGTAAATGGCAAATTAGAATTATTAAAAAAAAGCTGTTCCAGTTATACTTGAACTTTGTAGGGGTTTTGTTGTTATTCTTGTTGTAGTTGGGTTTTTTTTTTTTGTTGTTGTTTTTTTTGTCGTGTTTTTTTCCCCCCCTTGTTGCAAAACATGTCTTCTCTTGCCCTGTTGTAAAACCATTTCTTTTTTTCAGTATCCTCCCACGTGTCTGACATTTGAATTATTGTTTAGTGTAGCAGTGTCCCCTGCTGGTGTCAGCAGTCGTGTCTTAGTTCAACCCCTGTACCACAGGGAAATGCTTCCTGAGTTCACTTTGTCAAGCTCCCTTTTAGCTGCATTATGCTAATTCTGCCTAATAACACCTTAGTTTTCTGCATGGCTGGCTATTCAGGGAGGAGAGCAGGGAGGTTAATCCTTGGCTGCCATACATATTAAATGTCCTTTACATATTTCATAAGAAAACTCTTTTTTTTCCTCTTTTTAATTAGTGTTTTTTATTTCTCCCCATGGAGGTGTAGAGTCCTTGTCCATGGGGGTCACACAGAGCTGCCTTTTGGTGAGCATTTCTTAAAAGATGAAATGCAAATTCAGTTTGTTAAGGTCCTGGGGTGTATGCTAAGTCACTGAGAAATATTTATGTGTATGTATGTGTTTAAGAATAGCAGTTGTTTTGAAGAGCAGCTGATTCAGCTCATTGTAACATCTTGCCAGCCACCTTGAAACCTGAGCTCTGTGTTGCAGAGGGAGAACTGTACCAACTGCAGTTAAATCTGACCATGGCATTTTTCCAGGCCACGAGCAGTTGCTTAGCAGAGCTTTTGAACAAGGCAATTAAAACATGCACAGTTTTAAGCTTTTAAAGCTTTGACTTTTACTTGTGATGAGACTTGCTTCTCCCACACAATCAAATGACTAACTTAAAACCAACCAAAAAGGTACCATTCTGCCATGTTGCCATGGATATATTATCTTACACAAGCTATTGTTTTGACAGACTTCAATGTGAAATCATGAGCAGTTACTTGAGTAAGATTTGCCCATCAAGCACATTTTTTGGCCAGCATTTCAGCTCATCTTGTGCGCCTTGTTTTAATTTGGCTTAATAACAAACAATTAAACAAAAGAATAGATTTGTCTGGCAGAAAGTGCTGAATTGGCATTTCTGTTTCTCTGGAGAGCAAACATTAAATGAGACTGTGTTCCTGCCATGTCTTTTTCTCTGACATTACCCTGCCTGCACTCTTTTGGGCAGAATGCATCCGTGTGTTACCTTGTGACAGAAATAATGCTGCTAGTCCCTCAGAGGCTTCCCTCAGATGGTGTGTGAGAGTTCCCACATCAGCCATGTCATGTTTTTGTATGGGATGACCTGGCTTGATATCTCAGATGTCTATGTTGTGTTGGGAGCAGAGGATGTGAGGGCTTTTCATTCACTGAGTAATAACAATCTATTATTGTTAATAATATTGTTAATAACCTAATCTCTTGGGATAACAATCTATTATAATCCTTTTCACAAGCGGGCTGTAACTTCCCATTACAAAGACCAGGGATGTACATCAAAAGTGTTATTCTAGTCCCTGGCTAGAACATTTTGTGAGTAGCATAAAAAGAGGTTTAAAGCAGGGGAGGTGGTAATAATTTGCACAGCTGTTGAAATGCATATACTCCTTAGGTTGTTGGTCGCAACCTGAGCTTTAAAGAATCAAAGGAACCACTAAACCTGTTGTGAGTGCACTGTCTAGACATCTTTTTCCAAGCTCCTGCACATTTACATGCTCAAATCTGTCCGAACTGATTTTGGGGTTACACCTCCTGTTCTGTGCCTGTTCTTGTCCCTTCCAGAGCGGGCACATGCCGGCAGTTCGGGTCTGGGACGTGGCTGAGCGAACGCAGGTGGCCGAGCTCCAGGAGCACAAGTACGGTGTGGCCTGCGTGGCCTTCTCCCCCAGCTCCAAGTACATTGTTTCAGTGGGCTACCAGCATGACATGATTGTCAACGTCTGGTCATGGAAGGTAAGTTTGCTAGGAGGTTGGGTGGACCACAGGGTGTTGCTAAATCAAAAGAGATTCTAGTCTGACTGTGAACTATTTCAGTTACGTCTTGCTTTCTGTTTTTTTTTTTTTTAATTCTGTAGTTATTGTTTGGTTTTTGACATTCATAGGCACAGACAAATTTGGGCAAGAGAGGTGGCTATGGTCACTTAGGGAAGGTCTAAGTCATTTCCATGAAGGCATATTCTTTATGCTTGGAGATGTGTGACATTTTGCTGTCCAGCCAGAAAAGCCTGGACTTTGAAACCTTGCCAAACCATTGTGCTTTTTTACAGGCTTGTTAAAAACTAATTTATGAGGTTAAGGAAGGAAACTCTCATCAGCCAGAGATTTCTTTTGTAGTGTAGTGGATGTTCTTGGCTTGTTTTGATTTTTTTAATGTCAGAGTTTGTGATACTCTGATCCCATCCTTGATGGGTGAGAAGGGAAACATAGGGAATTCATAATGAGTGAAAGCTGATGAAAGTCACTCTGCCTGTCACTGGATCAAGGCAACACTTGGTAGAAACAAAGCCTGTGTCTTATTCTCTAGTAAATGTTTAAGCATTTGTTGTTTGTACATAAGAAAATAAGCATTTCTTTTTAGTAGGCTTTTGTACTGTAATAGATGCTCCTGCTACCTCTTCAAATGCTGTAACCCTCTCTAAGAGAGATATAATTTAAGAAAAAAAAAATCAATGCGTCTGTTAAATCTCATAGGATTATAGAATGGTTTGGGTTGGAAAGGACCCTAAAGATTAGCTAGTTCAAATTGCGCTACCATGGGCAGAGATACCTCCCACTAGACCAGGTGGAAACCTCATCACAGCCCTGTCCAATCTGGCCTTGAACATTTCTGGGAATGGGGCATCCACAACTTCTCTGGGCAAGCTGTTTCAGTGCCTTACCACCCTCAGAGTAAAGAATTTCTTCCCAATAACTAATCTAAATCTACCCTCTTTCAGTTTGAAACCATTACCCCTTGTTCTCTCACTACACTCCCCGATGAGGAGTCCCTCCCCATGTTGTATGTAGGCCTTCTTTAGGTACTGGAGGGCCACTATAAAGTTTCCCCAGAATTTTCTTAAAAAGTTTAAGTTTCTTCTCTTCTCTTGCAGCTTGTAAGTCCACACTCATTTAGTATGTTACTCTCTTCATCACATTTTCTATGCTGTAATTTAAGATCTCACTGTTCTCTTCTGTGTGAGGTGAAGTTTGGCATTGCTATTTTTTCATTTAGCTGTACTGTGTGTAGTGAGAGAACCTGTGTGTATGTCTGTGTTGAAAATTGAGTGCTCAGCCTTTGGGTTATTTCTAGTTATACAATTGTGACTTGGACAGGGTCACAACGTGTGGCGTGTGTGGAACAGTACAAGTAGTTTTGTTTTCTCTTGCTTATCTGGGTTTTTCTGTTCACTGTATAATTGTGGACATGAGAGCTTCTGAGGTAAGGACTGTCTGACTCTTCTATGCTGGAGAACACACACTTTAAATTTATGCTCCAGACTGTGATGGGAGGTCTAGCTGGCCTTTATTTTGCAGGCTGAATGCCAAAACTAGAGATACTTTACCTGACCAAAGTCAACAAAGACTGAGAATCCAGATCTCCTGAGGCATTTTTCTGCACTTTTAACCACAACCCATCTATCCTCTGTGCTGCTGCTTTGATTTCTCTGTTTTTCCTGACTGGTAGACCTAGTAATTCGACTGTGATGGAAAAGAAAATCCATGTTGTCTGTAGGATTCCCTTGCCTTCCTAAAGAAAGACCACAGCAATGATCCAGATGTTGAGGTCTGCAAGGGTGCTAAGCTTTTCTCTGTGCACTGTCTTGAAAGAAGTTATGGTAATTGCTGTCCCACTTGGTTTTCCTTCATTCTGGGTTGGGGGATCCTCCATGGTGATGGTGCAGCAGGCTAGACTCCCCTTGTGCTGGTTTCTTCAGTTCTGCCAGCACACAGTCCAGTGGGGCCCTCAGAGTGACATAGTTTGTGTGCTGAGGGCATTGTGTCTGGAAAACTGGGAGCAGCTGAATCCTTGAAAGGGAGGGTAAAGGAAACAGCAATAATGAAAAGGGGTGCTTGCTTGTCAGCCATGTGCTGCATGCTTGCAAACCCACAACAGACAAAGCAGCAAACTTATTTATTCTCACTTCTGACTGGGGAAAGGCAGGGAGAGGAAAACTGAGCAATGATGTGTGAACAGGGAGTGCTTCCTGCTATCTGACATTCTGCATGAGCAGTGTCCATCCTGTTTTCTGTCCCTGCGTCTTCCTCCTTTCCCAAACTTTGACATTTTGAAGTGCACATTTTGCTTTTTCTCTTCCAGTACAGAGATGGTCTTTGTGTATTTTGAATCTTTTGATAAAGCATAACGTATTTAAAGAGAAAGAAGAATTTATGGAAGAAGCAGTCTAGTTTTCTCTGTGAAAAATACCTGTTCCCATCTTGAGTGCAATGCCCTCATTGCTGCCTGGGGGCTGGAGAAGTTCTTTCTTGTGCTGGCCAACATCTGCATTTGCTGTTTAGGAAGGGAAATGGGTTTGCTCTGAGCTCCTGGTGATTGTGAAACCAACATGTTTGTCATGGCTCAGACACCAAGTTCCTGCAGGCACTAGTGCCTGCTGATTTGTTCTTGATCATAGTTAAAGTGGAAGAAGAATTGAATATAAATGTGAATTATACTGTCTGCCAAATCAATGTTCCCAGCTAATGCTGGGGAGGTTGTGTATGGAGGTGAATGGGGAATAGTTTGGGCCTCATCTTTTCCCTGCTGCATTGCTTGTACTGGATGTGTGCCTGTAACTGAAATTAGTTTCCATTGCTTCTGAGCAAAGAAATTAAGCAATCTAAACAATTATGTTTCCAGAAAAACATCGTAGTGGCAGCCAACAAAGTCTCAAGTAAAGTGACAGCAGTGTCATTCTCGGAGGACTGCAGTTACTTTGTCACTGCTGGAAATCGACATATCAAGTTCTGGTACCTGGATGACAGCAAAACTTCCAAGGTGAGAGAAAGTGTATCAAGGCCAACCTGTAAACAGGTATTTCTAGCTTAGAGCAGAGTGGATTTTGCCCCAGTGAATTCTAAGAAGTGGGAACTTTTTTATTTTTCTGGGATGCAAAGATAGCCTTCCATCCCTGGCTCTCAAGTCTCAGTCTCCCCATGGCCTGACAGCACCAACAGCTTGTCTTATCTATCTTATCCTGCACTGAGATAGGGGTGTGCCTCCTGGAATTGCGTAGCAGCATGCTTATTCTTTAGTAGTCACATATACTGAAGGACAAATAAACTAGAAAAGAGCTGCAGTCATTTAACTCCTTGGAGCACAGAGGTAGAGAGCTATTTGACATAGGTGTGAGCATCTCAAAAGGTTGTGAGTGTGATTTTGAAGCATCAAACAAAGTGTTTAAACTTTTAGCTGTTGTGTTGTTCTCTGGGGGGCAGAATCCACCTATGGTGATTTTTCTGCGTGCTCATGAACAGTTGTAAATGTAAACAGCAAGTAAAACCTCTCCTTGTTAGGCTGTTGACAGTTCTTTCTTTGAATCACTTCAGCACTCAAGGGTTGATGTTCTAAAAAATGACTGTCTGCCTGAAGTGCCTTGCTGTATTTATAGCAAACTGTTTTCTGTTGGTAGGTCAATGCCACAGTCCCCTTGCTGGGTCGCTCAGGACTGCTTGGAGAACTGAGGAACAACTTCTTTGCAGACGTGGCTTGTGGAAGGGGCAAAAAAGCTGACAGCACTTTCTGTATCACATCCTCAGGCCTGCTCTGTGAATTCAATGAAAAAAGGCTGCTAGACAAGTGGGTGGAGCTGAGGGTAAGTTTTACATCCTCCTATTCTGTTCAAGCCGAGCAGGAATAACAAATAATAAGGACACTCAGAGGTAGATGCTGACCACCAGCAGTGAAAATAATTGTGCCTCTGCAACCCTGTGATTTACTCTGTAAGGCTGGCAAAAATTTCTTGGCAAAGGGTTTTTACTGATCATTGGGGCTCTTTCATTCTCATGCCTCAGCATTACAGTGACTGCTCCACTGGCTAAACAATGTCCTGATGGCAACTCCTGTATGGTCCCTCCTGGCTTGGCTGGGGCAAGTAGGAGTTTTAGAAGGATTCTGGTTTCTATCCACTCTGCAGTGTCTTACTTGGCTTGTGCATCTGAAATGCAGGTTCCCAAGGTGCTAGTTGATTTGACTATTCTAAACCACCAGGCTGGCCCATAGTTAAGAATTTGATCCACACTTGTTTTCCTTTCAACTGAATGTAACATGCCCACCTGAAAGGATCCACTGTATTAAAATCAAGGGAAAAAGTCTCCACGCTTTCACTCAAGTGAAATGCCTCTTCTTTTCTTTCCTTTCCTTTCCTCTCTAAAATCTGCCTTTCACTCTCGCTCAGAATACAGACAGCTTCACAGTAAGTTAAAAAAACTTTTTGCATTGAACTCATCCCCTTTTCACCACACTCCATTTTGTACCATTTTCTGCCATTTGTACAGATCCCAAAGGGAGGGGAAGAAAATCCATTTTGTTCTCTTTCTTATCCCGTCCAGACAGGTAATGTGTTGGTGTGCTAGTACAGGGTGAGGTGCTGCTTGCCTGCCAGTGTCGTTGAGTGTCACAGAAATAAAAGCCATGTTCAGAGTAGGACTCAGCTGGAGCAAATGTGTAGCTCTGCTACCCATCATAGTGGGTGGCAGAGAAACTGGGCTTCTTTTTTCTAACTGCTAGGGATCTGCAGTGGACCTTGGCTGGAAAGTTCTTCAGAAAGGAAAAAGGGATTTTTAGGCTTTTCCTTACTCCCAGGGCTTGACTTCACTTACAGCTCTTCTGACCATGACTCCTTTGTCTGTCAATTCGCTGTTCTGCCTGTCATGTGTCTGGTGACCTTTGAGGTGAGAGCACATTTCTCATTTGCTGTCTCATGTGTCCTTCTCAGACCACTGTGGCAAACTGCATCTCTGTGAATCATGACTACATCTTCTGTGGCTGCGCTGATGGCACCGTGCGGATTTTTAACCCTCTGAACCTTCACTTTGTCACTACTCTGCCGAAGCCACACTTCCTGGGAACTGACATCGCAAGTGTGACTGAGGCCAGGTACTGTGGAGAGGGGTGGAGGGGAGCAAGGGAGCCTTGGGGGTGTTAGAACTGTTCCCCAGACCTTTGCCATCTGGAGCATGCTCTTTTTATGGATTAAAATTGGCAGCATTTTGCAGATCTCTCTCAGCTGTTGCAGGCTTGCCCTGTATGACTGGACTGCAGTTGGATGGCAAGGAGAAAGACTTTTGCCATGGGACTTTGAGGCTTCTTTTGGGACTCTGGTTGTTCAGGAGATGGGCCTTCCTGGCCAACCACTCTCTCTTACCTATAGATGCCACAGTATATTGTTCATTTCAGCAGTACCCCATGGAGAATCTGAGCTCTCCAGCTGGAGCATTGCCCCAACTCCTAGAGAGCACAAGTTAACCAGGCTGTTGTTGTCTCTTTGTGCAGCCGGCTTTTCTCTGGTGTGGCTGATGCGAAGTATCCAGACACGATTGCCTTGACCTTTGACCCCACCAACCAGTGGCTCTCCTGTGTGTACAATGACCACAGCCTGTATGTGTGGGATGTCAAAGATCCAAAGAAAGTGGGCAAGGTGTACTCTGCTTTGTATCACTCTTCCTGTGTGTGGAACATTGAGGTATGTTGTCTGCAGACACAAGTGTTGGATTGTGAGTTGCAGCTGAGAAAATCATCAGATGAGCTGCCAAATTTGAATGCAAATGCCTACTGTAGAGGGAAAGAGTTGACTCAGATTTTCACCTGTGGTTAGTGGTTTTGCTACTGGGCCTGGGAACAGTTCTTTGCACTGCAATGGCTGACTGAATGTGTAGTGCTACTGGGAAAAAAAAAATCTCACCATTAAAAGGTGAGAGAAGGAGCAGAATTGAGCAAAGCTGAATACAGAGCATCCTTTTAGAAAACGCGTAAGAGTTTATTGCTGACCTCAAAAAAATTGTTTGAGCTCTGTGGTGAGCAAGTGCTTCAAAGTCAAAAGCATGAAACAAGTGATATAGTCTGAACTGTGGTCCTTCTTAACATATTCACCCGAACATGTGGAAATAGCCTCTCAAGTGTCTGTCATCTTGCAGTCTGTCCAGCTGGCTTTCCCTCAGAGGGACAGAGGGAAGGAAAGGAAGTATAGGAAACAATGGAGTTCCTAGTATGTTGCAATATGTCTAACAGTGGTCAGGAGAGGCAGAAGTGGAAAGAAAGTGGGAAGAGGTTGAGAACTCTGTTATTATTTATTAATTGCTTCTCACCCTTTTCTTCTGTATTATAAACTGACAGTAGTAGATGAAAGTTGCAAACAACAGTGCCAGGTGGTTATTGCATGGTCATTGTTTGGGATTTGAGGTGTTCTCTTTAAACTATTAGAAACAAAGGATACTAGTTTGTTGCATGCTTCTTAAGGAGGTTTTCTATGAGGAGGGAAGCTCAGTGAACATTTGTTTGAAGTCAGGATGAAGCTCTGGTCTGCAAATACGTTTTTGTCAGAACTGTTTGGTTTTCACCTGTAGAAAACAGAGGACACCACTTTTGTCTCATTTTGTTTTGAAGCTTACTATCAGTGTCTAGGGTGCCAGATGCCAAGTAACATTATTCAGGGGTTGATTTTACTTGCCCTTAGATGTATCCAGAGGTGAAGGACAACAATCAGCCCTGCCTGCCCCCTGGTTCTTTCATCACCTGCTCCTCTGACAACACCATTCGTCTGTGGAACACTGAAAGCTCCAACATCCACGGCACAGCCCTGCACCGCAACATCCTCAGCAATGTAAGATCCTAGGTTTGGATCACCTCCATGTCCTTGGGGTTGCTCTTCTTCACACACAGATTCCCAAGTTAAGGCCCACATTTCTTCGGTCTCCAAGTCAACACAAGTTTCTGTAAACTGAGCACAAATCTAGTTAACTGTATGAACCTGAAAATACATGAAAGGAGTACTGGGTGGAAGCACAGGTTGTCTGAAATGACTATTGCTGTTTTCATAAACCACCCAAAGATTCACCAAGCTTAGTCTCTTCCATAAGGGCCATATGTTTCAGGAGAGCTGGTTCTCTTTTCTACACCTCTGTTTGGAAACAGTGCATTAAATGAAGCAGAGGTTTGGGAAATTGAATGAAAAGGTTTGTACTCACTTCATCTATATAAGAGGGAGGCTAATCATACAGAACAATGATTACAATGGACATTTGCTACTGTTCTCCTCTGAGCTGGAAAATCTCTGGACACTGCAGCCCTGACCTCAGGAATCAGGTGGAAAAAATTCGTGCTTTTTCTGTCAGAGCTCAGAAGGCTGACTTAGATGATCCCTAGAAGTCTTTCATATTCCTGCTATGTGCCCTAATATGTTGTCATCACTAATCCCAGAGCTTGTCAGTAATGCAGGAGATGCTGTTAGTTTCTAGCTTGAATCTTTTGAAAGGGATAATTGTGAGACACAGCTGTGAAACTTTCATCCTACAATCTGAGGGGCTTAGTGCTTGCTCCTTACGAAAAGGTCCTACCATTTACAGCATTGTTGCCAATAAAATGTTTGTGTTGGCCAGGAGTTCAGTTTCTAAGGCAGGTGCTTTGCTTTAATATTTTGTAACTAGCAAATATCTCTGGGTGTATTGTGTCCCCAGGACTTGATGAAAATCATCTATGTAGATGACAACACTCAGGTACTTCTGGACACTGATTACAACTCAGCAGGAAGTGCAGAGAAAGCTGATGCACAAGTGTTGGATACAAAGGTGGGGATACGAACTGTCTGTGTGAGTCCCAGCGGGGAGCACCTGGCCTCAGGGGACAGGATAGGCACTCTCAGGTAATCCCATAAAGCTTCTTATGCAGATTGCAGACTGGTCAGGCATGAGAAAATAACCAGGTCTTGCTAATTTTATTAAACATACTGAAATGAGCCATGTTATGTCCTAGAATATATGAGTTGCAGTCTCTGAAGGAAATGCTAAAGGTGGAAGCCCATGACTCCGAGATCCTATGTCTGGAATACTCCAAACCTGACACAGGTAAATGCAATTGAGCTGCTTCCCGTTTGCCTATGAATGTAATGTTAAGCAGGTCAGACTGCCCAACTATGGCATGTTAGACTTGTCGTGCTGAACTACTCCTGGATTTCATAGCAGCCTTCTAGTGTTGGGTCAGTAGATCCAGGCTTTAAAAAAGTCTTCTTTCTCTTACTTTTTAATAGAATATTGTAGGTTGAGATTGAAACTTGTTCTGTATATTATTATAATGTGAAATTCAGGTGTGTAATTTTGTGTTCATCTGTGCAGCTAGCTACATTATAATGTTTTGTCCCTAAAAAGACTTGGGAAGCTGTTTTAAAAATGACTTTTTAAGTCATGATCTTGCAATCTTTTTTACTTTCTGACAGGTTTAAAGCTCTTAGCCTCAGCCAGTCGGGATAGATTGATTCATGTCTTGGATGCTGGGAAGGACTATAGCCTGCAGCAAACCCTGGATGAACATTCTTCTTCCATCACTGCAGTGAAGTTTGCAGGTAGCAAATCATGGCCTCCCTCCAAAGCTGCATTTGAGCACTGCTGTTGTCCCCTTGTGGCTGTAATTTTATTTACTTAAATACTGGAGTAGGTCAATTTGAAGCTGCAGCTGGGGGTTTTTTTGGTCATCTTTTTTAGTTGCCATCTTGACAGAAGGTGATACTTGCCTTCTTTTCTGGTTTTGCTTTAATTTCCTCTCCTGATTGAAGTCCTCAGCATTTCTTTGGAAAACTGTTTCCTATAATGATTTACTCCCTCTAACTGATTTCAGAGAGAACTAATTTAGGAAAACTCTGAGCAGTCATTGTCCAAAAAAATCCCAAAACACACCAAAAAAAAGTTTTGGGTAAAGTAAATTTGTGGTTGTAAACCACTGTAAGGCTTTGCCTTCCTGGTAATGGAGCATGTTTTCTCCCAGCACTCAGTTGCTACCGATGGTCAGATACTAGTTGGGAAGAGCAAGAGCTGGCTGCTCTGTCAGGGAAAGCCAGTAGCCAGGGTGACAGGAAGGCTGGCAAAGGTAGTGGTCTTTTCCACTGGCCACTGTGGGAAAGTATCACAGGACAGGAACAGGAATAGATCAAGTCTAGATGCAGCCAGTAGTGCAGGCCACCAGACAAATCCGTAGTGATAAGACTGTGGATTGAAGCAATTCCAGGTCTTGATCAGCCTGGAGTGGTCGGGGTCAGCTACAGTTCAGTGCCTGCCAGGCAAGTCCATACTAGCAAGGCAAGATGGAGTTCAGATCAGGAAGGTGAGCCAATGGGTTGGGTCAGGACTCAGATCAGTGGCGTATGTGTCCAGGTGCAGATGTGGCTGCAATGCTGCTGCAGTGTAGCTTAGTTGGGGTTCGAGGATGAGAACCTCAGCTTGAAAACTGCTCCTGAATGAAGGGACTCACTGAAGCTTCGTAGCAGGGGCTCCCCAATACGACTGTGTGGCTTTTTCAAGTTTTTTTCTGGAGGAGCTCCAAGGTCAGCAAAAGTTTCTTTGACAGGTCTGTCTTACCTGTGAGCTGGCCTTGAATGCAGGAAGCTGAACTGCTGGGAGATGAGGGAAGTGGGCTCAAGGCCTGGCAGCTAAGGTCTTGTGCTGGTCTGTGAGCCAAGTGCTGGCGTGCTCTAAGTGGGTGCAGTTCAAGGGCCTGTGTGATGTTGGATGCATTGTCGTTACTTTTTATCAGATGTTTTATCAGGAGTTTTATCAGGTGTTGCTTTGCTGAAGGAGCTACTTGGTTACAGAAGAGTCCTAAGGGAAGAAGGGAAGCCTGACCCTGCAGTAAGAGAGGGCAAAAAACATGTCTCCAACTCTAAGCTCTGAAAAGTGCTTATTGTCTCTTTTCAGCTTCTACTGAGTGTGAATGTGCCATGTTGCCACAGAGTGCTGTGGCACTCAGAGATATGAACATGTTGGTGGGGGAGAAGACAGAATTGCATCCTATTCTATTCTGAAATGCCTGTGTTAAGGCCTCATTCTCTCTGAGCATGAAAGACAAATGCTGTCTCTGAGAGGAGGGCTTCTGTTTTGCTGCTTGGGGAGGAGTCAGCCTTAGCTAATCAGGACTGGAATAAATAAACGAGCAGTGGTATAAATTGAAATGTTTCTTCCACCTTGTATATGTATTTATCTTTTGTCTCCTGCCTTTTAATTCCAGCCAACGATGGGAAAGTGCGGATGATAAGCTGTGGGGCAGACAAGAGTATCTATTTCCGCACTGCACAGAAGGTAACTTTATCACAGCTTTTTGTACACTTCTAGTATATAATCTCTCCACAAAGCAGTTACTTCAAAGAATGATATCAGAGTTTCTGTATGAGCTTGTTGCTATTTCAGCCTCAGTACCTCCCACTGACTCGATAGAAGAGATTACATTCAGAGAACTAGTTCTGTGAAGCATGTAGCTACTCCCAGCCTGACCTCTCACAGCAAGATGTGAAATAGAGAACTGTTAGGATATCTGCTTTTCTTTCACTGCCAGAGCTATTGTGAAAACTGGTGAAAGAATATGGGCTGGAGGGAAGAGTTTCTTGTGCTTCCAGTCCCATCTGCTCCCAGCAGCTCCCTGGGAAGGATTGTTTTGTGCTGGCTGTGTGAGAAGACTCTTGTATTTACTTGTTCTTAATGATGGATTAATACTTGATTTTGACACAGTTGTTACCCATGTGTTTAGACAGGAGAAGGGGTCCAGTTTACCCGAACACATCATATTGTGAGGAAGACCACTCTTTATGACATGGATGTGGACCCCAGCTGGAAATATGCAGCTATTGGATGCCAGGATCGTAACATCAGGTTAGTTTCCTTCTCATCTTGAAAATATTTTTGCAGTCATAAGCAAGGAGGCTCCATCTCTGTCATTATTTCTCTAAGTTGTTTGATACAGCATTTTTGGACAGATCTGAGGCACTGTGAGGTTGAACTCTGCCTTTCCCCTCACTGATAAAAAGCTGTGAATCTGTGCAATTCCAATGGAAGTCTTGGTTCTCACTGGGTTGCTCTGCAGAGCAAAGGCTTTCTACTGGGTAGCAAGTGTGCCTTCTTCAGCACATCATTGAACTGTGGAGCAAGAACTTCTGCACTGTGGTGATTTTTGGTTTTGAAGGTACTTAGTCAAAAGCTGTGGGGTCCTGTGGAATACCTGGGACTGTGGGAACCTAAAACTGAACTAGATGTGACTATCATTGAACAAGTGGAGTTCATTCTCTTCTCTATTTTTATCCATTTCTCCAATCTGTCTGCTTGAAAGCAAAGGAGTCTCTCTGTAGTTGTGTGTCTCCTCCTATTGTAGCTGCGTGAGATGTTAAGAGTTTTGGTCATAGCCAAATATCACTACTGGATGTAATTTGGTTTTGTATTCTAACATAAAGTGTCTTGCTCTCTTAATCCTTCGCTCTAGTATGAAGAAGCCCAGGTATTTTTGCAGCAGTGAGGACCGATTGATTATTGGCTTGAGAATAAAGCCTCAATTCAGATAATCTGCATTACTTTTGAGGTTGTTTCTTGACCCATTTAATTGACTGGTGATAATACTTCATGGAGATCACTTCTCCACTTTGTGTAGCTTGGCCCTGTTTCCTGTATTTTATATGGAATGAGGAGCAGGGAGAGAAAGGATTCTGGTGAGAACAGCCCCAAAGTGGTACCTGGGCAGAGTGAGCCATGTTATCTTATGTCATCCCCTCAGGGTTTTCAACATAAGCAGTGGGAAGCAGAAGAAGCTTTACAAGGGATCCCAAGGTGAAGATGGCACCCTTATCAAAGTAAGCTGTTTTCTTTTCCTTCCTTTTTCAAAATTTTTCAGCTTTTCTGAATGCAATTCAGGGACAAGAAAATGAAATACAGTAATTATTATTTTTTTGTTTGCTCGATACTCTGTCTTTTACCCTGTTGCTTCCTCCTACTTCCACCCTTAAGGGCTGGTAATGTATTTGGGTTTCATCAGCTAAAACAGGAGAAGAGTCAGTTAATGCTGAAGCTGATCTATGATTTTTTTCTCTGTCCTGTTTCTGAAGTGAGCCACAGGACCATGCTGTAGAACTGCACCAGTATCTGTCAGGAAATTATTTAATCCATTTAATGTAATCCTTTACTTTCTACTGCAGAGAGCTCATTCTGGCTTTTCTTGACTGGTTTTGTTAGGATTTTTAAAGTGGAAATTCCTATTGATCCGTGTTTGTGAAGTGGATTTCAGAGGACAAATACAAGGGAAACTCTTTGAGTTGATAAAATTAAATAGTATTGGACCTGAAAAGCCTGGGTCTTGGAGTTCTTGACAAGCATACTACTATTTAGAGAGAGTCTGTTCAAGTTTCCCACCTGCTGAATGCATCCAGGCCTTGGGCCAAGGGGCATGCACACCTGCTTCTGCCTCTATCTAGAGCTTACCCTGGTAAAATCAGGTGTGTTCCAGATTCACAGCTGAGTGGAAGAACTGCATTTTTATCTACAAAGGGGGAAAACCGGTTGACAAAATATCTTTCAAGTTAAGTTGCCAAACAAGCTTCTTCATTTTTTTTTTTTTCACTGATAATTTTCTACCGCTGCACAGGTCAGCAGTATTATTATTAGGGACTGGAAGGAATGTCCTATGAGGAGCAGCTGAGGATTTAGGGCATATCTAGTTTGGAGAGGAAGAGGCTGAAGGGTGACTGCATTGTTCTCTACAGCTTCCTGAGGAGGGGACACAGAGGGGGAGGTGCTGAGTACTCAGGTGACAGGGTATATGGGAATGGTTCAAAGCTGCAACGGGAACATTGGGAAGGATTTCATTACTGAGAGTTTGGTCAAACACTGGAGTAGGAGTCCTGGAGAGGTGGTCGATACTCCAAGCCTTACAGCATTAAAGATGCATTTGATCAATGCACTTGATAACAAGCTTTCATTTGCTCAACTCCGAATTGGTCAGGCAGGAAGAGATGATACTTGTAGTTTCCTTTTAGGTGAAACTGTTGATGGGTGTAAATAACTGGGTAAAAAGGGAAAGGGAAACAAACCATTTTGTTCAATATCAGCTTTTCTGTTTTACAGAGAAAGATAAATTCTTCCTCTTTGCTGACTATAATTCCTACAAAATTTTTATAAGCCAGGGTAAAGAAAATGAAAAAATGATGCTACGCTTTAAATTGCTGATAAGCTTAGGTGTTTGATTAGATTTTTCTCAGACAAAAAGCTGGATTTTTTGTTTTTAATATCCTTTATGGGTTTTTTTGTGGTTTTGTTTTTTTCTTTTTATGTGTATCTCAGCTGGGAAATCTCAATTGCTTTTACTGTTGCTTTGTCTATTTTGAAGACAATTATGTAACCAAGGGATTATGGTTGTCTCTGGAATTTAAACTTTCTTGGCATGTTATTCTGAGATCATACACATTGCAGTTTAATAAGTAGAACCCAAACAGTGACACTAGAAGCAAACATCAACAAAATAAACATAACAAACCAAAGAGTTACCCTTATTTAAATACCATGTCTCCCTTGAAAAACACAGTTTAGCCTCTCAGTTCCTTAAAATTCTATATAGGACAGAGCAGGACATTTGGTGACAGTAACTGTATTTGCTGTGTAGTGATGCTTTAGACCTGGTGAGGCATTTGCAGGGGATTTTATATTTGATCCAAGATAAAGCAACAAATAGGTGCATATTAAAAACAAAAAACAAACAAAATAGCTGAAAAATGGGAGTTGCAAATGCTGGAGATGTGACAGCATCATTATCAAAGAATTTCTTGGCAGTGTTGAGTTCTTTTTTGCTTTCACTCCTGAGTGTTTTGTTTTGTTTGCTGTTTTGTTTTGATCTTAACATAGAAAAAAGTAAGACCCCCAATGGTTAAAAGAAAGTAGGAGAGAAGTAGAAATCTATCCATTGGTGGCAATACCTTCACAATCATGAATGCATTTAAATGCCTTCAGTCTCTGGTTAGGTTGGAGATAGTCTTAAAAGTCTGGTCAGGTTGGAGATTGGTCCTGGGTTACTGAATAGGATGGTACTCAACTGAACTCCTTTGGGGGCTACTTGCATTTTATTCTGACTGTCCTGAGTATTCTGGACTATTTTAATGTAGTTTGAAGGTAGTTTCTCACCAGATCTTTGCATTCCTCTGGTCTCCTAAACCAGGTGCAAACAGATCCTTCTGGTCTTTATATTGCAACCAGTTGTTCTGACAAGAACCTCTCCATCTTTGATTTCTATTCTGGCGAGTGTGTTGCAACCATGTATGGACACTCAGGTAAGGCTTACAAACTTCTGGAAATTCATTTTTTTCTGCTGATGACTATATAGTAGGGTCTGACACTAGTCAAAGCTTTCTGAAGATTTCTCCCCATCAAAATTTACCTAATTGGTATTTTTTAATAGATTGTAGTTGGATTAAGTTGTAATAGCTTATTTTATTGCAAGTTCAGTTTTTGAATTTTGCACACAAGTGCACACACATACCCACCTGTCAGGCCATGTATTTATTTATACAGTTTTTCTAGTAGCCTATAAAGTAGTCTGTGGTTTTTTCAGCATGTATTAAGTTTGATTGTGATATACCCTCAGCTCCTACCATGCAGGAGCTATTCTATTGTAGGCAAAACCAGAATTCAGTCTTCATGCATATTTTGCTGTGGAGTACCCTTTCCATGTCAAGCCTAGATTCTTGGTTAAATGGTTATGGTAATTGGGGCATATTGATCTGTGAAGTGTGAATTGCTGAGTGCAGACAGGCTATTTGGCTAATGATATCTTCTGTGCATTTGAATAATTCAGGGAGGATTGGGTTTTTTGTGCTTTATTTCTCACAGAGATTGTAACTGGGATGAAATTCAGTAATGACTGCAAACATCTGATCTCTGTTTCTGGTGACAGGTAAGAGGTTTTGCTATTTTGTGATACTGACTCATGCCATCTCATAACTAGATGTAACATGTCCTTAGGAAAGGTAGATTTTTTTAAGGGATATTTTATGAATTCCAAATAAATCTCAGAGTTTTCTGAATCCTAAATGTGTGCTGTTGGCAAAGCTCGCAGAGCTTATGTTAGCATTCCATGGAATGAGACTCATGTGAAGTATTTCCCTTTTCTGAGAATAAATACTATTCTGTGCTGGAAAGGAGGCAGAGATGTGACCTATTTCCTGACCAGCCTTCAGGGCTGTAATGTAAGGCATCTTGTGCTATTCTTGCTAGTAGTGGCAAAACTTTTTCATGCAGTACTCCTGTTCATGAGGTTTCACCAGGTGAAAAGAGTCTGTTTAGCAGCAAAAGGAACAGGCCTGTCCTCACTTTTTGGTCCTGTCCATATGGCCCTCTTCCCACTCCCCTGAGTCAGCAGGGGTGCAGCTGACCCATCCTTTAGCTGATTCAGGTCACTACATAAGTACTCCCCTGAGATGAGTTTTCTGCACATTTAGTGAGCTAAATCAGTTCACTAAAAGCTTAAGTAGTCACCAGACTGAGCCCAAGGGAAAAAGGAGAATGTATGCCTAGTATGGTGATTGTACAGGTGAGTGGAGCCACTGTTTCTGGAATCTGTGAATGCTTAAATCAGCTGAACTGAATAAAATTTTTCCTTTGAGAAAGATGGCTCCTGGAGTGCTATTGCAAGTTCAGAGCAACCCAGATTCTCTCTTTCTCTCTCTCTCTTTTTTTCTTTTTTTTTTTTTATTATTAATAAAACAATTGAATTGGAAAGAGGGTTTTAGAGGGTGAGTTGTTACAGAACATACAATGTATCACTTTAAATCTCATTGTTTAATTGTTTCTGTCTTTCAGTAATAAATAAATAATTTAGTTTTCCTCTTTCTTTACCGTTCATGTGTTTAAATAGGTTAGGGACAAAAGTTGTAGGAGAGAGATTCCTTTTGTTGTGAACTTCTGACAAATTCCAGAAACATGGAAGGTTTGAAGTTCCCAGTGATCCTTGTGATTTAGTGCAACACTCTTTTGTTGATATTTCCATGAGCAAAAGGATCATTTTCTTCAGTAAGGATATGCAGGAGGTGGATGAGGAGTGAGGAAAGGATTCCTGAAGAATTTTGCTGTAAGGAGATGAGAAAGCATCTTTTTCAAAGGAGAACAGGGAACATAGTCTGTTCACACACAGTAGCACGTGCAAAGAATAGAGCTGAGAATAGGAAGAAAAACAGGGATGGGAAAGGGCACAAGGACTATGAGATTCATGTGAGGAAAGTAATTCAAGGTAAGAAAAAATGAAACAAAATCCCCTCCCCAGCAAAAGGGGTAGGTGGGCACTTGCTTCTACAGAGTTTGTGTTGGATGCTGGTGTGTTCACAGGCTTGGGTTGTTTGCTGCTTGTCTCTAGGTTTGATAACTGTGGGGGTGGGATAAAATGTACAAGCCAGGTTTGCTTTCAGAATTTTGGTTCCTCCCTTTAAGTATTTTTTAAGCAGCAGATTATGGTTGCTGTTACTTGGAGAGATCTGCTCCTTGAGGGGAAACAGCTGGCTGCCCTGGGTTGCCATAGTTCCCAGACACAGTGCCTCACCCCTTTCTCCTGGTTGAAAAGCTCCAGTGGGAGGATGAGAGTGTGTTCACAGGCAATGGGAAGTGTCTGTATGTGATTTCAGTAGCTGAGAGTGATGCTCCTGAGCATGGCACTGGGGACAAGAAGGGAATTTTTAGCTTTGCCTTAAAATCTCCACAGACTGCAAAGAGGTGTTTATGGGCTTTTTGTGTGTGTGATATGGAAATGAAAACCTTTTAAATAGTTTCCTCATGAGAGAGAGAAAAAATGAAGAAGATCCAGGTATTCAGGATCCTGGCACTTTTGACATTTGTCTCAGGTCAGGGAGACCAAAGTCATTGTTCAACATGACAAAGCAAATTAATGTTTACATGCTATCAAGAAAGAGAGAAAAGTCAGTCATTGAAAAATCATCTGTGTGTTGGAGTGCTCACGAGTATACTGGCACTGATGAGTCCCGAAGAACTGAATTAAATCCTCTTTGGACTCCAAAGTAGGGTGCAAGATTTTATAAGTGATAGCCAAAGCACTATTTCTGATTCTACATCAGTGTAGGTATACCCAGCTAGACAGGAAAGATGACTGAGATGAAAAGAATTAGTTAGCACTGAAGTTAAATTTCAAAGACAGTGCTGGACACTTTACTTTTTAGTAGCAGAAAATGAGATAGAGTATTCTTTAATGTGATGAAATAAATATATTTTTAAAGCTGAATTTCTGAAGAAATTCATGAAAAGAGACCACACTGTTGGTTTCCTTCTCTCAAATGCTTTTGAGTCCATTGACCAAATTCAGTCAAATTTCACAGAATATTTCACAGAACATTCTGAATTGAAGAGGCCCACAAGGGTCATCAAATCCAGCTCTGAAGTGAATGGCCCATACAGGAACTGAACCATGGCCTTTGGTGTTATTAGCACTGTGCTCTGACTAGCTGAGCTAATGGCTGTGTAAATGCAAGTGTCCTATAGGGAGTCTCAAGTAAAATATTAGAAGCATCCCGACTGCAAAAAGTACTTCCATATGAGCTTAACTGTTATTACAGCACAGAGACTCCCTGGGATAGTGAGCATTAGGAGGGCCTTGCCTTTGAGGTAGTGGCAGTCAGAGACTTCATCTTAGTCACTGTTAGAGGATGCAAGGGACATCTGTAGGCTCCACTTATCCTGCTGACCGTGGAAGGACATGTTATGGCATTTCCTTCAGCAGCTGGTCAGATAGTCAAAAAAGGTATAGGATCAGAGATGAGTCTGTTTAAATATCTCTGCAGTTGGTCTCGCTCACAGGGAATCTTTGACAGGCAGGTTTAACCCTTTCATCACAAGGCTTGTGGTGGGATTGAGTTTCTGCGAAGCTGTTTCTGCATGTCTCTCTGCCACGGACAGACGGGCTCTTGTTTGTCCCTGCAGTGGGAGTTAGTATCAATAAACCGAACTGAGACTTGATCCCAGCCTCACCTTTCTCTTTCAGCTGCATCTTCATCTGGCGTCTGAGCTCAGAGATGACCATCAACATGCGGCAGCGACTGGCGGACATGAAACAGAGAGGGAAGCAGGCAGAGAAGTCTCCTCCTCACAAGGCAGCTGGACTCATGAGGTGAGCAGAGCAGACTGAGAACAGGTGGCTGGCTGTGTAGTGTGGAATGTGAAAGTGTGGCACTGGGATTCAGCTGTAAGGTTTTTGCTGTCTTCACTGGTAGTGTTCTTCCAAAAGTTCTCTTATCCCTCTGTTGGATTTGGATTTTACCCTCCTTCTTTGGATATAGAAACCAGACTGGGATCTTCCAGACAGACTTAGTGTGCTTTACTGATGGCAATATGTACGCAGTGCCTCTTGTGTCTTAATTTAGTTTAATGATGCGGTCAGAAACTTCAATAAGCAGTTCACCTAGGAATACCGAGGATGGTACACAGAATTCCACCAGGGAAGCTGTGATTCTTTGTGAGTAAAGTTCTCAAGATCTAAGCTGAATGCAACTTAAAGGCTGTTTTCTGTGAGCTCTACAAGTTAGCTATGCTGAGCATAATTCTAAAAGAGTCCTTATGGTTTTACTGTTTCTTTTTTAGCTATTTTCTGGAGGCTTTGAAAAAACTCAGCTAAAATAATTATAGTATGAATAATGAATACAAAAATAATTTAAATGGGAAAAGCTAGCTAAATGTTATTATTTTTTGCTTGGTAAATGATGTATCTAAAAACAAATTACTGTAGCCTACAAGCTGAATAGATCTAAATTTATCTGATGACCTTTCTTTAAAAAGTGGTGCTTCTGTTTTTAAACAGAACAAGAGTGACAGGGTATTTTTGATTATTAGTCTAATGTGTTTGGTTTCTCTATAGTTTGTAAATAACTGAGACTAGTTGGACTGGAAGTAATGCAGGGGAGAGTCCTGACCAAGCTGTTATGAGATCACAGTGGGGGGAAAAAAGGATAAATGCAGATTTTTTTGTTCCTATGTCCCAAATGACTACAAATGGAGTTCTGATTATAGAAGTACCAAAGCATTGGAGGATTTACCACACTGGTTGTTGAGTATCACGAGGACTTTCCCACTCCCTTTGGAAGCAAGCAATGTTGTAACAAGTCTGTCTGCATAGTTTTGTTTTGGAAAGTCTTGATCTGCTCATTCCTGAAACGAGTCTTGTCTAGTAAGTACTTTTGGTAACAATGACAGGAAAACTCAGGAAGCCTTTTTTCTAGCCAAAGTTCTGGATCTGCCAAAGCAGTGTGCTTTTTATAGCAGTCTCTCTATTATTCCAGCAGCTGCAGCCTTACCCTACCAAGGCTCAGCCTGTGACAGATAATCCCAGTCCTGTTCCACGTGAGGTGATACTTGTTTTTCATCACAGACGCTTGCTGAAGGGCGGTGCTAGTGCCACGCCAAGCCCAGAATTTTATTAAACTTGTTTGGTAGCCTCTTTGCAAGGCTGGAATCTACTTGTCAGCTTTGAAAGCTTGTCTTCAGTTTTGATCGTCCGCTGTGGTCACTGGAGATCAGCAAAGACATAATTCCCAGAGCATTTTGGATTGGTACTGACAATGGAAGAAGAGCATATTGGACCAGCATTATTGAGGTGGGAGAAGGAAAACTAATGAACTTGAGTGAGATTTGTTTTCTGGGTGCCCTGTACCTGTTCTGATTGTTTCCCTAGCCTGTCTGTGTAGGTTGCAGTAGAGAGTTGAGTTGCAACTTATGGTGTAAAATTGTTGCCTCAAAAGACTGACAGTAGTATGAGAAAGCTCCCTGCCTTGTGATAGATAAGTCATTTGTTCTACTAGATGTTCTTTAGAACAATACTGCTAGAATTTGGTGGGGGAAGTAACACTTTCTGCTAGTTCCATGTTATGAGTTTATTACAGGATGAATAATCAAAATCATGCTGGGGTAACAAAGTTGATCTGAGGAGGCAGTGGGAGATGATTTCCAAATCAGGACAGTGCTGTCTATCCACTTGCAACTGTCAGGGCAGGAATTGACCCAGGTGAGTAACATCAGCAGTGTAAACACACAGAAGATGCCTTTTTGGGTCAAACCAGTGCTCCCCAAAGCCTAGTATTCTGCCTGTGACAGTGGCAATGGAGGATGCTATCTAGTGAGACACTGTGAGCCTTTGTGGTCTGTTTGCCTCATGCTCCATTATTACATCAGGGATGTTAAGAGGCACATCTCTACCTTCTTCCTTTGCTATCTGGACATGGACCAATTGTCCACTGGGTTTGTATAAATTCTTTTTGAACTTCATAATATTGTCTGCCTGTGCAGCCTCCTTTGGTGACAAGTTCCTGGAGTTCACTGCTCTCTGTGGAAAGAAGGACTTTTTTTAATCTCTGTTAAAGTATGTTCCTACTAGTTTTGTTAAAAGTACTCTGCTTTTGAATATTTTGAGCTCTGATGATCTTTTGTTCTGCAGCCAGCTATTGGTAGTGCCCATGGTTTTGTGAACCTTTTTCATAACCTCTCTTCATCTAACCTGTTCTATGAACTGAAGAGTCCCAGCATTTTTCATTCCCCCCAAAAATTTTTAGAGACTAAAGTTTCTCCTCTGAATGATTTCTCTGACTCACCTTCATGGGACATTGTGTTATCTTGGAACTGCTCTGACCTGTATGACCCACAGTTCTCCATAGTGTGCCTGAGAGCCTTTGAGTTCTACCTCTGGTTGTGGTAATTGCAGATGTGTGCTTTTTTCTGAACATGAGGAGCTTTGATAGTTCAGGATAATAGAACTTGTACTCAGCTGAGATTGCTGGTACATTTTGGTTTTAAGGCTTTTATATTTTCAGTGAAGGAATCATGTAAAGGCCATTTAGTAAGGTTTTGGTTTTGATCCAAGTATGCATTTATAGCTTAGAAAAGCTTGTCCCAAATTTTAAACTGATTTTACTGTGGAGTATTTGCAGGGCTTATAGTCATGTTTTAAAAATCACTATACCTATGGATTTCCTTGACTCTTTAGTATAAATAGCAGGAGAAAAAAATTCCAAATTTAATTCTCTAGAAGTTATATATGTATACTGAAGAAGTACTGTGTGCTGTCAGATATATTTGGATAGAAGAGCTCCTTATCAAATTCTCAGTGGGTCTTATCCAGTCCAGGAAGGCTGTGTTGCTTCCAGGGCTTAGAATGGGGCAGGCTCTTGATGCCTTATTAGAAATGGTGCCTCAGTCTGTGATGAACTACTGCAATTATAACACTAGGGAAACTCTGGAGTCAGTGCACTATGATCCATCTGTGGGGAAAAGCAGAATAATTTTCCTTTTAAAACACATCAACCTTTGAGGTGGAAGCAGGAGGATATAATCTGCCAGTGATCCTACCACACAGGATGTTACAGTTTCATAAATATGTCCCTAAAGCTGAGGGTTTAAGTAGCACAAGATCAGAGTGGGAATGCTGTCAATATACCTCTTTAAAGGGATAGTTGACATTCTTGTCTGCTTTGTTTTGTTTTGAGGAAGCAGAACAGGGTTGGGTTCAGGTCATACAAAAGAATACAGAAAGCCTATTATCAGATGTCTGAATACTAGAACTCCGTAATGACATGTGGCACTTTTAAGTATATACCGTGTCCTGAAGACTTTCTAATTTAAGGTCCTTCCCTTCCATTTGTCCTGTACTGTCTGACCCTTCAAAAACTGGGAGCTAAAGAGCAACTGACACTGCTGCCCTTTATAGGGCAAGATCGAGGTTGTAGTGAGCTGGGAGTTTGCCTCTTCTCCCAGGCAACCAGCAATAGAACAAGGGAAAACAACCTCAAGTTGTGGCAAGGAGAGTTCATGTTGGACACCAGGAGAAGTTTCTTCACTGGAAGAGTGGTTAAGCATTGGAACAGGGTGCCAAGGGAAAACTGATGAGTCACCACCCCTGGAAGTGGTAAACAATGAACGGTCCATGATACGGTTTAGTGGGCATGGGGATATTCAGTCAAATGTTGGACTTGATGATCTTGGAGGTTTTTTCCAATCTTAATGATTAATAGTTCATCAGCAAAGGAGATGAACAATTACAATTAAAACACTTGCTCTGAGTCACATGGATTGTGAGAACTGGACATGTCTGTACATACTATTCTGGAATAGCTACTCTGAAACATTCATTCTGGTGTAATGATGCTTTGGGGTTTGGCTCTCAGGAGGAATTCAGTAAACACCAGAAGTCTTACTCCTTAATTTTCAAATGCTTTCATGTTGTGCTTATTTGGAAATAGCTTCTGTGCTTGAAAACTTCCTGTACATTATACCGACTCCCATCTAAGCATGAAAAAGAGCTGAGGAAGAGTATTGAGAAATGTGTGTAACAGGGGGCTTAGGAGAAAATCCACAGTACATGGGGAAAGGCAAGGAAAGAAAGGAGAAATAGTCAAGTCTGAATAGAAGGGTTGACTTGGGCAAGAGCAACAGTTAGAACACTCAAGACCTTGTGAACCTAGTTTTCATTTCAGGAGTATCTCATTTGAGATAATTTTGAAATGACTGGATCATTTTGAAAATATCATTCATTCATCTATCTCCCTTCAAGTTACAGAACTGAGTTTGAAAAGCATACTTGAGTTGTAAAAAGAAGGATATGGAAGAGGAGTGTGAATTTTTGCTGGGATAATCCAAGATAGCCTTATGTTTATAACAAATATGTTACTTCATAATTTGTTTATCACTTCCTGTGAAGAAAAAACCCATCTGACTTCCAAAATATGCTTTGCATTCTCTTACTCTGCTTCTTTAAGGATACTGGAACATTTTCCCTTCTTAACAATTTTTTCGGTCACCATCTGATGGGCAGGGGCCATCTTTCTATTTGTAACATAAAACACATGGATAGCCATCTTCTCCATTTACACCAATGACAGTACTCATAGGAGCTTGGCAAACACATCATTTTGCTTTGCCATATCACCTCATCATTGTGAGATATTCAATCAGATAGATGTTTAAAGGTCTAATAATCCAACCCTTCTGTCTGAATAGACTCCTCAAACAACCATGATAAACACAAGCAGAAGGATGCTATCAAAGTTACTGATACGAAGTTAATATTGCCTACCATGAATACATGCAATTAATATATGTCATAGGATGAAATGTGGCATAACCTCAAGCATGCTGTGGTGCTTGGGCTTTGTTAGGATTCCCCTGCTTAGACACAAGAACCTGAGGGTGACATGATGAGCATATGTGGGGACAGTAGAAAAGATGAAGAGACTGACAAACTCAAATGTCAAAAGTAGATGTGGATGACCAAAATGAAACTTTTTCATTTGAGAACTCTGCAGGTTACAGTCAATTTCACTTTTCTTTTTGCCAGAACACTTCAAAGCTTACCTGAAATGGTTGAGTAGTTATTACTCCTAATGAAATGGAAATTAATGTTCTGCCACTACACAGGAAAAGATTAAAATACCTTAACTGCTTCTTACCATGTTTCAATGCTGCCTGCTATCTGTCAGCTGCAGGAGAAGTTGATCCCTCGCCAGACTGCTCTGTATTTGGTAGATGAGCTATTTTTATTTCATGAATAATGCTTGGCACTCAACACCCACCAGTGATATCCTATAAATGTCTCTTATGATGAGTTTGGCACTCTAGCTCAAGGCCGTGGAGTGGTGGCTACTCAAATGTATTTGTTGGGGATTCTTTGTTCTTCAATTATTGTCCAAAGGCTTATTTGTTCATTTGATTTTGTGGACTGAAGGAGTGAGTGGAGGAAAGGGAAGAGGAGAAGAAAGAGGGAGGGTAAAATTTGGTGTTCTTGGGTGTCCTTGATTGGGTGGTGGGCAGTTCTATGCTGGGAGTGCCTCTGAGGTAAAACTTGTCTTGATCGACTTTAATCAAAGATCTGTGCAAGATATGTTTTACATGATCCTTGTGCTTGAAAGATAAAATAGTCAGCATGGTGCTCTTATGGTGTGTGGGCTGTGCTTTCAGGTTCTGCCTGGAGCAATCCTTGAAATGAACCTGTCTCTTATGGGATAATTTACCATAAACCAAATTACTTTCAAACAGAGATGATCTCTGATATTTTTGATGTGTAAATCAATTCCAGAGAAGAAATGCATAAGGGTGGGGAAAATATTTGCCTTTCAAATATAATCTACCATCTTGACCTTATCAGTTGGCACAGTCTGAAATGGAAGGCCCGGTTTCATTCCATTTGACTTTCTCAGACTTGTTTACTTCTGATTTCCGTCAGCCTTCTACGTGTATGAGAACATTGTTGTGCCAGGGTCTGCACATCTTTGTGCAGGGTTAGCTTGCCCTGTTTCTCAGAGGTGGGCTGTGCTAGAGCAAGAGCTGTTTGAGAGAGCCGAGGCAGCCTCCTGAATATGGATGGAGATAAGGTGGAGAACTTGTGTAAGGGTTGAAATGGTGGGCAGTTCGTGCATAAACCATAATACTCCTCCTAATTCCTGCCTTCCAGGCATGAGTCCATCTCTGCCCTGTCCTCTGTGCCTGCACTCTCATCAGACAGCGACAAGGATGGTGAAGATGAAGGGAATGATGAAGATGAGTTACGAGGGCTGCAGTCTTTCCATATTCAGTCCAACTGCAACACTGAGAGAGACTCAGGTATAAATGGGAGTGGGACATGAGCAGAGCTGGAGGAAAATGGCGTGGATGTGAAGGGAGGAGAAGATGAGAGACACGGGCTTAGGGATAACGAGGTATGGGCAGAAAGAGAGAGACCAAAGCAGAAGCAAATGGATAGACACCAGTGGGTAATGTGGAGCTGCCCATTCCTGCATCTGAAGAGGGATGCATTTCAGAGTTCTCTGTCTAGAAATACAGTTGTTAAATAGGCAAGTTTCTTACTAGTTCCAACTGGCTAAAGACATTTTCAATTAATTTCATGGGCTGGGGTCTACAAGCTATTAAAAGTCTGCAGAAGCCAAAAGAGATCAAGAGATCTCCTCAAAAGAGAGGACTTCAGAGATGTCTGAAAAAACTTACAGTAGAGATTGCCATTATTTATTTTATGTATTTTTTTACCACAGATTGTACAGTGTATTGGAGCAGATTCTTTTCCCAAGCCTTTGGGAGGGCACTGCACTGCACTGTGGCAAGTGTTCTGCAGTGGTTGGCTGATTCAATGAAAATCTTACATAAAGATATATGTCTCCATTAAAATTTTGATACAATGATTTGAGTGGTCAGTGGGAAAGCATATGTTGATGGTGGTTCAAAAGGTGTAGGCATACTGCCTTTGTTGAAAGATGAAGTAAGAGGTTCTTCAAAAGCTGAGCTGCTGGCCAGGATGTCAACTAGGTGCATATCTCTTTACCTTTGCAGATCCAGACCTTACCCTATCAAGAAGCCTTTCCCACTGGGAAATGAGGAGGGTGAGTTACTAAACCTTCAGACTGTATTTCTTGTTACAGGGAAGCTGAAGAAGAAATTCCCAGAGAGAGTAAAAACTTCATTTGCACGTGTGGGAAAGATGTAGCTGTGGTGGGAAACCATTGAGAAGCCTCTCTCTGAAGAATGATTTGGAGGTGGCAAAATAGAGCCTAGTTTAAGAGACTAGGGTGTTTAGAGTCTAGAGCTGCACTTGGGATTTTTACATCAGTCTTTTTCCATCAGATGTTATGCTATTTTCTTTTTATTTTTGATCTGAATCTCATGTGCTGCTGAAGCTGTTCATATACTTGAATCTGAGCAAGACATTTAACAGTTCAATTGTGCAAGAAGCAGCAACAAAAGTATCATTTTTACTTGATACTTCATGATTAAAGTATCAAGCTGTCTCTGAGACAGTTTGGAGGCTTTTATTGAGATGGACATAATTATGTTTTTCTGTGGGTCTTGTGTTTTTTCTCCTGTTTTTCCATCAGCAAAAGTCAGTCTCTAAGACAGTCTGTGTTTTAATTTCCTTCAGGCCAAAGAGCTAGCGGCAATCCAGCGCTCAGAGGCACCAGTGAGCAAGATGCCCCGGCAGCGGAGTCGCTGGTCCCAGCCAAGCAGCAACATAGAGATGACTGTGAAATCCATGCTTGACCTGCGCCAGCTGGAGTCCTTCTCTGTTTCCCGTTCTCCAAGTCGAGACTCACTGTCTCAGAACAGCAATGGGGACGATAGGGAGGAGCACACTGACCTTCCTGTGCACATCAACAAAGTAAGGGCAGGGCTACCCTGAGGGGGTGAATCCACTCTGAGTGCATCTGTCCTGCATCTATTTGTTATTACCTACATTTATTACTACCTGATGCCATTCGTGTTATCATTGAAGGTTTTCTAAATTACTTCTGAGGAACTTAATTAGATAACTCTTTTGTAATAATAGTCCTGCAATGTGTGATTCTGCTGTCTTATAGCAGAGACCGTACGAGGTCAAGGTTTCTCTTCAATGACAGGAAGACCTCATGTTTTCTTTTACCTTTTTGAATATTTATGTCAAAAACAAGCTGAGAAGTTGAGCTTGTTGTGTAAAAACCTGGTGACATGTTAGCTCACTCTGCTGGGATGCAGTTTCTTGACTCCAGTAGCCATTGGAATGTAGCTCACATGAAGCCCTTAATTGTTGGCTGTGCTAGATTAGTAAATTCTCTTTGGTCTTTGTATTGATGGGTCACAGCAAGTAATGTATGTTTATCCTCAGAAAGCTAGTGCCTGTTTTCCAGTAACAGTCTGTCCCAGTGCCTAGCTTCATTAGACGTTTTCCCTCCCCCATAACTATGTGACTGAGAAGAGGATTCAGATTGTTGTTTGCAGTAATTCAGTTTTTCAGCTGGAATGGCCCAGTTTTGTGAATTGTCCCATCAGTCCATAGAAGGTAATGGGAAAAACTTCTGCCACATGGCTTACACTCCTGATGTGTGATCAGAGAGTACCTTACCAAAGAACTTAAGGGAATTGCAAACAGGAAACAAACTAGGAAAGTACAGCAGTAGTCTGACAAGTTTAGTAAATAAGGAACAGAAAAGACATAGGATTGCTGTGTTTTCTCATCTCAGATTGTTGATCATATTCTGTGCTGTAATATATACTTTCTAGCCTTGCACAGCACTTGCCAGTGTAAGGTAAAACACCAGTAATATCTGTTTTTTTCTCTTGTTAATTAAACCAGGTTGGCAGCTCAATACCTCCCCAAGACAACGGGTCTTGTGTGCGACCCCAAGTGATTCGGCTTGTGTCGTGTGAAGAGGGGATTTTCTCTCAGGAACTGGAACCTTCTGAGAGTGAGGAATGTGTAATCTACCCTGAGCAAGATGAAATCCATCCCACAGACTCTAGCAGGTTAAAAATAAGTTCTCTGCTGTGCATGGCTCATGTGTTCTGCTTTTCTTGCAGCTTGTGTGGTAACTTTGATGACTTGACTTACTGCCTGATTGATGTCAGGCATGTTTAGTTGTGAGTTTTATGTCAGATGGATGCTAGAGGAATAAGAAACTAGGAAGGCACCATTAAAATAATTTTCCTCTGAGAAAACTGCACATTAGCAGTCTCCTCCAAGTGGTTTTTTTTTTTTTTTTTTTTTTTTTTTTTGTTGAGTAAACAACTTGGGAGCAGTCTTTTTGCTTTCTCCCTTGTCTGGGTTGAAAATAGCAAGGGAAAACTTGGAAGCTGGAAAACTCACTGACAGTGATACATGTGGCAGTGAAGTGCCTACCCAGGAGAAATGACAAGACACTTATGAAAATTGGGCAAGAATTTAGCGAATGTAATGTGTGATTACTCTTTTATGGGTAATAGAATGACTTGCACAATACAGATGGAATTGAAAAGGACACTGGAGACAGTGGAGACCTTTTAAATTCCTCCGCTGTTTCTTCTGTTTTAATTTTACATAATTTAATTTTCTGTGCTCCCTTTTGTTTTCCTTCCCTGAATTTTGTTCTTCCCTTCCCCTCTTGACCTGATGCTAGTAGCTGTTGAATTTCCTTTGTCTTCTGTCATGTTATAGAGAGTGGGGCTGACAGCTTCAGACAGACTTTATGCAAGAGTGCATGCCAGTATTTTGCAGTTGAGGCTACTAGGTTTTGCCTAGTTTATTTTTCATTTTTAATTTTGTGATGATAACATTTGGACAGAGTAGACCCATGTGCTGCTCCATCATGTGAGAAAGGGAGGCCCTCTGATGATAATGGATACAGAGTGGACACATGGCAGTGTTTACAGAGTGTGGGAGCTGCCAGGGGTAGTTGCCATTCAGTTCTGTTGATTGACTTCTGCATCCTACCTTGCCTTGGAGTACATTTGAAGCCAAAGTATTTCAAAAAGTGGAAAACTGAAGTCCTTAGGCATCAGGCAAGAGAACAGTGCTGGTGACATTTGACAAAATAAGATCCATGAAATCACAACAGAAATCAGTGACTCTATCATACAAGATTGTATTTTTGTGTAATGTTCTTCAGTAAGTTAGTCTTTCTCAAAGCCAGAATCTTGTATATTTTGCATTACAGAATTTGCCCAAAGAAGCAGGTCATGAGCATGGGGGAAAAAGTGTATTAGAGCTTAAACCTATGGCAAATTAGAGTTTCTCTCCTGCAGGTGTAGGCCTGGTTTTAGTCCCTTTTTCATCATGTAAACTTCTACATTTGCTTCTCACCTGTGCTGATGGTGCCTGATAATCATGGGAACTGATAACGCCTAGAAAATCAGACAGTCCCCTTGGGACTTCCATGTCCAAGCTTAATGAAATGCAAAAAAACATGTTGTATTATGATGAGAGAAATCAACTTCTTTTTCTCTTTAAAGCCTTACATTTGTAATAAAAGGTATTACTAACACAGGTAAGACCTTATTAAAGTTAAAATGTGCTTCTTTACATGTAAACAAATATCTCTTCTAGTGCTGTATCTTCCTGTCTCTCTTATAGTGAGTTCCAGGTAAAAGCATTGCCCCATGGGAAGCTCTGTAGGGGTTATCACAGTAATGGATGCCCAGACAAACACAGTCCAGACAGTGCCTGCTCTGTAGATTACAGCAGCAGTCGTCTGTCCAGCCCAGACCAGCCAAATGAAGGTAAGATGCAAAGACATTACAAATGTATTTATATGTGAGCTCTTAGTGAGCTGGCCTGAGGTCACACTCCTGTTAGTCACACCAGTCCTGCTGTACAGATTCAGGAGCATTTGAACAGACACCTCCACTGTAGAAGCAGGAGTTGGTGCACTTTCTTTCTTTCCTTGTGCACCTTTGGCTTTCTCTTACCTTGCTAGCCAAGGAGGCAGATTTACTACTGATTATGCCATAGGCTATGCTGTTTGTGAGATATGGTACATTAGAGATTTACTGCATGTAATTCTGACTGACTTTAACATTCTAGGTTCAATTTAGCATCTTTGTTGATTTTTTTTTTAACTTGGCTAATGTTACTCTGATTAAGTTTTTACAGCACTGGGGGTTTTTTGCTGTTTCCCAGATTCTGAAGGCACTGAGCCTCTAAGCGTAGATGGTGTCTCAGACCTGGAGGGAGAAGAAGGAGAGGAGGATGTGGGTACTAGCATGCCTGAGGGAGAAATTCCTCAGATACCTGATCAGGAAAAGTTCCTCAAGGAGCATTTTGGGACCCTGAGCAACACTGATGGAAAAGGTACATCTCGATGTTCAGACTTTGTAAGGTCACTCCAGATTTTTCCTCTGTATAAACCAAAGCAGGCTACAAGTTCTGCTAGGCTTTCATGGATGTGTGTATATGGGGAGAGGGGAAAAAAAAAATGGAAAACAATGTAAGAGGCCTAAAGAATAGTGACATCGTTAACTTCATCGGCCTGTGTGTAAATTTGTGTGGATGAGGCTGGGCTCTGTGTCGGTTTGTGTTAAGTATTGTCCCTGGAATCCTGAAGAGCCGTTACCTTGGTCCCGCACTGTTTTTTCCCGCTGTAACAGGAGGTATTGACGGCGCGTTCACCCCCCCTCGGTGAGACGCAGTGGCCTCTAGTGGTGCATCAAGGCACAGCCGATGTCACAAAAGAAAAGGCTGAAATGCTGGGTGGAGAGAGAGAATAAGGGGAGACATCAGAGTGGCAAAGGAGCTGGTTTATCTTTATCGACCAACTCCAGAACAAAGCATATCTTTTTAGAATTGATAATGGTTGCAGGCAGCAATATCTATGTGAGTTTTTCGGGTTCTTTTTTTTTTTTCCTTTTATTTTTTTTTTCCTGTTTGATGGGTTTGCTTTCTGCTTCATGCCAGTGCCTCACAGTCCTACAGGCAGGATAGGACACAAAGGGAAGCAAAAAAGGAGGAGGCGTACCCTTAGGGAGAGTAGCATCTTAAGGCAGAGTAATCTAAGTAGAATACTAAAAGCAAAGTATTCTTTGCTGAATATATGAAATAAATAATTATTTCATTCTCTGTGGCTTTAGCTTAAAAAAATCCCCTTGGATATCAGGGAACACTTGATAGTGTCTATGATAAGAAAATGTGTATATGAGAATGTTCTGTAAATAAACTCCTCATTTTTCTTTCTCCTTTAACTAAAATTTCTAGGTGGCTCATGTAGGAATCTGGAAAGAACCGAAAACCTCAGCATTTCCTCTCGCTTTCTTTCCCAGTCCCCGGCTCTCAGGTATGGCTCTGCTTGTTTTGAGTGTTTCTGTCTGTCTATTTATACTAATACAAGTAGGTCTTATGCTAGGTCCTGGGTGAAATAGTTGAACAAACTTCTGGCTTTGGTGTGCCTAGGCACAGCAAAGTGTTAGCACAGCACCTGGCAGGCTGTTTGAAGGCTCTTGTGATTTGGGCAGGTTATCCTGGATCACTTTAGCTGTTCCATTTATTCTAATGTAACACTGTTGTTTGCTATTTTTCCTTTCAACAATGTGCTTAATTGTTTCATGATTAATGCCTTGGTTGATTAAGTTGGAGGAATCACTAATAATCTAATTTACTCTTCACTGTTTATGCTCTTTTTATTCTTTTGCATTTCATTCAGCTTGGACGATGAAAGTAGATTTGTCAACTTTTCCTTTGTTTTACAGTCCTTTCTTACTCAGCTTTGTTTCTTGGTCCCATGCCTTCACAGGGTATTCTGGTGTCTCACACAAAGCCCCACGGGGATATTATTCTTCCAAAAACCCTTCAACCCTAAAGCACTCCAAAACACCTCTGCAAGCTTTTTTCCTTGTTATTAAAAAAAAAAAAATCCCAACAAAACCAAATAAATTTGAAAAAAATTAAAAATTAGGTCAATGCTTTTATTGATTTGGGTTCATAAATGTTTAAAACAAACAAATACTCCTGTATTCCTCTAGAATGACAATTTAAAATTTTAGCTCAAAGGAATTTCATTGTGTAGGACTAAGCATATTTGAGTACATCTTCTCAGGTTCACCAGCTGTGTCCAGATTCAGCATGGTAGGGAAAATTGTTTATTATTACTGTATTCAGCTGCTTTTGCTGCTGTCTGGAGTGCCTCTTAGTCTGTCTCATGTATGTTTGGGAAGAAAGCCAATGGTTAGCTTTGTGTAAGCTTCTGGAGAGTTGCAGTGATGAGTGAAGGAAGTCACTGGTGCTCTAGAGATGTAACAAGGGAGGTAGTTTTTGATTATGAAAACCTCTGGGCTTTTAATCTCTTCAGCTGTTTAAACATGCCAGATTGGAAGTTGCCTCCTTTCTGAAGTAAGCTCACTGTGTTTGTCTGAAGTGGAGAGGAGGAAGAAATTAGTTTTCTAATTTCTTGAAGATACTGACCAGCTTTCCTAGTCATTATGCTTTCATAATGTTAGGAAAGCATATTTACTTCCTCTTAGGGTTATCTTAGAATTGAAAAGATTTAAATTTTAGTAAGGTGAGCTGAGAGAAAAGACCTGACCTGACTTTGCCCAGTCTTTCCTACACCTGGAATTTTTCCTTCTCTCTTGTCTTCACTTTTTACTGTGCCCTCTCTGGAAACAGCAACCCAATGCCATCTGTGATTGCACAGCCTATAGTCAAATGCAACCCAATGCCATCTGTGATTGCACAGCCTATAGTCAAATGCCTGAAGACCAGAGCTTGCAGGGTTGAGTAGAATTAAGTGGTAAGAGCTTAGAGCATTTTTGACTCAAAAAAGTTCAGACAGGGAGGGGCTCTTTATTCCAGAGAAATTTAATGCATGTTCCTGTCTATCCAGGGGAACATACTTGTTTTAACTGGGGTTTCTTTATTCTGTTCTTTAGACGATTGTCACTCTCTTCATCAAATCTGACACTGGATTCAAAGCCCATCGAGCCACCAACCCAGACCAATCAGTTTGCACCAAACCTGTTGAAAAATGACAGCAGCCATCCTGGTGATGCATCGGAGAACAGCCTAGAGAATGTAAATTCAAATCGACCTACTTATGTGCAGAAAAAACGCAGATCAGCCTTGGAGACCTGCAGAGTTGGCATGGCCCCTGGACGGGTCATTGCCTCCTTTCCAGAAGGCCCTGTGAATGCAGTCATGAGAAAGGCACAGTCAGTGCATGACCTCGTGCATGAGGGTGAGGACACATGTTGGAATGATGGTATGAGCCTGAGAATGAAATGGGGACATCTGAGTGGAGGACTTAAATTAGGCTTGTCTTTTTGCATTCTGAGCGACAGGCTTTACGTGTCTTCTAACTCCTAGCCTGTGTAGAGAAAATATTTTTAATATTATTAATTAAAATATTATTTAATATTTTTAATTTGTAATGCAGATGCTGGTCTTCTAATTATCAGTCTCTGACATTTGTTTGGCATCTGTGGGAGGAGCACTGGCAAGGGTGAAATGAAGTGTGTGCGAAAATATTCTCTCTTGCTGTGGGTGGTTGCTCCAAGCTAAGACTGAAGCTCCCCAGGGAGGGGAGGAGAGAAAGAGAGAAGAGACAGTAATAAAGAGCTTACTGTATCCATGCCCACTGTGTGAAATAACCCTATTTTTGAAGCAATCAACTCACTAACCATTAATAAGTTCATAAAAAAAAAAAAAACAAACACAAAACAAAAACAAAAAAACCCCACCTGATCACCACAACAGCATATAAAAGTTTTTGCCTGCTTCTTCTCGTCTCTCACTTAAGAATCACAGTGGTCCAAGGTCTCCTGACCATACACTTTAAGAGCAAATCTCTCTCATGGGGAAAGCAGCATTGTCTGAGCAGGATGAGGGGTGGGAAAAAAAGAAAGCTGTTGAGGCTTGGTGATACTTATCTGAACTAGTGGTGATGTTTGTACACATCTCACAGGGGCTGAGCTGAGCTACTTTAAATTCCAATTTAGGAATTCACTGCAGGCTCTTGTCTATTTTTGGTATGTTTGTCTGTTTCATTTTCACAGATAAGGGTCCAGGAGTGATATCCTCTGCCAAGCAGCGTCCTCAGACTCTTTTGGTGGTTGAGAAGGATCCCAGACCTAACAATTGCAGGGTGTTATCAGCCAGTATGTTGAAGATGGATGGATCTGGTGCTCTGCTGGCCAAAGATGTCAGGGCTGCAAAACCAAAGTCCTACATGAACCCCACAACCAGCTTCCGGGCTAAGATGTCAAGGAGCATATCTGTAGGGGAAAATCTGTACCTTGGTTGCTCCACTGAAATGTTGACTGATGGGAGGACTAGTCCTCCAGTGACAGAGAAGACACAATTTAGTTCCACATCAGATGCTGAGAAGATTAAGCTGCCAGTGAAAGAAAATGTTCCAGTGAAACCTGCACTCCAGCCAGTTGTAAACTGCTCATCTCCCAAGTCCTTCCACAGCAAGCTGGCATCATCAAACCGAGCACATCTGATTCTTGACATTCCCAAGCCATTGCCTGATAGACCCACACTGGCCTCCTTCTCACCCACTACCAAAACAAAAACCCTGCTTGAGCCACAGTCTCCACAGTCACCTGCTGGGGCCTCTAAAAAGAAACCCTCTTTTCCTGAGGTCCGAGCCTCCAAGAGGGAGAATCAAACTGCTGGGTCTCTGGTTCCTGGTAGAGAGATCCCAACAGGCCTTGCTAAGGAGAGCCCAGTGGATTCTCCAGTCTCAAGGACAGATTGCCAGGATGAGCCAGGGGTTACTAGTCTAAAACTGAGGGAGGTGTCAGAGGGCCAGCACCTAAGGTCTCCTGAGAGCACACTGCCCAGGGGCAGGGAGCGGATCACCGGCATCGCCTGTGTGCTAGACAGCCAACCTGGACTTTGCCCACTAGACCCCATCAGGCCGAGGTCTACATCTGTAACTGCCTCGGCACAGGTCTCAGGTGTGCATGGATACCCATCTCTTATCTTCCCCCTTCTGTCTCCTGTCTTTGTGAACCGCCTCACGATCCCATCACATTTCTTTACGTCCAGCTTCTGGCCTGTCTCGTCCTGTCTGCACCTGTCTCGTTCCATAAACCATCCCCTCAATGGTGAGACACTTCTTCAATCTAACATCTTTTTCTCAGTCTTTAGTTTCCATTTCCTCTGGGTCTTATGTCTGACAGTCCTTCTTAGCTGAACGTTTTGTAGATCTCAGAACTGTCCTATTTTTAGTGATCTAGCTGTACAATTACCTCTAGGGGCTCAAACCTCTTTGTGGTCAATGCTAAAAGCTGATATGCTGGAAATCCCCTGGAGTGTGTAGGTTACATCCCCCACCCTCCTCTGGGAGCATGTTTGGTTAGCAAATGGAGGTGCAGGCCAACATACAGTGCTAACAGAACCAAGCAAGCCCAGGTAATACTGACAGTGAAGTTATGCCAGGCACCTCAGACTTTCCTTTGTTAATTTGCAAGTGTGCAGCGTCTGGAAGGGTTTGCATACAATGTTCTCCTGTGAGATAAAGCTCATGGAGTTGAGCTCCTTGCTGTAGCTACCTGTGAGAGCAAGGAGGTCTTTGTGCTGTTATCACTCTTCTTTGAGGACGTGTCTGCAAACTGAATATGCAGTGCATGTGCAGGGTTTGAACATAAAAAAATGTGGGTTAATTTTTGAATTATCTCTAGTTTGGAGAAAAAGGTACAAGATAAAAAACTTTCACCTGCTATAAGCAGCTCTGTTACAGTCCTCAGTTTAAGGTAATTCAACCAAATAAAAACTAGCAGATAAGTTCAAATTAAAGCAGAAATCCTGCCCTCCAAGGCAGGAAAACCTCCAGTGGCAGAGTTTGTGTCACTGTTTAGTCCCACATCATCTCCTGAGGTTTTTCTTTTGTGTCACAATCTGAAAGGAAATACACCTTTCTGAGTTGTGCATTAGAAAGCTGGATGTTAACCACTGCACTAATATCTTGTACCTGAAGGGGCTATACATTTTTTTACCCCTTTTGTTATGTTGTTCTTGCTCATATCTGAGAAAAGATAGCTCTGTAATCCTGTGATCAATTACCTTCTGTGGTGCCAGGCTGTTGCACCATTCGTCGCAATGGTTAAGCACAGTATTTCTGCACCAAAGCATTGCAGAAGGTTTTTAATGCACTGTCATTTTTCTTTTTGCATTTTTGGAGGGATCAAACACCTTAAGAGAGAAGCACTATTATGTAAAATAGGAAATGTGATGTTTTGTCTAAGGGACCTGCAGTTATCATACCGTAGCTGCTCTGAAGAACAGTGAGTGCATCTGAAATTTTCAGACCCTCGCCCTACAGGGGTGAGGTTTCTTCCAGCACCAGATGCAGCCTGAAGCTGGAATCATATTCTACAGCAGAACTGTAGTTGTCTGTACTCTTCAGGCTGAGTTTTCTCTTCTAGATTTCTGAATCAGGCTACATAGCAAATGGTTTTTGGTCAGTTTGCAGAATTAACGCAGGTAGTACAGAGAAAGAGCAAGGTTATTTTAGGTATTCATTTTATTTTTTTTTAACAACTCCCAAGACATAGCACACTGACAGCGTATTTAACAGCATCCTTTAGTGAGTTACAATGATATAGCACTGGATCCCAATGTTTTTTGTTTGTTTTTTTTTTTTTTTCTCAGTAGGCAGCTGTCAGCCTTAAGCTTCTTGTAGACCACATTTCCCAAATTTTAATGGTAGATGCTGGAAAAGCTGTTTAGTTCCAAGTTGGCTATCTCTGTGAACAACTTACTGTGGCTTCTGGGAATCACAACGTGGCAGCTTAGATTAAAACTGTAGAATTGATAGAGACTTGTTCTGCTTCTGACTTGCACTGTTACTTTGGGTTTCCACTTAATTTTTCTGTCCTTCCATTTCCTTCTTTTATAACAGCTGCAAATAAAGAGACTTAATTGTCTTGTTAAAGCATTTTGACATCTACAGTTAAAATTCTGTAGATGTGCTTAATACTGTTGCTGTGTTTAATATTCTCTGCTAGTTTCTGAAGAGCTCTGCTCCACACACCCGAGAGGCAGAAAATGCCTGTTACTTAAGCCTTTGTATTAGGTTTTGTGATCTTTCTCCTGACTGACCTCCCAGAGCTGGAGACCAGCATAAAAACAATGATCAGAGGAGAAATCCAGAAATGATCGTGAGAAGAAACAGCTGGGTTTCAAACATAAAGAGGGAAGGAGGGGGGCAGAAAGCAAGAATCTTGGATTGCACTGAAGGCCACTCTGCTCAGACTCCATGGGTGATTTAGGATCAAAGAATGCAGATGGAAGGATTTGTTCATGCCCCTTTGTTCTATGTAGATGTCTTTGTTTGTGTATACGTAGATGTTTTTCTAGCTGTATTTGTTTATGTGTCATCTAGATGTATTCATAAAATTAGCTCAGGTCGTCTCCAGTCTGTTCAAAGATGGTGTTCTTGGAATTACAGAAACTACAGTGCTAATGTGACAAAAGTTTTGGGTTTGGGTAACTAAAGAAAGTCAAATGTCCTTTGTCCAGGCCTTTGCAAATTGAAGATTGTGTTTGTGTGTCTCTGTCTTTGTTCATGGTTTATGTCTAACTCATGAAAGTTATGTTTATTGTATAAAGATTGCAGGTCTTCAACTTATGTTTTGGAGATAGTATCTGGTGGGGACAGGCAGAAGATACTGTCCTTCAGCTGCTTGTTTTTGTTTCTCAGTTTTGGATTATGGTGTATTAGCAGTGTGTCATGGGTTGCTCAGCAATGCAATTCTGTTGTTATTGAGTTTGCTTGTCACAACTCCTCTGGACCTCAGTCCTTGCTAGAGAACACTGCAATAATTCAGTGTAATACGTCATCCTCTGTGATTTAGTAATACACTGTGCAGAAGGATGTGTGAGGGGGAGCTTGTAGATTTCTCTCTAGGTAGAAGCTAAAGTAGAGGCTCCTTGGATCAGTCCCTCTTGCCACTGGAAGCCCTCATACAAACATGGCTTTAATTGTAATTGGAAATCACATGGATAATCTGTGACTATCTGTGACCGTAACAAAAATGTGCAATCTGAGGAAGAACATTGCTGGCTTTGGAGAGTCTAAAGACTGGAAAAATAGGACAAGCAGCATGTCTATTTAGTATGAAGGAAAGCTCATACAGAATGTGCCTATTTAGTCATTTGCTCAAACCAGCCCTAAAAATTAAATGACAAGTTGTGTGTGCATGGTCTTTCAGATACACAGTGAAACACCTGTTTTCTTACCAAACTATGAGGTTGTGGGTAGTGGAGTGTCTGTGCTATAACTTGTGCTTTTATGTTTTCCTCCCTCCAGAATCAGGCATCAGCATAGAGCAGTGTGAGCACGTGGTGTCCGAGCTCCAGGACAGCATGCGCAGAGCCCTTCACCTTTACCGCAGGGTGAGTGACCTCACACACAGGCTCTGGTACCATAGCTGGGCTTTACAGCCCACAGACATCTTACACAGGATGTAAGTGCTTGCTGCCCCAAGGTGTTCTCTTGACTGTGTGTTCAGTGACACAAGCTGCCTGGCTGTCCACTTGACTGCACCTTCAACTTGAACCAGGAATGCAGGGGCTCCTGACTTCCAGCTCTTGGATTTTCCAGTGGTTTGCTATGGTACTCTGAGCAAATCAATTAAATTTTCAGTCTGCTTAGCCTATCTGTAAACTGAAGATAACAGTATTCTCTTTTTCAAGAGGGTGTTAGGGAATTAATTAATGGTTATACAGTGTTTCAGGGATATGAAATATCGTAGGAGTTTTGAGTTTTATTATCCCCATCTGTTCTTTGTCTTTGAAACCTGGGAAAAGGATTAGCCAATGTGGGATACCATGGGAATCCAGCTGTGAGAAGAACATGCAGCAGAACATTCACCTGTTCCTCTCACCAGAGACCAGCTCAGACCAGAGCTACGTGCAGAGCAATATAACAGCTCTTTGTTTCTTTGCTTAGCACTGGTCTGTCAAGTCTCCTGCAATGAGTGTGAGACTTTGATGGTGAGCATCTGCCACATGGTCCTCTGCAGCTCTGGCCACAGCACTTGCATTAGCTCTCTGACCTTGCTCTGTTCCTGGGACCAGCTGCATTTGGGAGACAGGAGGGACAGGAGACTGTGGCCCTGTGCTGCAGCTGGGAAGCACAGTACCTCCTTAAGCCCACTATAAGGGGAACATTACCCAAAAACATGCTTCCCATCCCTGTTCAGAGTAATGCCTCTGGATTTTGTGCAGCTTGGGAGTATTGGATGCATGTTCGGCTGTATATCTAAATGGGCAGTCTCAAATGTTGAAGAAAAGTAGATTTGATTGGTCTGCAAATCTTTATGGCTTCACTTCCCTGGAGGGCTAAAATTGTTTACCTGATGCTCTACCTGAATCCCAATGCATTCTTTTCCCCCCTCTCCTCTTTGTTTTCAGGTATTAAACGATACGGAGTCTTCTACTGACAAAGATAAAATAGCAGGCCTCCTGACAGAAACATTCTCCTCAATGAAGAAAGAATTGGACTCTCTGAAGGATGCAGAAGAGCTTCCAAAAGATAAGGAGGCACTGATGAAGCCACAAGATAACAGTAGCCCACTGAGTGAGGGATGTGGTGCCAATCTTCCGAGTCCCAAGAGTTTGGGGGATGAGCAGACACTAGCTTTGTTGGAACAGTACTCGGAGCTATTGCTGCAAGCTGTGGAACGACGCATGGACAAAAAACTCTAAGAGGGGTGGCTTTCAGGTGTTGGTGAATACACAGAAATAATTGCAAGAAGAGGACCACAGAGAGAGCTTCAGACCAATGCTACCATCAGCTGGTCTAGGGCTGGTGGAGATTCCTTTATAAATTGATTTCCTCAGGCTCCAACAACTGACTTGTTCCATTTCTTAGCAATGTGCTGGCCACAGTTTTAATACTTGTTTCCTAATGGTCTTGACCTTCTTGTCTCTAAACAAAGTCTTGAAAGTGGAGTTTGGAGAAATTGCCTTGAAATTTCTTCATAGCCAGGAGGTCAGGATGTTTGACACCTAAAAATACAAAGAAAATCCAGTTTTTACGAGAAATTCTGAACTGCTGACTAAAAGCAAAGGAGTCTATGTGAAGCCAATCCCTTCCTCTCCAAGACTTAATGAGAATCAAGAATCAGACTTTTAATGGGTTTATTTATTAATTTATTTCTCTTGACTGTTGTTCTGTGCCACGTTTGTGGCTGTTATCTTTGTCCTTTAAAAAACTGTCAATCCCTTTGCCATATCCCAGCGAGAAACAATCTCTGTATTATAAATCCCCAACAGGGAGACAGGCTGGAGTGTCTGTGCAATTAATGAACTGTTCTCTGCTTAGATCTTGTCTTGCTGTTCTTGCTTTTCCTGCCTTGGTTTTGTTCCCTGCAGTAATCCTGCTGTTGTTATGACAACCCTGTCTGCTTTCCTATTGTGTGAGACAGTCCCCACACTGTTTTATCTGCATTCACCTCCAGGGAAAGGCTCTGTATTCCTTGGGCCATGCTTTGGAGATTACTTTATGAATTCATTACTGGTGTTTTTAATCTGGAATCTGAATACTTCAGACCGGGTTTTCTGCAGACATGTTAAAAATTGGATTTAGATACAATACAAAGGTTTGTTTCAGCCACCTTTCATGGTTAGGAATTGGATATTGACTTTGATGTTGTTATGATTTATTTGTGGAGAAGTGACACGGAAAAGCTGGTTTCCATCTCTTACAGTGTAACTCTCGATTTGAGACATCTTCAGTGCCATGGCTCATCTGTGTCATTTTTTCATTTCACTGTGGTAGGAAAATGTTTTTTCCTTGCCTTTTTTGGAAAACAGAGTATTTACATCCCAAGGAAGCTGGGATTCTCTTACCCTTTTGTAAAGCTATTTCAAATCCTCTCAGAAAATTATTCCCTAAGAACTTCAAATTAGATATTTTGGGGTGTGATTACCACAATTTCCCCTGCCTCTAGCCTCTTTGCTTTTCATGAATTTCTGGTCTGAGAAACAGAATCTTCTCTTCTTGCATTTGTATGTGCAATATTCTTCTTGCCCTGTGGAGCTTCTCTAAACCCATGTTAGCTTGTGTCTGTTGTGGCTTAAGATTGTTCAGTGATATTTTTTAGGTCAATGATATAAGCTAAGAAAAAAAAAATTAAACCAATGAAATTCTTCAGCACCTTCCCCCTTTACTTCCCACTCCTTTCATCAATAGGGGCAAACACACAAAGTATTTATTTCTGCCGTCTCCAGTCTGTCTTGCATTTATTTTAAGGCAGGGCAGTGTAATCCCAATTCATAAAACTAGTGCAAGCAACAAGAATTTGGTGGGAGCGAGACTGCTAGCATCTGTGGAAGTCAGTCAGAGGCAGCCAGACTGCATCACTTGGTTACAGAGGTTACAGGGTGGGAGCAGTTTTCTTTCATTTTACTGTCATGGCTGCTGTCTCTCTGAAACCCTGTGGCACTTGGAAATGTGGTCTGTTAACTTCTCTGTCTTTCTGTGACTGCAGATCTGCAGTGCAGCCTTTTTTCTGCTGGTCTGGCTAGACTGGCATAGGACAACCTGTTTCTCCTGAGTAACTCTAGGGCTGAATAAACTGCAGCTCTGTCACTCCCCTAACAGGTTTGCTGCCTGATCACTGCCGAGTGCTTCAGGACATGGCAGTATGGGGAACACTTTGAGAGCTTTCCAGCTGCTTCTGCCTGTAATTGAAATCTGCCTAATCATGTTTCAGGTGTCCTAGCTAATCTTTCCTTCCAGGGGCTTGTACTGAAATTTTAAAGGGGTTATTTTCTAGTCTTGTGTCTGCACTGTATTGTGCTGAACCAGCTGGTGTGCTCAGTCCCATGGACAGCTTCTCTTGCACAGACAGGTTTTGCAAAGGAAGGCAAGTTGGAAACCAGAGAGGAAATTTCTGGCAGTTTCTCTGAGTGAAGAGGTGAGCTGGAGATGCTGCAAGTGGAATGTGTGGTAGCAGTCATGTTGGGTCTGTGATGGGAGTTAGGGTGGGTCAAGCTTGCTTCTGAGGTGACCGGTTCCTCCACTTTCAGACTGTGAACATATGTCCTAGTATGCAGGAAATTTCTTGCTCTACTGGGGCCACAAGACACTCAGGAAAAATAGCAGTTCCTTGAACCCAGGTATATTTTGGTACTGTGATAATGGTTTGAGGGTCCTTTATATTACTTCCTTGTGCAATTTTATACCATTTTATTATTTATGCATTGAGGTAGTGACAAAAAGGTCAGAGATGATACAGAAGAGCGAGAATGAAATTACCGTGAAGGTAAAGGGCAACAACCAGCAAAGCTGGCATAGAGGTATGAAACAAAGCTCCTTGGAAATAAGTTGTGTGAAGCAAATCTGATTTTTAAGCTGATCAGAGTGTTTTTTTTTTCTTGAATGGATTTTACTTGGGGTCATGGCTGTATACAGGAAACCAGAGGTAAAATCTGATCAGAATGATGGTGAGAAAAGTGTTGGGCAAGTAGATCAGTTGGAGAATAGTTGTATAGTTTAAAATAAATTTAGAATAGTATATGTAGGAGACTCAGGAAAACAGAGTAGAAGTAGAGATGGTCTTGGTCTGAAGAACACCATTTGGCCAGTACCTGTAAACGATACAATACCAAAAGGCTTCGGGAAAGTAGATGTAGGACTTAGAGATGGTGATCTGTAATTGAAGGATGAATTGGAAGGAGTTTGTTTTTAAATATGTTCTATTGAGCCTCTTGCTTCTTCTCTTGCTCGTCTCTAAGCAACTATTGTTTTTTTCTTAAATGGCAAAGTCATGAACTGCTTGTTCAAGGCTTTGATGTTTTGAATTGATTAGAAGCCCAGTAAAGGAGACACTGGTGCACAAGTTTGTTGCTGAGAGGGGTGAGGAGATAGTGTTGCTCTTTATAATTTAAGACTGATCCAACTAATTCTTCCCTCCTAACTTCCTATTGCTGGCAGTAGGAAATATTACTAAAACTTCTAGTTTACAGAACAAAAAGAGCATAAATGCATTGCATTTGCACCTTGTGAGCATGTTTCACTGCAGGCTGTCCATTGGGCCAGGTAGAGAAATAATGGATGTTAACTGCCTGGGAAGTGATGAGGCTTGTCAGAGGAGGTAATAAATTTGAGTCTATCCCTCTTAATGGTTTGCAGTCCCTCTTACTGGTTTGTGTGGGTGTTAGCATAGGCACCTGCACAGCAAGATACCTGTATGAAGATATTTGTTTAACATAAAGCCTGAAAAAATAATTTGGACCTACCTATACTCTTAAAATGTATTTTTCCTCCCTTCAACCCAACATCTCTGGTCAAAATAAGAAGTTTTAGGTTTATTTTCCATCTTGCAAATCGTACTGCTTTGCCTGTGGAACCTCTCAGTTTGTTTAAGGGCTCCCTTGAACTGGGACAGTAGGAAGGGCTGCAACCTGAAAGGGCAGCAAGCTGTTGTATTTCCTGCTGCAGAGAGGTAACACCTTCCTCCTCCCCATCCCTCAGCAGCACCCAGGAGCTGTGTGTGTGGGAGTCTGCCTTTCTTCCACCTCCTCTCTCAGGTTGTCCTCTCCTTTCCATGCGGCCTCCCAGGTGATGACTGGGGCATGGCCTTACAGCAGCCCTCTCCCCAGACTCCCCGTTTTGCAAACTTCATCAGGACTCAGAGAATTGGGACGTTTCTTTCTGGGAGTAGAAACATACCAACTTAATTTTTTAAAAAGAACGAATATGTATATAATTATATATAAGAAAAAAAAAAGAAATGCAGGTATTTAAACACTCTTGGTAAATTGATGCATGTATACAGTGTCTTCCCCCCCCCCCAGCCCGTTGGATGTGTAGCATCCAGGACACTAAATGACAAAAACCTCATTGAAATGATAGACAGGTCTTCTAGCAGCCCCCCGAGAGAGCAGCTGGTTCCTTCTCTGGGTAAGCTCGGCGTGTCCCGTGTTTCAGATGGTGCGTGTGAATGACACGGGGCGGCTGGGGCTGTGTTCGTGTGGCTCGGGGGACACGCGCGGGGCAGCCGCGTTCGGAACAAGCCATGTCCGCCCCGCGCTCCGGGCAGGCACCTCCTCACCCCTGTTCCCCCCTTCCTGCACTGCCCTTCTCCTTCTCCTTCACTCCTTTAAAACACAAAAACCCCTTCCTGCTTTATTTATAAATGCGTGTTTTTATACTTTTGGCTTTAGGTAAAATAAAATAATACCTTGTCTTTTTTTTTAATTATTATTTGGGAAAAGAATTAAAAATTCCGTTTGTTCGGTTTTGAGGTTTTTTTTTTTTTTTTTTTTTTGTCAGTTTGGTGGGGGTTTTTTTTTTTTTTTTTTTTTTTTTTTTTTTTTTTTTTTTTTTTTTTTTTTTTTTTTTGCACTGTGAGGCTCCCCCGGGAGCTGTTTTTAACTCTGTATCCATTTGTACTTCGTGTCTTAAACTGTTTCAATAAAAACGTGACCGTTTGTTACCGAGCTGCGCGACTCGGGAGCCGCGGCCGCGGTTCGCTTTCCGGGGGAAGCGGTGGGCGGGGCCAGGGGCGGGTGCGGGCGGGGCCAGGGGCGGGTGCGGGCGGGGCCGCCTCCTGCGGGGCCGGGCCGTGCATGGCGGAGGGCGCGGCGCTGCGGGCCGTGAGGGGCTGCCTGGCCGCCTTCCCGCGGGAGGCCCGCGGTGAGAGCCGGAGCGCGGAGCGGGGCGGGGGAGGCCGCGGTCACCCCGCCTGGGGCGGGCAGCGGTGCTGGGCTGGCCCCGTCGCCGCCCCGGGGCCCGGCCCGCCCTGTGCTGCCGCCTCGGTGAGCGGCAGCGGCTTGGGGCGATGGGCGGCACGCACGGTGCTGCCGGCATGATGGTTCCGAGGTCAAGGTGAAGCAGAAAGGCCGCCGCAAAAAGAAAGCGAAACTCGAGAAAACAGTCCTTTAATGGTTGTTTTTCTGGCTATGAAGTAGCAAGACAAAGCACTATTCTAGATTCCAAAAAATCATCCTGAGGTATCACCTCTGTATGGGAGGTGCACTTCCTGTAGCACAGGCCCTTTATCCCTTTATGCTCAGGCGCTGGCCTGAGGTTTCCCTCTGGCTCTGGAACCCCGCAAACACTCTCTGGGTTTTAACAAAGGAAATCTGGATCCGTGAGGGGCGCACTGCTTGGTGTCAGTGTGGTGAGACGTGTGAAGCCTGTGTGCTGGCAGGGGGTGCTTCTCCCGGGATGCTGAGTAACACTGTCATTTTCCTGGGCAGAGCTGGGCTGGCCGGAGTCCATTCCCTATCTTGATAGGCCTCCGTCTCCGCTGGAGTTTTATCGAGAGTGGGTGAGTCCGAACAAACCCTGTATAATTCGCAACGCCATCAACCACTGGCCGGCCCTGAAGAAATGGACCTCGGCGTACCTCAGGTACGAGCGAGCTGTGGAGTAGGACTGGTGTTCAGCTTCAGGAGACCTCACTAAAAACCCCTTGGTTAATCTCTGCTGTTGTTTGTAAGATTAGTTCAGATTCCTTCCTGCTTCTTTGTGAAGGTGTTCAGTCTTCCCAAGGTCAGGTGTAACTGTCTTCCTTGCACTCATACTGCCCTACCAGTTCCGATGCAGCCGGGAGGGGGTGGGTGTTTCGGCTGTGTGCAGCCAACAGACTCAGGCTGTTGGAACCCACCCATCTGGAGTGGGGCTGTAACACTGTAAGAACAGACTGACTTGTTTGTGACTGAGCACACCTTGCTTTCTTCAAAAAACTAAATGATGAGCATTTTAACAATGACTGAAATTTTAAAGAAAAGTCCTTCTTTAAGAGAGGATTTATGGTTAGACCTAAAATCTCTGGGTCAGATCTAGTTCTGTGGGGTTTAAAGCTAAATATCTTACAGAACTAAGAACTATTAGGCTCATGAGGTATCTATCAGTTTCTGTCCACCCCTTCTCCCTGCTCAGTTGCTTTTGAACACATGAACCCTTGGATTTGGCTGAGTTGAATGGCCACAATAATATCAATCTCTGCCATGATTGGTGAAAAGAAGTGGCTGAAGAGGACCCTCTGTCTGCACAGAGGAAAAGGGAGCTCCTTTGTGAATTGTCCTGCTAGAAAAGAATTCAGAGAGGAAAAATAAACTAGAGTTACCTTGGCTGCAGGGAGCAAGTGGAGCAGAATGCCAGAGTCCTCACCAGACAGCAGAAAACCTAATCTAGAGACACCCATCCGTGGAAAGACAAGCATCTTATTTTTGCTGCCCTTGAAACATGTTTTTAAAATAACCAGTATGTAATACATGAGCTAACTGCAGGCCTGGATATAAACCTTGGATTTGTTTCGCAGGGAGGTGGTAGGTCCCAAGGTGGTGAGTGTGGCAGTGACACCAAATGGTTATGCAGATGCAGTGTTTCAGGACCGTTTCGTCATGCCAGAGGAGCACCAAATGCCTTTCATGGACTTCTTGGACATTGTGGAGAAGAAAGTGACCTCTCCCAACGTATTCTATGTGCAGAAGCAGTGTTCAAACCTCACTGAGGAGTTCCCTGAACTTGTCTGTGATGTGCAGCCTGACATACCATGGATGAGTGAGGCACTGGGTAAACTCTCAATTCCTCATGTATTCAATAAATATTTTGCATGGAGCTTTAAAACAATCACACTAGGTACTACATTGTGAATGCTTGTTCTCTTTCTGAATGCCACAGCTCAGTTTGGTTTCATCCTCCGAGAGTGCAGAAGTGGTAAAATACCTAATAGAGTAATCCAAGTTTGGGGGTTGGATTACTCTGAAATCAGCATCTCTGTTGTGTATTGGGGCCCTCACTGAACTGGGACCCAACTGAAAAAATGTTGTGTAATTCTTTACATCAAGTGGGTTTTCTTTGACCTAGAGTCAAGTTTTGGCTCAGTGTTTGCAGTGTAGAAGGAGGATGCTGTTGTTCACAGAGTGTTATTTGCAATGAAATCTGTCATAGTTAGGAAGGAAGTTATAGGACAGATTTAGGCAGAAAATTATTTGAAATGCTTTTAAAAATGGCAGTTTTGTTGTTGTTGTCATCATATCTCTTTTCTCTAATCATACAGGGAAGAAGCCTGATGCTGTGAATTTCTGGCTTGGGGAGTCAGCTGCTGTCACATCTTGTACGTATCCTATGGCACTGTAAATATTCTGGTGATTTCAATGCAAGTTGAAGCTGCCTTGTTTTGAGTTAGTGGCTCAGGAGAGTGGTGTGGTTTTTCTGACAAGGCAGTTCTATTTTACCATGGTTTTTTTGCATTCTTTATTCTGCCCTTCTGCTGCCTCTTGCTGCTGTGTCTCTGGCTGCATTTACCTGGCATTGCATCAGGCAAAGCACTGACAGTTTGCTTCATTGGATGTATTTGCTCCAGCATGATATTGTGACTTTCCCACTGGCCACAAGAGGAAGAAGCAGTCTGATAATAGTAGAGAAAGCTGGTACTTTCAGTTTACTGTAATTTCTGCTGCAGAGAAGGAAATAGCTATGATTTTCAGTCTTTCTTTACATTTCTCTCCTTTTTTTCTCAATCCTAGTACATAAAGATCATTATGAGAACTTGTACTGTGTGGTATCTGGAGAGAAATATTTTCTACTGCATCCACCAAGTGACCGTCCCTTCATCCCATACGGTACATCATTTTGCTGTGCAATGTGTCTGACTAAAACACTGACAGATGTGAAAAAAGGAAGCAGTGGTAACAATTTGATGTTTATGCAGTGCTACACTTTCCACTTCTGTTTCATGCTGCAGGTAGTTTGTAATGCAATGTTATTCTGAGGCCAGGTTTTCCAGTCCAGTAGAGTGGTGGGCTGATCGATTCACATCTTGAGTCTTGTCTCCAGTTCTGGGCCACTCAATTTGGGTAGGACATTTAGATGCTGAAGTGAGTCTAGAGAAGGATATTAAAGCTTGTGAAGGGTCCAGAAGGTAATTCCTGTGAGGAGCAGCTGAGCTGGGGTTGTTTAACCTGGAGAAAAAGAGACTCAGGGGGAAATTTACATTCTTTAGAACTCCTTGAAAGAGTGTTGTACCCAGGTGGGATCAGGCTCTTTTCCCAGGAAACCAGTGACAGAAGGAGAGGTAATGGTCTCAAGTTGTCCCAGAGGAGATTTAGATTGGACATTGGGAGGAATTTCCTCACATAAAGTGTGATTAGATATTGAAATGGACTGCCCAGGGGTGCAATGGAGGCATGTGCCTGGAGGTGATTAAGGAAAGTCTGGATGTGGCACTTAGTGCCATGGTTTAGTTGACAAGGTGATGTTCAGTCATAGCTTGCACTTGGTGATCTTGGGTGATCTCAGGTCTCATCTCTTGATGTCTTTTCCAACCTAATTGATTCTGTGATGCTCATGGCAGTCTCTTCGCTTTAGAATATTTAAATTATTTAAGTATTTTGTCAGTGTTGTATCATGTCATCTTTGATGTTTTACAAGTTTGGATTCTGCCTGCTTTTCTCTAGGAGAAAAAAGCCAGGAAGCTAAAAAATTAGTTGTATTTTAATGGAACATTTAAGCCACTAACTGAATATCTGAAAACTGAGAAATTAGAATGAGATTCTTGTGGTGGCAGTGCTTCACACTGCCTGTTTTCTGTTTCTGTTACTGTCCTATGTGCACAGCAGTAACTTTTGTTGCAGTGTCGTCTAGAAGATGGACAGCTTAAGTTTGTCTCATAAGACTTTATTTTCCCATTCCTTGGCTTTCAAACCATCAGATTAAATTAATGCAGAGTGCTCTATGACACAAACATAGTTTGCTAGACGTGTGCTGCTACAATACTTTGTTTATACTGTTCTTATTTTGTTTACAACCTTGAAGTCATAGAATCACAGAATGGTTTGGGTTGGAAGGGACCTTGAAGATCATTGAGTCAATGCCCCTGCCATTCAATAGACCAAATTGCTCAAAGCTTCGTCCAGCCTGACCTTGAACACTTCCAGGGACAAGGCATCCACAACTTCTCTGGGCAACCTGTTCCAGTGCCTCATGACCCTTATTGTTAAAAAATTCTTCCTTATATATAATCTAAATCTACCCTGTCTCAGTTTGATACCATTAACCGTTTGTCCTGGCCTTGGTAAAAAGTTCTTCTCTGTCTTCAGTACCTTTAGTTACTGGAAGGCCACAATGAGGTTTCTCCAGCACCTTCTCTTCTCCAGGCTGAACAACCCCATCTCCTCAACCTTTCTTGGACTGGTGGTGTTGTATGTATGTGAATGTATGACATATGTGAGTGTTATAGGAGTCCTACTTTGTAAAACAAGTTACTGTTAAAGCACAGAATAGAGATAATGCTTATATTTCATAGTGTGTAGTAAAAAGAAAATTCCATCTTTTTGAGCATTAGGTTAATTAATTGAGAGAAACTCTCTCTAGGGAGGGCTTAGAAAACCACTTGTGCTGAAGCAGTGAAAGAAAAGCAACCAGCAGTGTCTGAAGCAGTTGATGAGCCCTGTCAATTAAAATTAGAAGTAAAGGCTGGCCACAAGCCACTAATAGCTCTTGTGAGTGCTTCTTTGGTAGACTGACCTAAGAGGCACCCAGCTATAGAATGATGTATAAGTCAGGGGTACATTCATGCCTTCTGAAAAGGAAAAGACAGTTACTCAAACAAAATAGGACTGGGAATACAAATAGGCTTGGAGGAGAATAATTATTATCCAGACTGATTGAAAAAAAATATATTAAGAAACTGGATAAAATTTGAAATGGAAAAACGGAAGGATAGTGAGTACACTAAGTTGAAAATGGTTTTGTTTTAATTTTTCTTGGTGAAAGTGTGACATGCACTGCCATCAGGTTCTCCGAATTGTGCAATTTAATTCTTTCCCTGGTTCAGAGCTCTACCAGCCAGCAACCTACCACGTATCAGAAGATGGTTCATTTGAAATTGTGGATGAGAAGACTGCAGAGAAGGTAAAAAGTTTATAAAGAATGCAGTTAATACAGTAGGGAGAGTTTGGTGCATTGCTGAGCCCTCAAACTAAGAATATTGATCCATATTTAGAAGTCCTTCATTACTGGAAAGAGAATGCCCAGATATTTCACTTGTATTTTACTATTTGCACAGGATACCCAGCTTCCAGAAAAATATTTTACTGCACACCTGAAACCATTAATATCATAAAGTGTTGCTTTGCACCAGTCTTGAGTAGATCCACTAAAGGACTTTTGAATACATCAACAATAAAGGAATTGATTTCATTATGCCTGAAATAGACCCCTCTACATTCACTTTCTTTGGGCCCTCTACTCAGGTCCATCGTAGTATCACCCAGTGCAATAAAACATACCTGTCTGGATGAATAAGTTGTATTTTCTTAGTAGTAGCAAATATTTATTTGATTAGAATGTTTAGATCTGGAGGCACTTTAAAGATCTCAGTAGAATCTTAATCCTTTGCCTTTTGCCTCTGCAAAGTGTGAGTAATGTTACAACAGAGCTTGAACTGGGGCTTGTTCTCTGTTTCCAGAGTGGTGCTCATGGAATCTCATTCCTGTAATGAAGCAAGGTTGGAATGCTGAGGTTTATAATTCTGTAGGACAGAGAAAGAATTAATGCAGGCAAGATTTTAGCTGCTGGGAGTAAAAATTAAACCAGAGAGCTAAAGAAGAAGAAATTAATGTCCAAAAAGAGTGGTGCAGATAAGTATTTAAGTAGTGAATGTAGGAGGAACAAGCAACTTAAGGGGCTGGAGGTGTTTTGAAGGTATGCCAAAAGACTGCAATTTCATGGATGACATTTATTGCCTTTATCTAATTAGAAATGTGTCACCAAAGGAGGCACATCTTTGCATCCTTGACCTATTCCCAATTGAATGTGGAAAGCTGTGTAGCTGTACATGTTTTGCTTGACAAAGTACATGTTTTGTAACCTAGTGAGTTTGATTATCAGTTGTTTTTCTGGAAACTTGCTGGAATTTTTTTGCCAGGGCCAGTACCATATACACACTCTTTTGCCTTTAGGTGCCCTGGATCCCTCTGGACCCCTTGAACCCAGACCTAGAACTGTATCCAGAGTATGCTCAGGCAAAACCTTTGCAGTGTACAGTGAAAGCTGGTGAGATGTTGTATCTGCCTTCTCTCTGGTTCCACCATGTTCAGCAATCCCATGGCTGTATTGCAGGTAAAACAGACAGAATTTCCAGATACATTTTTGAACTGTGGTGGGTTTGCAGGTAGATATCCCACAGCAAAGCATCAGTGGGAGCAAAGTTCCTTTAAGGTTATCTGCCTCTCTGCAGGGGGGAGTAACAATCTTGACAGATCCCATGTTTTGCTTATAATTCATAGCTTTGTTGACAGACATGGAAGATACTCAGTTTTCATACGAGCTGAAAGCTGCTCTGACCCAGTCTCTTGCCTTGCTAGTAAGGCTGTGTTTGTGTTACTATTCCCCTGCGCTTACCAAAAGTCTTGTCATTGCTCTCTTTGTAGGATGTATCATCATCTCTCCACCTCTCTTTTTTTTTTTTTTTCTCCCCAAGTGAATTCCAGAATTTCTAGCATTGCTCATTTGGTACATGTGGAGGGGTGGGGATAGTGCAAATTATTATTGTTATATCATGCAAGTTTTGCAAGGTTTGAGGAAGAGATTTTTGCTGGAATTGTTGCATGCCCTTTGTCTGGAAGACTCCTGACAATGCTGTTCAAGAAAAAAGTATTTTGAACAGCATAACTTTAGTACTTGTATAACACTGCAAATATTGCAAACCCTTTTTTCAGTCTTGTGATTCTTTCATAAGAAGACAATCTAGCAGTAAAGCAGTAACTCTGATTCATTTTTCCCAGTGCTGCTGCATTAGTCCTTAAAGATTTTTTTGAAAAAGTAGAGTTGTTTCCAGGTGCAAACCCCTGGCCACCTTTTTTTCTCTGTTTGGCAGAAATACCAGAGAGTTTGAGTTTATTTAGTCCTTTAGTCTGTTAACTGCAATACAGTCTGTATACACTTGAAAAATCAATATTCTCTGGGTCTGGTCCAGTAAATATCTGAAGCTAGAGCATATCATCCTCCAAGAAGCATTAGTACAATATTACAGGGTATGGCTTCATTTTCCTAGGAGACATACCCCCAAATTAGCAAGAGAAACAGAATTAAAGCTCTGTCTAACTGATGACCCCTGTGAAGTAGTGGTGAATTTGCCACCCTTTGCACAGGAAGAGAGGTTCCTATTCAGATGCTAAACTTTGTAGTTTGGTATTTTTTTGTCTAAATAGAAGCATACATTTTCTGTTCCTAATCATTTTGTCATCTTTGCTCCACTGAACCTCCAGATAGATTCTGAAGTTGGTTTGGGTTAAGACAGAGTTGCACAGGCAGCACTATTGAAAAACTCCATTGTTTGCTTACATTATTTTTAGCTGTAGTCAGAGATTTGCTCATTTCAAAGTTCAGTCAGTCATAAGGAAAAGACTGTGTAAAACAGTCTATGAACACATTTGTAAATCATTACATTCTAGCCTTAAAATATTTTTCCCTTTCTTTTTCTCCTCAGTGAATTATTGGTATGACATGGAATATGACATCAAGTACAGCTATTATCAACTACTAGATTGTCTCACAAAAACTGTGAAAATGCTGTAGCAGAGGTGAGAGACTCAAGCTTGTGATGTCTGTTTGTGATGTGATACAATCATCAGCATCTGTGACTGGAGTGCAAACATGTGTCCCCCCAAAAGAACTGAACGTTAAATTACAGTCAACAACACCTGCTGAACACATCATGGCTGTTTTTCTTGATTTCAGAGTCCAAACCAATTGACCAGATTTTTTGGCTTGTAAGCAGAACTTTGATAATAGGATTTTTAGGCCTTTGCATGTTGCCTTGGTGATGGTGAGCAAAATAAAATGTGAAGGGAGACAATCCAGGTTTCGAAAATCCCAAAACTGGAAGCCCTGACTGTTTGTTCAGACCTAGAGATTGTTTTCATAACAACTCAAGTGGACAAGGAAAGATCTGCTCTATGCATCAGGCTGCAACAGTCCAATGCATGCATTTTGCTTAAGGCAAAAGTCTCTCCTGTTGTAATTCTCCAAGTTCAGTGGCTGTGGTGTTTTGATGGTGAGAAACTACAACTTCTGCAATAAAAAGGTCAGTTTAAAGCTTATTTCTGTACTAATTTATTTTTTTCCAAAGTAAACAATGGCTGAAGGACGTCTAGGAGGACATGCAAAAGTCTCGGCTATTTTCCAATAAAAAGCTACAGCAATAAAAACTTTTTATTGCTGTTTTTTATTTCTTTTCATTGTTGTATTTAAACATAACTGCATTCTCTTGCATCCTGAGGGATGGCTTTAAGGTTGCTCTGCCAGATCTGCTATCAGTCTGCATATCTGTGGTCTCATGGCATGAGATTCTGCAGCTTGTAAGCTCACTGATTGTTTCACTCCTTTGCCATTAATTGCTGCTTAGTGCGTGGTCAGGCAAGTTGTTTGAACCAGGAGCACGGTTCAAACAGCCATAATTCCCATTTGTATTTCCACAGAATGGGATGACACTATACTCACATGTAGGGTACTCACATTACTCCCAGGGTAGGACTAGAAGGCTGTTAAATTCACAAACGTTGCAAAAATAGTGTTGTTGTTTATGACAACTAAAAGCTGTTGTTTATTGTCAAATCTTCAAACAGTTCCTTAGAAACATTATCAATATGGGGGAAATTAATTATTGGGAAGAAAAATATAGCAATTGTTTTACTTTGTCTGTTTCTTTTGCTTTTAAAAAGAAACATAGTTATAGCATAAAGTTTAATTTTAACTTGTGGTACTTACCTAAAAATTGCAGAAAGCTTGAGAGAGATCAAGAGCAGGCTTTCGTGGCTGGATTAAGATGTCATGCTCCTTAGGCTTTCCAGCCTGTTTGTGTTTATTGTGCCCTGGCAAAGGCTCCTAAACCAGTTTTGCAGTCAACTCTGGAATTTCCTGCAGCTGGGGGGCGCGGATATTTCTTTTTGCTGCTTTGGGGTTTTTAATCTAGTCTTTCTCTGTAATCAAAAGTAAAGCACTCGCCAAGAGCAAGTGGCAACTTGTGCCGGTGCGAGTGGCCGGTGCCACCCGAGCCGGAGAGTCTGGAGGGAGGCGCGCTCAGAACTACGTCTCCCAGCAGCCCCTGCCGGCCGACTGAAGGAAGTGGTCACGATGATTCCTCCTGGACTTTGAGCAGAGATTTTAATCCCGAGAAGGGACAGGTTGTTGAGGCTCGTGTGTCACGCAGTTGCAGGCGGCCCGTGCCTCGCCCCAGAGAAGGGCCGCAGCTCTCCGTCCAGCCGAGCTGGGATGGCGGCGCGGGTGTCCGTCCTGCCTTCCCGCAGGTGCCTGTTCGATGACCCCGTGCAGATCCGTGTGGCCGGTCTGCAGCCGCAGCAGGCGGTCACCCTCCGAGCCAGCCTGGTGGACGAGAGTGGGGAGCTTTTCCAAGCCCACGCTCTCTACAGGGCTGGGAGCAGCGGGGAGCTGGACCTCAGCCGCTCCCCAGCGCTGGGGGGCAGCTATTTGGGAGTGGAGCCGATGGGGCTGCTCTGGGCTCTGCAGTCCAAAACGCCCTATAAGCGGCTGGCAAAGAGGAACGTCCTGACCCCTTTCTATGTGGACTTGGAAGTGTATGAGGGCCATGGGGACATGAGCCGCTTGCTGGGAAAATGCACCAATGAACGATGGTTTTTAGGAGAGGGGGTGAAGAGGATTTCAGTCAGAGAAGGTCGTCTCAGAGCAACCCTCTTCCTCCCTCCTGGTGAGTTTCAATTCCATTCTGGTTTTCCAGGTGTGACTGAAACCATGTATTATGCCCCGTGGTCCCTGAATGCACTCAGCAACCCAGAGAAAAGCCTCTGCCACCACTTCCCTCAGCTTGTGTCTGGTCTAGGTAGCTGGGTCATCACAGCAGAGCAAAGAGGAGCAGGTGTTGCCCAAGCAGGGCAAGGGCCAAGGCAGGGGTATGGTGTTGCAAGGTTGGACAGCAATGGTAACACAAGGTGTCTCCTGGTTGTTCTGGTTGAGTGTTTTGACCTCTCCTGCAGTGAGAGCTTTGTCAAAAAGTGTGTTTATTTCTTAGCTTTTCTGCTTAGCTGACAAGACAAAGAGGCCTTTGGTCCTTGGCAGAGCTGTGGTGCGTGACAGCTCTGGCCGTGGAGTGAAGAATGACAAGGCATGGTGGGAGCACTGGACTCAGGTTGTAGCCAGCCTAGGCTGAAGAACTATGCCCTCAGCAGCTGCTACAGATCTTCATGCAGGTTCTGGACCTGTCTCTCTGTGTCTCCCTTTAGCTAAGGAAAAGCCAAAGAAAGAAGTCTCTTCCTGACTGAGTAGCTGGACTGCATGGGATGCTTAGGGAGATGGGAGACAAATGGGAAAAGTAAGATCTTTAATTAAACAGGTGCCATGTTTTACAACTCTGTACACAGACAGTGCTGAGAATGGATCCTGAGCAAAGCTGCTTTAAGCTAGAAGTGTTTCTGTTCCTTGAATGGCACTTAAACATGGCTATCTTGCTCTATAATTAACTAACAGTCCCTTTCAGCTGCAGCAATCTTGTAAGGGAAATCTGGCTATGAGAATGGGCAGACCAGCATCAGGAAAGGAAGGTCATATTGCTGCAGGAGAGCTGAGGAGCTCAGGGGTAGTTACTCAGATCTTACTGAAGCTTGAATTGGCACAGGTCAGTTCTGGCATTTGTGAGTATCTTTCATAACCCAAGTATGCCCCCCGTGGCATACCTGCTAGCATAGTTCCTAAGGAGGAGCCACTCCTGCAGTAATACTGTTTCTTCACTGATCCTCAATGGCCTGAGGACTTGTAGGCCAATGCCAGCTGTAATTCAGGGTGAGAGAAGGATGTCCAACATTTGAACTTCCTATGATGAGTTCCTAAGAGAGAAAAGAAATTTGCAAATTCATGTCCTAACAGTCATTTTGTGTGTTCCTGAGAATGATACCCACCATGGAAAGCTTCAGAGGATGATTTTCTTCTGATATCTACTGTCCTGATGTGTGCTGAGGAGGCACCACAAAAGGACACCCATAGGAACTTTTCTTTTGATTATGTATACACCCTCCTTTCATTGCAGGACCTGGCCCATTCCCTGGACTTATTGATTTGTATGGATCTGGAGGAGGCCTTATTGAATACAGAGCAAGTCTCCTGGCTAGCAGAGGCTTTGTGACTCTGGCTCTTGCTTACATGTCCTTTGAAGATATCCCTGCTATGCCAGAAATTCTTGAACTGAGCTATTTTGAGGAGGCTGTGAACTTTCTGAGGAAGCAGCAGCAGGTAAGAGACAAATTATGGTGTTTTCCTGAAATTATTTTCTAGTTTGCTGATCGGTTCCTTGATTAGAAGGACAAAATTGCTTAAGCAGGAAATAGTAATTTTTTACTAGTTTTGTGTCTTTTAAGATTTTAGAAGGGAAAAAATCCTTTGGCTTTTTTATTGTTTCTGAGATATTACAGGCTTTTGAGTCTGAGTAAGTTTTGCAGGACAGTAATAAAACACTCTTAACAGCAGAATCCTTTACAGTTGTAGCCCTGGAGGGGTGACATATCTTAAGAAGCTGAGGGTGTATTTGAACAAGTGTGTGGGACAAGAAAGACACTTTATGGCAATGTATCATCATACTTAACCCAAAAGTGACCAAGAGATATCAAGTAGCATTTATAATTTTAATGTAATGCTACTTAATGTGTATTTGTTTTGCAAAGTTACTTTCTGTCACATTGTAGGCAGTGTGAGAGCCAAATTCAGCCTTGCTTGTTTGTCTTGTTCCTCAGAGAGCTCTGAAACATCTCAAATTCAATGTGAAAGCTTCACTAGAAAGAAGTTGATTTAAACAGCTATTGGGCTCCCTTAGCATCAGGTATAATGAACATTATGTCTTCCAAGACAAAGCAGAAAGTAACAGGTCAGCTGTAGGAGAGTATAGAAGAAACTACAATGAAGAAATTCAGTGCAACTAAACCCAGGAAAAAGTGGTTTGGAGAGAGGAGCAGTAAAAGACACTGTACTGAGAGCAGACTGAGCTGGGATGTGGAGGGAGCAAGGATGCTTTGTCTGTACAGGTCACCACGAGACAAATGTGTTACAGGAGGAGAAATGCTGAGGAGCTGTAGCATTCATAGTCACTCTTCTGGAGGCTCAGCAGAGGGGTAGATGAGGGAATAATATAACCTGAGCAGAGAGAGGGAAGGGGCAAAATATGAGTGGTCACAGCTGGATGAGTGAGAAAGCAGAACTGGAGAGGTTATGTCTGCTCAGGAAATAAAGAGTAGTTAATAATATTGTTTTCATAATTCTGTTTCAGGTGAAAGGTACTGGGATTGGTGTTTTGGGCTTGTCTAAAGGAGGTGATCTAGCCCTTTCCATGGCCACATTTTTACCTGGCATCAAGGCAGCTGTCAGCATATCTGGAAGTTGTTTTAATTCCTTCATTCCCCTGAAGGGGGATGGTTTCACTATTCCTGTCCACCCATACGACTTGGGGAGGATGAAGGTCAGTGATGAGTCTGGACTAGTAGATTTTTCAGATGTCCTACATGATCACACGGACCCAGCAACTTGGGATTGTCGCATTCCTGTGGAGAGGTCCTTAGCCAAGTTCCTCTTCCTGTGTGGGCTGGATGACATGAACTGGAAAAGTGACCTCTATTGCCGGGATGCTGTTCAGCGCCTTCAGCAGCACGGCCGGGAAGTGGAGTTTTACTCCTATTCTGGAGCAGGACACCTCTTGGAGCCACCATACTTGCCTCTGTGTAAAGTTTCTATCCACAGGGTGCTTGGGATGTTTGTGCATTGGGGAGGGCAGTGGAGAGAGCATGCTAAAGCCCAAGAAGATGCATGGCGCAGGATACAGGCCTTTTTCTGGCAACATTTGATGGATTCAGACATCCCTAAGAGCAAGCTGTAGTGGAAGCTGTCATACATGCTGGCCAGGGATGGTATTTCAGCACTCACCAGAAGTTTCCTGGATTGCCTTCCTCTAAATCCCACTGTTGCATAGTTGTTTATTTTAATTCTTCAAATAATTTCCCATTTTTTAGTTGAATTTCAGTTGACTTCTGGCCCCAGCTTCACAGTAGATTGGCACCATCTGGTCTGTCTCTGTGCTGTAGTCTAAAAACAACGCAGCATCCCATCATCCAAATCGCATTTGTCCTGAGCTATCTTTGCCCTCAGTCTGCAACCATCTCCCTTCATAAGAGGAAATACTCTCACAGGAGGAGTTTTCCATTGAATGGTTTAGTTTTGCACCTTTAACTAACCTAGTTATAAACAGCACTTTTGTTGGACAACACATTTGCACACTCATCTTTCCTCCTGGTATATTGTTTTCTCCCATTTTGTAGTAGCAAGGTTGCGGTGGTTCTGATCTCAGCTAAGGGAAGAGGCACTCTTCTGGCTTAATCTGAAGTGCAGTGATAATATTCTTTTTTCTGGTACCTCAAAACCCAGAAGTGAGTCTTACCCAGGTTAGCCTGGTTGTATCTCCTCCTGACTCAGTGTAAGTTCCATATTAGGGTAAAGTTTTCACTGCATTACTCAGTGAGTGCAATGTGCAGTGTATCTGTGTGAGCACAGTTTGCTTCGGATTATCTGAATGAAGCCTTCAATCATCTTTGTCAATACATTAAGGAACAATCCTGGTGTAGCCACAAGCTGCTACTTCACCTGATTGTAGAGGTCTTGAGCAGAAGTCCTCACCTCCTGTTGGGAAGAGAAGTGACGGAGTCTGTGGATTTGCAGAGTGTTCAAGATGGGGGTGTTACAGATGTGCCAAGTACTTGCTCTCATATGGTGACAGTTAGTTTGTCTCCATTTTGGGGAGAACAGTAAAGCCACTGCTGCTGAGTTACCAGGAGCCCAGTGAGGTGGGCTGCCTCAGTGGTCCTACCACTCCAGCAGACAGCTCTGGGCTCAGTGACAGCTAGGAAATGCTGCTCCTCAGGAGAGGACTGACCTCACCTTCTGGGAAGAATGTGCACTTTCTTACCCTTTACCAGTGTCCAAACCTGCCAAGGAGGGCTGTAATCTAGCTTGTGCTTTTGTGGGATAGTGGCAAACAGCAGCTACATATCAAATGGCATCAGTGGAGCAAATTCTCTGTCCTGGAGCAGTCAAGACTCACACCCTGACCACAGAAGCAAGCAGGAACTGGAAGTCTCTGCATTGCATTGAGATAGAAAAATCTTGCCTTTGACAGTGTAGTCCCTGGTTTCCAGTTCCTGCTGAGACAAAAGCCCTATAGGAGCTTGGATCCTGCTGAGGGAGGAACCATGCATGCCCTTATTTTTCTTGCTTCAGGGAGCAATGTTTACTCAAAATGAGCACACTGGGCCTCAGAGGGCTAGGGACTCTCATACAATATGCTCAACACAGACTGTCCCTTCAGGTACTTCTGGTTTTCCTGAACCCCTATTCCTCAGACTGGTAGATGGGTATCACATAGCTGAAGATGTGAGTAGTTAGAGTGGGGACATCTCTCTCCTGCTCACCCATGCTGATCATTCATCAAGTTTTGTCCTGTTGCCTCTTACCTGGTTTCTGTTTGACCCTTGTGTGCCTATGTCCTGCGTGGACTGTGGTTGTTCCAAATGTTTTGTGAGTGGGTAGGACCTGGCAGCAGAGTACCATATAACAGCAAGGAAAGTCAAACACATTTAAGCAGTTCCATCTGAGTAAGAAAAAGTAACATTTTCTTTTCTCTCATTTTTCTGTTTTATTGAAGCAGTCAAAAAACCCTGGGCTGCTGATCCACATTTTCCTCATACTCAGGACCTTAGGCTGCAAGTTTCTCTGTGGTATGAGTAATCCTGTTCTTTTATTTTTACTGAACACAGTGAGGTTTATACAAAACAGTGTGTTGTTTTCCAGCCTCCTAAAGGGAAAAGTGAGCTTTCCTAGCCTTCAATGGGCAGTTTACAGATTTATACTTTGAATTAGAAAATTGTGACCTTCCAAGAAAATACATTATCAATAGGAAGCTACCATTACAAATAAAAAATACTTGCCATCAGTAAATCAACAGTGTGGTCAGTGATGCTTTCATCCAGTTGTTATGTTGTCACATTCAGGTAACAGTCAGGCAGTCAGGTTCACAGAAAACATGTTGAAAATAGAGGATGAAGGGAGCTGACTTGTGACTCTATTGACTACAACAGCACACAGGACCTCTTTCTTTTATTGCTCTGGAATGAAAGCTTTGCTAACCTTAAAAGCCCTTTATTTATCACTTGGATGGCATCTGACAAGAATGAAAAAACTGATTTAGCTGAGCAGCTCTGTGCCACATACAGGAAGATATTCAAGGCAACTGGGAATACTTTTAAAATTAAAGTCAAATTTCAAACGTATCTTCAGGAAATAGAAGGTGGAAACTGGTGTCAGACTAATATAACTGGAAATGGCTTAATTTCAGTAAAACACTTCTGCCTGTTCTTAAGCATGTTCTTCAGCATTTTGCTGAAGACTTTGACTACTTAATGCTTCTTCTGCTGAAGAGATGATTTAGACCAGTAGGGCTAAGATCATGGGTTTTTTTCAAGACAATATTCCACTAATTGCAGGCTGTTGAGTCTGAGTGCTTTATATAGTCTCTCCAGGCCTGCTGAATACAGACAACATTGTACAAGAACAATGTGAAAGTTATTATTTAATTAAAGATAATAGACCTTTAGCTGCAAGAGATCCTCTGCCAAGCACAACTGATAAATCTAATAGAAACTGGATGGGAAAATCTGTTCTTGTAATCTGCTTGTAATTGAGAAGTGCTTCAGATAAAATAGAGTATCAAAGGACTAGCTTAAACTGAAAGATCTCATCTTGATTCTTAGTCACCCAATGTTTAGCACTCTGCACTGCATTTCTATTTTGACAATAAGAAAAGCTTGTGACAAGCCTCTTAAGAATTGAGAATCTCCCCACATGTAAGCTGCTGTGAACAATTTTACTATAAAGGAACAGTATATCTTGCAAGGCTTTTTTAGGGCAGGATGATTTCCCTAGCTACCATGGAATCAGGCAACAATGGCGAGTGCTGATTTGCCCAACACATCCTTAAAATTTTCCGTCTTTGCATTGAAAACTGACCCTGAAGCATTTTGATGCACATACACTGTAACTTGGAGGAAACTGCAGAATGAGAGTAGTCAAAATGCCTTTATTAGCAAAAAGTGAACCACAGGTGCAGAAGCGGTGAAACATCTTTGATGAAGTGGCTGTCTCTGCAGAAGTAGTGGGTATCTGAGGCTTCAGTGGAATTTTAATAAGGGCTATGCTGAGCAAGGAGATTTCAATGCAAATGTGCTTCTCTAAGCCCAGGAGCTTCTTCAGGTAAAGCAGTATCACCTCTGCAAGTGAGGTTGTTTAATGGCCACAGAAGAGGAAGACTGAAGTGGAAGATGAGAATATATGTTGTGTGGTTTAATTTAGAAGTCACTTTTCTCCGCTCCTGGTTTCTGTTCCCTGTGTGTGTTTGAAAGTCTAAAGATTTTTTTTTGTTGTTGTTTTCAATTCAAAGCTTAGTCAGTTCTTTAATACATTGCCAGAACATTTGTTATCAAGCTGTGGGATAATTCCAGTGTTTAATGACAGAATACAAATAGTAAATTTTTTTTCTATTTTAGCATTTTGCTAAAAAATTTATAGTTCTACCATTTCAGGAAAAAAAAATCACAATTCTGCACTTTTTAGTGCTATGTACATGTTATTCAGAAATGGAATCTGAGCCAAATGTGGTATTAAGCACAGAGAAAGTGATGATTTGTTTAAGTTTGGGGAGAAAAAAGATTAATATTTCAAATGAACTAGTGCTCCTTGCAGCATTTACTGAAAAATATCCCTGCTATTTTTCTGTTGAGGACAAAAATTAGAAATGCTAAGTCTTAAAAAATTGTCTGTGCAAAATGTGAATTAAACCTAAAAATGTCTGTACCCTGACTCTGGATAGCACTTAGAGAAAAATAATTAAATTAATTACATTGTATTTATTTAGAATTGTATCTTTTCAATTACTTCAGCTGCTGAACTTTCAACTTTTGCCTTTACACTGGGAATTTATGTTTAAATTAAAATCACTTCAGTAAAAGATGTGTTTGATTTTTTAACCCTTTTAAGAGTATCTTGCTGCACAGAGGGACAGTCATGCCTTTTTTCTTGTTAGTGATCTAACTAAGAGGTAATCCTGTGGAAAACAAAACAGAACAAAAAGAAGATTAAAATGTTCTGCTGGATCAAAGAAGGAAACAGCAGGAACATGCACGGGGTTATCAGGAGAAGCAGGGCTGAACAATCCTGTGCCAAGATATATAAGAATCCAGTACACTTTTTAGTTATGTTTGTAACAACTAGTCCAGCTGATTCTAAATCATGAATCCATTTCTGTGTCCAGTGAAGTGAGTGCTTGGTGGCTCATTGTGTGCTGCCCCTGTTTACAGTGGATCTGGTCCTGAAGGAGTGATGCATTCGACCGTGGAGACAAAATTGTGAAATATGGATGTCAGATAAGAGATGAGCTGGAGAGATGGTTCAAAGGAAATGTCCTGGATAGGAACAGAGCATGTGTATATCTCTGCTTTTGTCTAGAAGAGGAAGTTCAAATGCACTGCTATCATTTTAACATGCTGTGAATTCAGCAAGGTAGTTTTGAATCAATAATCCTGTGCCACCTACAGGAGTCTGTCCCTGGACAGTGTTACTCTGACATTCTCAAACATCAGTACAAACAGCAGTAACTCAAAATGGATTATTTTTGGCTGCACAGTGCTCCAACTCCAGCCATTCTCCCATCTCTGGGTTATTTCAGATCAGAGATGTCATCTTGATGCAGGAAAATTATTTTGATACCTAATGATATCACTAATGATTGTAGTGGAAGAAAAGGAGGTCAGTGGTCTGTACTTTTTGGTGGAAATATCACACTGAATCACTAAGCAGCTCATCACTTACTGCTTCATAGCAGTCTGTATACCACTGTATACCACTCCCTGTAAAGCTGAGACCTCCTAGGCTCCATAAAGATCAGCAATGTGCAGGGGCAATTCTGCTCTTTCAAGCCTTCTAGGGAATCTTGTTCTTTCTATGTCTGTCTTCCCTCACCTGAGGATGTAATGTCTGCTTTCTTTTTTTATTCTCTATCTTTAACAGTTCCTGTCCCACTGACCATGAAACAGGCCATTCCAATTCTAGGACACTCAAAATCAAAATTGTAACCCAGCTAGACAAATCAAAAATTAACCAAAATAGAGGTATAAATTGTACATAAATTGTGCATACAAAGAAAAGAAAGAAAAAGTGTGCATTCAAGGAGTATCAATTCTTAAATTTCTCCCCCTCATAAAGGGGAGTATGTGAGTGTGTGGGCGTATATAAATGTCCTTTGGAAAAGAGGGGAGGAATGGAGAGTGTAAAGCAAAGGAAAACCAAAAGATTATGGGCCACTTCCAAGTAGCGATATTACATAACTGAAAAAAAAAGATCTGTTTTGTAATAACTTGGTGGGGTTTTTTCCCTTTTTTTTCTTTTTTGTTTGTTTGGTTGGTTTTTGTTTGTTTGGTTTGTTTGGTTTTTGTTTGTTTGTTTTGTTTGTTTGTTTATTTGGTTTGGTTTGGTTTGGTTTGGTTTTGGTTGGTCTGTTGTTTGTTTTGTTCTTTTTCCTGTAGAATGTAGGTTCCCTCACAGAAATCTCCTTCTGGCAGAAGACATACATGTGCAAGTGAAAGCACCATGGCTCAGGTCCACAAGCGAGATGGTTTCACAGTGCAGTGCCAGAGGTGAGCACACAGTGAGCCCTGCCTGCTCCAGGATTCCAGGGATCAGCTCAGTGCCCATTACTCAGCCACAAGGTGAGTCCACTTTTCTGTGTCAGACAACGTGTGATGGTATCACCAGCTAACACAGGCCACAGAATCTACTCATGAAGGAGTCACTGAAACCCATGTTTTCTTTGCTTTCTGAACTGAGAGGTTTCACAATCTGTTATTATTAGTACACTTATTGTCTTCGGACATAGAGATCAAATGCTTTTATGAAGAGATAATAACTGCTTTCCATTACTGAAGCTCTAGTGACAGAGCTAGAGTTATAGAAATTTTCTCCAGTTCCCTCGCTTTGAGGTCAATGTAGAAACCAAGGAAAAAAATTTATTTATTTTCTCTCTTTTTGATTCCATTCAGATTTTCAGACTTGACATCAGACTTGACAATAATGTAGTTTTTTGTTCTCTAATTGCTAGAGAGTCCTGAGGTAAGAAAGGTATTTAAAAAAACAGGTTTTCTCCCACTGGGGAAAAGATTAGCATTTAGTTGCGTAAGTCCGTTTTATCCTCTTAAGGACTGGTGGTAAAAGTCTCTTTGAAATACCCATTAACCTAAAAGCTGGGGTTCTCCATGGGGTTTAGAAAGCTGAAACTCATGCCTTGGCTTTGCCTGATGAGGTTCTCCCATTTCCCAGATTTGTGTTCTGATCAGCAGGTTGTTGTTTATCAGTACATTAGTGCTTATGATGGGTTCAGGAAAAAGGCTTAAATTTTATTCCACATTAGACCGATAGGTTTTGAAATATTGTTATTTTTTCATGAGATGAGATCTTTATTTTACCAAGAGTTACCTTTTACATAATATAAAGCAAAGTGAGTCATTTGGTAATTTAACTTCCTTAGGATATATGGCTTAAGCTGTGCCTTGTCTGTGTTTCCCTTGATTCATCGGGAATACTATGCCCAAAAGAGGGGGGAGGAAGACCAGAGAAAACATAACTTTTTTCTCTTTTGTTTTCCTAGTTGTCTCTGGCTACTAAAGTCTGTTTTGTATAGACTAAAAAACACTGTCCACTAGCAAAAGAACTGTTTGGAAAAAGCCAACCCCTTCATCTCCTTATATCGCTTTTTCCTCTTCTGAGGCCTGAGAGAAAGCTTTGAACCTGAAAGGTGCTAGTGCCTAATAGTTACCACACAGTGAGCATTCAGTCATACTCAGGCCAGAGCTGTCTTCTCTCTCTGCTTCATTTGCTGCTTGTTCCATTTGCTTTCTAGTATTTTTATCATTTCTGTCTGCATTATTAGCCTTATAACAGGCACCACACAGAGGATGATGGTGGGCTGAGGTAGGTAATACCACTCTACCTTTCAAATCACAAATTAAGGAAAGATAGCTTGAGCTTTTTAGAACATTTGACTTTTTAAGTAATTTGCTCCCAGTACTTAGCATGTGCAGGTTCTCCCTTCAGTTGAGTTGAGAGAAGAGTAGGATTTCTTAAGATCCTTGTTATCCTTCTTCATTCCTCTCAGTTCCCCACATAAGGCTATTTGGCTTTCCAGTGCTTCTGATTTGCTTTTCTTCTCTAGCAGAGGAGCACAATTTTGCATTATCAATGAACATCAGTCCAGACATCAAAAGAATGCAATTTCCTGGGCTCTGGAAGGAATCCAGAGGTTAGTCTCATAAATCCTGTGTATACTCTGCAGCTCTTTCAGCTTTTAGCCAGGTTTGGCAACAGGGTCATTTCATGTTTCACTTAAGTAGTAAAACACATTTCTTTTGTGACCTCTGAGCAAGCTGTTCAGGAAGCTGTAAATCACTGTACATATGGTTGTGACTTGAGAAGTGCCTGTGCCTGTCTCAGCTGCTTTCCTGCTGTAGGACAGGGCAGAATTCTCATGAGGTGGGATTCTTGGAGGACAGAACCTCCTGCTACACCTGAAAAACAGAGAGTGATTTTTCTGAGGGTAACCACATGTAGAGATCCCAAAGTCGAGGAGATTCTAGATAGAATGTTACTTAATATGTGAAATATAGTTCTTCTATATGATTGTGGATGGTAAGGATGGTTTCTCCTTGCTGTGGTCCCCAGTTCTCCAGAGCGAGATTCCATGTGGAGACAGTCAGGAATACTTCTATCTTTGCAAGATGTTTCTTCATGAGTTTTAGATTTTCACTGAAGAAGTGTGAAAACTGAAAAAGCATATTGAAGGATGTTTTCAATATTTTCATGCCTCTGAAAGTGATGGTATGTGGTTGTGTGCCTCCAAACACACTTCTCATCTGAAAAATAGAAGGAAAAAAAAAAGCTCTGTTTTCTGAAAAGCCAATAATCATCTAAAAATGTTTCTCTGAAACAAGAAATGCTTTGATGAGCTTAAATGTCATGATGCTCTTTGCTTGGCTGGCAATTCTGCAGCACCCTCAGCTCTGTCTTCTGCTGGTACCATAGGAACAGCAGGCACAGCATGTACCTACCTCCACTTTCAGGCAAGAGCCACAGACCAAATCAAAATTCTCTTCTGCAGCTGCCCCCCAGGCAACCAGAGGTCTGAGCTTCTGCAGTTTATCACTTCTTGGTCCTTTGTTTTATTCTTCTCCTATTTTTTTCCTCCATTAGGTTTCCTGAATTCTGTTTTTCTTTCTGTCCTCATGTCTCTCTTTAGAAGAATGTCAGCTTTATGTTGAGTTCTTATTCTTGACAAACTTTGCAAAACGAGTTCTGTGTCTCTTGTAATACAGTTGATTGGATTACTGTGATGAGGTATGTTGAAAGGAAATTTATTAATTATCAGATCTCAGGCTTTTGTCTGATTAGTAGACTTTCAAAATACAACATACTTCACTTAGCACTGATATGGACTTAAATCCTCTGTTAATCCACTGACTGTTTGGACTGCTGCTGCAACCTGAATCCATTCTGGGAGCAGGCTGTATAAGAGAGGGAAGAGCATTATATATTACTGCAACTGAGAGGAGATTATGTATTAAAAAGATTTAAAGATTATATTTGCTTAAGGGCAGCAGGGCTTGCTCAATGCTTCTGATAACTCTTAAGCCCTCCTTGTGAAATGAGGAAGAAATGGCACACCCAGCACAAACACTTGTTGCAGAGGTGGATTTTATCTAAAAATAAAATATCTGTATGTCTGTAACTGAGCTTTAAGAATATGGAGATGCAAATGCTGACATGACAAGGATTTCTACAGGGAACTATTACCTCTTTCATTAATATGTGGCTATCCATTTCTGTATGTAGATTTAGTTTTCAAGAGAAAAAGGGTATGTCCTTGCCAGCTATGGGTTTCCTATGTATCCTTGAGTTACTTCCATAGCACTAAAAACATCAGCAATCCCTGAACATAGTCTGGATTCATAAAGGTTTTCTGACAACAGAATACCTTCTGCTGTCTTAAGTTGGTATTCTACCCCTGTCAAAGGAAGGGTTTCTTTAGCAATATCTGTCTGCTCTAAAGACTTCTTGTTTCACTAGGTGGAGTCCTGGACACTGTCTCTAGGATTTTTGACCACGAGATTACTATGAGAAAAAATGGCACATATCCTGAAGGACTTGTGATTGTTATCAGTGGGGTTTTACACATCTACAAGTATTAGATGGGTGGCAAAGTGATCAACCTCTTACAGAAATGGATGCTGGGTGAGTACAGAGATTCATATATCCTCTTTCCATAGTCTAGAATCATGGTTTACTGTATGGGTATGGGTAAACATAAACATCAGTGGCTAGTTGGGAGCTCTTATTCTGCTATGCCATATCCCAAAGAAAATACTGTGTGTCCTGGAAACTCTGATCAGAAACTAAGTGCAGGTGCTTTGGTTTACTTTGGCAAACAAGGATTTGAAAGGAAATATGACTTGTGTGTATAATGGTGATTGAGGCTTCGGTAGTGAGGAGAGACTGATGGTTTGTCTCAGGTAGAGATGTTGAGAGAACCTTTTAGCGATGGGTACTGCCTGTGGGCTCTCCCAAACAATGTGTCTGAGCTCAGAGCTGCTGCCTTGTTGGCTCAGAGCCCTCAAGCCTGCTTGTTCCTGGTATGTGCCTGCTCCTGCCTTGCCATGTATTTCATATTGCCAGCACTTCAAGATTTGATTCTGTGTCTTCAATTCGTAAGTGCTGTGAGAGTACACACTGGTGGAAGCACTTGTGGTTGGGGTATGAGGAAAGAATGAGGCATTACTAGGACAGGGGATCCCAGGTTGCTTTTCAATGTAATTGCAGCCATACTAACCTTTTTCCAGGTGTTTCAAAATGCTGTGTCACTGCACAGCTGAAGTCTGTATTGTTCAGGGAACAGCATAACCATTTGACATGCAGCTATTTTATTTAATGTGAACAGATGGAACAACCCTATTTAGATTCACAATACAGTGAATCTTAACACCGTTTTCTTTTTAAGCAAGAAAAATGTTACCATAAATATACAAGCTTTACACTTGAGAAGATGGAGAGGAAAATTTTATCCTCAATGTACAAAACTATGTAATAATTCATAATAATGCTTCCCAGCTGTAAAGCATATGTCTTTTTTTTTCTTGGTTCTCTTACATATGATTCTCTCAGCAGCTGGGGGACATACTGTAGCCTTTATTACACACCCCTAGTCCTTTAAAATGTGGGTTTCATCCCCTCTGCAGGGTTGCCTCTACTGTCTACTCAGGCCTGTCCATGGACAGCACTTCCTTTAGGAACCGTGTTGACATTGAAGGGTGCAGCCCATGAGGGACAGATAAGAAAGCTAAGGAGAGACAATGTGGGTCTGGGTATAAAAGATGGCTCGGCTGCTCAAAGCATCATTACTGCACCTTGGTACCAACGAGATCATGTACACTGTCCTCCCAGTCTAGGGGGAAAATTCTGTCACTTAGCAAAGTAAAATTTACAGGTCACAAGATGGCAGCATAATCTCACTAGTCAGGGTGACAAAATTTGAAGGGTCAGGTCGTTAACCTTCCTCAACCCAAGCTCCTGTTTTGAACAGTCAGAAAGTCCTGTATCTAATTAGCTGGTGCTTCCTAGGCTCTAGCTGCTATGTATAAAGGTTAAACTATTATATATGTAGGTGAAAAGCCTTTTAGATCACCTTTCAAACTAACCTATTTCATTTACATTCAGATGCACTGTGATAGTATTGACATAAATTGCTCACCAGAAGTTCAATACAGAGTAGAAAAAGTGACACCAGCATGTTATCTAACTAATCAGTAAAAAAGGCACCACTGATAGGCACACTGACTTTGCAAAGTCTGTGCAACTGGGAGTTATACTGTTGTATTTTTCACTTCCTTTCTGCTCTTGAGAGCAAGGTGTTCTGACTGCTGCCTCAAAATACACATTTCTTAATGAACATTAATTTTTTGATAGCACTACTGAGTGAATATATTCCCTGTGAAGAGCTAATTAATAAATTATTCTCTTTCTGTTTGAGGAGTATTCTGTATTCAGTTTTTATCTACCTTTTTGCCTGCCTGTGTGTATGTCTGTCTTTCAAAGTGATCTGCCCATTCTTACCATTTGCCATGAGTTGAACCTTTGCAATGTGCAGCACCTTGTTTGGGAAAAAGGACTGTGCTAGGGAGAGATGATTCATCACATCAGTCACCTATATTATATAATGCAGAGCGATAACAAACCTCCTGAGAACATTCCTAGCAGCAATATTCCCACTTGTGACTTTAAATACTTAGTGCAGAAATATCTGTAAAAATAAGTGGGGGTATTTGGAAGAAAAATAAGCCATGAGAGCAAAGAAAATATATCCCCATTTTCAAAATTAATTGCAAATTTTTGTGATGCTACTGCAGAATTAAACCATAGATATTTAAGTGCAACTTTCAGATGTGCTTTTTTGAGGATGTTGAGTCATAGTTCTACAAGTTGCTTGTATCTGACAAGTGAATATGATGTTTTGACATACGTGCAAACTGTTCTTATGGGTATTTACTTGCTGAACTTACAGGTAAGTTTTACTGGACAGTTTTGCAATCTTTAGACTTTGGAACATATGCTGAAATCCAAAATGGTCATTTGCTTTGGCTTTATTTACCTGTTGAAATGAAGATTCTAACCTAGTTTACTCTCACTAGTTAATATAGTTTCAAGCATGCCTAAGACAACTTCAGCAAAGCCAAAGAAAAATGAGAAAATTGTACACCGCCCTTCCATTAGCACGTTGTTTCCATCCTACAGCAATTGGCCACATGGTGTCACTGTGTTTTAAGGCACCAAAGCCTCTGGCAATAAAGCCTAGCAACTCCAAGTTTTCAAAGTATCCCAACCATGTGGTATTATCTAAGGAGACACTTCAGCAAAAGTGACAAGGTCACAAAAGCTTCACAGTGGGAGAGTTTTAGGAAGATATTTTTCACAAAACATCTCTTTCTCAGCTTCCTTTACCTTCCTGGAATATGTCAAAAAATTTTTAGCCCAGAAACACTTTTTCTCCAGATGTCTGCATTTTGGAACATGCTTGTATAGAAAGCTTTATCTTAAATTGTTGCAAGTTAGAAATATAAAAATTCATCTATGCTGGACTTGTCCTAAACTTCACTCACAGTTCTTCTTTTCTCCTTCTGTCTTTGTGTATCTGAATTTGCAACAGCCTTTGGCTCTGCTGAGTAGATGAAACTTGGCCTTATGGTGCTCAGAGCAATATAAACTGCATCTCCTGGGACCCACAAAATGCTGTTTAATCCCTGCTAGTTCTGAGGAATGCATTGCACAACACACATGCTCAAGAGAGCTGTGCCAAAACCTGATGTGTTGCGTATTTAAGGAGTTTCATAATGTACAGCTATAGCAACAGTAAGAGAAACAGTTGTGTACAGATACAGTACGAGCCTTAGCCAAGCAGATGATATCTGGCTCAGGGTGTGTCAAAAGGCTGCAAAATCTCATGCAGTGCTAAGTGTTGGTGTGCACTGTTTCTTCTGTGAGTGGTAAGTGAGCCTGGAGTAGCAGGCCCTGTGCTAACACCCCGGTAGTCCGCGTAGGTTGGATTGTTCTTTTATAAGAAGCATACATGTCTGGCAATGGCTTAACACCCATGGAGAGTATGTGGTGCTTTGTTCTGCTGGTTAGCACATTAGGTATTTGCAATGCTTTCCCTAAGCCAGCTGCTCTGCTTTGTATGGAGCTTACTCTCTGCAGAGCTGCTGAGAGTGATAGCGCTGGTTTAAGATGGCCATTTCTTAGTGGTAGTTTTGCTACCAGTTCTGTTTGGACCAGGAATTCACTTGTAATATGTCTGTTTTGAGGGCCATAGCTTCAATTTAAGTGCACAGTCAAATCATATTTAGAATTATTAGGTCCACAAAGCATGGTGCTCTGAAAATTCAGGTGCCTCTGTGTAATTTCAGTGCAATGGTACGACCTGAAGAATTACCTGTGTTAGTCTGGCTTTGAATGTGACCTGAGTTTAAATGCTAGATAAAACCTGGACTGTCAGATCTCATAAGCTGTAGTAGAGCTGAGATGTCCTGCTCCTTGCAGAGGCAGCAGCAGTGCAATGAGTGGGTTTGGGAGATTGTTCGTGAGTCCATTTGTGAATAGCAGATTATTTTGTGTTTCCTCTTGCTGCTTGCAATGTAAAACCAGCTTAGAAGTATGTCCCACTGATATTTATTTAGAAAAAACTTACCCAGATACTGATTTTGGCCTATGATTTCTCCTATTTCCCCCTCACTCTTGCTTCTGTGTTTGTCTTAACTGGAAGAATTTTCAGTTGGCCTCTTTGCTGGTGGTGGCCTTCAGTATGGGAGCTTTTGAAGTATGGGCCTTCTTCCTCCAGGATGAATCATACCATGTTTTATCCTTTTCACTGGAAGCGCTTCATCCTCTTCCAGTGAAGAAGATAAAACATGGTGTGATTCATCCTGGAGGAAGAAGAGCTTAAAGCTGTGGTCTGGTTTTTTGCCGTTCTCTTCTGTCCCCTTTAAGGAGTTTGGTAAAGTCATATTTTTAGCCTTCTGTGTTTTGGAGTCAGGTACACTTTTATATAAATAACCTTCTTGTTATTGTAAAATCCAACAATATTTACATTCTTTTCATAAGGAGGAGACTGTAGATGGACTGTTGGGTTGTCCAGTGTGGTTGGAGAAGAAGATTTTCTTCCTCCAATCCATGGTCACTGCTGGAGTTGGATAAATGTTGAATCTGTAAATAAACCCTCCTCTTTTCTGCCTCGGACATTGCAAGGTGTGGGTGTGAATTCTTTATGTCATGTGCGACATAAAGCAGAAGGTATAAACAGTAATGCAGAAGAGCAGATGGGGTCTCCTGTAGGGGAAGGTGGTAGATGAAGCTTGGGAGTAAGTTTGGCATATTGCCAAAACAATTTGTCCTTGTTCTGCAAATCTTGGAAATTGCTGACCTCATTATCTAAGACATAGAGCGTCTCCTGGTAGTGTGCAGGGGAGTCCTAACACAACTATAATTATCCTAATGGCACTGCTGCCATGATGGTGAATAAACTATAAACAGGAAAGACTGAAACCCTCTGACACAGATGAGATGCAAATGAGGGTTTGGTGCCTCTACTATAGGAATACCAATAAGAAATGGAAACTGGCTGAGGAAATTATTCAAGGTTTATCTCCAGGAACTGCCTTCAAAATGTTTGCTCAGGGAAGAAATCTGTGAAACGGGAAGGATGAGTGTTTCCTCCCCTTGTGGTTTTATGAACCTCAGGCCCTGGAACCAAGGCTCCTTCTGAGGAAACTTTTATGTGTTGTCTTGTGCAAGGTATTATCTGGGAAGCTCTAATACTCCATATTTTTTGGAAGAGGTGCCCTGTATATCAGTGCCAAGGGCATTTCAGTGTTAGTTTCTAACACTGTTAGATTAAAAAGCAAGTCTTCTGGAAATAATGGGAACAGCTTGTCTCTTCATCTGAAGCTTTTTATGAATCAGAGAGACCATCATTGCTTCTGGATATAGGTCAACTACAGGTTTCTAAAATATGTTTGATATATAAGGAAAATCTTGAATGTGGAAGAAAAAGAAAATTTTAAAACAAAAGCCGTCTATGAATGTTTAGTTGGACCTACCCAATGTATGCATTTTTCCCAGTAATGCCTGAATTAAGTTCCTTGTGTTTGATCGAGCTATACATAAAAGAGAATCATCCAGTTTTGATTTAAATTTAGTTATTGTGTGTGTGTGGGAAATGTGGTGTGAAGGCTGAGAAAAGTCAAGGGTCACCATGTGAAAGGAAGGTGTAGGAGGGAAGATATATGGTTTAGCTTTAACACAGGTTTCAAGATCAGAAATAGAATTTATTGACATTTATGGTACTGTGGCACTGTGAAAAGTCAAGAGAGAAGTGATTTGTTAAAAGTGATAGAAGTTCCCAGCTAAGCTGTAGACCTTGGTCCAAAAAAGATTTGTAGTCTAAATTGAATGCATGAACACCAACACAAACACCAACACGTAAAAAAAAATAGAAGTAAAGGAACAGGAGTTCAACAATAATTACAGCTATGAAAAAATGTGATACATTTGGTTTTCACAGGGAGCAGAGAGGGGAAAATGGGCTGATGTTTTGTGGCTATTCCTTTGTCTATGAAAAAATGTGATACATTTGGTTTTCACAGGGAGCAGAGAGGGGAAAATGGGCTGATGTTTTGTGGCTATTCCTTTGTCCATTTGGTTGTGCTTCAGTTCATCAAGCACTGGTGCACCTGAGGTGGCACTTTACCTGTGAATTATCCTATTAATATCAATTAGACTGTTCCTGAGAGGAATGTGTGCAAGTGTTGGAGAAGATCAAAGCTTTTGGCTTTTTAAATGCATATGTTAACTACTAAATGGGTAGCAGAAAAGCTGCAATTGTCTAAGCACAAGATCTACTAGTGCAGTACCAGTAACTGCAGATCAGGAAGAAGTCTCTTAATCTTTTTGGCACATCTTTTCCAACAGCAAAGACATGGCTTTGAACTTTCAGCATTTTACTGTGAGGTTTTCTTTTGACTGGCTGAATTTTGACTAGCTCCCCTCAGTAATCTGGAGTGGTGAGGGACAGGAGACAGAGTGTAAGGGATGAGGATTTCACTTGTGCTGAACTCTACACAGCTAGCAATAAAACCCCCAAGATGCTCTGTTGTTAGAATGTTTTTCATTAAACCTTGTCTTGACACAGACAGACCACATAATGGTGATGACTACACATATCAGAAGGAAGGAAGTGGACCTTAAATGATCATGACCAGAACTAGAATTAAGATATCAAATAGATATTTCTGTCACTAGATGCTGAAATGGATTGGCATGGATTCACCTGTACAGTTCTTCTTCCAAATGTTGGGGATGAAATGGGTTTCTAATAGATGCTAAAATCTACTCTTATTTAGGAAAGCATCAAATTGCTTTACAATATCTTTTTTTCTTGATTTTGCAATGGACACCATAGAATCTTCTGTTGGTGTTGTTATTATAGACTTCCTAGTACATGGGTATTGAATGAAAATTAAGCTGCCCTGCTCACTGCTTCTTACAGACTGTCCCTGGTGCCATGTGAAACCATTAATTAACTTTCTGACTCCCAGGTTATTCCCCCCAGAGATGAAGGGTGTTTTGCTTGGGACAAGTGAAGAGCACTTAGCTGCATCTGTAATAATGTAATGCAACTATTCATTTAATTTGATTCAGAGCCACATAAGGTTAAACAATGTCCTATGTGGAACAAGAAGCGTCTTAGAGTATTAATTCAGAGGGTGGGACACATTTCTGATCTGTGCCATGGCTATTGGACGTTTTGATGCTCTCTGGGCCTTGGGTAAACTGATGCCTTCCACAATACGGACACTTGATGGGGAATACACGCAATTTCTCTGAACATTGGGAGTGTCGGTGTACGGTGTTTGTGTTCATAAATGGAAGGTGTATTCTACAACAGAATCTTTTTTTTTCCTTTATAGTATTAGTTTGTCTTTCCTCTGACTTGCAGCAGTTTCTGTGATCTCAGGTGAACTGGCTGTTGCTGCCTTCATTTCACACAACAGATTTCTCACTAACTTACCTAAGATGTACAAAGGGTTTATGATGGAGTCAAAGAGCAGGGGATACATTACCATTTAAAATCTTATTTCCTCTCTCCTCTTTTTACTGTAAGCAAGTTGTTGCACAAGGCATTCCATGCTCCACATATCTGTCCATGTTGTCAGCTGTTTGTGTATCAGGTCTGAGGAGGAGGAAATATGTGGTGTGTTATCAACAGTCAGATACTTCCCATTCCCAGTTTTAGAGTACATGAGGAAGTGGTGTCTGATGAACAGAACTAATCATACATTTTCTGATGCAACACTTCTCTGTTTAAAAATGTTGATTGGATTCTGTACTGCTGGGTTGGCTGGTTCTCCTGCTTCATGGAAACCTGCTTGGAAAGCTGTCATGCTTTCGTACGCCTTGCTGACCCACCTGGCCTGTTCCTCTGGCTGCCCATCATTCTGTGATGACAGGACACTGCTGGCTTCCCCACTTACCAGGGGCTACCCCCTAGGCTGGTCAGCAGGTGAATGAGATGCCCATTAGATGTTCTTAGGCTGTTGGTCAATCCCTTTGCTTCCAGCTTCCTAGATCTCTTAGCAGTGAAGCTTCCAGCATGCCCAGGGGGCTGCTGAGCCAAAACAGCTGTGTAGGCAAGGTCCTGGCATGTCAGCTCCAGCATGAACCCAGAGATGTTTCAAAATCTTTCTTATATATGGGAGTGAAATCCTTTTAGGGAGGTATGCCAAAATGATTTCCTTTGTGGGATGAACATTGCAATTCCCAGCATTGGTGCAGGACGTTTTACCTTTTTGTGGTTCACAATTTGCTTGCTAGTACTTGGCTGACAAATGCATTCAGTATGTGTGTAACTACACTGTAGGGAAGACCAACAATTAGTGGATTTGAATCATACAAAGCAAGGGTCTCTGCCACTTTGCAATGTGTCTATTTCATGGGGAAGGGTTGCAGAGTACAAATTGAGCGTGTTGTGGGGAAGGCACCAGCAGTGGTTTGTGCTCTGCTGCATTGGCAGGCTGTGGGTGAGCTTCCTGGAACTGTTTATGGGAGAGGTGATCATCTGAAATCTAGTCTTCCATCAGATCTCTACCCCTGGAAGCTAGAGGCTCTGAGTGAATGCATCTCCCCCAGCTCAGACTCTTCCTGGCTAGGTACAGGAGACCTAATTTTTGGCCTTTGGCACATAGGTCTGGAATTCTCTGCCAATTAAGGCAGTGTAGGTAGTGTAATTTAATGTTCTGCTCCAAACAGACTCAATGCTTTTCATGACCTACACAAAAATTTTTCTCATGTTGGCCATATCATGTCTTACCTTCCACATAGACCATGAATGTGGGAGGCCTACAGTTAAAAACACCCTAGTTCCTTGAGATACTGGAGGCAATACATTGCTCTTGGCTTTGGTATGATTTTCTATTCTAGGTTATCTGGTTTCAAGAAACACTTTGTAAAAATCTTCGGAGCTTCAGAATTCCCAAGGTATTATAAGTTAAGAGGTTAAAAAGGATCTGTGCCTGTAAAAATATTTTTTCTACTAGACCAAAAGCATTTAAAATTGCAGTTATGCAAGTGTCATGCTTTATGTGCTGCTGAAACAGAGGAATTAACCCTGACCTAATATGCATATACAGAGACATTCAGAGATAATATCAGGCTCTGTGGATGACTTTGCCTTGGCACAGGTTAGAGCAGCTTTCCTGAGACCAGCTGAGATGCTTGCTGTGTTTCAAGTGCCAGGCTCTCTGCTCACTTGTCTGCCTTCTCTGCTGGCTTAAGGGGAGCAGGTGGCAGAAAGCTGCTTTTATACCACTGGAATTAAGCTGAGAGCTTTCAGCAAGGCAAATTCCCAGTTGCTCTATTAGGAAGACTTTGACTTCTTTTTGTCACCGAAAGGGTGCAAGTTGAGTAGAAGAAGAGACACACACACCTAAGTGAGAAATTTTTCTCATTGGAAATATTTTCTACAGGGATAAGCATCAATGCAGAAGGAGCTTTTGTATTCCAATCTTCTGTAGAACCCCTGAAGTTGTCTTCCGCTGTCAGAAGTTGTAATCCACCAGAAGTGAGTCACAGGGCTCTTAATTGCTGTAAATAAGCTTGCAAGGCTCATAATAACTCTAATGACTAAGTCAGACTCTGGTTTTTCTATTTTAAATTGTTCATAGAGCTTGGTTGATGTCTTGAGTTTTTGTATTAAAAAAAAAGGATATAAGTGGAGAAAGGAAAAAATTCAGTTTTCAAATTTGATGATCTTTCAATAACATTAGAAGAGACCTATAAAGAGGTGAAAAGCCCCGTGGCTTTCTGGTAGTGGGATCAGTGGACTGTAATGATCCACTTGCAGGAATGTGCACTGAATTGTCTGATGTGTTTTCCACCTCTGATACTCATTTCCCTTGGAGTGCTGATGCTTTGGACAGCTCTTACAGACAGTGTTGCTTGTCCATGGTCAGGTTCTCACTACTGAGCTCAAGCTGAGGCAATGGCTGCACGTCACTACAGAATGGCAGCCCTGGAAATTCCTCAGGAAAAGGAGAAGAGTAGTTTTCTCTTGCTTCAGCCCCTGAAATGAGTGTAACAATTTTACATTACACCAGAGGAGTTCCAGAGCCAATACTCTGAAGTAGGAGCAGGGCTTTCTAAGCTTGGGAGTTGTACTGGAGCAAAACCTCCTGTTTTACCAACAACTAGCTCTTAGATTTCCTGCTGCAACATGAGACTTTGCCATTGGGTATTTTTAAGATTTGAGCACTTTCAGATACTTACCAAGTACTCTGTGTCAGTATCCACTTGTTCTTAGTGGTCAGTGTGCCTGCTATAAAGGCACACTTTGCAGGTATTTCCAGAGCTACTGGTGATATACTTGAATGCATTCAGTTCTCCCTGAACTGGCTGATTCGCTGGTACTTTGCCTTGCCTCTGTGCTCAGTTCAGTGGTTTTCTTACATTTACACTTCACTAAAATCTTCCAGATTACCTAGGCCAGGACATAGGTTGGCTGATGCTAGCTTCTTTAAGGAAGCCTACCCATTGGCAATGCCAGCCTACAGAGTAGCAGAGTGAGGATGCCTACTACTGTTTTAGTCTTGCTATTTTTGGAGGACTACTTAGACAGTGAGTTATTGGCAGGAATGCATTAATTGAACCCTTAATGACTTCCATGTTATTTGAAACAAATTATTGCATATCTTTTATTTCTTTCTCAGACAACATCTAAGGGCTGTGCTCAGGTAAAGGTTGGATCTTGAAAAAACCCACATACAGGGTTGAAGGAGGGCTGGACAGAAACAGAAAGGAAATGCTGCTGTATGTGTCATACATTCACTGCAACCTTTGTTTTTTAATTACTCTTGCCCAGTATAATAACTTTCAGTAGCAAACATGTCCTCAGTAGATCCTGCCCCAAAGAACTTGTAGTCATAGAGAGTGAAAAACAATAATAGAAAGCTAGAGTTACTCTCTTGATTCTAAAAAAGTGACCATTAAATGAATACAAGAGGTAGGTAGCAACTAAGGAAGAAACCCTTCTCTTGATAATTTGAAGCTGAATACCATAACCATAAGTCAAGTGTTCCTGTCAGCCAAGTGGTGAAGTGTAATACTTACCTAACTCTTCTGAGGTCTTTGCACAAACAATTTTATACTGACATCAGTGTCAGACTATTTGAATAAGATCTAAAGATAAAGGTTTGAGAAACTGGCTTGAGTGGGATGACATTGAAATATCTTACTCAATTATTATTTCAATTAGATGCTCAGCAATCACTTGGTTTAAAATAAAAGACCAATTTCTAAACATAAACACCATAGGTTTCAATGTGTGGCTTTACATTGACGTGTCTTGGAAAGGTAACACTGCAGTCCTCAGATACCCCAGGTAAGTAATAAGCAGCTTCCTCCCATCGTGAAGCTGCAAAGATCAATATCTTGCCATATTTACAACCACACCTGCAAAGCACCTAAGGAAATTAGTAGCTCTCTTACTCTGGCCAGGAAAAAGAGCCAGTGATACTGGATTTACTGTATGATGTCTTTGTTTAAGATAACAGTGGTTCAGGAGATAGGTAAGAGGATATAACACCTTTTACTTTTCTGAAACAGGGATCTGAAACAGATCTTGATAGCCAGGACAGTTCATTTAAAAATGTTATCACCTGATTGCTGCTCCGATAAGACAACCTGGTATTTTGTTCTAATTAACAGCAGGTACTGAAAATGGTTGTTTGGGAAGTATTCAAAGATCTAAAATAATTTCAGATTGTCTGTGTTGTTTCTGTCTGCTCGGAATGGGGCAAGGGGGAAACAATGACAAATTAGAAAGCTTTTATTTCAAAATTGAGTGCTACATGTCCTAAATGTGGCATTTCTGAAGCTTGTTTTGTAGCTTCTAGTTTCACATAGTAATTTTGAATTGAAAAATTGAGATAGATTAAAATAAAGTTTTTGTTGTTTGGATTATTTTTAACAGTGGTTAAAGAAAACAAATATGGAAAAATATTTTGGGGATGAGCAAAGGAAAAATTACTTTTTTTTCTTAATTTCTGAGAACATTAAAAAATTGGTTTGAATTTGACTATACACATTTATTTCCTTAGATAACTATAATTTTCCTAATCTAGCCACTGAGCTGAACAAGCTACAAACTGACTTATGAGGCAAAAAGAAAGTGACTGTTATCTCCCATTGTTTCTGTCTGGTAAAAAAATACATCTCAAAATGCACAGTCTTCCACCTCCACCTACTCAGTGGTATGGCTGCATCTAGCCCTAGAAAGACCCCTGACTTATCTCAATTTAAAAGCTTTTATGGAACAAATGAAAAAAAAATACGGGAGGTTTATATTTATAGGAGAGTGCTTTGGTAACTGCCATCTTCCTCATGAAGCTGTTGGGACCAAGGGTGGAAGGACTATGAAGACAGTGCCTCAGTGAGGGAAATTTTTGTCCACCGAAGCTGAGTTTGAAATTTTGCAGTGCTGTTGCTGAGGCAAATATTGATCTCCACTAAATGAGACTTCTGTATCTTTTGTAGGTTCTGTCTCTGTTAGCTTTTTCAGTTTATGCCACCAGTAGGATAGTCCAGTTCACAATCATTTGGAGCTGCTGCCACTCTGCTGCTTGGTTTTTGGCAGCTCAGTAGCTTCCTGCAAGGGGCAGTTAGTGAGCAGTCCACTGGGTAAATTGCATGTAGCTGAATACTGTATTAATTGACTTTTATTTCTTTCATTCTGAGCTTGCAGCATGGGCTTGCATTCCTTCCATTCTGATTTTTTTTCACACAGTCTCTTGTGTGCATTACCCAAATGCCAGCAGGTAGTGTATGAAATAATTTAACCTCAGTGTAATTTGATATGTCTTTTTATCTTTTTCCTGCCCCCTTACCCACCCCCAGCTTTTTTCCAAGTACTTTCTTAATGGTAGTTTGGAAAAGAAGTAAGATTGAGCCACAGATGTGGAATGAGACTGTCCTAATTAACTAGATTCTTTCTAGAATATCTCTTCTCTTTGTCTTCTGACAGTCTTTTACAATCTGATGCTCCAGGTAACACTATCCTGTGTTCTGAGTCTAACTACACTAGTATAAGCCTGGTATGACTATGTCCTCCCTCTAAAAGGGGAAGTTGTTGCCTGGTTGTTATCTAGTTCACTAACATATTCTGCTGTGCCCTCTTTGGTTCAGGTTTAACCTTTTAGTTTTGTCCTTCCTTCCTTATGCAGTTGACTCTGTCTTACTTTCCCCATGCTGTACATTTTTTTATGTCTGCAGCAAGCCCTGATGTCCAGGAGGAAATGGATGTAGTAGTTGTCAGCATGCTTGTTGACAAGAAACACGGAATGTTTTACGTATTTTGGCCATGCTGATTTACTGGAAACATTAAGTTCTTGGAAGAGTTATTGGAAAAATTAGTTGCATAGCTCTCCAAAATAACTTTTGCACCTTGATTTGAAAGCATTCTGGGAGCTTTTTTCCTTCTTTCCTGTTCCATTAAGACATGGGTCTCCCTGCTGCAGCTGTTCTGCTTTTAATGTGTTGCTCTGTTTCCAGGCAGACATACCACTCTGAGTGGAGTTCATCGCTCTCTGGCTGGTTTTCCACTTAACTTCTCTTTAGGAGGTAAATTTGTCAATGTACTACTTTGGTTTCTCAGTTCACTACAGCAGCAGAATGTCTGATCAAAGCTGCAACAGCAATACAAAAGTGGAAAACCAAGAATTATTCCTCTCTGAATAAGAGCTTTTTTCCTTTATTCTCTTCTTTTTTTTCCTTATCTCTGGAAATGGGAGGTTACAGACACCTGTGTCCATGGAAGTGAGAAGATGAGTGTGTGCACTGCAGTCTGAACTGGTCCTATAAAAATGCCCAAGTGAGGCTGTTAAAACAGTGTTACTGCAGGAGTCCTGCAGGTTTGCATAGTTAATTGCTCTGAACTCCACATTGCTTTCAAATGAATCTTGGTTCATTTTTTCTGTGAGTTTTGTTACTGCCCTTTGATTTGCTGTGCATAAACACCAGACCTTTATTCGAGATATCTTTCTTTTTAGTATTTCAAAGATTTCAGCCTAGTGTATCTAGTCCTCACTGGTGGTGAGCATGGTGGCTGCCTTTCCAGCCACAGCAGAGTCTGTGAAATGTCAATTTGAGTGATTGGTTGCCACTTGCAGAAGCCCAGGAGCATCTGCCTAAAACTGATTTTAACTGATGGCAGGTTTTTTGTGGAGAATATTTTACAAAGTGATGATCCACAGTGTATACCTGAGTTTAATGAAAAATATGAAACCAAAGATTTTAGCTAAACTAATTTTCCTACACAACTATTGTGGTTGTAATTAATTTTTTCTTCTACTGTCAAAAGCCAAATTTATAAGTACTATTTGATGCAAATTAACTCTTGACATTCTCCATCAGTTTAAGGTGTCTACTGGCTGTCTTGTGAGGCTTGATCCTATCTGGTACTTCTATGCTCCAGTGAGAACATACCTTACTGAAAACTTATGGTAGCCTCCAGGCCTTTTCTAAGTCTGGGTCTGGACACCATGAAACTGCAAGTGTGGATCAAGGTACAGACAGAGCAGATTGCCTGGAGCAATGTCCTGACAGCACCCTGTCAGCAGGTCACAGTAGGCATGGGAGAAGTGGAGGAAGCCATGCCTCTGTTTCTTCAGGGGATACCTGAGGACCCAGCACTGTCAACACCAAGTTGATGGGGGAACAGGATGGGAAGCTGGAAAATGTCAAATTATCTTATTCATATAAGAAGCAGGTAGAAGGGAAAAGCCCAGAAGGCATGCAGCTTTCCCTTTCTCTATCAATATGTCAGTTTCACCAGCATCTCTGCCTTGGCCAGGTGATAAACCAGTAGGTACTTCCAATTGAGGAGCCAGGATTTACTGGTTGTCAGAAAGATTCTCAATCATATATTGGGGATATCTTGAGTCCGTATTGCAGGAAAAGTTGAAAAGAGCACTTGGAAGTGAATTGGTCTCCCACCAGAGACTGTAATAGATGAGATTTGGTTCTCCATTCCTTTTTTTTTGTTTGTTTGTTTTGGTTTGGTTTGGTTTTTTCCCTTTCTTTTTTTATGTGTATGTGTGTGTAGTATTTTGTGAAAAAACTTAAAAGCAACTGAGAATTAATCTGCTGACTAGATACATGGAAGAGATGGGAGCGAAGGAAGACTTTCTGAACATGTCGGAATCAACCCAAAAACCTGATGGGAAGATGTTGGGTCAATAGCCAATTCTGAGAAATAATGAAAGTGTCAGCCTTTCTGCTCACCTCTGACATTGCAGATCTTTCCCTCTCAGATGTAGGCAGGCTCTCCTCCACACAGAGGAGGCAGAGGGTGGAGCTCGGCACCTGTATAAATTATATGTCTCCTTCAGGTTATTTCAGCACAACAAGCTGCCAGCGTGTTTGTCAGCTGACAGATCTGTTAACCAAATTGGGGTTTCGGTCGCTGCCGCCATCTTCCGTGCCATGGGGAGCCCACCAGCCAAGGTAAGAGAGCGGCAGCCCCGCGCTTCCCTGTGGCCTGGCACCTTGCTCTTGGGCCCCTCTGCTCCAGCCCTCCCCAGCAAACTCCCTCCTCCGGGCATCTGCTGGGATGCAGAGGCTGCTGTGGTGTGGCAGGGGCATCCTGAACTTTGCAGACTCGCCGCTCTCCTCTTTTACCTCACAGTAACCAATATGTAAGCGAGCTTCAGGGAAAACACCGAGAAAATGGGGCGCTTTGCTCTGATTGTGTGGTGTATGTGCCGGAGTGAGGTCCGTGAAGGAAGAGGAGGCTGGTCTGGAAGCCTTTACCTCCCCTAAAATGAAAGTGCTTTAGCCCTTTTGTGTGCTTTTCTCTGAAAACATAGCACATGTTCATTGCTTGCCCCAGCTAAAATAAAGCAACAGCTTTATCTAGCAACAGAGCATAATCTATATTACTTTAGCTGCAGGGGAGACATCTAATGAGCTGTTTGGCTTGTTAGATCTAGCTATTTTTAAGGTAATGTTTACAGCGTTTGCAATTCTACTGGAAGTATTTCATGTCTGGACTTGAGTTTTCTAATAGTAAGTTCCATTCAGAGATTTTAACTGGTGGGTTTTAGTACAAATCAACCAAACTATTAGCTGAAAATTCTTTTCTCATGTATATCTTAAAAAAAAAATGGACATGGTGTCTGAATGCAAGGCATAAATTTTTTACAGATAATCATTCTTTATGTATCAAACCCTTTGTCAAATTTCACAGCAAATAAAAGAAATATGGGCATTTATGGGCTTAAAATATAGTGAGAAACAATGTTACATGCTACAGCCTGTAAATATCATTAATTGTGCCATGGTAATATTTGCAGGCAAAGTTAAAGATTAGAAAAATATCAGTAGCTTGAAGGGATGACTCAAGGGATTGATTAAAAATATTCAAATATTCAGGCAAAGAAAATAAATTGTAAATATCATGTACTGTCTGGATAAAATTTGTATCTGGTCCACCTACCAGTTAGATCCAGACGTATTGCTCTATTTTGGATATGAATATTATCTATCAGTTTTGAAGATCAGTGTTGTATCTAATAAGACAGTCATGGAGCAGATAGATGGGTAGGTAGCTCAGGTTTAATTTTATCTAGAAATGACAATGACAAAGTTCTTGCATTTCATCCCAATGCTGCATCTGGTGTTCTGTGAGTACAGACAGACTCCTGGTTAATAGGCAGCACTGCCAAGAGGTTTGAGTGCAAACATAATTTCAGGTCAGAAAGCTTCTGTTCCCAAGGAAAGAGATTACCTCAGTACTGCAGGTAGCTCTGCTGTTCTGTCAGGCAAGTGCGTGTTTCTGTATAAGTTGGTAAATAGATAAGAAAATAAGAACAAAGTGGTTTTCTGCCTTTTTTTTTCTTTTACATTAAAAACCCTACATGTTTAGAAATGTGTGGATACTTTGAACTATCTAGGAAGACCTCCTAATCTCCCAGTTAGTTCTTTGCACTTTAAGAAAGCTACCAAATTGACACAGAAGTGATTGTCCGTATTAATTTACAACTTCTCATATTTGTAACAAGGTCTTTTCTTCTGCTCTGACAAGAACAATCCCTCTTTAGAAGTTCTATTTTGTGGACTATGGAATGATTTTCATCTGGTAAAATATTCAGAAATTTTGTCAATACAAAGCCCCAAGAGACCTACTCATACGTGTAAAGAGGTGACTGATAGATATGAACAGGAGATACATCCCAAATGCACAATGATTCTTGAAGTAATCCATCAGTGATTACATGAAATTGTACAGTATATGTTTGTAAGGTGAATTAGATTTCCTCACTAACTGTTCTACTTCCAGAGATAAATTTTGGGACAATTATGATTCCCAAGCAAAACGAAACTCTCATAAGTTTTCTGTATTTCTTCACTTGGTCACTTTTTCCACTAGAACTTTTCATCCCTTTAATTTTAAGGAAAGTAGGCTGTTCGGGAAGACAAATTTCTAGCAGTGTTCTCACTGATGGAAGGGCTAATAGCCCATAGTAGATGTTAGAGGATCTATGTGGAAGTAAGTGCTTTAGAACCAGGCTGGTAATGAAGCTTTCTTATAGTTTATACATGCATAGTTTTAATCTCAATTTGGTAAATTGCCAAGTTGTAGTTGGACCAAACCCTCAGTATCTAACATAAAATACTGGTAAGAATATGCCAAATAATTACATTTGGTGTGAGATCTTGTAGGCGAGATATTGTACAGCTTCTAGTACACCGCTGGAGAAAGAAGTAATCCATGAAAAAAAGTAATTATTCATGTCTGAAACATATGTATAAAGCTGAGTGACAAATCCTACTGCTATTTTCAAAATGTCAGAAGGCAGCAAAATCCTCATCTAAAGCTTAATATAATTTGGCATTATCCCATGATGATAACTCTGCTCAGAGAGGTGCTTAAGTTTGGTGCAGGGGGAGTGAAACACTGACATTCCAATCAGCCTTCCAACATGTACAAACCAAGGACTTATTAAAAAAAAAAAAGAAAAAGAGAACAAGTAGTTATGGGATGATGTTCCCAGACTGCAGAAACTTCCCTAGAGTACTGACTTTCCAGTGAAGGTAGCCATGATATCTTCTAGTAGCAGCATGGAGGGGCAATAAGGACTGAAATCAAACATATGAGCTCTTGGTAGGTTTTTCTTCTTTTACTGCCATCCACAGACTGTTTTGGTAGGCTCCTCAATATTTATGAGCTTTGAGAAGATTTCATATGTTCGAAGTTGTCTTTTTGGAAGGAAATCTTAAGTGACTAACTGCCTGTAAACAAGAGATTTGTGTGTCCTTCCAAAGGACCAACATCCCTATGAAAGGAAGTCAGTGACTGTGTATTATTACAATCAATAAGATGGTGGCAACTGATATTGGATTTTCAGTCTGTTAAGGTTTGATACAGCTGTGGCAATTCTGACATGTTAGTTTTATCTCCTGATTACTGACTCTTCTGTATTTTAAACAGAAATTACTCTCTCAAATCTTGGTTTGAGAGTACAGAAATATAATTTAATGCTAAACATGGCAAGTGAAAAGAAGTTAGCTGGTTTTTTTAGTTTGGTTATTTTTTCCCCTCAGGTTTTAGCCTTCGGTACTCTGGAGATGCTACTTTTTATTGGCCTGGAGTGCTATTGCTTAGGATGCAGCAATACACAGGTAGCTGAATCCTGCACTCTGTTGTTGGCCTCAGTGTCATGCTAGTAATTACCCAGCAAAAATAGGATGACGTGCTTCTGGGAAAGCTGCTTTTGACTCTGGATATTTCCAGAGGGGTTTTGTTACTCTCTGCATGCCTGTATAAGAAACTGTGTTTCTCCCAAGGAAGTGAAATAAAAACCAGCAAGACCCACACAGCTGCAAGTCTGTCAAGGGCTGTCTGGATAGGGTATCTGCATGTCCATCAGGTTACATTGACTGTGAGGTTACACGTTGTTTTTCATGTTATAAAAATAGCAAATGGTACCTCTAACTGTAATGATTTTTTGTAGAAGGGTATTCTGGATTACCAGCATTTTCAGGCAAAGATGCTCTTTTAGACCATCCAAATCAGACCCCAGGAGTCTGCTCTGGACTGTTTTTGAAGAAAATTACTTCTGCATTTATCTGATGAAAAAAGGAATTACCCCACTTCTGAATGGTTATCACAGGTTGGAGTAACTGCAAGTCTTGGGAGACGGATGGTTTCTGGCTTCCTTGTGATATTTACAGAGCCCTCAGGGTTTATTATGGCCACAGTTTCCCATCTGAATCTGTTTGCCTTTTATCCTGCAACAACACCAGGACTAAGCTGCACCGGATCAGGAGGAGTGAAAAGTCATCTTTGATGATATTTCCATTGTTCGGCAAATGTTGACATGTTTAAGGAAAGTGATTGCTGTTGGAAGGGGAAGGGAGGAAGAGTGAGGCGCTCTGGCTGTAGTGGCAGAGGATGAAAACATGACCTGTCACATCTGAGAGTACTCTGAAGATGATCAGCAGATGCACCCTTTTTATAAGCAGGAAATTTTCATCACAAAAAGTTTCAAAGTAAATTTTATGCCAACATCTGTTTTTTCAGTGAAGGCAGATTCTGTGAATGGTTTGGGCTTCTGTTGAGCAAGGGAGAAGTTGATTACAAAATTACAAAGAATTAACATACTAATTAAAACTAGTCACCTCTGTAATTGTCTACATAATCCAATAATTCACGTAAATGAAAACCACTAGGAATGCTTTGTGAGTGTTCCAGCTGGTAGTTCTATGTTAAATAACTATTTGCACAGGAAAATTAAAGTCAAATTCTTTCAGTGGGCAACTGGAATAATATGGAAGTGTCCCAACTGGAACTTGTAATGTCCACAATGCATTAGACTAAGGAAGTTTTAAATACGTTAGTTTTTAATTTGGAGGAAGACATACTAGAAAGAGTTCTTGTCACACAAGAACAAATTTGCTTTGCATTTTTATACAAGCCAAGAGACAGACTGATGCGATTTTATAGGTTTAACAAGGATTTCTCTGATCAGGGCAACTCTTAAATATTAATCTGAATTTAAAGTGTATGTAACTTTTAAGTGACATAATAAAATTTAATATTAAGCCTTTATTTCAACATGCTAATTCACAGTTCAGATGATATCCATCTTCTGTAATGTAATGTAATTTACCTTTAAACAAGCCTGAATGAAACTGAATGCAGGCTATTCTCATCCCTAATAAACATGTCCAATAGTCTCCACCTCATTTTAAAAGAATTTCAGATTAACTGTAGTGAGTGCCTCTTTCTGTACAGAGGTTCCTCCTTCCCCAACAGTTTGTATCTACAGAGTTAATAATTTCCTTGTCAGGAAAATTAGTCATAGTGCTAACTTTCAGAATAAAATTGTCAAAGTATTTAGTGACAGTGTAATGAGATTCCCTCTTTAGGCAAATAGAGATAATATTTTAGTTGGTAGTTTAAGCTTCAAGTTTTAATTTATTAGTGGTAGTGGGACTGTAATAATTGCATGTTATTATTATTTAATATTGCTGACAAGCCATGCTAGTATGGCATGCAAAAAAACCAACCAAACAAACAGGAAAAAACACTAGCAGAAAATTAAAAGGAAATGTAAATGTATCAATTTGAAAAAAGATTTAATGATTTTCCCTGCTTCTGTTATTGTTACATTTATATATATGTTCATTCGTGCTTATCAGAACATCATTTGAGAATGGCAAGTATTTTCTGAACAGCTTAGTCTGGAAATCTTAAGATTTAACTGTTAAGAATTAGGAACAAGTAACTTGAAATAGTGTTAAAATGATAGCCTGCCTGTGATAGAAATAAATCTCATGACTGGAAGGGAAGTGCTTCCATTCCCATTAGATATTTTCAGGATACATAATGATTTAGAATTCTGTGATATCATACCTGCAAAGCAAGGCAGTTTTTATTTTGTCTGAAGGGTCTCTGCTGGGCCTGTGGTCTGTTCCCTCAAAGTAAGTCAGCAGGGTCATTTGGTGAGCTTGCCCTACTTACAAGTATTATGGAAATTTAGTCTTAGTTCAGATAGAAAGTCAGAAGTTTATAGCACATTTTGCTAAGTACCAAGGTCCTGGCCTAGGTAGGTCACTGTGCCATGACCTGGGCAGGCAGCTGCAGTTCCTAATATCCCCTTCCAAAGGCCCCATTCTGACCTACGAGTGGCACAGCACCCTTGGGGTGTGTTGGCAGTACAACCATCACTCCATACATCCATCAGGTTGCCTGAAAACAAGTACCCCTGGGGTGAGTATGAAAGCTTTCCATGCCATTGTCTGAGCCTGTATTTTCTCCCTCTGTCTTCATTTACTCGAGCTCCTTAGCAAACAGCCCAGTGTGCCATTGTGTTTTCATCTCAGCGTGGTGTAGTTCCTTTGGGGGTGGTCACCTCACTTCAAACAGACCTGGGCAGACTGGCCCCTGTACTGTTCAAAATACATCTTGGTTTTGTATTCTGAGCTGATCTAATTTTTGCATTTGTTTTCTCTGCAGATGAAGTTTTGCCCCATCCACATGCTTTCTGTAAGAATCATACAAGCTAAGAACATCAAGTCAAGAGACCTGTGTGAGTTGTGGTTTGATTGTGTTTTTAGTCACTCCAGAGTTTACCCAGTGAGCAATATTCTTATGTTCTGAAGGTATGTGAGCAACGTACGTAAAGCACAGCAGTAGAAATACTAATGCCAGGGCTATAATTAGATCAAATGTCTCAGGTATCATTAGATTGGAGTACATCTCTAGTGGCATTTCAGAGATCTGGTAAAAACCAAGATACCCAGATTAATTTTCTGGGCCAAGAAGGGAAGGTTGGCTTCATTAGGACATTGCAATCTATGAGTCTGCAGGAATTTTGCCACATAGGCTGTGAATTTAAGGACCTTTTATTGAAATGCATCAATTATACACAATAAACAAAGGTAAATTAGAGAATTTCAAGCCTTCTAAAATACCTTACCTTTCAGGACATTTGCTGTTCTCAGATGACTAGTCACAACAAATTATATTGATAGTTTTGGTTAAGGAGGACACCTGCAGATCCAGTTCCAAGCCCGTGCTGAACATGCAGGCAAAATAGACTTTTCTGTGTACTTTTGTGTTGAAGTGTCTTTAAATCATTATCTCCACAGCCTCCTATGTCTCCTTCTCCAGGTGTGCTGTGGAGCAGCCATTCAGCTGGCATTTTTGCAGAGGTCTCCAATGAGTTCCTCAGTTAGGACAGAGGCAGTGAGCTGCCTTTTGTCGGTTTTGAAACTTCTGGCCTGTGTACTCCTCTAGTGAAAAATTACTCACTCAGCAAAAAAAAAAGCATCACTTTGCAATGATTTACTTGAGTTACAGCTGAGACCATCTGTGCCTTGCCATGCAGAGCTGAGCCTGGATGTGAGGGAGACCAGAGGGAGTCAATCCCCTGTTGGCTGAGTAATGGCCTGCCAAAGGCTTCCTGTGCTCCAGTGGCAAAGGCCACGTAGCACCATGCAGAGGTGGATACTGGAAAGGTGTTAGTGTGACAAGGCCTGTATTTCTGAGTTTCAATCATCTCTTCTATCTACTCTATTGAAGGGACAGTTCCACTTTCGTGCCAAAACCTTGCGGGGCAATGTTATTCACTGCTTGATACCAGTCTGAAGTATTTAGGCATCTCGGGCTGCAGTAGAAATCTTCCGTCAAGTCCTGACTCCAGCTCTGAAAGACATCACCTTGGAGATTTGCTTTCACACCGTTGTCAAGCTTCACCAAGTAAATGTGCTTCCCCACCCTGGCTCTCCCCAATGGATGGCTGCTCGAGGCACTGACCACACTAACCATAAGGAATAGATAGAGGATGGAAGTGAAAGGAAGATTTCCAACTTGCTTGTGCCCTCCAGTTCTTGGGCCCATGCTGGCCTTGAGCTGCAACAGATCATCTTGCCCAGTGCCTAACACCTCTAGACAGCCATTACGTCCCCTCCGCATGCCTGTGTGACTCAACTGAGCCAGCCAGACTCTGATCTTTGCTGTAACACGCCTCCTCCTTTCCTGTAATCATCCTAACAGCCCTCTGTGGAACCAGCTGTAGTTTCAGTTTAACTTTTTAACATCATTGACTGGAATTGTAAGGACTATGCCTGAGGAATGGTCAGTGGGCATAGTCCACTTTCCTCTTTCTCTTCACATGGCAAACATGGCTTTTAGTGTACTTTGTGAGTGCATGTGTACATTTGCAGTTTGTAGTTACTCAGGAATTAGATGGTTTTCCTTGGTTGTTTCCAAATGGTGATCTCTTTACTAATTAAAAAAAAAAAATACTAGTATTTATTAATCTCCAGGATTATGGCCTAGCCCTATTGTTCATCCATAATATTGGCATCAGCTTTTTAATTTTTCTCTGCTGCAGTGACTGCATCAGATTGCTATGTACGTTTGTGGCTGCCGTCTGCTTCACCTGGAAAGCTTCGGACCAAAACCATCCAGAATTCTGACAACCCTGTCTGGAATGAGACTTTCTACTTCAGGATCCAGAGAGAAGTTGAGGTAGTAAAAAAATAGAATTTTCACCAGTTTGAATAGCTGGGAATTCTCAGTTGACACCATGTTGATCATCTGTGCTAAATAACTTAAGAAAACGCTTAACAGACTGGTTTGAATAGAACAGTAGACATAAGAAGTAGTGTTTTTCTTAGCTATTTACAGACGTTGGTGATGTAAATGCCTGTATCTAAGCTAGTCCAGACTCCCTTTGTTGTCACCTGAGTGAAATAAGCACTGTTGTAGCATAGTTCTGTGCTATTTTGGCATGGCTAACTTCAAAAGACCTTCCCCTCCACTGGTTCTGAGGGAAGAGTAGAGAAGTTGCTGTGGTGTAGACAACAAATTTAATCCTTCCCTAAATTGTGGAATTTGGAGAACTTTGGGAATGAGGAAACTGTGTTTTTTGGGTGGGTTATCAGTGGGTTGCAGAGCACTGCCATCTTTTCTTTCTTGGGAGAATGGGAACCATTGTTATAGGTAATCATTTTCCATTTCACAAGTTTCCCAAGATTGGGTGTTATAATGTTCTACATTAGCAGACTCCTGAAGGAAAAGACATGCTTCTTTATTCTTACTGCTCTACTAGTGAAACAATTGCAAAAATCTATAATAATTTTCTGCCTAACAGAAGCTCAATAACTGTTCTTATTTATTTTTTCTACTACCAGAACATTTTAGAATTGGCAGTGTGTGATGAAGATCCATTCACCAAAGATGACATGCAGTTCACAGTTCTTTTTAATGTTGCTAGAATCAGACCTGGGGAGAAAATCCGGGAGACATTTGCTTTGAAATCAGAGGTAAGGGCTGAAAACTCAGGGAGAGATTGACAAGACCTCATTGCTCACATTATCTTCCATGTTAAGTAGGGTTTGGATCTTCATGGACAGGTATTCTTATATATCATTATCAATACCTCATCAAAACAGATATAATTTGCTTTGTACAATTGTATTTTTGTGACTTCATGTACCTCTTTTTACAAATTCAGAAAGTGAAGAAGCTTCTCTCTCATGCTCTCCAAGGGCAACATATTTTAACAGGAAGCATCTATAAATAATAATTTTTATATTTAGAATCCAAATAAATACCTCCTTACCTTCCAGCTTTGTTCCACATTTGCCATGCTTAGAGGAAATTTCCTCTTAAACAGCAACTTATTTATTAAAAACATGAAAACAATTCACTCATCACTTGAATTAAATGATTCTTTCAAGCTTTTTCCCCTGTTGGTATTCATGCCAGGTTTTCTTCTAGTTGACTCAGATTTCTCTAGCCCATAGTAAAGGAACGTTTGTCCTCCTAAGATCTTTGGTATTTTATTAAGGAGCCCATGAAAGAGAGTTGCCCAGTAAACAAAGCTGGGATAGGTCTGTGACAACTCCTGGGCTTGTCTAAGCTGTTGCTGAGGTGTTGCTACACACTCATTACAGGAAGGAGACAGTCCATAAAAGTGGCTACTTCCCACATGCTGAAAGCTGTTAACATGGATTTTCCTTGTGACCCTGCTGGCTGGTGCTGTGCACTTCTCAGCCAGTGGGTGTGTCACTGGGAAATACAGTGATTCAATAACCACTTCAGTCACTTGCCTAATTCATCTCTTCTGGATTCAGTTCAAATGTGATTTAAATGTTTTGTGTGTGGAAATGTCTCTGACCTTAGTGACATTTGTTGCTGGGCTTCGATGCCTTTCCCCCATGCACATTATCTTGCAGAGAGCCATCATATTTCCTTTTCAATCAAGCTCTCCCTCTCTGATTGTATCTTTGGAAATATGTATAATTCTACATATAATATCACACAATGGGAGATTATTAATCTCATGTGCCTTTCACAAGTGGGTGGTTTTTGTTGCAATTTCAGCTTTGGAAAGATACAACAACAAACTTTTATTGGTATCATTAGCAGACGAGATGTCAGGCCTTGAAGTGCTTTTTAGGTGTTTCTGTGCTGCCAAATTCTTGCAGCCTTCAATAATCTGTGTTTATTTTACCCTTTTCTTTTTAGACAGAGAGGTGCTCTAGGAAATGGGAAAGTTTGGAAGTGGAATTCTGGATGGAAAGACTGTGAGTAAAATTCCAAAGCTAAAAGGTATAGCTCTGCCAGGGAGTAATGATACCTCAGAGGACAAGAAACTTCTTCTGGCTCTTTGTCCCAGCAGAACCTAAATTACAGTTTCACACTTCCCCCCCCACCCCCCGCCCCCCTTAACTTCTCTAGCTAATTCCACCTTTCAGTATATTTCATACAAATCTTAAACTTCTGTTGAACATGTATATCTAGATCCTGGAAATATAATAGAATTGTCACAATGTGATAACTTTTACACAAGATGCATGTGAAACTTAATGTGAGTGCTCTTCAAATTGTTGTTATTAATTGAGCAATGCCTAGAACACTGTGGAATTTCTCAGAGACCATAAAATTTGCCTTGTATTATTATAACAATGTATACATGCAGTTATGTAGATAGTAGTAAAAAAGTCACCCATTAAGCAATAGCTTAGTTAAACCGAAAAAACATACAATCAACAAATAATGAAAATAAGACCATCCCCCTCAACGTGGCAGTCAGCATTGTCTGGAGGAGAACAAGTCCCATAAGATAAACTCTATCTGTCTTTTAAATCCTATCACAGCCTTGGTTGAAGAGAACCACCTAAACTACACATTCTGGAATATTTGAGCTTAGCATTAGCCAAAAAAAAAAAAAAAAATCCAGTGAAAACTGGCTTCCTGCATGATCAGGAGAAGGAACTGTATATAAGACTTTTTATTCTTAAACATGAGTAAACTCATTAGAAAATCCCTTATGTTTTTGGTAATTTCTCCCACAGTGTAACTCAAGAAAACATATTTAATTTACCTGTGAGAGGTACCATAAGAGATGGTATCATGTATGATGACAGTAATCATCTCCTGCAAATGTGGAAGCAGTCACAGTCAGATATATAAAAGGTCAGAAGGAGAAGCAGTGCTTGGGAACTGGATTCAGACTAGAAACAAGAGGAACATCTTTCACCGTTCAAGTTATAAGGCATTTGGGCAATGTCCATCCTTGGAAATCAAACCTAATTATTTAAATACATTTTACAGCTGAAAGAGAAGTTTTAAGCCTGGAAATGGTGTTTGGTAAAACGCCCTGGACATACAAATGTTATGTACTACATAATTTCAATGGCCCTTTCAGATACAGGAAACCATGTATGAATGTGTGTAACATAGGGGTGTTGGAATATTTGCCTTAGTGAAAGATGCTGTTAGTAGACTCTACAGATTACTCATATTATTAAATAACCACATCCACTCAGTGACAGAGCAAGGTCTTACAAGGTAAAATATCTGGGACAAAGACTTTTTATTGTTTACCTCTGTGTTTTGCGGTCACACATACAGCACAGTGGGAGTTAATTCTTATTTGCCATTCATTTGTGATCAGCCATAAATTATAACATGAACTAGTCAGAAATGTCTTTCCTTATAGATGTTTGCAGAACACATTAATAGTAGTCTTTGCTTTCCCCAAGTCATATGGTCATTTGTTAATAGCAGGACATGATTCCACATATACCAGTATGCCTTTGTTCTGCTGTAACTTAGCACATTAGTATTTTTATGGGCTTTCCTGTCTTTATTTTTGTTTGGCTGCTATATTTTGGTTCACATGCTTAGCAGAGGATCATGTGTTTTGCCTTTTAGAAAACAAATGGTGATAACTTACCTATATTCAGTTTTAAATGGGAAAGGTCATATAACTACTATTTTAAAAACTAAATGAAACACACCAAAATCCAGTTATTCACACAGCTTTCTTTGTTTGTTATTTGTTTTTGTCTTTTTAGTCCTGGCCCTCCAGAGCATCTCATTACCAATGATGTCCTAGTGGTAAGGTTCACATGATAGTTTATTTTGGAGTGACATCTGCTTCATTTTGATCCCCTCCTCTTCCCCCCATTTTATAGAGAGAACACAACCTCCCATGACAGATAAGAGCATGGTGTGCATTTTAAAGTCAGAGATATGGGACAGTGCTCTTTTGTTACAGCTCAACTGTTGCCCTCTCCCCAGAAAAACAGAAGCTGTGTTTCTTGAAGTCCTCAGCTGTTACAGATGTCAATATGTTGCCAAGCCGTGGTTTGTTACTCTTGCAGAACCCTGTATTTATTGGTGTTCAAAGTGAAAACTGATTGTGTTTCTGGTAACACAGCATGGCACTTGGCAGGAAAAACAAAGGTTATAAAAGGTCTGTAGAAGACAATAGTAGCTATTCAGTGTGCTTATGGCTGGAAGGGTATCTAATGTAACAGCTTTTTGGGAAATGAGTTTTTTAATAAAGAGTTATTTTAGTTGTTGAAACACAGAGCCCTGTTTTGGTGTTAGTCAGCATGTGGTACATTACCTGTCTCCTCAGGCTGGCCCAGCAGCTAAGGAGCACCAAATACTCCATGCCAACTCTTCCAAGCCTGTACATAGTTCCCAAATGCTAGCCCTCGAGAGCCCTGAGGCAAAGTAACACATATTCTATTCTTTCCCCCTCATTTTCTGTGTGAGGCATAAGAGTTGCTATGATTGGCATGCATTGTTCCTGAAATGACTTGGAAAACTGTCCTGGCATGAGGTGAACTGGAGTGATTCAGGTGGAGGGTAGGGTGGAATAAATTCATGATTTCACTACATCAGGGCCAATAAGAAGATGCTTTGTAGACTAATCACTGCCACAATACACAGAAACTCATCATCAGGTATTTTCCCTCACCCTTCCTAAATAATTATTAGATATATGTGTTTGGGCACCAGTGTGTTGTACAGAGTTTCCTGATTTTGGGACAATTTGAATGTGTTAACAATCTCTGACAGTGCACCACTGTATTGACACTCTGAAGCAGTGCAACTTAAGCTACTGTCCTGGAATAATGAGCTCTGAATTCTCCCTTGATTACTCCCAGCACTGAGACCAGTTCAGTTGGCTCTGTATTACAGGTGGTGGCTCTCTGCCTGACATTTCATTATTTGCAGCAGATGTGTTATTTGCTTCCTTCACCCTTTTCCATTCCTGCCTTTTACAGTCCCGTGAGGTTTGCTGCTTGGAAGTGCATGTGGATATCAATGAAAGCAGGAAATACTTGAAAGGTATGGCAATTTCTCTGTGAACTGAGGACATGACCAAACCAACCCTATTATAGTCATTCAGGCCCAGATGGAGGCATTTTAGAGTACAGAGACAACTAAGTGTGTTCTAAGTTATATATAGATACTGATATATGATCTAAATAATAAAATGCTATGCATTGAAATACACTGAATTGCCCTGAACTGTGTCTTTTCCTTGGAGACAAGGAAAGTTTGGACACAGTAGACTTTGCTGATAGAAGTAAGAGAGAGTGCTGACTCTGGGAGCACTCTGAGCTATGGGAGTAAAGGCAGGGGTACCAGGTCCTGTGCTGTAGGAGACTTGCTGGTGGGGTAGCTTACAGAGGAGCTACCACAGAAAATTACTCCAGCAGAAAGTTTGCCAGCTTTGTTAGCTCTTTTGCCTGAACAGCAGCATTGTTCTCTAAACAAACCTGTTTTTACTAGAGGGTAAAAATCTCGTGCTTACGGTGCCTGCATCTCATGAGAGAACACAGAAGACGACAGAGGACACCGATACTTTCTACTTCCATTGCGTGAAGGCTTGGGAGCCGGTTCTAAAAGTCAGGCTGCAGGTAGTACACAGTGCCACTGCTCATACTGCCTGCTTGCTTCTAGTGTGATCAAAACAGCAAAGAACTGCATTGTTTCTGTGAACACAACTTGTGCTTTTTGTTTTGTATAGAAAGTTTCTGATAAGGAAGATGACAACAGCAATTTAAGTGACACCTTAACGATACCACTGAAATTTCTCCCTGTTGGACATAAAGTGAAAGTAACCCTTCCTGTAAGACATGTAAGTGTTTCATAATTTATATCTTCAAAGAAGAGTAGAATAACCCTCACTATTTAACACATTAATATTAAAAAGCAAAAAACCAAAACAAACAACCAAAAAGTATGCAGGGTGGCAGTGGTGGGACTTTTCAGGGGGCACTGAAAATCTGGATGCAAAACTTCTCTTTTCCCCACCATTCATGTTCCTGCTCTCATCTCTTTGTTTACAGAATGTGCCACTACAGTTGTACCTCCAACTAAATGATTGGTAAGAGGTTTGTTATTTTTTCCTCTAAAGGTTTTGTTGCTTTTTGAACTGTGAAATCTAGAACATAGTATCCTTTACTTAGATATAAGGAATGCACAAGACTAGGGCCAAAATGTAACAATATCTAAGTCATCGTTAGAGTCACCACAACAGTTCAAAGCTAAATGTCCTCGGGGCAAAGGAGTCCCCCCCCAAGATGCAACATTATGAGAGTTTCAAACGGTGAGGGAGTTAGTCACTGAGTGTCCTTTGCATCAAAGAACCAAAGACTAAGACTGGAGGCTTCTTCAAAAAGGGCACAAGAAGAGGACAGAGGGAAAGAGAATTTGAAATAACAAAACATTAGAGTCCATACATTACCCGAACAACACATGTTCTCTTAAGAAAACACACTTGTGGCTCTGGTGATCTCAAGGGAAAGAAGTATAAACTAGGGAAGACAAAATGTTGCATTGTAAAATAATTTGTCAGACAAGAAACAAACAAAAATTATTTTAATATCTTTTTCACTGTACTGTTTCTGTATAAGTCTGTAGTACAAATGCCCATGAAAGACTTCGTTAGGTTTAAGTCATCCTTTGCTCAGAAATCATATGAAGCAGAAATAGAAAGGATTCCGCTTACAAAGCTACTGAAAGTCACGGAAGCCCTTCTTTGTTTTTCGTATTTATTATCCTTAGCTGAGAGTAAATCTTACAGTGAAACGATAAAGAGACCATGTAGAAGCAAAGAAGTTGATTTCTTTGCAAATGAAGCATACATTTCTGTATAAATCAGAACCAGGAATTGGGAGTTTTTTGAATTCATTAGATTGCAGTTGCTGAAAATAGATCCATATACATTTTAAACACCAATCCTGTGCCTCTGGATTTATTTATGTTTCAGCACAGAAAAACTAGATGTGCGCTTAGGGTATGATCTGTGCCAAGGGGAGCAAGAGTTCCTGCATAAGAGGAAGAGAGTTGTTGCTGCTGCCCTGAAAAGGGTTCTTCATCTGGAAAGAGATCTACATGGACATGAGGTCTGTGCTTTGGAATCCAAGCATGGGGTGTGGGTCTATTGAATTAGGACTGGCACAGCTCCCCTCAAAGTTTCTAGTAATATTTGTGTGTTGACTTTGACACACAAATATATTGACACAAGCCCTTTGACTTGAATGGCAGCAGAGCAGAGGCTCTCAGTGTGGCATACCCCATACTCATGTAAAATTTCAGCTCAAGTATTCATCCCTCCAATCTTTTCAATGGGCCAAATTACTAAGGGTGTAATAATACCGCTCTTCGGACACAGTTTCCAATAGTATGGTGCTGCAAGTCAGCAAGATATGAGGCATTGTGTTAGATACAGCCTAGTCAGGCAACCCAAACCAACAGGAAAACAGGAGTATTGGAAATTAACCTCACATAAATACTTACTAAATCAGTGTAATGTCACTTCTTCAGGCTTACTTTTTTCTTTCTTCGTTCTCAGAACACTTCTTACAAAAAGTAAAAATCTTTTGTGGTGAAGAAAGAACATTAGAACATTTTATAACAAGCTGAAGTATGTTTTGTTGCCAAGACCCAGGGTGACTTTTTAAGGGAAAATTTATTTTCTTACTAGAATTATATTTGTTAAATGAATGCTGTCCATTTAAATTACATTTATTGCAATTTGTTGTTGTTTGTAATAAAATCACATCATCTATTCTTAATCATTGCAATTCCAATTATAGAGAGGAAAGGTAGGAAGAAAGGTTAAAATGACTGCATATTCAAACTCATTCAAGCATTGGGGTTAAGAGTCTCTGGAGGTTAATTTCAATGAGGTACTGGTAAAGATTGGCTAAGTGGTGATATAATTCATTGTCCTCCAATTAATCTGCTGAAGAAATTCTGAGAACTGTAATTATACTTTTCCAAGTAGCAAGGGAGTAACTTCCTGAGGATAACACTTGTGTTTTGGACAGGTCCCAGTAATAGCTGTTATGGCAACAGGAGGAGGTCTCAGAGCAATGTCAGCTATGTTTGGCCACCTCTTAGCTCTCCAGAAGCTGAATCTGTTGGACTGTGTCACCTATCTCACCGGGGCTTCTGGCTCAACATGGTGCGTACAGAAAATGAGATTGGATTTGGAATGACTGTGACTCCTTTTCCACACAGTAAGAGATGGATCTCTTTCAAAGACTTACATTGTTAACAAGTGAACATAATTCCCTCCTGAAGCTCTTACTATTGGCTCTCAGTTATAACTTCAGTTTAGGCTCACTGGTTCTCTTTCATTGATTAAAGTGACAGTGTAAATGTATCAATTTTCCAAAAGCATCTAAATAAATGGGTGATTTTCTAACATTTCTGCTCCTTAGGACCCTGGCAGATCTCTATGAGCATGCTGACTGGTCACAGAAGTCTCTAGAGGGGCCACTTAAAGCAGTAAAAGAACAAGTGACAAAATGCAAACTCAACCTTATGTCTATAGACCATCTGAAGTATTATCACAAGGAACTTGCTGAAAGGGCAAAAGCAGGACATGTGCCATCTTTTACAACTCTGTGGTCTCTTGTTCAGGAGATGTTCTTACATGAACGGGTAAGTGCATGGTCCTGCCACACGTTTGGGAAACAGCCTCTTACCTTCTTTAGGGCTTTACTCTTTGAGTTCAGGATGTAACGTGTAATAAATCCGAAGAGACTGAGTCATTCCAATGCAGTTTGTAAACTATGACAGAGGATCCTGTAGCCAGGATTTTCCAGAGTAGACAATCATTTGAAGGTGCCTCTGTCCTAGGGTTCCCAACAGCTAGCAACTTCAGTAGGCAAACTTCTAGAAAGAACTGAGGAGTTCCCACTCCTCCTCCCTGAAAAGTCAGATTTTTAAAGTCTGTTTCTAGTTTGACATTTAAAAGTTAGAGTAATCTGTCCTCATGTGAATATTTATCTCAGCTTTAGTAAAGATCTGTGGGATGCAGGCAGTCAAGGCATTTAGATATTCTAATGAAGAAGTTACTGGGTACCCAAAAGGCAACCAGGAAGGAAAGTGCAGGAACATGAAGAAAAAAGTCTCTTACAAAAATGTGACTTAGAGATTCCTCTGTGTTGTAAAATATCTGCTATCAATCTTTAAATATTTACTTGGGTAGATTGTGCCAGCTCTTACAGAGGTTTACTGTGATTTTTTTATCTCACTGATTAGCCAAGAAAGTACAAACTCACAGACCAGCGCAAGGCATTGGAGCATGGACAAAACCCACTGCCTTTCTATGCAGTCCTCAATGTGAAAGAGGAGAAGTTTGGTACTTTCAAATTTAGAGGTAAGTGTTCCTGGAGTTTCTTCTGATTCTGGGTATGGATTAAAGAGGATTTGGAGGGAGGTGTGTATGTGTGGAGAAAAAAGGGGAATACATCTGTTGCTTGCCCTCAGTTGCTTGCCCTGAGTCAGTATTCATCTTTTAATAAAATGTTGGTCTTTTTTGCAAACTACTGGGTGTTGGTTAGAAAGAGCACGTCTGCTGGATAACATCCTCAGCCATAAACAGGACATTAATTAAAAATCTGTGGTGAAGTTCTATTTTTGCAACAGACATTGTGAGTGAGTAGGAAATCCTCTGATCTTTTCCTGCCACACCTATAAAATGGCTTTGATGCTTCCTTAGTTTCTAGGGGTGCTCTGAAATGAAATTGTCACTTCCTAAATATGACACTGATGAGGGTATGAAAATGGAGTGGAGTATGACTGCTCTGATGGGTGTGATATGACATCCTTTGAATGGACACAGGCCACATTCAACAAAAGGTGTTAAAAGCAGACTGGAAAGAAAAGCAGTCCTTATGCTTATTTATGTTTATAACTACTGTTCTACTGTAATGCCTGTGAGGACAGCTTGAGCTAGGAAACTGCACATCCGTGCCACACTGTGATAATTTCTAGTGTGTCTTCAGGCTGCTTTGTTATATCTTGTAGACTGGCAGTTTTGGATTAAGAGAGCCTTCATGCCAGTCACTCCTTACAATTCACACCACTCTTGCATGAAGTACAGTTGATGCTCTTGTGTGGCAAGTGTGATCCCAGAATCTTTATACATAAATAGCTATCTAAACATTTGAACCTAATGTTAGAGCTTTTCTGAGTTGAAAAAGCTGTTATCTTTTGGTTGCAAATAATCTCAGTTTGTATGGAAGTAGATGGTGCAGCTTGCAGTACAAAGGTGCGGATAGTGCAGAGCTGCTGAGACAAGCAAGATTCTTGGGAAGGTTTTGGGGTTTTATTTTTATTGCAGTAAACATGCCTCATGTAAATTCTTTGTAGAGTGGGCAGATTTCTCTCCTTACGAAGTGTCCATACCAAAATATGGAGTCTCCATTCCTTCAGAATATTTTGACAGTGAGTTCTTCATGGGAAGGCGAGTGAAGAAGCTGCCAGAATCCCGGATCTGCTATCTGGAAGGTGACATAGCAGTGCTATCTAGTTAATCACAGCATCGTAGAAAGCATGATATTTGCTAGCCACAGGCACCATGTTCCTTGCCATCACATCTGCTTTAGGTCTTAAATCAGTGGGCTCTTTACTCCTTTCATACACTTCTGCTCTTTGTATATCTTCTTTTTCCTGTCCTCCCTTTTCACCTGGGTAGATTTGGGAAAGTTGCAGCATTCTTCCTGTTCTATTGTCTAAACCAAACAAGATGGTGGAAGAGGCAAGTTGGGGAAATAATAAGCATTCCTTCCCTGATCAGTCTCCAACTCTTCAACTTCAAAAACTATATTTCTAGACAAAGCATTACTGGGGTAGAATTGGAAGGAGCTGAGAATAAAATATGTCATCTAACAAGCCACAAAGGCAGGAGCTATCTGAGCTTTGTGGCTTGAGGATGGTGTCACTAATTGTCTCTGCTGATAAGGTTGAAGGAAGGCCTATTGACCTCCAACAACTACTTTGACTGGCAATTTTGCCACCAAAGGCGAAGGAAGGGAAGAAAAACAGCTAGTCAAAGGAACCCATCTGTCCCAGGCAGGTTTTAAATCCTTATAAGTGGTTTAATTTTGATACCAAAAACAATGGTAGAGGAGAAAAAACCCATATTTCTCTCAGTAGAGATTCAATTTTTTCCTTCTGTAAGTACCTGGCATAGAGCTTAATGAGGAAGGATAGTTCTTACTTTTCCAAAAGCAGACTCATATATAGAGCCAATTCTATTTTGAACCTGGACCAGCTGCACTCCCCAGAAACAAAACATGCCTGGAAGGAAAAAAAAAAAGAGTCTCAGATCAATTTAAGTAATAAATCAATTTAAAGAATGCCTTTATGCTTACATGGCTTCACCATGCTTTCAAAGCCTACTTTCTCTCACAGGAACACAGGAAACTTTCTACAACATCATTTGGGTGACTGATACCTCTTACTTTGTTGCTCTGTAGTATGCAGTGAATATTCTGTGTGTAGTTACCTCCTGAGAAAGAGCAGTGAAGTGCTTGCACCACTATGTTTGAGCTCTCTGAGACCTGCTGCTTAAGTTGTCATGATGGGGTCAGGTTGGGTGGGCTAATAATGAGTAGCATGGATATTTGCAAGATTCAGTGGTTAACGTGGTAGTGCATGTGGTTTGACTTGCAGGTCTTTGGACAAACATCTTTACTAGGAATTTGCTGGATGGCTTGTACTGGTCCTCAAATTCAAATGAATTCTGGGAACGATGGTCCCAAGATATGGTAGATATAGGTAAGAGCTTCTAAATTGTTGCCTCACTGTGGATCTTCCAGCTTGATTTTAATCATTTATCAAAATGATTGCTATACCCTTCTCTCCTCTCTCTCTCTTCTCTCTTTTCCCCAGAGGCATGTTTCATGTTACTACAAGTGTTTTTCATTTAAAGTTTCCTCATGGTCTGTTAAATGACCTGTAACTGCAGATGAGAAGGTTGGCTTTTAATTGTGGGCAAAAGTACCAAGCCAGTGTGTCTTTGAAAGAGTAAAACACAAAAGCTGTGCCTGCTTTAAAGAAAACCAAATATATCTTTAGTAAATTACATGGGTCATGTGCACATGTTTTCTAGCAGCCTCCAAGAAACAGGAATTAGAGGAACTCAAGGAAGACAACAAGGACAGCTAGACAGCAGAGGTGTCTGGCAGGGCAGATTGTTGTTTTTTTCTCTGTTTCATGGTTTCTTCTCTATTTCAGAAAAACATTCTCCTGAGGAAGATGTCACTGTTATTGAGCCTCCGTCTTGTCTGTCAGGAAAGTTGTATGAAATGTTTCAGGACATTATGACCAAACGTCCACTACTGGGAAAGTCACATAACTTCCTGAGAGGCTTAGAGTTTCATAAGGATTATATCCATCAGAAAAAATTTATTGAATGGAAAGGTAACTGCAACAAAGAGTTAGCTGCACTTTGCAGGTAACATCTCAGATTTTGTTTTTTGGACTTTGGAAAACTCATATTTGTTTCAGGGTTTGGAAATCGGCTGAGTTGGACCCATGTTCGTGGTGTCTGTTTCTTTAGGGTAACAGGTTAAAATGAGCTAGTCCATGGACTGCTCTTTCACTTCCAGAAGATACTTGTAATTTGTGTCAAGAAATGCTTTTCTACAGAAGTTTGTCACTCTGCATAGGTACAGTAGTCAAAAGATTTAGGAAGGGCAGAATCTTTTGAGGCCAAGAAACAAAGGTAACACCAGATGCACAAAACAGCAGGTTCTTATGTGAATCAGATGAAGGAAAGGACAAGTTGCAAGGATGTGGCTGCCCATATGCCTGGTGTTTCTGCCTGATGAATTATTCATCCAAAGACCTCTCTTTAACCCTTTAGAACAGAAATACCAAAATCCAATTACAGAAAATTAAAATCACATAGGTTTAGACTGTAAAGGTTAACAGACAGATACATAGACTTGATGTATAAATTGAAGAGTGATTTTCTATGGCCTTTGATCTGTAGGCAGATGGAGTAAACAGCAATAGCTTTACCTCAAACCCTATGAAACAATCTGTGAAATGATAGCAAGGTGATGGAGATGAGTTTTCTGCACCAGAAACCTTTCTGTAATTCCAGCATCTTCATTTATTCCATGAACAGGTAGCAGTGTGGGAGGACCCCACATCATTGAGGTTAATATGTCTTCTCTGAGCCTTTATCTTTGTCAAACTGCATTTTCTCTCCCATTTTAGGCAAGTTACAATATGTTTTGTCCCTCTCTGCCCTTGCTACAGGTTTGCTGACAATGGCAAGAGATGCTGGTGCTTTTCTCTGGGTTAAGGCAGAGCCCACTGTGTGTTATCTGCTTTTAAAATGTTCAGGAAGCAAACAGTCTGTGTCCTAAAAGGGTCTGCTCTAAGAAAACAGATGAAAGAAGGAGAAAAAACAAGTAGCATAGGAAGGGTGGGTGAGAGAAGGAGCAAGCAAGTAGATTCAGAAGATGGATGAAGAATGAAATTGTCAGTCAGTAAATGTTAAAAAACCTAACTGTCCCTTTATTTGCTGACAGTTTTGTAAAGATAAATGGGTAGAAGCAGATTTCAAGGAGGGTTTTGAGGAAGTGTGCATAAGAACACTAATGACTATGTCAGGGTAGATATTCTACAAATAAAGTAAAATATGTGGAAAGTATGAAATCCAGAGTGGGAAAAGGAAACTGAAAGACTGGAGTGGGAAAAATTAGCAGGTTTTCCATCTTATTTTTGTTGCCTGCATAAGATCAAGCTAAACCCAGGTATGGATCATCTCTAGGAGTAAGAGGACATGCCAGGTCTGTGAGCAGAAGTGACAGTCTTGTGGTAGATGAAGTCTTGAGATATAGCTTTGTTTTTTTAAAGACTTCTCTGCAGCTCAGGTTATCTGACATATTAAAATAAGACTTCCAATGCCTAATTTTCCTGCTGAGAAATTGAGCTAATAGTCTGGAATTAGTGTAATGCATTTACAGTAGCATTCATACTTCCAAGGGTGTTTCTGAGACAGGATTTCTTTAAAATATCTATTTGGATGGGAGATGGAAGAAGGGATCCTTACAAGAAAAATGTCTACTTCTAGTTCACATATGCAGCTACAAATAAATGCTGCAAAGTTCCATCTCTGTGATAAGAAAAGAGGGGTAATGGAATTTCATCTAAAAATGTTCACTGGGCTGAAAAAACCTAAAAAGTATGCTCTGTTTCTACTGTGAGGGACTGCAAGCAAATGTCTCTTATTACAGTTGAATCTGTGAATTCTCAGCAGCCTTGAATGCTAAAATAAGCACATTTTATAAAGACCTGACAGTGAAGGAATGGAAAAATTATAAATTATTACTTCAAGCTGGTGTGAAACATTCCAGGGTATGGAACAAGCTAGATTTACTCTGCATGGTTTAAATCAACACTATGGAATAAAGCCAAGGAAGCAGAGTGACTGAATGAATTGAAATGCTGGAACTTACCCACAGTATTTCTGTGATCAACAATTTTTTAAAATGCCTAAACACAATGATTTAAGGCTCAAGTATTCTGCTCTGGGCTTTGCTACCTCATTTTGTGAACTTGAGGAACACTCCTAAACCACTATTTTGGTATTTAAAACTATGGCAAAATGTTCTCTGTTCCCTGGGACTGAAAGTGTACTAGAGGAACAGTAGAGGACTTGCTGTCCACAGGGCAAGCTGGTGAGGTTGCTAGCAGAGAAGTAAGAGTCCAGCTATCAGAAACTGGCTTTAGATTTCAACTTACCTGTTGGTATAATCCCCCTTTGGCACTAACGTGGGGTTTAATTAATTCAAGCAGTTATTTTAAGCTGTTGGTAGGTGATGTTGTGCATGATGTGGTATTTTTTTACAGCGTGGCTAAGATAGTTTATGTGAGATCACTGAAAGTGAGTTGAAGTCAGACTTTACAACCTGAGAGAGGAGTCTAACCCCAAGAAGGTAAAAGCAAAAAAAAGAGCAATGCAAAAGTGCAATGATATATTGCATTTGTTAGTTGTGTTGCTACACTGTGAAATTGTTTTTGTTGTTTGCATTTTTCTCAGTTCTTAGAGGGGAAAAATATCTGTTGAAGTCTGTATTCTGTGAAAAATGACTCCCCAGAACAGCTGTGAGGTCAGTGGAGTATGTGTCTCACCTGTCCTCTGTCTGGCTGCCCCACAGCCTGCCTTTATGAGTGTGCCTGGGAGAGTGTGGAAACAGGCCAGATGTGTCCAGATGTGCAGTTTGAAGGGCATGCTCCTGAGGCCGTGTTTGTGGGCTCATGTTGTGGAGGGAGGTGACCCTGGTCTCGAGGGTAACCAAGGAGCTCCCCTTAGCGTGTAGCACACACAGAATTACTCACTCCTCCTTTCCTGAAAATGCCCCACTAACTACATTAAAATGTTTTTCAGACACTGTGCTGGACGGCTTCCCTAACAATCTGACACCGCTGCAGAAATATCTTTGTCTGATAGATGTTGGCTACTTCATCAACACCAGTGGTGCAGCACTTTTCAAGTCAGAGAGGAATGTAGATGTCATTATATCACTTGATTATGGTTTGGGACATGTGTTCAAGGTGAGAAGATTAATTTACTCTGCTCCTTGCACAGTAAAACTCATCTTATTAAAACTTTTAGGTGGCTGTCTAAATCTTAATTATAATTCACCATACCTTGAAGGAGGAAAGAAACTTCCTTCAAGAACAGAGCTACAGAAACTGTTAAGTTCTTTTTTTTCTGTGAGGGATATACTACCTAGAATCCTCAGGGAATTGCAGTAACAATTGTTTGCTGGAGATATGCCTATGACTTCTCCTGGTCTGTCATGACAAATTCTGGGTGTGAGTCTGGGTCATTCACTTGTACAAAATGTTGTAGGGTGATAAATGGCATTGTCTGACTTATGCTGAGTGGTGGTTGAAAGTAAGGTTGTACTGTGGCTACTTTGGACTGCACATTCAAATTCATAGTGTTTCTAAGGAATGAGTTAAGATGCCACAGTATTTTCAGGATACCTGAGTAAACCTTATTCTTAGAGCTTTAACTCCATGATATTCTGTGCCCACAGCAATTAGAGATGACATACAAATATTGCAAGATACAAAATATCCCATTCCCCAAAGTGGAGCTAAGTCCAGAGGAAGAGAAGAACCCAAAGGAATGTTACATATTTGCAGATGCAGAGGACCCCAGAGCACCTATAGTAATCCATTTTCCCTTGGTGAATGACACCTTTAAGGAATTCAAGGAGCCAGGTAAATGCAGTCAACAGAACTGTGCACTGTGCTGTACCCCTGGTATGTGTTACTTGTCCACTGATGGCAGGCAGAGGAGCAGCCTCCATACTCCTGCTGGTTGTTCTCCACTTGAAAAGCAGAGGGGACAGTCCTGGGCAGCTCAGTGCCACACTGCCTCCTCCAGCCCTGCCTGTGGCAGATGGCTCCTGTCACTGTCCCTTGCAGCAGAGCTGCAGGTCTTCCTCACTTGTGCCTGATGCCATGTCCTGCCAAGAGAGATGTGCAGAGTGCTGGAGTTTTTCTGGCACTGGGAAGAGGGAGAGTAAAGAAAGGCCCAGAGAGCTGTGGGAACAGGGAGATGAGGGCCTCCTGAAGGACCTGCTGGTGAACTGGAAAGCAGCAGCTGCAGCAGGAGCTGGCCCTTGGGCCATGCAGCCCCAGGGTTGGCCCTGCACCTCTGCCTTCCCCAGGCAGGCTGCCTGTGGTGAAGAGGGAGGTGCAGGCGCAGAGGCAACTGCCTTCCCAGACCTTGAGGGACAGCAGGCTTGGGAACTGGGACCTGGGCAGGGGGAGCATGTGTGGCTGTGGTGAGACAGGATCATGTAGTGCTTGGTAGGAGCTGGGACAGAGCAGAGAGATGTGGGGCCAGCCTGGGATGTGCAGCTAACTCTGCTCAAGTGCCTGGAGTGAGCTCCTTCCAGCTTTATCCACAATTCTGTTGGGGCCCTGAGTGGGACCAGAGCAAGATGGAAACCTCTGAGGGAGCATTTGGGAAGGGTAGGAACGGCAGCAAAAAGTAAAGGTACTTTACAAAAAGTAAAGGATGTTCAGTGATGCTCAGGGAATATGTACAGTAAAAGCTAAACCAAGAAAATCACAGCTAGAAATTCTGTGGATGGAAAGAGGAGATACTCTGTAGAAGGAGCTAGGCTTGTTCAGTGGAAGCTGGAAATGGTCCAAATGGCAATGTGTGGTGAGATCCAGCCATTGAGCAGTGGGTGGCAGGTAAAGCAGGTGAAGATTTTGGAATCTCTCTGAATGAAAAATAGATGAGATGCTGCAGAGCAGAGCAGCTGTTGCCAGTTCTCTGTGCTCCAGGCCCAAACTGGTGAGCTTTGACACTCACCTGCATATCTCTGAGCAGCTGGTGATTCATCCATCAAGCTGACAACCAGCAACTGATGTGGGTGGTTGGAGGAGGGGCTCCTTGGCAACCTGCTTTCATGGATTTCAAGTTTAACAGTGGAGTTTTTTGTTTCTAGGGGGATGAGAGACATCTTTTGGAATGTGGGTACTTATTTTTCTTGTTTTTAACTATTTCACTTCTAAAAGGACTCAGCTTGTGAAGTGCCCTTTTGCAGTGCAGCAGTTACAGACTATGCTTTTGTGTGCTTGAGGCAGATACAGCTTTATCTGGATGTGGACAGCATAGAAAATACATCTCTCTGAGCATTGTGAGGCTCAGTGAAGCAACACTGGATATTTTTAATTCAGCCATTTCTAGTGGTAGCCTGTGCCTAGCACCCTGGGATCACACTGTTCAGAAACCACTAGGTTAGACTAACACTTGCCGTGTCTCAAGCAAAATTCTTGTGTCTTTTTCATGAGGTTCTGGTTGAAATCATAAGGAAAATCTCAGCTGTCTGTTTGTAGCCCTTCTGATAGTCATCTCACATTGCATTAGTGTTTTGGGCATATTTGGTTCAGACTGCAAGGAGATAGGCAAAAAAACCCAGCAAAGAAATGTGGCTAAAAATTTTGTAGAAACATAAATATGAGACTGTCAAAGTCCTCAGTGCAGGTAATTAGAGTGTCCTTTTAAGCAAAAGCATTGACATTACAGGGAGTGTGGATGTTGCCAATTCCAAGAGGCATAACCTGAGGCCAGGTTGGAGTCTGATGTAGGATGCTCTGGCCCCTTTGCACTCTGCAACAGGTAGTCCTGTGTCATCACAAGGCCTCCTTGTATGTACTGGGCTGTCCACTCACTCCAGCTGGCAGACGTGCACTTGTCACCACTAATCCAGGGGAGATCATGGATTTTGAGGTGTCCCAGGTGTGTGTCTTTGTCTGAGAGTCAGACTTACAGGGTTTGGGAAAGGATGTGGCGTGCTGCCCTGGAATGCTGTCTGCAGGAGTAGGACAAGGAGGAATCTAAGAATTTGTGCTGGCTCTGCTGAGAGATTTCCAGGGCTGAGCTTTAGCAGGAGGGGAAAAAGAAGGAGTAGCTGGGAAAATTGACCAGGAATGGCTCTTTCAAGCTGTGGAGTGGGCTTGCAATATTTCCTGGGGGTCCTGGCAAGTAGATCAGTCCCCTACAGCACTGTGTGATAGTACTCCAAATTCATCTCACTGTGGTGGCTTTTGTCTTTCTCTGCAGGGGTAAAGCGTGGTCACTCGGAGATGGAAGAAGGCAAAGTAAATCTGGAGAACAACTGCTCACCGTACTACCTCATTAGGCTAATCTACTCCTCTGAAAATTTTGATAAACTTGTGAACCTGAGCAAATACAACATCCTCAATAACAAAGACCTGCTCCTCCAGGCAATCAGGTGTGCTGTAGAACGAAGGAAAAGGAGAAGGACTGGGAATTACTCCAGCTACTCTGGACACCCCTAGGCTGGGTTTTTGCACTGTTCCCCACTGAAGGCTATGGCAGCACATTGCAACACATCACAGTCAGATTACAACACATCACAGTGTTCATTATTTGCAGAAAACTGAGGAAACTGTACATTTCTCACCTACTGTGTTCAAGCTTCTAGCTTTCGAAAGGGTTTATTTTATCTCCTTCCCCCACATTTTCAGTCCACAAGAGCCTCACAATGTGGTCTTACTTGTTTAGAAATCAGGGTCCTGGTTAGCAGAGACCTCCCAGGATCCTCCTTGATGTTACAGTATATGGTGGTGGTGATAGTTCTTTGTATGAGCCTGTCCCTTCAACACTGAGCCCATTGTCGGTGTCCTTTCAATACTTCATTACAGATCAAGTCCTGGTCATTTGCATTCAGTGATGTCCAGATTTTCAGATAGGCTGAGCAACTAGAATTTGCACTGAATTGATGGGCTCAGCTTTGAAGTCAGGCATATATATATGAACAGCAGCCAAACTGCAGTGTGGACAATTGCACTCTGTCTGGCTGACTCCCCTTGCTGATTTAGAAGTTACTCCTTTTTTCCATTCCCCTGCAAGAGTTTGGCATAGAAACGTTGCTCCAGACTGCCATGAAGGGGGTGGTTACATTTCAAGAGAGAGGGCAGTAGCAGCAGTGAGTGAGCACAGTTCTTTTGAGCATTGGCTGGAGGAAAAGTTCTGCCTAAAGAACCAGTGATTGTATTGATTTGTATCAGCAGTGTCTTTATGGATTAAAATGTCAAGAGCCTGAAACAAGTTTTTCATAGCAGAAGCTTGAGAGGAATAATTACCATAGACTCAAATAGATTTAATTTAGTGATCATGACAGAGACACAAGCTGGTTCTCCTTACAGACATAAACTGAATGTAGGACAATGTAACTCACTGAGTGCAGAGCCATTGTATTTTCACACACAGAAGATTTTTTTCCTTTACAGTCTTCTGTCCCTAACATCACAGGCAAAGTATTTTTAATAGGTGCTACATAAAATAGAGCACAATTTTTTAAAAAATAGGACGCCCATTTTCCTTCTTGCTGTGGACAATGACACCTGGTTTTCATTTGCTTTGGAATGCAGTGAGAGACTGCTTTGAGCTAGAAGCTTGGAATGTCTTTATAGCCCTCCACTACATTAAAAAGATGATAGGGAGGGACGCTGAGCAATAGAAAACAGAGCTCCACAGAAGTCAGAAGTTTCCAGACCTCCTCACACTGAAGGATTTGGATCTGCTTCTGGATTATTTATTCCAAATGCAGCACATTCATCAGGACTTCCAAGGAAAGCCTTACATATTTCTTCTGTGTTGGAAATTTACTTGAGATCTAGAATTAGTTGTACTTGAAGTCCAAAATCAGACAAAGAATGAGAAAGAGGGGTCTGTTTTTTTGGTATATGCAGGTGATATTGAAGCTCAAAGGGAGAGCATTTACAAAATAGTTGCCTGAAGCCTGCATTTACTAAATGCTGCTTCTGCTGCAATGGCAATGGCTAAGCCTCAGCAATGCTTCTTGTGCAATGCTTACTTGCTGAGCTAAGGAATACCATCCAGAACTGAGGAGCCTTAACAGCTGGAATGCAACTGGACTTTGGGATTCAGAGCATGTGAAGTTAGGAACTAATCAGATACTGGCTGCAAGACAAAATATAAAGAGCCATTTTGAGTTGAGAGTGAATCCAGCTGGATCTGTTCCCTTCACACAGGAAAGCAGCATGTCCTGGCACAGTATTGTGTGGCACATACAAGCCCACATGGCTCTGTGCACAAGGTGTGTATTGTAATAAGTTAGCTGAGACTCCATTTTCTTCATGTGGGAAAAGCCAATCCTTTATTCATGTAATTTACTGTATACAGTTTTCACAGACCTTGTGTGCAACACCTATTGGCTGGTAGTTTTCTTACTCCTTCATTTTTTGGTCAGAAGGTGATTTGTGTGTACTAAGATTCAGGTTGCTTACATTTTTCATTTATGGGTTCTCATGGAACAGATCTGATTGTTTACACAGATGCATTTATTTTTCAACCCAAGAACAGGTTGCTGTGTTAACAAACCTTTCACACCAAGATTGTTTTTCATGGAAACTTGCAAATTGCTTAACTACATTTAGAAGAGATGACAGGCTAGCTATTAATTTAATAGAGCAAGCCTGATTTTATGAGGCCTTTCTTTTATAATTCTACCTGTCACAACAAGTGTGCACATTTCCACACTCATCTGGCTGGTCCTAGAAAGCTCTGCCGCTGCAAAAAGATATCCCTGTTTTGTTCATGGGCTACAGAGAACAATCTGCAACCCTTGTGAACCTTGGCAGCCCATGCCCAGCAGCGAGGCAGCTCAGCCACACTGAGAAAATTTGGTCTCTCAAAATGCTCCACAGACAAATGATTGGGGCATGTTTGGTGCAGTCAAAGTGCTGCTAGTACAAATAGAAAGGCTCAGTAAAATGTGAAGGAGCCACAAAACCACAATGTTTTCAGGTAACCCACAGCTGGTGGGGAGTTACTGTTCTGAGGGACTGTTAAATCCTGTTACAAAGGGAGTGAAGGAGGCTGGGAGGGAGCTGTGGGTGGGGAAGGTGATGTGATTCTGTTGGGAGAGCTGTCACCAGAGGTTTTGCCAACACTTAAAGTCAGGTTGGGAGCTGCTGTCTAATCTTGCAGCCAGAGGCACAGACAGGCATGTGCCCCTTCATTTCCTTGGTGCCCCATGTGGTTCCTCTGTAGCCTTAAATGATAATGGCTTTTTAAAATATATTTTTGTATTTCAGAGCCTGAAATTACGTGAGGGCTGTATCACTGCCCATCAGAGTGCCTTTTTGTTTTATTTTGGTTGCCTTTTTGTTTTTGTAACATGCTGTGGGTGTGGCACATGGGAGCACAGTTTAGTGGTGGACATGGCAGTGCTGAGTTAACATTTGGACTGGATGAAGACAGAGCTCTTTTCAACCTAAACAATTCTATGAATCCATGACACTGAAGGAGTGCATTGCTGGCTTGAGGGTGTAGCAGGAGGACCTGGAGGGCATTTGTGAGGACAGAGGCTGCTGGAGAACTCTGCAGGTTGGAGTGACCTACACCTTGCACAGTCTTGTCTGTGCAGCTTGTGGGAGGTGTGCCTGGCACAGGTTGCCCCTCAAAGCACTCCTGAGCTCTGGTGCAGAGTATGCTGATTTGCACTGCCCCAAAACCACAGAAATATAAGGTTTCAGTGACGTAAGGCTGATCAGCGACCTGTGCTCAGGACTGGTCCTTGTTCCCCTTAGGGTAAACATGGCCTCTGAAATTGTGTGGTTGTTCCACAGAGGCTGTGGGGGTTTTTTTGTTGTTGTTGATTGTGGGTTTTTTTTTTTTTTTTTTGTGGGTTTGTTGTTGTTGTTGTTGTTTTGGTTTTGTTTTGTTTTGTTTTCCTTGGTGCCATTCTTGCCTGGCCTAGTACCACAAGTTGTGCTGTGACTGAAAAGAGTGCCTGCAAACTAAAGCAGGCACTTCCAAGGAGAAAGCTGCCTCTCTGCATCTCACCAAAAAAAAGGCTCGTGCCATACTTATAAACCAGGCCTTGCTGGTCTGCTGTTGTGTTTGCTTAACCACTGAAGATGAATGCATTCCTGCCAAAAACCTCATCCAAAATGCACCCCAGATCACTGCTCTCTGATGAACATTTTGCTGGAAAACCCCCAAAATACAGCTATCTGCTGCCAAACACAAAGGAAATGAAACTCTTCTTGTAACTATTAACTGCTCTTCATAGAAATTGCTTGCTTGTGTCTTTTACCTGTTTAATAATATATTAATTAAAAATAAAATATTGCAAAAGAGCCCCAGACCCATGAAAGTCTTTACACTTAAACACAAGACAAGGTTTTTTCCAGGTGTATAAGTGCTACTTATGCTAAATGCCTGCTGAGAACTTCACAAGGCATTCACTGGTTTCAAGATTGAATGGAAGAAATCTGGGAGAAGATCTTCTGGTTTGCAAAGGTATGGAGAGCCTGTAACAAAATCTACCTCCTGAGGTAAAACCCTCTTCAGTGGAATGGCAAAAGGTGGGATGAGGAGGCAGCTGTACTGTGCCACAGCCAAGGCACATCTTTGTTCAATTAAACAATAAGTTTATAATACTGAAGCTGTTTTTGTTTTGTTTTTTTAATCAGTTAAAAATGATCAACAATAATGAAATGTGTCAGTTTCCCATTACTTTGATGTGCTGGTTTTTTTGTTTTTGTGACAGACAGCAGCTCCAGCTGGGTAAACAGAGGAGAGAGATGGATTAGCCAAAAAAAAAGAAATTATTAGCTTACCTGTTGGATGCCTGTGACTGATCTGAATCAAACTGAACATAAATTTAAACTCTAGATGTTGCATGTGCCAATAAAGTATTTATATAAACTCGGTGTAAAGTGCTCCCCTCCCCTACCACTGCAGAAGTAGTCAGTGCAGAGGAGAGGACTGCAAGAAGGGCTGAAGGCTGAAGTCCTTGTGAGAGGAGTTAAGGACTTGAAGTTTTAGCTTCCACCTGTCAGGGAAGAGCCAACAGCCACTACATTGTCCTGGGGAAAATTGCTATTTCTCTCCAGCTTCATGCTAGGTAACTTTTATTTGGCTTAGAAACAGGGATAAATAGGGGGAAAAATATATATTCTTCCCCATGATTACACTATACCTTAGCACATGAAACTTGCTGTCTGGGAATAGACTTCCTCCTTGCTATCCTACTTTTCTTCTCCTTTTACACTGAAACACTGATTGTTCATGCCTTATGTAGGTTTCAGATTCCATTAAAAATGAGTAACACTGCAGGACTTTTTTTCCTGTTAGCGTCATCCAGAAAGAATTGGCAAATAGAGAATTGTTGGTTAACGTGTTGTAAAAAGTAAAGATTGTGAAGACCACAAAGTGCTGTAGGAAGTATAAAACATTACCTTTGGCTGCACAGACCACCCAAGCCTCTTAAATCCATTCTGTTGGTATCTGCAAATCTACTTGCACATGGCTGTAGTTAACTCACAGCTTGCACCTCAGGCTCTGCTCATGGTCCCCATTCCTGCCCCCCAGGATCATTTCATTTGAGCAGTCTGGCTTAAAGGCTTAAACCCCTGCCCTTTGGTTTAGTGCCTTGGAGTAGATAACACTTGGGTGATAATGGCAAATGACAAAGTTGTTGTACATGCAATAGTATACCAGATGCAATCCTGTTTAATTATATTTAAAGATTTTATGGGATTAAATACATAATTTTAGAAGTTCAGAGGGAAGTGATTAACTTAAAACATATTAATACATTTCCAGAGAGCTGAGTTAAGTCTGGAATTCATTGAGGCAAATGCCATTTTCCTCTTCCTGCTTTTAGTAGAGACAGAAGAAGTTTTGTTTTATTTCCACTTTGTTCTAGGCTTAGGGTGGTGATTGAGGCTTGTGTCACTGTAGGTGCGTCTTCTTAAAATCTCTAGAAAATTCTGCAGACTCTCTCTCTGCTTTGATTTTGAAAGAAGGTGTTCTCCTACCAACAAAACGAATCATCAGAAAACCAGGTATAATCTAGAGGAGTTCAAGTCTCCCTATACATGTAAGGACTCATTGTCTAGCTCAGCAGCAAAAGTTTTCCCAGCTGTGGGACTAGGATTTCACATCATAGCTGTAAGATTTATACAGACTCCAGATGCAAGAAAAATTGATTTAAACTGACCAGATTTCTGAATTTGGCTGTGGCTGTGTTTTCCTTGCCTGTGTCTCCCCTGAGCCTCCTTTCCCAGTCTCAACAACCCCAGCTCCCTCAGCCTCCCCTGGTAGAACTTGTTCTCCAGACCCATCTCCAGCTTTGCTGCTCTTCCCTGGGACACTCCAGTTTTCTTGAAGTGCGTGGTTCACAATTGAACACAGCACTAGAGGTGTTGTCTCACCAGTGCCAAGTACAGGGGGACAATCACTCCCTTGCTCCTGCTGGCCACATTATTTTTGTGACATTAGTGACAGAGGAGCAGGACTTTTTAACCTCAGGGCAGTCTCTTTGTAGGTGACTGCAACCTGAGCACAAACAGCACTGACATCTGTTCAGCTTTGTGGCACAGAGCCCATACCTCAGGAGTGAGCCTTTGCTGGTTAGTCTTTCAGCAGAGTCCCTGTCTGGGAAGTCCCACACTCTTTTCTGGGATGTCTCTGTGTTTGAAATGAAACTTTGAGCCGTCACTGTAGAATGGGATCTGTTACCATGTCCTACAGAGTCAAAAAAACCAACAAATAAAAACTGACATTAGAGGCAGAGTTTGCCACTTCAGGGTCCATAACAATTTTCTCTGACCATCATAGTTATAATTATGCTATGGCTTCCTTCCCAGTAAGCCACTACATAGAGAGATGTCCAGAAGAGATCTAGATTTAGAAGAAAAGCTGTTGATCAAATCCAAAGCAGGTCCTTAATAAAAGGATGGGTATAGCCCCACATGCCTACCAGAGAATAACCTGATGTTGGCCACAGTACAACTGAAAGACTGCTTTGCAAGTCACCCTGGACTGCATTTCTCTGCCAGGTCACTGCATCACAAGGTAGCAGGTGACTTGTGTATTGCTTTCTTATAGAGGCAAGAAGGATGGCTCAAAGTGCCCCAAACAAAGGACTTGTCATTCTCTTCTCTTCCTCTTACCATCACTTGCTAAAAGCACAACTCATTCTTGAAGGAAGTGAGAACATACCTATATTATTCTGTAGTGACTGCAGCCAGTCCTCCATCAGTGTCTGAGAAGGTGCTGCAAAGTAATACTCTGCTCCATCTCTCAGCCTGTAAATAAGGATACACGAAGGTGAATTCTAGTCAGTCTTGCCTTATACCTTCTGTGCTTGTGAGGCAATTCAATTAAGCTTCCTAACAACACATAGCCTTAGGTGACTGTGGGCAGGGAGCTGCACAGGCTTTTATTTGTGACCTTCTCTGTAGGACTCACCGCAGCATGAAGGCGTTCTCTTTCCTGCTGTAATTCACCAGCCTCTCACATTTGGCACCAGAAACGTCGAGGGACAGGACTGTGGATACGCTCTGAAGGGGGACAAAATTAAAATGAAATGTCTTCTGTGTCCTTTCTGCTAGGATTCAATTCCATACCAACCTGCAGGCAGACTACACACCCATCACTTTATGCTTCTAACTTTAATTCTAGGATCACGGAATAGGATGAACCACAGAGGAAATATGGATGATTGCATTATATCTTAAAGGCAATCCTTGAATAAGATATACCTTAGAAGTAGTATTTTTGAAAATTTCTGGAAGCTTATAAATCTGTTTTCAGTTGTATCAGTTGAATCATTGCTGAATTTTCACTCAGCTGACATTTGAAAATCACCCCAGCCCCAAACCAAAGGTGACATTTTAAAATTCATTTTTACATATGTAGATACAAAGTTTGCTAAAAAGATTAAAAAAACAAATTACCTTTGTTGCTTCTTCATCATCATTATAGAAATCAAGCTTTAATCCATCAAGTTTTACATAGAAGGATTTCCAAGATCTTGACTGTGGCTACATGAATAGAAATGGTAATAAAAATCACTTGTGAAGTATATATTTTATTAGAGTAATAAAATCTTTCATGTGCAACTTCCACAGGAAGCCAGGATCTGTCGATATTAGGATCACAGAAGTTCTCACAGTCATTTTTATCTCTTAGAAAAACAGAACCTGCTGTAGTTTCTGTGTGAGTGATTCAAGGGTCTGAACAAATGACATGAACTGGTTCAAGCAAGCCCTACACCATGTGATCAGCACATCGCTGAAGATGGATAATCAAAGTTCTGTCTAATTTTTGGCCACTAAAACTCCATGTTTTTTCCTAGCTGGAACACCTCCCCTGCCTGCTGGTCACAGGCTACTTTTGTCAAGTGTGTTATTACTATCTAATGTGGCTGATGAATTCTTCTTCATTTACCCAGCTAACCCCAGTGAAATGCTACTGAACAATGTGCTAAAGTAGCAGCTATTTCCAACCCCAACTATGTACCACTGAAACTTAGCCTAGTTCCATGACACTCTTCTTGATGAAGGATCCTTAACTTATATTCTTATTTTGTTATGCCAGTGAATAAAGTTGATAATTTGGTCATTCAAAGAAAAGGAAGGAAACAGTTCTGAGGAAGGTAAGTTATAGCTTTTCTTGTTGGGTAATATGGAAGTTCAGTATCTCTGAACACTAAATTCTGTGTGCCCAGAAGTGAAGAAAAACTAAATTTCTCTTCCAGAAGACGGAGTCCCTACCAGATTCACTTTTTAAAAGAGGTCTTTCAAGTTAAAAATTTCAGAGGAAATATTATATGGGACAAATAATCCAAGACAACTTGTTTATGTGCAAACACTCAGCAAACATTGATGTCTGCAGAGTGGTGGTGAATATTAGAAAATTTCCTGGCCTGTCGTGATCATTAGACTACTGACTTGGAGTGGTCTTATTTCCCAGGATAAAAATTTAGATTTCAGTTTCATTCAAACATTTAATAAACTGATTCTTCAAAGACAAAGAGAACCTTAATTCTGTTCTAGCACAGCTAGAAATTACAAATATTGGGAGCATGAGACTGAGAGCTTCCACTGCTGACAAACTATCACAAACTGCTACAGGATCATGAAGCTTTAGGTTTTTTCGTGGTATGGTGGTTTTTGGTTGTTGTGGGTTTTTTTTGTTGTTGTTTCATTTGGGTTTTCCCCCCCAGTTTAGCTGATATATATTGAAAGCAGTTGATAAATTGTTTATAATTAGGAAACTGTAATTAACATGTTCAGACAGCCTAGACTCTGGATTATAAATCAGAGCTTTTCCTGAAGAAGTCAGACCAGATCTTGACTATAACTTAAGGAAAAATGAAATAACCCAGAGTGATGGCATTTATTTCTACCTGTTGTCTTCGTGGAAGGAGCTGGTCTCGCTTCTCTAGGAAACCCTCCATGTTCTGGAGACTTGCAGAAACCTGAGACATACAAGAATATTGCTACTTAGCTTTAAAATGGCCCTTAGGCCTATGCTAAATTTCTGAATGTCTTTTTTAGATAAACTCCATGCAAAGAAATTGATCTCTGGTTTCTCTAGCCTTTACATTGATGGCATAGCTGGAAATCCTCACTAGGTTGCAATCATCTTTGATAGACCACCTAAACAAAGATAATTCAAATCCTTCTCGAACGATTCACTTGTGGAATTTCTTCTATCATGGTGTGTTAATTAATAATACTATTTTTATATTATTACATGCATTTTACTAAACTGAACTTGAACTAAAATTGTTCAAGTTATTCATACCACCTCCATAATTACTGAGTTACACCAATGTATAGTGTCTGGTACACTTGGGTGTGTGACAAACATACTCCTCTCAAGAGCAGAGGAGCAAAAGGAAACAATTTTATCTGCCAGTGGGTTAACAGTGAATTTCCTGCCACGGTGAGCAACCAGAAGTTGTCAGTTCTAGTCTTGCCTCTGGTCAGCTCTTCAACAACTGTGCCATGAAGTCCTGCCTCTCTCTGACTTCTAAGCAGAGTGGACACTAAGCACTGCCACCTCACACAGAGGGTGTAGGTAAATCATCCTCTTTGGTGAGACACCATTGGTTTTTAAGTGCTCTGCTGAGTATTCAGCAGAAATAATAGCCTCTAGCTCAGGAAATGAAAAACAGAAACCAATATAGTTGTTAATACCTAGGCTATAAAGCTTAGCAAATTAAAAATAGTTTTAAGCTGTACATAGCTGCTTAAGTCAACTGTCTTTGTGGAAAGTGTTTGAATTGCAAAGGCACATAAAATGCTTTTTGTTTGAATGCAGGAGTGTACCCACCAGAATGCCTACTGTATGGTGCTCTTTGTGACTCTCGCACAGAACTTCCTGCTATTGCCTTAGTTTAACTAGCACAGGCTAGTGGTTTTGTGAGGAGAGAACCAGAAATTCCTGGGACTTACCGAAGATGTATTCTTTAATCTCTCCCAAGAGGAGCTGGACAGCACTAAGTTTGGTGAGTTATCTGGTGACCTTTGTCCAGGCTCGGGTGGCGTTGCTGTTAGTTTGGGCTGGAGGTTGGAGAAAGAGGAGCCTATAGCACCTTTTTCCTGAGGAGATATGTGGTCTGTGGCTTGTGATTCTGACAAATTGCTGCTGAGTTGCTGGCTTACAGGAGTAGGAGATAAAGGAGAGCCTAAAGAACTGTGACTTTCCAAAGATGCAGCTTGTGGGCCCACTGTCTTTGGTGTAGCTGGAGTGATAACCTCACTGAGCCTTGTCTCAGCTTTCATTTCTGTTTTGTTGCTGCTCAGAACTTCAGGGACTTCTGAGGAAGTAAATTCTTTGAATGTTGGAGATTTTTCAACAGGGGAGAAAATAGTTTCAAGTGGGACCCTCCAGGTCACGCTGTGTACAGGTGGCAGTGGTGCTGTGCTCTTTATCTCTGTCACTTTTGGTGGTGGATTCCTTTTGTCAGATGGCTTTCTTTTCAGAGAAGGAACACGTACAATTTTTCCTTTATCCTTCTGCTCACTTTCTTCTGTGTCCACTTGTTTCAGAAGATTCATCTCTCTCTGTAGGACAGTATTACATTTTTTAAAATCACCTTCATGCATTCATGAATACTTATATAAGATTTTTTTTAATATGTATTTTAAGCAGGAACAGTTTTTTAAATAAAGTGTCTCCTGGCACTGAATCTTAAGGCCTGTACTTCCACTGGCATTCTTGGAGTCAGATCTGAATCTAATTGCTATGTGCTAAGCATTATTTTGTTAACCAAATCACGAATACTAATGGCAGTTAACCTCAAATACAGTGAATTCTGCTCTTACTAAGTTCTCTGGAGGTTTATTTATTTTTTTTTTAATAAGCTAAGAAGAAACTGTGCTCCTTTTCGTGTGGCATTGCTTCTTTAAGTTTTCTGTAAGAACATTAAGTATCCAGGGTTGTTCTCATGGAAAGTTTTGGAGGGAAGGCCATTTGTCCCTTCACTTAGCCAATTTGCAAATCACTGAACAAAAGACAGATTAATTTTCAGCCTAAAGTCAAACTCAACCGTTATGTTTTTCTGGTTATTTCAGGAAAATAATTTTAAAAACCTTCCCCACAATGAAAGAGAATCTGAGAGGCTCACTGAATATCTTTGGTATTTAACACAAGCTATTGTAAAAATCTTAAGCCGGAAGGAAAAAGGCCTATCTGTGCCTTGGTCTCCATTTATTTTCAGCCCTTTGCTATCCTCTTTCACTTTCAGGGGGCTCCAGCTCCCTACTGAATTCCTGAATGAAGCAAAATCTCTCCATCTGTGTAGCAAGGGATCACCCTGTTTCTCACACCCTTTTTGCTGGTCCTGGCAGAAGAAAATTTCTGCTTCTCCCCTACAGCTTTTTCAGGCTAGTTGATCTCTTTTGATCCACGTATAGGTCTTGCTCTGTCTGAAATATTTCTGCTTTGGTTACTCATTTACCCCATCTCTTACATGGAGGGACATTCAAACAATGAATGACCACATCATCCTGTTTCATGCACAGATCACCAGTCTCATACTACTCACCTTAGTTTTCCTGCTGAGCTGAGCAAATTTCTCCTCCTGTGCTGCAAGCATCTTCTCAAAATCATGGTGTTTCTTCAGTAATTCCTCTACTTCAGACACTGAATCCTAAATGGAAAAATTACAACATACGGAAGCCCCAAATGAAGTCCATCAGAAGAGATTATGCCTAAGATTTTCAGATTGATTGTTCTATTTAGCCAAGTGAGGATTCTGAAAATTTTGTAATTGGATGTCTAAACCCCTGTTAGTGTATGAAAAAAATCTGAATTTACATTTTAAAAAAGGTCGGTATCTTGCAGTCTGTCTGCTGTGTAGGAGAAGGAGAGCTCAAGTACCAACCTCCCCTTTTCTGCAAGGCCATGTAGTACCATGGCTTCCAGCTACAACTGTTTATGTGGAGATTGAGTACTTGGATTCTAGCTTGTACTAGACACAGAGTTTGTTCCTGCCCTACAACAAATGCATCTGAGACTTCTTTCATGTCCTCTGCTTAGTTTCTGATACCCAAGTTCATGACTTTGTTTTCCAATCTTATAAATTATCAGAAGACAGTCAACAATGAGAAAAAACCCAACAAAACCAACAAAAATATGGATGCTTGTGTTTAAAAAAGAAGTACAAGCTATCTATCAAACTGTCTGTGTAAAACATTCTACTGCTTAATGGGAAGAACAAGGTGGGAAAATCCTCTATTTTTTCTCCTACAAGGTGAGGAAAACCCCTTTTGAAACAGGCCCTCAGCAAGACAAGGAAAGTTGAAACTTCTGCAAGTTATGTGAAAACATGATCTTCCAAGACTTCTGCCACTCTCTGGAAGCCACCACTTCCAGGAGCCCATCACCATGTCAAATGCAGCAACAGCCCTGGACTCACTTCTGCAAGAGGACAGAGCTCCTGCCCTTTCTAATCTCAAGGGTGCATTGCTGTTGAGATTGTGATTAATTTCAGGCCTGAGCTGATCCATGAGCCAGGCCCTCTGCATCTGCTAAGAGGCACACAGTGCTCAGGAATGCTGCGTGGTTGTTACTCACCCCATAGGAGGGATCTGAAAGAAAGCTCTCCTTGGCAGCCAGCCACGCTTCTGCTTGTTCGAGCTCTCTGCGGAGCAATTGGATCTCCCAGTTTTCTTCATATAACACTTTCCTCATGTCCCAGCTCTCCTTTACCTTCTTCATCAGCTCTGACAGCTCTAACAGTTTTTCTTCAATCTAGAAAAAGAATATTTGTAATGGCAAGAGTTGCAAAATCCAATCAGATTTTCACATGACAGTCAACTATCATGTAATCTGCCTTCATGGTTTAGAAGACGACCTCTACATAATTTTGTGGTGTTAGCATAATTTAGAAAAGATGTCTGAGTCCTCTTTTTTCTTACTTGAATTAATTTAGCATGCAAAATTGTGTAGCTAGATAATACAATTTTAGGCATATTCCACATACTGTATGACAAATATTCTGCCATGTGATTTTCCAAGGTGAAAGTTTATATCCAGGCAGCTTGTACTACAAAACTAGTAAGAACCAGAAGATTCAACAAATGCATGCACTTATGGCAAGGCATCAATGGAGAGACTTCAACTGTGGAAAGTTTTCTTGTTCTTTCTACAACAGAAGTAATGTAATCTTAAAGTAAGATAGTTAAATGTAAGATAGTTTTGATGGTGTGATCGCTGGATCTACAGACAATGTCTTGGGCAAAGTCTAAAGATACACAGATAACAGAATCACCAAAATTTTAACATTCTTGCCCTTTTGGACATTTCTGAAAAATTACATCCCTTCTGGTGAACTCAGGGACATCAGTGATGCAAGGTGATTGCATTGTGATGTAGCATAAGAACTTTAAAATGTGTTTTCCTTTTCCATGTGTCACATGAAGTACATAGCTTTTAACAGTAAAGAACCTGATTGTCCTGTTCAGTTCTTCTGTTCTGAGAGACAAAGCTGCACCTCCTGTCTGTTTCATGTCTTTGTTCAGTCTTGTTTGTAAAATATTTAACTCTCAACACACCTCTACAGACATGAAATGTCCATTTTTCATCAGGTCACCTCCTGCCCGCTGCATTTCTTCATATTTCAGCCACTGCTTCTCTATCTCCCGCTTGTATTCCTCATGGCGCTTGATGAGCAGTTCTGCTCCCAGGACATCGTTTGCCAGTTCCTCAGATATCACCAGAGCATGCATCTCATTGGCCCAGGCCCTACAGAACAGAGCCCAGGGACAAAGGGTAAAAAGGAAATTAATCTGAGTCTGCAGGACATTTGGGAATGCACACATCCCATGACTGTGGATACACGTATACAGACTTTTATTTGCTCACAAAAGATATTAAGATTGTCTTGATTTTCCTGGGATAGAGTTAATTCTGTTCTTAGTAACTGGTACAGTGCTGAGTTTTGGATTTAGTATGAGAATAATGTTGACAACACACTGCTGTTTTGGCTGTTGCTGAGTAGGGCTAACCCTAAGCCACGGGCTTCCCAGTTTCCCAGGCTCTCCCAGTGAAGAGGTGCAGGAGCACCTGGGCAGAAGGGAAACACAGACAGGACAGCTGACCTGAACTGGCCAAAGGGATACTCCCTACCACAGAACATCATACCCACTATATAAATTGGGAGAGTTGGTCAGAAGGGACCAATGGCTGCTTAGGGACAGGCTGAGCACCAGTGAGTGGGTGATGAGCAATTAAATTGTGCATCAATAGTTTTTCAGAGGTTTATTTTCCTTCTTTTTTTTATTAAATTATTTTCATATTAGTATTATTATATTTTACTTTATTTCAATTACTAGAGTGTTTTTATCTCAACAAAAGAGGGTTTTTTTGTTTGTTTGCTTGTTTTTAATTTCTGATTCTCCTCCCCATCCCACTGGGAACCTGGGGGAGTGAGTGGCTTGGCTGTGGAAGTACTTAGCTTCTGACTGGGGGTTTAAACCATAGCAATACACAAACACATTGATGAAGGTTTACTCAAACATCTGGGGGATTTATAATATTCCAATGCTGTTTCCATACATAGCCTATTAAAAATACAGATGTAGATCTGCATGTACCAAAGCATTGTGCATTCAAATTCTCAGAAAGAACTAACTGCAATTGCCTAGGCTACACACTTCAACAGCATTTTTATACATTGTAAAGGAGCACAAGCTTTCAGATGCCCATCAAAACCTTACCACCACACATGAGACTATTTCATATGCACAAAGAGCACTTATGGAAAGAAGCATATTGATAGATACTTTTTAAGAAACATTTTCTACTAACTAATTTCTGGCACAAACTAATGCATGATTTACCTGAGCTCAGGATCTATCCCTTACCATAGTAAATGTACAATGGTCAGTAGTAACCAGTTCACTGTCTTTGTATTTCTACTCCTGTCATAGGTGAACTTTTTCATTACCCATTCTAGGAGATTATCTTTAATGCAGCGGCTTTGACTTTGAGAAAAAGGGGCACTGGTGTCTGTGCAGGTGTACAAATTACTTCATTATCTAACCCTGTCTTCCTACAGAATCAACAGTATTTTTGGCTGGAATTGTAAAACCACCGAATTTATCCACAGGGATGGAATTCTCCAACACTGTTTAGGAATTAGTCTAAAAAAGTGTCTTTGTCATGCACACAGTGCTGTGGCGTCATGGTCACCTGTGATATCTGGTAGATTCTGTGAAGTGCTGTTAAGGAGATGCCATGGATTATTATTCAAAGAGATTTGAAAGCAAGCTGCAGAGCACCTGGGGTAGGAATCAAATAACTAACAACTATAATTTAGAAAATTCTATATAGCAAAGACAAGAAATAAGGCCCACTGCCAAACTCAAGGGGCCTATACATACATCAGCTCCCTGCAGTCATTGAAGTAGAGCTGGACTTGTTCTGCCTGGCTCAGTCTTGCCTTCCTCTCCAGAAACTTTTTGTCCAAGTTTGCCCAGCACTCATCCACATCTGTGAGTCTCTCCATGATGTTTTCCTTAACTTGAGGGTACGTGCGGCTGAGGTGCCAAGCGTCTCCTCGAATCCGTTCCAGCTCTTTCATGATGACTCCTAGATCTCTCTAGAACAGAGTGGATTGTAAGACCAAGTCACCATTTAGCTCTATCAAAAGAGGATTTAACCATGATGCATATTTTTTCTACCCTCTGGCTGTACAGAGACTGGAAATATGAATGCCTCTCAGTTTTCCTTTAATGCCTTATTCATCAAACATGAAAGAAACTTCTTTAGACATGAGACAGATTATTTTGGTAAATGTGGAGCCAAAGTTTACTATGGTTCAGCTGATAGCTTTGCAACTATAATAACAACTTGGAATAGATTTTAGAAGAGAAGTTCATCCTTAAAAGCAAAAGCATTAATAATATAATATCCCAATGTTATAAATAGGAGGAAAAGGCCCTCTTCTCTGAAGCACAAAGAATATTTAAGGGTGCAATAAATTTGTATTGCAAGCAAGGCCCTTGAAAGACATCAGTCAAGAATCAGTCTCCTTTTTTTGGCCATCTATGCTCTTCTGCTACTGCTTCATCACAGATCCTCTTACCTCTACTCCCTCAAGGTGGCTGAGGAGTGTCTGTACACCTGGAAGATCATACCCATAATCTTCTATATCCACCACTGCCTCTTTCTCCTGCATCCAGCCCTTTACTTCATCCACATCGTGGTCATACTGGTGAACTTGACGGGCTGCTTGTAGGTTCTGGAACAAAGAAGTAATTTAATGGTAATACTCTACAGCATTTTGTGTCTTCAACACGAAGAAAGGTAATCCTAATATGTCATAATGCAGTATAAGATGACTGAGGATTTTGAGAGGGAATGAAACATCTTCCCCATTAAGGCACCTGAAAGTGAGGTGTTAATTTAATCTCCCCAAGTTCTGTTGGACAGTGGAAAGAAACAGATGTCTCCAAAGAGAAATTTATCCCTACATAAGAAGAATGATCAAAATGGAGAGCATGAGTTGCCCTCTAAAAGTAGCTCTCTACACCATATGTCTTGCAATAAAGGTCTACACTGCAAACAGTGAAAATAAAAGGAATTGAGCAAAAATCATGCTTTTCTGAAATGAGAGGTATAAAAAAAATTCTAATACTAGTTTATAGTCAAACTCTATAGTAACAATGGTCATGCATTTATTTCTGCAGACAGACAATACTGGGCTTGAGCTACCTCATAAGCAACAGGTCATGCAACGGTAGTGAAGAAAAAGGATTGAGGACTCAACAAAAATGTTGAGTCCTGTGTGTCACCTCTGCTTTTCCAAACATATCTGTGACTGCAGTTTCCTGAGAGGGAGTGAGCAGGTTTAACACCTAACTGCTGCCTAAAGGTAGGGGACTGGCTCTGTGTCCTCCGTCATGTTCTCTTCCATACGCCCTCTTTGATTTCAAGTAGCTAACTCAGAAAAACCTGGAGAATTTTGATCATGTTTAGCAAACTGTTAAATAAGTAAATAAGTTCCAGAAAGAGACTGATAAGTGGCAGAGCCAGACTTCTGTTAGTGGTGGTAAACTGTTGGATTGGCTTTGTTTTTCAGGAAACTAGAGTTAGCAGTGAATTAAGGAAAACAATTACTCAGAGCTGATAAATATCTTTCAAGAATAAGCCTTGCCAGGAACAATAGGGTAAGCAGTGGCTATAAAGGGAAATGTATCTAGAAAAAGTTGAACAGAATGCACTCATTGCCCCTGTAAACCTTGTGTTTCAACATGAGCAATGCACTGGTTTGGGAAAGAAAAGACATGAGAGACTTCAGGGAAATCAATGCCCCAGTTTTTCATGCATTTCCTACCTCTGTCCTTATCTGAATGGCATTGCATAGTGTCTCCCACAATTCATTGATTTGCTTAGTTCTCTTCTGGATAACATCCATGTTGCTGTGGCCTTCCTTATCCAGTTTAGATGCCAACTCGTTTAAGGAGACAACTTTGGAATGTCCCAGAGGTTTCATCTCATTTACAAAATCTTTAAACTTTTTCTCCAGCACCTGCAGAATAAATGGAGACACAAATTTAGATAAAAGACTTTCTGCCTACCTCCATGAGAGAGATGGAAGGAATCACTTTCTCTGCTCTGTATAACACAAAATCTATGCACTGCAATCTAGAAGTGCAAATGGCTTGATAAATCCAAATGATCTGGACTCAGAAGAAGACATCTGTTGTCTTGATAATTTAAAAATCTATCATTTAAAAATCTAAGTCACAGAGAAAAAGTAACCTCATCCCAACAAGCAGAAGCTGCCTAGATCAAAAGCTAGTGAACAGAGCTTGTCTAGAAGGAGTGGACACTACTAATTATGCCTCTCTGCACTGTGTGCCCCAAGGAGAAATTTATCCTTGAAATCAGCAGCAAGAGATATGAATACTGCAGCCCAGTGGTTTTGACCATAGTCAAATATTTTAGATCCCGTCAAATTTATGAGTAGGGCAAGCAATGAAATGTGCTGACCTCACTTCATTCCAAGAAAAGCTAACTTTCTGATACAGCTAATTTTCTGTTGGAGGATGCTACCTCAGCAAGCCTGTCAAAGCAGACAGAAGCCAGTCTGAGTTCTTGCTGTAGAGATAACAGCTCTGCTTAGCTTTTGTCACGGTAACATGCTTCACACAAAAATTGCAGCAAATATGTCCCTGCTTTGCCACACAATACATGCAATACCTTTTATTTTCTTTTACCTCAACATCTTCTAAGTCCTGCCCGTAGTCATTGGACTCTGCTACAGACAGTTTACTGGAAAGCCATGCATCCACCAGCTGGAATTCTCTTTCAAACTGATAGAGCTGGAATTGCTCTTGCAGGCGTTTCCTCTGGGTGTCAGACTTCTGAAGGAGAGACTGATAGTCTGCTAGGATCCCCTGGAGCTTTGAAAGTATTACTGAACTGCAAAGAACAAGAAGCAGAAGGTATGTCTTTGTTTTGTTGTTTTTTTTAAACACTGTTTTTTCTGACTGGTTTAATTTGCAACACCTTTAAAATACAGAATAAACCAGATAACATCATGGAGTGAGTTATGCTGTGCCATTAAAGCCAGCTAGCTCAGGAAATTAAAGTATATCATACAAATGGCTGCTCTTTTCCCTTCCTCTTCCCCAGATATAAAAACAAACTTTCAATGGAAAACAGTGAACTGTCAGGAATGTTCATTTCCTTTCTCAAGCACAGTAGTTTTTGAACATTTGTGGTAAATTAGAGCTGGATGACAGTTCCTGGGAGTAGACAATGGACAAAGAAGCTGATCTGCAATAATTGGTCTGTTGTTAAAAAAACCAAAAACTCAATCTCATGAAAACATTAAAACAATCATCAAGCTTCTGGGGAGCTCAGTGTTTGTGATGATGATGATGGAGGGATGGATGATCCCTGAAGTCTTATTTCTGAATGAGCCACCAAACATAGTTGAACTTTTCTATATTTGCCTTTCTGGGCATTTCTCTTTAGACCTGGAGGAGAAACCTGTTTTTACTTTCCTACCTCTCTGGACTGTCTTTGTTTATTAAGCTGGCACCTGTCTCCTGTACTTTCTCAATCCGTGACCTGAAACCGTCCATGTCCAGTTTGGTAGCTTCAAGTTTACGAAGTAAAACTTGTGTAGATTCTTCATTCTTCCCATAATCAGAGGTCTCCAGAATGTAACTCCTCTCTGCCAGCCATGCCTCCACCTCCAGCAGCTGTACAAAACACAGGGATGAGCCTTAACACAGCTTGATTTAGGTCAAGACAAAGAAACTGAAAGCAGTGGTGCACGGATATGTCAGTGAAAACAGAGAGCACCTTAGGTGTCTTCCTCTAATGCAGTATAGCAGACACTGTTCCAAAACATGTGTACCCAGAATCCAGTAATTGCAGTCACATGTTATTCACTGTGATTAGTTGGCAAGGTAACTGTTGTTTCTCCACTGTATCCATATTTACCAGATATGAAAATTCAGGGCTGTGTGAATTCTGCTCCTTTCTCAGCACTTATATCCATCCAACAATAAGAAGGGCCCAAATAAATCTCTCAGGAATCATCTTTACCTCGTTTAGGAACAGATGGGCCTCATAGGACTGCATGAGCCTCTGTCTCCTCTCTTGAGCCTCTGCCTTCAAGGTCTCCACGGAAGTCTCAAGCTCCTTCAGATGCTCTATAATCTTGTGAGAGGTTGAGTGGCCTCCTCTTACCAGTTTCTGTCCTGTACTGATCACTGCTTTGGTCAAAGCATCTCGACTGTTTATCTCATTCTCCAGGTTCTGGAAAGAGTAAAGAGTAAAATGATAGACCAAAAATTGAAGTTATGGAATTTTTATTCCAAAAAATGTAGTCATGCAATTCCATTATAAATTTGCTTTCTATTCACAAAGGTGGGTCAGAGGTACAGACTTGGAGTGGAGGACTTTTTGGGGGGTGAAGGAATGATCACAGAAATCAAATTTAGCCTTGAAGTTTGAACTTTGATGTATTTTTACCTCAGAGTCTGGAGGGAAGAGGTTCTAATCACAAACCTCTAATTTGTAGATTCTACTGAAATATACCCAGTTCCATTCCATTATGTGGCATTTCTTGAATGCCTAGAGAAGAATGACCAATTTGTCTGCACATTATTATTTACCACTTGCCAATGCTTTTGTAGAAGATGCATCTTTGCATAGCAGCCATTGTAAACACTGTGGGTACATGAGTGCCAGGCAGCCAACAGGACAAGGGGAGAAGAAAACTACCTGAAGCAATTCTCAAAGGCTTTACTTGAAATTAATTTTTGAAGACTGGTAGATTTTAAAACTATATGGATCCCTCCATATACTCTCCCCTGGGTAGGCAAGGCCCATGCTGTGATTTTTCTGTGAGCACACATGCATTCTTTGGCTGACTGTGCCTGAGCACCCTGAGCACAAACAAGCTCCTCAATTTTACCATTGTTCTGTTTCATTTCATACTTATGAATAAGCAGGTTCAGAGTTAGACTGCAGTGCTGTGTTCATGCAGAAGAGATGCCCTCTATGAGGACAGGAGTTGCTTTTTCAACTTAAGTGTTAAACTTGGCTGGAAAAGAGGTCTGATTCTAATCTTGCCTTTCACTTCCCCCTATTGATTTCAAGATGTTGTTGAAAGGTGACACCGTATCTGTTCCAAGCCAAGCAGCTGTTTGAAGGCATAATCTATTTGTGTGTAAATGCAGTTTTGCAAGACTTTTTTTTTCTTCCTTGGGTTAACACAGTTCGAACACAATCTCTTTTGTTGTAACAAACCAAGGACTGAATTTTGCAAATCTGGCTCATTAAGACAAACAATAGAGGGTGGAACTCACAGTATATTCAATTCTTAATTGCTATGTTAATTCTGACATTTGCTTGCTTGTAAACCAAGATTAAAAAGAAGGTGCAGAGGCTGTAGCCAATAACACATTCAGAATTAAAAGCTTATATTTTAATCCTGTTTCCAGAAGAATAGTAAGTAAAATGTCAGAGAATTTTATGATGCACTGATTTTATGGTATATATCTCCCACTCTCACAGTTAGTTGAAAAATTTTGAGACTTAGCCATTTAACAAAAAATAATCATAGCCTAAAGCAGTATCTTGTCTGTTCCTTCAATTATTTGAAATATTTTCTCAGATTAATTCAGCTCAAGCATTCTTTTCTTCTCTGAACTTAATTACTTTCTTTCCATACCAACGAGCTCATAAATTTTAGGAGTAATTGCACACATAACATTTATACTTTTAATCATGATGAAACAAGCTTTTTATTCTTACTGTTTCACAATGATTGCATCAGATGCTTGGGCTTTCTCTCTCTTTGACTGTGCATATCACACACATTGACAATTTATAGGGCCTCCTGTCTTTCCCAATCCTAGTGCAGGTTGCACAGATTTCCCCTAAAGGCACTTGACATGGCATTTAAATGGATGTCATATGCTAAGATTAATATTAAATACCAATAGCTGCTGGAAAATCTTAGCAGGAATATTTTTTCTTCCATCTTGTGTTTGCGAAGAGGCAGTACTCCTTAATAAAGAACTATCAGGAAGGTATTTATTGGTATTTGAGATGACAATATTCCAGGCACTGCTTTCTCTGTTGGCCCATTGAAACCTTGTGAAATATTTCAGCAGCTGTCTTGAAAGCTACCACTGGAATGAAGGTCAGCTAGCATAATAATTCCCTGTTCATTCCCTCCCATCAGAGCAAAAAAATTTTTTGGGAAAAATGCTTTCCTGGGAGCTCATCCTGACACATTTGAGCAATGAGCTTTCTTGGACGTACTTACGGAGATTAAAAGAATTTGTTAGGACCAAAGAACCCATGAAAATACGCACAAGTTTGTCAAATCTAGTTTGTGTTGAAAAGGCCGGGGTTTGAACTCAGTTCACAGAAAGAGCTGCTGTGTCCACAGAAGGTCTGAGGTGTGGCACTTGCATCACTGCAATGATAAGCAGGATGGTATCCTGCATGTTGCCAAGTCATGGACATATCCTTGAAAAAGGAAAGGATAAAAGTGATCCCTGGCATCCTGACTCCTGTTAGCCAAAACACAGCAGATGAAGTTTGCTAGAGACAAATTGAGTTCAGTGTTCTCTATTTGATTCTAAATACTGTGAATGGCTGTCACACAACAGTACCTGGTGCTTTTCTTGTAGACTCTGAACAGTTGCCAGGGATTTGCCATAATCCTTGGAGGAAGCCATGGGGAGCTTCTCACGAACCCAAGCCAACTCCTCATCAACATCTCGGAAGAACTGGTACTGAAGTCTGCTCGCCTCCAGATTTCCCCGCCTCTCCTGCAGAGGATCACGTAGCCTTTTGTATCTAGGTTTTAAAGATAATCCAGTAAGGACTACAGATTGATAAGGAATCAATGCAAAACACTCATTTCAAAATAGTGGAGATAAGGAAAGAAAAAAGGATATTCAAGGAAGAAAAAAGCTGATAAAAGTAGAAAAAAGATGGCACAGGCCAGGCACACACACACCTCTGCACCAGTTCATCCACTTTCTCTTCTAGTTCATCAGCAAGGAAATGTTTCTCCTTCTGGAACTGCTGAGCAGTGACCACAAGCTCTTGCAGCCTGTCCCTACGAGCAGCAATGTCTTCCTCCAGCTCCTCTTGTTTCTTCAGATGACTGTTCAAAACCACCAGATCATTATCATTATATGGTGCTTGCAGCTCATTTTCTACACCTTCCAACCATTTCTCTGTGTCCTCTACATTTCGCTGAAAATGAAGACCCTGAGAACAAGCAAGAAGAAAAGACCATTTAAACATTTAGGACAGATAATGTGATGTAAAAATCTTAGTCACTTTCAGTAAAGATTGCACACAAACGTGGAGCAACTTCCCAGTGCTCAGTAAACTCCTCCCATATATAATGGTGGTGCAAATAAAGAAGAGAATTCAGTCATGATGAAGACAAGAAAAGATGCATTAAATGCCAACAGCCTTTCTTACTTGTGTTGCATATCATGGACATGGCACCTTAAAAAACCAAACATTTAAAGGGAGAGTTCTGTTTTATAACCACAGATTTTCTGTTAGCCCAAGCAAGCATAACTCACAGTCATGAGAATTCATGTGCCTGGAGCTAGAAGAATGAAAAGCAGCTGTAGGTTTCTTTCTCAATGTGCTGGAGAAAAGATGCCCTTGAGACAGATGCAGAGAGTTGACACATATGAGTAAACACATTTTTCCTCAGTGTCTCTCTCTGGAATCTGGATCTAAACCAGCAGCAGAAAGCGGAACGGAGCCCAGCCTACAAATCCTCTTCCCTCCATAGGAATCTCCAACTATCCTGCCAATTCCATTCAGTCAGTCCACACTTAGTAGATTCTTTGCAGTAATGGTCTTGAGGAATCAGGTTGCATTGTATCACATGACACATTTGTAGATGAGACATTTAGCAGGGCAGCTGTGCTATCTCTGGAAAAGACACCAAGACCCAACAACTGGCACCCCTGTAACCACTGGCATTACCTTGTAAGCATCCTGCAGTTTGGCCCATTTATCCTGGCAACTTGCTAGCAGTTCCTCCCATAGCTCTTCCATTTCTTGCAGTCTGGACAGAATGGCTTCTGGGGCATAGTGCCTTTCATGGAGCATCTTCTCCCCTTCCTATGTCAGAAGGAAAAGGCAACGCATTCTTCCTTTGCTGAACACACCAGAATATATCACTTTTGCCTCCATAATCAAAGTTTACTGGCACTCTTATGTAAAGGTCCAGCTGCAACCTTTACCTCCTGACATAACAGATGGAGAGATTGCAGACAAAAGGCTTACTGAAATTAGGGCAGAAACTGCTCAGCAAGGGAAGCAAGAGATACAGCAAGTAGAAGTTGCTATACCAGGTCAGTAGGTGTTATAAAGAGCAACTACTAGGACTATTTCCAACAAAGAAGGCAGGGCATCATGAAATAATGTGAAAGAGATTGTGCAAACAAGTCTTTAGAAACAGATAATTTTATTGAGGATTGTAACTCCGCCCTTTAACCCCCTCTTGTTGTGTCTGCAAACAGGGGATGAAAAAGGAAAGGAAAGGAAAGGAAAGGAAAGGAAAGGAAAGGAAAGGAAAGGAAAGGAAAGGAAAGGAAAGGAAAGGAAAGGAAAGGAAAGGAAAGGAAAGGAAAGGAAAGGAAAGGAAAGGAAAGGAAAGGAAAGGAAAGGAAAGGAAAGGAAAGGAAAGGAAAGGAAAGGAAAGGAAAGGAAAGGAAAGGAAAGGAAAGGAAAGGAAAGGAAAGGAGAAAAGGAGAAAAGAAAGGGGGAGGTGTTTCTAAGATGCAGGTGAATCTGGAGGGGGCAATCTACTTTTAATGTAGTAATCTATTGCAAAATACATCTAGCAAGCACTGTGCTGAAAATAAAATTAATAAACATGTAACAGTCTGTCCTTCCAAACTTATCATCTGATCACAGCTTCTGCCAAATATCTGACAAATCTTGTCAGGCTTCCTCCATATCTCGCCAACTAGTGTGTCTCTGCAAAGAAAGCACTTGAAAACTTTTATCCTTTTTGTTGGATACATCTTATATGACTTGTTAAGGTTTATCCAATCAGGTAGGTTCTCTGCTGGAAACAAACAAGGATACCTCTAAAGTGGCATTCACCCAGAGAGATGTCCCTGAGATCAGCAGATTGAATCTTTTATTGCAGGCCACCATCTGTTTCCATTGCATGCACAGTGAATACGCATAGCAAACTCACATGAGATAGTAAGAGAGAGTGAAGAAACAGATGGACACAGAAAATTCTTGATGGACTACAAGAATAAGCTTCTCAGTATACTCAGAGACAACATGGACAATGCCAGTGAGAGGACAGTGACTCCCCCTCCCTTGTTTGAGAGCACTGTAACCCACACTGTCTGCAGAGTCTTTCATGCCAGCTGCCCGCCCTTGCCCCAAACCCCGCTTCTCTCACTGATCTGATGGAGTCCAGACGATTTCTGTTGGCCATGATCTCTGCTTGGAAAGTCTGGTGCCTCTGCAGTTTGGTCTGCAGATTGCTTGGATCCTTCCAGCTATCATCCTGGGCAATGCTGTTCTTCTCGTTAATCCAGGCAGCCACCTGTGGGGAGGGAAGAACAGAAGTAAACAAAATCTTCAGGGTTTCTTCAGTTTCTTCAGCTCCAGCCTGCCAGGCTCTCCTCTTATATGTATAAAACAGGGAACTGGTAAGTAGGGACCAAAATGAGTTGTCCTTCTGAGGTTCTGCTTCCCTAAGCTCCTGCTGCCCCCATGAAGTCGCCCCTATATATTTGTTTACTAGCATTGTTGCCTGGAAAGGGAGCTGTCTCCATCAGATAGCCCCCACGTAGTGAGAAAATGCATGGGCACATGTGTGCATGGGGGAGCATAGACAATGATCTCCCTATTTCTAAACCGTTGACAGTATCTCACAAAAAATAACTAATTTTTTCTTCTTCTTCTTCTTCTTTTTAATGGTGACACATTTCCTTTTAAGGCATTTCTTTCTTCTGCATTTTGCTGTTGTCCAAAGTACAGTAGATCTTTTATTTACTAGACTAGATGAGAGGGAAGAAGAAAAAATATCCCTTCAGTCTTATCCTCACCTTTCCCAATATTATCTCATTCCAGGCTCAATTCCTTGACTTTTCTCACAGTAAATCTGTCTGGGGATTCAGATCTGCGTAGCACAGCATGTTTTAAGAAACCAGAATATTATGAATCCTGTGTAATTGTACCTCAAAAGAATTCTTCAGGAACTTCTGCAGAAGCCTTGATTCCTCTAGCAAACGTCTGCGAGCAGCAGCATTCTCCAGTAGTCTCTGTTTTCTGAGATGAAGACAGATGTGTGAGGTAAAAGTCTACAGAATGAATTAGATAGATAAGGGTTTTCAATTTTCACCTCTAAACCACACATGATCCAATCCTCCATTCCCTAGGAGGGAAATGTCCATAATACACAGATCCCCTTGATTTGGGCTGTCAGAGAAGATGCCCAGGACACTATAGGAAAGATTGCTAGCTGATAGATATGTTTGAACTACCCATAAATTCTGTATATGTGGTATCTGCCTCTAGGAATCACCATTATTGCCTTTCAAGGTTCAAGAGAACATAAACTCAGCACGTTGCTTATGTGGGAATCCTGCAAGTATGATGGTGTTTGTCAGGGATAAACCAAAGCTACACCATCCTTTATTTTTTTTCCAATTTTGGACCTGCAGCACCTTATTCATGTTAATGCAGATGTGAGATATTAATAAATCATATAAAGTTAGACAATATTGATAAATCTGTAAATTCATTAATAAATTAATGAATCATAAGGGACCTCCAGTCTCTTTTCATAACTTTTATGTAGCTCTTTTCATCTACCACAGCAGTGAATATAACTGCTTTTACTTTAGCACTTGTTTAAGATGAACAATATGCAAATTGCTAGTAGGAATAAAGTGATCCACATGAAAGGGCAAGATCTGATCAGAAAATTTGCAAATGCCCTAATGGATAATTTTAGTGGGGCTTAAAGATCAATCCCATTAGAGCAGAAAAAAGCAGTTGTCTTGGGAATGACCTCTCTTGATGGTATTTAATGATAATGAAGTTTTTAATGGCATGGCAGGCCTTCTGTTTGCAGCACTGTCCCTAAGGCCAGGCCAAAATACAGAATTACAGAGAAACTGCCTTTTTCTGAATCCTGCTCCTCCTCCTCTAACTGCATTTTGGAAGTCTCCTAATGAAATATGGCCAATTTGGGAAGACCCCAGTGCAAAACCACGAAGTTGAGCAAATGCAAACCAGCCTACAGTTCTCTTAAATCACTTAAAGACAATGATCACATGAGGAGAGTCTCATTGCAGAAGAGATTGGTGGCTGACATGGGAAGGATTTGACGTCACCTCCTCAGAACAGCTTGGTATCTGTTGCTGATGTTTTCTGAGTCATAATGCTTGTTCTGTGTTAGCTGCTGAGCAAATGAAGCCATCTCGTCGATTTTCTCCATCTGAGCTTCCAGGGCTTTCTCAAACTGTGTGTGTTTCCGCTGCAGGCTCTCCACACTAGACACTGAGTCCTGGATAGAATTCAACAAAGGGAAGCTGCCTTCAGTCAGACTTTTTCCATCCAAAACACTTATAATCCAGAAGGTAAAGGGCATTTACCCCACACTGGCAAACTAGCTGCCAAGAAAATTATTGTTCTTTGGAATTGATTGGCATGATCTGACACTTGGGACCTAAATAATGTTCCATGCAAGGTCTGAGGCCATTATTTCTGTGCTGGATGCTCAGCTTCTTGTGCATATTGTTGTGCTGCATAGAACACATAACTTCCCAAGAATTAAAACATCAGCCCCTAATTTTAAATCAGTCTTAAGACAGATGCCATGTTGAAAGCAAATGTGGGATGCCAAACTGAAACTAGAGTTAAGTGAACAAATATGTCACAGAATGAGGTTAAAATTAGAGTTCAGTTTCAACTCATGGAATTTGGAAGAGCTCAGATCCAGATTTGAATATGAGGACTGGAGTCTGACATTACAGTTAATCTGGAGAGAAACACCTCTTGTAATGTTTGTGAATCCCAAGCTTAATGACTCAGAGTTGCCCTTTCAGCACCCCTCTGCACTTTAATTATAGAACCAGTGGTGTCAAAACATTGTTATTGCAGTAAACTCTGCTTCTCCACTATTCTAAAGGAAGCAATAAGATCACATCAAATGGGTCAGAAAAAACCACTAAACTTCTGGGTGCTTACATGAGTCATTGGATGGGAAATTGCTCACAGAGTAATTTTCTGCACATTGCTGAGCTAAATATGATTGGATGAGTCCTTCTAAGTCTCATATACTGTAAAGAAGGGACTGTAAATACACTGAACTCTGAGATGTTTCTGTAGCCCCTGCAGAGGCAACTAAATTAGTAGCACTACCTATACAAGGTGTAGGGTGAGCTAAGTGTCAGAATGTATGTCCAGCACCCTGAACAGCTTTTGCAACCCATGCATCAGTCTGCAGTTTCAGTTATTGCAGCGTTACTGGTACTTGTGGTAGGTAACTAAAAGCTACCCTGGGTATGCCAGCAGTGACAGCAGTGATGACTTGCACCCTGCTGGCAAAGGTCCTTGGGTCAGATAAGACAAGCCAGGCTGAATAGGGCATTGAGCAACCTGGGCTGGTGGGAGGTTGGAAACGGATGATCTTTCAGGTCCCTTCCAACCCAAACCATGCTAGAGTTCTATGTTTCTATGCAGGCTCATTTTCCTGCTATAAGCACAGCAGTTGGATTGTTGCATTACTCTTCTGGCTGAGATTTCCATCCTGTGTGAGTACCAAGGAAAGAAATCTGATCCTAAACCACCAACAGGGCAGAACAGTAACTTCAGAAGGAGAAAGAGCACAGGAAGATTCAGAGCACATGCCCCTAAGTACATACAGTCCCCTCTCCTCCAGACTGATTGCAGAGAAAATTGTAATTTCTCAGAGTACATACCCCTAAGTCCTCATTAGCTAGGAAGGCCTCTTTGCTGCTGAGCCAGCTCTCAATCTGCTCCACATAGCCATAGAATTTCTGTATAGGGAAAAAACCCAACAGTCACAAACATGACAATATGCTGAAATGCTGTAAAGCAGAAGCTGACCTGACTTCAACAGAGTACACTGAAAAAACCCCAAATTTAATGATTATTTTGAAAATTACCCTAATACATGAAAAAGCATTGAAACTGCCCATACCATAAGATTTAAGTTCTCATATACATGATGATTTTAGATGGGATTTGTAGCCTAGGTCTTTATTTAAAGTACTTGACATTTTTCATTGTAGAGTCTCTGTTTGAACAGAAATTTTTAAAGTGAGATGACTGTTACAGGGAGGTATTTCTGGAAAACTGCAGCCAAAATAGTTCTTTTATTAAGAAAAAAAGCCAGGAAAAAGACATTATTCCATCCACACTAAATTTTTCTTCAGTTTTTCTAAAATACTTATCTGGATCCATGTTTTTTGGGAAGGTTATAGAATTTGGAAGAGTAGTGATGTTGTGTTCTAAGCATGTGTCTTTTTCCAGATGTACGGAGTTTGACCAAATTTTACTAAGTTTTACAGTCTTTGAAAAACATATTAGCACATCTTCCACAGAAATGTCTATGATTTGTAGAGGTAAAATCTCTCAAAGTCCTGTCACCACTGAACATGCTTGGCCCTCAGTGTGCCTTCCAGAAACCAGTGAAATACAGATTGAACACTGTGTATTTTTAGCACATCCTTCATCCTACCATCTCACAAATCTGCTGTTTATATCAAGAAAAACTGCCAGTGGCATGAGCATTCTCTCTTGAACATCATTTTACTCACCTGTAAATCTTGTGCCTGAAACAATTTTATATATTGCTCCTTCCATGCTTGGATCAGTTCAGACCAGGCTTGCTGCAGTCTGGAGAGGGACTGGTGAATCTCAGGGGTTGCGTAGTGACCAGAATTGGCGAGTTCTTTACCATAGTCACTGAGAGCGTTGAATCTTTCCACTCGGGCCTCAATCTCCTCCTAAAATACATTACAAAGGTTGATGTCAAGGATTTATGAAAAGCCAGTTATTCAGAATACAAGCCTTAAGGGGGAGAGTTTGGGCTGTAGCTTTCCAGCACTAATATTTGTATGGAAAATCATTCATCTCTGAGCTATGTTACTGCAAGGGCATAGAATTGCCTAAGAGAGAATAAATGTAAATAATAAATGACTTTATTGGTCTAGGAACAACTGTTTTCCTAAAAATGAAAATGGAGATTTAGTTAGAAACAGATTAGAAAATGCTGAGATACAAATGAACACGATTTCAAAGGTCCTTAATATCATCCCCCAGTCTTCCTACATGAAAGTGGTTCTTTTAAGAAACAGTGCCTAGAATTTTTCCTCTCCCAACAAATAAGTTGTCATCAGATTTTTACGTTAAAGACATGGGTTTACTTCATCTTGTGTTGTTAAAATGAAATACATTTAACTTTTGCCCCGGTCTGAGGAATGAATTATACACCTATGCTGAATCCAGAAGGTGAAAGCATAAAAAGCAATTATGACCCCTGCAAACTGAATGTGGAATTTTTAATGTAAGCAATTTCAAAATGAAAATAACTATGGACTGAAATAATACCATGTATTAACTCATAAACTGACTTAAAACTAGAGCACGTACTATTAAATTTCTGAAATTAGAACTGCTGCTTTTAGAGATTTTTGGGGTGGTGGTGTTGCCCAATTATAGATCACACAGCTACAAAATTGTAATTCAAGTATTTTTAAAATTCACATTAGCATCTCATGTTCAACTCTAGTCTCTCCTTAGGACTTTGGTTTGAGCCTCTAACTAAAATGAAAAAATCCCTCCTTCTTGCCTTGTCTGTAATTTTAGTTTAGTCAATGTAAGAACATAATGCCTGAATTCCTCCTCTTCCCTGTGACTGTCTCCTTAGAGCAATTTGGGCTCCTTGACTAAGAGATATTAAAGACTTAGATCTTGCCACCATTTAAATTTGGAGTACACTACATCAGTGGCTTGTGATATTTCTAATATGACAAAGAACTGTTAGCAAAAACATTCTTAAGTGATATGAGAAAGCATTGTTAAAATGGATGACTCTAAAGGAGGAGGGGATTTCAGGTACTTCATACTGAATTCAGGTTTTAGAGAATTAATCAGAATCTATAAGCTGCTTGTGCTAATAACAGGACTCACAAAGCACTGGGTATTAGTAATTATTCTGTGAACATGATTTTTAAAAGTAAAATAATTGCAAAGAGAATGTAGCACAACAGCTGAAAGATAGCTATGATTCTTGGAAAAAAGTAAAATATTGACTTTTTTCCTTATGTTAATTAAAATGTCACTCCTTTTAGAAAAAAACCCCAAAAGTATTATCCAAATTAGCCACCAAAACATTAGTAAGGTAATTATTACTGGGATATGAAGTGTTTCTGAACTGAATGTGTGGCACCATTCAGTGGTAACTAACTTTGCTGTGTGAAACAAACTGCTGTTTCTATTTTCTTCTCAGGTAAATTAAATTCTTATGAAAAAATCTAGCTCGAAGCAAGGATTAACTGGCATTAACTTCTTTGGCAATATGAGTAAGGAGATGAGCAGTGACATGATGTGGGACTGAGCCTGTTTTTCACCATCAGGCTTGGACAGCAATACAGGTGAGCTCATGGGGCTTTGGGGCCTTTTTGCAAAGCCAGCCCATGAGACAGTTTTGTCAGTATGTAGGTGATTTCTATCCCCAGCCTGGTACTGAAACCAGGTTTTTTACCATGTTGTGGACAGATGCATGCTGTGCACACAGAAAGGTTCCCAGTATGTGCAACTGAAACCATGGGAGATACTTGCCTTTCTCTCCTGATGCTCCTCAATCATACTTTCAGCTTCATTTGCACTTTTAGGCAGCCCCCCTGCTTCCATTAAAGCTCTGGTGTTCTGGGCCCAGTCTAGTATCTCCTTCGTCTCCAAGTTAAATTTCTGCAACTGGTACGAGGCTGCCAGCTTCTCCTTCCTGCCACACAAGGTGCAGTTCAGCATTATCTGACATGGAATTATCCACTTGCCTCTCCCTCCCCATTTGCAGAGGAAAGTATCTTAACAGAAGCCAAATTAAATTCATTCAAGCTTTGCCTTACAGTTCCTAAGAAACCTCATGTTAACAAAAAACACAGGAGATGCACACTGCCTTGGAGACAATATGCTTACTAATTTTTCTACATGAGTTCATTAGCACAAGAAAGGTAAAAAGCCCCTTCATATCAGTTGCTTACAGCAATGATTACAGATCAGGATTAAGCCTTTCTCATTTTGGAAAGTTTTGAGAAAAAAAAATGTTCAAGAACCATCCAAAAATAAGTCTTTCACCAAGGTTTTATGATAGCTGCAATTTGATAGTCAGAAGGAATTTTAGTAACATTATTTAATGGGATAAACCACAAAAACATTGTATTAGTTTTCCCAAAGTCACATCAGTAGAAGTTTTTGTGTAGCAAGTTGCACTTTTCCCAATGCAGGTGTCTTGGGCGCCTGTGTATACTTTATAAAAAATCCTTTAAAACCTTTAAAAGACCTCTGGCAAGTAGGGTTTAGACCCCAGGGAGCAGCTTTGCTTCTGCTAAGAGATATTCAAACAACTCTAAGCCTTCACCTTTGTTTGGCCTGTCCCTGGAGTCGTAGCCAGTTGTTTTTCATCTCCTGTTGCTTCATGGTCAGTTTGTCATTTATGGATGGATTCCTTGTGGAAAGGCGGAAAGATTCCAGTTCCAGTGGCTGGGGAGAGATTTATAGTGGGGTAAATTTATGCCAAATGCTTTTATTCATACCTGAGTTTGCCTTTCAGGAAAGATAGTTCATTTTAAGACCCCAGCTCTCAAAGGCAGTTAATTAAATTACAACAACAAAACATACAAAGGGATATGTAAGACGCAAAAAATAATACAAATGTATTTGTGAGCAAACATCCATGTGAAGAAAGATCTCTGTGCATTGCTTTGCATGCACAAAAGTTTATATAAAATTTAGAAAACAGTTTTGCAGAATATGACAAACAGGAAAATGAAGTGCTAATTCTAACTTCTGTTAGTGGTCTGATGAACAGTAATGAATGCTCATCAACTCAGGTTTAAAGTTGAAAACTTTCTTGAGAAATTCCATAAAGTTGATGAAAATGAAGAATTCTAATTATGCAGAACAGAAAATATGCCAGGCTGGGTTTAATCCTTAAAAAAACAGTACAGTTATTATACAAGAAAACCCAAACCCACACTTTGCCCATGTCCCCCATGCAGCCTTGCTTATGCCTTCTAGTAATCACCCACGTTTCACATGAGAATTAGCTAACAAAGTCTCAGTGTTGAAGGTACCACACATATTGTCACCATTTTTATACTACTGCAAAGAAAAAGTTTTTCATGTTTTCTGTATTAAAGGGCTTAGCACTGGCCAACAGTGAAAAAAATGTGAGAGGTTGTCATTGGATTTCTGCTACTGTGGTTCAACAGGATATATTTCTTTTTAGTAAAAAATATACAAATATAAAGGAGCTTAGACCCATATTTAATGCTCAGTTTAATTTAGTCCTAGATGTGCAAACTGACCATTTTACAAAAGCCAGAGTGGGGATCAGGCAGGGAATTATAACCTAGAATTTCTGTGTTTGATGTTTGTGTCAGGAAACTATGTACAGTATAGGGTTTGCATTTAAGTGCTGAACAGAAGAAGAGTTGTGATTTTGGTTCAACTGAGTAGAGGAACTGGGGGAGAGATGGAATCCATGCTTTCCAAAATGTACAGGACACTCTCATCTGGCTTGTAGGTGAGGCCCAGAGACTCAGATAACGTTAAAAAGGGACTTTTCTTCTTAGATTTTGTGCATCAGGAAGAATAATATTTGATAAGATAAAGTAGGATTAAGGAGCACAGTATTTGCATGAGAAGAAATTTATGCTGCACTTGCATTGCTGAAAATTCCTGCTAATCAATCTGAAGAGTAACAATGACTTTTGCACAACATTTTCAAGAAGAAAAGTAAAATTTTTTAAGTATTCTTTGTACTTCCCTACTTCTTACCTCCATTTTGGACTTAATAACACTGATTTCTCTCTCCATTTCTTCATGTCTTCGAATCAGGTTTTCCACACTTTCCACATCTTTTCCATAATCCAGTGCTTGTATCAATGCACTCTGGAGAGGGCAGTGGGATGTGCAAACAGTGAAGATAACACCAAACAAAAGGATCAGTATCTTAATTATTTCAAAGAGCTTCCTCCTTCACCTCTTTGCCATCTGAATGTTCTTATTGTCTTTTTAAATATCAATAGAGCACATTGTCTGCTCTCCTTACAGAGATGAAACAAGAATCCACATCTCTTTGAACAGTCATAATCCTGTTTAATGTGCCTCTGGCCATTCACAGGTAAAACAAAGACAGGCGTGCCTCCCTGCATTTCTCAATCTTTCTTTTATTCTTTTTTTTTCATATACCAAACCAGAAAAATATTTCCCAACAAATTGTGGCACAGAAATTCAGGTGTGTGTTATGAAAATATAAAAATAATTTACCCTTGGGATTCTAAGAAATTAAAGTCCATAAAATGAAGAAATACATTTTTAAAGTTGTTATAAAAATTTCAAGCTGAAAGTCTTGTAATCTTAAGTAGTACCATTTGCCTACTGACTTATAATTAAATAAATATAATTACTTACATTGATGAAACAATTAGTTTTCATATAGCCTTTTTTTCTGTTAATATCAAAATTATAATTCATGATCAGCATTTTTACCTCCATTTTCTGCATGAATAAGATTGATAGAGCATTTTTCCATTTCAATTAATCAAAATTGGAAAACTTACCTTCTCAGTAATTCTTTCTGTGATGTCATCTATTTCTCTGATTAAGGCATGAATCTCTAGGGCTCCTTCTAACTTCTTCCTGTATGCATTCAGGTTACCATGAAAACTGTTCCACCTTTAATTGGAAATAATATTTTAGAGATTTATTTCAGAGGTAAGGATTTCCACAACTGGGTTTCATGATGTTCATATTTAAACAAAGCCAGAGGTTTTCTGAAGTACCTCATATATTGATCCCCCAATCTTCCATAATAGGGGGCTCATCACAGGGATAAAGCATTAGCCTGAGAAGGCTATCTGGTTGTATTTATTCCATGTCTTCAGCATGGCATGGGGGTTAAAAGCTAAAACTGATCCAGTTTCCTTAAACTCTCAGCAATCTCACAGCTGATATCTTCATGCTTTTTTTTTATTAGATGGTGGGCTGCGGAGCAGCAAAAGCACAAGGCAATTCACCAGGACGATTGTGTGAATAGATGGAAGTGTCTAAACTTCATGAATCTTGTGTGCCAAGTGATGGGAAACAGAGTATTTGAATCCAAGGCTAAAAACATGACTTTGGCACTTCTGGATAAAAATCCTTCTAAGCTACCTGCTCTGGGAGTCTGGAAAGACAACTCCAGTGTCTGGTATTTGGTAGTGGTGATATTAAAGAAGAAAACAAATGTTCCAATTCCTTCATTTATCTCAGCTGAAGACACCTAATTTTCCCTTCCTGTTTTCTGCTTTACACAGAACATTTGATGGCATACTCACTTCTCATTGAGCTGCTTTCGGCGCTCATAGATTGTCCTTGTTTCTTCCTTGTTCTGCCTCTCCAGTTTCATGGCCAGGGCATTGATAGCCCTGATGTGAGCATCGTCCACTGTTGACTCCTGTAAAGTGAGAAAGGGAACAAAGGTACACATTCAAATTGCTTGTGACTGAGTTTTCCGTGGAGATGTGAAAATCAACACAAGCAGCAAGAAGAAAGTGTTTTACCTCATTAACATCTCAGACACATGGAGTTTGCTCTACTAGAACTATGCCTGATGAGAAGACAGTAAAGGCAGGAAAGAACATTTAATGGCTCTAGATGCAACAATGATCTTGGTCTAGGTGAGGGCCCTCAGACCCTCAGACACACATTTCTAAGCCAGATATTCCAGCAGGGTTCATCTGGTGAAGAAACACAGATGCAGGTGCTGGTTACATAGGTGGCAGCTGTGAACAGCTGATGGGTGGCAGGTTGTTCCTCTGTCAGACAGGTAATGATGGGCTCCTGGGCCTACTGGCTGTTTTATCTAGGTGAGCTTCTGTCCCCAAGTGCCTTCTGTACTGTAGACAACAGGCTCAAAATCCATACAGCCTTGGGAATCCAGACAACCTATGCCACTGTGTTTCCTCTAAGGCTAAGTCTTCTAGGAGACTTGCTTCCCACACACATACCATAGAAGGGATAATATTTGCACATCACCCATATAATCTGGAGTACAGTGGGATAATTTTTCTTTTGGAGCACTACAGATGGCCAACACCGAACACTGCTCCAAGATTCAAAAACATTCTTTATTTTTCTGAGACAAATAAATCACAAGTTTAGCAGGGAGACAATCACTGGTGTAAAGAAGCACAGCTGCAAGATGCCAGCACACCATTAATATAAGTATTCACTCCACTGTGTGTTTTGTTTATGCTGCATCCATACCAGTATGTGTGCTTCCATGTGTGCTTTCCTATTATACACAGCCATAAAGCAAATGAGACAAACCAGCAGACAGTCAGATATTCTTCAGAAACCCTACAGTCTCCTCTCTTGGGAAATAATAGCAGCACAGTGAATAGAAAGTCTGGCAGCCATCAATGCAGGATGATTACTCTCCTGATCTCAGATTTTTCTAGTGGGAAAACCCAGACTGGATGGATGCACACACTGTGCCAGAAGCAGCCTCCTCTGTTTGTATCCCCTAGGAAGCACTGCATAACTGAGCATCAGCTTGATAGCTCATAGCTTGATAGGGCATAACTGCAAAACTGTCCCAGCTTTTTATCTGCAGGAATCATGTTCAGGGTGTTACAGGAGCAGTGGCTACAAGCCAATAGTGTCCAAGGCCAAGAGTTTCAGGAGTGGCACATAAGATCTACCTTTGTTTATGGAAAAACTTTCCTATTCAGAGGCTTATGCTGACTGGAACACTGGGTTGTTTCTGCCCTATTAATCATCCTTTTGGCTGGTACAAACTGTAGAAGAGCCCTTGCTCAATCCCTTAGCTCACAGTCAGCTGGTGAGTACAATGAATGTGTCTTCAATTTACTAATTCCCTGGTGGTGAAGCCAAATAATTTGGCTCTCTATCTAAATCCAGTCATGCACTGTCATGAAATTCTGCTGGGCTTTGGAACAGTGGGCTCAGGGGTTTCTCCCTGGTGTCAGGCATATCTGCACTGCCACCTTGCATAGAAGAGGATTGTCTCCTTCTGCTACTAGGCAACAAGAGTAGAAGATAGGAGCTGATATAACAAGAATCAACAAAAAGATAACAGGCAGACAAAGGATAAAGAATATTAGGAGATTGCATTAGAGTAAACATCACTCACAAATTCCTAACACATCTCCTTCCAGACTTTGCCCACAATTTCCAGACTAGCAAACCAGCACAGTAATCTTTCCTATGTGACACACAGACCTCCTAGGCCTCATCTGTAGCAGCTCACACAAACAGAGAGAACAAGAGGTTGCTGCCAGTGCACCCCCTCTATATAAGGCCTCACAGCTCTCACGGTGGGAGCTGAACACACAGCAAGGTTTGCCCCTGTTCCTCAGGTTTGGTTCCTGATTTGGCACATCTCACTGGGGGCAGGAGAGGCAGCTGGCATGACTCAGCATCGTGAAAGAGGGACAGAGATCTCAGCATTGAAAGGCGAAGGGTGCAGCTGTCTTGTCACATGGCTGTTATCCAAAGAGTAAACCACTGCTGTGTTGTACTAAATGTCTGGTTACTAATGTTATGATTCATGAGTAACCACGTGTGCTGTATAAACAGAGGCCCCCAGATTTACATGCTTAATTTGGATGAAGGAGTATGAGAATGAGACTGTTCCTCAGGAGGAGAAAATGGAGAAATAAAGGATAGAAATAAACAGGTTTTTTTTTTTTTTCCAGGCTTGTCTATGGAAAGTCCAGATCAGTTCTCAGATTCAAACAAGCATGGCTGCAATAAACATTTTTAAACCACCTTTGGGTGGAAATCACTGTGACACTGCAGATTGCATGAACCAAACAAAATCTGCTCAAATTCAGGCTCACACAGTGAGTTTTCCAGTCATTTGAAGCAGTCTGAAATTTTAGGTTGTGTGGTTGACAGCTCTGCCTAGACATCTTCAAAGCAGAAGGCATAATAAGAGAAAATTCTGTAAATTACTTTTGAGGTAGTGATGTTTCATGTCACTTTGGTCTTACACCTCCTCAGAGCACTGGAACTCTATTTGCTAACTGGACTGAAAAGTTACCTGCTGCTTGCAGCCATGCAAGGCATGAGCATGGAAAACACCTCTTACCCCTGATGTTGCTCCACGGAACTCATTCAGCTTTTTCTTGAGCTGCAGGCAGTGTTCATAGTCATTTCCCACATCACCTACATTAATCATGACCTCCTGGGGAAATAAGCAGCAAACAGAAAAATATTTAGGTGAAGAGTACAGGAACACAGCAACTCCCAATGCTTATCCTAAAGTAGTAAGTTCCATTATGTGTCTATAAGTCACCAACCTACAGCTTCTGAAATAGTCTCTTCTGATCTTTAGATAATTATGAGACTTGGTCCCAACTCCCTTTTTGATCTATTACTGGCTATGGAAGCAACCTCTGAATGAAAGACATTCTTCCTTTATTCCTACGAAGAGAAACTTTCAGATTTGATGTATAATGTGAGTGAAGGCCAGCTGCCAAATGTTTCAAGTCTCTTCCATTCTGATCTGCTTTCATTCTTCTGTCTCAGTAGAGACACATGAGTTGGCCACAAATAATCACAAATTTTTCATGTGCACAATTTACATGAGATGTGCTAATACTGCCCAGTTGACTCTGGTGTGGACAGACTCCAGAGAATTTGTTCAGTCATTCCTTTCATATTGTTTGTAGAACATGCCTTGATTCTTCCAGACAAGAATCACCAGGCAAATATCCTGGAAGACGACACATTTATCAGAATGTCATTGCTAGATAGCAAGTCTTTAGTGTGCTGCTTGGGTTAAATACTAAAACCCGCTTGCCTTCTCCCTGATCCAGGCTTCCACCTGGTCCACCTTCTGGAGAAATTCGAGGAAGTCCCGACTGTCCTCCAGCATCTTTCCACGAGCAGCAACAGCTCTCTTCAGCTTCTCCCAGTGCTCCTGAAGCACCCGGACTTGGCGACGGATCTCTCCTGATTTTGGGTGGCCTTTTGACACCAGGGCTTCTCCTTTCTTCATAGTCAGAAGAAGAAATTAGAAGTTAAAGTTGCCCCATTTTTAATGGGATTACCACATTGCATGACCTTCCTAGGAGGACTCTTTCACCTTCCTCACCTGGATTGAACAACAGATTACTGATATAAATTCTTATCACCCAAATGATAAAGCCAGCTGGAAAGCTTTTACATCTGGAGGAAATATAGAATCATGGAACACTAGGATTTGAATATTTTCCTGCCAAGAAAGATATTCATGGAATGGGAACACCAAGTATTACAGATGACTGTGCCCTTTAGCTACATGATTCACCCAGTTCCAACAAGAATATTCACAAATTGGCATGAAATCCTATTTGCCTTTTGTAGGAGTAATCATGTCAGGCAAGGAAGAAATCAGTGTATATTTTCCTCTTTAGGCTATAAGGAAAGATGGAAGTTCCCTGAATGCAGCCAATAAAGTACCTCCCTGTTGTAAATTAACAGCATTACATTTCCATGACAAAGCCACTGGGTTCTTGTCACACCAGTAGGATAATTGATGCAGAAGTGATGACCAAGCTACTCTTCCTTTACATTTTCATCAGTCTGTCCATCTTTGGATGAGCACTAATAATCTGTAAAAACACTAACAGAGTGAGAGGGTCACCTTATTAACAGCTGTGATGATTTCTTCATTTGCTAGAATCTCTGCCTCAAAGACCTGATGTTTCTGCAGCAGCTTCATCTTGTCCTGCAGGTTGCTGGGGTCTTGTATGGAAGGATCCTCCAGCTTCTGCATGCGCTCACTGATCCAATCTTCTGCCTGCAACGTTGAGAGGCACTCGAGTTAGCACCACAGCTTCCTGGGATCTGGGGCCTCCTCCCAGGATATGTCGCCATTCTGTGCAAGTGTCTGTACCTGGGCTGGATAGATTGGGTGGGAGCTGACAGCTGACGTGGATCTCCAGTTTCTGAACTTATTCTACTTTGCTAAAAGCAGGTAGGAATGAAACTAGTTTTTATCTGACCACAGGAATGATGAAAAATTCTTCGAATACCTCAGATTTAGTCATAAGGCATTAACAGATTATATAGTTTTCTAAATTATGTAGAAAGAGTCCTCGAGCCTTAACATGGCATACATTTAAAATGAGACTATGACCACTGAGTCTGGGGGTTTAGGGCTCTGAGTTTTATCTGGTAGCTCTGCCACTGACCTACCTGCAAACTGGGTAAAGATCCTTTAGAATTCAGTGCCTCACCTATGAAACAGCACTAACATTTCCTCATGTCAGTGGTGTTGTGAGACCTAAATGCAAAATGCAATGCAAATAAAGATGTGCTGATGAGGTGAAAGCACTAGTCAGCTTATTTGAAAGGAAATACAACTGTGTTTGCTTTTATTCTTCATAAAATTCAAAATGGTCTGGTCAGAAATATCAGATTCAGAAAAGCAGGTGATTTGTGAGAGCTAACAAAGCAAAAGTTATGTGTTTATCTTAAGAAATAATTTTTAAGGTGATTTCAAAGTGTGCAGAATGAAATGAAGAATAGGATAGCAAGTTTTCCACAATTTTCATTAAGTTCTGCTGAACTTTAGCCCTTAGCACTGAAGGAAATATTTTCTATCCATCAAAACACTGGGAACTGAACACTTGACATAATGTTGTAACTGATCCTGTTGTCCTCAGAGCACTGAAGTAATGCAATGTTTTGACAACACAAGAGCTGCAAATTGAAGGGCAGCTTTATTAGTTTCAAAATATCTTGGCTGTCCTTGTGGAACTGTGCACTACGTGCACACAAGATTTGTCAGCTGGAGGATTTTCTCCATTAATTAATGATTTGAAATGTTGTTTCAGCTGCTGAGAGTCTATAAACAATAACAAAAATAACTTTCACTAGCACTGTGCTCTCCAGAAACAGTTTCCCTCCAAAGCACAGTTAGAGACTCAAACAGGCCACATCAAACTTGCCCAGGGCTACACATTGCCATGTGCTGCTTTAATGTCCAACACCCTCCTGGATGGCCTTGTCCCATTCCCAGCCTCATATTTGTGCTTCAGTGTCACTTAAGTGACTCTTCATTTGAATGGGAGACTCATCCATACAGCTGGAATGAGAAACAAACCAATCCCCAGGATAAAACAACTTCAAGGTTGATTTCTCTCCTACTTTTTAATTAGAAGCAGTGGCTTTAATGACAGACTGAACATCTGCACTGTTAGTGCCTTGGTTTATTTTAAGGCTTGTTTAAGATGGTTCTAGAGAGTGAGGGATCCTTCTCCTGGCCTCATGCCTACATTCAGATGTGAAGCAAAGCTGATCTGTTTTCCCAAGATCTTTCTATGGACAGATTTAATGGTTGTCTGGACAGTCATTTTCACTTCATCGAGGACAACCGAAAATCTAGGTTATGCAAAGTATAAGCACAAGATCAGACTTATTTCTGTGGGAGTCATAAAAAATGTGGGCACTACCAATCTAGAAACTTACTCTTTTAAAATATCAGTTACTGTAACCTCATGAGTACAAATGGTAAATTACACTGATTTTTTTTAATGACAGAACTATACAAAGCATATAAAGGGATATGTCTGCTCCAGATATCTAGAGATAACAACTGATTGCATAACCAAATAATACAAGTTAGTATTTGGGTGTATAAATGATTCTCTCTCTCATTCCCCTGAGATAAAGATGTAAATGTTTTTTTTATTCTTATGTACAGGATGAAAGGGAAAGGAAGTATTACTGATATCATGAGCAAGTTTCAGAGTCAGCGTTAAAACCCAGAGCCATCTTTAGAAGTCAAAACTTTTAACTTTATAATATTCCCTGTGCTATAACTTAAATACACATATTTCTAAGTAGGAACTTGCTCATTTGTATTCCAGATAAACGCTGAGTTACAGACTTCTTGGCAATAGGGTAATCTGTAAGTCTGTTTCACTCCTTTTCATGAGACAAAAGCAACATATTTCTACTGTAGAAGGGTGGGTTTTATTTTGTAAACTGCAAGTGATCTCTCAAGCTAATTATTGTAAGTCATTCTACTAATGTGTGTAGTTCTCTATGTTATTGCTTCTGGAGAGTAACTAGAAGAATTTTAATGATGTCAGTGAACACTAATTTCTGCTGACACAAATAATTCTGTTTGATCAATAGAAATTCCTTAACATGTTTGCAGGACAGAGAGTTTTCAGGGGAGTGGAACCTGAGCTATGGGTCTTGTTCTTTTAATAAGTAAGAATAAGCAATGACCTTATTGATTTCACAGCCAAACTCAGAACTCATCTCCAAATTCAACATTCCTGCGGGGACCATTTTCATACATGAACTTGTACACACCCAGAATATACTTAAAATCAAATTAAACATTCCATTCTTTCCAACAGAGAAAAAGAATGATATTACTCTAAGATATTTGGGTTTTAATTCCTTGGTGACATTCACATTCTACAGCAGTAGGCAATGATTCTAGGTTGGTGAGGTAAATGAGCACGTAACCTGAGAGCAAAAACTCCCCAAAGAACTCTTGACTGAATTTATGTGGAGAAAGTGGATGAGAATAGGGAAATATTCTTCACTATGCAGGGCCAAATCCTGTGCTCTAAGTGTGTGATTCAAGAATGAAGGGGGACCCCAGCTGCAGCACTGGTTCGAAATTACAGAGAGATGGAAAGGAATGCAAAAGTACTCCTACCTAATGGGTTGAATTTATCTCTAGAAGGGCATTGACAATTTCTCTACCAAGAGGATTTTGGGAAATTGCTCTTTTGAAATTATAACCCCTGTGCAATGCACCATCCAGTCCACCCACTCCCCTCTGCTAGTCCAAAAGGTGCACAGGCCATTACCAGTGGATTTTCATTACTTTCCTATCATGGGATAGTAAAAGCACAACCAAATAATACAAGTTAACATTTGGGTGTATAAATAGTTTCTGATAAATTTTATTGAAAGAAAAAGGAAGAGAAAGAAAAGAAAAGGAAAAGGAAAAATATAGCTCTGGTTTTGTAAACCATTGAGGACATTCCATGGGACACAGCAGCAGAAGGGGTGGACACCAGACCAGCAAGAGTCTTGAAAATGTGCCCCTGGGTCTGTGTGCTCTTGTTTATGCCAGCACAGCTCTCAGTCACACATGTTGTGCTGCCCTTTGAAGGCTGACCTAGTTTGTCTCTCCAACAGTAGTGACAGAGCAGAGCTACTCAGTTACAGGACTAAGGCCAGGACAGGAGACAAACAGAGACCAGCATGTTCTGCAGAGGCCAGTCTACAGTAGCTCCAGAGCTGTGCTGAGTCACAGCAGTGTTTTGAAGGCCTTCAATCAACACCCACTAATAAACCTTGGTTCCCAGGCCATAATGCTTTCCACTTTGTGTTCATCCTGATTTGAAATACATTTTCTTTCCCACCAAAGGAAAAATATGTATTAGCTTACAGTTTTCCTTTCAACTCTTTTATTTTAGCAGAGCTTTTGATGAGTGAAGTGGCTGTAATGGGCACAATGCCACAACAATAGTATAGTAACAGGAATGTCATTGAAGCATCCTTTTGCATGAGTGTGGCAGGAGTTGCCACACCAGCGTAGATCATCCATCCACCTAATATTGTCTGGCAAGAATGGACACTTCATCCAGTAGAGGTAAGAAGTTCCTCTGCTTTACATCCCCATCCCAGTCTAAAATTCTCTTACCTCTTCCAAGTTTTGGTAGAAAAGTGCCAGAAGAAGGGCAGTCTGCAGCTTCTCTCTCCTGCTCTGGGATAGATCCTTGATCTGACGCTTCCTCCCATGAATGACATCCAGCTTGTGCTGAATCTTTTGCCCTTCCAGTCCATCAGCCTTTTCCAACTTGCTTGCCTGTTCTTGAAGAGACATCATCTGAGGAGGCAACAGACCTGAAATTACTTTTATGCTTCCAAGTGGTGTGAAAGAAACAAAATCAAGCTCCTTTCATGGCTAAAATATTATCTTTTTTTTTCTGTAATGAACCAAGAACAGCAGGGACAATTTAACCACCTTTCCCCTCACCTTGTACTATGTTACATCTATGACATTACTGTCCTTGGACTCTATGGTGCATCCTGACTACATAAATTAATTAAAGTTGTAGCTACAGGAGTCTCTATGCCCCTGCTTATCCAGTGCAAAGAATCATGGAGCAAGCATGACATCCATGAGTGCTCAGATTTTATTGCTTTCTGGAAACCAGGTGTTGTAGTGTAGCTCTCAAAATGAGAAATCAGTCTGGCAGGGAGCTGGCAAGAGTCCTGGGAGTTCATTCTGGGGAACCCAGGCACAGCCACAGATTTAAGTGTAGCCCAAGCCTGGGAGATTACAGCAGTGGCCACCAGCCAGGCAGATTCCTTTACACACAAGTGAGCAATTCAGTATTTATTCCAAAGGTGCAGAGAGGCTGCCCATTTGGTACAGCTCTTGTATACCAAATGCATATTCAAGTAATTTCACAACTTTTTAAAATGTCAAAATACCTACTGCATTTTGTAAAATACCTACTCTATTTTATTTGCTTTAAAAGTCACTATTTTTAAATGAAAAAAGCAGAAACTTCTGATATCCATAATACAATATGAACTGCTTTAAATATTTTTTCTTGTGATTCCCCCTGTTCTGCTTACTGAGTGGTTTTCCTATCTGTTGCAAGGACTTGGGCATGGAGTGTTTTGACAGTTGTTCTCCAATGCTCTGCCTCTTATTTCCCTAAACTTCCCCATTTTATCTTTTGTTCAAGCATATCAGGCATTTCACATCTGTCACCAATTCAAAAATACCATATTAAAAATGTATATATATAATTTTAGCTCACTGAATTCCAGCTGGTAGAATATTTGTTGTTTATTTTTTTACCTTCTCATCCTGTGATGTCAGAAGCTTTTCAAAAGCCTCATGTTTCCTTATCAGTTGCTCTACTTCATCTACAGACCTTCCGAGGTCACTGCTTTTCAAATAAACCTATAAAAAAAGTTTATTATTTAAAGTGAATTAATTATCCCATAATCTTGATTCATAAAGGAAGAAGAGGTATTAACTCTGCTGCTGAGAGTACACTAAAGAGGAAAAAAAGGAACAGACGGCAACAGAAGCTAGAAATGAATTATTAGAAGTCTGTGGTCTTGAGCAAGAAAGCATTAACAGGTCTGGCTAAGGAAAGTGACCTGTCAGTCCTTATCACAATCACTAAGTCACAAGGCAGCGAATTACAAAGGTCTAAGCCATCCTTGTAATCCCAAGCAGGATCACTGTCATGTCTGAAAAATGTCCAGATGATTCCTTCTCAGAAGAGTTCCCATAACAGAGACTTTGCAGCCTGCCTGAGCAACTTAGAACAGTGCTTTATTACCTCAGCCATTAGCAGGATTTTCCAAACATCTAGCCTGAAAATGCATGGCTATTGCCATGTTACTGCCATGGTTATTGCCATGTTATTGCCTAGTTACAAACTTCCCTCTTCTTCACACTCAGGAGATCATTCCTTCTATGTTTGCTTCAGCCTTGTGCATGTTTGCAGACCTTTTGTGTACTGGGATTTCTGTCTTCTCTAGGTTAAAACTACAGTGATCTGATCAATCATTCCACAACAGCTGTGTCCTTTTGATTCTGATTATTCTTCTTGCTCTCCTCTGGGTTTTCTCCATTTCCACTTATTTTGAGACTTGATGTAACAAGTGGCAATAAGCAATAAGGCTGCCAGAGTGAAGGCTGTGATGTCAGCAGCATGCCTTTCAAGCTGCAATCTCCAGCATGTGCCTGTATATAGTGCCTGTCTTTTACACAATGCCATGAACTCAACATCACCTCAAGTTCACTATGAATTTCCAGAAACTTTTCAGAAGAACTGATGGCAGACCAGCTTGTCCCCATTTGTACCTATGCAGCTGATTGCTCATGGAAAGGTGTCACAGCTTGCATCTGTACCAAGTGAATTACATCTGTCATTTTTTCAGGCCATCATTCCAACTTACCTGCACTGATTTTATTTACTGCCTGTTCTGCCAATCTCTGAGGCAGAAAGACTTTAGTCCAAAATAACAAATGTGGTTTTAAGGAATCTGACCTCTGCACCTTTCAACTGTGCAAGTGTGCACATTTTCCAACTAATTCACACATGTCTCAAAGGCATTGCAGTGGTGCCTTACACTGTTCTGCTGTTAAGAAAAATGATTGCCCAATTATTGTCCCGTATATTCTGATATACTCGTTTTTGCCACATACAAAGGAATAGAGAATATAGTTATCTATTATCAAGAAAAAACTATGCTTTTCGGCAGGTTGACAGGAATTTATTCTTTTTCATTGGATATAATTGCCCACGGGCTTTTTTCTTGTTCAATGATGAGACAATAGCAGGATAAAATCCCCAAGTACAGGCTCTAATGGGACATGAGCAAAGACTACCCATGGATGAGGTTCACACTGAAGTGACTATGGCTGGACAGAGTTTGGGAAAATAGACTGCTGTAAAGGATTGCATCTATCAGTAGCGTGTAATGTGTGATCCATTTTGTGAGCTCATGGCATCACAAGTCTTTGGACAAGGATGAGAAATTCCAATCAGCAACTTTGCCTGGGTGAAGTGCAATTAACAAAGATGGTTGAAGAATTTAAGATCAATTATATAATGTGAAAGAATTAAGAGGCAGGAAAGAAAGAACAGAATCAGTGAAACAACACAACTGCTAAACATTTTGGAAAAGGGCTAGTAAAGGGCATGGGTAAATCTGTGTCTTTAAACCATAGATATGCACAGGAAAAAAAACCCCGAAACATCTAGAGAGATCAATCTTGCTTTGCAAAACATCACAGTCCCGTAGCAGTCTTACAGGGTGTTTTTTCATAAGAGGGAAAAGAGGTTCTTTGACAGCTACTTTAGAAAACCTGCCATGATGTTCATTCTCTGGACGACTGCTTAACCCCTGCTTAATCTTCTGCAGGAGAGGCTCCTGAAGTTTGAAGGGTAATCCAACCTACTTGCCAGGGTCTGACTGCACTAACGCCCTGGATGAACTCTTGCTCCCATCTGGGAATCTCTCTGAGGCTCAGCCCTGGACATCAGTCCTCCTGAGCTGCATTGAGGTGCACTGATCCTGCCCTGATCGCCCTGGACTGATCCCATATTTCAGCCACTACCTTGCTTTTATGCTTGACCTTCAGCTGCTCAATGGACTTTTTTTACTGCTGCCACCATTCAGCCCTCCTTGGTGGCTGTGGATAAGAGGACTGACAGCCAGACTTGGCCTGATGTTCTGGCCCATTTTTGGGCTGTGAATATTTTGCATATACAGAAAAATGCACAGATAAATATCCTGTCTAAGCCACACTTTCAAACTGCTCTGTGCTAATCCATTCCCATCACAGTAATTGCAATCAAGAAGAGAGAAAGGCCACTGAACAACAGGCCTAAGTTTATAGTAACTCTGACCCATAATTCACCAGAATGTCTAAAGAAATACATTAATGCCTCTGCTATGCCTCTGTGTGTTACACACAACCCCAACCAGAAGCTGGATACTCTGTCATTCAAACGTTAATCCTTTGATCTATCCTACTCATCAAGTGCATGAAATGATGAGAGAGATCTTTTTTAGAGTGTTACTGGATTTAGTTTGCTCTTTTGAAGAAAAATGTGTAGGCTCCAGGTCTATCTACTGTAATGCTTTATTAAACCACTTCTAATTACTATCTGTATTTACACCACTGCTGCTAACACAGACATAGAGCCACATGTTGCATCTCTGTTTTGGTGTTTTAAACACGGCTTTAAAAATTCTGTAGCTTCCTGATATATTTTGTGGGTTATCTACCATTTCTGGTCAAAAAAGATTTACCTCCAGGACTTCTATTTAATAACTGTTAGCAGTGAAACTGATGCCTGAAGAAAGGGTCAGCTATTAGTTTTCCTGCTTGTACATCTCTGATGGTAGAAAAAGACAAGGGACATCTACTGGTAAAGATGGTTATTTTCCTTAGAGAAAGAGAACAGAGACATCTGAGAGCAGGGTTGTGGGTGGTGACTCATAAGCAGCTGCCACTGGAGATCTCAGTGCCCAGCTCCCACTGAAACTCACTGAGCACAAGTGACACTGGGCATTGAAAGCTCAGTTCTTTTGGATGTTACAGCAGTGGGAAAAAGTCCTCCTGGCTACTGAAAGCTTTGGACTAAGTCCTCCAAGTCTGTGCAAGTGCTCTTGGCAACCAAGGTTTTGACACGGAGTAGGAAAACTGGTGCTCTGAAAGCAAATTTCTGCAAAAGGGAAGTGGCTGCATGCATTTCAGGGAGGCAATGGCAACGTGCTCAGGGGAGAGCAGCCCCTGTAGCACCAACAGTGCTGCTGCCTGGAGAGCTGCTGAGGTAAACTTTTCCATTTGTTTTTTACACAGAAATCTTATGACAGCCATTGTTCTAATCAGAACCACAACTTCTTTTTTTTTTTAATTTTTTTAAAAATTTTCTTATTTTTATTTAAGCATTTGTTATGTCAGTCTGCAAGCAGAATAAAAATTTGCTTCCATGCCACAACACTGGCCTGTCACCAATTACCTCACTTTTTGGCACACTTTTGGACAGGTCTCCTAACTGCTGCTCTGAATGAGACACATTGATCTCAAACACAAAACACTGCACAGCTCTCGTCAGGTAACCTACCAGGGTCTCCCACAGAGTACATCAGGTATAAACTTTATTTCAAGCTTGTTTCTATTAGGAATCATGGCCCATCATTGGGAATTGAATATTCAGCCACAAAAAGAATGAAAGACTTGGCCACTCGCTATAAAATAGATTCCTTTTCAAGTGAAGACTTCCAAGATGTTTAAAACCACAAAACGGTTTTTGAGATTTCTGAGATTTTCTGGAATAAATTTTCAAGTTATTAACAATGTAAAGCACAGAAACAGAGTTTTTAACCCTACTGAATGGGAGTTTTTCCTTATTTCTGAGTTAATTGCATAGTTGCTGCCATAAAGATCCCTTTCATATGAGTTAATGCAGAATTAAAAGCAAAGTCAATTAAAAAAATATTTTTTAAATAAACCAATACTATTTTCACAGTTATGTGACAGCATCTGCCAGCTCTAGCTTTTGGAGAATTACTGAATGAAACATTTAAGTCATTATCATAACTATGTTCTCTCTATGCCACAATTTCACATTTACATGCACTGGAAAATGACACAGCCCCAAGAGAAATTTTTATTCCAAGAAGATCAGTATTTATTTCTCTAGAATAAAATATATTTTAGGTATTTGTGCAAATCCACCTCCTTCATCTGCTTTTGCTCTTCACAGTATAACAAACTCCACAGATTTTGCCCCTCACTGCCTGCCATGGGCTTGCTGCTGAGATTGCAGGAATGCCACAGAAAATCTTTCTGTTCTAATCATATATTAAAAGTCCAAATTATCAGTTTTAAAAACCTTGACTCAAAGCATGTAAGCAAGTTCAAACTATCTGCCAAGACAGAGAAGAATAAGGTTTGATTTGACTTAATTCTGATAAAAGTAAATACTAGAAATAATAACGAAAATAATCTGAAATTTGCTTTAGCAAAGTAAATGTTCTTGATATCATGACTATATAAGGTTCACAAAAATGTTTTACTATGCTTCACTTCAGTAAAAGTTATAAGAAGGTATCATATTATAATCACAAGAGGAATAAAACACACTAAAGTTGTTCATAAAAAGAAAACATACATTTTTTTCTATCATACTGACATCTTTGTATTATTGGCATCTGTCCTCATCATCTATTTGCAAAATTATAATGTTGAATGTATTTAAAATTTTCTTCCCTCCCCCCACTGCATGCTGTGTCCTTGGCATAAGAATATAGTTATCTGATATTGGAAATATATATGGGAAAAACACAGACATAAAATGGGTGTTTTTCTGATAACTGCTATGGTTGCTTCCTTACGCCTATTTCTTCCTTCTTCAAAATTGGCAGTATTGATCCTTATCCTGTAAGTATTAGACCAGAATCTTACACCCACACAACATCGTCATTTAAATATTTACTTATGAAACATTTGTCTGAAAGCAGACTAAATTCCTCTGAAACTCCCCATAGTCTCACTGCTAGAAACTTTGCTGGGATATCCAAATCTGATGTGCTGCAGACAGTAAATTCCCTTTGTTTCCCTCAGGAAGGGGCGGTACCTCTCCTTTTCTAAGAGAGAAAAAAAAGTGATTTCTTCCTACATACTTAAATACTTTGGCTTTTGAAAGCGAGCCTTACTTTTAAAGTTACAAGCCCAGGAATTAACCATTTAAAAGGAAATTAAAACAGTGAAACAGAAAATAACTAAGAAAAACTACACTGAAGATTTGTCCAGGTGCCAGACTGGCTAAAGAATCACAGAATTGACTAGGTTGGAAAAGACCTTTGAGATCATCAAGTCCAGCCTAGCAGAGAAGAAAACCAGCTCTTGGCTCTGAAGTCTCGAATCTTCAAAGTGCTGAGCACTGTGGCCCAATGATGCAAAGTCTGTAAGCAGTTGCATGCTGTGTTAACAGCAGCACTCTAATGGTTAAAATGAAACTCTTGTTAAGTGCTCAATTAGAGCTGAGTCCTTATCTTCACTCAGATGGATCAAGCTGTAGCTGCAGCCTTGGTGACAGCAGAACACAAGTAGCTTTCTCATTGTCTTGCAAGTCATATCTAGGGAGCTGGAACATGGCAGGATGCATACAAAAAGAAGCCCATATGGTTTGGTTAAACACAACTTAGATCTCTGTTTGCAAACGTCCCTAGAAGGGTATGCAGATCTTCACCACTCTCCTCCCAGATCCAAAGGACGCAATGTTGACGGCGATAGATGGACACCCTGGATGCTCTGTGTCTCTGTGAGTTGAAGCTGTGGTGTGAGCTGGTATGTTTGGCACAAGGTTATCAGGGCATACACTTTTCACAGTGTATGTTTCCTGGGAAGGCCTCAAACCAGATCTTGTCCAACGGCTAGAAAGCAATCCTGAGCAGCAAACAGGGTTCACTGATAGAGAGAGATCAGCCCCAATTTCCATAGGCTGAAAGGGTGGACCAGCTCTATCTGAATCAAGTGTTTTGATAAGGATTTTTGGACTTGGACTTCTTCTAAATTCTCTTACCACCTGGATAGGCACAGCAGTCCAAGGAGTGGCAAGTATCAAGGTGATTTTGGAAACCTTGTGATGAGCAGGTGTTAGAGCATCACATGAAGTCTTCCTAAACTCTGGCCTGGATGAGGGGTAATTTTGAAAGACAATCAGCTCTGGACTTAAATCCTTGCTCATGATCTCATTCCCACTAGCTGAATTTTCTCTTCCAGTCAGCACAGCTGGGGACAGCCATATATCTCTGGATAAAGTCTGCTGGGGAAGGCCAGGATGCTTCGAGGAAGTCACATGGAATCTTGTGATTTGAAGAGCTGGCGACCCACCTGAAGGGAAACCTTGTTTTGGCTTCTGGGATCGTGTTGGAAGACCAGAGGGAGTTTCAGGCTCCTTCTCTAATTGTGGCATGAGCAGACTTGAATGAGCATGACTGCTTCCACGGGAACCTGCTTGAAAAGGCTTTATCATCAAGCTGCATGTTGAAATGTAAAGCTTCATTGACGTGTGGAGCTCTGACATTTGGACATTGCACTGGCTACAGCCTTGGTGTGGCAGGGAATCACAAGGTTCCAGGGATGCATGCAGATTTTTGCTGTGGAGCATAGAAGCAGCTGGAATGGCAGACAGATCAATGTTTAGGCGTGATGTCCAGCTTGATGGAGCTTTGCAGGAAAGAACATCTGGGGGCAAGGACAGAGCAAGCTTCAAGGGATCACGTTTTCCAGGGGAAATACGATGAACACTTTTTTCTCTTTTTGAATATTGCTTGTAAGATGCAGATGTTGACTGAGTTCCAGACCTCTCATACCCATGGCCCCAAGGATCCTTGCAAGCACCGGCACACGTGGATGTCTCATCAGAAGGACTGACACAATGACTAGTGCTCCCAAAACCTTTCCTCTGGTCTGTGTGTGCCAGGATGACATCTAGCCTTGAACAGTAAGACACACTGCTGGGTGGTGAGATGGCATTTCCTGGAGCAAGCTTGGCAGCTGATTGACCAGTGGGAGGATGCCAAGGTGGCACTGGCATCCTTTGAAAAGGCCTGTCCTGCATAGCAGATTCAAAAGAAGGAGGTGGGGTCGTTCTACAGGAAGAGAGCAGCACTTCCACAGTGGAGACGTAAGTTGCAGAGGAAGGTGTGCAGCGATGGTCCCTGTATGACATTCTGAAGCTTAGTCCTAAATGATGCAAAATTCAAAGTCCCAGAGGCTTGCCTTTCCCCCTATGCTTAAAACCAAGTCCTAATCCTTTTTCCTTTGGCACTGGAAATTTCCATTCTTCCTCTGAAGCAAAGGAATGAGAGATGAATAAACATTCTCCAGGAAGAAAAATATGAACAAAAAAAATCCACACTCAAAATAAAAAATCTCAGCTCTTCTAAAACTGCTACCACCTCTTGTCATGTCTGCAAAGCGATATGAGTGTGGGATGGGCTGAAAGATAAATTACGGAGCATACGGCTCTGCTCCCTGAGCGTTCTGACAGTGAGACTGCAGACAGAGTAGGAGGGAGCCAAAAGTGCCTGCCAGAGACAGCCTGCAAACTTGCTGTTATTTCATCTGTGGAAAAAAGAAAAGCAGCTAACCTGAGCAATGGATCTGCTGCTGTGAAAAGATCAGAACAGAGCAGAGAGTATTGGATACAGTTTCTGCTCAAAGCAAAAATGATTTTTTTCCTTCTTTCCCTTTTTTAGCTGTTAATTGTCTGCACTCTGCATGATGAGATCTCAGTTTGCAGCTCTTGCAAGAGATTCCTACAGAAGTTCCATCCAGTTGATGGCACAACTGAATTCATAAAAAAAATTAAAAAGATAGATATTTGCCTAATTTGCTTCACATGTGCTCTATTTTCTTTAGCATAGAACAATGGCAGACAATATTCTGAAGAAATCCTTTGAAGGCTTAAGTAACTTGGATGTAATAGAAGATGCTGGCTTGAAGTCAAACCTGTCACAGTGGCACAGACAGCGAATGAAAGAGCAATTCTCAGTAGTAGTTCTTAGTTTAAAATACTCCTCTGTTACCTTCTTCCTTCCCCTGTTTCTTGCTTCTGGTCTATGGCATATGAAGTACTGACAAAATAGGATTGAAAAATTATGACATGCTTCCTTACACAGACATTTTGCAGACATAAAAAGTGAAATGCATGTAAGTGAGCCTTGACTCAAACAGAAAAGTCAGAAGAAACGCAAAGGGTGGAGAGATTGCTTCTGTTTGTTTGCCTGATAGGAATCCTTTTTGAATGCGTGTTTCCTTTTGTCCTTTCTGAAAGCAGAAAATGATGAAATTCCCACTGGGAAAATGGTTTGAGAGTCTTCAGCAGACGCCCTGGCTGAATTTTTTTTTAAACATGTTTGAAAAATCTGCTTTCCTATCATCCTGCTTGTCTGTATTACATTTTAATTCTATATAGTTGTAACAGAGTTCAATCCAAAAGGAATAGACTTCTCTTCCAACAGTTCCTCAGCTGCAGAAAAGTGAAATCCAAGTAGTGACTAAGAAACGTCACTCCACTGTCAATTTTTTTTATTTTGATCTACATGGCAGATGGTGGCAGCTGCAAAAGATAGCTTGACAGGAAAGTGTGGTCTGTGTGGAGAGCTGTTGGAAGGTGCAGCCGAGTATCCACACTTTACTATTCCACTTTCTGGATGCTTAGTGTCAGTGAGGAAAACTGAGCACCAGACTCCTTGGAAGTTCACAGAGAGGATACTATGGGAAAAAGATTACGATCACAGAACTGCTCTTCATGGTTCTCAAGGTCACAATCCTCATTCTCTGGCTTTGCTTTGGCTGAAGAAACTTGGGGTTTCTGATCCCACCAGGAGCATTTACTTATCCTCTGATGAGCACTGACCCCTTTTGTGGCAGCCTACATCACAGCCTATGGCAATGGCAAATTCATCTGAACAAAGAAGTAATATGACGTGCCATTTACCTGTAGAGAAAGTGCTGGGGCCATACCAGAAATGCCAGGCACATTACCCTTTCATGTATGAGTAATACAGAGTTTTGTAACCAGGACTTGCAACTGAGGGGTAAAAAAATCACCTAGTCACAGCAGCTTCCTACACATTTACCCCTGCATTACATAGAGCAAAGCAGATGCTGTGGTGATAGTGCCTCTGTGTGTTGGCTGATACTGATTTGATGAAAAGAGAAAACATATAGTGGCCAAACTTTCATAGAATTTACATTTTCCCTGATAAGCTCCCATGCAGGAGCTTAACAATGATGTACCACTGCTTGGCAGGGAATTTAGATAGATATAATGCAAATCATGTCATTTGCTACATAAGCAACAAATAGTGGGCAGAACTATGTAATATTTTACCCCAGAAACCTGAACCTAGGTGAAACTCTCTGCTTCATGTCACAAACTCCAGAATGCAGGTCACACTTACCAAAAGAACCAATTATAAGGAATTATGCAGACATGCAATTCCTTCAAGGAAGGAGTAGCAGAAAGCTCCAGGCCCATGTGCCACAGAGGGTTAAGTATCACTGCATGGCACTGCTCAGTGTCAGTTTCCAAAAGGATTTAGTGCCAGTGACAATAAATAGGATTTAGCACGGGCAGAAAACAGAGCTCAGTGCAAAATGAGAGCCATTATATTTTGTTGTCAGTGGTCTTGGAGAATGAAGAATTATTTTTCCTTAATGAAAAATGAAAAATTTCCTTAATGAAAAAGAGGTGCAACGTCCTCCAGCGTTGCGTCAATACTTCAGCTTGGCAACCTGCAACCCATTGATGTGGTTTGCATGCCAAGTCCCAGCACAATTGCAGCAATCCATCAATTCATGAGCTTGCAGAGTGACTGCACTCTGTCTTGTAATAGCAAATGCCAGGCCTCCTCAAACTGGAACCTTTTAAAATAGTTACATGAATCAAAGAAAGTGCAAGAAAGACAAAATATAATTCAATAATGGTGGAAAAAAAATCTATTCCAAGAGCTGCAAAATGCTGATAATAAGAACATCCTTCTGTCTCCTTGCATTGATTATATCTGCCCTCTTTTTTCATGAGAGGGCCTTTTTCACTAGCTTGTTTTTCTCAACTGCATCAAACAGACGTTAATACTCCTTACAAATTCTTTCATTGTTGTTCTACACACTCATTGCAGAACTGAGAAGTCAATACACTTTCCTGTATTAACTCACACTGCTGACATCCATTTTCCACTAGTTGCATTTTCCCAGCATAACTCTCAGCCTGAGGTGAGAATTCCAGCAACACCTGCAAAGCAAACTCCCTTCAAACCCTCTTTCAATTCCCTTTCTCTTTGAATCCTACAAAATTTGCCAGTGGTTGAGCAGCTGGCATGCTGAGATCTGCTTGTAAAGTGGACTAATATTGGACTCTTGTCTCCCTCTTCTGTTGTGATGCTCATATGTTCTTTTCCCTCTTATGTACATTTGCAGTGAATTATCCTTCAGGTAAGGATCATCTAGTAGTTTCTGCTCCACACCCAAGCCCCATGAGAAAGGAGAGCTTCTTGCACACTGCTACAGTCCCCAAGTGATACCACAATGCAAAAAATACCAATAAAAGAGACTGCCTTGTCTGTACACAGGAACAAGGATTTCAAGCTGTAGTTGAACAGTAGTGCCCTTTTTAGTTTGAAAGAGTTTATGTGCTTGAAGAGTTTTAACAGCTTATTTCAAGTTTATATTTTATAATTTGCTCACCTCCTGTGAGTTCAGGAGCATGTCAAGGTGATCCCAATCCTTGTAGAACATTTGTTCTTGGTGTATTTTCTCCAGCCACTCCTTCTTCTGTTTCCATGCATTGTACACATTTTTTTTCTCTTCCAACAAAGCCTGTAGTTTCTGCTGAATCTGAACAAAATTTCCAATTAAAAACTTGATCCAGGTAAATTGAGAGAAGAAAGGATTAAGTGGAGTGGTGGATAATCCCTTTAAATTGCAGCAAAATTATTAAACAAATAAAAAAGTAGAACAAGTTCTAGCACTACTGTCTGGGCAGAGAGATACCACAGGTGCCTCTTTTCTGTAATGGAGAAGTGCTTCTTACAGCAAATACAGCAGTCCAAACCAAGAGCAAAGAAAGGTAACCGTTTCTCAAGTGTGACTTCTAAAATCAGATCCTAATTCTTCATTATCTTTAAGCATTGAGTGCTATTATAACACTTCAGATTTTTATGTGACAGATACTAAAATATAAATTTTCAACACAGCATATTCTTCTAGTCAGTGAATTCATGCCACAAGGTTAAACTTCATATAACTTCAGCTTTCAAATATTGTATGTCCACAGGCCTCCTATGAATGATTTTTTCCTACCTTTTTCAACAAGCAAAGGACTTTACAGTCAGCAAGATTTCTAGTTGCTATAGTCATACAGTGCAATATTCAGCAAATTTTCAGGAAAGAGCTTGATGAGATGGGAGAGTGTTGTCTGGGTTTTTGCTGTTCTCCTCTGTCTCTTTAAGGTGTTTTCTAAAGTTTCATTTTTAGCTTTCTGTGCGTACTTTTTGCAATGGAGTCAGATACAATTTTACATAAACAACCTTTTGTTATTGTAACCATCTAACAATGTTTACATTCTTCTCATAAGGAGGAGACTGTAGATGGACTGTTGGGTTGCCCATGTGGTTGAAGAGGAAGATTTTCTTCCTCCAATCCATGGTCACTGCTGGAATTCGATAAATGTCGAACTTGTAAATAAACTTTATAAACCTTTTCTTTTCTGCCTTGGACATCACAATGTGTAGGTGTCATTTCTTTGTGTCATGTGCGACAGGAGAGTAATTTGCACAAACTCTGCATCTTTCTGAAGGTATTCAAGAAACATATTAATGAATTATCAGGGGAGAAATGAACTGGTAGGTACTGGAAAAGAAATAAATGCTGCGAGAATCTTAGAAGATACTTATCTTGAGTAAACTGACATTTTGATTTAAATCTTTCATTTCCAGGGAGTGTATTTTACTATATACATAGTATATTACACTATGTAAGTTTAATTCTTTTTTACAGAAAGTGTTTCAATCAATCTTTAAACTCTCTCATATGTTTGAGTGTTTTCATTCTTTGGTTGACAGGATTTTGTCCAGACTGGGTATACCACTCTAATACGGAGTGTAGCATTTGTGTGAAAATCCAGTTTGGGAAGTTAGTAGAATCGACTTCATGGCTCAGAGCATGGTGAACTTCTTGAAAAAGTCCAGCTTTGCTACAGGGTACCTTCAGGAGATGCCTCCACACATCTGCTGCTAAGAAATGGAATAGATGTTTTTGTGCCCAAGGTAGGTAACATACTGAGGCAAATGTAGGTCAAGCAGAGGGATAAGTGAGTGTGCACGTTTTTGTGTCTCACAGTGGGATACAATATAGAGTCATAGTTAGGTTGAGGTCCAGTGCTGAGTATGTGTGACTGAACTCAGAGGAGTTTCAATTACCTCTTTGGATGGCATTTCCTCATCTTGCAAGAGGGCCTGTCCTAGCTGTACAACATGATCATACTTCTCTTCTCGTGCTTCAATCTCTGCCAGGAGCTGCTGATGCTGGGTGAGTCTCAGGCTGCTAGTAGATATGTCCCGAATAGACTCCTTGGCTCTCATTTCCCTTATTATTTCTGCTGTCCATAAGAAATAGTCCCACACCTGGAACCCAAGAAAATATGAAAATTCAGGTTGGGGCTCAAGCTTAGGTTATCAAGCAGGAAAACCTTAGGCTGATTCTTGAACTTTAAGTGAATAATAGGTAATAAAATCATAGATAAATAAAATATTTCATTAGTGCTTGCAGTACTTCTATGAACTTTATAAGGGTGGATAACACAACTGCAGGAATTCCTATATACTATGTTACATGGTTTGTAGTATCATAATCATAATCTGTCATATCACATCAGTGACAGCATGATATCATTTATTGCCCTTTACTCCATGTTTCTTAAAGTATTTTCTGATGTTATTCCTTCATAAATGATAAATCAGTGTCATCCTACATTTCTGTGAAAGCTTTGGCTAATACAAGTCTGTTTGAAAATTAGGTTATGCACATATTCTAAAATAAGAGTGAAAATTTTCAGGTGAAAAACAAATGCACTCTAATAGAAGTGGGAAAAGGGTAAATCACAGGTCAGAAGAAATTGCATAAACCTATCAGGTATACAGATTAAGCTCTTGGTTTTTGGAACTATAGGACTGAGGCTGGGAGGAACAAGTATGTCATGCCAGTTTACTTTCAAAATCTGATGAACCAACAAATATATTTGCAGTAACTTAAAAAGTCTGAAGCGATTATGAGCAAGAAAATGCTTAAAGAAATGTCTGAGGATTATTTTTTAACTGTGATGGAAGAAAACTGTACAAGTAAAAAAAAAAATTATGTTCTCTGTATGTCTTTTCTCTATTTGATTCTATACCTTCAACAGTCCTAAATACTAAAATACCTAAATACTTTAGGGATTTTATTTGAATCTGCAAGTAGGAGTTTCACTCTTATGTGCCAGTTGGTAAAAACAGGACTTAGAGGGATATCCAAGGGATTATATACGATGATTAAATTCTGTTATAGTTTAACTATGTCTGGATTATTTGATTCAATTTTTAGGTAGTAAATGATCTTTCAGGTTTATAAAATGTATTTTAAAATACTTTATAGTATGTTCTGAAGAAAATTCTCTTTTATTGCAGAGAACTAAAAATTTTCTCTTTTAAATGGTCACTGGCATTTTCACTGAAGAAAACTATGTAATGGAAATAGATTCTTGGCTGCTCCATTTTACCCATAGATTTTTTTTCATATCATCAAAATTTTGTAAAGGCAGCCAGGAAAACACATTCAGAAGAGAACCACAAAATTGAAACTGGCCAGTTTGGGGTCCTGACTTTAGGCTTTAAAGCCAAGCTTTTTTAGAGCCAGTGAACACAGCTACTAAATGAGTCTTCAAAAAGACTGTGGTCCTTTCAAAGGGGCCCATGGTAGTGCACATGTGTTGGCATAATTTTCTTTGGTAGAAGTAATTAATTCACACAGCTGGATGTCACTGTAGACACTGACATTGCCCTTGGCACAAACGTCTAAAACTCCCTGAGATTTTGAGCTAAGCATTAGGAAAAAATCCATAAGCCTCAGGATATATAATGCAATGGAACAAGTCAAGAGCCAACAAGAGATTACTGGACTGCCACTGCCAGCAGTATTTAAGGATAGAGCAGGCATCAGTCTGCAGGAAACTCCTAAGCAGAGCCGGACTCTGATTGTGCAGATCCTAGCACAAATGTCAGAATAAGAGCCTCAGATCACTTAGAAATGCTTTGAGTCTGTGTCTCCACTCATCTTCCTTGACTAAGTTCCATGGAAGGTCTGAAGCCCTCTGCTGTGCTGTGTGTTGCCAGTTAGGCCCAGCTCTGCTATTTAATCACATTAAAATTGTATTTGATGGGGAGTAAGGAGATACTCATGATGATTGTGCAGAATTCTCATTTCATGGAAATTGATTTCTTTGTTTGTCTCACTTAATCTGTGCATGATTTTTTTTTAATGAAAAAGCCCTGTAGACCACATATGAACACTATAATGAGAAAAAGTATTCTGAACAACAGTGACTAACATTAAGTTTGTGCACCTCTTGGCACAGCTGAAAGAGGAAAAGTAGCAAAGTTACCTCTTTGCATTCAGCAGTTTGGGTGATATTCTGCAGCAAAGCTTCTCTAGCCTACTCTAGAGTTTCTGAAATTCTTACAGTTATTAGCCATGGCTGCATGATCCTGCCCTGTCCCATCTGGGCAGGAAGACAGGCTTACCAAATTGCAGAACCAGCTCTTCAGTTCTTCGGGAATTATTGCCAGGAAAGGAGGTGAAAATTGAGAGGATTGGGAATACTTTTTGCCATCAGCCTGACATCAAAGAGACAGGGAGGTGCCTGAAGCACAGTCCTGTCTAGACACGTCACTGAGAATATGGTCACATGGTTTTGTCATTTTGTTTTATGATGTTGAGAGTCATGAAGATCAAAGGACACACTGGCAGAGTGAGAAATGAGCTATAGACTTGTCATTCAGATCACAGGATGATCACACATTTCAGACAAAATTCAAACCAAAGATGTTTTATGTCATTCCAGTAATAAAAATTGTTGTCCCACAGGATGGGGACAACTTAACATTTTCTGTCTGAAGTCAAAAACTAAATTTATTATGTAAACTATGAAGTAAATCAACAAAGAAGTGAACTCTGAGTGACTACATTTTAATGGTCAAATCCACCAAGATCCACCTCCTGATGAAGACGCCCCCAGGCTGAAGACTTCAAGAATCTAATATATGATAGAAGAATACATTCTGAAAGTTTGCCTTGTTCTTCCTATCACTCCTACTGTTAGAAAGACAGTGGGCAAATGAACTTTTCACCTACACCAGTAGAATCACACTAATTTTCCCCATCAACAGTTCTGCAGTGATAATAGAACATGTAACAATTAAAAAAAAAACCAAGAAAACCCTCAAAATCCCCAAACTGCCGTACACGTCCTTTATCTCTAACTACATAGTATTTCTTTTTATGGAATATGACAGGCAATTCTGATTTAAACACTTATAAGAGACTTTAAGTGGATTAATTGAATGTGCAGATGCCTCTCATGCTAAAAAAAGAGAGAACTGTGTACACTGTGTTGTACAGACCACAACCCTAAGATAAACTTGCAGCAAGTTTTTTCCAGGTGAACATGCTCTGGACACTCTCTGCTTCCCACTAAAGATGGAAGCAGAATGTGAACTAGCAGAGGTGTCTTGAATTGACACAATAGTTACACTTGGAACAGTCCAAGAATAAAAAATGTAAATGTGTTCTTGAAATCTACATTAGCAGAGTCCCTTCCTGATACAAGGGCATACTCTTGCTGGTTTAGCACCTGCAGTGCTCGCAGCATTAATCTACTGATCTGCAGTGGTGTAGCTCAAGAGCCTTCACTGACACTACTGACATTTGCAAAGTGTTCCATGGCAAATCACAGCTCAGTGGCCTGCTGAGCTCTTTGGAGACAAAGCTACTGTGCATTGCTGATTATGATCCTATGCTGATATATCCATGTCACTGTTTGAGCAGCTTGAGAGGTTAGTGCAAAAATCAGTGAGTTGTATTTGATACACTCCATGAGGTAAGGTAACCAAGCGTTATTGCATGCCCTGAGAGAGACTGAACAAACTTTTATGCATTATAAATGGGAGAGTAACATATCTTTTTGTCACTCTTACTCAGTGGAAATTGCAAAGTCTTTGAAAAGATTACTGCTACTCCTGCAAAGCAGTGACCTCTTCTGACAGCAGACTATTATTCCTTACACCTCTGGATGGAAGCTTCTATTCTTACAGAGGGTAAAAAATCCTTATCCTGTAAAAAAGATCCTTATCCTCTAATACCTTTCTAAATATCTACAAGCACTAAATGCTTGATTGATAACGCAGAGAGCACTTGCAGCCTTTTCCAGCTTGGAAGTGCACCTCTGATTCACACCCACTGCAGGCAGCCTTTCCCCGAGTAGTGAGGGACAAAGGGCAGAAGTGCTTACATGTGCCTGAAACTCATAAAGCTTGTGGGCTTGTTCCAGGAGCCTCCTGCGCTGTGCCACTTTGGACTTCAGGGCCTTCCAGTTGGTGACTATTGCCTGCTGCTTTGCCTTCAGCTCCTCCACCTGCCTCTTGGAGCAATGGGGCAGCACGTGATCTGCAGAGTGGATCAGCTCCTGCAGCTGTTCACAGGGGATGAAAGAAGAGGGTAAGGAGAGCATCATGGAGATCCTGCTTATATTAGAAAAGTTCTGAAAAGGGCTATCTTTTCCGTACATGAAAATACAATTCAAGCAACATTTTCTGACTTAGCTTTTCTCATATTAAACAAAAACTTCTATAATGTCTATTCTGTGGAGTAATAGTGACATCCAGTGTTTGCCAAGGCTCATCACAACGGTGATTTTTCAGAGGCAGATTTTGCTTTCCCTGTTTACTATACCATTTATTATATGAATGATGAAAGTAGTATTATAATTGCTATTATAATGCAAGTAATATCCAACCATTCCTTTTTTCCTCATTGACCATATAGCTTAACTGTGACTACATTCTCTTCATGCATGTCTCATGCTTTTATGCCCTTAAAAGTAATGAGAAGCTGATGGGATCAATTCTAATGTTACTGCCCCAATGCCAAAATATTTGAGGTCACTGATAAGTAATACTGGAATAACTTCAGTAATCTCAGTATAACTCATGCTGTGTTTTACACTGTATTGTGTACTATTACAGGTGTTAAACAAAGGAGTGAAAACTCATACTAGTTTTATTGGTTTGTTGAAGTCAATCAAGTCTCCCAAGATAGCTGTCCTCATGAGCTAAAACTTTTACATATTTGTATTGTGAGCCTCATCCTTTTTTTCTCACAGTCCAGTTTGTACCAATATTAATTTTCTCTGCACATAAAACTGATTCTGGATTTTTCATTGCAATCACTTGGAACACTTTGAAGGAGACAATAGCATATCACAAAGCCTGACATAATACTACATTTCAAACCATGATCAAAAATATCCCTGTGATCACTTCAATAGTCAGTAGTTATTCCAGTATGTGCCTTACTTGAAAAGTTTTAATTATCTACTTTGTCACTGCCATCAGACCTTGAATATATAAAAACCCCCAGAAAACTAAGAAAAATCCCTAGAGATTTCCAGGATTTCTGTGAGAGACAGTAATAATTTGGTTCACATACCAAATTACTTTTATGCCTATCTTGAAAACCTGAACTTTGGCTGCACATTGAAGACCACAAATGACTGTCATTACCTGCTGCTCATTCCCAGAGAGCTCGTGCTCCAAGGCCACATGGTTCCGGAGCTGGGTCTGCACACCTCTCATGTCCTTAGCAACGTCGTCCGGAATGCTTTTGGACTTCTCCTAGAAGGAATAAATCAGAGAAAGCTTTGGTTTTTTCCCACCTCCAAGCAAAACTCACTACAAGCCTACATTTAATAATACTGGGTACTGTAACTCACACTGCACACTTGAGGACATTCTGAGTTACTCAACTATGATAGCTAAAAGGAAGCCAGAAAAGTCTCTCTTAGTAACTCACTTCTAAATATCTTAATGGCTAAACTACTGAAATGGACTGTTAGAAATGAAGGTTTGTGTCTTTCCTTAATCAGACAATACAAGAAAACATCTTACAGGCTTTGTGTTGGGAATCAATCCTGAATACCTACTGCAGGCTTTGTGTTGGGAATCAATCTTGAATATCTACTGCAGTGACAGTGAATTCTTAAAAATAGATTTAACAAGCAACAGTTTTGGTCCATTCTTTGAGATACAGGTGGTCTTCCCGTAAACCATCTTTAGATAAAGTTTTAGTCATAGATGCACAAGAAGGTTTACTGTAAAGGTGAGAGAAATGGAGGGACCATTACATAAATGGAAACTTAAGCATTTTTTTTAATTCAGCAAAGGTTCTGAAGGGGTTTAGTTGTTACCCAGACGTGCACTGGAAATGCATGCAAAAAGAAAAGGCATTTCAGCTGGACAACAGCACTGTCACTAAAATTATTAGCAATTTGTTCCAGGTCCATTTAAGGAAAATTAGCAGAACATTTCTTACCATTGAAGAACTGCATTTCTGCAACAGAATCACAGGCTATTTTGGGATACCAACAATGCATCTTGGTAAGGTGCTATAAAAGGAGATGCATGTTGTAGTTGCCTATACTACTATGGCACTAGAGGTGGTGACTTAAACAAGATCTTCTAGTACTATGTTCCTGTGAGAACAGGCTTTCCCTGATAGGCTTCTGACCAGGGTGCACAGGAAGGGATGGAGGAGATGACTGCTCTCCCTCCCTGGTGTGAAGCTGTTAACAAGATGCAATGCAAGAAGGGCGTAGTGGTTGCCTGGACCAAACTCAGCATGGGGATAAACCCACAGCTGGTCTGTGAAGTGTTTCTGAACCCTTACTTGTCACTGTCTCAGCACTAACTACTTCATCATTGAAGTTAAATAAGCACCAGGCTCTGAAAATCCCAGCTGGTAAATGGTGAAATACTGTGTTTGATTTTCCCTTCATGACAGGGGAAGAAAACAGGAATAACATGGTTGAATAGGGCAGCCTCTGCCAGCACAAACAAGTAGAAAATTCACTGCATGTAACCAAACAAAGCCCTGTTGCCTTGCAAACAGTGGAACCCCTTGGATCGCTGCCTCCTGTAAACATCTGCATTAGGGAAACCACACCTCTCATTACAGCAAGGATGTGGTTTCTCTGTGAAATTCTTTAGGATGTTCAGATAAAACAGAAGGCTGAAGATTTTTCGGGGGGACTTCTCCCCCTTAGTTTTCATGCTGGGACTGTTTGAAATTATTGCCAGTACTGGGCACTGGAATGGGAGGAAAAGATTTTTGGCTCAGCTTTTCACGTCAGGTCATATGATTGCCTGACAACCTTCCAGGCTAATGGTCACTGTAATCCAAACAAATGCCTTTTCACAGGAGAGTTCTTCAGCACACATAAAACTACAACACTGTACAAAGAACCACCATGGTAAGGCAGTAGTTTCTTAGGCCTGATGATTGCAAACAACATCCCTGTATGCACTGCACTGTGAGACTCCTTAGTTCAAGTCCTGATCTTCTCAGCTTTTCCCACAAATCAACAAGTCCAGCTCCACCTGGTTTCACCAATGGTTCTCATAAGGTAACCAGCCAAGTGACTAAGGATTACCCAGGATTTTTTTAATGCTATGAGTGGCATATTCACTGGCTTCTTACTGAGAATTTTTTTGAAGTCAGCAGTAGGAATGCTGAGAATCATAAGAATATTCAATAGAAAAAGCTGATATAAAGTTTGGATTACATGAGATCTTCCTATTAATTTTTACCTCAATATGGGCCAGAGCATCTGTCAGATCTTGGTAACACTTGTGAATGGCCTCAGCATCTCTCAGCCGCTCACCTCGTAATCTGGTCATTTCCAGCAATTCCTCCCAAGAGTTCCTTCAAGATAGAATGGGGAAAAGAACCATATAAAACATTTTAACTAGGAATAAAGAAGACCAACAATCTGAAGAAAGACTGAAAACAAAACCTGTTCTTGCTTAGTTTTTAATTCCTGCCTTTAAACTCTGTTGGAGTGATTCTCTGAATGCCAGCATGTCTCTCACACTAGTCTGTCCTCCTGTCTGCTCCAGGAATGTAAAGAAATGGTGCTGTTTAAGATATCTCCCCTCAACTGACCTTTCAGGCTTTATATGTAGTACTTGGAGGACTGAGTCATGGAATCATAGAATATCCTGAGTTGGAAAGACCCACAAGACTCATTGAAGTTTAGCTCCTGGCTGTGCACAAAACACCCCAAGAATCACACCATGCATCTGACAGCCTTGTCCAAGCACTACTTGAACTCTGTCAGGGTGATGTGACTGCTTCCCTGAGGAGTCTGTTCTAGCACCCAACCATCCTCTGGGTGAAAAGCCTTTTCCTAATATCCAACTTAAACCTCCCCTGACTCATCTTCAGGCCATTCCCTTGGTCCTGTCACTTGTCATCACAGAGAAGAGATCAATGTCTGCTCCTCCTCTTCCTTTTACAAGGAAGTTGCAGACTGCAATGAAGTTTCCCCTCAGTCTTCTCTGGGCTGAACAGACCAAGTGACCTCAGCCACTCCTCATATGACTTCCCCTTGAGGCCCTTCATCATCTTTGTGGCCCTTCTTTGGACACTATCTAATAGCTTAATAACTGTCTTATATCGTGGTGACCACAACTGCCTGCAGACACACTTCTTTGGGCCAGTTTGGACTGATGCCAGAACTAAGAAGCTCAGAGCATCTTAATGTTATTCTACAGAACAGTCATGGGATTCAAACTTGAAATTAAGGAGCAATAAAAAGCATCTGAACTCTGAGCCTTTCATCTGGTGATCCCTTTTCAAACCGCAGAGGAAGTTGACCTTGTAAACACCTCCAAAGCAGTTTACAAGAAGCCAAAACAGCAAGTAGATGATGTTTATTTTTAAATGAGGCTGGAAGAAACTCTGTATCAGTGAGCAAACCACATAGTTTGCAATTAGAGAACCAGGAGGATGTACCTTGTCGTTTCCTAGTTTCTTGTTAATTCCTCCTCCTCAATAGCAGATGGAAAGGACAAAGCATTTTAGACTTAACACAAGGCTCCTACCTTAGTTGTTTCTGCATCTGTCGAATTTCCCAGGACTCAGAATACCCTTGGTTCAGCAAGTTGTCTGCCAGCTGCTGGAAAGCCACAACTCTTTTCCCAGATGCTTCCAACTGGTGTCGGAATGTGTCATACTTGGCACAAAGTTGCTTTAGAAGGGAAAACAAGAAAAACCCTTTTGAGTGCTCTTTTTCCAAACATACCTGCTCATCTATCAGAATACAGCCAAAAAACAGATAATAAGCTGATAATACTTAGAGATGTAGAAATTGCAGAGAATGACTGGATTCTACCTTCAAAGACCATGAGGAGCTTCAAACTCTTAGCAAAGCATGAGGTTTGTGATGTAGATGGGAGGTAGAAACATTTTTACTGGGGATAGAAACATTCTATGTACAATGAATTTCAATTATAAAATTATGTGGTTTTACTTAATAAATGCAAAAGTGTATTCAGCACTGTAAATAGATAATGTAGTCTGGTTTTTAGGACATGAGCTATTTTGAAATAAATTATAAAAATTAAGATTCTGAATGGCTAGTGATTTGTAACAGGCTGGCATTAGATTGGTTTCTATGCCATGTGAAGAGGTATACCTAGAGAGGTCTGTATATCAGCAATCACAATTTAAAAAAAAAAACAACCAAGAAATCCTAAACGGATACCATACTGAAACATGTGCTTATTAAAAATAGAAAGGATGTGCTCTCTGAAGGTGTAGACAATTTCGCATTCAGTTGTTTCAGACAGCTTAGCCCTCATGGTAACAGGATGCAATACTGCCTGTTCTTCAATCCTTCCCATCCACTTCACCCTTTTCTCTTCCCATCTTCCAGTTATTTATACTTATTTCTTACTCTGTCTTTTCAAGGACAACCTTAGTATCTGGTTGCAGTCTCACTACATACAGTTTATTTGATTTTTTTATCTGTTACTCAAAAAACTCACCAAAACATGTTCATAATCATTTCCATAGTCTTCAGAGCTGGCTGTTTGTTTCTGCTGAGTGATCCAGTCCTCCAGATCTTCATATTCTCGTAGAAACTCATGCAAGACAAGAGTTTCATCGAGCTTCTTCCCTCTGTTGGGGGGAGGAGACAAGATAATATAATTAATAATATAAGAGAAGGGCGATCAGTAACTTTCTTCCAATGAATCTCCAAAACTTCTCACCATCAAGACTCATTCTCTGTAATGAAAGAGATGACTATTTCTCAGATTTGGAAATTATGATTGTATGATGACAGCTGTCAGCCAGGTCATGCTCATCTCATTAGCTGAATTTCCCAGAAGAGCACTGTGCCTATCTGAGCTCTTTCTGTGTTCTGTTTTTGATTTTGGTTGGGGTTTGTTGTTATTGCTTTTGCTGTTTTTTTCCTTTCCATGACAAAGAATACCCTTTAATTTTTTTTCCAGATCTGTCCTGATTTGTCATTCTAAAGATAATTGAATTGCTTGTGAAAATGAGAAGGAAATATTTCCTGAGCATCAGGAAAGCAGATGCTATGAAAGCCTTTGGATGTAATTCTCATATTGCTTGTTTGGCAGAATTGCTCAAACCTGTTACATATTTCCAACAATCTAGATTATTTCATAATTCAGCTGGACGTGTTACAGGGCTTCCACAGCAAAAAAAATTATCAATTTTCCATCTGCTAGCCTGCCATTGTGCAAATATTCCAGGGAAGAAGAATCTGGCTTCCCAGTTTGAGTCACAAATGTTCATCACAAGAGATGTAACTTTGTTAAGAGTCCAGCCCGAGGAGAATACAGATCAGAGATGCAAACCAGAGCACCAATAAGGCTCCACAAGACCCAGGTTAACATTTAGAAAAATGAAAACAAAACATTTCTGTGCTCAACACACAGAAGGGTTTTGATATTTCTAGGTTATTTCTTTTCCTGAACTTTTCATTCAAGTTTTTCTATAGATGCTTTTACTTTTTCCACCATAAACATGATTAAAAATGAAAGGTAAAATATCAGCATTTTCTTTAGGTTTAATTATTCTAGTATTCAGATTAATTTATTTGTTTTTCTGCTTGCAGAGCCCTCTTCCTTTTCTGAGTGAAATTTTTGTGGGGGAAAAATCTAAGATGTTCAGACATTTTTTCATTTCTGAAAACAAACTTGAAGTGTTAAAACCCTTTGTACAAGCCAACTATCCTGTTGTAAATAGTTTGCTGTAATAATAACCAAAAGAAAGTGAAATTAAAACTAAACTATTAATTCAAGAATAAAAGCCTTTCTATACTAGCACAATCACTGGGCATATAAATAAGTGTATCCATTATTGTCTCCCTTACAATATGTAAAAATCAAGTAATTTTCAAGTAACATTAAGAGAACATTCTAAAAGTATTTTTTCCTATTGATAGCAGATTCTAAATACTATAAATGCAAGCCAGAATCTGGCATCTCAAGTCACTTTACACGGGGATGATTAAAGGTAAAGAGGAAATTCGTAGGTATCAAATCCTTAGTATGTAGCAAAACTCCTTGAATAAATTGTAGAGGTCATGTTTAGTAAAATGAAAAGCTCATAAATGCATAGAATTATAATACAGAAACAAGCAATTTACTAAATATAATTGAAAAAAAGAGGAGGCAATATAATTAATTGTAAAATTATAACAGTAAAACAAAATTAATAACAATATTATAATTATAATTAATAACTTATTTGTAATACAATAAATATAAACTCCAGTGAAGTAACTGGAGATACCCTTTATTGTTTTCACTGGGCTTTGAATCTAATCTAGGATCCAAGAGGGAGTTGTGTTTATACCTTGCTGCTGCTAGCTCCTGTAACTCCTGGAGTCTTGAATGAACCTGCTCCTTTGGTGCATCAACCTCAGTGTACTGGATGGAGCCCACCAGAGGAAGAGTTTGGGCACTTTCACTCAGGTCTTTCAACATATCTTGGTAAATGGCAATCTCATGCTCCAGTGCCTGACAAAGGAAAACAGTGAATTGAGAGTCAGTTGTCTGAGATAGCCACTCTTTGTGAACATCTTAGGGTGCAGTTATTGAAAGAGAAATACTTTTGGGAAGGACGTGACATTTCCATCAATATTAGACTATTTTCTAGCAACACTAAAAAAACCCCAAAACTGCACAGAAATTCAAGCAAATTAGATGAGTAAAGACAATTAGGATTCCTTGATGGAATATCAGTAGAGAAAATATTCCTGGATTAATACTCTATCTGTATCTTTGATTTTAGGAAAAAAATTACAAGGCTTCTGGATGCATCTGCTGAAACTGAAAAGCAGACAGTCAGTTTTGGCCTCAGAAGAACACAAGAATATTCACTATCCTCCTTTTTCCCCAACCTGCATTTTACCAACCAGGTTAGTAAACTGCACTGATTTCTGCTATCAATCTATCCATATGTAGCCATCTATCAATGCAAAATATCTTGTAGATGGCTGGGCACCCAACTGCCAATGAGACAAACAATTTTATGACTGCAAAGAGACCAAAAGATCAGGCTAGTCTACAGAACTTAAGTAGAGAAATACCTTATGTTTCTTGATGAGTTTCAGTGTTCCATCTTCGTCTTTACCGTAGTCCTTGTTTGTCACAAGTGGATATTTTTCTGCTATCCAAGCCTCCAGGTCTGAAGTATTCATTAAAAACTATCAGTTAAAGAGAAAACAAATGAGCTTCAACTTTCAAAACACTCATGACTTTTAAAAAAATCTTATAAATTCTAAATAGATGGTGCACTGTGAGCCTTACTGTAATGATTTATTAAATATTTAATTCACTGTTCTCTGTGAAATCATAAAATAATGAAGGGGTCACAGATGGAATACTTCAATGCAGGATAACTAAGTATATAATATCAATGGCACATTTCTCTTTCCTCTGCCTGAGAAGTTCAAATCACTATAAGAATCAGGCTTCATGAAAGTCTGCAGTACTGACAAGTGTTTGCATATACAGAGGAAATAAAGGCCAGATGATTGGATACTCCAGGGAACATACTTTAGCTGGGCCTGTGAACTCAATGAAAATGTTGTTTATGTCTACAAAACTACATGTGCTATCTGAATAACTGCACTCCTACATGACCCACTGATGACAGAAAATTTGGATTATCAATATAAATATTTGCATATGATTTTTAATTTATTTTTTTTAACAGGCTAAACACGAAGGTCCAGATGCCAATAGAAAAGAATAAAGCCAAAATCCCTAACGTGCTCTGAGAGTGATGGATGCTATCTGTTCCTTCTTATCATTTTATTGTTGCGTGAGACAGGTAAAGAATGGATAGCACAAGAAATCCCCTCTTTTCTGATTTGCATTTTCTCTAGTATGAAGGGCCAGTTCAGAATCCATTACAATAAGAAGTCAAAGCCTGAGACTGTGCAAAGACACAGGGAGAGAAGCTACTACTAGGAGAAATGTTCTGTGCACAGCCATACGGGATGGGTACAGAACCCAAGGGAAGCCTGTAGAGCAGCAGGTTGAGAGTGGGGGCTGCATTCAACTATGCAGTCCAGCCCTCCATTCCCATGAGTCTAGCCTCAAGCAGCTGAAGGGTACCAGTCCCAGCAAAGCTTTTTTTTTTTAATTCACTTTAACACTTTGGTACCCTTGTTTGTTTGAAGAAGCTACTGTGTAAGCTCTTTGTTTAATTTGTACCTCCTGGAAGGCAACTGAGCGCTGCAGCTGCTTCATCCTTTCCTCACAGGACTTCTCCAGGCCCTGCCAGGCAGTCACAAGCTCCTGACATTTCTCAGTTATTTTCTGAGCTGATGGGTGCTGGCCTACAACCATTGTCTTTCCTTTATCCAGGACCCGCTGGACTTGTTGTTTGTGAGCATTCACTTCTGCCTGCAGCTCCTGGGAATGAGGTAAAAGAAAAAATAGGAATAAAGGAAGATATGTGAGGACAAGTAAATTCCGTGTGCTCCTAATCCTAAGCAAAACTGGCGGCTGGTGACAGTGGGTAGAGTACAGCAAGTGGACACCAGGACTGTCTTATTTCTACCACACCTGCAGCCTTGGTCACCGATGCCAGCCCCACTCACATAATGCTCTGCTCTTGGTACTGCCATCGAGAGAGGAGGGCAGGGTGTGTAAGGAAGCAGCACACATCCCTTAACTTCCCTACACCAAAGCCTCTCTTTACCATGCTCCTGCCCCTTCACCTGTCCAGCAGCCAGGGAGGGAGGTTTGGGAGATGGAGCAGATCACAGAATGAGACACAAACCTGGGGAATCATAAAAAATGTTGACCTTGGTGATGGAAAAATAAAATATCCAAGACGATGAAGGGGCTGAAGGATGATGCAAAGAGAGACACTGTCATCAGTACCATGAAAATTATTGGACTACTGCTCCATAAATCCTCCCTGTCGGTCTCATAACCGTTCTCATGAAACTTGCAATTAAGGTGCTGCAAAAACCTGCATTGTGGTGCAGGACAGCTGAGGTGCCCCTCTGGCTGTGAGGAACTGCTGCAAAGAATCAAACTCCCCAGAAATCGGTATCAACCTGTCCTCATAAATACAGTGACTGTAGCTTGTTCAGACCATTTGAAAACTGAAGAGATTTAAGATAATTGTTAAATGCCTGTTAAATGCTCTCCTAGAAAATCCAGAATGCACAAACCTCAAGACTGAATGTATAATGAAGCCATAAGCATAAAGCTACAATAGTTTTATTTAGTTTACTCTTTTCTTTTTCTATTTTGTGTCAATTACACCAGTTTTTTATCTTCTTTTAATGGGAAGAGCTATGCAATTTCTCAGATTAATAATACTCCATAATATCACAAATTTTGCAGTTCTTAGAGTGTCGTATTTGTTCTGGCATTTTGTGTCAATCCACTGAACCATTTTAGCTGGAATCAATGAATGTACTCATTGGAAGCTTTGACTGTGCTGGGGCAGGTGCAGGTTTGTAGGCTGAGGTGAAGTGCAGTGTGTCACCATGCTATAAGGCACTTGATTAAAGGAGTTACCTTGTGCTTTTGCAGCAGGTTTTGAGCCACATCCAAGGACTTCCCGCAGTTGGTGGAATGGGCAATAGGCAAGCGCTCATTGATCCAGCTCAGTTCCATGTCATGGGAATGGTAGAACTCATAAAGATCCACGGCAGCTTCCAGCAACTTACGCCTCTCATAAAGAGGTGCTTGCAAAGACTCAAACCTAGGGGTCATCCATCAAATATATGTTAAAGCTTTATCTTCATTCTGCCAAGGGAATTAGGCTACAACGCCATCGTCAAGATCTCGAAACACTGAACACTTCTTTGCAATTAAATTTCAATGGTTAGTGCTGACTGCACATACAAGGATCCCTTGGCAAGTGGACCTATATGATAACACTAAATGTTAGCAGAGAAAAAATTATTTACACTCTTAAAGTCCTAGGCTTGTCCTGCGTACTATGACATATTGAATGCTGGATCACTGTACCTCTTACAAATCAGTGGATAAGAAAGGGACTAGAGGAGGAGTGCAACTGGCAAGGAGCAATGTTCAGTCATAAAGGTTGAGGTGGGTCAACAAGCAGCTGTATAGGTGCAGATCAAAGCATAGTTGTGCTCCAGCTGGGAGGAGAAATCATTCCTGAGTATAGGTTAAACTTAATCAACCAAGAGAATTTTTTAGAAGGTAGAATAAAAAATGTTATTTGTCACGAGAGGTAGGTGGAGACAAAAAACAGAGGGACACAGTACCTTTTCAGATATTTCTGTGTTTCATCCAGAATCCTCTGGGAGTCAAAGTGATTGGTGGCCATTTTCCTTGCATGAGATACAATGGCATTCATTTTTTCTGCCAGCTCTCGTGTCTCATTTTCCAGCTGTCTGTGCTGCTTGAGTAGATCACGGCTGGAGCGCAAATCATGGCCTGTCTCAGATTCCTGAAGGACTTTCTCAATTTTTTCTATCTTCTTTTTGGCGTCCTGCCAGGAAAAGATTACAGCACACTCATACTGTCCTTTCAACAACATTTTCTTTCACTCACTCCCTTCTATGACAGCTTCCTGGACACAATTTTTAAATCCAATTGTCCTTTCTTGGTAATATGATGGCTGGATGTCTCTAAGAGACATCTTCTGGGAATATTTTTTTTTGTGAACTATTTTGTAGTACTCTTCTCTCTGAGACAACAAAGCACATCGTTGAAAACAGCCTCTTTGAAATATCTTCAGCAAAATAATATAAAAGAGTCAAACAATCTTCAAAGACTTCAGATTCTAGCTATAACACAACAGCAATTCCATTCATGATGGTCTCAAAACAGCTTCACAGCATATTGCTCTTGTTATAAAATTTGACTGGATGATGGTGTGCTTAATACAGTGCCATGCCTGCAGCCCCCAGATTGCCTCCAGGAAAGCACTTATGTTTGCACAGCATTGACCCCCACAGAGTCTGGGTTGTTTTCCCAGTACAGGATGGCCACACAGATGCACAGAGTTCAACAGCCTGATGCTTTGCTGGCACTGTTTTTGTGCTCATAACTTTAAAGTGAGCTTGGACAGCATAATATTGGGGTTTCTTTCCTGGGACTGTGGACAAAATGGAGACCTTAAAAACCACTTCTATCTGGACTAAAGGTATTCTCCTTTATGTGGTGTCCACACAAGAGAGGAACCAGGGTCCTAGATCATTCCTCCCCTCTGTTTCTCATGACTTCCTGACCTGCAGCAGTTCCATGAGCTGTTCCTGCTGTCCAGCTTGTCTCAGTTTGTCACCTCGCTCTATCATCTTGGCATACAGTTCCCTCCACTTCTTTTGAAGCTCTGACATCTTCTCCTGGACAGAAACTGCAGCGTAGTGGTGGCCTTGAATCAACTGATTTCCTTTCTGGAGAAACACAATTTATTAGCAGATCAGCATCTATGAATTTTGGTACAGGAGGGTAAACTTAGCTCCAAAGCTGCCTTCACCTTTATCAGTGTTGTAAAGTGCTCCTCATTAGCCAACATTTCTTTCTCAGCAGCCTCATGCCACTTCAGCTTGCGTAGAACATTTGTTGGATCACGATAGGATTCATCTGATGCAATCTTGTACTTCTCTTCCATCCATATCAGAAGTTCAGCAGCATCACGATTAAACTCCTTACAGAAAACAAACAGGATTAAATTGATTTAACTAATGAAGAAGTATGATCTTGAACTATAGATGAGGTTTTAAGCCATGATAATATCTCTTGGACCCTTTTTTACCGCATTTACTAATCTGTAGCCTGTAATTGTCAGTGAAGGTTTGCATTGTTGATAGAATATTTTAACCACAAGAGGAACAATCCTCCAGTAAAAATTTGTATCTCAGCATCAAAAACTAAGTTTGGTGTCAGAACTTACATTAACTGTACTAAGTTATTAAGGCCCAGAACAATAATAAGTAATGAACAGAATAAACTTGACCAGTAGACAAGGCATTCTGTTGATAGTTTTAATTCAGAATCTCCTTTTCTTTTTTTTTTCTTATTTTTTTTTATTTTCTATGGTTATAGCTTTGTAAGTTTTATTACCAGTGCATCATCTCCTCCCTGGAGAATGAAGATCTGTCCCACAGCCAAAGAGAAAGTGAACTGCAGTAGGAATGCTCAGCAGTTTGAGATTTTGGTTCATATTAAGTTCATATTTTGGTTCATAAAATTCAAAATTCACAGATGTCTGACCAAATCTGCAGTATCAGTTACCTGTAGTTGTAGGGAATCCAACAACCTCTGTTTTCTCTTGGCATTGCTTTGTATCAGCTGCTCCCACCTTCTCCGGAGAGTGACCATTCTCTCTTCAACACTACCAAGAAAAACAGCAAGTCCAATGCTGTACTAATATTGGTTCCCCCTGCTTATGCTGCAGTCATGATTGTGATATAATTGCAATCTAGTTTCTACAGGTTTGCTGACAGGAAGAAGGGATATATGGCCTGGTCCATCACCATGTTGGGCTCACTTGGAGAAATCAGATCTTAAGGGCAGTTCTATAAATTTGTGGAGGGCATGTTCAAGACATTATCACTTATGATCACAAGAACATGGTCTTCTGATCCAAGAGATCCATTCTAACCCTCTATTTCTAATTCATGTTTGCAAAGGGGTCCCCTTACTAGATCCTAGTGGCTCTAGCCCAGAAAGAGGAATTACAGGTAACAGTTCAGCTTGGACAAAAACACAAAGGAGCTGCTCCTGAAGAGTTTTCCTGTGAAGTCTTCAGTAACTTTTTAAAAGCAAACTGTCTTTCTAGTGCGTGATACTGATAAATTAAGGAATTATTTTTCTGTAGGCATTTAACGAGTTCACTTTAAGGAAGTTTTATCACTATGCATAATTTATGACACAAACCAAATTATTCTAGTGTTCTGCCAAATGCCACTTTTAACCTAAAGTTCATTTGTCCTAAGAACACAGGAGACCTATTTTTTGAGAAGAATTCCTTTTGTCTCCCTTATCCATCAAATTATGGATTTGAGGTCAACTAATTTCTCCTCAGAGAAAATTTTTCATTTCACCTGATCACACTGAATCATTTATTAAAGCTAAATTAAAAAAGGAATGGGTTTGGACTCACACATGAGATGCAAAGTGCCTGCTCTCTATTAGGTTCACCCCGTTTTCATTGAGTGCTTCCACTCGTCTCTTCAGTGCCATCAGCAGTTGCTCAAATTCCTGATGTTGCTTCAGCAGGCTTCGAACAGCATCCACATGGTCCTGCATTTGAAAAAGAAAATTTGATCAAGATTTTCTTGCTCATATTGTTTCTGTAACAATAAAAAAAAAAATTGGACCTTACTTTCCTCCTTCTCTTTCAGGCAGGATATACAGGGTACATTTTGCATGAGCCCAAGGATGTTCAGGGCTACAAACAAGCAGCAGGTTTGTATCATATCTGGTTTCTCTGTTCTGTTTCCATTATGATTCCATTTTCACCTTTTAAGAAAACCTGCATTCTAAATCTATGCCAGCACTCTGGCCCATCTAGGGATATGCAATACAAAACACTAACTTCTAATACTTTATTCCACTGAGTTGATCCCAAAGCATCAATGTTTTAGGTTCAGCTGAAAACATAAGAGGCAGTGAGAGACCACAACCTCCTTCTTCACTGATTTTGTGAATATTGTCTGCATTTGTTTTGTTGCTTTGTATGCTTTAATATTCTTAAATTAATGAAAGAAAAAGCTTTTTTTTTAAGTTACATTTTTACTTGGAAAAAAGTTTAAGCTGAAACCTTATTTTTATTGGATGAGTCAATTTTCTATAAACCATACGACAAATAGCAACAAATCACAACCCTAGCTGTTTTAATTTTTTTTTTTTTTTTTTTTTGAGGGACAATGAGCTTTGTTCTCACTAAGATGAGCAAGAACATATGAAAGTTAGTAAGATCATGAAAGTCTAGTTCCCAAGCGTGGAAATACTGTGATCAGAAGAACGAAGCAGCCAATCTAGTAAAGAAGATTGTTGCTACTCCCTGGATGGGGAGAAGAAGCAGGAGAAAACAAGATCAGCTGCTGTACATACCCCAAGGTCATCCCCCCGGAGAAAGGCCTCATGGCCAGAGAGGGCTGCATTGATACGGTCTCCCTCTCTATTGAACTTCTGCAATTCCAGGCCATCCTGCAGCTTTTTCCATCGCTTTTCCCACATTTCCTCCAACTCTTTGTTCTCCTTGGCAAGTCTCTCCATGGTCTGGTGGACATCTCTGCTTCTGTTGTTACTGGGTTGTTGGTGGACTACTTTGCGCCCAAGCTCTTCCAGCTGCAGAAATCTTCCCAGAGTCAAAAAAAAAAAAAAAAATGAGACCTCACTGCATGAGGGAATATGAATTCTCTTTCATCACAGCTCTTGGCTCTCTTGGCAGTGCCCATACACCAAGTTTCCCTCCCTCCCTGTTACCTTTTCCCTGCAGGTTATGCACTACAAAGTGCAGCTGTTTTATTGCTCAGAGATACATGCTGGAGGCAGTAGGTGAGATTTCCCCAGCTGGACTGAAAGCCCACATAAGCAGGCAGTTAAAAGGGAAAGGAGGGCCAAGTATCTGGAAATTCATAACAGTGCAGAAGAAGAACTGAAAATGACGGCAATTGGAAACATAAGGCCTGAGAAGGAATGGAGGAACTGGAATAAAGGACAGATGGCACTCTCTGAGAGTGTCAGGAGAGTTTGTGGAATTCTACTACCGCAAACATACAGCTCCTCCTTTCCCCTCCACCAGCCTTCAGGATAAGTATGCAAAAGCTGACCAGATTTTAGGTTTTGTAGTCTCCTTTTGTCACTCATGCTCAAGGGCATGTGAATAAAATTCACGCACGTGATTTACGTGTTTCATTTTTACAGTACTGTTGTCATATCACCCCACTCTGCCCACCCTGCCAGAATCTCTCTACCTTTCATTCTGAGACCCAATTTCTATCAGCAGGTCTTGATGTTCCTTCAGCAACTGCTCTGCAGATCCCACATCCAGACCCATTTCTTCACTGCTCAGTTTCTCCCGAATGCCCTCTGCCCAGAGTAGGAGCCTACGGCTGTCTTGCAGGAAGGACTGCTGGTCTTGGGCCCACTGCAGAATGTCACGCTTCTTTTGGATCTCCAACTTGAGCTTGGCCAGAAGCATCTCCATGTTTTCTACCTGCTCAGTGATGGCCCTGCTCTCTGCAGGGTTGGTGTCCTTGATCCTTCAATGAAATATATTCAGCTGTATGAACACTTACTTAGAGCTTGAACCAGTACTCTTTGAAAGGAACGCATTTGGATATTTAGAGTTCCATTAAAAAGAAAGTCAGCTAAGGCAACATATTGCCATTGTGAATGTATGGAAAACTTAAAGAAGTAAAAAACTTTAATATTTCAAATTTGAACTCCTGTGCACAATTATCTGCTATTTTCCCACCATCACCCTTGTTTCTCCTGATTGCCCTCTTTCAGGACCTAAGTGATACCTCCAGATTTTGAAGTAGGTAACTAACATTTGTAGAGATGATATTTTAGAGCCACAAAAAATCCTGTGGTGTTCATCCTTCTACAACCGTTAAGTCTGGAAACCAACACCTCCCTAATCACCCAGCCATACCCAAGAAAAATCAGCTCAGTCCAGCAGGCAAATGAACTCTTTGGATTTCTAGAAAGAGCAGCTTTTAAAGTTTCTCTTTCTCTTTATAGCCATAATTTACAGCATGATCTTAGAGAACTAGCAAAGAAAGTGAAAACAAAAAGAAGGTTCCTTACGATTTTGCAACGCTCCTCAAATATTCAATTTTCCTCTCTGTCACCAGGACCTCTCTCTCAATTGTGTACAGTTTGCGCTTGTCCGACTCCAGTCCAGCAGGCGAGTTCCCTGGTTCCAGATCCCTGAGTTGGACCATCTTGTCTTGCAGTAGCACTCCTATGCTCTGACAGTCCTGAAGAAATGTCCTCACATCAGCCACTCCAATCAGCTCAGAACCTTTCTCCTCCTTCAGTGTTTCCATGGATTGCCATCTTGAAGTGAGATAACAATTTATAGCCATTGTTATACAGGAACTATCTGTTCTCTGTTCAGAGAAAGTCTTGTATAAAGATTTCATCAGTACTTAAATGGGCTGGGCGGGGGTGAACACTGGCAGTCCCTCACAACATTAAAGTTCATATCAGTGTCCTCTCAAACAGGGGGACCTGCTCAGGTGACCAGAACCTTCTGAACATGATGCAATTAAACAACCATGGTCAAAATCAGGACCTGACTATGACATGGTAGCAGGAATATATTCACAACAGGTACTAAATACTCTTGATGAAGTCAAACATGGTTTGATATTCCTTTAAGTGTGTCCTCACCTCAACCAAATCAGCTGCAGTGCTGAGAGCTGCAGAGAACTACTCTGAATACAACACTGTCACCCATGGATGAATCCACACTGTGCTTTAACATGCACACACAAATTTCTACAGTTTAAGCAATTTGGTGTCAGGAGCCCCCTTCAGTCCTGGGGACATGGCACTGGGCTCAGGGCCAGCCTACAGCCAGCTGAGGACAGCCCCCTTCCCACTGGTGGCACTGTCGTCTAGAAGGGATATGAATGGTCAGCTCTGCAGTTACCCCCATCAGACCATCCTTTGCTTATAAATGTTGATGTTGAACAACATCTACCTGATGTTGATCTCTTCCATCCAAGTCTGGATCTCAAAATATTTTTTGGTACTGATCTTTCCATATTTAACAGCTAAGTTTTCAATGTCTTCTAGCTGGCCTTTGCCTGCAGCCAGTTCTGTTAAAAATCTCTAAAATGGAAAAATAAAAGAATGAAGAACATGAGGTTTTTCCATTTCTGTGGACACAAATCTCAATAATCACTGATATCCACTCATATCCCACTTTCATGGCTGGCATCTCCCCTTGCCTGCCTGCTGACTCCATGCTCACTGTGCACACAGCTCCCCTGTGTCCCCCTGACCTCCCTGGTGTGCACACAGCATCTGTGCCACTCCCACTCCCCTGGGATGCAAGTTCACTGATGGATTTTTTCATAATTTGCTACTTTTTAAAAGTGATGTATCATAAACCACAGAAAGAATCCATGTGTACCATGATATTTTGTACAGGATACCGTGTTCACAGGAAGATAAAGGGACAGAGTCACATCAGCTTCAGCAATGTGGCAAAGTCTGTACAAAATAAATATCTGGTCTATGCATGACTCTCTAAGTTGAAATTAATGAAAAGGCTCTCCAAACATAATTTCTCAACTTTATCATTTCTCTCAAGGTAAAATTGATTTAAAAGGTGTCATGTGTACCTGATATTTCTGCTGCATGACCTCCACATTGTCTGCTTGAGGCTGAAGAGTGCGGAAAATATTCTCTTTATCTCTCATCCATGACTGAAATTCTTCACAAGAGCTACAGAAGCGATAATATCCAATCATCTCCTCCAGAGCCTTTTTTCTATTCTGTAAAAGAGATGAAGACTTAGCTATTGTTGTAATAGCTCCTTACCATTTAAAGCAATGGAAAAAATATCCTTCCATTTAAGCTACAATACACCGGTGATAGCTTAGTAATTTTCCCAGACACTGCTGAAAAAGAACAGAACATGGAATTTTAAGATCACAATACTTCTTCCCAGAGCAACAGTGGTTTAAAAGCATAAGAGAATCATTTGCAGAGCACCTAGCCTCTGGACAGTAAGGAAGGCTGCTGTGCTATGTGCTGCTGCTTGCTGAAGATATAAGGCAGTAGTCTCTAGAATATCTGAAAGTCACGTACAATATGTTTGTGTTTGTCTTTAGGGCATGATTAGAGCTAGTGTAAGGGAAGAGCAGCATCTTAACAAAATGCAGGTTACAGTTTATTTTTCTGGTGTCAGGCAAGACAGCCCAGTGATTTAGGGCCTACAACAAGCAAACATTAAGGGAAAAAAAAGGATTACACAAAAGAATCTGCTCTTCATGGACTAAAAATACTGGAATGTAAATGGGAAATTTGCCAACATAAAATCTGTTTTGATACAAAACTTCAATGATAATCTCAAAGCTTGAAGTTGTACAGGAATTAACAAGATTGAGACACATTATTAAACAGAAAAGCAGAAGCCAGCAAAGCACTTAATTTCAATTTTCATGAACTGCACAGCAGAAGGGGATATTATACCTCAGCCATACTCTGTAGATGTTCATAAAGTGAATCTATTTCTTCTTGGGTCTTCCAGATATTCTCTGGAAGAAAATGATCATCCAGACTTGAGGTTCCAGTGGTTGCAGTTTCAGGTGTCGCCCAGGTTCGACCGAATGATAGCTTAGTTGTCTTTTGGTTTAAGTCACTTGGGGCTTCCCTCTTTGTCATCTGTTAAGAAAAATTTAACAAAATCAATGGATGAAAATTTTGGATTTGGATAAAAATTTCACTTGGAAGGAAAATTTGGACTTGCTAGTTCAAATCTCAGCATTCTGACCCTTTAAACCAAAAACTTCCAGTATTTTTTGGGAACTGTTTCCACTGTTTTATTCTGAAAAAATGAACTTAAAAACTGAAGAACATTTTGATTTTGTTTAAAGAAGTGTAATTCAGCTCATTTTAAACTGTATTGATTCTGTAAAAATTCTCATTTTCTGCCCAAATCAAAGTTATTTGGTTTGGAGAGCTTTTTTATTTTCAGAAGTGCCAACAAAGCAAGGTAATTGACTATGCTCATGGTTCTCTTTGTGGTGATGTTTTAATACCTGAACACTTCCAGTTTCAAAACCTGTGAGTGCCCTAGTGAACCAATACTTCTATTTGTGCGTCAACACCATCTTGTCACATGCTTTTTCACATTTCATAGCAAAGTAAAAAAATACTTTTCTAATGAAAATTAATGTCAGATTGATGAGGTAAAGGAAAGACCACAAGCGATGTCCATTGCTCTCAAATTTATTGGGCTAAATATTGAGTGAATACAGACATCTAAAGAAGCAAGCTATGAAATGTGTCATTCATTCATTCATCTCCCCTGAAGTCTGTTATTAAATGAGCTGATCTCAGGTCAAAAGTTCCCTTTCTAGTCAGTGAAAAAGAGGGCCATCTGCAGGGTTGACTTATCTCATTCACCTTAAAAACAAAGGGATGGTATGAATTGCCCTTAGAATCGTGGGATTGTTCTTCACTACATTAGGGTACCAGAAGAATTTGTAAGGATGTTTTGATTAAATATCTGCTTTTTAAAGATTATTGAAATTAATAATTTTATGAGAATAAAGAGTGAGTATCTGCAAGGACCTGTAGAGGGAACTAACACGGATGAGAATATTTCTAGCACTTCAAAGAATACTAAGTAGGTGTGCTATGAGCAGACAAGTAACTTCTTTTTCACCTAAAAAAAAAATTGCCCCAATTCTAATTAAAAACTTAATTTGGAATATTCTATTTTGGCAAAATAAATAAAAAATAAATAAGTGAAAACCCATTTTGTTTACGTTCTTCAACACAATGTGACACACTCCCTCCTCTACTTACTGCAGCTGGCGCCTGCTGTGCTGCCATGTCAGCCTGCTCTTTGAGGCGCCTCATCTCGGAGGCGTAGGCTGCAATCTCCTTCTCCAGGCGCAGGTGACGATGCAACAGCGCCTCGGCACTTGACTCATCCTTGCCATAGTCCTTGCTGGCCAGAAGGGGCTGCCTCTCTCGCAGCCACGAATCTGCTTCATCGATGTCAGCAAAGTACTGAAGGAACACAGGGAGGAAAACACTTGGATTCACCCTGGAAGAATTGTACGCAGCTCCTTCCTCTTTGTAAAATTATGAATAAGGAGAAATTCCACCAGGTCTGTAGCTGTAAGTTTACTTCCAGGTGTTGTGAAAGCTATGGATAATTCTAAACACGTGGTGTATTTCATGCTCACAGCACAGCTAATTCACAGAACTATAGTGAGTAAAGAGATTCAAGGATTGCCTATATAGCTGTTTAAAAACTCCCAACTAGCTAAAACTTCATGGTGCATAACAGCAGCAATAAAAGGAACCCACAATGTATGATGTTGGTAGACATCACTACATAATACCAACAGATATTTTCTTAATGTTTAAGGAACAAGCAATGAACTTGGTCTACGACAGAAGTTTACTTCTTTCTAGAATTTGCAGTCTGCCTGGCTATGGTTGTAGAAGAGTAAAACAAGGTTTTGAGACATAGAATAAAGGTACAACAGGAAAAAAGAATACCCATAGTAATGAGGGACAAAGGAAAAACTAAAACACCATAACCATGTCAAACTTAAGAGAGGGAAGAGAGAATTTAGACTTCTTGAAGAAAAAAGCTGTTCAGTTTTCTTCAAACATTTCATGGAAAAAACAGACTGAGCAAAATCTTAAGAAGGGGAGAATAAGAATACCTGAGATAATGTGATATGATTTAAGAATGTTGCTTTTATACAAATTCTTTATTTGTAGATGTGTGAATGTTTGTAGGATAGGTCAGAATGGAAGTGTCAAATGCTTCGCAGGATTTGTGAAGTTCATGATAAATGTAAATCTTACATATTTCTTTTGTTGGTGGTCTTTGGAATTTTTTTTTCATTTTTGAAATACGTCACACAGCTACCTGATCCACCCTCTAAAAAGACTCTGCATTAGTGCTATCAGGTGAGTTATTTTCATTAGCATTTTTATCTTTAGAGCATCTCCCAGCTGCTCAAATCTCCTGTGTGTCTGGCTCTCAGAGGATTGAGACTTTGATGCCATGGATCTCTTTGAAGACCAACAGGTGAAGTCCTTCCTGCTCCTGTTGTCTTCCACGTGAGGGCATGGGGCAGAACTGAGCCACATCCATGTCCCACACATCACACACCCAGCAGAACCCTCTTACCTGTTTGATAAGGACTGCTGCCTGCAGGCGGCTTTTGCGATCAGCCACCTCATCTTGGAGCTGCTGCCACAGCTTCTGGAGGTTGTCTGTCTGCCTCAGAATGTCGTCCTGGCGCGTGGGGTTCTTTTGGCTGAGCTCCCAGCCCCTCCTCATCACATCTGCACATATGGCCCTGTGTGAATTGCACTCTGCTTCAAGAGCCTAGCACAAGGACAGGAAACATGTCAGCTCATTCCCCACCAGCCAAGAGAGAAGAGCGGCTCCTACTCTCTGCTACTCCAGAGTAGCATGCATTTCCAAGAGCCCCACATCTTTTTACCTCCTCTCTCCGTACCCTCATGTCTCTTGGCCAGGAAAAGAAGGTAGAAAAACAGAAACTAGCAACATTTTTCTGCCCATCAAATGTTAGCTAATATGGAGCCCAATGCCTTCACAAGAAGCTCCACTTCTAGTCCAGTATGAAGCATATTCCTTCTCTACCCTTTCCTTCCCCCTTTAGGGGAAAAAATGCCTACCCTATATATTTTTTTAAAATTCCAAACTCAGGTCATGAGACTTGAGATAAGGATTAGTTTTACAGCATTCTTGTAAGTGCTGCATTGACTGAACTAAAATACATTGATGTTCTAAGATCTTGCTTTAACACAAACACAAGGCACCAGCAGCAAAGTAAGATACCTTGTTCTTCTGAATAGAGGTTGTGATCTGGCTGACATCTTTGCCTAATGTTGTCATTCTTGCCAGCTTCCACTTCTCAGAGATCCATGATTCTTCCTCTTTGCAGTCACGGAAGAATTCAAAAAGCTTCAAAGCCTCTTCTAGCTGAGATTTACTGAACCAAGGAAATAAACAGTGTGTGACAATCAGAAATAGTATTCTATGAAGACAGTGGGAGATTAATCAAAGAAAAATTTTAAAATCCAGAATTTGAATGCCTTTAGTTCCTCTTTGTTATATATTAATTTATTCGTGGAATAAGACAAAAGAAACAAAACTACATTTCCTCCTTTCTCCAGGAGATGAGGAGATAACCATTTGCTATTCTGACTCGTCATAAAGCAAATTATAATAAATGCTGAGAAGGAAGCTGTTCCTCATCAAGGAAAGGGAGTGATGCTTTCAGTCAATTGCAATCAAGACACACGAGTTGCTTTTGTTATGTCTTTATAAATGGAGAAATGAAAAAAATTCAAATGCTGGGCAGCTGTGCCTTCTGATTAAAGAGTTAGGATTGGGCATCCTAATCAGGAAGAACAGAGCCACAAGCACAGGCCTACCGTGATTTGCTCTGAGCTGTGAGGTTCTGGTACAGTTGACGAAGCATCTGAACTTTTGCATAAAGCAATTCTGATTTAACTGTGCTGTCCTTGCTGATTTCTGCTGTCCTCTGGCTGATGTGTGTCAATCTGGCACCATAGGAAGAGACCTGCGAGTCGACCAAGTTGTGATTCTGGAGCAAATCTACTACTTCCAGGAGCTGCTTCCCACAGTCCTGGGAATTCACTAGCACCTACAAAATGAGAAGAATAAAAAGTCATTTTCAGAGTGCATCTAGGGTCTCAGTACAAATAAAACAGTTGAAAGGTTCCTGTTGTCTCTCATAGCTTCTAAATATCCGAGAATGTCAGCCAGATAAAGCAAAAAAGCTTCCTATTTAGAAAAATGATACTAAATTATATTTTTTTTTCAATTCCACAAGCTAGCAGCAACCATCCAGACTTTCTATCTGCTGCAGTGCAAGTAATGGTCTCATCAAATAAGCATCTGTTTCTGCACCTAAGACATTTCTTCTGATTAAGCACTCAAGGTCTCAGAATTTGTGGGTGCAATGAATATCTCTTTGCTATAGTCCCATCTGTAGGCAGATTGATTCACAATCTGTATTTAAAGAATTCCACAATATCCCATTCTATGGTATGTTCTAACTGCAATGTTCTTTAATTTGAGGAGCCTACTTGTCTATGTAAATAATGAAAAAAAGAACTTTATAGTACTTAATTGGTGACTGATGAGAAGTGCTTATCAGTCTGTCTCCAGTCTAATTGTATTGATGGATACAACTATTAATCCTAGGGTAGTATCTCTCCTTACCAATCTTTACCCATATTCTCAGACTATTGCTGTTCCAATGGCACTATTACCATCAGATGCTCTTTGCCTACTAACACTAGGAGAGAAATACTTATAACTTAGAGATAGCTCTTATCTTTAATTTGAAATTCACAGCTTCATATAGCACGCTGACTCTTTCAGCCTGGGTACAAAGCAACCTGTAGTCATGAGGATTTTTCTGTCTTCAAGGCAAAGGATGTATACATACTTCCTTCCACTACAAAATCAATATGAACCCAGTTATTTCTCATGCTAGAGAGAAGACTTGTGCTCTGACACCCTGGTAACAGCTGGAAATTCATGCTAAAAGCAACCACTATGCATTTGCAGTGGAACTTTCCTTTCTCATGAGCTATATACCTGTAAGCCTGAGCTAATTCCCATCTGTAAAATTACTGCAGGTTCTTCCAGAAGCTAATTCAGAAGAATTATGTGGAATGGAAACAGGAGGTGTGTTTCTTCCACTTTTGCTTTTGCACTCATAAATTTAGAAAATATTATTTGCCATTTTTATTTTATCATATAACTTGAACATGTAGTACATTCCATGTAATAGGATACCTGGCCTTCTGATTAGGGAAACCCTATAAAGTAAAGCCTGTTTTTCCTTGTGTAGTTACCTGTGATGATGAACTGAAATGCTCAATTAGGCATTTAGGTAAAAACTGTATTTTTCTATAGCTGACAGACTTATCTCCTGTTGGCACCAGCCAGTCCCTGGAACATGGGGACACACATTGGCAGCATTCCAAGCTGTGTGCTGCTGGAGAGGGCTCAGTACCTGCAGCTCTTTCAGCTCCTCTGTAATGGCATCTATGTCCCTCAGGAGGCCCAGAATTTCCTGCATTGTTCCCAGGGACTGTTCTCGTCTCTGCAGCTGACCCAGCAGATCCTGCCATTTCTTTGAAATGTTCTTTTGCCTACAAAGGAAGAGAAAGAAATTACCAGTTTGGACCAAAGTCTTTGGGCACCACTGGAGGATTGTCAGTGCTTGCAGCTTTAGAGGGGCTAAAGGAACATACATGACTCTTGACATCTGTGTAAGAGGACAGGCCAGGAACACAAAAGAGGTCAAAAAAATGTTATTACAGGAATTTTGACTAGCACATGAACTGTCATTGAGTTTTTTAAAATTTAGACATTGTTTTTAAGGATGTTCATAAAACACCTTTTTTTTTGCTACAGTGCTTTTGCTTGATACAGTGGAAAGGCTTGGAATTAAAGAAGCATTTTTAAATGGCTGCTTAAAATAAAATATTAATCCAAACCATATCATAAGTGACAATCTGAACTTTGATTTAGAGTTTGATTTACTCTTTTATAACTGGTTTTCTGAGTTTTCATAGAGGGTCTTGATTTTGTCTGAATTTAGAAAAGCAATAAAATACTATGAGAGAGGTTATTTGTATGGCATTCTCAGATACTCACAAATCAGGTTACATAATAACCTGAGATAATCAGAGTATTTATAATTTCTCAATATTTGCTCCAAAATGGAGAAAATCTGAGAATTCCATGCCTTAATCAACTTGTATCTCCCCAAACTGCAGACTGAAATAAAAATGTGTTGATTTGGGAGAAAAAATAGTATCTCTCTAAGCATTTTTTGATGGCAGGTACAATATTTGGTAGAAATTTGTAGCTATATTTTCACACATAACAAAAATATCTTAAAAATATTTTTCACCCTGAAGTGGTCTGAGACGTTGATCATTCAAGGAAATAAATTAGAATTTTGAAGAAGATTAAGTGTTTGCCTTATCTGCTGGAACTATTCACCAGAAGAAAAAATTCCTGACAGCTCTACTCATGAGGAGCAGAGACAACATTCACAGTTACAATTAGTTTTCTTCTACCATACCTCAGAATTTCAACTAATTTTGACCTCTGATACTACACAGTCCCTCAGCTATCACTCACTTCTGCAAGATTTGATCTTTGCCATGGTAGTTCTCCTGGCTGATAATGGTGGCCATTTCATCCAAGGCTGTGAAGCATTCCCTCCTGGGCAGTACATCTGCCACAATGGCTTCCAGCTTCTTACTGGCAGCTTCCATCCTGTCCACACTCTCTGGCCAGAAGTCCTGCTTGCCAATCACTTTCCTCATGTCTTCCAAGTAGGATTCACGCAGGGCTGCCTTCTTCAGGAACCTCTGGGCTAGCTGTTCCAGCCTTTCTAGCCTCAGCATCTCTGTTTGCAGTGCTTTTCCCCGGTTGTGCTCTGACTTTTCCAGTATGATCCAGTGTTTTTCCACATCCTGCAGCATCCTCCCCTCTGGAGGCAAGTATGGCCGTTGGTTGTTGGCTCTCTGTTTGGTCCTGATGTTGAAGAGATGAGCTTCAATCATGCCCTTCTCTTGGTATTTGAGGGGTTTCTCCACAGTGCGGAAGGTTTTAAAGTTGGCCATGAGCAGCCACATTTCCTGAAGAGAGTTGGGGAAATGACGGTCATCCAGTTCCATCACCTTCTGTTTAATCCATTTCAGGAGGTCAGAGACCATCTGCTCATACTGAAGCTTCAAATCATCTATCTCCTTCAGGAAGAACACAATCTGCAATGGGAATATAAAGATACAAGCCCCATAAGAAGCAGAATGAAGCAAAGTGAGTGAACAGAAAGCAGTGTCTCCAACAGTCATCACACTTTTATACTGATGTGGTGATAGCTGTCACAGCTGAGGCTAGGTGAAATTCTAGAACAGCCCATCACAGAACACAGATAAATCATTTATTTATTTAATGTTTCAATTCACTTTTTATTTAAGAATATATTTGGGAATAAACAGCATGGTTTACATTTTTTGTTTCACAATTGAAAAAAACCATATTTTTTCCCCAGTCTCGTTCTTCAACCTCAAACAATTCTATCCTAATATGCAATTACACCCTCTTAGCTTCACCACTTAGGATCTTAGGAGACCATCTGACAAGATCCTGGTTCTCTCACATGCACATAGCAGACTGTGGTCAAACAGCCCATTCTCAATCCCTTCTGTTGGAGCTGTTTCTCTTTATAAAAACTGCTAGAAAATGTTTTGTGGCTAAACAGGGCTTTGGTAAGGATGCTAACTCTGATTCAACAGTAACTTTTCAAGTCCAAGACATTTATCTGTTTCATTTGTGGCTTGATCTGCCTTTACTTAAAGTTCAGGTAAATACTGGAGCAAACATCCAGAATGTTTTAGAATGTGTTAGAATGAAATCATCCTTTCTTTCCATTTTACATTTTTTCTGTCTTTGTCTTTTTACTTCATATTATTTTTTTCAGCCCCCTGACTTAGTAAAGATGCAGATCTTTACTCCTGCAAATGTCAGATTTAGTGCTGAGCAATGTTGTCTGCCTCTATCACTCTGCTGAGTTTGCCTGCCCCAGCCAGGCAGATTAGTGGGGGAGATGGCAGTGAGAAAAGACCCAGTCCTTCCAAGTGGTGATCTGCTTTTCCCTACCAGATAGTGCACTTGGCCATGACCAAGTGCTGCAGTCTTGCAGGAGGAGTAAAATAGTGCCAACCTTTAGTGCAAGAAAAGCAGCCTGTGACATCAGGGCTCCCTTCTGTATTTTCTGCCATCGTACCTGGTTCTTGCTGAAAGGTCCTAGCAAATGCATGGTCACCTCAGATGGGAGAGGGAAAGGAGATTTCCCACCCCGAGCTGTTTCTCTCTGCCATCCTGGTCACACACTCAGTCTGAACTCAAAGGCTTCCTTGGCACATTCAGGCTTCCCTCCCAATCCTATTAGTAAACTCAGAGCCGCCTCTTTGAGGGGACTAAGGACATGAAGAGATTAACATCTGTTTCCTTCTACTTCTGAGTGTTTGTGTGTGTCAGAAATGCAGGAAGACAGGAATGCAATATTAGGGACAGGCTAAAAATAGGGAAGGAGTTGAAGGGAGAAAAAGAAGCAGGTAAGTGGAGAGAGAGAAAAGAAATAATAAAGATAACATAAAAAAAGGAAAAAGCAGTGGAGCACAATGAGAATTGAAAAAGGACGGAGTAAGCAAACTGTTTATTCATAAAATACAAAAGTTATGGCCTACTTGCTCCTACTTGCTCCTATTAGTTCCTCTAATACATGCTTGTGGACTCCAGGACTATTTCATGTTTATCAAAAAATAAATAATGTTTCCTGGCCAAAATCCAGTGACCCATGTGTGGAGCTGTGAAGTCCTACTGCCTGCTCTCCTCACTGATGCCCAACCTTTGACTGAATTTCAAGTCCTGCTCTCATCTAATGCATCTCTTTGGAGAACATGCTGTTCTAAGATATAGAATCCTAGAGCATCTCAAGTTGGAAGGGACCCATTAGGACAATCGAGTCCAACTTCCTGCTCCTTGCAGGACTACCTAACATTGAGTTTTCTGACAAAGAGCATCCTCCAGACACTCCTTCCACACTAACAGGCTTGGTGCTGTGGGGAGCCATGTTACAGGATCATCTAATTCTTGCCCCAGACCACATTTTTAGCTGACCAAACCATGCTTTGCAAAACCTCTTTACCCTGTCACCACCAGGGAAGCCCCAGTCTGAATTTTTGTGCCTCCCATTAAGCAATATATTCTCCTCAACTGCACAGGCAGATCCCTAAGTCCAGATGTTCACGTAGGAACCATCCTGAATGCATAGGTTTTCTGCAGACTATTTCTTTTGGAGTTTTGTCAAAACAAGAACAGATTTCTCTGGAAACAGAAGAGAAATTCTCTCAAGGGAAGTGGTCTTCGGTGGAACAACTGAAAAATTCCTTTAATTTTCCATCAGTGGGATGCAAGAAATTTTTAATATAGCTCATGATTTTATGTCAGATTAAGTGCATGTGGAAACAGAAAAAAACCCTTAATTTAGCTAAATTTAATAAAAATAATTAAAAAAATTAAATTCAGCCAATTTAGCTAGCATTCTCTCAGTTTTATTTGTTGTTGTTGTTGGTGGTGGTGGTGGTATTAAGTTGTTTTGGTTTTGCTTCATTTGTTTGAGCTTTTAGTTTGTTTGGGGCTTTTTTTTATTATTTTCTACTTAAGGAGTTACAAAGAAAGGATGAGGATTTTCACAGGAAATCAAAATCCAAAGTAGTTCCATAGAATAAGGGATCATCATTCCCATTAAATGAGAAAATGGTTGACTCGGTCTGTTTTTGCCTAGTCTTAATCTTCTCCCAATATTATGGAGATTTCCTTGCCTCAAGCTGCCTTGGAACCATATCAGTTCTCAAACAGAAGCCATGAGGTCAAAAAGGGATTGATTTTCAGTGAGATAATTGCAACCATCTTGGAGATCATGGAGTGTACAGGCTCCAGATACAAGTCTCAAGGTGCAAGGTCTTTCAGATGGCTGTGCCTTTTGATTCAGTTCAAATGATCCTGAAGTTGAGCTTACACAAACCCCCCCACACTTCCAAATTAAATTTAGCTTTACATTTTAAACTTATAGGTTCCCAAGATAGCAATGCACTTACTTTGTTAAGCCTCTTTTGTATTGTCTGGCCTTGTTTCAGTCTGGAGAAGTAGTGGTAATAGAGTGACACATAAGTCATGATGGATCTCTCATCTGGATAGGGCACTGCCACATCCTCAGCATCAAGCAGTTTGCTGATTCCAAACTCCTTCTCAGCAACATCAAAGGCATTGTTCAGGTTTTTGATGGCCTGGTCCTGCCGCAGTGAGCTATAGTGGATAAGATCAGGCCTGGGCAAGGAGGAAAAGAGGACATGGAGATGAAGGAAGATTTGTGCTTGGAGTAAGTTCTTTCAGATCATAAACCATAAACTGTTTATGAGACTAAGTTAATAGTCACATAAGTGTTAATGTTATGTGACATTAAAGCTGAAATTACTTTGACCCTGAACTTCATTCAAGAGCATTGCCCCTTGCCTACATAGCAGGAAGAAAACTGTCTTCTATGAAATTGAATTACCATTCCTAGCAAATCTCTGCCCTTATTTCTCCTCTTCCCCAATGGGTGAAAACCAAAGCCCACTAGAGATTCACTTTTGAAAAGGGAGGTGACTCCCAGCTGGGGAAGTTCCAAAATCCCACTATGATATCTTGTATAAGATATAGCAGAACTGTTGAGGACAAGGAAGTGTTCAAGGTTACCATAGGTGGTTTCTCTCTCCTGCTTTTGGCTGTTTTCTTCACCCTTTTTGAAAGGGACAGAGAAGGGAGAAAGAAAGAGACTGAGAAGTTGCTTACTCTCTTACAGAACCAGAAGATATACATGCTCACAAAGTTCATACAATAAAACCAGTGCCAAAAAGAATTATTTTAGGAAAAGAGCAATGGGAACATGACTCAATGGCTAAGACCAAATGGGCAATATTGTTCAGATATATGACACTCCCCTGGAAATTCAATGCTATAGCCAACTAAAGCTGCTACAAAGCAGGACCTTTAGAGGTCCTTCCTTCCAAGAAGGAGACAGAATATCCATTTAAGAAAGAGGAGTCTTCAAGGAGGAAGAACAGAGAGTATCTGACAGTTTCTTGACAAAAGCTTGTAATTCAGATCCTGGAAAAACTCTTGTCAGAGCTAGAGACAGCAATGAGCAGCTCTGCCTGAACTGATCCACCAAAACTTACCTGTGAGCATGTATGAGTGCGTTGAAGGCCAGCCCATCACTCCAACTTTTGGAGAAGTCCTTCACACTCACATTGGAATAGCTGGCAGTTTTATGCTGACACCAGAGTAATAAGGCTTCATTGGCAAATAGAACATCAGCTCTGCCTCCAAATTCTTCCTGTGAAGAGAGCAAGCAAAAGAAAAATCTGTGTCAACAATACATGAAAGTTGTATCAGTGAGTTTATGCTTATGTTCCCAAAAATCACTTTGTATTACTTTTGTTAAATTCACAGATCCCCTCAAAGTCATGACTTACAGACTGTCGTAAAGGTAGAAAGATTTAACATGAAAATAGAAGTTTTTTATTAAAAATAAGTGAATTGAATGAATGGGGAAATTATAAGGTGAAATGCAGGTACTGAAATTCTTTAAACATTTCTCTTCTGTAAGGTCTGTAGAAATCAGGCAGAAAGGAAAGTTCAGTTTATTTGCTTCCTCAGCTGTGAAATAGAACTCAGAAACAAAATATGATGTATTCAGGTCTACTGTTAGAAATTACTGAGTTTGATTTCATAATACCTTTATAGAATCTTGTTTTTCACGTTATTAAAGGTTTAATAATTAAAAAAAGCATGTGCATCTTCAGAGAAAGAGCAAAGCAGCATGATGGGACTCAAATCCAGAGAGAACTGTTGACAGAGAAATTAGACATGAAGTCAAAAGTCTGTAAAAAATTTGTAGAACAGAGTGAACAACATGAATGTTCTTTCTATTTCCAAGCCACTGTTTCACTTATTTGAGGGAAAAAAAAAAAAAAAAAAAAAGTGGATTCAATTGCACAAGCAAAAAGACAAAGATACAGCTTTACCTTATCAAGTTTGATAGATGAAATCTGAAATCGAAGTATGATGATCCAGATAAGGCCCAGGATTAAGGTTTTGTCACCATCTACAATATTCTCAGGACCAATCACTTTTACTTGTACCTGCTAATAAACCAGTATCTGTTCAGTATAAAAGCGCCTGCTCTCAGTGTAACAAAACTGTTACTGCAAAGGGTGATCAGGCCATTTTCTTAAGCAAAGACATTTAATGTTTATATCTTTTCATCAGTCCACAGACCTGCAAGCTCCTATATCAGCTCATGATGAATTTCAGCAAAAGCGTGGCAAAGGGATAGTGATCTCAAAGGTTTAAAGTCACAATATATATTTTTTGAAAACTGGTGGTTATGGAGAGGAAAGAAACACATTTCTTTCCTCCAAAGGAGAGGAATAGTAGCTGTTTCTAAAACATATTACTCAAATAACAAAGAAATTAAAATTTGGTGAGTTCTTTTTCTTTTAATAAAATCCCTGGCCTGTCTTCAGAGGATATATTATTGTGTACTAGAGGGGGAAACTACAATGAACACGGTACTATAATTAACTAATAACATATATAAACTGTTGTGATCTCTAATATCAATGTTAACTGACCTTGGATTTCAGAAATGTGATGGCTTTGCTGTTGTTCTCTAGAAAATGCACTCTCATCTTTCCCCGGCTTGGTTTGGGCAAAGCTTCTCCAGAGAGCAGCTCCAGGAGTTTCATGAGAGAGATGCCATCCTTCAAGTCTGTGTAAATATCTTCTATCTCAATCTTTGCCTGTAAAGACCAGTCAGACAATACAGACTCCAGCTTAACACTTGGCACAGAGAACCCTCTACTTCTAAAACAAAACAAATAACCCCTTCTTGATATTTCACTGAGTCCTCTCTATGACAGTGCACACATACACAGAGTGGTGAGTCTTAATTCAGAAAAAATGGATTTCCAGGAGGACTTACATTATTTATGAAAGTAGTCTGAAGTTAAAAAAAAACCAGCCCAACAACCAAACAAAAATACAAACCCACAATGGAGTAAAAAAGAATAAAGCAGGAGATTTTGAAAAATAAAAAAAAAAATCAAGCATTTTCAAAATCAAACCTTTGGGAAATGTTGACATTTTTATTTCAATTCAAATGAATCTTTTATTTTATCAAAATAATTTTATTCTGAGATGTGTATTTCATTTAAAAGTTGAGCTGACAATCCCATTCAATGACTCATCTTTTACTCCATAGTCTCAACAAAGTTTGTCACGTCCTGCTTGGACCTGCACTACCACCCAAAGTCTCTGTATTTTTAGCCAGTCTCACACTAAGTGAAAGGTTAGGATCATTTGCAAAAATGTGTTTTATTGCTGCCAGTAATGAGGTCACCCAGCACTTAGGTGATACAACATGACACAGTCTGTATCCTGGCCTAACGAGAACTTGCTTTGGGTGTTTCCTTTTGGCCTTATGCCACTGGTCACCTAGAAGTGACATTAAAACCATATCACACACCCAAGAATAATTTACTGTGATTTTGAAATTATAGTAAATAATTTTTTTTCATAAAAAAAAAGAGAGAGAGGGAGAGAGGGAGAGAGAGGGAGAGAGGGAGAGAGGGAGAGAGGGAGAGAAAGAAGCTATTATCCTTTTAAATTCAGGGAATATTTACATGTAGAGGGGAAAAAGGACAGACAACAAGCATGCACCTTCTAATTTCTGATCAGTTACAAATTAGCTTAAGAAATTTTTCTCCAGAGAAAGAAAAAGACACTGGAAGTGTAAAAACAAGTTAGAGAGTCTTGAAATCTCTACTGTGTATGGCACAAAGATTTACAACTTGCTTAACTGATATGTCCATTAAAAAACCCTCCCTGTTTAGTTGCCAACTTTATTTCTTTTTGCATCTTAAATAAAACTTAACATTCTGATAACGATGTACTACAATAAAAAAAAGTTAAAGCTATTATATTCTGTGACATTTCCATAAATGAAGAATTTGTAAAAATTCTTTGAATTTGAATTTGCAAAAAGACAGGCTTCATATACCTGCTTTATGTCTCACCCAGCTGTTGTTTTAATAGCTTTGTTGCCTCATTCTTCTCATAAAGATACCAGTCACAAAGAGCTTAACAAATTCAATCCTTAGTGTTAGACTTGAAGTAGACAACAGTATAATTGAGAACACTTCAGTGTCCTGTAGAATGATCCAATCACCTCGAAGTGTGCCTTGGAAAGCTGGGGCTGCCAGGGAGACCCAGATAAGCTCTGCGCCGTCTCTACCATACATGGTTTGGAGAGCTTTCACAGGCTGTTATGGTATGTGAACAAGTACATTGCAGGGACTTAAGACTAGCATTTTTATCTCTGAACTTGAAGGCATTTGTAAAATGAGAAAGTATATGTCTACAGCTAAACAGAACTAATTTCCTACACCATAAAAACCTAACTTTCTGCAGGTGGCAGAACAAGCATGTGTTTTGCATTTGTCTGCTCCCCTTAAGAAAAATAAATTTGAATGTTTGTTGTGCCCTGCAGCTGTCTTTGTACGACTCACAAACTTAAAACATTACACTGAAAAAACACATCTGGTACTGAAACACGGTGATGAGCTACAGTGGACCCAATGGCCTGGTCCTGCTTGGTGTCCCCAACACCCATTTTCACTATTATCTACTACAGACTCTAGAAAATGGAATTGTTTCGGATGATGTAATTCCTTTCTGTGCCACAGCTACATCATTTGTGCCTGAAACTTTATCTGCAGTAAGTCTGGAGGCTGGAATATGATGGCATTACTTAGCACACACAAGTCGACTGCACACTAGCTCTGAAGATTTTTTGAAGTGTGAGAGTTACTGAAAACAAACTGGTCTGTACTTGCATGGCAGTATGTCTGAAATTGCTAAAATTAAGGCTACTTTTTTAGATCCTTTGAGCAGCAACTCAAACTGAACTGATCAGGCAAAGCACAAAGTCTGAATTTTTGGCCAGGCAGTTAAGGATTGAGCATTGCTTGGGGAAACCCTGACATCTGCAGATAATTTACAGGAAAAAGAAGCAAATAAGGATTTTCCTCTGAGATGCTCTCCAATGTACAATGGACACCCAAATATGATAGGGTTATACAGCCTACAAAATGAACCTTGATTTCAGAGAAGACTGGTAACATGAACAAAGGAGACAGATGTGCGGTAAAAGATAGAGGATGGAGCACTCTGGTTAGTCAAATCCTTCCTTGCTTGCATGTGACAACATTCAGGAAAAATATAATAAAAATAGCATAAAAAAGGACACAGTGGATAAAATAAAACCCAGAAAAAAATCTTCAAATTGAAGGAGCTACCTACGTTATTCCTGGAGAAGATATTGTTCATCCAGTTGGTGAAGGTTTTCTTTTGCATGGACATACGCTGCTCCTGCAGCTTTTTGATATGATCTTTTTCAAATTCGGTGCTCATGGTCACCTAGGAAGTAAGAAACCTCAGTAGGCTGCTGAGTGCTGAAGAGATCTGCCAGGCCACCTACAAAAAACAGTCACATGCCCAATGTATATAGGAAACCCAGCACCAACAGGTACAAGATGCAATACCACACCCAGTGTAATACTTCAATTTCCTTTTGCTTGCACTTTGCACTTTAATTCCACCAACTTTATTTTTAACTTACTTGAGCTCACTGGTTTAAAATACATCTCTAGCTTCAGGATGAAAATGTGACATGTATCTATGCTGCCTTTCTTTCTTGCTCCCAGTCTCCACCCAGCCTCCTTGATCCCATGAGGACCACCACTACCAGAAAGCCATCAATAACTTCCTTGGGTTTGCTGAAAGCACATCACAGAGAACTGATCTGCAAATCACTTCCAAAAAGAAAAACTGTGTTGTGTTCTCTGAGGACTGGTTGAGATCCTGTTGTTGGCTTTCAGACCACAGTATTTCCAACAGAAATCAAAGAACTGCTTAGAAAGGAAATGGAATCAACTTGTTTCTTCCCTCACATGGGTTCAGTATTTGCACATCTGTCACAGTAAGGATAGTGATACAGGTCCATAATCACATGAACAGGGTCCTAGCCTGGGTGCCAGGAGGAATTACTTCTCTTCCCTACTCTTGTCTGCCTCATCCATACCAGTAAAAAGTCAGGCACATTCCTCACAGCACCCAAGCTGAATATTCAGAAAGATTAGAAGGGAGAAGACGTCCCTTTAGAGTCTGTAACACAATAAACTGGATTTCAGCTCAACTGGATAGCTCTTTTGAACACACTTGGCTTTCATTTTAAATTGCAACAGCAGTGATCTTGCTGTTATGAAGGCAAGAGGATCACTTTAAAAAAAAAAAGAAAAATCAGTGTAGGATCCATGGCTGCAAACACCTGCAATGACCAGACATCACCTGCTTGAACTACTGCCATAATTATAAGTATTACCTGGATATCAGCCTGGCTGGGAAACCAGGAAACCTGTTGTAGAGATGGGAGAGGAGAGGAGAGGAGAGAGGTGCCTACTGCTGGAAACCCACTGCAAAGAGAGAAGAGAATGAAAAATTAAAACATCTGAGAAACAGTGAGAGTGTGGAGCAGTGTGACCTACTTCCCAAAATGCCATGTTTGTTTTGCAAGTGTGAAGTTCTGAACAGTTATGGGCTTTGTACCCACTTAATTCATAAAACATAAAATACTGGGAAAGAAAACTTTATCTGTCAACATAAGAAGACAGCAATAGGGAACTAACAACAGCAGCCACTGCAGATGAGAAATGCCTTGCCTGATAGTTTTCCATGCTCTGATTAGTATAAAAATAATTGCCATTTTACAGTATTGTAAGGTGTGGAAAGTGCAGAAGCAATGATTTTTTTTTAATTGTATTTTTTGTTATTTGTTTTTGGGGTAGATGTTTCTTAACCCTCAATGCTTGACTTCTTCAAGAACAGGGACAGCATTGAAGCCTGATGGCTCAGCAACAACACAGAAAGAGTTATGACAGTAGATGAAAGCCTAATGAAAGGAAGAATTTAGCAAATTCTGAAATAGAATTATGGAGAACATCCTCTCAACATTTTATTATCTTGTGGGCTAGTTCAGCGCTGCCTACTTCCTCCATTTGAAGAGCAGATATTCAAAGAATTGCCTTTCCCTGATGGAGAGGTGACATTAACTCACTCCCATGCAATGACCCATATGGGTAACCCATACTATAATGCCATTTCTGAGTTTGCTAAATGCTTCTCAGAACACCTGCAAGCTTCTTTTGTTTTTAAGGATTGCTACCCAAACACTGCAATCACCCAAAATAATAATGGAACTGGTTTAATTTAAGGATAAAGGAAGCTTATTTGTTGAGCTACTGCCTCACACAACAGCTCACCTGTTTCATCAGGTTAGAAATGCTCCTTGTATGGGTAGATAATTACCTGTGGACAGATCCGTAACAGATTATCTGCATTCACAGGGTGCATAAACAGTGCTAGGGGCCAAATCTAGTCATAATGGTACATTACAAGAAAAGAAAAGATCAAAGAACATGAAAAAAAAGGATTTACCCAGTTTGGAGGAAGTCCTTTTTGACATTCAGCAGCTGTTTCTTCTGAGGAATGACTTCCACTAGATCCACTCCTACATTCACCTCACTGCTTTAATGCAGAGCGACCTTTGATTTCAGGAACAGAGACCAAGTATTTATGATCCACCTATGAACCTTTCATCTGATCTGAAAGAAATTAACCCATCCAGAACACAATGAGTAAAGGTTGTCACAGGCCTTGTCCAATTCTCACACTCAAAATTATTATATGAAAGTCACCAAAATTGCTATAAACCAGTTGAAAAGTGATACATAGCTCTGATGCTTTGGTAAAGAGCATCTTGCACAATTGAACTGGAGGTTCTGCCCTTTTTAAGAAGTTCTTACCTGGAAAATTAAACCTGACAATAGACTCAGGAAATGAAAGCACAGCAAAGAGTACAAAGATCAGAGTGATAGCCAAGTGGTTAAACTGGGACACAGCAAATGAGAAGGTGAAACTGTGAAGTGTTAGGAATTTGCTTAGCACTGCTTTGAGGAAGCTTTTGTGCACTGATACCTGCTGCTGGCAGGGCAAACTGGAGTCAAGCTGGCAGTGCCAGCTGATTCCAAAGTTTACTATTCACGGGCTTCTCATTAATAACAAAAGGGAAAATAATTCTGGTGACTTATATAGGTAGCAGTGAGTCCTTCCTGGCCTTCACAAGGTCACACGTGCACAGGGCACATTTACCTGGCATCATTGCCAGGAATCAGAAAGCTGCTGCTGGGAATCAGTACTAGAAAATGGGCAGGCACATGAAATCAGAGGCTGTAAGGAAAGATGTCGAGCTCAGAGATGAAGTAAGGGAATAGCAGTATTTTCCCTTTTAGCAAGTGTAGTTTAGCTAGCATCCAAAAGGGACAGGAGGAAATATAAGAAGAAATTAGGTGCCCACCCAGACTCAGGATGGATAAAACTTGATCAGTAGGTTCTGTGTCTTCATATGCACACTAGACAAATATCATATATAATGTCACATAAAACTGCTTAAAATAAATAAGTTGAATATTTCTATTACAGGTATTTCTCAAAATATTCCCTCCAAATTCCTGGACTCATGTTCTGGACTAGCCAACTAATACTGTAAGCTGTTGATTTAAATCTGGCACAGGCTGGCTAGGTTGTGTGTGGTGAGAAAGTGTCCTTATTCCTTTCAAATAGAAGGCAGAGGACCAGTGGGTGAATTGGTTCTGGATGCAGGCATTTCTCCCTATTGCAAGTTAATTATTATCTATATGGTTAAATGTGCAAATCACTGTCTTTGCTTTTTATGATGATACAAGGCAATCAAAGATACGGTATAAAATTTCACAAACTCCTCAGTATCTATCTAAAGTTCAAAGTTAAATGGTGGACCCTTAGGTGACAGCGATAAATAAAGCCATTTCCTCAGTTATTTATATCCTAACAAAGTAAGAGGAAGGGCACAACAATATTTGCGTGCAGTTTCCTGGAGGGATCAGGAAAACCATCACCCGTCTAAGCTAATTATGGGCCCTCTCTTGGTGCCTTTGCAGAGAAGGAAAGCCTCTCCACCGACCTCAGGAAGAAGGACCTAAGAGTACCCTTCCCTTGCCTCGTTTCCAGCCTGAAGTGGTTTTCCATGCTGGCAGATGTGTTTGTTTCCTAACAGGAAGGATCCTGATGCTGGATTTCCCTCTATAAAACATCCACCAGTAAGGTGGGTTGGGATGTCTGACCACCCTTCCTTGTCTGCCCACAGTCCTGTTCTGCGTAAGAGGAAAACGGAGACTGTGGAGATCAAACAGACACAGGCAGCCTGTCGTGCAGCCCCAAAACTCCACAGTTCCCAGCCTGTCCCCCACTGCCCCTCCACTCCTGGCAACATCCTGTAAATCAAAGAAGGATGTGACACTTATTTCTATCTATTTCAATTCTTTTTCTTAAATGTCATCATTGTCCTCCTCTCATAAACATGCATGTGAATTCCCAGCTCCTCTATAAGATGGGAAGAAATGTTTAATTCCCCTGCCATAAAAAGCATAAAAGTGACAGTCATAGGGTTGCAGATGCTGAGTTTGATGCTACCACTCCCAGCCCCAATCTCAAGTTAGGGCTGATCACCATGAGCTTCCCAGGGCAGCACAGGCTGTGCTCTGCAGGCAGCAGCACTGGCTTCCCCTCATCATTGCCTTTGCCCACGGGGATGGAGGAGTCTGTCAGAGAGGAGCACACATACACAGGTGGGTGCAGATGCCTTCCTGGGCCAAAGCATCCCCACCAAGGCCCTCTGTAGCTGTCAGTCCTGTAACTTAATGAGCCCCTCATGGTACCAAGCTGCTACAGCCGTGCCCTGCCCTGCCACTGCACAAAGCCAGCTCCGATTTCAAAGCCATGTGACCACAGGCACGCCTGCTCCTGCAGGGGTGAGTCTGCTCGCATGGCTCAGGTGAGAGGTTTGGCACAGCCCGTCACCCTCCATTACGTAAGCTTTGCATACACACCTTCTTGAAGGTACAAGAAAATCCTTTCTGATCCCTGCTAAGGAGAGGGTTCTCCAAATCACAAAGAAAACAAGCATGTTAAATGTAAAAATGTGCATGACAGCTCAGCCCTTTATCCCCCACTGTGTCTCCAGCCATGTTACTTCCACATGCAAGAGTCTCAAAACATCTGGACATTGATTCCATGGGGTATAAAGGCAGCTCCCTCCTGGGGCTACATTCTTGTAGCTCACAGTGTGCTGAGCAAGCACAGAAATTATCCTGCTGCCTGGGGCCAGCAATCTGTGTCCCACAGGTGGCCCTTTCCCTCTGCCACCCTCCCCAGCTCTGGCAAACAGCTGATGTTCAGTTTCAGCAACTGTAGTGTGGACATAGGTGATGATCCCAGACCATGATCCCAGAATGTTTCCTAACCACATCTAACCACATTCTTAACCACACATTACTCGTAATCTTAGACCTCACAGTGGCACAGAGGAACTATACTTTGGATATCAAGAACACTGGAGAGAAGCAGACAGTAAGTTACTGCAAGAAGCTGTTCACTCCTTTGGGAATGGAATACTAGAGCTGAGGAAAAGTTGAGAGGAGTTAGCCAAAAGCAGCAAAGGAGAGGCATGGCAACCTCCAGCTCAGACTGCACAGACTCCCTGCTCTCACAGGCCTCTCAGCTGAACTTTTGTCCCAAAATAGCCACGTATTTCACTCAGCTTCTTTCCCTGAAGGACTTCAGCACACCACCCCACCCCAGGCACCCCCCTTTCCCTGCCCCCTACATACCTGCTGTGCCAGCACCGCTGTCACCAGCCACCCCGGGGTGCCACCCACCTGCAGGCAGGGGGGTCCACAGTGGATGGAGCTTCCCTTAAAGCTGAGCTCTGCCTGGGAGGATCCAACCCGGCATCCCGGGATGCTGGGTTGTTACAAACCTCAGCCTCCTCATGCTCTAGCCTAAACTAGAAGTTGCTTTTCTCTTTGAATAGTTGGCTAGCAGCGACATGACATCAACAGGGAGCAGAACTCAAGCAGAACAGTCGAATTACATCATCCAAAGGAACTGGAGCCCCTCACTGCATTTGAAAAAGAGGACAGCTTAAAGCAAAATCAGATGGATTTATTTTTCCTGGCATGAAGAAGTTCAGTCATCTTTTTGAAACAGAAAATATATGTTTGCTTGTTTAGTCATGAGTTAAAGATATTTTCTCCTTGGAGCTGTTTATATGATCTTGAAATTTCCCTTCTGTTTCTGAACCTCAAATAGTTAACATAAGAGCTTCAAAGGCTTTTTGAGATGAACACATGGGAGGAAGGACTTCAGTCTCTTTCCATTTCATACAAACACAGATAAAAGGTTTCAAGTGACAGAATGGACTTAATATTTTGAACATCAAACTGAAACTGGGCCTCAGAAATCACTGTGTTGGCAATGTCAGATCTAACTAGCGTATTTTTATAATTTCATTCAGATATTTCCATTTTTTTCATTGCTGCTAATGAAGACTGCTGCATGAGTCAAACTTCTCATTCACATCTGTATTTTAGGGGGTTTTTTGTATATTGGACTGATGAAGCATTCAGCACCATTAACTGATGAAACAAAACTGTGGGATTCACATATGGAAGTGTCTCCCAGCACCCTTAGTGCCAGAGCATTGCACCTACCCCCAGGGACAACGCACACCATGGTGTACTCTCAGGTTTTGGTCCCCCACTGCCCTGACCTGCAGATTACTGACTGCAAATCAGCCCAACCATCCCAATTTCCTTGTGAAGGTGTCCAGTCATGTGGGATGGCTGAAGGTCATTGGCAAAAACACTGTATAAACGTTTAACAAAAATGTATAAACATTAAAGATGTGAATTAATTAAACATTAATGTTAACAGTAAAGGTGTGAATTTTAGGAGATGAGAGCTAAGACACAATACTACAACATGAATAAAAATGGCTATTACTCTCCATTGTAGGCAAAAATTACCAAGCCCTGACCTTACCGGTTGTACTTATATTGTGTGTTAATTTCTTACTTTCAGACTACACACAACATAATGCATTTTGAGAAAAAAACCCCACAGAATTATCTGAAGAGAAAATCACTGAGCATGAGCAGCATGTTTCAGCAGTTCCTTATTTAAAAAATTGAAAAATGGTGAACATAGAAATCTTCCAGTGTATCTGAAGTAGACCACCTGGTGAGAGATACATACCATTCATGAGCTACTTTCACTACAATGAAATCTTCAGAGCTCCAGAATGAAGTGGAATATGGGTTGAGGAGATAGCAAGACTTTGGAAAGAACATGGACAAGCTCCATCTCAGAGAAAAGAACAGGTGGGAAAACAACTTAGACATGGCATTAGTGAGCTTCCAGCATTCACTGGACCAGAAGCTCATGGTCTATCACCAAGTACAAATCTGTGCTAACATGAAGTCGTCCAATGGGAAAAGGGAGAGAAGTCTACCTCAAAACCATTGTTCCCATCCATATTTTTCCCTCAGGTCAGAAAAGCTGCATAAGAACCAGTATGTTCAAGATTTCTGAACATACTGGTGAAAAACCATCTCATCTTCCTGACTGTGTTTTGATCACAACAGGTGTTAATTTGGTATGGATATTTATTTCCAGGTCACTGCCGTGATCCCTGAGCGAAGGAAGGCACTTTCAGCAGATGCATTTGTTCACCTGTCTGAGCAGGGCTAGGCAGCCAAATTTTTCTCCTGTGTTTCCCACCCAAGTCAGACAGGCAAGCCCAAGGGCCAAGCTTTCAAAAGGTCCTCTGCACTCAGTACTTGCAGCATGGCAAGATCAGAGAAACCCACTGCAGTGTCTGCTCCAAAGGCCTTACAAATGCACCAGACATGGGAGCAAATAAGGTTCGGAGAAACTAAGTGGCACACCAGTACTCTTATTTTTCAAGGTTAGTACTGCCACTGGAATTAAAACAGAAATGTTTCACAGCTTAAGAGTGCCAAATATCCAAAGCAACAATTACTGCAAAACTTACAAACTGGTAGCATGGACACTTGTCTACATTTCCTATTATCAAAATACAAATTGTGGATTAGAGAGAACAACTGCTGAAGTGTGCTGTAAATTTTTCAAACTCTGAAATGTCTTATATGCGGGGCATGTAAAACAACATTCTATTTTAAAGATAAAACCCCAAAGAGCAATCCCTCCCACCACCAAACCACACTAAGACCTCACCTTCTTCAGATTATTTTTTACTTTAATAAGGAGCAGTTCCAGCAAGCTGCTGCAGTTTGAGAGCTGTGGAGCCTCCAGGAACCCACATGTTGTTTGCATGTGGAACACTTTTATGTCACATATGGCACCGGGAGCCAAACAGCCCGGTTTGCCAACACTGTCACAGACCAGCCCCACCACAGCTGAAATCTGACCACAGCAGGAGCAATGGCTAAACTGTAGCATCATCATGGTGCAGATATATCTTTGGAAATGCCTCAAGTAAGATGTGTGCATAGAGGAGAAAGAGACAGGCAGGAGGAATTAATTTCAGCAGAATGTTACAATGAATGTTCTATTGATACCATTTATTATTCTGAAGTAGTAGGCAGCATAGTGTGGAAGATGTCCTTGGCTTTTTTGGGACAAATGCTTCAAAGTGCTTTTTGCTAAGCTGCTATTCAATTTATGCTTAATTTTCAAGGTTAGTACCCCCACTGAAGTTAAAAGCACCATCTCTCAGATCAGGTTTCAAACTTCCAATCCACACAGGAAGTTTTAGATTTATGTTCCACACTTGGACTTTACAAAACTTCCACATTTAGACATTAGGAAGCTCCAAAATTACATTCTGCTATAACATGCTAATTACAGAGAAGTGCTGGAGGTTTGTGGGAGTTTTTTAAATTCTTTACAGATAAATTTAATTCTGGAATCAAGCCTTGGCACAAGCAGTAATTTCAGCAACATGTTCAAGGGCACAGAAAAGAAATAGCCAGAACCTATTATGGATACATAAACTGAGGTGGGAAAATCAGCAGCTTGCCAAACAGCAACTCTGCCTATGACCCTTAAGTAGCAGGATTACAAAATTCCAGTCACTGAAAGATCATCTTCCAGAAAGAAGCACACAACCCAAAATCTCAGGTAGTTCAATATTAGTTTATTAAATCAGCAATTTTTATCACTTTCTAAAAATGATTACAAAGCATATTAAAATATATTACAGTATCTGCAAAGAATTTACTGTGTAATGAAAGTGCAACAATAATGAACTTAAAACTTTGTTTGCCTAGTTGGACAAACTGAAGCACAGTGCACAGATCAAGCCTTTCCTCAAAAATCAGAGTGCCTTTTAAGTGAAAACAGTGTTTAACAAAATGGTTAGAAAAAGTGAGCATGTGAAATAGAAAATTAAGTTCATGATCATTCTCTCAGTGCTAAGTTACATATACTCATCAAACCATACACTTCAAACTCTGCTTGAGATCCAACAAATTAAAGAGCCATCAAAATGAGTGCACATTGGGAAGGGAAGAAAGTGACAGAAAGAAAAAGAGGGTGCATTTCAAGTGCTGGCAATAAACAATGTTGAAAGCCAGGGACCACATACCTGCTGCTTTGAGACTAACCAGGTTCCACACAAATTCACCACACCCAATTAACAACTGGGACCTCACTCTGACTTAAAAATCTGTAAACTCTCAATTACAAGCTGTCCAGCTTTTAAGCCTCTCAGTGTCCTGTACTGTGGTAATCAACTGTACCTCCACATTTTCTGCTCCAATCTACAACAAAAACTAATAATTTCTGAAGGAATAGAACTAGAGTTGCAAATTAAAACTGTTGTGGAATAGTTGGAGGAACAGGAAAAGCAGCAGTTTCTACTTTAGTTTAAGACAGTGGGCTACATCAGTGGGCACAGATTTCACAGGATTACTTAGAGACAGCTTTGAATGATGTTGCAGAAAATGTTACTAGAATCCTAGGCATAAAATGTCCTACCAGTCTAACATCTTCACCTTTCTTTGGCAGACATGAGTAACCAACTGAACACCAAAGATTACCTCATACTGCTGTTACTAATAACAACTTAGAGCACACTATCCTGAGAGAAGGCAATCCTGCTCACTTCTCATGCTTTTAACACAAGGATCCACTAACTCCACAGAACATTATCCAAACAGTTGTGTGTGGCTGGTTTAACTGAATGAGCTTACAGAGAGCCCAAATGGGGGAGGGCCCATGGACCTGCGAGGATGTACTGAGAAGAGATCCCCTCCCCTGGGCAACAGCAACCTACTCCCTCAATTTAGTTGTGCAAGAAACTGCTGTTTAAAGTTCACATGAAATGTACTGTATTCCTATCATCTAAGTGTGATGCTAGTTCACTGTAGCACAAAATGCAGAAATACTTTTATGTAGCTGTGGATGCCGACCATGAACACTTCTGTTTCTCCAGACAGCCAGGGAAAATCCACCTCTACTCCTATACATGCTTCATGCATTCATCTTCCAAATTCTACAGAAACACAAAGCAAAATACTACAACCCCATCTAGGCAAAACATTTTAACTTATCAAAATGATGCATTTCAATTTGTCTGCCTTAGCATACTGTCACAGACACTGAGGAAAAGGCTGTGTTCTCCATTTTACTACCAACAAAACCAGAAAAATAAAATAAAACCACTGAAACTATCCTGCTCTTCTCACAGAAGGAGGGTATTTCCAATCATATGGGATCACATGGCTCCAATATGCCTGGAGCATCACCCTGGAAGCTACACGTGGTGGGAACTCAAGCATGAGTCCTCCCCTGCAGCCCTGTACTGCTGCAAAGCGAAGTAAGGCAGAGTCAGAAGATCAGCTGCTTCCCAGATCTCTCAGCTTTGCCTACACTACAACTGTCACAATACACAAGCTTGCATGCTTTCTCCTGGTGGCTTGCCTGATTAAACTAGTCACTAGTACTAAGCTAGTCAGTAGTGTATAAAGTGGTACTGACTGCAGACACTACCCACAAACAAACACACGTTACTACTTCTGCAGCCTTTGTCTTTTTCTTGACACCTGCAATGTCTATAAACTACATTTTGTTCAACCAAAAATAAATTACATAGAAAATAGTTACTCTGCAGATGTACAGTCACACAGGTAGACTCAGCATCAAGTTTCACAGCTTTACTAAAGTGCACAGAGATGAGCTAAGGTTAATTTGGCTCCTAATTTAGGTCTAACAGAAATAAAATTGGTATGCTTGAATGATAGGAAAAACGCCTAAGAATTAAAAAATACTAAAAAATCAAGTCCTCAGAACAATTTAACTATGCCAGGACATCCTTGATACAGGCCAAGAAACCTGGCAAGGTGTTGTTCTGCCATTACTTAAAATAGCATCGTTTGTTTTTTTCCCCATGGAAGAGCCCTGACAAAGTTCATGGAAATTGCACCTCAGAATAGAACAGATGCGGAAAGATGAGCGGTCCAGAAAGACGTGAAGTATTAAACCTGACAACCTACAAATACATGATTTGAGAAAAGAAGCTGAGGCTTTTCTTAGATCACCCACAAAACTGTACACGGAAGTGTGACTAAAACCTTAACTGGGAGACAATATCCAAACTATTTCCCTCCCCACCCCTCCTGCAAGGATGTTAAAGCACTTTTTAGCTTGCTCTGTCGAAGAAGGCATTACTGCTGCCACTTACTGAGACTTAACAAAAAAGTGCTCAAAACTACAGTACCTTTGATGTGTAAGGTCTTTCCTATTACAGATGGAATGTAAGTCAATTCCTGCCCATACACATAGACCAGAACCGACTGCCAAATTTAATTTCAGAAAAGAACTGGCCCTCCCTGAAAGACTCAAGTTCATAGGGCCAAAGACTTGCCTTCTTTTAAGGTACTGATAAAAACCAGTTGTAAGCAGACAGTATGTTCAACTTTGATTGTGTGTTGTGGGGAAATAAATGTTTATTAAGCATCCATTCCTTTCATGGATTGTTTTCAATAAAGGAGTAATATCTGGTGGAATGGGTCTATCATTTATTACAGTCAATTTAACAGTCCCTGTTAGCCTCCCCACCCCTCAAATCTGCCATCATGGGAATTCAATCTCTCTTTTGTGGTTGTCAGCTACATCGTGGCAAAAGAGTTAAAAACTTCTCTTAAATATATTATATATTAAAAAATACACAGACATAACTGTATAATTAGCTGTAAATAGAAATTAAATACCAATGAAAATATCCTAAGACAATCTGATGTGCTTCCAAGAGGCTGACTTTGAGCAATACACCTTTTCTGAACAGAAAGTGAGGCTTAATTTTAATGCAAACATGGTTTTTTTAGCTTAAGAAACCATTCTGCTGTCACTTTGAACCATTCAGAAATTCATTGTCTGCAGAGAAGCTAAGCTTAAACCGCAAAGAAAATTATAAAACCAAGGAATAAAGGAGATCTCAGTTCTTCTAATGTTAATACTGAATATATAGTGCTGTGTAAAACTGAAGCTCTTCTTCAGGTAACACACAATGACAGATTGAAAAATAATTTTAGTATTTTGCAGTTCCAGCTAGACTCTAAAGTTTTAAAACAAGTTTGCTCATATTCTGAGCACTTACAAGACTCTCCTCATCACTCTTCTATCTTTTTCTAACTCCAATTAAATAAGAAGAAAAAAAAGCATTTCCTTTTATATCAACCTTTTCTTAGACTATAGAGATGCTGACATTCACTCAATAGCTTAAGTACATTTTTAACATCTAAATATTCCTTGCATAGGCAGGTGAATTTAACATTTTGAGCTTCAGTGTGCCATGTAGAATGGTTTGGAGACACTTAGGGTTGGTAAGTATTTAGGTCTGGTGAAGGTCAGCAACTTTTATGCATGTTCTTTTCTGCTTTATGGTTGTGACGGCAGCGAGACATGGGCACAGGACTACAGAAACATTTTCACCTTATGACAGAGCTATTATAAGGCACTTGTGATAAGCATGTCTGAGTGAAGGTCAGCAGGGACAGCGACACGAATGTTTCCCTGCTGCCATGCTCATAACTTCAGTAGCATGCGTGAAATGTGCTGTGACGTTTAAGGATCTAAGCTTAACTTCAAATTTTGGTATTTTCAACACATTTCCTGTGGGATTTTGAAAATCCTCATTCTTCTCCCTTGTATTGTTCATTCTGCTGTCTGGAAAGGTTTCCTGTGAGATGGTGGCACCAGGTGGGAAGGTAGCGTGCCAGGCAGTTCATATCCATCCAGTTTAATCTTGATGAGATGTTTTGCTAATGCAAACTCTTCATCATCCAACATCCCATCGCCATCACAGTCTGCAAGCTTCCAGATCTTCCCCAAGACGCTATTGGGTAGTTTAGAAGTCACCATCTCCTTCTTTGCACTAATCCCAGATATTTTGCCATTGATTGGTGACAGAGTGTAGAAAATCTCATCGTAAGCAGGTTTGTCTTTGGCAACAACCCACTCCTCTTCATCAGCTCCTTCCTTAGCACCTTCCCCGTACCCATGGCCAAAAGGTCCTGCCATGGTGCCATCAAATGCTCCACCGTGCACCATCTCTGTGGGCATGTTGCTCTCTTCCTGTCTGATTAGGTTCATCAGGGAGGCAATTTTGTTGGCCAGCATGTTATCCACAGTTTCAATTAGCTTTGGTTTCAAAGAATGAAATTTAGTGAAGTCGCAATTCTCCAACTGCTCCTGTGAATGACACAATGACAGTAGTTAAAAACTATTCCAGTACACTGAAAAGTTTAAAGAATGGGCTTCAAATTAAAATAATCAAGTAAAAATTCAATTAAAATAAGTATCTTTTGAAGCCGTTTCTACAGCTGAAACTCCTCTTGAGGAGAAACAAAAGACACACATATATACCATACAACCAATATATTTGATCAAGTACACAAAGACAATTTCACAACAGTGTAGGAGTTTGTCTTTTAAACTACATTTACAATACAATTTTCAAAGTGCAGTGGATAAAACCACAGCAGTTGATGAATGTTACCCAGCAGCTTTCAATTTGATGATTTTTTTCCAAACATCAAAGAAAGCATGCAAGTAAGTCCTCAGTCCTGTAACACTTATGCAAGTGCTTAAAGTTAAAAATAAAATCAAATGTTTGCAGGACTGATCTGATTTTATAGATTAGACTTCTTGGTTGTGGTTAGGTCAGGAAGAAGCGTCCTTTACCAAAAAAGAAAAGCTGAATTGAGGTAACAGCATCAGTGTTTTATAGCGGTGCTGCCAGAACTCATGAAGTCAGATGGTCCCTGCAGAATTTGTGGAGTTTTCATCCTATTAACACCAGTGAGATGTTTACCTAGGTGATATGTACTATTCCAAAACAAGCCCAAGCATGTTCTACACCACAGTCTTGGAAAATAAAAAATGCTTTAGGCCATTACTAAATTTTTTTCTAAACACAAAATGCTTGCCAGGAAGAAAAAGTTACAGCGGAAAAGGTTAAAAAACCCCAAACATCACCTCCCATCTTCTCTAAAATTATGTTAAATTGCTTTAGCAAATCCCATCTATCACCTCAAGGAGCTGTTCCTATACATATCAAAATGATCATAATATGAACCCAAGAAACCTGGAGCATGGGGTAAAAACAGTCAAGCAACAACTGTTCAGGTGACATTTATACACAATCACCTGATTTACAGCACCTGATCAGAATAAATTTATGTAGTGCAATAAATCTCAGGAAGAAAGGTCAACTTGCTATCTGTTTTGGTGCAATTTTGTTTTCACACAATTTTGCTTTCTCACAATTTTGCTCATTACAGAGGTGACTGATCTCTCCTGTACATATTTGCTGCCATCTGCTGCTGAGGTTTAACTGACATATACTGTAAGTTTGAAAGAGTTCCATTCAAATTTAGTTTCAATATTCAGATCTCTCATTCTCTCATTCTGCATCACAAACAAAAGCAGCAAGGGAAGAGTCAACTTCTGCCATAAAATCCCCTTTCATAGCCTAACTCGTGAAACCCTTCCAACAATCCTGCCTGTGAAAACTTGGCTAAAATACATCTTGTGCTTCATCTATGATTTGCTATCTCATGCCAATAGTTGATTTCCAGGTTAAATATTTTAGTTCACAAAAGAAACTTGTGCCTTCCTATAGATAATCAGCCAATCACCACTCCTGATGATTAGCTGTGCAAGTGTACCACATACACTGTCAGAATGGTATGTCTGGAAAACATCCTCCATCACACTCATGACTAGTCCATGGTCAGAGCAAACTGCAGGCTCCTGATCTCTTGTTTTTCAGCTTTCAAGCTGATTTATCCTCTGGTTCAAAGGCCATTCAAGAAGCCTATGATCTGAGATACAGAAATTGCCAACTGGTGCTTGAAATCACTGCTAACACAACAGTAGTTGTTTTTCCCTAGGATGTTTTCTAAACAGCTCATCTCAAATCAGAGAACAGAAATAAATAGGCAAGAAAGTGACAGAAAGTTGGTTGAAAGACTGCAGAAAATCCAAAAGAGGAAGAGACAAAATGTATTTAAAAATCAGTTGTAAGTATAAACCAAAAACTTCTCTCTCTGTCCTTCATAGAATACAATCTTGACAGGACAGCAAAAAAGCAAAAGACTATTTTTGGAAGCAAGAGGTTTTAAGCTGGACTTTTCAAGTAACACACTGCCTTTATTTCTCACTGGGAAACAGTACCAGTAAAAACAGGAACAGAGCAGAATAAAAATGAATTTATGACTAAGGGTATCTTCAACTACACAAATATTTGATACCATTAGAAGAATGATAAATATAACCACATTTAGGATTCAAAACAAGAAGCCCCTTAACCTGTGAGTGTTCACTGCCATTTTATTTGCACAAGGCCTTTAGTACTTTCTGCCAGGAGAGACCAAGTCCTGACTAAAAGGACAGAAGGTCAGACTCCTCATTCCTTATTTCCATATACTTTATGTAGTCCTGTATCAATGAATGCACACTAAGCAAATTATCATTCTTTTTCGGTCTGTGCCACTTCCAAGTCACTCTAATGTCATATCAGTTAAATGACTGTCATTTCAACTGCTCTACTGCCAAAGACCCTAAGCTGTAACGCTGAGACTCTGTTCTACCTTTTCCAATTTGGCAATCCTGCTACACAGTTAAGAATTATTTCAGTGGAATGGTAATCTACCATCTTACCTGCATTTTCTTGACTTCAGGGAAGTCCCCTGCTGAGATATGGTGTTCCCTTTGCAGCTGGATGTAGATCTCTGGCAACTTGTTGATCAGTTCCTTCTTCTTGTTCTCTTTCCCAAATACAGAGGGCATCTCTTTTTTCAGATAGCTGATGATATAAGCATGAACCTAAAAAGAAGCAAAACTGAAATCAAAACTACTGTTTACTGACACTTCGCAGTAGTCTTCCTCACTTAGGTCATAAAAAGAAACAGAAAAATGTTTCCCTAAGGAAAGATATTATCAACTACTGTTTCTGGAACTTGGTGTTTACATGAACAGTTAGCTAGCAGTTAGTTATTATTAGCTTTTGCTGCTTTCAGCATTCCTTTGAGGGGCAGAGAGAAAGGAAACACATTTCAAAGGAATACAGATGCACACTTGCTGTTTTAAGGAGAATGCTGGTACAGCATTCTGTGAGTACCAACAGCAAGAGGAGAAGCAAGCCCCCAAACCCCATGTCCTGACACTATTCACAGAGCTCCAGCCATACTGGTCCATCTGTTTGATTTGTAACTCATTTGCCTCACTAGCCATTGTGGGAATTAATGAGTTAATTCCTCCAGTAATCCAAGTATGCTAAGTGGCAGGGCTATCTATTTGAAGTGATATTGCATTCCTACCTATTTACTCACAGAAAAGTGAGTACCTATGGTCTATAGTTATGCAGCCACCAATGCAGATGGCAGAGCAGCCAGTTCCAGTGGGAGCAGTATGCCATGGCTGCCTTGTGAAGCCCTAGGGAGAGAAGCTGAGCCTTTCCAGCTTATAAGGATGTCTTTAAACACATTGATTCTTGCATTGCCATCAAAACATCCATCCTGCCCACTTTCCTAATGTCTTTATTCTGAACTACTCATCTCCTCTCCCTTGCCACTCTCCCACCACAAGGATCTGCTTGGCCAAAGAGGCAGTGATCAGGTCCAGAACAGAAACAGTGGCTGAAAACTGAGGTGAGTTCACCTATCCAGTTCATTGTGTGGACACTGATACTCATTTTGCACACAAGAGAGAAGGCACCAGGGCAGAGCCTTCTTTTAGAAGCAATGCATGGCCATCACAACTTTGTTTGTGATAGCAGTTATCAGGTAAGATGTTACCTGACCTGGCCAGGACCATGGCAGACAATGACTTCCACAACAGGGTATCTTTACAGAACTCAGGTCCTTGTTCATTTAAGAAGAATGTAGCTGTCCACAAAACAGAAGTTACTTACAATTTTCACATACATGGAAAAAGAGTTAAAAATTAGGTATGTCTATTAAACTGTTGAACAATAAACAGGCAAAATTTTGAAGATTGGGGAAAGACAAACTACCATTAAAAAGCATCAGTAAAACAGTGATTGCTTTGGTGTTGTGTAAGTATAATACTTAATACCTACCAAACCGTGACAAAATGTGGATTATAGCATTCTACACAACCCTTACACAATCTGCACACAGCAATTGCTCTCCCATTCATTTCCTTATTTGTTAAGGAGGAAACAGAAAAAAACCCCTTTGCTTTTAAAAGAAAAATGATGTAGCCAGTTTTTATGTGCACATCTTAAGTTCACAACTTTCACTCAACAGCACTTCCTTATATCTAAAAAGAGTGTATACATTTTAATAGCAAATAAATTTATATTTCTATAGAGGAGAAAAAAAAACAAACCTCCACAACAAAGAAATATAAACCCATGAAATTTTCTAAGAGTAGAGATATGAATATTTCTCCAGAAATACAGAATAAATTCAATAAGGGTAATTTTTAGAGCATTTGTAAACAATTCTAAGTAATTTTATGGATCCTATGTCTAAAATAATATTTCTATCAATCCCAGAAGAGTATGTTTATAATTCATAAGCACTAACAGTTTCACATGTATATTCTACGTTGCCTAAGGTCTGCCAGTATGCACATGTGTTTATTGTAGATAAGAACAGTCCCCATCTTTAAAACGGGATAGTGAGTCACAGGACCCAAGGAAAAACAAAAAAAAGAAAAAAGTCTAATGCCCGAATTTGACAGCATGTTAAGAATTTGCTTTTGTTTCTAGTTACTGTAAATGCTTTAGAAAACATTAAGAAGGTAGCACAGAAATAGGGTAAAAGAAACCTCACATTCAGTGCTGTAAAAAGCGATTTTTCAGTGTCAGTACTATGAGAGCAGTTTGGAAGGCAGAAAAATGACACTGGATTACACTGCTGCTTTCCTGCAGATAAACAGTTTATTCCCCTTCCGTGACTGTCTAACATATCCCTAAGAGCACTGCGTTCTGTATTTACCTTTATCCATTTTTATTTTACATTTCAGAGAAATATCTAAAAATTACTTGACTGATACTCCTTCAATGCCAAAATGATTGTAAAAAATGAGAACAAAATCCTGCCAACATTTACAAAACAGACTGGATCTGAGGTTATTCTGGGATTAGAGCAACTTTTAACATAACATCATTGTGATTTTAAATAGCATTTTCAAAGGAGCGACTTCTACAGGGTGCCCTAAAGCTCAGGCCACAAAAATATGCCCAAACAAACAGACTCCTCCAACCCCAAAAAAAAACCCCACCAAAACCCCCCAGAAGTCTGTCTCCATATTCAGAAAGCTAAGTAAGCCAACACAGGAAGTGGTACACACCCCCAAACAACTATTCATACACCAATGGAATTGCAAGTCCTCTTAATTTTTGATTAGAAGTTCACATTAAAATGTGTTCCAAGGAAAATGCATTTTGTTTGATAACTGCACAGGAAATCAGAGTTCCTGTCTGCTACCAATAGCTTTCTCCCCAAGTGACTATCTTTTCCTTGAAAAAGTGACAGTACAATCCAAGATTAAAAGCTGTACTAAAAAGACACAGTTTATAGCAAGAGAAAAATTGGGAAGGTTAAGAAAGGACACGCTGAGAGCAGCAGAGACTGCTCACTCAATTTTGCTTACTTCTCTTTTCTTACCTTTGCAAGTCTTGCCCTCTTAATGAGATCATTGAGCTTCCTCACAGCAGCCTTCTGCGGGAGGCTCTGGATATCCTTGAAAAGATCCTGTGCCTCGGCTTCAAAGAGCCTCCGATTGTCCGTGTTCCGGAGAGGATGGGCCCAGAAGGAGCCAATGTAGACCCGCAGCACCTCCGGCGTGTCGATCACCTTCCCCAGGGACCACATCAGTGCCCCGTAGACCCTCATCAGCTGCTGTGTGTCCACCTGGTCAGCCTTATTAAGCACCACTCGGATCTTGTCATCCTGGCCCCGGAATGACTTAATGGCCTCTGAAAACTCATCAGATATGTCCAGCTTATGGGCGTCAAAAAGGAGGATGATTCGGTCAACCCTCTCAGCAAACCACTGGAGGACTTGGCAGAAGTCGTAGCCTGAAGGAAGAACAAACTGTTACAGTCTTACCATTCAGAAAAATGAGTCTTTGAGAAGGTAGGGCTAGGGATAGAGAACAAGAGGATAACAGCCTCTACCTGGGGGCAAAAAAGAAATATATTACTCAAGAGGACAATATCTGTGGACAGCAAAGTCCAGACAACTGTTTCCTGCACTTCCTTGGACCAGTCTCACTATTACCACCTTTTGTTTTTATCACTGCCCTTTTTTCTGCCTCACACCCACATTTGCCTCTTTCCAGGAGTCTGGTTCCAGCACAGCACACAAGCTAAACAGGACTGCAGGGCTCTGATCACAATTTCTCTTCGTCACTGCCAATACTGGTCACTTTGGTAGCACTGCTTATTTGAATTAACAAGGAAAATGGTGCAAATGCAGCATTCCAGTGCAAGTCACCAGCCAGAAGTATTTGGATTTTAAAACCCTTTTCATACTCATCTCTCCTTACATAGCAACACTTGCTGTTATTTTTGCCACAGCAGACTAAGAAGCACAATTTACAAGTAGTGACTGCATTGCTGATGGCTTTGAGGACATGGCAGGTTACAGAAGATGAGCAGTGACCTTTCTGATCACCTGAAACAAGCTTTATCACGTTCTAAAGGAAAGCCTATTCATAGCACCCATCTAAATGCTTGTACAGGTTCAGCTGGTACCTAATCCCCACAACAAACAGGATTCAGGAACTCCTTATTCATAAGTGACACATCTAATCCACGGAGTCACCACTGGTGATGCAGCTCTGGGTTTGGCATGCATGTGACTCATCTAGTATGAGTAAGGAACAGCAAAGTATGTATTGGGAGCTTTTTGCCTTTTTTTTTTCTCCTGAACTCTTTCCCAATACTTTTTGAAACACTTGCCTTCACACCACTCAATCACGAACGAAACACCCCTTCCTAAAAGAGGTTCCTCCCTACATCCTGCCAGACACTCATTTTGCCTTCCAAATCTTACAGACTACACAGACATTTCTGTCTGCAAGGGTGTGATGCTGCAGAAGCAGCACAGGGACAGGCATTGTCTGACCAGGGGACAATGCTGGCAGACATCTGCACATTCTCCTGCAGCCACTTACACTGCCCCTGAACTGACAGGCAGGAAGCTTCTGGCACGTCCTCCTGCTGACAACAGGAGCGGGAAAGGTGTGTCTTGAGACATCTTTGAATGCCCTCTGTGTATATTTTTGACCCTTCAAGAAATCAGCTGCCTCATCAGTGGCCTGGATGCCTTCCAGAGTTAAAAATAGAGTATGCTGGGAAATAGTGCATGTCCTCTAATTCTACATGGTCCTTTTACTGTTTTCCTGCATGTTAAAATGCAAGTTAATATTTGAGTCCTCTTTTGGGCTCAGAAAGCTTCAACTTATTCCTAGTGATACCTGCCAAATTTTAATATTATACAGATGTTACATTCATTCATAGGTAGATAGTTAAGCAGTAGCTAGTGAGATGGGAAAAAACACAACAGCAAAGAGACAAGGACTTACACTGAGGTCCTGTAATGCTATTCTTCCATCAAACATTTTAAATAAGAAAAGCTGAAGCTCACAAATCTTACACACAAGCTAAACTTCTAGAAAGCTAAACCCTCTCTGACAGAGACACATTCAGGGATAGCAGAAAACATCTTGTACAGTCCTGCTTACATTTGCACACAATAATTTAGAAAGTCATCAAAGCAACTCGAACTTCAAAATGTACTAAATTAGACTTATGGCATAACTATGTTTAAGTCAGACTGACTCCTTCAAGAAGCAGGTCAGACAAACCTTGCTGTGTGCAGCATCACACGACAAGTCAAGTTTGTGCTCCAGAAAACCACCTAAATGCAAACTGCAAAAGCAGCTCAAAAGCCATTTACAGGAAATGTATCTGGCTATGCAGTACTTCAGCCAAGGTTGAGTGTAGTAATTTCTAATCATGATAGCCTGGAGTATGTGCATGCAATAAATGCCTAGGTACTTGTAGATAACTTCTTGTATGCTGGTGCCTAAGTATATGAAACCTTTATTTAACCTGCCCTCAAAGCCTGGGACACTGAGAGAACAGTGCTCTAAGGCTAACTCCCAAAACCTCATATTTGGTACAACCACACTTTAAACATGATTAAACCTAACAGCACACAGGAGAACCACAATTTGATAAAAGAACTATGACAAGGGACCCATTCAAGACAACCTTTAACACATGGAAAAAAAATGATGAAATGCAATCTAATCAAGTTAAAGCCTGTGAAACAGGTAAGAGTTTGAGGTAATCACTGCGCTACGTCAGATTAGGTGAAAGTCTATCATATCAAAGGGCAGGCCAGCTAGGTTGTAACAATTGATAAGGCACATACCCATCAACACAAGGAGTTTCTGAGCAATAAGAGGAAAGAGGCGTGTTTTGTTCAATCACAGGAGCAATTCTAGGTGGTAGTGAAGAGTCATGGTCCTTCAGGCAACACAGGACTACCAGTGAAACACAACTCTGTCCTGCACTTGAAAGCCTGGACTTCCACAGCATCACCTAATGGTGTTGGATTTGGTAACACAATTGCTCGCTTTTTCAGTAGCGTATTTGTATGATACTCTAATTTTCTGCTTATTCCATACTTCCTTCCATACTACTACAAACGTGGCAACAGATACTTGAATGCTGCCAAACATAATTTTCTCTTGATTTAACAAGCAAAGAAAGGGTAAGATGCACCTAGTTGTAACTTGAAGAGGAAAAAGGGAGCGGGAATCTGCAGCGAGGAAGCAGATCACCACTGATTTTATCAGATTGTGTAAACTAGGATCTAAATATTTTGTTGAAATTTTATGAGATTTTTTTAGGACTAAAAATCATTAGTTATACACTCAATTTTTTCTGTCTAAATTAAGAGTTCCAACATGCAGTATTTATTTCTGGTTTTACAACATTCAAGCCTTTGCCTGCAGAGATGCAGAGCTTTCATGCAGTTCATCTCTACTATTCCACCAACACATCACATAAAGGAAAGTCCAGCACTCTCCCCATGATGAATGCTTTACATGACTATGTAATAGTCATGTAAACTAATAATAAAGAGGATGAAACATGACTGAACAAAGAATCCAGAAGCATCTGGTACACCGGTTTACTAGGTAAGCATAATTTAGATTATAGTCCTGAGAAGTTAGTCCCTTATTCTGTCAGTTTATTATAAAGACAAGATTATTGCTGCATAGCTGCCTGTACCAGGATTTCCTCAAAAAATCCCAGGTGTGATACTTCCTCTGACAGAGACATGAAATACAAGTTTCCATTTCTTAAGCAAAGGTCTGAAAACAGAGGGCAGCATAAGCCACACCCTGCACCACTACCATTTACAACTCCACAGAAAAGTGACATGCACTTAAATGCAGCTGAAGAATGCAAGGAAGAAAGTTGTTTACATTATACTGTTCTGTTTAGTTTCTCAAGACAGGCTAATGTTTAAAACAGCTTCATAAACAGTGCTCAGTTCTCTGCAGAATTTTCATATTATTAAAAATATTCTCATTTGCTCTTTCTCCTTCTACCACTTGACTTCCTCTTTTGACTGTATTATATTATGGCATGACTGAGTAACCTTAAGAAGCAGCTCTAGCAACTGTGCCTACAAAAACCCCACCTTATTTATAGCCCCACTCCCGAATTTTTCAGACATGACCAACCTACAGCTATGTTGAAACATTTCTTCATTCATGAACTTCAATAGTATATATGATCATTATTGCTTCATGGAATGCAATTAAAATGATGAAAACAAGGCTTTTTCTCAGGAGTGACAAAGCACTAATTAGTCAACAGACCATGCAAATGTAGCCATCTGCAGCCTTAGCAGCAGGATGACAGATATACCAACCCTCACCAGCTCTCAAGAGAAAAAATTCCAAAGCCAACATCCAGCCTTAAAGCATGGGTTGTACAGGGCTTGCAGTACCAGAGTGTAGGACAGACCACCACACAGTACCACTAAAACAGGCTCCCCAAAGATCAGGATGCTGATTTGTCCAGTAAAGCAGAAAAAATTTAGTGAGCTTGGTTGCTATAAAGCTCTGCTACTCACCTCTGCTGATGCGCTGCTTCTCTCCAGAGAGAATGCCCGGGCTGTCAATAATACTGATGCTCTTCAGGACCTCGTTTGGTAGCTGAGAACACATGAACCTGCAGGAAAGGAGGGAAAAAACCCATTAGCAATAGCTCTAGCTCACAGATTGTAGCTTGAGAACTCTCCCTTACAGATCCAATTTTAGGAAGACTCAAGTGAGGTTCAGAAAAGTTTCTGAATCCTGGCAAACGTCTATGTTTCACAACCATACATGTTCAAGAAAAAATATGAAGAGAGCTTCTCAAAAAAGAAAACACAGGGGAACCTTGTAAAACTGTATATCTAAGTGCTGATAAGACTTCAAATTTTGCAAGAGCTAACAACTTGGGTTTTAAATGCAACATTAAACAGACTCCATCAGACTACCATTTTGCTAGGACCAAAATTAGTACACACGTGAGAAAATTTTTATGTACTCCAGCTTATGCCCAAACTCAAAGACTGAAAAGGGAAGCAAGCAGAAAGCCATACTGACAATATGTTTGTGTTCCAGTCCCTGCCACATCTCTCCCTCTTGCCTGATTTAGCAGTGTTTGAGTGATCCCTGCTCCCTAACCCACCACTGTCCTCAGCTGGGGCACCAGTGAAAAACACCAGTATTTCTCCCACAAACCCAGCCAAAACTATCACACTGCCAGAAGCCGGAGTTCAAATTACACACAGTATGCTCTAAACAATAACCTCCTGCCTTGGCAACGGGAGGCAAATTCAATGGTGGTTTACAGAAAAATAAATAATTCACGAGGACTCTGAGAGCCCTGCAGAACACTTGGTGTGTTACATGTCAGCTACAATGATGCTTCTGGGATAGTTCATGACTGAGGAACTTCACTGCCCTTCATCATAACCTGCCTTTAAGAGATTTGCATAAGAGCTTAATCTTCTTATCAGGGAGCACCTGAAGATACTAACAAGCACACAGAGTAACCCACCCTCCTCCTGGGAGGCTGCCCCACACAGCGTTCGTTAAGCTGCAGCCTCAGGCTCCAAGATGGGGCTGCCCTACATCACCCTGTGGCTTCACAAAGCACACTGCCTCAAAAAACATTGTATCACAGACAGGAAATTGTTGCTGTGCCCAGGTCAAACAAGACCTTTAAGGCCTTGGATGATCTGAGTTAGGAAGAGTTCAGTCAAATACCAGATACAAAATGTAAACTACATCAAAATCTAGATGCTATTTTCATACAGTACAAATCATTCAAAGGAAACTGGGAAGAAAAGAATCCTAACACCTCACTTCACCTTGTTTTGCAAGAGAGCTTGTAGCAATGAGCCTTTAACAAAAGCACATAGTGTGCCGCCTTGGATAAAACAGAAATGGCAGCATCACCTGTGCCTCTCCCTGAAACCCAAAAGGGCATAAGGAATCAGCAGCCACCCATGCCTGACAGAACCTGAGGGTATGTAAATATAATGTGAGATGTATTGTTTGTGTAGGACACCAGGTATAGAAAATACCTTATATCTGAAGCAAACTCTTCCACTAGGGATAATTTCCGACTAGCTTAAGAAATATTTTTGAAAGAGCAGCGAGGTACTATTTGAGAAAGTCACTTGAACTTGCCCAAACCTAAATGCAGTGCTGTGTGAAAGCAAACACAGGACATGGAAGCACAGTGGATGTGCATACGTGACAAGGAAAACACATTTAATCATGCGAACCATTACAAAAATACATACATCACTAGTATGTACAGCATGAAGCAGCTTTCATAAATTTGGAAGTGCGAAGACTGAATTTTCATGTATATTTTTTCTTATCACTCTCATCCAACCTTAAAAAGCCCAGTGCTTGTTCAGTATCACCAAGATGATTCTAGACCTATCTTAGAGGAAGAAAGGCACCGTTATGCCAGCTGAACAATACAGCAGTGTCTTGACTCAGGCACCACCCAAACGGGGACAGACCATGAGACAAAACAGAGAATCACAGGCCTCAGAAATGCAGACGCTGCCATCTTTGCAGCAGTCATTAGTGGCAACGGGAGGAGAAAAGTACATGGTAAAAACATACGAAATAGAAGCATGAACTCAGAATTAACTGCCTGTTAGCTTTTAGAATATATAAGATAAAGATGAAAGATGGGTTAAAAATCTTGCCTCAAACTAATACTGGTATTTGAGTATCTCTTTTCAACATTGAGACTTATTTCTTAACATACCACTTCATGCAGGTCATGTAAGTGCTGCATCATAAAAAACAGAACTACATACTATCCACCTGAATGACAGACTTAAAGAAAAAGTGTTACAAAAACAGTTGTATGAATGAGATCACTGTAATTTCTTACGACACATCAAAACAGACCAGGACCATGTATTTCTTTGCAGCAGCACTGATTTATTCACATGTTTTTCTGGTATAATGCAGTATTCTTCCCTCACCAGCATTCAAGGGCACACTAGGTGCTGTCCCCCTTCCATTTCCTCCCCAACTTTTCTTAGAAGCATACAGGATAAGTAAGAGATTAATAGAAGAACACCTTCAACAAGCAGTGAGGCACAGGGGACAATTAGAAGGGGTCATGGAAAAAGACAAAAGCAAGGTAACATCAATAAATTAATGCAGCTAATTACTAAGTACAAGCCTTGATTGTGATACCGTGTTCTTTGTTTCATTTTTTCCATTACCTCAGTCCCTGTTTCCTGTCATTTGGATTGTTACACTTGGATGAAAAGGGCACTCAACTTCATAGTCTAAGTGTTCATAGCCTTAAGTTCCTCCATAAAACAAAACACTAGGATTGGGAAAACATTTAAAAATAAAAGGGGGGCGGGTGGGGTGGGAAATGGGATGGGGTGGGTGGAAGTAGAGAAAAGTCTGTTAAGGCAGGAGTGAAAAAACGTAATATCAGTTAAAAAGAACTGTCAGCATGGCAAATGAGAGAAGGCAAAGTAAAATATGTACTATGATTACAGGTAACCTGGTAGGGACTCAAAGATACTGAAGCCTAAGACAATTCCATCTAAGTGAAGTCATAAGGAGAAAGGAGTTAGTAAGTTCTGAAAAATGCTAGGGAAAGATAAGCACCTAGATTTCCACTGAAAAGTGTGACTGTTGGGGGAGATAAGGGTGCTCACAACGCTTCATTATAACAATATCACAGTCACCAAAAGAACTGGAACAATTTAGTCAGTTACTCTGAAAGTACATTTTTTAGCTAGCCAATGATCTTGACACAACCAGTCAGACGATTTAGGCAAAAAATTACACCGCCACTCATCCAAACAAACATATACCATTATTAAATGTTCTGTGCAAATATTTGAATATTATGCAAAATAAAATTTATATAATTTGTATTATATTTTTTTTTTGTAGAGAGAGCAAAAGGGTGAGGAAAAGGACTCCTTTCTGATCTGGAAGACAGAATTTAGCCAATCATCTCAAAATTATTATTTAAAATGGGACTTGACAGCTTCCCACAGCACATATTCTTATCTCTACAAAGTCATAGCCAAGCTGACTGTAAGCAGCTATAAACTTTCTTCTTTGAGTAAGCACAGCAATAGATAAAATTGTACATGATGAACTTCTAACATTCATGCCAGTATTTATCAGCCAAACAGGAAAGTTTATTGTTAAAAAGAACCAATTTAGATTAATTGGCTTGCAAAGTGAGGCCTTCATGTCAAGCTACCATCAAATACAGGAAGAAAACAAGGTGATTGCTCAGACAGTAAGAACAGATAATTAGTTACTAACTTTCAACTGGAAACATTTAGCATGCTACTTAAGTTTACTATCAAAATATTCACAGCCCCTGAACAACTCTTCCCTTTTTACAAATACACAGCAGAAGCTAACACTATCTCCCTGTTCTATGGAACTACCTGAACACCCACGTAGTTGATAATAAATACTTAGCAGCTCAAGTTTTTATTTTATCCATGGGGAACATGTGAATCTTTTCCATTCTTGTAGGTCTTTTTACATATGCCAGCAATTCACTTTTATTTAAATTCAATTTTAAATAGCTATCCCAAGATACCCAGTGAAATCAGTGGAAAGGAGCAAGAGAGCACCAAAGGGAAAATACTTGTTTCCTTTTTTTTTTGTTAATGGTAGTTTTTAATAGGTTAGTTAGTACTAACCTATCAGTTTTATTGAGTAGAATTTTCAGTATTTTTGCATAAACTTATCCTGAGTTCTACCTGGTGTCATGCCTCACAAACAAGTCGCCCAATAAATGATTTCTACAGTTCTCTCTGAACTGGTTTTAACAACTATTTTCTATTTAGATAACTGAATATCTCCATCATAATGCCACCCTACCTAGTACTGCCTTTTTTTATTTAAGTCACCTGAACTGCCACCACTTCTGCTTGTATTTGAATATTTATTCCATGGTGTCCCAAACAGAACATGCCCAAATTTAAATGTAATCATCCGAAGACAGAAAGCAAGACGATCTCACCTGTTCAGGAATGCATTTCCAAAGCGGCCGAGTTTCCGGAATGGCTTCTTAGGATCGACAACCAGGGCATTTCCAGGAACATTTCCTTCTGTTTCTCCATACATCACAGCAATAAAGGAATCTGTGGTAGGCTCTGGACCAATCCGCATGCCTGGAAAGTCTTGCTCGAGCAGGTACCTGGAGGTGGAGGATACATAAATGTATTTATAAACAACAGCTATAGTTACACTTAAATATTCCAAAAGAGTGAATGATTGGGATCCATGGCAAAAGCAAATAGCTACAATTTACTGGAAAATTCCCAAGGATATGCATATTCTATAAGAATAAGATAAAATTTACCTTCATTTTATTATTTCTGTTAACTGGGGAAGGAGGAAGAGAACTGAATTACTTTGCTCACGGGTATTACTCAGATGTTAAAAACTGTAACATCCAGGTAAAAGGATAACGTAAATCCCTTTATAAAGACAGTGTGCTAAGCACTCCCTCAGTTGCAGCACCTCAACCATTTAAGTGGATGCTTTTGCCACAGTTCTGAGTGCTGTAGGTTACACAACAACAAGTCTACTTTTCTGAGTGTTTTCAACCCTATCTCAGTGCTGCTGGTACAAAAAGGGAATGGTTTGAAGCTGCATGTGAGCAGATTCAGCCAGCTGACAGACCTAACCCTTTAATCAACTCGGTATGATCTCACTAACTCATCCTACCACAGGCAAAGAGAACCATTATGAGACAATAAAATTTTATCTGTTTGGGAGTGAGGATTTTTTTTTTTCTTTTGACCTGCACATCAAAAATTAATTAACCAAGTCAGATCTGCAGAAGCTAGGTGTACAGTGAAGTACTTCCAAAAGGCATCAAGTCAGGTAGTGCTAAACCACCAGAAACCATCTTGCACTTCTCTTTGAGTAGTCCACTGACAGAAGACACAGCACATACTCGGAGGGCCAAGCCTCGACTTTCCAGACAACAGGGTCTGAAATGAATTGTGTATTTCAGTATTAAAACCTAATGGAACCAGGGCATTTATTTACATAAAAAGCCTGTCTGCATCCCTTCATGGACTGCAAGGGTGAAGTAAAAGCAGCCCCAAGCCCTCTGAGCAAACCTCCCTCCAGCACACATTCTATGCCAAGTGCCATCCTTCATAGAGACACAGACAACACCGCTCAACTTTAAAGCATGAGTGTTATTGTTCTCAGTCACAACAGCACCATCTTGGCGCTCAAGACTAAAACAAAGTATTTTCAATGTCACCCTGCAATTCTTAAAAAAACCCCAAACCAACACAATTTCAATCAAGTACAATTTAGCTATTTACATAACCGAAATAAGAATTCTTCTTCAGGTGCAGGTGTGAATACAATACAACAACAGCACTAGTTATGCTAAATTTATATTAAAACTGCTCTTTTAATAAAGGTTTATTCTGGGCTTAATCCAACAGTGCTATGCCTATTCTGCTATAATTTCCTAAATCGATACTGATTTGAGAGGACTTGCTGGCTGCTTTTGCTGCAAAAATCATTTTACATGGTATTTATACTTGCTGAACAATCTCTGTCTTCAAATGAAGTATCCAAGCATTCACAAACTTTATATATCAGTGCACAGAAGCTGCATTTAAGGAACTAGTTACACATTTCAAAGACTGTTCTCCACTAGCCTTAGCAAACTGGCTCCAATTAGCTCAACCTACGATCAGGGAGCGTGGAACAGTTATTTACATAAGATTTCCTGTAGCTTTCTGCTTCCAAAATAAGAAACTGCAAAAATGCCAATACCAAAACTTGTGAGGAAGGAGGAACATAAGAACAATCATGCCAGAACATGCCAAAGTCAATCTGTTTTATCTCTAGAATAAGCTGTACCTAATGCACAGTAACAGGGAAATAAAACTGAACACTCTCCAAAAGCAAATGAAACAACACCCAAACCTCCCTGCCCACACAGGTTTGTAAAATGCGGCAGATCCTTCACTGTTTATGAACTGTTTAATTTAGATCACATGAAATGATCTAAATTAAATTAAGACAAAACTCCTTTAATTGCCCACCAGTTGAACCCCTCACAGGAATCCAGGATTTTCAAGCGTTGTGGCAAACAGCAGAACACGTGAAACACCAAAGTGTGTTCGCAACTCTTCACAATATATCACTGTAGACCAGAGTTCTCTAAAACAGGATGCCAAGGCAAACTCAGAGGAGCCGCTAAAATTTTCCAGATTGGAGTTATCCATGGCCTTGATTTGGAAATATCAATTATACTTTTTTCTTCTAAAATAAGGTTTTTAACTTGCCATGATAAAATGTTCTATTTCTAACATTGCTTTTCCTCACTGTCCTTCTTTTAAAAGAGAAAGAGTCTCTAAGAGACCTGTAAATAAGCTCTTCTTCTGATACAAACTGTCATTCCCAATGCTGACAGAGGCAGCAACTCATAAGGTAACAGACAACATATACAAGAAGATGCTCCAAGAGCAGCAGTGAAGAACATAGACTGAATCAAATGCACAGGAGTCAAGTCCCACATCCCAGGTCAAGGAAAACTACATGGTGGGATCTAAATGCAGGAGCAGACACCTCCAGGGTAACAGGATAATTGCCATCTATTGTAAGCTCACAAATTACAGCATGATTATGAAAATTCAGTGGTGATGGTCTTTTAGATGCCTAAAAAAGTAATTTCATGGCCTGCTCATGAATTTGCTGCATGTGTAAAGAATTACAAGCACGGAGTACCTTTCATGATTTCCAGCATCTCTTTTTGACGCTCTGAATTCGACAGTGCAAATTCAGATTAGCTGTTTGTGGAAATGACTAAACCAGAATAAAGTGTTACTGAGCTGCAATGATACTCCCAAGTTAATGTCATAAAGGCAGCTTTAAAAACCACGTTTTTATAGCGATAACGACCCAGGCAGGCAAGACCTCCTTCCAAATACCAAGCCCCACCCAACAGCCACAATGCTCTCTCTGCCTGGTACAACTATTCAACAGACACAGGAATACTTTGCAGCACGGGTATTTTCCATTAAGATTGGCTACAATTGCACATCAAGACTAAAATAAACCTGTTCTTGAGCACTGGCTGTGCTCAAGTGTGATGGCTTTGGCTGGGACAATAGGTACTATGTGGCTGTGTTTTGGATATGTGCTGAAAAGTGTTGACAATACAGGGATGTCTTCACTACTGCTGAGCAGCACTTACACACAATCACAGCCTTTTCTGCTTCCCACCCCACCCCCGTGAACAAAGAGTTAAGAAGGGACACAGCTGAGACAGCTGATCCCAACTGACCCAAGGGATGTCCTGTACCATGTGCCATCGTGCTTAGCATATAAAGCTAGGGAAAGAAGGAAGAAGGAGACACTTGGAATGATAGCATTTTCTCTTCCCAAGTCACTGTCATGTATGAGAGAGCCCTGCTTTCCTGGGAATACCTGAACATCTGTCTGCCCAGGGAAAGCAGTGAATGATGAATTCCTTGCTTTGCCTTGCCTGTGATGCTCTTACTGTACCTACTAAACTGCCTTTATCTCAAGCCATGAGTTTTCTCACTTTTAGCATTCTGATTCTCTCGCCCATCCTGCTGTGCAGGGTGTGAGCAGCTGTGTGGTGGTTGGTTGCAAGCTGGAGTTGTGGGGTGGACTAAGCCACAACACACTGTATCACATTTCTCAGTGTGAAAGAACAGTTCTACTTACCCACACAAAAGGTAAGAGCAGTCTCCTGTAAAGTGAAAAGCTGCCAATGTTTCTGTACCAAATGCTACATTAGCATACAGGGAAATACCTGGACTTTCAGCATCCAGAACTACATGCTCTTCTCAGGAATTTTCAGCAGAGAAGGAGTTCAAAAATGTTCACAGGAAGAAAGCTTAAAAATAGCCAATGCCCTAAAGACAGTCTAGATCAAACAACAGACATCCTGTTGATTCTTCTCTCTTTGTTTTTACCTGGACTATAACCTTTCAGCTTTGCCAATAAACATTCATCTATGTTCCTCTGCAAGATGTATAGCCAGACTATGGGAAACTAGTTTACAAAGTTCCAGAGATGGAAAAGATTACTCACAGTTGAAGATACTCATCATCAGTCTAAATGCATCAGCTAGGTCACACTAATGCACAAAAGCAAGTGACCTGGAAAGAGCAGCACTGAACAGGGATACCCTGTTATGCACTGGGAGGGAGATAAACTCATGGCTCCTTTATAGGGCTGCTCACCTCCATGCTACTTACTGCACCACGTATTCTGCTTCTTTTTTTTAACACAGCAAAACTAGCAGATGTTTGTTTTAGTGTAAGAATTCTGCTCTAAATAACTCAAAGCTTTCATGCAGAGCTAGTGAAGAAGCTACAGCTTTCACCCAAAGAAATTAAGAGGGACCTTCCTCCCACTTCACCCCCAAAGAAATAGATACAGCTGCACAAGTGATCGCATGCTACTTGCAGACTCCAAGCATCATGCATGCAAAAGGGTGCTTTCGCAAAAGTCAGCTCTGGCTGAGTTAAATAGCAGGAAGTTTACCATTTTTAACATCTGAGTAATACCTGTCAGCAAAGTAAAAGCACAGCCTGGCAATCTGAGGAATTTGCTTCTGGTTTGTCTCATGTTGATAAGTTCTTTAAAAAAAATCAGCCTCCTATACTTTTAAAACAGAATGAAAGAAACTACCTATTTGCATTGACTACCTCCTGTCTCTTTTTCATACAGTACAATTCTCCTCTTCTATCCCTCCTTTCCCCACTTCTTTTTCTAAAACAGGCATGAGAAATTGAGAAAGTTACAGAAGCTGCAAGGCCAAGCAGCTCGCCTGTAAGATAACAACTGGCTCTCACCATACTCCCACTTCATTAAACACAATTGGACAAGCATTAACATTTGGATGTATTTGTTTGAATTGTCAGCATTGTCAAACATGTGAATAAAACTATCACCACACTACACCTTAGACAGCAAAACTGACTGGTTTCACTGCATTGTTCCAAGTGCCAAAGCGGATAAACAGCATTGAGTGAAAAAACATAAGAGCTGTTAGAAACCTGGAAGTGTTTGTTTGCATATCTTAACCCCCAGGGACATTTAGTCACTGGTACATCAGTGTTTTCCATTAAGACTTAGTGGAAGGAACTGGGTGGATATGGATGTGTCAGAGGTATAAAAATGTGAAGTTCTCACGATAACGTCTCAATCAAAGTAAATCCCAAATGAATATTTGACAGCTAAACAGAATTGTTATGTTCACACATAAACCCAATAGTAAACACTTAGGCAGACCTAATATGCCCTCCTATGAAGTCAAGAAATGTGAACAAAAAGCAGTTTTAATTATTTTAAGTAGTTTTTAATTATTTATTTAAGATTTAAAATAATGTTTGCTTATTAAAAGGTTTGGAGGAACAAATCCCCTATAGTGCTACTTCATTCTAAGAAAAATCATCTACAACAAATATAGGATTATATATAATCTTGAGAGGGTATGACATTTTTCCATGGGAGATTCAGCCCACCAGAGGGGAAATTTATTTCTGGCTGACCTGGACACTACAATACTTTCCCACGTCTTCTTCTAAGTCTTGCACATAGCATACAAGAACTTCTCTTTTTTTGCCCTTCTTTTTCTCTTCTAAATTGGATTTTTGAGTTAACAGTCACTGTGACACTATTGTCTAAGTTGCTGCCCATCTTTGATGGAGCATTTTTTCATGCTGATTCAGCCAATTATTATCTATGCTATAGAGAAAGAACACTGAGGTAATTAATGTTGATCATAGTCAGATCCCTTAGAAGCAATAAAAGATATTCTACTACAGATTTGGGCTCCACAGTCAATGCCTGTCTTCTCCAATACCTTGTACAAGATCAAACTGCTCTACAAGCTACCTAAAATGTGCACAGCAGAAGGGGGTAAGAGGGTAAAAAGAAGGGCACATCACAGTAGAAGCCACCTCTTCCATCAATTTGGTATTTTAATAAAACACATGAGAAATCATCTTTGAAAACTTCATCTCTGTCAAAACTGTCTGGGCATCATTCATCCAGCACTCACAAATGCCAAAAAAAAGCTCACAGGAGCTGTAATAAAGTATAGGTCTTTTCTCATTCATACTGTACTTTGGTATCAGTCAACCCTTTTGCTCAGTGTTTTATTGTTACAGTGATAACAAGTTACTCAAAAAGCAACAGTAGCAAGAATACAGGTGAAGCACTGCAAAGAATGTTAATGTTTATAAGCACAATACTGACTTGTATTTCAGTCAAATATGGGCAGCTATAAAGGACAGAAAAGCTGAATGTCCATTAATCAAGAACCTGTGTCCTCAACCAAGGCAAACCCTTTCAAGAGGGGAGACACAGAGTTTTCTATGAATTGCAAATAATAGAACAAAGCTGTTGACAGGCAGAACAAGTTCTGGTATGCACATACTTGTGACCATTCTGCCTCCCTCTTTATTACCTGTGCTCTCCCATCCCTTGTCCATAAGCCAAGTAACAACGCTTATCTGGAAATATACACAGACTAACAAGGCAACGGTAATTTTAATGAAGAAATTAATGAGTACGCCTAGAGAAATGTTGGAAAAATCCAAATCAACAACCCCTCTCCCCACACACCACCTTGTGACTGTCTGTGGAGATCCTGAAACTAAGTTTCTTTCCTTTTAATTACAGCCCTATTTCTATTTTTAAAATATTCCTCTGAGCAACACCTCTTTATGTGTTTGTGAGAATTCAGTAATAATCAGTGAAGAAACCATGTTCAACTTCAAGCTTTCAATTAGCTAGTTGTAAAACCTGAAAAGACACATGATTAGTTCTGTAAACATCTGAAAAGCTCTCAGGTGATTAAAGGTAAACACTGATGTTCAGTGGAGAGGCGAGGTAGGTATTTTGCACTGCAAGAAGGAAACAGTGTTACGGAAAGGCTGCCTGTAATCTTTGGTACTAAAAGATAAATATTTGTGAACTTTATAGAAGGACTATAATGAACTTCAGATATAAGCAGGTCAAAATGTGGACCAAGTGACCCCTCAGTGTCTTTTGCAGAGTTGGGCAAAACCTGAGACTGATTTGTAAGGGGCATGCAAGAGGGAAACTCAAACAAATGCAAAATATTTACAGATTTATAGTATCGTGCTTACCTGAGATATGCTTGAGCTTCCTAAAAATGAGTTACTAAGAAACTTAGAAAGAAGGAATACAGGAAAGACGGAAAATACTATAACAGGAACCACACTGTTAAGCTGCCTTAGTAGTGATACTGCTTCTTCAATGTAATTGATCAGAATAAAGGCACATGGAAGGGAAGACTTTCCAGATACCATGTGTTTTTTGCCCAAAACTCTTGTCACGTTCCTCTTCTATGATCACATCCGATCTGTGATCATAGCTACTTTTGGGAAAGAACGGGGAGGCTATAAGGTTAAGTGATCCCTCATGGCCGGTGCAGTCACACCCTTTCAGCACGAAGCCCCTGGTTTCCCTCTGAAACAACTCAGAGATCCAAAGAACTAAGAGGAAGTAGACCACGCGGTTACACGTTCTCAGCAGAACATGAAACAGAGGTAATACTCTTGAACAGGAAGCAAGCGGCGATCTACAGAGCGTGTAACAGGGTCGGGAGCGGCACCATCCTGGACACGGCACGGAGGCTCTCGGTGAGCCCCGCTCGCCAGGAGGGTGGCCAGGCGCCAGCCCTGCCGCCTGTCACCGGCACGGCCTCGGCCCGCACCCCGCCACGGGCAGAGCGTGGGAGGGATTTGCCGCAGGCAGCAGCACGGCGGGCAGCGGGGGAGCCAGGCTGACCCAGCGGCCGGCGGGGGAGCCAGGCTGACCCAGCGGCCGGCGGGGGTGCCAGGCTGACCCAGCGGCCGGCGGGGGCCAGGCGCGCAGGGCGCGGCCGGCGCTCCCCGGGCGGGGCCGCGGAGCAGGGGCCGCACGCCGGGGGTCACCTACCGGATGAAGGTGGTCTTGCCGGTGCTGTACTGCCCCACCAGCAGCACCATGGGCTTGTTCTCGAAGTCGGCCTCCTCCAGGGCGGGCGAGTGGAACTCATGGAAGCGGTAGTGCTCCTCCAGCGGCAGCAGCTTGCGGAGGTAGAGGTCCCGCAGCCCGCCGGTCACCGTCTGCACCACGTCGGTGCCGCCGCCGCGCTCCCGCCCGCCGCCCTGCTTCCCCAGCCAGCTGAACATCCCGCTGCCGTCCCGCCGCCGCCGCTCCCGCCGTCCTACCGCTCTCGTCCCGCCGCTCTGCCGCTGCTGCCGCCGCCGCGCCTCCCGCGCACGCAGCCGCCGCCAGCCCGCCCCGGCCCCGGCCCCGGCCCCGGAGAGAGGCGGTGCCAGCAGCGCTGCGCTCAGCGGCGGGGCCGGGCGGGGCCCGTCTGCCTGCAGGACACACCCTTGGGGCCGGGTGGGTTTGGGGTTTTTTTGAAGGGGAAGTTGGTCTGGTGGGTTTTTTTAAAGAGAATTCTTTTTGGCCGCAAGTCCGCCTCTGGAGGTTAATCGTACCTGCTGCTCCTCTGCGCTAAAATCTCAGCCCCTTGCGATGAAATCCGGAAACACACTGACAGCTCCGAGCTGAACCTAGAATCGCCCAAATGCTTTTCGTGTTTTTCCGATGATGGTTGCTGTCTTTGGATGCAAAAGACATGTGTGACTAAGCGCCGTGGTGTTTAGCACGACATCAGGCAACTGTTCTAAACACAGTGAAAAATCTTAGTATAACATGGAAATCTTCCCATGTGCAGAAGACATGGCCATTAGTTCTAACTTTAGGTCCCGCATTGTGTTAAGCCACGTAGGAGGATCAGCTTGCCCATTGATTTTACAGGAGATTTTAGTGGAGTGTAACACCCCACTACAACCTTGGGGAAATCAATAAAATAAATATTTTTTTTTTTGTCCTCTGACATTAATGTTTGTGCTCACTAACTAAAAAAAAAAAAAAAATACCTTGGGATCTCAGTTAAAAGAAGGGTGGAAATTTTTACTGAAACTGTGTTTAAACACTATATACAAATGCACCTTTTGTGTGACACACTTATGGCTCCTTCGCAGCATCCATATAATTTAAATCGCCCTTTGCTGGTCCAACACATCTACTGTTTCACATTGTTATCTATGTACCTTTCTTCATCCTCATTTCCATATTGAATACTGCATTTTCTTGATATGCTCCAGGTCTTTTCTAAATACATCAGCAGGTTTAGATGTGCTCTTTTCATCTCCTTCCTCTCTATGCTGTTCCTCAAAGAGCAGATGTTAGACTTTAGCAATGCTCTGTTCTGGGCATTTTTGCCTTTTCTTGGTTCCTTGCTTTGTATTTTATTTAAGGCTGTGCATATATTTTGCAATTTCCATGCTGAGTACAAAGATTTTACACCATTTCACACAGGGTCTTGCTGACTGATTTCCTCATTTTTTAAAATCTTCTTTTCATAGTTTGGTTTCATTTTCCTTTAATTGTCATTGCTTTTCTCTATGGCTTAGTGCATATGTAATTAAGTTATCCTTGTAGTTACTCACACCTTCTCTATTTTACTTCAGTAATTTCTTTTAAATTAGTCTTGTATCACCACATCATTAGAGGTCTGACTGCTCCTAATTATTAATTATCTGCAAAAATATCTGAGTTGTGGAAGACCAAAGTACTGCAGTGTGGAGTGAGGTTCCTTTCTGCCTTGCCTGTGGTGCTAAATCCAGTATTTACTGACTGGAGAACCTTACACAGCTCACATACCTCACAGGGCAGGTACAATACTGCTTCAGACTGTCCTCAGAGTCTCTGGGAATTCATGATTCAGTGCAGGACTGAGGCAGATGCAGAGCCATTGTATTTTTTCACTCCCTAAAAATTCTGCAGTGAATGCCTCAATCAGTTTTTTGAATGCATAAAATTTTATCAACAAGAAAACTTAATTACATGTGTGCAGAACTACTCACTTTGTTCAAACCTGCTGTTCAATAGCTTTGTCTGATTCCCTCTAAGTTTTGTGATAGAAGAGAGGGGCATTGACTTCATACATCTCTCTCTTTTCTGCCTTTCACTCCTCCCATTCTTTTTCTAGGTTCCAGATTCCTTAGCTATTCATACCTTGTGTGGAAGCAGTTCCACCTCCTTGACCAGGTCTGGCATCTTCCTCTGTGTTCTTGTTGAACATAGAAAACTGAGATACTGACTAATTATTCCATGCAAGATTTTTGAAATGGGGTAAAGTGCTCATTGTTCTCCATGACCCTTTCATGTCTGCTGGAAAGCAGCAGGAAGGGCAGGGAAGTGTTTGCACTCACACTCCTCATTCTCCTTGTCTTCAGACTTCCTGCCTAGATGCTTCCTGCTGTTGGTGAAATAATTTTTGCCCTTCAGACAATAATGCTCTAACTGTATATGGGAACCTGGGAGTGCTTCCAAATTCCCAGGTCTGGCTGTGCCCTCTGGCTAAATCCCATTGCATGCTGTGATGAGATCCAGCATTCATCATCATGACTGCTGTCTTTGCTCTCTCGTTTCCATGGGAGATAAACTCTGGGCATACAGTCCAGGAGCTCTCTGGGCTCCTGTAGTGTGCAGGTAAATGTTCACTGACCTAAGTAGCAAAGAGAAGGTTACATCTCTGTGCACCACCTAGGAGGAGACCCTCAACCTTGAGAGCAAATGAATTTGTAAGCCTTCCATTTTTGTCCCATAATAACAGGATTTCTTGACAAAGTGGAATTGAGGAGCGGGGAAGCCTGTAGGAAACATGGGCTTGTGGGTATAAGATGTATAATAAATAAAACAACAGCACTGAATTTAAAAAAATAGAAGAAGAATAAATGTAGACTTTTATAGATTCCATCTGTCAAAACCCCAGACTGCTTACTGGAAAGGAGACATGTTTATGTCACAACCAAAGCATCAAAGTTGAAAGTTGATGTTCTGTTAGCTTCAGTTCCCATATTCTATAGCAAGTTAAAAAAATCACATTTGCATGAGTGATATTAGGTATACAATTTTAGTTCCACTTTCTGTGTTTCTTGTGTCTTTTTGATGTAATTGTCTCAAACACTTAAATATTATCAATATTAAAGAACATTTGGTATTATTAATAGCATTCAAGTCCAGGTTGCTAAAATAAATTTACATGAGTTGGTTCTTGTAGAGGTGGGTCTTAGTTGTAATCCTAAACTCAAGGGGTCCCAGGATCCTGGACTAGCTTACATCTAGGTCTGGAGCAGGTATACTTTCTTCTTCAATAATTTTTCAGCAGCTGTGAAATGTCTGCATGTTGTCTTTGTCTTGGCAGTAGAGGAAAAAGCACCTAAAATAAGTGGCTGAAACATGCATTTGGTATGAAAACTATTTATTTGCTGTAACTCCTACGCAAAAGAAGTGGTTTATTATATAAATTTCATATTTATTTACATTCACATAAAGATTCCTTAGTTCACAAATGGCTTCCTTGATTTTGTTTTAGAGACAATGGATTTTGTTCTCTGCTGCATTTCTGGACTGGCAATCCTCTGTTTCTATGGCACAGGTAGTACACAAGCAGTGTAAACTTCCTCACACTTCTTTGTCCACGCAGTTTGGCCCTGGCCTGGAAGGTCACTTCTGCAAGTACAGTGGAGCACAGCCTCACCTAGCTGCACTCCTGCGGTTGTCAACGAGGGAAGCACGTTAGTTCATTAAGGAAGAGCTGTTTTTTTGAGTTTATTCCCTCCACTGACAGACAGGCTTAACATTTTTGATGACAAATGAAGTGCTATTCTTAGCGTTCTTTGGCCTTTCTTCACTTCCTAATAGAATTCCTTTTCTTCTTCATCAACAGGACTCACAGATACTTTATTTCACATTCCCCGGTGCTGGGCAGTCAGCCAAGAGCTGGGTTCCCTCTCTGTCAGGCACACACATGCCACAGCCATCGGGTGGTTTTTGCAGTGCTTGCTCTTCCTTACGCTGCTTTTTCCGCTCCACAGCCGAGCGCAAGGCCTGAAGAATCAAATCTTTGTTGTTCTGGACGTTGTAGTAACTTAGATTCACCAGTTTGTCAAAATTTTCCTCTGAATAGCTGAGATTGTTTATGTAATATGGGCCACAGGCATTGGCAACATCAACCTCGCCCTCTGCCATCTCTGATGGGCTACGCTTCACACCTAACAGACAAACAATGGCTTGGTTAATTTGCAAAAAAACAGTCAGGGGCTGGGTGGTTCTCAGGCATGCACAAACAGTGGATCACAACTCTAAACTAAATCAGTTTTTTGCTCAACTCTGCACCAATGGACACAGCATACAAGCAGGCTGAGCTTCTATCTATCTGCTAGTACACAGAATAAATAGGTTCTTGGAAGAGAAGAGGTCAATTAATTTTGTTGGATTCTGAAGATTACTGGATTCCAGTATGTGCCTTTGACTGCTAAAGGATGGCTGAAGGTCCCACCCGTGGGGCAGAGACCTGAGGACGTGGAGATCCACTGCTGTGAGCTATCCCACGATCCCATGTCATGGTTTCACCCTGGCCAGCAGCTAAGCAGCACAGCTGCTTGCTCAGTACACCCTGGCCACTGGGGTGGGGAGAGAGTCAGAAGAGCAAAGTGAGAAAATGTGGGTGGAGATAAAGACAGTTTAATGGGACAGAAAAGGAAGAACAGCATAATTCTCATTCCAGATCCCAAATAAGCACTATACCATCTGCTAGGAAGAAAATTAACTCTTTCCCAGATGAAACTAGGTTCACATGTGTTTTTATGCTTCCTCATCATCTCCACAGACCCTTTGGTTTTCTGACCGCTGGCATGAGGGAAAGAGAGCATCAGCAACCCAGAAATGGTGAGTGATATTGTCAGAGAAATATCAGAAACAAGGGAATTTTTCTGTCAGCCTCCAGTGAGACCACCACGTTGCCAAGAGGGTGTTACTGTACCAAACAAGCACCCTCCACAGTCACAGATACCTGCACCACCCAAGCCATGGCAGGGTGGTAGGCGCTGGGAAAAGTCAGCATCTCACTGACAGGACCTCATGCACTTGGGGAATCTTCTCTACCAACATGGATCTAACAACATTGATCAAAGGGTTCTGATTTTTCTTGAAGGGCCTCTCAGAGTCCAACTGATGTCCAGCTTTGCAGAGTTACAGTGAACTGTTACCACTCAACTGAAGCAGTCTAAGTCTCACACAGAGAATTCCCTTTCTACTTGATTATGGAATAGCCTAACAGTGCAGAAGTTAACCAGTTTAAATATGTCAGTTTTACTTGTTTACTGCACAGACTCTAAATTCCCCTTCTGAGCAAGCTGATGATGGATGAGCTGCCTATGGAAAAACTGCCTGTTCATGTGACTGTACTAAGACTTCACAATTTACAATTGTACAATTTAATTCTGGGCTAGGGTATGGTACTGAAGCCCTATAAATTAAGCTGATCTCTGCCTGTCACTGACAGAGGGCAGACATCCTTTTCCAACCTCACAGGACCTTCTGCAGCATCCATCCTGCTGCTGTGGAGGTCAGGTTTCAGCTGCAAGGTGTCAGTCCTCCCAAAAAACTGCTTGCACAGAGCTCTTTCATGCCAGCTCAGCTGACACTTTGCTGCAGGGGGCATGACAAGGACCCCCCTTTTTTCTCTTCCTGTTTAGTCTCATCTTGCAGCTACCAGCTGAACCAGTTGGGCAACACAAGCTTGCCTCAAGTGTATGCAATATGCAGATATCATGCAGGCCTTCAAATTAATTTTCTTCATGCCTAGCAACACCCCTTTTTAGACTCCCTGATAATATATGCTGACATTTAACATCTGCACATTTTCAGATGTACGCCTGATAGTAGATAACTGACTTAGGCTAGGCATCACTCGTTTCTGGAAATTATTGGGGGGAGGAAGGCAAGCAAACAACCTCACAGAGCAATACAAAAGAGCAGTGCAGTATAGAAGAGCAGTACAGAAGCTAAATCTCAGCTCTTCTTCTAGTTCTTTCTTCTTTTCTCCTTTCTTTAATTCTCTCTACAAAGGGCAACTACAGAAAGCAACCTTTCAGTTATCTGATCAGTGATGAGATCTGGAGTAGAATGGTGTGTGTACATGCATAAATACTCTTGGTCTATTTGAATACTGATCAAAACCCCAGTTTTGCACCTCAGATGTGCAATTAACTCAATCAACAAAGCAAAAGTACCATCTTATTTTTTACAACTTACTTAATATAAAAGGATAAGGATTGATACAATTAGGACAATACTTTCTGCATTTGTTTTGGCTTTAAATTGAATGTACCATGTACTAACCTAGAACTTCTGGCTTTCAAGTATACTGTGGGGCTTTGAAGTGAACTCACAATCTGAGTTAGGAATTTTAGCATCTGGAGATGGAGTAACTGAGACTGGTAGCAAGAGAATATTATGGCATGTGGGATATGGTACCAGGACTTAGAATTCACCTGTTTAGAAGTGACTGGCAATGTTGCTATTGAAACTCTTTAAATTTCAACGTGAACAGACACTGTTGGAATGGCTCAGTGTTGTACTTTCATCATTTCACTATGCTTAGCTGCTACATTTTCATGACTTTGATAGCTCCTACTTTTGTTTTCAAGGTTATCTGCCTAACTGTAAGCCTGGAAATAATTTTAAACAATGAAATCCTTGGACTCCTTGGAGCATTCTATAACAGGAGAGGATGACAAGTATGAGAGAAAATTACCCTGCTAATTTCTGCTACTGCAGATAAACAGAATATTCTTTTCTTCAATTAACTACAATCTGCTTATGAAAAGCCAAAAAAAAAAATTCTGAAGAGGAAAATATGTTCCAAAGGCTAATACTACATGCTTCTCTACTGTCCAGGGAAAAATCACATATTTTAAGTTTCTTGATATGGTTCAGATCTAAGCAAAGAGAGTCTAAGTCTGTTACTACAGCATGATCTGAAAAACAGATATTATCCAGTAAAAAAGTGAAAGAAAGTGGCCACTGGCTCTGTTAATGTGATGGGTAATTCTTAACTTACCAGGTGCTTTGTATTCCCTGAAGGTGTCATTTACTAGAGGGAAAAATATCACAATAGGTGTTTCTGGGCTCTCTTTATCACCAACAATGTAGCATTCCTTGAGATGTGGAGTTTCCTGATCATCTGGCACCTCTGTAGGGAAAGGAATTCCCTGTTTGGTGAAGTATTTAGAGGCGTCTTTCAGGGGCTTGTTGCCACAATAGGAAAACAAAACAAAAGAAAACATCAGAATATATGGGAAGAACTTTGAATTTGACCAAAATCTAATTTCTCCAGGAATATTTGTGGGGCAAGAGTCAGGTTCTGACAGATTGTGGTACTTACCCAATTTAGGTATAGGTTGTTTATGGAGCCAAGGCTTGGAAGGCCAGAGTTAAGTGAAATGATCTGAAATCCACATGCCTGTCTTTGAAAATCTACATTGGCTATGCTTCACATTTGGCTGTGAAAAAGTTGCCTTTAGATAACTTTTTATTCCTAAAGAATTTAACATTCCTGAATGCAAACTGTTGTTGCATTTATTTGCATATCTGGTCTTCTGCATCAAACCCCTTTGTTGTTGCAGTTATATTGTCCTGAAGGCACATTTTCCCTTGCATAGGAATATGTATGATTGCATTGGGAAATATTAGACAATGTTCAAAGGCTTCATTCATTCTACTTCTGACTGCCTTCAAATCAGCCAAAACTACTTACATGTAAAAATGGGCAGGTACAGTTTACTAAATTATTACTTCCTGATAACATTTGTACTGTTCCATAAAGATATGTGACCCCCAGTGAACAGTAAACTGTTAACTTATCAATACTTCCCAGAAAGTATTTCCCAGAAAGGGAAAACCAGAAGTTTCTGTGAGTAGAGCTGTTCTGGGAACTCAGTGATGAAACAGAGAAGTCAGTGAAGAAGAATGTGCAAGACTCACCGCTGTCTGTGAACCTGAGCTGTAGTTGAAATGCAAAATGACATCCACTTTCCTTTCTGGTCTCATAAGGGGTGGGTAACTGGTAGCAAAGGCAAATGCAGTATCAATAAGGATGAGGTAGTCTGTTGCTGTTGTCAGGTGGTTGGGCTGGGAGTCCAGCTCACAGTCTAGGAAAGAAGCATGTTTTTTTCAGAGAAGATCCCCAATGCAAGGGAAGTGCTGAGGAAAGTCTACTGTTAACAAAAAGGGACTTCAACTTTTCTTGGGTCCTAGACCTACCTATATAGCTGATGACTGCAGTTCAGTCATGTCTCAGTTCCTCATCTGGCTTCCTCTTTTCACTCTTTACTCTGCAATTTCTTTGGTTTTCCTCTGACTGAAAGGGATTAACTTGGGGCTCAGGAGAATAGACTTAATTAGTCTTGTGTGTGACTGACCGGATTGGTGTGGGTTTGTTTTGTTGTTTGGTTTTTGGGGTTTTTTTGGTGTTTTTTTTTGTTTGGTTGGTTTTTTTTGGGGGGGGGGTTGTTTGTTTTTGTTTTTGTTTGGTTTTGGGGTGTTTTTTTTTTGTTGTTGTTGTTTTTGTTTGTTTGGTTGTTTTGTTTTGTTTTGTTTTGGGTTTTTTGTTGTTGTTTTTTTGGGTTGGTTGGTTTTTTGTTTTTGTTTGTTTGTTTGTTTTTGGTTTTTTTTGGTTTTGTTTTTTTTTTTTTCTTTTCTGTTAATATGAAACAAATTAAAATGGCACCTCACTCTCTCAACACAGTAAAAAGACAAAATATGTTGGGTGCCTTGCCCACTGTGAGAGCAGGCACACAGCTACAATTTTACATGGCATATCTGGTGCCAGACTGAACAAAAAAATTCACAGGGAATGACAGGGAATGCTGTTACAATGGTTATATCTTACTTAGAAGTAAAAATGTAACAGGAAACAAAGCTCCCTGCCACATCCTTTGAGCATTGGCCAGGTACAGTGTATGGTAGCACCAGTGCCATGCCACAGGCACAGCAGCAGCTGGCTGGCACAGACATATGCTGGGTGAATAATTGGGATTCTTCTCATCTATCAGACAAGAGACTTCATGAGTTTGTTTAAAGAACTTATTTTGAAGCCTCTCCTGGTACCTAATTTTAGCTTTCAGTGACAAACAGCTTCAAATACTATCAGAACGAAACAAAAAAGCAGTTACCTTGGTAGTTTTTAAGGATTGTTTCTTTTTCACAAGGAAAGTTTAAACTATAACTCAAAGAAGGATGTTGTCACCATACCTTTCCACTTGGAAAACTCGCTCTCCAGGTAGTTGTTGTTTATCTGGAGTCCTTTCAGGAAGTTATGGATTTCTGAGGCTGCTGGACGTAACATTGCAACATCCCTGAAAATTTCTGAAAAGCTGTCAGGAGGACAAACCACTCGAGTTTCCAGCTCATTTGGTCTTGTAGGGAATAGGGCCTCATCATCTGCAGAAGAAAGAATAATAGTTTATATATGTGGTTTCACTGTTGAAGTCGATCTGTGCAGTCATCCTTTGGTTTAATACGTTTGGAAAACTTGGACTTCTTTCTCTTTTACTTCCAGGATTTTCACAAATCTCATGTATTTTAGCTAAGCTTTGAAAAATCCCTTTCTTTGTCTCACTTCACAGTGATAAAGGCTTTGTTTGTACTGCAAATGAGTCCACCTCACCTACTAGAAATTGCTTTGCTTTGCTATGATTTTATCCATTAAATATCTTGCACTTAACTTTGTCTTCCTTTGCTACTCCATGCCACACTTTCTCTCTCAGACACATAAAAGGCCACACCAGAACAGTATCTCAGCCACACAAACATAATTAATGTTCCTCACTGGCAAATACAAAATCCTTGATTACTCCCTTACAAGTGCTAGGAGATAAAATAAGTAAGCCTTTTTGAAACACTTCTCTTCCTTGTCATCTTTTCTTTTTAATGTATTTGTCTTGTGTATTCGTCCTTGAAATCTGACCCTGCGGATCTTTGTTATTTTTGTATCATGTTTTGCAAATCTCATCCTTATGACTAGTTTGGAGTGACTTCCAGTAGTATTGAAGTTTGTGTCAATGTTTTGTAGACTTCAGAGATGCAAGGATGTTGTTTGCTGTCATTTCTCTGATGCTTCAACTTCAGAGAGAGGAGCTGGAAGATTGTGGAATGCTATGTGAGCATCTTCCATCTACAGGGGTATTTTTCTCTAGTTTTACCTTCGTGCTCAGAAAACATCTCAGAAGAGGGCCATTGTCTCTTTTATCTGTGATGGATCCTGTGGGTTCTTTTCACATACAACTGAAATAATTGTCGTATGTAATACATGACATGAATTTCCTTCTGGTTTACATGTGGATAATGGAAAATCCTGAAGAGAATGTTCTAAAAGGGCTTTGAAAAAATCAGTAAGAGAGTAGCAGCACAGAGGAAAAAAAGAAGATAAAACAAAATAATCACACAAGAATAACCCACCTATGTCAGTAATTTTGTCTCGTGTCCATTTGTGCCAGAAGTCTTCTGAATTAACAGATATATACCAAGCATCCATGAGATTCAAGGAAAATACACTGCTCCAGATCCCTGTGGCATAGGATGTATTTGACAGAAAATAAATGGGGTGCAAAGGAATTGGATGTAAATCTTTTGAATAACTGTGTAACTGGAGACTTTAGGGAACAGGGGCAGAAATGTCCCTGCATCATTCTAGAGAAGGCAGGAAGAAAGTGCCAAGGTGTAGAAAGGGGGTGGTGACCTGACAGGATTTCTGTTCACAGAAGGGAAGACCTGAGTCCTTATCTGAAACTGCAGCCAGGGACAGAGAGATTCTAAGTTTCTTCCTTACGCCTCACCATTAGCTGTAGTGAAATCTCCACACAAGCAAAAAGTTTCAACTTCTCAAAAAAACTCCTGAAACTTCCTTTTTCCTTTATGCAGTTGGTGGAAGTAGAACAATGAGGCAAGAGACTGGTTTCTCAAAGGGAAGAAAGATTTCCTTACTGCTTTAACTTTTTTATGCAAGAGGGAAAAAAAGATAAATGTTACGATCTATTCGCACTCTGAAATGGAAATGTTGTCTTAAGAATTAATCAGGGCTAGATGTGGCAGGAACTTTGTAGATAAAAAGGTGCATTTTAGAGACTCAGGCTGCAGAAGAGGTTGATGACTTAACTTAGCAGCAATGATACACAACTTCTGTTGCTGACAAATACATATATGTATTGTGAAGGTCTCATATCAGTAAGCATAACCACAGATGAAATCAATAAATCTGTTAAGATTAATAAGATCACAGAGAAAATTAAAAATCCTGCAGATTGTGACCTGTTATCAGTTCTGGTATTTTACCATATACTGCTCCTGGCAGATAAAAAAACACACTAACTGTTTAATTTCAGAAGAGGGGTTTGTGCAGGAGCAGATTATATTATATTACTTTTTCTCAGAACAACAAATCACCTTCCAAAAAGCAGATTCTGGATTCTGGGACTTTCTTCATCAGATGACCCATGAAGAACTCGCTGCCAAAATCTTCAGCACGAATGAAAGCGCCATATTTTGGGAATCCTACCTCATAAGGGGTGAATTCCAGCCATTCTAAAAGAAAAGGCATAAGACAGACTGATTACAGCAGCAGAGGCATAATTATTTGAATAAAACATGATATTGGCCAGGTTAAGGCAGATTGGTTTCTAATTATTGCACTTTGCAAGCAGGCATTTATTCACTGTACATATCACAGTTGTGAACATGCAGAACAAATTGTCCTCTTACATCTGTATGTCTCTATAAACTTTTTGACAGTTCCTACAGAAGTGCATAATGTCTTCTATTGTCCTGCTTTTGATCCTGAATACTAAGGTCTTCAAAATATTAACTACTGAATTTCTCCTCTGAGGGGGATTAGCCTTTCAGAGTATTTGTCCATTGAATTCATATCCTTATCTAATCCTAAATTGACCCCAATTGGGTTTAAATGTTAAATGCAATTCTGGAGTATTGTTACCTCTAAAATCCTGGTCGCTGATTTTATCCTTCACGTTGAGAGAGAGGTAGATGGGCAGGGGGTTTTGACCCTGATTTAATGCCTGCTGCTGATCTGTGAGCTTGTGGCAGTCCTCCTGTTTTGAAGAATGACAGTAGCTGAGGACAATTGGATGATACAAAGGGCTTCCCACTTCATCTAAACCTGGGTTCTGGCAATGCAGTGCATACATGACTTCAACTTGGATGCTTCCCAGTTGCTTGGTTCAGGAAAGGTGCTGTCATCCCTATCCCTGCCCCTCCCCTGCCCCAACACTTCAGCACACAAATAATCCTAAATTCATATGTTGGAAGAATATAGTAAGGAGAAAATGCTGTTACCCACAGATTTTATTTCAGGAAAAACATCTGGGAATTTTTGAAAAGCACTCTTGACAGGAAATATTTTATTATGAAAGAGTAAACCCCTCTCTGACTGCCCAGAAAAAACATCTTTTCCTCAGACCTGTGACAGAGATGAGGCTCATGTGGAGTTAATGTTCAGCAAGCCTTGGCCCTTCTGCTGCAGAGCTCAGGCAGGGTGGAAAGGGTGAGATGGTTTGGGAGCAGAACCAAGGTTTGTGAGTGTGCTGCTACAGGCAGAGCTGCAGGTGCTCCACCAGAGCAGCCCAGGGAAGGATGGCTGTGCCACCAGTGCCACCAGGCTTCCCTTGGGCTATTGCTGGTCAGGGGACAGGGCTGTGGGGACACTCACAGCTTCCTGCTGAACACAATCCCAGGGAGTCTCTACCACTGTGCTGTGGCCAGGCAGTAGAAATGTGGATGTGTGTGGGGTTAACCATATTACAGGGGGATGTTTTCTCGTTCTAAAGTATAAATGGACTAGAGGGAAAGAAATAATCATGAAGATTAAAATAGAGCCTGAACATGGCTCTTGTTGGAAAAGTTTGCAGGGTGATGTCCTATTAACAGCTCTGAGATACTGTCTTTGGGCTTGTGATTTTCCTTTGCTTTGCCTTATTGTGCAGTTCTTTTAAAAGAACAGTGGGATTTTCATTCAAATATTTACATGTGAATTCACAGAATCATAGTGGTTGGGGTTGGAAGGGCCCTTAAAAATCACTTAGTTCCAACCCCACTGCCATAGGCAGGGACACCTTCCACAAGGCCAGGTTGCTCCCCATCCAACCTGGTCTTAAACAGCTCCAGGGATGGGGAGTCCACAACCTCTCTGGAACACGTTCCACTGCCTCACTACCCTCATAGTGAAGAATTCTTCCTAATACCTAATCTAAACCTACCCTTCTCCATCTTAAGGCCATTTCTCCCTTGTCCTACCACTACATGCCCTTGTGAATAATCCCTCTCCAACCTTCTTGTAAGCCCCTTTTAGATTCTGTGAGGAATAAATTAAAAGCTGTTCATACTGTAAGTTCCCTGTATTTTCTTTTCATTCCCATCCTTTCTGTACCAGGTGTGATGTTAAGGTCTGTATAGTACAGCCAACAAACAATGAATGGTACTGCCAAGGCACATGCTTTAGGCATCTATATGAAAAACAAACAAACAAGCAAAAAACCTCTTTTGCACAAGGGTGGTCAAACATTGGCTTGTGTTGCCCAGAGAATTTGTGGAGTCTTCAGCTGTGGAGATATTCAAAGCCCATAGTTCAGGGTAGCTGGCCCTTCCTAATCCTGCTTGGACAAGATGAACTCCAAAAGTCCCTTCCAATCTCATCTAGATTTTGATTTACTATCTTTCATCAGTGCTGTCTTCACTGGATATTCAAATCTGAAGAGAAAGGTGCTGTTATTGTACCTTATCATGTAACATGGTTTCAATGATGAGTCCCCACAGATCTGTGAAACACAGCTGATGTCCTTCTTGTTTCCTCTGGCTCAACTCTTCCAAATAGTATTTCAGACGATCAGGGGCAAAACAAGAAACAAACTTATTTTTAAGTACATGCTTTCGGACATCATTGAGGGTTTCCTTGAGATTCTTTTGAGACCAGTCAGGATCTTCATACAGGTTTGACATGGTCCTAAAAAAACCCAAACAAAACAAAAAAAAAAAAAACCACAAGGAAAAGAGTGAGTTCTGAAGCAGAGCTTTGGGAAGTTATGGAGGTTTGCATATTATGTCTTCATTTATATGAAAAAACACCACATGTTTTGTACTATCCATATATTCAATTAACTGCAAATGCGGGAAAATACTCACTGAAAGAAACAACAACAACAACAACAAAGCCACAGCAGAAACAGAAAGCCCTTTCTTGATAGTTAAGGTCATATAACTCAAGATCACTCCCTGATGTCAATTATTAAAAATTCCTGTGTTCTTATCTTGGTCTTACCATGTTGTTCCAGATAAACCAGTGATATATGAGACACAGTCCAAGACATTCATTTCCTGCACACTGAGGAGGTGAGCATACATGGCTGTCAGAGCTCTGGTTCCACCTCCTGTTGTCATGATTGCCACCACAGGTACCTGTTCAATCCCAAAATACATCCATTTACTGACATGGTCTGAGAAGGGACAGAGACATCTATGATTAGAAAGAGAAACTTACAGCACTGATAAAGTAGTAATAATATGCCACCAGTCCAATGTGAAGAAAAGCCTGAATTAATAATGGGGCATGTAAGGAGTAAGAAATACTTCATATTTTCCTCTGTCAAGCAGCTCTGCATGAGAACATGAAATCCATTATTACATTTTCAGTGCTCTGTTTGAAAATCATTAACACAGAGCAGTAAAAAAATTAGAGGAAATGGTACCTTCTCTTATCTGAGTCAGATTATTATCAGATACAATAGACCAGAAAATATCAGTGCTGTCTCACATTTTCCATGTGAGCAGTAATAACTTCTCTTTTCCTGAAGTTTGCTGAAGCTATTGTACAGATATTCCACAGGCCATACTAGAAATGTGATGACTTACAGATTTAAGAGCACAGGCCAGTTCAGAAACCCTGAAACCTGAAGCTGGTAACACCATTCCCTTTTAAAGCTGCTGGAGGGAATGAGAAACCATGGTCACTCCACCTACCACATATGTATATGCAGTACTAGGTATGCAAGTGATCTGCAATTTCTTGTTTCTGTGATCATACAGGAATCCAGGGACTGGCAGTCTTAGAAGAAGAATTAATTCATAAACACGAATTTGCTTCTTTAAGAGTAAAAACAGCTACTGTGCATTGTAGTAAATGAATGTCATGTACAAATCTGGAGAATATAGAGAGACTGTACGTTGTGCAGGGAAGTATGGGGTCTAATCTGAGGGGAAGGGAACGACCCATGGCTTAGTGTTGGCATTTAAAGGCAGAGTCTTGTGTCTGAAAGGTCCAGCTGTGCAAGAAAAGCTGAACTCAGTTTAGGTCAAAACAAGAAAAATTTATCATATCTGCATTTGAGTTTAGGCTTCACATTCTAGTCATGGGTACATAATTAAAAAAAAAGAAACCTGATTTTCCCCTGCCTGACAAATCTCTGTTATCAATCCTGTTTGCTGAGCAAGAGTACGCTGAGCAGATGAAGTCTGGCAGCGTGCTGTGCTCACAGAACAGGAACCTAAATGGTGGCACAAAGGATAAAATTAAAAACCAGTTTTAACTGTGAGGGAATCAAGTGCTGAATCCACTGCTCAGATCTGGCTAAAAAGAAACTTTGGCCTTGGTTCTGAGAGCACCTTCTCTATGTTATGGGGGAGACTGCTACTGAACACAAGGCTAGATTCTCTAGCTTCAGGGCTACAGGCTTTTTGCTCATCTTCTTTATGATAGTACTCATTTCTTCCCTAGAATAGAGAAAATAACTCAGCCACTGAGAAAAGAACTCAGCTATAGCTTGCACATGAAACTACAAGGTTTCCAAAAGAATGTGACCATCAATGCTATGTTTTGACACTCATCTGTACAGAAAGTAGAGAATAATTATGTCCCATACCTCATCTTCCTGCAAGTCCTCTTCCAGATGGAGAATGTTCTTCAAAGCAGCTGCAACCACCTTCTTCCTCTTGCAAATGAAATCCTGTTCCTGGACACACAGATCAAACCCCAGGCGTACATCTAGGTCTTCCTTGCTGGAACAAGGATCAGGCATCATACATCACACTTGTAGTCTAAGCCAGCATTTTAATTTCTTTACTTCATAAATGGACATATGCCTTCACTACCAGGTCTATATAAAGCAAAGCAGGAAGATATTAAATGTTCTGGTTTGTTTTTGGAGAAAAAGAGTCCATATGCCTTTGAAATGAAAGGGTTTCTTTTTCTCCCCGCCAAAGATGCCTGGAATTAAACACAGCTGCAAATGACAGCCGTCCCTTTTCAGGCATAAATCCAGATGCCTGCAGAGGGCAGTGTTTCAAAGGTGGCTTTTAAAGGTTGTGCAAACTTCACTGATGTCTGTGAAACGTTCTACTGAAGTTGTAGATCTACATGATCAGATGTTCTTTTGATGTTTATAAGCACTACATTTACTATTTGAAAGCTGCTATGAAAATCTTGCACAGACGTTCTAAGGAAGAAGTTTTTAAATGACAGCTGTAAACTGTATGCATATTTCATAGCATATTTACTGAAAATAAACAGCATGACAGAAAAAGCATCTGCTTTTCTGGAAGTTCTCTTCTGTTACAATATGGTACATAATGTAACATATCCATCTTATAAATTTTACTAAGGTTTGAACAATATTCCAAAACACACAGTGTATTTCCTTGGTTTAGAAATAAGGAATCACTTCATTGAGTTTATTTACATTTATCTCTTTGAATAAATATTAAAATAATAAATGCAGGTACATTTATTATTTCAATTTTTTTCACATCTTAGAGTATCCAGGCACTCTGATTTTGATCTTTTAGTAGAAGAAAACATTTAAAGATACCTTTTGGGAAACAGAAAGTGTTTTTTTCAATTAGTTTTGAAAATTTGCTTTTATTGAGAATCTGTATTTGGCAATAAATAGTAGAGGTATCAGCATGTCTACAGTAGCCATGCAATATTGATTGCAGCACAGTATGAATAGAAAATTGGTGCGATCTTTGTAAGACCTTTTCTTAACTCCCTGTCCCATTACAAAAACTCAGTTGCTGAAAATCTTTGCATTATGTACTGAGTACATTTTGTTTCATAGTATTTTGTTTCATAGTCTGAAATGAGGATGGACCAGCATTCAGGACAAAGGCAGTAACTAAGGGATTGGAACTTGATTTACAACTATCTAAATACAAAGAACCGAGGGGAAAACCACAGGTGTCTTACCATTTTTTCACCTTAAGGAGCAAATCAAATTTTCTGTGCTGAAAATTGAAAACATAAAATGATGAATATTGATATTTTGTTTAGAATAGTCCCTTTCCCTCACTCAGACTGAGACAGATCTTTTGGGTCATCACTACACCTACAAAACTCTGAATCTCAAAAGAAATGAGCTCTCTTCTCAATATTTCAATAGTAACCAAAGATGTGCACTGATTTAATAGATCAAGACTTTAGTACACTATCATCTGTAGTCCATATGTTATCTCTCTCATAAGGAGATCCACCACTGATCCCCCACTGAAGATGGGTGTTGAAGCCAGAGCCTCTCACATTACAATGTCAGATACAAGGGGAAGCCAGAGAGGCTGAGCATCCCATATGTGTGCCTCAGGTTTGCTTCCTGGGGCAGTGTGCCAGGCTGCTGCCTCACCACTCCATTCCAGTGACACCCAGTCACCTCCAGCCTGGTTAAGTACATGGACAGTACAAGAAGCGTGAGCAACAGCTTGGATATTTTTCTTCTTCCTCATTTTCCCTTGGATTTCCCATTTTGTTTTGCTCCAAGTAATTCACTTCACTGTGCATTCCCTGCATTGGAGGGAGGTTAGAAAACAACTGTCTCTGTATAAAGAGAAGTAGCCCTTGGTTTCTGCTTCATGCAAATCAGAAAGAATTTCAAAAAGCTTGCAAAAGATTCCCCATGTCCAGCAGACACTCACCTCACCAACTACTTCCCGCTCAGAGGGGAGTGACTTCAGGGGGATTGTCAAGGGGACACTTCTCCTCCTTGGTCCACATGATATGCAAGCACACTGAAAAGGAGCATGGAGGAAAAGGAGCATAAAACAGAAATGTTCTCCTCTTGCTCCCTACTCACACGTAAATGTCAGGTCACAGAACTGTCTGTGTTGTCTACCATGTTCTGGGGTAACGTACAAAGGTGGGAAGCTTCGTCCTCTTTCTGAGTGCAACATCCAGGGAGGGTTGCTTGTATCTGGCATAGTGGAAGAAAGTGGGATCTGGGAGAGGGGAACGGGAGTCAGAGCCCACTGAAATTGTCCGGGTTTCTTCAAAGGATCCTCTCACTGTAAATGTTAGCTCGTTCTCTAAAACAATGAGAAAAAATGCATACACAAGGTTACTTACAATTGTAAAATAAAGAGAGAGGGGGAAAAAAAGAAGCAAAAGGTAGCTTTGAACAAATACCTACTCCTCTTCCCTTGTATTTGGAAACATATCTTCTAAAATTGATCCAAACCCCAAACATTTCAGGTGACTCTATCATTATAATGTGCTGAGCAAGAAGTCAGATGGCAATGTGGCATGCATGGCACTGAATTTTAGATTGCTGCTTTTCTGTTGCAGTTTCGTCATGACACAGTGAATACAACCAGGTACTTTGTATAGTAAATCATCCTCATCCTAGGCTGAATAATGAGCTGAAGAAGTTCTCAGTCCCCTAAAATAAGATTTGACTCTGCAGCAGATGACCCAATTTATATGAATAGCTTAGCTAATCCTGCCAGTGTGTGTTATGCGTGCTCTGAGGTTGCCTACCAGATCCAGCCCCTCAGGGGATGTGGGCAGAGGAACTTCTAGATTCTGGATCTTGACCAGGGTCAGGCAGAAGCCAGCTGCTGAGTGGCTAACCCCTGCAAAAAATGAGTTGTTTCTGTGCATATATGTAAGTCAAAGTGACAGAGATCCTGAGCAAAGTTAACGCCATGGACTATAACACCTGAGGAATTAACCTTCTTCAGAGTTTAGCAGTACTGCAGCAGAGGTTTGCAGAATCTCAGCTTGGGTTTTATATACCTTCTGTATAAGCATCTGATTCTAGTTGTTTTTATTCTGGCACAAGACTCTCCATGAAGTTAGAACCCTGAACCTGCTGGAGGACTGGTGGCATCCCCTACTGCAAATTTTGTACAAATCACCTTAAATGTGATCAATTAAAGCCTTAGTATTTTGCTGATGCAATGTCCAGGCCTTTTTATAGACAGCAAAATCACCAATATTTATTTTAAGAAGTAATAATCTTACCTGAAAAACGCTTATTTTGCCTCCTGCTGTCCAAGTGAACTTCCAAACAGGCTTCTTCACGACACTATGGTGGGTGTGATGAGGGCAGAGAATTAGATAACTCATCCAGCCATCTGCCAGTGCTGGCAGATATTGAAAGGATCATGGTAGGAAAGGTCATTGCATGTGGGGGCCAACTGTGTGGGACACTTTTGCCAGACATGGTGAATGTGAGAATTAATTTATTGCCACATAGGAAGATGGTGTTATGCTAAACACAGTGTCATTTTCAATGGATGGAGACAAAACAAGGGAAAATTATAATAGTCAGAAGGCTCTCTAAGTTTATGCTGGTCTCCTTAAAGATAAAGCTCCTAGGAGAAGGTATCACTAAGAATAAATATTTGCAATGTTTCCCTCACTGATATTATAGTCAGCTATGTAAGGAATGATGTGGGAAAGAACACAAAGAACAAAACATTACCACTATTGCACCATTTGTGATGATGGTTTCAGGAGGACCCTGACTGGAAAACAAGAACAAATAATATATATTTTATAAACAATATAAAAGTTCTGGATACTGTCCTAAACAGAATACATTATTCTCCCTAATTTTTTATAACTATTATTTTCTTTACTCCTTTTTATTATTTCTGTAAGTATGCTCCCTTGACACTAAATGCCACATAATGACCCAGCAGAATTGCTGTAAGGCACCTGGAAAGTCCTTGCAACAGCTTTAGTCGCACAGGCATGACACAGGCTGGGTAGCAACATTCTCCTCAGCCACGACTTTCCCAGAGAACACTGTCCAGTAAATCTGCAGACTTACTGCAGTAGGATTTACCAGCCAACTCTGGACTGTGTAAGACAAAGATCTTAAGAGAAAGTCACAGAATTAAAAATTCTCAACTGCTCTCCACATCATGGCATTTTTCCTTTCATACAATGATTTTTGAATGCACATATTAAGTTTGGAAAAACTTGTGTCTGGCTATTAAGGTGATATTGGATCTACAAAAGGTTTCCCTGCACTAATGCATAACTCCAAGTTGCAATAATAATAGTGGGGTTTTACTCACATGGGCTCCAATACAAACTCAACTTCCAGTTCCTCCTTCCCCTGAAAATAAAAAAAAAGAAGCTGTCTCAAGTAGCACATGCAGAGGTTTTCAAAGTGACCTTAATTTTAGCAAGCACTGTTTCCTTTACATTTAATAAGTAAAAATATTCTGTTCTGTACTTGCTATTATCAGCATTAAATGACAGAGGCAGCTTTTTTTTTTTTCCCCAAGGAAAAGTTCTCAATTGTACTTGCAGAACAAAGGGTGTTTCGTGCTCATAAATCCCCCTAACAAACCTATTTCACACTTTCCTCTCTGCCAGCTTCCATGTGCTGAACACGGACACTAGGCTAAGGCTTAGTGTTCAAGAAAATACTGTGGAAACAGCGGCCATTTCCCTGTGCTTGCATTGTTTTGGGTTTTATAGTATTTGTGAGGATTAGCTAAACTGTTATTTTCCATGGGATTATTAAAAGTGCAAAACTTCCCTAAAATTGCATCTGCTCTGGGGCTTGGGAATTTGGCCATGACCTGTGCCAAAGGAAACCGACAGGAATTTGAGAAGGCCATCTATTTTGTCACTGATATGCAGTTTCCAGGATGTTAATAAATTTTGCTACATTTTTACCACCAAGCTGATTGTGGTGGTAAAAACCAGAAGAGACAGTACACGTTTTTAAACAGAGGGGAGAGAATGGATGTCAAGCTGTACTAAATGTCTGACCGAGCTCTTACCTCTGGGTTTAGTGGGAATGCTTTAAAAACTCTTTCCCCAAGGGGGATTTTAGCTACATCAAAAAGCACAATTGCACGGTCATCATCATGGATGATGTCATCATCAGAAACAGTAATTTCCAGAACATTCTGGGAAAAGAAATGAAAAATATCCAGTTCACTAGCATTCACTGACATACAAGAAGTATGACATTCTGCAGCTCTTCCAGGCTTAGCATCTGCTTTACAGGGAGGAAATAGAAAAGTATTGATGAAAAAGTGTGAGAAGGAAGAGTAATAAAGTGAGTATAAAGAACCAGGTCTTAGTCTTATCAATTAAAGCTGAACTGAGATCTCTTTTGGGTCAGCTGTTATGCTTTTAAGTAGATCTCATAAAAAATGCAACCTTCTAGGGAGGAATATGGATTGCCAAAAGTCCTATAATGCTTCATATCAGCAGGGGCAACAGAGATTACCTCAAATCAATAATCACCTTTCTAGTTCCTTGGACATTCTGTTTTCAGCCACCTGTTCACAGGTATTTGGCTGTAGTTCAATTATCAGCAGCAAACTGAGTAAAGATTTTTATCATACTAGAATCTGGCATTATCTCCTGCCATTACTTCATGTCCCTTCAGAAAAAGATGTGTTTTTCTCTTACAGTGTAATTCTATATTTTCATTTCAGTTTCTCTATGCTGTCACTGTCATGGGTCTCATCAGTCTTCCCCAAGGAGGACAGGCTCTCATGACCCATACATAAATAAAAACTATCTGTTAGGAGTGGACTGGATTCCAGCAAAGCCGGAATCATTTTGCTTCAGCTTGTGTGAGAATTTTTAAGTAAACTCAGAAATGCACTAGAAGACATTTCTAGTTTAGGTAGGGATTTGGGGCTAAACTGAAAGACACTGTGCAGAGATTAGATGAAAAAGAGAGGTTTGGGGTTGCTTACCTTGACTTTTCTCTGTATCCGGAAGTAGAAAGTTTCATTCCACACAGGATTTCTGCAGTTTTTGATGGTTTTGGTGTGGAATATTTCATCTGAAGCTGTTGGCAACCAGAGCCTCACATAGCAATCAGATTGGCTTACTGTAGAAAGATAGGCACAAAATATCTGGCAGAGCAGGCACGATACAAACAGCAGAGACATTGAAATGCTCTATAGCCTCAACATGGGTGAGAGATGGCCAGTTCTTTCTGATAAACATTGGCCAAACCAGGAAGATAGAAATCACACAGCTGGATAAAATTAATTTGTTCGTCACAACACTATTTTTAATAAGCAGTGTATTCAAACAATTATGCATAATCTTATACATTAAAAGAAAAAATACAACCCTAGCTAGCAAATAGAACAGTGTGTATATTCAGGAGTCTTGTATTGCTCCATAGCAACAAAATTTGGCAGGCAAAACCGTGACAGAGGCAGCACAGCATTAATTTCAGACCCTGAGAGGGACTGCACATAAATTGTCTCTGTAGCAAATTAACTTCATGAGAAATATCAAAAGAATCAGGTTTAAGTCTGATTCAGATAGTGCATGTCTGACATACCTGGTTATTAACTCTTTATGACTGAAAATTAATTATTCCAGTGACCTTGATCATCGTCTCCCTAGGCGGGGTAGGAAGGGAGAGGCCTGCCAGCAGTACAATTGCTGCTTCAGGAGCTCAGAAGGAACTGGAGCCTTTTCCTGGTGTTTGCTGATGCCTGAAAGACCTGGAATCTGATCCCTACTTCACATCTCTTCCCAGGAAAGTGAAGTGGCAGAAAGGATTTGCATCTTGTGGGTGGAGGGAGTGGAGTGAGGCTGCACTTGCTCTAAGTTACCATCTCCCATAGATCCTGAACACCAAAGAGAAGCTCAGACCTTGGACAGGAACTTTTCCAGCAGCAGCTAGAAGGGGTGATCCATCCTGTTCTGTAAACATGGGCTGTGGCAAGAAAAGAGGAGGAGTCTGGCACCATGGCAGTCAACAGAGGGAACCACCTCATGAGCAGGGAGAAGAGCACCTACTATCTGTAAGCAAGGTGCTGGTCTTGAGTCAGCTCCACAAGGTTAAAAGTGAGTTCATCCCCATGTCTTTGTTCAGGATATATTGCTTTGGGATATTTTGCCTAAAAATAAGATGTTGCCGGAAATCCAGAGACCCTGTGACTGGGGCATTCTCAGAGGGGGATGCCTGTCAATTAGGGAGATCCCCATGTAACACTTCATGCTGAATCTTGAAGGAATTTCTAGACACTGCCAGGAGTTTTCTCTCTAGAAAGTAGTAGGTTTCCTGTTTTTGAAATTATTTCCACTGACAATGTTTCAGAGTCTCAGATTTTAACATAATGGAGGTGACTGGATAATATGTTGACTTTGGCAATTAGCAGTATAATATTTTATTTACTAGGAGCGAGGGGGCTGTGCTTGCTGATCTGTCTGATAACTGAAAGTTCTTCCCTCACTGTGCTGCCTGACAGCCTGCTGAGCTGTGATGAACTCATCCTGATAACTGGTATCACTGCCTCTGATCTACAGAGCCTGTCACGAAGAACTAAATGTGGCTTCAGTGCATCTGGACCATCCCTCCTCTCACTAATGAACAGACAACTGCCAGTCTCAAGTGCTCCAAAAACATGAGTCCAGCATCTCCAAAACTGCCAAAGTGGATGAGGTGGGATGTAATTCAGAAATTAATATTTCTGAACAGATTTAAACACATAATTTCTCTCCCTTTTAGTTTCTAGCTGTCATAGGGTGCAGGAAGGACATATTTCCATATTTTTGCTGTACTTGCAAAGGCACATTCTTTTCCTTTCCTTTTCTTAAAGAAAACCAAAATGGTCTTGAAAACCAAAATGCTTTGCCCGTATTTTTAATGTCATTTTTTCATCACACACAGTATAAAATAAGACTTGTGATAGAACTGAGAAAGCTGACAGTGCAAAATCTCTGACACAACTATGAATGGACAGCTGTAGCACTTATTAATGTCTTCTGTTAGTGTTTTATCTGGAATTTACTGATTTTCTGGAGTGTTTTCTTTGGCAAAGTATCTCCATGAGTCTACTTTCTAAAATTACTGTTTAGTATGAGTGTTGATTTCATAAATATTTATGCAAAATCACCCGTTGACAATTCATTGTCAAACTGATGAAGTACAAGATAGATAAATGGAAAGTGAGGTGGATTAAAAACTGGTTTAACTACCAGGATCAAGTGATTGTGATTGGCAGCACAAAGTACAGTTGGAGGCCAATCTCCACTGGCCTACCTCAGAGGCTGATAGTGGGGCCAGTGCTGTTTAACATCTGTATTAACAATGAGTGATGAGACAGAGTTCAGCTTCAGCAAGTTTGCAGTTGGACCAAAACTTGGAGGTGGGGTTGGCACACCAGAAGGCTGTGCTGCCATTCAGAAGGACCTGGGCAGGTGGGAGGACCAGGCCACCAAAAGCCTCATGAAGTTCACTGAGGGAAATGCCAAGTCCTTCACATGAGGAGGCAAAACCCCAGCACCAGGATGGGCTGAGGGCTGAGCAGCTGGACAGCAGCTCTGCAGAGAGGCATCTGTGCATGCTAGTGGACACCAGGTTGAACACAAGCCAGGGAGGTGTCCTTGTTGGCAAGAAGGCCAACAGCCCCCTGAGCTGCATCAGGAGCATTGCCAGCAGCTGGAAATGTGGTCCTTCCTCTCTGCTCAGCACTGACAAGGCCACATCTCCGGATTCCGCAGTATAAGGGACGCAAGGATGTGCTGAAGTGAGCTGAACAAAAAAGTCCAGAAAGAAAATGGGGAATGGATCATCTGCTCTATGGGAAGAAGCTGGGAGAGCTGAGAATCTTCAGCCTGAAGCAGAGAAGGCTTAGGGGTCTTATCAATTTGTGTAAATACCTGATCAGAGGAGAGGAAAATAAAGAAGTCTGAGTCAGACCCTCCTCCATGGTGCCCAGTGAAAGGTAAAAGGCAATGGATACAAACCAAAATGCAGGAATCCCACTGAAACATAAGTAAAAATGTCATTTTTTTACCATGACACTGTAAACACTGCCACACACTGTCACAGATTGCCCAGAAAAGTTGTGAAGTCTCCACCCTTGGAGATGTTCAAAACATGAATGGATATGCCTCTGAACAACCTACTGAAGCCAATTCTGTTTACAGCAGGGGTCTGGATCACAATCTCCAGAAGTGCCTTCACACCTCAGCCACTTTGTGTGATTCCGCTGTAACAAGGCTAGTTGGGCACAGACAAATTACATAATAGTGTTAAGTAACTCCTGTATGCAAGTTTGACCTTGAAGATGGGGTGAGGTGATATCACAAGGACAAACTACATTCTCTTCCTGTGAAGAAAGGGGACTACACCACACATGATTTTGCCACAATTCATCTGCAGTCCCTACCAGTTATGGAGAGATTATTGTTTTCCATAGGATTCCTGTGATTTTCTATGTTTTCCTTTAATTTTACAGATAGTATTCCCATGCTGTGACTCTAACTGAGCTTATGTATTTCTGTAGAAGTGGCAGTTCACTTTAACTGAGGCTTAACTGTCAGGCAAACACTGAGACAAATAAAAGATAACAGGATAGTTGAATGTCTGCTGAATGCTATGATGACTGTTCTACCCTTATTGTATGGGAGCCCTTGAAATAACTAATCAGCTTACATTGCTGCCTCTTATCCCTGAAAAAAGTGTACAAGAGAGCTACTGAAAATGTTCTAGTTTATTCATTGCTACCTGAGAGCTAACACAAAAAAAAATTTCTATTTGCATTTTCTTTATGCCCTAGTTGTAATGCAGTCACTGGGCTCTGTTAGCAGTTTCATGCCATGCCAGGCCCTTACCTTCAGCACACGTGTTGCAACTTCCCTGATGACATAAGGTCACCTCATGTGAATGCTGAGACATCTGAACTCACAGTCTCTTTGAAAGTCAACACTAAGTGACCCTGATGTCCTTTTCCAATTTGTAGCTTCTGATTTAATTTATATGATGGCAAGACTGCTTCTCAACTCTGTCTTAGTGCTAAGGATCTATTGAAAAAGAAAAGACCAAAAGAAGTAGCTCAGAACTGCAGCCATGTATGCTACTCTGTGAGAGGACAGTCCTGTGAGGTGTACCTGAGATGAACCACCACCTGCTAAAATCACTCATCTCCATCACAGGTAAGGAGAAAATTACACCACTGAAAACCAAAGCATATAAGAAAAACTAGTCTCATAAGAATAATGAATGTAAACTAAGAAATCCCATCTGTCCTGTTACTGCATTTCGTAACACCAAAACGAAGAAATCATTTTCTCCTAGTGAAATATTCTTCACCTGCACAGACAGGTTCTCCTTGAATCCTAGTTTACTACAGTTTGCCTAAGAGGAGAGGAGAACCGCCCCCATTTCTCAATTGCTGGACATGATCTTTGGGAACATTTTTCCTTACTAGCTTAATACAATATAAACAGTATTAAGAATTTACCTCCTACTGCTATCTGAGAGAGGATTTGAGCTCAGCTAAGAGCTCTACCAGCAGCCTGGTGCAACACTCATTTGTAAGCACAATATTACTGTCTGTGGTTTACCTGTGGAAATAATAAAAGCGCATAGATCTATTGTGCTTAATCAGTGATATCTTTGACCAGGGATGAATGGAATCCCCATGTGAATGAGCACTTCACCCAGTCCAGCCATTTAAGTCAAGTGGCAAAAGTAGGATTTTCTCCCTGGAGCAGATTCAGTGGGTGCAGTACCTGCTGCAGTCCCAGCTCAAAGTTTCATACCCTGGGTCACCTCCCCTTCCTGTGCCACTGTGCTCCCACTGGCACCACGTGCTTTCCTAGGACAGGGCCAATAGTATTACCTGTACTAGCTGTAATCTCCCTAATTTTTTTTGCACTTATTTTCTGTAGCAAAAATAACCCTTAATGTCTCTGGAGAATGACTCTGTTTTGCAAAGGCTCCAGAGTGTACTGCTGAAGAACTGACTCATTTCTTCGGAAGGGATAATATAAAAGCTTCCACAAAATAATTTCCTAAGACCTTAGAGGACAAAGTCTCTGAGCTTCTCTTTTATAATAATACAAGGTCTCTCTTCATTCAAAGGTGAAAAACCAAAGGAAGATCTGAAAACAAAAGGAAGAGTCAAGGGAGAGGAGTGATTGTTCTGGCATCCCAGCTAAGACTAACAGGTTTGTTTCCACAGCTGAGAAAGTTTACACATGTTTTCTACAGTAGAAAATACACCTGAGTGCAGTCACATTTCAGCCCAAGACTTTAACTTTCCTACCTCAGCTCTGACAGCCTCTTGATCTGGCAAGACTTCTCTCAGAGAAGTTACTGTGTCCCAGAAAAAAAAGCACCTGTCAACCTGGAGCTCACTCCAAGTAATTTCTTACTGGGATACAGAGCTAAATTCACCTCTGCAGTCCAGGAAGAGCATTGCAAACACTCAGCACCAGTAAGGCTAAATGTGCCAAGCCAGACCTGACACCACCACTCCTCACCTCATCTGTGTTAATGAGCCTGAACATGCACTCCAGCAGCAAAGGTCATCTCTTGGAATGTGGAATCAGCTATAGTACCCATGTAGGTGTCAAACTTTCAGAGAGCAGTACTGTCCCAAAGACCTCTTTACTCAGGTCTTCAGGATTAGGTGAGATCCAGTGGAGTCCAGCAGAGTTTTGCTCTTTCACATGGCACTAAGTAGTAGTGGAGAGATGACAGAGCTGCAGGTCTGTTCACCTGTGCTGTCTAAGGATCTGGAAGAGGTTTGCTTCCACTTCTGTTGCTTCAGGGCAAATCCCCCCTCGGTGCCTGGGCTTCAGGCATGCCAGATGAGGCAGATGCCCTCACTGATCCTCTGTTTGTCCGTGTAGCAGGGACAGGGTGTCAGCTTCAGCTGTGGTGTTTAGGGGCTGCCATAAAACAACTAAGTGCTAATGATGGTGAAAGTGTGCCAGGCTGGGAGCTTGGTGCAGCTCTGTGTGGCCACCCAGTAGTTCACTTGTTTAAGGAGAGCAGCTGGAAGGTGTTGAAGAGTCTGTGCCACCATGATCCCCTTCTCCCATCACCCAGCTCCTTTTCCATTCTTTTGGGAAGGGGTGTCAGCAGCAAGAAAAGAAGCTAATATACCATTTTCCCTGCCATCTCATCCTGACCTCCATTCCTACCACATATGGGGAGTTCTGTAGAAGAAGTGGTGCCATGAATAGAGTTAGGAAACATGAACTTTTGTAAAAGCACTAGCACCGACTTCCAGCTGAGAAGGAGAAAATGGACACATCAATGACCTAAAAAGTCATTCTTTTACCAAAGGCTGCACGCAGTCTTGGACTGAGGAGGGGAATACCACTGCAAAACAGGTGTCAGACTGCAAGAGAATCAAACTTCATAGTACCCCCAGCACCTTCACAGCCAAACTATGTAGAGCACCGGAGCCTGGTGATGACACTCAGTGCCTGCAGGGCAACAGGATGAGTGTAAGTGATCTTATCTGGGTCCCTTATCTCCAGTGCTCACAGTGAGATCAGGGAGTGCCGAAATGTTTGAGTCTGACCCATGATTACTAATTGGCATAAAGGTTAGTTAGGAGTACATCGGAAAATAATTAGCCCAGGTCTGTCAAGAGCATTTGCATGGTAAGATAAGACAAGACAAGACAGAAACCAATTATATGTAGCATGAAGCAGATGTTGGAGAGGAACATCACTGGAGTATAGAGGAGACCACAAAAGGGGTGGGGTGACAGCAGGGATACAAAAGGGGCCAATTGACCCATTCAGGAGGAGTGAACTGTTTTCTTTTCGGTTTAATTTTTTTCTTCGTGTGCCAAACTCTATCAGCATGTGCTGTCTACAGGCAAAGGTGTAACATCAGATTTCAGGAGAAGCTTGGATTTCATCCCAGGCTCGTGAAACACACATTCCATGGATCCCGAGGTGCATATTTTAAAAAACCAGCCAAGATTAAGTTGGATGCATGTGATAGTGAGGAATATCAATGGAAATATACAGAAGTGGTGTTCTCTGAAGCCAGGATTTGGCAACTAAGTCAAAGAAAAATGTAGAAACTCTATGACCAAATGACCTGCTGTGACTGCACTTGCAAAAGGGAGAAAATCATGGAATGGAGCACTGCACATGCTGAAAAAGATGGGAAGCCAGCATGCAGGCAGAAAAAGCAAGTCAGAAGCATTGGCACTTGATTGAAAAGGTGGCTTGTTCTTGGATTTGATACAGGGAAACTGAAAATCTAGGGAAGTCTGAAATATGTTATTTATTACAAAAATTGTCAGTCTTCTGATAGAGATCTCACAGTCTGTTAGCATCTGTATCAGTTGCTTATGATCAGTTTTCTAGGGTAAAGATCATATTGCTGAGAAAAGGCTAGGTAAATGTCATTTTATTATTCTCACTAGTACACAGGAGCATGTTATTTTAGTTTTCTGAAACTTCAAATGCATTCAAATGTTAAAATAAAAATGCTAAGCTCAACGAACATCAATAGCAGTGCAAAATCAAGCACTTGAAAGCCACAATATATCTTCTTCGCATTGTATCTAAGTTTTTAAATCACAGACTACCACACTATTTTTTCTGTGAGACTTCAACTTCTTTGAAAGCAGAGGTAGGTTGCTACTCAGTCAATAAAGAGCTATCTGATGTTTATTTTTCTTTCTTGTTCAACAGAAACCTGGTCTACAGTGCTTCATTCTATGACATCCTTAAGAAGCAGGCTGAAACAGGCTCACAGAGTAGCTCAGGAATTATTGACAGAAAGAAAAGACACCTTTTCTTCACCAGCTGGTCCCCAAGCCTTATTTACTGGTCATTAACAAAGGAACCTGAAAATACTTCCCACTGTTTCTAAGCCTTCCCTAACATCTTAAATTAAAGCAGGAGAATCAAAATGAGCACATCACCTAAATAGATAAGAGAGAGACAAAATGTGTTGGAGAAGATATTCTATGTTTTGTAGACAGGGCAACAGAGGCACAGAATGTTTTGATGTATGAATTTGCCTAAACTTCTTATGCAACAAGTCCATGAACAGAGCTAAAACTGAGCCCACACTTGAGCTCTACTCCAGGAGTGCACATTTTAGTGGTAACAAGAATTTTCAAACTGTCTACATCTCACTAAGTGAGACTTCTCAGAAATCTCCCTACCATCAGGATGGAGGACAAGGTCACTGCTGTAACTCTATTTTCTGAGAATGCAGCATCATTTTACTTTGTGCAATCCCTTTGCATAAGCAGCAGAATCATGGTTCTTACCTTGTTCAATTTTCATTCTAGATCAAAGGCAATACTTAGAGAAACTAATCAATGGTTCAAAGGAATGACAGTGGGGTCTTGCACATACATGCAGTATTTCATAGCTATCAAAAGGAATAGAAATTAATGTGACCTTTTCTGCTATCTATATACTATACTATAATATTTTTTCTATAATATTTCTGCTATACTATAATATTTTTTCTATTCTCTGCAACCCAATATTAGAGACAATGTGAATGGAATACTTCGCTTGATTGGAAAATTGACAAGGTTGACATCCATGCTCTTGAAATACCAAAGTGAGTGAAATACAAAGAGATCTGTATTGATTTGCGAGAAATTTGATCTGTAGGATATTATGGCTTCAGCAAACTTCATAATGATCTCCCAGAAAGGAAAGAAAATGCAAAAAAAGAGAAGAAAGAACAGTACGGTAAAGGGATATACAAAAAACTGTGTTATTAGCAATATGCCAAGTTCATGAAACACATGTAGGAGTGGCAGGAGAAAATTCCCAGAGATCCACCAGTCAAGGGCTGTCCAAATATCACACATTTTCAGAACACTTTGCATGCCAGCTGTAAGGTGCCATGTACCACAGTCCCCAAAAGATTTCTGTTAAAAACCTTCACTGGGAGGCAAGAATCAGCTGATGTCTTGAAGCTCAGGACAACCTAAGAATTAAGAGGGACTGGTGTGTAAGTATTTCTGCTCTATATTCTATGCATTTGTCATGGACAGGTTATATAAACATCTCTGTGTTAAAACTGGTGTTAAGATATTTTCAAGCCCCTGAAACAGCCAACGTGTCAGATAAATAATGTGGAAAAACTCCCAGTAACCAAACAAACCTCTGAAATTGCAAATAGATATTCTGTGGCATAAATTGCCTTCAGCTGTGATTTCTTAGCTAGTATGACTTTAGTGTTTTGCATTTGTGCAGTATCTAGAACAAGCAGGGGTATTTGATAGAGTATTTTGAGAATGATGCAACATCAATAAAAAAAAATCTGGTACTTACAAAAATCTGCCTGATGAGCATTTTTCAACTTTATGATTCTTACAGTAAGCAAGGAGTAAGGTGTCATTTCTTCCTGCTGAAAAAAATAAAACAAAGGAGATGTATTTTAAAGTTTTGAATATGTGTATTGACTGTAATGCAACCAAACACTGATAAGAACCAAGGTTCTGCTAAAGTTGTCTCTTCCAGATGGCATCATAGCAAAAAACAATAGGCAGCAGAATGCACTTTCTCCACAAACTTCATTGACCCCTAAAGCCTGTAGCTATCTAAGCACAAAGAGAAGGGGTGGAAAGAGAGGATGAATAGGAAAGTTAAGATAGTGTAAGTAAGCTGAAAAAGTTCATTTAGCCAGTAACATTGAATTGTACACATGATCATTAGCAGCCAATATGGAGGCAAAATTCAGTGAATCCAGAAATCAGAGATCAAATTTGGTTGGGTATTGATCAAGAGCCTGTGATGTTCTGTAGGTAGAATCAAGGTCTACACAAAAGATTCTTCTTTTAATGCAGTGCTTGGATAATTAGAGAGAAGGAGGGGGAAAGACAGGTCTTTTTACATTTTCTTGCTTGTTTTTAAAAGAATCATTTTCATGAGAGAGAGATGACTAAGGATGAGTGTTAGCACCTTTGGCAATGTCTAAGCACTACACAACACACAGCTTTGGAGAAACACTCCTAGCTTGCTTTGTGGGAATGGAGGTTTTCCTTACCAAGGATGGTTATCTGATTGACATGGAATAGTTTTGACTACAATCCCTAATTTCAAAGAAGACTATCTCCAATTCCTTGCTGACGGTGCCAGGCCTGACCATCTGGGGCTGTAAAAGTTGTGACAATAACACGTTGTTGATGGATTTTACATCTTCAGAGAATACACATCATGTCCCCTAGCAGCAGCAACTGGAGTAAGCAAGATATCAGCAAAAAAGAACAAGAAAATAGACAGACTATGGCTGCAGCACAGATGGTTATATTGATTCCTCAACTGTTCCCACATTGTTCCCGTAAATTATCAAAACAGCTCAAGTTTATAGAAAGGAAAGAGAGCTGCATTATGGTTGTACTAAAGAGACTGAATGAAAAGGGTAAATCAGCACTAGGGATGGCTCCCTCATGGTTTAGGAACAGAAGCAGAAGAAAAGAAGGAATTTCAGGAATTTCAGAAATTTCAGATTGTATCAAGTAATAAGTTCTGGAGTTGATGTAGGATTATAGTAATAACAGGTCTTGTTAGATTGAAGGAGTAACATAAAATGACTACAGTGAATGTTTGAGGATGAGGCTCTGCACAGGAAAGAAAATGCAACCTCTGTCAAATCCTGAGGTCTGACTGCTACTGCTATGTGAAGAGCTTTAATCTGCATACAAATATGTTATCAGCAGGTCCTGAACCAGGTATCTGCAATAAAAGGGGAAGGTATAACTAGTATATCTATAAATAATATGCATGTAAAAAAGTCATCTTGAGTTAGTCAGGCTATGAAATAGTAAGGAATCATTTAATTCTGAGCAAAGTATTAATGAGAACAAAGTATTACAGCATTAAAATGAGGCAGGTTTAGGAATGGGGAAGTGTTAGTAGTCCTAGTAGCAAGGATCTGTGGAAGTTATAAAATGGCCAAACTTATTATGATGCCACTTGTGTATTTGCAAAAAGATATTCAGAAAAATAATACTGAAGGCACAGTATATAGTGGGTCAAGAAATAGGTGGGCACTTCAGTGACCAGTAGGTAGGTGGTCACTGGTATTCAAAAAGAGCTTGAGAAGTTCAGAAAATGGCAGAAGACAAATAGATCAGTAATTCTTTGTAGTCACGACATGAAACGTTATCAACAAGAAGAGGTGGCCAAAGAAAGAAGCTGTTATGAAAGCTAATGACCAAAAGTTAGAAAAGACAATCTGAAGTGAAATAGAAGAGAGCTGGTTGAAGATGATGAAATAATTAGGAGATGTTATCTATTTTCTGAGAAACTTCAATTAAAATAACAGGGAGAAACTCTTGAGTGAGATAAGAGAAAGCACATACAAAGGTGCTGCTACTGTGACTAAAGTCAAAGACTGATAAAAAGGTCAAACTATAAAAAATCAGTGAGATGAGACAGTACATCAGTTGAAGTGTGCAGAGTGTTGGACCATGGAGAATCCATCATGACAAAATTTAGCTTCACTTCTCAAATAATTTCCATCTCTATAAGAATGAAAGACACGAAGGTCATAAAAGGAAATTGCACAAAAAATGCAGTAATTTCCAGGCTATGAAGTTGTCCAACAAAATGGCAAGACTGATGTTTTTATAAAATGCTGGGTAATTGAAAGGCATGTTAAATAGAGGCCAATGCCTAATATAACCATAAGACTTGCCCATGAGCTCAAGCTTATGACCAGGAACCGTATCAGAATGTCTTCAGTGAGTTGTCTGCTTAAAATGCTAACACTTTTTGGTGTGAGGTACAGAAGTAGCACATCCAAAACAACAAGTGGGCTAAGTGCCAAAAAAATGCATTCTCTTCATCAGGTACAAATAATGGAATATCTTGGCTTCTGTGTGGGTGTATTCTAAAACTAAAAAATAAGTTAATCATTGTTGCTTGAAGTCATATGTAAGGCACAGGATATTTTACATGGCTGTGTTCTAAACTTGGGAGGTAAGATCTCAGCATTATCAGAACACAGGCTGAGCCACCTCCAGCACCAATTGTGAATTGTTCTTACATTTTCCTGAAAATTTAGCAGTGGAGCATATTTGGCTTTGCACTATAGTTGTCAACAGCTAAATTCCATGCACAGCCCCAGGCATGTTTTCCTAAACCGAATCCAGTAATTATTCAGTTTATCACAGAGCTATGCAAAGTCCTCTCAAATTGAAACAAGTACTTAGGCAAATGTTGGAGCATTTGCATTAAGAAAAGTTTATACATGTTTATTCTTCTGGAACTCAAGGTCTGCTACAAGCATGTTATCCTTTCTAATCTAATGATTATCCTCCTGTTGAAGATGGCAAACTATGACATACAAAAATTGAGGCAATTAAGCTACTCAGGAAACCCAATACCTGTAAGAGGCAGAAATTGGCCAGTTCAGACAAGTCTGTGTCTTTACTGCCAGTTCTCTGCCAAGATTTATTACACACGAGAGAAGACATATTCAAAGCCAGGAGGTAAAAAAGAGTGTCTGAGAATGTCTCTGTTGATAAATGGCTGTGGACATCAAACAGAATTTTCAGAAGTTCATTTGGCAGGTACAAATTATGGCATGAATAATGAATTGAAGCTGTGGAAAGGGTCCTAGAGCCCCCTTTATGCGGGAGTTTATGGCCACAGGATTCTTTTTTTTTATATTACTTCATGTATGTTCTAAGACTTATGCTGGATCCCAACAATTTTTATATAAATGTAACTATGTTAGCAGTAAAGAGGGCTTGGTTGCTTTTAGCCATGGATATTCTAAACCAAAAAAGAACTTCAGTATGAATACATTAAATCATTACAAATTTGGTAAGGAGATTGGGGCATTGTTTTCCCCAACAGCTGCTTTTCCTGCTTTAGTACATTCTATTACTGATCTTTAGCATACACACACACACACAGAGCAAATTAGGGACACCTAGATGCCATGTCAGTTTTGGTCATGCTGCTTTGCCCTTAACAGCAAGTTTCACTCCCCACTGGGAGTGAATCTATTAGTGTACCTTTTGTACACTAATATCCATCTATAGGAGCTGCCAGCATGCTGTTAACAAGAGATCAGTTTGATCAATCAGTTTGATAAGGTAATGACATACATAGGCAAAACAATGTTTGTAGTTTTCTGTTCACTTGGTAGCCTGGTTGCACAAAAAATAAACCAACCAAACATATATGAGCTATAGATGCTTGAATCACACATTATTTAAGATGTCATCAAAAGTAAGTTTTCTTTTTGTTTGGAGCCCCCGTGTTTTACTTTGAGGTAGCTTGACACAATGCCAGCAGCAAAAATCATCGCTGATAGAGCTGCTATGTGTTTGATGCAACTATATTTCTGCTAGCGACCCTGCAAATGTTTCCAGAGTTGTTCTTTTATTCTGAAGAAGTGCACAGGGATCAAAGTGGGCATTTCTTCTGAAAACTGACATTAATGACCAAACCCCAAAGGTTCACCAACAACCACGCTCTGACTTTCTGACTCTGCCAACATTTTCCATTTGTTCTGGGCTAAAGTTTCATTGAGTCAATTGATAGCATGAGAAGAGGGCCAAAGTCAGTCTCATTTTAACAGCAAATGGAGAACATTTTAGCTAAGGGTTTTCTCCAAGGAATAAAATAATGAAAATAATACATTCTATGTTATTAATACTATGCAGATGTTGCATCTAAAGAAAATTTTCTTCCATTATATATTCCTATTTCTATATAACCATGTGAATCTTTAATAACCAAATCTGGGGGGAAAAATGATCATACACTTCTCAAAAAGATATTGGTTTAGTCCCCCATATTTTTAGTTTGTTGAAATATGGTACCTTAGCATCATCACTTGGGGCTACATAGTGCATCATCCATTTTCTTTCTTCATTTTCCAAGGGGCGTGATTTTCTGCTTGAATGCTGCTGAGGGAAGAAGAACAGGGCATAAAAAAAAGAGTAAAGATCAATTTTTTTTTTTTTACTTATTTCAATTCCCCACTGTAGCATTCCAATGTAGAACAGGCAATTTGCACCTCCTCATTGTGGTGAATAAAATGAATGTACCAGTGCTATATGGAAAGATTCTGACTCCAAGTCCTGGTAACTGCAAATATCCAAGAAAGGACAATCTTGTTTTCCTGGAAATTGTTGTCCTATAGATAACAGGGGTCTTGACCTGTTGTAGTTCAGGGGCAAATCTGAACCAAAACTCGAGACTCCTGCCAGGGTTGTTGTGTTTTCCACTTACCTGAGGTGAGGCAGAGGTTGATGCCATCGAGATCGCTGCTACATTAGAAGCAGCTGCTGTGAATGGCACCTTAGTACTAGGCTCCACAGGTGCCTGTGCCTTCTGAAACAAATTTACAATCTTGAATAAGTCTCAGAAGTTGCTGAACAGGTGTTTTATTGCACTGAGTCAGAGCTCCACCCCTCCATGATTTCTGAAACAGGGAAATTTCCCACCCACATTATTTGTCCAAAGAGCAGCTGCTGTAAGGTGTGAGTGTTCATATCTGCAGGTCTTGTGGCAGAGCAGAGCCTGCTGAGGGACCAAATTGTTCCCACCTGGGGCTCAAGGAAATGCAGTAGCAGCTGTAACATGACTGATGATATGATAGAGATCATCTATGTGAGACAGCCTTACAGTGGTGTTCTAAAAGTGAGGAAACATCAACATATTTTCTCCATGCACACACCTGAATTCCATACGTGATTACATGCATAACAAAAATAAATTTAAAAACAGCTATGGAGATGATCATTAGAATGAGGACATTTACACATGAAGACAATAAGAATTCTTTTGAAGCAACTTTTTTTCCTTGAAAAGTGCTGTTGCATCATGATTTCTGTGTACACACTCATTTTTCTTGAAGTGTTCTATCTCAAAAGAAATTAAAGAAGGTATGAAAAACAACACTCCTCTGCTCCCTAAACCACGTTGTATAATTTTTTCCATTTGAAATGTCTTTTTTATTTCTGGGCTTCACATTTAATACAGCATGCAGCTTAACAAATTTAAATGAGATTCAAACATTTCACCTTGAAAAAAATCATTAAACATTTCCACAAACTACAGTATCAATTTCTGATGCAAAAATGGTCCACATTTCTTAGCAACTGTATTGAAATAGTCACCTGGCTGGGTGCTATTGACAGATTATTGGAATTTAATGGACTGATCCAATATTTTTGGAATTTTTGTAATCTAATGAGGATCTGCATGTGTTCAGCACACCTCTAGGAAGCTCAGTGATTAAATTTTCTTGGACATTATGCAAGCATTATTAGGCACACATACATTTGCATTGAAAGTCCCCCTGAATGATTAAAATTAGTGCTTAGGAAAGAACTTGAGATTAATAGGATGACAAAGCATCCTGCTTCCTCTTAGAGATGGGCATACATGTGAAATCACTGCCACTCTGACTGTGGCTATGAGTTTTGTACCAGGACCTTGACTAACAGAAACCAGACACAAACCCAATGACTCCTAGAAGTCTCATTACATACTTTTCTTATGTGAACAGAGAAATCAATATGAAAAGCTGCTCTTACGAGAAGAACAAGTTAGGACAATCTGATAATCTTACATGGAGTATCCCATCTCTCCAAAAGTTTGATCTCTTAGGTTTAATTTTATATCTACATTACATTTTTGTTGTTTCTTTTTGAAATAGGCACATTTATTTTATCACAAAATGCAAGTGCAAAGTTTGCTTTTACTTACTTTCTCACCTTCATTGTATTGAAACTTTCTGGAACAGCTTAACTGAAGCCAGAATTAGATAATCTAAACCAATAGCTTAAGGAGAGTCACAAGTCTCTCCCATTCCTTGGCTGAAGCTTTACTTAATGTGAGCACCGGCATTTTTGTAAAAAACAAATAGAATCTTGTTTTTTCTGTGAGAATGGTGACAAGAAACAGTTTAGACAAAAGTAACTGTATACACAAAAGCACACACATTTTCTCTTTCTTCTGCTACAATCTACCTGTGTCCCTGGTTGAAGTGCCTGAAGAGTTTCAGTACCACAACAGAGGAATGAGAACATTTGTTACAACTTCTTTGTAATTGTGCCACACAAAGGTTGTCAGATCAAGGTCTTGTTTCTCAAATATATGGAAGCTAATGGGTGTGAGGTTTTTGCATGAGATCCTGTTTTCATTTACATTGTCATATTGTACCTTTGCTTTTAAGACAAAAGGAAGTGAGGTGGGGGAAGAAGCCCTCAGCATCTCCTAGGAATCTAGGAGTTGCTTGTTGTCTAGCAACTAACTTTTCTTTCCTGACTCAAGCCTTCCCTATAGGAAATACCTGTTCTTTAAGCTCAAGTCAGAGGTAGCCAAAAGTACCTTTGACTCGAAGCTGGCACAGGTATTGAATTTCCTAAATTAGTTCAAAGTTCAAAATTGCTTTTTGCTGTGAAGCACTATTCCTTTCGAGGCAAACACATCCTTTTCACAAGGCGTGCACTTAGGATACACTTGACCATTAAGCTACCTGAAAATTAAATTCGTAGTAGAAGCTGGTTGTGTTTTCTCTGTATTGAGTGGGAAAAAAAAAGAAAAAAAAAAGAAAAAAAAAGAAAAAAAGAAAAAAAGACAAAAAGAAAAAAAGAAAAAAAGAAAAAAAAGCATGGCAACTGCAAGTGGTGACTAAACACCTCTGCATTGGGTTCTTCTGGAAAAGTCTAAATGTCCAGCCCACACTTGATATCTAACTTCCGAATGTCTGAAGGTAGCTGAAATGAATCCCAGCCTGGGTAATCAACATGTCCTCTTTAATCAGTTGTTTCCAAAGTTACTGATGCTGAGGGAACCTGACGTTGAGGAACCTGGTTTTGTTGTTAGCACGTGATTCACCCCGTTGCAATGTGAAGCTGCAAAACACCCTTGGGCAAAAGCTCTATTAGCATATAAATGAAAAATCCTCTCTGGTATCCATTCAAATAACAAAGAAGAGGTTTGTGATTAGCAAGGTGGCAGAGAATGCAAACGTGGCTAGTACTGATAAAAACTTCCAGTTCAGGACCACCGAAGGCCCCTGTGGTGGTGAAGCAGAGAGCCTGACTTGGGACTGCTGTCCATAAAGCACAGGCTGTGCAGTGCTAGCTCATGTCCAGGTGCAGTAAGGGAGTAAGATCAAGCTGGGCTTTCTGTGAAACCCCAGGCTGCAATCTGCAGAAGTTCAGCCGCAGCTTTGTAAGCATCTGAGACAAGTTTGGGACAAACGGGAAATATCAGAGGGAAAGATTGACAGGAGATGGCTGCAACATCTCTCTGACAAAATACTCTCCTGACTTGTGGGGCAGAGCCCCTGTGGTCAAAGCTTACATTTAGTGCAGCTCAAGGAACACAGAAACTTTGCTGGGCCATCCCAAGATACCACACTTATGGCAATTTTGGGGTCTGTCTGCCAGCTGACGAGCTAGTGTTGAGACACAGTTCACCCAAAGTTGCTCTGCCTTGAAACGATTTTCATTTAAGGTTTTTTTTTCTGCAGTGATTTTTTTTCCCCCTGACTAGTCTGATGGTGTCTAAGACTAAAATAAACACATTCTAAAACTACAACTACAACTTAATAGTTGAGTTAGGAATTCAACATTAATGCTCAAAGACATGGGTTGGATCAGATTTAACCGTGAAAGATTTATTAAAGTGACTGCTAAGGACAAATAAAAGATCAGATAGATTTTGTATTTTCTTTCCACTTCTGTCAATCATTCTTCATGATTGCTCTCTTCAGCCTCTTTCCCATCCTTTGCAGCTTCTCTGCAGCCTACAGACTCTTATGTCTCATCCCTTTACCATGCATGGGCTTTTGATATCAGGTGCTGAAGCACACGATTCTCTCAGATTTTTCAGACCACCTTTCTGAACATAGGAGAAAGGAGCTGCACTGAAAGCCCTTCTAGTTTGCTCCTAATTACTATCTTCAGTAGAAACAGCCATGCTCTATTCAGGGATACAGGTAAATGCAGCTAATGTGCATCAGTGTGATGCTTCAGGCATTAAAAGTATTTTTACATTGTGGCCCATCTGAATAAAAGTAAAAATGTTCAAGTCCAAGTCAGAAATCAAGAGATAACAATCCCCATGACAGCAATGCTGAGTATCACTCACAAGAAACAGGCTTCAATATGGCAATGACTGAAACTGTGCCTGGTCCACATACTTGCTTCTGGTCACCCATATGGTCTTTATTTAAACAAGATAAATATATATGTCATAATGAGAAAGGTATACATAAACGTATCTATCTGTAATTCAAATACAGGTTAATAGAATCTTTTAAGGTTGGAAAAGACCTCTAAGACCATTGAGACCAACTGTTAATCTGATACTGCTGAGTCTAGCACTAAACCATGAAGGCATTAGGACAGAAAAATGAAATGGCTTGAGAAAATTTGGACCATAAGGTAAAATCAGCAGAAAAAGGAGTGGTTTTATCCACTAGAAATATTAAATTGCTTTTAAAAGGCCTCTGTATGCTCCTCTCCATGACATATAGCGAGTACAGACATTTGTTGTTATATATATGCTACTCAGAACTCAGAAAAAAATGTGTATTCAGAAAATACTTCAGTAACTCACCAAGAAGTACTTAATGTCCTGGACAAATACTGATAGTACCTCATAATTTGGTCTGTTTATTCTTTTACAGAAAATAATCTCTCTTCTGATTTGACTCATAGAAGACCTGTGCATATGCAAACATGCAATACCTCTTTATTATGGAGCTTATACATCAATTTCTCAGTCTTTTTCGGTAAGGCATGCCCTGCCTTGATTATTCTAGTTCTTGCCAGCATCACTGTAGTATCCCATCAAACACAAAAAGACGTTGGGACTGCTAAAGCAACTTATCCAGAAATTGGCCTCCAAACCTTTCCAGCTGTAGTAGGTTAATGGCATATTTCTATCTTAATAAAATCAGCAAGTGCTGGAGAGGTATGTCTTTGAGTTTACTATCCTTGTCTTACATATGTGGCATCATAGGCTATCATCAGCTTTAAATTTCCAGTGTTTCTTGCAGTTAGCTCCAAGGGATAAAGTACATTACAAAAAACTAGTTGATGCATAAATCTGTTGGTTACCAGAGTGCATTTCCTGACTCTAGGGAGAAGAATGCCATTTCCCATGAGAACTGTTATTTGAGAGTCCCAGGCAAGATCAAGGGGACCCCAGTGCAGGTGACAGACTCAGCCCTGATTCTGGCACTTCTTCCAAGCCTTCCCCATTGTTAAGCAGGGTCTCTTCTACCTCCTCATTGTAAGAGTGGTCACTGCAGCTTTCTGAGTGCATTGCCTTTCCAGACAAGAGATGTACAGCCAGTGCATTTCAGCACACATAGGAGACTGCTTTGTTCAACACAACAATGCCTCAGGATTTGGTATAATGAAATTCCTAATTTTTCTATCATTTTCTATGTTACAAAAGATAACAGAACAGTGCTTTATGAGAGTACAGCCCACATCTGGTGCAGATGTCTCTGGTATGAGAGCCCTGGAGAGAAAACACAAGCAATGGGGAGAGGACATCCTTAGGGAAGGCATACCCAGGCTGCCAGCCACTGTGGGCATTTCCCATCCCATTTGCCAGCTGAAGAGGAAAAGGAAGCACAGGGTTATGTGATGTACTCACTCCAGCTCATCTTGCAGTGCTGAAATTCCTTTTGCCTCTTCCTTGTATGAGAAAGGCCTGGCTGTTGCAGAAGCTCTTGCATCCAGTATCTCCCCTGTGTGCTGAAGCCCTGTCCATTCCTTGCACAATCCGAGCTGGTGCGCATGGCAGCCAATCTTGCCACATAGGCAGCATGTTGTCACTGGGAAGATGGAGTGATAGCCTTTCCAGGGCACCTGGCAGGTCATGTAAGCAGGTTTGCTTAACAAACCCAGGCTCTGCAGGGAGTCAAAGCCTTGTTCCATCTGAGCTATCACGCGTGCCTCGTGCCAGCTCAGGGATGGGGTCCAAGTGATGCTACATCCATGACTCCCATGGGTATTAACAAAACAGTGCCATTTCTCAGGGACTCCAGAAGGCTTCACAGTTGTCTGTGGAGCCAGGTATGGGAGAATTTGGGAGTAAGCAAAAGAGTCTCGCCATCATTCCACATGCTCCAGCTGAACAAAATACAAACCCGTGCAGGAATCTAGTGTGGCCACTTACTCACAGAAGGGCCGATCACAAAGATTAAACGATGTCGACAGCTCTGCATGGAACGACTTTAAAGAACCCATTGCAAAACCTCTTAAGGAAGTGTTTCAGAAATGCGTAAGGAAAGAAACGCTCTCCCGGAGATCGAGATAGGCAACTATGTAAGTACATCCTATTACATGCTAAATTGAATCACCATTGCAACATTATACTCTGCCAAAACTCACAGACATCAAAGTCAAGCATGACTCCTAGGTCAGGTCAAGAAAACACAGATTAAAGAAGAACAAATTCTTAGGGGCAAACGTTGCTGAATATCCATTATAATAAATGTAAGGGAGCCACACGTTACTAAAGCGTGTGGAAACCTGTCTAAACAGCTCTTGCATAAACTCTCACATGGGTTTGATATTTTGACCCTATGTGATGTAACAACTAAAACCTACTCAGTTAGATCACAGTGCACAGATATAACATGAAAGGAAAATTAATTATTTGTTGCATTTCCACAAGTCCAAGACAATAATAAGCTCATATTTGCAAATGAAAATGAAATGATTATGAAGAGAAAGCAAAATGCTATCAAAGGTTTGGACTTATTACTTCATATAAAAAGCAAAATAATTATTAATTATTCAGCTAAATCAGGAATGACAATAAAATACTTGTATTCTATGTTCAAAAAGAAGACCCTCTACATGTTTCATCAATCAATCATGAAAATGACCACATAGTCATACAACATGTAATAAGACAGAACAGAGATCATTCTTAACAATTAGCTTCTGAAACATAGTCTAGGATTCTTGACTATGTATGCTTCAGCTATTTTAATTCTTGTTATACTGCAGAACTACAGAAAGAATGTGAATATTGTGCCAATTTTTAAAAAGTAACAAGGGGAATTTAGTAATGGGCCAGTAGTTTGTTTACCCTGGCTGCCATTGCCATAATGAGAACAATATCTGACTAATTAAAAATCAATTATCATATATTACCACTCAGGGTTCTCTTGCTATTCCTCAAAATATGGGATGGTAGTCAGGCATGCCAAATGCTCCATCATCCCTGAAGTAGTCGATAGAAATACCTGTATTAAATGAAGAGCTGGGAGATTTTTGTTCATTTGTTAATAAAACCGGTTTTTTCCACTTTTTCCTCCTCCAAAGAATTTCCTTCCCAACCCCGGGCTGGGGGGGAGGGGTGGTGGAGGTTTGTTTGAGGGGACTCCCTTTTAGAGATTCTCCCCTTAATTTATCCTAAACCAATACACTTTTTAAAAAAAAACCGGTTTTATTAACAAATGAACAAAAATCTCCCCACCCCGAGTGGAATGAAAGGCGCAGGATTACTCAGGGGGAGGGCTCCAAGCTTCTTTGGCGGGCGCCGGGTCTTCTCAGACGTCTCGGGTCAGATCAGTTCCAGAGCCGGTCCGGTCTTGGGGGGGGGTGGGGGGGGGAGGGAAAAAGAGGGGGAAAGAAAGAAAATGGAGAGCAGGCAGCGGCAGCGGCAGCAGTAGCAGCGGCAGCAGTAGCAGCGGCAGCAGCAGCAGTAGCAGCGGCAGCGGCAGCAGTAGCAGCAGAGGCAGCGGAAAGCCAAGCAGTAGCACAAGCAGCAGCTGAAGCAGCGGCAGCCAGAAGCAGCTCTGCCCCGGCAGCAAAAGCCCCGCGAGCCAAACAGCGCTGCTAAGACATAACAAAAACAGTCCACTGATATGGGATAGAGGCACTGTCAACCCAGAACAAAGTTGCATACATTCTTTACATTTATGCTTCATACATTTTGTACAGCATTTGTTAAGTATGCATGTTTATATTATTTATAACTTTCAGCATACAAAGCAATTATACACTGAAAACTGCACTCCACCACACAAGGGAGTGTTTTGCCAAAAAAAGATTGTTGGTGTGTAATTAGTCGGCCTTAGGATAGTCATTAACTAGTACAATTGGCTGTCTGGACAGCAGATGGTTCCACCCAATCAAATTCCATATATATTTGTGTGTGCATGTGTGTAGGCATAAAAACACCAGGGGAGATTTGGAGTGAAATTTTATGTCTGATACACTTTGCATGAAGGCAGAATTAAGAGACCTACCTCCTTTGCATGTGAACTGAATGCCTAGCCATATGGCTCAGTAAAGAGATTAAGAGCCATGTACCTGGGTAATAAAAGAATAGGGAAAAAGGATAGGAAAGCTGTTGGAAGTTGATATTAATGAAGAGATATAACTGTGCCTTTCTCTTTTTATTTTCTTTTGCTTTTTCTTTTCTTTATTAAACTTTGCAAAAGTCTTACTTATATTTGGACTATGCACAGAAATTCTTCTTTAATTTCCTTATTTTAGGTATGTTATAGAGGTGATGCCACTGTGAGACCAAAACATATGCAGTCCTATGGATGCATTGATCTTGCAAGGCAGGTTACTGAAGCTGTCTTTAAGTGACCAGAGTGCAATAAGGCTGCAAAGGATGTCAAAGGAATTACAGGATGTCCTCCCAGAAATGTGCATGGCATAGCAAAATGGTGATGCAAGGTAACTGCATGGAAAAGAGATCTTTCTGGGGTTAGCATTAGCCAGAGGTTCCCTGGTGAACCCTGGTAAAGTGATAGGCAGTTTTGGTAAGCCTTGAGCAGTCTCTGGAAGCCAGTCAGCAGGAAATAGTGTTTTTCAACATGAAGAAATAGATTTTGTTCTATCCTGAAATACTACTTTTTTTTTTTTTTTTTTTACAGTCTATTGTGCAAAGATAGTAAGATTTTTTAATGCAAAGACTGAAAAGAAAGTATATATTAGGAAGGTAAAGGCTATTTTCTCTAACTGATTTTAAGAACTAGTCCTCAGTGATAAATATCACTGAAAAGTTTTCTTTTGAGGAATTTTTAAGAGTTTACCCACCTCAAACTCTATTGAACGTTTTCATGAGTGCTTTGGAAATAAACAAGGCTTCGTGACTGGCCAGATTTGCAAAAGAACAAATATTGGTGGAGTAACACTAAGGACAGGGCAATCATAAAACAATGATCTGACCTGCTTGATAGACTGCCCTGCTTAACCATGGTAAAAATCTAATCCACTGCAGCACAAGTTATGATTAAAGGACTCCCAAATGGATGTTACAATTTACTCCCCCATACGAAAGGGAAGACCAGAGTGTGGAAAAAAAAACTTAACTGACCAGCTTAAGGAAGACAAACAACTTGCCAGAAGCCTTTAAAGGCAAATGAGGACAACTTGTTTCTATATATAGAAACTGGGAACTCATTTATATGTAAGAATATAAGAATAACAAAGCAAAGTTAATGTCAGCGTGTAGCAGTAGTGGGAAGGGTACTGGAGTCTGCATTTGATAAAGGGACAATGAAGAATTGGAGGGAGCACCAGAGCAGAAATACAGCTGGATACATCAAAAAAGAGGGGGGTCTATAATCAGAATTTGAAGGGTTGCATTTACTGGTTTGACAAAAAGAAGACTGTGATGTAAACTAGGTATATTTTATAAAATTGTTCCTAATAAACAAACAGTGGTTATGCAATGGCTTTTAAGGTACTAAGATGTAATGTGCTAATATCTGGGCTCTGCCAAAATAAACGAGGCTGGAAACACATTGCTGGAAGATGATCACTGGGGTCAGCATAGCTCCATGAAATGTGGTGACTTCGCCATTCCTGATGTCTATAACAGAAGAGGGATCATTTTTCTTCAACACAGACTTTGGTCAGCCACAGACGATCAAGACTGACATATCAGTAACTGCATGGCAGGTAACAGTCTGACATCTAACAAGGCTAACAAGACGGTCTAATGGTACTTCTGGCTTTTATAAGCCATGGAAAGAAATCTGATGAATAATCAAGTACAATATAAAGCTCATTTGCTATTTTACTTGCTCTTCCTCAGCCTAGTAGCAATCAACCAGAGTTAAACAATTTAATAGCTCTGTACAGTGGTATAAAATGGACTTTAAATTAAAGAAGTGCAAGCTGGTAGGACCATTTAGCAAGCAAGAGTGGGAAAGCCCAGAAAACTGTCCCTCAATGTTCTGCTAAAGGCTTAAAATGTACTTGCAAACAAGATTGCAAAGGATGCAATCAAGCTAGATATCCCTCCAGGTTTAGCTTTAACATCCAACAACTTTGCAAGTCTTCTTTCACCTCTCCTAGAATCTTCCAGACTTATTTATTGCACTCCTTGCTGTACTTCCTCTTGAGGTTTCACATGTGAAACGTGTAAAAAGCCTCCTTCAAACTTGTTGAATCTTCAGTAAGGCGTGTCAGAAAATGTCTAAAATGAGACTTCTTTTTAAATGCCATCCATTTGATGGGCATCCTAGAGGTAAAGGCAAGCACAGAGCCACATATGATATATCCAGCTCCCCAGTGGCTTGTGAATGGCTGGAGTTGGAGGCATTAGTGATACTCTGTAAGGAAATTACACCTGCCCTGCTTGTAGCTGTAAGAACCATTGCTTGAGCTGTGCAAAGAAAGTGCACTGGTCATGAGAAAATCAGTCCAGCCTCACTACAACAGCATCAATTCTCAGACTTTAATTTCAGAAGCATAGGTGCCAAGTAAAGAATTGCTGAGAGACAGAACCTGTTCATAATCTACAAGAATATCTTCCAGGAATCTACCCTGGACAAGCCACACTATTAAAGCTACAACTTTTCAGCAGTACTGAAATAAAAGCACGACTATGCTCAGAGAGCTCTCTTGAAGGAACAAGGCAGGCATTTCACAGGCACTCCTCCCTGTCATTGACACTTCTCCTCTGTATTCTAAAACTGAGAGCTGCACAGAGCATTATTGTCCTTGGCTGGCCTGTCATTGCAGAAACCCCGTGTCCTGTTCCCTCTGCCAGACTGATGATGCTGTTTAAAGCTTTGCAGTGACACGACTCAGACAAGCACAATGTCAATATCTTTATCTACTTATTTGGAAAGCAGAGATAAAATCCTCCACATTAGCCTTGAAATGCAGCTGGCAGCCACAGAGGCCACCTCAGCAGCAGCCCACCCTGCTACCAACCCTTTGCCCTGTAAACCCAATACAGGAAGACACAAGATACTGCAGAGACAAGTATAAATTAGGAGAGGGGTGGCTAGAGAGCAGTACTGCAGAACAGGGAGCTGGGGGAGCTGGTCAGCAGCAGGCTCAGCATGGGCCAGCAGTGTGCACTGGCATCCTGGGGTGCCTCAAGCACAGCATTTCATGTTCTAGTCTGTATCCTTTGCATTCCAAAGAATTTTAAATGTTACCACAGGTGGTTTCAGTGGCTGCAAATTGTAGATAGCCTATGGTTATGTACATTGAGAAACTCCACCTAAGTTTAACCTTTCAACCTAACCTTCTAAAAGCACTACAGCAAGAAACCCCTAAATCCCAAAAATCCACAAACCCACAAAAAAAATCCAACCAACCAAAAAACCAACCCCAAACCTGACAAACCAACAAGACATTTACATTGCAGACTGCAATGAGGTCTCCCCTCAGTCTCTTCTCCAGGCTGAACAGACCAAGTGACCTCAGCCACTCCTCATGTGGCTTCCCCCCCAGGCTCTTCAAGGTCTTCAGTGCCCTTGTTTGGACACTCTCTCACAGCTTAATATCCTTCTTGTCACATTGTAACATCCAAAACCACACAGAGGACTTGCTGTGAGGCCACTCCAGTGCAGAGCAGAGCAGGACAATCCCCTCCCTTCCTTGGCTGGTGATGCTGTGCCTGATGCACCCCAGGACCAGCTTGGCTCTTGTGGCTGCCAGGGCACTGCTGGCTCATACCCAACTTGCCACGGACCCCCAGGCCCCTTTCCACAGCACTATACCCCATACAGTATGTGCTTTTCTCTAAACATGCAGTGTGCCATGATCCCAATCACAAACATGTCCCAAAGGTTGCTGCTTGTCTCAGCACCACCTTGCAAATACAAAACACAAGCCAAGTTAATAAAATATGCTTTTAATGTGGTCTGCCCTGAAGATGTCAGGCTTAAACACTTAAAGGTCTTTCTCAGGACAACGAGCACCATGTTTATTATCATTTAGCACCTTCTTCTTTGTGGCTGCCCATCCTCTGCACCATACAACGATTCATACTCCATTGTTGCAACTGAATTGCAATGATTTGCTGCAGTGAAATTCTTCGGAGAAAAAGTTTTTCTTCAGTCTTTTTTGTTCACCTGAGATTACCATTTAGTGGGATTGAGCAGGAATGCTTTGAAGCCTGCTGGCTAAGAGACCTTCAGTCTTTTGGCAGGTTAAGGGACTTAACAGCACCCTCTCTTGTCTGACATTATTTCTTTATCTGCCTTTTCCGTGCCACTGCCGTGCACAAGGCCTGCATAATGAGGTCTTCATTGTTGAGGATGTTGTATTCACCCAGCTGCACCAGGCGGTCAAAGGCCTTCTCAGTGTACTGAAGGGAATAGGTTGAGTACGGGGAGCAGCAGCCGTAGAGATCAACTTTGCCGTCTTCCATCTCTGACTCTGAGCGCCTCTGGCCTAGGAGCAAGGGGTGAGAAACCACTGCTGAGAGAAACCCTCCGGTCATAAACAAGTGAACTCTTAACAGAGGAAGGGAAGGAGGCGTCTCTCCACAGAGTAGGTTCACAGTGTAAATTACTCATTTGGCTTTAATTTTTTTTTTTAAAAAGCAAATAATTCTTATGCAAATTGACAGCTCAGTCCCTGGCTCAAGTGCATACTGGTGGCTTCACAGAATGAGGGGAGAGAAAAAGGATGATTATTCTTACATGGGTCTGCACTGTAGTTCTTAGCTGTACCTGAAGGTACCTACAGTATGTACAGTATGATGTATTGGTAGATACATCAAAGTTATTTAGTGAAAACTAAATATCTGTGAGATAACTAGCTTAGGGATTGAAACATCACAGCCCTAGCATCAAATCTGACATGGCTGAAGAAATTAACTTTAAGCAATAGAAACATTTGATGTACTGAAAAGAGTCAACAGTGAATTTCAAGAGTTGGAGAATTAAATATATTCCTTTTAATAGGCTGTCCATGATATAAACCTTCTCTTTTACCTTTAAGTTTGAGTACTTGCCTGGCGCTTTGTATTTTTGGAAGGTATCATTAACTAGTGGGAAAAATAGCAGTACTGGTGCTCCTGGAGTCTCAGCACCATCAAAAAGGTAACACTCCTTCAGGTTTTTTCTGTCTTCTTCACTCAAGTCTACCCTGGGAAAAACGATTCCCTGCTCAGAGCAGTACTTGCAGGTCTGGTCCAAAGCCTGGATCAAGGAACAGAGAGAGCAGTACTAAGACTTAAAATAGGATTTTAAAGTTCACGATTTCTTGGAGCCCAGCAATAAAGTAGATATTTTGCAAGCTGCTTATGCAAAAGCTCTTAACCACTATTCAAAAACACTGGACGTTTGGTTTTTTTTCCTGAGTCTTAGCACAATACAGTTTGTTGTACAAGAAAAACAAACAAGACTACGTGCAGCCTATGAAAGATGTATCACACTTCATCATTAAGCTGAAAATGCTAAAGTTTAAGACTTTTAGTAGGACCAATATTAAAAGCATCTAAGTGTTAAAAAATGATAGGCATACACGTATTGAAGAAGAAATAAAGACTGTTTCAATTACTCTCACCTGTATCTGGGATCCTGCACTGTAATTCAAATGCAGGATGACATCCACCTTTCTCTCTGGTTTTAAAAGTGGCATGATGCTTGTATTGATGAAAAATCCAGTGTCTACCAGAGACAGGAATTCATCTGATTGTGTCAGCTGATTGGGAAATGTGTCTAACACAGTATCTGAAAGAAAAAAGTTCTTGCTGTAAGCGCAATACTGCAAAACTTGTTGGCCTCTTTTTCCACCCTTACACCATGTCCACAGAGTCTTAACTGATAACAGTCTTTGGGGAAGGGAGATTTGCCATATCCCTTGTCTTCAGAAGAGAGGAAGGACTGGGACTTCTCAGCCCCAGTCACATGCAGTTTTGGACCTGCAGTAACAACACTCATGACGCAGGTTTACCGTTCCTCCCCACTGAGTGTGTGTTTGAAGAGAGGAAGGACCTGGTGGCCCAGCCTCTGGAGGTGAGTGCCACCAGCAAACCACTGACACGTAGCTCAACACCACGCCATGCTATGTCCTGCAGCATGACCAATCACAGGTTGATCTAATAGAGGTTCTGCCCAAACATGGCCGCCAACCTCAGAGAACAGGTTTAATATCAAATCTGTTTTGTTCCATTTGTTTATTCTCTCCCCAGGCCCCAGAGGCCTCCCGTTACCTTTCCATCTGCAGAAGTGTGTGTTCTCCAGGTAGTCGCTGTGCATCTGGAGGCCCCTGAGGAAGTTGTGCTCCTGGGCGATGCAGACGCGGTCGGCGAGGGCGGCGCGCAGGGCGCTGCCCAGGGGCCCGGGCGGCGTGAACAGCCGCGTCCGCAGCTCCTGTGCCTTCACGGGCAGCGGGGGGTCCTCCTCTGCCCGGGGAAAAGCTGTTAAATTCCACCTGCCCACAGCAGGGTCGGCCCTCAAGAAGTCAAGGTAAGTAATAAACCCCGATGCTTTCTCTTTTTAAAAGGACCAACAAGCATAAGTGACCAAACAAAACAGAAAATAAAAAGCTACTCTTACCAGACAAATACCATTTCCTTACACATTCTGGGATTGGATAAATCCCCTCCAAGATACAGTGTCAAACAGCAATAAAAGTCTGCTCCAGACATACACACATTTGTGGAACAGACTGAATGCAGGCTTTGGAAAAGGACGGCTGTTTTGCTTCTTTGCATTACTGTAGCTCCCACCTGAAGCAGTCAAAATCATTTTGCTTTCTTAATAATTTACAGATCAGTCTTATTATTTCTGATCATTTTAATCATTTACCAACATCAGTGTTGACCCCTGATAGAACTCAGGACTGGAGATTTTTGAATTATTCTTTTGTACTTTGCAGTATGAGACATATAACTCCATTTAACAATAAATACACAGTGAAAAAGAAGCATGGTTGTTTACCTATATTGTCAATTTGGTCCCGGGTCCACCTGTGCCAGAAATCTTCTGATGAATGGGACAGATTCCAGATATATAACACATTGAATGAAAATAAGCTACTCCATATGCCTGTAGAAGAAAAGGGCTTTCTAACTCAAACATTCACATATCATGAATCTCAAACTGTTATGATGAGATGAAACTTGTGAAGTTTGTTTCTCATTATTTTGTTTAAGCAGCATGATGTGTCATTTTCATTTGGCTGCCAGTATTTAAACCTTATTTTTGGTATCCAGTTTTTGCCTTATGGTACTTAGGGATGGAGATCTTTGTGAATTAATATGGAATTTGTTTTTATAGGAAAAAACAAACAAACAAGTATCATGAAGCTTGTATAAAAAGAAAGGATGAATGTTTGCAATCCAAGAAATTTGATGTGGAATTATATTGATAAGGGCATAATTACAACATAATCTTATAGCCCCTGCTTTTGTAGGATTCCTTTTTTGAGAATAACCCTGTTAACACACCAAGGGATCAGTTTTGACCATGCATTTTTGAGCTTGAAAAGCAATTTCTTTGGTTATCCATTAGGGCACAAGTTCTCACTGTTTTTTCATCCAGGGAGTGAAAATGTGTGACAATGCAGCACAGACTGAGGCTAAAATAGTACAGTGTCTCCTTCCTGCGCAGTGGAGTGGTCAGCCAAAAAGAAGTTTGCTTGTGAAATCAGTCACAATCTGACAGCTTGTCTCTTTGTCAGGAAAACACATATCCATGGTCTGCTTCAGCCAACAGCAAAAATGTTTTGAGGATTGCTGTTTTGTCTTCCCCCCAGCCTTTCCCAGGCAGTGTGGAAACTGGAGCCAGTGACATGTGGCCTAGGGCTCTCTGGAGCAGGAGGGCCTGGCATGCTCCAACACCCTGATGCAGTGGAGAATCAGCACGAAAGCTCATGTAAAATGTTTATGGGGGCATACAAAATACTGACTACCCATGAGACAGGCAATAGGCTTGGAAGTTCACCCTTCTGGGTTCATGGATTCCCAGGGACCTCAATATTATTGTTGTACTGGAAACCATACTATAGTTTAATTCAAAACTAAGTTTAAAATTGTAAATAACTAATTGACTGTCCCTTTGAATTTTCTACTTTACTGTAGACTGAATCCATTATAGTAGGTATTAATTCAGCAAAGAGATATTTATCCTCTCTGATGAAACTGCCATATTAGTCCTGCACCAATACTTAATTAGTTTAGTGTAGTGTAGTTTATGTAGCTCACATTAAAAAAAAAACAAAAAAACAAAAAAAAACCAAACAAACAAAAAAAACCCAAAACAAACCAGATAAAAAACCAAAACAAAAAACCCCCCAAAACAAGCAATAAAATAGTTTCTTGTTTTTAATAGCTTACCTTCCAAGAAGCAGATCCTGGATTCAGGGACCTTCTTCATCAATCGTCCCATGAAGAACTCACTGCCAAAATCCTCAGTGCGAACAAAAACTCCGTATTTTTGCAATCCCACCTCATATGGGGTGAACTCTACCCATTCTGTAAAAAGAACCCAAAGAAGAGAACAATGTTTTATTACAGCCCTCAAAATAATTTTTGAGTCTAATATTTCGGACCAATAGCAATGAGTTATAAGCATGCTACAAATGAAAACTCATGAACATGAAAAGGCTTTGGAATATTTTTGAGTCTGTTGCATAGACAGTCAAACTTTTACTTGGCCACAAGGACATTATATGAATACACACCAGCTGAGTTACTGGTCTTCAAATAAGAGGGGGTTTTTAGGCTGTCTAAAAAGACTGTTCCACGATTTACCATCTTAAATATAAAGACAAATGACTCTCAGAAGTCTCATAATTACCTTTGAAATCCAGAGTGCTGTAGTTATTCTTGACATTGACCGCAGTGTAGATAGGAAGTGGGTTCTGACCACGATCAATGGCCTGTTGCTGATCAGAGAGTCTGTGGTTGTCTTTCTGTGATTCCAGAAATATGATTACACTGAGACAAAAATTAGCACGGCAATATTTTCTGCATCTAAGTTTGCAGGGCAGAAAAATTCCTGCCTCTAATGTATAATGTATGCTTGGCTTATCTTCTGAAATGTTCCATATTTTTCAAAATTCCAATAAGCATTCTGTTACTGAAATACCTGCAGCCATCCAATCTGATGCCAGATTATTTGATGATACATTAAGATAAAAATGTAAAGAAATAATAAAGAGCAGAAAGCAATACTTTTGATATGAAATGTTATTGCATTAAGCTGCAACTTTATGGAAGACCTCACACCTTTCAAAATTCTGCAGGTCCTTTTGTTAACAACTCTCATGGGCATGCAATTTTGTTATTTCTAAACAAGTAACTTGCAGAATACAAAAAACAATTCTTAAACTGTAATACTGTTTCAAAATGTTAGTCTTGGACTTTTCTCAGAAGAACATGTTCAAAATTTCACAAGCAAGAATGCTGCTTTCCACGGTGGATGAGTATCTACAAGGCTGGCACCACATGTTTTGGAAATGGCTGTGCATTTGTTTGCACAGGCTCATAACAAACTGTTTTTCTCAGAGCCAACAGAAAAATATCTTCTCCAGAAATAAATTTTCAGAAAATGGTAAGCCACTGTAAATGCTGCTTTATGATATACTGTACCCCATCATGCAAAAAAGATTCCAGGACAAGCCCCCAGAGATCTATAAAAGACGTTTTGCGGCCCTCTCTTTTCCGTTGGGACAGCTGCTTTTTGTAATACTTCAGATATTCCAAGGAAAAGGAATTTATTTTGCATTTTGTCATATGTTTTCGAGCCTCACTGATTTGCTTGTCGAGATCCTTTTGTGACCAGTCAGCATCTCTGTACAAGTTTGACATGGTCCTAGGAAGAGGAAATAAATATTGAAGAGGCAAAAAAAGCACACCAAGGTTTGAGGTAGGCAATAGCTACATTTTATGTTTCTGTTTTAAGTTCTTGATTTGAAATTAAGGTTTCCTGTCTTCAGTTCCCTGTGAAACTGTCATGCTCCCTTTGAAGTCACAGTCATTACCCCTGTCAAAACGGCTTGATCAGTTTTCCATAATCCATTCTTAGAAAAACACTTCCTTTCACATAGCTGCAAATTATGTGACTTTCCCCCATGAAAAGACTTTATTCTGTCAATTTTGGAAGAAGATCAAGAAGTAGGACTGCTGAGAAGTTATTACAGGTAAAACACTGTGCATCATCCCCGCCCTCCTTCAGCATTTAGATGTCATCAGGGAGACTCCAGCCAAGGGCTGCCCAGTCCCACTCACCATGTAGTACCAGACAAGCCAGTCAGGTAGGTGGCACAGTCCAGGACATTGAGCTTCTTGAGCCCCCTCAGGCTGCCATAGAGTGCAGTCAAGGATCTCATCCCTCCTCCCGTGGTCATGACAGCCACCACCGGGGTCTGTGGGACACAGGGACAGAGAGGGCCAGGGTCACACAGCGGCTGCACCTGACCACAGCCCTAGCAGAGACCTCCTGATACATAAAGCCTGACACCACCACGTGTGCCCAGGCAACAGACTTCTTTCTAAATGATTTCTACTGGAATATAACCCACAATTTATTTTATAAAGGAGATCAGGAATAGAAGCAATGACCATTTTTGCTTAGATATCTGACACCCGCCTCCAATGTGTTCAACATAGATGTTTGGTATGAAACAAATAAAAACGCATTAATTCAAACCAAAAGAGACAGTAAGAGAGAAAAAAAAAAAGTCAGTTGAAAAAGCAGGAATTAAAAAAATCTCACAGGTTGAAGAGAGGAGGGACTATCAACAAGGATAACAATAATAGGTTAAAGAATATGGAAGAAGCCTTTCCTATATAAGGAATATCTCATCTGGCTTCCAATGAAAGTGTAACAGTAAAGGGTTAAACTCAGGATAGCAACTGCAAAGGACACAAACAGCAGGGTAAATTTAGAGGTATGGGGCAGTATTGGAGGTATACATAAGTTCTAAGACGACGAAAGATCAGAAAAAGATTTAACTGAAGAAAAAGAAGTGAATAAAAAGAGGTTGAATAAAAAGAGGTTGAAGGGAAAGAGGTTGAAGAAAAAGAGGTTGTATTATGCCATTATGCTCTCACTGCTAAGCACTGGTGAGATGTTTTAAATGGTTTCCCTATAGACCTCATGTTCCAGCAGATCCTGTTCCAGCTGCAGAACGTTCTTCAGAGCAGGAATAACGTAATTCTTCCTTTTGGAGAGAAAGTCTTGCTCCTGTATGCAGAGGTCAAATCCTAAACGCACATCAAGACGGTCTGGGCTGAAGCAGAGATCAGGAGAAAAGAATATTCCATTTTACTATTGGTAGACAAGCTCAGAGTTTCCAACGCAATAAAATGAATCTGATCCCCAAAATACTACATTTACACAAGGGACCTTTCCTACACTCCCAAGCAAGTATACAATGCTGCATGAAAGGATAGAAAAAACGACTGATATATTTCTAAGCAGCTATCAAAATAAACCAAAGGAAAGGCATTACTGCAACTAATTTCTGAGATATCTGCTATCTGGATTCTCTCATATTTTAGTGAACTGAGAGTTATAGGAAAAACTTCTCATACTTTCTTGAATTAGGCAGAATTTTTTTCTATTTCATAATCAACAATGCCAGGTGATTGGCTGTGTGCTCTTGCCCAGTGTTAAAGAAAAGGTAAAAGAGTGTGCTGAGCATAACACTGGGTAGCATAATTGACTTGTAATATTATTTTTTCTATTTCATGCATATTTTTTCATTATTCATGTCTCAGTATGGGTTATCTACATGTATTACACTACATTACATGCAGTTGCTTCCAGCTCATGTGAATCCCACATCACCTGGTCACACCACCTACAGTCCTGTTGTGAGTGCCTCCTCCCCAGTAAAGAGCCTGGGGTGAGATGAGTTCAGTTAAGTAAAAGTTAACCTCCAAGAGTGTCCAAGTCTCTTACCAGTCTTCTGCCTTCGCATATAAATCGAATCTTTTATCCTGGAAAGCAAGAATGTGAATAATGTGAGTGCTGACAACCTGCTTCTTCCCTGCAGCCTGAGGTGGAATTTTATCTTGTGCCATCCTAGCAACGTGGGTACAAATTAGGAGCTCTGAATAATCAGGAGGTCGAATAATCCAGCAGCCTATGCAAAATGACTGTAGTGTTCTACTACAAAGGGAAAGTTGTTCAATAATTTTTAATGTTCTCTAGTAAGTGTAACATCTGAGGATAACTGCTGTTTACAGAGTAATGATAATGTATACATTACCCATCTCTACTAACAGTACCTCTTAGGCAGCCAGCTGGGACTGCGATTCTGACAGTAGCACTTATTCCCCCCCTTTCTGTGGCTTACACCGAACAACAGTGGTGATCCTTTCATTCTACACGGATTGTTTTAACCATGAGTCTAAAAGTGCTTTGGAAAGCATCGTCAGCCTCAGCAGGAGTCTGATGCTACCTCAGTCAGTTCAGGTGCCCCCCTGGTGTGCGAGAAGGGGAAGAGCAGAGCTTCAACATGAAGTGTGAAGTAAGATCGGGATGGAGTAGCAAGATCACATCCATTCAAACAGAACAAGGCACAACCTGGCCTAATTGCTGAAAGACCTACCACTGTTAGGCTGTGGTATTTTTGTCTGCAGGCTTTCATTGTCAGAAAGTACCATGGTAATCATCAGGGCATGTAGACTTCCACATCCAGGTTTCTCAGCCTCTCCCACAAAAAAGCAGGCACTCACCTCTGCTAATATCATGCTTTTTCCACTTGGAATGGAATGAAGTTCCACGTTTGGAGAGCCTGTATCATACACACGTGAGCGCTGAAAAAATACAAATAAACCCACGTTTATATTGTAAGGAATGTTACTCTCTGCCCACAATGCAAATTAATGTTACTATTTATGGTGTCTAATATTTTACATGCCATTATTATGTGTTTTCAAGCTCAATTGTAACATACTGAGGAGGGAGGTCGTTTCTTCCCTGGTAGCGTAACATCCAGCATTGGCTGCTTGTATCTGGCATAGTGGAATTTGGCAGGAGAGGAGGAGCTGAGGACCAGATTAGATCCCAGCACAATGTCCTGAGTGCCTTCATAAGAGCCTTGCACTTTAAAGGAAAATTCTTTTTCTAAGGAAATGACACAAAAGCAGACACAGATTAGTTTTCTCATCAAAACTGGTAACAAAAATTCTTACAGAGTCTATCACAAGGCTGTTCTCGTGTTTTGGATTTGTTGGGGTTTTTTAATTCTTGCATTAAGACAATTGTGTTCATAATATTAGCACATCAGTTAAAAATAGCTGGTGGAGAAATAACCTTACTTGATTTTTTCTCCTTTTTCTTCTTTTTCTCAACCACTTGAACTTCTAAGCAGCAGATTTTGCGAGACTGTAAGAGACATGAACAGTAAAATACATCATGGCAGGGAATTTTCCAGTATGACATTCTGTTTCCCAGTCTAAGTGGGACACAACCAGGGCAAGGCAGGAGTGCAGTGTGGATGAACAGGGCTTGCAGAAGGGAGAAGATGAGGACAAAGTGAAAAACAGTAATTTCAGGATCCCAGAGATGTGAGGGTTCTTTTAAACACAATTCATGAGCAAGCAAAGACAATAAATGAGAAAATGTCAGGGATGGGAAGTCCCTGTGTAAAAAGCACAGTTATGAATGTGGGAAATTATATGTGCATGGGACAGGACAAACCCTCTCACTTCAGCAATATGAGAATGTGGGAGGAGTGATGTCTAAGGAAGAATTCACTGCTGCACTGATGTCTCAGACCTAAACCAGATCCCTGTGTTTCCTTTGCCACAGAGAAGGGGTGTTGGGATGGGGGATCTCCATGCTGTCCCAGCCACAGTGTCTCCAGAGGTGCCATCCACAGGGATGTGTCATGATGGAGTGGGAAATGGCAATGTTTCAATGCTGGTTTTCTCAGTCAAGGGGTATGTTGTCCTGATGACTGTGAGTCAAGTGAAACACGTGTGGCAACAGGACAAGACAGGTGATGAAATACAACACTCACCACTAGCACTCCATTAGTAATGATGGTTTCAGGAGGGCCTGAACTAGGAAACAGAAAGAAAAAATGCATTTACAATAACTCATTAAAATTACAGTATAGTTCATGAGCCCCACCCTTCTCCTGATTTTCCTCTTGCATATTTTTACCTGCATATTAGATTTGAGAGAAAAGTCCCAGGAGACTCGTTGTACAAGTTTCCCCACTCTACTATGTCAAGACACAATTGTCATCCTACTGGCTCATCCAGTCCTGGAGCTCAGCAAAAAAATGCCAAAGGTGCTCTGAGGCCAAACCATGTAGTGATTTTATGCTGAGTCCCAAGCTGAGGCCAAGGATGGTTTCATGGAATCCATTTTTTAAAAAAAAATCACGCTTTGTTGGACGATGGAACAATAAAGGCTCTGGATCAGAAATCCAGTGCATTATTCCATGTTGTGTTTTGAGGGGAGGTGGACCCTCTTGCTGATCTCAAACACAAGTGCATAACAAACCAGCAACATTCTGGCCTTAATTAATGTTCACTACATTAGACAAAGAAAAGGCTTTAGGGTGTTCTCCCTGTTTGTGGGAGTTCGTGGGAAGTTCATGGGAGGTCATCCTGGCATTCACCCATTTGTAGACAAAGCTCAGAGCAATTCCTTGGGAATGATGCACTCCGAACAATCTGACTAGATTATTTCATGTCTCTGAATTTCTGTTTCTTTTTGTTCCAGGTAATGTTGCATTTCATGTTTACTCACATATTATCCAAGGCAAATCCCACCTCCAACTCCTCTCGTCTCTGGAAAATAAAGAAAGGAAAATGATTTTGGTACTAGTTTACTGGCAGTTCTCATAACACAAGTTGTCATTCTCACAATCTGGGGATGCATGCACTGGGGTTTTCCCACATCAAAGTGAAAATCAACTTATTTTTATGTGGCTAGGCAGCTGACATACAAGAAGGAAAAAAGGCAAAATTTTACAAATAACATTTTAGACAGAAAAGCTCTGCTCGTGACCAGCAGAGCATTTACAATAGAGGCACACACCACCTCACATCTGTGTGTCTTGAGCCTCAAGATTCTCTAGGAGGTTTGTGGATGGCTGTCATAGCAATTTTTAACACAGAAATTTTTTGGTTTGCCTGCTTCTGCTGGGCCTAAAGGACAGACCTAGGAGGATATGTTGTCTCATTCTGAGCCTGCCAGCTCAGACCTGCTGAAGTGGAGAGTGAAAGCCTTCTGGTGTCAGGAAGAGAAATGGTGACGTGCAAAGCAGTTACGGAAGAGGAAAACCTCTTGTCTGGCAACAAATTGAGGGCTTTGGGACAGAGGTAAATCTGACACTGAGGCCTAGTCTGTGAAGTGGTGAAAAAGAGTATAATCCTCAGGGGAAAGAAGGCACAGGCAAGAGGAAAACAAAGGGAGACAAAAGGGATGATGAACAGCAAAGTGAGATCATGCTGTAGGCTACTTAGTTGCTCAAATTACCCACTGAGTTAAAGACACCAAAAAGTTAATAATATAGAACAAAATAGTTTACAAAGGCTTAAAGAGTATGAGCTCTACTGTGCAAACCCAAAAAGAAACAGCTTGGATATGGCCAAGCCACTGTAAGCAGTCCAAGTGATCAGCTGGGTTACAACTAGCCAAGTTTTAATTTCACCAGAGCTTAGTGGAAGTCCACACACTGCTCCTTTGGTATTTTGCAAGGAACAAAATTGTCAAATAAGGCATTTAAAGACAATGAAGTGCAGTGTGGAGCTTGGGCATGTGTAGGTAAGGTATTTCCTCAACTGAGTGGCACACAACAGATGCACAAGAAACGGAAAGAGAACTGGAAAAGGAGAATGATAGACAGGACATACTGGGAGATGGGATGTACAGCTTTCAGTCTCCCTGGACATTCAAGATAGGATTATTTCTTGCTGCCAAGCTGGGTGGCATGACTTAGACTTTATTTAAATACCCATGTCACATTCCATAATTAGCAACTGGTTTGGTTTGACATTTAGTTCTGATCATGGAGTTTTTACTTCCTAATTATCAGGCTAAGTAATAGGTTATGACAAAAGCATCAGGTACTGGCATGGTCACCCTCCTTGACCCTTGATGGGGGCAGGCTCAGCAAAGTGACAATTTTGCCAATACACCTGAAATTTGTGAGCTTCTGTGGCCAACACCAAACCCTTCAGTGTGCAAACAGATCCAGGTGTGAAGAGGTTTTCCCACATCAGACTGAAAATCAACTTATTTTCATGTGGCTAGGCAGCTGACACACAAGAAGGAAAAAAGGCAAAATTTTACAAATAACATTTCAGACAGAAAAGCTAACAAACACATTCTTGCTAAGCTATTCCATTTCTTATTTCGGACCTTACCTGAGAATCACACTTGAAGTGCATGAAGACTTCCTCTCCCAGGGAAAGTTTGGCTATGTCAAAGTACACTGTGAAGAGGTGGTCATCCTGAGTAACCACATCCTTATCATAGAGTGCCAGCTCCAGCACATTCTGGGAAAGGAAGGAAAGGACTTTAGAAACGTGTCAGATTTTATTCGAAGCAAGGGATCCTGGGGACAACTCTTTTAGTCAGCTGTTGTTGTGAGAAGCACGAGGACATAAAGAAAAAGAACAGGAAGGGAAGAAAGTGGAGAGGAAATCAACTCCATGTCAGCACCTATGAGGTGGAATGAGAGGATATCAGAGACATTTCGAATGCCATATTCTACCTCTGGCTCAGAGGCAATCATTTTTTACGGCATGGAAAACTGTCATGAGGGTATGAGTTATTCTCACATCTTTCTGCATCTTTCTTTGCCTCTCAAGAAAATTGCTTATGTCCCTTTGCAAAAGGATAAATCTTCTCAGTAGCTCCCTTGGTCAGTTACCAGAAAAGTTCCAGTTCAGTACCTTGACCTGACTCTGGATCCTGAAGTAGAAGGTTTCATTCCAGACTGGATCCTTGCAATTCTTGACAGCTTTAGTCTGAAATCTGTCATTTGAAGCTGTTGGCAGCCACAGGCTCACATAGCAATCAGTATGGCTCACTGTATTAAAAACACAAACACATCTGAAATGAGCATTTGATCTAGAAGAAAGAATTAATTGAACAATATGAAGTTTTGTTTTCAAAGAGATATATTATGATACAAAATGGCATATTTGCTCAACATAAACAATACAACTTAGGTAGAAGGAATGGAGAAAAAGGAAGGGTGACATGACTCTTCTCTGAATAAATGTGATTAGAAATACAATAAATACATTAAACATGAAGAGTTTTCTCCTCCTTCTTTGTCATCAAACAATCAGTTTAGCCAAGGATAAAAAATCGAGGCCAAATGCAGCAAGCATTAAGGAAACAAAGTGATATCTTCTCTTTCAGCCAAACAGAACATGAAGAAAAAGCTTTCTAATTTCTGCATAAGTAATGATACAATCTTCTATTATATTTTGGTTCCAGGCCAGCAGAAGCCAGAGGAGCTACAAAATATAACAGCACCTGATGGGCTTTTATCTGGGAATGCTGGCACACAGAGAATTGGGGTGTGGTACTTTAGATTATTTAGCATTGAGAAAACTTTGAATACAAGCTAAATTTGAGACAAGGCTTCTCACCTTTCAGTATTTACTCAAATAGTGCAACCACTTTGTGTTCTTGGTTACATAAATATCCACCAGTGGAAAACATGGGATATATTTCCACATGTTTTACTTTTAACAGTTTGCAGAGCTTTTATTGCTCCCTTTGGGGACACAGAGAAACGTGTGAGATAGGCACAGCTGTGACCCTACGGAGTTACCTCTGCACAGAACAAGGGTTGATGCAAAGAAGAGCAGCACACTCTATGTTCACTGCTGGAACCAGCACACCAACAACAAAACTTTCTCCATTCATGGAAGAAATTTAGAAAGCACCTTTTCTTGGAGCAGGACTAGCTATTAGCCCATGGAGGGGAGAGGGATCTCCATGAGCTCCTCTGCAGAACACTACAGATACTTACAGACATCTGCCTGGTGGATATTTCTTGCTCTTATGACTCTTACAGTCAGTAAGTAACACAGAGAGGATTCTATCTGCAGGGAAAAAACCAAACATACAAAAGACAGGAATGAATGCTGAAGTTAGAAGTGATCAAGAGAGATAAACACCCAGCTCAGGAGCAATTTAGTTGAATTTTCTATTTGATTATGAAATGGCCAATACATTTATTTTCCTACTAACATCTAAATCATGTACTGGACTGAAATACTTCTTTTCTTCTGTAGCATGATATGAGAATTTATCTTATTAGTGTATTTATTTGTTTCTTATCTAAAATCTGGCTGCACAAAGTGCTAAGATTCAGTCCCAGCTTGGGAGAAGATTTACTTTCTAAATTTCCAAGGTAGAAAATGAAGACATGCTTTAGACCTTTTTCAAGTGATAAAATTATTATTGTGGTGATTACCTTCTCTTCAGTCATTAGATATATTTGGTCTCCTGGGCTATGAGATATGATTTTTCTCATATTCCTGCTCTTTTAAATGTACAGTACCCTGCAGAGTTAAATGCCGACCTCTGATCCCCAAACTGATTTTAAGATCTGAGAAAGAGATCACTTAGCTTTGCACTTCCACCATGCTACTTACTATGCATGAGTTTTTCGTTTACAGGGATACAGATGCCCTCTTGAGCTAAGGTCACCTCTGACTTTTTCTACAGAGAAATTCCTCTCTAGTTTAGAAGTATGTAACTTGCTCACATATCAAGCTTCTTTTCACTGTTTTGCCTAAGAAGCGTAAACAGTGTTTTACACATGATGAGAAACTCTTGTTTGTTCTTGCGGCTTCCCTCTTTGATATTAGCCCATGTTTCTGACCTCATGCATGACTTCTTAACCTCTCATATTGCTGTTCTGATCTCATATTGGATATAGGAGTTCATATCTCCTCTCTTTTTACCACAAAATATGCAAATAAGTAGCTTCCACATAGCTTACTATTTCTACCATCATGGAGAGGGGGGAAAAGACACAACATGCTGGAATATAAATTCGCAGGAAAATTTTGCTCCAAAAGACCTAAAAGGCACTTAGCACAACTACAGAGCCACAGAGAGGTAAAAATATCACCCATACTGCAAAATGACTATAAAAGATCATTGCCAGCCCTGAAGTGGCATTAGCATGACACTGACCTCATTAGACCCACTGAGAAAGAAGTGTGACACAGGTGCTGCAGGAAAGGAGAGCAAGACTTTTAGTTGCACTGTCTGAGCAGAACAATTTGGTATGTACTGTGTTAATAATGTCCATTCATAAAGAGTGAAGTGCATCAGTGTTCATAGGTTTAATGGAATATACATCCAAGTGAAGTCTCTCCAAATGTTTAACCTGAGTTCATCCATGCAGGCAGCCAGGGCTAATGAATACATCTTGTTGAGACTGGGGGAAGTCAGCAAGCAGGCTAATGAGGAAACAGGTAAAATCAGCCTCCAAAGTATCCTGCTCTAGGAAAAGACACCAAGCAGGTCACTGGTGTGCTGATCAAGGGTGTCAAACCACCGCTAAGGGTCCCAAGGGTAGCTGTGCATCAGACTACCAAGGGCACTTGAATTCATGTCTAAAACCTGCCTCCTAAAGACACAGAAATGAGGCAGGTACAGAAAGTGCTCAGTAATTACAGAACCAATAACTGATGCTGCCAGTGTCTGGCTTTGGAGAAGGCAGTTCCTGGGAGGGCTCAACTCAGTTTCATGGATCAAATCCCCTGGAGCCACCTTCGTGGTGATCCCAATGTGCCAAGAAGGCAGTGCAGATTGAACAAAATACTCAGGCATGTGGATGTGCCTTGTCATGACCAAGGAGCCTTGGCTTAGACATCACAGAGCTATAAATAACAAATTACCAAAATCCTGTCAGCTTTGTGAGTTTTGCTTAAAAAATTTGAGGTGCTTGGTGTTTTCTGAAACTGCTGTAACCCCTGAAGTGTAGAGAGTTGTATTGCAGGGTGTATTTTCTCATCTTTGGGTTTTCCATTCAGCTAATCAGAAAAAGGTTGGCTGTTCCTTAAATTGTGAGCACAACACCTGCTACTCAGCAACTGTACTCATCACAAAACAGAACAAGGGAGAGTTCCTAATTATTACTAAATGGCCTCAAACTAGAGAGAGGAAAGGTAAAAAATATTTTCTAGCACATCTACTCCTCTCATTTCTTAGAGGAGAGATTTCATGTCTGAAGGCTCCTGAAAATCTATTAGTTTTTACCAGAGGCCAGAAGAGGGGTTAACTCAGGAAATCAGGTGTTGAAAATCCACTTTAAGATTCTGCCATACTATTGTGGGAATAAATGGCATAATTTCCCAGCTCTTGCTATCTACACTGACAGGAAACTTGTGCTTTAGTGAGACATGTGTAGAGAAAGCCTGTTGAAACCCATCCTTTTAGAGGTATCAGTCTTATTTAAACAGAGATTGTTCCCCATGTGCCAAGGACAGGAAGCCACACTAGGAATTTAACATGAAGCAAGACTATCTAAGTGGAATGATCAAAGTGATAAGGGAGACAGTGTCTCATGGAGGGAACTGAATGGGTTACAGCAGCTAATTAAATTGTTTGGCAGATGCTGAACCCCATCTGTTTCCACCCAGCCTCCACCCAGCAGGAAAGTCCCCTTTACAATTTCCTTCTGAAATTCTCCTTTGTGGTACCTTTGTAAGAGAAGTCCACTGTTTCCCATCAGGATTCAGCTGCATAGTTCCGTCTCCTTGTTGAGAGGTTTGAGTGATCAGCTCCTGGAACAAGAAGGGCCAACGTTATCCCTGGAAAAACCATCATTTCTCTTAAAGGCAATCCTCTTTGGGAACTGAGAACTTCAGAGCCACAGGGACAGGGAGCCCATGATCAGTGCTGGCTGTAGAGCCTTGGCAGGAGCTGGGGTTTCCTGTGGTGCCCGGTGCCACTGCCTGGGCTGTGCTTGCCCCACTAAGCCTGAGCAGAGGCGTAGCAGCCAGGTAAGGTCCGCCCTTCGTGACACACGGGGAGGGGAAGCAGCTCCTGGCCCTGGCTGTTAAAGGAACAGCAAACATGTCTCCCAGAAACACACCCAGTCATTAATCTTTCACCTTGAAGCACACCTCCGTGTTATTTAATACTTATTCTAAAGCTGCATATATGATGTGTCTCGAATTAATAAAACCCCTAATATTCAAAATGCTCCCCTTGTAAATAAGCTCTTGCTCCCCAAGTAGTTTTCATTTTCTTTCTGTAGTTTACTATAACTTTTGAAGTATCAGTATTGAGGTCTTCTTCATCCTGCATAGAGCCATTATAGTCAAAGGTAGGTCAAGAAAGTAGTATCATCTTTGCACTACATGCAGCACAATCATTTAAGATCCCAGATGCCTTGCTTTGCTCTGCACCCTTCTTACCTGAGACAAAATGCCATCTTGGTCCATCGTGGTCATGTTCATGCACACATCCAGTGTTATCTGTGGCAATGCAATCTCACATCTCCCAGCTTCCACAGACACCAATAGTTCAAATGTCCCAGATGCAGGTGAGCAACCATTTTATAAACTGACTCAGAGCCCCACCTCTGACTGGTTTCTTAAAACCAGTTACTCCCCTCCCATTTTCTTATGGTAGGAAGCTCAATCCTGTGGTCAAATATGTAGGAAAAAATACCTTTGCCTATATAGCAGGGGAAGTATTGTGTTTGAGTCACTTAGTTCTATACTGGCCACTGGCAGGTTTATAACTAAACATAAGAGAAGGATGCCCTCTTACCAGAGTACTGAATTTCCAACTTAGCAAACTCCAAAGCCCACAGAAATACATACTCTGCAATAAGATACAGCAACAGTACTTAAATTGAATTTAGGTTATCTGTGACAGTGAGCAGTTACAATAAAACTGCTAATGAAAAAAAAAAAAGGAGAGTGAGAACTATTGCTCTCAGACTAACCTGGTTATTGCAAAAAAACAGTTTAAGGCTTTCTTAACCACATGTCCCTACAATCCCAGGTCTAGGCATGCAGAGCAGCACACTCATGGTGGTTTTTATCTACTCAGCCAAGGTCCAGCTGGGCTGGGTCTCTCCTCAAGTCATTATATTCCTTCCCTCTCCTTTCCTATGGCTTGTTATTATTATTTTTGTGTTTAGATGTAGAGTCCTGAAGCAATGACTTTCCTTAGCTTAGCTCCACACCCATGAATACTTCTGCACTGTTTTCCAGCTCAGACTGACTCTGGCTGCAAACTAGCTGCATTTAAGTGCCTGTGTCTGACCCAATGAAACCTGCCAGCCAGATGCAAAACTCAGCCCTGACCTCAAGCTGCCCTCCCCAAAGTCCTTGGCACACCTGTGACACCACTGCTGGGGCAGGACACCTGCCCCTGTCCACACACAGCTGACTGCTGGGCCCTTGCAACAGGCACAGTTCACTGGAAGAGGGTTAGAAAAGGCAGCCAAAGACTGTTGCATCATCAACAGATCATAACAGATCAAACTTTCTGGGGAAAGGGATTCTTTTGGCTTCCCTGCTTCCCCAGTACATCATCTCTGAGCAAAAAGATGCTCATTCCCTGAGCATTCTTGAGCTTACTGGTCAAACATTGCCACCAGCCAGCACAGGTCCCCTTTGCACATTGCCATGCAAAATAATATCAACAGTCATCACAGCCAACTTGCTAGAATAAATTTTTGCCATAGGGTACGGTATTTTGTGACACCAGGAAGGGATGTGTCTACACACATGGCACATTTCCTCTGTGTGCCAGCTCAATGCTGTAGCTTGATGAAATGCATTTTTCATTAGGTCACAGAAAATTGGCAGCATTGGTATCTGTCAGTCATGTTTAAAGACAGTGCTTTACTATGACATCTCCTTGGAGGGCAAAACTATTAACCAGACTGCCCACCAGGACTGGGCCTCTGAGGCTCTCACTCCCACAGTGCCAGTGGCCAAAAAACTCTCCTTTTCATGGACAGCATTTGCAATCCACATCAGAGACAGCCCGTGCACGAGAGAGGGACCATGGCTCACTCTGTACTCCTGCAATCTGTCTCTGAGACATTCCTTTATCCATGATGCTCACAGCAAGTATTTGGTATGCTCTTTGCAGAGATAAAACCAGTTTTGTTTTCCAGGAACAAGGAATGTTCACACTGCAAACCTGAAGCATATTACTGAAATGCCTGAATATGTGCAGCAAGGCAGAATTTTCATTTTGCAAACAAGCCTTTATTGTCTTGTACTGTATACACAAAATTTCTGCATGTAAATAACATTTCTTCAGAACTGGAGGCGGCAAGAGTTTATGGCTAAAACCTGTGTTTGCTTTTTCACAACAGGGTTTTCAGGTAAAAATGAAGGCAATTCCCAGGACTATATGCAGAGCACATATCATATTTCTGACTATGACTAGTGAAACTACCACAGAAGAAAAAAAAATAAAATCAGAAGTGCATAGTTGTTCAAAACTTAAAGAGTTTCAAATGCTAGTATTTATGCCATGATCTTTAGGCTGGCAACATTAGGCTATGTAGGCTATGCAAAAATGAAAGTTTTGTTTTGGCAAAATAAATGACAAAAGTGTTGGAAAAGTGATTGTGCACCAATTTGTAAAGACAACTTGTCATCGCTCCTTGCTAAAATGAAAATCCTTGAAGTGTCATTTTGTAACAAGCCAAATGTTATTCGGCTGTGAATGAACCCTGTTATTTTCAGGTTGGGCTCCCTGGGCTGATGAGGTAGGCAGTCTATTAAAAAGAAGTTATGTTTCAAAACAAAGATGTTTTGTAAAATACTAACATGAAATGTTTCAACTTACCCAAGCATTTACCCTGGTTTATTTTAGTCCCACATTATAATACGTAGTTGATAGACGTTTTTCTGACTGAATAGATTCTTTGTTCAAAATTTTCCCAGTTGTCTTTGGGACACAAAACTTATTAATAAAGTGTGTTTTCAACTTGACTTGCTCCTGGAATGCAAAAGTTGTTATGGATTTATAATTTTTACAGCTCACCCTCAGCACAGTTCAGAACAGTTTAAAAAAAGGCACTTTCAATAATAGGGAAAGGAAGTAAGTTTAAAAATGCAAGCCCACGACAAATGTTATTGGTGTCTTTGTGCTAGATCCCATGCATGGTCTTCAGATTCTTTTAAGATGGCCCTAGTTGTTTCAGGCAGAACTAAACAAATAAGATTTTTTTTTTCGATAGGCATATGACCTAAACTGTTACACTGAGTAACACAGCAAAGCTTTCATTGTCTATTGGAAGTAAAATATTTTCAAGTACTTTTTAATTTAAGAATGGTATTTTATTATGAGAAGTAACTGAACATGGAAAACAAGATCCAGGGTGTTTTATTTTGAAAGCTTCAAATTAAAGTGTCGAGGTTTTATATACTGTCTCAGTACAAACGAATTAAAACTGACATAAATTAACAGGGAATTTTGATCTCCCCAAATTACACCCTTTGCTTGAAAAAAAAAAATGTGAAAAGTCTCATGCCACTTCCTCCTAAGTTGCTCCTTCCCATCACATATGATTCATTCACAGCCCAAGAGAGCCCAGGATGTGGATGTGAATCATGGGGCTGGTTGTGTGCACACACTTGTCCCTCTTTACATTTCCAGCCTCTGTGGCTGCTCTTTGGGACACCAGCAAAACAGAGTTGACCCAGGGATCCAACACCAGCTTCCAGTTGAGTCTCAGGTTCTCTTTGTTTTCCAGGGCTGGTCACACCTTGTGTTCCACAAAGCAGAATTGTGGGAGCAGAAGTTTATACTCCCTTCCTATGGCCTGTAGGTGTGTTGGCTGTGTTGTATAACTGTAGCACTGTGGCAGTAAAAAATTATTTTCCTTTATGTCATACATTATAATAAGTTAGGCTTAAAATTACGCTATTTAAAACATTTAACAAATATTGTGACACTATGGTTCCTCAAGCGTAGAATTAAATACCCAAACAATAGAGAGTATAGGCAGCAGGAAATAATCTGAGAGAGCTATACCTTTCACAAGAATAAAGCTTTTGCAATTAGGTAGGAACACTTCAAGTAACAAATGGGAGAGAGGTGAAGGTAAACACGATCCAGAAGAAATGGGCTATGTTGGGTTTCTTAGAGCCACAATGAAGACGAGTAAAAAAGTGTTCTACAGACAACCTTATTTTATGGAACAAAACATAAGTAAAAATTTTCCACATGATGTCTTTGCTTATAGAGACCACTTCTTGGGAATGGAAAAACCCCAGCAAACCACTGCACCAGCTGGGGTAGTTTCTGTAGTGCAGAATGGCAAGTGTTTGAAAAACCTATGTCCCTCCTGGGTCCTAGAGCATGAAAAACTCCTCTGAGAAGATGAAGGCAGTTGGACGGGCAATCAGCACATTTTCTGCCTTCTCCTTTGCATGGCTGTCTGCAAGGCCTGCATGATCATCTGAGAGTTGTTGAGGATGTTGTACTCGCTGAGGTTCAGCAGCTTGCGGTAGTTGTCATCGGTGTATCTGACAGAGAACATGCAGTAGGGGGAACAGGAGCTGGTCAGGTCCAGCTGGCCTCCCTCCATCTCTGAGCAGCAGCGCTTGACACCTGGAGACAAAGAGTTGTTGCTGTGACATCTTAATCAGTGTCAAACTGTCCATAAAGTGTCAAAGAGCAGGACTTTTCTCCTGAAGAAAATTCATAGGGTTTAAATGCAAACAGTGCAGGACATACATCGCCACCCTAGTCAAGAGAACATTGTGAGTCTGAAGGAAGGAGGGCACAAGGGAGGAGTGAGGGATGGCATCACCACAAGCTTACTCAGAAACACCTGTCTCATTAAAGCCATGGATCAGGCAAAGATGTCAGCCTGAAAGGGCACTCCAAAAGCCACTGTCCATGCACTGCAGATCCTTCCCTGGGCAGCTGGGATTTCTATGAACCTCAGCTGAGGAAGATTAATTGCTCAGTATGAGAATAGAATTTAAGTGAGAAAGGAGCAATAGAAACATATGGAAACTGAGAGTTCCTGCAACGCTGCATAAGGTCCATGGCACCTGCCACCAGGACCCATCTCTGCCTTTCTGATTTTTGTGTCACACAAATTCCACAACAGCAGTATTTTGGGCTTACCCTCCCTGCTGTCAAGGACCAGAGCAAATACAACCTAGTAACCTGCAGTAAAGGAGTACAAAGCAGGTGGCCTGGCATAAAAGGAGAGACAGGTCCTGAACACAGCACAGTCAGTAAAATGATCCCTGGGCTGATGCTGTACCAAAATGACACACATTGCAGGAGTTCACCCTGAAATCCAGGTTCTTTCTCCCCCACCACTCATATGTGACACTATGGTTCCTCAAGTGTAGAATTAAATACCCGAACAATGGACAATATATGCAGCAGGAAATAATGTGAGAGGAATTTTTCCACAGGAAAAAAGCTTTTGCAATTAGGTAGGAACACTTCAAGTAACAAATGGGAGAGAGGTGAAGGTAAACACAGTCCAGAAGACATGGGCTGTGTTGGTTCTCTTAGAGCCACAAATGAAGAAGAATGAACATAATAGCTTTGGCAGGGATGGGGAAAACAAGTTTGATTAGCTAAAGTGCTCCCCCATGAACCCAGTGAGCAAAGACAGCCAGCAGCAAAGAATAAGTTTCTGTCTGAGTCAGGGAAGCAGTGGTGTCTTTTGTTTAATGCTTTGCTACTACTTGTAACTTACCAGGTGCTTTGTACTCTTGGAAGGTATCATTCACAAGGGGAAGAAAAATCACAATTGGACATCCCGGCAAATCTGAATCTTGGAAGACGTAGCACTCCTTCAGATTTTTCTTATCTTCATCAGTCAAAGAAATTGTTGGGAATGGGATTTTCTGCTCTGAGTAGTATTTACACGCCTTATCTAGAGACTGGAGGATCACAAAAATGGTCAGCACAAGAAATCAACTTCATTGTCTAAAGGCCCCAAATTGTCATCTACTATTAAGGTTTAGTAACTCAGATCCATAGGGTGAATTGCTTCTTATCAAGTGTTACTCTATATATAATTACCACACACAGTAACCACATTGCTAATCACAAGCTGCAAACATAATTTCAGAATTAAAGAATCCACCTAGGACACTGCTTTTTTTAAAAAATTGAAGCAATTTGCAGAAGTTTAGGGTAAAGCATTAGTTTTAGCAAATGAAAGAGCCTGTGTTAATACATTGTATAAAATTAACTAGAGAAGGAAATCACAGCAAGAAAATGTTTAATGTATCTTATGTGCTTGGAAGCCAGGAGATAAGAAAGTTTGAATGTGCAATTGTATTTCTGCCTGTGCAGTCATTATGGCACAGTGTTAATTGAGATTCATATTTTACTGAGAAAATCTGAAGTATTAGGCTATGCTATATGTTTTCCCTGATTTTTTAAATAAAATATCATGTCCTAATATGCACTGGGTTATTTACTCTGCATCATCTAATAGTGAACACTATCAAGCAGAAAAAGGCTTTTACTAAAGTACTTAAAATTGTAGCAGCCTTTTTTTATAAGTTTTATCTAGACAATGAATGAGGCTAAAATAAAACTTCATTACATCTGTCTCATCCAACATACAGCTTATTAACAGTAGCACAGCTGTTCTCATTCTCAAAATGTAACTCTACTTAGGAAGGTCAAAGTGCTTAACAGTGAGTTTTAAACTAACCTCAGTTTCTGACATAAAAAGATCCAAACTTCTTTTCTGCCAGCTCTTATAGACAGCTAATTAAGTTTATCTCCATGAAATGGGTTTTCTGCAGGAAGATGCTCATCACTGAATTTTACTTGTAGCATCTTATTTGTCAGCTCAGAAATTATCTGCAGCTGATATCCACCTAACCCTTTACATATTCTAACTTAAGTCAGAAGAAATCACTTCCTCATCTTTATGAATATTCCTGTGCAGGGTCTGGAAGCCTGCTTGATTCAGCATAAAACAGAAGAGGCTCCTCCTGTCATTCTGGAAAAGACCATGCTGACACCCCCTTGAATAATTCAACATGTTCATGTAGTGGTTTCACATTAATCGATTTTGATTTTGATTTTTCCCTGTCTTTTCTAAAACAATGCTAAAGCCTTTACAGGGAACTGTTTCTACTTTAACTAAAAACCAAATTGTGTTAACCCATGACAGTTCATAAACCAGCAAGAAAGAGTCCAGGAACGGCAGGAAGAAACAGGAACAGTGTTAATCACTACAGTGAAAAATATAGGGGAATGCAGATGTTATAAATCAAACAGCTGATAAAACCAGCAGTTCTGGATGCTACAGTCTGGGCATTTACAAGTAGAAGGAGACAGAACACATGGTAACAAGAACATCCTCACCGATGTATGTGATCCAGTAGTATAACTTAGATATATGATGACATCCACCTCCCTCTGTGGCCTCAAAAGTGGTGCACTGCTGGTATTGATGAAAAATCCAGCATCTATCATGCCCAGCTGATCAGGATTTTGCATCAGCTGGTTGGGACGTGAGTCTAACACAGTATCTAAAAGGAAAATATTTTTTGAATAAAAGCAGATCTGCAGGTATTTTGACTGGAAAAAGAAATGTAAGTGGAACTGACCATTCCAGAGCCCTGGTTTAATTTAATTGCCACACTACTAGATCATCAAATGGCATGAGAAGGACCGCAAAACACCTAAGTTCCTGTTCTGAAAAATCTGCGTTGAGTTTCCAGCCAATATATTACATTAACATGTCACACCTATTAGTGCCAGTAAGCTATGTCTAATAATGAACCTACATCTGCCTTGCTTCATTTCAGTCATTGTTTCATCTTCTATCTGTCACTGATTTTGAGAACAAAATATTTTCAATCCTTTATATGTTTGGACTTATGCTTCCCAATCAATTTCCTCTTCTTTGGACTAGAAAGCCCCATTACTTTCCAGTTTTCTCTTATAGGTGATATTTTCTCGGGTATTTCAGTCCCATCTGAAGTTAGAGGTATACCCTTGCCAAATTAAGCTTTCTCCCACGTTCACTCTGCTCTCTGTCACTTTAAATTTGGTTCTGTCAGCTTCAAGTCTACCCTCTCAGTCTGGACTGCAGAGTTCTCAGCTGAAGCAAACAAATACAAATACTAAGTCTTCAATACCTGGCAACACTGAAGTCTTTGTATCTTCTCCTGAGAGGATTTTCATCCTCTACCAAGACTGACAGGCTTCTTTCCTAAATTCCCCACCCCAAAACTCCCTGAAAACGATGCCAGTGAAATGTTAGTCGCCGTCACCTTTCCACCGACAGAAGTGCTCGTTCTCCATGTAGTTGTTGTGCAGCTGGTAGCCCTTCAGGAAGTTGTGGTGCTGGGCCACGGAGAAGCGGTCGGTCAGTGCCCCCCGAAGGGCCAGGGACAGGGGGCCAGGGGGGGTGTACATGCGAGTCCTCAGCTCGTGGGGTCTTGTGGGCAGCACGGGGTCCTCATCTAGAGGAGGGGAGAAAAAGTGAACTGCTTGTTAACTTATGTTCCTTTCTGGCTGCCCTGGTGCAAAAGGAGTTCTCAGAGGCTCTTCTGGGATGATTCACTAAACACACACAAACTCTTCTGAGGGAAAGGAATGGCTGCTGGACAAAGCTCTGCTGATGGCCTTAAGCTTTGGCCTGAAGACAGTTCATCAGAAACAATCTTTAATCTTGGACAAAGGACACCTCAAGGAAATTAAGCAATTCAGAAAATGCTCTGTCAGAAGTTAAATATCCTCATAGGAAGATAATGAGAAACAGATGCAAGCATGGAGAAAATGGGGCTGATGAATAAGCTACTGCTCAGTCAGATGGGCAACAACAGCAACCACGGGCTCTATTGCAACAGTGACAGCTGCTACCCAATAATCACTCATGGCTACATGAGTATATGCTTAATCAGCAGAGTGAGAGCACCTCAGGAAAACTTGGGGCATACATTCATATTCAGAAACTATGGGTAGTTTAGGGGATGGGTAGATGGCATATGGGTGAAAAGCAGAAACATGGCACAAGGTGTCGTTTCTAGAAATGACAATCTGCTTTGCCAGCCCAAGAGGCTGACAGTGTAGCAGGAGACACTTGGTGGTTTCCATGATTGCACATTGTATTTCTATATTTTTCAGGATGTCTGTAATTATAGTTACTATCATATCTAATGATTTAGCAATAAAATCATGGTTTCTGTATTGCTTCAGAAAATACCCTCTGGGCCTCATTTATCTTTGTTTCAGTACGAATCCAATGCAGTAATTACTGTACTGAGTAATAAAATAAAAACCCAGAAACATTGATTAACCAGTTGATATTAAGGTATAGTCTCCGCATAGGCAGTAAAAAGTACCATATTCTCTGCTGTTAGTTCTTGGTTCTCTATGGCTAAGTGAGAATTGTAATGCCAGAACACTTCCTGAGAAATGTCTGACCCCTCTAAAATTTCCTCTGAAGGAACCAGTAGAGCTTTAGTAAATGTTGTAATTACAGCAGCTTTTCCCTGATTACCCTCTTACTCCATACAGTGTGAGGGGAAGGAGTCTCTCATGATGTCAGCTTCAGCAAAGTTGACAAGATGATAGCAAAAGCCACACAGGAAAATAAATGACCATAAATGAAAGGCTTAATAATTTCTCACCAACTTCGTCTATTCTGTCCTGAGTCCATCTCTTCCAGAAGTCCTCTGAACTGTGTGACAGCCCCCATATTTGTAAAAGGTTCACAGAAAATATGCTGCTCCACATACCTGTGAAAGGAATTAGTGAGCACAAGGACACATTTTAACATGAAAATGTCTTTTTCCTTCTATTTTGACCTCCTGGCTTAATTTTTTAATGGGCTTGATGCAAATATTTCTAAACTTCCATACTGTTAAATTCCTCTTCACTTTCTATATCACTGATTCAGGTCATGCTACCATCACCTTTGTGCCTAACCTACTACATGGCTTTGCCACATGGTAAAGAGAGCAAAGAATGTGAGGCAAGTAAAGGAGAAAAAAAGACACACTGGGTCAAGAGGCAAAATAAAGAATTCAGATAACACATCATTTCCATCTGCATCTTCCTTTCTCCAGCTTGTCTTTTTCTGCACTTACTCTGATCAGTAACTCTTTCAAACACCCTGAATTGTTTCACAAGGGGATGAACTAGCTTTTCAGATATTTGTAAGACAAGATCTCACATCACAATTTGTAAAGGATCACACATCCAATGGGCTCCAGCTCTACAGTGCACTCTTTTCTCCATCCAGGATTACCCCTCCCTGCCTCGACAAAGGGGCACTGGTGGCTTTGTTGACAAAACAGAGTGCCACCATTGTAAACTGAAATCTGTCACAATTGGACTTAGGTTGGAGTGCATAGGAGAGGAATCAGAAGAATAACCAAAGAAGTGGGAGCTATTACAATGAAGGAATTAAGGATCTTCATCTATTCCATCTCTAAGACACAGACAACTCAACTACCAAGACAGTGACAAAAAACTGAAAATATATGCGGGGTTTTGTACTGTATTCTTTTGGACAAACTACCACTCCCATTTCCCAGCAGGCAGTGTTCAGTATGTTAGGACAGAACTATCTACCCACTGGTTAACAGCATTACACCCCTCCAAAGTGCCTCTGTGCCAGGACAGTGCTATACATCACCTTGAAGGTAGCAGATGCGGGACTCGGGGAGCCTTTTTAACAAGCGGCCCATGAAGAACTCGCTTCCGAAATGCTCCGTGCGAACAAACGCGCCGTACTTCAGCAGCCCCACCTCGTAGGGAGTGAACTCCACCCACTCTGCAATACAGCCACAACGGGACACTTAGAGGGCTCCCAGACCGCCGTGGGGAGAGGAGAAGCTTGGGTACACATCAGTCTGAGTCACGTTTAACACGCTGCCTCTGCAAAGCCTCACTCTGAAACGCAGATCTCCAGGGAGGCATGTGAGCTTGGGCATGGTGGTGATGAGAGGCAGGAGCAGCTGTGCTGGTCATGGTGGTGCTGCTGGTGGCTCAAGTGGCACACTGGGGGCATGGCAAGGCTTCAGGGCTTGCACGCCCCGTGTGCACACACCACTCCAGGGTTTTCCAGCACATGTCTAGTTTTGCTCTGCCCTTGCATATGCCATGTCCAGGTGACAGTACTTCACCAATATAGTTAATTTATCTTCCCTAAATAATTGTTATGTACAAAGATGGGCACTCAGCTCTTCAGAAATTATTTTTTCTGTAAGATATCAATTACACTCTTTATGTGTGGTACTAATGGAGACAGAACTAATTCTTGACTCTCTTGGATACCCTCTCCAAGTGAAGTGCTGTTGTCTGATTTAACTGCAGTGTGAGTGAAAACTGGGATAGAAATATCATGGACTGTAATTTCATTTTCATTCAGAAATGGTTCATTTTCTTGCCTCTACAATAAAAATTTGATCTGAATTTTTCTCTTCCCCTTCTCCTCCTTCTGATCCTCCATAGGAAAGAAACATAAACAAACAAAACAATGATAAAGGCAACAGATTCATGTGGGAGCCTTCCCAAACTCTTCCATAACTATGTGGTCATTCTTCATACTGAAACAATAACTGGCCATTGAGAAAGAGCCATTATTGGATAATTCCAATATTTCTCAAAATGGCCTTTCTGGCAGAATTTCTACTGTGTATGTCTAGACAGTGAAATGCTGCTCCCCAAAACCCTTGTATTAAAATTGCAAGGCATGGAGGTGATGGTTATTTCTCCAAAAAGCAACTAGAACATCAGGATTGTTTTCTCCAAGTACCACCAAGAAGAGAAGAGTGATGACAGGAATTCAGCTGCCAGTTCTAGCCTCAGAGGATCCGAAACAACATCCTTACCTTTGAAATCATTGGTGCTGTAACTGTCCCGGACGCAGACTGACACATAGATGGGCAGTGGGTTCTGGCCATCACACAGTGCTTCTTGCTGCTCTGAAAGCTTGTGGGGGTCTTTCTGGTTTTGAAGAAAAAGTGTTAGGTGAGAGGAGATGGAAACAACACATGGTGAACTCACTGGCCCCAGTGTGGGAGGAGCCGGGTGACCTGGGAGGACCCTCAGCACACAGGGTAGCTCCGGCAGCTCCACCACACAGAGCACTGCAGGTACCCCCACCAACCACCACAGACCAGGCTCCCAGGCTCCAGCCTGCTTTGTGCATGGATTCACAAAAAGATGAGGAGGGAGATAACTATTTCTGCACACGTCTATATGTCCTAGGATGTATTGTCCTGACAAGCAGATGGAGGGGTGGGCTGCTCCTTGGGCTGAGGAGTGTAGTGAGCCATCCTTGTTCTCCTGAATCTGAAGGAAGCGCTTGAGCGTGTTAATACTTAATTTTCTTTCCTACCACACAACAGCTGTCACAGCCTAGCCTAGCCTTGCAAAGGGACTGAAATTTGGCAGCAGATTTTTTGCACCCCACCCAGCTTCTTTTCTGGGTATGAGAAAAAGCATATTCGCATTGAAGAGGTTTACAAAAAACATGAAATCTCATGAACTACTGAAAATTTAAGAGTAGCCTGTTCTGGAAGATTAGGGAGAGGTTAATGGCTACATAGAAATAATCAGCACTGCTCAAAGGGAAAAATGCTTGGTTAAGTTGTGAGAGGGACCTCATCTAGCTGAGATTAAAAGAGAGGCATCTATTTAGCTCACACCTGTGTTTAATACCTAGTATTCCTCTCTATGCATTTATGTTCTGTTTACATATACACAATGTTGTATATGTATTTACATAAAAATAAACCCAAATGAATGGTTGAATGACTGTAGCATTTCTGCCCCCATTGGAAGGACACTTCTACTCAGTCCTCAACCACTCACCCTATCCCACTTTCCAAGTGCCAAAGCACACAACCTGGAACTGTGATTCAGAGCAGAGAAAGGAAGTGGACTGCTCCACTGTAGGGGTAGAAACCCCTAAAGTAACAGAAAAGCAAATTTGAAATTACTTATAGAAGTATCACTTAAACCATGTGAGTAGTGCTTCTGAGGAAAAGCAAAATATGTACTTGCCTCTGGTGTATTTGCATATCAAGTTACCTGCCAGTGGATGGAATTCACCAAACATTCTAGCTGTTTCAGGGTTGCTTGAGATAGTTTTGACATTGTTGAGATTATTCTGCTTTGCATTTTGAACCTTTTTTGCATGAGTAATTTGCATCTCAGATGCACTTTCCAAGATTGCCTTTACTTCCATTTAAATACCAGCCAGAGTTCAAATGGCTGCACCCACAACTGAATTTATTAGCACTTAGGATGCATTTCTTTCTATGCAAACTATTAAAGGGGTTTTTAAAACCTGCTAGTTTGTTAACACAGAGGATTTCCTTCTGCTTTGAGGTACATTCTCTGAAATGATGGACTAGTTTCCTCTCCATCCACAATGGGAAGAACAGATGGTTCTCTAAGAAACGGAATACACATCATACCCCATCATTTAGTAAGTACTCAATCATGAGACCCCAAAGATCTATAAATGATGTCCTGTATCCCTCTTCTTTCCGCTGGCAAAGCTGCTTGTTGTAATACTTCATGCGATCCATGGAGAAACAGCCCATCTTGCATTTTGTTGCTTGTTTTTGGGCTTCACCAATATGTGAGTCCAGGTCCTTCTGTGACCAGTAGGCATCTCTGTATAAGTTGGCCATGGTCCTTGAGAAAGACAATACAGACAGGGAAAGTCAAAAGGAGCAAAAAAAGACTGGAAATCTTGTGCTTTCAGAACAGAGGTTTACATTTAGGGATTTCCTTCTGCTCACACATACTCTGGTTTAGCTGCTCCATCCAGCAGAATGAACACCCCAGAGTTTCTATGACTGTTTTTAAAAACGGCCCTGAAGAATGAGGTCGGCTTTTTATGTTCTTGACTTTTTTTTTTTAAGCAGAACTGGCAGAAGGTTAAGGGATAAAACTGCCAGGTGTGAACGTAGGTACATTTGTGAAGCACAAATTAGGCAAAAAAATATAATACATTTTCTTTCCTTGTTTTTCAGAACCTTAAACTCATTCTTATTAGCCGCTCTCTCTTGGCTTGATTCACTTAGTGTTAATCTTATATCACTATGCTTTATTTTAACATCATCCTCTATTTTACCAACCTCCTCTGCATGGGACAATCAGACATTAGGCAGCCGTAGGTCCTGTGAGCAGGGAATAACACTGCCCAGAAAACACAAAACTGGAAGGTTGCAGGGTCAACCTGGTGTGCATTGTCCAGCAGTTTTTTCCAGTTAGAAATCAGAGCCAGTCTTAGAAGTTACTGGGACCACAATAGCTGGGAGTCAGTGGAGAAAGGAAGAAGCATGATGCTATGGGCACCCACAGTTACATCCACAGTAACTACTTACCTAGAAAGCATCTTGATGAGTGTAATTGTCATATGCACATTTTACTGCTGCACATGTGGAGTTGATAAGCACAGTAAAGAACTGCTTACAGAAAAAGTGTGCACCAAATGAAGCTAATATTTAATGGCCTGAGAAACTGGGAAATGTGTTTCTACGATGTTTGAAGAAAATCTCCTGATCTTGTCTGCTTTTAGAAGCTACTCTCTGCAGCAGTGTGACCCTCAAGAGGCCTGGTCAGGCCTCCTGCTCGAGCTGGCTTACCATGTGGTGCCGGACAGCCCGCTGATGTATGTTACACAGTCCAGGAGATTTAACTTCTTGAGTCCCAAGAGGCTGCCATACAGTCCTGTCATTGACTTCAGGCCTCCGCCCGTCGTGATGATAGCCACAACAGGGACCTGTTGGGCAGAGGGAGGATGGGACATTCACAGGGACAGCACTCACTGCATCCCACACTGCAATGGGGTCTGCTCACCACAGCCAGACCAGGTCCCTTTTCAGAAGGAAAGACTCCTAAACCAAGCAACAACTGCTACTGCCACTTATTTCCCTTTGGATAAACATGGGTTCAGAGATTAACCCAACTTGGATTCTTGCCCATCTCTAGGGCAAATACAAGCACAAGATGAACGAGAAGAAACCTTCTGTGGAAGCAACAATGTATTTTCTATGCATTTCTCACCCCACCACCCTTCTTATTTCACAGACTGACTACTTCTGTATGAAAATCTGCATGCCAATCCCATGAAGAAATACGCTCCGTTCACAGCCACTGTTGTTAAGCTACCCTCAGCAATGCTGTTATTCTTCAGTATCTTGAAGTTATTTTAAAATAAATTACATTTATTTTAAGAAATTTCAAAACCACAAGAAACTGAAGATATAAGAAGCACTCCAAGATGTTTGTCCTAATCGCTCACAAAGTAGTGAATTTGTAATAAGGGAAAAAAATCTTTGCTGTGTAATGTATTCAGTATTTCAAAACCAAGCCAGTTATAGCTCAGCATGGCAGGAATGAACACACTTCTACTATGACAAATTCAAAACTGATAGTAATGAAGGACGATTACTGCAACTAGTGTTTTCAATAACAAACCTTGGCAGCAGAAGCAAATTTACTTAAGACACATGGACCAGCTGGTACCTGCACAACAGATTTGTGTGGCCTGTTTTGCTGACCACTCATCTACAGGAGTACATGAAAGCACTAGAGATTCAAGTTCTATCCCGTCAGCACATACGTACTTCTTGATCCTGCAGATCGTGTGGTAGGTGAAAAACATTCTTGAGAGCACTTGCTACATATCTCTTTCTTTTCCCCAGGAAAGCCATCTCTTCGGAACATAAGTTAAACCCAAAGCGCATGTCCAGGTCTTGGTGGCATGAACAATTACTAAGATAAAAACAGACACGCATATTAAGTATTAACATACCCATATCAATCTTAAGGTGTTGATCAAAGATAATCTACAGCATCCTTCCCTTCAAACGGGATGATGCAACATGACAGGAGCAAGAGAGAATAATTTTAATATTTTTTAAAGTAAGAAAATTATGTCAATTAGTAACACTAACTAGTGGCATTATATTCAATTACTGCTAATTGGAAGAAACAAGGTCCAGTATTTACAAACAAAAAAATATTTAAATAAATATTCCATAACTAAAAGACTGACAAGTTTAGAAAATCCATGCAAGTGGTCAAAATATAAATTCCCATATCACAGGTTATTTTCTCATTCAAAATCTAAAATAACACCCAATTTTCAAAGGCTGGCATTTTCAAAGTGAATGGAAATTCTCCTTTTGAGCGGCTGGAGCGGGAACGCATCCCCCTCTAGCGGCGAGCACCGCTGGGGAGGGTGGCCACGGAACACAGCTTGCTGGAGAGACCCCAGGGACATCCAGCCCCCGGATGGGCAGAGATGGGGCACCGGGCAGGATTCCACCCCTGCTGCTCTCTTGTGTCTACACTTGCACAGGCTGTTTCAGGGGTCAACGCTGGGAGTTCTGTTCCACACCAGCCTCGACTCCAAAATTGTAAGGCTCATCTTCTCCCAGAGGAAGATTTTACTGGTGCCTATTTTGAAAACTGAGTAAGCCATTCCTTAATGCCCCAAAATTGTAGTTTATTTCCGTGGGCATTTGTGCTCTTCTGCTCCCTAATCTCCCTCCTGGCTCTTCCTGTCTTGCTCCTACAAGAGATGGTCACAATCAGGTCAGAGCTACCTGGCTGGGCACTGTCAAATGCCAGGGCTTTGTTTTTTCTTTCAGTGACAGAACCTCTCTCTTCTACTGGGTCCATAACTTCTATAAAACTAGTAAAAAAAAATGTAATTATGAGCTTTCTCCACCACCAGATTTGGATAAAATCAGACAAATTATTATAACCTTATTTGTAAATGAAACACAATGGGAATTGAGTAAGGTGGAGCTGCAAAAGCCAGTTTCTATGGTGATCCAAACAAACTATTTCTAAAGTTCTCTGAAAGTAAAATAAATAAGCAGGAGGCGTTTTTTCCTGTTGTGGAATAACACTGATTTTCCTGTTACCATTGACCACTTGCTGTTTTGAAATGAATGACAGAAAACTCTGTTTGAATTCAAAATTATTTTTTTCCTTTTATTCCTTAGTCAGACACACACACACACAAAGATACCAGTTTGCCCAGTTCTGTGTATTCCATATAGCTGTGGATAACTGGAAGTATCTCCATGTTTACTGATGAGTATGAATGACCATGTCTACAAATGTCAAACCACAAGTTAACTTGTCTACCTTAGTTTCTACTCAATATATAGTATAATATAACTGGACTTAGCAGAATACAAGGTTCCTCACCACTGAATATTGACAGTAAAGCAAAAAAATAATTCTTAATTCCTGATTAAATTAAGTGTTTACATCTCACTATTCTTTTTTTGTTGTTGTCAGCTAGTATTGTTCTTTTTGTGAGTTTCGGAGACTGACATTGACCAAAGAAAATATTCTGTGGTCAGAAGGAAAGGATAATGCTGAAATAGATACATGTTTATTTTAATGTTTTATCAACTGATTAAAGCCAAATCTTCCTAAGGCTAATTATGTATTATATATTGTGCTTGTATTTTATGTTTTATTATAAGCACATTCTAGTTTTCAGACTGAGAATGCTTGCTTGTGTCATTTCCATGCGGCTAAACCAATATCCAAATCAATGAACAAAGTCTTAAGGAATAGAAGAAAACCTCTTACCAAGGTTTTGCTGTCACATTCAAGTCAAATCTTTTCTCCTGGAAAACAAGAATGTGTAAAATTTTAGTTTTAAATTTCCTATTTTCCTGCTCTGTCTTGGGGTCAGAGCTTGATTTATACCCCAGCAAGGTCTGGCAATCACAAACTTAAATGTCTGAGATCTTGGAATATATTTCCAAAAGCATTCACTTATCATTAGTGGAACATCCCTCCCTACAGATCCTGAATCCTTCCAGGCTGCAGAAACCATTAAGCATCCTGGTATAAGAGGTTTCTGAGACTCAGGCAGTAGGTCCCATTTCCTGTACTACTCATAAGCTTTCTGCAGCATCCTGAATCACCATTTTTGGTGTGTTTTCCATTCTTTATGCTCTAGTACACAGCACATCTTTGACATCCTGGCCATAGCCTCACAGTGAAGAGACTGCAAAGTCTGCATTTGGTTCTGCCCACACTTTATCCTCTCTTAAAAATCATTATTTCAATCTTCACATTAAATGACAAAATGTGCTTTGTTCTGAGAGGATGTCTTAATAGTTCTTTTAAATCAATATTCTCATTATTTTAAATGCATTCTTTATGACTAATACTTTCAGCATATTTCAATATATTGTCCTCTTAAATATATGGTTGACTAAGGACAGGTTTATTGATGTTTTCCTATTTTGTGCCCAAGGAGCAACTTTCAGTTTGCACTCTAAGCAAAGGGGCAGTCAGTGAGTCTTTGGGTGAACAGGGAGAGATGGTCTGAAGGAAGCATGATATTTTCTTACATCCTTGTAGGTCTCTGTCTCCACTACTGGCACGTAATGGAGATTAATACAGGGACAACCTGCCTTTGTGAAGAAAACATCTGGAGAAACCATGTTCCTGCTTTCTCAAAGTCTACCAGAAAATCAGAACGTTTCTGACTCTCTTAGCAGTCATCTGGGACAAGATTATGAGGAATGGTTTCTATTTGAGTGACCCTTTATCACTAACACCTGGAAGTGATGCTTACCTCTGCAATGGTTGTTTTCCTTCCCATGGGCAGGGAGTTCAGCATCACGACTGGAGAGCCCGTCTCTGTACTGTACCTACAGGACCACTGGGGAGACAACATGCTTTAGGACAAAACCAGGAACGGGTTTACCCTCTCTCCCTCCTCCCACTTTCTTGAGAGCGACCCAGAATCCCTCCATCCCTGAGGTCACTTCAACATACGGGGTGGTAGCGCCTCTTCTTTGGCAGCATGACATCCAGCGTTGGCTCCGCGTACTTGATGTAGTGGAACTCGGTGGGACACGACGGGCTGACAACTCCATTGGGGCCCAGCACGATATCCTGTGTCCCCTCAAAGGAGCCCTTCACAGTGAGGGAAAGCTCCTTCTCTAAGGTAACAAAACAAAGATCACCACAAATGTTAATATGATTAACCAGAAAAATGTCCTAGCTTGACTGAAAGTGGGGTGCAGGTGGCACAGCTTTGCCCAGTGCAAAGTGCTGGAACTAAAGGGAAAGGAGCAAAGTGGACGCTCTTCTGACAGAAAGGGAACTCTGAATATTCCTTCTGTGATATAGAACTGGGGCTGTGCATTTAAAGGCCTTATTAACATATATCTAGATGAGGTCATTGGAGTCTCCTAATGTGTTTACCTGACATTAACTTCACTGAATACTGTAAGCACTATTTGTTTCATTAACACATTATATGAAAGGGGCATCTCATATGTAAACATGCAACTACTGATAAATAGATAACAAAGCAATACCCTTACTTGATTTTTGCTTTGTCTTCTCTGCCACTTCAACTTCCAAGCAGCAAAGTTCCCGACACTGTGAAAGACAGGATTTTGTGAGAAAAATCATCACATCCCATCCTCATTATGGGGAGCTGTGGACCCCTCAGCTTGGAGTAACTTGGAGTTCTGAATTCCCTGGCATCTCTGGGCTTTTTCTCATTAGCTGCTGACTAAAGAAAAGGAAAAGCTTTGGAGGGAGTTGTAGGAATCGCTTGTGTGACAATGACTTAAGATTGAGCACAGTGAGAGGAATATACAAAGGAAGAAAATCAGGATCATTTTCATGATAGTAGCAAAAATACAAAGGGTTAAACTAGGAAATAAATAAAGATATGTCACTGAGAGGTGAAGAGTCAGTAATAGGAAGGGTTTTCTGAAGAAGCATTGCTATTAGCCTTTTGGGGGTTGGTTTTTTTTTATGGTGCTCACTCTTCTTCAATGTAATGTATTTTTGATAAATCAGTATTTCATGCAGAACTTACCCACAATGTGTGGCTCATCTCCAAGGGAAGGAAAAGGCTGGGAAGATTATCAATAAGTGACTTCACAGCCTTTTTATCATTGTGTTCTGATTTACAGAAGGGCATTTTTTGAAGTACAAGTACAGAGAAAAATTTCTTGGGGGAAGGTGGGGTGAGTGGGGTGGTGGAGTATAGGGAAGTATAGGACAAATGGGATATCTGCAATGAGCAGGTAAATAAAATATCCCATTCTGAACGTATCTAAATAGGAAAGAGGAAAGAAAGAGAAAGAAAAGACCTGGCCTACTGGCTTCTTTAACCTCCACCCTCCCTTTCCCTTTACATTAAAGAATCACTTAAAGAAAATATCTTGGGAAAGACACATACCACCAGCACTCCATTGCTAGCAATCGCTTCATGAGGACCAGGTCTGGGAAACAAAATGAAAAACATGGATTTTTTTAAGTTAAATGAATCCTGCTCATCTTTACCCAGGATGTTGCCCTTTCTTCCCACTTAAAAAAACAATGGTCTGAGGGACCCCAGCAAGTATGTAACAAGCTCCTTTCCTTGCTTGCAGGGACTAAGCACTGCTCTGAGGAGATTCATCTCTGTAGCAAAGCTGAGCAAGGTGTATCATGGTTATTTCTTTACAGTGCAATTTCATCATCTAAAATGGAACCTCCTGTTAGGCAGTTGAATTCTTCTCACTGTAACACGTGAAATCAATGTATTTCCGCTGATACACCAGCATACCCCTGTTGGGAAGACAGTTATGTGTATTTGCTGGCATGCAAATATTCTGAGCTGCAAGGGACCCATGAGGACCACCAAGTCCAACTTCTGGCCCTGCACAGGACAACGCCAAGAGTCACACCATGTGCCAAAGAGCATTGTCCAAATGCTTCCTGAACTCTGGCAGGCTTGGTGCTGTGACCACTTCCCTGGGGAGCCTGTTTCAAAGTGGCACAGGGCAGCCAGTACCAATCACATGGGGAAAAAACAAACCCAAAAGCTTTCCAGATCATTCAGGTGAAGTCAGGAGATAGTGTGGAGCGACTTGCCTTCTGGCCTTGGCTCCCCACTAGTACAAGAGCTGGCCCTAGACTAGTCACTTTATTTCTCCTGTGCCTTAGTTACCTTGTGGCAACACAGAGACAAAAATGGTGATTTTTGGGTGGCAAAATGGGTGGCAGGCTGACCATGCTGGAGAAGGAGCATCCTTACAAGAGCTCCCATCCCACTGTGATTGTGTTAGGCAGAAAGAAAACACAATTATCAGGATTCAAAGAGTACTGCAAGGGAAAACTGAAGGAATTGGAGATACACTGAAAACCTAACTACTATGTTTCAACACTAAAATTGTGTCCAATACATACCTGAAACAGGCAAGGAAAAATTGATAAGCAGGAATGCTCATACTCTCAGAAAGCCTTCTGAAACGTTCCCAGGTAGATAAATCATAGAATAGTTTGAGCTGGAAGGGATCTTAAAGGTCATCTAGGTGCAATCCCTTGCCATGGGCAGGGACACTTTCCACTAGACCAGGTTGCTCAAGCTCCACCCAGCATGACCTTGAACAGTTCCAGGGACGGGGCATCCACACAGTTCCCTGGGTAACTGGTAGGTGCATTGTTGAGAGCAGCTGAGCTACAGAACAAGCTAATCAGTCAGGTGTTGGGGGCTGCAGCAATAATGTAGGAGAAGGTTGGAACTTTTTTTACAGAAATACCCAAAGCATGACTTCTAATACTGTTTTTTTTTTTGTTCTGTCATTAATGATTTTTGCATTTTTAAAAAAAATCTCTGCATCACTTACGCGACCTCCAATTTGAATTCAACCTCTAGTTCCTCCTTGGCCTGAAAGCAAGAACAAGATATTAAATAAAGTAGCTACATAATGCTTTGCCCCTAGTCTACACCCAAGACCCTGATACACAGTATTGAAGTAATTGGTTGCAATGAGTAGTCCTTGATAAATACTTCAGACTGGGTGGTCTGAATCAACATTTCAGCCAGCTAATTAAATTATTCCTTCCTCATCTCCTTCTGACTTCATGATATCATCAAAACAACCTGTACTTCTATTTCTTAGTGTGAAACTGCTGCAGAAAGACAATTTGCAACTTCCTTTATTTTTGGAATTCCATCTTTTTCTTCCAGCTATTCCTGGCACTGTCCTGCCATGACTTACTGTACTGGCTATTATCTTGGACATTAAACATACTTTACACCCATTACTTTACTGTAATAAACAGAGAACAGTATGAGTGATTCAGAATTCATGTTATGCAACCCCAAGTAAGGCAGTGTTGATCTTCACAAGCTGGTTGTGAATGGCCTAGTTTGGATACCAGATCTGTCCCTGGTAGCAAGAAGTTGCATGTGAGATATTTTGCTGATCTCATCCTTAGGTCTCAAAGGGAATTAAGACTACTTTTCCTGTTTTATAGATGGGAAACGGAGAAACAGAGTAAATCATCATCCATTCATAATGGGATACACACAGGGGCAGCTTCATCTTTGCCTTTTGGGTGAAAGTAGACACAAGCAAAGGGGCAGGGAATTTTGAATTATGGAAATTACTCAGATTACGAATTACATGGTGAAAAAAGTATACAGATTATTCACCCTGCAACAGCTGCCTAGCCTTGGTATTGCTCAGAGGAAGCTCACGATTAGATCTCTCCCCTACCTACTGCACTGTTTCAGTCCTATGATCTTCAATAATTTATGAATTATAAAAGAGTTCAGACTCTCAAATTCTGATTTTTTTTTACCGCATTTTTGTGCTTATAATTTGAATGACAACTCATGTACTCATTATTGGGGTAAGTAATCCATGGCAGATGGATTTTGAAACTGTTCTGTAACTCTCCACTGGTTTCTTAGTTGCTTTAGTTGCTTAGTTGCTCTCACATTTGGGCTGGGCTTGAAGTACAGGATCACTGTTCTATCAAGGGGAAGTTTAGCAGTATCAAAGAGTGCACAGAGGAGATGGTCATCTGGAGTAGCAAAATCCTCATCATACACAGTGAGCTCCAGCACGTTCTGAAAAAGAGGATGAAGAATTTTTTATAGTTTCTCAGACTGGACATCATTAGCTCCAGGAAAAGGTATTGCTGAGAATGTGCTTGAGAGAAAAACTTGAGAAATTAAATATCACCCAATTTTAGAAAAACATACTTGAACTGCATATTCATTCTTGCCTAGTTAATTTTAATTGCTGTAACAAAATACATTGGTTATACTTATACAACAGCTTGGGTAACTCCCAGATTCTGTATCCATCTTGCACTGGCTCATCAGAGTCTCTCATTTCCCTAAAACTTCAAAACTGAGCTTGCCTTCTGGCCCTCCCATGTAGCATCATTGAACAGACACAGGAACTCTGCCATCCCTGCTCTTAAACGCTTTGAGCAGAGATACACACATGATACATTCAGGCTGCTTCAAGCAGGTAGCTCTGCCTCCTTACCTTGACCTGACTCTGGATTCTGAAGTAGAAGGTTTCGTTCCACACTGGATTGTCAGAGTTCCTCACAGTTTTAGTGCGTGACCTGTCACACGTCGCCGTCGGCAGCCACAAGGACACGTAGCAATCAGCCTGGCTTACTGGGCAGGGGAGAGGCAAAACAATTGCTAACGTGGCAAAGGCAGCAGTGCTGCAGGACACTGGAAAGGTTACTGCAGCCACTGGTACCAGAACCAAACATAAGTTATTTAAAGATAGAAAAGTCCAATAAAGTAACTTTTCAAGACTCCCTTCTGAGAGGAAAAAGGCACAGACCACAGGATGGCCTAGAAGAGGAGGTGGTTTCTGTCCTTCCTTGCATGACATGTCCCTAAACCAGGACAGTTACAGACAACAGTGATATTGTGTATAAAAAAGAAGGTTGAGAATTTTTTTCTTCTCGTCAGCCACTTCAGTTTCTCAGCCAACAAGCTTTCCTGTGCTCATGTGTCCATGCACACACACATGCACACACACTAACCCTGAGCTGCTGCCTGATAAGAGGGGCTGGGACCCTCCTCCACTTTTTGAGAACAACTGCAAAAGTTCCTCATCTCTGCCTCACCCTCAGTGATCTTCTTTGTGAGGGTTTGTGAAAGGAGCTGCAGAACTACATCTGCTGCAGGAGATGGCAGAGGCTTACTCCAGAAGGAACTCATTGAATTAGACATTGGAATTTAACTAATTGCCACCCACAGGCAGAGAGGGACCAAGTCTCCCTCCCAAAAGGCACCAGGAGAAATTTAGTGAACGATTTTACATCCCCTTTCTCACAGGAAACTAAACTGAGGTGTATCTCAAACAGCTACAGACAAAAATGCCAGTTACTGTGTTTCTTCTTGGAGGTCGTGCAAGGTACTTCAGCACCTTGAAAACCTCTCTAATGCAGTTCTAAACAATAAAATGATCAGCTATTATGGAATGCAAAAGGTAACTAGCTTTGAGAACAGATGTCCTGTGATGTGAGACTTTTGAGAGAGGTAAGTGATGGCAGCAGCAAACGGAGATGATCCTTCAGCAGCAGGTACTCTGCAAGCAGAGCAGGAACAGGAGCTTGTACACTGACCTGTGGGGAAAAGCAAAATCTTGCCTGTCTGCAACAGGACCTTTTTCTCTTCTTTTCTTTCCTTCTCCACCAGGTTTTGCCTCATGTCACCCTACAGCTACTGACTGTCTCAAACTGTTTGGAGGCTGCATTTTATGCTGTTTAAAGTGTTCAAGAAGCCTTGCTGCTTTTCTGTCCAAGTGAGAGGAAAAAAAATCCAGAACTGCTTGAAAAATGATATATACATTGTGATAGGTCAATAAACACCTTAATTATTGGTTTTCTACTTTTTAGCATTATAATGTAGAAACAACAACAACAGAGTTTAATTCTGTCAATTTTTTTTCTATAAAAAGTTGTGGAGAAATCAACGTATTCCTACTGAGTTAAAAAAAACATCCTCTGATGGAAGGGTTTGTTTGGAAAATATTGAGTAGGCCCTAGCCTTCTCCCTCTCCTGCTCTATTTCACACCTTAGTTTGGCTTTAAAAATGAGATTCTGACAGCAATTTCATTGTACTTGTCTAGAGAGATATCATCTCCTTTAATTCTACCTTCCCACCACTCCTGTTTCTTAGCCTCCTTGTGAAAAATTACTCCTTATTCACCTTCTTTGCCTCTTCTTTTTTGTGGCAAGAGCTTCCACATCCTCCTTAATAATTTCACTTTCACTCTTAAGGACTGTAGCCTATCCAGTCCCTCTGGATGTAAAAGTTGTTTCACTTGTTATTCTGTTCCCTCAAGTGTTTTTATTTATTTTTCTAATCTGGGAAATTCCATGTAGATGATCATGCTTTGAAGAATTTTGAAACTGCAAAAATATGTATTTGAATATATTTGGAGAATCTAGAAGCAATACTATTTCTTTTAAAATGCATTAAAAGTGTTTTTTTGTAACTACTGTATGACTTTGGCTTTATCATTTGAGATCAATGACTGATGCCTCTTTGGCTGGCAAATACTTTACTCTGGAATGATGTGATTCATCATTCCTGTATCTTAACTGTACCTTGAGATACAAAGCATATCAAGAAATCCTTAATTATATGAGTAGATGCAGCCAAACTAGTCAGCTGTGTATTTAATGCAAAATGTTGCCTCAGTTCTGCTTACACAATCTCTTTCTACAACCTCATTATTTGCCTTGTTGCCTGACACGCAGAAGATCTGAGATGAGTTCCTGATGAGACCTTTTTGTGTTCTTGCTTCACCACACATGTGCCACAGCCATGGACCAGGAGGGAGGTGCAGAGCGTGCAGCCCAGTGATATGACCTAGGATACAGCTGTTGTCTCCTCACTCAGAGCTGTGACACTGGGAAGTCCTCTGATACACCTCCCAGAAAAACACGTGACAACCACAAGGTAAGACAGGAATGGTACTGCATGGTAAATGCAGATCTTTGTCTCTCAGAAAATCTTTCCTGACTCTTCATGTGCAAGACATTATAGAGCCAGTCACTGCTGCTCACAGAGAAACAGGAGAATCAAGATAATCTCATGAGGATTACATCATTTCCCTTCCATGCTCACTCTCAAACTAATTTCAGCATCCTTCCACAGCTAGTCACGTAGCTCTATTTACTCAAACAAAACCAACTGTTAACTTGTCTATTTTGTGTGAAACACCTCTCCTCAGCACACATATGGATAACCCATGTTCTTTTACAAACCAGTGATGCTTTTCTTTCCACTTTACTCCCTTCTCACCACTTTCCTGCCACATGACTCACACTCTTGCACAACCACAAGACTGCTGCAGAAGCCTTAGAAAGGACCAAGCATTCAGCCCTCAGTTAGCATGGTTTTTTTTAACTGTCCTTTCAGGGTGATTAATTATGGCATTATTCTGGTGCTAATAATCGCAAAAAACTTTTTCCTGTTCAGTTCATCTTTGTCAGAACCAAGACTGAGGATGTTGAAAGGGTTTGCTCCTCCCAACCACATTTCCCAAGGTGCTACAACCCATCAGCAGAATTACCCCTTGTTTTTGAAATCATGGAATGGAGTCCTTCATTTACCTCTGTCAGAAACTCTCCTTTCTTTGATAGAAAGTACTTACCCCCAGAAACACATTCAAACCTTGAAACCAGTCAGAAAGCACAGGGAAAAGAATGAAACAGCAAGAAGCAGCAAGGACTGACCTGGTTTATAACAATTAATTTACATAAACACTGAACCCAGTGTTTCAGAAACACTAAGTAAAGGTTTTTACAGAATTATAAAAGATATCACTTGCCTGAGTTTCCTGAGTTACCACTAAGAATGGAGTTACTTACAGGCATCCACTCGCTGGAGATTTCTCATCCGGATGACCCTTACAGTCAACAGGTAGCAAGGAGAGGATTCTATCTAGAGAGGAACAGTGAAAGGGGGGTCTGAATAAGCCTTTGGTGGGAAAAAAATTCAAATGTGCAAACTAATTGAGTGCTGCAAAGCACACAGTTAGTAAAACTTGGGTCAATCATCTCACTATTTTGCAGATGAAGCTTCTGCTGTCAAAAATGTCTTAACATTTTATATATTTCACTGTCTTTTTTGCTTTGTTACTCTGAGACTCCAGATTGCTCATCAGAGCAGAAAAGACAGGAAAAAATCCCTGACAATTTGCACAGCCTGTGAGAGGCTTGCGAAATGTTTCACTCTGAAATTGCTGAGTCTAGTCTACAGCATAACTACAGTAAGTCTCTTGAACAGATTAAATGCACTGGTGAGCACCATGATGAAGTTGTCAAAATGCCATTAGTCTTAGTCAGTTATAGTCAATCCCCCTAGCAACCACCCATACAGCCCCATGGTATTGAAAAAATGTGCTGTGGAGAATGTCTGTTGTTGTGGACTCCCATGGGATAAACCTGAAGTACCACTTTTTAAGATGTGTTTTTGCCTCCTGCTTCAAAAACACAGATTTCCTGCAATTTACAATTGTATGAGAGAAAGAGTAACAGTAATGTGAGCTTTTGTAAATCACGGCTATGAGATAAGCCAATGGCTGAAAATTGTTTCCAGTGGATGGATCTAAAGATTTAGGTATGGATTGCCTTTGGAGAAAAATAAAGCATACAAAAACCCCCTGAAGATGGAAAGTGCTTAACTTCCTTTGTTCCCTTCAAATATCTCAGCCTTAATCTTCTATAAAGCAAGTCTCTCCAGGTTTTGTGGCTGCAGGGACCTCTTCCTATTTATTATTAGAAGATAAATGTGAGTTCCTTCTTCTAAGGAAGACAATTTCCTGCTGGCTCATTCCATAAACCTGCCTCTGGCTCAGAGCTATCTGCAAAAGGCTATTTTGACCAAGCCAATAAATAAATCAGCATTTCCTGTGGCTGTGATACATGGTTATTTCCTCACACTCCTAGAAACATTTCCATCTGCATAAGTGGTTACAGCAGAGCCCCACAAATCATTCTTTTTGACAATTGCTATTTTTATCAACAGGTTTCCTATCATTTAGGAGCATCCTTCTATTTCTGTAGCACTTCAGAGACTTCCTATAACAATTATAAACAAGCAGACAAAATAGATGTTAAGACAGAAGCTAGAAGAACCTCACTTGAATCAATTTTTTTTCTCAAGAGAACAGAGCAAAAGGGTCTTATTTACAGATGGAAAGATAATTATGCCTCTTTACTAAATTAATTATGCCTCTTTACTAAATTACTTTTCCAATATGTGATTAGAATCCTCTATTCTCTAACATATCATGTTATGTTAAAATCTTACAGAGCTCTTAAAAACCATTGCCGTTTCCCCCCTCTTATATGTGTCTCAAGAATTTTATGGCTTTTTTCTTTTTTCTTCATGAAATACAACCTACAAAATCTATTTACCTTCTATTTCAATTGTTCTCAAAAGAGAAAAACCTTACAGAAGCTGCAAAATTTGCAGACAACTGGTGTAAGGATGTGTCCTCAGAGCTACCCCATGCAAAGACACTGGTTCAGATTTTATAAACAGTATATCCATGTTAATACAATTCTACACCCTGTTAATTTACCCTTCTTCTCAGCTGGGTAATTAGCAAAGGTGGATCACCACACTCACATGTTAGGAATGAGCTTAGGCACCTCAGCATATGCCCTAGAAGGCAGAAACTCATTGTTCCTTAGGATCTGCATAAACATAGGGGAAATTCTCTCAGGCATTTATCTCCAGAGATTGCACAAGGTGCTGCCAGCTCCTGGATCAGCTCCAGCAACACTTCCTCTGACAAGTGGCATTGCTTGAGTGAGAACCAATGAATTCATTATTTGCAAAGCAATTTGTGATTCTTAGAGAGGAGAAAACTCGGATTGGGGTTTTTTTTAAGGAATATTAGATGGTTTCTGCCACCTGATGACCTTCTTCCTGGTTCCCATGCAATGACTTTCTAACATGTTAGCCAGATTTTCCGCATCTGGCATGGGGAAATCAATTCTCAGAGATGCAGGATTCACAAAAGGATTTACAGAAATTTTACTGAAAAAAAAAAAAAAAACAACCAAAAAACAGTGACTTAACAGAAGCTACAGAACTCAGGGCCTGTGCTTGCAGTAGGGGAGAGGCAGATGCCCCCAGCCAGTTACCCGAGGAAAAGGCAGGAGCCAGGCGTCAGTCGTCCTGACAGCCCTGGCACCCGCTGGTGGTGACAGCAAAGACAACAGGGAGAGTAGAATTCACCTGGTGATCAGGTCTTGCTAGTTCTTCTGCTCCCAGCAGGATTTGCTATTTTAATTAATTCCAGTAACATCTTAAACAAAAGAAATGTATTTAAATAGCAACTGTGACAACTATAACATGATGTACCGGGGTCTAGTTATAGAGACAAAGAAAATAGCAGTCACACATGTATAAAACAAAAGACAGAGGTTCTGTTATTCTGTTTACTTAACACCTATTCTGTTATCTTTAACAACAACAAAAAAAGGCTGCTGCTATGTAATGAGGTTCCATATACGGAGAGGTTTCCACCACAGCAAATTGTCAACTTGTCAGCTTGTCTTCAATTTGGTCCTTCCCAACTTGTGCTCGTGTGTGTAGCACAGCTGCATGCAGTACAGCACTCTGAGGTGCCAGTGCATGGGTAGGGTGTACAGTGCTAGTTTCTCTGAAATCCCAGGGAAATAAAGTCTTACTGGGATTCTCCAAACAGCAGCTCCATCCAGTGTAGAACAGACCTCATAGTCTCTTCTGATTTTACTGTGCTTCCCATAAAAAGGACAACATGGTATGATACTTGGTACTAAGTTACTACATTGATATAAGTAAGGGATTCCTCTCTCATGTGAATGATCCCCACTTTCTCCCAGCTGAGGAGTAAGAATTTCAAAACAGAAATTTCTCTGTCATGAGCACTCTGGTGATGCAGTCTGTCTGCATTCCTGGAACATTTGTGCCTCTGCAGGTCTATCCCAGCCCTCTTTAAAGTCATGCTTATATTCAGATGTAGGTATGTGTGGCATGCTTCCACCTCAAGAAGCACTACTGTAAATGACTCCACTAGTTTAGCTGTATAATACATCCTGTCACATCACAAGCGGCTGTGGAGCTCTAAAATGGCAGGACTCCATAATGAGGCAAGAGTCCATGAGACCAGAGGGTGACTCTACTTCTTTACTTTTATATTTTTTTAACTTGCCTTTCTCCCAGTAACTTTCTTTCTTCAGCCTTTAGGCTTCTTCATTTAACAGACTCTGCCAGCATGGAAGATTGCTAGCTCCATCTTTCCAGCTTGTGGTATCAATAGTATGAACATTCACTTCATCATCAATAGTATGAACTTTGCTTATTGTAGACTACCCCAGTCACACAATTCTACAACAGTACAGTCAAATGTGTGCTGAGGCAATGCTTTCAGGTTTGGGTTTTTTTTTTAGTCTTAGGCTCTTGGTTTAGCATAGATGTTTCATCACATAGCAGATTATTGTAGCTGCCTTCTCAAAACAGAAACCAGTCATCCAACAACACTGAACCAGAGAACTTGCTCTTGAACCTTCAGGAGCAGTCAACACACTCTCAGACTTGATTGTTGCTCTTTTTAGACTGGTATTTATTCCAAAGCAGTTATAAACTATAATGCAGAGATCCTGAAATTCATAATTATTTTGTGTGTGTGAAAACTGTATCATCATCGATAAGCAGGTATCCTGCAACCAGATACTCAACTGCTGATTTTCTCCATGAAATGTGGAATGTCTTACATCTGGTCTCATGAGTAGGTGGTCTTTAACATGCTGGATGCAGAACTGTGATCAAGAAGCAAAGAAAACTATGTGCCACCATGCGCTGGTACCATTACCTTTTTCAGTGCAACTGCATTGCATACTATTCCACAAAACATCCTCCAAATATCAGACAAGATGTAAAAATACCTTTAGCACAATCAATTTACTTTTACAATGGCTGAAAAAGCCATTTCTACACACCAGCCTGAAAAAACGTGTGTCATCTCTGTAACCCATGAAAAGAAACTTCCTCTTTATCCACACGTTTTTCCTGCAATCACCCAGTAATGATTCCTCCATGTGTTTCTATGTCATCTACTAGCTCAGCAGCCTTTCCTGGCATAGATTGCTTCCTTGCCTTGTCTAAGGTATTCCTGCATTCCTGGCCTGGAGAAGCATTCTGCTGAGATGAAATCACTCCCAGGATGTTGCAGGGCACTCCTTTCCTCATCTCCGAATGCTAATTTAACTAGATGGTAGCCAGGGACCAAATCATTCCCTGCTGATGGTGCATCTACAGCTGGTGGTGTGTGAAAGTCTATCTTGAGCTGTCTGAGATAGGTCTCCTTAAAAGAGTGTGTGTGAGTTATTTACATTGTAGTCAGGCTACACAGCTTCAGGCTGTGAAAATCACTCACTAATCCCTGCCCCAACCTGCTACAGCCATGGGATGCTGTGGGATGTGCCGGGATCCCCCATGGCAGGCTGCCCAGACCTGCTGCTCTTGGCCACCTCTCTGAAGTTCTTCCTCATTCTTGACAAAGTCAGGCTCCACGGTGGAAAAGATGCTCTAATTGCTTCCTTCCTTCTCCTCCTCCAGGCTGGGGAGGGCACCTCAGCTGAGGGCTATGGGGCTGTGCGTGGGCATGCTGGCGATGCTGATGATCACAGCAGTGCTTTTCAAAAGCTGTGTGTTTGGTGGGTTTTATTAGTAACACTTCTTCTTCTTCTAACCAGACCACCTTTTCACAAGGAGTACCAGAAGTTTTGGTTGGATATCAATGAGTTAAAAATGCCCATAACCAGATGGAAAAGCCTTTTCAGGCATACAGCCACAGTAACCCTGGTTCCAGCAAGGGAAATTTTTCCACATCCACAGGAGCATGACAGGTATGTGCAAGGTCACAAGAATTGCATCCTTCAGATGACTGCTTCCTCATACACATATCCATCATGGGACTCAGAAAACTTGAGGAATGAGACTATGCACATATACTGTGCCTAAAAGACATTTCCAAAAACCAAAACTTCAAATACTGATCAACACAAGATGGATACTCTCACTGCACAGTGATCCCATAAATGCAGAGATGCATAATTATATTTAACAAACAAAAACACTATTTATTATTTACATTACTTATTATATAAATCTGCAGAGATGTTTTATTTGATTGATAACTCAGGCTAGTTGCATAGCTCTTTCAGTTCTGTTAACATTAGCTTCACCTCTTAGTGTTTGCAGATGTTTAACAGACTTCTTCAGATTTTGAAAAATAGGTCTATTTGAAAACTTCAACTGTTCAACTGCACGTTCAAAATGATTTCCATATGTAAAACTGTATCCAGAGCAACAGGATAGTCCATCCGTAAAAAAACAGTGCCCTTTTATAGTGCTCTGCCCTCCCTAAGTAGAACAAATATGACAGAAAGAAACTAGGCTGAGCATGAACCATCTGAGGGTTGAGGCTCTTTACACCTAATTCCAGATAGCTGTAAAATTAATGTTTACATCTAACAGCTGTTGAATACTTCTGGATTCTCATCCTGAGGTAGACATTATCACAGGACATGCATCACACTCTGAAAATCTCTCTTTCTGACTACTGATTCTCAAGGGCATTTATAGGTCTATTTCAGGTACAGATGTTTTGCATTTTTGATGTCAAATATGGATTAGACAAACCATATTTCAAAGCTTTGAGCTGATGGGAAGTGGCCTCATTTGATTTTATGAGGTTCATTTTTGAAGTGGGAGGTGTGCCGGAACGTGTAATTTCAGCACTCTGTATTTTAGGCAACCCCACACCAACACTCAGGGTGGCAGAGGAGGCACCTGGGCTCAGACCAGCTTCTGCAGCTGAGCAGAGCTGCTGCTGGACCCATGCTGCTGCAAGCACTGCAGAGCTGGGGGTGGCTCAGGAGTGTTGACTCCTGCCTTTCCAGTTGATGCTGAGCCTGGGGCTGGAGCTGGTCCTGACAGCAGGTTCTGGCCCCTGTGGGAGACGAGGAGGCCACGCCAGGGAGCCTGGTGCCAGTGGAGACCCAGCCCTCCTGCCTGCCTCAGCTCCTGTTCACATTACCAGGTCCAACCTGCACCAGAAGCAGATGTCACAACTTGCTCCTAATCTTGCTCTGCAGTGTGGCAGCTCCCCACTCTTCCCACGATCTCAAGAGCTGCTTCCAACTTCCAAAACCCAGCAGAAAGCAGAGCTCCTGCTTTGCACAAGGGTGAGAGCTTAACCTCTCTCCTCTCTCCCTTCTGTTTAAGGGCTGCAGCTGTCCCAGCACAAACCCTGAAAGAACAAGGGCCCATGTCTGGCAGGGAAATGAGGTATGACTTGACCTGAGATGTGATGCCTCTTAGCCTTATTAAAACATGGCTCATGGTGAATTGAGAACTATGCATCCAATTGTTCCCTTCCCCTTCCCTCACATGCATTATTATATGAGACCTGCTGCAATCCTCAGATATTTTGGTATAAACACTGATGTCTGAAATACCGGACCTGGCTCTGCCTATTACTTTAGCATGGGTCTAAGTACCAGCCAAAGCCCCAATAATACAGATTTCTTAATGCAGATAAAAATCAGCATGTTGGTGAAGATCCACATGCAGTTGCTGGCAAATATTATCATAGGTTTCTAACAGACAATCCCTCTGAGCAGGCAGAGACCCTCATATTTAAGTCTTCTGGTAATTTCAGTGATGAAAAATTAATATTTGAAAACATGAACATATGATTGTTGATGTAGACGAGTAATAGTCCATAGGATGAAGTGTGGAATTCTGAACACAGACTGTGTAACCACATGCAAAATCAACTCAGTCCATCACCAATGCATTGTCATGAACTTTGTAATTTTATAATGTAAAAACAATCCTTCAGTGTGAGACAGGACCAATACAGAGGTCTAGAAGAAGGTTATGGATTTATCAGACAATTATTTTTGTCCGCTACTGTCACACTGAAATTTCATGACCCTTAAATATCTTTGATCTAAGTCTATATCCTGAGCACACAATGGAAAAACAAACACATCACTGTGTGGGATTAAGAAATAGAGACAAGAAGTTACTTGTCATATGTATAATTACCATAAGTAATTATAACCCAGGAGCTCAAATCTTTTTTCTTTCTCTCATCACACTTTTAAGTTTCTAACCCCTTGTCAGCAACAGATATTATACCAAAAACTGATCCATAATTTTTTCTGCCTCTTTTTATTTTATATAGAATTCCTCATCCTAGACATGGTCCAGAATTTTAGTATCTTCCCAGACTGGAGATACCAGACACTGTAACCTAAATATTTGCAAGACGAAATGCCAAAAAGTTTCTAGACTTATTATATAATATAACCTGTGAAAATACAGTGTAGTCTTTTAACACCACTATTTAAAAAAAATAATCCTAGTACTGGGAAAACACAATAGCTGAATTTTGAAGAGTGCATGTGAAAGAAACAAAAAATACTGTGAATAAGAATTTAATTTGTGAGCACACAAATTGCAGCAGAACTACCTGGTAAGCAGCTTATCACAAAGCTCACTAGTCTGTCTGCTCACAGTATGATTTCAACTTTCAGACAAAGCTCTTCATTTTGCTTCAGTAGAACTTGTCTGCATGGACTATAGTGCAAATTTTCACAGAATTATCTGCCTCAGAAGCAGGCACTTCATGGGACAAAATTGTTGCATGAATCACTCTTAAACTTCTCCATTGACAGATAGGAAATAATGCCCAGACTCACTGCACAGTAGCAGAATGAGAACTCCCATCAAAACCAGCAATTTCTAACCAAAGAAAAATCTTTGACTGACACTCATGCACAAAAAATAGCCCTAGCACATTCAAGCCTAACTCCTTTTACAGAATCCCACTACAGTTTCTTTCCTGACGGAGCAAAGAAATCATGAAAGACCAGGGTTCAATAATCCAGGTCTCCCTCATAAACTGCAAGTTTGGAGGTCACACTACCAAAGCCATTGCAGCAGAGCATGTTTCACTGCTACTTTTGGCCCTTTCAGTTACAAAAAGTATTGTGGAACAGAAAGCTCATCAGTTCTCACTTCTTTTACAATTAAGCGAGACATTAAAATACCAAATGTTCAGCCTGTTCCAAATAAAATGGAACAGAGGAATAAAGCATGCAATTACAGAAACTGAGCCACCTGGTCTACTTGAAGGTGTCTCTGCTTATGGCAGGAATTTGGAACAAGATGACCTTTAAAGGCCCCTTCCAACTCAAACCATTCTATGTTTTATGAAAATCATAAACACAAGAGGAATAAAATGATTCAAGCAATAGATTTAGGAACATTTCCCTTGTAACACTCAAGCTGCTGCCATCATTCTTTATCTACCTGAGCCTTTTCACCTTCTGAGAAAAACAAAACCCTTAGCACTCTTTGGTTCTAAATTCTCTCCTTCTTAATACCTTGAAATCACCTTGGTCTGGCCCAGTACCATCGTCATTCCTTTTTTGCCATTCACCATCTCCCAAAGAACCGAGGCCTGAGTTTCCATCCTGAAGAAAGGAAGAAAGAAACAATAAATGATAATCTTAAAACAACAGCAGAAGCATTATCAGGATAGGTAATTAATTTCAACTAGCAATAATTTATGATGAAACCTTGATTAGATGGGCTGTTGGTTACACCCAGCTGTGTTACCGCACTCAGGTTAATGAATAAACCACCACATGTTTTGGTGCACACTGGCACAAAATCCATATCAGGGGTACCCTTTCAATGAGTAAATGAAGGTGTCTCTACATTTATCCAGCAGAAAAGGTTGCTTTTTGTTTCAAATGTGATCTTTTGGCAATTTGCTCCTGCTCTTAGCAATATTAAACCTCAGTTTAAAATACCCCAGAATGTCTTCTGTGAGTTTGAACACAGAATGCGAAACACTGCAGTTGCAAAATTTTAAATCTAACGTTCCAATCTTTTTCAGGAAAGAGAAGTTCCAAAATGCTTAGATAACATAGGGTCCACCCTTTCGAAGCACTTTATAGAGCACCATTAAAGGACATCACCTCCTGAAGGGATGTGCCTTCTTCCAGTCAGGGAGCACACAGAACAATGCATAATGTACTACAGTTAAAACTAAATGCAAATTTTGAAACAATGCAGAGAATGCGAAGCAAAATGAAAAGATTCAGAACCAAAAAGGGAATGTGTAAGTGAAATTCAATTCTCTATTCCTAGTCTCTATCCTGTCCTTATCCCATTCTGAATAATAACAAAAAAAAAGGGTTTGACACATTATTATCAAAATCTTGCTATTTATATAGAAATATGAATTTTTAAATAAAAGTAGCATTTAATTACAGAAGAAAAAAGGCTGACAATTAGTCCCCTGAAGAAAGTTTCTCCCCCTGTTCATTTTTCCCCCTTTCTTATCTTCTTCTGTCCCTATACTACTCTGACTTCTCTCATTTTGTCTAAGAAGATGAGATCTTTGGTTCCAGTAGATTCAGATGGCATTTTTCCACTGACAGCCTTGAAGAGAAAACTTCACCTTAAATGCCTTCAGGCAAAGGAACTGCTGTATGGTCCCATCAGACAGCACACCAGCTTGAATACAAACACACTCACAAAGCAGGATTTTGTTTTAGTCAAATGCAGAGGACCTTAAGTGAAACTTTAAAGCTGTTTTCTTACCTCTAGTGCATTTGATGGTATCATGGTCTTCCCTTTGTTCATGTAATAGAGTGTTTCTGGCACCTCCAAGGGCAGCGATTCTTGAGACATATTTGCAGGATATACTTCTGACTCCTCCACGGGCAGGAATCCTTTAGACATGTTTTCAGGATATAGTCCTGGCTCCTCCATGGGCAGGAATCCTTTACACATGTTTTCAGGATATAGTCCTGGCTCCTCCATGGGCAGGAATCCTTTACACATGTTTTCAGGATCTACTCCTGGCCCCTCCATGGGTAGGAATCCTTTAGACATGTTTTCAGGACATAGCCCTGGCTCCTGCAGGAGCAGGAAGCCTTTAGACATGTTTTCAGGATCTACTCCTGGCACCTCCACAGGCAGCATTTCAAGAGATATATTTTCAGGCTCTACTCCTGGCACCTCCGTGGACAGCAGTTCTAGAGACACATTTTCAGGATTTACTCCTGGCAGCTCCGTGGACAGCAGTTCTAGAGACATATTTTCAGACTCTACTCCTGGCACTTCTGTGGGCAGCAGTTCTAGAGACACATTTTCAGTATCTGCTGCTGGTACCTCCACTGGCAGCGCTTCCCAAGACATGTTTGCAGGATGTACTCCCGTGGGAGTCAATGACTTGTTATTTTATAAAATGACCTGAGGCCCCACCCATCTCATCTCTCTAAGTAGAGGATTCCCCTCCCACTGGGAAGGCAGCAGAGCACCAAGGATAGACTGCTCCAGGGAAGGACCTTACAGCACAAGCACCACAGCCAAAAGGAATGTGGTACCTTCCTTTGGCTGGGAACCTCTCCCAGCCTGTGCCTGCCCCACAGGTCCTGCACTGCTGCCTCCCTTTTCTGTGTGTGCAGACTCCAGCATGGAGCTGCTGCCACCAAGGCCTGCTCCTTCAAACCCACTTGCTTCTTCCCTATCCTGAGCAGGGACAGCTCCTGTGTGGGGGAAACTGGACCCTGAAAAAGGCCTGTCCATCTAAATAACCAGCGGCGACTTCCCTGCACGCTGGCACAGCCCTGTGCACCTTGGTCAATGTCTCCCCATAGGCAGGGGGACCTGAGCTCAGTGCCTGCAGAGGGGCAGAGCCCTGTGCTGCAGAGTAACCCCTGGAGATGGCCACCCCCACCATCTAACAGATGGGCATGCAGCTCCCAGCTCCTCCTGTTCCTTCTTCCCAGGGGAGAGAGGCCTTGGTGTGGGTACAGGGCTTGGTTCCACAGAGGTGAGCTGTATGAGGAGGTGATCGACAGGCTGGGAGCAGCAGCACCAGAGGCAGTAGGACAGCAGGGGAGAAGGAGGTGCACACTTGCAGGGGGTAGCAGAGGCCTTGGAATCAATGGCTATGGCTCCAGGCATGAGCCAGGGCTACTGCTACACCCAGCAGTACCTTCAATACAGCAAAAAAAGGCACAAGGAAATACAAGGTGATAGCTCTGCAAAGCAGGTAAGAGTTATTACGCTTTTATATGTTTTCCAGAGAAAGGCAGTTGAACTTTAAATGACAACTGTGGGGAACCCCTGTTGAGATGAATGGAATACAGTATCCAGTGGTTAAGTTTTATCGCTTTTATTTTCCAGGGATTTGTTCAACCAAAGAACATGAACAAAAGAGCAGATGAACATCTCCAGGCTTACCCAATGGAAATTACCATCTTCAGACACGGAAAAACAAATGAATAACAAAGTAGAAGCTCCAGTAACAGTAGGCTGTGTCATAGCATCTGCATTCCCAGCATGAAAAGTAGCTCTGCCCACACTGGAAGTACAAGAGCATCTTTTGGCCTCAGGTCACGGACACTCTGAGCTACATCCTGAAGAACTCCTTTTACAGCTTAATTTAGGGAACAACAATCATTCATGGGGGTAGGGGGTTGTGGTTTATTTGGTTGTTTTTTGTGTTTGTGTTTTTTTTAATCTGATCAGAAAAGAAGACCTGATTGACCTTGGAAAACCTGTCATGGGGTACTAAAAATACCAGGATACTTGTCATTAGAGTAGAACAACTTTCCCAAGGCTGGTTAGTTTAGGGAGCCATTAGCACAACTGATGATAAGTGATAGAAATCTCTCTAAAGTTGGTGAACCTTAAGAAAGCTGAGATTCTCTGTCATCAAGAAAGCCTGTGGAGAAGAAAGATGGATTCTGTGTACAGACTTCCATGTCTGCAGAGTGAATTCCCCATTACAGGCACACTTGGCTATCTATAATGATCTATATGGCCTTCAGCTAAATCAAGGTACTCTGCTCCCATCTGAGTCACTCCAGAGGGAACTACACAAAGAAAGAAAACTGCAAGGTTCTCACTAACAACTGAACTAGTGCCATCTCATTTAAAATCTGAATGTACAAAGCTGAATGGTTTAAACTTGGAGAATGAAAAGCAGATGCTTCAAGTGGAAATATTTCTTTACATTACATATTTCAGTAATTTAAGGATAGATGAAGGAAAATTACGCACCTGTTTCAAAGATCTAAATGCAGTTGCCCTGGCAGCAAATTGCACACTACTCCTTTAGCATAGTGATATCACAGTGTTATCTGTTTATCACACAGAATGTGCCAAAGCAGCACAACCTTGTAATTCCTCAATTCCTCTACTTAGGTTACTTATTCATCCTGCAATACAGTTTGCATAAGCATCACTCACTTGGCAAAGGTACCTGTATTACATCTGACTGCAGAGACAAGCCATGGAGAAATGGAGCTACACGACAAAGTTTTTAACAAGTTCAAATGTAGCTTTGTGATTCCTTTTAATCACAGTCTTGGACTAGACCAAAGCCACTGACAGCCAGTGTCCTCCCAAATGCCTTGCAACAATATGTGCTTGCCTTAAATATATGCTTGCCAGGCCTGGCGAAATGACCTGAGATTATTCTAGCATGGTGGAAGCACAACCAGGACTGGCTGTGACCACCTCACTATTCTCCAACATACAAATACTTCTATACAGAAAACAGCACTGGGGAACAGAGTCAGATGGGAGTCCTGGCTCAGCTATGTCCTCTTCCTGCAGGCAGGAGTTCTGTCTTAGGCCATCGCTTGTGCAGTTAGTGGAGGAAGGAGATTTGGAGCAGGAGAGAAAACTCACAGGAGACACAGGCATTACTGCTGTATGCTATTTTACCCCTGAAAAATTAAAAATTAATCTTCTGGGAAATAGAGTATATTCTTAAGATCATACTGAGAAAAGTATGACACTTTACATCCATTGTATAGATGCATCAGCATTTGTATGCATTTAGCATATAACTAGAACAAACCTCTGATACTGAGAAGTATTCCTTTCCCAGTAGAGAGGCTGCCATCATTAATGACTTTGTACATCACTGCACTCACAGTTAAATACCTGTATACATTTCTTTCATGTTACAGTTACTGATGTACTGGATAAATCCCAGAACTTACCATGCTGGTCTTAGGGCTGCCTAACTGAAGTCTAAATTTATACTCTGTTTTATCTCACTCAGATTTTATGCATGTTACAAATGTAACAGTACTCAGTGGTTACCTGTAGAGTGAGAAAGTCCTCTGTGCCTGGAGTTCTCTCACTTTGGGATGTTTTTCTGTACTTGGAGAAAATTTCCCAGGACTACAGTTCTACAAGAGCAGTTTTCAAAGTTTCTTGAATCACTGTTCATTCTCCTCGCTGCTGCAGACTACATGTACGTTTATCATATCCCCATGAGCTGAAAACCAGCACAAGTGCAATATGACCAGCCCACTTCTTCCTCCCTGTGCCCAAACCCAGCTGTGGGTACAGGCCATCGACTCCTGCACCAGCAGAGATTATGGACTAGAGATTAAGAGTGACTAGAAAAGTTGTTTGTTAAACACCTGTGAAGGATTCTCTGAATTATTTTCTGTATGTGGGACTAAAGCATTTAATCTTCAAATTCTAGGCTATCATATAATCTGTTAAATGTCAAAATCAAGTTATATCCTATATTTATAAAGTAGATATTAAGTTAAAAGTAATGCAGCTCAAGGAGGAATGTGGAGCATGAGTTGTTTTTAAGACTAGGTGTCATCCAGCTGAACAGCAGAAATTGCAGAATTGAAGAAACAACTTGCTCAAGATTTAAAAGTACATATTAACATATGTAGAAACTTGGAGCTCCTTACCTGATAGTTATCAGTCTCTAAGGATGCTCCATTTCCTCAGCAGAAGAAAGGAAATAGGAAGGGAACAAACTAATACACAGATTATTAGCTGAGAGATAAAGAAGGCTACAATAAGCAGTAGTTGGCAGGAAAAGTTAGACTGCCAGGGGCCAAGGAACCATCTTTTCCCACTGTTCAAGGGCAGAAAAAAAAAAGAAGAGAGAAGCTACTCTTAGAGCTGAAAGTACTCACAGTGCGCACATCAGGTAAGCCCAAATAGTCAGAACCATGGTCAGAACCTCAGCAGTAAGATTTACTGCTATGAAATTTTCTAGATTAGAGATATTTAGTTGCTTTTCTTTTTAAAGTTGTTTTTCTTTCTGTTAACACTGCTTTGAAAAAAATAGAGGAGTGATATACCTTTATCGCTTTTAATAATTTTTTAATCTCTTTATCTTTTTAGTTTTAAATGTTTGTGTCCACCACCTTTTAGTTCCCGATTTCCTCTTTTCCTCTTTTCATTCCCTGCCATATTTTCTTTACAATTGACTTATTGGATTTCAAAGTATGTGTTTTCTTTCTTTGTCCATCTCAATACCTCATAGATAAAATGCCATTTTTCACTTTTTCTCTGGTATTATAGTTGGTTTTTTTCTTCTATCCTTTCTCCCTCCTCACGTTTTTTACCATCTTAATCTTACTTAATCATTCTTAATCTTTCCCCATATCTCTTCTGTACTGTAATTGCTCCTCCAGAAGCTTCAGGTTTGAATGATGGAGGTTTGGTCACAAGCATGGAACAAGCATATTCCAAATACTACATGTTCCAATACTACAAGCATATTTGGAACAAGCATGTGCCAATACTACAGGCATTAGGGCAGATGAGATCAGGTTGTGACATCTGGATGAGATGTCCAGCTGCATGGAGAAAAGGTGATAAACAATAGTGGGTTGGAGGGAGTGCAAAGGAGACCCCAAGGAGGAAAAAACATGAGACATGACAAGACATCACACCCCAGAGTTTGGATATCATGCGCTGGAGGTGTGGGAGGAGTGCTGGAGAAGTACTTTATGAACACTGCAGGAGTGCTGGGTTTCAGCAGGAACCCTACAAGGGAGAGATTTTCAGGAGGAATTCAAAGGTACATAGCTTCAGTGGCATGAATGGCACAGAACTCTCAGCCATTTTAACTGTTGGCCAGCATACCATGACCAAGGCATGAGGAAATAAGGCCCTGATGGCCTCCTCTGCAAGTGTTATTACTCGAGTAAGACAGTGGGATGTTGCACATATACAGCAGAGCTTTACATGTGAGCAGGTTTTAGCACAGGGTTTATAAGATGGGAGTCCTGTTCTACCACCCACATCCTCCTGTATCTGCTGTTGGCAAACACATTTCCCATCACTCACGTGGTGCAACCTGTAGTCTCACGAATGACTAGCTCACTTCACTCAGAGTGTTTGCAATAATCTCTTGTTTGATCACTCCTTGCACTACAGAACAGCACAAAATGCTGCTGCCAACCATCCCATTAGCTCCCATTTCTTCAGTGGCACTCACCCAGTAGGACTGCCCAAGTTCTCGCATGCCTCATGAGGAGTTAAAGAATCCCACTGCTGCTTTCCTTGGGTGCCTGTGGTCTGAGTCATCTGACTGAGCTGCCCAGTTCTTCATGCACCTTTGTGATAATCGGAAGGGCTGGGGCACAGCTGCAATTGCATGCTAATCCCTTCACTTACTATAGATAATGAATAGGTAAGAAGGAAAAGACAGACACAGAAAAGATTCAAAACATACTAATTACAACTAAGGAGGTCAGCGTGTTAGTGTTTGTAGCTCCCATTTCCACAGGTATCAAGAGCTCTATCTATTAAAACGTTTACAAAAAATCAAGTTAAATCCTGCTGGTATTAACACCATGATACAGCATGGGGCTAGATTTTTGCAGGGCTTCTCTCCCCTGTGGTTAGTTTTCTTCCTCAAAGGGATAATTCCATTAAGTCACTCCTCTTTCCTGTAAAAAGAGACACTCCCAACCTGCAAAATCAAAAAGTGCTTTTAAATGCCACATCTGCACCTGTTACCTACATTCTTGTAATGCTTCAGTGCAGCCCAGAGTCAGAGCATAGGACGCATACCCCATAAAAACTCAACCAGAATGAAGCAATGCCAGCAGACAAAGCCACACAAAACCTCCCTGCTGGCCTGCAAGGACAGATGACAAGGATCTTCTGCAGGTGTTCTGCTGGGAGGTGGAACAAACACCCTGGCAGCAGAGAACGCCTCAGTGGCACACTGAGAGTAAATAGGGCTTCCCACTGTTAAACCAGCAAACGAGAACATCAAGGGAAGCAAAGGGACATAGTTAAAGGCATGGACTGGAAGAGAGAAGCAGGCTTCTTGACATTTGATGTCATCAAAGACTTGGATGGCAGGGGTAGGAACTTCATTTGCAGCTCTTGAAGGTGCCTGAAACCTCAGCTGTAAGATGGGCAGTTGGGAGAAGTAGCAAACACATGTGTCACACCGAATGGGGTTGTCATAATGATAACCAGGGAAGCCTGGGAGGGAAGTAGGGCTGGGACAGAGGAGAGGCAATGCCGAGAGGGACCAGATGACTCAGCAACAGAGATCACAAAGAGGGGAGCCCTTGATGAGCACCAACAAGTAAACAGCCATTTCAGCACACCAGAGGTTTGAACTCAGGCTTCAAATTGGATGGAGATGTAAGGGCCTGGAAAAGCAGCCAGGGTAAGGACACGGCACCCCTAAGGGGGCTGAGGTCATTGGAGGTGAGCATGGGAGACTAAAGACAGCAAAAGATAGAGGAAGACAAGTCACAAAGGAATGATTGAAGGAAGAGAGACAGATCATGATAGCAAGAAGGAAGAGAATCTCTCACCCTTTTAGAAGTTCATATTGCATTTTGAATTAAAAATTAATTTTATATTTTTGCTATGATACATTATTCATAGCTCTGTTTGCCAATACGTGTTAGTTCAGCACAGACAAGCTGCTGCATTTTATTTAAATTTTAAGTAATTAAGGGCAACCAATACTGACTGAAGCATTATATCTTTTTATTTTAGATTAGAATCTTTGTTGTAATGAAACAGGTTTACGTAGTATTTGTCTTATTAAAATTCTTCCTAAAGCAAATAATTATTTTGGTCTTCATCTCAAAAATAAGCAGTTTCAACAAATTACCTTGTGCTATTTATAGTTGTTCTGTATATCCTATGCTGCTTTTAGACAGGCAGGGACTGACAAAGTCGTGTGATTGATTACCCATGAATTACCCATGGATATCAGTGTAAAGCTCTCAGATTGCCTTCTGACCACAAAATCTGTCTCTCAGTTTTTGATGTTTTAAATCTCACAGCATCCCGTCTTAAAATAACAAGAAATACTGTGAAAACCACTGAAATTTACATGACATGGATGCTGAGCTGGATCATCTAAATACCAATAATGTTCAGTGGAGAGTAGAACCATGGATTAGATAGTCATACCTGCACTGGAAGAGCTGATCCTGACTCACAGCATGGGTTGAAACAGGCATTTCCAAAAGATTTTGAAAAACTAAATACTGCTGGTGTAATAAAATTTCTGAATTCAGAAGTATAGAAAATGTGTATTTTTTACATGAAGTCTCAGATTATCTTTTATGTTTAGATTGACATGGTATTTCTAGCAAAATTTCTTGCTGACATTATGGGAAAATACAGTTTTCATGTTCTTTGGAATTGTCCACATTTATAATATATTTTTCTGTTGCATTAGATTTGGAATAAATTAAATACATGTAGCTTATTTGTCTTCACTTCACATACAATTTCCAGTAGTATACCAAATTTTGAAAGAATTTGTACTGCTGTCCCAGATCCATGCATTTAAAAAACTTGTCAGTAAACCCAGTGTTTTCTGACCTTCAATTTACTGCACATACACGTATATGCATGAAAAAAAAGAAGTTCATCAGCAGTGAAATCCAACATAAATAAAGCACAAGTCTAATCATTATTTTGTTTGCTTGGTTGACCTAGGACCACCACGTGGTAGAGAGGAACCACAGCCTGAGACAAGTCTATACTTTCCAAAGTCTACTAAGCTCATTTGAAGACAGCTCTTGATTCTTCTCCAGAGAAGAATCAAAAAAACCCAAGAAAAAACATGCAGATATCTTTCTGAAACTCAGGCAAGTGTTTATTTTTTGTGCTGTCGTTTCTGCTCTATGGCTGAATTCAAAGCCTGCAGGATCAGATGTTGGTTATTCTGAATGTTGTAGCTGGTCAGTTCTATCAGCTTGTCAAACTCCTCCTCTGTGTAGGTAAAGCTGTTTAAGCAGTAGGGGGAAAAAATGGTGGAAACATCCACATTGCCTTGTGCCATCTCAGCAGGGCTGCGTTCCACACCTGACAAATAAAGAAAAATCATCAGTGGGGTTCCACCTCTGAATTTCCAGGTGGGGCACAATGTTACTCCTCACTCCCTTGGCGTTTGCATTTTTCTCCCATGGGAGGCACAGCAGGGGAGGGAGGAGACCACGCTACACATCTCCCATCCCACAGCCAAAGGGCTGCCAGAGGGTGGGAGAAACATCCCATGGCTTACCAGGCTCTTTGTATTTTCTGAAGGAATCATTCACCAGTGGGAAAAACACCACAATCGGTGCCTCTGGAGTCTCTGTGTCTTCAAAGATGTAGCACTCCTTTAGATCTTTTTTCTCTTCTTCACTCATGTGGATTTTGGGAAATGGGATTCCCTGCTTTTGAAAGTATTTGGAGGCTTCTTCCAAAGGCTGAATTCAGACAGAAAAGAAGAAAAGGTCAGAAATTCTGCCACACTCTGTCACTTTTCCTAATGCATCCATCAAAAGACCTACACAAAGATTTGGGAGCAGGGTTTGCTGTCAATATTTCTTCTGTCCTTGTCTCTTATATGAGATATTAAGTGCCATTAACAGAACAATTCAAGACTCAGCCTCCAACTTGCACTTCTGATTCGTGTTCTACCTTCTCCTCATTAGCCTTTATCTCTACAAGATGGGTAAAATCTCCATGACTATGGGAAGGGTGGCCTAGCAACTTAGGATACAGAAAGTTGGCTCTTTTGGAGAAAATCCTGAAACAAGTAGAATGGACAAGAACCTGAAATAGTAGAGTTTTTAAATGCAAAATTGCGAAATTTTTTGACTCAGCATAGACTATTTAAAAGCATCCGTCTTAGATACCTTAGAATTATTCTGAAAAGAGATGTAAGCAAACAGTGATCTGGTAGCAAATATCATCTTAACTAAATTGTTAATCTTGTAGGTGTGTCAGCAATTTTTGAAAGTAGGATTTTGTTTCCTGAGTCTGGTTGGCATGTATGAAAATTTTAGACCTCAAGAATTTCTGTCTTATCCATATCTAGTAACAGGATATATAGACCAGGCTATTAGATGGTATTTGAAAGAGCAAATATTGTCAAAGGACAATTCTTTTCCACAATTTTGAGCAACAACAACAAAAAAATCCAGTTAGTGGTCTAAAGACAACTGGGCAATATATTTCTAATTATACTGCATGTGGATAACTTTATATGAGCATCACAACACAACCATAATGAGTTCCTCAATGGTGGTAACTAGTACCAGATAAACACTCCACGTGAGTGTAATCTAGATAGCCAAATGGAGATCACGGGAGCAAACAGGTCTAGGAGATAGCATTTAGCTATTAGAAGGTTAATTCAAATAAAATATTTAGAAATCTGATATTACTTCTGTTCTCAGGGGATTTACGAGCATCACTTCCAAGACCTAAGCATCTGCACAGGGAGCTGTAGACCAAGGATCCTTTTCTCTCAGAATCAGTTTATTCTACATAAATTATTCTGAATTTTTAGGAGTTAAGGAGGGCTAAAATGCAGCAGTTATTTATCGAAGGAAATAGAGCATTTTTCACACCGAGGTCTGTGATCCAGAAGAATAGTTTAAGTGCAGGACAACATCCACTTTCCTCTCTGGCCTCATGAGTGGTGGATAGCTAATGTCGATGTATCCCGCCGTGTCTGCCAGGCACATGAACTCTGCTGCTTCTGTCAGCTGGTTGGGGAAATGGTCTAGTACGGTATCTAAAAGAAAATATTTGTTATGATGAGTGATTCACTGAAGAAACAGAGCATCTGTTGTTTGACTAATAAGGAAAAATTGGGAAAAATGCCTTTTGGCTCTCCATTACATTTATTTTTTCCAAAAGGCCCTGACACACTACAGATGTTCAGCCTTCACACATAAAAGAAAGACCTGTTCAAAGTAAAAAGAAAGTTCTTTCATTTCTCATGTTGCTATTCTTCCACCCCAGATGATCAGTAATTTTCTTTCCCTAGAGGCAAGGAAATTCCTGGAGCTGATTTGACTATATGACATTTAAATAGTTATCTTGAAATATTCATTTTCAAATGTTCATCATCTGCCTTCTCTTCACTGATGAAAACACCAACCATCTAAGAAGGTAAAAAATTATATTCAAGGATGTTTACCTTTCCATATACAGAAGTTTTTGCTCTGAAGGTATTCATTGTGCAGCTGGAACCCCTTCAGGAAGTTGTAGAACTTTGAAACCATCACCCGCTCTGTCAGGATCCGCCGAATGATGCCCATGATGCCACATTCAGGGGTGACCAAGTAAGTCTCCAACTCATGTCCCCTGCCTGATAGAGGAGGCCCTTCTGAAAGATAGAGGAGGTGAACAAATTGTTGCTTTGATACAGTTCTTTTCAATACTTAAAATAACAGAAGGCGTCTCATATTAGCTAAGGAAAAGAAGATCCTAATAAGACATTGCAACATACAAATAAATCAGTGTCAAAACAGGAATAAGAAGAAAATCAATCTTCAGTAAAGCCTATTCCATGAGAAGCAGAGTAGCAACAAACTTGCCAAAACTGGAAAAAGTGATCCGTTATTTGATAGAACTCACTGATCAATTTCCTGTGTGAAGGTTAGGGTAGGTTCAGAATCTGGACCCATTCCTTTCAAAATTAATAAAAATCAGCTTAAAAATAATAATAATTAAAAAAAGCTGGTAGGAGATAGCCACAAAAGAACAGAGTAAAAGGGCTGTGCTAAACAGTGCCTCATGAGATTGGGAAGAGAGCCAATGACTTTCTATCACACGCGTTTATTGATTTATTGAGCTTAGGGCATTGCAACACTTCCATGGAGACAGTGATAGAAACCCATAAACCAAACTCACTATCTGGCTCTGAACAAAGGAAGGACAACCAAGGCCTCTTAGAAAAACACAGGTTTACAAGAAGATCAAAGAAAATTGAAATGGAGTTGCATGTAATTGAAGTCTTCAACAACAATGTATGAAAAGCACCAGCTGCTGAGGCAGACAGAGAACAGAGCACTGAGGTGTTTGTTACAACATGGAGATCACCAAAGGGCCCCTGGCAAAGACAATCTGTTTAAAACCTTCAGTAGTTTTATATTTGCATAAATTCAGTCTAAGAGAGATTAATGGAAATAATATTGGTATTAATAAATTCGGAGAGGAAACCTAGTTAGATACAGCTGACAACATGAAGCCTCTGGATTTATGAGGCGACAGGTAAAACAGAAACATAACTAACCAATGTCAGCAACGCTGTGTTGGGTGCACCTCAGTGAGCGCCTTTGGGTAGGATCCGACGAATGCCAGGCATCCAGGAGGTTGTATGAAAAGACATTGCTCCATAGGCCTGTGCAATGATAGAGAACAGAGACACTTCTTCAGAAACATTCTAATGGAAAATATCCCTTTAAAAAAAAATCTCAGCTTTGCAAGAGGCATCAGAAAGCCTTGAGGTTTCCAAATTATCACCAAAAACTATATGAAATTTCTTCAGCAAGTAGCATTCTGTCCTCAAGGAGGAGCCTGAATAGTTTAAAACATTGTGTGAGGCCTTCAACCACTGTAATTCGTTGCCGCATATGAACCAACATTTTCCATCCTATAAGCAACCATTGTAAGTGAGCAAAATTATGCCATTTCCTATAAAATAAGAGTCTGGTCTACAAAATATGTTATATACAAGTGGATACTCAGTTAAAGGTTTGGAAGCTGCTCCTGGACAGTCAAGAATCAAATGGTTAGAGCACAGTCTGGAATAGTCTGAAGAAAAGTCCTCTAAATAAAAGACATCTTTGCTGTCCCTCCAAAATTTCTTTCTGCACAGGGTCTTTTGAGGGAGATTTTCTCTTTCTATTTGTTGTTCTCATTCCCATAGAGCTTTTCTCACTTTTTCCATCCCACATACAAGAACACCTAAAAATGGCTCCACAGTGCAGAAATCTCCAAAAGTCTCTTGGATTTTGAAAAGTATCTCTTCCTCCACAGCTCTGTCACAAGGCCCAAGAGGCACTCTATCAGAGCAGGCAGTGCCGTGCTTTGCCTTGAAAATCTCTACCAGTGAAAGCTTTGCAAAAGCCATACATTATACAGGATAATATATATACAACAACTCAATAACTTGAGTTGCACAATATAATAATTATTCATCCCATAAATTATTAACAGAAATACAATTTCCTTTAAAACATGACTTGTTTCTAAAGTGAGACAGAAATCCAAGAGCCTTCTGTTTCACAGGAAATCCTTGTAAGAATAGACTCACTTAAGAAATCTAAGAAATGCATAATCAAGAAATCAGATTGGGGCTCTCTGGATCTGCACTTAGTTGTCAAGCAGAGTTCATTTGCACATAATTACTGGCCAGTTTCTGTCAAGACAACCTCATCTCCCAGCAGCTTGAGAAGCTTCTCTGCTATGAGAAGACAACTCCTCTGGTTTCTCCTGTCTTAGTGTCTTCTCACTCTGTAACTCTTCCTGTTCCCTCAGCCCTAGGAGTTACACATTGTTCCTGCATTTAAATTACTTTCAAACATTGTTGTCTCCTCAGAACTTGTTTATAATTACATAGCAAAGTTGCCCTAACCTCTTGCACTGAATTTTCTTTATACATTTATTGGCTGAAGTAAGGGGTCATATCTGTGAGGAAGGATGGTACCTTTTACTTGGCCAACAGAGTTGAAGAGAGTAAACAAGCTCTTATGCACCCCAGCTTTTCTTCTGGAAACAAGACAGTCTTTTATGCCCATAATCTCATCCAGTCTTTCCAGCTCTAGCCACTGTTCTTACAAAAGGCCTTTCCTCTCCCTGCAAATGACACCTTGCTTTATCTTTAAACTAACTATGCAGCTGTAACTAATAGCACATTTTAATAGTAAGCCAAGGGGGCATTGCATGTGGTATCACTAGATGGCAACATTGCTTTAACTCTCCACCTTATGCTTTATAAAGATAACACTCGTGGCTGTGGGATCATCAGGCTCAGGTGCTAAGGCTGAGAACTGTAGTCCCACCCAGCTCTGTGACCTGCCTCCTAAAAGTAACACTCAGCACAGAGTGCTTAATGGAAGAGTAAAAGAAAAAGGGAAGAATGAAGGGATCTCTTCTCCAACATACTCTCCAGTATCTCAAGCTCCTTGATTTAGGATTTCTAGTACTAATGGCTGCATTTGAACTACTGGGTTTCAGAGCCACCAGTGGGATTTACTGTGCATGGATTTCTCCTGCCCTTTTCAGATCTATTCATATTCTTGGATCCTGTGTTTTCTCCTGAGTCTTCTTCCTCAGACAACTCTTTTCTTAACTCATGACATCACTAAAAGCTCTTAGCATAGCTAATAAAGCTGTGAGATTTAGTGCTTCTGTGACTCAGCACAATCTTTTCTTTCTTACGCCCAACTATTGTCTCGTGTTTTGAACAATATGATTCTGGACTCCTCCTGCATAATACAGACATTCACAGCTTCTCTGAATACCAAATAAGGAATACCAGGTGATGTTGCTGGCTGTATGGTTTTATCACTTTATAAGTTAATAATTTTTTATCTGTATCCTTGTTGTCCTGTTGTGCCTTGTGCCTATTTACATGTAAACTATCTGTTTAAGAGCAGATGGACTTGTCTGCGGACAACTTTATCCCAGAGAACCAATGTACAAAGGGGTGTAGTAGAGAATTCTAGTATTAAGCAAAATTAAAACAAGAATTGCATAAAACTTGCAAAACTGTTTCATACATATTACTGGGTGGTACCCAATTTACTGAATTAAGAATGATAAATTTCAATTATTTATCATTGTATCAAAATTCCAAAGTATTTAGAATACTCTTTATCTTGAAAAAGTATAATTAGCAGTCCACAAAACTAGTCTAAATTGCTTCATTTTATAGTAAACTCAGTAACAACATTGCTTTGGCATCTAAGATCATAGAAAATTTGACTTTAAGATTTCAGTTTCAAAATACAAATGTTTTTCTTGTGGAACTCTGCTGCTGGTTGGTTCAAAATGAATGTAATCTGTTCAAGCAGCCCTGAAACATCAGGCATGAGCATCACTATTCAAGACAAAAGCAACAGTGAATAGTGTTGTTTGAAATTTCCTCTAAGTACTTTTAGTCCATCTCTATTGTCTAAGGAATTCAGTCAGAGTTGAGAACAACATGGGGCACAATTGGTTTCAGCCCTGCATGATGCAGGGTACCAGTTGTAACATGCAGGGCTTGCATTATATAAAAATAAAGTACATAATAAAAATAAAGTACATATTTGTGCAATTCAAATTTTTGCACTAGAGCACATCACCTTTCATGAAGCAGATTCGGGACTCAGGAAGCTTCTTCATCAGGCGACCCATGAAGAACTCACTGCCAAAATCCTCTGCACCAATGAAGGCGCCGTATTTTAAGAACCCAACCTCGTAAGGGGTGAACTCCACCCATTCTGCAGAGACATAAAACAAAATTTTAAATCTTAACGTTATTCCTACTTCCCTGCTGGAAGGGCTATGAAAATGCAAAAAGGCAGCTGCAGGATAAACCCTATCTGCAGGGTGACCACAGACTGGTCTTCCTCAGGGTAACTGGTGTCAGCCACTCACTCAGTAATGTTTCGCAGAGTTGTTCATTCAGAACTTTCCAATGACCCTCTCCAGAGAGAATGTAAGTGAGGTTTATACCAAGAGGGGTCAGCCTGAGTTACCCCATATGTGGAGCTAAGGCTAGTGAGTATCTTGGCTGTCCTAAACACCTCCCCAAGATTTCTCCTGCCCCACAGAAGATAAGATCCTCCCACAGCCTAGGCATAATGTCTGGAAATGGAAAAGGAGGTTAAGGAGGGAAATAAATTGTTTATAAATGCTGTGGGTCAGCTGTAGAAAAGGATGCAGTACTGATAATGCAGATAATTTAAATACCAAATGAGCCCGTTTTTGCCATCACCTTTGAACTCTGAAAGGCTGTAATCTTCTTTGATGTTGAGGATCATATAGATAGGTAAGGGATTTTGACCCTGACTCAATGCCTCTTGCTCATCTGAGAGTTTGTGGTTATTTTTCTGTGAATTGATGAAAGAAAAAGAGCAAAATCAAGGGACTTTCTTGGCATAGTATATGGGCTTCCAAGGGTACAGCAAAATATATAGCTGTTTCCCTCTTAATTTTGCTATTCTCTTGACTCATTTTGTGTCCAAACATTTTTTTTTTAACCAAGGAGTGGTCTAAGGCGTAGATCCATACGTTTATTTCATTACAGGTAGAGTTGTAGGATGCTTTTTAAAAAAATGGTCTCCTGTTCTTTCTCATAAATACATCCACTTTTACATGGAGATTTGTTCTCACGGGGTTGAACAGAGGAAAATAAACGAAGAGCACAACTCTTTAGTTAGGTACTCAGATACTCGTAGAAGGAGACGTAGGTTTTCTGCTCTACAGAAGCCTCTTCGGCTGCTAATTTTACGTTAACAGATATGTGGGGACGAAACTCTCAACAAGTTTGCAGAAAACACTAAGCTGGGTGGGAGTTGTTAATCTGCTAGAGAGCAGGAAGTCTCTGCAGGGGGATCTGGACAGGCTGGATCACTGGGCCAAGGCCAACTGTAGAGATTCAACAAGGGGAAGTGCTGGGTCCTGCACTTGGATCACAACAACCCCATACAGCACCACAGGCTTGGAGAAGAGTGGCTGGAAAGCTGCCCAGCAGAAAAGGACCTGGGGGTGCTGGCTGACAGCAGCTGAACATGAGCCAGTGTCATAGGCTAGGAAAAGCCTGATTTTGTTCCAATCGGGGTCAGCTTTTTTGATTGACAAGCAGTTTGTCCAGTGGAGGACAAGCTGCGACTTTTGGCAAAATGCTTAAAAAGGCTGGGTGGGGGGAGGAGCGACCTCTTTGTCTTTAGGGTGGCAGACTAAGGACAGGGAGCCCCGGGGCCGGCCGGCCTCGGTGCCCCCCCACCCCGGGGCGGCTGCAGCGGGCCGGGCGGGCCGGGCCGGGCCCCAATGCTGCCGGAGCCGGGGCAGGCCGGGTCGGAGCTTTAGGAGCCGCTGTCTCGCGGAGAGGCGGACAGCATGGAGAGAGAGAGAGAGAGCTCGGACGGAGTGCCCCTTCGCCCTTGCTATTCTTTTCAAGCTGAAGAAACCAGCGCACGGCTTCTAAACGACTCAGTTTCCCGCCGCAGAGCCACGTGGGCAGCCCGACAGCCCGAAAAGTTTAACCTTTTGTTGTGAGCAGATGGATTTTCCTAAACATCATCTTTCTCCGGAAGAAGAATAGTTATAGCGAATGAACTATGGAAAGACACGGCATGAAGCTACAGTCGGTAAGGGAAGAGTGAAAAGGACTTTAAGGCAAAAGGACAAGGAGTGGCCTAATTTTGGCTGGACATTTCTGGTAAACTATAAAGACTGAACTAGTTTTTTTTCCTGTAACATATAAATGCTTTTGGGGGGATGTAAGGTTCTAGTTAAAAGTGATATGAAGCTTTTTGCTCCTAAAGAAAGAGGAGATTTGTTTTTTTTTTTGGGTCTTGAGATGATTTTGGAAATAGAAAAAGAGAATCTTTGTGTCATACTAGAGGAGGCATCCTTAAACAGTACCCCAGTAAGCAAATATGGCCTATGTGCAGTGTTGAGAGAACTGCTAATGGGTAGGATTTCGCAGTTTGCAGGAGTTCCTTTGAAATCCTCGCAGATGTAGAGCATGGTATGTCTATATAGAACCCAGAGAGACTCCTTTCCTAAAAGAACTGATAAAAGGTTATTTTTAAAATGGTAAAACTGGCTGAAGTTGCAAGTCATGTCTTTTTATGTTAAGTGAAGAAAGGTAAAAAACTTAGAAAGAGAAAGAAAGATGTTTTAGGAGTTTTATTTGTTGTTGTTGTTGTCTTTTTTTCCCTTTTCTTGTTGTTTTTGTGTGTATTAATAAACTATCTTTGTAATTTAAAGATGGGCCTGGTTTGCTTTATATTCTTCCAGTCAAATGAAATATAGAACGTGATTAAACCATCACAGCCAGTGTGTGTTCAGGTGGCCAAGAAGGCCAGTGGCATCCTGGCCTGAATCAGCAGTAGTAGTAGGACTAGGGCAGTGATTGTCCCCCTGTGCTCAGCACTGGTGAGGCCACACCTCATGTGCTCTGTCCAGTTTTGGGCCCTTCTCTATAAGAAAGACATTGAGGTGCTGGAGGATGTCCAGGGAAGGACATGGAGCAAAGGCAATGGAGCCGGGAAAGGTTCTAGAGAAAAAGTCTTATGAGGAGCAGCTGAAGGAGCTGGCATTGTTAGCCTGGAGAAAGGGAGACTCAGGGGAGAACTTATCACTCTCTACAACTTCCTGAAAGGAAGTAGTAAACAAGTGGGTATTGGTCTCTTCTTTGAAGTAACAAGACAAGAGGAAATGGACTTAAGTTGTGCCCGAAGAGTTTTAAATTGAATATTAGAAAAAAATTTCTTCACTGAAACGTTGGTCAGCATTGGAACAGGTTCCCCAGAGAAGTAGTGGAATCACCATCTGTGAAAGTGTTTGAAACTTCTGTAGGCGTGGCACCTGGGGACACGGATTAGTGGTGAACATGATAGTGATAGGATAATGGTTGGACACAGAGACCTTTCCAACCTTAACAATTCTAAAACCCCTTTGTTAATCAGCAAAAATCATCTGCTGGATAACACTGGCATGCTCTCAGGCATCTGTCCCTGGAGCTTCATTTTCCTTAGTAGTCAGTATTCAGTAGCTCTTAGAGAAAACATAGGAAAAATGATACCCCATCGTCTAATGCTTTTTCCAGCAGAAGCCCCCAAAAATCAACACTAGAGATCTGGTATCCCTCTTGCTTCCGCAGTTTTAGCTCCTTTGCATAGTATTTCAAGCTCTCCAGGGAAAAGCAGCTTAGCTTGCACTTGGTCATATGTCTGCGGACTTCAGCAATGGGTCTTGATAGATCCTTGTGTGACCAGTCAGCACTCTGATACAAATGTGACAAAGTCCTGGGGAAAAGAAAGGAAGTGAATTGTCATATGCAGAGAAACTTTCACTTTTTAGACTTAGATTTAAGGTCCACATCAAATGAACTAGCTGAATTTCTTTAAAAGCATCTTTCGGGCTTCATTTTTTATTGAAAATATTTTTTGATTTAGGGGAGTTTCCCAAATCACTAATGAAACTTGGGGGCTTGAAAAAAGCCCCTCTTCCCTGCTACTAAGCTTTATGCACAAGGCTGTGATTTGCACCCTGGTGACTCAGTAGGAAAGATCCTAGAGCTGAAACAAAGAATCAAGGAAAATTGTGAGCAGCACCTAGGCCATTCACTGGCTTGGGCAATGTGCTTTTAATGCAGCAATAAAAAAGCTCAGGACTGAAGCATTACACCTTTCTTTACAAAAATTAAGAGAATAAATACCTCACACAGCAGACTATAGAGGTGATGACTGACGTCTTTGTTCAGGATCTCCTTACCATGTTGAACCAGATGACCCAGTGATGTATGAAATGGCATCCAAGAGACCCAGCTTTTGAAGACCCAACAGATTGCCTAACAGAGATGTCAGTGCCCGGGTGCCACCTCCTGTTGTCATCACTGCTACAACTGGTACCTGTTTAATCATCAGCACAACAGTGGTAAGCAGCACTTTGTTTGCCAGCACAAGTGATCATGCTACATACAGCACAAGAGCTGAGTGAAATGATGCATGTCAGTCCCACAAAAAATTCCAACATTTCATCATTTCCCCAAGCAGGAAAAAAAAATTAAAGCTGTGTATTTTACACAGAAAAAAAAAAAACCAAAACCTAACTGATTTTTATCAAAATCCATAATTTTTGATTGTAAATTTTTACATGCTGGTTTATCAAAATTTATTGTTTCAAGGCATTTCAATATTAGACTGCATTTTCCTTAGCAAAACATCTTCTCTTGAGAGGTCTATTTTGATAATGTGCAGAGCTCATCCTCTCTGTAAGTCAAGCATAATAGGTAGATTACATTTCCTACAAAGTACTTAGAGTATGTAATTGCAGTGATGAAGCCTAATTGTATGGAAATCTAAATTGTGTTACAGGAAGACAAATTTCTCTAAGAAACCCACTGAGAGAAGATGAACCCAATTGACATTTTCCACACACATTTCCAGGCAATTGCATCAAAGAAATACTCAACAGTTTCCTGATTCAAATGGAATCAGGTCAAAGCCAAGTATTCTGATTTGGATTTACCTGACTATAAGGAAATATTTTCTTGCTGGAAAATCTGAAAATAATAGTTAGAAGTACTTCCCTAAAAATTCTTATCCTTAAGAAACTGCTGGGTTTTTCTCACTGAACCTATTGTGCCAATGAGAAATAATGTAGTAATATAATCAGTTTGTGAGCAGGGGCGTAATTTATAATGTCTAAACCCATGCTGTCATATATTACCAAATATGCCTTTAATCCACCTGTCCTGGACAAAGGAGAAAACAGGTGAAGAAAAATTAACCAGCTCTCAATTTGGTTCTTCATTTCTCAAGTTCCTGATCACAGACCATGCTCCTGTCCTAAAGCACCAACCATCCCCATGTTAGCATGGACATTAACAAATATGAACCTGAGCTCAGAAAAGCAGATTAGAGAAAAAATGTTGAATGTCTTTCTTCTGTTTGACAAACCATAGCTGAGATGATGAGCACCAGAAGAGAGAGTCTATAATAAGTCACCTTCTCATCAGCCAGTATTATGCATCACTTTAACTGTTAAATCTTCTCCTTCCAAAGATCTGATAAAATACCTTATGAGGTCTTGGTGACTGAATGATCAGCTAAAACAGTCAGACTATCCAGGTCTATAACGCACAGATGAAAAAGAAATAGAAAAACATTTCTGACTTATGGCATTATGTTTTCTGGAGAAATACGTATCAAGAGGGTTTGATACTACCCTGGCCCACATTGCTTCACCTAAAGTAGAAAATGTAGAAAAGCATTCCTCAATGCTATACATGGTGCAGTGAATGTATCAGGGCTAGTAAAGGAACAATATGCAAAAGGCCATAAGCATAACATATTCCTGTTACACAGCATGTTACAGTCCCTGTGGTCTTCCCCATACCTCGTGATCTTGTAGGTCTTGTTCTAAAAGTAGTGCTTTTTTCAGAGCAGAAGCCACAAACTTCTTCCTTTTCTGTAGGAAATTTTTCTCCTTCGTACATAGATCAAACTCCAAGCGAACATCTAAGTTTCTGGACCTCAAACAAAGTCCAGGGTTAAACAGGGTGTGCACAATCACTTAAAATTAATATCTGGATGCTTGCTTACAAGTTGCAAACCTATTATGAGGCTTAGAAGAGCTGCTACAGTGGGCCCACAAAAGCACTTCACAATGGTATAGGTAAGGTAGAGAAAAGGCTGATGAACTTCAAAAAGTAGCAAAATGTTACAGAAAGACATATTCTTTATTACTACACTGATTTTCATGAAGTGTCTTACATAAATACTGCAATCCATATATGGATACTATAAATAGCGGAATATTTAGGATTTCTTGCCTCAGGACTGACAGATTTTATAAATACAAATAATCTGTGTTTTTTACAAGTGAGGAAAGGAAACATGTATTTTTGTAAATATACAGCTCTACAGATGTTGCAACCAGAAAACATTATTCTTCCCATCTAAACTGAATTTCTATATAGCAGCATAACAGGAAGATTCACCTAGTACAATTAACCATGTACTTCTGGACATGGGTGATGAACATAGGTGAATAGGTAAATATAATCTTTGACTAAATATTTTTTCCCTTAATTACAGAAATAGGTAAGAAGGCAAAAAAAGCATATTTTCTTCACAACCACAAAACCCAAAGACAGAATTTCTTACCAGTCATTTGACTTCACATGTAAATTGATTGTCTCATCCTAGGAAAACAAAAACACAATATAAACAGTGGAGATCATTTTACGCTCTTTCTTTCCCATCAGCACTTCTCTTTTTCTAAAACCCACATTGAGCCACAAAACCACAATAATCAGAAAATCCATCTAAATCTTAAAACTTCTCCAGTTTTTTCCTGCATTATTTTCCTTATATTGTTTTATACTAAAGATAAAGAGAGCAGTACACAGCACAAACCAACACCAGCTCTGCCAGTGTGCTCCATCCTGCCTCATCATTTGCGTTTCCTCTGATCCGCCTTAGTCCCTCAGAGGGTCACAGAAATCCCTTTGTCAGGTGTTTGGCTGTGATTTTTTGTTCTCTTTGGTTCATATGAAAATGTACAGGTCCATAATGTTAGGAATTTTTAGGAAGTTAAGGGCACTAACAGTTACATATCTAAACCTCTACTTCACAGTAATCTAATTAACTCAGTCCCATTGATCTTTGATCTATAGCTTAACATTTATTCTGGTTGGTGTCAATTACCTTTGCTACTGCCACTTTCTCACTGAATGGAAGTGAATCCAGAGGAATAGTGAGAGATGCATGGCAGTCTTTTCTGTCTTCATCTGAAGTACTCTGAAAAATAAATTATAATGTAGAGAAATATACACGCTTTTGTAGAGACAGTACAAAAGCACTGTCTCCAACTCGTTTTTTTTCAAATGGGTCCCTGTCCAGCAGTTTTCAAGTTGGCATCTAATATTTGTATGTCTTAGGGGTTACAATGCTGTTTCAGAGCTCGAGTTCATGAAAGATAGCTCTTTATTCAAAATACAAACTCTTTCCATTTGCTGCAGTCAAGTGTAGAAAACCATGAGTTCACTCTGCTTACTCAAGCTAACAATCACATACCGAGCAGAAATGAGGCTTCTTCTCTGCTAGAGCCATACACAACTCTGACAGGCTGTACTTGATGTAATGAAAGTTCAGGGGCTTCAGAGGTTGCCAGAAAGAGCCCAGTGACAGGGTCTGGCTCTTCTCATATGATCCCTTCACTGAAAACAAGAAGTCTTTTTCTAAAAAAAAAAAAAAAAATCCAAACATGAAAAATGTACAGAGAAGTTAATTATTATGACCCCAGAAATGGAACATTAAATGGTCTTTCAGAAGTTTATATATAAACCCTTCAACAATGCTTAAAAGCTTCCAAACTCTATTTATCCAGCAAGGGAACATTACAAGAAATAGGAGGAGAAGAAAAGCAAACAAGCAAATCAAAAACAAACCACAAAACATCAAAAAACTTATAAACCTGTAGTAGATGTTTTAAAAACTCAGACATACAGGGAAATTGGACAAAATGTAAGTTAAGATAGAAACGTTTTCTTATACTTTAAAGCACTTATAAGATTCATTCCTTTAATTTCACAGTCCACTGTTTCTAGTTAGCACAGACACACTGTAACTGTTGGATCTGTGAACCTGCTTACACACTAACCATCCAGTTCCTGTGCTCTAATTGTAAGAACAAAGTAGGAAAATTACCAGATAAGAAAATAAAACAAAACAACAAAAAAACCCCACACAGAGACAAAAATCCAAACAAACAAAACCAAAACAAACTAAAACAAAAAATAATTTAAAAAACCAAACCAAAACCAAACAAACAAAAACCCCCAAAGCAACTAACCAACCAAGAAAAGTCAGTTAATCATAAAATAAGGGGCTTTTGTTTCTGATTTGAAGTCTAACCTGAAGGTTCTTTCTTTGTCCATCTGTTGTCCACTAGGACTTCCAAGCAGGAAGTTTCACGAGACTGTAGTAGAGATGAACAATGAGAGATTGAAATATATAAAACATGCCATATCTGAATCACTTCACCGCTACCTGTCTTTGGTCACCTGAGTCCCTGGGTCTGGAAAACAGTCCACCCTGTGTTTGTTAGGCTGATAAGAGAAAAACTTTGGCACTCTGAAAATGTGACAGGTTTCAACTGAAAGAAAAATAGTGGTGGTTTTGGACAAGACTGGGAAGAGAAGGGAAATAACAGGGGGGCAATGAGAGTGTGCTGAGACCTCCTGAGGGTAAACTGATGGGCTGGCAAAATCACAGGGATGTCCTTGCTGCCCTGCTCTGGTGAAGCTGGACAGTCAAGTGCTACCTCCTTTAAGTAATGAGTTAAGATCTGCTGAGAAAGCAACTTCCATATCATCCTGTGGAAGTGAGGAAAACAGAATGGCCATGAGGGAGTCACAAAAGAAGATCCCCAAAGGAATGACGCAGTGGCAGGAAGTCAGTGAAAGGCCACTTCAGGCTTTGTCAGTAGGCTTGATATCAACCTGTGATGGTGAACAGGTCTCTGGGTACCCCAAACAACTGTGAACATTCTTTCCTAACACATCCTCCCACAGGGAACAGCACAACAGGATGGCAACCTGTGTCTGACCCCCATTTCCCTCACCTTCCACCTTGCCTGCAGTGAGGTGTTGGGGCACCTGCAAGGTTCACCATTCCCACCACTATCATGAAAGCAAAGATAGAAGGGCAATAATTTAAAGTTACCACTAATACACCGTTGGTCACAAGCTTCTCAGGAGGGACTGGACTGAAAGGGAAAAAAAATGCAATCAGAGGTAGCATCACCTAAAAACATCCTTAAATGAGTACCAAGGAATAATACTTTCCTTGCAGTTCATCTTGTCCAGCATAAACATGTTACTGATTTTTAATTTTAGGAGATACCTGAAATATGTTTGGATTATTTTTAATGATAATGGTAAACAATAGTTGTAACAAGTATGATGACCATAGTTGTTATTATCCTCCCTCTCCTAGCAAGTAATAGGATAAATTAATAACCAGGATGATTCTTGGTAGATAAGGAGGACAGAGTTTTAGCCAGTATGCAACTAATTTCACTGACACCAGCCATTGCTGTCATGCTGGACATTTTAAACTATATTATACTAAATGCTAGCATGTGTTTGACTGCTTGCAATGGGGCATGTCTGTGGTTCCATGTGGGTGTTACTCACATGCTCTCCGATGTAAACTCAACCTCTAGCATCTCCTGCGTCTGTAAAAAATTAATTTATTATAAGCATCTGAATTAATTTTCTTTCTTATTAGCTATGATTATCTATTATTATTCTGGCTCCTGAAAGAGTCCTTCAATCAAATCAAATTTCCTTCCTGCTCCGAGGTATAGTGTGAGGAGTGAAAGCATTTGAGTTAGAGTGATTTTGAAAGTGTTCTCCCTCCTTTGTTAACCATCAGTCCTCGGGCCAAACTGCCCTGTTCTGTTTGGTGGTGAGGCAGGGTAGAATGGCAAGCAGTCCTGCAGCAGTAACTGTTGGGTTAAAACTATCTAAAGGCTTAGGTTTTTACCGTGCAATGTTATCTGAAGAGGGATACTGCTGTATAGAAGAGAGCATTCTCAATTCGTCTGATCAAAAGGACTCCTATAACATGGACAACACATTGACCAGTGCCCAGACAAGTTAAGGCAGACTGCCTGCTGAAACCACTGTGGAGCTGAATACTCATAAGTACCCTACAAGAAAAGTCAGTGAAATAGCAAATCTATAGAAGTATCTAAATTGAATACCCACATCCCATATTGAAGTCATCATGCAGGTATTCAGGTGCACTAAAAAATGAAAGAGTTTGAGCAACTGGCCATCAACTGGTTTTAGCACCTCAGTATGAATATTTGGGTTATTTTCAGGTACATTCAAAAGAATTACAGGGCAAGGAATCAGTTTTTAAGTGAATACTGCAAAATCTGTCCCATGGTATGCCCAAACTCACAAGTGCTTTTACCAGGAAAAGAAATTCTAACAAAGAAACGCTGTGCAATGATGATGAAATTTTCTATTTGCCACAAAACCTATTTGAGCAACAAAGTCAAGAAAGAGGGAAAAAAGGCAACTCTGGTGTCAGAAAAGAACACCTGCTAAGAGGTTTGATGAGCTAGCAAAAGCCTTCAAGATCATGTCCTTGTCTACTTTGCTGACTGAGGTTTGGAAGGTTCTTCACAGGGTATATGAAGTGCATACAAAGAGGAAACAAACTCTCCTCCTACCTATGGTTGCTTTAAAATAACTTATTTAGGACGTAATATAAAAAAAAAAAAAAATTTCCTGTGACCAAGGCAGTTTTATCACTCACCTTTGGATTTAGGTGAAATGTCAAGTGAACGGTTTCTCCAAGCTGGACTTTAGCAACATCAAATAGAACAGTGAAGAGGAGGTCATCTTTAGTGACTGCATTTTCATCATAGACTTTCATCTCAAGAATATTCTGTGAACAGAGGTACAGAATTAGGATCCCATTTTGAGACCTTACAGAGACACAAGATGATGTGCTCAGCATGTGAAGGAAAACAGAGAAAGAACGGGGAGAAGTGAGAGAGCATGCACAACCTTTGCATCCATACAGAGATGAAGATATTCTGAACTTAACACAGAGTCAGGTTTGTTGCTGAGTAGTTTGTTACGTAATTTGTTGCAGTTTGTCCTCCAGAGTAATTTAAATGGCAAAAGCTAGTAGAATCACTAGTATTGAAAAACATATTTGGCCTCCAATTTGATTTGAGGTCACCACTTTTTCCTAAGTTGTAGGAAAGCAGCTAGTGTTCAGGATTTTGTTGCCATTGGTAGAACAAAAATCCTTGGATATAAGCAGCACTGAAAATACATTAAGGATGTACCATATAATTACTTCATGGTTGCATAATTTTATCCTGTAAATTTTAACCAGATCACATGCAGATAATTACCATGGAATCTACAGAAAGCAATATGCTTTTGTTAAATTGCACTGTATAAATCTCCTCCTGTCCCTCCTCTGTCACCTGTCTGTTTGGATGGACAGGAGAGGGTAACAACCCCTCCTTGTGACTAGTAGCTGGATGGTAGCTGGATATGGGCTGGCTCAGAGATGCCTCCCAGAGTGCTGAGCAAGTGAGCCTTAACTGCTATTTTCTTAGTTGGGCAATAATTGAGGCCTCCCTCAACATATTCAGCAGCTCATTTTCATGCAAATTACAGGGATCGCTTATCTCAGATTCTTACTTATGCATCAGATTTAACTGAAACTTGCTAAGAGGCTTGATGTTTATTAAAGATACACGGGTAGGCTCATGGTCTCACACACAAACACATGGATAAAAGACAGTGAGCACGTGAACTAACTTTGTTGTCTTAGAAGTTCATAATGTTTGTCTTAGAAGTTCATAATGTATCTCAGAAAGGTCCATACCTAGATGTCATAAGTGATTGACTACACAAATACACTGAAAGGAAGCCAGTCCAGAATCCAAACATTCAATTTTGACATCTATCATTCTGCAAGAAACCAGCAATGGAGAAATGGCAAATGACCTTCAGTTTGCAATTTATTTTCAGAAGACAGAAATGCTGCTGACCTTTGAGGCCACCTATGCAAAAGTATCACACTGTGGTCAGCCCTGTCCATGACATTTGCTAATTGGAACATACTGTCTAGAGGCAGAGATCAGCAGCCACAGCACCTTGGTTTACAGGCCAGCCATAAATAGTCTGCAAAGAATTACAGAAGGTGATGGAGGTCATATGCTTAAAAGCAATAGTCTGCAGTTAGCAGAAGGCAGGCTTGCACTGAAGAGCAGATCTGTTTTCCTAGCTCTGATACTGAAATAGAATATCTTTACCTGGCTTAAATGACTGATTTATTTTCTGAGTGACCAACAGATTCACAGTCCCAGATACTCCCAGCTAGCCAAGAGAGGCATGCACAGGTTGCTGGCTGGCCTGGGGATCTCTGGCTGCACCCCTGGGATGCTGTGTGGGAAGCAGCCAGGGTTGTCCAGGCAGTTCACTTTTTCTATCTCTCCTGACAGAGAATATGAGGGCAGCATCACTGGGAGCCAGGTAATGAGCAGAAATCCTTGGTTGTGTGCCACCAGCTCTGGGAAGGGTCACCCTCCTGGAGCTGTGGGAGTTGTGCCCAGCACAAGCCTGGGACACCCTTTCTAACCGTTTGTCAGACATTCATCAAAACAGATGCCCATCAGTAAACACTGCTGTTCCTGGTAAGAACCAGCACTAACATACCCAAACAGGTCTTTTCTTCCACAGTGACAGTGTATTATATGGTTTTACTGAGCTTGGCTACCATAATTTGGGAAGATGAATACCTCAGCAAAACACAAGACAAGAAAGGAGAAAACCACCAGACCAGCAAACTCTGGTTCTGCTCAGAGGGTAATGAGCACAGGAATTGCAGTATGTACAGAGAACCCTGCAAGAGCCTTAACTGCTGAGCTTTGGTTGTCCCAAATCCCCAGGACACAGTTTTGCAGCATACACTCAAGGCACAGCCACCACCACGCTGCTGTTGCCACACGCTCAAAGTTACCCCAGCTAATGCAACACATCTTGTCTCCTGCTGCAAATTTACTGAAAGTAAACATAAGGTCTTCCCAAACACTACTTCTGAAGAACTAGTTCAAGCTGCTTCTGTGGCCAAGATATTTTTTTAGCTGTTCTGTGTGGTATTGCAGCTTTGAAAAATCTTTCAGGAAGAGCAGGTGCTCGTGAACAGGAGTTGCAGATCAGTGGGTGTTTGTTCCCATGCTGCAATGTTTGTCCCCTGCCTTCCACCTCTCTGATAAACCTGCAGGTCTTCATGAAATTGTGCCTCACTGACATTTTGAAAGAAGTCATAATTTTTTTTAGGTTTGCAGGGAAAGCACTGGCTGTAGGCCACAGATGGGCAGACATGTGAAAGCTGAAAGCTGTACCAAACAGGACCAGTACCACCCAACTGTGGAAGAAAGCCTGAGAACGTGTATCATGGGCAACTTCTGCAATCAAAGGCAAGAGGGATTGTTCACTGGAGACTCTGTGGTGTAGGAACACATTGAGCTCTTCCAAATGCTCTTCTGGAGGAGTTTATCAATTCTTGAGAGAGCCAGGGGACTGGTTTGCTGATTTGCCACTTTAGAGAGTCCTGATCTGGCACCAACATTAGAAAATGAAAGCAAGTAAAGCAGAGATTGATTGCCCCTGGTGTGAAGTAAGCTTGGTTTACTTAGCTTACCACTGATCTTTGTGAACTGCTAGACCCTGATGTTGATGCTGTCTTTTGGAGGGAGAAGATAGTAAGTCTTGAAAATCTTCTTAAGCTTTAACATTTATCATCATGATAGAAGTTCATCAAGTTCTCTTTTGCAAACTTCAGCTGTTGCTTGGTGACTTTTTATTTATTTATGGTCATTATAAAGGAATAGTAAAAAAGTACAGCCCTTTGATGTTTTCACTACTTAGCTCATACATATCTTTTACACTATTCAATTTACTCTGAAATTTTCACATTTATTAGTGAAAAGCAGTGATGAAAAAAGGAAGAGAAAAAGTGAAAAGTGATAGAACACTATAGGAATGCTTATGAAATATCTTGGTTATTTTTTACATATCAGAAAATTAATTTTGCTGCTACATTCTACTCCAAAATCCCTTACTCCTATCCTTGTAGTCCTTCACACATACTTATTTCTATTTTTATTTTGCCCTATATATTGATCACAGAATGACCTCTCTGCCCCAAAAGAAAAACAAATGCACTCTGTGTCTTACCTTTACTTGGCTCTGGATCCTGAAGCAAAATGTTTCATTCCACACTGGATCTTTGCAGTTCTTAATGGTTTTGGTCCGGGCAGTCTCCGGGGAAGCAGTGGGCAAGGACAGGCTTACGTAGCAATCGGTTTGGCTAACTGCATTGGAAAAGATATGTTGTAACTAACAGATTAGTACAAATATCTTAAAGCTTAGCCTTATAGCCCTGAACGTATACAGCAAATTGCAAAAAAGAGGTGTTTTGATAACTTTTCCAACAGCTCTATATTCAAAACCATTCACTACTATTTGTTGCCTCCTGCAAGTAGGAGCTCAGGTCATGAATGGAGATTCAAAGGAACTACTGCAATAAAGACAACTGGCAAGAATAGAGTACACAAAGCTAGTTTGACTTAACAAACCCATTATTGGTATGTCCCCTGTTGGTTGCAAATCAAGAGATTTCTGTGATTGAGAAGAAAAACACCTATGCATTTTAAGACATCTTTTTAAAGAGTAAAATACTTTAACCACTTTCCCCCTCTGGTCTGCTGCCCCCACATATCTGTAATCCAGTCCATGTAATGAGCTGACTGTCTCACTCAACATATGATCACATCCCTTCACCATGAAAAACATTATGCAAAAATAACACTGCACTTTTATCTTACTGTGATTTAAACTCTGAGCCCTGATGGAGAAGAAAATTCTAATTTCTGAGAAAAGTGATAATGTCACAGAAGGTTGCACAGTGAGCTACAAGTACGGCATTAAATCTTAATATACAGCAGTTGTTTTGGATTTGTTTTGTCTCCAGAGCTGTCTGGGTTGGCACAGCTATCACAGAATCATAGAATAGCCTGTGTTGGAAGGGGTTTTAAAGATCATCTAGTTAAAGATCATCTAGTTCCAACCCCCCTGCTGTGGGCAGGGGCACCTCTCACTAGACCAGGTTGCTATGTGTGCTGGGAATGCCACATGGTGTGGATGAATTGTCTCCTGTGGGTTACCAGAGTTTTCAGGTGAGAGGTGAGTTGGGTACTTGTATACCCATGCAACTAACTTTCCCGTTTTGTGTGTCAGTCTGATATATGTGGAGTATTTGGTGGTGGCTAGGATTCTCTCTAATAGTGCTAAGGAGATAATTGATATTTAGCAGGGAGCAATACAGGGCATTTGTTCCTAAGAGCATAAGAGTTGATGCCTCATGAACCTGTGGTAGTGAACTGAGACCCTGACAATACAGTGAAGAATGGTGGGGCTCAGTCTCTCTACACTGTCATCCACTCTTTCCAGCCCTCCCATTTTAAGAAAATCTGCTGTCCTTTCTAGGGAATTGACATTTCTTTTGTCTGCTGGGCAACTACAGCTGTCTCCAGTGTCTCCAGCTCTAAGAACTTGTTGTGTATTCACAGTACAGCTCAGATTTGGATATAAAAACAGGCAGCTTGGTACTGTGGGATACATGGTGAGAGGCAGCATGACCAATTGAGTAACCCCTGGAAAAGGTCTCAAGACAAGTTAGATCCAGTCCCAGCTCTGTCACAGACTGCTAAGTCACTCTGGGCAATTGGTTTCATTTAAATTTATCCCGCTTCTCCATCTTCATTTCCCCACCAATAACACAGTGATAACTGTCCTTTCCACTTTTGTAATCTGCTTGGATGTGACTCAGGAAGAGAGTTTGATCAATAATTATATAATTCTTTCTCTACCAGTCTCTTGGTTCTCCTTCCACATTGTCTTTAAACTTGTGAGGTAAACTATGTTGCAATGAATAGGTGTTGCTTAAAGCAATTTGTGCAATCAGGGATATGATTTATCTTTCAAGTCATCTGATACTGTCTGAACATGAAAACCTCTTCCAGTTTTTCAGCATGCACTTGATTGTTTTCCCCTTACTGCCCATATTAGGTAAGAAATTACTTTAACATTGCAATAATGTTTAAAAATATCCTAATATTACATACAGGAATTACAGACATCTGCATTTGCAATTTTAAAATGCAAATATATGCAATATACCCATTGATAACAATTTATTGGTAATGAAACTATTTCTTTAGCTGTCTCCCACACACTAATTTCGAAAACTCTTTCACTGATTTTTAACATTTGAAAAAGATTGTACTAACTTTGCATAGTTACTTCCTCAGATGGTGCCAGAGGAGCAGGCTGTTTCTTCAGCAACTGCATCTGCAAGTTATGCTCTAATGATGTATGTGTGTTTTAGAGAATGTGTTCATTTATGGTCTGGGATATCTCTTTGTAGTACGTACAAGCTATGACTCCTGGCTTAGAAGAAAGGCATTCATTATTTTCAGAGTATCAAAGAAGTGCTAACTTGTGACTTAGAGCTGTGGGAGGTTCAGTTCTCCATCCTCATTGAGCACAACAGACCTGAGAGGTTAGTCTAGTCTTTAGCAAGGCGGTTGACCCTTAATAAGAGCAAAAACAGAGTCCCACAATCTGATGATCCACATTTAACACTAACTAGGTTAGCAACCAGTGAGGTCTCAGTCTCAACATAGCCTAAGACAAGAATGTAGATAGAGACAAAGATATTTGACTCTGAAAACAAGCAATTAAAGGCAGGATGCTGCATGAAGAATAAGATTATATCCCAGAACTAAAATGTTGCAGGATGCCTCTGACAACTAATGTATACAACACAAATTTAATTAAATTTTGGACCAGATCCCAAATACACAGTATTAACATACGTGCAGGAGATGGGATTTAGCACTGAGATCTTTTGCATACATTTTAGCCCTGGAGAGGAACATGTGGATGCTCACTCAGTATCTTCCATGATGCATTCTCTTCCACTCTTTTCCCCCATCCACCATAAAATGCTTTAACTCCTACCAGCTATTAAACATACCCAAATTGAAGAGGATTGACTTAGGCAGCCTCGCATATGAGAAAGAGCTGAAAGACTTGAGTTTGCTAATTAAACAACAACAAAAAGATTGTCAAATAAGCAATTCTGTTATGTCCAAATGATTGATACAAAGAGGATAATGATTTGTGTCTCTGTGTGAACAGAGGCAAAAATTAGAAGACTGCTCCAGCTCTTAGAAGATTAGCTCTAGCAAGACAGATTTTAAAAACATTTTATGTATCATTTCAGACTGTACTAGTACCCAGATATGTATGAAACAGTGACAGACAAGCTAAATTTCATCCTGCTTCAAGAGATGAGGACCAACCCAGGTGAACCTATAATGTGTCATATGGAAATGCTGCCACATAATATCCATGTTTATGCTGGAAGGCAGAAAACAGGATAATCATATCACATCAATTAGTCCATGAAAAACAACTAAGCCATTTCCCTGCTAGGGTTGAATCTCAGGGAAAGAAGTGATAGACAGTTTTATATGGTACACCAGCCCAAGAGATCAATTGACAGATAGCTGGATGCTGTCTCCAAAACAACTCCAAACTTCCTTCTTTGACACATGTGAAATAAGACTGTAAGTTCCTTGGAAGAGTTGCTGCCTTTTCATTCTAAATAGGTACAATTTTTGAGGAACAAGGCCTAAATTCATACATAGAGTCTCCAGGTACCATCACAATACAGTCATCAAAATGAAAAAACACAAGAAGCAACACAATGTAATTCAATGTAAGAGAAACCTATGCACAGCTCAACTGCAAATCAGTCATTTCCACAGGCATACCCTTTTTAGGCTTCTTAAAAGCATTGCATTCACTGTTCCCACCCTCAGATAATCAGCCATTAAGACCCAAAATGCTGTACATTTTTGGAAAAGAGGTATCATCAAGCAGTCAGATTTTCTTTGTTCCACCTTAGACCATCTCGGGGTGATAATGTGGTGCAATCACAGCTCTATCACAAGCTTAGATTTTTAAGAAGGTTCTTTCATTTCCTTTTAAAAATAAACTAGCCAAAGCTAAGTCTTGGTCAGACATCAGCACTGTTGATGCAGACACAGAGGGTAGTTAGAGCATATGAAGGAACCATTATCGGAAGAAAATACCATAGAAACAGGTTTGGAAACAGGTTGCAAGCAGTACACACAAATGCCTTGGATTTCAAAGAAAACAGGTGTGGGAACAATACCAATACCAGAAAGAGCTGAACCACCAAATCAACACTCATAAATTTTCTTTCTTCAGGAAGCCTTCACAAAAATGTTGTTCACCCAGTAAAGTAATAGAAACAAAATTGTTTTAAAAGTTTAGGTAAAACTTTTTTGTTTTCTTAAGCATCATTATTTTGACTCAGAAATGCCTCTGACAAGGCATTCTTGGTCAAGATTGGTCCTAAACAAGTAAGAAAAGACCAGCACCTTTGTCAGGAAAATATTCAGAACTATTGTCAATTAAACAGCAGAATACGACACAAATAATAACACCAAAATTTGGGAGTGAATCCTACTTTTAACCTTTACTGGCTACTATTGCAGCACTATATTGTCTCCTGCTGCGAGTACAGTCGTAGGAAGTGCCCAAGAGAGGAGCCATAGTCCCATGAGGATATTCTCATGTATCTTCTCAGCAGTACAAACTATCACAGCCACATCACATCTAGCTTCTCTACTTTGCATTGGCCTCCCACATAATAGCAAATCAGGTTCTCAGTCCTCGTCAGCAAGGTAATGAGTGTCCTCCATTCGGCAAAAAGGTTGCCTAAAGCTCCAGAGACCATCACTGATAAAGGACCTCAAGCTCTGAGAATCTTGCCTGTGGGCAAGGCTTTCGCTGGCACTACTCCAGGTGTTCAAAACCTCCACAGTGACCAAGATACACTGCAGGCCTCATTGCATTGTGTTTTTGTCATACCAATCACCTCAGCAGTGTTCATCTGCACCCATTGGTAAGGACTCGAAGAGAGACAGATGCATAAAACAAAACGTGTCTCTGCTCAGAGGGCAGAGAAAGAATGGATTGCTAAGGACAGACACCAATCACACTGTGTAATGCATAACTGGATGAACTGCAGATACTGCTGTTTTTGATGAAACCAGAACAACCAGGACAGATACTTGGGTAGGTAAAATCTATCAGGAGTCAATGAACAAAAATGTGTTTAAATATATTTTTCATAGCAAAATATCAAACATGAGAAGTTGTACCTTTGCCCTGTGTCCTGGTTCCAGCCAGAACAGGATTAATTTTTGCAGTAGGCAAGAGGGGGCATGGCCAAGATCCAGAGGTTATTGCTGGGAGAGGAGGGAATGGAATCTCTTCGTTAATATTGTTGCTGTTACTGCTTCCTTTCTTATCTCATTGCTGTTTCCAGTAATGTTCTTATCTCAGCCCATAATGTTTACCTTTTTTTGACTCCAGTTCTCCTCTACAGCCTGCCCAGCAGGAAAAAGCAAGTTGCACTTTGTTGGGAGAGTCTTAGTGGGAGCACTAAATTGGGAAGTACCACACCTAAACCATGACAGCCCACCAAACAAATACATCAAAAAATTTTGAAGCAATTCCTGTAATGAGTAAACCTTTTTTATCAATCTTCCATTCTTTATGAATTACCAATAATTATAGGAATTGAACAATTGAATTATCAATATCTGTTATTTAATAATTTTTTGAATGTCCAAATAGCAACTAATAGTACTGTCAACACAGTTCTATTAATATTCAACTTGTGGTTAATGTTTAGTATCAAGCTAAGTATACTTCAGTCTTAAACTCAACACACAATTGTGCAACAGTAAGCAGGGTATAGGGTAAAATATGATCCTTATCAAGGATGATCAAAAATTCCAAGGTACAATAATTTCAAAGAAGATGTGGGAGACAATATGCATGGGAAAAGGCAATGCTCAGCTCATTTTCTTAAATGGTGAGAAGGCATTACTCAGCTCAGCCCAAGGAAATGTATAAACAGAAATCTTATTCAGAAATCAAATAACACGCTTCTTCATAATTATCTCTTTTCTGAGTGCAAACTAGAAAGGTACTTCCTGAGCAGAGTCTGCCACTGCCTTTTAACTCTGCAAGCCAAATGTCAGAGGAAGAATGAAGGATCTTGAATTACCACATGGACCTGTGTCCTCTCAAAGCACCGTGTGGTTCTACATTGCTGCCATCATCACCTACTCATTCCAGCCTCTCTTCTCCACCCAGACTTCTCTCTTTTCATTTCCATTGCCTCCACCCTTTTCAAACCTGTTTTAAAACAGGTTTTGACATTTTAAATATTATAAAATATTTTGAAAGCTGTTTCAACCACTTGTTAACTAGAAGCCCCACTAAACAAGAGGATTATGAAGTCCACTAGGAACACATAGTACCATCACAACAGAACTTAAAATTCATACCTGTTCAAGGAAGGACAAGAGTTTCAATGCCACCTGCACTGGTACAGTATGAGAGCACAGTAGCTGATCTCACCTTTCCTTTTGAGACAGAGATGAGCCTACCATTTAGCTGAGATCCTTTACTTTCAGCCAGTAATCAGTTCACGTTCCTAATGCCTCTATGAGGCTCCTGGTGTCCTTGCTGAAGCCCTGGCTTTGGAAATGAGGAACTATGGTTTTGAGAAACTCTTCTTTAAGACTACACCAAGAGTCTAAAGGAAGCCATGGAGGACCATGACACACAATACCTTTGACCACCAGAACAGCTTTCTCTTCTTGCACACAGAAGCATGCAGAAGCCAGCATGCCTGCAAGAAGATGCATGTACACCTACATACAACTCACTGGTACCTAGCAGAAGAGATACAATTATTTCCACAGGTGTAAGGAGATGTGCAGAGCAAGTAAGGATCTCCTTGATTATAAATAGCATTATCCTTTTTAGTGGCAGCTTATGCTGCTGTAAAGGCACAGAGGAGGCTTTTTGTCTCCACATTATTTACCATTACAATACAGTAAAATTGTATATAACACAATATACACTACACTCCATTAAAGACTTGAAAGACTCCAAAGACTTGAAAAAGGGGGAAAAAAGGAATTAATCTTCTAGATTAGAGAGTACAAAAAACAGGTAACCTGAGGGAAACTAGGTTTATGTGTGTGTTTGGTAACAATGAACTGGGGAACAGCATGAGCAGACTTTGTTTGCATGAGTGGATGAAATCAAATAGAAGACTGAATAGAAAGGAACAGAGGTTGTTAAGAAATGCAGATATGAAACTGATTCACATGATCTGATTCACTGAGATTATCCATTCATTTTTACTCCTATTATTAACTGTGGTTATGACTTTATAATAAACATCAGTCAAGGCCAGGCCTCCATTTCAACAGGTACCTCAGAAGCTATGCAATTAGTTCTTAAACTTGATCTAATCAGCTTAGAATTACAGTAAAAAAGCCCTGCTCCAGGATATGACATCACAGGGAGGATCTTCTTGTGATTACTGGTTGCTTTTATACCTGTTTTAGTTTCTTAACCAGTTAGGAAATCCCTGTTTACAGGATTTGTTGCAACTTGGCAGTTATCCACATAGCAACTTCTCTGTCCTCCTGCAGATTCTTCTTGCCAAGCATTTGTTTTTGGCTCTTTTAGGCTTTCTCTCCATTAATGCAAAAACAGCCTGTTTGAGGAGGCAGTGACATCAGGAACCTTAAATTAGGTGCCCTGAAAAGACACTAACGCTCTTTTTAGAGGATTACTCTTAAACCATTGCAAACATCAGTGACCATGGGAAGCAATTCGACCCTAAAGTGAAAGTGCCATTAGCACTGGCCAGCCCAGGCAGCTGCCTGTTGGCACTGCCCATGTTGCCTGACTGCCCTCTTTGCACAAAGACTGCTGCCACCCTCTCACACCAGTGCTACAGAGGCAAAGTAAAAGGAAATACACACAGCAGGTTGTGAGCGTATCTTCAGAACTTTCCATACACACTAGTTTCCTTTGGAGAACATAGCATTGAAAGGGGTTTTGTTATTTTGATGGTGTTACACAGCGTTTAGGTGATATAAGGAAAACATTGGAAGGTATTGCTACCTTCCAGCTTTTAAAAACAATAGTCAGTGTAGCATTGTGAGCTTGCTATGAAATTACATAGCAACATGCTCAGATTTCATGAGGCCCAGATTTAATACTATAGCTAAAGAGAAGGCTAAAGAGAAGCCTAAAGCTTTATCTAATGAGAATTCTGATTGAGATTATATTTTCTTATTAAAGAAAACAAACAAAAAAAGTAGCTGTAGACTATTCCAGGAAAAACTTTTTGTAGCCTTGGACTTTTCTAAATACCAATTAGGATGTGTCACCAATTCTAAAGAATTTTTTTGTCTTCTGAATGGAGTATTTCTGTTAAATACACATATGTAGAAAATGTTCATTTTATATTTTGCTTGTAGCCCATGAAGCAAACAGGTTTCTCTTCCATAGATGTCAATTTGCAGTGTAGAAGGTATTTTATCTCCTGAAAGATCAGTGAACCCAGCCACTGAGAAAAGGGCCATGCAAAACCAGATTTGCCAGCTGTGCCAGCCCATGGCCTACTCTGACTCCAGTGGCAGCCTCTGGGATCAGTGGGTGCAGGGTGTGCTCCAATGGGACTGTGCACAACAAGGCAGGTGTGGGCAGCCACTCTGAAAACAAGATCTGTTCTGGGCAATCTACACAACACCCATCCAGCTCTTGCTAAAAGCAGCACATGGGGTGAAATGCAGGGGTACTTTCCTAGCAAACAAGTCTCTCCAGAAAGTAACTGTGCCATGGCTAAATGTTAGAAATGCAGAGCCTGGCATAAAGTTGGCTTCTATGAAAAAATTGTGGGATGTGAACAGAAAAGCTATGTCCTCTTCCAGTGATCTTGTCTGGTGCACAGACTTCTGGAAAACAAGAACATGGAGAGCCCAGGCACCTCAGCTTGTGACTTTTGCTCCTGATGCTGTCAGTGAGTCCCCATTTGCCTGGTGCCACAAGTAAGCCCTGACAGACAGTTGCAAAGAAATCACGTCCTCCAGGCAGACTTTACAGAAACATTAAATGTATTTATGAGGGTTTGTGACAGCCATGAAGCTGTCTCAGTTTTAAAGCCAGAGATAGAGGCAGTCATATAATGATTAACATTCTGCAATTCTTGAGATAAATACCAGGGGGCAGTTGTCTTGGTGTAAGAGCTGACGTATCTAATATGCAAAAAAGTCCATTTCACACCAGCCTGAAAAGGACCGGGTTTTCTCATACAGGCATTTCTGCTGCCCATGCAAGGCAAAGAGAAAAAAAGAAATGTCTGTAACTATTTAGTTAGCAATATAACTGTATAGACCTCCCCAAAGAATAACATCCTGAAACTGGGAATGGTGTTTTCCTGTGACACTGAGAAAGAGCATCTGGGCTCCTGTCCAGAGCAAAGGGAGATAACAAGTATCAAAATAAGATCACTTAATGGCCTCCAGAAGCCAATAACTTGGGGTATGAAAATTAAATGCAAACACTACTGTTGACTCAGAAGCCAGATCTCTCTCAGCCACAAACCTCAGGAACCACAGACCTCTTGGGAGAGCATGGCAGGGAAAAGCATGGTTCAGTATTTGTTGTACCCCAAAGTATTTATTATAAGCCAGTTCTGGGGACATACTCTGAATCCAAATGAGACTTTGGACTGGTCTGGTATCAGTATTCTTTTACATTTTCACTAGGAAAATTTAGCCAAACTCAAACATGCCTAGAAGTTGCAACAGCTATGTCTTCCTGATATGTTCTACTTAGATTATAGTTACCTGATAACCTTCATAATTAGGGAGCAATTCACTCTGGTTCATGAGTAAGCCTTATTCCTAACAGACTTAAATGCATATTAGTAGCCTAATTCTTGTCGTTACACTTACACCATGTACAAACACTACCTTTTGTCTGATACAAAGTGAAAAGGTCAATGATTAGAGGTGATTGCCATAGCTAACCCATAATAAAGAAGTAAGTCCTATCTTATATGACATGTGCAAGTCTTAAGCTACATGTCCATGTGCAAGACATGGATGCTGTGGGTAGCAGTCCCTCTGAACAAAGCAGGGCCATTAGGTGTGCAATGCCACAGCTGAAGGAAAGCAAAGTGCACCCATGCTTGACAGGCAGTCTTCCAAAACCAGATTCTGACTCCAACAGAGCACCGATGGCTCTTTGCAGATGGAAATATTTCTGTGCCATCTTTCAACCCTCTGTCCTCATCTCTGTCTCCCTTAAGAGCTGTAAATTGTACAGAAATTGTTATTAAAACAAACAAATGTGAGCCACTTAAAGAATTGTACTACTCTCTCACACTGGGTTTCTCATTCAATGTAATGCTTTTTAACACAGTCTCATCTCTTGTGCTGTGTATCACACCATGTGGCATGGATACACTAAAAAATTATTTGCTCTGAGAGAGTGTACATGCACAGGGGAGATAAAAACTCTCTACTGTGACACTGGTAACTTGGTTCTGATTCCCAGAGGGAAAATAAAATGTGGTGCTCTCTTGCACACAATAAAGGCAACTGGAATGGGGAATGGATAAAGCAGCTCCTCTAAGACCCTGTCACCTAACACTGCTTCTGCCTCTTTCTAGCAGAGACCTTCTTCCACATCTAGCTTTGGAAGCAAATCTCCAGTGTTATAGCTTCAAACCTGAAGTCAGGTAATCATTCAGCTGCTCAAAATGAAGATACAGGAGAATAGAGACTAATAAAAGATAAACAGCTAAGATAGATTTCTGGAAGTTCTATTGTCCTTAAGAATGTAAAGATCATAATTTCCAACCATTATAGAATGCTGATAGAGAAACATCCATGATTTTAAGGCCAGAGGCACACATTTGGTTATCAGCTCTGCAAGGTGGTTGTCTTGATGCTGGTGCCTGTCAGGGCAACCTAGAAATTTCCTTGGGCTGGTAACACACCAGAAAACAGTTCAGCTGAGATAGAAATGTCAGAGAGGGAGTTGAAACATCCTTTCAGTTTTCTCTAAAGATTGGCTGTTTTCAAGAAAAGCCAATATCCCTGTACTACACACAATGGCAGAAAAGCAAGAATTTAAAAGGAATTTCCATGGAGGCAAATATACTTGCTCTGCTCACTTGGTCTTATTTGATACACAAAGGTTCATGTTCAGTTCCTTTCCATTTTGTTCCTGACTTGTTCTTTCTTTCTGAGTCAGATATTTGAGCTATTGAGCTTTCTTTCTCCCATCTGAGTAACTGCTGAGATTCTTCTCTCTTCACTTCCATTTGCACCCATTCCAAGTCCTCAGAAACATTTCAATAGTACTTGTTTAGCCTGAAAAGTCTACTTCGAATACATTTCAGTGAAATTTTGACTTTGTTGTCAAAGAAGTTGTATGACAATAAGATATATAATGCTCCTTCTATTTTTTTTCTTTAAAGCAAAAAGAAATTCAAGAACTACAACTCAGAATTAACACCTGAATTTGTTCATCAAAACTGGCTTTGAACCTTGTTAGCAGGTAAGGTACTTTACAGTACACCACAGTAGACATTTGAGATTTCCACTAATAATAGTAATATGCTATAAACCAAAAGGTATTTTTATATAAAACCATATTCAAAGCATTGTCCAAACTCAAATATGCATCAATACTTGAAGCCATGGTGTCACTTCATACACAGATAGCAGTTACAGTGCCAGTAGCAAGCATATGCTCTCTATTTTCAGAACTGAACTACTAAAAAGTGCAAAAAACAGACTGCAATACTCACACAAATCTGCCTTTCTCAGATTTTTCATTCTTATGATTTTCACAAAGAATGAACTGCAGGGGCATTCATCACTCTGCAGAAAAATGAAAACATTTATTACCTGCACTAATGTTAAATTATTTATGCTTCATAAAACATGCTCTCCCACAAATTCCTGTTGCAATTTTCAAAGCCACACAGCCAAATTGGACGATTAACTGCTTGCATTACTTTGGAAGTTAAAATTACACCTATGTAGAGTTTAAAAAATGGGAAAAAAAATTGAGGGAATATTCTGCTGTGTGTATCTGTCATTGAGAGAAGAAATAATTTTTTGTGGCACTGTTTGGTGAGTGAGGCACCATCAGCACAATGCAGCACAACATGAAAAAAAGCAGATGCAAAAAGACAGCTTTGGAAGAGATGTTAACAAAACTTCCCCACTTAAACCAGATAATGGATATTTGCAGAAGGATCATTAGCTGAAATATCAAGTGCAGAAGGAAAGGCAAACAACAGATCTGACTCAAAGCAATTATTAATTCTTGCAGATTTTAGTACCTGAAACTTTAGCTATTGCTTCACTGAAAGCATTACCTAGTTCCTCTCCTATTCTCCACTAGCAAAATGACTCCACCAAATTGCTTAAAGTAGTTATGTCACTCCTTTTTCTAGTTAGGAATTGATCCAGGTGAGAAGTTAAAAATTCTCCTATCGCTCTTGAATTATGATAAGCTGACCTTGGCCTGGTTTTTATGTCTAACTCCAAAAGAGAAGGGCATGTTTTAGTGTCATTTGTCTGGGTTTAGGTTCTGGGTGGGAAAAGTTTCCCCTCACCCCCCTATCTCTAAGAAGCCTTCGCTTTTATTCTTGGTGCTGTTTCAGTGGTTAAGGGCAAGGGGAAGAGCAGAGAGGACAGTCTCTTTCCGTGTTTTCTGTGCATACTTTCCACACAAAGACCATTGCCAGGTTCTGTTCAAAAGGATGAATTTGTAGATTCTTAGTGTTTCTTTGACCAGATTGGTTAGACATTCACATGTGTTATTTCTTAAGCCCTGGGGATGCCCCATTTGAGATCTACAAGCATCAATGCACATTTATGTTAACACATATCCATGTATATGGAGAGAAGCTCTATAATCTCCATTATACAACCAGGGAGGCAGGGCACAGAATCATCAAATAACTTGCTCATAGCAAACTGAAGGTTAATTTCAGAACTGAGAAGGAGACAGAGTATGTTCATTCCCTGGAACCCAACAGACAATTTTTGGGCTTTCCCTCTCACTTATATTCCATTAAATAAACAAACAAACAAAAACAACAATTAAAAAAAAAAAAACTACCAAAACCAAAAAGACCCCCCACAATGCCTGAGACAGATCACGATTTTTTTGTGCATCAGTCATGCACAAATATAAAACTAAGACAATCACTACTAATTTCTGGTTTTAGACAGCGACCTTTTCTGTGTGCATCACTACCAGGTGGCTACCTGGGCACCATGCATATTTATAGTCACAGCTGGCAGATGCTGCACTGTGAAAGAGCACAGTGCAGTAATGCTTGAGTCAAACCACAGATTCATCCCAAATTCACAGAAAGCTCCTGTGAGGCATTCCAGAATGGTTCCCAGCCTCTTTGTGAAGCACCCACTGTGGCTGAACTTCACTACCAAGAATGCCTCCATAAGGCAACTAATACTAGCAAAGGTATAAGTTATCCTTACATAAATAAGTAAATACATACATGAAATTAGAAAGAAAAGCTCACAAGTCTTCTTCTACCGACCAGAATCCCAGCCACAAACCCACCCCAGGCCATCTTCAGCTCCTAGATCTTTCACACCCTTACCTCACAAGCACTCCAGTATGAGCCCATCCTGCTCCCAGCTGCATACAAGTCAGAGATGGGTTGTCACTCCACTGTTAGAGGCAACAGCTTCGATTCACAAACTACCTCTGCAAAATTTAAGGAGGCACCTGCTGAGGAGCAAGTGTTTATCCAAGCTCCACCTCCCTCACTGCGTGAAAGGGAAAGTGTGAAGAGGAAGGGGCAGGGAGTTTGCTGGGTTTATTTGATAGTTAAATACCAGAGGTATGTGTTGGGAAGGCTGTACACAACAAGGTGCCAAGAGTTATCAGCTATTCAAGATAAGGGGGTGATAACACACAGCACTTATGCATGGATAACTATGCTCTAGCAACCTCAGCAATGAACAAACCAGAGAAGATAATAGTTGCTACATGTAGGCACACAGCACCCCAATCAGCAAACAAAAGTATCCTAAATGACATAACTTTAGAAAGGCCTTTTCTTCAACCAAATTGTATTTATTTTCCTTTTCTTGGAGATAGAGGGGCTGAAGTTGATTACTGGTAGATGTTTCCCCAATTTAATTAGTATATTTGTTAGTGGGATATAAATTTTCCTGCTTTCAGAAGCCTTCTACAAACACAAAACTTCTGAGTAAACCAAGACAAAACCCCCTCAAATTCTGCAAATTAAGGCAAACATTGATTCATCTTAAATGTTAACAACCTGATATTTTAAACACAATGCAGTGTCATCCAATTATGATGTAAAAATGACACCAAAGTCTTCAAATTTCTGGCAGAAAGTAGTGCAGCAGCAGATTAATAGCCGTTGTTTGGGTCCAGCTACTAACATGCCCAGACATCTGATATGAAACCACCTCTTCAGAACTGCAGGATGTGATATGCTTGGAGAAGCCACAACCTGTCTTCCCCTCCCACCCTCACACATCAGGAAAATACACAATAAAGAGAGTACCTTTGTGGCCTTACAACTTTTCTCTGAACTAAAATTATTTAAGTAAGCAACCATTTTAGGATTAGGAATCTACCCCAACAGCCTTTCAATTAAAGAGATGCAAAAACTTCAAAAGAAGTGTGGCCAACAGGTTGAAGGAGGGGATTTTGACCTTCTACTCCGCTCTTATAAGACCCCACCTGCAGTGCTGCATCCAGCTTTGGAGCCCCCAGCACTGGAATCATATGGACCTGTTGAAGCGAGTCCAGAGGAGGGACACAAAGATGATGAGAGGGCGGGAGCACCTGTTAATACCCAGACTATGGAAAAATACATTTTTCCCCTTAAGTAAACCATTTCCCCCCCCCCACCCCCCCCCAAAAAAATCCACAAAAACACACACAAAACACCACAAAACCCAAAAAAGCACACAACCCACCCCCCCCCCCACCCCCCCACCCCCAAAAAAAAGCCGCAACCAAAAAAACCCAAACCCTCAACAAAAAACAACCAAGCAACACTGAGAAGCTCTGGTGGTTTAATCTCAGCTGGATAGCAGGTGCCCACCAAAGTCACTTTATCATACACACCCCACCCTTTTCAGCTGGACAAGGGAGGGAGAACTTAGTGAAAGGCAAGTGGATTGAGATAAGGGCAGGGAGAGGTCATTCACCAATTATCATCACAGCAAAACAGACTCAACTTGGGGAAATCAGCCTAATTTATTACAAATCAAATCAGAGTAGGATAATGAGAGATAAAACTTAAATCATAAGACACCTTTTCCCCACCCCTCCCTTCTTCTTGGGTTTAATTTTACTCCAGCCCAGCAGCTTCATTTTCTCCAGCGTGGAGGTCTCTCCCACAGAAAACAGTCCTTGGTGAACTTCTCCAACCTGAGTCCTTCCCAGAGGCAGCAGCACATCCCAAGCTGTTCCAGGGTGAATCCTTTCCATTGGGGTGCCATCCTGCAGAAACACCCCCCTCCAGTGTGGGTCCCTGCCAGCAAACCTGCTCCAGTGTGGACTCCTCCCACAGGTCCTGCCAGGACCTGCTCCTTCACAGGCTTCCCACAGTGTCACATCCTCCTTCAGGCATCCACTTGCTCCATGTGGGGTTCTCCATGGATTGCAGGTGAATAGCTGCTCCAGCATGGGCCAACAAAGGTTGAGAGGGACAGCCTGCCTCACCATGGTGATTTCACAGCCAGTTAAATAGTTATTTGACAATTGTTTAGCACAGGCATCTGGAAAACCTCAGCTCCAAACTCTAGAAAACCTCCTCCTTCACTGACCTTTGTATCTGCAGGCCTTTTTCTCACATGTTCTCACTCCTCTCTCCCTCTGTAATTGATGTTGCACAGGGGTTTTTTAATGTTTTTAAAGACATTATCCTGGAGGCCTTACAACTGCTGCTGATGGGCTTGGCCTTGGCCAGAGGTGGGCGAGTCTTGGAGCCAGCTGCATTGACTCTGCTGGAGATGGGGGAAGCTTCTGGCAGCTTCTCACACAGGCCACCCTTGTAGGCCTCTGCTACCAAAGCCTGGCCACGCAGACCTAACACGGGAGTGTTCAGCTGAGGTGGGGAATGACTGGACCACCCTGTGGTGGTGGAACACCAGCCAGAAATTAAACTCCAAATAAGCCACCCCCTCTCCCCCCTCCCATCTGGTAAGGTAGGGACAAAAGGAGAGATTTATGGGTTGAGATAACAATTTACTGGAAGTGAAAAACAATGGGATAAGAAACACACAGTCACAGCAGAAATATTAATAATGAAAGTATACAAAAAGAGGTGTTTTACCCACAAAAAAATGCATTCACTACCTCAGCTTAGTACAAGGAAGGAAAATGACGGGCCAATCTCTAGGCCTCTGTCACCTCTCCTAACCAAGGGTTTTCTCTGCAGGAGTGTCCTCCACAGTAAATGCTGCAGGGCATGGAGCTGGAGAGAGCCCATCCCAGACATCGGCTGCCAGGTGCCTCTGCTTGAAGAGAATCTAGTAGTGGTATCAGAACTGGCACCTGGGACAAAACATCTAGTGTGTACTTACGAAACACTATGCCAGTGGCTGAGAAGCTATCATTTCTGGTTTGCTTCAGATCATCTGAGATTTTAGGGTGCATCGCAAATTCTGAGATGAGACATACAAAAGGTGAAGCAAGCTGTACAAGACTTCTGCAGAGAACTGTTTCCATTGTGTCAGGAATACGCATTTTCCAACCAGTCTGAGGCTGGTAAAACCAGGAAGGAGTGGGCGCTCACCATTATTATCAAAAACCTCACAGGCAAAATCAAACAGAGTATCTAATCCTGACAAAAATGTTCCCAACTGGGAACACCACTTGAGAATTGAAACTGCACCAGAGCTCCTTGGAGCCTGCAGAACTGACAAAGCTGATGGAATGCCCAGAACTTTGCAGTTATGGGAGGACTTTGACAAATATAATGATACCCTCCCTGGCAGGCATTAAGGAGTCAGTCATAGCACCCATTTTGACAGTACAGGTTACCTTAGTTTGAGCTCATGAGTGGCTGCTCAGAGTGCGATTTTAGAATATAAGGCAGAAATTGTCTATGTACCTTGTTGGAAAAATTGTGGAAAGAAGATACCCGTCTATAGCTCTTGCCTACTTGTTTTAGGCCAGGCTCTGAGGGACCTCTGTAAGGCTCATCTTGGCTGACCTCTGACAAACTCCTAGACATCAGCGTCTGCCTTTCTTTCACGATGCTTCTGTGGAACTTTTACCTAAAACCAGCTCCAGCTCTAGAAAAAAATACCTCTCTCTCTCCAGTTACTCACCTCTAAGGAAGAATTCACACCAGAAACAGAAGCTCTACACTCTCTGCTGGACCTTTCTAGGCCTTAAGTGTGTTTGGTATGGGATACACTGTGATGCAGTGAACAGAAAATTGGTATCTTACTGCATGTCTCCAGTGTTCAATTACCATCTATCCTGCAATCCCCTTCACACGCTCTCTGTTTTTGTAATAGTTCAATACACTATACTGAACAAGTTCCAGATGATGCTAAAGCAAAATTGCACTTCAGGGAGGTAACTGCAGAACATGTATGTGATCTGGGACAGGACACAGTTGGTTGCAAGAGGAAATAGCAGTAGTCATTCAAAATAAATTTTAAAGTTTGATTTTTAAGAATTGATAAGAATAGATGTCATCAAAGACCTAAATGGACACTGATCCATATCTCTTGTTGTCCAACACAAATTTAAAAAATTAAACATCCTTCATAAAATATTTATTTCATGACAATTCATGACCAAAAAGAAGTACCTGGGAAACAAAACTAAACTTGCAGTCTAAGACAGTAGGATTCCCAGTCCCATTATCTGCTTATAGAGCAGGATAACTTGTGACCTAAAAGTTGACCTCAGTAAACTTTAGCAGGGTTTTAAGACCAACGTACCCATACCTATAACTTTGAATTTTAGAAATAAGATGAGATTTTCAAATAACATATTTAAAGGTAGAAGGCCATTTAATTCGGGCTATTAAAACAAAATAAAATATTTTAAATTGATACTGCATGGTCACCGCCTTCTGTGTCTGAAGAGGGCCTTATGGTTTTGCTAGCAATAGTCCCAGTGAAATGCCAAAATACTTTGTATATGAAAAAGTATTAGCAACTAGCCACAAAGAGCATAAGAGGTTGCAGAGAAGGAGAGCTAATGCTATTTCCCTATTACACACATCTGAATCTTCATCTTTCAAACATCACAGTGAGATGGTATTAACAGAAACTGCTGAGCTTAATGCAATTCTGGATAATATTGAGAAGGTTACTTAGAAAGACATAGCCCCTGTAAAGAATGGTGAAGTAGCTATCACATGTGTGCTGTCTTGGTAAATGCTGAGTAAGGGACAGGAAAATGCTGTTCAAGCAGAGGGCTGTGCCTGTGATACTGGCTGGCCCAGGGCTTGTTTCTTCCGTGCCACAGCCGTGCGCAAGGCCTGAAGAATCATGTTCTCGTTGTTCATTATGTTGTAATTAGCCAGCTTCAGAAGCTTGTTGAAATCTTCTGCTTTCAGTGAGACCTCCCTGGTTGAGTACGGAGAGGAGAAACTGGAGATGTCCACCTTACCCTGTTCCATTTCAGCAGCATTACGTGACATGCCTGTCAAGGGAAAAAAAAGGAACGTGTTTGTATAGTCCCACAGAAATACCATACTTTGATAGGTCAATAATAACTTGGAGAGATCATAGATGCAATTATTATGAAGATAAGTGCAGTGCTATGTTCTCTGAGAAATCTACTTCTGACCAAAGCCTATTGGAATAAAACAAGTGCCATTAAATGTCATTTCTGTTGCAATCAGCACCATCTACTGGCCAGCTCATGGCACATCGTCTCGTGTGGTCACCGCTGCTAAAGGCTTACCAGGCAGGCTGTTCAGTACAACACAAACTAAAAGGAATAGAGATATACAGGACAGGAGGAAGCAGAATATTAGTTGGCTTGGAAATCATCTTAAAAGCAAAGTCTCCATCTCAAATACTAATCCAGAAGGACACTTTATGTACTATTGCTTTGATATTCCAGCATATTCAACCAGCATATTAAATGGCCTAAATAAAAGGCACAGTGGCCCTCCACAGAATCATTCTATACTGTGATTCTCACCTAGATCTGAGTGTCATAAAACCACACATAATTTGAAAAATATACTTTGTTCTATATGTTAAACTCTTGGAAATTACAAGAAGAGATTAGTTTCCATTCCTCTAATTGAGGAACATATTTTTTTCTATTCCCTGAATTGCACCAAGACACAAATAAAATTATGCACAAGACTTCACCAGATTTTGCAAACAGTTTGAATCATCCCATTTTGCAATCTATTCACTAGTATGAGCAAGCAAACAAACAAAGGGGGGGTTCTACTGGGTTGAAGAAAAAACACCCAGGGATTGGGAATGTTCCTTGAGTCAATAAACTTACCTGGGTACTGTTAACTTACCAGGTGCTACATAGGTTTGAAAAGTGTCATTCACTAATGGAAAATAAAGCAGCAGAGGAGCTCCTGGGGTGTCTGCACCATCGAACATGTAGCACTCTTTCAGGTTCTTCTCATCATCCGTCAGCCCAATGCAGGGAAATGGAATTCCCTGCTCTGCAAAGTATTTGCAAGCCTGCTCCAGGGGCTGGTCAACAGCAGCAGCACAAGGAACAGAAAAGATAGCAAAGATCAGACTGCTGCCAAAGCCCAGCAGTTCATGGCAAGTTGCATGAAGCAGACTGAGAGCCAGACAGCCAGAAATAATGTGGACATCTGCAGCCCCAAGAACTGCTTCTCAGTTGCCTAAGGAACCATTTGGAAATAGTCTTCCTGGAAAACACTAATATCAAGATGGCAAAGGAAGTTTAAACCTGTACTAAGACACACCTCTAAAATGAGAATATGATGTAGAAACAGAAGAGAGAAATTCAAATCATGTTATAGACCATTAATTAAAGGAGAACTAAGTCAGAAAAAATGTGGTTCTAAACAAAACTAGATTTGTAGTCTAAGACAGTAGGATTCCCACTCCAATTATCTGTTTATAGAGCAGGATAACTTGTGAGGTGACCTCAGTAAACTTTAGCAGGTTTTTAAGACTAACCTACCCATATCTATAACTTCAAATTTTAGAAATAACATGAGATTTTCAAATAACATATTTTAGACCTCAAAATACAGCACTAAAAACAGAGAAGCCTACTTGTGATGACCAACTTTGTCAAATTATCTAACAAAAAAGTACCACCTCATTTTGAATTAAATATTTCCAAAAGATTTCAGAATACAAGAAAGAAATATAGTTGAAGATATTATCATTTCTACTGCAGTACAAAGACAAATATTTTTCATGGGTAATTGCACCATTGAAGTGTCTTCCCCTTGAAAAACTGATGGAACCTTAACCACTGAACTTTGTGGTTTTTGGGGTGTCCCTCAGGGACAGGTTTACAGTTACAAGCCTGTTCTGTATTTTGAAGTCTAAAACTGTCTATTTATGTGGTAAATACTGCTTTCAAAATGTGTATAACCATTTTAACCAAATTACTGCAAGAGCAGTAAATGCATTTGATACCTTGCTTCAAGTCCACTATTTAGGGAGAAATAGTATTTATTGAAAGAGATAAATATGAAGAAACCCATTACTCACTAGGTTGTTCTTGCCAGAAAATCAATACTAAAATTTTAAAAAACACCCATACATTTATAAGCAAAATGCAGATTAAATTCAGCACTTGAATCACAAAAGTTTCCCAACTACACTTGTGCTATTAAATATTATGTATAAGACTATAATAGACATTGCAGCTAGAGTTTCTTAACTTCACTTTGCCTGTCTGTATTTCACTGGTGAAAAACTTAGGGATATTTCAAAAGTAGTTTGAAATATCAAACTACTTGACAAAGTTTCAAAAGCAGTTTTCTAGAGAGGAAAATACACGTTTTCCTCTCTAGAAACTTCCATTCTTCTTCTAAAGTTTAAAAACAGCATGTTACTAAATTCCACTAAGTTCTATGTTTTACAGACACCTGTTTGAAAGTAGTGGAAAGCAAAGCAAAAGCTGTTGTGAAAGAAAATCAGTTTTGAGACTTCTCACCAATGTCTGTGATCCACCCGTGTAATTTAAGTGTATGATGACATCCACTTTCCTCTCTGGTCTCATAAGGGGTGGGTAGCTGGTTTCAAAGAAGAAAGCTGCATCCACCAGCTCCAGGTGTTCTGAGTTGCCCCTCAGGTCATTGGGAGAGTTGTCTAGCAATGTGTCTGAAGAGTGGAAGATTAAGAGCTATTAGCAAACTGCAGAAAGACATCTGTCAAGTTAGAAGGCACAAAGAAGGTGAGCTTCCCTCCCATGTGGGATTTTCCCTTTGCTTTAGGGTAGGTAGCATGCAGCAATCCTAAAGCTCCTTCAGCCTCTCCACTCATATTTTGTTGTGTTTCTAAACCCATTAGCTGCACCAAAACCTACACAGATGTTGCCTTATATGCAGAGCACCACCCTAGCAGCTTTTACTCCTGTGAGGACTTTGAGAATGCAACAAGAAAATAATTGAACACTTGTGTTACTGAAAGTGAAAGGTGTGAGGAGTTCCTTCCTTCTTCCTCGTCTCAGTGAGCACTAACAGGTAACCACAAAACCCACTCAGTTCTCTTCAGGACATGCAAACGTCCCTCACTAATTCCCAGCCCCTGTGCCTGCCCCAACGAGACATGTAGGCAGGAGAGCCAGCCACACCTTTCCATTTTGTGAAATGTTCGTGCTGGATGTACTCGTTGTGCATCTGGAAGCCCCTCAGGAAGTTGTGGTACTTGGAAACGGCAGGGCGATCCGTCAGGATGTCCCGGAGCGTGGTGGAGAGGCCGCTCGTAGGAGTGAAAACGCACGTAGCCATCTCATACGGCTTCTCAGGCAGCTCTGGTTGTTCCTCTGGAGATACACGGCACAAGTGGCATGAAATTGAATTACAACCATAATTAAGAAGAGGCAAGACACAAAGAGAAATAGTCAATAGATCTTCTGTCATCGTGTGTTCACAGCTCAGAATTGCATTATTTTCCCTATGATCTGCTGTGAGTTCCAGTTAATTTCATGACAAAAGTATAACACTTACTTGTGTTTTATAACACAATAAACACAATATTCTAACACAATATTTCAAAAACAATATTTTTCTCATAAGACAGTATGATTTTGGTACACACTGAGGTAATTCACTTTTACAAGCAAACAACAAACAGGGGAAATAATTTTATTATTACATTTTAAGGGATTACTGCTTTTAGATTGCATGTAGGTTAAATATTAAATTTAAAGCTTATTTTGAAAAGCATAGAAAAAATTTAGCATTTTACTTTCAAACTAAATATTTTTACTTTTAAAAACCTACATTGTTCTATTTGGTTCAGTTGTGGACACCTGAAATCAACAAAGCTTGCAAATTATTTATAGAAACTCAAACATAAGATTTGGGGGTTTTATTTCTGAAAACATAGTCCACAGAAATGTGATCCACATCTGATCACTGGCTTTGCTTGAATTTTGTCATGAAGATGCTCATGAGTATTTCCAAGCAATGGTCTTTCAGTACAGAGCTGCTTCTCTAAACTGATGTAAGAGATCCACCACATTGATCTTGTTTGACATCACTAAGCCACTAGTCAGATTTTGAGGGAGGTATGTGCAATGCAGGGCAGGGAGATATTGAAACAGAAACAATCAAGCTTCTTTCTGGCTAACAAATCCATGACATGAGAATTTGACAGAAATATTTTTTTCCCAGCCTTTTAAAGACAACACTTTAGGGATCACCTTATGCATCCATCCCTATCTTCTTTATATCAAGGCCTGCCTGATGGTGCCTTTCCTTCCTGTCACAGTCTCACTATTTAAGCAAAGCACTGGCTATTCAGTAAAATCAAATAACTTCATTTTTCTGGTATGTCCCATACCCAGAGACTGAGAGAAACAGGATGACAGAAAAGCTCAATAAATGGGAAATGTGAGTGCAGTTACCATATCAGAGGGGTCTGGAGAAAGGTATTTTGGTTTACCTATTTCAGTCACTTTGTCTTGGGTCCATCTGTGCCAGAAGTCTTCTGAATTGTCAGCTGCGTGCCAGGCATCCAAGAGATTTTTGGAGAAGATACTACTCCACATTCCTAGAAAGGGGGAGAGGTATAATAAGCAATGCAGATGTAAACACAAGTTCTTTTAAAACTGCCTTCTGCTCCTTTCCCAGCTCTTCTCTAACTTTTTCTTTCTATCCAATTTTTGCATAAGTTCAGACATCTGTTTCAGTGGTAGACTCCAAAGGCAAACTTATTTCAGAAAAAATTTCCAAGTCTTTTCCCTCTCATCATGTTTTACCTGGAATATATTTTTTAATTTTATATTCAGTTTTCATGTTCTTATTTTAATTTCCTTTTTCCTTTGATAAAGAAATATTTTCAGCCAGCTCCTCATCTGTTTTTCCTCTTTCTCACACCACTGATTTCTTTTCAACTTTTTATTTGGCTTCCAGAGAGTATCATAGATTTCCAACTTTGAAAAGTTTTTGCAAGCTAGAGGAGTGATGATGCCTCAAAAGCACTCACAAAGGTACGTGACAACTTCTTTGCCATTTTAGTTTATTTTTATCTAAGACCAAATGATAAAACCACTTTTGCTGGCAAGGGCAGTTGAATGAGTCTCAGAAAACATAGCATCATAGAATATCCTTGAGTTGGAAGGGATCTACAAGGATCATCAAGCCGAACTCCTGACCCTGCCCAGGACAACCCCAAGAATCACACTCTGTGCCTGAGAACATTGTCCAAACCTTTTCTGAGCTCAGGCAGGCTTGGTGCTCTGACCACTTCCCTGGGGAGTCTGTCTGCTGACTGACCCAGTACCTCTGCTGCCTCATGCTAACAGGTTTCTGGGGACGAATTCCTGAATCATTAATGTTTCTGTTAAAATCCTGTCCCTCTCCCAGGATGGTGAGTTACCTTGCATGAAGCAGATTCGTGACTCAGGGAGTTTCTTCATCAGGCGACCCATGAAGAACTCGCTGCCGAAATCCTCCGCACGAATGAAGGCGCCGTACTTCAGGAAGCCCACCTCGTACGGCGTGAACTCCACCCACTCTGCCAACACAGGCACCAAGGTTAGCTCCACTACAGAAAACAGTCCAGTTGCCAGGCTTGCAGTAAGCCTCTCAGACACTGGCTCTCACAAGAAAACTGGCTTAGCACATGCCCTGAGCAAACCCTGCCTACAGCCAGCTATCACACTGTCCCCAGGTTTGTGAAAAGAACTATGTCAGGGCTAGGGAAAATTTCAATTCTTCTTCTTTTTACCTATTGAGTACAAAGTTTTCTCATGGAAGGTGGACTAGAACTCACATTGACTTCAATTGTCTTTAGCCAGCTATGAAAAACAGTAATAGAATTGTTTGGATTGGAAGGGACTTTAAAGATCATATAGTTCCAACTTCTGTCATGGACTAGAACATATATTAAGAAAACTTAAATCTCTAGTGAGTCACTTTCTTGAATAATTCATATACTTTCTGAGACTTTGTCACAGAATTATGTTGTATTATTAGTCTGAAGTTAATACCTGAAAATATACAATCCCATGCCAAGAGATCTCACAAAATACTGAACTCTTGATGTGTATCGTGTGCCTGCCCAGTTACTCTTTACATTTCTGAACACTGCCTCTCTGAGTTTGCAGTGAGAATTTTAAACAGTTCATCATTATTTACTGTGTCCTCACAGTATATGTATCTCCCTGGGTAAAAATATAGCTCTTTTTCACAATTGAAACCTTACCTCTGAAATCTTTGGTGGCAACTTTGTCCTTGACATTGAGGGCAAGGTAGATGGGCAGTGGGTTCTGACCTTGGTTCACTGCCTGACGTTGATCAGAAAGTCTGTGGTGGCTTTTCTGGATTTGAAAAAAATCCCCGAAGAGTTAGCTTATAATCAGTTCCTTAAAAACATCACCTTAAAAAGAGTAAGACATAATTTTCCTGAATTTGCTCCCAAATTTACTTCCATACAATTGACTAACAGAGGACAAGAAAGCAGGAAGAATTTCTGTTAAGATAACCAGCCATGTTCAGCTTTCAGTATACATACAATGACAGCAGTGAATCACTTCACATTCTCTTCTAGTTTCATATGGTTAAATGTAAGTTAGAATATATGGCATATCCGAATAATTCAGCTGTTATCTTATACTTATCTGTTAATGATAAGAGTTCTTCAAGGCAGCATGTTAATGACCATTCTAATCAAGATTTCTTTTTTAAATGCTATATTGAAAGTTAACATACACAGAGGAAAAGTCCTTGAGCTGTCCAGTACTAACAATTTATACAGGAAATGGAGGTTTTGAGTAGCCAGATTAAATTCTAGCAAATTTTGCTGTGCAGCACTGAAGCTGGAAACACTGTGTGAAATATGATATGAAATGAGAGTATTTAATGTCATCTGTTTCTTCTAGACAAAAAGTAAACCATGTTTACAGAATTTTGAAATAGCTTTTTATCCAGCTATCATCAGTCTGGAGAAAGTTTGGAAAGTTTTTGCTTGTGTCAATAAATTTAGAAGTTGAAGATCAGAGATCAAATTCAAAGTAGCTGAAAGACACCCACTGCAGCTAATATATCTCACCAGCTCTGGGTCTATATACTTTCTTATCACTAAGTCACAAACTGCTGGACATAACGGGTACATCTACAGTACATTCAAGTTAAGAGTGCAGCTTGTGCAAATATTGCAGCAGTGGAGAGATAAAAGCATAGGGGTGTAAAAAACACCTAAGAGCCTTAAACATTTCTTGCACAGCTGTAGTGTTAATCAGCATTCTGCTTACTTTAGAGGTAGTCTGAGCATTTCTGTTACATTCAATCATACTTCAGGCTCCAGTGTAGACATACACGGTATCTCCAAGTTATTAATGTCAATAAGTGTTATGCTTATGCACCAAGTACAGTGTTACTGACCAGGTGTCTCTTCCTAGGGCTCTAGTTTCTTGCAATGTTAAGTCAATGATTTTATGAGAAGAAAGATGTATAGACATTACCCCATCATTTAACATGGCTTCAATCATGAGCCCCCACAGATCAATAAAAGATGTTTTATGTCCTGCTTGGGTCCTTTGGCTCAGCTCTCTGTAATAATTCCTCAGACTTTTCAAGCAAAAAGCCCCCATCTTGCACTTGGCTGCTTGCTTCCGTGCTTCAACAATTATTTCCCCAAGATCCTTACGTGACCAATCAGCATCTTCATATAGCTTTGTCATTGTCCTGCAGACAGGAAACATGATGGAATGCGGGGAGAAATTAACAAGATGCTTTTGAAACTCAGAGAATACACTTTGTAGAATTTGGGGCACATATAATTTTATTTTCTAGTTACTCTCCTCTTTGAGCTTACTTTGAGCAGAACTGCAAGTCTAAAGGCAACCAGTCAAAAATCACTTAACCTGAGATGCATCACAAACAGCTACACCAGCTGTCAATGCTGTTTCTGTCAAACACTGAATAATAATAAGGGATCATTTTTCATAGGATTTAGGATGTTTACATTTGCAATAAACTCTCCTCTTTTGGTTAGGGATAGGTCACAATGCACAATAATTCTTTCATAGGTGACCTTGGCACTCATAGGCCAAAGATGGAAGTCGTAACTCGGTTGATCACCTTTACCCTTTCTGAAACCAAAGCAAGATCCAAACAACAGTATCAAAATGACTCCTCACCATGTTGTGCCAGATGAACCACTGATGTATGAAATACAATCCAGAACACGCAACTTTTGAAGACCCAAAATGCTGCCATACATGGCAGTGAGTGCTCTTATGCCACACCCTGCTGTGGTCACAGCCACTATAGGCACCTGTTTGACACAAAAAAAGAGCAGAAAGCATAGATGAAAGAGTGGCATTAAGGCACAAAAAATTACAAAAATACAAAAGCAGCATCCAGACATTAGTGAAATAAAACACATAAATTAAGAGGTAAAGCAACATTTCTCTATACTGTACATCCTTGTGGAATATACTAGGTCTTGGCACTTCACAGAGGATTTTTAAGAAGCACAGACCAAACTATTGGTTTGAAATGCTTTCAAATAATTCACTTGTAAGCTGAGTGGAAATAGGGATTTTTCTCATCTAAACAGACAGTTGAACTCTCCAGCTGAGATCACACTGGTGGCAAAGTGCCCTGGAGGATGAGATGATGTTAATGATCAAACAATGTAAACAATGTAAAAAAATCATCCCTCATCTCCAGGCTTGAGGGAAAGGGGAGAGAAAAATCCCCCAAAAGTGCCCTTTACTGGTTACCTCATCCTCTTTCAGATCTTCCTCCAGATGAAGAACATCCTTTAGTGCAGCAGCAACTACCTTCTTTCGGTTTTGCAGGAAATTCTGTTCATCTGTGCAGAGGTCAAACCCCAAGCGAGCATCAAGGTTTCTTGGTCTGAAACACAGACCCTGAGTCCTGAGACCAGGGCACAGGTATTGTTATACTATTAGTCACTGGACAACTCCAGCTGTGCTTGTGTGTGTTTACAGACCAGTTTGTGGACAGTATAATGTAATAAATGAGAAACAACACCACAGGCCTCTGGTAATTGCTGTAGCTGAAAATGAGAATGCAAATAGGAAGGCAGAACAAATCATGACACACTCTCCATTAGGGTATCTACTACAGACTTCTGATTTTTATGCTCATATAATTAATTTTTCAAGTTTCAGTAGTGCTGCCATGCATCCTGTAGCTAGATAACCACTGTCAACAGGCACTGCAACTGTGAGATTAGAGAAACAGCTACCATGCATTGAAGTTATTTTGTTTGTTTAATTCAGAAATGTGATTTCTTTGCAGAGCTGCTCTCTCCATCTGTGGGCATAATAGCGCACACAAATCAAGACCTATTGCTGAGATGCACTAGCAGCTTGGAAATTTGGAGGACAGTGGACCCATGATTGAATTTGCCATCAATTAAAAAGGAGAACCTCACAAATAAAAGCCTACAACCCAATAAAGAACTCACACATCTGCTCCCATCTGAGCCTGCATTGACCCCTGCTGATTTCAAATGAGCTTTGTGTAGGAGCAGATGCCTCCCAGTTACAGAATCAGGTCTTGCTGGAGACTCACCATTCATTTGCCTTTGTGTACAAGTCAATTGTCCTGTCCTGAAAATCACAATACAAACAGTGTAAGCATGCTCAGGTCGTTACTCCTGCGCCTTTCTCCCCCACTCCACTTAGAGCCTAAGTTTCACTGTCTTTGAATTCAGCAATGTGACTGGAGAATCTGGCCAGCAATGGTCTGGACTGTGAGAGGCCTTCACAAGTTTCAGCACAGTCTGGGTTGAATAAAAGTTGCTGGGTGGGCTTAGGGCCCCTCAGCTTCTCATGGTTTAACATTCATTATTTGGGAAGATTGTTGAAAGCTGGGCATGTGAACCATACACATATGGATGATCTCTATTTTATCTTCTACTTCAGGCATTCCCTTTGCAAATACAAGCCCTCATTGTCATATCCATTACTGTTAGCATGCATACAACGTTGATGAACGTGCATATTAGACATGTCCTGAGGAAGTCAGTTTAAACTCAGAACAGGGTTTCACAGGGCATGCCTGGATCCACGTGCAGAATAAAAGAAAAAGTAACTATTGCATAGCTGCAGAGCGACTGTCATTCACACCTTACACCGTAGCATGCTTCGTGTTTGACAGGAACTGAATCACTGAGCTCTAAGACTAATCATCCACCAAACTGAATGCGTGTTGGGCTGTTTTTGTGAAGAAAGAATTGTTCTCACCTCTCCTATTGCTATTTTCTCTTGTATAGGGAGCGAGTTCAGAGGTAGGGTCACAGATTCGTTCATATTGCTTTCATTTTGACTTGATATAGACTGGAAAAAAGGGTAAGACAAAAAATAAACAAGTTACCTATTCAACAACAAAAAAAGTAGAAAAAAAGGTAAAAGCAGTCTCCCCTGTCTCACATACATGCACTAACCAATTCCCAGGGCACACAGATCTGCACACACACTCAGGTCTTCGAGGTCCCCAAAGAAAGAGCTACATGTTAGCGGTGCCCACGTACCCTGCTGAGCCGCCTGCGCCGCGGCAGAGCCACCGTGAGCGCTGACTGGTTGTACTTGATGTAGTGGAACCTCGCCGGCGATGTCGGGCACAGGCAGGAGCTCAGCGTGTGCGTCTGCGTTCCTTCATACGACCCATCCACAGTAAATGCAAACTTTCTCTCTGAAAAGCAAAGGTATCCAAACTTTAGCTCTTCCAAAAATGTGGATAATTTGTTTGCACAGTAATGTAATACATGTTTTCCTGAAGTAACGACATCATTTTGATACCCAAATTATAGGAAGAGTAAATAGACCAATTTATCTGAGGGCTCCAGTTTTAGGGATGGTGTACAGAATATACATGTATGTATGTGTATATATACACATATGTACAGAATGTTCATACAGTGACTTGCTATAGCACCACTGCACATAAATATACATGTGATAGCAGAGACTATGGCTCTGTTCATTAGGTAATGAGTCACAGCCAATAAGAGTTTGGGGGGATGCTCACTTCTGAAATGTGCAAAATACCTTATTATTACACCAGAATAATGTTTGAGTATTACATATTCTCTTATTGCTGAGATACTTTAAAAATTTTGGACTTTTGGGAGAAACACGGGGTTTTTTCTATCAGACAACAGTTCTCTTTCTTATCAGTTAAATCTCAGTCCCTCTATCATGTTTCTCTTCCCTTCAACCTGTAATATTTCTTTTAAAATATTTCTAGCACTTACAAAATAATGTCTGGTGGTTTTTTTCCTTTCATGCAAAAAGCATTAGATATGTTATGTTGAAGTAATTAAAAATGGTCTTTATGTAGAAAGATATCAACCCACAAGGTTCAAGGTGAAATATATTCTGTAAAGTTACACAATCCAAAGTATATAGTCAGCCTTCAAAAGAATTACCTCACTTAAGCTTGTTCAGTCACATCTAGCAAACTTTTCCTCTGAACTCAACTGGATCATCTAGGTGCTTAAGCAGTGTGCTGGATTGGGGTCATCGTAAGATGTGAGAACCTGTCCCAATTTTAAAAATTGCATGGGAGGTACACGGTTCCACAACTATGGGCTTGACATGGCAGTGATACACTGCTTTAGGCATGCAGCAAATGTCTTTGTTAATATACTGTGCCTTGTGTTTCACCCAGTGACATATCTTACATTGTTATACCTAAAGAAATTCTATGAAGTTAGATGGCAAAAGAGGCCCAATTCTTATTCTGCCCATTATTTTTTCCCAGAATCCAGAAACAACTGGAGTTAGCTTCAGTTTAGGGCCCAAACAACCTCATTTCCTTGCACAACTGCTTTGGAAAATTGTAAGTATCTGGCAAGATGTCACTGCATAGGAAAATATTTTTTGGGGAAATTAGACTACATGCTGATCTTACCACATCCAGGAAAAATCTGTATATTTTTGATCAACTGCAACCACCTCCACAGGCCACTGGTATCAGCAGTGAGACTTTTGTCTTGCATGCTAAATAATTTAAAAACCAGCATGCACAAGTGTAAAACACTGAGTGCTTCTGCCACTAAGTGGCAACCTGATTTTCTCCATAAGTCAGTGAAAGCCTCACCCATAGTGTCCTTCCTCAGCCTCCCATCATTCACCTGCACGTCCAAACAGGAAACCTCACGGGACTGTAAGAGATAACAGAGGCAAGAGACAAAGGCATTTGCAGTCAGCAGAGCTCAGCCTCATCCAGTCCACTGGACAAATGTCCACAGGATCCTGGGGTATAAGTCTCAGGGAAGAGGTGGTGTCAGCCTGTAACCCCATGACCAGGTCTAGGGGGATGGGATTGGACTTCCCCATGGGAAATGGGGAATGCATAGAGATGAGGAAAGAGAAGAGGAAAGCTCACTCTGCCTGCAGGAGTGGCCCTGCAAGGGCCTGGGGGAGGGTCAGTCACAGGAAAGGGCTCTCCAAACAGGGTGCCCAGCTCTCCCTGGGCACAGGAGGGATGTCATACCCCTGAGCCCAGCTCAGTTTAGGCAGAGGCGAGCACTGACAGCAGCTCACAGTCTTCAGCACTTTAACCTCTCCCAGTGCAAGTCACTAGCTGGGACCACATGGGAAAGCCATTGCCAACACCAGCTTTAGTCTGTGTCTGTTGGTCAATGCCTCCATGCCACCACAATGGTACCTTTAACACCAACTTTGCAACAAGCACTCCTAATACAGAAGGGGAAAGGATTATGAAATAAAAATTACCACTAGAACTCCATTGGTAACAATGTTTTCAGGAGGATCTGGACTGAAAGACAAAATGGAAAACAATCAATTCAAAACCAGCACATTCCTATTTTTCTCTTTTTCTGACTCTTCTTTAAGCATTATTTCATTATCTTTATCTTCAAAAGTCCGTCTTTGGACAGGCAGCATGGATAAACAGAATCAGAAATTCCACATGCATATTCAATCCTGTTTGCCTCTCACAGGTTAGAGTCTGAATCTGACATTTGTGGACATCCACCAAAGAGAGGAGTTCCTCACTGTATCAGAGAGGAACATTTTCTGACACACTGAAGACAATTTACACAGGGATGACATAATCACACCATTGCCCAAAATTGTTCAGTTCAAACCTGTGGAATCAGAGCTAAAAAGCTGCTGAATTCATCCAACATGCCATAAAAAAGGGGGAAGAAATTACCATTTGCCTTAAAAACCAGCAGCACTAGGACTGATCTACATGTTTATTCTCTCCATTAACTGTACTGTCAGCAAAGAAACACAGAAAAAACAATTTCTTATGACAGAGCAGACATCTGGGATCCCACAGTAAGAAACAGGAGGGGAAACTTAAAACTTCCTCCTATGCAGAATGTGCCTTTCAGCTTGGTGAGTAGCTGCCATCAGAGATATCTCTATGCTCCCACCAGCACCTGTGCTTGCTTCTCTGTGTGCCTGGATGCCCAGTGTAGATGTGTGCATACCGTGCACCATCATGCATTCCTTCTACATTAAACACTCTACCCAAAGTTACCTTCTGTTTTATTCAGATATTGGCAGTGTTAGGGGGCTGCAAATGTGAACTGATCTGCAGCAGTAACCTTGTGTTTCTATCCTACACCTCCAGCTATTCCATCTTACGCACCTGCTCTCCATTGTGAATTCAACCTCCAGCTCCTCTTTTCCCTGCAAAAGAAAATTAAGGCAGTCACCACAGCTTGGTCCCCTGTGAAGAGAGATACCCTACAGGAATCTGTGCCCTTCAAGGGTCTCTATAAACTTTTGTTGCTGCATGTGCCACAGGCCTAATTTCCTTTATGTTGTAACTGTTATAGTATCATATACTTCTAGCATCTTATCCATTTATTTAGCAGACTCCTAGTGTAGGCCTTGCAGGACAAGTGGAATGCATGCTGCAAGGCCTTGTGGTGGCTGCTCCCTCCTGCTCCCTCTTGGCGTGCTCTCCACACAAGCATATTCTCACCTGACCAAACCCTCTTTGCTTTGTCCATGAATTTTATCCATACCTGTGGATTCAGCTGGAAACTTAGCTGAATGTTTTCTCCAAGCTGGATTTTGGAGACATCAAAGAAAACAGTGAGGAGATGGTCATCTTCAGTTACTTTGTCCTCATCACAAACTTTAAGCTCCAGAATGTTCTGGGGAAAAATAAATAAATATGAAAGGTTTAACAAATATAACATGGTATGGATATTTCATTTTAGTTGAAGAACCTTAGGAAAGAATGAAAAAATAGAAATGTTGCAGTTGCCCTCTGTGTACTCTGTTGACTATGCAGGCAGATACAGTCTTATCAAACCATCAGTATCTAAATAAATACAGTAAGTATTTACAGAGAGTGTCCAGTGCAAGGATATAGAGAGTACAAGGGATCTCAGAAAGACCTGCAGAGTTGAAGGACTATATAGTATGCTTGATACCAGGTGAGAATAGCTGTTGGAGGTGCCTGCATTCCTACCTTAACCTGGCTCTGGATTGTGAAGTGGAAGGTCTCATTCCATGTTGGGTTCTTGCTGTTCTGGACAGTCTTGGTGCGGAAATGCTGCACTGAAGCTGTTGGCAGGCTCAGGCTCACATAGCAATCAGACTGACTTACTGTTGAAGACAGGAAAAGCAGGAAAGCAATGGACAATGAAACATTCTAGTCCCCTGCAAGGTGGGCATTTTTAAGCTGTGTACACAAAGCAATACAGAGAATTCAGGCCTGGCTCTAGCTATGATAGCATCAAGCTGCTGCTAGACAACCATCTTGCTTTGCTATTGTGAAAGCCTGTCTGTGTGCTCTTCTTGAGAGCTACTTCTTTTTTACGTTCTGGGGGAAAAAAATAAATATTCAAAATAGGCAGTTGTGCTGCTGAAGAGCCATCCATATACATAGGGGCACATACACACAGTGTATGGCCTTACGGAGCTGGCCACTGTGGACATCAGCAGCTGTGACAAGGGCTGCACATGGACAGAGCCCAGCTCCTACACACTGGGCTTCCACAGGTAAGCATGAATATGCCTTTAATATGTCTAGAGTAGCTCTGGCTGTAAGTTCTGTCTTGTCTACTTTCTGAGCATCCTCTCTTTCCTCTAGGACCTCTGGCTGTCAATGCAGAGGAGGCAAGAGCTTCTTGCATTCAAGGTTCCTATGAAGCCAAATTCCTGTCACAGAAGGAACATCTTCTACCAAGGCACCTGATTTCAGTCTTCTTTCCTCCCTTGTGAAAGTTAAAAAAGGAAACACTCAACAACAGAATTTTTCATGAAAATACAAAGAAAAAAGTTTCAAGAAAAGAAGATTATTCACCTGCAGAGATGAAATTAATCTTCAGTGAAGAAAATTATAAGAAAAGCATTGAAATGTTTAACAATTTGATGGATAACATTTGTTTTGAGAAGCAGCTGTACTGGGGCAGAGTTTTCAGCAATAAAGCTGTGTAAAAAAGGTATTGCTTAATGTCACTATTTCCACCTGCATCTCTGTGCCTCAGCCAGAGTGACAAAGGTATTTGCAACACTTCGTGTACAGGTGGAAGCTTGTCTGTGCTTCCCAGCACAGAGTGAGCCGACATTGCATCTCTGCAAAAAATTGCATTGCTCTGCTCTTTCCATTCGAGGCGTGTTCAGGTCGTGAAGTTCACCTATTAATTCTAATGTTTCCAGATGTAGGGAGGGCAGCTTTAGTGTTTTTGTTTTCCCTTCTCAGCTGAAGTGGCCAGTTGCAAAGTGTAGCTTCCCATATGAACTCCACTGCAGGAGCTTTTAGTAGGAAGGAGTAGTTAGCAGCAGTCTGCAGGGCTTGCATCATCAACAAGCACTTTCATTCTGAGGTCAGAATAACCTGGCAAATACATTTGTCATCATTATTAGGAAATAAAAAAGCAAGTATGAATCATTAGATTAACAATCTTGTGGACCTACACTCAAAAGTCAGAGATGGTCACCCTACAGAACATGATCTCTTAGTTAGGGATGACAACCTACACAAGTGCCAAAGACAGCATGGGGAAGCATTGCCATGAATGCCAATCTCATTAGTAGAATTGTATTTCCTCTTTTTGTATTGCCATGTACTCAAGCATTCCTGCCATTGCGTGGCAGACACACCTTCATCTGAACAGCATCTGAATAGGCCTAAGTCCTGTCACAGTTTTACTGGCAGACTTGACTTTGGGAAACACAAAATAATTGACTTGGCCCATTATTGACTCCCCATGTGTAACTCAAGAATTTACAAAATCAGCCTTCCCCACCCCCACCCCCGGCTTCTCTGAGGCTTAAGTCATCTTTTCTGAGTGACTCTGAATGAAAGAAGAGTAACTTTGATGGATAAAGAAGTTGTCATGTATATTAAAATATGTTATTTCAAAAAACTATCAAAACACATAGAAATCAGCTGAGCTTCTAACAATTCTGATAGCTTCCAAAGTTCTATGTCCACACAAGAAATGTGTCTATAAAAACCTTTCTTGCCTCTTGGGAAGCCCAGACTGATATTAGCACAGATTGCTGGTGGCTCTTGTCACCACTAGGAGAAGGACCAGAAGGATCCAAGTGGGTAAGTCTATGGGTGAACCAAAGTTTATTTCATTGACATTTCCCAATTAGTAATATATGCTCTGAATTCATCTGTTGCAAAGAACACAGCATTATTTTGAAACTCCATCTATTATTTTTTGTCTGTAAGTGGTCACTGTCTGCTACTGCACTGTATCATCCACCTTTAAGAAATAACTACCTGTCAGACAGCAGAGCCCTGACTTCTCATTAAGATCTCTGACTTTCTCTGGGAGAATTCTGACAGCCAATAAACAAGCGTGCCTCCCTCTTCCCATCTGCAAAATGTGTTTGGTGATGCCCTTTGCGCTTCAGAAGTGTCCTCTGAAACCTAATTACCTCTTGTTTGTAAACCATTTTCCAGGTGTTAAGAGGGAGGCATTTACAACACCCAGGAACGTTTTAAACACATCTCTGATACCTCAGGCTGGTGTTCTGCCTGACCACCTCCAGGCAGAAATGGCACTCCACAGCCTATCCTGTGCCCTGCCTGGTGGGTCTCACTGCAATGTCCCTCTGCCTTTGCAGGTACACATACAAGGCTCCCACTGCCAGCCACGTGCAAGCAAACCCCCATCACCCTGGTATGTAATTCTAACCAATGCCTAACTACAGCAACTAGGCTCTCACAGGATGCACAGAGCACAGCATCACACCAGTGACCTGTTGGGCCCCTCCCCTCCACCATGACACGTTAACAGCTGTCAAACATGCTTGGGATGGCAGCCGTGGTATTCCTGTGGGGCAATATCCGGCCAAGAGCAGGTGTGGCAGCAGGTGTTTATGAAAGCACGGTCTCCCCGTCCAGTTATTACACTAAGTGTCTAATTATCTTCCAGAATAATAGCAGGCAGAACTGGATCTTAATTGTGCTTTACTATTAGGAAGCATTGCAACAACATGACCCATGCTAAAAAACACCACAGCCCCAGCCTCATGCTGCATCCCAAACAGCAGGACACCCACTCATCTGGCTTGAGCTGAAATCTCTTCTGCCTGATAGAGACCTCAAATTCAAGCAGGGCTCAACCAAATATTTTAATTTTAATTCTATCTCCTTTTTTGATGTTAACAGCTGCAAGCTTCAGCCCGCCTGTAACCTGGGAAGAAGCCTCAAACATCCTTCTCCTCATGGGCTGCATTTAGCTCCTCACTGTTTCTGGGAGGTAGATTTTTTTCATGGCATTTTGGTGTAGTTTTTTCTAATTGTGCTGAAAGGACCTGAACCAAGAATGTGGTCTCAAACACTGTTTACCCAGAGCATCTCCTTGACCTGATCTCCCTGCACTTGGATCCAGCCAAGTCACAAAATATAAGCTATCAATACCAGTTGAGAGGAGCATTTTTCTTATTTTCCCCCCACTTCTGAGTAGGTATCTGGCTGAGGGCAGGGGGACAAGTCAGCATCACTGTCTTCTAGAGGGCAAAATATCAGATAATTGATGACATTGAAACTTTTAGTATTATTTTTTAAATAAGAATGTGGGCTACTTCTGTGGCCTTCCAGAAGTTGATTTACAGGCAGATAATCAGAAATCATTGTGTCCAAGGAGATCAGCTCCTGGCCCCAGGGAGCATTCAGAATTAATCTTCTAATATGTAAACTTCAAGAAAAAGCTTTCACACTTTCTCCCACCATGCCCTTCACTCTGGGTGGAGCGCCCTACAAGTATCCCTAAAACTGTATTTACGTAATCTCGTATACATCCCTCCTTAAAACACTCTTTTGTTGAGATGTTGCTAAACAACCTTCCTTGTTTGCATTTATCAGTCCACATCCTCCGATTTTATAAACATATTTCATGCAGCACCTAGAACAATAGGCTGCTGGTGTGTAGTTGCAACTGCTTAAATGGTGAAGTAAGTAATAAATAACAATGAAACAATAACAACAGTGCAAGAACAGAACACCAGAGGAAGTCTGCATGTTCCTGCAATAAGTATTGTGGTGGAATACAGTTCCTCAAACAATAATGTATTTCACTGACTATCTTTTTTCCTGGAACTCCAGGGACTTTCACATGAATTGATCTCAAACATGGCAGAATTGCTACTGCAATTCTGTAAAAAAAAAAATTTGTTGAAAATATAAAGCATACTTTATAATTTTATAAATATAGTATCCAAATGTGTCTTATATAAAAAAAAATCCAAAACTCAAAAAGCAAATTTAATTAAGCAAAACTAAAAAGCATAGTTCAAAAAGAAGTCTGTAAAAATTTAAAAAATATCATTTTCTTACAAAGAAATTGATGGAAAATATTTTTAACTCTATAGTGGTCAGGGTCCATTGAGCCAAGGGCCCACATTCAATGTCCACTGAGGGACTTGGGCATTTTCAGGAAGCAGAGAATGATGGCTTAAAATTGCTGAACTTAGTATCCCCATGCAGTAGCATACTTTCACATTATTAATCCTTAACACTCTGTCTCTTTGTTTTTCCATTTATTAATTCCACTTAAAGACTTAATTTCTCTGCAGCATCTTGGTTTTTAGTCCCTTTGCCCACTTCTTTTGAGAAAGACCTTTGGTCTTATCAAGAATGGACATCATGCATCACATTTATAGATGAGTGTCTAAGGAGAGTATAAGAGGGAAAACATCATTTAATGCTCTCTCAGCCCTCACAATTTAAGATACAGAGACTTCCTGAGCCTACTTTAACTGGTTTTGGGTTTTTTTTCTTCTATGAACTTGTCCAGACTCTGCCTGCAACCTGCATAAGCTTTGGTGTTCATGATCTCCTGCCATGGGGAATTCCCAAGCTGAACAAGATGCTGTAAAAAGCCATGTCCTTCTGTTTGTTCTGGAGCTGTGGTGGTTGCCCAAGGGGAGCAGTTGATCTTGAAATTTGAAAAATCTCACCAGGCAAAGCTGTGTTTTTAAGGGTGGGTTGGATTGATGCACATCCAAGTCTTACCCCATTAGGGCATCAGGATGCTTGTGGAGGACACACCCAAATCTGGGAACTGGCAAGAAATCACAGGTCCAGGAATATCAAGAGGCCCAATGAGCCTGATGAGCATGTGGGTGTGCTCAGTGAGAAAGGGAATGTAAAGAACACAAACAAGGCACATCCACGTGTGTTATCAATGATATCAGATATGCATTAATACACAAGTGGAAATTAGTGTTATAAATTACACACTGAGGGATCAGTGGGAAGGGTGCATGAAAAAGATTTGGGGTTTAAAAAGCAGAATGAAACCCTTTAAATTGTCTTAGTTAAAAATACTCTCTTATGCACTGAACTCCTATTAAAGGTCTTTTACTATCTATTCCATAATAGATGTTACTGAGGTTTTGAGATTCTCTTGATATGGATTAATTTTTCCTTCTCTGTTACATGGAAAATGGAACAGATAGACCAATAATAAAGTTAACTTGCAGCACCAGGTTGGGAGAACTTTTAAGCACTAGATGAGTATTAAAGTGATCTGAAAACTACAGGAACCTAGTGCAAGGTTAGGCACAATTGGCAAGAGATAGAAGAAGCCAATTTAAAATGTCAGAAATTGGTAAGGTGAATGAAAAATAGGTGACACTTGACAACTTGTTCTATCTATAAAAGTTTGCAAGAAAGAGAAAGTAATAAAAACAGGGCTGAGAAAAGGAAGAATGAGAAAAAATAATCAGTGGTAGGAAAATGGTCCTGTACAAAAGTCTACTTTGCTGGTGATGGAGGACATGTTCGTCTGAGTTTGTGTGTCTGTGAGTCTGTGTCAAGCTAATCTCTAGGAAACTGTAAAGATGACTGAATCATCTCAACAATACTCCTCTGGTTTTACACAAACAAGTAAAATTTTTTTGCATTTTTTATCTCAAGACTCCCATTTTGCTGTTTCTCAGTGGAAATCCTATAAAGTTATGAACATTCAATTTGCATTAGCTTTTACACTGTCAGAAAACTTAAGCAGAGGTTAAATTTATTCATTTAAGCTTCTGAAATATAGGTTTATTTTATATGATAAAGTGCCTGTCATTGAAATCTGTGATTTCCATAAATCTGGCTGCATAGAAAAATATGTCCTCAAACAGTTTAAAAGCAAATCTTTCTGATAAATACAGCTGACAAATTTCATACTCAGTAAAATTAAACGTTACTGGAAATAAGCATCTCTCAGATTTAACATTTAAACATAAGCAAGGCAGTGCTCCCTGACTGGTATGATTTTCTTTTCCTACATGGTGAATGTCCACAACAAGTAAAGCAAGTAAAGTAAAGCGACCTTTTGCAAGTGTTTGTCCTGGATTTTTTTGTGCAGAATTTTTTCCCCTCCAAATTCACATCTGTCACACAAACTGCTCCTTTAGAAAGCTCTATGGGCTGGTGGGACATGGCTTGGACCAGGAAGCAGAAAAGACTGAGCAAAAAACTGACCTGTCCCATGTCCTAGAAACTTTCTAGCATTGAATAGGACAGCATCAAAACATAATAAACCCCATTCAGAAAAAGACAGCTTAAAAATTAAAATGAAAAGCATTGATCTAGATAAGAAAAAGGTCCAGAGGAAGTTTGGTAAGCTCATTCTCATGCAGATGTTTTAATAGAACATCATCATCAAGGGAGATATCTAAGGGTTGTCATTTTTCCACACTTCTTTTTTCAGTTCAGTGTGCATGTTTGTACATTCAAATAGGTTTTAGCTGTAGGAAGGGATTTCTCTCCAGACTGTAACTGAGCTTCAAATATGCTTTCCATGCTGTAGAAGCAGTCCAGTGAGAAGGTTCATATGGATTCTTCTTCTCCATACATTCATCAACAACAAAGCATCTTACTGCTCTTCACTAAAAATCCAAGGGAGAAACTCTTCTTCACATACCTTTTATCTCTAGACAAACTGTTGCAGAACTTGAAGCAAATAATGTTGGAAAGGCACAAAAACATCTTGTCCTGGATCTTTTTAAGTGAACAAGTTTAGCTTGGTCCTGCTCATATAGAAACTTTCTGCATTCAGACCTTTCTATGTGTATAAATCAATAGATGCAAGACAATCAGCCACCTTCTCAGATAGGAGGAGGTGGTTTTCATTCAAGCCATTTTTTCCAATGTTTTGTAGTTCAGATATTCATGGACCATTAATAAATATTTGCATAACAATAATTCCTTGTAAGAGTATTTAAGAATAGAAAAAGCTAACTGAGCTATGCCTATTGCTGAATGAAATTTGATTATCCATAAGAGGTGCCAAGTGTGCAGTCCTGAGCTCACATCAAATATTCTTTGATAGACCCAGGGTTACACAGGGTGGACATTACTGTAAGAAGGAACTATGGAAAGAAAATTCTTAATCCAATCTTTCCTGTGAATAAAGGAACATTTATTTGCAGATTCAGAGGTGAAATATTTTATGCAATCTATGCAAATATGTTCTGCATTATAACTGGTGCCTAGACTTCAGTGTTATATTAACAAAGATATAAGGAAAACCAATGTCTTCTGTGTTACCTCATCTTCAGCATACCAGGAATCATACATCTTCTATCTCTCTCCTTTTAAATATAGTCTGTAGTGTTTGTGATGACATATTCAGAGTAGTTTTACAGGCATGAGGATGCTCCAGGGGTATAGCAAAGATACTCACACAAGTCTGCTTTCCTGGCATTTTTCATCTGTATGATTTTTACGGTGAGCAAGTTGCATGGAGATGGTTCTGTCTGTTGAACAGCACACAAAATGCATGGGATGAAAATGCAAAAAGGAAGAACAGAAGTACAGTCAGAGATAGAATTGAATCAAATGTTTCAGTTCCAACCAACAAAAACATTTCTAAACTGAGGTTCCTTGTGCATTAACTTCTTCCCAGAAGGTTTGTAGCCAGGTGTGACTGCAGACCAGACCTCTGACATCCTCCATTTTCCATTCTGAGGATTTGTGGTAACCTTCAGCTTGAGGCACCTGACTCTTACAACCCAATCTCATAGAAAGGTGTGACAGAGAACCTTGCTGTGTTATTAATACAGCTGACACACATCTTGGTCTGAGAAAATTCACAGGATGTCATATATATCCATTATATTTCACAACAAACAGCAAACAATCTAGCAGGGCAGGAACTAGTAACGATATCATGGTGTAATGATGCTGCTCATCAGTTGATTTATAGCTACATAATTACATTCTTATTTCTGATATAGAGCAGTGCTGGCTTTTAAAAAAATGAGGACCTGGAAAGGGCCTTCCAGAGATCTATCCCAAACTTCTCAGGAGGAGTGAGTGAAAGGCACAACACTGTAATTACTTCTCTGTGAATGGTTCAGCTCATTCAATCTTTGTTTAAGCAAAACTCTCAGAAACGTATCAAAGGAAATATTTGCAGCTTTCCAGTACTCAAAGGGAGCTTATAAACAAGAGGGAGAGTGACTTTTTACACAGCTGGTTACAGAATGAGAGGGAATGTTTTTAAACTAAAAAAGAAGAGATTTAGGTCAGATATTAAAAAGAAATTCTCTACTCAGAGGGTGCTGAGGCACTGGAACAGATTGCCCAGAGGAGTTGTGGATGTCCCATCCCTGGAAGTGTTCAAGGCCAGGTTGGACGGGGCCTTGAGCAACCTGGTGTAAGTGGGTGATATCCCTGCCCCTGGGGAGGGGGTTGGAGAGAGAGAATTTTTAAGGTTCCTTCCAACCCAAAACTTTCATGATTTTGGGAAACTACCTAAACCTAAAAGTGGTTATCAAAAGATATTTAACAAACCTGTGAGGAAACAGCTTTGTCAAAAAATGTCATCCTCTCACCTTAAGCAAGGTATGTGCTAGTTAATATGTAGGGGCTGAAGTTGAGGTACTTTTTTCCCTAAATAATTGTCCTTCTTAAAGGAATAAAAGAAGGAAAAGTTGCACACTTAATGCTCTAAATTACAAAAAATCAAACCAATCAACCAGCCAACAAAAAAAACCCAACCAAACAACAACTACAACTAAACCCCACTAAAACTCCCACAAACAACAGAAAAACCAACCCCAAAAAACCTCCAACAAAACCACACCAAAAACCAAGAGGAGAGAGCAAAACTGAGTAGTGATGCAATGAACACATGACAGACAGTTCATGCACACTACCTACAGAGCAGGGAGTATCACTGCATCAACTATATAGATCAGTGTATAACAATCCATTACCATTCATTCACTCATGCCCCAAAACTGCCACAATTTTTGAGAGCTATGTTTAACATCTCACATATTAGTTTCCTTACTTCCCCTATGCATTCATTGACATTAGTGATAACTCTATTTTTCCTCAGTATGTTGTACAACTGTGTTGTAGCCCCATTGGGTGGAAGCAAAAAGGCATCTGTTTTATTATTAGAAATTTTCAAAATAGTAAATTACTACATCATTTAAGTGCTTTGCATTCCTGAAGGCTAAAACACAAAGTAGTCACAAAACCCAGTCAAAAAGAAGCCCTGCTTTGCTCTCAGCCTCGGTGCTCAGGATAGTTCTCAGATCTGAAGATACAAGAGGTGAAACATCCCCTCCTACAGCAAGTCCCCTCTGCCCCCAAGGGCAGCCTGCTCAGCTCATTGCAGAGCCTCCTCTTTTCTTTTCTTACCTGGCTCTTGCTGTAGAACAGCCCCATCGTGGTCCTCTCCCCGTCTGAGCCAGGTGTGAAAGGTGGTAGTGGATGTGCCCGAAGGAGTCTCTCTCCTTGTGCTTTAAGCGGCCAGGAGCCGGCAGGCAGGTGTGTGAGTGCCTGACTCAGCGCAGCCTCACCCCGCCACCACCACTTGGGCAATCCCCAGCTCCTCCTCCTCTTCCTCCTTCTCTCTGCCCGGGAGCTGAGCAGGGGCTGCACACCTGCACCAAAGCACCTGGCTCTGGCACTGCACAAGGATGGTCTCTGCGCTTGCAGTTAGAGGGAAATGAAGACTGAAAAGTGATCTTCCCTTCAAGGTTACAGGCACTGAACAAGTGTTTTACACTTTTAACATCCTCAGCACTTTTTGAGGAGGCCACAATACTCTTGCCCACAGGTGAGCTGTCGAACTGCAGTCCCTTGAGGGGAGGTGACTGGCAGCGTCCAGGGACCATCTGGCTGCCCAGGACTTCTTTGGCCAAGGGCATCCAAACAGACCAATGTCTGTCTGACCAAAAGCCTTTTTATAGCTTACATTTGTTTTAGGGAGTCCATGTTCTTTGCTTAAAGACACATCTGAAAGAAATTTTGTCATCCCCATCTCACCTTCCATTTTGCTCTATTCAGGCAGTATATTGTCTTTCAGCCAAGCAGATAGTGACAAATATTGCATGAAACAATTCCCAAGTCACCTGTTGAACCTGAGAGAGAGTTTCCCTTGTAAAGAAAATGCTTTAAAACTCACACACTTTCTCAAAAATTTTCTTACTTTGTCCATCTAAATTAAGATGCTTCAGTGAGCAACCTCTAAGAGGATATATTTTGGAGGATGAAATTAATGTTGCAATCAGTGTTAATTACTCCTCACATTCTCACATACTCTTTATGTCTTCACATTTATAAGACTTCACTGCACACTACACTACACACAGCATGTGAGGTGGCCCCTGCCTCACTGAGGGAGTACACAAAATTAGTACACAAGAAGTAAAAAAATGGGAGTTTGTGTTTTGGTTTTTTCTTTTTAAAATCATCCTTGCTATTATAAAAATTAACAGATCAATGAATTTCAAAATAATCTCATTTCATTTTACAATGAATTGAGAACCCATTGAATGAGGTAACTTCAATGACATAATATAATTTTAATTTCCTAAAATATTTGGCACTTTAAGACATTCTAACCTAAGAACTAGACCCAAAAAATGTCACCCAGAGAAACTTTGAACACATTAAGGATGGGTGACTAACACATCACAAGAAGCAGTAGTCAAAATAAGGTAATCCAAAAGCAAAATATTCCTAGAGACATGGCAAAAGCTCAATTACAAGCCTGTATGTTTTTATCAGTCATCTTGAATATCTTGACATTAAAAATAAAAATAAATTAAAAAAAATAAAACAATCACTATTGGTACTCTGTTTCAAAAGGACAATACTGAAACACTGGGGAAACTGAAGAGCTTGTGAGTAGTAGGAACTGTCAGAGAGGGAAATGCAGGCTTTATGTCAGCCAGCAGGACACAAAGAAAAGCAGCATTAATCAGTCTCAGGCTGCATATTGCACCTTCCTGGCATTTTTCCATCCCATTGTTGAGCAAGTTTCCCCTGTAAAACAGACTGAAACACCCTCCATCCTACTCTGTTTCATTTCCAGCAAAAAGGTCTAGGAAACCATGACAGTAAACCCAAAGATATCTCTAGAACGGACCCAGAAGCATCCCATGCACTAGCTATTCTAGTATATTGAAGCAGAACCACAATTACAGCTGCCTCACACATGGAGGGCCAATAATCTAGATTTGAAAATATGATATTGTACCTGAAAACAGGGTTACACCACGCTCTTTCAAGAGTTTTAGGTATATGAACACAATGAACATGCACATAAGTGGAAACCATTGCTCACTCCTTCTCCTCCACCACCCAAACTGCTTTTAGATGCCCCATCAGCTGGTTATTTTTTTAGGAAAAAATCAAAGAATCCTTTTCTACTATCCATTACCTAGAACTTCATTCCATACAAAAACATTTCTGATGATAGTCAAGACTATCCTGATCTCAACACTAACTCTGCCCTGGTGATTTCCTCACAACGGTGGGAGTCTTTTATTAACAAAAGGAAGATAATCCAAAACATTTTCTGTGCTGCTGTGACTAATCTCTTCATGAATCACAGCTCCACAGTACAAGGCTGGTGTTGTGAAAGACTGAGCCTGTGATCTGCCTTGTTGGAGAGTCGTGAGAGGAGTCTTTGACAACTACTGGCCCCCAGAAGACCTCTAGGATTTTTGATAATGAGAAACCAGTATCTCAGAACAATCCCTGCAAAGACCATTCTGTGTGGAAAGGTCTGGAAAGGACCCCAAAAGGGTCTCTTGCATTGCCCTATTCTGTGCAAACATCTAGCAGATACTTCCCATCTTATGAAACAGTGGGAGAACTCACAAGGTGATCCTTCAGGAACAGTAAAGGCAGGTAAAGATGAGTGAGACAGGACAGTCAGAAGAAACTCCAAGAGAAAAGTGAAGGAAAGTTGGGCAACATGTCTACTACTTAGGCTGAATATAAGTGGTTCTGGGAACAGCAGCTCAGAGAGGACGTTTGATCTCCTGAAACAAGGAAAACCTAATTCAGGGGTAATTTTTTATTGATAGTGAGAACTGTATAAATTTTAACAACACTAATACTAAGTTCAGAAACTAATTTTCAAAGACTTGTGAACAAGACACTTAAATAAAAATCTCATGGTGGACAGACAATCTAATCAGAGATGACAACCTTCAATAATTAAATAAGCAAGACCAGCACAATTGATTAGTTATTTACCAAAGAAATTCCAGTTCAAGGGACACAGTAAACACACCATATAAACACTATTTTGATACAAATTTTAATGTGCCACATAATTCAATATTATCTTCCTCAACATCATAATAATTTATGTTGAATATATATAACAATTGGTAAAGTAACTTGGTAACAAAACTAAAAATAAATTTGCTGCTTTCAAGTTTGTTTTGGATTAAACCACTGGTAAATTCCAATCTGTTTGTCTGAAGAGCCATGTAAATGGGGTGGAGTCCAGAATGTCCTTAGGATGATGTGATTCCACTGCAAGTGTCACTGGGAAGAATCAAACACCTTGACCTCACCAAGCCATAGACAACCCAAGGAATGCCACATGGAAGACTGAAGATAGTGTGTGGTGGCTAATAATTCCGCTGCTTCCTCCGGGCCACAGCCAAGCGCAAGGCCTGGATAATCAACTTCTCATTGTTCAGGACATTGTAATCAGTCAGTTTCACCAGTTTGTCAAAATTCTCTTCACTGAAACACACCTCTCTTGTGGTAAATGGGGAGAGGATGCTGGAGACATCAACTTTGCCTTCAGCCATCTCTTCAGGACTCCTTTCCACACCTAAGGGGACAAACCACAGGGAGATGCACCAATAAGGTTTTATTGTAGTGTGTGGCTCCTATCAGTATTTACATAAGTATAGATAGAAAAGGGAGACTTGGAAGGAAAGATATAATTTGCCTGAAGCAAGTAAAAGTACTGTGCTAGTAGCACTGTATTCTTCAGCATCTGGATGAAGCCTCTGACCAAATATGATTTTACATCATTTGACATTTACACCACTCTAACAGGTTGAAGTTAGGACAACATAGTCTTTTTTAACCAAACCAGAAAAGCACAAGCTAAAAGGAAACCAGATACTCTTGTACCAGATAAAATTATAGCCACCTCACTGAAAGTTCAGGAGAAATTACTGCACTCAGACAAAGGACATCATTCAATTAAAACCAAAGACCTCTGTCTACTCAGGCCTCAGTCTGGGAGATTACTTTTAAATATGTGAAAAAACACTTGAACAAATGGGCTTCACACCAAAACCAGCAGAAGGTTTTTCCTTGTATTTGTTTGCAAGCAGCAGTGCATGACGACTCCATGTCTGTAGAGTAAAACATTTTGTGTTAATAACCTACACCTCATGGTGTACATATATTGGAATTTTTGCCTTCATACTATCTCTAGTAGTTCCTGTGAAATAAGTGTCTATATTCATCTCAAGTGCTTTAAGAAAGATTCTGGAGTTCACATAGTTCAGACATACTGACACAGATCAGTTATTTTTGTCAGTGATGAGACTCATGCTGGCACTGGAAAGGTCAGAGATGACAGTGAGACATTAGATATGAAATGGAAGTAATTCACAAGGAAAATTTTTTATTAAAACTGCTATCACAGATGACTCACCAGGAGCTTTATACTTCTTGAAGGTGTCATTTACTAGGGGAAAAAAAAGCACTGTTGGAGCTTTTGGACTGTCAGCTTCTTCAAACACATAGCACTCCTTTAAGTTTTCCCTGTCTTCCTCACTTATCTCAATTTTGGGAAATGGAATTTCTTGCTCTGAGAAGTACTTTGCAATCTGATCCAGAGGCTGGATGAATGAAAAAAGATATACGTATAATTATTACAAACAATCTAAACTGATCCAGAGACCTGTATATTTTAAACTCCAGCAGCTAACAGGAATATTCTAAGGTTTGAATCTTCCTCTGGCAAGATACTAAATTTCAGATGGAAACAATCATAACCACACCAGACACTGCAGTTTATCTTATTTTCCACATTGCTTTGGGCAAAACAAGAAAACAGTCACTTTCTCTGAACTTGAAAATTAATCCAAAAGCCACAGGTCTCATTTTATAATTCCATTGAAAGAATTCCCCCATTCAGAGGGTGAGGGCAACGAAACTGCAAGAATGGAGAAGGAGCACATCAGTACAGATTACCCTACATCATTGTCTTGACTTCTTCATTATTCATCACTTTCCCAATCTTTGTGTCCTCTGAATAATTGGTGTTGCTTGATAATGACCCCGTATCAACAAATACACTGATCAACATATCTTATGACCTCATTAAAAAAACTTTACCACCTATATTTACTATAAACCTATGTTTATTTTTATATTATTATCATTATATATGCAACACTAATTATATTATTTTAATTATTAATCAATCTGGCACTAGCCACTTAGTTTCCCTAAGATTGGTATGAGATATAAAGGCCAAGACACAGGTTTTCTCATTTAGTCCATTAAAATATTGTCAGGACCTTCCACTTCCTTTGTAATTTGTTCAGTACACGGATAACTAAAATCAGTTAGTTTCAGAACATTCCATCAGTTTATAATATAATCTAGAATATAAGTCCATCAGTTTTTCAAAACTCTTGGATCCACTGCAGTGAAGACGTCAATGTTTTTAAAATACCTATATCCATCATTGTCTTCTAATATCCTTCTTAGTTACTGAGAGATAAATTACCTAACGATCTAAATAATAAATTGGATAATAATAATCCAATCCTCATTCCAGTACTGAAAAGTTAGGTGGTTTACCTGACAAGTGCTGGAGACAGACAGACCATGAAGGAAAAAGATCTCAGATAGCATGGCTTTTCTTACCAGTGTTTGGGACCCTCCACTGTAGTTCAAATGTAGGATGACGTCGACCTCCCTCTTCGATCTCAAAAGTGGTGGGTAGCTGGTATTAATGAAAAAGCCAGTATCAACCAGGGAGAGCTCATTGTCTGCTGTTTCCATCAGTTTATTTGGGAAGGAGTCTATCACTGTGTCTGAAACATAATTATTTCTCATTACAACAAGTAATTTCTCCTCTGAAGGAAGGCAAAGAATAAGGAATCGAGAATTTTGCCCTCACTTTAGCTGTACTTATTTACGGGAATAAGCAGCATGCTACTCCCTTTTCCTCCCCCTTGCTGGGCACTGCAGGCTGCTTTAGCCCTAGAGGTGAGATCTGTCCTGCTCACTTTATCCACAGGAACACAATCCCCAGACAACCAGATACAATTTCACCCTTCAACACTCCCCACCAAAACTGAAATGTTATTCAAATACAGCTTTCATGGTTTCCATTTGCAAAGGGAGAAGTGGCATTTCAGAAGTAAGTCTCATCTCATCCTCTTTCTTGGAAATCCTAAGTGAATTCCGCAACCTAAACCTTCCTAGAATATTACTGAAAACCACGCTGGTTTACTGTGCCTTTCCAGGTAGAAAATCCTTCACTCTCCAGGTACTTGTTATGCAGCTGGAAGCCTCTGATGAAATTGGGATATTGTGCAATGGTTGGACGTCCTGTTAAGACATCTCGCAGAGTCGAGGAGAGGACACTCGAGGGAGTGAATAGACACGTGTCTACTTCATAGGGATTCACAGACAGAAAGGGTTCTTCTGCTGCAAGATGGAAAGAAGAAATTTTAAGTTTCAGACAATTTTCTGAAATAATCCATATTTTTAAAAATGGAGTGACTAATAAGGACAGGTACCGTCATCCCCCACTTCAAAGGTAACTCAAACATAGTTATAAGCCCTTAAGGTCTATGCCACCACATAAAATTTAGCTTTAGACAGTGAATTAAATGACCAAGCTACCTGCAGGCAGCAGGCTGCCAGGCAGTAAGCATCACCTTCCACTCTAAGCTTCCTCAAATGATGCCCACCTCTACTGTAGCATGTGGTGGAGAGGAGAGAGCAGTCCTAAAATATACAGGAGAGCTGTCAATAGGACACCTTCAGAATGCATGTCAGTGTCACCCAGAGGCAACACCAACTAAGTTAGGAGACCAGTCACTACAGGTTCCCATTGCAATTAACAGCAAGAGCAAGCTTTCTCCATGGGCAGTTCAGTGCAGAAAACAGCCCTCTGCAAGAGCCATTTTCTCTACGCATGTTATTACTGCCCAAGGAGGACCATATCCTAATTTAACAATCCTAAGATTTGTTTTTGATACAACATCACTTGTATATGTCTGATGGAGACTGGTTTTGTATCTGTATGACCTTCAGAAAAAAGTACAGCTTTTACAAAGCTTTTCCAAAGAAGTGAAATACAGTTTTATATCAGGCAGAAAAAAAATCTTAGTTGACATCTCTGCTTTTCTTTCCTCATCTTTTACTCTCTGACCTTGACAGCATTTCTTTATGCATTAGACATCTTCACAGAATATAAGCAATATATATCAGTGGCACAAAAAAAATTTAAAATCTCACCAATATCCTTTACTCTGTCTCTGGTCCATCTGCACCAGAAATCTTCTGAATCAGCAGCCAAATTCCAGACATACATCACATCTATGGAAAATATACTACTCCACATGCCTGTAACGTGAAAGAGGAATAGAAGCTGATTGATGAAGTGGCCTCAGAAAAATCTTAATTGATACATACCTTCAGTTCTTCCCATTGAATGCTTCCTTTCTGTCTGTATGGATACCTTTGTGGGCACAGTTTGTAAGTAATGTCCTTGTTAATGTAAACTCACACCTGCTCAACTTGTCTGCCAGTGTCCTCCCAGTGCTGCCCACCACAGACCATGTGCTCACCCATACCAGCTGTCCCTCCAGTAGACCACCTTTCCCCAAGGCAATAGTCACCTTGCATGTAGCAGATCCGAGTCTCTGAGAGCTTCTTTACCATCCTTCCCATAAAGAATTGGCTTCCAAAGTGTTCTGCACGAATAGATGCTCCATATTTCAGCAGGCCAACTTCATAAGGAGTGAACTCCAGCCACTCTATGGCAACAGCAGCCAGACCATGAAAAAGCAGTAACACGTTAGATAACAGTAAACAGAAGAATTCCAGGAAGCAAACAGGCAGAAAGACACTGGCTAGTTCATAGCATGCCATTCACCAGCCATGGCTGTATCTGTACTGCCAGCAGTACTGATGCCATAAGGTCCTTCCACACTGTGGCAGGGCAGTCCCAGTCTGTGATACAGCAACCTCCAGCAAAAAAGCCCTGGTCTGAATAAAACCACAGGCATTCCCTTAATAGAGTTAATCTTACTCCAAGGTATGTGTGGCTCATGCATAACTTGTTTCCTTTAGGGCTCTAGTGACAGAGACCTTAGCATTCACTTGGTGTCATGTACTTAGATGCTCATGTTAAACAAATACTGTGAAAATTAGTAGAGGAAATAGTGATTTTCCTGACATTGGACCCAAAAATTCAAATTCTTTTCTTTAATTGTTCAAAATAAGACCATGTAGAATCAGTATATGAATTTGTTTCATTACAAGGTTTTTGTGACAGGATAAACTGTGACTTTGGCATCTTCTGTGGTATAACTATGTTTCCACTTTTAGCAAAATAAAGAACTCAAGTTCTAAACACATTTGGATTGTTTTTAGGGTTTTTGTTTTGTTTTGTTTAGTTTTGGTCATTATTATCTGAAAATTTAATGACTTATTGGGGGTTTTATTTGCAATTAGAATGAAAAGACTATTGTATTAATAAAGCTGATTATATCCATATAATTTTAGTTTATACCACTTAAATTATAAATTTGTTAAGAAATCTAAGTCATAACCTTTACCTCTGAATGCCTGGGCACTATAGTTAGACTTGAGGTTGATGGCCACATAGATGGGCAGTGGGTTCTGGCCATTATCCACCGCCTGCCGTTGGTCCGAGAGTCTGTGCTCGTCTTTCTGGTTTTGATGAAAAAGGGTTAATGGAATGAGGTGAAAAACAACTTGCACTTCAAATAATATAATGTGAATTATCAGCCCTATCCAGCCTTATCCAAGTTCTACTTTCCATTCCCAGGTAACTGGATTGTTCCAAAATATCTGCCATGGGATATTCCAAACTTGGCAAGTATCCCATAAGCAGCAGCTATACCCTATATGGGTTTTCAGACTTTGAGATGTGCAGAGAAGTTGTTTGTAGATTCAGCAAGAAAAAAAACCAACCAACCAACAACAACAACAACACAACCACAAACAGTTCCATGGAAAATCATGCAGCTAAGTGAAAGGTAAAGTTCTTTCCTTGGCTGGGTCTTAGCAAAGAATTGATCATATTTTAAGGTATTTTGCAAATATATGCATATTCAGAAATATATTCTATTGCCCTCAACAATTTAAAACTTCATTGTATAAACTTAAGCCAGAAGGAAACTGCTTAAGATAGACCATTTTCTAAATATGATATCAAGTTCTAAGAAATTTTGTTGATGTAGAAATAGTGTTTCTCACTGTATGAACCATCTCCAAATGCAGTCTAGGTCACATTATAAATGTGTATCTTCATTTATGCTAGAGAAGCAAATTATTTCAAACTTTTAAGTGCCTATTCTAGTCAGAATATTTTATGTCCAAAATGATTCATTTACAATTCAAAATGTTTTTTTCTCAGGGTACTTCTTTCTTTAAAGAGAAAGAACACCTTACACTGGCTGGCTGACATGACTCCTTCCATTCAAGGTCAACCTCTCTTTAAGTCCAGAGCAGTGTTTTAATAATGGATCTGAATATATAATATTTCATCAACTGCTAAACTAATTATTTGCATTAGTACTAAATGGCATCCCAGGATTTATTTTCTTCTCCACTGTAGCTATAGAAGCTCAGCAGTTATGTGGAAGAAAGGAGTAATACCTTATCATGTAGCATGGATTCAATGACAAGACCCCAAAGGTCTATGAAAGAAGTGTTATGTCCTTCTTTAGTCCTCTCCATCAGGTCATTATAATAGTACTTCAGACAATCCAAAGAAAAACAGCAGATTTTGGATTTGGTTACTTGCTTGCGAGCTTCCTTGATTGCATCCTCCAGATATTTTTGTGACCAATTAGCATCTTCATATAAGTTTGCCATGGTCCTGAAGAAGTGTTAGTAGAAAATAATGGAAGAGGAGTAAGGCTGTGGTTTGCTATCAGAAAATATTTGTGCAACCAGTTTGCCTGTTTCTTAATTCTTACAGGGCTCACAACTTAAAAGTAAACACACTTAAAACACTCTCATTTCAGGAGCAAACAACACCTCCAGGCTTTCCTGGTTTGGATGTGGTAAAATGTACTCAAAAATTATCTTGAAATTCAAGGGAGAAAAGAAACCAAGACCCAAGGCTATTAAATTCAAAAGTTCCACAAGTATTCATCAAATCCCTTCTTGGAAGCTGGGGATTATTCTAGGGAGCAGTCACTCCTACTCTGCTCTAGTCCTGCATTTGTTCCTATATAACTGCTAATTGCTTGTGCCAACAAGAAAACTGGGCTGTTTGGGGCATGTCCTTCTATGACTGTTCTTATTTGTCTCCTGGAAATCATAACACAAACAGGCACATTCAGATCTCCACGTACATTCAGAGAAGTTAAAAGAAAAACCTACCACTGAAGTTTGGACTTTCATAAAGTGACACACAACTCACTGAAAAAAATTTCTCCACTTCAAAATAGGTGTAGAGGAGTGGGGGTACCTAGAACCTACTTGATTAAATACTTCAGTTATTTTAAGTAACATCATCTGCTCTATGCCCACTGGGAGAAGAGAGCACTTCACAACAAGCCACCATATCTGCAGTCTCTCCAAGGTCAGTAACTTGATATCATTTGTTGGACTTTCTGTGACAATATTAATTCCTCTAGCCCCAAATACATCTTTTACCAGAGGGAGATGCACTGTAAATCCAAAATAGAAGTGAGAACAACCAGCAAATGGCAGGCATAAATTCTTCTTCTCATCTTTCTTCAATTTCCAGTCTAAAGACAAATTGATTGCATTTAGTCTAAGGTATAATTGATAAAATATGAAAAGGGAACAGAGCATTTAGATGAAGATATCAGGCATAGATTGAGTCTGTGTGGTGACACAAGCAGTTGATGAGTGTGGTGATTGATCTCTTATTCATGTTTTGTTTCTTTGCTCCAGGTGGACAGAGAGTAGATTGTGGGGAGAACAGAAATGCTTTTGCTTTGCTAAGTGCTAATGGTGCTGTACAGAGTCAACAGTGTTGAGCAGAGAACACAAAAACCTTGTTTGGGTCATTCTTACCATGTGGTGCCCGATAAACCCCCGATGTAGGAAATGCAGTCTAACAGGTTGAGCTTCTGGAGGCCCAGCAGGCTGCCATACATCGCTGTGAGTGATCTCGTTCCTCCCCCGGTTGTCGTAATGGCCACCACTGGCACCTGTTGGACACAGCAAGGCAGAGGGAGCAAAAGCCGTGCATGTGTTAGACACCAAGAGCCCTCACTGTGGAAATCAGGCATTGATACAAGCAGGGATGCTACTTGGCATGAAAAGGATGTGATTGTTGCAGAAGGCTTGTTTGCCACCACCTGACAGCTGCAAGGAGGAAGGCTTATGTCTTACCCGCTCAGATGGGGTGGGAAGCTGTTTACTTAACGTACAACTGGAAACCCATCTCATCACCCTGGAATTTTTCTCAAAGTGTATTATTAGAAGCCGTCATAGAAAATAAAGGATTTACCACACCGGAGCAGATTAGGGATCTGTGATTCTGCCTCTAACAATGACCAGGGTCACAGAGGAACGCACAGAACCCTGTAATCAGCCAGACCACACAATAGCCAAAGCCTTCCTGGCCCCAGGCCATTAATTACTTTGTGTCCTGAAGCACATTAATTGATAGGGTTTCCCCCTTCATGATCCAAGTGTAATTGATGAGACAGACTATTCTTCTCCTTATCTTTTCCTAATCGAGTACACCCTTTACTTCCGTTAGCATCCAGAGTGTGGATGCTTACACACCCCATGGAAAATGTGTACTTATGTCTTTCAAGTAGTAGTTTCTAATTTCATAAAGGAATTTGTGTTCTAAAGTCAATGAATAGAGCATGAAGAAAATAATTCTCCTGCTCAATAAAAAAAACAAAAGCACAAAAAAACCCCAGAAAATAGATGTTCTTCCTACCTAAACTCTTTAAGATCTTTAATCTAGGAAATTTTATAAAATAATAATGAGGAAAATTCATAATGATAACTAAAGTCAGAATAAACTCCAAAAATTATATTCTTATATTTACATTTTCTAACCTATTTTATTATAAGGTAGAACTGTAATGATTTTTTTTCAGTTTAAATGTAAATAAGTTAATAAGGTAGAGGGGATATTTTCCCATATTTCTGAAGTTAAACACACGAATAGGAGAGCCAGAGTAATTAGACCTTTTCAGAAAACAGTTTTCTGCGTGTGAGGAAATGCTCAGACAGCTGTTTAAAAATGGTTAAAAATGTTCTTTCCAGCTTTGTTGAAAACTTTGCTTCCTGTATTGTTCTCTGCTCTGAAATCCTAACTAATATTTTTGAATCATATTTTCAAACAGCACTCTTCTTTTAACTGTCAGCTAAAGAGTGTTCTTGCTGTTGGTATGTTTGTACTTTTCCAATTGTCAGCAACCCAGTTAGGCATCAGCAGTTGCAAAACTTATGACTGACTCAATTACAGAGGCAGGAACAGGGGCTAGAGTGATACAGCTAAACTTACAATCAGCTATTTCATCTACAACTCAGTGATGCTGTAAGATCCACCCTTCTTTGCCAGATTGATGGTTTATTCTATCCCTCATTTTTCCCAACAATACACCTCCTTTTGTCACGGAAACCACTCTGAGAATTTTTATTCAGATGTCTACGTGAAAATTTTTGTTTCTTCCTCTCAAAACTCTTTACACATGTGCCATGGCCACCACCTTGTCTCTGCGTTAAGGCCTTCAATTTTGCAGACAGCATCCTCCAGTTGTTCTATGTCTGCCCACTATAAATTTTCCTCCTGAGACACATGAGCAATACCTAGAATAAACAGGAATGGACTGTTTGGGGAGCTGTCGAGAGGTTTTCTAAAGACATTATCCTGCCTCCCCCACTCTGCTACATTAACAGGCCACTGCTTCTCTTGCCTTGCCCTTGGTGACCAGTCCTGGCCCACACCAGCAGGACTAATTAAGCTGGGATTTTATTTGTTGTTTGAATTTGTGAGCCAAGCCCTGATCCCCTGAGAGCAGTTGCTACCAGGGACTGTATTGGCTTGCCTCATGCTCTTTCAGATCCTCCTCCAAATTAAGAATCTTTTTCAGAGCAGCAGCCACGTATTTCTTCCTTTTCCGCAGGAAGTCCCGCTCTTCCAGGCACAGGCTAAACCCCAAGCGCACATCCAGGTTCCCTGAGCTGGAACACACAATGGGACAAATCAATGCACGCATAATTTACAGCTGATTCCAAGATCTCTAGGGCAGGCAATAAAAAAGTAAATCATCATCAAAAGTAAAACAAGTTATTTCCAAGTCAGCATACAGATAAGGGAAAGAAGAAAAACAAGCATTTCTCCTGCCGGCAAGAAATAGCAGTGAGGATGAAGAGGACTTTCCAAGGTCCTTTAGATCTCTTGTGAACATGGACAAAAAGACAAGACACACAAGTCAGGGAAAGATCACCAAAAGAGTAATTTCAGAAGTATTTTTTTCTGCATCCATTCCTGTTTATCACTATAACATCCTGGAAAATTCAAGTGACATCATCACTTGTTCTCAGGTTTTGACAATCCACTAGCAGCCTTTAAAGTGAATGTTCTAATGAGTTATGTGATGAAGCTTGAACTGAAGAGCAAGCATCACCCCCTGCTCAACCTCTATCTTGGGAAATCCAGCCTTTTACCTGTGTCCTGAACATATTTGTAGATAAGTATTTGCAAGCTACATCCTGCAAATATACAAGAATATCCATCACTTTCTTTTCTCACATGTGCAGACACATGGAATTTGTCCCTTGAGAAATGTGAAGCACAAGCAAAAGAAAATTCAGAAAGAAAGGTGCAAACCCAATCAATGGCAGCTAATGTTACGTGCCTTCAGCAACATAAATACACTTATTACTGAGGAGAACGCTAAATATTGACCAAATCTTCTGGGTCACATCACCCTCTGGTGGCTGCAAACTCTGTCCCAAAAATAATTTTCCCCAATATTTCACAAATATGAATGTTTCAAGGATTACTGTTACTAACCTCTGTTCTCCAGCAAATTTGATTTATCACACAGTGTAATTTTGAAAACAGGATAAGGTCAAATGATTTGCCTTACAAAAACAAACAACTATTTTAGCAGTAGATTAACATTTGTCTTGCTTTCTTTCTACATCTGTTTCTGTTAAATTTACAGGTCAATATCTTCTGTCATGGGCTGAGGTGGTACAGGTAGCTCTCCATTTACACGAAGTTCTCTCGTGCTGTGAAAATCCACCTTCTGTATATCACTCAACAGTGGGGGTGCTGTGAACCATAGGAAGTTTTCAGCTGTACCACAAAATGTCATTGTCTTCAATTTTATCTATCACTGGTGCAATTCTGTCCCTGCAAGTGGCTTGGCAGAGGTGCAGCTGGTCGGTCTCAGCTCCCATTCTGCTCGGTAAAGCAGAACAGGCAGAAGCCATGTTTGCTTTGGTGATTTTGCAAAGTTAAAGATTGAGAGAGTTTGTTTCAGTCATTGTGCAGATCTGACTATTGGCTTAAGTGGGAAATAAAATAACATGTGAACAGTACAGTTTTGTTCATGTGTGAGAACAACAGGCATAAAGCAGACTGATTTACTCTGAATGCAGGCTCACAGACTGATACGGAACTGCACCATCCTGTAACTGCAGCAGACTTGCACTTACCTCAGGCACCACGTGAGCACAACACAAAGCATTCACACAGAACGTGTTCATCTCTACACTCATCACAGAAAAAGCCAACATAACTAGTGTACAGTAGGTCCTGGATGACAGGACAAAAAGGGGCTATCTTACCATTTTCTCGCTGTCAAGCACAAATGAAAGGAATTATCCTGGAAAACGAGAAAGGTAAAACTAATTACTACCAAATTTTAAAACATTTCTTTCCTTCAAGCTCAGGCAATACTCAGACTAAGAGAGGTGGTTCTCAAATAATAAATCATATGGCTAAGGACATTATTTACTCCCTGCCATGAAATCAAATTTTCTCTTATTCAATAAGCAGGTACTGTTCAAGCTTGCCTGTTCACACCACTTCCCAGTCTGCACACTTAGAAGAGGCAACAAGCATGAGAAAAGTTACCTTATTAAAATAAAATTTTAAAAAATACACACAATAGCACCTCCAATATCAACATTTAGACAAACTAAAATCTGAATTAGTATCATAATCTAGATGAGTCTTTTTTCAGTTCTTAGCAAGTAATACCCCATATTAAAAAAAAAAAAGTGGTTTTGAATGGATGTGCATTTGACAGTCATTTTTTTGTTCCTTGAAACCATTTAATTTTAATTGTGGGATGTAGGTTTGCAATGACTTTCATATTATTAAAAATTATTATTAAAATAATATGACTTCCATATTATTAAAATTCACATTCTCCCTTGAAAGTGAATATTACAACCTTAACATTTTTAACCTTTCTAATGAATAGCTGTACAATTTTACACAGTGATTTTGTTTACTTGGTAACTTCATTTCAAGCAGGACAATATTAAGCATATTTTGAAATACATATTTCAAAAGGTTCACAGCACTCACCTCTTCTAGTATTATTTCCTTCTGCAAAGGGAGTGAATTCAAGGGGAAAGACAGGACCCCAGATTTCTCTGTTTCATTTCCATCAGCCAGCTGAAAAAATGTAAAAAGCAATTGAGTATGAACACATGAAAGGTTTATAAGCTCTAGAACTTCTCCACTAAGAAGGCTAGTACAGTTTACTGGTTCTATTAATTTCTTGTTCTAATTTCATTTGGGTTAACTAAGAATAACAGACAGAAGGAGAACTTACCTCTTCTGGTAATATGATATCCAGTCTTGTCTGGTCGTTTATGATGCAGTGAAATATGATTATATGAAGGCTGGGGCCAGAGTCCAGCAAAATCTTCTGGCTCCCTTCATGTGATCCTTTCACTGTAAATGTAAGCTCTGGGTCTAAACAGAGAGGCAAGGAACAAGCAGAATTTTAACTACTACAACCAAACACACATAACTAAAAAAAAACAACAAAAAACAACCAGCCCCTATTCTGCACACTTTTTGTTGATTTTTTCTTACACCACAATGACTAAGTAGACTTTGGGTGGCCAAAACAGACTGAAAACTGATCTACAATATCGTGGTGAGTCTATATAAATAATCAATGTACAGAATTCACAGATTTTTAAAATATGATAGCTTGCCATTTGTTAGATGTTTCCCATGAATAAATTAAACCAAGATTTGGATTTAAAGGAGTGTTAGTTTAAAGGCATTTTGGATTATTTATGTTGCATACAAGTCACTTATTTGATGTCAGTCTGTTATGGTTCATAGTACACATTTTATAATATTAAGACTAACAGTCAAATAATTCTATAAACCCAAAACTCAATCAGACTACTTGGCATGTGCCCTCATGTCACCAAAACTGAAACAACCTGAAGGCTCTGTTTCTTGTACAGAAAAGCCTTTACGTTTACAGAGAGATCATATGCTGTTCTCCTGCAAGATCAGGGCCAAGAGACACATAATTTTAGGTCACTAACCTTTCCTCCCCATGTTACATCTCAGTCTGAAATTTCCTATAATGCAACTCAGTCATTGCTACCATTTTATCCACAGAAGTCAATTTTCCATTCACAAATTAACTCAGAACAGTCATGAGTTTTTAAGATTTGCCCCAGGAGCAGCATTACACGAGTTACTGCTCATTTAAATCAACTTAAAAACTAGTGAAGAATCCTGCTCTATTTGTATTTGTATCCTATATTTTACAGACAAAGTACTGTTTTGGTGATTCTATGGTAGCAGAAGGCTTTCCTGCAATTTGTGAAGACTCCTTTGATAAAATTTTGCAATTAAACCTAGGTTTATTATTTTTATTAAGGAACCAAGAAAAAGCCTCCTTCAGAACCCTAAATATGCACAAACTTTGTACATATTCAAGCCCAAATCAAACATATAAGATTTCTACATATTAGTTATAAGACAATTTTAAAAGATCCCACTTAGTTAGAAAAATTTGTTTTGAACAAACAATAAACAAATAGAACTAACCTCATTTTTCCAAGTTTCTCATTCTAGTATATGTGGCTCTATTTTTGCATTATTTCAAGATTTGTCTCATAACTAAATACTTGACAAACTTGAATTTTGACAGATACAATCTTTCTGCAAGGTGGGGCATGGCAAAACTAAATATTATGTGACAGAGCAATGTGCACAACGGATTATTAATTTTTTTCAACATCTGTTGTAATGACTGAACCACAACACAAGAACAATAGGCTAATGAAGCAATAACCTCACTTGTGGATTGCTGCTTCAGCTTCCCTGTGTCCACTCTAACCTCCAAACAGGAAACCTCACGTGCCTGCAGCAAGAGAGGATGAATGATGATTGAGAGAGGTGTAAATGTCATTGCAAGTGATTCATACTGTTCCCAACCAACCCCCTGGCTGATCAATGAGCAAGGCAATTATTATCTATTACTGTGCCTTCAGATAACACAAGGGCAATAGTGATATGGTATTTCTTCCCAAAACTGAAATAAAGAGGAACAACTCATGAGCTGCTTGAACTTGGAGAGACAGTTAAGCAAAGAAGACCAGCCCTATTCAAAATAATGGGCATATTAACATATGGGACTATTTTTATGAGCATTGTAACACTTTTTTCATTAACTCCTGATAGTTCTGAGCCTATAATTTATAGAAGAAAGTAGGTGGAAGTACTGGGTTTGGGCCACAGCTCAAAGTTTCCCGAGTTAGAAACATGAACACTTGTTATTCAGACAAAAGAAAGATCATAATAAATATATATTTTACCACTAGTACTCCATTTGTAATAATGCCATCAGGATAGTCCAGACTGAAAAAAAAAAAAAAAAAAAGAGGAAGATAATGTAAAACTCAGACAAATATTTAACTCTATATAACATAGTTACATACAACATTAGTTATTACATGATCTTTGACATTTCTGACTTTAACATTCTCACTCAAAAATACTTTAAAACTTAGGATTAGATGATGAGCTGAGTTGCAATTTTTTTCCACCTACTCATGAGAGAATATGAATCTGGATTCTACTCCTGGATTCTAATGTGGTCTTACACATTTGCTTTAGTAAAAGATGAAATGAATACCAGTATGAGACAGGCTGATTTTGAGAAGAGCTGCAGCTGATAAATCCATCTTGTTTCTTTTGAGCATTACACAGTTTTACCCAGGTTTTTGTACTTCAAAAACTAATACAACTTCCTAGCCTTCCACAACTTACAAAAAAATTACCCTAATGGCAGGAGAAATTGTACTTACCTCTATGAAGTGATCTGTAAATCACATATGAGATTGTAATAGATCACTGTATGTATAGATGTGTTTCCACATCTAGGGACAAGAGTGAATTCATATACTGCAGCCAACAACTTCTATACTTTAATATATTTTTCCATCAGAAAAATCAGGCATTGATTTTTCTGGTCAGGCAGTGTCTCATTAAGGATATCTTATAATTTACCGTTTCATTAAATTACAGATGTAAAATCATATAATGTCTCAAGAACTCAGATTACTCCAAAGGAAATACATACATATGTAACTTTACAAGGATTGAGCACTGACTCCCCAACCTGCTGCAGAGAGTATGAGCTGTTTATTCAGACTCTGCAAGCCAGGGATTATACATGTATTTTATCTCAGCTGAAACCAAAAAATACAATTCCTTTAAAATTAAATTAATGACATTGTTTTCATCTACCTAAAGTGAAAATTTACCCCAACAATTAGATTTCAGTATAAACACACATTCGCTCAAAATTGCAAAGCTCAAACAGTTTAAAGCTCCATTTCCAAGTCAATGTTTTCCTTTAAGAGAAAAATATGAACTGGCTAAATACGCTGCAGAACATCTAGAAAAAAATTTCCATTATAAGAAAATATCAACAGCAAAACTCAAGCAGACACCTCTAGTCAAAAACCCCCAGTTATAAACTTAAATATTTTGTAGATTTTTTTAATGTATTTCTAAAGAGTTCAAAGAACATTGGTCAGGAATTGGTACAAATATACTCAATGTTTCCATCTGCATACAGGTAAATGGGCATAAGCACCACTCCATTTTTATTTCAGCTATGAATTTTTGTAATTAAGTACTATTTTGCAGTCAAATAGTTGCAACATTACATGACATACAGTGTCACCATCCTCAAATACTTCATTAAAAATAAGGAAAGCAAGAAACAGCATGGTAGATATTAGAAGACCTCAGCCTGCATAGCCTGGTGAAAGTGCAAAGACAGGTAAAGATATCTCTTCACGGAGGTCAACATCCAGTAAAGTGTGGTATTATTTGAGTTGCTGGTATCAGCAAAGTATAAAGTTAGGCTGAAAGTTAGAAGGTCCAAGGCATGACCTTCAAGCAGGGTGGGAGAACCTGCATTGTACAGAACAGAGCAGAGCTTGGAAGGCTCCTGAGAAGAACCAGGACACCTCAGGGCTGAAGGACCAAGGGCTGAGATAGCTCCATTGGGTTGTCACCTCTGCTGCCACCACTGTAAGGAAGCCCAGCTGCTCTCACTTGTTAGTTACTCCCCACGCTGCCCTTCTAACTTTTATATCCCAAATTCCAAGGCTTCTGCTAGTCACAGCATAAGAAAGATGCTTTAATTTTTTAACCTGGTGGTCCATATCTTTGTTTTAAGAAGAGCAAGGGCACTTATCTTGCCCTGAATCTTAGGAAATCAGCTGTGGCTAGAAACATAGCTGATCTGGGTACAGAAGAGCTCAGGTTGGCAGGTAACTTTGAATATTTTGCCTACCTTTGGAGCACTGAATAACTTCCACTAGTTGGGATTAGCTGGTAATTTCTCTGACAACCAACCTGGTGTTAGAACTCATCACACAGAGTAATGCTCCTGTTCTCTTCTCCATCACAGTTTGTGATTTGTGGGCTTTTTTTATTGCAGACCTCAGTTTCACTAGGAGACTTGGGAGCATATTATGGCCTGTAGCAGGGAAAGACAAAAACAGAGACTCTGGGAATCCTTCCTCACTAAAAGTCTGTTGAAGGGATGCCTAAGGCTGCAGTGGACTCTATGAACCCAGGGATCATTTCCCCACACCTGGTATACATCAAACTTCTGCATTCTCCTTTTTGGATTATGCCTAATTTATAATGAAATGAGCAATTTTGAACAGGAACTTACAGTCATGGATTCTTATATTGCAATTCTCATTTAGAACAGGCTACTGTGCTCCATTTCACCAGATAATCTGGATTTTTTTTGATACCTATCAAAAAAAAAAAGAATTCTTTCATGTCAGATCCAGCTTTCCCTTCCTTTAGTAGCTTCCACAATAATGCAGGCTACTTTTCTGAGCTTTCTGACAACCCAAGAGAAGCATGGGGGGTGGTACTATTTCAGAATTCTGAAATCTGTATTCACCTGAAAGGTTCTTTCTTAACTTAAAACTTTTCCCTTCAGTGCTCCTCCACATAAATACATAATACAATACAAACAGCACACTTGGTCCCCAATTGATGGAGACTCAGCCTGAGAGTTTCTCAGCAGTGCCCAAGCCAAATGGCTGGCATGATCTGCTGGCTCCCCCTTCACATGGAGGAGGATTTTGAAAAACAACACAGTAGAACTACAGAAAGAAAAAAAAGGCTTTTATTTTCTAAAAATACTGCTTTTGCCATATTTCAATAATTAATATTTAACTTTTATACAGCTTTTTGTACACCTATTTACATTTATCTGCTTTAATTGGGCTTTGCTTTAAACAGAGGCTTTCACATTTGGAAAAAAAAAAGGAGAGGGAACGGAGATGAAAAGTTGTGTAAGAGTGGTCCTTCATTCTTCTAAGAGTTGTTAGAGATGCACTTCCTCAGCTTGAGACATCTGAAAGATAAAAGAGGCCAAAAGGAGGATCAGCAGGTACAGCAAATACCCCGGGGCTCTTAGACCTTGCCTTGGAAACTCAAATCACCTTGCAGCTCACCAGAGGCCTCCTTGTGGCCCCTCAGTGTCGGGTGTGGGCTTCAGTAGAAGTCGGAGGGGAGGGGGATGTTGAGCGAGCGCAGCCACCTGGTCCAGCGGGACCCCGTCCCTGTGGCCACACGGATGGGCTCGTTCTGATGCTGCACCCTGCCAGGGGAGACAGGAGAACGCCCAGGTTACCGCTGATAATCACCAGAAAACAACACACAAAGCACTAAAGCACACGAACCAGCAACCTGTGTACAACGGCCTTACCTTTTCTGTCACTGCTGCCCAAGTGCAGCAGCTCTCACGCCAGCTGGGCTCGTGTTATGGGCCCAGAAAACATTGGGCAGGCATTTGCAATCCCTTGGCTTGGTTGCTGGTGAAAAGGCACTTGGAGGAAGGAGCATGCCTTCCTCTCTGTGCCGTTAGGATCAAACATCTGGCCCTCAGTGCCTGCCACTCTGCAGCAGAGAGGTGAGCATTTGCTGGTACTGCAGCAGTGGCATAAGGGTGAGGCAAAACTAGGGAGGGTATTCATCTTGCTGTTGTGGAAACCCACTACCAAAATGAAGCTTTTCTTCCATTTTAAATAAAATATAACAGGAATGGATGCGGGAACAAACTTCGTACAGCCCTCCAATATAACGCGAGGTAATTTTTATAATGTTCTTTTTGGTAAAAGTAACACAAAATGCAACCTTCGCAGTGAGGTTATAGGCAAACAAAAATAGGAGTGGCAAAGCCACTATCATAGGTGCAACCCAGGAAACATTCTTGGCCTGGGGTTACACTTCATGTGTGGTATTATTCATCTGAAATGCTGGAAAGAAAGAACAAGCTAATGTAATACATCTTGCAATTAGTAAAATCTAGAATGAAGATGAAGAAGAAATTAAAAACTATGGATAAAGAGCATCAGGAAAAATTGCTGGTGGGAATAATTATTAATTTCAGAAATAAGCTGCCATATTACCCCCCAGGAGAATGTTCTCAATTTTCCCATCACAATACAGGATGTCTAGAAACTATCCCACATGCTTAGCTGTACTCCTTGTTATCAGAGGGTTCTCTCCCTCTGAAAATTATCTCTAATCTCTGTCAACATTTCTCCCATCCAGCACTGAAAAAAATCTTGGCAAAACCTGCTGAGCTTGTTCAGCTCACAGAAGATGTTGGTTTGGTCACCTTTCTGGTGACCCATCTCAACTACTTCAGTTGTTCAGGCCTTCCCAGGGCTCTCTAGTTTATCTATGCAATCCATTGTCTACAGTTTTAGTGGACAAATCCTTTCATGAATTACTTCTGCCATCACACATTCCAAAGTGAAGGAAAAAACCACCCTCTCAATATCCTACTAAGACCACAATATTTAATCAATCCAGATGTATTCCAGACTCAGCTGATGGGCAGAACAGCATTGACCACCACACAAATGCAAGAAATGTGAATGAGGGATAGTAGGAGAAAAGTCTATCTGCCTTCTGACAGGAAGCCCTTTTTCTCAGTCCTACTGTGAGCTCACAGGGACATTCCCTCACTTATTATGCAGTATCTTCTTGCCTTTGCATGTGGAGTTCTTCAGGCCACAACTATTACATTGGTCACACAGTAACCACACTATGAACGAAAAACAGTAGATCAGATGCCTTCTTGCTGGAGCAACTGAGCACAACTGTCATGCTTTTTAAAACCTCTCCCTTGAGACAGCAAAGGATCCTTTTTATTGGTACAGTTCCATCATCTTCCAACCAGTAGAATTCCCACTCAGGCATCACTTGCAAAAATTGTCCCATTTATGACTTTATTGAATACAACTCTAGGAAAAGGCAATTGGCTGCAAGGTCAGGCAGAAGTGTTTGGCACAGAGCTGAGGGCACACATGCTCCAAGACAAATTTCAGCCTCCGATCCCATACACAAATCTTCTTGTGCACAACATCCAAGCAAGGCAACCTACTTGGACCTCCCCTATTAAAGACATGATTATCAAGAGTATGATCCTCTGTACCGACTCCATAACTCATCCTGTAACTTGCAGAAGAAGGAGGAACCTGGACAGGATATTTGTGATACCTACTGGAGTTCCCCATTGCCATTACTGATGTTGTGACACTCCTGATATGTGACAGGCACTGTTTGTCTTGATGCTGCTGGGCAGTTTGCCAGTTCTGGTGCCCAGTAAACAACAAACAATCCAGCCTGATGAGTCTCCATGAGTTGTAAAAAGAGATTTTGAGACTCCTTCAGCTCTGATAGCTTTTTGTGTGTGTGAACACTGAGATCTTTCCTTCTCCATTCTTAACACTGAGCTACTGTCCTTTCACCAGCAAGTTCTTCCTTCCCCTGCTGTCAGGAATTCAAAGTGTCCACCCACGTATTATCCTGCTAGGTCTCCTGAAGTGCCCCAAACGCCTTGAGACTGTTCCAGCAGTACCATCTAAGAGCAGTACCTCTAAGTACATCCTCTAAACAGTAAAACTCCACCAACAGCTTCCAAGCCTACCAAATGAAACTACTGCTGCTCCTCCAGCTTTCCTGGTTCCTCAGTCCTCAGACTCCCACACTGGTCTTTGGACCTTACTTCATATTTGGCTCCTTTTTGGCAGAATATTTGGTTCCTTTCTCTACCACAGCTCCCCATGTGCAGCCAGATGAAATGAACAGATCAACTTACAGAACTGCATTTTATCATCTTATGGATTTGAAAAACCAGATTCCTCAAGAAGGGGGTAATTAAGGCATTTAGACTTGACACTCCTCCTAAGGGTCAAAACTTCCTGAATATTGTCATTGTACTCATACTTCCTTGTGTATCTCATTGACTCAATGAGAAAAAAAGAGAACTTGAAGAAGCTGCTGCCCAAGAGGCAGAATTCAAACAGGGAAAAAAAATCACATTTCATATATTTGAAACCTAAAAGTATGTATTCTAAAATTCCATTTTACTAGAATTGAATGAAAACATCTATCTACTGCTTTTAGAGACTGCAGGTTTAAAAAGCATCATCACATATGAATTGGCTTTTCAAACTATTTTTATACTGAATATAACACTTTATTAAGAATTTAGGACTCTACTCACGTGTTCTGCAATGTGAACTCCACCTCCAGCTCCTCACGTGCCTGAAGAGAGGAGATAAAAAAAGAGAGAGACTTATTTCTTATTTCTTTTCACAGCTTTCATCATACCCATTACATATAATTTTTAAATATATATTTAGAACTTAGAATAGAACTTAGGATAATTTCCAGAATATAAGAAAATGAGAGTTTTGACTGAAGATACTGCATTTTTAGATATTGAAAAAGTAGTTGTTAAAATTATTTTTTAATCTAAATGCTTTATAAGCATATCTGCATGCTTAAGAACTGCTATTCTGCTAAAACAGCCATTTTTGCAGATTTTAATTCCCAACACAAAAAGCATTAGCCTCTTTAATACCATTATAGTTAAAAGGAGCTGAAAATTCAGAATTTATTGCAAGAGCCGACAAACATTCCATAAATATTCAGAATGAAGACTGGATAACTAGTTTTAGCTGGTTCAACAATATATTTTTTAGCATAGATATTTGTTCTAGATAAAAGCTAGCAAAAAGCACTCACTGAAGTCTTTCTTAGAACAGCAGCAAAATACAGCTTAAACAGGTGATTCCTAAAATGCAACACTGTAAAAGGATCTACTGAGATGGAAGGAGAGAATTTACTTTTGTTCTCACCAATTCCATTGCTCACCTGTGGATTCAGCTGAAACTTCACACGGACAGTACGTCCTACAGTGAGTTTGTCTATGTCAAAGAGAACTGTGCAGAGTTCATCGTCCCTGGTGATCGTGTCTTCATCACAGACCTTCAGCTCCAGCACGTTCTGCACAAAGAGGCCAAGAATATGATGGGTTACTACTAGATCTAAGAGTTCCATAAGGCAGGAAAATCTCAAGACTGGGTTTTCTTTCCTTGCTCCTCCAGTTTTATGGGAAGGAGGAAAAAGGAGAAAGGGAAAGAGAAAAAGGAAAGAGACTTGGGTTTATTAGATGTCACTGATATCAGTCAGACATTACTGATAACTCTTCATACAAAAAAGAAGCAAGCTTGTTTCATTTCCCCAGGCAGACAAGACAAACAGGTCATGCAGAACATTCATGAATTTGTGATAAATAACTGCATTAAATGTTTCTACATTTATTTTATGGCCTTTGGTTCTAAGTGTATAAAATAGTCACAGGTACACAAAGATGGTTTAAAGGATTTTCACAATATCTAGAACAGAGTGATTTTACTGGTATTTTTATGTGATCTTTTTCTTGGGTTTTGCTTGTATATGTCAAGACTGGGGATAGGATAGTAAGGCTGTATTCTGAAGGGCATTTAATGTCTTCTTATTTCAGTATAATAAATGTCTAAGTAACAAGCAAGTGGACTAGAACAACACTAAGGAGGATGTAAGCAACAGGGCTTTTTTCTTGAGGAATCTTTAACACCTTCCATGTTTGGAACCAGCTATATATATGTTGGTTTGCTGTGGTTCTGTGTAATCTGATGACTACCTGCAGACATCAAATGGTGAAAAGAATTGATAGCTACCTTGACACGGCGGTCAATCTTGTAGCAGAAAGCTTCATTCCAGACGGGGTTTTTGCTGTTCCTGATGGTCCTGGTTCGAACCTTCTCCGCTGAGGCAGTAGGCAGCCACAGCGTCACATAGCAGTCTGAAAGGGTGACTGTACAGGGAGAGAATGAGCACAGTTAAAATGTGTCCAGAGAAAGGATTACTGCACAGTGCCCATTTGACCCTAATAAGACAAAGATAGCACAGTTGGGGCTTTCTTCCTAAAATATACAGGATTAAGAGTAAATAATACAATGAACCACTAACAGGAAAACAGCCATCCTTGCACATTTGCAATGCCCATTTCCACCTTTTCACCCTTAGTCAGATGAACTTCTTTTTTTTTAATGTTACTTTATATTTGAAATTGCACTGTCCTCCACATACAGTACATGTTGCATTTAGCTTTATCTTCATTATTATCCAAATGGCTGGGATAGGCATCACACCTCACAACCTTCAATCTGGCTATAGAAAAACTTGTTTTCTATAATTTCTTCCCCAGATTTGGTACCTTAGCTTAATGGAAGCCTTTATTAAAGTGCTTGCTTCACTGAAGAACAGATTTTTTTGATGGAAGGTGTTCTCCCATCAAAGCTGAAAAATTTGATTTCTTTATCACAAATCAAAATGTGCCTATTCCTTATTCATTTATATATTTGATAAAGTTTTTAGAAGTTATGTGCTTCTCAGCAGTTCTTTCAGAAAACAAAACCTGTTTCACCTCCATAATTAAATTACTGTTTAATTATGGTGTTCAATTCCTTCCTACTACTCTATCTGCTGACTGGAGAGATGATGCTGCCACTCATGTTTGGGGAGGGACATCATGAGCGTCAATAAAGACATTAGCTTCTCCTATATTCTGAGTCCTCAAGTTGGGAGTGAGAACTCCAGGGAGTGAGACTGAACAGAAGCATGATACAGGCACTGATGGCCTTTCTCTCACACCTGTAATGCAGGTCTCCTATTTCATATTAGCAATGCTCAGCCAATGAGCTGGTTGAGACAACAACCTTGTGAGTCAGAGGAGGCCAAATAATTCAGCTCATAGTCAATCCCTGCATCATGCTCAAAACGTGTAACAGTGTTACTACATCATATTAAGAACAATTACTTCATGTATTTCCTCTTTATCTTTCCATAACAATCACAGATTTAGTTTTTCCTACAAGCCAAGCTGTGCCTTTATTGTGCAGTTAACCATGCTAATGACAACCAGCAAAATCTGGATTATGACTGTGGGAAGGAAAGCATTTCCAGAAAGAGACCTAAGTGACACCTGATCAGAAGACTGTGGCTGATCAGATGTTCAGCAGAGGCACAAATGTAAGCAGATGAAAATGCAAATGGTTAATGATGATTAAATGCTACAGTTTCCATTTTCAAAGAGGATGAGACACTCTGATTACTTCGCAGTAGCAATATAAGGATTACGCAAATAAGTACACTGAGAAAACTTGAATTTCTTGGGACTGTTCAAGACCATCCCCCACCCCAGATAGGGCTTTGATCAACCTGATCTAGTGGAAGATGTCCCTGCTCACGGCAGGGGGGTTGTTTTAAGGCCCCTTCCAACCCAAACCATTCTACAATTCTATGCTTTGCCCAAGATCCCATAAGGTAGTCAATGCCAGGGTCCAAAACATAGTCCAGATTTTCAGGCCTCTACTCAAACCTACTAAAATTATCTTGTTCTGAAACATCACTAGGGAGGAATACTTTTAAAGCATTTTTATTTTTCACTAGTAAAGTAAATAGGAACATGAGAGTCAACAAACAAGAAGAAATGTTCAATAAATAAAGCACAAACACTTCAATAATGAGAAAATACATGGAAGAGAAATAAATAGTCATTGGGAACACCAAGATTTAACCAGTAAAATTGGAAAGCTAAAGTGGAGGAAATAAATACTAACTCAGAATTGGAACAAGCATCATAGTTGTACCATTAGAAACAGGTGGAAAAGGGACATTTTCCCATAGTTGAAAATGCTGAGGTTTCAAGGAAAACTAGCTGAAATATTGGCCTTATTGATGCCTCAGAAAAAGTAAACACTGCCTGAAATAGCCTTCCCACTGCAAAGAAATGGACAGGTTTTTCAGAATAATATCAGTTTCTTCAGACAATAAATTTTCTGTTAAGAAAATTGTTGAAAAGCTTACAAATCCCTCTGTCAGATACACTTCAAACAAGTGATTGGGATGTCCAAGTTTTTAATTTGGGGCATCCCAAGGGGATCGAGACATGATATTCCTCTTGTCTTGAGATCAGAACTCCAAGTAAGAAAGCCATATGGTGTGGCAGACATACCAACAGGTTCAGCCAAAAAAGAACCTCATGACTCACTGTGATAAGGAGTAACTGTGAGCAAGCTGCCCTGAGAAGGCACAAGCAAATGGAACACAAACAGGCAGTACAGATGTACAGGAATACAGAAATGCACACTCAGTTGTGCATGTGGGGTTGTAAATGAAACTGCAGCTGTGGCCTTGTCAGATCACATATCTGGTGGGTGCAAAACCATGTAGGCATTTTCAAATTTGGATTTTGATAAATAAAAAGTTGTGCATACAACTATAAGCTCATGGAATGTGTGCTTCTGTATATAAAAACAGAACTTTAAGAACCCCCTAACTTTACACCTTATAAGGTGTTCTCACTTTGTCTAACGAACCAAAGAAAAAAGAGAAATAAGCAGTAATACATGCAATGTAATACAGTAGTGTTACATTGTGGAAGATGCTTAAGTAACCCAGAATACCACATGTAAGTGCAGCAGAGATTTCTTCCTGATACTAATCAGTAATTCAAAAATACTGTTGTTAAGCACAGCTTCCATGTGATCTAACCACATCCCTCCTGCCAGAAATCACCAAATCCAACCTCTGGTATCTTTTCCCTCTACTCCTGACCCATCACACAAGCTAAAATCTCAAAATATAGATCACATTAACTAAAATTTTCTTACAAACTATGATGTGCTGCATAAAATTCTGAGCATACCAAAAAAAATTGATTTTGAGCCATGTTCGGAAGATTTTGGGAAACATAGTGTGGACTTTTTCTGTTTGCTTTATATTTTTTTAGATTTATTCATGTGGTCTTTAGACTGGAATTTTCTTATTCTCTTTGACTTTATTTCACCTTTTTCTTTTGAAGTCTCTATTCTAGACATCCTTTTTTCACTTCCCCTCACTATCCCGCACTTAAACTCCATCAAGTGCTCAGACTATTGCTCTGTTAATTTTTTTCTGACTTTTAAATGGCTCCATTCTGTAGGTTAAATAAATTCCAAGACACACTGGATTTTATCATCGCTTCCTGCATATGTAAAAACTCTGCAGAAGTCATAGAGTGTGTTTACTTGTAAATCTGTTATTTTCATAGGCTTTCCTGCTACTGCTGATTTTACATCTGCATTGCCAGTCCTCTCCTTTCTTCCATCCAGAAATTCTGTAGAAAATACTCAGGTTTCTTACTTAAAAATACAAGGATTTTCATTGTTTGCAGAGCAGACCTCAGATCAGCAGCTAATTCTCATGTTAGAAGGGTAGGAAACATACCTCATACAGTAAGATACGAAAAAAAAAGACATTAAACACCTTGCTTGAGTCAGTCCCTTTAAATTTAAAAGGAGAACACAATGCTTCAGTATTAAAATAAAAATAATTCTTGCAAACTTCCAGCAATACATGCTTTTATTCCTACACAAACTGAGAACAATAACATTGTCTAAATATTTTGTTTAAAAGGTTATAAGAACCATCCAACAATAGTATAAGTACTCACGCAAGTCTGCCTTCCGGGCATTCCTTACTCTCAGTATTTTTACAGTGAGCAAGTTGAAAGGAGACACTGGTGCCTGCACAAAAGTTCAGAAAAGGAAAAAAGGGAAAAAAAATGACATTATTATTCTAGTCTGTAGTCACAGACTACTGTAACCCTGAGGATTTAAGGATGTAGATAGAACAAGGTTTTCAAGGTTGAGCCAATACAAGTCATCAAATCAAGTGAAGCAGTCAAAAATCTGTACAAATTTTTGGCACAGAACTCTCTTTAGGCCTGAAATAGAAGCAATATATTTCAAAATCACTTGAGTTAACTATAGGTGCCAAGAGTCTGATTTGATAAAGATCACATCTTCCTGTCATTGCTCCCTTATTATCACAATAAACACCTCTAGAGCACACGTGTGGGTGTCCTCACCTCTTACACACCAGTGTAAGTGCCTGCAGTGGAACAGATTGTCTCTGGGACACCAAATACTGTCACAGGAGCTGTGGAAGTAGAGCTGTCTACCATGCACCAGCACAAGCTCCCACACCAGCACAAACTTTTGCACATAGCCAAAAACAGAAATGCAGCTGACAGCAATGAGATACTTCTCTTGAAGACTCTGGTGGGCCTCTGATCTTCGGCTCTGATCCCCAGCAGAAAGCTACAAAAATCATCCCTTGATAATGGGAAGTAACTCACAACTCCACTAGATACCAGAAACCTTGAGCTCAGAGCTACTAAGTCTATAATAACTCATAACCTCCATGGCTCATACTAATGAATCTTCATACTCAGGCTATAAATTAACCCTTTCCCCATTTCACCTTTGAGATAACTGCTTAACTTCTTTCTCCCACATACTAATACCTCCTCTTTCATATACATCACCTTTCATTTTAAAACCAATGTATGTAGAGACACCATTTCTCTCAACACTTGCTCAAATTGATATTTACCTTTCCACTTACTGATTCTGCTTTAGAACAGAAACAGGTTTTATTGTGCCCAAAAATTTATCTAATCTTTCTATCTGTACCAATTGGTAAGAACAAGATACTAAAACAGACTGGGGAACAAGATGCTAGAGAGCAGTGCCACAGGAAAAGTACATGGAGGTCCTGGTCTGTGGTGAGTTAAACATGAGCCAGCAGTGCCCTGGCAGCTGGGAGGGCCAGCCATGTCCTGGGGTGCATCAGGCACAGCATGGCCAGCTGGGCAAGGGAGGAGATTGTCTTCTCCTGTGCTCTGCACTGGGGTGGCCTCACCTCGAGTGCTGGGGGCAGTTTTAGTTTTATGCACATATCGTGGCATATTTGGCCACAATATAAGAAAGACATGAAACTATTAGAGAGTGTCCAAAGGAGGGCAAAGAAGACGATGAAGGATCTTGAGGAGAAGCTGTATAATTTATGGCTGAGGTCACTTGGTCTGTTCAGCCTGCGTGAGACTGAGGGGAGACCTCACTGCAGCAGTCTGCAACTTCCTCATGAGGGGAAAAGCAGGGGGAGGCACTGATCTCTTCTCTGTGGTGACCAGTGACAGAACCCAAGGGAATGGAATGAAGCTGAGTCAGGGAGATTTAGGCTGCATATTAGGAAAAGGTTCTTCTTCTAGAGGGTTGTTGGGCACTGGAACAGGCTCCCAGGGAAGGGGTCACAGCACCAAGCCTGACAGAGTTCAAGAAGCACTTGGACAATGCTCTCAGGCACATGGTCTGATTCTTAGGGATGGTTCTGTGCAGGTCCAGGAGTTAGACTCGATGGTCCTTGTGGGTCCCTTCATACTCAGAATATTCTGTGATTCTACCTCTACTCATAAGCCCTCTCTCTCTTGTTTTCATAAATATACTGTAACCTCACAAAGTTAATACAGTGTCCTAAGACAAACACATGGGCTTTATTGTTTAATGCAGGTATTAATGCATTAATCATAAAGCAGGAAAAGCAAAAATTATACACTGATGTTAACTAATAAAATGTACCTCACTATTATTTCCAGGCTATACATTTTGCCAAACCATGTGTCTCTTCAGCAGTATCACAGGACTTACCCTGAAGTGCTTCACAATGCTTTGCCTCAGTATTAAGCCACTGAGACCATGACATGACATTACATAAGCCAATGTAATGAAGGAGGTCCTTGTCCTGCCCAATGAAAACTTCAGCACCTCTGAAAAGTTAGCAGAGAACATGAACCACCTCCAAGAAACAACCTGACTAATCCCTAGAGTATTGTCTTGCACTTCCCTTTGAGTTGACAAGGGGCCTGAAAATGCAGAGCTAAGGGGCAGTGAGACAGCAGCAGGAGGGTCAGAGCAGTCACTGATATGGGAACTTTTGTTCTACGTTATCTGACTTGTCCAGTCTCTCACACAGGGCAGTTTTATGGAGCACAGTTTGCAAGCCCTGGAATTGTCAGGTGTGGGACATTTCAGTTGTTATAAAGACTGTATCACACCTGTATCTGCTCCATTGTTCCAAACACGTCCACAAAGGATAACTTGAATAGATACACCTTGAAAGAAAAAAGTTCTTTGGGGGAAGAAACAAGCAAAAAAAAAAAATTACAGTCTCCAATCAAAAGCAACCAAAAGATATCAGGCCCAGACTATACAGCTGAAGAGCTACAACTACTTTTCTATATTAATTAAATAGTAATGGGTAAAAGAGAGAAGCCTTCCTAGACACAGGGACCAGCAGCCAAGGCTTGTCAATCGCTGACAAATCTACTGACATGTTTTTTTACATTTATGTTTGGTCCCTGCTTTCCCCATCCAATAAATTCTAAGTGGGTTTTTTCCTCAGAAGTGTTATTTCAGAAGATGTGGAGCATCTCTCTTATCCAGAAAGAAGGAGGCTTGCATCCCTTGATTACAGAAGAAGGGACTTGGGCAAAAGTTCCCCATTCCATGGAAATGCTATTTATTACTGAGCTTAACACCATTTTAAAGAAATAACTTTGGCTCAGCTCTTGGAAAACAAGCATTAAGACCTTTACTTTGTGAATCTCAAGTGGACAGTGATACCTCCCTGCAGCCAAGTGCCACATGGAGATAGGAACTATGAAAGTTGTTCCCAGCTGCTCGTGTTACCTGGATATGCCATTTATGCAATTCCCTGCTCAGCTCTTACAATTCCATTCTAGTGTATCTTACTCTGCAAACCTATGGATTCGATCCTCAGTGCTTCATTCTGGGTTGTGGAGTCCATTCCCACACTAGAGTCTTGGAAGTCCAGCCTTACAACTCCTAATTTTAGGTGCCCGAATGCTTTACCAAGTCTAGCTGTCAGTGACTTACAGAAAAACTTGTCCTAAATTGGATAATCTCCTAGCAATTGGCAAGGACTTACACATCCTTGCCTTTAATGTGATGATGTCCATATCACAGGCTGGGTATCTGAGGCCAGAAGCCTCCCAGGCCAGTTATTACACACACTTCAACTTTCAGCTTCTATATTTATTTCATCTGAGACATGAATCTTACCTCATAAACCGGAAACACAAGCCAGGCATTTTAATGATCACTTTTGAAATGACTTAAATATATGAGGTTGCAAATGCAAGACTTGGTCATACTGTCCTACGTCAGTTAAAAATTCAATTAAGTCCTGTGGCACACTTGTGCAATCCTCACATATCTAGTCCAAGGGAAGTCAATAGGAGTGCTCACATACATGAGTGCTCATCCATATGAATGAATTATATAACTGGTCTCTAAAACTGCTCTGTTTTAGTCAAGTTCCAAGCTTAAAAGTCTTTCACAGAATTTTTTTTCTTGAGGAGACAAGAGTGAAACTCAAACAATATTCCCAAGTTGCATCAACAGAAAAGGCATTTATCCAAGTGCATATGTGTTTGGGGGAGGGCACTCTTCCCTTAACATCAAAAAGAAATAGAAATCTCATCACTACTTTAAAAACTGAAAAACAACAAAGAAATCACCCTGTCAGAAAGAGTAGCAGGGCTTTAAAACACAGATCACTGTCTTGCTTCTGACCTTGGTCAGGTATGTGGCACCTTTTAACTTCAAAGAATTTTGGAGCCTCAAAGGCAGGCAGGATTTCATTACACTACTATGTCCACCACCTCAAGCAAAGTCAGATGCATAAGAAACACTTTTCCTTGTACTGCTGTTTGGTATTTATTTCACCCATTTTAAAATACCCCGTAGCTGGGTCTTAACAAGTCAATAGAAGTCCCCAAGTTTGTTTCAGAAAAAAAAACAAGGGGAGCAGCACTGACTCAGTGGCTGCCTCTTTCCAAGAGCTATGCAAAACTTTTGTGGCTTCAGACTGCAATTTTCATGTGGGTTTTTTCTTTACCTCTTCCTGTTTGCAGCTCCGCAGCTGGATGTGTTAGAATGAATCCAAATCTTACAAGAGAAACCAGGTCATGTGTTCCCACAGTTCAATGTGGGGTTTTTTTCCTCAAGACCACACCAGTCTTTATCAGTAATTTATGTGATCTAAAAAGTGTTATTCTTTTGACTGTTCAGCATGAGGGCATTACTATTTTTTTTCTCACCAGTTATTTTACATATTCTTTTTAATTTATATAGCCACTCAAATTGAAATCCCACACATCCTATCATTTGCCCTGAAACTCACTCTGACAATGAAAACTCATTTCTTTAACTGAGCCACTGAGTAACAAAAAGCAACTCAGGTATACTAGGCTTATGTATTTATCATAAATACCGATTTTCATGAAAAAAAAAGGGAAAAAAAAAGGAAAAAATAAAAGGGAAAACGTTCAAGTCCTTGCTAAATTTCACTTCTGTGAACCTTGGCGATTCAGGCCAGAAAGAAGGGGCTCTGGGTCCTGCTCTAAATTGTAGCTACTGTATTCAGGTCAGTTCTGCCACCCTAAATACCTTTAAGATAAAAGTAATGATCTAAAGCCATGCAATTGTACAGATCTCACACCTAAGGACCTACTAACAATGCAAGAAGCACTACAGATTAAAAAAAAAAAAAATTGATCCTCTAAACACAGGCTAGAACTCAAAATAAGAATTTTTATGATTCTAGCATACCTCTTAGGGCTTCAAGACTATACACAGAGACCTAAACATCATTTTAGAAGCTGGTTTTTGAAGAAATTCTACAAAGTCTTTACCACAGCATTTCATTTGAACAGAGAAAATAAGTGACTCTCAGGCACAAACAGGCATCAGATGCTATCAATAACAGCAAACCTTCACAAGGCAAACAGCCTTTACCACCATTTAAAACATTCTCTATCATTCTGGTTTCCCTATGTGGATGCAAAGCTGGGAAACCCCCACATCACTGAATGAGGGGCAAAAGCCCACCTTGCAGACAGATCCCCAGAGTTGCAACTGATACTGGCAGCCCCAAACCCACTGCAAGTGTCAGAAGACAGCCTCATCCTGCTGCCAGTGCTGTTGTTCCCATTCACTGCCCCATAGGACCTTATCTGATACATTTTCCTTTATGCTAATACCTCTTAACATAAATGTCTGCTAATTGCCCAGTCATTTTTAATTTCCCTGTGCAAAGAATTCATCCTCAGTTCAGCCTTTACAAAGCACCTTTTGCTCTTTTTTCATCTTCAGAGAAGTTTGGGCACTACTCCCACTCCCGCTGGGCTGATAAGATCAAGATTGTCAGGAAACTGAACATGCCACATTTATTCCACCATTTTACCTGTAAATGCTGTGCTGCACAGAGAATTGCAAGCTCTAGGACAGATCATTACACTGCAAAGAAAGGCTACAAGGAATACCAGTGCACTAAGGAGCAACTGGAAGACCCACACAAAAGTTCCTCTTATGAAGGAATAAACTGTAAGAAAACGGGAATATTTAATCCAAAGAAATCAAAACACAAAAGAAGGGAGTAATTAAAAACTTCATGTAGTTGAAGTACAAACCAGCCCAGATAAAATGCAACACCAACACCATAAGCATCAGACAGCAACAGTGCCCAGACTATTTAGAGCTCGTGGAAAGCCATGGCAACATTCCATCTACAGAGCTGGAGCTGCAGCTCAGCTTTTCAAAACTCAGTAAACTGTGCAAGACAGTTTTCCCCCGAGCCATTGAATTCCTAAAATTTTTTCTGGTGATCTACAGTCAGCACTGGACAGCATTTAATGAAGGGCCAGCTAATTGCTACCTACCGTTCTCACCGCTGGTGCTGAGGTGCTCGTAAAAGTCTAGGAAAAACAATACAAGGCAAAGTTAAGAAAACTAAACTACATGTTAAGTGCTTACTTTAGGCTGACATGTCAAAACATCTCACATTCAAGGACACATTTAGAGTTGTGCTCTTTAACCACATCATGAGGTGCTTTACCGACCACCATCACAACTCTCTGCAGCTTCTCATTCCTTTTTTGTCCATAGGGAAGCACAATAAGCAATGTTGTTAGCCCTAAAATGTAGCTTGAAAACACAGGTGTGCCATGAGGTCGTGCAAAAACCTAGACTAGGAAAGCCATCCTTGCAACAAGATCTGAGGAACAGCAAACTCAGTTTCCCTGGACTGCCCATAAAACAAACCACTTGTTCTCTGTGACCAACTTCACTGGAATTCCAGACAATTCTACCCACTTTACCCTTGCTATCACCCTCTTTTGCTTACCTCACTTGTACTTAAATTTGATCCCATTGCAGCCCCAGTTGCATGTAAGTCCAGTGTTAAAAGTTACCAAGTCGTACGGCTGGCAGGAACTCCTCATGCAGGTTAGGGGTGGAGGAATAGGGATTTTATGACGAGGCTCTCCTGCCCCACCCCCTGATTATTTCCAGTCATTAGGCAGTCACCTCCCTGCTTCCTGCAGCCTATTAGAGCACCTCATCTGAGTCAGCAGAATGAGGAGCGATTCCTTTTCTACCCTCTGTGATGTCTGGGGAGGATGCTGAAGCCCCTTTCTGCCCAGGTATTGCTCTCTTGAAATAATACTGGTAATGAAAAGTTTTGCATTTATGCAACAGCTTTAACCCCTTAAGTGCTTCTGACTAATTAAATAAGTAATTAAATCACAGCTCTCAAAGTATCTCTACACTGCCACCATCATGCTGCAGGGTAGTAGAGGGAGATGTCAGCAGCTTCTTTCCAAACCATACACTCAAATACCTGTAGCAGTCTTCCCACAGCAGCACAGTTCAGGTAGGTAAGTCCTGCAGCTCAGCAAAGTGACTTAATTTTAATGCCACAATTGAGTGACTGCAGCACTCGTGCTCCCCTGAAGCTACTTTGGGCACCTCTGTGCTACATTTACCAACCTCAACACATGCTGAGTATTCTTTGCCTGGATATTTATCGAATATATAGAAAAAAAGTTAATCCATGTTCAGAAATCTTGCAGTTTGATATTAAATCAAACAAGAGGGAAAGGAGGAGCTATTAGCAGCAGGTGAAACTTGGGAGTGGAAGGGTGAGGCAGGGGAGAGGTTTGTGCTCTCCTGAGTGGGCCCAGGGAGCACAGCAGTTCACCCATCCTCAGAATTTACTCCAAAGGGATCTGTGTGTGCTGGCTCTCACACTGAGCCCAGCAGACACACTGTGAGAAACTCCAGAGCTCAAAACCTTCCCTGACTGCTCTTCATCCCAGTGCACAGTGACTCACTGCCTTGTAAAGTGTATTAGAGTAGCCCTAAACTAGCATACATGTGCGGGCTGGTAGATTTTGGAATATGCAAGAGCACACTCTGGCTCTGCCAGACTCTTTCTGGCCTCTCTGACTGATGATAGGAGGCAGCAAGTACTCAGTCTTGCATCATGAAATGGGAGTGATTATTTTAAATCAATCTTACTTGTATTGGTGTTTAATTCACTTGATGCAGGCAAAGAAAGCAACCTTGTAAACTGCAGTGGGTGCCACCTAAGTGCACTCCCCTGTGCCAGGGAGGCTGGTATCAAAATAATTCTGCACAGAGGAAGAGAGGAGGTGTTGTCCAAGGAACATCGCTAGAGTAAAATCCTCTTTTTATATACAAGTTGCTTCCTTCTATGTTGATGTCTGTGTGATAAACACATGTGACACCCCTTCAGAAGATTTTATTCAAAGAATGCAGTGATAGTCTCTGGTGATTTCCATCTGAAGAATTAATGGCTAGCTGCTTGCTCCACAGGCACACTTTACACTGTTCTCTCAGAATCAAAGGAAAATGGCTCACAAATGTGAATCTACAGCACCTGAAATGCTCCTTAAAGGAACAACCAAAAAATACTTCCAATTAACACGTGCATCTCTACCCCAAAAACAAAATACCTTCTGTAACTTCTGTCCTTATTACTTTACATCTGTGTTAAATCCTTAGGAACAAATTCAGGTGGAGCAGTCACAGCTGAGAATCACTTACTTGCACTCTCACAAAACTGATTCTTTCCAGCTTCTGAAGAATGTTCCCTGGAAATATTCCAGTATTAAAATTTAAAGTAGGTATCTGTTTCTATTAAAAACATCTGCAAAACATCCTCTATCAAAGGGAAGAGGGTAGGCTATCCAGCTCACCTTTCCCAAGCTGTCCCAGCAGATATATACACCTGTACACATTTACACCATCCCATCTGTTTCACAACCAATACAGGACTCCCTGACACTACATTCTCTTACCCACAGTATTTTTAAGATCCATACACGAGACAGCACTTCACAATCTATAAAATTATTCCAGAGTCAGTGCATCTTGCCCACTGAATGGTTTCCTAGTGTTCAGACTGTTTTCCTCATCTGAAAATAATGTTATCATGGCCATACCCAAAACATGTTCCTAAATAATTCTCCCTCTTCTGCTCATGACCACCATCAAGTTTTAGTTGGCATTGTCTCCCTTAACCACTACCTGCCCACATCAGACAAGAAGGCTTTGGAATACATTATCTTTTAAAGACTGGCATCTTTGTGGCAGCCAAGAATAATGACCTCAACAGTTTCTCATTCATGCAGTGAATACAGGACAGAACTAAGCACTGAATGCTCACAACACCTGTGACACTTGTCAGCACTGAGAAAAATTGATGGCTTATTCACTGGTGTCTACTACACCACCCGCTTAAAATAAAAAAAGAATGAATTTGCACTTTGTCCCACTGGACTTTTAGATGCAGAAATGTGTCCCTGGGATTACAATTTCAAAAAGCTTACAACTTCCAAGGTCATGTTGGGATTTTGGCATTTTTCATTAGTTCTTCCACAATTTAAGGACAATTTCAAAGACAACCATAAAGCATGCATTAAGCAAATTTATGTCTGAATTTACCCAAAGTCTAAAGAGCCATATATTGCCTCTTTTTAGCAATCATGTTTCCACAGTAACGATTTTAAATTGCCAGAGATCATCATATACATACTACTTACACTCTTACTTGGATTTTTGAATATTACAGAGACTGTGTAACTGATGACAGAACCCTCAAAAGTCTCTTTAAAGCTCTGTGCAGTAACAAGGACACTAAAAAGGAAGATGTAATTTTCCTCTGCTTTTCATGCATTTTCAAGTGCACATTTACATGCACATGGTTTTGCATCTATGCATTAATTAAGGCAAGGTGGAGAAAATAGATCATTGTGATCTAAACTGGCCTGCTGCAACCACCAGTTTCCCCAGCATGACATTCAGATAATTGTGTATTGAACTGCAATAGATGGCAGGGAGGAATAACAACTGCTTTCAATACCCCACAATTACCCTATGTATCACTTTGTCACCTTCTGATAATCCAGGACTACAGAAACATGTGACTAATGGGAGACTTCATTTTATTGCAAGAGAATATCCTTGTACCACCCCTGGGAGGACAATGGGAGCAGTCATCATTTACACAGCCTGAACATAACGAGAGGGGTAAATATTCAAAGAACATGCTAGAGGTGTTAAAAAATGATAGCCAGACATCACATTAGAAAATAATTACTCAGTATTAACAAATTAAGCTATTTAACAAGTGTTGTGTCAGGACTGTAGCTGGGGATTTTCCCTGGGTATTGCCTTTCACTTTGTTTTCCTTCTTTTTGTATAATGTTTTCACAAGCTACAAAATCTACAAAGACCTCATGCTGCCAGTCAAACAAGAACAAGCAGCTCAAGTCAAATTGTAGTTACACAAAGGACTTGAACTCAATGATCTCCACAGACAAGGTGTCACTTTCCTATCCCAAGGTGTTGGATTTCAGATGCTGAAAATTTTAACTTTGGCTTGGTAATTTTTGGCCTAACACTAATTTTAAGGAACTCTTTGGTATTAAAAAAAAAAAAAAAAAAAAAAAAAAAAAAAAAAACCAAACAAAAACACCCAAAACCAAAACCAAACAAAAATACCCCTCCCCCATATACACATATAGAACATTCACATTAATATGATTAATATATTGGCATTTTATTTTCATGTTTCTATGTACCACACCTTCAAAACACATATTCTTCAAAACTCTACAATATTCTTTTAGTCATTGGAGAGAGAGATCACACTAGGTGGAGAGTGGGGGATTACATTTTTGCTTAAGACACTATTCTGATTATGACATATATGAAGGAGGGCTTCTGCTTTCAAAAGACTATTGAGAAACTGCATTAAAACAACTCCACATGCCCTTGATATGTTTTGGAGAGATAAAATCTCACTCCTCCTACTCGCTCACATGAAGTAATTGGGCTGCTTTACCTTTCAAAAATCATCACTGAAGTGTTGGCCCATCTGTTAATATATGGAACCCTGCCTTCAGATTTGTTGCAACAGAATTTCAAATGCAATCCTCATCTCAAAAGGCTGTAGCTCAAAACCTTTACCTCTGCCCCTCCCTGTGCTCTGTAGATCTGAGCATCCAACAGCACCTCTCTTTACCTTTGCAGGAGCACTCAGAGGTTGCCTGACCTTTCCAGGTTCATTCAACAGTTCAGGCACTCTTCAAGCAGCTATTGCACTGCCCTAACCCCAAGAGACCACAGGTGTGAGGAATACCAGCACCAGCCTGTGTCAGCTAATTACCCAATAATTAGGCGAGACACATAGCCCAGGCCCTTTACAGGGAAATCTAGAGCCAATTTCAGTCTGAACCAATTCTCAGAATATCAGGAAGTCAACTCATATTACCAGCTAATTAAGGGGGTAACTTCATCTGCAGTCAGCCAGAGAGATGTTTGAGCCCTAATAGAGCCTGCAAAGATTCACAGCTAATTGTTTCCAGGATCATGACATTACATTCAGCAGAGCTTGTGTGACATGTCACAAACAGGTGTTTTCAAAAAATTGCTGCTGACCTACCTGGATCTTAAATAGAACAATTGCATCAATGCTGAATCACTTCGAAAAATCCCGCTGATATGTCAAGGAGCCTGAGCCTCAGCTCCATCCTTAAAAAACACCACCAGTAATAATGAATGGTGTCTCCTTTGTTATTTTTGATTAACAGCTGGCAAGTCACTCAAATATCTCTTCCCCTGTCCTTTTATTCTGCCTTTCACCATCACATCACAGGCAAGATTCTGAAGTATCGCTGTAATGGGAACATCATCAATGGTCTTTAGTAGAAGAACCCTTTCCTCCCCCAAACAAGAAACAAAGTGAGTCCATTTTGGAGAAAACTCACAAGCCATCAAGGCAAGACCATCAAGCTCGGCTCTCCCAGCTAAAACATTAGGCTCATGCAGTGTTAGATGCTTGGAGCCAGATCCTAACACAAACATCAGCATCTGTCTGACTTAAGTCAAAATACTGAGCTGCTAAGCTAGACCATTTAGGCAACCTAAGATTTTTCAGTGGCTTGCTAAATAGGCCCAGACTCCTGAAAACTGACTCCCTTTCCTCAGCTCATTCTAAACCATCCTAATTTTCCAGATCAGCTGCCAAAAGCACACATCATCACCACACCTTGGGTGAGTAAAGCTGAAGTCCCAGTGCCAGGTGTTGCAACCACCAAAAACCAGTGGGTGGAATGCACCAGGCACACACTGAACTGCTTATATTCCTTCTTCCTGCAGCTCTAATAATGAAATTTGAAAATCTATAAAATACTTAAGAGATACTTTGCAAAAGAAAAGAGTCACATTTTTAAACCCCCATTTCATTATTGTTTAAAAATAAACTCATGAGCATAACTGAGCTATCAGAGTGACATCTTCCTTTTCTGCTTTACTCAGAGAAAACTATCACAGTCTTATTGGTGACACATAACATCAAATTATCCTAACCAATAACACGGAAAGAAGGTGAAAAACTGGCTTTCTGCATAAGAGGGCTACTGAAACAAAGATATATCAGTAAGTGAGGAAAAGGAAAGTTGTTGGACTTGACCACTTTAGATCCATGAAGAGATGCAAATGTTACTGCCAACAGTTTCCTCTTATGAAGGGAGATTCGGTTTGATTCATATTGCAGCAAAGCTTGACAGACACTGCTGGTGTTATCTCCTGTTAAATTAACTGATGCACAGAAAAGGAGTGTCTTAGAGGTAACAACATATAATGTTACCTCCTGAGTTATCGTTCCAGTCATCTGCACTCTTCCATTTTTTGTCTTCCACAGTTGAAGTGACAGCTTTTCTTTTATCTTTCCTCAAAGGTTATTAACAAAACTCACTGTTCACTCAATATTTGATTTCTTGGTATCAAAAGCAAGAATAAATTTCTCTCAGAAAATCTCACTAGCTGAGCTGAGTCCATAGAACTTAATAAAACCCCCATATTTCAATTACTTCAACTATGAAATTCTTACTTTTAATAAGATTATGCATGGCTACTTAGTATTTGTACAGTAGCTATTACTCTGCATGTATATTTTTGCACAAAACAATAAGAAAATAAGATGTAAGAATGACCAGTTAAACATACTCTCTTTAGATGCCATTTTTCTAAGTATGAGAATCTCATGAACCCTACCCTGTCTGTTATTTGGATGGCAGTGTAAACAAAACTCCAGCAGCAGCTACACACCGACCATCTCACTGTTGCAGAAGTCAAAGGAGTCGGTATCACAATTCTGTCGCCATCACAAACATCTGTGAGCTTGCAGCAGGTGAATATTTATTAGTCCAGTACCAAACCTCCCTCTGATGAGGTTTTTCAAAATACACTTTAAGAGTGTTTACTGGAATTAGGTGGTGAACAGTTTTTAAGTCGCTTCTTTCGCTCCACTGCAGTTCGCAAAGCCTGGAGAATTAAGTGTTTATTATTCAGGATGTTGTAGCTGCACAGGTTAAGCAGCTTGTTGAAATTCTCTTCAGAGTATGTAAGCAGGCCAGTGCCATAGGGAGCAGCACAGCTGGACACGTCCACTCTCCCCTGCTCCATCTCTGCGGGACTGCGCTCCACATCTGAAATCACAACAAGGCACAGCAAAGATGTTGGGGTGGAAAACTGCTACCAGGCAACACAAAACACACAGTAACAGACACAAAAAGATGAACTGTCTCCTGAAAATGGCTCAAGATTTAATTGCTGCATAGTAACTATGTCAGCTGCAGTAATAAAATCCACTAGTTCGCTGCTTGGCTACAGTCCAGACTTGACCAGGAGAAAAACATTTCCATGCAAAATGCTTTCCTCTCTAAATTAAGGTTTTGCATCAGAATATTTAATTTTTTTAATATTTGGAATTTTGTATGTTTAACTTCTCAGTTGAGTTCTGAGATGACAGCTCCTTATCTACCAGCTGGTAGAAAATTACACCAGAGGGCTCCTGGATTGGGAATCCTTCCTTTCAGGTGGCTGAGATTTTAAGCAAATGCAGCAGAACAAATAAGATCATGAACAGCATGAGGTCTTTTTCAATAAGCTCATTCATGGATTTTTGTTTGTTTTTTGAGGAAAGTTTCCTGGATCATAGAAAATCAGCAATAAAATAAATTGGAGTTGATGCATGTGGAAATATTTGTAAACTGAAAATGAATTTGCCAAGCAGGTTTTTTTTTCCTAGAGAAACAAACATTTCTTCTATGGCTGAACTAAAGGAAACAACCTGGCAACTTTTCAAAAATTATAGGTATCAAAGCAGCTTGTTACCCTGGCAAAGCCTTTGCTTCATTACATGTTTTCAGCACTTTCTATTAACAATTTTTTTCATGTAAAGAAAATAATAGGAGAATTCTAGCTTTGTTCACTAAGTAAACATTATATCTCTTCATGAGACTGTTAGGTGACAGTGTAAGCTACCAGTGGATATAACTTAGTAGGTGTGTCCTCTTCTTTATTATCAAAGTTACATGACCTGTTTTAAGTGCCAGGGGGGGTTTCCCTCACGGTACAGCTACTCATGCTTTTATTTTAAACCTCTTCATTCCAGTCCCTGATTAGCTGGCCAATATTACATGCATCACACCTGGACTAAGAATATAATAACTTAGCCAACTCCGAAGCTTGCCAGTGTCTTGTTGTGGAAGAGGAACAAATTCAATGGATCAGCCTGATGAGACAATCTCAAAGAATGGTTACTGCTGTCAACTTACTCGGTGCCTTGTATTTTTGGAAGGTATCACACACCAGTGGAAAATAGGCCAAGATTGGTGCCTCTAAGCTGTCCTCAAACACATAGCATTCCTTCAGGTGTTCCCGGTCTTCCTGGCTCAGCTCAGTGCTGGGGAATGGGATCCCGTGCTCCAAACAGTACTCTGAGAACAGGTCCAGTGGCTGGCTCGAACAGAGAGGAGAGATGAAACTCAAAGAGAGCTTGAAGTAAGACCACCAAACCCCATAATATTTTGCTGCAGTAGACACTCTGAGATTGATTCATATGTTTATAAATAATGCTAACTTTGCACTGGAACAAACATACCATCTTAATTTTGATATATCCTGGGTAACAGAAGTTTGGTTGATTTGCTAACACTTTATATTTTTAAAGCAGGGTTACTATTTACTGAAATTTATATGACATTCAGGTAATCTTTGTGATTTAGTGAGCACAGTAGAGGATTTGGATAAGGCAACTTTGATTACATGTGGCTTCTCAGATCACAGGTTCTTAAATATTTGCATCCAGTGCATCTGTCTATGTCTTCATGTCCTCTTACAAATTAATTACAGTAATTTCAATCATATAAGCTCCTCAAGGTTTCCTCAAATGCAGAAAAAAATAACCCTGACTAAAACTCATGCCAACACCAAGTCAAACGTAAAAGCAAAACATTTCATTCCAAAAAATTCAAAATTATGTATTATGTTTTAATTACACTGTAGAAGTTATTTAACTATTGAGGAACTTATTATCAGGATGACAGATACATAGAATAGGACATTTTCTGTAAGTCTGTGTTCATATGCCAAAAAGACACTGAAAACAGCCCTGATAAAGGCAGGGGACAGTGACATTATGATCACAGTTGTGAATAGTACCCTTGATATGATCATTTAATTTAACAAAAACCAGACCACTTTTCTGGAGAAAAAAAAAACGAGAGAGAGAGAGAGAGAGAGAAAGCTGTGGTGGTAATTCAGCTGCTGGAGTCATATAGATAAAGAATCACTGCTTCAAAACATCACCAGTGTCTGTGATCCTCCACTGTAATTTAAATGGAGAATGACATCCACTTTTCTCTCTGGTCTCAGAATGGGTGGGCAGCTGGTGTTGATGAAGAAAGCTGTATCTATCAGCTTGAGGTAGTCACTCATTTCATTCAGCTGGTTGGGAGAAGAATCCAGCACTGTGTCTGAAAGGCCAAAACTTTTATTATTATTATTATTTACTGTGGGGTCAAGTCCCTTTTTTCCCAAATTAGCATAAAAGAGGAGAAAGAAAATACAGTTGATGTATAGTCATCACCGACACAAAGCCCACAGTTAAGTATTTGTCTTTGACACAATTTTAGTATCTAGAGCTCAACTCTGAGATCAGTCAGAGGGAGAAGTTCTGAGATTCAGCTTCATCCAAAGTGCTAAATTACTTTTGTTTTTCAGCACATGTAAATTTGTGGCTACTTAACTTCCTCAGAAGCTCCAAGTCACTCTTTGATGGCTTTTCTTAGGAAGATGAGAATTCAAGCAAACCTGCTGTGCTTTCTCCAAGACAGGAACGAGACCAGGAGTAAATGATCTAGGGGCTGGCAAAACCCATTCCACAAACATGTTGATCAAATAATATTAATCAAAATTTGCCTTTATGATAAAACTTATTGAATATTTGTTCTCAGCAAGTATCAGCACTCAAATCTCCTTCAAGATATAACTTGGTAATTTCCAATTACCTTTCCACATGCAAAAGCTCTCATTCTCCAAATATTTGTTATGTAGCTGCAAACCCTTGAGGAAATTATGGTAAGTTGAAACCACTGGCCGCCCAGTCATCATTTCTCGAAGAGTTTTGGACAGGTAACCTTTAGGAATGGATAAGCAGGTTGTCTGTTCATGAGGCTTGTCGGGCAGAGCAGGATGGTTCTCTGTAGGAGGAACAAGAGGGTATGTGTCTGCATTTGGTATGGGTGTTTCTCTGATGATAATAACAACCAAACCACCGTGGCTCCCAGCCCCATCTGTGACTGAGTGCCCACGTGGCCATGCAGAGTGTTCTGGGCAGTGGGTTTCAGTGTCACACCATCACCTTGTTCTTCTCTGTCTGGCCTCTCCCTCCCCGAAGGGCTCTGGTAACCCTCTCGTGACTAACAAAACTCCCCAGGGATGTTGCACAGTGAGCAGCACAATGAGCAGCACAATGTTTTTTCCTGTTTTACAGCACAACAGTTGGTCTCCTGCTTTTCCTTCATTCTCAAGGGCTTGGTGTCCCATAAGCCAGAAATAGGACACAAAAACAAACCCTTTACCAAATGTCACGTTTCACATTTCAGAGAGGTGTGAAGAAAATGCAAAGCAAGAGAAAAGTAATCTAAAGAACTAACCAATGTCATGCTCAGTGTCCCGAGTCCATCTGTGCCAGAAGTGTTCTGAATGACCCGAGAGGTAGACAGCATCCATAAAACTGTGGGAAAATATATTGCTCCACATACCTTGAAAGTTAAAAAGAAAAAAAAAAAGAAAGAAAAAAAAAAAAAGGAAGAAAAAAAAAAAAAGGCGCACCATATTTAATATTAGTTTGAATTTTTAGAGCACAGCTATGGCAACATGCCTGAATCCACTCCGTTTTAGTTATGAAATATTATGAATTTTCCTATAAATATCAAATGCCACACAATTTCACACAATGTCTGGCCTACGACCAGGCCATTTCCAAAACTTGTCTGTCTATAAAAGTCAGGCTGTGAGTTTAAATACTTCAGATGATCAGTTTGTGTGTGTGTGCATGCATGTGTTCTCTTTAGGTCATTCGGCAAGACATTCAGCAAATTAGTCACATTTGTCTCAGAACGAAGTTTCCTCTTTCATCACTTCTGGCTGGTTCATTTGAGATTGAAATTGCATCACATACACATACATTCTCTGGTGTACTAATACTGCAACTTGCAGACCACATCTGTTTAGCCAGCTCTTAAGATGATGTTTTCTTGAGATGGTAAATTACCTTCCAAGAAGCAGATGTGGGATTCTGGGATCTTCTTCATCCGGCGACCCATGAAGAACTCGCTACCAAAATCCTCTGAACGAACAAAGGCCCCATATTTCAGGAGACCCACCTCGTAAGGTGTGAACTCCACCCATTCTGTAAATAAGACATCAAACTGGGTTTATTGCAGCCACCTGAACATACATAAAAATTAGCTTAGAGAATCAGAAGCTGGAAGAACAAGGCCTATAGCCTCACCATGGTGGTGACAGACAGCTCAAACCACCATGTTTGGAAACAAGCTGGTGCCCTTCAACGTACAGGAATGCAAAAGCTAAATTCATCTCCTCTGCCAAAATCCATTCAGCTAGGGATTCAGGTCCATTTCTGCACTAAGAAGCAAGACCTGGGGCTGAAAGTCCACTGATTGCTAAGGCACAATGTGGCATTTTGAGTTCCTCTGAATCAGCAATGACACCAGCTACCGTTCATTCTTAAGACTCTTTATAATCACTGCCTTGAGGAGAAAAAACTCTGACCAAACTCCCTCCCCACACAGAAACCTTGGCTGGGTGCGCTGGGACTGCAACTGTGCTTAGGAGCAGATGGTCAGGTTCAGTTGCAGGACTTCCTGCTTAGTTTGGGTGGAAACACTATGGGAATAGTGTATCAGGATTACTGATCAGGGCACAGAGCACTGCCCCTCCTCACATCCCTCTCTGGCTGCTCTCTTGGACTAGTGCTGCCTCTCCCCTCTCCACCTTCTCCTTTCTCCTCCCTTCCTTGCCCTCCTCCCCACTCTTCACAGCTCTCTTGGACTAGTGCTGCCTCAGCTGAAGAGCCAGCAGCCAGGCTGTGGGGGGTAGGTGGGGACCAGAGAGAAAACAGCAGCAGTAGTGGCTCTCAAGGCTGCCAGCAAAAGGCATCTCCATCCTCCCACCAAGCAGTGTCTACAGCACAGGTATCTCCCCTCCAAAGTACTAGGATGCATGTTTTTCATCCAAATCAGAAACCAGATAAGACAGGGGAAAAGAAATTATTTAAAAGATTTATTGGCTTGGGCTTACAGTAAAAAGTTTTGGCATTCAATCAGCCTTAAAAGGAAACTCTTCAGAGTTATAAGAGGGTAATATGATAAACTATACCTTTATAATCCAAAGTGCTAAAGTCATCCTTGACATTGAGGGACAGGTATATGGGGAGTGGATTCTGCCCCTGATTTACTGCTAGTTGCTGATCTGAGAGTTTGTGAGTACTTTCCTGTTTACAGAAAGCAAAAGTCATTGTAAAAAGATGAACATGATGCGTGGACTTACTGCAGTATCTAAGCATGAACTATCAATGAAGTATCTATTAAACCTCAGCAGGTTTTGTTCTGTGTACTTCAGGCTTTTGGTCACACAAGTATGTTCATGTGTTATCTGCCATGAGCTTTCCCAAGGCATTGTGCCCATGGGAGTTTTGGCAAGGGGAACAGGGCAAAAATGCAAGAAACATGCCTGTACAGTCACTGGGGTATGCTTTGCTTTAAGGAAAGAAAGATATTTAGTCAACCTGGACCCATTTCCTTCACTACAGCTTATGGGTATACATTGCTATGCCTGAACTTAGCTCTGTCAGAGCCTTCTCTCCTCTGTGTGTTACTAGAATGATCACCTGACCCAAAATTAAAGATAGAAAATCAGTTTCGCTAACACCTTGAATTTTTACATGCTCAGTCATCTCCTCTAGATGCTCACATTTTAGGGTTACTTTGTTACTTTTATTTAAAAACACAAAGAATAAGTCCTTCAGGTGTTTTGAGAACCTTTTCTCTAACTAAATCCACAACCTTAGACATGGAAAGTTAGAAATCCTCTGAGATAAGAGAGAGAGAAAAAATATAAAATACCTGATGATGTAGCATACAATCAATGAAGAGTCCCCATAAATCTGTAAAGGACACCTTGTGCCCCTCTTGCTTTCTCTCAGAAAGCTTATTTTCATAGTATTTCATATGATCCAAAGAGAAACAGTGCAGCTTGCTCTTGATCACGTGTTTCCTGATACCATCAATTGGCCCACTGAGATCCTTTTGTGACCAATTTGCATCTTCATATAACTTTGACATGGTCCTGGATAAAAGAAAGGTACTGTGGTTCATCACAGGGCACATGCCAATTCATTGGGCTTGTAACACACAGAAGTGTTTTGTTTCAGGCTACACGAGGTTCTTGCCCTCTGATGTTTACTTGGAAGAGCATTTCAAAGCTGAGGTAGTATTTACACTGTATAATGATTTTTTTTCTTTTTTTTTTCTTTTTTTTTTTTTTTTTCTGCACAAATACATTTAAAATCATTCTAGCTTGTTTGTTTTTCAGAATCAAAAGAGTAATAAAGCAACACTGACAACTTAACTCAAGCCTTTGGTAGAATTACCCTTTGATTGTCCCAGCCACATCTTCTGTCTGAGGCCAGTTCCCTCAGGTGGGTCAGACCCTGTGTGAAATGTTAAGCTGGACTTTAGCAGTGACTATTGCCCTGGCAAGTGTGAGAGCCCCTCCTTGGGCATGCAACAGGTGGGTCACCTCAGACTCCTGGCATACACAAGGGCAGGCCTGAGATGCCAGCTCCCAGAGCTCAAGCAGATTTCAGTCACCCCCTCTCATCCTCACCCCACTTGTTCTAATTCTGTCTCACATACTTTCAGAGCAGCCCTTCAGAGGCAAAATGTTGTAAACCCCTCAACCTCTCCTAGTTTGTGCAAGCCAGTCACCACTGAGTGCATGAATGACACTCTGTGTTTCTCAGGACTTCTTTTAAAGTCTGATTTTTGGAGACATGTAAGAGTTGAGCCAGACAAATATTACAAAAGTACTTTTGAAGTGTTGCATGTAATGAGATAACAAGTTACAGGCAAACCCTCCCAGCTTGTGCTCTTTTTGTTTCTGTAAACACTTCAGTGCAGTTACGAAAATACTGTAATTCTCATTAAATTTGTTTCTTTTAGGAGGACAGCACTGAGTGGGCCCATGAAACAAGTCCAAAAGGAAGCCAAGTGAATAAATTCCTCAATAAAGCTAAATTGTTCACCAGGTTATCACCTTGCTAACACAAACAGCAAGTAGAAGCCCAGCTCTCCTTACCATGTTGTGGCAGACAAACCACTGATGTATGACACACAGTCCAAAACACCCAGCTCCTGGAGAGCCAGGAGGCTGCCAAACAGAGCTGTCATGGAGCGCACTCCCCCTGCTGCAGTCACCACTGCCACCACTGGCACCTGCTCAACACACAAAGGCAGGCACAGAGTCACTCCTCACCAGATGAAATAGAGGAGGGATGGCCATGCAGAAAGGAGCAAACAGCAACACCTGACTCAGGAAGGTTTTGATTAATTCACGCTTTTCAGGGCAGTGGTTAGGTGTGTGTTGGAGTTGTGTAAACTTTGGTGGAATTTAGTGTATGCTGAAAGCATTTTCCTGATCAGTGACGCTTTTTTGGAAAGTCAGGAGCTGTAATACAGTTCTTGTATGGGAAAATATATTTTCAGATTTTCTCAATGTATTTAGTTTTTCCTCAACTCTTTCCCCAAAAATATTTTTAAAGCTCTGAATATAACTAAGGTCAGAAGAGCAGCACAAAACCCTAATAATTTTTTTCTTCCTCTATGTGTATATACAACATTTGCAGATGTGCCCAGCTTTATAGATTTAAGACCCTCTTTCCAATCCAGCTTACCTCTACCTTCCCTGATATCAGTGCTATATGTAACTTGGTTTTACTTTCTTCAGAGATGCATCAGTCCTGTTATCCATCCTCCCTTTTCTGTATAGTAAAAACTGATGCAACAACCATTCAGTTTTAGGAACATAGGATGCCATTACCTTTAATCTTGTCTTCACTGTATTTTACCATCTGCTTTGAGTTTGGGATTTTTTTTTTTTATTCATTTGGCTCAGAACGCCTTTTATTCTCATTTAATAATAACAAGTCCTATTCTACCTGTCATTTAAGTTGATGAGCACTTTAACTTGGTTGAAAGATGCTGTCCTGCACACGTCATAAAGGGTTGGGTGTGCTGGGAGCTGAACAGAGCAGTGGAGGAAATACCCCACAGGCATATTTTCCCAGACTCTTGCTCCAAGCACCACAGCCCCATAACAGATTATTGTCCTCCAGTTACAGAGCAGCTCCCTCTGAGTTCAGGGATCCCCAGGAGAGGAACAAGCAAGAGGTAACACCGAAAAACACACAAGACAGATGCTGCTGTACCAGTGTGCTGTGGGAGAGCTGCAGCCTTCCCTGTGAGCCTTGTGGCAGCAGAGAAGAGGTGCCAAAGAGGAGAAATGGTCTCAGCCTAAGCAATCAGATTTCACCAGGCTTGGTTACACACACCAGCATCTCAGCAAATACAGCCTTTGGGTGTCCCTGAGTGAGGACAGAGGCTGGCAGAGAATAAAGGAGCTGTAACTGGCATCCTGACAGTTCCTCTTTCCTCCTCTGTGCCAGAAACTTGGATATGGTCTTAAGTGCAAGTGACAATCAGGCCTATACTATTAAGTCTAGAATATGTGGAAGAGCTATATGGGTACTCATGCAAGTACACCACATCCACTTCTCTCAAAGTAGGGTCATATTACTTCAAGTTCCCAAAATGCTGTCCCACATACCTCATCCTCCTGCAGGTCTTCATCTAGATGAAGAACATTTTTCAGAGCAGCAGCAACCACCTTTTTCCTTTTAGAGATGAAATCCTGCTCCTCTGCACACAGATCAAACCCCAAACGCAAATCTAAATTCTTGCAACTGGAACACAAGAAGAGTACAAGGGATTACCTGTAGCCATTTCAGTTGGAGACATTCAGCAAAACCAAAAAAAAAAAGAACAGTTTAAAGAAATTATACTTCCACATATGTGGAAGTCCTCCTACACAAATGAAAGCAGGTATATGCATATCCTATATTTGTGCCTTCCTGTGGCCATTTTAGACCAGAATTATGTCCTGAACAAATTCACACAATCATAAGGGATTCAAATAAATAAATAAAATATTCTGCATATTTAAAGTATGGAGACAAACAATTCAAGCTGTTTCACATTGAACTCTGATATTTGGACACCTCTTCACACTCTCTTGCTATGCATGTGTTTCCTGAAGCACAAAGGGGGCCTAAGTAGTTATTTAAACTTAATACACTTTAGTTAAAAGAACCCTAATACCGAGTTAGGCTTATCTCTACAAAGAATTTGTGCTCTATTTGAGTCAGAAGATGTCTCTTAAATTTACCCCTTCTGTACATTAACATAAATATCATGTACGTGATTAATTCTATAACTTATATTTTCACAGGGTTCCAGTTTCAGAGGGTTTTTTTCAGGAGAAAAGAAAAAAAAAAACCTAATACAAAAACCTCTCGGTTTCTTCTCTGAATATCATCCAGTAAAACCCTCTGATTTATCATTCACCTGTAACCAAGGCTTGCAATGGAGCTAACTCATCAACAGGGGGTAATGTTGCCCTTCAGAAAATCTCAGCAAGTCAGTCAATAAATATATTTCTGTCCATGTGTTTCACTGAAAAATGACCTGTAGAGCTCTTGTAAATGCATAAAGGTGTTAGACACATTAGAATTCTGGTACACATAAACATGCATGTATTACAGATAAAGATTACAAGACAGAGGGATGTTTAGGTATCACAATTACAAAGCATCAACATTAGGAAAAACATTGTGATGGTTTATACCTGCCACCTATCCTATTCTAAATACCAACCAATTTAAAAGCTTTAAAATCTTTAAAGCATTTTATTAACCATTCCCTGTATTTTAGTAATCATTATTTCCTGTTTTGAAATCAGTTTCTCTAAGATGTAGCTTCCTTTCATCTAACAATGATACTATGAAAGGAGAGGAGATGGCCTAAAAAATTAATTCAAAAGCAATAAAAGGTTTACCTATTTTCCTCATTCACAGACACTTCATAAGATTCCCCCTGAAAATCAAAAATGAAAGCACCATAAATTTTAAATAGAATTGAAATTTTGTAAAAGCATGTTTTACAGTATTAGCAATTATTCACATATATAGTCCAACGATAAATTTTTGGTCTCTTCTCAGGCTTTCAGCACACAACCCTCATCCTGTTTTTAAACTACTTTTAAAGCTGCCAGAAATGCTGAAGATCCTATTTCCCCCCCAATTCATAGTTATATTCCTAAGTGTATGCAGAGCTAAGCATACAAATAACTCGCTCATGCATTTTTAGTAACAAAATCAATATGTGACCAGATATCACATATACAGAGTTTATATTACGTTTTCATATTATATTTATATTTGTTTATAATATATTATATTCACTATTATATAGTGAAAGAATTACAAATACTGTCAAAGGATACTCACTCTCATCACTGTCACTTCCTTTCCCAAGTCCAGAGAATGGAGAGGCACAGCCAGGGGACTACTTACATCCATTTCCCTCCTACCTGAGCCAGGCTGATTTAAAGAGTGGGAAAAAAATGTTATAAGGAGAATATTATTTATAAACCCAGACACAGAAATACCAGATAGGGGTTAACTCATGATTCTTCTCCCAAAATTTAGGTTAGGTGTTATCACCACCCACAAGCAAAACATACACAACAGAAAAAACGCTCCTTTGGCAGAGTCATGAGCAGTCTGGGTTGACTGTGCTTGATGTAGTGGAACCTGGTGGTTTCAATGCTTCCTGGTCTGGAGTGAGGACCTATGGAAATATCCTGGGTTTCTTCATAGGACCCCTTCACTGTGAAGGTGAAATCTCTCCCTAAGAACAAGAAGCAAACCACAGGGAGATATTAACTGCACCTAGTCCTGAAATTAGCAAATAAAGTGCCCCAAGTGACATTTCAGCCTTAGTGCTGCAGGCTTAACTAAGGTTAATTTGGACCACAATGTTTTCCTTCCCCTATGCCCAGTCTGCAGCACCTGGCCCTTGGAGTTCCCCTGGACTGCAGGGGCTCAGAACTGACCAGCTCTCAAGTGTGCAATACTCAGAGAACTGATCCCAAAGCTGATGGCAGAGGGGCTGACATCCCTGACTCCTGGAGGCCTCAACCCTTCATCCATTGGGAAATGCAAAGCCATCTGTTGGGAGTATTTCACCGACCTTGAGGGGAATTTTTAGCAGGCACCTTTGTACAACATAATCCTTTGTGTGAAAGCATGTGTGAATTGATTTGAATACCCCATAGCAGGTGTAGGATGAATGTTACAATCCTACATTCATAATTAAGTTACTTATTGTTCTGCTTATAGTAAATCCCATTGAATTGCTTTGTAAATGCTAAATTACAGAATGATTAAGTACTGCTGAATCCTTTAGACAAACGATCAGGTCTGAGGCTAAGTTTGGCAAGAGGGACCACTCTGAGACTCACAACCCAGTGTGAGGACCTTCACTCCTGGCACCCTTTCCTTTTCCCTCTTTATCCTTTGGCATCCACATAAATAATTCTAGATTGATTCCAATCTGATTTTTCTTTGCATGCTTCATGCATGTAGTAATAGAGTGAATCTTGCCATCAAACTTTGTCACACTTTTACAAATATATATTAAGCCTACATTTGCTGATACCTTTGCCAGTGATTCTTCCAGTGACCTAAGCCATTTGTGACACGCTGCCAAGTGACAGAGAGTATGTGTTACACTTGTGGATGCCTCTAGCAGCATTCACATCCCCTGAGCTTTCACTGAAGTCTTTCTCCTCCTGAGAGTTGTGTCTCCCTTCTTTTACTTTGTTTTCATCAGAAAACAAAGGTAAAGGTATTCCAGTTCCATCACACCACAGTGATGCTTCCAAGCCTCCCAGCCACCTCCACAGTTTCCCTTAAGCTACACAGCCACGCTTCCTTCTGAGGATTCTCACTAGGTGATTCAGGAAGTACCCAAGCAGCCCTGATGCAAACAGAGACTAAAACACACCAAATATTTATCTAGATTCAGCTGCATTTCCCATAGCACAAAAAAGCAGTATCAAACAATTTAAATCAGCAACCTCACTTTTGCAAGAACTCTTCGGTTTTTTTTCATTCACATGAACTTCCAAACAGGAAACTTCACGAGACTGGAAGAGAGAAGCAATAAAACCACTGGTCACAGAAACAGTTCAGGATTCTCACTGAAGTTCTAGGGGTCCTGTAGAAACACAATGCTTGGCCCTGATGGTCTGTGGATGTGAAGAATTTGTAGGAACCGAGTATCTTGTACAAATCTTGCAAGCAGTACTGTGGTCAAGGAAGCCAAAATAACTGGGGATCTGTCATTACATTTAAATACCATTCAGTCCCCAATAGTTAACACAAGAAATTCTTCTCCCTACTTTCCAACCACATCCTTCAGTTCTGCCCTACCACAGGATTGGCATACCAAAAAAAAACCCAAAAAAACCAAACAAAACAAAAAAATTACCACTAGCACGCCATTAGTAATGATCTTCTCAGATACACCAGGTCTGAAAAGTAAAACCAAAAAGGTTTATTTAAAAGTGGGTATTTAAACAATAAGCATTTAAAAGTAAATACTTCTCTGAGCTCAGGTTTTCTAGTTGGCAAGTACCACCAGCACTTCTATCTTTCCCCTCTGTCTTGCAGCCTTTTCCAGATCACATCCCATACCTTCCCAAGGATGCTCCTTCTTTCTTATCTCTCCTGATGAGTATCGTCTCTCCTTAGGCTGAATTACAAAATAAGCACCCATTCTCAGCTACAAATAGTAAGTGAGACTGTCACTTAAATTCAGGAGAGAAAAAGCAACAGTGGGAAAGATGCTGAGATGGGGTATCTGAACACAGGTTCATGGAGCCACTTCCCCAGTGCTGCATCTCTCTAAAACGAAGTTTTCTAATGACAAATTCTACAGCATTTAAGTTTTACTTACATGTTTTCCAGTAGAAACTCCACTTCTAGTTCTTCCTGACTCTGAAAATAGACTTTTTTTTAATTTATGAATGAAAAAACATTTTCCTCTGATACAACTCTGACTATTTATTTATAACTCTCTCTCTATTCCCACACCCTCTACATCACAATTGAATTGATAGTTTTCTGTATCCATCTAGCTTTGATTTCACCTCTCCACTGCTCTACTGTTTACAAATCACTTGTCCCATCAAGAGAAAGAAAAGATTAAGTATCATAGAATAGGGAGCAAGGGTCCTGTTATTAATTTATTACTAGGATAAGACATGGGTCAATCAGTGCTGAGGAAGGTAAGAATAGCAGGTGAATGATGTAGGAGAACATACTTAAGAATGAATGGGCCCAGTACAGTGAATAAATAGGGAGTATGCCTTGGTTGAAACAAAATAATTTTCAGAGTAAAGTCATTAAACATTTAAAAAGAGTGGGAGAAGGGACCAACTTGGAAAATAAAAACTGCCAGGGTGAAGGGAAGAAGAGAGAAGAAGACAGAAGCTGTGAAGGCAAATCAGGGAATCAGGGAAAGACAAATCAAGAGGAAAGAGACAGGAAAAGTATAAGAATGAAACAGCAACAGAGTAGCACACCAACAATACAAAAGAGACCAAATAACTGTATTACTTCAGCCACTTGCTGCTCTATGGGATAAAGTCAATGCAGGAAATATCACACTAAAAAAAGGTATATCAGAGACACCTTCTGGATCACCCACAGGGAGGAAAACACCAGTTAATAGTGATATAAATTTCTTTCTGACAAGTGATGGTAACACTTTTTAATTCATATTCAGAATAACAAACATTTACTGACAAATATCACTTCTGTCCAGCTGCACATCATACTTAAACATTGTGAAATGACTGTGAAAAACATGCCAAATCTGACAATGCAGCTGCCACGGAAAAATCATCTTTACAGTAAAAGTGAAGAGCAATTTTGTATTTACTAGTTCACATCAGTAAAGAGACATCTCTGATGGCTTCTCTGACAGCTGCATCTGAAGCAGGTGGTTCTGCTTGCTAATTTCTCCCAGTGTCCTATTTCATGAGATTTACAGTGGTTGCAAGTTTGTAATAGAAGGCTGAGGCACAGGTTTTAGAAAGCAGTCACCTTACACAGACGCAAGACAGACTGTATCAAATATCTGATTGTGCCCAGACTGTACTATCCAAACTAACTGATGGTCTGTTACAATTTTGTCCAAAGATCAGCAAAAACAAGGTTCAGAAGCACCTGGCTCATAGTGTCTGCCTAATTGTGGTCATCTTTTGTTCCCATCCTTCCTATGCTGTTTTACACTCAAACAAATCATATTTCTCTTAAGTCCCACTCACATATTTGTGGGTGAAAAACCCAGAGCATACAATGGAAATACTTGTTAGGCCACAGAGAGCAAGAGGCACAGCACAGCAACCCTGCTGCTCTGACATTACCCATCTGACCTCCTCAGCCCTCCTTCTGAGATACCTCGGTAGATGAAAGAAACCATTATGGGCAGAGGTGGCACTACAGCCTGTCATTAAGATTGCCCAGCCTGTCACATTACTAAGTCACTTTCAAAAAAAAAAAAAAAAACCCACGTTTTCCAAAAATCCACGTACAGACCATAATCTGTGATGCCTCACGGGTGACGGGTTCGTCACAAACCAAAGAAGGGCAGCTTGACCAGGATGCTGCTGAGACAGCTCAGCTGGTCTGATCTCCACCACTTCCACCTTGCTAATGGGCTAAGACAGCTCTGCACATGCCTCAGAGCAAACTCAGGGCTTGAATCACACTTAGAATTATCTCAGTCACAGGAGGCTTTTTCTGAGGAAGGCTGCAGCCAGCTCAAACAGGTAAGTAAGGAGTCCTCAGTAAGGATTGGTCTTCTAAAAGAGTAGTTAATAAACACTCTCCAAAGTAATAGTAATACAAAAAACAGGCAAGAGTGTTTTTTCCAAAGAGCCTGACTGACACAGTGGTTTAGAAATTACTGGAGCACACCAACTCCTGGGAACCATAAACTGAAGCCCTTGGCAGAAGTGTGAAAAAGCCCTGAAGTTGTTACTACACCCTCCAAACAGAGAAGGTGTTCCACTGTGCAGAAAGTAATCTGAGTACATATTCTGCTCTCTTTGAAGATGAGTGTGATTTCTCCACCTCTCCTCTCAGCAATTTCATCCACTCAGTATTTCATAAGATACTCTTTATCTCCTTTTTAATACAACCAATCACAGTATTTTTGAGACACATGCAGCAAATGAAACTCTTACACTCACTGAGCTCATACATTCACTTAGACGAAAAAATAAAATACTGATCATATCCTCATTCATCAAGGCCTGCCCCTTCTGTGCTGGCTCAGCCCCCCTGAAATAAATTTGTAACCCTGTAACAAAGGAGCATAAGCAGACTTGCTGAGATTTTTTTTTTTGTTAAGTTGGTTAGTAGAGGAGGAAAAAAAAACCCCTAAGAGATTATCACAAGAATGAAATGCTTCATTTAGCAAGCATATTATCTGAAAGAACTGGCCAAAATCCCCAGTGAAGCTGAGAGGAGATAGTCCTAGTGAGCAACTGGCCAAAGGGTAAGGACAACTGCCTGGAAAGGGGAACAGGTTTTTTCCCACCCCTTCTCTATCCATCTCCTACAAGAGCAATATGACCCTCTAACCATCAGCTTCTTCATTTTTGACTCTTTCTCATTTTTCAAAATATACTTTTGAAAATTAAAAAAAAAAATTAAAAATTAGGAATACAAAAACTATTTTGCATCTTATTCCCGTCACAACAGGGGATGTTTGTGACCCCTCTCCTAAAACTCAAGCATTCAACTTTCTTTAGTAACATCTGAAGTCTTTGTGTGTGAGAACCAATTTAACGTTCAATAGAGGTAGCAACTTGAGACAAAATTCTAATTAAGAGTATTATTTTCTCTAGCCACTCACCTCTGGATTCAACTCAAAATTCAGGTGAACTTTTTCTCCAGGTTGGACTTTAGCCACATCAAAGCGAACAGTCATAAGATGGTCATCTGGTGTAAAAGTATCCTCATCACAGACTGTCAGCTCCAGGATGTTCTGAGGAGAGAGGCAGAGAAGGATGAAAATGACATATTCTGGGACTACTAAAGGATGTAAATGACATATTCTGGGACTACTGAGCCCAAAAGGAAGGTCCAACAAGAGGCAGCATTCAGCCCCCATGTCCACATGGACAGACTCCTGTGACAGCACGGACCTCAGCCCACAGCCCATGTGGCTCAGACAGCAGTCAGGGACTAACCCTAGAAGAGGTAAATCATCAGATTTGGCAACCAAAAAGAGCTCCAAAAGAGGAAATAAAAGTGGCAGATATGATGGTAACATGCACCAGGCAGAGCAGAGGTTACACACACTCTTTCTCAGCTCATTTGTGGATTCAAAATTACTACCTTGAGAAATTTTGGTATTTCATCAGAAGGTAATAATAAAGGTAAATTTTTAGCCCTTTAAAATGGAAGTTAAAGCACACTACCAAAGCCTTAACAGGACTTGAATTACAGCAATTTCCCTGGCAGTTCCTCAGAGCTCAGGTTACCCTTAGAAGCATGAGAAGATGCAGCACTAGTAAATTATGAGAAACTGATGCAGATTGGACTTTGTCTTATTTTCACTCTGACTGCTCACCTATTTCTGCTAACTCTATAAACACTTTAACAGTTTTTTACAACTGTTCTGGGACACAAAGAAGCATTCAACACTATTCCAGATATTCCACAACCTTCTGAGCTTAAACTACTTCTTTCAGTCAGGTTGACTGAGTTCAAGATCCATGTGAGCCTCAAGCCTCTCAGAAAGAGTCTGCCCACAGCAGGTGAGGATGCCCCCTTCAGAAAGCACCTGCTCACTGTCACAGATCCCACCTTTACTTCACTCTGTATCATGAAGTGGAAAGTTTCATTCCAGACAGGGTTTCTGCAGTTGTGTACAGTTCTTGTCTGGGCTTCCCGATGTGAAGACGTTGGCAGCCACAGCTTGACATAGCAATCAGTTTGGCTCCCTGTGTTAACAACAAAATGCATAATTAGTGCAGCAGTACTTTGTTATTATTTGATTTGCCCAGTCAAGGGAAAGAAAAGATTAACCTCAGAGGTGTCCTAGATATTCATTAGACCCAAAGGAAAATATTCTGGTTTAGAGTTAACTTTTCTATTTAGATTTATATCAGTTTCAAACAAAGTCAATTTTACACCACTAATTCTATAGGATAACAAGAGCCAAAGTGTTTTATTTCAACAGTACTGAACTAAGCACTCTGGCTCTTGTCATTTTTTAACTCTTATTTCCCAATATTTGCCAGTTTCCAAAAAACTCATATACAACCTCACTTCTTGAAATGGCACTTTTTAAAATTAAATGGAAATTTTAGTTTGGGGATTTTCATCTATTTGTAATGCACAAGTCATCCACACCAAAAGAACAGTGAAGACAGCAAAATCCAAAGCAACTACGGGTTTTTCCTGTATCTTTCACAAAGAATATTCCTTTCAAAAGGCAATTGGGCACCCTGGAAAAAGGGGGCACTGAAGAGTTAGGAGAAAGGGAAAAACCACAAAGCAGCTGATAAAGGGAAGGACAACTTCTTCTCCAACACAGAATTATTTTGTCTATTTCCTTTCCGGTTTTAAGTGTTTTCTAAATTATTTTGAATTTAAATAAAAATGAAAATAAATACAACTTCTTCACCCAACCCCTCCTGAAATCTGTAATCCAAGCAACAGGTGTACAAGAGCATTAAAATCAGGTGACAGTAGTTTTCCTGCTAAGCTATAAACATGCCATCAGTGATACTTACACAGATCTGCCTTGCGGAGATTTCTCATGCCTATAATTTTTACAGAAAGCCAGCGCAACTGAGGCACTTCTGGCTGCAGAACAATGAGAAAGACATCTTAACTATTAGCAATTAACTGAGAGATAAATAACATAGCTTAACCTATAACACCACAAAGGCTGTTCTGTCATTATAATGCAGTGAATTTAATTTTAACTATTTGGGATATTTTCTGAGAATAAATATTTTCTTGGGATTTGAAATGGAGTAAAGATAACTTGTCACTCAAAGTTAGGGTCTACGTTGATTAAAATGAAACCTTATTAACACAGCAAGCAGAACTGATAGATGTATATAAACTAGGGTTTTTATAAGAACCAGAACTGAAGAAAGTAGGAATCACTAAAGCTCTAAACAATGTAAGAAAATGGAAAGCTGAGAACACAAAATAAAATTGGCAGTGTGTTAGATTGTGTAATTAAACACAAATAAGCAAGAAAAGCTGTAATTGTATGTAAATGCATATACACCAAAAAAAAAAAAAAGGCTCAAAAGCACAAACAGGTGATTGAGAATGTCCTGGCTTAATCAGGACAAACCTGATTGATCTACCAAGGAGAAGCCATGAGGCACAGCAATATTGACAACCCGTGGTGTAGGGTTCTACAGGGAAATAGCTTGAAGGCTCCACAACTCTCCATTCTGTTCTCCCCCCACTCCCTATCACAGCTACACACAACCCTACACCTGGTTACAGGAAAAACAAGGCAATGTTGAAGAACATCAAGAGTAAAATACTACATGCAGAAGCAATAGCTCCATTAATTGAATTAAAAGCAGCACTTAAATCTCCAAAGAATCAGGATTTCTGAGAAACTGCCTGCTTAGGACCTCCTTGTGTACCTCTTATTTTGATACACCGTGTACTGACAGAAGCAGACTAAACATCTAGAAAGTAATAAGCCATCAAGACAAATGTTATTTACAGCCTACTGGAAAGATTCTCAACTCAACACTTTTCTCTCAGAAGGTGTTGTTTGAACAAAACCAGAAGGTCTGAAAGAAGCCCTTCAACCTCAGCATAGTTTTTGGCAGCAGTGTTTCTGGAGATGGAGAACGAAAGAAGTAAATCTGAATTGCTGAAAGCTCAACATTTCAAATTTCTGTATTTCCCCAATACAGAGGATTAATTTTTCATCCTCACATTTACTACCACCCATATCCATGAGTTTGGAGAAAACTTGTTCATGAGATGGCTTAAGTACTAAGCAACTACACTGACACAAACGCAATTATTAATCCACAGTGCTAGCAGTCAGTGAATTCACTGCTCTAAGAAAGAATTAGCTTCATGCTTTTGTACTGAATACAGTTAGGGAACCAATTGAGAAAATTCAGGGGCAGAAAAACATATCATACTATTTTCATTTTTCAAGTTATTAAATATCTTTTCACCCAACCATTCGTCACGAAACAGAATAATTTGTAACATATCTAGTATGTACCATATTCAGTACTTTCCAAAACCAATTCATCTTCATAAAAACCAGTGTTCAGAAAAGTGTCAGTCATGGCAGTAAGCCATTTTATTTGCTGATCTGCCTCCATAAAGTAAAGGAAAAACAATTTAAGGACTAAGTCTTGGGTGTTATGAGGTATGACTACCATCATATAATAATACCACTGTAAACCAAGACTAAAATCCAGCTCTCCCAGTTCCTTGCCAAGCATTTAAACCACAAGTTCATCATCTTCCCAGCCCCTAAGTCACAGTGAATGCTTAGCACTCTAGACAGCACACTCACAGAAGAAGCAAATGCTCCCTTAACTAACTGCTAATAAATGTTACCTCTCACAAAAACAGTTAAGCCTGGGGAGAGACTGGAAAGGCTGACAGAAGACTGCAGGTAACACGGCCATCCTTTATGCCCTGCAGCTTTCTCCCTGCAATCCAGAAGCTGCCCTCTATACAGTACCTCATTTTCAGCACTGTATGGTCTTGCATGATTCCTCCTCCTGATTCCAATCTTCCTGTGCGGGTTTGCTCGGATGAACCGATCCTGCAAAGAGCCAAAAGAGGGGCCAGTGATGAAACCCAGCAGTCAGTAAATTTCAATTTCTACTCAGATTCACTGTGGCAGGAGACCCTAGCATTTCTCCCATTTCTCCTCTTCATGATGGGATAGATGCATCTCACCAGGACCATCTACCTGCTGCTTTTAATAATAAACCTGCCTACTGTAGACACACCTGACATTTAAGGATCAAAATTCCCCAAACATTTGCTTTTGATGAATCTCAGCCAAGACAGCCAAACAGATTCTTCCGCCCCACCGCTGATTTTCTCTTACCAAAGGTGAATAGGCTGATGACCCCATCAGTATCTTTGCTTCATAAAAGGCACCACTATAAGGCTCCAGTCTGTGTGTCTCCCAGCTAGCAGGTGCTCCTGGACCACAGTATTTTCCAACCAGCTGTGGCCAGGAAGAAGAGTTGTATAGATTGACTCATGGCTCCACCTCCCACTGATTTCAAAAGCACAAATGATGCACTTGTTCTGTGCCACATGAAGATTTGCCTTTTTTTTTTTTTTACACCACCAGTGACTTAGGGAAAAAAAAGGAGATGGGTCAAGCATTTTATCACAGGCTAATCCCAGTCAAGTCATTATCCACCACCACGAGGTCTGAGTAACTTCACACAGAGGGATCTCCTGGGGCACTTCCAGCCCCCACTAGCTTCTCCAATCAGTTGCAAAAAGGATTTTCACTAAGTTCACTACAAATTACGGTCATGAAGTGGAGGCTGGATCTCATAGACACTGGCAAATAGTTAAAGAAAACACCTTGCAGCTTTGCTTCTCTCTTATTTGGTTACATAGAGGATGTTAAGGGGTCAGCAGAGCCAGCAGGAGCTTTTGCTATTGAAGCGTTTTTAGCTAAAGTGCTGCTTTCCATTAAATATGTTACAACCTTATAAATTTTAACATAGATAACTACACATCATTTTTGGACAGTCTTTAAACATCCCTGTTAAAATGGTCTAGTCTGATTTCTTTTTATTATAATTTCCCATTTTCATTATTTTTCTGTAATGGCACTCAACACATAAAAAGGAAAGGACTTAGTACTATTACAAAAATTGCATTAAACATTATTAAAATCAACATAACAAACATAAATTAAAATAGGTGTTACTCTATGGTAAGAAATTGCAGTTGAAAAAAGTTTTTTTAAACTCTTTATTCTGAGAACTCTCAAATTTCTAAGTCAGAATGAAAACTGTCTTTAAAAGCAGCAGGACTTCTTAGGAAAAAAATAAAAATCTGATTTTTCAACCCTTTCTAATGAAAGTATTTGAGTATTCAAACTGTCCTATAAAGAGCTACCTTCAGTGAGACCTACCTTAGATAAAGTTTCAAATTATTATTATTATAATTAGTCTTGCCTTTCAATAGATTGAAGCATTCAATGCATGAATGTTTCTGCTTTAGGCTGTACTGCCACTTATGCAAAAAAAAGCCAGATGACTTCCCACCTAAAGTTTTTTTGTTGGGTTGTTTTGTTTTATTGTGGAACAGGTATTGCAATAGAGAATTATTTCACTTTGTTTATATAATAACATTTTTGCAGTAACGCTCTAAATTGAAACGAGATTCAGCTCACAGGGTTACAAGAGGCTGAACCCAATGGCCATTCCATCACTTAACTTAGGCTCTGAAGTCATTTTGTGTATCAGTTTTATCACAGTGGATTCTCCTCGCTCTTGAGGGACAGAAGTTAGCCATCCACTTAGATAGCATGCCAATGAACTTGCACACATTGCAGAATGTCCACATTTGGGCCTTTTGTGGATTTCATAAAGCAAATTTAGCAACATTAACTGCTGAAGCTGCTATGTCATTACACTGCCCCTGCTTACTCTGCACATAATGAGAAAAAAGAACCCAACTAAACAACTCTCCCACCCAAAAGTAGATGCAGCCCAGCAATAATAGGAAATTACTTAATAACTTGACACTGTGCATCACAAACCATGGTGCAGGTGAGTCACAGTCAGGAAGCCACAGGCCAGAAGACAAGGTGGTATTTCACCAATACCATCACAACAACAGCAGCCCACAGCAGTACTGGCTGTGCTGATATGAGGTCTGGAGTATCAGACTGGGCCACCTAGCTTGCAGCAGGGTGCCTGGGTGCCTGGGGTGGCAGAGGAGCAAAGAGCTTGCAGCAGAACCAGCACAGGCTTTGCAGCCTCTTGAGTGGCAGCTGCAAGAGCTGGAGATGCCCATTTGTCACCAAGATTCCTGACCAGTTTTGACACAGTCTCAGAATCCTTTCATCTCACAGAAAATAGAGACTCATAATAATTTCTCAAAATTCTCACAGAGTTTTTACAGATATTTGACATCAAATATTTGATATCTAATATAAAGCAAAGGGGAAAACAGCCTTCAGAGTATGACTCACAAGCCTTCCAAGACCAGTAGTTTCTGAGATAAAAGGTGCCATGACAAAGAGACAGAGGCCTCTTGATCTGAGCTCTGATACACCAATGCAGGGTCCAAGCTCATTTCTAAAAATACTTGTGCTTTGTTTTTCATAACCTCCTAAAGCAAAGCTGTTGGGCACCATCTCATATCAGACTTCATTTACACGACCCAAATAAGCCATCCCAAAACTTAATAACAATCCTTTTTGACCTAGATTCTGACAGAATCAGAAGTGACAGGAAATGAAATCTTTAAGAAATTAAATCTTCATGCACTTTTCATTATAAAGCATTTGGGTAAAATTAAGAATAGGGGCATTAAGCTGCATTTCCTGCTTTGATAATACAGAAAATTCCACAGGAAACAGCTTTCTTTTGAGAAGAAAACAAACTGTTTGACTTTATATTGTTTGCTGCACAGAAGTTGCACAACTGCATATATCCTGTTAAAGTTTTGTTCTAATCCATTATTCAGTATGACTATAAAACAATATTCACATTGTAAATTTAGGCCTTATTTACAAAGCAATTGCATCTATTTTCTCAGGTTTTTCTGTAAGTAATTAACACAATCTCAGGTCAGTTGACACAAGTGACAACAACAGCAAATGAACAAGCTGCTTTGTGTTACTGCTCAGAAGACAACTCCCAAGCACTGAATTACTCAAGAGCACCTTCCCCTCAAAGGGCTACTGGGGTGACCCAAATCACCACTGAAGGACTATCTAGTCACAGCACCCAGAATACACTTTCATCTTTGGCTCAGATCAGAAGATATCACCTGTTTATCACTGACTCATAGAAGACAAGGTGGTCCCATATTAGAGTTTCTAAAGTTGGATCTACACCACCAGTCAAGCATGTGATTGTGTGCAGGCAACACAATTTATCATGCTCCTAAAGCAAAAGAAGAAAAGACCTCAAGACATCTCCAGTGCTTTTTCTTCAGTGGCACTCTCTGTTACTACTCTTTTTTAATTACAGCTGTGGGCTTTTCCTACAAAGATATGGGAACGTAGAGGTAAGCATAGTGTATGAGTTGGTAATTGCTGGTGAGTCACCATCCCTAGTTAATGAAAACAAGCAGGCTAAAAGATTCTCTGGCAGCACCCAAGGGGTGAACTGCTCTTTGGAAGGGCCCAGCTCTCTCCAGTAACTATGGTTATCATCCTACACCACTCTGACAGATATTTGCCTACAGTTAGAAGCATTATTCCTTCACCCAATTTTTTTTTGTAATTTTTTTTTTCTTTTTACAAATGCAATGTACAAGCATTTGTACACAGTGCAGCAAAGGAAGGCAGCCAGTACGTCTATGGAGTGGGCAAAAATGCCCATTAACAATGTTCTAACTATTCACACACTTTATCTGGGCTCATATACGCATGATTGGCAGTGTAGCCAAAGAAGGCCAAAGGCCTCCTGGCTCGTATCACAAACAGTGTGGCCAGCAGGACCAGGGCAGTGACTGTCTCCTTGTACTTGGTTCTGGTGCTGCCAAACCTTGAGTTCTGGGCTCCTCACTACAAAAAAGACATTAGCTTTCTGGAGCAGGTCCAGAGAAGGGCAACAAAAGTAGTGAAGGTTCTGGAGCACAGGTCAGATGAAGAGCAGCTGAGGGAGCTGGGGTTGTTTAGCCTGGAGAAAAGGAGGCTCAGGGGGGCCCTTATCCCTCTCTACAACTGCCTAAGAGGAGGTTGTAGCAAGGTGGTGCAACTCTCCCAAGTTACACACAACAGAACAAGAGGAAACGGCCTCAAGTTGCTCCAGGGCAGGTTTAGATTAGGTATTAAGAAAAAATTCACTGGAAGTGTTGTCAAGCACTGGAGCAGGCTGCAGGTATTTAAGACATGTAGACATGAGCCTTAAGGACACGGTTTAGTGGTGGACTTGGATGCATTATGCTAACAGTTGGACCACATGATCTTAAAGGTCTTTTCCAGCCTCAATTGTTCTATGACTCTACATGATCTTTAGACAGCTTGCAAGCAAGATTAATCTCATAGCAGTACTCAGGTAGGCCTGATACTTCAACTTCAATGTGGTTGATCGTGGTCTCAAGCAGAGGGAATTAGGACATTTAAACCTACTTTAGGTCAGAATTAAGAAAATTCCTCACTCAGGAAGATTACAGTACTGATTTCAGTACAGGCATATTTCTTCCATTCAAAAGCTGTGCAAAAACCCTGGAGCACCTGGTCTGTTATTCTGGGTATTGTACTTAGAAGAAGTAGATTGTCAAAATAATCCTTACAGGGCATCGTATTAATTTCCTCAGACAAAGAGCAGCTGTCAGTGAGAAGGACCACTCCTTCTGCCCACACCTTCAGAACAGTGCTCTGCTCCTACAAAAGGGAGAAAGAAACATTCCTGTTAGCAAACCTTCAGATGTCAAAGTGGTTACATAACTGGCGTATGTCTTGATAGCACCTCTGCTTGTGACTGCTACAGGCAGTGCCTCATTAAATGAATGCTTAGTGGGAAGATATTTTCAAAACAATAACCTCACAAGTTGAGCTCAAGGAGTCAAAAAACCAAGAAGATTCTCATGCTTATATCTCCTTCAGGAGTAGTGGGTGATGGTTGTTGAAGTATACAGCATCAGTAAGGCAGAGCTGTCTTCCAGTGTTACCACTTGGTCAGGGACAAGTCCAGTTGCCAGCCAGGAAAGCAGACACTCACTAGCTGAGTATTCAGAAGGTTGGTTTGTTCTTATCTTCTTTGTGTAAGGAAGTTGAGAGATCTCAGCCCTCTAGATACAAGGAGCCATGAACATCTGTCTCCATCACCATCCCTTTACCCCACCCTAAAAAGAGTGGTTTTTACCCTTAGAGTAAAAAAGAGTCTTTGACCAATTTAAATTCTACCACAGTGGAACAGGTACCACAAAAGTGGGACTTAAAAAATTAGATATTCAGATAAACTTCAGTAGTTCTACAATTCCACTTTACATAAAACCAAAAGAGAGAATTTCCAAAATACCAGTTTTTCCCATGATTCTGCTCAACAATAAGTGTTTAATATATTCATAAGTTTCTATGGGATCATCACGGATAGTGACATTTTACCTTTTTGTTGTAATTTATAGTGATGCATTAAAGTAACGAGCTCATCCAATTACCCAAGCGTGTTCTCCTTATTTGCTAAAGGATTACCACACTTCAGCCCCAGATCAACCAGAGTTTGTTTAATGAAGTCACAATGTAACATCTCATTAATTTTACTCTTCTCTTAAATAATTCTTGGGAGGTGCAAACCTTTACCTCTTTGGTCCCCAATCACCTCAGCTTTACAGAACTGAAGGAAACTACAGACTGTGTTTGTCAGAGGAGGAGCATCTGGATGAGATGCTCTGGACAAGCAGGCGTGTCAAACTTCCAAACAGAAAGCAGTGTCTCCAGGGTGAGGTGGAGAGTGAAGATCAGGTGCAGGTACCCAGGTGCAGAACTCTCCATGACAGAGTGCCACTGCCCCCTGAGGGATGACTGAAGGAAGAGAAGGAGCACGCAGAAACAAGGATTTCCATGGGCCTCAGAGATCCTACTGAACTACTTAAATAATTAATGGAGCAATTTCATTGGGCTGAAAAAAAATGATAATCAGTTCATTTGCCAGTATATCAGAATGGTACAAAGACCATGATGGTATCCTTGGATCTGTGCCACTATCAGTGAGATGGGCATGAATAAAAACCTCAATTGTCTATACAGCTGTTTCTACAGACTTCTAAAGGTATTTCTTTGATAAATAAGTCAAATTCTGTTGGGATAGCCACAGGTTAAAAAAATATTAGAGTAGGATACACATGCATAGGGAATAAGATCTCCTAAATCTTGATGCCTTAAAAAAAAAAAAAAGGCAATTAAAAAAAAAAGAGAAAAAAATTACAGCTTCTTGGAAATTTATTTTTTCAAAATAATCCTAACTGTTTTCCTAAAGAAAACAGAGTTGACAAAACAAGGCTTCTTGGAATACCGACACAATTATACCTCTACAACATTTCAATTAGCAGTAAGGGATTTTACCCTCAATGCCTGACCAAATTACAAATACCCCATGAGACTCAGATAGAAAACAGCAAAAAGAGAGAAAACTCCAAATAGCTGTACACTGAATGGAGCTGACTTCCATTTCCTGATGCACACTGTGAACTCTACAACAATCTCCACATGTAACTCCAGGTATCATAAAAACATAGAATGGTTTGGGTTGAACCAGAATACGTGTTTTTCTGACTTTTTTTCACCCTCTTTTTTTCCTGACATATCACTTTAACTCTGTTGACACGTTATAAATTAACCTCTGGCGTAATATTATCCTTAAAACATCACATGCATTATTATGCAGATTTCAGTAATGGTTCCACAGTAAAGCCCAAAGTGAAACTTGCAGATAAAACTTGCTTAAACTTGCCATGTTTCACAATGGACTAATGAATGCAGCTGTCCAGATGCCATTTTCCAGCACAGCTCATTACAAAACAGGGGCTAACTTCTGCAAGCAAAGCATTCACTAAGCACTTGAAAAATACTCTGATCCCATCCACTCTGATCCCTGTCAAGCTTCTCAGGCCCAGCTCTGCTTTTCCACTGCCACAACTGCCTTTTTCTAACAGGAAAAAGCCAAACACACACAAGAAAATGAACAAAAGAGGAAAAACAAGAAAAAAACCACAAATAACACAAACATGTCCTTTAAAAAACAAAACAAAGTGAGTTGGGAAATAATCTTAACAGGAGGGAACTTCCATTGCTCTACCACATTGGTGACTGGCACTGTGGTGGAATGCTGAAGGAAAAATATCCCCACACCCTACATTTAAATCATGGATGTGCCTGCAACAAGTCTTCTGACTAGGGCATGGCACTGCTACTGTTGTGCAGTGATTACACTACAGTTTAGATTTAGAGGTGTACAATTTTCCAATAAGAACCTTTAGCAGCAGAGATGGAAAAGAATGTATTGCAAAGGTATAGAGCCTGATTAACTTCACAGAAGTACTGCAGAACATTCTTTAATTTCTATTTGTTACAAAGCAGAAGGAAATGCTTGTGATGGTCAAATTGGGCAGGGACAGTAACCATAATTAGACTTTTATAAAGATAGTTTCCCCCCACTGGGATTATGTAATGATTTGTTTTATAGCTGAAGGTCTCATGTAAAATTTAATTACCTTTATGATATTGTGGGATTTTTTTTTTAAGAGAAAATAATTTGAATTTTTGTCCATAATTTTCTGCACAGCATTTTCTTACCACACCTAGCTAGTCAAGCTTTACAGCTCTGTGTTTACCCCTAAGGTAAACTCAGCCTGATATTTACATCAACACCCTTGGGTTGAAAGCACATTAAGGCATGAATCATAGTCTCTGTGGAATTCTCAACAGAACTTCTGGTTTGTGTGACATTATACAACTCTTGGCTGACTTAACTGTGATGATGGTCAGCAATGCTATAACCAGTTCAGAAAACAATCAAAAAAACAACCACGACCAAAAAATCCACCACCTGGATGCATTGTTGAGTTTCACTGCAACCATGGATAAAAAAGTGCAATGCACAAGAACCATCAGCATGATTACAAAATTTCAGAAAGAAAGATGAGAAATAATTACTAATTCATGTTTTATCTATGTAATTTATATTCTACATAATTCTACAGTAATGATAATAATTTACAAAGCTTCTAACAGAATATGTTCCCGTATGTCTCCTTATTACTAACCCCAATTCTAACTGATGTATTTTGCCCTGAAATTGAGAAGTCCCTCTGTCAGATACATTTGGAGGAAATAAGCTCACACCAAATATCATTTTACAGCAGCCCTGGTAAATGCAGCAGTCTACTCTAGCTCAAGGTCTTATGATACTTGAAGATTATAAATGCAGCAGGTGATGCCTTTTTGAGGAGGGGATGGAAAGTCATTGCAGTGTCATGTAAGAGGGCACTACTCCCTTTAAAGGATTTGAAAAATGTGACAGGTATGAAAAAGCACCCAGGTATGTGTGTCAGTGCACAGACTGTACTCCAGCTCCTGAAGTAGGTTTTATTCTAAGGAGGAAACAATACAAGCTCCTGTTGCTCATATGGAGCCTAGGGAGATATCATTTCCCTTCCCCCCAGTTGTTGAGCCCTGATCACAAAGATGTGAAACAAGAACACACTTCTTAAAAACAGTGGCATACCTTTGTATAAATCATCTATCAATTCATCAGCTTCTATTTTACACGTCCACCAATAAGTTAGCCTAACCACTCTCAAGGTTTTCATAGATTTCACAAAACTCTGAAACATTCTTTTTATGTTCAGCCTCAGTTTATTCCTTAATATATTTGTTCTTACACCACCATTGGCCTTTTAGTTTTATCTCCCTTCTCTAGGTTGCTTTCATGTAAGACAGATCCATTCTCAATTGTTGCTGTGACAAATAAATTAACCTACAGTCATCCAGTATCCTCTCAAATGGCAGGTTTTCTCTTTGCCATACATACTCCTCCATCCATGCCTCTGCTGTGAGTTATTTTTCCTTGAATACACGTGGCATGCCAACATAAAACTGTTCTACATAAAACCCTATCAGAATGTATTTTCCCTTTTTCCACTGGAAATATTTCAACCTCCAACACCACTAGATCTCATTACCTTTTTTAAATCCAAGTCATAGCAATATCAAGTTCTGATTAAACATTGCTTCCTGTATTTGTTTTTCCTCCTTTTGAGGTGTTTGAAGTCGCCTCAACTGGTGTGATTAAAAGTCTAGCCTGCTGTAAGATTTGCCACATCAAAAGCAACAGAGTTAGCAATACTTCTGTCCCAGTTTAAGATTTTTTGGTGTGGCTCCAGACATATTTTTCATCTACTAGAGTTGATAGACTCTAAGGGTTTTGCACTGAAAACTGAAGTTCAACATAACAACATTGCTCACCTATGAACAAATTCAGAGATATTGGAGAAATGGAAAAAATTCAACCATTTTATTCCAAGATACAGAACTCTTAAGAAAAACACCATCACCTTTTGTTCTGTGCTCCTTCGTTTTCCCAGGCAGCACTTCTTCTAGGACACTGAGACCTTTACTAAGACTTGTGCTCCACAGAATTGGCTTAAGCACACTCAGCAGCAGGCCACCAGTGGTTTGCCCTCTGTGCTACCCCATCACAAGATCCTGCTCCCTCCTTTGCCCTGGATCTCCTGTTTATCTGCTGCTGCCCTGAGCAACCTAACAAAGAAGCACACCTTTTACCTTAAAAGCACACCTTAAAATGCAAGAAGCACTTGCATTTTAAGTTTCATTCCTCTTAGAATCACTGCAGATACAATAAGACCTCTGTTAGGGAAGTGACTGGAGAGGCTGTCAGAATATCTCCTGCCATACAGCAGTTTGCCTTTGAAACTCCAAGGGCAGACAAAAAAGCAGGTATTTTCATAGGAAGTCACTGTTTTCTTATTAGAGTATGATATCCCATTAGCTATTCTGTTTCTTCACTACTCCAGGATTCAAAAATCCACAACAGGAATTATTATAAAAATCTTCCAACGTTATTTTCTTTTAAAAATACAAGAATTAACTGTTTCCTTATACAACAGTATCCACAACAAGTGAACTTAAAAAATCATCCTTGTCTGTGGCAATCTAGTAATGCCACAAAAGGAAGACTACTTTACCTGTAATACCTGTTGATGTGAGTAGATGGTCTTGCAGATGCAGGCAGTGTGCTCTTCTTCCAGGGTAATTATAGTTGGTCAGATCAGAGGCTGAAGTACCTGGTTAATTCACTTAGTCCAACTTAAAACCAAGAAGTTTTTACCAACTCTTTTAAAATTATTCTGCTGTAGGGACAACTAGAGCAAGGTGACTGTGATTCCAGTATGAGTCAGTTGAATTCACCAGCACAAATTCCAACTCTTACTAAGATAGCAAAAACCACAGTTCTTGACCTTGAAAACTTGATCACTTTCAATTTCTCAGTTGAAATGGTTTTGCCACATATTTAAGATTCTTTAGGAAGTAACTTGTATTATCTTGCTCATCCTCCCCTTGATTAGGTGGTCTGTAGTAAACAGTAAATATAAGGTTTTCTTTCTTAGTTCAGCCCCTGATTTTCACCTGCAAGCTATCAACCTTGTTGTCTCTGACAAGTGTACTTAAGAAAAACTGTGAATAGCATGGGAGCAAAACTAGTATTTATTAAGAGAGACAGACATAAAAAAGGTATTAAGAATCATACCCATCTATAAGCCCTTACATCATTTCATAAGACAAACCTCCTGTCCTCAGTTTTAAGTGCAGAATCAGTACATTCAGCTCAATGTAAAAGCCATAGAAGTAACAGTGCTCATTTGCCACTTTCCTGCATTACACATTTTCCAACCACATAATTTAGTACTTTTCTCTGGGCTTTATGCAAAGTGAGGTGAATCCCATCCCACAGCACAGCAGTATCTGACATTATCTTATTCATTCACATTCATAAGGTGTGCCTACCTTGTCTATTGATGTTTCTAAAATACAGAGACACAAAAATTACTTCAACCAAGGTCTGAGCGAACTTGAGCTGAAATGTAAGGAAAAATTATCCAATTCAAATCCTTCAGAGGAGCCTTCCTCCCTCTTACACAGAAAGAGAAAGATGAGACTTATGGCATTCTCATCATAGTTTCATCATCTCATGATGATCAAACTACAGGAAGTAGCAACAAAATCCCACAATGTGTTTTTATTGTAAAATATAAAAAACATTTATTTCCTTGAAAAAAATATTGTTTACCAAAATAAGATACTCTGTATAGAATTTCTGGGAGACTAAAAGCCATTAAAATCCTTAAGAAGAGTAGAAAGGAAATTCAAACCATGAATGGCAAAATGGGTAGCAGGTAATGACTGCTCAGTCTTGAAAGTACATGGGCATCAGCCAGTCGCAAGTTCAAAGCAAACGGAGACATTTTCTCTCTCAGTTTTTTTATCTGTGGAGTTCTTTTTAAGTGACATAAATTGTAAGAGTTCATGAAGGCAGGTTCAAAAGCAAGTGATAAAAGTATAGAAGAAATCTGTTTCTTCAAACACAAACACAACTTTGATAAAAAAATAATCTCAGTAGCCTGGAAGATTATTCTCCAGATGCTTGAACAGTTTGGATAGCCCTATGGAATCATCTAGAATCAGCCACTGCGATTGGAGATACTGAGCTAGGTAATTCCTCACTCTTCCCCACACGAGGAAGCAACATCCACATTGTACTGTACCTCCCTTGAGTGCCCATCAGAGCCCATAACCTGGAACGAGTTTCCAGTGCCAGGTGTGCTACTCCCTCCCCAAGAAGACAGCTTCCAGCTATTCACTTTCAGTGTTCTGTCTTGAACCTCATGGCTTTTGTACACTGCAGCCTCTCTGTATCCTCAGCCTTGGAAACTGCTCACGTATTTGACTTATTGACGACTTTCTTCAACTTCCTCCTCCGCAGAGCCAGGTTTAGAGTTTTGAGGATCTTGTCCTGGTTGTTCAGAACATTGTAGCGATTCACTTCCACCAACCTGCTGAAATCATACGGCTCAAAGGTGAAGTTCAGCGTACGGTAAGGGGAATCTTTTGACTCGATGGTAAAGTCACCAAAGGATTTCTCTTCTTCTGACTCACGCTCAACTCCTGCAGCAATAAAGAAAAACACAATCACAAAAAACTCTCTGCTGTGGTAGAATCATTTTAGTTGAATTCTGCTAGGAGGATATCAGAGATAATTCTGTTGAAACTTAACTTTTTTTCCCCAAAGCTCCTCCTCAGAGGTATCAGCTCCTTCCAAAATCTTTGGAAGCTGAAGGGGCAAAGTATTATTACCCTTTCTATTTCCACTAGGCTCCAAAATACAGTACTAAAATACATTTTCATTGTGATAAATAGTTAAGTTCATCTTTGATTATAATGCTCAAAATGAGGAATACAAAGCTCAATTCTCCCTGGAAGTGCTGCTCTACACTAAAATGAAAGACAAACCTCAAGGTCACCTGGCCCCAGGAGTAGCTTGCCCCTTAAATGTAAATGTAAATATCAGTCTTAAAAGATGAACATTCTTGTAGTTTACTACAAACACTTTTATCCTACCCTTCAAAAAACTAGTGGAAACTGATTATGTCTTAAATGTAAATAACAATTTAACAATTACAGAGTAACATTAAAAAGAATGAAAAGAGGAACATTGACCTCACTGAATTTTCCCCATCAGCACACCCAAAGAATTGTCAGAAGAGTGCTTTAAGATGCAGTCTGCTTGCCTGGAGCTTTGTATTTCTGGAAGGTGTCATTCACCAGTGGGAAATGGAGTACAACTGGAGCCTTTGGATTATTATCATCCACAAACATGTAACACTCTTTTGGCTTCTTTTCATCTTCCTCACTGAATCTGATTTTTGGAAAAGGAATTTCCCGCTCCTCACAGTATTTCTGAGTCAACTCTAAAACCTGTTATCAGAGAAAAATGATAATTGCAATAGAACAACCAGCAACACTTCCAAGATCATCTAACTACAATCCTCAAAGGGAAAGAGACTTTCATTAAAAAAAAAAAAAAAAAGGAAAAGAAATGGCAGAAACTCAGCTTCAAATCAACAGAAACCATTTCTCTGGGTGGTAATATAGAGGAATGAAGAGCAGCACCACAACAAACATCAACAGATTACAGCTGAAATTTTTTATGCTCTCCTACTCGGAATCTATTCACCTTGACTTTTCTGCACTTAGTAATGAACACTTGTGTGTACAGAAAATAACTTGTTTGCATGAAGAAAACCACCAATAGCCACTCTTTCTTTAGAAGCATATATCTAAGTAACAGTGATCTCACAGGCCAAACAAATGTCTTATTCTGCTTAACAATCTGTTTAGGCTTCTGAAAATCGTTGAATCTTCTTACAGTTGTCAACTTTCTATTTTCGCATGACCTTCACAGGAAAAAGCGTAGCAAAAAAAGTTTGAAATGTCTTTTCATAGGAAGATGGGCTGAGAGAGGTGGGGCTGCTCAGCCTGGAGAAGAGAAGGCACTGGGGAGACCTTACAATGCCTTCCAGTACTAAAGGAGGCTTACAGGAGCTGGAGAGTGACTTTTCACAAGGGCACGTAGTGATAGGACAAGGGGGAAATGGCCCTAAGCTGAAGGAGGGTAGGTTTAGATCAGGTATTAGGAAGAAATTCTTCATTGTGAAGGTGATGAGATTCTGGCACAGTGCCCAGAGACGCTGTGGACTCCCTGTCCCTGCAAGTGTTCAAGGCCAGGGTGGATAGGACTTTATGCAAACTGCTCTGGTGGAAGGTGTCCCTGCCTATGGCAGGAGGGTTGAAATGAGATGATCCTTAATGTCCCTTCCAATTCAAACCATTCTGTGATGCCATGAAAGATGTAAGGATTTATTTTCATTTATTTGTGCATTAGTGTTTGTATTCAGCTTCAACTGATCTGCTGCTACTGAGAATGATTCTGTGCTTTTATGTTCATATAATAATGCTCAGCTACATCTCTCACCTCAAATGGAGCTTCCCAGGAGAAATTAAATGACAAGATAACATCCACATCCCTCTCTGGCTGAAGTACCAAAGGAAAGGGAGAATTGATGGAAAAGCCACCATCCACTAAATACAAGCTCTCCTCCATGGGAGTCAGCTGGTTGGGAAATGCATCCAGGTGAGTACCTGTAAGACACTCCAAGTAACACAACTATATTGATTCATTACACATATCTTGGCAGAAGAAATAAATGAAGCTAATATTAGTGTTACAAGATGAAAAAAGACATTCCAACATGCACCTTCAGCTGCGACAGATCTATAAAGTCTGGTGATGAGCTTGCCTTAAATGACAGAACAAATACAGTGGATCAAAATTTTTGCTATGGTGTAAGAAGGGATATATTCCCTGGCTTCAACAGAAAAAAGTCAAGCTCATTTATGTTCCATGACATTGGGATATTACACAGTGTGTTAATAGTTTGTGATAGTCAGATACACAAACTCCTTTACCTCTCCAAGTCACAAATTTCTTGATGTTAACATAATCTTTGTGAAGATACAGTCCCTTCATGAAGTTGAAGGTTTCCCCACAAGTGACCCGGGACTTGAAGAAATCCTGAAAAGTTTGTAACAGGGGGCCCCCAGGTATAACCAAGCGAGTCTTCAGTCGCGCTGGGTCTCGGAAATGGAACCTTCGGCCGTCATCTGCAGAAGTCACAGAAGGATGCAGAACACACACAAAATCCCAGCTCCAACACTTATTTCAATCAGGCCTTTTTCTACAGTTGTTCTGAGGGTGAATCTGTCCTCTAATAAGAGTATTGCAACGACATTCAAATGAGATGCATATTACAGAACTGGGTGATTTACTAGCCCTGTTTAACGGGAAAAGCATTCCTCATGAAGCATTGCCCATATTAACTTCAAACACACACAAAGAAACCCTTGTTACCAAGTGACAACCACTTCTGCCACATAAGACATCAGTCAACCACACACAGTAGCATTTATAACTACACAAAATAAAAAGGGTGGGGTGTGCTGGGGAAACCAGGGCTGGAAAGGCAGAGGAAAAAAATCTCTTCTTCCACTACTGACTATAAGGCCATAACTATGCACATGAACAAGTCCCAGCCTCTAAAACACTTACTTTTCATTGTAATGAACAAATGGAGATCAATAAGCATACAACCACAGCTTATCAAATATTACAAAAAGCAGACCATGGGGGAAACTGAAAGCCTCCTTTTCCATCTCCTGCTTAGCAGTCCAGCTTCTATTCTTCCTCTTCTCAGGATTATGATGCCTGCACTTTAATAAGTGTTTAAGACAGCTCCCAGGACAAGCCCAAATTTATAGTAAAAGTCAGATTCAAACTCTATTTAAAAGAAGAGGAAGTGTACTAAAGAAGTAATTTCTCTCTTCACTATAAGAGTGATCACAGGGAGTAACACAGAATAAAAAAGATCTGTCCCAATCACCCTTTGTGCTAACCTTGAAAAGTACATACACGTGCACATTTTTGCATCACGTTATCTGTGATCACTACAAAATCAGAGATCTTTTGAAAAATCCGACTATTTTTATGTATGTTCTTACCTACAACTTTGATAACATCTTTGAAAGAATCTAGAAAGCTCAGTCCTATACCAACCACCTTCAGGCAGATATCATCCAAGCTTGCAGCAAAGGCACTGCCCCACATTCCTGCAGGAGAAATGTGGAAGAATTTAACACTCACAAGGTTTTTCACAGTTTAACCAAAAGGCCTATATTTCACCTGACATTTTTCATGGGAGAGGGCTGTCACTTGATCCCTACTATTCTAAAAGTTTGAATTAAAACCTTAGGGTTAATCATGTGACAAATTATAGTATTACAATATAATGCAGAAAATATTCCAAGAGAAAAGCATGGAAAAGACAGTAAGAGAACAGAAGACCAAGAGTGGACATTTCTGACATGCAGCTATAACAGAGTCATCTTGCACACTCAGGACATCAGACACTATGAACCAACTATGAACCTAAAGCTCTGCAGAAAGATTTGACGTATTTCACTTCTTCAAGTTCTTTTGGAAGAGAAAAAAGGAATGGACTTGAGTTTGGACAAGTCCCCAAAGTGGCGAAGTTCATTTCTATCTTCTTATATGATAATTCAGTCATTATCATAAGATCATACCTTGCAGAAAACAAATCCTGGGCTCTGGATGTTTCTGGACAAGATGTCCCATGAAGAACTCGCTGTCGAAATTCTCTGTTCGAACAAAAGCTCCGTATTTGCGAAATCCAACCTCATAGGGAGTGAACTCACACCATTCTAAGAATAAGCCAACAGGATATTTACTCATCTCAGAGTAAACATGAGTGAAAACATTTACCTGGTATCTGTTCACACAAGGGAGACAGAAGGGACTCTCCCCCCACTTTTCACGATCACTATGGATTTCTCTGCCCCTCTTCTCTAGCTTCTATGTACACATGATTAACAAAAGCTCTTGTGAAGGCTTTTGCTCCATCTGGCTTCATCTTGACTTTGTTACTACAGTAATAACCTACCTGCCTATTTTCCTTTTACTTTAAACCATTTTGATGGCTCCCTTTTCCATCCAAAATGGAAGCTACATTATTTTTCTCAGCTTTTCTTTGCACTACACATCATCTCCCAGAAACTGCTACAGTACTGGCTCGAAAACTCAATTGACCCACTGCATCAGACTTCACTGTCTGCTTATCAAAGTGCCTCCTCATGCTTGAAAGACTTCCACAAAGGGTTGAAAAGGAAGGGTCATCCAGCCCAACTCCTGGGCCTGCACAGATCAACCTGACAAAACACTACATGCATTACCCAAATGCTTCTTGAACTCTGGCAGGTTGGATCAAATTGAATTCATTGCCATACACCCACACCCCTCCAGAATAAAATAACAAGTCCCCTAGTGGTACACAGATGGACACAAGCATTTGTGTTCCTGTCTCACTCATCTATCCCCACTTGTTGTATATTTAAAGTTTCAATGAAGAACTGGTCTTCATATTCTTATGTAAAAACTCAGGCCACTAAAACATGCAATTTTGATGATGCATACTACAAGGTGGCAAATACATCATTTTACATGAATCTTACATGAATGTTTTATCTAAGACTATAGAAGGAAGTGGTTTCCTTATCATCAGGGACTCTAATTCTTTGATTAAGGCAGAGACACATGTATTAAAGGAATCTTCCCAGCTCCTGAAAATTTCAGGCAGTTTCTAGCAAAACGTGTGGAGCGGCCAACAGTTCTGAATCTCATTTCTCTGTTTTAGCCACGATAAAGACATTTGCTACCAGGATGATAATACTTTGTCAACCAGTTTTTCCCACTGCCTCTTGCACAATCAACAGCTGTGTGAGCCACAATTCCTGTTACCAGTTGCTCACTACCCAATCAACTGGACAGATGAAATAAATTTATGGAGTTCAGCAAACAAAAATAAATTTCTATGTTCATACCTGCAAAGTCATCACTGCTCATATTGGGCCTCACATTGACAGCTGCATAGATAGGATAAGGATTCTGGGCCCATTTCACTGCTTCTTGCTGATCAGACAGCTTTGATGGATCTTCCTGGTCATAAGTAAGAAAGGAGGTAAGTCAGGTAAATTCTGTACCCATAGTCTGCTAATTGGTAGCTGTTGCTTAGCATTTCTGATTAACAACACTACTACTTCAAATTCCCTTTTCCTCTTCACCAGGTATATGGTTAGATTTGTCCAAAATATTTCTTCAGCTGTATATTTAGAATATCTAATTTTGTTAATAAACTAGCTAGCCCTCTGATTTTCAATCTCAATTACATAGAAAATACTGCACAGTAACTCCATTCTGCAAAACCAACATCATTCAGTCAGGTTAACCAGCCCAGTACAAAAGTTATTCTTTTAATAACAGTCATTCCAAATAAACACTGCATTTTTCTGAAACACTGAGCCATATGAATTAAAAATTCTGTACTGAAGAAGACAGTATGTTTATTGCACAGCACCACCTATACAAAGGTGGAGAGTAATTGGTTTATTGAATCTAAACACATGGGTTGGCAGAGTTCCCACTTGAAAGACAAACAGCAGAACACATCCAACATGAATTCTTTTACCTTCTGTTGTAGGAAATATTCCACAATAAGGCCCCACAAATCTGTAAAGGAAACCTTCCGTCCAGTGTTCTCCATTGTATTCAGCTCCTGGAAATAGTATTTCAGTCGTTCTGGGGAAAATGCCCCTGCTTTGCTGCTGGACACAGTACCCTGAGCTCTTCTGATTGCATCTTGAAGGTCTTTCTGTGACCAGTCAGGGTCTTGATACAGTGTTGATAAACACCTGAAAATGCTTTTATTAATGTAATCAGTAATAAAGACCCTTGTGCAAACAATAATTTTAGCTGGTTATAATTAGTGCTGAAGCACTTGAGAAGTCTAGCTAAAAGAAGAGTGAAGAATCCATAAATAAAAGATCTCTGAACTCTAAATTGTGCTGAAAACGCTGACACCTACAGGACATCTTCATCCTCATTGCTAGTCTGCCTTCCAAGTATCCTATGCTAGCACCCACGGACTAGTTCATTAACATATGTTAACTCCAGAACAACACAACCATGCTATGCTGGCTAATGGCAAGGGTGCAGCATGCAGCAATAGAGGCCATGGCCCTCACCAGAAGACAAGTCTGATTAAAGGAGAAGCTAGTTCAGACCATTGACTATCTGTACAAACAGATGCCTACATACGTTTGGAAGTGTCTCTGAATCAAAAGGGGCAGGAAAAGTAGGTACAGAGGAGTTAATTTAAAACACAAAGCTTGGAAGGAAGGATTACACTGTCAGGTTGCCCAACTCCTCTATGAAATCATTTCACAAAAACAAGGGATGACTTCACCAGAAACTCCAAGAACTGAAACATTCTAGCCCATCTAGTATTTCAGCACACTGCTCCAGTCCACCAAAGGGCAAGACAGTGCTATGCCTCTCTTCAGCCTCTATGGCACTGTGAAAGGTGATGACGTAGTGGCCTGCATGGACATGTTTCCAGTGGCTTGCACCACCCCAGTTATCTTCTTGGCAAGAGCAGGGGAATGAGGAAGGTTTTTAAGTCAGTGCTCTGAGGTACTACACATCAGTTTCATTCACACACTATATTCTAATGTACTACTATATATACTACAGTATGTACAGTAGTACATTGGAACTACTACATGTGCATACTATATAGTTGAACTACTACATATACATACATCATACTACACGTACAATATAATTCTAGTGAAATGTTCATCTGTCAGACTTGCAGAAGCAGCAGATTCATAATTTTAGCCAGTAGCTGTATGGGTTGGACATCATACTGGATCTCTTAAGACTGTTCAGAATCCCAACAGGACTCACAGGTGAGAACTGGTAAAATACTTGATTTTCTGTCTGCCTACAGATGGCACAAATGTAATTTTGGCCTTATTTTGCATCAACACTACCACTTCACCTCTGAGTTTCTGAATCAAAACTGCATGTAGCTTACCAGGTAGAGCCAGAAATCCCACAAAGATATATCACAGCATCCAGAAGGCCCAGCTGCTGTAGCCCAGCAAGGCTGCCATAGAACGATGTCAGTGCTCTCATCCCACCTCCAGAGCCCAGTACTGCTACAACTGGAACCTGCAGACAGCAAACTCAGGAATCACAACCACAGGCTTTTGATTGCAAACAAATTAGAGCACTAATCCCATTTCAGCCTCATTTGAATAAAAAAAAGAGAGATATAAACCTCTATCTACATTACAAGTAATTTTGGGTTTGATTTCAAGCTGAACATCTTTCTCTATTTTCTAATTGAAATATATTGCTTGCTATAAAGCATAGCAGAGTCATCTTAGGGACAGTCACTTCCTGAAATTGTTATGTATATAATCACACACTTACTTTCATATTATACACATATAAGAGGCAATTATTCTTGTAACAGCAGCCAAATGCTACTAAGCAAGGTATCTGGATACGTAGATATAAGTTTCCTCAAATAAGCAATTAAGAATCTATTCCTATGGCATGAGTTTCATCTTAAACATTCTAAGACAAAATTTCCCATCACAATTCCAAGCCCAAAGCCCAAGAGTTACAAGAGACACAAGAGTTCCAATAAAGAACATACATTCTGAAATTTCAACGTTTTGTTTTCCAAAACACACACACATTCCCCTGAAAATTTAAGAAATACAACTACATTTAGACTTCAGAACTGAAATATGGCAGAGATCTGTCTCACACCATAGTGCATGCAAACCATGTTTCCTGTTGGTTACAAGCAAGGATTGCTACACTGCCTAATTATCAACCAAGCCTAAAGGATTTCACCAATCTCACCACAGGACTGTGCTCAATACCTCATCTTTTGGAGGGGATTCTTTTAAGTGAAGAGTCTTCCTCAGTGCCTCAGAAACTACTTTCTTCCTTTTGTCCAAAAATTTTCTCTCCTCGTTGCAGAGATCAAAACCCAGACGTATATCAAGATCCCAAGTGCTGAAACAGAAGTTAAGGAAAAAAAACCTTGAAATTTTGGAGGATTTATAATCAGTACAGAAAAGCAATTTTTGTGAACACACAATCTAGGTGCAGATCTGAACTGGATCACTTAAAATTTTAGTGTATACACCAGCTATTTTATACAACACCTTTAGGAATTACAAATTAAATTCTCCATATTGTACTTCTTATTTAATGTTTAAATTAGAAGCTTCTGTTAAACAGTACTGAGATTAAGCTTCAGGAATTTCACAAAGGAAGGAAAGATTCTTAGTAGATGAAGAAGATTGTATGAGGAGCAACTGACATCACTGTATAAACATGAACATCAAATGAGGGGAAGAGGGATTTTCAGCAGAAGATTCTGAACTTAAGAGGGAGAAGGAGCCAACTGAGTACCAATTAACTTGTTATGAGTTTGTAAAACAGGAGCAGGATCATCAGTTGGTGACTAGATACCAAATGACCCCATCAACTTACAGGCCAACTTTTTGGTTTCCTGTTATTTTTTTTCCTTTTTACTGCTTTCTTGTACCCTTCACCTCTTTTACAGTTCAAGCCCTTCACATACAGAAATGTCCTTTCCTATCTCTCAGTGCATCACTGCACATGTTCATGGAAGTACCTGTGCCTGACAAAACTACTTAATATTTACACCAACAGCTACTTTCCATTTAAGTATTAGGAACACAAAATCTGTACAGATGTCAGTAGGACTGATGCCAGTCCAAGAGATGGTAACTGCAAAGTGAAGAGTCACAGCCTTCAGAAAATTAACAAAAAAATTATCAAATATGTATCTTTTTTAACCTATCCCAAGAGATCAATGGAGTGAACAGACCTTCCCAGAACAGCAAAGAGAGTCACACAGTTCCTTTACTATGGGAATAAAGGCCTTTCCTGATTTTCAAAGGACTTTGAGGTTCCTACTCACCTCTCTTCTGCTTTCAAACTCATATCCAAACTTTCTCCCTGTGAAAAGAGAGAACACATCTTGAAACTGATAGCAATTACACAGGTGGATCTACAAAACAGAAGTTATTACATCAACAGAGCCACCATTTGCTATCCAGAACAGCTCCTCACCCACAAAACAACATCACTGGAACACCTTTGCTTGCACTTATTTCAGACATTTTTGTCAGTCTCTGCACAAAGTAAAAACAGAGAGCACTGTGAAAAAAATTATTTCTTCTACAAGTGTCTTGCCTTTTCCCTCCTCTGATATTTTTCTTTCACACCCTGAAAAGACTTTGCTTCTTCGGGAAGTGATGAACTTTGTATTTCATTTTGCAAGACCCAACCATGAAAACATATTTGGAAGAATTGCACTGAGTAATCTCATTACTTCATTCAGGACATCCAAGAAAATAGCACTCCTGAGACTCATATGTTGCCTAACTTTCCAAACACCTAGAGGCAATGGAGGAAAAGGTTATCTCATGCACATTAAAGCAAAAGCAAAATATTGACATTACCTCTCCCAAAGAAATGATTCTATCAACTTTTTCTCCAATAGGAAGGGAATTAACTGGTAGAGTCCCCACTCCCAGAACTGTAGTATGCTTTTCAATATCAGGGTTCACGCCATCCTAATAAAAAACAGAATCTTATTTGAGATTCACAGAAAAAAAGTTTTAAAAAATTTATGACTTTCATATGTTGAAACAGCAAACAATTCTTAGTATCACTATAGCTGAATATTTACCAAAAGTCCAAGGTTTTTCAAGGGCATCCTGCTTTCTGCTTGACAGGTCTTTGCAGGAGTATTTCTTTCATTCAAATAGTTTCTTTGTTGTTGTTGTTTGGTTTAGTTTTGAGGGTTTTTGTATTGTTTTTTTCTAATATATCTGTCTGCCATAATTTAAAAATCTTGAAGTACAAAATTTCCCCCCCAAATAGTTGTGTTCTGGCATTTGTCAGAAAATGCACAAACTTGCATTCTGTCTTCCAAGCAAGACTTGGGAAAGATAACAAAAAAGGCAGCAGCATTAGATGTACATAAAAAATACACAAAATAAGAAATAAGACAGTCGCCTTAGGGACATGCGGCAGCATGTAATTTAAAAAAACAACTTCAAAAGCAGAGCGAATTAAAGCTTGCCAGGAAATATTTGAGTTTTCTGCCATGCAGCAAATGGCAGGATCTCTTAATACAGAGCTGTGTGCAGATTCCTAAATGTAAAGAGGCATATTGAAAACCCCTCACATCAGAGGGTGACACAAGCCTACAGAGCCTCCAGGTGGGCTGGAGCCCACACACCAAGCACAGGGCTCAGTCCTCGGGAGGAGACTGCACCTTAGAGAAAAAAATGGGCTGTCACCCTTCTCACACCAAGAACTGAAGTCAGACCAGGAACTACCCAGAGACTTCAGAGTTCCTGAGTCCAGTGTCCCTCTAAGCTCACTGTCCTCCTCCTCCTCCTCCTCCTCCTAACAGGGGCAAATAACATGCATTAAGGTATGGGGCAAACAACACTACAACATTCCTGGCACGCTCCTACATCTGATAAGAGAGAAAAGGTCAGACTGAAGACTTTTGTGGTCTATGGCACTTGTTGAAAGAGTATGCTCTGCTAGCTACCAGAGTTGTTTGGCTGAGGTTTACCACCTGGGGTAATCTCCATGGTTGACCTCTACAGTGTTTTTGCTTGCCTGGCTCTGAGTTTTCGACCACTCAAGTCCAGGCCTCTCTCTTCAGCTCATGTCTGCTGCCTAATGAACCCCCTGGCAAGGCTGTTCTTCCAAATGCTTCTTTGTGTCCTCTTCTCCACAGCTGCCTCTGGAGTAGTCACGATCACCATTTGCAATCATGCTACCCAACTGCTTGTGGGGATAAAAAACACTAGAGAATAAAGTGTTTCCTTGCTCTCATTTTTGGAGAATGAATATTCAGTCACTACATGGGTACCTGCAGAAACTGCAAAGTCAAAGACAAAGCCAAATAAACCTCTGCAAGTGGTAACTGATCTACAAGTTTCTAATAAAAAACGGGAGTATTCCGAAAGGTGAAAGTAAAGATGTCTAAATGTAGCAAGCATGTGCAGAGTAAGGTTTTCTTAATCCCTGAGTTTGAACAGCTGTTAAACACCTTTGGGGAGCATATACTCTTAAGGTAATTTCACCTCCTTACACAATGTCAAAGATCCAATGCACAGTCTGACATTTTTAAAACAACAACAAAAAAGGTAGTGTGTAAAAACCAACAATAGAGAAAAATTATCTCTCTGTAAGCTTTGTGGAATCTTACCTGTAGGACAGATATGGTTTGCTCCAACTCCACTTGCAGTTCTGGACGCATTTCTTTGTCCACATGAAAGACAAATGAGGTTCCATAATCCTTCTCATTGCCTGGTGTCCAAGGAATAGACAACTGCTTTTGATACGCCCCTGGGACAGACACCTTAACCTCACAGCTTCCTGTGCATTACAAAAAGAAGTTTAGACCACAGGGACCATTTGTTGAAAATCAAGTACTTATTAAGTGTAGCTGAGACCATGAAAACACTATTGCAAAACACAAGCAAAAACTATATTGTGTGCTACCCAGTAGAAAATACCCAATATTATTAATTACTGAAAATAAAAGCAAAATTTACTTTAAAAGTCAATTTTGTAGTCAGTAAATTAAAATGCACTGTACAGACAGAGAATCAAGTCTCTCCTCTCTCTCAAGGAATAAACATGTCCTGAATTAAACTCTCCAGGCAGCCCTACCTTGCTGTTTCTCTTTTGTGTTTTCCTTTTTGTTGACAGTGCCTTGCAGACACAAGCAAGGATGAGCCTGTGAAAAAAAGAAACCAGCTCTGGTCATACAATATTTAGTTCACTTTTTTGTTGAAGTTTAATTCACCTACTATATTAGTTGTAGGTTTACAGCTGTAAACAGTCAAAAAAATCCCCAAAATATTAGGCATGGTTTTGTTATTTCAAATAAAGACCAAGTTTTGTTTCAGTGGGACAAGATTATTAGCTCTTGTTTCAAAATAAAAACCACCCTTTCTGCTCCAGGAACTGGTTGGTTTTTTTTACAACCAGTACTTCACAGTTACAAGTTATCAACACCTGGGTTTTTCTGGGTTTTTTTGCCTTTTTTACATCTATGTATGAGTACCTATTCAGAACCTGTTCAGATCCAAGCAAGCACTTCACAAATTTCTGTCCCAGCTTGTCTATATCCTCATGAAATTTATGTCTCTCACACCATTCAGCCATCAGCTCACTCTCTAGGATAGTAGATGAGAGATTGATTGGGACACAATTGCCCTAAAAGATAAGAAACTAGTGCACTGCTTGAATTAAGACTGACTTGCTAAGGGAAATTGGAACACAAAAGGTTCCTTCCTATGAAACAGTTTTCAGAACTGTGCTGTTAAATGCCACAAATTTTCAGGGGAAAAAAAATAAAAAGGAAGTTAAAACTCTTCATTTCAACCATTATCCTTCTCTCCTTACCAAAAAAAAAAAAAAAAAAAAAAACAAAAACACACCGAAAAAAACCCCACCAAACAACACCACCACCACAAAACAAACCCAAAACCAAACAAACAGAAGAAACCCACCAAAAAAACCCCACATGACTCCAGTCCCTTTCCTCTCAAGGGAGAAAAGAGACAGTAACCCTTACTTTTAATGTATAAAACACTGATTTTCTTAGACTGATTAACCCAAAAGAACAGGGAGTGATCCCCTACTTTATAATGGCTTTGATAAAAGCTTAGGAATAATATGTGTTAAAAGAAGAAGAGGGACTCTTCCTGGGCAGCATCTAGTCTAGAAATCACAGTACAATCTTCAAGACTCGCTTGCCTGCTAAAGACATTTTTTACAATTTTTATAGCAACCTTACAGGGGAAAAAACAAACAAACAATTAAACACAAACCTCAAAACAAACAACTGAAGCTTTCTGTAAGCTGGCATCAAGTTTAAAACTTGAGGAAGATTTTTAAACCAACGAATTGAAAAAGAGAGAGGCAGATCTTGGAGAGAATAGGAACTATTTGGAAGAAGGACTGTAATAATCAACAAGCCTTCTCCTCTTGCTACTGAAAACTTCTCTTCAGGAGTAAATCACAACACACATGATTCCGGCTTCCATGTACTCACCACAAGGACTCCATTGGTCAATACTTCTGTAGGGGCATCTGAGCTGGGAAAGCAAGAGGTTTATTGTAAGTGACAACTAGTTTTAATTTTGCTTCATCCTACTTTACAAACTAATTGACTGAATAAGGAGTGGGGTGAAAAGGTCCTCAGTGTAGGAGATCCAGTGAAGCACCAAGTATATTTCCCTTCACAAAATAATGGGGTCTTGGAAAAACTGAAGAAAAAAATTGTCTGCAAATATAAGCATGTGCTATAAGATCTCCCCACCTCAGTTGTTTCGATAACCTAGAGAAAAGCTGAATTTAGACAGACTATCAGATAGATAAAGTATATAATTATGCATTTTGCAAGGCTAACTGAAAACTTTCCACTCTTAAATAACTAATCCATAAAATGTTCAGCTACTTCTCATCAAGTCCAGCAACTTTTTTTTTCTTCTTTGGTACCCCAAAAATGTTGGTGACTGGAGTATTAAGGATAATTTCAGTCAGCCATTACTGAATCAACTCAATCACCACAGAGAACTATAAAGTATTATCCTTTTTGTGGGCAAGACTATCCCTGCACAGAAAAAGCGACTGACAACAAATCTGCAGAGCACAAATTCATTCAGCTCGTCAGGTAAGACTCACCATTTCTCCAAGAAAAACTCTACGTCCAGCTCTTCATTAGCCTTTGAAAATAAAAGTTGGATATTGGTGACCCTTGATCCTGAATATATAATTAAGAGACATTTTTCTAAGAGATTAAGCTTTTCTCCTGTTATACAGCTACAGTAACTTCCTGTTAAAACAACCGGGTTTATTCCTTTTATAAAAGCTCCAGTTAAATTTTGAAATGGTTAAACGTAGCCTTTAGCCTTTAAATATTCCTCTTCTCCTGGACATGTCCTGTATGACCAGACACATCTACATTTGAAGACACAAGGGCACAGAAGTGAGAGTTCTCTCTCAGATCCATTACTCTGTTAATGAGAGAAAAAACTCCTGTGGCTCAAAAACCACTGTAACACCATCTCTGCAACAGCTTCTACATGAGGCTTTGGGCTTCTTCCCACTTCTTATTTCAGCAGCTTGCACTCTTAGCTCTTTGCTGTCTTTGTCCTCTACAGACTTTGTTCCAGCCAAAGTCTTTTCTCCTCCCATAGCATACAGAAAACATTTGATACCAGACCTAACACAGCTTTTAAAATAACAAAGTAGAAGTTGATTTGCATAATTTTCTTTGCTGAAATTTAAATTTCACGTCTCTTAACTACAGATCAAGATGACTTAAGCACTCAGCAAATGGATAGAGCTAGTGGGAACAATGGAATTACTAAGCCTCTTTCCAGGATCACAAATGATTTAGAGTGCCTGTGACACTGCCCAACACCTCCCTGTGAACTGCACACCAGTTAGTCTGCTTCTGACCACACCAACAGTACTGAAGCCCAATTTCTCAAGAACACACATCATTAGGTCACCTTTAATCCAGACCTATTGTAGCAATGTGTTTGTGGCATTACAAAATAGATCAGTCTGGTGATGTGGCTTTTACCCACATAAAACAGGCTGTCTTGTAAGTCCATAAAGAGGTGAACAGGGCTTGAGGGCAGCTGACCACCAGTATCATCCACATGAAGCAGAGGTTAAACATACTGAACATAATCCAGAGAAAATAAGCTTTTCTTAGGCTTTTGACTTATTAGATATAGAGGCAACCTTTGCAGCAATAAACTTGTTTTTTTGCAAACTGACGATGACTAAATAAGACAGTCCCCACAACGACTACTGAGTGCAAATGCCTTTCATTTTAAAACCAATTTATGTTCCTCTAAGTCTCACGAAAAACTAATTCTGTTTAAAGATGTTTTAACATTGCTGAAAGAGAGCAGTAATCCCAAACTTTATTTAGCTGCAGCACCCCAAAGACTGTGGAAAACACACAAAGCTACTAGAGAACTCAGAAACATCTCAGCTGACAGTAAAACCATATGTGCTGTCATCACCAGCTGATGGATGGTTCCCTTCTGGCTTCTCCCACACAGACAAATCAGCCAGCAGGTAGTGGCAGATCCGTGCAGGCAGGAGCTGCAGCGGAGCCAGGGACTCACCTCGGGGTTCAGCCTGAAGGTGCGCAGCAGGGGCTGGCCCGGCCTCATGCCCCCCAGGTCAAAGACAACAGAGGTGAGCTCATCGCTGACAAGGACATCCTTATCATAGAGGGTCAACTCCAGAATGTTCTAAGAGCCAACAGAAACAAACAGCCTGAGATGAAGGGGCACGAACACTGACAAACCTGGGTAGCTGCACACAATAGACACTTTGTGCATTAATCAACTCCCTTTCCCTTTCCCAATCCTGAGGAAAATTCAGCATTTTCATAGTTAAGCAAAATATTCTCCTAGCTGACACCATTTAGCTAAAGTATTTTCTCAGCTTCCCAACTAGAGGGAGGCCCCAGCTGAACTCATGTGGCAGTACTCTTCACCAGCTCCAGGCACAGATCTGCCCAAGCAAGGAATAACAATTTCCACTCTTTCACGATGACTTAGTCCAGGATGTTAAAGGGACCAATCACTTCCTGCTCAGCACTGCCTCAGAGACAGTAAATTCAAGAGAAACTGAAACAGATACAGTGAGGACATATGGCACCCAGATAATATCCTTGCAGCAACTAGTTCTCAAGGAGAGAAGACTGAACTTAGAATTTTGCTGGCAGTCTCCAGCAGTAACGAGGCTGAGGTGTCATGAGCCTGGAGGGAAAGAAAAAGATCCCACACTCTAAGGTTTAACTTTCAAATTTTTTACCAGTCAAGTCAATTACCATTCCACATTTGTCACCAACCATTGTGGAAAGGTCATCCAGGGAAGGGGATAGTTTCTTTTTAATAGACACCTTATTCCTGCGTGGGGTGTTATTCAAAGCAATAGTGCCCCACTAAAACAGATCTTCTGAAGTACAGTTTCCTTCCCCCTACCATTAGTGTCTACTTTGAGAATGAATGCTGAAGACTTTGTTAAATACTATTTATTAGGTATAGGTCCTTATTAGGTCCTACAAAGATAGTAGATGTACAGTCTCTTTCCAAGAGTTTGCATTTGGTTTTCTCAATCATCAGAACTGATGGTAAAACTTGACTGAATGAACTACATGGCAGTGAGTAGAAATTCAGTTCCTGTGAAAGAAGAAGCAAACATCAAATAGAAACTTGCTCAATCAAGGAATTTCCTGGAACTCCACCAGGTAGTGCCATAACTTCCCTCTCCTGAGATGCATCACAAGGATGTTTATGGAAAATTCTAGCTGCAATTTACGTGAGAGAGCACAGCAGTTTGTATCACTGGACACGCATAGTACAGCTTTTTGTACCACTGAAGACAACTGACATCTTATAAGCAACACTAGTTTTGAGGGTAATAAAGAACCCTTGGTTTTGAATGAAGCATCAAAAGCAAGCCAGTACAAAAACACAAGTAGTCCAACCTGCTTCACACAGCATCCTCACCTTGACAGCGCTATGGATTCGATACTGGAAAGTTTCATTCCATTCTGGGTTCTCAGAGTTGTCAACAACCTGAGTTCGAGAGACACCAGGAGATGCGGTGGGCAGCTTTAGTTCCACATAGCAGTCTGCCTTGGACACTACAGCAGAGAGTGAGAGACAGAAAAACTTTATTCAAACATACTTTTTCCCATGAACTCCTCATTTTCTAGATCTCCTTGCATCATAGAAAAGTGCAAATTTAAGGCTGGACTTCTAAAGCAAAAGCCTTTAATGAAGTATATGTCTTTAAACAGAAGCAAAATGAGTATCAGGTGCCTGTATTTCCTTTTTCTGGTTCATCAAAATCCTAAAGCCTTTAATAAAAAAAGGCTACTATTTAAAATGAGGAAGATCAACTTTTAAAAAAAGATTACTGCTGATACCAGGCCTATTGCCTCTTGTCCTATCACGGGGCACCACTGAAAGAGCCTAAGCCTACTGAAGTCCAAGGAGAAAATATCCACCACTACTATATACCCTTGTTTAGTTTGGCCAGGAGCTGGGCTGTTTCCATTCCCTGAAAATAAATAATTCTCTCAGAGTCCTTTTTTCTTCCACTTAGGGCCCCTTCAACAAAGCAAATATGGGGACCATTCTTCACTCCAGCTGAACAGACAGGCCATAGAAAAGAACTCTTCACATTCTAGCCCTCAGGAAGCTTTTCTCTTCCCTGAACAGCTATTTGGCATTCCAAGTAGTTTGATCCTGGATGCCAAATATAAACATAAGGCAGACCACCCTACTTGATTTAATCTGAAGTGATTTAATATAAATGAGTTTTAAAGAGCCAAATGCCCCAAACAGCCCTGAGACCTTTACACAGGTGTGTAAATGGAAGGGAACATATACCATGCTATCAAAACCAGGAATAAATAAAAAGCAGTTTATCTTGGAATCAGTCAACCACCTATTTCCTTTAAAGTCTGCAATGACAAACAAATAGCAGGTACATGAAATAAAGCAATAGTACAAATGAAAAAATAAACAGTTGAATGCTAGAATTAAAGATTTCTGCTTCCAGGTTCAGGAAGACTGTCCAGCAGGAGCAAGGGTGAAAGTTGCTATAACCAAAAGGCTGAATCCAGAGAATGGAATACAGAATGAAATATATATAATATACTTTATATTTTATATAGAATGCTTTACATGGGAAGCTTTTGTTGAGACATAAAGGCAATGCAATATGTGTAGGTAAGAGGCTCCCTTAACAATACTCTCTGTGCTAGAGGTATGCACCAAGGAACCAACATGTTTTCAGAATGCCTTGAGTAAACACTTACACACATCTGTACCCTTGATGTTTCTGGCTCGGAGGACTTTGACTGTGAGGTTGTAGTAAGGGTGCTTTTCCCGCTGAAAAGAGAGAAACAAGCTCAGCATTTAGCTCAATTGCAATGCCTGTTCTGTAACCACACTAGTATTAGACCAGAGACATGGATCAGAACCAGCCAGCTCAAAATTAGCTATTAATGAATCAGTTTGGGCACACACACAGCAATATCAGTGTCCTGGAGGACAACTAAAGGAGCCTAGAGGGAAACTCAATTCCCTTCTAGCAATGCATTGAGTGATGACTGAGGGTAACTCCTCATGGACTTCAGAAAGTAAGTCCCTTACTTAGGGATTCCTCTAATTATAGATCAATTTTTAATTGCTTTGTTAGTACATTCTTGCTGAGGGAGAAACAGATGCTAAAGCTGCTCAAACGTTTACACTCACAACAGCTAGTTTAAGAGTACTGGCCAAGGGCACATGAAAGCTTGAGTAAAAGCAGACATGGCAAGAATCTTAAGAGCAGAGTCAAAAGACATAAAAGGCACATGCTGTTTACAATGAGGAAAAAAAAAAACAAACCAAAAACTAAACACTTGCCAAAACACTTCATGGCAGTTTGATTTAGAAAAGACAAAACTTAAATTCATTTTCATTCTGGACTGTTAACTGGTATCAGCATTCTAAATGTGCATGTCACTTTACCAGCACAGATAAAAATGTAATCCTTACTCTTGAAAGCTTCTGGGAGACTATTTTTGGAAAGTAGTATTAGTATCTAAATGCCAGGATGTGAAGTGGAAAAAAGAAGTGTGACTAGATCCTAGAATATCATGAAGGAGAAGAGGGGGGAGGGCAGGGGACAAGAAAGAACTTGAGGTGATTTAGTACAGAGACTGCACAGAAGTAACTGTGAAAGGCTCAGGAACAGAATGGGATTCTGCCTCATTTTCATCAGTTAGGACACAATCCTGGCCAGCTAAGAATTTTCCTATTCTTAAACCACATTCTCAAAATGCTTTTCACAAATGCTCATTACTTCACATTCACAATTTTCAACATGGTTGGCTTGAGACCAGAGTTCAATTTTAGATATGCTAAGTATTCACTTACAATTAAATTCAACAGGATCTTCACTTACAGCAAAACACTGCAGATTGACAAATGAGGCCGTGGAAGAGGTTGCCCAAAGAAGCTGTGAATGCCCCATTCCCACAAGTGTTCAAGGCAGGAGTTTGAGAAACCTGGTCTAGTGGAAGGTGTCCCTGCCCATGACAGGGGGGTTGGAACAAGATCACCTTGGAAGGTCCTTTCCAACCCAAACCTTTCTTTAATTCTATGATTCTTGAAACATTATATAAAAATGTAGGGCCTACATATCACTGACTGGGATCTCACAGAAACTACTGAATCCTGAATTGTTAAACTCTTCTTGAATGTTCCTTATCTGATAAACAGAATTATACTGTTTGTTAAGCAGCCACATGCTTGCTGAGTTTTCCTTATTTTTTATCTCTAGGAGATACTTGCCAGCTTTTGCAAAACGGGGTTTGAACAACACAATAAAACCAAGGCATACACAATATACTGAACATTTTTGGATTAAGCAATCACCATCCAACAAGCAAAGAGCAAAAACCACAAGTCATCTAAGCTTTCTCACATACAGGTACTAAATTAAATTTGTGCAAATAAACTCCAGTTATACTGTTACTAATCCTAAAAACACTTATTTGCAGAAATGACATGTTGAAGATATTCATTTCTTTATTTGTTTCTGTGAACAAGACACGCCTTCACAGCAAGTTTCACCATGACTTCCACCCTTCAGATGCTGGTTCCTTTCCTCTTTAAATCTTTCCTAATCATTTTCCTTTTATTCAATCCCTGACACTAGTTTCTCAAGCAAAGGCTGAGAAACTTTTCTACTTCATCAAGCTGGGGAATTGCTTACAGAGAGAAATTCAAGATTGTGTATGTTATTCTCACCAACTTTCCTAAAGTTGCTGCAACTCCTCTGTTTGTTGAGACATGAAGCTATATAATCACACCTCCATGGCTGGGAAAGCAATCTTCACTCAACACAGCATGGCTGTTGCCTGGAAATCAGACACTATCAGAGCAAGAACAGAGCACCATGAAAATAGTCTGTCCTTCTTTTATTGCCAAAATCAGACACCATTTGTCAAAAATGTATTTATGTGCTCAAAAGAAAGTTCTTTCTGAAGGTCTCTAACACCTTTGATTTGCAGCCAGTCATTACACAGCTGAGGATACATTTTCCACACCCAGATCATCATTTAAGGGCATAAAACTCAACAGAAATTTCACTGTGCTCCCAAGCCTGTGCAATCAGTTATGCCACAACCTCCTCATATGCCTTTTGTACTTATCTTTTAGCAAAGGCACAGCAAGGTCATAGCATGCTGCCAGGTGAGCTTGCAGAGTAATGAGGCATGGGAGTATCAGATATGCCCTATCTGAATGATCAGGGAAAAGGCAGGCAAGAAATCCGTATGGGAAATGGGCAACAAATACTGCTGACAGCTCTGCCTGTACCACTACACATGACAGCATACCAGTGTATGTGACTGATGCAAGCAGCTAACTTCTGCTTTGCAATTTAATGATTTTTCAGAATCTCTGCTTTTCCAGAGCTCAGGAGTACATCTGAAGCAAAGAAAGAAAAGCCCCCTTTAAATCCTAAAATGAGGGTACAAGGCTGAATTTTCAAACACTTAACTTTGCAAACAACAGTCTGTATCTTTCATCTAAACTGAAGATGCTGATGCAGCAGGAGGTGACTAAAACAAGTCATCCCAGCAACAGGACCCAGTAGTCTTTACTTTCACAGTAAAGGATACCTGCCTTTATCTAGTGGGATCTAAGTGCTGGGATCCACCACTCTGCAGGTCTCAGTGCATGCAGAAGACTCACCATAAGCCTGCCAGATTCCTTACAAAAATGCTGTCATAGCCTATAGAAACACAACTTCTAAGCCATAATTTTGTGTTCACAGCTATTGGCAAAATTAGGTAGCTCAAAGAAATGTTTGGTTTACCAATGGTGCAGTTTCTCCCCATCTTGCTCCTGCTGCCAAAGAAACACTGCTGCACATTATTCCCTTCCTCGTGGCCTAAGTGCCACAAGTTTGCTCTTAAACCCCAAAGCAAAGCCCTGGCACTGCCCCTCCTCCCTCAGGAGTATACATCTGCAGTTGTGAAAGGAGACTTAGAGACCCAGCCCTGAGAACCAGGTCTGCTGGCAGGCAGGATTTACAGCTAGCCAGCACATGAGCAGTGCCAGCAGCTCAGTAACACAACAGCAGTGAAACACACGCTTCACTCTCAGTTTATTGTTGTTTGCCCTTAGAAGTGAATCTCAGGCTAAACTCTAGAAAATCAAAGCCATCTGATCATGTTAAATTTACCTACAAAGCCAAAAGGGTGATCTGCTGCCCCACCTCTTGCTCAATTTCTATCAATTAGTCAATACAAAAATCTCCCCCTAGAGCCAGCAAAATTTTGTTAAGCAATGTTAATTTTTTTTTTAATTTAAATAGTGAGTGCCTGAGGGAAAATATATTCAGTGGTTTACAGGTTAATGGTAGTTAACATGAGCCTCTACCATTAACCTGAGCCTCTACTAACATGATCTCCTAAGTACTAAACAAAAATATTAAAAAGTCAACAAGCTTATTTTTATCACACAGCAAGCAGAAGCGCAGAAAGCTGTACAACCAGCAAGTCGTCTTGGGACAATTAATGGTCACCTCAGAATTTTAAGTTGTGTATTGAGGGGTTGGCGTGATAGGACAAGGGTGATCAGCTCATCAATCAAAACTCCAGTCAAAAGCTCCTTCACAAACATTTAGCTTAATTCAAAACTGAGGTTATTAGCCTGACCATCTTATACAATGAAATTATTTCACTCCAGTTAAAGGACAAACACATCAAAACCACTTTATCTGTTGTGGTTGCACTGGATTAGGAATGGGAGCTGAAGCCATCATTAGTCTTTGTCTACTTGAGATCATTAATCCCTATCCCTGCAGGATAAGATAGAAAGCAGAACAGAGGGCAACTGTAGTCAAGGTTATTTTGCAAGAAAACACATAAGCATGATTTTGTCTCTCCTGATGAAAACTGCAGTATTCTGGGCTCTCTCCCCAGAAAAGTACTTGGCATCGGCTCAATTCTGCTCCCCCAAACCTAAGGAAACACAGACTGCTCTGGATTTCCTCAGCAGACCTTAAATTTTATAAAAGCCTGAAGTCTCCATTAACACGATAACTAAGAGAAAAGCTTGGATGACAATAAACTTTCCGATTCCTGCCGAAGTGCAGGGCTGGTTTCCCACAGGTGCAGCGGCAGGAAGTCGCTCCCGAGCACCCCCGCTAAGGAATTCCACCTCAGAGACAGCACCGCGGTTTGTCTTACCCGCCAGTGACAGAACCCAGTGTCTTTCCTCTCCTTCCTTTGGAAAAGCACCGCTGCCACAAAGGGCAGCACTCTGGGTGGAAATGGGCCCCGCAGCACCTCATGGAACATGGGGGAAAAGTCCTGCTGCCTCTGCAGAAATTCTGACAGCGAAACCCGGAGACCGAGGAGAGTCCCGGGACGCGCGGTTTGCGGCGGAGCGCGGTTTGCTGAGGGCTCCTCTGAGGTTTTGCGCAGGCCTGGGCTGTGCTCGGCTCTGAGAAGCGGAGGTGTGGCCCACACTTGCCAAACAAGCCAGCTCTAAACCTCACTGGCAGGTTTTTCCAATATTGCTACAAGATAAAGGCGGCAAAGCAGCACCAAACAGGGAAACCATGTGCAGGAGGGAGCAGCACGTTGTGATCCGGCCGCGACATCTAAATCCCCAATCCAGATTTTCTTTGAGAGTTCCAGCAACCTCATGTACAACTATGGCCATCTGAAATCCTTTTCAGAGCTTCAGAACAACCTACCAGTATTTTTAAATAGAAAAAGTTTCCCATCTTACAACCCTGAAGTAAAGCAAAACCTGTCACTGACTGTAGCCGTTCGGAGCAGTTTCAGGGAGGCCAGAGCGGAGCCACCACAGTTTGCTCTGCCATAAGGTGCCTCCGGGAATATCAATTCCCCACCACATCTCCCCTCTGAGCAGTCTGCAAAAGTCTCCCCTTTTTCCTCATTTCCATGTAGTACAGTCTTAATTCTTCCACCGAAGGTTCTCAAAAACCTTTACAAGAGACAGGACAGATTCAAGGGTCTACCACACCTTAAAAAATAATTAAGTAGTGAAGGAAATAGTTTAATAAAAGTGATTAGCTTATTAGCAGATGCCGACAGTTGTCTTGCTGGAGCTTTTTATCAAAGAGCTGGAATTTATGAACTGGAATTGCAGACCAAGTACCAAACTTCAGTGTTACAACAATTAAAGTGGCAGAAAATGCATAAAAGCCAGTAATGCAACATGTCATTAGCTCCATGCAAACATGAGAATGTGACACATTCTCAGCAAGGTCCCATTCATTAATCATTTCCTGTCATTAGCGTCAGTCACCAGACTAGAATTTAAGAAAATTAATAAAAGCATAAGCACTGACATTTCAAATACAAACAAGTCAGCACTGGGTGGTGAATTCACAGAATGAAGAGTCAACACACAGGCAAAAGGCAAACATAATGCCATTGTGAAACAGCCAGCAACTGCTGTAAAGCCCTTGTGTCCTACTAACTGGCACAGCAGACACCGGGCTGAAAAAGCTATTTCTTTGCTTTTCTACTCACCACTGCACTGACAGTGAAGGACTGCAGCACCACTCCTGTGAAGAAAGGCTGAGAGAGCTCAGGCTGTTCAGACTGGATAAGAGAAGGCTCCAGGGAGACCTCATAGCAGCCTTCCAGTATTTAAAGTGGGCTTTTAAAGTAGGAGAGTGACTTTTTATACTACCAGATAGCGACAGGACAAGCAGGAACAGTTTTAAAGAGGGTAGACTTAGCTTAGATATTAGGAAAAAACTCTCTACTTGGAAGATGGTGAGGCAGTGGAACAGGTTGCCCAGAGCAGCTGTGGATGCCTCATCCCTAGAAATGTTCAATGCCAGGCTGGGGCCCTGGGAGGTTGAATCTAGAATATTTTTAGGATTCCTTTCAACCCAAATCATTCTATAACTATCATATTAGGTTTTATTCATCTTCAAAAAGACTGTAGAACTGTGTGTTTGAGTTTTCTTTTAATGTAGTACAGTTTGACTATAAATTACAGGAAAATTGAGGTGGCCTCACAGTACCATAGCATAGCATGGAGAAATCACACTTATTCTGGTTTATTACAGGCAGTGTATAAAGCCTCTATTTTGTCTTCAGTGCCCAATCACACATAAATGTGGTTTACCTGCCTTCTGATGCTCTCTCCCAGTGAAATCTCACTCAGCACAGCAACCTCACGTTTACAGAATTTCTCTTGAATCTCTCAAGAAAAACTGAGAGCTCTTTAGAACATATGCTTAAGAATTGCTTCAGAGTCAACAATAAATCACCCATTAGCAGTGTCTGTGTACAGTTTTAGCCACCTACAGACACTGTTGTCAGCAAACTTAACATCCAAAGAGAAACTACTTGGTTTTGTTACTTCCCAGCAGACTGAGAAAACAAGCAAGCACAATGGCATCAAGATGAGGCAAAGAAAGCCTCCCACCTGGTAATTTTATTTCTGCTTGGATTAGCATGCCCACAGGGGTAAAGGTAGATGTATACCTACATTGCAGTTTTGGGAGTTTTTTGTCAGAAAGCATTAAATGACATAATCACCAACTATATTATATATCACTTACAATGTGTGTAGATACCATAAGAGACCCCTTTTGGTGCCATTAGTAGCACTAGGAGCAGAGCTGGGATGCAGTATTAACTAGAAGAGATGAAAATTTGAAAGGATGCCATCAAGGATAGGATTTGAGCTGTATTTGTTGGGAATTTTTTTCGTTTTCTCCAGAAACACCAATACACTTAGTTGTTCAATTTATTCCTCTGTGACTTACATGAAGGAACAGATGCCTCCTCAGCAAGTTCACTGATGACACAAAGCTGGGAGGAGTGGCTGATACCCCAGAGGGCTGTGCAGCCCTTCAGAAGGACCTCCAGAGGCTGCAGAGATGAGCAGTGAAGAAATGTCTGAAATCCAACAAAGGCAAATGCAGGGTCCTGCACCTGGGGAAATAACCCCAGGCACCAGCACAGGCTGGGGGCTGACCTGCTGGAGATGCCCCTGCTTGAGCAGGGAGTTTGCACTGAATGACTCACTGTGGGTCCTCCCAGCCAGATGTTGCCGTGATTCTGTGAACATGGAGACAAAACACTTCCTCTGTGCTGGTGCTTCCCATGGCTGTAGATTAGGAAAACTGAGGATCTACATCCTACTTCCAACACCAGAGTACTCTATGACCTACAGCCCAAGCAAGTGCAAACCTGTGAATCTAAACATTTCCTGATTTGGTCACACAGAGCTCAATGTCCCTCCCCAGCACAAAATAGTGTATCACCACTCAGAAGAAAAAAAAAAAAAACAAAAAACAAAACAAAAAAAAAAAAAAAAACAAAAAAAAAACAAAAAAAAAAAAAAAAAAAAAACAAAACAAAACAAAAAAAAAACCACCACAACACACCACCACTGAAACAAAAAAAACCCACAAAAACAAACAACACCTGTCAGTAATTTTAGTGTTCTCTAGTAAGCACATATTTAATGGTATAATGGTGTAAGTGTTGCAAAAACATTATTCAAAGAGAGAATACAAAAGCAGTTTTAGTAGGATTTTGAGAATATTCATGTGTATAAACTTGTAGATTTACAAACCTACATTGAGAATTGATGACATGACCACACTTGATTTACACATACTAAAGCAAGAGGGATACTGATATACTGCATTGGGTCTGGCTTTCAGGAGAAAAGGAGGTCTAATATACAAATAAAAAATAAAATACATCAGCTCAGAGAAGCTTAACTGCACAATGACTGAAACACACACTGGTTCACAATATTTATTACAACCTATTGCTTTAGATAAACCTGCTGTATGGTTAGTAAACCCAAAGCACATTATATGAACAAAAAAAAAAAAAAGTACAGCACAAACCACATCTCTGTAAAAGGTATGCAGTGGAGATGAACAGAGGCACAACTTTAAGAGCACAATGAAGATCCTGGTAACAGATAATGAAGGTAAATAAAAATCATACTACCAGTACTAATCATAAGTAAAAATCAGAGTAGCATTGTTATATCTGTATACAAAGAATGCAGGGTCTTTTTAAATACCCTCTCTTCATTCTCTACGACCTGTAAACACAACTCTCCCAAACCATCTTCCCTCCGTACCCAAACTAGTATACAAAGATCTATACAGAATGTGCAAATCTAGTGTAAGTATTTTTAGGCTCTCTTCTTCAAACAGAAGAAAAACAGATTTAAAAACATTAACACCACAGATTCCCTCTATCCAGCCTCTGCAGAAAGACTTCAGTAGCAACACTGCCCAAGACATCCAAGCAAAACACTGGACTAAGAAATCCAGAAGAATGCATTAACAATAAATACAAACACATATGAACAAGGAAAGACAGTTAGCAAGGGAAACTATTAACACTGAAAAATGAAAGTGAATTAGGATTCTTATCAGATCTGTTCCTACCTCGCAGCAGATCTGTTCCTAAAACACACTCACATGATTTAAGCAAACCTGTGATGTTAACTGAGGTTCAACTACACTTTAAGCAGGCAAGATTTATTCATCAGCTGTTCTTTAAGATGTGATATCCACTAGTTACATGTCATGCTCCATACTACTTAATAATGACTTATTTGTAAGTATTGCTAGACCAGGATGTTGGGAGTCAAACAGCCACTCTGTTGGGTTATTTGCTACTGCTGCTTTTTCATTACCACTCCAGATTCTTTCTGCAACAAACATTCTGTCCCTCATACCAATCTGCTACTGATTAATGTTTCTGAAAAATAAGTTAGACAAAAATATTACAGTCTAGAGCGAGTATGGTACAATTTAGTTCTTAAGACTTCTGGCCCAAGAGTATTTTAAGAACAGTACCAGCCTGAGCAGAATGCAGTTCTAGAGCATTTAAAATACACAGATGTTGAAACAGTCTGGATTTAACTTCAATGTTGGAAAGTGAACTAGAGACTAAAGAATTTATATACAAAAGTCTCAAGCATAGTCCAGAAGCTCAAGCAGTAACTAGAGTTCACTCTTTCCAGAAACTGCTTTACAGGGTGTTCTTTGCTTTTTCCTTCAAGTGCAAATGTGAACGTCTTCAAACAGTCTCCAAGCTTCCACTCATGCAAAGAGTGAACATAGTCAGAGAAAACAACACAAAAGTTCATTCAATTTATAGCTCTCAAACTAAAACAAAAAGGGAAAAAAAAGCCTCTTAGTGGTATCTACCATTTGTGTATCTTCTGTGAAACTACTTACCAGAAGGTCAGGCAAAAACACTGAATAAAAAGTCCATTAGCCAGCACTTAAACCATTTCTGTCACTGAGATAAAAGTTACACTTCCTATGTCTAGAAACAGACACAGAAGCCTCCTCTATGACAAACACCTGGTGATCTCCATGCAACGCTGATATAGCTGGAAAGACTTTCGGGGAATTTTCTTTTTTTGAATAAATACTTACATACATGGCCAAATCACAACATTGCCACCCTAAGAAAGTAGGGGTTTTTATTGTAAGTAGTAGTAGTTTTTATTGTAAAACTTGATTTGTGGTGAATGTCCAACAGTTGTCTAACGGTTCATTTGCAAGGCTGGAGTGTATTACAAAACTCACTACAAAAATCAGTTTCTATTCTTCATCTGAGGACTGAGAGGTTCAGTGCAGTTGCTAGCACTCTAACAACACTGTTAGAGCCATTTTCTAGCAAATCAATGTTGCTGGGTAGATACAGTCAGTCCACAGACACAAATGAGTTCTACCCAGTGTAAGAGAATGGAGCAACAAGCCGCAAAAATCTCGGACACGTCAACTTCTTTAGTCATCAGTACTGAATTTCGTATGAATGTTGGGATTATTGACCATGGCAAGGTCAGGTGTCCAGTGTGTTGACTTCTTTGGAGCAGAAATAATGCACGACTATTGCATTAGGGTATCGAGCAAATGCACTGTAAAGAGAACAAAACACAAACATCAGCTATCAAGACAAACAGTTTTCCATATTCAAACAAGAGCACACAAGTTGGGCAGAATCAGAGAGAGACACGTGATAGTGACACTTTTTTAAACTATAGCCTGAACATATTAAAGAGAAAACAGACAAAAGAATTCTGTGGATTTTTAAGAGGTTTTTTGGAGGTTTTTAAAATCTATTTTCATTTCTGTAGTCACACTTTACTTGGAAGTCACTGGGCACATGTTAAAGACTGGGGGACATGCTTGACCTTCAAAATCTTGCTGAACTTAACAGCATTAAAAAAAAATCTACACAACCAAAACTATATTGCATATGCAAATTTCAGTTCTGATGCTACATTCTGCATGTTAAGAGCAAAAAATTTAATATGCGTAGCAACATTTAGACTGATGTTTATTAAAATGTTTTGGGAAAAGAACCTTACCCTATCATTGTTAATGCTACTGATATCTCAGAAGGGCTCACATCAAGAAGAAAATAATGACTAAGTCATGTAGCATTTCTGTCCAGTTGAAAGACAGAAAAACCAAGTGCAAATAAAATTTGTGTTCTATATTAACATAAAATTAGCTACTAGGAATGGTGGAAGAAAAGTTCAGATTCACAGAATATTCTGAGTTGGAAGGGACCCACAAGGATAAGAGTCCAACTCTTAAGCAAACGGCCAGTACACTGATTGAACCCACAAGCCTGGTGTTATCAGCACCATGCTCTAACCAACTGAACTCTAACCAACTGCTAGTTTGGGTCATTGGCACCCAAATAGCCAAGCAAATAGTTCTACTTTTAAACATCCTATTGCATGTAGGCTACAAAACATTAATCAGTCAGGGAGCCATAAAGCCATCAGATATAGAAAACTACTGTCATAGGCTAGGAAAAGCCTGATTTTGTTCCAATCGGGGTCAGTTTTTTTGATTGACAAGCAATTTATCCAGTAGAAGACAAGCTGCGACTTTTGGCGGAATGCTTAAAAAGGCTGGGTGGGGGGAGGAGCGGTCTCTTTGTCTTCCAGGGTGGCAGGCTGGGGACAGGGAGCCGCCGGGGCCGGGCCGGCCTCGGTGCCCCCCCCACCCCGGGTGGCTGCGGCAGGCCGGGCCGGGCCGGGCCCCGATGCCGCTGGAGCCGGGGCAGGCCGGGCCGGAGCTTTAGGAGCCGCTGTCTCGCAGAGAGGCGGACAGCATGGAGAGGAGAGAGAGCTCGGACGGAGTGCCCCTTCGCCCTTGCTCTTCTTTTCAAGCCGAAGAAACCAGCGCACGGCTTCTAAACGACTCAGTTTCCCGCCGCAGAGCCACGTGGGCAGCCCGGCAGCCCGAAAAGTTTAACCCTTTGTTGTTAGCAGATGGACTTTCCTAAACATCATCTTTCTCCGGAAGAAGAACAAATATAGCGAATGAACCATGGAAAGACACGGCATGAAGCTACCGTCGGTGAAGGGAGAGTGAAAAGGACTTAAGGCAAAAGGACAAGGAGTCCAATTTTGCTGGACATTTCTGGTAAACAAAAGATACTGAACAAGTTTTTCCTGTAACATATAAATGCTTTTGGGGGATGTAAGGTTCTAGTTAAAAGTGATATGAAGCTTTTTGCTCCTAAAGAAGAGGAGATTTGTTTTTGGGTCTTGAGATGATTTTTGAAATAGAAGAAGAGAACTTTGTGTCATACTAGAGGAGGCATCCTTAAACAGTACCCCAATAAGCAAATATGGCCTATGTGCAGTGTTAAGAGAGCTGCTAATGAGGATTTCGCAGTTTGCAGAGTTCCTTTAAATCCCGCAGATGTAGAGCATGGGATGTCTATATAGAACCCAAGAGACTCCTTTCCTAAAAGAACTGATAAAAGGTTATTTTTAAAATGTAAAACTGCTGATGTTGCAGGTCATGTCTTTTTATGTTGATAACTAGAAAGAGAATGTTTTAGAAGTTTCATTTGTTGTTGTTGTTGTTTTTTCCCTTTTTTTTTTGTTGTTTTTGTGTGTATTAATAAACTATCTTTGTAATTTAAAGATAAGCCTGTTTGCTTTTATATTCTTCCAGTCAAATGAGATATAGAACGTGATAAAACCATCACAACTACACATGTATCTTAGCTTAAAATTATTTATATCATCCTCCTCAATTCTACTTAAGAAGCAGGTTCTTAGACAGTGTTCTTAAATTTTTCAAAATCCAGTACGAGGACTGATTTTATGCCTTTTAGGGTTGTGAAATAAGAGCTCTTGGGAGTTTCTGAAGGGGTTTTATACTCCTTTGTTGAAAGGAGGATTTAACTCTTGCAGCAAATTCACTGCCCAAAGCTTTTAAGTATTCCTAACCATCCAGTTAATGAATGTAATTTGTAATTCAAACACTCTTCAAACTCCTCAGACTGCTGTTCTCTCTGGCTATATATACATTCAGTTTTCCAACATTCTTAGTTTAAGTGTACCAGATCAATATTTGATTCAGTTTACCCAGCTCTCTCACCTGTTACCTATCTTCTTTTTACAAACAGTGCACACCTTCTCCTCTGTAATAATGCACTTTACTTGCTGATGCAAGATCCGCTCCTCCTGGACCTAAAGAAGGATAAAAAACCCAAGCTGCTCACAAAGCAATGCCAGGTCTTGGTCTGATGAAACTGCAAACCATCCCAATGTTTAACTGTCAGTGGCTGTATCTACGTTACCAAGTTGTGCAGCACAGAAGGTCTGTGGAGCAGAGCAGGTGATACTGAACAAATACCCAAAACCCACAGTATATGAATTGCAGGGTTTTACTTTCACCTTAGTCCACAGCTTAAGGCATTCAACCACTAAAGGGGTGTTAAGGTGAACAATTGAACTGCTTCCTCTGGTTCACTTCATTGGAAAGAAATCCAGTCCAAGCTGTCTGAGATGATTCTGCAGTGCACACCACAGCACAGTGAGCAAAGACAAACATCTTATCCAAACTAAAATGAATGCACACACCATCTTCTGCAAAAAGGACATTCAACCTACATGGTTCCCACTTAATTTCAGGTGCATTACAGCACCATCTAGAGGACACCCATCCCCTATAAGAAACAGTAAATTTCAATACTGAATATATTTTAAAACATTATTCCAATAAATAACAGGTGGTGGATGCTTACCCTCAGAAATTCTGCATGGAGAAGATTCTTAAGCACTTGATTAAATCTTTTCTTCTGAGCATTTTCTTCAAGTACTTTCTCTAAGAAGATACGAATCTCACTAATCTGTGTATTTGCTGGGAGTAGGTTTATTGCCTGGAACAAAGTTAGAAAAAGTTAAAAAGTAATAGAGACCAAAATAGAGCAGAGATTGACACACTCAGATTGCCACAATCCATTCCCTTGCCTACTCCAGTGCCATCTGTAATCTCCTGCCAACAGCACAAACTGAGTACTTCCAGGTCTGACTTACCTTGGTGGTATCCAGTTTGCTGTGGTGCAGTTCCAAAACCTGCAGAGCAGCCTGCAGATTGGCTTGAGGCTCCAGCACCTCCATCTTGATTGGTCCCAGGCAATGAACACTGGGTGGGGAGAGATACATGCGGAGCAGGGACAGATACACCTGTAGCACACAAAAGGGAAGCTCTGAAACTGCTGCACATATCCACAACTGACAGTGCTGGTAAAACACAGCAATGGTACTAAGTTGTACCCATGCCATCCAAAATTCTTAACTGCTCATTTAAACAGCTCTTAATATAGGCTCAAATCCAATAATACAGTAACATCCTCAACAACAACAACAAAAAAAACACTATCATCTAATAATTCTTAAATTCCAAGAGATTATACATAGGTTTCCATACACCACACAAACCCTGAAAGTCTATACAGAGAAGTTTCAAGTCTTGAACAAGGTATGAATTGCCTTTTACTTCCTTATTGAACAAGAAGCTACTTACATCTTTGTTGCCATCTTTGTTTCTGTCATAATGTTTATGGCAGTAGCTAGAAGAATCAACAGAGAAGAATAAAGTCAAATACAGAAACAGTTATAGGACCCAAAGAATCAGTTTACAGAAATCAACATTTAAATAGTCTGATGTCATCCAAGATAGGTGACTGTACAACTCATTGAGATCAATTCATCAAACTGGACAGCAGGATTACACCATATACTTTGCATCACAATGCTGAGAGAAGCAAAGTTTTGTGCAAAAATTCTCCCACTTCCTATCAACTTACAAAGTCCTAATGCAAAAGCCAAATTTAATTTATCTGTGTAAGAAAAAAGGGGGAGAAAAGGTATCTCAAATCAACACATCACAGCATAAAAACCTACATGCAGATACATTTAATTAGTGTATCTGAATCACAAAAAGAAGCTGTTCATTAGTGTACACTGCATACCAGGGCTGAATGCCTTCTAACAAGCATTTGCTGAGAATAGCTCTAAAAGTTACCATGTTGAACAGGCCCCAGTGTTCAGATATACCAGCCAGTGTTGAGTAATTCTATTTTTATCTGAGTACTTCCAATGCACTCAGGAGGTTCCCTGATACAAAACACATAGAAAAATGCTGTATCTTTACTAAAGAGGATTCTTTTTAACATGGGCTAGTGAACATCTCTCCAAACAGAAAGGAAGCAAAACAACCCACAAGATCAAGCTAGGGACAGGTGGAAAGTAGTAACTCGATGATGGTCATATTGCTCTAAAGCACAATGACAGAAGAGCACAAAAGGCAAACCTCAAGCGGACAGCAGCAGCATCTGTAATAAACAGACACCCAGAACAGCTTTAAGGTCAATAAAATGTGGAAACCCAGAAGATCCTGAAGACATACAGTGTTCATGCTCTACATACAGGAACATTTCATTCATTACACATCCTATCCATACAGCAGTCAGCAAAATAAGTCTTGCAAAAATGCAAAAATATAAAATAAAATAAAGAAATCCTTACTTTTCAGCCATGTTGGTGTCCTTCAAAATATGTACGTAAATAAACAGAGCTTGCTCATGCTTCCCCATACGACCCAAGAGCAGAGCACGTTCCTCTAGGAGACCTAGGAATAGCATGAAGGATTAAATCAATAGTTACACAGAGAAATGACAAAATTAGTAACCAGACTAACAGAAACAATTATTAATCTGTGCTCTGGCTACAGTTTAAGTTACACTGACACTAAGTCTACATTTCACACTACTCTCAGAAACCTTTCATGAATTTGTAAGTAACCTTAACAAACAACAACCTTCAGATTCGTTGAGTAATTCAGGCTCATCAAAAAGTTAGGCTAAATAGCTGGGAGATGCCACAGGGTCTTAGGGCAACAGCTACAGGAATCCTGCAGAAACTGGTAAACCCAACTGTGCCAGCTAAAGCAGAGTTAGTATACACACTAGTAGCCTGCAACTAGAGATAGAGTCATCTTCTGTATTTCTAGTTGCCACAATTCTATGATAAGTGAGGAAGTTTTGCTGTATAATGCAATAAGCTAGGGTTTAATTAACCTATGGAAACAGAACTCACCATCAAAGGGGAAGTCACTAATAAGTCGACTAGGTTCATACCAGCTAGACTTCTCCAGAAAAAGAAGCAGCTTTTTCCGGTAATCCCCCAAGTCTCCTCCTTCCTCCCCAGCAGGCACTGGAGCTCTATCTATATGAAAGAAAACAACATAAGCTAAATTATTACAACAATTTCACCACAGCAGAACACAGAAGAAGATAAATAAATCACTATGAAGAGGAACTAAATGGTGATAGAACTGTTACATGGGTTGGGATGCTCATGTGCCTGCCAAATTAACTTCAACTCCTAAAAACGTATCAAGTGGCTGGTTAAAGCAATACTGAAGTTATTCAAAACCCTTCCCTACCCTTAACATGCAGAAGTCAGGGAGCAGTAGCTGCCGTTCCACTTAATTATGAACAAAGTGTTGCTTGATCCCTTAAGATCTCTTGAGAGGGAATAAACTAGACTACCCTACAAACCCACAACTCCTGTTTTTCAGTTCCCTCCATTGCATAGGTATCTTATGCTGGATATCAACGGGGAAGTCTTACAACAATATGGAATATGAAGGCTCCCCTGTGCTGTCCCATACCCCTGGTCCTCCCACCAGAAAAAGTTAAACAGACCTGCAGGGAAAGAACTGAGATATTCTTTCATTAAGCCCTGCACCTTCTCACAGTACAGCTGGATCAGACAGTTGTGAAAGTCCGCACCGGTTTCTTCCCAGACATGAATGATGTGCTCCTGTAAATAAATACATGTTAAGGCTCAGCTGTAGAACTTCCTCTGGGAAGCAGTTCTCTATTATAAGCAACAATTCCATGCATGCCTTTACCAACTTGACTTCAAGATTTCACGTATTTTAATTGTGTTTTCTTTGCACAGCTTACGGCACAGCTAGCACTTTGTGAGACAGCATCAGGCTCCAACTCCTAAGCCTACATCTTACATGTAACATTTTGCATGGAAGGTAAAATGCATTAGTAGAGATTGAGTTCTTACCAGGTAAGGAATAGTCAAGCTTTTAAAATTTTCTATCAAGAAACTGAGCACTTTGTCTCGTGGCAAAGCTTCCACTTCAGGGAGGTCTTCTGTAAATATCTGTTAAATAAAATTTCATTCAAATTGGTGATTTTCTTTTTTTCAAGTGCCACAGTATATTTTTCTCTGAGGCTCTGAAGCCCAGCATATCATCGTGTCCAAAGAGTAAACACGAGAAGTATAAAAAAAAAATCTGAGCAGCTTATTCAGGCACTGAGAAGTTATTTCACATCTGAAAAGATTCACAAACAGCCCCACTTCTGCCCTAGTGAACATTCTTCTCTTACATAGCCCAACATGTCCCATATACAATTTTATAGGCAAATCAACATTTGACATTTAAATACTCAATTAGGCTCTAGTGCAAAAGTGTAGCATCGATAATACAAAACGTTGTATCAAAGGTTCCTAGCTATTTATTACAATATAAGGTGTTGCAGGAATGGAAAAGTATAAGAAAAAGTGGAAGATTGACCTGCTTTATCTATTGCTAACATTAGCACCCAGTACTGAATACAGAAAATACAAATTATGTATTTAAATGGATTTAGCATTATCAGCTTCTTACAATGAGTTATCCCAATTCCATATACTGCACTAAGAATGTCAACAAGGTATCTCTTTAAATCACACTTACCTTCAGTCCATCTTCAGGAAAATCTCTTAGCACCCAGACAGAGTAGGAAAATACCAAGTGCAAGTTCTCTGTGCCTGGAATACAAAAAGCAGCAGTGCTCAATGTTAAAATCCTAAATATCTATCTATTCACAACACAAGCAGATGCTTTCAGAACCAGCAAAGCTTTATTTACATGAAGAACCCAGCTGTTGCTCAAGTCAAGCAAATCACTCATTCCAAAGCCAGAATTTCATTGCTTCACAAACATGATTTCAAACAGAAACAAAAATTAACTCAAATACTGTCACCAAATGTAAAGAATTCAGCCCAAAGCCACAATTGGTTGCCTTAATCATATTCCAAAAGTCTTCCCTTTCAACTTGTTTTTATTAGGGTAGAGAGGTAGTGAACTTTTCACTTGTGTAACTTCCTTCAGTCCCTTTCCAGCCTGTCAGTCTAATGACTTCTACTGAAAATGGTCAAATACTTTATAACAAGTTGTAAAGCATCATAGTACTGAAGTAACTGGCATAGAAACTACATGACAGGTAACAGCTTCCCAGCTTTTAGCAAAGTGTAGGACTTGTCCCTTTAAAAAGAACACTATAGTTTGGACAATTTGGTTCACAATACTACTAAAACATGTTAGGAAAACACGACTTTCTCTTCACCCTTCTGCTCAGAATCATTGAGGCATTCACTGCCCTAACAACATAACACAATTATACAAGAAACAGAAACTTAAAGCAACTCTATAAAAAGGCATTGTTTGCTTTTCTCCATCCCACAGTATTTAAAACAAGCAGCATCTTCATATTAGCAGAATTAAAAAAAAATCTACACTGTGAAGTAGAACAATTGAAATAGTTCCCAGAAGAGCCAATATCAAAGTTTCAGTAACAAGAGTGTGACTTGGCAAATGGAAGTAAACTTGTGGGTCTGAACTTTGCTGAACTCTATTAACTTACTGAATTTATAGGGCATGCTAGCCTCACAGAGAAAATTTTAAAAAAAGACAGGACAAGTCATGGAAGTAAGTTCTCAAGTGAAACAGAAAGTCTAACTCCTTATGAAGAAATGTGACATTAATTAGAACAGCTCCCTGCCAAAACAGTGATCAGGCTGCCTTTGCTGAAATCCTAAGCAAATCAAACACAAAGTTTAAACCTACTCAAAACAGTGAAAATGTCAGGAGGAGAGGAGGAGCTCCTTAAATAACTACCAAAGCTTATTGATCAGTACACTAAAAGGTAAACACCACACTGCACCACAAAACAGAACAACTGGCTTCCTCAGCACATAACATTCATCTGCCTGGGGATTCACACAGGCCACAGGCAGGGAATTTCTGAACTTCCTCAGCAACAAATGCTTAATTTAAACATGAGCTACAATAGGAAAAGGTTCTGTATAACACTATTTTAAAAGATAAAAGAATAATGCAAGACAGAAAATTATTTACCACCCCAGTAAATATATAATTCTCCTGCACACTGATAAAGCATATTGTTGATGGCCAATCACACAATTAGTATTTGCTTTGATGCAATAAACAAGTGCTTACTCTATTGACACAAGGCAAGTATCAAATACCCATCAGGCATATATACTCGATGACTCAAAAGACCATAGCTACAAGCCTGGAGGAATTTGTAATTACTTGAGAACTACCTAAGAATATTTCAATAAATGCCCAAAAACTGATAGAAAAGACTCATCTGAAGAAGATTTTCTACTTCACTCAGAATGATCTATCATCACTGGAAGAAAATTCAAATTACTATGGCCCATTTTCTCCCAGTGGATATTTCAATCAGATATAAGGAATGTGTTCCAATAAGGCATTTAAGTTTCAACAAAACTTGAATCCCTTGAACTAATACTTAAAAGCTGCATTATGCAAGAAACCAAACAAGATAACAAGGGTACCCTTTCAGCTTGAAAGCCTCCAGAAAGCTGCCAAACAGTAGAATAACCACCAATCCAAACAAGAATAAAAACCTCACAAAAATACTGCTCTTTTTCACACTCACCCAAATGCTGCAGATATTGCACTGTCCTCTCATGACCCTTTAAAGGCGAGTTGGCTTTCTTTGACTGATCCACCAGTACCTGTAATGCTTTCAAAACAAAAGAAGTTAATTCCTTTTTAACTACTAGTTCCAACATGAACCCCAAAAAAGTGCATTTTTCCTGTTATGCTACTGAAGACGAAACAAAGTTTTGTTTTGAACATACAGACCAAATTGTAACAGGAACAGATTTAATCACAAGATAGCAATGAGACAGTCTCTTCAGAATACTGCCTGCTCACTTAAGTCAAAACACAACACAAAGAACACATCCTTCTACTCCTTCTCCTCGCCCAACCTTATACTTACCTTTCTCATGCAGACCTTTTTTCTCATACAGTATTATCAGCTCACTGTATTTGTGTGCCTTCTTTAGTACATGCTCACTCTCCTCAATATGGCAGTGATTGTTCTCCAGACGTAGCAGTGGTGCCACCAGTGCTACATTTGTCTGCAAGCAAAAAGGGAGCACTTAAACTTCACTGAAAGTGCACCTTCTAGGTGTACAGTACAAAACACAGGTTGGAAGTGGGGAGGAAGGAAGCCTCACAGCATAAGCAAAATAAGAAAAGACAGTTTAACATCTTACAGTAAGATCCATGTTAATTTCCAATAATTTTGAGGACAGAAAGAAAACAACACATCAAAGCTACTCCCCTTCAACAAGAGAGGTCAGCCTTTGATAAACATCTTAACAGCCAAGATCATACTTTCCTGTGTTTAACAGTATAAGGCAATAAAAGCATTCATTAGACCTTCAAAATACACAGCCACTTTTTTTTGACAGAGGCAGCAACCAGGAACAGACACATCTGCCTCACTCCCTCAAACTGCTTCCTGACCAGTGAGGAAACTAGTTAGTGCTCAGATTTTACACATTATTTTTAGATCAAAGACAGACAGTTATGTGAGAATTTCTGAAGTGGCTCCTTATCCCCCATCTTAAATGCTTCTGAAATTCCAACAGAGCTCGCATGGCACAGCCTCTATGTCAGACAGAAACTCACATGCAGGTAACACTTTAACAGGGTGGTATCAATGATTTGTAGCAGCTTCTTTTTGGATTTGATAGTGGGTGTTCCTTCCATGAGGGGTGAGGTACTGGATTGATGATCAGAATCATTTAGCTTCTTCACTAGCTGACTTCTTTTCTGCAGGACATCAAATGAAATTTTAAAAGGAAAAGGCCATGGATTTCTACATCACACCTCAGCACATATAACCCACCAACTACAAAGACTAAATTAAGCCAATTTAATAACTTAATTGCTTCCCAAAGAATTTTATTGGCACTAACTATTCAACACAAACTTTACAACCATATTCAGGTGTATACATTTGCTTTGCATATTTATAGTTTTGCAAAATGTTCAGAGTCTTGAGGAAATTGTCAGAAAGAAATTCTGTAAACCTGAACAGACATTTTAGAGAAGTCAGGAAACATTTCAAACATCTGGAAAACAATTTAGATTTTGCACTACTAGGCATAAAACCTATCCTCCTCCAGGCACAGCCTTCCTTTTACTCTAGTAAGGATGGCAACCAAACAATTCAGGGTCCAGTTATGACAAAATAAAGAGGGCAGGAACTTACAATGCCCATTATTTCCCATTTCACCTTTTACTGCATGCCCTCAACCTATCTCCTAGACAGAGTGCCCTTAATAACAATCATTGAACAAAAACAAAATAATGAAGTGCTCAAGTTCTCTTCAGAAGGATACTAGAAATAAAATACTGGACTTGTATTCAGATCCAATCCATAAGGAAATTTTGTCCAGTTACACATTATGTTTTCCACGTATCTGTGGGGAATGTCGTGTTCCACTTCCCCTGCTCACTCAGGAGCTGCTGCCATATCTTCCAGCCACGAAGACAGCCCATTAAGGGTAGACAGAGCTGGACTGGGTGTACTGCTTCCTGCACATCAAAGTTAACCAACAAAGCAGGCTAGAACTGAATAACCCTGCTCTAAAAACCAGGTAGAGGAGCACTCACTTGAGTTAGGTAGTCTATCAGAGCTAAATGTGCCTTCTCCAGCTCTGCCCCAGAGAGCCCTGGCAGGGGGTTGGGATACTGCAGCTGTTTCCTGTAATCTGTGGGCAGGAGGTCAGGATACAGACCCATCACATGAGTGGGATCTATGCAAAAAATAACTGGTATTAGTAACCATTCATATTATTTTTGCTAACTTAGAGCAAGCTTATCTTTCTAACAGAGCAGTCTGCAATCTACTTGTACATCCACAAGATTCCAGAGCCTTAAAAAAAATTGTTCATTACAGAAAAGAAGCTATAACAACGCAGAAGAAGCAGGAGTACAACGTGTTTCAAAGTCCAAGCACAGGAACTTCCAGCCTGTGTACTTGGCACACTTGGGGGACAAGCCACGACTACAATCTCACTGCTCTTCTTGCACAATCCTAGCATTACCCACTCTGATTGTAAGACTGGATTTCGAGGAACAAGCAATGTTTTCAGAGACATATCATGCTTTTGAAACAAGAACTAAATAGTACCATCTGTAACTAATGCACACCCATTTTCACAGAGTTTATACAAATTCAAAATTACTATCCTCTAATCAAGCTCGAAATACTTTGAGTTCTTAGTCCTCGTCTTTCACTGTAATCTTCCAAAGTAAAAATTATGTAAGTGTCATGAAAATAAATTCTAGGTTTAAATGCACATGAGAATTCTGTCACCAGTAAAAAGAATCTCTGTCTAAGTGCTATTCTACGGTACAGTTCAGTCTTCAAGTACTCTTCCAATAGCCCTAGCAAGACTCAGATGAACAGCATCAAAGACTACTGTGACTTCCAAAAGCACAGAAAATTTTCCTGGTTTCAGCATCTTGGCTAAACCAATGGTTAAGGATCCTTATCCGAGTTCAGTGATTTTTCAAATCTACAGATGTAGCTTGGAATAAAATAATAAGGACCAAGTAGGCTTCTGGCAGCTGCTGAAACATTCAATTTCAAAGGGTCTGTGCACACACTGTGCATGCTTTAAAATACCCTAGAATACAAATATATTCTGTAAAAAGGGCAAACTCCTGATTTAACTTAATTTGCTAAGTGTAGTTAATTATTTAATTGCACTTAATCGTGTAGATAATTAAGTTATTAAGTAATTAATCACCAGCTCTGCCAAAAAAAAATTATTTAATAGCTGCCCAGGCTATTTGCTGTTCACAGGGGACTGATCTGCACAAGATAGTACTGTTTTAAACTAAAACAAAACAGAAAACAAACAAAAGACCACATAAAATAGCCAGTGAGCTTGATTTCATTCCTTCTAACTTAAGTGATTCAATGCCAACACAAGCATTTACCTGTACCAAGCTTGGCAAAAACTTGCATGGATTCATCAAAACGCTTCTGGCAGAAAAGGTTGAAGGCAAAAAGGTTCTTTATGTGGTGAATTTGTTGTCGCTTCTCACTATCTGAATCATCTTTCATTTCCTGCATTCATACAAATTAGCAAACATTAAAAACTCTCAAGCCTTGTATATGAGAGAGAAACACCCCAGAGAATTAACAGGATCATTATCCTGTGCAGACAGTAGGAAAAAATAAAGAGAATCTCTCAGAGTGAACACTGATGGTGGCTGTCTATGCTTATTGTGTCACTGAGATAACCTGGAAGATCTGAAGCTACCTCTGGTTACCTCTGTACCTGCTCTGTCACAGCAAATGTCTCTTCTCTCATTTGCCTTTTCAATTTTTTTTTTCAAGTTAGCATTCAAAATACAATTAATTAAGGGGAGTTTCCAGAAACAAACAAAAAAAAAAAACTAACACAGTATGAACACTATAATTAAAGATACTGCATCAGTATCTCTAACAAATTATTGTTTCAGGAGTAATATTACCCAAAAATTGGTCATGTGACAAAACTCACAACTCCAAACTACGCTGTTTACAAGCAGTCTGAAGACTTTGAAGTCCTACTGACTTCAAAATCTAAAAGTAGGTAAGCAATTAAACAGCTAAGAGAGATAATCTTTCATATACAAGATGATTTCTCAAAATCTGCACCACAATAGATCAATATGGAATAAAGAGCACAAAACTAAAACTTCAGTTAAAAAAGCCTAGAATTTACCAGTTTGTGCAAAGTGGACAGTTGGGAGGTTACACTGATTGACTGATCAGTGGACTCACTACAGTTAAGCAGATGGCAAACATCCTTTTGTGTACTTTTGCACAATTGCATCCACTGCAAACTCAAGGTTTTGAGTACTTACTGCCAACTGCAAAGCCAACTCAAACTGTTTGTCCTGCAGAAGCTGCTGGATCTGTGTGGCTATGGACACTGGAATGAGCCTCCAAACAAAGTGATTACTTGCCACATATATAATGTTTGTGCTGTAAACAAGACAAAAAATGTCAGTTATTAAGTTTCAGTGCTCAGAAAGAAGCAATGTCCTATCTTAAAAGAAACCCAATGCAAGAAAACAAACATGGATCAATCCAAGAGCAACGGGAGCATTATTGCAAAGCAGAAGGAAGACTGTATCTACAGTGTCAAAATTTCTTAAAGAGCCTCAATTCTATCCTTTCCTCCTCAAGGTACGGCCTCCGCCAATCTCCATAAAAAACCCAACAGATTGCTTCAATGCTACATCTTTAAGGTGAGAGTTAGAAAAGCTGCTCTTCTCCCAGTTGCTCTGAGTGCTCCATACAGCCAGCTAGCCTGACAACAGTGACAATGTGCTGTATCAGTACCCTCCAGAGGTGATGAAGCGTGGCCTCTGCAGCTCGATGCTCTGCACCAGCAGCCGGGGTTCAAACGTGCGGATCTCCACGTACCTTGGCAGAACAGCAATGATGTAGGGAGGCTGGTGCTCTATTCATGAAACAAGCGAAAAATTTAAGTTGGTTGTTCTCAAGCATTCCTTGAAACAAGCTGTGACTTAAGGCTTCTCTTCAATTTTTCATCCCCTTGAAATGTGCACCTTTTTCATATTCAAAACAAAACTGGGTGCCCGACATTGACATCCATTTGCTAACAGACTACTACCAAGCCTTTTGCTCATCCTCCATCATAAGGAAATTCTGAGGCACTCAGGTGCCCAGAACTACAGTGCTTTACCACACTACCTTCCATTTCAAACCTTGTCCCTTTATAAAAAATATGGAATACACGTATTTTATGAGGAGAGAGGCCTACAAACCACAAGCAAAGAAGGCTAGGAAAGCAAAAACAAACACAAGAAACCTTCCCTAGAGCACAGCCTAGAATTCTGTAGAAACTGTCACACTCTAAATCCAGCCTGTTTCAAAATACTGTGAATATAATGATTTTATCACATAAAATAAATTTATGTAAGTAAATTTAAGCAAAACCAAAAACAAACTGCTACTTCTCACCCATGGCTATAGGAATATCTGTCCAATTCAAGGCACATTTCTGAGTACAGACCCCTTCTTCATTAAGCACAACTGTTAGATCATCTTGGCCAACTGCAACTTTTCCATCTGCTACAGGAGCTACCAATGGTTCCAGCTGCTTCCCTGTGGGAAACAGTTCTTTGATGGATCCTTTTCCATCCACCTAGGAAAATAACATTAAAAAAAAATCATTTTGCAAAATAACCTTTTCTTCAAAGCTGCGTAACACTAAAGCAAAAACCCACAGAGGGATTTTGCAGCCCAGGCTAATCACTAACAGGACAAGTGCAAATTTAAAGAGAATCAATAGAAGTTTCTGCATATCATAATTTATCCTGCTTATACATCATTCTGAAATAAAAAAAAAAATATTACTTTTATGTCTGAGATGATGATAGTAGCTGAGCACATTATTCACACCAGTTTATAAAATGCATAATAGCACAGCAGCAAAATCAGCTGAAGTGTCCAAACACTTAATTTAGGCCAAAACTTTTAACACTGTTTTATTTTGGCATGAGTGAGCACTGCCACACAAAAAAAACCCCACCTAACTAAAAGCCTAGAAACCTGCCTAGCCATTCTCCCCTGCCCTAACTAACCACTCATTATTTTGGCTACATGCTATAGTGGGAACTGAACTCACACAAAAAATTGCCTCTTCATCAACTGATATAACAACCAAAACAGAGAATCCTTCTTCAACTCCAGCCACACATTCCTGCTGCTTACCTTGCATTACGTAGGTCAAGCATTGTATAAATGAACAACTAGCCACCAGAAAACAACACCATAAAAACATTGTACTTTTCCTGCCTATTTAGTGAAATGAAGCTATTCAAGGACAGGTTAGTCAAGCACCAGAGCCAACCCACAGTAAACACCTGGACAGTTGGTCTCCACCCTGGTTGCTTGAGCAGCTGCACAACTACTCCTATCACTGGAATGGCAGGAATCAACATCTAGGAGGACACTACAAAAAGGCACCCCTTCTTTTGTGAGCAGCATCAGTTTCAAGTAAAAATTATGTGCGGTGTTCCTTTTGACTACAGATTAGTGTTGCCACCCATGTATGTACGTGTACATGTGTGGTGCACCTCAGTCTGCATCTTATTTTCCTATAATACCTGCAGAAGCCAATTGTAAAGGCAGAATTATAGCCATAAATGAAGTCTAAGTGGAAACTGTAATATAAATTAACAGTAAGTTCAGAGGTTTTCAAGCAATTACAGTTCAGCTAGAGAATGAAAAATGAAGGAATGGTTAAGTTCACTGTATGCCAGATGAGTTATTTTTGGTCTCTTTGTCCTTTTAGAGCTAATCTTATTTCTTAACACATTAAATAGAATGCAAACTGAGCTTACACAGACTGTTGCCAAAACAGAATGTGTATCTTCTCCAATTCCTTTTTTCTGCAAGAGCTGCAAACACTGGTCTCAACAGCAACAAACAGATCATTTCCTGACAAAATACCAGTTTAAAAGTACAGGCCTGGACTGCCCTTTCCAAAACCACAAATAGCAGGAATACCAGATGCTGTTTTTCATAAATCTGTTAGCTAAATTCCTGAGCAAAGGAGCAGCCTCCACAGTGTCTAGTGCTATCCAAATCTTCTTAAAACACTATTACACAGCCTCGTCTTACCCGTATCAGGTAATAGTCCCTCTTGAAGCCTACACAGATGGAGTTTTCACACCAGGCCATGGACTTGGGTACATCAGGTACACTGAAGTCCCCCTGAGGAAAAACAGGTTAAACTGGCTGTTATGAACGAAAAGCAAAAACCAAATCTGGCAACACAGAGTGTAACAGGCTGCTCTCTTGTCGACATCTTATTCCCCACCCCCTGTGCCCAGTATCTACTGCTCTAGGAATGGCAGCATTCAGCAAAAAAACTAGACTCATGCATAGTAAAGAGGTGTGCTCTGAGTTAGCTGATAATTTTCTAGTAGAAATTTTTCTAGTAGAGCATTGTAGCTGAAAAAGCCTCTACCCATTTCAATTAGTTATTTTTTCTCATTCCAGTATTCACAACTGCAGCTCTCTTCACTTGTCAGTAACTATCTTCTGACTTAAAGACATGCTTGAGAAACTTTGAGTAGAAGTGCACCCACTTCCATCATGTTTTTGTAAAGTATGCATGCTAATACATCTCACTGACTTAAAAGTCAAGTACTTAAAAGTGTACTATAACCAGAACATTAAAATATAGGATGCAACCCTGACTTTAATTTTAACTTACGAAACTGTATTAATGCCATTAACTGTGATTTCAAACATGTATTTTCACCTCTACTTGCTGTTTCATTGTTAAATCTCAGCAGAGCCAACCATCAACGTTTTGAGAGTCAGCAGTGCCTCTGAGTAACGTGGCAAGCAGTAGAGAGCAATCACCCTCCCTGCTGAGACATCCTGGCTACAGAAAGAACACAGCTCACCTGTAGCTCATGGAACTCTCTGTCCTTCCAGAAATAAAGCTGCAGCTTCTTACGAACTGCCACACACATCCTCAGCACCTCTTCCCCTGTATCTGACTGCTGTGAAAACAAACAGGCATAACTCACAGAGAGACAAGGCCAAAAGCAGCCTATGCTAGAAGCAAAGCTGTCCACTGAAGAGCAGCTCTGTTCATACATGCCAGAAGGGCAATTGCTAAAAAAGGAAGCATGGAAGGGGGAGGAAGGAGGCAAGGGAGGTGGCAGGATACTTAAAAATGAAGTTTGACAGGGATTGTGACATCAAGAAAATCCAAGAAAATAAAAGAGCACCAAAGGCATACACACACACAAACAGAAGTAGAGAGCTATCAGTCCAGCCCTGAAACTAGGATAAATAGCTGGAACTCTAGACAGTATAGGAGAGGAAATGGAATAATACAAATAATGGGTTATACTAACAGATAAAACCATTAATAATCTAATATTCCAATCTATTGGAAATGTTTCTTGACAAGAAATACTAGGAAAGCTAAGTGCCTGGACACATAAACAAAATCCACTTTGCAATGACCAGATTTAAAGGTGCTTTGAAAGACATTATTTTTCATGTCTAGAAAACCACCAGTACTTCCTAGAAAATATTTAACATTAAACTCCCATGGGGCAAAAAAGGTAAAAACTGATGAAGAGCACTAAACCATCTCTTCTGATTATGAAAAAGGTGTCTGAATGACATGGGCAGGCTGAGAAACTCACTTTAATAGAAATGAGTCACTTAATGAACCAGATCATATGAACAGAGAACTGCTCCACTTTACAGAATCATTTTAGGGCTTCAATCTACCACAACTGCTTTAGCACTCCTTGGGCCAATAAAGAGAAACAAAAATGTAAAAAAAACCCCAGAGACAGAATTGGCTGCAGAAGGAAACCACAATGAGCTAGTAGTATACTGGCAATGCAAGGAAAGGAAATGGCTTTTATATTAGGGGGACATACTGAAACAGAAGAGTCACAGTTAGTATAGGACAAAAATGTTTTGAAGTCTTATATCAAAAGTTCTGTAGCAAAACTGCAATCACAACAGGCACAGGAAAATACCTTGTGAAGCAGAGTAAGAAAAATAATTTCAAAACTGTTGCCTCAAGCAAATGCAGGAGATACTAATTTTAAAAAGCACTAGTACCCAAGAAGTTTTCATCTAACACAAAATAACAAACCTATTCTACACAGCAAGATGGAAAAGGAATCTCTATTACAAACAGTAAGGACATCTGTGCAGCTGTATTCCTTCCCTTACCTGGAGATCACAAGTGAAGAGTGATGCACCTTTTGCCTTTGAAATTGTGGTGATTTGTTGAAATGTCAACAGGTCATGGACGTAAATGTTATTTTCTGTTTTAAACAAAATTCCAATTATTATTGAATACACGTAGAGTCATTGCTAACTCAAACAAGTTACTGTATTTTATGATTATATAAAAAGAACTTGTAAAACTAAGAACTGCAAGAAATGAAAAGTGTTTTCCCAAAAACTGAAAAATGCTAAGGCACGTACAAATACAATAAATGCAGAAAAGAAGACTAACACCAGCACTGCTAAAAACTATAGGAAGGTACTGAGAACATGTGCTAACCAAGCAGGGGAAAGCAGAGTGGAAGAGACAGCAAGCAGGCCAGAACAGAGCAAGCTCAAGATGGAAGACTGCATGAACAAAGACCATTTTGAACGGGCTACTGAATTTAGTGGAAAGTGAACAGCTGAAAATGTAGGGTACTATGATCAAGTTCTTGTATGCACAAAGTTGCAAGCAGCAGAAATCTACACATGCTGGAGCTGGAAGAGCAGGGACTTGGAGATCATAAAGAAGGGAGGAGTAACATAAGCAAAAAAAGATATTAGAAGATCATAACTAAAAGAAAATTAGCCAGAGCAATGCAAACTTAAAACTTCCACAAGACAGTAAAAGATGACACACCTGCATATAAAATGAGTTTGGTGAGACACCACCAGCAAGTTTGATACATGAAGCAGATTTGGTCAGAAGTTTTAGTTCCTACTGTACAGTGCACACACATACACATGCATGCATATACGTGCACATACAGATGCCAATACAAACTATATTTTACACAGACACTTTAGAGCATGCCTGTACTTCTCCATTCCTCAACACAAATCAGCATTAAAGCCCTGTTCTCCAAACTGGCAAAGCTGCTTCTCAATCTATGCTGCTTAATGCTTCCTCTGCAAAATGCAAAGCTAAGTTTTACACAGTGACTTTTCAACAATCAGAGTACTGTGCAGGTGTGTGGAAAGGGTGCCACATGCAGACATTGACAAGAGCTCATTAAATCTTAAAGCACTTTTGTTCACTTACCTAATAGACTGACCAAAATTTTAAATTGAGAAACAACGTGGATCTGAAAGGGAGAATGCTGTTAGTGACTCCATTCATAAACTAAATCTCTGAACAAGGATTGATAGTCTAAAAAAATCTCAAAATAATGAGAACAGCCAGGCAGTTTTCCATGCATAACTTCAGCTATTGCAAATCTTTTCAGTTACACTCACTTTTCACAAGCTGGCACATAGCATTTGCAACCTAAGCTGCTAGAAAAAGCTGTAACATTGCTCACAAAGCTGTTAGTACAAAAATACTTCTAAAGCACACATAGAGTGTTGCATCGTGAAAGAGGATCCATAATCTTTACGGTGTTTTTGCTGGAATCAATATAATCATTGAGTGCAAATTCTCAAAAAAAATGGCAGCAAAACTGGCAGTTACTTTACTTCTACATTTCAAGTAAGTGGAATTATATTCACATTCCTATAGGATATCATTGGGGAGTCAAATAATACATTACAGTCTGTTGATGTATTACCATCATTTTTACAAATATTCCCAGTCAGAACAATTGATGACCTATTGCTAACAAAAGCCAAAAATAAACCTGAAAGTTCTAATTCTTTGGTTTCTACTTTAGCATCAAACCAAGCTTATTCCTGTTATGGGAGGAGTGGGCTATTACATCTGGCTATTATATCTTTAAGAAAATCTACAGCTTTGGGAAATTTTTTTGGTAAGCACAGCAGAGATTGCAGATGTACATTTGCTATTTCATGTATTGGCTGAAAACTGTCCCCACATCAAGATGGTATTTCCTACCTGTTGAATCTTCTTTGAGAAGTTCTTGTTGGATTTCTCCAGTGTCACTTCAAACCTATTGCAACCTATAAGAAAGATTGAAGAGGGTATGTAAACTGAAGTTGCTCGTGACTGTGTATATCTTACACTAAGTAAATTACAAATAATTATGAAAGCAAACTTGGACACTTAACACTGGAAGAATGACACTTCAACATATCTGTGATAACTTTTACCACAACTAAATGCATCAGAGAGTCTTGAACACAGTCATGAAAATGTAAATTACACTTCTTGTACCCAGCTGAGGGCCTCAACAGTAGTTACATTTCTGCCTTGCCCAAGTTTTACATTACAGGCATTATATTTAAGTAATTTGAAACCCAGAGATACAAAGATAACCATAAAGACATTATCCACACTAATCAAATATCAGCAACTTAAATTGCTAGGGTGCACATCATTGCAAAATAGACAAGGAATAAACACTACACCACAAAGGTTTAAAAGGAGTTTTAGGAAGAAAGACTTACAGACACTTTCTGATGACATAACCTCTCCTGGCATTGATGCAAAAAAGGGGGAGAAATTTACCATGTGAGATAAGACACTAGCAACTCAAGACTAGCATGTTCCAATTGGACAGATAACTTACAAGTTTCAGAAAAATCAAGCTGAATTCAGTCTCCAGAATCCAATTAGCTATAAATTAATATCTTTCCAAGAGCTGATGAACTTTGAAACTTACATTTGGTGTTTACTTTCCTGTGCCATGCTACTGCTTTCAATAACATCAGTTTCTACATTATAGCAGGCAATGTGAAATACAAACCTCTTCAGTGAAAATCGATTTTAATTAAACCAAAAATAGAATAGTTCTATTTGCAGCATTCCTAGAATAGACTATGAGCACTTACGACTGTCAAAGAGGCAGGGAAAGAGTAAATATCTGACAAAACTAGTTAGTATTTATCCCTCTTCCCCATCCATGATGCTCATGGACCCACTGAATGTATGTGCTCGCTCACTAATCCAGTCTGTCATTAGCAGATGACACACATCAAAACTCTGGCAACTCACACACTGCACTGCTTTTACACAAATTTGTGCCATATTCATAAAAATTAGTCACTTGCTATAAATTTAAACACAGTGAAACCTGAAATAAAACACACTTTACATACATGGAATTCTATATAGGAAAAGATCAGCAATTAATCACACTTGTGTTAAAATTACTACAGCCTCTAAAAATGCAGGAGATAAAAATAACAATCAACTTTTTTGTGCCATTCTTAAAATCAACTTACCTACATCTTTCTTGATCCTGTAAAGCAGAAGATGGCCTTGTTTGGTACCAACAAGGAGCCATTCCTCTACAAAGACAGGAGAAAAAGAGTCTAATTAGTTCAACAAATACTGCCCTTCACAGCTGTGCTGGTTTTGGCTGGGGTAGAGTTAATTTTCTTCACAGTGCCTATTATGGGGCTATGTTAGATTTATCAGAACTCTTAGAAACTTCCTTCAAACACCAAAAAGGATTTTCTGTAGTGACTACACAGGTCTCCTATCATCTCTCCAGTGGAAGTTCACAGAAGTAGCTTTAACTCTCAGAAGAGGAGAGCCAAAGATCAGGCAGTGAAACAGAACAGACAGCCTGGCCATCACATTCCACTAGTTCATACAAAAGTAAAGAAGCAAACCATTGTATCTCGTGTGCAATCAAAAGAGGCAATAAACATTCTTCAGACATTACTGTCTCTCAGAGAGGAACTGTGCCACATAACGGGAAGTACTGTCAGAAAGAAAAACAAGTTTACATGGGTTTGATTGTTAGTTTTTTTAGGTCAGGTTTTTAAAATGTCTCTCTGGAATAGCCAGCTATGTTTGGAAGGACAGTGGCATTTGCTCAGGTGACATTTGGATTGGCTGGACAACCAAGAATCATTAGAGATTTATAAAAAAGGGCCTTTATATATAAACTCTGTAGCATAGTTTCAGACTCTTCCTCTTTACAGCATTTACACCATACAAAAAGCATAGAATCTTTACAGGCTTGTTAAATATGACTGAATTTCTTCCTCAATGAATATCATATAGGAAAGCAGCATAGATGAACACTTCCTTCTACATCTAGTAATTCCTCATCACTAAAGAAATTCTTATTTTAATAAAATCTTATTTCCTGGAACACATTTCTTCTACTACTTGGTAGAAACATTGCAGAGATGGAGTTACACATCTGTTTTACAAAAGCATACTGGTGTAAGTCTGTACATTTAGGCTTTTCTTCATAGTTCAGCAAAATAAATGCTTTCAAAGAGAGAAAAAGATAAAAGTTGCAAGGAAGGAACAAACTATCTCCACATTCTCTCCAGTACGTAACTCCATCACACGCAATCCATGTATAACAGGAGCATTATAATTTAGGATATAATTCTTAAAATAATTTCTTAAAACAATTAATCTGGGTCACAATTCCATTGTGTGTGGTGCTTTTTAAATTGCCGATTTTGCATGATGGCAGTACATCTGATGGCACCTGCTCACAGCTCTGAAAAGCCTTATCAAGCCTAATCATTAGGACAGCTGGTGCAGTCACCTGATCAAAATCTTGACTCTCAAGTATGCGCAAAAATACAGCCCACAATTATGTATCCCTAACACGTGCAAACATATTCGAAATCTAAGACTTCGGCATACCACCGGCCCTCCAAATTAAATTTAAGTCAAAACATAGGGAACGCTTTTTTAGCAGGAAAGCAGGCAGCCCAAGGTTACAGCCCCGGGAGTCCTGGCAGCCTCCCCCACAGCCAGGGCAGGGCAGGGGCAGGGGCAGGGCAGGGGGGCCCGCACGGCCGGCGCCCCTGGGAGCGGAGCTCGGCACTGCCGGGACTCGGGGGGGAGAGAGGCTCCCGCACCCCGGCACGCCCGGCCCGGGGGGGCGGCAGGGCCGCGGCCGCTCAGGGGGCCTCCGGCCGGGGCCGGGCACCGCTGCCACCCCCAGCCCGCCGCAGGGCAGGGCGAGGCAGGGCGGGGCGCGGCAGCCGCACGAACGCCGCCCGGGACGGGAGAGCCGAGCGGCTCGGGCTGCGGCGCGGCCCCTCCGGCTCACCCCAGGCCGCCAGGCAGTCGATCTGCAGCGGCAGCTTCTCCAGGATCGGCACATGCTCGAAGGCGTCGTGCATGGCGGCGGCTCCTCCGGCCCCGGCTGCCGCAGCGCCCGGCCCAGGCAGAGGCGGCACCGGCGGGGCGGGGGAACGGCCCCGACGGGAACGGCCCCGACGGAAGCGCCCCCGAGCCCACGGCTCCCGCCCCTTCCGGCAGCGCCCGCCCGGCGCCGCTTCCGCACCGCGGCTCCGCCCGCACCCAGCACCGCCCCGCCTGCCGCCCTCGGCCCGCCCCGCTTGTCTCCGCACCGTCCCGTTTGTCCCTGCACCGCTCCGCCCAGCCCGCCCCGCTTGTCCCTGCACCGCCCCGCCTGCCGCGCTTAGCCCGTCCTGCTTGGCCCCACCCCGCTTTTCCCTGCACCGCCCCGTTTGTCCCTGCACTGCCCCGCCCGCCGCGCTCAGCCCGCCCCGCTCAGCCCACCCCGTTTGTCCCGGCACCGCCCCACCCAGCCCGGCCCGCTTGTCCCGCACCGCCCCGCGGACTCCACAAGGGTGCTGGCAATGTCTGCGGGTGTTCCACCAGGAACGGCGCCCTGTCCTAGCCCCACAAACGGGGCTCCGCGCCGGCATCTAACAGCCGGCTCCGGGGGCTCGGGCGCGAACGGGAAACGCGGGTCGGCACGGCACGGAGGGGACCCTGACATAACCCGTGGGCATCTTCATACAGCCCGAGAAGAGGACAGGCTGTAGAAAACACTCGTCTTCCCAAGACGTCACTACAGGTGTCCGGTTGCCATTGGCTACCATAAACCAGAGAAAGTAGGAAAGTCACCTGGGATGCAACGGCAGAAATTGACCCGCATAACCTGCGGCAACCAGATGAGAACAGCGAGGCGTATCTTGAAAGCACATGTGTATTTTTTGAGGTCGTAAGTTTTACCTTTAATGAACTCATCCTATGAACTTGGCCAGTGAAGTTCAGTCTCCAGGAGGAAATCTTTACTTATTTTGTCCCTTCTAGAATCGGCCACAGTTGCATTTATGTTTGTCATGGAGAGGTGGAACATTCACAATCAGTGACCTAGAAACTAAACTAACGAAACCAAACTCAAAAAGCACATGGTACAAAATTCTCCAAGCATCTTTACCAACAGAGCCCACTCTTATAAAACAGGGACTGAGGATGCTCTGTGCTGGAAGATCAAAGCTCAGGAATGGGAGAACAAGCACGGCATTCTTGCATCCAACTTCCTTCCTGCTCAGGAATGAACTTTTTGTGCTAAAGCACAAAACTGTGCTAAGTCAGATCCCCCTTCACAGATAACAAAACTGCGAACTGCCAAAGGCGTTATGGCTTATAGGCATATAGCTGGTCTTTTTAACCAAAGATCCCTACAGAAGGAAAAGGGACATGGCACCGATTTAGTGAAAGGAAATGTTTACACTGGGTAATAATGACTTCACATGGTTGTAGTCCAGAAAGCAAACTATTTGTGAAGCATTACCGTCTTCAGACTTTAAGATGTAGCATACAATATAAATGCCATATAAAATGAACATGAGGATAAAAATAAATAAAGCCCACAAACTCACACACCCCTACATCTGCAGAATAACCTTCCCTAGGTCTTATGACCCTGACTCATTCTGTGCCTGTCAAGCCTCTTGCATTTCTTTACCAGGGCATGTGATCTCTTACTCAGTACCTCCTTCGGAGTTCCTAACAGGGACATCTTGTCACCCTAACGAAAAGCTGGTCAGTATCATCTTCTTCACTATGTTTCCAGTTTTCTGTACAGTATGCACATATATGCTACAATTCCAACAGCTACTCACAAATAAACAACAAATCCATACAGAACTAATCAGACACAAGAACTCTAAACTACTACTGCCAAACATTTACTTTTTCTGCAAGTAGAACATTATTACAAACAGCTTATTGAAGAACTCTTGCAGATCCCAGACCTAAGAGTAGATCTTTTCTCCCTCTCGCTCACCAAGTCTTGAGAACTGTTTGCATGGTTTGTTTTTGAAAGGGGTATAAATTTGAATTGTCTTCCCTGACTGTATAATTCAGGTAACAACCTGCAAAATTTCTGGTTTCAAGCATTCAAGTAAGCTAGCCTGCTGAAACTTTCCTGAGTTCTTCTAAGTCATGGAGCCAGTATGTCTTTAGGAGCACGATCAGGTTTCAGAAGAGGCAAAGATCCCTCAGTACAACCAACATACCTGATTAAGCATGCTACTGAGGGAGAGCCCACCTTGCTGCAACCTGAAAACACACCCTTTGCTCCTCACCCACATCTCATCCACTGCCATCTCTCCTGCAATGACAATGCCGTAGCCTGCACAATTCTGTGGGAGCTGGGCTCTCACAGCTTCTCCCAAAGACTGCAGACAAGTCCCAGCACACACCTGCTGTAGGCGAGGAAGCAGATGCTACTTTCCAACAATACAAAAACTCTGCTAAACAATGAAAAAACAAAAATTGCTAACTAAGGGGTCAACTAGCTCCCTGTGGAATCCAGGACAACTTTAAATACTGCTGGAAGTGAGCACAAGAATGGAAGGGTAGAAGGCTACAAGGATTGCCTAAGACCCCTGTAGTCAGAGGCTGAAAGCATCATGCTGTTACTATGTTTATTTTAGCTTTTAAATTATTAATTAAACAATTAATACGTACATATTAATTAGGGAAACTAGTTGGTTCTTTTACTTTTTTTCAGAAATTATGATTTACCCTATCTCCATTAGTTTTTCAAATGACAGACTTCATTTTCAATCTTAAAAAGAACTGTTGGGAATAACTGCATTATATATACCATCGACTGAAGAGCTAAAATCAGGCAGCTTTGTGAAGGTGGTAACACTTCATGTGAGAGAAGAGGGAGCAGGAAACTGGAAGGACACAATGTGAGCCTTTCTACTCTTTGCCTAGCCTTTATTAAATAGTACATACAAACTTTTGTGCTTCCAGTAGAGAACATTTTTACCTATTTGTTTCAAAAAACCCAAACAACCGAAAACAATAGGATTTCTTTAAAAATTAAAACGAAACAAAAAAAATTAAATAGCAAGCTTTGTGTAGCTTTATTTCACAAAATTTCCTCTCCCCAAGAGGACATGGAGCATATTTTTTCATCTATATCAATTAAGCATAGCAAATTAGAATTGTTTTCTAATTAAAGATTCTATCTGTGGCCTGAAGAGTATGGCAGAAGAGCTCCAGCAACTCTTGCAGAAGCAGTGAGGTGCTATAGCCACAGCTTTTTTCCTCTGCCCATCTGCCCTCCCCACAACACAGCTAGCAGAAGATGCTATGTCCTTGTGCCTCAGCTACTGTACTGTAAAGTGCCATGTTTCAGCTTGAATTGCTGATAGAGGAGCTACAGCTAAGCTACCAGACCTTACAGTGGAATGAATGAAGTACAGGCACATGTTCACTTCTGCTGACATAGCTATGAGAAGAACCAGAAAAGCTGACGCTCTATGCTGTTCCAGCAGCAGCCACATCTGCTTCCTAGATATCCAGCTGCTGCTTGCCTCCTAATCATCACTTTTAAAGGTTATGAACCCAAATTAGAGCTTTTGTCATATAGTCCAAGACAGGTTTCCATGACGAAGTTATTGCAACTTCAGCTGTTGCAGTCAAGCAAAATCTGGAACATTGTCCAAAAGCTCTTTTTCATTTCAAAAGGACAAACAAAATGCAATTATATAGAACAGAAACCTGCAACTTTGACGGAAACACAGTGATCTCAGAGTACCTCTTGGCCACAGGGACCAGTTGGGATAGGAAAGCCCAGCATCAAATCACTTACATGGGAAGCAATTCCAAACAGACACTGAGGAACAGAACTATCCCAGTGCTGTGGACTCCCCATAAATCCTCTTTCAAGTAAGGCAGGCAGTGCTCGCACTCCTAGAAAGCGATGCCATCTTCTCGTAGAGGAGTGCCAAGGTCTTGGTGGGAGATGTTACACGTAAAGGGAGAAGAGCTCTGCTGAGACATCCAGTTATTATCTGCTTAACGTGTAGTCAAGCACTTGTGGAGCACTGCAGGAGTGGTTCTGGTGATGTTTGCTTTTGTTGTTTTATTTGTTGGGGTATTTTTTTATATTAAATCATGCAACACATGAAAGGTAGGGGCAAATCATTTTTCCAGGCATCCACCACATTGCCGGCAATGAGATGTGCCACAACTGTGAGTGTTAGCTCTAGGCAGCTGCTACCTACAGGTCAATGGCATTTAAAATAGAAAATCTTTCATACACAGTGTTATGAATAAAATTGCACTTGATTTTGTTAAAAACTCATATCACTGTAACTTTTCCAAATATTTCCTTTCTGGCATCTTAATTTTCTTCATCAACAGGAGCTTCTCTCTAAAACTCTCTCATGCATATTAGACACATGACATACAACAGCAGTTGTTATCTACCAGAAAATGGGTCTGTTGTTTCTTCAGTGCTTATTTCTATGTCCCCACCCTCCCCCCAAAAAGGTACAGGCAGTTCACCTCTAAGTGTCAATTGTAACATTGAAATATAAACTCCTCAAGCAAACATTAGGAATTTTAGTTTCACAGATTAAATATTTGAAAAGTTACAGAAGGTGCTGGAATAGTACACATGTCAATTGCTTAAAAATCCAAACTTGCAGCAACTTTAAATTCAATTTTCCAAAACGTTTATAATGTCCTTGTGAACTTCTTCCACAGCAAGACACCCTCCATGACATTAAAGCATCAAACTTTCAAGGCTGAGATCAAGAGACAAATCAGCAGGATGTACTTGCTCCACCAAACAACTTTAAAAGAGGCGTCTCCACTTCCAAGAGCAAAAAGCTACTCCTTCATTCCATTTTAGACCTTTCAAAGTGGGTAATCATTCTTTCCTGCAAAATAAAACACCCAATCTTGTCATTTTCTCCAGCAGATTTACATTATTCAGAACAGTCACATTCACAACAAACAACACTCATATGCCTTTTAAGTCAGGAGTCCAACTTAGCAGATACACTGCTTATTGTAGAATACATTCGTGTTCTAAGAAGTGTATCATGGTTGTTCCCACTGTCCTCCCCCTCTTGTAGTATTTTACTGTTGCACTGACACAAGTGGAGTCCAGTTCTAATAAGCCAAGATCTTATCAGCTGACTCATGACTCCCCTGGCATGTCAGAAGACTAATCTGAAGTGGAGATTTCTTTACTGACCTCATCTGAATCCAGGAGAGCTGGAAGAGCACTAGAGGGGGGGAAAAGGAAATTAAAATAATTAGAGTACATACTAAGAGCATACTGACAACCACTTTCAACCTTACATTGCTTTTTAGGGCACAGAAAAGAAACAATGAAGACAGACCTTTCAATTTAACAGAAATTAGAGAAAGACACACAAAAAAGGAAGAGCCAAGGAGTATCTTCAGTGACCTTCACAATGTTAGAATTATTTTTTATTATGCTTGTCATTTCCAAGTTGCCAGGAAATAAGCTGCTTCACTCATACAGGAACACGGCAGAACTGCACTGAAGACATTTACCATATGGGACTGTGTTGTAAAAACATGTCCCACAAGTCAAACAAGTTCTACTGGTACTTCAGCCTTTCCAGCTACCACAGATCTCCCATCTACTGAGATCTTGGCTCTTCACAACCCCAATCATACTCTCAGAAACAGAAAACCTGCAGCAGATTACCTCAAAGCGCCCTTTCCTAGTTTATACCAGTCTAGTCCTTTATTTCTTAAAAAATCCTATCAGTCTTCAAAAAATAAGTATTAGAACTGGGAAAACCAAATTCAGTTGAGAAAATGCACTTTTTTTCCTGTGAAAACTTCACCTAATTTCTGGTCTTTACCTAAGTTCAAGCAAAGTTTCGTACTTCAATCCAGATCCTCTGCCAAAATTACCTGTTCAATTTTGTGGACACATTTATGTATGAACTTCAGTTATGAAAAATGTAGACACAGGCACTGACACTTACAGCATGTAAAATTTATTAAAAGAAGAAGATATATAGACAGTGCACATAGCTGACTGTATTACCTATATATTACCTTGTATACTATATAAGCACAAAAACGATGTCAGATGTTTCAGATAAAGCTGAAAATTGGGCTACATTATTCCGTGGTTTACATTCAGCAAGATACTATAAGGTCTTTTCAGAACACTAGAAAGCAGTTTGTTTATCCTTTGTTTTCTGGATTTATGTATATTGTTTTAACTTCAGTAAAATGCAGACCAGGCTATGGTTTCACATTCCAAGGGACTGTTTCTTACATCAGCCTGTGTGCAACCCCAGCAGACTGCATACAAAGGATCAGAGGCCAGTGCCAGGCTGAACCCAGCCTCTGCCCACGGAAGTGCAGCGTACAAGTGATAAGGCATTTTAATGTATTCCTGTGAGGAAGGAACCTGCCTTTATTGTGACTATAAAAATACTCACACATCTGTCACTGATGAAGGAACGTTCTCCTCTACCCACTTCAAGTCATCCTCTTGCTGCAAGTATAGAAATTAAACAGAAAACAAAAGTCAGTTTTCTCACAATGCTGTCATATGCAAGCCTTTTTCTTCTCAACCTACCTGACAAAAAACAATGTACTTATAATGTCAGTTAAAAAATTAAAAACAAACAAATACAAAAAAACGCCTTCAATTTGATTTCTGGATTAGAAAAAACATATTTCAAGGAAAAAAAATAATGAAAAACCCACCCACTTGCTGTGAACTCTGTAACAGTCCTCACCACCACCCCCTTGCAAAATGGAAAATTTGATTTTCATCTTATCTGTCCTCAGGTAAGTAGTATACAGCTGCAACCGACCCCTGAGAAAAACAATGCTACTGACAAAATTATGACTGCTATTATAATGAATTCCTACATTCTACTTTTAAATTTATGCATGAATTTATGCATGAATTCTACGAAAAGATTCCAAGGCATATTTTAGGCCTCCTACATGAATGTGAAAACATCTTGCTTATAAGCCACATGGAAAAAATGCATGTTCCCCCAAAGTATTTAGGTAGGTACATAAAAATATACAACATCATCCCATTCAAGTAATGAATCACAAATTTCAAAACCAGAGGGCAATTTATTTAAAATATGGCTCAGCCTTCCTCTCAGACTGACAAACTTGTTGAAATAATGTATTGATCACTATCAGAATATTTATTGTATTACACAGTTCTATCTACACTGAATTACGGAAACATTCCTAAAGAACAGACTGAATTCTTAAGTTCCCACTAAATTTACAGGAAATCTTGAGAGAAACCTGTGTTTACTTTCTTTTCAGCAGTACTGTGCTAACTTATGATACTTTGACTCACTCACACTCTGAAGCAAACCAAAAAGCTCCCATTTATTGGCTCTAAATTTGGCATATTTGTGCTCCTCATGGCAGTATACAAAAAAGAGATAAATCTATATTCTTCCAAGTATAGAGCTCATACTCACAATTTTGTTTGCTTTTACATTCCCATTTGGTTCTTGCTTTGTACTTCTCATTTTCATTCCCTCTGAAGCCAAAAGAAGAAAAGAGATTGGGGTAAATGAATTGTAATTATTCACAGAGTGTAAGTGAAAGTGTTGAGTGTTCATTCAGGATATTTCATCAGAGTCAGAGTTAGACAAGCTAATGATTTAGACTGCTTCCCCTTTGACAGGCTTGCATTATTTTTTCCTGACAGGTGGAGTATGTAGTTTTTACTTTATTTGTTTTACTGAAGTTTTACCTACGAAATATAAATTTCTAGTCCTTTTATTTAAGCCAGACATCAGCAGCATAGAACATAGTTCCCAGAGAGGCTGTGAAATCTCCATCCTAAAAGATACTCAAAAGCCACGTGGACACAGTCCAGGGCAACATGTTTTGGGCGACCCTGCCTGAGCAGGGGGCTTGGACAGGATGACCTCCAGAGGTCCCTTCCAGCCTCAACCATTCTGAGATACGGGTAACTCCCAAAGTTTATGTTACCTACTGACTGCTCACCAGTTACTTGGTTGCCTTAAAAGCTGAGAAACAACATGCATCTCCTAGCCTGGGTTTGTCAAATGCACCTAATGGATTACAGACTTCTCAGCTCCTAAACAAGCCAAACAGCCCAGCATCACTGATTTGTGGACAGACAACTGTAGGCATGTAGCCCTACCTTTTACAGAGCTTATAAAGAGAGGTGTTAAAATAGACAATTTCACAAATAAACATATTCACTCCTACATTTACACTGGAAATTCCTGTGCTAAGCCCTAATGTAGAAAAGAAGATTTCAGAGTTCAAAGAAGAGACAGTGAATGAAAATTCTTAAAAGGGATTTTAAAAGAGAGTAACACACTAAACTACCGCCTACCAACAATATCCAAGAGATCCTTAAATCCAGATCACAACTGGATTAAAACCTAAGACATGACATATTTAATCACACAAAGTCCACTGGACATGAAAGCAACCACAGCAGTAGCAGTGTTTTCAGTGTCAATGGAAAACCCAGAATTAAACAGGCAATGTTTAACATTGCCTATGTTGCAATATGCATATTTCATTGCATATGTCTAAACATAAAGCCAGTGTTTCCTCTAGAACTCTGTTATCAATGGCAATTGACTCTGCTTTTCCTGCAGTAATAAAATTTTTACCAGAGCAAGACACCTTCCTCCGCAGAACTGTCTTCAACACTGAAACTGAGTGGAAAAATCTTTTTCTCTTACCGAAGCTTTCCTTTAACATTGGCTCTTTCTGCTCATCATCATCATCCTCTTCCGACAGTGGTGAGAAAGCAAACCTATAGAAGTGAAAGAATGAAAGCTACCTTAGAATTCTATCTCCTATCTCCCAAGAGATCCATTACCCCAACATGGACAAGGCTTGATTATTCTGTGTACTTCATTGTTTTTAAGACTGATGATAAACTACATAATCAAAGTTTAAGTCACTTCTTTTTAAGTAAGTTGAACACCAGGAACAGACTGGATTTTATGTATGTAACTTCTCTAAGCTTACTTTTCCTCACACACACTGCTTATTGACCAGTGCACAGCAACTAAAAATCTCCCATCAGCACTTTTTGAATAAACAAGCATTCCTAAACCCCAGTATTTTTAGGAAGAGATAAGAAAAGCTGAACCTTTGGTTATTAGCAGATGGTCTCCACAGAATCATGATGACAAAAAGGATCATTGAAAACAATAAACGCCAGATGGCATCATCCACCCATAGCTCTTGCCAGTCCTGTCAAGAAAACCAGCAGCACAAATGAAAGATGTTGTGAAGCAAGAAATTTCATGTCATCATCTCTTTCCAAGGCTGAACTATAGGCATTTGTCAAAGAGGCTCATTACCCTCAACAGTGAGAATTTTAGCATGTGGTGCTTTGTGGCAATCTCACTGCCAAACATAAACTTCCCAAGAGGCAGCAGCTGTAGAAAGCATTTAATATAAACTCACCGACTGACAGTCCACCAGCCTGAACTTCATGGTTGTCCAGATGATGAATACAATAGATGCTGCAATATTCAAACAAACAAGCTGCTTATTACTACATAAGATGTCAATTCAAATACTCCACTAATAGGACCGTGTCTCCCAAACAAAGACCAAAGATCTGAATACTGAAATCTTGAAATCCAATTTAATAGTTTTGGAAAACAAGAGGTGGCTCTATTGCACTGACCCTAGACAGAAATTTAGGCATAGACCAGTATATTTTACTCATATTTCTTCACAGGCACAAGACATAAATCAAATATGAAGTATTTAGCCAACTAACTCCTAATTCCTATTTATTATTCTTTTATCACTTTTATCTAGCCTTCAAACCATGCTTTCATTATCACTTGACAAGTACAGCTGACCTTGAAGTAACTGAACACTCTAATCTGCTTGAATGCTGTAAGATTCAAATCTTGAACCACAACAGTTCCAACACTCAAACTATGCTCTTACCACAGTTTTAGAACAGACTTCCCCCCACTAAAGTATTTTAAGATGATTAAAAAACAGGTGCTGAAGGGAATTTCATCAGAGCTGTTGTGCAAAAGGAAAGTACTTTTTTGCTTGTTTGTTTAAATCAAAAAGCAGTCTTCAGAAATTTTCTGCTCATTGTATTGATGGCAGAGTATCAGGACACACCAACAGATTTATTCTTCACGTTCAGTTCATCACTACTATAAATGGGAAAAGGAACTCAATCTGTATTCTTCCAGAATAGAGGGCATTATGTTACAAAACTACAGTTTTTGCAAGAATCACTCTGATCTTCAGACATCTTAAAAATCCCATAGTAAACAGTGATACTGTGATTTTGGCAAAAAGTTATCTCTGTGAAGTTAACAGCGTAAGATAATAATAAACTTTTGCCCCTGGTAGCTTGAAGTGGGACTAAAGTGCTCAGTTAGAGGAGCTGCACAGAACTACGAACATCAGGACTAATAATTCACTGTCTCTGACATACCAACATAACACTTGGCAAATACCCACTGTTAGAAATGGGTCAAGTATTAGAAATACCAAGAATTTTGATTGTACTTACACAAAGGTCACCAAACTTAAAAATCTGCTCTACTGACCAAATCAAGCCCCATATCAAAAGTGGTTTTATTTAACTGGAGTAATTTTCTCTTACCTGCTACTGCCAAGATGAGTGTGTTGGTGAAGTGCCGATACAAAGACAGTTTCACAACATTCCTTCGAAGTTTTAGCAGCTTCATTGTTTGAGTTAAGCTGATGAATATGTATGGAAAGTCAAGGAAAAGTCTCTGAAGGGAAAAGCTGGTCACACAGGAGGACACAGACCTTACGATCAACAGCTCTCTCCATCACACACTTAGCCCTCCAAAAAATTAGACCAGTAGCCGAAAAGATTCATCCTATCACAAAGGTACCAGAGAGCAAAATCTGTCCTTTTCATGTTACTTAGTCATCCACAACTCTTGTTATAGGTATCACACACAGATGGTATCCAAACAAGTATTTTGGACTATGGCTCATTCTGTCAGGAGAGAGTCAGCTGTGCTTTTGATAAATGAAAAGTAAAGTCTGAACTACAAATTAGTTAAAATCTATTTAATGTATATGGGTGCCTTCACCTTTTATTTTATTTCCACAGTGACAAAACAAGTGGTTAGGAGAGACATCATGTTAGGGGAGAACTGTGGGCAGCAAGCTATTCACATTTTAAATGGAGCTTTTGTGATTGACTTCCACTAAGAACACTTTATAGGGATTTTGCTATAGACAAGTTCAGCATTTGATGTCAGTTGCTAAAGTCACACAATATTATGGTTGCTTGGAATGAATATGTCAAGACACCAAAAAATAAACACTGCCTCATTTTGTCATTTGTCAAGACTAGTTCAAATTTTACAGAAAGACTTCTAGGTTTGATGTTGCTAAGCAACCTTCTCCCCAAAATATCAACTGAGTCATTTCTTCACAGGCTACTGCTCTGGTGCCATGACATGCTACACTAGAACAAATTACTTTCATCCTCAACAATGAGATTCCAATAACAGACTGACTATATTCTGGAGCAGCTTTACACAGACACATCCAGTTCAACAAAAACTAGGTAAGCACTAGTCAGAAGCAGCTTACCTGAACATTCAATTACAGAACTTCTATAACCTTTACTAGAAGAAAAGAAAAACATACTTGGATCTTATTTTTAAAAAAAGTTCAGCCAAAAAAAAAGACTCAAAAAAAACCAAAAACCAATTTCAAAAGAAAACACACCCCATCAAGTAAAACAGTGAAGGATATCCACCAGCACAGGGCAGTATCTAGGAAAGCCAGGGGAATAAAAGCCAAGGAGGCAAGATCATTCTGGGCCTGGAGACAAAGAGAGAGCCAATAAGAACAAACTGAAAAGAAAACAAAGTAGAGGAGGGAGGAGGATAAGTCTGTTTTATGAGAGACCACAAATACACCACCACAACACTTCCAAGTTTTGCCACAGAAGCAGAGAGCTTGAACCAAGAGTTTAGTCCAATGCACAGAGAGGAACTGACAATACCACATTGTCAGTTCTCAGTTCTCCACCAGCAAGGCAAGAAGCAGTTTTCCAGATTAAGTCAATCTAGCGCTGTTAGAAGGAGTCTCTGCTGAGGCAGATGCTTTGATTAACTGTTCTGTCCACTTCCATTACAGAAAACTAGCAACCAGCTTGTTAGAGATGTAGTAATTTAATCTTTTACACTATCCATGGATGAACTGAAAGCTCCACTGGCAACTAGGAGTTTGACTAAAAAGGCAAAACTTGCCTTTGCATGTTGAACTTATACTTAAACATAAACTTATCAAAGTCCTAACAAAAACAAGCAAAACACCTTTTAATGCTTTTAAGTGTAAGACAGAAATAATAAGCTATAAATAAGGTTGTAGCATTCTGCAATTTTTAAAAGGATATCCACAAAATAATACAGGCATCAATCATGGACAGGGCCAAGTTTGCTATCAGAGCCACAGTGTCATAGAAAAACTGGAAAAGTATCAAATATATGACAGGTTAAATACTTTATCCCAAAAACAGAATAACAGAAATCCACATCCCAAGGTGCACTTAATGAATCCAGTACCAGCACCATTCACACAGACTTCCCCAGGCACAGCCTCCAAAACTGGAGCAGTGGGAATTTTGGTTGGTTGTTGTTGGGAAGGGGGAGGGAAAGCAGCTGTTCACACAAGTACATACAGCCAATAGTGTCTGTGGCATATGGGAAAATTCAAGCAGTTATTACTGACCCCTGTGACTCTAAGAACACCTTCCATGCCAGAAAATAACAGATAAAGGGCTCCAGCCATAACTACTTTGTGAAGAGTCACTCCAAGGCGAGGCCTGTAGGAAACAAAGTGAAACTCAGATTAAGTGGGGAACAAAAAGTCAAGTCATGTCAATTTGAATCTAAATATAAGGTAAGAAGCATATGAATAAAAGCTCCTTGTAACAAGCCAGATCTACATCCAGAAATATTATTCTGGTGCTTGAAACTTACTATTCATTCTGACTTATGGTACAATGTGACTAAGGGAGAGGCTGGCAAGAGTCCTGTTTCTTAGTTAACCTCTTTAGCTTTTCATGACCATTTCACCAAGTCTCATCTCACTTCTTTACCAGTTCCCCCAGCAAACCCACACTTGCCAAAAATTCCCACTACCATCTAGCATATGTTTTTAAATAGAGCTGTGGACAGACAAATGAGCCACAATCTTACTGAAGCAGATCCTCCCTATCAGTGATTCTTGACCTACCCCATTTATAAAAGGTCCCCCTGACCCAGAAGGCAGACCCATAAAGCTCCCATTCCAGTCCATCTCGACAATGACTCAGAAACCCACCCTACAGGAGCACACAGAATTAGATGGAAAGAAAAGCAATCACAGTATGGAACTGTCTCTGTTTACTAGTAAAGAAGTCTAGATCTTCAGAGCACTTAACTAAAGCACTTACCTTTCAACAAGCAAAATACAGGGAGATAAACACTGCCCTAAATTATTAAAACCAAGAGCAAAAACCCTTTAAATAGAACACAACAAACCCATAACAGAATTACTCACTTGACTATCCCATATCCCAGGCTGACTATGATGACCAGAGTCCGAGCCAACGAGCGCTTCACAGCAGAAAGAAGTTCAGCCAGTATTACTGCTCCTTGAACTACCAAAAGCAAAGAGGAAGAAGTTAGTCATTAAAATATAATATTTCTTTTATTAACTACTGCATGCAATTATAGTATGAGAGTAGACATAGAAAGTAGGCTATTAAAGTGCATAATCGTTTTATTATCTACATCTGGAGTTAGCTTTCAGAAAAGATAGGTTGATTGCAATAAAAATAAACTACAGAAAAATTTTACATCCAGCCTAGATACTCTTCCAAGCAAGTCAACCAACAAAACCTTCTGCACCATGGATATGGCCAATTAGCAAAGTCATAATGGCATTTTACCTGCAGAGTTTCATTTATATGCATCCAGCCTGAAACTCAAAACTAGAGTAAAAGAATTTTATGTAAAGGGAATCTCTTAAGATGGATTATGAGACTATGGGTTGAATACTAAGAGTTGTCTACAATGCTGTCATGTTGAACAAGGAGTTTCAAAGTATCTTTCCAAGGCCAATACCAATTGTGAGAAATTAATTACAAGCTACACTGAGCAAGTCCTATTTTAAGCTTAAAACCAGCACTGCAGCACAGAATGTAGCATTCTATATACCTAAGACACTACTCTCAGGAGTCAGAGAAAGCAACAGCATTTTAGCTTTAGAAGAACACAGAGCATGATGTTTACAACATACAAAAATACAGGAACTCTGGTTCCCTGTTCTTCGTTCTGAAACAATCCTCAGGCAATCATATAGCTAACATGTATCTGCCACCCCAATTAGCATAAGCCATTAGTGCTCTGCCCCCTCAATCACCCTGCACGATGCAACTGCCACCTACCGGACTCGCCCGTGTAGCGGATGTTCTGGAACTCGGCATAGAACACTGCTTTCTCCAGCATTCCCAGGAAGATCACGGCGCCAATCCAGAACTGGATCCTCAGGAGATCCCGCCAGTAACAGGCTGACCACGCAAGCCACAGAACCCCGAAGAACACGTACACAATACACATCACCATGAAAAACTATTATGCAAAAACAAGAAAGAAATAGGAACGTTAGACCCAGAAAAACAACTTCCTTGTTTCCATTCCACACCTGTAAGACAACTCTATTTTCTCCCCTAGCATAGCAACTTTGGAAGTTTTTAAATAGACAAGCGTTGTTTCATTTGTCTTCTCTGGACTCTTTGACAGCGAGAGTCTTTCAACAAAGGAAATAAGAGTAACTGTATTACTGCGCAGTTTTTCCCTTGAAGAATAGTCTGCCAATTTATTCACAAGCAATTTTTTCTAAGGAAGATGCATGCTACTAGATTCCAAAAAGGTAAGAATTCAAGCAAATCATCAAGTACTAGAAACCCTAGTCATTCTCATGTATTGTTCTATTAATAACTTCATCATACATTTACAGTACTCTGCAAATAAACTCACAGGCCACCTTTAGACACCATTCCACAGAACAGAGATAAGCAACTAATGCTTGTATGCCCTATGTTCAAATAATTTGACAACTTTTCTCAAAGGTCATTTCCAGTTTTTGACCAAGTTTTATGCCAGCAAAAAAACTGCAGCTGAGAAAGAAATCTAGATATTCATTTAAATATTAACATTTTGTGATTTTGGTTTGGTTCAGTGTTACTTGCTTCAGAAGAACTTTTCATGGTACGTCTCATACAGCAAACAACAAGCTTGACAATGTTACTCAATGCTGAATTTTCTAATCCTAAGAAAAGGAATTAGGAGAGAGTTAAGACATTAAGTGAATAGCAGGAAGTAGTTAGACAAAGCATAGGACAGTGCTTAATAATCAAGCAGTCTCCTCTTTCAGAAGGAAGATTTTTTTTTAAACCAAGCAAACACTGAAATCAGCTGCATAATCCATCAAAACTTTCACAAACTGACAACACCTTCCTTAGGAGAGTAGCTTACTGATCCTTACACATTTTCCCACCTGACCAATCCATGCAGTTCAAATGCTAAGAACCTAGGTGAGATAGTTCACATAAAGATGCTCCACTGAGAAAACATTTAGAGATACGGATTCTTTTCTGGTCCTGTCACGTGGGAAATGGTGAATTACACACTGGTGAATTACATTTCAATAGAGCTGCTGGAGACTTTTTGCTTCTGCAGGAAGTAAAATGTGTGTTTCAGACATGCTGCCAGGCTCCACTATTGACAGGCTGCTCTTGCCAATACAGTCAGGCTAGAGACCTTACTTGTTATTGATCCCCAGCTAAAGTCTGTCTTCACTACATCAACATTTTAAGTTCCTTTATTGTTTAGCATTCTCAACAGAAGAAACTAGAAACCAAGTCAATAACTCCATTGAATAAAAAGGGGATTAGCTCTTTGTAGCTCAATTATGCTTTCACTGCTAGGCAGTATTAAAGACCTCCTCAGGGGGTGTAAGACAGCTGGTGGAGGAAGCAAGATTAAGCTGTAAAAGAACAAAGAAAGCAGTGACAAACAAAAGGGTTCCTGCAAACAAAAGCATGGAATAGCAGATTTTCTAAGATACGAGCTCAGGAGAATAACAGCACCAGTAAAACTTCTCAGTTTAGTGCTAATAATACTGATAACTTCAGGAACAACAAATTAACAACCATTAATTCAAACAATCCAGAGAAGGACAACATTGGCAGCACATGCAAGGAACTGTAATCTGGGCCTGTTTCCCCTAAACTGTACTTAGTACAAAAAAATCCCAACCAAATAAAAATAGCCCATCAAACCAAAAAACATCCTCAGCTAACTTTTTTCTCCTGAGATACTGGCTCTGTGTTTCCTCAAGTATGACAGCAGAGTATTTAATTGACATTCAAATCAACTGACAATTTTATAGACCAAAGAAAAGCTGGTTTACTTACAATCATCAGAGGGTAGTCTGCAAGTGAAAGATACTCATATGGCCCCTTCAGTTCTACTGTCACTGTCAAAAGACAATCCAATCAGCAAATCAAACAAGAACCAAAAGGAGGAAGCCAGGTCCTTTCACTTCAGTGTAAAGAAATTCCACATCTTCACATGGCCTTTAAATCTTAACTTGCACTTCAATAAAGAAAGCTAAGACTCATAACATACTCAGCCAAAAGCATGCAGTTAAAATTACACACCCCATTGCCAAGTAACTCATGGCAGTACTTAAAAGTAATTTCTGCTGGAGACTCACGTATAACAGGAAAAATTCAGAAACACGTGTAAGTTCACTTTTTAAGGGGATTTTTAAACTTCTCTAAAGTTTGAATAGGTTATCAATGCATTGTTAAATATAATATCAAGGTGATAATTATGATCTTTGTACTCTATGTTTTGGTTTATTAGTATAGATCACTGTATTGGTCTGCACGTTTCTGAAACAAAACACCAAGCCTCAAAATTGAAATGCTTGGGATTGACTCGTCTTGATTTCTATCAGTAAACTGACAGAACAGTCTTAGGATCTTCAAGACAGAAGCAATCACCTCTTAAGTGAGCTGTAGGAATATTCTACCTATGTGAAGTGAAAGACAGTGTCTTATAAAATTGAACCATACAGTATATACTAAGAGTACCTTAGACTATTTATGCTGGGAATAGATAAAAATGGTGCTGTATTTTCTGTTTACTATACAAAGAGCTATCTTACTTGTAAAGAGCTTGTTCTGATACGAGGAAGGTGTTGTTCTCTCAGTTCTTTTAAGTCTGGCAGTAGAATCCTTTGTAGTTGTAAGTCCAATTTGCACAATAAATATATATGGCCCATCTCGCCAAGTTTTGATAACAGCATTCATTGCCTGAAAATAAAACATCACATAAACAGTGCACAGCTGAGAAGACAAGAAAAAGACAGAAGTAGACTAGCCATATACGGGTGGTATCTTCCATGTAAATATAAATTTTGTCTCTTCCAAGACCTGATAAGTAAATTTTAAATGTACTTATTAGACATAACACTTAAAATTTAGTTGTTTGATTCCTGAAGAATCCTTAAAGACCTGGGAGGTGATCAGGACTTTTTTTTGCAAATTTAACACTGGCTTACTGCAGAAGTACTCAAAGGTACTGCAAAAGCTACAAAGAATTCAAGAAAGCATCACATGCCTTTTCACTACAGAAGCATTAGGACCACCAAGTACATTCCCGCTGAAGTCAATTGCTTGGGAACTGCAGAGCTACATAACTCATCTCCCTGTGAAGGTTGAATTTTACAGCATAATATATAAGTAGCTGAGAGGTAAAAGATCTCCATAGTAGCCATTTCCTATGGACACTACACTACTACAGTCCCTGCAACAGCTCTCCTACCTGCAAAGCTCAAACCCTGCCAGTGAACTAACAGAGGAACCTTGTCCAGATAAATATTTGCACCGTAAAACAAATCAGAGATCTCTTTGAGCTCCAGCTTACAAAACTGTAAATTCCACAACTAAAGAAGCTCTAGACCTCTCAGAAACCACAGTATTTACTAAGAGCTTTAAAGTTAAAACTAAGACCATCTACATGTATGCCACTCGCAAGACTGCTGCAGAGCTGCAACAAGGATTTTTTTATAATGGCCTCTCCAAGAGAAATTCAGTATTAAGAGCATGCTTTTCTTTTAAGAAACCTCTTGACTTTCAAGACCCAAAGGAAATAGAATATTATATATATTAAAAAGTTTATGCTAATATTAACTAAACATAAAATTTAGAAACACAGTAAACTTGAAAGAAAACGGATACATTTATATACACAAATTTTGCCTTTAAAATACCACCTTTTCTTCCTGCATTGATTCTTTACTCTGCAATGGCACACATCTACTTATGTTTTAGCTTTAAAATCAATGGCACTTTAAGTACACAAGGAGTAAAATACATTTTATTTCTTGGCATCCAGGATGTTCAATTTGAAAATTATTTTGAAAATTGTTCCTGGTTAAGTCTTGAATGTTACATATAATAAAACTACTAAGGGACTTGAAAATCAAAAGCAATCAGTCAACTTTTTAAATACAATGTTTCAAAAAACTGACTAAAGACAAAATCAAATGTATTCTGTAAGAATTAGTCATCATTTAGAGAAGATAATTCCAATGGAAAAAGAAATTAATTTTTTAATTTATATAATTGGTTTGAATAGCATCAGTTCTGTCGTTCACATGCAGAAGAAGCAGTTATTCTTTTTACTTCTCTGTTTTCTGGTTTTCCACACAGCACTGATCTAGTTTCAAGCTAAAAATTCCAAGCATCAAAAAACCATATGATATGCTAGCAAGAATTACTTAGACAAAGAAATATAAATTTAAAAAGGCAAACCAAAACAAAATAAGACTGCTGAATTACAAGCCATGATTAAACTCAGTATACATACAGTTTTATCTGTCACCATCGTGTGATTTCCTGCACTCTCCTTCTTATCTTTTAAGCCCTTAAGGAGAAGACAAAAAAAAAACAACAGAAAAATGGATAAATCAATATGCCAAAACTACCTCTTCCATGACTACACTCACTCATTAGAAAGAAATGAAAACTACCTCTTGTTTCTCAGGTGATAGAGGCTCTGGATGAACAAATTCTTTATAGAAAATCTGCAAGATATAAGAAAGGTGAACCATTTATAGAGCATTTATAGGCACTTTAACATTTATAGACACTTCACACAGTCACACAACATTACTATAACAGCTTCCAGTAAAGTTCATTATTCTTTGAACAGCTGTATTAGAGAGCTTTCATTTTTCTAAATGAAACAATTGTCCATTTATGCAGGGAGTCTTGAATACTTAACATTTCGTAATTTGAGAGCTACTTTTCCTCCCCTCAAGTACCATGTATCTATTTTTAGAAACCAGACATGATAGCAGCAAAGCTAATTTTGTTTTTGAAATACAAATCAGTTGGGTATCCCCATTACTAGATAAAGACTACACAAACAGATAGAAGATTTTGACATTTCTGCCTTAATCTATGCAAAAGTAAGTCCCTAGATAAGTGAGTGCCTATTAGAGATCCAGATTTTGCCAACTCTCCCAAACAATGGTGACTCAGAATCTAGTGAAACAAGAAACTTCTTCCACAAGAAAAAAGCTAAATCATCTAGAGAAGAAATTCCTGTCAAATTTCAGAAACTATTATCTGAGAAGAATATATTGTTAAAAATTCAGTAGACTTTTCAGAGGACTTGGATGAGGAAGAATTTACTTAAAGACTTTTAAACCCTTAAAGACTTTCATGAGCATGTTTAGCTAGGATGCCAAAGCTCATGTTACACAGCTAAACCCACAAGATCTCTTCTACAAAACTAAGTAAAAGTAGAACTGACATTTCTCATATTATTAAACATAAAAAGCATGCATCACAGAGTTTCTTCTTTCTTTTTAAAAACCTTTCAAGCCATCTTCATGCATCAAAGGAATTAGAGACATGCATGCAGATTATTAAAAGTCATATTTAGGCATTATATTTTTTCTCAATAAAAAAAACTCACCAAAAATACCAAAAAACAACCCACAACACTAGGTTCAACAGCTATAAGACATTTCCCAGTATTTTCTATCCATAACCTTTTGTCTAAATGAGGAATGGCTAATTATACTGGTATTGTCATCAGCCTGTTGATATACAGCTGATGTCTGCACATCATTGCCAATGCCAATTCTGCACTGTCTTCTTGCTTTCACTTGAATTGTTTCAAACATGTTCTAGCACTACTGTTTTTCATTTTTAACCTGCTACCAGTGCTTACATAACTCATTTTTCAACATTCATTTCCATTATTCTAAATGAACATTGTTTGAGTAATAAATGCCTGTCCTTCACTGATTCAAGTTTAGTGGGATCTTTACTCTTCTGCCACTTCTACTCAACCAGCAGTAGCCTCCTGTAAATGAAACAAATCCAGAATACAAAACCATAAACTAAAAGAAGCACTGAACTTTGCATCACTTTTCCAGTGATTTGGTTGGGGTTTTTCACTAACGTGAGCAAAATGTTGGAGAGTAAGCCAGAAGTGAAGGAAAATTAAGCAATCATCATCACAGCTTGGTTGTCATAAACAGATAAAAAGAAGTACCTCCCAACCAACAGTGATACTTACATAGGATGCTAATAGATCTAACAGGAATTACTACCTTCTCTATATATTGTGTAAGACAGCAGAGCAAACCCTGAGGTTTGTACCCATACCTGAGGCCTGAAGAGCTCAGAGCAGTTGTGAAAGAGGAGAGAAGAAGTGGCATAGTATCCTGACCAACCCGGATGCTCTTCAGCCGTAGTCCCAAAATAGTTATCTGCTTGTTCATCCTGCCAAACAGAGTAGAACCTAGGTTAGCATCACGTATTTCAAATGGTTTATCTCAGTAGACAGCTGCAAGACCTGGAAAGCTCCATAGTTTCACTCTGCACACACTCTTGAATCAAATTTAGTAGAATAAAGGCATCAAAACCACACAAGGTTATAAAAATTGACAATATACAGGCTTTGAGTAAGAATTAAGAAGTGGAGGTGCAGCAGAAAATATAAACTTCTGTCTACAGAAATAAACTCTGCATTATTATTTTCAAGAGTGAAGACTCAGTCCTGTGTTAATTAGTAGTTACAACTGCCATAATAAATAATTTAAGTAAACATGGAGAAATATTAACTACAGAAAGCAGTTATGTTCTACCAATTCTGACAGAAACACTACACATTTTGTACAAATTGCTAATGCTTGCAGTGTGCATCCATAAAGAACAGGATTTAGATTTAACATGTAAATATTCAATTTTTTCTATTCATTGTCATTAAGCATTCCTTCAAATATTTTCAACTAACATAAACTTATTTTAGAGTCAATGTATTCACTTAAGTTCCTGGGTTTAAAACAACTCTGACAAACACTTCCACTAGACCCAAAACCCCAAAAGAGTTAGCAACTGCAGCAAGCTGTCAATCATTTCAATTCTATTCCAGAAATTTGTTATCTTCCAATGGAAGAATGTGTCTTTCAGGTCCAAATCGCAACCTGGATGCAAGGGAAACATCTCTAATCCCTTCCTCCCAAGATCTGCTTACCCCTAAATATCATAACCTATGTTTTTCCACTGAATTCTTACCCCAAAGTTGAAGACTTCATTATAGCAGTCAGAGTATCTTAAGTACCAAGTAACATTGAAACTCTGGGAGGGTTCACAAGATTTTTCATCTCCTTCAACTAAAAAAAACCAAACAAACAAAAAAAATCAAACATGAGCTATGTAAGACACCATCTGCCTTCCAGGTTTCCAGGTTTTTCCTCCCATTCTATGCAAAACCAACATAATTAAATTTTAAACACGATACTGAAAGCAAAACAATAGAAAAATATTTTCCTCGAGTAACTCATTACTGTTCAGTGAAAGAAAGAAGCATGTGAATAGAATTCCATTATAACATTATACAATTCTATTAAAGAGCTGAAGATAATTTGGAAACTTTTTGTTCTGAAGACAATCAAGGATGTTTCAGGTGCAGCAGAAACTGCAAATACTAAATGAGAACAGCAGTGCATCCAATACACAAAAAGGATCTTCCTTTCAGAGACAGGGGCACATGTAACAGTCAGAGAAAGCTAGGAACAGGTTAATACTAAGCAATTTCCACATGTAATTTAAATATACCAATGCCATCACCAAGGAAATGAAGGTAGGACTGTGCCAGTCAACATCCACCCTCCCAAAAGAAAAACAGATACCTATACATTAGCCCATGCTGCCAAAGCTGCAATGCTACTTAAAACAGCAATAAGACAACCTTCCCCTTTGATTTACTTCAGTAACAATATGCATGAGAAGTGAAACAAAAGATTTTCCCTCTAGTCAGGAAGGGTTGTGTGGGTTTTTGTGTTTCAAATCTCATTCTTAAACTAAAGCCCAACGAAGAGAATTTGACATTAAGAAGGCAAGCTTGACCCTTAAATAAAATCAGCAGTGACTATTCAGAGTCTTGGAAGAACCATTTAGATGATTACATCTGTTTTTCCCCAGTCAACAAATGGCAAAACTCTTATGAGTTAGCAGAATACTTGCAGTGGCTAAGAAGTTCCCACAACTTTACAGGCAACATTCATATGAGAGGATGCATCCACAACTTTTTTACATATACACTTTTAAGGAATGTTTCCATACTGACTGAACACTGCAGGTAGAAATAGCAATTAGAAGGAAAACTCTGCCACTCTTAACATCTCATGAGTACTAAAACACGTATATGTACAGCTAAAAACTCAACTGAGTTTCTAACACCAAAAATTTAAGCAAAACCACTGAAAAAAATGAGTTTCCCTATGACACCTTCTGGTAAGCATGAAAACAAGGCATACATGTTCCACATTGCCCCAGACGTTGCAGAGGGCACAACAAAGAAACTAAAGGACAGCACAAGCACTGCAGTGACATGGGCAGATGGCAAATTCTTTGATGACACAAGCTCTTCTGATAAACTGACCAAATGGGGAGTATCTCAAAAAAAGTGCTAGCAAAAAATAAGATTAAAAAATACCTTTTTAATACCTTTTCCTCTGTGACAAATAAATAGGCAACTACCTATTCAGCAGTAGCAACCACAAAGGTAGAATAGGTCACCACAACAATCCACAATATCTGCGAACACCAAAACTACAGAAACCTTGAACAGGAAGTACTCCAAAAGTGAGAAAAAGTATCCATGGCATTTACTGAATTCAGCAATATGGAAATCTAAGTTCCTTAGCCTTCAAACAAAAGCCAGTAATATTCCACTTGAATGCAGTCTTTGTACTCATCTACAGAGAGCAGGATTTTTATCAGGAATCTATCACATTTCCATTCTATCCTATACAAGAAACTAAATGCCTTCTAGAAAAGCAGATAAAAATAAATTCATTATTGACAACACTACATGCCATCAGCAATCCTCCCAGTCAAAAGTAGAAAGCATCAGACACCAACATGCCATAGAGATTAAAAGGAAAAAAAAAAACCCACAACAAACAAAAAACAATGAAAATCAAGAAGAGGGGAAGAAAAGGAGATATGGAGATGCAGGTGCTTGGGAAAACCATGAACAACACATGAGCAAGAAGGGTGATATTGTCCACACAAACATCACACCGCAGACAGAAGACGCAACAGACAGGAAACAAAAGGAGACCAGTTTCCACAGAGACATGGGCAGAAAAGAAAAACCACATAAAAGCTGAAGCTTCCCAGTATCAGGTGCAGTTAAAGTTTCATCTAGGCTGAGAAAATGAGTAAGTTCCCAGCCTTTGTTCCTTCCTCTTTCAGTGATTCATTTTCCAACTTCATGTAAATCTTTTCATCACACTGGTATGTAAAACAGCTGTTTTCACGCAAGAGTTTTAAGGCTTAATGCCTGCGTAAAGATTGACAGTACAGTGTAATTCAATTCCACATCAGGAGCCAGGGGGTCGAATTCTCACGGACAGATCTGCCTTACAACAAATAATTTTTTTTCCATGCCTTAGTTCCTTCTCTCAGTTATTTTGGCACAAGTATATTTACCACACTCTTGACTTCAGAGACCTGTATCTTAGATCACGTGTCACTACGAGTACACAATTTCTCTTAAACTTTAGACGAGAAAGCCTAAAACCTACCAAAGCACCAAAATGCCCTTTCAACCCCCCCTCCTTTTCCAAAGCAGCAGATTTCTAATTTTGATCCTGCAGCTGTACACTTGCAATTGTCTCACTGCAAGATGTGAACCTCATGGTCTCAGCTACACTTGTCAAGGGGGAAAGCCCTAACATTGAAGTGATAGAACTTCATCAATAACCACTCAAATACTACCCTCATATTTCAGATTCATGTGGGATCAAGAGAGGCACTTCAACAAACTCTCCTTGAAACACTGTCCCAAGAAAGGCATGTACTGGAAATCAAACCCGAAAAACAACAAGGTAAGTACAGGCACCAGACAGAGACTAAATAGCTTTCCCCTCATGGTAAAAACTGGTGCAAATAACCACCTAAAGCATTCAAAGTGCATGGCAAAGATTTCACATCTTTCTAAGGCAGCTGGTCACTTCTGTAACATCTTACTGACATCTAGATGCTGTCCTCATGTTCACAGGTAAGAGGGTATTTCACAGAAACTTTCCTTGGAGTAGTAACCTACATAACCCATAGACCTGGCCAGATCAGCAAAGAGCAATACAAAGAAGAAATGGGAAGGCTGCCAACATGTTTGCTTGACAGAACAAATGCAATGATCACACTCATACACTGGGATCAGGAGGAGAAAACACATCTCAGGAGAGCTCTACTGCAGTGTGCAACATTCCCTTACTACACCCAGAAGCACTCAGCTAAAAAGGAACAAGGCTTCAAAAAACATTGCCTTCTGTAATTTTATCAGTATACAAACAGGCCCTGTCCAGCTGGCACCAGATCTCCTAGATAAGGGAATTTAACTAATCTTAGATAGGAAAAGCACATCTCACAGGAGAGTGCAGCACACCCCACACGACTACCCACTATCTGAAACAAAGTGGTGCTCCCATTGCCCATCTTGCCCTCTCCACAGACAGCACCAATAGAGCCATTCATTTCTGCTACAACCTAAACAGATCACAACTGGGAAGGTCCAAAGCTGTTAACACACTCAATCATATCAGAGCTGTGGCTTTTGTGCAGTGCTAGATTAGCTGTCACTGCAGCCAGTGCAGTTAAACACTTCACAGTGTTTTGAATTCCAAATGTTAAAAATAGGCAGGGCACCAAAAGGCAGAGAGAGCAGGTTAATCCCTTGTAACCACTTACATCTCAGGAAAATGGTAGTGTTGCTGAAGAGAATCTTCCCAAAGCTAAACTTCTTCCCCTGCAAAGGAACAAAAAAGGAAGAGATATTAGTGGGCTTGATGCCTTATCAGCCCTAAAATCACAAGCCAAACAAGTCAGAAATTATAAAAAGCAGTTACCATTTATTTACAGTCCTCCAGGTGCACTTAATGGTGGAGTGCACACGTGGTGTAGGGCTTAGACACTTTTGTAAGTTCAGCAAATTAGCATCATTGACAAGAATCCCCAATTAGAAGTACAGTAAATGAAGTAATTCCCCTCTTGGTTCGACCCCTACTGAAGCCTCCCCCCTGCTTCTAGCCCCACATTGTTTATGTCTAAATACATGGGAAAGTGAAATGTCCTTGGTTCACTAAAGAAACGAGATTATGGTAGGATTCCAGAAATGTGTTTCTCTAACCTAACAGGGTAGAAGTACTGAAGTTAGCTAAGAAATTATATATGTATACAGTAATAGTCTACAGAGCTACTAATAGAAAAAAAATATATAAAATGCAAAAATATTTTGGCATTAGGCTTAATGCCACTGAGCTTAAGTAAACATAATCTTCCATTCTGAGTTTTAAGTCAATACAGTAATGAAAGCAAATGTCAAACCTGGAGCCAGACTTACTGGACTTTCCAGTCATGCTTCACCGTTCTTCAACATACTCTTAGAAATGGTTTAACAGGCTTGGGGCTTTTTGATCTGCAAGCGGAATCAACTTCACATTGACATTTGCTGAAATGATTACCATTTTCTTGCTGATGAGATGGTCTGGACCATCCAACAAAAAATAAAATTCTGTTCTAAGAACCAACAGGAGTGTTCACCGCGATCCTTCAGTTTTGTTCCTGAAGCTCAAAAACCTCACATAAAGTGCATATTACTCTCACTGCCTGATAAAGCCCGACCGATTTTGAGCAGCTTTCCTTTCAAATTCAAGCACGCAACGCAGAGTTTATCCGAAGTAAAAAAAAAAAAAATAATAAAAAAAAAAATCCCTAAATCCCTTCACCTTCCCTAAGGCCTACACCTCTCAGCCCGGGCCACGGCGCTGCCCGACGGTGCGGGCCGCCAGCCCGGCCGCACGGGGCAGCCTCCCCCGCACAGGGCCCACCGAGGCCGGGCACCAGCCGGGGAGGACCCTTCCTCCTTCCCTCCCTTCCCAGGGGCCTCATGAGCAGGAGCGGCTCTCCCTCGCCGCCCATCGGACTATTTCCCGCACAAGCCTTCTCCCCCCGGCCGCCACCGCCGATCCGCCAGAGACGTCTCCAGTCTAGCAGCAGTGCAGGAGGCAGCCACGGCCCCAAGCCCCCGCACCAGCTCCGGGTCAGGCTCCACAGAAGCGCGGGCCGGGCAGAGATCCCCCCGACCGCAGCCGTCCCGCCCGGGGAGGACGCGCGGAGCAGCCGCGGCCTCCCGCCCGCACACGTTCGCTCCGACCGTCGCCACACCGGCCGGCCCGGCGGCTGCGGGCCCGGCCCCGCTCCCCGCACTCACCAGGAGCACCGGCAGCCGCCATTTGGAGCGCTGCCCGGCGCCCGCCGTGCCCGCCAGCAGCAGCACCGCCAGCAGCCGCAGCAGGACGGCTCCGGGCCGCCGCCGCTCCCCGGAACGCGGCGCCGCCGCCATCCCGCCCTACGGAGCCGCCGCCGCGCTGGCCGCGCCTCTTCCGCTCCCCGCGGAGGGACGCGGCGGTCGGGGGCCGGCGAGAGCGGCGCTGGGCGGAGCCGCTCCCCGGCTCGGCCCGGGCTGTCGCCGCCCCCGGGTGTCACTCGCCAGCCCGGTCGCGCTGCAGGCCCGCGGCGTTCCCCGGCTGGCGCGGTGGGTCACCACCCCTTCTCTCCGCGGGGGTCGCTCGGGGCAGCTCCGTCATGGAGGCGGGGACGCCGGGGGGAGTCAGGTAACGCAGCCTGGGGGACGATCCTCGGCCAGCTGTCTCCTCGCTCCCGCTGCTGCCGGGGTGGCTCCACCGGTTTCCGCGGCGAGCGGCGGAGTGCGGACGCGGCCCCATCCAGCGGGTCGGGGCTGGGGGGCGGCCGTGCCCGTGCTGTCCTCGCCGCCCTGCCCGGGCACAGCCTTCCCGCGGCGGAGCGGGGCAGCGAGCGGATCCACAGCGCCGGGGGTAGCTGGGGCTGCACCGCCTTCAGTGCGCCAAGAGACGCGCACGAACTTGGAGCAAAACCCGAAAGGACGTACGTGTCTTCAAGCAAAAATGGGAAGGGCTAAGTGATCTAAATATACGGTCACTGTGAGATCTCAAATAATAATCCAGGACTTACAATTGCGGCTGAGCCTCAGTGGGTACCGTCTGCTTTTTCTATGTTGCATATATGTAATTAATAAGTATTCCATAAGCATCAGTGCCTTATCTGCCAGAAGTACTTTATTCCCTTCCATCTGTGTCTGAACTCAGCATGATCTGGGAAATATTTTGGTGATAGACACTACTGACAGCCCATTTTCTTTAAGGCAAATGAAAAAAATTACTGTTATCTAATAAATCTAAAAGTTACTTCAAGGCCTAAAGATAACAGAGCTGTCAGCAGGACCATCGGAAGCCTCCCTCCTTTGTCGGTCCCACTGAAGGTTGAACAAAAGGGTGCATAATTTCTTCTTTTCTGCTAGTCCTCCTCATTTCTCCATTCTTATTACTGGAAAATAATAATTAACTGTAATGACTGCAGAAGGAGGTCTGGCTTCAAAATGCAAATCCGTAAGAATTCAGCTATGCTAGAATTCAGCTCTGTTAGTCATAGATGCAATCGTTTCTCAATATTTCAGAGTTTAAAAGGAAATGGTTCAGCATGAAAATAAATGTGTAAGAAACTCTTCCCATATCTAAACACAGTAATTCAAGGTCCATCACATTTTATGTTTTCTGCAGTTTTCTGCACTGTTTTTAATCCTGACCACTCTTGAAAAGGACTCCCATCATCTTATCATTCAGCAGGTGTTTGATGGACACATTTAAACACTTTATTTGTCTGCTCTTTCTAGTGTCCAAGATGAGGCTGTGGACAAAAGCAACTTTAAGAAATGCAACCAGATTGCTTTTTACAGGTATGGAGAACTGTAGCGTGGCAGTTATTTTTAAACTAATAGTAAAATATATACGAAGTAGTTACACATTGGCTTCTAATCACAGCAAGTCTGCTACTTTCAGGTTTTATCTTTCAAAGGTGTGCATTCTACTTACCTATCAGCAAGCAATAATCAGCAGACTTTAAAATGTGTAGTCTCACACCCAGAATGTCTTCTGTTAAAGTTCAAAAGGATCAGTCCTCTCATCTGACAAAGCCCCAGCAATATTTTAATTATAAGTGCACTGAGATGCGGGTTGTTCTGTTGATGTGGATGTTTCTTGACTATCTGTAGTTCAAAGCAGCAGGACACTCAATAGAAATTATTAGTCTGTGACAATAGCATGTGTGATTACAGTCCTATTGAGTAAGTACCTTGGCCAGAATGCAGTGTCAAATCTAAATTCTAGCTCACTAGTCCCATAAAGCTAACCTTATGCTATCATATTTCTCATCCCATTTCTAACTGTGCTCCTGACCCTTTTCTTCCTTCCATTGTGTTCCTTCCTGTGTTAACTGACTGAAAGAAATGAGTGCCCATTGTTACACCAGTTAGTCACTGACATATTTGGTTTATTAATTAAGAAGATTGTCTTTAGGGTAGCCTCCAAGACACTTATCTTCAAATAGTTCATAAAACCTAGGCTTGGCATGGACAATTCTACAAGCAGTTGAAAGAGCCTTTCTTTAAGGATCTCTGACCTAAAAACATTATTAGGGCCAAAAGCTGTAGTCAAAACTCTGTAGTCATCAGACTTATTGAGAAACAATTTCCTTGGTGCATATTTGGAGGTTACAAATTACAAACACACACTCTTTCATTACCCTAGAATGTAGAAGATGCTCATTGGGGAGTTACAGGGATATGCGACAGAAAATGAAAAACAGATTATTCAACTGAAATTCTAGAGATAAGTGAAAGAACAATAATAAGCTAAGAACTGGACACTTGAATTAAGACTATTATTGTTATAAAAGACCATATAGAGTGGTGATGGATGAACCCCTGAACCCCTCTAACATCTCATTTGTAAGCATTTTGGTGTGCTCAGAACTATATTCCTTCTTTTTCCTCTTGACTTGAAGTGCTAGTAATTGTATTTGAAAAAATTCAACACAAAATTATTAATTTACAATTAATAACAATTTACATAGCAATATTATGTCCCTCTGTATGATATAAGCTACAAGAACTGGGGAGACCAAAAATAATTTCCTGTCTTGACAGGCGTCAGAAACGTCTACATCCTGGAAAATCCTTGTATCGGGTGTTGTTGGATTCAGTCACATTAAGTGATGAGAATGTCAAATTCCAAATCTTTCATGAGGAGAGTAAGGTGAGATACCACATAGCATAAGAGGGTGCTTACAGAAAGAGCAGTGAATATTGTCAACAAGAGTGATAATATTTGCAGGTTTGGGGATTCTTCCGTGATAGATATTTGAGAGGTAATGCAAACTATCAGCTAAATATGTACTTACTAATCAGTGTTTAACTTAAAAAATTAATGGCTTTATGAAAAAAGAGAGTTCTGAATAGAATACTTTTTATCTGAAAAATATTTTAAATTCAGAGTCTTCTCTGCTATTTCAAAACAATATTTTTTATCTGTAATGCCAGATACCAGATTAAAGAGTTAAATTAAAAGGCATTGCTTCTTGAAATGGGTGAAGTAGAGTTAGCTGGTATAAATTCATATGGATTATGATTTTTACTCTTAAGAATGCTAAGAACATTAAATCAGAAAGCAGGCATGTTTTGGTTTTTTCCAGATGGTAGGTGTTTGGTGATGCTGTGTTAAAAATAAGTAATTTTAACCCTTACAAGTTTATCTGTTTGTTTGCTCACAGGTTCTTCTACAAGTAGAAATTTATGAAATAGAAGGCAATATTTTCAGGCTTAAAATCGATGAGGCATCTCCCCTCAGAGCAAGATACAAAGTTCCTGATGTTCTTATAAAGGAACCTACCACCCAGAAGTAAGTGATGGGTGATTAAAGTGATGATGATTTAGTATCTTAATATCTTATACAGCTTCCTCTTTTATATTACAGTACAGTTGTCTCTCTACAATATCAAGTTGTTACAGGAAGAGAAAACAAAAATGCATGTGGTTAATTTATGTTCAAAAAATCACGTTTTGAAAAAAAAAAAAATCATAAAATACTTAGGAGAAAATTTTATCATACACATAAGAAAACCTGAGCCTGTTTGACCCAATCAGAAAATAGCCTACTTGTTACAATGCAAAGTTTTTTCCTAAGGCATTACCTGTTAATGTGAAAGGAAAGCAAGCTCTGGATAGTTTCCATGGCAGTTCTGTAGCCACTTTTTGCACTATGCAGTGAACCCTGAGCACAGCATGTATTTCTGGCCTTCTTTGGCTCAACATTAGCCTTGAAGTTTGTGTAATATATGCAAATATTCTTAGGCCATCTTTTGTATCAATTGTTATTTAGTTGCAGTGGGTTTCATGTGCTGCTGATTCATATAAAGCTGTTGTTGCTTTTCATTTGCCAGACTGTTGATATCCCACAAGGAGGCAGGTCTTTTGGTACTGTCAAGTGTTAATGAGAACTACAAACTTCAAGTCACAGCAAACCCCTTCCAAGTTGAGCTGCAGTCCAAGGGTGAGACTGTTATGAGCATGAACTCCAATGGGTTGTTGTATTTTGAGCACCTACAACCACCTTCCAGTGACAGGTACAGCATCTGTGTACCACATCATTGTATATACTGATTGTGTTGTAGCTGAAGATAAACAATTCTATGCAATTGCAATTTCTGAAAGCTCTTACGCACTGAAACATGACTTCTCTTTTACTTCAGAAGTACAGTAAATAAAAGGGGAAGTTTTAACAAACAAATTCCAGATAAATTAGCTGCAGACTGCTTTAATCCCTTGCAGCAGCCACGTGCAAAATGCTAACCATATTTAATGGCCAATTCTACAAAGCACTAAAGTATCCTGGTACCCCTTGTCTTTCTTGGGAATGAGTGATGGTAGGTAGTATGATGAGGTTATTAGTTTCAGGGTTTTTTCTCACTAGATGTACTATTTAAGTAAGTGTTATCCACTAGAAGTCAAGTTTTGTTCAACTAGCAATGTGCCATCTAGTTGCAAGATGTCATAGGTTAATCATACTACAAAGTGCTGGAAGGATGAGAAACCTTGGTGTAGGACATGTCATGATTAAAAAATGGGCATAGGAAGAGTCTCTCTTGTGGAGCATCATTTTAAACATTGAAATTAACAGAGAGCCCTTAGCAGAACGATAAAGAAGTGAGGATCATCTGGGCAGGTAAGATGCTGATGCAGATAGACATAAACATGAAAAGCCAAGAAGTCAACCTAACTCAAGTATTGAGTGAAGGTTATTTTAAGGCACTGAATATTAAAATGACTTGCAAGTTTTCACCAAAAGGCTTACATAATGGATAAAGCAATGCATGGTGCTATTTTGAGTTTCTGTTTGAAATCCTTGCTTATGTTAACAATAAACTGATTATCTCTATGTATTTGTTTTCACTAGAAAATCTACAGCACAAAATGAGGAGGCAGCAAGTGATCCCTCTAAGGTAACCCATACTTACTGCAATTCCAGCAGGAATATTTTGTAAAAGAAAATTAAATTACATGTTCATTTTGCCCTGTAGTATGTTTACAAATACAGTCTAACTATAAAAAAGGACCTGGTATAACATAGTGAGACATTTTATAATAGTTGAAGGAAGGTTTATGTGTTTTACCATGTCTGTAGAAGGCATCAGTCCCGTAGATTTAGCACAATTTTTTTTCTATAGCCTTTTTATTTTTACTAATTTATTTCTCTTTTGTTCTCTTTTTTGATCTGGAGTAGATGTGTGAAAGGGACTTTTGTGGTGATATTTGTTTTTCAAAGAGAGTTTCAGAAGAACAAGATCTTTTTTCTAACAGTCAGAAAATATGCCTCCACATACATTCAGGCTTAATATTCTCTCTTAAAATAGACCAGGTCCTGGCAGTGCATAGAGGCACATAGCAGTTTTCCCAGGAGGCTGAGCTGTGTCTGTGATATAATTTTAGCCTCCAGCAGAGCAGATGGCTGCTTACTCTGCTATCCTGTTATAAATGGCGGGAGCTGTGCTGCCTTCAGCATACTTGTGTTTGAGCTCTGATTTCTGCCAGGGAAGTCACACAGCTGCAAGAGGCCACATCCACTTATTGTGGGATGAATATAGAAAAGAAAACTAGGGCTAACACTGCAAGAAGTGTAAATTCTATGACAATGTCTTGCAGGACACAAAGAGGTTAAAAGTATCAGTTACAGGCACTCCAGAGTGTCTGGAGAGCTTTTTCTGTTGTCTGACCTTTACTGTTTGGGGGAGTGGGCTGGTGTCTGTTTGTATGGTTTTTTTCTACCCATGTTTTTTCTTATGTTTTTGGTTCTACCCATGTATTTCATAAATTTATTCAGTATGAAGGAGAAACACATTTTTCACAGTGAGAATAATCATTCACTGGAACAACCTTCCTAGGGAATGTGGCATAGTCCATATCATGGGAGGTTTTCAAGAGTTGTTTGGACAGGCTGCTAGATTATCTCACCAAGGGTCCCTTTACCATTAAAGGGTGGACCAGGTGATCTTTTGAGGTCCCTTCCAAACCGGGCTATTCTGTAATTCTGTGATTCTGTCCAAGACCCCAGATATTACTTTTCTGCTGTAGCAGACTGCTTGTGTACAACATGTGCACATCAGTTCTTCAGTGTAAATTCCTGGAGCTGAATCTGATTTGTGTTTTTGATTTATTTACATTAGCCATATGTGGCAAAAAAAAGAAAAAAAGGCAGTATAAATCTCATGTGAATAAACATATTTTTCTCAGAAATTCATTATGTAAGCAGTTTCATTTGCTAGGCTTAGCTATTTCTATTTGTGCAGGAAAAACAAGAGGACCTAGGTCTCTGGCAAGAGAGATTTGGCAGTTTCTTAGACATCAAAGCTCATGGTAAGTATCAGTCTAGTTCTGAAAACAGCTTTACTGTTTTGTATATACCCATCATATTTCTGTCTGCTTTCTGTTTAACTGCTTAATGTTTATCAAAGTTCCGCTCGCTCCTGCTTTTCAGCTGCCTTAACTTTGTTTTAATTAGAAATCAGTGATGGGTAACAATTTGACAAAAACTCTGCAAAAATTCATTGGATCTCTGTTTCAGAGGGAACACATTAAATGTAACCCATTTCATCGACTCACTGTATGCCATTTCTGACACAGCATTAACACTATCTGCATTGTCTGACTTTACATGTATATGTTGTACATAATACATTATTTCGGGTTTTTTTTCTAGTATTAGTACATAACATTGAGTTCCCGTGCAGTTTATTCTCATGTCATATCAGAAGTCATGATATCTAAGCATTAATAATTGTCACAAAGAAACTTTTTTGAAGTGTGGACTAAAAAAGGAAATACTGAGCAATCTTAAGTGATAAAGACAAAGGTTATAGACACATGAGAGTGGTAGCTCAAATACAATTCAAATTACAAATTACCAAAATGATGATCTCCTGTTCATCCCATTGTATTCTGTATTAATTAAGTTGTTTAGCTTTGTCCATTACCATTATCAAGCAGACCTTTGTAGCAACCAGCACTACCCAGCAGCTGCAGTAGGAAGAGGAAAGTCTGAAAGAGATTTCTTTTGGTGACAAAAATTTCCTCAGTTCACAGTCAAGACACAGAGGGCAGGAAGCTGTTGCCCTTGCTGTTCATGCTATTTCTCATGTCCTAGGCCACCATCATGTTTTTCTGTTTTCTGTGTCCAAGGAGTAAAGTCCATATGGTCAGATTCTGATGTTGAAGCCGCTGCTTGTCAGTCTGCAGGATCTCTGGTCACCTGCCAAAAGTTGCTCTGAATTCAGTAGTGTGACAGACAATTCAGATTCTGAAGTCCGCTGTGCTGCAAAGTTTGGCTTGTAGGTACTGGGATGGAAACAGGAGATAATTTTAAGCAGTTTCACTACTGAATAAAGAGGTGACTCGTGATTACATGGATTTGGGTCTTTTTCTGTGATTCATTTTATCTTGTTAAGAAGTTCAAAATCAGAAGAAATACAATACAGTAAAACCTGTTTCAAACTTCACCTCTATAGAACAGAAGTAATATTGGTATCGAAGTGGAAGTTGAAAGGAAGCATGAAAGAGTTAATTATTGAAACATTAAAATCTATTTTCTTTTGGTTTATCCAGTTTGATTGCTCTGCATTATTCCTTTCAGATAAACCTAAGAACTCTGCATTCTCATCATTTAATATTATTTCCACAGGTCCTACTTCTGTAGGCATGGACTTCTCTTTACATGGATATGACCATGTTTATGGAATACCACAACACACAGAAACACTTCTTCTCAAAAACACCAGGTAAAGGTGTCAAGATGTCAGATTGCTAGTGAATGCAGTGTCTTTTTTTTTTTTTTTTTTTTTTTTTTTTGGAGAAGAGAGGGCTATAACATTGTATTAATAATTTAATGCAGACAAGAGCTTGAGATATGTATATCATATAGTGTATATTTTATCTTAATGATACAGCAAACTGAATTGTAGCTCCTGTCCATGTGGAGTAAGGTGTTCTGCTTTCCCTAGTGTGCAATTTCATGAATGGCCCTTTCTGTTCTCTCCCAATTTTCCATGCAGTTTCTTTCTGACTTGCAGGATTGGTCGTGTTTTAGTAGAACTCATAAAAGAGCAATTCTATGGGAGGATGGGAGAGTTCAGGAATAATATTTTAGGATTTAAAGCACAGTAGCTTCACTGGCAGCAAAAATCTTGTTTGCTTCAGATAGTGAGGACCAAAGCAAAGAAGCAGCAATCTAGGCAGTCCATATATCAGCTTTGGATGCTAAACAAGAGACCAGAACACAGAGCAGTCGCTGAGTATTCACCAGGTTTAGTGGGATGGCAGTAGAGTTTAAACTAGCCTAGTGCAAGATGCTTACATGTAACAAACACATCTGTTTGTTTGTCCTAGTGATGGTGATGCCTACCGGCTTTATAATTTGGACATTTTCGGCCACAAGATACATGAAAAAATAGGCATTTATGGTTCAGTACCCCTTCTCTTAGCACACAAGCCTAACAGAACTTCAGGGATCTTCTGGCTGAACTCTTCAGAAACACTGGTGGATATTAGTACAAAGGCAGTAGCTGAGGTGAGAGTTGTTCACTTTCCGCAGAATTAAATAACAAAAGAAAACTCTTCAGGACAGGGCCAACAGGAATATAACACTATTGGAGATTAATCTTTTGCTCACTAATGAAAAACTGTCAGTCTCTTCCTCCTGTCCTCTCTATTGCTATATTTGTTGTATTAAACTAAAAGAACAAAGAGAGGACTCCTTTCAAGAGCCAAGTTATAGATCTTGTATCTTAGCAGGTCTACAGGAGGAGGCAGAGAGAAAATACCTAACAAAAATCCACACAGATGGATGTAGAAGAGAGAAAAAATGGTAGACAAAAACCTTGACAATCACTTGGATTTGAGAAAATTTTATAAGTGTTTAAATTCTTGGAATTGCCATAGATTTCTGCTTAGCAGGCTCATTATTCTGTGGAATGTAATTGACCCCAAAGAAACAGAAAATGTTCAGGAAAGGAACTCACTCTTGAAACACGAACATATGAATTCTGTTAAAATTGAAACAATGACAAAGAAGCAAATGTTGCTTTCCAGCACTGCATTAATGGTTAATTTTTTTTTTTTTTTAACTTATGATATGGATATTACTCAAAGATCCTACAGAAAATTCACTATCTTTAATTATGGAAATGCTTTAATTATTTTGCCTCTCATTACCCATTTTTTCTCATTACCTATTACTCTGCTTTATGTAAGTGGCGTGCAAGGTAAAGGATTTGTGAAGGATATGTAAGAACCATTCAGTGTGTATACCTAATACCTGCCAGGTATGTGTTAATGAATTTTGTGTGTTTCCCTATTTGCTCCTTCATGGAATAAAAGTTTGATAGAGAGAGAGATTCAAGTTTACCTTGTTTTTCTTCTAAGCACACTCCATCCAGATCTGCTGCAGAGACTGCTAAGCAGAGAGCAGTGCCTCTAACTGATGTACGCTGGATGTCAGAAAGTGGGATAATTGATGTTTTCCTGCTGATGGGGCCCACTCCATTTGATATCTTCAAGCAGTTTGCACAACTGACAGGTACTAGCTCACATAATTGGAGTCAGAATGGCTCTTACCCAGGAGATTCTCTGAAGAACATGCTGTACCCAAGGGTGGGTCAGTATTTACCTATCCCATTGTGTGCAGGAAGCCAGTTGTTCCCAAACTGCAGTTTGTAGATCAAAGGCTCATGCTTTGTGAAGGCAGGCCTCTATCCTTGTTTTCCCTAGCGCTCACAGCTGGTCAAACTTGGCTCTAATAGAGAAGCCAGCATAATCACTGCTATCTGAAACTGCACCCTTACATGGAGAACTGAAACACAGAGGGCTAGAACTGCCAGTCAAGACAGCCACCTTATAATGTGGAAAGGCTGAATTTATTGACACTTTTATCTTCATTCATATACTCTTTCTAGGCACTCAAGCCTTGCCCCCACTTTTTTCTCTGGGCTACCATCAGTGCAGGTGGAATTACGAGGATGAGCAAGATGTCAAGGCAGTGGATGCTGGCTTTGATGCACATGACATTCCTTATGATGCCATATGGCTGGATATAGAGCACACAGATGGCAAGAGGTATTTTACTTGGGACAAACAGAAATTCCAGAACCCCAGAAAGATGCAAGAACATCTAAGGAAGAAGAAACGTAAGGTAAATAATATTAACAGGAAGAAGAAAAGATTTTTCTGTGGTGTGAATCTACCCAATCTAGCTTTAAGCAGGGTACTTCAGATACTGGAAACAGGTGAACTACAATAGAATAAATTAGACTGTGTTGCCATCTGGTGATGCTTTCAGCATGCAAGCTATCTTGTTTAATTCAGTTCCTCATACCATTTTATTATTTAGTAGTTTGTTCTGTATCCTGACAATCCAGCTAAATTTGGCCCATGTGAAACTCCATTTTTCAGAAGCAGCTTGGTGCTGTCATTGATGAACGCAGCACAAAATTTTTCTTCTTAACATGAGCTTTCACCATTGATAGTTTCTGTGGTTGCTTCAGCTTTTCTTTGTGTTTCTGTATTTCTGTTTGGCAGCTAAAATATTTTCCTTGGAATTACTGAGTTGTAGAATTGCTTAATGCTTGATCTTTGCCAGAAGTCAATGAACACAGGATTGTTGAAATAGCATTCAAGTTTTATAACCTCTCAATTGGAGCTTTCTCAGCTCTGCAGCAAAGCAGCAAAGCATAACTGCAAAATATAATACATATTGCTATTGTATGCTACACAAACAAAAAAGGAATTTAAATGTCTTAAGGCATATGATTTTAAGCAGGCATATGAACACAGAAGTCAGATATTTTCCCATTCACAAAATACAGGAGTGAATTAAACATAGTGTTTTAGGGGTTGGGGTACTTGCTTTTATCTTTAACAATGGGTTTTGTCATTTATTTTAGAGGGGTGAGTTCATGCACTCCTTGTAAATACAGGTGCCATATATATGTCAAATGCAGTATATAAAAAAAACTAGTATCTGCTTTTTAAAACGAGGGACACAGTTCTCTTCTTTACCTGAGATGAAGTAATTCTCTGCCTTTTATCAAAAGTGAACTTTTGCTGTTTTATTAAGCACAGCTGATGTTAATGATGCACTTTATTTTCTTACCCTGGCAGCTTGTGGTCATCATAGATCCTCATATTAAGGTTGATCCCTCGTATACTGTGTATGCACAAGCAAAAGAAAAGGGATATTTTGTGAAAGACAGAAATGGGCAAGATTTTGAGGGCATCTCTTGGCCAGGTAAAAAAACACTCTGTCTTTATATTTTAAGCTGTTTATTTTAAAAATTTTGCAGAATAGTTTAATTTGGATCCATGAAAACAGAATTAAATTCTTCTATTCCTTGCATTTGTTGTAAATATTAATAATTATAATAATAATTAAAAGTTAAATATAATTTATAACAAGGGGGGTTGGTATAATCATGTCCTGATTGTCCCAGCTGTATAGATTGCCTCTGTTATATCTATTGAATCTGCAGTTAGTCCCAGTGCCTAGAACTAAACGAGATGGATTTATTGATGTGAACAGGTGTCACCCTAGGACACCATTCCTCTTCCCAACTTGTCTTGGACACAGAAATGCACTCTGGTCTGTTGCAGTGAGCACAGCTCATGTAGACTGGATGGAATTTAGTGAACCCTGATCCTGAAGACTTTGATTCAATAGTAATACAGTGATTTGACATATTATGTTTCATGAGAAGATCTCACTGCAGGGAACCAAAGGAGATTGTCTCCCCTCTTTACAGACAGGAAGCCCACAATCCTGGCAAAGGAATGATTATGGGAAAAATCAAGGACGTATTGCAACTTCTAGCAGGATGTAGTTATTCAGCTTCTCAGTGACACTTTTCTGTTTGAGCTGGGAATATCGGTGATGTTGTCTCTCCCTGACTAGTTGTTCACATGTGGATGTATTTCAAACTGCTAGCAGTCATCCTTAAATGGTGCTGAGCTTCAGACCTTCTGAATCTAAGTCTGTTGACCTTTACAACATGGCAAGGGGTGTACTGAATTCCAAGTCAGCCTGGAATTTGCTCTTGAGTTTTAATTTCAGAAGAAATAGCAACTACATTGTTGCTAACATTGTAGCTTTAGGCCATTGTATTTAGGTGAAAGACAATGTTCTTAAAATCAGGGAAATAATTGGGATCTCCCACATCCACAGGTTCCTCTTGTTACCTGGATTTCACCAATCCTGAAGTGCGAGAATGGTATGCAGATCAATTTGCCTTCAAAACATACAAGGTTTGTATTTATTTGCTCTGATCTACATATCCCAGAAAGCCTGAAAATGAAGAATAGAGAAGATACTGTCAAAGCAAGTCGTTGGCCTTTGTAGCTCTATTAATGTAGCGTAGAGGAAAATACCTTGATAAGCTGAAGTACCACAGAAGGATTTTCTCCATGGACTTATCTACACTAAGACAGTAGGAAATATGCCACCAGTGAACATGCACTTAGTGGCAGCAGTAGAAGGGACAAACTGCAGGCATTTTAAGAACCTGTAATCTAAACCAGCTGCTGCTATTCCAGCCCTTACTACCATGATAGGACACAAGGAGTGATGTGGGAGTACACTCTCACAGTTCAGTCACTTCATCCTGATCTTCCTACCTAGTGCTGAAAGTGTCTGGGTGACCACTGCTGCACACCTCCAGTTCCCCTCAGCCTGCTCCAAACTTCTGGTTTGCAGTAGAGTTATTGAAATCACTTCCCTAGTAGACATACATAGTAGGTATTTCCCATGCTGCTTTTCCTCTTCAGCTTTCACCTCTGGCCTTCTCTGATTTTTCCTCATGGCTGTTTCATACTTGTCTTTTTGCTGCCTCTTTTCCCTCACCAGAAAGCAGGAATAGCAAGTGCCTACTGAGTTTTGTAAGAATTGCAAAGATCAAGTGGGCTTGCAGGCTGCTACCCTGACCTCTAAGAGGGATGAGATGAATGAATGGGGGCTTTCAAGTGACCTGAGAAATGTAATTACCAAGTCTTGCTTTTGTGCTGCTGTTTCTACTCATACCCCAGACTGGCCTGACACCCACTTGAGATAAACACTCAAAGTCACAGGATTGGCTCTGTCATGATCTAATTGCAACCCTGTGTCACAGGCATCCACTAATATCCTCTTTGTATGGAATGATATGAATGAGCCTTCGGTCTTCAAGGGGGCAGAACTAACAATGCAGAAAGATGCTGTGCACTACAACAACCGGGAGCATCGGGAAGTGCACAACCTCTACGGATTCTACCAGGTAGAGTACCTGGAGACACAAACAGCAGTTATTCTCATGGAGTATGTGTGGTGTGGTTCTTGACACAGTAGAAGGCATTTTATAACCTTTATCAAGGCCTGAAACTCTGCTGGATATTGCAATATTTGAAATAAACTGTGATTGGTCACAAGAACATGTGACATCATCTGTGCCTTACTCCCATAATAATGTAAATTACATTGGCTGTGACTATTGAATCTTTTTGTTCACGTATATTCCAATAAGATAGTGTAGAAAGTACCCTAATTAAAGAGTTTGTCTTCCTGACTTTTCTATTCATGATTTTCAGCAAATGGCAACTGCAGAAGGACTCATCAGACGTTCTTCAGGAAAAGAGAGACCATTTGTCCTCACACGATCTTTCTTTGCTGGATCACAGAAGTATGGTACGTAAGGATTAGCTAGATGCCTTCCTTGCTGTTTTTCTCTATTAAGTTTATGGATAGTCTAGAGAGGACAGAAACTGTCTTAGAAATAGTAATGTGGTAAGCTCATAAGAGTGCAAGTGATTAAAAAAATCAGGAAAAGCTGGCAAGGGTGTGTATGAGTCAAAGTAGAACAACAACCTGTGTCCTGTGACAAACCAATACCTGCTTTTATTGCCTATTTCAGGAGCACACGTGTATAAAGAAAAAAAAGGTGCAATGTACAGGAATTCTTAAGTAGTTGGATTAGTCTCCATGGATTAATCTCCATGATTATTCTTGTCTGCTTTCCTTAACTGCAAGCATAAACTGAGCTATACATTCAATTTTCCTGCATAATGCTGAAACTGGGTATCTCCAGGGGCAGTGTGGACTGGAGACAACACGGCAGAGTGGAGTTACTTGAAAATATCCATTCCAATGCTTCTTACCATCAACATGGCAGGGATTTCATTCTGTGGAGGTAATGTGTTTCTCACTGTGCATAAATGGTGCCACCAAGCTTGTATTCCCAAGGCAGACTTCAACACAGACGGTGGAAAGCTCAACAGCCCTGTGCATTTCCAGGTGGTTTCACAGATTAGTCCGGTTTCAGACGCCTGAAACCTGGCTCTCACCATCATGTCTTCACTAACTTTTGTGCAGTGTTTGTGTCCCATCTGGAGAGGCAGTCCTCAGGTGGTGTTCTGATCACAGCATCGCTGTGACAGTCCTCTGTCCCTGGGAAAGTCACTCACATAACCTTCAAAACCTCTCTTGAGTTTTTTTTTCAAAGCATAACTTGTTGCACCAATTTTTTACTCTTATTTGGACAAGCACCTGCCCAACAGCAGAACAGCGAACAAACTGTGAAATGCATGGATTTATACACTTGGAATGTTTGTGAGGAGAGCTTCCCATTTTCCAGAGCAATCTCCCAAACTGTGTATTTTTATTTGTCTGCGCAATGTCCAGCTGATGTGGGAGGGTTTATTGGCGATCCAGAACCAGAGTTACTTGTTCGCTGGTATCAGGCGGGAGCCTACCAGCCCTTCTTCAGAGGTCACTCTAACATGGAGAGCAAACGGCGCGAACCGTGGCTCTTTGGGGAGAAGAACACCCAGACCATCAGGAGAGCCATTAGAGAGCGCTACGTCCTCCTGCCCTACTTGTACACTCTGTTCTATCGGGCACACACGGCGGCTGAACCCGTCATGAGGTAAGAGCGCGAGTCAGGAGGCCCAGAGGGTATCTGCAGGAGCTTGCTTGGAGAAGGGAAGTTAAATTACCACCTCTTAATTTTGTAGTTACTTATTTAACTATTAAAAGGGAGAAAAACCCACAGAAGTTCTAATACTGAATTCTCTTCTCATGCATTCTGCAAGCTTTGTTAGGGCTCTCAGAGGAAAATTATGTTTTGAGTTTTTTTCCCAAATGACACCTGGAACACACTAATTCAATAAACACATTGCAGACTTTAAACTTTTTAAAGTAGTCTGGACTTAAAAGTTTTCATGATGATAAAGACCATCACGTAGTAGTCCAACCAGTACATAAAACAGTGCTTAATGGACTCTGAACTTGTTGACCTAGAAATGTAAATGCCATTGTGCTTCTCATGAAAATATTTGTAACTGCTTAATTGTTATTGTTATAAAATCTTATTACATATTAATAGTTTGATCATATTTCCCAGTATTCCTTATAAAGTTTTTTATTAGAGAATTTAATAATCTAGAACAGAAATGAAATCAGAAAATAAATTATTTGTTCTGTTGTTCTCTAACCTCTTAAAAATGTACCTCTGTGGAACTAACTGAATGCAGCATTTCTTTCAGGAAGAGATGAATGTCATTAATCTCCCTGGTATAGACTGTAATCTGTGTGTTTGTGGTTGCCCTAGAACTGTTCTTTTGCATACACTTACCTTCATATTTTGTTATGCAGATACATCTCGTAAGTTTTAAAAACATAAAGGTCTTTTTGACAGGGGTTGAGTGGTTTGAGTTTTGAAGATGATTTGCATTACATACATAGTATGAGTGTCTGTCTGCACGTATGTAGGTGTAAATGCACCTGTTTCATGCACTGACATAGACAGTGGGTGTCTGTCTTTCTTGAAATGAAGCTTTTTTTGACATGTGAACTGCCCACAGTGTTAAATCATACTTCCATTGTGTTAAGTTTGCTGCAGTAGGTACAGAATTAGAGAGGAAGTGTATTTTTCTCACTGAGACAAGCAGAATGGAAAGTGTGTCTCAGTAGCAAGCACATGAGCAGCAGGGCTGCAGTGAACAGGTGAGCCAGGCTTTTGTGTAAGAAAACCCAGAGCCTGTCTCTTAACAAGCTATTGTTGTCAAAATCTCTCAAATTTAAATATACAATTCCTGTTCCATAACCAAATGGTTATTACACTACCCTTTCTTCAGAAAAACTGAAAATGAGCTTCTGGTGGAGGTTTTTCAGGCGTGACGAGGAGGAAATTTGCTATAAAAGCAGCAGGGAGCTGTTGAGAACAGGAAGGACTGTGCTGCAGGGACTAGCTCATCAGGGGCCAGCATTGCTGGTAGACTGGGACACAAAGGCTCATTCATCTCTCCTTTGATGGAAGGTAGATGGAGTACATGGTTGTAAGGAAGAAGGCAGGAGGGAAGGAAAACAAGACCACAGATGTAAAGATTGGTATACTGGAATGTCTTAACCCATGTTGTACTGGGGACTTTGAGTCACTGACACAAAAGAGGACCATGCCCTATCTTCAGTTCTTGATAACTGTGCCTTGTAAAGAGAGGGAGAAAATGGAGCCAGAAAATGAGAGAAGGACTTGAACAGGTTGATTGGAGAGGAAAAATGTAACGGAATTCTATTATCTTTCTTTTCTACAGGTCTCTCTGGATAGAGTTTCCAGGGAAAATGGAAACTTTTGATGTGGAGAATGAGTACATGCTGGGTAAGCAGGTGTCTTATTCTCTAGAATTTGAGTTAAATATTTTTGAACTGTTGCATGACAAAAAGAAAACATAAAAACACTGCCTAAGATTTAAAAAAATTATAATTTAATATAGAACTTGAAACCTCTTTAAGGGACCTAGTTTTAACAGCACTTTGAAAATAGAGAACATAGGAGATGCAACAACTCAGTTGTATCTCACTAGTCACTTTGAAAAAACATGGTTGGTTTTGACCTGAAACATCAAGTTCAGTGGAGCAGCTAAGATCACAGTCTGCTTCAAAAATGGCAGTAGTGAACAACCACCACCCAAACATGATTGCTTTTTACTGTGGTATGGCTGACTGCTGAAGTCAGTCAGCCATCAGCCCACTCACTACACAGGCCTTTTTCTTCAGTAGAAAGTGAACCTAAGCATATGATGTGCCCAAGCAAGCTCCTGAAATGGCTGTGGGAGGTTGACGAGCCCAGAGCACACAGGTTCTGCTCTGGGGAGATGCACCCTTGAGGACCAAAGCCATGTTTTTGTTTTTCTCCAGGAAATGCTTTGCTGGTGCATCCAGTCACAGAGAAAGAGGCCAAGACAGTGACAGTTCTGTTTCCAGGATCAGAGGAGGTAAGGATGTATATTAATTGCTCAACTGTTCAGCCCAAAGAAGTATTTTATGCTGAAACCTTTCACCTCCCCATCTAATAACTGCTGAGAACTACTGCTGTGGCAAGTCTTGGCTGGCCATGCTGTGCCACTCTGTGCTTTCCCTCCATCTTGATGCCTTGTTTACTTGGCTCACAGTAAATTTACTTTCTTGCTTTTCCATGAGCTGCTGCACAAATATCAAGTCACCTACAGTGTGTATCTCCCTTCAGAACTTGCTGCATCTCATCAATCACCATGAAACAGCTTTCCTACATTGTCAATTTCCTTTTTTCATGTGTTTCTCTTTGGGTTAAACTTCTCATTTTATGTGGGGAAAAAGGGAACTTTGAAGAAAGATCAAAAAGAAATCAGAGGGAAACTGTGGGGAGGGAAAATTTTAACAAGCTTCAGTAGCCTGGGACCTGTATAGCAAACACTGACACATACAGAGAGCAGTTCCCCTCTGAAGTAAAAGTATTTATCCACAGATGGCACAGTGGTCCACTCCTACAAAGAACATTTGGCTACAGGAGCTGTGAAATGGAGGAAGGGAAATGATTTGGGGAAAATACTTGCTAAGGGAAAGCCTGAGACTCTAAAGAGTGAGCAGCAAAAGGGAGTGTATGAGACCATGCAGAGCCCTGTGACTCCACTAATGCACCTGAGAACACTTAGAATTCTTCTCAGTTTAAGGAGAAAAACAGACTAGGCTCTCCAGAAAAGTTAAAGAAAATACTTTTATCAAGATCTCTGTGGCAGTTGAGTGCTTGGCACACTTAAAGCAGTTAAACCTGCTGGCAAGTGTGGTGAATTCAGATGCAGCTCTCCTGTCACCTGTTATTAGCAGCATTGGTGTTAATTTTCATTTCAATATAAATATGCTTTTTCAAGAACTAGATTTAAAAATTAAAAAGTGTTTCACTGTTTTTCACTTCCAGATGCTTTAACATATACAAGACATTGTGCAGACATTTCTACATTAAACTGTAGAAAAGGCCCAATTATTTTTGTGCTTCAGAAGTGATAATTTATTCTTTTCATTCAAAAGGTCATTTATTTTAATAAAATAAATGCTTTTTCTTGCATATCAAATAGACTGTTTGGAACAGGTGACAGGTTAAGCAGGAGAGTAACTGCATCAGTAGAGGGAAGAGATCTTGGCATATGTGTCATGCTCATTCTTTTTTCATTTTTTCTAGATTTGGTATGACTTCAGAAAATTTAAGCGAATGGAAGATGCAGGCACAGTGAAGATCCCAGTTACACTGGAGAATGTATGTTTTTGTTTTAAAATGCTACTTTCCTGGAGCAGAAAAAAAACCCAAGCTTTTGTTTTGTCAGTATTCAGAATCAGAAAAGTGACAGTTCAATTTCCTTGTAGAAATGTAATCTAAAATAGCTTTTGTATAAAAGTCCCATCTCCTTTATTGTTAGATTGAATACTACTGTGTGCTGGTGGTGAATGAGGTGATGCAAGTGTTACTTTTCCAAGGAAAATGATTTTGCTTATATATATACAGAAGGTTACTACTATTCCCATTGTTAGATGAATAATTTTCTTTATATATTTGTAAAAGTTCATTTCTAAGTTTTAACAAACTTTTGTTATCTCTGATCCTTGTTAAAATTCCATTATCAGAGTACAGGAAGCTTTCTGCCCTGGCTTTGTGTTTTTGCAGATTCCTGTATTCCAGCGGGGGGGCACTGTGATACCACTGAAGACCACAGCTGGAAAATCCACTGAATGGATGATAGATACTTCTTATGAACTCCATGTGGCTTTAGACACAGAGGTACTCTGAGATAGTGTTCCATTTTTACAAAGGTGTCTTCTACGCCAGCTGATTTTTGTAGGCCCTTGCTACCTGTTCAGTCAGCACAATGGCATCTACATTTGAGTGCTCAATGGCTCTTCTCCACTTGTGCTGTTTGAGGGGACTCAAACCTCTCCCCACTGTCCCCTCTAAGCATGTTTATCTGAGCACAGCAGAGGCAGAACATTTTTCTGACCCTTTTCAGCCCTTGTCTAGTCCCTTGGAGGAAGGAGCAGAGAATGAGCAGGCCACAAACTTCCTCTTGGGCACAGAGAGGGAACTTCCTAAAACTCTTTGCTAATAAAGAGGTGACACGTGGCACCTGCACCAATTTACAAAACCAGGCTGTCCAGCACACTCACAGCTGGATTGCCTGAGCCTTCCAGGGATACAAGTCACTGAAGAAAAATAAACACAGACGTTCAATATGAAGCACAACATATAGTGAGACTGTTTCTTTATTCAGCACTAGAAGCTGCTGTTAATTTGTGCTCTGTCTGGTGTGTTCCACAGGCCTGTGCCATAGGTGAGCTCTACGCAGATGATGGGCATTCATTTCAGTACCTGCACAAGAAACAGTTCCTGTATCGGAAATTCACTTTCCACAAGAACATTCTCTCTTCCAGGTAACAGCAATTATGGACAAAAGCCACCAACACACTGTCACTGGAAATGCCTCTTCTAGTTCATGAGGCCTTCTTACAAATGTAGCAGTATTAGTCTCATCTATTGCTTAGTGAAGTCTGAGAGTGTGCAGAATCTGTCATAAAACTGAAGAGGTAAACAGTGTTCTACATAAGTCTGAAGGCAGTAACACATGAAATACTGAGCTGTCTCATATTGTTTCAGTCTAGTCAAAGTAAAGATTCTGCAGATTAACACAAATATAAAGAAAGTCATTAGAAAGAATAAAGCCTATCAGAGAGACAAAAAAGATAAATCAGGGGATTTGCAAGTAGGCAACACCTGGAGTGTTTGTATTGTCTAAGATTTGTTTTCTAACATAATCTTTGCTGAGAAGGTGATCAGTCACTGGAACATGTTCCCCAGGGAAGTGGTCAAGGCATCAAGCCTTTCCTAGTTCAAAGCACATTTGGACAATGATCTGAGTCATGTGGTTCAGTTTTAGGTAGTCCTGCAATGAGCAGGGAGTTGGGCTTGATTCTTACGTGTCCCTTCCAACCTGAGCTACTCGGTGCTTCTGTCTGGGAACCAAAACCACACCACTGCAGTCTCCCAAAGTAATCAACAAATTCACCACATATATTAGCATGAAGAAAAGCACTTGAAAGGAGGTGCAAGGGGATACCACCTGCAAAGGCTCAATGACAAAACCTAAAAGCTAAAGAGATCCTTAGCTGCTTGTAAGGAAAGAGATGCCAAATATATCACTGTAACACTTTTACTGTTGAGGTACGTTGCACAGAAGGCTGTGTAGTGCATAAATGGTGATTCTACAGGCATTTTTTAGTCCTTCAAGCTTCAAAAATATGCAGGAGTTGGTCCTAAAGCTACAAAATTTAACACAGGGCAAAACTAGTTTAGCTTGTATAATGTGGTTAAAAGTATACTTCAAATCTCTTTATCTGGAATAGGAAGTCTGAAAAGCTTAAAAATTCAGCATGGGAAAGAAAAATGTTGCTAAATTGCTAGCAAATCTAGAAGTTGGAAAAAGTCATTTTGAGATGAATGATAGAACCTTCTGTTTGTTAAAAAAAAAGTTGCATTTTGATTTGATGTTTTTTAGAGCTTTTTAATAAAAATTAAATTAGTTACAAAATTAAACATAATTTTGTCTCAGATTGAAATATCTTACTTGAAAAAAATGTTAAAATTAGCTTTACATTTATATTTAGGAGTTTTAACTACTGTTTTCTTAAAATCCAGAACTTTTCTGATTCTCAAAGCAATGCTTTTTGCCATAAAATAGCTTCTCAAGCTGTTTTTCTTCCGACTGTGAAATCTGATATGCAGTGAAAAAATCAGCTGACAATGGGAGAAAGTTTTACTTGTTTTTAAGAGAAGGGTAAATAGAGGAAAGGAAACCTTTCCTTAGTATAGCAAGCTTTCAGGATGAGACTGAAGTAATAATATTTGTGTGATACTAAACTTATACTGATGGAAAGAAATTGATGTCTGTGAAATAATTTTCTTTTTTCAGCTGTGTAGATGAAAGTGGACAGTACCATACTTCATGTGTAGTTGAACGGGTGATAATTCTGGGATTTGGAAAGCAACCCACTTCTGTGACAGCCAGCTCCAAGGGTAATGAATTGACTTCTATTTTACTACAATTTTTTGAAATGCTGTTGCTCTGCTGCCATTCACTAGAGGTGTCAAACTGACAGGTCTGCAAAGGAATAGGAAACCTCTTTGTTTAGTTTTCTTTGCTACTTTTTTATATCAAGGATAGAATTTAGTGAAAGGAACCAGCAGCTATTCACCACTAATACTACATGCATAACTGAAGAACACTGACTTTGAAAGATGATAAATACATCAATAAAAGTGGTTTGGAACATGTTCAGACAACATTGTCCTACACAGAACATGAGCAGAGACAGCACTTCAAAGGAAGGCCCATTTGCTCAGGTCTGTCAACTGCCTAGTCTAGAACAGGAGACTTGCAGACAAACCCAGATTTACTCTTCTGTTTCCATGCTCATCCAAAAGCTCTGGAGTTCCTGACTATATAGGGATCTCTAGAAGTTGCAAGGTATCCCATATGGATCTAAAGAAAGAGGTTATGATTTCTGGTTGCTTTCGGAAATGACTCCACCTGTCAAGGGTGCTTGGAGGAACATCTGTGCAGAAACCAGGGTTATTTTTTTCAGAAAAATCTTTGAGTAGTTCCATAGTTTGATGTACCATAGTTTGAAAGATCAGAAAAAAGAAATAGTTACTTTCTTATTCCACTGCATTTTTATGTGTGTGCTGGGAAGATTTGACCTGTATTTGTTTTTTAATCAATCCTTTCCACCAGTGGCAGGGACAGTCAGAAACTAAAACTGTAGGGAGTCACGTGTAATTGTGTTTCAGAAGGATTCTTCTTAAATTTAATAGAAAACTCTCTTGTCCTGTTCAGATGGGAAAAAAAAAGAAGTGGTTTTCACATATGATACGAAGACCTCTGCGCTGACACTGGAAAAGTTAGCCCTGAGTGTTGATGCTGACTGGGAGATCTGTATCAGCTGAAAGGAGATGCAACTTCTTCAGAGACATCATTCATTGAGAGGCTGGGGAGAAATAAACTGGGAGGACTTCAGGTGTTCATCTGAACATTTAATTGAGTCCAATTAAAGCAACAAACATATTTTCCACCAACACACCCAAACTAACACTTCTCACAATTTTTTTTTAAAGCACTGATTTGGACTTGGAAGCTTTTCTATTCAGCAAAAGTAATAGCACTAGGATTGTATCTTTGGGGAAATAAGCTAAATACTATTTGCATTAGGCTAGCTTAAGGTAGGAATTAAGCTTCAGTTCTGCCTTCACTTGCAATAAAAAATTGAGTTGATGGGGTGAGATTGTGGCTTGTTGGCACAGACCTTAATGTAAGTGTTTGAAAATCTCACTATTCAGAGACTGGAGCACTTGAGGAGATCTGGGCCAGTTCAACAAGCAGCAGCAGTAGATATGACAGACACAGAGGTTACCACCAGAGTTCTGCCTGCCAGCTGCCTTCTGAAAACAAACACAGAAGGAGCCACCCAGTGTGATCACAGATACTTCTGCTTTCCAGTCCTTATGACAATACAAAATCAGCTGGTCTGCACAGGAAAGTAAACAGCAGGCTCTCCAAACAGCTCAGGCACCGAGATGAGGGTTGGGTAGCTTATGCCAGTCAGTTATGCAATAGTAGAAGACAGGAATGTGGTGATGCAGAAGGCTCCCTAACAGTCACCTTTGAAACTTGGATTTCAAAAAGGCACAGTCCTCCTAGGACTCCTAGGGTAGCAGCTATACTCACACAAAAACACTTTCCATGTTATTGCTCCCCTCCATCTGCAAGTACTACTTTAAAAAAAAAGTTTTCTGTTAGGAAAGAATTGGCATTGATGATTGAACAGCATTGATGAAAGCCCAGTGAAGGAGCTATGCTTTTCCACATCTTCCAAGTCCTGCCAAGTTTTGGCTTCCTTCACACAAGTTTTAGTCATGTCACTTTTTAGTATCTGACCGAGATTTGAGCTAGGCATTTATGAAGCAAATTTTAATGGGATTAATTCTGCATTTAGGCATCTCACTTTATGCTTATTTCTCCTTTCTGTTACAACTCAGCTTAACTCCCTTGTCTTCTTTTCCCACCATCTCTGCAAACAGAACTGCTGTGTTTTGATGCTTGCTTAGCTTGCAAAACAGAGACATCCTGAGTCCCACATCCACATCCTTCCTGTTCCCTCTGGCTTTTCCATATTAGGCATCTCTTTTCACAGGCTGCCATTGCTCCATAAGGTTTGTTTACCCTTTCCATTTGCTACACTTGTCAGCTACATTATTTTGAAACCAGTTCTGCTTTGAGTCAAACCTGAACATGCCATTAGCTGGGGTTCTGGTTTTTCTGGATTTTGAGTTCATTTAATTTCTTTTAGTAAAGAAATATTTTGTAAAAACATCAGTAAATTAACTTGTAGGAGACAGAAGGATGGTCACCATTTTTGCCAGCCAAAGGTAACGTAACATTACTAATCCCCCCGTCATTCCCACCTGCTGCTGTTTGTCCTCTGCAGGGCAGATTTCTGGGAATAGCAAGTGTGAGAGCAAACTGTGAGTACTCTGCTCTTGACTACTCAAGTGTAGTTTGTTCCCCACCAGACCCTTAGCTTCCTTCTTTTTTATTGTGCAGAGCTTTTTGTCAACACCTTCCAGGAGACAGTGTGAGCCGCCCCTCCAGGAACTGGCAGCACAAATACTGGTGTGCTTAATGCAAATGTGTTAATCCAGACAGATTAACAAATAGATCTTATACATCTGTGAAAAGAGAGACTGACCCTATTTTTCTATCAACTTCTAAGCTTTGGTTGATGATTTCTTACTATGTTTAAGCATAGCAGTGCTTCTGACAGGATATAGTTGTTGTCTTGGGTAATTAAAAAAAATATTTTAACTGCTATTTCTCAAATTGGAAAGTGAAATAAAGTAATAATGAAGCAAGTTACATGCCTTTTTCCTTCCAGCCTTCTTTCTACTGTTAAGAATCACTAGTGAGTGTTCTTCCAAGGGTATCTGGTTAAAATGAATAACTTGCTTTTATTCTCTGGCCCTTGGTAAGATATCTGCACCATAGTAAGTACTCATGGGTTAAATTTTCAGTGGTATGAAGTTCCTAACCTCTATGGATTTCAGTAGCAATTAGTTGCTGAAAATCTTAGCAGTTGTGTCTTTAGATCTGATAAATTTCAAAGAATATGATTTACATTGCTGTTTGTAGTAACTCACATATTTTTCCACATATTTATGCCATAAATGAAGAAATAAAATTGTAGTATATCTTTACAGAAGAAATAATTTAGTACAACTAGTGAAAACAACTGGAGAGAAAACTTCATATGAATTAATATGAATTAATAGCAATATTAAGATTTTAGATTAGTTCACTAAAGATTAGTTAATTGTTACTGTCTGAACAGCTCAGCTATTTGGGTACTTCTGCTTGCAGTAAATTCCATCACATACAGGATTTAATTCCTGGGAATTTGTTTTGCTGTTTGTATTAGACAGCACATCCATTCTCCTCTATGGAAAACTGTGTTTATTTAAAGATACCATTTGTCTTTTACTAGCAAGTCCTGTAAAAAAGACCAAAACTCTACATAGCAAACCCATCTGTCCAGTAGGAAATCAGAAAAGGAGAAATTGTATTTTAAACAGGTGTAACTACTGAGCATACCTAAAGAGCAGCGCTGGCATAGAGGGGAGAAGTGCATGTCCACCTGCCATTCCATATGCAGGCACTGGCTGTTAGCTCTAGCAGTAGCAGCAGGTCATGCCCTGGCGCTTGCTGACCATCTCAGTTAAAAAAAAACACAACAAACAAACAAACAAACAAACAAAAAACACCACCAAAACAACAAACAAACAAACCAAAACTGCTAATCATTCACATGATCCTCCCCAGCAGCCCACAAAGAGTTTCTCAAATGCCATACCCCTACAATTCTTCCAGAAGCAGAGCTCTCTGTATAACAGATCCATTGGTATACTGGGCTGAAAGGAAGAATATGAAAGAAAAAAACATATGCACAGGCTGCAAAATGAGCACTGTGCTAAGCTGTGCAGTGAAAGGCCCTTGCATCTCACTATTTGTGTACCCTGCAAAGAGTGACACGTGGCTCTGCCAAGCTGTCCTGCAATGTATCAAGTATGAGACCTGCAATCCTTGCATCTAAATGTAATAAGGTAGTCATCAATTCTGCATTTGAAGAATCCACCCTAAAGCAATTGCATTCCTATTTTCACAAATACTTTTTTCAATTGCCCTGTTGGTGCAAGAAGGCTTGCATTGATGATAAAAAGAAAAGGATTTAGGCCACCTAAATGGCCTAAAAGACTGATGATAAATATTCTTAGAGGTTAGTCAAGCTTGCCAACTATGTATTACCTTCTTTAAAAGTTTCTCCATAGGAGTTTTCCTTAATGAACTGTAGAGTTTGTCCACTGTACTGTTAGTTTTAAATGTGTAAACTGAGCAAATGGCTGAGGAAAAAAAACCCAAAAAACAGTGCTTTGGAAAATGCCATAGCCCTAGGCCAGAAGGTCAGCAATGTATATGGGAGCCAGAAATGAGTATCATTAGGCAAAAATAAAACTACTGTCAACCTGTGACTGAAGACTTCCCAATAAAGAAAAATCAAGGTATTACAGGACTTTTCTTGACATATAAATATTGTCACCTTTTAAAGAGCAGAGAAAAAGCGGTCTGTGTTTAGATTTTCACTCACAGAGGCTGTGAATTTGTCCCTTATCCCACTGTTGTGTGAAAAAAACACACGTGCAGAGTCAGATGTTTCCTTTAACTTTGGTATATCCTAACACACAGAGAATGGCCCAGTTTTCACACTAGGCTCTGTAACTTTTTAGCCCCTACACAAAAAGTTGCTTTTTTCATGGCAGGTAGCTATTACAAGGTGAATCTTAGTGTTGCCAAGCTGCTCTCCAGAGGAACCAAACCCAGCTGGCGGGTTTTGAGCTGACCTCAGTAGCATCAAATAGCACCTTTTTCACCATTAGAAGTGTCTTCTGATCATCTTCTCTAGTAGTAAAAATTTGTCTGTATCTTTTCTGCCACAAAGGGTAGAAACAAGTCAAGTACAACAGGTTTTTTTCAGTAGTGTCAGGACCATTGCCTGGCAGTACTTTGTACATAAAGTTCCCAAGCCAGCAGTTTAGCTTCCAGTTTCACTGTTCCCTCTACTTAAGGAACAGATGAACTGCTTGCACCAGGAGTCAGCCCACACACAGAGCCCGTCCCAGGAACATGCCTGGCCTCGGCACAAGCTGCACAGAAGACTGACACCTTCTCACTAATGCCCTCCCTCTCATTTTCCCTCTCTCCGTGCCTGTGGTTATTTTTAGATTTCAGGGTTAAAGCTTGTCCCTTCTGGACACTTACACACACAGGACAGTGCACACACGCTGTAGATACAACTCGGATAGAGGGAGGGAGCCAACTGATCATCTTGTCCCACATCGAGGAACAAATTCCGATTTCTGATGACAAAACACTGTCCTTCCAGAGGATGCAAAACCACATGGAATTTTCTGCCTTGCAAATTTGACTAGAAGGCTTTCAACGGACAGAAAAGACGGTTTGCACAGCAGCTTCCTCTTTTCTGAAATTTCCTCCAGTTTGCAAGCCCCTGCTGTCCTTCAGCATTCACTGTAAGCCCGATTCCCATGCCGACCGCCATAAATGCAGCGGTGGCTCAGCAAACAGCTGCTGGGTCCGTCCCCAGTGCCACCATTGGCACCACGGAGGGGGCAGGAGGGGGCACAGCGGGGATTTATTCTGCCATCATCAGTCGCAATCAGCCCATTATCAGCGTCAAGGAGAAGACCTATGAAGAGCTTCACAAGAAGTGCCTGGAGAAAAACATTCTCTATGAGGATCCTGATTTCCCACCAAATGAGTCGTCCCTTTTCTACAGCCAGAAAAGCCCCGTCAAGTTTGAATGGAAAAGACCACGTGTGAGTAACATGTTTGCTGATTGCCTTTTTCTGTAAATTGAAGTATATGCCCTGAGCTTACATTTTTGCAGAAATTGCGTGTTGGAGAGGCAGGTGGAGTAAACTGGGAATATATTTGCTTAGAGCTCTCTTGGGAGATAACAGCTAGGGCTGTGAAAGCTTAGGCAATGTGTATATAATGACTAAAATACAATAAAACAGAATGAAACAACAACAAAAGAGATGGAATAAAATATTTAGAAGGAGATATGGGGAATTTAATTTTCTTCTTGTGTGGTTTGCCTGGGATTTTCTTGTCTAAAACTACCAAAGAAAAATCCTGCTCATTCTGCAACAAGTTACGGGTTTGCTGAGGCCTAATTTTTTAACACTATCTTGTTTCACTTAAACCTTTATTTCAGTATTTTGCCGTTTTTCTCATGTGTGAAAATAAAAGGACAGGTTATGGTCTAAAACATGCTTTTATTCAGTTGTTCCCTGCATTGCTTGTCCCACTTACCATGAATGTGGGTATTCTAATCACTATGAAGACCCACTCTGGGCTAGTAATCCCTTTCATTTTCCTGTTTTGTGGGTATTCCTCAGACAGCCTTCCTCTTTTTCATCTTTGTTTTCTCCATCTCTCTCACTGGCAGAGGACTAATACCTCAGTTCCCAGTTTATTCTGCCTCCTACTTCAGGAGGAGTTAGACTTTTTCCCTGTCATATCTGCCGGGCAGCTGCTCCCCTGCAGCAAGGCAGCCCTTGGGACAGTGCCTTGGCCACTGCCATGCCCTTGTCTGACAGGGGTGCTGCTCTGAGGAGCCTTCACAGCTCCTTCTCTCTGCCAGTTTTTGGCCACTTCTTTTATATTTGCCATACATCCCCTGCGCCCAAATCTGTGCTTCAGTGGCAAAGTCAGTGGTGATAGATAGAACTATCTATCCACAGGAGTGGACGAAGAGTAGAGCACAGGAGTGTAACTGAATAGCAAAAGAGCTAGTGCTCTTTGTGGGTGGCTGTTACAGACGTAGAGGAAGGCCACGTGCTTCTGTCACAACAACTTGAGCAATGCAGAGGGATCAAAATGAGTCCCCCATCTGCTGTGCCCTGTGCACCTGTGCCCCATCATTCCTTCATCATCACCACGGCAGCATCAGCCTCTGGAAAAGCATGTGAATGACCCAAGTCAGTCATGTAAAGGGATGGGATTTCCCCTCTTTCTGCAGAGGGAAGCAGTACAGCAGCACAGTGGATGAGTGCCGGCACCCTGCAGCAGACAAGCTGCAAGTGCCATATTAGAAAGCATCAAAACAAAAGGAATGCACAATGTAACCTCAGACTTGTCTTATATAACTGTGCAGGCACAGATCAAGCCTTTGTTACTGGAAAGGTTCAGACCAGGGTCCTAATTCCAAAGACATTTCTTTAAGTCACTCATGAATATGTAAGTTTGGACTTATTATTCACATAGCAGCCACAGGCTGGGGACTTAAAACACAACATAAACTTCAAACCCAAAGCTATGTGGAGTTTTTTGACATAACCCAAGACTTTATCAAGTCAAATGAATATGAAGGAGTAATACTGGGCTAAAGAGTGTTTTCCTAAGAGATGAAAGCAAACATTGAAGCCCCACATATACTCAATTGCACAGGCTGTGTTTTGTAATAGTCTGTAAAGATATGGATAACTTCTGTTCTTGGTAAATTGCAATAGCTTTTTTTTTTCCCAAAGAAATAAATTAGCTTATAAAATATACTCTTATAAAATGGTAATTTTAATCACTTTGAAATTCAGGTCAATAGTAGAATAAAACTTGATAACGTACTCTAAAAGAAAAAAAAAAAAAAACAAAAAACTCACAGTTCGGGAGTCCTGAGAGAATATTCTAATGCTGACCAGTCTAGATCCTTTCCCTGTGGCATTTTATGTGCCACATATCTCCAGACACAGAAAATAAACAAGTGATCAATGTTCTCTATGATCCCACTTAAAACAGAGGGCTGGGAAATATGCAGCCTGTTCCTGACTCTCTGGCTTCCTGAGTCACCTCAGCCATGGCACCTCATTAATTTGTACCAAAGCTTCTCTACCCAGAGGTCAGTTCCTCCTCTGCCACCTCCCAAAATGCTTGTGCTCTGCTGCTGTAAATGCATGAGGACTGGCCTGGTCCCTTACCCACAGAAGGACAGGTGCTGGGCAGGGCAGCTGGCAGCCCTGGCACGGGGCAGCAAGAAGGCCTTTGTAATTCTACCCAGCTGGTGACTGCTGTGCCATGACATGAATGCCCAGAGAAGACTCCTAATACTCAATTCAGACAAAAGCCAAAGTGAGAGCCCTGAAAGTTTCCCTGAGTAAAGACTGCAGGATCTGTCCCTCCAGTGTTTCTGTTCAGAGTATGCAGGACCATGGTTTAGATGCATAGAGAGAAAATTAAATCCCCCTAAGTTAATGCAAAATATTAAATTATTTGCTCACCCACAGCAGGTAAGAGAAGCCCGAAGAGCCTGCAACAAGTTATTTCCAGCATATTGTCTGTGCCTCTCACAACTATGTTGCCTGTGGGAATTTCTCACAGTTGAGAGCAAGGATGAGGCCACTGATCTTTGAGAGCAAAGAAAAGTCTGTGTTATGTTATAACACAGAATATTGAAAGGTCCTGCTGCAGTCCTGTTTGGATCTAATGACACCAGAGTATTTATAGGAAGGCTCTACTGTAACACTGTGCTTTCAAATGCACCATTGTCATTTTCCTTGCTCACTGCCAAGCCACAGCATTAACCACCAAATTCAATTACTTCCCTATGGCAATCCTCTCTACAGCCAGAAAATCACCAGGAGGAGCTTTCTTTTCATAATGAATACAAATAAAATCAAGTCAGCAAACCATTGGATTTTGCTTGGAATGAAAATTAATGTCAGATATCTACTGCACACACATGAAGCTGTTTGAATTTAATAATCACAAAAGGTGGACCTGTGCAGGTCATATCACAAAGCAAAGATGGCTGTTAGTGCCACCAAGACAGAACTTTCAGATTAAGATAATCCAGCTCAGAAGATCTAAAACCAGCTGGGTGTCTGACATTGAGCTGTGCCTTGAAGTGTAGAGCACAGCCATTTAACAGCATGGTCTAGACCACTAGAGACCAAGAGACAATAAGGCTACAAATTGTCTTAGGCTGAAAAAGATCCTTCTTCTATTTGATAGATCAGTTTAGGGAATTTACTTAGAATGCCATAGTTTATTAACAGCACTTTTTAAAGGAATGAATGCCTTTTGCTGCAGTAGTATAAGCTGACTGGCAGATTTCTTCCTGATACAGAAGAAAAGCTAATGAAAATATAACAAAGGTCAAATGCCATTTTTAGTTGCATGCTGCCTTTGCACTTTCCAGTGCTCCCTTCCAACTGACTCATAAGTAATCTCTTCCCAGAAAGCAGCATGCACCACTACTAGGTTTTTCCTGGGATTCTTTGTTTTCCTTTCTGTAACTGACTCCTTGTAATGCAACTTCTTGCAACACAAAGGTCCTTTGGATAGTACCAAGGCAGTCTGAGGCACTCAGATCAGAGGAAGCTCTTTTTTAAAAGATGAGTCATTGCCTCAATGAAGTGTAACCTGTTGGGATTGTCTGAGATAATCTGACCTAGGAGATGAAGAGCAAGCAATCCCTTACTCATCCAGGAAGACTGGAAGGACAGACCTGCCACCTGCATCTTAGACACCAGGTCATCTTGCTCTGCTGACTCAGTACTTCCAGCCTTGGAAGATCTTGATACCTTTTTCTGCAACTTCAGCTGTACTCAGCACAACTAGTGCAGCTGGAGATGAACTAGGGAAATACAAACTAAAATTACATCCACAGTGTGCTACACACACCTGGCCCCCATAAAGAAATGCAAGAGAAGCATTTCTATCATAGCTAAACCAGGCCATATGACAATTGCATGATTCTCTCCTTTGCACTCCTTTACCAAGTATCCTACAAAACAAATGACCCCAGGATGCAATAAATTGCTCTGAGTAACACATCACTGTACATTTAATATTTGGAAACACCTAGGTGGCACCTGACTACTTCAACTAAAACACAGCATGCTGGATTTCAAAGATAGTTACAATAGAGCAAGATTGAGCCAAAGTACAATAATAGAGTTGGAAAAAACACAAACCAAAAACCTGCCATCTCAGACTAGTTTTCAGCAGAGCACCACAGAAATGTGAGGAAGAATGTTTTCAACAAAGCAAGTGAGTGGAGAAAAGCATGGAGGCATCTCAAACATCTGCTTTGACAGAGCTGGACCCCAACAGCTGACCAAGGCCCAAAATAACAGGACAGTCCCTACATTCCTTCCCTCGAGGAAAATAAAGTGCAGGGGCTGGTGCTAGGGAGGGTGATGGAAGTTGGTCTCTCTGTCTGGCTATATGACTAATCTAAATATTTACATCAAAGCAACTCTTCTGATAACTGTGAAGTAGAAAAAAAAGTGTGTTTGAGCCAAGTGAAACTACTAGACCTGAAAATAAGTCTGGGAAAGTCCAGGGCGACCCTGATGATATGAGTAAAAAGCTTTAGACTATAGAGGTAGCATCAGCTGCCCATGTGTGCTGCCACACAAGCAATTGTCAGTTGTTTGTTCTGTCTCCTTCCCACTCTAGTCCCAACATCTTTTAACAGATTGGGCTCTTGGATTGTACTTTGTTTTCTTCCCAGTTTGCAGCTGCTCAGGACAGGTTGCAGTATCTTTCTTTCCTTACCCTCATAAGAGATGCATCCAGAAGTTGTGTCTTCTAATTCCTCTCCATACCACATATTTGAGTATGACAGATGGGATAAAGCAGGGACATTTTTTACTCTGTAGGACTGGTTATAGGCAATATTCTCCTTGGTCTTCCTCTACACTACAGTCTTTGTCCATTATAGAAAAGTAAGCCTGCAATTATCCCACTTCACTTGCTGCATTTTACTTTCCCTCCCTGGAGAAATGTCTTAATCATTTATGCCTGTACAGCATCTTGTACCCATTCTGTTCTAGCATAAATACCAATGAACCCAATACATTGTGCAATGTGCAGGATGAAAGAAGACCTTCCTGTCCTCAGAGACAGATGATATCTGTACATATTTTTGAAAGCAGCATTGTCTTAAATACTACAACATGAGGAAAAGAATAAAATCTCTTAAAAAACGACTGATTATTTCTGGTAATTTCAATGGGTTTTCACATCACAGCACAGAGGGAGCACCCCAGGCTCAATATTAGATCCTGTAGATGCATGGGAAAAACTCTGACTGAAGTCTGGAGCATCCAGATTCCAAAACATTTTCACAGTGAAACTCTGCAGATGAAAACTGTGGGAGAGGTTTTGATACAAGCAATCCTATAGGGAAATGTTCTAAAACTGCCTTTACTTCTGTGTTAAACAAGCATCATAATGCACACTTTTCCTGCTCATCCATCCATTTCTGTTTTGCAGGAAATCTGTGAGAATCCACGGTTTATTATTGGTGGAGCCAACAGAACAGATATCTGCCAAGGAGAATTAGGTATGAAATTCTTACTTCAACTCTGCACTTTTTAAAGTCTGCATCATGGTTTAGCTCTCACTTCATTGTCTTTTGTTTCCAAGGTGATACATGAAATCCTCTCAGTGAATCCTTCGCTCAGTAGCAAATCTGCTTAGTAGCAATCTAGGCAAGAACTTTTAGTGAAAGATTTGCATGAGACAGGGAATTCTTAATGCAGGTAGCAGTGCTCATCAGATTTTGGCTTTTTCTAAAGTATGGGGAATATCATCGGTTTAGCCTGGGTGTACCCAGCCATGAAAAATGCCCCTGATCATTTCTAGAGCACAAATAGATAAAGTACTAAAGTACTGCAGATCACATGGAGAACCATGCTCTGCTGAGAATTAACATGTCACTTTGCTGTATCCCAGGTTTTCCCTTTGATTCTATTTGCCCTCTCTCTTCATTTTGTCTGCTGCTTCTGCTCATTTACAGGTAACTGCTGGTTTCTGGCTGCGATTGCTTGCCTGACACTGAATAAAAAACTGCTCTGTAGAGTCATACCTCATGACCAGTCCTTTATACAAAACTATGCTGGCATCTTTCACTTCCAGGTGAGTCGCTCCGTCTAGCGGTAAGCGTATGTATTTACCCAAGGCTCAGCTCTTGGCACGTTTTCCCTCTTTCTCCACCCTTTGGAAGCATGAGTGACAGCAGGGAGGAAAAGGGATTGAATTGCCTCACCCCAAACTCTTCCATCAGGGCAGTCACAGAAAGGCCAGCCAGTAAAAGCAATTAGGGAGCATTAACCCACCAGGGAAGCATTTGCAGATTGCAGTGTCCTGGCTGTAACAACAGGTGCCTGGTCCTGCCTCACTGCTCAGATGAAGCACTCCAGCCAGCACAGACACACGGGCACTCGGCAGGAGCAGCTATTTTTAGGCCTACAAATAGCTGGTCTGGCAAAACAAGTTATCGAAGAACTTCTTCTTCGGAAAAGATTGACTGCTGTCCACATTTCCTTTGGTTCTCTTAAGGAACCTTTCTGCCCAGGGGAATTCAGCACAGCTGCCTCCCTCACAGCAGCCATCAGTTGTGGACACATTACAAATGTGAAAAACAACGTTTCACCTTTTTATATTAATTTATAAGTTTAATAAAAATAAAATAAAAATAGACAATTAGGAGACAGAAGAAGACAGCTACTCAGCTGAGGGTGCAAAGCAACACACCCTATTCCAGATTTCTTGGTATTTAAGAATCTTGGTGTTACATATTTAAAAGAGACTAATGCATATTTAAACATCTGTTTTGTTTATCCATTTCAAGGGTCCCCAAGTATTGAAGTTTCTTTATCTGTGCTTGGCGCCTTGTAGCTGGCCTAGGTGTCGTAAATCCGTCTTGGCCATAAAGGTTCAATTGTTCTTTATCAGCAATCTTCTCTCACAGGAATGCAAGATGATTCTCCTCCACATTCTGGTTTGGTCAACTTAGATGTTACAAAGAAAAAACCTTAGTCTTTTGTTTTTACACTATGCTACAATTAGAAAATATACCTTCATTACACAAATAAAAGGAAATACAGTACAAGCTTCTTACATTATATGTATAACATTCATTTTAATATTTGCTAAAAGCCAACTCCAAAATATGCATTTATAACACGAAGCAGTTAATTTCCACATTTCTCCTCTCTCAGGCTGACTTTTCAGCCAGGCTTCCCCTCCCTGCACCACGTCAATCCAGTTTTGGTTTTTCTCTGTTTGCCTTTGAGCAGTTCTGGCGCTATGGAGACTGGGTGGACGTCGTCATCGATGACTGCTTACCCACCTACAACAACCAGCTGGTCTTTACCAAGTCCTCCCAGCGGAACGAGTTCTGGAGCGCCCTGCTGGAAAAGGCCTATGCAAAGTAAAGAGAACTGCGGGGCTGTGCCGGCTCCCAGCAAGGCTCCGCCGGGGGCGGTGCTTCAGCCACTGCGCACAGCGCTTAGAAGCACTCAGGGAATATACCTGAACACACCAATGCCTTTTCCCATGCCTTGGAGTTGTATTTTCTAGGAAGTTTTGCTACTCATTCAGAAATCTACACTTGATTTTCAGCATATCTTTCTTTCTTTTTTTCTCTGTGTGCAGGTGGCATGTTTTAGAACTTTTAACTTGTGAGTTACCAAACAGACGCTTTGTGGGTTTTTAGTATGTGTGTTTACATAGCTGTAGTTATGCACACACAAGATGGATGTAAATATATAGGTAGGTATATCTATACCTGTGTAAAAGAATCTTTTTCTTTTCTCTTTTCAAGAGTCCACGGGTCATATGAAGCTTTGAAGGGAGGCAACACCACCGAAGCCATGGAGGACTTCACCGGAGGAGTCACAGAGTTCTACGAGATAAAGGATGCCCCTAAAGATATCTATAAAATCATGAAACATGCCATTGACAGAGGATCCCTCATGGCCAGTTCCATTGATGTGAGTCCATACAAACTTTGCAGATAAGAAATGATAGAAGAGAGGGACCTCTCCATTCATAACCAAATATATATCACCTTTGGAACTGCTTGGTTCAGGCCACATAGAAAACATCCATTTCTAGGAAATGGAGCAATCCCCCCTAGAGACCAGCCATTAGCAAACACTGAGTACCAAAAGGGAAATAAACAGAAGCAGAACATTGAGGTGGAAAGAACAGGGGCAATCTGCAAAACTAGCACCCCTTCCCCCTCAAAACCCTAACCCAGTATGAGTATTCTGCAACTTTGTTAAGACACAAATATTCATGTCAAAGATGTTAAGTGTGCAAATTAACATTTTATTGTCAATGTGGCTTCAGACTGTAAAGGTGGGAGAACAAACAGTGCTATTGACCACTGTAGATAACTATGGACATGAGGAAAATAGAAGTAATTTAGGCTATCTTTTATCTTTATCATCTTCCTCCATGATACTTTTCTCCCTTTCTCTGTGTCAGGATGACCTAGGCTTTTCCTATGGATCAGCTCCTCAGAGCAACATTGGGGAACTGATTGCTCGCATGGTGAAGAATCAAGAAAACGCACAGATGACTCAGTCCACTGTAGACTACCAGGGCATGGAGGAAAGGCCAGCCTGGGTATGTCTGCTAAGAAGTTGACTTTGGAATGCTTTTATCTATAGACAATTAGAGCCCTATGCTTTTAAATCTTTTTTGGTTTCACAGGATAACACTAATGAAATGTTCTTATGGATGCTGTTTGACATGTGTGTTAGAAGACTTCAGTGCTTTCCAACACAGTGACTGACACTGGAGGGCTTCACTGACACTGAGGCTTTAAAGGGTTCTTGGCTTGTGACACAGGCTTATAATTTGCAGAAGAAATGTATTAGTGGATTTTATCAAGTCTCTTGCTTGAATAGAGCAGAGAGAACAAAAAAATTAAAATACTAGAATGGAACATGATCCTTTCTTTGACATCCATGGAATGTCAAAGAAAGAAAAAGCAAGCTTTGCATAGTTCTTGGTCCAGGCAAAAAGCTCTTTGTGAACTTATTTTGAGACAGTGCTCTACTCTTTAATGGAGGAGAGCCTGCTCTAGGGATGCTCTTTTTCATTACTGCCAACAAAGTCCTCATTAAAAATGCCTAACGAGGAAAAGGAAAAACATGTTGAGTTCTATATATGTGATGAAATACAAAGTAACACCATATCCATCCCAAGTATCTAGCAAAATAAAGAGAGGGATGTTAAAACCCTCTGAGAAAAAATCACATGCTGGACAACTTAGAAGCTTTCAAATCTGTAGAGGGACACTTTGCTGCCTTCTCTGACACACAGCTGTCATACCTTACCCTTTAGGGAACTGCATTTCCATGACAATGAAATTACATCTCTTGTTTTACAGGGGTGGGGAAGGGTGGGAGAAAAGCAAACAAAAAAAACCACCAAAGAAAAATCCTCCACAATTACATCAGTCAAAACTTTTGGTTGTACAAACTTTCTTCTGCATTTGCAGCTGAAATAGCTGATTTTTTCTCTTCTGACATCCATATTTAGTTCTTCCTAAAAGACTGAAATGGTGTCATTCTTTGGGAAAGACAAGTATGACTATCTTGTTTTGCAAGCATGGCTGCCCAAACCACCCTTGTCTGGGGGGAGAATTTCCTCCTAAGTGACTGTCTACTAAAAAAAAGATTGCAAAACTCTTTCTATACTTGTTGCCCTAGCAGCTGTTGTGCTGTGGTTATTGCATATTCCTGAACCATCAACAGGAAATAAATCAGGATTCTGATGGAAAGAGGCAGAAGAAACACTTCCACAATCTGCACTTTGAGGAGTTGTCCAGGGCACCAGAAGTTAATGTTCTTAAGCAGAAAGAAGAGAAAGGTGTTCTGACAAGTAGATGGCAACAACATGAGAAGAAATGAAGAAAAAAGGAAATAGGTGCGAGGTTATGAAAACACAATCAAGGGAAAAGAAGTGAAATAATGGAAAACAATTGCAACATCCAAGAAATATTTGGATGAGAACATTTCTGTGTGACTTCACTAATTGTCCCCAGGATCCAGCCCTGCCTTTTTCATGCCACCAGATGTGTCAAGAAGGGGTGACAGAGTTACTGACAGGACCTTGCAGGCATCTCTCAGCAACAGACACAAAGAAGAAGGGGAAGTTTTGCTCGTGATCCACGTGCCTGTGGAAGAGTCTGCCCCTCTCACTGATACTGGAGATCTCTTGTACAAGTACAGCAGGCTGTGTGCATCTGCTGTTTTGCTCACGATTCCAGATCTCACAGATAAACAACAACAACAACAAAAAAAACCCCACAAACAAACAAGTAAAAATCCATCAGACACACTAAAAGTTGATGACTAAGACAGCAAATGCATTTACACCTGAGCAACACAGTTACGCCCTTCCTGAAAGTTAGCTGCAATAAAATAGTGTCAGTTAGCAGGAACAGTGTATTAAAGAGGGTGTTTAAATGTCATTCTGATAAGATAGCAACCAGGTGGAAAGATGAAAATATTCCAGGTGTTGATTTGCTGTGATGTTTAACCAGTTCATGTGTAATAACCTTACTGAGTTATACAAGAACATATTATCTTAGAAAAGGCCTTCTAGGCCTCTAAGAGTCCTTCTAATACAAAAAGCTAATTATTTGATTAAGCATGCTATATCCTGCCATGTTCCAAGCACAAAAAGCAGTAGCCTACAAAAAGGGGGGAAAGACACCAGAAAATGTCCTTTCCAATTGATATTATTAAATTTTTCCATTTTTAGTTTGTACTTCACTCCTTTCTAACCATCACCATTAATTCTATGAGCTCTTAGATTGACCACCTCGACAAACACAAAGAGGAGAAAAAAAAGGCAAAAGATCCCATCACCTGAACGGTGTCTCCCTTCCTCCGAAAGCCCTGGGTGGCAGCACCTGCGCTCACTTGAGCGGGCAGCTGAGCCTTGCGTGAGTCCCAGAGGTTTTTCTCTCTGTCCCACAGACCATCGTGCCGATGCAGTACGAGACGCGGATGTCCTGCGGGCTGGTCAAGGGCCACGCCTACTCCGTCACGGCCGTGGAAGAGGTACCTGCCCCGCTCCCCTCCAGCTGTGCGCAGCTGGGTACCTGCCCCGCTCCCCTCCAGCTGTGCGCACCTGGGTACGTGCCCCGCTCCCCTCCAGCTGTGCGCACCTGGGTACGTGCCCTGCTCCCCTCCAGCTGTGCGCACCTGGGTACCTGCCCCGCTCCCCTCCAGCTGTGCGCACCTGGGTACGTGCCCCGCTCCCCTCCAGCTGTGCGCACCTGGGTACGTGCCCCGCTCCCCTCCAGCTGTGCACACCTGGGGACATGTCCCGCTCCCCTCCAGCTGTGCGCAGCTGGGGACGTGCCCTGCTCCCCTCCAGCTGTGCGCACCTGGGTACGTGCCCCGCTCCCCTCCAGCTGTGCACACCTGGGGACATGTCCCGCTCCCCTCCAGCTGTGCGCAGCTGGGGACGTGTCCCGCTCCCCTCCAGCTGTGCTGCCCTGGCCCCGCGCACGGCAGCAAAGCCCTGGGAGGCACGAAAAGCGAAACTAAATATGAGCCGAGGAATCAAAATTATATTCAAATAAGTAAAAAATCTTGTGGACGAAGGAACCTGTCCAGGTTTTGGCCCTTTGGGGAAATGCCCACTTGGGCAAAGGCGGCCACAGGCAGCCACCTCCTGTGTTATAAATGAATCAGCCAGTTTAATGATTAAAGGAATTTGTTAAATAATCAAAATGAAATTGGAAAAAGCCACAAGCAAAACAGCACTGGGCCAGGCGATCAGGTCCTGGGTGAACCAGGTTCGGACAGCTCCGTACCCCTGTAGTTCACACAATACTGCTTTCACAGGGTCTTTTTATACTATTTTCAGACTTGGCGGGATACCCGGGGGGGGTGTTCCTGCTTCCTCTCGTTGATCTTGCCCCTTTTCGCATATTAATGTATGTTCTTTTTGTGGCTGCTTCTGACAAAGAGTTTTCTCAGAATACCCTTCTTGCTGGAATCCTGTTAGACGATAATCCCCTCAAATATCTTTTTCTGGTGACGAATATTCATCTTATAGTTAATGTATACTGCTGGGGTTTTGCCAGATGAAAAAAGTCTTCTGGAATACCCTTCTTTTGAGACAGGAATTCATCCCTGGTAGCAAATACCTTTCTTCTTATCACCTGGTGCATATTGCTCTCTCCAGTCACTCCGTTTCCATTCAAAGATACTGTAGGTTTTAGTCCTTAGCACGAATTTATTCTAAATCATATATTACATCCTGGTTTTACAGCCTTCCCACAGTCACCCCAAGAAGATCAGGCTGGGATATAGCCCAGAAAAGCCCCATCACTGAAGGGTGTGGAGACAGGCAGAACATTTCCTTTTGAACCTACTCTCAGTCTATTCTTGTTGCATTCTTTTTTTTTGAATTAGACGGTATTTAAAGGGGAAAAAATACGTCTGGTAAGGCTGAGAAACCCCTGGGGCCAAGTGGAATGGAATGGAGCCTGGAGTGACAGGTGAGTAAACCAGAGCTTCGTATGACTTGAAAAAGAAGTTGCAGCTTTATTTGCCTTTATGCAGCTTTTGCATAACCCTAATGTTCAGTGATGAGGTATCTTGATTGTCTTTGTTGTAATTTTGAAGTTGTTAGAGTGCTTAGCTGAAGCTGTAAAAATGAAAAGAGTACCTAGTAAGATATTGAGAGGCTTTAATAAGTAGAAATTAAGACAGAACCCAGTCTAATGATGCATTAAATCTGATTTTACTGTCCATTTTCAAAACAAGATGTGACAGTAGAAAAATCTCTTAAGTTATGAGAGAACTGAATTAAGCAAGGTGTCAGTGTTTTGCTTAAAGGAATTTCAATAGGTATACCAGCAATGATAATCTGCAAACATCTTTTTCTTCAAGCTAAGTAAAATTAACACAGTTCAGTGGATGTTTGAGAGCTGCTAACAGGAATTCTAAGGGGAAGGCAGAGAGGAGTAGGACAATTGCTTCTTTTATTTGGGCATGTGGAGAGAAGGATAGCACTGAGAACAAATAGTTGCAAGTCCTACAAAGGAAAAAATTATGTGGAGGTAGCAAGATGACTCTTGATTTTTCACTCTATGAGGCTAAAGTATAGAAACTAATGAAAACTGTATTGCAAATCCTAAGCTAACTTGTTTACTCCTTTGAAGGTCAGAGGAGTGGGACTCTGTTAATGAAGCAGAGAAAATCCGCCTGCAGCACAAGGTCGTGGAGGATGGGGAGTTCTGGTGAGAGCATCAGTCTAAAACCAGTGCTTCTCTAGGAAACAGCAATCATAGCAAAAATGAATGACATTGCAATACTACAAATCTGCTTAAACCATTGCAGGGATCTCTGCTTCCCTTCATATTCCCAATAAGCTCTGCTCTGTCATCCTCTCATTCCTCCACCAGGGATTATTCAGTGCCATCAGCACAGGCTTTCTAATCATGCTACACTTCCACAAGCTCCCCATCACCCTTACTACATACACACCATCCTCTCAGGTCAGTTTCCCCGAGTTTGGAGCTGTACCTGTGGTAAGTGACCAACCAGCAGACCAAAAGCCTTTGGAAAACATGGCACTCCCACTGCAAACTTGTCCCAGTACTGACAGTGCTGTTGGCCACCACCCTCCACCTCCCCAGGGTCTTTTAGACAACTGCCAACTAGTGTAAATGCATTTGGGTTCCATTTCCCATCAATTCCTCCAGGATCTCATTTCAAGATTTCATGAGGCACTTCACAAAGCTTGAGATCTGTAACCTCACACCTGATACTCTGGAAGTGGATAAATTCCAGACCTGGACTGTGTCAGTCAACGAAGGACGCTGGGTGAGAGGCTGCTCAGCTGGAGGTTGCCGCAATTATCCAGGTGAGCAAAGAGATATGGCCTAGGTTAGATCCCAAAGGCTAAGTCATACCACAGCCTGGTTAGTGCTCAGCCATAGGAAAAGCCTTGCTTCCTCAGTGGACAAGGCATGTGATTGGTAGCTGGAAATCTTCTGTCACTGTGCTGAAACAGAACATCGTAAGCCCAAAAGGCAGCCTTGGCAAAGATAAATCATTGTTCAAATACTTCACAGTGCCCCAAGTAAAAGGGATGAATTTCACCCTAACAGTTAGATTTCACTTGGGAAATTCACTTTTGTGGTTTAGGGATAGGTTAAAGGACTTTGAAAGTTTTACATATATCCTCATTAGCTATGCAGTTGTTAGAACTAAGTAACAGCCATAATATGTAAAAAAACCCATATATGTCTTAGCCCAATTTTAACCTTTCCCTCAGGAGCCATAGGCAGAGAACTTAAAAGTTCTCTTTGATCATGAGCATCATTAGAAGACTGAAGCTTTATGTGTTTTCTTTGGGTTGCTGGTGGGATTTCACAGATACATTTTGGACCAATCCCCAGTATCGCTTGAAGCTCCTGGAGGAAGATGATGATCCTGAGGATGAAGAGGTTATCTGCAGCTTCCTTGTTGCACTGATGCAGAAAAACAGGAGGAAAGAGCGCAAGCTGGGAGCCAACCTGTACACCATTGGCTTTGCCATCTATGAGGTAACAGCTCTGGATTTTGTTCTTTGCACTGCAGTTGTAAATCCTGACAGTATGCATTTACCAAGAGAGTCACTGAATCATTCAGGCTGATTACATCAATTTTTGCAATTTTTGCTTTGCAAGGAAGGCAGAAAATCTGGAGGAAAGGAAGGAAATTCAAGTCTTTGTAACTGCTTGTACCATAGTCAGGGTTTACCCATCTATTAAGTAAGACACTTTTTAGGCTTTTATAGTGACCTAATGCCAGATTTTAGCATATTCTTTCCTGCACATTCTTCAATCTCCCTTTTGTCCTTTCTGAAACTAAGCATTTCATTGGCAGAAGAGTGTGAAAAAGGAAACAGACATCCAAGACTCATACATAGCAATTAAGCTCTGTTCCTGCTATTGACTTGATGAAAAAATCAATTTACTCAGTCCCGTGCACAAATGTATTTGGTTCAGATTTTAGCTGATTTCATGTAGATGCCAAGAAACCTAGAAAGGAAAAGTGCTTATCTGACTACAGACATTTTAATTACTGTGTCCCCAGAACTCTAGGTGAATGCCCTTCTGTATGACCTATAAACATGTAGGCTCCCCTTGCAGCTCTGACTGTTTCTTCTCTCTGTTTCTCCCAAAGGTGCCCAAAGAGGTATGCGCAGAACGGAGCCAGATTGACACCTTGGTGTATACCCACAGCTAGTGTTACTGTAGTGCCTGTCAGTAAGTCAGCAGGACACTGTCCAGTCCAGTTTGTTTTCAGGGATGTAACAGCAGTAGAACTGCTAACCTTTTTGCTTTGAGTGTTTATTAGTAACATTTTGTGAGCAATTTTTAGTTCCTTCTCACTCGCACCCCATTTTCACTTGGACCTTTTCCTCAGTGCTTCTTTTCTCCTCTGTGGTGGGCTGATCATCACTTGCACAGTTGGTCAGAGATCCAGGAAGCAGTGCCTGTGAGGGCTTAGCCCCTGCACTCCATGCAGGACCACCCTAAGCCACTTGCATTTCCCCCAAAAAAAATACAAATCGCATACATTCTGGTATTTTTTAACCGCCTACGTTAATAGTATTTTCAGACATTGAAGAAAGCTTATTAAAAGTACATAGATTACATTTTTCTGAGCCTGACAATAGCTGAATCATTGGCATCACAAGTTTTGCTAACAAGCTCACCTGAGGCTGTTACCTGGAAAGCATGAGGATGACAGTGTGAACGTTGTCTTTGCCAACTATCTTACAGACATTAAGATACAGATTTCTGCAAAAAGCAGCCTGCAGTTGTTCTTAGCCCACAAATCTTGGCTTAATTTCATATTTGAACTAATGCAATGTTTGTCACATTTGTTTAGCAGATACAGAACTCGTGTTTTGTCTAGACAAGGACATGTTTCCACTGAGACCACCTCACTTTACCCCTCTGCATGTAGGAGTTTGCTTACACCATTCCTTGCCATACACCCATCAAGTAAAGTGGCTGAGCTTTGATTATACACAACCCAGCATCTAGCAAAAGAGTCAGATACAAGTGCCTATGCAGCAGAAGTCAGCCACACAATCTGCAGGTGGGCCCTGGAGCAGCCCTCAGAAGCCAACTAGACTCAGTCAGTAGCAACTTAGAGGTGACAGACTCTGTACCTGCCACCAGCTACCACCACTCAGCTCTGTGCTTGCTGAGCTGCTGCTTCCTGTGTTTTCTGTCCCAGCCATGCACTGCCCGCATGGCAACCCACCTGGGCAATGGGCAAGACTTCCCTGAAGACAAATTGGCTCATTTGTTCTGCAGATGCATGGTACTAAGCACCACTTGCAGAAGGATTTTTTCCTCTACAATGCCTCCAAAGCTAGAAGTAAGACCTACATAAACATGCGGGAGATCTCTGAGCGCTTCCGGTTACCGCCCAGCGAGTACGTCATCATCCCATCGACATATGACCCCCACCAGGAGGGAGAATTCATCCTCAGGGTCTTCTCAGAGAAAAGGAGTCTTTCTGAGTAAGTTGCAGAGATGTTTATCTGGCCACATAGATGGAGGGACCTTGCTACTCTGCTAACATCATGTTACCAGTTTTCTACACCCTGCTTTTTATTTTCTTAACCTCGTTAGAAACTCCAAGCTGCAAACTTATTTCCCCAAGGTTACTTTATAGACTAACAAGAACCTGCTTTGAATTGTCTTTGGAGAAGTTTACTGCTTGCAGGATATCCTTTGCTAACAAACCATTAGCCATTTACTAAGGCCAAAGAACTTCTGTTTTACTCCCAGTTCACTGTTACCAAGGCTCTTTACAGGAGTAAGCCAGGCAGCAGCCATCCTGGAAATGGTATTTAGGATGTTCAGCTCAAACTGGGAAAAAGCTACTCCTAGAGCCTGCAGCTGTAATGCTGGGAGCCAGCCCACACCACTGGCTGCTTGGAAAGTTCAAGTGGCTGCTTAAAAACCACCTAAGGAAACAAGCAACTTTGGGAACAGTCACTTTCCTGATTTATTTATTTTCTGCTTTCTACTTAGGGAGGTTGAAAACATGATTGAGGCAGAGCGTCCCTTGGTAAGTACTGCCCGGGTCCTCTTTTGTGTATAGGGGTAGAGAGTGGAGGAACACGATACCTAGGGAAACCATCAGCAGGGAATCATTTGCAGCTACATGACAGCATGTTTATCACAAATTCTCATCTTTTTTCTCATCAAGATAGTTCTGTTGGCACTTCTTTATATACGCTACTTTCTGAATGTGATTCAGACCAAAATGATTTTGCAGATTTGAAATGTGGCATAAAGAAACTGGATGCTAAGCACTGTCTTTGCATCATCAATGGAGATTATCCATTTACAAGGGAGGCCTAGCTCTGTGCCCTGAGATACTTTCTTTGTGAAATTGGCATCTCATCTAATAAAGAATAAACTACCTTATTTTGAAGTACCTGCTTTCTGAAAAGGGGTGCTAATAGCAACTCTGATTCCAAATAGCATCCATGACAAGTTCTAACTCTTCACCTTACTTTTACACATCTTTGTGGGAATATACTAGAACTAACAGTAGAATTAGTCTTGAAAACATCAGAGGAAATGCTGTTGCACAGAACTGAGTTCCATCAAACCTTGCTCAGAAATGTTCCCCTTTTGTTTGTTGTCATAGTGAAAAATAACTGTCCAGATGTTAGGGAGTAAATTGTCACTTTTGATATCATGGGTCTGTGGGCACAGAAGTTCAATCTCCACTGCACTGGCAGGTTGGGAAAAAGAAAAGGAATACTGAGAGCTGAAGAGATTTTATTCAAGCAGACGCCTCAGATGAGATTAGATGGTTTTGCTATGGTTTCTGCAATGTGTTTCCTTCAGTGTGCCATTTCTTGGTGGGTGCACGTTCCCTCCTTTTTAGTGATTTGAAAGCTGTATACATATGGGAAATGGGAAATTTGTGAATATAGGAACTGAAAAAATTAACATGAGACAGGGAAAAATAAAAAAATAAAAATTTGCCATCAGCTCTGCACAGTCTAATCAAACACTTTTTAATTTTGTTTCTTCACACAGAAGAAAAAGGGCAAGGTAGGTACCCTGTGCAATGTGCTAAGTGCCAGCAAGGCAAAGAGCATGTGCAGTGCATGAGCAGAGGCAGAGTTCCTCAGTATTATAATTTTCTCTTGTCTGGAAACTGACCTGGTTGATGAAGGGCGCTGGAAACAAGGCCATTTGCATGCAGCAAAGATTTTGTCTTCCTACATCAGATTTGAATGAAATAGCACTAGCATCATATACCCCTCTCACTCAAAGGGGTGATGAAAGGGTAACAAACTATGCAGCTTTATCAGCTCAAGTCCTCTGGGTTGCTCAAACTCTTCTTCCTCCCTGCCTCCTTCACAGACAACCCCACACCCCTTGCTAAGCACCCCTTCTCCAGACATGTACCCTCACACTTGCTTTCCATTGCCTAGTGCAGCAACCACTCCCCTTTCCTCAAGTTTCTGCTCACCAAAATCCAGGATTCTATTTTTGATTCGACACAACATATTTTGGACCTTGAAAATGTAATCAGATATTTTAATCAAGACAGGGTGATTGCAATTAATACTCTAGAGTAACACATTCACACCACATAGCAGTTTTTTCCTTGTTTAAATGCACCAAACCAGAACAATGGCACACGCTGCTTACAGCTGAGGGCTTCAAGAATCAATACAGACAAAGAACGTAACTAACAAGCTCCTACAGAAATAACTCCTTTTCTGTGTACAATTCACATTTTGTTTGTTTTCAGTGTCCTCCACTGACGGGCAAGCTTCTCAGTTTAAATGATGAGAATCTGGGAGGCTTACTTTGCTTAAAAATAGGGGGAAAACCCCACAAAAACAAACAAACAAACAAACAAACAAACAAAAACCCCACCCAACCCCCCCCAAAAAAACCCACACCAAAACAAAAACAAAACATAAAAACCCCAACACAACAACCAAAAAACCCCAAATCCCATTAAAACACCAAAACAATACCACACAAAGAAACCCCAAACAAAAACAACAACAAACCAAGCATGTTCAATTACTGTCTTTCTGACAAGAAAATCTATAATCCAGAAATTGCAGTATTTTGCAAAAAGACTTCTGCAGCTTTTTTAGCATGAGTAGAGCAGTAACTGCAGAAATTTTTCTACCTTTTTTTTATCCTTTCTTTTCTCTCATTCCAAGAAATGGTTTCTCTTGTCATGCTTTCAAGAGCAGGAGCTGTTGCTGCATGCACTTCCATGGAATGCTTGTGACCAAATATTTTCCTTTCCACTATTTCTCATGTAATTTCCATTTTTCTTTTGCTCTCTTCTTGTTCTAGCCTATCATCTTCGTTTCTGACAGAGCAAACAGCAATAAGGAGCTGACAGCAGATGAAAATGCTGGCAAAGATGGTGAAAAAACCCAAGCAGATGAGAAAAAGGTTTCTGCAGCAAGTGGCAGAGGGGGAAATAGGGCATGGTCTGGCTAGCACAAAAGAGTGGTTGGGGAGAGCATAGGAATGGGGCAAAGGAGTGGGAGAACAACCCATTCCTCCAAAGGCCTCCAGATTCACTAAGATGGGCAAGTGAGCCTTGTGTTATTCACACAAGGGCAAGTGAGCCATCCAGGCCCTTTCTCTTCTCCACTGGGCTCAGGATGTGTCTCTTCTTTGCTTGCCTCTTTTCAGCGTTCTTCAACAAAAGCTCATGAGGAGAGTGAAGAGCAAAAACAGTTCAGGAATATTTTCCGACAGATTGCTGGGGATGTGAGTATGCAATCGATCCCTGTCTCTGCCATCAAAGCAGCCTGGCCACAACAGCTCCTAAATCAACTAATCCATGGATTCAAAACACTGAATATTAAAATTTCCTTTGCATTTCCTCTTTGCAATTTTGAGATAAGTAAAATCAAATTAAAACCCCATTAAGTATACAGCTGCCCTCATATACATATAAGCTATTCCCACCATGTCTGAGGGAGTCTTATTTAAAGTCAGCCTTTTTCTTCTATCTCTCCTGCAAGATGCTGTTTTGCACAGCAAGTATAAACAAGTAAGAAATACAATGCTCTCTGGTATATGCTTAACAAGGAAAGTTAAAGATAAAAACAGATCAAAGAACTGCATAAATCAAGTGGCTGCAAATGGGATAGAGGAGTTTTCTGATTTTGCTATTTGACTTATACACTGGCTTGAAATTTTCAGCCATTCTTCTAGTTGTAGTTTAATGAGTACCATTATATGGTAACTTCAAATTCACCTTGTACTGCAGCCTCAAGAAAGAGTTGGACTAATGTTTACATGAAGTGGAATGCCCTCTGTTTTGAAATATGTATATGCTTTATTGCAATGTGACCAAAGACTTCAGATTTTTGGCTTATCCATCCATAAAATTATTGTAACCAATTATATTCTCACCACATTTCCTTCAGGACATGGAGATCAATGCTGAGGAACTTAGGAATGTTCTCAATAATGTCGTAAAAAAACGTGAGTTTGAGCATGTTTTTACTAACCCTGGACAAAGAAATCTGTGACAGAGCATAGCTCCCCACCCCGAGTTGCACTCTAAAAATTATTGATATTTTCAAACTCAGAAATTTCCTAGCTACATTTTCATGGACATTGCATCTGACACTTTAACAAGCTGAACTTTTCACAGAGATGATCTCAACACATTGTTAGTACTGATAATCCAGAAATAAGCAGATGCGTTCATTGGAATTACCACACGGGACAATAATGCAATTCTCACAGTCTGCAAATGCCCTTTAAATTTTTTTTTCTAGTGAAGAGGAAGACCTTTCTCCCTGTTTAGCAAACTTTAACCTACAGACCCCTGCTTAGTAATCTAGAAGTTAGAATTATCCACAGAATTTTTTATTGTACATAACAAGTCAAGAATAGCAAAGTAATATCTAATTCACAGACAATAACATTACTGAGAGTCTTTTCAGATTTCTCTACCACTTATTTCCTACTGGATGAAGGAAATAAGTTTGGCTTTTACTTTGATTAGAGCTACACCTGAGAGGAAAATCACTTGCTGATTTGCATGATTTGTATTCACCTGGGATCATTTGTTTCAGATAAGGACCTAAGGTCGGAAGGGTTTGAATTGGAATCCTGCCGCAGCATGATTGCTTTGATGGATGTATCCTTTTCTGGGGAAAAGGGAGTGCTTGAAACCACTCCAGTTCACTGTTTCTCACCACCATACACAGACACAGACACATACAACTCAGTAACAAAACAGCAAATTGTAGTCTGTAGTCAGAAAAAAAAGCACTCCTGGTTTGGCAGACCTTAATTTCAGTCATCTCAACATTAGCATAATTGGCAGAGAAAAATGTCCCCAAAAGGAAAGCCACAGAATAAATCAGTCAGTATGGCACTCTTCTTTAGCTATCAGAGACTAGCCACATTATGTACTAAAGCATGATATTTTGATTATTACATTTAAAACAAACTCAACATAACTATAATTCTTGCCAATAAACTTAGTCTATTTATCTCTTTAAGTTTATAATGTATCACATATACTCCTGTGTGCTTAGCTTGTAATGCAGGCAGAATTTGTCTGGAACAAGTGTAGTAAATCACACTATAAGAGGCCACATGGTTACCTCTGCCACAACCACCCTCAGTTTTCCAGTCTGACGTAACACAATTTTGAGAGAATGTAAGTGCATTCAAACATAACCAGAACAAAAGTGTAACTACAACCACAGCCATAATGGTTGGAGCCTAAACACATTTTTGAAAAGAGCTTTAGTCGACATTTTGCTTATTTCTCAATTCATTTTAAGCAAGGCAGAAAGAGCTTCACTCCAGAATAAAGGTCAGTTCTCTTAAAAAGCAGTGGTTGAGCTTCACATTTGGAGGTATTTCAGAAGAGCCCACTAAAACATGCTACTCATGCACTTTTAGAATAATTCTAGAGGCAAAGCTGTGCCCTGTAGCAGAAGCCTGCTTCTACACTTCTGCTTCACACTCCTGAAGCACTCTGCTATGCACAATAACCAAAATGTTTACAAATATTTTACTACACAGCTGAGTCAACTCTTAATGCTGAGGAGATCTCTAACCCAGTTTGACATTCATCCCTTCACCACTAGTTGCAGACTTAACTAATTTTATCCTAAAAATATTGCGTGTGTTTTTACCTGAATGTTTGCATCACAGACAGATGGCTCAGGGAAGATAAACTTTGATGAATTTCGACATCTCTGGGACAAGATTAAAAGTTGGCAGGTATTGCTGATATCTTCACAGTTCTCCTTCACAGCTTCTGCAGTGCAACCGTTCCACAGGAAAACCAGAATTCTCCACATACACTCCATCAAACAGAAAGACTAAAAAATAATTAGGAATTAGCTTCAAAAATGAAAAGTAATGTCTCTCCTCATCCTACTTTGCCTAAGTAAATAGCCTGAATCTCTCATATAAAGCCATCCCCCAGGCAGTAGCAGAGAGGCATACAAATTGAAGGAGGAGAATGATGGGAACTAGAATCAGGCCTCAATAACAATTTAATTAGGGCAATCAGCAGGGAGGGAGGGAGGATTAGCAGCATAAACTCGAGTCAAACTAGGAGAGTCTCAAGGGGAGAGCTTTTTTGCTTCCCCGAGATTGGATCTAAATTATCTTACTTTGCAGCTGAGAGGAACTCTGTGCTATCAACCCGGACTGCCCGGCAGTGGCAATATAAGGCATGTGACAAAGCCTCCAGGTGCCTGAGGCACACATCCCATGTCCACTCAGTGGGTGCATCCAAGAGAAGCACAAGTTTTTATTACTGTTTTCTGTGGTTTTTTGTTTTTCCAGAAAATTTTCAAGCGTTATGACACGGATCATTCAGGAACCATTAACAGCTATGAGATGCGCAACGCTGTCAACGATGCAGGTACATGCAATGATGCAATGACACAGTGCAGTGTCCAACAGCTGAAGAAACCTTGTTTGGTTTTGTTTTGTTTTGTTTGGTTTTGTTTGGTTTTGGTGCATCACAGGGTGACATCACTGAACACTGTGCTGCCTTTTAAAGACAGATCCTAGAGAAATTATGTTTTTTTTTTCTCCTGGCAAAGCTTCTCAAATATCCAAATGGCAAGCTTTGTATGTCTTGCCAGCCAAATAGATCTCCTCAGGTTCTCTTTAATGCAATTAGTGATGCTTTGCTCTCTTAAGGATGTCCTACTAAGGGCCCTGGTATTCAGGAAGACCAGGTAGTGCTTAAGACATTTGTTCTTATTTAAACTGTGGATTCTATAAATTTGTGTAGGTAACAAAAGAACAGTGAAAACCTTCAACCTAAGTGTAGAGGCACTGAAAACGGGATGGGGCAGGTCCATGTCATTGTCCAAGTTTGCAATTGTGTGGACATCCCTTGAGTCATGTCAATGTTCCTTCAGTACTGAGCCACTGTGGGTTCAGTCTCTTCTACCTGCACAACGAGAAGAAAGCATCTTTGCAAAACTTGCAGTTAATGATATTCATTCTCAAAAAGAGAGACTCTGGACTTTTCTTGCTTGTCTCAGACACACCAATGTGCTTCTTTCCCTGGGGAGCAGGCCTCCCCCCACAAATGTCTTCACCAGGTCTCTAAGGGAGTGAGATGACCTCTTTGATCAGTAGTATCACTACAAACCTAGATGGGATGATTTCAGTGACACTTTGTTTTCAGTAGTGTTTTGGCACATCAAGGATCAGAAAAAAATGGCTAACTTGTACTTTGCAAAACTTCAGTGATTCTGTAATTCTTTGCTAAAAACAAAACTGCACCTGATTTTGGACTCCTGGTGTGGTAGAAATATGGGTAATTTTTATTTTCTGTTCTCAGCAGGGAAGTTGTCACTGTAAAATGAGAGAATATTTAAATACCTCCTGCCCTGACTTTAGAACTACAAACATTTCAGAGTCTTACAGCACATAAGCTGTGCATGACCTTGCATTTAGCCAGCAAACAGCTGTACCCAAACTGTGACAGACCCTGTCAAGGCACAGGCTGCAGCATTCAGTGCCAAAGTTCAGCTCACCACACCAAGGAGTTGCCTCCTTGCTTATTTTCCGACCACATTTTAATGGTGTTTTTATAGCATTTTCCTCCTGCACTTCTGTCCCCCAGTTTTAGCTGACTTGCTCTCAGCAGGCCCTCTCCTGACACATGGAAGCTCCTTACAGCTGTACTTCATTCTGTTTAGCAGTTGCAGCAGGACCTTGCAGCCTGAGCCTCGGCTGGGCCAGGGGAGTGCCTGTGGCCAAGCCCCTCATGTGAATCATTAAAACCCATATGATCATGGACAAAGACCCTCCAAGTCATTAAAGTCAGACAGTGCTATGTTTATTCACCGGTGGGCGGCACGGGAGTCATCTCCGAAAGGCGTGACCACCCTGAACAAGGTTCTTTGCGCTCTGTTTATTTTCAAGATTTTACATACAATACACATGCATAACCCCAGCAGCTCTCATCCCCATGGTATTAAAATGAGGCTATTAGTCCTTCACACGTGCGTAGTTCTTCTCTTGCATTGGGTCAGTGGTCTTGAATTGAGTCAGTGGTCTCAAGGGATGAAGTCAGGAGAGTCTTCATCAAGTCTCAGTGACCCTCTGGCACAATCCAAGGTTCCCTGCTTCATGATTGATTGATACGAAGTCCAGATGCTGGCCATTGTTCTTACTGGTTTCAATCTCTTCTTATAATGGTTCACTTACTCCACTTTCTTCTATAAACATGCTCATAATAAACCAATTAGCTCTAGCTTAAGCATCTAATAATCATTAACCTACCATGTACTTATCTAGCTTACATGCTGATCAATATAAATTGCTTCTAACTCTGAGCTAAAATCTGAACTCTAAGATGATGATTCACATGCAGCAGCACTTTCCCTGCCCGAGGCCCAGCCGTGCCCCGTTTTTGTCTCTGTGCAGGGTTTCGGCTGAACAACCAGCTCTACGACATCATCACCATGCGCTACGCCGACAAGAACATGAACATCGACTTCGACAGCTTCATCTGCTGCTTCGTGCGCCTGGACGCCATGTTCCGTGAGTGCCTGCCCTCCTGCCCCAAACACAGCCACCACCCATGGAACAGCTCGGGTTGAAAGGGGCCTTAGGGAGACCTGGTTCCAACCCCCTGTTGTGGGGCAGGGACACCTTGCACTGGACCAGATTGCTCAGAGCCCCATCATACAGCAAAGTGTGCTCACAGCACCGCTGCCTATGTAGGGTATTAATGATTAAAGGTATGCGTGTAGGGAATCTAAAATGACAAGTTGTCTCCTACAAACATAAAAGAAACCACTGTGTTTCTCCTTGAATGAAGTAATGAAAAATGCAGCAGAAACACTTGCTGACCCCACAAGTAAAGACCTGCACAAGTTGGCATTTCACAATGGGAGCATCATTTGACTTCCTGCCTGGGAATCATCATTACTCACACAGTAACCTAATCTACTCCATGTATTTTTGTTTCCTTACTTTAGGGGCATTCCACGCCTTTGACAAAGATGGAGACGGCATCATTAAGCTCAATGTCCTAGAGGTAAATTGCTCTATGAGAGTATGTCTAACACAATGTCACAATACAATCTTTTAATTGTATTAATCATTGTACATGTTTTCACGGCAGAACTCTATGAATAGAGTTCATCTGATATTGCCACCCAGTTGGTAAGAAAACCCAAAACCTCCTAAAATTTTGCTACCAATTTTACACAGAAAACATCCATGATCTGCCAGCAACAGCTGCTCTGTAAGACTCCAGTTGGTGCTGAAGGGCATGGCTGCAGCCTCTTGATATCATCTTTAAAGTGCATCAAAAACCTTTTGAGGTTTTTTTTTATGAGGCAATTTAGATCAAACACAGTGATATGGTACTAAATGATAATGGGGCTTAGAATAGTTCTTCACCTTTTAATCTTATTAAGAAGAATTAGAAGTTGAAGTTTCAACTTCAAAGCATGTCCTCTGTTAGGGAGATCGTTAAAAACACATTTCACTTTTTGCAAGAGAAGGAGAAATAGGAGCAAGAGACTCAAGAAAATTCCCTGCTGCCACTCTACTTCATGCTAAGTGACAGCAAGCAGCTGCCTTCCAGCTAGAGATGATGGTGTCTTCATACAGTTTGTGGGAGGACACCAACAACTCTTCCATCCTTTAACTCTTCTTTCAGTGGCTGCAGCTCACGCTGTATGCATAACACCGGAGCCAGTGGCCACCTTCAGCAAGATCACACTGAAGACTTCCAAGGAGCTACCACCCTTCATCCCAAGGGCAAACAGGAGCACTTCCTAATTATGTCATTCACTCCCCGAGATGAACAGCACATGGGAAGAGGCCCTTGGAAAAGAGACAACCATACTCTACTGGACAGGACAGTGCGCTTATTTTGTAACTACTTTTATAGCATCCTGACGTTTTTCCTTTGGACAACAAGGATTAATTTATTGATGACTGAATAAAGCTTTCTCTGCATGGTGAAGACATGGAGAATACATAATTGTTCTGCTTCTGCTGACAGCTGGAAAGGTCTTCCCTCAAGTCAGGTGAAACTGGGACAAGATCCAACTCTGAAAGTCAGAGGTGTTTACTGCCACCTTGTCAATGATCATTAACTTTGTCCTGCTCCTTGGTATTATCCTTTTATCTCCTTGTAATGTTTACTGAATATTTCACATGAGATTACATTAATAGTGCTATTAATTACATCACGTGCTAATTACATTAATAGTATGCAATCCAATGACTCAGTTCCAGATTTGGCTGTGCAGGTTGAACCTCTGCTATGTAGAACTGAGAGAACAGGGCACGACAGACTGCAATACCAGAGTACAGCTTGATCTAATGCCTCAGTAGAACTATCAGAACTGAGCAATTGGCTCTCACTTTTAGTACCCATCCTAATTACAAATGTGGACATTATAAGTGTTTTTCATTGTAACCACATTCCCCATAACACTGAGAAACTTATTTGCCATTTGAGGCAGTAAACCTCTTATACATACAAATTTATATATCTACACATTTATATATCTACACACTTATATTTCCCCCACCCCAGGTCCCATTTCCCAACACTACCATGCATTTCTTTATTGCAAGAGGTGACTTGTAGCAGAATCAGATACTATGTCAGCATGACCACTTTGGGAATATTATTCCAATGGGCAAGTACAATTAGTTTAATGGAACCAAAAATAAAATCAACTGGATTTTGGCCTAGTCTTTTTGGTTTTATTCTGAAAGAACAGATGAAGATGAAATATTGAGCACTCTTCCACCATCCTCCTGAATGTACAGCAGCTCTTGGAGTTTATGGCAAGTGTGAAATTAGTTTAGTATCTCAGATATTTGCCAGATTACTCCTTGGATAAATTAAAAAAAAAAAAAAAAAAAAGCACTTGAGAGGTTCCCTTGCTACCAGCTTAAAGGATGACAGGTTTTCACAAGTACAATATTAAAAAAATGGAAGGAAAAACAAAACATGCAAGGAAGACCAGACTTTGTCAGAACCTTTTACTTAGTTCTCTAGTAGCAAAGAGTAGCAAAGCAGTCCACTCATGTAAAACAAAATTTCAATAACAAATCATAGCACCCACTCAAAGTTGTTCCAGTGAGTAGTACATTTCACTGAAAGGTCACTAAGAAGCAGAAGACCTTTTGACTATAAAGTTCTTAGTGTTGTCTTGCACTGTAACTTACTCTGTAAGAGGAAGAAAATCCTACAATTTATCTAAAGAAAAATTCTTCTCTTTCAAATTCAACTGCTTTTTTAACACAAATTATTTTTAAGATAACTGGAACACCCTGGCTTCCAGCCATGCCTCACCTCCACTGAGCTATTATTTTCCATACAAGCATGGCAGAGATGCTCTTAGTTGGGGTGTTCAGAGAAAAAACAAAATCTATCAGTCAAAAGATCAAAATCAGGATTTTTAATTGGCAACTCAAGACTGGTCCTTACAGTTGTGATGACTGAACTACCAACAAGCTCTAGAGAACTTCCCTTGCAATGGGCCATGAAGCAGGACAGGCAGCACATCAGCTTGCAGGCATCAGTTGGGTGGACAGTTCCATTTCTCTGCCAAATGACTAGGTCTGAGATTCCTGCACACCTGTAACATTCTTGCCGGTGGCCTGTCTGATTTTATCCAGCACTCACAGAACAGGAAAAAAATTCAGAACAAAGTCAAGTTCTACCAAATCCTGTGAAATAATCTTTCTATTTAAAATAAAGGAGAAGCAGACAAACCATAACAATATAAAGAACTTTATTTTTTTTTCATGTCTTCTTTTGCCATGTAAAGTTTCATTATTACACTCACAGCTTTGTACCAAAGTGAGAGGAAAAAAACCATGATCCATCTGTGCACATGTTCTACACAGTTTAAATTATTAAATATTCAATCAAGTTGTTTTATTCCACTTCCATTCTTTAAAAACACTGTTTAACATTACAGCAAAATGAAATCTGAGAAGCTGGCAGGCGCATATAACAGAATATATACCTACACAGTTTGCTCTTTGAGGATTAATTATTTTACAAACAGTAGCTGAAACCATTTCCTTACCCTTCCTCACATACTCTGCAACTCTGGACAACTTAAACTGATTGATATATAGTACCATACAACCCTGAAAACCAAGATTCACCTGTACCTGTGTTTTAATTCAACTTAAGGGAAAAGTATTTTTCCAACAAAAACATTTCCCTTGCCATTTATTGCAAGTTTGCAGTTATCATTTACCTTGATCCAGCATGCCTGTACTGTTCGAAAATGTGCATTAAGAACTGCACTACTTCAAACACACCACACAGCCAAGTTCCTGCTATTTTGCAGAAGCCAATTTATGTGCTGATAATATGTTTAAAGTCTGTAAATCACGCATAAGTGACACAAGGTAAGCAGAAGCCTTGATATTTAATGCATCTTTGTACCAAGAGATGCAGAAGTTTCCCCTCCATCCCCTTCCACGTACAGTAGAAGCAGCGTTAGGCCAGAGTGTTGTGCACTGCCAGATGGCTGTTATTTTTTCTCTGAAATTTGAAGGAGAAAGGAGAAACTAATACAGAACAATCCCAAAAGGCCCCTAAAGGGCTGTCATATGTAGTCAGCCATACAGCAAGTCCAGAACTTGTTTTTTACCATTTGATTAATAAAAAAATCACAGCTAACCACAAAATAAATCCTCACTCTACTCACTCTTCCACTCACAACTTTTTACTTGCATAAAAAACAAACCAAAACCAAAAATAAATAGTCCTGAAACTGGCTTCAGATGTGCACTACTGCTTTTCATGCAAATATTACTATGTTAAATGTCACAAACAGCCCACCTTCCCAAAGTTATTACATTCTTCAACTAGAGGTATATCAGGAGTCAAGACCCCAAGTTGCAAGACCAGAGAGGAGCTCATTAATGAATACCAACAAACAAACATTAGTTTGGCATCTCTGTTCTGCAATTGCCTCCAGAAGAAGTAAATGGCCAATTGTGAAATCTGCACCAAATTCCAGGTGAACAAATGGGAAACGTCTCCACAGAACTCCAGAGAAGCCTGGGGATATCCACAGCTGCACAACTTCATAGCAAATCCTTTTAAGATATCCTCATGAAAAAACAGCATTTTCCTCTGAACCCTCGAGGATTTTTAAAAACTGTTTCTGATTTATGAAGCAAAATTTTTCACTCATGCAGCTCTGCTACTTTCCCACCTCTTACCCATTTTAGGATTCTTACAATGTATCTGAAATGACCTACAAAGAAGCAAAAGACACCACTGCTAAAGCTGGACTTCAGTAGCCCAGACTTTTCAGGAGGATTGTTTTCAAGACAGCTAAGGAAATATCATGGACCACACAAAAAGAAAGACTGCTTCCACCAACTAGAAAAGATAAACCCAACAAGCAAATGGGAATGCAAATAAAATGTAATAACTGTGTTTGTTGCAACATCTGCTGAGAAAGATCTTTATATGTTCCTGAAAACAGCTGAAAGAATGTAAAGAATCACAAGGGAGAAGTAGCAAAATCTATTCTCACAAGTTTTTCAGAATGCCACTATTGCCCCACAGGCTTGTCCTTGGGACACAACCTCCACACCTTCACTTGCAGCACAGTCCATGAAGGACAGCTTAGGCTGCCCACCCTGTTTATGTCCCACTTACATGCTCCCTCATCATGGTTCAAAAAACTCTCAGAACTCCTGAATATCAACACCTTTGGAAATGGTTTAAATATTATGCAGTCTTCTGCTTTTAGGCCATGAAAAAAAATCAAACAAAAGCTCTCAGACTTTAGAGCATTACATCCTCCATTATAAAACATCTACGCTGCTTAAATACTTCCCCAAACTTGATTCTTTACTGAATTGCTTCATCCACAGCCCACAGAAAGAAAGATTAAAAAAACCCAACACCAAAACCAAACACACATCCCCGAAAAACCAAAACAAGAACGCCCTCAGAACAGCCTGAGGTCTAAGCCACATATTGGGGCTTTTTGCTATCCACGAACAGCTTAATAAAAAGTAAACAAACAAAATCAATCACCACAAAAGTACTGGAACCTCAGAGATTCCCATGTCTTTGAAGTAAGATGCTACTACATCTCATTCATATTTTACTCCTGTCTCACAAAAAATACTCATCAGTGTCAGAGCAATTCTGCTTGTCTGCTAAGATAATACAAAACCAGTGTGCTCCAGAGAAGGCCCTGAAGTTCCTTGATTTGATAGCAATGGAACATCCATGGGCTTTCCTGAATCATTCACTTTCTTTGCCTAAAAAGGCTTCTTCACAGTTAGAGAATGAGGCTATAAAACTTATTTGGTCTATGGTTGACAAGTCTGAAAATGGTTGTGAAAAAGATACCCACTAAAAACAGTCCACTCAGGTTTTTTCGAAAAGCACTGACTTCGTGTATAAGCAGCTCAGTTCACTGTCTTCTCTTACAGCTTAGGAAAACCTCTGCTTATTTTATCCTGAGCAGCAAGTTAGGCAAAAGTGAACACAAAGCTCCCTGCTAGATTAGTCTCAAGAGGGTTTTTTGCTAAGTTAGTGTCATTAGGGGAGAGGGGATGGCAAGTGCCAGAAGGGCATTTCACTGAACTTCACAAGGTGAAGTGATCCCGCTCAAGGGGGCACCTGCAGGGAACCCTGACAAGTTCAAACAGTCTTCCCTTCAGCACTGGCCTCTCTGTGGTACTTTCTGTGCATTAGGAGAAATAAGACTTTTACATTTAATATGCATTTCATATCCTCAGCTTCTGCTTAAGAACTTTAGACTTTAAAATCCTGCTCCATTCTTTCCAGTTGAGTTTTTTAAGCCAGTTCACAACAGAAAGAAAACACTACCAAGGTGGATGCACTCAGACACACAGTGCCTTTGCATTTTTCTTGGTTTACTATGCTGTGAGGATATGGGACTGCAAAGCCCACTCACTAAGATCCCATAAAATCAGCAATCCAATTATGGTGTTTTAGCAATACAGCAGTGGTGGTTACACTGTTCTTTAACTAAAAGAAAAACAAACACCATTTACTTCTTCCCCATGCTTCAGGACCTATACTGAAAAAGACTAAGATTGCAAAGCACATCAGTAACTGTTCTGGTTATTTTGCTGCTACTGGCATCTCTCTCAAGAAATAATCACTTTCCTCAAAATAAACAAAATACCTCAAAAGGTATGGTATCTATCACTGTATATATATTGTGCCAGTTACAGCAATTTTTACAGAGGGAATACAAAATAAGTTACAATTAACATTAAAAAATTAATTTATTCCAGTCTCCATAAAATAATTTTTATTTTTATGAAGAAAGTAAAAATGTACACTGGATATTCAGGTTACATTATCAGAATTTGTGATATTCTGATTTGCAGAATTTTATTAAAATCAGCTAAAAAACTGGATACAACAAAACCTGACATTTCTTAGACACATAACAAGCTTCAAGCTGAGTCTGCAAACAGCAGTACCTATTGTAATCTAAGTTTTCAACACCCTTGTGGACTTCCCAAGGACTATGCTTCTTAAAAAAACAAAATAAAACCACCTGAAAAAAGACAACAAAAAAACAAGGCAGACAAGAGGAAGGAATATTCTTGTCCACCAATGAATTAAAAAACTTGCAAGAACTTGGGCTAAGTCTTAATTACCAGCCTTATTTCTACAGAGTGCAACACAACCTGCAGTCTCCGTAGCAATGCATTTCAGCCCCACTCAGTTTTTGGATTCCAAGTGGGAAAAGAAAGAGGAAAGACTGGAGTAAGAAAATGATGTTATTTGGAATAATTCTGACATACAAAATTACTTCCCAATGTGGGAGGTGAAAAGCTTCATGAGTCAATCCTGCTGTCATCCTCAGCATGTCTTTCAATGTGTCCTACAGCACCCTAGAAAACAACCAGAGAAGTTAAAAAAAATCATTATGCTCATCACAAAAAAAACCACAAAAAACTTTGCAAAAGATTCTAGAAGCCTCAGTGAAAGTGACATTCTAGATTATATACATTTGTTTGGCTTAAAGCTTCTAAAAAGATAAATATTATCATTGTCAAGCTATTAAATCACATATATAAAGTGTCTCATGTACCACATCATTAAAGGCAAATAAAAAACAGTTTCCTTTTTGATTATAAGAGCAAACTAAATAAACACATCATATCCAAAGCCAGCACTTAAAGAGAAATTAAGGATTCTACTGTTCATTAATTCTTGAAGAAACCTCCATCCTTCCCATATTTTGGAAAGCATTCCAAGGAAGGCAGTTTATATTGCCAAGAACTACAATGTAGATTTACCAATCAGTCTATAGGTAACAGCCCTCCTTACACCTGTCCCCCAATCCTTTCCTCATCACTTAATCTAATTCTTATGCCTTCTTCATTTTTCCCCTTCTGTGCTAACTTTCAACCAGAAGTTTACAAACTACTTATTTGAAGATGGGTTTTGCTAACAATCTCTTGTGAAAAATAAACAACAATGAAAGAGGTAGCAATGGATGAAAATTAAAAGGATAAAAACCTGTTTTCTAGGGAGATGTTTGTGCATCTTATAAAGACATTTTTCCTTCAAAAATTTCCTAATATCTTAAGTAGATTTTCTTTAATATTTTAAGAATTCTACCGTTTCCATGTAATATTTTAGGATCAAATATTGACCATGTTAAATTATCATAGCTGTACTGTTCATCTGCCACAGGATGAACTGAAACCTGTTAGCCTTGGATGACTGTAACCACATGCAGTTAAGCCTGACAAGGCTAGAAAAATTTTTAAATTCTCTTAAATTTTTAAGAGAAACAGGATCAAGTCCCACAATGGTGGTGATATAAAGTACTTTATATTACCAAATACAACCATGTTATTTCAACCACACACCTGCTTGGAACCTTTCCTGGAAGTAAAGAAAGCATCACAGTTCTTCCAACGACATTTCAGGGTCTGAAAATTTGGGTTGGTGTGGTCAGTTAGCAGGTGTTGTTTCAGATGGTCCACAACTCCAAAGATCAGTGAACATCCATGCCACTAGGAGAAAAAACAACACACTGGAATAAGCCAGGGAAATACAATTTTTGCTAATGCGTTTCTTCCTGCAATTTCACAATATTCTTCTAAGACTGCAAGCACATCTGCCAACTCCTGTAAGTTTTTTATCATATTCAATTTCCATTTTCCATGGTCTCTATTCCTTTAATTACAGCTTTACAGAAATTTCTCCTGCCTTTAGCCAAGCCTAGACCATCAGCAGGAATGGCAGGAGGAAGAGCGGAATTAAGCCTTTACAAGACTTAAGCTTACCTGTGACAAAGTCATTTGGAATTTAATTAGATTTTGGAATTTATTTTTTAGCACAATAAATCAGCTTTGCTATGTCACTCAGCCAAACTTTTTGGTAGGCAACAAAAAATGAAACCAGTGATACATACCTAAGTGATATATACTTTAAAAAGTACAAACACATTTAAGAAATACTGAATTATGAAAAATCTAAGGTCAAGCTACCCAAGACTAAGTGACTAGAGACCACCCTCAGAAATTCAATAACAAAGGCTAAAAACCATTTGCTAATTACCCAGCATCGATAATTTTGCATCAGATTAAGCCTCACAGCTCTGACACTGCCATCATAGCATCCAGTGTAGATCTGTAAAAGAAACGTTTATGGATAAACAAGCTGGGAATAAAACAAAAAAAAAAAGAAGTAAATTTTGAAAGAGACTTCAGTGTAGGAAAAAACAAAGAAATATCAGCATGCAAGGCTTCTACATTTAAAAAATAGGTGTAACCAAATTCTTTTAGTATTTGCATTCATAATTCACAAAAACCTACAAGTGAATAAGAAATGCTTCTGTAACCTTTATTTTTGCTAGTGTTGCGTGTGTAACAGTTCAGAAAAGTTTAAATTATGGTACTCTCCACTAAAGTTAAAAAATATGTAGGTGTTAATGTCAAGTTGAATGGATTTCCAGGACTTAACAACTTATATGTATATCAAAATAGGATGGAGAGGAAGGGTGTGTAAGAACATCAGAATTTCAGAAAGACTGATGCAGATCCTTGCACTCATCACTAGACTTCTCATCTGAACTCTTCTTCAACTTGAGAATGCCCACATAGGACCACTGCTGGCACAATTCAAGCCTCAGGTTGGACTCACATGAGATACGATGCTTGGGCAGAATGTATTCCAATTAGTAGGTGTTCTGTTCCTTTGGACTTAACTTTTCTATTATTACAGATCACTGCTATACCTTTCATTTTACAGTCTCAAAGGAACTTTGCAAACAAATTCCTAGACATGCAGACAAATAAGTGCTTTTAAAACTATTTTAAGAAGTATCTATCCAGAAGTGCTTCTGAAATTTATTTTACAGGGCAGATGCATGAAGAAACCTGTACACCTGAATCAATTGCACACCTTTGTTTATGTTCTGTCAAAGGTTGCTAGAAGTTTGGCTGCGGGTGAAGTTTTTCTCCAGCATCTGAGTGATTCCCTTGAGTAAAAGTCAAACAGGACTGACACTTGAAAAAGCAGAAGTGTTCTACTATTTCTAATGTCTTCACTGTAATCATAACTGCAAAAAGAACTATTGTTTTCAGACTACAGTAAGCTGAACAGTGATTTTTCCCAGACAATAATATTATGTAAGTATAAAGCTGTTATAGCCCCTTGATTTTTTGACTGAGAACAACTTGGAAATGCAGCCAAACAGCAGGCTGATTTCTTTATCTGAAGAATTTAAACAGTCTTGTATGCACCTGTGGCAATTACAACCTTCTCTTTAAGAAAAGTGAAAAGCAGGGAGTTACCATGCTCTTATGGATGGTCATACACATGATCATATCTGTGTGGCCTCCATAGACTTGCAAGCGGTCGTGTGACTGGAAAGAAACAGAAACATTTAATAGCATGGCATTTTTTAAAAGCTATTTTTCACAGACATGTAAAGGATAATACTTCTAAGAGCAGTTTCCTTGGCAGCAAGTAAACTGCCATGATAGATTCCAAACTTTATAGCCACCTTGAAAGCTCACTTTCGCTCACATTGCTTCTTGGAGTCTTTTTGTCCAACTAAGCACTTGTTCTCTCAGCAGACAAAGCTAACATTTTCCCACTTTTCTGAGCTGTCATTGTCTTGGAATAACCCAGGTTCTAAAAAAATGGTTTAGGTTATATTCTTTAAAACCTATGTATTTTGACTGGTGAGACAACTATATACACTGAGTGACAGGAAAAAGAGGGATGGCCTAGAGACCACAAAAGTACAAAGATGACTGCTATTTGACTTCAAAATCACTAATTAACACATATTAGATAAATGTCATTGGTAACCACCTATTTTCTTACCTGTAGCTCATAAACACGAACAAATTTATCCAGACATGCTGTCACCATGACTTTCCCAAGAATGTTCACAACTGTTACAGCATGGTTGTGGCCCTTATAGATCCGTACCAACTCTCCAGTCTGCATCAAGAAAAAGCAAAGATAAACAGGTGTTTGGTTTGGTTTTTCTTAAACAAAAGAACAAAACAGTTTTGCCTAAGCCATATAGGGTAGCTAGCTTTAATGCTCACTACTCAAAAATGGAAACACCTTTTACCAGACTTTCATCCCCTGTGAAGGTACTTATAGATTATGATTAAATACTACTTAACCTTTTGTTTGCCCATCCTAACACAGCCATTCCAGTACAATAGAAATGCCTGAGTCTGTGTAAAGTTCTCTTTCTTTTCTTCTGCTTCTGAACATGAGGCACCAGTGTGCCCAGGTGGCCAAAATGCCAATGGTATCCTGGCCTGTACCAGGAATAGTGCGGCCAGCAGGACCTGGGAAGTGATTCTTCCCTACTTGGCACTGGTGAGGCCACATCTCGAGTGTCGTGTCCAGTTTTGGGCCCCTCAGATCAGGAAGGGAAAGAAGCTGTTGAAGGGTCTGGAGCACAAGCGTCATGAGAAGCAGCTGAAGGAGGTGAGGTTGTTTAACCTGGAGAGGAGGAGGCTCACAGGGACCTTATCACTCCCTACAACTCCCTGAAAGGAGTGTGTAGCCAGAGAGGGGTCAGCCCCTTCTCCCATGCAACCAGCAATGGGACAAGGGGAAATGGCCTCAATCTGTGCCAGGGGAGGTTGGACACTAGGAAGAAATTCTTCACAGAAATAGTGATTAGATTTTGGAACGGGCCCTGGGAGGTGTTGGAGTCACTGTCCCTGGAAGCTTTTAGGGAAAAATTGGATGCTGACAATGCCATGGTCTAGCTGATATGGTGGTGTTTGGTCACAGGTTGGACTCTATGATCTCAGGTCTTTTCAACCCTGATTGATTCTGTTTCCAACAGTAGTTACATATTTCCACCCATCCTGAAACTAGTACCATGCTATTAGTATTAGCAGTATTCATGTAACCCCAAGGATCAGTTAGCAAATTCAGCTAAATAAACAGAAATATACTCTTTTAATGTCAACTAAAATTTCCCTCTGATAAGTTTCTTAATCTAACTTACTGCATAGCTACATGAATGCTTCTGCTAGGACTAAGGGAAGATGGTGTAAAAGAGGGAGGGAATGGTAACCTAGAGACAAAGCATTCATGATGCTTTTGAACCATCTAGCTTGGAACACAGTCTTCCTCAAGTTCTTCCAGTAATAAAAAAAACTTTTTTTCCCACCAGAATATCTCACATGGCTGTTCTCTGAATTTTTTCCATATTATCAGCATGTTTGTAGTTATATTTGCAAAAGCAAGATGCGCAGATAAAAAGGCATTGCCTATCGTGTGACAAGAGCCAGCAGGTTTATGTAGCCTCTTCATGCCTCCAAGAGTTACCTATAGTGCATTGCCACATTCACAAAATCATGAGACTTCCTTTTCTGGAAGCAATTTACCCCACCAGTCAGTCAAATATTCTGAAAATACTGACTTTACAGCATAGGAATTCAGTGCCTTAGCAGCAAAAGTAATTCCGTCTTTCTATATGAGACTTACATGAATGTTGTGGGCATGGACAGACTGATCGCTGGAGCCACTGAATACCAGATCATTCACAACCTTACAAAAAAAAAAAAAAGTTTTATATTTTGTAACTGATGTGGAAATGGGCAAGCAAAACATTAAGACACTGTTCAGTTTGAAGTTGTACTGTAATATTTCCTAAATTTGAGAGCCTTAAAATCAATCAAGAGCATGAAGGAAAAAGCACACACTGAATTCTTCACATAAGAGCTAGAAGATGTATTACAATGATTTTTGACATTTCACAACTGACATAAGAAGCTGTTAACTTGCAGCCCAACAGGCTAACTCATCCTTCCTATGGATTATTCTCACTGGCAGCTCAGCAGCAAATCAGGGACCAAGCAAAGTGAATGCAGAATGCTGCTCTGCACGTGCACAGTAAAGCCCAATGTTTCTGGGAAATTTTGGATGTGCTGCACACTTACATGCTGCTCATGTAAGAAAAATGATGCTCCTAACCCCTAACAAGTGACAAGACAAGATAAAACAGCCTCAAGTTACACCGGGGAAGTTTAGAATGGGTATTAGGAAAAGTTTCTTCACTGAAAGGATGATCAGGCATTGGAACAGGCTGCCCCAGGAAGCGATGGAATCACAATTCCTGAAGTGTTCAAAACACAGATATAGATGTGGCAGCTGGGGACATGAGATAGGGCAGGCAAGCAGAGACAATCTCCCTACCAAATTGCTCAGTTTTTATAATTTAAAATAGAAAAATCCTCTATTTCCTATCACAATCTGCTCATCCTTTTAAGCATTCTTTGTCCAAATTGTATTTTCAGAGACACTTGCCTTCATGCAAAGAATAGTCTTGCTGTGACCTTCCAGGGTTCTGAGAAGCAGCCCGTTCCGCGCGTCTCGCACGCTGATGGTGCAGTCATAGGAGCCCACCACCAACAACTTGCGTGCTCCCTCCTGAGCCGTGGCTAAACAGCTCACTGCTCTAGGACCATGGCATTCAAAGGTATCAACCTGTTTGTTATTCTGGTGGGGGAAGAAAGAAATGGTATTCAAGAATTAAAACTTTGCTATGACACTGACTAGACCATTGAGTCTTTTTTGTGTTGGGCTTGTGCATCTGATTTCAGTTTAGTAACACACAAAATAACAGTGGTAAGAATTGCATCTTAACAATTAAGCTTCCAAATCAAAGAAATAATTCCTTATGTTACGTAGACCAGGAGGAATCTTGAGGAAAAACATTGTTATACAGCACCTAAAAGAAAGTTAAACAAAGAGACAGGTAGATAGGACAGCTTCATGCAGGGACAAAATAAACAACCAAATGGGGCCAACAGTGACCATTTATACCAAAATGCGTTCATTACAAATACATTTACTACTGTAGACAAAGTGGAAAGAAACAGAGGAAAGAAACAGCATCACAATAGGCTTTCAGGTGCCAATATTTAAACAAACTAACCTTTATGCTGAAAGTCACCACAGTGCCATTTGCAAGACCTGCATAAAGGATCCGCCATCTACTGTGTAAACAGAGCACTCGATCTTCCAATTTAAACTGCTCCATGCACTCTTTGGTCTAGCAATGGAAAGAAGGACTTAAAGACTTTCATTAAGTGAAAACAATTCAATGAAAAAAGCCTGAAATGAAAAAAGCCTGAAGATGATTTTCACTTTTTAAACCAAGAGAACTGGAGAAAAACATCGGAGAGTCTGGTGTCACATGGCAGTTTAATCCTCATTTTAATCAGGACCACGTCTAAGGCTTGACTGTACTTCAGCAACCAGTAATAACCCTAAACACTTTGTTCTAGTCACAACCTTTATTATGTGTAGAAATTTAGACTACTGACTGCATACATATATATAAATATATATGAAAACAATCTGTTACATGGTTGAGGATTACCCATTAAGTTCCCCACAGGGAACTTCAGGGTTTAAAACCTCTGGCAGTTTGCTCCCTGAAGCAGATACTTGTTTTCTAGTCCTTCAAGTCACAGGTTGGGCAAGTCTTTTTATCATTTAGCCTCAAATATCCAGCTTCAAGAAGCCTCAGTCTGCTCTTTCACATGCCCTCAGCATAACAGATACCTGTTCTCTCTATGGCTGCTCTAAAGGTAGAGCAGACAGCAGTGCCTTCCATAAGCAATGCAGTTAAAAATACAGGAAGACAAGTAAGATTCATGGTCAAACAGCTATCCTGCACTTTGGTGTTCCCAACATTTGGGATTACGCCATACTGTTCTAGCAGAAGCTCTACTGAGAAGCTAGTTAAAAGATTAGGGTAGTAAATCAGTTAATGATTTGCTGTTTTGTTTGTGAGGTTGGTTTTTTCCCTGCTCTACTCTAAAGAGGTACAAAGTGGCGTTCATGTCCAGATCATATGGGTTTAAAAGACTTTTGAAATTTATATTTGTAAAGAAACACTTGCAGAAAATGCAGCATATGTAAATCAGCACAGATTTAAGTACCTTGATATTGTAACAGTTGATAGTGTGGTCACTTGAGCCAGTGAAGAGTGCAGCATTCTTCCCATTCGTCTGAGTGACCAGAAGGCAGTTCACTTTTGAAGTATGCCCTTCAAAGATGGCCACACACTTCCTGCTCTAAAAAGGAAAGCACACAGTCTGTCAGCATAAAGGCTCATAATACTTTCTGGGATATGCACCTAACAGAACAGGGTGGGACAGCTAAAAAAAAAAAACCAGGATATATGGGGCAATCTATCTCCCCTTGTCCCTCTCATAGGGAGAAGGGGTTGGGAAGGTGGAGAAGAGAGGTTTGAAGAAAAGAATAGTATAGAATAAATTAAGGGCTTGAAAAAGCATGTGCTTCCTTTACTACACAGTAAGGCATTACAAAAGACAACCTTGTGATTGCAATTAACATAACACCACTCCCACAACCTTACTTACAACGAGATTGTAGGCACAAACTGTTTTGTCTGCTGAGCAGGTATATAACAAATTCCCAAAAATCTGAATAGCATTCACTGCAGCCACGTGTCCCTCAAAGGTTCCCTCAGTAGGTTCTTCATCCTCACCTGGCTCCGAAGACACTTCTGTAGGACAGAAACGTGTACTTTTGACTATGGGAACACAGGCAAGAAAACACACTGCTGTGGTTTGTACTGCCAACCAGCAGAACTATTTCATGGGCTCAGCACCTTTAAGTCAAATTTCATTGTGGATTCCAGCAGGACTGTGAATGTGACAGAGGGCAATATAAAGTGCTAAAAAGACCTTCATATGACTAAGTCCAGAACTATTTTTAAAATTAAAAAGAGACTGTATTATTGTTTGTCCTAGAGCTCTACAGAGATTGTGGAGCAATAGTGTTCATGTGGGAGGGGCAGGGGGATGTGGAGGAGTCAAGACAGAAAGCATTCAATGTAAGATGATGTAAGTGAGTATGTGTCACTTCCCACTTGAGTTTTGAGTGCAAGCTTTTATTTTCAGGGCAAAATTCCCCTATGGAAGCAGGCTGATCAAGATTTAACTCAAAGTTCTGCAAGATACTACATACAAAACACTGGAAGGAAAGCTTAAAAGTTATACCTGAGGAGTTCTTTGATCCTCTTAGGGATGATATGGAAGTTTGTGTCTCAGCCACACTGTTAGACAAAAAGAAACAGTAGCAAGATTGGACTTATGCATGTTCATTTTCAGATAAAATACTGCAGTAAGTGATACTCCAAAACACAAGACTCTGCACTTAGTAGAAAATATGCTGTGACAGATAAGCTCAAAACTGGGCAGCCCTGTTCTTGTATTAAGAGAAATCAACAGGTAACAAGACACATTCACTTACTGACCAAAAAAGCCAAGTCAGTTTTTATTTCCCCTTTTATTTCACTCCTGAAATCACTGATGTAAGACTTTCTGAATAAAAAGAAAATTTTAAAAAGAATTTTTTACCAAAAGGCCTCTTATGAATACTATATAACAATAATAATTTTACTTTTCAGGTCTACAGTAATCTTACCTTTTTTTCCCATCATTCCTATAATTTGTGCCAATCTCACTGGTGGAGCTCACTTCATCATAACCAGAGCAAGATGCCTCTAGGACTGCTTGATCCACAGAGTTGCATGAATCCCTCTTTGATGGACTGTCTGGTTTCTCATCTCCTGACTCTGATGAACCAACATCAACCACCTCACACTGAGGTGCTGAAACTTCCACTAGTTCCAGAGAAGCATCACTGTAATTCTCGTCTTTGTCTCTTGCTGCTTGAGCAGTACCTCCACCCTCCTCTCTTGGGGGAGTAGATGTAGTAACTTTCTCTCCTTTAGGAGCCTTTCCACCCTTGACTTTCCGCACAGGCTTGAAGTCCATCATATCCTGCTCTGTATCGCTGTTGTCTGGCACATGGGCTGCCCTCAGAGTTTTCTTCTTCCTTAACTTTCTCCTCCTTCTATTCCCTTTCTCTGCTGGGACTGCAGCCATTGTCAAGTGTTGCTCAGATGGTTCAGCTGACAGTTTGGGGGTTTTATCCATTGGCATTTCTAGAAGGACTGAATGCTTTGAAAGAGTAGTGCTACACTGATCCAGTAAAAGTCTTTCAGCAACTGTATCATTTGCTTCTCTCTTGCTGAAAACAGACACTGAATGAGGAGAAGAGTTCTCAGGAAGCCCAGACTGTCCCTTGTCTGCAGCAGGCTTGTGGACATCTTGATTAGTGTGTTGGAAACAAGCTGCCAGCTCTGCTAGGGATATGGTTGCAGTGATAACTGGATACACTGAAGTTTTCTGGTTGGTTTCTTCTAAAGAAAACAGCCTAGTGTTACATTCAATCTGTACAGCAGTAACTTTTATACAAAGTGTCCCTCCCTGTATCTTCTGTTTACACTTAATTGTGCATGTAAAGTACATATTCCTACATGTTGAAAACTATGTGCACACGTAGATCTGCTATTTCAGTCAGCTATCCAGCCTTTAAAAACATAACTGGGGAATAAAATGTCTATCCATGTACATAGAAATAAAGGAATGGGGCACATCATTCAAGCTGCTGGCTGGCTACACGCTTTTAAAGTTCTGACAGTCATTGGTGAATCCTACATTGTTGACTTAAGATGCCACCACCCCTCCTCTGTGTGCCCCCTTACCAGCTGTCATGACTGCTGTAGAAACGATATTAATCAATGCATGCCAAGTACGACTAAGCTGTTCAGCAACAGTTTGAAAATCTTTTGCTTAACCCATATGAATTATTACAGCTATTATACACAGTTATTTCTACCAAGTTATTTGGACCTAATTCAAGGTAGATAGTTATGCACAACCCACTCTGCAGCACTGTACCTTTATCCTGGGAATAGCAGCACTGTAACTGTAACCTCATGTAGCTTTACTTAGTTAGTTTAGTTAGCTCATCTGTGGTGGACTATGCAATAAGGTCAACACACTCTCCCTGTCATTTAATTGTGACTGAATTAATATGAACAAAATGATCCAACCTCTCAGCTGAGACAGACTAAGGGCAGCATCTCGCAGCTGTTTTCCACACCCTAAAATTCCCTAGTTACACTTGCAATAACTACAATCCAGAACAGGATGTTTCAAGTTCACTGCATTTCTGGGGTGGGATCACGCAACGCAAATGGGAAGTGCTTGAAACACTTCCCTCTTCCAGCCCCTCAGAAGCCAGCAAATTAAACCTAGACTAATGCTTGCCCAAAAGCACATTACACATCACAGGACAAATTTGATACTTTGGAATTACGCATCCAACTAGAAACAGCTAAAATGAGAACATCTCTCACCCACACCTTCCTCAGATGGGGAATTCCAAGATAAAACTAGAACTTGCTGATAGCATAAGATATTTTGCATTTAAAGTAAACCAACAGAAAGAAGTTTTTCCCTGGACATGTAACTGTCATGCACAACTGCAAAACCTGATAGGAAAACCTCTGTATGGAAGAAATTAATAATTAGATGAAGTTTGAATGAGTTACTGTGTTGAATTATACTGGGGAGAAGGCACACAAACCCTTAAATTCTGAATACACCTCTAATATCATGTGCCACTCATTTCCCACTGGAAAGGGGAAGGAAGTAACTTGGTCATTTTACACAGGAAAGTAATAGCTTTAGCTATATTTTCAGGCACACCTTTTCCTTTGTAGGCAGACTTTTGCTACCAGTGCCCATTAAATGATGCAGAGTAGAACACAAAAATTATAGAGGAGACTCTCAGGTTTGTTGGGTTGTGTCAGTTTTGAGGTTTTTTAGTTAACTAAATTATTCTAAGAGGATGTAGCCTTCAAATTCATGTTTGTTCTATTTCCAAAGCAAAACTAGAAAGTCCTACTCAATTAAAATTAAAAAGAGATTGTATTATGATCAGACTGCAGGTTGAGACACAATTTACATTCTTTTTGGGAAAAAATAATTTCCTTATTTTCTTAAAGCTAGTTATCTTAAAGCAAAACTACAAGTACCATCATTCTGTTCCACCTCTTCTGTTTGTGGAACACGTGGAGAGCTCTGGAGTAGAGAATTCACATTTAGTTCCATGCCTTTTGGAGACACAGGTTCTTGTTTAACTTGTACTGAGGAGTCAGGAGTATCAGAAGGTGTACTGCCAGAAGACTGGAATGGTGATGGCATGGTTACAGGAACAGGAGCTCCTCGTGGAGGTACAGAGGAAGATAAAGTGTCCAAATGGGGCAGGAGAGAGCCTGAAGGAACTGAGTCAGCTGCCATCGGAGATTTGCTGTTTCGTCGCTCAGTTAGGGCACTGCAGGAAAGTTGCTCTGAGAGTTCAGAAGGTTCATATGTTTCTAATGGAAAAAGAAGAGATTAAACAAATTAATAACATTAAACAAATAAATAACAGAACAAAAAAAAAAAATTTAGTGGTGCCAGGAGCCCATTTCTTGTGGACACAGAGTCAAGGAAGAGAAAAATTGGAAAAAAAGACACTAGAGGAAACTATCAAAACTGACAGTTGACATTTGACAATCAAGTCAAGTCTACAATTTTATTGTAGCTTAAATGAGCACATTCAAGTTAAATGCAGTTTTTAAAAGATTCTGAGTTCAAACAATATGCGAGTAAGCATTCCGCTGTTGCAGCTGTATGGGTTCCTGTACCTTGTAGCCCCTGCAAGATCTGGATTCTCTGACTTCTCAGTGTACTCATTTCCATTGTTATCTGCAAAACAGTTGTGGCTTTTATCAGTCCCACTGATTTAACAAGCAGTTCTTCATGCTGCTAACTTGTAGTTCAGACGTTTCCAAAGCCCACTGTTACCTGTTGCTTTAACACAAGGAACCGTTGAACCTCAACATAGGCAGCCTGCAGGGCAGCCCTCGCCTGCAAGAGGCTGCTGTCCACACCCTGCAGGGACTTGCTTAACTCTTCTTCCCTCAGAGAAATAGCCAACAGCTGGTCTACCTGAGAACGTTCTGAAAAAGAAACAAAATGTAGAGTCTAATTGTACTGAACAATACATTAAGATACATTACTTGCGATATCACAATAAATAATACCACCTCAGAATGGAAAAATCACATAAATTAGGTCAAGCATTTAAGCATTGATAATTATACAAGCTGAAAAGAAGTATTTATGGACAGGACTAGCCACGTGTACATGAATGAAGGGCAAAGTCAAGTACTCCTCTTTAAGGAATCTCAACCTTGACTCTAGTAATTAATTCCATCCCAGCTTTGCCAGCACTGATTTAGTATAAATTAATGAAGTCATTCTCTTGCACAAAGAGGTCTTCTTGAAGTATATGTGTACAAGAAGTACAAATATACACCTGCCATTAATGTAATCAAAAAGGCAAAGGCAAATTTAAGCTAAACAAGATTTCAATTATTCAGTGAATGCAAAAGCCAAGGAAAAGCTGTTTCAGAGGAAAAGAACCCAAGGATTATAAAAACAGTTTACTATTCAAGACCATTTTGGGCAATGAGACTGGTGTTTGCAATCTCTTGAGAAAAAGTCTCTGACCACAGTACTCAGTAAAAGATCCTCCTATCCCTCCTAGAGACTTCTGGCATCACAGAGATTGTCCAAACAAATTTCCATTTGGGCACTTCTTAATTGCCTTCAGGTTACAGTTTCCTTTAGCAAATTTACTACAATAACAATCATGTTAAAGCAAAGTAATGGGAAAGAGATTTTACAAAGTAGAATGTGTTATTAGTCTCTATAAGAGACACTGGTCATTGAAGACAGAGGCTGATAAAAAACCCCCACCTTTTCAAGTAGTGAAATATTCATTTCCACAGAAGAGTTATATTATTGCTCTACATTACAAACAACCCTTACTACAAATAAATAATTAAAAAAAAAAAAAAAAAGATAGCTGGTACATTTGAAAGCCATCTTCTGGAGCCCAAAGCTCCTAGCAATGGTTTGGTTACCAAAGAAAATATTCTGCCTAAAACATGATGGTTGGATGGTACATTTTGAGACATGGTGATAAGGAGGTTTTAGGCATATTTGAGAAAGATCTATCTAATGCCAGAATAAGTTTTCTTTGGTCAGGAGCATGAAGGAGAGAAGCATTCCACATTCATTTCCACTAAGGACATTAAAAAAGAAGAAAGTATTGCCAACGATGTCAAAAACAGAACAGAGACCAAATTAGGCAGAGTACAATTTTTCTGGTGAGACGACCCAGAATTAGAAAAGGAAAGCTGCATGGTGAATTAGAAGGACATTAACTGGGGACTTCTACCTTAAGAACTTCCTCCCAAAGAGGCAACAAACCTCACTACGCTGTACAGGGGGAAAGCACGGGTCCCATCTCTACATATGAACTGCAGGCAGAAAGGATGCACACACCCTTCTCTTAGAAATAACTTATGACAAATTAAGATAAAGGTCTTCAGAGAAGAACGTGTTGCAGATTTGTGAGCAGTCCACATTATAAACTTCAGTAAAAGCCCAAGAAGCAGTATAGCAACATTAAGGAACTACTACTTCAGCCAAGGTGAAAATATTACTGGGTGTTTACAGCCTCTACATCACATGCACACATGTAGGATATTAACTCACCTCTTTTACCTTTGATTTTTCTTCTTTTATTCTTTCTTTCCAGACTAGGGATTTCAGGAGAAGACCCCTCCTGCAAGTAAAATCATCTATTAAAAAGTAACAAGAATAGTTTTGCCTAAATCAAGAAGTCAAATATCCATCATCTCTTCAATCATTAGTTGTAGGCACAGAGAAGAATCCACAATTTGTTTGCACATTCTTGTATAACTCATCATTTGCTTTGCTCTTAAAAGAGGGAGGACAACAGAGTACCATGTTTTCATCTCAACTTGAAAGAAATATTAAACAAGCCAACAGTCCTCTTCTTGCTCAGATATTTAAGACTGCACTTGAATCAGCTTCTGCTCTACAGTTCTAGTTGAAGGGGTACAGGATTAAACAGTGAGGAATTAAAATTATTGCTTTCTGCAAAACCATTTTGTGAAATTGATCAACAAGATTTTTTTTAACCTTTGGATAAGTCTAAGGACAGACTGAAAAAAATTCAGATTTAAGGATATAATTTTAGGTATATAATTTTTTTTAATGTTTCTATTTCCTTGCTTAACCATAAAAACAGAAACATCTAAGGAAAATAAATTTGTGCTACAGGCTAGCTTTCATTTAAACTGTGTTGTGAAACACCAAGATTCTTGCTACAAAACCTTGTACTTCCACAGAAGTATTTTAACAGCTCTTGTTTACCAACATAGTATGCCAGGCATCAAATCAAATAAAGAGCATTTGTCATTCCTACTAATTACAAAAAATCGAAAGTCCTGCACTATGAAAGCAGAAATCTAAAGAAAATTAAGTCAAACAAGAAATGAATTTGCTGTTACCAATGTACAAGCCTATCAGATGATCAGACAGATCATTCCAAAGCTGAATGACCACTGACAGGGAAAGAACCTGTTCAGCACATCAAAGCTGGACAGAATTGCACACTTACTCCAGTTGCTCTTCGCTTCTTTCCAATTCCTTGGCTGTCATTCTGTTCAGTACCAGATGTGCAGCTGCTGTCTGTAGCTGCATCTACGTTATTTGACAATGCAAGAAGTGAAGCACTGTTTGAAGCTGGACGATTTTCTTCTGAGCTCTCTAATACATTTTGTTTTTCAAGAAGAGGTGTTCTCTTCTCTGGGCTCTCCTGGTCTTGTTCTGTGAGGCCTGTGATCTCAGAGGTGGCCTGTAGGCTGTGACTTCTTCTGCTAGCCTCAGTTCTTTCAGACATAAAAGATGACAAAGCCAGAGATGGTGTCTTCTCTTTCTGACCAGCCTCAATGTCAGTGCTTACCTCATATCCAGACATTATATGATCTGAGTGGCTGGCTGCCATTACTTGCCTTTGCCCACTTTCTTTAACTTTGGCTTTTTCACTGAAAAAGCTATAAGCAGGATTTCTGTCTGCTATGACACAGCTTTCAGAAAAGCTACGTTTTCTGGCCGAGCCAGACACTGCTAAGGAAATCCCCTCCCACTGGAATCCTTCTAGAGCAGATGGATCAGATTCTTCACTGAGTTCTAGACCCTCTTGCTCATTTTGAACAAGAGGCACCATTTCTATGCCAAACCTTTAAGATAAAAAGAAAAAGAAATAAACAAGTTACAAGCCTGCTACACTTAGAGAGAAGCCTCCCCCTTCCCCAAATGTACACTACTGCTTTAAGCAGTAGGTTTAAGACCATTACACTGGTATTCTGTGTTTTTTACATCATTTGGCAATGGAACATCTGTGTATCACATAACCAGACTTAGTGGCTAAGAACTGGCAGCATGATTTCCAAGTCAGAAATCACGTTATTATAAATTATTCACAAGCAAGGTTGGAATAATCAAGTGTGACATGTGTTCAAGACACTTCAAATACTTCAGGTTTAAAGAAAGTTTCAAAAATGCAGTATTATATAATTGCTTCCTTAAATACAAAAGTAAACTGCATATTAGAATAAAAGATTAACAAATGAAGAGTGAGCATTTACACTGCTTGCAGCACTGCAAACATTTCTTGTAGTCCTAAATAAATGTGGAAATAGCCAACTGTCACAGCATTGTTCCCATCTTGATTGTATTTCTACATTCTTCCATCACTAGAACTTGAAAAAAAACTACATTGTTACCATCCACATTCAGATATTAAAGCAACCATTATGAACTGATCAGAATCTTTTGTGAGCAGATTACTTTTACTTATCCATGGACAGACATTCATTCATAGCATAAATCAATAAAAACTCTGCATTATTTGCAAAAAATTTGCACCATTTTCAAAAACTCTACAGAACATCATGGCATAGCAAGCTACATTATGAACTCTTCAGTTTAGGATTTTAGAGTTCATTTCAGATATGGAAAAAAAAACCCCCTCCCCCTCAGCATGCCCTGAGAGGCACAGTTAGATCTGAAAGCTACCAACCTTGGTAAACCTTTGCCAAGTTCCTGTTTCTTCTTGGTTACCTGCTGGATGACCTGATCCCAGTTCACATTTCGCCGGGAAGCACTAAGGATCTGCCTGAGGGTAGGTTTAAGCCCCGACTCCTTCTCTGTCTCACTTCTCCGAAGGCAATTCACATTGCGAATGCGACGCGCGTTATTGAGATTGGGCTCGGGGAGATGTGTCCCGACTTTGCTCTTCAGACTGATATGCCGTGTCAGGTCTCTTTGCAGAGAAGCAGGCAGGCCAAGTTTGCTTAAATCTGAAAGAAGGAGTCCTACTGATTGGCTTCCTCCTTTTTGAAGCTCATTATCTGAAGGGTTTTCAAAACCTTCCATTTCAAATTGATCATGTGACTTGACACACTCTTCATTTCCTTCCCTGTCCTGTGATGTTTTCAAATCCACATGCAAATGGTCCTGACTGCTTGATGAAGAAATTGTGGGTTCTATCTGAAATATAAAATTTTTTAGCTCAGCGGAAGCAATACTTGAAGCAGATGGCTTTTCATCATCTTCCTTTTCAGAGGTGGTAGCTTTACCTTCACGAGTGTCACAGGGTAAACAAGAACTAACAGAAGAAGCCAGCTTTTCAACTCTTCCTTCTGACTTCTCACTTCCCATTAAATCATCACCACTCGCATCTTCTAATGAATCTAGTCTGCACTCCTTCTTTAGCAACACTTTCCCAGTTTTTTCCCTATTCTGGTCACTTGTATCTTTGCAAGAGCTTAAGGGAGCATTTTGCAAGGAATGGTTGGACTGAACACCTTTGGGATTTTGTTCTGCTTCGCTTAAGTTATTAATAGGCTCTCCAAGATTGCTATCAAGCACACCTTTGTTGTCTTGTAAGTTACCAACACAAGCACCATGCAGCTTTGATGAATAAGAGGAGAAATTGTTTGTTTCCAAGTTTACTGCATTCAAATGAGTCTGCTTTTCACCACTAGTTGAGGATAACAGAAGCCTGACATTTTTTAAGAGACTGTTTGTGTCTTGCTTTGTCAAGGATAACTTCATATCTGTGATATTCAGAAGAGGGGATTTCAGTGATGGCATCTTATTACTTCTGCTATCATCCTTGTCAGGCTTTTCACCACTAGAAGAGTCTTTCATAACCTTGCAAGAATCAAGGTGATCTGAGGTTCCATTAGAAGGGGAACATGCTTCATGTTTTTTAAGTTTTGAAAGGCTAACATTGGCTTCACAAGTTTTTCCTTTCATTGATGAATCGGTAAGAGATGTAAATACAGAATCCATTTTATCTGAAGTTTTCGAAACATTATCTTCAGACCGTGGTTGCAGCTCTGCAGTTTTCTGGGATGGGTAGGGAGTCCAGCGATACGTTTTATCTCTGGAAGGACTGACACTTTTTCCACTGGCTCTTGAAGTTTTGCTTTCTGGTTGTTTCGATGAACTAAAATCCAATGCCCCCTCAGCAGCGAGCTCATCACTAGTAAAATCCAGATGCTTACCCTTATTCCTTCGATTTCTGTACGGCAGAACATCACCCTTCTCTGGCCGCTGCCATGTGTACCTTTCCTTGCTGTATATACTTGGCTCTGATGAATATGAATCTCCTGAATTTCCAAAATTCCAGCCATTTGCACCATGAGGACTTGGTTTCCAGTTTCCTCCATAACTCTTGGAATTCCAGCTAGAAAAATTACCTGTTTCTTCTGAGTGCCAAGTAGAATTTCTTTCCCTGGCACCATGATGCCAATTTGATGTTCCTCCTCCCCGCCCATTTAAATGCCAAGCATTTCCAGAATTTCCGTAGTTATGTCGATTTGAAGGGCCTCCTGAAAAATTCTGGTGCCGCCCAGCGCGCCCCCTTGCACCACCTGAATGTCTGTTTATATTAAGGTTTTTCTGAGAGTGTGAAAATTTGCCCGGTCTAGGACTAACATAATCATCCTTTTCCCACTTCCAGTCCCTTTGTGATGCATTATGATGATGCCCCGACGACTGATCATAAGCTTCTCTTTCTTTGTAAGCAGCTCGCTCTTCTCGCCTTCTCTGGGGTCTCTTATCATCACATTCTAATTCTTGGTTTGCACAACTTGGTTCAGTTTGCCTACAAAAGAATTGAGAAAAGCCAAAATTCTGACGCTATTCTACTAAAATCCAATAGTCCACAAGCTTCATGAATTTTATTCGCACTGGGAAGAAAATACATTTTTAAATTATTTATTATAAAAAGAAACAGATACTTTTTTAGCAGCTTTGCTGTTCAAGCTTCAGTAATGTTTAACTTCCAAAACTAATGTTGTACCTTTGGTTAAGCATGATAATTTCAAAATTTCTCTTACAAGAACAACTGATTTGGTGCAGGGAGAGTTCAACAGACTAATTCTCAATTACTTGTCTCTAACTTGAAAGACAATATTCCTTTATACTTACTATTGGACTTATAATAAACTAATAAAAATAAAGCTTCTTTATGTTATATAATCTTTATAATTTGATCTATCTTTATAGATAGAAAACTCAGTAGTGAGATAATTATTTTTTCTGAAGACTATCCTGCTGGTGTTAGATGGTGTAACTAGAGTGAACTGATATAAAACAGAGGAAAATTAGGCTGAAAAACCCATTATTATCCTTACTGGAGGGAACAATTTACATGATGGCTGTGTTTAAAAAGGTTAAGTTAAAACACAGGTGTAAAACATCCACAGAAGATGTACCTCAGATACAAAAATAATTTGTTTTCTTTTAATCAAGAGACCTGAACAGTCCACAGCATGCAATTCTGAGTCTGTATGGGCCTCCCAGCAGCGCTAGCAACTGCCCTTTGGATAGCACTTGTGCTTGGCAACTTACCACAAACACGTGGCAAACTATCACATGTACATTTAAAGATAAACGCTCCCTTATCAGCTACAGCTATTGCCAGGGACAGCAGTCTAAACATTTTAAATATTTATCCTACCAAATGAGTTTTCATTCAAAGTTTTTTCCAGAAACTGATCACAGGAACACATCCATTAGATCCCAAGGACAGTAAACTTCCACACTACTACTCAAAAACAATTGATTCGAGTGAACTGAAAACTCATATTGTATCACCCTTTATGTTTTTGATACATTCCAGTTCTGCTAAAAGATTCACTAATAACCACTCTCTAATGGAAAACACTCTACTGTGCAAAATAATCTGAGCTCTAAGACAAGAATTCAAAAAAACTATGTCTAAGGGATACAGTAAGTTCTAAGAACTGACTCAACTAGATTATGATCTAATGGAAACACTTTTGCTGAATTAGTAACTTAATCCTTGTACTTTCTGGTTTTCCGCCTCTCCAAACCAGCACCCAGCAGACAGATTTTCTACAGTTTTAGTTGCCTCAGAACAACACTGCACTGACAGCATTACTCCTTTTCCATAAAACAAAAAGGAAAAGTGACGTTTTTGCTACCTACATTAGCCAGTATGAAAACATTACCCTTGCGCAGTGCGGGGACACACTAGTACCACAGAGTGATGTCAAAACCTACTAATCTCCACAGATTTCAACACCTGGAAACACTAATTCAAATTTTTAGCCACAGAAAGCAAGAGCTTCTTTTTAAAATTATATGTCCCTTTAGTACCATCACCATGCCATAAATCTATTCAAATAATATACTCCCAACTGGAACATCACACACGTGCAGATTGTCATGTAAAATAAAAGACAATACTTATTACTTTCTGCAGCCTTCTATTTCATAGTGAGCCACTGGAACTATGCTTAGCTAATGATAAGCAGCAAGGTAAAACAGGTAAGAAATTTCATTCAAGGATTAGGGGATTTCAGTGTGACATTTACAAAATAATCCAACTCATTTTATAAAAAAAAACTGGTTCAGCAGCAGTTTCTTAAAGGTCAGGTTCCTAAAGACAACCTCCACCATAAACAGTATCAGCACTACTGTCCATTTATTAAGCCTTCAGTTAAAAAGGTATCAAATATTAAAATAAAAACATTAGGGTTCTCAAAACATAAGACTGTTTTTACCCATAATGGAGAATTACTGTATTTCCTTACTAGTAGTAGAGGAACAGGACAAGAACATTCAGCAGAATCATATTTACATGTTGAAACTACAATATCCACACAGGTGTCTTGGATTGTTCTCACAACAAGTACACTGGCTACAAGCATTTAACATTTCGTGAGCACTTAAGCCTCAGGAGTGCATCCTCATTGTGTTAAAAGCAATTCTATGGCCGAAGCGGAGAAGTGGAAACTCACCGGTTCCGTTCCTTCTTTTGCTTGATTAGTTGAATGAGTTCTTTGTCAAGGTGTTCTTCTTCTGCCTCTGCTTTCTCTTCCTCTTTTCTGTCATGGGCATTAACATTGTCTTTGTGCAGCTGACTGGAGATGTGCTTGGCATATGCTGACAAACCCACCAGCGTCACCCTGCACACCCGGCATTCATGGCTGCTATCCCTAGGAAGAGAGGCAGAGAGTGGACTTTCAGCTCTGCCAACTGGCATGGCAGGTAGCTCTGGTCTTACTTTGTTTCCTCTGAATGTGCTTAAGTTCAAGACAACTATGTTTTGCTCAGTATATTTAAGTTATTTGAATGCTCTGGCTTTTTCTTTCAAGATTTAGTTTTTTGATGGTCAGTTTTACAAGATTTTTTTCCAACAATCAAGAGGTAAAAGACTTGGTAATAAAGCTGTGTTAACTGGGAGGAGGAATTCTTCTTGAATTGTTGTACTCAAAATCTATTCAGAGGAAACATAGTGAGCGAGAAGGCAGAATGAAAGGCTTCCAGAGCTAGCAGGAGCTCTGAAGCCTATCCATGCTGCCAGCTGCACTGGGGAAGCCTGGTGACAGCTTCTACATTTAATCCTTGCCTTGAGCCTTCCCCCAGTGAAATTTAGAAAAGGGAGGAGGCAGTGCATGGATACAGCCAATCCTGATACAACATAACCTAAACTGGGACAGCTGAGACTGCTGCCTGGAATCTAAAGACTCCACAGCACAGTGAGTGATGGGAGGGTGTCTTCAGTTCACTGCACTTTATTTGGTTCAAGTGTGCATGAGGTCTGCTTTCTACTTTAGAGGACTTATCTTAAAAAACAGAAATAATTTCAGCTGGAGAAAGTTGACAGCTGTATGAGACAAATGGCTTTACTTATGTTACTGGATTAGGGTTACAAGACTTCAACTTTTTTTTTCTTTTTAAGAAATTCCAATATCTAAACCCACAACTTTTGCTCTTCTGACAAATCCTTCCAATACTCCCGTGTTAAAGAAGTACATTGTTAATTTCCTAAACAAGAAAAATATGATCATCAGATTAAAAAAAAAAAAAAAATTGGAAAAAAATTAATCAGAGCATACTCCACTGCACATAACCCAGAAGGACCAAGACAGGATTCACTGACTGCCTCCACAATTCTTTTTTCAATTCTGCCAGTTAATTCACTAAAGTAGATCTGTATGTCCCCATGGAGCACTTGATACTAAGGTCTTGGAAGAGAAGTATTACAACATGACACACAGTTCATGACTAGTGTCAAGAAAATGGGATCCATAAAGGAAAAAGACAAACATGAATCCAGGTTTTTTTTAGTGAACAGTTCAAAATAAATTGAGAGAAGGATCAAAAGATGTGCATTCACTCAAGGTGTTAAGGCAACATCCTTATCAGAGTGGTCAATCAAGTCTCATCAGCTATGTTTCATTTATCCTGGATATCTGTGGTTTTCCCTACTAACATAGTTGAGATATTTAATCAATGCAGTCATTTAGACACACCTAGAGATGGCTTCATTTTAAACAGCCTAAGTATTAAATAATCAGAATTTTTTTGTTTAATTATTCTATATGTTGCAGCCTAATTAATTCCAGAATATCAAGATATATTTCATTTATTATGTCAGTAGCTTCCAAATTTAGCATGTACTTTCCAGAACTAAGTGTACTTAATTTTGCGCACTTCACACTCATTAATAAATATTGAAAGCCCATATCCTATCTTACTAATGGAATAAAGGTAACCAAACCAGTATATTTTACTAATATAATTGGAAGAATCCTCTTCACACTCATAAATGGCACAGCTGTGCATAGCTAATAAGACTTATTTTTAACTTAGGTCATCACACAAGGCAAACTGCAAATAGAAAGTTGGCTTCTCACTGAAAAAAATGTTCTTTTTACATAACGTTCCACTTCACTCATAAGGACTCTCAATGAGAAACACACCCCAGTGGTCCTAATGTGGTAGCAATTAGGTTTTAAAAAACAATCTCCATCCTTCATAAGACCCATGTTTCAACTCTTTCATAAAACTTTTACCATCCTCATTTATAGACTAACTAACTAAATGTAAAGTTCTATTTACTTTGGACAAAGCCAGCGAGTTAATAGCTGGACTGACGACAAAGAATTTGTTTCTATCGCTTCTAACTTGCGAGTTACTAATTACAAAGCTGTGGTTCTTGTACCAACTGACAGTCTTAAAGGACAAGACTTCTTTGACCTGCTGTTAATCTGTAAGAGCCTAAAGAAAAAGACACCACCTTTTTTTCTTTGTGAACAACTGCTTTAATTGAAGATAAACTGGCTAGGAGTTCAGACAGCTACACTTAGGGGAATTTAGATTTCCTTCAGTTCTGTAGTTTTCCTACATCCATTAATGCCATTCAGAACTAGCACAGTCCACAACACACACTGATCATGTCTACACATTCCCCTACCATACAGGAACACCACACAATCTTAGCTGCTCAGCAAGGCAGCCGGAAGAACTTTAAGGTAAACATGACAAAAATATTCTCAGTATGAAAGCATCCAAGAGCTTTATTTATTTTATGTGTACTTCAGACCCTTGGAACAAGAGCACTATTTCACTTTCAACTAAAAACAAAGAAAACCCAAATATGCTACGGCTTTGTACTTGGCATCCAATTCTCCTTGTGCATCACACAGAGTAAGACTACAAGAAAAGGAGAAGAGTCTTAAAATGTTTCCAGAAAATTATTCTAGCCCTTGAGATTGCTAAGATAACTTCAAAAGTAAAAAAAAAAAGTATGAATCAGTGTGTGCATTTCCTTTACCTCTTCCCTACACGAAGTCTGAAAAGTGACTGCTAGTTGGATACTAAATTTCAAGTTAGTAAGATGTTGATACTCTACACACTTTAATGGTATTATCCTCTGTTAGACAATTCAGCCACAATCATGAGGCTGTTGCTTGTGCTTCACATTTTCTTCTTCAAATATACCATTGTAAAAGACTCCTAAAAAACTTCTAATTAAATTTAAATGAGAGGAAGAAGAAGGGGCACAAGAGAGAGAACAAGGTTGTTGCTGCACAGTGAAAAATTAAGTTCATTCCTTTGAGAACAAGTATCTTCCCTGCGTTCCTCTGAAAAAGTAATGAAGACAGACAGTTACATTAGTAATAAAAAATGTAATGATGATGAAAGAAGCTTAACTTAACATCAGTCCTACGGAAATGGAAAACTAAAAATTGTCCAATCTTTTGCAAGCCACTGCAGACACAATACATAACTTCCAGAAATTAGTGTTATACAGCCATAACTAAACTAAATATATATATATATATATATATATATATATATATATATATATAAAAAACGTAGAAGGTCAGAAATAAGATGCCAAAATAAGGGAAATTTCGGAGTCATTGTCAGAAGAAGACAGTCCAGAAGTGTTCCACAAGTTAGCTGACCAGAAGCCAAAAGCTGGTTTCCAGTGCAGAGAGCATTCTGGCTTTTTTCCCTGGGTACACGACAGATGTCTTGACAAAATTAATCCCCCACACCTCAAAGAGTGGAAAGAGGATTACTTTTAGCCCTTTAAAGGGTATTAAAAACAGATTTGTCATTTGCTAAAGTTTGGGCTGCAAGATGATTAAAAATTAATTTGTAAATCGAATACTCAAGTATTTGACAGCATCTGATCTCTGTGGCTACCTCAAAATCCATACACTTGAAATCACTTTTAAGTGTACTCTGGTTGTAACCTAATTCCCTATTATTAGGATGATATTTGAATATCCCTTAACTCCCCCTTTCTACTTTCCAAAGGTTTCAAATAAAACAAGGAAATGTTAAAGAAAACACCAGCCAGGAGGGTTAGGTCTCTTAAGCAACTGGACCATGGTGGCAAATGACAATCACTCAAGCAGATATCATTCTCACAGTGCTTTAAAAGATCAACAATTGTTTTTACATCATTGAAAACTTAAAATTATAAAGAAAAATACCACTGTTCCTAATTCTGACAAAGGTAGAAATCTAGTGCTTGCAAAACAAAAAAAAAAAAAGAACCAAGAATGAAACTGACAAGAATTAAATGATTTCACTGCAGTCAAAGCAATGCAGGTGACCTTTCTTCCACATCATTGTTTGCCTCCTGAGTTTCTGACACTATGAGAACACGTTCATTGCCAGCTGTATGACAAGGCACACTACTAAAGTGAAACATAAAAATAAATTGTGCAATTCACCTTGTATGGGAAATAGGTAAGGAGTTCTTCCAGAAAGTGACATACAAAATGGCACAGGGAGGAAGGATGCAAGATTGTTCTCATACCTTCCCTTCAGGTTTTCCAGTTCTCTGTGGTGAAGCATGCTTCTCATGTGTTCTTCCATCTCCTTCAACATGCAGAAAAAAATAAAATTGGTCAAAACAAAACGCTGTATCATATCTGAAAAGCCTCATTTTTGAGAATTCTCCTCCCACGCACAAGGGTGTACTCCTTGTACTCCTGCAGGGCTGTAGCAGTTGCCATTCCTGTTTCTGTGACTATGAAAGCACAAGTAGGCACACCTGCAGGAAGTTATGTTACCTTTCCCAAGAAGAACACACATTAGTCATTAAAACTCAACACAAGGGAAACAGAATTCCAGGAGAAAGTCAAATAACAGTGCATGTACCAAAGTTTATTAGATTGATTTTTGACAAATGACTGTTGAGAATCACTTTAATTAAAAGTCTCATTAATACCACTCTTCAGAATCACAGTACTTAAAACAGTTTCCCTGTGCAATCTGAGCAGTTTCTCTTCAGGAACTGAGATGTACATGTCAGTTTGTTGTTTACAGCAGCCCTGATCCATGAACTGCAGTCCTGTTATAATTATTTACTATTGAAAGGGAGCTGCCAGAAAAGAATATTCATCACTCAGCAAAAGGAAGCAGTCCAGATGACTTAAGTTTCTTTCGGTGTTTGACCCAAAGTGTTTGGAAATCTTCAAAGACCAGACACTAATCACTATCCTCTTTAGCCCTTGACATCCTATCTGCAAAGGGAAAGGAATTGAAGAGTTGTGTGAATTAAACCAGTGGCATTTGCCACATCTCCACATGCCATGTGGTTAAACAAGACATGAAGGTCCATTAAGAAACACTTAGTTTCAATGCAGACTTTGCATAAACATACAACACACAGAGGATGGACACCAAACTCACACGTTAATGAAAACACAAGCGGTGCTACACAATTCCATATGGAATATGGTTCTTCCATATGGAAACACAGACCTCCCAAAAGGGATCTGAAAATTCATGTATTACAGTATTCTTCCCATATCACAATTTACAGTCAAATAAGTGAGTGCTTTTCACTTTAGTATCTTCATAAAATAGTATAAAATCCTCAAAGACCTCACTATTTTTGACATTCAGAATCAAGCATACTGCACAGCTCACTTCAAGAAAGATACTCCAAATCACATACAAATATATCCTTTGATTTGAGATAGACTTAGGGCAATATATACCTGGTAAAGGGAAATTGTACTTTGCAAAGTACACGTAGAAATTTACAATTTTAAAGAGTACATGTACACAGTACATTTACAGTACATGTACACAATTTTAAAATGGAAGCATTTCTCATTCACATTTCATATTAATATCTACTGATACACATCAAGCATTAATTATTTACCTTTTTTGAGTTGTACACAATGTGACATAAAGCACATTTTCGTTGCTGAACCATGCTTATTACTCTGGAAATATCTTATCCCATACCTGCAAATAAAAACAATTGTAAAACAACCAACATCCAGGATTACTTGTTTCGTTAATCTATTTTACCAAATAAAGTAAGCAAAGTTACTGTTCATGAAAACTATTACGCTGATTTTAAGAGAATCTCATGCATAGTCAATATTCTTCAAAAAAAGATAAGGTAGTTTTGAACAGTCACCTAAAACATCTGTAATAAAAAGCAGCTTTCCCTTTTTTTCATTTTGTTCCTTGTCATCAAAGACATGGTACTCATTCAACAGCCAGAGATCTGTAGGAATCCTCTAAGCTACTCAAATCAGGTTAACAGTACACTTTTCACCTAGGATGATGATAGGGAGATAAGGAATTGGGAAAACCAAGCAGGGCAAACTCAGATCTTTATTTTAGTACACAGGGCCACTCAAGGAAGACATTTAAGGCCATAGGAAAATGAAACAGAGACCATTCATGATATCAAAGACCACTGGTCTTCAGGTTTTATCAATCCATTTACTCACCATAAAATAAAACCTGAAGTGATTTAAATTCTGTATTTTTCTCATCAGCCTCTGTAAGAAGTACACATATGCATGTACTGAAATACTCAATTTAGACAGCATTTTAACACTTATCTATTTAAGACTTGCATATATGCAAATGAAAGCAGTAGCAGGTCAAATTAAATATCATATGTGTTTTTTTATAATGTTTAACATATAAGGAGTGCAATTAAATTAGTCTAGGCTATAATGCAAAAACAGATATATCGGTTTAAATAACAGGGTATAATATTTGCACTTTTCTTTCTCTTAAAATACACTAAAATGCAGAATGATTGAGCATTATTGTCATTTTTTATTGACTTGGCAGGGGCAAGTTTTGTTTCCTAAACTGGAAACAAATGTGTTTTTTAAATACTTGGCATTTTTGTATCTGCACAGAAAAATACATATCCTTTCAAGTTTTGCTATTTACCTGCAAGAGCCTTCTTCAAGAACTCTTCTCCACAACCAACCCTACAAAGTCAATTCTAATTATTCAACATCAACATTCTTTATCAGGGGCATCAAAATCTCCAAATCTGGTACTGACTAGAAACTGTGAGCAAAGGGCAGGAACAGGATTTTTACCAAATCCAGATTACCTAGAGTTAAAGCAACTCTGATATTCAGCTGTTCTGTGCAACTGTAAACAAAAATCAGCAATTAAAACCATAACCCTTCATGTCTAAAACATAGTTGTTTGACAAGTAACTCTTTCCGTACAGATTTGCATGTCCATTTACACATAAGGTACCAGCATCTGTCTGGGTTAAAGGGGAAGAAACTGAGAGTTGCAATAGTACTTTAACCATTAGAAAACAGAGAAAGTTTTCTCCCTAAAAAAAAAAAATCCACATCACCATACTAAAACAAATACACTTACAACAGGCAATTCAGTCATCTCCTGTTCCCTAACCACCATTCTTTATCTCCCTGAGATACCTGATAGTGCTTAAATATGCATATTTTAGCTTCATCACAGGGGCATCCAATATATTTGAATCATTAGTAGCAGCTGTTTGTTTTGACACATAACCCCCAACAAAGGTATAAGATCATTCAAAACCTCGCACCAGCCTGCATATAAATTCATACAGCATCAGTGATGTCCAAACAAAAGCACCTGCCTTCACGGAAGGTCAGGATACAAAAATGCTATATTTTGGAACAAGTTATTTTGAAAGTGTTTATAAAGATCATAACTTGTTTTTAAACATATTTCAACCGAGACAGCAGTGAAGGAAAGTTTAAGCTAATACGAGTAGAGACAGAAAATGAGATATTGCAGACTCCTGACTCTCCAGTGAGTTATTAGGTGAGTATAGTAGCACATCATCAATATACTGTTTATACACAGATCTCTGCAGCTGCAACCGATCTAAGGGGATTATTAATGATCATACACAAGTGACAAATGTTTAGATGCCTATCCAACACAGTAAAGCTGGTTTAATGCAATTAATATGGAAGTAATGGAAAGCAAGGCTGCTAATCCTTGCACCAATTTCAGACATTTCCTTCTGCATTAAAATATTCTCTATTCCCCCAACAGTCTTCACTGGCACTACTTTGTAGTTTAGTGGAGTAATACCTTACATGTGCCCAAGATCTCATTCAAGACTACCCAAGTATTTACAGAATTCATTCTGTGCTGGGCTGAAAGCAGCATGGGACTTAAATCAGGAAAAGCAGGCCAGTTAGCACAGAACATTAAAAAGCTTCCACCAGCAGAGCTAACATTACACCTGTTTTGGCTAATTAAAACATATAGTAACTATACACGATTACAGGAAGAGTTTTCGGCAAACTGCCCAATCAGCTGGGCATTACTTATGACAGAGTACTAAAAATACTGACAGAATTCAAATGCTATTGGATGTCACCATGAAAAGGGAAACTTTCAACTCTACAGAGAGAAGCCCTTGGAGGCATGGACTCAGAAATAAAGAGATTTGGTAGATGTTACAGGGCCTGGCAGAACATAGACACACATTCTATTTCCAGATCACCTCTTGACTTACTGTCCTACATAGATATAAACCACTTCCCATCACCCTTAGCTTTCTCCCCAGTGCTGCTAAACCTATAAACCCCATGGTTCACTTTAAGTACTTCAATTTTACTGTGATAGAACTTATATGAAGTATTTTGAATAACATAATAAATCAAAGGTATTTCCCCAGTCACTATGCAAAATCAACTTGCTGTAAAACATAGAAAATTACTTTTTAAGGGACTTGAGGAGGAAGATGAGCTACTCTAAAAAATGAGCAAACTGCAAGCAAAGATAAGATTTTGCCCAAAAGACCCCACCACCATATAAAAATAACACCTTAAGAGCAAAATGTAAAGCCTTTGAAACAAATGAGATATTATAACTTCATATTTTGAGGGAATGTAACTATGGGTGATTTATTTGTTTGTTTTAAAGGGAAGGCATGCATTTTACAACTATGTGATGTAAACCAAACTTTCCCATAGCTTGCACCTGTACAGAGCTTGGAAACACCACACAGTTTTAATTAAACTAAGCAAGTCTGCTACAGAGATTTTGGAGAACCTTCCTCACAACTAAAAATAGTCTACAAAGAAAATTAGGCATTAGACTACTTCCTGCTACAACATCCATTTGTCCACAGTTATTCGACCTTACCGGATAACATACATTAAAAATGTATGTCAAGATTAAATCTGCTACAGATTAGTGGCTGAACACTCTGACTATATAAAGCCACAAGCGCCATGGAGTGGGGTGTGCAGCCTGGCATTCCAGCTGCCTAGAAATCCTCAGGAGGCTTCAAAGAGATCAGCAGTGCTGGCCTGTCTAAAGGCCTGCCTAAATGCTGCATGTCCCTACGGAGACCCGTGGAAACTCAACACTTGAGAAGAGCAGGAGGCTACAAATTCACCGTGCAGAATGTTCTGCAGCAACATGCTCAGCACACACTCAGCTCCTTGTGGAGATGTCACTCCTTAGTGCCTTCCTGACTTCTCTCCTGCAGCAACTGCACACCAATTGCACACGTACCAGCTGAACTGTAGAAGAGTAGCAGTAACAATACAGAGCCCCGTGCTCCAATTTCATCACCTCCAGCATCAGCATCACATGGAATAAAGCATCAGCATTCACAGATTATCCTCCCTTCCAAGATTCATTGCCCCTGAAGCACCTAAATTCACCATGCATCCCCGCTAGACCATAACTTCTACTAATTACCTTAACCCTCCTTCTGGGCACATGTGTGAGGCACTAACTTCCTTCTGAGATGTTGATCTGTGCAACCTAAACCAGGCAACAAAAACTGAAGGACTTACAAAAGTTAAGTCATAACTAACAGCATGATTCTCCTCCAGCACACTGTCAGGCACTGCACAAACCACTTTGTAGTTGGTTTCTTACTTTTACAGAGCAAAGGAGAAAACTATATTACACTCCAGAAGTTAAAATACTTGCACCAGAAGTACAGCTTTTAAGGTAAATTTCTCCCTGCTTTCCAAGATTTAATTTTATTGTGTGACATGTGACAAACTAAGGGTAGTCTAGACCCCTGAGCACCAAAGCAGCACCACTACACAGCAAATTTATAACTGGGCAGACAAGTGCTCAACTGTTTTGACACAGAGCCAGGAAAAAAGAGTTATTTCACAGATCAAAGTTCTTTAAGATCCTGCTAAAAGCAATAAAATTTATTTCACTAACTGGCCTAGAAAACATCTAGCAGAAACTGTTTGAATGCTATCCCATGAGTATGGCTGGGATTTTTACAATATAAAGGGAAAGTCTGCTGGAGATAAGGACACCACAGAGAAATAGCTTAAACAGACCAGTGCAGAACACCTGGCAGGAACACAGAGTTTTCACCGACTTCTATTTTTATTTCATGTAAATCTAAGAACAGGGCACAGAGCAGAAGAACAAATACACTTTAAGCCACAAGCAAATTGCATCTTTCCAACTCCTATACATAAGCAATGCTAATAATTTCCTAATATACAAAGTAAGTTTTCCTTGCTGTAAATCAAGATGATCATTTCTCTCCAGTGAAACTAAATGTCTTACTGCTTCCTTATTCACGAGAGCTTTTCACACACCAGAAGATTCAGGAATATATTCTGCCCAAACTGGAATGGAGAGCTGTTCAGCATTATTGCTGTATGCTGTCATTTAGAACACCTAAAATCCACATACCTGGAAAGCTTCTGTTTTCTCCCACACTCCCCATTTGGTTTAAGGCATATACAGGTTTTGGTTTTGCCAGATGTTTTCCTCAAACATCACATTTCCTGGGCTTATTAAAATAGCTATTCCCCTTTCCAAACTGTCCAAAGCATTTTAAAAGAACTGTTCAAAACCAGTACTCCAGCTAAGATACCTATTAGCACCCTTAGGAGAAGGGAATTGTCTGTATATCCCTACTACTACTACAGCCTCAAACATGATAGATAATGACTGAGACAAAGTCTTACTAAGAAGCAACATAGTGATCCACAAAATGTGGGGAAAAGAACCTAATTAAATATTAGGTTTAAATATTTAAATCTAGTAGTTTAAACATTTCTGTGACTTACAAAATAATTCTTATCAGCTTACTCTGGTAACTTGGAGTCATTTTATAAAGGGTCTTCATGTTCCAGACCCTTATAAGAATCACAGAAATATCCAACACTTAATTTTACACTTATTTCTGTAACATTTAGTTGTATATTTTTTCCCTTCCTAGGCTATTTGAGCTTATAATATCCTTCACAGGTATGCATATGACATCTCTTCCACTGATATTAAGAACAAGGACTGAAAAGCCACATCAAAACAGATTAGTCTATACATCCCATCTATTGTAGTTCCACAGAAGCAGGTACTTGGCCTTGTCAAAATAACTCAGACTCCCTAAGAAAGATCTATACAGACACAGGAGAACAAGCAGGAAGAGCATTCAGTAAGTAATTGGGCTTCTTCTATTTATAGTGTCATTACAGAGTATGAAGAATCACTGGAGAGTGATTTGAAGCACTCAAACCAAGGTACTGAAGCCACTCTTCAGTATAAAGAGCTTTCATGCCAAGAAAATTCAAGTTAAGGATCTCACACATTAAGATAGTAAGTCATTAATGACCAGGTAATAGAAATACAAGGCTCTGCCTAAATTATCCTATCTCTGTAATGCAGTTTGTCCCAGGGCTGAACACCAATAGCTCTACCACGACAGGATCAAAATGTAAAATAGTCTAGGACTTGATGAAAGAAACCCAAAAACCTTACATTACAAATATAAAACACAGTTTTATTAAAACAAAGAGGTTACTTTTGAGGTAAAGTATCCTCTTACTTTGCTAGAATCAGCTCGAGTCAGATAACACCTCAAATCTCATGACACCATCTGGTGGCAGAGTTCACAGAAGAGGATTACCAGATGTTAAAAAGAGCTTTAACAATTTAAATTTGATTCTGAACAAATTTAAATTTTATTCTGGATATCTAATGAATTTTTTCTTTACAAGATAAGGTGGAAAGAAAATTGACAGAAAAAATACTGCTATTTTACCTAGATACTACAAGCTGTAGTATCTCTGTACACAATTTAGATACACATTTAGAGGATAGTGACTGCTGTTACTCTGTACTAGATTCACAGTCCTGCAGGAATTAAGATGTCTTTAGCTGACACCTCTTCAAATATGTGACATTTTTGAATACAGGGAATAGAAGCTACCTGAAGCTAACTGACTTAGGTAACATACCAACATAATCTGGGTAAAACCAATGTCTGTTCCAAATTGAAAATGCTAGAGTACAGCTCCTATTTAGCTAACTTCACATACAAAAATCAGTCATTAGCAGAACATACAAAGTAGTGCAAGTGCAGTTGCCTTGTACTGCCAGTTCAGCTTAAGTCAAGCAAGGACTTTAAAAAACCCAAAACATAATTCAGTTGCTTTTAACAGGAGGGACTTCAGCATAGAAATCTATTTTCCAAGGTAAAAAGTTAGAGACACTTTGCATTGGCCCTTAGAGCCTGCAGTAGTAATCCCAAATATTGCAGTGCTAATGGGAATAAGCTTCTAAAGTTCAGCAAAGCTATTAATCAAATTTTTGGAAGGCTTAAGCATTTGGGGTTTTTTTTTAGGCCAGGATCTGTCAGTTCAGCAAAACAGTCAATGAGTTTAATGCAGTAATTGAGGCTTAACTGAAAGAAGTAGCAAGTAACTGAAGAACAGCAATAAGCAGCAGAGATATAGGAAATGCAAGCCCGGAAACTCTTGTTGAAAACAAAGTCCACAAATTCTCAATCCTCTTCTCTCTCAGATCACACCACGTCACAACCTACCTGCTCTTTAAAGGTGCACTTCATCAGGTGTAGGAGGGAAGGTGAAAGGGAAAGTTTTTACTTGCTTGAGAAGATTCTTACCAAACCTCCATCAACAAAGCATACTGAAGTATGAACTTTAATCATCAATGCCTCTTGTATCCAATGTCTCATAAACTTTTTGACATAAATTGACGTTCCCATGCACCCCTGAACAGGCCTTAATATAAGTTTGGATTTGAACTACCCTGTGTGCAATGATGAATGATTACCTTCAAACACCTCATATTTCATCATGTTATTATGACTTGTTTCACGCTGTCAGTCCCATTCCTTTTAAGTTACCAGATATTTATCACTTAACTCATACATGCTTCCACTACACATTTTTAGATATTTGCTTATGAGGAAGGCAACTAAGCAACTCTGTCCTCAGTCACGCTTCATCCTCAGAAACGCTTCTGGCAAGTGTGAAGAGGCAGCAGGGCAGCTACACACCTGGGACAGAGAGCCCTCCGTTCCAACGAAGCTGTCAGACAGCAGGGCACCAAAGCCCAGGGATCACTACAGCAATAGGGGATGCTCTCAAGGCAAGGCAAGGCAAAGCAAAGCGCATGCCCGCCCCAAGGCGAGACGTTCTCTGCCGCAGCCCCTCCAGGCCAGGCTCCCCCTGCTGCCCTCCACAGGCCGCCCACTCTCCCAGAGCCGGAGCAACCCCCATCGCCCCCGGCCGCCACCGCCGCCACAGCGCTCTCCAAGCCCTCTGCCCCGTACGGCCCCGGTACTCACGGATCGCACCCCTCTCCAGGGCAGCGGCCCGGCAGCCCATCCCCCTGTGGGACCGAGGAGGTCCGGCCACCACCGCCCCGGGACCGGCCGCCCGCACGGCGCCCGCACCGGGCCCACCCCGCGCGCGGTTTGGCGGGGCCGCAGCACAGCCCACCAATGGGCCGGCGGGAAGGCGGCCGCGCTGCACGCTGGGAGGCACGCCTGCGTGCCCGCGGGGCCTGCCGGGAAATGCAGTCCTGGCCGCGGCGGGACAGTGGGGGACACCCAACAGGCGAACGAACTTCTTGGCGAGGGCACCGGCACCGGCTAGCTGGGGGCATTTACCAACAGATAACGATAATAAACGTTATTGTTGTTGTGTGTAAATGCAGCGCTTTAAACACGCGTAGCGCCACGTGTTACCGGTCTACAAATCGGACGCTGCAGACGGCGGGTACCTCAGCAGCGAGACGCCGTGGACATCTCGCTGGGCCGGACCGGCCAGGGCCGCTGCGCCCGAGAAATCTGCTCCAGAGGCGATTTTTAAGGCAGGAGGAGAAGGGGGCGGGCTGTGCAGTGTGCAATAAGCCTTACTCTTACTAGGACCTTTCACGAGGCCGAGGTCCCCTGAGGCTTGGAGCATCCCGAGATGCTGAGGGAGAGGAGGAAAAGCAAGAGCCATCTCTGAGATCGCAGCAGTTTCACTGGAAGAGAGACTTTAGGAGCCACGTAAGCTGATGCAGGCCCTGATGCTGTGAAAGCTACCCGCTGTGCTTACAGTGCTTACAGCCCTGCAGCAGGTACGGGATCTGACAGCAGCCTCAGGGAAGAACTTATCCACGCCTGAGAAGGAATATACCGCAGGAAAGGCTGCGCGGTTCAGCTGCAAAGGATGAGGTCGGTGATTGCGAACAGCAGCTTTGCCTTTCTGCCCTCCTTCTCTCCGCTGCAGACAGAAGGGGGCGGACAAGCATTGTCCTAGTACAGAGTAGTAACTGGAGAAAAACCCCGCTGATACATATAGGGCCACTTCTGTACCGCGTTATTTGCTGCCGCAGCTCCGGTCAGCGCGGCCGGGCCGCCACACGGGCAGCCACACCCGGCACTGACACGCTGCACACCCCACACTGACGCACCGTCTGCCCCAAGGGAGAGGGAGGTAGGCGCGGCAGCCCTCGCGTAGCGCCATGCTGGGTGTACCCAGCCGGTCCCGTTCCCGCCCTGTGCCGTGTGAGGGCGGCGGGGGCGGGTTCCCTTTCCGCCGCCACACTGGGAGCGCTGGATGAGCGGGGCGGGGCCGGCCCCGCTTCCGGGGGCGGCGGTGACGCGCGCGGGCCGGCGCCGGGCGGCGGGGACGGGCGGGACATGGGAGCTTGAAGGGCTGGCCCGGCCCGGCGTGAGGGAGCGGCGGTGGCGGTGCCGGTAAGTGTGTGACGGATTGGGCTTCGGCACCGTGCAGCGCCCCGCGGAGGGCGGCAGGCTGCCCGATCCGGTCCGTGTCCTCCTCCTCCGTGCCGCGTAGCGCCCCGTGCGGGGCGGGCTGCGGCTGCCGGGGGCCTCTGTGGGGCGAGGCGGGCCTGGCGCGGTCCGGCCGCGCTGGCCCGGCGGTTGCCGTCCTGTACCGGCTGTGCGGGGCAATGGGGCGGCTGTGAGCCTCCCCCGTGTGCGGGGAGGCCTCGGGGGCTCGCCCCTACCGGGGGCGGCGATGCCATGTCCAGGTGGATTTTATTTGCTTGGTGAGAGCCCGTGAATTGCTCTGTTAGTAGGGTCCAGGAGAAAATCCACCTCTTGTTGCTTCTTAAACTTACGTATTGTGTCCTGCTGCCTTTAGACTAATCTGTAAGATGCTGTAGTGTCAATGCAGTAAACAATAAGTATCGAAGTGCTTTTTGTGCTTCTTTCACTTATACGTCTCTATGCTCTTGGTCCTTCTGGGAAGCTACTGGTGAGTCAGCCTATTTTTCACTTTTTTTTTTCCTTTTTTCTCTTTCTGCTTCACTTAATGGGAAGTCAACACATGACTTAGCACTCATAAGTAAACAATCTAAAGCAACTTTGGAAATTTCTTTATGCAACCTCTCTGACTATTTGCCTAACTTTTTATTTGTTCCCTTAAAAAGGGCACAAGATGCTCTGTGTTTAGAACTAAGGGTGTTGCTTTACTTCCCCTTCATAAACAAACGTGATTCTGTGCTGTAGAGGGGGCAGCTATGTAGGAAGGTGTTTAGGGACAAAGGAAAAGCCTCTTTTGATATGAACTGCTTGATTGATTGATCTAATTGAGCACTTTATTGCTTACTGGCAGTCTGTATGCCTGACCTCCTCTGCTCTGCAGTTTTTTAAGTAGGTTATTATAAAGCACAGTTTGTGTCTTTAGGAGAAATGGAATCTCTTACTGTCAGTAAGTGGATCAAAGTTTGACTGTGAAATTGTACCGGCCAATATCTGATTTGGAGGAGGTTTCGTGAGGCTTTTTCAGGGACAAAAATGGGTTGTTGAGGTGAGTGTAGAACTGAACATGCTGCACAGAGGAGGTGGCGTTGGTAGCGCCTATTCTTTGTGCTGTCGCCTCTGTGCAGTGTGTTCAGGAAGCTGATAAGAGAAAGCAGGAAGCATGCAGAGCAGTGTCTTGGTCCTGGGCCCTGGCCTCTTCCTCCAGGGCCACAGATGCTTTATTCATTTATCTTGTAGACATAATCATCTGGAGGAGTACGTTCTGGTGCTGATACCTTGTGCCACCCTGCATTAGCTGGGCTGAATTTCAGCTAACGAGCAAGTAGGATGGCTGTTTGTGTTAAGGAAGGGTTTTAAATAACCAGCTTTTCTGTATTAGTGCTAGGAAGAATTTGAGAGAACAAAAAACCTTCATCACTAAACACAAAGCTGTCTAATAAACTGTCTAATTTTGACCTTTGCAGGCATGCACAGGAAACTCATACTTAACATTCACATATCTGCCAATATTGTTTGATGAATTCTTCCATCTTTTGGGGAAGGCAGCAGCTCCCTTTACAAGAGAAGTAACTGAGAGCATCCACAATCACCTGAGGCTGCACCAATTCACTGACAGCTAAAAATACAGCTCATGAGGTACTGGCTTTCAGTCAGTTGCTGCAACAGCTGGGTTGTATCACCAGCTAGTTCCTATCTTTGTGACAGAGTCTGTATTTCTCAATCATACTTGTAGATGCACTGGATAGGCTATTTCCTCCTCCCAGCCAGTTTACAGATTATCAGTGAAGGAGGAAGAGAAATTTGTGATATTGATTAAAAGCATAACCTCACAGCAAAAGGGGTAGATGAAAATAGAGGGCCTTCAGATGGTAAGGAGCTAATTTATGATATGTAGCAAATGTAGTGGATATATAACAAATTTCTGAAAGGCATTCAGCCTGTGAAAGGTACAAAACTGCTGCTTGTCAGCCAGAGATGCAGGACAAAAATCTCATTCAGGATGAGTTTCTGAAAGTGCCAGCAATCAAAACAATATTGATCTGGTGCAAGTAGACGTGGCTGGCTTTAGAAAACATCGCTTTTGTCAGCCTCTCCCTGTCCAGATGTGGACAGTGTAATTGGAGTTGAGCAAGCACTTTATCAGGCCTTGTTAATTTAAATTCACTAAGATCAGTAAGGGGGTTGAGTACTTTGGACAGAACAGCTTTAATGTGCTGTGACTGTCATAAAGCAAGGAATTAAGTTTTCTTTTTTCCTAGAGACAATAAGCATTGGAATTGCTTCTTCAGCTGAGTGCTGAAGAAAAGGATATTTAAATCATGTAACTTGCCTACTATAGCTTTCATTACCATGGAAGTGTCTTATAAATCTCAGAAGATTATCGGTATTGAAAAAAACCTTGAAAATGCTGTGCAAAGTCACAGTTGTAATGGCTTTTGAAACTTGTTTACATTGGAAACTGAGTGTGTTGGTAGAAATAACTGGTTTCCAATTGGCAAGTAATTCTGAATGAAAGGAAAAGGCAAGAAAAACCCTTAGTGGTGCAGTGGAATATTTTAGGCCAATGAGTGAGACAACAAAAAAGATTTCATGTTAATTTTTTACAGTGTGCTCTGGGAAGGTGGGTTCCAGAGCTGATTTTGTTATTGCTGGCTGCTTACAGCAATGCTTTAATCTCAAGGGTCTTTCCATTCAAATGTTTATTACCTCTCCCCCAAACTTTCTAATGTGCCTACTGTTAGGAAACCCAGCCAGTGAACTGCTGTTGGATGAAGTGATACTTCTGTAGCGTTCTGATCTCAGGCAGATGTTTAAACTTGGTGATGTGTACATGCACCAGGGTATTCCTAACGCTGAATCTGCTCCTCTCGCACTATGAAAGTTCTGCCTTGGCAGATGTTAGCTCGCAGCTCAGTAGCTGGGGTTGGGACAGAACTCAGTGCTTGGGACTGATCCACCTCAAATGTGGCAATGTGAGCAGTGCTTTTCCCAAGCAAAAATTTGCACTGTACTCTCACAGGATCACCCTCCTGCTAATAGAGACCTGGCCATAGCTCACATCAGTCTGTGTTACCTTCCAGCTTTTTCAAGTTAGACAAAGAACCCACTAAAATCCTTCAGCTGCTCTGTGAGTGTTGATTAACAAAATTAAGATCTCTAAGTCAGTGATGTTTTGAATGGACCATGATAAAATCAGCCCAAAAGTGATTGTTGTGTCCCTTGTTATTTTGCAATAACCTTTGCTTCATCTTTCTCTCAGTCTTCTCCAACCTAACAACTTCACATAGGAGAGCAAATTGAAAGGTTTTCAGTGTTTTCAGAGCCATGACTAAGTGGATAGTAACTGCTAAGAAAAAAGGCTGTGCTGACATAAATTTCTTTCCTCTTGTTCAGGAGATAGAAGTAACTTAAGCCCAATCCCTCCTCAACTGGATTGGGCAGCAGTGTCTTAGTTATGATATGTATTATAGTGGGGAACTTACAGGATGGCTTAGCCAAACATGGGTGGTCTTGTGAAGAGATCTAAAGCTTTAGGTTGGAATTGGAATTTCAAAGAGCTCTTTCTGTCCCGCACAATCTCCCAAATAAAGCATGGCAGTAAAAATCAGGTTCTTATGATTTGCTGATGCATTTATTCCTTGCTGCTCTGGTTTCTCAATGAATCTTCCCTTTATAAGGCAGTCATAGTTAAGGTAATGAATTTGTTGCAGTCTGTTTCCTAGTTGGAAAGTTTAATGAGCCCAGTTACTTCAAGAAAATACATTTTTGTAGCAAGTTTAGTTTTACATGCTCTGCAGGTATCAGGCCTTCCTATGAAAGGGGCAGAAGGGGAGTTGTACTGAAATTGTGTTTAACTGAGCAAATACTGCAGAAAACTGATAACAAAAAGTAAACAAAGCTGGCATCACATCCTTCCTTAAAGGAGTACTGCTTTGTATTTAGACACATTAGATTCTTGTCAGTCTAGAAAGAAAACCAAGCAAAATAGCAGAATATTGTTATAATTACAAAGTATCTTTGTAGGCTTTTTTTTTTTTACTTTGGTTATTTTGTGGCTAGGATTTTTCAAATGGTAGGAGAGGGAAAGCAAAGAAAATAGACGCTGAGCATCAATATTAAACTAAATGCTTGCCTTAGCAAATGTTACCATAACAAATGTTATCATAGCCATATCATGTTTTTTTCTCTCTGTATATTTTGTCTTTACTGAGTAATCTTAATGCCTTGTATATAAAATAATTTTGTCATATGGCATTAGCATAAGATGTGAATACCTCAAAGGATGCTTTATAATTCCTAGGCAGAAAGATGGGGAAATGAGTATCCTTTATGTATGTATACTGTGTTCTGTTGGAACAGCTGAGTCATTTCAATACAAATGGCCTCATCTTGGCTGTTAAAATGTCTTTTGAGGTATCTTGCATGAAAGGCACTGGTTATGTTCAGCTATTCCAATTAGGCCTGCAACAGTTGAGTGTATATTTACATCTTTGGAAAAAGCCTATTTTGGAATGTTTTGTTTGTTTTAAATTAGTGTTGTGTGCTTTTTTAATGTTTTAATCTGCTGTGTGGTGAGAAGTCTTTATTGCCTAGGGAATGTGTTTTTCTATTCTGCCTTATGGCATTAATTGCCTCTGCAGAGCTGTGGTGTAGGTTGTGTCTGTGCTTACAAAAGCAATGCTGCAAACTAATGGGAATAAAACTATGGGGGTTTTGAGTCTAATGCATTTGGCTTGGATGTTCAGCTTTAAACAGACATTATGATCAAACTAATTCAAAGAACATGCTTTCTTATGCCTTTCTTAATAAGGAAATCTTAATATGTCTTGTTTTACACGCTTTGCAAAACTGAAGGTGGGTAAGCTTGCCAGGAAGTCTAGAGTAAGAAAGAAAGGTTCTGTCATTTCTCAGTGACATAAGACCTCAAGAAATTATCAGAAAAGTTTTAGCAAATAGCTGAACCCTTTATCTATGATAAAAGGTGGTCAGAATGTTTCTCTTAACCAAGTGTTCTGAATGGTTTTACTTGGCTTACTCTGTAGGTCATTTATCCTAGCAATTATATGAGCCATCGCTTTAAATTATGGTTTTGTCTCACAAGAGGCAAAGCACTACAGGTGTCCAAATATGAGCATCAGAAGATAAGTACATGCATACCTCACCTTTGAAGAATCCTGGAAGTAACTTTTTTTCCCCTCTGTGTCTGCTGTGCTAGAAGAGTTTTTCTTCCACATTTTGAAGCTGGATTTCTTCATTGTTAGGTCAATTTATAAACAGTTTCTAGACCAAATACTATTGATTTAGGGCAAAAGTGAGTGGAATGCTGTGCATTTCTATAGAACTTCTTACTGCCTGGCAGTGGAGCTATTCAGGAAGATATGAGCAAGCTAGGGGAACACAAAGCCTGTCTGTCAGCTGTTGGAACTGGTTTGCTGATGACACAAAGCTGGGAGGAGTGGCTGGTACCCCAGAGGGCTGTGCAGCCCTTCAGAAGGACCTCCAGAGGCTGCAGAGATGAGCAGTGAAGAAATGTCTGAAATCCAACAAAGGCAAATGCAGGGTCCTGCACCTGGGGAAATAACCCCAGGCACCAGCACAGGCTGGGGGCTGACCTGCTGGAGAGCAGCTCTGCCTGGGGGAACCTGGGGGTTCTGGTGGACAACAAACTGTCCCTGAGCCAGCAGTGCCCCTGTGGCCAAGAAAGCCAATGGGATCCTGGGGTTCATCAGGAGGAGCATTGCCAGCAGGTCCAGGGAGGTGATCCTGCCCCTCTGCTCAGCCCTGGTGAGAGCATATCTGGAGTGCTGTGTCCAGTTCTGTGCCCCTCAGGACAAGAGAGATATGGAGATTCTGGAGTGGGTCCACCAAAGGGCTATGAAGACGATTGAGACTGGAGCCTTTCTCATGAGGAAAGGCTGAGGTATATGGGCCTGTTCAGCCTTGAGAAGAGACAACTGAGAGAGAAAGAGACAAATGAGAGACAATGCCTATCAGTATCTGAAGGGAGGGTGTCAGAGGATGGAGCCAGGCTCTGTGCAGTGGTGTCAAGCAACAGGACAAGAGGCAGTGGGCAGAAACTGAAGCATGGGAAGTTCCACCTGAATATGAGGAAAAGCTTCTTCATTGCAGGTGACTGAGCACTGGAACAGGTTGTCCAGAGAGGTTGCTTAGTCTAATTCAGTGAAAATAGGTACTTTCCTCCCTGTCCCAGGTTTACTGGTCCTTAGCTGTGCAAATCAGCTTGAAGGGTGTTCCCAAAGCCTGTGAATGAAAAGATAATTCACTGATTATACACTGAAATTGGACTGCTGAAAAGAAAGTTTAGAGGCCTTGTGTGATAATATCTTGAATTTTTTTTAATGATAGCAAAAACTAACTTTCATTGACATCTCATCTGCTTTAGAAAAATCCCCTAGAATCATAGTCTCAGGCTATGATAGGTGCTGAAGACCAAAGTTTGTTCTTTAAGTCTTGAAGTATTTCAGCTGTAAGGGATTTAGGTGTCTTGATTTCAGTTCACCATCAGGGTTATGCAAACTTCCTGTGAAGAGCTGTGGGGTAACAGCTGGGCAAATCTGCATAAATTTACCCTCCTAGAAGCAATTACTTATATGTTCTATAATACTGATCTTGTAGGGGAAAATGGATCAAGTCAAACAGGATATTTGGAATTATATCCATGGGTAACGTGAACTTAACTGCAAGCTACTCATGTGAAAGATCAAGGATTAGCTTAAAATTAAGGGGGAAAATTTTTGGGGGAAAAATATCTTCTTATTTCTCAGCTTATGTGCTATCTCATTGAATTCTTGTATAGCCTGTGAGGTCTGTTTTCCTATTGCTAGGAGTGCTGGCTTTAATACCATTCCTCCAACAAAAATGAAGATTCTTAATTCTGAAAAACCCGTCTCTGATAGGAATACATTTATTGATGGGATTGCTTATTCATCTTGTATTTTAGGCAAAAAATCTGTCTTCTGTTTCTAGCAAAAGGCAAATCATGGTGTGTTGGGACTTCAGTTATGACCCTGTGTTTATTATGAGAAAGGTAGGTTAGAAAACATTTGCTACAGTTGCAGACCTACCAGTTAAAACTTCTGTGGATCCTTTTGCATTTGAGGAATTCATCATACAATATCAACAACCACTTCTAGAGTCTTAATTGGATCATTTTAGGTGGTGTTTCATCTGAAAGTGTTTCCACTTTTTCTGACTATTGAAATTCTGCAATGGAAATGGAAAGAACACTTAAAGTTGATACTAATAATTTAAACGTCTTAATGAATTTATTTCTAGATTACTGGGCAAACCAATGTGTCTTTCTAGCACGGAGAAGTTTGTTATTTTAAGACCTTACTTCCTGGTTTTTACTTATCTAACAATAGAATTTTTTCAAAAATGTTTAGGAAGCCAAGTCTTGGAAGGAAAACTGCTTCATATACTGATTGTTCCTGTATTTCTTTTAGCTCCTCAGTTAGGTCATATCAGCTGAATAATTATTTTAGTGTCTTCTAGTCCTAATGAGATGTTTTACTATGCAGAATGAAATGTATAGGAGCTCATTCTACTAGTTTCAACTCAAAATACTGATGAAAGAACAATTCTGATGCTTACTTGTATCTGTTATTACAGGGAGAAGGTTCTGTTTAACGTGATTACTTACAAGTAGAATTTCCTCATCATGGATGAGCTATCACCTGAAGAAATTCAGCTGAGGGCCAACCAGGTCACTGATGAGGTAAATATTATAGGAAGACATCTGGGATTACAGTACTTGTCTGATAAGATTAGAATATCTTTTAAAAATAAAGACAGACCAGGCTAATGATTCTGCAAGGTTAGAGCTGAATGTTTTAATTTTTCACTTTAGTTGAGTGAATACTGGAGTGAAGACTACTACTAAAAATAGAGCTTAACTGCTGAATTTTAAAGTCACTTACTCAACTGAGTACTGATCACCCAGTCCTGATTACCAATATGATGGAATTTGGTTACCTACAGCACTGTTAATTGTATTGATACTTCATGGCTTTCTTATTTAACTAAAATTCATTTGAATGTGTCATCTTTTATAATGACTTTCCAATGGGATAAGAAAAATAATAGCAAGGACTAAAAACTAAGAAAACCAAATGTGCTGCTATTACGAGCATGTTGTAGCATGTTTTAAATATAGACAAGGTGATGAACCTTTTGTATACTATTGCTCTACTACAAACTATGAGCTGGCAGAGAGGACTTTCAGACACTGATGTGTATGTAAGTAATTAATGCACTCATTTTAAAATTCTCCTTCTAGTCTTTGGAAAGCACAAGGAGGATTCTTGGCTTGGCCATTGAGGTAAGAAAAAGCTTTTGAATTCTCTGGATTTGTTAAGTATAAAAAGCAGCATGTTAACTGTCACTTTAAACAGTTTTTTGTCTTTCTCAAGACACATAGCTCATCATTAGAAGTTGCTGCTTTAATTCAGTAGTAGCATTAGAATGACATAACCTTCATGATTTTCATATTATGTCAGATTACAGGAAAATCAATTCCTTTTTACCTGTTTTAAACAAAAGTATCTAACCTCCAGATGCTACAGATTAGTTGTAAAAAGTCTTCTGATGGTCAGTTATATCTTTGGCTGCTGCATAATTTGTTTTTCATGACATCTTTCATCTGTCTTTTAGCTCAATTTGTTTGTGAACAGTGTGGAAATGTTTTGCTATGAGGAGAGTAGGGCTCAGTTGGGTGGGGTAGTAGAGTATGACTGCTCTTGGTTCTAAACAAGTAATTCTACATAAAGCTTCTTACAATCTGTTCATCAGTTTTAACTGGTAATGAAATTCTTAACATCCTTCTATATGACTTGAAACAAATCTGTATTTTGGGTTTATTGAAATGAAGTTGTATGAGGAATCTACTCCTCTGCACAGTTCTGGCTTGCTGGAGATGCTACTGTTAACAGTGAGGCATTTGAATCACCATAGCTTGATGAATACTTCTCACACACAAGTGTTAAAAACATGTCATAAGCCAACATTATTTCTCTTGGTCTCATAGTTTGGTGATTCATTCTACACTGCCAGGTTACAGTAAAGCATGAGTGCAACTTGCTTGCTAGATCCAAGACTCAGCAAAGAGCTCTGCTGTAGTATATTCCTCACTGCTGAATTTTTAGGAATGGTTTTGCAGGCTTTGTTTTGCTTTCTTTCATTCCAGCTCCTAGGACTAAAGGCCTTGTAAGCCCTTTTGAAGGATGTAGGGATGAATGAACCAAATGCTACTTCTCAAAATGAAGCACAGTTAGGTTTACTTTTCTAGCTAGATGTTGTCACAGTTCAATCTGAGTATTACAATAAATTTTATCATCTTGTTGTAATGTAAGAAACCTCACAGAAACACCATAGAAACCCCATTAATTGAGATAGTGTAACAGGTAAGGTGCTTATCAGCCCACATAGCTTATAATTTAAGGCTTCTAATAGCTTTACTACTGAAGTTGTTTCAAGTACAGTGCTTTATTATAAACTTACTTACTATCTGGACCTCCTGATTTTGCACTGCAATCTCATTTTATATCTGCAACTAAATTTCTTTCTGCAGTCCCAGGATGTTGGCATCAAAACTATTAGCATGCTGGATGAACAAGGAGGTAAGTTCTTCCCTAACACTAAAAACCAATCTTAGAATGTAATCAGTATAAGAAAAGAATTATCATAAAAGAATTGTTCCTGAAACTAAAGGCTTATTGTTAAAGACTATTTAGGTGAAAATGAGATTTCCTAGTTGGTTATTCCTGTGTATTTGTAGTATTTAAAAGAGGTTTTATAGTTGGGAAGGTAATGATAGTTACAATGTAATACAGCTCTGCTACAACTGCTTCTTTTCACCATGGCATGAGTGTAACTAGCTGTATTTATTCTAAAAGTAGCAACAGAAATGCTACTCTAAGGATGGGGAAGATATTTGCAAAGTAGTAACCAAAACCTCTCACTGAGTATCTTTCCTAAAAATTAAAAAAAAAATCCTAGAAGGCAGGAAAGAAAAGCCTAGTTTTTATAGTTTTGGTATAAAGACAGAACTGAAACTTGTTCCTGCTATCAATCCATGTTTATTCAGGTTACTTGTTTCTCTTCTAGAACAACTAAATCGTATAGAAGAGGGCATGGACCAGATAAATAAGGACATGAGAGAAGCTGAGAAGACGCTGACAGAGCTCAACAAATGTTGTGGTCTCTGCGTCTGTCCTTGTAACAGGTCAGTTACACTGGTACTTGGGCCTGGAGTTCTAGAATATTCCCAATATCTACTGTACCAGGAGATATTAACTAATAAAAGAGCTAATTAAAAAATGCAGAATCTCTACCAAAGTTGATTGTTTTGGTTTGTAGGGCTGCATCCTTTTAAAGCTGTATGAGAGTAACTGAAGCTTACTTGTATCTAACCATACATTGTGCCCCTTTTACTGTAAATATAGCTGCTATATAACATCCTGCACTCTTGTGTTCTAATCTCTTTAAGATTTAGTAGAAGACTATCAATGTCCAGATAAGACCAAATTGGGCTGCCAATAGCTGTATGTAAGTGCCTGTCTAGAAATTTGATTCCAAAAATAATTTTTTCACAACAGTACTTTTATACTAATTTAAAAGCGAGACAACTTACGTTTTGGAGAAGGAATATAATATTGATTCTCTAAGCATTTGAAAACTATTTATGCTTTAGGGAGGGTGAGAGTAGGAGAACAGAGCAGACACTAGTGTTAAAGCTTTAATCTTTTCACTAGTGACTATATAAATTCTTGCAGACCTGCTTCACAGTACCTTTATAACATCAGTGTTATGGCTGCCATATCTAAGTCAGTTGAGTAATCTAATCTTCTGTATGGCACTTGATTTGTACTTTTAAACAAGTAAACAGCCTGAACAATGTCAGAATTCCTTTTGATGGTGTCCTAGCTTTACCTTTAAGCAGTAAAGTACCAAGTTGTTTGTATTAATTGGATGTGATCATAGCACTTCCAAATGAAGGAGGCATAAATTGAGTATGGTGACTAAAGTGAATAGTGTGTGCATTTGTTGGTTTTTGCTCTTTAGCAAAATTATCATTCAATTGAGAAATAGCAGAAGTTTAGGTAAAAATTTCTTGGAGTAGCTGAGTCTACCTAACCAAGCAAATAGTACTTTAAAGGTCATTTAGGATAGATATGAATGTGACTTCTCAGGCTGAAAGTCTTAGTGCTTTAGTCCCTTGAAAATGCCAATGGCCTGACCTCTGGATAGGTGTGCTTACAGCTTTATATTAGTTGGCTGAAGCTGGTGGACTTTGAGCATTTTGACACACTCAGTCTTTGTTTTCTGTAGTTGATAGTCTTATTACACTGAAGCTAAGCAGCTTATTGACACTGAGCAAGCTCAGAATTTGTGAACTCTTGTGGCACTCCAAGTACACAGATAACAAGAACAGAAATAGTTTTGTACCAAACTGGACAGTAATGTACAGAAAAAAGTGGGTGAGAAGAGGGCAGCAAAGAAGAAAGAGTGTGTATCTTACATACCTCTACTGGCACACCAACCCTTTTGTCAATGTCAGATTTATTTGTCAGCCAGTTCCCTCCACAGCTTTTTGTATTTTTCATAAAAGCATAAAGCTTAAATAAGCTAAATCAGAACACTTGCTGAATTATTGGGTTGGGGCTTTTTTTAATTTCTCCTAGGCTTAGATTATTTATAAAAGCTTTGTGAAAACACAAAATACTAGCAGTTCTGGTTTACAATGGATGTACTAATATCAATTTACCTTTTTGTTGATCATTACTATGCTTTCTTCTCCATTCTCTCCTAACACTGATGCTTGCTTTCTAAAAATGAAGACTAGGATAAGAAGCTGTATTCACTTAAACTGGTGAAAGTGGATTTTAGGACAAGGTCAGTGTTAGTAGTGCAGATGAACATTTTACCAGCTGTCTGAAGTGATGTTTCTATTGCATTTGTGCTTGCATGTGCATGATATCTGTCTGCATGTGCTTCTCCTTTTGACTGTGATGTTCTGTAATAGTGACGTGAGTAGAAAATGTCTTTTACTACAGAGGGTATTATTAGCCGTGGAAATGGTGAACAGCTGCTTGAGCCAATGCTGGTTTGACAGGTTGTATAAATTGCCTTAGTTTTGCAGAAATGAAACTTGAGAAATGTGAATGTATAGTAATTTGAGAAACAGCTCTTAAAAATAGGTGGGGAGAAGTTTTCTTCTTAACTGTGCTTACTTTGAACAATAATTCTTTTTCTGGCTGTCTACTTCACAGGTGCAGCTAGTCTTCAGGTCACTTGTTTTTTGTTAAAAAAGTCCTCACAGTTGCCTCTGGCACCTGAGACTGCTTCTCCAGAAACAAATCATACAAAGATCTCTTCCAGTTATGGCTTGGGTATAAATGAAATTAAAATATAACACTCAATCTAGTTGCAATAAACTTAGAGATCTTTAGATCTGTGTATGTACAAGGAGCTAGAATTGACTAGTTTAGGTTTCTTCAGGGTTTTGTTGAGTGCAACATTTCCATTATGAACTGAGAAATTATTCTATTTTTTCCCCTTGATATATTCATTCTAGATTACCTCTTGCAGGATCTGACCTATGAACCATAATTTCCCATATTGAATACATAAGCACCAGTAGAATAAGGGGGAATACTTGTTCATTACAGCTAATTTCACAACTCTTCAAATGTATAATGTCCAGGTTACTGAAAGGCACCATATTTCTAGAAATGGACTGCCTGTGATTGCAAAGTTAGATGTAGTGAGAGACACTGCAGATTTCCCTTCATAGGTAAATAAGCAGAAAAATGGCAGTGTCTGGATTGTCTAGCTTAAACCTGAAAATGCCACAAAACAAGGTGAATGTGAGAATATTCTCAAAGTAAGTTCTTTAGGATTCATGAGAACAGACTCTGATTTAGATAAGGTTATTTTGTTAGTTTTCTTCCCCTCTTGCTTCTGTGGCTTTGTGATTCTTGAGATTGCTTTGTGTCAGTGTGCTTTCTTTATTTTTTTTTTCTGCTATGAATTACATGGAAAAAGTGTAATGGTAAGTTGGTTTATTGATTTAATGGAGTTAATACAATTGAATTGCAGAATGAAAGTTCTAGTTAAATGTGATTACTGTTAGTTCATAATCAAAGTTAATGTGAGAAACATTAACTTTTTCTGTTGCCAAGTAATTTTTTTAATGTTTGATTAAAAAACAGTAGCAATTAATGGTTTTCTTGCATAGTATGGGTGTTTGTTTGAAGGAGTTTTTGCATTCATCCTCATTTCTTCCTGAAAGGTAACTAATCTTGACTCTAGACTAATTCCTTTTACAAGTGCAACTCTATTTTATGACAGGGTCAGCTTTCCTGTGACTGTCATAAGCTTTTGTCTGCTGGTAAAGTATTGCTTTAAGCAGATTGCTGTTCTTGTATTAAAGCTTAAGACCAAAGTAATCACTGCCCTTAGAGTAGCTCAGTTGTGTTTGTACTATCAAGATATAAGAACTTGTATTATATAGGCAAAGTTTTATCTGTACAAAATTTAATCTCTTTTGGGCACAAGACAAATGTTTCTGAAAATTCTAGATTAATACTGAATTTCAGTCAGGAAGCCATATTTCTGATGGAATGGTTCAGATTTTTTATTTTTATGGAGTAGGACCAAGAACTTCGAGGCCAGCAAAGCGTACAGAGCAACCTGGGGAGATGGAACGGAGAACTCAGCGGATCATGTGATATCCATGCAACCAAGAAGTATAAATCGGCAGCAGCCTCAGACTTCTGGAGGACAGAGTGGTGGATATATTACAAGGTTTGCTTGTTCATATTCCTCAATCTCAAATGCACAGATCCTGTTACTAGTTGTCAGCTTCTTCCAGATGCGTTTTAGGTCAAGTTGCTAAATAGAAATTTTTTTACTATTGTTTGGAGGAATTGTTACTTCTTGGAGAGGAAATGGCAGACAGCTACACCTCCAGTACTGTAGTGCTCATCTTTCACTTCTATTTTCTATACATTGTGGTGGTATTGTCAGTCTGTTTCTGGATGTGAGAAGTATAAGGCTTAGTACTCAGTGTTAAAAATATCAAGGCCTATTACTGTTATAAAGTATATTTGAGAGAAACTCACATCTTAAACTTCTTGTAACTGTTTTAATTTTTGAGGCTATTTTTGTAGTAGTGGCTAGCTTAGCACTCTTGTTTTGGTGAGTGCTTGCTTGAAGTACAGGGGGTTTTAAAAGGGGAAAAACATACCTTGGTTTTAATGCATAGTGCAACAAACAAACAAGTTCTACCAGAGCACATCTTGGCTAGATAAAAGCAAGTTCTTAATTCTTGAAACGTGTCTTAATTATTTGAACAGGATAACGAATGATGCCAGAGAAGACGAAATGGATGAAAATCTTGCTCAAGTTGGAAACATTCTTGGGAATTTGAAAAACATGGCTTTGGATATGGGCAATGAGATTGATGCCCAGAATAAGCAAATAGACCGGATAAATGTAAAGGTAAGTGTCAAATGTGTTCTCTGCTTTCAGTTCAGAGGCTGTAACTGAGAGATTATGAGGAATGTGCTCACTGTATTTGCAGCAAATGTGGGAAGGTTATGCCATCCTCAGGGTTGCAGTGATTTGAACAAGAGATATATTGATACATATAAGGTATATAGCTTAAAATTCAAATGCTTGAGTGTCAGGAAACTTAAATATACAGCACAGATTACTACTTACTCTGAAAACTAATAAACTTCATGGGATCAAAAGTACAAACATGTACTGGAGGTATACCTGGGGGATTGTTGCTCAGATTTTTTTTTTTTTTCTTGTGGTAGGGAATAGGTATTTTTAACAATAACAAGGCTCTTGTGGAATTCCTAAGAAGTCACTAAGGAATGTAAAGTAAAACACAAGTAATTCATTGCCTTAATTTTTGTGAACAAATTAATATTGGAGCTGGGGAAACTTTGGAATATTGGAGTTTGTAGGTGCACAGAGAAATGGCCTGCACATGAAGTCACTCAGAGTAACTTCCTTTTTTATATATAATTTTATTACTTAAGTTTTAGCTTCTCCAAACAGATTAAGCATATATAATGTGTTCTGGGGAGGTTTCTTTCAAAGGGCAGCTTTATGAGAATGCTAAGTCTGTTTTAGAAATGCCCATATTCTGAAATGAGTAGAAGTTATTTTATGGGCATCCTGGTTGAGAAAAGAAGCAAAGCCTTTAATGAATAGTGTATATTAAGGATTTCAAAAAGAAGTGAACACTCTGATTACTGGGAAATTATAGTATTAAGACAAAAGGGGAATTTAAAAATCTCACTGAAATGTGCAGTAGAGTTAAAAGCAAGAGGAATGGAATTCCTCTAGTTTGACAAAAATGTTAGTTGCACCTGTGTCAACATTTCAGTTTTGTCTAGTAATTAAGGGCTTGTGGTATTGATAAGGCAAATTAACATGATTTTATGGAGGATGTCTTAACTGTTCCCTGAAACTGCACAACTGATTACCATGTTAAAAAACGTCAGACAGTTTAAAGTACACTAGAAAATTTCTTGGAGTTTAAAATGAAGTGTGAAATTCTTCTAACTTATAAAGCAGACTGAAAACTGCCCGGTCAAATAAACTGCAAGTAGGAATTACTGGTTTTAGTAATAGTGTTTCTAGTAGATTCAAGCATTTGTTTTGGCCTGATGCTCTTTTGGTTTAGTGATTTGAATAAATCTTGCTGATCAAGTCTTACTAATTATTAAAATATGATGTATACAGGATTGCTTTGCAGACCAGAATAAAAATGAAAGTGCAATTCCTGGCTTTGAGACTTGCAACTTGTCTCAGAATATTTAAAATTAATCCTTTCATGCTGATAACTTCTTAAGTCTAATGAACAGTATGGAAACCAAATCAAATGTAAATCTCCAAACAACAGAATTATGTAAAGAAACAAAGAGCAGTATTAAGCTTAACTTCAGAATAGAATTGATACTTCCATTTTTTTTAAAATTAACTCACCTGGGAAATAGACTTGACTGGGTGATTTTTGATAGTATTATGCAGGACTCCTAGTCTGAATAAATCCATCAATGAAACTTACATTACTGGGTTTTTCTTAGAAGATCTAGTAATTAGATTAGTGTTTTCAAAGTGGTGTTAACAGATTAGAGTCTCCCTTTTCCATGGTAGGTATATCCCTTCCCCTTGACCCAAAAGGCAGGAAGGAGGGAAGAACTTGAATTGCAAGTGTGCTCTGCCCAGCCCATTGCAAGACAAAGGTGTGAAAAGGCTAATACTTGGCACAGGTTGAGCTTCTTAGGAGTTCCACTCCTGCATGGAACTTAGGTGAGGGTGGAGGCTGATTTTGTGCTTATTACACTTCCTGCACATTCCCCAGAGCACACTGCATAATTGGGGAATTACTTATAAACTCCTTATACCTTTCAGTAAAACTGTATTTTGACACTCATTCAACCTAGGTACTGTGACCTGACTTTTGATACTTTATTATAGTAAATTAAACAATAATAAAATCTAAAGCTTGTTCTTACAAATACCATATTGTTCCAGCACTAGGAGATTGGAGGGGATGTGAACGAAAACTATGGATTTGCACTAAGCAAAATAAATTTGACTTCATGCTCGTAGGCCCAGTTTTGACTGTTACTTCTAGTTCAGAGCAACAAGGTCTGAGCTAGAGGTCCTTAAGATGTCTAAACACTGGGAGAGAATTTTTATTCCCTTATTTTGTTAACATGCTTCCTGACCAGCTGAGGCAAGCTGCTGTGTTTTGAAAGTTAGCTAGAAAGTAAAACCTTTTCCTTTAGGTTGTTTTTGCCAAAACTGACAGCATATGCTGTCTAGGGGGAAAAATAATGATTACTTCCAACAAAAAGAAATTGCTCCCCTTCTCTCTACCACAATGATGATACCTTGAGATTCAGAAGTTCATGTCAGTTTGAATTTTTAAATTGTTTTGCATCAAGTCTGCAAACGACCTATGAATTTCTCTCTTTCAGGCTGATACGAACAGGGAACGCATTGAACAAGCGAACATCAGAGCCAAGAAACTAATTGAAAATTAAAGCCTGCTGTCATTGTTCAATGACAGCCTCTCCAGCTGCAAGCCACCATATTCATGGATCTGTGAAATTTCTATTCTGAAATAAGAGGGGCTGGGAAAAATGAAGCAGTACCCCTTCTGTAGGGATTAGTTTTCTTTTATTGCTTCATGTAAACATGGCCTTGACTCCAAGAAAGCAGCCAACTTCCTTCTACTCATCTGCCTTCACTTTCTTTAAACTGCTCAGGGCTAAAAGTGTTAGGGCTTTGAGAATCTTCTTGCATGTTTTATTCCTCTTCCCAGTTTCTTTTTATTTTTTTTTTATATTTTATTTTTCTGCACAAAAATTCAGTCCTTTATTGAAGTTGAACAAGCAGGGTAACCTGAATTCACAGTTGTGGAAAGTTGGAGAGGGCACTTTGCACTGTTTGAAATACCTCATAAGTTGAGTGTCTTCACTAAAATAGGGACTAGGTGAACATTGTCTCATTTGTATCGCTAGCATCTAACCATAGTTTTATAATCCAAACCATACGATTGTTTTGGAGTTGAATTTGTGGCTCACAGAATGGAAGAGTCCCATTACTTAGAACTTGTGGGTTGAGGGCTTTAAAACACTTCTAACCACACAAACTTTAAGGTAATGGTAACCAGAGGGATATACAGGTTTCCATTTCTTTACTGTAAATCGACATTGGTTTGGAGGCCATGACTAATCATGCTGCATTGTTCTGATAATATTTGTTGTGTGTATATATATATCTGATCTAAACCCCATGCACACAAGTAGAAGAAGATAAAACTATCTCCCCAAGGTATTTATTTGATGGAAAATTTTACACCCCTCATCTAAAAGTTAATTTTTAAGTGTTTGAATGATGCATCTGAACTGGAAGAAACTGAGTAGAAAAGCATGCAGTTTGCTTACGTATCTTATTCTCTTCTGGCCAGTTTTCACCGGAGTTCAGTTTATGCTTTCTCCAGTGCAAAATACCGATTGAGATCTGGTACAGTTTGCTCTCAGCAGTGGCTTTGGGGCTGCTTCTTAAACCTACCAAAACCAGAGAAGCCTATTGTGAATCTTCTTGTCACAAGTCTGGAGGAAGCAGTAGCTATTTATGAACTGTATGCTAGTTCTAAATAAACTAGTTCCAAATAGATTCCTGACTGGTTTATTATTGCAGACTTTGGGACTGGAAGTATTACTTATCCAAGTTACTTGCAAATAAAATGTTCTTACTCTGTTGCAGAATAGAGGAGTTTCTGACCAGGTGAGGTAAAGCACTCTCCTGTGAAGAAAAATAGTTTGGTTTTACTGTAATATAAAAAGATTTTCTTGAAATACTGATAGTAATTAAATGCAAGTGACTTAGATTATTTTTAACTCCACCCAGCAATATATTATGCCTGTTTTAAAGTTGAAAATTATGCTTTGGACTAACCTGTGATACTCAGTGTTGGATGGCAAAAATCTTCAAACCAAATTGATTGGACAGATAAATAAAACTAAGAGCATTATGGGGCGATTTTTTTAAAGGACAGTCCACAACTACCCTGTAGCCACTAATATTGAATTCCAGAGTCAGAGATGACACTAATCCAGCAAAATGCAAGACACTGCTTGTTAAGTGTTCTGTTTTCTTTTTAGTGGAAATACAGTCAGTGTTACCAGTATATTTTCAGTTGGCTCCCAGGACAACTTGATATTTAAATAAAAAAGAACCAAAACCCAACAACCACATGCACAAAACCCACAACAACCCACCAAACAAAAACCCAACCAAACAAAAAAACCCAAGCAACTGACCAAAGGATGGGGCAGCTGCATGTAAAAATAGGCCAGTGGCAGTTTGCCTTATGTGAATAAGGTAAAGTCATTTTTAGGGGACTAGATACTTGAGTAGTGTGGTTTGGCTCCTCTCTAGCTTCCGGTAATTGTTGGAATGCTAATGAATTTCAAAAGTTCACCAGCTACCCGATCAGTAAATGAAGATTATGTGCTTAAAAATGCACTTTTAAGAACATTGCATAGTAAATCGAGCAGCCACCTGCATAGGGACTTTGTATGCCCTTTTTTCCTTCTTAAAAACTTCAGATTAGCTTAAAGAATATTTGCTGCTAGTTGTGAAAGCAAAGTATATGTTATTTAATTATGATTGTCTCCTGGAACAGAAAACTGAAGTGGTTACCTTATTCTGCTTACACAGTGCAAGCCTGCTCTGTAGCATTTGGACATTGCACACATTGGAATGTTTTTCTCCCTTGCCATTCCAAGTCCTTGTTCTTGACTTGCCTGAGCTCTAACAATAACTGAGCATGTTGGCTGATAGAAGTCTGTGATTGGTATATGAAAATTGTAATATTGCAGTGAATACCACACAAAGAAATTATTTCTGAGACTCTTGAGTACTATCAGAGTATCAATACTATTTTCTGTTGCAGCAAGAGCCAAATCTGTGAGGGAGTTGGTGCCTTTATGTTAGTCAAAAACAGTTTGCTTCTTGGATGTCTTACTGTTGTCTATAGAATAGATGCTTAATTTCCATATCTATGGTATGAAATTGACACTTGTACATCTTTTTATGTCTGAATGCTATTATGAATGAAGGTTTACAGTTTCTGCTTTTGATTGTTAAACTATATATTGTGCACAAAAAAATACATACTTTTATAACTGAATGTGTTTTAAAACTATTTTCTCTTAGAAATGTCCTTGTTTAGTTTCCTGTCCTTGAAAAACTTGGCAGGACTAGTTGCTTCTATTCAGCTAGGAAGTTCCTCATCTATTATTATTTCACAGAAATCCCAATGCTAAGAAAAGAATGGGTGTGGTTGGGAGGAGAGGAATATTGTGGTCTTTAACACTCTAGTTTTGATCCCTGCATAATCAACATCTCTTAAATTCAGGTGGTGAACCGTGTCCCTCTCTTCTTTGAAAAATCATGACATACATGGGAATATACTTCAGGATGATAAAGGAACAAAGTGAAATAACTTGAAACTTTCTAGTTAAGTACTGGTAACAGATGCCTAGCAAATAACTAGTCCAGTAGATAAAATGTAGTGATTTAACCTACTGCCAATGCAATTTATTTTGTGAGGCAATTTAAATTGCACTTTCTCTCATAGCAGAGCCTCAGATTCCCAGAACACTCTTAAGGAGGAGGAGGTATGGGGGAAAAGAGAGACTTGTGTTGACTTGCAACAGTTCTGAGCTGCAAAAGAGATAATGAGGAGGCAGCACACGTCCCATGGGTACACTTAAAGGACAAATAATTGGTAAATTCAAGCTAGTCTACTCCTTGATGAAGGACAGCTTTTTAGCACTGCAGTAATTGTACTGTGAACTGCAGCATGTGCTGCTTGTATAGCTACTTGCAGAACTCACCTCTGTGAAGGCAATATGGTGAAAGGAGCTCACTGTTCACACCACACAATGACCTGCAGCTGCTAGTTCACCTTTGCTGCGCTTGAAGCAATGCAGTATCTAAATGCTGGTGGAAAAGATGGATGAAGTGTGTGTCTTACTGCAATGGAAAATTGGAGAGCAAGTGATACAGGTCTGAAACAAAATACACTAATTGTTCATATTGTTAACTAGGGTGATGTTCTACCTCAGTAACTCCAAAATTTAAAAGCTGCAAGCATAATTGTGCACAGAAATAAAACTGGTTTATAGCTTCACTTGTTGCAGGATGAGGGTGATGAGAAGGGAAAACAGGAAGTCCCAGTATAAGACTACTCATAGGTTACATAGAGTGCTGAAATGTCTAGGACAGCATTCTACTATGTGACTTAGTCACAGTTAATTGCTGTGAGTTAAAACAGGCAAGGGCATCAGCCAGTTATTTTTCCTTGCAACAGAAATAAGTGTTCCTCTCTTCTGAAACAAGTTTAGTTAATTAGTACTAACTCAGTTCCAATCAGTATTTTACTTGGTGCTTTCTCCATTTTGCTCTACAAAAGCTTTGATAGCTGTCATAACTTGAAGGCAGCAAAGGAGCCTAACAATGAGCAATTGAAGTTTCTGAATGTACTAGTGATCACAAAAAAGAAATGTTGACTTACTTAAATACTTCCCGCAATAATAAGGGTTTTTTAATAGCAATGCCATAATTTTCAACAGTTCTGTTCTGCCATCTCTTCTTACACATTTTTGTTGAATAGAAGAGCACTGATAAACATATGTTAAATGAGAGAAGCAGCATCTCTGAGCACAGATATTTTCAGTTAAAAAATTGTAAAACCAAAATGCCACCACCACACAGTGCATAAAGATTGATGATAGACCACTCCTTTGGTGAATGTAAAGGGGGAAATCTGCTAACTGCTAATTTGTTCTGTTGGTATTTCATGCACAGCAAAGCTCTAGGAAAAAAAAAAAAGCTAGTACTTCAAATGGGATTTAGGTATCAAGTAGAAGGAGGTAAAATTTAGAACAAGTGTGGAGGCTTTATTCACTCAATTTGCGTGTCCTAATCTGTGCTATCTACTAGTATGAAGTTGAATAGATTTGTGACTATACAGGGCCTTGCATCATGGTAAGATGTAAGTGTTCTTAAAGCACCTCCATGGTTATGCCTTGCAAAACAAAGTAGTCTCATAAACATGGTCAGCTGTCAGCTACTTCTGTCAAGAAGCTAGTAGGCTTTTTATTAAATAATAGCTGGAATGGGAATTTTTAAGTACAACTGGTTCTCTCTTAAATGATGAATTGCATCCATTCTTTGAATAAGGAGCTGATGTCCCCTAAAACAGTCTTCTTCTAGGTATTACTATGTAAGAACTGAAATAAGATAGCAACAGAGTCAAGGAAATAAATGCCTCTCTGAATATCCTACAAAAGAACCATTTATTGCTAATCATAATTATGGGTGTAATGTTGAAGTGCAGCTGTTACCAACAACTGACAGACTCAAGTAGCTAAGTGAGGGCTTTCAGTGACATCTTAGTACTACTAAATAAAATGACAACAGTTACACCAAATAAACTTGAACTGATACTTTGAAAATAATTTACTAAAATATACAAGTACATTTTCCTTTTCAGTATAAGTTACATAATTGCATACATTTTTAGCTCTTTCTAGGTGCATTTGGTAATAAGGCAGCAGCAGTGGGCTGACAACTAAAACCTTCAGCATTGCTCTGTACACAAGGAGTCAGCGCAAGGATATTATATTTTCTAGCAATATACATTTTTACTGAATACACTGAAGATGAACCTAATTTTTATTTGATACAGGTCAAGCAAAAGTGGACTGTAGTGCAATTCTTGCTTATGGGAAAAGAAAGCCTGTAGAATAAAATATAAATGAAGGATGCTCAAACCACAATTTGTTTACTGGAAGCTGTTAATAAAACATTTAACTTAACCACAACTATTTGTGCTTCATTAAAAAAAAAAAAACAAAAACAAACTTACACAGGTTATAAACTAAAATCTCATTTGTAAAAGTTCTTCTCTGCAGAACAGTGCTTACTGCAAGACATACAGTGCTTTGGTGGTAGAACTTCCATGTGCTATCATGGAAAAATGTTTCCAGAAGAAATAATCCTCTCACAAATCAACAGGCAGCTTCCTGACAAAAGGGAACTGGCAACTTTGAAATGCTTGTTCCCTTTCTCTGTGAAAGAACAAGCTCTGACAAAGGAGAACATGTACTGTGTTAAAAGCTATTGTGGCACAAAAATCAAAACTGGCCCCTGGGCAGGTTCATCAGTTCAATACCTATATTCTCTAGTTCAAGTTTATTCAATGTGGTCTTAACAGGCTGTTTCAGACTACCAGAAGAGGAGTACTCTGATCATTTCCTTCATCAGTCTTGGTTCAAGTCAGTGAAGTAGATGCTTCTAGTCCAAGTCTTCTTACTGGTAATATACAGTGTCAGAATAGCGATCATGCAAACTTCTTCTTTGTAGCTGTAAATCGTTCCATGTACTACAAAGAAAATAAAAAATATCTAAGATTTTTTCAGAAATTAATATAGGATTCATTACTACCAAAAGCAGCTGAGCTTCTGCTCTCAGACTCAAAAACATTCTGTATCTAAAGCATATTTTTATATCCCAGGCATAACTATTAGAGCTTTAACTTCAAACAAGACGTCCCCCCAAAAATTTCTGGCATTTGCTGCAATCCAGATTAATGGTCAAATCTCCAGTGTTAAGGATGAACTAATAATAAATACTTAAAGAATGCTGTATAATTCAAAGCTTCCCTTATTTTTTGTCACATCAAAGTGAAGACATGCTTGTCATTATTGGCTACCCTTCAAAAGATACTGATGAAAGAACACTGACCCAGAATCCTACAAGGAAGGTATCTTTGAAGAACTGGAGTTGTTTTCAGAGGTTAATTATGAATCAAGTAGCGACACCAACAGTAGACTATTTGGTGCTTTTATTCACCATCATAAATGTTTAGTATTCTGAGTAAGGACTTCACCAATTTCTTTATTAAAAAAAAAGACAAAAAACCCAAAACAAAACACAAACCTTGTCATAACCTTCCAGTTCTCTGAGCTTCTTGATTTCAAAGAGGTTGCCTTCTACTGCAAGCAGTGAGATCTGGGAATCACTGAGGATACTCTGTGGCAGCATGCTGAGTTCTAGACAGTTTTCTTCCAAACGCAAGACTTTGAGGCGTGGACAGTGGGAGATCTGCACTGAGATCTGGGAAATCTTGTGGAAATAAAAGGAAAAGAGAAATGGGATTAAAATGGTAGTGATCAATAATTATTAAGTGATGTTTCTGACTTATATAGAACAACTACCATATTGTAAATATTAACTACATTAATACTTAAAAACAATGCATAAGTAACAAATGATCAAAAATCAAAATAACTTTTTTTATTCCATGATGACAAGCAACCTACACATCTGCTTATCACATTCCCACTCAAGAACTGTTCAAAGAATTTTCTGCATGACTAAATTCATGATTTTTTAGTTAATTAAATCAGGCAGTTGGATGTATTGGTACACAAATTCTAGTTACGATTCCTCATTTGTGTTGTGTCCAGGAGATGTTTTTTAGCTATAAAGTTTTGATGGTCTCATCTTATGTTCCATGGCTGTACTAAATCCAAGATAAACTATGTCCTAAATCTACATTTCCACAACATCTTAGTTACCAGACCTGATTCTGATTCAAATTGAGTTCAATAGCCTGCAATTCTCCCACAGTGTCGGGGACATTTTGGATCTGGTTTTTTGAAAGATCCACCACATCCAAATGGCGAAGACCAGAGAGCTGCGTAGGCACAGTCCGAAGCTGGTTTCCAGAAAGGCTCAGGGTTTTGAGAGCTGCAAGCTGTCCAAATGCAGCTGGTAGCTGCCTCAAGTGATTGCCATTCAAGTGTAGTGTTTCCAGTTTTTTCAGTTTACACAGCTCCTCAGGTAAAGCAGCTAAAGAAAAATGACAGAAAAACATCTGACCTAAACAGCAGTAAACATTCATACCCATTTAATTCAAATAAGCTTCTGCAGGGAGAACAGTGCTATATTAAGTAATCTCTCATTGAATTCTTCCCCAATTTCCAGTGAAGGCACATATCCCTGCACAGAAACTTAAGCCCACAGACAACATGTGCTTTTTAACCATCATCCATAAATGTATTAAAAATAATCTGCAGACGAGGCAGACCTTCAAATCATGGTCTGAAATCACTGTTCAGAAGATTTTAGCCTGCCAGTTATAGTCCTTACTAACATTTTGCCAGCATGTTCTATGACACTTGAAAATTCACAGCTTCACCTTTGCCCTTTAAAGGTATTACTCAGCTCATAGAAGTAAGTTAGGACATAATTCATACTGTGTCATACCAGCATACAAACATCACCAGGCAAGGTCTGCTGGCGTCCATTCAACCCTCTTTCCACTTACACATGTATAACCTCTAACATGCCTGAGCTGCACTATAGAGTCAGCGAGGTTTGTAAATTATCTTTGTTTTTTTCAAAAAAGCAAATAATACATACTTAATGCATAAAACCCCTAGTTTCTTCATTGTGATTTTTCAGAATGATGGATGTTTGTTTAACAGAAACAGTAACAAGAGCTGAATGGCCAGCAACACAATCTACATGTAATCTTCATTACCTGTTCTCTAGGCAAATACTAAACCATCTGGCACTGTTAAACGCTCACGTCAGGTTAAGTCACAGCACAAAACCTCTATGGGTTTAAGTACTCATGTGACATTGTAAAATTGATAATACACTAAGTGGCAACTAGTTTTGTAGAATTTGTGATTTAGAGGTCTTTATCCTGTACATGAATTCCAAAGATTTCAGTTCAGGTGATTAAACTCCCCATTTACATCTTGTGAGAGATAGATAATTAAATTTACGTTTTGATAGAGAAAATGAGTTATCATTTTAAAAATCAGTGGAGATATTAATTAGCAGGCATACTCAGTTTGTTGTTGTTTAGAGCAAGGCTCTTCAAAAAGGAAAATTTTCCAATGAGAGGTGGCAAGAGCTCTATTTTGTTGTTCGACAAGTCTATTGTCCTTAAGTTGCTTGTTAGCTTCTGCAGATCTTCAGGAAACTATTGGGGGGAAAAAGATACAGCATTTAATGAGTTGATACAAATCTGAATGTTCAAGTCATACAGTTAAAATTTTAATCATCTCACTGTTACATACTGTCATATGTATCACGAAGTCCAATCACGGCAGTGTAATTAGCAAATCTGTTTAACACATATTTTAAAAATATATTTTTCATCTGGGGAGGTGAAAGGGGGTATAAATAAAACACTAATATCTAGAAGGAGTAGTTTTTCATCCAAATAAGTAAAATTAAAAACATAACATTTTCATCTTCTTATGTGCTTCTCTTTAACACACCTATCATTTAAAATACTCTACAGCCAGTTAGTAACTCAGTATTTTAGCAGAGTATGATGTAAAATTTTTTCTCCTGCTTTCCTTTTTAAATAATTATGTATGCCATTTTCCTTATTCTTGTTTACATCCTGTATCACTTTGGTAATGAGTACTGAGTCTTGCACTCTGGTATAAAAGAATAACCTGACAATCACCATCAAGGAGTCCTGGTGAATCAGTCAGTGTCCTTTGGCTTGACAGAGAAAAAGTGAAGAGAGAAGGTAGGACAGTGGAAGAAGGTATGTTAGAAAAGCCTTGGAAAATTACTGCAATATAGAGTTATTTTTGGCTATCCTGTGAATTGTTGCTTGACATATGGTTCCAGGACATTCTGTGTTTTTCTGCAGTTGAGTCTAAGTTAAGATAATTTCCAATATAATAAACTTTTAGATGCTTGCTGCCAGCCCAATAAGCAGCCTGTACAGACTATTCATATGTCTACAATTAAATACAGCATAAGTACCTAAATATGACAAATTGTGAAATATCTTTCTAAGTTACAATACAGTTATAAAATTTATATTGTCCCCCTCAAGTTTACAGCCATTTTCTAAAAGCACAACATCATAACTAGTATTTCTTGAAAATATCTTGAACATATATGCACTGTAAAGCACAGGTTCATAAGCATACAAGTGCCCTGACAGATATATCCTCAATCAGAAGACAAGGCAAGCAAAAATGGAAACAAAAAATTTTCCATGACTGCTTATAAGAAAGACATGTAGGCAATGCATTACAATAACAAGAGGGGTTTTCTCTCCGAAAGTGTCAGTCATACACACAAACAGCCACGCCTCCCCTCCCAGCACATTACCTCAGTAAGTCCCTTTCCTGTTAGCTGAAACACACCAGTTTTCTGTGCTGTCTCCAGGTGGGCTTTTAGTGCACTATTTCCCATCCTAACAGTTCCCTGTCACGCACACAGAGTCCGAGTGATGGTGTCAGCCAGTTTTACTCTGTGCTAGAGAACTGCAACCCAAAGTCCCTGTGATAAAGCAAACGTAAAAAGTCATTTTATGTGCACCGTCCCCAACACAAGCATTTTGACACACTGAACAATTTCACTGCTGTGTTTTCATCTCCCTCATAACTAAAACCTAGAAGTCTAAAGGTTTACTTAAGTTTACTTAGTGTCTTCTTTAGGTCACTTAGGTGTCTTCCTTACAGCAGTTCGATTACGGAAACTGCAACAAGCACAGTTAAAACTAAGTGCGAAAACTGCACGTTTTCTATAGTTCCCCTCTTTCGAGGCCCCGCAGCACAAGGAGACTCTCCACGGAGACAGATTTCTGTGGCATCTACCAGCGCTGGCCTGCCGACACTGCTACTGCTCTATTTGCTTGTTGTGAGACCCTTACTCTGTTTAGAGGACGGGCTCCTCTACCGTGCCTATCAGCAGACACACGACACCCACCTCCGCGATCCCAGCGGGGTTTAATCCCAGGGCGCGCGGGTCACAGGCCCGGGATTAGTGCCGGGTTCGCAGCCGGGCGGTGGGGAATGAAGCCTGGGACAGCACGTAAGCAGCCGCGAAGGGGAGCCCGACAGGAGATGCGCTCCGTGCCGCCGCGGGCCCCCGCAAGGGGCGAGGCCAGCACTGACCCGCGGCAGGCCGCGCTCCCCCCGCCCCAACCCCGCCCGGCTGCTGCGGCCTCGACCCCCGCACCACCGAGCCCGGCCCGGCCCAACCAACCTGCCCGGGCGCCGCTGGCAGACGCTCCGCGGCGGCGGAGCCCCGGCCCGTCCCCCACGCTCCGCCCTTCCAGAACCGCCGCTCCGGCAGCGCCCGCCCGGAACCGGACGCGTGTCAGCGCCGTTCCTGCCACGCCCGCCATGGCGGCCCGCAGGCGCTCCCGCTCCCTGCGGGACACCAGGGTCGCGGCCGCGGCCGCCGCCAGGCCCAGCCCCAGCCCCAGGCCCCGCGGGGAGGGCGGGCCCGAGCTCGACTCCGATTCCAAGCTCGATGGCGATCCCGAGCTGGAGCTGGAGTGCAGCTCGTGGCACAGCGGGGAGAGCGATGAGGAGGCGGGCGGCGGCGCACCCTGGCAGCCCGGGGAGCGCTCGGCGGCAGGCGCGGTGCTGGAGCGGTGCGTGGCGGCGGGCGTCGTGAGCCAGGTACCGCCCGCCGGCGGCGGGGACAGCGCCGCGCAGGAGCGGGGCTCGGGCGGTGTTCTCGTGAGCTGCGCTGCGTTGGGAGCGCGGGAGAGCAACAGCCTTGAGCTATTATAAGCCATTACGGAGCGTTTGCTCGGTACGTTCTTGCTGCTGACTGCATCTTTCCTGTTGTCTCAATTTCAAAGGAGACCTTGGATTTAACTTGCAGAAAAACGCCGTGCTTTGCGAAATTCTCAGAGATGGAAAAAATGGTAAACATGGAAGCTGAAATCAATGAGGTACAGCCTTTACTCTTGTCAGTGTACACTCAACGCTTTGATACGTGGAGGTTATACAGGGCCCCGATGAAATATCAGACTGCCACATGCCACGTTGTTTCATGTTTTGAGGGATCTGTTAATCGTTCAGCTGTTTAACAGTTGGCACTTTTTTCCCCAGTGGACTGAGTTGTCATAAAGAAAACTATGAAACAAAAGTTTACCGTATAAGTAGAAGGATTCAGCGGGCTGCACCTTTGACTAAAGTTTACCTGAAGTTTTTTGAAGAAACTGAAAAATAAAGAAGAATTTGTAGTTGACTTGAGTACAGAAAAATGTGTCTCCTTATAGGCAATTTTGTTGGTTAGCAGGTGGTAACCTCAGACATTGTGTACTGCCTCAGTCGGCTGTTGCCTTTTATTTTATGTTGGTTTAGACACTACATAGACTATGAAACTGCTTTGTAAGAGACCTAAGTAGGAGAGACATGGCTTTGAAGGGTAGACTATTCAGTGATTAAGGGATTGGCAGGGGAAGGGCACTGGACACAGCAGAAGGAGGGGATGCCATCCAGAGGCACTAGGCAAGCTTGAGAGGTAGGCTCACAAGAACCTCATGAGGCTCTACAAGACCAAATGTGAGGTCCTGCACCTGGGTCAGGGCAATCCCAGACATGACTGGGAGATGAACTGATTGGGAGCAGCACTGTGGAGAAGGACTTGGGGTTTCTTGTGGATGAAAAGTTGGATATTACCTGGCAATGTGCAGTCACAGCCTAGAAAACCAACCAAATCCTGGGCTGCATCAAAAGCAGCGGGGCCAATGTAGCCCTGGTTCGTGCCTGTAATGTTTGGGTTTCTCTGAAACTCGTTCCCAGAAACTGTTCTGTAAACAAGAGACATGTTTTCCTAACTGTAACCTATGTTTACATTCCTTTCCCTAGGAGGGACTTCTTCTTGATGTCCCTCTGACTTGACCAATGTAATTGAAGAAATTTGTCTTTCTTCCACCCATTGGGTTGTTCTTTGTAAAACAGTATAAAGGGAAGAAATCCACGGGTAATAAACACAATCATTGTCAGCCTTCTGAAATTTGGAGTCCGTGTCGTTGTCATCTTGGACAGCGTCAGGGCCAACAGGGCCAGGGAGGGGATTCTCCTCTTCTGCCCTTGTGAGACCCCACCTGGAGTGCTGTGTCCCGGTCTGGGATCCTCGGGACAGGAAAGAAGTGAACCTGTTAGAGCAGTTCCAGAGGAGGGCCATTAAGATGATCCAAGGGCTGGAACTCCTCTCCTACAAAAACAGACTTGAGAGAACAGGGATTGTTCAGCAGCCATCCAGTACTTAAAGGGGGCTTAAGAAAAGAGGGAGAGTGACTTTTCCCACAAACAAGTAATATTAGGACAAGGGAGAATGGTTTTTAAACTAAAAGAGATTAGATTAGATATTAGGAAAACAATCTTTACTGTGAAGGTGGTGAGACACTGGAACAGGTTGCCTAGAGAAGTTGTGGATCCTCCATCCCTGAAAGTGTTCAGGCCCAGGTTAGAGGGGCTCTGAGCAACCTGGTCTGGTGGGTGATATCCCTGTGTATTGGCAGGGGCTTGGAACTAGATGATTTTTAAGGGCCCTTTTAACCCAAGCCATTCTATTATAAGTTCTGTGGTTTAAGAGTGAATTGCAGGATCTGTCGTTGCTAGCACAAATCTCCAAATTATTTAGGTTGGTCTTTTTAAACAGTCTTTTTCTTACTGACCAAAAAAGCCCCACCTAGTAGTAGAAACTCTCCAGAGAGCAGGGTAACATGTTTTTGTGCTAATGCTCACTCCCTTTCACACACATACTCTCCCTATGCTGCCACTTTCTCCCTTTCTACTTCCTCCTTCCACCCCAAGAGAGTCAACAATGTCTGGATAAATATGTTAAAAATGCATTTTCATTTGATGTTATTATTGTTGTAGATAAAACTGAAAATTGAAATGATGCAGTTGGAGAATGAGACAGCAGACATTACTCACCCTTTTTACTTAGGTAAGTGCAGTTGTACCATAGAAAAACCAAGAGTTTTAAGTTAGCAGCAGATTAATGTTTCATCTGAGTACATGACACTTCTAAAAGTTATTGCAGCAGTCATCTCTGAATAACTTGCTAGAGGTGGTAGGTGTTTTATTAACACCTAAAGCATGTTTCCATACTATTTGACCTTGCACTCTCTACTGTCTCATAGAAGCTCCGTGTGTAACTCATTCTTCAAAACAGTGTGGGAGGTGTGGTCAGCTCCCCAGGGTCAGTGGATCATCGGTTCTGAGATCATCAGTAACTGTTGGCCTGCATGTGCTACTCTGCTTCTTTTCCAGAAACTCAGTGTATTTCTGTTGCATCTCTATCCCCCTAAATTTACTACATTTTTAATTTAGCACTTGAAGAGCTTCTTTAGTGCTTCTGTATTATTGCACACTTTGTCCACTATGATTTAAGCTTAAAACATTCTAGCTTGCTACTGTTGTGCTAGACTAGTGAAAACTGTTGTGATACTTCAGTGCTATGGTATAGTTGACTTCATCTCAAAGAGAATTTACTTAAAACTATAGATAATGCAAAACAATTCTATCTATCTCTAAAAAGTAGGTATTGTGACTTTGAGTGCATGCTGGTACTGAATCATATACGCTCCAACAAAAGCCATTCTGATTGTCCCTTGAATGTAAGCTGTCCACTGCAATTGAACAATATTTTCCTTTTTGTCTTCAGGAGAAATTTTGCTCTTGTTTTAGCAGGACAATAGGTTAAACGATGCAAGTTTATTTTATAGGGAAAAAGTGCGAGGTTTTGCAAGATATGAACAGGCACCTGGAAGCCATACTGAAAGAGAAGAGGCATCTCAGAAAGAGGCTGATCAAACACAGATGTCAAGAAAGCCTGCCTATTGAGGCTACTTTTCACAGGTAGGCACACAGAAAAGAATTTTTCTTGTTTGCATGAGTCCCAATTAATTTGAACAGACAGTAAGAATTACATGTTTTCAGTAATTTTTCCACTGATAAAAATAGACATAAAAAATGGTAGCAGAACCTCAGCTAAAAGCTGGTAGTTTACTCACTGATAAATTCATAGAAAGGTGGTGATACATATTTTACGAGTATTTACTTCGGTTATCGGTCTTTTCTTTAGACGTCTACAGAGCAAGTTGTCATGTATTGTTTTAAACAAATGTGCTACATACTGGATTTGTTATACTTCTCCCAAGCAGGAGTTGTTACTTTAGCACTGGGTGTCTTCCTTCCACTGTTGCTTGGAACTAAGCATGAATGATGCCCAGACATGCATAGTGCGTGTTTTGAAAGTATAGCCCTTCTTACAGTCTAAAAATCTAGCCCAGGTACTGAAGGAGTGGGTATTCACTTCTGTATTTCCTGCCCTGCTTGTTGCTAAGAGTCATACAAGAAGTGTAAAATAATTTAGATGGTTAGGAACTTGCTTAAAGCGGGAAAAGGGAACTAAGAAAAGCAGAGCAATGGAAAAAGAACTTACAAGTATTAAATTCTTGTTGTTTAGCACAACTTTTGAGCTCATTTCTGGTTACAGGTGTATAGTAGAGTTGTTGGCTGAGGCTGTGACTTTCATTGAGAAGCTTGAAAGCCATTTGCAGTCTGTGAGAAGCATCCCTCAGATACCGCGTATGATGAGCGATATGGTGAGTAGTGAAAGAACTGAACCTGCTGTCTTCTCCAGCATGAGGAATGCAATGCTGTTTGGTTGTTTAGGTTACTCTTATGTCCTGGTAGATTGACAGGATGTATAGAGATTAAATCTAACCTTTTTCTGTTTCAGGACACCACTTTGTCAAAGACAGAGGTGCTCATGATAGAATTGGAGGAGCTGACAGAGCAAATATTGAAATGGGAAGAACTGCAAAAGGAGGTGTACTCTAACAATGTATGCAATACTGATGACTTGGACTTTGGCTTATCTTTAACCTAACAAATCGTTTTCCTTAGATAGGATGACTGCTCAAAGAACTACATTCTTAGGGTCTTCTGTGAAAACTGCAACAGAGCTGTCTTTTAATCCAACAGAGACTTCCTAGGTAGTTATATTTCTGTTATTAAGTAACAGTTCTCTAACTATTTACTAAAAGAAAGGACAATGAGATGTAGCTCTTAGGAAGACAGGGTACCGAGAAGCCTGTTAAGGAGTTCCTTTTTGAAATAGTTGGATAGGTCCCTTGGAGCCTATATCTTCAATGGAAAATTGTTTTGATTTTTTTTTTTGCACTTGCTATAATATCTTTATTCATTTTTTGTAAGCATCTTGATAAAACACTGTATTTTGTATGTTGCTGTAAAACTTTAATAAAAGCAAATAGATTTCAAAATCTCAGTTTCTTGCTTTTAATTTTGTTATAAAATCCTATAATTAGAATTACAGAACAAAGTCTTAGGTCCAAGCTTATGCTTCTATAGGAGTTCCAATCAAGAAATTAAATTAGTTTTAAATTACAGTTTATTATGACTGATGTGGCTTTGTGGGAAAGCGGGAAATGGACTTGGTGATATATGGCAGGTTTACTGGTTTGCAAACCATGCTTCAGTGATAAATACATTCTTCAGATTCTCTTTTTCTGTTGCTTGCCCTGTTTTTGGTGCCTCACTTGGAATAAAACTCTTGTTCCATGAGTAAGATTGACAGTTTATCAAAAGCATTGATTGTTCCAGTTTGTAATCCTCATGAAGAGACAGGTTGGTACAATGTCGCTGGCAGGACATCTGTAAACCAGGATTGTTGGTTGTCTTTGGAGGGTGCCCAGTTTTGTATTCAGGATACAGAGTAGACTGAAGTGGTGCAGATGTATTCCTTTCTACCATTGTATCATTTGTTTTGTGAACATGCATCCACCTGTTGATTTCTGTTGCTGAAATAAGAGCATTTTGCTTTTGCAAAGTAACCACTGGGTGGCTCAGTACCACAAAGTTCACAAGTTTATCTGATTATTGCATATAAACTTAAAGCAGAATTAAGGAAGAAATCTTTGGCTCTTTTTTTGAGCACACTCTATTATGACTTACTTATATTTGGTCCATTTTATATTTGAACTTGTCTGAGAATCTAATTTTAGTCTTCGTAACCATTCTGCAGTGTGATGACAAGATGTCCAATTTAACAATTCTCTAGTATACTGTGTAAGCTATAGCTGATGCTCCTCTGCTGCTGCTGAGAAAAGTTAAGAGGATAGAAACAATTTGAATTAGGTTTAAGCAGAATGTCTAGGTAGAATCTGAGACTATGAATTGGTGTATGAGTCCCACAAGCATTGATGTGGTCTTTGTGTCAACACTTGCTATACGTCATTACAGGATTTGAACCCAAAGTCCCCTGTCACTTATTTCAGATGTGGAAATGAAGGTCTTCCACACAACTGCAGAGAACCTGACATTTTTAATGGAAATGCTTTGCACATTCTGTGACATGGGAGAGAAGAGAACAATAATCATAGGTTAGACTCAATGAGCTGTCTTTTCCAACCTAATTGATTCTGTGATTTTTGTGAATCAGCGTCCTCTACATCTGTTCTAGGCTTAGCCTCTCACTCTCAATGTCTTACAGTGATGATTTAGATCAGGCACATTAAAGCTGTTGTAATTTAATCATTTTAGAGCACAATGAAAACGTTCTATTCTAGAGTTACAATGAAAACTGGTTTGTTCATTGTAACTCTTTGAAAAATGTGGTTTTGCCATATCCCATAGAGTTGAGCATATTTTCTTCTTTTACTGTATCTACTTTTGAAGAGTTGGCTGTGGAGTTGGTAGAGTTTAGCTAATTGCCATTTGCCAGTGATGTGTCAATTAATTCTTTAGTGTGCTTTAAAGGGATAAATCTATTGAAGTATGCAGTGACTCACAGCTTGTAGGTATTCTTTTTAGCATCTCCGTGGTGAATGGAGTATTGGGTCCCAAGAATCTATCCCATTCTTCACTTGGGAAAACTTCTGAAATGTGGTAGCTTTTTCATTTAGATATAACATTTCTGGAGTTTGAGGCAAAATGTCTCATGAAAGAACTATACTTAAAGTATAAAAAAGCAGTTAAAAGTTAATTTAAACAGAAGTTGTTGAAATATAGAAACAACATTGGACTCTAAAACTCTCATATATGATATTCAGATATAGCTCAGTTTATCATATTTTGAAATGCAAAACCAGATGTCCATTTAAAAATTTGCATTGGCAAATGGAATTGTCAAAATCAAACAGAATTTGCCTATTGAGCCTGGCATCTTCTTTATGCCAATGCTACTTGCTCTTGCATCTTCCTGTAACAGCAGCAGCTGACAGAGACAGTATTCCAAAAGAAATTTTTTAAAAAAACTTTCCATTATTTTTATGCTATTCTTAAGTACAAAACTTTCATTAATGCAACAACTAGATATTGATTTCAATTGAAGTTCTTTGGAAGTTTCAAAATTTTCTTTTAGATCGTGACTACTACCCACATGAAGATTGGATGTTTCCCAAGGAATCTAAAACACCTGAGACCTTTCCTTTAGCACTAATAAGGAAGGGACACTTGCCTTCCCTAAATTCCTGTCAAATTAATGTGGAGGGCTTAGGGTGCTCGACCCCCTGCTTTGAGGGCAGCACCCTCAATCGGGCTGGCGGCGTTGAACTCTTGGGTGAAAACCTGCGCTGGTTTGGTGCTGCAAAAGAGAATTGAGGGGGGAGCGCGAAATCACCGTCTCTCCCTCTGGGGGTGCCGGGCAGACCCACCTCGGGCGGAGAAGCGCGGTTTGGATGCCGGCGAGCTGCGCACGGCTGCTCTGGGCAGACTTTCCCCGAAACGCCCTGCCGTCCGCCCGGGGAAGCTGCTGTGCGTTCGGGGCTGCCTGGGCCGGGCTCTCTCCTGCCCTGCCCTCCCCTCCCCTGTGGGGCGGGCCGGGCCGGGCCGGGCGGCTCCGCTCCGGCCGCTCCTCCCCGTGCCGGGCGAGGGGCGGGATGCGGGATGCGGGCCCGGGGCGCGGGCGGCCGCAGCCGCTGGGCGTGAGCCGAGCCATGGCCAACGTCAAGGTGGCCGTGCGGGTCCGGCCTCTCAGCAAAAGGTGCGGCGGGGCGCGGAGGGGCGCGGGAGGTCCTGGTGGCCGCGGCGGGGTGCGGGGGTGGCGGGGTGCCCCTGGTGCTGTCAGCCGGGGCGGGATCGCCGCCCCGGAGCGGCTGAGCCGCGGTGAGGGAGGGACAGCAGGCGCTGGGCAGCTCAGCGGTGCGGCGGGAGGAGTGGCAGCCCCTCGCCGCCTCCCTAAATAGCTCGGGAAGTTTGCTCAGAGAAGTCACCCAGCGGAGCTGCTAGGCTGACTTCCCTCTTCCTGAGCTCCCCAAAACAGGACAATTGTCACACGGTGTCCGGGAGTCTTCCCTTCCCCTTCTGCTGTTGCTGTTTTTTTCCAGCGGGAGGCAGAGCCGGATATTCCCATTGTCGTTCAGCTCCGCTCCCTCCCCGGCTTGCTTGGCTCCAATGGAAATCCCAAAATCTACATCTTACAGCTTGAGGACAACTCCCGCAAACAATGCGGTAGCACAGTGCTCTGGTGTTATTTGTATATAATACATGCTTAAAACCTTGCAGACTTTGGAAATTCGGAACGGAAAAGAAAGAGAAAAAGCGAGCAGCCCAAATGTCAGTGGTTGGTAATTTATTCCTGTTAGAGAAATGCTATAGCTCTCCAAACAGAAATGGTTTGAAAAGTGGTACAAGCTCTGAGGGCCACTCTTTGATTTGATGCTGCCTTTCTTTTTGGCACGAGTCCCTCATGTTGTCTTCTGACTGCACGGACTTTTGTGATAAATAACTCTTTCATGCAGTAGAGAAAATGATTCTTGAGGAGTTGCCCAGCCAGAAAACTAGCCTAGTCATTTAGCCAGCAGTACACTAGCATATTTTTGAATCTTTTGTTCTTATTTGGCCATGGACTTTTATTTTATTTTGTTTTCTTTTATTTTCAGAAAAATAGAGTTTTGAATAAAATTAAAAATCCCACCCAAAACAAGCCCACAAGTGTTAATAGAAAAGGGAAATGTGCAAATTAATTTACATGTTTTCAACACATTTTGCCTTTAAGTCAAAGCTAACTGATTTTAAAAATACTCTGTCCATAGTTTTGTTTAAGATCATGCTTGGGTTATATAGCTCTGATTTGTTGTACAGCTGTGAATGGAACAGAATTTAATAGATACTGGCCTATTTTAAGAAGAGTTGCATCATTGAAGTAAGCCAAGTTTAACCTTTTATTGCTTGGTGTTTCCTTAGTAGTGGATATTTTATTTGATTTTTATCATTATATTCCCTCTCACTAGATCCTGCTTGGTGAGGAATGTAGCACCACATCTGTCTTAATGTTTTTCCTGAGTGGGTTGCTTTAAATAGTGCATAATAGTGAATATGTCATTATAGCAGCAAACAGCACCTGTGACTGTCTGATAAGGTGTGATAAACAGGAAAACGTTTGATGTAGTCAGTGTGGGCCAACTGTTTGGTGAGGAATGTAGTTTGGAGAGGAGGGCAGGATCAGAGAGGTGGGCAGCTTCTTGCACATGGGAGGAATTAATCTGAGGCTGAAACAGAAATGTTTGTATGAAGGTGAGAGTGGAAACTCAGAGGATAATGCAGGGAGAAACTTAAGTAATTCCATCTACTCAGTTTGTGATGGTGTAACAGATGGGATGGGAAGGGAGGCAGAGACCAGTCTCATGGTATTTGACTCCAAAGGCAATAAGCCAGTTGCTCCTTTTACTGTGCTGTCTCAGCTGAGGCCAGCAAAAGCACTTTAAGATGGATTTTTATATTTTATAAATGGGAAGAGGAAGTGGTTGTATATTCTCTGTGAAGGCTCTGACGTGAGAATTTGCTTTCTAGCCTTGAACAAAATTGTTCCAATGTAATGACTTAGAGGCAAATACCAAATATATGAAGGCTTTGAGTAATCTTCATAGACATTGAAAAAAACTCTAAGTGAGCTTAAAGGTCTGCTCTCTTCCAGCTTCTTATACTGTTTCCATACTGTCCTCACACAAACCTTTTGCTACTTCTATACACACACTCTGCAATTGCCCCAACAAGGTACCCATAACTGCCACAGCTTCTATGATCTTTTAGGTGTTTTAAAAAGGGAGACTTCCTGCAGTAAAAATTTCAGTTCAACTAGATTGAAGTACTGTAATTTGTATGCTCTCCATTCTAGCCAAAAATACTAAACCTGGCTTTCAAGAGAACCAGAAACTGGAAAGCTGCAGGCAAAGGCTAGAACTCATGAGTCAGTTGGTTGTTTCTAGGCTATCATGCAAACTTCCTCATTGCTGCTTTCCATATAATTTACAATTGCAGATGAACATTGGTTCTGCATCTGAAAATTTACTGAAAATTCAGATGTTAAAAAATGTTAATGCAGGAGCTGTAAAAATTTTTATTATTTAGCATAAAGCAAAGACTGGTCTTTTTGTTCTGCACCTGCATGGCACCCATTACAGTGCATTCTTTTACAGAGAACTCCTGTGGCCAAATAATCCATGACAGATACAAAGCAAGCATGGTTACACAAAATGCAGAAGTTTTTCCATTGCCTAAAGCTTAAACAGCCTGTAGCCAGTGTTATTCATAATCCTATCAGTCATTCTCTAACAGACTAAATGATTTTTTTATCACCAAAATATAGTATTGGGTGTAAATCCAGTCAAATGTTTTTCCTGGAGTAACATCTAAAAGTCTTTATTACACATTTACTATTCTACATACTAAAAAATATTTGTTACTTTGTGATTACATGGATACTTGCTCTGTGTAAATGTGTTTCCCCCTTAGAATGAAATATGGAAGCCTGAATGGGTGCATTAAATTGTCTGTACCCATAGGTAATAATCAGGTATTAAATAGGAGCTGGGAACTGATGAAATCCCTTTATGGTTTATTTCTGGATATCTTAATGCTTGGTCTATTGGATGTCAGACTTTTGTAAGGAAAGTGTAATGTTATTTTTGGCTGCCAGTCAGAAGTTGTTGATGGAAACACTTTGAATGCTAGCATGTAACTATGAGAACTAGGAATGTTGTTCCTCTTTCTTTTTTGACTGCTCTGTGGAGGATGCCAGCACCTCAGTCTGCAGTGTGGTGCTGTGATAGGAGACCTTGCCTTCCAGACTTGGAAATGGTGTGACTGGCTGAGAAAGTATTCAAGTATTTCAGTACTGTGTCCAGGGCTCTCCTTGTGCCTGGGTAGCTCTCTTAATACTGTGTTGGGAGTTTGAATGCTACAGAAACCCCTGCAGTGTTGGACATGTCCTTTTACTTTTTTATGTAGGCCAGCAGAAACAAATGCTGGTTTTTATGTGCTGCCAGGTTCAAACGTGTTTGTCCCTTTGCTGGGATAGCCCATCACAATTCTAGTACCTACTTGGGGCTTCTGATTGCTCTTATTGAGGATCTCAGCCCTGTGTTATATAAGGAGAGGGAAGGCTGTTTGTGCATGGGACCACTCTGGGAGGGGAGTGACCCACATGGGCAGGGCAGCATCATGTTGGGAGCACAGCTGCCCCATGCCTCTCCCTCCCTGATCCATTACATCTTGTGCCCTCCCTCCAGCTGGTCTCAGCTCATTTGTGTGTACCCACACAAATTCAGTCCATTATCACACTGTAGTTTGAGAGCTGCTACACAGGTCAGAGATAAGAAAGAGGAAATTTTAAAAAACAGTCCTCTATACCACAATGAAGAGTCTCATGCATTTCTATAGGACTCTTTTCTTAGCATGCACTAGTGACTAGAAGACACTGCATTCCTTCATGGATTGTGGAATGAGACCTGGGTAATTCACAGCAAATGTGTTTGGTTCACTTGTAAAGTTATAGTGTTGTTAGTTAAAAACTTGACACTGGGGCTTCCAAGTTGCCTTGTGAGGCTTTTTGAAACTTTAAAGTAATGAAAATATCATCTCCATTTTTCAGCTGCTTCTCTGGCCTAGAAAAGGAGAGAGCTCTTATTTGAGTCTTTCCTGGTGTCTTTACCAACTCAGAAATGAACTTTCCCATCTTCTAAGACCCTCACAGGCATGCCACCTGAAAACTTGCTAAACAGCTAGTTGATCAAAAAGCTGCCCTTTCCCTTTTTTCTGCTTTGCATTGTTTCTGAGCTGTAACCTGAAGCCTCTTGGCCAACTATCTATTCCCCAGTCCCCTCAGGAGCTCTTGACTTTGTCCTCCACACTCTGGCAAATGAAAGCATCAAAGAAATGTCTGGGTAGTCCCCGGTGGCAAAGCTGAACGACACTTCCAGCTGTGCAGGTGTTTACTATCACAGTCTGAGCTGCAACTGTTGTTTTCCTCATTACTGCTGTTCTGCATGACATATTCCTCTAACTGCCTTCCTGGAATGCAGCAGTTAATGAGGCTTGAGGAGAGGATGGGAAGGAGGAGTTGAGTTTGAGGTCCTAAGAACTCAGGTGAGCAAGCCCATGCGTGGGAGGGAATTTTAGGGAAGGTTTCTCACTCAGAGTTTCCAGAAAATGGCTTGGTGTGGGAGGCTGACCTGAGCAGTGTGCTGAGCATAGCTCCCCTGAATAGCTGAGAAAGGAGCTCGATTGATGGGGGCATCATGATGTGAGTACTTTAAAAGGAAAGCTATGTGGAAAAACAAAATCACTTTCAGATCATTTTAGAAATGATGCAAAGTAAATCACTATTGGTTTTGACTATGCTAACTAGGCTCTGCTGTGCTCTATCTCCTTTGTTCTTTGTAATCACATTATAGTAAACAAAGGAAGGATTACTTTGCAAGGAAGACTTATTGCTGTTTTATAGACTGTGCTATCAGCTATTCTACATGCTCATGTCCAACCACAAGAACTTAGATACTGCAATGTGGTCTACTGCTGACAAGAGTGATAACTTGTAGTAAATTTTGTAGAAAACATTCCTTGAATCTTATGCATAACAGATGTTAAATGCTTTATCAAAATAAACTTAAAGCAACAGCAGATTGGAGCTTGTTGTTGTTCTCCTTCTTGTGTATTTTTGTGTATATAAATCTTGCAACTTTGATGCTGTTGCCTCACACACAGAGAAATGGCAGATTTTCATCTGCTCTTATCTCCTGTGGTGGTTGAGTGAGTGTTGTTCCTCTATGCCCCTCTGTCACAGAACTGCTCTTCCTCAAGTGGTGATAGTTGAACTGTCTCAAAAGCCATAGATTTTGGGATTGGTACCTGATGGTGTGAGAGAGCTGTCTCAGGCCTCCAAGAGTCTTTTGCTGTTTGAAAATCTGCAATGCAGATTTTAAATCAATGCAAACTGCATTGTTTAAGCATTGCTCATAATTTCAAGCTTCTTTTCCACACCAGAGTGAGGATTTTTAAAAGAAAAGTTGGAATTTTAATTTTGGCTTTATAAAGTCTCTCTCCAAAAAAAATGTGTTTTTACGTTTGTTGATCCTGTTAAGGTTATATTGACATCCTTTCCCCCCCCCTCTGTCAAATTAGTTATTTTCTTTTACTTAGACTATTACCTGAAGTTTAATGTAAGCTATCATTGTGGTGACTGCTCTTTTCTCTTGGCATCTGTACTTGGCATTAGCAGGTGGTTTCCATAAGACACATATGTTACTTTATAAAGGGTACTGCATCAGCAGCTTTTCCCAGATGTATTTTTCTTGAAGTTGCAGGAACCAAGTTTTCTAAGTTTGGTAAAGGGCAGACTTTCTAGGTGCCTGAAGGAGCTGATCTCTGCATGACCCTGAGATGAGCTCGGTTGGTCAGAGCACAGTGCTGATAACTCCCTATATGGGGTTTGATCCCTATATGGGCCATTCACATCATAGTTGGTCTCAAGGAATGAAAACTGACTTCTGTATCCACATTCTGGTTTGCATGGAAAACATGGCATTTGTACAGCATTCCTTTGATGCAGAAGTCTGGGTTGTACTATGTTGTTGCTCAGTAAACAGCTGTGATATCAAGGGTGGATGAACCTGCACTGACTGGACTGTAGCTTTGTTTTGAATCCTCCTTGTTTCATGCTTCTTTAAATGCTGGTGGTGAAGTGAAAGATCAAGAAGACTTTTTCCTCTCCTCTTCCCTGCATTCCTTCCATGTCTCTGCATGAAAAGAAAACGTCATTATTCCACAATTCAAAGCACTGCTGTATCATCAGGAGTATTTCTGACTTGGCTTTATCAAGGAGGACGCCTCAGGTTTATATCTGCACCAATTGTTCATGTTTTTATTGCTATATAGTATTTGCAAAAGAGAATGGGGGAACCACACAAGAATAATAGTAATCACTAGGACTGGTGATTTTTGACTTTCAGATTTGTTCGGCATTATAAGAGCTAATGAAAGCTCCATGCATCTGGGAGTAGCCTCAAAAAATTACTTGAGCAGCATGTCTCATATAGCAGCGTGCTGTCTTGGTGAACTCTGTGTACTTGGCTCCAATAGAGAGTTTAGAATTATTTATAAACATCTGTTCTGAATTTGGCCGGAGGATTGCTGACCGGCCGTGCACTCCCTTTTGCAAGACACAGTGAAACAGTTTTGACTTTAAAGAGAAATATCCAAAAAGGTATTGGGTAATGAGAATAATGAGAAACACTGAAAATGGATCTTAGATAAATTTACCTGACTGTTGATACTTTATTTTTATATATCAAAAAATCCCACATTGGCCAAAGTGAGGATGTTCATACTATGAGCACCTCAACTTTGACAGGTCACAGCAGCAGGTATAAGGATGCATATTATGCTGGTGTTTTGGAGGGATGCTGTGTTTGGGAAAGTTGTAGTTGGAGGTACCTTAACTTATCAGTGGAGTGCAGAATGGCTGAAAGCTTTGACATTCTCTATAATTTTTGATGGAGCAGCATGGACTCTTAGTGCTCTGCTCGTTGCACCCTTGGACTCCCAACAGTGTTCTCTGAAGACCAGCAAAGATGAGAATAAGCCCTGCATAGTTTGTTTCTTTGTTTCCATGGCCAAGGTTGGTCACTCAAGAAGTGCAAAGATGGCAGCTTCTCAAAGATACTTCTGTCCAGGCTGCCAATAAACAAGAGCCAGAGACACTGTACAACATCATGTTAATGGAAAGAAAAGATAAATCTGACTAACTGAAGTTTTCCCCATAAAATCTTTAGACTTCATGACCGAGGAAATACTTGGGCTAGATTTTCTTCAGGATTATATGTAAACTTCTGGCCTGGTGATTGCATAGGTGTGCCATTAGATGGCACAAAGTGTCCCCAGGTACAAGTGGTAAATGTCTGCCTTCCTTACAGGCTGTCAGAGGTATGGGTCACGTCCTGGGAAGTGACAGTCCAAGAGACAGCAGGAGTAACTGCTGGTATACATCCTGCCACAGAAGGCTACTCTTTTTTCTGGAAGAGCCTCTCTCTGCAAGAGGGGAGGGGTTGATACTCCTGACACACCACTTTTGAGGGACTGTGTTTTAGTACAGGTTGAGATTGAGTTTGGAGTTAGCTTGAGTGGTGGGAACTGGCAGGAAAGCATTGAAGTACTTGCAATGATTACATTGCAGGGTTATTTTTGAAGCTTCTTTTAAAAATCATTTAAGAATTTTCTTGTACTTTAGTTGTATATATTGGCTTTGGTACGTTTGATTACTTTGGTGAGTACTTTGCTGGCCTGTATTTGTAGAAGCTGTTTTGTTGCATGACATGTCTACTGCTAATGACTACAGTACTTTTGCTTTATCACATGTACGTGATCCTAAAACAAACAAGCAAGTTTTAAAAAAAGTCAGCTTCCTTTGTTCTCCAAGTGCCTGACTCTTATTTGAGAGGGTGGAGGAGAAGTGGGAAAAATTTAGAGTGTATAAAAAAAACCAACTTCCCCCTTCTTTCCACCCACTGCTTCCTCCAGCTCTGCATACCTCTTTGCACTTCTGCTCTGTGTCTGAACTCATCTCACTGAGATTCAGCAAGCTGTGGAAGTGTCCCTCTCCAGGGGGGGGACACTTCCCATTATTTTTCCCACTGGCTCACTCTTGCAGTGTCTCTGTCCTGGGGGATTACATTAGCTTTACATCTTGGCTGCAAAAATGATTTTTCATAGCAACAGGAAATGATACAAGATTCCCTTTGGGCTGCCTGTACTCTCTGGACTGCTGCAGCAGCTTTGTTTCTGCCAGGTCTCCCTTGTAGCTCCCCATTACAGCCCTGCCACTCCATTCTGTACTGATGTCACTGTTCTGTTGCTGGGTCTGCATTCCTCTAAAGCTTTCTGTGAGTGAGAAGATGGATGTCTTCCCTGGGACAAGCACCATCAGGTGGCATTTCTACAGCTTTATCTTTGTACAGGTAACTTGTTTTCATGGAAAATAATTTAGGAGCGGCAATTCCCAAATACAGCATGCATTCTTCAATAATTGGGGTAGAAGAGAGGTTGGGGAAACTAAATGTTAGGGCCACAGTGACTTCTGAGCAGCAGAAGTCAAATGTGTTACTAGAGAAGTGCTGTTTGAAGTTGCCTTTATTGGTACAAAAAATACAGTTTTCATACCTGTGGAGCAGAGCACCCATTCCTAAGGATGATGGGTTGCTTTATCATTCAAATGCAAACTGTTGCACTTGTGTGTGAGACAGTACTGGCAAACACAGGTTTTGCTGAGCTTTTGTAGTGTTTGCAATTTGGAGTTGAGGTCGGAATATCTAGAACAGCTGTGAGTCTGTTTTTCCTCCTGGGCTTTAGATAGGAAGCTGTGCTTTCTTTCCCCAAGTTGTCTGTTTTGTAGCTAAATGAAGTGTGTTATAAATGTGTGTTTACAGAGTTCAAATGCATACTCTGTAGAGCTGGCAGCTCCAGATTGCTTTGTTCATGCTCCCTGGTCTCTGGCTGTAAGCTGCAGCAGAAGGGAAGGGTCTCCCTTCCCACCACCACGTGCTCCTGCCCTTTCTCTTGCTCTGGCTCAGCAGGTTGTGTGACTGCTGGGCTCAGTGCTCTGGAAGGGCTCCAGAGTCCCGTGACACCTTGATTATTTATTTTGGTGTGGGGGTGTTTTGCCTGATCACAGCTGATCTGAGTCATTGCATGGGTGTGTGATTGCTAGAAAGTAGAAACACATGTAGGAGGTTGTAGCAGCAAAGAGAAATTGCATCTTTCAGCAGCAGTCTGGAGTTAAGATAAAAGTCTGGGTGCTGTGAGTATGCACCCAGAGCTAGGGGAGATTTTAGTTTTGTCCCTGTTTTCTGGTGGCTTTTTTATTTTGTGAGACTCAAACAAAATTGCTTGATTGCTGCATTAAGCTTTATGGCTGCATAGTGTGGAATATTTTATACCCTCTGGTAAAAGGTGTCAATTTCATTTTGAGTTGTTTGTGTTGTTCTGGGTTTATGTTTATTTTCATATAAGTAGATATGTAAATATGAGTACAAATTATTTTATATCCAGAAATTTTTTTATCTCAAAGATTTTATGTTTGGAATTTCATTGTCTTTTATCTTTAATAATGACTGTAGCCTGTGAGAGCCTCAGTCTATAAGAACCCACAGAGTAAAGTCACTTTTTCATAGGGTATGTGTGACATGTGGACAGAAGGCAGTGAGTTTCATGTAATTATTATAGCCTGTGTTGAGACCACTGTTTGTTGTTGAGGTTGCCTTACTTCTACAATTAGGATGGATACCCTGGAATTTAAAATGATTAAAAGCTTTTCCAGATTTCACCCATTTGAGCACAAGTGTTCTATTCATGAATGCCTGTTCAGACTAGGTTGCTTAGAATTATTTTAAGCTTCACCCAGAACAGTTCAGCTGCTGCAGGAGATAAGGTTATGGGGAAATTATGTTTAAAACATATAAGCACTACTTAGGGGGACCTTTGATTTGAATTCCCTAATTGATTTTAAGATTTGAAATCTGATGTGATTCCCATCTCAATCTATCCATTTCTGCCCAAATTTTAAAACATTAAAACTCTTTAACATGCTCAGTGAAGACTTGTAATAGCATAGAAGGTAAAAATTTCAAGGGATCTGCTTTCTCTCAGCTTGAATTCTTTAGTGTTGACCAAATCATGCTTGCATCACCCCCTTAAGTAAAAAAATATCTCATTGTTTGAATATTGCTTTAATAAGTTGAGCTCAGTGTTGCCCAAGTCACAGTTGAAGCCCAGAATGGGACCTGAGAACAAGGTCTTCTCTCTGATTTATTCTCAGTAATCTATTTGCTGACCTCAGCAGGTGTCCAGGAAGAAGCACTGGTTTACTTGTGGAGTGTAAAAGTAAACTTGGGTTAGACACTGGAAGAACTGACAAGGAGAGCAGGAGTATGTATCTTTGGAGCAGAGATCAGCCTATGACTAGCTACAGTAGGAGAGGGGACACAAGCCCTGCAGAGCAGTTGAAGACTGCCCTGGGCAAGATGGACATGGTGCCAGTGAGAACACATAGCAGATACCTGTAGGGAATGACCTGTGTGTATGGGAGGAGAAGGATAGGAACTCAGTGAACTATTTAGGCTGGTAAGACTGAAGCATTAAGGACTGAAAATTGAGGATGCTCCTGGGATTGGGAAGCAGGATAGAGCCAAGATCATACTTGGGCAGTGAAGGAAAGAGTATGTGTAACCAAGGCAAGCTCTCTCCTGAACGATCCCTCTGGTTTTCTCTGTCTTCTGCTGTTCTTAAAATATTGTGAAATTCTGTCAAAATGTCCCATTGCCTCTTAAATCTGCTGTACAGGGTAATTGTCAGCTTTGTCCATTAGCTCACCTGGCAGAGATTTGTACTTTGATGGATATCAAAGTCCCCTGAGTAACTTACATTGGAAAGCATTTGCTTGTCGAAACATCTATAAAGTTTACATGTCCAACTTACATCAGCTGCACATTTCTAGTTTAGGTGCTCACAGCCTGTATCCTTAGGCACTGTTCCTTGTTCATTTGTTCTTCAGGGAGCTGTTCTGTACTCAGCTGTGCATAATGCAACGTTTGGTACCCAGCTGTACATAACGTGTTTCCCTTTCTCTTGGGATCTGACTTGGGGCTCAGGTGGCTGATGTGTTGAACAGCTGAACACTCACAGCTTAACTAAAATCTCTGAGAGCTGTCCTTGTATTTTCTATGGGAAGAGTCACATGTAAGTATTTACTGCAGGAAATACCCAGTTCAGTCTGTCTCAAGGAGGGTACCTCAAAAATCAGTGATGTGAAGCAAGAGACTCCAGGGTAAAGCATTATTTCTATCTGCAAAATGGTAACAGCTATGCTCAGAAATGTGCTTAAGACCTCTTTATGCTTAGGAAGCTCAAATGCTGCAGTGATTGTCTTCATGGAAGTCTTAAGTGTCCTAAGGCATTGTTTTGAATCTTGTTTTGGAACAGAAAGCATGGAGTAAAATCTGAGAAGCGGAGAGACCCAAAGGCAGGGGATGAGGTGCTTTGGGCCACCTGGAAGTTAGAGCCCTTAGTGAAGGCAGATTGTAATTGGTGGGGGACTAAATACTTCTGCACACCTATGAAGGAATCTGTTAAAGGTCTAGGCCCAGGAATGAGCAGTTGTCAGCTGGATTTGAATTTTCTAACTCTTGTTTTATCTGACCTAGTTTTTAACTAACCTCGTGATGCTGATCCAGCTGATTATCAGGAGATACATGTACATCTAACCCCAAATGACAGTGTCTTCACCTTAATTTTAATAAAATTTGACAAACTGCACTAAGGACAAAATTGTTTTTATTTCTAAACCAAGTTCCTACAGCTTTACAAAGCTACTAGACTTCATCAAACCTTTATCAGAAAATTGCTTCTTACAAGGTTTGTCAGTATCATACCACAAAGCAAAATATAGAGGAAATGTAAAACATCTTTGTCTTGTTCTTGGCTTCTCAGTACCAAAGTTGGAGAAATAGGAACCGACCTCTTCTTCCTCTGCTCTATCCTACTATGTATTTAAAAATCCATTATAATTATTGAGAGGAAGAAATAAGAGCGTCCTTATCTTCAGGTAGCTACCCTGCTGTCAGCCCAGAAACAAGATTGATTTGGTTTGAGAGTGTTTTTTGGTGTATTGTGGGGTGGGTTTTTTTTCTTGTTTTGTTTTGTCCACATCCTTTTTTCATTCTTTTCTAACATGACTCATTTTGGATGTGGGAATTGTCTGTAGCACCTGTTTCAAATGACAAATTTAGACAGTATACATGGGTGCGTTGGTCCTTTACACTTGAGAAACAATCCTGTCCATTTTACATTTCAGGACAGTTTTTTTTGGTTTTATTGTTTGTTTGGTGCTTTTTTCCCTAAAGAGTACTTTTTTGAGGACTGCAACACTTTGGATTAAGTGGGAAAAATCAGACAATGCAACCTGACAACTCTTGTGGCTCACAAGTTTGTGACATGGATCCCTACCCCACAAAGCACAGCCAGTCCACAGTGCTCCACTTTACTGCCTTGTAAAAGTAATTTAAAGCAATACCTCTTAAATAGAAATAAAATCCTAACAATGTATTTAGGAAAAACACTTCAAAGCTCTTTAATCACCACAGTCTTGTGGGGTTTTTAGCCCCTTGCTATTGAGAAACCTGAATGCAGACCTGCAAATGCTATTTCATGTCACAGAGTCTTAACTGCGTATACCTGATGTCTGAAGTATCTGTTTTATAGCTCTGATTTGCAGTTTGCTGAAGTAAACATAAATTTATCAAGTTTAGAAATCTGATGTGCACCTTTCTGTTTCTTTATATTTTAAATGGATTTTTAAAATATGTTGTTTCAGAGAGAGAGCAGAAGGAGGACGAGTGATTGTAGAAGTTGATGACAAAGTGGCAAAAGTCAGAAATATAAAGGTATGCTTTTTGTTGTTCCCTCTTTCCCATATAAGAATCCTGATATCCTTCTATATATAATTTTCTCTGTTTGCTTGGCTATTGGATCATTCTAATGGAAATATTAAGGGAGAAGTTTAAACTGGCACAGCCCTAGAACCATTGCAGCGGAAGTGTGGGGAAGGATTGTTTTGGTTTGGGGTGTTTGTGTGTTTTGAGGGGGGAATTGAAAAGGACATAACAGGTAGTTGTCTTGTCTGTATGTTCTATTTATCAAAGCTTCTGCAGTCCTATTGCATGCCATCATTCACAGTTGTTGGTAAGTTGTTTAGGATTTTTGCATATTTTACTGTTACTAACATCTGGATAATTTCTTTCCTTGTATCTCTCCTCCTTTCGTATTTCCCCTCAGAGTGCAACTGATTTGTATGTAATAGAGAAAATTGTGTAAAGCAGCACTTCAGGCCTTGGTAAAAGACCAAGAGCTATAAGAATAAACTGAGCATAGCCATCATCCTCCTTGAGAGCTCTGGAGCCTGCATGCTTTATTCCTGCTTAAGTTATTTTGAGTGATGAGGTTATAACAAAGTTACCAATTAGACCAAAACTACATGTATATGGTGACAATTTTGTATCATGTTTTGACTCATTACTCTCCTCCTTTGGGTGTTCATAAGCTTATCTGTTTTATTAACACTCACTCAGGCAAGATTATATGGAAACACTTATACAACTCCTTTAATTTCAATAATTGTTGATTGTTGTGCTAGAAAGGTTTCACTTTCATTGTTAGTAGCCCATAAAGGTTAAATTTGGATTGTGCAGTCCCAGTGATAGAAGCATTAGCTTGCAGCCACAACAAAGCAAAGGAGAAATTAGGGAAGAGATCTGCCTATTCAACTATGCAGTGGGAAAATTGTTTTCTTCTTATCACTTGGGGCCCCATTTCTGTGATGTGGTTCTCTGTGAAACAGAAGAATTTCAGAGAAATATCAAAAGGTTTATAAATCTTTCTTGCCAATACATAGAATTTACGAAGATTAGCTGAATTATGTCTCCTATATGTGTCTTGGATAACCTTAGCTGTAGTAAATGAACCCTTCAGTAAAAATGTTCTAGCAGTGTAAGAGGGCAGAAAAAATGTCTCCACCTCACTCTAAGCACCAAAGAAAATTCACTAAAGATGTTTAACTCTTTGCCATTTCTTTTCCACAAGACATATCCTGGATAAACTTCCCATTAACTTGGAAAATGCTTTTTTTTTGGGTCAGCTTCAGAGTGACATGGTCTTTCTGTCTTTTTCCTTTTGTTGTCAGGTTGACAGCAGGTTTGATAGCAGTTGGGACTCGAGAGAAAAAACTGTGGCCTTCAGCTTTGACTACTGCTACTGGTCAGTTGATCCTGAAGATCCAAAGTATGCATCTCAGGAAATGGTGAGTGATGCTTCATGTCCATGTTCCCATCCCATTTTGTCCTTCATAACCCCATCTTCAGGAAGATATTGAGGTGCAGAATACATGAGATCTCCTTTTCTATTCTGGCCCCATCTTTTTCCTGTTTTGTTTGTAATACCACAGTACTCAGTCCTTTTGTCTGAAGTAGGTGCAGCAGGGATGCAACACCCTTGTTTGTCAACCAAGACACACTTTCCTCAGATATGCTAAATTTGGTCATGATCATTAATGGTGAGCATCTGAGGACTCCAACTTAGAAATGAGAATATTTTCAGGAGTGGGTATCAGGATCTAGAGAGACAAAGCTCTGAAAGAAGGAGTGTTGAAGTGATTCTTCTGAGAGGATCAACAGTGAAGTAATCACACCTTTAGTGGTAGAAAATTTTACTTACACCATATTTTTCAGAGATATTTTCCTTGATAAAGCATCAAAAATCTCTTGTACCTAGTGGAGACTACTCCTGTCTTCAGATCCAAGCTTTGGTTGATTGATTAAAAAAATTGAAGGATTTGGTATTAAAATAGGATGTTATTACAACTCTGTTAATAATCAAGGAATTATTAAATCTACAAATAAATACAGTGCACAACAAAGCTGTCCAAATATTTCATTATATAAGCACATATATTTTGGCATTAAAATCAGGTTTTACTGCTGTTTTGTTTCCAGAATTATACAAATTTCATTTTTTTCTGTTGTAAGTACAACTGTTTCTGAAATTTTGACCTTTATAATTGTGTTGGTTTTTGTAGAAATTATCATTTAAGACCGAGTTAGTCCTGTAAAATTTGTATTTCTGGTCGCGATGAGCACAGGATTGTTTTTACTTCTGGCAGTAAAACTGTTGAAAAACTGTCACATTTGGCAATTACCCTAACTGTAGGTGAAATTCTTGACTGTGCTTTATTGCCTTCCTGGTACTGTAGTGTGGAAGATGCTTTGTGAACTTGGGAATGTATTGAATGTTTAAAAAGGAAAATTGTCTTTCTGAAGTACTTGGCACTAGATAAACTCCTATTTTAGGGATTACAAAAAACAAATCTTTAAATGTTGATCTGTTTGGGTTCCCTCCCAGCCCTGCTTATATTTTCTTTTTTGTTTTGAATTTGTGTTCATTTTGAGTTTGTCACATAATACAAGTAGAAGCTAGCTTCTTAAAACTGTTGACAATATAGTTGGCTTTCTAGCTGGAATGGTTTAACAGATGAAATGCTGATAAATCCACCCTGCCAAGTCAGTTTTAGCTCTACTCTGTGAGAGAAATTATCAGAACTGCCAAATAGAAAATGCAAATATTGGCTACAAATGTGAATTTTTTTGTTCTTGTTGTTATTAAATGCAAGTGTGACTGAAAAAGGATGTAAAATGCAATATAAACAGTACAACTTCCCTGCTGGGGTTGAGTAGCTATTTCAGATGTTGTGGAGAACTTTGTGCTATCCTGAAACACAGTTTTATCTGATAAAAACAGTGAGGGGGAAACATGAACTCCTGGGCCATAGAAAATTGAGGAATGGGCAGTAGTTTCTTTACTTGTGCCTGATGCTGACTGAAAGGACATCCAGGGCTTTTCTGTGTAACTGTTGGGTTACTGAGCCTTAGACAGATGTGAGATAAGCAAAGTGAAAAGATGGACTGGTGTTTAGAAAGGCCTGGAGTCATGAGGGAATTTCTTGGACTTTTTGCCTGTCTTTGTGATTGTAGAACCAGTAAAATGTACTTCAAATGTCCTTGAGAAGAGGCTGCTGGAATACTGCAATCTTACCATGCTTTGGGGCACTTTTCTGCCCTCTTACACTGCATGAACGAATTAATTGTACTAATGCTGTGTTTGGAATCATTGCTTCAGTGCTGAGCTGACAACAATGATGTTATCAGCAGCCAAAGGAGGTTCAGTACCTCTGTCATCCTGTAAAAGCTTTCTTTCATGAGCTGACCTTGGAGTACTTTTCCCTTTAAGATGTCCTGCCAACTCTTATCATATGTGACTGGTGTATTGGTTGAGGATGAAAAGCAGATAAAAGTATCTGTCTTGAGATTTGTTTTTGTAGAATGCTGTCTTTTAGTAAACTATTTTTTTTCCCCGTGTGGATGGATGCATAAAAATCAAGTCCTAACAGTTTCTTGGGTTAAGGATTCTGTGACAGTGTAGCAATAGTGGGAGGGCTGCAAATCCTAGTGTTTAAGTAGGATTGTAAAGATATAACTCTGCTTCTCTGAATACTTCTTATCATTTCTTCAGATCTTAACATTGTGCACTTCAGGTTCCTGTCTCTTGCATTTCAGAGACGTGTACACACAATACATTTTATTCCCTATATATTTCGATCAAATGCTTCACATGCACTTTTAAGAGGCTTAAGCCACATGTGTGTAAGTACTTTCAAATGTTTGGAAGATGAGTTTGGATTCATTGTTCTGTTTAGAAAGGCTGTTCTTTCTCTGCTACTTGTATTTTATTTGTATTTTCCAAAAGGGGACTACATTTGCCCATCTTGTATGTTTTTCCCAAAACATTCATGTTAGTATTTTTTTAATCTAGGGGAAGTATTTTTTCACGTCAGTTTGGGAAAAGCAAATCTTGCAAGACAGTAAACTGAGGAGGAACTGGACCAATGTAGTAAGATCTGTAATGTTCATGTGATAGACTAAATGCTTTTACTTTTATTTTTTAGTAGCACTGAAACCAGAAATTTCATATATATATATATAATATATATATATATATATATATATAAAAGCTTCCTTGACTGTCATTACCGAAATAATGTAAGCCACCTTCTGTCTCTGAGAAGAGGAAAGCTTGCTAAATTAAAAACAAAGCTGATTTTGACTACTGGAAGAAGATCCCATCACTGCTGGTGTCTGGGAGTCTTCTTTCCAGATGTAACCTGTTGGATAGTGGCTGGTTTTGGAAGATGGCCTCAGGAACTCATGGATAGTCTACTGTTATTTATGAATATTCTCCCATTTGAAACATTTGAGGAACTAGCTATGAGCCAGAGTTCTGGTTTCTTTATTTCTCTCCTAACTGTGGTGAAATAGAAAGTTATATAGCCTTTCTAGTGATATCCAGTAATTTATAATCTTCATTTAGAAGTCTAGTATAAGGGGTTTGAATTCTTAGATTTCCTTTAGAAGTTGCATAAATTCTTCACAAAATATGAGATTTTTGAAATAGGTCAGCTCTACAAGCATTGTTTCATTTTCCAGATAAGCTGCATTTTACAATGTGACCTATGGTTTTTAGGTAGCCACTTTGGAGATCCTTGGGCCCTGTTCTTTTTGTTTTCTCACTGGGAAGTTGAGTACCTTGTGTTGAGTACCTTAGCTGAGGTTTTCATCCTCTTTCACAGATGAGCAATTCTAGCTTCCTGTTTTAAAGGCAAATTTTTTTCCTAACTGGATTTATTGTAGTATAAGCAGAGTAGAGAAATCAAGAAACACCATACGAGAAGACTTATTGGCTAAATTGACCAGACCTATCAGCCACCAAAGGAAGAGGGAAAGGAAACAGATCTACTAAATCCTAAATAGGGAGAGATGAACCAGGCACAAGGGTTACAGGCCGGAGAGAAAGAAAGAAAGATCAAAAAATTGTGTCGGACCAGAGAAAGAATAGGTAACAAATAAATATGGATTAAAAACAGGGACAGAACATTGGTGTGCAAAGTATGAAGTGAGAAAGAAAATGAAATTCTAAAATATTATAGGCATTTAAGAGAAAAAGGCCATGAATTGTTTTCTGATCTCAACTCTGCAATTTGTTATATGCATTTTCCATGGTTGTAAAAGAGTGAATGGTTTTCCAAAACATCACTGTCAAGATACAGTTATAGTCTAAAAAAACAGCCCTTCACCCCCAGAAATAACAAATTCAAAAGAGAAAACAAAACAAACAAAACCCTCCCAACAAAACAAACACAACAACAACAAAAAACCCCAAACCCACAAAAAAGGTGATGTTCCTTTTCCTGCCATTTTTGAGACAAAGTGTAGATTTCCTCCATCACAGGTTGATGAAGAATTAGTTCAGTCTCACAGATGGAAAATGCTGATTATCTGCACCTGGGCTTGCAAACAATGAATAAGTTTTGTTGTGTCTCCCTGTATTCTTGTACTAAGGTTTTTTTGGGAAGTGATTTTGATTTAGTACACAATCTTCTTTAGTAAAGGGGGCATTTTGTGTGATTATTGCTTCCTTCCCACTCCCCTCCTCCTCAGATGTCTTCAGGAACCCATGTGTAGTTCAGGATTGTTTTCTGAAGACAGTGCTGGAAATCCATCACTCTTTGGCCATTATATAATTATGGGATTATCCTTTCCTAGAGATTCATGGCATATTTTCACTTTGCAGTAAAAATGCTGTGTGATAATGTTATTTAATGTTATTTAGTGTTGTGATTTTTATTCTTGCAGGTAGACTCAGGCTTGCTGATCCTTTCTGCTGGTTGAATGTGATAATTATAAGGACTGTGAGACATTTATAGTTGTCTCAGAAACAAATATCTAAATTTAAACTTACTCAAATTTCTGTCTGACATAGAACAGTGTGTTTCAATCTTTTAATCTTCCCTTCTAAAATAGCTCTTAGTGAATGTTTCCCCAAATCTGTTTTAGCTCCACTAAACAGAGGAGAATGTTTAAAAATGTCGCAGAACTTACATAACTGCTTATTTAAATCCTACGGATGAAAAACTGTATTTCAGCTTGAAAAAACCCCGTGTTTCTGCAAGCACAGTTAAGCAAAATCATAAGGGTATTTTGCAGAAGAGTAAGAAACACAGGAACACATGCAAGCATTAAGTATTCTTGTAGCTGGTTGCTGCAGCTTGAGTCCTCAGCTTCCCTCCAGCCATGCCTCCCATCCGGGAATTGTGCACGCTGGGTGCCCGCGGTGGGCAGGCTGACCCACAGGATGTGCCAGCAGGTATTGACACACAGAGCTGCCACACAGAGCTGGTGTGGAGCAAAACGTTCATTTTCATAGCAGCAGTATGTTCCATGACTAATAGGTTTTGAATGGGAGATATAATGAAATCTAGAAAAGTGTTTAAGTTCCCAACCAGTACTGATTTCAGTGGGATCCAAAACTCTGACTGGGTTTTCTTGAAATGCTTTCTGTAGCTTAGGAGGTTTTTTTACCTTAGTGCAACAGTTTAATGGAGATGATAGTGTTTATAGGGGAAATAGCGATTTAGACTTTAGAATTTTTTTCCTCAGGCTTCCTAAAGAATTCAATAAATTATATTCATAGCAGTCAAAGAACATTACACTTCTGAGCTTGACCTGATAAGTGTGTTATTTTGGTCTGACACAGTATATTGGGTTCATGCTGGTGTGAATATTCCTTCAGTGTCTCTCTGAATATTATAATTTTCTGTGATACTGTGGCTCTCAATAGCCCTTCTAAGATATATCCATAAAAGCCCTTGACCAAAAAGGCTATGGCCAAATGAAAAAATAACTGTCTTTGAGGTAAATCTAAGAAACATAAGAGTGCACAGGGGTTAAATAGCTGAGTGATTACAAACTCTTGCATACTTTTCCCTGAAGGCATACATTGTCTTTTTTGAAGAGAAATATCTGCCTATCAAAGAAAAAAAATAGAATTGCTTTCAAGATTTTGTTATGGATTTCCCTGTACGTAGAGGTTGCACCGGTGATGTGTCATGTGTGAAGAGTATTATCTCAATAATTCAAGATGGTTTTAGAGCAAGAAAGAAGTAAGAGTATAAAAACAAATCTTGCAAATCTAGTAACTGCTCGTAATTTCTTGACCTTTTCAACCTGCACCTTCCTATTCTTCAGCACTAGTTTACTAATGTAAGTGAAAGAATAGCAATGATCCTTTTTTGGTGCACTTCCACTATGTATTTGAACCACTGAGAGTTTTACAAGATTGTTCAAAAGCAAGACGTGTTTAATTAAGGGTTGTTTATTTCTGAACTTTATATAGCAAGAAACACAGGCTCTCTTTGCCTGCCTGTCCATTCCACATGTGTAGCCAGGAAGGGCTCCTTTCTCTTCAAGTGCATTACCTAATTATTTCTGGTTTTGTTTATAAACATATTCATTGGAAAAATTATTCTTTGCTCTGAAGGCAGAAATGGAGAATTAATGATGGCTCATATGATAGAATACATATGAGCCCTGTAAAGAGTTTTTTCATTTCTTCTTTGTTTAAAAAGTATCCTAAGTGCTTTCCATCATGTCTGGCTTCGCAGTATACTTGGGTTTTATACTATTTCCAGCTAAGAAAAGTTGGGGAAAGGGGCAGACAGGTTTCTTTTTAGTTGCTTGTCAGAGGATAACTGAGAAGTGAATAAAGAAACAGATGTTTAGGATGCAACGTTTTCAATATGGCACGAGGTTTGGGGGTTTTTTTCTCAAGGAATTTGTTTATTTGTTTTACATGCAAAAGCTTAGAAAAGTTACACAACAGTATTGTTTGGAAGGAAAATATTGCAACATACTTTCCAACTCTTCATCAAACTAAGTCACTGTATTCCTTCCTTTTTTTTTTTAAAGTGCAAACAAAGTCATGTGCTGAAAAACTTTACCTGAGAGACCGTTCCTCTCTAAGCTGAGTTTGTGGCACTTCCATGCCTCTGTGCATTCCCTGTAAGATTCAAGTTTTAAATTGTCTTGTAAATTATCGAGACAAAATCAAAATCTGTTATCTGTCATATGGGCCTAATTATAAAAAATATAACACAATGAACTTCTAATTTAAATATCTTGAAAAATCCTTCAGGTTTTTTTCTCTCGCTGTCCTCTCCCCCTCCCTGTCTTGTAAAAGAAGGGAGAAAGAGAAGGCAGCAGCAGCTGTGGGTGTAAATGGCATTTTCGCACGAAATATTTGAAAAGCAGTAAGCATTCCATCCACAAGATTTTTTTTCTCCAATCCAGAGTGAGACAGAAGTGAAAAGGAGGGTGTGCTGTAAGAAAAAGGCTTTTTGTGCAATAATTGGATCAGTATATAGCAGATTATGATGGAGGCAGGGAAGCCACCATGAGTGCATGTTACAGATCTTCTGCCAGCAGCACAGCTGCTGTGTTCAGTTTGTCATCAAATAAGGTCATTCTTTCTGACTATACCAAGACACTTCTTTGCTGAAGTCTTCTCTGGGAACTATTGTGGATAATTGCAAACTTCAGAGCAGGTTTTGTTGGAAAACAAAAATAATCAAGTTGATTTTCAATTTATTGAGGCATTGAATTAATTGATAGAAATAGTTGTATAGTTGTATACATTCATAGGCAACTATGGCTTAATGCAGATACATTTCAAATATGAAGCCAAGAAAGGATTAAACTGAGGGAAAGCAGTAAACTGTTTAACAAACAATGAAATGAGACATTTTCTGACTGTTCAGTCTGCTAATGCTTTGTTTCCCTGCTAGGGACTGACCATTGCTTACTAGAATACACAGAGCACATTCCTTAAACAGACACTCAGTATAACTCACTAAATAATAACAAAAGGATGTGTAAATGCCTTCAGCAACTTAAAAGAAAAAGAAAAATCAAGTTCTTTGGGTTTTCAGGTGTTGTGCATGTTTGCAGTGAACCTGCACATCTGCTGCCTGAGTTACTTCTACAAACCTTGTGATTCTTGCATGTCTTACAAGCAAAACCAAGAACTTGTATAATGCTCTGCAAACTTTTTGAAGTCACCTGCAAAATATGCTTATTTGGATGAATGATTTTTTTTCTTTTTAAGTAAACTGTGGTTAAGATGTGAGATACAGATGCTTTTAAGAAAAAATCTTTTATATGGATAAGCTGTATATGAATGTTGATTGTTCTTTCTTACTTGCAGATGGACATTCACAGTTTAAATTCCTCTGTGTAATCACACAACAGTTTTTCCTCCATGTTCATAAAATAGTCCTTTTTCCCCTTCTTTTAATCTAATCTAAGGACTATCCCATACTCTTTGTGTTTTGCAAATGGCTTCCCTTGTTCATCTGTAAGAATTTCCACAGCATGGCTACTCACAGAAGGGAAAGTCATATTCATGGTACTTCCAAGGTTGCAGATTGATCCAAGATTAGTCTTTAACTTGGAGTGGTTTTTCTCCAATCTTATTAATGCTATGTAAATAACTTTGGTTAGACCCATCTTTGGGGAGCTGAAATTACTGAAAAATTAGTCTGAGTATCAGCTAAGTCTCCAAGATCATGTAGGTCTGTCAGTTCTATAGTCACTGGATAAAGGATATTGATAGAAGAAGGCTTTTGCTGGGAGACTGGGCCAGGTTAGGAGATTTTATTCTCTGGGTATGAGGTTTTATTTTCTTTTAGCGGGCAGCTTCCTTATGGAAGATTTTTTTGGGCAACACTGCTAGCATTGAATAGTGAGATATGTCTATTGCAACAGCTGTGATCAGGTTCCACACAGACAGTTTGTTTATCTCTGAAAATGAGCCATGTTTCTGACATGTTGGAGGCATGAGATTGGGCTTGCACACATAAGTAGCTGAGGTCTGATAAACCTAAACAGTATGCACTGTGTCCAGTTTCACTGTTTATCAAAGTGTGTGGTATGATCAGCAGTTGTTCCTTTATATTATAGCAGAAAGCAACCCTTCCCTTCTTTGTAAATTTGTGCTCAGTTTTTGTCTTCAATAGTAACTGATTTTTATATTTCTCTGTTAACTAAGATGATATGCCTCAGGGAGATATGTGTGTGTGACCTTGAACCCAAACGGAATGAAACATCATTTTGGCTGTAACTGAGCACCTGCATGTTGACTCCCTATTCAGCTTTGTTTTTAATCAACACAAAAGCCTGCCTCAAGACCTTGTATGTGAAAAGCAAAATTAACATCTCCATTCAGTTGTGGCTTTTCTGACAAAGTAGTTTCTGATGGCAACATAAACTTCCTTTATGTTACATAAGACAGAGTGAAGGTGAATAAAATTAATTCAGTCCAGAAATGCTTACAAGCAGCCTCAGCACATCAAAATCAAATTTTGGGTGTCGGTTTAGGTTTCCTTACCCTCAGATGTACACACCAGTATGGATAAGTTCTCACTCTTTGTAACTTCAGTGTTACAATGTTGGGACATTCCCACCTGAAGGAGGAGAGTTGATGCTCTATATTTTAGATTTGCAAATATTTTGAGGGATTCTTACCAAACTACATCACTGTCACATGAAATAGTTTACTAATAAGTTTTGGAGTGGGCCATTTGAATCAGTCCTTGCTGGCTAGGTCTTATTCTGAGATGCTGAATGATAATTTGAGGAAATACTTTCCTCAATTGATTGGGGTTTTTTTTGTGTGCCTGTAAGGATTGGTTGCTTTCAAATTATACCTAATAATGTTAAAATATATCTCAGCTCCTGTTCTACTGTTATTGCAAGTGTTTTCCGTTTTCAGACATCTCTTTCCTGCAGAGACATATGTGCTTAGGAGTGTGTACATGGATTGTATCATCAATAGTTAGTGCTTTTATGGTATTGTTGGCAAGTATTCTTGCAAAGAGTCAAGACTCTCCAAAGAGTATGCACCTCATCCCACCCTGATTTGTGACAGACCTACAAATAAAACACCAGGTCTGAAAAATCAGTCTAATGAAGCGTGAGGATCCAGACCAGAATTCATTAAAGTGGTCTAATTTTTTTATATTTATGGATTTTTATTTTTTTAGGATCTCATAGATAAAGGTGGGTAAGGGAAGCCTTCTCTAGTTAGCATTGCAGAACTGGAGAGAGAAAATGGTAAGGAATTGTTCATTCAATGTAAAGTAGGCATACGTTCAGGGAAGTTTATATTTGCCAATTACACGTCATTTTGAAATTTGAACTGTCTACATCTCTGGATTTTGTTACATTTAGAATATGACTAAATGGGAGAGCCCAAATTACGGGTGCAAGACTGCTTTATGCTTTTTGTTTTGGTAGCTCAAATTTTCTGAATCCATAAATGTTCTTCAAGTTTTATCTAGATCTTGATTTCAGTAAAATCTCTCTCACCATATATTTAAGCTGGGTTTCAGTAATGCATCATCCATGAAAAAAACAATTTAATTGGAGAGGAACAGAACAAAAGGAGACATGTCTTATCTTGTGTTGGGTTTTGCTGAGTGTGTCTTTTTATGATAGCAGAAGGTGAATTTGAGTAACTGCTTGTAAATTTAGGAATAAATAAACTTTTTTTTTGCTGGAGCATCAATGTTGAAAGCTTCACGGTTATTACATGTTGTAATCCTCACTGTGATAAAATGAGATTTCCTGATGGATTTTAAAAGCCAAAAATGAGCAATTGCCTCTGAGCAATGCTTTAGTCTTTTGAAGCAAGTCCTCTTGGGACAGTCTATGAGCAGGACAGTAAAGACCACAATAATCACTTTGCCACACCACCAATGAGTAACCCAAGTCCTTGAAAGAATGATCCAAAAGCTTGCTTACGTAACAGTCTCTGAGAGCTGATGGTGTCTCCCTGTCCTTTTGGGGTGGAAGAGGTGTCCCTCTAGGAGTTCCACCTGCAGAATAGGAAAGTGCTCCTTTATCTGTTGGCATTGTGGTGCACATGCTGGGGCTTGCTTCACTTGGGCTTTGGAGCTGTACCTGCCTGTCTCACCATCTCCAGGACCTCCTGGTACAGAGGCAATGCTGTTGATGATGGTGGATGTCTAAGGTTACCCTACAGCATGCATGCCATGCATGGAGTCATCATGCTGCTTTAGTAAGTGTTCTCAGGCTATTTTTTCCACAGTTTCTCTTATTTTGATGCTCTCAGTTGCATCCTGTTTCTGAATGACTGAAGGTAATGGCCAGCGTAGTTCACGAGTGACTAATACATTTCTTATTGAGGCATGTTGTATCCTGTTTCCTAGCAGAACACAAGTTCTGCTTGGAAATGTATGATCTCTGGATTTACATCACCTAAGCAAGGTCTGAAACCTACTTGCTTTTGTCTTTTTCATGTTGTTTTGGTTTTTTGGTGTATTTTTTTTTTTCTATCAGAAGGAAGAGCATTTCTCATAGCTGTTTTGAAGTTGGAGGAAAGATTGAATCATGTTAATGATCTACAGAGAGAGTTGATAGGAATTTATCATTGAAGCAGTGATTTTTTTTGTTGTATTCTTGCACATTCAAATTCCAATCAAGTGAAAGGGTTTGGTGGAGCTGCTTATGATTTTAAAGCCAAAAATAATCTCATTTCTGTAATGATTGGGAAATGTTTTACTCTACAACTTGAGGCTGTTACTTTTCTTTCTCATTGTTTGCTTGGGTTTTTTTGTCAGCTAACACTGCTATATCTCTCAGTTATTTTAAATGTGTCTTATAGCTCTAAACCAAGGAATTGAAACTGAATTTTCAATTCATATTCAGAAAATTAGCAACTGTATTGATTTTTGTGAGTGGAAAATAAAATAATTTAGCCCCTGGGATCAGGTAGCTTCTATATTTTTAACTGACACTTAAGTTCAGCAGAAACTCAAAAGAACTGTCAATGTCTTGAAGATACATTTAGTCTGAAAGCATAAAGATTTTTGAGGATTGCAGAAACTTGCTTTCAGCTCTTCATGTCGTCCTTTACATAATTTCTGTGCTTTTGACTCTGCACAGTACATCACAATGCTTTTATTGTCTCACTTCCTACTGTATGTAATTTGCATAAATTTGCTGCTTATTACAATATATGGAATGTAATCTTTTCTATTCTATTTGTTATGAATGCAAGAGGCCTTCTGCAACTGAATTTCATTGGCATGTTGAGTTGAATGAGGAAGCAAAAGAGATTAGAAGTTCATCTTGATTGGAAGGTCATATTTGCCCCTCATTTTATCAGCTAAGTGCTGATTTTGGTTTTTTTCCTTACAGCAAACTGAAGCTGTATCTGTGCAGGCCCTACTTGAGGCCAGGGAATATTCCATGAGCACTGCAGCTTGGTCATCCATAGTGCTAAATTGTTAGAGTGGTTCCTGGTGCCTGGGATAGTTGGTACTTCTTGTAATGATTTGTAGGCACAGCCCAGGAACTGGCAGGGACCAGAGCCATTCCTGACTGGCAGTTTTCATGTGGCCACCCTGCCTTGGAGGCTGAGAGTTCTTGATAGTCTGAACATGGGCTCTTCTGTGCCATATGGGCTTGGCATGTTTAAATTGCTGCTGATGGGAGCTGGCTGAACAGTTGTGGATTGTGAGTTAAGGGTGGAGAATTAATTATGGGGGCTGAAGTTTGTTGCATGCAGTTTGGCATCTTTTTCGCATAGCTGTGCTTCATAGCGAGTATCAAGAAATCAAGGTGGGTTTTTTTTTGAATGTAAGAAACACCCAATGCTTCTGCTGAAGTCATTACACTGAAAAGAGAGAAGTCTGCACTGAATTCCCAGGGACATGGATGGTGATCTTAAACAGCACAGCTGTTTGGAAATCACCTACTAACTTCATCATGGGGTCATTATATTCAATAGTCTTTTGAAACAGAAACAATGTTCTCTAGTAACTGGGTTTCTAGATGAATCAATGTTGTGACTGTTCTCTACCTAAAAGAGAAAATAGTGCAAGTAGAAATAGATTGATAGGTTAGCATATTTGAGAACATCCTGGGGTTTTATGTGAATCTGTCTTTTTCTGAATCAGTTTATTGTAATAAGACACTTGTATTAAAAAAGAGTTGAGACATGTATTTAAAATTTATTGATTTAGCATATGCTCAATATAATAAACTTAGGCTGGGATAGAACTGACAATTAAACTGCAAACGTAAGTGACAAAATTTTTACCTCATTATAGACTGTTGTACTAATAAGCTGAAAAGAATATGTAGAAGGGTGGCTAGTTACTTAAATCCTGCAAATGCATTGATGTCCTGCATTTCAGTCATTTATAAATACATTTTCTGAACATCTAGCTATCTGCCTCTGATCGTTGTTTGTTCATTTCTTGCCCATTTTAGTGTGCTGCGTAGCATAAAATCTTAATTTGTAAAGGAATAAAATTTAATGCATCTTCAAGAGCTTTCAATGCTGATGAAATTTCTTCATTTTGTATCATTTTTATGTATCACAACCTTTCATGTATTTTATTAGTTGGGGAGAAAAAAATCTGGTTTTCTTAGACAATCAAATATGTTCCTCTGAATATTTTAATAGCTTTTGTGGTTTTTTTACCCCAGAAAACAACATGTCTGAGAGGGAAACTCCAGTATTTTCTTCACAGTGCCTTTCCACAATATTATGGGTTTTTTTTTCTGACAGCTTGCCAAAGAGTCTTTGTTCATCTTGTAAATACCAATGATTTGGTTATTACTAGGCTTGTAATGACCCACAAGTATGTGACCTTAATTGGGACATGGAGATTCCCTGGTTCTGATGCCTGGGGTTTTTTTACTGATTTTTAGAAGACCCCTGTATGTTTTCATTTCTGAAAATATATGGTGTTATCTTTTGCTCTGTGAGAGTATTGGGATAGTTGTGTTCTTCTGTGTTTTACAAACACTTTTTAGAAGTTTTACAGGTGATGTGAACCATCTTGCTTTTTGCTTTATGGTAGTTAAACAAAGTATAGTATGAACTATTGAACCATCCTCATAGTATGCCTTGCCCAGGTTTGAGGCTGGTGTGGTGTGAAGTGAGCAGGGAGGAGAAGGACAGTATAAAGCAGTACTTCTGTCCAGCCTGAGTAATTTCTGCCCCTAGGAGAGCTGAAATAAAAGAAACTGATACTCTGCACCTTTTTTAAATATAACATTTCTAGTTAGGTGAGCTGTGGCTGTTCATGGCAGCTTTGGCTGTTAATGTGCAGTTCTTGTAAATTGGAAGCAAACAGAGCCCAAATGACCTTGCAAAAGAGCAGAAATAACAATTTACTGAACCACTGGCACTATCAAACTTCATTCTTAATATATTGTTGAGAAAAGGATGCCAAAACCTCTCTCTGTGAGGTCACTGATCACCTTAAATTACCTCCTGTTGTTTGGATTCTCCTGGAAACTGCTAAAAACCATACAAATTTAGAAAAGGCTTTTTTTTCCAGAGGATTTCATACAGCTCCAAGCCATTTTTTATTTCTTTTTCTTTTTAAAGTTGTGGGACATACCATAGAAAACATTCTCCTTTTTTTACACTAAAAGAAACCAAACACAAATCTTTAATATTACAAGAATTTTTGAAGAGCTGAGTCACAATCAAGAAACTTACTTTTGAGGATTTGACTGGTGATTCTCGATCTTCTCAGTGTACATTGAAGTCATATCTGAATTCATGAAAGTATGTATGTAGAGTTTGCCTTTTTGTGGACATCAGCTGCCCTTTTAGTTCAGACCAGTCAGGTAGGTGTTTCAAGAGAAATGGCTCATAAAATGAGCCCCAGTGCTCTAAAGGAGTTCACTCAGTGGAAATGCCACCGTTCCCTGCTTATTGCAGAATGGGTGGAGTGGACGACCTTTAAAGGTACAAATTATTCTGCAGAATTATTAGGGTTGGAAAAGATCTCTAAAATCATTAAGTCCAACTGTTAATGTAGCACCACCTTGTTCATCACTAGGCCGTGTCCCCAGGTGTCACATCCACAAATCTTTTGGATCTGCTGACTGACAATGGCTGAACATGATCCAGTGTGTTTATCAGTCAGCACCCCCAGGTCCTTTCCTGCTGGGCAGCTTTCCAGCCTCTCTTCCCAAGCTTGTAACACTGCATGGATTGGTTGTGTAGGACCTGGCACTCCATTTTGTAGAACCACATACGATTGGGCTGGTCCATCAGTCCAGCCTGTCCAGATCCCCCTGCAGAGCCTTCCTGTCCTCCAGCAGATCAACACTCCCACCCAGCTTAGCATCATCTGTGGATTGGCTGGCTCAGTCCCCTCGCCCAGGTCATTGAAGATACCAAGCAGGACTGGCCCCAGCCCTGGGCCCTGGAAATCACGGCTGGTGACTGGCTGCCAGCTGGATGTAACTCCACCGATTGCCACTCTCTGGGCCTGGCCCTCCTGCTGGTTTTCTACCCAATGTATGGTGCACCCTTAAGCCCTGCAAATATTCCAAAAACTGCCCCTGTCAGAAGGCATGTACTTTTTATGTCTTTATTTTAAGTAAGCAAGCAACGAAATAAAAATCTCTCTGATGATTAAAACAGTTATAGTCTTAAGTCTGTTGCCTGAAATTAGGAGGATTTTCTTTTCTTCCTGTGAAACAGAACAGAAGCAACCGCTGTGTATTATATAATAAGTGTCCTTTAAACCTTCTCATCTCCCCAGTTATGGAGGCCTGGTGTCTTTTAAACAAGAAACTGTTGCAGTAAAGTGCCAATGCTTCTGGTTTGTGCAGTAGCAGCACAAGTATAGTTTTTTATAGGTGACAAGCATTGCTTTGTTAACAAAACATACTGCTACAATTTGTTTAACATCCCAGTTTATAAACAGAATATATGTCTATATTGTGGTGTACAATCAGCTTACAGGTTGGTTCCAATAAGTCTCATCTTTGCAATTGTAAAAAACTGAAATCTGAGGTACAGTTAAGCCCAAGCACTAGTGAGTTCCATGAGCACTTGCAAATTCCCCCCTGATTAAATAATGCCAAATACAGAAAATTTACTTCTAGGAGCATGATGTGAAGTATCTTGGGTTTCAGTACCATTGAAATGCAGTCATTGCTGATAGCTTTACAAATAGAATATGCCTTGTAGAATTTCTGCTGGTATTTTAAAAGGATTATTGATATAAATAACTATTTTCAGTGTCTTGTCATTTCTTTTGTTTAATTTTTACTTTCTTTTGGTCTCTTGTATCAAGGTGAAAAAACAAGCTAATTGCTAGGAAAGTATATTTTATAGGCTTAAGAATTGTTTTACAGTGTTGTAATTTTAAGAGCTGGTGATCTAATAGCAAAAATATCAAGTTGAGCTAGATGACATATGAAAAGAGAATATCCATTTCCAGCTGAAGGGAAAAATCTGTCTTGATAGTGTCATTGTGCTGATGTTTGAGTATTGCAAACAGTTGTTTGCCCTCACTGAATTACTGAAAAATTTAAATCACTACTTTTTCCTTCTACCTCCTGGTAATAAAATCAAGGAACAATCTTTTTTCCATTTCCATTCTCAGTCTTCTCACAAAATTAAGGGGCAGTTATTTTTGGAGACACAGATGAGAATTGGTATTTATCTCTGCTGTCCTGTACAAAAAAAAAATAGTGATTTTATGTTGTTTTTCTTTACTTTCCATTCACATGGAATCACAGACATCCGCTAATGACCTGGGATCTTAGCCAAGAGCTAGCGGCGGTGGGAGAAAATGCAGGATATTTATAACTTCATTATAATCCAGTATTTATTCCTTGCTCTCTTCATTGCAAGGGAGATATCATTCTGTATAAAAAAACCCACTTAACTCTCACAGTATTTATTTTGCTCATTTTAAGAGGATATCAGTAAAAATGCTCTGCCTTTTTTTTTTTTCTTTTTTTCTTTTCAGTAGTCATTCAGGCACAGATAACGATGGTATCACAACATTTAAAGTGACAAACTTACATTATTTTTCTGGCATGAAGTAATATCTGGGACAGGGGAGTGAGATGTCTGAACATCTGGCCATAGAGTAAAACAGTGTGACTGTAGAGAATACTGTGTTGCTTCTTCCAGTTGTGACATTAGCCTTTGCTAGATCTTTTGAAAAGCTGAAGATTTTACCTTCCCCCATGGTTCCCTTGTTGAATGGTCTGGCCCAGAAGTCACTTGGGAAGAATTTTCCTTCATGGGGTATTGCTGGCACTGGTCTAAGTCACAATGTTACTGTTCTGCTGTTGGAGATTCACAGCACAGAAATAAAATCTGTACCTCTGCCATCCAACCCAGCACTCAAACCTGTAGTGCCAGGTTCCTGGGAGAGAGAAATGAAACCACTTAATTTCTCATCCGCTCATTAAGTGGTTTGTAGACAGTGTTGCAAGTTGTATGTAGCTAGCCATTTGCTTCCAATTTTCTTCCTTTCCCTAAGGAAGTTTACTAGTTTTTATCCAGTTTTAAAGACCCCAAAACCACAAAATGCTATATGTAATCTTAAAGTATTCATTAATAAAGCAAAAATTTGTCAGGTGTTTTTCAGTATAGAAAGCTTTATTATGACAAATTGAACTGAACTGAACTAAATCAATATTGACATAGTGTCAAATGCTGTAGAGTTTGGATTATATGGCTATTACATTAAAATTGCTCTTCTATAAATCAGTGATAACACAATAGGAATCCCTGTTGGAAAGGAAAAGAGATGAGAGGTATGTGCTTTAGTACAGGTAGAGGAAAATACACAAGTTGATGTTTACAGCAGAATACCAGCAATTTTATAAAACAGAAAAGAAAAAAGTAGAGAGTGGAGTTGTGCCCCTGGTGATGAAGCAGTTTAGAATTTTTAAAAGTTCAGGTTCTATCAGAACATTTATAAATTAGACTAATGTGCTAAGCACGGATTTTTTTCCTATTTCAAAATGTGAGATTTTTTAAATGAGTGAATAAATGAATATTCAAATAAAACAATTATACAATAATTGTATAATTCAGCAATAAAATGGCAGGAATGTAAAACTACTATTCAGCCTAATCAGAATCCAATATTCTCCTTCCTGTTCCCCCTACAAGAACAGTAGTTTTGTCACATATTATCTGTGAATTTCTCCAGTATTTTTATTTTATGGTTTCTCCTAAATATTTAATTGAACTTGAATTTTCATGCTGTTAAGTTTAGTGTGTGTATGTACATTACCAAACAGAGCAGACAATTTTTGCACTGGAAGAAAATTACACCTGATAAGATGAACAAAGAAGTCATTGTCTCTCACAGGGAGAATTAAAGCACAAAGGGATTTAAGGACACACAGGAAGTCTGTTGGCAGAGCCAAGAACAGAACTGTCTCTTAAGTTCTGGTGCAAATGCCTCTGCCAGGGGCCAAGCTTCTTGAGCTGGAGAGAAGCCGTCCCATTCACAGCCCTGCTTCCGGTGGGACTGGGAAAAAGAAACTGAAAAGGCAGGATAGAGAGAAGGAAAAGAAATAATCCTGGTTGTGAAGCTGTGGCCTCTTGTTAAGAGAGAAAAACCGTTCCCAAACTAACCAACCGATGCCTTCCCCCCTTCCGCTTTATCCCATTCAAACCAAGAAGTAATGTTGCTGAAGTAATCCAAATGTCACAGTAGAGGGTTCTGTGCAACTGATCAGCATAATGTGCTTCCCTCAGCTTGTGCTTTCTCTGGCCATGTACAGAAAGCTCTTCGGCTGACATTTGTGTAATATTTGTTAGGACAAAACATGTGCAGAAAAAGCCTTGCATTATTGGAACAACCTCCTAGATTTTTACATATTCCTTCCTTGCATTCTCTTTCTGCCTTTTTATTTAAATTAATCTTGAGGGAATTGTAAAGATTGTGGGATGAAGGCTTTCATTATTTTGGCAGGAATTGCTTGGTTCTGCATAATTCTATTTAATGAAATATTTTTTTCCGCCTTAAATCTGAGTCTTGGTTGCTACATTCGAGATGTAGCAGCAATTTAATTAAACACAATTTAGTTGTAACACAAACAGCAACAGCTTGAGGCAGGCAGGACTCTGGAAGGAAAACACACCAAATATGAGATGCAGCATATCTGTAGTTCATAGTGGAGACTGTGGCAAACAGATACTGCAGGACTCTTAAACTTCATACAGTTACTCAAACTGCCCTGACCTATTGGCTGAGTGTGATTTTGTTTGTATAGTAAATAACAGCACACGTTTAATACTTAATTCATTTTGTAGCTGAGTCTACTGCAATTGTCTTGATACTCTGAAGCTTTCTATCTACTGGTGAGGAAGTTTTCCCTTATCTTGTTTGCATGGTAAATCTTTAATGGAAATCAGGCTGTTGAGTTTTTTCATCATTTATAAAGTCACTTGTTAGTTCTGTGGTCAAAAGTAGCTTTTGGCTGTATGTCTTGCTTCTACTGAGTCTTCTCCACTTTCATTAAACTGGGGTATTTTAAAGGCTATTTTTAAATTGTTCTGTGCAAGAAGATAATTGTCTTTTGATTTTGGTCCTGTTGGGCCAAAACAAACCTGTGGAAATTTATCTTAGTTTTCTAACTTTAGCCTAATGTTTTTCAGTAAAACTGGATTAGTTTTTGTGAGTTGTCAATGTTGATGCTTGTGGACTATGCCTGTAATAAGTAGCAATTTTATTTATTCAAAAATCCTTTTTTATTCTTTTTTTTTTTTTTGCCTTTAGCAAGTAAACTCTCTTGAAATTTCTGAGGTTTCCAAGTTTGATTTAGTGTCCTAATGTTGCTATTATAAATTGACCATTTCAGACATTGGCAAATAAGAAAACAGTGCTCTCCAAATAAGACTTGATAAACTATTTTATTGACTTGTTACTCCTAAAAGTTGTAGCTTCCTCCTTCTGCTTTCCCCTCCCTTTTCCTCTGTTTCAGTCAAAGTTCATTGCTCTTGTTTGTTCATTGTTCTCAAAGCAAAATGCAGGCCTTACTTTCCAGAAATTACTTAGGGGAAAAAAAGCCCAAAGTGCCAGAAAATGCTTATTTATCGATATTGATCCATTACATTTGCAAACTTGGCATTACCTGCCGTACCTGGAAGTTTACTGGATTTTTTTTTATGTGACTCTGAGGCTTGGCTTGAGTGACTTGGAAAATCATTCTATTTCCCAAATCATTAAACCCTAAAGCATAACAGTCAATTCACTGTCATTTAAAACAATTGCTTTTTCTTGCATTTAAAACAATTGCTTTTTCTTTCTTCTTGCGATCCAGGTTCTGATTGGATTAAGAATGAAAAGTTTCATGCTCAGGAAATTTATATTGCCAAACCTTCATCTCTGATAGAATGACCCCATTATCTTGAAAATTAAAGCATTTATTAGTCTGAGAGGGACACTATCAGAAAATAAAGGGAGCCCCTTCCACCTACAATGTAAAATATTTATTTGTTGTTATCAGCTGTGCTAGGTGTGTATCTACTCAATGCAGAGTAATTCAAAGAAAAGTCAAAGGTACTGTTACTAACTGAGCCTTGTGTTACAAAATCAGTAGCATTAGTTTGAATCTCATGCATTAGAGAACTGTTTCATTATCTCCAGCCTTTGGAGGAACATATGAACAACTGATGTTCAGCACACTTGTGTCTGTCTTAGTGTCTGTCACAGAGAGGTTATAGATTCAAGAGATTACCCACAGGCCATTGGTTTGATAATAACTAAGGAGTCAAAGAATATAAAAGGAAAAAAGTCTTTATAATATGCACAGGCAGTTGGGAGAAATGAATATGCTAAAACTTTTTTCCAAAAATAAATAGGCCTTTTTAAAAAGAATTTGAAAAAAAAAGGCTTCACACTCTTAAAATCTGATCAAAAAATTCACTGTAAACTAAAGTCCCAAATCATTACTGTTAATAAAAGAAATCTGAAAATTCTTTGACTTTTGGTGAGTAACTGGATATGCTCCATGCCATATTTTACTTCTTAGCAGTAGAACAAAATATATTCCAGAAAAACAAATGCAGTCATCTGTCTGCTGATGCATACTTATACACAGACATGCAGGTCTAATGTGATAAAATGTGATATAATCTCAGGCTAATAAATAAGGTATTTTTCAGTGTCTTGAAAATTCATTATTTAAGAAAGACGTAAAAAAACCACTATAAATTTTGACTTTTAAGCTAGCAAAGGAGAGCTGAGAAAAGATTTCTGATTCTGCTGTCCAAATGGGAAAGAATCATAACAGATCACCTCTTAAAAATCTCCTGGTAGTGAAAAAGATTGTTATGCTCGTTACTCACAAACCTGATTTCAAAACATGTTCCCAATTTCTAAAAATGAAGAGATTTACTACTTTAGTATTGTGAAACTCACTTTACGAAGCTTCATGCAACAAGGAGAAGAAATTACTTCTGTCACTTGGTCATCACTTTCTTAGAAGGTGGTTTCCTTCTTTGAAATCTTCTAGGCTCCTCCAATTTTTTTATCTTTTGGTAAGACAAGGTGCATTTCCAATTGATATTCCTCATATATCATTTTAAAAATGCACTGTGTGGAAAGGTTAAAATTCTCAAGTATTCTTGAAGAAGCGATCCAAAACCATATCTCAGTTTGTTCTACCAAATTTTATTTTGTTTTGAATTGAGTAATAAATCCTAATTTTCTTGTCAGGGGTGACCTCATACTAACTGCAAATTTTTGGTGTGGATTTACTTTGTGTTCCATGCTGACTTCAGTTTATACTTCATAATTTTTGATTTCCAAAAGTTTCAGAGGTTGTTTGCAGAGTGGCACATTCATTTAACCTTTAATACATTTGTATTTCAAAAGAAATAAATAGTCAGTCTTTCTAGTCTTCAGTTTAAATAGGATTATCTCAATGGTGATCATTCAACAGCTGTCTTAATGCCTTCTCATAACTTTTTCAGAAAGGCATTTTTTTCCCACTGTTAGGATGGTTGACAAGTGAGAAATTGTAGAATATTTCACAGATCACCATGGGGTATGGACCACATACAGCAGGGCAAGTGCAGGGCAAAGACATGGCAAAGCCAGTTAGGGCTTTGTTGAAAGGCTCGTTCTTGCATGGAACAAAGTGAACAGTGCCAGTCACGCAGAGCAGCCATGCAGGGAAGACAGAGCTGTCTCAGCCAAATGCTGTGTTCTCTGCAGGAAACCATATCCAACTCGTGTCCCTTGAAAACCCTCATCTTCCTGAAGTTTCATTTCAAATGTGAGACTTGGAAGAATCCCAGAAGGATCTTCTTTTCCCTGCCACCCCCACCTTGTGATCAGCAAAATCTGTGATTCAGTCTATTGTAGCATGAAATATGTTAGTACATATGCCCAGAATGATTAATTAGAGGACTTTTTGTATAATCTGCAACTGTTATTATTGATGGGTATTTGGACTAATGCCTCTGATATTAGAAAAAGCTTTGATTTCAATTACTCTCCTTCCTTTTTAAACAAGTAATAAATTGATTGCTGTGCTTCACTTCTCCATTTTTTCTGTAGTACACCAAAACAAAGAGGGCTTTCTGAATAAATTGAGGCTATATTCAATTAAATTAATTGTAATTTATCCTCCCAAAAGGAGAGAAATTTACCAGAAATAAGAAAGACAAAACAGTACAAATCAGCTTTTAATAGAAGTTCAGTAATTTTTTTTGGAAATTCTGATGCATCACCATCCTAGGGTTATGTTGCTGTTTCCAGAGTATCCAATTTTGCTTGTATTGTATGTCTTCTTTCAAGGCCTAATTAAAAAAGGTCTGATTTGAAACATATTTGAATTAAAGTGTCTGAGTAACCACTGTATTTAACACAGAGTAAATGTAACAGCTTTAACTGAGACTGGAGTTAGAGGCTCTCCTTTCAGAGAGTCCAAGGTACTCTTGGAGAGAGGGCATGCCCAATAATTTGCATTAAGCCATAGATGGCTTAAATTGCTGTGGATGTTCTAAAATCACAAGGAAATATATGAGCACTAGTGAGAACACCCCACAATCTTCTACTCATGGATAGCATTATTCCTACTTTATCTACAGGAAAGCTGAACCATGAAAATGCTAAATGAGTTGCACAATGTTGTACAAAAGTTTCAACAGAGCAAGAAGTAAAATACTGTTGTTCTAAAATACCAGTTCAATGTCCAGATGACATTGATTAGTATTGCTATCCTGAAAGCTTGCCACCTGTGAAGATTTCATTTTATTATACTTAGCTCAGTTACTAACTCTCAAAGATCCATTGTGAACTTTCGGAAAGGAGTACAGCACTTAATGAGGAAACTATCACAGAATCAAATATGTCTCTAGGCAGCATTTATCCCTGTTGTTAGAGGTTCTACCATGTGAAGTATGGGTTTCTAAATTGATGTGGAGTCCTCCAGCTGCTTTTAGTACAATGAGCCATGCAAAATTCCTGAATTTATTCAATGCTGATACTCTGAAATGGGCACAGTATTGCCTTGCTCCCTTACTTCAAGAGAATTCATCCTATAATTCCTTAGTCCTTTATACTGCTTGGCTCCAATCCTCTGCCAATCTTCAGAACTAGTTCTTGCCATCTTGAATTTAGATCAATTCTTTCTTTCCTCCTGCTGCTTACTTCACATTCCCAGCTACTTATTTCACTGAGGTGCTCACAGAGGAGGAGCTTTCTCCTTTGAACTTAAGTGTCCTGTCTTAGAGATGTCCTGCAAGTTTTACGTGCTAACCAGGTAGGGAAGAGATCCTGGTGGTGCTTCTACTGAGGGAAAGTTCAGTGTTCACTGGAATTCAGTGATTCAGATGAGAATAACTTTCCCTGGACCCTGAGCCCTTTTAACTTCTCTGCAGGGCTTCTACTTGCCTGATAGCCCAGTTTGCTGCTCACAAGCAATTTTGTATATGCTCAGAAGCACCCCTGCCCTGGATCCCTTGACCATCACCTTGGGCTCTGCTCCTAATTAATATTCCTTACCTTAATACTTCTCACCCTAAACATTCCTTGCTGAGTTTTACACAACCCTGCAGACCCACCCAAATACCCCAAATTCTCCTGTTTCTTTTTTTCCCCTCCAGATTGTTGGCTGTGAAGTCCAGGTTGGCCCTCTCCAAAGCTCTACTTCAGTTTCTTACTGGCCTCCAGTAGTGACTGGAGAGTTTGTCTCTATCTTTTTTATCCTTTGTCTATTACATTTGTATCCCTGTTTTGTTCATGGCTTTCTCTGTATGCTTTGAATGGGAAAGTTTCTTGAGCTGATAATCCTAGTGAAGCAGGTGCTCTGACATGCCATGTACCCCTACAAATACAAACAGGGGTAGTCAAATTTTGCCAAATAGGAATTGATTGTTATTGATTCTTCAGCTGGAAATTAGCATCTTGTCCTAGTTTGAGTTGAAATATGATCTGAAAACTAAAATCTCAGGAGAGAATTTTCAATCTGCTTTCTGAGCAGTTTAGGTGAAGTGGTGATCAAGGATTTCTTTTTCTATTGATTTTTGTATCAGTTTTAGTACATTTATCTGTTCACTGGAGAAGCAAATAACTTGGCAGTGGATGAGATTTCACAGCACTGAAACACTGAAATCCTATGCATCTCTGTCTATATACTAACCAGCTTTCAATGTGAACAGCAAAATCATTAATGCTTGTAACATCTCTTTTGCAAGGCCAAAGTGTGCAGAGGGGTTGGCAGCCTGCCTGCTAGAACTTTTGATCCACAATGCACTTCCTGGCAAACCTTACTAGGTGTCCTTTCAGCTGCTCTAGGGCAAGGCTTTGATGCCCTGAGAACGTGATCACAATGTGGGTCACAGCTGATGACAACAACAACAAAAAGAAGGAGTAGTAGAAGAAATAACTGGTCAGATCTTGCTGTATGGGTAGTTTGGCAGTGTTGGCCCAACTTTAGCAGCCACAGTAAAACCAGTGCAAGTTTTGGAAGTCCTGAGAGGCTGACAAGGATTTGGTGGAAAGAGGTCCTGGCTCTGCAGTACAAAGAGCAGAAAAAGACACATCACTATGTGCTTGGTGTGAAGAGAAGGTGAAGCGTGTAACCTTTGGTGGTGTCACTTACTGACCAGATGGGTCAGATAGAAATATTGCTTGGGTGAAATCTGTGTGCAGATTAGACTTTGCTTCTGATATGTAATTTTTATGCTGAATTTATGTAATTGCATCAAAGAGCCTTGATCATGTGATCATTTCTGTCACATTTATGATGAGAACAGTAAACACTTGGAGTAGGAAAGATCCTCAAGAATTCACATAGTCTGAATATAAAATAAGAGATAGCAGGCAGGGAAGCACTTAAACAAGACTGCTCCTTGTCAGCACCATGCTTGGAATACCAGCATCTTAAGGAAGATCTAACAAGTGAATGCTGAGCACTCAGCATTGAATCTGATCAAATAGAAAAGCAAATGTATGAAGATCCTTGTTCCCATGGAGTTATTAAAGGAGCGAGACCTGCAGGTGATAAAGAGTGTTTGCAGGGAGACACATTGTTCACAGACTGTTTTATTTTTCTTGGTCTTTTCAGGTGTTCCAGGACCTTGGCACTTCTGTGTTGTCTGGTGCATTTAGAGGATACAACATCTGCCTCTTTGCATATGGACAGACAGGTTCAGGAAAAACTTACACAATGATGGGAACACCTGTGAGTTACACCATTCATTTTTAACTTAGGGTTGAGGACAGGATGTCTAGCAGAAACATTGCTTTATTTTTAAACAGTGGTTGTGGTGCTTGTTGAGCAGGATGCATCTACATATTTTATTTGGTTTTTGAGTGTATAAAATGTGAGCCTTTACGTTTAGGTTAAAAATAGTGTATCAGGTAAAAATATTCAAAAGTATGGTGTAGTTTGAATATTTATTATTAGATAATCTTCTTACATATGAATCTTATCACAGAGTTAGAGGACAAAAAGATCAATACCCTATCTAGGTCTGGATTTTAGAAACTGTAGCCTGGATAATACAAAGAATTCATTCCTGTGTGATATTTTGGCAATCTGACCTATGCTGAGATTAAGTTACTTTCACAAATAAAACTGGATACAATTCACAGTAATAGTTTTGTAACAGGCTTGACTATACTTGGAATATTGGCCTGTGGAAAGCAATACTTCCCTTTTGGTTTTGGCATGCTTTTGAATGGAATTTACAGAAGCTGTGACATTTTAAGATTGTCTACCAGACACCACCTAAAGTGCATTTTAATCTTGCTAATCAGATTGATAGAGTCAGTTGATGATTTCCTGTGTTTTGCTGCAACAGAAGGCAATTCAATTTTTATCCATGGATATTCCTAGCTGTTGCTGAAACATACTGCTATTTTTAAGGTGAAATAAGGGCAAAATGTGTTTAAACCCCAAAGATAAGAGGCCTGTTCTAACATAGTTTGTTCTTTTCACAAGAGTTTGGAATTTTAAGATTTTATTTTCTCAATAGACATCAAGAATGGGATTTAGTTATATTATTACCAGATTGTCTAATAATTTTATGTAAAATCAAGTTTTATGTCATAAAAGCCTGAAGAATTGTTAAAATTTGGGTTAATAGGTGGCAAAGTAGGCTATTTGTATTACCCTATTTTAAAAATACCTTAGCAATTCAGAATGGCCACCATTTGAAATTATCATTATTTTCAAGGAAATTTCTGGATGTTGTGTTTCTAAGAGACTTCTCACTTTAAAATAATTTCTTTCTCCAATGCAATTTGAACTGATCTTTAATAACATGTGTTCACTGTGAAACAGCGTTCCACTGTTTGGTATAAACACAACTTTTGTCCATGGTGGTCCACTTGATGAACCTGGATTTTCTTCTTTTAACACAGTTTCAAGTGTGCCTTCTGAAAAAAAGCTTTTCATGCGATTCAGCAAGCAGAATGCACCTAAGCCCTGGTGTCTTTCCCAGGGTGTGTTGGCACTGCAGTCACTAAAGTGTGAGCAATCATGTCATAGGGAGACTTCATCACACAAAACCACACTGCTACTTCAGTGCTGTGTAGACTGTTTGGGCAAAATTTAAATCACCTAGTTTGGGTATTGTTAGCAGCCCCATATCCTGTTCTCTCTCAGAGAGAAAATCTGTGAATCTAGAATATAAAGCTGTTCCAAGGCTCCTCTGTGATGCCAAAGCATGAAGAAATGGAAGTAGAATAAGGAAAACCCAAAAATATTCATGAGCAATCAGCCTAGTTTCAATGTTGGCTTGGCTTCATCTAGTCTGCAACACCCCTGACATAGACATGTCCAGTATCATTGCATCAAACAGCTTTGGGGTTTAACCCAAGCCTCTAAACTTCTCATCAGTGCTGTGTGCGTTGCTCTAAAATTACTTTTGGTATAAATAGCCAAGCTGTTCTGAACTACACTCCATGGTTGTTTGTGTTGTAATCCACCACTATGTTCTGTCCTTTTCTTATAACTTGGCTTTTGTTTAAAAGTAGGTTTTGCATGAATGCTAGAAAATATATTATTTAATTTTTTTCTGTTTATTATTTGAAGGCATCCATTGGTCTGACACCTCGTATATGTGAGGTATTTTTTTTTTTTCACTTGCATTTGTTTAAGCAGCTAGATTTTCTTAATGTATTTTAAATTCACATGAAATTCTCATTTGTGAAGGGCCTCTTTTCAAGGAAGAATGATTACTCAGACCAGATGGCATCGTGCAGGGTAAAGGTCAGGTAAGTGTGTCACTGTCTTGGACAAGAATATGAAAGCTTTTAACAACATACTTCTGTGACTGAACAAAGTAAGACTAGTTTATTTTGTTTCTGTTTTCTTAGAAGATAGTAGTTTTTGCATGAGGGGAAAAACAGAGGAATGGTGAGAAAGTATTGGATTTAGTTTTCCATCTAAGTATAGTTCTTTGGATTCTGTGCGTTCACTTTTGTATAAACAGCTGAAATAGGAATGCAGTGAAAATTTACTTGCTTTGTTTAACTCCTAAATTGAGCCATAATCCTACATTCTGGTTTTATTCATCATTCCCCTGGACCTAATAAAGCATTGTGTTTGGAAACCTGGGGATTTGAGCTGACCAGTGCAAAAAATCTATGTGAGAGTCAGTTACATTGCCTAAATATACAGTTACTCCTTTTGTTTTGTTTTCAGTTGAGTGAATTTAACTTTCCTTTTTTTTTTCTTTTCAGTTTTCTTGAAATCTATAACGAGCGTGTCCGAGACTTGTTGAAACAGTCAGACCGAAAGAAACCTTACACGCTTCGAGTTCGAGAGCACCCTGAGACAGGGCCTTATGTACAAGGTGAGATACATGTGGGCTTCACATGTAGCATCAGAGCTGCAGGTGTGGATGTATCTTTGCATGTGTTCCTGCAGTGATGGTAACTGCCTCTGCTCTTCAACGGTTACTTTTCTCAAATATTTTTCTTGTTGTGTGATCACCTGTAGCACACTGAAAGCTTTGCCTCTGTTATCCGACTGGCTGGATATCCTCTATTGTCTGTCTTGCCAGCCATAGGTCATATGGGAGCCATAGTATTTTCTTTCTTTATTTAAAAAAAATATTAACTGAATAAAGAAATCTACCAGCATTAGCTCTAAACGGGTTCTCTAGACCAGCCTAAGGTCCCTTCATACCTGTTTCATACCTGACAGCAGAATATACATTAAAAAAACCCCCAAAAAGTAGATAAATTCAACTGTTTGATGTTGCAGGGCAGGCTGTGAGAAGGAATGAAAATCTCACCCAAGTGTAAACCTAACAAGCTTCATTTCCAGTTGTCAGCTTTTTCAGTTGTTTTTCTTACTTTAGTTCTTACCTTCTCTCTCAGTGTTTTCTCTACTTCCAGTTTATTTTCAGTTTTGAATGGTGCTTTCGCCTCAAGGTCTCACACAGCTTTAAATTGCATTTTGGCCTTTGGTATTTTGTAAATTGATTGGTTCCTGGTGTAAAGTTTGCCAGCTACATTGCCATGTGTCTGACCAACAGTTGACAAAAACGACATCACAGAATCAGTGCACCAGTATAAAATCATACAAAGTCGATTTATGGTGGAGATCAGAAGGAAGAGTGTTTTCCAAACTGGGGCTTTGTGTAGAAAGTAAATGCATACATTTCCTTTTCTTCTTGCCTTACATCCAGTGGACAGAATTCCAGAGCAACCTCTGGTATCACTGATTGTGCAACTGCTTGGCCACCAAGTGAGTAGTAATACCTACGGGGTATGCACTTAGTATACAAAATGCATATCACATAGAATTTTATGGACCCTTTCACATCAGAGCAAATGCTGATTTGTCCTGGCTTCTAAATAGAGTCCTTGTCTCCGTTTAGTGAATTTCTCTTGTTCTCCCTAGTTGACTTTTCTCCTTGTTTTTCTTTATTACGGCATTACACATAACACACGTGGTTATCCTTCCTCCAGAGATTAAAGGAAGATGTAACAACAGATAGAGAGACTTGACTGTGTGATTGGATGGAGCCCAGCTCTGATTCCTTGGACACCTTCTATATTGGTGTCATAGTACATCTAACAACCCATGGCTGTTACGAAATCCTCCTCTCAAAATTTGAAACCAGCACTTGCAAAGTGTTGAACTTTCATGGTTCTGTACACAAGGGCCTATCAGACATTCTGGGTGTTTCAGCTGTGCTTTCCCAGCACATCAGCATCCTGCTTTAAGGAGACTTGGAAAATAATAGATGGATTGATGGTCTCATTAGTATGGCAAACATAATTCTTTGAAAAGCAGATTCATAGGCATTTGGCTTTTATTGAGGGCTTTCCAAGATTCTCTTTCTACCTGCTCGTTATTGGAGAACTTCATTGTTGATGTTTCTTTTAGCAGCTGTGCATTCACCACACAAGAAAGGGTCTTTAAACTCCTTCCTTCCTTGGCATTTCTTTTCTCAGGCCTTATATCTCCAGTGATTCCTTGGCTGCATATAATGGAGTTTCCCCATTTCAAAAGAAAATAAAGTTATAGCTTCTGCCAATGGGCTGGCTTGCCTTTTGTCACTGTTTTGTCTTCATCTGGAACCTTCCAGGCCAATTCTGCCACTTCTTCTTTGATTCTGTTGTAGTTGCTGTTGTTGTTGTCAGGTTTATGGGGGGGGGGGGACAGTTGTTTGTTTGTTTCTATTGTGCTTTTTCTATTTAGCCATTTTGAATAAGGATTTTGTACTTGGATGCAGCTGAAATTTTTTACTGAAAAAATTTATGCTAGAGTTTTGAAATATGCCAATAAAGTTCCCAGTTGATTAGATTTTGTAAACTAAGAGGAAAAGATAATGGGAAAAGATTACCCTAAATAATGTTTGCCACTTTTGGCCATAAAAACAATTTGTAAATTCAGTTTGAATAATGTATTTTAGATTATTCATTCCTTCTGTACATTATGACAGCCTCAGAAAAGAATTGTGTTAATGCCTGTAAGTAAAACTTTATTTTCAATGGTAAGTGTGATTCATGGCTTTTAAAAAAGCTGGTCGCATGCATGAGAAACAAAATATTTTCTCTGCTGAAGACACCATGGGGTGCAATTAGATGCTGTTGTGATACCATGTGAACTGAAGTAATTTCAGGCTGATGAGTCAGTGGCTTAGAGCAAGAGATGAGAGTTCTCTTTTTTTAGACATGTGTATACAAATATATATTAATACATTTGCCTGTGCAGTTTATGCAATTGAGAACTGTGATAGTTTGCTTTTCTTGAGACAGCCCTAGTGTCTATTGTGGAGAGGGACTAATAAAGTGTGATGGAACTGCACTCATTAGCTCACATCAAAAATAAGCAGCAGTGACTTGAACCCAAGTTTGAAGTATAGGCAGCGTGATTTTAATAAGATCAGATTCAAGAAAGCCTCTTGTGAAGAGGTTCACGACACTGGTATAAAATGCCCTTCTCAACTGCACTAATGTGTTGCTGCAATCAAAAATTGCTGAGCTCTGTAATGAGGGTTTTCTATGAGCTGAAGTAGTCTTTGGCAATTTTATGTGTAGTCTCTCCATGCAGGATCAGAGTTCAAGAATAATATTTCCAATAGCTAGACAGCTATGATCAAAATTATCAGCAAGTTTAGTAGGAGAGCTTGCTTTGTATTTCACTTCCAGGCAATTTACTGTATGGGAGAAATGAAAATGGTGCACACCAGCAAAGCTCAGAAATTTCCCATTGTTTCCCATAGATCAAGCAAGTTACGGACTAGTATCTGTATTTGCATCATACTTCTTGCAAGCAATCAGCAACTTTAAGGTTTACTGACTCTTATGAGGAGCTTCTCAGTGTAGTTTTAGTTGTGTGTTTGGTATCAATGACATCTAGAGTACAGTTAGCTGTGGATGATGAGTAGAGAGAGGGGAAAATCAGAAAACTTAATCCCTTTAAGGACACTTAGATGCTCTGGGCAATGCATTTTCCATTTGCAGGTCCAGTCAGAAAGTTCCAGCTCTGAACACTAAGTATTTTAAATGTTTTCTAACCCGTTGATTTTTCACGTGAAGGCTGAGAGATTGTAGCCTTTAAAATGCTGAAAGTGTTTCAGTGCTTTGGATTGGAATCGTTTCAAACTTCTCCCTCACAGATGGTTGCACTGTTAAGGAATCAGCCTCTCTTAAATCAGGAAATGATGCAATCTACTTTATTACTCTGAGACAGATTTCTAGGGGAGATCCTTTCTTAGTCCAAGGCAGATTTCTAGACAAACAAGTGGTTTTGATCTTTCTATGGGACTTGAAAATGACCTTTCTTTTTCTGGCAGCCAACAGAACATCATTTCTTTTCAAGCAACATTTAAAATATTTTATTAACCTTATTTAAAAGCTAACTGTTTTAAACTCTCTGCTAGATTCATAGTTCCTGTGCTTAGGGAAATGTAGGCAGGTAAGAATTTCTTCCATGCTTCCTTTTTATAATGGTATTTTTATTCATTTAAATAAGACCCTGAAAAGGGGTCTGGGAAAACAATGTATGATAGTTTCCATACTCTGAGCTTTGAAGATCCCAGTGCGGCTGGAAAAACAATGGGCCTCTTTCTCAAATGGAAAATGTGATGACTTCTGGAATTAATGTGCTGTAAAGAGACACTAGAGAGAAGAAGAAATACTTTTATTTGAAAATCATCCTATACTTTGTGTGTGTGCAAGTGTTCACACACGCACGCTGCAGTTGGGGGTTTTTTGGAAGTGTGGATGATCCAAAAATCTTTTTTTTCTCTTTATATGTATCAGTTATTAAATGTCTAAAGTAAAATCCCTTCTTTGTCTTAGGTTTTGCTTTCATTTAGAGTTAAGCAAGCTGTTATCACGGAAGGATAGACTCTAACAATATCAGCAGTACCTATTTCAGTCTTCTTGAGTTTCATGTTAATCTTGACTTACATTCTAGCAGTAGAAAAATTATTTGATCCAAATAAATCAATATTTTTTTTCAGTACTTCCCCTTCACCCACAGTTTTGTGGTCTATAGTAAAACAATCCAAACCTAAATCTGTGGAGGGAGAGGAAGCTGCCCTGGATTCCAACTGTGGGATAAAGCATTCTGCTCAGACACATTTTGCTAGCTGTGGTATGACAAAGACTCGCTTCACAACTCAGGTGTTTTTTGAGGAGCCACTGCAGTACAAATGATAAATAATTCTCAGTGACAAGGCATATTAAACTGGGTTTATGGGAAATACAAGCCTGTTGAGGATAATTTCGGTGTGTGCTGGGATTTGCATTTTGCCAGGAGCTGGCAGAGCCTCAGCACAGCAGCACACTGCCCTCCACTGGGGCCCTCTTGGTTGTGACCACCCCTCCAGCACTGCAGGCTCTGAGTGGGGGATTCCTCTCATTTCTTTAGGGGGTTTTCCCCTCCTTAAAAATAGAATCAAATATAAAAAAACAAACAAGTAAAAGCCAACCAAAAACAAACTGAAAGGAGAAGACAAGAAAAGGCCAGATGATTCATATCATTATTTGGGGAGATCCTTCAGAAAGCCCTCTGAGGAGAAAAGTGCATGAAGGTTCCCAAATGCAGGCTAAAGCCTAAGTGGTAAATATTCACAGGGGTTGGTTCCTCGTTCAGTTAGATGACTGAGCAGAGCCATCATCAGGAGGCAATGGCCAAAATCTTTTTTATAGCATCTGTACCCAAGTAGAAGCAGTGACATAGCTGGAAGTTTATTATAGACTTAGGGTTTTTTAAGTACCATAGTTGTGCAGGTGGAAAAGTTCTGATCTTTGAAGTTATGAGGTTTTTTTTTATACTAATGTCACTGCATCAGAAAGATGAACTAGAATTTTTTACTTTATTTTTTTAAAAATTAAATACTTGTATTTTTTAATAACATTTACTCCAGTTTGAGAGACTGCGTGTATAATAGACTGTCATTTCAGCACAACATCCTTATTCTCCTGATGCTGGGTAAATTGTAGGATAAACTGAATGAAACTTCCTGAGAAAACTAAATATTTAACTCTTCTTGAATCTTTGGCAGGTTTGACTCAGCATTTAGTTACAGACTACAAGCAAGTTGTAAAACTTCTAGAAGAAGGAATAGCTAAAAGGTATTTCCACAACAAACCAGCTCCATCTGTATTTAACTCTTCTTTCACTGTGTGCTGATTTCATTGATGTTTATTTTATTTTACTGGCTGGGTTGCCAGTGCTTTGTGGTGACAGGATGTCAGAGTTGGTGATCCTGCACATGACACACACATGAGATGTTACCTATCATCAGATTGTCCAGACCAAGAGCTACAAGCACTCATGAAGTTGTTTCTTCAAAACTGGCTTACCCACAAAATTCCACCATCTGTCTGTGATAAAGCATCCAAGCCAAGAAAACATTTTGCTGTAAACAGACATCTGTTTTTCCCCTTCACTTGCTCATGGTACTTTAGACTGGATAGCTTTCAACTCACTTTGTCATATAATTCAGTGATTTAAAACTGTTGAAAATATAATGTATAGTTATTTATTTTCTAAAAGTACCTTGTTTACAATTATTTGGTTTTATTTCTATAATTTCCTAGTCCAGATTGTGTGTTTGCTGTCACAGTGAACTGTGAGATTTGGAACGCTGTTAAGCTAATGATTTTGGCTCTTGTTAGTTAAGACAGTTTTTGACAAGAAGCCTTGAATATCTTTCTTTACAGGTGCCATTATAGTAATGGAAAAGAGTTATATTTGAAAGGATCCTCCAAATCCTAACCACAGTTCCAAAAATTATATGAAGTCTCCTTATAAGAGTAGTCAAGGTTTTAGAATAAGAGTGATGCTGGCAAGTAAATAAAAACTAAGCTGCATTATCACAAAAAACCCCATAGAATATACATCAGGATTAAGTTTTGCTGTTTCTGCTTGTAGCAGTTAATAGATGCAGCTTTATGGTAAAAAGAGACTATTTCAGTACAATAAAATTCCAGGTGAATGCATGGGTTTTGTGGGTTGTGAGTAATTGAGATGTGAACTTGCTCTGTAATTACCTTATGTATTGTTGGATGTGAGGAGAACTGACACTTCCTCCTCCAAATCTTGGAGCACTGTCCTTTTCTCTTTTACTTTATAAACTTTGGTGCCGTGCCCTTACATTCTCTGCCCACTGTAGGGCTGTTTTCTGTCTCTGCCCTTTACCTAAGTGTTTTTATTCCTCCTCCAACTTCTGGAGACTAGTTCATGTTCTCCTGCTACCTCAGCTTTGGCTTGCTTGTAATCACAATGTGCTCAGCTGCCTGTAGCTTTTGGAAGTGGCCACTCACATGACTGTGGGGGGTTGTAGGAAGCAGAGAACAACGGGGAGGAGAGTCCTGGCTGTGCCCTTATGCCCTGGGCACTCAGCAGCATACACACAGCTGCAGTTCTCTGCTCTCCAGTCCAACTGGTCTCTGCAGTGCTCTGACAGCTGGACTTGTAACAAAAGCATGGTACCACAGTCCTTTTCTGCACGACTAAAATTGCCTATTGTTGTTGAGGGCAGGCCTGGTAAAACTGATGATGAAGGCTGCACATATAGCTGATACTCAAGGCAAGCTCAAAGGCAAGCTGTGTCCTTGCTTTCGCCCTGGACATAATACTGCTTTCTTTGGGTTTTTCTAATTAAAGCAACAATAAAGAAAGAATTTCCAAAAGTTTTCATTACAGAGGCAATGGGAGAGTGCTGCTGCTCCTCCTTCTGTGAGCATTTCCTGCTTGCCAGAGTGCACTGGGTCAGAGCCCAAGAGCAGTTTGATTGGTCTGTCCATGGCAGAGTCAAGCAAGTGCCACACAGGGAATTCCAGCATTCATTTAGCACTCATATGTGTGGACTGGTTAGTCTCACTGGACTCCCCTAGCCATGTAAAAGAGCTGCATCAGGGTAAAGGAACCCCAGAAGTGGTGTATGAAGGTTTGTGAACCATTTGGAAATGCCAAGGGATAAAAATGGAGAAGATGTGCTGGGCTTGTACTCTCTGTATTGGGGATGAGCTGTTTGATGCAGTTTCTGGCTGTACTTCTGGCTGCTGTGTTCCATGCTTATGCCACACCTTATATCTGTGCTGTAAGGCTGCTTTAAGGTATCTCCTCAGAGTGTTGCTGGTGGAAAAAAACACCTCTAATTGATCCTCATTTTCCATCCTTCCATGTTCTCTGCCAAATGCACAGGATCCAAGAATGCAGCCTGCCATATTTTCCAAGTTTCACATTTTTTCACTTATCTGCTGTATTTGTTGATTTTGATTTCCCTGAATACAGGGAAGTAACCCTTTGTAATTGAATGGTTTGTTCTTCTTTCTAGAATCACAGCAGCTACACATATTCACAATGCCAGCAGCAGATCCCATGCTATCTTCACCATCCACTACACTCAGGTTAGCTGAAAATAACCCAACTTCCTCTTCACTTTCAAAAGCATTGTTCACTGTGTTGTGCATTGTTTACTTGGCACTATTTTGTGTTGTTTGTAGTAATGGTGGAAGCTGTTACTTATTTCCTTTGGATCACGCTGCAGATGTGTTGAGTGTTTATTGAAGCATTCTGCTCCTTTGTGCAGGCTTACAGTCAGAAGTGATGCCAAAGCCTCACTTTTAAAAGAAATGTTTTCAGTTCTAATCAGCCCTTTGAAATGCCATAACCCCTCTTGTATGCTGTGAAAATTACATGTGAATATGTTTGAGGTTATGTTTTATCACACTTGCTTAGGATTCTTAATTGAAGTACAGCATTAGTTTACACCAAAATTTTGTATCTGTCCAGCTTTTTAGATGTGCTCATCTCTTTAGCATTTGGCATCCAGTACTCTCCCTGAGACAATGCAGCCTTTTTCTGGAGGAATTACATCCTTCCCTGGCAGGGAAGTCGTTCAGTGATCCAATAGACCTTTTCTGTCTCACACTTCTTACATCCTGCTATCACAGAACATTTTGGGATATTTTTCCTTAGTTTCACAAAAGACCTTTGGAATACATTAGTGGAAAATAACTCTGCAAGGTCTACAAGAAAGCCTTTCACAGTCTCTAGGCAGTAAAGGTTTTTTTGAGAGGAAATTGGCATAAGAGGGTGATTTCTCTGTGGGGTGAGAAAGCTGTTGAGTTAGTGGTTTGAACATAGTCAGAGGGTCAAGGTCACAAACAAAGGCAGCGAGACAGTCATTTGTACAACTCAGCTTCAAACAAAAGAGTACATCAATTTTATTTTCATTAATTAATTAAGGGGAATACTCTTCCTTATTGATGTTTTTTTCTTCAGGCTATATTGGAGAACAATCTTCCCTCTGAAATTGCAAGCAAGATCAACTTAGTGGACCTTGCAGGCAGGTAATAAAATACTGAAGGGCAAAGAGGTAATGTCCTCTGAAGGTGCTGGCAGCACTGTCTTAAAAGATGAAGTTTAATATTTTAAATTTCATTGGACTAACGCTAAGCCTGATTTTCTTATAATGTAGCAGGGAATATTAAGCTAATATTGTCTTTGTCAGTAGTTCTTTAGTACTATTGGTTTTAGTACTATTGGATATTGGTTTTCATTGAGGAAGGGAATTCTTGGGTCCTCAGAACCAATACTGTACTGTTGCATACATTTAAGGTAATTCCTTTCAGCTCTATATTCTTATTAAGTAGCTTTTCTGGTAGCTGTTGTTGGAATTACTAAGTATGAGCTTGGAAAGAGGGGGGGGGAAGGAATGTGTTGCTCATGGCTGCCTAGCATGGGCAGGAGAAAATAGCTATATCTCACTGTTAATGCTGTTCATATTCCAGAAGTTCTAAGTCTCTGATCTTTGCTATGCATTTCAGTGAGGGACATTTGGTTGTGGTGGATGTGACAGAAAACAGAAAGATGGAAGTTGTGCTGAGGAATTATAGAATAGTTATAGAAAAGGACTTTTGTTTTCTCGAGAACATTAATTACCACGCACATACGGTCAGAGAAAGTGGCATTGAGGGAATATACAGACTTCTACTGAGCCAGTCTACCCTTGTGGAGTTGTGAAGTGTATGGAGTTTTTTTTTAATTCAGAACCACTACAATTGGGTTGCCCAGTTCAAACTTGAATTTATGTTTTGGTGGGTCTTCAACAGTATCTTGCACCAACAGCCTTTGCTCATGATTGTTTGGACTTTCTGAAATAGAGGGCAATATAAAATATTTGAAGTATATGGGTTTTTAAATTGCAAAGCTCATAATTTCTGTTTTCTTGTATTGCTTGAAAATGCATAATGTTTTCATCTTGACTGTATGTTAATAATTAGGCTTTTTTGTTTATTTTGCATTGTCTTTTTCATGCTTGCTTGCTACAGTGAAAGAGCTGATCCCAGTTACTGTAAAGATAGAATTACTGAAGGTGCCAATATTAACAAGTCATTAGTTACACTTGGAATTGTCATATCCACTTTAGGTAAGCACATTAGTTCCTTATATTGAAGGGTAGTGATAAAAACATATGACTCACTCACTGTGTGTTGAGTGTAAATGTTTATTTGCATAAAAAGCTCAACTGAGCAGCTGTGTGGTGTCTTCCTAAACTGTAATGACATCTAAGAAAATTAAGTAGCCATGACAAAAAAAAATAAAATAACCCCTTTCCTGAGCTCTGTGGTATTTCTCCCTCAGCACAAAATTCTCAGATGTTCAGCAGCTGCCAGAGCATCAACACCATCACGAGCGAGGGGGAGAGCAGCCGTGTGGACAGCCCGCCCTCTGGCAGCGGCAGTGGGAGCAGGCGGCCGGCTTACATCCCCTACCGGGACTCCATCCTCACCTGGCTGCTGAAGGACAGTCTGGGGGGCAACTCCAAGACCATTATGATTGCCAGTGAGTTTGGTTCCTATCAACTGTTTTACATTTTGCACTACGTTGTGGCTTTAATATACACCTCTACCGCAGTGAGAAAACAGCTATAACACTTAGAATCTGTCCTTGTAAAGATTTTCATAAATACTTCATAGAATACTCAAGGAAATGAAAATGCGTGCTAATTGTGCATGAAATCATGTTTAAAAGTCTTACCAGGGTCATAGCTTTGATCTTAGGTGATTCATTCAGTTTTAAATACAGTCTGGAGAAGATGTTCTCTGTGAGCTTAATGAAATAGCCCTAGGGTTATTTTTTTGTTTTATCTTTTGAAGAAGCAAGACTAAGAAAAAAAAAAAAAAAAACACAAAAAAAACCACCACAATACTTTTTGAGATGTGATGGGTTAAACTGAATGCTTTTTAAAATACTATCATTTTTTTCTGTCTGTAGCTATCTCACCTGCCAGCTCCAGCTACAACGAGACCATGAGTACCTTGAGATATGCTGCAAATGCCAAAAATATTATTAACAAGCCCAGAGTAAACGAGGTGAGGTCTTGAGTTCTGCCTAAGGTAGCCTATGCAGTCACAATTTTGTCTTCTCAGTACATAATGAAGCCTTTAAATACATGGGAATAATTCTGGCCACAGAACCCGAGCTTCATTCATTGCCTGTTCTAGGAACGAGCTCTGACTTTATGACAGATTCATTTGTTTGATTATGCATAGGTCCTTCACAGGCTGCACAAGTTAAAAGATAGCAAAGTATTAAGGAGAAATTCAGGTGCTGCATTGGAGGCCTGAATTCTATTGCTGCCCCTGTTATGCCATTCTTGTTCAATGCTAGATGTTCAGATGCTTAAGACAAATTTTCAGTCTGTGCTTTTTTTCTCATTTTCCACCCTTATGCTCAGTCCACATTTATCAAATGTGAAAAACTTAAACTCTCTCCATCAAAGACATAGTGTAAAAACAGATGGGAGGCTTTAGATACTATAGTTGCATTAAAAATAATTCATGGGGAAGTGCATAATTCTATCTGTCTTTACAGCAAAATTCAAGCAGCACATACTGATCCAGATCTACAGTCACATATGCTAGAAATATAAAACTCTAGAATTTCTGCTCTGTAACTGAGCATTCTTGACCTGGAATTCTGCATGAGGCTGCCTTTACACATGATCATATGCATTAAGGACTGAATCACAGTGCATCCAATTAAGAAATATTCAGTTAATTTAGGTTTCAGAAAAAGTCTTGATTCCAGCCATTTCCTAATATTTACTCCATTGACTTTACAGATTTAGTAGTATTCTTTTGTGATTTGGCATGGGTGTATCAAGATTTTATTTTGTAGATGAAAAGATAGAATCTTAGAGTTGTACTTCACTATTTGCTTTCACAATGCTCTGTTAAATGTGGGCAGAAGGAAACCCTTCTAATCCTAGGTTTCACAAATTTAATTTGCATTTTAATTACCAGTGCCTATAAGTAGTTTTCAGACATCAATAGTAGCAGCAATTGTGTGCTTGGTTTTGTCAGCAGCAGTTCTCAGCTTTGTGACAGGCTAAAGTCCCCAAAACACTCCTGGGTAAGCCTCTCAGCCTCCCAACTTGTGTACCCATCTTTCTCTTGCACAGCCCATGCTGGACTCTTGACCCCAGCCCTTCAGTCTTCTTCCCCTCACTGCAAATTGAGCAGGCAGCCCAGAGGAAGCTGGTTCTTGACACAACAGTTTGTCTGAAATGTCTATAAAAGCTGTTTTCCAGAAACTGCCAGTGCAGAAACACTTAACTCTGAGAGTGAGATAAATGCCTCCACACCAAGCAGACAGGAAATCATTTATGTATCAGCTGTAAGGGCTTTTAATACCATCCTGGGTGACATTCTGACTTTTTCTCCTCTAATTGGATTTTATACACTGGCATTAAGCAACAGCATCTTTCTGATGTAGGGCAACTATTTTAAAGGTAAATCCTTAGAAGCAGTGATGTATCCATCTAGTCATTATGGGAAAACTGTTATGGCAGGCTTGTATTCAGAATAGAGAAGGAAAAAGTTTCTAGTAAAAGAGAATCTATCAAAGATAAGAACCACCTGTCCCCGGGCAGAGCATCTCAAGGGCCTGGCAGAGTGAAGCAAGGAGTACTGCTGTGAGTTTGCCTATTCTCCTCTCTTCCTGGCTGTTGGAATATCTCCACATTGATTTCTTTAGCAAAATTTTTTTTAAGATTTTTCCAACGGTCTGTGTCTCAATGTTTCAGGATGCAAATGTGAAACTGATCAGAGAACTGAGAGAAGAAATTGATAGGTTGAAAACTATGCTGATGAGCTTTGAACTGGTATGTAGCAACATGTCCCTACTGGACCTTTTGTGTTACTTTAGGTAGCTTACTTTCATCTCATTTGTTTGTCTTTCCATGTTTATTGGAACTGGAGACAAATGAAACTGTTCTGTGGGTGATTTTGTAATTATTATAAGAGAACTGCTTTTCTGTCATTTCTTTTCTTTCTGTCACTGTACTGTTGAACCCAAAGTATAAGTAGTCATGTAATGATTCAAATGGATTTCCTTGCCTGTCTTTCATAGAGTTGGATGGTTTAACTGCCCAGAAATACCATGAAATAGAAATATTTTATTTTTAAGGATATGGAAGCTTGAAGAGATTAATTGATGTTTCACACTTTCTGCATGCTCTCTCCCCCCAAAAAGAGTTGTGAACATCTGTGAGCCCTCACAATACAGCTGACATTCCTTTTTCTGTTGGAATAACAGTAGTGTCTTGGTTTTCCAAGCCATGGAGTGAATGTTTTGCTGAGAGAGACAAAAACTACACTTCAGGATTTATTTACACAGAACTGTCTCTTAGTTATTGCTTTTTCACCAGTTCTTTATGCCAAAAAATTGCATGCAATAGCTAGAGAGATTTAGTCCAGATGCTAGACAGCAGCATGTGTATTTTGTCTTTCTTTCTCTTGACTTCATCACCTTGAAATGCTGGAGAGTGAAAGAACACGACTGCCAGTTGTGAATAAGAAAACTAACGTAGATCTTGGTGGCTGTTGTTTGTACAGAGAAATTCCAGTCCCTCTTGGAGTGATGACAGGGATGGCAATCTGACTGAGCTGGTGCTTCAGAATGAAATGAAGGTGTGTATGATTTACTTGGTGCTGTAACTATGTCCTGTTCCACTTGGCCAGAGGGATAGCATTGCTGTAGCTGTGAAACTACAATGAAATTGTTTTGTCTTAATCCTTTCCTTTTTGCTCTGCAGGTGCAGGAAACTGCCGTTCTTAATTCATGTTGAGTGTGCTCTCACAGTTTGTGACAAAAGTCTCGTGTCCTTAATGGGACACAGTCCATTGTGCATCACTAAGCCTGCACAATCTACCTCTTGTTTGAAAGCTGTCTCAGTGTATCACAGCAGTTCATTGTACAGTCTCTCCTTTCTAACATAAACTCCAATTTATTCAAATGAAATTTCTGTACACTTACCAAAATTACTGAGAAGGTTTGATCGCTGGTAACCTGGAAAGGTTTTGCAGACTTTAAATTTTGCCCAAAGACAGGCAAAATAATTTGTTAACACGATCAAAAAGAAAACTTAGCCTGCTTAGTAAGTGAAACAGTTCTTTCTCCTATTCTTTAAGATTGAGCAATTGACCAAAGACTGGACAAGTAAGTGGACAGACAGGAAAGCCATCATGGAAGAGTACAGTGTGGACATCAACAAAGAAAAAGCTGGAGTAACAATAGATTCTAATTTACCTCATCTAATGGCCATGGATGATGATATCCTCAGCACAGGAGTGGTGCTGTACCATCTCAGGGTGAGATATGGTCACTTGTCTTATTTTACCCTTTAATTTGCAAGTATTTGTTTTCTTTGGAAATGGAGAGTGGCTAGGATGACATTGCAGCCACAGCTATCAAAACATGAAGGTCGCAGATCACAAGACATAATGGGGGGAAAAGCAGAAAATAATTGGAAACTGAGAAGGAGAAGAATTCATACATGACTATAATTTGATCTCTTATGAATGAGTGTGCAAAGTATTTGATATTGTATTACAAGCAAAGCAAAATATTTAAATTAGTGCACAAAGCATGAGGGCAGTTATGTGTTCGTATACGTGGAAACATAAAGGGTGCTTAAAGTTTTCCAGACACACTGGTCCAAATTTTATCGTGCATTTCTATACTTAAGACTGGAATATTTGTATATGTATAGATAAAAGTAAGGTATAGGAAACAAAAGCTCACTTTGACAATGACTTCAGTATGTTGCTTTTAACCCTACGAGAGGTCTGCCATGTAGATACCAGGTAAGTAGCATCAGGGTTTATTACTTGTGGTACTGCTTCAGTTGCTGTTTTTGAAGATCACATAGAAATCCTGGCCTCATAAATACTGTTTTGTTGTGTAGCTGCTAATTTAAGGCAAGGTTTTCACTACAAAACTTTTATAGCACTGTATGTGTATCACTGCACATTATGGCAGATGATATGCATGGCTGGGTCAGATAGTTTTAGGGATTTTCCAGCTTTTGATACAGCAAGTGCTAGGGCAGACTTCAACTTTTTTAATGTTGTTTAAATGAATGGAAATTACTGAAATATTGATGCTGCCTAATGCAAAACGAATGTTGGATGGGCACTTCTGCAGAGGTGCACTCATTGCCAAAACATATGTTAAATATGGTTGAAAATCATGTATCTGTCTACTAATAAATAATCTTTATCTAGATTTTGTGGTAATTGATGGTTTATGGAACAGGATTTTTTATTCCTTTTAAAATGACAACAAATAGTTAAAACATAAATCTTGCTATTCTTCTGTCATGTTGAAAGAGAAACTTAAATAATTTTTCTCATGCCAACATAAAGAAATTGTGTCAGGTAATTATTAAGGACCAAATATTTATGTCCAGTGCTGATCAACATGCAACTTCAGCTACTCAACCCTACATTAACAATAAATATTTATTGAAAGCAACTGCTACTACTTAAATGTTTTTCTATTATGTGCCATTGGGGAAAGAGCAAATACTTACCCATACTAATTTTGACAACACCTAATTTAAATATATTCATTTTAATGGCATAACCTGGTTTGAAGGGTCACCTTCTGAAGCATTCATGACTCAGTCACACTAACATCTTTGTCCCTTCTTTCTTTGCTTCTAGATGCTGCCTTTTCTTTTCTTTGTGCTTTACATCTTTTAGTCTCTGGTGTCTGTTACCTTCATCTGAACAGCAAGAAGGTAAAACATTAGTGGTTCCTTACAATTTAGGGCTTCACCATACAACAGCTCTTTACATGGTACTTCTAGAGAGAGGTCACAGCAGCAGTTTTCAGATCATGCAAAATAAATATTGTGTTACTCTTTTACTGCCCTGATATTTCATAGTATTAATTGCACTAATCAATGCTGTGCCTATGCTTAATTTTCTGGCTTTCATTAATAAAAGATGTACCTGTGATTTAGGTGACCTTTTTTACATAGCTTAAAAATGTGCAATTTGTTTATTGTTTCAGTAAAAGGTGCACTTCTTAACCTTTTTTGAAAGTTGGACTATTTCCTGAAGTGAAGGGGCAAAGCAATCTTACTCTTTATGGTTCTCTAATGTACCTTAGGAGTTCTACCCCTAGTCAGGAGACCAGGTCAGAAGAGGTAACAATGTAAAAAACACTTCAACAGATGTGAAGATGAGCTGTGGTGTGCTTAGGTCAGGTTGTACAGTCATTTCATTGGAAACATTTCCCTTTTTCTGGTGGAGTACTCGATATTAAATTAGGAAAGGGTATAAATATTACAATTACTAGCTCAATGACAGCATTTAAAAAATGAAATCAGCATGGTCCTGGGATATGGTTATTTTTGGTTTGTTTTCTCAAGTTGAGTTTGTTTGCTTGTATCGTATCTGTGCCCTTGGCCTCACCTGCAATTTTTAGTTGGATTTAAACTTGCCCAGAATCACTCCACTGACTGGGATGCTGTTGTGAATTTCCTGAGCCAATACTGCTGTAATACACTTTCCTGAATTAAATTATATTACCAGAGAGTTAGTTCAGCAACTTGGAGAAAGTTTCGTTTGGAATTACAGTAACTGTTTCATTGCCAAGGAAGAAGATAATTGATAAAGAGAACTTCTAGGAGTTGGTTTACTTCTCTCTGTATAAAACACATGTTGCTAATTCATTTGATTGAGTGACATGAGTCAAAGGCCATATGGACCATAAATTTTCTAGAAGTTGCAGCCAACCCAGGTGGATATTTTGCAGTTGAGTCAGCTGAACATTAAACTGAGATGTAACTTGGTAATTGCTTCAAAGCAGAGGCACAATCCAGCCTTCAGCCTCTCCAGCAAATAAAGTCTCAGCAGGGCTCCTGCCTGAGGGATCTGTTAGTTGGTTCAGACAGTTGAGCTCTGTGAGGAGCCTTGTGATAACCATTCCCTTTCTGTCCAGTGCACAAACCCACTGTGATTTACCCATAGTTACCCAGAACTGGGGCACCTTGTAACAGGGCACAGCTTCTGTTTTCCCAGTCTTCAGGCTTCCAATTACTACTTCTTGCTTGATCTTTAAATCTAGGCTTTACAATACACTTGGAGCAGAGAGCATATTCCATTTGTTCTAATTTGAATACAAAATCACCTTGTTTACTGTCCATAATTAATTTTAATATAACTGAAAGATTTACCACTAAAGTAATTTTAGACTGCATTTACCAATCACTTTACCATAACCAATTACAGTGTCTCTTTAGAACTGGGAAATTATCTTGCTTTGTTTTCCTAAGAAAAAGCATAGAACTGGTAATGCAAAATAACAGACAGATGGTAAATTAATTGCCTTTTTTGGCAGATTTTTTCTTATGGTATTATATAAATGACTTTTTTTTATTGGTATTTGAAGGCAACCATAAAACAACTGTCTCACTTCCATCACTGACCTATGATAATGGTTCAAGTCTTCTTGTTCTGGAGACTTTTGTTCCTAGGCAGTTCTTTTCTTTGAAGTTACTGAATCTTCAGGTTTGGGAACTTCGCCATATACCATAAGTACCAGGAAGTGTTTTCATAGATGTCATTTAAGTTTCAGAAAAAAGTTCTTCTTTAATAGATTGAAGAGTTCATAATCTATGACAAAGTGCCCTTACACATTAGGAATTCTGTTACTTTTAAATCTGAAACGCCTAGTGAATTGAATTATCATCTTGCAGCTTCTTTCTTTCTGCATGGATATTTATTAAAATAATTATCTCATTTCTGCGAACACCGAGTCTCACTGTGAAAGCTCAAAGCATCAGGATGCATGTTAATATTCAAAATAATGAGCACAGTCCCAATGTCATCCACTGGGGGTTACTTTATCTACTGGAGTCATAGAAGCTGGCATAGCTGCAGGATGGAGAGTAATTGCAATGCTAATGTGGACAGTGGGCTGAAATATTCACAGTACACAGCATTTACTTCAAGCAATTCAGTCATTCAGAAGAGTTTAAGAGTTTGCTAAAATGGTGCACCAAAGCTTTTTGAAGTAGTATATTTAGTCTTTTTTTCTGTAACCAAGTTTTAAATTAGTTCTTTTCTTGTTTTAGGAAGGAACAACCAAAATTGGAAGAAGTGACTCAGACCAAGACCAAGACATTGGTAAGAGAATGATATTACAACTTATTTTGTTGTATGCTCAACTTATGTTGTTGTATGTAGGTGAAACAAAGGACTTTGCATTTGTCATGTGGAATAACTGGGTAGTGTTTCTATTTGTCGGCTTCAAGAAGGTAAGTAGAAGAGATTCATTATTAACGTTTGCTAAAATATATGATTATTTTTTATTTAAGAGGCCAGAAAGCCAGTGAGCTTGACCTAATTGAGATCTCTTCAGAATTTTCTCCTCACTTGTAAAATGCTACACTAGAGATTAAAAATATCATTCTCTTACATCCAAATTCTCAGATGTTCCATCCTAAACAAGTGGCACAAGTAATTACAAGATATTGAAAATGCTTTTCAACTCTACATGTTCAGAATATTTTAAATACAATTCCAAATTATTCAGAATATGTCTTATTTAATTTAGTTTCTGTTTTCAATTCTAGCATCCATCTCAGGAGCTAGATACTATGATAGAGAACTGAAACTTTATACTGAAATTGGAAAATTGGTGGAATCTCAGCTTTGGTTAAGTTCTGCTTGGTTATGTTTGATTCTTTTCTGCCTGTAGATTAGTGAATTATAAACAATAAGTCCCATTATTCATTAAGAAAATTCAACATAATAGAAGAATATGCACATCAGCTCGCAAATCAGAAAGTGATGTGTAGTTTTCCAGTACCAGAAATAAAGAAACAATCTCATTATTTTAAGTAGTGAGTTTCAACAGTAAGTTTTTTCTGTGCTGAAGTATTTACTGGCAGTATTAAATCTCCTTGTTTTGCACATGACGTGGTTCTCTGGGGTGTGAGGTATGCATAGTGTCAAACAGTTTGTGGTACTCCGATCTGAGGACAAACCCAACGCCTTCAGCAGGTGAGATAACTCTCCACGTTGTAGTTTTGCAGGGGCAGTGGATTGAAAGGAATCACTGCTCGATAGACAACAACTGTGGGGTTGTGACCCTGCGGCCGGTCCCCGGTGCGCGCTGCGCCGTGAACGGATGTGAAGTGTCTGGATCCTGCCGCCTGTCACAAGGTCAGGTTTGTTCTTCCTGTGGATGAATGCTGCCTCAGGGTCACCTTGTCACTGCAGTTTACATCTAGAGTTTATGGAACTTGAGCAGATCTACGAAAGACATCTCTCAGTCTGCTGCCAGCTCTACAGGGTTTGATCATGGCTGAGCTGGGACAAAGTAAATCAAGGACTCCACAGAAGTAAAATTAAAACATTGGTGGCATTATTCTGCCTCCTTTAGGTAACAGTAGCCTGTAGGTTTCTGAAAAGGGAAGACATGTAGTCAGAGACACTGTTGTGGAAAGTAGTGGAGACTGGCTCCAAGCCAGCTGGCCACTGGAAAGGTTTTTGGCAATTATATGATAGGGTTGAAACAACCTTCAGCTTTTTCACAGTGTATTTCAGTGGAAGCTGGTAGCCACTAAGTCACAGTCTATGATGAATGAATTCAGATTAAATGGATTGGGCTTCCATATTTTAGGTTCTTTAAAGTAACAGTCCAGCTTCTGGGAACTCGTAGGGATCTAGATTCTTAAAAATACAGGGTAAAGTTTTCAGCAGTGGGTTGGCTGTGGCATGAAGTCATGCTGGCCTTTGATATGAATGGGGAATTTACAGTTGTGTTTAGTCTGCAGAGATCTCCAAGATCAATTTGCTTGGATGCTGTCATTTCTAGATAACTGCCATTCCATAGTGGCAAATTTTAAAAATAGTTCTCTGTTCTGTGATTTACAGAAAGCTGTTGTTCAGACTTTCTTCTAACCTACTATTCTATAGTAGTTTGATTTATTATGTCTCTGTAAATGTCTGTTTTGTTTTCACAGGGGCCCTTATTGTCCTTGGCAAATCTCATAAGTTCAGATTCAATCACCCAGCAGAAGCTGCTATCTTAAGACTAAGAAGATCAGTAAGTTCTAAAACTGTTTTTCTCACCTACTTTTTTCTTTTTTTTTCCTGTTTTTTTTTCCTTCTTAAAAGCCAGCCTGATAAAGATGATATTTCATCTCATCATCATATTCACTTGCCTCATTTCCTCCATCTGATGGTCTGTAATGACACTAAACCTTTTGTGGGAGGACACTAGCACTTCCTTCAGATGTGCTTAGCAAAACATGATGCAGATCCCTTGAATAATTTAGTGTTTCCTATTTCTAGTCATGACTACAGTAGGATTGAAACAAAAAGGCAGAATGCTGCAGTGAAAAGACCAGTCAAGAATCTTTCCACATTTGATAATTTTCCGAGTTATCTTCCTTCTCTGTCATTTCACTCTCTTGAATGAAGTATACTAGAAGAAATGGAAAAATAATGGGATTAAGTACTTAAGTGTTGTTGACTCTGAAAGCAGTTAATGGTTACATACCTCAGAAACAGATAAAATATTTCTTGGTAGTTAAGGAACTAATTACTCTAAGTTATTATTTGGTTGGCTAGTTCAATAATGTTTAAGAAATGACATAATTCTTAAAATGACTGACAGATATAACTAAAAACCTCAGTTAAAAATATAAGTTTTCTCATTTAGGAGTTAACCATATTATCAACTGTTATTGGCAAGAGTCTACCTTTTAAAATGGATTTCCATTTCTTAATGTTTTATACTTTTCCATCCTTCGAGATAAGGGGCTTAACTTCTGTTTGTTTTCATTCTTAATTTCTTGATTAATGAATCATGCAGTACATTAGAAGAGCTGCAAAAAGAGATGTACTCAGTAACAAATACTTAGCAATTTTGCTAATTATCAAAGACTAAGCATAAGTGTGAGATTATAAACTCACATGGGAGGTATTATGCAGCCTTGCACAATAGTTAACAATGACAGTACCAATGATACCTTGGAAGTTCCTGGGTTGCTGTGATTTTTTAAAATTTCTGTCTTTGTTGTGTGCTTTCTGTAGATTAATGAAACCCCACCCACTCTGAGCTGTGGAGCTTTGGACTGGCTCAATTTGGATGGAACTTGCATCAATTCTCAACACTATATCCTTTCTTCTCTTTACAAGTAAGTTTAAAATTAAACAAGAGAACAAACAACTTTCTTGTGGGATGATGTCTGAAATAAGGGACTTGGTGCAAACAAAAGAAAGCTGTATACAGAGTAAGTCCCATCACATTTTTTAGTAGTCGAAAATGCCAGAGAAAATACATTGGCCAGCCAACAAATACAGAGCATTAAGATATACAAGCAACAATCCTGCAAAATCTTTTATTGGTGCTCAGTTAAGAAAATGCCTCAGATGAGACTGTCAGCCTTAATTCAGTTCACTTGGACATCTGCTTTACAGCTATTCTATAATTTTTATGATATTATTTCTTCAATGCACAGAATGACCTTTTCAGGATATGATTTAGCCAAGGTAATTATTACCAATTGACTTTTGCTGATAATTTGTTGTGGAGATGAGAAGGTTTGTTCATAAATTTCCTTTAGTTCAAGTCCTCATTGATCCCTTCATCTCAGAAAGCCAATGTAATTCCTTGTTTGGTTTTTTTTTAAACTGAGCAGTAAATAAGGCATGTACTGCTTTCAGTGCTGAAGAGCTGCTCATACTCAGTGTCTAGTGTCTGCTTTTATAGCAGAGACTTTATGAAATGGAAAGGATTGGTGTGATGAAGACAGTGACTAATATGTGTCAGAATTATGTTCTGTGTTTCAGTTTCTAACATTGAAAATAGAATATTACAGAATTAAATTTAATTGGGTTCTTTTCTTTTTTACTTCCTCTCAGCCTGGCACATTCAATTAACCTGTTAAAGGAAAGAAACAGCCATCTTCTCATTCATATCTGCTGATGGTTCTGCTTCTTGCTAGAATGTTTTTATGTGGGAACACGCTGGGAATCTTTTATCTCTTTCTAGAGGAAGTATTTGATCTCATTTTTATGAGCATAAAATGTTATCTCTGTTTAAATATCCTTCATGCTTCTAATCAAGTGGCTTGCTTTCCACCTTGGATAGTGTGGGTTTATATGTTCTGTTTAAGGCATCTAATCTCTGCATTTGCTTTCCATTTGCTGCAGTGATACCTCCTTATAAAGAACATTACTTCATTTTGTTTCTTTACTTAAGAACATTTTACACATCATTGCTGTTCTTTCTTAGGAAAATTACAAATAATTTTAAAAACAAGGGTTTGTCTAATGACCTTCAAATGCACACACCAAGGTGCTCTTTATGTTGCTAAAAACATTACTTGTGGAGCTCTTGTCACAAGTTTTTTGATGACCCTAGAAAAACCTGAAGAAATCTGGAAGCATTATGAACAAATTTGCACTTAGTTTTCCCCTTTTTCACTTGACAAAACTGCAAAACATTTCTGATTGATTTTTTTTCCAGATCATGTTCAGATAGATTTGTTTGTGTTGAGCAACTTTTTAATCACTTGGACAGGATATTACAAGCATATTACATTGCTTAAAATTACCCTCATGCTTACCTAGAGGATTTCAGATGGTTACTTCAGTAAAAATTAAAAATGTTATGGTATTGCATTTGCTTGGGTTTTATCCATGTCTGTCTCTTACAGGAATGATCTGTAAACTATGTCTAATAATAGCTGGTTTTCACCTTAAATAATCCAGTGGTCCTTTTATCCTTTTGAATAGTTATCTGGCAGAGGTAAACTGAATTGATCCACTCAGCCTCACTTTGCAGTAACCTGTGACCCTGTATTTCTGTACAGACAAGTAGTTTTGCTCATGAGGAGAGTTTTGGTTGAGGCATCTAGCCTGAGATCTATGTTATAAGAATGAAACTATACATGTGGTGCCTCGTGAAGGAAAGTCAATGTCAAGTACTAAAAGGTGTGTGGGAGATACTTTGCAAACCATAATACAGGACTAAGTGGACAACAGGGAGTGTTTATTTGATTACCAGTAGAAAGTCCACCCTAATGCAGGGTCTTGTCTCTGTCAGAAAGAGATGTGTAGAGGAAAATATAAGAACAGGGAAAGCTCTGTGTGTGTCTTGTTCTCTGTCCCCCTCTCACTTGAAAGTTCTTGGTGCTCTCCCAGCTGCTAGAAATCTGCATCTTCCTCTACTGAAAATTACAATAAGATTGTGTGCAATAGGCTTCAATGAAGTTTTCTTGCCTTTTTTTCCAAGTATTTATGATTTCCTATTTTTATTTCTGCAGTCAAAAATGTAGAAACTGTGAAGAAAACAAATGTTCTCTTGAACCAAGGTAAGAATATTAATGTGTCTAAATCATACTGAAATTTTTGACACCTTTAGCTTTGCTTTTTTCCTGTGCTACACTGATTTCCTCCAGAAGAGATGGAAGCTAACGCTTTAAGCTTTAATTCAAACTATTTGATCATATTGGAACAAGAATCTGTACATGAAGCTGAGTTACAGGTAAGGCTCTGCAACCATGTTCTGTCTTCATGTGAGATCTTGTGCAAATGGTTTGCATCTTTGTTGCATGTGTAGCATGCACTTAAAAGCCATAACCAGAGTGAGGCTTACTCAGAAGTTGCCTCCAATTTCCAGCACTGAAATGTATTAGATTTTGTGCCAATAGTAGGTACTCATTAGAAGAATACTCATTAGTATTTTGAAAATTGCTTGGATAAATTGGGTTCTCTTCTGGTGAGAATAAAATTGCTTCAGGGAAAAGTAAAAAAAAAAAAAATAATTCCTAGCATAGAATGTGGTTCATTCATGCAAAGAAGCACAGCAGCTGCAACCAGAAATAATTCAGAAATTGTTCAGTTTCCATGGGTTTAAGTGCCTTTTTCATCAGGAACTGATGGTAGTTTGCTTTTTTCTGGATTTTTTATTTCAGATCATATCAATATATATATATTACAGTAATGACTATTAATGATATGAGTCTTATCTTCCATGCTGTCAGTATGATGACATGTTTCTCATCCGCCTTTTATGGGTTCAATTACCAGTTCAACCTTTAATTGTACATTAAAATATTTTGAGAAATGAGAGGAAAAACTGTTTTCCACCACTACACACCAATATTAAAACTTTAGGCATTGTGAGTCATTATGCTCTTACTTGGTTGCTTGCCCATACACCCTACTCATCAGAGCCCCAGCACTGCAAATTTCTGATGTTTGCTGCCAGCCAGCAACACACAGAAGGCTTGTGAATGGCATCAGTCATCATATTACAGCACCACCACAAGTAAGTAGATAATAAAGGTCTTTCTCCTGCCCTTGCCTTAATACCATACTGCATATAAATAAAAACTGATTTTATTGTCTTGCTAGTTAAAAAAAAAAAAAAAAAACACAGGACTTTTTTTCCATTAGAGTTCAGTGGTATAGCAGTACACTGAATTATTTAGCTGCTTGGAACATGCTTAAACTCCCTTTCCTTGAAAATACCAACATTGTTAAAGGGGATGGGGGGGTTGATCTCATACAGCATAACCAACATATTAATTATTCTAATGTGGTATAGCTAACTTGTCCAACTAATATCTGCAAAATATTCTGAGTTCTCACTAGCAGCTTTCATTTGAGAATTTCAAAATAGTCATTCAATACTAAAGAAACAAAACAAAAAGGTTAAAGAAAACTTCTGGATTTCTTAAAAGATACCTCAAATATTCTGTTTCTCAGAGGAATGCACTGTGTCAGTTACAGCAACTCTACAATTTACAGCAGAATCGTGTATAGTGGATTAGCAGGGTAACTAATTCTATATATAACTGACATTGTGAAGGGAAAACCTGTGTTAGCTGAACTGGAATTTAGAGAGGCAGCATTGACCTTTATTGGAGAATGTGGCTGTGTCTTGTGCCTATGACTCTTGGCCAAAAAGAGATCTGTTTTAGAGATTTTATATATATATATATAATATAGAGATTGCCTTAAATAAGTCATTGCCTTACTTTTATTTTGGGGGCTTTGGGAAAGAAAAAGAGGTTTTGCTTAGAAAGGCTAAAAAAAACCACACATGAAACAGAACAGTGTGCTTTTTCTGTAAGCAAACCAGTTAATCAGAAATCTAAATGATACTTCACTTGATGGTAACTGCTGTGAAGGGGATTACTATGTTTTTACATTTCCAAAGATCCCTTATTTCTAGAGGTTTCTGGCTCTGCTGGCCATTTTGACTGATTTCTGGCTCCCACCTCCTGCCCACCACTCCCCAAATTTTGCTTTGAATTCTATGAGCAGCATTCCTTGGGGAGGCTGAATGAGGTGACAGTACAAGGTCTTTGTATCTCCTTCCCTGCTCTTCCCTTTGCTTTAGGGAAGAGGAGGGAGAGGTTTGGGCCCCTGTGCTAGACAGAAGCAGATGCAGATCCTGGTGCCTGCTGCTGCTCTGAGCCCCTGCGGGAGGACCCTGGATTGGACAGAGGAAGGGGGGAGGATAGAGCTGGAAAAGGTGGGGGGAGTTGTGTAGATGTGTATTAGTGGGCAGGCTTGTAACTCTAACTTGTGACTGCTCTCAGTGTGGGGTTTGCAAGGGAGCAAAATGCCTTGCCAGCATCTTTTTTTCTGCTTTATTTTTAACTCTTTTTCCCTCGGGAAAAATGATTTGTAAAAGACAAATAGGACTTGAACACTAGGCAGTCGAAAAGATGGGGATGCTAACTTGACTGATGCTTTCTCTGAGAGGACTGTCAAATTTCAGCTTTTACCAAAAGTAATTATTTTTCGCTGTAGTTTCTCTGTTTGAGCCTTGGGATTTTGTTGCAGCAGGTATTCAGCCTCACCACAGAGCTATTGCTGCCATAGTTACAGGAAGCTGCATTATGCTGTAGCAGCCGCCAGCCTCTGCATCAGCAGCAGAAGTGTTTGGGGAAGAGGGGAGGAGAATTGCACAATAGGATCCCAGAGAGCTGACAACAAAACCGGCTGGAAAAAAATGTGGATTTACAGATGGTTCATTTAGCAGGCAACGTGCAAACTTTGCAGAGAAAAATGGGATGGAAAAGCAATCCAGCAGAATCGGTATCATATGAATGTTTTCTCAGTAATTTGTGGTTATCTTTAGTTTAAGGTTGGTGTCTTTTTGTTGTCATTTTACTTGCAGCTTTTAATGATTTACTTGGAGGAGGGGGTAACTGTTGACACTTCTTGCTGCATTTGGTACACCCAGAAATCTGCATGCTTTTATTAAATCCTCTGCAGAATTGCTTTTTTAAATATGCTGTATGCTGGAGCTTGCTGGTCCTGTGAAACCAAGACTTCATGTATGTCTTGATACCTGCAGAAATGAAGCTGTTTCTCTTATGTTTGTCCTAAGGTTATTTTATTTCCTGCTAGAACTGTAGATTGCTTGTGTGGAAAAGCAGGAATGTGAGCAACAGCATGCTGTGCTTTTTTGCTGTATCTCATAGTATTCCAGTGTTTCATGTCTGAATTTAATAGTACATCTGATTTAAGATGTTTTAGATGAAAAAATTAGTGATCTCTCCTACTTCTTACAAAATTTGGCTAAATTCCTATGTTAATTGGATTGATACTTCTTTTAGGTTTAGTCATTCAAACATGTATTACACAGACTGATTTTTCTTTGGTGATTTAGGTGATTTAGCTATGAAGTGTGTGTGAATCTGTTATTTTCTTTCTGGGCCATTGTCATGTCATTTTTTAGTTTAGTTTATCATGTTACTTCCACAAACCTGCAAAAGTGTGCTGACGTGACATAGCATGTTCAAAGGTAGAAAGGGAGCATTCTGACTTCATGTTCTTGGTTTCAGCAGTTTCTGTGAGAGACAGATCTGTATCCCAAACTACCCAGTCATTCTGCTCTCACCATCAGTATTTCAGAGCCAGAGGGAAAACATCCTCTTGCATTTGTCTCTTATGTAATACTCTGTGTGGATTGTCATTATCTTTTTGTTCCACTTCAGAAAACTGTCTGTAAGAAGCAGCTTCACAAAAAGGTGTTTAATGTTCAGACTCTGTGTTCAGACCTGGCTTTACTGCTCTGCCTGATTTTTGTTTTGTACTACTAAAAATTAGGAAATTAATCAGAAACCCTGAAATAATAGCAGAACTGCAATTTGTATATATACCTGGAAGAAAAGTATTTTATTACAGAGACTTTAACCTTACAGAGGGAGAATTGTACCAACTAGCTACATCACCTGAACAAAGGCAGAAAGAATACTGCAGTGATTGCTGTGCTGTGTTAGTTTTTCCAAGGTTTAAAGTGGAGTATGGCTGTTCCTCTGTACTCTGCCTTTCTGGGGTGTAGTCATAATATGGAGCTGTGATTAATACCATCAGTTTGGCCTGCCTGGTGTTCTGCTCTGTGTGCAAACACACACAGCTGTTGGAAAGGATCTCACAGTTTCGTGTTAGTTCAGCAAAAAGCCATTACAGCACACGTGAGGGAATATGCTAGTGCTGCCTAGAACAAACAGCCACGTGCACGGCTTGTGTTGCTTATTCTCCTGCCCTTTATAATGTGGGGTGGGGGGTGGCTTCAGCAGGGTTGGAAAGTATAGGAAAACCCTGTGACCCTCTCACAGCTGTAAACAGATGTTACCTAACCACGCCTGTGAGCATTGTTAGGTCTTTGGATAGAAATGCAGCACTGAGTTCTTTCATTTACTTAAGTGTTCTGGGTTTCAGTTTTTCAACAGTTTGAACTCTGATAGGTCAATTTTATGGGAAGATTGGCTGAGAGCTGAAAGTCATGGTTAGGAAGAATGAGAGACATTTTATCAGAGGAATTTTATCTAGTTTTAGTAAACAGTTGCAGAAAAGAATTCTTTCTCTGCTGTTTTAGTATCATGCTTCTTTTCATCCTGCTGACAGTTATTTATTCAGTTTCCTCAGTCTCATGCAGAATGATGCTAATAATGATAAATTAATAGAAATAAGCTCTTCTGATATTTCTGATGTTTGATAATGCTAATGGATCCCCATCACTTCTCTTGGATGAATCTACTTTGCTTCTTTCACACATGTCTCAGACTAAACAACTTGCCCAAGGTCATGTGAGACCAGTGACAAATTTAGATTCATATTTTTCAACTTTCATACCACCATAGGAATCAGAGGTTTCATACATCTGTTAGTAGAACAGGTCAAAGACTATCTCATCACCAGACCCTGCAGAGAGGCTGTTAGGTTTAGAGCATAGGCATCCAGAGGCACTCCCTGTCCTGAAGACCTTGCAGGCCAAGGATGTGAAAGCAGAGAGGTCACGGAACTGCTCCAAAATCAGAAGTGTTTTGTCCCAGATCAGTACTTTAACCTGCAGATTATATGGCTGCTCCATTAAAAATATGGAGGACAGCCTCAAAGCTGTGTTTAGGACAAACCTCCCTGAGAGCTGCCATTGAAACCATGGGAGCTTTTTCTAAATGAGATACTTCTGATTCAATACTATGTTTGTTCTTTAGTGAACCAGTCTCACTGTAACCTCTGGGTTTGTCCCCCTGTGGCTGGTGGTGTTACAAATACCTGAGCAGTTGGAGATTTGTAATTGCCATAGGAGCGTTTCTGTGCTGCAGTGAAGTGTCAAATCAAACCTACTTCAGCTGAATGAGAAATGAGGCATCCCACTTCTATTTCCTGGGGATCAATTAAAGTTTATCTGAGAGGAAAGAAATTACAAATCACAGGGTACTGACAGCTTTGTAGTTGAGCCAAGGACAAATAGATCTTGGACCTGCATATTCTTATAATTTGTTTGTGTGGGTGACAGATAAACACAAACCACTTAGCAGATGGCAGCAGGAAAGTTTGTACTGTGTTTGCACCATGACAGACAGCTGAACAGAAGATACTCTCTTTCAGTTACTCTCAGCATTGCATTTACATAAACATTAAAACAAAACAGTTCTTCTCATGTGAGCAAGATTCATAGTAATATTGTAAATTATTGAAAATCTTAAAGCTTTTATGTACTGAGCCTTTCCTACTACTTCTTGTGAAGTGAAATGTGTGTACCATGTAAAGGTACTCCAGGAGATTTGTAGATGTTGGCTGCTTAATTATTTCATCTGTTCTGTCTGCTAAACTATCACACAAAATCAAATTTTTGCTGTAGAAATAGTTGCTTTGACCACATGCTTACAGTTCTAAATCGAGATGTTAAATTATTCCTGTGTAGCAAAGGTCACACACTCTTCATACAGATGACCTTATATTATCAACAATTCCCTTTGAAATTATATTTTTGGAGGTTTTTTGACCTTCAGGGACTCTTTAGAGTTTTGGTGTCTTTGATTGCCTTAGAAGTATAATAAATACATTATTTACTTTCTTAGTAAAATATAATTGAAACATTTTTTCAAGACTCAAAGGTTTAATTTTCTGAGGTTACATATAATAATGCAGTGTTTAGCAGGCAAAGATCATGTATCACCTTTAGATATAATCTAACTTTAATGTTAAGAATTTCTTGATGATAGCATGTGGAGAAGTAGAACACATATTCCTTTCAGAGGGCTAAAGTATCTTGAATATTATAATGCTTTATGGTAAGAATAGATGCTATTTTGATTGTTGTTCTTTGTATGTAAAATTTTGGCACACAGTCAGGAGCCAAACATCTTGGAGAAGATCGTAAAGCACTTTTTCACAGGCTAGTCACTTTTTTGATCACAATTCTGCTCCAAATATAGAAACAGTAACCTGATATAGTTCTTGCATCCAACGGAGATTTGGGTGATCAAGGTCTTTCCTTGGCACTGCCAGAGACTGTCAGTGTAATCCTTTCAATGCCTGTAAATATTTCTAATTTAGAGTTTTTGATCTGAAAACAAAGAATGTTGGTCATTTCTGTAAAGCTCTTTGAAGTACTGAGATGACAAATATCTTACATAATGGTTATAAAATTTTATAACTTAAAAACAACCCCTCCCCAGTTTCATTTATGGAAGGGTACAACAAAATGAAAAGTGACAATATTTTTTTAAAATTCTTTTTGCTATTATCTTTCTGGCAATGGAATTACCTGCTTTACTACTAGAGCTTTCATGTTTTCTGGCATTTATGACACTTAGAGAGTTCTGCTGTGACATGCATAATAGTCAGCTACGAGTTTTTGTCATAATGCACCCTTATTGAACCATCTTGAATGTTGTCTGTCTCTCTTCAGTAAGATGACTCTTTTTATTACAAATAATATTTGTTTCTGGTTTAAATTCACTGTCAATGTTTCTAACAGCAGAGAAATAGATGCTGTGCATGAAGAGTACAAGCAGAAACTGAGAGACCAGGAAGCTTTCCACAGAAAACAAATTCAACGACAGCAGCTCTATGTTGAGGATTTAAAGCAGCAGATTCTGAGAGGACAGATCAAAGCAGAGCAGGAACTAGAAAATGACCAAGCACTCATCAACCAGCAAATCCAAGAAAGTGGGTACCTGCCTCTTCCCTTGCTTCAATTCCCTTCCATTACTGCATACTTTCATCCTCTCAGCATTTTTTGTCCTAGTGATGCTTTTTTTTTATGAGTGGAACTTTTATGATGGCTAATTACTGGATTCCTCCTACAATTGCCTTTCCCTTGAGAACAGTTACTGAGCTTTGATTAACAGAACTAAAGGGGCTCCTTTGCAGTGCTCCAGCAGCACTGTTTAATTAGCACTGCAGGTCGTTGCTGGGAGGGACAGCACCAGCTACTCCCCTGTGCCTCTGAGCCTCTCCTCCCCCAGGCTGATCCCAACCCTGCCTCCCTACAGCAGTGCCTCTGCTGTTCTCTAGTTTGTCTTCTAATAATGATTTGATCAAGGTTTCTTTATAAGCAAAGGGTGCCTCTACAAAGGTGTCATTCCCACCTGGCACAATCTGCTGTTTGATCTTGGAAGAAAACTGTGAATTCGTGGCAATGTCTCAGACCAAAACTTATGCAGTCAGATATCTTTTAATTATGCCAGGCACAATGAAGAGATTAAAAGGAAATTGTTTTGATGGGATATAGCAGAAGAATATGTAGATAGTATAAAAAATCAGGAGAGTTTCCCCAAAACATCTTTATTTTGTGGCTCTGTATACTTGTTCTCTGCTTCCCTCTAGTTCTGCTGTTTTCACTGTGTTCACACAAAGCTTAGCCAGGGAGGTAGTTTTTGCCAGCCAAATACAATTCTGTACTTGGAAACACACCAAAGTTCTTCACCTTTTCTGTGCCTTCTGTGGCTCAGCTCCTGACAGAGGCAAGTTTGTAAGCAGAGATTAATTAGCATCTTAAGTTTGCAGCTCTCTTGCAGGGAAACTGATCTGCCAAATATTCTGCTTGCTAAAATCATGCTAAAGAGAACACATCTGGAAACAAAGCTGAGGAAAAATAAGCTTTATATCTGAAAACTAAAAATGTTATTAAGAAAAATTAACAAACATAATGACAAAAATGCTTCCCTTTTATCCACAGAGTAACCATAGATCTAGAATTCCTACCTCTGTGCATGTGCTCTATGCAGAGCTGCCAACATAAGCAGGACAGGAGACTCATTGTGGTGGGGATCACTAATGAAGTATGTTTAACAAGATCAGTATTCATCAAGCAAGTGATACCTACAATGTCTCTGCACTAACGATTTCTTGCATTAGGGAAACTTCCAGAGCCCCAAATTCCCCTCTGACAGGTCAGCTGTGCAGAGCTGCAGGTAGCCCTAATTCATCACATCAAACTTAAATACCTCTTCATTTCTACATCCCTGCATAAGCAATGAAACATCACTTATTTAGTAAAGGACTGCACATTGAAAATAAACTCAGCCAAAAAGAAAATGCTGCTACTAAGACAGAAGTGCTTTGGAGACTTTGGTTCTTTGAGAATGCTCCACTTGTAAAGGAACCTGGCCTGAGATTTTTACATTGCTTGTTCAGCAATGGATATTTTTTGTTGTTTGTTGCTTTGCTTTGAGAGCTGAATATTTATATTTTTATAACAGCATAAAAAATCTGCTTAATCAAGAGAACAGTTCATGATGATCTCAATAATCCCTTCTTTTGTTACAGTTCATCATAGCTAGATTGAAGTTGGTGTGCTCTGAAAAACCTCTAAGCACATCCACCACTTGCATGGAATAAAAGTAGTCTTGCATCCAGGGTTTAAAACAAATCAGCCTGGTTCTGTTCTCTACTGCATCCTCACTGACTGCAAAGACCAGGTCCTGAATATTTAGAGAAGACTAAGTGTGTAAGCAGAGCTAATATATTTTGTTATCAAATTAGGTTAATCACTTGGTCTGTGAACATATTTGGCATTTGTGAACTGTAGGGGTCATTAGCAGAAGCAGATAATCTAATTCTTTTTATGGAGTAGAGTGGTAATTCTGTGAAAATACACATTGACTGGTGGTATGAACTCAGTGTTTTTTCAATTGTCATAATAGCTGAAGGTTGTGTTGGCTTCACCTGCATCTTTGCCACGACAGTATTTGTTTTATTTCATGCACATTTACCTAGCTGATCTTTAAGGTCCCTTCCAACCCAAGCCATTTCATGGTTCTGTAGTTTCATGGTTACATGGTAAGATAACATGGGTTCCCATCAGGCTGTTTTGGCAAGTGCTCTTTGGGGCAGCCACAGTTGCCAGAAATAGCAAATTTGTGGTTGTTGGTCTACATTAGCCAGGTGCCACACAGGGATGGTTTTGCTTGGAAAGTTTTCATCTGATGCATTTGGAAAGGCTATCAGAACTCTCTGGCAGGTACCCATGTGATGACACCCTTGTAGCCTTGTCTGTAACTCACTTGGAAGGCTGCATTCCCGTCCACAAGACTGGTGGCTCTCAACTGCCCTGCAAATGAGGCCCATCCACAGTGGTGCATAGGGAGGTCCAGCCTCCAGGCTTGCTGAACTTGCCACCAACAGTGAGCACAAAAATTGCTATTTCCTGTGCTAAACAAAGTCCATTAGTATGACTCTGGGCTCCCTCTTTTCCATTTCCAGCATGCCAAGGTGAGAAAAAACACTTTGCAGGTGGGGTTTTTTTTCATTTAGCCAAGCTAAAGAGGAGAGGATAGGAGCAAAAGGCACAAAGAAGTGTTTGGTTTACAAACATTTGTGCAACTTCATCTTCTAGATCCCTTGTGAACTCTGCTCCCACTGCTCATACATTCTTTCCCATACAAAGTTTAACGTGTGACTTCAGAATAATTCAAACAGAAGTAGTAGCATATTTCACAGATAAAAGCTAATGAAGTCAGACTTCTCTACTGTGAACATGTACCCTGTGTCTGAAAAGTTCACAGAATTGAACTCGGGCCTTTTCATGCTTCCACTGTATTTTAACAAAATTAAGGTGATATTTGAGTGTAATCTTTGAGAAATTGACATCTGTTCTACGTTTTTCTTACAGAATTGATCTTATCCACCAGTCTCCTTAGCTGTATTGGGCAAGCCCCTGCTTATATTCTGCAATTGCTCCCTGAGTCCTTAACCCAATGAAGAGGCTTTTAGTTATCAATGAAGTAGAGCAACAGTACATTTTTCTTTAAATAGTTTGTCAAGTCTCTACTCTTGCAGAGTAATGCATAGAAATTCAGTTCTCAAATGACCTCTAAAGGCTGATTAAATTAAGAACAAGATAGTAACAAATAATGTTTTTCCTATGATTTTTACTTTCTTTCAATCATTGTTTTGTTTACAGACCAGCAGTGGCTTATAAATGAGAATAAACGTCTGGCTGCTCTTCAGCAACAGCAGAGGGAGTTTGCAGTGCAAACAGAGCCTCCTCTGTGTGCAGAGGCTGAGGTGCAGAGTACCACTGGGCTGGAAACCTGCCTTTCCCTGCTGCAGCAGAACAAGAAGAGACTGGTGCAGCTGGAGCTCTTGCAAAGGTGCTCCTTAAAAAAGGCTGAACGAAACATAAGACGGAAAAAGGTCAAGTTCCGGCTGGAAAGGATAGTCAAGAAGCAGAAGCTGTTGGAAGCCAAGCAAAACCTAGAGCAGCTGGAAGCTAGCTGCTGGCTCAGCGAAGAGTGTGTGAAACAATCCCAAGTCCTGAGTGATAATATTGCTGTACAGTCCTCTTTGGATCACCACTTGCAAAAGAGCCAGAAATCGTTGGGTTCAAGTTCCTTGCAGCACAGACATCTGTTCTGTAACCCACACCTACCCCAGGTACCCAGGTAAGTTAACATCTGCCAAATCCTCTGCACTTTCAAAAGTAATGTAAATTCAAGGTATTTTCAGTGGCCACCTATAATCCTGAGTGCCTTTCAATGTATTGAAAAAAAAAAATCCCCAAATCTGCAGTATCAGTGAGCCCACTCTATTGTATATCAGGCTAGAGCTGTTTGTCCTTTTCCGTTTTACAGGACACTCTCTACTTACCTGTTTGACATGGTCTTTCTCACTTTTTTACATTTCTCTCCCAAGTCTTTCTGCACTTTTTACCTCTTTGAGGCGGCTTTTTAGAAGTGGCCTAACTTTTGTTGTTGCCTTGTTCAGACTGTTGGTAAATACTAATTTCTACACAATTTTGTCATGATTATCATCAAACTCTTCTTCAGAATATAAATATCTCTATGCAATGCTGAAATGTTGGGATGCTGCAGTGTCTATCACAGCCTGCTACTTAGCTATTTCCTGCTGTGGAAGTAGCTAAACTCTGCTAAGTGGATTTCTGTGACTTAGAACTATACTTTATTTTTAATTAACATTTACAACTACTTGAGCCTACAGAGATTCAATATGAAGCTATACCTCATAACACTGAGCTATTTCTTTGTGTGCAGAGCATCTTTCCAGATAGCAAGGGGATTTTCTAATTAGTCACAGAATTTTATTTTTTTATTCCCCACTAGAATTGGATTTTGAGAGGCACTAAGATAGTTGCTTCATAAATTGTTATTCTTATTTGCAAGGCTTTACTGTGGTGGAAATGTTAACTGCATTATTCAAGCAAGGATTGGACTTCATTTCTTCTTTATTTCCACAGCTGTTTTTCGAAGAGGGAGTCTGTCTCAACGTTATCTACCTCACCAAATACTGATCAAAACTGTAAAGGTAGTACAGGGAGGTTCTCACCTGTAGAACACCTTCACAGAAGTGAAAAAGACATTTCTGGGAGTGATGACCTTAATGATGAAAAGGGGATCTCCTTTTCAGTCCAGAGGCAGCTAACTGAGAAACAAAAAACATCTTCAATTGAAAATAAAAAAGGAGCAGAGAAAGACTCTAATGATTCAGCTGTCATGGCTTATATCAATAAAAATTATAAAAAATTTGAAAAGTTGGATGACAGCCCAGGGCAAGCTGGATCTAAAAACCAGACCTCTAAAGGTTCCTCTCCTGATCTTTTAAAGAAGAAAGATGAGCCTAAAACCTTTCTTACAGGGAGAAGAATGACAAAATCAAAGGTGCTAGAAGATTTAAGTCAGCCTGCCAGTAGCAATGTAGCACAAAATAGAGCTCAGGTATCCAACACAAAGATTAGAACGAATATCAATGGAAAAGGCCACAGGTCTTCTCCAGAAAACTTTCCTAAACAAATGAAGAAAACAGTGTATGGAAACCCACCATCAGTGCATCTAAACCAAACAGTCAAGAGCTGGAGGAGAGAGGCAAACTCAGCCTTGCCAAGTCATGAAAAACCATTGGTGGAACAGAAAGAACTTCTGATGGCAGCGACATCAGTAGGAAATCTCACTAAGATGAACTCACAGACACCACTATCGTATGTTGAAAAAAAGTGGCACAGTGCTGAGATGTTAAGTGCTGGAGTGTCCAAGACAGCCACAGATGTGCTGGAGAACTGGCAAGAGGATGATGAAAATGAGATTTCTGATACTGACAGTTCCTATTCTGTAGATTCGCTCTCCTGTGCTTATGCAAAAGCTTTCCCAGAGAAACCGAAACGGGAAGATTTTGACAGAAATAAATGTCTTGCCAACCCAGAAGATTCTGAGAGCGATGACAGTCAAATGTCACAAGACTCTCTGATAGAAAAGGAAAATAAAGCCAAAAAGCAAAATGCAAGCCAATTTCACAAGTTAAAGGCCCATCATGAGCCAGCAAAGCTTTACAAAAGCAGAACCGAGAGCCATATTTCATCTTTGGTGACATCATATGCATCCCGTAGGAGATTGGGAAAGGCTGAAAGAAGCTTTTCTCTGGATAGCTTAGCTGATGGAGAAGAGATGCCAGCAGAAGATCTAGTAGAAGAATCCAAATCTGACTCATCTGATGAAGTCCCAGCAGAGATTTTCTGGAAGTTACAAACTCCTAAATTACCAGCTATACAGACTGAGGAAGACCATGAATCCAAGACCTGCAACAGAGATACAGAAGGGACAAATTATGATCTGAAGCTGAGCAGTTCCTTTTATTTGAACACCAAGCCACAGACTGCTTCCAGTAATGCTTGCAAGCAATTGCTGGAGAGAACAAAAGTCCCCTTCGTAGAACAAGAAAGGTCTCTTGAAAGAGGACTGTATTATACAAGTGGAAATCCTTTGCTTACTAATGATGCCTGGTCTTCCTGTGACTCAAAGATTGACATCAGCAGCCCCAGAATAACAGCATCTTCTTCCCATGAAAACTTGGAATTTCAAGATGCTCATCTGTGTTCTTTGAGCAAACCAGAACTTTGGCTAAAGAAAGATGATCTAAAGCAGTCAGCTGCTGAGGTTTCTTTTGTTTCTGGCTCTCAGCAGATTCACAGCATTACTCACAGTCCACATCATGTAAACCAAATCAACTCAGTTTTCACCTCTGACACACTGGAAGTACCTTTACCTGAAACAACAACTGCAAGCAGGGCTTCTGAGAGCAGACCATTAAATAAGTTTTTTAAGGGATGGGCAAACTCCAATGAAAATTCTTCCTTGGAATCTCAAAATGTAATGTCCTCATTTGTTAGCTCAGTAGGACCAAGTTCCTCCTTTGTTCCTACTTCAGGAGAGCATGATTATTATGAACATTCAAGGTCTCACCATCCTGAGCAAGAACAACTGGGTGAATTGTCTACTAGCAGGTCTGCTACTGAATGTGCAGAAACATTCAGCTGTTTGGAAAGCACCTCCACTGCAGGCTGCTTGTCACTGGTATCTAAGAAAGAGGAGAACTCTCTTCCCACAACTCATCCAGAGTTGCCAAAAGATCACACTCTGAAACAAACACCTCTTATCTCTGTGTTGCCTGTGCAAATTGTGGAGCAGAGGAATGGCTGTGTAGATGCAGATTTAGAAGATGACTTATTCCGAACTTTTTCAAAAGATGAGCTTGACAATGACTACAATAACTTGATGGCAAAATCAAGTGGGACTGATTCAGGCAGTGGAAATGCACCTGTCAGTGCACCTGCTGCTGCATGTTCTGTGGGACTTGCTCATGATACGACCTCAACACAGACATCTGCAGTAAAACACATCCAATTTGGAAACTGCAGGCAGCTTTTCCCAGTACAAAATGTACCAACATATTGTGGTGAAGGTTTCTTTCTCAGTGACTTAACAAACAAGAACTGCTCTCCAGTGAGCAGTTACAAGCTTCAGGTGCTGGCTGGACAAGGAGCAGAATCAGCTGATACAGAAGAACTCCCCAGGTCTGGGGAGAGTAATCTGGAGACAATGCAAGAAACAGATCATGAGCAAATACCTGCAGAAGTAACAGCAGAGATACATTTTTCCTCACAGAAGACAACATATCAATGTCACCCTTTAGTTGTTGCTGCCAGTGCAAGCTATGACCAGTCTGCAACACCAATAGAGATGCCTCAAAAAGAGAGAAACTGTATGGAAATAAGCACAGATAGCTTGGCAGACATTGTGCCAGAGGTGCCTTCATTCAGAGATCATGAGGAATACGTATCAAAGGATGAAGACCTGTCTTCATTAAATCATTATGAATTCAAACTCAAACCTGATTCAAAGGATTATTCCCCTGAATGTTCTCTAGCAGACAGTCAGGCAAATTGCTTATCCCAGCAAATTTCAGAAAATTCTACATTATGCACTGGTAACATAAGAGAAGAAAGCAATGAAAGCAAAGAACACAACCTATTGAATTCTCAGGATGTAGTTCAGCAAGAATTTTCTTCCAAATACAAAAACCTAGTGGTAAATGAAGGAAGTTATTTCCTATTGAATGTAAATGGGAAAAACACCAAGTCCTTTCCAGCTGCTGTTTGTGAGAATACAAATGATTTCCTCCCAGAAACTAATTCAAGCCTATTTTACAAAGTTTCAACAAAAGCTAATCTTTTTCAAAGTGCATCTGAGACTGAAGATTATGATAAACTATTGGAGCATGTCACAAGAATGAAAGGAGATTGTGGTGCTACTCCTAATCTTGCTGTGGAAGTCAGCGTCACAGAAAGTTGTTCTGATGCACGTTCTGGCTGCCTTTGCCCAACATGCTCTTCAAAATCAACAGGGCAGAAAAACACTGCACACAAGTCAACTGACATTTCTGCAGAATCTGATGCCTCTGTTCTCTTGGAAACAGAAACACAGAACAATATTTTACGTGAATCTAGAGAAGAGAAAGAAGCATTTTTTGAAAGTGATTGCCCAGAGGACATCTTTCCTGTAGAACATGATGCAAATTCAGAGTTGGTAGGGGTATTTGAATGCAACACAGATGCATCAGCTGCCATTTCTCAAGAGGAAAGTTCATATAGAAATAAAGAATCCAAATTTTTCAGAAACACAGAAATGGATATAGAAGCAGCCATGGCTCCTTATCAGAATACAGGGACAGCCATAGATGAAGAAATAAAGAAATCAATCAATGATGCAAGCAACTTAGAAAAAAGTGCATTGGAAATTAAATCCAGACACACTGAAAGTTTACCTGGCAGACCAGTAGCCCAAGTCCAAAGTGTAACTGAAGACAGGAGTGGAAAGGATGTTAAAAACATTGGTCTAACTCAGAATCCAAAGAAACCTACTGATACCACAGCTTGTGAAGTTCACTGTGAGTTTAATACAAATCTGTGCCTGACAGATGAAGAGGTGGACAAAGATAAACTGCAGGAAGCCAGCACAGGGGCAGAACATACTCAGGAATCAAAAGCACCTGGGCATTCGGGCAGCCAACTTGAAACAAACAGCTTTTGCCAAAAAGAAAAAAGTGAGAAAATAGAAATAGATGTTTATTCACCAGAGCTTTCTGTTGCTCCCAAAACCACTCCTTCAACTGTGTGTTCCCACACAACAGATAGTATTCAGAATACTTTGGAATTCCTTGATACTTGCAAAGGGCTTTTACAGGTGAATGGAACAACAGAGAATGTAGCTGAAACAGAACTAATCCCAAGTAGGCAAGGAAATATTTCAGCAAAACTTGAAAATGAAGGACAAATAAATTCTGACAATTTAATTGAGCATTGTGTACCAAACTGTTTGCCCCAAGAAGACAAGGTTAATGAATGTGAAGTGACTGGGAGTGAAGAACAAAATACCATAACAAACACTGAGGAGCTGGTTCTTATGAGGCAAGGAGACATATGCACAGATGAAAATGTTTATTTTAATGAACAGTCTCCAGCTCTGCATCAAATGTATTGTGACAGAGGTGACGAAGAAGAAATTTTAGATCAGTTTAAGATCCCTGAAAGGTACCTGATGGCTTCCAAAGTAGAACCAAATACATTGTTAGAAGATAACTCAAGATATCATGAGCCCACTGAAACGAGTGAGGATGGTGATTCAGTGGACTCTGCTACAGAAATAGGAAATGTATTTGATGCATGTGAATATTCAGTTGATGACAGTGCTGGTATTGACCAACGCAGAACTGAACAAAAATTTAGAAGTCTCAACAGGCATACGTATATGAGTTGCTCTGTCCATTCTCCTGAGCATGGCACTTCAGGAAACGTGAATGTAGGTATCGTTAGAAAAAGTTCTGATATTTGTGAATTGGATCAATTAGGCTCCAGAGCTGAGGAAGAGAAAGTGCAATTGATGAAGCTAGTAGAAATGGCCAAAGGAGACAAAAAGCAGATATTTGTAGAAAACACCAAGGAGGTAGAACTGATCTTTTTACAAAACCTGGATGAACTCTTCCCTGAAAACAAAGGCAGCTACCAAATGACACATGATGACAGCAGATTAAATAAAATACTAAGAGAAAGCCAGTGGGTGTCTACCAGTTTTTCTGGAAATAATGAAGACATTAGCAAGCAACAAAATCCCCCACCATCACTGAAGTGTACAGAAAAAAACAAAGAACTTCAAGACTCCCCATGCCAGTCTGTAAATAAGCCTTCATATCTTGGAGGAAGTGATGATTCCCATCTTGTTCAAGATGTTCCCACTGCACTGAAAGGATGTACCAAACCATCTAACAGCAGTCTTGGAACTGGAGCTGTTCTGCCTTACTACGAAACACTAATGGAGAGTGAGATCAGTGTTGGTACATCTGCTACAGCCAACAAAACAGGAGAAGAACATCATCTTCCAGGTAAAACACAAAGTAAGGGTGTAGCTCTTCTGCAAACCAGGACCATGCAGCAGAGGCAGGAGGAAGAACCCTTTGTATGTAAAAATGGACCTGATTATGGCGTGTCTGCACAACCTGCCAATGAGAACAGCTCTTTCACTCCCTGCAGTGCAGGTGGTCTTGAGTCTGGAACTGTTGTACTTCAACAAAGGGCAAAAGGAAGCTCATTTTTCTTGGAAAAATTAGAATCTTCTGAAGATATAATACAGGATATTAATAATGCTTATGAAGAACACAGTATGGATTTAATGGTTAATAAATTATTAAAAGACTGTCTTAATTCTGTGGAAGATACAGCTCAAGAGGTAAAGGATGCCATTCTGCCTGATTCACTGGTGTTGGATACTTCAAACCTGCTGACTTCCTCAGAGAAAGAAGTGATGGAAGATACAGGGGTGGGGGAAACCCACTTTTTACTAGAAAGCTCTACCCAAAAAACATTTCAGAATATCAATACAACTCAGAAAGTACCTCACTTGGGGGGCTTATCACTGGATGATGAGAAGACATTTTTAAGTGCAAGCTATCCTACAGCATACAGTAAATGTGAAAATGCCGAGTTTCCTGGTGTAGCTGGATATCAGCATGAGCCCACAGAAAACCAGGAACATGAGGCTTCTGAAGAGTGCTGTGCAGACCAATCAGGCAACACTCTTTCTGTGAAGGCTTCAGCCCTTTCAGAAGGCCTGAACAAGTCTCCAAAGGAAAATCCACATTATAGTAAAGACTTTCTAAATTATAATAGGAACTTGGGCACTTCTGAATGTTCTCCTGGTCTTCTGAATTGTCCAGCATCATCTGCAGAGAGCTTATTTGTCAGCAATGGAGACAAAGGTAAAAATGATACTGTTCTCTCTGAAGAAACAAAATACTTTGAAAGTGAATCAACTGATTTGAGTGTATCTGTAACTTTTCCTGGTGTTTCTCAAAAAGGAGATGAAAAGGAGAATAATTCTGCAGTTGCAGAGGCCACATATGATCAGAGTAATAAACTCCATGAAAAAGTCATGGGAACAGAGCTAAAGGAGAAAATTGTTCAAGGTTATTTCCAGAATTGTGGTGACATAAAAGAAGATAAAATTCATGAGTTCTCAGAACACTGCAGTAACACTAATAGTGTGACTGTACCAGAATTGTGTCTGCTCGCTTTCCAGAGCCAAGGACAGACTGCCCATAATGAATCCAAGTCTTTTCCATCACACTCTGCAGAAGACACTCCACCTGAGACACCATTTCAAAGCACCAAGAACTTCAGTGCTTCTTTACCCGGGGACTCAAAATCTCTAGTATTTAGTCAGCTTGAGGACTCACTTCAGGACAGTTGTTTGACTGAGAAAGTCTCCTGCAATTCTGCAGATGTGTGCTCTGTAAAAGAAGGAGATTTTCCCCAGTCATTTGCAAGAGTCAATTACCCAGCCTTAACAGCATTTTCAAAATTTCCTTTAACTTCAGATATAGGCCATGGTGAAACTAGCACATATGATACTTCACATTCAAATATATTGAAACAGTCTCCATTTGTTGTTTTGCAAATACAAGACACTCAGTCTGATAAAGCTGTGGTATTTGATGAGCCAGTATGTGCTTCAGGAAGTATTTTACTTTCTCTTGCAAAAGAAAATAGGCATTGTCCAGTGTCAGACATAGATTGTACTTCATATGAAAATTCTGCTGTAGATGGGGCGCCTGCATATGGAAGTAATAGTAAAAAACCTGACAGTGATACAAAAATTGATCAGCATCATTGGGATAAAGTTCCACCACAAGAAGCTTGCAACAAACAAACAGAGAAAATACCAAATGATAATTCTCTTTTACTACCATCATTACCTTTATGGGATACTAGAAGAGCAATTCCTTTTAAAGAGGGACAAGTGAGAAATATACTTAACAGAAGTAAGGAAGAACTGCATTCAAATATTGAGGCTGAACATTTTGCAGCAAAGACAGAGCAGAGAAAAACATTAAGTAGAGAACTTGCTGAAAAGCAAACTAATGTATCCTCAAACTCTCCAAATGAATTAACAGGCTCAGAAGTTGCAGTGTTGGAAAATCTGTATCCAAGAGATGTTCAGGTGGATCCTGGGTACACCTGCCATTCATTTAGTCCAGCATATCCCACACACAGAAGCCCTGATCCCAGGCAACCGTATCACACTGTCTTGGGTTTCGAAAGAAACCCTGCAGATCTGCAGGATAACTGTCAGTATGTGCCTGCAGGTGAACAGATAGGACAGGTGCCAGATAGAGCAAATACACACAGTAGGAAAGAGATTTTACTTTGCAAAAATAATACATGTTCAAGCACTGATAGCCCTGATGCTGAGGCTGATGTTTGTTCAACAATGGGAGACACTCTAATGAGGAATAATACTCTGAAATCAGAAAAACTCAATTTTTCTGTAAAAAATAATGAAACAACCTCCATAAAATTTTTGCCAGAAAACCGTGATTTAACTCCTCAAGAATCCAAATTGGTGCAATTCAGGAGCAAAAGATCATATTCTACCACAAGGAGTGCAAAGGGCTGTAAACAAAGTGAACAGAGATCTTATTTACAAAGTCACAGAGTATCAGCTCCAGCTATTGCTGTTTTCTCTGATACAGAATATACTTTGGAAGCTTCATCTAAGGCAGATCCTTTGTTATATTCTGCATCTAAATCACTGCAAAATTTGAATATGAGTGTAGAGCCTCCGTCACCAACTGAAGATGATCTTTACGGAACTGAAGTATTTTCAAAGCAGGAATCAAAGAACTTTCTACAAGTTAAATCGAAACCCAGATTTCAGCAAAAAATGGCACAAACTAAGAAGCGTGCCAACTCTGATCCCAGAAACTTACAAAATTTTGCAGCAAGAAGTCAAAGCAGCCAGTCTTTGAAAGACTGTACTAGTCAATCTCCATCATCCTTACTGCCCACAGCTCGCAGTTCTGTGTTTGCAGAAGCAAATGTCCACTCAAAGAGCAGTTCTGTAGCTCAGTGTAGTGAAGGGAAAGGAGAAGGAGCTGGATACCAGCCAGAAACTGACTTATTTTTGCAAGATAATAAAGATGTGATGCATTTTAGGTCAAGCGACATCAACCCATACATTCACCCATGGCAACAAGATGGAGCCTGCAAGATTGGCTGGAAACAGTATGTTTTTGGAAGTGCCAGTGATGTCTCTTGCAATCAAATTCCCCTGAATATGGAAAATCGTAAAGTTATGAGATGTTCCAGTGTAGACAATGGATTGAACTCTCAAAATTCTCCTTTTCGTTCTCATCTAAGTTCATATGCTACAGCAAAAGTTTTGTCAAGCACTTTGAGTAGCATTGAAGGACTTCAAGAATGGGACAGTGTCAGACAAGACTTTCAATCAGCATACTCGAGTGATAGTACCAAACAGTACAGCAACTTATCCAGTGAAACACTGGAAACTAACTCAGAAAACAACACTGCTGAACTTGAGAACCCTTCTGCACAACCTAGTACCTCTTCAATGCAGGTTGATGAAATTGTACTGTTATATCCTTCAGAGTCTGAAAAACCTTCCAAAAAACCACCAGGGATTACATGTGAACAAGGAACGCAAACAGCAACTACAGGAAGGTATAAAAGGCAGAGGAGACATCAGAGAAGCTATACAGATGTTTCTGCAAAAAAGGAGGAAACAAACAGAGATTTATTTCATCAACCTTCTTCTTGGACAAGCATGCAGAACCTGTCCATGCATCTGTCACAGCTTCTTCAGAACACTTCTGAGCTGCTGGGAAACCTTTCCCAACAGAGTATTATAGATAATGAGCAGAATGCCAAAACCAACCAAAAAGGAACTGAAGGTGCTGTAAAGGCTGTTAGGTCAGATAGCTGTACTCAGACTACAGCAGATGTAGGCACTCAGACTGAGATTTTGGAAAAACCTCAAAGCAAACATGAAGAAAAACAAGTGGAGGCAAAAATGGAAAAGGAATTGAGGGCAGCTCAGGCAGTAAATGTTGATTGGAAAGAAATTGGTGCAGATACAGTAGGAGAGATTACCAAAAGGAAAGTGGAAACACCTTCTCTTGAAGAAAGAACACAAGAACGAACAGAGATGAAAAACCTGGGCAATTCTGACTTCCATGACAGTCTTGACAGCATTTTGGAAGACTCCTTTATGCATCTGCCTCGTTTACACAGAACTTCCACCCCTATCTTACATTTTCAAAAAGCATCACTAAATGCACAGCAGAACATTGCTTTTGCTAGTGCCAGAGTTTCACCTCTCACATCATCTTCGCCAAGTTCAGGGCAAGATGGTTCTTCATGCACTGTAGTTAGCAGTCCTACTAATAGCACCTCTCAATCTCCAGCATCTTACACTCAAGATAAAAGAAGTGTCAGTGAAACAGAGACTCCAGCTGAAAGGAAATTTTGGTACAAAAATACCCTGCTAGTTGATAGGGCCTCTTCCCCTATTCTAACTCTTAGTGCTAGTCCCAGCAGCCAGACTGCTTTTAGCAAGTCTGTCTGCCCTATTAAGGAACCTCTTGGGTTTTCCAGTGTTGCTCTAAGCCCCCTTCACACCCAGAGAAAGCTGAGGGCAGGTCCACAGTTCAGCGTGCAACATCATGTGGACAGTTTTTCACAGACAGAAACAGACAGCGAATCAAGCACCTCTAGAGAGCACAAAAGCATAAGAAAGAAATCTGGAACTTCTCAGATAAGAAAGCAGCCAAAGAACTTTCAGGACAGGATGGTTCAAAAGACTTGGAACAACAGCACAGACTCAGGCTCGACACCCACACTACCATTTGTGCAGAACGGCTGTATCACTCCAGCAGTACGTTGGAGGTGTCAGGCCACAGTGAGGTTGTAACAGGTGATGCCAGAGACCAGGGCTCAGTGGCACGTTCGCTTCGTTGTATGTATGTTACAAGGGCTGGGAGAGGTTCTTCAGATGGAACCGGGCACAAAAAGTACACTGGGAATTCTGAAACAGCTTTGATTCATAACTACCCTTCTCCAAATGCTGACTTAATTTTTAATCAAAAAATTAGTGCCACTTGTTCAAGTAAGACAAATGCTGACACAACTTCAGAACCTCTGGTAGAAGCATCTTCTCTACAATTTCATGATTTCTTCTGGAAGAATGAGAACAGCTGCCCTCCCCCGCTCTCGGATGTGAGCGACGTGCAGACCTCCTTCCGAGAGGACAGCACAGATTCTGTCACTGGAAGTGAATGTGACACTGAAATTCCTCTCAGCAGGAACACTGCTTTTGCACAGCCACACAGGCCTCGGAGCTACAGTCTCCGTGACTTGCCCATACACAATAAATTTAGCAACTGGTGTGGTGTTAAGAGCAGCCCTCCTCCTCCTTTGTTACTTGGCTTGAGTGGCAGCGTGACCGATTTAAGAAGTCAGGCAGAAAAGAAGCCCAGGAGCACACGATCAACAGAAATGGAAGGGAATTACCAGTCTTGTGACAGCAGGAGCAGAGAGATCAAGAGACTTCAGAGAGAGCGTGCCCAGATCATGTCTGGCATTCACCTGGACCTGCATCAGCATCCCCTGACAGTGGAACTGACTGAAGCAAAGCTCAATTATGGCATCGGGGAAACAGACGCCCTGCTGAGGGTCCTTCAGGGAGGAACTGCAGATGAGCCAGGGGCAATTCCAGTGAAGCAGCAACTTTATGAAAGGTAAATTACTTACTGTAGTGTTATTTTAATACACTTCATGCAGCTTAAATAGCATTTAGTAAGGAGCACTCAATCACCTAGTCATACTGAGTGAAGTATATGTGAAGAGATACACTACCAGGCTTATTTTAAAATCTGTTAAGCAATGCATTTATGGCAAAATTTTGGGGTTACTCCAAGAAAACAGGGAGAAGTGATTTGGTGTAATTCAAATCTAGTGTCATCCCACACTTAAAATTTTTGGCAGCCACAAGAGTTATGTGTACCTGGTGATGTGGCAATATATTTAATTGATTTAGTGCAATGTAAAAACAATTGATACATCCTATTTATGGAAATATCCCATTCATGCTTCTGTGAATTAATGCTGCTGTGTGAATAAACAAAAATAGTTTTTAACCCCCCATAAACATGCAAAATAATTTTTTAAACAATCAAGATACTTGATTCTTGTGATTGTAGAGCTCAGTTTGGGAAACTGTTGCAATAAAATTTGAAGCAGCTGCATCAGTCTCCATCCTCGATTTGCCTTTTAGCTTTTATCAGAAGCAATCACAACCCTCTTGTACATTCCCTGCTGTCAGAAAAGCAGTGGCATTTTAGAATGTCTACATTATCTCTCAGCATGCAGACAAAGGGATATTAGATGGTATTATATTCCTATAAAAATTTTACATTACAAATCTACCTAATATTTAGGTGCTTAAAAAAATCAGAAAATGTAACTTTGCAGGGTGCATTTTGTCACTCTAATCATGTTTCCCTAACAGACACATGAGAACTATTGAAACTCTGAGGAAGGAAAGAGTAAAAAGGTTACAAAAATACCAAAGAAGCCGAAGCCTGAGTCCCCAAAAGCATTTGAGTCTGTCCCAGACTCTGGATGCAAGTCAGAGGGATCTAGATCTGCCCAGCAGACGCCGAGAATACCTGCAGCAGCTGAGAAGAGATGTGGTGGAAAACACCAGGTAGGGCATTAAAAACCTCCCTCTAGGCCTGATGTTCATTAACAGTGTTCACAATGGGTGCACATTAATGGTTCTTGCTGACATCCCAGACTTCAGGGTCAGAATTCTTCTCAGTGTGTGTGCATTAACCTTGGGATAGAAAATGCTTTCAGGAAGAACACATGCCTGATTTTAGAAAACATTCATTAAAATCTTGGGTCTTGTTTTCTTTCAGTCCATAACAAGTGCCTAATTAATTTTATGTGTATGATGGATGGGGATAGCCAAGTATTCAGCCTGGACTGACTGCAGACCAATCTGTCTTCTTACTCCTTGTTGTGATTTAGGAATGGTATTCTTCAATTTAGTGCTCCCACTAAAATCAGCACTGCTTCCCCTTCCCCTCCAGCTGGAGGTACAAAAGGTAAAGATCATGCATTGAGATAAAAACAATTTGCTGGAAACAGCAATAAGATAAGAAAAAGAACAGTAACAGCAACAGCATGAATAACAAAAGGTGTAAGAAAAGAAATTCTTCAAATGGAAAGCCGCCTGACAATAGACAATAGGGGATGGCTCCCTCTGCCACATCGCTGCAAGGAACTGAACCCTTCTCCCCAGATGAGTCCCTTTCCCCCACCAACAGCAACGATGGGAGGTGGTACAGAATAACCTCTGTGTCCTGGCCATGCCCCCTCCCAGCAAAATTAACCCTGTCCTGGCAGGAACCAGGACACTCCTTCACTAACTTAAAAGCGACAGGGTTCAGTTTCATTTTAAATATCAGACAAGCTCTGCAACACTTCACTATTTAGAATTTCAGTTTCTCATTCCCCACCATATTCCCTAAATGATTTTTGCTTCCTTTGTGGTCATGGACAGTTATTTTCCCAACACAACAATCTTGTATGTGATATGCCAAAGCCATAACCTTGTATCATATGGACACCTGATTTAGAAACCACTGCAGTAATCTCAGTAGTAAACTGGACTTGCAATCTGAGTAATTCTCCAAGGCTTACATCTACTTAGCCTTTAATGAGTAAAGAGAAGGTTTTTGGAGGCTGATGTGGTGGGTTTTAATTGCTTTTCTGGCAGGTTTCCCTGTTCTAAATGGAAATATGATTTTCTCATTGTATTTCAAGTAATTACGTGTGTTTCTCCTTACTTGTCCATTCTTACAGAGTTCAAGAACCAAAAAGAAGAAGCCTTCAGCACCCTTCAGACATTGAACTCTTGCTCCGAGACTATCAGAGGGCACGAGAGGAAACCAAAACTGAAATTGCAAGAGCTAGGGACAAACTTAGGGAGAGAGCAGAGCAAGAGAAAAGGCGGATACGGGAACAAATATTTTCTCAGTTACAGAAGGTGAGCATTATATTGAAAGTATACATAATCTTGAAGTTCTCAGGATTTTCTTTGTATGTAATTTTTATTTGGTCTTCTAGCATTGAGTAGTTGCATTAGTAAAGTAAAAGCTTCAGTCTTTAACAACTGTATTTGACTAGCAAGTTAATTCAGGGGCTTGAGAAGTAGACAATAAATGGGACAAAAGACATCTTTTTTGAAAACTTTTTCCTCTTAAAAGCATCCTAGCATTAGTTTGATAGTCTGAACTCTTTTATGTGAGGAAAGCAGCAACAGTTGCTTTTTCCCAGACTGCCAAGGTTTACAGGGTCATTCACTATATGGTTTATATGATCCTAGGCTCTCAAATCAACCTGCTTATTTAATGCTTTCTGTATGGCAAGTTTGTGTCAACACTTCTTGAAAGAAACTGGATTCCTTTAGATTCCTCTTTCAACTTCAGTGCTGTGGTATTTTGGGTGGTTTTTTTTTTTTTTGTTTGCAATACTGTGATGCCTATTACAGGAAGAAGCAAGACTGAAGACTCTTGCAAGTACAAGCACTTTATGTACAGACTCCAGCCTCAGCCTCTCCTCTGGCCCAACATCTGGTTACAACAGCAGTAATACTGCCACATATACTGCAAGTTACTTCAGCAGCCAGGAAGGGCAGGTGAGAAACCACTGCTGTGTGAGACTGATGTCTCCTGATGCTCCAAGCACAGAGGCGTGATGTAGGAACAGAGATGGTTTTTGAGTTGATTGAATGCTGATTTGAATTCTGTCACAGCTATGAAGCAGGACAAGTTTGCATTACCAGTACATAAATGGGCGACATGGGGTGAGGGAGCATTTTGTAATGTAATTGCAAAGGACAGTGACACTTATTTTTTGGCTGGGTTGTTTTTTTGGGTTTTTTTTGTAATTCATAGATAAAAAATCAGATAGTTTTACTACTGCCTATGTAACTATCAGAGATCTGTCAACTGTTTTAGAAACAACAGGCCTTTTCTTGTGATAAATCTGATAGCAACTGATATTCTGTGTGCCTCCCTTAATGATACATGCATTGACTTCAGAGTTTTCATGTGTGAAAATGGACTTTCCTGAAGTCACTTTTGAAGTATGCACCCATGCTAGTTCCTTACACTTGCTTTGCTAAATTTCCCAAGTAAAAGTATCATTTCATAACTAGGGGAAAGGCAAAGGGGTTACCTCATGATAAAGAGAAGCTTCCAACCTTGTAAAGCAGATTTGCTACTTATATTCCACTGCCTATGTAACACAATTTATTTTTCCACTTCAAATGAATGCTCCCACTTCTGCACTTTCTTAAATCAGGTTTCTTCAGGAAATACTTTGGTTTCAAGAGATACCCGAGGTCGCTCAGCTGTTAGAAATAGTCAGCTTTATACATCAGAGCAATTGCATAAGGATTCAGCATTTGGTAAGAAAAACAGACATTTGCTTCTTTTGAGCTGTATCCCAAAGCCTGATGAGATTTGTCATTTATGCAAATCAAAATGTAATTTGAATCTGGGTATTTCAAGGATGTCCCTACCTTTACATGACTTCAGAAAAATACCACCAACCAGTAGCCAGAGCTTGCTTAAAAATTTATTTAAATATTAAATATTGGAATAAGTTGTAACAATTAAATGGTGATTTGCTTCCTCTGAAGCTGGTCTTTTGATGTGGTAACATCAAAGTACAGCTTTTGAAGATAATATGAGTATAGAATTGTACAAGCAAATTTTTATTTTTAGCCTCAAGAGTTAAGCTGTCTATTTTTCCTTATTTTATTTTCTTACATGTGGCAATAACCATCAAAACTTCAGTAGCACAAGACATAACTGCAGTGTAATTACCAGCAAACAGAATGTCTAGGCATGGGATGTTATCACTCCTTCATTAGGATCAGATGGATTGGGGGCTCCAGTGGAGAGTTTTAAGTCCCTACAGTTTAAGAATAGTGGTGGGGTGACATTTTAATTTTTTTATTCCCTCTCTGGCTTTTTTATTTCCTGCAGAAGCCAGCAGAATTCAGCCACCTCTTCCTTCAAGTGGCACCAGCTGTAGGTTCACTCATGGCTTAACTATTTCTGTGAACTCCTCTTCAACAAAAGGATACCAAGATTTATCCAAACATATCTTGGCTAATGCTACCACTGAGGTAAGTAAAAACAAAATTTTCACTTATTCCTCCTGGAAGTTGTAGCAAAAACGGGTCTTGTTCTACACCACAGTTACCTATTTGTCAGGTACAGACACAAAAACTGAACTATTTTGAAGGATGGGTAAAAGTGAGCCAGGCTGCAGCCATGGGGTGCAGAAGAGAGTGTGGGGTGTTAGCTGGAATGTTTGAGTGAAGCTGGTGTCATTTGTCCTTGTTTTCTAAGGTAATGGCAGCATGCTCTCACAACCTGAGGAACCTCTACACGTGCCAAGCAGCAGCTGGGTGGAAGTAAGTTTATGGCAGGTCTGTGTAAGGGGAGGCCTTTCTTTCTCTGTACCTGGCCCTCTTGTGGGCAAATACCTTTTGTTTGCCTCTCACAGATATCAGTGTACAGAAAAAGAGGTGCAGGTGTACTACAAAGTCTTCCCTTCAGCAACAAGGCATGGATTTCTGGGAGCAGGAGTGATAGAAAGGCCTCTTCCCCATGTGTGGGGACTGGTGAGAGATCCTGGCAAAAGGCATCTCTACGACAGCTCTATCACCACAGCTCGGATACACAAGAAGGTAACCAGCCACATTCACCTGGGTGAGTATCCTCACACATAGCAGATGACAGTCACCATCACCATCTGGATGTAGGCAGCCAGGAAGAAAGCTAAAGGGATCTTGCTCCATTTCTTCAGGTGTATATAAGCAATTTCATTATTTAATATGGGAGCTTCAGCTTTGCAAAACTGTTCTAAGGCTGATATTAAATACATCTTGATGAGAAGTGCAGCTAGAGACACTGATTTGAAAGTAAAGATAAACCTGAAGTGGCTTGAAAAAGCATTTTAAGTGATATATTACAGCATATGAACTAGAGCTCTGCTCCCAGGCAGCAAGTCAAAATAAAATATGTATCTGGATGTAAGGGGTAGGGAAAATTGTAACAAGTTGAAGTTGTCAAAGTCTAATTCCCCTTTCTTTTTCCCCAGTATATTTAGTGACTGATACCTCCCTGTGCTACCTAAAGCAGCCCCGGGATTTCTGCTGCATTACTGTAGAAGCCAAAGAGGTAAAGTGAACATTCTGTCTGCAGGAGAGGAGGAGTTGTTCTGGCATTCTGGTTCAAGGATAAGGATAGGAAGAAGCCAGTCTTCATATCTGCAGAAAGGAAAGCCATCCCAGTACCACACAAGTGAATTATGTGTAAAACCCTCTTGTGAATTACAATTGCCAAGCAAGGCCCATCAGACAGTAACACAAGTGTCACACAGCACATTCTGGTTGCAAACACACAGGATTTTGATAAAAACATATGTAATAGAGAACATGACAAATTACTACTCTTGAGAAATGTGAGAAATGTGCAGAATGGCAAACAAAGAAAACATTGCTATAGGCATCAAATTTTTCAAATTGTCATCTTTACACCTTGTCATGTGCAGGAGAATTTGTCTGTCCTGGCTGTTCAGTCTGTCTATGATGCATCCATGCCTCACCCTTGTAAAGAAGCAGTGAGAGGGGAGATTTTGCCAAGTGCTTGGATACTGGAACCTGACATAGTGAATGGAAGAGAGATCACCAGAGTTATTTACATGGCACAGGTAAGGATTTTGCTGAATGTCCAACTGTGAGTGCAAAAAGTTGTTACACAGCAGAACACTTAAGAGCTGGTAAGCAACAAAAACACAATCCTTATGCTATGCTCCAGAACCTTATGAAGTGACCACAAAGTCTTTCACACTTCTCAATGCAGAGACTTTACTAGGATTGTGTTTAAGCTCATGCTCCCAAGATTTTACAGCATTCAATGCTGCTTCCTTGGATATCAAGTTCTTCTGTAAAGGTTTATTAGCAATTTCAGTATATGTTGTGTTCTCATGTGGTGAGCCAATATGGGGAGTCTTGTTTGCATTTTTGCCTTGCTGTGGACACAGGAAGTCCACCTTGTGTTGTACTATTTTCAAAGTCCCTGAAAATACTTGGTGCGTTTTGCTAACCAAAGTCATTAATTCTTCACAATCAATAGATACAAAAGAGGAGTCAAGATTAGGATTCCAGTTAAGAATAAGAAAATTATAATCTTATCATCCATTTTTAGACTCATTCGAAAAGTAGGCTCTCTTTGAGACAGGGGTACTAAGTATTTAAAAATGTCCAGAAGACCATGCCTGTGTAAAATTTATTTAAATACTTATGTAGAGATAAATGCCATTAATCCTTTAAATGCATGTATTTAAAAACACATTTTAAAAATATCATTAATTAGCATTAATTTTACAATGCACAGATGAAATGTATATATGCATTTAAAACTTTATATTTTTATATTGCCCTTTAGTGTATGCATATACATTCTCAGTAGCACTATGTGTCTCAAAGTAGTAAACTTTAATCCAAGCTCAAACTCAAAAGCAATGTGGGTCATACCTGCTAGAAGCAACATCAAATAGCAAAGTTTTGAAAGTCTGTGGAGCATTGGGAAGAAAAAGATACAAACCACACAGTAATTATGGCATTTGGCTGCTGGCTACTTTTGTGCCTAACACAGACTCGTTACATCAGAGCTATTCCAGACTGGAGAAGTGTTCTGTTTAAAAGAGGTGCAAACTCCAACATGCAGCCCTGGCTCTAATCCCTGCAGGTGGACCTTGGTGCCCCGGCCATCCCAGCCAGGCTCCTGAGCTCCATGGCCAAGCGGCAGCCCCTGGTGATTGCTGGGCTGGCTCACCTGCTCACTGCCTAGTGCTGCAGCACCACCGGACGCTGAAGAGCCCCTGGCAGCTCACAGGGACATACAAGGGTCAGAAAGGGTCATGGGAAATGCTGCCTCCTGGGGCAGCCACCACCAAGCCTCACTTCAGGAGCCTGGCTGCTGCTGCTGGACTGTATGGAAGTACAGCTGGAGAAAAGGACCATTGGTTTTAGCCGACACCCCTGTAAGCGGAAACGCAGCAAGGTTAGTGGGGAACCTCTCCTCCTGGAAACAGCAGGAAAACCTCCACAGAAGAGAAGAAAGGTGTGCTGCTGTATAAAGAGCAGAGGAAGAGACTGCTTTACAATAGCCAGTGTCTTAGAGTGTATTCCTTAACTCCTGTTTCCAAGCAACTTCAGAGATCAACTTCTTTCTTCAGCTAAGTTTAGGCTGGAAGCAGTATCTGTATGGCTTGAAACCTTTTACAAGCTCTTGAGCAGAGCTGCAAAGCCACTTTCTAATGATAAGTACCAAATGCAGAATTCCTGACTGTGTAGATAAATCATTTATCTTAGCTGGCTGCCTGTTCCCTTCCCCTTGAAGAGGGAAGTTAAAGCAGCACACTATTCACTAGACATCCTACACCCCAGATAGATTCTTTCATGTATTTGCTGACTGCTTGCAGCCAGTGTAAGGTGGCTCAGATTGCCACTACACTGTGCAGCATCAGTGGACACCACCATACCTCAGGACACAGTTTTACTGTACTGCAGAATCAGGTGCTTTGAAATAAAGAAACCAAACCGTTCTACACAGTGACACTGTCATGGATAGGTTAGTACTCAGTAATCAGCTTGTCTCTAGAATTTAAATCCTACAAGTAAGAGTAGCTCCAACATTTTTCCATAACTGCTTTTTCCATCAACACTTCTACACTTTCCCCCTAATGCATTAGGAGCTGAAAATACAGCTTGGTCATAGTCTTACATTTCTTTGTTTACAATGTGACCAGCTATCTCACTAATGGGACTTCTGTGGCAGTTAGTCCAACAATCCTGCTGTCAGGCTTTACATGTTTGTTCAACACCATCCCTAGCTGGTCCATGTAGTCCTAAATTTAAACAAAACCACAATCACCTCAAATATCCAAATAACTTCATTTGATTCTTCAGCACAATACTACAGAATCACTTTAGATATATCTAAGCAATAAAAGCTGCTATGTTCTGCTTTCATTAGCTCAAAAAAGCCCACATAGTTCAAGAAGCTCTTGCACTTTGAATTTGTCAAGTGAGAAATGTGTACTCAAGCATCCACCCTACTGCAGTCAGTGCCTGCTACTTTCACACAGTTACTTTCAGTACAAGGTGTGTTTTCCCAGCACACAGTGAAGTTAGCTGCACTTCCCACCTTTGAGTTCAAGAGCCAAGATCTACTTTTACTCTGTCTTTGTACAGGTGCAATTTTGGCTCTCAGCTTCTGTTACTTTCTGTTACTAATATAGTGAGTTGTAAATGAAAAGACAATAGCTATTTTAAATTGATACTTAAGAAAATAGTTCTGATACATACCTGCCCAAGGCTTCCTCCTCAAACTAGATCAGGGAGGATAACAAAACCCTTTCATTTACAAATTTGCTTTGTTTCTTCTTTGGATAGTCATGGTTACAATCTTAACACCAATATATTAGTGTTCTTTTTTTGGTGAGGTGCAGCCTTTTGCTAAAAGCCTGAGTCACAGCATGGTTCACTTTGAGCATCACTCATCTTACATGGCCCTCAAGGAAGAATGGGGAACCTGTCACAGTTTTCAGCTACTGAGCAAAATGACAGATTTCCAGATTTGCAACATGTCAACGTCCTCCCTTCAGTGGAAGCCCAGTAGGAAGAGCAAACAAGGCAGTACAGTAAAGCCCCAGGAAAAATGAGCAGAACCAGCAGCATGGGATATTGGCTCTGTCCCCAGTGCTGCTTCCATAGCTTTCCAGAGGAGGTAGGGGAGGTCTTCACACAACCCACTACAGATTGCTCAGTGCTTTGCTTTTTTTTCCTTTTATTTTGGACACGGCACTAGTGATAAAGCAGTTTTTGTAGGAAAAACATCTCGGGGGATTCCTGTTGCTCAACGATGCCAGTGCCTATGAAGGATAGTGTCTTATTGTACAGTGCATCAGATGTTTATTTTTATATATACTTAATATTTTTTTTTCTACGTTTACAGATTAAGTTATTTCTATATGCTTGGTTTGAAGCGTTTTTATATGCTATCAAAGCTAAGTTTTATTTTTATCAGTATTGAATTAATGTAACTTTTTTTTAATACAATCTTCAATTGATACTAAAAAGCCTATTTATATGAATGTTTTCTTTTGCAAATACAACGTTTTATGGTACTTGCTAATGTATGGCATTGGTTTGTTTGGAAGGAAGAAACAAAGGCCCAGCAGATATCAAATTGGGTAATTTACAACAGGCAAAAAACAACTTCCTGTAAGTTACTGCTGAGCAGCAGATGATCAAGCCAATTGTATTGTACCACCTAGGGTTGCATCTCTGCTCCTAAAACAAGGTTGCTATTTTCATACCCACAATAAATGGTATTTTCTACACAAGAAAATGTGCCCCACCTTCTTTTGCTCCAGCCAAGATACCCATCTATGGAACTATGCAGGAGAGAAAAACAACACAAAGGCAAGTTTGTGAAAACACACATAGGTCTCCTACTTACCTGCTGAGGAATGGGCATGGAATATCAACTTTTGGCACAAGAATCAAGAAGCCAGTCACTGCTTAGATTTGGGTTCTGTGACCCAAGCCCCCAAGCAAAGGGGGTTTTTTTGGTTATTTAAAAAAAGGTCAGTTAGGTGGAGCTTCTTCCCAAGTCCTGCTATACAACTCCCCAGATCAGCACATTCAGAAGGAAGTTAAGATAACACCATTTTTCCTAATTCTTTTTTGAGACCTGTGAGTTTGCAATAAGACTGGCAGAAGAAAGGCCATGTCCCCAGAGCTGGCTTTCAGTGAGCTGCTGCTCTCCTGCCTGCAGCACCTCTGGCACCAGCAGCAGTGCCCAGGACAGAGGGACAATGGCCAAGGGACTCATGCTGAGAGAAGGCTGCCAGCCCAGGGGGCTGCAGGGTTCTGTCCTCACATGTGCTCCCACAGCCAAGTGTCCACAGGCAGCAAACCTGTGCTCCACAACTGCCCCTGTGCCTTGGATACAGAGTGGGGTATCTGGTTTTACAGAGCAGATGTGCCTGGGGGCCGTGGGATGCCCAAGAACCAGCATCACTGCATTAAGGCATAAGAACAGAAACAGAGCTGTTTCTTACCTGCTGCAGGTAAGTGTCTCCTGCCCCATAGGGCACAACTGTGTTCTCTGGTTGCTGGAAACCTCCTTGGGCTTGGTCACCTTTTAAATAAAAACTTCCAAACATGTTGTATTAGAGAAGGATAATTCCAGTATGCTGAGTTCATGAAAATTATTGTGGCCATGATATTTATACAAACAGTTTTATGATACCCAAATAAAATCCATGCCAGAACCAGGAGCACCTTTTATTTAACTCTTACAGATTCCAGCTCCTTCCCCTTTCACCACCCTGCCCTTCCTTACATAACAAAGTAGATTTCTATTTCAGCAGAAGCTCAACAGCCCAGAGAGGAGGTCTGCACTGCACTTTCTCTGCCCCATACTGTGTGGCAAGGTACCCACTTTGTTCTTCAGTCTAGTACCAAGAGGTACTGAGAACCTGAACACAAGGCAAGATATTTAATAATGTTTATTATGACAACAATTTCAAATGAGATCTGCAGCAAAACATCACATAACAGCCTCAGGGAGCAGATATGGCATGATATGGTGTACTTGCTCTTCAATTTGTATTGAATTGTTCCATTTGTATTTGTATGGCAGCATGCCTACTTTTGGGGACTCTTTCATTCACATCAGAAAGTCCCTAAAAAGAGTAATGAAGGTGGAACCTGCCAAATCTTTCAATACAGTGCTTAGTAAACAAGACAAGAAAAATTACAATATAGTTCAGACACACATGTGCCTCAATGATTTCTCTTTATGTATCACATATTTTAACAGAAGCCACATGAGTGGCTGTCTGTAGTTTTTCTTTAATTGCTGACTCCCAGATGTTACCTTTCCTCACCTTCCACAGGAAAGAGGTTAGTTCATTAGCAAAATAAACAGCCCTGGGCTTCACCTTGTGCAGAGGCTGTTGTTAAATAACACAGAGCTTGCCTTCTGGGAAAACCTACACTAATAGGACACTCCTAGACAAAAGGAAATAATGTCCTCACTGCTTTGGGGCAGGGGGCAGGAATCCCATGAGACAGCTGATGAGCACCTTAAACATATTCTGCTACTCACCAGCAGTCCCTGCCTCAAAACATAATTCAAGGAAATACTTGGGGAGAAGGAAGTGAACAGGAGGTCACACTCTTGGTGACAATCTGTCTGTAAGGGCAGAAAATGCCCTTCAAGAAACAGGCCTCTTTCAAAACCCACTCTCCAGGGAACATCACAGTGCTTCTTCACTACTTTGTCTGCTCTTCTAGGCTGTAGTTCTCTTGCTGCAGCACCTCCTGACTGATAAAACCCAAACTCAAGGCAAGAAAAAATCATAAAAAAAAGTGAATAGCAGCCAGATGTCATTTATGTTCACACCTATAAAAGTGTCTTAAAAATACTGTCTTCAGTAAAAAATATAAACAGATATTTTATCCCTTATTTCTATCAAAAGCCCTGGGAAATTACAAGTTCTGTTTCCAACAAGAGATGGAAAAACACTTAAGCGTGTACATCCTTTAGGAATAATGCCATCAGTGGTCTAGTGGATTTCTTTAATATGGTTTAACTTTTAAAATTAGTCTTAAAAAATTAAAATCAAACCTTCAACACTGAGCTTACAATGAAAAATAAATATAGGCACATCTCTGTGTCATATAGATTCACTCTTCCTTCCCCTGACTGTAGAGGCTTTGTTAAAAGACAACAGGAGAAGTCACACTGAGTTAAGATACAGCCACCAAGAAACCATCTCTCTGATCACAAAGTAACTTGAGTTGGTTCCTGGGTTTGGTCACAGCCTGTTGCTGCACAAATACAAAAATGTCTCTGAGTCCAAAGAACAGCTGCTCTGAGATACAAGCAAGGTGCTTAAAAGACTTTTGATTTGGAGATCCATTTGCTGATGTAAATCCTTCAGCAGAGTCACCATGGCAAAATGTCCATGACAGAAAGCCCAGTGCAGGTTTTGCACAAAGTGACCTCTTATCTTCAGTATGCTCCAGCAAAGAGCTCCCAATCCTTTCAGAAACACTGCAAATTCCATTTGCATCTTCATTGGCAATTTTTGTCCAGAGAGTCCACCTCTGCTAACTTTGTGTGGTCACAGTAGCTAGAGATTGTCTGGTCAGCTCACAAGGGTTAGTCCTGGGCTCCTCTATCTGGTGTTCTGATACAAATACTCGGGACAGCCTTTTCAGGTCTTTTATGAAATCCTGTAACAAACAGATACAAACCAGAGAACTCTTAGTAATATAAACAAAAGAGGCTGACTTAATTTTTCCATAAAGAACTTTACAAGGTTAAACATGTTGATGGTTTTCCAGTGCAAAAACCTAGATGAACTACAGAATTGACTGCAATGCAATGATGAATGCCTGCAGACATGCTCCATCTCATGGGTGTGGGGATCAGAGGGGAGATGTCACAATTTAAATGGTTAAAACAGCTCCAACATGCAGGTGCTCTTTGAATACTGTCCATTTTAAGCAAGGCATTTGGATGGATTCCTACATTTTGATTGTGGTCAGAACAGTGAGACTCCTCTAGAACATTCCAACTGCTCTCACTCTGGTGGTAGGAGGCACAGGGATTTAAGTGCAAGGCTGATCAGTTAAAACCCTTCCCCACACGTCACTCTCAGCTGGAAGGCAGCAAGCACACTCAGGCTAGAACTGAGAGTTGGTAACTGAGCCAGCTGGTCTCTAAACTGGTTTACAATTTTCTTGGAAATGTTGCTACTGCATGGGCAATGTTGGATTCACACAAGTGCAGCTTTCAGCCAAACACTAGCAGCAGAAACAAGCTGGCTGGAAACCAATCCTTCCTTTGCATTAAACAGCAACAACAGATGGGAAGGTTATGGGCCTTATCTATATGAAATAGAAATACAAGGATTGTCTGTTTCTATAGCTTTACTTTTTATTTCACTTCTTGTTCATGCACAACTAATTACTTACTGAGGGCCAAGGGAGTTCTTCAAGGCTATGCAGGCAACTCTGGATTTCACTAGTTCTCATTAGTTCATGTTCTATAAGACCATGAAGCAAGAAAAGGAACAAATCCCACTGCACAAGAGAAGAAAATGTCAACAACTCAAAAAAAATGGATTGTGTACTTGTTTCTTTATCCATATATAATTCACACTTTTCTTTTTGGATCAGAAGGTGGAGAAAAGGAGCAAGCACATTATCTATCTGTGTGTGACAACGAGGACAAGAGCAACATCCAAAATGACTGAACAGAATTCCTTTTAGTTCATACATTGATTGTATCCCACCATAAATTCTCAAAACCCTCAGTTTATCAACACACCAAGAATTTAATTCCTGCCTGATCAAGAACAGGATGAAAAAATTATTTCTTTGACTTCTGAAATAAGCTAGGTTTAGTCTACAACTAAATAGGATGGTTTTCAGCTTTTGTTGGGGTGCTTGTGACACCAACACACATGCAGAAATGCAAGCTGATAAAAGACACAAGAACGCAACCGATGACAGTCACCTGTGTCCAGTCCTTGCAGTATCCCAGGCCAAATGGGCCATTTTGCCATTGGCTCCTGACCAAAACTGTGCCCTCCCAAGAGCCCCCAGGCAGGTACGAACCCCTGACGAGCTGTACACACCCCTCTCACTACCCCACAGAAACAGGGCAGCCAGGAGCAGCCTCACAGCCACCAGAACTCCCAGGAGTGCCAGCCTGCTCCACACACTGGAATGAGCTTTACCTCTCGCTGCTTAGCTTCTGCAAGGTAACCAATGTTCTTCTTGCTGAAGATCAGCTGCACGGGCACACATGTCCCAAAGTCCTCCTTCCAGATGGAGAACAGCAGCTTTAGGAGGCCACAGGTGGGATTGTTCTTTACATGCAGCCTCTCAGGGCTCTTCTCTGGAGATTTGATCCCAAGACTCAGAGGAACACGATCTGAAACTAAGAAGAGGATGAAAAATGAACTAATATAGCTGCATTATTTCCTTTTATAGTCATCATCTTGGTTCAGCAGCACACTTAGGGAGTACAAACCAGTGAACCTAAGAGAACTGGAGTTTGGAAACATGTAAAATTATGAGCTTTGAAACTATACAGACAGTATGACATAGGAAGAGATTTATATTCCTCAGACAAAGAACACCAATTGGTTGGAATATAGCCCCAAGTCTTGAAAATCAGCCTAATATTTAGTCAAAGAGAACCTAGGTGTCACTGCAAAGGAGAGAAGAGTAACACAGTTGAACATTTCAGTCTATAGACAGACTGAACAGTTGTCCATAGTTTAGACTATAGGCAGAGTTACATTACTTTACACAATGAAAATAAAGTAAACACTGCTTAACTTCAGGTGAACATAAACAGAAGTAAGATACCAGTTCCTCCTTAGTACAGTCTAATGGAATGGGACAGGGACAGGTTGACACTGCTGTCCCCAGAATAAATTTCACAATATTCAGATGTGAACTGCCTTCTGAAAAAAACAAATTATGTATAAAACTTCTAAAGCTGGTTCTAAACCCACCAAATTAGAAGGCTGCCCATGAAGAAAACACCTGTGTTGAGATCACAAGCTCCTACTCAGAGAAAAATTGTATTTACACATCAGAGCAAGAGAAAAAAATCAAACTGAAAATGTTCACAGGAGTCATAACACACAGAAAACAAGTTACTTCTATTCTTTCCATAAAAAAGGCCATAAAAACATAATTTAATGGAAAGGGCCCTTGCTTTTAAGAAAAAAAGCCCAAACTCAACCACAATTTTTCAGAGGCAGAAATACTGGAAAACATATCCCATATTTAACTGAAAATGTCAATAAATAACAAACAGCAGAGATGTGAAACAGATCAGAGGGATGGTTAGTCACTGTACAATTCTGTTTTGCAGAATGTAAGAAGGGATAAGAGCAACCACCCAAACTGACAGAAAAAAATCTGCAGAATCAGTAAAACCAAAGAGAATTAAATATCCATGAGCTCTAAAACATTTAAATCTCTGGCATCAAGGATCTAAGAGAACTGGAATTACAGATTTCAGTCTTAAATCATAACTCACTTACCCAGCAAAGACGCCAACTCAACCGTGCACTTGGCCAGCTGCTGCTCTGATGTGGGACACATGAACTGGAAAACACAAAGTCACATTTTTTTCTCCATACAGCAGACTGGAAAAAACAGGGCTTCACAAGGGATAAAAGATATCTGAGAAGAACAGGCAATTCACAGCAAGAAGCACAGAGCTGTAATGAGGAGACCACTAAAGACTGAAAGACAAAAAGGTCATATATTGAAAGGGGATTCACAAAGGCAAGCTGAAGTAACAAGCAGATCAACACAGTATAAAAAAAATGCAGCGCAACATTGCCACATTTGAGCTCAAATAAAATCCCCCCAGCTGAACTCAACTGTGAGGCAGGGCAAACTATAAAGTTTACAGGTATCAAGACAGTCCAAAGTGATTCAAAGGGGGGTTTTGCTGCTCTTTTACATCCTTTACCTTTCTGCATCGAAGTGTCTGACTCAACCTTCCCAGCAAGCACTCCAGCCACATGTAGTCAACCACTTCACCCTCCTCCCGAGGGCCCACAGCAACACAGAGCACATCCTTGTGAGAAAGACAGCAGTAACATTAGAATCCTGCTCTTCCACAAACAGATCCTCAGACCTGTGACAGAGCACAAATAGTTCTTCGGTCCTCATTAAAACCAGAACCTAAATTAGTATATTCATTTCTAATTTTGATTTAATTTAATCTAATTTAATTCAACAAATTAATCTTCCTTAAAAGTACTAGCACTGAAAGCTCTAAGTAAATTTGACAGAACAGCAAGCAAGTTCAGGGTAGAAGTGATACAGAAATCCAGAGCCCTCTTATATTGTCAGGGAAGCTTCAGTGCCAACGCAGAGGTTTCCTGACACAACTCACCCTCCTTTTTTTATTTTAGCACAAGCAAGAAACCATTAAAGGATGTGAACTCATTTTCACACAGCTGCTGGGAAAGCAATGACAGTGATAACCAGCATTACTTGTCTGTCAAGCAGACAAGCAGCTGCAAAAAGGATAAGCAGAATACATAATGGTGAAAAAGTGAGAAGTTCAGAATTCTTTTCCTTATGGGGTACATAGGTTAAGTGATTACAAAATTGTACACAATACCATGGTGTCTGCACTGTGGTTTCTATCCTACTCATATCAAAAAGGCCACACTTCCATGCTACCAGAAATACTTTTTTCAACCCCTGCTATCTCGAATAAACCCTGAGAACTTTCCATCATGCTCCTTAAACACTCCCACAGCCACCTCCTCAGAACCAGAACATTTCCTTAAAAAAAAAACAAAAAACCAAACAAACAAAACCCCACAAAACAACAACAGAAACAAACCACAAAAACACAAATGTGAAAAACAGAAAGGCAAGCCAGGAAGTGAACACTGTGTACCTTAATCTCATTGATGATTTGGGAGGGAAATGGTGCACAGTGCTGACAGCCTGCAGGACAGTCCCTTCTCAACTCCAGAGCATCCTCGCCTGGCAAGGGGAATCCTGGGACTTTCAGCATTCTGTTGAAGGTTGCTTTCACTTCCCTTTTGATGAGAGCTACAGAGAACAGAGAAATCCTGTCTGCTTCAGTTTTTGTCTCCACTGAAGCAGAGAATCATTTCCAAACACTCTTAGCCTCTCATCCCAGGGGTCACAGCAAATAAGGCAAAAGACAGTTTACATTTTCAACCCCCTCTCTCTGACTTCCCACTGTATTTAATGTGCAGAGGCTTGTGTGGAGAGGCTGTGCTAACCCACAGCTGTAGAAGGCAGCCACCCATCACTGCCAGGTACCACTGGCAACTCATCTCTCTTCCCACAGAAATATTTCCATGGGTTTAACAAACACAGTAGCTAAGCCAGGAGGCAATGCCAAAGTAGAAAGCTGATTCAGTGTGATCATAACAGTTCAACCACTGTGCCCATAAAAGCCATATGTCTTCTACCAAAATACATTTTGATCAGCATCCAAAACACTAAACTCCTGTGGCTGCAAATGGTACTTGGACATTTCTACATAGGCATTTGGCATAACCTCCTGAAAAAAATGGGTTTTCAGAGGCTCTGAAGAGTTGCCAGAGCAGTATTACAGAATAAAAGGACTACATTTGCCTTCAGCCTGCAGAAAATACACCCAAGTCCAAGAAGTGTTTGTTTTACAGGAGATTTCAGAAGCACTCTGTACATGTGAACCATAAGGTGGCTTGAGAGAGCAGTTGTCTGTATACACTGGAAGTGCCAAGCCAACTTCAGATGACATTTCCAGAACCATTTCCACAGCATTTTCTCTCACCATCCTACAAGACTCCATAACTAAAAATCACTGCCATGGGCCAAGCCCAAAGGATCCCCAAAGAAGGTTCTTAGAGCTAGAAATCATTCCTGTTATTCCTAAACAAGGAGGGACAGAGCAACTGCATACTTCCCACTAAAAGAAAAATGAATAGGACCAGGTACTTTATAACACTGTCTGTCCCTTGATCTCAGTAAAGAGGACAATGCACAGGTTGGAATCCCCAGCTCAAGGTAAAAAGACTCACCTGCAATGTTGGCAGAGAGCCAGCCACAGGCTCTCTCAGTAGCCAGTTCCACTGCTATGTTTTCTGCACTACTTAAAACCTTTACAGGGAGGATAACAAATGACAGGAGATTACTATCAGCCACAGCACTGCAGTCAGTGAAAATTCAGAAGGAAGTCTAGAGGAAAAAAGCTTAATTTTGGCATGCAACAATTAAACTGATCATCACCAGCTATGGAAAGTGCTGGTTTGAGCAATACAACTGGCCCGTTTTGATTTTCCAAACCTCATCAACTCTTGTGGAAGTTGATGTTAAAACAAATGCATTATCATTGCAAGATAAATGCAATTTATATAACACTCTAGCCTCATTAGTCAGCTATGAGCTGGAGTATCACTTTACCCAGAATATGCAAGGCAGCCCAGCAGAAGTGACTCTCCTTAGCTATCTCTCATCCTCCCATGAGGGCATCAATAGATTCTTTTGACCAGAGCTATTAAGGGGTAAGCGAAGCAGCAATGGGAAAATGGTAATGATCCAGACTTAAAGTCAAGGCTTTTGATGAGTTTTAGGAAAAATACATACTGCTGCAGATGTCTCTTCTGGCAACAACACCCTCACTGCCTCAGGACCTTTTTTTTTGCAAAATCTGCAAGAAAAGGAAGACAGCATGCCACAGGATTAGTCTAAGTCCTTGGACAACACTCAGAGGTTCATTATGTAGCAATGCAATAAATCAGACTAAAAGAACAAGACAGGGAAAGGGTAATTACAAGCAACTAAGCTGCAATATCAATTTCCCAAAGAGGGGAAATAACAATAGCTGCAGTGGATGTCTGTTTGGAGCTGGATGCAGAGGGACACACAGCACCTTTATTCCTTCTTACAAACACAATATTAACTGGCAGGAGGCACAGCAGACACTCACCATAAGAAGAGCAGAGGGCATGGTTTGTAATTACCAGAACCTGAGCATGACAGGCCAAGCTAAATTAGGTTTATAGATTCTGCAGTAAGAAGAGATGGGAAGGCATAAGTTTAAATAACTTTTCCTCCTTACTCTCTGCCTTTGATGAGTGCCTGGGCCCCTTCCTCATACAGATGAGTGCACACCTCTTCCAGCAGTTTGTCATGATTAACATCCTCCTCCTTCACTTTATCTTGCAACATGGCTTCAGCCCTTTGAACTAGCTCTGCTACCAGGGTTGCCCTGCAACAAAACCAAGAACAATCAGGCAGACTGAAATTAATACAAGAAAAAGTGCACACTAACTGTACCCAGCTCTTCTCCCCAGTTTAGGGGGATACCCATCTCAAATGCAATAAGTCACTCTGCTAAAAACTAATCAATCATGCTCCATTTAGCACTGTATCATCTCTTTGTTCTGTATGTACAGAAGAAAACAGCAATGAAGACACTAAAGTAGTTCTAAGACTCAAGAGACAAAAGCCTTTAGGTTTTACTAAAAACTCACTTGGCTACAGGTCTCTGTTCTGGCAGCAATACCCTTGTATGCTCAATTGACAGTGCTCAGAATTTCAAAGATGTCAGCAGCAGCCCACTACAACCACCATTCCTTAGGGGCTGATAACATTTAGTGGCTTCAGCAAGCTTGACAACTGAACAGTGCAAACTCTGAGCAAGCTCATGAGCTGGAGGGCAGGGCTGCCACACAGGAGAGCTGTGAAAAGAGGAAGAAATGGGCTGACTGTGCACCTGTACAGGCTGGGGTCTACTGACTACAGAAGAGCTCTGCATAAAGAACCTGGGGTTCCCAGAATGCAAGGTGAGTGAGTTAGTAGTCAAGGGAAGTTACTGCTTCCCTCATCACTGTGAGGCTGCATCTGGAGTAGTGTGTCCAGCTTTGGGATCTCAGGACAAGAGAGCCATTGACAGTTCGAGTAACTGCAGGAGAAAAGAAAAAAATCATTAAAATAGCTGGGATGCTGGAGCACACACCTACAAGGGGGAGTCAGTTTCACCTAATCTGGAGACAAGAAAAAGCTGAATGGAGAAGAAAAAGTTACAGAGAAGACAGAACAAGACTTCCAGAAAGAGTACTACTAAAGATTGTCAGGAATATGCACTAGCTGGAGCAATGGATATTCTGACAGGATATAAGGAAACATTCCTCACCAAGCCTGGGAAAATTAAGCATTCAAACGTGGTAGAAGGAGGTTGGCTGAATCCTTATCCTTAAGAGATGGAAACTTTTCCAGCTGGAAAAGGTGTCAATAAACCTGATCTAACCTGAAAGCTGGGCCTGCTTTGAGCAGGAGTCTGGATCAAGTGACCTCCAGAGGTCACTTCTGATAGGATTTTCCTATCATTAGCAAAAATGTTCTAAACAGGCTGTAAAGCCTCAACACTGCACAACATTCATATAAAAAGTGTCCCAAAAGTTGTATCCCCCTCCTCTCTACATCCCTTCACAAATTCCCCTCTACAACAGTAGATGTTGCTGGTCACAGTTCTTACACAGCCTTGGTGTTCTGCTACACAGCACATCCCCAGGAAAGTTTCTTTCCCTCATACACACAAGTTTAAAGGATAATGTAAAGTTACTTCTCAAGTCATAGAACAGAACCAGCACTACTTGATGTGTTTAACACAGTTGGATCCCACCCTCTCTGCCACAAATTCCACTGTTCTCCGTAGGGAAGGGGGCTGGTTGTGGAAGAAGGCCTGTTCCAAATCTACCTGTTCAAGAGAAAGGGCAACAATTGATCAGAGCACCGCACCCAGATCCTCCTCTCACTGACACAGGAAAGCACAGAACTACCATCTGGAGAGGTACCAAAAGACAATTTTTCTCACTAGAACTTTCTGCTACTGTAGCATTCATCATTCCAGTGTTACTCCCTAGTCCCTTCTAACCATTTAACCCAAAGCTCATTATCAGGGTTTCTGAAGCCTCAAAAGGCCTGTAAAGGGAATGGGAGAGTTCTGACAGTGTCTACCAGTAGTGAGTCAGCAAACAGGGCTTGTTTTGGGAAGAACAAGCCCTTTTAATTACAGGCTGGTAATCCTGTAGGCTCCTATGCAGGTCCTTCTTACAGTGGAAAGCATGGCTACAATCTAACAAAAACAAAGTAGGAGAAACATACCAACATTTCATGTTAAAGAAGAGGGAAACAGATAAATAGGCCTAGTTGTTCCAACTGCAAGAATGTTTACTGAGGTTATCTGGATTTCAGCACTCACACTGTATCCAGCCACATGACTGTACAGAAAAACAGGGAGTAAAGACACCTGACTGCTAAACACAATGCTTCCCTGCCTCCTAGGTCCATTCTTTCCCTGGCACTAAGAGCCCACTGTGTAACCCTACACTCTCACAAGCAAATTTCTCCTGCCCCTTTTCCCCTTGTGATTCCCTGATTCCATTACCTGCAGTTTCTGCTGTGTGACAGAAGCCTTGGGTGCTAAGGACTCTGCAGCTGTGGGAGTGATTTTCCTTATAAACCCACCATTCTTCCCTCCACTACCAGCCACAAAAGAGGCAAGCAGTTTACGCAGCTCACCTGTACAGGAAAACATGCAAAACATCAACATCATAAGCAAGGAGGAAAAAAAAAAAAAAAGGAATATCAAAACTCAAGAAAGAGACTTTCATCTTTCCAGTCCTGTTCCCAGAGCAGATTCTCTCAGCTTCTACAAAAGCAGAAGCTTCAGTAAAGCACAGGGGGCATCCCACACATATAACTGGCAGGGCACAGCAAGGCTCTGAAAAGAGGAAGCTTCTGAAAAGCCCCCTAGCACATGGGACTTGCTCAGAGGGATGAGAGACCAGTTATTTTTATGCATTCCTTTTTAGTGTGGCAAGAACCATAAAGTCTACAAGGACAACAAGGCAACCAGTTACACAGAATTCTAAGAGTTGGGAGCAAATACTGGGGGGAAAGCTGGGCAATCTATTCACCCCTAGGAGCTCTTGTGATGCAGGTTTAACATAACTGTATGACTGTTAGACTTTCCTACTAAGTCCCAAGAAGAAGAGCACCATCTCCCCATCTGGGACTCTACTGTCTACAGAGAGGAATTTTACCACTGGTAGACAGATCCCAGAAAAAAGCTATCTCAAACAACAACCTGACAAACCCCAGGGCACAAAAGGATTCTTCCCCTCTGCCTGGCAGCAGAAATATGCTCAAGGATCAAGACATTCCTCACAGTACAAACACCTCTTCCTCTACCTAGGATGGAAAAGTTGTGCTGTTATAATGCTTCCTTACAGCTTGTGAGGGGTGGGTGGCTTCCTGTCCCTCTGGATTCAAGCTCTGTGGATCAACTGTCCTGACTATGTAACCTCCCTCTCCAGCTTCACCAGATACCATCCACAGCTGCAGGAGCTCCTGCAAGACAGCTTCTTATCAAGCTTCTTGCATACACAACTGAGACCTTAAGCTGTGAGGATGAGTAAAAAAGGTGATTCAAGGACTCACAGTACCAAACAACAAATACAACCAACTGACTAAATAAAAGTAAATACATACTAATATATTTTATGTATATAGCAAAAGTAAGTAAAATACTCACTAAGATAGGGACAGCAGGTATAAAGTAACTGCTGATCCACCAAGGGTACAAAGTCCTGGTGAGAAAATGAAGGAAATGCTGAAAGGATACAGCACAAAAGAAACAGTCTTCAAGTCAGAAATCCCATACATGCATTCACAGGCCAGTTTCAGGGCTCCCTTTCCATGAAAACAATAGCTGGATTCCAAATACACAGTAAAATTATGAACTTTGCAGCCCAAGTGTTGAGCCCAGCCCTGTAACAGAGAATGAGCTGCTCTTCATTTTTCTAGTGTAGCTCAGCCTTTACCCCCGATCACTATCAAAGCCCAGCTGAAAGCTGGGTCAAAGAAGCAAACCAGGACTGTTGCTACAGCTTCTACTCATAAGGGAGAAACCTTTCCATGGAGGAAAACAAATGAGGCACATCTGCTATGCATTACACCTCCACAAGTGCCTTCATCCAGACTCACTGGAACACCATGCTGTGGAGAAATGTCACCTCAGCACCAACACAACACAGGCTGGGACATGGGAGGAACAGCAATTTCAGATCCCACCCACCAAGGCAATGTATCTTACCATCCCTACCCCTTTTCCATGGAATATTATATATCCCCTTGCATGTCTAGGAATTATCTGAAACATCACACATGCCATACACTCATCTCCTTTCCTGCTTGCTCATACCATTTTCAGTTCAGCCACCCTTTATCACGACACTGGAAAAAAAGGTGACTTCACAAACAGCAACCTTGCTCTTACAGTCCATCTTTCTATTTCTGTTGACCATTATTTTTGCTTATTTCTGGGAAGAGCTACAGTTCTATCAGCTCACCTTGCAGGAAAACAGCATCTGATCCTCCAGCATAACTTGGCACCTGTTCTGCAAATTATTGCAGCAGGTGAGATGGCTCCTGCCTGACAGAAAACCCAGAGCTGTAACACAGAGTTCACAACCCATAACACAGATGCAATTGAGGCACTTGGACAAACTGGGCATCACATCCACTGGTCTCCACATGCTCAGTGCAGCTGCCCTGAAGCCAGGTTCCTGATAAAACCTTACAACTCCTGAGGAAGGGGTAGGTCCCTCTTCACCAACAGATTCAGAGGACATGCAGCTGCACTAACTCACCAAAGCCTGAGTGGATGTCACAGTATCCAGCACAAATCTCTCCTGCCTGTCATCAGCAGTAAAAAACAACTCTTCAGGGACTGATGGAACCTGAAACAGAAAACCCAACAGCTGCAACCCAAAAGGCAGTCAGTAACTTCCACCATTTCTGGTAACAGACCCTGCCACCCACAAAAGAGAACCCCCAGCACTAAGGATCCTCCTGCCCTGAGAACTTGCCATAAAATTAAAGATGTATTTTGATCACAGTAACAAAAGCCACCTTCCTTACCCTCCCCATACAGCATCTTCCACATTTCCAACAGGTTCCTGCTAAGTAATTACCTTGTTTCCAACCGGAGGCACAAAAGAATTTTAAAAGTTCATCACACACCATCCCTCTATCTAATAAATTCCTCTGTAATTCAAGGCTGACAGCTAGCACATCATCTTTGTGACAAGAGCTTCCAGTTCTAACAGGAATCACCTGTCAATTTTCTTACAAGGTTGCAGATTAGTAAGTACAGAATGTATTTCAGATGCAAGTACAATTCCTACCAGAAAAAAAAAATTGTTGCTTCACACAACTCCACTAAAGGAACATAATTCTCCACTAAAATACAATTATTCTTTAAACCCCACACCAGTGTAAAAAACCTATGATAAAACAACAAACTACTGTATGGAATTGTTTTAATTCATTTCAATACTATTTTGTATTGAGTTCTGTGCCCTGCTTTTCTTCAGAGAAGAGTTACATGCACATGGGAGACTCTACCTGAAAAAGCCAACCCAGAACTGCAAGGATCAGCAGCTTGTTCAGGAAACTCATCTCCTTGTCTTCAGAAAGGACCATTAACCTGCCATGCAGCAGAAGCAGTAAGACAGTGTGTCAGTTTTCAGCAGCTCAATTTTCATTAAGGAAAACATTCCCAAACCATTCACTTACCAATTACACTATCTATCACCATGAACACATTCCTTGCATGTCTGTTTAAAGAGAGAGTAAGCTCTACTTTTTCATATGTACCTGCATAACATTGTGTCTTAAGTTTACACTGAACAAGCCATTCTCTAGAATGTGCTTCAAATTTTCCTCATGTATATGGGATAAAAAACTGGAAAATTATTTAGGCATTGGAAACCTTGTAGGTTTAAGGTCAAAATTCAAGCTAGAGCCTGAAGGTCAATCACAGCTGCAGATGTAGAGTGATCAAGTGGAATTTAAAGGTTTTACATAAAAAGGTTTTATTAAAAAGTTTTATATGTGTTTTATAAAAAACACATATTTGAATCAAGTATTAACCCCCAAATTTAGGCTGGGTTCTGTTTGCAGCTTTATGTAAGACAAGTATGCATGACGTGAACCACCAAAAAAAAACCCAAAAACATTCACTGAAAAGTTCTTTACAGATACAGTTTCCCAGGCTCTTACCTGTATACCTGCAGCAAGAGACCAAATACTTTCCTGTAATAATCAAGGAAAGGAGCAATATGATCCACAAGGGAAAGGTACTCCACAATCCAAGGAATAGTGAGGATAGAACGTTGATCCTGAATAGATTGTCTCAGAAGCTTTAATATATCCAGTACAGGCAGGGTCTGAAAGGACAAGAGAAGTTAAACCAGTGGCTTGAAGTTATTTTTTGATACTTGCAGAAAAACTTATCTGTATCTTGACTTTTCTTTCTAGGATTTCATCTTCTGTACTGGTGAATTCTGGCCAATGAAAACCCTTCTTTGCACATGACCAGAGGTAAAAACCAAACTATGACTGCAACCAAAGGTCCCACTGAGACCTTCAAAAGCAAGGCTAAAATCCTGATTGTGTACAAAGTGGAGTGAAGGTCTAATGCTTCCATTCAGTGACACACTGCTGGGAGATGGGTGCCAAACTAACACAACCAGTCCTGCTAGCTGGATTTTACTCCATGAATACAAGTTGTCTTAGCTAAGTGAAAGTTTTGGTAGGATGGACCCAGATTATCAGAAATAACAGAAGACAGAGTACCTTACCATTGGTGCCTTGCTCCCTCTTTCAGAGGTTACACAAATTCTTTTGTCCTTTGTTCCCCCCCCAGAATATGCAGCAGGGACACAGAACTATACAACACCATCCCAGGAGCCACTGGCTCACTTTGAAAGTGCATGACCACCACAGCCCTGCCTGGGCTAGAGGAAGTGCCTGTGCAGCAGAAGGCAGTGCTGGGTTTCTCACTTGGTTTCTCAGCGCCAGCGCAGAGTCCTGCAGGTCCCCGGCTGGCTGCTCCGCAGTGCGATAGGGCAGGAAAACAAGGAACCCCAGGAACTTGGCCAGGAGGCGCAGGCTCAGCAGGGCCACGCTGAAACGCTTCTTCTCATCCTACAAGGTAGAAAAGCAAGCTGAGGCAATGCTACCCTACACTGGCAAAGCAGATGCCTACACTAAACTACTCCCTCCATGTAAAAGGGCCACATAGCTTCATCACTGCCTTTAATAAAGGCAAGTTCCCAAAATACTATCAAGATATTTATCAAGTATTTTAAATTGCTTCTGTCTCCATTGCTTCACTTCTTCACAAGGAGGAATTATTCAACAGCTTTCTAAAACAAGCAGCTGCTCAATCAGATCTTTGTGTCAAGAACTTTGGAGTGAATGAGAGGCAGAGCTGATCTCACACTTCCTCCTTTATAGCACTACCACTCTGCAAACTTCCATGAACCTTTGGCTGCTCCTTTGCTAATAGACAATAAGCTGTGACACCTCTGATATGAGACTTGAGTGAAGAAACACCTGTACACCTATGAACAGGGATGACTACAAATTCAGTGAAATTAAAATCTTTCTACATGGAAAAGTAACAAGAACCTTACTGCAATGGGGTGCCACAACTGGACTTGGTTATTTCATTGCTCTAACTCAGGTTATAACGACCTAAAGAGGAGGCTTTCACTTTCACAACTATTGTGCACTCGTGACAGTTCTATGAAGCACCCTGAAGCATGCAAATAAGTGGCAAGGGGCTCAGACAAATAAGCAAATTGCAGAGTTATGACAAAACCAAATGAAGAAGCTCTTGCCCTGTAAATACAGTGGTGGAAGCTCCAAGCAAATCACAGTCAAGCCAGTAATTGTTTGACTACTGGAAAAGCTCAGAGAAATTCCTGACAGATGTGTGTGCACAAAGCAAGCCTACCTGTTCCTCCATATCTGCTTCCCCATCACTGTGCTCGTGCTCCACCAGAGTAAGGCCATTCAGTTCAAGTATCTTCAGGCACAGACTATCCATCAGGTGCTGGTTGAACTGGTAACTTCAGCAAAAGATAATGATGAGTCAGACTGAGCTGAAAACAGCAGTAAAACCTCAACTAACACACTGCAAAATTATAAGCTTGTCTTGTGAGTTGTAACAAGTAGCAGCAGACATATAAGGTAACAGACTGAGACAAGAAAGCAAGAAAGAAGACTTAGGACTGGCTGACCATCTTCATTCCCATGCTTCTTTTGTACTTTTTCAGAGATGCTATGTAACAAGTCTCAGCATAGGGATAATAAAATTGATCTGCCAAAGGAGGAATCTATAAAATAACTGAATTTAAGATTAAAATCTTCCATAGATAATAATTCTCCCATGCTGTGAATTGTGAAAAACTCATTAAACAAAACCATCAACCTGGCTTCATCCTGTACACCTTGGCTTCATGCACTATCACACAAGAAGCATTTATCCAGTCCAGTGTCCTTGCTAGGTAGCACTGCATGCCTTGGCACTAAGAAATACTGAAAGCTCCAAGAAAATATGGTGGGTTTATAGAAGAAAAATCATTACCATACAATCTAGTCCCAATCTTCCTGGATAACTCCCTGCTGCAAGAGAAATACACTGGTGCTTCCACTGCCCACACATTTCACAGAGGGAACAGCAAGCACAGGCTGCTCACCTTCCAGCACTGAGGATGAAGTCCCTGAAGAACTGTTGGCACCCTGGGAACGAAGGGGGTGGACAAGGCCCTCTGATGCTCTGAGGAACAACAAATCTCTCCTGCAGCCTCTTCAGACGGCTCAGATTATCAGAACCCAGCATATTAAGGACATCCTGGTCTGGAGTGTCTCCCCAGCTTGCAGCACCACCAACAGGACCTTTGCACATCTTGAGGAGACAGAAAGAGCAGCAAGGTGGAATATTTGTAACAAGGCATCATTTCACTTCATCTCTCACCCAGCAAATTATCCCTTCCTCACAAGACCGTTTTTGGAGTAATCCAAGCATGATCTTTCCTGGTGCCCACAGACAGAACAACTCTTCCCCATGCCAAAACATGCTACCCATCCTGGCCATAAAGAGCCTAGAGGTCTTGAGAGATGAACTCCAATCCTACACATCTAACTAGGGTCTATCTAGCAGGATACATGTGAATGTATGGAGAGAATACCTATCACTCTCATGATCTTCATGAACCACTCAGTAGGACCTTTAGCTCAGTCTCCAAGGCCCATGATGCTGCACTACACATTCCCAGAGCAGGTTTTCCTGGAATTTCCAGAGTTAAATAAAATCTAAAAATGAATGCCCCACTGCCTCAAACACACAGATACAATTCAAGACTCAAAGAATTACAGAAGTGCAGAACTGTTTAGAAGGGGCCTCTTGGATCATCTAATCCAACCCTCTTGTCCAGTCAGGGTCAGCCTCCTGACCAGTCAGTGAACACTGAGAACAATCTCACTCCCTCTTCTTCATTCCCTCCCAGCAGGTGTTTGTAACAGTGCTAAGACAACCTGGAGCCTTCTCTTCTCCATGCTGAATACTCACAGCTCTCAGCTTCTTACACAAAAAATGTGTGGTGCCTTGATCATTTACATGGCCCTGAGCCGGACTTGCTCTAGTAAGTCTGTATCTTTCTTTCCTTGTGCTGGTGAGCCCAAGACTGGACACAGCACTCCAGATATAATCTAGCAAATGCTGAGCAACAGGAAAAGTTGACTGCATATCCCTACACCTAAGTCATGATAGTTCTAATGAGAGAGATCATAATAAAAAGCAACTTTTAGGAATGTCTATCAGGTGAGCAAGGTCCTTTTATTCCAAACGGAGCTTCCTCACCCCCCACCAAGGGAGGGAACATCTTGCTACACTTCTCTACCTTTAAATTATCAGGCCTTGACACAAGTCCTCAGTCTTGGCTCATTTCTGCAAGAGTATCATAATATACACAAGATTCTCCAAATCACTTTCCAGATAGACCCATTGGATCCATTGAAGACACCCAGTTACCAGTTTAGATCTTTGGCTACCCTAATGAAATCCTGCAGTCTTCATCAGACAGCACAGATACAAAGGAGAAATACAGCACCCAGGATTAATTAAATCCTATTGATGCAACAAAGTTAATCTGACCTTTTTCCCACAATTTCCATGAACACACCCACACAGTCAGACAGGATACTGATGCAAACTCAGACTTGACACTAGAGGAATTTACAACATTCCAACAGCTTGCAACTTCCTGGCAATGTGTGTGGGCCAAGACTCAAGGTGAGGTGTTTTGTGGCTGTTTTGCTCTCCAAAAGGAGCCCACCAATAAGCCAGTGAATCTTCTCCTTCATTTCTTTACTTACAATGAAGTCGGATGATGCTTGAAATTGGCCAAAACCCCCCTCTAAATTACAAAACCAGCCAGTTGAGTGTTACAAAAGAACCAGAAATTTTTTGCACTCATGCTGCTAACAAACCTAACTGGGAACCTCTGCACTTGACAAATGTGAAAATACATCCCTAAAATTTCCAGAAAATATAACTATACTAAAATTAGTCTATTAGTTAGAAGGTCAAAGTAAATAGCCATGAAGAATGAATGCTTACAGCTCATGATGTTCTCAATGTGCCTTATTCCTGATTTAAAGAGACTTCATTGGTAATTTATCACTGATTACTTCTGAAGAAGGAAAGAAATTCCCATCCTGAAAACTTGTCTCTCCCCAGAAAAGTTTCAGTAGGAAAATCTCAAAGAAGCTTACAAGACACTGCTTGTTTTCTCAGGCCAAGGAAGGATGAAATCAGCTTTGATGCATACAGTCATTAAACAACCCAAGTCATTTACCTGGATAAGCTGTTTTTGAAAGAGCCTGGCAAAATGGCTGTGGTTGCAGGTTGCAGATAGGTGAGCCATCATGGCCCTGTGAAGGAAAACATTACAAAATTCTGACTGGAACTCTGTGGTACAAAAAACAGCGTTCTAACCTCAAACTATACCAAAAGCATAAAAACCTACTTTTAAGAAAGCAATCTCCAAAGGCCATTGAAAAAAAGCAATATCTTTACAACCCAGTTTCCCAGGCACTGAGCCCCACCTGCTGCTGACACAGAAACAAAAATTGTCCACAGCTCTAGAGATAAAAAAAACCTCTTCCTTTCCTTCAATAATGTTGTTATTTAGAAAAAAGAACAAACTCATTCAGCTCCCACTCTCCCCTGCCCAGAACAGTAAGTTGAGAGTTCACACACATGGAAGTAAGGAAACACTTCTGATGCCCCAAAATTTCTCATTTTAAGTCTCAGCCTTGTTTTGCTCTTGTGGTGAAAAGCCACCTACATACACGTTATTTGAGTAGGCTGATGGTTGAGACTAACACAGAAACCCACAAGGCAACTGCTTTCAATGCTATAATAGTTTCTTTATGTATACTGCATTTTGATAAAGCAATAAATGAATAAAACAATCTGCTTTCCACAGAAATAGACACAGTTGTCTTGTTTTCTGAGCCAATGCACTAGACCCTCTGAAATAATCAGAAGAGAGAACAGTTTCTGAACACATAACACACTTCACTTAAGAGGAGTCACACATGGGAAACATGACACACACACACACACAAGTGTACACAATAACAATGTTCAGACAACAATACACTGGTTTTGAGAATAGTTCTTTCTGTGATTATGAAAGGGAAAGAGCAACATCAAGACTGATCAAACTAGGCCCTTGCCACTTATGGCTTGTTTCTTTAAGGTAACAGTTGATACTTTTAAATTCAGAAACAAGTGTACATGGGCAGCCTCTTCCAAGCAGCACACAGCACCCTACACCTACAGATGAGTGCAGAAGACCAGGCAGAACATGGAACTCAGGATGCCAAGGGCAGTATGATTCACCAGCCATTCAGCTACACTAAAGAGCTAGCTGAAGTTGCATAAGACTCCTACCTGATCTTGTTGCCCAGTACTCTGTCAAAGTCCCAGCCAGTTTTCTCATGGTTATCCTCCCATTCACGCAGAAGTTCATAAAATATATCCCTGTGAATCAAGATATTTAAGGGAATGAACTCTTCAAAATTCGAAGCAACAACTGAATATTAATTGCTCCAAAGCTCCCCAGCAAGAATCTACCTCAGATTAAATAACTCCAGCCTCTAAGCATTCAGATACCTTTGAAAAACTCATAAATGTTAGCAGTACTTCAGTGAGTTTCCATTTTCCATGTCTTTGACAGCAAGTGCTTGTTATGCCCAATCTATGATGGAATGACCAAAACAGCCATTACCAGACAGACATAGTGAAGACTGAGAGGCAGGAAAGAATAAGCCACATGAAGTAATACCTATGAGAAAAAGAGAAGGACCAAGACAACTCATCATTCTGCCCTCACCCTGTTGCTGCAAGCACGGAGGGAGGTGGCAGGAAGAATTAAAAGCATACCAGACTTATATGCAGAAGCAATCCAGTAGGGTGACACACTGTACTGGCATTATCAGAAGTCTCAATAACTAGTGAAGAATTATTCTCTAAAGACATTAATCATTTAGCTCCTGCAGTCAATATGGACAAAGACTTTTTTTTGTTTAAATAGAGAAAAAATTTCAAGATTTTTTTTTTTTACAGCATGTAGTATACATGAGACATTCTTAATATCCTTTGTGCCCAATCATGCTCACCCTGTGAGCATCCAGGAAAAGTAGGAGAAACTTACCTTTGTTTCTTAAATATGTGAAATGCTCTGTCACTGGGAAAGTTAGAGCGATTATCAGTCTCTGGCTGAAAAGAAACAGACTGTACAGAGCATGGCAGCAGGAGAGACACCTGTTAAAATATAAAGGCAGCCATTAGGCTAATGGAGGTCTCTAAACAATCTGAGACCCAGAAAAAAGCAGGGAAAAGGCATGATGAGGAAACAAGTATCACTAGCCAAGTTGTTCAGACACACCACTTCCCAATTGCTAACCACTAGCAGACACCAACAGTTTTACAATCTACATTAGAGACAGAGGCAGAGTCATTCAACATTAGGAGAAAAAGCATCTGGTCTCCTTAAATCTCTGCTGAACAGATTGCAACCAGTATTGATGCAGTGTGGAAAGACCCACAAACAGCTGAGGTATACTTTCAATATAGGGCTTGACAAAATTGGGGATCCTGGCTGGCAATTTCTGTTACCTTACTCTTTCTCCAATTAAAGAGCCTGCTCTTCAAGTAACAAATCCTTTATTAACAACTTTAAAGCTCAGCTACTGACATGTCCCAGCCTCAGTACACTGAGGCCAAATTACTTTGCCAAGAGTAATTTCCATTTTCAAAAGATGGATGAAATGAGATACAAAATACATTTCTACCATCCAATTCCTACCAACCAAATCAGGTTCCCCAACCCAGTTGATTACACAAAGGAACCATTTTTCCCTGTCTGGATTGTCTCCTTTGAAATGCTGTTTGCCTGAAATGAGTCCATATCTATGAAAGAAATCCACATCTTTGAAACCACCTTCTGATATTGCACCTAACTAATCACTCTCCTGGGATCCAATGTTTATTAGCTGAGAATTTCAAAAGCAAGACTTGACCCTATCAAAGTCTCTGGCTGAGGTCAGGGCGTGGAGCACAACACAAGGCTAGCCAGCAGTGATTCACAGCTAACAATCACTGGACCCAGCAACTCACTCACTCACTGACAAGGAAAAAAAGTAGCTTTTAGACAGTTTCTAAAGACAACACAACAAGATGAAGTAGAAGGAGTGAGATTTAACATCAAAGCCATTGCAAAGAAAACAACAACAACACAAAGGCTTGAAGCAGTGTCATTTGGGGTCTGCCAATTTTTACCTTGGCTGTGCTGCTTTCATAAGCCTGTCTGAGCCTCTTGTGCAAGGTGGGAGAAAATGATGCAATCCGTTCATTTTCAGCCAAAAGCTTCAGCATCCCCTTTTCTAAATGGGAAATAATTCTGCCAAGGTAATGGGGATAAAACTCAGAGACAGACAGACATAAACAACACACAATCAGTTCTAAAGAAATGCTTATGCTCACGTTTTATGATGCTGCCAAGTAAAGAGCTCCAAACCACAGGTACCCAGCAGGAAATCCTACCAGTGTCTGTATTTCTTATCATTCTCATCTCATGACTTTCCAAATCATTCTCATGACTTTCCCATTCTCCCACAATTACAACAAAGTTCAGTGGACAGATCAGTGCAAGGAAACCCACAGATATCCAAATCCAGGTCAAGTTGTATGTTTTGAAGAAAAATTAACTCAGTTACAGGCTTTACCAGCCTGTAGCTGGTAAAGTTCTAAAACCCAAGCACACCTGCTTAATCCCACACACAAGTGCAGACACAAGCAGATGAAAAAAGAATTCAACTCACTCATATTGATAATCCAAGACTTGAACAGCAAAATAAACACAGTTGTGTACACTTTCAAAATGCTGTCTCCCTGACACATCTAAGGGGAAAAAAAGAAACATGAGACAACAGTGCCTTTTACCATTTATAAACTAAAGGAACAACAATTAGCTTTTAAGGAAAGCAGGAACTGACATATCTAAAAATAATTTTCCAGACCCCCATTCAATTTTCAGAAGTTCCCATTCCCTGTCCTTCCTGTACTAAAGGCAATTGAATTGTTTAATGCTGTATGGGAAAGAAAAGAGTCTTTCTCAATGTTCTGAACAACAATAAGCAGATACAATACAAGAAAAGTAGACCAACTACAATCAATCATAAAATGGTGCTCCCATAGCTGAAGATTTCATGTTCCTAATCTCAGCCCTAAGAATCAATGAGTAGAAAAACAAAAGTAAATCAAACTGAGACATGTGGGGTGGGGGAGGGTGTGGTGGGTCTCATCCTAAAGCCACTCTTTTGGTTGTAATATCCATATCCAAGTACTAATTGCATCAAGCTTAAGGCTGACTGTGCCAAAAACCAAATGCAAAATATGGCTGCATCCTGTGCACTCAGATCCAAACTTAATAAACACATAGTAGGTCAACAGCCCATTTGAGTTGCAGGATCAGTGGAGAAGCAACTCGAGCACATCTGTCCTTCTCTCTAAAAGTCAGTGTCAGGTAGTAGCTACAACAAATCTCACACCATAGCAGAAAACTAGATTCAAACAGTATCTAACAACCCCACTCTATCATACTGTGGAAGCATTTCCCACACATGCATGACTTCTGTCAGCATCTCAGATGAGTTCCACAGTGGTAATAAGGCATTTTTATGTAAATTAAGAATAACTGTCCAAGCTACTCTACAACACCTTCTAATTCTATGGAAGCAACTCTTTCCATTCATTACTACTGCTTACCTCTATTTCTTTCACTGATTTCAGGGTCACTATCCTCATCCTCTGCAGTAGAAGTGCCTTTAGATGTCAACAGTTGCAGAACAAAAAACAGTTCCAGAAAAATATTTGGTACCAGGTTTTCTGGGAAAGAGCAATCAAGATGTTAAAGGTGGATTATTCAATACTGTCCTGCTTTAATATACAAAGTTAAAAAGATAGATTCCTGTTCTGTGGTAGTCAGCAAAGAACTCTCTCCCCAAAACACAATCACAGTGTAGATCAGCAGGGCAAAAATGTGTTAGGAAATAGCCTAGTTTCACATGGGACATACACTTCAGTCTACTGCAGCTCAGAGTAGAATACTGCATCAGGCTCCCTCCTTCCCTAAACTTTTACCAAGTACTCATTTATTTCAATAATATGTTGGCTTAGTTTATTTTTCCAGGTGTCATCTGTTTGTACACTGTAACTACCCCACAGCTTCCACTTCCCATCTATCTCCCTCTCACAACACACACAAGTTGAAAGCTCAAAGAGAGGTCAGTCTCACATCTTCTGAGTCCTCACCTGCTATACACGATGAATAGAGCTGTGCCAGACACTCCAACTGTTTCTTGCAGGAAACCTTAGCAGGACTTGCACAGGTCACCAGATGGCTTTCAGCAGGAAGGCTGGCGCTGCGAGTGTAGCTGGGCTTAGTTGGAGTACCAGGATCGAAAGATGTCCCTGCAGGAGAAGATGCTTGGTGCAGCAATTTGCATCTGAAATTCAAGAGCAGCAACATAACCACATGACTGAGGATGATCTACAGCAGCCATGCAGCCAGGAGAGGTCTTTCTCTTCCAGTGCAGCACGAAGGAAATCCTGCAATAACTAAACCATGTCATTCACTCTGTCTAAAGCAGCTTTTACATCATAGCAATTTAAGTCATCTCTCTCTTACAGCAGATAGATCTTGGGGTTAGCAACCAAAAGACTCTAAAGAATCCCATTCAAATTCCAGATCTGTTAAAACAGTGTAGCACTTTCACCAAATTAACCAACTACCCTCTGTTATTGTTTCTCTCATCTGAACTGATATCTGTTAAGGACAGGGAATCTGCAAGAGACCAGGTCCTAAAAATCTTCTTTGCACATACAATTTCTGACAGCTAGACATTTTAAAAAGCCTATGAAAATAAAGTTCACACCCATACCTTTGGATATAGATGTAAGGTAATGACACTCTGGGAAGACCCCAATACCATTAAGTGGAAAGGCAATGCAATGGCTAATGAGATCCCATTCTGGCAGGTTAAACAACAGAAGCAACAAACTGCTTTAACTGCTGGATTCTAAATCAACAGTGACCACTCAGTTAAATACACAGACATTGTACAAAACTATACCTAGGGTGGTCATCCAAAATGCAACACCAGAGCAGCATACATAAGACACATGAGAAAAAGGACACGTTGCTGTTACAAGGCAGTAACAGCAATATCAAATGATTGTCAAAGACTCCAATAGAACATGTACACTACATCTTAACACACTGTCTCAAAAGTGAAACCTTTAAGTCACTTTAAGGGCTCTGAGGAAGTCTGAAACGTTTTCACCCACAGCAAAGAACCTTTTCTATTGGCCTATTTCTAGTGGAACTGCTGTGATGAAGAACAATAGGTCCCAAAATGGAAGTAGAAAGATTACCAACAGCTTCCTTGAATATAATATGATAATCAACCAAGTGAAGAAAATTATCCATTAAGTACTTTGTGATCCCACCCAAGGGATGAGCCAACTATTAAGCACTTTGTGACCTTACCCAAGGTATGGTTACAATAATGCAGTTAGACTCCGCTTCACTTCTGCCTCAGTGTTGTCATCTAACTCAGCATGAAATTCACCTTTTGCCCTTGCTCAAAGGGACCCAGCTGGCTGAAGGCTGCCTTACTTCTGTGTCATTGTCAAGGCAGCCACGACACTCAGAGTGCCTCAGTAAAACATCAAAACTATCAGCACCTTGTTATCTAGAAGTCTTCCTTACCTTTTCTCTGTAGCCTCCCATGGGCAGCTCCACATTGCTCTGGCTCTTTCTCTCCTCCTTCTCTATTCCTTCTACAGTTCTGGCTCACTCCTTCCTGTCCCTTCCTCCTCACAGCATGGCCGGCAGACTCCCTACCAGCTCACTCACTCTCTATCACACCTATAGCTGTGAGGGCAAGGCTGCTCCCACTCTTGGATAATTAACACAGCTGCAATATATCAAAGGCAAGATTGTCTTTAGCATTGTCTCTGTCTCCCCACACTTCTGTACTTCACCACCACTACTGAGGGCACAACAGCAACTCCCAGCTTTCAAGTATGATGGGTCAGATGGGTCACTTCATGGGCAAGATCCAGCCCACCACAAACTGCTATTTCACTGACTTCAGTTGATACACATTACTGGGACATTTCAGGTAGAATTCAGACTGGAATGGGTGCTAGACTTAAGTGCAGAGTGGCAGGTTTGAATCCTGAGCAGTTCTGCTGCAGGTTCAGTACAGCAGTAATTCATTAGGCTCTACTGGATGTGTTTCAGCCAGTTCTGGTCCCACTGAAGTGAACTGCAAAACCTAGCAGGAAAAGAATTACACCCATGTGTCCTGAGGAGTTTAACCAAGAACAAAACCTACAAAGAACAGCAACAGTTCTGTCAGCAATTATAAACAATAAACAATAGTCCAAACTACTGCACTTTGGTTTTTTCCTAAGTATCAATCCTCACAGACCAACCATGACACCATTTTACAAGCAATTTAAGTCACACACTAACCAAACAGCAAAGACAAAATTAGAAGCTAGAATTCACCTCATCTGACAGCGATTTTCAACAGCTAACTGCAGCAGTAATCTTTAAAACAGAAGCTCAAGATCCCATGTCCTGTTTTCTCTGACTGCAAGCTTCTGTTAGTCTACCTACATCGCAAGACCATTAACACTTTCCACATATTTGCATCACTAACTCATTTTGTCCAAACCAATGTGTCTTGGTGCAATCTTCAAACACAGTCTAATTACACCCAATTGCTTCACCTGTGCAACCTAAGGAAAGATGCACAGCAGACAGCCTGTGCACATACAAGTCCATGAAGATGAAATCTCATTAAAGCAGTGAGCACTGACTACACTTTTGAAGTGAGGGTCATTGTCCCAGAGTCAGCACACCTCTAAAACAACAAATATGAGCTTCAATATCCTAGTCTGATACCACACACACACTTGGCTTTAGGCAAATTATAGTTTAGGTCACCAATATCTGTTTTGGATATTCTCTGTCATTTTCACTTTGTCCTGGCCATGCCCCCTCCTGACTACTGCAAAAACTAACCCTGTCCTGGCTGGAAGCAGGACACAAGGGAATTAAGAATCACCCCCCTGCTCAGGCTGTACCTTTCTTTCTTCAGCATCTCCCTCTCCTCTTGAAGGCTGTTGCTTATCACAGATGAGAGGTTTCCTTCCTGGACAGCAGTAAAGGCCTCAAGGCTTGAGCCAGCTGCCCAGCGAGCAGCTGGAGAGCAGCTGACAGGTGTGGAAGTGAAACAGGTCTTTGGTTTTGAGAGGGGCCGCTCAGCACTCACAGGAGTTGGGTTGATTCGCCTTGATGGTTTGCTTTTGCTGAAAAAAAGAGAAGCAATTCCACAAAAATCAGGCTAAACAACAAAAAAAAATTAGGTCTCAAGACAGGTATGCAATTAACTCTTCAAGAGGAACCTAATGCTAAAACAAAATGGATATCGAGTTGGGATATTGAATTTCTAAACTGTACCTACAATTATCAATTTTATTCTGTCACTGAAAAAAAATCACGGAGCTATAGCCTGCTAAAAACAGCCTGCTGAACCTGCAGCAAAATTAATTATCAAATATCAATCCATCTAACAGATAACGCAGTGCCACACAACCCTTCCAAATGTTACTAATTTGAAAGGACAGGATATGCCACATTTTAGTACAAAACTGCTGATGAATTTGTTTCTAACATGACCAGGAGAAAAACAAACAAACAAACGAACAAAAACCCCAAAATCAATCAAGTTGCCATTGTCTATCAGTGAGAGTCCAGGTTTCCAAGTTACATTAGGCCCTTTAAGTTCAGGGACACCCATTCTTCCTGTGTAAAATACTTGGATTTGCCCTTCAGGAACAGGCTTGGTAAAGTAGCAAAAAACACTAAGAAAATGGAAACAGATACAGAAACATAAAACATCAAGGAAATGCTGTTTGCTACATATTAACTGCTAAGGTGTTCTCAATATCACAGTAACATTGATTTCCAAAGACTCCTGACCTCTTTCCTCCTTCTTTTTCCTAGTTGAGCATTAATGCTACTGAGGAAGAGACTTGCTGTCTGTGCTGGAATTACACCTTATCTCCCCTGGCCAAAGCATCATCTAGAGCATCACCCAGACCTAGCATTTGGATTTGCTGTAGAGACTCACACATCTAATAATTTTCAGCTGGAATTTTCCATGTCCAGCTAGGAAGTCCCACTTTCAGAGACTAATGACTGACATATGGAGCAAACAGGCTGACAGAAAGGCTTTATATTTGGTAATGAGGATTTTAAGGAGTAAGAGAGAAAGATTGAAGGACTGAGGCAACCACAGCACAAACAGCTGCCCAGAAGCTTAGCCAAAGTCACCAAGGAGACCAGGGCTTGCTGCAGACCAAGAAGAACACAGCCTGCTATTCTGTCCACAATTACAGAAGCTGCACACTAACATCTGCTACCAGAAGCCACATAAGGCCAATCCAAAAGCTTTTTTGCTAGCATCAGTAAAGCTGGAGAGCCTTCCAGGACTGCTCTTCTTTACCAACTGCTGTTCTGTTAAATGACAAACGTGAGGAGCCAAGATAATGCTGACTTGGTAGAACATGCAAGGACAAAGGTGCTCAGCTTTGTATCAGCTGGGCTGTGCACTAGCAAGCTGCAGGCAGCATCACAAGCGAGAGGCTAAAGGGGTGTCTTGGGTGAGTCCAGGGAGGGGAAACCTGATTCCCTGTCAAGGCAATATTCCCCTCCCTACTTGGTGACCAGAACAAAGCAGTTCTGACCACGTTGCCCAGAAGCCAGTTATCGTGCATTACAGCCTCTTCTGCATCTGGACACGCACAACAGCTGGTCAAGGAGCTGCAAGCTGCAGCACAATCCCAGTGAGACAGCGAGGCAGAGTCGCTCTTACTTTGTCCAGCCAGAGGCAGCACCCATGGGCGGAAACTCCTCCAAGTTGTTAAGGTTTAGCTGGCTGGGCGGGGATCTGGCGGAAACAAGAGGCACTTCACTCCGCTTCCTTCTCCCTCCGCTCCACGAGCCACTGTCGCTCTTTCCATCCTCCTCCTCAGCCAGGGAGCGCCCCAGATCGCGAGCTACCTGCCGGCCCGAGGCACCGGCCGAGCTGCTGCCCTTCCTGCGGCCGCGCCGCACGGGCAGCGCCTCAGGCGTGGCCGTCAGGAAGCTGCCCAAGCTGGCCTTCTGAGAGGAACGCTTCTCGCCGTGGTGGAGCACCGGGCTGTGCCCAAAGCTCGGGCTGCTGCTGGAGACCACGCTGGGGAAATCACCACAGGGGCTGGACAGGTTGGACCCAGAAAAGGAAGAGGAAGCGCTGGATGCTGCAGCAGGAGAAAAGCTGGTATCTGTGGTGCAGGCGGGCACCGGAGTCCTTTGCGAAAAGAGCTGCACTCGGCTGCTGGTTGCATGGCCTGCCCTCCTTTCTGATCCTGTCCTTTGGCTCCCATGGGCCTTGGAGTTAGGAGTTTTAGCAGGAGTAGGGGGTCCATTAGTCAGGATCTGGCTGGTCTGCTCTCTTAAAAAATTTAGCAGAAAAGGCACAAAATCTTTCTGAAGCAAGCTAAGAGATACTAGCTTGTCATGGATGTGGTTCTCCTACGAGAGAAGTAGACAAAAAATTAATATAAAGATGCTACCTGACTCTTCCTGTCCAAGTACCCAGACACATTTAAGCAGTAACTATGGGATTTCAATACACAATAAAAACCAGCATGACTTGTCAAAGTAGGTCACTGAAATTCAAGCAATCACAGTGCTGGTCACAGACCTGAAAATTTTGGCACAAGTTTTCATATGGAGTCATTCACTTTGGTCTCTGACTGGAAAATAGTGGAACTGTTCCATGGAAACATCAGTAATACTGAAGCTATGGCCAGGGAGAACTTGGAGCAACTGACACCCCTAAGTTCAACATTTTGAAAACATCAATACTGAAAGCATCTATTTCTAACAGAAGAATCTAAAATCTGCAAGGTCTCTGTGCCCTGTTTTTCTGTGAATGCCGCCTGTTCCCATAGAGGGGTGCTATAACAACACCCGTTGAAGCACTTGGAGTCCTGCAGCACCAGATACAAGACCAAAGCTGCTCTTCCATTTCAATTAAATAATTTTGCTCACGACTTCACAGAGGTCTAAACAGAGACTGTGCAACTTTAAGGTACATGAAGTTTATACTTGAGAAACTTAAACAAAAACCCCACCACTGACTCAACACATTTGAAATCTAAACAGGTGGTGGTGATCTTAAAAGGACAAAACTACCTCATGTTACCTGCGTAGTTTGAAGTTTTGTACCCTGGGTAAAAATGCTTCTGTTCCTAACACTGCACCAGGTTTCTGTTTCCTCTCAATGGGATTCAGCAACATTTGCAACAACAGAAGTTCTCAAAGGCAGCAACTTTTTCCCTACTAGTAATCAAAGCATTGCATACATACTCCAGTAAAGTTATATTCACAACCCTACTAGATGAAGTGTCAAGAAAGCAAACACTATTTCTGAAGGTGGTTTCTGCATGAAAGAAAGGAGCAAAAGCATGCCCATAACTGGACCCACAATCCTCAACACCTACACTAAACTTCATATTTGAAAGACCAATTCAGCTCTTTGGAGAAGTGTGAGATTCTGACACAGCCTGGATAACAAGCCAAGCAGCCACCAATCAGTGAAAAAGCAGAATACAACCCCCATGATGTGTCAGAAGACCATCTCCAACCCAAACTGCCATGAGAGCTAGACCATGACATAGCCTAGCATTTCCTTGCTCTGGAATTAGAATAGGGGCACAAAGATGAATACAGTCTATGCTATGCATAAGATTGGGTAGTTTCTCCAACTTTTCAGAGCACAACCTGTTTTCACTCATCTTTCTCTGTCCAAGTTAACCAAGGTTTGGTTCCTCCACAGCTGGGTAACAGCAATCTGTCAAGAATTGTCAGCTCCAACCTCCCACTCGCTTTCCCATGCTGAAGCAACTGCACTGCTCCCAACAGCAAAAGCAGCAAGAAATTCCCTTGCAAGGGCAAATTTTTTACCTCCACACCCCTGACACACCCAGTGCTAGCTGAGCTACTAGGATCTCAAACTTCATCATGTCTGCAGGTCAGCTTCTGCAAGTCACCGCTGAAGAAATACCATACAACATAAAGTGCTGGTCCATTTTTCCCACGTGTTTAGGATGACGGCAATACCCGACTAACTCATGTGGGAGACACCAGTGGGTTTTGTTTTTAATACTAGGTAACACTATACGAGGGGTTCAGGTAGGAGATGCTTTAAATACCATTTGTTTCTCTGTGTTATTCTCTACGTGAAATATAAGCACTCCTAGTATTGTAACTCCTAGTTACAAATGTTTTTATTTCCACAGGAACCCAAATCGTTCTCTACTAAACTCAGCCAACAAGCACCCTCTCCCAGCCCGCAAAGATCCTCCTCAAGGTCCAGGCGGGACGAGCATCCAGCCAGGAGGCGCGCTGGCGCCTGCACAGAGCCACCACCAAGCCGCGGGTGCTGACAGCCTCGTCCTTCTCTCAACGCTACCTTCCCCTACAAAGACGCGGGAAGCGTCACCGCTGGTGTCACCGCGTTCCCTCAGGACACCAGCTGTGCTGTGCTGTGCTGCGCTGCGCTGCCCGCCCCGCGCTGGCACACGGCAGCCCGGGCTCCCCGGGCTCCTACCGCTTCCCCCCGGGCCCCCGGCGCTTCCCGCGCCCGCGGGCCCCCCCCGCTCCCGCCCGGAGCCGCGCGGCACCACCGCCCGCCAGAGAGCGCCCGGCGCCGGCGGCGCGGAGCTCCGGCGGGCTCAGCCCCGCGCATTCCAGCGGCTTTCACACGCCCGCCGGGCAGCTCCGGGCGCAGCTCCCCGCCGGCGGCCTCGCCTTCCCGCCGCCGTGCCCCGAGCCCGCCCGCGCCGGGGGCGGTGCCGCCGGCTGTTCGATGGAAGCTCAGCCCCAGCCGCGGCCGCGAACGGCACCTGACGGGGCCCCGGGCTGACCCACGCGGGTTTCGCCCCTCACAGCAGCGCGGGGCGGACAAACTTTCCCGCACGGCCCCGGCCCGCGGCAGCGGAGGGCGCTGGGGGAGTGGCGCGGCCGCGGGCCCGGCCCCGCCGGAGCCAGGGCGCTGCGGGCGGACAAGCTAGCGCGCGTTACCTCAGCCGGGCGGTGGCCGGGGCCGTGCCGGAGCCACCGCACCACGGCGCTGACCGGCACCTCCTCCTGCAGCAGCAGCTCCAAAACCGCCGCCATTCCCGGCCCCGCTCCCGCCGAGCAGGCGCATAACCCGCGCCGGGGGCGGGCCCGGCGTGTCCCCCCTTCCCGCGGGGGCGGCGCCGAGCGGGGATTCCCGCCGGGGAGGCGGGCGGGGGCCGCGCCCCCTCCCCATGTCAACACGCGGGGCACGGGGCGCCTGCGCCGGTCCGTGCGCGTCTTTTCCTCTCATGCGCGGTATTTCCTTCCCCAGCAGGGCTCGGGGCCCGGCCTAGCGGCGGCGGCGCCCGCGGGCCGGGGCGCAGGGAAGGGCAGCAGCGTCTCCCGCCTCCCCGCGGCTCCTCCCTGCCCGCCCGCCGACACCCGCGGCGGAGGATGGCCGAGGACTCGCCGAAACGGCGCAAGGCGAATTTCAACGAGGCGGAGACGGAGGTGCTGATCGAGCAGGTGCTGAAGCACGAGCGGCTGCTGTTCGCGGCGGGACCCGGCCGCGCCTCCGCGGGCCAGAAGCGGAAGGTGTGGGAGCTGATCCGGCACAAGGTGAACCCGGTGGCCGCCTGCCCCCGCGACGTGGAGGACCTGAAGAAGCGCTGGCGGGACTTGAAGCGCCGCGACCGCAGCAAGCTGTGCCGCCTCTCGCAGGGCTGCGGGCCGCCGGCGCCCCCCGCCCTCGGCCTCCTCCTGGCCCCCGAGGAGCTGCCGCCCGCCGCCGCGCCGCCCGCCCGCCGCCAGCGCCGCGCCTACGGCTCCCTGCTGCCCGCCGAGGCCGTGCCCATCGTGGGCGGCATCGACACGCTGGAGCTGCCCGGCGCCGTCGTGGGGGACATTGGTGAGTGCGGGGAGCGATCTCCGCGGCGCCGCCCCGGACCCTCCGCCCGGCGTCCCCCAGCGCAGCCGCGGGAGCCCCGGTCTGCGGGGGAGCGGCGCTGCCCGTCCGCTGCCTGCGCGCAGGGACCGCGGGCACCAGCCCCGCAGGAGAGCTCTGGTTCGGATCCTTGGAAAGGCAAAACGTGTATGCACGCACACACAGCTGTGAGGCTTCCTGCTCTAGGTCATAGAAGTGCCTGAGAACAGTACCCAAGAGTAAAAACCGCGTCTCGTAGCAGATGCTGCGCATCCACGAGGCGTTAGACCCGGCCACCGATCTTCGCTATTGCAGTAATTTTTCTTGCAAATACAAAAAGCCATGGCAGCGCGCAGGTCCAGCCAGTACAAAGTGCTGCGAGCACATAACTTCGGACGTGCCAGAGATATTGTCCTAGCACGCTGGAATACCAAGGGATTCTTGCAATCACAGTGTTTGAGCAATGCTCTTACTGTTTACTGCGTGCACGATAGAGCATGAAGTGAGCTTGCAGTGAACTTTGTCTCTGGGATCCTAAAGCTTGGCTTCTGTGGTGGTAAGGGAGCTGTAGTATGCAGATACAGGGTTAACTGGTGAATGTCTATTTATGGGGGTTTTGCCACCTATCAAGGTAATTTGTATTCTAAAACCATCAATGACATAGTGTGAGTTTGAAAGTTTTGTTTCAAGGACTAATGTTAGTGCTTAGTGGATGAGAAAATGTTACCACTGAGGTTATGAAGTTTCTCATGTGCTTAACTTTGCTTTTCTTCCCACACCTCTTCTAGGGTTTAATGGCAGTCCTGGCCCATCTCATCAGTCCAGTCTTGAGCAGATGAACCTCAAAGAAGAAATAGTAGTGAAGATAGTAGAGCCAGAGGAAAGCTCTGAGGACATGGTAGTGGTTCCACCTAGTCAAGAACAACTGCCTTTTCTGGGGACATCAGGTGGTGGTTCCTCTGGGAAAGTAAAAGCCAAAACAAAAGGCAGGTCCCAGGCAGACCAAAATGAAATGACTGAAGAGGACCTGCTGCAGATTCAGCAGACCCAAATACAGGTGATCCAGTCTGGCTTTGACAGTGTCAACCACAATCTTCGGCTGCTGCAGCAAGGCATGCAAGATCTGAGTAACAGCATCAGCATCATGGCACATACGCTTGTTGCTATCAAGAATGTCTATGTGAAAAACAACACTGGCCCAACCACACATGCCACTGCATCTACTCAGACCACAGCTGGGTACCTGAGCCCAGGATCCCCCCAGCTCTCCCCTGCTAAGGACAGAGCTAGAGCACAGGTGGCTGGAAGCAGCAGCAGAAGCAGCAGCTGCAGCTCCAGCTCCATGTCACAAGAACCAGGTCCTTCCGAGTTTCCTAGGCCCCCCCTGAGAACAATTAAAAAAGAACATCCAAATGGCTGCTACTACTTCTGCTTTGCAGATGTGTAAAAACTTGAATATATGTAAAATGCCTGTGTTGTTGGGTGCTGATGTATGTTCTGCTCCGGCCTGTGACTTTGAAGGAGCAAAGTGGACTTGCCTCCCATGTTTTTCCCAGTGGGAAACATTTTGCTATAGGTGGCATTAAACACTAATTACCAGTCTCCAGTTAACTCTGTTGCAGTTGGCTAATAAATTTCTTTTTTTTTTTTAGCCTCTTATTCTCTTAAAAAAAACCAAACATTTATTTTGACTAAGACTTTGTATCATCCTTTGTTTAATGTCACCTTGTGAAAAATAAAAGGCGTGAGAGTGGGGTAAAAAAGTAACATTATGAGTAACATTATGGTTACTACCACCAGGAGCTATCTTACACAAGTTTTTTGGTTCTTGGATTAAACAAACCTCAGAAGTAGCTTTTCTAATAGTTATAATGTTGGGGGTGTTTGCTTGGTTGTTGTTGTTTTTTTAAGTCTGAGCTGTGCAAGGCGTCACAGGAGGAGTTTGAGATACTTGCTTATTCTAGGAATGGTTTAGGACTGAGGCATTCACGAGTGTCCTCCTCAGAACTCATACAGCATTGTTCCACTTGGCTGTTGTTCATTCCCGGCTTGTCAAATGCATCTTCAGAGACATTGTGTTTTACTGCACCAGCAGGGAAGTCTCTTTTTTTGTCACATGGTTAAAGTGGAGAAATACAGAAAGAGGAGGAATGGATGGGTGATTCCTGTTCCTGACACAGAGGTTAGATGTAGGCTGTATCTTCATCTGATTTTGTAAGCCTTGTGGAATCAATACCACAGTATTTGAAATACAGAGAGCAAAAAGCTTTGTATTGTTTTACATGAAATGGAAGTCAGATTTGCTGTTAAATTACAGGAGGCAGGGGCTCACTTCATTCCAGACAAATGCTCCTGCATAGTTTAGGAGGCTTTCATTATCATTTCCTTTCTCTTAACTATATAGCCAAGGAAAAAGAAATACAAGGAAGAGTTGGAGCAAAATGCAACCTGGCGTCAACTCTGAAACAAGCAAAAATCGTTTTATCTTCATGCCAAAAAGAAAAATTGCCCTTTAGCATTTAGATAGGGAGAACTATTGTCACAGGCACTATTTTAAGTTGTTTTTCAGGCTTATGTATTAGAGCCACTCTGCACAGTTCAGAAATAGCAGATGTGCAATGTTCTTATATCTGGCATCTGTACTGGAGGGCAAACAAAAACACACCTGAAATTTTGTCCAATGACTTGAAAAATCATACAGGTTCTCTTCTTAAGCATTTATCACCAACATTAAAAAAAGTTCTGCAGATAAAATTTGGCCTAGAGCAGTGACTAGCTACCTCTAGTGTTACAGTCAGTTTGCACAAGCATTCCTGCTGCAGGAATTTAGCAAATACAAATAACACAGAGAACCACAATTAAATTACCCCTCTCCTAGAAGCATAAGAATATGTAATCAGCATAAGATATACCACTTCTGCAGTCAGCTTTGACTGAATGCCACCATATGAAAACGTATTTCATTTCTGCCCTTACACCTTTTTGGTGTATTGAATTAACTCACCTGCACTTCAAAAACCAGCCACTGCTGCCTACTAAAATGTGAATACAGAATAATCAGTTGTTAGCAAGTGTTTCCCTTCAGTATCACAGATGGAGTAAAATATGCAAATATCTCACAAAATAAAATGTATGCATGTACAGCACAATGTTAATTGGGATTAAGGCCTTGAAGAAGAGAAAGTTCTCTTTTCCAGTTTACCTTAACAAAAGGTATGGGTGACAGCTATTAAGAAATTGCTGAGTTTAAGAATGGCAAAGAATTAATCCTTCTAAATCAGATTTTTGTGTTTTTATGTTGTTAAAAGCTTTCCAAATTAACCTTTTGGGAGCATTGTTTCTCCCCCATCAGTACAGATGGGCTCTCTTGAGCAGGGTTTTCTGTATTTTATTTTCATGGACAAAGAAGCTAATGCATGCTACCATGACATTCCTGGTAGATTAGCAAATGCAATCTACTTGGTCCTTCTGGGCAGCAGTTAGAGCTTGTCCAGGTTGCAACTGGCAGTTCTTGCCTTTCTTTTGATGTTTCAATTCTTTTGCAACTGTTAATTCTTGAATTTCACATACTACAGCATTTCTTGGGAGAGTTGACTTGAGTCTGCTTTCTCATGTTCCAGCACTGATTTACGTGAGAGGCAGCTACAGTGTGAGTAGGGACGTGCAGCAAGATCCTGTGAGCAGGATGGGTAGATCAGATCTCCTGTATGAATGAAGACAAGCCAGGCAATGCTAAAAGACACTGTAGTGGTCAGACAACAACCAGACCTCAACATCAATCTTGTTCATCAGCTTGTTTGTTCTGATCTTGTGTCTTCCCCTGTGTTTCAGTTGTACCACTAGAATATACTGGAGCCAGATCAAAACCACTCTTCTGATACATTCTAGATTTACGTATTTTAAACAAGGAAAGAAACTGAGCTACCTCTCATCACTACAGTGTGGGCAAAATTGTTATTTTCATCTTCAAATTAACACGGTTGGTTGCTATTTCTTTGCACACCCTTTCTGTGATCAAATGATGGTTGTGTTGGGAGCACTGAAATCACATGCACTATCCAGAAGCCATGCCATTAAGTTTCTGGCTGTTCTTAACAGAAGGTCAAACATAATTTTCTTGGACTGTTACTGAGTAAATGAATTCCCAATTTGTTTCCTCTCTTGTGAAGCTATCTAGGCTATTTCTATAAATGACAAGAGCTAATGACCTGGTCATGAAGCTTAATGAAAATACTGCCAATGATTTGAACAAAGGCAGAGCTAGCTTTAAATTTGCCTGACTGCACCGTGGTAATACTGAGATAGAGATCCAGGGAATTTTCTCCAATCCTTCTGGGCTTCCCTAAAAACCTTGTCCCACTGTGCAAAGCGCAGACTGTTTTCTGGTAGCATAGGACTAAGACATTCAGGCACACAAACCCCAAATATAAATTGTGATGATTTTACACTCTACTTACGCGTTACTAGAAAGAGAAATAAAAGGGTCTTGGAGGAAGCTAGAGCAACTGGTCGCTTAACACTGCATTTTCCCCATAGCACTCAGATTCAGTAACAACTTCCATTCATTTGTTTCTCTGCTATCTACTGCTTAAGTTTATTGCACAGAGGGAGACAAGTCCCTCAAGAGACTGTAAAAGCTCAGTGACTACATCCAGACAGCTGATTATCCCCAAAAGAGGTCAAATATAGTGGCCTCTGACTAAATAAAAAACTATTTTGAAGGGAAAAATGCCATCAGCAGCTGGCTTTTCAGGACCACCATATTATTACTTAAATTGACCTGATCTGGCTGTGCCAATCATTTATTGTTTGGATGAATACAGACAGAAGGCGTAAGAACAAATAGAAGGTCAGGTTTCTGAGGAGACCCATTTGGATTTTTCTGTTATTAATACACAACACATGAACCTACTAAATCAGTTAAACTTCCATTGATCCAATCATTTAAATTTGCAATATGAACATCCAATTTATATTGCAGTAGTACCAACACAAGTTTGCTTTTTACTTTCTTGAAACAGAAAAAAAAAATCATTGCCAAAGCACTTTATCCATTTAAATTACAGGGTTACAATAGTAAAAAAACTGGAAAATATTTCAGCTAAAGCTTTTTAGGTTAATGAATCATTATACAAACACAATCAAGAATTGAAGTTTTGCATGCTGAATGAATATTTTATTTAGAACCCAGTTTATAAAAATAAAATACAAAATAATTTGAAAACAAAACTTAAACATTGTACAAAGCCTTGATATGGTACAAATGAGAAAATAAATAATTACAACTTTATGTACAAATGACCATTACAAGGGCATTAACTCTTTATGCTCTTGGGTGCTTGAGCAAACTTAAATTAAAAGAATGGCTTAGAAGAATTCCAAGGAGGGGAAGAGAACTGCAATTACTGAGCAAGAGAACTTGAAGGACTCAACATTTGTCTTCCTCAATGGTAAAAAAACAATCTTGGAACCACTTTCCACTTAATTTAATCATGCTACAGACTTTACTATTGAGTACTTGATTTCTTATGGGGTGACAGCATTGTATTTTTAATCAATACACAGATTTAATTCTTTGTGATGTTGCCCAGATTTTAGATTGGCAGCCATTGGTTGGCCACTTCAAAAAGTCAGTACTTATCTGAAGGCATTGCTGGTGATTTCCTTAATTTACTAGTTTGGATATTCATAGGAAAGCATTTGAAAATTGGCATCTGTTAGCACAAGCACTGCAACTTGAGTCTGGGCTGACTCTATAGAAAGAAAGTCAAAAGTTGGGCAAGAATTTCCAGTCTTGCTTTCTAGCCAATGAAAGTAAAGACGATGCAGAGAATGCTGCTTGGCAACAAATCCAGATCTCCAGTCAGAGGAAGCAGATGTGAAATTGCCAAAAAAATCAAAAAATCCTACTTCACTTTGTGTGAAACCTTTATGACCTTGCCTGCCATGAAGCAGATACAGGTTTAAAAGGATTTGAAGCCAGGAAGACCAAACTAACTACACTGCATCTCTTCTGTTCTGCTGTTACCATAGGCCCTTTACATAAAAGGTCAAAGATCAAGTGATCTCAAAACAAACATCAAATTAATTCCAGCTGAATTCCCACAGACACTTGTGGATGATCAGGACCTCACATGAGTAGCCCACTTGTATTGTTTTAAACGAAACCACACTGTACTCTTGGCCAAAGCTGGCTCTCAACAATAATTCTTACAGAAAAGGAGAGATCCAGAGGTATGTCATGTCATAATAATAACAACAAAAAATAAGCATTTTCCAATTTAAAATACAGCAACTGCAAATTTTATATTTATAGAGTGATTTTATCCTTTCAGTCCCTAATCAGGGAAAAGAGCCTTAACAAAACAGGACCCTATACCGATTTTAATGAAGTTTCACCTGCACATGAAGAGCAAGAACTCCTATGGACCCAAGCTCTTCATGTAGAGGAGAAACAGGAGCATAGAATTTGGGTTTCTCATTATTACTGTTGAGAAAGAATGTGTTACCATCAATGGAGAGTAAAATCAGCCTACCTGTTCAAACCTGGATGGCAAGAGTCATTGCAAAATTAATACATCAGTCTTTAAAACAATGGACTCCTGTACATTTTTCCTTAAAAAACCCAACCAAACAAAAACCCCTCCTTAGAGATACATATTTAAAAGCCTGATTATTTAAACCACATGAAAATGAGCGATAAAAACTTTTTGGCATTTGACAATATCTTAAGATAATTCCTGACAATTAATATATAATCCAGGCTAAAATACTGGAAAACTAAAACCCAGATTGACTTTATATAATTTCTCTTTCACAAACATTATGTGTAGGGAAAAGGAAGACTGGCTTCAAGCAGACAGGTGAGGTATTCTTATGTGAGGTGCATGTTTATGCGATTTGATTAGCTAAGTATGATCTATGCCTGTGTATTGCATGTAGTCAAAACATTGAACCTCACTTCCTTTTACCAGCATTCCTGGTAACCAAAAATTGTACTAATTACAACCAAAGACATTTGAGCCGAAAGCAAAACAGCAAACAAACCCCATCAGTTCACTGCCTACTTGATTAGCTAAACGAAGTTGAATAAAAATATTATGCCCTGTTCTATAAATTTCAGAAAGAGGAATCATAGAATCATCAAGGTTGGAAAACACCCCCAAGATCCAAGTTCGACTGCTAATCTAGCACTGCCATGTTCACCATCCAACAAGCACCCAAAGCTTTTACCAGCTGAAGAGAGGAATCATGGATAAACATCAAGGCCTTTATCCAGCCAATCTGACCACTCCCAAAAGTGGAAAAGCATATAGAGAATGCACCACAGGAATCTTGGTGTTAACATAAGCAGACCCTGACTCACTGAGAATGACAAGATGGACATGTCTCTTGTCACCTCACAGCATCAGTCATGCATGAAGAAATCCACATATTATAGGCCTATAATGAGAAAAAGTTTGACTTTGAGCTCTCTTTTATTCTCCTATTCTTTTTCAGAAGACTACTCTCTCATTTAAGATATATATAAAAATTGGAGGCACATATCATTGGTTTTCCATTAGACCCTTTTAAGAAATTGGAATAATCACATTCTTCTTACCAGAATGCCTCTTAGTATTCCATAAAAATGTTCAATTCATTATGGAAAATTTCTGTTTACAGGAAAAAGACTACTGTAAATTTGGCTTTATCTACATTCTCATCAAAGAGAAAAAGAAAAAAAAAATTAGAAGCATTACAGTCAACCATTGCATAAATGTTACTGCAATAAGGAGGACTTACGGGTATTTTGCCCAAGTAGGACTATAGGATCAGGCCTTGTAATATGAAAAAGACACAAAATCAGAATTAGGGCATAGGAACATTGCCGTAGAGGAAAAGGAAATCAGAGTAAATCAAAGCAAAACAGGCCTTGGCTCACTCTGGCAAATTAATTCCAGTGAACAGGATGGAATAGCTGAGACTCTTCCTATCTATACATATATACACACATATGTATGTATGTATATATAGATTTCTATATAATATACAGTATCTATATAAAGTGTATATGTAGATACACTTATGTACAAATGTGTATTTATATATATATATAAAATCAAAATTGTGTGTTTTCCCAGCAATAGTTAATACCATAATACTACAAATCGTAGATGATAGAGCTCCAGCAAGTCTTTTTCAGATGAAAAATATTTCAAGCTATTTTTAAATATATAGGACCAAATCCTCTCTTATACATCAAGACTGTTTAGTGAGGTATGCAAGAAAGCTTGATCTCAAACATGCAGGCTTCAAGGTAAGAATATGTCCAGATTTCCCAAGATAGGATGTGGCTGGTGGCTGTAATGAATGCCTTGTGTCACTCTGCAGGGGTTTGCCTCCTGTATAATTATATATAACTAGCAGTTAAGACCTCATCTGCCTTTGAGCAGTGAAACTTTCTACACTTATCGATCCTGCTCAAGCAGCAGATAAGTGCTTAGCATCATACAACTTGCCAACATTGCTCTACTGTATCACACTTTCTATTACTCTAGCAGGGTTTTACCTAAGTAGTAACTGGCATTTGTAATTAATAAAGAGGTTAATTATTATTGATTTTTGAGATTGAAACTTAGATTGATTTTACCATGCAATATTGTAGCATAAAAGTCTGTGAAATATTTGATTGATTTGGTGATTTCAAGTTCTACTTTAGTTTAAAGGCTTCATGCCTCAGTTTCTCTAAAAAATGCTCCAAAGTGCTGGCCACAACACAGAATACACTATAAAGAGGAAATGAGCATGCAGCATCTGCACCTGCTACATGTCATGGCTCCATTGCACTGCCCTCCAAAGAAATGGAGGCTTGAAGAAGACAAAGCAACAGCTCCTTGAATTTTATTATTTCCCAGCTAATATTCCTATATAAGCTGCTGTGTTCTATGCAGAGTAACTGTAATCATTTTGTACAATGGAGAAAAATCTTCCCCGTCCCTGAAAATGTGTTGCAGATAACCTGCCATAAACTATTCACACACATCTGCATGAGGGCCACACACATCTGCATTGGTGGTTTTCTGCAGAGCCATTTCACATTCAAATACTGAGGCGTACAGAGTCCTTAATGATTATATTCAAGGCCCTCTTGAAATACTAAGTTAATATTTATGTGTGAGTTGGTCAGCTGACCATTACTTAATAACAATTAACTGATTGCTATGCTATGTTAGACTATAGTAAGCAATTCTGTAAACTTTTAGGAGAAGGGTATCAAGCAAGAAAAAAAATTCAAGAAGAGCAGGTAGTTCAAGCTAAGTTATTCACAATTGCTCCTCCATTTACATCTTCATGATTTTCTCCTTAGATCCTGTTGAATCCACAGCCAAAAAGCAACTGGGAGTATACAGTCCTTTTACCTTTTTCATCACCAGAAGAAGCCTGTGTCATCAATCACGACTGATTTCTCTTTTTCTTTTTGGCATAGTTTACTATTTTTACATTGGCAATAGTTCAAGTACAAGTGATTTTCTACAGCATTGGTTTATTTTACATAGTAATGTCTAACAATGGACAAGCCCATACTTTGGAGACAACACAAAATAGGTGTTATATTGTTTCTCACCTGTAAAGCAGTTACCGTTTCTGGATCCTGTTACACTAGAGAGAAAATGTAAACACCTCAACTTCAGCATTTTCAGGCAAGGATGCATAAAGTTAGTACTTATGAAAACTGACAATGTCACATAGGGATAAACTTACATGACGGTAATAAATGCTTTTCAGAAATAAGGAAAAATAATCAATGGGTTGCCACACCACCTTAACAAATAATTCCAGCAAGTGCCCAGGACAAAAACATCACAATGTGACCAAATTCTTTTTTTATGGTACGCCATAAGGAAACATGTAGAAAACAGGAAGGAAAAGATAGAATTTGTTGTTGTCACATTCATCCGTTAGGTATTCACAGACTGTCACTGTTCCTATATGACAAGTTTTCACAATTAAGAACTCACATTATGAAATAAAAATGAGCAAGACCTATTTGTAATAAAAAATAAAAATACCTTTTGAGTCTTTGTTCTTGTTCCATATGCGAATGTGCACATGAAATTAGAAATAAAAAATAAACAAGCTGCAAGACAAAACATTGGCTGGTTGAGAAATCAGCAGTCCTTCAATTTTGTACCAAGGTATAAAGGCTATTAGAATTTGTGCATTCCAGATTTTTTTTGGCAGGGGTAGGGGGAGAATAGAAGAGGTAAGCATATGGGAACTAACAGAAAGGGAACTGTACTAGTTGTGGTCCATAAATTACAAATGAAAAATGAGAAAGAATGAGATTATATAAGCATATACATATATGTATATATAAATATTTATATTATATAATTTACCATGAGGACATGCAAATATTGGTATAGCACCTATTATACAATATAATACAAAGGAATAGGACTTTCCAATGGTACAGTTTCTTCAGAAAAAGCAGGTATATCCTACCTATTGCATTCATCTGTAGTGCTTGAAACCTGAATGAAATTAAGGTTCCACACTGTGCTACATTACATATGGGAAACAATATACATAGTCATAGTTAGAAAAGAAAAAAAACATAGTCTGACAAAGCAAGTGAAATTCAGTGCAGCTCTAGGGCAGCTTTAATGCAGCATTAGAATGTGTTAGCTCAGAGACAAAATATTCCCTTTTTAATCCAAAGGTATTCGTTTGGCAGAGGTTAAATAAAAAAGCACAGATGCTGGCTGGAGAGGCATATGACTACAGCAAGCAGATCAGTAATTGACAAGTCTCCTATGCATCCAGAGTCCCCACAACAGCAATCATTAGGGAGGAGAGCTGGCTGCATCTTTCTCAGGCTTGTGTTCTTGTGTGTCCCTATTCTGACCCACTATGCTCTTCTGAATAGAGCAAAAGGTGCCATACCTTTCATTCCCTACAGAGTTCCTGCAGAGCACAAGATGTTACTAACTAACTCCCTCATAAACTTAGAGGAATTAAACATCATGGACTTTACTGACAGTCAACAAAGCTTGGCTATCAAAACACATTTGGGAAACAGAATGACAAGAATCCAATATAAAAAAAATTCTCAGATTTCTTTCTGTATGTTTTACTTTGATGATTAATATTCTTACCCAGATTTTGTAAGGGTGTTAAGCATATTTCTGTCAACCCTAACCTACCAAGTTCACAAAATAGACAATCTCCTCATCTCTGTTTCATCTTTCATGATTTTAGAAAACAAATGACCAAAAAACAAATCTAGATTGGTAATCATCTCTGCATTGTAAGATCTGTGATTTTCAGTGATCCCTAGCTAATAGAAAAACAAAAGTCATTAATAACAAAGGTTCTTTTTTCAGTTGAATTAAGGGGGTAAAGAAAAGTTCTTATTTTCTAACTTACATTGCATTTTACTGTAAATCTGCAACATCCAGTGAAGTGCATACATCTACTTCTTTCTCTCATTTCCTAGGAAGGAATGCATTTCCAAATCCTACCAAATGTGGTTTGAAGAACCCCACCATGACTCCCAAAAAACTGTAGGATATAGAACTGAGAATCAGCTTCTTGGATCCTAATTACTGCTAAACAAGTTTCTAAATAATTGGTGCAAAAACATCTTGTGAAATACTATCTTTTTAAATTTCACCAGTGTCAAGAAAGGGTGAGGTATATGATACTTAGGTAAAAAATCTGTGCCATGATAGGTAAGGGACAAAATGAGCACTCAGTGACTCAGAGGTGAGTGCAGCTCAAAATGGAAGAAATTTATAAGGTAAAAATATCATCTTCTAAACTGTGTGCTTTTTTATAACTGCAAAGAAATGCTTGAGCAGTACTTATCTCCCAAGTAGTGATGTCATTTTGGGAATAACCGTTTCAGCTTTTCTTACATACTTGAGTATGTAAGGCCTTAAATAATTAGGCCAAATCTAACTAGGGAAACTAAACACATTGAGATTAGTGCCATTTTAAAACACTCACCATCAAGATACTTTTTCACTCTAAATACATTGCACCTCTTTGACTACCCAGTCATTCTTATCCTGGCCTCTACTTCCCATCTTGTGGATCTGCTTGCTGCCTGCTCTAAGGCAAAGCCTGGCCACTTATTTACACAGAATGCTTTCTCATGAATAGTTTACAATGGCTACTTTCTTTAAAATGTGCAGATTCAACACCTTTTTTTTAATATACTTTTTTTCATTATTTTTTTTAAATACACAGTACACAGACACAACATGCATCAGATTTAGGAGGAGACTTTATACCTGTCAAGGCCCAGATCCTATCTGCTAAGCTTAGTAGTTGATTTGCTCTTTCCTGTGGAAGTCTTAGTGTTTTGGGAATGGTGGAAAGAACTGCCAGATCCTTTCAAACCATTCTTGCTTGTTTTGTTGCAGCAGTGCTCTTGTTGGCAGGACCTCCTAGAAGATGAGGAACCTGAATGGCTAGGAGGTGATTTACTCCTCCCAAAATGTGGGGATGAACTCCTCTGATCATGATGGGATCTCCCAGCCCGGGACGGAGAAGAACTGGCAGTACGGGGTAAAGAAGAGCTCCTAGGGGAGGCACTGGGACTGCGGCGGGGGATGACAGGGCTCTTGGGTGGCGTTTTTGGACTATGTGGAGATCCTGGACTCTTACACTGGGTAGAGCTCCTTTGTCTTTGAGATCCATTCTGTAGGATTTGAGCCAGACGAGAGATAAGATCTGAGTCCGAGCTGCTACTGCCTAGGACTCTGTATCTGCGCAACCTTAAGAAGAAACAAAGAAAGATTATTTCTATTTCCACCTATTCACTAAAATTCAAATAGAAACTCAAGGAGAAGCTTGCATTGCTGAACAGATATGTGGAGCTCAACTTTCCCACTAGGTAGAGGTGTTTGGATCTAGGCTTTGGCTTCTGTGTTGTTCAGCTCAACACAGTATTTATATTTACATAAACTCACCCACATAAACAGCCTCAGTGTTTACAGGATAACTGAAATTTCCTGGTGGTGTTGGAAGAAGTGCACTGAAGAACAGTGCTATTGCCATTGTTTCAGAGGGGTACATCCATTCCTGCACACCATCAGTACACTCCCATACACAATTTAAATGGATGACAAGGCCCGCTGCAGCTTCCTTCAAAGGATTTTGCACTACTGTATCAAAACTATCCTTATCTCAGGAATGTAGACACTGATGAAATTAGATTGCGGTTGTCTGCATATAGACCTGGCAAAGGGGAGGTCTTCTAAAATTCACTCTGCCCTCCTTTAATTAGTTGGTTTACTTAGACACGATCTGAACATAGCTAATTGACTCAGTGTTGATGGCTGGAATCTCCAAATATTTACAATGTCTACATTAAGAACAGATTAATTTTGAAGGGGGCTGAATACAACAGCTCCTAAAAATTTCAATGGGTTTGTAAATAACTAGCAGTTCTGGAAAAGTGACCACACTTTAAAAAAAATGTGTAAAGATTTAGTTATAGATTGTCAGGTTTCAAAATACGGAATGCACATCTATTGATGTATTAGTTTTAACAGTGAACCAGGCTCATTCTCGTGTAACAACTTCTCCTCATTCATTCTCCAAAAACGTAAAGTTTCTCAGAGAATTGAAGCCCAGCAATTTTTTAAAAATTAGTTAAAGGAGGGAATTTCTACAGGATTACATCCTGCACAGTAACTGCAGTCTAGCTCAAATCCATTTTCAACCTGCAATTTATTTCTATTTTCTCTGCATTACCTAGCTTCTACCCCAGGTCTAATAGGCGGTTTTCCTGGTGGTGGCCTAGGAAAGAACTGAGCTGAACTTGAACTGGTGACTTGATCAGTAGTTGCCCAAGACACTGGCCTTGGAATCTTGCTTTTTCTGGACTGAGGGCTGCTTGGAGATAAAGAGCTATCTTCATTCTGCTTGCTGAAATGAGAGTCCAGTGTCAATCTAGAAAATGAAGCTAAGACATCATCCTCAGAAAACGGTACTGGAGCAGCAGCCATTTTTTCCTCCAGTGACTTATCAGAGGCACTTGAGAGGTCACCAAGGAAAGATTTGAGCTGTCTCTTTTCCATAAGTAATTTGACCAAGTCTGTCTGATGGGCCTTTTTTAGAAGAAGCTTCTCCTTTGCGGAAACAGAAGAGGAATCTGACATTGAGTCTATCTCTTGTGCTAAAACTGGGATTCGACTCTGCCTGAATACAAAAGAAGATTTAACTGAGTCCTTCTTAGATCGATAAGAATTCTCATTTTCTGAAATGCAGTGGAATAACTCTCCATTTTTGGGAGCATTTTTCTCTTTTTTATTCTCCTGCTGCAAAAAAGTAGTAAGGGCCACTTGGTGGCATTTCAAATCTTGGCTATGGACTTCTTCCTTATCAGAATGAAAACCATTTTCCTGAATGGTTGCTGTTTTGCTTGCCTGTCTATTAACATGTGCGTTACTAAGTCTCGAGGGAGACAATTCTGATGTTTTAGGTGCTGTTGACTTCAGAACCTCATCTTGATTTGGCACCAAACAGACAGGCCTTGACTTCGATTCTTGAGCTGCTTCAGTATTTGTTAGAGGTTCTTCCTCTGCAGATTTTGAGTTTCCTGGCAAAGAAGAATTCTGTTCTTTGCTTAGCATTTCAATGGCATCCTCAGAAACCACTGGAAGCCCTTCTTCCTCAGCCTCCTCCACAGGAATATTTCCAAGTTCTTTCTCTTCCTGTATCCCATTGTGTTCAGATAGGTCCTTTTGGTCACAGTCCAGGACATCGACAGATTCTTTGACAAGTCCTTCCCTGTCAAGCACCTCTTGGCTAATATTAAGTATCAAATCTGGTCTGCTGGCACTAGCTGGAAGTGCATCTTCTGTCCCAACCAAACCTGGCAAACTTTCCTTTGGAGAGGAAAGTTCCACCGTGTGTTCCACAGAGTGACCATCCTGCTCTCTTCTCTCTAGCTGGTGGCCGTAGTGAAAGCTCTCTGAAGCAGACTGTGTCGATGCCACTGAAGGTCTGGGTATTGTTATCTGCATTGGAAAATTACAGAAAAAGTTGAGAAATTCAGGAATGTTATAAAAGTAACATCCTTTAAATAGCAGCTTTGGTTCCACGTCTTCAAGATACATTATATAAGGATTCCTATCAATCACAATGTTCAAATAATACCTAACTGAATAATGTAATGTAGATAATTAGAAAAAAAAAAAGTCTATCATCCTAAGACAGAAATACGTAAATGTAAAAACAAACATAATGTCAGTGAAAAATGTTGTAGTTAGCAAGTAACCCCTCTGGAAATGAGATCCAACCTAACGGGCAGATTTTTATTTATTTTACTTTAGTTTGAATACTCTTAGAATAAGTTGCATATAAATGTAAATTTTTTAACAAGTACACAGCAATTTTTTAGACAAATAGAGAAGACAAAGAACACAGTGATGTTTTGATTCAGAAATTCCATATTAATAATATATTTTTGCCCAGAAAAAGAACTTTCCTGAGTATCCAATATTAGTTGTTACTTTTCCTACTGAAGCTTATGCCCGATTTTAACGAAGTAACCTGGTTAGGGTATCTCCTTACCTAAAGTAACTAAGAAAATACCAGATACTTGCACATCTAAATGCCCCAACAGGTCTGATCTGATAAACACATGCAAAGCACTCCTAAAACCTGTATACATAATTTAGTCAGATTGCCTTTGAAAAACAGTTGGTTGTGATGAGTGCTGTCCCTGGCACACAGCTTAATTGCTAGAGTACATTTCCAGGCAATGGGAAGTAGGTCCCTCCCTACTTGAAGGACACAAACCCAACTTCTTCCAGTTCCCATCAAGTAGGGAAAAAACCCAAATGGAGTGGTTTCTCACCTTCCCCATTGAAGACAGGCCACTATCCACTCACAAACACAAGAATCATGAGGTGAGAGGGAGAGAGAGCACATACACAAGAGAGAGCACATACACAAGTTTTATCTCTGGGGACGTGGGGGGAATGCACTCTCACGCAAAGAGAAGTCCTACATTCTGGTTTATATATATTGGATGGAGTAAATTGGTGTAAACAGTAAAAGAAAATTTAAAAATCAAGGGGCTACCCTTAAATTTTTCTCTACATGGACAAAGAGTTCAGCTCTGTTTTTCTTTCTATTCTGTAGCCTCATGGAACTGACGCAATCTGTACTCAACAGAAAGTGGAAACTGGAGTCTGAGTTTGGTTAAAAACACTTTCATGATGCACAACAGGTAGAAGAGGCAACTAGTGAAGTGTTGCTAGGATTATGCTATGTTACAATACAGATTTGCCTTGATTTTGTTACAGAAATTATATTTGGTGCTGAGTCTACTGGGCTTGTGCAAGAGCTAGTACATTGGTACTACTGGCAGTAGAAACCAAACCAAACCAAACCAAAGGGAAAAAAAAAAAAAAAAGAAAAGAAAAAACAAACAACTCCCCCCAACAAAACAACTCAGTAACAACAACAACAAAAAAAGCCACAGAGACCTGCAGTAAGGGTCTACCTTTTGTCTCCTTTATAATTTGTTTTCAAGTTTGGACCAATACAGTCCTCCATGTTTGCTGAATTAAAATGGTACATTAAGAAAAAATCTGAAGTTACTCAGTTTTGGCAAAACAGTCCTCCTTGTCTCCTCTTACTCTCAGTCCAGATTCTTTCATCTGAAAGAAACACTATTTCCCTTTTGAGATAGTAAAGTGTTTCTTAGTTCAAAAGACTTCTTTTGAGAGAATCCAAGAACATCAGCTCAGCTATAGAAAGAACAGAGGAAATAGAATTTTTTTTAAAAGCACATTTCCATGATTGGATCATTTACTGCCTAAATCTCAAGTGTTAAAAAACAGTTAAGCAAGAACTCTGCATAGAAAGGAAAACGGATTAAATTGGAGAAAAAAAAAAAAAAAAGGGAAAGAAAAAAGTCTATGAAACAGGGCAGCTGTCCCATTGGTGTTCATACATATGTAGGAGCTTGCCCTAAGACAACACATCTCCAGGTAGCTTTCCTTTGCTTTCATATTTCAGAAGAACTTATTTTGTCAGACAAAAATCATCAGCTCATTTAAAAATTCTCATCTACAAGCTGAGTAAAAGTGGGTTCAGGAAACTTTAATGCAATATTGTCCTTGGAAGAGCAGGTTCAAATTTTGGAACGATCACTTGGATACTTGCTGTTCACTGAGCACTGTCTTTAGCTTGTTTCAATACCTTGTTCTCCAGGGCTGCAGATGTATCTCTAAAGTAAGGACGTGTAACTTATTTCCTTTTCCAAACTTTTCACTTGATGAGCTAGTCTATTTGCTAATTCAAATAACTCAGGATTAAAACACCAGAGTGGTCTTCCACATACCTGAAGGATGACTTCCCTTAGAATAGCATGATCCTGGTGAGCTCTCAACTTACAGAGGCGAGACAACCTTAGGTATTTGCTTTCAGAAAGATATTTATCTACTTGATAAATTTCTAGAAGAACTGCAACTGCATTTAAATCCTCCTTTGCTCAAATGTGTTTACATGAAAACTCTCTTTTCCTTGTGACACCTCTCTCACATGTCAATTCTTTGTTAGAAGAAAGCAGCTCTGATTGAAGTTAATTTACATTTTTCAACAGACTTGATATCCTTTACCACATCTGGAGAGAAAATTTTCTAGATTTGCAGGCACATCTTGGTCATACAGATTTAACCCTTACATTCAAGAAAGAGAAGACTAGGTTTGTTGAACCACTTATAATCAAATAGGCAGGAGATATTAGTGAAAAAGAAACACTGAACAAATGGAGAAAAGAACAGGATACTGGAGTAAGTATCAGTAAAGACCCAGTACTACTGAGTTATTCATACTTCCAGAAATGGCTTTTTAAACACATATCACTTTCTTGATTTGTATTCACTGACAAACAAAAGGTTGTTTTTTCACATAAACCTTTTACTAGTCTTCTCAAAGCATAAGAACTGGATTATATCCCTGCTGGGCTTGACATTTTACCTATAGGTGCAAGAAATTTAAATGGGTAACCATAAATGACCCTCATATTTTTATTTCTTGTGGCACTAAATGCACTCTTATCCCATGTAATTTTTATGTTTAATCATGTCAGTTATGTAACATATTGAACCTGAGGAACAAAGATTACAATTCATCTAAGAAGTAAAATATGGGGAATACAATTTAAAATCCTACCTTTCAGCTCACTATGGTAACTAGTTTAAAACACTGATTATTGCAATTCCCATACCTTAACAGGCATTATGTGATACAATAGATGACTAAAAATGGCTGAGACAATATATGGAACAATGAATTCGAGGTTCTCCTTTCACTCCAAAATATTTGAATGAAATTACCACCACCACAGTCTTGAATCTTTTGGTCTTCCCTAAATAATTTCCAAATTCCTTTCTGTTTTCTCAAATTTACACTGGAACCAAGATGAGAAATTATCCTGCATTTCTTCAAGAAATTTAACATGACAGTGAGTGGGATGTCAAGAAGGAAAAAGAATAAAACAACAACATAAATATCTTTCAGACATCCTTTATGACATCTGGTAAACTTTCCTCCTTTTAAACCTTTGACAGGCTGCAATAGTAAGTGATATGCTTGCATGAATACCTCTGTGTACATAAACAGCTAGTTGCAGAGGAATGAAATACTGAGTTTAGGTCTGCAAAGTTGCTAAGTCTGAAAGGCATAAAGGTGTGAATATGGATTATTGTACAGTATCAGCAATAGCTTCTTCCTTCCACTCATGGTGTCTGACACTTCTGCATATGAAGTGCTGTCAGGACTTCAGGCCTCTTAGAAACATGGTGTACAGATTTGTTTCCTGCTAATCCTTTCATTATTTGTAATTTCTCATATTAATACACCATCATGATATTACTGAACATTCTGAAGACACTTCACCTAATCAGTTTATTCTTCAGAACACCTTTCCTACCGTTAATAAACCTTGAAACTTTTGTATCCAGGAGAACAAACTCTACGTATCTTTTCTTTTTTCCCTGCTTCTTTTTCACCCATGATTAGCTCTGTAACCAGCAGGAATACAGCCAATGTTAGTACGAGTCTGCAACTTTGGCAAGACCATAACATCTCCCTAAATCTCTCCAGTTCACCAGCTTCCTCTTACTTCATGAGTTTTCTTTACCTGCATCCCTTAATTTCTATTTCCTTGCACAACATTATGCCTCTGCAAAGAAATTTGAACTGCAGGTTGCATGCAAGTGCCAAGGGTATATAAGTGCAGAGTCCTGTAATTAACTGTAAGTGCCATTCTCATACGAGCAAACCATTGCTATGCTTTACATCTTGGGAGACAGCTCACAGCTTCCTGTTCAAAACAGACCTGCTTCCCAAAATCCTCCCTACCTACAACTATCACTCCTACTGACTTTCTAGAGTATAATACTTTGTATCCCTTACATTCCATTCCCAGATTAAGCTCACGGCAGGGAAGTTAAAGACAATTAATTTTACGTTTACTAAAGTGTATTGGCCATTTCTACAAATAAACTAATATGGGGATAAACAGGAGAAATACATGGCTGTAATTCAGTGTTATGGAACATCAGACCAGAGATGATTGTAATTTTGGTACTGAATCCCTTTCAATAGCCCCATATATATAGTACTGCAAGCACTGCAGGCATTTGTAGGAACTGCTGGTCCTCAGGACACCATCATTTTTTAGTAAAAACTCATATGTGGCAGGCCCTAATCATAGACTAAAGAGAAGAAACATATGAAGATTTTTTTATATCTATCTGAAAAAAAGGTACATGTTGCTCTCCACAGCTCTTCAGACATATTATTTATTCTATAATGTTAATTTTGGCATTGATTTACATGGAAGTTGTGAGAAATGGGAAGAGGATGGAATTAAGATGCAGAGCTATAAATGTACAACTGTGTCTCCAAGCTCTCTAATGATAGGGAGCTTTTGAGGATAAAGAACATAGATATCTGTAGTCTTTCTCTAAGGCTTATTAGCCATGGCCTAACTTCTGAATTCTTTAAACATCTTCCCTTTTCAGTTATTCCTACACCACTTATCTGATAAAAAAGTTTTTTTTGTTCTAACATAAAACTATATCCTCAAATATCCAATAGGGCAAATATTGATTGCTCTAAAAATAGTATCTTTAATTACTTTTAGAGAATGACTGTGACTGTAAATAAGTGGATAATTAGTTTGGTAACATGACTAAAACAAGTTCTCATTCAATTTGAAATTACTTCTATATAATAAGCAGCATAAACCAGTTGAAGAACATTCCTGAAATTTACTACTAAAATGGAAATCAGAGGTGCTTAGAGACTATTACTTCATAACACATAATCCTCCTGTGATACTGCTATTAAAATGGTATTTTATTATTTTTCTTGAGTTCCACAGAAATGTTTTCAAAGAAAGAAAACATTAATTTGCCTTACTGCACAGTTCAGAGGTGTGAAGTTTTTTCTCTGTAATTACAGTCGCACTAGAATCATATGTGATTTTAATAATAGAAGAAAAATATTTGAAGAAATAAATACATCTAAATTAAAGATTATCTTATGGATGATGCTATAGACTGTATGTACACTTATCTACAGGCACAATATTAATTATCTTAATTAGATCATTTATAACTTAATTACATGAGAAATAATCATGAGTACTTATGTTCTGAACTGTAACCACCTATTTATTTCAAGATGATTATAGTATGAAGTGTCATCATGGAAACAATTGTTGACCCTAGTGTTCATCAACTCTCCATGGGAAATCCCCTAGACCACTTAGCTTTCCTGAAACATCTTTACTTATTTTATGCTAATGAAATTATGATGTTAGAAAAATGTAATAAATCACATATGTTCTGTATAGGATTGGCATTTTAAAAGAATAATTTAAAAAAAGAAAAACTGTAACTTCAAGGACAGACAAGAATAGCTGAAACGTATGATTTCCAATTTTGGGAATCTTAAAAGCACTGCTGATGGCAGAAAACACAAACATTTAAAACAATTATAACTTTGTATATGTTTGGGGGTTTTTGACTCAGTGTATGTGGATGCTATTACCAAGGCTAATTCGTTGTCCAGACCGTCATGACTTTTCTGTTGCTTCTAGTAGAGAAACCTGCAGAAGCAGAATGGCCAAGAATGGTTCTGTCACTAGAAATGGAAATGCTTTCTACAGCAACACACTATTTGGAAAAAATAAAGTTGCTCACGCTGACTGCTTGTCCTCAACTCTTAATTATTTAATTTACAACTTGGAAAGTTCTCATTGGAAGAATTTAACATGCTGTATGATTTAGTTCTTCTTTACACCAAAGGCAGATGTGAACAAAGTATGCCTGAAGAATTTCCTTCAGAGAAAAGACTGCCCTGAAGAGGCACCAATTAGATTTCTATGTATCAAGCAATTTCCTCTGACACTTGGATAAAAGTAACAAATAAAATTTTTTCTTGTTTTCATGAGTGTATAGAAGAAAATTCTTCTAAAAACATCATTATCAATATAAGATCCAGTTGCTTAAAAGAATGTGAGTAAACCAGGCTAAAATTTATTGAAGAAGTAACAGTTATTAACAATTACCCTGTCATGAAGGAGATGGTACAACATGTGTACATTTTCCCTTTTTAATAAAATCAAATCTGTGGTGTATGAAAAAGTTCCAGAAGCTACAAACTCAACGAACTCCTTGAATTTGTACCTTGATTAAAACAGGGAAGAACCTAACCTAAACCTCATGCTGACTCAAGATAGTTTCCATCAGGATAGGTAACAAGAGGCATAACAATTCTGTAAAATCTGAAATTAGAACCTTTTTTCTACAGACAAATTATGGTTTTAACCGTGGCAGCATTAAAAACACAGACTCACTGAACAGAGAAAACCTGTTCCCTCTTTTCTTTCAAAAACACATCTATTTGATAATGTGCCATGCCTTGAAAATGAAGTTTGGAAGAGGATTTTGGACAAATGTATCCCTTCATGATATTTTAAATTCTAAACTAGAGTGTTAACTAGCTGAGTTTTATAGTAATCCTACCATACAAATCAAGTTAACACCACTGACAAATTTGAAAAGAATTTAGGGGTTTTTGTTGTTGTTGTTGTTTATTTGTGGTTTTAAAAAGGATTGTTAAATGTGAAAACCAATGTAAATTTCATTCTTTTGCTATTGCAGACTAGTGAAACCTCCTAAAACTAGTTCATTAAAAAAAGCAAAGTTTACAACAGTTATGTGCACTCCTGTGCACTGTCCATTTTTATTTTACATGTTTCAGGCTCATAAACCTGAAACATGTAAAATAAAAAAAAAATTATAAGGGATATATATTCAGTATCAAATATTTATACAGATTAACATAAATGACATTAAAATTCTTTTAAATATTAAAAATATGTCAAAAAAAGAAGCACTTGTAAAAGTTTTTTTAATTCTTCAGTGAGCCATGAAGTACATGTGGCTTTCATTGTTGGAATGAACTAAACAATCATGTGCTTGTTTTTTCCATAAGAAATGACAAACTGGAAATTCTTAACACAGTGAGGACTTTCAAATCATAACTCAAAAAGCAACACAGCAGTCCAACACTTACCAGGTAAAAGGAAAGAAGAGGCTTAATGCTCACTCCACTAAGTAGCAGCACCTGGCACAATGCCAGCTCTTCTTCACATGACAAAGTACATCACTTTGCAGCCCTTATTAATATTGCAGCTGTGTTTATTTTTTGGGTACTAAGGAAGCCAGAGAAGACCCTCTGTGCCAACTCGCTTTTTCTGAGCATTGTGCACATTTTACTAAGTTTGCTAATTACACCTGCAATAGATTCTGATTGAAAAACTTCAATTGTAGCTACACAGACCAAAAAAAAAAAAAAAAAAAAAAAAAAAAAAAAACAAACCAAAAAAAAGTAGGTAATTTTGCATCCTAGGATACAAACCAATGGCAGAAAATGCTGAAGTTTAACTCGTAATGAGTTAATTTCTCCTAGGTCCCTTGCCCTGCTCAATATGTCAGCCATCATGAAGAACATGATATTTTAGTATTCCATCATGTTCACAATCATGAACACTGGGGAGCTACTCTTTGTTTTTATACATCAGGCACAGAAATATTTTTTTTATATTCAGCTGACAAACAGTCAGGACTTTGCCTTGCTATCACACACCAATGATCCTACAGAATTTGGAAAGTAACTAAGGGTGATGGATTACTTTTAATATAAATACTCCTGTTCATTCTTCCCTGAAAAAGAAAAACCATCTGCAATGTAGATCTATTTATACTGAAAAATACATTGGAAATGAAAGGCAACACAAAATATAATCCAAATTAAATATTAATGGTAAAATGATGATGATATGTTAGTCTTACGCATTAATGCTATGTCATACTGCTTTACCCAACAATGCAAACACACACTACTTAGCAAATCTCAACATTTCCGTGACTAATACAAAAATTACTTTAATTATGATTGCAACCTTCATCTTTCATATTGAAATGAAACTAGACATACAAAACTATAAAAAGTCTTCTTTCTCTAGTGACAGTTTTCATTACCTGTGACCCCTGATAAATGCCATCTTTATTTTATATACTGTAGCAGGGGGAAAAATTATTATTTGCTAATTTCCAAAGAAAAAATCTGACTATTTCTAGATCCCTTTTTGTCACATTAAAATAATTTAGGACAGTCCAAATTTTAATTTGTGTTCCCAATTTGAAATTCAGCTGGTACTGTGATTATGGGAACCCACTATACTTGGTTTTAAATAAAGAAAAAAAAATTTTTTTCTAGATTTTATAATTTTATCTTTTCTCAAGAGAAAATCTTTGAGGAAGTGAATCTGTCTTCCAGAACATCGAGAGATGCTTTGTGCTCCAGATCTCAACCTGAATAATAGCTCTTTAAATGCTCCCCTCTTCAAAATGTCTTCCTCACAGAGTACTCCCAACTCTATTCCAGGAGAAGATCCATTCTTACTCCCCAGCTTGATCCTTCAAAACGTTTTTAGGATGCTGTGTATAGCAGTATGACTAGCACATGCCTACTACCAGACTGTGCAGAGCAACTGAAAATGTTAAACTTTGCAGATGACTGCTACGACGCAGTCACTTCTATGAAGACAAGGCTTATTCACCTGCTCAAGTTGTGCTTTTGAGACGCGAATGACAGGGGGGAACCTGTTGCCACAGGGAATGACAGGAAGCTGCCTACGACCAGTTGAGCGGGAGGAAGAGGAGTGGCTCTCAGCTGACTGACTCCTTGGTAAACCAGCCTCCCTCAGAGGGTCCAAGTGGATGGATAGATAGGCTATGGGGCTCATGGTGCGGAGGATGGGACTTGAAATTCTTGGAGTGGAGAAATGCAGCATATGACATGAGCTGAGCTGTGAGAACAACATGGCGGGGAAGAAAATAAGGTTGAATATACTTTAATAATTCTTGTTTATGTCTTGCCTATATGCATTCCCTCAAAAATCATATTCACAACTCCCTAAGAGGCTGAAAGTCTATAATTTAAGAGGTGTCTTAAGTCTAATCTCCACATTTTCCATCATCCATTTTCAAAAATCCAATATCAAAATCAAGAGTAATCATCATTTCTCTGGCTGGCCTTTTCATTCACTCAGTTTTAGAATCATAGAATCATTTAGGTTGGAAAATAAAATCAAGTTGGACTTAAGTCCAACCATTGCAACTATTGTAACTGGTCAGCAACAATCTAATTTAATTTAAAATTTAATAAACTATCAGAGTCTTGTCCTGCTTCAAGGACATTGTGACTGTCAGTTGATAGCTGGCTAATTGATCATTGATCCTTTCAAACACTTAGCACATCCACACATCGTATCCGTCTTTCTGAGATTACTACACTTATAGCACATACACCCATTGGAAGCTTTACAGCTGTGCCAGTAGCAGCATACACTAAGAACTTCACCTGACAGGATTAATCAGTAAGGTTAATATTAAACAATTCTATGAAATTTCCCAAATATGGGACCAAACTAGGAGGATACATTGGCCTGGAGAATCAAGAACAATTGCTTCATCTTGAACTAAATAAATTCAAGCATTTAAATAAGAGGTAAGAAAAAAGAATAGGAACTGTAAAGTCTTCCAAACTGTTAATTTTAGACAAAGTACATTTTTAAATTGCTTATTGATGCTTCTAATAAAGCTATAGCTTTAAGATACAAAACTAAAATCAACTGGATTTTTGCAAGATCTTTTCCAGCACTGAATAAATATCTGATGGTGACACATTTAAATATCTGTAAATGAGACTGCTATACATAGTTTGCAATTCTTTGTTCCAATCACAGTAGAGAAAACCATGAAAAGTAGAGGTAAGGAAATTTTCTGCAAGCTTCATGCTTCATGAAAGCAACTTTTTGTTTCCTACCACGGTATTTGCAATTCTAATCTATATCATTTGGAAAGCAAGAGCATCTCACAAGCACTTCTGTTTCTAAGGAAAAGGTATCTTTTAATTGTGTCAATACTAAAGCTTCAGTTCCCACGATGTATAGCTGACTTGCAACTGGAAAAGAAAAGTATTTCCAGTGTCTTATAAAAGCAGTAAATGAGGATAGAAGGTACATGAAAATTAAATTACTTGCAACTCAGAGATAAATAGAAATTGAAGAGCAAGCTTTTGATAAAACATAATAGTATCTTGACAAACAAAATTTCCATTTCAGCAATATTTCTAAATAATAAAAACTAATAGATTCACACAGTAAAACCTCTTCTATAACACACACACATATATATACATCTACAGGAATTTGTGTTGTCAGCCAAGTGGGACCAAAGCAAAGTGTTGTTTAACTTAAACTGAAGATGAAGATGGAAAGAACTGTAACATGTTTAATTACTTCAAATCCATTATTTCTTATTTACTGAACTGTTTGACAAATATACGTTGCAAGGTTTTGTGCATGCACTGTACAGAGTTCTCTGCAATTCAATACAAACACAGAAAATTAATGAGGCTGTGGGTCCACAACACAGAAGTCCAGCTCTAGCCCATTAATATCAGGTGTAGGAAAAGAAAACTAGAGCCATATGATGCAAAGTGCTGCTCCAGTATAAATTCACCATTAGTGTAGATCAACTCAAATTCTTTTGACCAATTAGCTTCGTACCAGAAGATATTACAGCAAATCACACACTCTCTGTCCTGCAGCCAAAATCAACATTAAAGCCATTATTAAAGCATAAAGTCAGCATGTACACCCTTAGCATGCTCTGAGTAGTTCAACAGATACGTGACCATGTGCCCACAACTAAGCCAGATCAAACTGGTCTTTGCTGGCAGCACACAAAATCTGTATTACAACTGGAAAACCAAGACTGATAACATGAAAAATACTTCTCTTACCTGCAGGCCTTTTTTCATAATAGATGGCATAATTTGCTGTAATTTTTTATGCCTGAGACTTTCTCACCCCCAAGCCAATAACTTACACATTTTTCTCTCTTATTTTTTTTGAGTTCAAGATTGCTTTCTTAACTGGTGCAACTTTACATTTTTAATAGAATGCTGATGCTGTGTATAACAGGTGAGAAGTGATATTACCAACAATTATAGGAAGTCCACATACACACACAATTTTAGGAAGAATATTTATCTACAAATGGAAGGACTGTAGACCAGAAATTTCTTTCCTTCAGGAGAAAATAAAATTATGGGTGAGTGTATGAAATATTAGTTTCTCATACAGAAACATCCATGCTATTACTTACTAAAATAGTGAGCAATACAGCCCTGAAAGAAATAAAAAACAAAGAATAGTCATCAAAGTAAAAAGAAAATATTAAAAAAAATACTTTGCTTCCGATAGGAAAACTATTTTATTCATTCATCACTGAAGTAATTGCTTGCATATTTAACAAACCTATCAGAATAAGCCCAAAAACCAAAACCATACTTTCTTCTAAGTGACAGTGAAGCAGGTCAGTAGAAATCCATATGGGAGATATATTCATAAGCCTGATGATCATGAATGCTGGCATGTCCTAGAGTTTCAAGCTGTTAGAAATGAGTGAACTATTTCAGTAATTATATTAAGCTTCTATACTACTATAATTTCAACATCTATTTTTAACCCCTTTTACTAACACACATTTGATTTATAGTCCTAAAATTAACATTCTTGGATCCAAGCCTGCTCTTAATAACTGGTGCAATATAATTAAATCAGCAGAAAAGTAAAGTATGACCTTTGCCTATTATTTTTATTGCCAGGAAGGTGCTACCTGGGAAAAATAATAAAGAACAAGAACATCTGATCACATTGAAAAAACAGTTTCAGGGTAAGTACTCTAAAGAAGAAGGAAAAGGACTCTACTAAACAGCTCCCTAAGGTCACCAGGACTTTCGAACAGAGAGAATAACAGTAAGAAGAGGCATATACACACATTTGCTCCCAGTGAAGTGACAAGAACACTCACCTATAAGAACTAGGTTCCAGTACCCATCATAGGGAATATTTAAGTATCCTTTATAAAGTGGAATACATCACTGAAGGACAAAGAAAAACTCACCCTGAAATAGTCTCTTGAGCTTTGTGTGGCTTTCAAGGGCTGATGAAGTAGATGGAAGACTACCACAAATTGCCATCACAGTTGGAACAGACACACTGGATAGACACTCTGTTCCCAGCACCTAAACTGGCCAAGCAATTTCTGTTTTCTTTATTCCCAGATCAGTTTATATTTTCTATTGTACATCATACACCTTTGAAACACTCAGTTCCTTCCTGCCATTCATCTTGCACTCACAACACTACTTGCCCTTCCAGCATAACATAAACCATATTAATTTCCCCCTTTTTAGAGGTCATGACAAATACTACTTATCTCCCTGCAAAGCCAAAGGAAAATATAATTTCACTTGAGTTTCTACTTCAGCCAGTATTTCTTCCAATGCATTTTATAATAATGAACTTTGTTTGCAACCGTTTCTGCTCCCATGTTCTGAAGCTTCTTCCTTTTCCAGCAAAGATATTGTCCATTCTTTGCACTGTAGTACATAATATTTGTACTACCTCTACTTTCAGTTTTAAGTAAAACAGGTATTTCCCCCAAAAGAGCCACGCTTGTATAAAGTGGACAGTTGTATAATGCATTTGCATATAAAATCACAAGCTGTTTTTAATAGCTTTTGAAATAAAAACACTTGATAATTAGTGTTTTGTACAGGACCAAGTGCTGCTCTTTCTTGTCTGTTTTACTAAAACTGACTGACCTTAAAATACAAAAAACAAACAACTTTAAAATTTAATATAATTTTTCACCTTTAAAGGTTGCTAAATCATCAAAAACTCTTTCATGCAACTAATATTTCAAATTAAATCGCAAAAATCTGTTGTTTAACACAGTCCTGTATTTTCTATCATACAAAACAAATCTTCTATAAACTACATAATTTAAAGTATGATGTGTAAATATAATCTTATATGAAAGATATGATCTTGCCTTTTCCATGAGAACCTAGATGTAATTGAAATTTTACTGTGCTGCTAAAGTTAATTACATTGAGTAGTTCATTTTCACTATAAAGGATATTCCACACTTTATAATAAATGAGTGGTTGGTGACAAGTTTCTTTTTCTAATGAGCTGGTGGTAACTTTCACAAAAAGTGGTGATACATGAAGAAAAAATATAGCCAGGTTTCTTGGCTCAAGGGACTTGAGGAGTTGACCTTTAGATCATAGATGCCACAATATCTACTTCAAAAACGGGAGAAATAAAACCATGAAGTAATTCCCAACCCCTTAACCATTAATCTCACTTACTCCTTAAGTAAAGGCAAAGAAATCTTTGTTTAGAAACAGTGACAGGAGAAAAAAGTAAATGTTCAAAAACTGTGCAACTGAGAATTCTTCAGAAAAGATGGATAAAAACAAGAATACGCAATGGAAGCAAAGCAATCTGTCTTACAGAAAAGTACAGGAGTAAAGTAGGAGTTGCAAAAGTCTTTTAGAAGTGAAAAGCTTCCACACTTTATAAAAGGCAACAAGTTTGTATAAGGACCATTAGAAATTTCTGATGGGACAGGAAGAAACAAAGTGAATTCCAGAAGCAAATGCTGCAGGAATCATTGTGAGATGTGAGAGAGCAAGTAACTGTTTCTTTAATTTCAGCCACTTAGATTTTTCCTGGAACACATGAAACAGTATAGCACAGATTTTACATATTCAATTGTAATTTTATGTTTATGTACTGCAAATATAATAAATATGCGTTTGCATGTGTCTCTCACTGATTAGGAATCACTGCACAAGAAGATTTTTTAGGTAGATAACTATCTAAATAAATAAATGTGGCCAGTTTTGTGGATCACACCTGCAGAACGATTAGCACTTCCATGGGTAACTGTAAAGAGCTGTGTAACAGAATACGGAAGATCAATCTTCAAGAATCAAGTCCCATACCTGCTGAAATTAGGAATTTCTGCTACACTGCTGTATTTTAGTCACCACCTTTACCATTTCCTCTTACAATTCTGAATAAAGAAGAAGTTTTCTTACCGGAGTGAGTGCTCCTTCTGCTTGAGCTTCCATAGGACTTGTAGGGGTGGCTGCAAGAAGCTGTCCTGCAGCTCCAGACAGAAGTTCCAATTTATCTGTAAGCTGTTCAGATGCAGCAGGATGACATTCCATGTCTAGAACAAACTCCACCCCTGAAGTTTGGTTCTTGGCATGGTCATTGTTTCTTGCCCAACCACCCTCTCTGGACTGCTCTTCTGCAGGGGACTCCTCTAGAACTTGTAGTACCTCTGGCTCTTCATCTGAGGGACTTCCAGTAATTTTGTGCCCTAAAGCTTCATTTGTCCTGAAGTCCTTCAAGTCCCGTTCCTTATCTATTATCACCCATTCCTTAGAATCAACCTCCTGCCTGCAGGAGCTTAGGTTAACAGCTACAAATCCATTGCTCATAACACCATCAGCATGGTCAGGAGAATTAGCTGACACAGGCTTTGAAGCATCTGGAAGATACTCTTCATCATAGTGCCAAACATGGTCCCTGCGGGCAGTCACAGGAGCAGGAGCAGATGTTTTCTGAGAAAGAGGAGGAACAGCAGCAACAGGAGTCTCTGCCACTTTCAAGTCTTTCTGTTTCTTCTCCAGACTTAGAGAAAAGAAGTTAATATCTGAATTAGTTAAGAATTAATTAAATAATGTAAATTACATTTGAGTGTTTTCAGAAGAACAAAACTAGATTTATATAAAAATTTGTTGTCATATTCTAGAACGACCTACAATGGTTCAAAGAACCACAATTTGAGACAAATAAGTATGATGTCAAGTAAAAATGGACGGATAGTCTTAGAAATGTACACATTTTTAATTTTAGTTGTAATGTATCACGTTGTATTCTAAAAATAATTACCGGAAGGGAGAATTGTGAGAGAAAAATCTCAGTAGTGATGTTACCATAGATGTCCACTGTAGTTAATTTGTTGCAAAGCAAAGACTCGAAGAGGAACAGAAGAAAGAGATGTATCCTGCAGCAGTTATTATAGGCTTTCAAGAAGAGTTTTATTGATTGCTTTGATTGATTCCTTACTTATGCTTTGCATAATTAGCTTCATCAAAGAAATTCAAATTCCAAGCTCCCCTATGAAGTAGGGGATCCTTCTAAATAGAAGGATTTTGCCACTGAGATCACCCCAGCTCTCTTCTACTGTCCCCACTCAACCTCTGCCTTGCAGTCAGATTTCACTCTTTCCCTCCCCACTTATTCTTTCTAGACAATAGGCAAACTGAATCCATTTTCATACATCTGTCTCCTCTCTACCTTCAAATTCCATTTTAAGTTCTCTGTCCTCCACCAAAATTTATTTATGTTGGTGCAACAGCTTTGGAATAACTAAGCCTGCTGCATGCAGGTGGATTTCTAACTTCTTTACTCCACTTCCTGTAAACCTCCCTTCTCATGTCATACAGCCTAATCTCATGTTACCTCTATTGAGCACCTGATATCAACCTTCTTAGTCAGGATAAGTTGTACTGACTGTCCAGAGTATGCCGCTGAAGAAAAAGTTAATAAATACCACAATACAACCACTAGGTCTAGAAATACAAAATTCCCAGGTGTGAAAGTCTGACTTCAAATGTATTCTAGCAATAATCATTTTCTAAAGTAGCTGCCAAGTCGTGAAATCCATTAATTGAGCAATATTATGAAAAATACTTTGCTGTAACTCGCATAGGCATACTCAACAGCTCTTCACACAGCAAAGATCATAGTATCCTAATCACACATAAAAGGTCCTAGCAAAAGGATAGCAGAATTTCTTTACCAGGTCTCAAGAAACTTATCAGTGTCGGGCTTAGACTCCAACGTCATACGCTTCTCCAGTTCAAAGCTGTGAATGGAACGTAACTTCCGCACCAGGGGAACATCTCTGTCTAACTGGGTGGTCTCTGAGCGAACTCGAATTGGAGAACCAAGGCTTGGGGCATTAAGCATTCCATTCCCTGGTCCATGGCTGTTTTCTTCCTCTGTGGCAGCCTGTGCAAAATGTAAAGTAAAAACGTAACTCACTAGGAGTGGCAAAAAAAGAGGATGACAAGGTACTACATGGTAAAGAGCCTCCAAGCTTTTAGAATGTGAAAAGCCAAATTGTATTTGGAATGGTCCTTAAGTTCATGCCATAGTTAAGGTAGTTTAGCTCTTCAGCACACACCTACAGCAGACAAAATACTGGCAATAGACTGGTTCTGGGTAAGTCTGAGAACAGGAGTATCAAAGACCCATTTACATTTACTCTGATATTTTACACCCATCTCTGAAATTTTCTTTAATAATAGTCTGAAACCTTGCACTTGGTAGAATCTTTGGTCTGCTTTACAGTCAAGTGCTCTTATTAGAGAGAAGTTAGCTTCCAGTCTATCTTTTTGATTCTCTGAAGCTGTTATACACTACATCTACTAAATATTTCTGTGACTTTAAGCTATGTTTTAACCCAACTGCATTCTATCTTAAAAATGACTGAACATGATTTAGAATAATAACTGAAAATGATTTAGAGATGGGAAATCATGATTATCCTTAGTTTCTACAGGTGTAACAGAAAGTGCCTTGGTTTGAACCAGAACAATGTCCTTTCTCTCTCTTTGGTTAAAAAACCAAAACCAACAAACAAATAAGCACATTTGACAACAGGCAACATGCCTTGATCTTTCCCACAATACATTTTTTTTTCCTAGAAAATTATGAGTAACAGCTTCAAAACTAGGCAACCCTCCTAGATAAAGAACATTTTAGTACCAGATCTGTTTTCATGTTAAAAACACTCTTGTATCAAGAAACAGGCTACATCTGTCCAAGTATGAAATACTGTGATTGTGAGTGAAGGAAGACAGGAACCAATTCTCAGAGACCACTTTTGGAAATAAAGCAGGATTCTCTTCTAAAGACCAGCCAATGAACCTCTGAATCAGTACAAAGGTATCTTATCTTATGGAGACAAAACCACCAAGTGAATTAAATGGATACTGCCAATTACGCTGATGATTTGTCAACTGAAGAATATTAAAATCTTCTTTTGTACATTTAGTATTTAGCTTCTACACATGCAAGATGCAGGAAAATCGCTTTGATTTCATTCAGTGAGAATGAAGATCGTGTCTGAAGAAAAGGAGTATGAGTAAACTACAAAGTGTCTCAAATTATCAGCAAGCTATTCATCATGAAGACCTGATAAAGTGACACAAGGCCCAAAAGCCTGTCTGCTTTTTCTCAGTATATAAAATGTATTGTCTCTACCATAAATCATTTCCTTAGATCATTCTGGCTAATCAGTACCAGTACAACTGCCTTATTAATTATATCTTATGTGCACTATGAGGACAAGAAACTGTTCAAAGATGGTCTTCACAACGCAGATTTGAATGTACCTTACAGATCCCCAGTTTTATTTTGTTTCTGTTTGCATCCATTTCTTCCCAAACATCTTTTTCCTGAGGACGCTGATGTCCAGGGGATCCAGGTAGTTTCTCAGGTGATACACCAACAGGAATAACATTCTCTCCATCACTGAGCTGTTCATCAGGGAATACTTCATCTGTATTTTCCCGCAGCAAATCTCCTGGGATAGGAGTGGCATTGGCAATTCTACAAAAGTAATTTAAAAACAAAATCAGAGAAGCAAAAATGTTCATACTCTCATGTGCTTACAGAAATTATTTTCTATTTTAGAAGAAAGAAACAAACAAAAACTTACAAAGAAAATCATGTTTCTGCAGAAAACTAAATCTTGGAAATTATTTAGTATAAAACCTCCTACTTCCTGGCTTTCATAATTTATTTAATTTAGGTACATAACAAAATATGTAAATCAAAAAAAACTATCACATAAAAGCTGTGGGTTTGAATGTTTTTGTAGCCACTTCTGAGAAAATTTGTTAGAGATCATGCCCAGGTTCAACTTCACTCTGAACTCTACTATATGTATTCTTCTATTCAAAAAAATTAATGGCACTCATAAACACCTCTTACATTCATCCATAAACACCTCTTATATTCTTCAGTCCCGAGATGAGTATGGGTATTATTACATCACATCTTGTCCAATTTACTTCATTACAGAATGTCTCAAATAACATATTAAATATTATTTCAAACACAACCAAAATCTATTTCTAAATTTCTTATAAAGATCCATTCATTTTTCAAACTTAAAAGGAAATTGCAGCTAGAATTTTATTCCAAGCTTACAGAAAACAATGGGTTTATTTCCAGGCAGTTAAATTTCCAGGCACTTAAACTCAGGACACATTATTTAGTTTCACAAAATACAATTTAGCAAAGGATGGATGAGCAAATTTACATGCAATTTCCTGGAGTACTATTTTTATTGCTGTAATTTTAGGACTGTAGTGCTGATCTTTCAGGATAGTATAAACTGGAACCCTGAAAAGGGAAATACTTCAAATGCTCTCAAACCTCCCTTCCTCTATGCATTCAAAATCCTGCAGAAAAAAACTAAATTATGGAGCTCATTTCCCTTTGGTAGGAAGCTCCTCTGTGGCCACCACTGAAGAGACCACACCGTGCATACCCAATTGCAGCCGGCGTAAGACGAGTGTGCAGCTGAGGAGTGGTTGAAGTTGTTGTTGTTGTGAGAGAGCCATCAGTTCCACTCTTCTCCCAGTCAAAAGGGTCGCTTTCAATAACCCCAAACGTTTTCATGCTGTTGTCAAACACAGACATGAGAAGCTGAAAATAAAGAAAAAAGTTAATAAGCTTAATTTTTGTGTAAGAGACCAAGCAATTAAGAAATATCCTCCTGTAATACTGACAACAACATTAAATAAATGAGGTTTTTATACGAAACACTTCTTATTTTTCAAGATTTTGAGGTCAAGATATACAAAATTCCATTTTATTAAAACAGAAAAAAAAATCCACCCACATCTGTGACACCACAGACTTTTACAAAAAGACAGAAAAATACACACACACAGAGAAGCATAACCACATTGCTGCAGAATACCATACAATGGCTCTCTAGCAGAAGAAGAGAAAAGAATACATTTGGTAACAGCATAAAACCAAGGAAATGAATGAGATGTAGAAAAAGATACTGATCTGCTGATTTGTACCTTTTTGTCATTAAGTCATCATTTACTTTATATAATGCTGACATTTATACTAATACAAAATGTCTAAGTTTTCAATCCTCATTTTATGCCATGAAAAAGCCTTTAGAAAATTTGTGTCCATGACAGAGAAACAAAACTTTCCTCTCTCTGTGAAATACACTTTGTCTCATTTTATTTGCTGATGGGAAGCCTGTATTGTATCATTCTCTTACTCTGTAACATTTCTAAGTTCTTTTTCCCTAGAAGCTAAAAATCTGGGGTTTTTTTCCAATCCAGGATGCTGAGAATTTCTCCACACTCTCCCCTGGCATCCCCTTTGGCAACTTAAAATAGACAGGAAGTTTGGATCATTTCTCTTGTATAGAGTGCTCTCACCCATTTAATTTTTACTCTGAAGAACCTTCTGTGTGCCACCTGCCCCAGTAATTTCTGTAACCCTACTGAAGAGCACAAAGCCATAGTTCACTCTGTCCCTTATGTACTCTCCCTCTAAACATTAAGCAGCGTCTCTGAAGTAATTTTTAAGGTCATTCTCCCTCAAATCTTTTCATCAATTTCTGCTATGAGGCAAATACAAACACAAATGCTTAATGATATCAGGAGGCTGAGGCCATGTATGCACAAATATCTGAATAAAATAAACATCTGACATGGTGAAATCAAACACGGCTTCTTGGCCTAGGTCATGAACTTTTTAGACTGTAAACTCTTTGAAGCAAGGATATACATACATTCTTGTTCAGTGCACTCCCCTAAATACAAAGAATATAGTAGGCAGGAACAACACCACTGCAAACACAAGTTAAAAGAGACCAGAGTTTAAAAGAGCATTCTCGCTTCTCTAAATAAAACCACCCTGCTCTGCTCTAAAGCACATAAGCAACACTGTGTTGTAAGGTTCAGGCTGCAGCTACACAACTGCAAATGTTCCATGAATAGCCACAGGATGGTAAATTACTGGGCTGTCTCTATCATGGAAAAACTCTGTCCTGGTATCGTGTGAATTGTTGAGTGCATGTGCTGTGTTAGATGCAAATAGACCATAAAAAAGGATTTGCAAAAATATGACTGTCTATATGCTTTATCATTCTGTAATGTAAAGGTTCTGTAATGTAAAACATATTTACCAGTCTATAATCAAAGCTTTTCTATGCAACATCAAAACTTCTGCAATAGTACTTTTTACCATAAGAAAAAAAAAATCTGATACACCTTTATAACCAGGCACACATAACATTGAAAACTTTTCCCTCACTTAATTGTAAAATATAGGATAAATTTCATGGAAATCTGTAATGAAGAAGAGTAAAAAAAAATCAAAGTTTTATTTTTTCAGGAATACTGAACATTTTTTGTATTTGTAATAGGTTTTTTTAACATTCAAAATTTTTCACAAAAATTGATTTATTTGTTTTGCAAATGTGCAGAATCATACACCAGTATATTCAGAGAAATCCACTTGCTAACAAGAAAACAGTTATTCCTTGAGATTTCAGCTCTTATTTAAATTCTTCTGTATCTTGAATTCTTTGTTAATCTTACCAAGCAAAGTAGAGGAGGAACTCTTATCCAAGTTACAATTCCAGAATTAGTCAGATTTATTTATTCTGTTGAACCAATCACACTTGAACACCAAGTGTAATTTCTGATTTCACTGATTTGGGGAGTTGAACAAAGGCACAGAGGCAGACGGGTCCTGCAAGTGGGAAACTGAGAGGAATTCATGTTTCTGGGAGCCAGAAGGAAGGCACACAGGGACAGCTTGTCGTGCTATGCAATTCAATCTGTACAACTTCTCACAATGTGCAAGACTAAAAAAACTCTCAAGTCTTTGCCTCCCTGCTTTTCCTGAGCATTCCTCTGCTGCTTTCCACAAAATGGAAAAAAGTTCTATCTTTATTTATTGTTTAATAAACTGTATATGTAATAAACTTAACTCACTCTATTAAGTTAAATTAAGACACACTCTACAACATATCCTCTTGGTACATACCACCTTACCACTGAGCAGAGGCTGCCCATTTCAGCAGGCAATATTCTCCTAAACAAAGAAAAATGACTGGTCTTCTGTGATCTGTGAAAACACACCATCAGTGTGTGTTGTGCTCTAGCTGTAGGTGCTGAGTTCCAGACTTTGGAAAACTGCCAGAATGACAATCACTGAGAGAACAATCTGATCAATTAACTTACGGAGCACTACTAGAGGCTGTGATAGCAGGATAGCTCCCAGTCCTAACAGAATACTGACTGAAAAGCAGGTGTCAAATGTTTTAAGAAACTTAACAGTCTTACACTTCCCAAATGGAAAAAATAACATGTTTGAACCACAGAGTTTCTGTGGCGCTAAATGGTCATTGAATTAACTTCGTGGTGGCACAAACCATAATAACTACCAAGATTACACAGTGAAATCAAAGTAAATTGAAGATGAAACATCATAAAATTCTCTTCTTTATAAAACAGAAAGACAAAATAGTACAAGTGTTTACCTGGTAATCAGGTTTTGTGAAGTAATCCAAATTAGAAATGTGATCCAGAAAGACGTTGAATTCTTGAGGAAGATGTTTCAACATAAGTCTGTGTTCGTACCTCTCTTTAATGGAGCCCACTTGTTCCTAGGAGTAAGTAACACAACAAACATTGGCACACCTTCATTCTCTGTTACAACATACTCACATTCTCTGTTACAGCCATTCAACACACTACTAGCCACAGAGACAGGTCACTACATTACACTGAATGGTACTGAGAAAGGCCATTCTACACCAGATAGCAAGATAGGAGATTCTGGTTTTGGCCTCAGTACACTTGCAAAATAATGTACAAACTTCAATTTCATTATGAAAAGCCATTTAGTTTTCTACTGTGTTTGTGTTGTGTTTGAATGCTAGCTGATACAAAGAGCTGTCACTAAACACTCCAACCCTTTCTAATAGTATATTTTAAAGAATTAAACATCCTGTTTCATCCTGTCAAGTTCAGCCACTTGAATATACACTTTTTGGTGTATATTCAGTAATGTAAGATGCATAAATTAAAACCAATAAGGTGATGCTACCTATACACCACACAGTCATCTACCAAAAGATAAACCACATCAGAGAGTAACCTGGTTTCACTGTGATTTCAAAAGAAATTGCAAGAAGTAATAACAGGCTGATTAGATATTGATTCTTTGCATATTTCACCTATGACATATGACTAAAGGCACTACTGCACATTGCCCAATCCACTTCTGTTCACCAGTAAACAAGAGATGCCTATTTCACAAATAATCAAAACAGATTAGAAATTTTAAGCATGTGATAGGTGAAATAAGGTACTCAAGTGATAACAGGAATAATGAAGTAAGTAGCAAATATACACCTCCTTTGTTCCTAGTACACTTAGTAAAATTTGATTGCTTTTTATACCATGACACTAGCCACAAGAACTAACACTAGAAAACACTGGAAAATGTAAAATTAAAATTAATTCATGATTCTAAGAGGAATCTTTATCACAGCATTTCCCTGGAATCCAGAAGTAAACCTCCCTTATGCTCTTTGGTTTCACTTCTAGCTTTACCTTATCTTTTATTTTTCTCCAAGGCAGTTGCCCAACCACAAATTCCACCAACATGTAGAAGAGAGACCAGAGGTCATCATGCCGACCCATTTCCTGTAAAAGGAAATATTATTCTAAAGCATATTACAAATACCTAAACAAATGGGAAGATAAATTCTTTACTGCTTGAAACTTAATTTATTATATAAAATTTATATAACCTATGCTGCAAAATAAGTTAATTAAATCCAGTGGCTATTTTAAGGAGAAACATAGAAGTAAATTTCCACAGAACACAGAGAGAAGTAACATAAAATTTGAAGTGTGTTAAAACAGCATTGCATATCTTATGCATTATTTATTCAGATTTCTTTAGAATATGTTAAGACAACATACTGGACATTATGTACCTCATAAAACTCAGTAGATTCACTTTTTTTAACTTACTAACTTGCAATACAATTGAACACCAAAGACAGGTATTATAATCACTATTATTTGTACAAAAACTTTTTTATCCTCAACTATTTTAAATTACATTATGCTTTCACAAAATTTATAGCTAATAATATCTACATAATAAATGCACAGATAAGAATACAAAAAAGGAAATGAATAGTAACTGTGTTACTGACTGCTTCCAGCTACATGAGGTGGTTCTGATGCAGATTGTGATACTCACCCTGTTTCTGTGAGCGTTGATTGATGCGTATCGTACCGTTCCTCGAAAACCAGCAACGGCTCGTGGCTGCCAGAGAATAGAAGAGATTCTCATTGTCAGAAATAAATCCTCTGACTACTTAACTTGGCATTTACAAAGTGAGTACAGAGCCACAACATATCTCGTTTGAGATTTTATTTCGGTTTACTGTGCTTCTAAAAACTCTCAGTAGAAATTCAAGTGGGCACTAATTGGCTGACCGATAATTAGCAAAGGCTGCACTAGACACCAGTTTAAAATATTTCTTTCTTTTTCAGTTTCTGAAAACCAGCATTTCTTCCCTGATACTCTAGATATCTTGTGATCATAAGTCAATTGATGTTTTATAATCAGAGAATGTATTTTCTGATCCTTCTTTTATTCAAATAAAAATATTACAGAAAGAATTCATAATTAGTAGAAATTTAAATGTTTTTAAAATCAAACTGTGATATTATTACTTTGCCTAAGAGAGATATCCAATCCATGCTACCCTCTTGATTAATCATTATATATAGACAAAACTGCCAGGACTATTAAATTTGCTTTCTTTTATGCAGTCTTATCTTCCCAATCAATAATTCTTTTTGTTTCCTCTAACAATGAACATAAGAAGCTTGAATTACCTACTTCACCTCTGACTTATACTTAGAGAGGTATTAGTGATCTGTCTGCTCGCCCAAGACTCATGACAGTTCTTAAGATTTTTTTAAAAATTTGCACAATACATTGAAAAGTCTGGTTTGATAGACACACAAAGATAACCACAACACATAACTGATACCTTACTAAGATAAAACACTTTCACCTCTCTCTACCTATATTTTTATATATGTATATTTTTTTCTTATCCACCAACTGATGCTATAGAGAGGTATCATTTAAATAAATCAGGAGCTGCCATTACTGTCAATAAATCTAATGATTGAATCCAGCAGGATTATGCAGCAACATCTTTTAAAAAGGATTCAACCACCATATAATCAATGTCTGCTAGAGTAGTACAATGAGAGCTGAACCAATCTTAGTTAAGGCAGAGAATATTTCCTAGGATGTTCTTAACATGAAGAGGTTCTCAGATGATATTCCATAGATCTTAGACTTTGCACATCATCATACAGTTTAAATGGTGCTCAGAACATATTTCATGTTCAGGCAGGACAGACTCAAGTGTCTGTCTGCCTTATCTTTAATTTTATGAGTATATCATGTTCCACACTGAACATTACACTGAAATGAAACATAACACTGTAGTTGCAGAAATTTCACAGTACCATGTAATTAGAAAAAGAATAGCTCAATGTGCTTTGGAACTGCTAAATTTCAGGAGAAATTACTGGTTTTAAAAAAGCACTTAAATCTCCTTAGGAGTTCTACAGGTTGGTAAATCATCCAACTAAGAGTTATATAGTATCACTGCCAAGAAAATCAAAATACAGATATATTTCAAAAACCATGTAGTCTAATGAATAGTACTTTTTCAGGAGGGCACTGAGAGCTTAACTTTAAAACAGTCGAAAATATAATTTCCATATATCTCAAGAGCATATAGTTTCAGAAGATGAAACCAAATGTTTCCTGTCTTTTGCCTCTGGCATGAATGTTAAAAAGGAAGGACTATATTCAGTTTTACTTAGTTAAATATTTCTGTTCTTCTGAGACTAATGGAAAAATATGAAACCTAGGATGAAATGCCACTTTAATTTCTAGCATCACAACTTCAATTTCTACTTGATAACTAGGATAGAAATGCTTCAGTTGCTGAACAAAGCAAGAGAAAAAAACTAAAACTGTTATATGAAAGATAAATTATCCCATTCAGTTTACAAAAGCTAAAAATCTGACCTATTCCACTTCTGTCCTGGGAAAGAAATGCCCATATGAGGAAATTCATTGTGTACCAATTCAAATGCTTTTGAATGTTAGTCATAGACATCCTTATTTGCCCTAACAGGATTTCAATTATCTGAGAATCACCTGGATGGAAAGGAAAAAAAAAAAAAAAAAGAAAAAGAAATGAATATTGTTTCTATCTATGAAGTGAATTCTGAATTCTTTATTCCAACAAGGACAACTAAAACCTTTCACTGTCTCTGCTCTAAAGTATAGTTTCTATAATCTGAAGTAAAAGCATATGTCACTCTGTTATATTTCAAGATGCAGTAACACACCTTTTAGTAATGCTGCTGGTCACTATTCAGTAGCAGTATTACAATGCCACACAATAATAAAAAAATAATTTTACCATGTGTTTCTTGATGTAAGTGATGCTCTGTAGGTCAAATCAAGTTTGCCCAATTCAGAGCAGAATTTACAGACTTCTAAGCATTTGCATAACTTCTGAAACTGTTTCAGAACTCTTCATGCATCTCACAACATCTCATATGGCAAAAGAAAAATATTAAATCCTTCAAATTTAAGTTTAAAAATATTTTGAAGATACATGCAGATGAATTAAGCAGATCCAGACTACAATGAATTTTTCTACTTATAAAGGTACATTTTTAATGTACCATCAGCTTTCTTTGGAGGTGTTGCTGCCCTGGAAACACTTGGCAATGTCTCAGATAAACTATATGCAGGCAAGCATTTCCTAGCAAAGTGAACTATTTCCACTAAGCACACAGCTGTCAGACTCCTGGGAGACACTGTGCTTACAAACCTATGAATGTTGCTTTTTTGGAGTGGCTGTGGAGGAGGCAAATCACTCTCCTTACTCAGTTCAGTGTCTCTGGATAAATGCTCTGGGCAACATTGGAAGGGTTACACGGAGCAAAAAAGTTAACTTATTACTGCAGTCATGGAAACTAGAAAATCAACATGAAAAAATAAATCAATACTGAGACACATGTATACAATTATACCTGAGACACACTATGGTGCTCCCAGTCAATCAGGCCATGGCTGAGTATTCCTAAGTGTCTAGGTTTTGCATGGAGAAGCCAGCAGTGCTGCCTCAAGAGTAGGGCTCAAAAGCCATAGGGGATGGGTAGAGAAGCAGCCACCTATGCTACCCCATTTTCCTTTGCTAAAGGTAGAATTCTCCTTTTTTATCTTTTCCCTTGAAAAAGACAATTTCCTAGTTCAAATTCCACCAGAAATATATTTCCATGATTAGAACTACACACAGCTCTAATTCTTTGAAACCTTTTCTCATAGCTTCAACAATTCCAATCCTCCTCTTTTTGAACATACAGACTTTGCAGTCTAATGTAATGCCTAGTACATGTTAGGACCAGTTTAAAACAAATGAAAATTTCTGAGATCACTTGACTAAGGAAAGATCAAGCAGTTAAAATACAATTGCCATTAAAATATATTATAGATCTCAATTGATCTTCACTGAATATACAGCTCTTCAAACACACACTTTCAGCTCTGCCTTAAAATCCATATCAGACACTGAGTACATGCACTTAGAACTCTTCCTCAAGCCCTCCCCTACTAGTTGTTGGTATGACACACTACTTGGACTCAGATCTACCTGAGAAATGCGATTTCCAAAAGCTGACTGCAGCTGTCTGATCCGATGCTACTTAGTTCCAGCAGAAGCTGAGTAACAAGGTAAGTTAACAACAATACAATTAACTACTGCTATTGTGAGTTCTAACAGACGTGTGGTGACAAATGAAAATTTATCTCCTACTGCATGTGCTATAAAGAGCAACACCGTCTCTAAGCCTGCAGTACTTGATACACGAAACATCTCCTGAGCTACTCAGTTTTCAGTCTGGAGTACTCAGCCAATGTGATGCACTAGCTAAAGACTACAATCATCCTGAAGCTGATTTATGAGCAGAGAAAAAGTCTGGTGGGCTGAAGAGGGTAACAACCTACTAATGTCTGTCACAAACCTAAACTTACTGCAGTGAACAGTCACACAGGATAAGTCTGCCACGTGTATATTTGCTTTGCCCTGTGCAATCTTTCTTCTTCCTCTTATTCCAGGAGCTGAAACAGAAATTACTGTAAGAGGAAGACTATCTATATGCTCTGCTCCGGCAAATAATTTCCCCACAGAGGAAAATTTATTTTGTTTTATTTATCTCTGTAAGTAAAAATTTTACAGTTGTTCTGCACTTAGCAGATTCGAAAATGGAGATCTTAGTTCTTTTATGTTTTGTACATATCTAATTTAGTATTTATAATGATAATACCATATATTTAAGAGTTGCATAAATCCAGAAGTAGACTGGTTCAGTAGTAGGCTTATTTCAACTATGCATGGAAAGCAAAAAGTCTCAAGGAAGCTAATGTACATAAATGTACCTTCTTTCCAATTCTCTTCACTATCCCACAGGGGCAGGAGGAGGGTGGGGGAAATGAGCAAGAGGCAATGTGGTACTTGGTTGCCAGCTGAGATCAAACCACAACAATAAAATAACAGATTTTTCTTCTTTTAAATCATTCAAAATATTTTTTCATAATTCAACAGAGAATTTAGCCCATAGCTCAGAAAGAACTGGAAACCACAGTTTCCGTTTTGATTTTCATTTGCTTCTATTTTCACCAGAAAACAAATTTTACTGGACCAAGCCAGCTGTCTTTCCACCACAATACCTTATAATTTCAAATAAATAAGACAGCTCTCAAAAAGTTTCAGTTCCTGCAAATTTAATGAAAATTGGTGATTAAAGGCAGAACCCAAATTAGTACACTGATACAGAGACAGATAGGTAAAATTCAATTAAAATGGCTCACATCCATCTTAAGAGACACCAATCAGCTGGTCAACCAGCATTAATTTTAGATGGCATGTTTTGAGACAAGCCTAGTCTCAGAAGTGCAATTAGGTACTGATCAGAAAGGTAAGCTGTAGTATGAAGCTGAAAATACTAAGAAATTTAGAAGGCATAAGGGAAATAGTACACAAAACAATGGAAAAACTGTAAGTTTCACCATTAATAGAATAATTTATTTCAAAAATAAGATCAAAAAGCACTAGAAAAATTATTTCTTTTCTTTTTTTTTTTTTTTTTAATAAGGCTGTTACAGCCCATTGCCCTGAGCATCTATTAGCTCTATAGATAATAAAGGAACTGCTGAATCAGAATATAGAATAGCTAAAAGGATCTTTCAGAATGCCTAATTTAAATGTCTAAGTTTGTTTAATGATTGTCTGGATATGATATCAGTGTTCTGCACACAATACGAAAAGAGAAAAAACCAACATACCCTAAAACAAAGTATTCTATCATCACCATTTTTCATATCTTAGCTATTAATCAAACTATTTCTTCAGGCAGGACGTCGCGTACTTGGGTTTATTTTTCACTCCAAAACCCCAAACTCCAGGTCATAAAGCATCTTCCTCTCAAATATAACCACAAATGATTTTCTTTTTGATTTAATTATTTAATCCCAAGATTATTCCACTGAGATGTTACAAAACAATGTCACACTGCATGAAATTCACATATCCATTCTACTTTTGTCACCATGTCAATTGATAATGCTTTTCTTTTCATCTTTTGCATTAATTCACCACCTTCCTTTCTCACCTTGCACTACTACACAAGACCCTAGCTGCCTGTCTCTGTAACAGTGTTCCTTCATTACTTTGTCAGTAAAACAACCAAACTTGAAAGGATCATGTTCATTGGAGGCTGAAAATGCTACAAATATACACTATAAGCTTGTGCCCTTAATAATCTCCCCCTATGTCCGTGAAGGAGGTTTTAGCAGACAATAATTAATGTTACACTGGTAGGTGTAACACAGCTGTATCATTACAGCTGCACAGGTCTGTCACTGGTAGGTATTGTCATAGCTACACATTACTTAGAAAACCTTTGAAACCCAACAGTCTAACAGTTATTTTAATCTCTCTATTAAAAATAATATCTCCACAAACCTCATCAAACTAACTCCTATCTCTTCCCTCTAAAAGCATTACTAATTCAGAAATGGAACCTCAAATGACTGTCCTAATTCTTTCAACTCATGCATACTGCTTATAAACCAATTAAACAAAGGGGTCTTGATTTAGTGCCTTCAGCAAATAACCATTTTCATGTAGGACATTTTGACCTAACAATCTAAAACTTCTACAGTTTCTCCTGGTATTAAAGGAAAAAAAAATTGGGCTCCAGTCTTTGTTGACTTAGAGGACATGAAAGAGAAAACTGAAGAGTACATATGGCCTATTTAAGAATGATTTTATATATTTACAGCTTGAATGACTGCGATATTATACAATAATTATACAATAATTTCTTTCCCATAGAACTGGAAGTTATAAAGAAAATATAGTCCTAATAAAATGTAATAATTCATCTTAGACTCTTCAACAGAACTCCATTTACTGAAACAACATTTTTTTCCTTAAGTAGTCCACTTTTTAAAAAGCTGTTAACTATCAAATGCTTAGCTCAGAATTTTGAAGGAAATTTTGCAAACCTCACCTATTTCCAAAAGTATATGTAACGTAGTCTGACTGATGCAGATTTAGTGAAGAAAGGTTGAAGAAATATAGTTTAAAAATATTTGTTCCTCAGAAAATTTCTTTTTCTGCAGTAGCAAAATGTGCAAAATTTAATTTAATAGACATGCAATGGCAGAAGCAAACTATCACAGGAAGAGACAGTCAGATTTAAAAAAAAACTAGTCCAGTTCTCTCTTCCTAGTTTTGAATCATTATTTATTTTTAAAACTTAATATTTATTTTATATTAATTTATTAATAAATATTTTTATATTAGAAACAAAGAAAACACAGAAAATTGTTTTCAACTGTTTTCAGGAGTTTACTGCATTCTATTTGGCAGCTGAATTATACCACATACATGTCTGTTGCTTTTTATTTTACATTTATTTGTGCCATAATAGCAGAACTGACTTTGCTAATTGCAAAACACAAAACCATTGCAACATCATTCAAATAAATTTAAAGAGGTACACATTAAATTTTTAAAATAGTTTTTTGCTTATGATTTCTTGTTCATACTATGCCTTTCTGCTAGTTTATATAGAGTTCAGCACAAATGCACTATGTATTTTTAATGCTTTACATTCCCAGCTGTTCCATCCTCACATGAAGTGCTGAAGAGAAGTGGAGAGAGGTGGCTGTTAAGAAGACTGGTCTCAAAATACATGGTTAAGGCACCTGTCCTATATCTGCAGAAAGCTGGTAACAATGAAAAACTGGACAAAGTTTTGCTTTGTCAGGAAGAAATTATTTTCTCAGAGGATGGTGAAGCACTGGAACAGGTTGTCCAGAGAGTCTGTAGATGTCCCATCACTAGAAGTGTTCAAGCCCAGGTTGGATTTGCCTTAAGCAACCTGGTCTAGGCAAGGGAATGGGAGTCAGGTGATCTTTAAGGTCTCTTTCAAGCCAAGCCATTGTACAATTCTATGTGTTCAGTGCTTCTTCTCATTACTTTACGCCTTTGTTAGACAAACAATGAAAAAACTAATAAAAAAAAAATTATTTTAGGATTTCTCAGTTACAGACATTTGATCCTGGAAACTTCTAATGCCAAATTTGAGCACACACAGGTTTTTGCTTTATAAGCATTGGTGCGAGGTGTCCAATACATCATGCATAGCTTCCATGCAATCAATGAGGAGGAAAAGTAACTTTTTGTCACTTCCTTGTTCAATTAATGTACAAGCTAATGGTGTATTCACTTTAAGAGACAACATATAAAAGTCTCCTCTGAAGTTTATCAATGTGTAAAAACCTCAGAGGACTATTACACAGAAACTTATTAACATATGTCTTTCAAATAGCTCTGAGGAAAATGAAAAATATTTCAAGAGGAAAAATAAATACTCTGTTCCTTGTTTAGGTGCACACATGTAATCCTCAGCTAATCACATGCTTCTGTAATGCACTGTTCAGCACTGAGAGAGGCCATTACTGAGAAGAGATAGCATAAGGTAAATGCCAGTGACAAAATGCTTCTCAACAGGATGAAAGAGTGACTGAACAGTACATTTAACAAAATGACATGGACCATTACCCTGCAGCACAGGACTGTCAACAGTTTTAGTCAGGTATGGAAGATAGGTCTGTTTAGAACAGTTAATGTATTTTAGCCAATTATTTATTATATGCATGACACGGTGCCCTAAGGTATCAAACAGCTCCCTGGAACTTTTCTGTACTATTTAATTATTTTCCACGAAATCTGCTGCCACTTAATACTGTATTCACAAACATGTACTAGTTGTCCTTGGACTTTGCTTTAACCTGTGTCACTCAAAACAGGTGTGTCAAAGAACTGCTGGAGAAACAGTGTATCTTAGTGCTCTTTAACTAAAACCAAAACCAGATCCATTTCACAATTTTCTGGAGATGATTGAGGTCCTGCCAATCATTTAAATTTAATGGGTGATCTCACTTTATTCCAAATTTTATTCTAAATGGCATGTTCAGTAACTATTCTTGAAAAACTTCCAGTATACAGACTCTTATTTATAATAAATTCACACAGTCAAGGGATTATTCAGTAGTTACCAGCAAAATTCTGAATCATGAGGGCACTTGGCCAAACAAAAAAACCTGCACTAGTTTTAGTCAAGACTATCTGTGGGCCACTTCTGAATCTTTTTTCTTTAAACTTGTATCAATGCTTGCTATAATAGCATTTACTTGAAAAGGACATTGAGAATATATAAGCAATCCATCTTTAAGCAGTCCATGGGTCCAAACAGCCCTCAAAGAAGGCAAAAGATTTGCAGTGACTGTTTTAGTAACATCAGTGTAGCTTCACCATTGCTCCTTTAGTTCTGAAAACTATCCAACTCCTTTTCCCCATCATAGAAAGCATTTAATGGATATAGCTTCCACTATTTCAGCACTATAAAAACAGTGTTCTCTTCCAAATACAGAAATTAACAATCTGCAATTCTTCTGCCAAGATGAAAGGAGGCAAAACAGAATAACATGGAAGTATTCTCTAGACCTCCTCAGCAATCTAGATAATCCAGAATCTTACTAGAAGAAACACCATGCAATTCAAATGTATGACCATTCCCAATTTTTTCCCAAGTAAAAACCCAAATGAAAATACGAGTATTCAAGAAATTTATACCTTCTGCCCCTGTATGTAATTTAAGTACAATAGACTTCCAAAGCTTTCAAAATGGATGTAATACTCCTCTTTGTTATCTACCAACACATTTTTGTGAAGTATTCCGTGCAGGATTGTTTTGGGTTGTTTATTTCTTTATTTATTTGTTGTTTGGGGGGAATGTTTCATAATTTTATTGGTTCTTTTTTGGTTTTGTGTTTGTTTTTTTTTTTTAAGAATTCAGCTTCTTAAACTATATTTCTAGAACACCATCTGTACCTTATAGTGAAACATGAAGATAAAATCTCATTTACTGGAAAATCCTCAGAACCTGAGGGCACTGAAGACAAGCAAGCAGCACTTAGTTGATTTGTACAAAAACACCCGATATGGAATAATATGTGCATGGTTTGATGTGAACAGATTTGTAACTGCTTCCCTAGACAATAAAAAATCTAGACATTTGCATTTACAATGGCTTTCACAGCATTTTTCCAAGGGTCAGACTGTACAGCAGCTGGTATATCTTCTGCTTTAGCAGAAGTCAAAGACAATTTTTGTTACTGCCAGGTCACCAGTAAAGAGCATGAGTAATGCCTCAGAAAATTTCAGTGGATACTCTGTTGTATTTGGATTTGAATATTTCTGTTAATGTTCAGATTATACCATAAAATACTTTAAACCTACTTAATGTTAAAAGAATGTAATTTTGATTTTTTTTACTGTTTTCAAATAAATATAGGAAAATTTAGACACTCGAAATTAAGGTCATGCTAAAATGTCCTATGACAATGAGAACTCTGATGAACTCTGTATTTTATTTAAATAACCACTGAAGAATGATCTAAAGTCACTGAAAGAACAGGAGAAAGGTGGGGAGATGGGGGAATGCAGTCATAGGGTAGTTCTCCCCTTGACCTAAAAAGCCTTATTTATCAAAAATACAACAATTCCACAAACAAAACATTCTCCTCTGAACACATTTCAACCCACTAGTCATGATAGTCTCAACAAAGAAATCCCACATTCCAAACTAAGTACCAAATTCGGCAAAAAGGAATTTTCTCCTTCAATTATCTTTGCTGAGTCCAAATCATCAGATTCAGGGGACTGGCTGTTAATCTGAACAATTCTTTAGGCTGCCAGTCAGTGAGACCTGTATACTGAGTAGAAAAACACTGATGTTTCAGATGAAAATGTTTTCTCTAAATGACACCTTCTTATGGATAGATTTTTAATTTGGTTACTCCCTAGCTTTGTCACCTCAGCTTGCATATACATTATACTATCTTCTTTGTAAAACAAATAAAATTCATTTATTTATAATTTGTAATCCACATAAATAAAAGACCACAAAACTCAGGCCTGTGATAATACATGATGGTTGAATTTATGGATTTTTAAAGAACTATGACCTAAAATTCTTTTTTAAAGGTTTATCTTAACAGCAAAAACTAGTGGCTTCTTTTTTTTATTTTATTTTGCTTTCTTTGTATTAGATGTAATAGTACCTCAAAAACCAGTTGTGGTTAAGGTTCACTTTAAAACAGGAGTGATGATAACTGCCTAAGAGCTGGCTGCAGAACTGATGATGTTAGAAATGCAAATGTCCTTCATATTTTGTCCCTCAAGGTTTTCTATTTCTGTACCACAGCTGACACCTTCACTTTCCATTTTCACCATGTAAACAGAGACATGGAAATTGATGGCTGTATGGAGTTAGGTTTACATTCAAAAATAATAATTTATTCTTTGTCTCAATTAAAAAACAAAAAGATGCTAGTACTTCCTTCAGCTATCTTTATGACAATAGCCAACAAAATGTTAGGTATTACACCCTCAAAAAGCAATGAACAGCAGACTATGAATCTCATAAATATACTAAATTTGCATCCTGCTAAATGCATTTACTTGATGATTAGAGTATCCCTACAATTAAATTCTAATTACCCTGCTTTGCAGTAATCAATTCTTATCTACACCATTAATTCATTTATCAGCTTCCTCTCTCCAACAATTTATTTGCTTGCCTCTGTTTCACCCTTCCTTCTTCTAACAACCTACATTATCCCCAGAAGTTTTTGTTCTTCCCATACTCAATTTTCTCTCTTCTGATGTTTTCTATCCCCAGAGAAGGCTCCTCCCACCAATTAGTGGTTCCTTATCAACTTCCATTCTATAATTTAATTCTACATGTACCCCAAACACCTGCATCCTAGTATTGTCCCCACCATGTAGAATTTAGTATCAGAAGCTATCTTTTCATTCATCTTTCACAAACCTACGAAATGCAATAAATGTTTGTTTCTGATTTTTAAGTTTTAGCCAGGTAATAGCATCAGATCATACAACTTAATAAGCTGCAGCTCTTCACTACTCTCTTCAACATGTTTATACATTTTACAAGTATATTATTACTGAATATAACATATCCCTCTCTCCTTGAAGGCAGTTCCTCACAAGCATAGTCATTCAGACAGCTGGAAGATAGGAAAATTTTGATAAAATGAATCCATGTCAAAAATAGCAGTTAAAAATGTTTTATTTTACAGTAGCAATTCTGAGAGAAAACTATCTGTAGCATGAAAAAGTGTGCAATGTCTTGTTTTTACTTTATGCTTTATGTTAACATGTTTTTCTTTTAGTTTTTAAAATTCCCATAGACCACTGTAGTAAAATGATACTACAAAAAGAAAACTGCAACTATAACAAATTAATTTGAAGGCTAATATCTGGAAGAAGTGGGAAACTCTCTACTAAGTAAATAACCCAAGAGAATGTAAAACCCCTGCATCCTTCAGATGAGCAATACAGGCATTTCCTTTTGACAGTAGGCTCAGACATTGGGGCAGACTAATAAAGCTTGAACACATTTTCATTACGTAAAATTGTCCCTCAAAATACTCCTTCCTGTAATTTCCTGAAATGGCCTTTTGCCCCTCTTTATTGAGACGGACAATATTTTCCTGTAAGGGAAATGCTAAATTTGAAATTACAGTCCAGATAATGATTATGGAATACCAAAAAGGATTAATCCTTTTCTAACAGTTGTTGTACTACATTTATAACCAATTTTATCTCTTTTCACAAGCTTTACAACAGATTACTACCTATATAGTGGATGTGTAAAAATGAGCTTAGAGCACTGGATTGCCCTTTGTAGGGAAGAGGAGGAAAGAGAAAAATGACAGCTACAATATCCTGGAGATATATTATTTCACTTTTCTTCGGAAAAAGAGTTCTGATAATGTTGGATGAGGAAATTCTGTAGTTCTAGAGAGAGGCTATAAAAGGCTATTTCAGCTGCAGTGTGTGTAAAGATTCTGTTAAAAAGCAAAAAAGGCAATGACAGAAGCACCAGGAAAATCAGGAGGCATAAAGAAGAAATTTGATAGTAGGTTTTACAAACACAAATTATGTTTCTATGTTTATAGCAATTTATGTCCACTTTTAAAAGCTCATTGAACTCCTCTGTTCTTCAACTCCACACCATTCTTGGTATTGAATGTTTGGGTCAGACGGAATGGATGACCCAAACACATTATTGTCTAGGCCCCCAAATTCATATATGAAGAAAGCCTGACTGGTGATTCCCAAGAGATATCTGTTTCCCTTCTGAATTGTGTCCCTCAGTTACGTAAAAATCAGTGCATCCTGCAGCAGTACTTCACATGCAAAACTGCTGTTGCTTACTGACTTCAAATGCTAAACTTTTCAAGAAGAAGGGACTCTGATGGATACAAAAATGTGAGACTAAAGGTGACATTAATACTTACAGAAGCAATTACTGAGATTCCATCTTATATTTGGTGGATAAATTACAATATGTGTCCTTGACTTTTTTTTTGTCCCTTTTCAAGATCAGTTTTACTGTCATCTGGCTGCTGCAAGCTAAAGGTTATTGTAGATAACCTAACCCAAGGGTGCAAAATTATGCTAATGTAAATCCAAAGGAGAAAAAGAAAACAGTGAAATGGGCTCACAATGCTGGCTCCTCAGTTCTTTATACAGATAGTCCATATGTGATACTCCAAAATGCAATGAAAAACACAGTAAACACTACGAGTGTTGAAAATCTTTTTTTCTTTACATATTACCTTCTGAAAAGCTTTTTATATTAAATCTGCATTTTCAAAACAGTATTTAGATAGAAGCAGGTACAGCTGAAAGGACTCCCTGGTAACATGGTTTTAATGGTGCTAATTCACCATGGGGTCTGACATTAAGACGGGCAGTACAAAGATGAACAACATCTCTGAAAACAACACTGAGATATCCTAGGAAATGACAGGCATGACAGGCAACTCTGGGGGATCCTTCAGTACAGAAAAATGGCATGGAATTAATCTGGATCATCCTCAAGAAAGGATTTCTTGTTCTAAGTTCTCTGCCTTGACCATTCTTTCAGGTAAGAAGTCTAAGCAGACTCCATAACACTTCAGGAAGAGAATAAACTGACAACAAAAAATCCTCCCTCCAAACCTGTCTATAACCAACAAGTAACAATAACCTGTTGTGGCTTAACCCCAGCCACCAACCAAGCCCCACAAAGCCACCCATCCACTCCCCAACAGCAATATGGAGGTAAAAATCGGGAAACTCCTGTTTTGAGATAAAGACAATTAAACAGGGTAAGCAAAACTAGGGTTATAAAAAGGTAATAGTCAACAAGCCAACCTTAATTATGGAACATCTTTTTATGAAGAGAGTATTATGTTTTTGGGGAACATGCTTTTAGATTGTCCTGCATTATGTGCAGTATCTGCAGAAGAAAGCTAATGAAGCCTAGGACAGCCTTAAGGAGAAGCACATAGCACATTTAATGAAAATATGAATAAACTCTCTTAGTAAGAAAGGCCAACATTTTGGCTGCTCGCTATCCAAGAACTATTTCTAACTAACAATTTGCATACAAACAAAACTACTATCTTTTTCCCCACCATCACTGCACTCTACAAATATCGAGTAGTGTCAAAAACTTCTAAACAATTTCATTTAAAAAATTACTTCACTTACACTGTAGGGCACTGCAATGAAAAACAAAAGCCAAGAGGTAGTTTTTACAAAAGAAAGAATATTAAAAATTTTGAATTTTCTGTTATTTATTTTTTCTGAAAATGTTACCTTTGAAATTAGAGGTCAGTTCAAAAACCATTATAAGCAGCCAAACATACAGAACACAAGAACACTGAGAAATGAAAAAAAAACCAAACCATAAAACTACTTAAAATGTTTAGCTCACCTTTCCAACAGCAGCAGGCACTCTGTTGGTCTCCCCTGCTCTTTGCTTTCATTGCAGTGTCTAGCATTACAGCTGAAGGAATAGAGTACAGCAGAACCCCACTAATTTACCTTACTAATTCACGTACCTCATAATCTGCACACAAAAATCTGCCATTTTCCCAACTTCTTACGCAAAATAAGAATGAAAATCCTGTCAAGATGGCTTCTACCACTCAATTCACATCATATTTAAATGTGCTACACAGTATTAACTAGTACATTATTTGGTGCTGCCATCAAAATGTAAACTAAACTAACTTAATAAAGAAAATGTTTCTTTTAAACATAACTATGTACAATGGCACTGACTTGCTCATTTTGAAACTTTGAAATTAACAAAACTAACTGCCCGCCAGTGAATTAGGGAGGCTCTACTTGCTTAAAATTGTAATTTCTTCATTGATATACTTTCACCTACAATCTTCTTCAGATTGCATTGCATTGGCAATACAACAACTACACTTATTCATGTCCTCTTATATAATTAGTGTCCTGTCACTATTTTAATTATTCAGACTTTCAGATTATATATGTTCAGTTTAGTGTCTGACTTTTACATTTTCTCCTCAGTTTTCTGTTGTTGTTGGGTTTGTTTTTTTTTAAAATGCAATATAAAAGAGCAAGTAAAATTCAGCTCTGGTACATTATTCTGATATTTAATGAAGACCTATTTATAACTTGATTTTCCAAACCAAATGACAGATTATCCGAAAATATCTTAGATATATACCTCTGTCTCAAGCCAAAATCCAGAAACCTGACTCATTCCCTACTGCCAGTCTTTGAACATAATTAATAAATCACATGGCATTGCTGATCTGGGATGGTGATCAAGCTTACAACAGTTACCAGTCCAATGCAACTCCCACACTTCTTCAGAAGAAAAGACAGCATACTACCACATTCAAGAATTCTGATTTCAACTGTGAAAAAAATCTTACTGGTCTGACATCCCCACACGAGTTGGTAAATTGCCGTGCTAAGCCAAAATCCAGCATAAAACACTTCCTACAGGTGCTTGGAAAACGTCCCATTGCGAAGTTTGACTAGGAAGAAAAACAAATACAGACAGATAATAGATGAATACACACAGATTTCAATATGTTCACATATTAATGCAATAACACAATCAGAAAATTCATATTCTATTTCTCTATCCTTCCTTCTGTGTTTTCACTTTCACTGAACTCCCAATAAATTTGAGGAAAACGTTGTTGTGAGAAACAGGCATCCAACAGCATAGCTGAACAGGGCCTATATTGCCCAAAGAGATTGTCATCTTACTTTATCCCTTAGAATATATTAATTTTTAGCAAGAATTTTCTAATCATGTCACCTACTCACAGAATTCAGCATTGCCTAACTGGTCACAAGGAAAACAAACAACCAAAGATTTCAAGATTTGAGTTCAGCACAAAGCATAGTTAGCTCCAGCTAAGTCTTTCTCACCAGTTTCACTTGACATTCACTGCCTCTATGCCCTTTTCCTATTAAATGAAGGCTTAAATGGGAATGGGTCAGGGAAAATACAAGTTTTATAAAAGTTGCAGGAAGAAGTGATGCAAATGAAATTTTCCTAATGTACAGAAACTTGTTAGAAGTTTTACATAAGCATCATTCAGCTGACAGGAAACTTAGCAATGTATGTCAGATATAACCAACTATATCTTCATCTATTAGAAAACACAAAGATTTGCTTATTTTTTCCTCATTTACAAATTCTGACAGTTCGGAGTTCTAATGATATTTGTCATACAGAGCAATATTAAAAATAGGTGATTGAATTTCAGGAATAAATTCAAAGAAAAAAAGGAAATAGTAAGAACAAAAGCATGATGCCATCAGGAAGGCACTCTCCTCATACTGACATATTAAAAATAGATTTAATAAGAATTTCACAAAAAAACAATAGTTTTATCATACAGCCTTGTCTCTCATTTCCTTGTTTGTTGAAAATACATAAAAATTGCTACTGAAGGACTTATAAATACACTCTACAGTTAGAACATATTCTTTTAGCTTTATAATATGACAATATTAATTGCCATTAGTCAAGCACAATATGTTCTATCTCATGGCAAATACTCTTGATTACATGATGCTAAAGATAAGAGTTGGAAGTTTTAACTACAGCAAATTGCAAGAGGCCTAAACTGGAGACAATGAAAAAGACCAAAGTTACTGTTGTTGCAATCCAACATTAATTAATAGAAAAAAATCTGCCTTACGTGATGATTAAACAGTCAACTTTCCGTCCCTTCTCATTTTTGCATTTTAGCATCTAGTATAGAACCTTCTCTTACTTACACAGCCATCTAATGACCATCTTACTTGCCTGTTTTGATTTAATGGGCAGACTTACTGGTTTTATGTCCCTGTGCAGGAATCCCACAGAATGAATACTTTCAATAGATTCCAAAATCTGCTTCCCAAGCCTCAGAGTGGTACTAATGGTGAATGTTCCACGAGATTGGCTACGACGCAGGTCTGCCAAGTTCCGACCCTGATAAAATAAAAAGGACATTTTCAGAAAAAAATACTAATACCAAGATTCACAGACGCTGTCAAGTCTTCCTACTTCTTCTTTAGTTTTTCATGATTAACCATGAAATACTCTCAATACCTATTTTCACACTCAAGAGTAACACATCTCACCTAAATGTAATGACTATGTCCCCAAGTATCTTCAACACTAAATTTAGAATTTGTTTTTGAAAATATGAACTTTAGTACCTTTCTCTTCCTAAAAACATGGAACAAACCAATCCCTATTAGAAGACCAGTACAAACATTATTACTTAAAATTGTATTTGTGTTTCACTCAAAAAAAGACCACTGAGAAAATGCTCATGAAGACTTCTTCACATTCACAACTTTAAGGAAAACAACATAATTAAATTTACACATTATATCAAACAGATGAAAAATATATTATGTAGGAAATGCAACCCCATGACATCACAGAACTGTTGTTCTTCTAAAATAACAGATGAACAACAGTATGAACTAGAACACATTTCTTCAGTACTCATATTCACCAGAATGTCAAAGGACATTAATCCCATAACTCTAAGTGCTAATCACCTATTTTATCCCTTTTTAAATGAACAAGTCTTTCAGTAAAATGAAGTGTTTTCTTTTACTTGCATAGGGCAATTTTTCACTTTTATAAAAAAGCCAACAAAATGCAGAGATTAATATAATACATTTTAGACTATTTTCAAGTGAAGACTTAAAAGGTATGTAAACTATCTCAGAAGACATCACAGCTCATTTTTCCAACAGGCAAGTCTTTCTCAGGATGTAAGCTTTCTCCTTTTTGAGAGAATTATGGAAAGAACATAAAAGGAAAAAGATACAAGGATATGCTCAATTTAGGTTCACTTGTGAACCTAAAATGCATTTGTGATCTTTGGGGTTTTTTTGTTTGTTTGTTTAGCATTCTCTAAAATCTTACTGGCACTTTCATATACACTTGGCTAATAAACTAAACACACAAGCAATCATTGAGCACTTTGATACACTAACCTGCAACTGCATGACCACATAGTTAAATCTGTCATTCCGTCCACATCCTATGAATCTACACACATGATCTTTTCCTAAGAGAAAAAGAAGCAAATTAGCCAATAATAATGAAATTCTGTGGTTTATTCCTTTAAATATGTAGAAAACACGTAAAATAATAAACTAAGCCCAGCAATAACACCAAAGTTAGTTCTAACTGCAAGAAAACCACCCCTGTGGTATGGGAGAAAGAAGAAGCTTTCTCCCATACCACAGCTCTCACTCTTCCACAAGAAAACATGCATGACAACATGCCTAAATGTCCACAAACTTGAGGCATTTTGGACTGGAAAGGGTTATTTTCTTACAAAACTAATGGTTTGTAATAGACAATATTCCTAGCCAATATTCCTCTTTTCTAAAAGCTGCAGCTACCATGATGAAAGAAAACAGTAGTATTACTTGTGAGTTATGTTTTATATTAAAAATTGTAGAAAATGCAATTCAACTAATCCAATTTATTAATATCTTTCTCTAGAAGACAATCCTTGCTGTTTAGCTACAAAAGATAAATTCAGCTCAGGTATACTGAAAAAGGAAAAGAAAATTAGTGTTTTGTTTAAGCCGATTTTCTTTAAAGCCTCCTCCTGTCCTAAGAGCAAACTGTGGAGAAGACAGGTCAAAAATAATCGCCTTACTATCCTGCAGTTGTAAGTCAAAGCAGAAGATTCCCCAGGCAAATACAGAGAAAAAGGCAAGGCAAAGGCTGCAGCTGGAAACAGAAAGAGAATGCAACCCTCTGTTATTTTGGTACCAGTGTTCATTGACTTGGAGAAAAGCTGGGACCCTTGACAATCCCACTCTACAACAGAACAGGGAACTGTAGGATTAAAATTCCTCAGCCCATTTACCTTCCTTTCTCACACCAATGGAAGCTACAGCCAATAGAAAGCTGACGATTTCAAGCGGTTGCTGAAGTTGTGTAAAATTTCTCACCTAATATTTCTATCACGATTTCTCTACACTTAAGATTACAAGAATGTCACAAATAGGGAACTCTCACCCTGCTCATTACTGTTTTCAAAACACCATCATGTCTAGCTACAGATCTGAGGGGACTTTTTGCTACTGCCGCACTTGTAGCTCCATCAAAACGCGAAAACTTGACCCTACAGCTTCTAAATATTTTCAATTCACTTAACAGAAAAGTGGTTGCCTGTTCCTTGCTTCGTCAGGAAGCTGCCTGCCACATCCAATTAAAATAGGTAGGTAGGCCCTTTTAAACAAAGAAAATCTTACAGGATTCATCAAAATAACTTATTTTAAAGGAAATCTCTGCATTTCTGCCAATACCTAAGTGCTAAACTTGAAGTATCACTGGTTTTCCTTCACTTTCTCCTTTCACCCATTTGTTCAAGTAAGACAGGCAATATTACAGACAGTATAATTCTATGAAGAAAAAGGATTTGTAGCAAATTTATCAAGATGAAATTTTGTATATTCATTGCTGCAGTTTCCATTCATGAAGTCTCATCTCAAATATTTATGATTAATTTTACAGCCATTTGTGGGTATTCTGAAAGAACATCTTCAGAGAAATCTGACTGATTTTATCTGACAAATTAAGTAAATATCCAGAACTCAGTTTGGTCAGAGAAATCTCATTTTGACTGGAGCACCAACTCAATTTGTGTGGTAAATTCCCTAGAAACTTTTATATAAAACTGAGGAAAGAGGAAGGGCAGAAGTAGAGCCTGAATGCCTCATTCAAATAGAATGATCCTCTACCACTCCAGTGGGGCTATACACACCTACTACAGCCTTTTCCTCAGGAAAAGAGTATTTTCTTACACCTGTGAGCTATACTGCTGGGCTGCAGGGAGAGATGATGATGGTAACAGGCTGCAGGGAACAACTCTGCCCCTGAAAAACCTCCTAGGGAGGGTGCTAAGCCTGTGTGCCATTCCTCAGGCTGCTGCAGTGTAGCACTACAGCAGCTTTGCAGCCTACACCAGACACAGCCCATCACTAAATTATGCTCCAGAGCTGTAAATGAGTGAGGGAGAAGTCTGTAAGGTTGTGTGAGACAGAAACCAACTGAGTGAGTCTCACTCTCACTGAGTGAGATGTGATAAATCTGTCTTCTCCCATCTGACTGTGGGAACAGATGGCTTAACAACATGGTTAAACAAAACAACCATCTGTTGCAGCAGATTTCTTTTCTTTAAAAAAACCAAAAATAAGGAACCTAAAGAGTTAAACAATATTCTGCAACAATAATTAGGAGACAGCAGGGAGAAAATAATTAAGATGTAATTGATGACTAAGCTGTAATAAATGGCCGTATCAGTGAGCCTAGTCCTCCTTCACAATTAAGGGAGAAGTCATACAATTAGTCACATATTCCAGCATGTTTTGCTAGTTCAGTCTTAAAAAGAACTTCTTTGAAGTCTTTCATTAGTCACTGTACCATATACAAAGTTACTACTTTTATATACCTCATTATACCACATAGCTATTACTCATTTTACCCCCACAATAACGACCACACTTGTTAAAATTTTTAAAGTTTCTGAAAGCAAAGAATGGTAAGAAATAGTGCATCCCTACACTTCTGCCAACAGCTATTCTTATTCCAGTTTCACAGTTTCTATGAAATAAGATTCTAATACAGATACATTCAAAAGCATGTTTATAACCCTGAGAATGTGCCTAGGCCTAGTATAGACTAGAAGAGCTATTCTGCTCTAGACATAGTACATGTGTTTATTTATTCTCTTCTAAAAGCCTGTTTCTTCATAATATTCCACAAACTGTGCAATATTTTTTAAAAATCAGATCCACATTTCAAGAAAATCCTCACCAACACTGTAAGCTCACTGTCTTTAATTAGAAAGAGAGGAAACTTTTTGAATATTTGAAAGAAAAAGGATTTTCATGACAATTCTATTCCTTCCTCTCTATGTCCAGTGTAACTAGAACATCCTGCAAGAAAAGAACCAAGGCCCTTTGAGAAAAGGAGAGTATACATATACACATACATATATACACACACACCAAAAAGGGATAGAAGAACAAGATAAAAGTCGGTCTCAGAGGACATATGATAATAGAAGGTTGTTACAGAAATATCCTAAAAGAACTGTTTACAATTTCACCTGGTCTGAATCTGCATGAAACGAAAAATATTGTCAAAAATAAGACTAATTTCTACATGATAAAAAAGCATTTAAGAATAATAATAAAAAATCTTTAAGAAGCAATTATAAAGTTGTTTTCTATTCCCCATTCTCATCCACTTTTTCTGATTTTTCCCTATGCTTCAAATTTTTAGGTCTTCCATACTGAAAACTCGTGAAGGTAAAGAAATTAATGTAAATGGATCCTAGGAGCAAAGATTTTCTGTAAAGCAGAAAATGGTCTCTACCATAACCTGATCTAATAAAAAAACTTCCAAGTATAAAAAAAATAAAAAAAGGAGCATGTAAAACTAAAGTACTGTATCTGTGCAAATTATAAATCACAATATATGCAAAAGGTTTGTTTGACCCATCTCTCCACTGTGTTTGTTTTACTGATCACCTACAACATCCTCTGTCTAAAACCAGAGCAGTAACAGTGTTAAGTGTACACCTCCACAACAATGACTGGAGGTCACCTCTAGTGTTACTATCACCACCAAGTCTTTTTTTTTTTTCCAAGACAGCAACAATATATAAAATTTAATAATATATTAATAGTTTAATAAATTTAATAATAATTTAATAATAATTAATAATAATTTAATTAGTTTAATTAATTTAATAGTTTATTTAATCATAAATATTGTCAAAAGTGTTATTTCTAAAGATCTCATATAAAATCTGGGTTTCAGTCATATAAAAGCTTCTATTTATTATTTGCTCTGAGAAATAATACTGAGAAAATAAATAACAGAAATATTTATTTGGATTACATATTTTGTGGATTATTTGTCTCAGTGGATCTGTTGTTCAGGTGTTTCATTGTTCTGTTCTTTTTATCTAGACATTTCCCATGATTAAATAGAAGCAAAGACTATTCTGCAGGAAGATTTGGGCTGTTTGGAGTTATAGTTTCCTAACTATTCCTCTGAGAATATAACTTCTGTAAGGCCCTATGGCAATTTCTCACACATAAATATTTTATTATTTCATCAATTTTTTTCCACAAATATTTCAAAAGATAAAAAAGTTTTGACTAAGAAAAAATCCCTTTTCTAATATCTTAATTGAAACTCCACTATTTTAGAAAGCTAAAATGCACTCCAATCACACAGTCCTGTACAAGGTCATGTTTCATAAATATATTATCATTGTAGTGCTACCAAATTCCAGTTTTCTTTCAGGTCTATTAATTTCCTTAACATTCAGTTTTTTCGTCTATACCATTTTAAAGATCATCTGTGCAGAAAAAAACCCCACAAACTCCTGGAAAAATTAATTCTGAGCATTTAAAAACACCAGGAGTTATGGAGTGTTTTGTTCTTCAAAACTCACTGTCTTTAGGATAATTTCTTTCAAGAACCATGACAAACGTTTTCCAAACTTTCAATTGGCAATACTGAAATTCACTCTTCATCTCTGGACTAGAAACCTCAAAATTCAAAGAAAATCTCCTTGCTCAGCTACATAATACTAGATGTTTTAGTGAAATCCTTGAACCAGACAAAAGCATAGGAAGAGTTTGTTAACATCATAACATGTGACATGCTTGCCCTCTTAAATCTATAGAGGCTGTCAATTCCTGCTGCAGTGTGACCTTTACAGCACATTAGGCAGCACCATATGTCATGCAGACTTTGTTTTATTCAAAGTAAGAGTTTGGAAAAATTGGGCTACTGACAGGAATGCATGTATTATTCAAAACCTTCCAGATTAAAAATAATAATTTTTAAGGAAAAAGTCACTGTTTAAACTTTCTTTCTGTAATCTTTTATTGTAAAAAGCAATGAAGAGAAGCTACTGTGTATTTCTCTGTATTAATAGATTCATTAAAGGTACAGAAAGTGTGACTATTCAAACTATGAATCAAGGAATATTTCAGGATTTTACATGCCAGTAGTTTTCTCATACTAGTTATGGTACTTTAAACTTCGGGCTTTTGTGGGGATTTTTTTAAGTATGTTTCCCATTTCAATATTTTAATTCTCAGCAATACCTGCAAAGCAAAGAAAACAAATATTCTTATTGCATATGTATGTGAAGAACACTCAAATATTCAATGCTACATAGTACAGAAAAAAAAAAAAGACCATCTTAGAAGAAAAAAAAAACAAGAATAACAACAAAGTCTAGAGCAAAAAAAGGGAAGATAGAGATTCAGAACAAAGTAAATGTGAACCAAGATTTTTGAAGCAATTGAATTATTTTTGTTGTTCTCTCTATTTTTATGTCATCCCATTTCAAACAAAAGTTTCACTGTAGCAAAACTTGCAGAATCTGAAAGAGCTTCTATTCCATTTTTAATAATCATTTACCAAGAACATGCAGAACACAGGAAATATTTACTCAAAATATTAATATAATTACAACAAGCTTTTTAAGGAAGATACACTGACATTCTACTTCTCACATATCCAAGGTACAGCCCTACCTTGCAGCTTCTTCAACACAGCTACTTCCATTTTCAGCACTTGCTTTGGCTGCTGAGCTGATTCGACCTTCAGTGCAACGTTTTCCCGAGTAAGCAAGTCCAGTGCATCGTAAATTTCTCCAAATCCTCCACCTCCTATTTTCCTCAACTATATTGGGGAAAAAGAATAAGAACATATTTTAAAGAGGAGAGAAGAAGGAAAATAAAACAGCAATACTTCTTTGTTCTGCCTGTCATACTGCAAACGTTGTTGTATTACAAACAGATTTTAAAATAACAATTATATCCTTCCATACATAAAAGAGCTACTGAATAATTGACCAAGGTATGGCTAACCACAGTTTGGAAGCGAACACACCTGATCCCCATCTGCACTATTGTATATAGCATAATAGAAGAGTGCAGTAGTATTCCCAGCATGAATCTGGGAAGTCAGCATGCCTTTGCTGAATAAAGTCAGAATAAAGTCTTTCCTCAAATAGTCACACACAGCCCAGAGATCTTCAAATACAAATACACACTGACATTTTTAAAATATGCCATCTTTTTCTCTCTTCAGAAATACGCACACTGAATAATAAAGGTATAAGGTTATACAAGTTTTTGGATTTCCTGAAAAGAGACAGTATTTTCTATTATATGGAGTGACTTACACACAGCAGCTAAATCATAAATTATAAGAAATGGCTAAGATTATCTTTGAATATACATCTCAAATGTTATTCACATTCACTTACAATTCACCAATATCATTCTTATTAACAGACAGACTCAAGAAGCTTGCAGCACTGAAAGTTTCATCTGTGCAAGGAAGAGGTAAAAAGAATGCTCATGGCATACTAAATAGTTTGCACTACATTCAGAGCAAATATGAATAGGTATTCTTTCACTCTGCTTTAAGTGGTCACGGGGAAAAGACACTTCTTTGGTTTTCATATCAAAAATGTCAATGTTGTTTCACAAAATGCCTCCCCTGGCTAACATTCTAAAGTTGATAAAAGAGAAAAGGAGACAAAAAGAACTTACCCTAAGACTGACATGGTTTTCTAAATGTCACCTGAAAACATACAGTTGCTAACATTATATGACTACATTGTATAAAATGTCATCTAAACAGTCCAGAGTTCCAGAGAGCAGAAATATGCTGACCTATCTTTAGAGTCTGAAAAGTAATCTAATGTCTCCTAATCCAGACCATCAGACATTTGACTGAGCAGGAAAAACATTTTTTTAAAACAGTCTAGGCTCTATGAATAAGGAAGACGATAATAGATAACACATGAATTTTCAGCATAGTACAAGCACACCAGTGAGAATGCATGGTGAAAAAGGTGAGATGAAAAGGAAAAAGGTGACCCAGGCATCCTCACCCCCTTACAAATGTAAACACATTTATCATCTAACTTCATACACCAGCTTTGAGAAATGGCCAGACCAAGAAAGATTGACTTTGAAAGCATTGTTTCTCTGCGTGTGTGCTTAAAAAAAATTTAAAACAAACAAAACCACCACCACTAATAAAATAAACAGATCAATTTATATCCTCAGCTAAAGTACGCCAGAATCATTAACATACACGCAATAATTACATCACTCAGTAGTTCCAGGCACAAATTAACCTCTCTCTGATTGCAGAAAAAAATACTTTCCACGTCCTTTGTCACCAAGTCACACACATTTAACAAAGAGTACATATTTTCCTTGATTTTTTTTGCTGCCAACATTCCTATAGAGGCTTTTCTTGTTGTTTTTCACATCCTTCACCAGTCACAATTGCCAGCCTAGCTCTGGCTTTCCCATATATTCATCACACAGAGGCAACATCTCCATGCTAACCTTGGGCAGCCCATTCCTATTCCCACCTTCTGTTCACTTGCATTTTGCTTTCCAGCTCACACAGGTGTTGACCACTCAAGCATACTGGCCTCCTGCCACATCTGCTCAACATCTTTTACCTTGATGAGAACCGCATTGCCCTTGTTTACATCTGCATTACAATTTCCCACTTTGTTCATTAGTTTCAGCCTTCTCTTTTTGCATTTAGCATCTCATATGCAAACTCCTTCTCTCCACTCTCTCTTCAACTTCTCTGTCTTTGTATGCTTCCAGGCTATAGCATACAATTTCCAACAAGTTTTATCTTGGTACCTTTGCTTACACTAAATATTGAATGGCATTCTTAAATATATCTAAAACCAATTATCATTACAATCAAGTCTCTCCAAGTCAGGATTGTAATAAATGTTTCAAAGGCAAAAAAGAGGCATGAGGAAAGGCATTGACAAAGGATAAAAGCAAATGCTCAGATACCACTATAGGAAGTGGTTGTCACTGGGGAAAAAATATTTTATAATGTCCTTTTTAATGTTTATTTATCAAAATAGAATCACCCTAAATAATGTCTAAGTTAAAATTAAATTTAATTGAACACAGTTTTTTAAAATGTTTATGCCCAAAAATTTTAGATATGGTTTTCACAACTGCAAAGAACAAGGTCCACAGCAGCAAAAAAAATCCAAGAGCCACTATTCAGTTTCTTCCGCTGGGAGACAGTCCCATGACATCCTGAACTCAGGAAGTCTATCACCTTAGAAGGCATCGAGAAATCCTTAATGTTTGCTACAGAAGGTAAGAAGTTTAAGAGTTACCCACAGGAAATACTTGGCACCCATCTACCTGTAATACTTGATCTGGAAAACATAAGTGAAAATGTATAATTACATGAAACAAACTTCAGCCTACTTTCAAAATTTTCCAGAAGACACTTATGTCATCAGCAGTCTTCATTACATAGGAAAGAAAATAAACCTGAAGAAAACACAGCCACTGTTGCACATATCAGACAACTAAGTAGTTTTGTCGATAGTGATATATTAGTGTAGTTTTATCTATTGTATTTTGTATATTATTTTATATAAAATGGTATTTTATACTATTTGATCTGATTCAAGACTATGCTTTCTGGTTTTACTTCACTGCTGTATTGAGATTAAATATAAGAAGGTATTTTACAAATACTTATACTCCAGAGATAGCTATTTAGGTTCTATTTACCTAAAAGGAAATACAAAGATTTCCTACAGAGAGTTAGTATCAGCTTCCTGCATATTTAATGAAAGATAGGGCGAAGACAGTTGAAATTATTCTCTCTTATGAATTTAAAATTAATGATGAATTTAAATCTTCTATGTTCTGTCTTACAGTTCTAAAAATCTTGAAATAGGGGAGCAATATAAAGCAAGCAATTCAGAATCCATTCACAGCCTACTACACACACACAGATACTCTAAATGCCCTATTGTGAACTGGCCTTTTTTTTTGGGTTTTTTTTTGCCTTTTTTTAAATTCTAAGTAAAAAAACCCAAAGTGATCAGAGGAATGGAGAAGGAACTACGAGAACTCGGCCTGTTTCTCCCAGCAAAAATAGCTTCAAATGGATACTATTTCCCTCAAGATGCAAATCAAGCATACGAACAGCAAAAGGGAACAGAGCTATTTATGGTAAAGCCAATGCTGGCACACAATCAAATGAATACAAATCAGCTAAGAATAAATCTATGCCATAAAATCCAACAAACAAAAGGAAGAGCAGCAAGGTCCTGAAAGATCTTCCTATAAGAAGTAACATATCTCACAAACTTACTAGTTTCAGGGGAGGGCATCTGACTGATCTCCAAAACAGACTGACATAATCACTGGCTGATTGGGTTCAATACACTAATAGTACTCTTCCAGTTGTGCTTGGATCAGGCACTACTTTGGGATTTAAGAGCTCTTCTAGGTCCTTATCAGGAAAAAAAAAAATAACCCATTTTAAACCCTCAGAACTTCTCTTCAAAGCAGGGTAAGCGAAGTAGTTTTAAAGCTCATTCACAATTTAATATAAGTACAAAGCAAAACATATCTCACAAGAATTTTCAAATAATTTCAAAGCACAAACCACTTCTTTCTAAAATCTTGTTTAAAAGAAGATACAGAATTGCAGGAAGGCATACTCACCACCTTCCATCTTTCTTTGACCAATATTCCCACACTGAGGATGTCAGGCTGATCCCCTCCTCCACTCATTGCAACCTCCGGAGGTGATGGAGCTGCTATGCGAAGTCTGCGTCAGTAGAAACCATCCAGATCCCAGGAATGGCTTCCATTTAACCAGTCACTGCAGAAACAGAGCAGAACATGGGACCTCAGTGGTTAACAGAATAAGAAGAAAGACAGCAAAAGTTGTGTTTCTCACCCAGCATCTTAACTAATTTTTATATCCACAGTGACTAACATTGAAATTGTAGTCAGTTTTCAGTACAGAAAAAAAATCAAGGATATCCTTCCTTAATTTTTAACTTGCTCTCTCTCAAAGACCAATCTCAATACAGAACTAATGAACTTAAACATTTTCAGAGGTATATTCCACAAGCAGTTTCAAATTGCTGCAAGGCATAATTACATTTAAATTTCATTTTAGTAATCCCTTTTAAAATCTAATTAATAACTTACTAAATAGTTGTTTAATTAATTAATAGTAATATATAACAACATTAAAATAATATTAACCAAAAATTACAATGTTAAAAATAGATACTTAAATTTCAGTTGCACTGCATACAGATTACTTCACATTTTACAATATGTTTCACATAGCTAGGATTATTTCTGATATTTCTGATAAATACATCTAAAGTGCAACTATGTCAAGCTATAAACAGCTGTCTTTGGTAAGGAAAAAACCCTGTCTTTGGTAATTTTGACAGTTTATTTTTTTTTAATTTTCTGGTTTTAACAATCATTGCTGAATTGGATTATAGATAGTATTATAGAAAATTGTACATTGGAGATTAATATGTTTGCAATGGCTCCCATCAGCAACTACTACAACCAATTAAAAGCTAATTTCAATTCTTTGAGCTTTTCTAGAACTGTGCTTATTGTTACACTGGTGTAATCACACAAATGTAACTCTTTGTATAAGTGCTCTTATCCAAAGACAATACTCTTCAAAAAGTATATTTGCTTTAGGTTATTTCTATGGGTTTCAAAATAGCATAACTGCAAGTGAACAATGCTTTTCTCCCTGAATCAACACACAAACGATACACAAAATGTAAAACCATTCTGATTTAAATCAGCAGTATGGCCTTCCATGTGGCTAAATGCCAATCTTACTACTGGGACTAAATAATGCTTTTTTAATAAACACTCTGCTGCTTAAACAGCCTGGCTTTTTAAGACAAACATTTGTTTGACACAACAGTAACTGTTTTCTTTTCATGTTCTTTCATATTTCTTTTTCAAATTATATTTACGCCTTTTTGTCTCAATTGGACATTACGACAGTTGAATCAACTTCAGATAAAACAGACCCCTCTGGAGAAATATTAATCTGGATTAGTTGAGGATCTAAATTTACACCCAAAGAGAGTGGATTACATGCCTGTAAAGGAGTGCTCATTCAGAATATATAGCCAAAATTGGTTTAATTCAAACAAATGAAGTGAAACTAAATTAAGATTGTGTATCTGAGTAACAGCATCCATCCGGCAATTTAATCAGGTTGAACTAAACCAATTCAAATTCTACCAGTGATAGTAAATTCTCCCCTGCAGATAAGGTCAAAATTCTAAAAAGAACTAGAGCCATTTATTTGAACCCCTTAACATTACAAACCACTGACTAAACTTACTGTCCTTTCTAACAGAATTATCATAGCACAGTCAGGAACAAAGACAAAAAAAAAACCACTAATGAAGGGGAAAAGGTCTATTGCCAAAATTAGATGCTTAAAGCACATACAGCATACAGATTCCCCTAAATCAAATGTTTGCTTCTCTTTCTACCACCTGCCAGTTACACCGAAGCATGGGTTGGTCTTCACAAATAAATTATTCACCTCTATACTGGAACTTCAAGAGGGTTTATTTTTTCCTGATATTTGCTTAAAACAAGTAATGGTGAAACTATTCATCTCACCAGAGCAAAATCTAAAACTGCAAGTAAGATCTTTGCAGAACCTTTCAAACATGAGCAAAATTCATCACCTGTAAGAAAAGTAGATGCTTTATTAAATCAAAGACATGACAGTTCAGAGTTTTTTGTTAGTACTATCAGCCTTGAACTGATTCCTGATTTGATTCTTAACTTCTTTTTAAAATACATTTAAATTTACAATTTATAGCCACAACTCTGACAAGTATTTCTGAGAGCTATTCATTTAATTTAATTATTTCATTAATACACTAATTCTTTGTTAAATCTCTTGTCATCCTAGATCATTACAAAGCAACAATATCTATTCTCTATCATCAAAACCAGGTATTCAAAGCAATAAAACACCAGGACCCATTGAACTGTCATGCATGGGAGGTAAAGTTCTCTCCTGAGCCCCTGAAGACAAGGTGCTAAGCTCCTCCTGAAGCTTAATAACAAACTGTAAGCATTACAAACATGTTGAAGTGAATTTGAAGAATCCTGGTTTTTTCAAGACTTTTCAAGGCCAGAAGGTATGAAATTTGTCCAAATCTTTACCTGATCAGGCTATTTCATAACTTCAACCCCTCTCAGTGAATTAGCACACACTAATATGTAAGACTCCAAATGTTCTTCACTGCTAACATGCTCCAGTATGATTTTTTCCCTCACCATAAGTATAACTTGCTTTGTTTCAAGATCTAATACGTTTAATTTTAACTTTTTACCATGCAACTTGGTTACAGTTTTGGTAACCAAATTCCATTTCCAGTAATTTCACTTCATTTAAGCATCTAAACATACTTTTTTTAACTTCCCATAAATTAATACATTTAGCTTTAAGCCTTCCTTCACAACCATGAGTCTTTTATATGGTCCTCCTTCAAAACCCCTCTGCTTGCTCCACACTTCTTGTGGTATGGACAGCAACATTGAGTTAGACATTGACACCGAATTGGATTCTATTATACCAATTCCTAATATGGAGGAAAGAGTTTTCTCATTATTTCTTTGTGATAGAAGTCTTATTTCCCCAATTTAAGTCTGAAAATGCTTTATACTTTTGCTAAACCACAACTTTATCAGATGCTTATACACCTCCATCCTTACACTCAGGCATTGCTACAAGAATATGGTTTTTAAAGACCTTATTCACAATCTGTTCTAGGCAGAGTTTCATTGCTCTGATGTGTTCTCTAATGGTCTCAACACCTTATAATCTGCAAATCTGTTAATTATGGATGTACTGCAGCCTATAAATATCTTTATATTCCTTACCTAATAATAGATAACATGTATTCTACTAGGTGCAATTTACGTTACAATCACCCTACCCAAATTTATAAAGAAAAGGACATTATTAGAGATGACTACATTTAAAGGATTTTTGGACAGATATAAACATGCATTCTTTGGAAGTGGTTCTCAAGGTAAAATTCAAACTGAAATTTCTCTGAATTTGGAAGGATTTGAATTCAGGCTGTTGGCCCATTCCAAATTTCACAGATGAATTAAAGACTCATAAAAGTAAATACAGTCACATTTGTATTACTGAAATACATTTTCAGCATAGCTCTTTAAAAGGCTACACAATGCTGTTAACAATTTAAGAAAGTTCCAGCATGTTCTGTATTCTACTGAAGCAGATGAATAATTAATGACACACAGTTAAGGTGCAAGTTTTCCCTTACTCATTCAGTGGATGAATCCTTTAGCAGTGCAGTTTTTTAGGTGGCAGTAAGGTTATTTTCAGCACAACAAACATGTCTTTATAATTCTCCTAAAAATGTAACAGCCACTCTAATCGCAATATATCTCATAAAATTCTGTATTCATTAACTCATCAGTTTTCTTATCAGATCAGTTTATCACTTCAGAGGAACTTTTCAAGATAACACAACTACGATTAAAGACAATTAGCCCTCTGTTAAATTTATTTCCATATGATAGGTCATAGAGTAACTAGGACAACACAATGAGGATAGACTGTTCCATTACATAAGCCTTTGCTGGGAACTGATTACAGCATAAAACAAGAACAGGTAAAAGAGTGTTAGAGCTGATATCCAGAATACTGTACAAACAGTTATCCATTATTTAAAACCCTTCTATCCACTTTAACTGATTTTAACTACACATCAGCCCTGCAAAAGATGAATTTACTCCATCCAAGTACACTAAGAGATTATATGGTATCAGAAAACAACAGTGCAAAATTTCCAGGAAAAAGGCAACCCTTTAATGGAATTTGTGTGCATGTATATGATTCCCTTAGAGACAGCCTAAACTGAAGCCAGCCTCTGCTTACCAGCCTTTATAGATGTTTAAATTCAGACCTGACGTTGAGAAAGTAGCACAAGACAATTTTGGCTGAATGGAGGTACTGTAAGTTCCAGGACAAAGTAAGGGAGCGCAGAGGATTACTTCTGTTCTACAGAAAAGAATACATGTCCTGTTGCCTCCACTATGGAATAGTATCATCCTTTTACTATTAGGAATTCTCTGAGCATATTAGGAGCTCTACCCACCTGCCTTCAGCTCATTGAAAAAACTAGTAAATTAACTGGCATCTACCTAGGATGGTTTCCATTTCTGTATTTTCTATTTTTAAGCAGAACTTAAGAAACAAAGAAAATTTTAAAAGGCCAGCATAGAGAGAGAATCAGGGCAGGAAATGTTCAAAGGTCTCTCACCACATTTACGGTAAAGTCCACTGTCTTAGAAAGGCTAAGAACGTGTTCAAATTGTTAATTCTACATACAGAAATTATTTAAATGCAGCTATTTGAACATCCAAACTAGAAAGCCACCCCACACTTAAACCTGAATATTTTCTAAACACATCCATTAAAAGCTGGTGTTTTGAAACTCATCATTCACCACATCAGTGAGAAAACTGAATGTAGGACCTTAGGACTTAAATTTCCAACTGTACTGATTGTGAAGAAAATCTTTGGAAAAATGCAACACAGAACCAATATCATTTTAGGTTTTCCTTTCTCAAGCACTTGGGTGCCAAAAATACTCATCACCACTTGCAGATTCCAGGTGTGAAAAGCTCCCAACTGTCTTGTGTGTTATTGCTAAAGAGTCTGTATTTCCTTCTGGCAATTTCTGCAGTTGTTATTACAAAGGTGGCGATATTTTCTCAGTTTGAAGACAGAGTTAAAAATATAACATTTAGTTTCAAGTTTTATTTTAAAAAGATATATATTTCAAGCTACCACACTATTTTCAGTTTGCAAGAGAATTCAGTACCAAAATATTATGAAAACCCAAGTAAGGCAAAGTTTATTAAAGGAGCGTATTATCTTTCACTAAACTAATTCATGTAGCAAAACCATACAAGTTTGCATGCAAAACCCTCTTTAAGTCCAAAATAGAATTTACAACTTGAAAATTAAATTGGACTTAAAATCATTTCCACTGAAGTGAACTTCAGTGTTTCTTGATCAGACCAACAGTGATAAAGGGTACTTTATATCTTGTCATAGAGAAAGGAAAGCATCTGTATACGCATGACAGGGAGAGATTATATGGTTGTGATGCCTATCAGAGAAACAGAATGCAATTTATTACCTATAGAAAAACAGAACATTTTGGTCAGGGGAGAATTAGAATGAGTCATATATCAAAAACTCTGTTTAATCCATGACATTTTTACCATGGTATTTTTCAGGTGCATGAGTTAATTTCCTAATTTGATCCGTCCCACTAGAGTGCAAAGGCTTATGTGAGAAAAAGAGAAAGAATAGAATTTGGCTGTAGGGAACAGGGAAACGCTGGACAACTGTGTTGCTTTCAACTGAAACCAGTTGTTGAACTTCAACCTCAGGTGCAGAGCCTTTAATACTAATGTGGAAACCTAACCCTTGGGGAAGTGCAATTAATCCTCAAATTTTTTTTCCAAAACTCCGAGTGAGTTCCAAATCAAAAAGAGGACTGTGAAACCTTATTAATTACTCAAAAATTAAAAGATCCTAGGAAGATTTTAATTGTAGGAAAGTGGTAGTGAAGTGTGGTTTTGAACAAAGACAGCTTGAAATCAAACAATTAAGATTTTTTTAAACAGTGGCAAAGTGTTATAATATCAAAGTACTTATAGTCTGGATTTATCAGCAAAATTAAAATTTCTTCTTGTATTTTTTTTAAATGTTGGAATAGTAAGTTATCCTCTTAGAATAAATTCAGAATATTATTAGCTCACCATTTATATTCCAAGGAATAATTTAAATTGATCTTTTAGGATGCTCCAAACTACTGACCTTTTGACTAGTACTATCTATTTCTATTATTTTATAAATCCATTTTCTCAGCAAGGAAAAACATAAATGCCCAGCATATGCATGCAACACTCAACTAGAAGAGACAAGAAGGCAAGCAATACACTGCTCTGAAGAACTTCTTCCAAAGCCTATGAAACTTTCCAGAGTAGATACACAGCAATTTACAGAGAAGAAGAGATGCTGCTAAGGACTGTGCAAGAATGATGCAAGGGCATATACACAGCTAAATGCTTAATGCAAACAAGTAAAGTTCAGGGCAAACCCTAATTATAAATGGGAATAAGACCTACCTTTTCTGAAAAGATAAGAAAAATTGGCAGAGAAACTTTGATGAGATTTTCAAATGGCTGGCATGTGAATAGCAAAATGTGTCTGCACTGACAGCATTCAAGTGCTCAACAGGGCTGCCAGTGGCACAGAAGCGGCGCAGCTGGCAGCCACACGACTGCTCTCACAGCATTGTGCTCAGGCTGCAGCACCAGCCATGAAGTGACCTGGACCTCACTAACAAAACCTGAGAATTCTCTTGATATATCAGTGGATAAAGTACATCACAAAAACATGCTGAGTGAGGCCTGACAGCTTGCTAAGCAGAACAGGAAAAAGAACAGAGGAAAAGATCTTTTTTCAGTCTGTAATGTCTGATCTCTTCGCACCCTTATCTTTAGGGCACATAACTAAATCTGCTGCAGTATTGCGATAAAGAGAGGGCACTGCCTGTGAATACATAGGTATTCCATCTCCTTAAATACAGGTCTTAAATAAAGCCCTTCTTTTTGCTGATGTGTGAAATGAGGACAGCAACTACTACACCAAGCAGGATGACTCCAAAAGAGCCTAGCTGACAGGAAGATGGAACATGAGGGAGTCCACATAGTGCAGGACATCTACCAAACTCTGACAGGCCTCCTCAATGAGGGCAACGTACACTCTTCCTGCCACACAACACAGCAATCCCTGAAAGAGTTAAGGAGGAAAGACACACCATCACATTACAGTTTATGCAGGAGACATCTCAGTGGTTCAAGGAGGATTGAACTTTTCAGCAGCAGATCAAAAATGCTAAAAAAGTCAGGCACAAAGAGAAGATGAAAAACCACAGCAACACTCATGCCAAGACCAATTCAGCACTGCTGTCAACACCCCTAGCACCAGAGGGTAGGATACAGCCACGTAAGTGGGTCCTTATGCACTGCCAAATGACAGGAGAGGTGGGAAATGGCTTGGTGCCCAGCTCTGGTGAAGGAAGGTGGCACTAAGGCAGGTGAATAAACATGTGACATACTGCCAGCAGAGCAGCACAAGTTACTACTGTATCTTCAGTTTGGCATGGCTGTAGAGAGGTTCTGTACAGTGCCAGGAAGCCTCTCTAGTTCACAGAATATTCCACAATGATCACATGGGCTCAGGCAACACCCAATCTACAAGTACAATACACAACAACAAAGCAGATGGGTACATCTCATCTAAGACTGCCTAACCAGTTTGTCCCTAAAAAATATTGGTGCTAGAAACTACAAAGGTACAGGAGCTCCAGTCAACAATGTGGCTTGGTCAGAGTATGCACTTGTTTTATAGCTTGAAGGTGGCTTCAAGCAACAGTGAAGCTTGAAGTTGGCTTCAAGCAACAACTGAAACTTGAGCTCCTAATCCAAGGTCCTTCAAGGTTTGAAATGGAAGACAGATATTAAAGAACCAAAATGGAACTTTGGCAAAGGTATTTGAAGTTGGGACAAATCCAAAAATATCAACTTAATTTGCAGTAAAAAAAAAAAATAGGTTAGAGAGGAGAAAAGCAGATAGCATGGACAGCTAATCAGAAGAGGAGAAAAACTGCATTAGACCAAAGATCCACCTAGTCCAATCTTCTGTCCCTGACTATTGCCAGCAGCTGATGTCTAGGGAAAAATACAAGGACACAAAAAGCATATGATCACCCTTGCCAGAATATTTTTTGGGGATATAGCAAGCTGGGACACAAAAAACAGAGCCAAATACGGTATTTAAGATTTTTTTGTCTCAAAAGTTCATCAGAACCTTTCTGAACTATGAAAACTTTACCAACCATAACACTCATAAAGCAAATTGTAACCTAACTCCATGCTGTGGGAAGCACATCTTTGTTTCCAATTTGTCTTCTGCTAGGTACATTTGAGATTCATTAACCCTTGTACAGGAAGGCAGTGTATGGTTGCTCCCTGTTCACCTTTCAGTCCTACACAGGGAATATACCACTACCATATGCCCCCCTCATTTACCTCTTTAACTATTTGGTCTTTCACTGACTCTTTCACACACCTGTGTGGTTTTTTCCAGTTCTACTACATCCTTTCTGAGATGAGGAGACCAGCATTGTTAGTAAGCACTAACCTGATATTTTCACAGAACCTACAAGACCACATTCAAAAGAAATAAGTTTATCACTTGTAAATTTTAAGATCATTTATCCTATGTGAACTGCTTTATGATAATTTTCATTCATCATTACCTCAGAGTAGCAAGGTCTTTCTCCAGTTCTTCCATCTTCATATTTGCTAATTTTAATACCCTTGTATCACCAGACTATGTAATTTTGGTATTTGCATCTTGTCTAGATCATCTGTAAATATACAGTACAGCACAGAGCTACCCTTTTTAAGCTGATGAGCTATCATTTATTAAGATCAATATTTTCACTCAGATTCCATTAAAAAATATTTTTGCACAAAGTGTTCACATATAGAAAACCTGACTCATCATCTTCCATCTGGATCATTAACAGCTCTGTTTTCAAATTTGTAATGTATTCCTTGGGTATCTAAACATAATGCTGCCTCAAAAGAAGGAGCCAGACTGGATGGGACCTTGAACAACTTGGCAACCATGGCAGGGGTTGGATCTAGATGACCTTTAAAGCTTCAATCCAAACTATTAAAGGGACAATTGAGAGGAACTTATGGGTGACTTCATGGTACTGTATGATCAGGAGATTAAATGGTGAATGAGGTTCTATGTGCGTACACATAAAATTATATATATCAGAAAAATAATAACAAATTTTATTAAACACATGATCATATCCTAACTGTTCATTAAGCACATGAGAAACTATTTGCAATCAAGAATAAGCTCTTGTTATTATGATATACAGTAAGAAAAGATGGCAACTCAATGCTAAATAGCAGTCAAAAAAACCATCAAATCTTAGGAATTCAGACAAAGCAGACGACAATACGAAGATCATGCATATATCCATGGTTCACTAATACCTTGAGTATTGTATACAATTCTAGCCCTTCCTATTTAAAAAAAAAAAACCAACAACAAACCACAAAAAAAAAAAAACCAAAACACCACACACATACAAAAAAACAAACAACCCAAAACCAAAAACCACCACACAACAACAACAACAACAACAAACACCACAAACCAACACCAGCAAAAAACCCCACAACCCCACAAGATAATCAGGGATACAGACTAGTTTCCACATGAAGCAATGACTTACAAATTTTTTCAAGAGATGATGGGAAGTAGGGAGGGGTACTTGGCAGAGGTCTACAAAATCATTAGGAACATATAGAGGTTGGCTAGGAATCAGTTAGTTATGATGTCATTTAATAAAGGAACCCAAAAAAAAATCAAAATAGATCAGCAGAAGCCAGACTCAGAGCAAACTAATCTGGGAAATGTCTTGCCAAAGGATACTGTGAATACTAAAAGTTTATAACAGTTCAAGTGAACAACAGTCAACTACATGAAAAAACTACTGTGGGTTGCTGAAAGTACATATGAAGTCTATTTAGTGCAAGAAGTCCCTTACTAAAAAAATGGAAAAGAACTAGAGGGAGGTATAGTTCATCTTATCTGAGGGTTTTTACTTTTCCTTAGGCATCAACATATGACCACTGTTGAATATAGATGTTTACTCCAGAATTTCACATTCATACATTATGTTTGGGAAGATGGAGAGAGGACAGAGAAATTATGCTCCCTGTATCAACATAAATTCAAATTATTTGAACTGATGAGATGCAAGTCAAAATCTTATGCATAATTTTCTGTCAGTTACTTGAAAGAAGCTACCACCCTAAAACTGTTGACTAGCTAGCTGTTGTGAGAATGGCATCATAAAGCAAACCAATTCAACTCAAGCAAACTCTTCTTTTCTGGCACTTATGCAAAGTTATTTTGGGAAAAAAAAAAAAAAAAGAGATAAACACTCAGAAACTCCAAATACCATTTGTTCTATCACTTCAATTTCTATTTTACACGTTGTCCCTTCCACTTTGTGTTGGGTTAGTGTTGTCTCCGAGTCTCCATATGGATTTTCTTCCCGTACCTAACTTCAGAAAAGACTTGGAAATGCCTCTAATCTTTATACTCAATTTGATAGCTTGAATGCAGAGAACCAATATATTAATACACATTTCCTAACCTCAAGACTATCTCCATCTTAATAAAATTGGTGCAGATATCCAGGGTCAGGTTTTTGACCATGAAAATGCACAGAATACATTTTAAATCACTGACAGGCAGATACAGCAATGTTATAGTTGAATAGAAAGAAAACTTTCGTGTAAAAACTGGTTGTTACTTCTGGCAGCTGCAAAACATACGACAGCAATTTTTATATAGGTGACAGGACAAAAATTTTAGACTGCTAAATGTCTAAGCATCAAGAGAAACAAAGGTACAAAAACCCACAACAAATGTGATTTTTGTATGTACTTTGTTACTTCAGAGAATTCTCAATACTTTGTTTAATTTACCAAAAAAAAAAAATTCTAAATCTCTTACGAGCAGCCATAAACAATTGTTGTAAAAGAACTGGAAAGACTTATGACTCTCTTTCCACACTATGTAAAAGTGATGAAAAAAAGGACAAGAGTTCCCATAATTTCGTGGCCACTTGATATAATATTCACATCTTTAACATTCTTTTCACTTTTCTAAATAGTTATGGTTGGATAACCCTCAACATAATTTCATAAAGAATCTCTGAATTTCAACTAAATTCTAGTATTTCCTACCTTTCCCATAGAAAACACATTAGAGGTAAATCATGACAATGTGCAATACCATGGAAGCTTTCCTTGTTCTGGATTAAGGCATTTTTCCCTAATTTCATTCAGCACATGTACAACTATTTATTATATGGAAGTAATTGCAGACAAGAAAGAATTCTACAAAGATTTCTACATTGTTTGCTAGAGATTGCACACTTTTAGTGACATAGAACTTCTTTCCCCAAGGGGATTAGGCTTTTACCAAATCATTAAATATTTAAAATCATACAAGACCCTACAGCATGCAGAAAAAACAGGGTAAAAGTATGCTTTTTAATCCATTTGTTGGTCACTATCAGTTGTCAAGGCTGAAAAAAGGACAATCTGTTCCTGGAAATTTTGTTGAGGTGGTAGCTGGTGATGGGAACAAGAGAAGAGATTCAAGTTTCAGGTGCATTTTCAGAAGTTTAATTTAAGTGTTGATGGCTGCAGTATTGAATTGCAAAAAGTGTTTTCAATTTGCTTCCATCCAATAGCTTTGCTTCAGTCTGGCAGCTAGTAAATAAGATTTCAGTAACCACTAACAATTGTTCAGTAATAATTTTAAAGCTGAAAATTTAAAAAAAAAAAAAAAGTATGTGAGAGGCTTACGTTTACTTCTAAGAGAAAAAAGCACTCATGGATAGAGCAATAGTCATACTCTCAAAATATTAAAATAGTTCAACCAACTAGCTAGAGATTTCTTTTTTGTATGTGTGTGAACTAAAATTGCCATGCATATGGTGATGAATAAGAAATGAAGCAAGTTTATCAAAACGTGCCAAGGATTTAAAAATACACAATTCATGGAAATTACTTCCCGTGACCATGCTTAGACTGTAACACAGAATTCACACACATGAAGCCTAAAAAAATAAACTAATCCTCTATTTTGCCTTTAATACATCTACAGCTGCCTCTTTCAGGTCCCCTTAGGTTTCAGTTCCAACAGTCTGCTCGAGTCCTTTGACTTCACGCTACACAGAATAGCAGCCATGTCAAGAAATCCCAGCTCTTGCCTGAGAGCCATGCAGGCTGCACAGCAGAAGGGCATCCAAACCTCTCACTAGAAATGGCCTGAGGAAAAGGAATTAAATGGGAAAAGGGGAGAAGGAGGAAGATGCTAGATGTTCAAACACTTTCATGCTTCTCTCATGTTTCTTGTTTCTACTTCCTCATAATTGCTGAGGTGGCCATCAAAGAGCTTCTGCTCTGGTCAAGATTCTCAGGTATAATGGCATCAAAGCAAAACTTAGTTCAGGGAATCAGAAACATAGTATTCTTTATAATACTGCTATGCTAACATACTTTTTTATAAAGAATATGGCACAACACACTTCTTACATGTACCTATATACATACATTACACATATATGTGTTTTTATGACATACGTATATGTTTACATTATTTATCTATTCCATGTACACTACATATATTTTTAACAGAAATACAGAACTTTGTAATTGTATCAATGAGGATTCATGTCTTCAACCATAAGTACTAACAAAAAATGGCAGCAAACTGGGCAATGTAGCTACATATAGACTCAAATTAATATGGCCTAACATTTACCAAATGGATATGATATTGTTAAAAGTGAAATATTAAAGTGATGGGAGAGGGGTATGTTTAATAATAATAATTTAAACCAGTGCTATCACTGATCATCTTTACAATATTTAAAAAAATAAAAGCAGTGTGGAAAAAGACAAGACAGGAATTTGTGGGTCATGGAGGAAAGAATGAAACTAATATCTGCAATAAGCTGGAAGTTGTTTATATATGTTAAGTTTTACTTTCCTGATTCATCTTTGGAGGCTGTTTTATAGGATTCTCTTGAGGTGCTCTGTGAAAATTGTTAAGCTACAGGTAGAATGTTTTTTGCCTTTTATACACTGTCTGAAAATTCACCATAATGCACAGTGATCATTTACAGAAGTGCACTGCAAAGGTTTATACCCCTTGCTTGTGAATGGTGTAGGTGCATTTGGCATAATTTGGACAGCAAAGAATCTGGTCCTGATGACGAATTTAGCATGACTGAAGATGTTAAAAAGCCAGAAGCTGTGGCTAAGGGAAAACTTTCATAGTAGAGGGGGTTTTTTTTCTGATATAAGTAGCAAAGCCATACAGGTTATCTGTGCAAGTCCCAGCGATATGAGAAAACGAGACGCTCCTGTCAGCGGCAGCCCGCTCAGTACCGAAGCAATTAGGCGCTTGCCGGGTGCCCCGGCGGCTCTGGGAAGCACGGGCACCCCAGGCCGGGCGGCTCAGCACCCTGGCCAGCTCCGGCCGCGCAGCGAGCGGGGCCAGGCCGGCACGGCACCCGAGCCCCGCCGCCGCGACAATGCGCCCTCCAGTCCACCACAAACATTGGTGAGATGCTGTTAGGTCAGACAGGCTGAGAAGGACGTATTTGAGTAACCCGAATTTTAACAGGAATTTTCAAGGAGATATCTGATCTAAAGGTTCCTGATACACAGAACACTCCAGAAGACAACTGATGTTAAAGTTTGGAAGGATAAATCAAACTACTTTAATAACTATGGGCCATCAGCTCGACATGAATTCCAGACAAACAAAGAGACTTGACTAATAAAGAACTAAAAGAAGACACTACAACTACAGCCATTCAATTAAGTTCCCCTTCCTATCAAACTTTTTACTATGGCATTACAAGATTAGCCTATAAGGATAATAGTCATTATGGCACTTATACTTCTGTAACACACCTAAGTTTTTATCACACAGTACAGTCTTTCTACTAGAAAATCAATAGATCATACATTAAATAATAGATCCCAAAATATAACTGTTAAGTTAACTGAACAAATACCTCTCTAATTACTCCCCTAGGAATCCATTTGTAACTTAATACTGAAACATTTTTTACTCAGGAAAAAATTATGAAGTTTGTAGTTGATACTGAGATCAGGAAGTGATAAAGGATAAATGGCATCAACAGGTTACACAGACAGCAATCAAACTACACACATGCCAACTTAGATAAAAGAAGACATTATTCATCAACGACCAAAGAATAATTGGAAACATCACCTGACACAACACAGTAATCAGTTACTTCTGATATATGCATTTGCTAGAGTATTAAAGTTATGACAACTATGGATGAATAGGCAAATAAATACTAGGAAAGATCATAATACCTCTCTATCTGCTCATTGAAGGATTGCTGCTAGAATATTATATCCAGTTCTGGTGTTCAACATTATGAAGCTCAGTTCCTTCAGATTATATGGTAGAAATTGCTTTAGTCAAGGAAATTGCAAAAGAGCTTCATTCTGACACACAAATCATACAAGTAAAAGGTTGAATCTTTAGATTCCTTAAATGCATACAAATATCTCCAAGACCTTTAATTTCCATTAATACTCTACTAATAGAATACTTCCTTAACTCTTTCAGTGGATTCCTCATTATTGAAAATTCTTAAAAGACAGCACAATGATTTTCCACACTGTATGCTCTTACTCAACTGCTGCTAACACACGTAATTCAGGGAAGTCCTAGGGAAGCTGGTTTTACACGTAAAGCTAGCCTCAATGATCACAACAATTCCCTTGGTCTTCACACAGTCAGATAGAGATGAGTGACGAGGCTTTTGTCTTTGAAAGTTAATTATACAAGCATATTTCATTATGAAAATGCAATTATCCTAGGCATATTTAGTTTTCTGGGACTGTCCTAAGTTCAGAAAAAACATTCCAGAGATCAATTGAAAAAATAAAACATGGCAGAACCATGAGACATGAAAAACAGTAAGTTTATGCATTACAAACATGGGAGTCAAGAGACTCTCAAAAATTATAAGAATTTCCTACACATCAGAGGAGTGGACAGTGTAAGATCAGCTTTTAACTATCTTCCAAACAAACATACAATTATTCCTAAAAACAAAAGGGCAAAGTTTCTCAGAAACCTTTACAGGTTTTCATTTTATCCCTTACTTAAATAATAAAAAGCATTGCATAACAGTTACGTGTTTTAGGAAGTATTGGCTGTATGTAAATAAAGACATTCAATTCCAAATCTCTCCAAATTAAAGCCTAGACTACAAAAATAATCCTGATTGTACTGTTCACCTATAACCTGCCATATCTGTATATTCTGAATGCTTGAACACTGGATCTATACAAATAATTTGTCTAAAACTAGAAGTTTTACTTCAGATTGACTGAGGAGTTTTAATTTGTAGATATGGAAAGTTACACATGACACCATAATGGCAAAGTGTAATAACCCTACATTGATAACACTATTCTCTAAGTTCTTGAATTTACATAAAGGAAATACAACTCTATCAACACAAGTTGTAAGTATTTTCCTTTTTTTTTTTTTTTTTAAACACCAACAGTCTTTACATTTGCTTGGAGCATATTCAGTTTTAAACTGTGGTGAGATACTTCTGCATTTTGTAATTATTATTTTAACAACTAATTTCTACTCTCTGCTATAAGAGCATAATTTGGACACACAATCATATGGCAAGCATAGTTATGAGATTTCTACTGAGAAACAGGAAACATTCAATGATATGGGTGAAATCTGTGTACAGTCGAGTTTTATTTTTTCAGTAATACCAGAAGTTAGAATAGAAATAATACAGTTACGAGTTGTAATAACTACATTCTTATTTATTAAGACCAAGATTCAGCTTTTACGTGTTCCAGAGCAAGGAGTATAAAAGCACTTTATAATATGTCAACACCAAATATGAGCAACATCTACTGCATGGCTACTCACATGTCAGCCACAGTCCTGATTCAGACCATAAATCAATTCTGTCCCAACCTTTACTCCAGGAAAAAGAAATATTTCAGTGAGCCATTACATGTTGATCCAGGGCCTCACAACAGAATTGAAGTATTAACTGCCAGTTCCAACAAGCCAGACAAGTACAGCTGCTCCTTGATTACGAGGGGAAAATTGACTGATCAAGGAAAGATACATACAGAAGCACTGCCACATGACTGAGGTATCCTAGGCTCAAAATTAATGAAATATATCAGAACAACAGGAAGAAATGTCCAGGATGAAATTAGCATCCTGCCCAAATTTCCTTCAAATTAACAGAGAAGAAAGTGCACCATCACCTCAATGCAGCCTTTCATGTAAAATGTTCTTCTTTCTCTTGTGTCCTCCCTGAACTGACAATAGGCAGGAAAACCTGTCAGCTGAGCACACAGGCTGCAGTAAATGAAAGGATCTGGTTATGACTATCTCAGCTGTGCATTCAGGGTGAAGTTGTATATAACAGCATGACCTAGCAAGAGTTATATATCAACCAAAAAACAATACAAACAACTCCCTTTTTACAATCATTCTCAGCCAAGTTAGTGAGTTGACTCAGTGTAGCTCAGAGATCAATGGACACTAGAAAAGGCTCAGGCAGAGAACATCATTTTCCACCTAAAAACAGCAGCCAACTGTTAGACTAGTTTAACAATAATGTGCAATTTCATCCACAGGAGCTAACGTGAAAAAATATTCTTATATCTATGTATATCCATAAATAAATAACAACCATCACCAGACAGTCAATAACAGAGCTGCTTTCCTGCACACATCTCCTTTACTGTGGAAGGGTCATGGTTTGCTCCTCAGCTTCAGCAGCAATTTCTTAGTTCTTGGCTGGTCAAGACAAGACCTGACTGTGTTAGCTAGCAGGTTGCTCCCACAAGACCAGTCAATCCTTTCTTCATACTAATCTATCCTGTGATTCTTTCAAGATTTTTCTTTAACCAGATGAATTATTCAACAGGTTTCCTCACTGGATACACTGTCTTGCTCAAAACTGTAAAACTGTAATTTTGCCCCAAACCATCATGATTATCACAACAATCTCTAGATTTTAATGAAAAAACACAAAACGCCACACAGAAAAAAATAGTGACCAATGTCAGTTCCTCTCCTTCAACTCTCAGAGTACAACATGACAGTTTGTTCTAGGCTGACTTGACTTAGGGAATTGTACTTTGATTTTATTTATAGACTACTGCAGATGGAAAATCGAAGCATCACATATGAACAGGGCATTCAACTCAATCAAACTCAAGGAATAGCACAGTCATTCTTTGTCTGATACATTTTCTAGTAGTTGATAATGCCCATTCTAGATCTATTAAGCTCAATATGCTGATAAATTGAAAGACAAGAAAATAGATGTTTCAAGGCGGCATATAACTCAAGAATACAAATACATTTTAAAAAGTCACCAGTTTGATGCTGAAAAGTATATTCTATTTACAGATCACTGCCTCCCTTTTTTTTAATTCTTCACCACTGCAAAGCTAGAGTCATACTTCATATGCTCAGAAGTCACACTGCTTGCCACGAGTGGCATTTGAAGCATTACTATGGCAACAAGTAAACTCGACAGCTACAAGACATATCCTGCTGATACACCACATAACCAAGCAATCTAATTCTTACTATGTTGAACAACATTGTATCAAATAAGTGTTGTTAAAACCCTCACAAAACGTTAGTACCCTGAGACAGAGCATGACAGAAGCAACAAATACCATCTAAGAATTATCTGGGAAGTGACAGAGAGCAGAACGAACCCCCTCTCAGAATCAATAAGCAGCTGTTGACTGAAGACAATTCCCAAATACTAAAAAGACACAAGTTCTGAAAGGCAAGATCTCTCCTAACTGTGGATGAGTCTAGTGGTACAAATTTTGTGTAACTTCAAGTTGTGAGAGAAGTGTATCAAAAACATAATAAATTTTTTCCATATAAACAGACTGGGATGACACAAAACCTGATTCTGTACGTTTTTCCGCATGTGAGCTCCACATTAAGACCCTGTCCCTGCACCAAGTAACAAATCCCTTTGCAAGACCCAGATTGAAAAATACAGCTACATATTAAAGAGACTTGACATCCTCTACAAGCTCTCCAATCAAGTTCAGCATGTTTTCATAGAATCACAGAATCACTAGGTTGGAAGAGACCTCCAAGATCATTGAGTACAACCCAGGCCTAACACCTCAACTAAATCATGGCACCAAGTGCCACATCCAATCTTTTTTTAAACACATCCAGGGACGGTGACTCCACCAGCTCCCTGGGCAGACCATTCCAATACTTCATCACCCTTTCTGTAAAAAACTTTCATTCTTCCTTTTTACATCAGACAGCTTTGTACTAGAAAGAAAATTACTCTCCTCATCAACACCATCCGTGATCTGGCAAACTTCATCCATGAAAGAGGCCTTCAACTCTTTCAACTACTACTTGCACTGAAATACAAGGCAATTGTACAAGCTACATACACACATTTCTCCAAAAGGAAGAATTGGTGGATAGAGTTCCTCATCAGTGCAATTCTCAATAATTGATTAATCTCTTCAGACAAAAAGCAACAGCATGAAATAACATTTGAGTGATGCAATTCCATGATGAAGAGTTCTCAAACACACAGGACAAGAACCACAGAAAAACATGCCTGAACCTAACAATGAAAATATTTTTAAAATTTTAACAAAATAGTTTTGTTAAAAACACTTAAGACTTCAGTTTCTCAATTTGCCCTCCTTTCTTCACTCCTCTCAAATTAAATCTTTTCCTTCTCCCCAAAAAACCTTCTCAAGTTTTCCAAGATTCATCTCCATTAATTGAAAAAAAATTAGAAAAATAACTGATCAAAAGTTACGACTTGTACAACATCTCAAAAATGGAAAGAGAATTCTCAACCAGATCAAGAGGTGAAGTGTCAGAAGGCCAGATTTTATTGCTTGAATTTTCTACTACTTTGGTTTCAAGACTAGTGACCTATTAGCAAGCTCATACAGAGAATGACAGACCATAAATTTAAATGGCTAAGAATGGCATCTCAATTTCATGAGCAGCCTAAAAAAAAATCCAAGTTACTAGATTCCCTCAAAAGCACACTACTGAACACCTAGCACTGAAGCAAGGAAAGGGGAATATTCTGACTCTACAATTTTAATAAATAAATAAAACTGGATAAGTAAAAGACTAGATATTTTCAAAGAAGTTATTATGAAAGAACATACAATATATAGTTACTAATATCCACATTAGATTTCTATTATTTTATTCAAAATTTCTAATGAAAAGAGGGAAGTCAACTCTTATTCTGCCACCACATGACAGGGAATACAGTACAAGCATTAAAGCACTCGTACGTGGTAAGTAGAAAAATGAAACTGCTCCATTATCCAACTGAAATAGTTTTTATTTCCACTTCTAAAAATTAACATGTTAAGTTCCCAAGTAAGTACCCTAGATACTAAACTCTTAAAGAAAAATAAATGCCAAGTAAAAGATTTGAAAAAGTTTCTTTCTCCCTAATCCTAAACAAGAAGTCAAGTTCATAACAAGAAAATTTTAAATAGACGTGACCTGTAGCTCTTGAATTCCTTAAGACAAACCTTGTATTTTGGCAATTTTGCATGTTTTTATTCTTGCCCACCAATACTTTAACAATTGGCCCTTCAGACTGATCTGCTAGATTCATGGCACAACACGCTGTTCTGTGAGATCAGTCAAAGGAAGTTCAGGTTTCTTGAGGTGAGAGTGTTTTCATAGAACAAGGAGTAAGGACAGTGGCCGGTCCCTGTACCACAACGCATCCCTGTGGGACCAGGACGAATCCTGGTGTCTTGTACTGAAAAGGCAGCTGTTTCTCCTCCCCTCCATCCTAACACAAAGGCTTTGTGTAGTGCTTCCCCAGAGAAAAAGAAACAGACAAGGCAAGACACAGGAATACACAGAAACTGTCAATCTCCTTTGTAAAGTACCAATTCATTCCCATTAGATAAACAAGCCCTTACTAAAACAGAAAACACAGTAGTATATTAATATACCATTCACTGCAACTTCACACACTAAACAAATGCTTAACCTTCTGTACATATATATCTAGCACTGGTGGAAACTGTTCGTTTAGAAGCCAGTTCTGAACAAGGAAAACCCTGCTCATATCTCTCTTCTGTCATACTCAAAAATCTCCTTGATATAATCAGCCACACGGAGAAAAGCCTCTCTGGAGTTTGTGATGTTAGAAGTATCAGAGCCTGCAGTATGCAGCAGCAGTACAGTGACTACACTAAACATAAGCAACGTCACGATATTGCAGCCGCTCGATTTGTTCTTCTCATTCTAACCTCATCCTTCCCAAACAGGAAGTTTAAAAAGATGCTGAGCTTCCAGTAAATAATGGTACATCAGGAATATATTAGAGAAGAACAAAGTATTTTTTAGGGATAATTTGTTCCATCTTCACATTTTTTAAACTGTATCTTGATGCACTGTTTTCAAAATAACTTTTGACAAATGACTACTCATACTATTGCAGTCAATCTTTCCTATATAAAATTTCATTGACAGGCCAAACAAATGCTAACAAGTATACCTCTGGTTTAACAAGCTAAGAAATTCTACTTTGTTAAACATAATTCACTCTGTAAAGCAAGTGAATCATCATCAAGAAAGTATTCAGGACAATATTAACATAAATAAAAATGCTGGTTATCTTTGTATCATGAATTCATATAATTAAGACTTTAGAAAAATTACCAAAATCAAACAAGAGCAGCAAAATAAGTGCTGATCGTTTGTTTTCTCAGCTAAAATGAACTAATGTACCTACAAGCACAGCTAGCATGTGTTCAACAGAGGCATGGCATTAACTACATTAAATGCATTTTAAATATCTACTCATTTTTTCCAGAGTCAGAACACGGAAATGAACCACACACTTTAAGGCTAACAAGATACTTAAATAGAGTATGATTTATTTTAAGGCTCTCAGCGTTCCTGCAATATAGTTTACTAATTCAGAACATTTAAGCTGAAATTACACTGGTCCTGCACATAGAGTCCAACTAAGAAAGCCACTACAGGCTATTTGGTAATTCATTTTCTATAGCTCTTTCCAGCTCAATTATAAATACGGTAGAAGGTTCTCAAAGGGCTGTGGTACACTCCCAGGTCATTCCTTTGTGTCCATCTCCCTCCGCCCCCACGATAATACATCAATATTATCATTATTTGTACTCCCGCCCCCACTTACACTAGCAGTTGTTTCCAACTGCTCCGGCTCGCACCAGAGGTTACAAACCTCGTAGCGAGCTTTGTCCTCTCATTGCTTTTGCTCTAGAGTGACAACAGAAGCCTAAGGATGCCGCTGCAGCTCCAGAGATCGTACGTAGACTCGGGAACGAGGTGCTTCCCCACTTCCTCTTTGTAAAGCCAAAAGTACTTGGAATAACGAATATTTAACGCCGTTCCACACGCAGTCCGTGTGTTCCCCTGCGCGCCGCGGTGCGCGCACCCGCGGCCTAGCCGGGCGTATCTGTATGCACGGATCGATGCGAGTGCCGCTAATGGCTCCAGCACTTAGAGCGCCAGGCGACAGACAGCCCGCTTCCCATCCAGCCGTGCCCACACAGCAGCCGTCACACGCACGCCACTACCCAGAGATGGAAATACAGACGCAGCTATTTTAAAACAGAGATCTTTCGCCGTCAGAACACGTAAATTTCTGTACCATTTGCCTTCTTGCAGCAAGTGGGAGGGACAAAAAAAAAAAAAAATTAAAAAAAATAAATAAAATCTCGTGCCTATAAATCTGAGTTCTCCGTAGAGGCCGGGGCAGCGGTGACTGCTGCTAGAGCCCGCCAGACCTGCAGACCTTAACTCCGCGGAGGGGATCGCCCCGTCCTGCCCCACTGGAATAAGCCCTTCCCGTGGCGGGCCGTGGCCCCCGGAGGTCCCGCGCCCGGCAAACTCCCTCTCCCGCGGGGACAGAAACCGCGACGCTGCTCCCACGCAGCAGCCGCTGGGGCCGGGCCGGCGGCCGCCGGAGCCCGCGGGCCGCGCCCCGCCGAGGCGGCCGGAGCGCTCGCGGGCACGGGGCGCCGGGGCAACGGCGGCGGCCGCGGCGCAGCAGCGCGAGTCCTCACCTGGAACGCGGCCGAGGCGGCGGCTCCTCGGGGCGGCGCGGCGAGTCCCGGCGGCGCCCCCGGCCCCACAGGGGATGGTGTGCGCGGCGCGGGGCGGGGGCTACAGCGGCGCCCCCCGGCCCAGCCTCCGCCCCATGGCGTGCGGCGCGGTCTCTATGGCGACTGCAGAGCCGGGCCGGCCCGCAGGGAGGGGTAACGGCAGCGCGCAGGCGGAGGGCGCTCAGCGGGTCACGGGGCGGCTCGCAGCGCTCCCCACGGGGGTTGAGCCCCTCGCCGCGGCCGCCGCCATCCCTGCGGCAGTGCCGGCCGGAGCCCGGCCGCGCTCGCCCGCGCCGCCGCCCCCGCGCTCGCCCTTCCTCGGCCGCGGCGCCACCGAGCCCGCTGTCCCCCGGGGCACCGCCCACATCCCATTTCCGGAGCGGTGATTGGGCAGCTGCGGCGGTTTCTCACGGGCGATTGGCTCTTCACGCGGTCAATCCGGGCGCCGGGGGCGGGCGCACCCGGACGCGGCGCTGTGCAGTGCGGGGTTGGTTGAGCCGGCGAGCAGGCGGTACAGCCGCGGCCGCCCCCGCGCAGCCCTAGCGCCGAGCCGCAGGATGGGCGCCGGACGAGCGCCCGTTCCCGACGAGCTTCCGAGGGGCAGCGCCCGTGCGGGGGCTGGCACTGGCCCTGGGCGCTCGCCGCCGCAGGGCCGCTGTCGGCGGGAAGCTGGGTCCTCGTTGCGGTGCCGCCTCCGCCTCAGCGGCCGGGGCCGCGCTGTCCGCACCTGGGCGGGCTGCCCGGGGCCTGATGGGCTCAGGCTGCTGCCCGGCCCCGGGTGGGGCGAGGGGGCTGAGGAAGGAGGGGCCGGGCCAGGGGGAGGCGGGTGACCCCGCGCCGCCGCGGGCACCTCTGTCCCCTTCGAGGGCACAGCAGGGCTGTCACCCCTGGGCTCCGCGCAGTGACAGTAGGAAACGGTGGCTGTGTCCCGTGCCTAGGTGAGTACGGCCTTCGAAGGGAAGGCTTTCCGCTCTCACAGGTGACTCCTTACTGCAGGCAGGGCTCTCGAGGCTCGTGAGGCCACGGAGCGGGCACTCCTCGGTGGGTGCCTTCATCGCACAGCAGCCCACAGGACGCGTTTGTAGGCCACGGTGTCAGCCCAGAGGCTGGATCCATCTGGCAGACCAGCATCCAGCAGAGGCCTGTGCTGCGGGAAGGAGGAAGGACAGATTTGCTGTGCTCACAGCAGCTTGTATGAAGTGAGTAAACACACCGTAGTGTTCCCCTCGTGAAGTTTCCTTAAGCGGGGGAAAAAGAAAAAAAAGAAAATAAAAAAAAAAGTGCTTTCATTTCCCTACTGCCAGCCGGATAAGAACATAGTGTGAATAATTTAAGGCCTTTCTCCATTCATCACAAGGAGATCACAGTTAAAGAGTAAGGTTAGGAAACAGTATCTCCTCCTGCTACTTTATGAAAAGGAAGATTTTAGCTCTGGTACTTAACCAGCGAGTTACCCAGAAATGGGAGCTGTGAAGCAAAGCTAGCAGCGAAGCCAAACAGTTGCGAATTGCTGTCAGTTTCAGGAAGATGCTTCTTCATTACCGAAGGACTTGCCTCAAGCACTGGGCCACCAGTCATAGTGGTGTGGATAAACACTGGTGATAAGCATACATTTCTCTATATGTAGTGAATGCATATGTATATTATGTGTCCTAACAATTGAAGTAGTTAATAAGAAAGCCAATAGAATGAAGAAAGGTTCATTTTGTGAATGGAAATGAACCAATGTTGATGGCAATAGGTGGAGAGAGTTGCTTTTTTTATACCCAATAATACATCTTTTCCTGGGTTACAAAAAGGAGTTACAGGTTTTGCTTACCTTTAAAAGGCACTTACAATTTCTCAGATGGAAAATATTCAACTGGAACTACATATTCCTTCAAATCTTCTTAAAGGCATTGCAAAGGTAACAGTTATTTGAGGATAAGCAGCTCTTCTTGTGCACCAAACAAATAATTTTTTCACATTCACTCAGAAGTAGACAGTGTTTTCCCTCCCAGATTATAACTGAGGGTGGATAAATACCCTAACCACCTCTTATTTTGGGTACTAAGTTTTGCCAACAAAACTTGCTGCATGCTAGATGTAATGAGGAGCTCATGAATACGAATCCATTTGTGAAGAGTGCTTTATTGTTCCCCAAATAATTAACGTTGCCTGAGGTCTACAATTCTTCAGGAGAATGTTCTGATTCAATTAAAGAGAAGGAAAGGCCTTAACAAACTTGTTTATCTGGTTTTTCTGTTTACCTGTTCATCATTTCAGATCCAAGGGGCATAGTTTCTCTCATCACTTTGGAACTTCACAAGTTAATTCATTATCTAATACAATTGACATGCACATTTTCATGGGAACCACGCAAGGTGTACATGTCTTCTTGCACACTGAAAGCTTTAAAAGACCAAACAGCCTTTCCTTCATCATCAGCTGAAGTGCAGTAAGCTGTAAGTTTCCAAATTACCACATGCTCTTCATAAGCAGACAAAACCTGAATGGTTCAAATAAAAGTCAAGCAGGGAAAAAAATAAACTAAAACTGAGTCTTTTCAAAAGGAAAATCTGTTTCCACTTATGTGAAGGAAGTCCTTAAAGAAAAGATCTAATCTTTTTTAACTCACTGCTCCAGAAATACACCAAGAAGTACTTCAAGGCTTTCTGTTCTACTATTTTAGGTTCAGAGATGTTGATAAGTATAACACATACCAGCGTTTCCTCTCTCAGTGCAGACTTGCAGCATATCTTTACCACTCACCAAAAAAAAACCCTAAACAACCAAACCCAAAAAACCACCAGCACACTAAAATCTCTACATAAATATGAATATGAAAATGAGCTACTCTAGTTTGTTTGGGGGTATTTTTGGTTTGGGTTTTTTTGATAGTACATGTAGTTAAGCACAGATGCATTGTGTTGATTTCCCTTGGAAAAAGGTACCCTGAGCCAAAAACAGTCCCATGCCCTTTGTTTAGCTCTTACTGTTGTTAGTTCTAGTTGGCTATCTCAATGTAACAATGTGTCTCTTCACAGCTGTTAGTCAGGCAGCTGTAAACCACAGCAGATGGGCACCTCTCTGTTCGTTCTGGAGATTTTTAGGTATCTGAGGTGGTGCAAAATAAACCAGTAAAGCAAACTGTCCTGGTTTCATATGGGATAGAGTTAATTTTCTTTATAGCAACTGGTACAGTGCCGGATTTAGTATGAGAATAATGTTGACAACAGGCTGATGTTTTAGTTGGGTTGGAGTTGTTCTTACTCTAAATGAAGGACATTTCAGCTCCCTGTGCCCTGCCAGTGAGGATGTGCACAAGAATGGAGGAGAACATGGCCAGGACAGCTGACCCAAACTGTCCAAAGGGGTATTTCATACCACAGAACATCATGCCCAGTATATTAATGGGGAAGGAGTTGGCCACGAGGTGCCAATGGCTGCTGGGGGACAGGCTGGGCATCGGTCAGTGGGTGGTGAATAATTGTGTGTGCATCACTTGTTTCTCTTGGGTTTTTGTCTCTTCGTTAAAATTATTATTAGTAGTAGTGTCTAATTATTATCTTTTATATTTTGTTTCAATTATTAAATTGTTTGTATCTCAGCCCATAAGGTTTGCCTTTTCTATCCGCTTTTTCCCTCACTGGGGGAGGGGTGGGGGAGTGAGCGAGCAGCTGCTGGTACTTACTTGCTACCTGGGGTTAAACCGCAACACAGTGTGTTGTTTTAATTCAATCCTAAAAGTCTCACTTGGCTGTAGACTGCAAGAAGAAAAGTACTGCACAAAAACTCTGAAGTTAGAGAGCAGGAGGATTCATTGCAGAAATTACTCCAAATCCCAAAGGCTTGCCAGACCAAACTTTATTATAACCACATAGTTGCTATGAAAAGATGTGAACAAAAAAACTTAATTGTTCTGGTATGTGCATAGCAATGAATATGATTTCCTAGTAAGTTTGACTGTATGACTGTAAGTTTGACAGTCATGTAAAGATATCCTTACATTTTAATATGAATCTTTTATATTTAATAATTATAAATATTATGCATTATTATTTAAGATTAAATGTAATAAATATTAAATTGTTTAATGAGGCAATAAATAGAACTGCTCTGAATTAAAAAAAAAAGATAGAAACAAGCCAGTAAAGACCAAAGTGGCAGCAAATTATTTCTGGGCACAACTAGACACAGCTTCAGCTTTTGTTATTTTTTTTAATTTAAAGAAGAACAGAGAACGAGAAAACACCCACATCTCTAATGGGGTACCCACTTCTAATATCTTTTTTGTTTGAAGAAATAGATCAGAATTTCCAGGAATGTCTATAGATAGAACAAAACTTTCTAATGCTTCCAACTTCTGGTTCCTTAGGCTTCATAGGGTATAGCAACGGAAAAATAAGTTTGCTTTCCTGGAAATCTTTTTTGCGTACTAAGAGAGATGTGAGAATTTTCATCATTAGTTTTTTGTCTGAACGGAATGATCTAATTTTTCTTCAAGGAATCTTGAAATATTTAAATCCACACCTATACACCTATGTCTATGATGGAGAAGGCTGACATGATTAACATTGTACAAGAACTTCTGAACTCTGCTGTTATTTTCTTCAAATAAACACGTATGGGAGTAGATGACTCATCCTACGAAGTCCAGACTCATTGCTTTCAAACACTTCCATTGCAACTTCCTTGCCTGGACTTTGGGGTCTTGGCGATACTCACTTATTTCTGTATGAGTCAGAAGTTCTGAATAATGTTTCTGCTTAGTTGACTACAGAAGACAAAGCTCCAGAAAAACTTTTGGGGAGTCAGATGTTAGGAAAAAGAAGAGAGAGAAAGAAAAAATAAAAGGAGGATATGGATAGCAAGATGCCCAGACTTCATAGAGATAGAAAATTCATAGGTTTGGTTACTCACTAAGTTAACATACATCAACTCTTAAAATTGAAAAATTGTTGAAAATTTTAACAAAAATTAATATATAAATGGAGGAACAATGCTTTCACTGAGGAGTAGAAAGGTAAAAACATTTGATTAGCTCATGTTTCTGGCAAAAGTCAAGGAGCAAAGGAAGTATCGGCCAAAGATGTGAAAGCTCCTACCACATTTTGTAGATGTTTAAACAGGTATCTAGTTAATAGCAAATGACAAACTAAAGACCTTGAGACATCTGGTTCAGCCTTTTTTCTAGGTAAGGACCAACTCTCCCTACAATACTCCTGGCCAGTGTTTGTCAACCTGTTCTGAAAGTACTTCGTTGATGGAAATCAAGGGGTATCTTATGGGCTGTTTCACTATGCTCACAAAAAGAATTATTTCACCCATTATTCTCCTCATATCCTATCACCAAAGGAATTTATCCTTTTCCTCTGTGCAATTACCTATAAAATTTAACTTGAACACTATTTTCATCTCTCACCATCAGTCTCCTCTACACTAAGGCATCTGAGTTCCTTCAGTCTTTTTCCACAAATTGTGATTTCTCGACACAGTGTCAATAAGCATGAAGTCACCACTCAGGGGACAGAGGGATCTTGGAAAAGCCCTAAGAGCACTGCATCTGGCTTCTGTCTATTTGACAGTTTCAGAAACTCCTGTGAGTCTTTTTCTTTTTTCCCCCCTTGGTAACTGTCTTTTCTTTCCAAAAGACTCTCAAATTCCCTACGATATGTCCTGAGTAATACTGTTCAGTTCAAATGATGTCTGGAGTGTGAAAAATAGCATCAACATCAGGTTTATAGAAAGCTGAGAATAGGTACTGATTAGTTTAGGAGGTCTTTTGAGGAGAAATGTGACAGTGTATGTCTGACTACTTTGCTAGGAGAAGAAGGGTCAGTTGGTACTATAGTGCATCAAAGTATTGATGCTATGAGATATGGAATTAAAAAAGGAAAATCTTACCTCATTATGTAAAGAGAATTCTGCTGCCAGGCCTCATTTTATGTGTATAATTCCATCCTGCAAAAAGCTTCCTGGTACCTGCCTGGCTTGTGAGGACAAGATCCAGAGTGAATAAGGTACAAAAGTGAAAAGCAAGATTGATGCGTGGTCTAATTATGATTAAGTTTGTAAAAATGGATTCCAGTCTTCAGAAAGAAGTTACAGCCGAGATGGAAGTTTTAGGTTACACATGTCCACTTCCATCTGTACTATAGACTGCTGGTCTGATTTTAAGGTGAATACACTATTTCTGTGCCTTAGTTTTCCATTTGTAATGACTCACCGTGAGTCATGAGTGGATGACTCAGAGATTGTGGACACTACAGCTCCTATGGATTGAAATCAGAGCCCGCCTGACAGGTACTGATATGGATTTTCCTGCAATGCACAGGACCCCGAACGACAAGCTGTACACGTGTGCTACCGTTCATGCAGGCCTGCTGTAATTTCCTTTTCTGCCTGAGACTGATTTCAGCATCCATATTGTTATAACCTTTACACATCTGAAAAACGAAATATTTCTTTTTCTGATTTGTTTCATCTGCGGTGTTCTTCAGGCAATTAGATGAGCAACAGTTTTAGTATTCACATTTTTCATGGAACATAGTACAGCGGATCTTCTGGTACAACTGTATTACAGCATAGAGCTGTAGTTGTGAAAAAATATAACTGAATTCATTTTCAATAGGCTTTGTGTCATTTTAATATAAAAACTGTGTCCTTTTAAATTATTGACTATTGCCATTACTTCTTGCCTTTAATTTTGACATTCCCTCTGCCTACTCTGCAGTTCCATAAGAATTTCAGATGTTGTGACTTAACTTAGGTATCTTTACTACAACAAGCATAATCATCTAAATACCACTATACTTCCTTTCTAAAAGTTCAAAATTGTAATTGAGAAATAGATGTGCTTCAAAAACTCAGTTACTTTTATTTGCTTAATAACTTAATTCTCTAAGTGTCTACCATGTGGTTCACAACTTTACAAAAGCCAAAAAAACCAGATGGTTGTTCATGTCCTCTCCCCATTCTCACATATCAGTGAGGATCTCTTCCTGAATATGCACTTGCCCCAGCTCAGAAGGAAAGGTTGTATAGTTGTTGCTTCCATCAGACTCACCAAGTGCCTCCAAGTTTAGTCCAGTACTCCAAAATCTTGTATCATTAGTTGTCATTTACATTAAATACAAGGTGAAATGACAACCCATCCAAATATAAAAATAAAATATTAATATTTGGAAACTAGATGTAAAATTAAACACTGCATTATCCCAACTAGTTATTTCATTACACTGATTCATAACACATCTATCCATGCCTGTGGACTTATATAAGAACGGTACTAAATAGGTAAGTAATTGGGCAAACATTAGTTAAATTTACCTGTTTTGGATCCTAAGCCATAGCACAGCACTGTTAGCAGGAAAGTGTGTGATCTCCTTCTATACCACTGGGTGATAGATGCAAACCTCCATGTACAACCACTCCTGCAAAGTTACAAAATGCTACTCCATGGTCGTGATGTCCAGGCTCCCCAAAGATCTGCAAGAAAGTGCATCGTGGTTAATTATAAACTGCCATAACACAGAATCAATTTCTGAATAATTCAACTTTTGACATTTTGATATTACATTTGCAGCTGAAGCCATTTCCAAATATGAGACGGAACAAAAAACACAGGTAGCACAGGCCTCTAACTGCATGATGATTAGATTTAAGTAATTTCTTATAATGGGGCATTCTTGAGCTTCCGTTAGCTGTGTGAATGACCTCTAATCTCTCTAACACAAATTTAAAAGGGGGGGAAAAAAAAGTGCTTCTTGCTGTGTATTGTAGAAAAAGCCTTAGTACAGCAGCACTGCCATCTCCTGCTTGCTTCCATGCATTCCAGTCTGAGGTTTGTGTTGCAAAGCAGCCACAGGGAAGGTGCAGTTTTCTGCTACTAGGTAACTGAGGCAGTAACTTTTTCAAATACTCAGGGATAACATGTTTGGAGTTCTGCACATGGGAAGAGTTTTCACAAGCGAACTTTTTTTAAGCATAGAAAAGTACTTCAGCTATTTGTCCAGGATTTCTGATATATCACATCCCATCCTAACTCAAAATGTGTACATTTGTGTACTTGTGCTGTACCCAAGGAATACATTACACCTGTTGAATATGCTTCCGTAGAGTTGATCTGTACACAAACCAACACATTTGAACAGATCTAAAATATTCCCGTGGTCTGCACGAGTGCTGCAAGTCCAAAGCATGAATGACTCGTGCACGGGATTAATTCAATGCAGATGGGGTGTATCTGATCATACACAAGCATTTGTGTGGTCCATATGCAGTAGGTCCAACAGGTCCCAGATGTATTACATGTGCTCTGAACCATTAGGACACAGGCGAGATAGAGCCAGTGTACTGCCAGAACACAGAGTTAGAATCACAGTCACAGCAGGGTACTGGTTTATTGCTTATCATAAGCTGGGAGAGGACAGTTTATGCTTCTGAGAATATTTCTGCACATTTACAATGCCTGATGCAGGGTCTCTTGCAGTCAGTCACTCAGTGAACTCTCTCTGCTGTGCTAAGGTGTTAGAGATATGGACCCTATAGCTCAAACCTGGTCCTGCTTAGGGATTTGATTCTGGTACTGACATCACCTCTAAGTTGATCAAGCACTGCTGCAGACTCAGCTTGTTGCCACCACTGTTGCCAGTTCAAACCAGCCACATCTGTCCCACAAATTGCTATGTGCTAGGCTCAGAAATGCCAGAGGATGAGACATTTGCTTTTGTTTCTGGCTTGGAATAGAGCTAGGTAAGAGACTAGGACAGAGGTTTCTACTAGATTGTTCTTGAACCTGGAAAGCTTCCCAAACCAGAACCTACTGTGAATCATACAGGATGATCCAATTGCTCTTGGTTACTTGAATTCTTTTCTTGGACAATCACATTCAATACACAGAGAACAGAAAATTGCATCCAAAGCAACAAAATATGGAATGATGGGTAAGGAACATAATAGTGGATGATAGTTGCCCAAGATGCATTTTCCCTTCCCACAGAATCACAAAGAATCACAAAGTTTCATTATTCTATTTCTTCTCTCCTTTGAAGGCATATTTATTGTTAAGAACAAGTTAAGAGCTGTTGAAGACATTAGCAGGTACTGAAAACTGTTCTGTTGCTTACTAGCCCAAATCTCTAGCAGGGTAGAAAGGCAGAAGAAAGTCCTATAAACCATTTTGTTGGTGAAATCTCAGTTCACACTCAGTTAATTGGCCTGTTTTGCAGGATTTAATCTGGTGGCATAAGAACCTCGAAATAAATCTCTTAGCTACGATTAGAGATGAAGGAGAGATTAGCACAGGCAGGACAGTTGAAGTGGTTTTCTCCATCTCCACTGGTGAGTCTGTATGAAGACAGAGCAACTACAGAGACACCAGGAAATCAGTATTTCAGTCATCCTCAGGATGTCCAATTCAGGCATTTTCTCCCTTGTATTCAGCAAGTTACCAGTTTCAAGATCCTGTTCAGTCCTCTGAAGCAGGTTAGTGGTTTCTTTTATAATGTCACAAATAGCAATGTATGTTTAGGAAAACAGCAGATTTTAGCAAAATCAGTATGAAAACATGGGGTTTGTTTATGACAAAATTGCAACATTTCTCTGAACAATTTGTATCTAATAAGTAAATAATATAAGCAAATAGCTGTACTATGTCTTGTTCAATATAGTTAGGGGAATTTGATAGTGAAGAAACAGCTAGGTGACATCTTGGAAGCAAATTGTATGGTGATGGAAGCTGTATTTAAAGATAAATTTGTAGATAAATTTGGATTAGACAAAGAAAGCTTGAGAACAGTATTGATAGTATGGGAGAGATTTCCACATTTATTTAGCTTCTTTTGTTGAAAGAAGTATTTCTTCCTTTATAGAATAAAATCCAGTTTGCTCTCCCATAGCTAGGGAAAATACGTCTGTGTGTATATAATTCAGAACTCTGGAGTGGCTCACATTCAAAGGTTTCTAAGAACTATGACAGAGGCATTAGTTCCACTGAAATGCTGGGAGCATTTGTGGCTTTACAGTAACCTACTGACAAATATGACTTGGAGAAGAACAGACTTATGTTGCAGAGCATGACTTCTAGTTCATAATTGCAGTTCAGTTCTTTCAGCTGGAAAACCTTTCTTCATGGTGCTCAAAAGATTCTACTATGCAGCTGTGTGTGTTGCAATAGATTTTACACTGATAAATATATTCAGTACTTTATTAAACAGTTAGGGAAAGAATAATGCTATGGTGTAATTACAAAATTCATTACGGTGCGAAGAGAGTCTTATTATCTGAAATAAATTCAGTAAACTGTTACCATGGGTGAAAATCTTAAGTTAGGAACAAGGAACAGAATAGGTAACTTGCTCTTCTGTCCCAGACTCAATGCAGTCAAGGTTTCATGAGAAGCATAGTGTCTGCCAAAGATCAATCCCAAGCATATCAGTGACAGCCTGGTTCAGTTAACAAATGATCTTTGAACTACAACAATCAGTCATTCCATCCCTTTCCTCTGGCACTAAGACTCCATGAAATCACAGATCTTATGTTGCTGGTGTAGGTAGCACTGTTAAATAAATGTCAATATTCTGTGAAATCTCATCCTACAACAATACTAAGAATTCACAAAGAAAGCTAAGAATACCTCATGAGAATTTCTGGAGACAAGGAGTTACTAGGAGAATTTTCTTGCACAGAAATTTTTTACTTTTTGAAACTTCAGGCATCTGAAAATTGGGGATGGAGCTATATCAGAATAGCTACATGAGATTGAATGTATTCCTGCTTACAGAACTCAACTTCAAATTTCTTTATGTCTAGAATATAACAAAGTCTCAAATCTACATTTTCCAAAAATCAACAATCTCTGGAGTAGAGGAATTTTAACTAGAGTAGAACTGTTTAAACTTTTGTCCAGATGTTAAAACAAAATATGTTTAGCACGTAGTGTGTTTTCAGTGACACTGTAACAAAATGCGTGCTGAACGATTTTGAGGCATTATTCAAATATGTACATGTGTTTCACAGAAACAAACAGTGAGTGATGCATTCATATGTGCTGGCCATTGAACGTGAACTGTGTATCAGCAATCAGTAAATTTCACATCAGATTCTCTCTCTTGTGAGCTCTGAAGCCTGAGTATCAGGGGCAAATAAATCTCTTAGCAGCCATCACTTACAGCTATTTAAGGTCAAGTCACGAACGGCTTAACTGGTGAAGCAATCAAAGATACTGTCTCCAGGCTTAGCAGGCTTATTCAGGCTGTCAGCTGAACTCACAGGGAGGCTTAATTCTGTACCAGCAGAGCATGATCCCTTCAAATGAGGTCTGAACAATACTGGAGAAGAATGGTGTGAAGCAAGCGTTGTAATTTTATAAATGACTATTCTCTGGACATCTCTGTGTCTATCATTTATATGATTATCACAATATGATCACAATCAATATTCAGCCATAACTGACAATCAGCCTTAACAATCATTAAAATTAGGACCCTGTTTTTAAACTCAGAAAGCTGCTGGCCTCAACACCTTTGGAAATAGACTGGTAAGGAAAAATACTGTGCATTTTGCACACTATTTTGTGTATTGTACAAAAGATACATGGAGCTGAATAGCTTTGAGGGGAATTGCTTTCTCTGTAAATGCGGGAGAAAATAAATGCCACTTGAATTCATTAGATCTCACAGGCCTTAAAATCTTAATGTATGAAGATATTTAACCATATCCTAATATGAATCACACAACCTACTCCTTGCCTGTACAAATAAAACTCATTCCTTCCGACGTAAACACAGGAAGACGCTGGGATTCCATTACCTTTTTAAACTGCACTCTGCAACAATCTGCTTACCCAACACTAAGCTTCACTGCAGCTGGGGATCCTTTACAGGGTCAGTGTAGCCCTACTTCTGTCCAGCTTGTCTGTCTGCAGGTGTTTTTCATGTTGTTTTAGCTGATGTAAGTTTTATTCAGTAATAGCATCCACTAACTTTGAAAATATTACGCTGCTTATACATCTCTATTTCCCCAGATTTAAAGGATTACAATTTACTGTTTATAAATGTCATTGTATTAGTGGAATTAGATGGCTGTTTAATTATATAATGCAGAGTTTTACGGTATAAAATCACTCTAATGAGAGTTGTCAAATTAGGAACAACACAAGCAAGTTTTCTGGAGAGGAAAAAGAAGGCTGTGTATGTGTTTGTCTTGTTTCTTCAACTTTTGAACACAAACCTGACCATAATGCAGGAATCTAAGAATAAAAAATACCTATAATTGTTTTAAAAAAATACAGGCAACAAGTAGAAGGGAAAGACACTGGGAGTCTTCTGAAGGGAAAGACAGCAGACCAGTTCACTTTTAAATATCTTTTCAATATCTGTGCAGGTCTGCACAGAAAATTGGTCCTGACAAAAATTCATAGGGATCCAGTCTCTGTTCATACTGTTCACTTATTTTTAATTGCTCTAGTTGGTCCTTAGAATTTATTTTTTAAAGTGATTCACATTGTTATGAAAGTTAAGTAATAAATTCACTGGGGCACTCTCTTGGCAGGACTCAGAGTGCGTGAGGCTGTACAGGAAGTTCTTTTGTAGGCTCTATAAATACCTGGTCAAACAGACAGTAATCTCTCTCCCTCTTCTTCAGATTTCTACTGCACGCCTTGGATCCATGCTCCTAATCAGCTTACAAGCTTCGCTTGACCTACGCTTATTTTCCTAATGCGTGTCTGACTATGGCTGTCCTCAAAGTCAAATTCACCAAAACCAAGAGGGACAAATTGGCTCAGATCTTATGGATCCTCAACTGGGTTTCTGTAGTGAGCGGGATCATTCTCTTCAGTCTTGGCCTCTTTCTGAAAATAGAGATCAAGAAGCGCAATGAAGTGATGGCAAAAGGGGATATCAACTCTGTCCCCAACATGCTGATCTCTGTAGGGGTCATAGCATGTATCATCAACTTTCTGGGTGGCAAAATCTGCTATGACTGCTCAGATGCAAACAAGTTTTCTCGATGGAAACTAGTGATGCTGCCATACATCGTATGTACCTTCTGTTTTACCTTCTGCATCCTGGTGGGTGCTCTCATGTGCTACACCATGAGGAATGAGCTGGAAGAGTCTCTCTATCTGGGACTCAGGGATGCCATTAAGTTCTATAAAGACACAGACATACCTGGGCGATGTTTCTTAAAGAAAACAGTGGATTTGTTACAAATTGGATTCCGTTGCTGTGGAAACAATGGCTTTAGAGACTGGTTTGAAATTCAGTGGGTATCTCCTCGTTATCTGAATATGGCTTCCAAGGAGGTTTTGGAGTAAGTATTTATCAGTCGTAACAAAAACTTCTAGGAGAAAAATTCCTTTGAGACTGGAAAGCTCTTTTTTCTGGACCTTTGTATCTTAATTTAAAAAATGTAGAATGACCAGGTTACTCACAAAATATGCTAAAGACATGCACAATTGAAAGTTGTCTTTTGCTAAGCCTTTAGGGATGCTAAGCAAAGCAAAGACGTATCTCCTTTTTCAGTGTGGTGAACTAGCTACCTCAAAATTTTAATTTAATTTAGAGTGAGCTGATAATAGTAAGAAAAAAAGGACTGTACATTACACAGTCAATTCTAAGCACTGTAAGACCCTTCTTCTTCAAGGTATTAGACTTTGCAATCCCAAGTTCAAATCTGTATGTTCACATGTGAGAAACTGCCAACCAACACATGCACTGCATAAAAAAGCAGAAATCCCCCCTTTCTTTTTGGTGGTGCTTCACATGATGCAGCAACTGTGAAATTACATGCTCAAAAAGAAGGGTGGTAATAATTACAGACAGGGTAAAAATTAAAAACTTTCAAAAGTAGACAATCCAGTTTGTAATAATTCTTCTAAAGCTGAAAAAGGTCTTCACTGACAAGAGAGGAGTAGCTTTGTACTCCCAGGAAAGACAAATGCAAAGAGCTTGACTGGCATTTGTCAAATGCTGCATTTTGTTGAACTCAAAAATCACTGACAATAAAGCCAGAGGAAGGGAGGCCAAAGGTCTTAATTTTACAGAATCTGCAATTTGAAACTGCAATCATAGCAAAGCGTATATGGAGAGCTGGAAATGTACCAGAGGGCAGGACCTAGGAGAATACAAACAAGCGGGCATCAGCATACAGAAGACACTTGTCCGTGGAAATAAAGCAACACAAGCATTCTCAAGAGAGAAGTTAGAAAGTGTCAGAACAGACTGACCCAGAGCTGTTTGAAGTCTTAGGTCTATGCAGAAAAGTGACAACAAAGACAGTCCCCAGGAATTATGGAGTAGTAGCTTAGTGTGAGGTCAAAAGTAAAATATGCTGCCTTTTGTTTCCGTGTGACAGACAGAAACAGTAATGTTTTACCCAGGGTCTTAACTCAGGTGTGTTTTCTTCTGCAGGTTCACCTGTGCTCTGCCATTGTTTTGAGAACACACTATCAGTCAGCTTTTGCCCCATTTAGGCAGAAGGTGACAGTGAACTGTGTGTGAGGAAAGTAATTTCTGAATTTCTTTTACTGTGGATAGATTGCTTAATTTCATCTTGGCAGAATCCAAGTTGGTGCTGTATAACAAAATTATACCATGACTTCCAAAAATCTGGTACTGAAACATTTGATATGAAACCATTGGAAACAAAGCCCAGCTGGTAATGTTCTGAAAGGATGGAGAAGGAATCAAGTCTTTCTTGGTTTCAGCTTCTACTCTGTGTCAGTTAATAGTTTGTAGATCAAGAGGCAAAGCAAGTAAGATCTGACATACTGTGAACTCCCATGCAACCTTTGCAAAACTGAACTTTTCACCTTTGTACAAAAGCCTCTTCCCTCCCCCCTCTTCTACAGCTCTATTGCCAACACCACAATTTGACAAGATATGGAAACAGTCAGTGGGAGTGGTAGGAATATGAGACAGGTTACAGCAGTACAATGCTACCATTGCTTCGGCTGGGATAAAAATCATCTTTGCTCAAAAGCCAATTTTTGCTTTACAGTTGAACTGCAACAGCAAATAGCAGTGAATGTCTTGCTCCACCAACGCTTTTACTGAGATTTTCCCTTCTGACAGGACCAAGATACTATTAAGTACTAGGGCACAAATCAAATAATTTTTAAATTTGCCACTAGCAGAGGAAACACAATGGCAGGAGGATATAACCCAAGTCTGGAAACTGCTACTGTTGGCAGTAGAAAGAGGAATCCTTTTTATAAAAAAAGAAAGTATTCAAATTGATGCTTAGGATCAAAAGAAAACTTAAGACCCAGTTTAAGAGGTGGAGTCCTATATTGGGGTCATTAAATATATATAATACCCTGAAACATAGAGGGCATTTTGCCAGCCCAGGTAAGATCTTCCCTGTCACGATGTGCCAGTCTTCCTCTCCTCTACAAGTTTTTTCTCCTCTCACATTGGAGTCCTTTGGTTTGTGTCTCTCTGGCTCCTTTCCCCTCCAGTGCCTGGTTTTACCTATGCCCACGATATGGCTCACACACTTCAGTCTACTTTCAGTAAGATTATTTGGACTCTTTTGCATTTATTCCATTCTGTTGCCATCACCAGGGATATGATGGCCACAAAATGAAAAGCTAGACTTGAAAATGGAGAAAAATTCATGCCTATCCCACTCCTGAGTGGGAAATGGGAGATGAACTTCCTGGGTTACCCGAAAGATCTGTTTTTGAGAGGATTTTAAGTAAAACAAAACACACTACAACCCAAACAAAAAAGAGAGGGAAAAAAGGACAGTAAACAAAAACAGGAGATTGTATTTAGTAGGCTCACAGCAATAAAATAAAAGCAATTATTCTGCCATCACAGCACTGCCACAAATACTGAGCTTCCTAGCAGCTTTTGTTTCATTTGAAGGTTACATTTAGTCCCAAATTCCAGATCAAGACTAGACCACAGTGTTTCTGCTCCTTCTCTTTACTTGATGAGCTTCTTGTAATGATTTCCTTCGCTCTCATTTAGATCAGCTGTAATGGAACAGGAAAATATTATTTGCAAATATTAATAAAAAAATGAGATTTGGAAAGCATTAGAAAATTTACTATTGGCAAACAGTGAAAACTGGATATCTAAGTGAAAGTTGTCTTTCATGTATTCTGGCCCCCTTACAAAGGGTAAAGGGCCTGGACTTGATAAACCAGGGCATGGTTCTCACCCATGGGACTGTCTCAGGAAATCAGCCTTTTCCACTGAGCACGAAAATAGATAACATGCTTAGAGACTGCTTCCCCAAGGTGTGAGAGTGTCTCTCAGCATTTTAGATACTGTCCAGTTTCTGGAAAATCTCTTTCTCTGAAGAAAACTGATATCAAGGATTCATTTAACTTCCAGAAAATCTTGGTTAATATGAGACTGTATTCTCTTCCCATCCTATGATTTTTTTTTCCTATTCCTCTTCCTCTTTCACCCCTTCTTTTCCTCCTGATCTTACAGAGGAGGGAAAGGAATAATTTTTAGCAATAAATACATTTCTTAAAGTTACAGAAAGTGAAGTTACAAGAAGTAGAAACTCCCTTGTGAATCAGTCTCAAAACACGTGCTGGAGCAGCCCCTGCAATGGGTACAGTGACAAAAGGCCAGCAGATGATTTCCAGTGGATCCTATGGCATACTAAGTTGTTCTTGTATTAGGATCTCTTTCATGGAACAATTGTGTTGAAAAATCAGTCCAGAAGAAGTGAAACACAGGATTTCCAGGGATATAACTTCCACTAGAATTTCACCAAGCTAAGTTCAAAAATTGTCTTTAATACTCAGTACAAAGGCAACATGTGCCTGAACACTGAACTCACATCTTGTGGCACAGAATGAAGAACCACATGAGGTACTGTGCTATACCACACTTAAATACAGCAAACCCAATGTTCAGTTTTCCTGCAGTAAACAACTTCTCCAGTTGAAAGTATACTCATTTTCCTTTTGTTATGTGGGAGAGGCCTACATTGCAGCAGAGCTGTGTTACTACCTTCTCTAAAATCCCAGGCACTGCCTGCTGCTGCCACCAGGTTTGTAATGGCCAGACTTTGTCCTGTTGCAGCCGTCTGAAGAGCAATGTTGATGGGAAGTTCTTGGTGGATGGAGTCCCCTTCAGCTGCTGCAACCCCAGCTCCCCACGGCCCTGCATCCAGTACCAGCTGACGAACAACAGTGCTCACTACAACTACGACTTCCTGACAGAGGAGCTCAACATCTGGATGAAGGGGTGCAGAGAGGCCCTGCTGGATTACTACACTGGGATCATGAGATCCATTGGCATTGCAGCATTGCTGATTTGGTTGTTTGAGGTAAGTCTCACAGAAATGGTCTCTATCAGATAATTCAGTCTTCTGTGTCTCTAGGATGAGAAACAATGATGGTGTAACACATGAGAAGTGCTTCAGGAAGCACTTCAGGAATGTTGCAGGATTTCCTTTAGTAAAGAAAACTTTCCCAAAATCCACAGAGCAGAAGGAAAACTTGTTGAGGATGAGAACTATCAGAAACCATGTATATAACTCTGTGTATTTATAGAGCTCTTTCAACAGAATATAGCATATTCCCTTCCCTGATGCATTTATGGGATCAAATACAGGATGATACATGCCATGACACAACTGCAAGAAAATTTGGTAAGAAGGTCTGAGTGTTAAGCCAGTTTTAACAAATATATAAAATATGATATAATACAAAATATAGAATATAAAATATAGGTCTTTGGCTCAATGCATTAATTTTGTTTATAATTAAAATTGAGCATTATCTCAAAGCCTCCTTTTTATATCACATCGTTTCACCATATAGATAGTATTTACAATTGTGGCATATCATCCTTTTACAAGTAGATTGTACTGCTGGTTATGCAATCAAAATAAGTGCACCACAGGCAAGTTACATGCCTGCAAAGCTGCAGTGTTCCTGCTGACGTCTGCAGAGTTCTCTGGATGTTGTCATCTGCAAGTAAAGGACCCCGCAATGGTACAGGCTCCAATACAGTTTTCTTACCTTTTTAGTATGTTTTAGTTTTCTGACTGTTGCTTTATTGCATAAATATTAGCATTGTAATTAAAGTAGTTCACAACAGCCCTCAGGCAGTGCTAGGTGGGGTTGTGGTGCCAGAAATGACAAGCCTCTGAAGCATATGAAAAGCTGTGAGCCAGCTCTCTGTGCTCCCTTAAATATTGATAAGCTGATCTTGATTCCAACAGAACTATGCAAGTGAGGCTTTTTCCTAAACTTAGACATGAGCCTCTGCTACAGGCCATCCTTCTTAATTTTCATGCCTTGGCATGTAGAGGACACATATGGCTTATATAGGAATGATTAAACCTCCTTGGAAGAAATATTGATTTAATCAATGTCAGTGGGAAAAAAAAGCCACTGAAATTAACATACTACAAGTTTTTCTTTCCCAGTGACTGATGGTTCCATTAACTGATCATGCATTCTACATCAATTAGTTGCAGTCTCTGAGGCTAGAAAATTCACAAGTAATTCTAGGTATTTATGTACTAATAGTATGCAAGGGGGATTGCTACCTGAAGAATGAAGAGAGAATCAATCCATCGCTCCCTGCTATCTTTCTTTTAAAAAAGTAATTAATTGGAAAAGTGGTTAGATATATTGCTAGGATAAAGAGTCTGTCTGCTTTATTCAGTTATGAGACCTGTAAATACACAAGTCAGAAAACTGATTGAGTGATAGGACTGAGGCTGCAATTTCAACTGTTTATCCATTAACTTTCTTACAGCTCTCTGTACTGATTGGTGTCCGGTACCTACAAACAGCCATGAAGAATGTCCTTCTGCTAGGAGATCTGGAGGGTGAATCAGATGGTTGGTTACTAGAAAACAGTTTTGTGGAAACTGCCAAATACAACATTAACATCATTAAGAACCTCGGCAAAGCCAACCAGATCTCCACTGTCTCAGGCATGAACGACCCCAACATTAACGTTCAAAACACAGACTGTGACAAAACTAATATTACAACAAAATCTATCCCTGCAGCTAGGTAGGCAAATCTTCCAAGAAATAACATCACAATTGTAGCTTTGCTCTATTACAGTCCTACAGTCACCAGATTTTATCTGGTGGGGAAAAAAAAGTAGAAAAACTAGTAAAACAATTGAACAAACCACAGACTGGTGACAACTCCAAAAATGCTGATACTTCTTTGGATGGATGTTTTTACTTGTGAAATCCCTGATTCTCAACACTGCACAAAACTTCTGGAATTTTCCCCACTTTCTCTCCTTTACTTACAGACTTCTATCATGGTCTGAATGCATCAGAATAATCATTATGCACAAGCAAATATTTCAGACAGGATGGGTCTACATGTACTAACATACAGATTAGTTGAATAGGTACCAAAGAAGTTTGTCATTACACCTATAAAAATCCCAGGAGCAGGGAAATCCCAGAAGAATTTATTACACCGGGTAAAAAGATTCTTTACAAAAAAGACAAAAACTGAAATGAAGATTCTGTTGGTGCAAGTTGGGAAATAGAAATTTTAACAAAAATATACATATATTACAGCCTAAAATAACCCACCAGAATGTGAAATTCAGGTGAAGGCAATAAAAGCTACCACAGAAGCATTTCACTTGTTTTTCCCAAAATGTCTGAAGTATCTTTTCATTTCCCCCCCTCCAATAGTTTAGAGAAAGCCAGTTACCTCACTTTCTTGAAAGTCAAAGGGTACAGCTGAAAGGAGTTCTCTGATTAAGGAAACTGCCAGCTTCTGCAGGGATATTTAAACTTCCAACTAGCATGTGATAGCACAAGTTTTAAAACTAGTAGATTCTTCCTACAAAACAAACACTGATGATCCTAGATGCTGGAAAGCTCCTCGTTTCAAAAGTACTTACCACGCTGATCCAGGGTGGGAAGGTAAGGGATTATTTGAAATCAATGAAGGCAGACAGATGGACATCACGCAGCATCACGCCCCTGGTACAATGCTCAGGAGCTTTGCTGATGCATGGAGTGAAAGCCTTCAATGCCCACAACACCTGTAGTTACAGGATGCCCTATGACTGTAATTGATCATTAATAGTCAGTAGGAAAAAAGTACCAATACAAAACAGAGGTGGAAACACCAAATAAAATATTTTACTTGTTACTCCTGTGAGTGCATTCCTTGTGGATAATCAAGTAAAAGAAGTTTTATCACTGAACTATTTGAAATAGAACCATTCCTGCTTTTGAAACTGCAGATTAACAGTAAAAATTTCTTTACCTAAATACTGTTGTATTCCATAACACTAGAAAATGCAAAACTCGCAGTATAAGGCTATATTGTAAATAAATTGTGCAATGTAATAATCCACAGTGTAATTCAAGCAGGCTATGTGCATGACCATAATTTCAACTGGAATTCCTTCACTGCCTAACATGTTAGCCCTACACTTAAGTAAGTTAAAACCCCTTCAAAGAACTAAACTTGTAAGCTGAGAGTTCCTTCTACAAGAACTGTTAATTCTTCCCTTTGCACTGCACTTACCTGTATGCCTACTTTTTGTCTTCATTGCAACCACTTTGCCCAGTGGAGGATTAAAACTTAACTGGTGTGTAATTCCTTCAGCCATTTCTGAGAGCCAGAAGTACTTACCAGCAACTCTATAATTAGTTGATACAGGCTGGAAATGAATACAGAAAGTTGTAGTTCCTTGAGAGATCAAGGAGAAAGACAGTCATGTATTGCAAACTAATCAGATCTTGCATATGTTTTTTTCTATAAACGCAGCATATTTTTTTCAGATGAGTATGCCATGTGTCTGTCACCTGTGTCAGTCAATAGCAGTCACTTCCTCAACACAATTTTATTCTACTTTTGGTAAAACAGTCCTACGCTTCAATAACTAAAGCTTGCAGAATTACAAGAACTGTGAGCTTACTCTTTTGATAGCTTTCTAGTTAATAGATTTGTCAAGAATCTGCTCTGAAAAAAACAGATTTGGAAGGAAGAGTGTACTCATCAACCAGCCTCAGCATCTCTGTCAAGACAAAGTATGTCATCCAGCAGTTGCTATAAACACATTACCACAAAGAGCAGAGGTGCAAATATCCAGCTGTATCCAGATACACAATTTTCTCTGACCTCTACACAGCTCATTTACTTGCATATGAGAAAACACATTTTACCATAAAAGACTAATTAGCATTTAGCACATTAACATTTGTCTCTCAGCCAACTGCCCCAAACTGCAGCAGTGGAATGTGATTGGTTTTGAAATGAACTTAGATTCAGCATACATCTCACAGGGAACAGTCCTTGTCTGACCTATTACCAGTAATTACTTAGTCATTAGACTGTTAATTTCTATCCTGTCTAGGCATTCAGAGTCTCCACTGATACACATGCATTACAAAAAGACAATAGCTCATTTCACAGTATCAGGATAAAACTTACTTTGTTAATAAATGCTTTTTTCTTTGCTTTGTATTTACTGATTTCCTCAGAACATGGAAGTGCTACACCCTACGTATCCAGCTTCCTTTACAGCACCTGTCACAATAGTTTGGGTTTCCTGCAGTATTTAACACCAGAGGCACTGGATCAAGGAAACAAACTTGGGTAGCAGCACAGACTCCATCTTTAATTCTCTCTAATTTATAAGGACAGAGATGGCATTAGTGAGCCAAGCCTTTAAGCCGCGGCATCTGCTCAGATACAGAAATAAATACGATTTGGGGGACACCTCTCATCCTATTTGTTACTAATGCCTAATCCAGCCAGAATTTATAACTATACGGCAAATTCCAGAGTAAGGAACTCATCTAAGCACAAAACTATTTAATTATCAAGTTCTTAACTTAAAAAATAAAATAAACACTGTAGTATTGAGTTTCTGGTGAAGGCACTAGGAGTTTCTCTAGAAATTACATGTACAATGCTCTTCCTTTAAAGCTTTCTGATTGCCACTGAAAACATTTGCTCTATGTTGATCCCAGAGGAAAAAACAGTAAGAAATATAAACACGCAGCACAATTAGGGTTTTGTTAAAATGAATATAGTTCAAGGAGGAACTCTAGTACCTCGGGATGAGCATCTCAATACTTGTACCCAAAGAGGCCAATATTACATTTCAGGCACAATTAAGGAGAAGATGTAAGGTTCTGCAGTCTGCTGAAAAAGACTAACCACACATCTTCACAAACGTGGATTTCAAATGATCATGAGATCCATAGCCCCCACTTGGTGCTTCACTACATTTTGGTGCAGCTCATTCACTCAAGCATAAAGCCTGGAAACCTCCTAAAATTAAGTCTGATGCTGTTTGACAACCTGCACTTATACAGCACAAACTACACTCCTTTTCTTGACACTGATCTCATGAACAATAATCAGACAACAATAAGAAAAGTCAGGTCCCATTTTAATGTCTCATGTTTAACTCTGTACCTGGTCTCTTACTCACCACTATATACAAAATCATGTATATATCACCTCTTGGAATTTCAGCTTGCTCTCCTCAATGCAAATTTGCTTTACATAACTTCATGTTTCCTTTACACACACTTTCATGTATGATTTTGACTCTACTGAATGCAACTTCAGAGAAACGTAGCTAGGATTAGAAATAACTAGATTTGAGATACATGTAAGGAAGCAGATTTTCATTATTACCATTTTTTTTCCTGTATCAACCTTCCAATTTAGCCTACCTGCAAAATACTGATAAAAACAAGGAGACTGTGCCACAGAAATGAAACAACTTCTATTTTTGATAAAATATCTTTGAACACTTTGTCAAGTAATAGGTTAGAAGAATCTAAGTAACAACTTAGATGTTGTATTATAAATGTAACTAGCTTGCTTTGGAGATTATCCAAGGTTGTTGTCTAGAAAATAAAGTGGATTTCAACCATAATGCAAAGCATAGAATAGTGAAAATACTCCTCTATATAACTTTGTATTGCAATTTTTATTACACAAGAAATAGTCCTGTGGCTTTTCTTTTTTCCCTTAATTAACAGGATTCTTGTTGTAATTTTCTTCAGAACATTTTTGCTAGTAGACTTCAATCTATCTACCTCTATCTTTTACCTTTTCAGGAATCAGTTCTTAAAAACCATTTACCAAGAATAAGCATAAAGAGCAACATCATCAACACACAAATGCTGCCCAAAGCTTCAACAAAGCAGTGAGGACATGATGACAACCAGCAGCCTGTAACATAAAAAAGAACAGGAAGTACTGGCCATATCTATGTAAAAGATGTCTTGACTGTTTGCTTAGGTCTATATTAAACCACCTTTTTAAAAGTATGTATCACACAGCACATTAGACCAACACCACCAAGTTTCCCTTTCTAGTGGTTAAGTATCTGCCAAACAGTGCAGTTCTTTGAGAAGATACAAACCCAGAAACACTCAACTAGATCAGTTTCAGGGCATGTTAATATTAAGTTCTGTACTAAAGATTTCTTTTAGAAATTTATGTAGACACTGCAGGAATTTGCATCTGTAAAATACTAGGGTAAGTTTCAAGTGGAGTGTAATCTTTACAGGAGAAAAAGCATGTTACCATTCCTTACAGTAAGACCACAATACAGCCTACACAGATAACTGATAGTTTACCAACCATTTACCAGCTCTTCTCCTTTCATATACTGACAGACACCACTATAACACACTTGTGAAATGAACTGTGAGGTGCCAAAATGCCTTCAAATAAAAACTGAATAATCTACAAGAAGTTACTTTATTTTCTTTTTCTTTTTAAATATACATATACAAGATATTTTATTTCAAAAGCACAAGAACATTATACAAGTTTCAAATTTACATTTTTGCAATTTAAGATACCAGTATGTGCATTATCAAATAACTTCTGTCAGCTTGGATGGAACAGAAATAAGTGGCATAAGCATCTTGCAGTCACTAAATACAGATTATACTCACAGTGAACAAAACTGCATAGTAATTTATGAAATGAAAGATGATCAGGCTAGTCAGTGAATGATATGGGAGCCCATTTGCTAAATTAGTATGTGCAAATGTACAGAAAGATTTCCTCTCCCACTTCTTTAGCTACAAAGAGATTTCCAGAGCTTTAAAGGAGCTCACCTGCTCTTACCAGCTCCTGTCCTCATATATTACAGTTCAGACAGAAAACAAAATAAAGTGATCTCACTGCATATTGACTAATGGAAATTATGTATCAGTGAAGTGCAAGATAACTGAAAGTTTTTGATAATTGAATACGTAAATATCAGAGGGAAACAGTAAGAGAACACAGGTTTGGTACCAATGAGGCATTTGCCAGTCTTAATTCAGTATTTTTGTTGGTAAGCAGTGTTTTGATGAGACAAAAATCACCACTGCATGCAAGTTTTCATTACAACTGTTCTAAACTCAGTATGTGTTTCAAGCATGTTTTAGAGAAGACTAACAGAATTAATGCTTGTCTTTATAGAGTTTAATATTCAGGTTTCAAATCTGACAGAATCAAAATAAGGAGGATGGTCTTAATTTCAAGAAACAGAATACCTGGAACATATACCAAAGTCAACTTTTTATATCACTGGGGAAGGATTACAGCAAATGTTTTTAAAAAATATTTGAAACCAGAACAATGTTTGAGATCATTGGTATTCCATCTTTAGATTAGTTATGGTGCTGTTCAGTGCACTCATACATACATATTCAAAGAACATTTAAAAAAACCCCAGAAGAATGGTATTAAAATTTAAATCATTAATTGTGATTCTACTATCTCTCATGTAATTGTGGGAAAAGAAAACAAAATAAAACCATACAAAAACACTCAGACATTAATTTGAAAACCTCCCCTTGAAAGTCTTATTAAAACAGCACAAAAGAATCCAAATGGCAAAGGGGCAGGGAAATTGAGGGTAGTGACAACTTCAAACTTTCACATGGAAATGGCATCTCCTGGGGAAAGAGTTTTTACCCATCACATCACAAATTCTCTTGTGTATTATGGCTGAAATTCAGAAAACACAACAAACATTTAGAACTGAAGCACAATCACATATCATTGAGAGAGAGTTCAATCACAATGTGCTATTAACTACTGAAAGGTAAATAGACAGACTAAGCCATTTTTTCTTCCCTTTTCTGCTCTACCTGGCATTGAACCACTGAACATGCCACTCAAAACACACCATTTCATTTATGCAGACTCCAAAACATGCTCCAAACAATAGTGACAGAAGATCATGAGTGAAAAATCCTTCAGATATAGGCAAACTTATTTCTGATTCTAAAACCTGCTGGTTTTGGGCCTTGATTTTAGTCCAGTGAGAGCTTTGAAGGCCATTTACTTTACTGAGGTCTCTGGCTCTTGTACAGCTCACAGAGCTACACTACAACTACCTACCTGCAGTATTTTCACTTTTGATTGTTAGGGAGGGTCTCAGAAGACAAACTGTAAGGGAAGTAAAACTAACCACAACCTAGGCAAATGGTGAAGCCCCAGACCTCTTATGGTATACATTAATGGAGGATAAATTCATTAGATAAAGTGCAGTTCTGGCAACACAAAAAGCACAGACTTCATTTTTTGATGCAACAAGCAAGATGGTAAATCCCTCATGCACTTTCTATCCCACACTGCTCATTTGAAAGATGCATCAATGCAAACTCTTCATTAAATCCCAAGGTATGTCTGAATGCAAGCTTTTGCTGTAAAACTTATTCTTTATTGTACCTGTTGCTGCAGGTGAATAAAGACCTGGCACCACTTCCACTCCAATATTACCTTGATCTATTTAAAACTTCACTAAGCTTGGGAAAAGAACCCAAGAAGAAATTAAAGGAGGCTTTTCCTTGGCAACACCATTTAGATATGTTCTCAAGGCATGGAAGAGACAAATGTGTCATGTGCTCTGAAACACAGTATTTGGGAACTGTCCTCATGAAGACATGTGAAACAATTCAAACTTCTGAAAAAAATGGAAATATTTCTGATTCAGTAATAATTAGACAATGTAGTTTTCCCTTTTTTTGGGAAAGAAAAAAAGAGAAAAATATAGGATATGAGTTTCTGTTTTAATGCATCAGTGATACATCCAACTTAGCGAATCCATTAATTAATTGTCTGAACTACAGAAACCACTTGAGTAGATTTTTTACTGCCACCCTCCTTTCCTTTTCCAAAGCACTGCCACAGGTAAAGAATCTTCACTAAAATCAAGAGACTCAGAGCAGGTGCCAGTTGAATCCAAAGAAGACCTGATTTGTTTCTTGGCTCCTGGCAATCTCCTCTATGATGCAGTGCTGCTGCCACAGCAGATGGAGCTTCCGGTAACGCTCCTGACATAAGTGCAGGGGATTGCCTCTTCTTCAGAGAGGAAAAGAGAATAACCAGTTAGCATATCAGAATAGCAACTGACAAACTGTCCAATTAATAGGCTAACATTAACACTGGACTAATTAAATACTAATTAAATTCCAACAAGTCTATCAGAAATGTAAAAGTATCTCTATTTGTGACAAGCAATGACTGCCATTTCTATGATGACACTTCAGCAATGCTAGTTCTCATATCTTCTAATGAAATGCATACAAAGCATTCTTGAGAAAAGAAAGAAGGTTTAACAGTACCAAAAAAGTGTCTTTTCTCATTATAAATTACCCACTCCTGACTGGAAACCAGCAGCAGTTCCCCAGGCGAAGACACACATTGCATACAGTGCTGTACACACTAGCCAGAAGAATGTGTTTTCCAGTGAGTATAAGAAAGGAAGAGAGATAAAAATGGAAAGGTAGGAAGTCAAGCATTTACTTACTTTAGACCTGGATCTGTTTCTCCATATTCATCCAAGTAGGGTGCAGGATATAAGCAGCCCCTGGTTTTACCTTCAATGAGGACAACTTTGCAATCCCTGATTCTTAAAGAAAAGAATAACTACACTTAAAATACACCTCCAGGCAGGCTCCTCCCCTTTTGGTGAGCTATAATTTATGTCAAAGTAATGTTTCTTTATCTCAGAAAAGAAGAATCAAATGCTTTGACAATGTTGTGAATTCTGTCCTTCTAATATTCCCCTTCATTCTTTAACACATTGAATTCTGGCTACTTACTTGAGAAACATGCAGACTCCAGCTCCACATTGAAGAGCATGAGAAGTACAGGCTCCCAGCTCCTCCCCATTCACTAGTTCCTGACAGCAAGTATTCTGGGAACACAACATTGCCCCACAGAATAAACACAATACTGGGTGTTTTTGTTCATCGTCAGAAGATCGTGGGCATCTATAAGAAGTGTAACCAAATGTCAATTTAGGTTAATGTTCCTTAAAAAAACACCGCAAAAAACTATCCCACCCATTTAAAAACCCCAAATCACAATCAAATTAAAACCTAAGACATATTATGTCACAGTCATTTCAGGTATCTGCCTCCTTATGTTGTATTTTCACACTGCTTGAAATGATTTATCTGCAAGATATCTGCTTTGAGTAGGAGGTTAAACTAGATGATCAAGAGAAGTCCCTTCTGACCTCAATTATCCTATGATTCACTCTTCTTGGCATAAAACAGTGCCATCATCTGGGCTTGTTGTGTCCAGTGCAAAAATAATTTTCAGGCTTATGGCCAAACCAAATGCACACTGCATAGGAGAAAAATGACTAGCAGACTAAGCAATAAAAAATTTTTATGCTGTCTTATCAAATACAAGTGGCTTAATTTAGCAAGCTGTTGTGTTTCACATTTAAAATGAAGAGGTGCTAGTATTGGCCAGTATAACCATAACAAGGCCTTCAAAATAATTTCTGTATTTTTTCAACACCAGTTGCAGTAACTGCAAGAATATAAAATTCATTAAAAGTGACAAAACACCTAACAACACAAGTAAATATGCCACATCTTACCTAAACTGAGAGGCTTGGTTCAGAAGGCAACTGTAGTCTTCAGGAAGCTCTATTAAATGATTTCTTTTCCTAGGATACCTGGGTAAGTGGAATAGAACTACTATGAGAATAATAAAGATTAAAGTAAACAACAGAATAAATAACCACAAATCCCTGCTAAGCTTTGGTCATTTCTGCAGAAGTCCATAATTCTAGAGCAACTCTTCAGTCCTGGGATGCCATGTGAGATGCTCTACATGGGAGATTCAACATTTCCATATTCCAGCAAAGGTGCTGAACTTAAATTTCACATATAACCTATATGTATGAAGACATTTCAGATATTTCAGTTAGCTCTTGTTCTTTCCTAGCGCAGGACAGATTACTTGTCTAACAATGTTGTATAATCTCAATGAAGAGTCACTATATGAGGAATAATAAACAAGACATTTAAAGACAAATGTACTTCTAGTAGTAGAGCAGAAGGAATAAAACACAAAGTCTCTAACTTGCCCATAACAAGCACTTCATTCTTTCAAGTGTTTTAAGTCAAAAACAGAAGAAAACAACAACAATAAGCTTACCTTATTGCAATGCTTTTCCCTTTCAAACAACTTAACACCACTGGATCAGCACACCACCTATTCCAAACAAACATTTGCAGATGACAGCATTTAATAAAAATATACATTTAGGTTCAGTAAACCAAACTAGTAAGTGATAAGCAAACACAAAACACTGATAAAAGCATTGATAGTTCTACCTAAAACTTGCAAGGAAAAACAGGGGTTTTTTAATAGTCTTCTTCAGGAGACTGTTTTAAGTTTGCATACAGGAGGAAATATCTATGTGAAAAAACACTTCACATTATCATAATGCACATGAAAACACAAGATTTACACAGAGTGAAAAAATGCAAGCAGTCTTCAGACATATTCAGTTTCTCCAAGAGGGCTACAATACACAGCACCTTTTGAAATACATGTGCTAAAAGACACAGCACAAACAAATACTGTACACTCTAATAGAAACACTTGCTGTTTTTATTAAATAATCATAACTTAATGGTTATTTTACAATGGTTTATTGCATGATGTGTGCTTGCTCAGAATGGCCAAATGTGTCTATCAAAACAGTGGCAGGTATTGGCCAGTTACTGAACAGAAGAACTGGTAGGTTTAAGATGTCTTTTAAGTTATTTCTACAAAAAAAAAAAAAGAAGGGAGAAAGAACTGCAGCAGATGGTCAATCTAGTATGCTTCATTTAACACATTTCTCAACAATCATCAAATTTAGTCTTCTGAAATAAGATTCTGTGAAAAAACATATGGGAACCTGCATGATGATTTGGCAACTGTTACTATTACGTTAAATATGCAGCCTCCTACTTGAAATCTCTTTTTTTCTGGCTGGGAGCACTGTAACTATTTGTTAATCCTGCTTCTAGTAATCTTTCCCAATGTTCATAAGCATCATCTTCTGTGTTCTCTTAGAAGTACTTCTATGTATTTAAGCAAATATGCAGAAACAAGTACGACAAACTTATTTAATAGTTTACTTGTGAAAATTAATAGATTAATTTATAAGTAATAATATATATAAATGGAACTGATGATAATAAAACTGTATGTAGGGAACTGTTTAGGTCAGCTACATGGACTGCTAGAAATCAACAGTTCAAAATGTCCCTGAATTGAAGAAATCTATACAAGAAAGGTTAAAATAGAGGTTAAAAACCCCAACCAAACAACAATGCAATAAAAGGTAATATGAGTCAGAGAATTCTGCCAAAAACCAGGAATAATCATTACTGCCACCAGGTGCTCAAATGGTCACGTTAAATGCAGACATTCTCCAGCATAATACACCTAGATTATTCTTCACTGGGGATGGGAGATGGTGTGTCTGTTTATTTCATTTGAGGTTCTGAATGCAGAATTTAACTAATTCTTTCTTTACTGCTAAAGAAAGAATGTTTTCTTTACTGCTACTTTCACAAACTGAGAAAGGAGAAATTTAGGTTAGAAATTAGGAAGAAATTCTTTCCTTTGAGGAAAGTAAGATACTGGAACAGGTTGCTCAAAGCAGCTGTGGATGCCCCAACCCTGAGGTGCTCAAGGACAGGTTGAGTAAGGCTTGGAGCAGCCTGGTTTAGTGGAAGGTGTCCCTGCCCGTGGCAGGGGGTTGGAGCCAGCTGATCTTTAAGAACTGTCCCAACCCTCTACCATTCTATGATTCCATGACTGCAGACAGCAATGTACGTAATGCTCAATGGTTTTTAACCATTAAGCCAATTTCAACATCAACCAGTCTATTTTGCAAATGCTGAGAAGAAACAATACAAAGCCTCACCCTGCCAGCTATGTGATTTTCTACATTCTCATTTTATAGCTCGTGTAATCAGCACTTTTGCTGTAGACAGATTAAAAATGTGCAAATAAACATGGACTGGCATATCAAACAAGCAAAGGTTTAAAATAACTTCTGTCTGTATGGTTTCATATAGGTCTGCAAGCACTAGCCCCTTAAACTATTTATTATTAGAATTATCATAAAATAGAGAGTGCTTTGTTTTTGAAGTGCTTTAAGAGATTCAGTGTACCTGTGCAAAATGTTTAGAACTTCAGTATGATTTTGACCTCATTTATTGTCTTTTTTGATATAGAATTCCCACAGGGCTACCACAAAAGAAAAACATGGCCTGTCCAGTCCCAGTTAGTACCTTTGAAGCAGTGGATTTACTGTGTCCCAATATTCATGGAAGAGCAGGAACAAATTTGTAGGTAGAGAGAGGTAACTACAAAGTGCATTGAATTGCCCTTCTTCAGAAACTGCAAAAGAAGACACAAATGACTGTTTAAGTGTTTCAGCACTGCTGAATAATTCACTCAAAACTAGAAATCTCCCGACCCCGTTCCATTGAATAGCCTGTATCCTACAGCTTCAGCATAGATTCTGTATAGTACAATTGGAGATTATTCTGCCAACTTAATCAGAGCTATAACAATTTGGATTAGCTGAGGATCTGCTTAAACAAATTTGATATATATTATTAAGTATTTTTAAATGCGTAAGTTACTGTAAAAAAAGAATTCCTTGCTTAAATTATTGCATAATATGTAACACAAGTGCAGTAGATTTCTGTACTTCTAGTTTGTCACTGTACATTTTAATTTTTCACTATCCTTATGATAGTCCTCAAAGATATTAAATTTTGCTGTAATCAAGTCAGTGCTAACATTACATAAAATTAGGCTAATTTTATAGTTTGCTGAGTGGTCATTTATTGTCTCTGCTAAAAAAAATTACGTTGTTGGTTCAACAGAAAGACTCTTCCCTACAGAATCAAAGATCCAGACTCCTGGTAAGGATAACAGCATATCCCACTGTGTAGAGATTTTGACTTGTATATCATAATAAAATCCAAACTTCCTTGACAGTTTATATAAATCAATTTTGCATTTTTGTTGTTATATATTATACATGTTATATTTTGTCTCAGTTATTCATAAAAATCATTGTCCTTCTTTCCAAATAGTCGATGATTCTGTGTTTCACTGCATTTTGACACGTGACAAAGTATTTATTTTAGGGTTAGTATCACTAACGCATTAGGATTCTTCAAGAAAGAGGCTTAAGTTTTATAATGTATTTTGTATCTATTTGGCTTTGTTTTGCTCAATCCCTGTATCTTTAGCATTTACCAACATCAGCACTACACAAAAACCACTGGGTTTTTTAAACATATTTCAGGTAATTTCTCAGGTTATGTAACCTAAATTCCTGAAATTATCCTTAAACTGCTGAATCTTTATCAACAAGCACTTACTATCCATATATCACTGATAATTCATATATTTGCATATACTCAGAAGTAATGCTCTTCTATGCAAAGAAGGCCAAGACAACTCAACTTCACATGCCTGTCCCATCCTTCACAAATTAGTAATTGCTTTACTTTCCAAGTCTTACTTTCATGTGTTGACTATTGTTAAGTTATTGTGAACATTTAAAAATTCTTTCAAGACAAAGAAGGTCATACATTTGTTTTCTCATACTTACCTTGTAGTAGTTCCTCAGGTGGAGAAACTCCCAGCAAATAATGAAAAAATAGAGCAGCACAACGAAGGTAAGGCATGATGCCTTTTTTAACACAATCCCACACAAGCCAGCCGGGAATATCCTGACTAAAGCAACTGTAAAACACAAATGAGAAATAGCTGCAGTAGTTCATAGTGCAACCCATTCTAGCACTATCACATTTTGGCTAGCATTGGTAGAATGGTAGCGGTGTAGAAGCAACCCTCATGTACCCCAAATTCTGTGAAACACAGCCACCAGCACTTAACCTCCAACTTCCCCTTTGCCCAAGGAATGAGTACGGAGTTTATGAACCACACTTGTATTACATCTTCAAATTAGACAGCTGTACTTGTCAGAAAATTCTGAAAAATGGGCACTAACACTCAAATAAGCAACAGTGTTCAGCTTTACACTTATCCCCCTTTTGTAGCAGGATCATTTCCTTCTTTCTGGATTCCATTTATAACACAAGAGATCTAAACCATAATAATCAAAACAAAGAAAAAATAAATACTGCAGTAGGACGTATTTCTCTCCACAATGGATACAGGTATTTTTTTCATCCTCACCTAATGATTTACTCTGCTGTTCACAAAAAGTAGCCACTTTGACTAAAAGCATTTCTTTCACCAGTTTCAGTGTTCAGGAGCATGGGAAAAAAGCACAAGGCAATGTGCTAACTCCCCACACGAAATGAGTAATTTTTTTCCTGTCTTCTGCGTTGTCCTGGTCAATCCTGGGATTGCTGTCTTTCCAGGAAAATGTAACGCTACAACTGAACTGCTACTTACCCGCTGGTGTACTGGCAAATCTCTCTGCAGAAGGACTGTGCAGACTGTGCCTCCTCACTGTTGTCAGATGAGTGAGCAGTAGGGGATTCTGCACAAAAAGATGAATCCACTGTAAGTGCACTCCATCCTGACACACTGCTCTTTTACAAATATGAAAACCTTTTTAAATATTATTCAATTGCACTACAGAATTAATTCTGCTTTAATTTGCTTAATTCTTTTTTATTTGCTGTTTTTTTGTCTTTAAAATGTTCTCCTAAGACTGAATGCTGTAAGGAAGAATCAGGACTACTCCCTCATTGCTTATTCTCATGTAAAAACTGCTTCCTTCTCTTGAACTTTTGAAGTTGTCCTACATAGCTTAAGCTACAGGTATTTTTTAAAAGTCTAGATTTTTTTTTTAATTCCTATCATACTGAAGAAAAAACAAAGTACTAACTAGAAAGTCTATAGGCTACTGACAATTTTTAACAATGTTATGAAACAGAGAGAAAAATTTAATTCTCTCCTATCAGTTTATAGGATTCTGTATTTCAGATCTGGGTATTTACCAAGTTGAAGGGTAAAGAAAATTTTATTTCCCAAATCCATACTGATTATCACTGTGCAGCTCAGTGATGCTAGCAGAACTTTTATTCTCCTATAAGGAGTGAAGAAGGGAAAGTTACCCCCCTGAAATGACTGACTGACTGGAGCAAGTACTGGTTTATCAATAACTATTTTATTTTCTTAGCCTAAGCACACAGAAATGATATAATAAAATGCTCTGTACTTGATGTAGCACTATATATTTTTTACCAGAAAACAGTTATTACTACCTAGGCCTAAGTGTCACTCCTTACGAGGATGTTTATACCTGGAAGACACTAATGGTCAATCCATTATTTTTAAGGGTGCAAAAATGCCAGAAAAATGCAACACAAATACACATCTACCTGTTGCTGAAGAGATGACAATTTGCATTATGTGTGCCAGTGTTGTCAGATGGAAGAGGTAGAGGTGGTTATAGGCTGAACTAACTGATGAAGGTTGCAAGTCTACAGCATCTTCCCAGTATAAAGATGGAAAGGATAACACAGTTCCCACCTACAGTGAAAAGGAAGAGGCAAATATTAAAGCATCAAAAATTTGGTAATAGATACAGGGATAGCAATTATACTCTTACCACACATTTGTATTTTATTTCTGTAGTCTGAGTATGTTAATCTATCTTGCTAGTTTTAATTCAAAGTGTAGCAAAAACTCACTGGAAAGTATTAACCATTTGTGCACTAGGGCACATAGGAAATTCAGACAAAGTAGCATGGTCATTGCCAGTTTAGAGATACACCATACCTAGTTCATAAAAAGCTTAATTTCTGTTCTTTGACACAAGACAAAGCACACTGAAAAAAGTGGGAAATGAGACCAAGCATTAGATAGAAGGGCAGCCAGGGCAAAACAGACTTTATTTGGTGAGTTTGATTTTGTTGGTTGTTTTCTGCTTGGTGGGGTTTTTTAACCAGCAGAAAAATCTGTAATACAGATTTGTATTAAGAGGCTAAGAAAAATACAGAAGCTAATGAGAATCAATATGAAGGAATCAGAAGGTATGAAATACTGACTGAGATGAGAGGAAAGTGAGGGAAAAACTGAGTGCATTTCTTAAGTTTATTTTTTTATGCTTAATAACAATGGAAGTGGTAAAAAGAAGACAGATTGTAAGAATGAAATTTAATAAGAACAAGACAGCAAAGACTTGAAAGTTAGCAGAACTGAAAGTAAACATCTATATAAGTCATATGTAATCATTTGATTGTTGCTCATGCATAATCATTTGACTCATGCAAGTGAACAGATACTATTTACAGAGTACAATACACAAAAATTTATGCTCAAAAGAAAGTATTAATACAAAGAATAAAATGAACCTGCTTACCAAAATGTGGAACATATCTACTTCTAAGAGTGATGGAGTGTCCTCCCCTTTAAAGTTTGGTAGGAGAACTACAAAATAAAGGTATCAGTTATACATTTAGCATGTATTTTCTTCTTTTGTATTGAACTGTAGTATCAGAATCTGATTTCAGAGCCTCTATCACTTCTGTGTTTTCATCAAACAAAGGTCCAGATCTCTAAAGTAAGGATCTATTTGATTAACTGCTTACCACTGATTTACCTTGATTGTGCACGTTTAGGTATTTCCACATGCCCAAACAGCTCACAGTATTAATTAATGTATCTTCAAAATTCTGAGAAATAAATCTTTATTTCTCCATCTCTAATAAATCACACACAATGTTAAGGGTGAAGGTCCTCAGGCACCTCAACACTAGATGCCTCACAACCTCGCCCAATACAAAAGCCTAAGAACCACAGCTCAGAGCCTGATCTAATAGAAAGCAAATCAGAGAGTGGGACTCACAAAGGCCACCACACCAACCCAATCAATAAGAAACATGGGGGAAGCTACATGCCTCAAACTAGCTCTCCCTGAGACTGAAATATCTTAAGCTAGGCTTCAAGCAGACTTTTGAAAGTACTGAAAGTCACAGAATTATAGAATGGTTTGCATTGAAAGGGAACTTGAAGATCATCCAGTTCCAACTCCCCTGACAAAGGCAGGAATGTGACTCACTACATCAGGTTGCTCAGAGCTCCATCCAATCTGACCTTTAACACTTCCACGGATGGGGCAACCACAGCTTCTTGGAGCAGCCTGTTTCAGTGCCTCACCACCCTCACAGTACAGAATTTTCTAAACCTAATCTTTTTCAGTTTAAAACCATTCCCCTTTGTCCTGCCCCTATCTATCTCTATAAGAAGTCCCTCTCCCTCCTTTTTATAAGCCCTCCTAAGATACTGGAAGGCTGCAATGAAGCCTCCACAGAGCCTTCTCTTCTCCATGCTGAGAAGATAAGGTCCCACAATTAAGAAATACCTATTTTGTAGCTTTATTCACCTGTTTGGAAGAGAATATGAGTAATTCTGAACATTGCCAGAAACAGTTGGAACCCACCCATTCCAGACTTGAGTATTTGTAGGTCTGGGTAATCTGGGGTGAGTTGAATCTACACCCCTTGACTTCAGGCAACTGAAGTGAGCACTGTTGTCAAGTACTCTGACCCTTGCTTCTGTGCTTTGCTAACCTGTGTGCCACTTCAGAACAGAAACTTCAGCAACACAAAAGGTAGTAAAGAGAAGGAATACAGTACCTCCTAGAAGACGAATCAGATGCTTCTGAATCTGGACCTGTGGGGATGTTGTTCTCTGAGCAGCTGCAAACTGCACTAATGCTTTAAGGCCACTGTGCTAGAGCGCAAGAGAAAACAGGTGAATGGGAAAAAAGGCTAAATATAATAGTGATATAGAACTGTGAAAACATACCTACTGCTACATAAACATAAAAGACATTTATAAATGAATTTAATATGAACACCCATATATAAGCAGACATATTTTTCTTTCAAAGTGCTCTTTATGCTATGAATCCAAACATCAAGAGATATCCCTCAACAGAGAATGATCATGATGTTAGCAGTTTTGACAGGTTCATAGATGCATATATATTATAAATAAACTTTTTTGTTTAAAATATATTGTACATCTTACCCATCCATACCTGTCTATTTTGTAGAGATCCAAATAAAGGCTTGCCCTCTGTTTCCAAGAGGTTTTCTTAAAATTAAACAGAAAAAATTAAGGTTTTTTTTCTACACAACTTAATATTAATTTATTCTTAGTATATACACTCCTTTTTAAAGCTCAACTTGTTATAAGAGAATTCTCTTGAAAAAAAAATCTGTCTTAAATGGCACTGATCATTTCCAAGACAAATTATTTCAGACCTTGCTACCTAAGGATTTAAAAGAATGCTGCTTCACATAAATGATGATAAAATATTCATTCTATGGATTCAGATTTATTTTCAGCTACCCTTATGCAATGTTCAAAGTTGTCAAGTTACATTTACAGAGATGCTATGCAGCCATCTCACCCTCATATGTATCACAGAAGCATCGAATGTTAAGGGGCTGAAATGGACCCTAAAGATCATCTAATTCCCACTCCCCTGCCATGGGCAGGGATTCTCTCACTAGACCAGGTTGCTTAAGGCCTTATCCAACCTGGCCTTGAACACTGCCAGGGCTGGGGCAGCCACAACTTGCCTTGGCAACCTGGCAAAAGTTGCACTAGTGCATTTGATTGCAGTTTAACAGAAATACTTCAAAAACAAGACTCCCAAGTTGGAATACAGCTCATCTTTCCTCCCTGAGTGCATTGGTTCTGAAGGAATAATAAATAAAAAATAAGCCAATAAAAATAGGAAATCAAATTAACTCAATTGAGTAAAAGGGTATCAATTCAAATGTTTTTGTACTTCAGTCACTTTTCAGAGATGAAGCAGTACACTTGGAATTTTTAAATTTTATTTAATTGGGAGATTCTGGTTTGGAGACTTTTTGTTGTCGGGTTTTGGTGGGGTTTTTTTTTTTGAGTTTGTTTCTTTTTTCAGGAGTCTGGCTTTTGGCAATGAAACCAACTCACATCCCTTGGGTCAGTGATGCTTTGAACCTCCTCTAGAGGCTCCTTGAGTAGGCAGCTTGGCTACACGCCCATTAAATGGTTCTAATAATGCACAATAACTAGACTCCAGACCAGCATACTGAAGCTATGCAGGCAATTTTGCTTTACAATTTCACAGAAGTCTGCTCTATTTGCAAACAAAAATGAATCCAAGGAAGTGGTGTGGCCTAGGATAAGTCAAACTGTCACAGTGGTCCTTTTGGCTTTATACTCTTCTCCTCAAGAGTACCTGAGCTTTCTTCTACTAACACAGGCCTTCGATACCACATCTGTGATAACAGTTATTGCATTTATGCACTTGCTGGCAAATTCCTCCTTGACAGCCACCAATATCTTTTTTCATATATCAAACAAAACCAACCTGCACAGAGTACAGTAATATTAATTTAATGAAGTGGGTGGCTTCCAGTATTTTCTCAATCTATCTGAAAATACAGAATCCATCACTAAAGATGCAATCAGTTCTGTGACTATTTCTGCCTTATCAGAATATTCCCAATCCACCTAAAAACCTTCTGAACTCCTGATACTCCACTAGAGATTTAAGGTAAACTAAACTTGTACTTCAACAGCTTCATCAAGAAATACTTGGTATGGCTGGCAAATCACACACATGGACGTCTCAATCCCTTCATCATGCATTTTAGACCTAGATCTTGCCTTTTTCCCTGCCTGGAAGCCTTATCCAGAAGATTTATCCACAGCTTCATGTTTATTACACAAACTTAATTGTGGAGTACAGAAATGAAATGAGATAAATAGGTACATTATCCCAAACAATGAAATAATTTTTCTGGTAATTTTTTTGCCTTCAGAGATTCATGGCAGAGATGTTTGGTAGTTTTTTCAGTGAGTTTTTTGTTTCTTTCTTTTTCTACCAGGTACCTACTTAGCAATTTCAGAATACAAGAGACTTTCTTCTACAAGTCCCACAAAGATTCTTTAAGAATACAGACAAAACAAATAATGAGTCAGGTAGTACTATTTCACAGCTATTGGATATTTAGCATAGGAGATGCCTGCAGGTCAATGATCTTTGGCAGCCTGAAGATATTAACTGAACATGCTCAATGTCATAATTAGTAATGTGGAACACGACTACTAACTGCTGTCTCAAATTAAACACAATGTTGGCATTCTGTACCGTATTTCACGAGCTACTATCTAAGAAAAACATCCTATTATTTATATTGGTTTAGAGATAATAATTCTGTTATTACATATGCAATCACATATAATTTACTTTGCTATACTATTACATATGGCTGGTACTTACGTAGGACTATTATTTGTACAATCACATTGTGTAAAATTAAACAATCAAGCAACTGTAACGTTTTCAATTCATGAGAAGGAATCAATTGAAATGATGCTTTACCTATACACTGGATGGTAAAAGCACATGTGCTCCAGGTCATCATAGGAATCCTGGCATCAGCCTCATTCGGAGCAACTTTGAGCCCAACTCTGTAAATGGTGGTGGCAAAGAGAATCAGCATCTCCTTGATACTGCTTGAGTACTTGGCTCTGCAAAACCAAGACAAGAAAACTTCAGTCTAAATTATTAATAGTGTTAATGACTTACTGGTTAATCAATCACTAACAAAGTCTAAGTCCAAACCAGGACAGTTATTTACGAAAGAAATATTGAAAACAAAGACCCTTTGTCTGGAAGAGATGAAACAAATCCCTAGTTTTCAGCAGTAAACAAGTGCCTTGACAAAAAAGGCTTTACAAATTGAGAGATTAAGAGCTGTCAGGTTGGAAGATATTATTTCTGTGTATTACATTGTAATTCACATTAGAAAAATGCAAACAATTCAAAGTAAAATATAATGACAATAAAACATTGTAAGAAACTGTAATTTTAAGTCCTGAAGTGAAAATAATAATGTGCTAAAAATGGAAGACATTTCAAGTGGTTTTTTAAACATATTTTTTAGCATTTAAGCTCTTTTCAAATTACATTGGATTAGTTTATGTAAAGGCAGTTTTATGTAAACAAGTGTTTAGCAGTTTTAATGGCCTGTGGGGTTTTTTCCACATCACAGACAGAATTTCCTAACAGAAATATATGACATTCCTAATTCTCCATATCTTTATGGACAAAACAATTGTGCCACAAAATCTGGGGTTTAGCCAGGGTCACACTTAAACAACATGGTGTAAGTTTCACCTACAGAATCTTTCCCAAGAAGATCAGTTACCAAGAAAAAAATTCAACTTTCTGACAACAGACCATTTTTAAATTTTTTTTACAAATAAAAGATACATGTGGGTACTTTGCATAACTATGATGTCAGTCTGAAGTACATGATCTAAAAAGAACTAAGGGACAGCTGAGCTCACTTGAAAAGTATCTACCCATTCATTCTGTTTTAGTGGGCAAATGCTTTTGCCCACTGGAACCGAACATGCTTAATGTTACAATTAGTAATGTGAAACACGATCACTAACTGCTGTCTCAAATTAAACTCAATGTTGGCATTGATTTTAACTTAGAATAGAATAGAAATAGAAACAGACAACAGCCCTATTCCCCTAAGTGATCCACATCCACTATCGTGTCCAAAACCACCTGAAATCTATGCCCAAAACAGATGTGTAGCAGGAAAATCAAGGCAAACAGACAACAAATAACTTGTCTAGAGGCACAGCAAGTAACCCTAATCACTGGAATTGTGGATTAGAAGATTCCAGACTTCTAGCTTTGTATCAAGAACATAAGAAGCACCAGAATGGATTTGACCAAAAGGTCCACCTAGCTCCTCACAGATTCAAAATTCAGTGAATGTTTATGGAAAAGAATAAGTAAGCCCCTAGTCCGACCAAACAAATCACATGTCCTCCTTCAATACAAATTCTGAAGTATACCTGGCATATTTAAGGGAAAATTAATGTACTGAAGAGAACACTTCCAGTAACACTTACGAGGACTGAACTCCAAAACTAAGGATGGAATGGAATTCCAAAGCTGAGTTCCCCGTTCCCTTGTTGGTGAAAGGTGGAAGATTTTGTTTCTCTCCTTCCAGAAAAAAAATAAATACATCCGCATTAAAAAGCAAAAAAAGCTGTTACAGTTTTTACAGCAGTTAAAAAAAAAAGGAGTCATCTTTTTATTTGAAACTGATTTGAAAATAATTGCAAACACACCTCACCAGCCAGACTGTATTGCATGATTCTTCCTTTAAGTAACATCTACCTCTATTCCCCCAAACAGTAGATTCTCTGTGCCTTCTGTTTTCTAAATACTCACACCTCCTTTCATTTTGTCCTTTATAAACTAGTTGTTCTCTTTTTTACCACCTCACAGTCCATACAAAAATTTAATTAACCATGAGCATTAGTCTGTTGGCATCCTCTCCAAGTGCACATAATTTATTTTTTTCTGCAGGAAAGATGGAAATAATTTAACCAAAAGCCAGAAAATTTGTGAGGGCACTGAAATCAAGACATCAACTCAGAAAGGGCAATAACTTTTATCCCCCGCTTTATTTGATACTGTCTTGATTGAGAGCAAAATGTATTCTTTATTTGAAGTTTTCTGCTGGTACTAGTTAAAACATGCACTGACATATATCCCACGGAATAGCTTAAAAATCAAGATAACAAACCTTTAGCATTTTTCACACTGTAGCCTGATATCCTGACTGTGACAATCTCCAGCCATCTAGCTAGGGACAGGATTTGAGCTACTGCCTCTGCATCCTCACTGAAAACAAAAATACAAAGCAGGTTTTACTTTAACACTCAAGGAACCACCTTAACTTAAAAAGCAGAAGGCACAATTAGATCCAAACACATTAACTCAGTATTTGCTCAGTTTTACTGGCTTCAGAAATTTTGAGCAAACAGTATAAAATGGAGTGTAAAGCTAAATACTAGGTCTAGGTACTTTCTCACTTGATTTCAGCTCCAAAGAATAGACTACTCAAAAATGTGCTATAAAAAGTAAAATATTTACTGCCAAAAGAAGCATATTTGGCTAAACAATCAATAAGGAGATATGCAGCATGTTATACAGACAAGAAAGCTCAAACCAAGTACTCATTCCAAAAATTTGAAAAGCTGACCAGCCCCAAAGTAGTATTTCTTTTTTCTTTTTTTTTTTTTTTTTTTAAATTAGAGGTTATCCAATCTGGTATTTCACCTGTTTATTTTTTGAGCCTGCAATGGAACAATAGGAATCACAGTATTGCACAGAGATTTGCAAAGTGGACAAAGATACTCTCCGTTCTCCAAGTCAAATATCTGTTCAACATGCAGACGCTGTCGGAAGTTCAGCTGCATTGCTTCAAAGTACCTACAACATTAAAAAGGAAATTACTAGAAAGTGCAATGGCTCAAATGCAACATGAACACAAAGGTTCAAAGCCTAATTATACAGCAAACAGTTAGCCAAGCCAACAAACAAGTCCTTTCCTTTGATTTCTAACTCCTCTATATGCTTGGATGTGAAAATAATAAAACCTTTGAGCACACAGATGAATTCATGCAAAAATGCATGGTATATCACTAATGGGAAAATGATGGCAAGTTTTCCTTATAAAATTCATTATGATTTTGCAGACAAGTAGTCCTCACATTTTTCTACCTTTCCCTCCTATTTTCAATGTAATGAAACACTGTATCTAATATCTCTCATATGCAACTCACTATAGCAAATTTGAAACAGGTATTGAACATGTGGTTATTTAATTTTAGGAAACAATACCGGTAACAGTTCACAAATCATTAATCAGCTATTCATTGCAATTACTAAGCCTCATGGCTAGACTGTGGAATTGCAGCCTTCTTTTAACACAAGAGAGAATAATATATATTAAGAATATCTAATATATATATTAGAATATCTATTTAAAATAGATTTTAAACTGAAAAGGAAGTAAGAAACAACTATGATCTTTTTACAGGTTTCATTATAATTTTTGCCCCCTCAGTCGATACAGTAAGCCTTCAAATTTCATTACTGTCTCATTGGTATTTATGGGAACAGAAAGCTCAAACATTTAAATCATCTTCTCTGGATACAAATTCGCTCCTAATGTTCAGACTGAGTATGTAGAGAGAGAGATGAAATTATCTAACTTCTACACCAAGGTAATAACTAGATTTTTTTTTTTTTTTTGCTTTACACCTTACATCTTAAATAAAATAAAATCCCGTTTATGTGAGAAGAGAAAGTGTATGTGCAGGGGCATCTGCAGAAGTTCTAACGAATACAGAATATTTAGAGAAGTATTTTGTTATAAACAAAAACCCATACATTTATTTTCCCCACATTCACACACTGTTTTTGCAAGCAACTCCTCCTCCTCATATGTACAGCTACAAGCACATTCCACTCATTTCAACTTGTTCTGTTCTAGAGAATTCATAGCACTTTTAGGCTGCACATAGAAAGGTATGGCAGGCATAGTTCAAAGAATTATTAGTAGGTTAGAATGTCTCTTATGGAATAAATAAAAAGTCTATACTCAAACCTTCTGTGCCATATCGTATGTGAAGAGCCTGTTGTCCATTTTAATCCCATTAACCCATACAGCAAGTAATATTTTCTTAAAAAGAGCAAAGGAACTAAGCTCCAATGTTGTACTAAGATCTTTGCAGATGTAGATGGATCTGCAAAGGGCAGATGTATTATACTCAAGGTATATACTTCTGCTTCATTTTAAGTCCGTGCACCTATTTATTCTGTACTCTTTTATGGTAAAAACCAGCATTATACACACCCCTAGGAAAGTGAAAAGTGAATGGTAAGCACTAGAAATTAAGATTTTTTTTGAAGTAAAATGGCACAATACAAACAACAAACCTCCAGAGACTGTTTATAACATAAGTCATATGAAGAGTAGCTTGTAATTGCATGACCCAACTCTAATAATACTTCAGTGAGATTATTTATATTATTATTTCACACTACTTATATAATTTAGACTTGCCAGACCTATGTGGAGTGAAATGTAGGATGACTGTATCCTACAAGCTAGGAATCCTGGTCTTTTAATGTTCAGGTTGCATCCAAATCTGAAAACTTGGTCTAAATTGTGGGTTCCCCAAACAACAGAAATCCAATCAAGTCTATAGCAATTGCATCACTTCTTCACTCTTACTTTTCATTAAGAGTTTCTTCACTGATATGGGAGGGGTCACAAACAAATATTGGTAAATTTAACCACTCATATTCCTCATGTTCTATTCTAGATGGTAGAACCTCTTCTAAACACTCACTGGAATAGATCAGTTTCATTCTTTAAGTACTGACCTGGTGACAGACTTTTAGAGTATTGCTGCTAAAAGTTAAACCTACTCAATATGGTTTCTTATTCTTGACCAGTTTTACTCCAGTTTATATTTGCATAAATTAGTAAGTCCTTAGAGATTCTTCTCTGGGTCACAGAAGGCCATAAAACTTTTGATGATGATCATCTTCATCAAGTCAAAACATCTCTTGTTCCATATTTCATTTTTAGATGAGTGCAAATAGTTTTGATCGCTTAATTAAAGATCCACTTACTGTACTTTGTTTTCAGTGCACTCTTAAGATGATTTGGAAAATAGATTAATTAAAAACCATTAAAAGGCAGCAAAGACACATCCTTACTTCTGCCAGCAGGCTGCATGCATCACATGACCACAGCTGCCTGTGTGGGTCCCACAAGGTAAGTCAGAGTGCATGAAGAGAGGATCCAGTGTGTCTAGAAACACACAGCAGAAAAATTATTGAATGAACAGTAACGTAACTTCCCATCAGCATGAACAGAAATGAACAACAATTTACACAGAACATGAAGCTTCTGATCTTATTTTCCAACAGTTTGCACAGTCACATTAAAGCTCTAACAGGCTAACTTTCCCAGACCAACCGCTCAGCAGAGCAGAAACAAGGAGTACCCATTTAAACTACTGAAGGTTTTCCATATAGAGAAAAAGATGCCAAAATTCAAACTGGTTAAGAAGAAAAAAGGGTGCTTCTGTACTGGAATGGATCTGTGGTTGGATTCACTGTCACTGAAGTTTTTAATGTCTTTCTTACTTTACTTTTAAATGAAAATGAAACTACTAAGGACAAAGAGGATGAATAATTTCTCCAACTAATCCAGCATATTTTCAAACCACTGACACAAAAAACACTGTTGAATAACAAAAATCAAGTTTGTCTTTTACTAATCTTGCACAACTCTAAACAACAGAAACATTATGAGAATGTACAGATGCCTTTGTGTTGTATGTGCACCCAAAGTGGGATCCCACTTTCACTGAAAAGATATCTAAACAATACTGAACAACAGCAGCCTTCCATGCCTCATCTGGGGGACTGTTCATGATTTTGAACAAATACACTTGAATCTGACAAAATGAATGCAAAAAAACCCATCTAAATTGCACTGAAAATAATTCTGTTTGACAGCAGCCAAAGCAGCCCTAAGTCCAATGGAGACTGAAATAAGAAAGTAAACCTTGGCATAAGACTGAATTGCCACTGTCTGCACTTCTGCTGGGGGAACAAGCATTTTGCCATTTATTTCGATGTTGAAAGAAGAAAGTTCTTACAGGCCTCCTTGTAACTGAGCAGCAGCAGAGGATCATGCAGTAGGGTACAAGTACTATAAGCAATGCCCAGAAAAACAGCTTAGAAAAATGAACACAATTCCCTTCTTTTTTCAATTATTTCAATTATAGCCCAACACGTCATTACAGAAAATTTACAAGTGTATCTGACTACAAGAGCATAGGACTTAATCTGTATTTCAGGGCACCAGAGAAAAAAGAAATACAATTAGTATATGACCTAGATAAAAACTCTATACAACTGGCTCAAAAATGCCATTACCAGTAGTTTGATGATAAAAGGAAAAATGGATCAAGAAGGATTCTGTAGGAGTTTCTCCCAGGCCTAGGACATTCAGTACTTGTTAACGACCCAGAGGAGAAAACATGAAACATCTTACTAGTGAAACAACTTGGAAAAGGTTTGTAAGCATGATAAAAAAATAGGAGAAATATGAAAAAATTATGATCTTTCCTCTGGTAACAATCAAGAGTTTACTTCTAAACTAAAGCAGGAATAATGAACTGCCCAAACATAATTTAAAGCTATTTCCTACATAGTAGTGTCAATAAAAACATAGGACATGGCATCCATTTTGCTCTATGAGCTGACCACAAAACACAAAAAAACATCCCCACGTCTGAAAATAAGAAGGAATTTAAACTAGAAGTTATGACAGCATCTATCTTGAAATATTACTAACTTCCTACTAATGACAACGAAACTGTCAGTGAGTACTTAAGTTCTCCCTTATCCTTGTATTTATTTTCTTCTTTTCCTTAAGTAACAAGACCAAAATTTCCATCCTGTTTAGTTAACTGCTACTTACAAAAGAAATTCTGCTGGGCTTTGTGTTCTCTGCTAGCAATATGCTATTACACAAATGTAACTCTTGTGATTGTGTAACTTTCTTGTATTCAATTTTTTTGTTCACTCATCAGATGATATCATATGATCCCTGCTTAGATTTTTTCATTTTTTATATTGCTGTTTTTATTACTTCCTGGACATATAAGGGAGGAAAAACCCAAACCAACACAAACACTCTAACCCTTTTCAGGCTGGCATATTGGCCTCTGATAATGTTCATTCATTTCCTCCATATTGGGAAAATTTGCAGCTGTACTTGAATAAACAGGAACTATGAACAGTCGTGGCTTTTCTCCAAAGTAACTACTCCCACCAAGTCTACATGTTTTATTAAGTCTTGTGAGATCAAAGCATTTTCTGATTTCCCTCAACAACAAACCTAAATCTTCATATACTTCTCATTTAAGTTTCAAAGCATGGATTTTAAAGCAATTAAAAAGCTTGCACCCTTTTTTCTTAAGTATGGTAAGCCATTTACCTGACCAAACAAAAGAGTTTAGTTGGTTCAAAAAGTTTGAGCTCCAGGTACAGAACTGCTTGTAGTCTAAAAGAAAAATCACATACCTCCTGAGAGTTCAAGAATCCTGCTCCTGTTCTGAGTTAAGGCAGTTGATTTCTGCACACAGGCAGATAATACCATGGCAGCACTTTCCAACTTTACTTCCTGCTCCTCCTGACAAAGAATACAGGTCAAAATCTCTTTCTCAGCGACAGATGGACCTCGCTTGGGACCCAAAGCAATTCTGGAGTAATCAATTGCTGAAGAGATGCTGTAAGACCAGAAGTGACACAGATATAAAATAACCAGCTGGATTTTCTAAACAAATTGAATTCTTCCAGACATCTAACAAGGTCATACACTACAAGTATGACTGTTTTTTTTTTTTTTACCTTTCTTCTTCCATAATAGCATCATCTTTCCCCTGGGTCTCCAGTGTGTTTTCATACAGGAGTTTGTGGGTTTCAATGAAATTCCTCTGCAAGGCAGACATCTGGGCCATTATCTTCTGACGGTGCAACCTCGCTGCTTCTGCCTTTCTCTTCCGCTCAGCTTTCTCTCTATCCTGAGTGCTCTGTGTCTTACAGAAAGAGAATAAAGAAATCACAGGCAACTGAACATCAAAAAATGAGAAGACTCCCCACTACAGGCATTCTAACCACAGACATCATATTCATTAACTGGTGACACTTTAATGAGGAAAATAAGTTAATTGCTATCTGAAATAAAAATAAAAATAAACAAACTCAAATCTTTACATGTTGACTAGGTTCATTAACTAAGACTGGACTTTTGTGGTCTACTAAAGGTGACTAGTATAATCCCTAGGCCAAAGATAAGATCAATAATACCTGAGTCACTTCAATTAGGTACCTGTCTATTCTTAAGAAATGTTAGTGAGGTGAACATCAACGCTTTCTCCAGAGTTCTGTTATTCTCCCCATAAGTGAAACCCTACTGAGTATTCAGTAACCCTTACAGAATCTGAAGGAAATTTTATCTTGAACTGCCTATATGACACAACAAATGTGTCAGCATTTTATGCTTCTGTGTATTGTATTTTCATTATTCTTTATGTACACTGGAAAACTATTGTTCTTCCAATATTTACTCCTGTATCATATTTGCAAAAACCACAAAGTATTTCTATGCTTTAGAAATGCAGAATTCAAACAACACAGGTAGACTTTATTAAAACATATAGAACTTAACTCTTCCCATCCAATTACTTAAGGGAAAAATACAATATTACACAAAGTTTCCATTCACAGTACCATCTCTTTTCCAGGAAATCAAACAACAAAGTGCTCCACAAGTAGAACTGTAAGGGATTCATTTCTTACTGACTTCTGTGTTTTGTTTGATACCTTACCAAATCTCATATGACATCTATCTCAAAAAGGAAACACAGCATATGCTGTGGTAAGTTTAGAACTAGGCATGCAATGACCAGCCAAGAGATTGCTTGGCAGCAAGCTATGGCCAAGCAAAATGTGTAAGAGCAAACTGGTCTGTTGTCACTTACTGGCTAAGGGTAATTAGATTCTACTTTTCTGTTTGAATGCCAATTGAAAACACAATCACTCCATGGGATTAAAGTCATCTTTGAAATATCCATTTCACTGTGACATTTGACCACTACATTCAGAAGTTACTTTGAGGGAAGGGCAAAGAAACTGACATACAGAATAGTTATTTAAGGCTCATGTCTTTATACAATCAGGGCAAAGGACATTAACCTCTTGGTAGATAATGTAAATTACAAGACATCATTTAAAGTGGATTTGTATTTCTAATTATTATACAATGACAGTGTAATAGAAAATGTGGTCAAATCACAAAGACAAGAAATGGAAAGATGAGCACAAATTACTTCCTTCAGCCCCCTCAATTGCTTCACTTAACTCAGAAGTACAGACAAACTCACATTAGCTGTTAATAATTCCATGAAACCTGTTTAGCATAAATTTCACGTACTAAGAATATTATTCTTTGAAACTAAATCCCAGCAGTAGACAATCAGAAATCAGTTTTGAAAAATCATCATTTTAGGCAACAATAAATTTAGACACATTACTGAAAATAGCTGTTCAAAACATTAAATACAAGGCTTCCACTGAAGCTTTATTTTTATCATTACCTCATCACCTTTTGTAGCTTCTGAGCCTGATGTAGCTCCTACTGTTGCCAAACTAGATTTTTCTCTCAATCTCTTCACCATGTCAAACATCTAAAAACAGAGGCTTAGATGTTAGAAATAAAATGCAACTTGGCTTTTATAACAATAGAGATTAATACATTTCCAATGTTACAATATATAAGCATCAGAACAGGCTGCCCAGAGAATTTGTGGATGCTGGAAGTGTTCAAGTGCAGGTTGGATAAGGCTATAGGCAATCTGGTCTATTGGAAGGTGTCCCTGCCCATGGCAGGGGCTTGGAGCTAAATCATTTTTAAGGTCCCTTTCAACACAATCCATTCTATGATAGACAGGATTAAAACTCTTGGTATTTTGTTTCCTGTTATTTTCAGATTTTCAAATTGATTAAACCACTCAATATTCCTAAATAACAGAAACACCCAAGACTGGATGTGCACTCCCAGAACACTGCTTTCTTTATTCATTATTTGCTGTTATTTTGTAACAGATAGATGAGGAATATGCATAAAAATGTCATTGCTGGAATGAGTTACCCAAGCAAAAACTGATCCAATACTTGAAAGTACAAGTAGCAAGTACAACCCTGTAACAGATCAAACTTCTCAAGAAATCATTGCAGCTGTAAATGGATTATACATAGGAATTATATGTAGGAATCATAACATCTTTTATATTAGCTCCCTACACTACTGAAATCAAATCATACTTATCTCTTCTTTGTGTACCTGCAGTATCCAATTGACTGTGTCCTTCTGTGCCTCTAACTGGGGAACTCTCTTCAATTTCTCCAGAAGCATTAACACGTTTACAGCATTCATGGCTGAGCTTCCCATTCCTTTACAAAGTGAAAAATAGAAAAGGGCCTTCAGGGGGTAAAAAACTGAACGTTTTAATGTACTTAGAACCATGGACATGCCTTAAAATACTGCTAATTATATAACACACATACATGAACACAAACTGTGTAGTTACATTTCTTGTATAGTTTCATCTGTTTCTTCCAGCTATAAATAGTATAATTTATCTCCTTGTAGATCAATTATTTCTGCTTTAGAAAATTTTTGCTTAATGTCAGCTTCAAAAAGAATTATCTTTCACTTCAGGGGGAAGCTCTTTAGAGCTTACCTATGTTTGCTAACAGCTTAGCATGCACATGTTTATTTCTAATCACAAAAAAGCTATTGTAATTACAGTAATTATTTCCTTCCTCAAAACTCGGTGAGAGTCCACAGCATTCTAGGCTCTTCTCTAACACAAGAATGCTTTAAAATGGAGACCATTCTTTTCAATGATATTTCTTTTGCAGCACTTTTCATAAGGAAGTAATTTTACATTTTTGGTAGGGAAACAAATACATTGCAAAAAACTTTCTGTTAATAAATTGTGTCTAAATAAGAGCTTTCTTACAAAAATACTGATTATTTTTGCATCCTTTTCGTGTAAATGGGGCTTTGGTTTTTCTGGTTATGCAAAACTAAAGCTAGCAAAGCATTCTCTAGCATCTCAGTTATAATTATGACTTTAATTGCATTTATTGATATGAAGCTTCTTAAATGGAAATACTTTCAGAGTGATGATACTTCTCCTTTCTCAACAATAAGAAAAAATTTTAAAATAAAGTGCATTGGGAGTGCTTTTCAAACACAACATTTTTAAAAAACTAAAAGGGACTTAAGTAATTTTATGTATTTATTCTCGTAGAAGGTGTTTGAAAAATACATAGCTATGGTGTTTAGGAACATGGTTTAATGGTGCACTTGGCAGTGCTGACTTAACATTTGGACTTAATGATCTTAGAGATCTTTTCCAATACAAACAATTCTATGAGTCTATGATTTTATTTCACATTTCTTACCTCTGTTGCATCCCACAAATGACAGTTATGTTTACCTTGATAATGGAATTTTTTTAGATTTATTTTTACACAGTGAAGCAGAAGATGGAATATTTAGAAAATGCAGAGTCCAACTCCCACACAGTAGCCCTGAATGTAATATTAAGAAATGCTCAATAGAGATTTGAAAAAGAAAAGGGCACATGCCACAGCCACTAAGGTCAGTTTCTATTTTCATTACCATAGTAAAAGACTAACTTGCAGGTAAATCAGTAATTGTACAGCTCAAGAGAACCAAAGACAGGCACAGTTCACTGAAATCCACTGCCATTTTTTCAAAGAGTTGTTAGTTTTGTTTCAGTGCTGTTCTTGTGAATGAAAAACCATTTTCAGTTATGTAACACTAGTACTGCTTTTCATTTCTTTCCCAGGAAGAGAACACATATCCTCTTCAACCTATCTGGCAACTGGAAACAGAGGAAGCTAGTCCAAAGCTGGTTTCTTAATTATTAAAATAATTTAAAATTATCATGTTTTAATTATGCAGCATAAAACAAAACCTTTCTGACTAAATCACTGGATATTTTTCTAGTTTATTTGAGTCCTTACAGAATCAAGTTAGCCTAGTTTACGTTGTGCTTGAAAGAAAATGAAACATACGTGTTGCTTTGTGATAAAAATCAAAGGTTACTTCTTCCTCGGGAGACTTCTGTAACTGCTGCTTCTCTTCTAGTAACCCTAAAGAAAGGAGATGAAGCACCTGAAAAAAGGGAAAAATGGTAAGTCTCATTCAATGTTTAAGATATGGAAAGCTGGCATATAAAATAAGGATGTTTAATACAGTTCTATATTACATATTGATTATATTAATGATAAAACACATGAAAATGTAGAGATCATACATGAAAGGTGAAGTAAAAAAAGCACAATATAAGTTCACTGCATATTAGTAGCACTAAAATTCATCAACTTGCACATGCTTTTTATTAGTAATACGTGAAATCTTGTCCTTTTGCTGATATAAAATCTGTACTTGGCTAATTCTACAATCCAAAGATTAGCAGGATTGGCAAGGCAATTAAACAATCTATACACTCTTACAAAACTGATGAATTCAAACAGCCTGTCATTTCAGGTCCTAATTCTATAAATACTAAAATAATGACCCTGCTAAAACAAACAAACAAAAAACACCTCCGAAGAACATTTCAACACTGTTTGAGAAGACTAAAGTCACTGCAGTAAAATTAAACATTTAAATACTTACAAAAATTCTATTATTTCATGACTGAGGCTCCAAAGACATTTATGTATTTGGAGACTCTGCAGCTCAAAAAATGAAGGAATTCCAATTATCAAAAGGTTACTTAATTGTGAAGTTTCAAGAAAAAGATGAGGTAAGGATAATTACATATTGAAACAGCTTCAGTAATGAGGTAACACAGGGAAGAAAGTTAAAATAGAAAACTTTAATACCATTATTTATCGTATTTCTATTTTACAGCAGAGATAAATAATTAATAATAAAAATATTTTCTTTGCCAGTAGGATTTATAAAAACAGGTTTGGGGACAAAATTATTCCAAGTTAATCTTTACATATATTGGTCTTATGATAAGCAATCAGCACAGGAATGATCATCAGAAGATGACCAAGACCAACCATACCATTTGGATCATTGCCTCAGTCCACAAGTGGGTTTCCAGTTCCACTGCCCGCTGCAGAAGGGTCCGCAGGATGTGCATCATAACATCACAGTTCAGAATCCTCACCACGTTGCTGAATGCAGGACTGAAGTCTGGAGGAGGAGGTGGTGGCAATGCTAGGAAACAGACGTGCAAGCATATCAATGAACTGACATCCCACCCAGAAGTAGAGAGCACAAACATATTCATTTCAGTGAAAGAAAAACTGAACCTTTAAATAAAACCATGCTCAAACACAATTGTGTGCCTAACTCAACTTTCATCTTTGGCAGAATTAAGCATTTTTAGTGAGTTTTTATACAAAACACATGCAAGCTAAATTAATCAATCACAAGTATTAGATCTGTAAATGCAAATTTTTAACACTCTGAACTGCCTTATTTAGGTCTCACTATTAAACACACAGTTTGTGCTTTGCATCAGATAAAAGACTTTCAAGTAGTTAAACAAAAGTGAGGAGTGGAGCTTCCAGACCGTAGTGTCCCACACCACAGTGTCACATGTCTGGAGCTCTAAATTTTTTCTGCTACTGGCATTCCACACATTTCTAGTTATGTACATTTGCTGACTTAATACTGGAACTCCGATGTGAAATCTTGACATCTACCAACAGCCTCACTTAACACCACAGCCTTTCCCTACCAGAACCACTGACTTCAGTTTTTAGGTACCTGAAGGCCTATTTTCAGATTGCCTCTTTTCAGAGAACCTCTGTGAATGCAGTGTCTCTGAAACCATCACCCTTTTGACAATTCAGGCTGAATGAAGTTACTGACAAAGACAACACAGCCACATGAAAGAATATGCAGGAAGCACCTGCAACAATAAATGCAGCCTCAGGGGAACATACATCAGTGTCAACAGATATCTTAGTACTTTGGAACTGTACAGTCTAATTACATGAGTCTCTGACAATTACATCTAAATAACTGCATTTCTAAACATTTCCACAAAATAATTCCCCGATAACATTTTAAATTGCCAGAGTGAAAGGGACAAAGTGGAGTTTGTTAAATTGTTTGCTGTACTTATTTGTTCAGCTTACCAAGTCTTCCTTAAATAAACTCAATTAAATGCTTGTGACTTGAATGGGTAAAAGTAAACTCAAAAGGGAAATAACGTTTGTGTTACAATAGAAACATGGGGGTTCATTGTTTTATGTATTCATAGCTTATAAAAATTATTTCTAAAACTTAAGTCTTATTCTTGTATTACAGAATGGGTATGAGCATTAGTTCTGTGGCAACCTTCTCTACACGCCACTATCATGTCTCAATACTGTGCTAAAGAAACTGCTCGCAAAAAACACTGGAACTTTTGCCTCTTAGTTACTCCACCATAAAATCTCTGAGTTCATGGGTTTGTCAATAAGTACTGTGCCATGTTTATTTCCTTACATGTAAATTAAACTAAAAATTCCAGAATTCCTGTCCATGATAAAGAAAAAGGATAAAAGAAACGCCAGGTGTTAATTAATGACAACTACTACAAACCAAAACAAATTTAATATGAACTCAACTATCCACTATGAGTCACAAGACATCTCCCAAAGCTCAGTAAATATACACAACTACATACACTACAACACATTAGCACATTTGTTGAATCATCAGTGTTAGAATTTTACCTTCATCCCTGTTTTCTTGTTTTCTTCTTTTCTTTTGTGTATGTTCAGCCTACAGAAAAAGGAGTGTTGTTGTATCAGCACCTCTATAGAAGTACACAATAATGAGATTAATGAAATAATGAGAAACCCTACAGCAGAAATATGGCAAGATACATAGCAACTGCCTGGTTGTGCACTAGAATTTTGTCTGAAACGTATTTAACAACATTATATTTTGCATTTAAATTTGTAGTAAAGTTAAGTAATTGGACATATTTGCTTCCTCAGTAAGAGCTACAAAAGCAAAGTTTAGGGTTTCCCAGTGCAAAGATAGTTCTTAGCGTATTTTGTTCTCAGCACAGAGTTAACAGAGTTGATACACAAGTTGTCACAAAGGAAACACTAATGCAAACTATACCATGTAAATTTGTATTGAAAATCTTAACTTCATGGAATGTTTAGTTTTAAAGGTAGCTGCATATACTCCTTACTGAATCAATTTCTTTAGATTGCATTAATTCAGCAAAATTCTTTAAACCTTGGTAAGTATGTATTTTTAACACCTTTGAGAGTGAATCTCACACTGCTTACCTTGCTATGCTGGGTCTTAGTGTAGTGATAAAAGAACATATTGAATTCCTTCAAACATTCATCTTTCAGTTCATAAACTCCATGGCCAGAGACACCTGGTTTCCTTACAGAGAAATATTTCACAACATACAGATTAATAATGTACGTTCAGCACATCTTCAAATGCAAACAAACACAATTTGTTTTCTAAAGAAGCAGGAATTGTAATGGTTAGTCACTAACTTATTAAAAGCAGAGAGTACAGTTATGACTCTTAAATTTTCAAGACAGGATTTACATGAGTAAGCAATTCAGCAGCAAAATATTTCTAGTCCATATCATCTAGAGCACACTGTATAGCCTCTGAAAACTCTTTTTAACTGCATGGCTGAGAATTTCAGACATTGGATTGTTATTCCATAAAATTCAATCTGTTCTTTAACCAAAGAATAAAACAAGTAATACTTGCTGCTTTCCAAACAGTGGGATTTCTTGAACTTTTCATATAATTCCCAAAGTAAGATTCCTAGGTACACCTACAGTTGTTCTTAATTAAACATGAACAAGCAAGCCACATGAAATTTTAAATGAAATATACTAAAATAACTAAAATAAGACATTTTTTCTCACAAAACCAGCAGACATTTGAACTGTTTTTTTCAATTACAATGTATTGTTCTATATTTGCATACACACGAACACATACATACATACTTATATATAAAATTAATTCCCAGAAAAAAGGGGAAAGTTCCAGAAAAACAGCAACTAAGTAACACAACAGTTACTAGACGGTGATTGTCAAAGGTACAATAACTTAGCTTGTCTAATCATCTTTGAAAAAAAACCTGAACTTTTGAAGATTCTCCCACTAGGACTTGAGATTACTAAACTTCCGAGACTCCTCAAACTGGAATTTGAAGAAAGAAGGTGGCAAAGGGAGAAAAACAGCAGCAGTGTAGGATATTCTGCACACTGCTCTTTCCTATGCATATTTACTAATATATTTATTTCAAGACAGCAAAATATTAGCTGAACAGAGACTGTAGTTCAGCTTATTTAACCCACACAAAATCTAAGAAATCTTATTTCATATCCAATCTACTTATCAAACAACATTAAGAACTTACTTGAATGTAGCCACTTTATCAATTACATTCTCCAAGCCAGTTTCATTGTTCTCCTGGTAAAAAATTTAGTTTGGGATAAACATATAATGATTCAAGTATCTTCAGTATTATGTGTAACAAAAATAGACAAATGAATTTAGATAATTCCCTAATTAATGAAGTATCTTTTGCCTGCTGTTAATCAGAAAGTAGATATTAGTAATTGGCAAGTTCCAATGAAGTATCAAAGATACATAACACTTTTACTTAATAATGCAGAACTTCATTAATAACAGAGCTAATCTCTAGAAACAGGCCAATGCTTACTCAGTCTTAACAAAGGGAAAAAAAGAGGTCAAGGTATTTTAAAACAGTGAATGTGGATATTACGATAATATTTCAGGCTATTTCATTTACAACAAAAATTTAGGGATTTTTGCATTGGTTCCTGGCCCTGAACACTTGCACAGACTATAAAATCTAATCCACATCCCTCACTTTTGCTTGAATCTTCAACAACTGTAATGGAATGGCAAGGAAATCTTCGTTTTCGAATAGACATGTACAACACTTGACTTCAAACAGCTCTGCACAGCTTTAAGTGACCACGACTACAGGCATAAATTTAGCAATAGTACACAGAGCAGAATGGAATCCAGCTCCATCATTCTACAGGGCCAAACCAGAAAATTTCCCAACTTTTCTTTTTGCATCTAGAAGAACTACAGCTGGATATTCTAAAAAAATTCACCTCTTAATCAAAAAGCGTAATTCCCATACAAGTCTTTTCAGATCAGTCCATACTTGAATCTATGACATTTACATCAGTCAGGTGTGTAAGCCCCTTTGTCATGCCACTTTGTAATTCTCAAACCAACATTTAAGCTTTATTTTAGAAATGCTTCCAGATAAAGATATGAAAGCTAAAGAAGAAAGACATTAAGCAAGAAAAAGAAAATAAAGGAAGAAAGTAAATAAAGCAGGACTCACATTTTCAGGCAAGGACTTAGTAATTGCACTGTGAGCCATTGGTTCAATACATAACAGATGGATGATTTCTCTCATTATTACATCTTCTTTTGTCACATTACTGATTCCAGGCACATATCTTTCCCCTGTCAGAGTGAACCAAAAGAATGAAGAATGGCAATTATGATGGGTATAAAGCCAATTTGAATTTTCCACCTTGATAATGGTATTGCTGGGATGTTTCATTGTGTAAGCATGCATTTGTCAGAAGCCTGTCCCAAGTGTCTGAGGGTAAAAATGTTTCTTAGCCTAGCTTCCAAACAAAATGGGTCAAGATGGACTCTTATTCTCATAAGATGGACTCATATGCTACTTTAATGTCAATTATGAAGTTATCTAACAGCTTTTTTCACTGTCCAACTCTTATTGCTTCCAGCTGACAAACAACTGTTACTGAATCACCCGTTTAAAAGAAGCATTCCCCAGTATCCTCTCTATATTATCTGCGTTAAAGAAAATCATCAAGCCTGCTCTGTCAAAGCAATAATCCATTACTACAACAACAGAGAGGAATGAAACTTACCCACAACATAGATGAGAATCTGCAGCATCTCTTCTATTAAAACGTTATATTGCTTAATCAAATCCTGCAAGAATGAGAAAAATCAGTTTAAAAAAAAAACAAAAACAAAAGTGCAGAAAAAAATCCATCCATCAAATGACACTTGAGCTCAGCCTTCCTGTCTACTACTTTGCTGAACCACTGTACTCTAGGAAGAAATTTCCATTCTAACAAGCTAGAAAAAGTATCTGCTCTGGTAGAGGAGATATTATACAGCAACTAAAGTACACATGCAAGAGTACTTTAGTTGGGTACTTTAGTACACAACTAAAGATTCACATGCAATAAAAGAAACAACAGCTAAAAAAAGTATCACAAATGAAAGGTTATATCAAAGTTCAAGCCACAAGAAGCAGCATAACAACCCAAGAAACTTCAAAACAAAAACATGTAACAGCCTAAAAGACATAGAAATGCTACAGTGAAGTAATTTACGTGGACTTTGGCAGATGACCTATGAAATAAATGTCCAAAAGGGGCAAAACTTGCTTGCCAATTTTGAGGAAGCCTCTACAAATTCCAAAGGCAAAACACCAGCTCCTGTGTGTTCTGACTTCTAGCATGGACTTCGAAATGCAGTTATCAACAGTAGCTAGTTCTTCTTACTGGTGTTTCATATACTCAAAGCTGACAAATTAAACAGCAGAAAAATTTGCTACTTACCTGATCTTTGGTGGGTTTGATCTTTTTGAAAGCATCAGCAAGCTCATATCTCTGCAGCATCAGCAGTAGAAACTGGTTTGGATCCATAACAGATGCACCTATCTATCAAAAAACCCAAATTAATATTTTTTGCTATTTCAAAATCATACAAAATTAAATTAATTTTTAAAATTGACAACTACGCAATGATTGAGAACATTGTACCTGGAGCATGATGATGTCTTTATCATACATCTCTTCTCTGCATTTAACATCTTGATAATAGAATACCTAAGAAACAGGAAAACAAAATAGAGATATAAAGTAATATACTACCAAATGTGCATCAGTTAATCTCTGAGGTTTTTCAAACTGCACCACACCTCTATTAAGTAAAAGAAATCCATATTTTTTTCAAAATAATTATATACTTTAATGGAAGTGAAAAATGTTTTTTCACCTATCCAGAAGAAAGTCTATCCCATACTTCACACCCTCTTCCAAGAGGACATAACTCCAATGGCTGCTACTGATTTTAAGTCAAAACATGCTTCTTCTCCTACCCCAGTTCTCAGAAAGAAAATTCTGCAGGGATTTTTACCAAGATTTGCTTTGATTTCATCAAAGGGTCCTGTGCAAGGTTAGCAGAAAATTTCTGCTATCAAAGGAAGATAAAACACCCCAACCACAACAAAAACACCCCAAAGTGAAGCCAAAGGAGTCAAATGCAAGGGTAGACTCTTCCCTTTACCCTTACCCTTGCACTAGAAGTCACAAGTATTAGAAAATGTTTGTATGCCTAGCTATAGCGTTCTCAAAAGTTCAGTGTGGGACTAAAATAGTTCAACTTTTGTATATAGTAATTTCCATAAACAATGAGAAACTTCTAACTTTTTATGTTATAAGCAAGAGTACTAACAAGTACTTATGCAGTGATTATGAGATCGGAAAGTAGCTTACAAGTAGACATCAGAAACATTATACTATTTCACAGAGTAAGGAAGAGTCATAACACAGATGAAAACACCATCTAAGACAGGGAGGTAAGCCATTGCTGAAGCTAAAAATAAAACCCTGTAACCTAAATTTCCACCTAGAAACTTTTCTATTTACTGTAGGAGTGACCCTGTGACCTCTCTCTGCACTGGATGAAGCCCTGGCAGCATTACTGAGCAACCCTTGCCAACACTAATAGGATCAGCTCACCACTGAACACTGCAGGGAGTACCTGGCTTATCAGGGAGAGCCCATTCCTTCTCCACATCTCTGCAGCAACCTGCGCAACCAGGACAAGACAGCGCAAAGGATATTCTACTAGCAGCTCCACTTGAAATTCTTCCTAGAATTCCAAAAAGGGAAAGAAAAAAAAAACAGAACACCTCAGAATAAACCTGCCAGTGGTTTTAAAAGTGTAAGTCCTAACGAACAAAGATATATTGACAGCTGAAAAATCACTTGTATGTGTGCCGTGAAAGTTAGAGGATATAGCTTTGAGGCTTTTTTCTTTCTATAGTATAAATCACAAAAGCATTTGGGAAAAAAAAATCTCTTACAGGAGAAACGAACTCATGCAATCTTGAGATGGCTCCAGTCTTGCTTAATCGTACATGGAGACCTACAAAACCAAGGAAGAAAAATCAGAAAATAAATCAAAATCAGTGAAGGTTCTCCAATCCCTTCTAAATGTTAGCTAAATCATCTACGATTCAGAGAATTACAGAAAAAAAGTCCAAGTTTGTTTAGGAAAGACTTCAAACTTTCCTTCTTTTAAGACAGAAGATCTATTACATTATCACAACAGTTCTTACTAGTCTTACAAGCCATTATTTTATGACTGAATTTACACTGAATGAATGAATACCATATAAACTGAGATGCTATATAATATTAACAATTTTTTATTTCACATTTATATCGTATGTCAGAAGTAAATGAATTTCAAGACTACAAGGCTTAACAGATGGTATCTTGATATCAAACGATGTGATAAAGAATCGACAGCTTCATAACAGCCTATGATTTAATCTGTATTCTATAGAAAGCAGCGATTGTACTCTGCCAGGAAGCCTGGGCTGGCATTGTGCAAACATATGTCTTCTAGGAAGAGCCCTGTAATAGTCCTAAGATATATATGGCTAGAAAATAAATTCAAGTACAGTAATAATGGACATTCATTTAGATAAAGCAGAGACAGAACCAGAAACACTTCAGAGAAAACTACGGATCTCATTAAAAAGGAGATTTTTTCCTTCTTGATTGACTTCTCTCTCCCCCATCCATTTAAGAAGACATCCTCCAACCTCCATGGAAATGTTGTTTTGAGAAAAACTTTCCCTTGGTGGGACATATGGGGAACACATCTTCCTGATCATGAGAATGTCAGAAAGTCAGAGAGCAACTGATCTGCAAAGCACTTAATCCAAATGTTTTCTAGAGGAAAGAGATAGAGATGGATGCCAAACATGGTTTAAACAGCAATCAAAACACATCACTTACCAGCAAGAGTCCTAGACAGTGGCAAATGTATGCTGACAGGATCTGCAGACACTCTGTAAGGTCTGCTCTCCAGGGTATGGCCACATAAGTGAAACACTGTCTTCTCCCGAGAGCGGCCATTTGTGCTGCACCTCATCACAGCTTTATGACATTCGCGGTAGGACCTGAGCAGCAGCTCCTCCTAGAGTTTAAAATACATGCAGAGGTTATATTTAAAAATCATACGGTCCTTCCTTTCTCTGTCACACCCAGATTAATTCTTTCAGACCAATTTTTTTGTGGAGAACTATATGGAACAACAGTGAGCTTTTGTAAAAGCTGCTATTTCAAAAGCTCTCAGGAAGATTCACAAGACAGGCATGATCCCAGAAAATCAATATACTTACATCACAGGCACACCACTCCTGGAACATTAAAAGAATGTTCTTGAGCTGCATCTGTATGGTAATAGCTGCTTCCCAGTCAGGGTCCACCTCAATGTGCTGACCAATCTGTCTTTTTATCTCCTCCATTCCCTGAAACGGAATCCCACAAAATATTCTCTAAACCAGTGATCACAGGCGTAACGTAACAGAAAATTCCACAATCAAAAGGTAAACTACATGTAACTAAATCAGACGACTATTAATTCTACAAACATGACTTCTTCACCCATCCAAAACAGGGACTGAAGAATGTAACATTGTAATTGTATGTTTATATCCATTATAATATTATGGAAAAAAGAGGAGCTGTAATCTCTTTACAACAGAATATTAGAAAGAAATAATTTAAATGTATTGTACCTGCATGCAAGTTAGAATCCTTAGGAAAGAAACAAATCCTTCTAAAAAACGCTCCCTCAGATGATCTGTCCATACTGTAGGCTTGCTGACTAAGACATACCTGTACCCCAAAAAAATATTATCAGCCTTTGCTCAGACTTCTCTTACGCTTCTATTTCAAGTGTTCTTAAAATACAATTGTTTTCAATTGTTTTAATACCATCAATTATGTAATCAAATTGCATCTTAAAGTACTCAGAAAATTCCCCCAAATACTAGAACTACTAGTACCTTGGTGTGACTCCATCATTAGAAATTAACAGATTTTTTTAATTCCAAGGTATTTGGGGTGGTTTGGTCTTACATCACTCAGTTTATTAGAGCAATTTGGTACCAGCAAAAGTAGAAAACCTATGCAGATAAGGATTATACAGCTTTCCCAGAACAATATCAAATAGGACACTCATTTCCCATACTGTCTTACAGTAGATACATGTTATTTAATTATGTAAATATTATAGGTAATTAGATAATTGAAAATAAAAAAATGTTTAATTTATAGAACGTAGTTTTGGTATTTAAAAATGTAAAGTTTCCACTGAAAAAGAAAATATTAAGATTTCATGCCTGTATTTTCAGGGGTTTGATTTTAAAGCAGTTTTATCACCAGACGCCGAATTGAAACACCTCATCGAACTGTGAATATTCTGGAGCTGCTCTAGCTTCTCAGCCTTACACTTACCTGAGGTCATATATTACTGCATATACCCGGTTCAGTTTGTCCTGACTGTAGCCTTGGAAGTTGAACTTATCATTTTTGTCTAGGTACTCTGGAAGCACTTCTAGGAGTGTCTCTGTAATGGTGGTGATTACATTTTGCTCTTCAATAAGATGTCGGGCCTGCATGAACAAAGGGAAAACTTTTTCTTCCTATTTTTATTAAATGTTTTCATAAATATATTTTTCCTTTGAATCCAATCTTTCTTGATTAAAAATTGCTTTAAGCATTTGCAAAGAGCCCAAGATAAAAAAACTCCCACTGCATTTATTGCATAGGAACACAATCGCTATCAACTCCGTATGTCTGTTCAATTCTGACAGCATCTATACAATGGATTTGCTGTTTCTTTTCTAGAAAGATCATGTAGAAAAGAATTTTTACATTAGTACTTAAGCCAAGAAACATATAACCTTTAAAACTTACAGATATACCTCCTCCCATATTTCACCCCTAACAAGAAGACATTTAACCATTTTTTACCCCCTTGTCCTGTTTTTAAAGTCACACAGACAGGTAAATGTGAGCAGTAAATAAATACACAAAGTTAAGGCAGAGTACAATGTGCCAGGAACATACTTATTTACATTCCCTCTATGTTCTGTGATGAATTTTCACAGCAACTCAAGCTCCTGCTTTCATACTGGCCCTAACAAATCTCAAATCATTCATACTCAACTCTGCAATGCATAAAGACTCCCTGCCAAATACAACAACCTGCAAAGGTGGCACTGCCAGCAATTCTCAAACTTATTTTATACCTCCAGCAGAGCCAGGCTGTACATACCAGAGTAGGTACAGTGAACATCTGAACTGAGAGTGCTGTCACAGAGAGAACTCTGTCGTGATCATCACTGATGTATTCCTTTTGCAACGCCTTGTAATACTAGAAAAAGAAGGTATTGGGGACATTAAACAAATGTTAATAAAAATGTTTACTTTTTTTATTCACAAGAATTACATCTCAATGTGTTTCTCCCACCTAACAGAAGCAATTCCAACAAAAACAGCACAAAGTCCTTGATGCACCAAAGCAATTCAATATGGTCTCCACTGCCTTAATACTTAAGATAAGCACAAATTTAACTGATTTGCCAGATTGGAACCAGCATTTTTTTCTCCTACAGCCAGTGTTTCCCTGAAAAAAAATTAAATATCCGAAAAAAATTAAGTATCTGAAGAAAAAATAAAAACATTAACTTTCTTACAAAACCAGTCTTCCCCCTGCAGTGAACTGCACGGATAGTTGTTCAAAAATTATCTGTAAAAGGCCAAGTCTTTGTTTGGTTTGTTTCAGTCCAGAGAAAAACAAGTATTTCAATCATCTTTATCAGAATTAAAAAGTCTCACCCCAAAACAAAAACTTTGTCTTATGCTTTGTATATTTCTTAATTACTGTATCTAATCTTAAAAAAAAAAAAAGGCCAATTTCAGTTGCAGTTCATCTGGCATTTCAAAGGATACACAGAATACTAACAATATGGCATTCAAATGAGCAAACCCCTACATGAGTCTAAGGAACAAACCAGTGACACGGGAATTAATTAACTGCACTCCCTAAAGGCTGAGCTGGTTATTGAAGCTCTGCTTGTTTAAAATTTGTTATTTATATTGAAAGAGTTTTCAGTCTAGGGGATATTTCGTAAAGCTAGTACAAATTCACAGCATAAAAACTAAACCATTTACCTTCACAAATTCAACAGCAAAAAGCTTTTTGTATTCCATTTCCATGAAAAAACTACTGAAGATAAGTTCATGAAGAACCTTCCTTGCCCCTGCAAAGAGCCAATACAACGCATATCACTTTGTTATGCTAAGATGCAGTTTTTTGTGGGAGGGAAAAAAAAGGAACCTATTACTAAACTATAACTAAAATCATTAAAAGCCTTGAAATGGTTATGAAGTATAGGAACAAAGTTATTAATTTGGAGGGGGGAGGGTTGACATTTATTGGTATGTACTTAAAACACAGGGTAAGCATCAAGCCACTCAGTGTCAGGTTGCATTTTGTAAAAAGATTTTTCAAGAAACATAAAGCAGGACAGAGGTGGCAAATATATATCCCAAACATAAATTAGCTGAGCTGTAAAATTTAAGCTGTATAAAAACTGTAATATAAAAACCATGAAGAAATATAATTCTACACGCATAGCACTTCATTTATCTCTCTGTTACACACACAAAAAATGAATTTGACAAATCTTTAGTTGATAGCAACATGGATATACAAACCTTTATGAAGTCTTGCATCCCATAGCATCAACTGGCTTATAAAGCAGGGCTTTTCAGATCCAGCTTCTTCTTCGAGACATATTTGACAAAAGATCTGGCGAAAGTCACCTGAAGGGATGAAACTACTCATTTGTACAAGAATATTTCAATAATTAAATGATATGACACAAGAAAATTAGAATTACAGAATTCTGTTACTCAGAAGAAGAAAAAAGGCACTTAAGTAAGAACTACTCCTAACATTTTTTCCCAAGTAACGTACTCACACATACCCTTTGCCTTACTAATTTCTTCCTATTATTCTTGCCTACCTAATTTAATAAACCCTGTGATCCAGAAGAGTATTTTAAAATAAAAATAATTTAGACAGCTTTGCAAAGCAGATCCATAAGAAGCCTTTACTGTGTCTGCACACAAATGCACAGGGCTAGGCAAGTCTCCACTGCCTCAGGCCTTGAAAGTCAAGTCTTTTGTAGAATTTCAGAATTTCTTTTATATTTTCTTGCACTTATCCATAAACACAGTACTTGAAGTAATTCTGAGGATCAACATATCACAGTTAAAAAAAGGTTTTTAACATTCCAAAATGAAGTCTTGTGTTACTAATTTGAAAAGGAAAAGTGAAGAGTCATGAATCAAATTCCTGACAACCTGGAAATTAACATTATTAAATGTTTCTTGATTCATGTTCTACCACTTGAAACAAAACCATGAAAAGAACACGAACCACCAGACCAAAAAGAAGTTCCAGTTGAGTACAGAACATCAGGCTCATAAAGCCTCTGTGTATATAATCCAGAAGACGAACAGGAATGTTTGACTTCAATCTTTGTACTTAAAGATTCTCCTAAAACATAAAAGTATCTGTTAACTTACCTGGATAAAAATCAAACTTTCACTAGAAACTTTGAAATAATCCACACTCAAAATTTTGCACTGATTAAAAGAACTGTCTGAGGAATTCAAAACAGCAAGAAAATACCATTGGGAAAACAAATACAAACTTGAAAAGAACAGAACACTAAAACTTGTATAACACTGTACAGAATTACAAAAAGGTATAGTTCTGATCTATGTATTTTAAGTGAAAGATCAGCAAGCATTCTAAAAAATGAGAAGAAATTCACTCTATTAACTAAGCTTACAGAGAGGCTAAAGCAGACCACCAGATTTACCTATCAAGGAGGGTAAGGAGTGAGTAGAGCTTTATCTATGCATATTTGTACTGTGTGGAGAAATTTTACAATGTCTTTAGTGTGGCAAAACACAGGTATGAAAAAAACAATAACAAATCAGAAGTACATTGATTCAGAAAACTTTAAAACCGTAAGCATGATCTAACACCAGAACAACGTTTGAAATAGACTTTCTACTACTGGAAACTTTTTTTAATTAAGATTTAAATTTGCTAGTTTTATTGACACTTCCTAATGAATCACAGCTATCAAATTTGAAGCAGGAATTAATGTAAGCAGTTGATATATGTTTTAACTGATAGATATGTTCTGTGGCTTTCCACCAGCACTGAGGAGGGCAGCATTCAAGTACAGGATTCACACACTGAGTGTGTGTGATGCTGAGAATAATAAAACTTTGAGAAAGTGCTCCATCAGGGAAACAAACACATTTATTTCAACAAGAAGGAACAGAAAAGTACTGCTGTTCATAACCTCACTAACAGATATCAGTACCCATGCTACTGCATTATTAATTTTTTAATTAGAAAGAACATAGAAGTACTTTAATTGAGGGAATATCATATGTAACACTGCTTAATTCATTCAAATACTGGTATGGCATTATTGCAACAAAACCCAGTAATGCTTACTTGAATAGCTCATGAGTTTGTTCAGCCAAGAACCAAGGCGCAAGGCAAACTTCTGGTGTGCCATAACATCAGCATGCAGAACCTCCACATGGAGTGGTCGTTGAGAAACATTTTCAGAATGTCTCTAGGAGTCAAGTAAATATTAGTACATATAAAATAAAATAACATTAATTTCTTTCTTTATTTTCACTACCCACTATCTCTCACAAGCAGAACAAAGAAAACAGTTCTGAATTATTTCTGAAGATATTTATCTCAAATGTGGTGGTGTAAATTCAATTCCAAAAAGTTCACAGGCAAGTTATAAAACCATGAAAGTACTGAGCTAAAAACTGTACAGCAGACAAATAAACACTCAGTATTAAAACTGATTAGGTTGGTATGGGGTGTTTTTTTATGAAAAATACTTTAGGAAGTTACCTTAATCTCTTCTTTTGCTTCCTGACAAGAGGCATAATGTCCTGCCTTAACAGCTCTACGACCCTATTTAAGAAAATATTGAGCATGAGATCAATATAAAGCAAACCCAAAACATCATAAGTCTGATCCTTGCTATGTTTTTTATACATAATAGAAAAACAGGGCCAAATATCACTCACAGTGCTATTAAACACCTAGGAGCAAATAAAAATTAACATAATTGTCTGTAGGAAAAAAAGCTATCCAAATTAACAACACAACAACTAAGTAAAGTCTGGGTATCTTATTATTAAATAGGGAAAATTCATGTATACATTAAAACAGATGAGAGAGGTTTCTGCAGAATACTTTAAATACAAACCATATCAACTTTCCTTCTGACACAAAGTACATGAAATAGCAGAGTATAACCAGAGATATGTCCTCCTAAACAAGTTCTCCACACCTGAGAGACAAGCATTGACTAAGAGTTGCTCAGCCATGTGCCTTTCTCTCCTCAAGCTCCAGCAACCAGAAACAAAGATTCTGCAACCAAGTGACTGTAGTAGTAACTCCTAATGATTAGAAGGTGACTCTCTCTGATATCTCAAATGCACTAACCTCTTTATCTATGGCAGTTGTGTGCAACTGGGCTTCACCAAGTTCACAGCCAAGTGCCCTTTGCAGGCTGTAGATGACGTGATCGTAGGAATGGTGTTCATCATTGAAAAGGACACAGTAGTAGCTGTCTACCTTCTCTCTGCTGGGAAAAAGGTAACATATCATACAAATAAGAGTAAAATTGCAAATACTTTCCTATTGAATACAGCTTAATTGATAGCTCAAGAAGAATGTCAAACACAATAAAAAAGTTACTCAAATAAATCAAGTATTTTCTTCAGTGCTAATGACACCCCCTCACACCACCTATGGCAGAAAAACCCATAGAAATTATGTATCAAGTACAAAAGAGAAGTTTTGAAGTTATTTGATATTCTCTTCTAATTTCCTTTCTCTGCTGCTTTATGAACCCATTTCTTTTGTAATGTGATACACAGCCTTTTTCCATTTTCATAGAATCAGGGAATGGTTTGAGTTGGATGGGACCTTTAAAGTTCATCTAGTGCAGCCCCCCTGCAATGAGCAGGGGTATCTTCAACTGGATCAGGTTACTCAGAGACCTGACCTTGAATGCTTCCAGGGATGGTGCATTCACCAACCCTCTGGGCAACCAGTTTCAGTGTTTCACTGCCCTCATTGTAAAAAACTCCTTCTTGTATTTATTCTAAATCTACCCTCAAGTTTCAAACCATTAGCCCTTGTCCTATTGCACAACCTCCACACCTTTCTTTCAAGCACTGTGGAAAATCCGCCAGGTCAGTTCTGCTCCCCTGTCCCTTGGCACCCCATCAGTGTCTCCCAAGACAGCCAATGGCACCTGGCACCACTCCTGACATCTCCACCCCTGTGCACAAAGACCTGCTGCTTCACTATGGGTCAGTCTGGCTCAGGAGCACTTCCCTTCAGTGACTGATGGAGGACAGTCACACACTACTTTTCCCATGAAGTATCAACATATTTTCTCTACATAACTCTAGATCAAACATCCCACAGTGATGTTTACAGGGGTCTGCATGAGTATGAGAATACCCCAGGCAAAACTACAATCCAAGTTGCTAATACACTGAAAAGAAAGTTGGAAATATTGCCTACCTAATGGTGAGCTCCACAGGCAGTTCCTTCTCTTCCTCCCAGATAAGCATATCTACAATGTATTTAATCACAGAGGGAAACACTCTCCTAGAATGCTCCATAATTTCTTCATTCAACTGACATTCAGAGTTCTGTAAAACACGAGATGTTAATATGGAAAAGGACCTGGAAAAATTAAAAAGGGGTTGGTAGAGTACCTTAATATAATTGGAAATTACAGTATAACATGTATACTTATACTGTAAATGATATATACATACTTCTACTATAATCAGGAAATTATCCTTTTCATAATTTTCAAGCAAATTAACCTCACCTAATTTCTTCTTTTCAAAGTTACTTCATCCCAAGGGCTCTCAGTAGTATTCCAACAGTTTCCTATACCTTTCTTTATGCATCCATGTTTTATCTAGGACTAGTCCATGAAAGGCCTAATCAAATGTGTTAGCTTCACTTTTTTTTTTTAACTTGCATTCATAAAAAGCTGTTTAACAGCTTTCTGCATTCCCATAGACACTGAAAGTTTGCAGTGCAGACCAATTAACAAACTCCAAGTGGTAAAAAAATTATTCCGTATTGCAGCTTCAACCATTTTTATCTCTGAAATCCATTAACTTTCTTCAAAAAGAAGGATGAAAAAGTGAAGGAAAACTTTGTCTCATTTTTCTGTAAGACCAGAGCTTATTCCTTTTCCATTTGACTTTTTGACCAGAACACAAATAAGAGTACATTTGCTACAAAACCACCAGGGACTAGGGGTCCACTTGCAATGACAAATGCTGAGGTTTTCATCCTGATTATCTCAGAATGAAGGACTCTGAAAAAACCCAAATTTCACCTGAAACATCTGATTTGCCTACATTCTCTTTAAGAATTCTTTGTAAGATGGCATATTTCTTAATATGCTCCTTCACGAGCTACAATAATCATGAGAGATCCTAGCATAAGAGGTTAGTTTCAAGGCACAAATTTTTTTTAGTCATTGTGACAGATCACACACCAGAAGTAACTGACAAATGCAACTGTTCAGTAATGCAGTAATGTAGAAAAGAGAAAATATTTAAATCAAACTTCTAAACATTTGCTAACTGCTGGGAAACCAATCATTTGTAAATAAGAACTGAGTAATATATTTAGCAAAGAAAAGACCAAGAGACTGCAATTTTAATTACAGGTAGATGAAACTGTCTCCAAACAAAAAGCAAAATAACCAAAGGATGTCTAATATTGATGTTTCATACCAAACATGTCGACCAAGGAAATCTTGATTCAACATGACTGAACCTGTTACATAAGTTATACAATACATATACATTCATATACAGGCATAAGCACTTCTTAAAATAAGAAGGTAATATTTACAGTATTTATTAATTTAACTTTAAGCAATATTCTTACTTCTTTTGGAGAACTTGATGCTCCAGGCTCATGTTTGGTACACAGTGGTCCAGCCTTCCATGCCTCTGTATCCCCACAGTCACAAAATCCACCTCCATTGGAGCTGTGCATCTGGAAGAACCACGTATTCCAGTCATGAAGTATGCCCATAAAACGCAAGAGGAAAATAGTAATATGCATTATTTAAATCAAACACAAGTATAAACACCTACTTAAAAATAGAAGAGTCACTGCATAAGCAATGCAGTGACTTACCACAACTTTTTTTTTTTCTTTTTTTAGATAAAAAGAAACTTACCAGAGGAAAAGGGGGGTAAAAGATAAACTTTTTGAGCAGAAAATAAAGAAGGAAACAGACTTGCTGCTACAGAAAGGTATGCAAGTCCTAAATAAATTTAACTTGAAAGTAAGTGAAAAAGCCTGTGGCTGATGAGTGTTTCATAAATGGCAAAATATTTCTGGGTTTATTCACAAAATTATAGCAAAGCTGTTCAATGCCTTCTTTAAAATTACTTCATCAAGTTAGAAAATAATGTTTAGAAATGTGCATATTAAACAGACATTTAGATTTCTAACCACAGAAAAGATTACATGATCAGCATCTAAATACATTTTTATAACTTTAACTTTGCATTGCACTTTCAGAAGAGTACAAATTCTGACCCTCCATTCTGGCAAAAAGTTCAGACAAAACTCAGGCAAAAACAATTATCCATCCTTAGCTTCTTCCTCCAAATCCCCAATCTTGAAATAATTCTAAAAACAACTCTGACCCAATAAAAAGACATTCAAAAATCTGTTATTTATCTGAAATATTTTAAAATAACTTGATCTAATTAGACATGCTTTGAGCAGGAGGCTGGACTAGGTGACCTCCTTAGGTCTGTCCCAACCTAAATTATTCTATGAATCTATAATGAGAATATCTTGTATTCTTTAGATGAAAATGCTACAAATCTGCTCCCATCTGACCACCTATTTCCTTCTCAGCTCAGCTGTGGTTCCAAAGTGCTCTCTAATCATTACTGTCTGTTTTCCCTGGGTTTTCACCTTACTTATATCCCAACAGAATTGACTGGGACCTAGGACACAACTTCATTTTCAATCACAGCTCTTTGCTCTGACCTACACTTCCATGAAATTGCCAAAGAGAATAACATTGCATGCATTAATAAACACTTTTTTCTCTTTTGTTTCTTCAATTAGCAACTTGCTGTTCTTAGAAGAAGCTTTACATAGCTAGAAACACAAAAGAAAGAGATTAGGTAATTAATAAATCCCAGAGTTTATTTTCTTAATAATAAAATTACTGATGGTTTATATGCAGTTTATTATAGCCTCAAAAGAACTTCTCTAAAGCTACAAGTATCATTTCTTAAAATAAGATTTTCCTACCTTGTACCGGTGGTTCTTGTGAATGCTATTCTGGAAGCAGTCAATACAGAGCACACAAGTTGGATCAACTGCACAGTCTCTGCAACAAAAATGGTAGAGTGGAAAACTTTCTAAAACAAACACCTGAAATTTTCATGCACAAAATAATATGTTGCTGTGGAAAAAAGTGAGATTAACAACAGATTCAAATTATAAAAGCATTGACTTTCATCATCTTCCTGTGACATGGAGTAACCAGTCTTGTTAAGTTTGAACCACGTACTCAAATCTGTCATATCAAATTCTGTCAAAAACATGCTCAATTGCTTAGCAAAACTTTTTCTGGTTTTGCTAAGAATAAGCAGCTAGGAAAACCAACAAGGACTCTGAATTAACCTTTATTATTGCTTCCAACATCAGTCAGTATTCAGTTTGCCGATTAAACTTTTGCTACACTTCTACTAGGTTATGTTTCTAACTTTTAAAACAGAGGTTAAAATACGAAAAGAATTCCTTCCTAAATGAGCTAGAAATATATACTTTAAAATGTTACTTGTACAGTTTCACTCATGCACTTAAATACCTGAAAAATATGGAATTACACCCATGGGCAATCTAATTCAATTTATCCTATGTTTTACATACATATACTGCCTTTTTCCTTAAAATATGTTCACTTTTTTCTTTAAATGCTATTTTATTCTATGCAAAATGTAGATGACAGGTGCTAAATGACAACATATCAAAATTTTTATACCATTGTTCAACATTTAGTTCAAGCCTCTTTTACAAACAAAATATCACAGTAATTCTGATTACAGAAATAACTTCCTTCCAAACCTTCAGATTATAATTATCATTACAATAATACTTCAGTAACATTCATTTATTACCATGTACTGAAATGTACTGAAAGATCAAAGAAAAAAGAAGGCAGAAGTGCCTGCTAGATTCGATTACCCAATTCAAGACAGATTTTAGAACTTCAGAGTAGCTTTTATTTTTGGCATTTAGAAGCCTAAAGCAAAGAGATATCTAGCTTCAGTTGCAGTAGTACGTACAGTATCTTGCATAAATACTACCACATTTTTGCAAGACTGGAACTCAGAAAAATAAGGAAGAGACTAACTCTGAGATATTTAGCTTTGTCTTTTTGCCTGCTACCATACATGAACTCTGGGGAGGTAGGAAGAGAATTATTCCTATTCCAGCAGCACTAAACTGCCTTATCCAGCCTTTTCCTTTGTACAGCTGTCCCACTCACTATACAATTTCTAGTACACACAGCAGGACTTCTTCAAAGATCATTCTCCTTTCATACACAACACTAGCTGATTCATAGAACAGGCTGAAGAGTATGTGATTGATTAAAACTTGACAGTGCAATTTATAAACAAAGTTTACAGAAGACTTTCATTTTGATACTTCCTAAATTCTAAGGGATGGATTTTTTACTGATAGTGCTTTTCATTCTTAATAATATTCTTTCAGTATTTCTAATTAAATTTTCTAGGCTTTTAAAATAAACTGAAAATTAAAATAAATGATGGCAACAGCATCATATTAATGCTCATCAACTGCCAGAACTGTTGCAATCTTTAAATTCACCACAAACACTGCCGGCTTTTTAATATTTATATGTTTTTATTCATGATACTCATTAATGTATTTGTATTAATAAGAATTAATAAAATTAGTTCTATCAAATCAATGAGCTGCCACCTTTAATATACTTCAGGATGAGAAAAAAGATGAAAAGATCTTTTTTAACCACTGCTCACACAGTTGTTGCCAAAGCAAAGGACTAACGATGCTCAGAAATGCTGGATTATGTTTCAGACTTTGAAAGGGTGAATACTGTATCCCTCAATTCAGGTACAGATTCCATATTCATACTCTATCATCCAACACTTTTAACCAACAGTTTTCAGTACTTTTAGTAACCTTTCCATTTCCTTCCCTACTTCTCTGCCAGAGCTTTCTTTTCATATGCAATTTTTCTCACTCTAAAGTGGTTTGGAATGGGAAACAAATGCCAGCATCAGTTAAGTAAAAAAGTACCATGACACAAGCAATGACTAGTTAGCAGCACAACTGATTTATTAAGGCACTTTGCTGCATTATCTCAGATGGGAACATTCTTACCTGCACGAGTATGTTGTCTCTCCTCCCTTGAATACCTTTCCACAGAGCTGGGAGGTTCCACTATGTTGTAGTTTCTCCAGGAATATATCTGGGTCCTCTCCAAACAAATAACATTCCAGGGGGTATAATATTGCTGCCTGGACCATTTCTTCTTGTTTCTCCACCAAGGGGTCCATTTCAGCTGAGTAAATATTTGGCACATGTTTTGCCAAGCACTGTAAAAATGTAGCTTGGAAGTCCAATCTTTCATCACACCACTGCAACAAAAAGTACACCCATGGTTTAACAAACAAATAAGTAAATATAAAGAAAACGAGATTACACAATTCTACTGTGAATTCAGAAGTCTTTCCTACACCAGAAGTCAGTTCTTTGAGAAATAAAATCCAAGAAACCATGGATTTCCAATGATTTCTCTGCTATCCTCCACCACAGTAACTTCTGTTCTTTGAAGTCTTCTACTAAAACACTCTAAGGCAAGAGCTGACAAGTGCTATGTTACTGTAGAGAAACCCATGCACTAATTAATTTTCAACTACACTCTTCCCAACAGGCCAACCAACACAAAGCCTGATGTCTGTTCAGCTGCCGAGAAATGGAAAGAATTGCCACAGCTGGGAAAAGTTTGGGATTCATTCCTTTGCCTGCTGATAGTCACAAAACATGTACCAACTTAATGGTCTTCTGAAAGCCCTGTTAAACTGGTCATCAGAGGTCAAGAGCTACTGAGGAAGAAAGAAGCCCAAATGATAATACAAGCTTACTGTCATCGGGAAATCAGACTAAAATGCAATTTCACATTTATAAGCCAATTAATGAAAGTACTTGTTTTTTGACTTGAGGTTCTTAGTCCATAACTTTACTTCCAGCTTCTTTACTTCTCCAAATAGTTCCTCCAATTGTCCTATTTCTGTCTTTCAAGTCTAAATATTCTTTCTTTCATATTATTCCCATTATTTAGAAATAACTTTTGGTTTTCCCCCATTGCAAATCAGACAAGGCTCCTAAAGACAACATCCTTTTAAACACAACCTTGGTTAATGTCCAAATACCATGGAATATCTAAGGATTATTAAGTCCAAAACAGGACAGCCTCAAGAACCACACCATGTGCTAAGAGCACTGTGTGTGCTTCTTCCAAGCTGGCAAATTATTCTTCAAATGCTTCTTCAACTCTGGCAAGACTGGAGCCACAACCACTTCTCTAGGAAGACTGCTCCAGCGTCCAACCACCCTCCAGGTGAAAAACCTTTTCTTAATATCCAACTCAAATCTCTCCTGATGCAACTCCATGCTGTTCCCTCAGGTCTTGTCACTAGTCACCACAGAGATCAGTGTCTGCCCCTCCTCACAAGGAAGTTGCAGACTGAAATGAGGTCTCCCCTCAATCTCCTCCAGGCTGAACAGACCAAGTGACCTCAGCTGCTCCTCACAGGGCCTCCCCTTCTAGGCCCTTTGCCATCCTTGCTGCCCTCCTCTGGATGCTCTCTAATAGCTTTGTATCCTTCTTAAATTGTGGTGCCCAAAACTGCACAAAAGATTCAAGATGAGTGCAAGAAACAAAATACATATGTAACTTCATAAACATCTCTAAAGGGAATTTTCTCCAGGCCACCAAGTAGGGAATGAGCAAAGCAACCATCAAAGGGTTCAGACTGAAAGAAGGCTCAGAAGTAGACTATTTAACTTTTTATATGGAAAGCAAAATATCCACAATCCTTTATTTAAATTTTGGCCATCAATCTTCCTCAGCATTACCCTTAGGTAGCCCATTACTTCATTTACCATGGTGAACATGTATTGCAAAAGCTTATGGAAAAGATAAGCCATGGATAATGTGGTCAAGCAGAACAGCAGATTCGTCCACGATCATATTAGAATATTCTTATTTTGTAACTGCAGCAGTTTGATCAGTCTTATCAGAGTTCTTGAGTCACAAAGCATTCAAACCTATCCATTATTACCTGATAATGAAGACCCATTCACGAAGTGAAAGGAACCAGTTATTTTAATTCCAATCCTAACAAATAAATCTGGTTTTGTTCCAGAATGTCATCTGAGCAGTAAGCACCACTGAAATTACTGTATTGGTCATAAAAGCTGTAGCATACACACATATGTAATATATATGCTATCTGTATACATATACATACATGTACTCAAATATATAGGTATGTATTTATTTTCACATATTCAGATCTAAGGAACAAAAAGAAAAGGAAACAAATTAAATGGCTGCCTTTTTATTTTAATTAACTTAATCAAATTTTTCAACTACCTAGTAATATTTTTATTAAATAAAAGCGATGTTCATCCAGGGCATAAAGATACTAAATTGTAAAAAATAACTAAAAATTAAATACAAATTTATCAAATACTTGCATATTAACATTGAAAAATGAAAAATATCACACACATGATGGCTCTGAGAAACATATTAAATTTTAAGAAGCTGAAAACTGAATTACTTGATCATGTGGGGTTTTTTATGTGTCTGATTTAAGATGAATGGAAGTGAATTATTCTCATCATAATTGAACTTTATAATTTAGTGTTTCTGATTAAACATGTTTCTGCCTGTAACTTGTTTTTGTTTTATCTTACCTATACTGCATTATGCCTTCATCAAATTTCCCTCCCAATTTGGTTACTGTATTTTTAAAGGCGGGAGGATGGGATGTGGCCCCTTGGCACACTCTGTTTGCAGAGCACAAGAGAATCCCAGTCTGTACCCTTCTATCTTAATAACCCACGTTCCCAAGAGATGGTGCGAGTTTAGCTTCTGAGTTGTTGGTCCAGAGTACATCATAGCTTCAAGAACCACAGGGCTACGCTTCCCTGAAAATCTGCCAGAAGTGTAGAATGGGTTCTCACACAGTCCAACTCACAAGCATTTCAAGCATTCTTGTGCAAAGCTTTTAATTCTATTTCAATGTTGTTCTGAGAAGAGAGGACAGGAAGTAGGAAAGGAGAGGGAACAAGGGAAGCAAGAGAACCTTCTCAAGCAGGCTCTCTGCCTCCTGGTAAGCACACTAAAATATATGCTCAGCCTGTATACCACCTAGGAAATACCCATTATACTCCCAAGAGAAACAAGAATATTATTTTTCTTATTTCTAAAAGCTGCACCAGACTTCAGACCTATCCCATACCCTCTGGGCCTCCTATGAGAAGTTATTTCTTCCTTTCATCAAAATCTTTTTACTGTATTTTGTTCAAAAGTATAAAATTACATATCAAACTATCAACAATACAAAATCTGCCAAATAGAACACCTCCTAGATTAAACTTGACTCTTCAGTGCTAGCTTTGTCCCCTTGTGCCCACATATGGAGACTCAACAGTCTGAGAAGTGTCCCACTTTCCCCCTGCTCACTCACTCCCTTACCTGAGCTCATACCAGTCAAGTGCTCAATTGCTACAGATATAAAAAACCCCATATGAATTGATAAATTAGGAAGCTTTTTTGTTTTTATTGACAAGATGAGCTGGAAGTCTAGAAAAGCCAAATTGATGTGCAGGACAGTTGCAAGCCGAGATGAGGCTCACACTGTAGCTTTCTGCCCAGGCCTGGCACAGACAGCCCTGAGAGGCTGTGGAAATGCTATCCTTTGACATACTCAAAAGCCAGGTGGGCATGGTCCCAGGAAACCTGTTCTAGGTGACCCTGCTGGAGCAAGGAGTTTGAACAGAATGACCTACAGAAGTGCCTCAACCACTGTGTGATTCGAATGCTTTGTAAGGAAAAACCTTATTTCTTTGTCAATCTCTATTATCTTCTAATTCTGCTACTAGTAAGCTCTAGAGAAAAGTTATTCTCCAGATTTGATTCCACTCAAGAGTAAATTTGAAATAGAGTACTGAAAGAGGCAGAAGCCATGAAATAACACAATTAAGGAAGAAACATTACCATATAACCAAAATAATACTATCAGTCAACACTCCACAGCCCCCCAGGCACTTACACCCTACTCACAGGGGCCCAAATGCTGTAAGCTAACACAGGAAAGCCCAGAGGAAGCTGAATACACTCTACTACAACTGACACTACCCCTCTGGAAAATATTTTTGGACTGCAAACTTAAAATTACTGATTTTAGGAAAAAGAACCACCTTCACATCTGGAGCAAGTTAAAGCTTCATCTAAAATCCAAACTCTGAAATCACTCAGCTTTTAAATATTTGTATTAGTGACCTTAGTAGAGGTCTTTCAACGAGTTTCTTGGTCATTTTCTCACTTTTAATTAAAAGTTTACCAAAGAAACAGCCACTTCACCACATGGCCCATGTGGACACACACATGGCCCTGAAATAAACCCCTCACAAACAGTGACCAGAATGAGCTAAGGGAGTTCTCACTGCAGCAGCACACTTTTCCTGCAGAGGGAGAGTAGCATCCACACCATGTTGGTGGGCATTGACAGGTATTGGAAACAGCAGGAAAAGATGACACTCAAGAACCTGACACTAGTGAAGAGTGTATGTCAAAGATACACATTGTCTCCTATCTCTGCTTTTATACTTTACATCTCTAACCCAGACCCATCTCTTATCCTAACTTCAATCACACATTCAACTTTTTTAAGATTAGGGTAATTCTCAAACTGCATGAAAGAGGAAGAAAAAGGGAGGCAGGCGGAGTTGCAAAGCGGTGTTTCTCAAGCGTTAGCAGTTTTGTCAGAAGAGCAGGCACAGAAACCATTCTGTCCACCACATTTGATTTGTGCTGTATAACAAAAGCAGTAATTTGTCATCTTTATTGACTCTTCAGAGGAATACTGTGACAGAAGTGCTGCTTCACAATACCACTTCAGAGCAAACCATCAGGAAACAATTTCTTGTCCTGCATGGGAAATATCCTCCTCTGTGGGATCAGACTAATATTTCTTCTCATGTGTAACCATATAGAGATTTTCCCCAGTGTCAAGTTTCAACCAAACATGTAGATTTATCCTACTTGTAAAAGGATAGTTTGTAGCTTTTTCCAAACCCTTTAAATAAGCATCATGCCAAAAGGTCAGAGGTTGAGAAACTGTATTTGCCTACAAATACTGCTATAAAATATACAAAATATTTGTCATTGATATAGCAAATATATCCAGATCCAATTTTGTCTTTCACAAACACATTCCATTTATGAATACTATAAATAGTAACAGGAATGAGAGAGAAGGAAGTGTATAAGAAAAAAAGGGGGGAAAGTTAACAACACTCCCAATTCACTTTTCACCTGCAGACCAAGCATCAAATGACATTTCTAGTCACTATGACAGAATTTCTTTATCATTACAGAGGTTTATTATGTACATCAATTCAGTAGCTGTTGCTTCATGACAATTCTTGATCAACCCTCTAAGCACAGTTCTCTTGGAATTCTGAAGTCTTTTCAAACTAACAGCCTGCACGAGGCAACATTATAAAAAGCAGCTGTACTTTAACTGCACTGATTGACAAGCTGATCTTTTAGTGCAAAAGTGATTGCCTAAATTTCAGGACTATTTTTAGATCTATACATTATTCTAATCAGTGAAAAGGAATATTAATATTTATAAACATTAAACAACAAATTATGAAAGAACAGACATATGAAGGTTATGAGCTAACCTGGTCCAGCATTCCAGTTAAAAGGAATAGTAAAATACTTTGTTATGCATAGCAAAAATCTGTCAGGTACAAGACTACAATACCAGCTACCTGTCAAAGCAGTTAGAAAAAGCAGGATTTTAAAAGTAAATATTTAAAATGCTGAGGACATACTGATTTCAACCAGGTGCCATTCAACATAAATACCAAATGCAAAAGGCAGCTTTATTTTAACACACAGAACACATTACAAGTTTAACAGAGATAAGCAGGACAACATCTCAGAAAACTTTTATTCTGATATTGTCTAACTAACTGTGGAAACATACGACATTTTAAAAGGATAAATATGCACAAGTTCTTTGATAAGTATGCAGAATATGTAAAATTTCTTTGGAAAGGAAAGTTCAAATGATTCTTGAACTAACATTTTCATATAAGGGTTCTGCTTTCAAAATTTTGGTTCCATTTTTCCTTATTATTATTTTGGTTGAAAATTACCAGTTTTCTAATGCACTGAAAATAAGATCCAACTAGAGTACCGAACACCTAGGTATTATTTTTAGTAAAAACAACATGAAGACAAGGCAATCTATTTCAGCCTCAAAGATATATATTCTACAAAGAAGAGGCTTCAAAAATAAAACACTAGAAATTAATTAACATATTTCTTATTCCCTACCTTAAATCAAACTAAACTTATTTCTTTTTTTTCTTTTTTTTTTTTTTAGGAGCATAAATTATTTCTCTGGAAGGGCACAGTTCAGGGAGTTAAAATGGAAACTTACACTATGTGTTTTGTCATATTCATAACAGGAATTATGTAGTTTCACATCCTCCAACAAAGCACAGACAATGTTTTAGTAGAGAATGCAAGCTGTAAAAATGACTGTTGAGAACAAAATATCTGTTTTCTGATGCATCAGTCAGCTCCTTTATATAACATGGCTAAAAAACCCAAACCATACTACCAAACTTTAGTATCCAGCTCTGGTTATCAGTAATTACACTAAAAGAAGCAAGTTAGGTTTCGAAAGTTTTTTTTTTCCCTTGGCACAACATGGGTAACATTCAAGACTGTCTAACATCGTCCTAACAAAACATCAACTTTGACCTGAAGACATAAAAGAACTTTTTGATCTCTAGAGTCATTTAACTTTGGCCCCTGAGCCAAAGCAGGGTGCCAATTCATGTCAAAAGATGTTTTAATGATGCAGGTGTTTGCCCACTGGGAATGAGACTCAAAACCAGCACAGACTACTAAAGCTTTGTCTACACTAAAATCTACCTCGATTTCAGCAGTCGCCAGCAACCACCAGCTGAGCTGAACAAGAGCAAGTCAGCGACCACCAGAGAAGGACAAGTACCCACCAGCACCATCTGTTAGTGCTTAGCTGCTGGACAGCTAAAACTAGTGTCTTCTTCAGGGTAAAGAACACACAGACCCAAGCTGCTCAAACTCTTGGAAACTGCAGGTCACTTGTAAATCACAGGAACCTCCAAAACCACAAGAGCACAGCTGCAGCTCATGGGAGAAAGCAATCTGGTGCCCAAGGAGACAACTGGAGTCAAATCATGCATGTAGCTCTCTGCCATGCTGGAGGTATCTCTATTGTACCTGTACCACCCTACCAAGTGGATACTCCAGCTTAAATATGCTGCAAAATTAGGATAATACTACTACTAAGTAGGTTCAACAGGGAAAATAGTCAGGAATTCTAGAACTAGTTTTCAAGTCTTTGTGGCATGCAATCTAATCACCTTTTCATGTTCCAATTTTTTTGGTGAAACCTGCATTTGGTAGATATCAACATACAATTGACACTAGACAAAGCAGGAATTTAGTGTCACATAGTAAACCAAAACAATGTGCAAAATACTTATTTTGGGGGAAAAGTTATTCTCCCTACAAAAATAGCAAAATCATCTTTGCAGAGTTACTTATAATATTCTGTGAGAATTTGAAATTGAATTTTAAGTTCTGACATCTGATATTCATTGACAGATCATTTTTATTCTGTTTCTAGAGAAACAAAAGGAATACTTTGATTATTTCTTTGATCCTTAATATCCATGCTGTGATCTCCTTCATCTGAAGGAACAGGACATCCATGAAATGCCTTAGGAGCACCAGGCTGCACTTCAAAACATGCAACTACAGTGAATATTTACAAAGAAGTAACTCATTAATGGAAGAATGGGGGGTGCAGGGGGGTGAAAAACAACACCACTGCTATTTTATTTTTTTTTAATTTCCTGTGTATTCACACTTACCTAATTTTCCAATTATCATCAATTTTAAGATCCACTGTATACGTCCTTGCAGTGAAGGAATACACAGAGAAATTCAGGTGACTCTATATTTAGCACTCACTTAGCATCCCCCAAACACTTTCCCTTATACACCAAACCCAACCTGTTTATCCCTAACTTCTCTATTGCGGTGACATCTAGGAGACACTGAAACAGTTACATGCTATCAGGAATATCCACTACTTTCTCCTGGAGCCACATATCTCTCACAACTGTAATACTGTAATAGGACTACAGCAACCATACCTTGTGCACTTTATGTGGACTCAAGCAAAGGTAACAGATACCTTTACAATCAGTTCACCCCTGCACTAACAAAAGCCACAAAAATTACCAAAAAGTAGGAGTAAACATGAAAGCTGACAGGGAAGAACAAAATCACAGCACTACTTGATGCCATAACAATGTGAAAGCACTTCAGTAAATATATAGGGATGCAGACAGGACCTGGGCCATGCTCCAGTTACCTGTTGCAACTTTCACAGCTCCATTTCTTGGACACTGACACAAGTGTGCAGCAAACACTGTTCTGCCAATATGCTGCACTGTTCTAAAAGCAGTGGCTTTAACCACGTGCATTTCAGGGCTCAGTTACACTAAAGGATATGATGGATTACCTAAAATGAAGTCTTAAACAAATATAGCTTAACAAAGTAAAATTACATGGACATGTCATCTGGTCCAAGCAGATCAATTCAGTTTAGAAGACACTGCAACTCCAAGTAAGATGCCTGACTCAGATTTCACTAATTTCAAGGAATGACCTGCACATGAATAGGAGTATCCCCTCCACATCACTACTTGATTACAACACATCCACGTTAGCAGCACTTCTCATATACGTTTTTCTCAATTACGTAACAGCACTGAATGACACAAAAGATCTGAAATACCTTAAAATGCACAAGTGCCTGTATCACGTTTTACATTATGAAACTGAAATTTGGAATTTTCTTGCGTTAAAGGAAATATCCTAATAATACAAGCTTTTCTTTTCTTGTACACTGCTACACCACTTACATCTCAGCTTTTGTTAGGAGTTCTGACTGATGGCAAAAGAAAGAACCTTTTAAAAATCCATTTTTTTTTTCACAAATATCACTGAGAAGGTACGCATACATGAAAACTGGAAGATTCTGTGTAAATTTAAAATCCTTGAAATATAATACCAAAGCCCAGCTCCAGGTAGCAGACACAAAAGCAGGCAGGGAATTTGTTTAGAATACAAATGGACAACCAACCAAGGGCTGGATCCAGCCTGCAAAGCAGGCTTTTGTCAGGCCACCAGCAATGCCTGCTAGCCAGCTACCAGACAAGCCAAATCCAGCCCATCAGTCAGTCAAGTAAACTGTGTAAGCTGTTGGGAAAGCAAAGAAAGTAAACTCGAGTTGGGTAGACAGGGTTTACTACCTATCAGTACCAAATTCAGCCCACTCTCTTTCAGGGCAGCTCGGGGAGCAATGGAGAAGCAGAAGCACAGACAGGACTCGACTTCAACTAACACAGTGAAACACCAAGTTAAGTATTTTCAACCAGTCATCCAACCTGAAGAGCTGGAGACAAGACACCACTGACTTGGGCTGGGTGCAGAAGAGTTTATTACCTGAGTCATCACCATCCATTCCAGAATCAGACTGGCTCCTGCAGAACCATTCAGGTAATCCTGCATCATACACCCAGCACTCTGGGAAGGTTTGCAGCCAGGTGCAGTGCTACACTGCAGCCAATGGCACCCAAAGCCAGAGACGAACAGAGGAGCAAGAGTCTGTCTGTCTGACTGCTCTGACATTGAAACAGATTTGACAAGTTCAGTGAGGCCAAAGCTCACCCTATTTAACCAGTTCTTTCTGCTCCACACAACTTTCCAATCCTAGCACCACAGTGACTTTGAGAACAGCTGTGCACAGTGAAAGCACAAGTCAGGCAGGATATATTAGTTCCACCTACTTAGTACCATCTTTAGGACAGCAGTAAACTGGATGCATTGCTTCCGGATTACAGCTGTCTGTAGCATCACTATAGCCAGGTTTGCAATCTAACATCACAAATGCTGTCAGACACAACCTAAGGACACATCCCAGGCCCCTCTTCTCCCTTTTTATAACACACCCTCAGTCCCTGAGTCTCTGTCAAAATCCCTGCAGTTTGCTTGGATGTATGGCAGGCAACACGGTCTGGATGGCCAACCATCTTCCTTGGAATAATGATAATTCTGGTCCAGACACTTAACTGGCTGAAATCACATAAATAGTAAGACAGCTTAGTGGACCACCATCACCTTTGAGCAGCCGAGGATCTCTTCAACAACTCTCTCCTCATTTTTCACAATATTACTATTACCAGTTTTATGGATTGCTTGGGCTAACTCAGCCTCTTATATCCCTAATTAATGAAAGGTTGATTGGATTGCTTTGCTGCTGATTGCCACAATTACCCTCAGTACCACTGACTTTATGCACAGCTTACAAGCTTAAGAAATCACCTGTCTTGGGTTGCAATTTTTGACACTATGCAATGAAATCACATTGTTTTAAATCAAGTTGTTTCTAATAAAAAAACCCCCACACACATAGGCCTGTTTCAATCACAGAAATATATAGCACTTAAGAATGAAGTCTGTGACTAAAGGGCCATTTCTAATGATTTGCAGATACTTGAAATTCTAAGAAGAAGGGTACAAGGAATAATGGTTGTTGGCTTAGTGCTGCCACATGCAAGTCAAAATCCATGAGTAAACACCTTCCTACTTTTATTAGTGGTGTGTAGCATCGCATAAAAAGCAACTATTCTACATACTTGCCAGCACCCAACTTTTAAACACTGGCAGTTAACAGTTTCAGAACTATACTATGTGTGCAGACTGTTACAGAAAACAGAACATAAAAGGTGAAGTTCCTGAAACACATGGTTTGCCTTCCTTTCTTAAGTTGTCAGCCTTTGAGTTTTAAACTCCTCTAGATAGTGTTTCAAGCATAGTAATCACTTCACGAGGTTGTGGAGGAAACCACAGGTGTGCTACCACTAGACAGGGCCAACACTAAATTGTGTTCAATAACAAAACATTAAATCCATAGATGATTATTTTGCAGAACGAAAAAAGGAACATTTCTGTTCAACAAACAACTGCTTCCAACTACGTTTTCAAATAACACTATTTCCTGCTTCACACACTCTGCAGAACAGTAATTTGTTACTCAGCCTTTTTTGTTCCACAGTAAAGTCACCTTTAATTAAGAAAAGTAAAGGACTATGGTTAAAGATGCATATATACTACAACGTTTAAAGGACAGTCTCTGAAGCTTTCCAAAGTTTGATCTCATTTACTTCCCTCACTAAGCGTCAACTGAAGACACGGGACAGGGGCTGAGAGATCCTGCGGGGAACTGAGACAAATCGCTCCCCCGTGGGTCCCTGACAGCGGCTCTCCGCGCCCGGGGCACAGGCTGGCTCTCCGCTCCCGGGGCAGGGCTGGCTCTCCGCTCCCGGGGCAGAGGCAGCGAGCCCCGGAGCCGCCAGCGCAGGCCGCCGGGAGCGGGTGCGCAGCCCCGCCGGCCGCCGGCACGGGGGCACCGGGCACCCGTTCCGGCCCAACGCCCCGGCCGCGCCCCGGCAGGTGCCGCCGCCTCCCGCTGGCTACGGCGGGTGCAGAGCGGCGCGTCCGGGCCCTCCACGGCGCCGCTCGGCAGCCGCGGACAGCCAGCCTTGCTCGGCCGAGCGGCGAGGCGGCAGCACGGGCAGGGTACGGGCTGCCCCCGAGGGCGGGCAGAGGGAACCGCGGCGCGGCGCCGGTCTGCAGCCTCACCATAGCTCGCTCCGGGGCCTGCGCGGGGGCCCGGCCGCCCGCCGCTCCCGCCTCTGGACCTCTGTCGGCTCCGTCCGCCATTTTGAGAGCGAGGGACGCGGCCGGCGGCGCCGTCACGGCCCGGAAGGAGCCGCCGCCGTCACCGGGCGCTGCGCCCCAGCCCAGGGCCCGCCCCGCGCGCAGCCGCCGCCGCGCGGGGCCTCGGCAGCGCCGCCTGCGCCGGCGGGAGGCCGCAGCAAAGGCCCGGTCCGGCAGCTTTTGGAACGGTCGGCCGGCGAAGGTCATGTTGATTCTGTGTGCTGAGTTACGTGGATGGAGGTCCTCTGCAGGCACTTAAACTGTGCTGTGTGGGTGTTCACTTCGCGCCCTGCATTACAGAGTCACGGAGTCACAGCATCACAGAATCGGTTAGGTTGGAAAAGACCTCTGAGATCATCGAGTCCAAGCTACGACCGAACACTACCTCGTCATCCAGCCCATGGCACTGGGTGTCACGTCCAGTCTTTCCTTAACCATCTCCAGGGACAGTGACTCCACCTCCCTGGGCAGTCCATTCCAATGTTTAATCACCCTTTCTGTGAAGAAATTATTCCTAATATCTAACCTAAATCCGCCGTGGTGCAGGGGACTATGTCACCTTATCCTATTGCTAGCAAGGTAATAGCATAAGTAATTTCATCGACACAGGTGCAAAGTCACACCGCTTCCGTGTGGCTCCCATATGGGCTAAGCAAAGGCAAAATTTTAATAACTTGATGTAGGAGGCAGCAGTAGCTGTAGGCAAATGCCTGTTTCCAAGATCAAAATTTTTCCTCCACACCTCCTTCCAACAGCATATCATAACTGTTCTGGGTACTTAGCAGATTTGGCAGATTAGGGCATTTAGGATCTTGATTGATATGCAACAGACACGACCTATGCATTGCTGGAAGTTTTCCAGATTGTTGCAGTCCAGTTGCACAGTTCCCTGTGTTTGTGCCTTCCTAAGGCTGAGGAAATAGGCAGATAGCCATAGCATTGGATCTTGGGGTCCATATCAAATGCGTGATATCTTGGATATTGAGAAGACTGCCTCTTCCTACTGTAGTCCTATTTCAAGCCTCCAAGCAGCTTTGCCACATTCTTCAGTTATCAGTATGGATGGGATAAAATTTACAGGTGATCTTTTCAGGTATACTCAATGATTTTTTTGTACTGCACCCAGCCACAGGTACTCTCAAAGCTCTTACATCTTCAGAACATCTGAATGTAATTCCTCTGCCGTAACTACCAGTCATCTTCATATTAAGAAGTCCTGCAGACTTGTTTATATTATTGACATCTGTCACTTAAAATCACCATTACTGAGACAGGTTTAGGTATGAGGTGCAAAAAATACCAAGTGAATTTTGCCATAAGACACTTAACAGTTTCATCTCGTTCTGTCTGTCCCCTATTGCTGATCTGTACCCAATCCTTTTCAATAGCACGGCTGACCACTAACCAGGAGAGGTGTTTGCACAACAACCAAGTTTGGACTGTTATTACTGGAGTCCTCCACCTGTTTTGGCATCAACACTAGGAATTGTATAATCCAGCTTCCAATGTAGTCGAGCAAGAGAAGGCAGAATTCCAGGACAGCAACAAACCCAGTTAAGCAGCAGGAGGGCTGCCTGCAGCCCCCCGTGCTGCAAGGCAAGCGGCTTGCCTGGCCACTTAGCTATGTGGGTTTGCTTTACTGTGGGACTTTTAGAAGTTATGCTAATGTAAATCAACTGCTTTAATTGAACAAAACTTACTGTTACACCTATTTTAAAAAATTATTATTAAAAAAACCAAACAAACAAACCAGAAGCGCTGAGAGACGGCAAAGGAAGTGGCAGCTAACTTTGTAAAAAAAAAAGTTGGCACCATTGCCCAGGCAGAAATGGCACAAAACACCAAGATCTCCATGGATACTACAGTAAAAGAGGAAAAAAGAACAAAACAGGAATTCAGATCAATTTTAATACAGACAAAATGCTTGACAGCCTTACTAGAGCTAAAATAAAATGGTAGAGCTTCAGGAAAAAAGTGAGCAAGCCCCAGTTTTCAAGATTGCTCTAAAGATTACCAGGACTGCTGATTGATGTTTATTTAGAAACATTTCTTCACGGTGTTTTTTTGGGGGAAAGAGTAGACAAGCAAGAGAAAGGCAGCTGAAAAAAACCAAAACAAACATACATTAAGTCCTGCAAAAGAGCAGCTAAATTATGAAGACCATCTAAAAAGACGTGACTTGTATTAATGTAGTCTAACTGATCTGAAAAATGTTTTTCTTGATCAATCAACGCTGATCATTATTAATGCTAAAAATTAAATTTTTGTCCTATGACAAATTATATGAGAAAATATAATTACAATTAAACAATATTGAATTAGAAACTTCTAATACCTGACGTTGTTTGAGAATATTATGTTAAATATCAAAGAGTGATGTGAAGTGACAGAAGCTTTTTCACCTAAACTCATACATAAGATAGGAAGAAAAAATTTCAACAGTAAATGGGCAGCAGTTAGTAAACTGAGTTGATAGCAAAGAATAACTTAGCAATTATGAAACTGTGCAGTTGCTATAGCAAGGTTTAAATGGGATGTGTGTGTATATATATATATAAATGTTCAAAATACCATAAAAAGTCTTCTGTCAGGAGCAAAATAGGTCAACTGCCTCGATTTCCCAACAGGTAGAATAATAATACCGTCAGGAGAAAAAGCGAAAGTAACAGGCTGTAAGGAAGCAGGATGAGACACTGATCTCTTCGAACACCTGGGTTTGTTCTGTTTTAACCTAGGCATTTCCAGGCACCCCAGCGGCTGAAGGGGAAAGCGAGAACGCTCAGGGCCCAAGCAGCGGGGGGAGAGCCGGGATCCCCCGGCCTTGCCGGGTAAAACCGCGAGCAGGAGGGGAGCGCCCACCCCCGGCCCCGCTGGCGTCGGTCCTCCGAGCCAACCGCGGCCGAGCGCGGGGCGGCCCGGCCGCCGGGGCGGTGGACGCGGAAGTGCCGGGGGTGGCGGCGCAGAGCTCTCCCGGGGCGGGCGCGGTGCTGGCGCGGCGCAGGATGTTGGGGCTGGCGGCGGGGCTGCTGGCGGCGGCCGCCGTGGCGCTGCTGCTGGACTGGTACGGGCCGCCGGGGGCGCCGCCGGCCCCGGGGCAGCGCCGCCGCTGGGCCCCGCAGCCCGCGCCCGGGGCGGCCGCCGCCAACCTGCTCTGGGTCGTGCAGGTGAGCGGAGCCGGGCCGGGCGGGCGAGGGGCGGCCGAGCCGCGGGCACAGCGGAGGCGCGCGGTCAAGCCCAGGATACAAGTGTTTTGCCAGGCTGCCCGAAAGGTCGCGTTGAGGAGTATGTTCAGTGCCGGCAGCTCGATATACAGCTGCAGGGCGAGCTGCAGGCTGAGCTCTGGGGGGCGGGAGCCCGAGGCGAAAGGCCGGGAGCTGTCAAAACCTTTACACAGCGAAAGGCACGGGGACATGTGGCCTGGACACTCAGAGACGGCAGGAGCCCATAACCCCCAGACTTGCCTGCTTTCAGGCTGTGAGGGTATGAAAGCCCGGGGATTCCTTTCTTTGGGGCCCCTTCTCATAGGTACCCAAGTCGAACTGTTATTTTGTTAATTCTGCACCAAGATTAAATTATTTGATCCCGAAGTCTGAGACCCTGCTATGGGAAACTTCGGGCTGAGCTGGTAAAGAAACCTGGTCTGACTGAGTGTGTGGGGTGTAGCTGTGAGGGGGCCTCCACACACCTCAGGTGGTAAAAGTGTGACTGCCAGAGTGGCTCCTGGATGGTTGCACAGAGAAGTTTCCTTATCAGACAAGATGTGTGTAGTGGAAGTGGGTAATTAGAAATCACCTAATTATTACACTACCCTATTTATTGCATCAGTGCTTGATGCGGTATTATCTAATATCCCGGGGAGAAATGCAGGCTCTGCCTGTTCCTTTCCCTGTCCAAAACCTCAGAAAAGTGGTGTGGCTGAGAAAACAGCTTTACTGATTTATAGCAATAGAAGGTACTGTGCCAGTATTCAGAAAGTTAAATGTACACAGCTTTGTTTTCAGGTTAAATATAAAATCCAAGTTGACCTGGCATAGTCCTGGAAGCAAATTGTCACGTCTTAGTGCTTCTGTGGTCTCTTCTGACTCTTCTCCCCAGAGCATTCCCAAAGCACTTAGTGCAGAACTAGCCACGAAGGTGTTCACATATTTGCAGTTAATCTATGGCTGAGATGTCACAGGGATTGCTGTGCATTTCCTTCTAACAAGTAGCTGCTTTTACTGTTTTGCTTTCATTCTCAATCTCAAGAACACTTTGCCTGACTTTTATTAGCTGCAGGCAGTGCTCTCAGTGAACGAGCTGGCATATATTAGTTCTTTGGTTCTCTCCAACTGTGGTGTAATTTTTTTTCAGTAACTTTTCCTTATTTTTACTGCAGCGTACATTTCAAGAGATATGCTTGAGTTAATGTAAGGAAAGCCCCTATCCTTAGCTGCTGCCTCGTGGAGAGTCAGGTACAGCAGCATATAGCAGCTGCAGAGCTACACTGACAAGCAGCATGCACAGGCCCATGTTTCTCTTGCCGTGTTCTCTCTGGTTGTGTCACTTCAAGTGGAGTTCTCCCAGGGATAGGTCACAGCACAGCTAATTTGAGACTTGGCTTTCCTTTCAAGTAGTTATGTTCTCTTTCAGACATGCCCTTTAACAGCTGCTTTATCATTGACCTAACTTGGAAACTAATCGAGCACCAAATCCAGCCTTGTGCCTGATGATGTTGTGGGAAACAGACTTCAGGCTCCCTGGTGACTCTGTAGGTCTAGCCTAGGTCACAGAATAGAGCTCAAGATGGTTAGTTCTGCCCCCAGAAGTTCCTGCCTTGTTTTTCTTCCCATACACAGGGGACTATCTCTTCTTAAACTGAACTAATTCACAGTCTAGTCTTTCTACTTTAATCTTCTATTAATGTCGTGTCCACCTTTATTGTAGCAGAATTTCCTTTCTTACCCAGTGTCAAATAGATACTCTAGTTCTGTATTTGACAAGCTTATAATTATTTCTCCCATTTCTGTCAGCTGACTGCATTCTACTCTTTCTCTGGACTTTGTATTCTCCCTTGTTAATGCCTGCCTCTCCTGAACCACATCTTTGCTAGATAAGGAATGTTGATGGTGAATTCTCCTCACCCCTAAATCTCTTCCAACCCATTTTACTGAAAGTAATTGCCTATGATGCAATGAGAGGCCAAGTATCCACATCAGTCAGAGGGAGGGGAAAGAGCAGCAAATGGGCTTTCACCTACATTTTGGAAAGTAAATAAGAGCATTATAAGCTTTTCATCTTGCCCACTGTCTTTTATTGGGATATCATCTGAAGTGAATTAAAAAAAAAAAAACAAAAACAACAAAACAAAACAAAACAACAACAACAACAACAACAACAACAACAAAAAACCAAGAAGCTCCACTTCTGAGATCTTCATATGTCATGGCTGTTAGTGGAGACAGAAACTTAGTCTCAGCTCTCAGAAATCCCAGGACACTGTAACTCTTAGAAATGACAAGCTGAAACTTTTTTAAAATCTTAAACTCATGGGGAAGAAAAGTGGGAAGGTCATTGTAGGAAATCAGGCTTCCAAACCACTCTCTGCTCTAAGTTTGGAAATTTACATTTGCTGTAGTTACTGGTAGAGCAGGAGTAAAGTTTCTTGTAAGACTCTTTTTTCTCAAGAATGAAAACTGTAGAAGTTTTCATTTTCTCTGTTTGATTGCTGAGATAAATTAATTGCAAATCCACAGGCTGAAAAGAAGCAAAACAAGTTGTGTCCTTGTCAATGATTAAATGAGGTTTGATGTATCGACGTAGTTTTGCTGTGCTCTTTGCTTCCCACTATTTTGAATGCATCAATGAGAGTGAATGTAAAGTTTTAGATAAAAGTGTTTGCCTTTTTTAGCATGCAATTCTGATCTAGGCAAAAATTCCATGTCATTCCAAATGGGGAATTTTCCTAAGCAGAATTAAAGAATTGTATGCAGGTCATGTTTTCTTTGTATACAGATGACTGAATAAGTAGAAGTAAATAATTTTTCTCCAAGATATTTTATCTGGATTTTTCAAAAACTACAAACTTTACAAGAACAGGTTTATTAAACTGAATGTAAAAGTTAATGTTTTTCTTTTTGAGTAATATTGTCAGATGGTCATGAGCATGTGCTTACTGCTTTTTGAGCATCAAATGCTATTTGTTTAAACCAAGGAGGACAATTAATTAATTGACTGAAGTAGAATGGAAAGTGGAATTGAAACCATTCACACTAGGGGTTTTTTGTACAATATTGAAAAGCCACAATGTAAAAAACCAGAAAATTCTTACTTTTCTTATTCTCCCGAAACGACTTTTCTGATATGAGGGCTTTGACTAATTCAGAAATGAACAGCATCTTTTACAGTTACAGTTTAGAAGTTAGAAGTCATATCATAATTTCTTAGGCAATCTTTGCCTACTTAAAGGCACATGGAATGGGATCTAAGCACACTTGTTAGATCCACTAAAATGCTTGGGATAGAATGTTAAAAATCCTTCCACTCAGCTACTGGAAATGTCACATCAGGTACAAAATAAATTTTCAGTGTATTTCAATTTCTAGGTCTCTTTAACCTATTGCTTTGCAGAACTACTTTGTTTTCTTACTTGCAGCAAAACCACTGTGTGTCGTCAGAGGACACGAAATGAGGAACACACACGCAGTCAGTCATCAGGGCAAAAAAGAGAGTTTATTTTCTTTGACCTCTATTTATAGAATTTGGACAATGACCGGGGATTGGAGGATGAAGGTTGCCACCTCTCCAACCACCCTGGCCAAACTAGCAGTCCATCCACAGTCTCCTCCTTATAAGAAGAATGTAAACATAAAAGAACAGTTACAATAACAATAGATTGTTTATGTGAAAATCCGTGAGAAACTCCATTACAAAAATGCAAACATCAGAAGGCTGAAAAGAACAGGGCAACTACTGTGTTGCACAGAAACTCACAGAATTTGAAAAGCAACAGGCCACTTGCAGTCATCACAATTTACTGTGAATACCTAAATATTTCCTCATGTTATTATATGCCCTAAGTTTTAAGGAAATTTTCTTGATGTAAATGTGATTTTAGGGGTTAGAGTTGCAATATTATTTGCTTGTTCTGCTTTCGTTCTCCCCTAGTCACCCACTTCTGTTTCTCCCTGTATCCCTTACACTGACACGAATCACTGTGACTGCTCTTCTGTTGCATTCTTATGTATACTTGGCTTTGCAGAACAACCTAGGGAAGGAATAGCCTCTACTTGGGACAGTGTTTCATTCTTCTCTTTTGCAGGTGTCAGATATTCATATCAGCAAATTTCGGGATCCCAAACGAGCTCCTGACTTTGAAAAATTCTGTTCTGAAACAATTGATGTAATTCAGCCAGCACTTGTTCTAGCAACAGGTAAGCAATTGGAAAGTGTGAATTTCCTGTTGAGTGTACTGTCAAAGAAACAGCAAATAGGCAAAATTCTAGGATCTCAAGACAGAACTTTAAACATTAAGGTATCTTAAGCAATGGAAATGGAATTGCAGCTGAAGAGACACTGCTAGAAGCTGAAAAGAATAACTTCTCAACAAGAGAATTATTTTTTCTTCAGTGTTCAGTTTCTTCAGAGAGTTTGGTGCGTTCTATATGTAAGAGACACAATTGCACAATTTTCCCAGTATGTGTTGCTGCATCTTAGTCCTTGCTAGCAGCTACCTTCCCTCTTGTCCTGGTGATGATTCTACATTCTTTGTGTTTGAAATTACAGAAGTGAGCAATGTCTGTGCTTAGTCATTAGGAGACAGTTCCTCTCTCAGAACAATCCCTGCTCATTTGTATGAAATTCACCTGTGAATTAATGTAAGATTTTATTGCTGGTTTCCATTTGAACATATCATACCAAGAGAAGTGAAATAAGCCTTGCCACTTCATTTGACAGCTTGCTATTGAAATAGATTAAGTTTTGACAAGAAAATCAAAATACTTTGAGCCATTACTGTATGCAAGTCTTTAGAATCTTAATGCTAGACCTGGAGTTTTGTTTGTACAGGGAGTTACTTATCTAATTGATGAAAGTGCTGCAGTGATGTGGTCAATAAGTGTCTGATGAGGCTTCTGCAACTGCTTTAGAAGGCATTTACCCTCACCTTGTGGACCGGATACAGGAACACCCAGATTGCACCCAGGCCTGCAGATACTTACACTTAGAGGCAGGGATGGCATGTCTAGTTACAGTATTTGTAAGCTGTGTGCACCTCTTGTTATATCTCACCTTTGTACACTCTCAGGTGATCTGACAGATGCTAAGACAAGAGATAAACTGGGATCTGAGCAGGTAGAAGATGAATGGAAAACCTACCAGTCAATCCTGAAGAGATCAAGGGTCATGGGAAAAACCAAGTGGATAGACATCAAAGGGAATCATGGTAAGAAGAAAATGAAAAAACATTTCTGTCTTCCCTGTGATTGCAGATCACAGAATATAAAGGTAAAGTGTTAGTACTCGCTAGTGTGTTAGTACTCATGAATCAGGAGAAGGGCTTGCCATCCACATGTCTACTGAGGACACAGTTTGTTTGCAAGCTCTTACTGGAGTTTTAGTGCCAGAGAAGTAAGAGTCTTTTACTTGGCAAGTGGTAGAACATGACTTCAGATGTTAGTTTCCACATCATTATTTTATATACCACATTATTTAATGCCGGGGCAAACTGTAACCTTACCATGCTGAAGAAACGGTTTCAATTTACTTTTCATAGACTTCCCCCTCACAAGTTTAAGTTTAAAAGGTATCACATGTCCAGCAGCTAAAGGAAATTTGGTTTCTTTTGAATAGAAGGGAGTCACAGGAGTTTATATCCATCTGTTGTCGCCACACTGTAAGCATTCAAACACAAGCTGACAATCATAGGCTGTATGAACAGGCTATTACAGGAAGCTGCACTGGGGGGAAAAGGTACATGCTTTGTCATATATACTCATAGAGGTGGAACTGTTGCAGTACAGACCTGCCCAAGCTGATGTCTCTTCTAGACACACTATTCTCTGATGATATGGTTGCTTTATTTTCCATGAATGAGTTAAGTCTTACTTCAGAGCATGTATCCAGTCCAAAAAGGCTTCTGAAAAGCTCTGTGGTCAAAATGGAGACCAGTTTAGCTGTTAGCTGCTAAGTAACAGTTTATATTCCCACAATGCCTTTATCTTTGAATGGAAACTTAAATGAGAAAACTATTGCCATTTAAGTGCATTGAGTATAAAATGTCTCCTCTGCAGAGTTAGTCTGCTTGTCAATCATGCATTTTTTAAACAGTAGCTCTTCAGCACCTGCTGAGACTGCTTTATCTCAACATTGCCTAGTTAGATACAAGGGTCAATGATCAATTTGATCTGAAAGTTTCCTTATTTCCTTTTTGTCTCCCTTACAGATTCATTTAACATTCCACGCCTGGATAGTGTTCAGAATTATTACAGGTACTTTTATTTACCATACAGATGCAGCTATATTCAAGGTCAAGTTCACTAAACAATATCCTGCTCTCAGTTATCACATATATGCTTTTTCACTGACTTTCCTATAGCCCAGGATCATATCTACAATTCCCTCTGTCTTTTGCATTGTCAGTTAGTAGAGCAGAATCAATTGAGAAAATAGAGAATTCTTTGTGCAGATTTCTTATCTCTTATCCTCCTGTGTTTTGTAATTGAGTGTGTTACATCTGTCAACATCAATGTCAAAAATTTTTAGTCACACTCTAGGAGAGAGATGATGGAAGAGTGAAATTGAGGGGTTTTTTAATAAATCAAAATATAAATAATATAAAAATATTAAAATTGTAAAAATTATTTGCAGAAATAAAAATAAAAGCTAGGGAAAACAGTTATTCAGCACCACATTCTGGTGTTCATTATGCATTAAAATTAAAGAGGGCAGTGGGTTGTATTGAAATACAGTATTTTTACACAAAAATATGGGTTCCTATTATATGTTCACAGCATTAGCAGTGGATGAATCAACTGTTACACATACTCAAAGTGGGACTAAAGGAAGAAAATTTATTGAAGTTGATGATGTCCATAAAGATAATGTTAATTTAAAAATATTGTGAAAGGGGTTTTATGGCATTAGAAGTATTGAAAACTTGTTTTTAACATATTGGCTTGTATTCTATTCAGGTTAACCTTTCTGGCAATTTTATTGTTCTGATTGGTGGAGGAACAGGGACATGAACTGATTTCTGGATGGCTGTGTTCAAATTATACTCATCATCTGAACTCAGGAATATTTTAGCTTCCACAAATCATGCAGAGAGTAAAACAAAACTAAAACAACTCAAAAAAACCCAAATGCACACAAAATGTGTGCACCCCAAAACCCCAAAAGAAAATTAAAAAAAAAAAAAAACAACCTAAACCTAATGAATTTTAGTGATTCTCAGATTAACTCACAATCATTTTAGTTACAGAATTTAATCCTTAATAGAGCAATTTAGGTGGTACTGTTAGTTGAAATGTTATGTCTTTGCCAGTGGAAGATATGTACAATTCCCATCAAGCATAAAATATCAAAAGCACTTCAATTTTGTAAGTCAGAAATAGTGAAATTACTTGTCAATGGAAGGAGAGAAAGCAATGTATGTTTGTCATGGCTACAAGCTTTCCTAACAGCAGGATTTCCATCTTATTTTCTTAGGAAATACTCTGCCTGGCGTAAAGATGGCTCTTTCCATTACATCCACACCACCTCTTTTGGGAACTATTCATTCATCTGTGTGGATGCCACACTCAGCCCAGGCCCTAAGAGACCCTATAATTTTTTTGGGATTTTAAACATGGTATTGTATAAGTCTTTGCATTCCATTTTGCTGGCTGTTTTATTTCTGTAGTGGTTTGTTTGGAGGTTTGGGTTTTTATAATATAGAAAAATCGTTTGAAAGATTTGTGTTCATAGTGTTTATATTTTTAAATTAGAGTGCATGAGACATTTATTTAGCAAAATGGATTTGTTACCTGCCTGTTTCAGAATCAAATGGCAGAGCTGTCTTTGATGGCAACAGAAAGTCAACACAGCAACCATACTATCTGGTTTGGCCATTACCCCACCTCAACAATCATCTCCCCATCCCCTGGAATAAGAACACTAATGAGGTAAGATCTTATCCTGTATGTTTTCAGCAAAAAGTGCATTTCTTGCCCGTCTTCACATACTCATCTCTCAAGTTTTCAGGTTTTCTACTGTGATACTTCCTTCCCACTCAAATAATCACAATTCTTATGAGTTTGTTGTGTTTTTTTTTTTTAGTTCTGCCACAGCCTATTTATGTGGACATCTCCATACAATGGGTGGGCTGATGCCAGTCTTGCACAGTCAGCACTGTGGTGGCACTCTGGAACTTGAACTGGGAGACTGGATGGATAATAGGAGGTAAGTAAAGCCCATATGAGCAAATTATTATGTGAAACCTACCTTGCTGTACTGTGATTCCCTTTTATGCTGTGGTGAATTTGAAAGAAGCATGAGATCAGCCTGACTGGTTATTACTATTAATGCTTTTGAAAAAAAGGTCTTGTATGTATGTTTGGGATTTCCCCCATACCAACAGTGTGCTAATAAATGAAATAATTCTTTATTAATTCTTGATATTTAAAAGTTGAAAAGGGGACATCTAAATGTCCCTTTAGTATGTGTTTAGTATTCATATGTAGACAAATCAATAGTAATAAAATTCAGCATCACTACTTCAAAATACACATGCTCTGCACTAGCTGTTAGAATTCTTGACACAAAAATAGTCCACCTGAGAAATGTTACCTTACTAGCATATCAAAAAGTGTCTCATGCCACATGGAGTGTATAGTAGTATATTAGCTTTTATTCTGCCGTAATCCAAACAAAGATACAGGTATGAATACAGGGAAAGAGCACACTGGGGTCATTGTCCTTAACTAGAGTGCCTACACACTGTGGAAATGTACCTTATACTTGAGTTCTTTAATGTAATGTTCATCTATCTCATTCATGTGCAAAATTCCATAGATCTTCACACTTGGAACGTTGAATACTGCTTCCATGATTTATAATAAAATTAGACTCATCAGAGATAAGCAACTGTACAGTTAATACAGCAGAGTTGGAAAACATAAGGTCAACTACAGAAGAGAATAAATGGAAAATAAAGCCAGGTTCTGTTTAGGAACTTGAGAAGCATGGGAGTCAGCTGCTCACACAGCAGTTTGCATTAACAATTTTTTTTCCCTTTCATTATAGGTACCGGATCCTCGCGTTTGATCATGATCTCCTCAGCTTCGCAGATCTTAACTTTGAAGAGTGGCCTGTAGTTCTCATCACCAATCCCAAATCCTTCCTTTACAGCAGTTCTACTCATGAACCACTAGTCAAAATTCTTTATTCCACTCACATCAGGTACCCAGTAATGTCTTGATTTCACAATATTTATTTATATGTATATACACACACCGTTTTTTTTTAAATGTGTGCCTACTGTTCTCAGAATTCACTTTTCTCTGGAAGGTTGTTCCTGGATTATACCTGTGATTGTGTAGTAGTAATTCCTGTTTGTTTTATTTATGCAGTTGTTTCCCCCAAGGTCAATTGAATTGTATGTAACCAAAGCTGATCAATTAGTATATAATTAAAATAGATTCATATGTAATCAGTGGGCATAGATTAATATGTAACATATATTATTTATCTCACATGTTCACATTGACTCTGCTGATGTCAGGATTTTGTCTATGTATTTTTCTAAATGTTTTCTCTATTCGCTTCAGACTTCTTAGGTTTTTGTCTTTTCAATTCTACATCCTTTATATATTAAAACACAAGAAGTCTCTGCCAGTTTTCATATTAATTTTAATAATATTAAATTAATAATATTAATTAATTCTTTCCATTTTTACCTTATCTATTTAATTTTTGCATTTATATTTCAAAATTTTAGGCCCTTTTCAGGATTTTATATTTGATGTAAGACTAATCTGCTTGAAATGCTGCATACATGGGGTTACAATAAAAAGAAGTTTGTCATATTTTTCAGTTAGGGACTAGTATCCTACTAGGTATCCTAATTACTTTTCAGTTTCCTATTCAGAATCATATCTGATTATATATATATCTGATTATATTAAATATATGAACTGGTAGAATTGTTCACCATAACTGTATGAAACTCCTTCATTTGACTAAAACATGCTCTGGAATACCTTTTGTATTACCAGAAAGGAATTGCATGTGCATTATTTTAAGTCTGTATTAGTATCACTGTTTCTATGAATATAAGCATTGCCAAGTGACAATACATTTGTTGGTATCTGAGATCTGCAGTATCAGTCTTGCATTCCACTCCATTTGTCCTAAATGCAGTTACAAACTCTAAAAGCTATATTCTGACTAGCAAAAAGAAAAAAAGGAAAAAAAAAAAGGAAAAAAACCCACTCCCAACAGCAAAGGACTTTGGAGAGAGAGAGTTTGCAAGAGTTCTAAAACTGTGAGGTCTGCTAGGACCTTCCAATTTCTGCCACCTTTTTGTCTGTTCCACAGCCAGTTTTCTATGCTGTTCTTTTGTGTAGTGCCATACAGAACTACTTCTTTTTCAACTGTAGGAAAGAGCTACCATGTTACCATTAGCCTACAGGTATTTCACTGTTTTAATTTCTAAATCTTTTGAACTTTTTACTACAAGGCAGCTTAACCTTTAGAGACTTTCTCTTAAGGAAGTAATGACATACCTGCAAGTCCAGTAACCTATCTGTTCTTTTGCTCTTTATTTACTCCTTAGAATTCTGGCATTCTCTCCTTCTGTCATTATCTCTGTCAAAGTTTACATAGATGGAGTTCACCTGGGGAATGCACATCACGTGTCTGGCCCTCTCTATGTGCTGAAGTGGAGCCCACAAAACTACAGTAAAGGGTTCCATCATATAGATGTGACTGTCCAGGTAAGGTACCTCTTGGCATTCTTTGTATTGATTTTTTTTTTCTTGTCATGGCTTCTCTATCACCTTCCTTCCTCACGTAACTAGGAACAAAATACAAAATGATAACAGACCTGCTTTCATGTTTGTCTGATTACAAAAGCCAAAAGATTTAATAAAGGAATAAACATTGACTGCTTAGCACCAAAATATTCATAAAGCTACTGAGCTAAAGAAAGAAATACTGTTTTTCATAAAAAGTAAGATAAGACATGACAGAAGTGCAAACTTGAATTGAAATTGGCCAGAGACGTCAAAAATTATGAGAAAGGGTTCTAAAGATATATAAACAATGAGCAGAAACAGAAGGAAAATACTGGCCAGGTGTTAAACAGGTGAGGTGAATTAATCACCAACAACTCTGAAAAGGCAAAGGTTCTCAACACTTTCTTCACCTCTGTCTTTGCCAGCAGTGTTGGGCCTTAGGCTGTGGGAACAAGGATCAAGGTTGATGCAAACAGAGACCCACTGCCAGTGAAGGAAGAGATGGAGTAAGACCTGTCACAGGAGCTTGATCCTACAGATCAATGGGCCCTGGCAGTTTCCACTCCAGAGGGTTAAGAGACATGTTTGGTTAACAACTTTGTGAGGCTATTCTCCATAGTCTTGGAGAAGTTGTGGAGATCAGGGGGCACCCCAGAAGACTGGCAGGAGGCTAATGACTCTCCTGTCTACAAGAAGGGCTTAAAGGAGGATCCAGGAAATTAATAGGCTCATCAGTCTTAGGCCCTTCAGTCCCTGGGAAAATTAGGAAACAAATCCTTGTGGGGGGGCTATCTCAAGTCAGATGAAGCACATGACTGGGAAGAGCCAACACAGATTAACCAAGGGCAAATTGTGGGCTAAGAAGAACATTATAAACTTCATCAAGGCAAAGTGTAAGGACTTGCACCTGGGAAAACATAATCCAGGAATGCAGCTCAGGCTGTGATCTACCTGGCTGGGAAACAGCTCCATGAAGAGGGACCTCAGTGTCCTCGTGGACACAAGCTCAATATGAATGAACAGTGTGCTGGTGCAGAGAAAAATCTACTGGATACCAAGGTGCATCCACAAGGGCACCACCAGCCAAGATAAGTCACTATTCTGCTGTACTGAGTGCTTGTCAGCACTCAGTACATCAGAACACTGTGCTCAAACTGTTGAATAAGTAACAATAAACAATAAACAAATGTTTATCTATGTGAGTTTATGGCAAATACACCAGAAATGAAGCACAACAAAATTTCAAAATATTTTAATATCGGCTATTACCTAGAATTGAACTTTCAGAAAACAATCAGGGGGACAGGGGGCAGTAAACAGTCACAGTCTTCCATAAGTTACTGAATCTCTGACAGGCTCTTCTTCATATGTAGCACTTTCAGATTATGATTTTATAATTACCAATTTACTTGAAACTGCAGAATCAACTGCAAGGAATCCTTTGTAGGTAGAATTTAATGCAGTAGTATGCCAGAGAAGTATGCATCAATTGTATTTTTCTAGAAAAGCTGCAATGATAATTAGGAACTTTAACTAGATAGTTTTTTGTACCACTGCTATGTAATTGCTCTCATTTTATATCAATCTAGGATGCTTCAGGAAGAATTGGCACACGGGGCCATTTATTTGGTATGGAAGAAAACCTCTCTCTTAGATTTGACTTTTGGTCATCTGTTATTCTTCTCACTGATCACTATGTTCTAGTAAGTACTTTCAGCAGAACAGCTGTTTCTCAATCTTGGTTTCCCAAGCTGCAGTAGGCATTTTCATAATTCCTGAAGGAATTCGTAGACCTGAATGCAGTTTAGTTTTTCTGTATATGACTCTGTTGGAATTCCAAAACATTTAAAGTTTCTCAGGTTCCACACTTCAACCACAAATGTGCAGTAATGGTTTATGCAAATAGGTGACATCCTGGGTTTAGTCCCAATTACTCATTTCTGGCCATAAGTATACACACATTTTGTGCAAGCAAGAAATTGAAAAGGAGCTACTGGAGATAGTAGAAAAAGGAAACATTAAATCGAAGAGAAATTCACTGTGAACTGTTGCAATATGTTTTCTGGAAAGAATGCTGTAAATATTCTCACTGTCCACTGCTGACATAACTAGCTCCAGTGAAGTGAAGGGCAAAATCCCCATCAACTTTAATAAGCTCCAAGTCATATCCAGATGTGTTACAGCTCAGTATATGCAAAGAAGGATGTCCTGTCTTAGTAGTTTAGGTGTACTTCTAGAATCACGTAAAAAAGTCCATATGACTGTAGTTCTTAGCACAATTGGCTCAAAATTACTTATTTTTGTTATTGCTTATTCCTTAGTTTTGTTAATCAGTCACGCATTCTACACCATGTCTTGAACTGCATTTCTCCTCAGAACAGTGCTCAGACAATGTTTTGCCTTGAAAGTGTAATTGCACTTTTTCAGTGGATGTGTTTACAAACCATGTTTTTTAAAGATTCAGGTCTATTGCTTTCAGCCATTCAGCCGAATTCAAGTCAGTACAATATAAATCCAACAACTTAGAAACTCCTAGGTTTCCTTTTTACTCTTCAATTCAATGACACCAACAAGGTTTGAATACATGTTTCAAGTGGAATCTTTGTACAGATTCTATCAGTGTCCATAAGGCATGCTCCAAGGCTGCTATTATTCCAGAGCTGGCTTACAGTCAAAACTGTCTTTTCAGGTTCGAGTGCTCTTTGGACTGATTGTGCTGATTCAGATTACCTTGCTTGCTGTTTTCCGACACCTCCAAAAGCCAGCACTCAAAGGTATGAACTAATGTTTACCTGTGGTTTTTAGTACATCTGTTTTCCCCTGAACTTTTTACTGTTGACCTGTGTGCTAACGATATGTAAGTAATTGTGCTGTTAATCACCATATGCATTTTACATCTGCTACTGTGGGGTTTGATTAGTTTCTCAGAAGCTGCTGTTTTGCTTTAAGGGAACCTGGAAAACCTCCAATACATCAATTAAAGTAAACTAGAAACTTAAGCAGGTATCTTTGTTTAAACAAAAATTAATTTGATTGAAGTCCAAGGTTTCATTTTAATTTTCTCACTGAAAAATCCAATATGTAGGGAAAGGAATGTTTTGTTTTGCATTAGTTCTGTAAATGTGCTTGTTTCACTACAGTTGTCACAGAATTCTCTCACCTGAGTGGAGAAACAGATTTCCTTCTGCAAAGACAATACCTGTTAACTTTTGCAAAGAACATGAACAAGATTGGATCTTTGTCAAAATAATATTAAGGCCATTTCTGTCATAACTTGATACTTTGTGACGGATCTAGTAAATGAAAATTATTACTATTAAGCTCATGACATTTATCCTTTAAACAATCATTGGAACCACACCTTACTAATGAGATTTTTCTGGAAGCCACCTCCCTTCCTATTCATGTCAGTGTTGTCCCTTCCTTTATACTCCTAATCATGTAGCATTCTGAGGTAACTACAGCAACTGCTTGCGTAGAAGAGGAACAGATTTTCAGTTGCCTTTAAGGAACTCAGCAGCTAAATATTAAAAAAACTGACTCTGTGGTCAGCTAGGTCCTTCTGGACCATGACAAATGTTTGACAAATTAGTGAACAAATTTTTTAGAGCTGTTGATTTCCAAAGGTGAAGTTTGCCCTCTGGGGGTTAATTCTTTGTGAGAAGGCCACATAGTAGGTGTAAGTCTACAAGCTAACTTTTTAGGAAGGCTCTCGTGATCTGTGAATTGTCTGCTTCAGTTAGAGAGCTAATACTGCTTTTTTCTGCTAACACCACACACTTGTCAGAACAATGTTATTTTAATGCCTAGACTTAATTTTGAGTTGCTATCAGATCTCACTGAAGTAGATTTAATCAAAGGAAATCCAATTAATCTAGTCCATGCTGACCCGCCTTTCTGGGTTTGCAGAGTTACTGTTTTGATTCTCTTACTTTTCATTTAATACCTACTTTCTCCATGTTTTTCATTCTAGCTAACTTCATTTTCTGGGTATAGAATGGTTGTTCAGTATTATTTACATACAGTAACTGTATTCCTTTAGAATGGCAGGTTCCTCTGCTTTTTTTAATATAGATTATTGTATTTATTGGGTCTTTACTTTCAGTTATCACAGTAATAGTAATGCATTCCTCTGCATTTTTCTGTAGACCTACCAATTATTTTTATATTCCTTATTTAAAAGAATAAAGAGAAGAAGAGTAAATAGTGTGCAGATTTGTTTCAGAAAGACCAGTATTATACACACATATATATCTGGGGAAGTGTTGCAGACTGAATTAAGTATTTTTCTTAAATGTTGTCTCTGTTTAGAAAAGCCAGGATTACTTACTCTGACTTCGTATTCTCTTCATGTCTTCAGTAAAACAAACACCTTCTATTACTCAATGCTGGTTCTGAATTTATACACCATTCTGGGTAAGTAGCCTTGAGTACTGGAGGACATAAACTTGTATTTTGAAATTACACATTAGATCCTGATGAAAATCAAGGATTCTGACATCTTGGAGAATGGGGAAAATCTACTTAAGTTACAAAATCTACGTGAAACTTTAAAAGTTAATGTCGAAAGAGACTAAAGGTTTATTTATAAGAGCCTAACTTAGAAGCCCTGAATTAAACACTTAGATTGTTAAATTACTCTGAAAGCAAAGTGAGTATTTTTAAATTTAATTTGGTTTTCACTTATTTTTTGATTGTTAGCATCAGAGCTAACAATCTGAGCTTATTCTCCTCTGATAACATGTTACTGAAATAGCTATTTTCTTGTTAGTCAATGCAGTATGGATAACACAGAGCAGCCTGCCTATTTTAATTTCTATGCTGAGCCAGGCTGGAATTGTTTGTGACCACATTTTTCATATATGTTACTGTAATTCTGGGAAAAAGCTGCCCTTTGAAAGGATCCACCTTTTTGCCTCTCTCATAAGGAAGATATTATATGTGGTGTTGAAAATTGTCACAGAGATGAAACTAATTCAAAAGTAATTTTCATTGCATGCCACAACCCCTCATCATACTGTGGTATTTTCACAGCAGATTGCTGTTTGCTGAATATGAAAACATGAGGCTTATTACTATGTACAAGCAGTAAGGAAGTCTCAGGGTACAAAGGGCCATGTGGGAAAGGGCTGTGTCTCTGTTGTGTTTCCTGATGGTGATGTTTGATTTCCTCTCTTGCAGGACCATGGTTTGTAGGTGAGCTGATAGATGGCCAGCTGGGGGCCTGTTTTTCCTTTGGGATGTTTGTTGGTGGTGCCTTCTTACAGGGCAGTATGACATTTGTGGTTGGGATTTTACAGGTGAGTATTTATAAAATAAAGGCTAAAAGCCAGCTTTTTTTCTCAGGGACTTTTTTCCTTTTTTTTTTTTAAAAAATAGTTTTATAAAGAAAGGAAGTAGAGAGATTAGTGACCATGCCTGACTACAAGAGGTCTTTTTTACCTTTTTGCAGATTTTAAGGGCAGAAAGGAAGGAGGTTGTGCATTGTTTTCACAAAACCTCTTTTTCTGTAATAAAATTATGTTGCTTTGGACTCCGTGGATATCTGGACTAGAGGCTGTCTCTGCAGATTTACAACTCTAAATTTTCTATAAATTTTCTGGTTTTGCCCTTGGCTCACACACAGTGATTAAGCAAAAAAACTGAGTGGCCAGGGCAGCCCTTGCAGCCTTAATAACCCTTCAGATCAGTAGGTGTCACTCTCTAAGCACACATGACTCCAGTTTTCCCAGGAGTGGTTTTCCCATTAATCTGAAAGACAAGGTGTCATTCCTTGGCATTTAAGATAGAAGACCAGACCAGCATTGCCTCTTTCTTAATGGTGTCTCCCTTGCACCAGTGTGACACTGCAGTGGGCTGGGTCAGAGTTAAGCTGACATACAGACCGTCTGTTGTTGCCATGCTAATTTTTTGCTAAGTCCAGCTCCCTGAATCAGTTCCAGGAAATGTCAGATGCGTGTTACTGCAAAGGAATGAGCAGGAATGCTTGGCCTGGGACTCAGGCAGTCGCAGCTTTATCAGCTGCAGAATTGTGGAGGTACATCCTGAGATTCCATCTCTGGGAATCATACTCAGCCCTTAGAAGGGGACAGCTTTATCTGTGCATATGTTTTTAACCCTTTATAGATGCTACCCAGAACCCCTGGCTTGCTCATTGTCTTTTTTCTTTGCCCCTCCTTTCAGATGTTGTTTTTCAACCTGCCATTGATGGCCTATCTGTGCTGGTGCCTGTTGATGCGATGCCAGGGCCACAGCTTCCATTCCCACATCCTTCACGTCCGACGCCTCGTGGCTGTGCCTGTTCACATGGCAATGGCCCTGCTCCTGGCCTGGCAGGTCTATTCCTGCTATTTCCTGCAGAGAACATACGGCACCTTGGCCTTCTTCCTCTCCCCAATGAGAACGTGGCTGGTGGCACTGACTGCAGCTCTCATTTATAAAACCTGGACACTGAAATCGTCAGAGCTCAGAACTTACATAACAGAGATAAAAAACTGTCAAAGCTCCTGAAGTACAATATAAGTACTCCACGTTCTGTCTTAAAAACTGTCAAGGTACAACCTTATCATTTTGTGATGCTGGAATTCCATATACCCCAACCATCAGGTGGTAAGACCCAAAGCTGCACCTGCACTGCTACAGAACTGTATTTAATAGTAAGTGTACAATTTGTTATACACACTTTGCTTGTATTATACAAGATCCAGTGTAATACATGTTATATAATACAGTTATGCATTATACATCAATACTGTAAACTGTGTAATAATCTCATCAGTGAGGTTTTAGTGATACAGAGATAGATATGTCCACATGGCTCACAAATGGAAATGTTTGCCTATTGCTACTGTGAATGGAAAAATACTTTTAATTAATTAAATTCTTGATTTTTATAATGCTGCAAAAAATGAGCATAGAACTTGATGAGCTTCTGGATTTGTGCTTAATTTGATTTTTATTTCAGGGCTGATACGTGATTTTACAAGACTAGACCAGATGTCTTTATGAAGTAATAGTGACTGCAAAGGCACTGTAGTGGCCTTCACAGTCAGAGTCCTGTGCCTATACATGTTTTCAGTTCATGATGCTGTATACAAGCAGATTATAGGCTGTAAGGTGTGCATATGTATTTGTGTTCATGTTTACCTGAGCTGTGGCCCAGAGCTCTTGCCCCAGGAGTGCTGGCTAACTAACAAGCTCGCTCTCTGGAAGGAAGGAGTTTCATTTTCCATTACTGAGGCTGCCAGTCTTCCCACCCTTGACTAGTGAAAGGACAGTGAAGTATCAGCGGTGCTGGGGTTTTCAGCTTCGAAGCACAGAATGGAGACAATGTCCTCAGGATGGAAGAGGCTAAAGAAGTAATATGGTCTGATGCCTATAAAGTCTGTAATTTCTGTTTTTCTGGGTCTCAGCTGTGTTTCTGGGTCTCAGCCAAATGCACCAAAGAATGACCTAAGAAAACTCATTTCTTTGTTTTCATTTTTTTTCTAAGTCCAAAAATGATAGAACAGTTAGGTACATTAATGAAGAATGCAGTGATCCAGAGCCAAGAAAGCTGAGGTGCCTTGATCTGTAAAGATCACTGTGTAAAGAACACTGTGTTGTTTCACAAAAGACCTGCTGTGAGTGGAACATTTAAAATACTTTAGGTAATTTTACAGTAACTTATTTATGGCCCCTCAAGAAAAAAGAGGGCTGATTTATTTATGGTCCCTTTGGAAAAAAACAGCAGTGACTGTAGTAGAACACACAGGAAAATAAATTGGAAGAAAATATTGACTACAACAAGGACTTTTGTTATTTCTAACAGGTGACAGTTTTCCTATTCCTTAATTTCTGTTCTTCAATAATATAGGAAAATAGTAATGTAATACTACTAATAATGTAATGTCTTCAATGTAATAGGAAAAAGAGAGAAAGAGCACCCATTTACATGAGTTAAATACATTGTTAAGAGAATAATGTCATTTGTTGCTACAAGTTTGTTCTGCAAAGCTGTTAAAAAATCAGAGACAGAGCACAAAATTTATTTGTGAAAATTGATAATAAAATGACATTTCACAATTAAATTATTTTTATGTGATTAGAGAAAATAAGAAGCAGCAATACTTCATATCTTTTGACTTGTTCCCATTGTTAAATATAATGTTACCCAATACTTTTACCCTTAGGCTGGGCTCTCCAATAATCCCTGCACTGCACACCACTTGAACCCACTGATAGATTAAGCCCCCACACTGAGCATTTATGTGCAGCTTATTTGGAGGCTGAATTTTTTTTTAAGAAGAAAGAGGAACAAAAGTTCACTTACCAATCTAGAAAATTCTGGGGGTCTAGGAAAGCTGACACACAACCCCCTTTGGCTTCCCAAATACCTCTCTGGGGTGTTGCAGCTCCCCGGCGCTGGAGAGGATTCGGTGGGGTCCCTGATCAAGGGCTCAGTGCACACTGGAGACCTGTCCCATCTGCTTGGCTGCTGCTGGGACAGCAGGACAATCTGGCTCTGTGGCTGTGTCACCCTAACTCCTGTTCCATGGGTTCTCTCACCAGCTGTGCAAGAGGCCAATGGACACGGAGTTGAGGTGCATTTCCTGTGTGTGCAGAGCGGGTGCTGGGCGCTGGATCCAGAGCCAGCACACCTGCAGTGCCAGTACCCGCTGTTATATATCCCAGCCCCTGGAACGGCAGCATTCCCCTGCAGTCATTGGCTATACATTTTCTTGCCTTCATTTAAAGGCACACTACTCATTTATTTTGCCACTCATGTTCTAGGGGAAAGTGGCTGATGGGAATGTATTTTACTACGCTAATGAATAAAGGTTAGCACAAAAGTCGAGCAAACTTCTTCTTTGGCCTTATCAGGCAGTTCATCCTGTATTATCTCCTTGTTTACTGGGTTTATAGAGCCATTCTTCTCTGCTTCACACTCACTTTGCAGATTTACGGAGTCTCTTTCTCACTTCTCCTCGCTGGAGCTTTGTTTCTTGGTTCCTGCTGGCTGTCTAGCAGAGAATAGGGTTTGTTGCACATACAGCACTCTTATCATCACTGCACCCAGATCAGAGTACTGTAGCAAAACTAAATTTCACTACTTTTTGTCTTACTACTTTGAATCTGTACTTCTGGTTGCAAAATTCTGTGTTAGTGTGGCTAAAACATCGTGTCTCATTTCTGCTTCTTTCAGTGCTTTTCCTAAATTGTTCTGAGTTGTCTCACAAAGTATTTTCTCAGTTTGAAGCTTATTCCAGCTGCTGCTACCATTTCTAATTGTGGGATAATGCCATCTGCCTGTGATCTTCTTTTCTGCCTTGGTAGTCTATTAATGGATTATATAAACATTTCACACTGTGAAGAGAAGCCAGTAAAGAGAAAGGTAGTAGAGGAAAAGAGAAGAGCAATGTTAGAAACAGGACTAAGTAATCCTGCACTTTCTTCTTCCACAATCAATGCATTAAAATATTGAATGAAGAGATTAAGCTATTTGAAAGGCATCTGCCTCAGGTCTCTTCACTTCTGTAAAAATAGCTACTATAAACTGCAGTAAGAAACATTTATGTCTGGGCTGGAAAGGTCTTTTCATGGTGTTGGTGACATTTTGCATGAAATCCTGACCTTTAACTGCACAGCTTAGCACTAAACACTAATAGGTGCTCTTATGAAAAACACCATGTTTTTCTCATTGTCAATGAAAAAGCCAAAAAGAAAGAGGACAAGGAACAAGATGAACTAAGAATAAAAAAAACCCCATCAATAAAACCCCAAACAAACAAGCCAAAAAACAGGAAAGGGATGAAAATGGAAGGGAAGAAAGCAGGAGAGAATAAAATGAAATATAGGGCAGACAACAGCAATACTTCAAGGTACAAAGGGAGATGGGATAGAAATGGGAATGCACAAGAGCAATAAATACAAAGCAGAAGACTAGCTTAACCAAAAATAAGAAAAAAGGTGTCTCTGCCCAATACTGTTTACATTTTATTACCCCTTACAAGTGATTATTTATAAAGATTGTAGCTGAACTTCCTTACTGTGGTCATGATGTCACATGAAGCTAGAAATGCATAAAATTTCACAAAAAGTCCCTAGCAGCTGTAGGTCAGTTTTAAAACCATAACAATGGGGGGCTGGAGTAATGGAGCAGTGTAGAGTCCTCAGGAATGGAATGCTATATGAAGAGGCCCCAGGAACAGAATACTATAAATCCTTATTTAATTAACAAATTTTCAAAGAGGCTCAAGCAGAAACTGTAATAGAATATAATATTAAATAGTAACTTCATAGCTGATAGAAGGGAAATGTAACTTAGAATTGCCTTAGATTACTGTAATACTCAAAGACAGCCCCCCTAGGAAAATCTGTCTCTGTAAATGATAATATGATGAACTGGACCAAGATTCACACAGGTGCATTAGCAATTTTGTCATAGGCATCAGTGACTAAGCATGAGTGACTACTTGTCAGTGTTTGTATGACCCTTCCCTTGACACCTTTTGGTATAAAAGACTGTACTTGTTTCCTAGAACTCAGTGCTGTATGAGTTACAAGAGTTACTGTTCAGTGTACATGGAAAAAATGCTGGATTATGCCAGAAAGTCAAGATGACCTAAAGAGATCAGTAGAGGAGCAAAGAAACAAGGACCCCAGCCAATAGGTTCTAAGGGGCCCATCTTAAATCAAGACAGTAAACAAGATGGTGAACTGCTTTGTCTCAGAAATGGTGTCCTTAGAGAAAAAGTAATTCTGGCAGTGGGATATCATGACCATGAACTCAAGAAACCCACTGACTCAGAAGATGAGCAGTTATGCACATGAAGACCTAGTTAGCAAAGATGATGCCAGTCAATTATGAGTAAAAATGAAATGCATTTCAGAGAGAGAGAGAGAGAGAGGCAAATCTGAAATGTATAAATATGCATTCTAAACTGGCTTCGTGGAATCACTACCTAGCACCCATCTTGGTGCAAACATGAAATAAACCAAATATCTTGGCTCTGGGCCAAATACTGGCTTTACACACCAGGTACTGAACCCTGTTTGAGGAACACCATCAGCTGTGTTGATGGAGATAAGAAACAGATGTACGGGTCTGGTTTTGGGAAAAGGAAAACAGCTTGACCTAAAAAACATGGAATGCAATAAAAGGAAACTAAAACAATGAGATAAAAGAGACTGATTATAATGCTGATATCTCAAGAGACAGAAATAATTAACCATTTGCCCAGAGAGTTACAGGGAATGAGAAGGGGGTTATGAAACAGGGTCCTGCCTTATTGTAAAATGTGTAAAAATTTCTTAAGAAAGGATGTTATTTGATATTTGATATTTATATATTTTCAAGCCTAATCAACAAGAAAGAAGATATAATCCATAAAACAGGTAGCAACTAACAAGCAAGCTCTAAGTGATGCCCAGGTGTTAGAAAGACAAAGTACTTGTTGGTCTTCTTAAAGTTTAGGGCTTGATATGCTTGATCTCAGGCACAGCGGGAAGTTAGCAAAGCTTGGGGAGAATGTGCTACTGACCCAGGACACAAAGAATGCAGAGTTTACAGGCCACAAGGACATCTGGCAGAACTCCCAAGATAAGGAAGAAACTAATAAAGACAACTCACCAACTGTGCTGAAAATGGCTCTGACTGGAAAAAGGTAATTCTGACATGGAGAGATCATGACCACTGACTCAGGAAACCCACCAACCCAAAAGAAGAGAAAGACTGAGTGTGTGGACTAATTACCACAAGAAGTGACCTCCAAAGCATTTTTGTTTGCAGTTATTTGTTACCCTTTGTTAAATGACACCTCTCACAGTACAAAATACATGACAGCTGAAGAGCCACACTATCACAAATACTAAGAAATTAGGACAAGATGAAGAAAAACCCAGTGGTTTTTTATTTTTTTATAACTGATGGCACTTGATTTAAAGAATCTTCTCCCTTTGGCTTTTTATTCTTAAGAGGTGACATGAACCAGGATTCACAAGTAAAGGAATACTTACTTCTGTGAGAATAGTAAACATTGGGGATATCAGGGTGAGGTTTGATTGTCCTTATCTTTTTTTTCTTAAAACCACTTGACTAATGCCACTAGAACCTGTATTGCCCTCCATAGATTACCTAAGGACCGGAATGCTACTGCAATCAAGCTGCCTTTATTATGGTAAGGAATCATTATCTCAGCATGATCTTACTCTGAATCACCCCTCACATCACAGCTCTTAATAGACTCCTGAGTTGTGTGGATTACTAAGCAATTCCTATAAAAATAATAGTGCTGGGAATGTTATAATTTTATCATATTTTGTTCCAGTTGTGAAAAATAACTGTCTAGAGGACAATTACTCGTGGAAGATGTATCAACTCATGGTGTCAGAGATGAGCTCACTCTGGGATAGCTCTTCAGCAAATATTGTGATATTTACTCCCTCAAGATTTGCAGTTTTTTTGTTGTTAATCAGTAGCTATAGCTAGGCAGTTATGATTAAGCAATTGCATGGTGAAACTTGTAGTCATGGCTAATCCTTTGTTTTAAGGAAAAGGGAACACAATCCCAAAATTAATGGGCTGTCTGGATGAGAGCCCCTGGAGTGAAGTCAGCAGGACTGAGCAGTAGCTGGGGGAAAGGTAATCCTGGCATGGGGGATCGCAACCACCAACCCCCTGACCATCAAGTTAAAACAGATCCCCAAGTGGAATGAGGGTAAGAAGTGCACATTTGGAATAATTAGCACGAGAAGAAAGAGATATAACTGGCAAATAAGGGTCTGAGTACTAATTAATGAAAAAGCCACATCAATTGTAACCAATGAATGCTGATGGCTTTGTTGCTAAAATGTGTAAAGAGTGTAAAGTTTTGATGATGATTATGGGACAGACTTTTCGTGGGTTGCCCCCTAATTTCCTAGGTTGCACAGAATACAATAAAGAAATAGGAATTCCTCATCTTGGTGTGTGAAGTGCTGTCACACACCAACCTGGTGATGAGCCTGTGCTTGGGACAACACAGGATGTTCTTTCAAACCACACCCATTAAACATTTGCATGTGTAGGCGGGAACTGTCAAAATCACGTCCAGAACGTATTACTCATTTTGAGTATAAATGATTGCATTGCTGTTTCCAGTTCAATTTAATTCGTTAGCATCTCAAAATATCTGCTTTCAGTACATACAGAACAACTTAATGGTTTAAGAACTGGGAATTAGTATAAGTAAAAACTTGCCTACTGTTAGAGACAGAATGCAGTTACTTTTCTCGAACCAATGACTTTTACTTCGAAACGGAGACGATCTGTTTTCCGATATTGCCTCCATTCATCATGGACTGGAAAGCGGCTTCAAGAGAAATAATGAAGTAAGTTAGTGCCAAGCAAAACAAGCCAAGTAGCTTCTAAAAAAGATACGGTACAAGCAAATGCATTAAGCAGCTCCCCAAAAAGGAGAGATAACACTTTGGACCTAACCATATTTGTCCTTAATGACTGTGCTAAATTAAGAAGGGGATTAAAAATAAATAAATTTTAAAAAGCTAACCTGTAATAAACTGCTACGGGCAGCTTTATGTAATAATTTTTAAAAAATTATCTGTAAGCAACTGTTTGATCCTATACAAGTTAACGACTACATTTGCTGCTTTTGTGGTATGTTACCCAAACAGCAAGGAGAGACAAGGCATGACTGGACACAAATGCAATGGTCACACAAACATTTGTGAAAGAAAAGGTTTATAAATATTGCCCAATAGTAGAAAAAGCTGGTGCAAAAGAATATACCTTGGAGTAAACAAAGCATGAAAGTATGATATATGACTGATATATTTGACCAAGTTACTTCAAAATAGATATGCATATCAGTAAGGAGGAATTAGCAATGACTAGAATAAATTAAAATCTATAAGATTTAGTTTTCACTTAATTCTACTAGCTTTCAATCTTGTGGGACTGATGACTAAATGGACTAAATCATACTTTTCCCTCCTCCTTGAAAGGGAAGCATTCTTACAACACATCTTGGATCACATGCCTCATGTCACCAGACCCCCTTCATTTTTGTATTTCCTTTGTTACACAGATACTTTGAACAGGCTACAGAGCATTTTGTTCTATTAAAAGAAATTAATTTTTACTTTCTCTAGTAATATGCTTTGCCCTTTCTTGTGTGTACTTTTTTTTTTGTTAGCAAATCCAATAAAAATCTTTGTTAGATATTGCATTTTTAAAGTCTAAGTTCAAGGATTTAATAAAACCATTTCCTTACACACAAGTTTGAAGAAAGGGGCACTGCTTTAACCTCTAAGATCAGGATGACTATCACCAGCTACTAAGGAATCAGTCTAAAAATAAACTCCCCTCAGTACTAAAACAACAACTAAAAAAACTAAATTTATACTCAATTGTTTTTTAAATATACAATAAATCTCTTACAGAACATTTTAATAATTAGTGAAAAAATATTATAACATAAAAATGTTTTTTATAAAATAAAAAATCTAAATTGGCGAATGAAACAAAGGAGGCAGTTAACCTCTAATGTAATTGTATATTATCAGGTTATTATTCTTCAAAAATCATGTAAATCTTACCACCGATGTTTGCTAGGCCTTCTACCACAGTCTCTCTGACCTGTCAATGCAAACAAGTCCTTTCAGTTTTCCCCAAACAAGAGCAGAATTTCACATTTCTTAGAAACATGCCAAGAAACTGCCATAGAAACCACCAAAATCTAAAGACTTCTCTCACTACCATAGACAGGGCTCTGTTTGGACCAGATTGTTTCATCAAGAGAGGCATGAATATTTTCTGATAAATTTGCAGGTGATTTATTTCTTCAATCAGATCCCTGCCCCTTCCAAAATTTAATGTCTTGGTATTTTCCCAGGAAGATTACTGATCACTTGAAGAAACAAAACCTAATTCAGACAGACCCCACAGGGAAGGCCTGGTTAAGCATATACTCATTACAAAGTAATAAATGGTGATTATAAAGCTTGAAGTAAAATTTCTGACAAGATCCTCAAAAGCATTCAGAGCATTTAACTCATCAGATATTTGAAAGTACATATTTTTGAAAGTCTGAATCTTTATGTAAAAAAGCACTTGCACCCTATGCTGAACTAAGGAATACAGACAAGAGCAGCATGTAATCAGAGAAGTCTGTCATACTAGAGTGAAATCCTCACTTTGAAAACAGCACTACCTAATAAGCTTTCAGTTATACTTACTCATTTTTTAAAAGGTCTGTTCAATCCTGAGGCACAGTAAGAGAGCCAGAGACAAAGAAATTAGTCCTCTTGTAGTAGGAGACAGTATCAAAGGCCATAGATTAAACCTAGAAGCTCTCACCTTCAGTTTACCCTCCTGGATCCACTGGCAGAGTTGTAATACACTAGCTTCTTGTTTGTCCATGTAGTTCAACACCAAGAATCTTTCCCTGTGAAAGAAAAGAAAGAGCTTTGATTTAAGAAACTTTGGTCAATGTACTTGAAAATCTTTAAAAATCTTTTCAGAAAACAGCCTTGTTGAAACTGAAGGGTTATGAGCACGAACTATAAAGAAATGTAGCTCAGGGCCTTGCCAGTTTGTTGTGACAACTTCCTGCAGTGGGAACTTGACAGTAACATCAGTCTTGGATAATTTTCTTCAAGTATCAGAGAGAGAAGAGTAATAAAAATCAAGTAGTATAGTAGTATCACCAGAACAAGTAAATATCCATAAAATTTGAGCACATTCCTATTATTTTTTACCTTTTTTTTCAGTGGTAGGGAAAATAATTAGTGAACCTGCAACTAGTTGGTGAGAATAACTTAACTTTCAGGCTCCTCACAATTCTGCACTTGCACCCAATGCTGAAATAAAGAATACAGACATGAGCAGCATGTAATCAGAGAAGTCTGTCATACTATAGTCAGACCCTCAGATCCTCAGCAGGTGCCTTTTAAAACAGCACTGCCTAATAAGCTTTCTTAATATCCTGCTGTCACAGCTTTCCATAGCAACTGAGAAATGGAAATGATCATCAAAAATGATAACTAAGTCAGGATGTTGTAGGAACATCCTGACTACATTCTCCACTGCATTCTAGTATGCATGGTGTATTTTACTGATTTTTTTTCCATTTTTTAAAAGGCAGACAACGTTAACAGGGACAAGGAAAGCTTTTAATTAGAAGAGATCAGTTGATTTGCACAGAAATCAATTCTCCCAAATGTCCCACAAAGCAATGACTGAAAAGCCTAAGACTCTTCTCCTAATCTCTGCGTTAGCTCCATCTGATCCTAAGAGGAAATTCAGAAATTCCCAGAGTTAGAACATAATAAAAATGTTTTACCCATATATATCTGTCACACCTCCTTTTTGTTATCTAATAAACCCCCAAATGCTAAAAATGCAATTTCAATAAAATCACTGCACCAGCTGCATCCTTATGCCTGAATTACAATATTTTGAGAAAAGACACTTTGCAAAACATCTGAGAACAGAACTATAGCAACACCTTCCCTTGTACTAAAGAATTGTCAGGAATTACAGTACCAAATCAAGCACCCTCGAACTAAATGTAACAAGTGACATCTATGATTCTGTATAACAACGTCCTTTGCCATTTTTTATGCTGATAAAGACAAATGTAAGGGAAAGGATCTACTGATATCATGATTATATTTTCCTTTTTACACATGGCAACGTTCTGTTCTGATTACAAGTAGCTACTGTGGATTACAGACTACCTTCCAAACATCATATGAACCTGGTCACAAGTTCTGGAGGAGAAATGTACCTTGTGATGTTCCTTTCTTTCTGTATTTTTTCTGTGTCAGGAGGCAGTGGAGGGGGATAAGGCACATCTTTGTTATACTGAGAAATCTGTCCACACAGGATGATATGGCTGTTCTGATTCATCTGTTTGGGACAGCACAGAGTGAGAAAAATGACATTCCTCAGTCTCAGAAACTAAACTTTTCAGATGCAATAGATGTTATTGCAAAATTTTCACTAGCCACACTTCTTATAAAAGAGTGGGAGAATTGCATGCAGTCCCATTCAATCTATGGCAACATTCACATAGGTAAAAATGCAAGGCAATAGTGGAAAAATAACTGCTATACAGCCAAGTGTAATTTTAAAAGGCACTAAATAGAAGGAATATAGGAAATTGTTATCTTAATGTGGGCCCCAGGATCAGCACCTGAAGTTGATCACTGAAGTGGAAAGCCTGCTGTGCTGTATTACAAGCTGGACTCCAGTATGAATTAATTGAAAGCTGGGCACACAGACATTGGAGAATTACTAGAATAAACCTGAGAGCTGCAATAATCACCTGACTTATAACTGTATCGCTGATGTCTCCACCAACATTGTCAAAGTAAACATCCACACCACCTGGGCAGAGTTCACGTAGCTGTTTTGCCACATCCCCCTTCTTGTAATTGATAGCAGCATCAAACCCCATTTCTTGGACCAAAATGGAGCACTTTTCATCCGTGCCAGCAATCCCCACCACTCTAGAGCAGCCCTCCAGACGGCCAATCTGCAGGCACACAGTTTAAAAAAACAAACAAACCAAAAAAACCAAACAATAAAGACAAATTAGATCATTCATCTGCATAGAAGGACCAGTGGAAGAAAGGGGATCCTAAGGGGTGCTACAGTTATTCCCATCCCACTAAACCCCAGGCAGCAAACACTCCCATCTCATGTGACACAACTGCCTCTTGTCACTTCCTCCTCACAACTACACACATGGCAGGAACAATCAAAATTTGCCATCTTTTCAAACTCACTGACTGCAGAAGACTATGTTTGTGGAATCACCAATGACTGCCAGTACTGGAGAACCAAAACATAGTAGAAAACTACCATCTGCTGAGTACCATAACATAACTAATAAAAGGAAAAAAAAATAGGCAATAATTGATTTAAATACAATCTTCATGGATTTGCTCATGCATTGTTTCTTCATAGCTTCTACTTATTAGTAGACCTAAAGTTTGTTTAATATCGATTCTGTTTGTGTATATATATAGAGAGAGATTTGTAGATATGCACATACACTCTGGAAACAGGTTCTGCAAAGCAGAGCAGGATAAAAGGACTGTCAATCTCAAAACACAAAGGATGTCATGGAACACAGCACAAAGGGTTTATCACATTACTATTTTCTAATAGAGAAAAAAAAGAAAATCTCCAGTCAATACAGTGTTGGAATGGCAGGCTACCATATAAATGTATAATAAATAGATGTATATATACCATCTATTTTACTTGTGCTAGCAACAAGTAATCACTACCATCTGTTTTCTCCTCTCCCTATTTCATGAAACTTGAGTTTCATACATACAGTCTTTCACGGCGAGAGTGTGTGCCAAATATGTGAAACTGGCCGTTCCCACAGGGTTCTACCTGCTCATGTTTACAAAGATTTTATCTGTATGTTTAATAACCAGCATGTTTCAGAAGAGAAAACTTGGTACCAGAGTATGTTTGCACGCCCTAAGCCTGCACCCACCTGGCCGGCCAAAGAGCCGCAGGCGCCGGCCGCTCCGCTCACCACCATGGTCTGGTTGGCACCTGCAGCCACGTGTCCTTTCTCCCTGATTCCCAACAGCGCCGTCAGTCCCGTGATGCCAGCTGCACCCAGAAAGTAGGAAAGGCGCCCATTTACAAGCTGTGGAACAAGCTATGGAACAGAAACGTAGGTAGGAGGTCATTTGTTTCTAAGGTGAGGTTTTGCTCTTTGCCTGCCTGAGGGTAGACAACTAACTCAGGATATTGAACAGGCAAGGTACAACTGGTAGGGACAAGCTAGCTCTAGATCTATTCTAACAACAAGTTTGTACAAAAATGTTATGTCTCTGTGGTTTTAGAAAAAGATTTTAAACAAAGTAGCTCACAAAAACTTAAATTATGCAAGTGTTAAAAGGCAGTTGGGAGATAAGAAGTTTCCAGCAATGGTGAACTATCCCTATGCTAGCATAAAGGATAAAAATGCACCATTTCATCAAATATCCTGTTTGCAGATCAGTGACAAAGAGTCCTAAAAGGGGGAGTTTATTGGAAAGGATAAATTCTCAAACTACAGTAATTTTCTATTATGTGAAAACAATCAACACAATATCCCTAATGCACTGAAACCTCTCCACTTTATACTTAATATTGAATACCCTTTCTTATGTGAATGTAAAACCTCAAGTAAAAGCTTTTACTAACACAAGTTAGAAAAATAAATTAAATATACCTAAAGCCTTTCATGTCTTATAGTTACACTCTCAAGAACAAGAAGTTCTATTAGAATTAAAATAATTAAGAGAATTATTTAACTGAAGCAGCTTCAGGAAAATTTTTTTTAAAAGCAATAATTAAAACAATACTGGCCTGTCTGTTAACCATCAAAATTGTTATGGAAAAAAACCAAATTGATACAAATTTTGGCACTTATGAGTTGATCTGCCTTTTGAGAACTGATTGCTTTAATAAGGTATGCTTGTTTTCCACACAAAAAAAAAAAATAGTGTCATTAACAGCTATTTAGGGGGGAAAAGGAGGTTGGGGGTAGGGAAGGGATTAGGAAAAAAAACCAGTCACAACCTGAGCTTTGCATTTGTATTACCTTTTGTAGCAAGTCTCCATCAAGAATTGCCGCTGTCTGCCAGGGCCAAGTGAAGGAAGTTACAAAGTCTCCTTTAGCGAGGTTCTGGTGCTTGCTCTCCTCCACAACGCCGATCCCCCCACCGTCAGCAACTTCAGACAGCTGCCAGGGCTGCAGGTAATCCGAGCCCGTGTCCTCATTCATGCGGCAGCGCTGAAAGACAAGGCTTTAATGAAAGGCTCTGGTGGAACACAGCTTGTTTATCAGTTCAAGTTAAGTGGGGAATGAAAATGTGTTTAGAACTTCAAACACAAAGGGCCACTCAAAAACCTCTCAGTAAGCCCCAAGTATTCACAATCTTTTCCTAGATCCCTCTTTCCCCTTGTTTGCTCAGTACAAAAGGAGGATGGACCATCCTGACCTCCTCCAGCAGTGTTACCGAAGCCAACACATTGTACAGATGCTGGCTCAAAGGCACCAGCACAACTGAGATGACTGGCTTGGGTCTGATGAGAATCCTATAAATGCCATTCCCCAACTGAAGGAATCCTAGAAATGCAGGATAGAAAAGAAAAATGCCCACGAGTCATTTAGTTCATGCCTGTAAACTGAAGAACTGTCAAATATATGTAGACCATCCCTGATAGACAGATCTGCTTAATGAAACGTCTTGAAATGTGACATATTTTCTTTCCAGCTTCCCCGTAGCTACAGCTAGTATTGCAGGATTCTTAAACTTTTCCTTAATTCCCAGGCTAAAGGTACTTTCTTGAAGTCTTGAAATCTGGGGGTTTTTTTCTACTATTGCCATCTATGGAAGGAATAAATGATTGGAATTCTCTTTATAACAAACTTTTACTGACTGTGTCTGTCTGGTTCTTCTTCTACTTTCACTTCCATTTCAACCCACAATTCTCCCAACCACATGATTTCTGTAAATTTGCATGACTGGGAAAAAAAATGTTAAAAGGCCAAGTACAGAAAAAGCTGATAAAAACAAATCTGTAATGGCATACCAGGGCTCACAATCTCTTCCTGGTCCAATAAAGTGATATTCCTAAATATATCCCAAGCATATGAATGCCAAATTCCTTCCCAATATAACTCCATCAGAATGAACACAACTACTAAGTTACACTAGACATATATTTGTTCTGTAATTAGTAACTTTGGTGTTAAACATCATGACAGGTACAGAGCTGAAGGTACTTTAAAAAAAACAAATTCTGGCTTAGGTCTAAGTCCATCACCTACCATGTAGGGGTCCACTGAGAGATAGAGAGTTTTAACACGCACTTGTCCCGCTTGGACTGTATCTGCTATTGTACTTTGCTCCAGTCGGAAGTTTTCAGCCACTGGCACTCCATTCTTACCTAGAGTAACATCAGAATTAAACAAATAAATGAATCAATATAGAACTTCCCTTAATCAATATGGGAAGGCCCTTTTTTTTTAGCTAGTCCTTTTTAGATTATATATTTACTCAGGTGTAAAACTACAACCAACTACTCCCACCCTTTCTGCCTCTTCTGACTCAAATGAGACTGAGGGAATACAGGCTACAGCCACTGCACATGCTGCAAGGGCATCCCTTCACAGAGACTTCCTCACATTAAAGCTTCCCAGAAACATCCATAAAACTGTGGCCAGAACCCCAAAACTGGAGGCTTCATCCTCAGGTTGGTACCACATGCAGCAGATCAGACAACTGGAACCACCAGCTGACAGCCAGATAGCCTTGCCTGCTTTAAGTCAGTGACTGCACAGCTAGAGCAGGCTCCTGCTGTACCATTTGAAAGACTTAATTGCAGGTCACACAATAGTTATTAACTCTTAAAACTATTTTAGCATTAAGCAGTATACAACACTCCCTCCAAAATTTAATGTCTTCTACACCAGATTTATGAACTCACTATTCAAAATACTGTGCTGATCAACAACAAGGCAAATGTGTAAGCAAGAAAGTAAACAAAACCTCAACAGTGTAAACTTGAGAAACAAACCCATTGAAACATGAGAGGAACAAAAGATTCAATATTTACTACAAGGAAACAAAAATTAATAGAAAACAAAATATTTTAGATCTCTCTTACAGCGCAAAAAGAATAAATGTGAGAAGTAAAAAGTCACATTCCCTAATCTTTCTTCACTTTCAGCCCCTACTCTTTGTTTTCTCATGTTATGCGTTAATCCTTTTTGCTCACCCAACAGTTTAGAAATCTGCATATACAGACTAAATAAATGCAGTTTGAATATATGTTATATATTTAATAGAAATGTATCTATATTAATACAATTTACTTTTATTAATAAATGTAGACAAACTTATTACAAATATATTTATTTGTATTACTGGAAAATAATCAATTTATATATAAATAAATACAATTTAAATAAACTTTATTGCTGCATGCAATAATATGATATATAAATGTCAATCTCTCAAATTAGTGTCTGTTTCTACCCTCACCATTTTGGAGCATTAGGCAATCAGAACAAACACACTGCTTCTTTAGTGGAGAGAAATACATACCAGGCCGTGAATTCAGCACTACTCTTTGGATAATCATCTCTGCTTTTGCAGCAATTCACACTGGATTTCTACAAAAGAAAATGTTGTTTGAAGGCCTGAAATACAAATTTTCTTGAAAAAAGAATATGAGGCAGTAATTTGGAAACTGGGGATGAAATAGAGACCTCCCCAACTTCAGCATCCACGCCCAAGGAAGATATAAAAATCACATAAATCAACCTCAAGCATAAAATAAACAAATGTGTGAATAAGGAGTTTCCTTGTTTATCTTCTAAAAGCCCTGATTTTATACAATGCCACAGTAGCATCTACTGGAAAACTGTCATGTACCATGCTCCTTGTAAGACCATCACCAGCCTCTACCAGGTAGAGGGAGAGGTGTCTGATTTGCTTTCCTGTGCTGACTGAGAACACCCTGCTCCCACCTAACAGACACAGAGGCAGCTTTGCACACAGAGTCAGCTGCCACTCAGTGAAAGGCAGGCAGGCACACCAGAATAGCAGTCTGCAGGTACATGATAAAAAGATATTGTTGTGTAAGATGTTTTGTAAGAAAAAGCAAATCTTTCTATTAGCAGTGCCCAGAGATGAGAAAGAATGAGATCATCACTCAATCTGTTCTACAGAAAAATTTCTCCTTGAATTTCAACATCTTAAAAGAGGATTGCAAATCTGTGATTTTGCACCTGTGAGACCCAAAGTTATTAAGAGGAAATTACCCTGATTTAACAGGAGAAAAAACATGATCTCACATGCTTTCAGATCTAATACAAAATAAAAATGTGACTACTATTCTCAGCCAACAGCCATAAATAACTAACCTCCACATGAACAAAGGACATTAAGAAATGAAACATGATAGCTGACGTCTTTGTCATAATGTTTATTTTGCTGACAAGAACAGCAAATTGGAGCAAATCTAAAAAATGAGCCTAGAAAGAGTGCATCATCACCATCACTTATCCAACATCTTTATTCTTTGAACATTGCAAAATACAGAACCTTCTGTCTATACTGCTACAGTGCTTTCACAACAGCACTCACAAATCACCAAGAACTATAGTCTGGAATGCTGAAAAACATGATTAAAAAGTTATTAGGAGAAAAGGTGCACATCCCTGGCCAATCCTCCCCTTTAAAACACATAGCTGACTCAAAATACAAGAAACTTGTTAGAGAAACAGATCAAGGTTTAACATTTTATTGTGTTTGCACTTGAAAAGCTACTTATTTGGGAAAAGTTATTAACAGTTAATTTTTCCAGTATTTCAACACCTAAGGATGCTACAAGATAAGCTACAAGGAATGAATCTCAAATGTGTATTTACAGCATCACATAATTGAAAAATAAGTGAACTGCAGAATTCTTTGGACAAAACAGTGTAGAACAACAACCTACAACAAAAGGAAAAAACCTCACACTTTGATGAAATGACTAGTTACTGTTTATAAACATAAGCATTGAAAATTAGGGACTTAACCATTAATAAGTGAAATAAAAGTCCATCTTTATACCCACACAGCTGATACAATGTCTAGAATATAAATAATGTAACACCCTAACAGGAAGCATGGCCCAAGAGAAAGTTTGGCTGATGTTAGGTTCAGCACTGTACTCAGCTATAGACTTCCTGTGTGATCATGGGCACATCACTCTGTATTTGTTTTACAGAATATTTTTCAGAACAAAACTCCAAATTCTTCCTGATAACATCTGCCCAACAAAATTACATTCAAGTAGTACAGCTGTTATTCCCAGAGCAATTGATTCACCATCTGAGAATTTCTGCTAATACAATGAGCATTTTGTAAATTGTAGACATGTCCAGTGCAGTTTAAAAGGACAAGCCTACTCTAGTAAATTATTTACACACATTCACAACTCTAACCACTAATCAAACTGCTCTGTGCAGAAATAATGAGTTAAGAAAGCAGTGAACATAAACCAACAGCATCTGACAGCTCCCATGAAATCTGGGCAGACCACTCCCCAGATATATACTGTCCATACCCATGGCTGAGGGTTTGAGCCCCTGTTTATGAACCACACAGAGCAGGCAGAAGTGCTGTACAGCTCAGGCCTTACACAGTGGCCCACTGTCAAAACTGCTGACTCCATTTTTGTTAGCCTGAAACTAAGTATGCTTATTATGCAAACACAAAACCCCAATCTGAACAAGAGAGGATGAAGATAATTTTTATTGTGACTAACATACTCCTGAAATATCTGCTTTCTGTGATTATACAGAGGAAAAGAACCCCACAGTATATAAAGAAAAAAAAAATCAAAGATATTAACACACTAAAAGGAAGACAAAGCAATAGAGAGCAGCATAGAAAGATGTGAGCAGAAAAATTATCCAATGTAAGTTTAGACTACTTCTTTGAATGCCTGACATTTTGAAGGAACAAAATCACTGTTTATTTCCCAGTTTGTTTTCACAGCTTTTGTTTGAGGAGCCTATGTACTGAATCAATTTGAAGATCTTCCAAATACTGTGAGTGGGTGGACAAAAAGTGAAACTGGGAACTGAACTGTCACTCATTCTGTGACAGCTGCCACAGCAGATACAACACTGCAGATGGACATTTACTTCTGAACAGGACTGCACCTACAGCAACACCATTACACAAGCAAATGCTCACAGTAACACCATAACACAGTAAGAATCAAACTTTCCTCACATTACAAACAATACAGAAGTGACTAAAGAAGATAAGTAGAGGCACTATCTTTTAGCACTGTACAATGAGGAAAGCTTTTGGAAAAAGAGAACAGATTTTCTTTAAAGTGAAATAAGGAGATTTGTACAATATACACAATTATTTTCAGAGTATAGTGCCAGTGTGTAGGATGTTTTTGACTATTTTTAAAAAGACAACACAATTATTATTTTTGGCTTTTCCAAACAAAATTAATCTGAGTTGGTTCTACTCTTTAAATCAAATAGAGTAAAAATTCTGAGTTTTAACATCATTGTGCTATGTCAATCACCTGATCCACCCTATGAGTACAACAGGAGCATTAAGCAGCACAGCAGCAGCATCTTCAGGGGAATCTCAAGTATGTTTTAGCCCAGTTTTACTCTTATCTCTGTCTCCCCTTGCCTTCTTTCCCCACTGTTTCAGAGACACGTGACAACTCCTTTTAAAAAGTTAAATAAATTCCTCAGTGCTAAAATGCTCCAGTTTCTTTGCCCTGGGCTTGGTTCCCAGAACTTCTTGTTTCTGAGACTGCCCACCAGGCAGAGTTTTCAGTTGCCTATACTCTTGCCAAAACAAGACACCTGCTCCCAAGTCATCAAAGCCCATGCCAGACACAGCCTAGTTAAAAAGCAAAAGGAGGAACAGGTAGTCCTGTATCAGGCCAGGCAGCAAGGAGGAAGAAGGCAGGCAATCTAAAGAGAGAACAAGATTTGCTAGACTTCTGAAACTGTGATGTCAAAATGGCTGGAGCAAGGATCCTTAAAGGAAACTCAAGGAAAGAAATTTCGAGAATGACTCTGAATGAGGAACAGGCAGGAAGAATGGAAAGAACTGCCACTAGGAATCAGTAAGAACAGAGAAACATGACAAGAATAGCAACTTAATGGCCAGTAAAGCAGAGAAGAGCAAAGCAGAATGGGGAGAGAGAGCTGAAAAAACTGGGAATGAGACAACCAAACTGAGATGGGAATGACTGGTGAAAAAAAAAAAGACAAGTGTAACTGGCAAGGTGAGGAAAATGGAAATGGAAAAGCAAATGTAATGGATTAAGCACCAATGCTTCCACCAACTCCACTAAGGAGCTCTACATTTGATGAATGTTAATTAATAGCAAGCCAGAATCAATAGTGACTGTCATGAATGGAGAAAAACATATGCCATAAAGAGCTAAGTACTTTCACAAACTGAACCAATAAATTTAGTTTTCTAATGTTCCATGTCTCATCACTGAATTCTCTGGTAAGCCTCTCCCATAGTGTTTTCTTCATGAGGATTTTCTGACACACTGTAAGAGTTGAGGGCAGGCTCCAATCTTTCCTCCAAGGAAGAAGCAGATGAAAAAGAAAGACAATAGTAGTAGGATATTGATCCTGCCATCTCTTTTTTTTATATTCCCAAGAAGCAAATATCTTTCAGCTCTTTATCAGATTTTACTAACCTACAGAGCAAAAGTTCCAGTAAGTATACACATTCATATCTACATACAATAGGACTGTATAAACTTGACTTTTTCAGATTTAGGTGCCAAAGAAATATCTAAAAGCTTTTAGGTACCACATCTAGAACTTTTTTTTTTTTTAATAAGTATTGAAGTTGCTGAAAATTGTTTAAAATACCATGTATGTATACGGTATATACAGATAAGGCCTATTTCTTCTTGGCAGAATTTCACATAAGGAATGCAGATTGCTCCCAGGAGGGCAGGAGCATCACCCTATGGGTTTTTTGAGAAGCCTATAATGCCGTTTGCAGACTTCCACGTGAGAGCCATCTCAGAGAGCCTACTGACTATCCAGTTTCCCAGGTGTGCCCGAAGACCAAGTTAGAAAGCAGTGCTGCCAAGGTGGAAGAGCCTCTGGAGAGAGCCTTGCAGACGCGTCATTACCAGTTTCGGACGCCGCAGACAGAGCAGCCCGGGAGAGACAACCCGAGAGAGGCAGAGGCAATACAGGGGGCTCAGTCCTACAGGCTACTCCGGGCTGCGGTGGGCTCCGTTCCCCTCCTCCGGAATGCTCCACCGCCCCGGGACATGCTTTGATCGGGGGGCTCAGTAAAGTTCGATTCCAGCTCCCGTTCCAGGGATCGGGCAATGCCAACAGCCTCTTCCAACTTCTTCCGCACCTGTGCCCCCGCCTGCCCGGCAGCGAGAAGGTGCTAATCCCTGAGGATACGACTGCGGGGAAGGAGAGTACGAGCTCTACCAAGCACCTCACCCTATCCTGCCTTGCCTTGCCTTACCCTGCCCTTCCCTCCCCTCAGGTCGAACCCCGGCTCGCCCCCGGCAGCGCTGTGCCCCCTCAGAGCCCGAAGCTCCCGCTCACCTTGAGCCGCCCCAGAGAACGCCCGCCCGCTCCCACCGCGGCCCCGTGCGCACGCGCGCGGACCTTAAACAGGGAAAGGCTGGGGCGGCCCAGCCTTAAAGCGGCGATGCCCCGAGCCCGGCCGCGGCGGTGTGAGGGCCTGTGGCGGGATGGCCCCTGAATTGCACAGTCACACAGAACCGTCAGGGTTGGAAAAGGCCTCCAAGAGCATTGAGACCAACCTTTCACTGAACACCACGTTGTCTACTAGACAGGGCACTAAATGCCTCATATGGTTCCTTGAACACCTCCAGGGAAAGGCAAGTCCACCCTTTCCCCAGGCAGCCAGATTTCAGTTAATGCTTAATAAACCATTCAGTGAAGAAATTCTTCGTAATGTCCAACCTGAACCTCCTCTGGCATAGCTTGAGGCCGTCTCCTCTTGTCCTGTTGCTGGCTGCCTGGGAGAAAAGACCAACCCTCACATGGCTACAATCTCCTTCCAGGTAATTGTAGAGAGCAAGGATGTTCTCCCTGCCAAGTCTTCTGTCTTCTTTTCTCCAGGATAAACTCCCCAGCTCCCTCAGCTACTCATCCCACTTGTGCTCCAGACCATTCACCACCTCCACTGCCCTTCTCTGGATCTGCTCCAGCACCTCAATGTCTTTTTTGTCATGATGGACCCAAAACTGGGCACAGGACTCAAGGTGCAATCTTGCCAGTGCTGAGTGCAGGGGAACAATCGCCTCCCTGGTCCTGCTGGCCACGCTTCTGCTGATACACACCAGGATGCCTTTGGCCTCCCTGGCCACCTGGCCACACACTGGCTGATGTCCCTTCCACTGTCACTCAGCATCCCCAGGTCATTTTCCTCCAGGCAGCTTTCCAGTCACTCTTCCCCAGGCCTGTAGTGCTGCGTGGAGTTGCTGTAACCCAAGTGCAGGATTTAGCACTTGGCCTTATTAAACTGAGATACTGGGAGAAGGCATTTACCGTTTATGAGGGCATGGTTTCTTTGTGTTACACTGGGAAACATTTGCTCCTCACATGCTCCAGTGGAAGAGATTTTGTTCATTGCTGCGATATAGGGTTGCTTGATAGCTATTCCTAAAATTCCACTGAAGTTGCTGTTGTGTGCAACATAATATGTTTACTATATATGTGCTATTTCTGTGCTTGAATACAAATGAAGATGTTTCTTTCCTTAAAAAACATGTTGTAGCAAGACCCAAAGCTTTCCTGGGATGAGGCTTAGGTCCTGGTACTGCCTGATGTGATGACTGTGTACTCACCCAGTGCTGTAGTGATTCACTGTGCTGTAAGGACAAACAGGTCTGTGAAGTGGTCACCGAGTTAGTGGCAATTACTGTGGAGCCTGAAGTGACTGCTGCAGCCTGGAAAAACTCTTCCAGACTAATGATTCCAATGACTTTGTACTCTGCTTCTCACATAAAGGCAGGCAAAGCCTTTCTGTTATAATTTGACCAATAGCAATGTAATATAGGTTTAAGTGAATTATTTATATTTATATTTGTTCCACCATAATGTACAAAGCTTTGCATTTCACATTAGTTGAAATAACATAATTGGAACTGGAATGGTCCAGAGGGGGAAAAATTAAGTATGTTAATAAGGAGATTTATACTTCCATACCTTTTCCCCCCCAACTTGTATCATCTGATCTCATGACAGGTGCACAGATTGCAGGTGTAATGCACTAGAAGCAAGTCATCAGGGTTGAAATCATCTTCAGAGTTTCAAATAGGCACATCTTGTGAGTAGGAGGCCTGTGTTCAAAAGAATGAGCACTGGCTTGCCTCCTGCTTGTGCAAGAAAAGAGCAGCACAATTACAAAAATAATTCCTTCAGAAAACAATGTCACAGGTCACTATATGAGCAAATATGAAATGTATTACTGGAGAGCTTCCTGCTCATTTAGAAGTTGTGTATCTCAATGACTAGTAATAATTAAAAGGAAAGTAGGGAAAAAGATATGTTGTATATTGGCACATGTACATATATTTTTACACCTGTATTATATAATATAATGGCAATACAACTTCTGGTGTTTGATAAAAGTATGAAAAAGACCCCAAGACCCTTAACCCAAACACAAAAAATAGTATTTCAAAATCTCTGTACAGCCCCATTTTCTCTTGCTTGGCATAGGGTGGCTGTGTTTCCTCTACAAACAAGGTGATCCTGGAGATAGTTGCAGAAATTATCTGTAGTTTGCTGTTTAACCTTTATGGTCATGCACACACACACACACACACACACACACATGCCCTCTTGTCTCTTTTGTTAAGTACTTGTTAAGTGAAGCTATTGTAAAATAAACTTAGGTGTGAATATAAACTGCAGTAGCTATTCTGCACTGACTTGGTTTGTGGATAATTCTTCTACTCTAAAAATGCTTTTTTGGGGTTCAGCTTGATTCACCCCAGACTGAACCGAAGCACACAGTCACCCCACATGTGAAATAAAACTGTCTGTGCAGGCAGGCCATTGTAGACTAGTTGTTACAGAACAGATATTAAGGACTGCTACCACCCATAAACAAATCTAAATGAACATTGATGTGATAATTTTAAAGTCAGTCAGAGACAGAGCAGCGATGAAATGGAGGATGTGCTTGAGCTGGAAGATGGTTGTGGAAGATGGTCATGGACAACAAATCACTGCTGCCTACTCAAATAGGGAATGTCATTCAGGGGAGCCTTACTTCACTGAATAAATACTCAAGCTATCCTCTGACCAACTTCAGGCAAACCTGAGAAAGGAAAAACATTTCTTAACCACACAGTGGGATAAAAAAAAATCCCATTTGATCCTTTTAGAACAAAGATGGGGGGAAAGAGGCTCATGGATAAAAAGTCATTAGCTCCCAAAATCATGTGCAAGCTTGGAAAAAGTGTAAAATTGAAACAGCTGTCTTGTTAAGAGTGGTTAAAATCATACTGCCATCAATTTCAGTGAAGCCAAAACTAATAGTTAAAATATAACCCAAAAATCAAAGTCTGGAGGCTTCCCCCGCCCCGGCTTTAGGACTGACTGTCTAACTGACTCCAAACCACTTTTTTGTTCATGTTTACCTGCTCTTAATATAGAAGCAACAAACTTACATGTTCTGCCTACCCTGTGAGGCTTAGATATTTTTAAAGTACAAAGTAATCTAAATTCCAGGATTTGCTGGCCTCATTTGCTGGGTCATATTTATGAGTCAATGGCATAATAATTCTCCTTTTACACATTGCCACTTCCATGGGTAGCTCATTCTTGGCAGATATGTGCCTTTTCTTTATTATTTTTAATTAATGTCACTATAATAAGTAGTCTTTAAATCTCTCTAGATGAAGAATGCAGGTGTTGCTTATGTAACCGAAGTGCAGGTGTGTTTTGGCCATAAAAATTCCCTGGGGTGTACAGGAGCACAAAGTGACAGCAGATTCTTTAGGGAGCAAAGTGGTCTGTGAGGTCTCTCAAGAAATATCCTTCATGGAATCTGTGAAGAGAAATGCTCAATTGGATTACTCAAATCCAGCACAATTTAAATCTTTATTTTTGATGTAGTATGCCTCTTATATGATAGGAAAGTAAGATGTCATCTTCTGCTGTGAGGAAGCATTTTGCTAAGGGTACAGGAAGTTAGACAAACATTTTTAATCTATTCTTCAGAGAAGTGAGGTACCTTGAGAAAAGGTGTGTTTCTCCACTGATAAATAGGCCTTGTGGAAGAACTTGGTGAACCATGTGTTCTTGGGTAACAAAACCAGTTCACTTATCCTGCAAATTCTAAAGCACTGTTTCAGGCTGCAGTAAGGAAAATTATTGCAAAGTCATCTCTAGTAGATCTGATGTTTCTGGTTTTCTAATACTAGACTTCAGTCAAGTTTCTTGCCCTTGTTGCTGAGCCAGGAGACCAGATAATGAGAAACCTCCCCTGTTCACTGGATGCAATGTCAGCCAACAGCATGAAGTGCTATTGAGTGTCATTTGAGCTAATCCATGTATGCTTGCATGAAATAGCTTAGGAGTTTGCAGATGATTTGTTCTGGCAGCAAAGCTGTGGATGCAGTAACCTCAGGAGAGGACAGTAACACCACAGGTCATTACAGCCGTTTGCAGTGACTCTTTGAATCAGCATAAGTGATGCAATATACAAATAGAAAAATTTTAGCTTGACACAGCTGAGGTTGAACTCAGCTATTCAGCTGACTTCATGTCAGAGTGACGTTCCATGCTCTGGAGCCAGTTTAAAGGTGATTTGTGACCAGCTCAACTCCCTGTTGGCTGAAGATTTTAGAAAGGGTAGACAGCTGGGGAGACCAAATTTTCATTCAACTCAATTATGCCATCCACTTCTGAGTTGATTCTGCTTTTGCAATTTTTATCCATGCAGGTCCTCTTTTGTAAAAAGAAACAAACTCCACAATGTATCACTTGTGGACTGAGGATTATCTTGAGGCAGGGATATTTGTGGGAGAGTTTTGCAGGTGACACTCTGACGTCATAAGAGACTAACGTCTTCTGATGCTAATTGCTGCCTAATCACAAAGTGGACTTCATCTGTACTGGTAAGAAACTATTGCTACTTTTAATGGTAACTTGGTTTTCTGATGTTTCATGATTGGGAATGTCTCAACCCGTCTTTCTTTGTCATCATTTCAGAACCTTCATCTGGCTTCTGACAGGCCAAAGGGCATAGGGAGGATTTGGATTTGCTCTGTTTTTAACAATTTTGTGATAGTAAGGAAGTTTTGCTCTACAAAGATACTTTGCTAGTCAAAACTACTGATTTTGATACAGGTTTACACAGAATACTATCTGTAGAACACTTCTTGAAGAATCGCATTCATTTTAAGGTTAAAAAAATCTTATTTTGTAAATAAAGAAAAATATAATATGACAATAACATACCTTGATATGTGATTTCTGTAAGGAAAACACAGGCTAAAAGGTATTTCCCATAAATATTTGGCCTGATCTTTAACCATTTGGTATTTTATAAAACCTTCTAATAACATAAAAAGTGAGCTCAATATGTTATCAGTTTAATCTGATACTGATTATTACTCTTTGATCATCATAAACTTTTATTCATTATTTTGATTCCTTATCTGTCTGTGCCTTCATCCTTAAGGGAAGAAACAGAATACTGAAGTACTTGCTGCAGAGAATGATCTTCATGTTGTCTTTATTTTGCTTAGTGATAGTTTCTTAAATCCATTTTGGTGTAACTACTTATTTAATTTTTATAAATTGCCCAAGCATTATGTAGATGAAAGCAATCTTGTTGCTGTGCAGTATCATGTCAGGATCACATCTTTCATTTTTTACTGCAGCACACTTGGGGAAATTAAGAACTTCTATTTTAGAACCACACTGCTAGATAAGCATCCTACGTCTGTGTAGGAGGTTTCTTTCTTTATTGCCTTGTGTGCCATTTCCATTTAATGATATCTCCCAGTTACACATTAAAAAAAGGTTCTACTAGTACTCTTTCTGAAATCTGCAACCAGTGAAGCACTAATATAAGTAGAGTTTTTCAGTCATACTCGAGATTCAGATGGGTCTGTTTCAAAACATAAAGACCTTGAATTTTCCCAATGGTATATAAAGCATCACCACTGAAAAGTTAAAATTAAAATGTTATTGTTATGGCCTGTGGTGTTGTATATGCTTTGTAGAGCAGAGTTGTAATTCAAAACAGGAAAGATCAAAAGGTTTTTAAATGAAGAATACTGATAACCTTGAAAGTATTTCTTCTTACTGCTGGCTTTTTCAGTTTGTCTAAAATGTACTGCCAGATTTGAAAAAAAGTTGTTAAATGCAAGTTATCCCTTATTTTTATTTGCTTCACAACCTATGTACATGGAAATTTGCAGTGTTTAGTGAAAAGAAAACTAAACTTGTCATTTAGAAAGAACTGAGTTTGTATAAACTAAGCTGCATTGTGTGAGATTCCAAGATACTAGACAATCCTGAAAAATGTGGTGAAGGAAGAAATGTGATCGCAAAAGCTCAAATTACTTATTCAGAACACAAAATGATCCTTGTACAATCAAACTTGGACTGTGCTAAGATATATTTCTTTAGTTTAAAATTGCTGGCAGCAAATGGTCAAGACAAGTGTTTCTGTCTGAATCAAGGACATAAAACATATGAGCACCATTTGTTGAAAATGCTGCTGATCACTGCATCAGAGCAAGAGGCAGCAGCAGTGGGTGACAGACTGTGCTGCATAGTGAAATCCTAATATTAACAGAATGCTTCATAGTATTTCTATTCTTTTTCATAACTGAAATTCAAATTAATTGGAAAACTGCTCTGTATTTTTAAATATTTCACCCTAATGCTAGAAGAACTAATGCTAATGGCTTATAGAAGCATAAAAAAATGGGTCTTCCAGAATTAGAAAAAAATCGTTCATATGAGGGATGTGTATAGGCCTGTGGGAAGTTATACATAGTATATGTAGTGTAGCTTCCTTGTAAGACTCCTTGTAGTCCTTGATCAAATAGAATTGAAAAATTCATGTTTGGAGTTTCAACCTAACTGGGAAAAACACATTTGGGATGTAGAGAAAGATGAAAGCTGATGAAAGGAGAATAAATATAGGTGTAAACAAGGAGAAAATGAATGAGGAGGAAGCTGCTTCTGAAGGAACTTTCCTTGCACTAGCATCATATTTCTGCAGTGCTATTTCTGAAAAGCAAGTCCTGGTTTGTCAGAGGACTATGTAAATTTGCAAAGTCTCAAGATAACCAAAGGCATATTTTTGGAGTTTTGTGTAGGGCTTGTTTCAGAGCTGCTGGATATTAGTAGAAAGCTTCTCATCCATTTAGTATGTGAACCTTCTGGAAATATACAGCACTTGGTTGTTATCAGTCAATTATTAATGACTATAATATCAGTAAATCAGCTGTTGTATTCTGCTGGCCTAGGAATGAGCATTTGCAGAGACAGTCAGCTGTTTCCTCTCAGGAAGAGGGATCAGTAAGCACAACTGGCCTGGACAGAATTAATGGTGCCAGTTACTGTATTCTAGGAGACTGTACTTCTCCTTATTATCATGGGTGATAAAGTATTTTATTGAACATGTGAAACTTAGACAACAACTGTTCTCACTCTGCTAAACAGCTGCAGGATAACTCTGAGGGTTTTCTTTCAGAGAGTGATCAACAACTGGTAACTGGAAGGGCTGAGGCAGCTCGGCAAAACTGGCTTCGGATTGTAACTGCACTCTGTGTCTTACCCAGAATAGCTGGTAGGCAGTAAAGAGGCTTTCTGCCATTTCTGAATGACAGTCTCTTAAGGCATTTTGGGGATATCATTTCTACATCTACAGAGGAAATGAGAGCTTGTTTGGTTGCCTTTCTTTCTGGTTTTTGTGCAGCTTTCTGTGGTGTGACACGCGAGATAGTACTAGCAGTACACACCTCTAGATCACTTAACGGGTACTGGCTTTGCAAACACTGCAAGTCACATTAATTTTAAATATAATCGTGAATGCTATTTGACAGGATTAAATAAGCTATATCTTACTGCTGGCAAAAATGTTGAGTATTTTAATTATAGCAATACATGACTGGTTGGAGATACCAGGTCTACAAATCAAGGAGCTTGGGATAAGTGAACTTGTCCAAGTGAACTTGTGAAATTATGTCTACAAATAGTCTTTTCTCACTGTTTCAAGCATTACAATTTTGAGGCTGAAATGACCTGACAGAATTTTGTTTGGATGTCAGAGAAATGAAGTCTGAATTCTGTTCTTTGGAACAAACTGAAGAATTGTAGCTGAGGGTCTGCTGGTGATATTTGAATGACAGCTGATGAATCTAAGACTGAAGTGCGTGCAGTAGGAGAGAGTTATAATTTTTAACAACAATACTCTCCAAAATATGTTCCTATTTAACTCCATTATCTAATTCTTTATGTCCGTATCGATTCCTGTGTGGGCTTCCTGCACAGCAAAGCTCCACTCTGCAGTTAGAAAATCATCTTTCAGAATGAATTGTGATGGTGTTTTGTTGTTATGAAGTTTTCTTTGTTGTCTTCTGTGTTGCTTTGAACTTCTGATGTCTTCTGCTCCTCAGCCAATATACATCTTTCAAGAGCTTTCACTAATCTTTCATCAAAAGGAAAAACACCCCAAACATCCAGCTGTTGTAGTCGCCTGAACTGAACAGCAGTAACATTTGTTTTCTTAGTGGTACAGATGTTAAGCATGATGGCCCTATAACTTGGTAACTTTTCTTACTATTCATAGTTTCAAGATGAGAGGAGTTTGGGTGTTGTCTGTGTGGTTGTGTTTTTTGTGGTTTTTTGGAAAGGGTTATTTTGGGTTTTTTCTTAGTTGGGCAGTTTTTTCCCCCTGCAGTTTTTGAATGCAAATTTCCTGAACCACTTCCCATTCTTGAGAAACTCTAGAAGTTTTCTCCATCTTTTCTGTGATGCACATTGGTATGTGAAGCCCAATGTCATGATTCTATGGTGATTGTTAGTGGACAGTGGATTTGCTTCTTCCTGCCTTGAGCACAGTGGATTTCTACAGTTTCTTGTTAGTAGCGCAACAAAGACAACATATTCAGAACATTTCTTGTGGGGAAGAGATTCTGCTGAGAACAAGATTGCTTTTTTTATTGCTTGAGGCAGTAGTGGTATTGGAGGATGCCTCTCTCATACATATGAGGAAAGAGTGAAGAAACTAACTTACAAGTACATATAAACAGACACTATGGTAAATCCAGGAGAGCTTGGTATTTGAATACTTTCTCCATGGTTGCCCTCATGGATCATGTGTATTCCTGGCTCTTCTACTGTAGATCTTGGTTACATTAGCCTGCTCCAGATAATATCCTTTGCTGTCTCAGTCCACTGTGGCTTCAAGGAGCTGGAGAAATGTCTGTAGGAGCAGGGGTGGGGGGAGATGAGGGAGGAGCATGCATTCACAAGGGAGGAAAGATCCTCTTTGGTGTGTAGGAGAGAAGGGCTTTGCGAGTACTTGCAAATATCTGAGATGCATTGATAAAAACCTTCATTGCTTCCTGTTGGAATTGCTGCATTTTCTTCAGGCTGCAGTCCTGTGGCAGCCAAGAAGATATGTGTTTCTGTTGGCTAACAGAAAACATAAACAATGCTCAAATGCTCAGTGGACCATATACATAGTATAACTGCATCCATATTTGAGAAGCAATCCTGCCTTGGAATACCACATTCTAGGTAGGGCTCTTGCTATGAAATTGTGTTTTATGCCCTATGCAGAAATGGAAAAAATTTTTGTAGATTTTTGATGTAGATACAAGCCTTTTAAGGTTCCCATTGACAAGAAAAACATCCTACAAAAACAGGATAAGAGGAGGAAAAAAGAACAAAATCCATAATGATACTTGTACTAATGAAGAGAGTAACTGAATTAATTTTCCTTATAGTGGAATGTGCTATATACTTTATGCAAAAAATAAGAGTATTCAGAGATCACAGAGATAAACAGACCAACTGGTTGGGAAAGGTCACAACTTGGTATTGGAAGGAATCATGGAGGACTGCCAAAATACTACCAGAGTCCAGGCACAGAAATCAGTATGATGCAACTCGCATGTGAATCTGAGAGGAATAAAAACTGCACAGCAGTTCACCAAAAACGCTACAGTGTAATGGTGATGACAGAAGAAGCTGCAGCCTGGCTTGCACCAATGCAAACTGTCAGCCCAGGCAGGCGTGGAGTGACAGAAAAGAAGGATTAAGGAGTAGAGGGACAGATAAGGTCATCAAGGTATGTAATTATGTGGTAGTAGATTATCCTCTGTATTTGGTACCTGCCTGTCACATATGTCTTATTTATACATGTTGGTGTCTCCCACTGTGGTTTATGTTCTCTTGCTGTTCTATAATTTATTTATGTGATGGAATAGGGATGAATCCTCATGAGAGAGTACCATGGGCTACCAATGCAGCCTGGTGTTAGCAAATGCTCACTTTTTGATTCCCCTGCTGACCCTAGATTTATGCAGCATATGTTTCAATTTAATTGCAATGGTACTGAGGCACTAAAACCTGCTTGGGCTGAAAGTTCCCTAAATGACTGTGTCAAATGATTTGAAATGGACTTTGAGATTGCTACTTGTAATATATCAGCTAGTGTAACTCAGAAGTTCCTAGTTCATCCATAAGAGATTACTTTAAGGATGCTCTTCTGTATATGCACATACATACATATATATATATCTTGCACATATAAATAATGCATAACACAATTATTCCAGAATCCTGCAAATATTTATACACAACACACCATTAATTATGACTAGGTTCTTGATGTCAATGGGGCAAATCTTATTTTTATATTATTAAATAGCCTACAGATCAAATTAATTAACTTCTGCATGCTTCAATAAGAAATTTGGTCTACTCAGAGTGTTAAAGGAACAGCTTAGGTAATTGTCTGTAATACTAATTCCTAGCAAACAACATTAATGTTATACAAAGACAGAAAAATATCACAGCTTATTGTTTCAAATTCCAGTCTTTATTTCTGTTATTACACTAAATTCAACCAAGTTGTGACTATTACTTTGCAGTACATGCTGTCAGTATGTCTTTTCTTGTTCATTTGTTGTTGTTAGGAGTTGTCTGAGTGCTTCTAGGGGGTTTCTCTGCCTGGGCTTGAAGCCAGTTTAAAGAAAGCACAGCTGGTTATATTGGGGAAGGAGAGACAGAAGAAGCTTTAGTGGGAGTTACTGCCAAAACAAGCCTCATGGGGGGCTTCTGCCACATTTTCTTGGGAGCTGCTTTGAGCTGAGGCGTTTGCATGTGGCCGTGCCTGAGCTACGTTGCAGCTGCACTGCAATCATCCTATGCCTGACACTTGATCTTGGCCCCAAACTGAACTTTTGTATCCCCTTAACTTCAGCCTGACATCATCCCATGGGGGTGCCTGATGTCATGGGTTTTGGACTTCCCCCTGACCTGTCCTCCTTCTTCACTGGGTGTAGTAGGACCAGCCCCAGATGGAAAAGGTCCTGCCCTGCCAGCTTTAGTAATCTCCTGGGCTTCTGGCCTGTGGGGAGCAGCCACTTGGTGCTCCCTGAGAGTCATCCACTCAAGCCTTAATCAGATTACCAAAAAGAATATTTATCTTTTAATTTTTTTACAGTCTTGCATACATATTTCACAGAAACTGTGGGACTACTCTCATCTTTTATAAAACATTCACTGTGAAGCCAGTGCAGTGCAGGGATTGATGCAGACTCCTGAAAGCAGGTCTACAAACTTCCAAAACTCCAAAGTTTTGGAAATTACATGTCTACACATCAGTAGTAGCAGAGTGTGTTCCTTTAAAGGATGCTGCACTCTTGTAATGCATAATGAGAGGTAAATTCCGAAAAGAAATCTCTTACAATTGTAGCCATTGAATGAATCATTTAGTGATTATAGCATTCAAAATACATATTAGGATTAAAAATGTACACGTGCTTACTAGTTCTCAATATTTCTTGCCTGCCATGTTTTTCAGGAGGATTTCCACTGATCAGAAGTATCCTTGATCTTGTCGAGAGCTACTAGTCCACGGACTTTCCCCTAGGTAATAGTATTATTAATCCTGTTATCTAAATTATAAAGATAAATAGCTAAATACAGCTAAAGAGTTTATGGTGCTTTACATTTTCAGAGTTCTAAAATACATATATTCATCAGTTCATTTTCTAATTGTTCTTCTCACACAGTACGTAAGAAAATATAATCAATAAATATTGAAGAAAAAGTCAGAACCAGCTTACAGACAGCTTTTAAAAAACTATTTTTTACCTTTTTTTTTTTTTTAATATCATCCTTAATGTAATTCAAACCTAATTTTCAGGAGGACTTGTGTCACTATTCAGTCAGTTGAACAGCCAGAAACATTTGGTGTCCTACTGTATGTGTAGATTGGTGACACTTTGGTCATGGGGCATGTTGGATTTAGTACAATCTGCATATTGAGCTCCTAAAATACAGGAAAAGTACAGGGTGACAGAAGAGTTTACATGTGGACTTGAGCATTTGGAGCTAACCAGAGCTCAGCTATTGAACCTCCATGTGGCCTTCAGCTCACCACTTAGCTTCTTCAAATACTGTATTTTTCTCAATTTCAGTGAATGATGTTATCACAGACTGTTGTTTGTAAAACAAACAATGGTCACATTGTTTGTTTTCTGGGAAAAGTGATAGTAAATGCAGAAAGACTGCAAAGTCTTTTTAAACCTACACAAGCTACCAAAATTAGGAAGAAAGTTTCAATAGTCCTGGTTTTCAGCATGCCATGTAATTTGGTACTTCATAGATTCCCTCACTGTCTTTCCTACCATGGCATCTGAGCTTCTTTCAGTAGTGTTTAAGCAATGTGAATAACTTTGTTTTACATGTGGTTTCTTCTCTAAACCACAGTGTCCCTCCCTTTCCCTCATGTAACAGGGTTTCCTCATGGTTCTAGGGAGCCAGGTCATGACACACACTGTGTGTGTATACATATGTATTTACACATGCATGCTCTATAAATACATGTATTTTCTCCCCAGGCTGATCAAAGAAGCTGAATCTTGCTCAAATCTTGCTTGAATGAAGTGTTTTAATTTTAAACTCAGATATAAAGAGTAAAATATAGGTACAAGAAGTTTTTTTATTTTTGAAAGCTCTTTCAAATAAACCAACCCCCTTCTTTACAAACGTTCTATCTGTCAGCATCAAGTTTCCCCAAGAGAAATGGTGCCCTAGCATAATATTTCAAATGCAGCAACTTGAGTGGTTAATTCTGACAAAGATCAGAACCAGACATTGGTATTATAGAAATTAAAGTTTCTCTGTAGTAGAGAGTAATTTGTCTTGTATAAAAAACATTTTTATAAACATTTTCTCCTGTAATAGTTCTGGTGACTATGAGGGAACAGCTTTCTTTGTAATTAGGCTGATGGTCTTCTTAACTCAAAACCTCAAAACTAAAGCCCAACAAACCTGAAACAGATACAATCACTCATATTTCCTACAAGAAATTTTCAAACTATTTAACTGTCATTTGATTAAGTCTCTTACGTGGGTTAAGGGGATTTGCTTTTTGAATCATAGTATCAGTTAGGATGGAGGAGATTTTGGGAGGTCACCAGTTCAATCTCCTGCTCAAAGCAGGATCAACACTGAAACCAGATGGTGTTGCTCATTGCTTCGCTATCCTCACTAGCTGGTTGAAATAACCACTGTTTCCATTAGCCTCTCCTGGCTGAGGACATCTGTTCCAGCCCCTGACCATCTTGACTTTCTACTGGCTACAGTTTAATAACATCTTTTTTATACTGCATACAGTATTCCAGACACAGGCTACCAAATGATGAGTAAAGAGGAATAGTATTTTCCCTTGACTTAGTTCAGATTTTCTTTATACAGGCCAGGATGTTGTGAGCCTTCATTGCTACCTGATATTTCTCCCACTGTTCACCAGGACCCTCGGATCTTATTCAGTGGCACTGAGTGTCCTGCCAGTCCCATCCTGTGCAATGGCATGTCAGTCTGGGCAAAGTGCAGGGCTTTGCATTAGTCTGTGTTGAACTTCATGTGGTTCCTCTCAGTCCGTTCTCTGGCTTGCCTAGAGGCAGCCCCGCCCCTGAGCATTGAGTAGTATATTTATGGGATAAACACTGCAGCTATTCATTACTGGTTTATGCTGACATTAAGATTTTTAAATAAAAATCACATCCTAATGAAATTTTAGAGGAAATTTCAGTGTGATTATGAGGTGGAAGCTTTAGGCTTGTTAGGATCTGAAACTCCTATTACAAAGGGTGTAAATACTTTCTTATTAGCTATAGTGGTTAAGACCTTCATTTTATACTTAATTTCAGGGACAACTAATAGCTCCATATTGTTTCCCATCATACTGGAGCACAGGTTCAACTGCTGAGAACTACAAAGAGGATGGGGCCTTGGCTCTACACTGACCCAGTGAAAAGAGTGCCACCTACTGAGCCTGTGGCTCTGTTTTGCAGATTTAAGTATGCAAAGTATAGTCTTTAATCCAAATTCTGACTCAGTGCAATCCAGTGTATTAATGATATGTGTCAATGTTGTTACACTACAAGATGTGTCTGTACAAGCCAAAGAAAACTAAGATTTTATATGCTGATAGCTAGGAGATCTTCCAATCTCCTTCAGTGTAGTAACAAAATAATGACGTAACAGGGAATGCATGTGTATTAAGTTTTGTATCACGGTAGAGCTAACAGAAGTGCAGCCATCATGTAGTCTTGGCATATCCTGAGAAAAGGAGGAAGAGAAACTTAAACTTTTTAAAAGCATAGCAAAAGCTGTTACTGAAAACAAGAAAATTATGATGGCTGGTTCTGGAGAAGTTGTAAGGACCATGTAATGTAAGGAACAGAGAAACAATTGAAGAGTGTATAACTGTTAAATCCTTACAAAACACTTAATAAAACTTTTATTGTTCAGTAAGATAAACACTAACACACAGCCTATAAACACCATGGTGTCTTTGAAGTGTGTTTCTTCTATTTAAGATCTATAAACTAGTTGGTGTACCTACCTGCTTGCTTTTGTTCTCATCCCATTTGGTATGTTTAGGAAATACAGTCATCCTTTCCTATAGATTTTGCATCTTAAAATGTGTTTCAGCTTTGTTCTTGTGGTTACTATATTGTCTTTGACTCAGCAGGATTCCTATCTACCTGATACATTACTTAGGAGGGAACTATCAAACCCAACAAGTTAAAATATCTCCTAGAGCAGGGTAGGAAGCACACTCCCTGCTCTGTGCAATGTTAGCTTCTGTAGCCAGATGATGACGTTTCTGCCATTGTCTACTGCTTTTACGTGATTAAGTATTGTGAAACACAAGATGCTGCTCATCATCTTGCTCCCAGCCTCCAAACAGAGTACAACATGCATTTGTTCTGTCTGGAACAAAAAGATACACTTTGCTGTAGAACATGATTTAAAATCATAGAAGACTTGGTGGGGTTGTGGTTTATTTTTGGTTGGGCTTGTTTTTCCCCCAATGAAAGTTGAAATTTCATCAATATCTGAAGTGCTTCATGGGAGGTACCGATTGCCTAACATAGCAGAGAGGAAATACCTCCAGTTTATTGAATCTCTCTTTTCAATCTTTATTGGGCAAAGTAAACTAATGAGTTGTATGCCTTTGACTACAGCTAGTTATTATATGTTCAATAATTTATGTTTGCTTTACATATTAGGTGATTTGTGAACATCTGGGAATATTCTTTTTGTATTGCTTTAAATAGTTATTGACCTATTGTTCCTGTCTGTTGGGAGTTTGGAAGAGCAAATGTATTAATGGTGCTATAGCAGAGTTTTCCTTGAAGGTCCTATTGAGACAGTGTTGCATCAAATGATACCTCTGGTTGTGAAAGAAAAAAAACCCTTTACCAGTAGTACCTGTGGCTACTATTTTGCTCTTCACCACCATGTGTCTCACTGTTATCCTCTGCACCATGACAGGAAAAGATTGGGTGTGGTAATTAGACTGTTGACCTGGGACTCATCAGAGTAACCTGGTTATGCATGTGTAGTCACGGGCAAGTCACTTCTCTGGGCTCCTGTTTCTACACATCTTGAGCTTCCCTGGTAAAAAGTTCTGCAAGGAGCTATTGTGAAAGAAACATGAACTACAGTGAGCAGTGCAAAAATTACTTCTATATTTCACTCTATAAGGCAATACATGCTGGAAGGGAAACTGCCCCACTGGTATGGAAAAAAAACCCCCAAACCCAGCAATGCTGCTGTGTGCACTGAATGATCTGAGCCTGGATGAAGGTAAACACGTGGCAAAGTGCACATTGGAGAAATACGTTTGGCATTTTCGTGTCACTCGACATTTCACTGAACGTGAGTCTAATCTGTGAATGTTGTTTAAGGTTATTTTATAATTCAAAAGTTTCATTGATTGTTAACAAACTCGAGTAGCAGAGCAGTCTACAGAGGGAGCAATGACAAAGCAGCTTCTTAATTTCCTGCCTTAGTAGGGTAGAGTAGCATGCCTGCATTTGTCAGCACACTGTGTTTTTTATTCCCGGAGCAAGGCAACAGAGGAAGCCATATTCCAGGAGAGGAGCTGGGCATTTTTAGAAACCTCAGAAGTATGAGTTCTTGTAAAAGTAAATTTCAGATATTGGTAAAACAGCCAACAGTATAGACACGACCTGAGGATTTGCATTAGACTAAAAATCCTTTCTCCCTTCCCTTTTTTTCCCACCGTTTCAGAAGAAAAAGTGAGAAAAGGGACTGAAAGGGGGAAACAGAAAAGCATGTTTTCCTTTGGTACAAGATTTTCTTTAAAACCCAAAAGCTCTGTTTGTTTTTCTTTAGAGAGAAAGAACACAAAGCCTGATCTCGCTGAAGAGGCTGGCTCTGAACTCGGGGCATCAAAGCGGCGCTTTCCGCCGGGTATTGGACACGGCAATATTTTGCAGGGCTTGGCTTTCAAATCAATGCTGCAAACTCTCTTCCCGCCCCTCGCTCGTTGGGGATTTCCTCTCCTTCGTTGCCAACAGCAGCGACAGCCAAGTGCAGAAGGCCAAGCCGAGATCTGCGGAGAAGGGCAGGGGGGCTCAGGCCCGTGGCGGGACGAGGCGCTGAGGGCCGGCGGGAGCTGCGCCGCGGAGGGAGGAGGAGGAAGGCGGGAGGAGGAGGAGTTGAGAAGCCCGGGCCCGGGAGCCTCCCCGCTTACCGCACTAGGAAGTGACGCTTTCGCTGAGTCCCAGAGAGAAAGAAACAAAGTTTGTTGGTTTTTTTTTTTCCCCCTCCTTCTTCCCTCCCGCCCCCCCTCTGCAAAGAGCCGCTCCACGTTCCCCCGCGGCGCCCGCCGTGCCTGGCTGCGCAGGTGAGCCAGCACGTTCTCTTTCTTCCTTCTGCTGTTTTCCGCGCGTTTATTTATTATTTTTTTTTTTAATTTGCACGATTTGCTTCCGTTTTCCTGCCATTTTGGAGAAGGGGGTGTCTTTCCTGGGGCTTTTCTTTTGAGGGGTGGTGGTGCGTGCTTTGTTTGTGGGTGCTGGGTGCAGGATGAGGAGCAGGAGTACCTGTGGAGGTGACGGGGGCGGCTGGCTCCGCGTCCGGGCCGCGCAGCCCCAGGGGGCCGGGACAGCGGCACTCCCGGCCCGCCTGCTGCGGGGGACCAGGCTCGGCTGCTGAGCCATCGCCTCTTGCCGTACGCCGAGTTGTTACGAGCGCTCCGGAGGGGTTTCTTCGCGGCTGCCTGGCTGCGGCAGCACTTTCAGGATGTGTCTGCGTCCGGGTGAGCTGCCTGCGGATGGAATTTTGAGGGGTTGTTTTGGGGCGGGGGGGTGTTCTCTTTGCTGGCGGCGTGGCGGAGCCGGGGCAGCCCGGCGTGTGCGGGGGCCCCGGGTGCTGCGGGGGAGCCGCCGAGCGCCGGCCGCCGCTGAGCGCGCATCGTGGCCAGGGTCGGATCGCTCTGCTGGGGCTTACGCAGTGGAGGGGGGTGGGGAGGAATTAGTTAGATAATTTTTCAAAAATCCCGTGCTCTCGAGTGTACAGCTCTTTTCTGGCAGCAACTGCAAAAGACCGATTCGTTGCAGTTTAGCAGTAAAAGCTGACAATACACCTACGCGCGTATGTGAGAGTCTTATATAATACTTACGGGGTTTTTTTTAACAGGCGTAAGCAGGATTTATTTTTGGTTTGTAAAGTCTTGTGTGGTTGCAGCTTGCAGAATTAGCGAAATATTCTATTTGCTCAACAGATATTTACTTTAGATTCTTTTAAAAACATCCAAATTTTTAATAGTAACTTGATTTCATTCCGACTACGTGTTTTGAGCTTAGTGTGAAGGCCATCTGTACTGGAGCAAGCAGTTAAGGGAGGGGAAGAGAGAAAAAGAAATGTCCTAATGCAGAGACTATTAGGTTGTTTAGAGGGCGAGACTGCAGTTCCAAGCAGCAACAGCAGCAGCTTTATGACTGTGTGTAATTACTGAGTGATTGCATAGGACAGCATTGTTGGAACGAATACGTATACACAGGCTATTGTGCAAGATTTCTGTACCGAACAAAACCTAGTTTTGCATTGGAAATGCTAAAAAAGAGAATGTGTTCTGCATTGAACTGCCACGTTCCTCTTAGACTGACTTCTTCGTAGAATTAGAAGAGGAAGGTAGGAGAAGTGGGGTGAGGCTGATTGTAGAAATCACAGATCTGAAATACTCAGCAGAAACGCCACTAGTAGTTTCTGAAATCACAGCAGACGGAAATTGAAAGCTCATTGAATGTGCGGGTTCATGTTTCTAAAGTGATGATGTAGCAGGTGAAATCCAAGCGGATTTGCTACAGTCCTGCACGTTTAGCATAATTCTTGTTCTGGTCTAATTTTTTGCTTGGTTGTGTGGGAGAAACACAAAATATTAAAATAAGCAACTGCAGTTCAGCTAGCTTACTTGGAAATTGAGAGAAGAGCATTGGGGAGAGTTTCTGTGTCAGGCCACAAAAACTTGGAGCTTGCAACTACCAGACCAGAGATATGCTCAGAGCATGCTTTTTCAACTTTAACTCAGAAGTTGCATCTGGTTCACTCTTGCAGGCAGTGTTGGCTGAGGGATAGTATGAGGCACTGAGGCAGTGTGCCACTGACACTGTATTAGCAAGGCTTTTAACTAAGACTTTAAAGAACGTCGTAATTATGCCAGAGTTCTTGTGGGTACACCTTAAGATCCCTAAGATTTGTTTCAGAAAACCTGGTTGCCTGTTATTTTTATCAGCTTAGTTTTGAGAGTACTTGGAATTCATGACATATCAGATCTGAAAGATTTCAGATCTAGTGCTCAGAAACTGGCCTTTCTAATATTAGAGACAATTTTCTAGAAATGTTATTTTCAGGTATTATAGCTGATGTCTTAATAAATGCCACAAAGGCTTGTAAAGTATTTTGAGCACTGCAATGAAAAGTACTATAAAAAAGGAAACCTGCTTTAAAATTTCTTGATGTTCAACTAAATGTATTTTAGCTGAAGACAGATCATCTTATTATTGGTAGTTTCCTCAGGTTGTCAAAAAAATGGCTTATGTAAAATGTATGTGGCTTTGTTAACGAAGAATGAAGGGATCTGCTGAAAACAAAAACAGTGGTTTTGTGTTTTGTTTGGTTTTGTTTGTTTGTTTTTTAACTTGACAAACTATCTTAGTGATCCTTCTGTAAGTTTATTGGAGCATTTTGTTTTAATAAAACATATGAAACAAATACATATTAATCCATGCATTGCTGTGATGTTCTACTTGTAGATTTTTGTTGAAATTGTACTTAATGTCGTGACTGACCTGTCAATCTATGTTATACTGGATGTTTTAATGTCAAAATTACCTCTGGAGTAGTTCTTGAAGATTTCTTGAATTATTTGTGATAGTGATACAATATTTCATGGTGTTCATACATGAACATGACAATAGTCATTCCTTATGCTAAGTCTTCTGGTTTTCACAACCCATGTGGTAGGAGAGAGTTTTTGGCCAGGATTCTTTGGACTTGTATACAAAGGAGTAGGTAAGTTGCATATCCTTGAGTTGTCCTGTGGTTCTCAGTGGAATTAGTCATAGATATATATACATTTGTGTGCATGTTAGCAAAACAAAGGTGTAGCTGTGCTAGCCTTTAACCCATCCAGGTGCATGCGAGTAGTGGTGATATGAAATTATGAGGGCTGTGGCACAATGCAAGCTTTTCAAAAGCCTGCATAAATGCTCCAAATGTTGGTTTACATTTTGGCATTTTCACTCTTATGGTCGCCTGTCAGTGGTGGCTGCAGAACCACAGGAGATAGTTTCAAGCCTGTTATCCCTTTCATGATACTCTTCTGTCAAGCTGCTAATCCAGCCCTTAAGTTGCTCCTGACTTGAGGACATGCAGCCTTTCTTTGGAAATGGCCATCTTGGTGGTGTGTGTGGAGGTGTGCCCGGGCATGGAAGGGAGACAAGAGGGTCTGCCATGAATCAGTGGAAATCTGTCTAGCTGGTGGCCCTGTTTGCGAAGGTGTGTATATTTTCTGTACGCTTAGCAGTTCTTGAAGGATTTCTGCTCAAGAAATTTACATAGTTTTCTGTTGAGCTTAGGTAAACATTCAGCAAATACTTTTTTTAACTTACTGATCAAATTGTGGAATGCGAATATTGGTAGGAGCTGATTTTTTTTGCTGTTTCACTTTTTCTAAATACTCCCCCCATAATAAAAAAGAAAATACCAAAACCCTGATTTTTTTTTTAATTTTTCTTTTTGTCTGGAGCATTGCACAAAATCTTAGTACTGGTTGCAATAAATTGCAGTTTATGCTTAAATGAAACATAGTAAATATGAATGTTGTCTCCAGTGCAATTCTAAGAGACATGGAGTGAGAAATAAACCACTTTTCTTTGAGTATTCATAGGGTGAAATGGGGAGGTGAGAGAGACAGGAGCTCTGGTGGTGAGGTTTTGCAATTCATGCCCAAAAAGCTGCAGGTTCTGGCACGGGCAAACTGAGGCTCATGAGTCACATCCAAAGGGAAGATTTGTCACTGAGCAATTTGTAAATAGGAGGGATGAACTGCTAATTCAAGGAAATATCCTGGGGACCTTCCCTCATAATTGCAAGTGTGGCAGAGGGCTTTATGTCAGACTGGAGTTGCTTGTACTTTGAATCACACATTCACCCGGTGTGATTGGAGCTTTCAAACTAAGAAATCCTCCTTATGCGTTACAGAGGCCCCTGAAAGAGGTGGCTGGTCAAGTAATAGTTGAAGTTTTTGTAGCTGCATAGCAGCCACTTGCATTCCGTGTGGAAGCTCCTTGGCAGCTCCTGCAGCTCGCAGTGCACAAATGGCATGTGTCTGCAGCAGGAGGCTGCTCAATGGGCGCTTCACAGCGCTTTGCACAACTTCTGTTTCTGAGCAGTCTCCAACTGTAGCCCTTAGTGCTCTGCTGATCGGCTCCAGTGACTGCAAAGGTTATGAGGGAAAGCTCTACTCTGCACACCGGGAGGACGTGTGAATACATGCATTCTGAATGCAGTCAATGTCCAGGTATTTAGGAGCAACTGCTCGACTGTGGATGCAGAGATAATCTTGGTAATTAATTCTTCGCTTTTCAGGTTCTCTTGATGCTTTTTATTGTGTTTTGTGCAACTGACAGCCACCAGATAAGAAGGTTTAAATTAATATAATACATTAATCTGTATATAATATGATGTACAGATAGTCTTTGAAATGTACATGCCCCAAAATTAATGTTCTTTTTGTGTACAAGTAAATTACATGAATGCCACTTGTTGAATTGATGGCTGATGTTAATCAAAAAGATTAAAATGAGGAAAAGCTAGATTGGGTGGGGGTGACAAAGTATTCAGTGTCTGGTTTTTTTCAATTTTTTTGTTTGTTTTTGAAGACATTTTACTTACAGCAAAGCATGCAGTAATGCTTTCCTTTTTACCCTTAATTAGTGAAAATTAATGTGAAAATTAATGTTTAAATTCTATATAGTTTGACTTTGGCATTGGTAAGGATTGAAACAACATGTTAAGAAGTTAACAAGTTAAGTGGTATTAGTACCTGAAGTAGTAAACTGAGAAGCGGTTCTGAAGTTCTGGTATCTTTTTTACTAAATACGTTTTACTACGTTACTGATACATTAGATGTTCAGATTTGGGATGTAAAGAGACAGGAAGAGAAATTGAGTCAGTGTTCATGCTTTTTTTTTTCTTTGCTGCCTGTTATCTTCTGACATTGGTTCTCAGTTGCTTGGCTTTCCCCATCAGAGGAGAGATTACAGTACAATGATATATAGTGATATATCCTCTTGTCACTTATTTTAGGAAGACAAATTAAATGTTTGTGTGTTTATATGTACACACACTGTTTGTTATATACCCTTAGGTATCTCATTTTATAACTCAGTTCCCCTGAGAACAAATATTTCTTTTCCTTGTTACACTAGAGTAGTTTGGGAGGTTTTGTTTGGGTTTTTATTTTTTTTATAAAACCATGTTGAAGTTTTTCATTTGACTGTTTGTACTGTTATTTTAACCTTGAATATAATGCTGTATTTTGGGGTTTATCTTAATTTGTTGTCTTTGATAATGTTGCTTTTGTTATTTCTAGAGTAATGGTGACCAAAATATGCATGATTTATAACTGCAAGTTTTGTTCTTGTCTATTTTTTTCTTCCCTTTTTTTGAAGGGCTTGTAACTGATAGGACTTTTTGAAATACTGGTTTGGCTTTGCAGCCTGTGTGTGGTACAGAGTTGTATGGTGGATTTCCAGATATAAGAGTGGCTGCTTCCCTCAAGCATGGATCAACCAGAAGCTGTTGTTCTCTGGAGCTGCATGCTGTGGAGCAGTCAGCCTGCTGAAATGCTTGTCACCTTGGCTGCGTTGTGCATCGTAATGAGGTCCAAAGTTGAAACTAGTCCTAGAAGTCTGAATAATCTCCAGGTAGCCTTGTTATGGTGTAGTTCATAGGTAAAAGTGCATTTTTCTTGGATCCCAAGTTGCATGAGGATGTTGCATGATTTCAGACTTGACTTAATCACGTATGCTTAGGTGTGGCCTTATCTGCTATGCCTGTGTACACCTGGGATTCCTTGAGCATTTCCTTTTCAACTCCTGCATATATCACCTGGTAATTTGTCATGAATTGCATTATTGTTTACAGTTTTATAATATCCTTAACAATACTCTTGGGAGTTTAAACTGTTTTGATTTCAGGCTTTTATTTCTCCCAACATAATGTATACTTTCATGCACTTCCTGAGAGGACAGTTTGCTGTGTTTGTGAGAAATTACTACATTTGGGTGGAGAAGAATTTAGCAAAGTATTTTCCTATTTAAATTTGATTTTATACCATTTGAGAACAAAATCCCAGCACTGCCAGATTCCTGGTGAGAGAGAGCCACAGCTGTAAGACATTCTGACTGCTTTAGGAGATTCCAATGATGACGACTTAGGGTCCCAGATACTCAGATATGTGAAACTGGCAGGGAATTCTGAATGCCTCTGTGATTTAGTTTGATTTCATGACTTCGAAAATTCTGAATTGAATCTTTTGTGGCAAACTCTACATGTTATCCTACATGAGATGGGCTATATATATTGGGGACAATTATAGTATCTATAATATTTAAGTAATAATTCAAATTTATTTGGGTTTTTTATTGGAAAGCTATTGTATTTTCAAATTTTTAGAAAATATAAGTATAATGAGGAAATAATAGTTTTCCAAACAATATTTAAATGTAGTCTTTCCAAACAATACTTAAATGAACACGTTTTAAGGGATGTTGAGATGGCTCTGGAGAAGAAAAGGAATATATTTAAACGAAGAGCTAGACTTCTGTCACACTAGACAAGCATTACTCTACCATTAGGCATTCTGGTTATTAGGGGCTTAAGGTGTCCTTGAATAACTAGAAAGCCTTTGCACATAAAGGATATGATTGTAAGTAAAGAACTGTGTAAAATGTTGCATTTGATTATCGGCCTCACTTTCTGCCGATTTAATTTTAATTGAAGTGGTCTTTTGTTACTGTGATTTTATAAATACATTTAAAAGTCAAAAGGATATTTAAGACATTTCTCTCCTTTCGAAGTATGGGACTCCTCCTTGTTTTAGTCCTTTTTCTTTGGCAAAAGTGAAATACTTCAGGTATGGTACGAGCTGACATATTTTGCTATTGCAGCTCGCTTTCTACAGAAAATGTACTGTAAATGTTTCTGTAGAAAACTTTAATCTGTAATAAAAAGACTTTTTATTGCCTAAGAAGATGCAAAAAGAATGTGAGGCTCCTTATAAACAATTTATTTTAATTTTTATTTTGAGATGTAAAGAATAAACATTTGAAGAGTTGAGGAATTAAAAACCTGAGAAGTGTGACATAGCTGATACTATACTTGGGGTTTGCACTTTTTAATAGTCAATAAGGGGCTGCCCTGCAAGAAGCTTTATTGAAGTCAGTGATGATATTGTTCTATTTAAAAGATGAACAAAGCTATCTCAGCTTTTTTTATTTGCAATATAAATAAACCTAGTTACCTTACCTTTAGAGAGGAAATTAAAACACAGAGAGCTTTGTTAGCAAAAGAAATGCAGATTTGAAGCCTTGATTTGAAAAGTTTTTCTCTGCAACTGGAGGAGCTTAATAATAATAGTAATAGCATCTGATATAAATTGCACTCTGGAAAATTCAATTTCCTTATTCAGGTAATCTCTCCTGGCATTTTGAAATTACCAAGCCTGCCTGTGCACACATGTATGCCACGATGCAGGTCTGTGTTTGTCAGAGAGTGGCATAAACATTTATTTGCTGAATACTTAAGCACAGGAGACAAATGAAGCTTGGGTGGACTGATCATAAAGCAAATGCATCTCTAACACAGAGGTGACAGAGCAAGGCTAGAGACCCTTCACTGGCTGCCAGCTTACACTGCTGCTTTTTAGTGACTTTATGGATTTTCCTGCTAGGCATCTCTGTCAGAGGTATCATTAGGCAAGTATGAGACCAAAGGCAGTGGCCCAAATACTTGTCAACACCAGCAGTTGCTTGACCACATATACATGGATATTTAGTTAAAGGGACAGTGTATTTGATACTTGGAGTTGATGTTAAAACATCCATGTTGGCAAGATGTTGCTGCTTCTGTGCTGACTAAAGTGGTGTTGCAATAGCTTTTACTTTTTTCTTAGCAGAAGTGTTTCTTTTTCCCCAGTGGTGATAAATCAATAATCTGTTCCAGTCCTGATCAGCAATATTCTATTGTTATAGTACTATCAAGTTACTGTTGATATTTGTGGAAGAATGACATTTAGATGAAAGAGCAAAACTTCTTGTTTTTAAAAGACAACCCACAAACCAACAAATATTCTCATGCTCACGTAAAACAAAAAAGTGCCAATATGGGAAGATTTAGAAGTTCTTAATGCTTCCTTCATGAGAGATATTGGTATTTAAATTATGTTTGAAAATTTGATCTCAAATTTTCAATGCTTACTTCAGCCTGTGTACTACCATAATAGCACACTCCAAGGACCACGTGACAAAAAGCAAACAAGAAAACTCAGTGTTTAAACCAGTTCACGTTACTCAGCTGAAAAGCAAGAGATGGCACTAATGTTTGCAGCAACCCTTTGGTGTCAAATACAGAAAGATAATTTCTTATGAAACAAACAAACAAAAAAAAATTACAAGTTTCTATATTCTCTTGAGTTTGATACCTGCTGGAGAGGGATTTTTGAGTATAATTCAGACCTGCATAAGGTGTTTTGCTTCTGCTCTTCTGTCAAGATTTAGGAATGGTATGCCCCAATTCAGTGCCTCCACTCTCAAACTACACACTGGTTTCTCTCTTTTTTCCCCTCCTCGCCCACTTTGATGGGCTGAAGAGGAGAATTGGAGGCACAAAAGGCAAAAGTCATGGCTTGAGATAAGTACAATTTACTGGAAGCAGCAATGAGATAAGGAGCAGGAAGAGCAACAAAGTGGCCAATGGCTCTGGATGGCTCTCTCTGCCACATTTTCTCACTGGTAGGAGCCCCTTTCCCCTGGAAGAGAGTCCCTTTCCTCCATCCCAGCAATGACATGAGATGGTGCGGAGTAACCTCCATGACCTAGTCATGCCCCTCATGCCTGGAACCCGACATCTGCACCTGGTCTCAGGCTGCATGAGTAAGTCTAGAGTTTTACTTTCATTTTCTGAGGCAATATGGTTTTACTGTAGGTTTTTACCATTTTAGTTTGGATAATATGCTACAAAGGTGCAGGATACACTTAGACCTTTGGAAAGCTAAGCAATCTATAGGTGTCCCTTTTGTCAAAACCAGATTTGAGGATCTCATTTACTAGTGGAGGTTGCAATGCCCTGATAGGGCCTGTACCAGCAGTCTTATGGAGGTCTGTTTCAGCAATATAGCCTGGAAATTAAAGCTGGGGGGGCTTTCTAACATATTGACTGGGTTAAAATATTTAAGAAGTCACATCCGTACTCTTCCCAAGAAGGCAATGTAGCCTTTTAAAATCTTAGGGAAAATCTTGCTCTTAATCTCTTTAGTAGCCTGAGGTGCTTTTATTGTTCTTTCTATGGAGTCCCACCCTTAAAGGGAAGTTGTGATTTATGATTTCATTGAGCCTTTTATTCATACTTAGACACAACAAGCTGCTTATATGGAAACTAAAATGGGCAGCAATAAGGAACAGGTACCCTGAGTTTAGGACGAGTCATGCTCTTTGCCCTCATGCAGAAGAGCATTAGGTCTTCCAGTCATGGAACTTCCCGTATCTACTACATGAGTCTACACTTGCATCTACAAGCTGTTAGACAGCTATAGGATAAAGGCCGACAGACCTGAAAGAGAACACAACAAAATGCAATTCAGGAAGCATTTGTTTTCTGGTCCATAGGACATACAACAACAAAATGTTTCTAGTCTTCTTCCCTTTCTTTCAAGCTCACTGCTGACAAGTACTTTACATCCTTTGTGCCGTGTTACCATCCTCGTTTAAAGGTGAGGTAATCGTCTTCAACCTAGAGGCTACAAAACTACTCCGACCTAGCATTTAGTGGCATCATGTGAGTAGAAATGGAGATTCTGCCCCACACAGAGGAGTTGATTGATGGGGCCCCTTGATAGGGGAAGGTGTGGTATGTGAGTCTGAATTTGCATCTCTGTGGCTGGGTGAGTGTTTTGTCAGCAGGCTTTTCAGAGAAGCCCAGACCCTCTCACACCTTCCTGAGAAGGGAGCTGACATCGCTGTACAGAAATGGTTTTTGGCACCCTCTGTGGATCTCCAGCAGATAGAGTCACTTAATCCTTGGGTGAAATAGCAAATTTTCATAGACTTGCAGATACACGTTTGCCTGTATGCATCTGCTATGGGCCCTCTTGACTGGCTTTTTCCTGGACATAGTGATTAAAAAAAGCCTGAATTTTGGTTCTCTGCTTAATCCTATCATGTTTGTTCTAGAAATCGAAGATGTGGAATGGAGGCTTCTGGATTGCATTCTACAAATGTGTGCATAGAAATGAGTGCTCCAGTTTCTGTGCGGAGCAGATTGTGTAGTTTCCCTAGCCAGGTTACTTACTTGGCTTTCAATTGTACCAGTGAACAAAATTATTAGCTTCCTAGTTCTGTGCACTTAGGTGATTTCAGTCTGCCTCTTATGCAGAGTTATTTCATACTTTTTGTTTCTCAGTTGGGTAACTTTGGTAGTGTCACTGAAAAGGTCAAAGATGGAAGAAAAGAAAGTGGTGGATCAACATTCTCCCTCGTAGCATGGGTTCAGGGCATTTTTTACATCTCTCAGCTGCTCTGTTGTGGGGTTTTTATTGTGAAGATGAATAGAACTACTCAATTTTGCTATGTGCTATAAAGCATTTTAAGAAGACAGTTCTTTTTGAGTGACTTGATTTATGACAGAAATACAGTTTGGAGGTGGAAAAATATTCTCTGTTCAGTGACAGCTCTAACAGAGTAATTGTAAGTGACAGAATTTGCTTGGGAAAGTGCTCTAGGTTAAGTGTAGGATGCCTGGCTGTTTACAAGTAACCATCTAAGCTATGCAGTTTGGATGTGTGGAAGCAATGTGAAAATCTATTGACATCTTTAGTTAGTCAACTGGTTTATTTTTGGGAGCTCATGAATTGGCAGGACATACTGACCCTGTCTGGAGGGGAAAAGCATAATGACTTTGAATGCAGAAAACTTAGTGAATATTTCATCAAGTTACTTGCTACTTATTTCTTTGCAGCAACTATCATGGAGGTTTTAACCCTTTGCTTTCCTCCTGACCATTTTTGCATATTGTTGATATATTTTAATGAAAATCTAATACTAGTCTGTCAAGAGAAAATGGCTTAATGCACCCCACAACAGATTTGATGAGTATGAGGTTTTCTTGTTTGAAAAAGGGGGAAAAGTATTGGGTGATACATTGCTTGTTTGTAACCCTTTATAATATTAAACCTTCACTTGGAACAGCTATGGATTGGATTCAGAATTGGTCCTGGACACAAAAGGCTACAATGTAGGAAAGACAGGGCAGTCTTGCACACAGGTAATATTGGATTGCAAAGAAGTAAGCAGCTGAGAGAAATTGTATTTATGTTTAAAAACACAGCTGTATATTTTGTGAAACTGATACTGCTTCTGCTCTATGTGACTAGAGACACCCAGCAGACAGAATCAAAAACTGACAGTGACAACTGCAAAGTGAACACTTAGCTCTTCCTATTACAGGGTTTCTGATTGTGACTGATTTACATAAAACTATTACTCACTGTACATAAGAAAGTAAAAGCAGGAAGGCTTTCTTGTAGTGTTCTCCTTGTAGCTACTACTTATGGTCCTGATTTGGAGAGCTGGTGCAAGGTTGCATGGAATAAATAGGGAGTTTGTCATGGAAAAAGGTTGATTGTCTTTTGGCTTTCAATATTCAGTATTCTGACACCATCAGAAATTCTCAGCTGTGTTGTCAGTTTAGTTGAAAACAACTTCATTGCTGAAAATAAGTAACTTTACAACATTTTGCTTGATGATACTTGCAGTTATCTTACTGAAAGGGTAAAGTTGTGTTTGTAACTTAATTATTCCATATCCCTTTATTCATTCACACAATTAACTTGCAGTCTCACACCAGCATTGCAAGATTTCTTCCAAATGCTGAATTGTGAAAGAGATGAGTTGCCAGTCACTTTGAAGGGAAAGAAACACTCTTGACTTTTGTGTGTTACACAAGCAAAATTTAGAAGGAACCCAACAGATGAAGAAATAAAATAAAGCACATGTTAACACTTAGTGAGCTGACTGGACTCACTGAGACCATTTTGCTTGAAAGGTGTCTTCTTCACATCTTTTTTGTTTTAAGTAAGTAGAAATGGTGGTGAGTTTTTTGTGTTTGTTTGGGGTTTTTTGTAGGCTTTTAAATTTTTTTTCTTAATATGGAAAGGAAGATCTGGAAAACTCATGTGTCTGGAATGATGTCAGCTTATCTGTTCAGCAACAGGCCCAGTCCCTTACTATTATTAAATACAATTGCTGGAAAAATTTGCCTTGAGGCAGGAATGTTAATTTTTTTTGAGGGATTTTTTTTTCTGAAGTATGTATTGGACATCAGTTTCAAACAGTTGTTTGTTTGGGTTTTTTTCCCTCAGTCCTATCAGGGCTACTTTTCAACTTATTTTAATGAATTTGTGACTTTGTTATAAAGTTATACCACTAATCTTTTTGAGACTTTGCTTTCCTTCCAGTTCAGAAGCTGAAAATGAAGCCGTGTTTATTCATGGCTTGTAGAAATGCCAAATAAGTAGTATAAACAGCAGAAGAGGCTGTATATTAAAAAAAAAATAAAATAGTAAATTGAAAAAATCCTCATGCAAGACCTAAATGAAATGACTGCGTTCCGGAATGCCTTTCTGAGCAGGTCTCTGTGCTTGTGCTGCAAACACCCACAGCCCGGCGTGCCTTTGCAGGGGTGTTCAGTGCCCGGCCGGCCCTGGGGGGGCCGCACTGGGGAGGTGGGGCCGGAGTGTCCCAGCAGCCGCAGGTCGGGACACGCCGGGCTGCCTCGGGGGGCTGCCAGGTGCTCTTCGGGAGGGCAGCCTGTGCTTCCTGACTCGCAGGGACCCCAGCTCAGCTGCGGGGTGGACACAAACCCTTTGAGAGATAATGTTTCTTCAGGCTATATCGCTCGGGCTCTTGCTCAGCAGCTGAGGCGTTTCGTTGGGAAATGCAGCATCAGAAAAGCATGCTTTTAGACTCCAAGTGGCTTTGGAACAGCTGTACTGGAGCAGCTAAATAAATACAACCCTCTGTAAGAGGAAATAACTTTTCTAACAGATATATGCACAGATGGATTGTAATCATACTGAGCCCAATGTTTGCCTGAGCAAAAGAGGAAATCTTTTAATAGAGATCTATAAATGGAAATTTGTGCTTATACCAGCTTCTTCTAGCAGCGATTGGAGAACACTACTCCTGCCTAGTGGCACTGAGATAAGCATCTCAGGGAGTTGGAAAAACTAGATGAGCTAGGGAGACACCAGCCATGAGCTACAGCAGAAATGTACATTAAAATGTATTGGTGCCCAGATGCCTACAGAAGTGTCTGGGAGCAGTTCTTGTACAGCAGTGTGAGTGGGCCTGGGTGACAGAGGTCTGTGTGCCAGAGGTGCTCAGTATGCTCGGAGAGAGCGGGGCAGCATAGCACTCCTGCCAGGGGGAAACCCAGTTTTGCTACCTCCAAAATGCAGAAAAATAAGCTACTAAAACAGATTTCAAATTTGGAACATATTTAGTAATTACAGATGCACGTCCTAAAATATTTTATAATAATAGAGCAAAGCACTGAGCTGAAATTATATGCAGACAGCACTTATGAGAGTTGCTGTTTCAGGAAGGAATTAGAATTGTAAAATAGCGGATCTGGTAAAAGTTCATCCCAGGTTTGGGGTTTTTTTTAATTCATGAATGAGGGAGTTCTTCAATAAATACTTTAATGAAGTACTGTCCATCACTTAATTTTCAAATTTTAGATATTTAATGAAGAGGGAGTTGTTACTGGTGGAATTTTCTTTAAAACAGCAGCGTCATCAAACTAAAAGCAAATTGGTAGATTTAAACACCAACCTGCATGATTTAAAATAGATTGATGGCATCTCCTGTCAGACATGGTGCCAGTAATCCAGAGGAGGCCTTGGGGCCGTGTGATGAACTTGCAGCCCTTAAAGATTAAAACATGACTTTAAGTTAGTGCATACATTTGCAGTTGCATGTCTGTATTTTTTTCTTGGGGAAAAAAAGGGGGAGGGGGGTGTTGTTAAACTTCAGTGTGGAGGGAAGAGGTGGTCAGTGATTGCTTTTAAACACTGAGGTTTTCCAGAACGCCTGGGAAGGACATGGTGCTGCTTTGTGGAGCACGTTCGCTGAGGTCTGTGTGGCAGCAGATCTCTGGCAAGAGCTTGCTGTGCTGCACAGGCCAGTTTTCCACAAGCCTCAGCAAAGTTGGTCACCGTGGATTATTCCTTCCACATGTCGATTTCGTGCATGAAGCTACTTTAGGGAATTGAAGCCAAAATTCAGGGGTTGGAAGGTTAATTGTTTTCCTTGCCTTTTGTATGTCCCTGTGTGCTGTTTACTTGGAGGGAGAGGGAGGAGTGTTAACCATTTTCTCCCCTCATTCCTTCCCAGAATGATGGTGAAAAGTATTCCTAAGCTAGTTTAGTTTAGCAGCTAAGTCTCTCTAGTAGTAGAGACTGTTCTAAGTACATAGATTATTAGAAAGAGACACACAGGGCTTAGATTTTGTTACTGAAGAATTAGTTCTCCACTAGGAACAGGGAAAAATGTGTCCATGTTCAGCTGAGGATGTTTTTACCGATGCAGCTAGGCAAGCAAAGTATATTTATTGCTATGGACTTTATTTTAAACCATTTTTTCAAAGACCACCAGAAGTGTCATTCTACCTACTTAAGGCATAAAAAGCTAAAAAAATCAGAATGTGGAAGGCAATTTCCCTTTTTAACATTGGAGCTGCAGATATACTTATTTCAGAAGTTGACTAGAGAGCTAGTGAAATGATACTGGGAGCTGAGGAACTGACAGGTGGGTTTTTTTTCAGGTGCTGCTTTTAAAAACCTGAACTTTTAAATCCAGTGTCTACTGAATGCTAAGGGGAGCTTCGTGTATGAGATTTTTCAAATGATTTTTAACAATTTGCAGTATTTGAAACCATAAGGAGTTTTCCCAATGATAGGAGAAAATTGGCACACAACATGCTCTCTGTATATAAGAAAAAAGTGCTAATTTCTCTTTACCATGCAAATATCTGTGCATAAAATTAAAAAATAAATATATTAACAAGCAAAATGTTTTAGAAAACCTTTTATGTCTTCAAGGAAGGGAACTGAGAACTATAACAAAAATGATAAACAACTTCCTTTTGTTGGATATAGCTTTTTATATGTCCAAATCTATGTTATTATTACCAGGTAAGGTATAAGTAAAAAAATTACATTAAAGAAATTACCAGTTATAAAAAGCTACCTTTAAAATAAAGAAAAAGGGGTGACACACTAAGAAGCTATTACTATGGCTTAATTGGATGGGTGGTTCATGTCTTTTGGATCAGCTGGAACTGCCGTGATATCTTTGTGGAACTATAACTGGAAGGCATCATATTCTACAAAATGGACAAAATCTGCTAGAAATGTAGGAGCAAGAGGGCCAATACACTTGTGGTTTGAGAATATTGCCCTTTTTTCTCGTAGTTGTTTTGTCATCTCACCCTTTTCTCAGTTGTTAGCTTCTTGCGTGTTGCAACACGAATGGAAACCAACCGTAGTACTTGACCTCATAGTCTGAATTTGAAAGCCTGGGCGTCTGAAAGTGCTGCTCGGGGGAATCCCTGTCTCTGCACTGATGCTATTGTGAAGCTTTATGCCAACACCAGGGTCACAAGTCTTGCAGAAGGTGAGCTGAAGACAGCTGAAGAGTGTGGAAACCTTCCTTAAGCAGAGACACTGAGTTTAGAAACATCTGCAGTAATACAGACTTAGCCTGCTACCTGCAGGAACTACATATGTGTAAAAGCCATTATTTTATATAAACTTTCTTTCCTGTGTGCAGATAGCAGTGAGTGTGAATTTCCTTCTGCTTTTTTGTTCATTTTTGTGGCTCTGACAGTACTTTTGTGACTCTGATTTGTCAGGTTTTGTCTGCAAGGGAAACTTGTGCAATGTTCAAGATTTTCAGTAAGACAGAGAACAAAACCACAAAGACAAGTGGTGCAAGACTTAGGAAGAGCATTGACTTAATGATTGAACCTAGTGTACTAGGTGAATGTCATCAGTTACGTGCAAATTAGTGCTTGTCCTTTCTTTTTAAGTAATACTGTGACAGCATTCCTCATGCATAGCTCTCAAGACTTGCTTCTGTTGCTGTTTTTTGTTTGTTTTTCCCCTCTGTAAATAGCTGTGGTAAGTACATATCTTTTTATGTAAAGGGAAAAATGATACTGCAATTTCATTCGTACTGTTGGCATGTAAAAACTCTGGGCCTTTTTAATTTTTTTTTTGTGAAACCTGGCTATATTTCACAACCAAATGTGTGGTGGTTCTGACCCTCTCTTCCCCCCTCACTCCTTCAGTGACAGAAATCTGACATTTGCTGCTGCAGGTCAAAACAGTAGCCAGACCATGGTGCTCCCTGATTTCTGGGGCCCTCAGAAGGGGCAGTGGGAGCAGTGGCAGAGCCCTTGGCACAGTCTGCTGAAAGAACCCTTGTTCCCGTCGTCCAGCTGCTGTGATGTGTGCTGTCCTGCTAAAAATCAGTACAGGTTGCTCCTAATTTGTTCAGGTGAAATGGAGCATTCAGTCAGAGGGTTCAAGCAGTGGAAGATGTGGAAGCTTGTTCCCTGCACGAGTGAGCTCTGAGCACATGCAGTTCCAATGCATCTGTTCCTTGTGGGCCTGAAGGCTGTTTCTTGTTTGTGGCATCTCAGATGTTGCAGTTGTGGGAAAAGAATAAAAAATTCTTGGAAAGAATAAAAACTCTTTTCCCTTGGAGTGGTGGTTGGGAAGGTGGTTGCAAAGATGGGAGGAATATACATGTCATGGTAGTTGCTAAAAGCACTCTTACAGGATTTTAGAGCCCTGTTTTTTAATTCTCTGATCCCAAATTGTGCTTTTATGATTATGCTGCTCATAAGTGATGTAAACAGATGAAAGCTTGTATCGACATTAATCGACTAATAGGTATAAATAAATACCTTCCCTTCTTTCTTCATGTGATTTTGTAATTGCATGCAGGGAAGGAATTGGGTGAGATTTTTCAGATTTTTATTTAATTCCTAGGCAACATTAGCAACAATGTAATGATTGCACCTGGCTAGGTCTGCCTAGTATCCTGAATTGTTCTGTGTCCCCTGGACACCACCACAGCCAAGGCTAGTGTATGTGCACATAAGTCTTAGAGATGACAACTCTAGTAAAAGCTAGCATGATATTTTTAGATTCACAATAAACCTGCATTGACTGCTGTATGCTTATCTTGAGTTTATTATTATGCATGGCATACAGTCTCGTGGGCGGGCTGAAATAGGAAGAAATGTTTTGGAGAGGTTTCATGGGCTCTTTAGCCAACCTTAGGATGGGATTTCAAACTGAGTAAGAGACTAAATATGATTGAAAGGATAAGCACTAACCTGAGACTGAATTAGTTTATCTCTGTCATAGACCTCTTCAGGTAAGTAATTTCAAAATCTCCCTCTCCCAGACTTCGCTGTCTTCAATAAAAAGGGAATAATGGTTCAGTCCCTTAAAGAGATATTGCCAGAATAAGTGCATAAAGAATGTACTCTTCATGCATTCTTTAGTGCTGTTATACTGTGATTGTGAGACCATGCAACCATGTAAAATAGAAATTGCTGTAATTCGGTTTCTGTCCTATAGTGCAGGAAATGCAATAAGAGCAGTACACCTGGCTAGTGTTGTCATTTTCTTTAAAAAATGTAAGTCTAAAACCCCAACCAACATAGATCATGCAAGTGGAAGAGCGCTTCCTCTTGGGCTGCAGTTCTAGGCAGAGCTTGTGGGGAGTACAAAGGCATTACAGAACACTGCATCTCTGGAGTATCAGAGACCTCTACTATGACACTAACATGTATATTTTAATTTTAGAGCCTTTAATGTCTACAGGTGAAATTTCATGTGCTGTAGAAGACTTTCTGACTTTTATATAAATTGCCTTAAAATTTACCTCAGGGTGGGGGCAGTTCTTTGGCGTACTTAAAAAGTAGTGCTCTATAGTAGTTTCTGAATTTGGTGTAACTGTTCAAAATGAAGATGCTTTACCAGACATCTTGCAAATGCAGTCTGTGGACAAAACTGAGATAAAGGAAATGCAGAAGAATAACCTTATCTTGGCTACCTTTTTGTTTTTTAGTGCAAGACAGGCTGCTTTGTCTCTCTTTGTGTACCTGTTAGAAATACAGAATGTTGCAAGTGACACATGTTGTGAAGTTGAATGAATTGGTGTTAATATATTGCTTTAACTGTTGCCAAGTATTATGTAAATGGTGAGTATTCTGATAACATGAAGTTTGTTTGTGGACAAATTCCTTCAACTACTTTCCCCAGAAGAAATTTGTGGTATAATAACTGGTAGAATGTTCTTCTGCCTTGGTGAATTCATAGATCTTTTCCCAATGGGAAGAACTGTGTAACAAATGTCAGCCTGCTGAGGAGAGACTGGGTGTTCATTCTTATTGTTTGGAGATTTGTCGAAAATAGTAATGTCATCAGACTCTGTGGGACATAAGCTGGACTACTTGAAGTAACCTACTTGAAATAAGAGAGTGCTATCTACCTGGTGTGAAAAAAACCTTTAGAATCTGTTATCACAAAACCAGAGTGGTTTGCTTTGGAAGGGACCTTAAAGATCATCTCATTCCATCCCTCTGGCAAGGGCTGGGAAACCTTGCTCTAGACCAAGTTGCTCAGAGCCTCATCCAAACTGGCCTACAACTAGATGACATTATGGATTGTAAAGGAGCATCAGTCTCAGAATTTCTTTGGTGTGAGACAGTCAGGTTAATGGAATCCATATACCTGAACACATGATTAGTTCATTAGCCCTTCATTCCAAAGTGAAAACTATATAATGTAAGGGAATTTATTTTTTCCTTCATGCTTAGTTATTTCTTTTGTAGATGGTCAAGTGTTTAGTGCAAATGATCTTACCAGATTTCCTAGTAAGTTTCTGATCTTCCAGTTATTTATGTCCTGGGTTGTTTTTTTTTTTTCAATTTGCAAGGGCTTATTGTTACTGTTAATAGCAATTACATAGTCTGTATCTTTAGCAAATACAGCTGTTCAAAGTGTAATGTGGGATTATTGAACCAAAATGTTATGCCTTCAATTAAAATGTATTTATGTTCCAGGACTCGCAGAGTAAACTGTGCAAATGCAGGATACTTCTGATCTGCGTAACACTCATAGAATTCCATCTGCAGGTGGATTAATGCATAAACTTTAGGTTTTCCCTTAGTATTGAACTTAATCATTGTGACCTTAACTTTGTTTTACTAACAGCTGAGTCTTTTGCTCAGTTTAAAATAGCATTGTAAGGGTTCTTAATAGAGAACACTTTTCCCCATGCTGTTACTGAATGACTTCTTTCTAGTTATAAAGTACAGAATGAGTGGTTTGTTCGGTTTCAGGTAGGCTTGTTGAGCTGAGTCTTTAGGAAATTTCTGACTTTGCTCTGAGTTCCCATATGAGGCTGATGTCACTTATGCCCCATACTGGAAGTGCTTTATAATGTTAGTAAGGATACAAATAAGCCACTACAGAAATGGAAGTGCTTTGTATTTGATCCAGTATTGGTGCCAACCATCTGCTCTTTCCTTCCTCCACTGAAATCCCTGTGGCTAAAAGGAGGAGATTGGGCAGGTGTCTGTCAGGTAACTGGCAGAGAACTCTGAATCCAGAGACCTGGAGAGTGCTTTGATTTTTTAATTAAAGGTTAAGAAATCAGAGTGCTCTTTTAGCCCCTGGAGTCTTAAAACCTTGCTGTTTTCCACTGTGTGATGATCCTGCTTGCCCACGTTTTCAGTGTTCCTACTCCCAGTACTAGTGTGCAGTTGCTTAGCTGCATTGTTGTAATGCCTGACAGCTCAGTCATGGCCAAGAGCTTACTGTACCTTGTAAGAGACCAGCACAGTAAAGAGACCCTTTTATAGTCAACAGTGATTGCAGGAATTCTTAAAAGACATAATTTTAGAAATCTGAACTAAAGCCCTTTCAGTGCTCTTAAAGACTGACTGCGCTCAGTCAGTACTGTCATCTGTTTGCTACAAGTGTGTGGATGTGGGCAAACCAAGGTCAGCACTGCTTCAGCTTAGATAACTGCTGATAAACAAAGATGTTTCTGGGTCAAGTGAGACAGAAGAGACATGTGACAAAAGAACAACTTAGTTACTGTGTGACCTTTTTCTTTCGGTTTTTGTCTTACTCCCTCTTCTTTGGTTATCACTACCCTGATTGCATCGTCTGAAATTAGACTTCTAAGCCCTTTGTGGAAGACTCCCCATCTAGGCTGTTAGTGGCTATTGTTAAACATAATACAGCTCTTATGACCTCAAAATAACTCCATTAATATCAACGTATTTGGTTTCAAGTATTATTCTCGTTTTACGAAACAATTTGAAGTGGCTTGCTTAAGATGCATGTCTGTAGCAGAGCTGGAAGCTGATCTCAGGTCCCAGGGGTTCTGCCTGTGTGTGTAGTCTCAGCTATTGTCCAGCCAGACTTGGGTGAGTGATGCTGCCTGCTTGACGGTCTTAAGAATATCTCTGCCAAGGGCTCAGGCTGAGGTATTGCGTACATTTATATTTCTCATAAAGAAACCTCCAGGAATGGAAAGTATCACTGACTCTATGAACTTCCACCATTCTCTTCCCTTATTTGTAGCCCATTACCTCTTGAAAAGCCTCAAAGCACTCAGACTTTGTTGTTCCATACACTGGACGTCTGTGCAAGCCTGGTTTTGTGCTGGAGTGCTGAAGAGGTTGAGGTGGGAACAACTAAACCTGTAGCAATCTTTCCTGTTGCAGCTCAGTGCATTCAGATGTGTTTTCTTCTCAGGGCTAAAGTGCAGAGAGTTTTGTCTGTCTCTGGGGTGTCCATGCAATTCTGCAGCTGGTGTGTTTGAGGCAGGAGAGGCATTTGGAGTGAAGGATGTGTTGTGGTCCTGTCAGGTATGTGAATACGAGGGCAGGGAAAAGCTTTTGGCCTGCTCTTTGCCATTCTGACTTTGGAGCCTGCTGTGATTCCCGCATGTTGGTCTCTGTTGCTAGCAACTGCCTTCCCAGACAGCTCCAAACAAAAAAGCTTAAAATAACTGTCAAAGGGCTTGTGATTAGAGCTGTTAACCCATTTCCAGTGGGAAAGAATTATGCCCGTGTAACTTTACAAAGCCTGAAAGTAGCATTTCATACTCTGTAATTACTGTGCTCATCTCTGCTCTCTAAGACTGCCCAAGCCTCTTCAGATCAGCGTTTATCATGATGACAGATTATAATAACAAATATTCCTAACTTCAGTTCAGTTTATAAACATTAACCAATATAAGAAATGTACCATATACCTATTTTATTAAAGGATAAGCCTGGTCTGTGTTGCAAAGCCATTTGTAAAGATGGGCTTTCCCGTGTCTGTGTTTACAAGATTCCGGATTGTGAAGCTGCCTCTCTGGTAGTGCAAGACAAAAGACTAGTGTGGTGCAAATCATGAATAATTTGTTTTCATGTGATGAGGTTTGCATGAAATTTTGATTATTTGGAAACAGCACTCTAAGTTTTGCTTGAAAATAAATCTAGATCTTACATATCCTTTCAATAGCTGGTAGAAACACCATTGTCAGGTCCTGTAAAAAAAATCAGGTTTTGGCTTTTTTCCCCTTTTGTTGTTTGTTTAATTGTCTGCTAAGCTTTAAAATTTTAGTGTGTCTTTTTAGTAATTCTTCTTCCCCTCCATGCTGATTTTCTTGTGGTGGAGCTGTTTGTGTAAGTCAGGTTTTGTGTTTGTTTGTTATAATGATAAGACTAATCAGCACTTGATCAGCATTTTCTTTGTAGCAACTTTTTGACTCTTCCTCATCCATTAGAACAAAATTATGTGGAAAATCCTAGGTGTGTTTTGAAAAGGAAGCCTCCAATACCTGTAACCAAGTTTACAGTTTGAATTGAGGAAGACAACCCCAAAAAACTGGTTATTTTTAAAGTGTTCATTGACAGTATAAGACTTTCCTCTCATAGAACTCTTACCTGGAAACTTTCCTTTGAGGTGCATCTGTGGTGCTTCAGACCCTGTTATTTAAAACACCAAAATCTTTCTCTGTAACATTCTCCATACTAGGATAGATCTGTGTGTTTAGACTGAGTGTGGAAGAATTTTGGTGACGGGGATAAATAAAACCACATCCATGGATGTACATAGTAGGTCCAGATAGAATCAGAATGCATGCTTTGGTGAACTTGAAGAACATTGGAACAGAAATGTACCTAATTAAATAATGTTTAAAGGGTTGCATTTTCACTGTCTCACCTTTATTACCTCCTTTACCGTAAACCAAAATCTTTTCTTGAAGTAGAATTTTTATTTCTCCTCGGATTGTTTACTCTGTGAAGTGCAGTTCATGTATTTCCATTTGGGTATGTATATTTTTCCTGGACAGTATGGTAGTTCTACATTTTACGTTATTTTGCTTGCTGTGGGTAATTAACCTCTGGTGGTGCTGAATGTCAGGAATGGTTTAGGTTGGAGCAGTAGTTTGTGGTATCTGGTGGTGCAATACAAGTGACCTGATTTGGCTGGCACATAGTCCTTCACAATATGATCATTTTCTCACATTTCACCTCACAGAGCTGATGGGTTTCACTTTTGAGTCTCTGGTTAGTACAGTGGTTTAATAAAGCTTTATTAATTCCCAGCCTCTGAAAATGGGAAAGTGAAAGTGGCAACAAAGTAATTTTGAGAGTGTCCTCAGGGCAGAGGCACCCCTGTCAGTCAGTCAGTCATAGCTTCAGTCTTTCTCTGCAATAGAAATGGGCCAATCACATGAAAATTTGCGTAGATCATAAACGTCTGCCATGCATACGATTTATTTAGGTATGTGTTTGCTAGCCCCAGGCAGGCACCTTCAGGAAACAGTGGAAGTTGCCAAACTTCCTGGATGCTGTGTTTTCCCTTTTGTTGTCTGTCTGTGAAGCAGCTTTCCTTTCATCTCTTTGTCTTTATTACAGGCCTGCTGTAGGATTCCTTTTTTTTTTTTTTTTGCTATGCAGTGTTACACAACAAGTAAGCCTTCCCCGATTCATAGGCTTTATTGATTCTAGGACTTTGATCTGATAAGCTCCCTAGATTAGTTTCAAACTTGGAGGTGTTAGGGGAGATGATTGATACCTAATTACATTCTTTTGTAGTGGGCTTCTTTTAAACTGTGGTGCTCGGTTGGTTTTGCTTTGGGCTTTAGCTGTTGCTCTTCTGTAGTCCCACACTCCTGGAAAATACACGTTTTGCTATAGAGGCAGATATTCTGATGTCTGGAAAATGCCATACCATTTGTGACAAAGTTACAGGAACATAAAACCATCATCTTTGTATTTATGTTTTTGGCTTTCTTGCACAATATTGTGTTTTGTAGTTGCTTTGAGTTTTCCCCTGCTTTCTTCAGGACATAGATTGCTGTGCTTTGCTGTATATAATTTACAAACATAGTTTATTTTCTGTGCTGTGCTGTTATCCTTCCTGTTCAAGGTGTCTGAAGGTGGTGAGTGGGAGGTTGCAAACAATCTACAGGAATTTTGATGTAGCTAACTGTCTGGAAGAAAATGTGTCCAAGTGAGTGTGCAGGAGAGGCTTTGGAAGGAGGGGTTGAAGCTGTTTCCATATACAGCAGGGTAAGCATAGGCTATGTGCAATAAGCTTTGCAAATCTTTTACAGATACAAAAAACCTGACCCATGTTTTCATCCTTTTCTCTATTCTTACTCAAGACTGTTGCAAATGGTGTTGGTGGTTTCACAGAGGCAGGTTTCTGCTAGCTGGAACAAGTTTGTGATGCCCTGTAAGTCTCCAGTCATTTTCAAAAATGCAAACCACAAAAGCCAGAAGCAAAACCTACCCTATTGAGCCTCCTCTGACCTCCTGTTGCAGTGAAGGAGTGAAAACTTTTCTTCCTTTTCTGCACATGTGTGAATAGCACACCCAATTTCTTTCTTTCACAGGTAAATTTAATTAAACCTGTATTTTCTTCCAGGTTTGAAGGGGAAGCTTCCAGGTTTGAAGGTAGCCAGTATATTATAGATTGCTTAATTTTTGACCCTACTTGTTGTGTGATTTTAGAAGTGAGTTGCTTCCTCTGTTCTTCTTCCTCAGTAGTAAAATATGTATTATAATTGTTTACGTGTTTCACAAATGTGGGATTTGACCATAATAATGGTCAAATGGAGACGAAAGGTTTGATTGCTGTGTCTCAGAAGGACACAGGGTAACTTGCTGCATTTGTCTTAAATGAAGATTGTTCTTGGAATCTGTCCATCATCATGGTTGAAAGTGACTGAGCTGCTTATAGGGGAGAACCATAATTTCAGTTGCTGGCAGCAGGAGGAGTTAGTGAGAAATGATTGTCATCACCCTAATCTGACAGATTTCCTGTAAGGAACAGTGACAGCATTGTTGCAGTTAAGGCTGAGAATGTACATTAGCTAGAACAGAGGAACACTTTATTTTACATGAGTAAGGCCCTAAAAGGGAGGAATTTAAAAGCTAAGATGTTGGAATAAAAAGATGGTCTACAACTGCAACTACAACTTGTTATTATTCTCAGCATCCATAATTTTGCTGAAGTTTGAGGAGAAATCAGAGTCTTTCCTGAGTCATTTCTGCAGCATTCTGTCAGAGAGGAATGTTTGCAAATGATCTCAAAGGAGAATGAGGAATGTGCACGATTTAAACTTGCTTATCATGCCAGATATAGCTGATGTAGCAAATGTAGGACTAAACAAAGCACAGGACAGCACAGCCTTCAAAAAGTGAGCCAAAGAGTAAAGTTCAAGATTACTACAGTGTGTGAGGTCATGAACTTGATATGTGAAACTGGATAAATACACGTATGCTTAGTTAAGAGAATATTTATAGAAATGGAATAATGGTGGATAGTTACCAGTTATAAAGGCAACAAGTTTTAAAGAGAGATAGAGATATTTTACATTAAATGGTTACCATTGAGTGCTTTTAATTTGTTCCCTAAATCAAATAATCTTTAACTTCAGTTAAGGTTTTATAGCAGGCTCTCCAGGCTAATAATAAACTGTGACAAGACAGTTGCACTGGGTAGGGATGTCTCAATGATTCTGCTTTGGATTGGGTAAAATCTGCTGATGGTAACACTAGGTAAAAGTGGTTCTGAGTGTCTGTGCCCTGCACCCTTCCCATATCTCCTTTGAAAGGACTTTGTCATTTCAGACCAGAATCATGGATGCAGGAAGAGACTCCTCCATAGTCCTGTTGTTTACTTCAGGAAATCCTTCAGCATTCTTTGTATAAATGTATTTCATTTGGTATTTTATATGTGTTTATGATTTTCTTTAATGCGTTAATGCAGATACCCTAGAGAAGTTTTTATCTAAAAATGCTAACTCTAACTTTCTCAGTAAGGTGCCATGAGTTAATTTCCTTACGTATTTTTCATTCTAGAAAATACTGCATATGTGCCCATTGGGTTTATGTATATAATTAGTCATTCTTATTAGATATAGAAGAGAAAGCCTTGCAATATCAAAAATTCCTTAGAAACCTAAAAATATTTACAGTATTAAAGGAGGTGATGTGCAATTTGTATTCATCTGGAGAAAGTTCAGGATAAGTTCTTGAATGTCAGAAGCTCCTGGAAGTGAAAATAACTTCATGATGTTGCATGCCAAATCATAGAGTTATTAAAACAAAATATACTGATGCTAGGTTCTGCTTTTTCTCTGTGCCATGTAAAAGCAATGCTAAGTATCATAACACTTTAGTATATTTGGAGGCAAGACACAGTATCTTCTGGGAATTACAGTATTGGAACTAGCTCTGTGCTTTATTCAAAGGTGAGGAATGGTCTGGGGTGTACTGCTCCAAAGCACTTAAGCCTGGAAGCGTGTTGCCATTTTCCTGTGCTACTGCAGGCTGACTCTTGTGCTGAAATTCAAGTAACACAAAACAACAAAACCCCAAAGCTGGTAATTGGCTAGGATGATGATTGTGTGAGCTCATTCTCCCAACCTGAGGGAGGGAAGCCTGCTTAGTCAGAGCCAGCAGTGCTCATGCAGTGCAGCTGCCAAGCATGAGCTTTCCTGAAGCATAGTCATGCTGCGACTTGAACATTTATCACTGCAGATTCAACTGTGAACTGTTATTATTAGGATGACATAGAAGATACTTTTCTGTAGGTTTTCTGTGTACAAAGAACTTCTAAAAAGCTAATTTTGTAATATTTTCTTTTACCATCAAATACCGGATGCACCAAATCCTCCTTTATCTTGGTGATCTCTTAGGATATAGTTATTTTTGCATGTAACTAGGAGAACTGGGGTGTTCAGTAAGCATGTTTTGTTCAGAATACCTTAAATCTCTTTTCTCCTTGCTGATGTCCTTTTCACTGTCCTGGGTTTTGTGTTGAATATCAACTTCAATTGTACATATTTCTTTTCCTCATTTAGGCTATCTCTGAACTTACTCCTTTTCCTACTTTGCATTTTAACAGTTTTCTTAGGTCTCTTTACCAGATTGCTGCAGATCTAAACTGCTCTGAGTTAGACCTTGTGATGCTGGTGTCTTCTTATCTAGTAATACTAAAAGCAGAACTGGAGTCCACACAAGTGTAGGTTTGGAAAGCAATGCTTTCTTACTAGTGTGAGACTCCTCTTGCTAAAGGTCTTCTGGGTACTTTCCTGTGTAGTAGCTGCAAGTCCCAGCCACGACTATTAGGAACAGCATCGACTGGGCTCTTTCTTTTTCTTTCTTTTTCTTTCTTTTTCTTTCTTTCTTTCTTTCTTTCTTTGAAAACAAGGACCCTTGAAGTTGAAAGTTGAATTCTGTCTTTTTGACAATTACTGTTGTATTTTTCTTCAAAGTGTAAGAAGTCTACAACAGAATTTCAGAAAGCTGGCAGGTTAAAACTTCATCTAGTAGTAATGTCTTCTAATGTACAGAAAACCTGGCATTCTTTTTATCAGAATGATGTGATTGATCAATACAAAAGCATCAATAGAAGGAAAATGTTGCTTAGTTTGGAAAGAAAAATGGCTTGTGATGATTTCACAAAGTAAGGCTGCCAGAAAACACTCTTAATAGTATTACCTCAGGTGTTGAGGTTTAGCTGTTACCTCTGATACATTTGCAGTGCTGCAGAAAGCAAGGAGACAAGACAGAAAGCATTGAAGCTTCTGAGAGGCATATAGCAGCTTATCCACCTCTGTATTTTGGCTGACAGGGATTCAGTTTCCTGCTGTAAGGTGTTTTTTCCTCTCCTAGTGAAGTTTTGAAGTAGGAAAAACTTACTTTATGAAATCTTCATTTGTGTACTAGCTGCAGTTTAGAGAGAATTTTCCGTCTCACGTGTCCATAATTTCTCCTAGAGTTATTTTCGTCCTGTTGTGATAGTCTTGGAAACTGAGCTGAGACGTTGTGCTTAGAGGAGGGAGGAATGCCCTGGCTCCGTGATGCGGGGTGGCAGAGGTCCATGGTTTGTAGCCAAGGTGAAGGGGAGGCAGTGTGGGGGAACAGCTATGTAACAGCCTGAGGAAGTGAGTCACTTCTCTCTGAAACACAGTCCCATGGTTCCAGTAGCACTGAAGCCAAGCTTGGTCTCTGAGGTGGAAGTTGCGTAAGTTAATTAAAACTCTTTGTCCTTTCCTCCTCGCCATGTTCCCAACCCCACCTCAGTATTAAAACCTGCACTGTGCCCATATCTGTCTGAGGAAGCTCAGGTTACAGGACTTCAGTCTGCTATGTAATTTTGGTTTGTGGTTTTTTTTTTTTTTTTTTTTTCATTTTAGAAAGAGGGATAAATATATTGCAGATTTCATTGGAGGGGATGTGTGTATTAGTCTTACCTGCTCCACTCAAGAGAAACTTGATTATATAACAGAAGGAGTGTAATAGCAATAGGTTTTTAACAATTTGTTGTTATTTTCCTGGAATATATTGGCAGTGGGATTTAAAGTGGTTTAAAGTGGAACAGAATGCACATCGAAAAGAGTATTAATAGAGACTTACACTAGAATGTTATAGTGGTAATCTGAGAATATAATTGAATTTAAAACTAACCATCAAAAAAGGTTTTAGGTGTCCAAACAGAAATACTAGTGTATGTGTTCATTCATTAGACCTTAATTGTGCAAGCTAGCCTCTTAGAGTTTGTGGATAGCTTTTCTTCATGGCAGAAGAGGGTAGGAGGGTAGAGTTGTCGTAGAGCGCCTGTTCTGGAAAGGCTTTCTCCAATTACCTTTGTAGCTTCGTGCTAACAGATACTTGCTGATGTCTGTGAGCAGCTGTTATGGGAGCAGCTGCCTGAACTAACCTTTCAGTGAGTGTGACCTGAGCAGGAGCAGTTTCTTTCAGCTGTTGAAGAAAACACCTGAGAGAGCAACAGGTTGAGCAGGCCCTGGCCTCAAGGCTTGGGTGCTGGGTGGGCAGTTCTTGACTGGAAAGCATCTGTAATCATTGGTGGTGTGTGTATGACTGATGGGCTCTTGGCTGACCCTTTTCCTTCAGAATACTGAATTGAGTATCTTGCTGCGTGTTTGACTGCAGCCTTCATGTACACACGTGTCTTTTAAAGGTCTTTGGGAAATGTGGCCTTTTGGCAAGCCATGAGGGTTTTTTGTTTTGTGGTTTTGAGTTGAGATTAAAACCAGATTATTCTGGCTGCAGGAAGACATGGAAGTAATTGGCCAGATCAGAGGTAGTTTAAGAGTAAAACTTTCAGGATGAGTTTAAGTGATTAGTCAGAATTCTTCGTGCAGTAGGGGGTTGCATCATGCAAGTACAGTATGATATCTATTTTGTAAAACTAAATGGGTTTGTTTTGCGTTCTTCTGGCAGGTCAGATCTGTTGTTTCTTCCATCTATTATCCTGGTCTTCATTTCCATGGGAAACAGGAGAGACATACACATTGTTGCTTATCACATGAGTATTCATAGGCCACTTATGTCTGTTGATGATTCATTGCAATTGCTTCTCTGTTTCAGGACCTGTAACTAAGTGGACCCTACTGACCTCTGAACCACAAAGTATAAGAGTGAAAAGAAGTGGGAGAAGCACACAAAGAAAAAGGAAGTGAATGCTCTTTCATCTGGACTTCTTTCCTGCCCTTTATTACTGAAGCTGAATGGAAAAGAAAGACTGCTGTGCCTTTCCTCCCCCAACCTCAGGGATGGGTGGATTGTAAATACTGTGTGTGTGGCTGGGAGAATAGACTGAACCATGAATCTTCAGGCTCAGCAAAAGTCTTCAAGCAAACGGACTGGGAAACGAGTTGCCTATTTTAATGAGCAGGACATAGCTGTGCCATCAAAAGAACCACAGCCACAGCTTAAGGAAGGACAGTACTATGGTCATGGAGGGAATATACCAGTCTCCCAAACTATGGAGATTTCTCATCCAGGAGGGTTAACAAGTGCACCCAACAACGTTGCTTTGATGAACTCTGTTTACAATCAGGAGAGGGGAGAATCAGTGATGATGCCCCAGTCAGTAACAGCTGTCAAATGGCAGAATTCACTAATGGGAAACCGGTTGCCAGAGAGGGGTGACAGCCACTGGCAGTCTCCACCTTCAATGTGGAACCACGGTATGGTTTTTGGGGGCAACCCAAAAGGACCCCACTCCAATGCTGGTGCCCCAGGCTTCTATGGCCACCCAGAAGCCCTTAAAAGAAGTCAGGAGAAAGGAGTGTTTGTGTCACAGTTGGATTTATATGGAGATGCTGTCCAGCAGATGATGTCCCAGAAGGCTCAGCTGGAACAGCAAGCCCTGGTTAGACAACAAGCTCAAATGAATTCTTTTCATCAAATGCAGAAACAGCAGCAGCAGAATCAAACTCTGCCATTGCAGCCTTTCCAACTTGCATTTGGGCACCAAGGCCAAAAGCAAGGTCTTCCTGAGTTGTTACATGTCTTTCAAGAAGCCCCAACTTCTTCCAGTCCAGCATTTACTGCACAACAAAAACAGCAAGCTCTTCCCCAGCTACAACTCTTTGAAAATTTCTATCCTCAGCAGCAGCAGCAGCAACAGGCTGCCACACAAGCCTTCAGTCTGCAGCAAACAAGTTCTATAGCCCAGCCTCATGTGGCAGCTGCAGCACCCCAGCATCACATGATGCCACATCAGTTTCAGCAGGCAGAGAGGAACCAGGAGCTATTCAAGGCATTAACAGAGCAGAACCAACAGACTGTGCTACCTCAGACCCAGATTCCCTTTCCAAGAAGGTCACGGAGACTCTCCAAAGAAGGTGGCCTGCTGACATCTGCAGGAGAAGTGTTGGCTTCTAAGCAGGCAGAAGAACAACCTAGCAATTTATTTCTGCATCACTGGCAAACACATCAGCAAGAGGTCCCATTACAGCAGACACCTGAGTCACTGCCCCCCAATAAAAGTAGCTATTTGCACCCCAAAAGATTGGATATGGGGCAGAAGGATGTCCTGGTCAATAGTGAGCAGTGCCAGATGGAAACAGACAGGCAAGCTGCAGCCCAGAATGGTAGAGATGAGGAGAAACAGGCAGCAGCACCTGAAGAAAACACTCAGAGAACTAATGATTTTCAGAGTGTCCGAGGTGGTGTGATCCAGAGTACCCGACGGAGGCGACGTGTTTCTCAAGAAGCCAATTTGCTGACTTTGGCCCAAAAAGCTGTTGAGCTGGCTTCTCTTCAGAATGTAAAGGTAAGGTATAGAGCCTTACCAACATACCATGTTTTAGACTACAAAGTAGGGGTGAAATGAAAGGAAGTTATGTACATGTGTAGGATAGGATGGTATCTTGAAGTGTGCAACAAGGGCAGTTCTGATGTGGAGTAAGTGTAAGTTCAGCTACTGTAAGTCATAGATGTGGGAGAACAGAGACATAGTGTAGAGAAACCACTAAGGGACAGTTTTCACTAACACCAAATATGATTTTAGCCCATGACATGAAAATACAGATGTTCTCAGCTTAGATCTCAAGGTGATCAGGAATTTTGAGAGGCAAGTATAAGCAGTTTACTTGTCTTTTTATCAATTTAACATTCTCTTTCTTTTCTGTTAAAAGACTTAGGCTTACCTGCCAGTTTTTCAGTTTCAGCGGTTAAAGTGTTTCTAAAATGTGCTATCTAAAAATTACATCATGCAATTTACATGTTGAATATATCACAAATATTGAAAGTCTAAGAAAGCTTCACTTACATGAGGAACCTATACCAGGCATGACAAATGCCTGTCTCATACAGCATCCTGTTTCTAAGGGTGACCTGAGGGCTGTACAATGACCAATCTGCCTGAAGGCCTCCTGTAGGACTTAATGGGGAAGAAATTTAGTGCTGACTGATTTGGTAGTTCACTACTCCTAATCTTTTGATATCCCATCAGTCTAAGCTGTGCAGTATATATTCCATATGGCAAGATGACAGAGTTCAAAATTAAGTAGCCTATTGGGAGACAAGTGATGGGAGTTTTGGAGTTGAGTGGAGGTTTTTGGAGAGGTTGTTTTTGAATGTTTTCTTAGAGTTGTGGTTTGACTAATCTTTTATTGAGTGCTTCTTAAGAGGCACACTTCTCCTTAGAAGTTTTGTTGCCAAAGGCTGATGAAATACACTTTACATGAGCTACTTTTACCTACAGTTTTGATGCCTGGGTTGTTATCCAGTCAGACAACAAAGGGAAGGGCATTATTCCCTGTTCTGTTCTCATCATCCTTTTTATCCTAGTCTGTCTGTCACTGTTTTTTTCATCTCTTCTTTAGATGAATGTGCTGTTTGAGTGAAAGAACTAAACCAATAAACAAGCTGAATATCCATAGCCTACTCCATCTCTTGGACAGCAGAAAGCAAGCAGTGACTTGGCTGATGCTGCCTTCAATCCTTTTTGCTCTAACTCCAGTTGAACCAGCAGATTTGATAAAGAACTGGTAGTACGTAGTAGCATGGAGTATTTGCTCATGCTTTGCCAGCCATTGTGTGCTTATATTGGGGAAGGTCTGCAATTCACATTGCACTTGGATCACTAACAGAGTGTCAAGAAGAAGCAAATAGAGCATTTAGGAGAAGGTGCTGAGAGATGAAGCAAGAAATTGGCCATTTGAAGGCACGTCTGCTTGCAGTCTGATTCATAATGTAAAGACCAGAGAAGTGTTTTGACAGATGCTCTTTTGTTCTTTGCAGTTATGCAAGCATAATGACACTAGCAGAAGAACTCTTTATGTTTAGATCTCTTCAGGCTTTCAGGATGAGGTTTTGAAAGATGATAAAATTCTTGTCAGAGGTCTGATGGATTTTACATCTTCAAAGTGTTGGATATTGTGTGAGGGAGAAAAAGAAAATATGTTTGCTGAATGAGAGTGGTCTGCTTCTCTTCTGAGTGTCTTTCTGCTGAAAATGACCTAGAAGCCTTCTCTGCATAGGTTATCTGAAGAGTGTGTAGAAGGCCATAGAGTTAAATTATTGATTAAAGAAGATAACATTCATAATTTGAATCAGTTGTTTGAACATCCCAGTCTAGGTGTGTGTACCTTATGCAAAAATAATATTCTGGACAGCAGTATCTGTCTACATGCAGTGTCACAACTGATGCTTTGCACAGAGCTGCCTGTGGCTGCCTTTTTTTCAGGTGATGCAAGCTTATTGCTGCCTACAGGCTGCAGTAAATCCTCAACTCTTAGTTTAATGGTTTCAGTTTGTTGTCTTCTTAAAGTACAGAAAACTTTTCTCAAATCTGAATGGTTGTCTAAAAGGGTGTGTAAATTTAAATATTCCTTTTTAGATGGAAGACAGGTTTTGGTTACCTAGGTGCTTTTCCCTGGCAAAGGGCAGGGCACCAGCTGCTACAAACAAAAGAAAAAAAAAAAAGTTTTGTTTGCCAAATTGTAATTCTGAGCTCACCTCCTTCATGGACAACCTTTGGTTTGACTGCAGACAGAAGCTGCCTCTCCTTGATGCAGAATGATGGCAGAGGGCACTTTGTGGGGAGGTGTTTTTAAAAGGCTGATGTGGTTTCTTATCAGATCACAGATGTGGTCTTGGAACAGTTCTTCTAGATGCTGCAGTTGGGTTTTTCTGTGAATTCTAAGTTTTTTAGAAACAGCTTGAGGGATAGACAGTATCGATGCCAGAATGTCTGATGGGTTTCTGTGGATTTCCTGGAGGACTCTAGATGACTAGTTCATACCTGAGTATTTATGCAAGAGTCTAAATGAAAGTGCCACATGCTGTACTTGCTGAAGTTATCCAGCAGCCCTCCTGCCCCAAATTCTGCAACAGGGATGCTGAGGTAGCCAAAAATCCCCCAACAGGTCTACAAATGAGGGTCCCATCCCTTATTAAGAGACTCCTTTCTGTTTGCCTCTGAGAATAATCAAACAGCTGAGAAGCTATTTAGGGATCTGAAGCAGAAGGCTTAATTCCAAAATTAGTCATGTCCCCTCTTAGTAAACGTTAGGTATGTGTGAACTTTTGTGATCAGAAAAGCTCTGGTGTGGACCAGAACATCTTTAAGCATGTCTCAACCATTTGTATTAAGTTCCTACTGGTGCCTTTTCTCTATCTGTGCTACTATTCAGGTCTCCTCTTCTTCTTTTGTCTTGGAGGGATCATCTCTCCCATCACTGAGGAGGAGTCCTTTGCTGATTGCCCTCCAGTTTTAAAAGTGAAAGGAGCATGGTTAACTGATCGTAAAGCCAGAGGAAAGTGACACTTTTGGGTGACTGGCACTTTCGAGCTGCTGTAATTTCCTCCTTGTAGTCAGCAAATTAGTTCAGGTCTCTTGACCTACAGAGGTCTGTGTAGCACCCAGGAAGTACCTGAGGTTTTTAGATTGGTCAGAATTGGTGCTTGTTCACACATTCACATTGTCATTACATGTTGCTGTACCCAGAAAGTGGTGGAGGGAGGCTACAAAAATGTACAAGAACCCATATTTAGAGTCAGTGGACTCTAGTGATATCTGTCAGCATGATGAACATGATAAATGCCCTCCGAATCCAAAATGAATAGTTTTATGGAAAAGTACAGGAGCCTGTCACCAGCCTGAAGTGAAGGCAGGTCCTCAGACCTCATTAATTTCTCCTGGGGCTTATTCTGGGACAATGGATGCCACTGGTGACTTTACAGTTGTGTAGTAGGGATGTACATCTGCAGTCTCTGTGAAGAAGCAGTCAGACTTGTAAACTGCAGGGTCAGTTATGGGGTAAACCTTTCTGAGCACACTTAACCCAACTCTAATAAAAGGTCTTGAAAGGAGGCAGTCCTGATCTTCTTGATGTGGTAGATTTTATGTGTTCAGTCTTGTTGCCTGGCTTATTTTGAAGGCTTAATGTTTTCCAGAGTCAGGAAAAAAATAAAAAGAAAAAAAAAAAAGATGAAGCAAAAAGCTAGCTCTGGGGTTTTTTTTTTTTTGTTTGTTTGTTTGTTTTGGTTTTTTTTGTTGTTTTTTTTTTTTGTGTTTGAGAGATTTAATTAAGATACTATCATGGTTCAGTCTTCCCTGGAAAAGAAATCCAATATTTGAAATTAATAACCTGCAGCTTTTGATCATTACTAAAACTAAAGAGCCTTTGTTAGAAGTTACAAAGCAGGACACAAATTCACATAGAAAATAAAATGTCAAAACATAGGTAGTGAAACAATTCTTAAGAATGACGTATGTAAGTGTTCTAGCAGTTGAGACTACAGGCAATCCTCAAGTAATTCTGTGAAATTTTAGTAACACTGTGAAGTATTCCTTTTCCTCCGGTGACACTTTGAAATCCATTTCAGCTTGCAAATTGCATCAAGAAATTTGATATACACTGAAAGTGAGATGATATCTCATTTATTATGTAAGTAGTACAGAACTTTTTAGGAATCTGTTTTTCTTCTCAGGAACTGGATAATTCAGAGGAGAAGAAGAGTGTGCTAGTAACAGCTCCAGGACCTACTGCAGCTTCAAAAAGTGTTGTGGAATTCGCCAGTTCTTCACCAGCTCCCAAAAAAGCCCGGGAGGATAGCAGCCTTGTGCCTCTTATCATTCCTGTGTCTGTGCCAGTGAGAAAAATTGACTTGCAGAGCCTTGAAAAGGAAAAGTCTGAGGACGGAAAGCTCCAGAGAGGCCAAACAAACGATCGAGCTCCTTGTGAACGGAAGCCTTCTGTGATAGTCACTCGGAGGCGATCTAATCGTAATACCAACATGGAGACCTCGAGTCAGGTATGGATGGACTTAGAAGCCAGAGATGAGCCACATCTGCTGGATTTAATCACACAGTTTTTAGCCATTAACTTTTCTATTAAGGTAGTTTGATCTCAAGGCTTGAACTTGGAATGTATGTAGTCTGGGGATTTTTTAAATCATAATATTGCCATGCATTTGGGCATTGCTGGCTCTTCATGACCTGCAGGTAATGCTAGTAAAGCCAGGCAGTGCCTCATTAAATTTACTAAACAGTGAATAAAGCCAGATGGGCACTAAGACTAGAATAATAGTCTGTCTGTGTCAAGAGTGCTTTCTTCATACCTACATAAATACCAATAAACTCTTAAGTAGTGCACATATCTCTTAATGTGATTAAAATCCAAAGTGAAGATTTATTCTCATGCAATTTAAACCTTTTACTGAGTTCTGAAGGTCAGTATTTGATTGTTCCCCTGCAGCGCGGTAGTGACGAGTGGGTGGGTTGATTTTTTTATTTTCCCTGTCTTCTATCCAGAAGTACAACAGAATGTTCAGATACCAGAGAAATGGCAGGCATCTGGGGAGGTTTCTCTGTATTTAAATGCTTCACCATCTAATAAAATACTGTTACATTGTCTTCTGTTCTCTTACCACTGTTTGGTGTCACTGTGTATCTGTACCAGGATTCTGCTGTGCTTTTTTGTTCTCTTTTAAAGCTGCCATGCAGGTTGGACCAGATGTACATGTAGTTCTTGTAAAATATAACTTCATAATCACATGAGCTAGAGCTGCTACCTAGCTGTTCCTCTGTCCAGTCCATTCCATTCCATGTGTTCTTCCTCTTGCTTTCCCTTTCTGCTAATTGTTGAGACATCCTCCAACCGTCCTGTCCAGATTCTGAGCTGCCATGAAAAAATGATGTCATCTCACTGAAGTTTTACGAACAACCTGAGGTTTTAAATTAAATTAATGATGTAATTTTTTTCTAATAGCATGAAGATGCTGTTCCAAAGGATGAAGCAGAGGGCTTTGCCCGAAAACCAAAGCAGCGGCCACGACCCGAGCCACTCTTCATACCACCAAAAGCCGGCACCTTTATTGCACCACCCGTTTATTCCAACATTACTCCGTACCAGAGCCACTTGCGGTCACCCGTCCGTCTGGCAGACCATCCTTCAGATAGGAACTTTGAGCTACCTCCTTACACTCCTCCACCAATCCTGAGTCCAGTGAGAGAAGGATCTGGGCTGTATTTTAACGCTATCCTCTCTTCAAGCGGTCATTCGGTTCCACCGCCAATGACTCCCAAAAGTGGTCACAGGACTCTGCTTAGATCAAGTAGGTTTCATTCTAGCCTTCCTTTCCTGCCTAATTTATGATTAGGAACTGTGGAGCGTTAGGAGGAACATCATGCCCTTAGGAGGTGTGATTGTGTGAAACTGGAGCTTCTTTCTGGTTGTGTGGGGAGCGGGAATAGAGGAAATGCAGTGTTGCTCCATCTGGGCATGGATGCGTTCACAAGCAGCCTGCAACACCCCCTGCTGACCTTCTTGGGAATGAAAAGTCAGTTCCTCTCGCAGATTGTCAGTGTCTTGAGCTGAGGGGAGGAAGGCAAGTTCCTGGTCGCCTGAAACTCCTTTATTTAGCCTAGGGGTATCTTTTTTGAGAGATGGGCAGCTCTGATTAGATATGCAAGCTGTGTGAAGTGTAAATCTCAGATGTGAAGCTGAGCAGTTCTTCCCTCTCGTTGCAGATAGTTCAGAAGTTACCCCTCCGATTCTTACAGTAGTGGGGGAAGCCACCCCGGTCAGCATTGAACCGTAAGTAGCCAATAAATTCAGAGTCTCTTAGCAAAAGTGCTTCTTGCTTCCTCCTAAACCTTCAAGCTGCTCCCTGTGCCACTGCTGTATCTCTTAGAAGCATTAGAACTACTCTTATTGGTGGTTCAGAATACAAGTTGTTCTGATGAAAAATTACACCCTATAAGTAGTGCTTGTTTGGGCAAATGTAATTCTGGTGGCACTGACTGCTTTCTATTCCTGCTCATCTGTCTCTGGGCTGAGTTACTGTTAGTTACCTAAAGGTGAATCTGTCCTGTGTTGTTGTATACGAGCACTTCTTTGTATGCTGTGTGCTTGTTTTGGGGTGGGAAGATGACGCTCCTTTAGAGGGAGGACAGAATGTAGCATGGAAAACTGGAGTTAGCTCTGCATGGACTGGTCTGATGGCAGGTGTGTTGTAGCTGCAGCACAGCTGTGCACACTTCACTCCCCCGGGTGAGCTCAGCCTGAAAACACTATGGCCTGTGGCACATGGGGTGTGTGCCCCGAGCTAATCAGCCTTGTTAGTCTTTAGCTGGCTGTGTGCTGGAAAACCTCAGACATATGTGGACACAGCAGCAATAGGGAACACAGTCTGGAGATACTGAAGCTGGAATTGTGAGCTTAGGCTTGGTGCCAGTCCTGCTAAACCTGAGCAGAATTGCAAATGTCTCTGCACAGCCTTTGCCAATGCTGTGGGAGTCTTGTCAGTTCAAACTCGGTACTGCAGAACTACAGCAAGGTGGTTCCAGTTCATTTTTTTACCTAATTAATGAACTCCTGCAAAATCTAATCATGGAGATGCATGGCATGGGAGCACCCATACGGCATAAAAACACCCACATGGCTCTGCATCTGACTCTGCAGCATATCCTGAAACATTTGAGATATTTGACTCAGATTTGCCCAGGTAAATACAACACTACTTTTGCTTTTATCCAAAATGGTTTATATTTTAAAAATGGATTGGAGCATTTGCTGACAGTTCTATTTTTTCTCGCCCTTTTTCCATTTTGCCTTCTTGTTTGAAGCTCAGTTTTCTGCACTTGTGGTAGCAGCCTGTCCTGAGCAAATGTTAAAATCGTGAATGAATATAGATGTTTCTTGTCACCTTTGCAAACCTTCTTTAGATCAACCCCATTCATTGAAATAAGCACATTATTTGTTGTATAAATTTATTTTGAAAGTTGCCTACTTCATCTTTTTCCTGTTGGTTCATTTCACATTAATCCAGGGGAACCTCTTGAACAGATATTTTTTGTGTCCCTCTCAGGTCTTGATCTTTGACCCCTCTATGGTGCAGTTGTCTTTCTTGTGTCTGTTGGCTTGAATTGCTGAAGTTAATGACATAAAGTTAATTGTGACTTTAGTTGTGTGTGAAAATTTCCAAATTTGCTGGAAATTTCAAACCATGGTAACTTAGTAGTGCAAGTTCATTTGCTTTTGCCAAAAGATAGTTATGTGCAGAGTTGTCTTACTGTCATCTTAAGTCTTACTGAACAGATGCTTATTCAGGTAGCTTTTTACTTTTAATGACAATAAATTAATAATCTGGTGTCATTCTGTGTTTGGCAGCACTGTTGTGGTCCATTATGTAGAGATATCTTCCTTAAAGAAAATATGGCAGGATGCACTTTTTTTTAGAAGAAAGAAAATGTTTAATTTGCTTTGTGGTCTTGTCAGAAGTTGACTCTAACTTGTGATTACCCATTATAGTGTTCCTAATTGCTTGTGCTTTGCCAAACCTTCTGTTAATGCTTCTCAAAAGGTTATTTAATTGCAGCAATTTGAAATAGGAAATGTGATAACGAAGCTTAATTCCTTGTGAAATGATACAATAGGCAGGTGTTGTCACAGATCCTTGTGTCCTACTGGTTTTGTTCAGTTGCATCAAAGTCTTGAGGTCACTGCTGAAGTAGGCAGCCTTAAATATACCTGTGGTACATCAGCTGTTAACTGCCTTCCCAGTTCACATCCTCAATCCTGGATGTTGTCACACTCAGCTCCCATGGCATCCCAGAAGCACCATTGATGCTTACAGGCAAGAGCTCTTGATGTATTGAAATCTAAACTTCATCAGTAAAGGAACAGAAGAATAATACAACTTGAATGGATCTCTGGAAATCATCTGGTCCAAGCCCTTGCTCAGAGCAGGCCAAATTTAGGTTACCCAGGTCAACTCTTGGGGTAGAACTCTGGTTTTATTTGGGCGTTGCAGGTACCAGGTGTAATTCAGTTTTTTCTAGCCCAGAGATGCCATACTCCAAGTTTGGTTTCAAAATGAAAAGTAGCTTTCAAGAGGGCCCACATTCTTTCCCTCCATATTTTCCGGTTGTCTCTTTCCTTCTCAGAACTGAGGTCAGAGGAGTCTGTGTCCTGAGACACAAAATAGACATGTGTATATCATTTCAGAGGATGAGAAAAGTCTGGAGGTTGGCATTTCTCAGAAGTTTTTGTTACTATTCCTTATTGCACTAGATCATGCTCTTTCTCTGGTAATTGTGCTAGGTGTGGAACACCAAGCCAAGACTTGAAAATTACAGCAAACCTTGCCCTGGGCAGGGAGTTTTACTTTTTTCTAGTGAAGCAACTCCAGAATGGGAAATTGGATCAGATGGCAATGTTTAGGTTGAAAAGGACTTTTGGAGACTCTGGTTCAGTTGTTGTCTGACAAAATGTTAATAGTAGAACAAGCTCACCTATCTTATGCCTGAGGAGCAAGCTTGCCATAAGAAGACCCTGTATGAGAGCCTCTCAAAAAGTGATGATTATTGGAAGCTAATAACTGTTCTTTGAGTAGCTATTAGGGGATGCTAATTTAAATGCAGTTTCAACCTATGCTGATGAAAGAAATGGGAACTGGTAATAGATGTGAAACCTCTCAACTTCTGACTTATTTGTGTAGCCTACAACACTGTTGGTGTTATATGCAAGAGCCTGTATTTATATATGCATTTGTTTCTTTGTTTGGTTCTTCCTTGGTGTTTCTAGCAGAGATGGAGACTTCCTGGTTGTTATAAAGATGGCCTGAATGTAATGGTTTTGCTTCTCTGCAGGCGAATAAATGTAGGAACTCGCTTTCAAGCAGAAATCCCATCACTCCAAGACAGATCTCTGGCAGAAGCTGATGAACATAAGGCAGAGCTGGTGTGGCAGCCATGGGGTGACTTGGAAACCAACAAAGTCACCCAAGAGCATGGTAAGAAGGTGAAAGGCTGTTAGAGAGGACAGAGTTGTCACAGTGGTTGTAGGGGTAACCACATAACTACTACTTAACTACTGTAAGTGTAATTAAAATCGTTCAGAGCTGCCATTCAAGTGGCATGTTTGAGTGATCTTGAGAACAGCTTTAGGAGCAAAGCCTGTTTATCAGATTGCGTGTATGGGGCAAGGGGTGGTTGGTAGGATTGGTTCTTTTAATCGTGAAAAAACTGGGACCATTGCTTCTGTCAGGCCAAGAGCAGCCTTTTGCTCAGTGAAGCTTCCTTGTTTTGTTAACATTTGAAAACCACACACACTCAACTCCTGTAGTTTTGAGAGATGTTCTAGACATAATAGTATTTTGAAAAAAATCAAATTTTAGGCAGAAGTCAGGATGAGGAAGCAGGAATTGTGGTGGCTGGTAGCAGACTTGGGGAGCTGTCTGCTTTTGTTGCATGTGGGTTGTGGTCTGTATAAATCCTGGGAAGGGAAGAGGAAGTGGGCAAGCTTGGAAGAAATACTTTGAATGAGAGAGAAAAAAAGAGTTTGTGAAATGGAAATTCACAGTATAAGGGTGAATTCAAGAAATGTCTGAGGTGAAGGGAGGTGGGAAGACATTAGAGGAGGGAGGAGATTTGCAAGAAACTCCTTGTGTAAATAGTGCTGCATGACCTTGTAGTCTAATGAGTTCTGGGGTCCAAATTTGACCCAGATAAATTTGCAAGGACATTCAGCTTCTCTGAGTTTTACTTTGTGTTTTTTTCTATTCCTCCTTCAAAAGAGGTAATTAATTATGCAAATCCTGTAGGAAACTTCATTTTAATCTTATTTTCTGAATTTTTTTGGTACCCTGGTGGAAATAGTGGAAAACCTGCTAGCTGCTGCCTGTTCAAGCATTTTTCCTGGGGCTGGAACCAACCAGGAGCTGGCATTGCATTTCTTACATGAAGAAAAGGGAAGCATTCTGGTGAGTCTGCCCAGCTGTTCACCTCATTGTGGTCAAAGATGTTCAAGAAGGTCAGGTAACCTGTCATTCCTGAGAGGAGAGCCTTGCAAATTCCTTTCAATGCATCTGGTTCCCACTGTTTGGTGTCCCTTTAGTGTCCCTGAAGTGGGTTCTGACTGATGTGCACTTACTATCCTTTGTATTTCCAACTTGGAGATGTTTGGCTTTTTAACAAACACACTGAGGGTCTATCAGGGCAAGTGAGCCAAGACTGCTAAATGAATCTTAGATGTTGTCTTCCTGGAAAGGTTACTATGTAGCAGGGAAAAATAAGAGGCTGGGGCTGAAAGCTGAGTCAGAGGGCAGTATCTTGCATCTCTTTGTTTTGGTAGATCCGTTTGACTTCTCTGTCTCTGCCTGTAGAACAGCTGTGCAGCTAATTTTATATCAGTATTGTAAGACATGATACACTTTTATTATTGTCCTTTGACACCCCTGGGAGGTAATATCAAAGAGCAGAGCAGACAGCAAAGCTTTGTCATCATTTTATAGTTCTATGACTGATTTAACCTGGCATAAATCAGCACTGGTCAGGAGTATCCCACATTTTTGCCTGTCTGCTTGTTTCCCATCCTCTGGCACTGACACTTGTGAGACTGCATGGACTTGCACTGGAGAAGAGATCAAACAGAAAGCAGTTTTTGTGTGTATGTGTTAGGTTTCTGCCAGCCCATCATTGTGAATGCTGTTGTTGGCATCAGGGAGGGGCAGGACTGCCTGTGGCAGCAGGAGCTCATTGTTCAGGTGTTCAAACTGCCAGTGGAAGCACGATTCCATTGTCCCATTCCTACAGAATTTGTAAGCTTTTCTGGTTTAAATGAAAACTAAAAAGCAGCTTGAGAGATGGAGGTTTTTTGTGTGTAATCTTTCAGTAACATGACTGCTGTTTTATTTTGAAATATTGCTTACTCAAGTGAGATCAGATTACAACTACTTGGATGTGTAAGACAGGTATCATTTAGGGCAGCATTTTTGGATGTGTGTGTAATAGGCCTTTGGTTAATGAGAGGAAACTGATGCAAGGTCTCTGTCTATGGAATTAGCTCTCTCCCAGTACCCTGGTGGTTGTGTCAATGCACAGGTGTGAAGAGGTGCCAAGAATGCACCACTTGCCTCTGGTACCCGAGATTAGGTGGGTAGTCAAGAGTGTGATTTTTAAAGTTGTCCCAGGTGGTAAATTGTGCTCTGGTTCTTTTCTGTTAGCTTGCCAAAGAAAAGAGGGGATTAACAATTGCCTGATCTTTGTTTTTAATACCCCAAACATTAAAATAATTACTTTACTTGTGTTTATTCAAGGGAGCTCTGACCAAACTGCTGTTGAAGAAGCCAGTGCGACCGCCTACCCACCCTTTGGCAGATTATCACTACACAGGTTTGTTAACCAGAACAATTCTGTGCTGCCTGCTTATCATACAGGAATTTATCTATCCTTTTCTGATTTTTTGGGGTACTCTGTTACATTACAAAAAGATTAAAAGAGCAGTCCTCTCTTGTAACTCAAATGATGGCTTGCCAGAAATTTTGCTTGTGCTAATTATGACACCTTAAATGTAAGAAACACTGCATCCTTCTGAACATGGGCATGTGTATTGGGATAGGTATGAGTTCTGCTTTTCTTTATGAGGAAAAGGGAAGGTAATCCCTTGCACTAAGCCACAGAGAATGTAGAAAGATAGCCAGTATGTACAAGAAAGGCTGTGGTAACCTTAGAATCATAGCCTCTCTGGCATGAGTTTCCAGGGTGGAGTTAAGCAGGGGTTTTATGGGGAATAGTTTTCAAGCTTGCTGAAGAAGCCTCAGCCAGCTATGGATACCTGTTAGTGTTTCTGCAAAATTTAAATGCCATAAACTGCCTTTGTAGTCCCGCACCTAATTAGAAAATAGTCAGCTGTGTGACACTGACTTCAGTGATCTGGAGTGACCCAGGTCACCTGAAAGACCTGATGTAAAGTGGTAGAGAGATGTTTTATATCTGGTGCCACAAAGCATAGAAATCACATTTATTCATTATTACACATTCCTACTGTAGTTGTTGGCAAATATCACTTGAATAATATCTATAAGGAAGGAGGGGATTCCAAAATGTGTTTATTATTAGAAGCAAGGTATATTTTAGGAATACTGGAGTTGTAGTAAATCTTTAAGTACAGATTGCTGCTGAAAGAGAAGATCCTGTTCTCCTGCCCCACCAATTCCCTACTATAAAATCTTATGACTGGGCCACCACAAAGTGTGTCACTTCACCTTGCTTGGGCAACATTTTAGTTCATCTAATTGAGTGGTTTTTGCAAGCTGAGCTGAGTTAACCTGTGGTGATGAGCACTGGATCTAACACAAAGGAAGTGTTGAGAGGAGAGCTGAGGTGGAGCAGTAAGGGAGGAGTTAACAGCAGTCTCCGTTTTGCTGTAGTAAGTTCGAGGAGAGGCTGCACCCTCACATGTGTGCACTGGTCTTATTTAAGGCAGACATGAAGAAAAGGTATGTAGAAGAGTAAACATTTGAAATTTTATGGGCTGCCATTACAACTAACTTTTACCTACAGGATCAGACAAGTGGAAGGTTGCCGAAAAAAAGCTATTCAACAAAGGCATTGCAATCTACAAGAAAGACTTCTTCTTGGTCCAAAAGCTTGTAAGTTACATTTGTTTGTTTTTTGTAATACATTTTTACATATTTGTTGAACATTTAATACAGGAAATTCAATCTTTTGATTGAAGAGATTTGTCTGAAATCTCAGTTCCAAGCATTAGGTCCTGCACTCAAAAGATTTCAGAAAAATGTTAGCATCCAGCACAGCATAAAATCTCACCAGAAAGCTAAAGCAATTATGTTTGTCCTGCTGTTGTTGTTTACTTAACCCTGGTCCTTAAATTGCATTACTTCCATTAGTCCATGCTGCAGATATCTCCTCTGCAGAGCACATTTATAGAGCATTGGCAGTGTTTGGCTTAAATGGCTTGCTGATGAAACTAAAAAGAAACACATTCTTGCCACTGATGGAGAGGACCAAAGAAGGATGTGAGAATGATGCAACCTTAGATCTCTCTTTCCAGTGTTGTGACAATGATAGTAAAAATAATCACTCCCATATCTTGATGAGGTATGACATGTCAGCAAGGGGGAAATCACTGAAGGAGAGTGCAAAACCAGGAGCTGCAAACATATTTACTGAATAAATTCCCCAAAGGCATTGAAATGGCAAAAGCTCAGAAGCTAAGAATATATTCCAAACTTTTCAGAAAAATCACTGATGCAGAATATGTAGATGGTCACAAGTCTGTGCTGATAATTGTCTACCACCATATGCCTACAAAATGCACGTGGCCAAAACAGGAAAGGGCTGCAAACCTTCACTTCCATTTTTGGATTGGTATTCTGGTCTGGTCTTCTCTGAAGTGCTGCTGCAAAATAAAGCTCCCCCATAAAACTGAGAGGCTGCTGTCAAGCCTGATAGCTCAGCTGGAACATTTCAGAGGCTAAGAGGTGCATTAAGCTTACAAAGTTCCAGGTTCTGTCACCTTTACATTAACCAGCTTTTCTTTGGAAAGTTTGGCCTCTAGTTCTCAGTGGGCAACAATGGCAGAAGGGATAGGCTGTGGGATGAGGCAGGCAGGCGAATATGACACAGAAAGAGAGGCTTGAACAGCAGCTGTGGTGGAATGGAGACTACTAAGGAAAGAAAATACAAAGTGTATTTATTGCACCTCTAGAAATTATTTATAAGTATTTTTAAAATTGTGTAATCCATTGGACTTTCATGTTTTTTAAACAACAGATAAAAACCAAAACAGTGGCTCAGTGTGTGGAATTCTACTACACGTACAAGAAACAGGTGAAAATTGGTCGGAATGGGACCTTAATCTTTGGGGACATTGATGGTGCTAATGAGAGATCCATGAAAGATGAAGCTGAAGTTGACATCAAGGTAAGTAATTTCCTAAATTTCTCTCACCTCTCCTGGGCTGTGGTTTGAAGTCTTGTGTGTAGTCTCATTTACTGGTCAAATCGAAAGCACAAACAATCTGGCTTCTCCACAGGAGTCCAGACTCACAATTTCGTGTCCTGTGTCATGTAATGTCATTTACTGACAGACAACAAAATTAACAGTTCTTTTATCTTCTGGTGAAGAGTTCCCATAGGTTTGCACGTGTTCTTCCTCTCCGAAGGGACATCTTCAGTGAGGAACAGGGCCATATGGAGGAGGAGGAAGAGGAGGACGAAGAGGAGGCAGAGGAAGGGTTGGATAACAGAAAGAGGAGTGCCAATGCTCTGAAAGATGAACAGACACTACAGGATGGGGTAATAGTAAGTGCTGCATTGTGCATATTGTGCTTTCTATGCCACCTTCACTCTGCAAATAGTTTAGAAAACAGGTGGGCAGTTCCAGATGCAAAAAGTTTCCATCTCTAACTATTTCTGGAGCAAGAGGTTGGGCTGAGGTAGCTCAGTGTTACTATCAGTCAGACCATGTGCTGTGATGGGAGAACTGGGATGCATAAGGTGGAAGAATGCAATGTGTTCTTTGTGGCTGGTGCACACAGAGGGCCATGATGAGAAATGTCCTTAAAATATCCTGAATATTTTCTCATTAAATAAAACCTTTGTCTGGAATGAGTGAAGCACAGGAGCTCAACCACTGTCTTCCTTCTGATGGTGGGCTTAAGTGTCATTTTGCCTCAACTCTTCTCCTCTTTGCAAAGGCCAGCGACACGAATATGAGGAGTCACGAGGCAGCTGTCACGGGCAGAATTGGGAGGAGGCCAAGGGAGGCAACAGTGAAGCCCCGAAAGCCTATTACTGCTCCAGTGCAGAGGAAGAAGAGGAAACAGAAGATAAAATTAGATGCTACCAGTAAAACACAAAACACAGAAAACACATTTCCATGTAAAAAATGTGGCAGGTAAGACCAATTCTGCTTCCAGCAGTAGTCACAGAATCACAGTAGGGCATCTCCTGTGGAGGCTTTTTCTCAAATGAGCTTTCTGTCTTTCTATATAGGCCATAGACATTGGCAGTAATTTTAATGAATTATTGCCCTACTAATACTTGCAGATTAAGGCTTGTTTTTCTTCAAATGGCTTGTTTTTCTTCAAATGGCATGAGATACCACCAGCATTTCAACTGTGTACAGTATTTGGTGTTAAGCTGCTCTTCCAAACTGTGTTGGCCCTCTGTAATGCTTACATTTTTGTAACAAGAAGTTTCTACGTACTTGCTAGGTCACGTATAAAGAGCATGGTATAGACTTAAGAAGAGTGGTGTAGAAACATGAGACACTACCATCGTTATAGCAGCAGCTATTAGGCCAGTAGGTACAGAGTTCATCTGGTTAAATTTGCAGCTGTCATTGGTGGGTGTCAAATACATTTGTATTTCCTCACACAGTTTTAGTAGTTTTTGTAGGTTTGTTGCCAGCAGAATCATAACTGTCGAGAAAATTCAGTTCCCTACATAAGTTGCTTACCCTTAAAACAACAGGACAAGCAGACAAGGATTCTTAATGGTGTCTGAGCATCACTTGTGGCACTTGATGCAAAATCCACATAGTAAATGGTGGAGGGTGGAGGAGCAGATCACCAAAATGAAAAAGCTCAAGCATTTCGAGTTCTGTGGACAAGGCTCAGGAGTGGCATTGGGCCATCGTTTGCCTCCACGCTTCTTGTATTGTTGCAGCACAGGGGTACACCTGAAAACCAGGGCTGTGTTGTGTTAAGCAAAGCAGCATGTGCATAATTCAGATATCACCATGGCCCCTCTGCATTCCGAGCTGAATGAGGAACTGGCCACAGTAAGAAATGAAGCGAGTGGTTTGAGGGTGCTCAGGATCTCCTGCTGGCGTTGCACCTTGTGCTGGCACGTGCCGAGTGCTGTTTGCCGTGGGTGCTCTATCGCAGTGCCAGCGGGAGTTCGGAGCTGAAGCTCATGAACTTGAGGGCGGAGCAGCAGAAGCTCTTCTGGAGAAGTGTTGAAGGAGGCCACAGCAGAGGCCAGTGCTAATGTACATGTGTGCCTTCCTCAGGGTGTTCTACAAGGTGAAGAGCCGCAGTGCTCACATGAAGAGCCACGCGGAGCAGGAGAAGAAGGCGGCGGCGCTGAGGCAGCAGGAGAAGGAGGCGGCGGCAGCGGCGGCAGCAGCAGCAGCCCGCAGCCAGGCCCAGCAGGAGGAGAGCACTGACACTGGGAGCAGCAGCAGCAGCGCCAGCAGCAGCGCCAGCTCGGATGAAGATGGAGAAATATAGCAGCAGACCAGAAGGGGAGGGAGTAGCAAGGCTGGACCCAACCTCCCTCTCGGTGGTCTCGCTTTTTTTTGCTTGCACTTTTCTTACCTGAACCATCGGGTTTTGGTTTCAGTGCTGCCATTTCCTCATGCCACATGTTCCACTTCACCTTGCCAGTACTGAATGGTGGATAACAAGATTTGTTTCAACTTGGATTTTTTTTTTTAAGACTAATAAGATTTCTATTCTATTTATAATGATATCTGAGGTACATAATAGAACAATGTCACCTGCAGTGGAAGTAAGTTCTCTCAGGTCAGTCAGACCTTTCTTTTTGTTCTTGTCAGGAATCGTGGTAGTGGGGCTCTTGGATATAAAGGTTTCCAGACTGGAGCAAGAAAATGAAGCTCTGCTCTGAGCTAAGTGTATCCAGTTACTGTGACACTGATGATTTCTAGTCGTTTCCTTTCTCAGCAAGTTCTTCTTCCTTTTATGCTTTCCTGCCTTTCTTTCTGAGCAGTTATTCAGGCAGACAAGAAGTTTTGTGGAAAGATGGCATGCAATTTTACCTCTGTTTCACAAAAATGAAAAGTGTGATGAGCAAGACACTCTTCTTCCTTTTGAGAGTAAGTTTTATTTTTCAAATGGAAGCCTGAGGTTAATTATCTTATGGCATTAAGAATGTAGCAATGGATATAAAAATATCCTGTGGGATTAGAGTAGCCACAGGCCTTGCAGGTTGTCTCATCTTGAAAAGCAAAATAGTCAGCCGTTGATTAACTTAAAGGAGTCTGGGCTTCACAAGTGCAATTTAAAATGAAAACTGCTGGGTTTGAATTTATATAAATGGGAGCAAGTTTATTTAGTGAAAATGAACCCAGATGGTCTTGTGTGCTGGATTTTGTGCACCTCAGAAATGGGAGGAATGGACTCTCATCTCCAGCAGTGAGCCCTCTGTGAATGTTTTTACCTCTCAATATCCTCTTCTGTCTTGTAGCAGCCCTCATTTACTCCTTGAAATTGCCATCATCGAGCTTTTATGGCGGGGCCCTAGTTTCCCAGACAGTTGCTGTCAGACAGTATGTGCAGGAGAAGCTTGTCACCTATTTGCACACCAGTGGCTGGGCACTGCTGCCTGCTGGCTTGTCCTGTTACAAGCTATGCTCTTTGCTGAAAGGCTGACTCTTCCTTCAGAACTGACACAAGCTAGTAGCCCAAAAAGTCTAGCCACCAAAAGCTGCTGGTAAAAGAGAGTTAAGAAGTGGCCCAGGTGACAGATGTTAGGTTTGCACAGGATTGTTCTGTACATCTTTATAGCCCACATTTGCCATTATTGTCAGGATGCAGAGTCACTTGTGGCCAGCTGGTGCCATCCTGCAGCCCAGCTCCCCCCTTCCATCCAGTCCTTAGGAGCAGCACTGATCCCCAGCTTCTCGGGTGCTGGCACTGTGTCGTACCAGACCCTACTGAAGGAGATGATCACTCCTGCCTTCCCCAGCAGGGATCCAAGAGATGTTGTATGTGAACTACAAAGTCTGCCTGACTGGCAGGTTGTTTGTTTTTTTAAATCTTGACCCTTCCAGCTGCTAGATAAATTCCTGGTTAACTATAGGATGAGGCTATAACTCCAGCATGTCATCTGTCAGTCTTCTTGCCCTGTAGTTTTATGTAACAATGATAGCTTCACTCTGTTGTTTGGGAGGCTGTGTATTGTACAACATTTGCTTTGACGTGACTATGCTTTTGCATAGAATCGTTTTTCTGAATAGCAGAAACAGTTACTACTCTTACAAAAGCAGGAGGAACATCATTAAGGACTACACTCTTTGCAAAGTTGACACTTTCACCTGTAAGTGTTCAATTTTCTGTCAAGATTGTATTTTTCATTCCTATCAAAACTGGGATGACTGTTCCATGTTCCTACATTGAATGGGTCTTGTTCACTAACCAAGAAGCACATGGCACATCATGAACTGTTAAAATCATTCAAAAACTGCAAAGAACTAAAAGCTGCTTCCTTAAAAAGAAGATTAAGCAAATCAGTCTTCCTCTTAAGGATTTCAGTGTTGATTTTTATCTTTTTAATTTTAGAAACTGGAGGAAATGCTTGTCTGCTATTATCCTAGGGCCCTTGGAGAGAACAGAAGCTTTAGCACCCTGTGTGAGGAGGAACAGTAGGTGAAGCAACTGCAAGCATTATTACAGTCTTCCAAAGGCCAGATCTTTCACTGATTATCCCTATTTTAGGAAACTGATATCATTTTTCCTCTTGTCAAGGACAAACCATTGAGGTGCTGATTAGAACAAATCAGAGATTTTCTTTACTTGCATAAAAATGTTGTGTATATTACACACTGATTCCAGTACTGGTTGTTTCTCTCCCACCCTGCTGCAGTATAAGTAGAACAGAACAGGAGAACTGGACACAGTCTGTCACTGTGAAAATCAGAAAAGGGCTTTTTCTGAGGGTCACGTCTATAACAGCTGTGGGTTAGCAGGGCTGACCACAATCAGGTAAATGTGCCATGTAAGTGGCATAGAATTGGAATGAGTATGCTTCTGAGCATACTTCCAAATTGCTAGTAGCCACCAGAAGACTTCATTTTTGGCATGGTAGTAAGGGGAACAGCTCCTCCAAGTGTCATCTTAAAAGACAAACAAGCAAACCAAGCCTTCTGCCCACTGGCTTACAGCAGGAGTTTGGAATTGATGCTACATTTGAATTAGAGCTTGCCTACTAGCAAAAGTTGGCAGAGAGTTGTTTTTTAAAAAAAGAACAAAACCAAAATCTAAGCAGCCAACCCCCAATTTCTGTGGACAAAGCATTTAAATAGAATTTGCCTAATCTGGAATGAGTTATGTTCCTACTCTTTGTGGGGGGAAAAATAATTTGAGTGGCTCTTTACTGCAGCACAGTGTTAATTTAAGTTTGTTATTCCAGTTAAGATTTTAAAAAAACTGACCCCAAACAAACAAAATTCTTGTCAATGTTCTGTTGTTATGTCTGTTTTAAAACTCCATGCTCATTATTTTCCATTGTTTAAAGGCCTATTGATTGATCTCCATTTAGTGTAAGGGTTTGCTGCTAATTGAGGAAACAGGCAGTAGAAAGTGATTAATTTGAACAAGTTGTCTCTTTGCTTTAGTTCTTTTACATGGGAACAAATATTTATAGAATGCATTTCTGTAAATGTGTACTAATAGATTTACCTTTTACAGTGCAGGATCAGGCTTAGGTGGTCACATACCCCATAGTCAGATGGCTGTATTTCAGATCATTACCTACTTGAGTCTTGATGCCAGCACTGGGCATCACGGGGATGCAGTGACACGTCACGTTTGCCCTGATCATGTACTTCTGCCTGTGCTTCTGCCTGCCCTTTACAGATAGAGTCAGTCTTTCAGGTTTGTGATCTGCATGGGATAGCATCTGAGCTTTGTAAGACACTGTGTGTATGTAATTACTAGATAGATGCATGCACTTGTGATGCATATCTGATATAGCTGCAGGTGTTTTGCAGTCCAGCTGCAAGAACCACTCTGCATTTTAATTTATTTGATGTTTGTTCTTTTACTGATACAAGTGATGGTATCAGAGAGAACTTGGCTCTGTAAGTTGAAGGCCTACAGAATTTCACTCAGCTGTGCAGGACCATGGCATTTTGCTGGCTAGAAACAGGTAGGGATGTAGCTGCTTAAAGGCAGGGCAAAGATAGAAGTTCAAAAGCTTAAAGGTAACTCATCTGTTAAACCCATTGTAGACAAAGTCCAAATTAAGTAAAAATACTCTCTAATTTATCCAACTGAGGCTTTTGGTCATTTTTATCATTGCAACAAGCTTAGATTAAAATCAACTTTTCAAAAAAAAAAGTGTTTCTTAAATCACAAATGTGATCTTTCTCACTCTCAGCAGTTACACACTTCTTAATTCTCGTTCAGGCAGCGGACTAGGAGGTTCCTACAGATACATATTGTATTTTAAACAAATGGAGTAGGAAGAACTATAGCCATAGAAGTCTTGTCTGCTTTCATACAATGGCACAGTTAGTCCAATGCTTACCAGAAACCTTATTCTAATACACATTTTCCCACACAACTTTTCTCCCTGCTTTACATTCTGATGTATGTCTGGAAGTTTATAAAGCTTTAAAGAGACAGAGAAGCGAGTCTACAAATCACGTTGGATTTCCGGGGGTTGAGTTTCTGTGTAAATTCGTCACTTGGGTTCAGCTGCTTTACTTCCTCTCCTTCTCTCCTCTATCATATGTTAGGAAGATACAAACTTCGAATCCCAAGCTGTCTAAGGATCTTTCTTTCCAAGACTAAGATTCCACTGACAGCTGAGCCTGAAAAAACCCTTAACTTCTCCAGATTAGAAGACAACATATATTTTTATAGAAATGTAATTGTGTATTTTAAAAAAGTTTCCTGCAGCTTCTCCACATGTATTTTTCCCCTTGTAGTTCAGATTTGATATAAACTTTTTTTGTGTTCATTGTTTTTATGTTCTGTTTTTAAATTTGTAGTCAAAGCTTTGGTGTACTGTACAGGAGCAGTCAGCCTTTGTAATTACTGTATAAATGCTTTATAATAAAGTACATTACTTTTATTTTAACAAGTGAGCAGACACCTCCTTTTGTGTGTCTGCTGCCTAGGGCACCTTTTAAAAGACTGTTACGTGTTCAGAATGTACATATATAAATATATTTACCTGTTGCTGTACAGTTGTGATAGACTGGACTGAATTTATTTTTTGTGTGCTTTTTTATAAAATATTAATACACTAAAGGAAATCTTGCAGATGTGATTGTAATGTACTATGTAACTTATTTACTTAATATCTTCTATATATCTAAAAAACCTTTTATTAAATGAGGTTTAAAAAATACCTTCTTAGCTGAGTTTTTTGATGAGGGCTGTGGGGGAGTGGCTGGGGGCTTGTGCAGGCTGTGATGCACAGGAGGCTGCCTCAAGTCCTTCTGGCTGGTCTGCTCTCTTTGTACTCACCTGTGTTCTCCACACAGCCCTCGAGGCTGTTTCTCACCTCTCCCGAGACACAAGCCTGCACTGTGCTTTATGTCTTACATCCAAGGAAGTGACTGGCATGTGTGGCTGTAGGAGACCAGAGAAATCTGCAGCTCCACTGCTTTACAGAAGTGTGGATGGGATGTGTGTCCCACTCCAAGCCAAACACCTCCCAGAAAGAAACAACCTTGACAGTGCACTAGGAATTCCTGGGGAGTAGTTCTAGGTCTGCTGTGCTGGAAATAAGGTCGGTGGGATTCTGACACTACCTGAAACAAGTACAAAGACCATGGGCAAGGCAAAGACAGCATGGAGTAACTCAGTACCTGACAGGCCTGGATATGAATTCTGGGATGGCTTCAGTTGTAGGTCATATTGTATCACACTTTTCAGTGATGAACTTTGAAAAACCTTTTAGTAAATACTGTCTTAAAGGCACTTATCTGTTACCTGAATCTAAGGCAGGGGTTTAATAGGTTTTGTTACACAGCAGATATTTTGTTTCTTCTGGCAGCAGTTGGATCTCTTGCTGTGGATTTTAAATATGCTTCCATCTATCCTCAAAACATCTTCCTTCTGTTTGGGTATTTTACCTTTTAGTTAACTAGGCTACACACCTATGGGCATGATGCCTTTAAAGGCTACAAATGCTACATAAAGCAGATGGCAGAAATGTGTATCAGTCCCTGACTGGTCTCCTGTGAGATTGTACTTAGGATCCAAGGCAGCACACCTGTTAATTTATGGTGACCTTTTCATTTCAATATTTTTGGCAAAGCTGGCAGGAGAAAGACTCAGTCCAAGACATGAAAACACTAATTTTTTCAGCTCAGTGTAGAAGTCCTTGCTTTAATTTTGTCCTGTGCCTGTGCCAGTTGATCAGCAATAGCATTTGGAGAAAAACGTATTTTGCTTGGTGTGCGAAGAGAGAGGGAACACAGAAGCCTTCACTTGAGAGAACAGACCAGGACTTTTGGGCTTTAAGTCACACATTTGCTTCCCTGTCAAAGCCAGCTGGCAAAAGTGCTGAAGTTTAGTACTTTGCACTAAACCTGAGGCTGTGCAAACAAACCGTGGACAATCAAAAACCCACACATTTTGAGCAATTTGGGTTCTATCTTTTTTTAACTGCTGCATCTAAGCCCAAGTTTCTGGAAGTTATTTCAGCTACTGAAAGAAACCTTATAAAGCATTTTAGTGATTAGTAAGCTTTGAGTTATTGGTACTGTGAGGAGTTCTGCAGTAACTGCCTATGTGTTTTCTAAATAGCATTACAGCCATCACTGTAGGATGCTGCTCTTGTCATTATTGAGACCTACTACTATGGGCTATGGGGTAGGAAGAGTTTTCTTTATATCAGAGTTTTGAAATTACATTTCAGTGACATGGTCTACTGAAGGCTGAAGTTTCTATTAGAGAAGCTTATGAATCAGTTAGTCTTCCCCTGTCTGGCTTTAATGGAACTGATTGTATATTATTGTTAACAGAATTTAAATTCAAAGTGAATTAGTAATTTTGTAGTGAAGAAAGATCAGCCATTTCTCTAACTTAGCTGGATTTTTCCCCACATATAGCAGTAGCAGACTTTTCTCTTAGGACCTAAGAACAAATTCTGACAACCAATGTCTTAAAAGATTGAAAAATATTTATGTATCAGATGACAACAATCACAATATGTCAGCATTTTTAAAGCCTTATGTTATTTTCTATTCTAAAATATAGAGGCAATAAGGAACAGCATTTACATGCTATCATACTATAAATAGATTGCTTCCTGAGCACCTAGGAAAGTTTAATGAGAAAATTTAGTTTCCAAGTACTCGTTACAAGCTGAACTATTTCATTACACATCAGCCAAAGACATTTGTATAAAATAAGGTTATATTATTTTTGAACAAGTTTCACAGATAACATTTATAAACATAGGCCTAAATAATTTAAACACAGCAAATTTAACAGTTTTTCATGCTACAAAATTACTGTATATGAAAGATTGCCAAAGGGGATGTTAAAAGTGCTCTCTTGCTTGCAAGTTTTTCTAGATGAGCCTACTTCTAGTGTAACCTGAGTCATCTGCTGGTTCTCAGGTCTCTTCTGTAATTTTTCCAACAGTTCTCAATAATCACTGCATACATCAATCAGCTCTTTGAAGACAGGTGAGTGTGCCAACAAGCAAGCAAAAAACCTAGCTAGTTCCTACCACGAATTTAAATTTAGAATATTTCTCTAAGGAATAAAGTGGATGCTAATCCTCTGTAACTTCACTGGGAAAAGCAGAATTCCACATGGCTTGCACATTTTACATGGGTGCTCTTTTCATCCATGAATAATAGTGTGCTTGCTACTTCACTGGGTGTGCTCTGACAGGGAACAGCAGAGGGGACAAGTGAAAGCCAGGCCTTCCAGCATCTCACTCCAATGTCCCTGTGGGTGCACTGGCCAAGGTGTCACTGTCACCTTACACATAACATCGTGTAGCACCAGCAATATGCAAACTAGCTGTTGTAATTTTACAACCTCTCTATGTCTTCCACCACATCCAGTGCCTAATTTTAAAGTGCAAATTTAAAAATTTAAGGAAACTTTACTTTGAGGGAGAAAAAGTTTGGGGGGTTGTTTTGTTCTTGGGAGTTATCACAACTCATTAGGCAAAGCAAGGTAAAGTGAAGCTACCAGCTTTGAGACAAAGCATCTCCTGACAAACAAAAGCCACAGTCAATTCTTTTCTTACTGTATTGTTTCAATGAGACTGACACATAGTTTTTATCAGAGGGGTTTTAAATTATATGCTAAGACTGGATGCTCCATTCCTTCAATAATGATTTTTTCCCTTTTTTGTTAGTATTTATAATGTATCTCCCAAAGAAGAGAGCTAGAGAATTTTGCCATTTCATCTGTGGAAAGCACCAATACCAGTGGGCCACATAATCCACCCAGATCTACCACAACCTACAATAGTTTTGGACTGATTCCAGTAGGTGTAGCCTCTACTGCTCACTTACAAGAGCCAGGATCTGCTCTTAACCCTCACAACTTGTCAATGGATCTGTGTTTCACTTCAGTCATTACAACACAGTCAGAACACCAAGTCTCTATTCTGCTCTCAGAATGCCCCAATATAGCCAAAGTGTAAAGTATTTGCTGTATCTAACATCACCTTCAGAGATGTACAGACTTAGGCCATATTTAAAGAATCAACCAGCAGGATTACTTGGCATTGGACTGTGCTGTCACTCCCTTTTCCTCCTGTAACAATCATGTGTGGAGCTAACCCAGCCATACCCACCACTCTTGCAGCTGTGCTGGGAGAGGCCAAGTCCACAGCTTCAACAGCTTTTCTTTGTGCCCAAGCACCAGGAGAAGAGCACCATGTGGTTTATTCTGAAAATATCCCCAAACACAGAGATGAATTTGGCATTTCTGCTTGTTGGGAACATTCAGAAGGCAAGTTTTGAGTCAGTCAAGCTCTGGCTCACATGAGGCACACTTTAACTCCAGTTGTCAAGGGCACAGCCAATCCCCTGTGGGCCCCCCCAGCAGATGGGGCCAGCGGGCCTCAGGGTGCCACGGGCTCTGTCACTGCCCAGGCACACCCACCTTGCCAAGGGGGCTTGGCTGCAAGTGAGCAGAGTGGCTTGGCTTCAAAAGACGTGTGAAATGACTGCTGGCTGTAGACACTCCTCCATGGTGCTTCCTCAATGCTGCTTTTACTCATAATAAAGCTAGGAGAATACTTCTAAAGAAATAACAAATGAAACTGAAGTTATCTAAATCCAGTGAACTAGCTAAGAAAGTAGTTTCTGGTAAAGAGAACCTGGAAATAGTTTGTGCTGGGTGAAGAATGTCCAGAGTTCTTGCCATTGTTCTCTTGACCTTACTTTTAGTGACAAATCCAAATCAAACTCAAACCTCTTCAGTGAATGCCAACTTAAATCAGAATGCTTTAGAATTCCTCTAATAATCACAGATTAAGTAGCAATATATTCAAACGAAACAATGATTGTCTTGTAATCATTTACTTCACAGTGTTCACTTAGAAACTGATTAGAGAGAATTGCCTACTGCAATTACATCTGGAGCTTGAGATCAGTACCACTCTTTCCTGGGCCAATTCTACCATTTCATCTCTGAACTTGATTTTCAAGATTTCAACTCCTGCCACACCTTCATGAACAAAATAACTGAGTGGCATTCTGCCCCCATACCTTCTATGCCTGGGCTGCAACCAGCAGATACACTTGTTGCCACTTCAATTTAAAAAAAGATGGTAGCACAAATCAGAAGAAAAGCTTGTTAAAAAACCAAAAAGGAACTGCAGAAAAATCTACTCAGGTGACTCCATCTATTCTTCAAAGAGAAGAAGAAAAACTGCACTACTGGCATCCCACAGTGCAATCAGGTATGTCTTCATTGTTGTTTAATGCTTTTCACTAGAAACAGCCACATAAAGGGGCTTTACTAAAACTGGTTACCCTGCAATATAGCACATTCAGTACCTCTTCAATACTATTTTACCAGTGCCCACTTCCCATTTCATCTCATCTCATCATCTCATCTCTTATCTCATCTCATCATCTCGTCTCTTATCTCATCTCATCTCATCTCATCTCATCTCATCTCATCTCATCTCATCTCATCTCATCTCATCTCATCTCTTTATCTCATGTCTCTTATCTCATGTCTCTTATCTCATCTCATATCATATCTCATCTCACCCTCCCCACTAACTATATATACTTTCTCTCACAGCTTATACCTGTGCTTTCACAAAAAATTAGTATCCCCAAAATCAAAATTTTCTGTCCTCAAGCCTAGGTCTTCTGTTTGCTGTTAGTTTATCTGTTACTATCAGCCTACCTAGTTATAGGAAGATTTGAGAGCTGAGAAGGATTATGTCCACCAGTGACTCAATCCAAAGCCAGGAACCAGCTGTAGGCTAATAGGCCACATATTCCAATTTAAAGTAATTTCTTAGTAAGAGACAAACCCCAAAGTTAGCAGGTATTTTAGTCCTACTGAAACCATGCAAAGAATTCCCACTGCCTCTTAAAAATAAATAAATATATAAGTTACACATGACCTCCTAAGCAATGCAGTAGAGTTCCAATGTGAGAAGCCCCTTTCAAGACTTAAGGCCAGGAGTAGGTGCTCATCAATCAGACCAATACCTTTTTGTGCATGTGTCTGCAACTACTGGGCCTGTTTGGCATAACACTGCATGGAATGAAAAGGCAAACTCACATATTAAAAATGTTGATAAAGTCCCATGGCAAAATGAAACACAACAAAGCTTGTCAGGTGTCTCTAAACCACAACACTGTTCTTTTGGCCTCAGAGTTTCCAATCCCATGTTGGCCAGCAGCACCAAATAAGCTAACACAGTTCTTTTATAACCCAAGAGTGAACAACAAGCACCACTAATCAGGAATTAAAAATAGCTATGTATTAATTTAAATAAAGATCTCTTGCTAGCCAAACAGCAGGTAAACTCAGCTCCACTAGTCTCTACAGAAGGTGTCATAAGCTTGACAAAACCAGTGTGAGCAATTTTTGGTAACTAACTCTTTGGGTGAGAGACTGTAGAGATAAGCTGGTCTTTTAAAAACTGCCCAAAGATTTTCTTCAAAACAAATACTTTTATAAAAGTTTATGTGCCAAGCTATCTGGAGTTACTTTAATAATTTAATACCCAACAAGAAAGTGTCATCAGTTTCCTCCTTCTGCTCCTTCTGCTCCTTCTGCTCCTTCTGCTCCTTCTTCTTCTTCTCCTCCTCCTTTAACAACTAAGGTACCTAGGAGAGAAAAAAAAAAAAAAAAAAAAAAAAAAAAGAGGAAAAGAAGAGGAAGACATAGTTAATTATTATCTACCTGAAAGTGTCTCCTCTTGTTGACTTGCCTCCACTCTTCCCTTCCCTGCTGCTATTCTGACTCTATGTCAGTGTTACCACTCCTCCTCTCCCTTTCGTTGCTTTAGTAAACAGGGGATAATAGTGAACAGCTAACATCTCCGTTGACAGGAATGAACATATTTAAAAATAGATTTCAAAATTATCTAATTTTTAGTCACTGAACAGTTGAATATCTTTTCATACCAGTTTCTTAAATAGGAGAGGACAGCTCACAAATTGAGGCTTACTGCAGCAATGGAGGGGGATATTCAGGCATTTAGGAAATTTGCATGCAGTTTTGAAAATTTGCCCTTGCATCAAAAGCAAGAGCATATCCCTGTCTATCTCCATTCTCTCATGTCACCTCTTTTGTTGCTGTAATTCAACTTGGCAGATGAAAGCCTTGTTAACTTATTTAATGCTAAATCTTTCAATTCCCTAATAGGTATTTGATAAAACTAGTTGGGTGACTACAGAATAATGCCCAACTGTAGATTGCAAGACCACTTGGATTGAACACTCCAAAATCCATCAAACACCACAGCCAGGATGTCAGTAACTACTTCTGAATTACTCTGAAGAGGAGCAAGGAATATTAATTTCATGGGCACACAAATGAATCTCTGGAGTTATGTTTAATTTCCCTGTGGTTGTCTTTATAGTAAGCTTTTAACTCACCCAATTGCCTCATGCCCCAAACTCACCATCCAGCTTTTTCAGCTTGGGTACCCGTTTGGTTGCTTCTTCAATCCAACTGCTCTGATCAGTGGCAAATTTTTCTTGTAGTGGATTGCCTACAAACACCAGCTCCTCTAGTGCTGGCACCTCTGCCAGTCTCACAAACTCTGCTGCAACCACAAAGGTGAAAACACCAACCAGATTGTGGAACATGGAAAGTACATCTGCACCACACATTCCTTTCACACTCAGTGCAAACATAAAGTGCATGGGGTACAACAGCAGAGGGACTGCTTGGGCTCTGACTAGTGTCAGGTGAAAGAACAGGGATGTGTTTTAAAAGAGGTTGGAGAAAGATGATTCAAAGCATGAACTTAATTGGACTTAGAAGGTAAATTCAATAGTCTAATTATTTTTACTCTCTTGCATGAGTGGATGTTTAGGGATTTTGCACATTTTGCACATGTCTGCAGGCTTGTCAGTTAGAATCAAAGCTCCATGAGATACAGCACTATTTTCCACTATTTAACTCATGCATTCACCATACTACAGAAGTCTCTACAGAGATGCATGGCTTACCCCAGTCTTTCACCAAATTATTTGACATATAAAGAACCTTCAGTTTCTTCATTACACGGATACCCCTCAGTTTCTCAATTAAGTTGTATGAGATCCACAGCTCCTCTAAAGTTTCAGCAACTGCCTCCTGGAAAATGACAGGACTACTCAGATAAGCAGAAGTACATCTTCCTTCTTATTCATACTCTTTCTTCACCTTCTACAGGCCAGCTCATGTGAGAAAATACTAAGGTATATTGGTCCTCCTCTCCTTTTAAGCAGGTCCCTAATTATTAGGCATGGCAAATGTTCATGGGAATTAAAAAGCAAAGTTATATATGCATATATATGTAAGGAGGACAGAAATTGCTATATTAGAATAAAACAAGATGTAGCTGGCTGGAGTGGTTCTTAAAGCATAGAGGCAGAGGAGACAAATCTGCCTACTTGTGCAATGCAAGCATATTCTGGTATGTTTGCATCTGCTGGCCAGAAATCACAGCCATAAATCTCTCAAAAGAGAGGTTTTTTAAACCAGTCATTACACACTAAGTCTGCATTTCACACTTAAGAGTTATGGCATCTCTGAAGGTGAGAACAGCTTTGAAGAGAAACAGTATCTCTTCAGAAAGAAAATAATTTATATATTCATTTAAAAAATACTGATTGAAAAAAGTGTTCTTCTGGCCCTAATTCAAAGGTAACAAAATTGATCCAATTTTTTTCTCAACTAATTTTCCCCTACTAGGTAGACTCAGTCCAGCCACCATCAACTCTAAAGCCATACTGCTCCAGGTGCCAGTTAACACAAAAGGGATTGACTCTCAGGAAGTGTGTTTTTGCAGGACTGCCAATATTTGTATTAGAGAAGAACAGCCTAAATATCTTCAAGTAGAAAATTCTGCATGCAAAAAGTCTGTAGGAATTATATTAAAGCCAGTGGGATTTAAAAGGCTTTACAGATAGACAGCAGTTTTCAAATAGAAGTTCTGATCATCTTTAATAAAGACAACAAAATCTCTCTTTCTAAAATCCTTCTGTGTAGTAAATAAAGGTAGTAAAATTTCCAAACATTAAGAGAATTTGAACCAAAAAAAAGTGAATAATTATCTGAAAAATCAGAAGCAATGTGTAAGAAGGAGAACAGGTGATAGCAAAAGGAGAATATAAAAGGTTAGTGCCTAACCTTTTATTGAATTAATTTTACTGAATCCAGCAAAGATTTGTATGAACACAGGGGAGTTACCTCATATTCTATTTTGTAAGTGAAGAATTGATACTAAAAAGCACATACCAATCCATTCAAGTTCTTTATGTTATTTCTTCCCAAAGACAGAATCCTCAAATTTTCTGTAATAAATTAAAAAAATATATCTTGTTAATAAACAGGTTGGGGTTTTTTTGTTTGTTTGTTTTGTTTGTTTTTTTTTTTTAATAAGAAGATGCTGTAAGTCAGGTAAAATGCCATATTCTGCTTACAAACTGCACTCTGAACAGGCTGCCTTAAGAAAGAATGACCTAACCGAAACAAAACCTCCTAAACTAAACACATAAGCAGGAATTGATGCAAGAGAAAGCTCAGAAATACACTCATCAATACAAAGTTACTCGTGTAGGTTACCTAGCTGAAATTCAGTTTTGATAAATACTGAACAAAAAATATTATTATTTCACCTTGCATCTGAACTCTTAACTGCTGATTTTCTTCTTTTGATCTTATGTAATTCATATCCCTTTTTCTCCAGGCAAAAGTGGTTTCTATGCTAGAGCCAGCATATAAAGCTGCCTTAGAAATGCTTGATGAGAGACATTCAACTTAGTTCTAGTTTGTCTGGCTTTAGCATCAAATACTTGGCATAGACTGGATGTTTTGAATCTACATTAATATAAATATTTAGGATACTTTAAAGGCTTTTAATGTTTTATCCCACTAAAAAAATGTCATTGGTTTCACTTCTGTGTATAACTGCCTAATTATCTTTTCTCATTATAGTTACTCAATTGAGTATTACAGAACAGTTATTTGGAAAGACTACTGGAATATTTTCCCCTGACTAGCATTTCCAAGTCTTTTGAAGTCTGAGCTTATTATGAAAAGAAGTAAGTTCATCAAGCTCTTTGACAGACCTCTTGGTGTGCAGCTGGAAAGGATGAGATTCCAGGTTCCCTATCTATCCAGCTGGCATTTTAGTAGGAACAGAAAAGCCTGGAAGCTCCACTTCAAAACCTGTAGCTCTTTGCCAGCCTCATGCCACAGTCAAAGTCTTGAGGACAGACCATTAAGACTTCTGTTCCAAAGTCAATAACCCAAGAGTTTAGAAGAACAGCCATTCAAGAAAGAGAAACTCAACTTCTAGACAGGTGGCATCCATTTATGAAGTATGAACAAAATGAAACCAAGTAAATCCAATCCTCTGCAAAGTGGAATGACATTTTTCCATCCAGGTCTACAGCACTCCAACATCATTGCAACCAATAATGCATTTGCAGAATTGTTGAACTGCAGACTGTCTCCATCAGGAGCGTGGAAAATGGTCATAACATCACTCTAGAACTGATTAGGTGTTGAATAGCACAGCAAGGCCCACAGGAGGGTACTGAAGTGCTTACTGAAGGGAACTTTTTGATTGTTGCAATGTGAGACAACTGTCAAGGCTAGTGCAGGGATACCTGCTGCAACACACCACTGCTGCTCAGCATGCATTCTCCAGTAAGACTGGTCATTTTAAAGGTCACTTGTAATGTTCTACAAGGAGGAAATAAAAAAGGATAATAACAGGTATAAATAAAGCTGGACACACATAACAAACGATGGCACATATCCTAATCAGGCAACTAGAAAACAGACACAGTGGACAGCTGGCTTGTCACTTACTTAGGTTGTTCAAGTTGGCGATTCTATCAATGCAGTTTGTAGACAGCGAGAGTTTCCTTTAAAAGCAAGAATAATCAATGCACAGTACATAAGGGATCACTGCATTGGGAGAGTTCCATATCCCAACACCACTGCATTAGAAATAATTATATGTTCTTGTCTCATTAGGTGGTAAACTAACTGGATGTGTAAACAGACTCAAAATATCCTCAAGCCATTAAGATTTCTTCAATTTTATTTAGCTTCTGGGAAAGTACCATGAGTTACTTACATGACATACTGGATTATCTTTTGATGCCTAGCCTTATCAAATGCATTTCTTTCTGAAAGTCCTGCTCAAATTGCCAATGAATTTTGGAGTGGATCATGAATTTGCCATTTAGCTGATAGACTCCAAACACAGATCTGTAATTATACACTGATAAACAGTACATGATTTTTCTGGGGACAACTATTAATACAGAATATACCCTAACACCTTCTGAGTTAAGTTACAGGGGTATTTGAATTAAAAAGGGCAATTGCATGCAGAAAGGGAACCTCAGTTTAGAAAAAAAGAAAAGAAAGCTGCTGCTTTGAGGGCCACACTTAAACACAGTAAATACATATTTGCAGTGGACAGCAGAAAAAACTGAAATGAAGAGAGGAGAATATTTTGTTTCCAACATGTTTTTCATTGAACTTACTCGCAGTTAACAAGAGCAGAGAGAGCTCCATCCATCTTTTCCACAGGAGGAACCTGCCCATACAGCTTCACTTCCTTTGCCTCTGAAGCCTTCTGGCCACTTTTCTCTTCCTGAAGAAAAGAGAAGGTGAGGAAGAGACTCACTGCTACATGCAATTACCAAAAACTACTATACTAAAAGAATTACTCTAAAAATGATTACTATAGGAGTAATTCAAAATACTACTGCAAAGAGAAAGCATTTTGAGTACTGTTATCAAGATTCCTGCTGATGTAGCATAGAAAGGGTAAGATTGGCTTATTTTCAAGATATCAAAATAACTTACATCACATATGCTGGTTTTTAAAAGTTGTGTAACACTTGAACAATTTAATGAAGGAGTCATCTACCACAAAGAATGGAGAATAGATGGAAAGCTGAAATTCTGAATTAAGGTATTTCCATGGAGACTGACATACAGAAACCTCAGCAAAGCCCAATCTATAGCAGAAGCAGATTGAAAAGTTCTGACAGAAAAGGCTCCTTCCCACTTCACCCAGAAATCTCAGAACTCATGCCTGGCACACAACACAAAATGAGCACAGGGGAGTGTGTTTTGGGGGAGAACCTCAACAGATTCACGGTGTTAAGAATCTAAAGAAAAAAAAAATCTAATTAGCTGTTAAGAAAGAATGGGGGGAGATGTCACACTTTAGAGCATACAGCAAGACAGATTTCCTATTTACAACCTAGGTTGATAATTCAGAGCCTTGGAAAAATGGACGTAACTTTGGCATTTAGGTTTATTTAAAAATGTGGCCTATTAAAGCTTTTAAAATTCTGAAGTGATGGCAATTATTGACTAAACACTTGGAACAAGTATCTATTTAGAGAGTAGCAGCAGTTTTGACAGCTGCCTCCCTGATAGCACAAAGGGAGCATTTTGTCAGTTCACTCAGTGTTCAGTGCAAGGACTGGAGGTCCATTAACAAAGGAGAAATCTTGGCACTTTCAAAACAAGGACTCTTGTTTTCTCCTCTATTTCATGCATCTACTGAAAAGAGAGATAGCTGAGTGTGCCCCAGTTTATTTGGCTACTTTGTAATTAAATTAATCATATCCCATAAGTCTTTTAGTATCCCACAGCAGAACATCAGGTTTTGATAACATTATTTTTCCTCTTATGCACCCAAAATACTTCAGAAAACTTAATTTAATTTTAAAAATCATGTTGTCTTGTAGACTTATTTATATTCCAGTTTCTGTCCAAATTCAGTGTGACAGCATTTTTACTCAAAATTAGTGATTTAGCAAATAAGAACATCAGATGTTTTGCTGGAATATGGTGATACATGTTCAAACAAAATAACTATATCAATGTAAAACTTACATTTTCTTTTCTAAGAACAGTACACTATCTATTTGTATTTACACTCAGTTTGTAATCTATCAGCTTACACCAACAAATAAAAACACATTTTTCCTTAAAAACATGAAAGGGAGAGAGCTTCCAACACAGATTGGGCCAGCTGTGAGCACCTGCAGGAAGAGAATTCATCCTGATTGCCAAGCACTTCTGTAAGTACCTGCACAACCACAATATGCCACAGAGAAAGTATAGGTAGAACAGAAATGTTTTTTAAAGAACAGGTTACATGTCTGCCAAGTTGAAGCTGCTTTGATTTCAAATTGCTTTGATTTAACTAATGTCACCCTGACTGTGGGGCATAGGTAAACCCTTATGCCAAAGGGAAGAAAAATATTTGGAATACAACACAACACCAAATGCAATTGTACAAGTCACATGGACCCAGATTAGGAAGAGTAAAAGGAAGATTTAGACCCACCCCAAATAACTTGAACAGAAAAGCAAATTCAGCACTTTATGCCTAACGTTAATGGAAACTCCCTGACACGGACTGAATCTGTCTAAGGGACATGACAGAGGAGCAAATGAAAAATAAATCTGTCATAGGAAACATGGAGCTGAAGTTCTGTAAGGCAGAAGGAGTGAGGGAGGAAAAGCAAACTTTTCTAATACACAGTTCATACCTCTACTACTGCTAATGTCTGCAAGTTGTTGCATTCTAGTTCTTACTAGGAGAGCAGGAGTGACGTTTGTGGGATACACCAACACAACTGGAAAGCCCCTGAAATGCTGAAGGTACTAAACAATGATCAAACTCTAAATTGAAGTAATCTTCAGTTACAGGCTAGTACTTTGAGCTTCTGGCTTTCAAGTGTACCTGCCCACGCTATCACATCCAGATCTTCTAGAGACCAAAACATTTATAAATCCTTGCTCTAGCAGCTGGCCAGAATTAGCAGGGAAGTGTATGTACACCCAACAGCACATCTGTGCCTTCATCTAAAATTCAGGGACTAGGGAAAGATTCTCACTGGTTTTACTGGACAGTGAACCTGACCCTAGAGCATCCTACATCATCATTTGAAATTACATCCACATCCTTGCCAACACACAGCTTTCTGGAAGACCAGGTCAGTCACCACCAGACAAATGAGTTTCTGTATTAACAGAGTACTTTAAGAAGAAAAAAACCCAAAAAACTCATTCTGAGTTAAGCTTTGCACACTGTGAGGGGCCATATGTCAAAAGACATGTAGAAGTTTCACTGAACTCAGTACAGTGAGATACTTGTTTATTATGTGGGAAGGACTGCACTTGGGTAAAGTGAACAGAGCATAATTAAAACATAATACATGCCAACTTTGAATCTCTTTGTGGCTTCAGGCCAATGCATATTCAGCAGAACAAGGCAGGAGGGCAAAACAGACTGATCTTTACCAGTTGTATCAATTTAACAAGAACATACAGAAAGTCCAACAGAATGTACTACACAACAACAACAGTAATCATCATTTTACTTTGTAAAACTTCTTAAAGCAGATGTTTCAAGCAAACATATTTCTTAAAATGTTTGAAAAAGAAAATTAGCAGAATACAGTCAAACCCCATGCCACTGGACACTGTTCTGGTACTTACCCATCTGGCTAGAGCTTCTTTGATGGTCGTTGCTTTTGCCTACAAGTGAAACAAACTTAAGTGAGCATTCACAGAATTTTTTAAGTGGCTTGTTCACGGCAAATCTGTTTCCTCTCCCTTCCCTCTTCCTATCCTGCTTGTTTGCCACCCTTCTACCACTCTCCTGTATTATCTTGGGTCAGCAAGTCAAAGTTGGAATGCCACAGTGTCCTGTGATTTTGTTTTCTGGGTTATTTTGCTGCATTTTCAGAAGCAAACAATGGGCTTAATGTCAGGACATTATCTTCCTGATCTTGCTCTCTGCCCCGTGGTACAACGCTTATGAGCTTTTATGGTGAAATTCAATTCAAAGGCATAAGAAGTTACTGCATTGAAAATTGTGGTCTAATGCTCTTAAACTCTCGCACTTTCTATTGTGCATTTGCAACTTCCTGTCTGAAAGCAAGTCTGTGACCAGAAAATGGTACAGCCTCCTAAAATTCACTGAAGAAAATGACGTACATCTTGCCAGAACTCAAGAGCAATCTGGATTATATGTATTTGGGGGTTCTTCCCAAATGTTTTGCATTGAGTTACACCACACAATGCAAAATCACATATTGTTCATTTTTGGAAAAAACTGAGAGCTGCATTTTAAGGCTTTTTAAAGACTGACCCATTGACCAACTTTCTGTTGTCACTAACTCTTACTTTTCCACCTCACATCAGAGTCTTAGTGAAACCACATAAAGATACCCAAAACAGTAGTATATAAACAACATGTTTAATGCTTCTCTAAACATTAAATATATTCCAGGATATCTTTTGGATTTAAAAGGTTTCAGAGATCAATCTTTTACAAACAGTAAAAGATCAACTGCCTGCTTTCTACAAATACAGAAGGACTCTAGTTTTGGCATCTCTGTTGCTCTTAAGTGTATGAGGCTGTGGATAAAAGCAGCCTTTCAGGTAATCAGATATATAACCCCCCTAGACTGTAAAAGTTAAAAACAACAAACTAACTTCCCTCAAAAACCTTACCTCAGTCACAGAGCTTTAGTGTTGGGTATTTTACTCTGGACCACAGGAAATTCTGGTCCCAGCAGTAAAAGACAACAGATGAGACAGCTATACATAAGAAAAGGCCACAGCCACTGAACACCCAGCAACAGCTTAAGAGCCAACACCAGGGAGCCTGAGCATTCATCTCAAACATCAACATGCACCTCCATTTAGAAACCCTCAGATGTTCCAGCTGTTTCTGCCCACTGCAGGCATTCATTTCAATCTGGTCTATACCAAGTGTTAGCTAGCTCCAAGCCCCATTGGAGATGACCTGGTTCAGAAGATCACATCCCTAAGTTCCCACTACAACAGCCCCATTCAAGCCAATTAACAGGTACCAGTGTGCAGACAAAAACAGCTGGCTTCCAGTTAATTGGGGATTTTTGGGGCAGAAACTTCATTGCCTTTTTCATAATTATGGCAGCTAATCACCACAGCACTTGGGTACATGATCTCAGTCACTCTTGTTGAAGGCAGAAATGCATTTATAAGACCAGTGGCCACTGCTGTTTCAAAGTCATGCCTAAAAAACAGTTTGGACTTCAAACTACTGAGCACAAGGAGCAGCTTCTTCCCTGACCTCTGTTGACGTATCTCTGCTGATTTGATGAAAACATGGACATCAGCACGGCAGGTTATCTGGAGAGCACATATCAGGGGCTTCATTTTCTTTGAGGTGCACTTGAAATTTCTGTAGGTAAATCAAAGTATCTTCTGCCACAGGCGGCTACTTAAGGGAAACTTCCTCCAAGAAACTTATCTGCAGGGTTCTTCTACCTGCTTATTGAACAATTTTCTACAGGTATTTAGACTAAAGACAGTCATGATACTTAAAGTATTCAAAATGCCAAGTGACCAGTGGTCACTGAAAAGTCACCATCAGCATGGCAGGAACAAGAAACAGAATCTCTGAAGGGGAAAAATAACCACACTCGTACTAGTAATAGTTGCAACAAAAGATGTATTTCCTCCCCCCCTCCCCAAACATGGCAGCTGGACACACAGTATTTACAAAATTTAGACCGCCAGGAAAAAGCAAAACAGCGACACTTCGCCTTTATTTGCAGACATTTATTTGTATTTTAAACAGATGAAAACGGAATTACACAGCAACAGATACCAAGCTAATCGCTGTAGTGGTCGCCGATAGTGCCGCCTTAAAACCACGTACTGAGGCTTGTGAGTTTGTGACTCCCCTCTTCCCTCGCTCATCCCCGTAATCCCCCTTTCCCAAGGCACAGCAGCAGGCCACCGTCCCCCGCCTCAGCCGCCGCCCCAAGCCCCGCGCTGCCTCCCGGCCGGCTCTGGCCGAGCCCGGGCTGCTCGGCGGGGCCCGGCCCGGGGAGGGCTCCGCGCCGCCCCTCCCCGCCACGGCCGGCCCGGGCACCGCCGGCAGCCCCGCCGCAGGGCCCGGCCGCAGGACTCACCATGGCGCCGTGGATACCGCCAACGCTCCGGTTGCTACGGGCGCGGGGAACGCCCCGCCCGGAACTCGCGTGGCGGCGGCGGCGGCCCGCGGCGCCTTGTGGGACTGCGGGGCCGGCCCGGGCCTGGTCCGAGCCCGGCACGGGGCTCACGGCCCGCCCGGGCGCTGGGCAGCCCCAGCGGCAGCTGCGAGGGGCTCCAGCTGCGGCCGGTGCAGCTCATTCAGCCCCCCGAACGCTCGATCTAATGGGATGTGATGGGCGTTTGGCCTGGCAAGGAATTACTGTGGCGGGTTCCGGGCTCCTCTGTACAAGCGGAACTGCTGGAGAGGGGCCAGTGGAGAGCCACGAAGATGATGAGGGGTCTGGAGCCTCTCTCTTGTGAGGAGGGAGGGACCTGCGGGACCTGGGCCCGTCTCGTCTATAGAAGAGGGGAGCTCAGCAGTAGATACGAATATCTCAAAGGTGGGTGCCAAGTGGATGGTGCCAGACTGTTTCAGGGGTGCCCAGTGACAGGACAAGGAGAAACGACCTTAAGCTAAAACACGAGAAGTTCCACCTCAACATGAAGAAGCAGCTCTTTACATTGAAGGTGGCAGAGCACTGGAATAGGCTGCCCAGGGCGCCTGTGGAGTCTCCCTCTGGAGACAGTCCAAATCCACCTGGACCCATTCCTGTGTCACTTGCTCTAGGTGACCCTGCCTTAGCAGGAGGATTGGACTAGGTGATCTCCAGAGGTCTCTTCCAACCCTAACAATTCTGTGAACGTAAACCAACATAAATAACGTGGCTGTAATTAAGGCCACAATCAGGCACTCAGTTTAAAGTACACTTCAGGAAACAGCTACACATTCTGCAGAGTGCCTGCAACCCATCTTGGGTCCCCAGGTAGCATTGTAAATACACAAAATGCTAGTGCCAAAGTTGTCTGGTTTTCAGCAGGTCCTTCTATTAATTATTTTGTCCAGGAAACCCTGACTCGTTCATAAAAAAAGGCTCTTCACAACACAGTTACATTGTTTTTATTTTTCTTCCTTTTAAAACAAAGTATCATTCACTTTTCCAAACAAATACCTAACATCAAATTCTTACACATGGTTGTTTCTTAATAAAGGAAGTGTTTTACTTCTCTTTCAAATAGCATATATCACAAAATCTAACACTGAATTATTTAAAAGTGTGTACTTTAGAAATCAAGTCTGAGCACTCTTAATCTACCTGTTTGGGGTTTATTATTATTTACAGTTTAAGATTTACTTCCTGGACCTCCAGATTGCAATCTTGCATAGCAATGCATATGCTGAGGTAGGACTGCAGTGTGGAGACACAGGTATTGGCACTGGGAGAGTGACAGAACAGGGATAGGGGAGGTGCTGCTCTTGCACAATTAATAACAGCTCCAACTACTGAAAAGACACAGGATGAGGCAGGAACCTTCACACAACAGACAACCCTTTCTCCTACAGCTGCCACCTGAAATGTGTTTGGAAAAAAAGGCAGGGTGACAGGTATGGGTGACACCAAGGAGCACACTGCAGCAGGCTCTGGTCCTGGGCTTCTGGGGCTGCTTGTGTTAGCAGAGGTTCCGGCACCAGGTGTGACTTGGCAAAAGCTTGTTCCGCTGGTGAGGGAGTTTAGAGACTGGGCATGAAGAAATCTTGTGTGGAGTTAGCAGGATGGAGCTTCTCTTGTAAAGAATGGATGGATAAATTGTTTAGTTGGTGTTGATTGTGTGTGAAGAACATGTGACTTTAATCAAATGATAAGGAATAATAAGAGTTGCAGAAAGCTATTGAGACTGAGCAGCAGCGTAATGACAGTTAACTGGAGAAAGATCCCTGAGGGCAAAGTGAAACTGAGTACCACTAAGGAAAGATTTGTATCTTCCTGGGCAGCTCTCAAACTGGTCTGACAAAAATTACTTTGGAAGGAGAAATTTTTGTTGATAGAGGCCTCCTTAAACACTCACAGTACCTTCAGCACTCACACCATTTCAGCAAGACCCTCTTGAGAGATCAACTCATTTGGGAAAAAGTTGTTTCTACCTGAATGGTGGGGGAAAAAAGGCACTAGCCAAAAATGAACTTGGATGAAAAAAAAATCTCAGGCAGCCATGGAAAATCTGTCCTAGATTTGGCTTTGGGTGCTTTTTTTTGGAGGGCATTGTTAGTTTGGTATGATTCTGAGTTAATCACCACCATAAGGTGACATCTTTTTACAGTCAGTTTAAATCTACAGGCTAGGTTTTCTGTCTCCCAGCTCTGCTTCCTCCCTAAGAACAGCTGTCAGCAGCTGATGACATCATTACTAAAGAGTTCCACGAGTAATTAATCCCTAATTTAATGGCTGCATCTAGACATGCTCTAACCTGTCCAACAGAATCTTAATACCCTGAGTGTCAAACACCAGTCCAAGAATTACAGGAACAGACAGGTACATGCCCAATGCAAGACAGTGCTAGTACTGCCATTCTCCCTGGATGACAAGGAAAAGTACTCTTCATTTTCCCATTCAGCACATAGGGGCTTTTTTGGAAAGAAACAGACTGTGTCACCAGAAGACCACAATGCTAAGTATACAAACCTCATTTCAAGTAGGTATCTCCAGATTTGTGTAAAGGGAAAATATTTCTCAGGTGTATATGGCTGTAAATACAAGAATTGTGGGGTAAGGTAGCTTAGGACTCAAAGCCAGAGTCATTCATGATTTGGATGGCTACGTTTATCATCCGTCATTGCCGAGGTGTGATCCTGTCTGTCACTGCTGAGAGTGCAGGCTGCCTGTTAACATGCTCTGAGGTGTAAATACTGCAGGCAAGGAAGTACCTACTACTCTCTTCAGGTACTTGTCTCTTCATATCATGACCACTTTGAGCTGTCAAATTTGTACCACAGTGCAGCCTGCTTGTTGTTTCACATCTCCTCTGTTTACCGAGTTAAATTAACTTAGGCTGCTTCAGATAAATCCCTTTCTTTTTAGATTTATACTTGTAACTAAGCAGTCATTTGGTTATTTTCATATTTCAAGGCTTGTCTCAGTCAATCCCTTCAATTCACCAGTCACCAGCAGTCATTTTGGTGGCTCAAGTTCAGTCCTTGCAGATCTGCAACAGCTTGCATGTGCTTAAGTGTTCATCCCAAATGCAAGTGCAGAAACTCCTGAATCTTTCCCCAGGAGTGTTCCTGTGCATGGGCATGCGCTTTGCTCTCTCCACCCCCCAGAACAGGCACCCCCAAAACACGATCCATAGCTACCTGACAAAACGGAGTCGAAGGAGGATCAATTCTGTGACCTGCTCCTGGATAACTCAGGAGTTCAAAGTTCTCCTTCCCGTGCTGGCGTAGACGCCTGATTGCCAGCTCAGCATATAAAGAGCTCTTCCACATCCGATCACCTTCCCCTACCACGAAGAGAAAGTGACCTTCTGCCTTTTCAATGGGGATCACGCTAGGAGAATTAGCAGGATTCGTTGGGTCATCCAGAGCTTCAAAAATGTCAAATACACCAGAGTCAGAGACACTGACTTTCTTCATATCAAAACGCAGCCCAGGCAGAGTCATCTTGCCATAATGGAGGTCTGCAACTGTGTTGGAACTACAGCCAGAGATTGACACAGCAGCCACTACTTCTGGCAGGAAGGTGATCATGGAGAGTGCTAATTCTGCCCCTTTCCCAGTCCCAATCACTCCAACTCCTGGTCCTTTCACCTTCAGATAAGACAGAGGGTGGAGAAGAGAGGAAGAAAGGAATAAAGGAAGCATACATTATAATGGGATTAGCCATTAATTGACTTTGGAGTTGTTTTATTTAAAAAAAAGGTTAGGTTAATTATTGATGTAACCTGTTGGAAAGTGACAATCTGGACCCAGGCTCCTCCTCCTGTTTACGGTCTTGTTTTTCAGAGACACCAAGAGATATCAAACCCCACAAAAAATGTAGACAGGCACAAGGCATACCAGGGCATACTTGATCCTTACCTCGTCCCTACTCCATATGTTAATGCAATTTTTTTCTCATTTTCATAAAACAGGCAACAGGAAATTCAAGCACAGTCTACTGTTTCATATATCTCAGGAAAATAAAGTAACCTCACAAATTACATCTGAAGGATTAAATAAGTAGCATTTATCTTGTCTTTGTCTAGCCTGGAAAGTAAAACTGAAAGCAACATCCCACATCATCAAATTCATTCTTTCAACTACTAGTGAGCAATGTTGTATCATCCTCTCTTAAAACTAATTGCTTTCATGTAAGAAAAAAGCCAAACAAACCCAACGTTTTTATCACCACTGGTCCTGCTTGGAGGATACTCCAGCATTCACTATCCTACTGATCAGCAATCTTTTAGCTCCAGCATGAATTTAGCAGACACTTTGTGCTGGAAAAAATTGACTCTCCCCAGTCATATGTGTAAGCCACTATTGGGCCTAAGCTTGCCCAGAAACTGATACTCAAATATAAAAAATCACCACCACCACCACTTAGGCATAAGTGCTAAATCCTCCCTAGTCCCCAGAGATCTCATTGCACTCACCTTTGGGTGACGCTGTAGGAACCTTGCTGCCTCCTCAAAGTACTCCAGTTTTAATTCTTTCATGACCCTAGGAAGATCTTCAAAGTCAAAATATGGCAGAGAAAGAGCAGCAAAACCATGGGTAGCCAGGAGACTGGATCTAAATTCAATCAAGCCTCCTTCATCACCATACATGTCAATCACTCCTGGAAAGGGACCATCCCCTATATTAAAGAAAAGAGATATAGAAGAAAAGTTATCAAAGAGGACGCAAAAAAACCATCTGGTGAAGAGTGAACAACAAAATACAGAATGCTTAAGACATTTGCTATTAACAGTCATTTTTTCATTTGCACAGCAGAGATTTAAGAGAACCAGTGCTGTATTCCACATCAGCTATTTCAAATTAAGAACAGGTCCAGGTCCTTATATTCCTGTAAAAATATAAGAAGTTACAGGTTTTTCCTTTTAAGAAATAAAACAAAGCAAAACAAAATAAAACACCAAAAAGAAACAAACAAAAAACCTTACAACTGTTCTAAATGTATTTTTCCATGGTCTTAACCTCCTACGCTCAGACCAATCTACACCAAGTCAGCTATCTTCCCATAAAGTCACATCTTAATTAACAAAGTGCAAGCTCATGAGTAATGAGGCAAGAGCACTGAGCCCTCGAAGTAAATTCTACAAAACTTGCGTAAACTCTGGAATAAACTGCATTGAGCAAAGCCCAACAAAGATAACCCATTGTTAAAATCGACTGGACTTACTAGCTCTATCTCAACATCAGCACTGTAAGACTTGGCAGGAGAACTGCTCCTAAAGATGTGACAAGAAGGAAGGCAGAACTGAGAGCTGGATAGGCGCGGTTGTGTGTGCATGACTGACGTACAGAAAAATGTGCACATGCATGTGTCCCACCAAACTCCAGAAATAATCAGAACAACACTTTTAAACAGCCGTGCTTCTGCAGCCAAGGTCATGTTGTAACATCTCTGTATGCCAAGTCAGGAGACCTTAGGTTAAAAGGCTAAAGATGCTACTTAGTGGAGCTTTAAAGACCCCAAGCAAGCAATTTTTTTTCTTTTTTTTTTTTTCCCTGGCCACCAGATATCTGATGTGCCCTGATCCAGCTCACTACAACCATCTCAGCACAAAGAGGACATGCTTGTTGCAAGAGTGTGTGAACACTCTCTGACACTACTTGTACGTGCTAAAGAAAAGGCCACTGGCATTTCCACACACTTGAGAAAAGGAATTTTTGTATAAGACATGCTAAATGGTGGAAACCTCCTAAATTAAAGCACTAAGAAGTCAGAAAGGGACTGAAACATGCTTTTGTGTTCTTCCTCTTTCAGTTCTGATCTTTTTTTCATTAAAGTTCAATATTCTACTTGAAATATGTTGACATAAATTTATTATAATGCTATGATTATCAGTAACCTTTAGTAATTATTAGTAACCTTTAGCTTTAGAAGCAGCCATCCTAGATGGCAAGAAAATACATATTCAATTATCGCTCCTGTCTGGAAAGCTTTCTAGCAAGAGCATTTAATCAGAACAAAGTCATGGATGAATGTGTTTCTCTCTCATGAAGACACTCTTTAACTTGCATAGGGATCCTGGACTGCCTCTCTGAGTGCCTACACATGCTCAAGTATATGGTTCCTGCAGAGCTCACTAAAAAGCAGGATAAAATGGGCTAGACAACTTTACCAGCATTTTAAAACAAACAAACAAACCTCCACATCTGTAACTCTTATGCCTGAATTGAGAAATCACTTTTATATTAAAATAATATCAAAAGCCCACTCATGTCCTCTCACTTTTACTAAGAATGGTTCACTTTTAAGATTCCTATCTTAAAAATATTAACAATTTTTTGTCTCCGGAGCAAAGAAGGATATGGTCGTAATGCTGTAACTGGATCCTCCATCATGAGGGATGGCAATATCATTTAAGCAATGATTTCCAGACTGTTCCACACTGTTACAATGTCAGACTTTCTAAATGGGAAAATGCAGTTTCATCTTGAAGATTTCCGGATTCCCACTGAGCTCAGCAGAAATCAAACTCATCCTCTAAGGCAGGATAAATCAAAAGAATGTCTCAGAGATGGAAAATCCAGCATGCTGACTAAACATCTGAAATTCAAAGTTCAATCTCTGTTGTTTTTTTCCTCAGTGGACTTTGGATCCGTATCTAAATGGATAAAAAAAATCATTGGTTTGGAATGAAAATATTTAAATACTTAATAACTGTAGTGATACTTACAGCAGCTGCTGAACCAAGTAGTTTTAAATTAGAAATAATGTGGAGGGCAGTTCCAATACCCACGACACTCAGGGCACTACAAGAAGTTTAACTCATAGCTCAAGTGTACAAAACAATCACTGGTGTAAGGTTTCATTTTCCACACCACTCACAGACCATCAGAATATCACATCTCATAAAGCACAACCATCTCATAAGCAGAACAGGCAGAACTTGCTCATAAATCCATTTTGTTTTTATACCACAAAAGCAACCCAACTACTAACTGTAATAACCCTGTAGTAACTGAGGTGAGATACACGTATTTTCTAGAATCTCATCTGCTGCTCTGCTTCCTGGCTTGTGTTTCACAGGGAAGAAAAATATCTTTTTAATTCAGTCCTGCTTAGGGTAAAATCCTTGGGACATTCAGCGCAGGCTCACACAATGAAGCGCATCAGCTTTTCTGGATGTTAGATTCTGGTACTCCAGAGCAAACATCAAACCTACTGAAAAACCTCAGGCCGAGCACAGCAATGAAGTAAACGCTACAACCCCTGTTCTCCTTTAGCTCCGGCCCGTCCCGCAAGAGCCGCCTCTCCGTGCCCGCCCTGCTCGGTGCCGCCGAGAAGGACCAGGCGAGGCGGCTGTGCACAAGCCGGGCCCTGTCGCGACAAGCACTTGGGGTATCTCCTTAAGAGTTCAGGGCCACCTATCTGCAGGGCGGCGTTCGGCTGTTCGGGAATGCGGATTCCCCGGGTGATAGCCTCTGCAGGGGGTTATTTCACGAGACTTTCCTGGCTCTGGTCAGAGAAGGCGGGGGGTCCCGCCGGCCTCGGGGCGAAGGTCTCGGGCCGGGACACTCACCCGGCGGCAGGAATAGGGAGCCCCTTACGACTCCTTCCTTCAGCCGGATCCTCCGCACGCCGGGGGCCGTGAACAACCTCTGCACCTCGGTCTTGGCCACCACGGGCCCGGGCATGGCGCCGGGCGGGCTGTGGCCCTGGTGGACCAACACCTCCACCTTCATCGGGGTGCCGGTGCTGCGGGGAACGAGCCGCTGGTACGGCTTCTCCATGCCGGCGGGGGCGAGGCTCCAAAAGAGCCCCATGGGCTCCACGCCGGTGTAGTCCCCGCCGTGGGAGGCGTCCGTGCCCAGGTGCAGCTCCCCGCGGCTGTCCGCCCGGTAGTGCGCGCACGACTGGAAGAGGCAGCCGCGCTCATCGGCCGCCACCGCCCGCAGGGTCACCGACTGCCCCGGGCTCAGCCCCGCCACCCGCGTCTCTACCCGCTCGTCCGCCGGGCCGGCGGCGGGGGACACGGCCAGGCTGGCAGCCCGCCGAGCCGGCGGGGTGCGCAGCAGGGCCCGCGCCGGGGCGGCAGCGGCGGCGGCCAGCGCTCTCCACATGGCAGCGGCAGTGGCGGGTGCGCGGTGCGGCCGCGCCGCCCGCAATATCGGTACCGCGGCCGCCGCCCCCTCCAGGCGGCCCCAATAGAGAGCAGAGCCCCTCCCCCCCCCCCAGCCCCGAAAGGCCGCCAGCCCCGGGCCGTTCCCGCCTCCCCCAAACCATCCAACCGACTGGAGCAGCGAGCCGTGGGCAGCGGTTAAAGTTTCACTTTAATCCCTTACAAGCACTTTAGATACGAAACGCACAAACGGGCCTGACGTACGGGCAACAGCACAGGCCGGATACAGGCTGCAGGCACTGGCGGGTACAACGTCGTCGGATACACAGTGCAAATGCACCGGCAGCACCCAGCGCCTTCTCCTTCAACCCCAAGCTTGGCTGCCGAAAGTCAGTGACGATCCCCGGCGGCGCTGAGCGCTCACCCCGCTGCGCGGAGAGCAGCGGGCGTGCAGCCGGAGCTCCGCTCCGCCACGGCAGGCCGGCCGCCTCACGGCCCCTCCCAGGCCGCCTCGGGCCCGCACAGCACTCGGCTTTCAGGGGGCCGCCGTGCCAGCCCCGCGGCCGGGCTGTTCGCAGCAGCCCTGAGGAGCAGGCAGCTGAGAAGGCATTTGGGGAATGTACAGGCAGCGAGCTCCGACAGTGCTGCGGATCTCCACAGGGATACTCAGCCATGCTGAGGAGACACCCGTGAGCAACTCCAGGATGACAACAGGACCCGTTCTGCTGTTGCTTCACACTTACGAACTTCCACAGACTGATTAAATGTCTCATTTCTACTGCAGGCGCTCAGAACGTCATGGAAGCTATGGGCTTTTGTTGCCTATAAATGTGAAGTGTTACCTGAGAGTGCTGGCACAGTATTGCTGCTTTTGGTAAGTGAAGTATTAGATATTTTTAAGGCAGATGCATTTTAGTGGTTTGGGAGAAGGGGAAGGAGCAACAAAGGAGGGAGAAGTGCACAGAGAGAACAGAAAGATTACTGGAGGCAGATTATTGCTTCCAGAAAAACCAGAATATCAAGGCATATTTTCATCCCTGTTCTCAGCTTGGATGAGTTACCTATCACTTCAACTCACACTCAAAGCATACACAGCCTTACCACCATTTGTTTTACACTGCTTATAACCTGTACTACATAAAACAGGAGGCCAAGACCGCTAACCAAGATTAGAGCAGGGTGTGAAAAGAAAGCTGCTTTCTTGCTTTTGCCCTCCATCATCCTCCAAGAAACTTAGTAGCTTATTCTCTGAAGGTCCTTGTTCTCATTCTGAGCCATTTAACAAAATAAGCTTGAAACATCTTCAAGCATCTTCATCTGTAAAGTAACCTAATTCATATCAGAGCTTACTGGATGTTCCAGATGGCTTGCCTGTGAGGTGTTTACGAAAGAAAGCTTGGATCTGCTGCCAAGCATCTATCTGTGCCTCACAGTGTGCCTTGGGCTCCCCTCCCCACATCACAGGCTTGCCAAATAGCAGGTGCATTGAGGCTGCACACATGGGGAAAAAGGGAGGTTCAATGTAGTGTCCTGCTCCCAGATAACAGACTATCTCAGGCTTTTCTTTCCCATGAGCTTGCAAACGTTTGCTCCCCTCAACTGCAAAGAATTCACTTTTCCAGTTGTGATCATCCTGGCCAACAATGAACAAGAAGCAACACTCAGCCTTCTCCAAAGGGATAAAGCTTTGCTGGTCAGGCCCTTCTAGCGGGTTGTTCAATGCATCAATAATATCAGCAATCCCGGACTTGCCGACCTTGACGCGTTTTTGATTGATACCAAGGGGTGGAATGGTGATGTCCTTGTAGCGGAGCACTGCCCCCACATTTGCCACCGAGCCGTTGATAAGGGCAGTGGCTGTGATGCCCTTTAGGAAGGAGGCCATGGAGACGCACAGGTCACCCCCCTTCGAGTGTCCAAGCAAACCAATTCCTGGACCTTTAACCTAGAGGTGAGAGAAGAGAAACCACGAGCAGTGAACCATGGCATGCCACTTCTTTAATATGTTGCCACGTTTGCAGCTCTGTCTGTCTCATATTTGGACCCCACCTACATCTGAGGTCCTGTGCGCAGGGCCCATGTCTGAGGGATCCTGGGCACTGTTCTGTGCTTGATTTATGATCCTAAGCCCTACTGAGACTGCAGCATCATCCTAACAAAGCTACAAGGTTCAGTGCTGAAACAGAGAGTGCAGCTGTGCTTGCAAATGTGCAGTCCCAGATTCACTTTACCTATAATGCAGTTGAGAGAAGAAGAGAGAAAGAGCAGGAAAGGCCTCCTCTGCTTTCTTTCAGTGCAAAATGCTCAAAGTCAGCAATGACTATGATATTGTCATCAATTATATTAATGTATTTCTTATATTCAAGGTTCCCATATTAAGAAGCGGACGTAGGGTAGCAGGCTCCACATGAGCTGCTCTCATGCTTCTCTAGAATGCTTGGTATCTAACTCACAGGAAGTAGTCTGAGGTAGCTTACTCATTAAAAGTTATCTTAAAAATATAACCTATTAAGACCATTTTTCTAAGAGAATTGTACAGTCCCCTGGAGTCAGTCTAGACTAGGTTACCTTCATTTTCTTTTACACAAGGCAAATTAACTAGAATAGAAAAGTTAAATGACCTTACTGGGTGCTGAAAACCTGTAAGGATACTGGAAGAAGGTTAGCTAATACCACAACTCTCCAATATCCAAAGACTCTCAGGGGCAAATAGGCTCTGAGTCAGCATCAAAATTTAATACCTTCTGTATCTTATCACCAGTGTAATAGGCTTCAAACCCACTCACTTTGAAATACGGGAAGGGGGAAATTAGAGAATATGGCTGAAACTTTGCAACACATTAAAAACACAGTGAGAATAGCAGTGGAGTTGTTAATAGAAGGCAATGGTACTGTACTGCTCTCAAGGGAAAAAGTGCAGAGGGAAGCAATTCTCAGATTTTTTGGGGCAGAGAGGTGGCATGAGCAGTTAGGGCTAAGATGACTAAAAAGCAGCTAAGACCTTTAACAACTACTCATATTTCTGAGGCTGAGGAAGGTATTTTTTTTCATTCTCCAGAGAAACCAAGTGTTGGTTTTTGCAGTTCTAGCTACTGTCACTCGCAGCTACTTATAAGGACATGCAGAATTGAGCAGGGTTCTCTTCCAAGAGGTACTGAATTAGAAGGATTCCTAAGTGCACAACTAGCTACTAAAACCCACATTTATCAAATACCAACATTTGGAGTGATTTTAACAGCTTATAAAATACACAGCATCAATTATGTATTGGTGGACTTCCTTGAGTTTCCTTGGTTTCCCTGAGACCTGGATCACAGAAGGTTATTATGTGATCCACAGCTGAAAAGGACAATTAGTTCTGAAGGACATTCTGCAGAGCATAAATCTAAAATCCCCACTGCAAGTCCAGTAAGCCTCCAGGAAACTAGCACCCTAGTAATGACACTGGGTTGAATGGAGCAAAAATTACCAGTATGTGACCAATGTGTCACTCTTTCACCTGATTAGTTCAAAAGGAAGAGTTGGAACAATCTGCCAGAGAGCCATTATGATGGGAGTTAAAGATATAAAACAAATTAATAACAGCCAACTCAACAGCTATGCTATTTTAAGTAGAGCAGCTCTGCTGCCTCTGCAGTCGGACAGGACCTAACTAATGAGAGTTCACTGTAGTGAGAGTCAATGAACAAACCAACCTGAGTGTGTTGTAACATATAGTTTACAGCTTCTTCAAAATATTCCAGGTGGAATTCCTTCATCCCTTTGGGCAGATCTTCATAGCCGTAGAAAGCCAGAGCCAGCACAGCAAAGCCGTGGTTGGCCAGCAGGCATGCCCTGTATTCAGGGAGTCCTCCTCCAGTTCCATACAAGTCAATAATTCCTGGAAAGGGGCCACTTCCTGAGAGAGACCACATAACAGGACACATTAACCCACAATTTTTAATTTATATTCCAAATTCATAGGCCTGGGAATGTGTCTTAAAAACAAACAAACAAAAAAAACCCCAAAACAAAAAACCCCCAAACACCCCCCCCCCCAGAAAAAAAAAATCAGCCCAGCAGCAGAATGGTATTGAGGGTCCTAAATTACTGTGACAGTTTTAGTGAAATGGCTGCATTGCTGCAAGATGAAACAAACTAGCACAAATTAGCAGGTCTGCTAATATTTTAGATAACATCAAGGAACAGGCAGCTGGAAAAGAGGGAATCTTTTGAGAGTCACAACTAGTTCTCTGTATCATGTAAATTCACTGCAAATGTATCAAGCTCTGCTGCAAAAATACCCAGAAGGCTTCTCCTTAGTGCATTTCTTGGAAGGCTGATCCAAAAAAATCTCATCTATCTCATCTTCTCATGATTCCAGCTTCTCAATTTTAGTGTAAATGCACCTCAGTCATTTATTCTGGGATTAAGAGAAGAAAGTATTTGAAACCAGCCTTGCTTACCTGGTAAGGGAAGCATTATGTTAGGTTCATCATGGGACAGGGACTGAAGTCCAGAGCTGAGAGGGTTTGCTGCAAAGTACTAACAAACTAGAAAGGAGGAAGCCAAGAGGGAGACTTCCATTCCTGCTCAGGAGGGAGGGTGAGGCATCCCTGAGGTGTCTGCAGATTAACATCAAACGTGGCTAACAAGCAAGAACTAGAAATTCACCTCCAGCCTCAAGGAGACAGATAAAGTCAGAGCAGTCAGAGCTCAGGGCACTGGCTGGCACAGCATGTATGATTTTAGCACTGTCATGAAAGAGTTATCCAGGACAGACAGGAAAGAAAAGGGAGAGGGGAAGGCATACGCTACATAGAAGAGCTCTCTGAGTACATGGGGCTCCAGAGACATGCTTGGTGAAAACCTCTGTATCACAGGGGGAAAGAAAGGTGGGATTGGTGGGGGTGTGGCTACCAGAGAACCAAGGGAATGCAAGAAATGAGGTTTCCTACAGAAAAGTAGCAGAAATCTGAACAGCTGACGGAAGGACAACACAGCATTTGTCAGGCAATCTGAAAACCTCATAGGCCCTTTTCATTATTTTCTGACAAAAATACTGCCAGGGCAAGTCTGCCCAATGTTTTTCTTGACCTTCTGCTCACAAACAGGGACAAACTGGGGGACAAGTGTGGAAGCAAAAGGCAACTTGGGCTACAGCAATTAGGACATTACTAAGTTCAGGATGTATGAAGAGGCTGGAAAGAGAAGCCATAGGCTTGAACTGTACAGTTTAGGAGAGCAGTCTTCCACTTACTCAAAAGAATTACCACCTGAATTTCCTGGATAACAGCCAGGTAGAGGAAAGGTACCTTGAAGACTGGCCGACACCACCTCCCACGGCATTGGGAACAAAAAGTGTACTGTGATTAATACCTTCATGTCTAATAAAAGTCAGTTAAACACACATGTCCTTCACGACATCAGCTGCTCTGTGTGAGGAGTACGGCCAGCAGAGCACAGCTGGTTGGGCTGATGAGGCCACTCCCTGAGGAGTGTCCAGCGCCTACTGGCAAGAGGCAGTTCCCCCTTGTCTTCTGCCTGGTACGAGGGTCCAGGGGAGCCTGGAGGCGGTCTGGCTCCGGGCCTGGGAGTGCGGGGCCGAAAGTAGAGGCAACACCGCGGGAGAAGGAGCCCGGCATGGCCGGTACTCACCGGGGGGCAGGAAAAGCGTCGCCCGGATCCTTCCCTCTCGCACCGGGACTCTCCGCACCCCGTCCCGCAGGAACGCCCGCTCGTGCTGCGCCTGGGCCAGGAGGCGCCCGGGGCGCTCCGCATGGCCCTCAAACACCTCCAGCTGCAGGAGGAAGGGGCTCTGCACGTCCCGCTTTACCAGCCGCCAGAAAGGCTTCTGGGGCTGCAAAGCCCAGAGCAGCCCCATGGGCTCCAGGCCGGAGAAGCTGCCTCCCGGCAGCGCAGGACTACGGGCGAGGTCCAGCTGCCCGTCGTCGCCCGCCTGGTAGCGGGCGCTGGCCTGGAAGAGCTCTCCGGTCTCGTCCCGCAAGGACGTCCGCAGCGTGACCTGCTGCCGCGGGCCGAGGCCCTGCACGGCGATGGCCAGCGGCTCATCGAAGAGGCTGCGGGCGGCAGGCGACAGGCGGATGGAGGGGGCCATGGAGGAGAGCGCCTGGGCGGGGGCTGTCCCGGGACTCCACGCGGGGCTGCGGCTCCGTGGGGCTGCAGGCGCGGGGCCGGGCCAGGGCAGCCGCCTCTGCCAGGCTCGGGAGCTGGCCCGGCACAGGGAGCGGGCACGAACCTGCCACATAGCTTCGGGTCCTGCCTCTGGGGGCGGATTCTGGGGCAGATCCTCACGGGACCAGGGCCGGGCTCGGGCCCGGAGTGCCGCTGGCACGCCCCGGCGGGGAGGAGCGGGGCGGTAGCTTCCTTGTCCCGCCCGCCTGCTTCCCTCCTGCCTGCTTGCGTGCTGCCAATTTTCGTGCTTCCTTACTTCCCTGCATACTTGCCTCTTCGCCTCCTCTTCTGTCTTCCCCCCGCTGCCTTCCCCGGCTGTGGGAGGGTTCATCCAAAGGCTGCCTAGCCCTTGAAACCCGTCTGGGCCTCGGCGAGCTCCTCGGTGTTCCCCCGAACTCTCCCGGGCCGGGCAGTGGCTGCGGGCAGGAAACGTGGGGAGAGGACGAGCAGGTATGTTGACGAGCCGCCGAGCAGAATGGCAGTCGGAATTCACTGGACAGGGAAGGGTCGGTGTGGGACAGACCGCACAGACATGGGACAGCTCTGCCCGTCACGGCCGAGCTGTGCTGTGCCGCTCGGCCAAGGGACCGCAGCGAGGGCCAGCCCCAACCGAGGTGGAGAGAAGCTACACCAGCACTAGCTCGCCATTGCTTCTTGTCTCTTTGCTGGCTCTGTTTCTTTGTTCGTTACCCCAGGGCACGGGCAAGGCGAGTTATGTCTCCACCAGGCTCTGCCCGGCCTAGGCAGCTGCACAGCCAGGTGTATTAGGAAGGATGGTCAGGGATAAGTAGGTCACGAAACACCTGGCTCTTCTAATAACAGATTGTGGAAGGGTTTAAAAAAGAAGGTCATTCAGTCCATCTTACACAGAGATGGATCTTCTGATCCAAAAGGAACTGCAGAGGGAGATCTGTTTCCTGAAGCTCCCAGACTCTTCCTGGGACGATGCAAGCAGGGGTGCCTCGTGCTCTGAGCTCCTTGGGTCTGTCTTAGAGGTGAAAGAGGTGGAAGCATCTAAGGGAATCCCGAGCATTGTCCTAACTGGAAATATTAAGTGGTCAGAGATATTGGGCAGAGTCTCAGCAATCTTTCATTCACCATTTAAATTACCCTTTCTCTCCAAACAGGTGAGGTGTTTTGTCATCTAGCATTTGGGTATGTTGTCTGGTGTCCAGCCCTGAATGTGTGGTAACTACTCCTATTGTTGAGAGCAACACTCTGTGGCTTACACTACTGGATTTGATCATGGGCTTGACTATATGTGAGAGCAGATGCTAAGGGAAAGAGTCCTGGAGGCTTCAGCAACATTCCTTCTCCTCCATGCTTGGTGACACAAGAGCTGTGGAAGAGAGTGAAGGTAAGGGGGCCATGTACCTGTCTGCTATGGTCTCCTGTTCCCACCTGGGCAATCTTTGATCCTAAGTTGCTGCAAGGTTTCTTAAGCCTTCACCCTGGGATGAGAAAGTAAAGTTGCAAAACTTGCTTCTAACCAAAACAAAGCAAAAGACTCCATAGCTTTCAAATATCAGTCTCTTTATTACAATTCTCACCCCAGTAACAAAGATTCAAATGTTCCTCATCATGTGGGAGAAGATCAAAATGGCTGAAATTCAACAAAAAGTTTTTTTGCATGACATCTTGGGGCCAGAAATATCCATGAGCCACAGCACTTCCTTCTTGAAGGGAAGATGGAAAGAAGGCACAAAAGGCAAATGACATTTCCCAAGGCTTAAACAGCCCCGCATCCTGGATATAGCAGCCATTCTTACACACTCCCAGCAGCACAGAGGTCAGAGACATTTCCATTTGCAATGACACATTCACCATAAGAGCAGTGAAATCCCTGCTCCAAAATTGTCATTAGAGACAGTTAGTATGACCTGAGGATAGCACATGCGTGTAGAGACCACAGTGACATGGAAAGAGCACTGTCAAGTATTAGAGGAATAGAAACCACCCAAGAAAGGTAACTGTGCATTTTGCACGTGACCTGTTCCATCCAAGACTAATGCAAAACCCACCATTCCTTTTCTTGACACTTGAGCAAAAAGGTTGAGGGGGGAACAGAAAAGGCAAACCCATTTCTTTTCTGTGTTATGGGTGTGCAAAGTCATGGAAGGTACTGTAGTTGTCCTGGTACAGCTGTGACAAGGTTTGACCTGATAACTGTAGCAGAATTTATCAGATCTGGTTGTTGAAAATGGCGTGTTGCTTGCACGTTCTTTGTTGCACATTAATTACCAATTAAATACTTCTGGAAAAAAGCCTGGATCTGTGACCAAGCATGAACCTGAGCTTTAGAATAAGCCCTGAGCTCCCCACCCAGGACTGCCCGCTTGTGAAAAACGGGGTGGCTTCCTATGGGGTACAAAGGGAAAAAGGGAGGGTCTATGCAGTGCCCTGTTCCAGGGTAGGAGAGGATCTGAAAACTTTCCTTCCCTTGAGCCTGCAGAAGCTTGCAGACTTCAGTAGCATGATATTCACTTTTGACAACACGGTCGTCTTGTCCCACAATGAATAGGAGCTGTGCCTCAGCCTTCTCTAGTGGGATCCGGCTTTGGTTGCCAGGGGCTTGAAAGGGATCATCCATGACATCAGAATAATCAAGAAACTTGGAATTGGTGGCCTTGGCTTTGTGTTCATATAAGGTCACAGTGGGGATGATTTTTTCCTTGTAAGAGAAAGGAATACATGTAGCAGCAACAGGGGCATTGAGGGAAGCAACAGCCATGATGTTCTTCAGGAAGGCAGCCATAGCAAGGGACACTTCAGCCCCTTTGGAGAAACCAAGCAGGCCAACCCCTGGCCCCTTCACCTGGGAGAAAGGAGGAAATGCTCATCAGTGCTGAGCTGAAAACCACAACAGCTGGTTCATGGAGGGGAAGATTGTCTAATGCTGAGACTTTGCAAAACCACATGAAGAAAGTGATGGCAATAATTACTTTTTTTTCTGGACAATTGATGGGCACACCCTCCCACACCCCCTATACTTCCTCCTCACACTGTACTTCAAACCACTCACATGCAGAATGTTCCCTGGTGTCCTGAAATCAGCCAGGTGTGGGGAGACGTGATTTCATCCATCTGGAGACAACTTGTAGGTCACAGCTATAAGTTATTAGTCTTAGACCATTGCAGATGGTTTTTACTTTTCACTCTTGAGACTATAGGATGACATTTGGTGGCAACTCATGAAGGCTTTCTCCTGCACACACTTCCCACCTGGTTACATCTGATCTGTCTCTTGTGATGTTGCTTTGCGATCTCTTCCCATCCCCCTTCCAGTGCATATAGACTTGCCCCTTCTCTTTCCTAGGACTCAGACCCCCAAAACCCTTGGAAAGGCCAGCTCTGCCAGGTGAGTATTTCTGCAACTTCCTCCAAAGATGACTGGGGCAAAGTGAGAGGGCTTTACAGGAGCAGTTCCTGGAACCCAGAGGAGATGGGTGTTCCTACCTGTGGGTGCTGCAGCATATAGTTCACTGCCTCTTCAAAATATTCCAAGTGGAGTTCCTTTGGTTTCTGGGGCAGATCCTCAAATTGATAATAAGCCAGGGCCAGTGTGGCAAAGCCGTGATTGGCCAGCAGGCTTGCTCTGGGCTCTAAAAGGCCTCCTCCAAGTCCATCTATATCAATGATCCCTGGAAAGGTGTCTTCTCCTGGAGCAAAGAAGACAAAGATCAGAATTGCCTGAAACGACTCCTTTCAATATTTCTCTAGTTTGGAATGCATCAAACAAGGTACCAGACAGGAACTGCAGAAAAGCGTCTTTTGGGGAAAAGACATGATCAATCAGCTGTGCAGTGTCAGCCCCTGAAAAAATTTTACTGTGTTGCAGAGGAAAAAAGTGCAGGAGCAGAACCTCATAGGTAAGGTGCAAACCCTTATTTGTTTTAGGAATCAGCAGTACTGTGCATTGTGCTTTGGTAAATCTTTGGTAAAAGAATCTTGTCCCAAATTCTCTTCCTGTAAGTAGCCCTGTAACAACAAGCTCTTCACCTACTGCTATAAAAATTCTCAAGGTATCGTGGTTTGATAGATGCAATGCAAACTAGAAACTGTAAGCTTTTTTGTTTGTATTGTGGCTTTTTAATATCTGGGATCCCCTGAAAAGCTGTAAGCGACCCAAACCAGTACTTTGTTTCTTTGCCAGTCATGTCTAGCAGCAGTCAGTATCAAATTTTGCACACCATGCCACAAGTATCTCAGTGGATGATCAGCAGATCTCTGTTTGGATCTTTCTTGGTCCAGGATGCTCTTTTCCTCATCCTGGGAGAATCCTGAACCTGTCCAGACAGTGCAGGGAAAGAGAATGCTTTGCATGTTGCATTCCTTGAACCTGATTTGTTTTGGGACTGCAACCTGCAGAAGAACTTCACAAGCCGCAGGGCAGAGAAGGTGACGCTGGACCTGTTGGGGAGTGGAGAAGATCTAGCTCACTTCCTGACCTACTTCTGGCTTCAGGAGAGCCACAGGCCTGAGTGGGCTCATGCCTCCCACCCTTTGAGGATGCCCTTCTACCACAGTCTCACACCCTGCACCACAGTGGCCCGTGTATCTGCAGATCAGGCTGCAGGTGGAAGGTGAGAATGTGTTGCAAGGTGTCACAGAGGTGAGGAGAGAGAGAAAGAGCACAGCATCTGTTCACTCTCTGCCTTGGACCAAGGAGAGCCCTGCCATCAAAAGAGCTGCTGTGCTTTTCCTTCTGTGGCTGTTTGCATTTAGGCAACAGCACATCTACTGGCTCTTCATAGGCTGTGAGCACTCAGAGCAGTGGCTGTGTGGCCAGGGGCCAGGAGTGCAGTTGTCTGTGGCCCATGGCTCTCTGCATTTGGCAGGGCTCTGTGGACTTGCACTGAACAAGCCCAGAAAAGGTGGTACAGCTGAATAAGGCTGTGGGGGTGCTCAGGGGATGTGTGACTGTAGCAAAAGCCCTTTGAGCTCTCTGCCTCTACATGGCCTTAGGTAGTTTGCTGAGAACTATCCAACTCTTGGATCTGAGCGTGGAGATGCATGGTGTACAGAGCAGGCTCAGGAACTGAAAATCATGATGTGGTATCTCAGTGCAGGACAATTTGAGTGTGGTGAAATCGTGGTTGTGAAACACATCTCCAAATAGAGCTAAGAGAAATACTGACTACAGACCTAGCTTACAGTCTTGCTAAGCTGAAGCTTGTTTGTGATGCCAGTAGGATGGAGATAAATGCTTTTAATCCTGTGCCTAGGAAACAATCCAAAGTGCCAGAGAATGTGTGGCAAGGGCTTATTTTAAAAAACAGGCAAAAGGTGGAGGTCAGGGGAGTCAGAGGAAATGCACCAGCATTTGACTTATCCTAAGTGCCTCGGCTCAGGGGAAGTGGGACATTTTGGATATTAAGTGTATGCAGGTGGCTTCTTCCCTCTCCTGGTCAGCAGGTGGGGGTAGAGGTGAGGCAGGGGAGGGAGTCCTGGTCTTGTTGTAGGTGAGATGCTAAATCTATGAAATCAGCCTTCCCACACCCTGGACCCCTAGCAGGGAAGTCTTGGTGTGGCTGCCCAGAAGATGCTAGAGATAGGTGGTGTCTTGGGCAATCCTTACATCTCAGAAAGGTGCTCTGCACCCTTTCCGGAGCAATTAAATAATTGTCTTTTCCTGCTGGAAAGATTTATTCCCTGTAAATTTTCTTGAGCCCCTCCTTTTCCCTCTTTCACAAACTGATGATGTTCACCCCAAATGTGGTGGGCCGTGGTCACCGAATAGTTACTATAGTTAGTTGCTATTGGGGGAGGAGGGAAAAGGATTCCCCACGTTCTCCCAGTGAGTAAGAATGCCAGTGACTGTCACTGAGCCCTTCCCCACCACTCTCTTCTGCAGCTTCTTGCCCAGCAGCTCTCCTGGCACACTCATATTCACGTCTTGTGAATTTCTGCATTTTTTTTTTTTTTAAAAACAAACAAACAAATAAAACCCACCCCAAAAAAAACCCCACTCAAGCCTCGGGTAAGAATGGTTATTCCTCTGCCTTCTGCAACCGTGTCCTGGCACATGCATGGGCTGGTGAATTGGAAAGGATGGTCAGGCTGGCCATTGGCATGGGAGGGGCAAGGGAAGGATGAGGGAAAAGACATGGGGCTTTACTGGACTCCTTCACAGAGGTCATGGAACAATTTTCACTAACGAAACACCGGTTCAGAGAAAGCAGGATGGCTGCGGTTGGTACTCACCGGGGGGCAGGAAAAGCGTCGCCCGGATCCTTCCCTCTCGCACCGGGACTCTCCGCACCCCGTCCCGCAGGAACGCCCGCTCGTGCTGCGCCTGGGCCAGGAGGCGCCCGGGGCGCTCCGCATGGCCCTCAAACACCTCCAGCTGCAGGAGGAAGGGGCTCTGCACGTCCCGCTTTACCAGCCGCCAGAAAGGCTTCTGGGGCTGCAAAGCCCAGAGCAGCCCCATGGGCTCCAGGCCGGAGAAGCTGCCTCCCGGCAGCGCAGGACTACGGGCGAGGTCCAGCTGCCCGTCGTCGCCCGCCTGGTAGCGGGCGCTGGCCTGGAAGAGCTCTCCGGTCTCGTCCCGCAAGGACGTCCGCAGCGTGACCTGCTGCCGCGGGCCGAGGCCCTGCACGGCGATGGCCAGCGGCTCATCGAAGAGGCTGCGGGCGGCAGGCGACAGGCGGATGGAGGGGGCCATGGAGGAGAGCGCCCGGGCGGGGGCTGTCCCGGGACTCCACGCGGGGCTGCGGCTCCGTGGGGCTGCAGGAGTGGGGTCCGGCCAGGGCAGCCGCCTCTGCCAGGCTCGGGAGCTGGCCCGGCACAGGGAGCGGGTATGAGCCTGCCACATAGCTCCGGAGTTGTTGAGTACACTGTGTCTGCATTCAAGCTGAGGCTTCCTCTATAAATGCAGTTTCCCACACACAGGCGAGGGGAGGGGAATTGAGGCAGGAATGGTGTGGGCACACACGTTCTGGGAGATGCCAATTTGCCTGGAGCCACTGCTGCACCCCTGCCAGCACCCACGGCAGGGCGGGATCATCACAGCTGATCTCTTGACACTGATGGAACATCTCAGCTCAAAGAAGAGAAAGCTCCACGGACACCTTATTGCAACCTTTCAGTACCTGAAGGAGGCCTGTAAGATGGGGACAAATTGATTAGTAGGGCAATGGCTTTAAACTAAAAGGCAGTTGATACAGATGAGACATAAGGTAGAGGGTTTTTTTACAATGAGGGTGGTAAAACACTGTCCCAGATTGCCCAGAGAGGCGATGGATGTCCCATGCCTGAAAACATCCAAGACCAGGCAATCTGATCCTGTTGAAGATGTCTCTGCTTATTGCAGGGGGGTTGGACTATATGACATTTAAGGTCCCTTTCAACCCGAACTATTCTATGATACTATGCTCTCCAAAACGCAGCTGCTCTCTCCAGACACTTGTTGATGCATAGTGTTTATCTGCTGTGATGAAAGTTCTCTACAGCAGGCCTTCTGGACTGGACACAGGCACAGGCACAGCTGCAACTCTCCTTCCTGGGTTTCTTCAGCAGGCTCTGTCTTTTTTCCCCACAAACTCAGCCAAGCTGCAGGCCTGGGAACATCTCAGACAGAGACAGCCCATCTGGCCCAGCACGGCTCTCCCGGCATTTCTTGGGATATGCAGTCTTGCACCTTTTGTGCGATGACAGCACCTGGCATGGCCATGAGCTACTCCAAGACTTATGTTCCTCCCTGTCTCCTGCTCTGTCATGTTCTCTTCTAGCCCATGCCCAAACAGAGCCTTACCCATGCTAGGGCAGGCCCAGAGGTGTCAGACAGTGCTGCTGATAACATCTGTTATGAAACATGCTGGGCAGGGAAGTGCTACAATGGGGACGCCCAGGTACTGAAGACGTGACAGGGCTGAGGCAGCTGCTGGATCTGAGGTTTGCCCAAGGTGTACCAGGCTGGCCTGGAGGACACCTGCAAAACGGAGAAACCCGGGACTGCTGGTTCAGCCAGCGCAGGGCGATGTTGTTCACAAAGGAGGTGGCAGCCCTCCAGGTCTGACAGAAATGGTGCTCTGGTCCCTGGTTTTGTCCTTACAAAGCAATTGGGGGTGCTGGGGGCAGTTCATTGTACACAGATATTTTGGAGTGAGTGTGACTTCTCTACTGAGGAGGGGCAGCAGGCCCTCAGGGCCTTTCCACCAACAGGGCCCTTGATCCACCCTAGGATGGGAGAGCGGTCAAGATGCAAAACCTGCTTCTGACCAAAGCACAGCAAGTGACTACATGGCTTTCAAATATCAGTCTCTTCATTACAATTCTCATCCCAATAACAAAGAATGCAAACAACCTTTCCCAAGGCTTAAACAGAGACAGCCCAGCATCCTGGATATAGCAGCCATTCTTACACACTCCCAGCAGCACAGAGGTCAGAGACATTTCCATTTGCAATGACACATTCACCATAAGAGCAGTGAAATCCCTGCTCCAAAATTGTCATTAGAGACAGTTAGTATGACCTGAGGATAGCACATGCATGTAGAGACCACAGTGACATGGAAAGAGCACTGTCAAGTATTAGAGGAATAGAATCCACCCAAGAAAGGTATCTGTGCATTTTGCACGTGACCTGTTCCATCCAAGACTAATGCAAAACCCACCATTCCTTTTCTTGACACTTGAGCAAAAAGGTTGAGGGGGGAACAGAAAAGGCAAACCCACTTCTTTTCTGTGTTATGGGTGTGCAAAGTCATGGAAGGTACTGTAGTTGTCCTGGTACAGCTGTGACAAGGTTTGACCTGATAACTGTAGCAGAATTTGTCAGATCTGGTTGTTGAAAATGGCGTGTTACTTGCACGTTCTTTGTTGCACATTAATTACCAATTAAATACTTTTGGAAAAAAGCCTGGATCTGTGACCAAGCATGAACCTGAGCTTTAGAATAAGCCCTGAGCTCCCCACCCAGGACTGCCCGCTTGTGAAAAACGGGGTGGCTTCCTATGGGGTACAAAGGGAAAAAGGGAGGGTCTATGCAGTGCCTTGTTCCAGGGTAGGAGAGGATCTGAAAATTTTCCTTCCCTTGAGCCTGCAGAAGCTTGCAGACTTCAGTAGCATGATATTCACTTTTGACAACACGGTCGTCTTGTCCCACAATGAATAGGAGCTGTGCCTCAGCCTTCTCTAGTGGGATCCGGCTTTGGTTGCCAGGGGCTTGAAAGGGATCATCCATGACATCAGAATAATCAAGAAACTTGGAATTGGTGGCCTTGGCTTTGTGTTCATATAAGGTGACAGTGTGGGTTTTTATCCTTGGTAGCAGAGAGAAATCAATGTAACAGTCACAGAGGGAATGTTCCTATTGCTTTACACAAAGGGAATGCTTCCCACTGGTGAAGCAACAGCCATGATGTTCTTCAGGAAGGCAGCCATGGCAAGGGACACTTCAGCCCCTTTGGAGAAACCAAGCAGGCCAACCCCTGGCCCCTTCACCTGGGAGAAAGGAGGAAATGCTCATCAGTGCTGAGCTGAAAAGATTCATGGAGGGGAAGATTTTTCTAATGCTGAGAGTTTGCAAAACCGCACGAAGAATGTGACAGCAATATTTACTTTTTCTTCTGAACAAATGACAGGCATCTCCTACACAAAAATTTTTTCTATTTCCATGCAAAATGTTCCCATTTGATAGCCAAAAGAGAACAAGCACAATGACACCATTTGAGCTCTGGTTGCAAGAGAAAAGTAAGATTATTTAGAGCTAATGTGGAAATGTTTTGGTAGTGGGAGGCTGTAAGAAGAGATTGGCGTTCCCCTGTATTGAACAGAGACAGTTTCAGCCAGCTCAGAGATGCCCCTGATGCTGTCCAAAGAGGGGTGGGAGGTGTTCTTCATTTTGTTTTTATATCTCACTGTCTACTCTGTTATTTACTGGCAATAAATTAAATTAATCTTCTCTAAATCAAGTCTCTTTTCCCATGATGTTGGGCAAAATATTGATGAATTACTCCCTGCCCTTATCTTGACCTGTAAGGTTTCTCTTCTTAGTTTCTCCACCTCTCCTCTTGCTAAACAGAAAGAGTGGCTTGGCAGATATCCAACAGCCAGCCAAGGTCAACCCCCCACCTTTGGCCACCAGTAAAGGCTTTTTTCTTTATATTTTCTAGACTAAACGTTCACGTGTGGGCACGTGGTGACAATTCATGAAAGTTGCTTCTAAAAATGGTGTTTCTTCTCCACAACCTCCCCACATTGTTAGGTCTCAGTCACTGAGATGGTGGTATCTGAAAAGTACCCATGCTCTGCCCTTCCAGTGCATATCTGTTTGATCCTTTCCTAGGTGAGCATTCTGGCAGATGCTAGCTAAACCAGATGATTATTTCTGCAGCTTTTTTGAAAGTGGCAAAGTGACTTGTGAGACTACCAACTCCTCACTTTTTGTGCCCCATGTAGTTGCTGTGAAACTCAACGATCCTTATGTCCTTCAAAAAGATGCTGTTCCTATGCCCCAAGGGTCTCATTATGAGAGCAAATAAAGGCTTACTCTCTCAAAACTCTCCTGACCCGCTCCTCTCTGCTTGCAAAAATCGGTGGATGTGCTCCCTGGCATCTTCATTTGTGTTTCTGCACTGCTCGGAAGCCCGTGAAGAAACCCTCAGCATGGTTCTTGCCTTACAGCATGCAGAACATTCCCCTCCAATAGCCACAGTGTGGCCTCTGGAGGACACGACACTGCCCCATGCCTTTGGTGCCTGTGCTGTGCTGTGCTGTCTGTACAACATGGCCTTCAGGCCTGTGCTGTCCTGCACAGATCCCAAGCCATGCAGAAAACTCAGCCAGCTCTTCCCTACAGAGGAGACCACAGGCAGCTCCCACCCAGGACCTGAGGTAACACCACTTATGTGGCCCTGGCCTTATCCAACAGTGCAGAAAGACATTCCCTTGCAGACACTGTTTCTGTTTGACTGTAGATATGCTAAGTACAGCTGTTTCCTTACACAAGAATCTTACAATACCTTAAAAGCCTGAAAGGGGACAATGAACCACGTCTGCATGACATGGGGAAATGCTTCTTTGCTTGGGGTTCTCAGCACCTAAAGGGATGTAAGATTAGTATTAGCTCTAATAAGTAGCATTTTTAAATACCTTACAAAATATAAGCACTTTTCTTACTGGGATCATAATGAACCACCACCTCCTAGTTCAAAAATTTTGGTATGCTCTGCAGGTCTCAGCAAGAAATACCTTTCTGCAGAAAGAAAATGAAAAAGAGAAACTCTGTGCCTGGCTAGCCCTGCGGAAATCTGTGAGGAGTACATGTAAACCTGTGTAGCCCAGGCAGGTTTCCCCAGAATTAAAAGCTGAGGAGGAGTTACCCAAATGCTCCACCCGAGCAGAACAGAGTCCAGGTAAAGGAAAAGCTAAGGGGATTTTATGCTATTTTTATGCTATCTTTGGTTGTCATTGAAGTGCTCAAAACAGACATGGGAGTGCTTGCAGCCATCACAGAAAGGGCTGCATGAACTCCTGGTGCAGCTCTGCACCACAGCCCCAAGCAGCAAAGCTGCAGTGCTGGTGCCTGTGGTTGCACATAGAGCACAGAGCAGCCCAGGAAGGGCACCACTGAGACACGAGATATTTACCAGGGATGTAAATGGTGGGGCAAGGATGGCTGACCCTCTGGTGAGGGTGAACAGACAGAGGGGTCAGAGGGTGAGTGTGCCAACAGCATTTCTGTTCAGCCACCAGTGATTCACAGAGCCAAGAGGCCTCGAGGGCACCTCAGCATGTTCTTGTGCAGCACCATTTTACACAGCCCAACTTTCAGTATTTAGCAACAGCATACAGGCAAAAGAAGAAAGGCTGGCATTGTTGTAAGTATGGGATCTTACTGGACATAGTGTACATTTAAATCCCAAACCATTACGAGTGCATGGGTGCTGTCTTGCAAAACCTGGATAACCCAAAAGCTCAGAGGAGTACAGCTATACCCTGCTCACTGTGGGTATAGCTTCAGGAGGCTTTAAACACAGAATATCCCTCTCCTGCTGACTGCTATGATAAAAGAGCATTGTGGAAAAGTGTTTCAGAGGTTTGCCAGTATTTATGGGAACTGACCACACAGCCACGCATGTATTCATGTAACTTGATAGGTCCTAAATTAAAACTATTTTCACCTAGCACAAAAAAAAACCCCCTCAAACACGTTGGAGGGTGCCCCACTTGCCTTGAAAGGACCAATAATTTCATTGCTAGGGGTTGCTGTGGGGAAACCAGTGAGGAAGGATATTTTATCTCTATTATTGAAAGGGAAGCAGGTGAGCCTGAAGCATTTCAAGTGCAGCAGATCAGGTTTGCTTGAGAAAATCTTGCTGCATCATTCAGCAAGGGCATGGCCACACAGGTGGGTGTAATTGCTCAAAGTGAGTGGGAGCTGCCTGCAGGCCCCACTTTTCGGAAGAGTAAACATGTGACCAAGAGATCTTTACAACACACCATGGGCCTGAAGGCCACACCATATATGCAGCATAGCACAGCAAAGGCACACAGAATGGTGACCATCACCAAATATGCCCATGAACAGTACTTCCTGCAGCTGAGCAGGTTGCTTTAAAATACTGTGAAAACACAATGATGATTTACAAGACGGCAAGAAAGTTCACAATTTTCCTGAACTTACTTAGGGTGTATTAACATGGCTGGTGAAAAGAAGATAACCAGTTCTTTTCTCTAGGCACTCAGCCATGCAGAACTCCTCCTAGAGCAAATACTTAATTTAATCTCTTGATTTCTCTACCCATGATGTAGACCTTCTACCCCCAGATGAGATGCTGAGACCTGAACTACTGATTCATATCCAGCAGGTGTAAAGCAAGACCAAGACAGAACATTTTCTAAACAAGTGTATGTTTATTTTGTAAAAAAATAGGAGTTAGACTTGTGCCAGAGGCTTCTTAGTAGTTAGAATACCCTTCTCAAACAGAAGTGTAGCTAGAGAAATCTTTTCCTCCAAGGTTTCACATGGAAGGTTATCCACAGTGACATGATTTGGATAGGAAGACAGGAGAAATTCAATACTGTCTGTATACTCGGGATCTAGCTCAAGGAACTTGGGTTCTTCCTTATGATACACTCTTGAGTTTTCTGTTGTGTAGTACAGCATCACACCTGCTTCTTCATTACACAGTCTAACGATGCCATGACGGAGCAGGCGTACTTCGGTGTCTTTTGTTATCAGGATATCAACATTGCGGGGGGCTCCATCTTGCCACCGGGCCGGGAAGCCATAGACACTCTGCTCCTTCTCACTTTGCGTGAGCACTGGAGGGAGACAGTCGTGAAGAAACGACTTGGCTCTCTGATCCACAGCAGCATCGATGGGTGCATAGTCAACCAGTTTCTTTAGCAGGCTCCGCACCTTCTCCACAAAGGCTGTTCGCCGAGCATCCACTGTGTCTGAGTTAGCGACCCCCATATACTGCAGGTAGTCCATGGGAAGCCCTCGTCGGTACTCCACATCTTCCTCCAGAGCCATCTGCAGGGCAGCTGGGATGAGCTTCTCCAGAAAGTCCCCCCACGAATTCCTCTGGTAGGAAGACACAGTGATGTGGAGCGAATGCGCATCAGGGAGACAGTCGCCCTGGTGGATAAAGCCACGTGGGAAGTACAGCAGGTCCCCGGCCTCCAGCACCGTCTCCAGCACAGGCTCGCCGAGTTCCGCCTGCGTGAGGTTTGCGCTGGAGAACTGGGGCAGCACCTCAGCATCCGTTCGGGGCCTGTAGACACGCCAGTGCTTCTTCCCCTCCAGCTGCAGCACGAAGGCTTCGATGTCATCATAGTGGGGGGCAAAGCCCTGGGTACCCGGGGGTGTGAGGTAGGTGTTCGCTCCTGCCATGCTGCCAAACTGCTCCTGCAGGATGGAGAGGAAGTGCCAGACGGTGGGGGAGAAGGCCTGCGGGCAGAGGAGGCGCAGGGAGCAGCCGTTCTGGTAGAAGTCCCACACGACAGCGGGCAGAGCTCTGCCGGAGGGGTTGTGCGTCTCCCGCACTCCCTCGGCATAGCTGGTCACATCCAGGTGGGTGCCGAAGTGAATCTCTCCTCCTCGCAGGGCGGCGTCGAAGTCGGCCGTGGAGAAGAGCCCCGCGTAGTAGCCGGGGTCGCCCCGCCGCACCAGCAGCGGCGTCCGCTCCCAGTGCCGCCCCAGGAACTCCGCCGGCGCCACCGGGGCCAGCAGCCAGCGGAAGAGCTCGGCCGCCCGCTGCCGGCTGTCCTCCAGCCGCGCCAGCCGCCGCAGCAGCTCGGACACACCGCCGCCGTCCTTCCCCGCCGGCCGCGGGCTGCCCGGCATCGCCTTGGGGCCGCCCCGCGGTTTCACGTCAGGCCCGGCGGCCGCCGCCTCAGGCCGAGGATCCACGGGGGCCTCCACGGGGAGCTCCATGGGGGCCTCCACGGGGAGCTCCACGGGGGCCTCCACGGGGAGCTCCACGGGGGCCTTCACGGGGGCCTCGACGGGGAGCTCCACGGGGATCTCCACGCGGCTCGGGGGCGCGGCGGGCGGCGGTGCCTTCGGCTCCGAGTCGCCGCCTCTCGCCCGGCCGCCCCTTAGGCGGGCCTTGGCCCGCTTGCGACCCACGGGCAGTGGGGCCCCGCGGCGGCGCCGCTCCATCCGCCCGGCCCCCGCCACCCGGCGGTACACGGCGAGTGCCGAGAGCCGCCCCAGCTCCCGTCGCTGCTCCGCCACCATCGCCGCCATGGCCGCCACGCCACGCCCTGCCGCTTCCGGCGGGAGGGCAGCGGGCATGGGATGGAGCCCGCGCGCCTGCCGCCGGAAGGACGCGTTGGAAGGGTACTTGTGGGGCGGTGTACAGATTGTCCTGTCTTTGTCATCTCCGCCGCTTAAAATGTCCTCGGTGTGTTTGCTTCCCCCGCCCCGCAGAAGAAAAGGAGAGGCGATTCCCCTTGGTACGATGCAGGCAGGTGTGTTCCGTGGCTGGGAAGCTTCGTTCTGGAAGTATGCTCACAGCACGTTCAGAAAGTTGGTTTTTATTTTCCTAAAGGTGTACCGTAAGGATATGCTTTAAGACAGCCTGGAATTACTTTGCAGCCTAATGAGGCGAGGTGAGGTGAGGTAACACTTATTTCATAAGGTCGTGTTGCACAAGGAATAGAAACCCAAATTGAATGGAGCCAGATCTTGTGTGCCATTCCCCCTCCCCTTTTCTTGTGCTTCTGATGGTGATGGCAGCTGAAAGGCTGTGTCATCTCAAGAGGATCCCCAAAACCCAAAGGACTGTCATGTCACATAGTGAGGGGTTTTTTGTTTGTTTGTATGTTTTTGTTTTCCAAATCCACTGGCTGTCTGATAACCTGGGCAGCCCTTTGTTTCCTGCCCATTTCTCTGGGAGGCCCGAGGCTTGCCAGAAGGCCGGCGTCAGTGGTGCTGCGCAGCCTGAGGGCTGCTCTGCGCTTCCAGAGCCTGCAGCTTCAGCGTAGGAAGCTTTGCTGCAGGGGTAGAACGAGACTGCTTGAGGCAAAGGTGAAAAACTGTAGGGGTTTGTATTGCTAGACTGTGTTTCTGATCACGAACAAGCTTCAGCTGAAGAAATTCACTATGCAGTACTTTTGTCAGAAGACTCTCTGATGAACTGCAGTAATTCATGGGAATGAATTTTGCATGAGAATTTCATCTCCAGAGGCTGCTGTGAGTCTAAAACATTTAACTGCAGCAATTATCCAAGTATGCCCAGGAAACCTCTGGTTCACAGGGTGTTATTAACCTCTCACAGATATGAATATCAGCTGCACACAACATGTTAAACAGCTAACATTCATAAGGCATGTGCAGATTTGCTGTGTGGGCTACTTAGTGTATCAGGCCTAGGATATAAAGCTGAAAAGAGAATTTTCACCTTTTGCCAGCTTTCAACCCAGACCTACAAAAAAATTTAAATTTTATCACAATTCGGGAGCAGAAATCAGTTAGGCTTGATGAGGGTAAGTTCAGGTGTTAAGTCTCAATTCTAGAATAGATGCAAATATCTTATAGGCTTAAGGTTGTTTGAATTGCCTTAAAAACAACACAAATCAGTCTCAGAGAACACTAATGCGTTCTAAGCAACGAAGGCCTTCTTTGTATATGTGCAAGAACAAGTATTTTATAAATTTGGAGGTGTTTTTCTGGCGGACTTCTTCGGGCACAGCCTTTGCAGCCAAAGCTGCGTGAAGAGCAACGGCGGTAGAAGACTGTCCTGTTTGTGCCGTGATGGTTTTTGTTAATGGAGACGGATTTTAGGCGTCACTTCAGCCTGATTTCGCGGCTGTACCTTTTCCGGCGTTGCCAGCAGGTGGCAGAGGCCGACCAGTGCTCTGCACCCCCGCGCTGGGAAACGCGCCCAGGGGACACCGCATCTGCCTGGCAAGGTGACCCGCGGGGTGGGGTTTACAGCGACAGGGCAGCGCAGGCAGCCTGTGCGTGCATGTGTAGACTGGAAGAGAAGGGCGAACTCTATTTCAATCCACTCTTTGTTTCCCCAAGGTTAAGCCCTGCTTACCAGAATAATCTTATCTGCTGAAACCATTTCAACAGAACTGGACCCTTAACAAAATCGAGATGCAAGCGCTTGAAATATGGTAAAAGTTAGGCCATTGTAGTCTTTAATTATATGTAAGTATGGCTAAACAGGCTTGTGAGGGGGAAGACTTTTGAAAAACCTGGACGTCTGGATTGTTATTTGTATTACTGCTTGATTTACTGGAGTGCAACTGATCCTTCTGAGAAGAAGCTGGGTGCTGTGCACAGAACCTGACCTGAGTTACACCAGGATATCTGTAATGACAGCAGCAAAGCTGTTCTGGATGTTTACCAGTACAGGGGGTTCAAAGTCTCATTTGAGGGCCCTGATCTTCATAGGAATGTCACTTTGTACTGCTGAAAGACAGTTGATTGACACTGGATTTTTTTTTTTGATGTATTACAATCTCTCAGCGAAGGAGACAGTGGAAAATAATAATGGTTAAATCTCTAGAACAAGAAAACATTTCTTTCAACAATTTAGTCTCTGTAATAATAAATGCTTTGAAGAATAAAGAATGTTGCTATTTTTCTGCATCACACAAGAAAGGGTTTTGACCTAGGGCAAAAAAAGAGAGCTTCCGTATCACTTACAGAGTACTCAGATAGTTGTTTAGCAGTAGCCACAAGTTTTACATGTTGTTTGCATTCATTGTCCAATATTTCAAGGGAATTTGTCTGAAGAAATAAGTGTCATGTACAGCTCTTTAAATAAGCAAAAGGAAAGTAATAGAGATCTCTGAATGATTAGGTGATCCCTAGCTGCTGTTCACAGAGAGAGAGTAGCAACTGGATTACTTTCTACAATTAAATTTCTTAATTAGAATTTAGCACAAAGTTACTTGGATTTTATGAACATGTAAGCTGCATTGCCAAGAGCCACATGTGTTTTATTTAAGAGGACATATAAATGTGGTGAGTACAAGGTATTAGAGAGTGACAAGTGACTTCAAACGAAGTAAGTAAATGGCACCTTAAAGAGATGCAGGGTTCATTTGGTATTTTAACCATATGGCATTCAAATAATGGAAATCTCCAATTTAAAGAGCAGTTTGGGTAAGACCTGATCCTGCAAAGCTATGAGTAGTCTTTACTAATGAGTGGAAAGGGCAAAATTCATTGCAGTTTCCTGTATATTGGATACTCAGTTGTTCACCACCATGCAAACTTCATGTTCCCAGTAAACCATTAATGTAAAACAGGCACTTTTAGAAAGTTAAGCCTAGCTTAATCGTTTTTCTCATTATTACTTTGCTGGCGACCTTCCTTTTGCACCATCAGTTTTGTTCTTATGCCAAAACCTGTACCTAGTAAGGATAAAGAGCATTTCAAGCCTTCACTAACAGGTTTGCTTAGCTGACAATCTTTCTCATACAGCCTTGCTACATCCACTATGTCATCACTGGAAGGACACTGGGTTGGATTGTGAAGCCTGCTTCTCGTTGTGAAAGCTGTAAAGTTCACTGCCAGATAACAAGACTGAAAGCTAATTCAGGAACTGTTTCTCAAGAGCTATCCTCTGGCCTCCCTCATCAGACTGAATGCACTCACTCACTGAAGCATCTTTTGGCAGCGGCTTTGGCCTCCCTCCAGCTGCTTCTCTCTTCTCGGGGATTTTCTGATTCAGTGACTGGTTGTGGTCTTTAATCCTGGTTATCTTGTACAAGGAGCCCCCCAGAGAAAGGAAGCCTTCCCTGCCATGGAACAGCCAAATTAAAGCACATTTGTAAAAATCATAATTAGAAATTATCTTTTTGGAGGTATTTGCACAGACATTTTCTTTTGTACCATGTGACACTAAAGAAGATACATTGGAATTAAAGCTGATTAAAATGATGTATTTAAGTAGGACCCTCGACTGAGTTTACTCACCCCCTTGACTGGGCATGTGTACTTTTAAATTTTGAAATAATTTTATGAAGGGTTTTGTGCTTTTATTAGATGCCATCTAGCATTTGGTAGCATTGAGCAGATACCATCTGCAGTGACTCCATAGGCTGTGATTAAATACAAAGCTGCAGACTTCAAGGCTGCAGCAGAAGGACAGAAATAAATGGCCGTGAGGAGAAAATCTCCATTCTAAAATGAAGGCAAAGAGAACCTGAATGAAATATTTGTCCTGTGGGATTAATCACATCTAAAGAACCAAGGTAGAAAGTACAGTCAAACTTCCTGCATAAACCACAGATATTGTACATACGTAATATCCTTTTGATGTGCACAGACCATGGCTCTTGACAAGCTGTTTGGCTGATGCTTTTCCATAGAAGACAGGTTTTAAAGGATTCTTGCTCTTCTAATCCTTTCTGTACCAATGGTGGCAACTGCATAGCTTTGCTCATGAAATACATTTATGCCCACTATTTCAAGATTAACATAGAGCTGTGCTAACATAGGGCAGCACTGCTCAACATTTGCTTCTCCTGTAAGCTTCTAGTCAGAAGCCTTGCAAAAAGACTTTACCTTTTGTTTCCTATACTGAAGTTTTTCTAAAGTATGCTGAAATTGCTTGCTCACCTCAGATGCAGCACTACCAAGATGGAAATACTATCCAAACAGAATGCCTTGGTTTAGCAACCATATTGGTTCAGATCTGCTCAGAGTATGACAGGAGAAAGCCCCTGTAGTACTTGCTTATTTGCTTCCCATAGTAGATATGTGTTGCTACTAGCCAATATGGCACCTTATAAAAGTACTTTTGGACATTTCCAGTGCTCATCCACACACACAAGCTCCTATTGTTTTGAATATATTGCCAAAAAGATGGAATTCCTCTTAGTGAGCATAAATATACATATGTGGTAGTATTTATACTGGTATGGCTTGTTCCTAGAAGGGATAATATTATGGTGTGATTAGAGAAAGGAGATTTAATCACTGACATTGTTTTAGATAACCAATAGGGAAGAACGATGTTAAGCCTCTGGGTATCTGCACTAGGGATAAAGGAGTTTGCATTGTCATGAATGTGGTATGATACATTCTCAGGTCCTTAGGGAATAGTGTACTCTCCTGCTGTCCCACTGAGTCCAGGAAGGATCTTGGCTAGAAAGGCACAGCTGACAGGAATCAGTGGGCATGACAGGAAGTCAAGTCCATTAATCCTGTGTATTACACAGGGAGCCCTGTTCCCAGTCCTAAAGAAAAGGTGATAAGGGGCAAATTGGGTTAGGTTTCTTGTTAGGTTTCTACGAAGTATCTTCCAATTCTTTGTTATCCATGAGGATCAAAGCATTTGAAGCATTGCTTCCAGTATCAGACCTTGGAGAAGTAATTTCTCCCCCTCCCATGGAAACGCTGTGGGAAGACTGAGTACACAGAACGTGCCTTGGTCCTGCAGCACAGCACTGTGAATGTGCAGCCTGCAATGCTGGATGCTCAGCGTGTACAGCTAAGTGACCTCTGGGGTCATCTTCCTTTCCTTTCCCACCACAGCCCCTTTCCCTTCAGTCACCAACGACCATATGGGGAGGTCAAGTTATCAGCTGAGCAGAGAAGCAGTAACAGCAACAAATGAATTTAGCTATCTAATAAATATTTGTAAAAGCTATAAATAGCTGAAGCATACATTAGATTTTATTTACAATAGCATGTCCTGGCCTTTCCCTTTGTACTTTTTATTTGGAAGTAGAGCTCCTCAATAATATGGGAATTGTTCATTTGGAATTAAGTTTTCATAAGAAATTAAGGGCACCATGCTTTACAAAACTTTCTGTCAGAAGTCCAGAGACCGTGAATAAGATGAAGTGTTACACTGAAGGTACTGGGAATGCAGTATTTTAAGTGCTGTGTTAAGTCAGGAATGTTTTTATAAAATCAGAAAAAAACTTAGGACTGGTAGAAATGTCTTATCCTCTAACAATTTTTGAATATTTGAGAGGGAAGGCAGCTCTCTGCCTTGATTTTGCTTTCCTTGGAAAGCAAAGGGATATGCCAAAAGATGTAAGGAGAATCCCTGCATCTTCGCAGTTTAATTTATGAACAAGGGATGACTTAGGGGTCAGAACATCAGTCTGAAACTCAGAGTCAGTGTCATACTCCTATTTCTGCCTGAGTACTTCCTATGTAAACTTGGTAAATGATTTTTGCACATGATGCTCTGAAATTCCCAGTGATTTCAGTTGCTTTGTTTTCTGGATGTTTGCCAGCTAGCATTATGGCCCGTGTTCTTTGTTGCTCTGTTTCTTTGCTTGATTCAGAAACAAAGAGGAATAAGGGGGATGGTGTATGCAGGGAGAATATAATAATGCAGAGAAACATAATGTAATCTTTGCATTTCAATTACCTTCATTTTTTTTTTTTTTTCAGCTGAATGCACCGGGAACTGTTCTGGCTTGCATTTTGGATGAGGCAGCTGCTTGAAAGTCTGGTGAGAGGAGGCAGCTGTTGGAAATATGCATTCCGGTTAAGGCGTTCAGGCCAAGCCCCGTATGTGCAGTCGCAAGGGTGCTGTTCCCAGAGGATTCCCCCGGGTAACTTCCCTTTGAAGCGCAGCCTCCCTGCTGAATTCAGCACCTGGTACTGTCTCCACTTTAAATATGGAGGCACGCTAGTGTTTTCTTGGGCCGAAGGAAGGATATCCCGAGAACACTGTGGTTCTCAGAAAGTCTGTCGTGGAGGTTAAAGGAGCCTGCTCGCGTTTTTCCTGCAAGCCTGGCCTCTGGCTGATGTAGAGCATCACGGTTTCTGGAGAGCTGGCATTAGCAGCACGTCTCACTGCAGCCCCCAGGGGAGGTCACCACATGTGGTTTATCGGGGGGAAACAAGGTGGCACTGGGGCTGCGGGAACCCTCCTCCTGGTGCCACCAGCGCCGCAGCCGTGAGGAGACAAGAACTGCGGATGAACCGAACCGGAGACGGGCGGTGGAAGGCGCATCCCCGCTTGGCGCGTCAGCGGACGCCAGCCGAAGGGTCCCCGAGAACCGGGCGGGTCCGGTCCCGGTCCCGGCAGCGGCCGCCGCCTTCCCGCCGCGCCGGCAGCCGAGCCCCGGGGGGGGCGGGCTCAGCGCCGCAGTGGCACCTCGGGCAGCCAATCCTGGCACGCTGTTCCCACAGCGTCAGCCAATCAGAACCGACAGCGAGAGATTGGGGGCGCCAAAGCCCCGGCGTGAATAAAACACCCGGGACCTGTGGGGGGGGGTTGGGCGGGGCCAAAGCTTTGACGGGCGGCTCCTCACACCAATCCGAAGGCCGGACTTCGGGACGCGTGGCCAATGGGCCGCCGGAGTGGGCGTGGCTGGCGGCGGGGGCGGGAGCGGCGGCCGGGGGGCGGGGGCGGAGCGGCGGCGGCGGCGGCGCTGCTCGGTGGCGACGGGCGGCGGAGGAGGCGCCGTAGGGAGGCGGCTGCGGGCAGCAGGTGAGCACGGCCGGGCCGCGATGCAGAGAAGGGCCTTCGCCGCGGCAGCCGGAGCCGCGGGCGGGCGCGACGGGGCCGTGCCAAATCCCGTGGGGCGCGGGTGGGTCCGACGGCGGGGGGGCGCCGGAGGCGGGGGGAGCCTGAGGGGCCGGAGGGAATGGAGGGGAGGGGTACCGGGGGAAAGTGCGTGCGGAGGCCGGGGGCGATGCGGGGGCGCCCTCCGGTCCCGCCCCGGCGGGGGGCGGTGGGGTGGGGCGCGATCCCCGGGGTGCGGTGGAGCGGGGGCCCGGCGCAGGTGGAGCCTGCGGGGGGCGGCCGCGGCACCGAAGGGCCCTGCGGGGAGCACCGAGCCGCCGGCCCGAGGGAGCGACCCCCGGGGCGGCGCCGCTTCATGGGGTTCTCCCGGGGCTGCCTCCTGTGCCTGCGGTCTCTCCTAGGCCTTGAATCCCGGCCAGGTTTCCGTCAGAGGGTCCCTCCGGCGCGGCCGCTCCCGGGCGCTTTGTATCGCTTGCCGCCCCTGCGTGGCCGTGGGAGCGAGTGGGAGCTCCGGGAGGCAGGGGCTTCCCCGAAACCCGCTGCCGCGGCTCAGCTGGGGCTGGGGCGCTGTGAAGTTCGGGAGGCGTCGGGACGAGGCTTTTGGGCGATGGTGCTGACGACCCAATCTGGCAGCGGGAGTTGTAGGGGAAAGGGCCCCCGTGAGCAGCGGGGCTCGTCTCTTTTCACCCGGTTCGTGGCTTGGCCGGTGCCTCAGTGCGTGTGCGGCAGCTCGCCAGGCTGCACAAAGGAACAGCCGGCGGGGTTCGGCCCGTCCTGCGGGCGCAAGAGGGATGGATGAGCAACAGCGTGCGGGGCGGGGGCTGCGGCGGGCCCGGGGAGCATCGCCCCGCTCCGTGCTCGGTCGGTCACGAAGGGTTAAAAGGCAGCTCCCGTTCGGAATGCCCTGAACTCCTTTTATTGCGCTCATGGAGATGAACAGTCTTCAAGAATGAAATTATGTATCCCTCACAGTAGTGTTAATGTCTTGGAGCAGCTCTGATCTACAACTCCTTCGGTCCAGTAGATTTATATAACCTGCTCATTAATGGTTTATGAAATTATAAGGGAGCTTTTCTGTGTGTTGCTGTGTTTTCTGTGTTATTGTCAATATTTCCTAATTCAGCTGTCCGGAGTAGGAGAAGCTTACGTTAAGGGATTTTGTTTTGCTCTCTTGTTTTGTATTTTTGATCATTCTGCATCTCGAGATAGGTTCTTGAATGAGGAGAGTGAGTAAAATGGAAGGCACAGTCATTCTCTTTGGCTACAGTAATAGTCTAGGTATGACTTGTAACAAAAAATGTAAATATTTAAATGGATTTCTGACTCAGTTCTATTTGACTTATTGATCTATGGTTACTGCTAAAATGGTCTTTATGATTATGCAGAAGTTAATAGTTACCATAGAGAAAGAGATTGTTTTTCTGTTCATCAGTGAGTGTTTTCCATTTCTTCATCTCTTGGCAATTGTCTGTGGAAGTGCTGTTTTTTTTTTGTTAGCAAAAGTCTTACAGAAGAAATAAGAATGTGAACGAAGTCCAAAACAATGAATTTCAGATGTGTTCATCCTTGCCTGTGATTCTAAGAGTCTTGGTACCCTGAGTTATCCTACAGTGAAAGCTTTTTAATCTGTGATTGCATATAGTGTTAGTTTTAAGCCTCAGTGAAAATTCAGATTTATAGAACTCTAAACATAACACATAAAAGATTTTTTTTTCCTAAAGTATACATGTGAAATGCAATTCAAATGAGCCATTTAAATCCTTACTGGCAGAAAATTTATTTTTCATCCTGGGAATTACTTTCCTGCATTTATTATTTAGCTTAAATGTGTGGAAACTGGAGACGCATGTAAACTAGACAGAGTAGACAAGTTTGTTTACCTTCTCAGCCTAGTGTTGTGAAACCTCTGATTTTGTGTTAGTAGCTTGACAGCATTATGCATTTGGGAAGAAAAAAACCCAAACCAATAAGCCACACTGGGCTCTTAAAACTTGCCAGACTTCTAAGTCTTACATTTTGTAGTTTGATAGAGCTGCTTGGTGTCGGAATGATCTGTAAGTAATTTTCTTTCCTACTGCATTGGATATGATGGGATAAAAACTTTCTGAAACGGTAGTGAAAGTCTTTGCAAAAGTGCTTCCTTCCCCAGGAATAGAAGCTGTTGGGAAAAACATACTGTTGTAGGTTTTTATGGTGTTTTTGTGAGAGCCTGTTACAGCACTGTGCAGGATTCTTGAATTCTGCCTATAGCTGGTTTTATTCCACTAGTAATATTGGTGGAGCTGCATAACATTGGAAAAAAATTAATTGCTCTAATACTATAGAAATTAAATCTTTTTTACTCTAGAAGAAATGTTTTACAGAATCTGTCAGGTAAGAGATTGGCAGCCTAAGCTGGTCTAATTGATGACTTTGGAGTTGTATGCTACTTATTGCACTCTACTCGTCTGACACTGCTGACTTTGTTCTTTTCTTTAGGGGAGGGGTCAAAGTTTACCTGTATTTTTATTTGTTTGCCAGCTTATCAAGCAGGATTGGTTTAAACTAATGTGAAATCTTGTCCTTAATCTTGTTTTTGGAGTTTACTTTGATCAGTGAACATATATTAAAATTACAGATTAGTTGTTTACTCTCAGTTGATCTCGCAATATTAATAAGTGAGATTGGAGCATATTGCCTTTCTTTTTCTGCAGAATACCAAGCATAAATTCAATCAAGCTAGACTTAACATGTCCTCTACAGTCATATTATTGCATTACCACCAGAGCAGCTTTGATTTTTCTGCCAATGCTTTCACCAAAAGGATCTGTTTTCCCCGTTAGCCTTTCTTTGCTGATCCAGCTGAAAATGGTCGTACAGAAAAATGTTAAGCTTCAGTTGGATCAACTGCCTGAACTGACTTCATGGCTGTGCAAATGTTACTGCATAGGAGGAGGAGGAGGCTGTGACCACTCTGCTGAAGCAGCTCAATTTTAGTTTTGCCTAAGCTTGTCTATAGACTTGACAGCTTAAACTGAAGCTCTGGTGGTCGTGTCTTCTTCTTGACTGTGCATCTTCAGTGGCTGGCAAGGAAGCCTTGCTGTGACTGCGTGTTAAGTAAAGTCAGGGAGTTAATCAAGCTAGTGATTAATTGCTTTTTTTTTTGTTTTGTTGAATTTTGGCTGGATCATGGATGTGAACTGGCTGATCATCCAGGTCAGGGGATGGAAATGGGACATACGTTGAAGTGGGATTGGAGATGGGGCCATAGTATCTCTGAAATTTCTTTAAGCTTTTCTGGGACCATACATTTCCATCAGCATGACCTGGGTTAACAAGGACCTATAGCAAACTGTTTCAAGCTGGCTTGGCAGGTAAAAATCACCATAAATTGGAGAGTGTTCTTCCATTTCTCTCAGCTGGCATGTTGATGTGGGTGGTAACAGTAATGAGCAGAGGATGCGGAACTGGGGATGTGCTCAGCACAGTAACCTCAGACTGACACAGCTGTGTCTGGAAGAGGATTTGTTCTCATCCGAAGGGTGGGATCCATCAAACGCTCATTTTGAACTCATGTTCTTTATGGTGTATAGTTAAAGCAGATGTTGCATCAGAAAGAACAAAGTTTTAATAATAAGCAAGATCAGGAAGACTCTTCTGTTCCGCTGTGCAGGATGTAGTTTTTGTTGTTTGTTTTGGATTTTTTTTCTCGTTTTTTTATTTTCCTTCATTTTTATTGACCAAGACTTGCAACTGGCAGACACCAGTTTGGTCGTATAAATGGCATCATGTCATATGTAGCTGCAGTTAGACATTCATCCAGACTCCTTTGAAGCCTGTGGTTAGGGGATAGCTCTGAAAATGTGAATTGCTTTATTTGGCTTATGTTTTACATAGTAATTCTTTGTGGAGTCCTGGTGTTCTGTAGTGGTAATTACCAGATACGATGGCTTAAAGATGTTTCTGTACAGTAACTTCTGTTTCTGCAGAGTTGTGACCCAAAGTGTGTCAGGACAAATTCATTTGTGTGTGAGAAATTGCTTGAAAGGAATATGTATGCCAAAATGTAAAGGTGCTCTTGAGGAAAATGGGAAGCTATTAATTTCAGAGTCTGGGGGTCTGAAACAAACTCTTGTCTTCTTTGAGTGCTGAATCTGTGGGATTTTTGAGATTTTGCTGGTGGGTTTTAATACTGAAGCCAGAATCAAAGCTGTTACCCTTCTAAGTGGAACTGTCTTTCAAGTACAGTGTATTAAGACTGTATTAATACCATATTGGACTGGACTTTTTGGATTTTTTTTCTGATTACCTTTTCTTTTCTGGGAAACAGCAAACTGGGACTTCCTGGTGAACTGGATTATAAGCAGTACTGTAGGTGTACCCAGAGAGTTTACTCTTCAGAACTGCTTTCTGTAGGTGTGTACTTGGTCATTGGCCTGGGATTCTTCACTGATCTAGGAGCCACAAGTGTTACTGAGACTAAGAAAAAACATGTACTTGGCCAGAACACTCTTACTGCGCACTAGCTGTTCCAAATTTGGATGAGACCACTCTTAATCAGTTTATTTTTCTGGGTCAAAAACTCCAAACATCAATAATCTCTCTCTCCTTCTACTTTTAATGTTGTTTAAACTTCATTAACACAATTCAGGCCTCTGGTGAGGCTCCACTCTCAGCAGTGGACTGATTTTAGACTGTTAAAGAAGCTTATTTCTGTAATCCACCAGGACTAGAGATACCTTGACATTTCCAAGGCTGTGCAGTTTGCTGATGAGCACCACTGAGTTCCAAACTCTCCTCCTTATTCAGTGTGCCTTGTAGTGCTGAGTGGCTTGTAAATGCTTGGGTCTTTAGTTGGCTGATATCTTTGTGTGTTGCCTTAAGATTTTGAGTGAAGATAGTCCTCTTTCAAAGGCATTAATTCATCAACTGCTGCAGTAAAAATCTGTGGAGACATGTGAGGGAATTTGTTCCCCATATGGAGGAATGACACAAATAGAAACTTGGTTCACCATTAACATAGGCTGGGTCTAGCTTTTGTTTAGTAACTAATGATAAAAGTGTTGGATTTATATTTTCCCACAGTATGAGGGAAAAGCAACTGCATTCCTGCCTTCCAAATGTGTTTAGCAGCAAACTTCTAGTAGCACTAGACCAGTTTACATGAAGCAAGGAGCTGAATACCATAGTCCCATGAAACTTAATTACGGTTTTGTTTTTTTTTTTTTCTCTAGTATTTGTTTCTTACTCAAATTAATAGCCTAAATTCTGTGGGGAAAAAAAGCAGTGGGTACTTTTTATTACAAAAAGACAGTTGTTACTAATTTGATTTGTACAGGTGGCTGTAACTGCAGGACTGTAGAGCTGTATAGGTTGTGCTTTAAGGGTTGTGGCTGCCTCATGTCTCAGCAGTGGGTCAGATGAATTTTCCAGTCTTTTCGTGTGCTTTACTGCTATGCCTTTAGCATATACTTTTTTTAAGGCTGGCTATTTTATTGTCAGAGTCTGCCAGTGTCTGGTATTTCTGCTGACTGTTCTTGATTTAAAAGAATGAGATGTGACACTGTTTCCAAAAAGCCTATGAGGCTTAATCTGGTCTAAGAAGTCTGAGAAAGAATTTACTCATCATTAATATGGAACTAGTCAAGGTTTAGTGCTTTGGGCTGGGCTGGGGTTCCTGGGCAAGTTCTTCCTTGTAGTTCTGATTAGTGCAGAGTCTGCATTTGTGTTGAGTCATTGCATTTCAGGTTCAAATGTACATCACCTGTGCATCAAATTCCTTAACCTAGTCTGAAAATGTGAGTATGAGAATTAGATTGTCTAGTTTAGGGTCTTACATAAACCAGACTTTACAGGATTCAGTGGCTGTGATGTTGGTTTTGCTTTTTGTATTTTAGCACATACCTACTAATAGAATGGCTTTTTGGGGTTTCTTTCCTCTTCCACGCCTCCCCTGCCCCGAATTATCCTTAAGCTAGTTAATAGTTAGGACTATTTGCATGCTCTCATATTAACAGACCATGAACATTGTCAGAATTTAATATTGATGTCCAATTCTGCTTGTGTTTATAAAGTTTGGTATTTCTGCATAGGTTTCAGTGTCTATGTGAGAAAGCATCTTTTATCTAATGTGCTCATTCTTTAGCTGGATTTGCACAGGATAGCTTTGAAAGATTGTCATGACACTTGTATATATATTTATTTACACATGAGGATTCCTTCCTCTTTTTTAAATGACATGAATTTGTCAGAAGCCATTTGCTAGTTTAAAGTGCCTCTCAGCTGTGCCATGCATGGATTTTCCTATGCCGAGTAAGCAGCCAGTAAAAAGCCACTCAGTCTTTGAGCAGCTGGGGACTCCTGGGTGTTCTCTTACCTTAGTAGAAGAAAGGCAGCCTCCTGCAAGGGAATGAAGGACTGCAGTTCAGTTGGCCTGTATCTTTTTGGTAGGATATTGTCTGAAAGTGTCTGTAAAATAGCTGTGTTTTTAACAACCTTTCTGTGGCTGACTTTATGTATAAAATCTAAGCCATGGCTTGGATTTGCTGTGGGCAGCTGGCAAATAGAAGACAGTCACTGAGTGCTTCGTCAAACTCTCTGCTTGTGTTGTGGATAGGTGCATCATGCTAATATTCAATATGTATTGTTTATCATTGTAAGATTTGCTTGGCCCAAACTCTAACAGCCAAAATACATGGACATATCTTTGCTGTCAGGTGGGGTAGGGCACACCCCTTTAAAGAGGTATATGCTTAGTACTATCTAAAAGTTTTCCTCGTTCTTAGAAGAGGAGAATTTGTTTCTCAGGCATGACCTTTAATGACCTATGTGACATAATATAGATTCATGTCCATTATCTCACATTTCAGGTGTGGTCACATACTTAAATTTTATTTTCAGTTGCAGTAAGTTATTCTCTGCACAGTTAACTCTTGCTTTGAGCATAATTTATTTTGCCTGCCAGAGTTTGTTCTCTAAGTAGTCAGTCATAGCTGCAGTGTTCAGCATCTTGTCCATGCACAGACCAGGAACATAACTGTGACTAGAAAAGGCAATGTGTTTTGTCTCTTACAGTATTTGTTGACTTAAAGGTGAGGACCTAATTCTGAAAATCATACGGTGTAAAGAATATTTGTCATTCAAGCAGCGAAAGAAAATCAGCTCTACCATACACTAATTTTACTACTGTTAAATTGTTATTCTAGTATTGTGGACTTAATTCTTCCTTTCTTCTGGGGCAGGCAGTGCTGAGGTAGGAATGCAGATACACCAAAAACAGTGAGGTTGTGTGAACTGTGGAAATTTTATTATTATTTTGGAAGTCCTAGGGAGGATAAAGAAGGAGATTATTATAATAATAATTTTTGAGGAAATCCAGGATGAAAATCTTTCTGATTATGTATTGATTTCCTTATTGCTCAATTTTCTGCTTTAATTTCTTAATAATGTACTGCAGTGTTGTGCTATGAGTGAGTGTCATAGCTTGGTCAGGGAAAAAAGGGTTTTTCACAAGATGGCTTGTCTTCTTCTGTTGGGTATTTTCTCTCACTTGCAGGAATTTGGTTGATTTGATAGCATATTGCTCTCTTTCATCTCCTGCATTTCTGGCAAAAAAAAATTTAAAAATGAATTATGTATTCAGAGGTAAGAAACCTTTTTGACATGTGACATGTCCTGGAATTTTCTGAGATGCTGGATCATGACTTGTCTCCAGTCGTGCCTGATAACAGCTAAACTTCTTGCACTTCTGAATCGCAGTTCAACATCCCAGGACTGTTTAATTGTATATTCCTTTCTCAAACTGAGTAAACTATTTCCTTTTTCCAGGTTTGTTTTCAGCAGGATCAGTCCCTGTTTTCACTTCTGCAGGCACTAGCCCTGGTGCTTTGGGTGGAGGAGGACAAACAGAGGGGCTGTACTGTTGCTAAAAGGAAGTGACATGGATCCGGTGCATACAGCTAATGTAACTATGATGTAGTACATTTTGGAAATGGTCCTGCCCGCCTGCCTCCCTCACTCTCCAAAGATCCCACCTGAGATAATGTTTATGCATTTCAGGAGCTCTTCCCTGGCGTTCCTTCTAGATACATAAGGGATTTCTGTGGCACAAGTAAAGGACTCTGTCCTTTTTAAGTAGAGAACCATTTGTAGGTCCGATTATGTGAGCAGTGAACTGCTGATCATATTGTTACAGGACCCAGGTTTCAGAGATGGGAGCACATCTCAGATCCATCAGTGACAGGACATCTCCAGGTACTGTCACATTGTTTTGTTGTCTGCTTCTAGCAGATAGCAAGATTTTGTTTAAACCAACTGGGTCCTGCTTACTGCCTTGGCTCCTCACATAGTGCGTCACAGTCCAGAGGCCCGAATTAGTTCTGTCCCCTCCCATAATGACCCTGGAAGTTGGGGTTTCTGCAAGTAGAGGCTGTGCAGCCATCTGAGCACAAGTAAAAAGGAGTAACTAAATGGATGTCTTGATTTTTTCATGGCATTAGATCAAGTGAGAAATGGAACTGATTGGTGTGAGCAGAGTGTAGGTAAATGCTAAAATGATTAATGTGGTGATCAAGAAGACACAGTTTATCTTGCCAATGTTAATGTTACCTTAGGGAAAAAAACAGTAGTCCCAAAATCTTCCTTCCTTCAGATTTTCTACAAAGAATGGGTAATATTTTTTTTACAGAGGACATTGTTTTTTGTTCCCCTTCAGACATTGTTTCTGGCTCCAGTTACATTTAGAAATATACAAACATTCTTACTTCAGTCTTATGTGGCTTTTACACTGTAAATGATTGCTTATTGTTCAGCTCACTGTCTTCATGTTTAGTCTAGGTAAATGCTGCACGAGGTTCTTTTCCTCTTTTCAGAGACAGTCTTTCAGCTTTCTGATGTGCATCTTTACTGTGAGCCACATCACATGTATGGAAACTGATCAGTTGCAGCTGAAATACCTGCTATCATGAAATAGCTAATGATGTGTTGACTCATCTGTGAGAGATGACGCTGCATCCGGTCTAGTTCTGTACAGAGATCAGTCTGCTGTGCATTGTCCCAGTTTCTTCAGTGGAAAGGGACTGGCATCTGCCAGTCTTGCATTATATCACCCTCAAAGCATGAGGACTGCTATTCTTTGGTAGGTGTAAAATATCTACAGCTGTCGTATTTTGATATGACATTTACATTAGACTTAATTCCATCTTCCAGGATGTGATTTCAGATACACTTCGGAGCACAGATAATGCTCGCAGTTCATGGCCAAAAATTGCAAAAATTGTGGGTTTACACTGAACTTTCCTTGGTTTTCCATGTGATGCAGTATTTATAAGGCAGGTATGGCTGTTGGGGCTCTAAACAATACTGTCTTAAAGCTGTAGGCCTAATTGTTGGGATAATCTCATTTCATGAAGTTGGGGATGGTAGCTGTGTGAAATACGTTGGGAATTGCTTCTCTGCACAGCTGTTTACATGGAACTGTGAACAGCCTTCCTACTCAGGAGTTAATAGCCCTTGAGATCTAAGCAATGAGTGTGTTGAATTCTGGTTATTCTTAGCTCTTGCTTCTTTTAGGCACCTCATTATTGAAGACAGTGATTAGCTTAGGGATGTAGCAAGGATGGTCTTGGGGATTTTTTTTAGTCGTTTTTTTTTCCCAGAAGCACCACATTCGGTGTTTTTGTCTTTTAAAAACAAACACATAGTTTGTTTGATGTGTCAGATGTCAGTAATGAGTATGTATTTAGCTTCAATGTGCTGTTTAACAGGTAATGTTCCCCTAGTAATCCTGGTGTGAAGTGTATGGAGACTAGTCTCATTTACGTGTAGGTGATAAAGCAAGCTGCATTACTGTATTAAATTAGGTATGGCATAATTCTGTGTTTACTTTGGGGACTTCATTAACTGCTGTTTTAAATTTGGAATTGGGTTACAGAAGTCCCTGGGTTTTAATCCCAATTCTTCCATGCAATTTAGAAGTTGTTTTTATTTTTCTGAAGATAGGAAATTGTGTCCCCATGTCCTCCCCACAGGCCTTTAGTCCCAATAACATCTGTAAAGAACTTAACCAAGAGAACTGTCATTAATACATATTATTTCTGACATTATATATATTATAATTACCTATAGGAGTTGAAAGCATTTAAGTTCACATGCATGGAAAATGTGTTAGGTGATTACTGTTTAGATTGTAACATATTTCATTACTCTCAGTCTTGTCCAGAGCAAAATTAGGGAGGTTCTTCACATCCATTTAAGGTTTTAATGACTCATCTGTTTGGTATAGAAATATCACTTGAGGTTCATCTGAAGGGTGATCAGAGTAGTTTAACATGCTTAAAATTCACATTTATTCTGTAGTAAGTCTAGATCACAATGTAGTGGTCTTAAAGGAAGGGGCAGAACATTTCTTCTAACTGAGACTAATGGAACATCTGAATTTCAGAAAATCAGCTTATCAGAAAGGGAAGAGGCAGGGCAGTGGCAGATTGTGTGATTCTGTGAAATCAGTGAAATAAATCCAATGTGAAGCACTTGGTCAAAAGAGAATTCTCGTGGTACACAGGAAATAAGGGATGTTGAGGAAGATTGCAAATTCATTCCTAATTTTGCAAACTAAAATGGTTCATGGTACAGCTCAGGTTTGTTGGGGAGGAAGGTGGTTCATGGATCCTGTGCGTTTTTCTTTTTAATTTTCATTTTTTTAAATTTATTTTTCAATTCTTCTTAATCTCTTTCCATAGAAACTTCAAGGCAAAAGATGCAGGTTCTAGTAGTGAAAGGCAGACTTGTGAAATCTGGCTTAATTTTTATTTTGTTCTACAGATGTATTCAGTGATGGGTTATTTGTGGTTAAATCCAGAAGACTTAAATTTTTCAGTATTAACATTTAGGTTCTTGGCATGCTGAACTCTGAGTGCATCATGTTTTAGTTCTGTGTATGGTGGAAAGTTAGAAGTGGAAGAATCTCATTGAAATGAAAGGGTATTTACTGCTCTGTGTCAAAAATAAGACAGAGTCTACACTCAAGTCCTCTTACTTTCTATCTTATGACCCTTTGGATTTACAGTTGTAAGCCTCTTTGGAAGTTTAAAACATTTCTGTGGTTAATCGGTTACTCCTAACATATGTCTGATAGATGTGCCTCTAGACAGGGTTATGACACTTAGAGAAACAGACAGGGGTATGAGCTGTTAGCTCAAAAATGTATTTCTCAAGCAAGTCCTGGTTTTGATCCTGGCAATGACACGAGTGGGGATGTCTAAGGATGACCCAGGATATCTCATGAATTCTTAATCCATCTGCTGCCACTGAAGAACCGTTCTCACTGTCCATTGTGTACTTCTGTGCCTTTTGTATTTGACATTCTCATAAACCATAATCACTCAGTGAAACCAGCACAAGGTATTTTCTGCTGCTGTGGTAAGCTGGATTGTCTCCAAGTGGTCTGGCAAGTGCTGTCTAAGGAAGAACGGGAACGAGGGGAAGCACCGGGCGGTTGGGTTGGTACAGCCACCTCCTGCAAGCTGCTTTTAAATGTGAGTGAGTCATAATTTAAGTTCTCCAGTGCAGGGAATAGAGAAAATAATATACAGGTACTTTAACCTAGTTCAGTCTCCATCTGCAAGTGGCATGCTGATGATTTTTGAGCAAAGGAAGTTGTTTGTGTGTTTTGAGGGGGCAGGTTGCACAAAGTAGTAAACAAAAAAGGAGCTACCCTTGAAAAAGTGCAGTGTTTCAACTTTTCTTTGAGGGAAAAGTGTTTCATGGCATCACTTTCAAGGTGTTTTTCATTCCAAAAAAAGATATAAAGAATGCACTCGATTAGATAGTTGGGCCAAGGGCAAGCATAACCTTCTAGGCAGTTGTGATGGCCCCTTCTCAAGGAAGTAAGAATGGTGGAAGTAGTGGTGACTGACTTGGGGACTTTTTTCTCCCCTCTTTAGTGTGTGGATGTAACATTCTTGGTGTATGTGTTTTTGCTTTAAACGAGGGCTGCTTGGTCCAGTGGCAGTAGGTTGGTGTTCTGTGGGTAGGGGTGAACTGCAGAGCCACGGTTAGAGGGAACAAGTACTGGCCTGGCATAAGAAGAGAATTAGAGAATTTCCATTAGAGAATTTCACTTACACAGAACCTTAAGCAGTGGCTAAGTTTCGGCTGTGAGAGGAAGGTTATTACTTGTGGTCCCTGAATGTGTGTTTTCATCTCACCCCCTTGCTGGCTGCTCTTTCTGCCTCTCAGGGGAAGAAGCAGCTTTTGTCTGTGTAGTCTACCTACAAAACCTTGTTTGTTTCAGAAGCCACCTCTTACAGCGAGCTTTGAGCACTGATTTTTTGGGACTGATGCTCCAATGGAAATAAGCATTTATATGTTATTTTCCAAAATGTCTCCATTTAATCAGCTCTTGCTTTCAGAAAGGCTGCGTTGTATTGCTTCCCTTGAAACCCTGGGGCACCAGGGAGCGCAGGTGCAGCCACCTGCCTCAGTTGTTGAGTACAATCTGTAGAATTGCATCTTGCACTTGTTAAAGATGTAGAACCATCTTCACTGTATCTAACATGTTCCAGGCAGTAGCTGTGACATGGTCACTGTGTCACTGCGTTCTGTGTAAGTGAAGCCTCAAGTCAGTACCTTTGAGCATTAACTTTCTTAGCAAAAGGCTGTAGCACTAGCAGGTACCCACATCTGGACTGGGAACATTGTAGCTAATTATCAGGCTATTAGTCCCCAAAGTCTGCCAAGAATACAGAGTTTTTAGAAAAAAATTAACTCTAAATAGCCTAAATAGCCTTTCTAAAGGAAACCTGAAGTATAAGTGAGTTTAATTAAGTTGGCAAATTCATCAACATCGAGCAGTTATTAAGGAGGTAAACACCTTGTATTTATGGAAGAGCTAAAGAATTTTAGCCATGAACTAGATGCTGCATGATTATAGGCTCAGGAAACTTTATTTGGGTAGGAGGAAGTGTTTAATTTCAGTCTGCTCCAGCCAACCTTTCTGTAATACTCTGTGATGTTAAATGCCAAGTAATCACTGTTTTTATAAGTTATTTTGAAGTAAACTTGCATGTTCCATATAAGCTGGGAGAAGAAGCTGAATATTATGTACACTTTGATCTGCTTTCCTGGTAAAGATGCCTGCTGTGTTTATTCAGCTATACTTTAGTACTTTATCCTTGCCATTTCTATGGAATTTTCTGACTCTGTTAGTCTAAATTCTCCTGTTTCTCTAAAAAATGGTGATTGAACTTTTCTGTGTGCAAGTCTGACTTTAAAAAGGCAGTAAAATAGCAGGGTTTGAAACATGTTGCTTCCCAGTTTTAGTTCTGTGATGTGGACATCTGATCTAGCAAAATCTTAATGGGATTATGTATGGTTTGATTTTATTAAAATTAATTTTCCCCCAAACTTCCCAACGTGACTCTTGTCAGTTCCATCTTATTGCAGGTGCAGGACTGTGTGTGCTATTATAAAGCCTGGGTGCTTTTGCCATGTAGACACTGTAATCCATTCCTGCTCTTTGTTTTAAAAGCCTCTAAATTTGATAGTATTTGTAATTCACTGATGGAGTGTTAGTTGTGCATAAATTGTAGTAGGAATGGTCAGTTGTGAGACGTGTGTACTTTTCTCCCTACCCCCTTCATTCTGATGTGTGACACTGAATTGACAACTCACTTGCTGGCACACAGCTGGGATTTGACTCTTTTTGCCAAATGGAGTTGTCAGGTCTCCTGTGTGTTAATGTTCTAAAGCTGATCCAATAAGCTGTGTGTGTGTGTTGGACAACTCTTATTTTTATGCCTAAAGAAATGAGGGGTTATTTTTATTACAATGTCTTCAAAAATGGGTGTTCTGTACTTAGAACCTTTACCAGTTACTCCAGTAATTAGTAAGTCTCTATGTATGGACAGGCATTCAGATTTTTAAAATCAGAGGTTTATCTATGCTCAGCAAAGCAGAATCAGGTATTTTGTCCTTGTTCTGCTGGGGCCTAAGATCAAAATTCCTTCTTGAATTTGGCAAGTAACTTTGCATTGTTTTCTAAACATGGTATCTTTTATTAACTTCTTTTTTTTTTTTTTTTTACTTCCTTGATGCCTTCATCTCTGTGAAAGAGCTTGTACATGGGCACAGTTGTGCTGCTGACAGGTGTCAGAGTGGCCTGGGTGAAATGAAGTGTGAGAGTTGTGCTTAGGTATGGAGATAGTCCTACAGATACAGCTTAAGAAGAGAGCTGCAGAGAAGTCTGAGCCTGAGGAAACCTATAAATTATGGATGCCTTTGAGCATTATTTAATACAAAGGAGATGTTAGGGTAATGAAAGTGATTGATAATCCAAGTTATTAGCTGACATCCTCCCTCCTGAAATGATTACTTATGTAACTCATTTGATTTTCTTAAATTACATAGTGAGAATGAGTTGTCTTTGAGTTGCCTTCAGTCTAGCTAGTTTTGTGGTTTAATTCTGACTAGCAGTTGGTTCGGGTTCTGACTTTGCAACTATTCTGATGCAGCTTCCCTAAGAAGAAGCTCTTAGCTATAAATATGAACAGGTTTGCTTCAAAGTGAAGAGTTGAACAGAAATTGAAGTGGGAAGAATGCTGAGAGTTCAAAGTGAGAATACATATTAGTGGAAAGACTGTGTGAGGCTTTTGGAGAGCAGCTTTTGTTTTATTCTGAAATAGTCTGGATGAAGCCCACCTTTTTATAATTGCTATTTAAAGAGGTTTTTTCTATTTATTTTGTAAAACTTGATAATGCATAAAATTACTTTTCTTGTCAAACCTGGTTTTCCATTATTCTTCAAGTGGGAAAGCTTAAAACTTGTAGAAAACTTGAAAGGACAGATCTTATCCTGGAAAGGCACATTTTCATACCGAGAAGATGAAACAGTATTTCCTTCTTTCTGCATGTGGCATGCTTGCTCAAAGCAGGCAGAGCTGAAGAGGAAGCTTTTACCTGGGTTTGGTTTCCAGTTCTTGTGCCTTTAGATCAGCACCATTCTTCTAAATCCCATGAGTGTTTTCAGGAGGGCTTTGCTGCCTGTTGCTGCTGTAGGTCAAAGATCAGGTTCTGGTTTCAGAGCGATTGCTAACCTACAGGCTGACTAAATTGTGCAAGTGAAGACCTTCCTTCAGAAGTACTGGAGAAGTCAGTGGACAGTTATTTTCCATGGAGGTGGCTTGATTTATTAATATGGAGATAATGGTGTCTGCATCTAAGAATTACTCAGATGGTGAGCAAGGTATGGGGTTGCTTTAAAACTCTTGCTGTTCAAGGTAGGTTCTGCCTTGTGGCTCTCAGGTCCCACGCTAAGTTAATGAAAGCAATGATCCTGGGTGAGGCAGAGTAGAACAAGTCTTTTTTTCCTCCCACGGTCTTATTGAAGTTTGATTTTTTTTTTTCAGGGGTTAAAAAATGCAGTAGCTTCTGAAGATAAAAAGGGTGTTTTCAAAAGATACTTCAAGGAGAGAAAAGAAATATAAGAAATTAAGTAATTAGATGTTTTAAGTACATGGTGAGGACTATCTATTTAAATAAAAGTGACTTGCAAAGCTTTTGTGTTTTTTGTTGGTTTGTTTGGGTTTTTTTATGGATGCTGGAGCCACACCATCTACTATGATTCTTTTAAAAACAATTCTAAGTAAAAAAGTGAGGGATCTCGCAGTTATGACAAGTCACAAGTCTGTAATTTCATTTTGCAGTTAGTTCAGTCATGCCAGCTGAAGCTTTTCATGCTTAGAAATTCAGTATTGTTCATGATTAATATAACAATTGGAATTTGTGTTAAAATAGATAAACACACAGAAATCCTCTGTCATTGGCTTTACTGAGAGTGAAGATACATTCACTGAAGCAGACAACATAATTCTTAAATGCTGGCTAAGATGGAAAATAACTATGACTGAAAATGGGTAGTGTTCTTCAACTAACAGGGCTTAAAATATGAAGACTTGTCGGTAGGAATGATTCCTTCCTCTAAAGGCAGTTTCATCCTGGTTGCTAAGAGAGAATCTTGAGTCTGTTGGCAGCAGTAGAGATGGAAAAATGGCCATTTCCAGTTTGTCCCCTGAGCCTCAACTCTACTGGGATGATGGCAGTGTGAACCACAAGTGCCTCTTGACAATTCCTAGAGGGTATCTGGTGGGTTTTTTTAAAATTTTAAATTTTTAAATTAAATTTTTAAAACTATAGGAGGCTGAAAGCAAGCTTATGTTACCCAAAAGGAGTATTGGAAGCACTAAGAAAGAGTTAGCCTTTTAGCAAATGGTAACATCAACCTTTAAGAAAAGAGCTTGCTTTTTGGGTGAGTCAGATGGTTTTAGAGGTCATTATCTTAGAACTGCTACCAAAGAAATATGAAGTCTTCATCTTTAGATAAGCTTTGTATTAGTCTTCTGTATAGCTTAGTAGAGCTTTCAGTCACAAAGTAGAACTTAAAAATAATAGTTATATAATGAAAAGTATATATATGTCTGGAGACTGGGTAATGTGCTGATACTGGAGCAGCTTGGTATTTGGTATCCTTACAGCTGGCACACTTGGGAAAAAGAAATTCTGCAGACAGTAAATTTATCAGTAGGATTTGAGACTAAAACATTTAGACTTGGAAAGTAGGTTTTCCTTTTGGAGTAACTGGTTGTGAAAGCAGTTTGTCCTTCCCAGAAAGGTAATCTCTACAGGTAGCCAAGACATACTGGACAAGAAAGGTGGGAAGGTGGTTGTATTTATTCATGACTGCTTCTGCTGTGCTCTCAAACTTGAAGGCAGTTGAGGTGTTGAGGACAGAAAAGGCTGAATTTCTCACATGTTTCCTTCACTTTGTTAAACTGGGTGTTCTTAAAAGTGTATATTCAAATGAAGTAGGACTAAGATAAAATCTAGTAATTGTTAACAATAAAAAGTACCAAGTTCCAGTTACATACAAGTGTTCTCTTACATCTGCATTAAAGCAATCTTGTCTGCTTTCTTCTTTAGTTGTTTGAATGAAGGCAGACATCAATTTCTTTGAAACTTTTAGTATAATGGATTGAGTGTTTGAAAGATTTGTTTTAATAACTGGGGGAGAATGTTGCCAAAATCCAAAGGAAATTGTGAAATGCAGTTTAGTAATCAGTGCAATGTGTTTTAAATTTAGTCCCTGAAGTCTGCCTAGAAGAAAAACTACAATATTAGGGAAAGCTGTTGGTGTTAATAAAGTCACAAACTAGAAAAGCAAAGGCAGACTTAATGTAGCATTTACCATTTGACTCCCAAAAGTTTATGTAGCTGTACTGAAACAATTGCTTTCATTGGCAAGATTGCAGTTTACCTTCTCTCAGTGAGTTGTTACAGCACCTTAATTATACTCGACCATGAAGTTCCAAGTGGAAGAGATTTTGTCAACACTGAAAAATTGTAAAAAGCCTTAAAAAAAAAAAAAGAAAAAGCCCTATCAAGGATGCCGTTGGTGCAGATGAAGTAAAAGGCTGAACTTTCAGGTTATAGGTTGAATTTTTGGAGAAGATCAACTACAGGTTACTGTTAGCTCAGTCCTGCTAGGTTGAACCATTAGTGGCTGCCATACTTTGAAGCACTTCCCAAAGTGGTTCCAGTGCTGGGGAGTTGGTGTGGGGCTGGTACTGCACCCAGGCTGGCTATGAGGACTTGGGATGACTCTGCTTGGGTGGGTCCCAGGCTTTGTTTCAGGGGGGACAATATGTACACTCTAGTTCAGCTTGCCTTTATCTTGGGTAATGAGAGTTTGTATATTGATTCAGTCTGCAAAGAGTGGGGCACTACCAAATTGGGTTCCAAGTTTAGACTTGTCCACTTTTAGATAGTGTAGCTTCTGTAACTTTTTTCCTGTCTCTGGAGGAAGAGAAAACCAACCCAGACTTCGCCTTGTGGTATCTCTTCTTCATCCTAATAGAGTTAAAAGAGTAATATTTCTTTATCAGCAGGACACAGCTTTCATTCCTATAGCTCTATAAAGCTCAGTGGTGTGGAATATGTTTTAGCACATCTCTAAATTGATCTGTTCTAAGTATACTCTGAGTAACTAAAAAAAAAAAAAAAAGGGGGCAAAAATCCAAAACAGCAGCAAAGATAAATGCTTCACTCTTTTAGTGAGGGGTGTCTTAGCCTAGGGTTTGAGGCTGGCAGAGTTCTAGCAGAACTCTGTTTAAATTAGCGTAGGGTCTGGAATACTATTCTGTTAAAATATTGTCTAACTGAGCCCTTTCATTATAGTTTGTTATTCAGCTTAGAGTACAGATATTGAGCTAGCTATGTGTTTGGCCTTTGCTTGTGCCAAGCACTCCCCAAGTGTTGGCCTTTATGAAAGTTCTTGTCTAGATAGTAAAGTACAGAGTTCCCTCTTTGTGTGATGTAAGGACTCTATACCCTATTGAGTACATGGGCTTATGTAGGCAGTCCAAGTGTGTTTTGGGAGATGTCATTAATGAACTTGGCCCATAGTAGTACTGAAATTTTTGTCTAAACTCTTTTATTTTCTCTAAGCATTTTTAAAAAAGTATTTTCTTTAGATAATGTGTGCTAGCTGGTATAAAAGTGTACCAGGGTGAGCTCATTGAGCTTAGAGGCATTAGAGTCTGGTATCTCTCTCTTGGCCTGAGTCTCTCCATGTACTCACCACCCCAGCAGCTCCTTTTTTTTATCAGAAAGGTATCAGCTGTAAAATGCAACCAGTCTTGTCTCTGGCATGCAGATATCCACTTTTTTCCATGTTTAACTTCTTGGTGTTTAGGTAAGGCTTGCATTGAGTCTCTCTTTTCTTATTTTGCTTTTTTTCTTTTGGTACATTATTTTGAACTACACCAATGTAGGCTAATGGTAAATCTTCTACTAGATCAAATTATTTTATGGTTAGAAATTAGATGCAACACAATTTCACCTAAAGTAGCAAGTTTGTGTTTTATTTGAACTATAGTTTATGCTCCAAACCACACTCTACTTTAAACTTCTAATGTTGGATTCTCCTCACTTACCTTGGCAAAATATTCCAGTGTCTAAGAATAAGCTAAAAATATTTGTCTAGTATCAAATGCCAGGTACTTGATCTAGCAGGAAAAAACCAAAAGATGAAAAGAAGTTTGAAGTCTTTGTCATTTAGATTATGACCTAGTTGTTCCTTTATTTTCTATTGCAGAAGTCAGTTAAGCAAAATATGAGAACTCAGTCTTCATGTACATGTGGGAGTGGAATGAGCTTCTCTTGAAATGTGGGCACCTGAACTGTAGATACCAACTGGGGATGGAGACTTGTCAGTGGGCTTTCCCTGCCTGTGTGTTCTGAGGTCATTTATTCTGTCTCTTGCAGGATCAAATGCTCACCTTGTCCTCACTTTCTTGCTGGCATAACTAGAACCCACTGTTGTCTCTAGTTTAGCCTGTATTCTTTTTCATGTGTACATGATCTTATGTTTGACTTGTCATAATCCATATTGAAATAAATTTGCTGTTGAAAGGGATTTGTCACCATAACTAGTCCTTTATTGCTACCTCTGAATTTGTCAGTTTCTGATACTGGCAGATGATGCTGTCAAATATTCTTCTTTGCAGACATAAGTACAATACAAGAAGTATTAAGCATAACACTAATCTCTGCTGGACACAAATAGAAAATAGAAGCACCTTCTTCTTTACCTTGTGGACTTCTATTTAATCCAATTAATTGATCACATAGATAGGTCGACATTTAACCCAATTGAAATTAAGATTATGCAGCTAAGTTTTATGGGGTTTATTTGCCTTTATTTAATTCCCTTGAAACCATGGTACTAGGGGTTAGTTTGTGATGATAGTGGTTTGTGGAACAGAAGCTCAGAATTTATGACAGTAATAGTGTAATAGTGAGATTGCCCTTTGTTCTTTATTTGTCAAGTAATTGTATTATGGAGGTCTGGAGACATCTGAGTAGAGGGAAAAGAAAGTTTTCATTACTTTATTATTATATGATCTGATTAATTCTCCAATTAGTAATGTAAGAAACCATGGGTTACAAATGAGTTTAGCAGCCCTTCCATTATTTGCTAAGTAGCTAGTATGGACATTGCAAGAGCTTCCAAGATGTGAAGCAAACATTAGAATGTGTGGAATGTTCCTTCTAAAAGTATTTTATTTTCTAAATGTAAAAGTTCTAAGTGTGAAAAAACAATATGAAATAAAATATTTCTGCAGTGTGATTATGGCTGAATTGCACAAGTCAAACTTGTCCTTTCCTCTTTACCAGGTAAGAACTAGTTTATATGCACTCCAGATAGTGCATAGAATATGCTTCAGTCTGTCTGTTCTAAGTTGTTTAGATGAACTTCTCTCAAAGTAGCTATCAAGAGGATGGAGTTTAATACTGTATTATGCTCATTTTTCTGAAGAAGTTGAAAAAAGCTACTGTACTTCGTGTCTTGGTTTGGAAAGATGGATGTCTGCCAGGGAAAGCTGGAGCTTCCCTTGGAATGGAGAATGTAAACCCCCTCCCTCCAAATTATTATAATTTTGCAATTAGGGGCTTTCAGGCAAAGATTTGGGAATGGGGATAACAGTTCTTTACTAGGAATACTGAAGATACAAATGTAGTAGTACAGAAAAAACAAGAAAACAAACAACAATCCTAGAAACCCTGACAGAGTCAGAAGTACAACTTGACACCCTGTTGGTCAGGGTGTTGGAAGCAGTCCAGATAAATCCTCCTGGAGAAACAGATGTGGTTCTGTTGGAGTAGAGATGATCCTGTAGAAAGGGTCCAGTGGTGGTGAGGTGGGTCTGGTCTTCCTCTGGAAAAACAGGCTGCCTGGTGTTCCTGAGTCTCAGTTTTTATCCAGGTAGGAATGGTTGGCTCCCCCCACTGGGTGGGGCATCTCACAATGGGGTGATGGAATGTTTTCAGTCATTGGTGAGCCTTAATGGCCCATTACCAGAAGATATCCCCCCCAGGGAGGATTGGACCATGGAAAAAATAAGAACACTGCCCCACCTGGTTTGAACAGCTGGCCCATTATCAGAAGACACCCGCCCCCTCCCTCCTGGAGTTATGAGGAGTGGGTTATACAAAGAAAAACACCTCCCCAACTGGTTTCAACAGATGGAAAATAGAATACACATTTTTGGTTACATATTGCAACCCAAGACACTTCACTGCTTTTTTTTTTGGTGCAGAATTATGTCAAAGCTTTTGGAAATAAAGCCAGAAACATCAATCCAGAGTCTTTAAAATAGTATTCTGTTCCATACATGTGAAAGCAGTTTCTGAAAAAAATGTTGCTGGAAGCCTCAGATGGCAACCTTCAATTTAAAGGAATAGCAAAATGAGTCATTCTTAAAACGTAAAAAAAAAAGTCTGTAGTGTATTTTTTGTCCAGTAATAGGAAAAGGATTGATTCTGGATATGAAATGCTGAGCTTTATTGCATTTGCATTAGGCAGAATTATTAACATTGTATTGTAGAGGCTGTGGCACATTTTTGGCAAGCTGATACATTCCTTCCTTTCTCTGTTGCTTCCTCCCACTCAAGAGCTTTTGTCTTTCCTATCTGCTTTTTGAAGAGAGAAATGTGGTACGAATAAAGATCTCTGAAACTGTAACTCAAATTTGGATTTGATATAAAGCTAAACTGTTACCATAAATTCAGATTACAGAAATGCACAAAGCTAAAAACCTTTGTTTTCTTATTTAAATAAAGCCAAACTAGAGCCATACTATAGTAGTATCAGGCAGTAGGGAATTACCAGCCTGACTTTTGTAGGTAATACTTGGCAGAGCTGAGAAATTACTATTGTGTAAGGTAATTGTGCCTTCTCCATGTGTGTTTGTGTATCAACTTTTTTCCTTGGAGAGGAGGCTATTATGAGAGATGACAGTGAGTTAAATATAAGAAAAACCCAACACTTGTCCTCACAAGAAGTGTATGATAGTATGATCCAGCTACTCTCATGTTCTATTTTTAGCAAGTATGAACTTGGTCTGTGGTTTTACTGAGAAATCTTGGTCTCTACTAGATGAATTTGGGGAAGAACAGTGCAACCCATAATTTTTTGCTGGAGTGGTAAGAACTTTTCATCATCAAACCTATTGAATGTCCCATAAACTGTACCTGAAAATAGCTACTTGCCATGAGTTGATACCTTGGAGAATTCTTTTAAGCCTGTTGTATGCAAAACCCCATTAGAAAGGTTCAGAGGTGGCTCCATACACTGCACACACAAAAGAGCTTTTCTGAGCAGCCTTGGAATGCTACATGTGTGGTTGTTTCTAAAATAAACAGATAGTAACTCTTCCCCTCTGCCTCTGTTTATATATAGACATAGATGAATTAAAAAGCTTGATTCATCTGGAGGCGGCGTTTTATTTACTTAATTGATTGAAATAAAAAGTCTAGAAAAAGTAGCATTCCCCTTTAAATGGATAATGAAGTAGTCTAGGACTAATATTTATGTAAATAAGTACTTTTTATGAAACTGGTAATACTTAACTCTAAAGACATTTCACTGTGATGTTTTACATCTAAGGCTGAAGAATTATGTTCCTGAGATGAGAAGAGAGGAGGCAGGGGAGAGGGGGCTGAAGCTGACTCTTCATAGCCAAGGATATCTAAAAATGGATAATAATACTAATACTAATTTTCCTTTTTAGGTCTTCTTCAAGTTTTATGCAATAATATATTATGCTTGCATGGAAAGGTTTTGGTAGCAGGAAGGGCTCAGGTGTGGCTTGTGAGAGGCTCCCCTCATGTCTGACATAGCCAGTGCCAGATGGTTCCAAGGTGGAGGTGCTGCTGGCCAAGGCTGTGCCGTGGTGGGGTAACAGATTTAAGAAGAGGAAAAAAATGTTTCTCAGTGGGAACAGTTGCAGACAGACAGGAGTGAGCGTAAGAGCAAAGCAGCTCTGCAGCCACCAAGGTCAGTGAAGGAGGGGCAGGAGTGGCCTCAGGTGCAGGAGCAGAGATTCCCTGGCAGCCCATGGATGAAGACTGGGCTGAGCCAGGCTGTGCCCCTGTAGTCTGTGGAGGTGCAAGGTGAAGCAGGCACCCACTTGCAACTCCTGTGCCAAAGCAGGCGGGTGCCCAAAGGAGACTGGGACCCTGTGGGAAGCCTGTGCTGGAGGATGCTCCTGGTAAGGATCTGTGGACCATGGAGACAGAAGCCCAGGCTGAAGCATGTCTGCTGCCAGGACATGTGACCCCACAGGGGACCCCGCTGGAGCAGTCTGTTCCTAAAGGACTGTACCCTGTGGATGGAACCTATGCTGGAGCAGTGGTTTCATGGATTGCAGCCCATGGGAAGTACTCACATTGGAGAAATTCATGGAGGATAATCTCCCATGGGAGAAACCCCATGCTGAAGCAGGGAGAAAGTTGTTTCTCGTCCTACTCTGATTTGATTGGTTATAAATTAAATTATAAACCAACTTGACCTGCGAATCAAGATTGTTTTGCCCATGACAGTAGTTGGTGAATGATGACCCTGTCCTTACCTTGACCCAAGAGCCTTTCATTGTATTTTCTCTTCCCTGTCCAGCTGAGGAGTGGGAGTGATGGGAATGTCTTTGGTGGATACCTGGTGTCCAGCCAAGGTCAGCCCACCACAAAATTATAGCTATTACATGAAATTTCTGAAAAAAACCCAGAACAGCTAGAAATTTGATAGTGGAAGACATCTGGTTGTTTCTAGACAAAGTTTTTCAAGTGATAGCAAATACTATAAAAAAGTGACCGGGAAGTATCTAAATAAATATCTTTTCTTAGAGATTGTCATGGAAGTTCAGAGATGCTTAGGAAGGTGAGGTTCTGTTTGACTGGTGCAGCGTTGCATCCTGACAGCTCTTGCTACCAAAAGTCTTGGTGAGGTCAAAAGTTTTCAAATATTCAGCTGCCACACAAACCTTTCATCTGTGTTAAGTACTAATCCTTAGTGATAAGCTAGCCTTATGGCTTTTTTAGCTCATACATCATCTCAGTGTATGCTGCCTGACCACTGTTGCCATTTTCTGCCCTTTGCATATTCATCATGAAACTGTAGGACCACTTTGCACAGTTTTCCTCAAGAACAGACTAAAGAACATGTTCATTTTAGTAAAGCTGAATTAGGGAAACATTAGTTGGGTGAGTAATACCATTCTTTTGTCCGTGTGGGCAAACCAGTTTTTCTTGTTCAGTGGTAACCAGTATAATGTAAAATATGTGTATTTGGGTCATAGTTTCTCAGTTTCATTTCTAAACTAGTATTTTGAAAGGATTGTTTTAAGTTTTCCTGTCCTATTTATATTGATCTTGAAATTTCACATTCTGAAACTGTAATGAAAGCGGCAATTTGGGAAGCCAGCTTTGGGAAAGCTAGCAGAAAATTCTGTTATTCAGCACCTGAAGGCTTTTTATTTTGATTTTTCCTTTATGAAAGTTAAGTGCTGGTTGTTTTCTCAGCAGATGTGTACAGATGTCACAGTATGCTTAGGTGTGGTTTAATGCAGACAGGTGACCTGGTGGGGACTTTAATTGTAATATTTAGTAGCATGGACCTAGTCATATCAATATTTCTGAAACCTGAATGTCTGTAAGCAGATTCCTTGAGAAATCTGGCCTAGCAGTGCTCACTGTTAGTCTTCTTACTTGGTGCTCAAGGAAGGGCTTGATGAGCTTGTTGCTGGCTTTCATATTGAAGACTGACCTATGATAGATATAGCCCTGGAGAGAAACTTCTCATTAATGGTATGTTTCCTCTCATTATATATAAGGAAATGTGTGCAATAGAATAAGAAGCTATTGCCATTTTGTTCAATTTTGAGCATACTGGAATTAAAAATCAGTAGCAGGGAAAACAGTCCCCATACTAAAGGTACTTGGTTTTTTTTCCTGAATTTTCTTTCTTCTCTCCCAGACTCACATAGCATAAACAGATATGTATTGTACAACAAATATTGTTTTGGTTGAAGATTGTTAGCAGTGACCATTGAATAGGGTGAGATCTGCTAAAAAACACAGAAATTCTCTTTATGAAAAGGAAGTAATATTATGAAATGGTCCAGTATTGAAATGATAATTTATAATAGTTAATCTAAGTTTCTCAGTTTTGTAAAGTAAATTCCATTTCTTTAGCAGTCCTAGTAGTAACAGACCATTGTCTGATCCACTCTAAAGTGGAATTCTCTGATGAGCTGTGTCTGACCTGTGGATCACTAGTAAGATTTTTACTTTGCTGAAGCTTTTTTCTGCCTTTTTTCTGCATGTTTTGCTAAAAACCTAAATACTGTGACTCTAACAGACCCGTGTGTCTGCTAATTAGTGATTGCCATCAGTTTCTGAGCAAAAATAATTATTTTAAAATCTTTTAATAAAATTGCTTGTCAGTTGATTGCACTTTTTCCTTGGTGTATGCAAGCATTCTCCTTGTAGAGATGCAAGCAGTCTTTGCTTTCCATGCTCAGATGCCTCTTTAGATGTGTGAAATGATGAGTGGTGTGACCCATTGTTCTGTTTCAAGATAGGCTTTCAAATGCTTGGTCAGAATCGTGTCAATACAGACACAGCTTTGAGTGTCCTGGCCTTCAGGGACACTTGAGATGTTACAGATCTCATGTTAATACCTGGATTTTCAATTAATATATTGAGAAGAGATATAATTTTGCTTTTTGAATGGATGGATGTTAATAGAACTAGAGTAGTAACTGGAAAATGAGTAAAATTTAAATAAATAACACAAATTTTCATAGTATCTTGGTTTTCTTCTTTACTCGTTTGTTTTGGTACCTGTTCCATTGAGTTTTAAATCTGGTGGGTTAAACTACCTCTCACTGATGTCCACTGGGATACAGGGCCATTGACCACTACTCTCTGGATGCAACCAAAAGTGTCCCAAAGGACATTGGTGACAAATGGTGTCCCTCAGGTGTCTGTGCTATTGAATGTCTTCATTAATGACAAGTTAAAGGGATCGGGTGCATCCTCAGACACCCTCGCTCTTGGAGTGAGTCCAGAGGAGGGCCATGAAGACAATTAGAGAGCTGGAGCACCTCTCCTGTAAGGAAAGGCTGAAAGAATTGGGATTATTCAGGAGAAGGTTCTGGGTAGACCCTATGGCAGCCTTCAGTACTCAAAGGGCCTGTTAGAAAGACAAACATTTTAGCAAAGTCTGTTGCAACAGGATAAGGGATAATAATGACTTTAAGCTGAAGAAGGGGTCTGTTTAGATTATACATATGGAAGAAATGTTTTATAGTAAGAATGGTAAAACACTGGAACAGGTTGCCCAGAGAGGTGGTAGATGCCCCATCCCTGGAAGCGTTCAAGGTCGGGTTGGGTGGGGCTTTGAACAGCCTGATCTAGTTGAAGATATCCCTGCTCATTGCTAGGAGCGTTGGACTAAGTGAACTTTAAAAGCTCTCTTCCAACCCAAACTCTTCTATGATTCTGTGAAAATGGTATTTATTTTGTGCAGGTATGATGCGTTTCCAGTAGTAGAAGCACTTACTCAGACAGATCTTTATATTCACTATCACACTCAGACAGAAAAAAACCCCTTTCTGACTGTTTTCTGAAGGTATCACACCCAGCCTTTCTTCATCTGCCATTCTACTGTTGATCAGGTTGTGAAAAAGAAGTAGATGAAAGAGCTGCATGCTGGGGGTGTTTGAGTTTTAGTGTGGGTTGGGGTCAAACATAAATAGCTGTATTTGTAGAGGAAAGAGGGAGCACTGTGCTGAACTGATTATACTTGTAAATGCACTGGAGTTTTACCTAGAGCACTGAGCCGAAATGGGTGCTTGTTTTGGAATAGATTTAATTAAAGTTTTGTTCAAAGGCTTTTAAAAAAACCTGTTAAATCAGTTAGTGAGCCACCGGTTTAGAGGAACTGATTAAGGACGTACTGTTGGTTTCCTTAGCTTTTCTTTGTTGGTGTTTCTACAGATGTTCAGACTCCTTGTGCCTTTAAGGGTTGCCTCATATCACACAGTAGTAGAGTGCCTGGAATGCCTCTGTCTGGATATACTAAAGCATATCTGGGCTTCTGCAAAATTGGATTTTGTTTATCCCTCTTAGTTGCTAACCTAGCCTTAATTGGGGTTGAAATAATTTATTGTTTTAAAACACCCTGAAGTTTGGGAATACATTGCTTTTTATAAGTGTGAAGATCTCATTTTTGTCTTGACATATGCCAGGCTGTTAATATCAGCTAGTCTCTATTTCTCTACAACTTTTACTGCTGCTCTTTGTTTTGGACACTTTGTTTAAATCAGCCTATTGCCCTAAAGTATGGTTCCAATTCTCAGAACTGCTTTTATCACCCTTTGCATCTGAGTGCAGCATCCACTATCCTGTGGCATAAAGATGGCTTTGGTATGTGCTTGTTGGTAGCTCAGTCATTTACCATGTACAGTCAGAGATCTTCACTGCATACTGTCCAGAGCTAGTGAGTTGTTTAAATTGTTGGTTATAACATTTCACCTCTTGACATGTGTATGACGTTGTCTTGCCCTAGAAATGTTGGGCAGGCTGTGAGGTATGAGTTAATACATAAGATGAAAGAGCTGTATAATGTGAAACACAGAATATATAACCACCAGGATGCATCATTTAGATTTCCTGAAAGTAACAATTCACTTTCATCACAGTTACACAGAGGTTGTGCTACTGTTGAGAAGACAGCTGTGTCACTGCCTAATCATGCTCATTCCAGTGCATATCACATCTGTCAGTCAGGCTCTATTTTTGACTGCAGGAGCAAGCTTAGCCATCATTAGCATGATACTTGTGTTGTAAGGTTAAACAGAGTAGAGAGGCAATTTGGAGTTGGTTATGGTTTCCTTGTTTTGTGTATGCTGTATTACAATGGTTAAGTTAGAGTAGGCCCGGTATGAAGTTTTTCAGCAAGTGCCTTTTCCCTTACTTTACCCTTGTTTGAATCTGAGCTTCACTGCACTTCTGAATGTAGAAGAGGGGTGACTGGGATTGGCTTTGGACCTCAGTTTTCAGGGAGATGTTTAGGGATGGGAAGGGCAACAGGAAAGACTTCTGCAAGTACATCACTAGCTAGAGGGGGAGATGAAGGAAAACATGGAAAAAGCTGAGGTATTGGATGTCTTTTTTACCTTGGTCTTTATTGGTAGGATTTGTTTTCTGGAATCCCAGGCCTTAGAGACTAGTAGGAAGGTCTGGAGCAATGGAGATTTAGTCTCAGTAGGGAAGGACCAAGTAAGGGAACATTTTAAAATGTTGGCTGTAAGAAAGTCCATGGAAACTGATAGAATGCACCTACAAGTGGTCAGAGAGTTGATATCTTAGCAAAACCACTCTGAATTGTTTTTGAAATTCAAGATAATAGAAGAGTCTTCTTGAGGACTGGAAGAATGCAAGTGTTACTTTTGCCTCCCAGAGGAGCAGGAGGGCCTGGGTGTTTGCAGACTGCTCAGCCTCACCTAGACCCCTGGGAAGGTGATGGAGCAAATTTTCCTGTGAAGCCATTTCCAAACATAAGCAGACGAAGATGATTAGCAATAGTTATTGTAGCTTTAAGAAGGGGAAATCGTGCTTGACCAGCCTGGCAGGCCTCTGTGACAAAATGACTGGGTTGGTGGAGGAGAAAAGAGAAGTTTGTACTCTTTGACTTTAACAGTGCTTTTGTCATTGTCTCCTTTAACACTCTTGCCATCTGGTCTAGCTAAGTAGACAGGGAAAGGGATTGCAAATTGGCTGAAATGCAGGGCTCAAAGGGTAGTGACACAAAGTCCAGCTGTAGGCCAATTAGCAGTGGTGTGCCCTAAGGGTTGATAGTAGGGCCTGGGCTGTTTATTTTCATTAATACCTGAGTGATGGGATACTGTGCACCCTCAGCAAGTTCACAGATCATGCAAAATTGGGAGGAGTGGATGACATAACAGATGCCTGTGCTGCTGTTCAGAGGAACCTCAACAGGCTAAAGACATGGGCTGAAAGAAGTGTGATTTTAAAAAGATGCAGCAAGCAAATCTGCTGGAAGGGTGTCTGCATTCCAGCATCATCATCCCTGTAATTCACTGCTCACACCGTTGGCAGCTGCTGGCAGACTGCTGGTACTCTGCCTTGAGCCGTATACTGCCATTTACATGTGCTGATTAGACTAAAATATGCAAAAACTGTTTGGAGAGAACTATCGAAGTCCTAGAGAAGACTGTAATAACAAAACTAAAATTTTGATTTTAAGAATACTTGAAGTGTTGACGTGATTTTCACAGCTCTGCACGATTATTTAAATGTTACTTGATGTCAGACTTCAGTGAGGCAAGGAATGTGAAAGTGGTTTTAATCACAGCTTTTTTGCCCCTTGAAAATTTGCAGGGCTCCTGCTGTCTAGCCCTGTGTTGCTGAACCCACAGTCTGTACAGTCATCCCTGCTGACACAAGTTGCACGTGATTTGTAAGTTATTTCTTTATGAAGGTTCAACATCTTGTCCAGCTGTCCTTAAGTCTTCAAAACAAATATTGTCATTTCACATTACTGTTTGCTGAAGCACCTCTCTTTCAAGATTTTGTTCACAGTTCTCTTCTTTTGAAATACATTAGCTGTAGTTAACGGTTGCAAAGAAGTGGGTTGTGAAGAGGCAGAACCTTTGAGGATGAAGATTAGGAACAGAGTCTTAAGCTGTCTGTGTTTACAGGTGACCAGAATAGCTTTAATAGAAGTGTTGGTGTGTATGTTAAGCATCTTGTGTGATGCCATATAAAGTATTTGATACAAGAAATTGGAATCCACGAGAAGCACTTTGACAAGGATGACCCGTATTGATTGTCATGGCCAAAGCTGCACAGTAAGTAGGAGTGTGGGAATTCTGGAACGTTTTCATAAACCTTATAAAGTGAAACTCTGATGTGACTACAGTTGTTTGAAGGAGTGAAAAACAACAGCTTTGTACCATCAGTGCTCAGTGTGATCTTAGAAACATAGTTCACAAACTTCAGGAGGAGAACTTGGAATCCTTGTATGCTACAAATTATGCTCTTCCCTGCTAATCAGCCCAGTGTATCAATTTCTGTTATCTAAGCTTTGAGCTGGTCTGCTGCAATATGTCTTTACTGTGGTCTGATACTGTGACATCCTTCCATAGCTTTGTTCCTTCATGAACGGTGGTGTATGAGTGGAAAAGCCATCATAGGTTTCTAAAATATGGGCAGTCTCTGGAATGCTGATACTTGTCAATGTTGTTTAGGCACAGTACAAAACCAAACCAAGCCACAAACTTTGATTAATGTGACTATGCAAAGAATAAGTGCCAAAGAATTGGTGCCACTGATACTTGATGTAGGTGTTCATCTATACACACAAGATCTTTGCAGGTTTCTGTGGTTAACTTTTTACTTAGGTTGGCTTACTTAGCAGATGTGTCAGAGGAAAGAAGGGATTTTTTAGTGCATCAGTGATAGATGACCATATGTATTCATTTTGATAATGAAGTGACACAGGTATCACAAGTTTGCATGAGAAGGCAGAATGCAGTCTGTTTGGCTGGAGGTGAACAACAAAAATAATCTCTCCTAGTGTGCTGAATCTAGAAATACTGTTCCAGATGCTTTATGGGTTCCAAGATACTGTGTTATATCAAAGGGGCATTCTCAAGCTTATTTATAAATCAAACCTCTGAAGACTTAAATTTGCTGCAGCGTTTTCAGCTAACAAATGTACCTTAGTGTCTACGCATTGTCACACTGTAATCAACTGCAATCACTTTGGCACTGGCTTAGATAACCCTTGTTGGAAGGAATATATCAATAGAAAGGGGTTCCTGTTTTAATCCTAATAACGCAAGCTGGAATGTGTGTTGTCTGCTGGATTGTTATTTGAAGTGGATGCCAGAAATTCTTACGATAAAATCAGTGATAATCATTGTGCCAGTTTAAGGAGACACCAGCTCCGCCCCAAAAGTTCACAGGAACAAAATCTGGAAAATGTGATCCAAGATGAGACTGTATGTTGCCCCAGGAATACCTCTCATGCCAAATATGAATACCCAAATTCTAAAAGCCTTTCTGCCTGTGTGACCTTTGTTTTATTTCTTGTCTGCGAAATTGATCTTATAATTTTCAGATGCTCTTGGCAGGGAATTGGTAAGAAAAATATTTACACAGTTGCAGCTGGTTGTTCCTCATGTATATACTTGATTCCAGATGTCTAGATCCAAGCAGGAATTAAATGGAGTTGATTTTCTTTTTTAAAGAGATGGTAGTCAAGTCCCTGATGTGTACAGTAGCATGACTGCAGTGTAGTTTGTTGAAGATCTTAAAGTGACAGTAAGTGTTAAAACAGAATTGGTTTCTCATTTTAAATAGAGGTAATTATGGCACAGTGCAACATGAATACCATAGCATACCATAGGCAGATAAGCAATCCAGGACTTCATGAAAATCTTTGGATAGACTTTGCTCAGTCTGAAATTGGACCTCAAAACTAACTTTTGCACTTCAATGTTGTTCAGTGCAATTGAAGCTGAACAGTAAAAATACAGTGAAAACCAAACAATTCTGTAAGAACTCTTTGAAGAAGGGATATTTTTTTCCTGTAAGTTTGTACAATGCCTAAGTAGCAGCTCATAATCTAGTGACGCTTTCTAAAAAATATGTTTATGAATATTTTCCATGTACTAATATATTTATTATTTAAAATGTCATCTGTGAATTTAACAATATTTCTAGTTCCTGAGAAATGGAGATCTCAATCTTACTTTATAGAAAATGGTGTGTGTAGATTGGAAGGAATGTGACTAGAGCCTATAAATCGTAACATCTGATTTATTCAGTCTGGGTTGTGTGATTTGCTTTGTCATTGTGTTAAGAAGTACAGTGTGAAAGTGAGCTTCACTGTTTGAACTAGGTTTTAATATATGCAAGCTCAAATTTGATTCTGGGACTTGGCTTTGCATTTTGCTGTGTGTTGCTTGCACAATTCTCTTTGCTGTTTGATATGATTACATTCTCTCTCTCAAAGATTCTTAACCTGTTCAAAGCTCTTAACCTTAGCCTGATGTTAAAAAAATGAGGTAATGCATTTTATCTAAGGTATGAAAAGCTTGAGCTGGAAAAAATTCTAAGTGTTTGAGATCTCATCTGCCAGGTTTATTTTCCTCCACATCTCAGTTTCAAGTGCAAGTGTTTAGAGATGCAAACTAATTGCTGATGCTTAGCGTTTGAACTAAATAGGAGAACAGGCTTGTCCAACTGTTTCACTTCAGTAAACGTTGTTAGGGTTTATAACACTAACCTGAATTATGCTTTTGTGTAGTTTTCAGTAGACATTTTACTAAAAAAAGATTGAAATAATGTTGCTTATTTGCTCCATGCTCTCCACTTGCAAAAACTTCAAGAAAAATGCAGAGACCACTGTGCATCTTGGGAGAACTGGTAGCTAAATACAAAGGTCTGATAATAAAAACCACAGTAAAACCACATTTAAAGTAGTCATTTGAGTAATTTGGACCAGTCTTTCTGTTAATTTTGTACTTTGAGAAAATAAGACCTTTTGGCCAGTAAAAAGCAGTAATTTACTTATGAGAGAAATAGGTAAAATATTACCAGTTTATTTAGGAGCCCTGCAGCTTATTATTGACCTGAACAGCCTGTTCTGAAAGGACTCGGTGCCAGTCCTAAGAAATACTGAAAATGAACCTGATTAAAATACTTGTTGTCCTTATGTCAACATCTTGTGCCCTTATGAGGGCATCTCCTCACAGGTTTGAGAATGCAGTCCTAAAAAAGAAAACACAGAAAAAACCCCCAAAGCAGTGAATATGCCATTTTTCCCCTAAATAGATGCATACACTTTACTTAGTGAACAGACTAAGTTCACATAGATTGGACTATGTTCACATAAATTCCAAATATCTATATTGGAAGAAATAGCAAATAATTAATAGCAGTTTTGTTATGGTAAACCAGTTTCAAGAAACATGTAACTTCAAAAGAGAATGGATGTAACAATGAAAACTTTACACAGGAGTAGAACACAGGGAGCTTCACAAATACATTTTTCTTAGTTCCCTCAGCTGCCAAGTGGACATGTTCACCAGGATTTCTGGCCTGGACAAGGCTTGGTTAGAAAAGCCTCTGTGTTCTTCAACAACATTTTTTTTGAAAGCCAAAATAAGTAACCAGCAGAAGTGTATTTATTATCCTAATCTCCAAATTTGCACACTTCTTACTGCTTTCCTGACAGGATGTTTTGGTGGACAGTGTGTCCCTCCCTTAAGGTCAAGACAGGACGGGGAGTAGATCTTCACCCTTTGGAACTGGAGCCATTTTAAACAATGATGCACCTTTGATATGTGACTGTCTGCAGAGAAGAGGGGTATTAGCTACAGCACTTCCTCATATTGTTGTGTACTCAGAGGCACGTCACTAGGAAAGTCTCAAATCTTTACAAAGTCCACATTGTAAACTGAACTGTGTGCAAAGCTATAATTTATGAAAACTCAATTTCTTGAAGACCTTTGTACTGATTAGTTTAAAACTCTGCCCTTGGTTTGTAGATAGAGTTTAGTGGGCTGTTTTGCTCCATGTGACACAGCTGTTTTAAACAGCAAGATAAATGCTGAGGGAGGTTTTTGGTAGTGTTTGGGGTTTTCTGTTTATTTTTTTTTCCCCAAATCATGACTCTTTTAATTTACGTCTTTCACATCTATATAGACTGACTTTAGACACCTTTATATATTAGAATTAGAGGGCTGGGTTGGTAGGGATTTTTATTATTATTATTATTATTATTATTATTATTATTATTATTATTATTTTAAAGCAGTTTTCTGCTGGAAGTTTTCTTGTGAACTTTTTTCAGTGTAGGAACTCATTTCTGTCCTTACAGTGCTGTGAATTGCTGTTAAGTGAGTGCTACTTCTGGATTATTTGTACTATTGCTCCTCATTATGTAACCTTCCCAGTTTGAAAAAACGTCACTAGTTTAATTTCAGTGGCATGGATGTAACATTTTGAGAACTGCTTGACACAAGGAGTGCAGGAGGTATCATGCCAGTTAAAGCTGATGGGGCTTGTTTGCTCACTGGCCTGCAAACTGAATTCTGAACCAGCAGTTTAATGTGTTTTCCCAGGTGTAGCTCTCTGCTTATGGGTCCAAAAAATCTGCCCTTAAAGTGTTCTCCAAAAAAGCTGAATTCCATTTTGCTGCTGACACACAACATGTTTCCAGATGCGTGCAAAGGAGCTCTCTTTGTAAATTAAAATTAAATTATGAAGGGGATTCTGTGTGTGCTCTGTGTTGTGGTGGTGGTTTTTCCCCCCAAAGATCTGAATGTAAGTCTGATCTCTGATTACAGCTCAAAGAGTTGCCAGAAGATCTACTGTAGTGGTTTGATAAGTGGTTAGCTCTTCTGGGAGGAGGGCTGGGAATGAATATCAATTTTCATAAGAGGTTTGATTTTTCATGTTCAAATAAAAATAAAAAGCTGCTTTATTCAGGCAGTAGACTCTACTCACCAGAATAACTGGAACAAAATCATTCTTGATACACAAGCTGTAGATTTGCTTCAAGGTAGCAGTTTTAAGTATTGTTATTTGGTAGGATTTTAGGATTTAATTAGGAGGTATTTGACTTGCAGAGAACCACATGCCAACTTAGGCTAAGTATGTAGAATTCTAATAGTAGAATAGTAGCATAATTAATATCAACTAGCAATTTCATCAGGGATGAAATTATTTTGTAATTCTAAGTAAATTAGAAATAGTTTTGGTGCACTCATGGCAGTTGTAAAGCAAATATTTTGCCTTTAAAGGGAAAAAAAAAGATGGGAAAGGATAGGAGAGGAAATCATGGCAGTCTCTTTGGGTTAGATTTAATATTCACAACATAGTGATGTGCTGACTGCTGTGATGAAAACTTTCTATTAGTACCTTCAGTGAGATGGGGAAGAGGGAATTAGTGCTGTGACTTTCCTACTGAGAGCCTTTAATTTTGCTTTCTACAGAAATGAAGAGGACAATTGTCCACTCCTGAGCCTTCCTGAATATAAATGTGATGTTGTCTTTCACTTACCACGGGTTCTTTTTCTTTCTTTGTTTGTTTTTAGCTAAGAAGTGCTTTCTTTCCTCTGCTGTTTTTAATGGAACAGAAAAGGAGATGAAAAGGAATGGCTTCTCCTTTAGGCTGGAGTTTGCACAGAGGCTCTTTGGTCTGTTTCTTTTCTTTGCATGGGTCGCCGAGGACTGGAATCGGTCGGGGCAGCAGGACAGTGCACCTGGGAAGCTGAGAGCAGCTGAGCTGTGTAAGACCAGTGTCCTCACTCTACACAGTCTTCTTCTCTAACCCACCATCCCATGGTAGTGGTTTGGATCAGTTCAATTCTGGTAGCATTTTAATGTGTGAATGGAGGGAGTGAGATAACTGGCAGAGCCCAGTGTTACCTTGTGAAACTGTACAAGTGAGCTGGAAGTCTGGCCCTAACTCGCATTTTGTTATTAATATTAGGACTTGATTTTGTACTTTTGTTACCTGAAGACTGATGGAAAGGGTTTTTCTTCCCCTCACTTCTGCCTGTAGGATATTTATCTGTGGGTGAAGGTGTTCAAAACATGATACTTTTGTGTATGTTCAGATAGTGATTGATGTTGGGGGTGGGTATTTCCTGATACTTAATGATGGTTTAGAAGAGTTAGTCATCATTGGCCAGGAAATACCAACTCCAGATTAGATCGAGTTCAATTATCTAGAAGATATTTCAATGTCCATCTGAATGTGGTACGTTGCCAGAGACATTGTGTTCATAATAGCATCTTGTTTTAGTGTTTAATTATAGAATTAGTGGCTGTATGTGGGTTCTGTGTGCTATAAATATGTCATCTTGAAGTCACTGCCTCTGCTGCCACAAGTTTTGGGAAGTGGTCAAGCAGTGTTGCCTAAAAGTCGACTAAAATTCTGTAACTGTAAGAATTTTGGGTTCTCAAATGAAAGAATACATAGTACTTCTCTCCCTCCCTACCCTTGGCTACCACAATTGCCATCTATGTAAATTTTGCAGTGTATTTCAGGTTGGGATTCAAATCTTTTCAGGTTAATCACGTTCCCTTCTGCTTTCTAAATGGGAGTGATGGTTCTCTGCTTTTAGTCCTGTGTGCACGTGTTAGTTTGTACTTGGCATGATAGAAATAAGTAAGTTTGTTTAAGAAAAATGGACAGAAATGCAGAAGCTAACATTTACCACTGCCAAACAACCATGGTATGCATAACCAAATGAGAGGGGTGTGTTTATATTTTCTGACATTAAAAAAATAAATATATATATATATATATTTCTAAGTATTTGTAGACCCCCTTACCAGAGATACTTATTCTGGATATTTGCTCTAGTCTTTACTGATGAAGTAAACCATGTTGACTGAATATATTGTGGGAGTTCATGAGGGGCAAAAACCACCAGTGACTTCTTTAACTCAAGGCTGAAGGGAGAAATTCTGGCAATGTCTTCATGGCTGCCTCTATCTCTCTTCTGCCTTTTGGCTTCTTTCCTTCTCAGGACAGGTGAATTTTTCCAGCTCTAATGTTGTAAAAAACGTGTATTGGGGCTTAGCTGTGTAATTGTAGGCCTCTATGCTTCTATTAAGTATTAAGCTCCTTTGGAATAGGCTGAAACTTTTTGCTGTCTAGGCTTGTAACTGTGTTATTAGTACACCTTGGGATCCTGTCTGCACGGTTATTTTTATAGGTGTGTGCTGAAGAGTAAAGTAGCTCTGTCAGTTATAAAGACAAACTTGAATGAGTAAAAGCAGGATTCACAAGTAACATGAAATTCAGTTTATAGAACTAAACATAATACATGCTGTACATACCCAAATGTTTCACTCTGGACCTTATCCTGCTCCTTCTCAGTTGTTTTTTACAAGCTTTCTTATGTTATCAGTGAACACAGACGGAGCTGGCAAAACCTTTCGTAAGCCTTGAAGATGCAGAGGAAATGAGGCATCTCCAGTGGCCCGTCCCACTGATGCAATTGCTCAGGCTTTGCAGAAAAGGCAGGGTGTTGCTGAAGGTTTCACTGAAGCTGTTGTACCCAAGTGGAAGACTGTTGTTGCCTCCTAAAACTCGCTGGTTTTCATTCTCTGTCACAGAAGGATGGACTTCATGAGCACATTAACTGCAGGGATAAAAAAAAAAAAAAAAAAAAGGGGGGTTCAGTAGATAATTTTATGTGTTCAGCTGCTGCTCTGGTGGAATGGAATAAGTGACAGTCACAGTAAGCTGTGCTAGCTTCTACAGCAGCCTATAGCTATTGCTTCTGATTGAGTTGTCCTAAGGTATTACAACTGTAGTAGTTTGTTAGAAAATGTTTGCTTTGGAGTCTCAGAACTGATGCAGGCTCTACCAGAGCGTGTGCAAAACAAGGCAGCTGAAGGTGGCTTTGGTTTGTGTACGCCGCAGTGTTGCCCAGATCTGAGTTAGGTACCCTGGCTGTGGCCTTGGAGGCCATGTGCAGTTGGTTTGGGTTTCCCAAAGTGTTTCAGTGTACCTGGCCCACGGTGAGGGCTGTCCAGGCTCTTCCTGTTGCATGTCATATCTGGATGCCTAATGTGAGGGGGCGTGGGTGGTGAAGAGAATTTGCAGGGAGTGTCTCAGGGCAGCCTGTCCAGTGAAGCCTGTGTCACAGCTACATTCTTGCCTTACCTTCTCTCTCTTGCAGAACTTTACCTTTTCATGCTCTGAATTTTGGAGAACTGTATCATCTGGATTTATCTGTAGTGTAACTGACCAAGTCTGTATGGGCAGTAATCTGTGGAGTCCTTAAAACAACAGACTTTTTTTTTTTTTTTTCATGTGGTAAGTAAAGTGTTATGGAAACCAACAGCTTAATACTATAGGTAAAAGTGAGTGTTTGTAGTTTTCAAATCTTGGGTGGACAGGATTCAAATTATTGAAGGAGGTATTTGTTAGTACTTGTTTGAATTAGGTACAACAATGTACTCTGTCAGTTCTCTTTTCTTTGACTGGTTGTGTAATCTGTTTATTCCTTGAACTAAACTTGTGATTTTCCCCATCGTTTCTTAAAAACTGAATACCACATCTTTTTGTTTTACGATTTTGTTAGCTTTAGAATTTGAGAGATTCTATGAAAGATCATAAATAAATCGTGGAGCATCCTCAGGAAGTTTATTTCTTTTTAAAATGTGTATCCTAATATAACTGAGAACATCGTGTAGAAGTGCCCTTTGTGTTCTCGGAACTCATGTCAGCCTAAGCCTTTAACTTCAGTGAGATCGTTAAAAAGTCCCTCTAATTGTTTGCATAGGGAGAATCTTTAACCACTTAAAATAGATCCAGAAAAGGTTACTAGTTACTGGTATGTTGAAAGTTTGAACCTTTGAAATGTAATATAATGTAAATGTAAATAAACACTGAGTGTTCTTACAGTGTACTTAGTAAATAAATTTAAATGTTTCTCTGGTTTGAAGACTTGAGTCTTGCCTTGGATTTGGTTTTAAACATCATACTCATTTAAGCTGGTGTTATTAATATTCAGACTTCTACTCAAAATCTATTTCTTCTTGATGTCAGTCAATAATTAGTCACTACAAAAGCAAGATAAGATGTCACTTAGCAATAGCTGTGCCAATGATGAGGTTATTTCTTTTTATTCATGTTTTAGTTGTTATTTCCTTAATTTTTTTATTCTCAGACCTGGGACATAATGCTTAGTCAGAAATACTGACACACATAGCCTGCTCCTATAATCTCTGGGTAACTATAGCTATGAAAAGCACATTGTTTCTTTTCTTTCCAATTCCCAAAATAATTGTATAAAGAAGAATCACAGTCAGAGGTCTAGGTTCTGAATTTGTACCAGAGTGAGCATAGATTTACTTCACATGATGGTCATCAACCTGGGATACTTAGGTTTTGCAGAGGTGTTCAGGCATCCCTCTTGCTGCTGTGTTGAATTCCTTTGGTCACTTCTGGAGTCTCTCTTCAAACACAACGGGAGCTCTGCTGAGAGCTTCACATGTTGTAGTTGGTTTAATTTTACTGACACAGTCGTTTTTATGTGTAACATAATACTATTATCCAGCAGGAAATACAGTGTCCTGCTGTGAATCTCAAGACAATCAAATATTTTAGGAATGCTTTCTAACCTTCTTTCCAGTATCAGGGAAATAAGTATGTCAAATAGTCCTGTTCTGCACCACCTACACCCCTCTACCCCTTTAGGAAAAAAATTGCAAATTTGCTTTATGTGTCTTCACTCTTGTGAAATGTAAGACAATTTTTAAAATTCTTTTCAGATAGTCATTGTTTTTTAAGTCCAGGGTGGCTTCTAGAAGAGGAATGTAGCAGTAGAAAAATTTAAAAAATCCTTTTTAGTAGAAAAGACACTTACCTATAGAGAGTATTTTGAAAAGTAAAAATGTTCTTAGTAGAACCAACTTCTCCCCTCCCCATCAGACAAACAAATGAACAAACAAAAAAAGGGAGTAAGACAGTTTAACTGCAAAAAACTGGAGCAGATCACATGTATGTTCAGCTATGAATATGATCTTAAGCTTGGGCAAACTTTAGGTATGTTCTCTGAAGTTCACTTACGTGGTCAGTCTCATCTTTTGGGATTTTTGCCTTACCAGTTAATCTGGTTTTTCACACAAATTTTACTTGTTTTATGTAGAAAACATAAATTCAATAACAGGATTGTATGCATTGGTGTGTAATATACAAGGGGGATTTTTCTATAGGCCAAACTTCTGATTTCTTTCCCAGCCTTTTTTCTTGGTTGCTTTGTTTCTGTGAGATTTCAGAACATGCAGGCTGCATGCCTTAAAGTAGGCCATTTCCTGAATCTCTTCTTATTCCTTAATTTTGTGTGGCTGGAACTTTGCTGGGTGTGTAATTAGTACTTGAGTCTCCCACATATGGCTCCAATCTCCTCCTGTATCTCCAGCACTGGGTATTTATAGCAAGCTCGCCTAAATGCATTATTCCAGCGGTGAGAAAGTGCCTCAGCGCACATTGCGATTCCTCCTGCGCCCGTGTCTGTGACCAACTGCGGAGTTTTGGCATGCATTGCATTCCTGGGTGTGGTTGTAGGACAATCCAAGATAACCTCAGTTATCTTGGCTTTGTTACAGCAGCCTGTTGCATTTCAGAAGTTCATGTTAAAGGCTTCGAAAAGATTTAATTCCAGACTCTGGAGTTATTCTGTCACCTTCATCTTTAGTTCTTTCTTGTAAAAATTCAGGGAGAGAGAAGTTATATGAGGAATAAAAAAGTTAGTGTAGATCACTAACTTGATATTTCAAAATACTGGGAATAAAAATTTATGTAGTTTTGATTGCTTGTTAGGTTTGGGGTTTAGAATCCAGGGCACGCTGAATTTCATCCTGTTCTTTCTGCTGTAGGTTCAGGGTTCAGGAGGTTTCATCTTGTACCACCATTAAGTCTACTTCCAGTCAGAATGACTGTAATGTTTAACTTTAAGAAACTTCTAAAATTCAAGTTGATGGACCAAGAAAGGACAGCCTTGAGCTGAACTTGAGAACAGAAGGACCAAGTACAGGAAAGGAACTGAACATGGAAAAACCCACTGTACCTGTCAGACATGATACATGGACTGCAGCCCTTTCTGGTGATAAGGAACTTCCAATAGGCAACGTGAATATGAATGTCCTGGAAACTGTTGTCACTTAATGGTGTTGTCATCACTCAGTCTCAAGACTTGGAAGGACTGAGGAAGTTCTGTCGGTTTGTGTAGTCAGACACTGTGTACTTTATAAAGATGTTTCTATGTAATCCCTGTGTAAACAGTGCTGGTGGTCAACTTCAGTGGGTGTATTTCACAATAGAGAGAGGTGCAAAAGAAGAATGTGATTTTTTGCCCCTTCCTTTGTAGAGTATTTTCTTACAGACAGTGAGGGAACAATATAAAAACTCTGAACTCATTAAATACTTAATTTATCCTTAAGTAAAAAGGAGTGACTTAAGTAGGCTGCCCTTGAAAATAGTTATAACATTTGCAAATTGATAGATTTCATTGAAGAAGCCTTATATATGTTAAATACTGAGTGTAAATAACTGAAGAACATGTTATTGCATTGCATGATTGATCTTTTTGGGTGATACTTGTGAGTTCATCAACTTTGCCTGAGACCATGGCAAAATATCAATTTAACGTTACTCTTAAATCTGATTAGTGTGAAATTTGTGGAAAAAGTGGTTTGTGGCTTGCAACAGCACTTTTTGAGGCATGTGATTCAAATGCCCGTAGACACTTGCATAATTTCACTGTCATGAGACTAAGTTGGTCAGAGAAACATATGTAATAGCTACTTGGCTTTTTCTGCTCCTACTTTATAGAAGTTCTGTGATGTAGGAATCCAACTTCTCAAGTCTCAGTGCTGGCAAAGCATTTATGCTTGTAGGAAGGCTTTATATAAAAGCTTTCAGCATCTCTTACCTACAGTGGTTAGACTGCTATGAGGTTGAAAAAATCTCTCACTGAGAGATGAATTCTGTAGTTCTTGTCTGAGAACTCTTTCCTTTTCCAGAAGGTAATACCTCTGGAGGAGACCACTGCCTTTAGACGTGCTGTTTGTTTGGTGCGATGTGTGCAGCTTCAGAGAGCTGCAGGTAAGGTGCTGCTGTGTAGATGATCTCAGGAGGTGGAATTTGAGCTGGGAAGATGCAGTGCAAACCATAAGTGGAGTAGAAGGGTGGCTCTGTAATATAGGTAATTGCAGAGCACCTGATGGACAGTCAGCCTTTGGAATGAAATCCAAAGTTGTTGGTGAAGATAACACAGTTGTGACTTCTACGGTTGTGTGAATCTGGCAGCCCAATATCCAATGTCCTTTTCACTGAGTCCCTATCGTGCCTGCCTTGCTGCCACATGCCAGCTGTTCCATTGCAGGCATTTTTAGACTGCCTTCCTCTTCATCCTGTCTTCTGTTGCCCAGCTCAGTTGCCACCCCAGGGTGCAGCTGTCTTTTATGGAGCTAGGGTGATGTTCTCCATGCCAAGATGGCAATGCAAGGCACATGATTTCATCTGTCAGCAGCAGCATGATTTCCTATTTGCCCCAACTGTAGAGCTCATACTGCTTTTATGTCAAACTCACTCATACCAGGAGTGAAATTTGTTGCTTGCCACTGTGAACATCCATCAGCAGGCAATGCAGAATATGGAAATGGTAGAATCTGAATTATTCAGGGGAAATTCATGTGAGTGATGCCTTGGGTACCTTCTGCCACTTGCTCTGTACTGTGTCTGGTTTTTGAGGAGTGACTTGTAGAAGTGCGCTGGGCTGCAGATGAGGAAAGGCTGCCTTTGCATGCAAGATTTCAGGGTCATCAGGTGATATTTCTGTCTTTGCTGAGCTTGAAGCTTCATTGATTGCTCTGATGGATTTGAGAATGAAGACAAATTTTCCTCATTATTTCCTATTTGACTTTTCTTGTTCTTTTGCCAAGCAGTTTAAAGTTGGGAAGATGACAGGTGTATGATTCAAGAGGCTATTGCAGCCGTGTGGTTTTCCGGCATGTGTTACTTATGGGCAGTGCACTTTCTGGGACTCTCTTTTTCTGCCACCAAACTCTGTGTGCTGCAGCAGATCATTGTAGCTGTTTTACTGTGGTGAACAACACTTGATTTAGAAAGGTAAGAGACATCTTGTGGGTTTCACAGTTCTAGCCTAGCTGAGGTCATTCAGTCAGACTGGTGTGTTCGTGAGGACTGTTTGGCATCACTGGAGCTGCTGAATTGCCACTGTTGCTGGCAGCCCTGCCTGCTGTCCTGTACTGACTTGTGGGCAGCCTGATCTCCCTCTGGGAGAACATGGCCTGCCACGCAGCTGTGGAATTCATTTCCCCTTCTGAAAGAGACGGAAGTGTGATCCCACATGTGATAGACAGCATCCTACTTTGCTTGAGATCATGATGGGGGTGAGGAAGGTAATTTCTACACCAGTAAGAAAACTACATACCTCTCTAGTTCAGGGTGATGTTAATATTGAACAATTTCCTGGGTTTGAACAACTGTAACAAAAGCTTGATTTGTTTGAATAATGAACATCTTTGTCTTTTTGTCCATGTCTCGGCTGGCAGCTTATTTTAAAGACAGTTAATAGGTGCTCAGTTGCAGTACAGTATGCAGTATTTCTGTAGTTCTTATCAGCCCTAGCTAAGTGTTTTACTGATGGCTTGAGATGTTTCTGACTTAATTCAGCATATATTGTTTGTAATTATAGTTTCATTTGAAGCTTTTGAAATAACAGCACCTTTTCATGATCTTCTCATGCTCGTAATCTTAAATTGACCATTTATTTACAGATTTGGGCTAAAATAAACACAATAGTTTAGAATCAGTTAGGTGGGAAAATTGTTAATGAGGAACGGTGAGGCAGTTTTGTGAATATTTATGGGATTTTGGTATTCATGGAAAAGGGTAATAGTCTTAGCTCCTTGTATAGATAAACTGGGGACCTGAAAAGCAGTGCTAGCATTTTGAGATGCATATCTTAACTTTGTCTTTTAATGTATGATTGGTTAACTTTTAAGGTGGTTAGTTTAACTTCATCTTACTAAGTGTTCTGTCTTACTGCATAAAGTCTTAATTTCCAGATTCTACGGACATTTCAGTGGAGCTTTTTCATTGCTATGTGAAGATTATTTTAAACTGTTTGCGTTAGAATGCACGTTCTGACCTTTTCTTAATAATTATTTTGAGATGTGAGTATAGCTTGTGAAGAAAGTGCACATGCAAAGGCTTGTTCTTGGCTTTTAGTGCATGTTTGTTTTTTGTAGCAGAAATTCTGTGCTGATCTTGAAGGAGATAAAATCTGTGTGCTAATGGAATTAGTACTGGGAAGAGAAAGCTAGCAGAAAAATGTTGAATTAAAATCCCAATATTTTATCACCAGGAAAGTGGTACAGTAAGTTTTAATCTATTATATTCTAGGACTTGTCTTTCTGAATTACTATAGACTTGATTTTGACTAGAAGGTAAAATGCTGATGTGAGTTCTTGCAGTTCATTTAGTAGGTAAAGCAGTTTTACAAGTTTGGAGCAGTCTGTCTCAGGAAGTGACATGAAATTCACATATATACCTCCTACCCCCCCTTTCCCCCCACCAGTGTTATATTAAATGAACCAGTTTGAATATTGTTTACAAGCTGGAAGTAAAATCATATTGTAGTCTTGGAAAGACCAAATATTTTGACTAGACTGTTAGAGAAATATTAGAACAAAAATAGAGAACACATTGCTTTCATTTCTTAATTAAAGCTTTCATTAAAGAATCTTCATTATCATGAAGGAATTTTGTAATTATTTATTTGATTTTAGGTGAAAAGGCTAGAAACCATCTCTTTGGATGTCTACAGAGTTATTTATTTAGATAAATACATTTTCATTGTTAGGTAGACTTAAACTGAGTTTGTATAACTGAATTTTCTCTTCACTGAGTTTGATGGGAGTAAAACAAAACAATCTGGAGAGGAACTCTGGGATTTATTGATGTCTGAAGCTTTATGTGGTAATTCTCACTGAGCTTGTAGTTGTGGATTTGTAATAGTTTATTGCTGGTCAAAAATAACATGTTACTAATTTTAATGACCATCATGAAATCTGGTAACTTCTGTGGAAGGAAATGTCTGCGAGATTATTATCAGTTTTTAAAAAAACAGTGCCTGTGAGATTTTGTAGCAATAGCAGCTGAATTCCCATGTACAGCCTCCATAAAGACCAGCATTACTATCCTTACAAGCAAAAGGCTTTAAATGCCAAGTGATAGGAAGAGGGAGTGGGGGAGGGAAGTATGCATCTGTTTATAAGAGCAGATATGAAAAACTTTGCTTGGAATTCTTCCAAAAAACCTCAAACCTTAAATGCAGACTTACCGATGTATCCTTTTATCACTTAATTCCATAGAGTTCACCTCTTCCCTCCTCTCCCCTCTTACTCCAAATGAAAATATGCAAACATTGAAATGAGTAAGATGGAAGGTTTTGGCATAGGTCTGAGGAGCTTCAGGTCTGTTGCCATGAATAAAGAAAAATCCAACTTTGACTGGAGTTGTGGCAATTTGGTATAATGATGTAATAATTCCACATTGTGGGGTTGTTCTTTAAAAGAAACACTTGAAATTATCTAAAAAAAATACATTGTCTTGTCAAGTACAGGGAGAAAAGGACATAAGTTCTCAGATGAAACCTTTTATAGCCCATATTGGACTTGACTTTATCACTTTATCATCTTTCCTTTATTTCAGCCCATAGTTTTTTTTTTTTTAATATCCATGGAGTCATGATTATAGCTTGAAGAGAGAGGGATTTTTAAGAAAAGTACTATAGCAGAATCTGAGGGGGGGAAAAAAGAGTAAGTCACCAAGTGAGCATATTCTTGCTGCTGTCATATGAACATTATTCTGGTAACTGATTCTACTACACTTGGGTTTGGGGAATGGTTTTTGCCCCAAAATTACATACATTGGGATTTTATGAAGGTCAGTGCTTATACAAGATATTTCTGTAGTTATGTTGCTATATACAATTTTCAAAATCACTGAAGTTGTGCTTAGATCTTAAGGCTTTGTGGTAAGCAGGCATGGGAAACATTAGGCACAAAGTGAGGTTTTACATGCTGTGTCATCATAAGAATGCTACTTGTCTATATACAAAATGGTACCAGAAAGCTGGAATTGTGTTGGAATTCTCTGTTTAGACACCTCTCACATGGAATATGGTGACAGATTCCTTAAATATTTTGTGAGTTCTGTGGATGATGAAACACGTGGCTTGTATTAGGCTCTAGAGAGGATGCAAAATATTTTTAATGGTATTTAACTGGTGAGGGAGTTCAGAAAGCATTGCATTCTGTGTGCTTAAAAGAATTTGAAGTTTGTATCTGGCTTTGTTAAGCTAGCTTCTGATTTGATTTCAGTTGTGTAAAGCACAATAATTGTGCTTGTTCCTTGTGTTTTGTAAAAAGTTATGATGAAAAAAGTGTTATGGAACAACTCAAAACTTGCATTGGACAGGTGTACAAATGTATACGTTAATTCCTACTATAATAAATAAGATTCGTGTAAAGAAAAATTTATGTTCTTAGAAGTCATACCACAGGTGCAATGCTAGACACCAGAGTGAGTTCCTAAAAACATTCTGTCTTTTACGTGGAAGTGAACTTTTTCTGTTGTTAGGCTTAATGGGGGATGATCAAATGATTTTCTGATATCCTGACAGCCAGAAAAAATTACTGTATCTTTTCTCTTGGCTCATTTTTATTATTGAAACCTGCCACTTTTTCACAAAAGCTTGGTACAAAGCTTCACAATTTCACTTCGAGTTCTAAATTAATATTAAAAATGCCTTTTGTGTCACTCGCCCTCCTCCTTCTTTGCATTGGCTGCAGTCAAAAGAGTGGTTGATTTAGCGTGAAGAAAACCCACAGATAAGAGGGCCTTAATTATATTTAGCTGTGGAGGATGGGAGCGATTGAAGTGTCTTGAGCTGCCACGGAACAGCTGCCAGGCAGTGACTGAGTGGAGTGCCTGGGCCCAGTGCAGTAATGGTGTAACAAGGACTCATCTGTCATCCTGTGAATGACACACTTCGTGGCAGTTTAAACTAATTTTCATTTCCTAATTGAGGTTGACTAGTGCACCCATGGCTTGTTGCCACAATAATTCAGATTTTGTGAGTTGTGTGAAATATACAAATTCATTTCATTTAATGTGTTGAGCTATAGAAACTTCTGCTTCTGTGTGTTTGGGAAAGGGAGATCCTTATACTATAGTGAGCCAGCTCTTGGTGGTGCTGCAGCAGTTGGGTGTGAACAGCTCTGCTGTGCTTCTGTGACAGCTGCAACACGGAGGTGTGGCCAGCTGGACTGGCCCTGAAGGGACACCAGCTTGGGAGTTGTGCTGCTTCACAACAAAGGCTCCACAGCACAATAATTCTCTCTGATGCAGTCAGTGCTGGATCCTGGGAAGAATAGAAGATTAAGACATGAAGTAAGACTTCGCAGCTGGTCAGATTGGACTGGGTGATTTCCTAAATGGCTGGCTGCACCACCTCCACTATAGGTTCCAATAACTTTTGGAAGTTTCAATCAAATAATTAATCTGGGTGGTTTGGGGATTTTTTTTTAATTACTTTCTATTTTTAGCTTTTAAACTTTCCCAGAGCTAAGAATTGTCCTGCTTGATTTTGGATCATGAAGAGAAATACTCTTATTGAAACCTGGACTGCTGGAGAATTCTATTGCTTTATCACAGTTTCAACAACATAAGAATTGGGAAATCATCATTCCCTTTTTATTTTCTAACATTATGATACTGTAGTTTTTGTAGCTTTCCCCACTAGAAAATTGGTTTTCTGAACTAAAGACCTTTGATCTAGCTCATCTGTCCTTGAGCTGAAGGTGTTAAGTAGTTCTTGCTATCCTCCTTATCCTTGCTTCTTTCCTGCACCTTTCAGTTTCGTTTCAGGGAGGATATATTAACTACAAGATCTATATTGAAGGTTTTGAAGCTGTGTGCAGTCTGGTCTTATGCTGCAGCATCTTGCTGGCTTTGTTCCGCTTCTTTCATAGTAATTCTTACTACTGTTTGCTTATTTGACAATTACAGTTTTAGAGGACTAAACATGAGTTATGACTTTCCTAGGCAATAGTAATAGCTGAATTCATATTCATTGCTATTTATAATTGCGGTGGCTTTTAAACCCTTCTTCCATGTGCTTTTCTCTGCTGTTTTTATTACAGAACAATTTCTTCTTGTGAGATGATCTTGTATTTCTGAAATCTTAATCTACTCTGGAACATTTTGTGTCATCTGTAAACATTTGCTGAACTGTTTTCTTTTGAGAGCATACATGAATGAATGGAACATTGCTGGTTGTGGTGGAGATCCCTCTTTGCCTCCCTGTTTTCTATCTGAGTATGCTAGTACTCATGTGGATTTACCTTGTTTCTCTGTACCTGAATCCTACTTGCTGACAGACTCAGCTGCACTGCTATTCATTCCCACTGATGGCTTCTCATAAAGCTGTTACAAATTTATGGTTTGTTGTTCCAAATGTTTCTGGGATGTGGGCCACATGTACTGCTGGGCTGGCCCATGCTGTGGGCTGGTGTACAGCAGTGTTGCTGGATAAGTTGTCCAATATGTGGTGGCTTTTGCTTTTGTGAAACATTGCATATGAACCAAGGGTAAAGCTTCACTATGAATATATTTTTTAAAATCTTGCTAAAATATATCCTCCTAGTAATCTGGTTTAGAGTGCAATGGTTCCTGAAACACGTACTCTGGATCCGTAGCTCATTTTGCCTTCTCTCTCTGCTCTCACCTAAGAGCTGGAACCAAAAATACAATGTGTGTTCGTATGTTTCTGGACTCCCAGAAGGAGTAAGTAGGGAGTGATCAGGTGAACAGCACAAAGGTGTGATTGACTGATTTATATTCGACCGGACTAAGCAGCAGCTGTTTGGCCTTGTTTAAGTCAACAGTGATAATTTGCTTATAAAATACTCATAGGTCCTACAGAACTAAGTCCAGTGTAAAAACCTAAGATTTGTGATTGATCTACCAGTAAATCCTTTATTTTACTTATAAAAGATTCTTTTTTAAATTTTGAAAATGCATTTGTTTTCATGGTATTTGACATACATAACTTCAAGCTGCAGTTTGTGGAACTGGGTGATTAAAGAACATACTTTTTGGCTGTTTTAGCCCTTTTTGTACTTTCTTTTATATCTAATTTAGTTTTGAAATTCAACATGTGTTTGTAAAGATACTTTTGAAACCGAGGTGTTCAAGTTTGAAAACTGTTGAGTTGTCTGGTACTTGGCTGCCCTAAATGTACATGATTCACTTGGAAATGACATGGCTTGGTTAGTTAAAATTATTCACATGTGTGCAGATGAGCTGCAAAGCAGAATTACTTGAACTACTTTCCATAAGGCGCATAGCTAGTGATTCTTTACTAAACTTCTGCTTATTTTCAGTTATTATAGATAATATAATTCAACTCCCTTTGTATCACGTCAAGTGTTTAGGAGACCTGCTTTCCACCAGTGACTGACAGTCTGCGGAGTATTTTTAGAGTGAGCCTACAAAACAAGGGGATTACTGCCTTATATCTCTGCTCTTAAACCTCTTAGCATATTGTTTAGGACCATAGTCAGAGTTTGCAGTTGCTGTGGTGTCTGATGAATTGGGACATTTGCTTTATAATAGTTATTGATGGAGAAAATGAGGCTTGCTTTCTTCTATTTGCTGAATTTCACTGGTTTGTGAGAGGCAAATGATTTATCTTACATCTGCTGAAAGGGCATTGCATATCTTTAGGAATAACGTCTTGCAGTGATCAAATTTGTATTTTTGTGACATTTTAAGAGTCTGAATGTTTACTTTGGTGATACTTCTGTTACATAACATCATGGAATACTGACTCCTGTGTTTAATTACTGCAGTCTGGGGTTATTTTGTTTGAAAAGTGTATTTTACAAAATCCTAAGATTTAGGACAGGGCCTCTGGTAGCTGAATGTTTTAGCCACATAATTGTTAACAGTGTGCTGGCGTACAGTTCGTTATTTCATTTCCTGATATTTCATAAGCTGTTTGCAGTTTTTGTTTAACTCTGGCTTTTGCCAGTTAAATGTTGCTGTCATAACATTGTTTTTTCCCCTTCCATCCTTGTCTGTGGTGCAGATAGAATTGTCAAGTGCTCTGGAAAGGGTTGTGGAGTGCTCACATAATACCTTAGTTCAGGTATAAGACAGCAAGAAATCTGAGGGGTTTGAGGATGTCTTGTACTTCACATCATATGATAACAATGCATCACGATTCCAAAGAATGCTGTCAGAGACATTACTGTCACAGCTCTGATCTCTTTGGTCTTACATAAAGAGTTTAAGGTTGCCATTTCTGCTGTATTTTCAAAGTATGATCTACATTTTACTTTCACTGATGAAAGGTGAGTTTTCTACAGCTAGTATGCTTGCTTCAGTAGACTTTTAGTTATGTATCCAATAATTTATCGTCAACAAGGAAAATCTCCTTAATTGGAACTCTAGATAATAACAACAAAACGTGTTTGCTGGCTGAAGAAATGAAGAAATGCGTCACCTTTATGCATATTTTGATAGAATGCTTACTTGTAGTATTGTATGATTAGATGTTAATTGGGTAATGAAAGGGTGGATGGGTTGGAAAGCCATGTGGTTACTCAGCCTGTATTGCGAAACAGGGCTGTTAACGTTTTAGTGAGCATGCTCATACGGTTACATGCCTTCATTTGCTTCAGTGTGACAGTGCTGGATTTAATTAGATTTTATGGGATCTAAACTTACAAAAAGGCTCAAAGTTCTGCATTCAGAATCTGACACATGGAGTGACCTTTTCTTCCTTAGAAGATAAGGGTACTCTGTGTGCTTGTGCTGGTGAATAATTGCAGAGAAGCTGTTGCAGGGCAATTGCAGCAAGTTTTGGCTAACCTTTACAGCAGGCTTGGAGCGATAGGACATTACATGTTTTTGTACTGTGTAAGTGGGAGAGGAGGGGAGAGTGTTTGCATAGCAGCAATGCTTAATAAGGATTTTTCAGAGAAGTAGAACTCCATCCTGGCAGCTTCATAATAGACAGGGACAGACTATTTACCTTGGCAGCAATCAACTCACTTTCCTAGCTTGCCTCTTTTGTTTATAAATGAAATGTTCTTACATTGTCATCTTAAATTTAGGGACTCAAATTGTACATTAGAGAGCAAAAGAGATCTAAATGTTTTGAGCTGCTTCTGTTTGTGTTTGTACTGCAGGTAAGCCTGCTAAACCCAAACCTCGTCTGAGGAGAATGACTTGAAACAAGCATATTTCCTCACTGATGTCCTTGTGTCCTGGTTGTAGCCAAGATTTACAAAAATGTTGAAGTGGCAGCAGTGAACTGTATTTTATTGGAAAAAGCAATGTGAAATGCTCTATTGGAATATGGTAGTGTGCGCTGTTCACGTTTCCTGGTGCAGACCGTTGTGGATTTCATAGTATGATTCAGGTTTTCATAATGCTCAACAGATAGCTGTTAAACATTAGTCTGTGGACAGGTGTGACCAGGTTGTACTTGCCCAAGAACTCAGAGCCACTGAGCTTTCTAAGGATACAGATCTTCACAGCCATGCGGAGGAATGTCTCTGGAGTGTTTTCCTAGTAAGTAGGTTAGGTAAACACGTTTTTTTCAACAAGATTATTTGCATTTTCTCTTAGGTCTGAAATATCAGGTAGCTTTGGCAGGAAGAATGCATCCTGATTCACAAAGCTTTGATGTAAAGAAATGCGAGACAGACATATTAGAGATAGATGAGGTTTTTGCTCTGGGTTTCAGACTCTTTTTAGCTTGGCCCTTCAGCAGTATTAGGTGTATTTCACTGGGGAAGAGCACATAAGGGAGCAGATGGTTGTGCAGCTGCTTAGCCCTCACCTGTGTGTGGCCAGCAGGCAATATAGGTATGAATGAGACCTTTTTTTCTCTTTTAAGTTACTTAACCCGATAATATCAAGTTAATTAAATTTGTTTTGTATGGAGGTGTGTAAATTTTAGCATGATCTCTATAATACATTGTTCTTAAAACTGTATTTCTGTGCTATTTGAAGTGCATACTTCTAGGAATTTTGTTCGTGTGTCAATACTACTCCTGGTGGTTCACGCTTGTAGGAGGACTTTGTACTACAAATCAGGAGGGTGGTGCCCAGAGTGGGTGGGTGTGTGTGGGGCGGGGGGGTGTGTTCCCTCCTGCCCCCGGGTACTCTGCATTTGTTGCAGGCTGCAGAGAGTACTTTGCCCTTGTTTGACCCATGACTTTCTTTTTCTACATTGGTAAATAGGAAACAGTATTAAATTCTGAAAGAAAATGGATAGTAATCCCAGACTTGCTAAATGGTTTTAAAAAACTGACTGAAGACTTAATACCCGATTTTATCCTTTTTCATTGCAAACAGAAAAGACAACAGATAATTGAATGCAGATTAAATAACCTTTGTGGAGGCTAGAGCTCATAAGAAAGATAAAAAATGTTTGGGCTGTTTCTTTGTCGTGAGTGTTGAAACTGTAAGCGGTTGCTTAGCGTGAAATACGTAGCACACCCTAGCTTAAAATCTAACCAGTTGAATTTGTGCTTGCAGTTCAGGTACCCAGGTACCCATATTGTCCTTCTCCCCTGCAGATTCTGTAGTTTGGATTGCAGTAGCAGCAACTGCCCTGCAAGAAGCAGCTACCTACAGTGTAAATGAATTGCTTATCTAAAGGTATGGTTACATGGGTAAACTCTTGCAAAGCCAAGCTCCAAATTTGCATCGTCAGCAGCTTCCTCCTGATCTGACTTCAGTTCATATGAAAGCTTACCCATCTCTCACTGAAGGGTAAATTGCTGGCTTGTGCTCACTGAAGGGTAAAAGTGAACACAGTTGCACAGCAGAGCAGCTAACAAGACATGAATTAACATGCTGGTTTATCTTGCAGTAATTTGTTCTGCAGCCATAACCTGATGATGCACAAGGCAATGAAGCCAGGAGTGCTTCAACATGCACTTCTATCCATGACAGTGTTGTTTCTGTCTCTGTTGTTTCTGACAACTCTGCCCCTGAGCAGTCAGTGGACTGCTGGAGGTGTAAATGGTAGTTTTTCTGTTGGTCAGAAGAATAATGATGCTCCAGCTCTCCTTAAATTGCCTTTGGAGCTCTGTTTCCAAAGCAGATAAATTTACGTAAAAATAAATGGCAACATAAATTTAAAAACTCATTTGTTTTTTTGATACCTTTACAAAAGGTGTTGTGGAAAATGGTCTAATGTCTAGTCTCATGGTGTAATCTCTTGAATTGCCAAACTGGTGGTGATTTTCATGTTGTGTGGGTGGTTTTGTTTTGTTGGCGTTTGTTTTGTTGGGTTTTTTTTGGTTGTTTTTTTTTTTTTTTTTCCCTCCAGTGGGAATGACCATTCAGATTCTCAGCTGTCTGCAGTAAGATAACCTTGAAATGTACCGGGACCCAGTGTGGCTCTGTTTCCTCCTTTCTCCAGAAGGCTCAGGCCTTTCAGCCTTTGTTGGCAGTTTGTCTCTGATGTAATGTTGTGTTTTGTGATTTAATTAGATTTTGAGTTCCCTATCTTGACTTTTCACTAGGTTTATCTTCAAAGTCCTCTTTCTCTGGGTCCAAGCTGCATTTGTAAAAGTGAAAAGAAAATAGAGGGTTTGGTGTTTTGGTTTGTCTCTTGGGTGATTTTAAAACACTTCTAATTACATGACGAAAATAAATTGCTAAATTAAAAAAAAAAAAGTCAGTCTGATAAGTTTCACCTTACATAATCCCAAAACATAGTATCAATTTTTTTTTTTTTTTTTTTACAGTAACAGTGATGCTGTCAGTTTAGTAGAAAATAGCCTGGTAGCTTATTGCAGCCTAGGCTGGTGTCTGTTGTGTTGGCAAGCACACATGGCTTGCATGGAAATGTGAAGTGCGCTACAAAGAATTCAAGTAGAAAATGCTCACTCATCTCTCTTTAGAGCTTCTGTGCAGAGATTCTGAGTTCCAGACAAAATTAGTAAAAATTTCAGCACTTAATTCAAGCAATTCACATGCTTCTCTTCTGAATCCTCAAATATACAGCCTGTGTGAATTGTTCTATTTAACACTTTCCCCATCAGGTGACAGCTCTAGTTACGTTGTCCTGACATTCATGTTACCAGAAATTAGGTATTTATAGGACATACTGTTTTGCAACCTACTCATAAGGCTGATATTTCAGAAAACCCAAGTGTGGCCATTGGAGAGAGCTTGCTGGTTGCCTGACAAGAAATTAATTTTACTGTTTGTCAGCATTTCTATCAGATAGAATAAGCTATTTTTAAACTATTTGTTACCAACATGACCTCAAAATTAGAGCATGTAGGAAAATGGGTTTGGTTTTTGGTGAAAAGGAAATACTTTGGGCAGAATGCCACTTCAGTTTCTCATACAAAATGTAGTTGAGGAACTCTTATTCTTATCCTCCCCTGGGGATTGAGATTCCTGGTCAGAATAGATGTCTGATAAGGCGCCAGTCTCATGGGCACCAGTAATGCCCGGAGGGAGAAGTCCAACAGAATGCTCGCATAAGCAAATGTTATGATAAGGCAATTAGACTGCGGTTTTTCACAAGTGGAACAGTGGTTGTGTGCTGTCCTCAGTCCTTGCTTTGCTATTCACTGAAGTTTTTGAGATTCAGAGTTACCTTGAGATCTTCAAAACTGATCCATGAGCCTTACTGCATCTAATTGTAACTGCTTAAGAGTCTCTTGCCCCTTTTGGCAGAGTGGAGTATCTATGTCCATTTGTCCCTCACTGGAGTGTAAGGTCGGGCAGCTGGGCTGTAAGCCATGTGCTGACCAGATTTATGCACTTTTCACTGAGGCAGCTGCAGCAGTGGTTTTGCTCATCAGGCTGTGGCACTGCCAGTCTGCAGCAGGGACAAGAGTGGGTGTGTGTCCTTAGGAGCTGAGGTGCCATGTAGAGATTGGTTGCAGTATATTTCACCTGCCCAAGGTGTTTGAATAGCCTCCCTTGAAATTCTGATTCCTTTAGACTGATGCACAGAGTCCTCCATCTGCAGTTTATAAAACAAAATACATAGCTAATACTGCTGTAATGCCTCTCTAAGCCTTGATGGAGAATAGAAGCTTTGCAGCTCCTCTTTAAAACTTCGAGAATTGCCTTTGCACATTCAGAGACTTTAAAATGGCTTATAGCTTGTAAAATAAACAATGTTTATAGAAGAGTGTTGTGGTTTAAGCCCAGATGGCAACTAAACCCCATCCAGCCACTTGCTCACTCTTTCTGGTGGGATGGGCAAGAGAATCAGAAGAGCAAAAGTGAAAACTTCATGGGTTGAGATAAAAATACTTCAACAGGTAAAACAAAAGCTGCACAGGCAAGCAAAGCAAGAAATTAATTTAATGCTTCCCATGGGCAGGCAGATGTTTGGCCATCCCCAGGAGAGCAGGGCTCTGTCACACACAGTGGTTACTTGGGAGGAGAAACACCGTCACTGGGAATGTACCCCCTTCCTTCCTTCCTTCCCCCAGTTTTACATGCTGTGCATGTCCCCCGTATGCTGTGGGACATGCCTGTGGTCACTTGGGATCAGCTCTCCCAGCTGTGTCCCCTCACAGCTTTTTGTACCCTGCAGCCAACTTAAAGGCAGGGTGGGGTGAGAAGCAGAAAAGACCTTGACTTAGTGTAAACACTCCTTAGCAACAACTAAACCAATGTGTTATCAACATTTTTCTCAGCCTAAATCCAAAACACAGCACTGTACCAGCTACTGGGAAGAAAATTAACTGTCCCAGCTGAAAGCAGAACAGAGCTGCTTCAGCTTACTGAGTGGTAAAAAACGTGCATGTTTTTTATTTGCACATATGTTCTAATCTCTAAATCCACTCAAGTAAATACAAGAAAATATTTTATGTTCCTAGTTATGACAAGCATTTTGTAGCTGTGAAGGAATGAATTTAGCACTTATTTATAACTAGATAATAGTGATTGAGAATTCTTCAGCAACTTCCCATCCTTGCGCTTGTACTGCTTGTTAGACCTTCTGGCTGTTCTAGGTACCTGCTAGGGGCAGTTGCCTGTAGCCTTTGGTGCACATCCCAACCCTTCACTTAATTTGCGTTTGGATTTGAGTTGCTTGGAGTCTCACACCTTGTTGCTTTAAAATGCTTATCAAGCAACTTTGAGCACAGTGTTTGCTGTAAAAGTGGTGTTTGGTGTGGCTGTTTTCTAATGTAGAAATACTTCAGGAATTATCCCTTATGCTGAAAGAATGCTCCAGAACACTGCAAAACCCAGGAATAATGGGATTCAAATGCCACTGAACTTGTGTGTGTGACTGTCATGCTTATTTGCACTTAAACAGTTAACATCACCACACTTAAATTACCCAGTCCTAGTGATATAGTGGTGTTTTCTTTATCCAGGGGTATCTCTTTGAATTATTACTTATCTTACAATATTTCTTTTAATAGATGATTGAAAGATGGAAGATTCCAGAGAAATTAACCAATATCATGCCACTAAGATACAGTGGAAATTGATTTGTTTAATTATCTGCTGCTTGAGGAAGAAAGTAGTAGTTGGTGAAGGAAGTTTTAGGGAGTCAGTAACAAAATCCACACCTTTTTGTTATTTGGAATGGGTAAAGTGTGCCATGAGATACAAAACAATTTCGTATTAGTAATTAGTGGTGGGCAGTGATTTTCTGTAAGGCTTTTAATTTCTGACTTTTGTTCAGCTTTGAAATAGTTGCATTTTGATTTTAAACTTCTTAAATGTCAGATGCCACAAACATGGCTGTGTTGATTTTTCTCCCCTATGTCATATAGTTTTGACTGGAAGATACTAGTTCTTTTCAAGGTTTAAAATGGTGCTCCAACTGCTTTTAAAGCAGCTTTCATTCAAAGACCAGCTATTGACACCCATAAATATCTATATTCTGTAGTTTATTCAGTCTAATGGGAAATAAGCATATGTAATCCAATTACATTTTGTTGCCTTGTATTCTTCAGCATCTTTTTATTCAATCAGAATGAGATGTCATGGTTGTGAGAAGGCTTCTTTTTCAGGAAAGACAACCAAATCTCAAGAAGTCTTTTAGTATGTCTTCAATATTCCCCACTTTGTATCCCATATGATTTTACTTCTTTAGGTGAATATTGAGTCTTTCTATTAGTAGTAATTTCTCTGATAGCTTCTTGGCTAATTGTAGTTTGAATCTAGTAAAGGTGAGCATGTCTAAAACGTAGATTGGATTGTATATAGCAATTGATACATAAAGGCATAGTGTATACAAAGTGTTGAATTCTAGGCTTCAGCAGTGTATTTGCAGTACTGTCTTCCCCTTCTGAAGAAGTGCATTTCTCATTTAACCATAAGCATTCTAGCAGTAGACTAAGCAAGGCCTGGACTGTTCCCTTCAGTAAAAGCATGAACCTATCTCTTGAACTTAAGGAACAGCACAAGCACCTGATTTTAGGAGCAGCTTTAGAGTTATGAATCCTTGCCTTGCATGAGTGCCTTGGAAGCTTTTGCTATTGGTGTCCAGCTTGGTTGCTTTAGGTAGGTGTTTAAATTTGGGGAGGCAGGGTTTCATGTGCATCACTCTTCAGAGCTTCTCTGTCAGCTATTTGAGGTAACTGTATGCCCGCAGTGATAGTTATTCCTGGGTCTAATGCTTCAGTTGCTGTGCAAAGATGTTAAACCAGCAATGTGGATTGGTGGTTTCCATTTTGAAGTGAATATCCATCTTTCTCTGAATCTGTGTCCAAAATATTTTCCTCTCACAGGCCCTCCCGTTCATCTTTGCGAAAGCTCGGGTTTTCCACAGCGTCATTTGTCATGATAGTGGTTGACCCAAAGTGGCTAAATGTGTGTCTGGTGCCTAATGGCAGTATTCTTTTTTTCTTCTTTTAGGACGTGAAAATCTGAGAAATGAACAAATTACGGCAAAGCTTCAGGAGAAAGAAAGATGTCTATGTCCCAGAGGCCAGCAGGCCTCATCAGTGGCAGACTGATGAAGAAGGCGTCCGTACTGGCAAGTGTAGCTTTCCTGTTAAGGTGAGAGTTTCTGCTTTTCTTTCGGATATCCAGGAGGTACTCTTGCCAGGAGTTATTATTTGGGGTTTTTTGGCAAGCGTAAGCCAGAGACATGCTTCATTACACACTGACCTATTTTACAGACAGCTCTCATTGCAGAGGATGTGGCTTTTTTCTTAAAACCAGATGGCTCATGTAACAAATGCCTTGGAAAATCAGTCTGAGATAGCCTACGTTATTATCTAGTTGAAATAAATCATGTAGCTAGGTAGAGGAGTAATACAATATTTGTCTTCACTTTTCTGGAAGTGATAGACCTCTCGGATTGCATGGAAAGGTACTCAGTTCTCTCTGTGTAAAGTGTACTTGTGGTTACTGTTTTACTTGTGAGGTAAGTGATGGGCTGTGCTTGGAAAGCAATCCTGCCTCCCTCTCAACAGGTGAAAATATTTTCTAGTAACACCTGGGATTTCAACCAGTGCATGAGCTTAGAAGCACTTGCTCACTTCTGAGAATGCCTCTGTCCTATGATCTTGTATGTGTATATTACAGACTATTAATGCATATGAAACTGAAATTACCTTTTAAAATTCTGGTAACTCATTCCAGATTATCAGAGTATTATAAATATGTATTTTCTTTTTTGTGTCCAATTCTCCTTTCTCCTTATTTAAGAAACAACAATTTAATACTTTAGATTAGTATTTAATATTAATACTTAATAAATACCAGAATAAAAATAAATTTAAAATTTAGGGTGGCTTGTTGCATTTGCTCCCATTTCTTCCTCCAGGTACATTAATAGCAGATCTACAATAGGTTGGATAAATTAAATATCTATGTACAAGGAACACAGTTTATGGTTCTGACACCTAAGGACCTTTCATTAGTTTTTCTCTGTATTATGCTTAAAGTAATTCTGTCTGATAGTTAAACATGTGATGTTGCTAGGTGGAATTCTTTAAACTGACTGTTGCATATTTGTGAAGTTGTGGATTGGTGTAGATATGTGGTCAGTATGAGATAACTTTCACACAAGGTTAATGCCCTGTTTTACCCTACTAGAGTTGCTTGTGTGCTTTTGCATATACTCAAGTGTATACAGCATTTCTAGTTCTTGGCTGCTTGCTTATTTTTGTCTTGAGTTATTTTTCTGCGAAGAGGAAGGAACTGTAATTCAGTACTAAACAGAGATGGTGTTTTGCTAAAGCTTTGAAAGTAACTGCTCTGTGAAAGCTCAGACTTAGATTAAGGTTTAACACCGTCTAGGAGAGAGCAGAGTTGTAAGTTTGAGGATGGTGATTTTTTTTGTAACTTGGGCATTACACAGGTTGAAAAGCAGAGTGCTCAGTTTCTAGGCATTTAGTTTTATTCAAACTTTTTCAATCCTTTACGGAACAGAAAGGATGTGAACCACTTCACACTGTTGAAAGACTGACTTTTTTTAAACTCTCAGTCAGGACTTGCACTTCTAATGACAAGTGCTTCCTGTATTTAAATGAAGCATTCATCTATTCTGGGCACATGTACCCAAAGTCAAGAAAGGTTTTGGCCTATTCTGTGCTGAAAAGGCGTAGAAATGGATGAATCTTTGCATCCTGTCATCATAATGGGACTTATGTGCACTCATTAGTCTGCTTTTTTTTGGAATTCACTGAATTAATTTAATTTGTTCTTTGGAACAAAATGCTTTTAAGGTAAATGTAAGGGACATTTCTTGATTCGGTCAGAATGGTAGACTATTAATATCTAAAAAACTTGCAATTAGGTGCAAACTTAAATTCAGAACAATTTCATATTAAGAGGCCTTTTATCTTGCTTGATTAGAATTTATTGTCCAAAATAGTGTGCCTTGATATGGACAAAGTGGAAATTTTTATAAGGCTTGAGATGCAGAGTGGGTGTTAACTGGTGTTTAATAGATAGAGACAGGAAGTATGCCATTGTGAGGGAACAAGATAAACCAGATGTAGAGTCATCGCTCTAGTGGGTGGTACTGTATTTTGCTCACAGAAAGAATAGAACTTTGTGCTATTGAAGGAGAGTATCCTGTTACGCCTGTCTTGGCTATTTTTTGGGAATTCATGCATTCCAGGAAAAGTATGCAGTCTCCTATGTCCTTAAATATCTGATGGGGGTGACTTTTCTTCCTGATGCTCCTCGGTGGAGCTGGACAGAGTGAGATATTTTGGGAAGAATGCTTAATGAATAGGAATGCATTCAAATCTGAAAGATGGTGAATATACCTGAATTTTCTTTAAGTTTTGTAGTGGGAATTCCAAAGTGGTCCATTATCTGTAGTGTAGCTGTTCAGCCACACTTGAATATGTTGGGAGAGCCAGAGGAGGGCACAGGATTAACCTGTTCTTACTTATTATGATCTGCCTTGCCTCCTCTCTAAAAATTATCATCTGTAATTCTTTGGAGCTCAAAGCATAACGGAGTAGCAAGACCAGAATCTGGCTTTTGCAGGGGTGATGAAGGCCTCATCTGTACTCACTGAAGACCTGAGAATTCTTAAGAAATGTTGCTGCAGCTGTCGGCAGGATTTTCTGTTTGAAAGTAAAATACATGGGACTAGTGTGGTAGCAGCCAAGCTGTGGGCTTTGTTTCTTCTAATGCTTGCTATTTAGATAGGTAAGACTCTAATATTCTTTCTTTTTTTTTTTTTTTTTTGTGACGTAGAGAGAGGAGACTAGTGCAAACACATAAGGGAACATTTGTTCTTGGTTTCTCTTGTAAAAAAAAATCTCTTTAAATTGGTTTGGTTTTTAACTTCTTGCCTTTGGGCATTTATAGTTTGCCCATAGCTTGCATGTTTGTAGAGTGCTACCACAGATTTATCCATTTTTGGACATTGCAAAGCATGTGGAAACACTTTGAAATTCATGCTGCAAATAGGATTTCATCCTGCCTTCAGGCTTCACTCCGTTAGTGTTGGACAGGGACTCCAGTAGCTGCTCCTTCATTGTGTTTGGAGGATGCTGTACTGCAAACAGATTTAATGTTACTGAAAGGTTTTCTATGGTGGCATGTTTCTTGAAGCTGTTCCTGTGCTATGTCCACAGCTTTAACTTATTGTTAAAGTCCTTAAGTGTTCTGTTGGATTTTGAGCAAATCTGATGCATCTATGGATCATCTTCCCTTTGGGAGAGAAGATGCTCTGTGCAAAGTACAGGCAAGATTCCTGTTATGTTGCTTTATGTTCCTTTAAAGTTCAGGGAAGTAGATTTGATCCACAGTTGGTTCTCTCCAGTGCTGTGCTTATAAATTTGGAGGTGGTGATAATCATGAGTGAATACTGTTCCTTTCAGTCAATAGCACTCTTTTTTGTTAGCAGTCTGTGTTTTTCTGTTAGGTGGTGAGGCTGTGTAGCCAGGTATTGATCATATTTTCTCAGTCATTTTAGTGTGTGTAGATGTAATTACAGATAGTTCTTCTCTGTGTTGGAAATCTAATCACACCTGAGGTGGTAACCTGATACTCAAAGATAGGGCTGTGCAATGGCTACTGACTTTCCTGTGGTGCTCTTCTGTGTAAACTGCTTTGAATTTGCTACAGTTAACTTGAAAAAACAGCCAAGGAGACAGCTGACAGACAGGTCCTGTCTGTCAGCAAAGGTATGAAAAGCATATTAAACTTGTGTTTAGGAAAGTGAATTGCAGACTTTTGCTATTCCATTGGGAACTTAAATGATGTTGCTCTCCTAACTTTGGTGGTGCAGAGGCATGATACCTTACAGGTTTTATAGGGGTTCAACAAGAGTTGCCTTCTTGTTGAATATGGCACTGGTACATCTGTTGCAGAAGTCTTATTTTCAGGGAAAAATTCTTTTCCACTGTCCTAACAAACTGAAAGGTAAATACTGTGTTTCAATAGTGAATCCTTCCTCTGAGAGAAAAACTGTACCAGATACATGCAGTATATGGGGGTGTTAGATGAAGAGATTGTATTTAAAACTATTCAGAAGTTGAATACTCTAACAGACATTAGAGCTGTGCTTATCAGTGCTATAATTTATTTATACACAATTTTATACATTAGAATTGCAACAAATGAAATACATTGACATACACATTTTCAAACTTGCTTTCTCGCTCGAGACACTACCTCACTGAAAACATGCAGCTGTTGTGTGGTATAATGCCTAAAATATTTGACACCAGGGCTTCTTTTGTGTGAAAAGCCTTTTTGAGTGTCCCTCTGGGTAAGTGGTTTTCATTCATACAAATGCTCTTTGGAGTAACTGGCCTGTGAAATTTATATCAGAAAAATTAGGTCATTTCCTTCTACCTAAGAGAACTAAACAAACAAAACATTTGCAAATTCTTGCTGGTTCTGACCAAAAGGATGTGTTAAACAGAATATTAACAGCTGGTTACTACTTGGTGTTCTAGAAGACTCAACAGTTGTGTGTATCTTGGATAATTTAATTAGTTTTGTTCTGTCACTTCCATGTTCTTGGTGGTCAGTTTCTTTTGACCTTAGGGCATCTAAGGCTACTGTTGTATATCATCTGCAAATTTACTTGCATTCTTTTTTTTATTCGACCTGGAAGACTAAAGATGCTGGTGAAAAAGCTGGTGTGGAAGAGTAACAAACCACATTTCTATCTCAGGCATCCAGGTTTGCTGCTGAGTACCTGGTATCATTAGAGTTAGCCTTTCCACTGAATTTGATCTCTGTGTTAGTGTTGACAAATAACAATTGTATGGGTACAGTTGTATTTTCGTATATAGAATTGACTTTTCCAAACAAGTACCCTTGAACTGTTTCCTGTCTAACCCTTGCTTTGATGGGAGATGTTTGGGAGACACTGTATTGCTTTGTGTTCAAGAAGAGACAGAAAGAGAACAACTGGCATAAGCCCTGTGGAGTTACCCTCAGTGGGACCTGTGATTGTCAGTTCTCACCCAGGGGGTCCCTGTGTTTGGCTTGTTGAGCCATAGGAGGCACTGCTGAAGCCACCGTCAGTAGGAGCTGGGCCATTCTAGTCACTTTGCTTTGTGCTCTCACACCACTTGTGGCTGCCCAGGTGTCCTCTTCAGTTTTGGAATTTGCATGTCAAACTTTATTGCTTAATATCAAAGTTATAAATCTCATATTAAAAATAAATCCTTATATTTAATATTTGTAAATACAGCTTGCATTCTGTTTCTCCAGGTCAGACAGACTGGTACCAACGCAGGTGACTGTGGCTTTTATTTTATATCTTAAATGCACTTCTAATTTGAAATAATAGCTGTGAAAGAATTTACCAGCGTGATGCTGAAGTGCCTTTAAGTTAAGCATGTGATATTTTTCACTATGAAAGCCTGAGGTACTTGAATAGTCTTTGGAAACTATGTTAAGCATTTTTAAGAAGTTAATGTGACAAATCTGCTGATTTCTGAAATGTTGTATAGCCTTACACATTAAACACTAGAAAACTCTACCTTTGAAGGCATGAAGTGATGTTAGCATGAACAGTAATCATTCCTATTGAATGCTAACCCTCAGCAAGCAATGGTACATTTTAAAAATCCTGCAGCATTTAACATCACAGGAAAAATGCTGGAAAACAATTAATTATAAAAGATGGTGATTATAATGGAAGGTGTGAAGCTTATCTCCAGTACATGCCTATGCATTTTTGTCATGGCTAAAAGGAATGTAAGGCAATCCCTAATCTTTAAACTTTTCATTCTAGTGTCCAACCCTTAGTTTTGTTTGAATAGCCTTGCAAACAAGAAGTTTTAACTAGAGGTTCTTGCTGAGTTTTAAAAACCTCCTGTCTTTGGCAAAGGTGAAATTCTTAAATAGTTTTATAAACTTCAGGTTGTTTTAAAGATATGACAATTAAAATGGCTTGGATCGCCTTGCAGGAATATTTATTTTACATGTAACTCAGCCGTTGTAAATCAAAAAGTTCTCATTGGGTTATACTTTTTGATTCTGTTTTTTAAAATTAGGAGATCCCCAGTGTTGTACATGGCAACTGAATTGTTTGCAGGAGTTTGAAGAAAAGGTGCAGTGTGTGCATAAAACTGTGCTTTCAACACTTAATTTTCCTTTATATTTTCTTTTCTTTTTTTTTTTAAAGAAACTTTTAAATTTAATAAATAGTGCTGAATTCATGGAAAAATAGGAATTGCACATCAGAGCATACAGCTGAAAACCAAAGTCTGACAGTACATACGTGAAGCTGTGAAGGGACTAGGAGAAACTATGTTTAGCTGCATCAAGGGAAATTTAGGGATATGCATTAGCAGTAACAACTCAGCAAAATAACATCTCTTTCTACAGTGAGACATGCAAACTACAGGATAGAAGGTCTGGCCTATTGATCTCCAGTTACAGAAATATCATAATACTTCAAGGCTGACTTCCCTGATGTAGATGTGGAAGTAGATCCTGCCCTGAAGCAAGTGCTGTCCTACATAACGTTCTGAGTTCCCTCTCTGCCTTATTTTAGGGATTTGTAAGAAAATGAAGAAGATAGCATTTGTGTATTCTGTACTGAGCTTCTTCATTGCATCTTCAATATTCCTGACTCACAGTGTTGTTTCTCTTGACAACCATAAAGGTCGTGTGAGAACCAGTATGCCAAATGCACAGTGTGGCTCTTAGGTGGGTGTGATGTAAAAAGTAGGGAGAACTACTGGTATAGAGTCTGCTTTAGATTCTTTTGATCCTCATTATTCAGAGATGTTAAGCAGTCATAGGCTGCTACAGTTCCTGTTTTGGGGAATTTAACAGGTTGGTGGGACATTTTGATTTCTGGTGATGTGTAGCATCCTAACTATCCTATAGCTTTGACTAAGCAAAATTAAACTTTGTTGATGCTTAATCATAGAGTTTCTGTTGTCTTGCTTCTACAGCTTTGTCTGAGTAAACATCTGCTTCAAACTAATAAATTAAGAAAGCAGGAGCTTGAGTGTGAGAGGAGAGAAATAAAATATTGAACATTGGAATGTAAATCTTGGAAGTCAGTGGAAAAGTAGCTCAGCTTTAAGATGTATCCAGGATTTCTGGATTTAAGCTTATGTCTACTTGCAAGACAGCATTTCACTCTGAACCTTTGGCGCTCAGGCTTTAATTCTTGAGCAATGCCAATTTAGAAGCATATCTGCACATGCAGATGCCAAATAGTCAGTCTTACTGTTGCAAATAATACCCCAGAACTTACACAGAGGAAGAAAGAGGAATGTCGTTACCTCCAGGAAAAATACCAAGAAATACTGGTGTGCTTCTCTTTATGGCAACTTGTTTCCCAGCACAGAACATCTTGGCCAAGACTTCAAGTAAGCTCATTTCCTGTGTCCATCTAGTTTCAAATGTAATCCAAAGAACCTAATCTGTTACTGCAAATAAAATAGTGCATGTGAACATCTGCTGGTACAGAGGGAACTTCAATTATTTGTGTAGCTGAGTCTGTTTCAAAGAGAGACTGTAAAAGCTTATTGCCAGACTTGAACAAACAGAACTGGCTTGAGTGAGTCGTCCAGGTTGAAGGAGCTCTGGTGAAAGATGTTCTTTTTGCCAGCTGTTATTGTTGAACTTTGAAATTTTGAAAACTGAGTCAGCCAAGTATTTGTGAGAGAAATGAAAAGAAAGAAGATCAGGGCAGTATTGCTTGTACTGGGACACAGATGGTGTTTTATTTCTGACCTGATATATCAGCCCTTGATGTTTTAGTAGGAGTAATTTCAGTAGCATGGATTTGGGAGAAGACAATAGGAAAACTTCACCAGAAACACTTGATATGGTAACCTGAGTGGTTGGTTTTTAGATGAAGTTGGAAAAAGTTTAAAATGTTGAAAAAGAATAAAGTTTCTCAAGCACTTTTCAGATTCTAATGATGCATTGCTGTGTGCCAGTTTAACTTGTTCCTCTGTTGATTGCTTTATGTTTGTTTAGAGATTGATACCAAACACCACCTTCAGTGGAAGAGAACATTAAAGTTAGTGATGAAGAGGGAGAGTTTTTTGGTTTCTGTTTATTTTGCTGTACCATAATCTCATCTTCTTATTGCCAAAAATGTTAATATAAGCAGTGCTGCTATTTAATAATGTTTGCATTTAGGACTTTTCTCCAAGAGCCCCTGAAAGTATTTTATTTGGATTAGAGCTTCTATGGTATGTTACTCTGTATGTGGACTCAGCCCCACATGGATTTTAGCTTTCTGTAAAAGCACTGGTGGTTAATTTCTGGTATAACGATTAAATCTCTTACAGAACAACTTATGTCCAAGAATTGCTGATGTCAATACTATCATTCACTGGTTGCTATGGAAATTAAGTAGGAGTGCATTCAATATTAATACTGCATTCCTGCTATGTGCATTTTCCTGATGGAAAAGTACTCACTTTCTCCAGGAATGCTGTGACAAGAAATGCTCTTTGCAAATATATCCGGGGTACTCCTTTCCTTACTGTTCTCAAAGTCATCATCCACCACAGTATGGCTTAGGTAGTTCACGTGGATTTCTGTGTACCCAGTCCTTGAGTGTGTTTGTGATAATGTGCTGTCATGGATTTGCATGAGATTTTACTTATATAGGACAGTTGCTGCCCAGGCACTTCAACAGTATGTTTCTTCTCTTTTAGTTTGCAAGGGAAGTTCCTTTCAAAGATCCTGAAAGGTTATGTATAGAAGTGTGGGATTTGTGTGTCTGCTTTAAAGTGGTTTCCATGGCATCTCTTTCCAATGATGTAACAACAGAGTTTAACAATAGTTTATTTTTCTGAAGTCCTGAATTCTGGTGTTTAAGTTTCATTTAAGACTCTAACTAGTAGCTGCATTTCCTTTATTAAATTTTGAAACATCACTCATAAAATGCTGCTGCACTAGTAAGTTGAGCCAATATTTCAAATTTAAGGCTAAGTTGAGATAGATTTACAATTTAGCACTTCTGTTTAAAATATAAACACTAGAAGAGGTTTCAGTTTTGACAGAGCTTTTTGCCAATCTTCTTGAAATATTTTTGTCTTTGATTACAATCCATTAAAAGCCAGATAAATATCGTAGCACTGGTTAAATACAGGAGCTGTGTATATATACTCTCAGACTGATGAAAGAAGCTTGAAGACTTAGCAGGGGACCTGCTGCTTAAGGGACATTGGGCTATGAAAAGAAGAGGACAACAGCGTTCTGGTTATAGAATTAAAATTTATTTTACAAGAAAAAAAGGTATATTGGCACCTATAAGCAATTGACACACCACCAGTCCATCCCAGAAAAATTAAAAACCAAAGCAAGAAGAATTTTGAAATTGCCTGTAAAATGTTCAACACCAGCACTAATGATGAGCTTTTGGCTTCTGCAAAACTGGCTTCTGCAATGGCAAAAACAAGGTTTTTTCTCTTTTTTTTTATGAAGGGCTAGAAGTGTAACATGTAAACGCAAACAAAGTACCTTTTATCCTCTGTATCATAAAGAAGTATTGTGTGACAGTGTAATTTATTTTATAATTCAGAATTGATTGATGCTCAATGAGGTTTGTGGATTGTACCCCTTTGGTGTGGATAGATGCACTTGATACATGTAATAATGTCTCCATTCACAAGAGTGGAAGCAGTGTTGAAAACTGCAGCTAAACTTGCTGTCTCCAGCAGCAGTGGCATGACTGATTGCTGAAAGTTGGAACATGGGACTTGAATAGAGGTTTGGCAACACAGGGGAGAATGGTTGTCTGTTTTGCAGTGTGACATGAGGCAATATTTACCCTCCTCTGTTTCTCCCTTTTCCAAGCAAAAGGCAGGTTGCCAAGTACAGGGGCTGAATTGTTTGAGTCTTCAGTTGGAAACATTCTGGCTACACAGAAGTAAATGAGATGTGCAGATAGGTCAGCAAATCTGGATATTGCCCTTTGTATGGATGATACAAATGGTCATGCAAACTAGATGGTTCATTCCTTACACATATTTTTATTTTCTTTCCAGTATAAACCTCAAACTTGTTCCTGTCTCTTCTTAAAGAGAAGTTGCTATACCCAAAACTTTCTCATGACAAATGTACAGCAGAATTTCTGCATCTCTGGAGCTTCTCCCAGAGAAGTCATGGCACAACTGAGTAGTTGATGATGTACATATGTACTTCCAGACACACAGTAATTGCATCTTTAGTTGTTACTGTTTGTGTATTTTTAGGATTAAAATGTTCTACTTCATGTTCTGGAGAAATGAAGATCTTGCGCAAGTGTTCAGCAAGCTCGACTGAGGGAGTACAGTTGCTGTTTTGGCAGCTCCAGCATTCAGTTATTAGTCTTCAACCTCACAGAGCTCATTTTGAAAAAGGCCTAAAGAGTCAGATCTCTTTTATTTACCTTCTAAATTCAGTGCAATTTATTTTTCAAGCTGTTCTCCAGCTGTGAGGGTTGATTTAAATTAAATTCTTCCAGAATTGTTCCATCCCCATTTAAGTCTGTTTAAAAAAATGCCACACAGTGAGATTTAATGCTAAAGCTCTCTGTCACTTAAGATATTGTAAATCTTTCAGCAGTTTAATGACATAAAGAGCCTCCTCTTCTGTAGCATCTTGCCTTGCATGAAAAAATCTCACCTTTCCAATTTCTATTAAATCTTTGAAACAATCTTGATTTTCTCCATATTGTTGAATCTCCTAATCTGAGGGTGCTTCAGTATGGTGCTGTGAGTGAAATGTTTTTTTTTGTCCAAGTCTAGTATTGTAATTAACGAAAGAAAATCTAGGAGATTTCAACAGACAGAATTGTCTGTTACAGAGTACAACTTCTTAATAGGTTATTCAATTTATGTTTACTACTGCATTAAGTGACAAGCATTGATTCTGATATTTTAAAACTACTTATTCACTTTCTAGCTAGCCTAGAATCTAAATGCTGAATTGCATACAACTCTTACAATGGCAAGGAAATTGGGGAAAGTTTCTTTCACCTGTAGCTCTTACTGCAAAACTTCAGAAAGGTTTTGATAGTTTCTCTGGTTTTCTTCAAGAGTTAAGTACTTTGAATAACAGTATGAATTTTTCTGAAAGAACACTTCCATTCACTATCAAAAAGCCTTGTGATTTCTTCCAATTAAAACCTTTTAATTGGAAGAATTAAAAGTTCAAGTGTAAAATTAAACTATGCATGGTACCCTGAACACTACACTCTTGATGTATTTCTTGTAACTGGTTTCTCTATAGACTTAAGATTATTCTGGGTTGTAAATTTCAAAGCTTTTAAGCTTGACGTTTCTATTCACTGTTGTGTTGGTAGGGGTTTTTTTAAGTAGTGCTTGGTAAGATGAATATGTGGAAAACAGATTTTTTTTTAAACCCTTCTTTGTAAGAATGATGAATATCTCAGTGTCAGATAACAGCCTGTTGTTGTAATGAAGATGAACAATTTTGGTTTACAGTTTCAAGAAAGGGGGTGGACAAATTTCTCATATTTGGACTTTGCCACTCAAAAACATGGTCATCTTTTCCATATAGTGTATTTTGGTTTTCAATACTAAATATATTTATCATTCAAAAATAATTTGTTCACCATCCTCTCTATATTGATGTAAGGCTTTCATGCTATGCTAGTAAAAAAATGACTAAAACTCATGATGAATAAGCAGGAAAGCACAGTTTTCAATACTTTTCAATTACATATTTTCCCCTGAGTAAGGAAAGTCTGTCTTTCTCTCCAAATTTCTAATTGTATTATGCTTTTCTGCTGATACTGGTGCCCCCATAGATACACACGGTCAAACCTCCAAATGCAGGTTTAAAAGAAGGCTGGCAGAGCGCTGGTGGTGTCTGTCACATCAGCTGCACTGAGATGAATTCCAAGCTTGGATTCATCAAAACCCAGGGAGTTTCAGGAGCTGCTATTAACCTTTTCTCCCATACCCTTTCCTGCAGTACTTGGGACACGTCGAAGTGGACGAATCCAGAGGAATGCATATCTGTGAAGATGCTGTGAAGAGGCTGAAATCTGTATGTATATTTGCTTAATGAAAATGTTGGCTTTGGGGCTGTGAGCTTTACTGGAAAAGGTCTGTTCGGAGCAGTGCTCCAGCTAAAGACTGAACTTTTGACCCATGTTAGGAGAACAGTTGGCCAGTTTGAGAGCACTGCTGCTCTTGGGGGGACGTGCTAATCTGATGATGAGAGGGAGAGTTACAACTGTTCATTCTACTTGCAGAAACTATTTGCAAAACAAATGTGTAAAAATTCTCTGTGACCTTTCAGGCTAAGTTGGTACCCACATGGGACTTCAACCATTGTTTTTTAACAGCTTCTCCCTCTCTCTCTTTTCTTCTCCCCCTCTCTCTCTTTCCCTCTGTTGCCTGCCACTTTAATAGTGACTTAATTCACCATTATTATACAAAATATTACTTGTTTTAGGATGCTTTTTTTTCTAATGCACTGCAACATTGTAGTCATGCATGATATAATCTGGCTTGCATCTGCTCAAAGTGGCCTGAAGGCTGCCTAATTCTGATATGTCATGAAGTGGGCTGCTGTTAGTTTGGCTTCTGTGAACGTTTGCTCCTGTAAGTGGCACTCGTTCAAAGCTCTTTGTATTTCTGTGGCTCATTTGAAGAGGTCTTGTCATCTCTTTCCTGCAGTAATAATACCACAAAATCCTGTGGAAATAGCCAACTCCAGAAAGGCAGTGATCAGTCTGTCAAGGAACTGAGGCTTTAACATCATTGAAAAGAACAGGAGAAAGGACATGAAAGTTTTGAATTTTTAATAGAGATAGAGAACTGCAGTCCTTGTCATCACTTCTCTTATGTATTTTATCTATATACATTCTTCAGTATGCATTCAGTGGAAGAAACCCTTGTATCCTTGCAGCTCAACAAAATCCATCATACAAGTCCATCAAACATTGCACTTTTACTGATTTAAAATATGTGCCACTGGACATCCCTTTTCTTTCCTTACCAGGTCTGAGAGCTCAAATGACTTCCATTTAAACCTGTTTTTCCCTTCTTCCTAGCACACAGCAGAGGATTATAGGTTATCTTTTCTGCCTTCTGTTGTGCTGTAAAGTTTGTGAATTGCTTTAGTGCTCTGATTAAAATCAAGTCTTTTCATTCTTTTCTTTCTCAGCTAATGTATAGTAACCTGTTAAAGCCTCATCCCATCTGTTCCCATTCAGTCCTCAGTGATTAGTGATTGATTTTTATTAAAAAGGGCCACACAAAATATAAATGAGTTTCTTTGTTCTGTGGATTTAGTTTATGTACCTAAAAGTGCAACTACTGGCCGCATAATCAATTGCATCCCTTTTTGTCTCTCTCTGATTTTTATTCTCTCAGAATACTTCCTGTTAGCACACCAAATAAGCACTGCAGTATCTACTTTGTGCAACTTCTTTCGTTCTCTTCCCTGGGGAGCTGTGCTGTGAAGTAGCTGTTCTCTAGTTTATAAAAATCTTACAATTCCATGAGCCAGCTAAGTGTAGCTAAGCTTATAATTAATGAGACATAGTAAAAACATAGCACCCAGTTTCTTCTGGAATCTGGATTTCTAGGATTGTGATCCTTGATCACATGAGTTATTGATTCAAACATCAGACTTCGATATCTCACTTTTACAGTTAGTCAGCATTTTCTGAAAGTAAATAGTTAAATTTCCCTAATCCATGTCATGTCATTATTCCAAATTGTGGATGGCATGAATTTACCCATTCTCTTAAATTACCATTTTTCTTCAGATAGTTTTGATTTTTTTCTGCTGTTTGATGTCTATGTGTACACCAGATAAAAGTGTGCATCTCTTACAATTGCTATTTGTCTCCTTTGTCAGGGTTGGAAGTTGAGAAATAGAGGTGAAATTATCTTTGTGCCCCAAGAGGAAGATTCAGATTACTGAAACTACTTTGTGTGTTTTAGTTGCTAGACTCTATCAGATCCAAGGCCTGTTTGGAGCTGCTCGCTGCAATTCAAGCCCTGTCCCTCACCCCCAGCATGTGGGTTTTAAACCAGGGATTTTTCTTTAGGGCATCACCATTACTGAAAGCTCTGTTCTGTACAAGACACTCTTAATTTAGCAGAAGCCAAACACTGGGTGATATTTCAGCATGTGAGGAATGTGATAAGAAAACAGTTCATCCTTCTGGTAGATCCTTGCTTTCACATTACTTAGTTATTTTGATGGGCTTTCTCTTGGTTTTGAAAGAATTACAGGTTTGAGCTGCAAACTGAAAGACTAGCCTAAGGGAAATTGGACTTCACTTTTAATGTGGTTAAATGACATTGAAGTGTATGTGGGCTATTTTAAACTTTATTCTCTGCAGGTAAGGTGTAGGCTTTGTAAATCCAGTCATTAAAAATTAGAATTGTTGAAATATTTGTATCCTGTAGCTTCCAAAAACCAAGTTCTGTCTGTCTTTTCTTATTCTAATAGATATATTTTTGACTCTTAATTCTTGCTGTACAACAGCTGGCAATTCATTTGGGGAACTGAAGACTGTTCTTTTATATAGGACTGACTACTGGGGTTTAAAAGATTTTATGGGTTTTGCTAAGAAGAATATAGAATAGCGTTAATCTTGACTTTAGGAATAGTTTAATTATTGCTTTGCTTTTTGAAAGAAAAGATGCAAACAAATATCTCTGTCTCTTTATTGTGGGAAATAACCTTTCAGAGATTTTTTTATTACCTGCTCCTTTAATAATTGTTTTTGAGTGCTGAATCTTGCAGAATTTGCAAACAAGTGGTGGTGAGCATTTTAATCAGACATTGCTTAATTGACAGCTGAGTACAAGAAGCCACTTTTAGCTCAAGAATCCTTCATCCACACTGTACTCTGTTGTTACAGTTTTATAGCTCTGAAACTGCACACCAACAATACTGTAATTTTCTGTCTGATGAAATGCCATCAGTCTCATTAATAGATCAAAACCCCTCATATTCAGCTATTAGTCTATTATTAACATGGATTTATATGATCAACAGAACTTTCATTTTTCCTTAATAGAATATTACCAATGTAGCTTACATTATTCCCTTGGTAGAGATATATTGCTAGCTTTGTATACATTTAATATCTGATAAGATTCTTGTGGATGGTCATGAAGTCCTAAATGGTTTCTTCAGAACCATTTCACTGAATTTAAAATACTTAGTGCCAACTGGAAAGTAACTTTAAGGGCCTTGTTAAATGTATTTGACTCAGGTGTGGGAACATCATATAGAGACAAAAGTGTACTCTCTCATGTCATATTTTGATTTTAAATCAGCTTTAGCTTGTAGTATTGGTTTCTAACTTGCCACTTTTTGTTTTAAATTATGCATTTGTTTTAATATATGTTCTTGTTTTAGCAGGTAAAGAGACATAATTTAATATTTTAAAAAATGCATTAGTTATCTCTAAACTACATTAACTTAGTGTTGTTTAAAACTCATTTTGCATGATGCCTTTTCCATTAACCTTGTCTAGTTTATTTAAAAAAATAATCTTGTTTAACAAGCATTTTTCTGAGAGCAAAATTAACCATCACCTAAAAATGAGGTCGCTTCTGGTGAATCTTTCTAGCTTTTGCTGTCTTTAAAAAGCTGTTATTTAGTGTAATGCAATAGTCATTGCTCAACTTGGCAGCAGCATCCAACCCCTTCTCATTATGTACACTACATTGTGATTAATCCATTAGTTCCCCTCCTAGTGTTCAGCATATCCTGTCCAAATACATAACTGTTCCTGCCTGCAAAAGTGCTTAAGCTTTTCAGCTGACTGAGCTTGGAGATGTTCTTTGTACAGTGTCTGAGTTGATGTAAATATGTTACAGATACTTGGTAAAACGTCCAGTGGAAGGACATTGGGCAGAGAGGGACCCACCAGCAGGGCCAGGAAATGCAAAGTTGAGACGGACATTCCCTCCTTAACTTGGTGTTTCCTGGCTTTTGTTGCCTTGCATCAGAACCATAGCTATGATTTAAATATAACCTTGTTATCTATCAGTTCTTCAGATACTGCCTCAGGATATTCATGGCAATACTTTGAATATAGTAGTATCAGTGATGAACAGGTTGGAATTGCACAGTGTAAATGTGGGCTCAGGGGCTGTCACAGAGACACTCCTTGCCTCTTCTGCAATTCTCCACCTCCTCCTCATTACTGCTATGCCAGAGCTTTCTTACAAGGGAAGTAATTTGGAAAGACAGCAGGAACAGCTCTGTGCTTCACGTCGGCTTCCCTCACACGCGGAGCAGCATGTGGCTGTGCTCGCAGAGCACCAGGCCTGCTGAAGTGTTCTCTCATATAGTTTACTTTCCACAGTCTGGTAACAAAATAAAGCTAGTAAACTAAACTGCATGCAAATATGCTTAAAAATGTGTGCTGGCTTTTCCTTAATGTGGATTGGGCAATCGGTGTAATTGCTTTCCTGAAGAAATTTAGGAAATTGTAGTTCAGCCTTTGGTTTCTTTGCACTTGCCTAACTGTCTCTGCCTGACTGAGCTGATTTTAAAGGCTAAAATCAGAGTTCAATTCAGAGTTGTAGAATGAATAACTAGTATTTTTATAAATATTGCATAAAGCCTTGGAAGGCTTTAGAGAAAGAGAAAGGGGTCTCATTTGTATTTGAGTTTTACCACAAGGTTACGATGAAATTCCTTGCTCTTGAGAGAAGACTGCTTAAGATGTGAAGCATAAGCGTAGTATGTAAGCCAGAGCAACAAGCAAATGGAATAAAATGCAGCAGTACTTGCACCTGCTTTATATCGGCCCTACATGCTTCTCCAACATCCAGAACATTAGCTTTGGGGAAGAGTGATCAATACAGAGCAAGCTAGACTGCAATTCTGGAGTTAGAACTTTGCATTTCACAAGAGCCTGAACAGTATTTTACTTGTTTAACCACCATGTCTGCTGCCAAGTTTGGTTTATAACCTAACCAAAAGGGACTAAACAAGGGAGAGTGAAAATAAAGTAACCACTTTGCATGAAATTGGGGCTGAGGTTTTCTTCTTTCCACCAATTTCAGGGCAGTAGCTTATTAGAACTGTGTGTGTGCCCTTTGATCTGCATTTTCATAGGATTATTTTCACATTTGCCTGTCGCACCTTCTCATGGATAACTCTAAAAACCCCTTCCTTTCCCTCCAAACCCTATTCTTGTGTGTGCTTGTTGGTTTGAAAACCCTGGGACATTTTAGCTACCTACAGTAATAGCGCTCGACTTGTCCCCCCTGTTCCTCCAGGAAAGGAAGTTCTTCAAAGGCTTCTTTGGAAAAGTAAGTTTAATGCCTTGTTTGTGCTTGCACTATAAGGAGTTACATCCCTGGTATAGCACTGCCACAAAATCACAGTGTTGAGAGTTCCTTAATCTGTTTCAGAATATTTGCTTCAAAAACAGACTGGGAAATATTTTGATCAAAGAATGTGGTTTCAAAAGTAACCTGAAATAGAAACTTAAATGTCTGTGGACTCTATCAGAAATCTGGTGTTCTGAAGTTTAATTTTCCTGAAAAAAAAACTTTCTTTTTTAACCCTTAAACTTGTGCCAACTCACATCACCTGGGCAAATACCTACAGAACAGTTGAGGTCTGCACCTTGTAAGTGCTTCATGCTCAGCTGCCTGGCAGCATGAGTTGGTCCCCAGATGTTAGGACCGGGGGAAAGCAGTGTGCCATCTCTTAAACCTTCCTTTTTTGAGCACAGTCTAATTCAAAGGTATATGAAGATGAGATCAGGCATTTAGCTACTATGTTTTCCTAATTTCAGCTCAATCTCCAATTTCTGTCGTTGCTCTTGTTTTCACAAAGACAATGCCTTAGATAAGAAGGGAAGCAATTCTTTGTCCTTATTAAGAATGTGCTGCACTGGTGGCTGGGTGGTTTTATTCCTGCCTACACTTCTGCAAGGCAGAAAGACCACGCTTTCTTTTAACTCTCATCTGTTTTGTACCTCTGTGTTTAAAATTCCTGTAAAACTTTTTAATCCAGCTTTCATGTGGAGTTAATCTCAGATAATGGCTTCTGAAGTATCTTGTTATAAAATGAAACTTTGCTTAAATAGAAACTAACAGGTTTGTAATGTTCATACATGCTGAAGTCTTTTGAAGCAGATTATTTTCTGGTCATGGATTGGTTTGGGCTTTACTTGGGGAGTAAGAAAGGTTTTTTCAGCTGATCCTTTTTCACCATTCATTCAAACAGTGATGGATGTCACACAGGAGCATCTGTTTCTCCAATTCTGGTTTCCTCCTACGATCTGGGAAAGCACACATCTAAAGTGGAGTGGTGGTGAGGGGCTAAAATACAGACGATGGCAGATCTGTCAGATTGATGAGAACAGTCCTGTGTGCAAATCAAATCCTAGAGCTGGAATCTAGAAAGACTGGACCCAAAGTGCTAAACTGGAAACAAACAGAAAGCCCCCAACCTCAACCTGATTAGATATGTTAGTTTTCTCTCTGCTTGTTGGTACTAATTTATATTAGGGTACATAAGAAAGCAAAGATGTGAAAGGAAAGGTATTTGCATAGCACTTAGGTAAAAATCTTCCTTTGACTTTTTAAATTATTAAATATGCCATCTTCCCTATTACATCTTGGTTGATATTTAATGAAGTCTGGTACTTCACCACAGCATTTTAGATTTCCTTTCTCTTGTATTATAATATTTTGACAAAGAAGGACCTACTTCTGCTTCAGCCTGTGAATTTCATTAATTAGCACTGAAACCACTTAAATCCATAGTGTTTAGATATCCCCACAGTATCACTGTGGCAGTACCTTTATTACAGCTTTGGCCTACAACAGGAGCCCACATCTAGGGAAATCTGCAGAAAAAGGGACAGCTGTTCTCTTATTAATAATTGAGAAATACTAATAACTCTTAATATCTTTTGGCTGTCTCATCTATAATTTCTCCCCAAATGCCTTGCATTGGGATTAATATATTATTCCAAACTGCAGAGCTATTTAAAACACACCAGCAGCTTTCAGAAAGTCGGTCTAGACATGTTTGCCACTTTCCCTGTCCCTGTTTTCCTCCTTGTTAAAGGTAAATACGATGGATTTGTGTGTGGAAATGTTCAAGTGGTTACTATTGAAAATGCTTTTTTTCAGCTTTAAATAAAAATGAGATGTCTGCTGATAGCTCCAGGTTAGGCTTTTGTGGTTATCAAATAAGCTGCCTTTTTAGGCAGCTCCTTTTAAAACTAAAGCTTTTCTGTTATAATGAGTAATGGTACAGATTTGGTGATCTTTGTCATGTTTTGCCTCTATGGAGTGTATTTCTCATCACATGATGTTTTATGCAGAATCTGGAATGAAAAAATTTTCTTTATATATACCTCAGGCTCCAGGTATACCTTAGATCCGTGTCCAAGTCCCAGGATAGGATAAAATATAATAGGCAGAAAAGCTAGGAACAAAGTTGAAGTATTTAAAAAATGCGTTATTGGGCAACTTCTGTTCTGGCATCCTTAATACTTTGTTTTTCCACCTTACAATATAGCAAGGTATCAAAGCAGCTACTTTTTGTTTGGTGGATGCCCATCTCTAGGGTGCTGCCAGTTTGCCAGTGAGGTGTCTGTCGTGCCCCACCTGCCATGGACCTCCTTTGTCCTCTGGCCTTGTTGTGCGTTAGGATAAGTGCCCACCTGCCCTCCAGGGGATGTCTGAGGGCTCTGAAATGAGTCCAGATGATGAATCTCGTGCTGGAGCAGATCACTGACCTCCCCAGGAGTGCTGAGCAGGGAGGTTTCTATCGGTGCTGACTCAGCACTGACAAATCAGGCTCCCAGGAGTCGATGCCACACGTGGCTCTCCTCAGGCAGTGCTGTCATCTAAAACTCTAGAATATGAAGACAAGCTACTGATCTGGATGTCTAGAGGAATCCCTTGGTAGCAACATTGCAGAGCATCCTGCTCCAGTGGATATTGGCCGCTGGCTTTAAATAGTTCTGTTTGGAGTTGCCTGTACCTCCCAGCATTTGTTACACAAGCTGTGATTCTGCCTTGGAGTTCACTTCCTGTGCAGTATCTTGCAGCTGGTCTGATCTTTGTCCAGGATGTGCCAATAGTGCCAATGCTCCTATCTACTCTCTAATCAGTTTACTTGGCAATATCCCTTGTATATCAAATAGAAACTGAATTGGATGAGTATGTTCCTTTGTCCCTCACTGGTAGGCACAGATAAGCTGAGAATTCATTAAATGTGAAAGTCATTCATTGTCCAGCAGTAGTAGCAGTGGGTTTGGGGTACAGACTGTAAGGATAAGCACTTTCAAAGCACTGCATCCACCATAAATATAGAAGAAGGAATTAGTTAATGAAACCCATCTTTGGTTATCTTGCATGTGGAATCTAATGTTTCAGTGGGGAAAGAGGGCTTAGGAAGCTCTTTTTATTCTGAGAAACACGAAGTTCATGTGGTAGCTATTTCTCCAAATCCTCATTTGGTAAAATTGTGAGTGAGGAGTAGCTCTGCTGAAGATCAGCATTGTTTTATGAAGTACCCAGCTCAGTTAAAATTGGCTTTAATACAAACTTCAGGAACTGTTCACAGTTTCTGTAGGGACAAGGCTTTTATTGTTTGCTGGGGAAAGATGTGTATCTCTTAATCTAAGGATGGCAGTCTAAACCAGTTACCTGCAGGCATTCTTTCTCTTCATTGTTTGTATTTGCTTGAAATAAAGATTTTTAAGCCTTATGGCTTATAAACAACCAATACTCTTTTTAAAACAGTTCCAGGAGACAGACCATTTGTTTTGGAATTAATAGGGACTTTCAGGCTGTGGAAGCTAGCTGAGCATTGAAAATACAGACTATATTTTGTGGGTATTGATACTGCCTTTTAAAACAAGATATTAGAAGTGACTTCTAGATGGGGCAATATTTTCTAACATGTACGGTGATAAATTTAAGTATATCTTCTGCTGTGAATTGCACTCTTTCTGTTAGGCATTCCAGAATCTAAATTAAACATTCTCTGGGGTATCCAACAGGCTGGATGGTCATTTAGAAACTTGCTTCTGCAAGCACTTCTCTATAGCTTGCTTTCATGCTGTGCTTATTTTCTCTGTTTTTTCTTTAAATGCTCTTCTGTGCAAGTCAGTGCCATTCTCTGTTCTCACCAAGCTTTTTGAAATGGCTCAGGATGTCATTGATGCTTCTGAAATTGGGACAGATAGTTCCTCCCCAAAAAACAAACAGAAGTTCTGCCAGCACCTTTTTCTTCACACTTGCTGCTTTCTCTGAGAATGAAACCAATGTGATATAATTGGAGACTTTTCACTCCAAGATATTTCATTCTTACAGTGTTAAAATTGGTGGTGCAGACTTGGAACATGCAGTAGCTTATGCCAGAATGTGTTCTTGTTCCATTACTTGTTATAAGAATATAAAGTATATACATCTGCAATAAACTATTAAAAAAATCATAAAATAGTTGCAATTCTAGTTCAAAGGCACTAGCTGAAACCCCTTCAGCTTCCCCCCCGCCCATGTTGTTGCTTTCTTCACTCCCTGCAGTGCTTTCTGGTGGGTGCCATTAGCAGCCACAAGCTATGTAAACCCAGTACTTCAAAACACATAAAGAGCATATTTTAATAACTGGCTGAAGTAGGGGGATCGTGAATTAAAGTGACATGCTAAAAGGAAAGGTATTCGTTTTCTAGTAGTAGCTCTCCATAACAACCAGTAAAATTACATTGACCTATTTTCTTTTCAATGAATTATCTTCAGAAGAATATTGTGTTTACTGTTTTCTGTAACTTTCCCTTGAAAAGTAAACAGCCTGGAAAGAATCTGTAGTTTAAATGGCTCCTCAAGCCTTCCTGTGTTTCCCACTTTGACTTATCCTCAGCTTGCGGCAGCTGAAAGTTCCCACATTCGGGTTTTGGATAAAAGCCAGACCGCTCTCTGCTGTGCCCGCCTGCCACACACCACTGCTTTTTCCAGATACACACCAAGGGTTAAGAAATCCTATTTTTATACCTCTCTCCCAAGATAAGACATTTAGGTCTTAATAAATTAGTGAAGCATATTTGGGTGATGGATCTTAGCATTAAGCTTATGAGCTTAATAAGCCACAAGGTAACTGATGATTTTGGGGTGCTTTTAACACTGGTTTAAGGTGATGCCATGATTCTGCCATGGGACTATTGGGGCAGAGAGTAGGGCTGGTGGAAATATCAGGTAAGAATTTTCCTATATTTAAACTTGTGCTGAAGAAGCTACCTGTGGTGTAACTCCTTATGAATGAGTGTCTTCTGACTCTAGTGGAATTCTTCACCCACTTGGTCAGTCTCGAATTCTTTCCTGTCAGTGGATGTACACCTTATTTCTGCCTCACCTGTCCTGTGCCCTCTCCCCATCCCCACGACGTGCTGTTTCTGAAATACTGGCTTTGGCTTGGTTCTCTTAATGTTTTGCAACTTGGATTGAGCTTTGGGCACCCTACTGACCATGGACTTCATCTACACTTAATGTTATAGTTCTTGGAGAGGGGAAGCGGGAGGCAATTGGCTGTTGGCATAAAACTGTTTTGTTTTGTTTTTTTCTTTCCTTTTTTTTTTTTCTTTTCTTGAAAGTCTGGGAAGAAAGCCGTCAAAGCTGTCCTGTGGGTTTCGGCGGATGGACTCAGAGTTGTAGATGAGAAAACAAAGGTTAGATTTCCCTGGGCAAAAGTTCTAAATTTCTCTGTAATAATGTATGTGCTATATATCTTTAAATGGACACTAATCTTTATGTTACTGCAAATGTTGGTATTTGAAAGGAAGACTGAAGTGTGTCTGTGTTTAGTTTAATAATTTCTTGTTTTGTAAAAGTATGTACACATGTACACCTGCTAGTTCTTTTCCCAGTTAATTCCACACTACTCTCAAGACACATTCTGTAAAATGTGGCAGGTGTAGCACAAGCTTGGAATATTTTTTGTTGCATTTACTGCCATAAGCATTTGTTTTCCTGATAAGTTCTGATGGCAGTGAACTTGAGGAGTCCCTGGACTTTGTTTTGCACCACTGCAGAAGGCTGTGGTAGTAATGCATAGGCAAACTCACATATGTATATAAATCAGTATCATTTTCAGTGCATCCAAATCCTGGAATGGATCTGAATGAACAAGAGCTTCCAAAAATGCAATAAAGAGAGTAAATTAAATAGGAGATTGTAGCCTCAGACTCAGACTAAATAGTAACCGCATATATCAAATTTAATAATCTTTAATAGCGAAGATGTTGGTCTGAAGTGGAAAACTAATATATTTGTGGCATGATTCTAGATTTTTTTACAGTTTTTTATTGTGAAATTACAGTTTCTTATTATGAATTAGCACATGGTATACCACCAAGGCACATGTGTCCAAGTAAAAGCAAATGATTCTCTGTTTTACGTAGATAATTAGAAATAAGAGCTTTAGGCTTACCACCACAAGTGCACTAGAATTTTTAAAGATGGCATGGCTATGAGAACAGTTTTAACTCTTGTCAGTCTGAAATAGTTTCTTTTATGTTCATATCAATTGACACTTACTTTTGTCAACCTAAAAGATGATTTCTCCAAGCCAGGACAGGCAGAGGTAATTCATATCCCTCTGGAGTGCAACTGCCTGTCAAATACCTGCTTGTGGTTAGACTTCTCCAGGGCTGCTGTAGTGGTATGGTTCATCAGAGATAAAGTTGCTATCTCTCAAGATTTATGTTCTAATACAAACATACTGATGTGAGTGAATTCAGTCTACTGATTGCCTCATGTAAAAGTAATAATACGTGTATTATTTTTAGAAATGTTGCTGCATGGATGTAATATTTTAAAATTGAATTTTAATAAGTTGTGCAGACTCTGGGGGTAATTAAAAGTATAGGATTTAAAAAGAAAATAAACTATTGCCTCCTGGTGGTTGAATACATCAGCAGAGGTGCCAGGTACTAGCCACCAACCAAATGAAATAATTTGGAAAAAAATATTAAAAACCTAATTTTTAATGAGGATGGCATAATCTTAAACTGCACTGTCTATTTTTAGAAACACTTCTCCCATTTATGGGATTAAATAGGGAGCATTTGGTGCTACCTGTGCCTGCTGGTGCTTCTCTCTTGCATCCCTGCTTAGCTGACTGGGAGATGAGTTTTACTCTATGTGTGGCAGCTGCAAGACTTTTTCACATTTCTCCCCTAAGTTTCAGTGTTGTGTTTTAACCACAGTGAAAGCTTTCTGGTTGCAAGACTGTGGAGTTGCTGTAAAAATACAATAACGTGTGCCTCCATAGTCTAGAGGAGAGGGTATAGGAATTCACTGGGTCCCTAAATTCTTAAGTGGTGCCTTGGCACACCTCTCCCAAAGATGGGTGGTGGAGAATGTCATCTTTTCTTTTTGTTTTGTACTGGGAACAGATTCTGAATGACAGCTGGTGACAGACAATTACAGCCACATCAGGTTATCCCCTTTTTAGTGTAACTCATCTTTGTGCAGTTGCTCCTGACAATGAGTTGTTCAAGTGTTTGGCCGTTATTTCCTGACCTGTCTTTTATTGTGGGGGGGATTTTTTCCCTCTAGGATCTGATAGTTGATCAGACAATAGAGAAGGTTTCTTTCTGCGCACCAGACAGGAACTTTGACCGGGCGTTCTCCTACATCTGCCGAGATGGCACAACGAGACGTTGGATCTGCCACTGCTTTATGGCTGTGAAGGACACGGTAAGTTGAACATGGTGTGTGGCCAGCTCTCCCAGCTCCTTAGCTAGAAGTAAAGGGCAGAAAAATTGAGTACCTGGAATAGTGCAGTATGTTTTGACTTCAGCTGAGATATTACTTAGTCCTTGTAAATTATTTTAATTCTATTTCCCTGTATCTGAAATGTTTGCCATCCCTCTGTGATGCCATTTTATGGAGAGAAATGCTGCTCAGCCTGTGTGTAAAAGGAGTGCAGTCATCTCAGATAATCTCCAGCAGAAGGGAACTACTCTTCTAAGAACAGACAGAAAGTTTTCTCATTTGAAAATGTTTACAGCCAAAAACTAAAACAGTAATGACAGTTTTTCCAGGATAAAATCATAGTGAGTAAATACAGACTGGTTATGAATGCAGTGTCTTGTATGTGAGTGTTATCTTGAATGAAAAGTCATCTGAATGTTAAGAGATGGAGCTAGACTGAATTAAATTAGCATTCTATTTGCTTCTGAGTGACAAAAATGTTTTGAGTAGGTTTAAAACCAGTTTCTTGCTGTGTAGACTTACCTAAGTTATTTAACTCCCTGATCTGACCTTTTCTTCTTTCTGCTATTTGTTGAATCCTGCCTACATTATACAAAGTGCTTGAAACCTCATGCAAATTCACTGTGTGAACTCCCCAGAGCTGCATGTTCAGAGCAATGGTGCTTGATAATTTATCATTTTTCTTTAAACAATGAAGTCAGAAATTCCCAGTAAAACTTACATTAGAACTGGAACATTTCTGTTTTCCTCTGTGAATAGCAGGTCAATTCACTTACTGATTATGATTGATGAGTTGAGCTACTCGTAGCAATAATGTCTCTGATTCAACTGTAGCAGCTGTATCAGCTGGGTTGCTGGACTTCCTCCGACTTAAATTTCCTTTTTACAGTTATTGGATAGTGGATTCGTTTGCCTGGTGAATAATGGAAGTGCTTTTCATTAGGCACTCCTAAATCTAACTTCTGCATTTGGACAGGACCATTAAGAGGTGTGAGTAGTCACCACTGTACTTTTAACTTTGACAGGTGCACATGAGGGTAATGTCTCCTGGAGCCCTCTGCAAACTTTCTGCAAGGATAGCACTTACCTGTGCTTTAGGACTTGCACCTTAAGATGAATTCATGAGAGTTTCTTTGTGCATAGATGTATCTAGAGGCAAGGGATCGGTGCAGGCACGTTATCGCACTGGCATCTTAGTAGCAGTTGAACTAAACAGATCATCCAACAATCTTACTCATTCCTGGGTGGCCTTCTTGAACATGGCTTGTGCATTACGAGCTGGGAGTCTTTGTCTACCAGGTTTAAGGCTGAAATACAATTAAAATAGTTTCCTTTAATGCCTTAATTAGATTGGTCTTGTAAAGGCAGGTTATCAGTTTGTGATGCTTGAAGCTCCCGTGTGTTTCTGTTCAGTCACTGTGTGATGCAATGTTGTCTTGTGCAGGGGGAAAGGTTGAGTCACGCCGTGGGCTGTGCATTTGCAGCGTGCCTGGAGCGAAAGCAGAAGCGAGAGAAGGAGTGTGGAGTGACTGCCACCTTTGATGCCAGCAGAACCACATTCACTAGAGAGGGGTCATTCAGGGTCACTACAGCTACTGAACAAGCAGAGAGAGAGGAAATTATGAGACAGATGCCGGATGCTAAAGGTACGGGATGCAATTTAAACAATCATCTGTAGCGAGCACAACCAGCACTGAGGCCTCTGCGAGGACTGAAGCTTAATGTCCCTGCAGCATTCCCTCTCTTGAACCTTACTATGTTCAAATCATATTCCCAGACCCTTGTCAGTTCACAATATGAAAAATGCTCCCAAATTCACTCAGCATTTTCCCACGTCTTCTAGAAAAGGTGCAAGTGCTTCATATGTGAAAACTTCTGCTTTATTTTATCAGGCTGCTTTATGGCAGAGAACACCATAGGTACCATACTAAAGGCCTTATTAGAAATTTGTTCAAGAAATACAACAAGCTTGCCAGACACAAAGTAATCATTTATGTAGTCTAATGCTTGTGGTAAATGAACCGTAAAATTATATGCATTTTTCTTAGAAAAGATTGGATTTTTATTTTGATTTTTAAGGCAGGTTACAGAGTGTATGTATAGAGCCATACTGTATGGAGGAAGAATAGATCAGTCACAGAGTGCTTTCCAAAAATAAATCCAGAATAACCACTCCGTCCCCATAAAACACACAGGTGTTTGACTATTAATTACATTCAGAATTAGTGACTGATAGGAGATGATGTGATCTGAAATTAAGTGAAAGTAGAACTTCTTACTCAAGTGTTATTACAAAACCTGGAGTTCTACAGCTAACAAAAAAAAGTATTATAAATACTGTTCATAACCTGCTTCACAGTGAAGTTAGACTTTCATTTCAGAGGATTCCACAGCAAGTTTTATGCTGCCCCTCGATTGCAAAACTTTAATCTTCGTTTTCATCATCCATCTGCTTGTTTCCATACGTTAGTTTTAGAATGTGCTAAATGAAGCTTAAACACAAGGCCTTTGTTACTTGAGGGCATGAGTCAAAGTCTTGACTCAGTGAAGGTGTGTGAAATCCTTTCCAAGAAAGACTGATTGGAAAAGTTTCACTTGAATGAGCAGCTGCAACTCATGGGTACTGAAGCTTGCAAGACAACATAATTAGTTCCTCCTACCATTCCAGCTCCTCAGAAATCTCTAGTCTGACTCCTCTCTTTACCTAGACTTTTAGTTATTCTGCTGATGTGTCAAAAAAAAAAAAAAAAAGTCATTGCTTTTTCTAGAATATTTGGAAAACAGTGTAGGTAAAATGAGAGTTCATGCCAGGATAGTGAGATTTCCTTTAGCCCTTCTGTGTTGATGAGCTGTGTTTGTTGCCCCCAAAGCCAATTCATTTATGAGTGAGAAAGAGTTTTCCTAGAGGTGGAAATGTCTCCCCATTGCAATTCTAATCATAAGTGTCATGATTTAAACAAATCTTAATCCATTAGGCCCGTCTGACAGGAGCATTGTGGTGCTATGCAAAGCCCTACAAAATGAAGCAGCTGACTTTAAGTTGGAGGAGCTTCCACTGCAACTAACTCATGATTGGGTAGTAACACTGCAGCTAAATTCAGTACAGAAGTGACACAGCAGCTCCTTGCAAATATGTCTGGTGTTGGCAAGGCCTGTCAGCTCAAAGGCTGGATCTGCTTAGCAGCACATTTCCCTCTACCTGTAATGTATTTCCTGGAGGAGCTGGGAGCTGCAGCCCAACCTCTTCAGTGCTGCTGCTACCTTTGGCCTGCTAAAGCTTGTGCAGTGTGTTTGGCTGCTGCTGCTGATTCTGCAGAGTTGGGAGGGTGGCTTTTAAAAGAGGGTCCTGGAGCTGTGTTCTGTTCCCTGCTGTTGCTAAGCTGTGCTGCCCAAAGTCACTTAATACAGTAGGGAGTAATATCTTGCCCATGGTTCTGTGTGAGGCAAAGTGAAGGTCTCAAATACACAATACATTTTTCAGTCTTAACCACAGATGAATTGCAAGTATTTCTAGAGCTTCTAGTATTTCAGGAACAGCTAAAAAGAACACATATGTAAGGCCATCCTTTCTAGGAAGTGGCTTGCCTTAGAAAGCTGTGGGGCTTGGGTGTGTGTCAGGTGACGTGGTGAAGACAATGAAGGTATACAGAAATTGTGTTTCTGCTATTAGAAACTCATTTGCAAGAGTACTAGTTATGCAAATGCCTGCAATTTCTCTTTTCAAAACAAATGGGAGTACAGGTAGGCAGCTGCACAGTACTTTGCTTTACTCTTCTAACCTCACCCTGTTTCCTCCAGCAGTTGAAACAGAAGTGAAAACAGTAGCACCAGGTGCTGCACCAAACAATCCTGCCCCCTCTTCTGGCTCACCAACCTCTCCTACTGCTGAAGTTGCTGCCTCTCTGGATAAAGAAATGAGCAACCCCCACGCTATCCCACGGCGGCACGCCCCTATAGAACAGCTTGCCAGGCAAGGGTCTTTCAGGGGCTTCCCCGCCCTTAGCCAAAAGATGTCTCCTTTTAAACGCCAGTTGTCCTTGCGAATAAATGAGCTGCCTTCAACAGTGCAAAGGAAGACTGATTTCCCCATGAAAAACTCAGGTAAAACCAAATGGTTCCAGTGAAACGTTGCCTTAAATTGTCTCTTCCTCCTTTCTTTCTCTGTGGCTTCAAGTAACTCCTCATTTTCTAGTAAATCCTTCTTCCTGCCTCATGTTGATCATTTATCATGAGCAAACATCACCATGTCAGAAAATTTCTGCTTTGGGAAAAGGCAAGAATTTCAAATGTGGAGTTCACATGCAGAAGACAGTTCTAATTGCTATCTGAAGTACTGGAGCACAGCGTGAAGTGTTCAGGAATGGGTGTTGGTGAATTAGTAGGTTTTGGCTCTTCCCTCTGAGTCACTGAACCAGTTCTTCCACTTACTGTCAGGGCATCATGAGACACAAAGCCCTTCAAGGCCTTAACCACTGCAGTCTGTCCTTCTGCCTGTCTGAATTCTTTTGAGAACAGTGAAATTGCTTTTCATGTTGCATTGAGAGAACCAACCTGTTTAGGTGGTACAGCTGGCTGTATCAGTACTACATGGTACAGTTTTCACATGATGCTAGTGGGGTTTTCTAAGAGTCATCCCAACATAAACTCCTGGGGTGCTCATTACCTTGCATAATGTCCTTGAGTTCCCTTACCTAGGTGTTATCCTTCAGCACAGCTGTACTCTCACTTGGCAACAGAGCTGGTTTTAGGGTTCCAAGCTTTGAAGTAAAAATTACTGTGGCAAAGGCAAACTCAACAAAAATACTTAGTCTGACTTTTCCCATAAGCCTTGTTTAGTGACCTGTGCTTTAAGACCAGCACTGAGCCAATCAGTTTTACGGTAATAGTGCACTGCTCAGTAGTGATAGTCACTGAGCACACCACAATCTCAACTTCTCCTGATTCAGAACATTTCTGATGCATGTTCCCATATATGCCACTGCCAGTGCTGCTTACCGTCCCACTGCATGCACTGTATTGGAATATCCCAAAGAATCAATTTTTGGGCATGCCTCCCCCTGAATTTTAGATCTGGTGCATGTTGTGTGCAGACATTTTATGTTCCTTACACTATTTTGTGCTTGATTATGCCTGCTCATGTCAGTTCTGTGCAATGACGGACTGATGATCGGTACTTCTGGAAAACACTGCCAGTAGTAATAATGAGAACATCTGGTTAGCTGGCAGCTTTGCTCCAGATGTTACATTATCCACATGATACTGATGCTTCGTTTAAAACTGAGCATCCATTTTATCTGAGTATTCAGCTTTTGCTTGTAGGATTCTAGCACAGGAACCGGGCATTTCAGCTACCACTGAACTGGAACAATCAACACTAACTCTAGACTGAACTTGCCGCTGTGCATTGCTGTCAGTACATTTAAAGTTCATCTAGTTACTGTATAAGTATGTTGTTGGAACACTTAAATCTATCATAAGTATTTTCATTTCACAGAATGCCAAATCTTAGAGCCAAACCCTTGAGAAGTTTAGCACTCTTAATACTGAAATATTTAGATCTCTACTTAAACTGTAGAAAACCCTTTTTATTTTCTGATACGAGCATTCTTTAAATCTGAAACAGTGATCTCCTTGCCCTCTTGACTTAATCACAAAATAGATGAATGTGGTGTTCTATTTCAGGCCAGATCTTCAACACTAATGTAAAAAATCAAAAAGGCAGTCATGCAAATCAGTAGCAAGAACATGTAGGACATAAGGGAACTAATGATATTTCAATTTCACATTGGTAGTTGTAAATTGTTTCTGTATCCTTTAAACTTCCAATTTAATGAATTCTGTTTACATTTTAGTCCCAGAGGTAGAAGGGGAAACAGACAGCATTAGTGCCCTGTGCTCTCAGATCACCAGTGCTTTCAGCACACCATCAGAAGATCCTTTCTCTTCGGCCCCCATGACAAAACCAGTGACAGTAGTTGCACCACAGTCTCCTGCCTTTCAAGGTTTGTGATTTCTTTGGGTGCTGGATGAGGCTTGAATGCACATAATGTTGCTTTCCAGTAACACATGGTCTCAATTTCTTGTGCAAGTCATGTTACCAGTATTTTGGGTGAATGCATCCTGCTTTATTCATCTTGTCTGTTTAATTTTTCTGTGGTTTTGTTTTTAACAATAAGTTCATGCACCTACCACACGATAGTTACCTATAAAAGGGACTGGCTTTGAGGTAATGGCTATTTTATCATTCTGCCTCCTGAACTGCATAGGAGCGTGTCATAGGAACCAAATCTCGCAAGGGAAGGGATTTTGTGCCACCACAGTTACTGTTTTTTTACACAAATTCTTAGATAAGGTGTGGGAAAATGCCAGCTATAGAACTCGTAGCAGCCATTAATATTCATTTCACTGCCATGCTTTTATAGAAGTTGTGTGAAAAAAGAACCTCTCCATGTTAAATGTAGTTCTTGTTACTTTGTATCTACAAAGTGTTCTTCTTTTGAATCTGAAATTAACTGTACAATAACTACCAGTGAGCCGTATCTCTTCCTTATAGAAACAACAAATTTAACTTCAGTCAGTCATCAGAACTCAAGGCGGCCTTCTAAAGGACATTAAAGTCCACCATCCCATGATTCTCTTAACAAGTGTTGGCTTGGTGAAATGAAATTTACTACCTTAATTGTCTGTCAGTCCAGTTTGGCTAGTTACACAAACTCCTGTCATGTGGAAGTGTCTAAAAGTGTTGTGTGTTGATAGGTATGACCTGGCCCACTAATACTCCAGTCACGTGCATGCCTTGCATGAATTAATCGCACTGATGTTGTCTGCTCCCATTTTAGTTAATGGCACTGCCTCTGCCTTCTGTGTGCTTGCTGCTAAACCATCCCAAGCTGCTGTAGTGTCCACAGCTATGCCAGTTCGTGAAACCAATCCTTGGGCTCATGCTCCTGCTGCTAATACTGGAGCTGCAGCCGTGGTCGCTGGTAAGACTGGAAGTAGATCCGGTGCATTGCTATAAGAACTTGGATCAAAAGCATAATTGAGCCCCTGAGACAATTGTCAGTGCCACTTAATGGCAAGTGGAAGGAATAGGAACAAAAGCCGGAAGTAGTAGCGGTTTGCACAAGTGGATGGAGAGAAGCGATGGACTTGCTGGTTCTGGGTCTATAACCTGGACTGATTCTTATTTTGGCAGCATTTTATAAAATCAGTGCTTGAAAAGGAAGTAATGAAGTTGTATGTGAGTTTGTGTGTATAAAAGGGAAAGAATCTCTGAGTACCCCAAATAATTTTTGTGTAGTCTTTTCACTAACATACATGAGGAGGGATTCAGTTGGTTGCTTAAAGGCTTAGAGGTTCATTTCTTCTGTTTAGTAAGTTTAGTCTGTCGTTGCTTGTCTGTGTTAGGTGAAATGGCTGTCACCCATGTGGGCACATGTGCTAGAAGGCTGCAATCTGAGTTACTTCATTTCATGGTGTAAGCGCCACTCCACAAGAGAAACTTTGCTAGTGAAGTAGTAGGTTCTGCTTGGCCTTCCTTCTAAGAGTACCAGACTTTGTCTTTAAAACACTTTCTTAGACCTTTGTGTTCCAAGGCCACAAGTCCTGAGCTGTGCATTCAGAAATATACTCCCGAGTTAGGGGGCATTAGTGATTATGGACTGGATCATTGCCACCAGGTTATGAGTGCAGGCAGAGGCTTTCCTGCATACCATAAAGTCTTACATGTCTGCTATGAAGAAAAAAACCCCATAAATCTGCACTTTAGTGAAGAAGCTCTTACCTACCTCATCTTGACAAATGTCTTCCGAGAACAGAACAGTACAGTGGATGCATAAAGATGCTTCCAATGGTGGGAGCATCTTTCAGTCATGGTGGGAGGAGGCCTGTGTGTTCTTGTGTACACCCTCCAGTCTTTCTCACCAATAAAGGATGAGGAGTGGAAATATTAGTGACTTGCCCATGCTTTCCTTCCCAGGCACCGAATGGAGCGGCACCTCCTCAGGTGCGGCCTCACCAAGTCTCTTCCAAGGAAATCACAGACGTACTCCCTCAGAGGCAGACCGCTGGTTGGAAGAGGTCTCAAAGACTGTCAGAGCCCAACAGCAGCCAACCTCAGCCCCAGCCCCACAGCCACTGCTCCAGCCTCCTCCAGCAGCTCCAGCCTCCCAGTCAGCGCCGGCCTACCCAGTCAGCACCTTCATCGCGCCTCAGCCTGTGCCGGTGGGCGTGGTACCGCCCATGCAGCCGGCGTTTATTCCAGCTCAGCCCTATGCCGTAGCCAACGGGATGACCTATGCAGCCCCGAGCGTCCCTGTGGTCGGGATCACACCGTCCCAGATGGTGGCCAACGTCTTCGGTACCGCCGGCCACACTCCAGCGGCCCACCCGCATCAGTCCCCCAGCCTGGTGAAGCAGCAGCCGGTCCCTCAGTACGACGGCGGCAGCGGCAGCGCCACCGCCAGCCCCTTCTTCCACCCGCCCGCGCAGCACAACGGCTCCGCCGCCTTCAACGGCGTGGAGGGGGGCAAATGGGCCGCCGAGGACAAGCACCCGCAGCCGCCCGCGCCCGCCCCGCAGGTCGACCCCTTTGAGGCGCAGTGGGCGGCTCTGGAGGGCAAGGCAAAGCAGCGCACCAACCCCTCCCCCACCAACCCCTTCTCCAGCGACCTCCAGAAGACATTCGAGATCGAACTTTAAGCGGTCCTGCGGGGGCGGATAAATTGTACATTAGGATAGAGGGATAAAGGGAGCAGAGGGGACTGTTTCCGATCGGTTTGCTTTGATAATCCCAAAGGTCCCTTCAAACAAAAATGGGTTAGAAAGAGGGAGCAATTATGGGGAGGATGGAAACACGCAGAGAATTTAATGTGCCGTTCTTAAAAGGAATCCTGGAGCCACCCCGGTCTGCATTCCCTCCTCTCTTGGAAAGCTGGAAGTCAAATGGAGCAAAGAAAGGCACCCAGTCCCAAAGCCCGTTCTGCAGAAACATCGATCATCTCACAGAAAGGAAGGCAGATGTTTGTACCTGTGTCCTCCTGATGCCCTGCAAGCCCTGGATGTTCCCCCTCAGGGAAAAATTGGGTAGGGTGGGGGGTGGATACGGGTGGGACGTTGTCACCTTAGCAAAAGCTAGGTTTGTGGAAAAAGTTGAGCTTCCATTTTGAGTAACAAAGTGAATATTATATGTAAAGAATAAAGTAAAGCCAAAATCTTTATTTTTATGCATTTAGAATATTTTAAATAGTTGGATATTAAAAGCTGTATGAGTTGTAAGTAATCTTGCCAAAGGTTAAAAAACAAGGGGGTTGGATGTAAGAAATTGTACATAAGATTGATTTATCGCTGATTCTTATAGTAAGTAATATTGGGGGGGTGGAAAAAGGGGCTCTAGCTTGTTCTTGTATCTGTTCATTGTAAGTAGCATATTGCAACAACAATCACAACCAATAAGTCATTATATCGTAGTTTTAAATAAAGAAAACTAAAGAACAGTATTGTCATGGTTTGAAAACCATGGGGAGAATTTACTGTTTTTTATTGGAATCAATCTACATATTCTATATAGTATGGATTTTTTTCCTTTCATATATTGCTGCAGTTTCTTTGTCTTAATCTATTGGTTCTAACACTACTGTGACAACTTACTGTCATCATATCTACATCCTGGGGCTGCCTGGGAAACCATTTTATGTTTGTCTGTCAGTAGTTCTTAGGGGTTTTTAACTTTGGTTTTATTTTTTCCCACTGATTTGTGAAACCTTGTGGTTAAGGCTGCAGCTGGTCCAGGTTCTGCCTCTGGTGACTTGTGAAAACCATCTCATTTTAACTTTACTTTTAAACTTTGGCCTTACAAGCAAATGTAAGTTATATATATTTGTACTGATGATTTATAATCTGCTTTAACAGAAATAAATGTTGGTGGTAGAAGCACTGTCTGTGAGAGCTTTATTTCCTACCCTAATTCAGTTTTCAGCATTTGCCCTTCTGGGTATCTTCTGTCTTGTAAGGTGAATGTGGATGAGCCCTGCTTGCCAACCTAGCAGCTTAAGAATAAGTATCTTAACACCTCTCATTTTCTACCTGTTGGGGTGCATTGAACTTTAAAACTGAATTTCAAAATACCCTTGTGACGCATAAACACTTAAAGCTCTAAAATAGAAGCCTTTATGAAAAACATCAGATTCTGGCTTTGCATGGCTGTATTTTCTATCACCAAATATTTACAAAGAGACGAGGATGAGGACAGTAACATTTAGTAACGGCAAAAAGGAAAACTCTTTCTTTCCCCTACTATTAAAAACAGCCTTATGAGATGATGATGTATTTTCACCTCTTTTCTGTTCTTCCAGTGAACTGGTATCTACCCTGTTAGTGTGACTGGTTCTTACTGCATTTCTGTGGGCACCACGTTAGTTTAGAGACAAGGAAAAAAGTCAGACTCCATTACCTGAAGGGGAAGAAACGCTCCCTTTGTTGGCCCTCGGATTCGAGCTTGCCAGCAGTTTCCATTTCCAGGCAAGTACAGTGAGTCTTACAGTGACAGTGTAGAAAACTACAACTTTTGACATTCCAGATTCTTACCTGTGTTCAGTTTGGTATGAATAGTAATGCAAACACTCCCTGTGGGATTTGAGTTGATGTCAATGCTTTTTTCAGCTTTCAGAAAGCAAACCAGTATTTATAGACATTTATAGTAGGAAAGAAAGCAGTAAGTTATGTATCTTTCACAGCAAGGGCCCCAAGATCAAGCTGAAAATAGCCCAGTAGAGCTACACCCTTCTCCTGCCCTGGAGATAAGCGCTTCCTACAAGCCATTGTTTAGGGAAGAAAACGAACATCTTGATTCTCACATTAAAAAAAGTAAACTTTAAGTAGGTGATTAAGTGGTACTACAGAGAGGGAGAAGCTGATCTTGTCAGAAGAAATGTCAAGATCCTTTAGTTAACTTGGTGGTGTGGATTTACAGCAGGGAGCTGCATGCCTGTCAGTCCCACCCCTTCTGCCATGGTTGTGCAGCTGAAAGGAGGTCAGCACAAACTCTCCACTAGCCAGAGCACTTCCAGTGTTAAAAGTCCATCAGCAGGCAGGGGAATGTTGCAGCCCTCAGGAGTCTGGAGGAAGCACTTCCTGGCCCCATCTTACATAACCATAGAGTTTAAATGACAGCTGACTACACAGAATATTTAAATATCCTAAAAATAGAGCCTCGGACATCTTAGAAAGGGATTTTATAGAACTGGCTACTTACTCTAGGACAAAAGGGTCTGATAGATACATCCACAATCCACTCCTAACCATGCTCCTGAGCAGACCCTGACTACCCCTTGATACCGCACATGGAACGGAGAGGGCATCAAAATGACTTCAATTTACAGAGTCTCTGGTCTCAAAAGGCAAAAATCTTATCCTGTACTTAAATGGTAAAATATCCTATACACACACACAGAGAAAAAGGTGCTGGTCTGCGATGTTAAATGGAAAAGTATGTACAAATACAAATGGATGTTTTCAGGACCATCTCATTGTTCTTAAATATCCAATGATTTCCATTTCAAACTGTATATTGTAATGCCTGTCCTGCATTCCAGCAGAGGAAATTTTCCCTGATCAAATTAAAGGGTCTTAAATGCAAAGAAGTATTTTTGTCTTTCCTAGCAAACAGAATCTATCAGACCACAGAAGGACCCAGCCCCAAATAGCTGTGACTGTCACCTGTCTCTCCTGTACTGGATTGCTTTGTTCACATCCTAGAGCAGTGTGTCGAGTCCTGAACTATACCTGTGCTGATGAGAGTGCAGTCATTAGCTCAGTGATTCCTATTTTTCAGTCCATGTGAACTGATTTACTGCGTTTAGAGTACAAACCAGCTCTAGGCTGTCAACCCTGGCAATTTACACCTGTGTTTTGCTGCTGCCCTGATGGATCCTGAGTCAGGACTGAAGGAGAGAGTAGTGTGAGCACAGTCCCAAATCAGATGCATTCCTTAAAAGCCTTAGAGTAACACAAGTAGAAGACAAAAGTAAAAAAAAAAACAATTCTCCATCCCCCCAACCAAAATATCAACATCTACACAGCAGTTTATAGCTACATCTATGCAAATAATACGTGGGTAATGTTGCTAATAATTAGGATCAACCCATCCAAGTCTAGAATGAGGAAGAAGGGGACTGTCAGGGCTGATGCTAGGATAGAACAGTAGTGTGGAGGCTGTAAAAGAATCCTTTTGCCCAAAAGTAATTCCATGTTGAGATACCAAAGATACCTAAGGGCCTTTCCTGGCCCTTAACATGATATAATCATGATACAGTCTCACCTCCCCACTCCTACTGCCTGAGATTTTCCGTGCCCCAGATACATGCTTGCTGCCACTCCGTGTTGGTCTTGAAATGAAGGATGCTTTTCAGCTACAGCTGCTCTGCATCTGGAAGTCCCAACTTGTTAGCCTGTAGCAGCAAGTATCAGCCCAGGGTACATGCAGAGCCAGGCTTTCCTGGATTTAACTGAGACTAGAGCAGATCCTTGGGAGGTTTATTCTGGGAAGTGAAATGCCCCTACACACATATTTCTATGTATTATTAGCCCCTGCCCAAAGTCAACACAACGTCAGAACAGCACAGTTCTGGCTCAGGGGAAAAAGATTACCTGCTGAGCCTTCCTAGAATGAGTGCTGTTTAAACTGCAGCATCTCAGAACAGGTAACAGTGCTGGTATATTCATCTAAATTACGCCTAGTGTTCAGGAAGGGCTAAAAGTAGTTTTCTATTTTGTCTTAAGCTTCCTGTGAAGCATTGCTTCTGCATCTCACTCCTAAGTTGATTGCAGTCCAGTAGAAACCAAACCGACCCTACTAGAAATTTGTCTAAGGTCTGCTGGAATAAAACAGCTACAGTAACGTGACATTACATCTGCATCCCGAGAGCCACTAATCTCTAGGACCTGAACACTAATTTTATATGCATCAAGCTGTTTCTCGTGGCCAGAGTCCTTTGCATTTAGATGGAAAGTGCTACCCAGGAACACTTGTTCAGCAATGCTCATTGGAGGAAGAAATGTTCATGGCTCATTAGTGCTTCGATTGGAATGGTTCAGGCCCATCTTCAAACACTTCAGAGATTATGTTTTTAAGAGCACTTCTCTCTTGCTTGTATGAAGAATTGCTCTCTCCCTCTTTCATGCTAGTCATCTGCCTTCCCTAGTCACGTCATCCTTACATCCCTACTATCATCTGGTTTCTGTGAATGACAGCAACTACCCTTAAGAGATGGATTAGGTACAGCAAGGCACAGAGGGGAAAGGGAGTTCACAATAAACCTGAGGGCAGTGGGTCTCCCACCTTTGGGCATTTACACCCACTACACACTGTTCAATTCACCCTCTTGAGCTTTCCAGCAGAGCAGAGTTCCTACAACTGTCCCATGCAGTAAAAGAAGAGAGTTGAGACCTCCAGTCTTGTCATCGGTCGCCGTGGCCGTGGCCGTCACCCGCGGGGGTGCGGGGGGCTGCCCTGGGGGCGGTGGCGAGCGCAGCTGGCACAGCAGAAGCTGGAGTAGTACTCGTTACCACAGAGCTGGGCCTGCAGGATCAGGTCACAGTTGGCAAGGTGGGGCTGGTCCACGCACTCTCTGCTCAGGTCCACAACGTGACTCACAGTAGCTGCAGCCAAGCAAAAGGGTGAACCAGCTGTAAATTTATCCTCAGCTTGCTATTCCCTCCCAAAAGACACAGCACGTTCCTGCTTCCTCCACCCCACCAGTTCTAAGTTTAGTCCAACACCAAGAAGGAGATGATGAGTTTCAAGATGAAACAGATACCTCTGGTGAGATACAGGAGGAATATGTAGTTTCCAGGGAGAGGAGAGACTACCTACCCTCTATGTAAAGATAGCTCAATGGCATCCAAAGTCCAACTGCAAATCATGCAACCAACTATTTGGCCAACCAACTATGGCATTTTGGCCTGAGGAAGTTAATTATGCTCCCAGTGCCCTGGTCAGGGGTGTTTCCAGCATCCTGCCTTTCTCTCCATGGAAAGCAGGGCTCCTGAGGCAGCACAACCCAGAGGCTCCTGCTGCTCCCCAAAGCCCGAGGCGGGTGCTGGACTGCTGGGTGACAGCGGCCAGGGGCCGGGCACTGTGCTGGGAGAAGCAGGAAGGCCGGGCTGTACTCACTGCTAGGCCGGCTCCTCAGCACCTTCACCTCCGAGCTGGCACTGACAGAGCTGCTGCTGCTGTAGGCACTGCATGTGTAGGATCCCTCGTCAGCCTCTTGCACATTGCTTATAGTCAGGCTGCCATCCGGGGACAGGTGGATGTGGTGGCCATCCCCCCGCATGGGAACTCCGTTCCTGCAGTGAAAAACAAAATATTTCACTACTGCCACCCACGGGTGCTAAAGGAGCTCCCTGTGCTCTTTGGAAAATGAGGGTCTGTGAAAGGGGTGAATTTTTACAAGTTCAGCAGGAAGGAAGAGATCTTTTGCACAACCTGGCCCTACAGTTGGGTGGTAACACGAGCCTGAGCGAGCCGCATCCGTTGCCCAGTGTCTGCGTGGGAGGTAGCTGTGTCTGTGTGCTCTGTGCAAAGACATTGCCTTTTCCTCTAGCACACATTCTTGAGGTCTGAGGAGCTAAGAGAAAACCCAATGTGCCTTTCCCCCCTCCAGGTTGTGGTCTGGCAGTACTTGTTTGGCTGGCATTGATAGCAGCACATACTGCTTGATGAGCATATGGGGTAGTGAACAATGCGCTCTCTTTCCTCTCCCTTTCAAAGTTTGTTTAAAAAAACCAGCAAGATTGTGTCCGTTCAGTTCCTCCTGGAATAATCTGTGCCCAGCAGGAAAACTGCCTGAATTATGAACTCCTAGTTACCAACAAAATGAAATTTGTTTCACAGAAAAGGGTTTAATTCCAACTCTGAACATGCATCACTTTGTTAGCTCAAATACCAAACTTATGTATGGAAGAAAAAGCTCTGTGTGTGATGGCCCACTTCAGTCCTAACCCTTGGAATTTCAACATTTACCAGTCCATTTCTCTGGCTCCAAAGAAGAACTGATTATTTTCAAACAGGAAAAACAACCCTCACTAAACACTTGCACAAATTCAGAGTTTCCTGGTAAACTATCAAGATAGGAGGACACAGCTTTTCACTTTAAAATGCTTCTAAATCTCCTTTGCTCCCACTTGACAGTAAATGGAGAGAACTGTTGCAACAGGAAGCTGGGGGAAGAGGGCCTAGAATGTCTGTCACAATTAGGCAGAGAGGGTTTTTTTAAAAAGCAACTAAAGCTTTTCCTCTGATTACTCATTTTAGTTCTTGTTATTTTCATGTCAAAAGTTTTCCAGTGCAGAACCCTTCTGAACTCCATGAAATCTTAGTTTAACGTCAGATTTCCTCCTTATTTGGCTGGAACATGGACTTGATGACCCCCACACCCCACAGGGATCTTGCCCAGGATTTTTGGGTAACATCCAATTTGTTTTAAGAAAGGTTGGGTGATGCTAGGTGGGGCTGATAACTGTGATCTCTGCCATACCTGGCAGGCACCCTGCATTAGTATTTAGAGGGTAAATGATGAGGTTGGGGAAGAGAAGGAAAGAAAAGTTCTATCTCATTTTTGCTCACCTTGACCACCTTATATTCACATTGTTGCCAGTCACTGTACAATGAAGCTGAGCAGTCCCTCCCTCGGGTACTGTGATGCTTGGCAGAAGACCAGTGATCCTCAGCTCTCCTAGACCAGAAGGGAAGTCATCACTAGCAGGGAGACAATGCCATGCTCCCCCTGGGAGTAGGAGTGTTCCCTCATGGGAAAAGTCCAACACGTCTCATGATGAGCTACAAGCCCCTGGGCCTTGAAACAGCACATTTGAGGCTGTGTCGTTGCTGCTATGGGGAGTGTGGATTTCCTAGGACTTTGGCCCAAGAAAGGAAAAGTAACAGAGGTCTCAAAGAGCTTTTTCCTCCAGCTGGACACATGCACACCACATGCACAGAACCATCTCCTTAGCTTCTCTTGCTCTTACAGTCATTCCACACCAGTGTCCCAGAAACAAGGCCCTGAGAGTCACTCTTGCTGTGCTATCAATCCCTTTTCCCAGCTGCCTGGAGCAGCACGATAGACTGGACACACGCAGATGACTACTGGGTCAAACAACTCATTCTTCCCTTGCCCTCAAGATGCCTGGTAAACTCTAGGCGTGAAGCAAAGAGGCACGGCCAGTAAAGGAACCCAGGCTGGCCCTGCAGAGCCTTCCCTGTGTCCCCCTCCTGTGCACACCAGCCGTGTGTGCCTGCACCCAGGCAGTACCTAGGGGCCGGAGCAGGAGCCGGCGCTGGTCGCGGTCCCGGCCGTTGGAGGCGATGCAGGTGAAGAAGCCGATGTCCTCGGGGGCGAGCCGGCTGATCACCAGGGCCCCGTCCGACTGCTGCCTGTGCCTGGGGAGCAAAGCCAGAGTGCCCCTCAGCCTGTGCCTGCGTCAGCATGGGCCTCCAGCCAGCAGAGTTGAAGCTAAGCCTCGTGCACAACTTTGTAGTACTGCTGAGCAAAGGTTTAGCAGCGCAAATGCTGCAGGGGTTGTAATACAACCAACCCTTGGTCCTCAAATCCCAGCACTGATGCTGTAAGATTCTGGAAAAACTTGCTGCTAGAGCAGATTTCTGGGAGCAGGGAGAGGGGAGAGCAGCACTAGTAGCTATGGAAGTCCAGAGCAGATGCCCTGATGTCTCTCTGCTGTGAGCCCTTGCTCACTGACCAGCTGGTTTTTGGCAAATTTGCTAGCCATGTGTTCTTTTTCTGCTAACCTTGTAGCTGAATAAATTTAAGCCCTGGCTCACTTGTAGACCCTGTGTCACAGCTGTTCCCTCAAGGGGTCAACATTCAAACTTCCATCTGTGTGGGAGGGGGGACAGGGCAGGCCAGCCGTATGGCCTGGCCCTGATGGAGGCAGCGGGACAGCACAAAGCCAGACAGGCCCTCGCTGCATGGCCAAGAGCCCTGTTCTCTCAGAGAGGGGACAGGGAAGGAAAAGCAAGGAGGAGACTCTTCTCATGAATGGCTGGAGCTGCCTGGGAGCTCACCTGGGAGAGGAGAGGGGCTGCCCATCTTTCTGCCACTCAATGGTGAGAGCTGGTGATGCTTCCACTGTGCAGGGCAGTCTGACTCTCTCCCCAACATTGGCCTCCACTACCGTGGGCTCGCTCTTATCCATTTTCAACCTGTAAAGTTCACAAGCACAGCAAAAGATGGAGAAACTTCCTTGCTCAGCATTTGACCTTCAGCACGAGGCTTTATCAATCACAGGCCTTATTTTTTGCCTCCAATGGCAAATGGAAGTCTCTCTACTCCCATGAGAGCTCTGATGCTTGCTTTTACATTCACTCCCAACACTTCAGAAAAGAGCAGCCTCTATAAAATCCTGCTCCAGTTTCAGCACAGCTTGGCACTGCACTCATCAGCCAGCTTAACTTACAGACAGCTACCCTGGTTCTTATAGCAACCCTCTGGATAACAGCTGAGGAACCATTAACAATGTGAACACATGGTAAACAGTACAAAGTCCTAAACAGGGCACTGAGCAAGCTTCCCCTTAGGTGTTTATCTGGCACACAAAAATGAGCCTTTTTAGGGTGTGAAGAGCCTATTGCTATCACCTGACTGCACACAAGGTCCAGGACCTGGTCATCTACTTCATGCAGCAGAAAGGTTGAGGTCATGTCCTCACAACACCTGCCTCCTCATGTTCTCTGCTCTCTTATAACTGCAGCTAAACACTGTCTTAGAAGGGAACTAAACCATGATGTTCCCACAGTTAAATAAAACGTCATCTACCCTACCCCCATTCTATGACCTGAATCTTGATCTCAAAAAATAAAACCAAAGAGCCTTAATTCAATGTTCTTAATTCAATGAGTCACTTATTACTGCTTTTAGGCAGAAGCAGCTAAGGAGATTGCTGCAGAGTTCAGCAAATTGGCTGGGTTTTAGGCTGTAAATTCAAAAAAAGAGAGATCAGATCATGGCCCTATTTAATCTAGAATCCCAATGTGCTGCATTTAAAATAATTTGTCCCCCTTTATTTCTGTGAGGCCTAGAAGCAATAAAAAAACATGCAAGAAGCTACAAAATATGCCAGTACATGAAAAGACAGTTTTGGGTCAAACTGGTTTGTTCACAAAATATTTAAAATTAATTAGTGGAGGCTGAAGGAACTGAAGTTTTTTCAATACACGTATTTCTATTTTGTGCTAGTTAAGCAGCTCCTGTTTGCTTTGCTTTTTTTCAGAACAGGTTTCTCTTTCTGCCTGCACTAACACGAACAGCTAAGGGTGCTGCCTCGAGACTTCTTTTGTTTGAACCCAGCTCGTCTGCTGCCAGCTTCCCTGTGCATCTTTGCTCTGAGTACACTTCTTTCAAGAGACCCTCGGGGAGGATAGAAGACAGCTTGCGACTGGGATCTTCTCCCGTTCCCATTGTCAGCAGTTCAGTACTGCTTGCTTCCCAACCATGCCCTGGAACAGCTGAGCCAGGACCTTTCCAATCTCTGGCTTTTCTACACGAAGAGATGCCATATGGTTCAGCAGCTGGGCACGGCGGACAAACTGTTGCTGTAGGTGAACCTACCTGTAGGTGAGCTGCTGCCGCAGAGAGGAGCCGGCTGCCTGCATGAGCTGCCTGCCTCTGGAGAGCCCTCGGGGCTGCTGGTCTGCCTTGTGAGGGACCCGACCTCTCTCACCCTCTGCCAGAACACTGCTCTGGTACTCTATTCAAAACAAAATGCCATATGTGAATAAAAGGACACTTCTTGCTGTGACCTCTTGCGTAGGGCTTCTGTGAGCTTGGGAGAGCTTGCTGAACTGGAGCCAAAGAGCCCTTCAGCCATCTGCTTTCTGGCTGACTAGTGCAGTAAACCTGCACTGTCTACTAATGAGAGTCACAGACCTGCAGGCAAGCAATTTTAGACTCCTTTTTCTCCTCTGTCAGTGAACATGTTGCAACATCCCTTAGGCCAGGGTGCCTTCTGCCCCATGTGCCACTGCTGTGACAAAGCACACGTCAGAGATTGAAGGCTACAGGGTGCCTTTCTGGCCCATATTTTGAGACTAGTCGTTTTGTTTTGTTTCTAAAGTAAGGCAGATTTTTTGGAACAGGGAATTATTTGTTACCCAGCAGGACCTGTTTGGGCACAACACAGAACAAATGCACCAGCAGTTATGTTTTGGATCAGGAGGCAGCTCTCAGGGAGGAAGACACGCTTGCTGCACTAGAAACAGGGCGGGTTACAGGCAAGCCACAACTCCACTTATGGGGTGGCACTGCAGGGAAGAAGGTGTTTTAGGGCTAAGGCTTTATCATGAGGCAACATCAAAAGAGGCCCTGCTGCCTCCACACTCCCTCTTGGCAGCAGAGGGAGTTTGCTCCTGCAGCTGGCTTTATTGAGCCTGTGCTCAGTAACCATTAACGAGGAGCCCTGAGTTACCTCTCCGGTCCCGAGCAGAAGGTAATTCACCTGTGACCTGCAGCTGAATCTGCCGGCTCTCCGTCCTCCCGTCGGAAGTGCGGCACGTGTAGGTGCCGGCGTCCTCGGGCCCGACGTGGCTGATGACCAGGGAGCTGTCGGACTGGTAGGTGTGCCTGCAACAGGCGGGGAGCGCTGCCTCTGCCTGCCGCCCACAGCAACCCGCACGGCAAACCAGCCCCACGTGGTGCCCTCCCTGGCTCAGAAATAAAACCCTGCTGACCACAGACGGGTCACAGGCAGGGGGAACAACTGCGGCTGAAAGGAGGTCAGGAACAGAGAGGAAAAACTGAGATGGAAAACAAGGAACTGCTTTCAGTAACCCTCTCCCATAAGGAGGCAAACTGCCCTTCCAGGGAGGAGCTTGAGTCCCAGCAGTCAACTGCAAACAGAAAAGCATAACTTGGCTTTTCTTAACTGTGATTTTCATAACACAAAGGGACTGACTAGCTCCAGACTCTTGCTGGAAACAGACTTCCCAGGAAAAACAGGTTTAAAAGTAGTTAAAAAAAAATGTGCCAGAGATTTCCAGCCAGAGGAACTCTAGGTTATTAGGCTGCAAGTTTCACCCTCAACTACTAGCTTAGTGCTGCCCCAAGATGAACCCAAGAGAAGCAATATGTTTTTGCATCACTACCCACATCAGCTTCCACCAGTGCCTTCCACAGTGTTACAGGACAGCACTTGCTCTGCCCTGTAACTGTAGCCAACACCTCATTACTGGTGCAGACTGTACCTGTTTCTGCTATGTACAGAGCAGGTGGACAGTTCATGCCCTTAGATGAATACAGGGACTTCTTTATTTCTTTAAAAAAAAAATGTGCTGGTTATGGCTGGTATAGTGTTAATTTTCTTCACAGTAGCTGGTATGTGGCTGTGTTTTGGATTTGTGCTGAAAACAGTGCTGATGTTTTCACTGCTGCTGAGAGGTGTTTACACCAAGTCAGGGCCGTTCCCGCTTCTCACCCCAGCCGCCAGTGGGCTGCGGGTGCACAAGAAGCTGGGAGGGGACACAGCTGGGACAGCTGACCCTGAGAGACCACAGGGACATTCCATACCATATGGCATCATGCTCAGCATGTAAAGCTGGGGAAAGGAGGAGGAGCGGGTGGGAGTTCGCAGTGACGGCGTTTGTCATTCCAAGTCACTGTTATGTGTGATGGGGCCCTGCTCTTCTGGAGACAGCTGAACACCTGCCTGCCTGTGGGAAGTGATGAATGAATTCCTTGTTTTGCTTTGCTTGCACCCACGGCTTTTGTTTTATCTTTTACACTGTCTTTATCTCAGTCCATGGATTTTTTCAGTTTCACCCTTCTGATTCTCTCCCTTGCCACCAGGGGTGAGTGAGCAGCTCTGTGGGGCTGAGTTGCCAGCTGGGGTGAAACCATGACAGTCCCTTTTGGACTGCATATTTGACACTCTGCCCAGGAAGGAGCCCATCTGCTCTACAATGAAGGGAGCTGAGCTCACCTGTCAGAGGAGACTGGTCGGCTGTTCTTCATCCACTCCACTCTGGAGAGTGGGGACATGCCTGTCTTGCAGACCAACTGGATGTTTTGCCCAACAACTGCTGTCACAAGAGAGGGCTTGGCTTCCTCCAGGATTGTTCTGAAAGAGAAAGTGATTCCATTGGCACTTCTGCTGTCCTCCTCACCTCCGTGTCCTCTCATGTGACTCTGGATGAGTTACAACCACAAGGCAAAGCAGGACCAGCTGCCCATTCAGCTTTGAGCAGATACACTGAGCAACATGGGGAGCCCTCTCCTACACAGCAAAGACTGCTCTGGACACACTGAATGCTACAATATCTCCTGGAAGAAAGCCCTGTAACCCCTCTCTTCTGAAGAAACAAGGCTCTGCTCAGCAGACAGACACAGGTCCAGTGCAGACATGTTTAGATCTAGCTCTACACACTCCTGATTTTCAGGGTAACACTGCCTAGATCTTGACCCAAAGTCTGCATCTTAAAAGTCTTCCCTAGAATAACCCACTGCTGCTCCATGCAGTGCTGAGATAAAGGCTCTGAAGTCAGACAGTCAGCTAAATTTGAACAAGAAAAACACCTATGGATTCTCATTTGCAGTGTAAGAAGGCTTCCCAGACAGAGACCCCAGGATTCTGCAGTCTTTTCACACATCCTACTTTGGTGCTGTCAGAGACCAGGGAGTGTGTGAGGAAAGAGACTGCAGGTAATGCCAGGGCCTGAATAACAGTGACTTGATTTACCACGGGCCACATGTGTAGCTAATCCATCACACGGTATTCCCAGTTAGCTGGTCCCAGCTGGGGCAACATTTCCACTCCAGAGAAAGCTGCACTGATGCTTCACAATGAGCTGGCAGAACAGGGGAGAGGGGTGGGTGGAAATCATTACCTGTGCAGAGCCTGTGCTGGGAACAAGTCTGCAGACTCCTGGTGCCCAAATGTCATGGAAACATCTGCTCCAAAAGCTTCACGCCACTGCTTCCCTTCCCGGGGCAGCACCTGCTGGCCACTGCTGCTCTGCCTGTCCGAGGGCCCAGGTGTGGCTGCTTCCCAGGAGTGCAGCTGGCCCAGGCTGTCCAGTCTGCTCCGCTGGGTGTCCCAGCGCTGGCTCTCCAGCACACCAGTCCTTGGCAAGGCCTCTGGCAGCACGTCCCTTCTCCAGCTGTCCTGCCTGTGGCTGTCTGGCGTGGGGAGTGAAGTCCCATAGGTTCTTCTTTCTTGGCTGTGACTTGCAGTCTGTCTCATGGGTGATTGCTGCTGACCCTGAGCACGTCCTGTATGAGAACTGGAGCCAGTCTGCTGGTGTTGCAGGGCTCCTGTGCCAGGAGGAGGTTGGAGCTCCAGATGAGTGACCCCCGGAGAGCTGTGGCACACTCTCATGCACTCCTCCTCCGAGGCGAAGCTGTTTTTATTGCCATGACAGCCGCCATACCAAAACCGGTTGCACTTGCCAACAACTCCCACAAAGTACCAGCGAGTGGTCCAGTTGGTGCAGGGGCCGTGGGCACTGGGCAGCAGGCACATGACAGGGTATGCTACCAAAAAGAGTGGAACAGAGGGAGATGTGAGGCTCACAAGGCAAAAAGGTCCAGGGGCTTCAAGCCACCTACCTAGATGATTTATCTGATGGGCCTGTGGGCAGAGGGCAGGTGAGAAAGTAGGACACCTGGGTGTCCTACCCAGCTGTGCTTTGAAACTGAGCAACTGCTCACATGTTTCTCTTTGCCTCAGTTTTACCTCTGTTGGAAGAACCATCCTCAGAGACATTTCTGAATCTAGATACTACACAGATGCTTTGCAGCCTTGCTTGGAGAATTACACAACTGCAAAGCAGGCTCTGGGGCTTCCTCTCCTGCAAGGGACACATGGCTGCCACTGGCACATTTCCAGCCCACAAAGCAAATGGCTTAGACCCAGCTGTGAAGAAGACTCACTGCACACTGATAGAAAGAGGAGCATGGCCCAAAATGTCTACAGACCCAGAGCCATGGGTATCACCGCCACATGCTGAAAAACACTGGTCACAGGGCTCCAGCTGCAAGGTGCTTTGTCAAGCTATAGCTCAGCTGAGAGGATCCAGAGAGCTTTCCCCTTCCTCAAGGCTGCACCACAGGGATGGCTACCAACAATCTCTGTGCTGCAGCAGGAGGGCAAGGCCCTGCAGCAGCAGTGTGCCTGCAGAGGGTACAGCTGGACACTAAAGGAGCAGAGATGCTTTTGCCCAGCAGCCCTCATATCCTCACAGCACAGCAGGCACTGGATTGAACTTTTCTGGCCAAGGGCATCCATGCAGCCCTGAGCAACCTCTCCTTCCTCATGTAGTTCTCATTCCTCCCCTGCCCACAGGCTGTCTGAAGGCCAAGCACTGTCCTGATTCCTCAGGGGATCCTTACTCCTCCTAAACCTGGATCATTCATTTGGAGCACTCCAGGCTGCATTAGAGTGTCTTCTTGAGGACAAACAACTCCTAAGTAGTCCTACAGACTGACAGAGATCACACAAACACACTTTTGTCCAACCATCAGCAGAGGACAACAAGAATTTCTGTGCAGCTGGCAGAGCTGAATCCTCAGGCTGCTTTTCTACACTCCCTCCAAGCTTCTGCTGTCCCAACCACCACGTAGAAATCCTCTTCAGAGAGATTATTTACTACATTTTACAGAGAGCAGAGCCTCTACACAGGAAAGCTTCTCCATGCTACTGGACTCTTTTCGTGATTCTGAACCAGTAGCCAAAGCATCACTTACGGTAGCTGGGCCTATTGAGACATCCTTCCCCTCGAGGGCCCGAGGCTGAGGCGATGTTGTCAAAACAGCAGCCGTACACGGAGCCGCGGCACTCGCCCGAGGGCTGCTGCTGGGACTGGGCTTGGCTTGCCTTGGAGACAGGAACGGAAAGCCAAGGGTTATCCTCACACATGAGGACAGCAGCACATGCAAGGCACAGTGTGTGAGCTGTCAGCTGCACATGGCCAGTGTTAGAGGCACCACTGTTTGCTTCTTTGCCTCCTAGAGGCTTTTGTCCTGGGAAGGGCTGGGAAACTTGGCTGTCAGCCATGGAGCCGGGGCTGCACTCCTCTGCAAGGCACACCTAAGCAGCCCAGCAGCAGACCAGTTCTTATTGCTGCCACCAACAAGCACCCCAACCCATGGGAGGGATCACCTCCCCACCTTGAATTAATCTGCAGTTGACAAACAAAAGCAATTAATAGAAGCCGTGTTTTTCCCTTTTTTTTTTCCTAAAGACTGGATAGCAATTTTCTGACCAACAGAAATTTGATGAGTCAGGATTATTCAATCATCTCTACATAGAATGGCCACCTACTTCTCCGACATCTCCCCACCACCTACTCTGTACCCTGCTTGTAGAGGATTGCAGGTGGATGCTCCAGACTGAACAGGAGCAAGGTGGGCCAAAGGGCTTGATGCCATGCCTGGAGTATTGGTTCCTCAGCATTTCTGCCAGAGATAAAGCCCAACAGAATCCACAGTGTGAGTCAGCAGGGTCAAATCTGAATCTTTGTATCTGATCAACTCCTAAAATGCAAAAAGCTTTTGTACTTACTGCTGGAGTGGTTGCTGTGGGATGATTTTGTCTCGTTTGAAGGTCACGGTAATATTGTGGGCATCCAATGTTGTTTGGACCCTGGGCAGCCGATACTCCATCAGGGCAGCAGCCATACCTACAGACAGGAGGGCTGCAGTAACACCTGACCTGCCCAGTCCACAGGCACGGGCTACAAGATTCAGGAAGCCCCCAGGAAAGGCAGTGCCTCCCTGCTCAGGCCCATCTACTTCCAGGTACCTGTTTTGGTGGCAGGTGCTGGCAGGGCAGCCTCTCCCCAGAGGGCCGGGTGCCGCAGTGTGCCCATCCGGACAGCAGCCGTGTGGGCTCTGCTGGCAGCCCTGGGAGCCAGGCCCTGCAGGGGGGTCCTGAGAGAGGCTGAGCCGATGGGAACCTGCCGAGTGGGACCGGGGCTCCCAGCGGACAGGAAACAAGTTCATGCCATCATCTCTGGTGGACGGAATGTGCTGATTCCCTGAGGTGCTATGGATCATGGTGTTCCCAGGGAGCATCCTTCCATCATCAGAATCTGGGGAGAGAACTCCTTAAAGTATGCAGGTGAGCATGAAAAGCTGGTCAGCCTCCTCCTCTCTGCCCTCTTTCACCTGTCCAAAGCTACCTGTCAGGATTTTTCTGTATCACCTCTAGGGGTGTCTTCTGGCCCACCCTTCCCAATCTGGCTGAGGTACTTTGCTCATTGCCTTGACCATTCTTCCTGCTGTCCCATGAGAAACCACCTGTCCCATTGCTGTGGTCCCTTCACATCATCCTTTCTTGTTCCTATGATCTGCTTTGGACATCATTTCTTCCAGCCAGCACTTAAGTCATGCTGGCAGAACCTGGGATCCATATACTGTACAGAGTCTTCTGCATAGAGAGATTCAAATACTGCTCACTGTTGGTGTAAAAGAATCTACATTTTGTCCCTGGCTCCTTGAGTTTCTAGGAGTCCATGAAAGAAATGAGAGAAATGAACCTCTCCCTACCACACCCTATTCCAAGTACCCCATCATCAAACCCCAAAATAAAAATAATTCTTCCAAACCTGGGGCAGGGCTGTTTGGGTTGTAACGTGTCAGCAAGGACTGGCGAGTGACATCGTATCCCATACTGTCCTGCATACTGGGGACCTCTGCAAAGAGACACATACACAAAATGGGTGCAGTTAGTCCAGCACTGTGCTCTAATAATTGCAAATACATCCAGTAGTCAGCAGGAGACAAAAGTTGATGAAAATGTTCCTGTTCCTCTTGTGGAATAGCTGCTGAGCAGCAATTGGATTCGATTGGATTGTCAGGACAAGTGACCTACAAAGGGCAGGCAGACAAAAGTGAGCACTGCAGACCTGACATGGAGAATAGACACAGACAAGAAGCAAAATGTTCTGAAGAGTTGTAACTCCATTAGAGCCAGTCCACAGAGGGATGAGAGTCGGCTACAGTTTTTAGCTACTGAGCCTGCCCAAGTTCCCATCCTTCTGGACTGCGAGTCCTGTGGTCAGTCTGCAGCCCACACTGGATGAGCCATCATAGAATATTGGATTCAAAATGGACACAAAGCAGTGCTGTTCCCAAGCCTGTTGCACACATTTCAAACAGCGTAGGTACTGGGACTCTGAAGATGCTTTGTGCACATAACCTTGGCAGACTCACAGGATGGAGACAGGCAGGCAAAAAGCTGAGAACATAAGCTGGTGCAGAGCTGGGAATTCCTACTCCTAAGCAAGAGCCTGTTGGGAAAAGCTGGTAGTGCAGCAATACCACTCACGCTGGGGCAGGTAGCAGGGCTGTGTGTTGCAGCTGCCCAGGGTGGCTGGTTTCTGTGGCTGGATGGCTTTGCATGTCTCAGGACCGTAGAATTTGGAGTCGCCGTCAGCACAGATGACCTGGCGTGTCCGGATGCCTGAATCACAGCTCTTGGAACACTTGGGCACAGAGACAAGGCAGTGAGCAGGCAGCAAAGGCTGAATGCAGAAACCCCACCGATCAGAAGTGGGGAACAGCTGCATGATTAGCTGCAAGCTGAGCACAGCTTCCTCCACCAAGACAAAGCAAACAATATTTCAGCTGGAATCATCTGAACAATTAGAAACCCATACTTTAAACCATTTTACCAGATGTTCCACCCAGCCCTGAAGCATTAGGCTCTGTGCCACACTCAGCCTGTAACATCCAGATGAGCTCCTGCTACCCACAGTGGTGTATCAGGGAGCTGGAGAGAATCATTTCAGCCTGAAGGCATAAAGGCACCTCAGTTCTCTGGGGCTCCACCAGCTGTGAGTGGGTCAGTTTGCATTCAAGAACAACAAATTACAACTGGAAAGCAAATGAGTGGCTTTCTCGTAAACAGCTAACTGGAGTTTGCCTCACTGGAAGCTGTGGATGAGAGGAGCAGCGGCTCAGAGGAGGGGATAGCATGAGGTGTCTGTTCAACCCACATGGCTCATGGCAAGCTCTATAAACATTAGGAAAGTATCTCTCTCTAATTCAGAGAGGCAGATAGGAGATCTTCTGATATCAGAAAGTCAGGAGAAAGATCAAATTAAAATATGAAACTTCTTTAGCTGTAACTAAAATCTGGCCCACATCTCACAAAGAAGCAGATGTAACACGTTTTAGCTCAGAACAAGCTGGTCTGGCTAGCACAGAAGTGAAAAAGTGTGTTTGGAAGTCACCTGATGCATTGGATCTACCCATATCTCTACCCCTGGACACTTTTCCCAGGTTGAAGACAGTCTGGCTTCTACCACAAAGACAGGATTAATCCATCTGAAGCACAGTTTATCTAAATAATTACAAAATGTACTTTAAAGCATATAAACAAGTGCAATGACCAGTCCTGAAGCCTAGAGCTCTAAGCCACACTTGGCCAGAGAGCTGTTCTGCTGATCACAGCAATGGAGCAAAGAATTGGGAATAAGAAGCAAGAGTGGATTGTTTCAGCTTATTGGCAGCATTTTGCCACTGTCACTGAAATGATAATCTCCCCTCAGAAGGATTTATTTTTGTAGCAGCTGCACACAAAGCAGGCACCAGATTAAGTGGAGCATTTCTAGTGCCAGTTACAGCACAACTGTGAGCTGAGGGGCTGGTAATGAAGCAGTCCTTGCTCCCAGCCTCAGCCAACGTGCAGACTGCACGGATCAAAGCTTGTTTGTGAGCAGCACAGCAATACAATCAGCAATTTCTAAGCCATGACAGCGAGGTGCTCACCAGACCCCAGTCTCCAACGTGCCAGCCGATCTCCTGAATGCAGTTCTCCTTAAGGCAGGGTTGGGTGGCTGATGGCTTTGGCTCCATTAGACAAGCAAAGTCCTGAGCATAAGAGCCCTCCTGTGTCCTGCAGGTGACAGTCCGGGTCTGCACTCCTTCCCCACAGCTGGCTGAGCACTGCAGATAGGGACCCAACAATTACAAAGAAGCACCTGGTTTCCTCTTGCAGTTCCAGGCTGGGCTCCCTATCATTAGAGCAGAGCACCATTTTGAGACTGCCTGAAACAACCAGCTATCATTAAATAATTTTCTGGGGTGGGAGTTAGCAGAGTAGCTGTTTATGCTGTAGAGGAGACAATAAGGGAGCATGGGATAGGGTCTGAGAGATCTGGAGCTCACTGGATGATTTTGGCCTATTCATGTAATTACTCTTGATCTCTCCCCAGAGGAGATGGGGAGGATGAATTTAGAAAAATATCGACACTGCAGAATACATTGAGAACAAAATATGGTAGAAAATCCTGGAAACTCATGTTATTTACATCTGACTAAAACCAATACAAGGTAAAAAAAATTAGGAAAGGTAAAAGGTTAGGTTGTTATAATTCTCATGTCTTTTGCTTGAAGACCTTGTGCTCTATTTTTGCAGCGTGGAGTTGTAACAACTTCTATATTAGTAACTAGTTTGTGACATTTTCAATGCCCTCTTAGATTCACAGTGGTGTTTCCTGGAATCCAGCCTACTTCTACATGAATTACCAAGGTGTCTTACAGAGAGCATTTACTCAGGGACAGTCTGAATCACTTCAGATGAGCTTCCCAGCTGAGTTTCAGCCATTCATTTACCAGAGTAACCTTTTAACTGTGAGTACACAAAACACAGTTGCTTCTGAGAACCCCGGAATGAATCACTCAGGCATCAGTTGGTAAGAACATGACCCTTGGTGCCTTCCCCAGATGGTGCTCTTACTCCACAACCCCAAAGTCACACCTCTCATCTCACAAGGTGGGGGGAGAGAGGGGGTGGAAGGACTTTCCAGTCTAGGTGAGCATGCCTCAAAGTTGCATTTTGTGCTGTTGTGCAACTGAGACAGGCTAAGTACAACCACAAGATTGCAAATCAGATGTTGCAAGCATACGTGTACTTCTTCTAATAGAGGAAAAGTCACTCGTACTTTAGGGACTGAGTAGACATTCCCTTTATTTTCTAAGCCCTTGGAATGTAAGGTGCCTTCTAAAAGCCTGTCTGGCTGAACTTAGCATGCACGATTTGAGCTGTTTCCACTCCTGCAGATATACATGCATACACGCATCAAAAATTCACCATGTGGTTGTGTTTGGAGAAGCCCTGTGCAGACACACAGCAAACAGCAGGTCACCAGTGTTTCGAGAGTATTGCTGTCCTGGGCTGGTGATGCAAGCCAGCAAAATACATGGAAATAACCAGCACAGGCAGAAGCCATGAGTTCCTGTTTCATAGAGGAGGGTGTGCTATTGCACAGCTGATGGACAGCTGATGGACAGAAGCTCTCCTGCTGATGCTCTGCCTTCACCAGGCCTGGCTCAGAAACCAAGCCAGTGCCAGATGTGGGGGGGGTCTGATAAAAACACAGCAGTGGAGAAAGGATTGACAGACCAGAGAAGAGAGAATATGCAATGAGAAGAGCAGAGATGCACAGTTTTGAGGAACAGGGGTGTGTTCATAGGATGGCATTGGAGGGCTGCAGGGACAAGTTCTACACCTCTGCGCGCCACCTATCCATGCTCTCTGTAGTCCCAGAGCCGGGGACTGGCTCTTTCTCCCTAAGCTTTGGCAGATCCTCCTCCAGAGGGTGCCAGGAGGCTGTTACCCGCCCAGGGGCACTGACCTGGGACCAGGGCCCGGTGCTCCAGGAGGCACACTGGCGGAGGTTGCAGGGCTGGCTGCGGCGCGGCTGCTGCGCGAAGGCCATGCACTCGGCGTCATCCACCACCCCCTGCCAGCCCTGGCCGTCGAACGCCACGCAGTACACCGAGCGGCTCTGCCTGCCCCCGCCGCAGCTGGCCGAGCACGAGCCCCACTCTCCCGTCTTCCACCTGCAGGACACGGAATCGAGCACAAAAAAAAAAAAAAAAAAAAAAAAAGAAAAAGAAAAAAGAAAAGTGAGCCCGGCCAAACTGCCCGGAAGCACAGAGGAGCCGGTGCCACACCCCTGTAGAAATCAGACAGGGATGGTGTTCCTTTGCAGAATAGAATCAGAGGAGAGATCCCATTGGACCAAGCGTGCCCAGCTTAATTGGCAATGCAGAGCGTTAGTCCTACTCCAGAGACATATCTCCAGCTACAAAACACTTGTTTCTCTGGAACTGCAGAGCTCTCCCAGAAGGGGAAGATCTCTCTCCAAGGTTTTTGGTCTCCTGATGTCTGCAAAAATATCATGCCTAGAATAGAACACCAGAAAAAAAAAATAGGAAAGAAGAAGCTCAAATAAAACAATCCAGATCAACTAAAAGAAAAGCTACCACAACAGCCTAATCCACATATTACACTCCAGACATTATCAGAAACAGTAAACCCAAGCCAAGCCCTTCCTCTGTCCGCAAACCATGCCAGACACTCTCAGAAGTGCTTAACTTTTCACTGCAGAGAGCTGGTTTATTCCTCCCATCAGTCAAATTCTCTAGCTGCAGCACACATACAAAAAACCCACAAAAATGTAAATAGATTTTTCCTGTCTTTGGTTGTTGAAGCTGCTGCAGAAATGATGATACACCCTTGCTAACAAGGGGAATGTCCACAAAACAATCTATCTGGATACTAAAATCTCTGCCCATGCCCACTCCAGCTTCTCAGAGCTAGCTGGGTAACTGGAAACACAGCTTGCTTGGCCTGGCTTCAAGGATAATATGATGTTTCATCCCCAAATCCAGCATTCAGTCCAGTCCAAAGGTACTGGTTATGGAGGGGGAGCATCATGGTGATCTTCTTGCCAGCTGCCATGTCCCCTTGCAGTCAGGTAAGGCCTAGCCAGGGAGTGAAAGCAGTTCATATTTTCTCCCCCAGCATTCCAGCTGCTTCCCTAGCCTGGCCCTTGCCACCCCTTAACTGAGTTTCAGCCAGTCAATTAACATTCACATCCTAACAGGATTCCACAGTAGATTCAGCCATGGTCAGCTCCTTAACACACCCTTCTTTATTGCTAAAGTTGCACATGTCAACCCCAAACTGAATGGCCTTCACTATAAAATGCTTCCTTTGGAAAGGGAACAAATACATTCAGTAGAAGCCATTTACAATGGTGTGGTTGCAGGGCTTATAACAAATTATTCATCAAGTTTTTTCAAAAGCTTCAATGGGAAAAACTCCCCCCCAACTACTGCATTCTCCCTCCTGTAAAGCAAATGTACAGTTTTGGAAAGGCTGTATCAACCAGATGGGATCACCTACAGCTTCCTTCAATGGTGACATTCAGTTCAGGACTTCTCCAACACTTACTTCATTTCCTTTGTAAGGCAAGGTCAACCATAAGGCTGAGACCCTCATCAGAGGGCAAAAATTACCACTCCTAAGCTATTAGCAGCTTGCTGGGAGACAGCTATTTTGCTTTTGATACTTTTAACTTCTCCCATCTCAGTGTACATTATTTTATCTGTCACATCCTTGTACTCATCACACCTTACAGGCTCTTTTCTGCCTGCTATAGGGCCCATGCCAAAAAAGAAGAGCTTTTAAGAAACTCTAAGTCCTTTTCTATGTCATGCTGGCCAATGTTACAATTGCCCAAACGATCATGTTCTCTATTTATTTACGACCTTTTATTTATCTTGATAAGTAAATTTAAAAAACAAACAAACAAACAAACAAAATCTTCCAGAACTTCTTTACCCTGATTCCAGAGAAAACATGAGAATAAGCAGCCAGAAGCTATGAAGAAACCATCCCCTTCTCAGTCCCCTAAGAATCAAGTTACCAGAGGCACGTGCAGCCACCTAAGCAAAGCTGCCAGCCAGCACCCTCCACCACTATTTTCACTGGCAAGCATCAAAAGCAAAGCAACACCAACTTCTAGCACCAGTGCCAAATGGGAAAGCCCCCACACACTTCAGTGGACAGCTAGGTAGAGAGCAGAAGAGAGCAGCTGCCTTCCTGTGCTTTCTGTAACTTCCTTCTCCTTGTTACCTCTTCATCTGAGAGCTCCGTGCGCCGCCGTGACTCCAGGCTTGCGGCAGGTAGATGTAAGAAGTCCTTTATGTACAGAACAAAGGTTTTAAAGAGCTTGAAACAAGTAGCTACAGGCTAACATGTATTCAGAAATGCTCCCAGGTGCCCTCTTACGCACACCAACACTCTTGGAGGCCTCCACTGGTACACAGATACACAGCTAATGCTCATGTTACAGCTCTGGATGCCCAGTAAGAGCCAAGTGAAGCCAGCTGTAGGGGGCAAGGTGGGAATCACTGGGTAAAGGGGTTTGAAAATGCTGGAGAATGAAAAAACTCCAGGATTCATCCCTTTCTAAGAACAGACATTGGGAATGCAGAAATGACATAAAATGACACCAGCTCAGACCTTCTACTCTGTCTTTGTAGGCTCTAGCTTGAGAGAAGAAAAACCAGAGAATCTGTTTCATATCTTCTACATGGGCTAGACGACTGTCTTCCACAATCCTATTTTGGAAGGCAAATTTAATTGGCCTATAAAATGAACACAGGATGTATTATGTCCTTTCCTTGTACACACAGAAATGCTCATCACTGTGTTATCATCCCAATCTTTTGCCTTTGTCCTTTTCTTAGAAGCACCTCCTTGGAGAGAACCATGCTGGAGGGCAGAAGTGAGAGTGTCATTTTTTCCTTGGTTCCAAAAGAAGCTCAGGAAGAAGTCAGACCCCAGAAGAAGGAAAGCAGTCGTACCGTTTTGTCTGGGGACAAGGCTGATGACCACACGTCCGGTTGTTGTCTGGTTGTGGTTTATTCCTGCACATATAGTCTGGATAAATTTCATTGTCTATGGTACAAAACACCAAGCGGGATTGGAAACCTAGGGGACAAGCAAGAGAGTATCTGATCAACACAAGCTACCCAGGACTAGGCTAGCAATGCACTGGGGTGGGCAAAACAAGTTTCTAAAGTCGTGTAGAATCCAATCCTGTCCCAGCCATTCTGGAGAAGAGACAGGTGCAGGTCTCTGTCTCTCACTCTATGGACAAATGATGCCTTCCCACAGTACAGGAGTCTACTGGAAGAGCAAGGGAGACAGCATAGTTCTGTAGAGCTGAGGGGAATTTTCCTGTTGTATTATGGATCAAGACTCACAATGTCCTACCCTTAAGGGGAATGTCCTACCCTTAAGCTGCTCATGAAGGAGACCTGCAAGATATGTGCAGTGTACAGCAGAATTGGGGGTCTCCTGTTAGACTTAAAAGGTCAGTCTTGTGAGGACTGGATATGGGAGTAAAACTTGCAACTCTTCATGCTTCCTACAGAGTATGAGTGCCCAGGCAAAGACAATTTTAGCACCTAGAGTCACAATGTGGCAAAAAATGCCAAAATGGCCATTACCGTGGAAGCCCAGAAGAGGCTGATAAGAGCTCTATATACTAATCAGCTGGAGAGGGTTTTTTTCTTTGATTGAATTTTTTGGTTTTTCTTTTAAGCTTAAAATCCATAATTCCGCTCATGGAGGAATCTGTAAACTGAATATGATGGGACACCCCAGGAGATCTGACAGTCCTCTTGGAGAGAGGGAATCTTCCAGGCTGTGGTAGAAGAGAAGGATGTGATTCACTAATGCAGGCCAGGTCTCTCTGGAGAGGACCTCTCAGGTGGTTGAAAAGACTATGAAGACCTGAAGCAAATCAAAGCAAAGGCTATCTATGAAGATTCTTAACAGGTCCCAGTAATAAGTCTGAGGACTAGGGAATGGAAAATAAGAACAAGGTATGGGGCACAATCCTGTTGTGACTCCATGCATGACCCTCCCTTGACAAAACCTCAGCAACACCCTGTGCTGCCTTCCAGCAGGAGACTGCTGGGAAGCTGCTGCAGAGGGCAGCACACTGTCACACTGCCTGCAGGGTGTGGCTATAAACCCCACACCAGCCATCAAGGATCAGCTCCTCTCCCCTTACCTCCTCCACATTCGGAGCTGCACTCACTCCAGGAACTGTAGCTCCAGCTGTAACCCGAGGCCTGTCCTTGCAGGGGCAGGTAATACTCATACTGTACCCCCGTGTTTGGCTCCTGGCTGATGAGCTGCAAAAGCATAGGAGGAAATCAGGGAAATTACACTTTTCCTCTTCACAGCATTTCCCCACCATGTCTGAGGGTTTGAGCTAACTTGTACCCCTCCCATTCAAGAAGCATTAATTCTCTGCACTGGGTTTTCTCCTTGCCTTCCATCATATTTTGGAGAGCGTTATTTTACAGAGAAGGGTACATTCATCCCTCTCGGCTTTAGAAGATCCAGCTGCTCCTGTCACAGCAAGTACATTTCCTGCCCTACAGCACAGTGTAACAAGCAGTGCCCTGGAGCCTGCCCCAACACCATTTGGTGTTGCCTCTTGCCTCCCTTAAAGTCAGTGCCCAAAGGAATAGGCAGGAAAGCAGCATTGAGCCTTGCACTGCTCATTTCTGGGCAACAGAACCAGGGCAGCAGTAAGTGCTATTTCTGCAGTCTAGCCTGAAGGCCCACCCATCAGGTCTCCAGTTTTTCCCAGCATACTCCCACCGTGCAAAGCAAGAGCAGGGTGTCAGGGGGAAGGCACAGCCTCTCACCTCAATGACGAGGGGCTCTGTGGTGGGACCCCGGGCGTGGAGGAGCTCTGGGGCCAGATCCCCCTCGGAGCCACGGTCGTAGTGCAGCACCGTGCTGGCCACCTGCAGCGCCCGGCTGAAGTCAATTGTCCAGTGCCCGTTCAGGTAATACTCCCCTCGCACGTTCTTGACAGCTGGACAAACCCACATGCCAGAGAAAGGATCCTAAGAACTCCACAGGGTTGCTCCTGTTTCCACTCAATACTGTGTCACAGGCAAATGAGGGTAACCATCATCCCTCATCAATGCTGTCCTTCCCGTATGGCTTTTTCAGCAGAAGCTGCTCCACATTCAAACAGTGGTTCTTGCCAGCTTTGCTGCAGGTCAAGCACTTTTTTGCTGCACAGCCAAGTGCCTCCAGCATATTCCTGCCCTGCCTCTGCATTCCCCACTGTTAGTTGCTGGAGCACAGCCGATGTCAGCCTCTGTCCTGCTTGCCATTAAGAAGTGGGATTCACACTCCATTGAATTTACACCACTATCTGGTTCACCAGATACCCAATTTGGAAAGAAAGATGTGTGCTGAATCCAATTTTCTACAAAGGAAGACATCACCAGACTGATTTGTCCTAAGCACTGAATGATGGAACACTCGAAGCAGAAGAGTATTTGCTTTCTCCACTGGAATCTCCTCAGCCCTGCCCAGAAAACTAGGCATGGCCTTTTCTCCCTCCTTTTCCCCCTCTGCAGAATGACCAGAGTTTGAGGTTGTACGAATGCCCCAAAGAAATCTATGGAGAAAAGAAGCCCACCCCAAACTTCAGATGGCAGGAGTAGGTAGGGTTTGCATTCACCAAACAGAACTCATTGCCAAATTTGGCCAGATCAGCTAGATTCCCTGTAAGCTACAGGCAGAAGTCTCAATGTGATTTGGGTATTTTTATTCCCTGCCCAATAGCAGGATCTCCACAGAAGAGAAAATGAAGTAAATGTGAAGCCCAGAGTTGTGTGTCACTCACATTTCAAGGATACTCAATATTCAGATCCTGATATCCAGTTTTTCACTCTGCCATATCAAGCCCTCGAGGTAAACCTGTACCTTTAAACCAGATTTTAGCATAATGGCTGCAATCCAAATGGACTGATGCACAGATTCTAACATCAATCATACCTAGGAAGTTCCTGCTGGGCTTAACCTCCTTAATTTGGATGCTTGTGGCTCCCACGGGGATAATAAAGATTTGATTGTAACCTGAAAAAGAAAGGGAAATATTCAATATCTGACTGTGGGTGCCATACAGCCACTCTTCTGTGCCAAAGATGCCCATGGTTTCATTTGTGCCTGAACAGCTAGATGAGCTTTTTGATGGTGACATGAAGCATTTTCATCATCACTTTAACTGCATGCTGAATAACCTCACCCTACATTATCCACAGATCAGTCCATGTGTAAAGAATTTCAATGACACCTCAGAAAAGTCCATTTTCTACATTTTGAAATCTTTGGAATTTCAGCAAGAATCATATTGGAGTTCAACATCGAGAGATGTGACAGCAAGTGCAGTTGACATCTTGAAATTTTTCAAAATTGGCCAAATGCAGAAATTGCAGTCCCATTTCTAGCCCTGCTCATGTCCTGGTGGGGCTATGGAGACACTGGACAGCCTCACTGAGGTGGTGTATGGTGATGTTATTATGGTGCATTTATAGCACCTGCTGGAGAGGGAGTGGGGAAAGACATCAGCATCATGGCAAGTACTCCAGTATGGACACAGATAAGGGAAGTGATTCCCATGATAAGGCCAAGAGTACCTTTTCTGATGCTAAGGCCACACACTGTACAGATGTTTCAAGTTATCATCCAAGCATGCCTATAACAATCCTGTGAGCAGCTGTCCCCACCAGCCCTTGTAGCAGTTGATTTTTGGTTTAACTCTCTCCATCTCACCTGCCCAAACTACCTAGGATCATCTGTACCTTTGGGGAGGCTGGCCACATCAAAAGTGCCCTTCACACCATAGCAGGTGCTGCCATCTCCTCCACACTGCAGGCACTTGTCTTCCTTCTTGGCAGATTCCAGCATATTATCACAGCCAACAGCCTGCCAGAGCAGAGGAACATGAATAGGAATAAACTGTGATGGCAGAGGGGGGAAAAAAGGCCAAATCTATTGGACAGATCTATTGAGAAAGCCTGAATCTAGGGAGCCTGGAAAGTCAGGATAGGGCAAACGACAAAGCTGCTATCTACCATTTCACATCCAGAGCCAGATAAATGCTGTTCCCATGCTCCTCAGCACCCTGAAACTGAGTGATTCACCTTTTCTGATGCTATTATGAAAGGTCAAGTAGAACAAAGGGAGACAACAGAAAGATTGACAGACCCAGTGATGAATGAAGGAAGTACCAAGATGACTAACCTGACAAACTCCCTCTACACAGATGTCTCGCTTGCCAGGTTCACAGGTCGTCCCATCTACCACTGCTTCCCTGTGCTTGTAGTAGAAGTTTTCTCCCTTGGGAATACAGTTTAACTCACACTTATTAGGTGCTGGGAGGAGAGAAAAAAGAAACATTATATAATAGCTTAGTACTGCACCAGGAGCCTAGTTCTAGATCACAGGAGCAGAAATAGAGGGATCTACCAATATTAAGTGGCAGATATTGAAAGAATTTCTGGGTCACAAACTGCTGGAGGTTGGAAAAATACCCTAGTAAAATCTCACTGTATTCAAATATTTCCTCAGGGGACATTGGTCTAAGTGGATATTTGGTTATTCCTTAAGAGGATTGCTCTTATACTCCCTTGGAGTACAGAGTTTTCTAGAATGAGAACAAGTGCTGATATGGAACTGTTATTTTAACTATCAACAAAAACCCCTTTAAATCCACCTTAAAATCCCTCATAATTTGTTAACCAGCTGTGAGTGATACCATATCAAAGCTCAGAGCAAGGACCCCTGGTTCCCACACCTGCCTTCTCAGCTGGTTCCTCAAGAAAGCATAGGCTGATGAAAGAGGTGTATTTTCTGAAGCACCAATTAGTTACATACATTTGCTTTTCTTGTGCCCTGCTAATATTCTTTTGACAATATTGGAAAACACAGCAGAACTTGTGCTCCTCTAATACTTTGGAACCTAGCAGCAGTTCCAGATTTCCTTGAGCAATGTTTTTGAAGGAATGGCTGTTAAGAGAGACAAGTATGTATTGCTGTAATGCTGTCTCTTGGCCCATGCATCCAGTGTCTTCAGGACAGCAATGCTTTGCTGCTGGCAACGGGATTTTTTCCCATGCCAACTCCTGCCCCCCACCCCAACTAAGGAAGTACCCTGCAAGGATACTACAGTAAAAAACCATTACAGTCACTTCTAAACATATTGTTGATAGGTAGTGATGAAGTGTAACCCCACATGTTTATCATTACCTCCATAATATGGAAGCCACTTATATTTCTTGCCTTGGAATTCTGTCTCATCAAACTCTGCACACTGCTCTGCCCGGAAATCCCGGGAGCCTTCTGGGCAATTCTGTTTGGAAGAGAAAATGTTTGTATTGGAGTATTATAAAAAAGGAGGAAAATAAAGTATACAATAAAAATCTGGGGTTTACTCTTATTCCCCCCCTTTAAATTGGGGCATAATTTCAGTATACTTTTGAATAGATACTGTTAATGAACTGCATCCACCAGTGACATCAGAGAAACAGGAACTAATAATCACATCTTATTTCTGAACAAGAATTATGTTTGTCTGGGGAAAAGGAGCAACAGGCAAGAAAAATTAAAACCAGAGCACCATACCTGAACGTTACATGACCGATAGCTTCGTGTTGGTCCAACACAACTGGACGGACCTTCTGTCCTGGAAGACAGAAAAGAATTCATGGAAGTCTCTGAAGAACACACATAAAAAAAGTCATCTCATGGCAGATGTTACAAATCACCTTCACATCAAGCATATCACCCTCACAGAGTTCCCTGATAGGGCAAAATAACTAAAATGCACTTTTTCACCACTAAAGCAAGCTGGCATTTTCTAGGGGTATTTTATGCTATGGTTTGTGTTCTGGCATGAACAACTGCAGTACAGCTCTTCAGGATAATGTTTCAACTAAATAATGGGAGCTGAGATTTTAGTCCCTCATCCACCAGCAAAGGGTGGAGGTGTCCATACAAGAAAGAGACACATGTAATGAGCAGCACAAGGATACTGGCCAATTCAGAATATCTTTGTGCATCATTTATCTTGATTTTTTTGTGTACAATAGGTCCCTTATTAGGAAGAAGTAAACATGCCTATGGAAAGTGTGCAACACCTTTAGCCCAGCCATATGACCCCAGCTGAGAATTATGGAGAGTAACAATCATGGAGGAAATTGATCTAAAAAGCCAATCAATGCCTAACACCACAGTGTTCCTAAAATGGAGAGACAGGTCTCCAGGGATTCTGGCAGGTATAAACCATATACCTGGGCAGCCTTCAAAAGAGAGCTTTCTTTATTCTGTGTGGGAAGCAGCAGCTTCATAGCTCTGGCTTCTTCTATTACAAAACCTCCCTCATTTCTCTAAACAGAGAGAGGCTGTTTTTTTTTTTCCAGGATATTGAGAGTCTGGCTTTTTTTCCTCCTTTGCTTTGTTTTCATCCACAACAGGATCTCTAAGGTCCATCATTCCCAACAGGTGCAGTACCAGTCATCATTCTCATTAGGATGCAGCTAACCCAGCTGTAAATGAGGTGGCACAGCACTAACACTGCTTGAGCCAAATTCACTCTTCTGTTTCTTCTGGGGCAATTTACTGTCCTGGAAATCATAAACCTGAGGAAACCTCAGCACTGTCACCAGCTCTCAGGAGAGAAAGCAACTGCTCTGGCCTGTTCTCCATCTCCCACAGGGTTTGCCACAGTAGACCTGATTGAGCAGCTGCTACCATGCCAATCCCCTGATTGCACAGCCTCAAATCTCACAGAGAAACTGCTGTGCTCTATCAAAGGAGCCAAAGCAAGCATGTGTTGAAGAGGGCACTACCCAAAACAGCAGTGACAAGACTGAAAATGAGGTTCATCTCAAAGTGGCCTCATTCCCCTGGGATCAAACACCAAGTCATTTTTTTCTGGATGTATATTGGAACATAACTGCAGGAACTCAGTAACAGTGCAACACATTTGAAGAAAAGAATAAAAAAGAAGTGGTTAGCCCTTGCCTTTGGGAATAGCAGCGCCGTTGCCGAAAGCTGACTCCACCGCCACAGCTCCGACTGCACCTGCTCCACTCACCCCAGCTCCCCCAGACATCAGCCTGCCGTTTCATCCGGCGGCCCTGGAGATAAAAAACCCCACAGACATAGCAAAAAGACATGGCAACACGGGAAAAAAAATGAAGCAGAGATCCTATGTGTTCTCTTGCAAAAAAAGGCTGTCTTGCTGTGCTGTATTCCTAACATGAAAGTGGCACACAGTAGTACATCAGAAAGATCAGGTCTCTAGATCTAGGAATATGAGCTACCTGAAGCCATAGAGCACATCCAGGTTCATAATCTCTCTCTACTGCTACTGTTTGTCTATTCATAGAACTTCAGCACTTTTGAATAACGATCTAAAAGAGGATAACATCTTCATCTCGGCAAGGCAGCAAAGGCAAATCATTACTTCAGGGACTTTGAGCACTGTCACTCCACACCATGATCAATAGAGCCACTTAAATCCAAACCCTTGGCTCTAAGTCCAATACTTAAGCAAAGTAAAGGAGGCAGAAAGAAAAGCTCCAGAACACACTTTTTACTGCAACAGATTTCCATATATGGACCTTTATTCCCCTTACCCAACTGTGTCCAATGATGATGTCAAGGTCTGGGCCATCATTAGCAAAACCCTTATTAATTTTGTATTTAGAAAGCCAGATACTGACATGAAGAGAAATAACCATGATAACATAGACAAAAATCTACAAGTGTGATGGAACCAACCAAAATACATTGTCTTGGAAATAGATGAAATATCATATTTTCAGAAAAAATAGGCCTTCTGCAGCTCATGGGATCCACATACAGCAGGACATGTGGGGTTAGTGGGAAGAAAGGCAATATCTTAAGGAAAAAAATAATATTTGCAAGATGCAGTAGGATTAATTCTGCTTGAAAAAGGAAGGTTAAGTGCAGGGTTATGTGGTGAGTGACACGGTAAAAACAGGGTTTGCTGTGCAGCTGTTTATGTATACAATTGTAGCACTGAGAAGGTAGTGCAGGCCATTTGGGCACTGAGATACTTGCTGTAGTGAAGAGTGGGCAGGCAGAGAAAAAAAAAGGTTAAAAATTATTGTGATGTGATCTAAGTCATCTCCAGACACAAACATCCCAGCCTCTGCTAGAAATAGGAGCTAGTTTAATGAATCATCCAGTGAGTCCAGCTCAGGCAAGATGCATGAGTTAATCCTCCCTTGTCATTTAGACAGGTTTTATAGTTCTACACACACACTCTCTTACTTTATCTCCAAGTTATGGTCTTGTTCCTTTGCTTCACACTCTTTTAAGGAATAATTCCCTGCTGCTGGCAGAGCAACAGTCAGAAATATTAGCCAAACATATCTATGCATTTACTACCAAATTACCCACAACTATCTAGCTGCGAAGTCACCCCAAATTATTACCTATAGTCTCTAATGTGAAACACTTTCTTCCTAGCCTAGCTACTTACTTTTCTTCACACAAGTCCTGGGGAATTTTTTCTAATACCTCTGTTTCAGACTAACTCTGTTTGCCTTTGCCCTGTTCATTTAGTGGCACTGCCCAGGTTACAGCTGCTTCTACATATCTCCTCTTGGCCAAGTCAACATCTCCCTGACCCTGTGCCAAACCCTTCTCCCACTCTTTCACTCCAGATATTCAGCTTACTCTTTGTCTTCTGCATTCTCATTTGCCTTTCTGGGTGTAATCCTAACAATAGTGTTTTAGCTTTCAGCAAGGTTTTTTCAGCAATCTTATTTTCCCAAGTTTTTCTTTCAGACACCTAATTCCTCCCCCTGTAATCCCTCCTCCCTTACCCTCAAAAGAATAAAATATGTTACCACTCTGTTTCTCAGCAGTCTTATTCCTCTGTATCAACTGACTGATTTAGGAGCAGTATTAGCTCACCCTGGAAACAAGGGACCTTTCAGTCAGCATAAGGGAGAAGGAAACGTGTAGATAAAAATCCAAAGGAAGAGCATTTGAAAGTCAGATTACTGGAAGGCAATTAGGATAGAAAGCCCTTCCCTGACACACACATCACCCTGATAAATATTCCAATACCCCTCCTACAGAACTAGCATTATTTATTCCTTCTATAGAGAGTAAAATCTGCAGGGACTCTTTGTTGTAAGGCTTATGCATCCACAGAGTGCAGGAACAGTCATTTTTCTCAGTATCACTCCATTTATGTACACCTCAAAAGGAGCATCAGACAAAATAATCCTCCCAAAGCTGTACAGTGTCAGAGAAACATTTTAATAGGGGCCCAACTCCCATATTTGGAAATCTGTGTACGGTCCTCATTACTTCAGTAACTGCACATGTGTATACAGGCAAAGATAAAGCTGCATGTTTATAATAAATAATAAATACATTATTACATAACCTGATAACAGGACATTTTTAGATGTTGTCAGCCAGTTTCTGTTCCAAAAGCCTCTTTCTGCTCTCTTCAGACACTGGAATGCTTTTATCTCATGTCAGCCAGGATGACTAGATTCCATTCCCTCAGGGATTTCGGAATGAAAAATATACAATCTTCATCACTGTTACAAATTCATTTGGTTCCATTCTTCCCTTGCTTCAGCCTGACATGCATACAAGAACGTAGTTTCTTTATCTGCATAAAGTATATATTTTAATGTTCCAAGAGAAGTGAGAAAATGCATATAACCATCTTCCCTGACTTCTAAAAACTCCCCAAAGAGCAGTCAGTTAATGCCCAACTACTCTGTCCAGTTTTATCACCAGTTGAGACACCAGCAATGCATTCTTTCTGGGAATATTGATATTGCCCATGACCCTGGCACTGTGGGCTTTCAGGGCTCATTTGCATACAGGCTGCTGTGGTATAGAAGTTTAGAAGGCCAGGGATTTCATTTTTATGAACACTGCATTGCTTTCATCAGTTCCTAGACAGACGAACTGCTGATGTAGTTGCAGCATCTGTTGTTACCAGGCCAACTGTATCTGATATCATCAGCAAGTAAAAAGCTAAGCCTCTGAGTCATTAGACCTCCAGACCTCATCTGCAAAGACAATTCCAGTATGCATCACATGCAAACAAAAGAATCCTGGAAAAGCCCTAGATAACTTATTATATGCCATGTAATGTTTATTTTTGTGTAGGAAACATGCACTGGAAGAGAAGCTATGAATGGGACTTGACTCAGAAAGCCAGAAAATGCTGGCATTATGTAGGAACACTTTAAAAGGGGTCCTTGAAAGACTTTCCAGTCAGTTTGATGAGATGGATAGGAAACTATGCATGGGAAGAGGACTGTACTTCCTAGACAAAGGCATTGCAGGCATGCAGTGATCCACAAAGTTCATATCACCAAGTGTGGACAAGTGATTCAGTGGGAATAATTTCCTAGTGCCTTGTGCAACTCAAATACTAGCAAGCTATCAAAGCAAACACCAATTTATGCTACAGTCCCAAGTGAGCAGTGAAGTTCTGCAGTCACACATCCAAACAACCTACATCCCAGGTAAGTTCTTACCCTTTGCTCCTTAGGCACCTTTCAGGACTCAGAGATGGTCACCCTGAATTATTTTGTGATGTTTTTGGTGCTGCTTTTCCAGACTGACAAGCAGCAACAAAACATCCTGTTACACCACTCCAACAGTCACTGCTCAAAGCACTTGGTCACTGATAACCACGCTATGCCTGAGAGGTTTTGGACAAGGCCACTGCTCACTTTTAGCCCAGGAGGTTGCACAGCTTAGGCCTGTTGAGATGCAACTGAAGCATCATTTTGGACACCGAAATGTTGTTACTGTGACTTCTGGGGCTGTTTCACGTGCTTACTAGGTTCCACTGGGATCAGATACAAATCCCAGTGCCGACAGGGAAATAGAGGCTGACGACAAGGCCTGTCCAGCTGTTACCCACTGAAAACAGATATTGCTCACAATGATATAATGGGGTGTTACAGTTATGTAGTGTTTCCATGGTTTAAAACTACAGTCAAAATCAGACTCTCTCTCTTTAACCTTTCTTACTATTTTTGAAATAACACTACATAATTTTACTTGATAATTATCTACTTTCTGGTGTTTATAGTTTCTGAAATATGGTTAGTGTTTATTTTGACACACCCTGACCTGTAGCATCATTTAGGAAACATGTAGGAGAGAAGGGTGAAAACCAAATACTTCCCAAAAGAAAACTATCACCAATATCACTTCTGTAATGGTTTCATTGCCAAAGTCTTGGCAAATAAGATGTCTCCAGTGAAAAAAAATGCAACTTCGTTAACATTGAATAATAAGCGCTTAGGGAAAAGTTAAAAATGGAAAAGGAAAAAGAAAGAAAAGTGTCAAGATGCCCCAAAGGTTGGCTGCTCCCTGTGGACTGGGGGCTGGTAGTGGGAGGCTCTCCCAGGGCAACATAGCAAGCCAGGGAGCAGCACAAGCCAGGGAGCAGCCCCAGCCCTGGGAATTGGGCACCTCCACCTGAAACCAGGCTGGGAGTTGGAACTGCAGGTGAGCCTGGCTCTTCAGGGTCCATGGCTGGCCAGGCAGAGTTGTGGAGAGCCTCACTTCAGCATCGCTAGGGCAGGAGCCAGCAGTCCCAGGAGGCTACAAGGGGGTCCTGGGCAGTGGGCTGGGTGTGCAGAGTCCAGTCAGGGCCAATAAAGCCTAGCAGTGCTCTCAGGGCCCTAACAAAAACAACTCCCATGGAGTGTATCCTTAGACAATTTGCTCTTTGGGATATGAACCATTCCCTTCTCCTTTCTGTGTCCAGAAGAACTACCCAGTACTACAGTGATGACCACCAATAATATATTTTGACATAGCTAAGCTCTACATGACATGTGGTATCCAACCCTCAAACTTAATTGAAAGGGAGCTGAAAACACTCAGTGTATCTTACATGTTTGTAATACAGATATCTGCTGCTATGCCAATATGCATTTTCAAGATGGCTCCATCTGCAACCAGCTAGGATATTAGCCAAAAATGCTACCAAAAATGAGCTAATGAATACAAACCACATCAGCAAAGCATTTTTTAATAATTCTGTCTTAACCATTGATCTTGGCTCAGACACAGCAGGCTTGCAAAGAGCTTTGAAGGTGAATAATGCCAAGTACCATTTCTATGAATAATGAATAAGCAATCAAAGAATGGTATTTGAGTAAAACTAGAAAAACAAGAATGAAAGTGAACAAGATGGTGACAGCAGGAAGCAAAATACAAAGTGGTGCAGAAGAAGTGAGTATCTTATTAAGACAAGCTGCTTTACAAAGATGAAGAAAAAAGCCCAGGCTTTGTTAGCTTTAATGGCTTGTGGTTTACACTCACTGTGTACATCTCCTTTCATCCCATTCTCACCCTAGTCATGGCTCATTAGCATATCCCCTCTAACAAATCCAGTAAAATCCAGCAGTTCCCCAAGACCTTCATTTTCTAAAACACTTCCGATTCTCCCTACATCACCAAACCCACTCCCTGATGGTTCCCAGCTCTTTTCCACGTTCCCTGTTCAACTCTTCAACATCCCTCACTGTGCTGCCTCTCTCTGGGCTGTCCCACCCTACAGCTGGCTCCTTCCACAGCCACTGATTTCCTGTCAGCTGGGCAGGATATGGTGCATGCCCGGTGCACTGCCCAGCCAGGGGTGTGCTGCCCCACGGGGCTGTGCCCTGCTGTTGGGCAGCAGGCAGAGCAGGCACCAGTTACTTTTTGGAAATGGAAAGGCTTCCAGGAACTCTGGGTGGCCTGGAGATGAGGAGGGAATTTAAAGAACTCTAAAAAGATACAGCCATTGCTGAGAAGTCAAATTGATTCTTGGAATCCTTGTGGAGGAAATGGAACACATTCAGAAAACTCTACAAAGAGGATGATTGTGAGTAAACTTTATGACCCCAAACTTATTTGGAAAAGTGGACAAAACACACAGTATGAAGTCACCAGAAGTTGTTTATCCAAGAGGCCTAACAGGAACTCAAGGTTGAAATGGATAAACTGTTACATACTAGCAGACAACCCTCTCAGCTAAATCCACTTCAACATGTGATTATTGGAAAGTGGAAAATCTGACACCAGTTTACAAAATGATCCCAGGGGAGCCCATGGAACTGTACATTCACAGAGCGTAAAACTGACGTCAACTGATAAATTAATGGAAGTTATAACAAAGAACAGAGCTAGCAGGCACCTGCATAAATACAGGATGTTTGGGGCAAAAGTCAATAAAACTTAAAAGGCAAATCCTTCTAACAATATTGCAGTTCTTCAATTCACAAACACATCAACAAAGGTGACCAACCAGGTACACTCAGATTTGCAAAAAACTTCCCAAAAAATCCTTCACCTAAAGCTTTGAAGGACGTTAAGCAGTCAGAAGGGCAGTTCTTCAATGGATGATGAGCAGGTGGCCCAAAGACAAAAGCAGCAGTAAAATCTCCATCCACTGCAAGAACTGACATTAGCAGTAGAACTCCATAAGGAACCGGAATGCCTCAACACATTTATTAGTTATGCCAAAACCACAGGAGTAATGAAAGCAGATGATAAGGGTAATATAGGGTAATAAAGGAGAACAGAAAACCAGAGACATCCTGCAAAGAACTATGGGAAAACATTATAGCATAAGCAGTTTATCACTAAAATGACAGTGGAGATTTAATGTAGGCAGCTTTAGTGACACACAGGGGAAACACAAATCCTATCCCAAACTGCTATTATTAATTATTAATTAATATGAATAAATTATTACATGATAGGTGATATTTAGCTCTGAAGAGCAGGACCTTGGTATTATGGCTTCTAGGAGGCATTAACCAAATTCAAGGAAGAGAAACAGAGACATCTCAAGCTCAAAGGATTCATAAACTGGAAGTGTATTGGGGGAAATTGTACTTGCCTATCTTTTAATGTTTTTTTTCCAGACACATGTTTGTGACATGGCTGGAAACAGGTTATAGGGCAAAACAAGTTGGTCCTACCCCATAAAATTATTCTTGTGCAAGTTTTCTACCTTTCCCTCCACAGGAATAATAGTAAAATCTCCTCTTTTCTCTGTCCTCATAGTAATTTTTAGTGTTTCTGTATGACCTTAACTTTGATGTCCTTCTGCACTTTCTGCCCTTTGTTAAACCTGGTTAAGGCATCTAAAAGTTTATTCAATAGATTAGCACTTTAAACAATAACAATGTTGAGTCATTCAGAATAAATTAAAACCCAGCATTTCAACCTAGAAATGCAGATCCATATAAAGAAACAGTGCTCAGAGGAAATGTATGACTTGGACAGATCCAGTATGTCAGGAAAACTGAACTTAAGTGGTGGCCAAGCAAAACTTCTTTCATTCAGCATGGCTTCAAGAGGAGCTACTGATTGCAGGGGGTAAAGTCTAATGCTACAGAGAAATGTCAGCCTTCACAGTCTCAGGGTATTTCAGTCATATCCCTTCCATAAAAATCACCAAAATCTCCAAATTGGAGATAGGCAGGTGAACAGATGAACTGAATAGAATATATTCCATTTCTGGTTCTTTCAACATACAGTATGATTTTTTATTAGATGTAAGACAGCAAGCACTCTTTTAAGCGTATTTCCATCTGTAAGAGAAAATATGGCAACTAACAAACTCTGCTTGATTTCTGGTCTCTCATCTCTGATCTTCAAAGGTGGTCTAGAAAGCAAAACACTTACTCCAAGTGATAATTGCCTCCTTTTCCCCCACTCTCTGTTCCTTTACACCTAACAAACATGAATGTCTTCCTTTGCTAGCACTTCCACTCTACTCTGCAGGCCATCTTTTACCTCAGATGTCCAACTCACTAGCAAAGTTTAATTTCAAGTCAGGAAACTGTTCTCAAGCTGCATTTACTTCAGAAAGATCCTGCTTCTCACTCAGAAAGGAACAGGAATCCCAGTCCTTAATTGCTGCATTCTTCTTCTGATAATATCACATTGGCTTAACATAAAGTAACCTCTCCCAGCAAAGGCAAACCACATGGCTAATACTTCTAAGACCAAAGAAAAGAGGAAAAAGAACTAACCAAAAATCCATTCTCTTTATTTCAAGCGATAACTCTCTCTAGCTTTGAAGCAGGAGACAGCAATTACTGCTTTGCAGATAACATCCCTAGAACCAAAGGCACTACCAGAATTCTATTATTTAATTGCCATGTTAGACTTTTCATAAGATGTGCCACAATAGGCCTGATGACTTGAACCTATTAGCTCTTTCAGGAATACTTTCTGCAGAGCACTTGAGTTATAGATGTCAACAGTTCTTAACAGAAGTATCTTTCATTTCTTGTAACAGTGCTCAGAAGAGCATTTACTTACTGAAAATGCAGAGGGTGACATCGTTGTTAGCATGAGCAGAAGGAACAAGTTCTTCATTTCTGCCTGTGGGAACAGAAGAATTACTCATCAGGGTTTCTTGCTTCTTTGCTGTTTGTTTGGTGTGAAAGCTATGATGCCATGAAGTAAAAATGGAGGTGGAAGTAAAATCAAGGAGAGAGAAGAAAAGCAGTTTTACCACTAAACTCCCTGGACAGATGAAGGCATCTGCAAAGATTGAAATTACCCTGCACAGAAAGCCAGGATATAATTACTGAGAGTGAATATTTCCCTGAACTTTCCTCTGGTATTATGAGAACACCATCCCCAGGCACAGTGGAAGGTGCATGCTGTTGCATGTCTGCCCTCCCACCCCTTTACATATACACCTGATAAAATACTTGAAGATTGCAATGACTTCAACCAACCCAAGGTAAAAAATTCCACAGTCAACATTTCTGTACCCTACATTCATCTTGTGTGGTTGTGCTTGTTTAAAATGCAACAATTCATCATAGACAGCTATAGCTGTATTCTACCATGAGCAGCTATATCCCCTCTGCAGAGCTAGAAGGGAGATCAGGTCATGTAGGCTGGAATGGCAGCATACAACAGTTCCTAAATTTGGGGGATTATGCACATTTGGGACCACAATACTTTGTTGGGACATTCCCTGTTGCTACTTAATCCTTCCTCTTTTGAGTTGCAGCCCACACCAACCACCACTTGCCAGAGCTCACAGCTGTGACCAGGGACACCTGAGCCACTACAGACTGACTCTTTCTCATCACCATTTTCTCATGACCTTGTGACCAGTTAAGCCCAGGAAAAAAAAAAAAAAAAGACTAGATATTCCTAGCACAGTTTTATTTAGTTTGAGCTTCTTTCTAACTTGGGAAAGGAAAGGTAAAAGGAGAAATTTTCCTTTCACAGTACACTAAAGCATCAAGGAAGACATGTTTATCTCATCAATCCTTGTAACAACATCTGTTTTAATATTAAAACTTCATATATAGCTGCTTTAGCCTGACCTATTAAATCCAGATAAAATACAGAATGTGTATCACTATTAACAATGATAACATTGATATAAAATCACTGTTGCATGAGTTATCACATCAGAACCAAGAAATAACAAAAATGAAACTTACTTGATCTGATATTTGAGCACTTCAGGTTACTTTATGATGAGCAACCATTTTTCTTATAGTCCTAGTTGTAATAAGATCTCAATGAAGAGATCTTATTACAACTCTCCATGTCCATGTATACCATGGATTTTAACACTCCCAAATTCACCACGCTGAGAATAAAAAGCTTGTTCCTGAATACTTTCTCTTTCAGATGTAAAAGCTACTAAAAAATTCATTTGCACCAAATTCTGTGTGCCAAATAGTAATAGAGCAGGGAAAATGGAATTGGAAAAACAAGCACTGATAAACTTCTCTCCCTAAATACTGAGTGCTAATCATAAGATTCATAAGAAAATGAAGATATGGGAGCTTTTTATATGAAAATACTTCTATTAATTTTGGTTTAGTTATTCTTAGGAAACTGAGGGAAGATTGTGTATCCTCTATCACCCACAGGTGCTACTACTCCTCTTCCTATTCAAATCAAGGAAGAAACAACCTGAGGATGCCCTCCAGAAGAGGTAAAGAATGCACTCTGTGCTGTAGACCAGACCAGGCTGGATTTGTGTCACAACCCTACCAAGAATCCTATCCTTTCTCAGGGGAGGCACAGGCAAGAAGAGACCCTTTTGCTACAAGATCCGTGTACACAAACAGCAAAGTTCTCCTGAATGGCCTTATAATGTGCCCACAGCACTAGGAAAAGGCATTGTGAAAGCAGCATCTTCCTTGAATGGTGTTGGTATCACAGGTAAATATTTGAGATCAGCTCCTATTCCTGCTACCAGGAGGGGAAAAAAAAAATCATCTCTTCCCCAGCACTCCTCTCTCACATATTCCATTTCCAGCCACATCTCAGGTCCACAGATATGGCCTTGAAAATCAAATCCTTGTTCTGCTGCTAATGAGCTGTCTGCTCAGCTCTTTCTACCATCTGAGCCAAGAGGCACACAAGGAGCTGGGACAAACCACACAAGGCTCCTGGAGAAGAGGCTAGAGGAGCAGGTCACCATGGCTAGCAGTGCTCCCATTCCCCAGGTAGTAAGTACCTTGGATGTTTTTAGCCAGACAGGAGAAAAAGGTTCTCTGAGGAGACAACTGGAGTCAGAACCCAAGGTATGGGGCAAGGCTGAGCACCAAAGCAGCAAGAGGATACAGCCCTGGTGCTTGCTTGTACTTTCGTGCCATTGCACTTGAATGGGAATTGCTATCATATGTCCCGAATTTAGCATTAAAATGTTTAGACCATCCAGCCCTATTAAGCTAGTCAAGAGATTCCAGGAAAGATTGGCAGAAGGAAGAACAGAGCCATCTGTATCCTATGAAATTCCCCACTGGAAAACAAATCTTGCATTTGATTGCTGAGTGTCAAGAAACTTGTTATTTTAAAAGCTTCCTCAGTTGTAGAATTCAGCATTGATTCCTTTCACCTTAGTTTCAACCACAGCAGATGGTTGAACTTTTTTTAAGGTTTCAAACAGATTGAAGAATCTGTCTGAAACCTTAAAAAAAGGGTCAAGTTCTGTTTCTGGATTTAATGGCCCTTTAACTCCTTGTAGGACCTGGGGTACAGCAGCATATGCTTCTTCTGCTTGTTTGCCATTCTTCTCACTGCAGGCTGGGTATGTTGGTATGTGGGGGAAGGAATTAAAAGGACAGCGTTTTGCAGTTCTTTCACTTGTAGCAACAGCAGCTGCTGCTCCCTGAGCCTCCTGCCCTTCTCCAGTTTTCTTCAACCCTCCCCAGCTCCCTTTCCCCACTGTGTGCTAGAACAGCATCTCCACCCCTCCTCCACCCAAAAACAGCAGCAGAGCCTGAGGGGAAATGGTGACTTTATGCTCAAGCTATGGAACAGCTGCTGGAAAGCTCACAAGGAGGAATTCCTGCCATAGTGCTAAAATATGAAGTTATCTCAGGGAGAGGGTTTATGAGTTCACAATAAGAAAGGAAAAACCAGAATCTTTAACCAGAAATAGAGGTGTGCCCAGCTGAAACCTCTGCCCATACACCAGAAGAGATTCAAATTGTCTAGGCAGTCACATCTGACATTAACTGCTCAGGTGAGATGAATAAAAGTCTTGAAGTGGGGAGTGGTTCCAGCCATCTGTGATCTTGGTCAAAAAGAATCAGCTTCAGAGTTCAGCTCTGCACTGTTTTCTGTAGGAGATGCTGACCCAAGCTTCTCCAGACACTGGAGAAATTCAAACTGGGATCTAACTTCAGCAGCTCAGAACCTTCTATTCCAAAACAGAAGGGTGAGAGGACCACAGAGGAGATAGCTGGAACTTCCTAACTGAACACAACACAAGAACTCCACTGCCACTGGAAACTGGGATAAGCACCCTTATTTCAGGGCTTAACACTGAACCCACTTAGGAAAGAAGCTTTTGCCTTTACAAACAGAAGTTCTAGAAAAGACAGATGGGCAGACATGGAAACTATAGTGGAGCCAGCAGTGAGCTGCTGTAAAAATATTTAGTTAGAAACTCTTATCCAAGGCCAGGCAGGCTTAGCAAGATCAGTCAAATCTTCATGCAGACCAGAAGTATGTTTTAGAATCAAGGACAGTTTTAATGACTCCTATATTTACATGTGTAAATCCTGCCTTCCAATGCACAAATAAAATAGCTTACTTAAACTTAGCCACTTTTTCAAACAACCTCTTAACATCCGTGTGCCTGGGGAAACAAGACCTACGTTGCCTGTATATATATGAAAAAATAACTTTGAAGCAGTTGTCTAATTTCAGGGTCTCAAAAGCAATAGTTATATTCTGAGGGAAAAGATACTGGACCAGGATGAAGAGATGTGTTGAACTTTTAATCTGTTTAGACGATGACTTTTTCTTTTCAACAGGAAGGAAATCCAAACTTAAAAGTAATGTTATTCATAACTCAGCCTTGTGTAAGCAAGAACTTAAGCTGTTTAGGCACTACAGAATCAGATCACAGAGTCAGAATGAAACAAATTTCATGAGTTCCATTGCTCACACATTTATCAGGTTTTCTCTATTCTTTTTGAAAATTGGACAGCCGGTGTTATTCTCTGTTTAGCACATAAGACAGACCAGCCTTCTTTGGCCTGTCAACCACATTTCTAAATCATCTTTGGCCAAAGACACGTATCACATGTGTGGGTTAGGGATTGTTCTAGGAGTGGTTCATAGGCAGAAGGCAAAAAGACCCCTTCAGGGTTCCCGCTTGTGTAACCTAGATGAAATTTAGCTGGACATGCAGGTAAGTGCCAATCCACTCAGCATTACTGACTTTGGCAGGTCCTTACAAATCATTTCATCTCCCTTTTGGGAATTTGAATTACCCAGCATGGATCTATCATTCCCTTTGAAGTAACCCTGACACAGAAGCTGCCTTTGGATGCACAGCTTGAGATACAGGTTGGCCATCCCAGCAATAAATATTCACCTGCTGCAATATCAACAGAAATGACTTATTGTAAAGTTTAGCACATCCAGCACTAAAGCAGACGCTGCCACAGGGATCCCACTACTCACACCTTTTCAGAAATTCCTTCCCTTTCCTCCACTCACTCCCCTTTAACACATCAGATCTCACTTTGATGTTGTATTTTTAGAAGTTTGGTTGAAGGAGGTGGGAAGCCAGAATAGGCAACATATCATCATCCTGTTATTCCCTGACATAAATTTTTTGAGTCATTGACTGAGAGCCATGCCTTTGAGCTTTTAAATTCACTACATTTTCTAAACACATTATGCTCTGCTTTGCTCTAAAACCATCCAGCATATCTTTATTCCCGCTTGCTTTTGTTTGCCTTGACAGCTGAGAAGCACCTTTTAAGTTTTTGCTGGAAGAATTAAAAAGGAAAAACGTACACACAGAGAAAGAAGTTAAGATGAAGGTGGGGAGACAAAGGGGCTGTGTGGAACAGGGATCAAGTGTAAGGAAAAACCTCCTTTTGCTTAGGATGTGAGCTGAGTGAGGAGAGCACCAGCACCCCATCACACAGGCTGGAGGAACCAGGAAACAAATCATCACTTTAGGCAGATGATATCACATTCAAGATACTCTTAATATGCCTGTTTTCTTCCCCAAACACAGTAAATCATCCTTTTATGGACAATTTTTTCAAAGGAAATCATGGGTCTTATGTCCTTTGGGTTGGGGCAGATAATCCAAATAATGTCTATGTGCTTGTTAAAACAGAGGGATGCTGAATTTCCTTGTCTTGAGCATTCATTCAATGAAGCACATTCATGAAGAGCTGTTTGTATACAAAGCAAGGGGTAAATGTTTATAAATGAGTTCAAACACAGGGCTGGCTGAAAGGGCTTAATGACAAAGGAGAGAAAACAAAGAAAACACAAGCTGTCTGAGCAGAAGTTTTATGGCAGTGTCTTTACCATTGGTATCCAGATTTAATAATTCATTCTAAATACATATTAGAAGTTGAAGAATCCTCATCAAGAAAGTAATCCCACTGAGATACACTTTCAGCCATGTTATGCATATTATGAAAGACAAACTTTCAGCTAGAATATCTTTAAAATTCACCTTGTTAAATGAAAAAAAAAAAGAGAAAAACTTACTAACAGGCACAGCAGCAGAGCACCAGCTGGCTGGAGAACTGAGTAGTGGTAACACAGAAGCATCTTCAAGCCTGCTCTATCAATGGTTTTCAACTCAGCCTTCAGGCTGATTCCTACATGAATCTGCACCAGGCCCTCGCTCTGTGGGGCTGACACAGACTGACAATGTTTTTTACAGAGGACTTCTACAGTAAAGGAAAGTTCAGCAACACCTGGGGAAGCCACAGCAGCCTCTGAATACTGCAATCACACAAAACAGTAGCTGGAAAATCATCAGGCTCAAGAGCAAGATCAACACACAGAGATTCTAGTAAGACCTCACACCATACCCTGTCAGTGGGTGGGGAAAATGCAGACCTGCCTTGTTCTCTCTCTCCAAAATCCACAATGATGTATCTCAGTGAAGAAGCATCTTCCAAGCAAGTGTAATTGCTATGCCAGCCCTTTGCAGGAGCTAATACAGTATTTCATGAGGGCAATTTTCTGTCTACCTATTAATATCAGCTCAGATTCAATTTTATGCAACTAGCCTCCCACTATTAGGTTTGCAGCAAGAGATTTATTATAAGGAGTAAAGATAGGATTCTGCCTTCTATTTTGGTAGTCTCACTGTGCTTAGCTGTTAATTAAATCTGGGAGCATGTAGGGATAACGTCAAGCACACAGACTGATTTAGACACTGCTAAAAGAAGCCACACATTGCCTATGGAAAATATATGACAAGGATATAATACCCCAAACATGGGCATAATTGAAGAGGAATGGCTAACAATCTTTTACATTCACTACAGTCCTGTCACAGCTCAAGTTTCATTTCTATGAGTTATTTAGCCTGACCTGAAATATCACCTGACACTGAGCACTGCTGCTGTTTATAAATAATAGAATGGATTGGGTTGGAAGGGACCTTAAAGATCATTTAGTTCAAACCCCCTGTCATGGGCAGGGACACCTCCACTAGACCAGGTTGTTCAAAGCCCCATCTGACCTGGCCTTTAACAGTTCCAGGGATGGGACATCCCCAGTTTTTCTGGGCAACCTGCTTAGTGCCTTACCACTTTCTGAATAAAGAATTTCCTCCTAATATCTACTCTAAATCTCCCTTTAGTTTAGAACCATTACCCCTTGTGCTATCACTACTGGTGCTAACATAAAAAGTCACTCACCATCTTTTTTTTAAGTCCCCTTTAAATACCAGAAGGAAGCAATAAGGTCTCTCTGGAGCCTCCTCTTCTCCAGGCTGAACAACCCCAGCTCTCTCAGCCTTTCTTCATAGAGGAGGTGCTCCAGACTGCTGAGCATCTTGTGGCCTCCTATGGACTCACTCCAGCAGCTCCATGTCTTTCTTATGCTGAGCATCCCAGACCTGGACACATTTTTATTCCAGTTGGGGGTCTCACAAGGGCACAAGAGGACAATCCCCTCCCTTGCCCTGCTGGCCCTGCTGCTTTGGATGCAGCCCAGGATGTGGTTGGCTTTCTGGGCTGTGAGTGCATACCAACAGCTCATGTCCAGCTTTTCATCCATGAGAACTGCCAATTCTTCACATGGGACCACATCAAAAGCCTCACAGAATTCTAGGTAGATGACATCAGTCAGTCTTCCCTTGTCAGCCACTGCAGTCACTCCAGCACAGAAGGGCACCAGGCTGGGCAGGCAGGATCTGTTCTTTAGTGAAGCCATGCTGGCCTGTCTTGCATCACATCCAAGTCTTGCATGCCTCCACACTGCTTCCAGGAGGGTCTGCTCCACAGTCTTCCCAGGCACAGAGGGGAGGCTCACAAGTGTTCAGTTCCATGGGCCTTCCTTTATCCTCTTTTTAAAAACAGGAAAAAAGTTTCCCTTTTTCCAGTCACTGGGGAGTTTGCCAGACTGACATGACTTTTCAAATACCACAGAGAGTAGCTTGACAACCACATCAGTCAGTTCTCTCAGGACCCTGGGATGCATCTCATTGGGCCCCACAGACTTGTGCCTGTTCAGTCTCCACAGGTGCTCTCAAACCTGCTCTTGACTTACAGTGGGAAGGACTTCACTCCCCACCCACCACCTAAGCATGTCACCCAGCTGAGACTAAACTCTTACAAGTCAAAATTTTGAGAATTCTTTAGGAAAAGAAAGGATTTTCATGCTAGAAGACTGCTTCAAATTTATCTTCATTCCATCCTAAATATAAACCCAGAAATTTCTGTGCTACGCAATGGGTTAAAATATAATAATAAAAAGTGTTATTTCAATAGATTTTAAAACCACGTAAATTTTTCTGTGCCTCTCTTTGCAAGATTCACATCTCTCTTCACTGAGAGGATGTTAGCACTACATTCAACAGTATGCTTGTAATATCTATGCACAGGGAACACCTGTAAAACCTTTAAATAAATTTGCTTGGGGACTAATAATAGACAGGAAAACACGAAAATCTCAAGTAGGTTTTGATTGCTGCTGCCTCTACATTGTTTCTGGAAGCCCACATAGTTTTTTCATTTAAAGTTAACTCAGTTTTTTATATATATATATAAAAACATGTCAAACACACCACTCTTGTACGGGTACATCTCTTCCCCAAGGAATCATCCCTACAGACTGTGATGCAGACACACCTTCAGTGGTATGAGGCAGAAATTCCCCCAGAGAAATCTGTGGGCTTGCTTACATTACTGTGCAAGAGAAAGATGAGTAACATGAGGTGAACTAAAAGGAACAAAAATGGAACAAAATCACAACCTAAACGAGAACTTTAGATTAACAAACTTGGGAGGGAGAATATGTGCTAGTGGAATTGGGGCTGCTGTCTCTGAGAATACTGGCCCTAGCATCTTTCATCTGTCACTAAAAATTAACTTCATAAAAAATGATCTTAGGAGGGTGTGATCACACTGCAGTGCCTGGAGAGCTCTCAAAGGAAGCACATGCTCGACGGTGTGATCACAGCAAAATGACAACGGTGTGATCTAAAAATAAATTACTTCTTTGCTCTGAAGCTGGTTTCTCCCACAGATGCCCAAACCAGAGCCTCCAATTACTGCTTCAAGGGCTAGGCAGAGAAATAAGCAATCTGTGGATGGCACTTGTTTTCTCTACATCACGTCTGCATGTCAGGAAGGTGAGCTTGTTACTGGGTGAGAAAGCATAAACAAATGATTTGATCATAGGCTATGCATATGAGCAGACACCCACTCAAGTATTTTATTATAAAAGTCCCTTCCCAAACATCTAGCAACCCTTATTATACATTGCCCAAGACAAGACTGGACCACAACAAATCCCAGTTCAGATCCAGGAGTGCTGAAAAATGAGCCTGGGAAGCTGTATCCAGCAGAGCCTCATTTTGAGAGAAGTCAGTCCTTTCAACAAGTCCATCATACAGTGGGCATAACTGCAAATGTCTGTCCTGAATCCGAGCAATCATCTGTTGCTGCCTGGGCTCAGGAGCTCTGCTGGGTACTCTGCAGGGCTTACAGCACTTCTGTCCACAGACCCAAGGGCAAAGGAACCAATTTCCTCTGGTGTTCACTGAGCATCAGTGTGCCATGGGGAAACACTTCCCCCTTCATTCAGCTGCTGATGAGCCTGTAATGCTGATTGTGAGGACTACTGTAACCTCATCCTGTGTGTTCTAGGTGCTGTTCTCATACAAAACAGAGCTCCCATCCTCTTTCAAAGAAAGCTATTTGTTTGCTGGGTATTATAAGTCACTAGGTGCATACATGAACAATAAAATGGTTAACATTTTATTAACACTTAAGGTCCCACTGAAGAGAGAGAAAGCCTTCTGGTAGCCTAAACTCTACATGTCCTGAGGCACAAAACAGTATTTTGCCTTATTTACATTATATTCAGAAGAAGAGGTCCACAATCAAGATCACAGGTGGTTTGGGTTTTTGTGGGTTTGGTTTTTTTTCTTCCCTAAGGTTTCCTATTTTAAAAGAACAAAAAGAATAAACTTTGCAGCTTTGACTCAAAAAGTGTTACCAAGAAAGCCAGTTGCAACAACATAGCTGCTTTCCTGTTTCCTCAACCCTTTTAGCAAGTCTGGACATGGCCATTCAGCTAGACTCCAAAAGAATCTTGGTGCCTAATTTGAGAGGCAATTAATCCCTGAAGCAGCTAGATTAGGTGAGATCTACCTGCATTCTCCTTTATCAAGCTGGTAAACAGCTGGATCTGACAGAGCCCATCCCAAAGCCCGAGGAAAGTGAGCTGTGTCAGAAGTTACTGCACCTACTGAACTGCAGCATTTGAGATCATCCATTCCCTAAGTTCTTCACACAGTGGTGGCTGCTTTCCCTTAAAATTGAGACAATTGTGGGTTTTGCCTAATATTCTTTTTAGCATAAATACATATGGAGACCAGCAAACAAAGCTCTACATCCTTGCTTGAAAATCACCTCAAATCATTCATCACACACCTATCAAATGCTACATTCAGAGTGGATTGTTTACTAGCAAACAGATTTGGAATAGGCAGATGATAATAAAGAAACTATCCCAACCCCAGCATTTCTGTGACGCCATCTCATGGAGAAAAAGATTTCAAAACCAAACACCTTTAAGGTGTCAGGATACTTCACAGTGTATAAGAACCTGAAAATAGGCCCAAAATAGAAGTCTCAATTATCTCACACTGGACAGAAAAGAAGAACAAAACTTCCAGAGATGGCAAATTTGCTCTGTTGTATTTTTTTTTTCCTTTTATCAATTAATTCACTGACATGAATAAATATTAGATTAAGTTAGTGCCATACCAAAGACACGTGACTGTATCCACCCTTGTTCCTCATCACAAACACCTCCCTTTGCTCCCTGTAAGAGCAGAGCAGTTGTCCTGGAAGCCCAGGGTGAGGCTGCCCAATGCACACTGGCTGTGCAGCACATGGGCTCACACTCACCTGGAAGGAATGGCTTTCCATGGCTGCTCTGTCTGCAAAGACTGGGAATGCTCTGGCATTAAGGTGTGTGGTACATCCCTGAGAAGCCAGGATAAAAACATATAAACTGCAAGCCAGTTTACAAAGGAGCTGTTGAAGGGCCCCATGAGTACAATGTAGAAAGGGTAAATGTGTGTTTGTGTGGACACTTTTGACAGTAACAAAGGTGTTTACAAACTCACTTTGAGGTCTCTGCAGGCAGACCTAAAGAAACACACCATCTCACTAAGCTCCTATACTAATACTAGTTATTCCTAGTCCTAGGGACTCTATTCAAAGCTCACATTACCTTCATCCCTTCATCAAAGCTCTGAAATTCAGTTTCAAATCACCTGCTCCTCCACTTCCACCTGACCACCCTCCCACAAGGAGCACCCGGTGCACCAGGCAAACCTCCTGCCCTCCCACGGTACCTGCAGACCATTAACTCTGTGCCAGGACAGGCCCTGCATCCCTGGAGCCTTGGCCTGCCTCACATCTCAGACTCCCTCAGGGATGGGAGACCCGGTCCCGAAAAGCTCCCCTTTCACACACAGCTCTGGTGGCTCCTGGCCTGGTTTGGCCTGGCCTCCCTCCCAGCTCCCCTCGGGCAGCTGGAACACCCCCGGAGTGGTGCGGGGCCCACCCTCCCCTCAGCACCTGCGGGCACACCGCCACAGCCCGGCTCTCCAGGGGTGGCACTCAGCGGCTGCAGGAGTCGGAGTGCCCACGGAGGCTTTTATCCCCAGGTGCCGAGGCGGTGTCCCTGCGGTCAGTCACCCTGCTGCCTTCGCCTGGCACCCCGTGTGCGAGCGGAGCGTGTGTGTGGCCCCGGGGGGCTCCCCCCATCCTGTCACACGGGTCCCCTCCCGGGCACCCCGGCTTCTCCAGCCGCGGCGTCGGGAACAGCGCCTGCGGGCCGGGAAGTCCCGCTGGGATTAACTGCGTCTCAAAGGGGCGCATGTTCACCAAACTCACGGAGCATCTTCTTCCCTCCCTTCTGAGAAATAAAATTTGGCAGTCATAAGGACTCTGGTTTCTCCTCTCCCCTGTGCTCTTTTAACTGAAAGGAAAGATAAAAAGGTGGGAAGTGAAAAATAGTTTAAAGAGCACGAACAGCACTGAGAACACCAATAGATAATAGATATCCAGGTAGAGGGATCAGGAGACAGCCCAGAACACAAAGGTAACCCCTACCTTCTGCATGTGCCTGTGACAGGTGAGCACAGAAGTTGGAGACACTCTGCAGTCAAGCTCCAGAACCCACTTTCTAATCGTTCTTGTTGCAACAGTGGCACTTCAGCGCTCTTCTCTCCTGCTTCTCTTTGGTCACTAATCCTTACTGCACAGGAAAAGCAGAGTTGTATTTCATTTAACCCCTTCAGCCTCTCAGTTTCTTCACGAGAGTTTTCACTTTTGCTTTGGAAAGCTGGCGTCGTAAGCATGCACACAGGCACGCCTGCCTTGGAATTGTTTCTAGCTTCTGTAGTCTGTGTGTGAGCACACACGTGAGCCCTAAACTGTGCCTGAAGTTGTTGCAGGGGTGGAGCCCTTTGTAACTAGTTTTATTTTAGCTGTAGGCATCATATCAAAAGGGAGACAGCTATCCACAGATCCCTTCAGTATTCATTTTCATTTAGTTCTTAACACTTAAAAAAATATTTAACTTTACATTTACTTTAAAACTACAGCCTGAATCACAGTTCAGAAATAAGCAAATTGAACTTAAATACAATTCATAGCTAGATTTGGGTTTAGGCAAAGTTATGCAGACCCCTAAAATCTGAAGATAGCAGCAATTTGGTTACAGACCTGAATTTAACCAAAGGCAATGGCAGCACAGGTTTCTCTATTTTTTCTTCTAAAAAATGCCATGCAATTCAGAAACCCCCTGAAAACTCCCATGAAGGAACAATTTAACAACATAAAAACTGTTAAAGGAAAAGGAATCTAGTTGGATGCATCACAAGGAAAAACTTGTGGTTTTAATCATGTGGATACTAGAGAAAACATTGCATAACAACTTATGTGTTGCTGTTGTTTTATTTTGCAAACAGATGAATCTTCCCCCCCATTGACTTTGTCCTCTGCTTAGTATAAAACAAATAAATAATGAAATTCAGAGACAACAAATCTAGAAAAATAGATTCTGGTCCAGCAATTATAACAGCTAGCAGCATTTCAGCCCTATTTAATATTATGATCGAGGTTTCCTAAATTATGAGAATAGCTTTAAAGTTTTAAACTTAAAAACTTAAGTTTTAAACTTAAATTTTGGTTTGGTCTTTCATGTTCTGCCTTCCAGTTTTAGAGTTGTTTTTAATCAGTAGTTCATTTGTAACCATAAGAGAGAGAACCTTACTTTCCACAGGAAAGATGAAGCTTCTGCCTTCAGGTAAGTCCGCATGTTGGATCTTCCATTGAAGACATCAAGATGTGCAATGAAATCTCCAGAACTGGTGTCACCACTGTGTTCGTGGCCATGCTGCTGCTTCAGGTAATCAAAAGGGACAATATCCTTGCCAACTGTTGACAAGCCTAGATGTGCACAGCTCTGAGTGGAAGTTTCTAGCAGACTCATAAATGCATCAGACACAGAAGCAATTTTATTTCAGGGATACAGCTCTCTTCATCCCTGCTGTTCAATCCCTGCCTAGCAGCTAGCCATGGAAGGTACACAGTACTCAAATCCTACCATTACTCATCCCACAGGGGACACAGTTCAAATAGAAGTCACATCTTTTCCACAAGCAGAAGCAATCCTGTACTTTCCTGTCAAAGCTAACTCTGCCACAATAAACAAGGGTAAGCCCTGGCAGGAAACCCAACACAAAATGACAACACCTCCACCAAGCAGCAGGGGAACCACAAGATATTGAAAGGCACAACACACCCTAATGGTGGTGCAGGAGCATGGCTACCCATGTTATCCTTGTCAGGAGAAACAAAAATTTTGGACATTGTTAATGCCTAATTAACAATATAGAAATGATTGTCCTGCCTCTTTAGATTCAATTTTTCTTTTAAGAAAGATAAATTTGGGCTTTGGGCCAAGCTGTGATCCCTCCTTTTGCATCAGGAAGTGGTTACATGAGAACATGCTTTTTATTTTTCCCACCTGTACTTTCAATTAGCCACTGGTTAATTCCATCCTTCTAGGTATCATCTTATATCCTAAGCTTCATGATATTTGATCAAACCAGCACCTGAACCCCTGGCTCTCTATGATGAAACCAAACTTTCAGATCAGTTTGAAGCTTTTAGCCCATTGGCAAGAAAAAACTTGAAATCCAGTCCTAAAGGTTCAAAAACTAGAAGGCAACCCCCCCCCCCCCCAACTTCAAATGAATTTATAAATGCCCAATCTTTAAAATGCCTCTCATGGCCAGTGGGACCCTCAAGTAATGTTTTTTATTTTAAATACCAAGTTCTTGTAGTTCTTGTGTTCTTGTTGATAAACTACAAGGGAGTACAGAGACAGGGAAAATGTGACTGTTCATGTTGGAATCTAGCCAGGATACATCCAAAAAACAGCTGCAACTGCATTAAAGCAGATACTGTGTAAACACATCTGGATTAATTTTAACCCCATACAGACTTAATAGGTGAGCTCCTGAGATGCTGAAATAAAAAAAGAGAAGTGACAAGACTTTTACCACAACTAAGCAACATGAAACATCAATTAAATTTCTTTTATTAAAAAAAAAAGGAAAGAATAATCTGCTCATACTTCCTGGTTCCAGCAGAGATGTGACAAAATCAGAAGCTGTTAGTGTAGGATTTGAGCTCGAGGCCAGTGCTTACCTAGAAAAAGGCAATGCAAATATGAAGTAAACCTTTGTCCTGTGGTTTCTAAGGAAGTTTTGCATATGTACCTTACCTCTGGGAGAAAGGACACGATACTTGTGTTGGAATTGTTTTCATCACTTACCTTTTAGTGAAAACAAGATAATCCACTGATTCAAGACCATTCTCATCTCTTGGTAAGACACTGACAGGTCACTGTGGAATGAACACAGCAGGACCACAGGCATTTGCCTCTTGCCACTAAGTCTATCCAGTGGCTAGCCTGGCATCTGGGTGTCCCTGATGAGGTCAAGAGGAAACAGCTGAGATGAATGCATAGTGAATGGCTACTGCTGACCACGATATCCCTTCTAGCCTGATCACTGAACTGCTTTTGGCAAGGAGCAACCTCTGCAGGAGCTGTGGCATTGGGATTCCAACAGTTACATACATGGCCAGAGGTCAGCAGTAGGACTTCTGCTTTCTCTTTTGTTATACCTTTCATGGGAATAAACTACCAGGATGCCTTTCTGCCAGAGGCTGTTTCCAAAGGCTATCTAAAGATCTGCAAGCTTTTCTGGACAGGGCTCCAGTCTAACTAGTTATGGTTAGACTATAACTAGTTAACTAGTTATGGCTGTCTGACACTTACAGCACTGTAGCACTTCGCTGGTCACCAGATGCCCACCAGGATGCTCTATCACTCCTCATCCTCAACATGACAGAGGGAGAAAAACTGATGGAAAAACTTGTCAAACGTGATAAATACAGGAAGATTATTCACTGGTTACTGTCATGGGCAAAACAGCCTTGACTTCAGAGAAATGAATTACTGAGAAATAAAACCAAAACACCTCGCTTCTTCCCTAGGGGGAACTTAAGGAACACCTAAGTCTTCTACCTCCTGTCCTCTGCTTCTCACAAAGCCTCCAGAAGAGAAGCTTGGGCATTCATGCAAGGAAGAGAAGAATCTGTGTTCAGTTTGGTTTCAAAATCTGAACCTCCCAGGAGACTGCTGTGATCAGGAAACCATGGCATAGTCACATTACAAACTGGTGTTGTTGATTGCTCTCTTTGCCATTTAGCCAAAGAGCAAGGATCTGGGGTGTTGTGATTATGGCTGGGTGACATGCTTAAAAATGGGATGTGTACCTTGCTTTGCTTTCAGAATAAGGTCCAGTTTCTTAGATAAGAGCAATGGCCTAATGAAGGGAAATGGACAGCCACTACATTTAGCCTACTACTTGCATTTTAGCCAGGGGTTGTGTTCAAATATTTCTGAGCACAGGATAATACTGAAGAGTAATCTTACATCCTAGGCAAGTGTGTTGATGGCTGATTGAGAAGGTAAAGAAATAAAAGTCCCTGGGATGTCAAGTCTAGTCCACTGCTACTGGGGACATTATGGCACATCTCTCTTTCCATCAGCTGCACAAGGGTCTGAAAACTGGAGGCTTCAGCTTGCTCTGAAAACAATCTTTCGACATACTGATTTTTTAACTTATTATTTTTTAAAGAAATGACAGTAAAGTAAGTTTTGATTCAGCCTGAACTGAGTTTTTTCAAACTTGAATAGTGCACCAATAACTCCATTCTTCCCAGACTCTCACTCACTGTTGCAGGATAGGCATGTCATTTAGCCCTCTGAATGACAGCTTCTCTGTATATAGAATGAATCCTGTCAACCCTTCAGGAAAAGCAGCTCAATTTCAGGTTCAGGAGACATTACAAAGTCCTTAAGGAAGGGTGGAAAGTGTATTACACACTGATGGGCTGTGCTGTACAAGTTAACTGCATCAAAACCCACTACTATCCTCTTGCAGTATCTCTTGCAATGGTTTATCTCTGCTGCAGAGGCCTGGCCACACATGAACTCTTTCAGGTGCTGAGGACTGTTGCAGAAGAGCTGATCTATACAATTTTGTATAGAAACACTACAAGCAGAACTGATTGTAGTGTGGTTTGCCAGCACACAGCCACTGAGGTCAGCAATGCAAGAGAACAAAGAGGTATCAGCTTTATTCCTACCTAGTCTCCCTTCTTGGACACTTTCACATAATGCAGCTCAGAACCGTGGAAACCAATGCAGTCATCAGTATTTTGCTATAATCTGCTCCAGGAACAGAGCAACTCACAGGCACTTGGTGTGGAAGGATTCTCTTCCCTTAGTCCCTGAGCCAATTCCTGTGCTGTGCTCTCCAAGAGAGCCTTCAAATAAATTTACTCTTTGTATTCAAAGAATTAGATACCTCTCTTCATCCACTTCCAAGATGAGTGAAATGGAAGCCTGTCACTTCATATTTATTTCGATTCTCACCCTAATCAGGCGAGACTTTTATTCGGGCCAGCTTTCTAAACAGGCTGATAGCACTACACCAAGTTTCAGCTCTTCATCCTTAGGCCATTTAAAGAAGAAGAGCAGCATGTAATGATAATGTCGGTGTTCAAAAAGCAAAAAAACAACTTCAAAGTGCTGTGACTAATTCTGTGCAAACTTTGCTGTGAAAGGCACTCCAGTACACTGCAGCTCAGGATACAAGTAAAGGCACTATTCCATTGCTAAGACTATACTTGGATACACAAAGATTTGCCTGTAAAAGAGCAGAGGAATTGCATGTAATGGAATGAACATTGTTTTTAAACCAGCCCAACTACTCCTGAGTTTAAGTCATGTAAAGGAAAACCAGGACACAACTGAGTCTATTGGAAAGGAAGTGGTGTTAATTTTTTCTAGCATTGGACAGCACATCTAGTTTTTCTGATGTCCCACCCAAAATCTTAGGTTATTTACAGGAAATCGTTCTAACAGCTTTCCTTAAAAGTAGACACTTTGAATCCTGCTAATTATTAAGAAACTGATCATAAAGACTCTGCAATCCCATTTTCTTTTTCTGCATTGTGGATTTAAATATTGCGTAGGGCAAACTTGGCAGCCACACAGGGAATCTCATTTAGAGAGATTAACCTGTGAACACAGAGAGATCTGGAGGGTCTCTCTTTGTCCACTCCTTGATGCACAGGATTTAAACAGGAATAATTATATTCAGCAAGCATAAAAACACACACACACACACACACACAAGCTTAAAAACTAAGATATACATGCATTAAATGAGGCAATGCCTCATCCAGAACAGACACTCCCTCAGCTGTTTGTTTTCCTTTTATTTTGGTTTTACATTCTAATGATATATAAGAAGTAGAAGAAATCACAGGTGGTAAGCAGATTTGAGCTAGAGAACTGATTTCAAGGGAAAACATTTTTTGTTCTTATACAAACAAATATAGTGATTAATGTTGATTTCTCATGCTTCCCAAGTTGTCACTGGTGAGCAAGGAGCAAAGGGTCAAGGCTGGCCATTTGTATTCAGATAACATTTGAAAACATAAAGGACAGTCTCCAAACTCCCAAATGTTTTCTAGATAATCCAAGCTGCTCCACCCAAAATAGCAAAAAATGAAAGTCTAGATCGCACATATTTAGCAAAGCAGGTTATCACATGAAACAAAACCAGAAAAACCTGTTCCCCATGGATGCCACACAAACATCAGCCCTTTGCTCAGAAGGTCTTGCCCAAAATTCAGCCGAGATCTGAATTTCTTTGAACTAGACATAGACTGATGTGGCAGAGAGGAGGGCAAAGAAGGAACAGTAAGCAGCTAATCTAGTATTTTGTAATGATTGACAAAACTACAGTTATTTTTGCCATGGCTGGACTGAGTCCTAAGAGAAAGTCTTGCTAAACTATTCTGCCCTGCCCAAACCTTTAGGGAAACCAAAGCAGGCAGGTTTCCCTTCCCTCCGAGCTGACTCCCTTTCCCCCCACAGAGTGCACCTGGGCTCCTGGTGCCACACACACCCTGGGGCCCTCAGCAATGGAAACAGCTTCTCTGCTTCTCACAAGCATCAGCCCTTGCTGGGAATAGAGAGCTTGCCAGGCAGAGATAACAATACAGCAAAGCTTTGGAGGGAAGAAAGAAGCTGGCTACATCACAGCCAACATGAAGAAAGATCCTCCTGGAACTATTCCAGCTATTCTCCATTTAAACATTCAAGCTTTTTCTCTCAGCACTCTTTCCACACTCCCCCCAGAGATCTCATGCTATTCACGGTGGAGTCTAAAGTCACCTGCTCTTAGCTGGGCTTGGCACTGACTACCAAAAGTGCTGCTTAGAAGATACAGAAGCAGAGAGAAAAGTTGAAAGCAAAACCTCTGACAAGTAATTCTCACCCCCACGCCCACATACATTTATCCCTCGTAATTCCCGGTCCATTTATACACATTACTTCCGCTAAAGAAAAGTAAATCCGGTGCCAAAACATAGCTCTTTGGTTAAAAAAAGTGTTATATTCAGCAGAGGCTTTAACTCTAGCATACTAAACACAGAGTCATTAGGATTTAACGCTATTGAAATGGAAATCGAGACAGAAACCTTTCCAGTTCTTATACTTCACTTTGGAATTGGAAGAGGACAACACCAACTGTAATTGCATTAAAAGATCCTCTGGAACAACATGCCCTTGATAGAAAGTACTTGGAAGCATGAGGCACGACATAAGCTCTTGCTGATGTCTTCCAGCATCAGGCAGCAAGGAAGCTGACACCCTGCTAGGGACAGCATTACAGCCTTGCTGCCCAGCAGAGAAAAGTCAGCAACAAAACAGAGCAACAGGGGCTGTCAAGGCGATGATGCTTCTCTCCATCTCAGCAGACTCTCACGGCGCAGCTCTCTCCAGTGGCTCAAGGCAGTGACAGTTCTTTTCCCAGGCTCTGTCCTTGTGCAACCCCTACAGGGCATGACAAGGTGCCCAGTCCCTGGCAGCTGTTTCCATATGCCTATGGCTCAGATCTCTGACAAGGGATTCTGGAATGAGACTTCTCTCCCAGCATAATGAGGTCTTTAGTCATTAACAAAGGAACCTTCTGAGGCAGGATTCCAGCTGTGCCTGAGATCTTGCCTCCGCAGAGATTATTTTTTTCCAGCATACAGGTTTAGTCTGAGGAGAAAGGGAAAGGGTTGCTTTTACCAATCCAGGGATTTTCAGTTGCAGCAGTTGAAGGTTTCTGTTTACTCTTAGATCAGGGTAAGAAATCTCTTGCTTCTCCTTCCTGCCACTTCACAGCTGCCGGTTGAGCTTCTGTGCTTGCCGCTCCTTTGCCTCAAAGGCAAACTTGGTGTCCTGCAGCTGGGCAATGGCCTCCTTGGCCTCCTTCAGGTCCTGACAGATGAGCTCGTACTTCTCTGTCAGCTCCCTGTTCTCTCGGCGCAGTTCCTGTACCACCTGGTTCACCTCCTCCGTCTGCTTGGTGCAGTGGATCTTCAGCTGCTCTACCTCAGAGAGCATGATCTCCATGTTCTTGACCAGTGACTCCAGTTTCTCTTTGGACATGGTGTCAGGATCGGTTCTGTTCAGTATGCCCAGGCCAAACCCAAAAGGGACAAAGAAAGCCACCCTGTGCAACATGCACCAGGACGTCTGGCAATCACAGTCTTGTGGTGTCTTTTTATACTCCCTGCTGCTCATCCTCCTCCCTTCCCTTTCCTTCCCCAAAGTGTCTCTAATCTTCTTTGCTTGGTTAATCTACTTATTTTTATTGCGTTGTAGAAATCGACTGAAGGGCTGACAGCCCTGCAGTAACATATGTGCTGTACAGCAAAAGCCAGAGCAATAATGAGACTCTGTGCAGCCCGTCCACAGAAAAACTGCTTTCATCTGAAGAATTCTCTTGGGAACCCTTTGCAGTTCCCATTAAAGTACAAAGAAACCTCTTCAAGCCAGACGCCTACTGCAGTCCTGTGCACCCAGTCCCAAGAGCACAGCCTGACTTTCATCTTACACTGTATTGAGGTGAGCAAGCTTACAGCAATACAAATCATGTATAGGCAAAGAGAACTAACCCCAGTTTCTCTTCCTCTCTCCTAATCTTATGTTTGGGCAAGATGGAAGGAACAAAATATAAAATTCCTGGGGTTTTTCCCAGGAGAAAATCTATCCAACAACACATGCTGCAACAGCCTCTTCTTCTATTGGAAGCAGTCACAATGGTTATCTTAGTCAGTGGCAACTGCAGTGACTGGGCCATACACCACTGGAAGGTGCCTTGTGTTCTGTTAGGGACCTGCAGGCTAGAAATTTTAATCCCTGGTACCCCTTTGCCTCCCTTCTGCTCCATCAGTAACACTGGCCCCAGAATTCACACAAAAACTTACTCCTGTACACACCTGCCACCCACAACAGGGTGGCAAATGGCTGCTGAGCACTACTGAACTTGTGAGAATCAGGACTGAGACATGCCAGTCTCCACACCCTGATTACTCAGGTCACATCACACAGCAGGGTGATCCCAGCAGCCACAAGGGATTAAGTGAGTCTGGCCGACTTTCTGAAGTTTGACCCAGACTTTCTTATGTATCCAGTTAATTAATGCACTTGCCCAGACAATAAGAATCATTAATTAGCCAAGTATCTGATGTAACAATATCACCCTTGAGACACTAATTTGTCCAAGGTGATATTGCATGTGGCTCCCCAGGAAGGAACCCATGCTATTTAGCACTGATTGTCTGGCCAGGGGGCACAGACCGTGGCAGAGACAAGAATGCAGGTTTGCTCTTGGGGAACATGCAAACTAAGGACAGAAAAGCGTGTCTCTCCTCTTCCTCCCCACATCAGGAACATTTCCTTCAGGCCGAGTCTGCACCTTTTCAGAAGCCTTCAAACCGTTGTACACACCCACAGAAAGGCAGAGTCTCATTTGCCATACAGCACATAGACATGGATCTCTGCTCACTGTATTCCCCTCACAGAATTACATTCCAGTGCACAGTATTGCATAATGGCCTTTTACTCTTGCATGCTGTTTTGCAATTCCAGTTCCCCTTAAAAGAATCCTTTAGTGCCATCACATACATTCAATACCATATTGAGAGAGAATACACGTGTTCATTGGAGACCTCCCCCAAATATATTTTTCCTTCACTTTTCTCCACAAAACGTTGCTTTTTCCAGCTACAGAAAGTTTCAGATGCTTCATCTCACAACTCATTGCCCCTTCTTCCCTGCTAGGCTCAGAGAAATAAAGCTCTTTCTTCCAGGAAATTTTACATCTCCTCCAGCACTGGATGAAAACACTGCTGGATGCTGGCCAAGCCCTGACAGTGTTCAAAGGCCTGGGACTTCTCACAGCTGGAGGTTAAAGAGTTGCTCACAAAGCCAGCCATCCTACTGCCTCTCACACAAGTGCACCAGCAGACCCCTCTCATCCTGGCAGATGGAGCACTTTGCACCACACTTTGAAATGAGCAGAGTGACATCCTTCAGATGAAAAGAGAGTGGGAGAATCTAAACATAATTAGAATATGTCCTAAAGTCCTTGAAGAAACATTTGCACTGGCTGTCAGCCCAGATCCCACGTGATGCACATGGCACTGGAATAGGCTGGAACACGCTGCAGCATTACAAAACAGCAGGTCTTCATTAGTGAGGAATCTTCCCTGTCTCCACAACTGTACACGCTGCACCCAAACAGTTTAAATCACACAGAATTACAATGATGCACAAAGGGAGTGCCACAGAGGCCATCCACTCGGATATCAGTAATTGATCCATCATCTCTCGCTGTCTCACACTCAAAATTATTTAAGTTGCCTTGGATACGGACAGAATCGCGGCAGCAGAACGGGGGTAAGAGACACTACTGAAATAACAATGTAAAGTGAAAACAAGGAATAGCATGAGAGGAGTTTCTGCAAAGATAAGGGAATTGTTACTATGCTTGGTTTGATTTAAAATATTATTTGATGGAATAAGAAGTGGGAATTAAAAGTGTGCTCATGAAGATTGCAGTGGGAGAGTGATGCAGAAATCACTAGACCTGCTGTAGTTCCTTACCTTTAGTCACCACTGGGCTCCACTATTGCAGACAAACTGGGGGAAGAGGCAAACACCAATAGTGAATTCAGATGGGGAAAAATGCAGAACAGCACACCTGATAAAACAATTCAAATCACAAGAATTCAGTGCACATGGACACATGGCAAACAGCAGTCTTAGGAGTATTGGGGAAATAGCAAGTTAAGAGAGAAATTAGTGACGACATAGCTGGGGAAAATAATAAAGCACTGCTAGACTGCATTACATAGAGGCAGCACACTGTAAGGGAATGAGGTAGCTCCAGCTTCTCCCTCCACCCTGCTGGAGGAAAAATGTAATGTTTTGTTCTGGACTTTTGTCATAAAGGAACCAAGAAAAAGTTTGAAACTTAGACAAATGTTCAGAGAAGATACTGATATCAAAAAATGTGAACTCTAAGAACCAGTTTAAGAAGGACTGAAAACTACATGGCAAGGTCTTTCTAGGACTGTTTTGCAATCATGTCCAGGTCCTCTGCATGTTCTAGGAAAGCCAGCTCAGCTGGAAGAATATTTCTGTAATTACTAAGGGCCTGACTGTGCAATTGCAATTTTGAAAACACCAGTGATTTGTGTGGTCTCAGCCAAATGGTGCCTCTCTTGTTATTTTATAGCCATATTAAATCAGGAAAAATTAGTGTTAAACTTCTCACTACAGTACATGCTACATTGAGAGACACCGTTGACAAATCTATCAGCTCTTTTGTGCATGTTCTTTCTCTATTCTACCTTTGACTCTACATATGGGTTTGAGATACAGGAAAGAAGGAAACACAGAGCTAGTTAAGAACAAAACAGGGGAACAACCACTGGGAATACCCACTCCTGCTCTTGTGGATGGGAGGAAAATTGTAGAAAGTGGCACTGGTAGAAGTGAAACTTCTTGTGCTTTTCCATAATGGGTGGGAGCTACATCATCTGACTACAACACCACACTCAACTATGCTGGTTTTAGCACTAGAAGCAAATGGCAGTATGAGGCTGCCAAGCTGAGGATGGTTCATGTGAGACATACTTGTGCTTCTTCACAGGTCTCTGAGCCAAAGAGAATCAACCTCTCCTCTCACTCAGAAGCACACACAAGCCAGAAATGCAGTTTCCCCATCATGTTCATACCTCTGAGAGTCTGTGGAGACACAAAAATCATACTCTTCCACTATCTGTCTGAAAGCAGATGTGTTCCAGTTTCTAGTGTATCTAACAGGGGCCCTGGGAACATTTGAGGAAAAAATCATTAAGCTACCTCACTCTCTCTTTGAAGTGTTCCCAGCAACACGAGAGGGACAATACACTACCCTAGAATTTTAAATGGGAAGAATGGCTTTTAAATAACTGCTCAGGCTGAAAAAGCAAGCCAGTTGGTACAAACCCTGCAAAATAAAGCTTCACATACCTTATCTTCTCAGGCACATACTTGGATTGCTGTATCTGCTTCTGGTTTTTCCAGTCATGGACACAAAAGTACAATGCAAGTATGCTCACATAACAGTTGTGGGAGACAGCACTGGAGTCTCTTAGTAGATAGCTTAGGGTTATCATCCCCAGCTAACAATGGTCATTATTTTAATAATTGATCTTTTTTTTTTAAAGACATATAGTATGCCACTAACTGTAGTGAAAGCATTAGAGCCTTTCAATCTGTTCTTCCTTGCAGCCTTTTCATTTATCCCTGATTTATCCCCAATGGTATGTCTAACAGCCAGTGCAGCATTTGCAAGTTCTGTGCTTCACCATCTAGGAAGTCTACTTGGGTAAGTGCATTTTATACAAAATCATTACAAGATGAAGTATAAAGAGCTCTCATCTCTATATTCATAGTAAAACCACTTGAAAAAAACAAAACTAAAACAACATAAAAACCACTAAAGACCAAGCAGCACCTGGAGGCACTGACCATTTCTGCACCAGAGTGGGAAACATTTGTCCCCAGCTATTCAATTTGTTTCTAATAAAAGACAAACACCATTGTTCCATGTGTCAAAATACTCAGCACTGTGTAAGACATTGACGTAATGATGATCTCATCCTGCAGAGTTTAGAGACTATTGATAAAATCTGCTCTCTTATTAAAACAAGAGATTTAATTTTTGCCACTATTGTAAGCATTAACCATATCTGATGCAATTTGGCAGAATTCGAGTTTAGCTGCACATAAAACGACATGATTTACAGGTTTTGATCTAAAATACTGCAGCAAAAGGATACCTACCAAAATTGTGATCAAAATCCTTGACACAAATGAGAATAATATGTCTCAATAGTGTAAGTGTTGAGAGAGGTATTAATGGACATAGAGGTACCTTTTTCCACTCTGCCTCTATCTACTCATCAGCCAGATCAAAACAATAAATTCAGCATAATAACAGCTCAGTAAAACAAAAATTGATACCTTTAACATTTAATTGATACCTTAGTTATTCCCAAACTGGGTTGATTTCTCCTTAAGAAATCAACTGCATAACAAAAATACCAAGCAGTGACAGGTGACTTATATAAATTTAAAAAACCCCCTCCAACCCTTTATTAGGATTTTTTACCATCTAAGAAGAGGAAGAAACTGTTCCCACATGTTATAAAACCATTTAATATTTGAGGTGAGAAAATTACCAAAGCAGGACAGCAATGAATCCTTCAGATTAAAGCAAAGAGAAAAAAAAAATTAATTACTATTTTTAAACGTTAAGAATATTTCAAAACAAAAGCTCTTCCTAAAATAAGAAATGGCTTTGTTCAGAGTGTCAAACTGGAAAATTTGCAAAGCCCCTCTAAACAGTTACACAAGGAGTTCTGCTGGGAAGACATCCTCCATGGCACCTAACCACATTTCTGGTGAGAAAACTACAAGGGACATCTCCTGGGGACCACAGGGCATTGTCCAAGGGGCTTTTAGCCCTACACCTTGGCCTGAGGGGGTGCTCCCTCTCCAGAGAGCCTGAAGTCAACGCTGTGAGAAGAAAGGGGAAAGAAGAAGGAACCATCTTCGCTGTCCCTTAGAGCAGACTGGGGCCTGCCAGCATCTCCACAGCCTGCAAGGGCAGATCAGATGCACAGGATTCAAATGATGGTCTCATAAGTCAGTGAGCAACACACCCTGAGGAGTAATTAGATCTGATGACAACACAACAGTCAATGGTTTGCCTAACACATCTTTCCATGTCACGTTGAATTAAGCGTTGCTAGAAAGGAGGGGAATGAGCATCAAACAATCATCCATAATCAAAACTTAATAGAGAGGCAAATATATATTTCAATTTGTAAATAAATAGTCTTAGAAACATTCTTTCATATATTCTGCAGTGTGATTTTTTCCTAAAGACTGAGTGTCCATCCTGACAGAACATGCAGACTTCAGAAAAATAAACAAGTAAAAAACGCAAACAGGAAAACAAACAAGTAAAAATTCCCAAACTGTTGCTATTGTTCAGTACACATGAACTGAAATACTGGTTCAAAGAAAAGAAAAGATGCCCACTGATTATTTGCAGGACATGGGGTTATGCAATCTGGTCCTGTAACCAGACTACACCAAACAAACTGGCAGTGGCGCAGATGTCAGTAATTATTGAGAAATTTGATCTGGTGAGAAGAAAGGCCCCTTTTAGTTCTAGATACATGTGAACAAACACTCACGTCATTTTTGGTTCAGGATGCCAGATTCTATTATAATGATTATTTTGACATGACATTTAAAACTCTCCTTACCCAGCTAAACCAATCTCCAAAGCACAGCCGAAGAACTTCTCACTTGTCTGCAGGTTTCCTTTGACTACCTGTTGTACATTTAAGAATCAGTCAGTCTGCATTATCCAAATACATCAAGGAAGTTTTAATTGTGTTCATTATTCAGCAATATAAAAGTACGACTCAATGTTGATTCAGAAGCCTCAGAGACTGTAAGGAATGGAAGCATTCAGGATGAAAGGACTTCCTCAAAAAGGATGCATTTAAACTGTGGGAGAAGCACAGTATCAGCAAGCCCTTGCTGAGGAACTACCTAGGAACAGTTTCATTTAACCATGACAAGTTGTCAATGTGAACACACCGGTATAAATGAAGGCTGGCTTCCCAGATGACTGTTCTCCTATCAGCTTGTCATAAGATCAGTCTCTCAGCAAATCTCAAACACTATCAAAGTAGACAAAAAGTACTAAATTTTCTAGGGGCAACAAGTAGCATCTTCTCAGTACTGTATCCCTAGCTCCCTGTCACATAAACAGCCTTGACAATCTTTAAGCAGATTATGTACACAACAGCTTCATCTCCAGAGGAAGTGGGATTAAAAGGTTTATTGCTACTATGACAACAGCCAGGTTCTGCTGTTCTTAAAATAGTTTTGAAACCTTAGCAGTGACTGGAAATGCATACACGCCTCCCCTACAGGATTCATCATGTACTAAATACAGTCCTCCAAAAAGAAATCATTTTATAACAGTCTACTTTTTTCAAGTATATATTTTTATCGTGCTCTTTAATCCCTTGTTACGAGCACTATGAATAGAAAGCAGTAAAAAAGGCACAGTGCTGCCATGTGGTTGTGATTACAGCTTTAGAAGTGATTATTGCTGTGTGCTAGCTGCAGACACCAGGACAGGCAAACAATAATCACTCCCTTGCAGCACCTCTGCACCGTGGGGTCTCAACAGGCCTCTAGCTGCTCCATGCTGCCATTTTTGTCCTTACAAATGTTCCCCTTGATGCCCACAGGTATGCTGTCTAAGTCTGAATTAATTTCTCCCTCATAGGAACAACTGGATGTATAATTTGTCACACAGTTCATTACCAAACTGTATCAGTGAGGCCGTGGCCAGCGTGCAAGCGTGCCAGTAACTACATGGTAGCAGGACCCTCTTCACTCAAGTATGCTATTGTATCAGTGATTAGCATTTTGTTACTGAGGATGGTTAAATGAACCATTGATTCAATCAAATATGCAGCTGCTACACTCGATGAACATCCAGCTGTGCTCTGAGGCATTCTCCAAGTACATTCATGCTGACTCGTACAACAAAGCCAGCAAGAAGTACAATGTTTAATTCTGACAGCAGCATCTGACCCAGATCAAAGTGGGTAACCCTTATCTAACACTATTGAAATCAGAAAATTAATATGAACGCAGAAGTCTATTCATTATTCCAGTCAGTTTAGATTAAAAGCATATTTCAAACCAAAGAAAATTCAAATTGAATCCAATTACATTGGTACTATCCACCAATGTTGCTTGATGCCAAACTGAAATCATCTTTCCTGCAGCATATCATGATTTAAAGAGGAGAGAAACAAATACAGGTTGTAAAACTCAGGAAGCAATTGATTGTTTCCTTACCCAATTCTCAGTTCTGTTAGTCCCTGCCAATGAAGACAGAAGCTTTTCTCTATAGAGTCCACAAACTCCTGACATTTCAGGCCAGAATGTGGCCTTAAACATAACATTAACTGAGATTTCTTGGTAATTAAAAAATACCTAGCAGTTACTGCTATGGACCAAGCTGAGTTCTCCACGAGAGCTGATGCTGTCAATAAAGGAATCTTACTTACCTATCCCCAGAAGATTACATTTAAAAATGGAAGTAAGAAAACACACAGGTAATTAAATCAGCATATTAGATTGTAGTTCCAAATTGAGTATTCAGCCTAAGATAAAATTCTACTACGTTGCAGCTGGTCAGACCCCAGCAGGTCTGGGGTCACTGATGCGTGAGGTCACTCTTCCCCAGATGGAGGGCTTTGTTTCCCTTGTAAAACTTCATGAGATTGCTTTCCATCCAGTTCTCCAGCCAGTTGAGGTCCCTCTAAATCATTGTATAGTCATCTGGTCTATCAGCCACTGCTTCCAATTTTTGTGCCATCTGCAAACTTGCTGAGGGAACACTCCTTTTCCTCATTCGAATCATAAATGAATAAAGTGAACAGCACTGACCTCAGGACTGAGCCCTGTGATACACCACTAATGATTTGCCTCCAGCTGGATTCTGTGCTGCTGATCACAACCCTCTGGGCCTGAGCACCGGGGCAGTTTTCAGTCCATCTCACTATCCCCTTATCTAACCTACACTTCATCTGCTTGTCTCTGGTGAGGTTATGGGAAATGGTGTGAAAAGCTTTACGAGAGTTCAAGTAAACAACATCAACTGCTCTCCCCTCATTGAGCAAGACAGCCAGCTCATTGTGGAAGGCAAAAAGGTTGGTCAAGCATGATTTTCACTTTATAAATTCCTGCTAGTTACTCCCAATCATCCTCTTGTCCTTCATGTGGTTGGAAGCGCTTTCCAGCATGATTTTCCATGTCAACTTCTCAGGGACTGGGACAAGGCTGAGCAACCTGTAGCTCCCCCATTCTTCTTAAAGGCTCCTCTTGAGGATAGGACTTAAATTTGCTCTCTTCCAGTTTCCAGGAGGCTCTGCTAGCTGTTATAACAATTTACAGGCAATTGAGAGCGGCCTTGCAACGACATCAGCCATCTCTCTTAGCACTTATGGATGCAACCTGTCAGGCTTCACACACTTCAGTACATCCAGTTTGTCTGCAAGCTCCCCAAGCTGACCTCTCCCACCAAGATCGTCTACCTTGTTCCAGGCTTTCCCTTTGGTCTCAGTGATATGGGATTCCTAAAAGCCAGTCCCACCAATAAAGACTGAGGCAAAGAAGGCAACAAGTACCACGGCCTTCTCCATGTCATTTGTCACAAGGTACCCTGCCCCATTCAGCAGGGGTGGGGGAGAGGGGCACCTTTATATCCCAAGTCTTCCTTTTGCCGTTATGTAATTGTAAAATGCCTTCCCATAATTGTAGAACGTCACTTCTTCTTGCCCTTTACATTTCTAGCCAGATGCAAATCTAGAGTGGCAGTTGCTTTCTTAACACTATCCCTGCAAGATCAGAAAACAGCTCTGCTCCATCTGCTCATCTATCCCTGCTTCCACCTCTTCTCCACTTCCCGTTTGGGCTCAGGAGCTCCTTGCTCATCCACACAGGAGCTCCTTGCTCCTACCACCTGTACTTTACTTTCCACTTGTCAAGGTGGACCTCTCTTTAGGTCTTTCATGCAGACACAGAGGTTAACTCCCCCCCACCCCCCCCCAAAAAAAACCCTCTTCAAGTAGAAGTTAGTCAACTTGAACAAGTTTCAACTTTGCAGTGAATACTTTCCCAAAACAATGAAAAAAACACCAAAGCTCCATTTCAATCATATTGATAAGAAATCAATTCCAAAATAACAACACACAGCACTGTTCATGAAGTGTTTCTTACTGAACACCCTATGTATCTTTCCTGGTAATCTTCATTGTGCCAGCTGGTGTTTTAAGTATAATCTCATTTTTTGTGCCTTAATTATACCTTATGGGAGCTTTTGCAAAAGGCTTTGACTGACTTTTTAAAGAAACACAAAAAGTAGCTTTTAGAATAAAGTAATTCTATAAAAACTAGCTGAAGCTCTATTGCTAGGGAATATGGCAGCTACTTAAAAGCCTTAAGAAAGGAATCTTACTCATTAAACGTCGAATAAAAATAACTACAGCGCTTATGCCTCCAAGAGCTTTAAGTGATGGCTTTAAAATAATGTAATAAAGGCAAGATGAATCAGGATCCATGCAACTTTTATTTTAATAATTAGACAAATACAGGAAAATTTGCAATAATTATCAAAACCGTATCTTATCAAGAACCGGAAAGGTGTTTAAAAAACATTCACATTCAATTCAGGTTATGTACAAACCAGTGTCTGTAAAAAAGAAAACAGCAAATGCTTTGAGTGTAAAAGAATTCCATTCTAGTTCATGTTTCAACATTTCCAATGACCAAGTTACCACTGAGATGCAATCACAGTGAAGACATGTTCCACAGTCTATTAAACCTGTTTCAACAGCATTGTCAGAAGTAATTTTTGAATAAAGCATTTTGATAAGTTTTGCTGAACAGTACCATCCACCCAAAATTTACTCCTGCATATTTAACCCTTGACTGCACTAATGGCAGAAGAGTTGTCCTCTACAGGTCCAGAGTACATGAATTTATATCTCTATAGGTACAGATATATATCTACATATCTGAGAAGCACCAGCCTCCCATGCCTGAAATAGCCTGTGTCTGCTTTGTACACTGAGGAGATCAGCCATTTTAGTGGAGCACAGCCCTTAATTTTTTTGGCTCAAAAAAGTCATCATCCAGCCATCTAGAACTATCCTTAATGTGTTGCAGTATCACATTCTTACACCTTCAGGATGCACCTCACACAGAAGACATTTGAATTTGAGTGTGACCATAACAGACATACATGGGTACAACAACATCCTAAGCCTTTGCTGTAGAACCAACTTCCAGGGGTCTCTTTCTTTGCCCTGGATTAAATCCCCCAACAGAAGGAAAGAAAAAAAAAAGAAAAAAAGAAAGAAAAAAAAAAAGAGAAAAATGGAAGTGCCTGGATTTTAGGAAAACTATTATGTCTTCTCATTTATATATTGAATTGAATCTTAGCCAAAGAAGGAGACCTATTGATGTAAGTTGAATGGGGAGAGAAAGCTGCTGTGATAGGCAGTTTCAAATTATGAACACTGGAACAGCCACACAACAGTTACCAGTCAATCTGCCTGAGCACAGAAGGGATGGATCTGCTCAGGTTACAGCATAGTTCTTTCAGAGCTACAGTCTAATGTGCTGTCATTAACATACTAATTTAATAATAATGGAAACTCTCTCAAAAATGCAGACTACTTATGAGAAATCTTTCAGTTACAACAATCTAAGCAAGGTGAATCACGACCTCAAATTAGATCAATGTTTCAAGACAAAGGAGAGGAAAGTGACACAACCTTCACACTTGTGTAGTAACAACCCAAATGCAAACAAAACCTACTGGCAACTGAACCTTATTTGGACCTATCTTCTGAGATAATCCTTAGCTGCAAGATGCCATCTGAAACATAAGATACCATGATTTGGCCTGAGAGGGTAAATCTAGAAAATTTCATCTGGTTTTTGAAGGTGTACCTAAGACGTGGTAATAAGCAGTGTACTTTAAGATAATAGCTGCCTATAAAAGCAATTTCCCTTCTAAATTTATTTTGAGATTCAAACACAAACTTGAACAGCTTCTGTGAATATAAATTTTATAGTCTCCACCACTGTAACTCTACTCTAGGTCAGAAATTAACACTTCAGAATAACAGAAGCAGCTCTGGGAAGTGGAAGACTGACAATTTAGTGTTGGAAGATTCTGAGCTCTTCCTTGGGTTGTACATCTAACACCCATTCAAGTATGTGAAAAGGCTTTTGTACATTTCTACAGATTCTAAAGCAACTCTTAAATGAGCTAATGCTCCCCTGGTGGACACTGAAGCCAAAAAAGAAATAAGAGGGACGACTTGTGCATTTAAGTAACAACCCTTAACTGAGAGCCTGCTCAGATATCCAAATGCCAGTGATGTCAACTCCTAGCAAACCTCTTCTATACAATGGAACTATAGTTGGGATGCCCAATAAAGCACACAAGGGTATTTTCTGAGATATAATGCTCAGGAAAGGGACAAGTTACAATGGTATAAAAACAACTCAAAGTCTCATTAAAAAAAAAACCCAAACACAAAAACCGACCAAAAAATGACAACAGAAATCCCTAAAACTCTCACCAACCAACCTGTTTTAAATCAGACTTCACTGCAACAAAATATGGAACAGTAATTTAAGCTAGAAAACACAAACAAGTTTGACTTGAAAAGTCACTGTAAGCAATTTTGTTATAGTTGGTTTATTAATGCTATCCACAAGGAATCACCACAAATGAGATGAATAAAAATACTGTAGATGAGACAAGACAATGTATTTTATGAAAATGAAAATGTAAATGCTAACACTACAGTTAACAGGTCATACTGGAAAGACATACATTAACAAGGACAATCAAAGAAAGCCTTTCTTGGTTTTAAAACACATTTATACATCACAGCCCTTCTTTTTATATTTGGGCAATGGTTGGTGAGCATCTCTAATGTTTCAGTCCTATGAATCTATAGGCACTGAAACAAACCCCAGGAAAAAAGGTAAAAGGAGTTAGTGTCAGGATTTTGACAGTTGCTCTACTTGGCAAAGACTCCACTATCAAGATGCAAGTAAAACAGAATGCCCATCCACCACTCCCTATGGTTCCCAAGAAAAAACATTACTTGTACACAGTAAGAATTTATGTCAAAACCAACTTCATCTCACTCATCTCATTTCCAAGCAGTTACTCAAAAATGAGTTCTTTCAAATGAAGAAATCAGAGTTTAGCCGTTTTAAGGTTTGAACAGACTCTTCTTATATGAAGTTCAAAATCTCCTACCTTCTTCTCAGTGATATTGAATTGTCCTTCATTTTGCCAATCACCAGTTCCTCACGAGAGAGGTAATTAAAGTGAAGAGGCTCATAAACTTTGTTCCTTAGTAACACTAAGCAATCTCTCACTTAAGTATCCTCACCAATAAAGATACTGCACAAAAAACCATCCTTGCCAGCCTGAGGTGTTAGGCAGCTGAGTGACCAATATTTAGGTCAACAGAACTCTAAACCATGCTTTTGATGACCAAGAATTTCAGTGATGCAATAGAAGAGCTCCTAATAGCACTTTGATCTCTAGATCTGGCAAGCTAAACTCCATCTGGGAGTGCTGCAAACGCCTACTTATTTCGTAAGAATGCCAACAGAAGGAACATCCACCAGTGATGCAGTCCGTGCTGTTAGTGACTATTTTCAAATGCGGGGTTTGAAATGGCGTTCTAGCAAAATGATTTGCAAGGGCACAAAGAGTAAGTCCCGAAATTGCTTTTTAATGTAGTTTATTAACCTTTTAAAATGTAAGATCCAATTTAGGACCTTATGGTCCTCTACTGCCAAATAATTCAGTCCAAGTCTAAGCAGCTACATAAACTGGAGGAGGTGTATGGAAGGTGTGCTCCATGCTCGAGAATACAAAGTATTAAAACTGAGAAGAGGCTCTAGTTCCAGTGTGGGGGAAAAAAAAAAGCTTTTAAATTTACTAAACCAAACACACTCAGGCACAGAGGCTATGAAGTCATGGAGCACTCTTAGAGTGACAGTACTTTCTCCCTTTATCAAATTGCTATGAAGTCCTTTCCTGTTACACAGTCGAGACTCCACTGTCAAAATATCACTGCTGAAGAAGTCCAGATTGGGCTCTCTCTCTTCAAGCAGTTACAGGGACAAGTTCCATGTGATTTGTCAGCTTCCTCTGTTAACATCAAGGAAGTCCTCAGCACCCTTAGCGCTGTGAAAACAATCAGCCTGTGGTAAGAGATCACATTGCTGGTGGAAGCATTAGCAATTTTCACACAGGTGGTCCTTACCAGAGATATGTATATCAGATGACCTCTGATATAACAGCACCTGGCTTAGACTGGCCATCAGGAAGAAGCCACTTTCACACAGGAAAACTCATATGGTGCCCAGTGCAGCAGTTGTCTCAGGAAAAAAAGCAAACCAAAAACCACCATTGGAGGAAGTTGTAATGATTCTGCCTTGGAATCTTGAGTATTTGACTTCAGTCTCGCTTGAGAACTGAGGGAAAAACCATTTTTCCTCCTCCCAGATTTGCTACAAATATCCATTTCAGCATCACGTCTGCTAGATATAAAACTGATGGAATGCTAGCTGGTCCATAAAGGGTTGCACCAAGTTATCTGTAGCAAAGTAAAAAACTAGCCCAAAGGTTATGGAGATTGGAAGAGCTGGTAAGGCCTTCTTAAAGATGGCAAGAAGCAGAAGTGTAAGGCACAGACCCTGAGGGGAAAGAAAAAAAACAAAACACAAAAAACAGGGAGAAATTAGGGAACTCTGACAAGCAAAAGGTTATATAAATATATATATATGTATAAATATTAATTCTCCAGGTTATGTTTTATGTCTTCCTAAACTAAATGCTTTAGTGACAGATGTACAACTAATGAAAATCCAGTTAAAGTCCTCACCATTTTTCAGTCTGGCCACTCAATAAACAACATCAAAGACAAAATGCAGCAATTACAACCTTGTCCTTGATGAACATTAGAAACTATCCCTATTATAATTTTACATTATACTCACAATTAATATGGCTACAAAACATGCTAAAGTTGTATTCCAGTCCCCACTTGCTGTTGCAGAGGCTTTGCCAACGAGGACACTGTAGAAAATGAAGTCTCCTAAACCGAGCTTTACTCCTCCTGCAAAGTGAATATATGGCAGCATAACTATCAGTCTACTAATATTACACGTCAGTAATTATCAAAGAATAATACATGTTTACATTAACTATTAACAAGACTTGCTAAAAATAACATTTTGTTTTCAAAATTAGTACCACTCCGGAATCAAGTGATAAACTCCTGTGAAACAAGATGGCTTAGAAACACTACACTACTCAATTAATACACCCTTTAATAAGAATTTGCCTATAGTTCTATTTTCCTGGGCATATAAATGCAGTATATTCAAACTCAGGTATCTGTAATTTTATTTGTGGAGGGGTGTCCACTTTTGGTTGTCTTGTCATAGCCAACAGAATAATGAAGATAAATTCTTTTTAACTGGCTGAGGGAAGGGAAAAAAATAAATCCCTTAGAGATGATGTATTATTTGCCAGCTAGAAACATATACACTGCAAAGTATTCCACTGCCTTCCCAGTTTTCCTAAAGAATTCTTATGCAGGTAGTTCTTAAAAGCACTTGTGTGTAAGTACAGAGCACATCACAGAGGCAAAATATCAACATACTTAGTCCAAGGCATGAGATTTAGGAAAATTCATTCTCTCTTATTCTTTTATATAGTAACTACCACCTTAGCAACAACTCTGGAAGCATGAGACTCAATTATTTCTGCAAGCACTGTGAGATTTCCTGAATGCCAGTTCACTTTCTGAGCTTTTAGTCCGAGATGTTAATTAAGAGAGGCCAGCATCAGGTGATCAGCTGTTTTCATGGATATTTTTTTGGCCTATTGATTACTTTCCCACCTCACTACAGTCCAGCTCAACACTCACTTTGGAGTTCCAAGAGGAACTAAGAACATCAAAATATAGGTGGATTTCTGACTGATTATGAATGCAGCAGGAGAGGGAAAGAAAAAGAAAAAAAGGGAGAAAATGCATAAAATAAAAAAGGCAACCCTACTCTCTTTCAACAGGCCTCCAATAAAAAGCTTAGAACAGTGCATTCATGAAAAGATCTTAAGCACTAAAACACACTTTAACTGCTGAAACAGACCTTGGATGCTCCAGACTTGTAGTAAACTAATTCTGGCTGACAAGTCTGACTGGATCATTACCACTGACTGCAGGAATACAGGAAGGAGAAAATTATTAGCCTGGCCAGATGAGAGTTTTAGTTAAATAATTAACTGAAATAGCTACTTTGCTAAAATTTTTGCATCTTAATGTTATTTTTTTAAGCTTTGGAAATTAAAAAGGATTTGCAGCATGCTGATTTTGGACCTTTTGAGACAAAGTAAATTTTAAAACTGTTCTTAAAATAGAAGTCTCTGTATTTTTAAACAGAGGAGCGCCTGATAATCAGAGGAAGCAGCTGCATCTGCTAAAATATGACAGCATCACATGGGAAGAGCAGTTTATTAGACAGGCACACTCTAATTTATTTAGAGCTTTGCAAATCTAATAGCAGCTTGAACTCCAACTGGAAATCATGAGTCTGTTAAAACAGGTATCTGAGTACTGATACCATACACTCTCCAAAGATATTTCACCTTAGCAAGATGCTGGAGAAAACTATGCAAGCCCATTGCATTCTGCATTCATTTCAGTCTTCAATCAGGTTTTAAACATTGCTTCTACCAAGAGGATTACACCAGGTTAATCTTGAGACATAAAAAAACTGGTAATGACTCCATTTACAGGGCCTAAAATCCAAAAGAGGTGATACACAGCAGAACACTGCATGAAAAAGACAAAGGCTAATGCAACTGACCATGTAATGGTCTGAAAACAGCTTGTGCAACAGAAGTTTTGAGTGTGTGTATCAAACTAAAGAGCAATTTGGCCAATATTACTAACTGCTGCACCAAAACGAAATGCTACCAAAAAGCAACACCACTATTCCTATGAGGCATATCAGTATTCATCAGGAGCAAGAGTACCTCTTCAGCTTGCTAATAGCTCACAGAATCCTGCATCTGTGCTCTCAGGATCCCTGACTGACTAGCTTCAGATTTAGTAAGCTTTTCAGACACAGTAGGACTCACGTTCTTCAGGGTCTTCACTTGACTGAGAATTACTGGGTAGAGCCTGAACAGCAGCACGTGATTCAGGTGTTGATTCAATGGGTCCTATTCTGTTGTCCCTTTGTTGCTGCCATTCCTGACTAAAGCCACCATCATCTGCTTCAGCATTTTCATTCTGGGTCCGGCTTGCTGGAGCTCAAAGGAAGAAAGGCATTTAAGACTCCTCCAAAAATGTACCTTCTAAAACATGAAAGTCTCTCCACATATAAGATCATAGAAGAACAAGATAGAAAGAGGTATTCCATAATACTTAGCAACATCTAACAATGGCACACACAGTCACAAGACATCCTCACATAGGATTTTAGTATTTACTTAAACAATCAGGAGTCAATGTACACTCTGCAGTCACAGCACCTACACTCTGCACTCAAGTCCTAGTGTTCAGGAGTACATCCACATGAAAGTGGAATTTCTGTGGTGACCTAACAAAGATCACAATTTAAGGAATAAACTCTCATCTAATATTTAATTAGCTTCTTTAGTTGACATTGACAGCTTAACTTTCCAGTAACATAGGAAACTTTACTGAAAGTTACATATACATGGACACCTTCAAACATGCAAAATTTAGAAACTGCACCCTGCTTTAGTAACATATGCAAACAAAAACAACCTCCACGTTTTAAACAGTATCTGCATAGCCAAAAGGGCTTGGCACATTTCTGTCTAATACAAATATAAATGATTTGTATTATACTATTACTATATCTTATCATTTGACAGGCAGTTGAGCTCAGTTAATACTTTTATATTGAGTCATTTCAACACCAACATCCCAGGTCCCAGAAGAATGAATGCAAGAACATTAACTGCACAATAAGCAAACAATATTTCAAATCTTGACAGATTCATCATTCTTAATTAGGCCTCCATGCTTTCACTCTTCTACAGCACCCAGGAGTCTTAAAAAACTAAAAGACAAGTATCCATAAACATGTATTCTAATAAAGTGACACAGGTTTGCCAAAGCAAAACTCACCTTGTTTATCGTAAGTGGAGCTTTTGGATTTCCGTTGGGCTTCTGGATCCTCCTCAGCCATGTTCACAAGCCATATCATTGTTGCTATCAAAAAAATCCAAACCACAACAGCATAGCTAATTCTATCTTCAGATGTATGAAATTCTGAGATAGTGTTAGCATCAAACCATTATTTCTCATTTTTCATGGGTTTTTTTCATGCAACTATCTTTTCCAACAATCAATTTTACTCTCATTAAAGCACAATAATATCTGGAACACAGCCAGTACCAGCAACAACACGTTTACAGAAACTGGTGAATAAAATTTTATTTCTACTAGATTTTGAAGAAAAAAGGCAACAGCTGTTGCCAGACAAATTACTTCTACATGAGAGGCTCACTCTGAAAATCAACAATTTCTTTACTTTTTTTTCATTAATTAATTCTTTTATCTGCAAGTAAAAAGGTCTCTAAACACTGTTAAGGAGTTATGTCAATTCACAGGCAGTATCTACATCAATTAATTATTCTCTGCCTTCACCATCACAAAAAATTCTCCAATCTGGAGGCAACCAAATGTTGTTACATATAAAAGGTGTATTTTAATTCAAGTTCTTGGTGTTAACCCCTCCTCTCACAAAACAGAGTAACAGGCAGCTATGCCACATTTTACTGATGCTGTGCAAGTGTAACAGGTAAAGAACCAGTGCCAGATAAAGAAAGTTCTCCCCTTTCTCCACTGTAAGCTTGTCCCTGAAGCAGCCAGTCTGCAGCACACTTCCTGCTTCCAAATACAGGCCTGCCTGGAGCACCAGTAGCATAATGACTTATGATTAGCCTCTCTCACTGTTATCCACGTGACTACAACTAGCAACATGAAATTACGAATCAGAAACAGTGGAATTATGTACTAATTGAAAGACAGGTCACAACAGCAAGTTTAATTCAATAGGTTATTTTTCACAACTGCAGGGAGAAAGAATTTACCAAAAAGGACAAATCATTGAGAAACCAGTCACACAAATAAGCCTCTTTCTAGTAATTTCTCACATTTCTTATACTAAGACACAGGTTATTTAAGGACTGAAAGCTGGTAAATATTTTCTGGAAACAATTGCTCCATTTGAACAGGCTTAATTTACAGCCTAAGGATATAGTACTTTATCCAAAACAAGGTCTGTTACCATTCTTCCTGTTTGTATTTTGGAACAAAACATGCTGGTTTTTATTTTGAAATGTCTGTCAGATGATGTTCCACATTTTTCAGTCCACAATGAAACAAAAACTGAGGCCCAAGTGAAAAGATCAGGAATTCAGCTGAAAAGCATCTTATTAAAACCCAGAAAAATGAGAAGATTGCTTCAGATGACTGGGTGATTGCAAGCTTAAAGAATTTAACAAAATGTACTTACAGGAGTAAATAAGTGCTGGAAAGAGAGTTTCATTTCTCTCTTGAGCTGTTTCAACTAACATGCGAAGAGGACCTTTAGGACACAGCACAGCAACCAAATCTGAAAGGAAGAGCAAACAGAGCTTACATCCCTGCAGACATAGTTACATTTTTTTCTGTAACACTTGGAGAGACCTGAAATAAAAGAAAATGCACCCTGAATACAGATTTTGAAGACAGCCACTGGCCACAATTCAGTATCCTACAGCAATGCTTTTTTAATATTCTCAGTTATGCAACCTATTTTACATATCACTGTAATATGCATACAAATTTTAAAACATTATATTCCTCACTTAAGATATTATGCAACTGCAAATGCATCTGTGCCTGTATGTTGACCTGTGAATAATTCAAGAAAGCTACTCTTCAGCTACCATCTTGGAAATCCCCAAGCTTGCCTCCTATTAGGAAAGCTTTTTGTAACCTAAGTTTAATGCCAAAAGAAATGTTAAGACAACTGGTGAGGCTTACTTAATTCCTGTGAAGCAGGCATATTGGGATAGAGAGCTCTAACATTGCTACTGCCTTTTGCACTTGTCCATTCATCATATGTCTTTAAATTAATTTGAAACTAAATCTGACACTGAAAGGAAGAGCTGATTTGTCAGGAGCTGTGCACTGCTCAGAGCAGGCCTTCTGCACCTGAGCCAACTGCCCTGGAACCACTGCTGGTCCCATTCATGTAAAGAATTCTTGGTGTGGGATGGCAGGCTTTGAAAACTTACATCCCCCTTACTCAAAACAACTACATCATGGTCCTGAAAGTTGATATCAAGTTATTTTGTTTTGCTATCACTGAACAGGCATCGCTATCACTGAATAAAGGCTGAAATGCTTGAAACACTCAGATTTGTTCCAGTTGTATGAAGGGTGGAAATGGAGCTGGGGGATGGGAAGTTTTTCCTAATGTGCTTTGTGATCCATGAGCATACACACAAGGGACAATTTTCCTCTCCCTGAAGAAAGAGGACACTTGAGGAGTACACTGATGTATAAGAGCTAATCAAATCTTATCAACTCCTGCACTTACATCTGGACAGATTCTCAATCTTTATCATGATCAGTGACTTTGAGAGCACACATTCAGCATACTTACATGCTTCTAAAAATTTTTAAATTAAGAGCACATCTTCACTTAGCTGTAATGTTTTAATTATGTCTAAATAACTGAATTTTAGTCTTGCCTGGAATTAAATCAGTATTTAGAATACAGTGATTTTCTTAACAAGTGCTCAGTGCCCCCTAAAGCTTTATGGAAAAACTACATCCAGGTTTCTCTCAGTCATCATTCTGAGAAAGAGCAGTATGCGACAACTACAATGTATATTTAAAAAAAGGCAACAAAAGACATCTCACAACCATATCCTTCTAAATATAAAATTACTTTGAGCAAAGCAAACTGCTCTAAATCCTTCCTTCCTTCTTTCTCAGTATATTACCAGGTATGGATCAGGTTGCTGTTTCTATGTCCACAAATCTGAGCAATTCACAGGTTGGGTAGATCTGTATTTGCAGGAGACAGAAACAATAAGCACCTAAATTCTGAAAGTACAAGGGTTTCCAAAGATTCTTGGGGAAAATGAGAAGCTGGAAGTTCTCCACCTTCATAAAAAATATCAAAATGGGTCTCTCTCATCTCTTCCTCTCTTGAATTACTTCAGTTCTCCTCCCCAAAGAATCTAGAGAGTTCAGGAAACATGAAGGAAGATGGGATCATACAGTAATACAAAGCCCTCAGCTGCAGGGAACTGATCTCAGTTTAGGATCATGATCTTATTTATGAAGTCTGTAATCACCTTATCTGCTGCTTTGGATGATACACACACACACACACTTTTTTAAAGGTCTAGTCAGACAAGTGGAAAAGTCAGGGAATAAAAGAAATTCCCACCACAGGAGCTGTTCCTGTGCCTTGCTCCCACACTTACCATACACTGAAATGACAGCCAGGATAAGCCACGCAGTCCATTCAGGAAGGTACTTAATGAACACCAAGGCCATGAGAGCGCTTATCATAATGAGATATGCCTGCTGGAGCCGAAGGGGACCCTTCCAATGGATACAAATCATTCCCACAACGCCAAAGTTCCAGATCATGAGTGCCACCGTAATGTAGTCCATGGCAACATTGTATGTCTTAAAAACCTCGCTAAAAAAAAAGGAAAATAATATAGACTGCATTCACTTGAAACAATGGAAACAAATTACAGATGCAAACTTCAGAATATCTTTTTAAAAATTTTCATATTCAATGTAGTGACATAAATGTAAAATTCTTTCTCCAATAAGTACTTAACTATTCTTCACAATAGGATTAATTTTGCCAGTGTTTGCTTCACACCAGCTCTTAGGCTTTTTTGAAAATTTTTCTTAATGTTCTATTTATTCTCAATCAAAGCAGAAACTGACAGGAAAGGACATTACTGCAAAATCAGCCGTTTTGATTGTGCTCATAACTTTTAAAAATCAGAATAATCAGAACTTCTGAGGCTATAATGGATCTTTAAAGGCATGCAAAGATCTCTCTCTACTTACACGCTGCCTGTGGAATGCCTTGGTAACTTCAAAGATACAGATAAATAGATGTTTAATCTATTTATAATTCAAAGACACATGTTTAATCTATTTTCCCCCATAAACACTGAAGTAAAAAGCTTTACTTTTGGATGAACCATGTCTATGTCACACCAAATACTATAAACTAACTAAGAACCTCAATAAGGAAAACCAGAATAGACAAATGTCATCACCAAGTCACAGGTGAGTTCTGCTGACTCAGGGAAGAAACGATTGTGATGGCTTTTTGCAGAATCTCCTGCTCCCAACTCATCAAGCCACTAAGAACCCTATAGTTAGCATAATACTTTCCTCTAGGAAACTTGTCTTCTGCAGCTGTCAGTTGACCTTTGAGATGTACAGTGTTAACAGGATGTCCCTTACTGTCATCCTGTGTCATTGGTCTACAACCTCCCTCACTCTCTGAACCTCTGGCAAAAGGAAGCCAGCACTGCTGTAAGGCAGGAGAGACAGATGAAGGAATTGTCTTGTATTTCAAAAGCCATTGTTAGTGTTAGAGAAACTACTTGGCCACAAAAGGAAACACAGATCACTTTTGGCAAAAATTTTGACCGAAGGGAAGACCACATTCTCCTTCCAGAGACCAAATTAAATAAGCTTCTTCAAAGAGAAGTGTTTGTCATCAAGTGGCATAAAAACATATAGAGTATAATAATTTCATGATATAACTCTAGTTACAAACCCTTAGGAGGCTGCTCATTTTAGACTATAATAAGTATTTTGGCCAGATTTTCTTGATGTCTGGACAAGGGCACGCTTCCAAGTTAGAGAAGCAAAGTGCTGAATGTTTTTTGGTGAGACAGTAGATTCTTTTCAGCTGACTCTTTTCCACCACTTCCACACAAACAGCCTCTGCATATACCACTAACAATCAAAGCCATGATGTAAACAACTGCCCTGGAGTCAGATGTCAATGAAAAATTAAATTATCAGAAGACATGCCAGCAGAACAAGCTCCTCCCAAGATATTCTGATAAGCAAGATGTGCTTATTCTGGTGATCTGTGTGCTGGATTAGCTTCTGTACCTAATCAGATGCACTATAAACCCATATATCACTCTCTTTGTGTACTCTATCAGCCTATACAAAACTAAGAATTTTATTGCAATAGCTTACTCACTGTCATTCCTCTTAAGATTCAAGGCCTAGTTCTAAAATAAATACATACATAAAGTGATCCATGCAAAAGAGCAAATTAATAGTTTAGTTCACTTACCCCAGGTAGATGAATGAGAAAAAGAAAAGCAGCAAAAGAGAAGAAATGATAAGCCAACCATGGATCACCTGGAGAAGAAAATATCAATACAGATGTTTTTAGACTTGTTATTTTATATTTAGCATCTATTAAAATGCTTTTAAGGTTATTTTTCCTTTCATTTAAAACAAGAAAATGATTTAAGATATCTCTCTCTTTGGCTGGTGCTACATTCATGTTTAGTCTATGCACATTGATGTATTTCACTTTACACTTATGAATTTTAAGTGCTTTGTGAACTTTCAGTAGATGTTCTTTAGCTCTATTGAAAACTACTGTTTGCGTATTTTTAGACCATTTTGATACCAGTGGCATTATAACACAGCAGAATCATCCAGCATGAACACAGATGGAAAACATGATTCACTTTTGTCTGCTCTGACTTCAAATCATTTTCAGAATGCAGTTACAGAATTAAATGCTGGAACCCAGAAAAACCTCCAGTGCTTATCTGTTGAAAGATCATCGATGAATGACTAATAAAGATTTCTATATTCTCTATCAGTCATCTATAGACATAATCTCTAATTTTGATGAGAGCAGACTGACATGCCCAACAAGTCAATAAAGAACAGTTCAGTGTTGTACTCAACAGGGACACTCAAGGACTTAAACCTGGAAATGACAGGCACTTAGACTTTGCACTGACAGAAGTGCACTCTCCTTGTATTTATTGTGCAAAGTGAAAAAACCACAATCCAAGACCCCTTTAATTCCAGTAATCTCTTAACATCTCTTAACTGAGACTGAACATGTGTCAAAGTCCCAGCACAGAATCTCTTTTATAAAATCTGGCCTAGTATTACAAGTAGACAACCTGTCAGAAGCAATAATTCAAAAATCAAAGCTACGTAAGGAATCCTGCTTTGAACAGACACAGTGAAAAATTAACTGGCTACAATTGCTATATATGTACACCAGATTAAAGTACTCAGAAGCTGTTAAAAAACTGTGTTATCTTTTTGTCTTCTTCTTAAAGATGTGTAGTAGAATGCATCTTATGTTCTTCAAATATTTAGCAAAAATTAAGTTAAAAGTAAAGTGCATATGCGCAGACTAAAGGAATCACACTTACGTGATGCAGCCAGGACTTTCTGACAAATTAAGAATGCAGCCATTACAGTTAATAATTTAGTACATTGAGTCTAGTGCTAATTTTTCATATACATTTTTAAAATTTTCAGCCATTTTTGAAACATTCATTCTCCTCCTCCACACTGCTTCTCAAAAGAGGTTCAAATTTAACTTTCAATTTAATAAAACCTTCATTTAACTTCCCAATCTAACAGACTGGCTTTTGCTAGTACACTCTCAAAAAGATTTAAGAAATTCCCACATGCAACAAGCACAGTGCCTGTAAAGATGCTGCAGGAAAACTGCCAAAGTATTTGTCTCAGTATTTCAAACTGTCACCACTCACAGCAAGTGGGAGAAAGAACCTTTCCAAAGGTGAGTATTGGTACGTATTGACTGAAACAGAACCAAAATTTCCAACAACTTGTAAAGCTACTAAGTAGGGACCTAAGAAGAGTAACTTTATTCCTCTGTAAAATTAGTTGAAACTACATTAAGAAAACAGCAAGGAAAGCTGTCTCTTGATTTCTACCTGTAGCTCTCGTATGTGTAATATAAGCTCTTAAACTCCTATCACTTAAGAAAATAAAGTGAATAGTAATGAAAAAACAGTGAATGCTGATGGTGTCAAACACCAAGGCCATAGTCCAGCAAACTTCTACACACACCTTGCATAACTACTGTCAAGAGAACTAAAGGAGGTGGTTTCAAGAGTTGATCTAAGATGGCATTTTACACACAGATGCTTGCTTTATTCTCAGTATGTATCTCATTCACTATATCATTTTCCAGATCACCAGTCTCTTTAATTACAAGTGATTTTTCCAAAGTACTTCTAGTAAGTTTCTCTCACTGTTTTCCTAGCAGGGTACCACAACAGGTTTTTTGCCTTCTCATTAAAGAATTTTCATTCTTCATTTAACAACAACTTTGATGTTAATTGATTGCTGGTACAAATTTGGCTTTACCTGCTACAACTTGAATAAAAACTAAGGATGGGCTGCAGGATGCAGAGAATGAAAATAAGCTATAGCAGTCAGACTTTGGCTAGGCAGACTGAAACAATGAAGAATATAAATTAACAATGAGAATAATAAATTAAAAAGAAAATCAAATAATCCCCTTCAGAGATGCTGTTTCTGGTTAGATTGAGGAGCTAGAATCAGGATCATGCTTAACGTGTACAAGACAACCACAAAAAATTAACAATGGTGAAGCTGCAGTACCATTTCCTTCCTTCAAAAGAGTTTTCAGATAAAAATTATGTGAGGATAAGCAAATAGTCACTACCAGATGAAGACCTAATGTTGTTTCATTTTAAATTCCATTCCCCATAATCTGGACTACAACCTACATATAGAACTGCATGTAAAATAGAACTCAATTGACAGGTAGCTACATTTCACAGCATTCTGATATAGCAGCATAGAAATACTGACAGGAAATTAAAAAATAATTTAATAATTTAATGTAATTAGCATAAAATATAACCACAGGAATTTTCTGGTATCTAATAATTCTAATTCATAGTAGAACAATTATTTTTGTGAGGAAAACATGCTGTGCTTTAAAAGGTTAAGAAGGAAACCAGAAATGTGAAAAGCTTGGTAAAAACTAGTTGTTGCCTTCAGCACCAGAGGAGAACCAAGTGGCTACTAAGGAATCTAGTTAAAACACAGTAGTTATCTGACTTCATTAGAATGAAGAGAATTGCCAGTTTAACAAGAACACTTTGTCAGTTCAGATGTGACACCACAATGACAAAAGTGAAGGTCCATACGTTAAAAATCAGTATTCCACAATGCAGGTAGATTCAGGCAAAAATAATTTCCCCTGTCACTCCACAGATAACTTGTAAAGCGGTTTCATCTGCAGACAAGAAGACCAAAACCACTGTTCCCTCTTGAAAACGAAATGAAATTAAGCAAACCTTTGAATCTCACTAAGTGTTTTACAACTGTGAAACAGATTCAAGGTCCCAGCTGCACACTGAGAAGTTTTATTAGGCTAAGCCTTGTGAAATGGATCACTAAGACCAAAACAAACCAGGAATTTTCACGGACAACTCCTCCCATGCAGGTGGCACTGCAATTAATTATGCTAAGCCTGGGCTTGCCTAGATTACATCACTACATGATTGAAGCCTTTCACAAAGAGCCCTAGAGACTGTGTTGGCTGTACGAACACTGCGTGGTGTGTACAGCCACACACACTGATAGGAGACATCTGTACCGGTGACAGGGTGGGAGAGGGGAGCCCTCAAAATAAGACCAAGTCTGTCTTTTGTATTTCTTGACCACAGAAAGATTTCAGTGCATGAACATTTCAAAAGAATAGAAAGCAATGTCACCCTATTTCTAACTGACAGAACAGATGGCAGTGATAGCACTGGGCCTTTGCCCTGCTTTGTGCCAAATGAACAGGCACAAAACAGCCACAAAATTGAAATGGTGCATTAAATCACCAATTCTGCTACTTCCACTCACTCATCCTTGATAAGCCTTCATTTTGTTCCATTCTCTAAATACTCTGTACTAATAAAGTAGCACAACTACTTACCTTGTAGCACCTGTATTTGTAAAGCACAACCAGGAGGATGGTCATGACAATGATAACGCTGATCATGATGGCTGCATTAAGAATAGAATTCAGGGCTCTCTGTCCTACTGTCTCTGTCTCTTCTGTGAAAGGAGTGTAGATGCTACAAAAACAAAAAGTCAACTGAAATGACACTGAATGCACAGATGTTTCTGGTATGTGAGGCCAACATCAAACAAAACTGCAGTAATCTTTCAATTCAGAGCTGTAAAAGCACATCTATTTTCTACTAAGGCAAAACTTGAAAGGTGGCACAGTATCATATTAGGCAAACTTGAATTCCTTAGAAAACTTGCCTTTCCTACATTCTTAGATTACTACTGTTTTCTGCTCTGTAAAGCAGATAAAGCCCACAGCTGCCCACAGTTTGGTATGGCTACTCCCACACCGTGTGTCATTGCCACTCTCCCATGCTATCACTGACGTGCTGGCCAGTGCAGTTGGAATTTCACCTATGGATTTGCCATGAAAGGTTCCCCTGTGATTTCAACAAAACAGTGTATGGGCTCAACCCATTCTTTCCTAAAGAAATACAATCTCCTGGGGAAACTACTTCATTGTGGGATGGGAAGGCGAGACAGGGAGAAAACACTCATCATAAATAAAATCTCAAAAAAAAATTTCTTTGATCAACAGCTTCTAAAGTGAAGAATAACTTTGTGTTTCATTGAAACATTTTATGACACTTACATTATACAAACATTTCAAAGCCAAACACACTTTGAATCATTTTGTCTAAATATTTTCACAGTGAAACATTTAGACTGATCTTTAAGGTCTATTCCAACTCCTTAACATTCTGTGATTCTATGACTTGCTGCAGTTTCTGACAGGCTCTGTATTCTTCCTTTACCCCCTTTCTCTCAAATCAGCTTTCGCTTGAATTGGGTTTTTTTGGCAACATTAATATTTTACCAAAATCCCAAAAACTTCTACAGAAACATCTGCCAGGAAAGTTTCTGTAACTTCACCAGAAGTGAACCTCTTGAAGTTATATTCCCCTTGCATTTGAATTTCTTTATCAAACAGCATGGGCAAACCAGAACATGGCATATATGTTATTTCATTTACACTAGTAGTTTTGTTCCTTTTCCAAAACTCTTTTATTCTAGCATAGTACAACTGAAATGGCTTTGGCTCGGGATGGAGTTTATTTTATAAATACCATGCAGCATGATAAGTATTAAGATGAGGAGTAGAATTTGAATCAAGCAGTAACAACCTAGGTATTATCCCCACTGGTCACCAGACAAACAACAAATGTCAATAGTACCACAAAGAGAAGAGTCTGGTTTCTGGATGGAATAAAACAAAACTATCTCTGGACTGGAGAAGGGGAAAAAGGAGGCAAGAGGAAGTTCACTGCTTGATTCAGACTCCAAAAGAATTGGGAGTTTAAAGAAAATTATCTAAGTCCACTAAAAAGATAGGGGAAAATACTGATACATACAGCTGTCCATCCTTGCGTGTATAAAAGCTGACAGACTTGATAGTTGCAACAACAACCACCATGCAAAGCGTGACAGGCACAAACAGCATAATCACATGTTTTGCCCCATATTTCAGTGTTAACTCTTCATCTTCTTCTTCATCTTGCTCCACCACCTGCTGAACATTGTTCTGCGGCCGCCCATTAGTCTCCGACTCGGCATTATCATTTCTCCTGCGCTCACTATGATCATGGCGACGTCTTTCACTGTTGTCATTCTGCAATACATAAAAACCAGTTTCCTCAGCAACTCTACAAACACGTGCTTGCACATTAAGCTAAAGATGACCCTGAGGAAGAAACATGTAAGATAATATTTACTGCCAAGAACATTTGCTACAGCAGGGATTTAAACAGCAGTAATTAACTGCATCACAGTTATTAAAAGAATGGGAGCACAGGGTCACGTTAGAAACATTTACATAAAAGACACCAAGAGTCAAAAGCAGGCTGGTTGATCTAAGAGCCTGTGTCACCTTTCCTTTAAAATGAATAAAGGCAGCTTTTTCCCTTGGTTAAAATTACAGTTGGTAAAAGGATGCATGACAGTAGAATGCCTGTAACAAGAATGAACTGTATTGACCCTTAAGAATAATGCCAAAAAGATGTTTATGATCCCCTCTCCATGAAAATCCCAAGTAGACATTTTCGTCCACTTCCTTTACCGTATACTAAGTATAATATATATTAAAATGGATTTTCACGACAGCAATGGTGATCAAACTCAGGTAATTCTCAGTCTTGATCCCTGTGCTACTTCAGCACAGTAAGTTAAGCATGCAAATTTTCTTCTTTCCCAAGGAAACTACTGCCACATCCTTCCACTGATATTGAAGAAATTCCATCACTCTTATCACAAATATGAACGAGCCTCCTGTCCTGCCTAATACTGAAACATGAAGGGTGTAATACATGAAACATCAAGCATATAATTCAAATACCAAGACAGTGGTAAACTACCAATGGAAGCAAAAGCACAAAGTGGGCACATCACCTATTAGTAAATGATCAGGCCTGCACTCCAGGCTCCTGGTGTCACAATCTTTTGTGCCCTCTTCACGAAGCACCACGAGCGGGGGCATTCATCTTTTATACATTGTGTGCACATATAGAGAACACAAGAGAGTGATCTATGCTTTACCTTTTCTGGACTACCAGGAAATAAGACCATTACCAGACACTCTAAAGAAGCACTAAAATGGGACAGTTGATACAGACCACTCATTTTTTTAGTGTATTACCGAGTCCAAAATCAGTACTGTACTGTTGAAATTCAAGAGGTTTAATACAGGAGATATAAATACTTTTGATTCCTTACAAAATTAATCTCATTTCTTCTGAATTACTTCCTGCAGAACAATTCTGTTTGACTAAGTGCACTAAAGCAGCATTAGATTAAAATTTACAGTAAACTGAAGGATGATACCTTTTGCAATACCTTTAAAATATCACTCAGTTTTCATAAAATTGATCTGGACATAAGATGGGGAACTGAAAATAACCTAATGATTTTTCCTTAAGTATCCCTGCTCAAGTAGTTTTTTCCTTAAATGTGCAATGTTAAAGTCTAATTACTTGATCTCAGTAGCATTTCCAAACATAACTGCTGACTTGAATCTCATTAATTCACTGCAGTTTTTTGATAAATCAATAATAATTTTAGAGAGTCTCTCTACAGAATTTTCCCAGCCCCACCCTTAGAAAAGAGAAGATGACAAGTACGTGCTCAGAAACTCATAGTGGAGTTCTTAAAAGCATTTAAGTGATTAAGGAGCACAAGTCCCTGGACTTTGGACTGTAAATACTGACACTGCAAAAGCTCTGGTTGAAGCTTTACAACTTCCCCAAGGCATGAAAAATCTGCTTTTACAAAGCAGTACAAAGTAACAATATGCATCAAATGATCTGCCTATTCCTTCCTTTTTTTGTATCCTCAGGATCCTCAGGTATCCTCAGGATCAAGTTCAGCAGGGTTTCAAGATCTGTCCTCAAAGAAAATCTGTTTCATTTTTCAATAAGGAAATAGAACGTAAGAGGAGAAAAAACCCCAGACGAAAATTGCTTAAATTAAACAATTAAAACTAGGACACAACGTGGTTTTAACCTTAGTTTGAATCTAGTATCATTAACTTGAAATATGTCCTGAAAAAGATGCTGGGTTCAAAACTCTTTCTTACTAAATGAAAAGTTTATTATAAATCACTTGGCATTTTGCATAAAGTCCTCACATACAATTATTCAAAGTCAGATAGAAGTAAAATACAGGAGAATGCAAATAAAGAGATCCTGTTTAATTAATCTGAAATGCTGGCTACAACTAAACTTAGTTCTGTACAGATTATAGCAGAAATGTAACATTTTTCACTTTGGTAGTAAAATACTCCATTTTTCTCAGTCTACAACAAGACAACAATAAACTTGACCATCTAAACACACTGCCTAATATGATCATAAGTAACAATACACTGGAGATGAACAGAGCCTTGGAACTCTGCACAAGCAGAGCAGACTGAGTACTTAGGTTTCTGCACACTTGCTGAATGTGTTGCTTTTTCTCTGCTGTAGTAACAGTCTTGCATGAGGGAGCACTTACCCCACCTCTGGAACAGAAATACATTGAAATAAATTAAAAATCTACAGCTTCACAGAGCAAACACAAAAACACCCAAAGGAAAAGCCTGATCAACTAGCACACCACTACAAAAACCGGTTATATCAAACACAAAGAGAGAACTGAAGAAATCAGACAAATGTGTGTCATTTTACTCCCTTCTCTAGTTAGGAACAAAGATGCAATCAAAAAAGGCCTTTATATACTAAAACACAGCATCAAGAGTTACACAAGTTACTCTCTCATTTGCACTTAAAGCTAGAAAATAAGTTGTCCTTTCAGGCTACTAAAGTGTAGCTAAATGTGACATGCGCGTGCCCCGCTGCTTAAAAGAACAAAGTGCACTTATATCCTACCTGATCAGTATTAAACAGAGCAGAGGCCATGGACTCTTGCTGAAGTGGAAGCAAAGGAACAGACTCTTCACTTTCCTCAGACATAGTTAAAAGTGAAAACTCTGAAGCTAAAAAGTCAGTAACACCTGTTGTAACACCGTAAGCAAATGTAAGTTATGAACTACGCGCTTTCAGGCGAATAAACAATATCAAAAGCAAATGATAGTGGCTTCTTTCCCTATCAGGAAAATAGTTAATAGTAAACCCAGACCAATGCCCCTGAACCAAGAGATTAAAACATAGTATATTTGATAAGAAGCTTTTAGCCATTGATTTCGGATCTATCCATCAGGAGCAGACCATCATGCCTGACAGTGGGCATGGACTTCCTCAGTTCTCACATACACCACTGATGTTGAAAGGTCATTATGCAGTGGCAGATATTGACAACTGGGTTGAACTCTTTGTGTGTGTGACCAGAAGAAGAGATGGCAAATTACAGCACTTAGTGATTTCACGTGCTGACTTGTTAGCCACAGAAGCTAGTACACTTAAGCAGAAAAGAACTTTTCCAAGTGTGTACATAAACAAAGTAGATGTGTGAAGGGGAGAAACATCATTATAACTTAGTATCAAAACTACAGTTACTTAACCATGGAAAGGAAAAGCACAAGCAGCAGTTATTCATCAGTTACAGTCTGTTAGAACCCTTTGCTGGTAAGGAGCATCACCAAGTTGTCTGTAAGGATGGTGAGCCCACACCTTATCACTGAGCTCTGCCTTTTTAATCTGGCAGAAGTGTTCAATAAAATTAATCTCTCACCTGTCCAAAAGGAAAAGAAACCTTTTTCATTCCCTCTGAAGTAAAAGGAGAAAGAATACAGTTGGAAAGTTCCCACTTTTCTGTTTTATTTTTTCAAATGTTTTATATTTTTACTGATAAAGCACAATGCTTCTCTGAGGATTTTTCAAAATTCTATTTAAACTGCTGATTGTATAGAAGAGTTGAAGCAGGAATCAGAATATTCTCTTGAATTACTGCTATAGACACGTCTACAAGTGGCCCAGCCTCACAAGAGCATTTCCGTGCCACAAGGAAACCTGATATTCAAGAGCTATAGCAGGAACAAAGAACAGTGTGACGAGTCTAAGAGCCTGAGCACCACACCCAAGCAGATCATCTAAACCTGATTTTCCCAAAATACATATGGTACAATGGTACAGTTATAGCAACAAGTATATGCTTAGGTCTTTCAAAGAAATCATATAAAACTTCAGGTTTTGAGTTGCTCCTCCCCCAAAACCTCAAGAACCACGAGAGCACCTTGAGAATTATTCACAAGTAAGACAAGATAGAGCTGTTCTTCCTGCATAGGAACAGTCCTCCAGCAATTGCAATAACAAAACCCAGGCTTCAAGCTCTACCTACACTAAAATTAACTCTGTGACTGAGAAACATGTGAACCAAGCAGACCACAGTCAGGCAGATCAAGAGAACTCACTAAATACTGTAAATGTCAGCGTTAGACCCTTTTATTTTTTTATTTTTCCTTGATGGCTTTGTCACTCCAACACCACTTTAAACTGGGGGAGGTCTTATCTGTACATAAAAATGAGTTTAGAACACCAGATACTTTGCAGCATATTTCTTTTGGCACTGCTTATCACAACAGTTCAGAAAGATAAAGTGAATCCCAACAAACTATTCACCCCCATTTAACTGCTACCAGGTACTAAAATTGTTTGTTACATACAGTGTTGCTGAGGTGGGTATCAGGGAAGTTTTCTGTCAGCTGCCCATGCTGAAACTGGGGTAAATGTGCAGACAGCTCTGTCATTGGGACAGTCCTCTGGGAATCACTTATTTCCACACAAAATGGACCTTTCTTCTTGAGATGCTGAAAGGAAAGAGATGTGTAAAAAGCCTTTGTTCTTTGTTCTTAACATGACCAGGTTTTCCCTCCCCTCCCTACTCCAGTTTTTGGAGTTCACATATACCAAAGACAACCATTCTGTATCTAACCACGATACCAAACTGTATCACATCTACTAAGATATCATAATAGGGATTTTCCAGCACAAAAATAAGAGCCTCTAAGTGTTATCAAATCAGTTCATCAGCTACAGAAATCAGTCAGCAACAAACTAATAATTCAAGCAGTTCTCCATTCCTTCTTGTGCAACAAATGAGAAGCATTCCACACTTGCTCAGAGCACAACTTCCATGTTTTATCTTAGCAAAGCACAATTGCTCCAAATTGTTCTGTTTTGGTTTGCTGATAAATCTAACAGTAATTTCCAAGGATGACTGAGTAACACTTGATTATTTAAAATCTAGACAGATCCTTAACACTGTGATGCTGCAAGAGTAACCCAGTGCTACACAAGACAGTATTTCAGCTGAGCCTCAAGAACTAACATACATTCAGTTCCCTGTATGTACCAGCTACAGCTACACAAACATGCCACATGTATGTAACAGCTTTACATGTTCTTCCATAAGAAAGCCAGATGATGAAATTGTCCTATGCCAACTATATGCTCCATAACAAAAGAGGATGTAGCAATATAGGGGAAAGAGGAAGTCTGACTGAACTAACTAAATTTCAGGAAAGAATCCCATAATTTTAAGAGACAATGAGCAGGCCTAGATAAATCACAGGCTTGGTCAGATAAATAAAAAAAATAATGAATACATCTCAAGGGTGGAGTGCCAAGTGGCTCTTGCTCCTTCCTTGTGTGAATTCCAGCACTCATCAGAACTCTTTACAGTAATTCCACTCATTAAAAGGGAAGAAAAAAATCCAGGAAAAGAAAACAAGAATATTTTTCTGCTGCTTTAATATACTCAGCTGATGTATTGAGAGACCTTGAAAAACTTTTACAACAGAGGACATCACAAAGCAAAGCCTCTCGCTTTTGGCAGCAGCAAGATAGAAGTGCTGCAAGACAGCATCTCACTTAAAGAGAGAGCTAAGCCTGTTTTCATAAACTGAAGCTCTTTATTTATGAATAAATATGTGTCTAACAAGACTAGGGCACAGTGCTTACTAACTTCAGCAGCTAACTTAGTGATGAGCCAATAGGAAGCAATACCAATTAAGGCATATCTAATTTAAAATATAATTTAAATGTAAAATTAGAGGAAAATAAATATTAACTACATTGCTCTTACTTTTAAAATTTTACTCTAATTCTTTGGTTGGGCTATAGAATAAAAACAAGGTTGTTTAAAGGCTGCTTTTGGTAGTAATTCTCAGTGTCAGGGCAACCACAACAAAAAAGTTGAAAATTTTCATCCAGAGTGGACTATCAGAATGAGATTTTTCACATAGCAGCATGTCAAAATTCTAATTAAATTACTGGAGAGAAAATCGAAATGAAATGCCAACTACAAACTCCTACTTACAGACTGGTAAAGAACACCACCATAAATCCACCAAACAAAAAAACCTCAGCTACTGATGAGCAGAGAGAATCAGAAGACAGGGAGGAGTAACTGATGGAAGAGTTGCACCAAAGGTTGAATGACAGCCTCAAAATTTATGGCTTGTTAAAACAATTTCTTTTGAAAACTCAAGAGCTCAGAAAATGAATTCAGGACGTCTTCCCAAACAACTTTATGTTTCTAAATATGCAAAATTTGTATTTGAAATGTAACTGTGAATGAATGAAATCTATAAATGAACTGTGCATAAACAGACACAAACTAAAACTTTACTTGTTTTACCTGAAAAGGGACTCACCAAGACATTTTTTTTTCTAATGAAGCTGGTAATGTTAAAATAGCCTGTCTAAAAAAGTTCTTCCTTGCTTCCCTTGGCTTTCCTAGGTCAGAACAACAGGAGTTACAACTGTCGCTGTCATGCGCTTACATTTAGCCTAATAAACAGAGGTGACACGCAAATAAGCTCCTCGCAGAAGAGAAAGCAAAACAAGTATCGGTCAGAGAAAAGCGGCGCGGTTAACCCGTACTTTCTCCCTCAAGTGAGTAGCAAGCAGCAGCTGCCACCGCTTTGGGGGCACCCCGCCGCCTCCGCCCTCAGCCCTGCCTGGGGCCGGAGCAGCCTCGCCGCAGCCGAGGCATTGCGGTCCCAGCCCCCGGGAGGCCTCCGCGGCGCTGAGGGTGCGGGTCAGGCCCCGGCCCGACCCCGCTCGGTGTCACCAGCTGCCCAGGCCCGGTGCAGCCGCGCCGACCCCGGCCCCGCTGCGGGCAGCAGGGGAGCGGCAGTGACCCTCCCCGGCCCGTGGGCGTGTGCCGCAGGGCTCGCCCGAACGGCGGGCCCGGCCCGCCCCCGGTGGCGCGGCGCGCCCGGCCCCCCAGCGCCGCCCGGCCCCGCGCCCTCGCCCGCCCCGCCGGGGCTGCGCCGGCCCCCCCGCCGACTGACGGACCTGCACGGCGCCCCGTCCCCGCGCTCCGCCACCGGCTCCTCGCTGCCCGCAGCCCGGCCCCGCTCGCTTCCGGCCCGCGCCCCGCCCTCCGCCGCCACCTCACTTCCGACGGGCGGTGAGGAGCGCCCCCGGCCCGGGGCAGCCGCCGCACCGCGCCCCCGCCGCGCCGGGATCTGCGGCCGGCCCCGGTAACTCCGGCGCGCAGGGGGGAGCGCCTCGGAAAGAACACGCCGAGAGCTCTGCCGTCAGCAAGTGCCGGGAACCGAGACACGCGGGTGGGAACTGAAGGAAGGCACCGGTTGGGAGAGGCTGGCTGGAGAGCAGAGAACGAGCACTCGCTGAAACTCTAGCCGCGAGGAGTCCTGCAAAGGAAATCTAGATTGAGCTTTTTAACCTAGTACCAGATAGAGGTTTTATGAGAAAATACACTTCTCAGCTCTTTTGAATACGAGTTATATATATGCCAGTAACCCTGTTTTAAAATGGTCCCACAAAAAAGGCATTAAGAAAGTAACTTAAGGGATATTTATATTTCAAAACAAAAACAGTATTAAAAGTCAACATGCTATCTTTTCAAGAAGCCTCTAAGTAGAGCTGTGACTGGTTAGTGGAAAAACAAAACAAAAGTGGATTCCAAATTTGAAACTTACCTTGCTATCCATATTTGAAGTATCATCCACAATTCCTTTTCAAGTGCATAATCAATTGGGTTAGTTCCACATAGCAACTGCTATGATACATATAATCACGCTTAATATAAAAGATGTAAAATCTGAGGGACCATGCAATTCTGCATGTTTAAAACAATGTTGTATTTCCTGCACTACAGGAAAATCTATGGTAAAATTAGAGTGGGACAGAACTATTGCACCTAGGTTTGGTGTAAGCATTGCAATGCAAGTATTGGCTTTCAGTAGCTCACAGGCATATGAAATGCATTTAAAAAAAAGCTATTTTTAGACTGAAACTGATATCTAACCATTAATCTAATAAAATTACTTGTAATTTAAAAGGGGGAACAACCAAACATGGGCATACAAACCATTTTCTATTATTAGTATCAGTTTGATCCATGATGAAATGTCTATTAAACACTACCTAATACTGCTCACACTGCATGACTGTGTACTGGTTTTCAATTCTGTAGTCAATGTTCCTACACAGGATAATGTATAGATGATGAAAAAGTGTGACTCAATTGTAATATAAAACCCAACAGCTTGCAGTTTTTAGTGTATCCACTTTCCAAAATACTACTCCTGCAAGCAGCTATCTAGCAATCCTGTTTAATGAGAACATGAAAGGTCTAATTCCCTCTCAGTAATAAGAAAGCATTAGTAGTAAGACACAGGAATTCAGTAAGAAGCTAAACTTTCCCCTGCCCAGATTTAGAACCATGACAATCTAGCTAGACCATTATTTTTAGTACAGGTTCCTGCTTAAAGAGAATGAAGGAAGCAGCCAAGATTAGAAACCAAATCAGCAGGTGGGCAGGTTAAATACTCTAAGAACAAAAAAGACTCTCACCAACTTAAAAGATAATATAAAAATATATAATTCTTGGTAATTGATCTTACTTGCTTCTTGTTTCCCATTTCTTTTCAGTGCATATTGATGAAGAAAAATGATACTTTAGATTTTGTACTCACATATTCCAAACACTGAATGGCAGTTACACAAAATCATCATAAGGACAATACGAGTATGTGTTATGTCAAATTTTAAAGCCTTATTCCACAGTAAGGTCCAGATGAACAAGTACATCCAGTTCTGTTGTGTAAATACTGGTATTTTTTCATTACACTGTGTGTGGAACTTCCTAACTTTTCCTCACAGTATGGGTTGCACTATGGCATGATGCACTGAGTACCTGGTGGCAACATCCATACTTTACTCATGTATCTCATTCTGAGCATACTCTTCATCTGTGCATTCACTAATGTAACACATGGAGTGTGTATTAAATCATACATTCAGACAGTGAAGTATTATAATATTGGCAAAAAAGGCTTTTTCTACCCCAGATTTCCCAAATTTATCTTGAAGTAATTGTTAGTGCATGCTGAAAGTTAACAAACAGCAGTTACTTTCTATACTAAGAACCTCATCAGTATATAACTTGTGTTCTACTCTCCAGCATCACTGACACAAAATACAATATCACTGAGACATAATAAAACAACTTTGAGTAAGAGGTAAAAGTAGAAGTGACTTTAAACTTGCATTCTGAAAGAGGAAAAGCTGGTAAGCCAGAGTTCATCTAGTGAACATGCCTTTCTTCCACTACTGAAGAAAATCTGAACTTCCACAAAACTGATTTTTGATGCTATCACAATGATTCTACGTACTTATTTACCTAGATATTTAACACTCCAGCTTAAAGTTTACAGGTCTTTCTCAACCAAGCACCTTCAGTCTCCTTAGGAAAGGAAGAGTACAAGCATATGTCCATTGCACACACAGCTTTAGTTTAGGGCAGAAATGAAATGTAGTTTCATAACTTGAGATTCCTCTGAAGAATCTGTGTGAGGATGTTGGGCAACGTGTCACACAGAGGCATTATAAAGCATTTGTCACATTTGTCTTGTTTAACTACTACTACTAATGAGAGAGAATGCCATTTACCAGGTCAAAAGGCACTCGTGAAGTTCACTCTCCCTCTTCCCTGTATTTGCTACAGAGCAAGCTTTGAATTTATTTACAATTTGAAAGCTTTTTGGTAAATGGTGATGCAAAACTGTATAGGGAGAACAGGAAAGTAATTTTTAGGGTTGCAATCATCAAGTTGCAGATAAAAATAGGAAGATTGCAACATGTAAGCATGCAAACCAAAACATTCTCAGGCAAACTCAAGTACAACATGAAGGTAGCACCTGAGTGTGACACTTCAAGTTAAAAAAGAACATTTGGTGGTGTGTAGTGCAGTATCACAGGGATGAGAATGAACATACTGGGATCACATCTAAATTTGCAGGCTTCTGATATAAGCAGGAGGTAGTTTAAAAAAACCCCACCCCTAATTCGGGAAGACTTGATTCAGTAAGCAGTATTAAATACAATTGCATGCTGTATAAGACTCCAAAAGAATATCAACCCTTAAATCAAATATATACATTTTTAATATCTGAAATATTTACATGGTGGAACCTTTACACGATCCCATTTGTTAAGAACAGTGTTTTCAAGTGTCCTCTCCAGATACAAAGAACTGGTAACTCAAGGTCACAGTTATGTTTTCTGAACAGGTCAACCTGTATCCTTCAGTTAAATACAATATAGAGATACTGGAACACCTTTACTTAATTTGTTTGCTATTAAGAATTGTGTTTCAGAAATTAAAAATAATTTTGAGACCGTTTGCTCCCTGGAACATCGTCCTCCTGCAATCAAAACAGCTCACAGCACATTATAGATTTGACTTTTACCCAGGTATGAAATAAAAAAAATGCAGTTTACAGTACATGTCATCATTTATACCATATCAGTCTATTCATAAAAAAACATACAAACAAGGCAGGAAAATATTACCCTCTTTTTGTGGACAACAGACTGTGTACAGTAGAAAACAAAAGTCAGGGCTAGTTTAACAGTATGGATAAAAAAAGATTTCAGCTTTGTTTGAAAACTTATGGTTTAGTTTTCATGGTTGTTTTGTTTCCTTTTGTAAGAGACGGTTACATCCAAACAGGGCTTTTTGTTTTGTTTCTAAATACAAAAAAAAAAAGTTTAAAAAATAATTTCTTTTTTAAAAAGTCATCTGATTTTTTGAAGACAGAAGGGATAATAGGTAAGGGCTAGAATGAAATTGAGCAGAAGAAAAAACCAAAAACCATTAGATAGCACTTAGTGAATTTAGGTCCTGCTCTTGTTTTAACTGAGCAAATAAAAAACTTCCTGTGATTTGCACTTTCTGGGAAAGAAGCAGAGCATCTGCAAGAGATTAGATTCCCAGCTTCATTAGTAATTCTTAATGGGCAACAAAGTACCAAGATTACTACTGGTTCACATTAGAAAGAGAAGTTTGAAGGAACTCCTTTTCCAGTCAGATGAAGAGAATGAACACACAAAGCTGTTCTGTGAAAACAGCTCCAGACACTTATTTTTAAATTGTATTTTGATCATTCCTTAAATAAAAAAGGGGAAGTATGCTCCCAAAAAAACACTGATAAACTTGCAGTAAAATCCTTTGTCTTCATCTGTAACTGATATAGTTCCACATTAAGTGCAAATGTTTTGCAAAACAGGGAATTTTTTTTTCTTAATATTTACAAGAATCGGAGTAACATAACAAAATTACCAAAGAGCATGTACAGTAGCTGCAGCTTATAAAACATACCGGTAATTGTACCTTGTGTATTATAAAGAGAACCAATGCAGGATTCGTTAACTAACTGAGAGGGGTAAAAGGGGCCTCAGAGCAGAGGACAAAAAAATTCACATTTTCTACATAAAAAAATACAGGTCTCAAGTCTCTGAGAACAGAGAGAATTCAAAGTCTCTGAACAATGGGGGGGGAAAAAAAGCCCAAAATTGAAATGGAACCCTAGAAGCAAGGAGAGTGCTTTATTTCACCAGGCCAATCTTCTTTGCTTCTGTCTCGTATATCAACAATCTCCACATTTTGACTATGAAAACTTCAGCTTCTTCATCTAGTACCTGTAGAAAATATACATGTTATAGATTATTTTTTAGGTTATGCATTCCAGTTATAAAGACTAATTGTAAATACATCAGAATGACAGAACAGCATCATACAAGTCTCTGAGAGAGGGACCAAATGAAACTCTGGTGCATTTGTCTGTCCAGCATCAGTGACTTGACTAGGCTCTAACTATACACTTGTATAGTGCACCTGTTGAGCACTTAAGAGGTAGAAACATCAGTAAACTAGTATCCGAAAGTGGTTTGGGAAGAGGCAGAGAAATGGCAGGCTTGGAAACAATGCAAGGACAGGACATTCACAAGTGGTATTTTCCCTTAAATTAACTCCTAATCTCTGCTCATTATCATTTGGAACTTCCTTGGATATTTGTTAAATAAACTTCAATGGATTTCTCTTCCCTGAACTTATTATCTAAGCTTTTCTTGAATCTTGAATCTTGAATTTTAGTGTTCACAGCATCTCTCCAAAGTTCCCAGGTCACACCAAAAACAATTTATTATCTTGCACTATGCACGTGGCTTCTACCAACTTTGCCTCTCAGTTTCCTTATAGGAAGAGAGTGGACTATTTGTTTTTATTCATCTTTCAGTGTATGAAAACATGGTGGAACAGTAGCATTATTTCATAAAGTTTCTCTCTTCTAACAGGAAAAAAAGAGCCTTTTGCTCATTGATTAGACCCACTGAATCACTAATAAAAATCTATTCATAAGAACGAGAAGGAATAAAAGTTTTTATTTCTGATGTAGTTCTGTTATTGTTGACTTTGACATCTACTCCTAGGGAAAAAAATTTTTCTTCCACACTTCTGAATATTAAAAATTTCTGGAGAGAGGTCAGTAATTTGTACCTAGGTGCTGTAACTGCAAAATAATGCCTGTGCTACCATGATGTGCTTAACCATATCTAACACATTTTCTCTTACAGACTCTTGCTATTTTGCATAATTGACTTCCAGCTTCAGTAAAATATAGAAGGTATATCAGTTATAGAATTTCTGCTTACCATGGCAACATCATCCAGTATGCTCTGAGGTGAGCTGTGAGCCATAACCTGAAAGAAACAAATGGTTTTAGACTGAAAACTTAGAACAAACCCTATACACATTTTTGGGCAAGATACAGTTATGTCCAAGGAATTCTGAAAGCTTTGCAAGTGCAAGAACTATTTTCCCTTCATCAGGTTCCAGTAATAGCTGTGGCAAAAATTAGTATTTAACTGCATCAGAACCCATTATAGGGATTCATAAACCAGTACATAAACATGGCCAATTACTGAGGAACAAGTTCCAGGAAGCTCCAGAGATTCACAGGTCCTGTATTTGCTGGCTATTCTTACATCTCCAATTATATTTTCTTAATTTAAGGAAAAAGCTTCCCTTCCTTCAACAATAAGCTGCTAATGGAAGACAAAGTCAAAATTCTCCCTGTATCACTCCTCATAACTGGATTTCTCATCTACCTGTTAAGTATTTTTTTTTCCAGAACCAAATAAGTTGTCTTTCAATACCATAGGGTTCCATTTATTTATATATATATACACACACCCATATATAACGTATGCATGGCAAATATTCAGCTTCTGCTTTTGACTTTGCTAATCAACTGTGTCACAAAACTCAGGACTTGCTTTGCCTCTCATATGGCTGCCCCAAGATAAACCAAGACAAGCCATTATAAAGATGAGCACAGGAGTCACTGTTGCAGTTTAGACAGGGAGCAAACCCCCAACTTCACAGAGAATGCAGAAGATACAAACCTTAGAGCAAACAAAGTCAACTAGTGTGGCTTCTTCTTCACCAATATATTCTATTATTTTCTTGTTGATCCATGGTCTAATTCGACGTTCCATTAGTGTCTGGAAAAAAACCACCAAACCAAAGTGAATAATTACCTTAAACTTCACTCTGTTGCAACAATTGCCCAACAGGCATCTAGAAGACTCAAACAGCTATTCAGCAGAAGATATACTTTGCTATCAGTGATACAAGCCTTAGAGATTTGGCATCTGCAAGTATTTATTAGAGCCACTAAAAGATGTTTTTATAGCATCTTTTTTCCTCCTTCCATAAAACTGCTTAATAATCAGTACTGGCAATTCGAGAAACCAAACAAAAATAAGCAGGCATACTTCAGAATAAGGATTATGTATAAACAATAAATAGAGGATGCAAGTTTGACTACACTTGATGATGCTCAATCCACTGGGGTCCTAGTAACCTTGTTTTTCTATTCAATTACCATGTTTACTAGGAAAAATGAAGCCTTTTTTAAAATGGTTAAATGAATCAACTTACTGAATCCACAATTGACCAGTCAAGAGGATAAGCAAAGAGCTCTGGTTTTGCTGTGGGAATCTTCTCAATGAGGCTCTTAATGTGTTTGCGTTTTTCTTCTGTATTGACACTGCCTTTGATATTGCTTTTATCTTCTTCTCCATAATCCAGGGGAACAAGTTTCCTTTTCCGGGGTACATCGTCGCTGTCTTCATCATCAAATTTATTGAAAACACTATCCACAGCAAGTTTCTTCCTTTTTACAGCATTGGGCTGATTAGGACTGTTGCAGGCACCTAGAACCCAAAGAGGCAGAGTAAAATATTCATCAACTGCAACTGAAACTGTTTTGCTGTTCCCCCATTACTTGAGGAATATTGGTTTGTGTGCTACATAAACGTCTGTGAATGCCTGGCATTGGCTTTTAATCTTTCAAACTCTGTTACCAAAGTGGCAAAAGAGGGAAAGATCTTTAATGGAGTTTGTTGAAGACTGACCCATTTGAAGAATAGGGCCTTCTTTCTCTGCCCTGAAACCAAGTAGCACTCTCTCTGAGGGAAGACTATAGTTAAGCCCCAACCTTAGCAAAGGCAGAGCACAGAAGTGAAAAGTTGCAACGCATAAGGGAAGTGTTCATCAGCCTCATACCATACAATCTCTCATCATTCAAGATATAACACAGTATAAACTCACAGTGCAACCTGGCATAATGTAATCAAAAAATTAAATAATTAATACACAAACCCTCTGGAATACAAATGTTCTTAGTTCTGCTGCTCAGAACTAACTTTTTTAAAACAGTAGGATATTGCTAAAGTACTAAGGAACTCTAGGCTCAAATTTCACTTACAACTGTCATCAGTTCATTGTGATATTCTAAAAGGAAGAAAATAAATCTAATTTTCTTTTTTTTTTCTTTAAAAGGGTCTTAAGTAAACATAAGAACTACCTAAGTCTTAAATTTAATATACACAATTACACCAACGAAAAGTAGCAATGAGTTTTGAAAGAGATATTTACAGATATATTAAGGTGAAAAAGCATGTGAAAATAACCAATCCCAGCTCAGAACACTCCTACAAAAATTAGCCCTTGAACATGCCTAAACTTCTCTCCTTTTTTTCCCTCAAGGTTTTGGATGAAGAGAGTTCTATAAAAAGTATCTTCAGGATAAGTCAACTCAAGCACAGCACCTGGATAACAACTACTTGATATAAGTACATCAAACCATACGACATATTTGGAAAACCATGTGACTACTCAGCTTGACAACTTTTATTTTGATCCCATATAGAAGACTGAAATAAAAAGTAAACTTGCCCAATTTGAGGCTGAGTCCTATTTTCGGCCGATGCTCCTCCAGTTGCTGTTGTTCAGGTGAATTTTCATGAGGGATAATAATGCCACAGGGAGATTCATCCCCAGGTGTGTTAGGAGTTGCATTTCCACTAGCAGAAGAAACAGATGGAGCAGAACTGATGGGTCGTAAAGTTGGTTTAAGGCAGGGCTTCTGTTCAGGCTCCTCCTCCTCTTCCTCTGGCTCTTCTCTTTTTTCTTCTTTTTCTGTCTTGTCTTCCTCTTCCTCCTCAGATTCTGGCTCTTGTTTTATTTGTGGCTGCCTGCGCCGCTCAGCCTCCTGCTCCATCTACAATGAAACAGTCAATTAGCAAAAACAGATACTCTCTCAAAACCAGTACTGTTTGAAAAGAATCTAAAGATCCTCCTCTTTAGAAGAGTGTTAGTCAAGGAAAATACATGTAACAACTGGCATTCTTGTAAGGAATACTGATTAATTCAAATTTGAATTTCAAATTAATACTGATCAATTCAAATTTGTTTTCAAACTCCATCAAATCTGGATGTTGATCTGGGAAAGTTTTTTTGTTTCCAATGTTCTTATTGCCTATCTGGACTTCTTTATATGAAAAAGTGAATAGAGAAAACAGTAAATATTAGCTCTCTTACACAATTTTGCTCAATACAACCAGAATACAAAGAACTTGTTTTCCTGTCAGACCAACTGCAACTCACCCTCTGGAGTTCTGCATCTGGATCTGGATGTCCTTCAGCAAGAAGACGCTGCCTAATTTCTTCCAATTCTTCCTTTTCCCTTTTCCTATCTCGTTCATCTGCTTCCATCTCTTTCTCCCTGTCTCGTAGCCTCTTCTGAAGAGCACTACCCCTACAAAAGATACATACTTTTTATTGAGAGAACATTTCAATGAGGGGCTTGTACCACAACACAAGAAAAACTTCATACAGATGTATCTCCCACTAAAGAAAATAAGTTTCATAAGAGCATCTGGCATCCTCTGTTTTGGTAACAAGAATCTTAAAGATACCAGTTCTCAACCTTACTGTACAGAATCTACCCTACAACATTAAAGAGAAGTAGAGAATGTGGCTGCTGATCTCTTTATAGAGAAAGAATCAAGTTTTACAGGTTTTTGACAAGAACGACTTCTGCTAAATTAGTTTTACACAAATGTTAGTTAGTCCCATGCTGAAGGATGTTTCCAATTCTTTACATTAACAAGCTTGTTCTTCATATTATTTACAGCTTCTTTGCAGTGAATTATTTAGAGGCATGCTTGTTCCCTTCTCCCTGCACCTTATTTTGACATGACACTGACCTCTGCCTTGCCTCACAAAGTAAAATGACAGGAATGAGCAGCTACTCCCAAGCATTAGCCAGTAAAAGTAAGGAGCTTCCCTTTTCCCTCTGTCATTTATGAAGTGACACTAAAAAAAATATGTAATTATAACCCTTACATTGTCACATTACCAGTCAAATATAAGCTCCATAAGCCTCTGCCAACAAACCCCACAACTGTGTTGAAATGAACAATGGATATTTTGTTTTAAGGAATACGAAGACATACCTATAGTATTTTGGATCATCTCTGTCATCATCATAATCTTCTAAGAATTCTTTCAACCGTTTGGCTTCTTTTGCCTGTAAGGAATTGAAACTTAAATAATGATTTCTGGTTTCCTATCCAAAGGCTTAAAATTAATCATTGTTATTAGTGAGTTAATTGTAGATCTACTCTGCCTTAAACTAAAAATACGGAGTTTTCCAAACAGAAAATGGAAAAGTTTTGGTACTGCATCCAGAAGGTCCACTGGTATGGTGTCATGGATCTCCACATATATATATACATACATACACTCTCTCCCATGTATATATTTATTTGGGGTTTTTTGTTTTACATTACAGACGAAGAGGATCAGAAGTTCCTTTTCTCCGAATCCTTTAAGTCTGCTACTGGGTATTTTAACATGGCAGCCTAAGTGTATTTTATCAGTACTGCTTTGTTTCAAGAGCTTTTCTAAGACAGTCATGCACAGAAACAAATCTGATGGCTGCTCCTAGGATAAGCACTCTCCTTTTGTGGTACTGATACAAACCATGTGGCACTAATGTACAGGCCTACATGGTACTAATATGCAGGCCTAACACTGTAGGGGGCAAGAGAGGACACTTTCTCCCCCTCTGATAAAATGAAGAGGCAAAACCCCCAGTTCCTTAAAGAAAATTAAATTAGGACCTTCTAACCTGTATTTAAGCAATATTGTTAAACCAACAGTAATATACTTCTTTGCTAATGACTTTGAGAAACAAGTTATGATTATGGTTGTGATTTCAGCACAAAATGAAACGCTGCTTTCTATGACTGTCATCCAGAGCCAGCATGCAGGAGGACTTGGAATGGAAAATTTCATTGAGTCAATTTCAACCATTTTTTTCCCCATCACACATTTAGAGGGAAAACCTGGATTCCACATGAAACAATGTATTTTATAATCATCTTGCCCTTGTGTGTTTCTTTGCATATATGGCTTTGAAGCAGTTCCTAACCCATCGTCTACTCTCTCAACATCTTCTCTCCTCTGGGAAACTATGAAGTGAAATAATACCCCTAAAACTTAAAATAACTTCTTTATGCTTTAGCACAAAACTATGAGATTACAGAATTATCTGTCTTCCAAAGTTGTCTTTTCCAATAAAACTTCCAAGTGTTACATTGGTAACTGTGATAATTTCACAACTAATGAACTAAGGACAGGAATTTATATAGTGCTTAGATACATTAAAGAATATTGTATCGTATCTCATAGAGGGTTTTGGTACATGAGCAGGTTGGAAGTTAAAAAACCACGTCTAGTTCCACCTGCAGGACATAGAACACACAGGAGGTTTTGTCACAACTCTGACACAAGTTAGAGATGTCATAGTGTGTGATGATCAGACCACAGTATTTCGTAGCTGCCTACTTCTCACTCTTCTGCCTTCACAAGACCAAACCACTAGGCTTGTTTTTCAGACTCTAAATAGTACTCCCATTTACAAGACATCTTCTGTTTCAAGTCTATGAACTGGGGATTTTTTTGGTATAAAAACACACATGGCCTTTTTATAAAATGAGAGTTCTGTCACTATTCATAAACATAACAGTACAATATTCCATTCTAAATGGGACCAAGAGAACAAGGCAGGGAAAATTACATGTCAAACTATAAGGCTTACCATTTCCCGTCTTCTTTCTTCTTCCCTCTCAGCCTCTTTTTCATATTCTCGACTTTTTTTTCGTTCTCTGATTTCCCAGTTTTTAAGACGCTGCAACAGAAGAAAATACACTTCAATCCTCAAGCACATTAAGAACAACAGTACTGCTTCAAAGTTAGTTTGCATTGTTGTTTAAAGTAACTGTATTATAAATAATTTGCACAATTTTAATTTGAAACATCAGAATAAAAAGTCTGTTTTGACAGTGATTTACATATTCTGCTCCAGTTCATATACTCAAAAGACTAAAAACATATTTAGGAAGAAGAAAATGATGTATTTTATACTAGAGGATTTGTTATCAACTCTCAGGAACATCTTTTTATTTAAAGAACCTTAAAAATTCCAACCTACCTCTTGGTACGCAGCTTCCTTTTCACGCAGTTTCCTCTCCAGTTTTCGTCGTTCGTAGGCATCTTCCTCATCTTCCTCTCGGTCTCTCTTCTTATCCTTTTCCCTCTCTCTTTCCCGCTCTCTTTCCCGTTCCCGTTCTCTCTCGCGTTCCCGTTCTCTTTCCCGTTCCCGTTCTCTCTCGCGTTCCCGCTCTCTTTCCCTGTCTCTACTTTTTTCTCTGAAGGAAGAAAAAACCCTAAAGTTCAGTACAGAGCCTTCCTCTCCATTCGATCAAATTATTAATGGCATCTTAGAGGTAATTTTTCTTCTGCAGTTGTAGAGGATGATTAGCCAGTATAGAAATGGGCATAAAATCAATAGTGATGGGTATTCAAAAACCCACTAAAAGTAGCTGTGAGCACTAACTGTTAAAGAGCAGTATCTGCAGAAACTGAGCATGAGCATATGAATATTTCTTATCAGACTGTGTCAGCAGTTCTCCACAGCCAAAACCACCAGAAATAAAGGGTATCCTTAACAAATCTTTTGTATTTATGTGGCTTACAGGTAATTTTAACACTTCTGACAAGATGATTTAATGTGAAAGCAGCACTTGGAATATGATTAATTACAGCTTGAATGAGGAATCCCACTGCTTTTACTAAAAAACCTCACAATCCAAACAAAAAACCCAAACCAAACCAACTGAAAAAAACCCCAAAACAAAACAAAATCCAACCAAGAAGCCCACCATGTAACAAAGGATACGATAAAACCTGCTTAAGCTAAAAAATAGCATGAAGATAAGCTTAAGCAGGAATAAAGCTAATAATGAAAAAGAGGTGATATTTGAGACAAAACCAGTATGCCTAAATCATAATTGGAGAGTTGTTTAGTGCATACTGGAGATCTTACACTTTTGTGCTGTGGGGGAAATCAAATATTCTCCCAATTTGCATTGCCTGCTGTTACTCTGATCTTCTACAAGGATCATTCTCTTTTGAATGGCAGCTGATCTACTGAACTATATGCATTTAGTAAACAGCACCAAGAAAAAGCGAAATAAATAGCAACTGAAGTACATTCACCTTGATCTGCTCCGATCCTTGCGATCTGAACTCCTCTCACGATCTCTGTCCCGGTCTCTGTCTCGTTCGCGGTCTCTGTCTCGGTCCTTAGTCCGGTCACGATCCCTATCTCGCTCCCGTTCACGCTCCCGTTCCTTCTCCTTCTCTCGTTCACGTTCCCTCTCTCTTTCACGCTCCCTCCTTTCTCGTTCACGCTCCCGTTCCCTTTCTCTTTCTCTGCGTTCTTTTTCAATTTCCTGTCTTTCTTTCTCCTTTTTGCCTTTTTCCTCCTCCAGTTTCTAAAAACCAACAAGAGAACTTTCATAGTTAATTCTGTAATTACACAAACTGGATATTCCCGACGCAACACACAAGGCTGGTAATGGACATACCAAAACCGCCACTAATTTTAAAGTATTAAAAAGGGTTTGGTGGGTATTTTTTGGAACTATAAGTATGAAATCAAAATGCAGCAATCACAAGACTAAGTTTCGTGCAAAAGCACAGATCTACACAGACCAGCAATCTCCAACCTTAGCAGAGAAGGGCTGGCCTCGTATTACGAGCTGACTAAACTGCACATTCAGAGTGCACTACCAGTCATGATGCAGGTGGGATTCAAATTCCACTGGCCCTATAAGCCAGTTGGGTACAAGTAAAGTGAACTTCCAGCTGATAAAATTAACTCTACTCAATTAGGAAAATATAGTTCAGTGGAATGCTTACTGGGACAGAGAGTTGTTTCCCATAAAGTCTTGGCACACCAAAACCATCCTAGATGAAAACTTGGGTAAAGAAATATATCCACTTACACACAGTGCATGTGGTTAAACAGTGAAGAAAATTGTCACTTTTCCCCTTTTCCCTCCCTAAAAAAGTTCTAAGTGTTCATTGGTAAGAACTGGACTCTGCAGAATGGAATCTTAACTTCCACCACTGCAAGATGGGGACAGTTAAAAAACGGTTGGAAATAGCTCTTTTGAAACACAGAAACTAAAGGTTACCTGCTACAGTTTTACTAAAAATTGTACAAAATTGCCACTTTTTTTTCATATAGAAACAGTTCTTATGACCAGAATTCCTATAAGACAATAGAAAATACATCAACAGAATGATAGATAAATCCATCCTTGGAAGCAATTGTTATGTGTTAACTTACAGATGCTGTGCTAGGACATGGACCGCCAACACTGGATTAACCTTGCCTATTAGCTATGTTTCTGGGAGGAAGAGCAAGTACACGGTTCACAAATATACCAAATAACAACCAAATATACCAAATTTCAACCTGATGGATGCAAGAATACCACTTTTTGAACAAATATTGAGCAGAATAAACAGGTTTATCCCCTTTGGCTCCACGTTTACCATCACTGAAATGAAATTAAAAACTGGAACAATGAAACAGCATTTTCTCTGGTTTGTGTTTTTTTGTTCTTTTCTTTTAAACAAAGCATTTAAGACAACTTTAAAAAGCAATCTTACCTGATTAGTGTTCTTCTGCCATAGGCACAGAGACCGGAGAACCGACAAAGGATTACAGAAATAAAGCTAATTCACTAGTGATTAATGTATCCAGTGAAACTATGCTGCATTGATAACACAATACAGGCAAACCCATGTTGGATACATTGAAATCACAAAAGGAAAAAGGGACTAAAAATGGTAGGAATTGGCAGAAAATTGATGTGAAAAAAAATAAAACTTAGATCCTATAATACACACTGGGCTGAAAAACTAATTTCTAAGGACTGTATTATCCAGGAGCTTTACAGCGTTAAACCTCAATTAGGAACAAATGTTAAACTAGGTTGTCAACTTTTAAAAACAACTTACCTCAAATTTCATATACTTTTAAAGAAAAGTTTACATACTGAAGTGGTTGATACTTACAGGTTATCTTAGATGTTCCAATAGAAATTTCTTTAGTTGAACTCCTGCTTTTCCCCACTCTCAAAAACTTTGTTTATGGTGAGATTTCTCAAGAGAGTGGGTGTCTTTCTTTTATTAAAAATGCATTCACAGAAGTGTAAATACACACACACAAGTTTTGGCATATTAAAATCCTTTTCCTAAGTCCACTTTCTTAAAATCCAATTGAAAAAATAAACTGATGTATTTTGTAATCAAAATCTGGCCTCAGTAAACTTATATAAACCTAAATAGAAGGATCTGACAGGGTAATGGGATGGGAACAGTATCAGATAACTGAAGTAATGAACAGAAATGAACAGGAAGAAGAATTTTAAATCTTACCTTGAGCTCTCTTCAGACTCGTCCGTGCTGTAAATGGACGCCCCCTGCAATGCTGATACCCTGACAGTCTGTCGTTATTGTTTACAAACTCATACCAAAAACATGCAAAGGTTCACTGTGCTCACTAGCCCGCTGCTAAGGATTCAACAGCCCCTTTTAAACATATCCAATATACAAAATGACTAGTTCCAGTTGATTTTTAATGTTAAGAAACCCAAAATATCCCCCCAAAGTACAAATCAAGGGCAGTGAAATGCCCAACAGCTTCTGAAACAATGAAGCTTGGTTTTTGTTTGTTTTGTTTGCAATTTAAAAAAAAATATTACTTGTTTGTATTTTAGTAACAGTGACAACTTGGGGCTCAGAATTGAACATAATTCTACTGAAGTTTCACCACTAACCAGTTTCACATTCAATTATTGAGCTTCTCAGATGACTTTTTCTAGATTTTCTCCCCCAGGTTTCTATCTTGAACAACTTTAGTCAAGAGAAAAACTGAATGCATGTACATACAATAACATGTAGTCACCCGTGTTCATATTGATACGGTTGCATAAAAACATGGTACCATCCCCAGTGACTGCATGTGCTAAAGCTGAACAACACGGGCGCACTTCACCTTGCTGTATCATCAACATTTTCTTTAATGTTGATTCGGGGGTATTTCGAAAGAAGAGTGTGTGCTCAAAAGAGCAGCTTGTTGATACTTCCCCAGGCCAAGGACCACTCCAATCTTGTTGGGGAAAAATTAATACCAACTTTAATCTAAACATTAAAATAAGAACATCACATGCATAGCTGTGCTCTCCGATCCGCAAGTATCGCTTTCCAAAGCAGAAACATTCACATATGCACTAGCATTAGTGGAAACTTCTGTAAGTGGAGACCCTGGGGTGGGACTTGATGTGCACAAACATTTCCAAGCCAGTTACCCCTTTGCATATTTTTCTGAGGGGGCATCCATAAGTATAATAAAAAACAGAAACTCATACTTACATCCTATTCCATGTTACTTTCCAAGCTGTGAGTTTCATCTTGCATTAGTCACCATATGATCTCTATCATAATGGTGGGGGTCAATGAATAGATTAGCTTTATGGGAATTTACAGTTCTTCCATGCATCTAAAGTTTGGTAAGTCTGGTAACCACTGACCTAGTTTTAATCTTCCCCCACTCTTAACTTAGAACTATTAAAATAAAAGACTTTAATTTAATTCACGTTTCATCTCTTCAAAAATCTTGGATAATGTTACAAATCTACCTAGAGAAACACACTCAAGTGTATGTCTTATACTGTAGCCCCGTTTAGCCTTCACTTACAAATATCTTGACTTAATGTATGTGTAGCAACTTAAGCTGCCTTTATTCATGCTGAAGTGAGAAGACTGAAAAATACTCAGTAGCAATCAAAGTCTTAGCATAAAGATGTCATGGGCCACTTTAACGTGGCAACTGTCTTGTTCTGACTTGTAAAGAACTACATGTATATTAAACCTAATATAAACATCATTTTAAGTGATATTGCAATGTACTGCTAAATTTCATAATAGTGGTTTCTTGGATTTTGAAAAAGCCTAATTTGTATCAAGTGCAAAAACAAGAATACTACCTTGTGTGTGTCTCTGAATTTACTGATCTCTCTTGATATCAGGTCTCTTTTGTCTTCCTCCATTTCTATAGCATTTATATCCTCCTAAAAAACAAGGGGGACAGGAGTAAAAGCATTAACAGCCATCTGTACAGACACAGGAGAACAAGAGAAAAGCTGAAGGTTAGAAGTTTTCAACCAGTCTTGCAAGAGATAAATAAAGTCCTTCTGCAGTACCAAACCTGACAGTCTGATGTTAATGAGTGGAAAAAAAAAAAATCAGATGGACAAGAGTCACAAATCTGGCAACTAGCAGTAAACATAGTCATTGTCAAAGCCTACAATGTAAACGAACCTTGGTGATGAGTGGATAAGGTATCAGTGGGGCCACTGGAAATCTGCGGAAAATCTGCGGAAAAATCCACGGAGATTTTTTTTTTTAAAAATAGATTGCACACTACTCTGAAAAACAATGTTTTGTATGTTTGTACTACAAAGCAATATTGTATTGCTGTGATCTCATTTCTCTGATTCAACAAAGTTACAGAAGAACCTCGCTAATTCTCCCTTTGCTGAACTACTTAAAAACACATAGTGACGTCTCATGTTAGTAAGACTTCACTGAATTACGAGTGTACTACAAGATATTAGTATGCTATGGCAGCATCAGAAACAAGGCTAAGCTACACTTGCCAAAATAAATAAGTATATTTGCAGTGGGTACATCTTGATTTTATTTACTCGCTAATTCGCAGAATTTGGTAGATTGCACCTGCTCTTATACTTAGTGCGAATTAGCGAGGTTCCCCCGTGCTTGAAATTGAAAACCAGAACTCACTCACTCTCAGCTCCCCGCACACATTTTCAACTCCCCCACAGCAGTCATGCCTTCACCCAGAAGAACTAACAGCCTCTGCTACTAACACCAGCGGGAGTCATCTCCACACCAAGCTCTTCAGGGGACAACAGCCCCAAAGCTGGTGAGTTTCCACACCCCCCTCACCGCCCCCACAACATATCTGCATACACCTTCCCTTTCCCCCCACCCTCAACAGTCTTTCTCTCCCCTCTCCTTCATGGACAAGAGAACAACAAGCTAGTACCATCTCTTCACTCCCACCTCTATCCACACAGGCCAAAGACAGCAACTTCCAAGTTTCTTGTCTTCCTTCCCAGTATGGGAAGGATGATGGGGTGCAATTTCAACCCACAAGTGCTGCATATTTTAAAAGACCTTATTTGGCTACTTGACTAGCTCAGGTCAGTAAAGTTCTACACAATACAGAGCTAAGAGAATATTGCTCTGTCACAGGGACATACTCAGCACCCAGCTCTTCATGACTGCTAAGGTCTCTTACAATGTTTAACTACCTGGCATTATTCATGGCCATATATGTATATTTACCCACAGGACAATAAACATTGTAACAGTGCTTGTAACAAAAAAATACAGCTGATAGCATTAGACAGTGACTCAGTTGCACATTGTCATCAAAGAAAACATCTCCCAAAGGGAGGGAGAGGAAAGAAAAACAAATTCTCAGCTCAGCACTTTTATATCTCAGGTTGGCCATGACTAACAATGTTGTGGGAAGACTTGCTCCCTGAGGGAGATGTTTCTTCCACCACATTTGAACTCCATAAACATTTGAAACTGCATCATTGCCTTGGAATAGGTACTTTGCAGAAGACTTAAGTGGGTAAAAATCTTGGCCAAACAATTTTCCAATTTCTTTCATATAAGGTGCAGAATGGTAGGTGGGAAAGTCCATTTTCCCATGGTTATAAACTTTGCTGGAAAAGCTAAGTCTGAGTTTGCTTATCCTTGTTCCCCCTTCTCCATTTTGTTTTAATCCATAAAAAGGTCATTCACAGAAGCAGGTCTAAACCAGAACATTCATTCCTGCTTAACATGGTTTTTTTTTTTCGCATTGCACAAGATAGGAAAGCTGGCTGACCAAATCCAGCCAAATTGAGACATGTTTGAAAGTGATTTTGTAAGGCAGAAAGATTACAATATGCCTTTCATCCCTGAAGGATCCCTTCAAGGACATACACAACTAACGATGTGCTTCCACATATTGGTAGACAGCTGCAAGCAGTTGAATCAAGGCACACTACAAGAATGCATACTATGAGCAGAGAGAAGAATTTTGTCAAAAACTGCCAAATTCATGGCTTTACAATAGCACCCTGGCACCTTTCCCTGGAAATGGATGGTATGCAGGAACTCTTTACAGTTGTTTTTAAAGTTCTTATCTGAAAAACCCTATATGCACATACTGCACTAAATTCAGTATTTCCACCTTCAGAGGGATGAAAGGTCGGTTCGGTCCCGCCCAGATTCAAACCTGTTGTTCCAAGAAGTTTACGTGCTTAAATGCCTAAACCATCCTGAAGGGATGGTGTCTATAACTGACTAGCTTTCAGCTCAAAAAAAAAAAAAAAAAAGAAACTGCTGCTGACATCAATGCTTGTTGATTTGTTTTCTCATCAGAAGTTTAGGTTTAAAGTATTTGCACAGGGTTTGGCCATTATATAAAGGTGAGTTGAAGAAAAAAAAATCTGTTTTGTCCAAAATCAAAACACATACGTCCTCCTTCTTTTCCTTTTTCTTCTTCCTGGGGTGAGAGTCAGATTCCTGGGAGGGGGCATTGAGCTCGCTGGAATATTCTCGTATTAAGACTTCAATGGCCCCTTTAATTATCTGATCTCTTCTCTTCGTTTCCTCATCCAGTGCTTCATCATCATCATTTGTGGTCTCCGGTCTGGAGTTCTAAGGAAAAATGGCAAAGTAACAGGACTTAACAAATTGAGAGTAATAGCAGTTTTATCAGAAGTTCACCTTTCATCATCACATTCATGCCCCGACAGTATTTACTATAAAAAAGCAAAACCCCAAACAACAAAAAAACCCAAGAACAACAAAAAAAGAACAAACCCATACCAAAAAAAACCAAATCAAAAAAACAACTCACCACATGAAAATCAAACCACCTATAAATACAAGTAGTTATCAATTGCATTGTATTAGTCAGATCTTTTCACACTGGCAATACCACAGTTTATTGCAGTTTTATGGAATGGCTGCAGAGAGCTAGTGTAGGATTGCATAATAAAATAACGTAATAAAACAGAACAAAAAATGGTGATTAGGGCAGTAGACAGGAAAAGAGAGAGCACCCACACGCTCCCAGAACAGCAATCACTATAGTGCAGCTCTTGGTCAAAAGTTTTGCCTTTTATGTTCCAGAACTTCAAGTCACTTCAACAGCAGTTCCTCCAAGCCTTCTACTTAAGTGCCATGCAATACGAATGCCTACCTAAAACTTCCAAGCTGCAACTTCAAGTGGGAGAACTATATTAAAGAAACATCATTAGGGAAAACATTCCTTGCACAACAAACTATTTTTTAAATTATTGTTGATCAAGTACTTCACAGTTTCTCATCTTTTTTGCCCCTTTCAATCTTGTAGGGAGGAAAGGGAACATGAAGAAGTGCCTTTCACTAAATATTATATGAAAGGGTAGAACGATGATCTGCACACCGAGCAGGGTAGCCCACCTCTCGATCCCCTGAATCTTTTAGAAAAATGGAATCTCACCTGAGAATCCAGCTGGGTATCCAGTCAAACGATAGGTGGTGGGTGGAGTGAGGGGGAGGGAAGGGTCTGATGGAGCAGCAGCTAAGAATGAGGGGGAAGGGAGGATTCAGTTGGAGCTGAAGAAGCTGCCAGGCCAAGGAGGAGCAGGCTGAAAAGAGCTAGAAGGTAGTGACAGGGGGTGGAATTGAAGAGATCCAGGGAGAAGTGGTCAGGGAGAGGAGCTAATTAGATAAAGGTTTGCTTGGTGTGCCTCTATATGAAATTGTGTTGTATTTTACATGTTTGATCTCTTAATTCAAAGTATTTGAGAAAATTTGAAACTTTTGGATCCAAGTGGCACCAGCACACCAGTGATGGTATGAAAGGAATTGCAAGCAGTTTGATTCAATGCACTTCATCAAGACTCCTCAGCAATTCACCGTCTTTTTTTGCACCACCACAAAAAAGAACAAAAAACCAACCAAATCAAATAAAACCCAACAAAACCCATGGAGTTAATCTCATTCTACAGTTCAAAAGAATGGGCTCATAGAGTTGCCTTCACCAAAGCCACAAGCAGTACCCTCTGCTATATTACAATCAATCCCCCCAAACTGACCGTAACTCACAGAAAACAAAATTCTTGAGAGATGTGCAAGAACTCCAGAAATACTTTAAGCTTGTTTGTAACATCAGCTGTGAAGCACAGTATCACAGGTGATGCCAACATGAAACAAGTACAGAATGAAAGGGCAATCCAATCAAGCCCTTACCTAGGCTAAGAGCTAGTACAGTACTCCACTCAAACCTCACAAAGTTAGCACTCTGCTTTACTAAGCCATTGCATTTAATCCCAAACACAGGCTATCCAGTCAAAAACATGTCAAGCACTTCAAGTCATCATTATTCCTCTACTTCTAGTTAGGTAAAATGAAATAAAAGTATCTGTGTTTCCACTGTAGTCTACATGCATTTAAGAAAAATTCCAAACTGGAATTTTTAAAATTTGCTTCCTACAGCATGATTAGCATTTCTAGTTTTCTGAACAAGAGCCTCTTCTCACTTTGATTTTATACAAAAAAAAAATTGTTTAAAGTGGTATCTTAAGGCACATGCAAAACTTTAGGAGTTAGAGACAAAGCCCAATTTGATTTGGGGTGAAATACACTATTTTAGCAAAGAAACAGATACAATTGACTTTAATGCAAACTTGTCAATTCAGTAAGTATCTTTGCATCTCAGTAAGAATTCAACATACCAAATATCTGCAATCATTCCAGAACAGATTCTTAGCTTTAGAAAGGGATAGTACAAATTAATTTTCCCATCTACTAAATGTCTGAAAGCGTTCCACTACCTGATACCTGTGTCTTCTCCTGAATGATCTACTTCTCTCCTTTTCATTGATTTGTTCCAAAAGATCATCAGTGGAGGGGAAAGAAACCTCAATTCCCCTTAGACAGTCAATTTATAGACTGACATAGTAACTTCTCCTAGGGTTTAAGCACTTGCAAGAGTTTCTTGAAACAAAAATGAAGCAACAGAATCAAAACATATCGCACCTATTACTACACGTTATAATGAATTACAGAATTGATTCTAGAAATGTAGTTGTATCTTGCAGATAAGTTCAAACACTATAGAATTAAGAGCTTACACTTCTCTGCCTTTCAACAGATCATCAGACTCACTAATGTGATTCTGGCAAAATCCTAAAAGGCATTAAAGATACAGAAAGAGAGTAGAAACTGAGACGCGCTCACAATTTGATCTAGTAAGTAACGTTACCCTGACATTCTACTAAAAGAATGCAAATCACACATTATATACATACCCCATTAGATGCCTTTTTCTTTGCTTTCCATTCATCTAGCTGAGCCTTTGTCTTGGCATCAACTTTGACCAGCAGCTTCTTCTCTCCAATCTGGAGGTCATGGAGTAGTCTCAGTGCTCGTAGGGTAGAATCTGGCTCCTTGTACTCACAAAATCCAAAGGCTGAAACGGATGATCGAAATGAGAAGTAAAGCATTAAAGCTCTTCAGGTAATTTGCTTTGTTTAAAAATGGGGTTTGAATCAATAAACTTGGAACACAGGCACTTGTTTTTTCAAAGCCAGGAGTACACATCACAAAAACTCAAAGTTCACTCATCTTTGAGTTCATCAAACTGTAATCATCTTTGATATAATGAACAGTCCAATAAATAAGATGGAACCAGTACACAGATTGTAGATGTCCCATCCCTGGAAACTTTCATGGTCTGGTTGGACGGGGCTCTGAGCAACCTGATCTAGTTTAAAATGTTCCTGCTCTTCCAAGGGGGTTGGACTAGATGAACTTTAAAAGGTCCCTTCCAACCAAAACTGTTCTATGATTGTGTTTGTAAAGCTTTTGACATATCTGTCTTAACTAAGAAATGTAATCTATATGATGATATAGGGTTGATGATCAAGGGCATCAATCAACAGCTCACTGTTAACCTAGAGGGAAGGGTATTTCAAACTAGGTTCTTCACAACAGTTACATAAAGTTTGAAAAGAGAAAAACATTTTATGACAGCAAAATAAAAACCGTGAGATTTAAAAGCTGAAGGAACTGAATTACATCCTTAAAAAGAAAAAAAAAAAAAACACCACAAACTTAGCAAAATATGAAAACACAGCAAAAAAAAAATAGTAACCAAAATTGTTTCCTGCAATCACTGGAGAAAGGTCACAAAAATTAAATCAATTCAACTTCACAATAAGAAAGGTAAATTTTACATCAGGAAAACCTCCTTCATAGATAAGGACTATACATATAATTGGAAGTGACTTGTAGAACTTTTAGAATAGTAGCTTCCTTTGGAGGCTAAGCCCAAACTGGTAAAGCTTTCTCAGAACAGCCTATAAAATCATTCAGTTTCAGAAAAAAAAGGTAAGGAAAACTAGGCTCCCAAGACATTTTTCCATTTGACTTTCTCAATTATATTTTTTTCTCAATTCCAGGAAATACTAGCCCTTTACTAGAAAGTATTTTGCACCTATCATATTACAGCATCTTAAAATGTAAAATGATTAAGAATAGCAATGTGTCAAGATATTAAAAAACAGCAAGCTCATAAAAAAGAGTATATCTAGATATTTTGAAAAGCATGAACAGTTACCTTGAAGTTTTCCAGATGCACCTTGCACTCTCTTCCAACTCAAAACCAAACCACATTTCTGCAATTAAGAGAAGTATCATTAATTATTTTATACTCAAAACATTACAAAATGTAACCATTTTTGCAAAAGATCATAAAATTAAAAAAGGATAAACTCTACTAAAAAAAAATACGTCTCTATTCACAGACATTTATAGTGTAAAAAAAGCTGTACTCTTTACTTACTGAATTCAGGCATAGTGGGCTGCTATTCCAGTCAGTGGGAATAGCTCTGCTTTTAGTTTCAATACACTGCTTGTGGATCATTGCTTTATTCATCAGCCAGGGGTGAAATTTAACAAGCACTCTGCTGTACTTACTGCTAGAAGCTGCCGTATGAGCATGTCTGAGGCCTTCTCCGAAATGTTGCCTACAAAAACAGTAGTAGTGGGACCACAGTTTTCATCATTTTCTTTGTTCTTTAAGCCAGGATGGTCTTTTCTGACTCCCAAATGTTTTCCAACCATAGACACTGTGGTAGGAACTAAGACCTATAAAGGAGGAGGAGAAGTTGTAAAATAAAAGCATTGGATTGGTTTGCTTTTTATTTAAGTCAGCAGGACGTAAGATTTAGGCATGCACACTTATTTCAGATTTGAATTTTCACACGAACCTTAGTTAGCCTTATGGAGTAAGACACTAATAAACAGTTCAGGCTTTAATATTTTCCACAACACAAAAAAAGATGGCCATTTTCTGGCAAAGGAAGATAACAAAAGGTGTAACTGAACACAGCCACTGGGGGTCTCAAGGTGAGCATACTGTAACGTTAGGTATTACTTCTCCTACAAATAACAAGTTTGCAACATTTGAGTCACCAGAAATTCAATTACCTTACCTAATAGTGTAAAAACCAAGCTGTGAACAGAAAAGTAACTCTGGCTCAAAGGCTTCAATGGACACATGACACATGATCTTAAGCTTCCACACAGTGAATAAACATTACTGTTTTATTTAATGAACACAAAACCCAAAGCTTCTTTAGGTTAAGGAGCAAATATCTGTAAATTAACTGTACAAAGATAGGCATGATCATCTGCTCCATTTTGCTACACTTCTTTCACCTAAGATTTAACAGTCCTTATGCATAGTCTCTCTTCTCAGAACACCTTTCTACAAGTGTCACTTAGTAAAAGTTATTTTAATCAGAAAATTAAATAATAAATTTGTTTTGGTATCTCTGTTTTAAACACAGAAACACATAACGTGTTACCATGAACACATCCTCCTGTAGGAGACAATACAAGCTACCAAAAAATTCTGTATTTTTGGGGAGATTTCACTTCTGCAAAATTGCACAAACGGTAATTCACCTTGAAGTCAAGAAGTAATGTTTATATTTTAAAGCACACTTTTTCCACCCAAAAATCATAAATCTCCCTTCCATCTTGAAATTAGTATGATGGACAAAGAAACCTTTCATTTGCTTTTCTACAGCTGGGTATTACATGCAACTATTCCTTTTCCTGCAACACAGAGACAGCAAACTTATTTGTAAGCTTGTCAAATTACATGTTTTGGACAACCCAGCAGAGCTGTGTGATAGCCTTGTAAACCTGGATGAGCTAATGCCTCAAGGGTACGAGGTCAAGGCTACAAACTCTAGAGCCAGAGGGCTGGAATCTCCCTGATCTAACTGTACTGCACAGGAAGAGCACACATAATCCAAAGGCAAAGCCTAAACCACGGTATTTGAGAGGAGTATGTCTTCTTTACAAGAACAATAGTTGCTTCACCTCTGCAGCTGGTAGCTCCAGACGTTACTTCAAGCTTTGTCTAGGTTAGAAATTAGCATAACACTTGCATTACAGCTGCATTTAAAACTAAGCATTTTCTTTCACAATAAAATTCTGACAGAATAGGGCAGAACAAAAACACTGTTGACATCTACTAAGTTTTACTCTCAATTTTATTTGGCTATAATCTCATCCTCACTGTAATACTTACAGTTGGAGCAGGAGCCATAATGCCCATTGGTACAGGAATCATTGGGGTCCCTGAGAAAGACAATACATTAACATTAGTCTGCTCTGTTGAGAACTGATGAATACAAATGAAATTACTGCAGACATGATTTTCAAACTAGGCAGCAATTTTGGTCAAATAAGAATTTCACAGTATTGATTACCAGCAATTCCTTACGCATTCCAACAAAGTACACCAACACACTACAGGCATCCTGGTCACTTTCTGGTACTACCATTTCAACTTTTTCACCAAAAAAAAATCTATTTTCAGAGCATATTGAAGCCACAATATTGTTCTAAAAGACAATGGGGTGATGAATGAAGCAAGGAATTCCTGAGTGCAAAGGCAGCTGATGCCCTACAGATGATCTTGTTCCCAGCTTACACAATTCCCACAGCACAATCGTTTCTGCATATGGCTTTAGGGATGAGGTCCTGTACAGAATGGCACCAGGCTTCATGCCACTATTTATGGAATAGCTTAATCAAGGCAGCATAAAAAACCTCTATCAAAAAGCTGCTGAATACCTCACTTGGCAGTCTCCAACACGTAATTTAGAACAATATCGAATTTTAATAATATTCATTAATAATAAATAATATTTTAAATTAATATTGAATCAGATGAAACCATGCAATATCTCTTTTACACTACCAAAGTCACTGGCAGCTTTAAGTACTTTCATGAGTCAATATCTGATCATAAGAAAGGCTCTTTATCTTTCCATGCCAGCTGCTAGAGTTCAATATATTAAGTGAATGGATTTCATCAAAACTACTTGTTGGTCAGCAGACACATTGAGACTTGAGAACAGTGAAGTCAATCTCATGTTCTTCATGGTTATCCTACATCTCCTTTTTTTTTTTTCATTCCACAAAAAACTTCCACTGTTTTTCCCTCTAAATCCTTCCCTTTTGATCCATCTCTTACTGCTGTTTCAGAAAATCCTAAACAAACTTCTGCAAACTACTGCCCCTGGACTTGTTCCCCCACTTTCTCTAGTGTTTAGTCTTAAAACACTTTTCCTCAGACATCCTTTCCAGTTTTTTCCTCATCCACTCTGGTTTTGCTTTATTTATGTCATTTTTTATTTTCTCCAGCTCTCAATCCTCTTCCTCAGTCCCTTCAAATTAAGGTCATATTACCTCTTATTCCTCCAAACCACTCAATCAAAACTCTATGTAATGCCCTCCCATGTTCTCAGTTTTAATACACCACGGCATCTCACAGACTGAGCAACTACTCCCCGACAAGACTGGCTGTGCAGCCCTAAAGTTATCATAATTATCACAAAGGCTTTTAAAGTTACAATTCAGTAAACACACTTGTGTTATCATTGATACTTCTATGAGACTATCTGGCCAATGTTCAGCAGAAGCCACAAAAATCCACTGAAATATTTGGCATCATCAGGAAACATAATGACCACAGGTGTCATTTAGCTGCTACACAAAAGCTTGGTGCACCGACAGTTTTGACTACAGACCTGGTGTCTGCAAGCCAAGGCTGCCCAGCCTCAGAGAACAGCAACGACATGACTGCACTGGTGAAGCAGCTGCTGCACTAGGAAAGGCCCCACACCCTGAGACTCTTCAAGTCTCAGGGTTTGCAAAGCATGGAACATGGCTGAGGTGTACAAAACTACAAAACTCAACTTGCCCGACTCCCACATCAGAACTGGGGCAGGAGGGAGACACTGAGAGGGCAGTGAGATTAAAGACAGACTTAAGATAAGAAAGTAGCACGCTTCACAGCAGTTAATGAATTTCTCAAATTTTAAGAGGTGACGGAGATGAACAGAGTAAAAAAATTCCAAAATGTTCATAAATGACATGTCCAGAAAAAGACAAAGAACAACAAAAGATCATAAGCTAAGATCCCTAACACTACAGGTGTATCAAACAACAGAATCAGAAAGCAGACAGGGATACACCCTAAATACTGCCTTCTAGTCCCACTGCCCACATAATGCATCAGCCTATATGGACTGCAGGTCTGATTTACTACAGCATTTCTGCCATGCAAAATGGGTTTTTTCCACATCTCAGTGGTATCCAATAATCTTCAGAAATTTATCAGAATCACCTCCTCATCAAGTCTTCCACACTAATATTGGGAAATGCTAGAACTTCCTGTTTTTAGCAACTGTATTTTTAAGCAAAGCAAACCACCTTTCCTAATTTCATTATTATGCAAGCAAACTACTCTAGCTGAAACTTTTCAGAAAATTACAGGCTGAGGTAACTAAGACATGAAGTTTTGACCAAACAGCTAGCTAAAGATAAACAGTGTAAGCCACTTAAATTGTGATCTTACATACGGACTAAATTCAGAGCAGACTTCCATAAAATCTCTGTGGCATTTTCAGCTCTACTGATGTGCTTACACTAAGAAGTGAGATCTATATCCTCTACAAATCAAAATATGTTGTCTGCACAGGTAAGCAAATCAAGTTTCTCTTGTGCAGAGAAAAATTTTATTCTCACCTAATACCAGGCTTCTCCACTCTATATACTATTCAGATTCCAAATACTAAAATGAGACTATTTGAACACAACAAGAGAACAAAAAAATCTTTGTCACACATGCTAGGAAGCAAAATGTTCAGAGCAGAAAATTCTATCAGGTATTTTAAAATATATTTCAGAAAGTAATTTTTTTAAGTATCTGGTGTTTTATACACTAGTATAAATAAACTGGAGCTAAAATAAGAGCTACGATTTTAAAATTCAATTTTTAAATTGAAATTTTTGATGGCAGGATGTTACCTAAGTAAGAACTCTGTATTTATAAGAAAATAGGTAACATCTCATGGTTCCCAAGAAAAATGTTTAGAAAATTTAATGCAAGTAAAGATTAGCCTGATAAATGATGTGCAGGAGTCTTTTTGTAGTTCAACCATCCGCTTTTTGAATTGTCTATTGTCTCTCTATTGTCTACAAAACACTCCTGTACAACATAGTTTAAAACAACACAGACAGGATAGGAGTTATTTTCTGCAGCTCTTGTGATGAATTCTGGAGAGATAATTCTCTGATGTATTCCCTTCTCCCACCTGCTCTGTGGTTTCCTGCCTCCAGTCATCATATGTATACTCATGATGTAGAGAAGCAAGTGGTTCCAGACCAACAAATTAAAATCTCAACTCAAAAAAACAGAGCTTGATCTTACAGATGAACAAAGAAAAAGGTAGGAATAATTCTGGGAAGATTAGAAGAAATTATAAGGGTAACTGTAAATTTCCAAGACGAGTAGAGGAAAGAATATAGGAAGCAAAATAAAAGAAAGTGGGACATCAAAAATTGAGAAGAACAATGCAACAAGTTGGACCTTCTCTGAAAGTTACTCCTCTATTTTCACATTACACGTACTCAGCATACCCAAGAGTTTCCAAAGGCTATTACAATGGATTACTGTCAAAACTGTGGCTTTGGAACACCTAATATTAACAGAAATCACCACTCAGCTTCAGTCTTGAATAAAGGCTCAAGCAAAGTCCAGTATTTCATTTCTGGTCAAAAGCAAACAGTTTTTGGTAGACCAAAAGGAGCTTGCTCATATGACATGATCTGTGGGAAAACCAGAAACTCAACTGCAATGTACACAAATCAGAGTTACCGAGATGTATGATTCACAAAAGTTCCTGGCTTTTAAAGGAATTCAGAATAATATAAGAAATTAATTTCTACAATACTTCATATATTAATGTAACTTACCAGGAGGTACAGGTGGAGGAAAACCAGGAAACTGTGGAGGTGGGATCCCAGGGGGAAGCGTTGGGATTCCCATAGGAGGGCGATTCAAATGAGGTGGAAAAGACATTCTTGCAGTCACAATCTGTCAAAAAGACAGAAAAGGAAACTTGTAATAGTCAGTTTCCAAATATGAATTACAAAAGCAGTAAAGTGATAAGTGTCCATAATTTTAAATTTTTATATGGACATTCAACTAAATTCAAACTAAAACTATTTTTAGCTTTGTTTCCCCCAGCTATTCATAATGTTACAGATGTAGTAGAAGTCTTCTTTCTCAATTAAAACCAGCACTCTAAGAATGAAGTGAAAAACAAAGCTGACTCCTCATACCAATAAAGAGCATTTAACAGTTTGTACAGTTTCTTTAAAATAAAACTATCTTTGCAGTATTTGAAAGCAAAACTGATCTTGTAACACATTTTCAGTAAAGCAAGTAGTTCTGTTGTACAAGAAATGATCAAACACAAAACAACTGTAGAACAAGACACCAGAAAGAACTGGGACATTGCAACGCTCAGCATTAACGGGATTTGTATTTAAGATGACATTGGGGAGATTCTCAAACTCCAGCAGAAAGAGAGTTAAAAGCTTGAAAGAGGGTTCTGTGATCTATTTTTAACTTCCCAGTCCACAAATCTCCTAGAGCACAACTTGGACATTAGCCCATGAGCTGAGTGTCAACATGCTCCCATAGAGAGTGAAGATCATTTCAAGCACTATTTTCTATTCCTATTACTATTTTACATGCATATTACTGACCCTGAAACAGACATCACGCAGTCATAACACACTCAAGAACACCCTTTATACAACTAAGGCATGCATTCTTGCTTTCAGTATTATTTCAGTAACCTTACACAGTCAAGTCTTCCCAGAAGATTGGCCCTCAGTTCTTAAAAAAACAAAACTGATCACAATATTACTGCTGAGCATATACCTACATTCACACTGCAGTGAGGAAGCATTGGAGAGGTTCACACACAGTGGATGGATCATGTGGATATGAATCACAAAGACACAGTATCACAAGTGACAAGAACCCAGTGAGCTGTCGGCAGAAACGTTTTCGTTCCTCATTGGACTCTACAGACTGCCTTACAACCTACAGTGTCTGATCTGCACTGCAACTGCTTTCCAAACAGGCAACTATGAGTCAAAACTGAAGCAAGGCTGTCTGGAGAAGGAGAGTTATGGTAAGCAAAATTCTGATACAAGCAACAGAACTGTAGATTGTAATATGCTTCCTTCAAGGCAGGAACACAACGGCACTGAACACACAAGGAATGCAGAACAAGTTTTGCTGGAAACAGATGCACCTTCCAGACTTCCAGGCTTGTTCAAGGGCAAGCATTAGTCTTAAATACTGGAAGTAAAAGATAGTATCAGTACTCTACCATAGTAGTGTGTACATCTGAAAGATCTGAAAAAATTCTAGTAACAGAATCACACAGAAAAACTCCATTCCCTCAGATTCCAGAAACAACTATGAGAGATAAATGTATACAGCGGACTGGAAAGGCTGAAAGAGAAACCCAAACGCATTTGGTAATACCTTCTAACATCAGAACTAACTCTGGTCTAAGAACACATACATAACCCTATGACATAATTCATCCAAGGAAACATTTACAACTACATCAATTCCACAAGGCATGTGATCAGGGCATTCATTAATTGGCCCCTAAGGACATTTATCAATATCTCACAAGGCAAAACAATGAACACTCCTGTGACACAAGGTCTAAGATGGCAGAAGAAATAAGAGAGCAAATGCAAACATTTTTCCAACAATTCAATAAAAAGCTTTTATGCAATCTAATAAACATAAAACCTCTCCTGCCTTTTAGAATCCTTGTGCCTAAGAACACATTTCCTTTCTGCAATTCGGAATTTTTAGCACTGCATAGGCAAAGAAAAACAGCAAATATGTATGCCATTTTATTTTTTAAAAAGTTGCTTATTGTCTCTTCAGACTATGTGTACATCAGCTGACATTCATCTAGAATCTGAACTTGCTCATCTAGAACTTTTATGGTATGGAAGGGAACAGAACTCCTTCATCTGCCTTGATATCACTACTTGAAACTTTCACATATAAAAAAAAATAGCCAAGGAAAAACCCACAAAATTAAGATCTTTAAGGCTCTCAGTTCTTACCTACATTTCAAGCTGATAAACAACTGGATAAAATTCATAGCTGTTTTGGGGCAGATGGTACAACCAAAAAGCTACTGGGTCTGAAATGGTTCTAAAGAGGCTACAAGAGTTGCACCATCAGAGGTCCCTAAGATGTTAAGGCATGGCCTTGTAAAACATGTAAGAAATTGGGGAAGTAATTTTACAGGCTGCCTGTAGATGCAATCCCTCCTCTCGCTCTGATAAGCACTTTATCGGAGCCATCATTTTGGAGATGCCAACAAAAAATGCCTGGGGACTAAGAGGTGAATCAGTTCTTTGAATCAAAAGATGCTGGAACATACCATACCCAGTGGATATTACATATGCACAGAGAAGGAACTGTTTGCTTAGGTTTTTTTAGTAATTTGAATTAAAAAGTGCAAAGATTTAGCAGTCAACAAAGTTACTGTTGCTGCATAAGAAGAGAACAAACTTAGTCTTTCAATCTTTTGGGCAGATGATGTGGAACACACTGTTATACACAGGGCTTCAACAGTCCATTCCAAAGCACTCCGTTCTTTCCCCCCTCCACCCCCCAGATTTGTACAATTACTTTCACAGCAGCTAGAAAGCTGCTCTTTTACTGACTTAATTCTTACATGGAGCAATCCTAGCCTGGGGCATTTAAGATCAAAACCAGAACTAAGGAAAGCCTTGGTCTCTTTCTCACTACTCCATGTAACTACTACTGTGAGAGCAGCAGAGAGAACAGTTTAATTCTGTTTCCGTTATGAAAGCTGTGAGGGTCAAGATACCAGGAGCGAAACTGCTCACTGGAGAAGTGAGAGATCTGGACAAGGGAGGAAGATGCATCCATCCAAGATGCTACAATGAAGGGAACTGTGTAACACATTATTTTATGTCAGGAGCTAGAGAACACACTGCAAACGTAGATACTCTTCCAGTCAAGAGGGGCTCTGCATCAAATTTCTAAGCAACAACAAATCAAAGGTTAGTATGAAAAGTCAGGAGATGCTAAGTTGGATCTATGCAGAATACACTTGCAGACATCTCAGGAACAGCATCTTGAACTTCTCTGCAGACTGTCCTCCTACCCCACCTGTACAGTTCAGTGATCAATTTCTGATATATTCACTGTGATCTCAGGAACGTACATGGTGATCCTCCAACTTCCCCAATTTACTCAAATGTCTAAGTAAGAAACTAAACAGTCCTGACATATTTTTAAAACCTTGGCTGACTTAGGGAAGTATTACCTCTAGTGAAACTGAATGTAAGCAGCATTCTTGACAGCTGCAGTTTAATTAGCAGCTCTCTAAGCAAGAGTTTAACTTGTGAGAATGTTACAGTGGTCACAAAAATACAGGAGAAAATAAAGTAGTGATATTAACTGGCCTGACACCACTCAAAATACAGAAATAACAATATCTTTACCTCCCAAAGTGATGGATTTATGTTAGGTCTCAGACTCAAAGTGCAGTTTAGGCTGTGTCTGAGCCAGCAAGCAATACAATAGGAACAAGTCTGTTAAACAAAACTAATGGGAGTTGAGACCCTGATGTCCACACTACAAGTTTTGGGGAGCCCACCCCACTAAACAAATTCCAGTTTGTAGGTATGAGTGCATTTTTGAATGTATTTTCATCCAAAAGGAACCCAGCTTATCTACTGGAACAGCACAAACCAATATAAAATAAACTTCCTAAGTGAGACTTCCTTCAAGAGCACACCCTTGACCCAAGCAAACATGGTAACACAGGTGCACACTTTTATTAGCCTTGGGCAGTTTCTCCAAGCTGCAGATTAATTCTATCACGGATGGCAAAACACCCAAGTTCACCTAGACCCAGCTCAAAAACAGCCTGAGTGACTAAGGCAAGCACTACATAAACACAGCTATAATATTCCAGCTTCAACTTTGGCCCAGAAGGAGCTCAGCTGCTTTCTACACTGCACTTCTGACTTCAGTCCTGGTGGAACCAAGCAACATGCAGAGCCATCTGCACCAATCTTCTGAAACCTGGAGTACAGGGATATCCATATGGTTCTAGGGTTTGGTAAAGTCCATAGAGACTGGTTAATCCTGTCATGGTGAGATCCCTGCTGGGATGGAGCTTTGTCCACCAGGAGCACGCTGGCTCTGATTTACAGCTAAGCAAATGCAGAGAGCTGGCCTAGGGCTGGAATCAAGTCTCTAAGTCCACACAGAGCTCACAAGTACTATGAAACAAGGGTCACCATCACTCAGACACTGCTTCCCTGTTCTTCTTTATCATCTCTGACTCCTCAAAGTCCCCAAAAGAGGGGACTGAGATTGTACTGGTCTGGCTGCACCAATTAATGCAGTAATTTCTTTTTAAATCATAGTATTCTTTTAACCTTCCGCTCTACTGACCCCATTTTTTTAAAATACAGGGGTGAAGGGATATGTCAGATGCAGAATCTAAATCAAATAAAATTGCTGGTAATGAATGTATTTTAAATTGACAATTCCATCACCTACTCAGGGCAGCATCATAATTCTACCAGTATCACAGGATTAATATCCTTAGTATCTCTGTTTCCACATCAGAAACTTTATTTAGAAACTTGCAAAACATCTTAATCAATTTCAAAGCAGTGAAGTTCCCCATGAAGTAACCAGTGGCAGTACTTACTGCTGTTACACTAAACAAAAGTTAAAACTGGCTGCAAAACCCCTCAGGTCTTAATGCACAAAAAACCAACCAACCAACCAACCTTCATGTGTTTCAGGAATACAAACATGAGATGTCATAGCAACAGTGACAGTATGGCTGATCTAGTTTGATTTCATTTTATCTGATTTTAACTTCCTTTCAATATTTTCCCACAACACTTCTGCACCACAAGAAGTCTGTACCCTTAGCCTAGAACGAACTGCACGACACAGCTGTGCAGGCTGAAGAAAACCTATGCACCAAACCCATCTGTTAAAGTCAGTACTGTCACACAGGCCTGTGCCTTGGTCTCTACACAATGGGTGGATATTTCAGCCATTCTGCTGGAAAACAACCTCCTGGTTTGGCACCCAACAAGGGTGCTGTTTACATTATTGCCTGTCATCAAAAAAGCTCCCTAAAAGAAAAATCTTCTGTTCCAAGCCAACTGGTTTTCTCAGTGAAAATGACCACTTCCTCAGACCCCTAGAGTCCTCTCCAAAAATGGCCTGCAAGCTAAGCAAGATTTAAATGTTAAACACAACAGACAAGAGGAGAGATAAAATATATTATAGATTTCCTATGTTAACAACAAAAATACTAGTATTTGCTCTAGCTTGCTTTTCAGAGGTGGTCTAGAAAGAGATCAGTAACTGCTGTGGAATAGTTGCATCCCACACCGTTATTCTGAAGCAACACAAAAAGCAATGTGCTTACCCAAAGCAAAGCCGCAGCCCAAAAGCCCTTTAAGCAGGGCTCCATTAAGTATGTCATCAGAACTTTAAGATATTGATTAATTCCTAATTCTGTGCCTCTGCACCCATACAAAGCCCTGGTTAGTGAAATAAGTGACTTTCAATTCTAACTGGGCTATTGACTCTTCCCAACACAGAACCGTGGCTGTGGCACCACAGCACTTTCGTGAATGGGCACTCAGAGGCAGAGCAGCAGGCGAGCACAGAGCAGCACTCTGATCAATACCACTCCTTTACAGGGAAGGTAAGAAACTCTCCTGTTCCTCCTTCTAATTTGATCTGGACTCCCCCCAGAAATGCTGACGCAATAACTGAAGTAATGCTTTCCTGCCACTCACACAAAAAGGACTAAAACTCAACGCGCGTGTATTTTAGTCTGAATGGACTAAGAAATACAAAACTTTTGAGAGCTCACCTTCTCTAAAACCGTTTAAAACCTAAAAAAACCCAAAACAGTCAGTTGTGTTCAGGATATTTCCTGTGTTTAAACAAAAAACCCCTCTCCTTCAGGCAGACAAAGGTCGTTTTCTTCAACGGAAAAAGACATCATAAGAAAAACATGCTGTGTGCACATCACAGCGGCCACTGACACGGATGGATCGCTCTCCATTATTTTACGCACAACCTGCTAACACGTGTTTTAAGATGACCACCCCAATCCCCACTAGGGACAATAACTACCCCGTCGCAACACATCGCGTTTCCTGGCGTGCCAAAGCAAAAATCCCACCCACAGCCCGCGGCGGCCGGGCCCGGGGAGCAAAGCTCCGCGCAGGTCCTGGTCCCGGGCGTGCGCCGGGCTCCCCTCGCCTCCCGCGGGGCCGCCGCCGTCCCTCCCGCCGGCCCCGGCGGAATGGACTCCCACGCGTCCCGGCGGGAGAGGAAGCGAACGGGCCCCGCTCGCACCGCCCCGAGGCCGCTCGCCCGTTCCACGCCCCGTCCAGGCCCGAGCCGCCTCCCCGGCGAGCGCCCGCCGCGGCCCAGCGGCCTCGGCCCGGCCCCGGCCGTGCCTCCGCCCGGCGGGCGGCCGAGGCGCCACCGCCGCGCGCCCTCCCTCCCTGCCCTCCCCGATCCCCCCGCGGCCCCTCGGTTCTCACCCCTCGGCCGCGGAGCGGGGCGGGGATGGCGCGGGGGAGGCGCTGGGCCGGCTGAGGCCCCGCTAGGCCGCGAACACACCGCGCCGAGCCGCTGCCGCCGCGCCGCGCGGGGTCATGTGACCCGCCTCTTCCGCCAGCGGCCCGGCGTGCACCGCGCCGCGCCGCCACAGAGGCGGCCGTGCCGGAGCGCCCCCGCTCGCGCCCGGGCAGTAACGCGGCCGACCATAGAGCGGCGGCGGGCAGAAGGGCAGGAGGGAGCGAGGGGGCATGCGCGCTACCGCCATCTTTAGTGCGGGCGGGCGGCGTGGGGCCGTGACCCGGCCCGGAGCTCCGCCATGTCGAGGTCAAGCGCTGCTGCTCGGGGCTGGGGCGGCTGGGGGCCCTGGAAAGCCTCCGGAAAGCCTCCGGCTGTGGGTGGCACGGAGCCTTGCCCGTCTGTCAGCCGTCATGGCCCCCTCAGCCAGACACTCAGGCCAGCCTGAGCTGCGACCCGCCCGTGCCAGTGGTCGGGACGGGCTGTACCGCAGGCAGAGAATCCCCTCCCTCGACCTGCCGCCCGCATTGTTTGGGATGCAGCCCGGGATACAACTGGCTTTCATGGAAGGTTCTGTCTGCTGTCAAACACCTAAGGATTTACACAGCAAAAAGAGTGAGCACTAGTGTCTCAGGCAGCTCATCAGTAAGATGTCACTGTGCTGTTTGGCCTAGCCATGGTCTACAACTGGTTGTTTCTCTGACATACTTCCTGCATTTAGACTACATTCAGAGTCAATTTTCAACATGACATGCAAGACAGTAATTGCTGTAGTTACACCACTGGTGACAAGGAGTTGCAAGTTGAAAGAGGAAGTGACTATGAATGAAAGAAACATGATGTTACAGATTATTATGAGGTAGACCACAAAATGAACATATGTGCATAAAGCTGTTTAAAGAAATGTTGGATTAGCAAAGGAAAAAAAAAAATATGTACGGTATTTTCCGTTGTTTAAAGAAGAGTGCTCAAAAGACAGGAGTCGAATGACAAAATCTCCACCTGTAGATCAACTTCTTCAGCACAAAGCAGATGAAAACGATCTGGCTGATAGTGTCGTGCCTGATGTCACATGTGCTACTGAACAGCCAACAACTGCGTTGGAGCTAAGGTCCTGTTTGTCACCTTGCTTTACAAGATGATGTGTAAGGGTAAATACTTTACTAGTAGCAGACTGAAGAAATACTTCAAGTTTGAATGCAATTCCTTTCCCCCATTTTTACTTTCTGTTAATTACAGCTTATTCCAAGCAGCTGGCATATCTCCCTCAAACGAATACAAATTTAGTAACTACAATAACGACTACTGTTAATATTTAAAATAATTTATAAGCATCCCTAGGAAAACCAAGGAAAAGAAAAAGGACATAACAAAAATTTTCAGAATCTTCTCTGTGTTGTTGTTTCAGACAACAACAGCTCAGCTTAAAAAAAAATGTGAATCCCAAACTGACTTGTACTGGAAACATTCAAAGGCTTTGCTCATGTACACGTTCATCTATTTTGTTAGTCAGAGAAATAGGCTATTTTGCATTTACTCTTCCTACACAAATCAAATGTAGCCTTCTGTATCCTTCTTAATCAAGGGAGAATAGCAGCAGAAGCATCCAGTAAATGTAGCTGCTTTCTTGTGTTTACTGGTTCTCCTAAGGGATTTTAGAATTACCCACCCCTAGTGCCTATATTATCTTCCTGCCTTTTAGTTATGCAACTGAGATCTCTTTTCCAGATACTGATCACAGTTCAGTTTCTTGAGTTCTCACTGCAAACTCCAGAGTTTCATGCTCAAGCCAATCATGAAGATTGCAGTACATGGCTTTTAATATTAAGGGTTTTTTGTCTGCCAATTGGCTTGTATTTCAAGCATGAGAAATCATCCCAAAAATGTTAGGCAGCACCTCAGGGTACAGGGGTCACACTGTTTCTAGACTATGCATTTTAAACATTTTATATGCATTTTTTCTTCCCTTCCTCATATCCTTTAATTGCTCTATCACACTACCAGTCTAAATAGAGCCACTGAGAGGAAGATCCCTTAGATGCCAGACTCATTGATCTTGTTCCTTGGCTCCTCTGAAGAGCACTGTGAGATTTAAAAGTTTCTACCTCATAGGTATTAGTTATATTCATTATTCAGGATTTTTTTCAGTCTGAAGACATTTGGTTCACCAAAACTTTATTCATTTAGATGTCAGTCTATTTTGTCAATCCCTTAAATTAATCTTTTATGCAAAATACCAAGTGAAAATGGTAAGAGAACAGGGAAGAGAGTTACTGTGCCAGTCTTCAGTCGTTCATCATCACTAAACTGTATACAAGAAAAATAATTAAATCCTGTATATGCCTACACAAATATATCCATAGTCCAGGTGAGTATAACAAAAGCAATTCAGCAATACTCTTGAATTCTGAGGGGGCCTCGGTCACTCCTTGTGTTACAAAATTCGTTGATGCCTCATTTTCACAGTAATTGGACCTGCTGACTCAGTTTTGTGAAATGATAGTACTTCAAAGGTAAACTTCCAATCAGTGCCTTCTACATGGATATCCAGTTGTGTCATTTGGCTCCCTCTTGAAATTGTTTGTTTAAAACTGAAGCAGGGCACCAAAGGATGGGGCACCTATAGCCGTCTGTTATCAACGTGTAACGCCCACTGAAGGAGAACAGTGCCTGTCCTTCCTCTGGTAAAATAACCACTATCACTTGATCCAAACATACAGCCAAAAACTCTTGTTACTTGAGAAGAGAAATTGCCCGTGCACTAGCTATGCTACAACAAAAATATTTTTGCGTATTATCCAAATCAGCCAATGAAAAATAACTCAATATTTTCTTCTAGCACCCCATGAGCCATCAGCGCATTGGAGCCACTACTGGCCAAGGTTAGTTCCTCACCGTGCGGTTTCTTTGACTGTATCTGTCTGGCGTTCACCTCCCATTCCCACAGCTCCAGGTGGTGACAGCGAATCTGCTATTTTTTCTGCAGATGTGTGCCTCTATTTTGGACCTGCAGTCTCGTTCAGCTATATAAACGATGACTGTTCACCCATGGGTTGAAGCTACAGTCATGAAAAAAACCCCAAAGGCTGCAATGACTGACCAGTGGCTCTCCTTGTCGAGACTTCGTTTAAACCCACGAATGGCAGATGAGATTTGGGCGCCAAGTGCTCTCTCCTCAGGTGGACACCGTGATCCATTCATTTGCCAGACCTGGAGGCCTGGGAGCAGCCGCTTGGTCGTTCTCCGGGCAGTGGGAGGAAAGAGCTTCGCTACGAATTTCACCCCTTTAAACCCTGCTGGGGGCTGTTTACACTCCTCCGACGCAGCTCCTTGGGGAACCCCGGCAGGTGTGGGACAGTGGAGCGGAAACAAAGCGAGGGGAGCAGAGAACCTCGGCGTCACCAGGAGGGCCGCGGCACCGCGCCTGCCCGCCACGGGCACCGCACGTTACGGCCGGCGCGGCCAGCCCGGGGCGGTGCAGCCCGGGACTACAGCTCCCGGCGTGCCGGCGCCGCCCCGCCTTCAGCCCGCCGCCTTCCCGTCTCCGCGGTGAGAAAATAACCCCGAAGTTCCCCGCGATCAGCTGATCCCGGCTGACAACGAGGGGAGCGGGCGGAGGGGGCGCGGGTCCTGGCCGGCCCTGCCCTGCTCAGTTCCCCCGGGCGCTCCGACTGCATGGTCGGCCCCTGGGGGAGGAGAACCGGGAGATCCCCCCCGGGCGCCGAGGGGACGGGGGGTGGGGGGGAGGAGGAAGCTGCGGCCGGGACCCGAGTCCTTAGTCACCGGGTGCCGGCAGGAGGAAGGGGAAGAAAGGTGGCCGCTGGCTTGTAAACAATAGCCCGGCTCGCGGCGCCCCGTGCCGCGCCGCCTTTGTTCCCGGTCCTGTCGCGGCTCCCGCCCGCAGCCGCCGCTCGGCGGGAGGAACCCGGGGGTTTCCCCCTTTCTGGGCGGCCGGCGCGGCGCCGGGCGCAGCCCCAGGTAGGTGCAGGCGCGGGGGGAGGCGCCGGCCGGCACCGCCGTTACGTAACCGCGGGCGGGTCGCGGGGTCCGCCTGCAGCCCCGCGGGCGGCTGCACTTGTGGCTCGTCCGCCCGCGGGGCAGCGCCCACCCGGGGCGGCGGGACTGGCGGGGAGAGGGGGCGCCGAGGGTCATCCCGGGGCGAGAGGGGCTCCGCGCTGGCTGGGAGCAGGGGAGGCGGCCCGGAGGCAGCGGTCGAGACAAAGGCAGCGGCGGGGTGCGCAGGCTGCCCTCGGCGGGCGCTGGTCTCGGGGCTGTGCTCTGGCAACTTGGGGCGTAGAGGGGGAAAAAAAAAAAAAAATCTGTCGTCTGTCAGCCTGACCGTGGTAGCGATCGTCTTCCAGTGTTACTAGAAGGAGCGCACAAAGAGAGCGGATTTTTGTTTATCTGGCGAAGCACATCAGGAAATTCCCAGCAAATAAATACTGTGAACTCTCTGAAGGAGGAGCTTAGCTGTGGAGTGAAAGCAGAGAATTTTCTAGTCTTGACACGGTCCTTTTGTGTGTGTATGTGTGTGCGTATATGTATATGCAGTTGTGCATTTCTGATGCCTTTTTTGTCTCTGTGTCACCAGCTGTCTCCGTTCTCAGCTTCAGGGAAATACTTGCTGTATCTGCTGAAGTACACCAGGCTGGGTTTTTGTTTTGTTTTTTTTTTTTTTTTTCTCATCACTGAAAGTACATTAAACAGCTAAACAGAGAAAGAATGTATACCAGCATTTGGGTATAATAATACAGGAAACCAGCCACGTTGTTTAAGTTTATTTTGGAGAAAGAAAAGTTCATTAGCACTTAACAACACTCTTCCTGCGAGGCAGCTCAGTGTATGAATCTTACAGAAGTGTATATTAATTATTTAAAATTAAGTACAGGCAGCATTCCTGTTGTGTTTCTTTCTTATGTGAAAATGTTAAATTTGGAACTGACCTTTACACGTATCATTGTTTGAAACAGAAACAGGAGGGAAAAACATTGCTTTAAAGAAATCTGAAGATGAGTGCCCACACACAAACTGTGGAGAAAGGACAGAACACGACGCTCCTGTGCCAGGAAAGCTATGTTTGCAGTGGGACAGATGAAGCAATCTTTGAGTGTGATGAGTGCAGGAGCCTGCAGTGCCAGCGTTGTGAAGAGGAGCTACATCAGCCGGAAAGGTTGCGGAACCACGAACGGACCCGTATAAGACCTGGCCATGTCCCGTACTGTGACTCCTGCAAAGGTGCCAATGGGAACATCATGCATGCCAGTATGACAGGCTCAAGGCAGATAGCAGCAGTGAGGTGCCAGGTGTGCAAAATCAACCTCTGTGTGGAGTGTCAGAAGAGAACGCATGCTGGGGGGAATAGAAGGAAGCACCCTGTCACCGTGTACCATGCTGGCAAAGCCCAAGAACAGGAAGAGGAGGAGGGGATGGATGAGGAGACCAAGAGAAGGAAGATGACAGAGAAAGTTGTGAGTTTCCTCTTGGTGGATGAAACTGAGGAGATTCAGGTAAGAACTGTTGTGGTTTGTTGTGAACAGGCAAGATGCTTTAGTTTCTTTTTTAGCCTAGCAGGCTGCTGTGATGCATGGTTAATACTTGAAGTGTAATTGGCAGCAATGGTAACAAAATGATGGCCAATGAAGTACAAGTGCTACGGAGCATCTTGGGCTAAAAAGACACAGTGCCTTTGAGTGGCCTTGCTCATGAGTTCCTCAAAAGGTCAAGTCCATTAAAACCTTATGTGTGGCAACAGTCTCCTCTAAGAGGCTTGGTAAGCAAAGCTGGTGAAAGAATTGACTCTGTACTGAGACACACACAACTAAGATAAGAGCTGTCTGTGCAGGATGCTGATCATTCCTGGACAAAATCTGAATACATTGTGTTGCAGTAGGTGTCCTGCAAATGGGAGTGCTGGCAGACAATTTCCTGCTTTATGACTAGGAGAGGGCACTGTACCAAGTAGTGCTAATGCAAGGCTACAGCCCATTGGCTACCATTTAGCACCAGTAAATCCATCTGATTTTTAGGAGTAGAACAAAATAGAAGTAAGTGTCCAAAGTGTTCTATCCAAGTCCTACAGACACCATGGTTAAACTCTATTGCTTGTTGCAAATATTACTACATGTTAGCCTTTTGTTGAAAGAGGGGGAGATTGCCAGTGGGGTAGGTCTGCTGATAAAAATGACAGGAACTAGTTGACTAGGAACAGCCTCCCAGGAAGCACTATTTTAGAAAGTAGCATTCAATATATGCAGTTATAGAACTCTCCTGTTGGCTCTTACATTTGATAAGCATTTTAGAAGGCAAAATGTGTGAAAGCCACAGAACATACTAATTACACAACTAAAAATTGAACTTAGTTTTCTGACTTCCAGTTGGCATTCCTTGTGTTAAACCTCATTCAGGAGACACTGAAAGAAAATGTGTAGTCACCTGGAAACTCAGTATCAGGTTGCTCTAATTTAACATACTCATGCTACCATCATTAAAAAGAATTGTGATTATATATTATATTCTTATTTTTGATACTTAAGTGTATCTGTCATAGTAACAGTTAATGTGCCTGTCATGCATCACAATGGAATGTGACATAAGTATCTCATATCTTCTGTACTATAGAAGTGTGTGTACATACATATATATGTATGTACACAGTAATTATACAATAATATAGAATAGTTGCAAGATACTGGGGTCATATTTTTGTCAATTCAGGTGTACTGACTGCTAAACTGTCATGGCTTTTGAAGGGTAAAGGGAGGAAAGGATGACAGTCTGGTCACTGACACAGAACACACACTATGCAAGACAGCAGTGACTGTGAACTGAGTGCTTGAGTTTCAGGTTTGTAGCAAGCAGTCTTAAGTTTGTATGCCTCCAAGCCCTAGGCACACACTTATTTCCTTGTAATGTGTGACAGATACAACTACTACTTTAGGATACAGACTTTTCAATAATCCTCCTCTGGCCACTAGAGCAAGCTCTGAAATGCCTTGGAACAGGGCTGTCCTGCAAAGCTGCTCACAAACTGTGTCTGTGTGTGGTTGTACTGGTTTAAGTTATATTTATACTCATGAATCTGTAAGCCTTATTGAGGTAGACCTTTGGCTGCCTCCTGCAAGCAAGTGCATTTGCTATTTAAATGTCATGGGCAATAAAGCCAACTTCCATATTGGGACAGCACTGGTCCTTTATCAGATCATAGCAATTTGGTCAGAACTGGGTTGGGTTGAAAAAGCTCTCCAAAAATGATCTTATTTCACTATCAAGATGTTGAATCAGAGCTCTTCCATCTGGAATGATCTTCTCTTCCTCACAGCTGAATATGTATGTGACATCTCACAGCCAGTATCAAAGCAGTTTGAAAGATTTCAATTAAATTATTTTCTGACAGCTGGAATTTAAAGAGTGCTTGCTATTATAGTGATAATTCTGCTAGTGAGCATGAGGACCTTTATTTGGAAAGGCCTGTCAGATGCCACAGAAGATGTCTTCAGAGCTAAGTCGTCATCTTTTGCTCTTGGTAATATTGAGGAGCCAATTTAGCAATAGGAAAGTGATCATCAGTCTTTTATTTTGTGCTTGTCATTACCCGGGGAGAAATCATTAGAATGTTCTTTATATAAACCAACTTTTTTTCCAAAAATGCCAAAATATTAGTAACTTGAAATATGGAGGCTCAGAGTTTGAGTGTGTGGCTTTTTAAGCTTGAGCAGACAGGATAAAAAATTAACAGAATTCTGTAGTTTGGCTATCTTTAACTGTTTAGTGACCTTTGGAACTTGAAAATTGTTGCATTAGTTGGGAAATAAGAGGAAACTACTGATTTGATATCAATGGTGGATTCTGCCATAGCAATGTTAAAAGCTACAAAATTGCAAATGGTAAAAGCTACACCACCCCACCACCATTCCTCCCCCCCACCCCCGCAAATTAGATGGAGTTAATGACGCTGCTGGAGTAGCAGATAATAGGTCGAGATAATTACTGATGTATATTTGTTTACAAACATCTAACTCGAAAGTGGATCACTGAGATGGGGACACAGTGGCAGGGACAGAGCCAAAAGATTTGTTTTTTAGTTTCCTTTGGAACCTGGAGTTGTTAAGTTCAAGTGGTTATGTTTCATCTCGCTGTTCCTGTTGGCTTCTTGGAGGTGGTAGCTCTAAAACTGAAGAATATTTATAGTGTGTAAGCAAATGACTGATCTAGATCCAGAAGCAATGTGGCTAATCCATAAGGAGCTGTGCCTGAGCAAATTGGTTCAGGGGAGAGGTGGAAATTTTCAGTTTGGTCAACTACACAGATACAGCTATGATAATTCTGAGATCTGCATAATTGTCTTTGTGCCATGTTGCACAGATGTGCTGGCCTGCTCAAAGCTTTTTGTGCTTTGCAGGCATAGCATAAGCTCAGAAAGCTGAGGACTTATTGTGCTTTTTCAAATCCACGTAGACAGAAAAGGTCCCATTTTAAACCACTACTTGTCTGTAGAAAACCAATGGCAGCTAAAGCTTGTATCTGTGAAAGCTTGTCTGTGATGTTCATCATAACAGCACTGTATCTGAGCACCTCAAAAAGAGGTTGGCCGTCTCACGTTCAAAAAATGTTGTTAAAGGTTAAATCCAAGTTCGCACTGCAAGTCTGTGGAAGAACAGAGAGGGAGGTTGTTCCTCATGGAGTCCAGCTCCAGATGTCTCACAGCACACAGTGCAATGGCTTGCAGCTCTTGTGACTTACCTCAGGCATCCTGATCTACATGCTGAATTTTTTCTTCCTTCTTCCAGGACTTGTCCCTCATAAGAGCTCACTGACTTCTATCAGAAAACAAACCTGGACTGTTTTACAAACTGGCATCACCTGCATTTTAGACCCCATTCTAGGCTCGCTCTCTCAAGCTCTCAAGCAGTTTCTCTTTACACAGTATTAAACTTTTGGCCATATCTATTGCATATCTAAAGCTGAGGCTTCAATCAAATTGTTCTTGATAAGTGCAGCATCTGTTTGTCAATTGGCTCTGATATAGTCTATCTTCCTCACTCATCTGAGAATGATATTGTGGGGATTACTTCCTCAGTAATTGCTTTGGTCATGTCACTCTTTACATCTTCCACTTACACTGCTCTCTTTACATCTTCCACATCTCCTGTTTGCCGTGTTGGACTGAAACTGTGTGCTTTCTTTTTTTATATGTGTAAGTCCCTCAACTGAATCTCCTGATCTGCCCAAAAAGATGTCAGCTTTCTTTTCTTATCTCTAACTTCCTGGATTCTCATCATTGTGTTGTCACTAGTGCTGCCCCTTGCACACAGGAGGCACTTCCCATAAGAAGTCAGAGTCAGTTAATTGGGCTTTTTTAAACTGGTATTAAGAAATACACAGTGAAATACAACAATAAAAACATGACTCAGGTTGTGATACTTGTTTCAAATACCTAAGGCTGTCTTGCTGTCCCATGAACTTTTCCACTCACCTGGATCTTAGTCTCTTGTACTTATATTTATGCAGTTTCTGGATCAGTTTCCATTTTTGCTCTGTCTTTATGCAACATGCTTGCAAAAGAGCTCTTTAGCATAAAGCAGAGTTATGCATCCATTGTACAATGAACTTTATTTACTACTACTTTTGAGGCGGGGCTGAATGCTTAACAATGCATAACAACAGCTTGTTATTTTTATCTTGGGGAACAGATGTTGGGAGTACTTGCCACAAGATGAGAACTTGCTTGTAGAGTCACTAATGGCTTCTATGATAACACTTTATCCAAAGCCCTAATTAAAGACTCAGCACATATGCTTAATAGAAGTAGAAAAAGTCTTTCATTGACCCCAGAAGATAGAGGACATGCTTGGTTATTAATAATCTGCCTTAGAGTTTGCTCATCTTTGACCAGAAACAAGAATTTCTATCACAAGAAATTACCCAATCTGTGGGTTGCAAAGAAAAATAAAAGGTACTGACTTTGTAGTCTGATTTACTAAGGAGATTAGAAGAAAAGAAGAATTTTCCTCTATCTAGTCACAAAAATAATTTCCCCAGCTATGTAATTTTATGAGGGAAAAGGAGCGTAGATTTATTGCTGTGTCTCCCCTGAGATACCCATAGGAGTTCCCTTTCTTCAGTTTGCAGGATCTTTTCATTGTGCCAATAGATATCTCAACTTCCTAAATACAGCCCTGTTCCTTAAGGCTTTTTCTGTTTTTTTCTAGCAGGTGTAGAAACCTAAAGGAGTAAGGTCTTCCCCCCAGCAAATATGAGCAGAATCTATGTAAGGCTTTGCAGTCAGTTAAGATAACACAGAAGGACCCACAGCCCTTATTTAAAAGCAAACCATTTTGTACAATCATTAAATAACCTGTCACTAACAGCATACCAGTCTATGTGTCCTCTTCTGTCCCCTCTTGTTAAAAAGTTACACGTACATAGTGATGACTCTGCAGGGTTGCTCGCTGCTTTGCTTTTCTCACTCCTGCTGTAAACCTGGTGGAAGTACTGTGATTTTTCCTTATTATCTACTGATTAGAGCCTGGATAAAGTCTAGGGATGAGAGACTGGAGCCTCTAGGAATGCTTTTTCTTGTCAAGTATTCTTCGTCAGTTAATGGGAGCTAACATATGTGTTCTCTTATGAAAGAAGGTCATCTCTTCAGTCTGACTGCTTGTATTTGTCCAGCAAATAGTGCCAGTTCCTGTGACACTTTTGCTTCATTTGCTGTTGGGGGAATGTGTTTTTGGTGGTTTTTTTGTTTCGTTTTGTTTTGGTTTTGGTTTTTTTCCCCATGCTTGAGGGTAGTACAATCAGCTGTAAATTTCTGGGAAATTTAGTTCATGTCCTGTAAAGTAAGGAGTCACAGCTAGTATATTTGCCATGGATATAAAGGAGGAAGAAAAAAATGTTGAAGGAGCTGAGTTTTTTAGACCAGTGTGATCTGTTGGATCAAGATATGTAATTTCTGTCCCTCAATACTGTTGGTGTGCTGTAGATGAGTTTTCTACCTCTTTACTCTTTAGAGAGATTTTCTTGCCAAAGTATTTTTGGGAGTTTACTGTCCTACACCCTAGGAATTTTTCTCTTTTTCCTTTGTTATTTTTCCCATACTAGTATGTTATCAGTTCACCTAAATTTAAGTGCACTGTTTTCTGTCCTTGGAATAAAGTAGTTGAGAAACTACTGAGCAATTGCTGGTTAGGAGTGTTCCTTCTTCCACTGGACACAGACCAGTATTTTGAAGAGTATTTTTAGAAGGTAGGAGAGAGAGCCATCCATTTAACAAACACACAACTCCTTTGACAGTCTCAGGCTGACTCTTAGCTAATTTTTAACATAGCCACTTAAAAACAGTCCTTTTCCCTGGAACCAGTCTTGCACCTTCTTCACGACGTAGTACTCTTGGGCATTAATTCAAGTCAAATACTTTGCTTCCCTCCTTTGTCCATATGCTGACAGGAGTGCAGGTGTGGAAGGAAGAGAGCATGTCACTGGTGAGAGAGCCTGGTAACAAGCCACTCTGGAATTACCCACACTTTCATTCAACAAGTTCCTGAACTTAATTCAGTTTCTGATCTAGTCTGGGGGGGAATGGAGTGTTTCACTGCTTCCTGTGCTTTACCCCTCTTTGCATTTTTCCTGTGAATCCTTTTGGGCTCTTGGATGCTGCCAATAGAAATGGGTTGTGAGTGCTTTGGGGGTACATTCAAGGAAGAAAACCAGCTTGCTGTCTTCTGGCTCTTCTGTCCTTTCCATTGCCTTCACTTTCTCTTTTCTGCAGCCATCTCTGGGAGGCAGATGTCACTGCACTACACACTTTTGGCTTTTTTACCTGGGTTCTTGATGCTTTGCTGTAGGATCCCATTAAGGCAGAAGATTGAGTCCTTAGGCCTGCCTGTCCAAACACCCTGAAATTGCGAAAATAACCGGAGTAACTGTTTTCTAGGAAGAATGCAACTGTAATACAAGTAAGTTTATAAATGCCCCTCTTAACAAGGACAGTGGTATAAGTAGTGTCCAGACAAGTAATCTAGTTACTCTTAGCATTTAGGAAGACAGCATGAACTTGCTCATTGACTTGCTATCTTCTGGGCAAGTCTCTTCACGTGACGTGATCTCTGCAGCTAGAGCTGTGACTTTGGGGTGGTAATTGGTAGTTCTGTGGCTGAATTAACATCCACAGGAACTTGAAAGGTATTTAGGATATAAAACCGTGATTTCTACATCATTGTTTACTGTTCTCTTTTAGGGTTAGATGACACTATTATGTTAGTGTTGTTTTCACAGCAGTTGCATTCACCTCAAAGTCTTTATTAGTTTTCAGTCCTTGTAAAAGTACTTTTTCAGCAAGCAAACAGTTTAGTGGGCTTTCTAGTCTTATTCCTGCTTCCAGAAGTTTGATATAATTTAGCTGTCGTCTACAAGGTTTACTTACTTACCTGGTAATAGCAATATTTCAGTCATTATTGCCTCTTGAGTTAGGGGGGAGTCCAGTTACCTCCAATCCCCTTAATTTTTTTCCACCACTGTCTTAAAACATTTGAAATAGGATCTCTTTGGGTAGGGTCGTTAAGTAGGATTTAACTCTTCTGTCTTTGCCTCTCTCAGAGTTCTGTAAGAATGAAATGGGCCTCAGACATGGGCAGCCTCTGCCCTTTGTTGCAGGGACCTGTAAGTCCTGTTGAGACTCATACTGTTAAACTCCATACAAACCCATGAAAATATTGAACCTAAATTCCTATGCCAGAGCTGTGGGCAGGAACAGGACAATTTTGGTCTGAAAAGTATATTCAGTTCAGGGACAGTATTGTCCACATGTATGTACTGTGGCTGATAACAAATCTCAGCAGAACCCATAGGTGGTATTGCAGTGAGGACAAACAAGAAAAAGCCCTTCAGGTTAGGAAACACCTTTAATACAAATGCTTTCATCTGTTTGAGCCAGACCTGCACCCACATGGGGAATAAGATCAAAACCAGCTGAAGCTGAGGAGCAGTGTGGGAATCCAACCATAAATCCCTGTGCTGTATCTGTCTCCTGCTTTATATTGTCCTCCCTGCATCTGGTGTCAGGTCCTTCAATTTGAGCTTGAGGCTCTGTGGGGCTCCAGTCCCAAAAATACTGCTGTTCACTGTCAGCTTGGCTGAAGGCTAGGAGATCACTGAGGACAGTGATGATTAATGTATCTAAGTGTTCACTGGATCAGTGATTAATAACTTACTCCTGAATACCAGATTGTAACTACCAGGATGACATACACAAATCTATAAACTAATCTGTTGCCCTTTGCAGAAACTTTCTCAGACTAGTGTGAACATTTACATAGTAACTCTTTGACCAGTAGAATTAATGAAGTCTAGTTTTTGAGATGTCTTTTTCCCATTCTCCAGTGCTTGTCCACATTTTCTATCTTTTGAATAAGAAGCAGTATGTGTGCTGTCATGCACCAGCCAGCTTGCTTAGTGGCTAGCATGTATGGGCATGACTGCTCAGCTTACTGTTGTGTCTTGGAGGCTGCAGGGGGTGACATGAGACATGCTCTTTCCTCAGTAAGGTTATTGGAGTCTTTCTTTTCTACTCTGTTGTCTATTTCCATCAAAATTTTAGGAAATTTATCTTTTAGAGGCACTTATTTCTGTATCAAATTGGTGTAATTTTATTATGAATTTTAAGTTACATGTGGAAGACTTGAGTAATGGCATAAATTTTATTTTCCATGGAAAGTCATGCATAAGAGAAGGCATAGGAGGTAACCTGAGGTAGAAAACTAGAGATGCTTGGACTTAAAAGTCTGTTTTGATTCTTGAGCACTTGCTTATGATCAAAATCTTCTCTCTTCTGTGGAAGACTCTGAAAGTCAGAGGAAGTAATGACCTCCTGAAGTCACTTTCAAGCCGAATTAGCCTAAGATCTTAGAGGAAACAGAATTTAAATTACTGTTTGAATTACTGTGGTTTAGGGCCTGTCTCATAGCTCTGTTGATGTCATGAGTTTCTTAGCAGAAAGTTTCTCTTCCTTACAGGGAGCTATCCTTTTTGTCACTTTCTAACAAGAGACACTTGTGGATATCAATAAAAACTTCTTCTAGGGCAAAAGTAGGGAATTTCCAGTTGCATTTTTAATAGCCTGTTGCACTTGAGTTGCTGGGTTAAGGCAGTTACACTTCTTTGCATTCGTGCACTGCATTTTCAGGAGTGATTGTGAGAAGCCCTGCAGGGATGTGAATTTTGATGGTGGCACTTTACTGTGGTGGAGCTTATTCTTCTCAGGTTAGTCTTACTGGCTGTAGTTAAAGAAGGAAATCTGCTTTATAGATTTCTCTCTTATTTTCAAGGTGCACTGAAATTGTGATTTAATGACCTAAAGGTAGGACCTGGGGCTTTAGACATGCACCCAAACACTTCTTTGTGAATCAACTTCTGGGTAGGAGCTCAGTTTTTTAGAGTTAAAACACAGATTTAGAAGCGGTGTTTCTAAGAACTGGTCTGCGTTGAGCTGGGCAGATCTGACAGGTTTAGTAATTAATATGTTTCCAGGTTTAGTAATTGATATGATGCTCTGTCCTTATGATCAATTACCTAATATTGTCTCAGTATTGTTTTAGAAGTTCAGGACTGCTTAAAAGGTTTGCAGATCTCCTTTTAGCTTGCTTTGCCATTTTTCCTGGTTTAAGGTGTTTGAATTCTTGTAAGCATTATCTTTTAAAAATATTTTCTGAACTGTGAGCAGCATTATTTGTATTGCCAGTGTTAAGTGATGCTTTAAGGTAAATTCTCTTTTCCCACTTGATTGTTTTGATCGCTTTACTGATTTGTCTCAGATGTTTGTAATTTTATGTTGGTATACATTTGGATGTGCTGTTACAAATCTTGTAACTTACATTTCCATTCATTGAGAAAGGTGTTAAATTTATATCATTCTTACTGACTTAGTGGTTGTGTGTCAGAAGATGCTGTTGTGTGCTGGTTGTCTAATCATAGACTCAGTTAAGCTGAAAAATAACTTTGAGATCATTAAGTCCAACCATTAAATCAGCACTGCCAAGTCAACCACTAAACTGTCCCTCAGCACCACATCTACACTTCTTTTAAATACTTCAGGGATGGTAACTCCACCACTTCCCTGGGCTGCCTGTTCCCATGCCTGATAACCCTTGACTCAAAAATTTAGTTACTTATATAATGATTTCTTTCTTTATTGAAGAAAATACATTTTTGTTATTAAAAATACTCTTTTAAAACCAGGTCAAGCAACAAGTGAGACTTCAAAGCACAACAACAAAAGTACCAATGTAAGTCAAAATGAGTGTAAGACTAGCAAATGAAGGCGCTCTGATGAATACTATGCCAAGCATTCTTGATTTTTGTTTTGAGCTATTGTGTGTTGTGGGACAGCTCTGGCTTTGTGCACCACTTCCATGAATATTAGCAAGCCCTAAAGGGTTCATAAAGACTCTTAAAAGGAGAAAACTGTGGTAGAAATGTCTGATTCTCTTAATGTATTTGTTTTGCTAGAGGCAGATTTAAAGTTGTATGAGTATAGGTCATTGGAAACTCTGTAATATTTTATAGATTTTTGTTCTAGGCTTTTAAACACTTTTTTGTTTTAATAACATTGCTACCAAGAAATTAATAGGCAGAAATGTAATTTTAGCAGTTTTTGTTTCTTAAAAAGAGTTCTCTTGTTTAGCAGTTCTTGTTAATTTTAGTAGTTCTGCTTCTAAACAATTCTACTTTTCTTAGAGCTCAGATTTGGAAAACTTGTTATGTTAGGTACAATAGATTTCCAACTATATGTGGTAAAGAGACTTCATTTCTAAATGTGCTCCACCGTAGCATGCTATGAGTTTTTGTGCCCTCCTTTTAGAGGACTTTAGCTGTCAAGTTCTCTGTTTTTTCCCATTGAAGACCTTCACCTCCAGTTCAGCTGAACTTGGATGAAGGGACTGCATTGGGAGCTGGATGACAGCTGCTAAAAGCAATGTAGTTAAAACTACAAAAGAAAGCTAACCAGAATTCTAACATACAATGTAGTAAAAACTGTTCTTTTTAGAAGAGTCTCTTAAGAGCTGTAACAAAAGTGTAAATGAGTTTGGTACTAGAAATGGCAAAATCAAGAAGGAGCTGAAGAGATACGACTCTTATCGTGGTTTATTCATAGAGTTTTCATCCTTAATTTACATTGTTGTGCAATGTAAGGAAGGTTTCATATTTACCCTCTGCTGTGAGTGTCAGAGATCTGGAGCTCTTGGGCAATGTGGAAGTGGACACAGTTATGGAAACGTGAGCCCTTTGCACTTGCAACAGAAGGTGGTACCATGCCAATTTGTTTTAGAGATGAGAAGCAAAACAAAGAAGTGGGAATTAGTATTTTGACACTTATTACACCCACTCTGACTTCAAATGTCTTAAAGGAACTTGCCCAAGGGAAGTAAATTTGACTACTGATATGGGGATTGTTGTGGATGGTTCTTTGAGAGTATAATTCCTGTACTCAGCATTTGTTAAAGTCAACTAGTGCACAAGAACAAGGAGCACCCAGTGACTTACAAGTGTATTCAGCTTCAAAGGGAAGGGCTTCTTTTGGCCATTTTGGCTTGTTTTTGGTTTTGTTGCTTCTCTGCCCACATGGAATTTATTGTAAAGATGTTGCAGGATCCAAAATTAGGACTAGGTTCTAAAAGGGAGCATAGGTTCTCTACCAACCATGAGCATCTAAGTGCAACCACTGCTCAGGAAGTTCTCGATCATCTGACTTCTGAGCACTGATAAAGTGTGCTAGGAAACATTTACTCATTTCATGTCTTAAGTTCTTCTCATTCATTACCAAGTCCTGTGAGACATAAACATTGGACTAGCTAGACTTTGATGCATTCTTGTGCTCCTGGGTAACTTGCTTATTCAAATAATTCCTGAGTTCTGTCCTTAAAGGGGGTCTGCAAGAGCCTAGAAGGGGATAACTTAGAAGAGAATAACTTTGGGTATGTGATTTGATATTCAGTGTAACTTTGAGTTGACTCCTGTCTCTTAATGTTGGGAATATATCTCAGAGTTACCCTTATTTCTATGATCCCTACTGTCCTTTGTGTCTTCTGACATTAGTGACTCAGTCCATTCCACAAACCCTCCCAAACTGCTACCAAAGTAATAACCAGTGCTAGCTAAAAGACCATAGTCATTAGCTGTCCTGCCAATACTTAAGCAGCTGTTTGAAAACTGATTTTTTTTTTTTTTTGTGTTGTCCAGGGAGTACATAGCTATTGACTCTGGCAAAAAGGACCTGTCATCTTTTTGGTGAGAAGTTTGGGAGGTGGGAGAAGACATTATTATATTCCCTTTTGCTTATGTACACACAACATTTTCATATTGTCAAATCTGTGAATGTTTTTAGGAGCTATTCCATGAACCAAGAACTTCCTTTCATCAGAGACATCTTAAGAGACACTAAGCAAAACTGCACCTATCATCTAAGCTATCTTCCTGATCATAAGCTAATAATCACAGCTACCAAGAAAGCAGACCCTTTCTCGGCACCTGTAATTTCAGTGTATCTTGATGTTCTCCCACAGCCACCAGGAAAGATTCTTTTGAGAGCATTTTGATGTCTCTTGTTTCCTGTTTTCTTCTACAATGTGAGGCTGCCTTGAATAGTTTGAGTCTGTGAGGAGCTACTGCAAGCCCACAGCCCACAGGTTTTCTTTGTGAACGCTGTTCCCAACCACAATCTGGCACACTGGCTATTTTTTATGTTTTTGGCACACTGGCTGATTTTTATTTTCCTTTTAAGTCTAGGTGCTGCTGATAGATTTGACAAAAGCAATTGGGGCTGGTTGAGCCTTAAACTAATTTGCTGATCTAAGAATAAACTTGTTCAAAGAAGCCATTTATTACCTCATTACCTCCCTGGTTCATAGATTGTGAGATTTTGCAACTGTACTTGCAGGATGAAAATAGCTAAGAGCTTCCTGAAGTTAAGAGGCAGGTGAGAGGGGGATGGAAGCCCTGCTCTTTCCAGTTGATGGGGATTCCTTGAAGAGGGAATGGGGATAAAGAAAGTGAATTTAATCTTTCTCAGAAAGTGCTTCTGTTATATTCTTCCCTGTCATATAATATATGGATAAAACCTGCTGGAAGATAAAAAAGTAAGGGCTAAACAAATGAATGAAGCATGAAACCTGTGAAAGCCAAGGATCTATTCTGCAACAAGATCTCTTGTACAGAGCCCTAGCCCATTGCATTGCTTTTTATCTGCTCCTCTTGCTCCAGTACCTGAACAGAAAATGCCCTGTTCTTTATGCTTGACACTTAAATTACGTAAATCCAAAGAGAAGTTACCTGCACTTCTTTTTGGTTTTGTATGTGTGTGTTCTTTAGTTTTATTTTTTTTAATGCAAGTACAATACAGTAAATTATGAAATGGGTCATTGAGGTAGTTGTGGCACTTCTGTGAGAGCCAGTTTGACCTGCTTTGGGCACCTGACTCCAGTGCACAGCTTTGCTGCTTCTTCTCTGCTCCCACTTTCCAGCTGAAGGTTTGATCAGCTAGAGAGCAGTGGGAATAGGACAGCCCCTGGCTGTGGATAGATGCAGCACAAGTGCATGACAGGGATTCTTCTACCTAAACAGGTGCTCAACCTCTGTGGATGAGGCAAGTTAAAGTGGTAAAAGTAATCTTCTCTTTCATGCCTGAATTTGGATGCTTGCCAGGAGACCAGTGCTACTGAGCAAGTCTGCCATGCTCCATGTAGCTGTTCTGACAGTCTTGGAAGTAGTCTTGTGCTCCCTTCTCTGAAAGGGCTGTCTCAGAGGATGGGGTGTGGTACTAGAGAGTTGACTAGATACATAATCACAGTGAGGCGTCAGTTCCAAAACAACTTCATGGTGGAACAACATAAATCCCATCAATGTGTACATTTTACAAAACTGCGTTCTAGTATTTTGCTTTGTACTTCTTGGTGCTTCAGAAACTTAAGATGAAATCTGAAGAGGAGGTAATCATTCTTTTTAATCTTATGAATCCTGAAACCAGCTGTGTTTTCAGTGTTGTCTACTCCAATTACATAGTTATAATATTTTTCTCTTTTTGCTTTGGAAGGTAAGGAATGAAGAAGAATTTATTAAGAAACTGGACTGCAGTCCTGACCAGCACCTAAAGGTAGTGTCCATCTTTGGGAACACAGGGGATGGCAAGTCTCACACCCTTAACCACACTTTCTTCTATGGCCGGGAAGTCTTCAAGACGTCTCCTGCCCAGGAGTCTTGCACAGTTGGAGTCTGGGCCGCCTATGACCCTGTCCGCAAAGTGGTGGTCATTGATACCGAGGGCCTCCTGGGGGCCACTGTGAACCTGAGCCAGAGAACACGGCTGCTGCTGAAGGTCCTGGCCATCTCTGACCTTGTCATCTACCGTACTCGTGCTGACAGGCTCCACAATGACCTCTTCAAATTCCTTGGTGATGCCTCGGAGGCTTATTTAAAACACTTCACCAAGGAGCTAAAAGCTACCACAGCCCGCTGTGGCCTAGATGTTCCTCTGTCAACTTTGGGTCCAGGTGTCATCATTTTTCATGAGACTGTGTACACCAAGCTACTGGGCTCTGGTGAGTATGCAATTCCAATTACAACGTGCTAAACGCTGTCTGTAAACTATCAGGTTGCATTGAATATTCAGCATTCTTTACTATCATACAAAAATGTTGGGTTTTGCTCTCACTGGTTTCAGTCTGGGAATCAGGCTATGATCTAGAAGAGCATTCCCTCATGGTGATCTGACTATTCCAAATCAGAGAGAATAATCCTCTTAGCCAGCTGAACATTAGCACTGAATAGTCATGAGTTCTGCCACAGGAGGGGTCATCATACAAGTTCATGAGTATGGTGATACGGCAGATGAAGGTGAAAACAGATGTGGTGAGTTGACCCTGGCTGGAGGCCAGGCACTCACCAAAACCACTCCATCACTCCCCTCCACAAGTGGACAGGAGAGGGAAAATATAATGAAAAGTTCATCAGTTGAGATAAGGTCCAGAGAGATCACTCATCAAATACCATCATGAGCAAAACTGACTTGACCTGTGGATATTAATTGAATTTATTACTGACAAAATCAGAGCAGGGTAATGAGAAGTAAAATAAATCTTAAAACCAGCTTTTCCTCATCCCTCCCTCCTTCCCAGCCCTACCTCCTCCCCTGCCAGCCATGCAGGGAGACAAGGAATGGGGGTTATGGTCAGTTCATCACACATTTTTCCTGCTGCTGCTCAGGCAGTGGAGTCCTTCCCCTGGTTCAGTGTGGGATTGCTCCCATGGGAGAGAGTTCTCCATGAACTTCTCCGACGTGAGTCTGTCCCATGGGCAACAGTGGCTGAGGCTCAGTCCTGCTGTTTGTGAACATCTGGGAGCTGTCTCTTGTGTAATAAATACCTCAGCAGTCCTGGCTGACCCACATTCTCGTTTTGACTTTTCTAAAAAGTGAGGTTTTAAACTAGTAGAAGAACTTGACATTCTTTCTGGTTCTTACTGGAGTAACTTCTTAATAACTTGTAACTTTCAGGCAGATCCTTTCCTTGTATACCAATTTGCTGATTAGCAGTTCAGCCTTTCATGAAGTTGTTGACATTTGCTGTTTCATTAGTTCAGCCTTTAGTGACCCATGAGGACACTTTGCACCTGTATGCAAAGTCAGGGTCATAAAAAAATATATTTTATGGTCACTTCTGATCACAGTAGGAATAGGAAACAAACCCCTTAGCATACAGATGTGCAGAAAGCTGTAACCATCTGTCTCAATGGATAATTGAGATAAGTGTATTTATGTAGTTTTAGGACAGGGAAGATGGGGCCTGCCTTATTCTGAAATGTACAGCAGGTACTTGGAAACAGGCAGGAGGATGTGGCTGGCTCTGTGGAGTGTGACCTGATGTGGCCTGTTCTGAAGTGCTTTGCCACATACAAATGGTTGATAAAGGCTTGGTCTTTCTTGCTGCAGGGTTGGCATGGAGAACAGGCAGCCCATGTAAGGTTCATGTCCTCCACTTATCAGGTGCTAGGAATAGCTATACCAAGTTATGGTCTGGTGAAAAGAACTAACAAATGTGCTGACGTTGTGTTTCCTTGTATTATGTCCTAACTTGCTCCTTAATCTGGATATCTGTATTTCAAAATCTAGATATGTCTGGTTTTACCTGAGAAACTTGGTCTTAGAGTTTAAAGCTGTGTATCACAAAACAGAGACTGCTTTTGGAAAGTTTGTTTCTTTTCCTTGTTTTAAAATATAATGATAACTGCATTCCAGATGTATTAGAAGATTTAATTAAGAAAACTACGTCTATATTGCATATGAAGGTACTATGCAATTAAAGTATAGTTTTAAACAATCAGTTGTTTATGAACTTGCTGATACTCTTATATATAGATCATCCTTCTGAGGTTCCTGAGAAGCTCATTCAGGATCGGTTTCGGAAGCTGAGCTGTTTTCCTGAGGCTTTCAGCTCAATTCACTACAAGGGAACAAGGACATACAATCCTCCAACAGATTTCTCTGGGCTTAGGCGAGCTGTGGAGCAGCAGCTGGAGAACAATACTACTCGGTCACCTAGACAGCCTGGGGTTATCTACAAAGCACTAAAAGTAAGTGCAGAAGAGTTTGTCACAGTGTTTATTTGTACCACTGTTGCTATTAACTCAGCTGTGGCTCATAAAGGCAGAGTACCTGAGCCAGTGATGCAGACTTCCATGCAAGTCTTCCATGAGAATGATAATTTTGTCTAATAGCCTGGGATGCTGGTAGTTTGGTTTGTTTTTTTTTACTTCAAAACAAACACTGTAGTAAAGACCATGTAAGTTCAAGAAAAGTTAAAGAGCCAAACTGAGCAAGATCATAAAGCTGGGAAGAAAAAAATAACTGATGCTGTGAGTGACAAGCACTTAATGACAGTGATTTATGAAGAGAGACCTTATAAGGTTTTTTTATAAAATTGCTAAAGTTGGCCTCAGCACAAGAGGACAAAATGCAAGAGACTTGGAGGGAGTTAATAGTTGGCAAAATGTAGCACTGAGTGGTATAACCCAAGGGCTAGGAGGCAAAAAGGAGGAAGGAGTTGTGCTGGTAGCTAGGGAACAGGATGGGTTCAAGCCAAATGATGTATTACTTCAGAGCAAGTGATTTTCTTAGATGGTTCACTTTGCTAGGATGTCAGAGGGATTTTTGGGTCTTTAAATTTGCAGTCTTTCCTACAAGTTTCCACATACCACTGCCTGATAAGCATCATATTTTCTTTGGCCTGAAGAGCACAGCTGTCATTGGGGAGGGGCAGGCAGAGCTGGGGCATATCTGCAGAAGGAGGTAGTGTTAGCAGTCTTTTCTGGTGTTAGTCACAGCTGTTGGAACAGATAATTCTGGCTGCTCTGCATTAGTGGTAGCTGAAGCACAGAGGGAAGTGTCAGGGTGGCATGTACTCAATTGTTTGAATTAGGGAGCAGACATGCAGCAAGGGGAAAAACAGTTGAAATCATTAATTTTAGTTTTAATTTCTAAAATTATTGGAATAATCAGGTAGCCTGGTTTCAGGTATAGCTGCTGATATACTTAAATTCATGACCAGTAGAGTGTTTGCTGTGTTCAAATCACTACTGACTACAAATTAACTTCTTTTGCTTCTCTTGCTGAGGACACAAGACTTGCTAAAGATTTCTGTCCACTTCCTCTAATTCGTGAGTTAATTCAAAAGTATCAGTATCAGTCAAGCTTAAAAGAGAATGTAAAGCAAATTTCCTTGAAGTTATATTAAATAAAATGTTTAAATAGAGAACTTATTTGAGGGAAGCAGTGGTGACAGAGGTATACACAAGCGTGCGTGTATGTGCAGTCAACTCTTGTTAGACAGCAAAGATGCACCCCCTCCACCTACCCCAACCCTGTGAGGGAAGGGGGGGGAAGAGAAAGGCAGGCAGCCACTATATAAACCCCAGCTGCAGGAAGAGTTTCAGCTAGATCTCATGCTTTCAGAGACCTCCATCAAGAAAAACTAACCATTTGCTTTGTTCCAGTGCTTTTTTTTTCCTAAACATAAGACCTGAAAGAACTGAAAAAGTTAAGTGTGCCAAGGCTAAGGAATGATTTAATCTGAGAATGGATGTTCCTAGGAAAGGGCACAAATCCCATTGTCTCAGTTTTGCCATTTCACCAGAGAAGAGCAGTTGTTCAAGTGGCCAGAGGAAAGCTCAGGGCAGCACTTTCTGAGCCAAGAGGCAAAAAAAATGTTCTCATGAACTATGAAAAATGATCCTATGAGTTTCTTTTCTGGGATTTCCAGAAGGCAAAGCCCTTTTAGCAAGAGCCCTGCTATTTTGAACATGGATTGGATGCACAGAGGCGGATGCAATTTTCTACCACTCATTTCTACTACAAAATTCAAACTAGAGACAGGAGGAGAGGAGAGCAGAGAAAAAGAGTATCTTAAAAGTATTCAAGTCACTTCCATACAAGTGCAAGATTGCCTTCTTGGTTGGTTTCCAATCCTTGTTTTGTTTTCCAGGCTAGTAAGACACATTTGTTAGCTGTGTACTCTTTCTGCCTCCCCCTCCAGTAGAGGAATCCATGCTTTTTCTTGCAAAATATCTTCATTGCCCTTTATCCCTTTCCAGTTCATTCTTTTTTGTTTGACAGGCTCTAAGTGACCGGTTCAGTGGGGAGATCCCTGATGACCAGATGGCTCACAGCTCTTTCTTTCCAGATGAGTATTTCACATGCTCCTCTGTGTGCCTAAGCTGTGGGTAAGTAGATGAGAAATGCTTCTCCGTCTTCTTAGAGGATAGTGCTGCCCCCACCTGCAGCCACAGAATGTAAAGTTTCTGTGACACTTGACACCTGACATCATCTATCCTCAGCTAGTACTTCCAGGCAGAATTAGCTTGAAATTCAACTCTTACATGAACTGGACAACCACTCTTGCCACATCCCAGCTGGATGCATGGTTTTTGCCCACTTTGTTTCTGTGCATGACTACAAACCTGTGCTGCCCATATCTTTTCCCAAATGCAAGCAGGGCAGGAAGAAAGGAGTGTCTAAATAAATCCCCTGAAATTTCTTATGATGGCTTTTTTCCTGATATTTTTATTGCCTAAACAGTAAAAACAATCCTAAAGCATACATCATGCAGTGGGGCTCCAAGTGGAGCTCCATATTTGATTAGATCTTGGCTTGTAGCTCTCTGGAAAGAGCCCCAAGATTGAGCCTGGAAGGGCAGTAGATGGCAGTCAGTACTCTGAATCTGGGAGCTGTATAGCAGCATGATGTTGTGGCTGGTTATGCTTCTTTTCTGATGCAGAGTATTTTCTGCAGTGATTTGTTGTGTGGTGCTGCTTTGTATGTGAAACAGTTGCTGCAGCTCCTTCTGAAGAGGCTGCCTTTCAAGAATAAATGATGTCATTGCTGTATGTATAGTTGTGAAGATGGTTAGAGAGCACATCTATAAAAATGCAAGATAGTAGTATAAAATGAAATCTTGGTGACATCTGTCCTGTGTCTAAGAGCAACGACTCATGGGTTGCTCTTGCATACTCAGGTGTGGCTGTAAGAAGAGCATGAACCATGCAAAGGAAGGAGTCCCTCATGAATCCAAAAGTCGATGCAGATATTCTCACCAGTATGATAACAGAGTCTACACTTGCAAGGTGAGATACAAAGACAAGGTCTGAAGAATGAAAAAATAAAGGATGACTAAGTAAATGAGGACTATCACAGGCATGTGCCTGTTTTCTTCTTTTTTTTTATTTTTAATGTCAGAGGTGCTCATAGCCTTGAGAAGAATAATTGATCCTTATTTGACTTGTATGTTTGCTTGGAGAGTTCATCACCACTGTGTGCTTTGTGTCATTTTCTAGCTAAATTTTGAAGCTGACTGCTCTTAACCTGGGTGATGTTGACCTTTTATATATTTGACATGGTCACTCTTATTTACTTAGACCCAGTGCTTGGTATTAGCCAATTTTTCTGAAGGATCTCTGCAGGAGACAGGAAAATTTTTGGCTACCATCATGGTCTTTATTGATGTAGAAATACTTCCCTGATGTTATTATTGATAGTGGGTTTGCGTTTGGTTTTTTTTTTTTCAATGATTTCTGATCAGTGCCCCTTTGCTGTGGACCTCTGTATGTTAATTGTATGCTTTACGTGGCCAAAGAGCAGCCAGATGTAGATTTGGATTCCCAAGAATGTGATTTTAATTGAGCCTTTATGTGGTAGGCCTGTTATGAACGAGGGATGGAGGTCAGCGTGGTGCCAAAAACCTCTGCTTCCACGGATTCCCCTTGGCTGGGCCTTGCCAAGTATGCCTGGTCAGGGTGAGTAGTGCAGCTGAGATCTCTCTGCTCTCTGTGGTCTCTGTGCTGCCTGGTACATGGGACTTGCCAGAGAGGTGAGCTGTCCTCCTCTTGTGCAGGTACGTGATCGAGTGCCCCAACTGCGGGGTGGTGTATCGCAGCCGGCAGTACTGGTTTGGCAACCAAGACCCCGTGAACACTGTAGTGAGGACAGAAATTGAGCATGTCTGGCCAGGGGTAAGTCTGGTTGCTGGGTAGTCTTCCTGTATGTGTGCAGTCATGCACATGCTAGTTTGGTTCTTCTGGAGGTTGATGGAGAAAATAGATTGCCTTTCATTAAGCTGGTCCCTGCTGTTCGAAAGAGCCTTTGCAAGGCCTTTCAGACATGTTTTGGCTATCTTGAAATGGCTGAGTTGCCAACCTACTCCTGTCTTTCAAAGCAGGGCTGGTGAATCTTTTTCTCCTGCTTGCCCTCCAGTTTAACAGTAGTAATGGGGTTGCAGAGCCATCTGCATCTAAAAAAAAGGTTTCCCTGTTTTTTATTCTCAAATGAATATCTGTTTCATTCCAGGCTGATGGATTTCTGAAAGACAACAACAATGCAGCCCAGCGTTTGTTGGATGGCATGAATTTCATGGCTCAATCAGTATCTGAACTTAGCCTGGGACCCACAAAAGCTGTGACCTCCTGGTTGACAGACCAGATTGCCCCAGCTTACTGGAGACCCAACTCTCAGATTCTGGTAAATAGCAGCTGCTGGAGAGAAAGGCTTTGCCTAGCAAAAACCCCTTTTCCTTACTCTTTAAGTAATAAAGTACTTTGCAGATTCTAAACGCTTCTTATTTTACTGCAGCAATCCCTACTCCTATGCTTTTGAGAAAACTGAAGTGCTCTCTCCTCTTCCCATTCTTGACTTAGCCAGAGAAATTATGAACAGAGACTTAGCCCAGCCCTGATACAGAGATGGTTTCTCCCTGCTCTTTGTGAGCTACTCTCCCAGCAATATCACAGAAAATCCTGGCTTGCATGAACTTGTTTTTCAAAGCAAAGAATCAACATCTTAAATCTGGCTACTGCAGTTGATAGTACTATTTTTATAGGTGCAGAAATTAAACTGGTTTCATACCAGGTGCAAAAAGCTCGTCCAAACAGTTCAACTAGGAAAGGATTCCCTGTGTCTTGCCAGAAACAGATTCTTCTTCAATGAAAGCTGCCTTCTGAATTCTTATTCCACACAAAGGTCAAATATCCATCATTCAGCCCTGCATGATGTGGCTGTGTTTATTTGTTATTGTGAACAAAGGGATCATAGCAGTATGTTGGCTTAACCACTGTACACCTACTGTTCTAAGTCACTTCCTGGGGTAAGGTTATGGGGCTGGTAGCACCCAATTCTTATGTGTAACTTGTATTTTTCACAACTTCAGTCTGAAACTTGCCATCCTGGGCTTCTGCTCTCTATTTTTCACTTCAGGAGGATCAGACTAACAGTTCTTCCTTCTGTGTTATTCTGATTAGAGCTGTAAGAAGTGCAACACGCCTTTCAAAGACAACGACACCAAGCATCACTGCCGGGCCTGTGGCGAGGGCTTCTGTGATGGCTGCTCTTCCAAGACACGTCCAGTGCCTGAGCGAGGCTGGGGACCAGCACCAGTGCGTGTCTGTGACAACTGCTATGACAACAGGGGCATCCAGTTAGGTAATCTTGAGTTGATTGTGACAGAACTGTCCCTGGGCACTGGCCTGAAGTCTTTGTCCTGACTTCTGGATCACAACCATTCCCAGTGGGTAGACAGTGTTGCTCACACTGGGTTTCCAAACAGTTTTTGGTAAGGCAGCTGAAGAGCTCAATGCCTTTTGTAAGAAAGATGACCCTACCAGATTCCTAAACTGCTGACAAAATTATTTTCTAATTGTATCTTTACTTTGTTTTCTTAGCAACTGCTGATGGTCTGGTGCTAACATCAGAACAGGAGTGCTTATGTTAGAGCAGACTATATATTTGTCCATGATTGCTAAAATGAACATTCTGTAATCCAAGATTGTGGATGGGGAACATAAAGGCTGAGGAGAGATTCCAACCTGCCTTTTGGGTTTGCTGCTGGTTTTGTTAATGTAAATTAACTGAAACTTGGCAGAAAGTTAATTTCTTTCAGTGGAAGGTTAATTTCAGTGGTGAACTTAGCTGTTGAGCCCTTCACTCTTGTGTCATGCAGATGTGGCTGAACTGCCTTCAGATGAGGAAGGGGGGACACTTATTGCCAGGAAGGTGGGGGAGGCTGTGCAAAACACACTTGGAGCGGTAGTGACAGCCATGGACATTCCCTTAGGTGAGTTCTGTTCTGTTCTGATGATTTTTTTTTTTTTTTTTGTCTAAAGGCATTTTTGTTTTCAAAGAGTAAAACTTGTTATTAAAATTCAAGAGCTTGTGTGACAGGCTGGCACCTCTGCTGTGATACCACTGTTGGTTGAGAGTTCTACAGCCCTCTGGACCTCTTCTGCTTGATGTTTCCTCTTGGTATTCAGCAAGTTTTTTCTGCAGGTCACACTTTCTCCTTTCACCCTATTATGCAAAACTGTGCACCAAGCTGTGAGTAATTCATGCTCGGATTCACTGCAGTGACCTGCCATTTGGAGTTCCCTAAAGATTGGCCAATTAGGAAGCATTTTATCAGGTTTGGTTTTCTTTCAGAAATGCTGAGTGCCTTTTAAGTGTGTTCATACTGCTGGTAATTCTTGGTACTTCTGAGGGGAGGGCTGAGAATTTGAAGCTGTCCAGGTTGGTAATGATGAGGAAGTAATTAGTCTGATCTTTAATGATGAGCTTAGTGTAGGGAACCTCTGCTGCTCTTTCATGTGCTGGGTGGTAGTTTAGGTATGTCAGCAAACATTTCACATTTGAATCTCCTGTTGTTGGACCTGACTTCCTACTCATTGTGCAGATCATTGTTCAGCTGCTTTGCCTACAGCATGTCCAGCCTTCACCTGTTTGCTCTCTGACTCAATGAAGGGCAGAGTAAATCCCTTTCTCAGTTCAGATAGTCCATGCATTTCTGAATATTTGGTTTGGTGACTTGGTGGCTTTTTTGGCCAAAGCTGAAACTGAAGGTAGGTGTGCTGGTTTGAAAGAAAAACCAGTGAGACTCTCAGTCAGAGATACAATTTAATAGGAGAAGAGAAGAAAAATAAAAGAAAAGTAACATGAAATAAAAGTAATAGTACAGAAAAAAAAAACCACTGACAGAGTCAGAATACAACCTGATACCCTGTTAGGGTGGTAGTGGCAGTCCAGATGAGATGGTCTTGTCTAAGCAGTGATCCTGTAGAAGCGTCTGGTAGCTCTTGTCTCCTCTGGGAGTCCAGTGGATAAAAAGCTATCTGTGCTGTCCCAAACCCTGGATTTATCCAGGTGGGAATGTTTGGCTCCTCCCCCTGGGCAGAGCATCTCACAATGGGATGATGAGTCATGCAGTGGGTCCTTGATGGCCCATTAAACAGAGATAACTCCCGGAGGGAGTTATCTATGACTCATGTGGCAAGGCATTGTTGGGCTCGTTAACAGAAGATAAGGAAAACACTGCCCCACCTTGGCTCCAACGGCTCATGGGGATAGAATACATACCTTGGGCACAATTTTACATTGTAACCTAGGACAGTAGGGAACAGCAAGTGTCTTAACATGTGGAAGAGTCTGAGTAAGGCAAGATGACACTGTTAAAAGAGACAGTGTTTACTCTCTGAAGACTGGCAGGATGTGGGAGAATGGTAGAATGCCCTAAATGGCTACTCATTGCAGTGAAGGATTCTGTCAGTAGGTCACCTCCCCCTTAATGGCAGCGGTACGACTTGCAGTGTGTGAGTGCCTCCACTGGAGTACATTCTTGACATGCTCATGTTCATGGATTGTTTTGTTCTCCCTCTTTCTCATCCCCCCACCTCACTTCCTCCTTAGGTCTGGTAAAGGATGCTGCCCGACCTGCCTACTGGGTGCCAGATCATGAAATCCTGCACTGCCACAACTGCCGGAAGGAGTTCAGTATCAAACTCTCCAAGCACCACTGCCGGGCCTGTGGCCAGGGGTTCTGTGACGAGTGCTCACACGACCGCAGAGCGGTTCCCTCTCGCGGATGGGATCACCCAGTCCGAGTTTGCTTTAACTGCAATAAAAAGCCTGGGGACCTTTAACCCCAGGCTGCTCTCCAGATCTTTGCAATTCCTTATGTTCTCAGGGTTACAAATGAAAATATCTGGTCTCCCTTTCACCTTCTAACCTGTTGCAGCCAGAGTGCATGTTTCCAGTTTCTGGCCTCCTCTCGTGTTATATCCATCTTGGAACGCTGGGAATGAGCTTACATTCAGCCTCTAGGTTTTAATTTCAAATTAACTGGGAAAGGGAGGGAGCTCCCTTGTAAATGAGCAAACCAAAATCCATTGTATTTTATTCCAATAAAAAACCCTATATATATATATATCTCAATTATGTATAATTTAGTATATTAAGAATATGGTTGAATAATGAAGCTTTGAGTATTCCTAGTTCAAATGATGGATGGTGGTGTTCCTTACTGTATTGGATCAGAATTATGGCCTTCTAATTCTTCTTTTGGAATGTCTTGCTGATCGTGATGTCGTGTGAGGAAGGTTTGGACTCTGTGCTGCCAGGAATCTCCAGTGTTGATATATGAATTACACCTGGTAATTCAACCAACTCTGCATCTGGAGGTGCTGCCCTTCTGGCCATGGAAGATTCATCCCAGATTTATTAGCAAGTTTGTTTGAACTGTGATATGAGCAATGGTCTTGCAGTGCAAGAGGTATCAAGTTAACACAGACTACCTGGCAGAGACCAGTCGAGCTCTGAAAGGTAAAGCAAATCCTATGGCACGAGGCAAAGCATTCTGTTTTTGCCATTTCAACTTCAATACCAGATCAAAAGGTAGCAGGGTTTTTTTCTCCCTGACAATGTTTTCACGTACTCAGGTTTTCTTCAAGTTTCTCTGCAAGGTCATTGCAGTTAAAAGTTTTGTCCAGAGCAGAAGAAGAGAAAAAGTTTTGTAGGCAATTCTGAGATACGAGGTTTGAGTTGTTTGGGTTGTGATGACTTTCCCTTTCCCCCACTTCTTAAGTGATCCTGTAGTCTCTGAAGCCTCTGTATTCTCAGATATGGTTGCATAGAAATGGCACAGATTTGACTTACTTTCTTCTAATAATATGAACTTACAAATCAACCTGGAAAATGGGAACCTTTCTTCTTTGCTCCTAGCAACTGGCACTCACTGGACTTCATCCTTTTATGAAAGGTCTGCAGTGAATTCACTGATTTTATTACGAAAAGCACCACTTAACCTAACTTATACTGTCATGTACTGTGGATTTGTGGTTCCACTTGTAAGAAGTAAGAGACCATCGTGGATTAAACTGCCTAAAATTTTCCCTTCTTGGCTTACATAGACAAGAATTCTTTCACCACATGAGAGTTGCTGCCTCTTGGAGTGGCTGGAGTTTAATGCAGAGTCCTGGAACTGTGGTATTTCTTCCCCAGCTTATTAAATGTGCTGTTGTGTAGATGAGTGCCCAACACCCTGTTTTAAGACTGTATTATTAAATTAACTGCTATAAAGAACTTTATCTTCTGAACAAGCGTACTGACTTTCCTTGTAACAAGTGGTTCTCACTTTGTCTCTGAAAGAATATGCTCACAAAGTGTTTGTCCCTTCACAACTACATCCAGCCTACACAAGGAAGTAGACTTAGAAGATGTTCCAGGACACCTTCAGTACTGGCCAAGTTTACTGCGGACTGTCTTATGTTTTTGTAAGCAAAAGTCTGCCATAAACTGACAGTTGTCCAAGTAAGGGCATGAGTAGGTAGAAATCCTCTCTTAAAAGACATTCTGTACATCTAGCATAATTCTGTGCTTCAAAGTATTCTTTATTTTTTTAATGGGTGAGCAATGTGTTCTTGGTTTGTAGGCTGTGCCCTGTGTGCTGTTTATGCATGTAGCTTTACTACCATGTTAATGCACAAAGAGAAAGCAGCCGTGACATTCCTTGTATAAAATCTTTGGCATCTGTTTCAGACTTGTCTGATTTTTTTTTCCTTGTCAAAGCAAGAACTACTACTCAATCAAAAGGAAAATGTTGTCTAGACATTTTTAATATATCTATGTGGTCTTAGCAACCTGTTAGTATCAGAGTCCATTCTTGATAGGTTATCCTGGACCTGAATCTTTTATGATGTTTCTCTACAAAGCAAAGTCTCATGTAGTGCTTGAACTGCAGCAGGCTTGGTGTTACTCTTTCTGGAGAATGCTGAAAGGTGTATTTGGGATCTTTGTTTTCCAAAATGAAGAAAAAACCCTAATGTTTAAGTTCCCTGCTGTTTCCTGTACAGAATAGTGCTTATTTTTTTCTGGTACTGTTTGGTGCTGTGAGTACATAGTATAGAATATGGTTATTAAATGGCTTAGCTATTTAAAGGGGATAGATGCTGGCAAAACCCAGTGCTATTCAGTGTTAACTCATTAGGATTCAATAAACAAAAGAGCCTTAAGAGATGTCTGTGGACGGAAAGCTCTACAGAAAACTTACATGAAGGAAATGGAAATCCTGGAGGGGAAAAAAAGAATCACTAAAGCAACATGAGAGCATGTTGTGTTTGTGAGAGTTCTATTCCTGAACTATTAGGAGAGATGCTTTGTGTTATGGGTAACACCTGCCAAGAGGAATTTTGAAAAACCTGTCAAAAGTTCACAGGAACATTGTGGAGCTATGCAAAAGCACAAACTGTGAGTTTCATAATGGCACCATGAGACAGGTCCGACAGTAATGCAACTCCTGTGTGAAAAAGTCTCCTGTGTCGACAAGGGCAAAGATAGGAGGAGACTGTTTTTCAGGAAATTTCTAGAAGATCATCCCTATGTGTGTTACACTGAAGAGAAATTACCATGAAGTTGCAGTTGGTCAAGATGATAATATGTCCCTTGGATCAACTGCAGTTCACTGTAATGTTAATATTTTAGCAGTTAAAATTGCCACAGTTACTTGGTAGGATAATGAATTAGTTGGTCTGAGATGTGACACGATAAAAGCATGTTCTGAGTTAGATTGAAGTTGACTGATGTAAAGCTCTTGCCAGAAAAAATGCCAGATTGATTGCTGACAGATCGAGCAGCATCTGCACCTCTTCCAATTAGGAAATGCTATGGAAAACATCGAGTAAAATACCAGTCATATGAACTAGCCAATGTGCAAAGATGTGTGCCCCAGTGCCAAACTGAATTCCTTACCCAAAGCACCACAAAACAGGCCTAGACTTGTTGATTGCTATATTGTGATGGATGCCAAGTCAGCATGAAGGTTCATCTTCAAATAGATGATGTGGGTTTCCCTGTCATTCAGTGAAGCAGATACATGTAAGCTTTACATAGATGTGGACTTTCATTTAGATTCCCTATCTAAACCCTGCGGGGCCTGTCTTGGCTTAAATGTGTACCAGGTCCATGTTGCACCTGAGACTTGCAGCCAGGGGACAGATGGTGGAACAGCATGGCTGCAACATGTAGCTGTTGTCAGGGTACAAACAGGTTCTGAGGTGGAGTTACTTGCACAAGAAAAACTGCTTTGTCCTTCATTCCCTGCCCTCCCCCACTTCCACCCCCTGCACTGGTTTTCCTGTTAATTTTTTCTCCTGCCCAGTGCCTTGCAGGTGAAGTTGCAAAGACTGAAGTTGGCCAAGATGTCCTGTATGTTCCTGTCTGTGTTTGGTTGTGTTCTGGAAGACAAGACAACCCTTGCTAGCTTTTGATGCCAACAAGAGTTCATTTGTAGAAATAAACGCCATCATTAAGTTAGATCTGCCTTGCATTTATGCCAGGTGTCTCTATGACTGTGCTGAGTCGTTCACAAATGCCCTTCTTACTTTGGGAGCCTGGGCTTTAACACTGCAGGACTCTGGCTTCCCCACCTGGTTCTACAGACTTCGTTGTCCCTATTTTTGCTTTCAGCATAACCAGCCCAATTAGGTTTAAATACTAATTCAATTTTGGCAGCCTCTCATCATTTTTGTGTTTCATTTGTCAACTGACATTGTCAGTCGCTGTAATGCCACGTATCGTGGCATTGTCCTTGCATTTAATTATCACTGATGGCTGTAATATAATTTGGCACCAACAAATATGTCTTTGCCTGCCAGTAATTTGAGAACAGAGAGTGATTTGGACAAGTGATAGAACTGTCTGCTTTTTGTCATCCAGGTTTCATCCCCATCCCCTATTTTAGCTGGGCACTCTTTCATGGCAAAGCAATGTTGACATATATATTCTGTCAGTCACAGTACATATATTATGTCATAAAATGTATTTGTTTGTAGTGCAGATACATCAACAATGAAATCATGTCAATGCCAAAATAAATAAAAATTTGCTATGAGGGTTTTAAAATCAACAGTATAATGTGACAAAGCTAATGTAGAATGGCAGCTAGTTAGTTATCTGAAGCCAAAATTAAAATGCATTCGGCTTTTTAACTTTCTTTTTGTTGGATATAACTCAAGCAAAAAAAAATATACCAGTGATATATATAGGTATATGTGTGTGTGTATATATATATGTGAAGGTCCTTATGTAGATGTTTTAATTGTGGCATTACAGAAATTCTAATTTCAAGAATGCCAGAGATTCTGAAACATACTGTTTTCTAAGGTTTTGAAAAGCTGGTTAAATCTTTCTGTTTCTGCTTAAAAGGCATTTTTTCAGCAGCACTAGAGAGAAGCAGGTGTATAAGTGTGATGGTGATGTGCAGATGATGATTTGTCAAGAAGGCATCAGAGTGCTTCATAGCTACCATGATACCAACAGATAGGAAAGAGAAGTTGTTTCAACAAGAAAAGGCAGGTGATCTTGATTATATTTTCAGACATTACCTGAAAAGGTTTATCAAATTTGTGCCTTGACTTCCATTTTTGAAGTATTACACTGATTTATAAAGTACTTTTAACAGTTAGGTCAAGCGTCTCTCAGCCCCCAGGCCCTCGCCCCAAAACCCTGTCTAGAAAGTTCTTTGGGTTGCTGTTGACTGCTGGATTCAGCTCAGAGTAGATGTAGTACATATAGTGTGGGCAAGCAGCCATTAGTGACTGAAGGTTTGGGGACCAAAGCTGAATTCTCCACTGCTAGATTATAACTTTTCTGAAAGCAGCTTCTGTAAGGGGATGCCATGAGATTATGCACAAGTCGGGTTTGAATTCTCCCTTTCCCGTAACAAATGCATTATTTTCTAGTCCTGTTGAAATAGGTCCCTCTTAATCTTAAAAATGCAAAAATAGAGTGTGAATTTGTGACTAGTAATTTGACTTTTTTTTGACTCTTAGTTTCAGTATATGTCAGGATAATAGAGGAGAAATGACCATGAATGCATGTATTGCAGTAAATTGGGACGAACAGAAGAATGTGACCATCACCACTACAGAAGACCCAGAAGTAAATCTCCTCCCTGCTTTAGAAATTCCAGGTTAAAATTGAAGTTTTTCTATCTTATGTGACCTAAAGGGGTTTATGTGTAAAGAGCTTTTTTTAATCAGGGTTTGGAGATGACTGATAGCAGCAGGGGGACATGGAACAGAGTAAGGATTAGACTGTGGCTTCTGAGAGAGTGGTGTTGATGGGAGGCACTGACAGTTTGGCCAGTGAGGAGAGCCGGGTGGGCTGCACTGTGCCATGTTTCAGGGAACCAAAGGGACCAAGGAAATGGTGTCTGCTGGGCAAGGGATGCTGCAACCTGGTTGGAGCACAGGGCTGGCCTTTCTGAAGTTTCCCACTAGTTCAGACCTTGCTGAGAAGCTGAGGCAAAGAAATATCGTGTTTTGATACTGTAGCAGACAGGAAGAGTGTTGCACTTCCTTTTAAACTGCCTTAGGATCCCACTGTTGCTGCGTAATGAAAGAGATGATTTAATATACTTTAGCTGCTGCCTGTAAACTGCTTGCTGTTCATCACTGAAGCCAAATTGCCTCTCTTCTTGCCCTGCTTGCCCTCTCCTTTTTTAGTGCTTTTGCAGGCTTAATTAGAAGTGCTGGCTGCAAAAGCACTAGTTGGGTGAATGGGTTTACAGGGACGTGTGTGCACTTGGTTCCTGAAACAACAGAAAAGAAATTATTTTCTTTTGTTTTATGAATTTTCCCTGAAAGGAACAAAGAGATGAAACTATCTTCAGTTATGTAAGATGCCTTTCAACTACAGTTCTTCATTTGTTTCCCACGGTAACTGGACATAATTGTTGCATGGTCTTGTTCTTGCAGAACAGGAATTACGGGAGTTAAGAGCATTGAAAAAGTCTAAATTCTAATTTAAATTTTGGAATTAATTCTGCTTTAAGGGATTTCATGATCTTTGTGGGTTACTACCTGAAAATGTTTGAACCACACGTCTACTAGCAAGAAGATCAATATAAAGTATGTTGCAACTGAGTTGATTATCAGATGTAATATTTGGACTTTGCAGTGGGATGGGGTTAACTACACTTCTGTTTTCTGAACAGATGCTTAGTTGCAGTATGCATTATTAACTAAAGCAATGCAAATGCTTTTGAAAGTTGCACTGTGTATGTTTATTATTGTGCATGCAACAGAAAATGTCAGAAACTAACGTAACAAATTAAGGCGAATTGTGGAGTATTTTCTCAAATTGAAAAGCAAAGCAAGCAGGAATTAGGTCCCTTGGTTTTCAAAGGGTAGTAGAGGGAATGGGAACAGCCTGCAAGGCTTACCGTTTAGGAGAGCAGGAGACCCCCTGCTCATAAACACTGCCTGTGGAAAGAAGGCACAGCACAGAATATCCTGTGAGCAGCACCCACTCTGTTTTGTGCGAGAAAGAGGGCTCTGCAGAGGAACAGTCAAGCCAGAGGTATGAGGGAACCATGGTTGTAAGGAATTAACAGCCCGGTCTCCCCATGGGGAAACAGAAGTTGGCTGTTAAGAAGAAAGATTTGGGGGTTTTGAATGTATACTCAGAGAGGGAAGAAACTATTTTGAGTATTTGCTGGGATTCATCTTGAGTATCTTCAGCTATTTCTGACTGAATATATTCACTGTAAAGTTTTGACATTGCTCCCAAGAGGAGAGTTTTCCTGCTCTGTTGTCTTCTGTATAGATTAATGGGTAAATGAAATACAAAAGAAGGTTAGGAGGTCACCACACAGAACACTGGAGTGTTGGTGAGCAAGAAGAACTCCTGAGAACATAGTCTCTTAGAACTGCAAGCACATTGGCCTGAAGGTTGTGAGAGGAGAAATGAGTGTGGAGCCCTGCAGGTCAGAGAGGGTTTTTACTGGGGCCTACCTTTTCTGGTACCTGTATTTGAATAATTCCTTCTTATCCAAAGTCACTTGAAAAATGGAAGGAGAGAGGAATGCATTGGAAAGAAACAAAAGCCTACAGGCTCTGCTCAGGTTTTCATGGGACTTGTGGAGTGTCTTGCACTGCGGGGCACTTCTGAAGCTTCCTTTCAGAAGAAGTGAAATGTGTGAAGTGTGTTCAGTCAGCTCAGGCCACTAGCAGGGAGGCAAAGGGATGAACTGGCTGCACCACCAAGTCCTCAATGAACTCTTACGGAGCTCACACCACAACCCTGAGTGCCTTATCCCTGTTAACAGCACTGTGCTCTTGCTGCAGCTCACACTCTCCTCTGGGAAAAACATTTTGTGACTGGTTGAATAGTTTTCCTAACCCACTTTTTGAACTACAAATACTCCTGATCAAGAGGAGTAAAAAGAGCTTTCATGCACATGCACCAGTGTGAGGTTAAACAAAGCTGATGGCCCATCAGGATGAAGGTGGAAGGGGTACAATCCCTCTATAAATAGGTTGCTCTGGCCAAAAGCTTTAGGTGCAAAAGAATAATAGTATCTGTTAAGAAATGAGATAGCTGGAAAACTTTGTAACATGCCTGAGAGTGCTGGTGGGAGCTTACTTTGAAGGCAGAAAGAGGATTGCTTAGTGTGGGACTTGAAAGCCCCTTCCTTCCGAGGGTGCTCCAAGGGTTGCAGCCCTTTCCAGTGAAGACACAGACCCAGGTGAGAGTGCTGCACCAGGAACTGCCGCGAGAGGCCACCCCTGTAGAGCAGCAGCACTCACCTCTGTGGGCATGTGCAGACTGTGCCTGGGGCACTGGGAATGCAGTGCCAGCCTTGCTCTCTGCCAGGGCCACCTCAGAGCCCTCTGAATGAGCTGTGCACCATGGCTGTCATGAGAACCCACTTGAACACTCACCTGCTGAGCTGGCAGGACCCCAGGGGAAGTAGCATCTCTGATGACACAACTGTACACCTGAATGCTCTAAGTGGATCCCAGGATGAAAAGATGGTTCTGGCACTCCTTTAGTGTAAGAGTTTTGGAAAACTTGAGTGCAGTGTGTCTTTCCTGTAAAGCCCATCCTAGGGCTTTTACCCTCATAGGATCCTGATCTGGTGTTTTCTACAGATGCTGAGAGCAGTATGGTCTTGCCCAACCCAGACTTGTTACCAGGCAGGAAACGAAGGGGCTCCATTGGATGGTAATTGTTCTCAAATGCAGATATGGTACCATCCAGTTACTGTGAGCTGGTACTACAACTTTGCAGCTGAGGGCCCAGTTGTACCTCTGGATACTGACTTTGCACAGCTGATGCCAAATCCCAAAGATGTGGTCTGTACAACTGGGTTTGTGTCCTGCTACAGCTGCATGAGCAAGCCCGCCCTTCCAGACCCCTGACCAAACTGCATGTTAGGGGTGTGGACTGGGTTAGGAAACACTATGATAAATTAACAGGGGCACTCAGCTTTGCTACTGGACCAGAAAAGGGGCTTTGCTCTGTGCCTGCTGCTTTTTACAGGGGACGGTGGCAGGGCAGTCACACGCCAACGTCATCTAAAAGTTTAGTATGACCCAGCAGAAAGGACTGACAGTGGGGGTGAGGAAAACAGCTGTTCCTTGAACTCTTTCCAACCAGGGAGCATGGTTGCTTCCAACTAACTGCTTCCAAGGTGGAGCAGTGGCAGTTGCAGGAAACCCAACCAAAGCTACTCTGAACAAAGCCCCAGAATACTAAGAGGTTCAGCTTCTCAACATCAGCTGCTTCACTCTGCTGGGCCAGCCTACTTCTTGAGGCAGATGTGACCACAGCTAAAGGTTAGGTGACCAAACTAGGATCAAGTTAGAGTAGCCTTTTGACAGTAAATTCAGCTAGCACAACAGAGGCTCTTTAAATTACCTGCTTGGCAGGCTTACAGGTAGGTTTCAGAGAGGCTGAATCTTGCCTACAGTTAATCAGTGTTCATCTTTTATTCAGAAGAGGTCTGAGATGTATGTATACAGCAAGATTTGCTGAACTGCTGAAGGAGGTTCACAATTAGATGAGCAAAGCAGATGCAACAGCAGCACGTAAGGACTCAACAGTTTGATGACTGGTGTGAAGATTCTGAAGTCTCATATAGATTGGCAGCTTTGCAGACCAGGTCTGAGGAGAATATAATGTCAGTTATAGGAGAAGTGATAGAGATCCTGTTTGACAGCCATGAGTAAGCCAGGAACTCCTCGGCTACCCCCAAGTCTTGAAGAAAACACCACACTAGGAATGGCATCTTTGGATGATGGGTGGGGAGAAGGGATGGTTCTAAGCAGATGAGCATCTTGGAGACTCCAAATTCTGGTGTAGCAATCCTGACCAACTGTGAGGAAAGCAAAATGCAACATTACACAGAAAGGACTTTACATGGTTCTGCAAGATTATTATCAGAGAGGCAGAAGGTCTATGGGGAAAACACCCTGAATATTTTCACACCCACAAGAGGCAAAGTGCTTATCCATACTTTACAAAACAAAAATTTTACACTGAATACTACAAGACTGGGAAAAATGTGCATTTCCTATTAGGTAATTAAAGGTACAAGAAATCAGCATTTAGAGTGCTTTGCTCTTTATCAAGCTCCTAAAGCAAAAAAAAAGGAGAAAAATTCAGTCAAATTAAAAATTCTTATTATTCCACCACTTACAAATCCAAGGAAAGGAGGTCACTCACTTTACAGTGACTTTATGAAGCTTGGCTACATTATAAAGGTTTTGTTTCATCTATTGGTACTTTTCCTCCCCTCACCCCAAATATAGTAATAATAATACAAAAATATGAGTGTAACTGGGAGTATTCAAAAGGAATCTGAGTAGTATAGACAGTTTACAGGCAGTCAGGCCCACATGCCAATGCTTCAGTTCATCACTGCATTCTCCACTTAAGCACCAACTAAAGATATACAGAGTCTATATAAAGTTATCACCCAGTCTCCTGCTTACATGTTGTTTCCCTGAATTTTAAAATCAAGTGTTTTCTGCTCTACTCTTGAGACATATTGTGGAAAGGATAATGGGACTTTTGCAGCACAGAGCAGCTCACAGGATTGATTACAGTGGGTGTGCATCTATAACATAATTTTCATAGTATATTACAGTTTAAGGCTAAATTTTTTCTGATTTTTAAAGAATTGGCACGTTTACAGCTTCTAACAGCTGTACCTAAGAAACATCCCTCAGGCATAAGAAAATCACTACCATACACTACAAAAATAGAAGGGGGAAAAAAGTCAACCCACCTGCTGTAAGAAGTCCTTCCTCCTCATTGACATGCAAAGGCAGAAGAGCATATTCATTGTGGTGACCTTTGTACTGTTTCACACACTTTGCTGTTCTCAGGTCCCACAGTTTTATCTGCAAGTTGAAGGAGTTGTTTGAGAGAGGATGTACTAAAAGCAGAGAGCACCCAAAGGCTGGATGTATTGGAGCATGTCCAGAGGAGGGCCATGAAGATGGTAAGAGGGCTAGAGGACCTCTCCTATGGAGACAGGCTGAGAGAATTCAGCCTGCAAAAGCAGCCTCCTCCCAAAGGAAGCTGTAAGAGAGCTGGAGAGGGTCAATTTATAACTTATCTATGTAGTAATAGGACAAGGGGGAATGGCTTTAAACTGAGAAGGTTCAGCTCAGATTAAATATTAGGAAGCTCTTAAATGTGAAAGTGGTGAGTGACTAGAACAGGTTGCCCAGAGAAGTTGTGGATGCCCCATCCCTGGAAGTGTTCGAGGCCAGGCTGGATGAAGGTCTAGTGGAAGGTGTCCCTGCCTATGACAGAGGGCTGGAACCAGGTTATCTTTAAATTTCCATCCAACCCAAACCATTCTGTGATAAATAACAGGCTCTGGAAGAAGACCCATAAATGAACTACCACCCAGTTCCACACTACATACTAAGAGCAGACATCTGCCCTTGGGAGCGGGCTAGAGTAAATCCATAAGTACCTGTAAATGCCCAGATACTGAAAGGAACAGAATATCCTAAACACAACAAAACCATACCTTTCCAGCCATATCTGCTGCCATCAGATAGTGTTCAGCCTCCATAAGGTGAATAGATGTAACTGCTGAGCCATGGAAGAGACGAGTTGCTTTCCAGCTCTGCCCCTTGCGGTTACGCTGGCGCACATCGATGCTGAAAATCTCACCCGACCGGCAGCCATTGTACAGCACTGGGGTCTGGGAGAATCCCAGAGAAAGAAGCACACTGTGTCACATCTGCAAGGATCTTACAAGTTACACACACAGAGTCTGTGTCGTGCTTTTGAGCTCTACAGTGTAGTCATCCAATTATTTCAACAGATGTGTTATGAAGCAGAATTTTAATTACACACTGCAACATTTTTCAGCCAATTCATTAGTTCCGTTCAAACCTCAGCTATTTACTTTAGGTGTAAGAGTTTCCTGAGGTAAGCAGGAACTGTCTAACATAACAGCAAAACAGAAACTGAAATTCTCATATTCCTATCTCACCATCCTAATTCTTTGTGAACAAGTCCATCAGTATTTTATAGGGACTTTCTCCTTCTTGGTGGAGGCAATACATTGAGTGTTATTAGAATGAGGTTATTTGCCAAAACCAAAACAATTTTACATGTTATTACTGTGCCTTTTGTACTTCCTTGTCTTTTAAGCTCTGTAATCTTAACAAAAATTGCCCCTGTTGCCAGAGTTTGAAATCAGATAATCTTTTTGTTGCTATTCAATTGTGTGCAAGCATCAGACCACATCAGCTCTGCTGTGGAACAGCCATCCAACAGCAGCTGTCATCACAACCTTATGTGTACAGCATGAGAGTCCTGCTGAAACAGAACAAAGAGCCCACCAACGAGGGAATGCTCTGAAAAGATGGTGTCTGGTTCTCCCTACCTGCGTGGCAAACTGCTGTGCTAGCACATCACTGCTGGTTCCAAACGTCTGGCGATGCCCTGTCACTACGTTGGTCACAAGGACTCGTCGTGTCAGCCCTAAGGAAGACAGAAGATGTTGGTTTAGCTGTAATTGGCGTGGCAGCTGGGAGATGAATGGAAGAAGTCTTGCCCACTGAGACAGAGGGGGTTGCTAGCCTTGCAGATAGATCACCTGTGCTAAAGCAGTTGTCTGCTTGGGGATTCAGGCACCAAGCACAGGACCAGGCAGTGGATATCTTGAAACTGCACAGCATTCCAGGTCGATCTCCTAGAAGACAGGAGCAACACATGAAGTGTTCATAAAATGTTAGGACAGGATGATAACTCAGAAAGGTTCTTAGATTGCCACATTTCTTTTAACATTTCAATCTGAAGCAGAGAAAGTGTTACCCAATTAGTGTTCTTTTGCTACTCAAGAGACAGGAAACAGAAATGGAAGTTCATGATGTAAGTGGAACACCTACAATCTATGTAAATAGATGATACTGACAGACTGTGAAACTTCTTCAGTAGTCAGAGAGCTGACCATGGCAGGAAAGGGGAAAGTAACACTCGCCTCATAGCACTAAGTAAGCCATTTTATAAAAATGAGTGGGCTAGAAATAAAAATAAAAAATAAAACAAAATAAAATAAAATAATAAAAAATTACTTTATAAACTACAGATTAGCCAAAGCCTAACCTGCAAGTTCTGTGCCTGCTTATTTTTTTTTTTAATAATTAAATAATAAACCCCTAGATTTGACACTTACACATGTAGCCCTTGCACAGAATTTATGCCAATTAGCAGACTATGTCCTAAGTTTTCACTTCCTTCATGGAACATCATACATACATCTGTCAGGTAGCAGAGGTGGACATGGACAAGAATGGATGGGTAACATAGCTTTAGACAGGTTAAGTTCTACTTTTCTCTCAGCATCTACTCAGCAAGGCTCCCACAAAGCATCTGTTTAGGAGAGTGAAGGAAATCAAGTTTGAAAATACCTAAAGTCAGTAGGATATACTAGACAAGAGGACTTTGGGGGAACTCACAGCAGCTAATTATGGTGAAGAGCTTAAAATCTTTTACAGAGCAACTGGGTATGCTGGCCTAGTAGCCATCCACCCTCAGTGACTCTTCATTCACGTTCATGCTGACTCTGTGCAATTTTTTTTATGTCTTGCTGCATATATAGCAAGACATAAAAAAATTAAAATTAGTCCATTATTCTTATCTATCACAGATTTCCTTTGTATAAATTTAACTGATCATGTCTGAATGGAAACCAGATTAGAGCACTGCACTCTGTGACTTGAAGAAGCATGGTTCTAACATCCGTCAAGAAAGTACAATTAAAGAAGTCCTGCCCCCAATAACATGGAACAAAAAGATCAGCCATAGCCAGACTTCAGACGCAGTACTCTCCCAGTCAGTCAGGTTTCCATACAACTGGAGCTGGAGCTTGTACAGGGAGCTATGGGCTGAGATATTTACCAGCTTTCCACCTCTGATTTATGCACTGAGCATACCTCAGCAGCTGCTATGAGAAGGGATTCTGCAGCGGCTCTGGACACATATAAGGACATGTGACTGCTTGCTGTGTGCAGCTTCCGAGTATTAATTACAGGCCAAGCTGCTCCTGAAAAATCTGAAGTGTTTACTTTACAAGTGAGGTGTTCTACCAAAGTCAAGTACTGCAGCAGCTAAAATGCTGCAGTACTTGAATGCTTTGAATGCTGCTTGTTAATTAAGTCTCAAGTTCTTTCATCATAATTTCACTTTTTAAGCTGTTTTAGTCTTACTGAAAAACAATGCTAAAATAATCTTTCATTTGTGCTCGTCCCATACCGTAATTGCTACCAAAACTTGGAGACAAAAAAACTAACCAAACCACCCTACCTGGGTTAGTGCTGCTGAACAATGATGCTGGAAGCAGACTGGCACAGCCTGGTGTTTCTGCAATTCCCATGAGACACAGCTTGCTGGAGTGAGTTAAGAAAAACTGCTTTCTCCCTAGAATGGAACAGGCTGCCTAATGTTTATAAATGGGAAAAGCAAGATGCCCTGACACAGCTACAGCTCACAACGCTTTTCCTCGAGACCTTTGATGTGCTTTACAGTTTACAACTAAGCTGTAACACCTAATTTCTTTCACAGGAATGAGCTAGAAAAAACTCAAATTCTTGCTTGTATTTTCACTACCAGAAAGATAAGAGAATACTATTGTATCTTAGTAGTGATAGAAAAAAAGAAAAAAATAAGCATGGCCTACATAGACCTTTCTTCTCACTTTTTCCTGTTGATGACACTGCATTAATATAGATCTGTTTTTCATGGAGATAAATTGGAAAAATGGGAGGCAAGGAAAACTCACTTTAGATTACAGTTAAATATTTTATGAAGACTATATCAGGTACAAATAGAATTTGAAAGTTGCATTTCAAGTTCAGTGGGGTAAATCTGTAACTCAACTAGGGAACTCACCAAACCAAGCAATCCCAAACCCATCCCCAGCTGTGCATGTGCCTGGTGAGCTCCTGCCCCTGATGGGTTGGTCTGGAATTGCCTGGCTTTTCACACAGGCCATTCCATACTTTTCTATGTAATTTCTTTTGGCACTTTAATAACATACCTGTTGTCTGCCATCTCCTATGTCAAAATTCAATTTTTTTGCCCACTCTTCTGGGCTCTGCACTGTTCATTACTGCTTTCTCTACTGTATCATCAACTTCCCTCTTCTTTGAGTCACACCTGCAGAACATGCTCTGAAAGTTGCAGGTGATGCTACAGAATTGCTCCCATTCTCCTCTCAGCCCAACCAATATGGGGATGGTTTTAAACACAGATGAACCATCCCACTTTCAAAAAGGTTCACTTCAGAAAAAGGTTGTTGCTTTAACCCTCTGCTCCTGTTCTTTTGCCTCAGCCAATTTCCAAACATCAGATCATTTTGGATACGGCATTTACATACATTAATGAGGTGGGAATTCTCCATGGCAGAAAACATGGTTCTTAATTTACCATTAACATGGGAAAAATTCTACATATATATGTAACAGAACCATACATCTGCCTCAGTAATTCCAACGTATTTCAATTTTCATTATTTCTGCTGTTTTCCAGAAAACTTATCTTCTGGGGGAACTACAGGAGAGGTATTCCTTGAAGCCAGTTTTTCTGTGAAGCATGATGCAGACTTGTGAAACCTGAATGACAATTCTGCTTTTCTTAAAAGGATATAAAACATGAGAATCTGGATGAGTCAGTGATGCCCAGCACACAGAGTTCACCTTCAAAGAGAAGAAGACATACTATTTTTGTGATCTGTTATTCAATTAAGGAACGATTATTTCCATGCAAAAATGACATAAAATTAGGCACTGGGCACAACTCCTCAGCCCACTAAATAACTCGGTAATGGGGCACAAGCATTTCAGTTTCATATTCATAACAACAGAAGAGCATTGCAAAGTCTGACCAAACACACCCTAAGGCACCAAGCACATCCTATTATTCAAGAGACCATCCCTGAAAGAACCTGAGCATCAAGAAATCATGAAAACCTGTTTTAAATATGCCTCATATTTAAAGGAGGATAAACACAGTTTAAGGGTAAACTTTAAGGATAAATGCAGGATTAACAGTTTCCCAAAATTATTTTTAAGAAAGAAGCATGCCAATCTTGGTAGTTTTGGTCCAAACATCAGTTTTGCCAGCTACAGTACAAGTCTAAAGTAATCACTATCCTTGGAAGCTGGTATTTTTATGTAGTCTTCCATTCCAATTGTAGTGTAACATTCCTGACAACTATCACTGATACTGAGCACTTTCAGGACAGTTTTATTGTGGCTCTGTGTTTATCCAAGCTTCACATTTCCAGATTCTTCCATTCTCTTCTCCTAGCCCCTTCCCCAACCCTCCTGGCACTTCCACCTGAGCCTCCCAAGAGCAGTGTTCTGAGAATGCAAGCACCAAAGGAAGGAGGAACAGAAAATAGTACTTTGCGGTTTGTGAAGTAGAGGTTGTCATACATCTCCACAGTGAGAGACTCCTTCCCCAAACCGCTGAGATTGATGATACCATATTTACATCCTCCATGCTCTACATCGTTCACAGTGAATATTCGTTCACAAGCAACATCTGCCTGGAAAATAAAAGCTTACCGGTCACACTTACTGGAAACTTACAGGAAAAACAGCTTGAGGGAGTTGCATTAGGTCTAAAATGAAACAACACATTAATTCTGATCCCTTTAACACCACCTGCTTTCCATTCACCTCTAAAATCAGTGGCCAACTCCTTTTAAATGCCCACACAGAAAAAACAGTTACCAGTGAACAGTTATAAGAGGATTCAGTACTTGGCTAACAGTAGATGATCTTTCCAATGTTAACAATTCTACACACTTACGCTGTTTCTGAGTCCCTTTTGGCTTCAGCTACCTTCAGCTACTACTTGTAAACAGTGCTCTGTTTACAAGACCAGGAGCTGGTCCTGGAAAGCTTCCTATATAGTCTATGAAAGATCATGAAACATAAAGTGATTACTGATGTTTACTTAAATTCTCTGAGCCACAGAGAATTGTGGCTGAACCACAAAATTCTCCTCTTTCATTTTGTTCTTCTTTCTCTTGATCCTCTCCACTCCTCCTCCCAGCCCCACAATAACAATCCATTCAACTCCTATTTACTTCCAAAAGAACATGTTGATCAGATTAAACAAACAAACAAACAAACAAACAAAAACCCCAACATAATATGCTTTTATATCCAATGTTTTTTATCATTTTTACCTTTGTAGGAAGGGAGCAGCCTCTCCCTATCCATTTTAAGTTACTGAGCACAGATTTTAAGAACTGACAGCAGGAATAACACATCTTTAAAAGCTACATTTGACCTGTGTGATTTGATTACAAGAGCCTGAATTTTCACTGAAGAGGGGCTCTCTATCTTTAAGACTTATAATTTTTCATAACATACCACAATGATTTTAAAATTGTTGGTTCCAGTAACTGAGGAATCCGGACTGTGAATTTCTATCTTCCTCCTCTGCATGCTGTTCACTTTTAGTTCATGGACTAGCCTGTAAAAGCAGGTAGGAGGGTGAAGGGATTGGAGAAAATTCAGGTAAGCCTAAATTTAATGCATATGAAAAGAATTCTGGCCAGGATATATAACTGCTTCTCAATCACCAAAGAGAAAATGCCTGAATAACTAGCATGCTGAAGTTTAACTTGCATAACCCACGAACGTGCGCATGTTCCACATTCATGGAATTTTATCCCGCTATTTTGAACCCCAGCACATCTTTAGTAGCCAGAACAGCAACACAGCAAGTTACTGCCTTGCCTTCTGCTGTTCTACTGGGGGGCAAGGGAATGGTCATATCCATTGAAAGGTACTTACCCTAAAAAAGCTGTGCTATACTCATAAAGTACAATGTGGCAAAACAACATATCCATATACATATAGAAAGTGAACTTTTTTTGAAGTAAAATTGGGGAACAACTTCCTCATTTGAATTCTCATCATTTTAGTAATCTCATTATTGCAGAATATAACTTTTTTCTGACTTTAAGTAATATGTTCCTCCTCATCCCAATGGAATGGTAAGAAATGCAAGAAAACCTGACAGAAACACAGTTGCACTAACAGCAGAACTTGGCACTGCAAACAGAAGACAAATCAAATCACTGTACCTGCAATAACTTGTGGAGCTGAGCAAACCCAGCTGCCTTTTCTGTAACAGCACAGACGAGTTCAGTCCAGCCCTTGTTGTTTTCTGGAAGAGAAACACAGAACTGTACTCAGTTATTCACTTGTTTAAGATTCAAACACAGCTGTGGGTCTTTGATGTTTGGGATGTTTAGGTAACTTTTTCCTCTAGCCTACACACATTAGAATTTTCAGAATGTATAAATCACATTCCAGTACCATCTCCCTGACGTGCTACAGTAAGTAGACAAGAATAGACTCCTGTGAGATGTGGAGTGCTTCTGTAAATACAGAAGCTGGAGAAAAAATATAAAACTCTAATAGCCATTGTTTTCACTCTACATAATCAGCAGTGCCACCTGGAGGCATAAAGTCACCTTCTGGTTTCATTACAACACCTCAAATTCTTATACAGCAAAATCTTCTATCACAACGAGACTGATATTTAACATGCAGTCTTATTACTGTACTAAACTGCTTTTCCATTCCATTTCCATTCACCCCACAGCACTGGGGTTGGAACTAGATGATCATTAAGGTTCTTTCCAACCCAAGTCCTTCTATGATTCCATTCCATGATTCACAAACTTTTTAGAATTTAATGCAAACACCTTCTGAGAAGACCAAGGGATTGAGCATTTAGCAGAATTATAGAGTAAGGAATCTTTTTGATAATGTTCAGACAAAGCAAGTGTTTGAGAGTCAAAATGTTCTTTACACTGAAGAGCTGGTTGGAGAACTTCACTGCTTAAGAAAAAACACTGTTCACTTCTCCCAAATGACAGCATATAAGCTGAGCTGTTATTTGTAAGGTTATAAGACATGATTTTCAGGTAATGAAAAAGCATCCTTGTTAGATATTTTACCCACATTACAAATATGCAGCATCAGCATTAATTTCACTGTAATACTTTATGATGAAAAGCACACAGGCTTTCCAGACATAAACATAAGACCTGCCTTGATTTTTGCTGTCCAAAAAACGTTCTTCAAGAAAAGCTGTTTCCACCAACTATGGTTAGTATTGCTTCTTCAAGGTCCAGGAATATGATAAATAAATTTATTAAAAATGTGAAAAACTTTAAATCAAGACTTCACTTTGCCAATTCAAAGCAGGAGTTTGAAACCTGGCATGCAATATCCTGACTCAAGTGTAACTGTGGGACAACTGCAATTCTGAGCACAGTTCCTGTGTCTTTATAGATTTTTTTTTTTTTGTAATGACTTGACGTCATTCCTGTGTGGAACAGCCAACCAAAAGGCTTCAAGGACTTTATTCTTAGCAGAAAAAGAAATTGAATTGTCAGAACTCAAAGACTTTAGTTTATAATCTGTCCTGGGCCAGAGTACAATAAAGCCTAATTGCAATCTTTTTCAAAACATACCTGATTCTGTTTTTCCTCTTCTTCTAAGAGTCTCAGTCTTTTGCACTCCATTGCCTTGTGCTGAATGCTGTCCTTGGTGAGTGGGTTGTGGTTATTATGTCCAGGCAGCAGGCGAAAATAGCGATTCTTTTCTGGGTCATAATAAAATCCTGGCAGCTCTTCAGGGTAGTGACACATGGGGGAGAGAAAGTGGCAAAGTCAGAGGATAACTAAGTTTGTTTACTGCTCTCCAACATTCCATGTCTTCATGTAAATGTCAGAGTTGTGAGACCCAAAGCTCTAGCTCCCAGCAGGTCCCAAGCATGACACACAGACTAGGAACAGATGAGTCACTCACATGAGAAAAAGACGTTTGTTATAGTGCTCAAATGCACTGCTCTTACACAGGTACAGAAGGGATGTCACCACTGACCAAGAGGAAATTCAGACCAATCAAAAGAAAGGTTTTGTTGCAAAACAGAAATGGTCTTTCTTCATAAACAAATCACGAAGGGACATTCTTAGTCAAAAGACTTGGTAGGACAGCAAAAAAAAAAAAAGACAGTGAGGTATCAAATAAACCCAAATAAAGTGAGTCACTTCCCAGAACAAGACACTTTTTCTTCAGCACATAGGAGAGATTTAGATAAAATCAAGAGGACTTTTGGTTCCTTCCAAAGATAAATTGGGATGAGAAAGACTCAATTTTAGTGCTTCATTGTCTGTGTGACTGCAGAGGCAGACAAGTAAAATACTTTGATAGATTTAAAATATAGTTGACAGATTGCCTCAAGACAAAGAAACTTATTCAGAGACAATTGTTAACATTTTATTTCACGAATTTTTATTTCAAACTTTATTTACTACCAGAAATTTCATTTTAAGTATCCTCTTTTTGCAGCTGCTGACCATTCAGCTCCTTGTCTGCATCTTCAGGTTTCAGCTTAGCCACAAGTCACCAAGACTTTTTCAGGTCAGCAAAAATAAAAAGTTATTCAACGAATCAGTAAAGTTAATAAAAGCACACTACATTTAGTAGTTACATAGTAGCTACACAGTAATTACACAGGAATAAATGTCTTGCAGGATACATCTCCTGGCATGCTCACAACACAAATAGAGTGATATGCAAAAACAATCTCTTTAAACTCAGTGTTGTTTCAGGACTCTCCTATTTTACAGAAATGTAAGTTCCCACTGGCTTATTTTTTGCTAGCATTATTTAATGAGTCAGGAAGCCAGAACATAAACAGGACATCTTTCTCAACAGCACTGCTACTTCAACGTTTGTTGTAAATGAGCAAGTATTTAGCCAGAGTGTATTTATTACAGGCTACAAAGTACACTGAAGGCATAAAGAGAGACACATCACACAAGAGACAAACCACAAAGCAGTGGATTGTTGTGCCTTTCAAAAGACTGAGTAAGTGAACACAAGCTGTATTTTTTTATATGCTTTCTTATTTTATTTGCTTCCTTAGTAGTTAATTTTCTTCCTAAAGCAGCATTTCTGGAGGGAGAAACAGAATTGCATTTTTTTCAGTTTATATCAGCTTGGCTATGCACACAAGCTTTCAAACATGAGAAGCACTTGTGGGTCTGGAAGTCATTTAACTCTGTTCTCTAGATCTTTGCTTACTACATCTTTTTTGTATCACCTGATGTTACTTTTCTCCACAAACTTTACTGTTTGTATTGTTCCAGTCACACCAGATCATTGATGCAACTACTCCTTTTTTCATACAATCAGCATACAGGAACTGACTTTTGACCTATAAACACCATCTCTTACCTGGTGCTACAGAGTTCTGCGTTGAACTGGATGGAGAAGGATCTTCATTGCTGCTGGGACCTGCATTCACTGGGGTCTGTGGTTCTTCTTGTTCCAGACTACAAAAATAGCATTGCCTTCAAGACAGGCTCACAATTGCCCCACACATCTTTCCCACAAAGAACCTAGAAAGCAGATTGTTACTGACATCAATGGAGTACCATTCTGCAGTGCTCTCATAGCACACTGTTTATCACCATACATTAAACTATGAAAATCAAACAGTGCAAAATGTTCTCAAGAACATTAGTGATACCAACTTCCTAAAAGCCTTAAATTACTTGCTAATACATTAGAGGTGGCTGTTGATTCTGCAAGTGCCTTTAACTTTTTTTAACAGAAGATTAACTGGGCAATTGTACATTAAACAAACAGCCCACTCCTTAAAGCACGTAAGTCTTCACAGCACAAAGTGAGAGACACTGTGGGTAAAACACTGATGTCAGGTCAAAAATATTTTCCTATACTCTCCATAACAACCATTTCACTGATGAGGTTTAGAAACATGCAAAATAAGCAGAAGTTTAGTGAAAAAGAAACCATAAAAACAGCTCAAACATAGGCAAGTGTAAGTTCTAAAATGTAAAATGCACTTTCCTGAAAGGATCAGTTTTCAAGGCAGGCGATTATTCCTGAGACTTTGTTTCATTTTCCTGACCTGCTACATGTGGTATTATTTACTTGCCATGCCTTCAAACATTCAGGAAGATCCTTTATTGACAGATTTTACACCAGTAGACTCAGAGGCTTAAAATAAATAAGCACGTAGAATGAAGTAATTATATTTTTCTTCCCTGAACTGCCTTTGCATATTGATGAAGGGTTTATGGACAATAATGCACAGCTGAAAGGACTGGCTCATGGAACTGCATCTCAGTTTAAAATCAGTGTATGGTTGTGAACACACAATAAACTTCCAGAAATAAGTTCAATTCCACTGCCAGTCGGGATGACAGATACACCAGAAGTACTGTCTCCTAGATCTTTAGGTGGCAATCCTGTCAATTCTAGAAAATCACCATTCTGCGCATTTAATTAGCCGTAAGACTGAATGCCTTAGCCCATGCTGAGCACAAGCTGCCCGCACTTGCCTTTGGGCGCGGTTGTTGTGACCGAGTCTCCTGTGCCGGTGGGGGTGGTGGCTGCGCTTGTGACTGCTCCATCCACGCCTCTCCTTGCCGCGACGGTAGTTTCTCCGCATTTCTTATCTTGAGGCAAACATACACACATATCTCACCCCTACTTGCCCGGATCGGCTCAGCACACAAGACAAGTCTCTTACTGCGGCCTCTTTTCCAAGAGTTTCAACCTGTAACGACCAGGCCCGCCGACCGCCCGCAGCACAGGCACTCCCCTACGCCTGTCGACTTCCCCACTAGTCCCGGACCAGCTCCGCGGCTCACCCCGCAGCGCTGAAGCCAAAACCCCAGAGGCAGAAGGGCAGTGATGACCGACCGTCCCCTACCGTCTCGCCGGGCCCGCCCGTGCCTCACCGAGCTGGGCCCGCGCCGGCCCCGCCGCGTCCGCGCTGACGCCAGCGCCCCGCCCACACCCCCAGGGCCGCCCCTCACTGGCGCTCAGCCGCGCCCGGCGCTTGACGGACAGCTCGCTCGTCCAACCGCAGGAGGCCGGGCCGGCGCGTGCGCCGCGCGGGGGCGGGGCGGGGCCGGGCTGAGGGAGGGCGGGTGGCGCGGGGTGCGGCGCTGAGGGCGCGGAGGGTGTGGGCTGAAAGGGGCTCTTAGCGCGGCAGGGGAGCAACGCGGGGTGGAAGGGGTCGCTTAGCACGGTAGGGACACAACGCAGGGCAGAGACAGCCTGGGGTTTGCTGGGAGGTGGCGTGCTGTGAGGGGACGCCGAAAAGGTATCTCCTCTTCCTCAGATGATCTTTAAGGTCCCGTTGCTGGCTCCCTCAAAGCCGTCGTTTGGCCGTGGGCAGCTAGAAGCTGTTATAACCGCTTTGAATTTATCAAGAGTTCAGAAAAGATAATGTCTTGAAAGTGACTTTCCTGGCTGAGGCCCCTTGGTGCTTAATTTTTTTCTTATTTTGAGCCTTCTGCTGGTGGGCAGTATTGAGGCACAAGGTGGGTGGAAAAGCCCGGGCTGCAGCAATCAGTAGCAACTCCTCGGTCGCCCCGAGCGCCAGAAGGGTGTGGTGGAAGCAATCATCTCCTTGCAGTCAGAGTAATAAACCCGTTCTCTTCTTAATCGTTTATTAAAGGTGTCCTTAAGCAGTTTTTGTGCAATGACATCACCCTTCCTGCTTGTTTAGCATCTAGGATTAAAAAAAAAAAAAAAAGTTATTACCAGAATTGTAAAAAAGTTTGTTCATTTAATGAATTATTAAGGTTAAAACAAACGAACAAAAGCTATAATTTAAAAAACTGTGAAAAATAGGGGTTTAGCCTTTTTGCTTCAAAAAAGATGAGAGGGTTTTTTGGTTGCTTTAACAACTTGAATAAGAAATGCCAGTATTGGGAAAATAGGCAAGGGGGTTTTGCTACATTCGATGTTTAGACTTTGCACAAGTTTGCTGTCTTACTTGGCAGGAGAGTGATTTTTGGAAGATAGTATTTTTTTGTTTCTCACTTGCATGATCTGTGTTTTAAGTTCAAAATGCATACAGTTAAAATAGTCTTGGAAAGTATTCACTTAAGGATACAAACAGCTGGAGAAATCACTTGTGGCTTGCATATACAGTTTATGCACTCTGTTTCTTTGTCTTTCCAAGGCAGAGCACCATGGTCTGACACTAAGGCATGTTTTGTTGGTCAGGTCTGTTTCTCGTAGTGGTTTAGTGATAGTGATCTTTAGCTTTCACAAGATAATTTTGAGTTTTAATACAGTAACAGGAGAAAAGTGGCTACAGAAAGTAAATTGTTGGTGAAGCTGCCACTGATGTGGACTGATGCAAAGTGATGGTTCATATGGTGTTGGTACTTGATCTGTATTTAAATTTGATGCTGGTACACCTCTGCACAGGGTTCTAGGGAGTGTGTTTTTCATGGTGTTTCCTAGCTTGTGGGGTAATAGTCTAGAATGTCTAATGTTTTGCAAGTACTGTTATATTCTGCTTTGTTCATAGGCTTTGTTTCATCTGTTTAATTTCTGGTGCCCAGTGAGCAATATTCAAGGTTCTGTGACCAATATATGCTGCTTGTAAGCTGAGGGATTCATGTCGCTGAAATAGCTACCACTGGGGAAAAAGTGTATTAAATTATTTGTTTTCTCATTTGTATTGCAGGTACTTACCATGAAAGTTAATAGCCTGGAAGATATTTCAGAGATCACTGGTTTTCCATGTATGCATTGAAATGAAATACACAAATACATAAATAAAATACACACATTCACCCATACATTGTTCCTTAGTAATAGTGTGTCTAACCTCTTCTTAAAGCTTTTTAGTTTGGTTTATTCTGATTATTTTATTTTAGTATTATTATAGCTCACTGAAAGGTTTCCTGGTGTGATACCGTATTGCTTATTGCTGCAGTTTAAAAATATTACTGCTATTCCTTCTTCCTTCTGTGGATATAGAAAACAATTTGCTACCTTGCTCTCTCCAGCTGTATTCTATATTTGAAATGTGAAAAAGCTGTCCCTTTTGAATAATTTCCTGTAGATTGAAGACTGCCTCAAGAATACCTTTCCACTAGGATATTGCAGAGGACAGCTTTTAGCTTTGATGATTCTTGCTTCCATTTTTGAACCCCTTTTATGGAGAACAGATCTTTCCTTGAAGTGTGTTCCTAAAAACTGGGTGTACCACTACTCAGCTGAGGCCTTCCTAGTGCAGAGTTTGTTTTGCAGGCTGTACTCAGGTTGGAGTTCCATGAAGTTTATGGCCAGAAGTGTGAGCAGTTTGGGACCTGCTTTGTGAGCAGTTGTTTCTGCTCTGGATTTGTGGAATTGGCTGTGCTTTTAACAACTGAATGCTGCTCAACTCAGGCTGGTTCATGAACTGGCCCAGGCCACCCTGCCCTGTGGAATGCACTCTGTGTCCACCTTGGCTGTTTCTCTACTTCCTTGACCTGAGGGACTGGGTGTATACCCCTGCAGTTGATTAATACATATGTTCAGACTATGCTTATTTACTTGACTAAAATGTATTTGTAAATTGTGTTAAAACACTCTGTAAAGACCAAATTTTGTCAATAACATTAGACTTTAAAGTTTGAATGTAGGTTTAGGACACTACAGTTTAATGAATTGCCTCTTTTTAGTTCATGCTTTCAGATGAACTGCAGGGTCTGAGCCTGTGTTCATTCTCAGCAGGTGCATCTCAAAATTCAGATTAGTTTCTCTAAGCTCTTCTTTTGCTGAGGTTTAAGCTGTGTGTTTTGCTTCATGATTTCTGGGGGCTAAACCTGTGTTCTGCCTGTTAAAGCTCACCTTACATAAGACAATTCATTAAACTTTGGTAAGGGGGAAGGGTACCTGGGCCCATGGATTACTCAGGGTTTATGCAGGGTAATCAAAAGTAGGATTTTGTCTAATAGTAAAATTTGCATTTGTTCTAATACTGCTGAAATCAAAGTAGTTTAAGAGTCTGTGTAACAGAGTAACTTTGTGCTTACTCTGCATTATAAGCTGCAGCAGTCCTGCAGTAAGTGTTAAAGCTCTTGTGAAAGTTGCTGTTTGCTGTTTTATCTTAGTTTTCAGAATGCCCTGCTGTCCCACAGGCTCTGATATTAATGCAGAAAATAACTTTTGGATTCTCTGGCATTAGGTCATAAAATTGGTTAGATTGGAAAAGACATGTCAGATGGTCCAGTCTAACCATTAACCAAACACTGCCAAATCTACCACTAAACCATGTCCCTGAGTGCCATATCTACACATATTTTAAATATCTCCAGGGATGATGACTCCACTGCTTTTCTGGGCAGCTTGTCCTAATGCTTGACAACCTTTTTGGTGCATATTACAAAAAATTCTTCAATCTAAACAAAGGAACAAACTGCTGTAGAATTTAAGCAATTAAGGTGATGAATAGTCAGTTTGTATAAAGATCACTAACTTCCTGCGTTTATTCTGTATGTTTCATTTTTTTTATTCAGTCTAGTTTACATCTCGAGCTCCCAAAGTGGTCCTGATGTTCTTGGAAGTGCAGCTCCCCTTGAGGATCTGCTGGGTGTTTTAAGGATGGGAGTGAATTGGAGCTGACCCGGGAGAGGGCAGCAGTGCACTTGCACAAAACCACTACATCTTGGCTCTGTAGGGTCTTCTGTACCAAGTAATGAATCCCTAATAAAAATTTTTCAATTTTAAAAGCAGAAATGCACCAGTGAATCCCTTTGTGAAAGTGTATTTATTTGTATTTATAGCCCTAAAGGCCAGGGACAATGATGTAGCATATTTTAGCCAGACTTTGCCTCCAAGTAAGGAAGTGAAACTTCTTTCTCCTGGTATCAGCTTTGTCTACCCTGCACAGGTCAGAGTTCATAAAAAAAGCCCATGAGATGTGTATCAGCTCTTAGTATTTATGTATATGTATGTCTTTTAAATATAAAATAGATATTTTTTATAATTTATAAAATATATAAGTGATATAAATTCAAATTTTGGTCTGATGCTACATTTGAAGTCTCTTCCAATCAAGTATCTTTGGGAGTGAGATATATGCTGGTCAAACCTTGCCTTCTTTTAAAAGCTTTTCTTAATAGAAATGCTTAGACATAATTTACTGGATAGTCTGATGAGTAATGAATTAATCTTTTTCCTGTGGACCCAAAATAATAATTTGTATGCAAAACTTATCAGAAGTAAGTTGCATTTAAAATTATTTAGGTTCTTAGGAAGGTGTCAATAAAAGACAGTAATAAAAATATTTAGGTTATACTTTTGCTGGCCCTGGTGGAGGAACTTTATGACTTCTGATTATAATCTGAAGATGGATTGCAGAACATGCAGGCCTGACTGGGTGCCAACAACGTACATGGTTCTGTGTATTGGTAGAAATGGAGCTGCAGTGTTACAGGTGTCTTCAGATCGGCTGGCACATTCCAAGAGATGGTCTCTGGTAAAAGCCCATCTGGGACCTTCTGTTTGCCATGGTGTGTCCTCTCCCGGGGGAGGCACAGATGCCTGGGCTGTGTTTGCCACCTCAGTGACTGTGTGTTGCTTCCTGTGACTGCAGCAGCCCAGTGCAGAACAGCCTTGCTGCTGCAGCCACTTGGAGCTGACTGGAAGAAACAAAACAACTTTATCTGTGCACCAGTCAGATTTTGTTAGTCTGTTCCAGAAATGGTTGCATTTTCACACTACGTTTTTCTTTCAAAATGGCAAAGTTCTGGATACATGGGTAGTCCTTTTGAACATTTTTGTTGTTTTAGCTAAATATCTAAAATATTGATTATGTGCAGCATGAGCCGTTACTTAACACTCTGAAATATCTTTTGTGGGTTTTTGACTTCTGTTGTTGCTTGTGGCCCAGTCCAAGGAATGTTAAATGTGTAACAACATTCACCTGTCCTGATGGTGGTGTAGGCTTATGAAAATTGTGTGTATACACATAGATCAGTATATCTCTGTCTACAAAACCAGAACTTCATTACCACATATTTCAGTGTATGGCTGGAGAGAAAGTTAATTTGAAGGCATGAGATTTGAAAGTGATATTGACCACAGATGTCTGTGCTCTGCCATGTTTCCTATGAAAATTGAAACTTTTTTTTTTAATAATGTCTGCAGATGGTAAAGTGATCTGTCAAGCAGGTAGGAATGCTAACAAGGCTTACCCTGCCAGAATGCAGAACTGGAACTTATATTCCTTGCAGAGCCACTGTAGAGTAGAATATCCTGATGGTGAGGAATCCTGTGTTGAATAATGCTGTCCTGCCCATTTTAGGGGGAAAACTCAGGATCTGCACTGGAAGGTGAAGTTCCTGGTGTAAATAATGCTGTCTTCAGAGTAGTGGCAGCTTTGTCATTTTTCCTCCAAAGTAATTTATTTGTTCAGCTTATGGGCCTCTAATACACAAAGTGCTTGCAGTTACAAGATTGATTTCTAGTCTTGTGTTTAAAATTTGCCAGGAAAGGAACTAGTCAGCATCTCCAAGGAAGTATTCTCTTTTGGGGTCAAAATCTTGTGTGCTGCTTCATAGTCTCCCTTGCTTGCTTTGAGTATTAAAGTTGTACCTTTATGCAGAGAGGGGTGACAAGTTTTGTTTTTACACATCAATAGCAGATGTCAGGGCTCTGACAGCTGATTTCCCACTGGAAGAAAAATTTGTGACACAGACCATAGGAATCATCTTTCTTAGCAGACTTCTATATTAAATACATGAGGCTTTGAACAGATGTATAGACTGATGATATTGCAGCAGAAAACCCTTCTCCAGAAATTTCAATCTGGAGTCAGTGTTTTGCCTTCAGAAAACAACTTTATCTTTGAAGTTCCTAGCAACTAAAGACACGGTGTTACAGGGCTACTAACACCTCATTTCTCAAAGTCTATGTTCTGCTCATATCCAAAGGAAAGCAAGTTGGAGAGACTTGTGTGCAAGGAGGTATTGTAATCATATGAGGGGGATTCTCAGAAATGGACAGTAAATGAGCACCATTTTGGAGTGTGAACTTCCTGAACTGTCTTGTATGAGTTGTGGTGTAGATATTCCCTTTGTTAAAGTACTGTTTGAATGATGCAGGAGTGACTTAGTTTCCCTCCCCCCACCTCATCTTTGAAGACACATGTTGGAATTTCTTGTTTTAAGTGTTTGTTTTGTTGTTTGTGTGTGTGTGTGTGTTGTTTGTTTTTAAGGAAAGGGAATGAGCGTTTTATGAGGTAAGAATTCCTCTCTCTCATTCTCTTCTGAATCCTCTCTCAGGGAGAACATGGCGAGAGGAGGAGGAAGCTCAGCTCAGTGCATGCAGACTGGTGTGGGAGGCTTCCTGTTACTGACGTGTAAAGTGGGGTGAGCAAGTTTCTTTTGAGGACTTTCAGGAGCATATCCTGGAGGAAAAAGGGTGGGAAGAGGGAAGGTTACCAAGGGAAAGCAGTCTCCATATATGTGTGTTTTGTAGAGGGTGTGTGTGGGTTCTTTGATTTGTTTGCTGACAGGGGAAGGATTTGAAGGAAAATTAAAGATAATCTGCAGATACCTGGTCTCATAATGATAATGTATATTGTCTGCTCATGTCTTGGTTACTATTTATATGCCTGTATTACTATAATAACATAGAGTAATATATATTATATGGTAATAGGTAATATAATACAGTAATCTGTATTACTGTTTATATGTTCTGAATGCTTCCAGATGTATCATTGTGGCTCAGTCTTAAATGTTATTCTTAGACTGGTGTGCCTTTGGTCATTCTAACTGCATGTGTACCCTGATATTTATGATGGACAGTGACATTGCCTTCCAGTCCATTGGAATGCCTGTTTCATTGTTGGCTCCATAGATGCACTGCTTCTATGGAGCCCTTCTGGAACCTGGTTTTCAAACTGCTGCTCTTCTGGGCACTGACTAGAAGCCAGGAGTACTGAGCTGTGGTCGCATGTGATTACCAGTATAGATACCAGCCTGTAGATTGCATAGCATGTGCCTAGTGCAGAAGTCTGCCCATGGGAGTAGCATTGCAGGAACTCCCATTAGTACAAACTAATAAAATTAACTTTCTGCACAGTTTATGGTCTGTCATTTCTGTGTACCTGTGGAAAATAATGAAACAAAAACATTTTAGACAAGACACATAACACTTAAATGAAAACAATAGACTATTCTGGGAAGAAATATTAGATAAATGGCTAAATTAAAATAACACTGCAGATAGGGTAGTCTCAGCACTGTTTTATAAGATGATCTTCAACAGTCTGAAGACAACTCAAACTGCTTATGTGCTTTGTAGAACTGTAGTAATATTTGTTTCACATACAAGATGTAATATATCAGTGTGCAGTTCCAAAACAAAACCAAGACCATCTAACAAAACTTCAGCTCTCAGCTTAATTGGATGGAAATTGAAAGAGGAGGTAGGATATAGAAGATGGTTTATGGGCTTGGTTGAGCTGTTGTTTCCCTGAGCAAAGCACTAACTGGCAGCAGGAACGCTCTGAAGCTCCTAAGGAAAATGAATAGGTAAATAACTGGCGGTAGAATCATATAAATTCTGTACTATAATCTTGTGGGAAATCAGGAAGGATGACAGAACTCTATATGAAATGGTTAAGAGCTTCCAGGGCCTTTAAGAGACTACCAGGCCACAGGGTTTGATCTGTGTTAATTACCCAGCAAGATTTAATGGTGTGTGGTGTGAAGTTTTTGGTTTGTTGTGGTATTTTTTGTGTGTGGGTGGGATTTTTTTGTTTTCTTTATTTGGGTAAAACTCAGTGTAAGTTGACTAATAGTGTTTACTTATTTTCTTTATAGAAAATGGTTGCTTTTATAAGGCTAAGTGTGACTACATCAGCTGGTGGAGCATCCTCACTTTGAGTACTCAAACATATTTTATCTTTGTTCAGAATGATGTTTCAGAACAGCTGAAAGCAGTGCTTCTGAAGCAAATTGTTTCAGAAGTGTGAAAGAAAATGAAAATACAGATTATCACTGAGTTGTGGGTTAGCTCAAAGTCTGAGGGAACTTCTAAGGAGTAACATAAAGAGTGAACCTTGTACAGTGATAAATCAGTGAAATAGAATTGCTCCCATGTGTTCTGGATAAAATTAGAAGAGCGGATTGATGCCTTTATACAGTGTTGCTAGTTCTGCATGTATACTGTGTCCAATAGAGAAGTACTTCTAACTTGAGGAGAGTATCCACTAAAAATTTCTTTTGGAAGGAATGCAGGTATTTAATAACCTTTCTTACAGACAGTTGCACACATTCATGCCATCATCAGCCCTGTGAAATGAGGGAGGATAATTTCAGAAGAAATTTTAAGGACTATTTTGACATGTTTCTCTCTCTCAAAAAAAAAAAAAAAATAATAATGAAATACATGAAAATAGTTGGATGGTTACCTGTATTTTGTTTCAAAATTCTTTTGGTTTTGGAGTTCTTTTTGACCTACATAGCATAATTTGGTTGGATTGAATTCTATGGGGCAGACTCACTAAAGCAATGATTCTTGTAGTAATGGTTGGATATACTTGCTGTGGGATTGGATATACTTGATATGGGAATAGACCATAACAGGAGGATTAAAAAGGCTTGTATTGGGCAAACAGCTGGACAGTTGTTCTTACTTTTGGTTGTACAAACTGACTATACAGATTTTTTTTCTATGTCTTTTGAGCATTCTCGTTGTCCTTCTTTGTGCCTTTTCTAGCTTTAACAAACTGTACCAAGTATTGAGAAATTGAGCACATTATAGATTCCTGTTTTGTGGCACAATGCCCAGAGTGTGTCATCTTTGACTTGTGGTTCAATAGTGAGCTGCTCTGAAATAATTCCTGGTTATATCCCAAGATCTTGTTCTTGACTGGCAATAAGTAATTCAGAGGCTGAAGGTGTACATGCACTGTTAGGACTTTTTAAAGTATGTCAATTTGTCACCATTTTATCTGCCATTTAATGTCTTATGAGCCAGTTTTTCATTTCCCTCCGCCTCTTCCCCTCATCTTCTGAAAATCTCCAAACCAAACCAAAAAAATGGAAAGATGACTCCTTCTGAGTTCAGTTATGTGGGAAGAATAAAGTTCAGTTCCAAAGCTTCTCTGCAGGTTAATTGAAAATAGTCACTGAAACCCTCCGTCTCCTTACAATGCCCTTTCAGTAGGTGGACTGAGGAGAGCTTGCTTTAGGGGGGAGCTTAGAGAAAAATCCATTACTTCCAGGTTCCCTGTTCTAGTGCTGATGAAATAACTTGGAATACACTAGAAATATAGTGTGACTGAAAGGAAATGGTTACAGGCTTTCTGAATTATTGCAAAATAGTTTGATGAAAAGAAAAATCTTAGTGGAAAGGGGTTACTAAGTGGCCCTGATTTCTTTCTGCCTGTTGCTGGTAGTGGCAAGCAGTGCTGCAGGGACTGGAAAAGATGTTATTAAAATTTTTGTATGCAGCACATACACAAAATATGTGACTGTCCCCAAAGAGGATAAGAGTTTGGTAGTTGCAGTTAAAAATAATTTATTCAGGCTTAGCTAATGCTGCAGAATCTGGTGGTCTCTCGTACTGCTGCCCTGTCGTAAGCAGCAGTATGCAAGGTGTGGCTTAGAAGAAATGCACAGCTTTCTGATTGCTCCCTGAATGTGTGCCATGAATACATTGTATTAGTGGTGCTACAGTAGATATAATCTAAGGATATAAGCAATTGGAATACAGATACTCTTTTATCTAAGCTGTACTAGTCTTAACATGTTAGATTCTTCCTACCCATTAGGCAGAAGGAACTCATAAATGTTCCAACTTAAAGTCACCTCTGTAGTATTTCTTAAAACATTATTAACAAGCTGTGCTGGCTTCTGAAACCAGCTGGTTTTACTTCTATTTTATGAGTTCAGAGAGGTGCCTGATATTTATGTTGTGTTTGCATGACAACTTTGGGATGACAGCACCAGTGGAAGGTAGCTCAGTGTAGACCTCTGGCTGCATAAGTGGCACTTCTACACCTGCATGGAACAGTGTTCAGGGCAGTAAATCCTGTTTGAAGGCTCAGCTGCTCCTCTCTTGTGCCGAGTTTTGTGGAGCTTTGTTCATCTCTGAAGGTTACAGGAAGTGGGACGCCTGGCTCATGGAGTTTGTGGGGTAACTCAGCCCAGCTCGCTCCTCTGCCAGCCAAACAGGCTGCAGACAGCCCCAGATTTGCTGTGCGTCATGGTGTAGGTAGCAAGTAGGCAAGACTGGCTGTGGAAGAGGAAGACACACCCTGATAGATCTGATGCAAAGCCTACTTAATTCTCCAGAATTATTTTTATGGAACGTGGATTAGGTGCTAAATCTTGGAATAGCATTTAAAGGTTTCTTATCTAAGAACACCAAATCTCCTGAGAGGCACAAAACACATCGCTTCAGTTCATTTTGCTGAGCCAAAGCAAACCTACTGACTTAAAGTATCAAAATAATATGCATGTTACAATTCTTGGTAATTTTTAAGTATTCTGGGTCAGACTTGTGATGTGACTACCTAAACTAATCTGAGGGGTGAATCAGGCACTGTCTTATTTTTGGATGTAGTAACTTGACAATGTCCTTTAAATACTCCTGATGTTAATGGACAGATTACAAGTCTTCATTTATTTGATTTTTTCACTGCATTTTGTTTCAGCCTGTTACACCACCTGCTTTCCTGTAGGAGACTTTGCATGCACAGCCGTTTTCCTGGGCACAGGGATAGTGGCCTGGGTTGGCTACTGTCACTGGGTTCTTGTCAGGCTGGATGGCAGGTGGATGTCCTCCTACCCTGTCACCAACCACTGGCTGGCTGAGATGGGGAGGGTTGAGTGGAAAAGAAGGATTTGTTCTGTATTAGTGTGACAGCAGACACATGCTGCCCAGCTCCCAAAACGCTGGAGAATATTACCAGGTGAGTTAATGCCAAAGCCAGTGACAAATTGTTTCACCACAGTATCCTTTCTATAGGGCTGTCCTTCAAGCTGTGTCCACTTCACCAGAAGTTGGGCTAAGTGGGAGGGCTTGAGACAGGCAGTAAGATTTTTTTTTTTTTTTTAATTCCTCTGCAGACAATTGGTTGGGGTAAGTGTTTTGTTTATCTTTATTCTTGGAGAAAGTTTGTGTGGGTTTTTTGTAGTCTGGAGGGAAAAAAAAGCGCATTAACTGTTGATGTGTTATTTTTTCTAATTTAAGAAAATAGTATTTCCATAATAACCCTGAAACTACTTTGATGACTGAAAACAGCGCTATATGAATAAGAAAATAAGAAATATCTAAAATAAGAAATATCTAAAGGGCTTCCACTGGATGATATTATTGGATTTAGTTTTTTTAGAGTATTATAAACTGAATGACACACTCATATTTGTGAAAAGTTAGTTTAAATAATTAACAATAAGGTAAGTGGCTTCCTTGTGATTTAAAACTTAAAGAAATGTCTTGTAGGCTTCTTTGGCTCTATAGGTGCTAACTAAAGTGACATGTTCTTTGGGACATGCACTATAAATTTTGGGTGACCCCAAGTACAGGTTGTTGATCTTTCTTTAAAGATGATTGTATGGTGAAAAAATACTAAACTTTATGGGGATGTCTTGTATGTTTTTCATCCTTCTCTTACCTTACCTGATTGTTCCAGAGTAAAAATTTTGGCATGAGAATGCTACCTTATGTGTAGGTGTTGCTCTGATCCTTTTGTTTTGTTTTTCACCTGAAGCATCATCATCATTCCTATAAAATCAGAGTTGGCTGCTGTATGAATAATAAAGAGTGTTACAAACAGAGCTATGATTTCAAGTGAACAGAGAAAAAGCAGATAAAACACTTCAAAAAGGGCTTTCAAGGGGCATCTCTGTACCAGTAAAGCAAAGTGAAAATAACTAATAATGCCATGTGTATACCACTGATTTTTTTAAAGTTATCCTCAGATGTAGTTTTCAGATTGTCCCAAGGCTTCCAGCATGATTTCAAAGGTTAAATGATAGTCTGTGCTTGTATGTGCATGCCCAAATGCTGGAGAGGAATTGGTGTGTGTGTATGTAAAAAGAATGGTCCAAATATAAGTCTTGAGGTGTAACCTCTCTATCCTAGTTCTAGGACATGTATTTAGGGTTCTGGGGAAAAGCAGAATGGCACACAATACTCCATCACAGCTATGTATAGATGTGATTCTATATATACAACATATTGAAAAATAGAAGTAATATTATGTGTCAAAGTCTAGGCCCCCTCCCCCTCCCCCCTCCCCCCCCCCAAAAAAAAAAAAAATTAGGAGGTGCCAGAACAAAAGTTTTCTTAACAGACGGAATTCTGCTCCTTTGGCTGGATTACGTTAGAATTCATCCCAGCAACTGGGAACTGTTTCCTTTTCCCCACAGCCCTGCTGCCCTTGTACTTCAGCAGAGAAAATACACAGAGCAGAAGTGCGCTGGTCTCCCCCTCCGCCACCTGCTGCAAGTGGGACTGCCGAATGAGGAATAAATACTGCAGAAATACAGGTGCGATCTGTGGGAGTGTTTGGTTGCTGCATCCCAGCAGCTTTTTGATGCTGGGTTTTCATGACTCAGGCAGTTTGCGGGTGTTTTCTACAGAAAGTTTGTAAAGCCGAAAACCTCGCACCAAGTTCACCGAGACGTCAGAACTTCGAGGCCATGGAGGCATAGAGTCACTCGACCTTATGACTGCTAAATTTCGGGCTCCTCGTTCACTCTGCCTGCTGGAAACTCTGGAATTGTTCAAATGCCGAGGCTCCTGTGAAGGCGCCCCCGGCAGTGCCACGCGGGGGCGCCCCGGGGCCGGCCCGCCGGGCCCAGGTGCGCGGGGCGGGGAGCGCTGCGCGGGAGGAGCGGGAGGAGGAGGAGGAAGGGCAAAGAGGCAGGAATATGCCGTGCAGGGTTTTCCGTGACCTCAAACGCCTCACGCCCAGAGGTACTCACCGTGTGTAATTCACATTCGGACACACCCGCAGTATCGTATTGTGTGTTTGGGGAGTTAACAAGATTAATGAAGCAATGGCTGTGTAGCAGGACAGAATTGCATGCACATTGCTCTTAGCAGGTTTCCTTTAAACTGTCTTTTTGTTTTTATTAACCCATTCTTTCATAATGAAATAGTGTATCTAGGCCAAATTCTGCACTTACGGGTTTGAAGAAATGCTGATTCTTGTCAGGTCATGACTCTTGACACTGACATTAGGTAGTATCACTTACTCCTCTGGGTTGACTTTGAGAACAGTATATGAAAATTTGCACAGAAGATCTGAACAGCAACATACGTGTTTTAAATGCTCTATATAAGCATTGATGATGTTCTGATTTAATTTACACCACTATAAATGCAGAATAAATCTTACTCACAGAATAAACTGGATTTGATTGTGACAATGTTGGACAACCCTTTCTCCTGTTGAAGGCAACTTTGGCAGAACCAAGCCTTTAGGTTAGAATTGCATATTAAAAATGGGAACAGAACCTGACTGGCAGGGATTTTTCTGTTTGTTTTTTAACATCTGTAGCCCAAACATTCAGCCTTAAGGAGACTAGGGCTGGGCCCCTGAATCCAATAACTCTGAAAGTTACCTAATATGAAACACTAGGCACAAGGACCCATATGGAATTTAGGCTATGTGAGTTGAGGCTTACACAGCTATATTGCAGCACTCTAAAACACTTCAGTCTGCTTTTCCAAGGTGTCCTATTGTTATGGGCTCTTAGACTTAGTGACTTGGCATTAGTTATACAATCCTCTGATTCTAGATAATTTCTTTGTAATATCCAAGTCTCAGCAACCATTGCTTCCTAAATTATTTCCCAGTCCTATCTGACACCTGTGTGACTTCTCTTCCCAGGCTTGTTTCCATAAGGTATTTAATAGTATTGCTCACCTCTAGCAAATTAATGGTGTCAATGATTACGTGTACACAAATGTCTTGGTGTTTTGCTGAACTAGGGTCTTCTTTTCTTGATATGGTTTTTGAAAATGGTATAGGGCTTCCACAAGCCTTTAAACAGGTGTTTTAGGATATTTTTGGAAGAATTTGACTGGAAACAGAGCTTTGCTGTTGGGTTAGAGTATATATTAGGGTGAGGGAAAGGAAATTAAGTATACAGCAACTTTAAAATGAATGTCTATGGTTCCAGCATTCTGGGTGCTATGCTAACAAGCAGGCTAAACTTGGGTGTTCCCAGCACTCCAGTTTGGAATAGCTCCCAGCTTTGGAATATAACATGCTTGCATTTGTATCTGGAATACAACTGGGCAAAATACAACTGGGATACTCGTGTTCAGTAATCAGAAGGAGGGAGTGTGAGTGAGGGAAACAGCTGCATATCTCTGGCACTAGGCTTTGCATACTGACCCTTGTTGTGTAACCTCCATGCTCCAGAAGTTTGAATTCATTTCAGGAGGTTGGCATGCATTTAGCTGGGAAAAGTGTTAGCTAGTGAATTATTCCAGTTATATAAATAGAGTAAGGGAAACCATTGCTTGTCTGATTATGAGAGTGATCTTAAGCAATAAACACTTTTCTCCCATAACAAATGCAAGTACAACTCAAACTGTTTGTGCTATCCTTCCCCTTCTCCCAAAGTGGATTTGGCCAATGCCTCTGTCTAGAAGAGTGATGAGAGTGGATGGTCATGATTGCTAGGAGAAATTGTTACTGTGTGGGGAGATAAAAGGTTTTAATAAAAAGAACTTGGAGAAGAACTAGCCAATGGCTTGGAAAGAATAAGAAGCTGTTGCAGCGCCAAAGGGGAGTGGAAAAGATTGCAGGTCAGTTATGCTTGCTATACCATTTCTGAAGTGTCATAACCTGGGTAATCAATCATAAGGCTTTATTTTGTGGCCATTGGTTGCACAGGGTTCCTGAAGGCTGGATTCTCACTGCTTGCATTTCTATAGTGAGATGCTGATTCTTGCAGGAGCCAAGCAGGGAGAATCCTCTCTAAGATAATAATTTGGTATGCTATTCTACTTTCTGTAAGCTGGAGTGTTGCATCTGCAACTGCGGTGTTCTTTGTAAATGTTTTTATTCTACCAAACTTGTTCTAGTGCTTTTAAATAGTATTTCATAAGGACTTTAGCCATAGACACCAGATGAGAGGAAACACTCTGCTACATGTGAGCTCAGCAAACCCTTTGGGTTTTGCAAGTGCAGAATTCAACATATATAAGACACTGTTCTTAGTAGGTGACTGATCTTACACACAGATCTTATCTTTACAAAGTTTTGCCCAGTTTAAAAACTGTAGTGCTTGATCATTCCTGGGCATGACAGGTGCCAAAATATTCTAAGTGCTGTAAGGTTTCCTTTCACAGGTTTCTTTGGCTTTTTTTTTTCCTCGTGCTGAGGATGCTTGTGCCTTCTTTTCTGCAATGTAAAGGCTGGCATGCTCCTAGCTAGCTGTTGACCTTTAAAACAAACAAGAAAAGCCCCACCACAGGCAGGCTGGAAGGAATAGTGAAGCAGGGAACTTGGATTTTCTGCATGTGGCACAATTGACCTGATGGAGTCTTGTGTGATGATGTTGTTTTTAGACTTGTGTTCCACTCTCTGCTCTTGGGTAGGAATCCTTTCTGTCCTGTCAGCCTGGGATCTGAAGATGGGTTAAATATGTGTCTGTGAGTGCTACTTGTAGCACTGTGAGGGAAAGAGTGTGTGATTCGTGGGCATAGTGATTAGGAAGTTGGAGTCTCTATAGCCTATCTAGGCTCACTGGAAACGGGCCCATACCAATGATACACATGAAAGATGAGAATCTGTCCCTATGTCTATATATATGCCTGGTAAATCCCACACTAGGAGTCTGTCTTGGACCGGCACAAGGATTCCACAGGATAGTCTTAGGAACAGCCTAATAAGAATCATCAGTGGGAGCAAAAGTCTGGGCCTTGCATCGAGCAATGTGCCATCAGCCTTTTACGTCGCTTGGGATTTCCTAATAAACTTTGACAAGTTCCTCTTAGGTGCTTTCTGTTGAGGCAGCACAGAGTCCCAGTGTCAGCAAAGGCCTGTCAACTCTAGCAAAAGCCTGAGCCAGTAGAAGACTTGACACAAGGGCTTAGATGTGTGAGGAGAGTGGCCAGAGCAAGAGTTGTGTGGCAAAGCTTCCTGTTGGAGACATGGCTACTGAATTTGAAGGAGGTGTCCTGACAGCAAAGCTGATTCACCTTTGCTTAAAAAACAAGAGGCAAACAAAGAAGTCCGACAAATAACACACTGCCCATGGCAATGCTGGTTTTATGTAAAGGATGTTACCAATGTGGTTATCTCTGTTAAAAAGTATCAGAAAAATTATTCTGAATTCTGACCTGAGATCTGTTTGGCTTGGGGAAGTTTATATCAGATTATTTCCACAGGCTCCAGTTGGAGAGACTTGGGAGCAAGTAAATCGGGGCTGGCTTCATTGTGACATTGACTGCAGTAACTGACTCTGATGGTTCACAGGATCATTTTATGTTATACCACTACTGCATTGCACTGAAATTTGCTGTCATCAGCTTTTAAAGTTGACCTCAACTGGTATTTTAGGCAGGTCAGTCCACAACTTTCTTTTGTTTCTCCCCTTTACCAAGATAAAGTTCGATGGGAAATGGAAGAACAATTTTGTGACACTTTTGAAGCTGTTTCTGTTTAGTGGGATTTGAGGCATAGCTAAAATAGACTTATTTCCCCCTTACTACCATTTGCTTCTGATGTTTAGCCAATCAATGCAATAAAATGAGCTAGTGCCTTCTTATCCCCTCACTAATTTTTAACTGCTGTTTATGTGGATATTTTTCCTGTGCAACCACCCCATCAGATTTTATTTTTCTTACTTGACAAAGAGGAAAATATTTTAAGTTACAGATTGTTTTGAAAACAATGGAACAAAATACAAGGAAATAAAAAAATAAAGAATGCAATACTATAATGCTTTTCTATTTGTATGGAAGAGGGGATGAAACCATTGAAGGTGTTACTAAAATTATTTTTAAAACCCCTTGAAGTTAAAAGCATTTCACGAATAATATTGAACTAAAAAAACCCAAACTAGCCGTTGAGGCTGATTTTGTTGTTGCCTGTATAACTCCTGCATGTGCTACAAAAGCAGCCTACTTATGATAGTGTTTGTTCCAAAGACCAAAATTCACTCTGTAAAAAAGAAAGCTTGACTACTGAAAGAAACCAATTGCAGTCATCACATTTAAGCTGTGTCTGGACCTCTCACTTCTGCCTACTCTGTTTAAAAGAATCATCATAGTGGAGTAAGCAGATAGTCACAGCAAAATACTCATTCCTTTCTTTGAGGTGGTGTCATCAGTAAGGAAGGAAAGGTGAAGCAGTTCAAATCAACAGCAGATTCAAAGTTAGCACTTTCTTTGGATGAATGTGGCAGTTTGTTTTTCTCAGGTAGAGTGCTACTCATTATGCTCAATCCAAATGTCAAACCTGTTTTAGAATCATAATTATATTGTGTGCTCTGGGCTTATTAGAGACAAAATTGATTAGCAAGGTATTACATTCCATTTTCTCATCATGGGCAAGAGGAAGTCATGTTGTACCACCTTTGGGACCACATTTGAAGTTTTTGTTGAAAAGTGGTTAAAACCATAGGTAGACAGTATCCCTGGACTCCATTCAGAGTAACAGGGAGGAACTTTCCTAGAGGGGGCAGATCATCTATTGATTGTTTCCTAAACTATACTCCCTGCTCCCTCCATAGTTTAAGTCACCCTAGAAACTCACATTTATCCTTGCACTAAGGAGTAAGAGGATGGAGACAGCATTATTTCAGATGAATCAAGGTACCCCCTCTGTATCCCATTGATGGATGTAATATAAAAACATTTTTTCCTATCTTTAATGCAGGAAAGAGTGAAAAGGATTCCCAAAGAGTTCACCTCTTCTTTATTCTTTAATTTTTAATTCCTTCTTTGTTTCTTTATTATTTTTCTTTATTTTTTTCCTTTTATTTTTCCTTTTTTCCCCCCAGCTAGTTACTGAAGAAATAAGGCAGACAGACCTGTGTCTCTGAATTCCAACTCTGTTGGAATTTCATAATAAATTTTGACAAGTTGTTCTTAAGTGCTTTCTATCATGTGCTTCTTGATGGGAATTCAGTTTAGTCTCATCTAAATTTTGCCTCTGACTCCCCTCAAGGAGAGGGCAACCATAGTTACTGAATGTGTGTTCTTCAGAGGATGTGTCTGTTTTATTAGATTCCTTTTCCTACTATTACTGTGGTTTTGCAGTGACTACCAGAAGGACTTGTACTCTCCTTTTGAAGCAGCTTGTTTGTAACATTATTTTCTATTGGTGGGGAAATTTAAAAGCAATGCATGACAAAGAATCTTTTGGCAGCCTCACTAAATAGATTTTCAGCTGTTTGTTAAACTGGGGGCAGACTTGAGCCAGATTCCAGGAACTTGCACAACTTCTGTCTCCCCCAATTTTTAAAAGCTTCAGATTGAGGCCTCCATGTACTTCTTACTAGTAGAGACTCCTCTTTAGTGTTAAAATGTTTTTTTTTTTTGGAACATCCCATTAAAATATAAGGGGCTTGAGTCCAGACATCAGCATACAAGTAATTCAGGTGTATTTGATAGAAAACTGAATAGTGCATACAATAAAGAAAACTGGGTAACAGAATCAGACCTGAAATCAAGATAGACTAAAGATGTCCAAGAATTGTTGCTATAGTTATAGAGGGAAACATTTGCTTTAAAACCTAAAGATTTGAGGTCCCTTTCATTAATACTCTTCCCAAAATTGTGAAGAATGAATTGTTGGCGCCAATTTTTACACTGTATAGCTCCATAGTTATCTTTGTTATGCTGACTACGTATTTTTTTTTTTGGTTATGTGTCTGTCGAAGGCTGGTGTTGAGTCTGTAACACTGACACTCTGATATCTTTTCCTCCTCTTGCAGCTAAGGAACTATTGGTAAAGATCAAAGAAAGGGAGGAGGAGGGCTGACAAGAAACAGTGTATGAGAGATGCCTGCACAGCTTTAATAAATAAAAAGGAGTTAAGGCTTCAAATCTCTTGCAGGATATCTGTGCATGTGGGGCCCTGTTTTGCTGTAACAAGCTACATTACAGTACCCTGTCTTATTTAGACCTATACAAATCTGATACTTTGAATATTAATGTATATGAATAAAAGAAAATTGTATATCACTGGAAATATCTGAGAATATTAAGCAGTTGTTAATCTACCAGAAGCCACTTCTTTTTCAGCTCTGTTTTTTATGCTTCCGTCCACAGCAAAATTAGATTTGTGGCTTTTAATGTCGGTGTCTAGTTTGTTTCACTTTCCAATTCACAAGAGTTGAGGAATGTATAATAAGAACCTAACTTTCCCTTCCTCCAGAAAACAGCAACTCTATGTTGAAACTTAACAAGATAAAAAGGAAGGAGAAGATAATAAATACAAGGTAAAAAATTCTTTCACAGTTTGAAATATGGTCAGCTAAAATAAGGCTTTTTCAGGGTATACAGGAATATTGCTGAGACCTCACAAAAAGTATCAATGTGCTTGTGTTATGTAAATAGTAAAAATGTTTGAAACAGAGGTGGATCAGGAGAGTAGCATTATGATCCATGAGACATGACACTTCCCAATACACTGAGAAGATATGACACTGTGTTTCTTCTACTTGGGTAGAGACAAGCTGCAGTTCTGTATGAGGGGCTGGAGTTGAGGTGGTGGACTCTCTTCTAAAGCCCTGCTCACTCTGACCCTATAGATGCATCATGCTTAGGCCTTGTGTTAATGCTATACAGATGTCATCCCAACAGATTTATGTCAAAACTTACCTTCCTTTTTCAAAATTTATGTGTTGGCTGTCCAAACATTTGGCAAGCTCTTGTTAAGAATATGCCCACCCAGGGTTTTTTTATGCCATATACTTCTAAATTATTTATATTCTCTTGCAGCCTCCTTGCTATGTTTCAGGTGAGTGTGAATAAAAATAGCAGTAACTAAGTACAAATGTATAAGTCCTGAAGTTGTGGCTTAGTGCATATGTAACTGAGTTTTCAGTTTTGTTAGTCCTTCAGGATGTAAAACAGTATTAACATTACTGATTAGTGACTTAGGGTACACTAAATCAGAAGCAAGATTAATCTAAAAGGTCATAAATGATCTACAATGATGGACTGTGTATATGTAAAAATGGAGGTAACTATGGTGTGGTGTGAAATTTTTATTAATATAGGTTTGTGTTGTTCCCCCTTCTTGCAAATAGTAGACATGTAAACACATTGTGTAGTTCATTACAAGCAAAATGGCAGTTAGTGCTCTGTGCCTTTTCTTTCAGCTAAAATGATAATCTGACTGTTGTGGGATTCTACATGAAAAACACTGCGGGAAAATTTTATGGACATGTGAGCAAAGCCTGATGTCTTTGTTACTGCGGGTGAGACTTCCCACTGCTCTGATATGGCAGCTCTGTCCTTGGGCGTCCTGGAGATTCCTCTGAGCAAGGCAGTGCTGTTGACTGGTTCTCCTAGCCAGGAACGTGGGATCTGCCTGGGAAAAGGGCTCTCAACAATCCAAGGTCATCTGTGCCTGTTCTCACTGTTTGTTGCTTTTGCTGGTAGCTGATAAAAGCCCAACATCTGAATAACAGGAGCAGCCAGGGAAGCATGTGTGGCTTCATCCCGTTTTTCCAATACACTGCCTGCCAAGCTGCACCAAGAGCTCTTTGCCTGCAGAGCAGGAATGGGCCTATATATCCAACAAAACAGGACCAGAGGGACTCATTCAACTCCTAAAAATGACCTCAAACTGGGTTTCTTAATTATCTGAAAATGTCACCAGTTTGCATTAGAAAATCTCAGGGCTTTCTAGAGCTTGGCTGGATTTTGGTACCTTCCCTCAGTAACACAAATCTGTCTCCTGTTCTGCAGTGTGATACAGTCCAAGGCTATTTTTTTTCTTACGTGTGAAGCAAAATCATTATTATCCCACAAGCAAATATTGCCCATCCTACAGTAAGTACTCAAGTGTTTGCCATTAAGCGAATATCACAGCAACAAGAGAAGTCGAACCAGAAATGTTCCTAGTAGCCAGATGGGGTGTAGGTTGCTAGTCTGTGGTCGCCAGTTCAGGTGCATGCTGTGCCGTTTGTTTCCTTGCAGCACACACATCAACTGTGCGCTCATGACAAGTCGGCAGTTTGTGGTTAGCTTTTCCTGTGAGCAGTGAGAGTACTGAGCAGGAGGGTCTGAAGTCGCATTCAGTGTCACCTGGACCACTACAATATTAAATAATATAATGTAATATGATAATGGAAACGTTCTTAAAGATTACTTCCCAGAACTGTTTTGGGATAGATCTCAGCATCTTGGCAACTTTCCAGCTGACAGAAAGCTTACTTCTCCTAAGCAGTGCCTGTAACCAAATGGCTTAGATTGCTTTGATGGAAGAGATGCTTCCCTCCAGGGATATACGCCTGGCACAGTACCTAAGTTGACCTAGTAGCTAGAATAGGCAATGTTTCGGAAAGAGGGACCCTAGACAGATCTTAAATTTTAACTTTTTGCAAACTTCTGATGAATCCTTAATGGATGGGAAACTGCTGCATTACACTTGTGTACCTGTCCTCACTGTGAGTAACAATTATACTCTTTCTATTTTCCATTCCTCTTCCTTTTCTCTTTTGCCCTGTTATTGGAAAGTTTTATTTTGTAGAATAGTTGTGCAAGAGAGATTTTGGTTGTCTTTACTTTTTTAAGTTCAGCCCAGGAGGATTGCTATTTCTACTTCTGTTAACATCTCACAAACATCACTACTTCCATTCTTTTATTCATTAAGTTATGAATGAAATAGCTTTTCTAGTTTCCTCACTTTTACTGTTTTGACAGTACTGTGTTTTAATTGTCTTTAGTTGAGTTCCTTCTGGATGTATAGATGCAAAGAATGGGGATGCAGGCTTGGTTTTGGTGGTGCTTGTTTGTGTTTTTTAGAGGGATAGAGGATGCCTGAAGGGAGACGAGACCTTTGAGAGTGGGAGAAAAGTACGCGATGACAAAGCTGACATTACTATCAGACAAGGAGAAAACTTCTTTGTTTGATTCTGCTCTTGTTGGCACCTAATTTACACTGGAGCAATTTCGTGAACTTCAGTGAGTTTACTTCTGAGAGTGAGATCAGGATCTGAGAGTTGAGATCAGGATTGACACCTCTTAAATCACTTGGGTCATGTTCCATAATTCATTCGCAAGCTCCTTTAATTAGTTGCAGGTAAACCCAGGCTTCCTGGAGTTCGCTGCCTCCCCAGGAATGGGCTCTGCCTGCTCCCTACCGCGCTCCGGGGTCTAGCCTGCGGCTCCTGTCTTATCGCAGAGCTGCGTGTCCGGTGAAACGCGGGTCAGGGCTCTCCCCCCGCGGCTCCCCGTGCCGGACGGAGACGGGGGCGCGGCTCCCGGCGCGCCAGAAGTTGCTCTGTGGGAGAGAGGAGCGGGGCTGTGTAGGGCCGGGCGGGCGGTCCGGCCGCCGCGCGTTATGTAAGGGCGCAGGGGCTGCGGGCCGGGATGACTGACAGGGAGAGGGAAATTCCTGGGGGAGGGGGAGCGGGAGCGGCGCTGCTCTGAAGCCGCTGCCAGAACCGGCGGCTCACGGAGACCTGGCGGGGAGCGCGGCTGTGCAGGAAGGGAAACAGCGCGGGAGGAACGCTGCCGGGCAGCGTGCGGAGCGAGCGGGCGGCGCGGGCTCGTTCCCCCGGCGGGGCACGCCGCCTGGGAAACAGGGGGGCAGCGGCGGCGGTGCGAAGGGACGAGGAGCGAGCCCGGCTTCCCCTCTCCCGGCGCGGCGCGTTCGAGCTGGGGCCGGAGCGCGGCGGGGCAGTGCCGCGCTGGAGCCCGGGGTGCTCCCCGGCGCGGCGGCGGCCCCGGCCGCGGCGCTGCCCCTTTAAGACCTGCTCGCCGCCAGTTCCAGGGAGAGGGAGTGACCTCTGGGCTTTGACAGCTCCCCTAATAACTAGCAGCGCCCCGGCCCCGCCCCCGCCGCGCCATTGGCCGCCGGGCCGGTATGCCGCGCTGCCATTGGCTGGCCGCTTCCCCTGAGCGAACCTTTAGAACTCCGAGACACAATATTCTGTTACATTGTAGCAAAATGGCGACTGTCATTCACAACCCCCTGAAAGCGTAAGTAGGAATCAAAAATGTACATATTCCGCGTGGTTTAAATATGAAAAAAGGCGCCTTTCCGGCGCCGGCTGCCAGCCGGAGCTGGGTGCCGGCAGCCTCCCGGCGGGTCCCTCCTCCCGCCCTCCTTTCTGCCCCAGCGACTCGCTCGTTTTTTTGTGCAACACATCCCCGCGGCTCGCGCCGAAATTAACGAGGAAAAAATTGTTGGGTTAATTGGCGCCCGGGCGCGGGGCGGGGGGCGGCGGGCCGGGGGGCGGCGGCGGGGAGCCCGCCCGGCGCTGCCGGCGCTCAGCGCGGGGTCGGCGGCGGCCGCGTCCCGCGGGGGTGCGCGCACTTGACAGCGTCCTGCCCCCGCCGCCCCGGCGGGCTGACCCCGCCACCGCGCTCGGCGGGGCACCGGCCGGCCCGCGGGGGCGCTCGGTGCGCGGCGCCTCCGCGCTCCCACCGCCGCTCCGAGTTGCCTCCGCAAACCTTTGGGGAGTTGGGATGTCTGGAGGCAGCAGCCCCGCTCGCCTCTCGGCTGGGCGGTCGGAAAGCGGGGCGGCGGGGGCTCTGCCGGTGCGCCTCGGCGCTCGTGCGGGAGAGGGAGCGGAGAGGAGAGGCAGGGAAGCCGACTTGGGTGAAATGAATGACTCGGGACTGCCGATCGCTGATTTTGGGCAGGAAGTCCGGAGATCTGTTTTGCATATGACAGGCTTTCGCTTTTCAAAGTGGCAAAGAGAGTTGATTGTGTTTCCATCTTGAGAGCGGGCTCAAGCCGCCGAGGACTGCGCGGATGGGGTCTGACCCCAGCTTGAGAGAGGGAGGGGGCAGGTATTTCTGCTGCCGAGGTGTTCCGGGCTTCCCAGTCTGGAAATAAGGCTGATTTCTGAGGGGCACCGCGGGAGCCGGTTGTCGTCTTCTGGATCGCGTCCTTTATTTTCCCTGTGGTCTACAGCGCACGCCGCTAATCCCCGAAGGCATTAGGGAGAGTGGGATTTGGCACCGTATGTGGGGAGCGGAGCTGTCTTAACCTTTTTCAGACGACTTCCCTGCTAACGGGGGCAGCGCTCTTGCTAGTAAAGCAGGGAAGCAGAGTACCTGGCGGTGACGCTTCGCTTGCACTTTCTGGCTGCGCTGAGTGGGTGTTTTTATACCTTTGAGTTTTGTGAGATGAAATTAGGGCTGCGAGTTTTTTTCTTTTTCTTTTCCTTTTTTTTTTTTTCTTTCTTTCTTTTTTTTTTTTTTCGACTCTAGTCTCTCCGGCTGGAGTTGGAAAAACACTTGAAGGTTTTTCCAGGGATTTCTGCCGCTGTCTCTCTGCCATCCGGAGGGAAAGGAAAGCCTCGAGCTGGGAAGGGGTGCTGACATGTTTATCAGCTCTCCTGCTCCGTCCTGGCAGAAAAACCTTTGCTTTCATTTACTCTCCCTCTCGAATATAAAAATCCGTGGGGAGAGGGGAGCGCAGTTGCAGGGGGCTAATCAAAGAAGTCCGAGCGTCCTCATGGGTGGGTGGCGAGGGACTGACCGCGCTCTGAAAACCGCGCGGCAGAGGCAGCGTGCCCCCCCCGTTTGACGGCAGCTTTGACGCTCGTGCAGGCGACAGCGATTTCTCCCCGTCCCCCTCCAGGCCGCCGGGCGCTGCCCGGGCACCGGCAGCGCACCCCGGGGCCGCACCGCCCGGCTTTGCACCTGGGCACGGAGCACGGCGGATGTGCGCGCCGTTTGTGGCTGCTGCCGGTAGCGGGGGAGCCCGGGCTCGGTGGCCTCTGGAGACGGCGGGTGGGAGGCGGGGAGCTCCCGGGAGCGGCCACGGGAGCGCGGCTGGCGGCCCCGGCCCCCGCCCCGCCGGCGCACGGGACCTTGCCGCCTCTCCTCGCACTTGGTGGCACCGTGGGGCTCCCGGCAGTCGCGGCGGATCCTGCCGAAGGGCTGCTTGTGCCGAAATGAATCGGGGCCCGATCCCGCTGCTGCTAAAGTCGGGGAGGACAGGATGAGGCCATTTATAATTAGCTCCCTTCTCCTCCCCTCGCCCCTGGGGGTGTGAGAGGAGGAAACAATAGACATCAAGTGCTGGGTTCGCTTTTCTCTGTGTGCCTTTTAAAGTAGTAAGGCTATGTGGAGGAAGCAGAATTGGTACTGGCTGTCTGACACCATCTGTAATTTTGTTGACAACTTGTTTAATAAAACATTTTATAATTTTCACTTATTCTTTAAAGTTGCTGATCGGGAAACAATACACATGTAAATAAATTATGCATGGGATAAATTAGACAAAAGCAATAGGACACATAATAGGGAAGGGATGCAGTGCACAGTGTTTTATCCTCATGTGTCCTTCCTGACAATGAACGGGAGCTGAATGACATTTGCATTTCCTCTGTCTGCGTTTTGATTGTATCTCAGAACCCACAAACGCCCCCTACAGAAACCGGCCACACAAAGGTTTTGCTCCGAAATGGGGGACAATGTAGGGACTGAGAAATCCGGTCTCAGGTATCAGGCAGCTCCTTGTGTGTGTTTGTGCATTTAAGAGTGTCGAATATTCAGTTTGTCTCTGGCACTTGGACACACATGTGGCCTTGTTCATGCTAGACTAGTCTCTCTGAATAATGTATTCCAGTACCTGGGCATCTGTGGGAATGCATTTCATAGAACAGCTCATTGCGTGGAGTCAGTCCCTTTTTAATGATTGGTTTCTCCCTACTCAACTTGCCACTTTCTCTGTCCAGCACTCTCTTATCACTTTCTGGTTTTCTTTTGGTGCTTTCATGCCTTTGCTCTTCTCCCCTTCACTTCCTCTGTTGAACCAGTTAACCTGACATGACTGCCTGCTATTTCTGCCATTTATCAGCTTGTTGTTTACCAACACGGTGCTACAGACAAAAATATCTGAGATCTAAGTTTAACAGATCTGCAAGGTAAAGGCAGCAGGTGTTTGGACAAGCACGTGCTTCTTCATCTGTAAAAATGGCAATATTCTGACAGCTTTGATGGGACAGAAGTAGATTCGAAATGCTGAATTTATTGTGTTGGTTTTTCCCCCCCATTAGTTTGTGTATGTGTCTCTGTATTTTTTGTTTCCGTCTTCTTCTTTGGGTATTTTAATATGAAGACATTTGAGTGGTGCAGTAGAAGAAACAAATACATTTTAAAAGTATTCTGAATTACTTCAAATGTCAGTCAGAAATCTCAATGGACTTCGTAAACATTAATTAATTAAACCTCTCAATGCCCCTGTGAAGAAAGGATTATTGCCTTTGTTTTATGGATGGCTAAACTAGGACAAAGTGGTTCAGAATCTCTCTAAAAGATGAAGTCTAGAATGCAGGCATTCAACTTCCAGTTTTAGCATTTAGTCCCATTTCCTCCATCTCTGCCTTATTAGTGATGTGCATATGGTACCATAATGCACTTAATGTAATTAAGACCTTGTAATTTACACAGTCTTGTCTAGAAGCAGAGCTGGTTTCCTCCCACCCTTTCTCTGTCTTTACTCCCACAAATGACTTTTATTTCAGGTTGTCAATTAAGCACACTAAGTGGAGCACAGGTTAGGTTGTTGCCATTTCAGCATGAGATCCCCCATGGGGTAGAGCGCTCTGCCTGGACACTCACCAGAGGGCTGCTGTCTCCAGTGGTTTAGCAGTGCCAGTGCTCTCCCTTTTGCCCAGGACAGCCTCTGGGACAAAAGAAGCTAACCCAGGCTCAGCTCCTAGGCTAGCTCACTTCCACTGCATTGCTGGATAACTTTGGCGTGCTTGGGGACACTTATTCTCTGCCAGGTGTTTGGGGAGCAGGTCATCACAGGTTTGTGTGCACAGTGCTAGAGCTGATCTACCAGGCCTATTCTGCCTCTGCATTCCCACTGCAAACACACAGCAGCAGTTGGGGTTTCAATTGCTATATCTTCTCAGATAAAATTGCCTTGACAGCCAACTCCGACCTTTGGGCTGCCAAATGACCTTCCTTGTGATGATGAATTCCATGTCGTGAGACACCTGTGAAGAAGTGGTCTGTGTTTGCATCCCTGTTTCACGTTGACGAGAGACCAGTGTGGGTCTTGGGGTCTTGTATGGCAAGAGTATCTCATTAGTGGTTACTCTGACTTGAACTCAGGCTGGGGACTCTTAACTGGAAGGTCCTGTATCCCATTACACATCGTTGAAACAGCCCTATGTCCTGATTAAGTGCTGATGAAGACTGATTTTTTTTTGGTGGATGTTGTTGCATAAGCATCTGGTTGCTGATTTTTAATATTAAAGTGAAAGTATAATGTCCAGTGCTGCTTTCAGCAGGTGGAAGCCATAAAATAGACAGTTAGGCTGCCAGTTCAGTGTTTACCAGTGATGTGGAGGTGATTTTAATGTGGCCTTGCAAAAGGGAATTTTCTTCTGCTTGAGAGAACAGGGTTTGTTGGGCACATTAAACCATGTACCAAAATCTCTACAGCAATTCCAGTGTGGCTCTGATATTACTTAAAAACATAAATGAGCCCTAGTATGGCACACTTCAAATCAAAACTGTTGTCCACTTGAAAACTGTATTTTCTAGTATCTCAGCAGCAGCTTTCAAAGAAAATGGGATGAATGTTACTGCGTTTACACGGGGAAGTATAAGCATAAAACCAAAGTCATTGGAAAGCAGAAAAGGCAAGTTAAGAAGATCGGAGGATACACTGGTTTTGAATATGAGAGGCTCTGATAAATGGCATGGTACTTGTTACAGCATTATGTCTGGTTCCACCACTCACTTATGCATGATTAGTTGTTGCAGTGCTTTTGTAATTTTGTTTTGTTGGTCTTTCAGTCTTTCACAGTCTGTCTAGTTGTGTGGATGGATGGAGGTTGTATCTCAAAATTGCCACTGAACAAAAAGTTTTTGAAACATATTATTTCTGGTGTGTGAAAACAATATGAACTATCTGGGTTGTCCTACAGAGGCCCAAAGGTATGATTTTTTTTGTAGGGTGTTGTAATTTCAAGGTAAGCACATGTCCAATGGGCTGGATGCATGACACCCATTAGATAGGATTCAGTGTCCGAGTGGGAGTACTTTACGCAGAAGCCAGGTACACAAAGCAAAGTGGGGATCTGTGTCAGTCTGAGTCATGGGAAAGGTAATGTGGCTCATCTTTGTGGAGCCTAATGAAAATTGATTTCCTCCTCTGCTTTCCTAAAGCTGGAAGTGTGGTATTTGAAGGTTGCTCTCAAGAGCAGACTTTGTCCATCATGTCTGTCTGTCTTCTGCAGCTTGTGACAGTTGGCTGTACCTCTTTTGTCCGAAATGAAGCGTTCCAAAGCCCCCACTGGCTGTGAATAAACCTTCTTTTAGCATTGTAATTTGCCAAATCTGGAATTCTCTCACTCTGGTTTGTCTTTCATGTCAGAGCTGAATTTCTTCGCTCAGTAGATCAATTTTACCATCTTGGTATTTATTCTGGGCTCATCACTGTGTTGTCTGTATGTGATGTTGCCCTGAGCGAGAACCATTCCAGTATTGTTTATCCCCGAGGACTTGTAGGAGTGGAATGAATCTGTTCCGGGAGTTGATGTTTTTTTCCCTTGGAGAGACCAACCTCTGATCTGAGGTTTCCCTGTCTGGGGTGACATACTCCCATGTGCAGACAAGCAGCACCAAGGCAAAGTTGCTTGAGGCCTGTTCTGAGGGCTTCATTAGGACTGTGCTGCTCTTCTAGCTTTGCCTGGCAATTTTGTCCAGGATGCAGAGACTGAGGAGTGTTAATCACTCCCTTAGTGCAGGTCTCAGTTTTTTCACTGGTTTGTTTCTTAAAAGGAAAGTTATCAACACAATCTAAAAGGAATAATACTTTAAGAATACTTTCCTTTTTGTAAAACAAAAATTTTGAGATGGTAGTGCTTATTTTTTTTAAGAATTTCTCTACTGTTTGTGGAACAAACCCATATATGCTGGACGAGTGCATGAGAAGCAGAAAGTGTTTTCCTTCTTTCTTATTTCAAAAGAAAGAAGAGAACTGTGCAGTGTGTTTTTACTGTCCAAACTGAGTGACATGTAACACAAATATCATAAGTGAATGCTTGAATACCAAAATTTTAAAATCCTTACTTTTCTTTAATAGGCTAAATTATTCAAAGCGTGATACTTTTTTTAAAATTGTCATATATGGTTTATTTCCCAGCAGAGCACATTTTAGCCACAGATTCCCAGCAGATATCTCAGAAAAGAATAATGCAGTGTTTCAACTGCTGCTGGCAAATATCCTTCTCACACCACCATCCTCTCCAGTTGGGGAATAGCAGGAGGATGTCAGCACGTGTCTCAGTTTTCAGGTTACCTGCCTGAGCCGGATGCGGCCGGAGAGTTACGATTGCAGCCGCATGGAAGGTTTTACTGGCACTCCAGCCCTGTCTGAGGAGAGGCTTCACAGGGAGCCAGTGGAGCAGCAAGAGCAGGGGAGGGATGGGTACTGATGAGTGTGCACTAGGTGGCTGTGATCAGCAGCGTGTGCTTGCCAAATCCTGATGCATTAATTTCATGTTCTGCTGAGCTGTAGCTGGGAGAGAGTCTTCTGCTCAGGTGTTGATGGGGACGCTGACTACACCAGTGTTCTTCTGGTGAGAAAGGCTGGAAGTGATGTTAATGTCACAGTCTGTTGTGACAGAACTGATCCAACCTGAGGATCATCTCTGCATTCATACAAAACCACGAGTTCTATTAGTCTGATAACTTTCTGATAATTTTCATAAATGAATATAAAATTCCAACTGTAACATATATGAAATTTTAGTATGCAAAAGAAAGGAACTCTGTGTAACTTATAGTTTCTCCCCCTTGTTTTTGCTCAGATTCCTGCTTGTGGTACAAGATACAAAGGCTTTGTTAAGACATTGTGCTAAATTTTCTACCAACACATGGTTTAATGCTTCCTGCCTTTTAGTTCTCAAAAATCTAGACAGGTTGGACAGTGCAAAGAAAATCAGGTGCAGAGCAGTGAAATAAGTCCATGCCCTGAGTTGGTTAATTCCAGCCTGCCCTACCGCATCATCTGGCAGGGCTGATTTGATCTGATCAGATGCGGGCATGCTACTTCTGCCAAAATGCAAAGTACAGTGCTTATGCTGCTTTTATGCTTTGAGTTGGCTTCATGAGAGCCATAGGAAGATAGATTATGGCTGTTGGAACAAAATTCCCTCTTGAAAATGTTTTGGGTGCTTTTCATGTTTTGGAAGAGTAAGTGAACACCAGTTCAGTGCTTTTTGTCACAGGGCTGTGAAGTTTTTGATCTGCTTCTAGGATCTTCGCAGTTTCTAGTATTCCTGTGGATCTACAACCTAACATGACTAGTCAAAGAGTTGGGAGAAAAATCAAAATGGCTGGAGTTATAGTCCAGATAATTCACTATCCAGTGAACACTATGAAAAAGAAACTTACTGTGGAGACACAAAGTTAGTATTATTTCTTCAAGGGAAAATTCATGTCTATATTTTCATTCCACTTCTATTTCAAGAACAGTTTTGAAGAAAGTAATCAGCAGACTTGTGACTGTTAGTATTTTGGTCTCAATATTGTTTCCTGGAAGACTGTGTTTAGTCAATGATGGGGACAAATACATTTTACATTCATGATTACTTTAAAACCTGTGCAGTTTGAATAAGGAATAATGGAAACAGTGGTTCATAAAGCTATTTTACTGCTAAACTCCTTTGGTGGGCATTGTGTGTGAGGCTGCTCTCTTGAGTGTTCAGAAAACTCATTACTCAGTGTCCAATGTCAGGAATCATATCGTGAACCCACTTGTATCTACAAGCTTACCTTGATTGCTTTTGCCATTTTATTTCTGAACTACTAGAAGCTGCTTTGAAGACTGTAGGTTTTTGTGTTCTCTATGGATTATTTATCCTCAAAGTTTTTAATTCATTAACAAATGCCTATTATTGTGAAATGTGGATTAAATCAGGATCACAATTTTAATTCAGAGATCAATACCTTTTATAGCTGAGGTAGTACAAATTAAGAGGTATGTGAGATGTGATGGGTGAGGGTTGGTGATGGGAACTTCTACTGCTTCATCATATCTGACTGACCCTTTAATTTTTAGGCTGTGCTTCTCCAAAAATGATGTTTCTGTTAACATTAGTGATATAACCCTTCAGTGATGTAATGGCATGTGGATGAAAGAGGTGTTAATGCCTCCACAGGCAGGATGGGGCCCCAAAGGCTTCTCTCACCTCCTGTGCTGATACAAATGAATGGAAACTCAGTCAGGTTACTGGTGTTATTTTGGTGGCAAAGAGGCATTCCTGAGGTTGAAATCCAGCAAAATAGAGTTGGTGGGGGAAATGTTGAAAACTCTTCTCCGTTTTCTGTCACCAGATCCGATTTGTTTTTGTCAGTAGTCTCAGCTAAATGTTTTATCTTCTCCTTTCTTTCCCCTGCCTCCCAACCTCTTTCCCCCATTGACCTCTATGAGTGCAGTCCTGGCTGCTGATTTATCAGGGCAGGCTGGCTCAGCACTGTGTGGAGATTGCTTTTAATTAACTCTCTTCGTTTTGCCAACCTTCAGGGAGCAGCAACCCTTTAATGGTTATAATACTTTATCTGGATTTATATCCACCTTATGTGTTTGTTGCTCTGCTTCCTCACATGTTCTTCCTGAGTCATTTCCCAAAATGAGAGGTTTGTTTCAGGTCCCTTGTACAGATGAGGAAGAGAGGCTGCAATGGCTTCTGGACTGGAAGGATGGACTCTCTGTGATCTACCTGAGTGTTTTGGAGGCGGATGGGGATTATGAGGTGATGCATATTGGGGCTGTCTTGGAGCAAGACTAATTTCAGTGACTTGCCTCTATGCACAGGGAGAGGCAGCTTTGTTTTGTGGTTGCAGCATGGCAGATGAGTGCCTACTAAATTAAATCTGCCCCCTGACTTTTTGTATGACATAGAAAAGTCATGAACTCATTGCTACAATCAGGTTTAACTCTAGTGACTTCTCTTCTCAGCCTGACTGGCCTGAATGTTGCTAAAATGTTGTTAACTTCTTATGTATAAATACAGGTCTAAAGGAGAGTCTCTCTTTACCTCTCTTTACCAAAAGTCTGGCTTGGCCTTCTGTGAGTATCTCTACCAAGTGAAATTTCTTCAAACTGAGCAGAAAGCAGCTATATAAAATTTCTTCCACCTGAAATTTCCTCTTTACATATTCTGCAATGAGGATTTCAGGAGATTTGGACATGAAAGAATTAGAAAAATATGTTATTTGTAATGTAAAGTATGTGTCACTCTTGTGCCAGAAGAATGCTATATAGTCATGCTTTAATTAAGCATCACAGTCCCTTTTGTGGTGTAATTTCCTCCATTTTTCCCAGGGAAAAATGGCATGCACTGTCTGACTTGGTCACACTAGTCACACCATCAACCACTGAATCAACATTGCTTTACTTTTGGTGTTGAGCATGAGTATAGGAGTGATGTGTTGAAGGTGAGTGGGAATCCTTCCTTGTTAGCACTTTCATGACCAAACTGAGGAGTGGAAAAGTGATTTAAGACTGTCTGTCAGGTTCTGATGGAAGAAGTTCACCAAAAATTTTTGTTATATCATCCTTAATGGCAGTGATTTATGCCCAGAGCTGATAAAGGCATTTTTGGGATGCAAAGACTTTACCATGGAAATGAAGCAAGTGGCAACTACTTTTGCATTTCAAAACATAAATGCTGTGGACCAGTCTGTTCAGTACAATTTCAAAGTCATCACTATGAGAAGAGTTTTATGTGTCTGCTTGTAAATATGTGTATTTAACGTCCCTTTGTTAAGATGGCAGAAGAAAGTAAGAAGTTCCCAGATCTAGTCCTCTTTTACTGAGGGAAAAGAGACACCAGCTGAAATGAATACAGTCGTGGGTGCTACTTATCAAAACGTTGGCAGCACATCACTGCGTAAGATCATCTGTGTCATCTGGTCTGTGGTTTGAGTTTGTATCTTTCCTATCTTCTCCTGCAGTCAGCTTTACTTAAAAAAAAAAAATTGTTTGAATTTATATTTTTATGTGTTTTTGGTGTGATTCCACAGTAACTAACTCCTGACATTCTCATCTGACCAGATTGCAAACGTATCTGGTTCAGGTACTCATTCTGCTGAGTAGATCTCAAAGTAAATTCCCTTCTCCCCTATTATTAACTTTCTAGTTTTGTTTCCACAACTAACTTATCCACAAAGTTCTAGGGTTAGAAGAGGCTGTCTCCTGATACATCTGAATTCCTCACTGCAAAACACACTCACCATGCAAAGCTGAAACCTGGCTGGCCCTCAAAGAACAAGGTATTTCCCAGGCTGCTGTTTCCAGTTACCTTCTCCTCCATGCACCCCTGAGAACAGAAGAGGAACGGATGAGGGGTGAGCACTCTGCCTTTGGGAAAGGCTCTGACCTGAAAATGGATTGCAATTCCAGCCAAATGGTTCCTTCCCTTGGTAACAGAATTGCACGCCTGGGCTCTGAGCTCTTTGCATTAATTTCATCTCTGCTAAACTTTCCCAGTCAATTAACCATGTCCATCTCCTGCTCTAGCAGCCACATGTGCCTTTTCTGCCGCAGCAGGGTTTTGAGGCAGTAACTCCCTGCAGCCTTTGCTGCAGCAGTTTTCCTCAAACAGCTTCCCTCAAGCATGGTTATCAATCAGGACCTGTCAGGTTTTTTTCCCTCCAATGCATCTATTTTCAGAGCTGTAGAAGTTTGACCTATTGCTTTTGTCTTTATAAGTACTACTTTTTGCAACAGAGCCCAAAGCTGCATGAAAATTTCAGTCTTAGTGTGAGGAGAGTCCACTAAACCTGGATATTTCTTTTGTGTTCTGTCGTTTTGCCTCCCTTGGGTTTTAATTTTCTTGTCCAAAAGGCCTCGTTAAGCTGACCAATAGTTCCTGTGTGGTTGTTCCAGGCAGCACCCGCAGTGCAGAGTTCTCCTCTGAGTGCTTGGTTAACAGGATTTCATGAAAGAGAAGTGAGTTCTTAGAGGCTGGCGTGTCTGAGAGATGCTCAGCCCTGGGGTTTGATGTAGGCTACCTTTGAAGGGAGTTCTGCACCTACCTCTGGAAGAACAGTTTGGATGCTGGCACTAGAGGTCCCTTGGCAAAGTACCTAAGGGGCCATGAGTGGCTTGAACATGATTTCCTTGCATGTTGTGCTATGATCAATGGCTAGAGTGCCTATTAAAGCAAGAGTCTATGCTTTTTGTCTTGAGCGTATGGGTGAGCCTGGTTCTGTTTCTATAGTTACCTATACCAAAAAGGCTGCCATCCTAGTTGCCACCAACTGGGTCCTGTGTGGGCACTTTCAGACAAGAAGAGCACATTGGCCACAGTGGTCAGTTAATGGAAATGTAGGTTTGAAAGAGGGTTCCTGGGTCTTATGTCCAGTGCTCTGGTACCATTCAGATAATCTCTTTCATAAACTGAAAAGTCCTTGTCTTAAATCCCCACTTGGACTGTTTGTTCCCATTACTCCTCTTGGGAGGGTTCCAGAACCCACTGCTCTGGTGGCTGGAAATAGCATTTTAATCCCTAGCCTAGCCCTACTTGTGACCAGTTTATTCCCATTTGTTCTGGTGCCAGCATGGAGTTGTTAGTGTAAATACTATTGCTCCCTCCATGTCTTCCTCTTCCCTATGACTTGTACATTTGTGCAACACTGTTATAAGCCCTGTCAGTCTATGTTTTGATATACTTAACTTTCTGAGCTATCTTTTCTTTTCCTTTGGTCACTGAAGTATTTATTGTCTTTGTCATCTCTACTCCAGCTTGGATTACTCGCATTCAACTTTCTTGAGTCTGAGTAGACTGAGTTGTACTTTGTTCCAGGTGGTTTTGCCCTCTGCAATAACTTTCTTTTTTACCTCTTCTGAGAAAACCTTGCTTTTGCATTTGTTTGTGGTTGTATAGTGCTGGTTCATAGTTATCCTGTGGTGGACTAATACTGTTATGTTTCTTCTTCTGTCCTTTCAGCTGTCGTTGAGATGATGACCTGCAAGTTATTAAATGAAATTTATACTGATTTCACTCCATCTAATTCTTCTTGTCTGATGCTTTTAGTTTCCTTGGTGTCCCTTCAGCTTATGTAAGTGGCTAGCTTTTCTCAACACACACACACTTTTTGTGCCAAAGTCATTAATGGAAATACTGATTTCAGCTCCCAGACCAGTCCTTTCCAGAACTCTAGAAGTAACTTCCCATCTGCCAATTACTGTCTCTGTGTTCAATCCTCTTTTGGTAGTTTTTCAGTCTTCTGACCATTCCTTTAATAATCCCAATCTTCTCAATTTTCAGTAATTTCTCATATACTACTGTATGAAACATTCTCTAGAAGTCCAAATAGCTAAGAAGTATCTTATGGAAGCAAGATGTCAAGTTGCTCTGTCACAAGGTATCAATCTTGCATGTTTGTCATTTCCTTGTTCAAGACTGTTCTTGATTGTTTTGCACTTAAAAAACTCTGTGTTAGTAAACTGTAGCTCAGTTAGCCTAACTGAAATAATTCCCAAGGCTTGTGTTCTAGAACAGTGAACAATGAGTATTTTATTTTTCTTGTTGTACTCTGGTAATATAGTAGCAACGGTGATTTGCAGTATCTGATTAAAGAACTTGCTAGTAGATGTACAGTTTCATGTTGCAGGTCTTGGGCAGAGATGATCTGGAGTTTATGCCATGACTGCACAAATGTCATTGTGGCTTCCACCTCAGTCCTTCCAGTGAAACACAGCATTCCTTTAGTTCCATGCTTGTACCTGTATTGTATTTAATCTATGTACCATTCTAACTGCAAACCAGCTGAACTTTGATCGCTTTTATTTTGATGCCTGAAGAATATTGCTGTTTTTTAATAGCTTTTGCAAGCTGTAACTCTTGACTTTGGCAACTCTCCCTATACTTTCTGACCTTTAAGATCCATTTAAAAAATTCTGTTACTATAATTTTCTGCTCTTGAAGGGTGTCTGTTTAATTCTGATGTCATATTCAAAGGCAATTATTCAGCCAATAACTTCTCTAGTCTTTCCTGAGTTTCAAACAATTCTTGCATTTTTATCTAAAGGAAGTTCCCAAAGTTCTGCTGTATTCTGCTCCTCCCATGCTTAAGGAACAGGTTTGAAGTACTTTGTGATGGTGATGAGTATTTTACAATTTTGTACCTATTCTTGGACTGTGGAAGACTCAGGCTGTGTTGATATAGGGAAAGCAGGGGTGATTCTGTTTAATACTAAGATGTTTTACTTAATTAGATGATGCCTAAATGTGGCTTTTAAGATTTCATCAGTGTGAAACAATGTTGCATCTTTCACTAGAGTTGCAACCATTAAGTAGAAATCCAAATGAGCAACATAAAGTTGATTTTAAAAATTACCTTATTCCATTTTTCTCCAGTGTTATTGGTCTTATTCAGAGAAAACTGCGTGTAGTATACACACACAAATATCCATATATTAGATATAATATAGGAAAGAAAGAATGTATTTACACATGGTGTTTAGGAAAACATGGTATTGTTCATTAATCAATGTCCTTGCATTTTAAGCATTTCCATATGCTCCTTACTGATTTATGGCAGTACATGATTCAAGTCTTTTCTACTGATCAGTTTTACAAACTCATAGAAATAGGAAAAATGATACATACATTTTTTTTTTTTCTTACTGTAGGACTTTGGGAACTTTTAAAATATAGCAGTCTTTGGATCAATGCATATCCCAGCAAGACCTTGCATAAGTGACCTAAAATCGTGTGATCAAACCTCTTCTCCCCTCCCCATCCCTAGAGAGATATTTGTAATTAGATAAAATGAGGACAGAATATGCATAAGTATCTGTTATGCTGGGATTCCTGCCCAGAAAGGAAACTAATGGCCTGAGCTGGCCATAATCTTTTGCACCCTGTGTACTATTGACAAGGCTATGGCTTGAGATGTTGAGAGTTCAGGGGCAGATTTTTCGCTGCTGTCTTATGGTAACCTTTCTAAATTGACTGCTTTCCAAAACAAGTGGAATTGCACAGCCTGTATTTTACTCATCATTCATTGTCAGGGACACTTTGCTTGTAAGAGAGGACCCAATTCTGCAGTCTTCTTCCTAATTCAGTGGAAGTGAGTTTAAATTACTGCTTCTGTGGTTTGGAAGTGTTACACATTCACTTTGCCCAGATGTAAATGACCACATGAAATAAAAGACAGTGGAGAACTAGAAGTAGAGTTGGTAATTTTTTTTCCATTTCTTCTATCAATTTGCTGCTAGTCACTGGTTCTTCAGAGTGGAGTTCTGTGAACAAATTCATCTCTCTCTAGTTTAATTAAGTAGCCCTTTACAGCCTGTGTAACAAGTTGTCTAATACTGTGATACTACACAATATAAGAGGATGACAAAAGGATGGTGATTCAGGAATCTGGAGGCTGCTTTTTGTACTGTTGCTGTTTTCTTCTTTCTCCCAATGCATATGGTAGGTGTCAGTTTGCCCCTCACGAAATTCTAGTTTTGTAGTCCTCTCCTAGATTTTTGGGTTTTGTCTCATGACTTGGCAATGATAAAACAGAAAGCCTGGGCATTTACAGTTCTGTCAGTCATCCTCAGATATCCCACTTGTTGGTAAATCCACTGATGAAAAGCTTTTCTTGGAGCAGGCAGGTAATGGGTATGCTACTTTTTCTTTCTTACTTTGCTTCAGTGTCCTTGGGGTAAATGTCAGTGAAAGTAAGAAGTGTTGTGATAAAAAGAGGGGCAAGGTCACATGAAAAGCATTGCCCTCTTCCACATTCCCAAGGAAGGTATCTACCCAGCATTTCCATTATCCTGCCCTGCAGAGCTAAATCAGGAAAAGAGCCAAGGCCATACGGAAATTTGATTCTATTTTGAAATTATGTCCAGTGTGGCATCTTTTTGAGCTGAGAAAGTTTGGCCTGCTCTTCTTTTCTACTCACAGTAATTTGCAGAGTGGAGATACGGGGTGAATCTCTGTTTTCTGTGCCTACAAGGCAGCAGGAGCTTCTATGGCTGGGCTGGAATGTGTTGTTTCAACACACTGAATGTGAAAAAAAACCCTTCAGCTTCATACAGACTGTGGTTTTTGTTTGTACTCAGTCAGTGTGATTTCACTGAAGTCCAAAAGTTATGCCAGTGTGAGACACAAACCAAGTCTATGTTATTTCAAGTCAACGGTGCCACCAGAGAAAATTCCTTTTATTCCACCCGCCCTCCTCCCCCTTTTAATTTTTCAGACTCTCTGTCCTTGTCAGATATTCAGTAGTGCCTGATGCTTATAATTTGGCAGCAGATGTTGACAGCAGTAGCCACCTATAAGATCCTTAGCAGAAGCCTATAGCTTAACAGACAGGACAGACAGCAGATAGCTTCTTAGTAACAGGGGTGGGTCAGAACAAAATCCTGGATCTCAGCACTTCTTGTGAGCTTTGAAGATTGAACCTGGATCTGAAGTTAAATGTCTTTAATGGACAGGATCCAAACACCCACATGCTTTGGCAGAGCTCAGATCCAAATTCTGTCTACCTAAAGAATCAAGGTTCTGTTTTCATGTGGATTCTTTACCAGTGAAAAGCAAGAGAAGGGGTAAGACAGAAAATATGACACATTGGCAAAATTGTTTTTCAATAATATGTTTTTCAAAGTTTTTTCCATGAGGCGTCAGCAGCTCTTAAAAAATCACAGGGAGAGCATACAGTTGTCAATGAGCCAGAACGGTTAAATGTTTTTAAATATTTGAGTTGGGTTATTCCTTCACCTTTCTTTCTCACAAACATGACTAGTAAAACTCCAGAAGTGAAAACACTTGCTTGGGGAGGGGGATAAAATCCTTTTCAGCAAATAATGATGGTGACATTTTAATTGCATTATAACAACTCTGTTAGCAATGGTTTAGGTTTGGCATTGAACTTATACACAACATTTGTTCTTTTATACAGTATTGATATTACATAGTAAAAATAGCACAATTGCAAAACTCATTTGTTACTCTTCTGCCAACTTTGTTCAGCTGACTGTTGCTGTTTGAACTTTTAAAGCAATGTTTCATCCATATGTTAATACCAACTGTACAATTAATTCTCTCTGCTTTCAAATGATTCTCTTGTGCCTGAGTAGTTACATTCCAGTTTGAGCTACCTGCAAAACCGCTTCTGTCAGATGAGCTGTGCTCATCCTGAGTGCTTCCCTACATTGAGATGATAAAGAGCAGCCACTGCCTTTAAATTTCCCAGCACATTCCTGCACGGAAGTTGTTGCAGGCACTTTGCTTCACTAAGCCATTTCAGGATAGAACTATTCAGAAATTTTCGTCTTTCCAGTTTGAGATTTGGACCTAGTCTGTGACGTTTTGGATGCCATATATCCTCAGATTATTTTCTGTCTGTGAAAGATTAAAAAAAAAATCAAGAGGACAAAAGCAAGATCAAGAGCATCCATAAATGAACATTACAAGTAATGGTAACTAGTACCAGGGGACAGCTGGCACTGGAAGTCTCCACTGGATCACACACTAGTTTTGGATTAAGGGAGTAAAAAACCCCAGTAAATAGGGAGGGGGAAGAACCCTCCCCGGGTGAAACAGTGTTTCTTTGGGTAGTTTCTAGCTGGGAACAGGCTGACATGCAGCTAGACCTGCTGCTACATCTTCATGGGAGGTTAGAATTCAGACAGAGAAGGCACAAGTAAATTTTAATTTAAAAATTTTTGCATTCTTCCTTGTCCCTACTGTTACATTTAAGCTGCACCTTATTTTAGAAAGGGTTTTTTTTTTGTTGTTTTCTTTGTTTACTTAATAGTTTCTCATGTGTGAAACTTAAAATGGGAAAGAATCCTTATGCAAGTGTTTGTGCGCAGACTAGAGCCTGATCCCAGAGAGGAGAATCAATGTGGTTTCGCACTAGGAAGGACATCAGAGGGGGATACACTTAGAGAGATCAAAGAGAAGCTAAAAGTGCTGTTGGTCCCTAAGAAGTATCTCTTACTTAAGGGTTAAATGGAGTGGTTTTTTTTCCTCTCAGGCCTGCTCAGAGTTTCACTCAATGTTTCCTTTTACATATGTATAAACATAAAATGTGATGGTGAACTTAAGTGTACTGAGTGATACTGGACTCAATCCTTATTTGTTCCAAGATATCACTAAGGAGTCCTGGGATTGTAGACCTTTGTTTAGTTGGGGATTGTTTAAGTGGTGATGAAAGTTACACTATAATAAAACTGTGGCTACACAGCAGGGGACAGTGCTTGTGTGGAGCATTTTTTTTTCTGCTTGAAGTTGGTCAAAAACCTCTATAGCAGTAATTCTTAACAAAATCACTCATCAGCATACTTAGGGGATCAGCATACATAGGGCATCACCTACTCTAGTGGCACCAGTGCTCCCTGGAACTGCAGGTGCCTGTGCTCTGAGGGAATCTGGGGCTTCTGGCAGTGCAGGCAAAGCTCCATTTTGTCTCTCCAAGGATAAGGGGTGAAGGCCAGTGTTAGTAATAGAGAAGAAAGAAGTAGGAAGAGCAGAAATGGAGAACAAGGGGAGGATGACTCCTGCTTCTTTCTTTCCAGCCAAGAGAGGAGGGAAAATAGGATGGCACATGCAGCTGGGAGCTTTCCTCTAGTGGCAGCCACTCCCACTTTGCAGCCTCCAGCACGCTCAGCCTGGTTTGCAAATGGCTTTGATAATGTCCTTCTCTTGAAGCTTTTAAATTACCTAAGCTGCCTTGAGAAGTCCTCCCAAGGCACACTTGGTTAAGGCCTTCGAAACATGGGCTAGGAGCAACTGGTAAGGTCACCCATGGAGGCTCTGTGGGATCAGTAACTGGGCCTGTACTGCCTGATGTTTGCAAATGATCTGGGAAAGAATGTGAAGAGGAGGTGGCAAACTAAGCTGATAATACTAAGGATGCTCCACGTGGGAAGAACACAAAGTTGCTGCAAAATGTTGAAGAACGCCATGAAGCGGAATTATTTGACTGATTATGTTCAGTTTAGATAAATGTAAATTAAGACATGTAGGGGAAAATATCCCAAATTAATGTATACAGGAATGGGGACAGAATTGGTTACTGACACTGAAGAGAAAAGTTTTGGAGTTATAATAGATCTATCAAAATATGATATTTGTGCTCAGTAATAGGAAAGATAATAATAAGGTAATAATTAGAAGAAAGGGAGAGAGGAAGAGATACAGGCTCAATGTTAGGAGTTAGTATCAAAGGAAAGAAAACAAACATCATTACCTTGAAAATATATTTGACACATTACTGATCTTTTCCAACCTAAATGGTTCTGTGTTTCTGTCATTCTATATAAGGTTTGAAGCATGCTGGAATACTGTGAGCAGTTTGGTCTCCTTGTGTTGAAAAGGATACAATAAGCTGAAAGACCTACTGAGAAAGAAACAAAGAGCATCAAAAGGAATGACTTCTGTGTGAAGAATTACTAAATTGGTTTGGGTTTTCCAGTCTGTAAAAAGATTTCTGAGTTTCTCTCTATGAGAGAGGTTCCTGAGATCAGGAGCATCGTGGAAGGGGCAAATAGGGGATGGACGTATGTTCATTCTCCCTCTTGAAGTCAAAAGTTAGGACATCAAACAGGATTATCAAGAGGCTTGTTCAAAAGGAACAAAAGGAGATACACTTTTGCTAAATATTAAATAAACCAGTGAAACTCTTTGCAATGGGATATATGGGATATTGAAGTTTACTTGGGCTCAAAAAACATCAGCTTTACAAAAGGTGGATCCTTCAGTGCTGTTGAATTTCTTGGTATCTGAATCACAGTTCACCAGAGGCTGAGATACAAGTATATTTCCTGCAGAATATCACTATGTCCATATTTGTGTGCCTCCTCAGGGATTCCATACTGGCCTGAGTTTAAGACCACGTTAGATGGATCTTTGGTCTGACCTGATATGGCCATTTTTGTTTCAAGGTCTCTGGCAGTCACACAGTACTTAGCAGTGTTGCAGGAAAGGCCTCGAGAAGTTTCAAAATAAGAGACCCAGAAATGCAAGATGGAATTATGATTACTGGCTGAATAACCAGAGCTTTATTTTGTTCTTTGCAATGTTTGCTCCTGCATGTCAACCCTAGGGGGAAGTCGGTGTGCCAGTTCACCCAGGTCTTGCAACAACCTGAGACAACCTGTTTATTAAACATACACTTTGGCTTCTGTACAGAGGAAATGGCATGATCCAGACTGGTAATGCAGAGACTTGCATTTAGTTTCTGCCTACACCACTGACTTTCTGTATATATTCAGACAAGTCCTGTGCTGTAGTGTTTCCCTATGGAAAGAATACGTAAAATCCTTTATGTCTCTTCTTAAGGAGAATTTGAGATACATGGTTGTAAAGTGCAAAATAATTGCTGAAATTTGTGAGTGAATGCAAAGTGTTTGATGGTGATTTTTTTTAATGGGAATTACATTTAAGAAATTTATTGTCTCTAATGTCTGTTCATAGGCCTCTCATTCAGACTGAGTTTGAAGTAAAACCTATATTCAGATTCATTCTAGAGGAAAAAAATCTTGATTGGTTGTTTCTATACTTATTAGTTACTCATTTGTTTGGTTTGTGTATCTGGGTGAACCCCTGGGAAATCTGCAGTGGTCTGATCTGACTAGAGGTAGTGTTATTTTTATTGTCTTTTCTATTCTGTTGCAGTTTCATTTTTTTTTTTTTTCTCTCTCACTAGGTCACTGTTTGTGGAATGAATTTTCCAGTCATGTCTCAGATTCACAATCATAGGTGACCTTTGCTCTTCCACGTGGCTCTCTTTCTGCTCCTGTGGCCATTTGCAGACATATCTTATAAGTTAATATTTATAATGAAAAGCAACTGATGGCACTTGCACATAAGGTGGTTGTCCTCTCTTCATGCTGTGCAGCAGCATGCCTGAATTCTGATGAGAAGACAGAGATTCTCTTGTTCAAAATTAAAGGTATTCAGTGGAATGATTAATAATTGCATATTAGGCACTTAATCAGATATCTGTAGATGGTTCCAGGACAGTGTACACATTGGGTAAAAGACATAACAGAATCCATCTTTCCCAGTGTGCTAGCTAGGCATTCACACAGCTTTCCACAGTTGGGAGGAAGCTCTGATGTGCTTCTTTTATGTATCACCATTTGAGCTCTTAGATATCACATTTTTGAGAAATCTTTAGAGATGAAACACAAACTTTGGCAGCACGACCAAGAAGACCTACCTGATTGCCTTTACTACTGGGATTCAAGTGCTGGGATCACATCAGTGCTCTGCCTCAAAGCTGCTGCAGGTCAGGAAATGTGGGAGAGGACTCAGGAGCTTGTGCAAGCCTCCTCTAAGTCTGGCTAATAAACTTCTAAACACTTTTCAAATGAAATAGCTGGGACTGTGGGGTTCCTTGGAGAACTTTACCACAGCAGAAGAAATCAGCAGCTCCTATTAATGTATCTGCTTCGTGCTTCCACGTGGAATACTCCTACTGGATATGGGGGCAGTCACAATGTGAGTGCAAGTCTACATTGCAAATGTAAGGCAAAAGATGTGCAATTGCTTCTTGATATTCCTGCCTGTTTGTTTTGCTTGTTGATGGGTTCGCAGCGCCACTGCAGCTGGCTGCTTAGGAAGACGTGTGGATTGTGAGGAGAGGCTGGCAGTAAAATAATTAGTATTGGTATTAATATATTTTATTTTGTGCCAATTATTTAACTGTTCTTACCTGGACCCACGAGTTCTACCTTTTTTTTTTTTTTCTTTTTTTTTTCTTTTTTTTTTTTTTTTTTTTTCTCCTGCTCCCGGTGCAGGGTGTGTCCTGAGTGAGTGAGTGGCCGTGTGTTACTTGGTTGCCAGCTGGGATTAAACCCTGACACCCTGGAATTTGTTTCCATTTACGCTCTAAACTGCTTGCCTGCCAGTTACAGCTACTTTTTGACTTGGAAAAAAATGGTTATTTGAATGACGTCTTGCTCTCAATTTTATGTAGTTTCCTCTTGCCCACGTGTAAATTCTGCATGAAGGCAAGCATGCCCTCTTGCTCTTTGCATAAGTGTAGAGAGGCACCTAAACATGGCCTGGCAAACAGATATTCTATGCTATGCAAACAGTAGCTCTGTGCAAAGGGCACCCACCCCGCCTATGCTGCCAGGGGTGTGCTCAGAGGATGGTCTCATCTCAGGCTTCCCTTGTTAATTTGAGCTTCTGATGGTCGGTGTATGTTGCACTGCTTCACTCTCTGCCCAGTGACCAAAGGCATCCAGTTATGAACCAGAATCACAGATTAAAAAAACCCAAAACAACCACAACCCAAACCCAGCACATACCACACCCAGCCCGCCAAGAAAACAAACATTCTAGTTGAAGATATGCTGCTTTTTAGTGAAGCACCGAAGGGTGTATGGAACACCTGCAGTGCCCATGAAAATGAAACAAAATATGTTAAGCTGAAATAGAAACACGAACACTAATTTAGTGTTAATGTTTCAGTTTACGTGAATATTGTGCCTTAGTTTCGCTTTCCTTTATCTGTGTCCAATCCCAGTTCTAGTTAAAGATTTTCTCTCTCTTTTGGGTCTCTGAAAACCATTATCTAGAAGTTTTAAGGTATAGTTGATAACACTGTGAAAGGGTTAATTTTGAGACCCCTCTTGCAGTTTAAGAGGCCTAGGAACAGTCTCCTTGCCAATCTTCCAAGCTCAATCCAGTTTTTCCTCACCTGATGTTATTTTTAGTGAAAGAAAATAGAAATATTTCTAGGTATTAGGATATTCTATTTCTTTAATCCCTGGAAAGGCCAAAATGAGATGGAGGAAGATAAGCAAAGCTGTGACAAAGTGAAGTGATGAGTTACCACTGTCGAAGCAGAACAAGAGGTCAGGACTGAGGAAAGGATTGGAAAGAGAATGTGTGTGCATACATGTGTGTGCTACTTTGCTTTGAAAATAAGTCAAAGAAAAGGACTGCAGATAAGGAGGCATCTGATCCTTTAAAGGGTTTGCAGGTTTTTGATCCAAAGAAACTGGTATTCTCATGGGATAGGGACATGTATGCAGGTTTTTTTCCTCACTAATCTCTTGGTTCCCCTGTAATTCCAATGGGAACTCTTCTAAAATGTAAGTTCACATAGCAGTGCTCTCCTCATATGCTAATGAAGAATAAGATAGTGGTGGTGGGGACAAACTCTCAAGTCCTTTGAAGGGTGTGAAAACAAATCTGAGGGCTGGCTATAAGGAATGGTGACACAGGAAAACTTGGAGAAGATGATTGCCTGGATTCTAAGGCAGAAGTGCTTTATTGAAGAAGAGCTGATTAGGGAAGGCCCTGCTTGGGGAAGTGGCTGGCAAAAGGACATTGGGGAATGAATAGTATGCATGGTAGAGACATGGTAAGGTATGAAAAGAGGTTTTGTAGGCCAGAAGGGAAATGAGGACACAGAAAGACACATTGTAATACAAATTAAAGACATTTCCTTTAATTAATTCCTTTAAAAATTACTATTAACTAGAAATGAGTATTGTAAGTAGCTCCCACTAGGCTGTGATTTCCTTGTACTAATTGAGCAGTTTCTGACCCAAAGAACTTGCAGCTGGCAGCTGCCACTGGTCCTGGTCCCTGAGAACTGCTGGGATGGGCATACCTTAGCAAATGAAGAACATGAGAGCAATTAGCTATCCACAGTGTTCTCTGGAGAGGATAGCTTGTGGGGCCTGGTGTGATATCCTTGGGCATAAGGTTGAGATTTTGGATGAGAAGGCTCGTATCTGGAAAAACAAGAAGACTTCTTTTCCAGACCCAATGTGAAAAAGTGGAAAGAGAGAGTTTGGAAAGTGGTGCAGTGGGAGGACTCTCATGGCAAAAGAGAGTAAAACACATCTTCAGCAGCAGGTGCCAAAGCTGGTGATAATTGTATTCTTGTTCCTGAGGGGAGGTGTGAGGCAGAAGCCCTTCTCTGCATTCAGGGTTTTGTAGACTAAATGGGTACCACATCTTGGGCCATCTGATTGCTTTTCTGCCCACTGGTAATGGAAGGAAATCCCTCTTCCTCCTACTGCTTCCAATGAAGAGTGGAGGCAGGAAAGGGCAAGAGAGTGTTAGGGACACCTCTGCACCAGGGTACTGCAGTGTGGATACAAACTGCACAACTGTCCTGCTGAAGCTTTGTGCATTACTGCTTTGGGAGGAAGCAGAAGCAAAGAGCCTGGCTGCTCTGGCTCAAAGACTTAACCCTTGGGTTGCTAAGTAGGATTTGTCATGCCAAGTCAGACCTGTTGGCTGCTTCATCTGGATTCTTATTCTGGCAACATTTTTTGAAGCTGGATTTTAAATGTCTACTGGGTGTCTTAAGTGAAAGTTTTTCATGAGAGCCCAATTATTTAGGCTGAAGAGACAGTGAATGCTTCTTCAGAGGTGCTGTTTACTCCAACAGTTTCCCTCTCTGGTGCCATTCCCATTCCCACTTCCTTCTCTCAGGACCTGGTAGGAACTGCAAAAATGTAATCCCATTTATTTTGCTCATTGGCTCACAGGTTCTGTATCCACTGAGTTTGGCAAGGAGATCTCGAGGGGAAGCCTGAGAGCAATTCCTTTGGGGTCTGCCTGCCTGTGAGCAGCTAAACTGACCAGACCAGCTCTTCTCCCTCCCTGCTTCTCTCAGACAGATTTTCTCATAAAAATCCTGCAGGCTTTGTGTCACCTGGATGTATTTAGTCCTAAATGCCCAACAACAGCTTTCAACATCACCATGAAACCCAACAAAGGCAGTCTCCCACCCTTACCATCCATCTGTTTCTGGTAATTTGAGTTGTTCCCTATATTGTGCTTTTTTGTATTCCAAACTGATCAGTACAAATTAGAATCTGGTAAGTGAGCTTCAGTCTCTGTTGTTTTCCTGACATGGTGGTTCATTCACTAACAGAGCATGTAAAATACTTTGTTTTGAAACCTGTCACATTCTGACCAGGTGTTAACAACAGCACAAGGTGTGCCAAGCGGGGTTAGATGGGGCTCAGGCTCTTGTTGGTATATGAAGTATTTGCTTTAGAATCAACTTTCATGTTGCCCTAAATGACTGTTTCACCCTTGCACTCTCATTTCTGCAGCAATGATTAGCACACACAAGGAAAACATATTCTTGTCTTTTACATCATACGTGTAAGACAAAGGATGGAAAAGCCCAGCCCATGAGTCACAAGTCCATAAAAGTGGAATGGAGGCATTGTGCTGTTCATCTTTAAGGGGGAAGAATAAAGCTATTTTGTGTCAGGGAAGGTTTTCTAGGAGGTTGGTATTTTCAGTATTGAGTGGTCCCAAGGACGTTGTCTTCCAGCTATGGTTTGGAGTGATGCTCGTCTATTATGTGCAAAAAAAAAAAAAAAAAAAAAAAAAAAAAAAAAAAAAAAAAAAATTGTTCAAGTTGCTACACAATGTTCAAGTTTGCCACACAAATTTCTTGTAGAAATTTGGATGACTTTACTGCCCTGCTTAGTTCTGTCCCCTGTCCAGGACAGGGCTTCAAAACTGGCAGTGGACATTGTGCTGGTGACCAGGGCAGCTCTGAGCAGGAAACCTCTGCATCCTGTGCAGTGTACCTCAGAGACTCCTTCCTCTGCTGCCACTGTCCTAACACACCTCCTCAAGAAAGGAGCCACAATCTGCCCTATATTAGCTTCTCTTCATTACAGACTTGGTGGTAAGGAACCACACCTTCTTACAGTCACTGCTTAAATACTGCCATGCCTTTCACTACATCCACTGGAACTATGGGTGGGAGAGTAGCTTCAAGAAAGGAACTCTGTTTTCAAGAACTGTGCTGATGAATTTTGTGCAGCCAGTGAACAGACTTACCAGGCTTTATGCTGAATCCAGTCCACTCTGTACAGAATTTTGCCTGTTCAATGACTTCTGCGTGACTCTGTTGTGTAGAGCAGAAATAGTCAAAGAAGTGTGTTGTTATGATGCCTCTCACTGTCCACTCTTCATGCCTTGAATTGACATGCTCAGAGTAGCAGTTCACATCTTCAAAGCACAACACCAGTTATAATGTGAAAATTCCTGTGATGGAGCCATGTAATGGTATTCCCAGTTTTGAAACTGGGGAATTGAAAGAGAGAGAGAAGGAAGGGTGAACTGAATACAAAGGCCTGGGACTTGAGAAAGGTTCACATAGCATTTAGGAGTTGCTGGTCCCTATACTTGTGTTAAGCATGACAAAACATGCCTCTCTCTGGATATTATTTATGTAATCTTATATGTATATGTATATTACAATCCCTCATGACTGTCAGTCATCTTGGAGACAGCTTGTTAAGAGCCACACTGAGACGTTCCTGATAGAGGTTCACCTGACTGCATCATTTTATCAGACCTTCTCTGAAACCCTTGTCACAGGTGTCAATAGAGATTCTTTAAGTGAGTGCTGGAAGCAGTAGGTTTTGCGTGGGACAGGATGTTGTATTTGTCATTTTTGATCATGTATTCTGAAGTGGCAAGATGAATTTGAAACAGTTATTCTTGGAAAAGCTGCACTGTACAGAGAAAAAGTCGTAATCTGAGAAAAACATAATGCCAGAAATAAAGGGTACAGCTACAGAGTAGTATCAGTTGAGTTGGATACACTGGAGATAGCAATGTAATGTTAATGGTTTTTGCCTGCAGCTAGCTCCTAATTTGAAGAGAGCTGTATGAAATCCTTACCATGCTTCCTTTTACCCTGCTCTGCCCCAGTTGGTGTTACTATTTGAACATGTTGCTTAGCTGTTCCCATTTTTCTGTGAAAGCAAGGCTTTTAAACAGAAACAGAACCTCTAACCCTCTCATATGACACCTGCTAAAGATATATGGCATGAGACTCTCCACTTACCACTCAACACCTCAAGCTGTAAGAGGACACCTCTCCCTTGCTAGGTTGGGGTTCCAAAAAGCTTAGAAAACTGTCTCTCTTTTCTCTTGAGCTCAGAGAATACTATTTGGACAGGACAATTGAGGCTGAGATGTAGTATATAAAAGAAGAGCCTCCTTCCTCTTCTCTGCCTAGTCAAGTTGGACAATTCAGATTCTGTTTCCTGAAAATGTTAATGAACTCTGCAAGCTGCCTGGAGAAACTAGAAAGAGAAGCATGCCTACCAGTTGAATTTCAGGCATCATGAGTCAGAACAGCCAACTTGTGTTTCTTGCATCCTTAGTGTCCTTGGACAGGTTATTTAACTGCTCAGGGATTCAGTTTCGTTTCCTATATAAGGAAAACAATAAACCTCATATGCACTAAAGGAGTGTTTAAGGGTTAGTTGATGCATACTTGTAAAAAGCCTTAAAAGGGCCTATTGAGAGACAACCTGTAATTATCATGTGCATCATGATTACCTGAGATTGCTCCTCATGATTAGCTGAGATTGCTTCTACATGTGTATGTGTACATGTATGCACCCAGCTGGTTCGGGTGCACAGTTTGCTGAGGGCACCTGCCCAGCAGCAGATTCAAAAAGGAATTCTGAGATTTGGAGGTGAAGTCTTCTGCTAATGTTCAATTACTTGCTTCAGTGGGAGCTGACATTTACTAGGAAAAGGAGGGGGTGATGAAGGAGGAGAAGCAGTACTCCTCCTTGTATTTTGGTGGTTGCAGGTTCTTTCCTTTATCTACAGCACGCTTACAGGCAAGATCTTACTAGACTCCCTCACCTTGCCTTAAAAGATCAAGGGCTCCTTCATTCAAAGGAATGAGAAGATATTTTATGCTCCACAACCCTTTTAAGCCTAAGGCTTCTCTCCAAGGGAGGTATCTCTAATGGTGTTTCTAGTGATGTGCTGGCTTGTCCACAGGAAACGAAATCGAAGCACCTCACCCCTCCAGTTTACAAATTCTATGCTATGCATGCCATGCATGCAAGAGTAGGTCACTGTCATGAGAAGCTGTGTGGAAAAGGCAAAGATGATTTTTGGTAACTCAAGTTCTACAACAGATGTTAAATAGAAAGGTGTGGACTTGGTTTCAGTTCAGTGATATTACTGATCTTGGAGAAGAAGTACAAAGGAATGAAAGGTGTGGTTGAAGGTAGAGTCTTTTAGTAGGACAGCTTCCCCCCTCTCTGGATTTCATATGAATTTTTAACTTTCTTGCTTCTAATACCTTGGAAAGAAATGGAAAACCTCAAAGAAACACTGCATTATTCTTAAAACTGAAAGTTTTAATGTTCACATGTCTGTAATCAGAGAATGTCTTAAGACATACATAAATGCAGGACTGGACCTTCTTATTGAAGAGTTACCTGAACCCTCTTTAGGGTTTGACCAAGAACAGAATGCTGTGTGTTCAACGTTTGAAGTAGAGAGAGGGAGCAGGGAGTTTCTGGGGTAATTATTTGGAAACTAGAGGGGACTGGGGGCTGTTTTCATTGAGTGTTTTGGAATGGAGTATGCCAATTCATCAAAATCAATCCAGTTTGCAGAACACAATTGATTTTTGAGTTAATTTCGTAATTCAAATGGTTGAAGTTGTTTTTCAGAAAAGTTTTAGAAGATGTAAGAACATTCCATTTTGGTATTTTCTGATTTATTTCTTTTTAAGTGGAAATTACTTAATAATTCACAAGGCCCCAGAGGTTAAAATCAAAGCAAAGCACTGTAATTGACTTAAAGGCATTTTTTTAACGTATTGTCAGTTTATGCCCTTTGCTAAGACTTTTAGGTTCTTGTGCTGTTGTGGAAGAGGGCAACAAATCTTCAGATCACCAGAGGTGAGAAAATAATTTTGCAAACTGATCTAGTAAATGAGAGATGTTAAACCAAGAAGTTCTGATCATAGTTCTCTGACTGTCTGTGCCATGTTGAACAAAGCAGAAGCTTGTATTATAACCAGGACTACTGCTGCTTGCAGAATCACAGAATCACTTAGTTTGGAAAAGACCTCTAAGATCATCAAGTTCAACCTTTGTCCAACCACATTAATCACCACCTTGTCTAACTAGACCATAGCACTAAGGGCCATATCCACTAATTTCTTGATCACCTCTAGGGCAGGTGACTCCACCACCACCCTGGTAAGTCTGTTCCAATACTTAACAACCCCTTCTATAAGGAAATTCTTCCTGATGTCCAACCTGAACCTCCTGTGGTGGCACCTTGAGGCCATGTCCTCTCCTCCTGTTACTGGCTGGGAGAAGAGGGTGATCCCCACCCAGCTGCAGTCTCCTTTCAGGGAGTTGTAGAGTGATAAGGCTACACCTGGGGCTCCTTTTCTCCAGGCTGAACAACTCCAGCTCCCTTAGCTGCTCCTCATAGGGCTTATGTTCTAGACCCTTTATGAGCTCCGTTGGACACATTGCTCCAGCACCTCAGTGGCTTTCTTGCAGTGAGGGGCTCAAAACTGAACACAGGATTCAAGGTGCAGCCTCAGCAGTGCTGAGTACAGAGGGACAGTCACTGCCCTGATCCTGCTGGCCACACTATTTCTGATCCAAGCCAGAATGCCACTGGCCTTCATGGCCACATGGGCACACTGCTAGGTCATGTTCAGATCCATTATGTGGGGTTGCAGTGCTGCTCATCTGAAAATTGTGACACAGGCTGATACTTCTCTTCAGGAAGGTTAAAAAAAACTTTTTTTTTTTTTTTTTTTTTTTTTTTTTTTTTTTTTTTTTTTATGGTGCCGTTTTGAGTGCTTCTCTTTACATATTGGATTTTGAGCCTTTAGGTTACAAGTCCAAGGTATTCCCTGCAAACCCAAGAGCTAGAAACACTTCTTTACCTATGAAAGCTACAGCTGTGTTAATCGTTAAGACTCTGGGGTAGAACTCTGAGGAAGAACACTACATTGCACAAAGCATTAAAGCAATCCATGGGAACTGGTAAGACCTGCTTTATGCTTTTTTGATACTGAAAGTGCGTTGAGAACTGTTGATAGCTTCCGAGAATCAAGGTAGGCACTTGACCGTTCCTGTTTATTGACTGACTGACTACACAGAAGGCATGTGGAAATGAATTCTTCCTAATAAAGATGCCTGGAGTTGCAAAGAGAACATGATTCATGCAGATTTATTGGCTGGCCCTTTTGTGTGTATGATGACAACCTATCTCAAACTGAAACAAAGTGAGGCTCTTTCATGCTTGCCAGAACATATTTAGCCTTCCATAACTTATTCACCTGGTAAAGACTCAGTTTTGCTAGCTTGTTTGTTTTTTTTTCAGGAAAGGTGCCTGCTTTTGCCCCACTTCATGATCAATACACAAAAATGCAAGGAGGATGAGTAGCTGATACCAGGTCACCCACTGAACTATCTGCTCAGCTACCTTTTGCACTGTAGACTAGTCTGACTCATGGGCAGGCAAATGAGGACCAGCAGTACTTATTTTTCCTCTCTTTCCTCATTTCTCACGTGCAAATCAGTCCCCCTCACAGTCAGGGATTTCTTGCTTAGATTCAATATTTTGTACAAAAGGCACCAGGATGGACACGTCAATTCATGGGATGTTTCCTGGCATTGTGCTGGGCTGACTTCCAAACCCAAATGAGCAAATGAGGTAAAACTGGATTGGAGACTGTATGAAGGACAGAGTGTTGGTCATAGGGAGACCACAACTGGGCAGAGAGCAACTGTCTTCTGCTAAATCTTTCATGAATCAACAAATGATGCTACATCTCTATCACAGGCTCTGGGCTCACTGAAGCTTCTCAGTCAGGGAAGTAAAGCCTTTAGATATGCTTGGCAGGACAGAGGGGGGCCCTGGGGACACTCTAAAGACAGTCTTTTCTCTCTTTTACAGTTGTATCCAAAGACAAATGATTAATGTACTATTCCTGCTGACAAGGTTCTCTTGAAAACATATACTTCATTGTGTGCAACTTAGTTTTCAGAGTGGCTGTTAAAGATTAGGCTCATTGTGGAGGCTTGGATGGGGAGCTGCTGTCGATGTTGAGTGAATAATACTCCTGTGCCTTTTGGAGGGGCAATTTGGATCTCCTCCCTTGGTGCTTTTGCAGCAGGCTGTTGGCATGGCACTTGCCTGGCTGCTGCTCTCCCAGCCTGATCCCTGAGTCTTCAGGTAGGTCACCATTTCAGTTACCATTTTCTGTTGGGCAGATCAAACAGCGCCCAGCTTTATCTGCCGTGCTTTTTCTCCTGTCATGAAAATCAATTCTCCCATCCCCGTGTGAGATAGACTATTCCCTTGTGAAATGCCTCATGTCTTCCTCCCTCAAACTCATTTTAACTTGTTTATGGTTTGACCAGGTAGTTTGCTATATTGCTACATGTGGTTTATACAGCTGGGCCTCCGAAAGGGAAAAGAACCCTCCCAAACCTGCAGCTCACACACTTCGTTCTCCACCTTCTCTTCCTTCTCTCCTCCCCGCCTCCCACACCGGAAAAAAAATATTCAACTAATCAACGGTTGTATCTATTAAAATATTAGTCTGTGGGATACTACATGCAAGAGCAAATCCTACAGAAACCTCCTGCACCTGCAGGGGAAATGTTCCATATATGGCATTGAGGCTGGCAGAGACTTGATTCGGAATAAAATTTAAATGATTCTGGTCGTTTTGCCACATCCTGTTTCTCTCATTTATGCATGCACTATTTTGATAACCAGCAAATAGTTCTCAGTTTGCTGGAGCTAAAGATAGCCTTGAATTGTAGCACTAGTGCCCTGCTCCTTTAGAAGTGCTCAGGCTCTCTCCCACTGGAGCCAGCCTCAAAAACAGGGGTGAGACTAAGTTTCCTTTCTGGCATTTCTTTAGGTTTAGCATGATTTCATAACTGCTTTTGAAGAGTTCCAAAGTAACCCAAACAGGAGGAGCTGCAGAGTTTCAATTTCTGGTTACCCAAATGACCAGTGTCATCTCTCTCTTTGTTTCTTGTGATCCTTTGTTTGTGTGAGATATGAAGTAGATGAAGAAAAGCAGTTGGTATGCTTCAATTTCCTGACTGCCTGGGGGCCTTCCCGTGTTAACTCCGTTTCTAGGATTAGGGCTTTTTTGGCATGTGAACCTTTACCTAGATCCCTTAGCTGAAACTTAGAGTTTACCTTGATCTGGTAACGTGTGTTAATAGTGTAAATGCTTTGTATAGAGCTTTGACTGGGACTAGTGTTTTCCTTTGAAGACAGACTAAGAGAGTAGAACTTGTTCACTATTGAGAAGGCACCAAGGAGACCTTACAGCACCTTCCAGTGCTGTTAGCCTAAAGAGAACTTACAAGAAGGCTGGAGAAGGACTTTTTACAAGGGCATGTAGTGATAGGTCAAGGGCGAATGGCCATAAACTGAAAGAGAGTAGAATTAGATTGGATAAATTAGGAAAAAAAACTTTACTGTGTGGGTGGTGAGGCACTGGAACAGGTTACCCAGGGGAGTTGTGGATGCCACATTCCTGGAAGTGTTCAAGGCCAAGCTGGACGGAGCTTTGAGCAACTCAGTCTAGTGGAAGGTGTTTCTGCCCATGCAGGCGGAGTTGGAACAAGATGATCTTTCCAATCCAAACCATTCCATGATTCTATAAAATGAGGAGGAAAACTACAAATCTAGTTGAATAACTGTCAGGGATTAAAGTGAAAAAATGGCTTAATAGTACTCCACTGCTGGAAAGGGCTCCAGAGCAGTTTGTGTGCACAGTCTGGGCTCCAGAGCAGTTTGTGTGCACAGTCTGATGCCTACCTGTGCTGTTGCATTCAGCTTTAGTGACTATAAGCCTCCTCTATCTAGTTACAATTAATATTTCATTACTCTCAAGTTTGAAGAATGACTAGGCTGGGGTTTTATGCAGTTCCGTCACATATTTTGAAAACAAAGTTCTTTCTGACCTTTGATGCTTTCTAGGCCTTTCACATAATCTATGTTAAGATGACTCAGACTTTGGTCTGTGCAGGCTTTTGTTCTTCCCAAGAGAAATGGAGAGGACGTATATTTTAACTAGATACTTATAGAAGGTTTTCGTAAGACAAAAGTGATAAGCAGCTCCTGCTGCAGGCTTATAACTCCTTCATGCTTCTTTTCCTTGGTGTATCAGGAGATGCTAGCCATCCCAATGCACTACAGCCATTTAAGCAGCACACACAAATCCTTGGCAGTGCGGTGCCCGGTAGCACAGAATGCTGCAGCTCCCATGCAGCAGCTGGGAGCCCAGCACTGGGCACATTTGCCATTACCACCAGTCATTTGCTATCTGTAGGTGATCTGGAGTGAGGATGAAGTCACTGAGACTGTTCAGGGAAGCAAGTCCAGTATTTTGGGGTGCCTTTGTCTCATGGGCAATCCTGGAACTACTCAGCTAAGTAAGACTAATAACATTCTGCTGTGTATGTGGAGAGTTGTGTTCTTTCCATTAAACAAAACGTGACCTCTACAGGTTCTCCTTTTCTGGTGTAAACATGATGTCTACACCAACTGGGGAACCTCTGTACTAGTGCTGCTAATTCCAAATAAAGTAATAGTGACAGGACCCTTCCCTGGAACTTACTCTGTCAAATTCATAATGCAGCAGTGCAAGAAAATGAACTCATTGGACCAGATCCTTACAACTGTTGTAAATCTTGGTCACCTTATGGACTTTGCTGGAAGCGTTCCAGGGTACACAAGGAAATGAATGGGATCATTCTCCTTCTTTATTCCCTATCAGAACCACCACCATGTATATTTTATTTTACTTTTAGTATTTATATGATGCTTCCTGTCCATGTCAGGGAAGTTGGAACTAAGTGATCCTCAAGGTGCCTTCCAACCCAAACCGTTCTGTGATTCTAAAAAATATTTGCTTGCCTATTTTTTTTCCTCAGTGGTGCTGCTGACATTCTGTGAGCTGTTCTGCAGGATAGAGATGCAGTTTGTTATCAAGTTTCAGCTTGTGTTACCCATCCTTTCCCCTTTCTCCTCCTTCTCCTCTTTGTGGAGCAGATGGTGCTAATTCCCATGGTGGTTCTTGATACAGCTGAAGTCTCTTCCCTGATGCCTCTACTGTACCATGGAAACTCCCTGTAGTATTTCTGGAGAAGAGAACACACAGTTGATTATTATTTCTTGTTTATGATTTTTAAGATCTTATTAGGATTATATTTCTTTTTGCTATGTTCTTTCACTTCCAACCTTTCCCAAAGGTCTGTGGTCTGAAATTCCCTGCAACCTGGGGAATATTGCTTTCCAATACTGTTGTAAGTTACATTATTTTGCATTCCTACAGACATCTACCCACTCACCCACTGCATGTTTACCTTTGTAAACATCCTCTCATGTTCATTGTACTTACATTTTTTTTCAAGCAGAAATGCTGACTCTTTACATATAACAAAGGTCATTCTATTGCTTTCTGTTTCAATTAAGAGACTGAGGTGCCACTAATTGCCATTTTTAATTAGCCCATTCTTTAGTGTCCCTTTTCTCATCCTTTGGGCCTCCCCCTCTCTTGTATTATACAAGAACAACAGGATGATTGTTAAAACACATCTTCTTCTCCCTGGGCCACCAGTGTCTCCTGCTCACACCTGGCAGACCACCTGTGATGTTTTTTTGACTCCTCCAACTCTAGCACCACATCCCTGTCTTCAATACACTGCATTGCTCTCTCCTGACCTTTCTGATTCTTTTCAACTATATATTTTTCTCTTTGCAGTTAAGTCAGTGGCTTTATGTAGGTGAAATCAGGAAAAGAATTTCACCTCCTGTATCTGAATGCTTTATTTATTGTGCCAGCTTTTCTCCTAGTTCAGCTTGCTGAGTTACTCCAGCATTCTCCTGCCATAAATGTCTCTGTGCATTTTTGTGTGTCATATAACGATGCCTCTTCAACCCTGTGCATTGTGCTGCTCAACTTTCCTCCAAAACATCCACAAAATCCACTCCTTTTAGGCTAGCCTTCCTTTGCTGCTCTGCACCCCAGGCTTTTATGCCACATATGAAGCCAAATCCTGATGCCACTGAAGTAATTTGAAATGTTGCCATTTGCTTCACTGAGATGAAGACTGAGTTCACTGTCTGCAGATTTAAATATTATGAATGGGGGGAAGTGGGGAGTGAAATGACAGGAGAAAAAGAATCATTAAGTTCATTACGCTTGCTGAACAGATCCTGTAAGCTCTTGCTGTTGAGGCATGTGTCCTCCCATGCTGCTGGTTTTTGTCACCTTTGCTGTGCTATGCTTAATTTAGATTGTAAATTCCTCACATTAGACTCTTTCTGTTTCATTTGTCCTTAATGTGGCATGCCCACCTATGGAATTGTGCAAATGTAGTAACTCAAGGAGAAGATGTAGTCTTCTGAAAATTTTACCCAGTTCAAGCAATTTTTAAAAAATAATCATAAATAAATCACCTTTTCATAGTACCAAACAGGAAATCTCTGGGCAGTGGTCAGGATCTCAGTGGAAAGTCTAGCTTCACTGTGTGACAGTGTAATGACCACATTAAGGTACAGAACAGAAGCCTGTGAAGGAACATTTTGTTCGTCAGCTTTGTATCTGTGCCAGGCTGAGGGATACAAATCCTTAAAATTCTTTGTATGGGCAGATGTAGTTTTCCTTTGAAAATATGCACACAGGACTAACCTCAGTACGGCCTCCAGCAAGTGTTCGCTGTGGTTCTGTGTTATTTGAGAGGACAAACAGTGATCCTATGCTTTTTCTTACAGTACTATGCACAGTTTCCTGTATCCTGTCTCAGGTGAATCCTCAAAGGCCTGAGCCATCCCAGTGACATAATGCTTTAGAGTAGCTGTGGTTTTGTGGAGAGCAGTGGGTTTGGCTCAGGCAGTCCTAATGATGTGGTGGTTATGGCCGAAATGAAAGAGGCAAGAATTGCTCTGTACAGCCAGAGCTCAGAGTGGAGGTGGGGAGCAGAGCAGGATGTTTCTGGGGAGCTGCATGATTCTGCTGTTCACCCCCTTGTTCATTAGTAAGTGGCCTATGCCCTTTGTGGGTTACAGAGCAATGTATTCCAGTTACATCAAACTCTGATACAGCTTGATAGCAATGGCACAATGGCACAACTTTATTTTGCAGCTATCACAAGCTAATTTCATTCTTGCTGAAGTCACTGGCTAAACAAAGCCAACATTCCTCTCTGATACATGTGAGATTACTTTCCCCCCTTTCTTTTTCTTTGTCTGCTTAAGGTTCATTTTAAAACACCAAAGACCCGATTCTCCCACTGTTCCTGGATTTCACTGGTTTAATTCCTACAACTTGCACGGTTCCCTTGGTTTAGAGAGGTGATAAAAGAAAACCAGAGTCTCTTTCATGTTATGTGACAAGCCAGTGGTGGCATGGTGCACTGGGATAGAGCTGCTTCAGCTAGCAGTAAAGGTCTGTCTGTCTTGCTGCATCTGTTGCTTTGATATTTGAACAGGACTCTTCTGAGACAGTCTCTGTCACTCCTTAATTAGCCTGTCACTCCAGGGAGGAAAGAAAAAACTCAATAAAAAAGCCTGAGACAGGAATCTAATGTGGCTTTACTGAATGACAGGGCACAGCACAAGGCTGGCCAAAGAAATATATATTTAAACAAATTACTTCACATTTACACATCAGCCCTTGAGTGAGTGTCTTGCATAATCTAAGATGGAATGTTGGGAAGCAGTTTCCAGCAGGGATCTCAGTACATGTCTTGTAAGCACAAAGGTGCTCATGAGAATGGTGGGGAAGGCAAGTCAGGGATCTGCAGCTGGAAGACCCTGTGCCATATGCTGTCCTGAGGGATACTGGTGAAAGCACTGGATGACTGATTGGGAATTTGTGTCTCCATGTGGTGGGCTCATTGTCACCTGAGAAAGAGCTTCACTCACTGTCCTAGGATTTGCACTGGAACAAAATGTATCACAAGAGTAAGTAAAATACTCAGCCAGGCTGGAATTCCTGCTGTGTGAGAGACCAGAGTTTAGCAAGAGCCAGTCACAAGCTCCAGAGCATGTTTGAGCCAAGGATAGAATGGCCATTGAGGGAATTAAAGCAAATGCAAAACAGAGGCATGGTTATTGTTTCAGTCACTTCTGAACAGTGAGTGGTCCATTCATTTAATTCTTATGAACAGGTGTTGCTTCTTTTGCAAGAGGCAAGAGTTGAAATTCTCAAGTATATAGCTGAATTAGAGTGCTCTCACCTAGTATTTTTAGCTAATAGAAGTGTCACTCTGATATTCTGCAAAGCAAGTGCTGAAGTCTTAACACGTACCTTGATTTTCTTCCTAAGGTCAGCTGCCACTTTAACTTCTCCACAACCCTGTTTTTCCTGCTAGAAAAGATACTGAACAGTTATACAGCGTGAAATCCTTTTGTTTTGTTCCTGTAACACGGTATTTTCTCCAAACAGTATTGAATTAGGGAGTTCATCTTTGGCATAGCTCTTACTTCAGTGGAACTACATCAGAAACAAATTTTGTGTCTAGAAACCAAGTAATGGATCAAAGATTTATCATTAGAATATCTGGTACTCTGTGACCCTGTAAATGCTTTCCACAAGAGGCAAGGCCTTCTTTAGGCCAAATGAGATAACACGCTTTAGTAAAGGCTTGTTGTAGCCATGTAGGCTTGTTTCTTTCCACATTTAAATAGATTTGACTGAAGTTAGTTCTTGTTGCTGGATTTATAGATCTGTTGAGTTAAATCTTCTTCCTGATGAGCTTGTCTAATATTGTCATCAGGAATGGAAGCTTTCCCACAGGTTACCTTGCTAATCTGTATCATTACTAGGCCTTGAATATGTGAGATAACTGGATTCTTCTTATTATTTCAGCTAGAAAGTCAATTGGTAAGCGGTTGATTTAAGGTAAGTCAATATATTACTTATCTAAAGCAAAATAAAGTCATACAGAAAGACACTGAGTTAAACATGTACAGGTTTTAACCAATGCAGTTAATCCAGGAATAGACACCTTTTGATGAGTGATGTTGCAATTATAAGCGACTTGTGACTTCCTTGCTTCCAGAAATTACTGCTGCCACAGCCTCCTAGCAGAGCAGTTTGTGTGCTTTCACTTCAGGTGACATCAGTTGGTTTAGTTCTGGCCATCAGTTTAAACTATTCAACCTAACACAGTGCCTTTTGCCTGACGAAAATTGGAAACCCTCAACAAAACTGGGTCAGTAACCTCTGGTATGGTGGTGCCATCAGCACTGCAGCTGATGCTAGATGAGGACTTTTATGCCCAGCAGAAATTTGTACAATCTCTTTAGGGTGACTTGCTCTTCAGAACAGTTTTTGGCCCATGTGGTCCTGAAGAAATAGGTTTACTGTAGTACAGGTGCTGATGTTATTGTAATTTGACTGCCATTGATGGGATTTTGATTCCCAAGATACTGTGTGAGGATGCAAGCTTCATTAAATTCTCTCAATGTATTTCTTGGTGGTTTTCTCTCCTCCTCTTTGTTTAAAAATGTGGCTGAAAAACTTGAGTTTTTTAGTCTTCACTACAGATTTAAATGGCTTAGAACTGGGGCTTTTCATGCTGCACAAGGTTCTATTACTTGCCAGTAACTTTTTTGTTAATGGATCATCATATTTAACTATGAAGCACATAGAGGAAAATATGATGGTCAAGGTGTCTGTTTGCCTGCACCACTTGATGGTACTTTGGCATCTAACAGATAAAGTGCAGCTCTGGGTTCGCTTCACCCTTGTCCTATCAGTATAAAGAGCAAAAGGTAGGTACACTAGGCAAAGGCAGTTGTGCAAATTCTCATTTTTGTACTGTACATCAGGGAGCCTGAGGTAGGAATAGCAAAATAAGTCCAGATTTAACAAGATGAAAATTGAGTCTTTACTAGATTTGAATCATCTTGGATGACAAATTTCTGAAATGTAAAAACTACTTCCTCTATTGCTTTTACGTTCCTGCTTGCAAAAAGGAGTAGAATAGCCAAAATAGAGTGAAAGTGCTCTTGTGGGATAGTGAGCCTGCAGGAAAGGCAGACATTTCTGCTCTCCTAGAGCAGGGCTGTGCTCAAGTGGAATTTTAGCTCAAACTAGGCAGTGCCAGACCAGGCAGTTTGTGTCCAAATCACAACTGAAATGATTTTCTAGTGAGATTCCAAGGTGGCTGGCTAGAGAGCTGTAATAAAACCTTCCAAAGCAGTAAGTTAGACCTGAAACAATTAGCCAGCTTTGTGTGCTTGCCCCGGATTGCTGGTGTTTGAGAGGAGGCAGTTTATTTTATTTCTCAGTTATCTATAGGCTAAAAATTTAGTTATGAATTTCCTATATAAGGTTTATTCAAGTACAAGTATATGTACTTCATAAAATATTTATAAGGGTAGTTACAACATGGAAATATGTTGTCTGTTTCTGGCTGTACAAGTTTTGGAGGAAGAATATGGAAAAATACTCTGAACTGGAGGCTTTAAAAGGGACTGCTAGCATGAAATTCAAAGTCAGAAGACTCAGGCATTAGATTTGTCTTCTAGATGGTTTAATTTTTTTTCCTCATCTCTTTGTATGAAATTTGTGAAAAATGGCAATATTCAGATTTAAGCAAACAATTGTCAAAACTGCAGTGTTAGCAAATAGAGGTGCATTGGCTTTTCTTTTCCTGAGGTCTTCTGTACATGACCTTCAGTATGACTTCTGTCAACAGGAGGTTAAAAACCTTTTGATAGGAATGTGAACTTTGAAGCTGGTTGTATTCCTATTACTGGAAGCTTTGTTACAAGAGATTTCCACCCTTCCCACCCCACTGTAGAGAGGTTTTTCTTGTGGATGGAACAGAAGGCGAGTGCTTTTCCCAGGAGATCTCAGCCTAGCATGAGTCTTACAAAATCACCACACAGCTCCTCTTCCTTCTTCCTACAGGAATAAGTTTGTCTTTTGTTTTCATGAGGTCAAATTCACTGATGAGTTTTAGTGGAGTGTGGTCTGCCCCTGGTGTCCATTTTACTCATATCATAATTTCTACAGGATCTCAAGCAGTCCTGGTCTGTCAGGACCTCCACCTCAGAGGTGATTTGGGCATCTGCACAATGTTCCATTAGCATCAAGTGTGGGCTTTGATTCAACAGTGACTCAGAACTGAGGGCAGAATGTTGCTTCATGAAATACCAGCTATGCACTGTGTACTGCCTGGGATTTTTTATAAATTGAAGAGCATCCCAAGAGATTCTGATTTATTTCTTGAGTCAACGGGGCTTTGGTAGTTAGGGGTTGTTCTGAAATCCTTTTGCTGGGGATGTACTTGAGACATCACCAAGTGCTTGATGTACAAGTACTTGGTGGTTGTACTGGATGCAGTATGAGCTGATCCAGAAGCAGCAAAATTTCTGTTTGTTTGTTTTAACACATAACAGAAGATTGTTGAGGCTACTGAGAGCATTGGAGAGGCATATTTATTTATTTATGGACACACTGTTTACATATCATAGCTTGATGAAAAGCTGAAGTCATCACACTTGAACCAAACATGTGACTGTAGTTATCTGCATCACGCTGCATGGCTGCAGTCCAAGGCAATATATGCACATTATGTGTATTCTGAGCTGCAATTGTGCAGCTGAAGCAGTTGTTCCTTCAGCTTGCCTTTCCTTCTGTGCTAAAGTTAACATCCCCTTGGTGTGCCACCTAAGCTCCTTTTAGATATCTCTTTTAAAAGTAATTCAGATTAGCATAAACAAATACTTTAGGCCGTAGGTCTCTTTACTTGAGTTTGTCTCAACTGATGGTTAGGGAATGCTTGCACAAGCCCTTTGGCTGGTGGCAAGGGTGGTAACTTCTGGCGAAGTCCTTGGGAAAGAAGCGCAAAGTGGCAGACTCCATCTAACATGGTGGCACTTAGAGGACATGTGACAAAGTCATTTCCTTTCACAGTTTTATATATAAGCCTTGTTTTGCCTACATAGCTTCCACTGGCAACAGCATTAATTTAAATGCAATACAATTTCTGAATCACCACTGGTTTGGTATAATGGGATTCTGTGGTGTGCAAAGGTGGAGAGAGGGGGTAAAAAGCCACAGCACATGGAGAGTCGAGCTCCATCATATTCTGCAATGGTGCATCCAGTGTGAGCAATATCACAAGGGTTATACCTGTTTCTTATGAATGGTTCTTTTTGAAAGAGAGGTACTTCTTTGCTGATATGTTGACAAATGCACAAGAGTAATTGTTCTTCCTGTTGACAGGGTTGTGCAGACTATCCATCTTTAAGGAATTTCTGTTCTGTCTCTCAGGTGATGCTCCCACTGAACACTGCCTCTTTCTTCTTTGGAGCCTCTATTGGTGCACCTTCACAATGTCATCTAGGTGAATAGGGAACCACAGCTGGGCTTCTGTCAAGGGTAGTCTCTTAAAGAGAGATCCAGCCATGTTTTTTGTTGTATTTGCTCTTGGAAGTATGTTAATGTCTTGCTTGCATGCAGAGATAAACTGGACAGAGTGGATAGGTAGAAGGAGTATAGTTGGTAGTGCAGTGTGAGAGAAGAGGGGCAGAGGAATAGCGCTGCAAGAAAAAATAGCAGGAAAGTCGAACTTTTGTGGTCTCATGGAAGGCCCAAAGTAGTGGGCACAGTAACATCGACTAATGATCCTGGGAAAGCTGTCTTGTCCTCTTCAGAGTGTCTGTATGATCACACTTGTTTTGCAGCATGGATGGCAGAAACTTTGAAGGGGCCAACAGAGTAAAATGAGGTTGAGTTAACAAGTTAATGACTTCTGAGAGTGAGGGTGAAGATCCTTGAGATACATTGAAACAACAGAGACAACTCCTAAAATCTCCTTGCTTCCATCTGCTTCAAAATACTAAAAAAGAAAAAAAAAAAAAACCAAAAAACTGGATCAGTGCAGGATATGTAGGACTTGCTGACTGATGGTGTAGGTCTGTAACTGGTTTTAGCCAGTGCTGCAGTCTTGTCTGCCAGCAGTTCCTGGCTATATGTCCCAACCTGACACTACCTTTCTTTTTACCAGATGTGAAGTGGTTAAGGCAAGAGAACTCATTGAGCTTAAAACATTTTTCTTTGCTTTTACATCATTCTCTTACATTTAGTGATTGTATGAGAGCTTGTGTGGCATGGGGGGAAGACAGACATGTGATGCAAACAGCAGGAGGAGAAGGGTAGAGGACATTTATTTTAAGGTCAGTGCAAGCTACTGCTGTTTTTAACTGATTGTGGTGTGGGACTGTGGCACAGAAGGCACAGAATGGCCATGTAGTAGGGAAGGAAGCAGATAAAGCATGTCTGGTTGATTAAAATAGTGCAGGTGTTGAAGGTAATGTAGCAGATCCTGTGCTTGGAGATGGTTCACATCGTCCCCATGCCTTTAGCTCCTCTATCAGCAGAAGAGCAGATAAATCCCTCCAGGGGCTCCTGTGGGGTGTAATTCAGTAAAGCCTTCAGGAGGAGAGGTTTACAGAGATAGGCAGTGTTTGCAGATTGAAACCAGGTGCCTGTGTTGACCAAGAAAGTTTGTAGCCTTTACACTTGGCTGGAAGTGAGGAAGTTTCTCTGGCCTGATGCAGACCTTTCTTCAGGAATTGCGACTGCCACTTTGTAACGCTGAGTTTGTGCTGCACATTTTGGTCTGCAGCCTTCCGTGATGAAAAATAGGGCTCAGCAGCCTTCAGTGTTGCATATTTGTCCTTATGTGTGTGGCAGAGTGTTGACTTTCACTGAGACTCTACCCTTAAGTAGGTTATATCAGGTAACACCTGCAGGATAGGGAGATGGCACAAAGCAATTGATCTAGCAACCCTCAGCTGTGAGAACAAGGGCAGGATGTTGTCTGGAATGTCTCAGTAGTGAAATTGGCTACTGTTTGCTTCTTTTTGGTATATACCCTTAGGCCCTGTGTAATCTCCAGACCCTCCAGAAGGGGAAGAGCAAGCCACAGTGACAGCAGGAAAAATTTACTGATGATGTTGAGGGGCATGAAGTGGTGGTATTTAATTTTATTTCAAATGGGGACTATTGTAACATTAATGAAAGTGCACAGAGGTCTGGAGAAGGGCCTACTTGCTCCTCTCTTGTCTCCTTGTAGCTCTGCTAAGCAGAAATTTCTGCTTACTCCTGATTTTCCCCACCAAAAGTTCCCATGTGCAATGATTTTGTTTAGATCTGTTTCTGTTAAAGAGGGCAAAGAAAGACCATTATGATCTTCAGAATGGGCTAGGTTTAAAGAAAAAGCTGAGGCCTTGGTTTTACAATAAGAGAGACTCTTCAGTTTGTTTCTGTGTATTTCCAGTGCTACTTATCAGTTGCATGCTGTTTTACTATTTTGACATATTCTCAGGTCAAAAACTACTCTTGCACATAATGTTGACTGTCATAGGATTGTACAGGTTGGAAAAAGCCCTTGAGATCATTGAGTCCAACTATTAACCCAGCACCTGAGTTCCACACCTGAATGTCTTTTGAATACCTCCAAGGATGGTGACTCAACCACTTTTCTGAGCAGTCTGTTCCAGTGCTTGATAACCCTTTTGGTGAAAAGCTTTTTTTCCAAATATCCAACCTAGACCTGTCCTTTTCCAAGTTGAAGCCATTTACTCTCTTCCAGCTCCTTCTTAATTGGGTAAAGAAACCCATACTATAAACTAGCTTCCTCAAGGAAGACACATTGTCTCTTTTTATCTACCAGACATATAAAAAATGTACTTTTACCTTCTTCCTTGGTCAAATAGACAGGCCATAACAAAATTTTAAGCATGAAATTTTGTTACTTTGCAAAACTGTCCTGCTCAGTAGTGTAATTTGAGTGAGCCCTAGCTTTCTGGCTGCAACTCTTTTGTTCCAGAGATGTTCCCTTATTCCAGCATTACACATGTGTGAGTGGAGTGGATGTCAAATACCATAGTATTGGATGTACTTTTGTTTCTGGCTGTTCCTTGTCGCTACAGTTTAGCATTTTTTCTTTAATATTCTGGTTCTCGTAAGAACATGTGGGAACAGTGGGCAAGAAGTAAATGTACAAAAGTTCTTACAAGAGGAGATAAGATTTGTTGTGGGGGCATCCTGCATGAGGTGCCTGCCTGGGGCTCTGACAGGCTCCCCATGCCTTGCCAGGCTTCTCAGCAACACCTGCCCAGATCCCTACTTTAGTAGGAATGGCGAGCAGCTGGTCAGCACTCCCAGACCTGGTTTTCCACATAACAAAGCCTGTGGTGCTTCTGGGTTGGCTTCCTCTCAGGCTGTCATCTGATTTAAGTCAAAAAAAGGATGTAAAGATAGAGTGATTTCTGATGAAAAAAATGGAAAGCATGAGAATAAACCTACAAGACATTGCTTTGACTAAAGTCAGAATAGGGGAAGAGGAAGGGAATTACTACTTCTAGAAAATCAAAAGACATTTATCAGAAGACAGTGCTGTGTATCCACCTGGCAGGAACACACAAGTTTATTTTAGTCCTGGGAAGCTGTTTCTGGATCTTTGAAATGTAACCCTTGTTACTGCAAGTTTGAGGATTTTGCTGAGTATCAGACTGCTGAACAATTCACTTTGCTACATTTTTGTCTCTTTCCTTCTTCTGCTCCCCAAGCAAGGTGTCTTTTCAAGCTCCTGCCCCCTCCCAAAATCCCGTAGTAGCCCACCAGCTTTGCCAGAAAATGCTTAGCACATTAGCAGGTTTAAGTTTCATAGTTGTAATCATTCAGAAGGCCAAAGAGCTGCATAGATTTCATTCCAGTATCCTTTCCAGCTTTTTGACAACACTTGGTGGGCAGAGTTACAAATGAAGCCCGTGGTGCAGATGAAATATGAGTTGCTGCTCTTCCCAGAGAAGCAAGTTGTGGATGTGTGGATGTGGCAGAGGGAGGAGGGCTATGAGATCAGCTGGGTGTCTGTAGTGAGAGAAGTGTGAATGGCAAGGGTAGGTTTTCCATTACATAGTGTCCAAATAAAAATGGTTGTAGTTATTGAGGTTATCTGTTCTAGAGTGAAAAAAAGGGTCAGCATTGCCTTATCCAGCATTCTCTTTAAATAAGCTGTGTTTTTTGCCCTGTTGTTTTGGCTGTCCTGGATGATTCCTGTAATTCTCTAAATTACTTCCGTAATTGCTTGTATGCCAGATTCTGCTCACAGCTACAGGAGCATGACATCAGGAACTATTCTTCCCATGTTAATGGAGTGATGCTATTTTTTTTTTCTTAATGTGGTGCAACTGAGAGCACCTCTTGGTCCCTTCTGTATTAACACCCGTTAGCAAGAACAGAGAGGCCCCCACTCTGCTGAATGGAGACAGAGAGTGGCTTATCTTTCTTGCAAATGTTGCTTTTTTGTCTGCCTGGTGTGAGGAGGCATGATGGAGCATAGGAATGTATTGTATATTTTCCATTCCTCTCCCTGCTGGTTTGGGGCAGCAAAAAATGAGAGGGGATTGGGGACCCATGAGCAAAGTGAGTGGGAGAATGCTTAATAAGCTCCTATTTTCTTGAGCATGGGGCCTGGCAGTGGCTGCAGGCAGGGCTGCAAGTGGGATATATGCAGAGAGAATGCTTACACCTACTTTCTTTTCCCAAAATTACAATACTGGAGGCTTTTGGTGTGCAAAAGCTGCTTTCAGGTTCTGCTGACTGCCTGCCAAGCTCAGGCTCAGCGCACTCTCACGTCCCCTTGCAGTAGGCTGGCTCAGGAGCTGACCCCCAATAACAGAGGGCTGATGGTCACACGGCTGAAGGACAGGACCTCACTTCTTCAGAGCCATAACCTGGTCCCAAGTCACTTCCAGCCTGGGAGCTCCTCCCTTGAGCAGGGAAAATTGACCTTTTACCTCAATGCCAGACCGTCCCTTCCAGTTCCCTTTGCCTTTTTAGCTCTGCAGGAGCTTCTCTCACAAAGGTGAGATGCTGCTGATTGTTTCCTGCACTGCTGCAGGGTCACACAGTTTCTGCTAAGTTTGCTCCTTGCCCCATTCTGGGCCTAGGTGGACTCAGCAACAGCTCTGAGCTCTGCCCACAGAGGTTAAACATGATCAGCTGGCTCCTCAGAGGCGTCCTGCTTTGTGTCAAGAAGGTGCTACTGTATTTCCTTTCCAACATTGCACAATAATGAGGTCTGAATCCATTAGGGAAGAGTGCTTGAGTGCTGCCCTGCAACGTAGCCTGTCACTACAGAGCTGTAAATACCTTTAATAACTGTTTGCATTGGTATTTCCTTGCTACAGTGCAGAACCACCCTGTAGCTCATTGGAAGTGTGTCTGACCACGCTGCAATCAGGAGGCCTTCACCAGGAACACACAGGTTTGAGTGCAGCTGAGTACAAGTTGTGTGGCAACATCCTACAAGGGCTGATCTTCAGTGTTCTCAGGATTTTTTAAAAAATCTTTGCTCATTATTTGGAGACACAGTGTGCTGGAGTGATTGGATATTCTCTCTGGAGGAAGCAAGGGCTCCGTTAGTAGTATCTACAGGGAGTAGCAGGGTTCACCTAGAATAACCAAAGAAAAAGTGCTTTGTTTGTCTGCTTTTTTTGCATACCCCTTCGTTGTCCATGGACCAAGTGACACAGTTGTTTACACCAGGTTGTTATAGTTACTATTGTATTAAAAGAAAAATCAAGAAGGAACATTCAGATTTTGCAGAATTGATAGGTTACTCCACTCTTTTTGGGTCAAGGATCTGTCTAATGCAACATACTGTCTCTTAAAAACAGACAGAAGAAGCAAAAACCCCACGTAACTCCAAGTGTTTACTTCAGTATTTCCCTGATATTGCATAACTCTACGAATGCAAGTGGCATGTTTTAAACAGGTGTAGAGTTGTGCCTCACTGCTTCCTGTATTTCAAACCATGCTATCTGATTGGAATGGGAGTGCAGGTATTGCATGCCTTGGTAACCCTGGATTATGCATTCACTGAATCTCCAGCCCCTTTGCTTTTCTTTGTCCTGAGCTGGCGTTCATTTCCATCCACTGTTCTCATCTCCTGCTGCTTATACACATGGTGCAGTCATGCACTGGGCTGAGCTCCTGCTCATGCCAAATCCACCACGCTGTTGAAGGAGGATGTTACAGTGCTGGAACCAATTGCAGCATAAAGAAGCCAAGAAATACATGAAAAAGGGAACTGTGTTTAAATCATCACATCAAATAAAAGAGAAACCCAAATAAATGTAAAGAGAACATGAAATTTTGTCTTTGATGTTCTGTGCTGGGAAGGTTTCAATCTCTTTTTAAAGCTCCTCCTCCACCCTCTTGCTTCTTATGGGATTGTATCCAATATTCCAATGTTCATGTAATGCCTTGACTTTGCTATCATTCTTCTTGGGATAATTATAGGTTAGTATAATGTACCTATTGTTCTGTTCCACAAAGCAGCACTGTCATACGGATGGCAGGGGTGAGGTGGGGGGGATCTTTGTGTGTTCTCCTGCATCCACATTGTGTCTTTAATTAGTGTTCTTTCTTGCTTTTTCTTTTTTATTTTAATTTTTTTTCCTTCCCATGGTACATGCTGAGTACTTCCCCCTCTCAGACTGTTGGTCTCTTTTCCCAGTTACAGTGGTGCCCTGCTTGTTTGGTTTTGGCTGAGTTCATTCCCATCATTGCAGGTTTGCCTTTCAGATGAAAATAACATGAAAAGCAAGTAATGAGTTACTGGTGTTTACAGAGAAAGCAGATAAATTATTCTTTCCTAAACCGTATTTGTTGGGTCTCTTGTTATCTTGTATGATTTTTCCTAAATTCAGAGAGAAGAAGAAACCTACCCTGTGCCCAAGGGCTCCACTCTGCATTTGGGCCCTGCTGCACCAGGCACTGCATAAACATGTACTGACATGGTCCCTGACTGGAGTGCTCACGTGTTTTTCTGTAACAGGATGCATCTTTGCCCTCCAGGTGCAGGTGTGGGAGACTGCTGTTGAGTGATGTACAGTGGTTTTGGTGCTGGGTCTTCTGTTGTGTTTGCCAGACAAGGTGCTGAGGATATTATTGGGTGCTTGAGAAATACTGAGGAGAGGTTGAAGAGCCCAGTTAATCTTGGTTGTTGTACCCAGGAGATGAACGTTGGTTCCTAATTGATGGAGGAGCTGTGTCATCAATAGCTCGCTTTCTATAGTTGCCGCCTCCAAGATAAATAATATTCAGAGCTGGTGATGTATTTTAATCTGTAGGTTCATCTTGATTAGATGCTGTCTATTTTCTGTAAACTGCTTTTTACTTTTGAGTCAACTAGATGGTCTGGATGGATGGTTCCTGACTAGCCCATCAAAGTATAACAGTAGTGGGCTGGTTTGTTTTTTTTTTATTTTTTCAGGACTTCACACAACTTCCTTCTCTTTGAGTAGGTTTACCAGAATGATGAAATGGGAAACCTCCAAATGATTGTGTTTTTGAAACCTGTTGTTATAAAGGAGGGGATTACAGATTTTGGAAAAATCTGGATTAAAATCTCTCTGCTAATAATAAGTGTGCCTTGAGTGCATGCAGCTTCCCTTCTGTAAATGGACACAAGTGTGTTCTGTGGTCAGAACTTGGTCTCCTCTTCTGTAGTATTTGGGCTTCCTCTTGCTCCTGATGCACGAAGCCAAAACACTTGGTTTTAACTTGAATGTTTCTTTTAAAATGCCTTACATGGCTCTTGGAAAGATCTGAAGGCTCATCCAATTTTGTCATTGCTAAGTTCTTCTGTGACAGGGAGTGACTTCTACTGTAAAGTGATTAAAATCATCAGTGTCTGTACACCTTTGCATATTTGCAAGTCTGAAAAAGCTTGGTGTCCTTCTGTGGGTGTGTGGAATGGAGTAAAACAGACTTAGTGGATGGAAGTGGACTTCTTGGGAATGTGATCTTTCTACAAGAAAAATTAACCTTTTTCATAATGATAATTTGTAGAATTTTGTCTCCAAAACAAAAGAACCAACACAGATGTACAATTTGGCAAGCGACAAATGTTAAGCAGCCAGCCTCTTTCTCTCTGGTGTAATTCCATGGACTTCAAGGGAATTACACCAGTGGCAGTGAATCTGGCCTAAAATGCCTTTGACTGATATTTGTTGGTTTCTCTCTGGTGTCCTGAGTCATGCCAAATCAGATCTGACGTTTTAGAAATGGATGAACTCTTGTGTGTTCAGTGCTGCAGGGCGAGCAACACCCCCTGGTAGGAGCACACATGCATCCACACACACATACCGAGTGCTTTCTGGGGATGTTCCCAGAACCAAGGCGCTTGCCAGGTGTGATTGCAAGCCAGCTCTGGCTGTGTTGTGTGTGTTGGAGAAGCACAGGGATGTTCCTCACAACTGCTGCTTGCCTTGTGCTTGCTTATTGTATTTCTTCTTTGTATCCTGAGGTGGGAACCACAGGTTAATCCTAGTCAGATCCTGTAAATGTTTGCCCCTGTTGGACCAGACCCAGAAAAATTCCTCCTGCTGGCTTCAGTGTATTTACATACCACAGGTCATTACAAGGTGGTGCTCACCTTTGTATTCATTCCCACATGTCTAAGCAGAGATATTAGTCCATTTTTTTTTCTCCAGTATTTCTTCTATTTTCTAGGTTACTTTTTTTTTAAGAGATAAGAAAGCGAAAGGAGTGATCCCCATGGGTCCTGACATCTGCTACAGTCATTCTTCCAGACTCAAAGGAGATTTAGGGAAAGAGAGGAAACAGTCTGGCTGCAGTCTCTTATTGTTTCTCTTTCGTGGGCCTCCACCCTGCACCCTCCTGGGCCTGCAATCCACTAACTAGCTCCTCCTGACTCCAGCTGTCATTTTTCCTTTTTATCTATTCCTCTCTCAAAGAACCAAATGTCATCTCTTGTGGTTCCCTTAGCTGGGGTCAGAGACTCCTTTATGTGCATTACGCTGATCAAGGATTTTTAACTGGGAATGAGAGCAGTAATCAACTGCATGGTTGGGGAAGGGGAGAGATTAAATCTGAGAATTGCCAGTGATTGCCCCACGTGAAGAACAGCAAGCAGCTAGCACAACACATGCTATCATTATGCTCTTATGATTATTTTATTCCCTCAGTGACAGTAAAATGCTATCTATAGCAGAAAGGTAGGACAAAGTCCACCCTTGTTTAGTCCTGTGGTATTCAGTGGTTTTCTGTGGGGTAGAATTGGGAACAATTAGATTTACTATTTGTAGTGACTCATGTTTTCAGGACCCTCTACCTGGGAGATTTCAAGAAAGGGAGATGGGAAATCAAAGGTATGTTTGTGATCTCAACTGAGAGGCCATTTTTGTTCAGAAAAGAGCAGCCATTTTTATATCCACCCTTGACTCTAGCTGTGGGGAAGTCATTGGAGGGTGTTATGGGGTGGGACTTCTGCTGTGTCCTGACACTTCAACTTTGTCAGCAAGTTTTGGGGCGTGATGGCTGAATAAAAGTGGGGTGAATAAAACACAGGAAGGGTTCCTGATGCTGCTTCAAGCTCTGCCCATGATTTATTTTTCTGATTTGCTCAACACAGAATAAAGCTCAGGGACCACAACAGTTTGCAAACTTTAAGTTTCACAGTCTGTGAAGGCATAAGTTACATGATGAGAATTACCTTTGGATTGATTAATTACTTTAATTTTAGTAGCCTGAACTGTCCCCTTCAGTACACCCTTTAAAAAGTCTTGTCAGTCCCTCTAAAATGTCCTCTGTTGTTACAGAGCTATAGGAAGAATAGTACAAAGTGTCCTGATTCTCCTTGTGCACTGATGTAAGTCAAGAGTACTCTGAAGTACACAGGAACTGGTTCAGTCCTCTTCTAGAAAAGCATTTTCTTCATAAGAGAAAATCAGGCTGTAGTTAGAGTTGGTTTATTTGAGGGAGACCTTCTGGTGGAGAAAGAGGTTTCCCTCAACTCAAATTGCCAGTTTTTGCTAAGATGTGTGCTAGTGTCTAACATACTAGTATTATTCTGGTTTTATTATCTAGGCATTTGACAGTGATTTTGTTAATGCTTTCAAAATATGTTCCTTTCTTAGCAACTCCAGCTCCTAGAAGCTGGGGACTACATGAAATTTCCAGTTTTATTGTGAAAATTTCTGTCTCTGCCAGCTGTAGAAATATATACAACTAAAATAACCTATCAGTTCAGAAACAGGGCCCAACTCATGATTTTTTGAGTGGTTTCATTTGGAAATATTGTAAATACTTCACTGCCTTGAAAGATGAAAATATGAAAATAACCTGGTTTAGTGGAAGGTATCCCTGCCCGTGGCACACCACAGGAAGTAGATTATCTTTAAGGTCCCTTCCAACAGAAATCATTCTGTGATTCTGTTAAATTCCAGGTATGGGTTGTAGATGGAATATAGGAAGAAAGGTGGGAATACCAGGATAAAAAAAGGCTTATTTCCCATGGGTCAGGGGCTAAGCTTCTTGAACTTGGACTTAGTCTCTTTCCTGCCTGCTTTTCCAGTTAAAACAGGTGTGCCTGAATCTCAAGTTTAAGATGGAACCTATTGGTAAAGATCCAATCAAATACTACGCTGTAAAGCTTCCAAATCTGGGCAGATGTGGAATTGTGTCCTGACCCGACTTTTCCCACTTCCCTCTACCATGATGGTTCAGCTTTATCATTTGGAATGGGCTTTTATATATATATATATATATATATTTTTTTTTTTTTTTAAAGTCTGATCATCCCTTGTACGCATTGTGATATGAAAAGAAGGATGGATAGGGGGAATCCACAGTCCTAGTGATTTGTTATCTACTGTCTTCTTGGTCTCCTTCTTTGCTTTTCTCTGTAGCATGGGATGTGGATCACCTCCTGACATGGTCTAAGCAAATTTGCCTCACAAATTCCTTGGAATTTTGCATGCTTCAGAACACTGGTGATGCCAGTTTTGTCTTTCTTGTGCAGGTTATAGGACTTGAGGGTCCTGGTAATTTATTTCTTTTACTATAGATCCTAAGTGTTTTTAGAATACTGGGAATTTGTACCCTGGTTTTGTGGACCTTTGTGTGCTAAATGTCTTGTATATTATTTTGTGGGGTTGGTAGAGACTGGGCTCCATTTTTTAGTTTGTAATTTCCAGTCCTTTGTTGTTCAAAGACACACAGTCCCTGCTGTGTGCTGTTCCATTTACTGCTCCCTTTTCAGTCTTTTCTTGCCATCTTTCCTTACTTATTCAAATGTGTCATTCCCAATGGTATTGCTGTTTTGTTCAGTGGGAGCCATGATTAAAAGTTTCCCCACTGGACTGATTTGATTTGATACCTGTCTTTTCAACCTCACAGTCTTTGAACAAATCCCTCAGTACATAGGCAAATACCAACACCAATGCTGTGGCTTCATTCTTCTTCCATCTTGTGCAGCTTTTTACCTTAGTAAAGTAAGTGTAAATCTAGGAGAAATCAAAACAGAGTTCTCGGTCTATGCAAGCTTTAATGGCAACCAAATGTACAATGGTATGGGGAAAAGATGTTTCTGAAGTTCACATTCAGGCCTTAAGCCCAGACTGAAGGTGAATTGTAATTTGTCATAATTTACCTGTTGTTACAATATTAAATGCTTTACAAAAGCTAGTTGTATTGTTTCTGCTTCCACCCTTAAAATTTTTTTTGTGTTGTTCCTCTATTCAAATGTACAGACAGTTGCAATCACATGGAATGATATTACTGCAGTAGCCATTTGGTCCTTCAGGACATTATATAAACATATTCCTCAATGACTATAGAACATGCAACCCTGAAGGAAGCAGATAATTGCAGAGACAAGCTGTATTTTTACTGCCATTTTTGGAGCCCTAACAACTCTCTAAAAGATGGATATTGCTAGAACTTAGTCCTCTTTTTTTTCTGTAGAACCAGGTGTTCTGGGATTCTTCTCCAGTATTTTATCAAGGTTATCTCCTTTAAGTAGGCAGAATTATAGAAAACAGAGATCAAACAAACCTAAGCACAAGCATGCAGCATAAAGATTCTGTGAAGTGTCAGATTTGGGATATTAAAAACAATCTTAAAACATGTCATCCTATAGTAAATTATAGCCATACCGGTTATCACCTCAAAATCATCTAGGAATTTTTGCCACAGATGCTTTCCAGATGCTGCAGCAGTTTCCAGCTGATTCTCCACTTTTGAATGCACCAGACAAAACTGAGAAATCTCATCAGCTGATGGACAAACTTTTGAAGGGTAAAATGGAGTAGGAGTTCTTAGTAGGAACAGACATAGTTTCGTCTAAGATGCCACTGGCTGAAGACACAGATGCCAGCTGTTTATCAGCTGGCTTCATACTGAAGGTTTGTTTTAGTTTAGCGTGCTCTGCCTTGGACTTGCCCTCTCTTTCCTTCAGTCTTCTGGCTTGCTAGACCAAAAGGGGGAGAGAAAAAAGAGAGCCATAAACTTATCATTTGTATAAGTGTATCATTTTCTTATAATTGAACTTCTCTCTGGCAAGAAGTCACATGAAAATCAAGTGATGAGATTCCCCCCGTTCTGCATTACCCCCCCAACAAGAACGACCTGGAGAAGCTGTATCTCCACACATAAAATGTCAAATGAACACCAGGCATTCTTTGTATTTAAAACCCATGTGTGTTTCTGTAGCTCCTCTTAAGTAAGGTACTCAAAGTCATTCATGGCAGCCTTATACTCAAGAATCCATGTGGCAGAGATTAATTTATAAATATATGCAATCTGTGTATAGGCAATGCTGTAGATGAGTGATAGTCAAACCTGAAAAGTTTGCTTCTTGAATGGGCTGAGAGGGAGCAGTGTGATCAGCAGGGCGTGGTACCCGATGCTGTGCTGTGGTTGATGCTTTGCCATCACTGTTGCATGTTGATGGTGAGCTGTGAGCAGGTGCTTTAGTGCACTGTCAGATGGTCACACCGTGATTAGCTTGTACAGCTCTGCAAGTGTGTTTTCTTCCTGACTGCTGCAGAGAAGAGCTGCTTTCCATCTCTCCATCTTTGTGCTTCTCTCTTTGACTACATCAGAGTAAAGAACAATGACTTGTTCTTTGAAATATTGGCTAAGCCTGCTTGTTTGTTGAGCAGAGGCTCTGATTAAGCTACAGATTCCTTCAGAACTCAGATGTGATGTTTTAAGGAACTCAGGCTGAGCTATGTAATACATTAGATTGTTTTGCATTTTCTGCAAGAAGTGTCCTGTGTTTCATTGAGTCACATGGTGCTGTCTCCTAGTTTTTATGCTGAGAAAAATTTAGTGTGTAACTGATGAGTGTATGTTATACAAAAACTCCAAAGAGGATCTCGAGAGCTTTACTTTCATAACCCTCACTAAAGAAGATTCGATTTTTTAGCGTTCCATGCATTTGGCTTGTGGTTCTCTTTCGGGAGAAGAGGGGACACTTTGGAGAGCAAGAAGATCATCATTCTGTTGTTCAAGTGGTACAGCCAATAGTGCTGCTATCAAATAATCACAGTTCCCAAGCTAACCACAAAGGAGATCACCCCGCAGAGGGCATTTACCTGCCTGCTTTGTGCTCAGAGGATTCATCTATGCATGATAGTCCTTGGAAGAAGACTTCCATGCTCTCCTTACATGTGATCTTTTTGCAGATCCTTTATTTTTCTTCTCTTCTCAACTCCTGTCCATGGAGACACTCTCCCGTTCCCCCTCCCATTGCCTTGGAGCTGTTTTGTTTCTCCTGATGAATGTCAAGCGTTTTGGGCCTGCAGCCCTAATGGGTGGGGGCTAAGACTTGCCTCTGCCCCTGAGACACAGTGGAGCCAACTAAGATGGGTTATTTTAAATTGTGTGGTGACAGGCCTTTTTTTCCCCCTCCCTTTTTGTTCCTAGAGGATAGCTGGGGAAGTTTGCTGTGCCAAGTGGTTGGAATGTGTTTTTTTCTCCTCTTCCTCCCCCTTCAAAACAAAAAGAGAAAACTTTATTCTGTGAATTCTGTTAATTGGGGAACATAAATCCAAACTAGTGCAGCATTGCTGGGCCTAGGCAGCTATTGAAGTTTAATGAGGGAACAGCAGCTTTCTCTTGCCCCCCCCTCTTAAGCTCTCCCTACATCAAACTCTTTCTTGTGGTGCCATCCTGTTCCTATGCGAGTATGGGAATGCCCGAGAGAGTGTGTGCATTTGTCCAAAGTTCTCATGGGTCTGAATGCAATATGTGACTCCTTTAAAGTAATGCAGCCAGAGTGAGGCATGGACATTATTCCAGGCTGAAGTTAGTTGTAAGAAAAAGAAAGAGAGATTCCTCTGGGTTCCTGCCCTAAGTGGCTGCAAGCCCACTGAGGGAAATCCACTCTGCAACAGAGATTTAATCCTTTATGTGCCCTGACCATATGTTTTGGACTTGATCACAGGGTTCCATGATGAATGTTATATGACTTTTTACTTCTCGTGTCAGGCCTGGTATTTTCTCAGAACCTGATAATGAAGTATTTCCTTGTCACTACTGACTGGCTGAAGAGATATCTCATTAAGTCCAAAATAGAAAATAAGAGTCCATCTCCTTGTTCTAGCTGTGGTAATGGGAACAAATTGGTTCCCATCAGTTTGTCCTGGATGTAATGGAGTCCCTAACACAAAAAGCCAACCTGAGAGGACCTTAATCAGAGCATGGATGGGAATATAATTAAACTGAGTGTAATAACATATACTTTAGCGAAGATAGACTAGTTCATCTGAAATGGCTCTGAGTGAATGCCAAAAGCAAAAGCTTCCCTTTGGCACTGATGTTTTAAGAAGAAAAGCAATTCACATAGTGGTGGAAAGGTAGATGGGAAGGGTAACAGGAAGAGAGCTTAATTAGAGGGCCCTGTGAGTCCCAAAATTTATTAAAGCCAATGCTGACTGGCTTTGAGATCTGCTGCAGTAAAATAATAAAACTTACCCTCAGGTAAAAATGCTTCTTATGGTGGTGCAAGACAACTGTTCATCTTGAGTTCTGGATAATATAATATTACCACACAGGGTATTTTAACCTGCTGGTAATATTTTACTGCTTTTGCCTGCTAGCTCATTTATGTAACATTAAGCATTAAAACTCTTATTTTTATCAACTTCGCCAAGCAATTTTATCAACTGCTGCTGATGCAGCACTGGAAGTCTGGGAAGAGCTGCTTGCTTTTGCTTTGAGAGATGGGATGTAAGGTTAGAGGGGGTGGATGGTGATTGCATGAGCAATGCAGGTCAGGTTACTGTTGGATTCCTCTTGCAAGATAAGTGAGAGCCCTCTGAAAGGTAATTATTGGAAAGCATAAATTCTTGAGATAACCTGTCCAAGAAGAAATACTGACAGGAGCAGAGGCCATGTGTTAAAGGCTAGCCATTACTCCAGGGCAATGGGCTAACCTCTCTCTCCCTCTTTTTCTGTAACCTCTCCTTGCTCTGACAGTTGACTCCTGCAGTTCTTTTCCTTCAGTTACTTGTCAATCTTTTTCTTGTCCTGTTTATAGCCCACTGTGATGCTTGTCTCCATTCTGTACTAATTGGGGTGCAGACAAGTGGAGATGCTGTATGCAGTTTAGTTCCATGTCCAAACTCTTGTTTAGTCATTGTCTTTGCTTGTCATTGTTATTGTCATTACAGTGTTCAGGTAGCTTTTACAGGATTATCTGAAAAAAAGAAAGGTTACTTTTGTATTTCTTTAACAGATTTTTATATAGAAGAGATTCAACTAGCTTTCAGCATGACATGGTGTCAGCTTTGTCTCTGAACCAAGAGAATTGCTGGATAGCAGTTGGGGAAGGAAGTCTTGCAGAGTGAGAAAACAAATTTCAGAGGAAAAGATGGAGCAAAACCGGGAAATAAGAAAAGTGACTTCTCTTTCTCTATGGCTTTGTTATGCAAACTCTCTGTGTCTCATCTGTAATGTAGAGATAATGATATCTACCCAGCTCCTATTTCTACTGGTTGATTGATTAATGACTGTCTCATGATCCCTAGATTACACTTCTGTGACCTGCAGCTTTAACTACTGCAGTGTATTACATACAGAAAGAAAATGGAACCAATGTGTTAGCTCTGGCTAGTTCCAGCTGGGAAAACATGATAAACTGACCTGAACAGCCTTGCCCACGTGTATCTGCTTCTAAGACCTCATTCTAAAAGTGCACTGAAGCATGTGCTCTCTGTTCAGCTGCCATCTCTGTTCAGCAAGACATTCAAGTATCTGCCTAACTTTGAATTGGAGGGGACTTGCACACTCAATAATGTGCTGTGCTGAGCTGGGACCTGATGCTTGGTCACATGCAGGGTTTCATCACAAGTGTTTGAAGACCTCAGTCAACACACGGGGTCAAAAGTGACTCTGAGGTCTGCCCTAGCATGATGGGGATATGCATTAAATAGCTGGAGTCTTTCAGACTTGCCAAAACAGTTAGGTATTTAAGCAGAAGAAAGGATTGTTATTTTGCAGTGATAATTGCAGCGAAACAATATTGCAGGCTTTGCTAATTGTTAAGTGAATTACAAAGCTTTTCTGTTTAATTTAACTGTTCTACAATAATAACCACCTCAATCTGATACTTGAATTAAGGTGGTGTTGAGAACAGGAAGCAAGGCAGAAGACAAAGAGGTGCAAGGAAAGTCCATTTGTATGGGGACAACCATCAGATATTTGAGTTTCTGAAAGCTGGTTGTGGCAAGTACATTTTCTTGACTTTATTAAAGAGTTCCTCTTGGGTGCTGCATAAGTATCTACAGAAACCAGGGCACAGGTGTTCGAAACATCACTCCTCAGAGTTATATGTTAGTATTTGCAATGATGGTTTGCTCTGCTCCCATGGGATGTGCTCCAGGTGCAGAAGATCCTGTGCCTAGACCTTTGAGTTAGTTCCAGTGTGCTCTTAATACAGGGAATTCTTTATGCTGGGGGAGCTGTGAGATGATGTGTTGGATGCATCTGTTTCACCTCTTACAATTTTTATTGTTACTTTTTGAGGAGTAATAATGATACTTCAGCAGAGGAATGACTGTAATCTGCCCTACTTCCATTTGTGGGTAGAGCTGGGGGAAGGAGGTGAGAAAAGGAAATCTAATTCACAGATATCTTGGGAATTCCCCTATGTAGCATGAGTCAAGTACATTCCTGCTGTTTGTCTCCAAGGCCAGTAGATTTATACAAGTAACAGAATGATCGTTCCTGTGTATTTAAGAGAAATAATAACTCAAAGAAACATAACTTTAGTTATCTAGGCATGAGATGACTTTATAGAGAACAGAAAATATGATTTCCTGTTTTGATAATTATTGACTGGGTACAGAAGATTTTAGTGTTTTCTTACATGTGTATTCAGTTTGTCGCACATAGATTGTGACCAAGGATCTGAAAGTGCTACCCATTCAAGATTTGTAACTTCAAAGTATTGGCTCCAGCTGATTTTTTTCCCCTGACCTCAGAGGTGAAGTAAAGACTGACCTCAGAGGTGAAGTAAACTCTAATAATTCTGTGGTTTTATGTTAGATCTATATACACCTCTGCTTTGCTACTTGTGTGATCATTTTCACCTGTGCAAATAGGATTGTTTCCTGGAGTGGCATTTCCTTTGCAGCAGGAGATACAAGGTTCCTACAAGAGACAAGTCAGCAGAAAAATGTGAGCTTACTAACTCTTTCTAGTCAAAGGACAGGAAGTACCTAAAATATTAATGTAATAACAGTTCAGTGTAGTGGGGAAGCTTGCATGCCATTTAGGAACATTTGTACTACTCTTCTGCTTGAATGTTTATTTTAAACTCCTTTAAATTATGCCACCTGGATTGAATGGCATTGTATATTTGTCTACTAAATAACTGCACAAGGTGGCAGTTCTGAGAGGGCTAACAGATTCAGCCCAGGACCATGCAGTAGAGCTTGGACAGCTGGGACTCTGACATGGCTTAAAGCATCGGGCAAAACCCCATGGTCTTTCCTGGCATCTCACTGCCGGTGGAGCTCTGGTAGAGATATGTAGCTTCATGAAAGATGTGATACTTAGAGACACATGGAAAGGAATGCTCTTGTCAGCTTAGCTGATGTCATTGGGGCCAATGATGTAACTGAAGTAGTAGGGAACAACTTCTATTTGCATTTGTTGTGTCTCCCAAGAGGGCTGTGCTGGTTGAGTGACCTAGCTGTCACCACTGATGGTGTGGACAGACTTCTTCCCATTGCAAACAAAGAAGTGTGCAACTTGAAGACTAACCCAAGCTGGTGGTACTGCTGGAGATAGCTCTGGTGGCAGAAAGGGTTTTGTGAGCTTGCCCTCAGCTCTTCTGGGCAATGTCAGCTGGGTTTGCTCGAACAGATCGAACGGCCTTGCTTGAACTGAGTCAGGGAGCGCTCACACAAATATTGCCACTGGCAGGAGGTGTGGGAGCAGTAAGCTCTAGGAGACGAGCAGTGAAAAGCAGCAGGGTAGGAGGGAATGGGTGATATTTTTAGCTGGCACAGCTAGAGCTAGGAGAGGATTTCTGTTCATGATCTGAGCATCTTTTTAGTACAGGCAGTGCCTGAAGTAATGCACACGATTTATTATTGAGGTAAGTGTAGGGTGTTACCCGTGTTCTGCAGGGGAACTGTTAAAACTACAAAGGAAGTCACGGCAGAGTAATTTGTAGAAGTCTGGTTTGCTGTCTTCCTGGTGCCAGCTTGAGTGATAGATGATGGTTTTTACCAGGAATGCAAAAGATAGGATCACTGTGGGAAATCAGAACCATGGGAGCTGAGTGGACAGACTTTGTCTTTGACTACATCTGGCCCATAAGACTATTGTTGCACTAAGCCAAACAGAATTCTGGTGACCCCAAGCCCCAGCAGCTTGAGTCTTTTCTAAAAATATATATAAAGAAATCCCTTAGATGTTGTCATGTCCAATCTAATACTGTTGCTGAAGTTTTCGTGAGTTCATTCCTTTAGTAATTGGAGAGAATTTTTGACCTTTTAGGGGAGGTTAGGACCAAGCTGAATTATGAGTGCTGTCTTCAGACACAAAAGAGGTCTAGGTTATTACCTTTCACACCTGTTGTTCATTTAATTGGATGATGCTGCATCTCTTTAAAACAGAAACTCTGGCCTGAGAAAGAATAGATGCTCTGAGGTATCCCCAAGGAGTCTGCCTCTGAGATTAACCTAATTGGTCACTGTGCTGAGTCTAATAGAGATTGTATGCAATGTCTGTGTCTGGAAACAACTTAAGTAGCCTGATGTATGACATGGAAACTGCTGCTGATGTCTCTTCATGGAAATGAAAGTAAAGTGAGAGGAGATGTGGACAAATTACCACATACACTGTAGTATAATTGTTCACAGTCCAGTGTATTTGAATGGGGCTGATAACTTAATCTTCTGAAATACCTAATTTCATAAGTACACATCAGCTTGTACCATACACAGACACCTCTTGTATTCAGCCAACAAATCTGCATGTTAACAGCTGAATGAGATGGGCAGAATGATCCCACCTTTTTGGCTTTAAAAACTGGGGATGTGGCTGCAGGCCCTGAGCAGGGTCATGCACAGCTGCAGGAAGTGGAGCATCTCTAGTTCCAATCCTTATTCTTGCACAAAGATGGCTGCAGCTCTTCACCCTGAAAGCCAGATTTTTGTCAGCAAGATACCATCATGTACCACACTCTTCTTGGCAGTATTAACTTGTGCTGCTGTTTCTTTTCTTTAAATGGAAATGCCAGCAGAGCTCTCATACTTCTACAATACCTGTGATGGGGCTAATCAGATCAATTTTCCTCAAATTGTAAGTTAAGCCTACCTTTTGTCATTTTTCTTCAAAGACAGACTTTTTGCATGAGATGATACCTGTAGTTTCACAGTGGATTAAATTACAGCCTAAGCCTGTTTCCAGAGTAGTGAATGTAGCTCACTCTACGAGGCCGCGCTCTCTGTTACGAATCAGCATCACACCGTGACTCAAGCAGTGAGTACCCTGTTGATTCTGGCCACAAGTATCCAGCAGGGGTTTCCAACCCATCAGGGGAAGTCTTCTGGTAAATACCTGCAAAAGAGGATTTCTTTGCCCTTCTACATAGAATGCTAATGCTGAGTGCTTGGAGGAGGGTGCTAAAAAACCTCACATTGCTTTTACACTGATTTGGGATTCAACCTAGACTTGTAGCTCAGGGCATCTTCTTGTCTGCTGTAATGTCTGGGCTGTGCCAGTGCTGATTCAGGAGCTTGTCATCAGCTCTCTGATGGCTCCTAATCTCTTGAACCACATACGCTCTCCGCACCTGCCACAGAGCAGTGATCAAGTGCTAGAAGCTTGTCTGTTTTGACCTGTCTGCATGAGTTCTTCCAATGAAAGGCATTAACTCTCCTGGAAAGTCTTTTGTTTACACTTGGATCATTGCTGCTCCAGCAACACTGTCTGCTTTGTATACTGTTTTGTGGTCTGATTTGTGTAGTCTACCTATTACCAAAAGAGTCCTGCTGGCCATTGTTTCTCTGACATTGTTTTCCAGGCTGGGGAAAGTTATACAGTCTTCCTGTTGTCCATCAGGTGAAATTACTCAGTATGCATAGAAATGAAATAGCTGCCTCAATGACTCTGGCTCTTGGAGAGTGTAGATATGTGTTTAGAAAGCTGCCAAGTTTATGTTAAAAAACTGAGAGCCCAGAAAGTTTGAGTCATTCTGTAGCACATCTGGAAATCCTGTTTTGCCTTTGCTCACGTTCACACCCCTTACATCATTAGAAAATGTTGTGTAGGGACAGATGCAATGGACCACTATGAGAAAACCGAATCTGCACATTCCTGCACTTACTGGCTTGCCATTAGAGTTTGTGGTAGGATTTTGAGCAGTCTGTTATGCTTCACCTAACACCAGGAAAGCTGATCTCTATTCCTGTTGAATCTCCATGTCCTACCTTTATGCAGTTGCAAAGGGTGCATGCTTGTAGCAATTAGGCACTGCCTATAAACTAGTAATTCCAGAGAATGCAGCCAAAGGAGGGGCCTAGCCAGCCTCTTGAATATGTCATATTTTCTTTTGCTTGGATTTTTGATGAATGTTATGTTAGCATCTTGCAACGTAATGTGAGGATGAGCAAAGCAAAATGCTTTATCTCTTCTGGGAAGATGCTCTGGAGCTAAGGGTCTGCTGTCTGAAGATGTTACAGAAGCCTGGTGATACTGGACTCTGTTAAGTACAGGTTTCCAGGTGCATCTGGGCATAGAAAGGAGGAGCAGATGCTCAAGCAGCTTGAAGTTAGTTCACTGTGACCTTCGTGAAAGTCAGTGGTGTTTCAGAGTCTCTAAGGAAAAGGCATGAGGACAGGCAGGGGACTACCAAGTTCTTTGGCTTGCTTTGTGACAGGGTAAGTACTACAGTTTTGCAACTAGCTCTGTCTTTGTTGCTGATCTTGCCTGAGGTAGAGAGTCAGAGTAGGCCTGGCCAGATGGGAGAAACACACATGAGCAAGGCTGTACTGCAGCTTGAGAAGGGAATTATGCTGACTGGAGAGAGAGAGGGGAAGGCCCTTTTGGTGATTGTGTCTGTAAGATAGTCTACATTAATAGTGCTAGTGCATAGTTTGTAATGCTTCCCACTTCCAATCAGCCTCATTCCAATCTCTTCTGACTTCAGCCTCTGCCAGCTATGCTACCCTTGCTTTCAACACTGAGAGGTTTGGGAGATGCTGTCAGCATGAGGGGGAAAAGATACATAAAGCTGCATGTCATCAATGTAATGGCTGGCATTGCTGCCCAGATACTTCATCATATTCCCTGAAGGTTTTGCATAGATATTGAACAGAAGCGGCTGAAGAATTGAGCCCTGTGGCATTCTTCGTGTCACAGGTCATAGAGGGAAGGAGCAGCTGCCTGTCAGGGGCCTCGTGGGACCTGCTGGAAAGGAATAGTATAGCCAGCTCAGTGCAGTTCTCTTAACATTTGCCAAGACACATAGCTGTCCGAGGTGGTCTCCAATGTTGCAGGCAACTGATAACTCAGGTCATGCCTTCATGATTTCTTAGTCTCTGTTTAAGTCTCTGTTCTGTTTGTGAGAAGGCCTAAGACCTCACTGATGCTTTATTTCCAGAGTCATTCACGAGTGTCTCCAAAAGGAGAGCAAAAAGTATCTTCTGAAGTTGCATTGCATCACTTCTCTCATACCACTTCTCAGATCTCACCCAGTTTGAAACTGGATGGCAGTGCTGCTGAAAAACAAGTTCTGAATTAAAAGGTCTTTTTGGTTGTCCTTGCTGTTCATCACAGTGTCAAATGCTCTAAGATGTAAGACTAGAGGCTAGATGTATAGTAAACAAAAAGACCTCCATGGTCTTAAGGAAAGCAAGCCCACATTTTTGATTGTGGCTGAGGACCATTGCAAACTGTAGAAGTCTGTTAATGACTAGCCATTTCTTCCTGTGCTATCAGGTTTTTACTTGCCTAGTCATGTAGTGAGCATGGGTTTAGAGGGAAATGACTAGAAAGAGGCCTGGTCTCAAGAACTGGAGACAATCTGGATTCATACTCAGAGGTATCTGGTGGAAATTTAAGAACTGCACTTAAGGAAGACTGGTTGTTATACAAGTTTTCCTGGGGTGATGTGGACCTGTAATCATTGTTGAGCATGGTTGATTCTAAGTCTTCAGCAAGTGCTCACTTCCTCTGGGTGCTAACCTGAATTGTGTTAGGCACTGCAGGAGGGGCATGCTAGATTCTGCCTATTTTGTAGCTGTTATAAAAGGTGTAAGTACACTCAAAAATATGTGACTTTGCAGGATGGAGTGTGAAGTAGTGGTGGAGAGCTGCTCTGCTGCTTTCAGGGCCCATCAGGATCCCTTGTCAGCACAGAAACATCTTGAACATCTGGAGTGAAGTCAGGCTCTTGGTCCTTGTTGCTAATTTATGGGCTTATAAGACAGGCAAGTTCTTGGGTTTCTTTCTTTTCTTTTTTTTTTTCTTTCTTTTTTTTTTCTCTCATTGAAGGCATGCCTAGACAGCTGAGTCATGGCACTAGGTACTATACAGAGAAGTAGTAAGTTGGGGTCTGCTCAGAAACTTTATGGTCTAGTTAGAGCTAGCAGGCAAAGATGGAGGGAAGAATTGTTCTTCCTTGACTTTGTTATTAGCTGACCTGATTCCATGATAGAAAACCTCTGTTTCTTAACACTTAAAAGAACAGCAACCTCAAGGAAGTCACAGAGTCTGATTTTCCATGCTGGTGCTTGCTGTCACGGCAGTGTCCACCTACCTGCAAGGCTGCACAGAATTGCACCAGGCTCACACCTCTGTCCCAGCACCCACAGGGCTGCTGGTGCTTTCAGAGTGCTCACCTCCCTGAGCTTCCACTGCTCTCAGCCTGCTGTTTAGTTTCACTCCTGCTTTTTTTCACAAATAAAGAGCCCCTAACCTTTTCTAAACATTTACCCCTCCTATGCAGCTTTGCAGGAGTATGCAATAGCATAGGTTGTTCTTTTCCAAGGGATCTTTTATCAGTCAGCCAGAACCAGGTTATTGTAGAGTGCATGGGTTGGTATGTAAGTGCAAAGCCTGTGTGTATGCCAGCAGTGTCCCTGGCACACCTGTCCCAAACATCTGGGGTTTCACTTGGGACTTTGTGCTGAAGGGCTGTGTGTTTTTCACAGTGTGCTGACAACTGTATTCTGTATTTCCAGTTGTGCTGCTTTCAGTATGATTTGCCTTCCTTGTCCAGCAGTTGTTCATGTCTGCTCCTTGCTTTCTTTTTCCCAGCATCTTTAAAATCTGCACATATGCTGATGATTTTGTGTCATTAATATCAATCTAGACAAGTCTGTGTGACCTTTAATTCCCCTGTCCAAAGGGAAGAATTGACCCTTGCAGTCAGTCACAGCACAGCACTGACTCATACATACTTTTCATAAAAATAATGAGGAAATTCCCCAAAGTTTTTACAGATACTTTTTCAGGAGTTGAAATGGAAGTCTTCCATAGCAACACAGTTTGGGAAAACTATGAAGCATGTAACAGATAATTAATCTTTTTTTCTGTCATATGATACATTTTATAATATTCATTTTTTTTCTGTTCTTGTATCTCACTTGCTCAAACTCAACAGACATGTTTGAGTTTAATTTGAGCTCTTGTGCTTTCCAGTCTTATTCTGACCCTTGTCTGTTCTCCAGCTCCACTGTAAACCTCCTGGGAGGGGGCTGGGATTTGTCCCACCTCCTTTACTCTGCAATGATGAACACAATAGGACTGTACTTCCCTTTTTCTGCCCTGATTTTAATATACTTTCTGGTTTTTCCTGCATAAGGTAAAACATGTTGTGTTTAGATATGTAGCACAAAAAAGAAAAATATCTCTAAGTTTGAAGTTCTATTAAAAAAAAAACAAACAACTAACTGAAGTTTGGAATGAGTCAGAATCCCTCCAATAAAGACTAATGGTAAAACAAAACAACTAGGCACCCAAAAGTAATTTCAGGGAAGCTGTTTACCACTGACCTTTGAGTGTCACAAGGAAATACCATTTCTTTACTTTCATATATTTGATTATTTGTCACTTAAAAAAAATTCATTTATAATTAAGACCAGGGCAATTCCTCAAGGTCTCAGTATCTGAATATCTTTCCAGTGAAGACTTAGAGAACTGCATTTTTTTGATCATGCTTGCTGTAGTGGAGCCAAGGCAAGTCTTCTTAAAATATGGAGATGACTGAATACTTCTAAATTGTTATTTTTCTTTCAGGCAAAATTTGCATATTTGAATTTTTCGAGATAAATGTAATGAAACAGCTAGACTGCAAGATTTTGTCAACAGTGAATTTGACCCATTAGCTTGGTTGCTTCTCTGCAATTAGGATCTCAAACCCTCTTTTCTCCCTCTTAGAAAAATCTGAAATTTACTCTACTTGATAGTGTGATTTAAAGCCAAATATTTTACATTTGATGACTTATAGTTATTTTCAGTCTTTGAGCAAGGTGGAAACTGAAGCAATCTCCAGTCAGATCCTGTATCTGGGTTGCTGAGATGTTTTTGTTAATACGGATGCTTTGTGGTGTGCATATTCTAATGACTGAAGTGATTTTTGGCATAAGGAAGACTTATGCAGTGGTGGCAGTTTTTTACCACACAGCTATGCTTTTCTTTCCAGTATACTCCTTAGAGTTAGAGCATATGCCTGGTTTAATATAGAAGGAATCTGACATAGCTCTGAGGAAGCTCAAGTGTTTGTGGAAAGAGCTGTTAATCTTTGATCAACTGGGGTCTCCTTGTTACTGACTTTGATTACACAAGTGTACAACTTTAATTACAGCTTTTAATAAGATTTCATTTCTTCCTAGTCACATTCTTTGTATAGTAGAGCAGCTTATCTTTTCCTTTCTCCCCTGCTCCCTTTCCCTTCCCCCCCTTGCCTTTTTATGGAAAAGGGCATTTGAGGTCATTGCAGGGGATTCGGTGTCCAGAGGGATCCTGCTGCACACGCTCAGCCCATGACTTTACCCTCCACTCACTTGCACAGCCCAGAGAGCTCTCTCCTCCAGCTGCCCTCCAAATATCCCTGCACTGCCAGCTGCCCAGGAGCTGGTGGTCAGCAGGGGAGGACAGGTCTGAGAGGCACCATGTTCACACGGACGTTCACTGCTGCACAAAACCTCTGAAAAACCCTTAGGAAGTCTCTGTAGCTGAGGAATGTTCTGATCTCCCCATCAGAACTGGGTAACCTGAGACTTGGGTAAATTAAGTTCTGATCATCAGAGTAGAGAAAGGGAAACTTGAGGTGCCTCCTTTGGTCAAATTTGCTGTATTTATGCTCTTCCCCAAGCCTCTGCTTTTGGCCCCTGTCAGCTATAGGATATTGATCCAGTATAGCCAAGACAAAAAGACTTTGACTCCCATTTAAAGCATAAGATACAACTGAGGAGTCACTTAAAAGATGTGAGTCACAAAAAAGATACAGATAGTAAAAAAACAGAGCAGTTTGCACTGATTTGACATTCAGAGGTGTGCAAAATTTGAAAATGCCAGTTGTGCCTACGGAAGAGGATAGTGGGGAAAACAACTAATACAACCGCAAAGGGAGCTCCTTTTATCTCTGTGCCTGCATCCCTTTGGCTCACTTGCTCTTTTTGCTATACTCTTTTTGCACACTAATGAATATCAGAGTCAGAGCAAGTTATGCCATCTATCACTCTGCTCCTGTTTTCTAATGAACTTACCCCTAACAGGTAGCTTTCCTAGCTATTCGTGTCACGAGTGAATTTCACCTTGACAGTAGATCAAGAATGAGGTTCAGCAGTGTGGCCCACCTACTTTGCAGTGCTCCAGCATGACAGCTGCTTTGTGTCCTCAGGGTAGCTTTACTTTGATGCTTTTCCCTGTTTAGAAAAATTTGGAGGGAGGATTTTGGTAATCTCCAGCAGGCAGAGATTTTAAACCTATCTCAAGGGAAGATGAAGATTCTACAGAATTTTTGAACAAACAGTTATTTATGAAGGAAGTGACATTGTCTTTAGAACTGTTATTCCCACTGGGCTCCAGAGAAAAGCATTTGCTATGCTGAATCTGACTGGTCGCTGCTGTAGCCTGCTGCTCCTAGCACTTCAGGCTTCACTGTGGAAAACTCTGGAAGGCTTATGACAAAACACCTAGTCTGACCATTGCAGATATGGCTCTAGTTATTAAGGGATGTGTTTTCATGCCTCAGAAGAACACAATAAGAATGGTCTACACAATAACTCGTCTTTGCTCTTATGGGCTCTTTGACACCAGAAATGCTGGAGCAAAGTTCTTCTAAACTTGGCTGGCTTTCTGGTTGCCTAAAACATACTGCAGTAGTTGCTGTAACATGGGATTGAAATGGTTGGTTTGCTGATTTGGCTGGACAAACTACAGGGGAAGAGAAACAATCAAATGAGTTCACTGTGGTGTACATGGGTCTGACCCTGGGTCATAGGCCAGTGTGATTGCATCATTTGCTCATTCAGTAGCCATGCTGCCACTGAAAAGATCTGTGTCTGATTCCTGACAGCCTGATCTTTTGATGAATTTGACATTACTTTCTGCATGATCTGCTTCATCGGTGTCTCGTGTCACCAACATTTGCATCTGTCCAGGCAAAGTTTTTCTGTTTCTCCATTTTCAAACCAACCTCACGTCCCCTTTTCCTACTCTTGTTGGAGGGGGCAGCACAATCATCCTCACTGTCTGCCCTGTCTCTTTTGGCAGACTCGGGGACCAGTTCTACAAAGAAGCAATTGAGCACTGTCGCAGCTACAACTCCCGGCTCTGTGCCGAGCGAAGCGTCCGCCTTCCCTTCCTGGATTCGCAGACTGGGGTAGCTCAGAACAACTGCTACATCTGGATGGAGAAGAGGCACAGGGGACCAGGTTGGTACTGCTGTGTCTGTGGATGCGTGTGCGTGTACGGAAGGCTGGCCGCTGAGCCCTCGTGGGGTTTAATTAATAGGAGCTCAAACCTGCTACAGGCCACACTGAAGAGAAACTGCCTAAAACCTCTGTGCCTGCAGGGGATTTCCTTTGGTAACTGCAGAGAGCTCATGCTAATTACTCTCTACGCAAAGAAGTGCCTGACATGGTAGTTTCTAAGGCTGCATCATTGTAGCTCTTTTCATGCTATCAATCCCAGTCTGTAGCAGAAGACTCAATGCTCTGCTCTGAGCAGGACTGGAATTACCTCCAAGGTGGAGGTGGGAGTTTCTCAGATGAATGCTGAAAATAAGGACCTATATTAGGAAGGATGTAAAACTGAAGTAAAATATATGAGAGTCCAGTTAATGGAATGAATGCTGTTCTAATGGTCAGAAAAACACATATAAATCCTGGTTCTGCTTTGGATAGGTTAACTTGGATATCAGTTCTGGAGCTGTGGTTCCCCTGGGTACAGAAAGAAGTTGGTATATTTCCTTAAGGAGCTTTGGCTAATGCCTATTCCACAGCTCAGTGAAGCTGGAGAGAAAAGAGCACTATTATTTTTGTAGACTTTGGTCAGTTGTTCCTTTGTTAGACTAAATCCATTGGAAATCCTTTTTTGAGAGGCAAAAGACAGTCACCAGTTCAAGGACTGGAGATGTTGCTCAGACAGAAGTCCTTCTGAACCCCAAGGGGAATTTGGCTAGGTTGTTGCTCAGTAGCTGACCAATAGTAAGCTCAGGGAACAGATTTTTGACAGCGCCAAAATTTATTTCTACCTTTTCTTTTTCCTCTTTAGTGCAGCCCAGAGGATCCAGGCAGGAAGGGACCTGGGGTACATGAGCACTGGAAGTATGACATGCACATGTGCATAAATACATGGCAGTTCTCTAAACAATATTGACACCCTCCCACCTTCACCTTTCATGTCCTCGAATTCTAGATCTGAAATTACGGGAAGGTGAAGCCTGCTCTAATCTCCTCCACTGGTTTACAGGAGATGAAGTGGGAGGAACACATAGGATATTCCTTTACCCTCCTGGGGCTAAGAAAGCCATTGCTGCTTCTAAGAAGTGCCTAGCTGAGTCTTAGCTAAAACTTTCCTTCTCTCTTTTCTAGGATATGCAAAAGGAAGGATCCTTACTAAAATATCAAAAGTAGATTTAGGGTTGTCTTGCAGTACTATCAGAAAACTGTTTCTATAATATAATGTAGCCACTTCTGGTACAGGAGATAACAGGTGTTTTTAGAGTTTTAAAAATAACTGAAGAATATTTCAATTACCAAAACTGCTGGGGTAATTCAGGACTGTTGAATGTGGTTCACAAGATAGGAGGTGTCTAAACTTCTGGACTAACCCTTCTTTTGTAGAGTAAGTCCCCTTCCCTTCCCTTCCCTTCCCTTCCCTTCCCTTCCCTTCCCTTCCCTTCCCTTCCCATGAGTAAAGTGCCGCTATTTTTATCCTTCTGAACATGATCAGAAGATATATATACCCAGGAATACATCTACTGTATTCACAAGTAATGTTTTGTCAACAGAATCTTCCACAAAAATAGACATAGATAGTCTTGTGTGGGTCTCTTTGGTGTCTGTACACGTTCAGAAGGAGTCATCATAAATGTGTTACAGCATCACACCAAGAACCAAGATGCCTTAATTCTTTGCCTTTCTCAGCCACAAGCTTTGTGGACTACCTTGAGCAAATTCACTCTGCAAATCTTTCCTTCCTCACTTCTTGAACTGTTTGGCAGCTTGCCTGGCAGAAGGAGATAGGTGACATTTCTCCTGCAGGTCTGCACTGGAGACTAATGGTGGAACATTCTTCACAGAGAGTACCAATTGAAAGAAGCCTCCTGCATCTGCATTGGCCACCAAATCTGATGACTTTGTTATTTTGAATTAGAATAATCAGTGTGAAATGAACCAGCCCTCCTCCCCTATATTTGCTTTCCTCTTTCTAGATTTTTATTAGCCCATTTAGTGCTCCCTTGGGTGTCTTTGCATAATCTATTTCTTGTAGTATTATGGTGAGTCAAGGCATCCCTCTACAGTTTAGCACGCCTGGTTTTTGGTCTGTACACGATGTGCTCCTGCCCATACTAAAGGGCTCTGAAAATTCTCTGCCAGCCATCCTGGTATCTGTCTTGTGTGCTGTGCTTACTGCCATTTACTATCTCTAACCTGGAAAACTAGATAAAGACAAATGGCAAAGCTCCAGGACCTCTTTTCACTTACACAGACTTCAAAAACAGAGAAAAGTCAGGAACTCAGCATATTAATGTGAATTCTTGCTCTCCTCTTTGTTAAAGGAGTCAGAACTACATCTCATGATAAACAGTTCAGGGTTAATTTCACACAATACTGCACATAGCTCCCTCCTTTTCCCCTCCTCCCCTGGCCTTTCACACCAGCTTTGAGTTATGACTCTCCTACACTAATGAGATAAACAACATAACTCACTGCAGGTTCTGCTATTTCCTCTGTAAGCAAATGGTTGGAACCTTCTCTGGTTGCCCTATAAGGTACCAGAGAGAGAGACATCCCACAGAGGGCTGAAGACAGTAATATGCATTATTTCCACATTCACTGCAAGATTGCCTGTGAAGAATCTATATTCAGAGCATTCAGAACTGACCCTTTCCTTGTTGCCTTTCCTTTGTGTAAGATCTACACTTCATGTGAGCCAGCACAGAGGCAGATGAGGAACAGGGTATAGAATTGAAGGTAGCATTGGTGGCTTGAATGAAGTGAAAATCTGGTGTGTGTTTTAAGTTAATTGGATGGCAGTGCATTAACAAACAGGTGTATTGACAATAGCATCAGAGAGCTTACCTGAAGGGTTGCAGAGGTGGGTGTTGGATCGTCTGTTTCTTATTGATCTACCTGCCACCCTCTAAGGAAAAGGCTTTCCCAGCTCTCTCCTTTCAAGTTTCTAATTGGGCTTTCAGCATGTGTAGTTGGCTTTTGCTGTCCTGACTGAATCCAGAACTGCTCTTTCATATAAGAACACTCACATTAGCAGATATTCCCCCAAAACTAGTAGATCTTTGCTCCTCTCTGTCTGGGACAAGAGCTGTGGTACTTCTTCAAATGGCTCCTCCATGGAGGCCTGTGCAATGGAGGGCTGATTCTCTGTCCTCTTGCTTTGATCTGGCAATTGCCATTTCAGAGTTTTCTTCAAGTCCTTGCACAGGACCTGCTGAGAAAGGGTGGGACTTCTTGCCTCCACCTCTTTAATTACTCACATCAGAGCCAGGCACAATCCACCTCATCATTATAGCAATTGTTTGCAGTGGTTAATGTTTGCAAAGTGGTGAAGAAGGGTGTCCAAACACTGTATAAGTGGTAGTTATTCACATTTTTATTTCCAAACTGGTCTTAGGCAACCTGTTCTGAAATGTGTCCTTCTTGGGATGTGCACAGTGCCCAGCTTTCTGGGTGTCAGTGAAAGAAGGGCATGAAAAGTCCAAGTCCAATAACATTCTGTGCCCTGAAACAGCCAGAATCTCTGCAGATCCTCCATCACTTGGCCATACTCAGGCAGTATGCCATCGGTGCTCCAAGGCCTTGGAAGTAGGTGGAAGGTGCTGGGGTCTGAACTAGAGATGAAATATTTTAAACCAGGAACTTAGGTCTCACCTGCAGAATTTGATTAGCACATTCCCTCGAGGTGAATTATGTTATTGTGTCTTCCCCCCCCCACCCTCAAGTAAGAGGATATTGTTTTTTTCATTATCCTCATTTGGTCTGGTGAGTTGCTTTTGTTCCCAAGCTGACATTCTCTCCTGGCTGCTTCAGAAGAGAGGAGAGAACTCTTGGGCCATCCTCCTGCCCTTGAGCTGTTCTGCTTTACTGGCACCCCCTTGATGCTGTCCAGCTGTTCACTGTCAGAACAGTTTCAGATATAGCAACACCACTCCTGTTGTCTCTCACATGTGGCCTTACCTGGGTTTTGAGGACAATGAGTCTGGAATTGAAGTCATCCTTTGTAGTCCTTTCAAGACAACAGCAACTGCAGAAGGGCAGAGGAGCCAAACCAGAACTGGTGGACAGAGAGGGCAGGAAAGGCAGAGGAGAGAATTAAATTCCTCCAACTTTTCTTGCTGGGTATTTCTGTGTGTTGTGACTATCTGGGGCAGCTGAGGATACTTTGAAGCACTTGTCAGTGTGCTTCTGTGCCCCTCGTAGTGATGCACTCACCAAGCCTGCTGTATCCTGAATGCCAGAGAGCAAAGTCTAGCTCCAACATTGGATGAAGGGTGTCTGTCAGGAGAGCCAGGGCAACTCAAAAGCCAGTGATGCCAAATGTGATTTAAGAGAAAATGCAATGATAAAAACATTATTGGTGTGTCTCCTCCTTCCTTCAGAATATTGGCTTGAGGAGGTAAGAGTCAAAACGAAGAATTAGTATCCAAACAGAAGTCCAGAATGTAAGCAAAAATACAGAGTCAGGCCTCTTGGATCTTGGTTTGCTCCTGTTTGGAAGACACAAATTTCCTGAGCTGCTCTGTGCATCAGGGCCTCAAGATTTGCATGTCAGAACTTCATCTCTTCTCTCTCAAGGGGCTTTCTCTGCCTGTGGAGGAGGCATCGCCCTTGTGACCCAGGAGAGTCTGAAATTCTATTTACCCTGAAGAAATCACAAATTATTTATGTGCAGCTCTGGTTTCAGTGAGCTGAGTGAAGTGTCTAAGTGAGACCTAGATTCTCTGTAGGCCTGATCCCAAGAGGCGCTGAAGAGCCTCAGGAGCACTGGATGCCTTGAGTCTGTAGCTCTGTCTCATGATTTGCAGGATTGAGCCCTCCAACAAGGAGATGCTGGAAGGGCAAGAACAAAGATGCTAGAGACAGTGCTTGTGGTTTACAAACTGAAATGTGATTAATTTTTTTGCCTTTAATCTTCAGGCCTGGCCCCAGGTCAGCTGTACACATACCCAGCACGTTGCTGGCGCAAAAAGAGGCGTTTGCATCCCCCTGAGGATTCCAGGCTGAAGTTGCTGGAAATTAAACCTGGTAAGTATTTGTTTGCCTGCCTCTCCTGAGCTGCAGAGCAGCTGGCATACATGCAAACCTGGCATTTAGACCTTGGACTTTATCTTTGCTGCTTTCCAACCATTTCTCATTGCATCTGTTGCATCTTACTTGATTTGCTGTAACCATAACCACCAAACCCTCTGCACACAACTCATCCCTTACAAAAATGTGAACAACTTGTACTGAATGCCAGGAGAGCTGAATTTACCCTCTGTAGGATTGAATCCTGTCTTCTATTAGAAAATCCACAAGGATGTAAAGAATCAATGTATTACTAACCTTTTCCTCAGTGTATTACTAATACAAAGTCTCACTGGCATCTGCTGCCTAATCTTTGTGAAGAAGGCCACTGTGTGTGTGAAACAGTAAGTAAAAGAAAAGATTTTTCTTGGTGGGGCTGGTGACGAGGGGTATGACCAGATTATAAACAACAAATAATAAAAATAGTGAGCATATGCCACATCTGTATATTTCTGCCTGACTATATGTGTACCTTTGTCCATTATTCTTTCACTCTTCTTGTCCTTGCTACTCTTCCACAATTAAACTATGTGAAGTGATGAGTCTGGATGCTGAATGAGTGAATGTAAAGCAGATGTGGAGGAGCTGCAGCTGTGTCAGGTAGAGCATAGTGTTGTGCATTTTTCCCTGCAGTTAGTAATAAAGGCTTGCTGTCTCTGGGGCCAGCTGTTATGAGAAGGAGGGAACACACATACTCACAGCTGTATGTGGTTTTTAAGAGGTGAGACACTGTCAGTATAAAACGTACAGGAGAAAACCCCCAAATGTAAATTAAGAATATTTAAAAAACCTGTTTGACAGAAGAAGGTGCCTGGGAACTGAGCTATGCTCAGCAATACTGATGACTTTGCTTCTATGCAGTAGTTGGTGGAGAGAGAGGAAAGGGCAACAGAGACAAGTTCTAAACCCATTAAAATCAGAGGCAGAATTCCTGTTGATTCTGGTAGAAGCAGTTTCTGAAAACTGCCTACCTTCAGTATATGAGACATCAGCAGACAGTTGGAAAAGAGGAAGAAATGCCTATAACCACTCAGTTGGGGTTCAAACCAAGGGCAAAATCTCAGCCAGAAAACAGAACTAGACCTCACAGCAAAGCTGCTTGGAAAGAGCTGATGAAATCAGTCACATACATTGATGAAAATGAGAGTGGACTCTAGGAAGAGGATAATGTTGGCTCATAGAAGTGCCTACCTTAGACTTTGTGATGATGCCAGTACTGCTGTGCCTTGGTAATTTTGTAAGGTAAAGCAGTAGGGTAGAGTTTGGCTCCTTTTTGTTTGCATTACTCTTTGCTGTACTCACTGAATGCCAAATTAGTGCATCCTACATGCCACAGGGCATGAAAGGCAATTACCACAAAGTTATCAGATAAAGAGACCTCAGCATGTCTGTCTCTGTGTTGTTTTCCCTGCTATAAACATCTCTGCATCTCAGGAGTGCTACTTTTGTTGCATTGCCAGTGGCAACCAAATAAGGCGAGTTACATTCCTCTGCCATTTAAATCTATTTTCCAACCAATTTCTATCTAGTGATTAACTTTCCTTATCAGTTATACCACAAAACAATTTCATTCCATCTGTGCATATCCAGAATACACTCACTCGCCAAAAGTAGGATTTTTCCCTTCTCTGATCTGAAAGTATAAAACCTATGGAAAACGTTGGACCTCCATTTAAAGGTAGCTTTTGAGAATTTGGGAGGAGTATAATTTATTTTCAACTTGGACAGAAGAAATACTGTAGGTTTTGGAGGAGAATACTGTTGTAAAGCCTAATGCTGAACCTAGGAAGGTACCTAATGCTGACTTCTTCAGTCCTCAGTTAAACATCAGGTGGTTGTGTGGGGCAAAGATGTGCAAATTTAATATCTATTAAAAAGCACAGAGATGACAGCTGTAGGACATATAAAATAAATTTGAAAGAAAGCTAATCTATATGTTCCATAGTTTCACTCCACCTAGGGCCTGGGCATTCTATTCATTCCTTAGAGCTGCTCTCAGCAGCTAGAGAGTTTTTATGCTTGGTTAATATGCAAATACCTGATTTTTATAGAGGAGGCTGTGGAATTGTTGATATATTTTTATAGATATTTTTAATTGTTATGTGGCATGTGCAAGCAGTGCACTTCTACAACATCAAATTAGGGCTAAACTTTAGTTGTTTTATGTTAACTGCATAGTTCTTGTAAGACAACCACTGTAACAAACACAGAAGATCTTTGCTCCACAAGTTGCCATTCCAGCAGTCAATGGGATTGGCACCAGAGGTGTGAATACTTGTTGGACTGCACCTGGGCTTTCAGAGTGGCTTATTACAGCAAAAAGTTGTATTCAAAAGTTCCTGTATTCAGATGACACGTACATAATTCAGGAGATACACAGAGGTAGGATTTTTGTTTTGGTAAGTCATAGCTAGTCTTTGGCTGGTCAGTAAGTAGAATCAAACTATTGTCTTGCCAGCAGTTCGAGGGTATAATAAATCATTTAGTAATACCATAGTGTGCTATTTTAGTTTTTTAAACTTAAATAGTTTTACAGTTTTTGGTTTATAGTCATAACTTAATTTTGCAGGTTTCTGTAGTGCATGACACAACTCAGTGAATGAGAATTTCACATTTGGTAGCACCAAAATCTAATGAAGAAAATAATAATGCTCCAATGGTCTGCTGGTTTTTTGTAAAATGCAGGGTGCACTATAATGTTTTTCCTGGGGTGAGTTGGTGCCTGCTTCTTAAAAGAAGATGGTACTTTTGTTGTCCTGATCTGTTACTTTTATTTAGTTTAAAATGAAGGTGTTTGGTTTTAAGAATAGTTACAGCCAAATTTATAAAGGTGTGTACACTGAAACAGGAATTGCTGATGCAGCCTTTAGAAGTCTATTTTCCTCTGCCATTGTATTCAGTTACATGCATGCATTGCCCCAGTAAAGTGGTTTATTCAAGGGTCTAGCAATGTTCATGTTTGTGCTATTTCTAAGCATCCTCTATCCCATCCAGTAGCCTATCCAGTAGATACACAGTACAAATAAAGTATTGCCAATACTTAGTTGTGATAGTGCCTTTACTGACAATACAGTCAATATTTTGATCTTCAGGAATTTCACGAAGTATTCCTGACATTTACTTTCATATGGCCTGGTGTTCATCTTTCATCTGTGAGTTACATTCTTATCATCAAACCCAAGCAATATGGCTCAAGTGTAGCCTGGGGTTCATTGTTGTGATGGACATGAGCTGTTACTTGAGTCGTTATAGTGTAGCAGTCAAGACTTCTATGAACACTCAGATTTGAAACAAATTCTGGGCCATGGGCAATATATTGACATGTTGCCAATACTCTGATTTCATAAATTCATAAAATACCAGATTGAAAGGGACCTCAAAGATCATCTGGTCCAACCTTTCTTGGCAAGAGCACGGTCTAGACAAGATGTCTCAGCACCCTGTCCAGCCAAATCTTGAAACTCTCCAGTGTTGGGGAATCTACCATTTCCCTGGGCACATTAATCCAGTGGCTGACTGTTCTCAATGTGAAAAATTTTCCTCTTGTGTCCAACTGGAATTTCCTCAGGAGTAACCTGTACCCATTAGCCCTCATATTATTCACGCAGCTCTGTAAAAAGGATGCCTCCATCTTTGTAGCCACTCTTTAAATACTGGAACACAGTGATAAAGTCTTCCCTAAGCCTTCTCTTCTCAAATCTCAACAAACCCAGTTCTCTCAGAGAGCCATATGGCAGGCTTCCCAGGCCTTGGATCATCTTTGTAGCTCTTCCCCTGACCCCCTCCAGACTGTCCACACTTCTTTTGTATAGCAGGGACCAAAACTGAGCACAGCATTCCAGGTGTAGCCTGACAAGCACTGAATATGATAATTACTTCTCTCTGCTGGTGATGCCCTTGCTGATGCAACCCAGCATCCTGTTGGCTTTATTCTTTTGTCACAGCAGCACAATGTTCATTCATATTGAGCTCATGGTCCACCAGGACACTGAGGTCCCTTTTCACAGAGCTGCTCCCCGGCCAGGTAGATCATAACCTGTGCTGCATTCCTGAATTATGTTTTCCCAGATACATTTCTTAGGTGCAGAGTTTTAAACTTACTAGGTGTTGATACTCGTATAATATTTGTGAAACTAGACTTCTGTTCAACCAAGTGTAGGAACCTGGTTCTCTGCAGAATCAAGCAGATGGTATTTGCATGGCACTTCAGCACAGAGCAGTGGGAAGGCTGTAAGCAACTCATGCTTCCACATTCACTCAGCTGCCTGTTCTCCTGCCCAGTAAAAGAGGAAGAACAGAGCTGAGCTCCTGTGCATGAGAAATCTGGGAATGGGTGAGGGAGAGGGTTGAGCTAGGTAGCCTGACTTCCAGTGGACTGGAAGAAAAAGGAGAATTTTTAACTCTACCACCACTGTGAACTGCAGGTGCTGTGAAGGCAAGCAGTAGAGTTCTGGCCCTTTGAAAAATCAGAGCAGTTGGAAAGAGGAGAGTTAGAAATAAGAGGGAGATCCTGGATTAGACCCAAAGCCCCTTGAAATCATAATTGATCCTTGTCCTATATACTTAGTGGTTTCGTGGTGCTGGGTAGTATGATTCTGTGTTGGGTCAGCTATCAGAATTGTGGAAGTGCTATTGCCTTCAGTAAACCCTGCTGACAGGCAGGTATTACCCAAGCTTTGCACCTATGCAGATGAGAACAGATACAGTGAGTGTGGCCAAAAACTCTGTGGAGTTTAAATTGGTAGTGTCCTACTTCACTTTACGAGATGGCTAAATATAGGTGCCTACTACATACATACAGAGCTTTTATTTCACATGGTGTGTAAGTCTAAAGAATATGACTGTAATGCTTTTGTGTCAGTTTACTGATGTCCTTTGGTTTTGGATGGAAAGCCCACAGTGAGGTTTCAGAGTGTGCAGCCTTCCCACCCACTTGGAGGGTGTGGAGTAGAGTTTGTTTATGCTGCTGCTGTGCTGAGAATGAGCTGAGGTCCTGTGCTAGTGTCTGTCCTCCTACTTGTATTGGGCAGTCCAGTGTTCAGCTGAGCTATAGAAATGGGTTTTTTACTGGTTGTTGGATAGCAAAAGCAAGGAAAAGTATTTTTCATTTGCTATTATGAACCATGGTAGTTGTTTGAAGCAAGTACTGAAAACAGATTTTTAGTTCCAGTTGAACAATGCCTGATCTGTTTTTAGTCTGGCATATGGGGTATACCTAGGTGAGTGTGCTTGTGGATGAATGAACTAAATCCTTACAGATAAGCTATTATCTCTCTAAAGCATCTCTATTTACCTTGTGGAGAATGTGACTATTGTACAAGGTGCTGTGTGTTTCCTGGGAAGTGAGGAGTGCTTCCAGCTCTTGGGGGAGATGCTCAACGTGTCTGTGGAGGCCTGTGGTCTTTAAGATGGGGCACTTCACCAAGATAAAGTTAAGATGACAATAAAAAGTAAAGAAAAGAATTTTCAGTAGTATCCCTTGTATGATAGCATCTAGAGACTCAAGCAGCATGTTAGATCATCATCCCAGGGGTGGTTGTGAAGTCATCTTAGCCATATACTTACAGTCCAGATATACAAAATATAGTGAAGGAAGTACTTTGATTCCAAAATGGAGAAATGAGCGAGAAAGGAAGAAACTTCTTCTGTGACATTTTAACCAGAGGCTTGTAGTGCAGCTGGAAATCAAACCCAAGAACACAGAAAGAACACAGTGCTGTGGCGTTCCATATTATTTTTCCTGCTCCTGGTTGCTATGCCCAGTTTCACTCAAAGATATTAGAGCCTAAAAAATAATTCAAAACACTTAGTTTAATGAGAATTTCCTTTTATATTTTTTCTCCCATAGGCCAGTTAATATTGACTACTTTCACTTTTGATTTCAGCAATTTCTACACAGTCACATGTTGGTTCCTGTTCTGTACTACAAGACAGCAGTCTTGTTTTGTTATGGACACTGTGAAGAGAGGTACATCTCTTCTTAACAAAAACTTTTTCTACTATTTGACAGTTTCCCTACTATTATCTCTGTAATTAAAGGTCATGTTATGTTATAGAACCTGCCTGTGGCTCCTTTTTAAGGTCCATTAAGACCATCTAAGATCATAAGTGGAAGAATAATTTTGATGCCAAATAAGAGTATGTATGTAATATGCAGATGAATTGGATACAATATTCCTGAAGGAGGCTATAATATAAACCTATCAGCTGTTCAGATGGATTTCTGCAGATGTGAGTTTACCAAAGATACTTTTTGTGTAGAGCTTATTTTAGGTTTTTTTTTTTATTGTTCATGTCTTTTATCAACGTTTGCCATGATGAACCCTGCATTTGGGGTGGAGCTGATTTGACAAGAGCAGGTTTGTTTCTCTGATGATTTGGTCTGGATTTCTTATGTAAGATAGATTTTAATAGCCTGGTAGCAAACTTCTGTGAGTTTTGCTCCCTGCTCTCCAAAATTCCGAAATTAAAATGTCATTTAAAATCTGCTTTTACTTCAAGTCCTTCTGCACTCTGAAGTACTTTTGTGTTAACAAGCAAACAGGACCCACAGCTCTCCTGGTCTCTTGCAGTCCGTCCTTCGCGGTATCGCTGACTTGGGACGTTGGGTCCCGCCGCCCGGCAGTCGGGAGCGGCTGCAGCGGCGCGGCGCGGCCGGCAGAGGGCGCGGCGGGCAGCGGGAGCTCGGCGCCGGGGCCGCTCCCAGCGGGATTTCCCCCGCGGCGGGAGCGCTCGGAGCAGCGCTTGTGCCAGCTGCAGAGCCCGGGATGGGCTCAGCCTGGAGCACATCTCATTCCCACCCATCTGCATTTCTGTCACCTCGTGCAGAAGAAAACAAAACCAAAAAACCCCAACCGTAACTTTTTGGGACAGGGAAGGTGGGTGGTTTTCAGTTCCCATTTGATTTGTTGGAAAGCGCATCTGCACCCTGACCATGCTGAGTCCTGAGCTTGGTCTGTCACGTACATATGTGTGCCACATTTCCATAGCACTGAGAAACAAAATGAAGCTTTACATTGTGAAGCTAAATCTGGGAGCAGGGATGCCAGAAGGTGTTCTGTTTTTGTCTTTGCTGGGTTTTTTATACCAGTATAAATATTGAATTCTGCCGGGCCTTTTCTTTTTGGTTTCTGGCCTAAATTTTAGTATGTGTTTATTCATCAGCCAAGCCTGCAGCTTACAGATGGGTCCATCAATGCTCCTGAATCGAAGCAGTAGACTCCAATTCCCCACTAATCTTGTCTTCACAGCAGGACATGGCACCACAGGAAGAGCTGCTGCTTTAAGGCACTTACACATCCAGCTATGGCTTGTGTTAGAAAAAGTGACTTTCTGTCACCAAGAGTAAACTCATCAGTGTGGGACCTCCTTGTGAATCAGCTTCTTTCTATTATACACACATTTAACGATTTTGTTCCATCTCATCCACCACCATTAAATTCTACCTACAACAGGGACCTTTGCTGGTCCAGATCTCTGGCCAGATAAAGTTTGCTTTTATTTTCTTACATGGCACTAAGAATACCAGAGAACCTGTCTCTTTTTGCATGTATTCACTGACACAGGATCATGACATAGAAGTCCTGAAGTGAAATATGCATTTGTCCCATAGCCAATCTGCAGTAGAGGTGCCCATCTCTGCACTTCAAGTTGTACCACACCATCACATCTTGAATCTCCTGTGCCCCACACAGGACCAAGGCCAATGGAATGTCTTTTTCTCTCAGCTTCTCAGTATGTGAAAAGGAGGTGCTAAAACATCGGTGTCATCTGTCTGACTCAGAGGAGTACCTAGCAGATATCTAAGAAATACTTTTAGAGAGATTGGGAGGGGTATGGGAGGCCTCTAAATAAAAATAAATGAATGAATAAATAATGTCATTTGCCAAGCCTTCAAAGTGCCAGCATTAAATGTTTTGGCCATCAGCAGAAAGCCTTGCAAAACTAGTATGGAAGTGTACCAGCTCTGGTGCACAGCCTGGGCTTATGTATGCCAGGATGATGATGAAAAATAAATAATTTGTTACACACCCATATATACAAATAAAGAGACTCACCACAGGTGAATTGTTGAGCCAATTTTTGCAAGGCTGGCTGTGCAGTGCAATTGCTGGAAAGATATCTCAAGTTTTGCACAGTGTAGTTCTTCTTGCTTTGTTTTTCTGGCCACTGGGGAGCTGGCCTTCTGTATATCATGGCCGCCAGGGCTGTGGTAATTCTCCTTCAAATCATGCACTGCTCTTTCTGGGTGTTGTTACATGTGATATGCTGCAAATTCTTAGACTAATCTAGCTCAGTGACTACTGTAAGTAAATGTGTATTTTCCCCCAGATGGAATTTCATGATTTTGCAGTTATGGAAGTAAAACACTCACTTCTAGAAAAGCAAATAATATTCCATAAATAGTCCAGTCAAGAAAATAAAAACATTGTTTCTGCTGCTTAACTTCACAGTCATGCTGGTTTACAGGATTAACTTTGTGTAAATAGTTTCTCTTTCATTTGTAAGATCTGAAACAGGTCACTACACGTATTTTACATCCAAAGTTTTACCAGGAGAACTCTGTTGTTTAGCTAAGATGGCTTGTATGAATCACACTGGATTACTCCTGGTTCTTGTGTGGCTGAGCCAGTTTGCATAATCAGGAGAGAGATGCATGAAGAAGTTACTGGGCTTTGGAACCCCTCTGGGTTTTGATCAAAAGTCCACTGAAGGCAAACCCCTCTGGCTCTAGTCATCAGGCTAAGGCAGCAGTAACAACTGAACAAGATAATGCAATTTTGAAGCTGTTAAATCTAGTTTTCTGAGTTCTCAGGGTCTTATAACTGGGAAGGGGAGCATAGGCTGCATGTGCAGCATCCCACAGACACAAGGCTGTTGTAATTTCAGAAGCAGTGCAGCCACTCAAAGGTATTTTTTTTCCACTGGTGTGTCATCTTAGCTGTATTTAGTATATTTGTGAAAATAGAGTTATAATGGCTTTGGAGGCAGGCTGTTCTGAAAAATGTTTTGGTCACTACAGTCAGGCATTAAATGGAAGGAATGAGTTGTGCTGTTGTTCTCCTTGGAGCCTCTACAGTGTGACTGCAGCTCATCTCTCAGGGCTTGGCCTGCACGAGGCGTGAGGGAGAGCTCAGGCAGCTGAGATGGCGTTGGCTTGAAATACCTGGGCTGCTTGAGAGAGAGCTGACTTGTGGTGCTGCCACCCTCTCTGAGCTATCCAGCCCATTGTTCTGCTCTCTCCCTGTTCTTGGCTTCTGTGTTTGACCTACATCTGGCTGCTAGGACACGTCCTTGGGAAGAGGTTATTCAGCATGTGCCTCTCGAGCTGCCAAGGCCTGACAGAATGCTGTGTCTCTAGGAGACACATTGTTCCTCCTGGAGAGGTAGAGTGCTGTGGGATTTATCCCCTTCCTATGAAGTTACATTGATGTGTGTAAGTAACCATCAGGATTATTTGTTTATGAAATAAACAGATTTAACCTTAAAATGAAGGGAGTGAAGCTAAGCTCAAAGCTTGCCAGAAGAAAGGGCTGTGGGAGCCACTGGGGAAGCACCAGGGGATGGTGCCTGGGGAAATGCTGGAACCTGTCAGATCCATTTCCCTCAAGGCACAGATCACCAGCTCTCCAGCATGGGGAGGGGCAGACAGGAAGCTGTATGCCCTGTAGGAGTCTTAGAGCTAGAACTAAACCTGAACAGCTTTCCTGGCAAACCTACTGCCCCTTTTCTAAATATAGGCAGTAAAAATGCCAGAAAAAGGATAAGCCATGTTGTCAAAAGGGTTTTTGTGGTGCACAGGTACCGTTCAGGTGCAAGTACTGGACACAAGATCCTATGAAATGGGTATTTTTAATGTAATTCATTGCATCTATTTTGTGTGTTCATATGGGTAATTCTGGGAATTCTCTGGTAATCACATGAAAAAGGGTTTATTGGATCAAGTCCCCAGGGCTTAGTCTCATAAGATGCCAAGCTGTCTAACCCCAGCAAAGGAAAGCACCTGAGCTTGGGCTTTAAGAGCATGAGTGATCTTTTAGTAATTAATGGGACTTGTCACATGCTTGAAGTTAAATCTACATGTAAAATACTGGGTTGGACCAGACTTGCAGGTTTGGTACTCAGCATCCTGCACAGAGCCCATTGAAGTCACTGGCCTGCTAGGTCAGTGGTATGGTAGGACACATCTGCTGCTTTATAGAAGAACATGTTAGCAAAACCCAGCAAAGATATTATGGAATATAATAACATAAAATATGGTTTTAAACCCCTATTTATTAATTTTTATTGTTCTCCTGACACATAGCAAATTAAATTGATTTGTAGCATGAAATATTTTTATATTTATAGCAGGTGTTACTTTCCTGTGAATAATATAACAGAGTGAGCAATAAATGTTAATATAACGTTCAGTTTCAACTGTTACAAGCCAAGGTTTATAGAATTGCTGAGAGTACAATGAGAGAGAGTATGATGACTTCCCCTCCCACATCCCTGTACCTCCTACCAACCCTCCCTGGTGGAAGTTTCCATTCTTCATTCCAATTCTCTGTAGTAAACATTTTACAGCCTCATAAGCATCTCATACCTGAGAGATATTAAGTATGTTTTTACTAGATTATGATTAATTTCAGTATTCCCTGCATTTTGCATTTGATTGACTAATAGTTTATTATAGGTATTTTATTCTTCAGGATTCTGACACCGTTGGTGTTTGCCATAGCGTCCCTTCCCAGTAATGAACTCCATTGGGGAAGGAGATTTCATGCAATACATTGGAACAGGTGGATATGGCTTTATGTGCAATGCCTTCTAGACCAGAAATCTCACTGAGGATGCACTCGGAGCATGGTTCCCTTAAACAAACCAGGTAATTTAGGCCTGGGGCCTTAGCTGTTGTAGGTAGGTAGTTTTGATAAAGACAACAGCGAGCAGCGATTTCTGTCAGCTAAAGCTATGGTTCTTGATGTAAGAGAAAGGATGAAAACTTTACCCCTCTTGATGGAAATTATGTCCTTCTGAATGCATGTGATTGCCCTTGGCAAGTGTGGAGTTTATGTCTTAGGAAAACATATGGTCATGATTAATATCCTATGCATGTCCTAAAGAGTTGTAGTGAAAATCCTCTTCTTGTTGGCCTAAAATAAAGAGCATTGCATGATGGGAATAAAAGACAAATTTTCAAAGCTGGCTCAGATAGAGTGCTAAAACTACATAATAACACTTGAAGCAAGTGAGTCATTTCTTTGTGTTTTTGAGGGATGGTGAATGCTTTTATCTTCTCATGATTTCCTTGGTGCAATGTCTGTAAACAACACAGTTACAGATATGTGCTACTCTGACAAAGTGAGGTTCATGGTTACAGGAATTCTGCAGTGATGCTAATTTGTAAGTGATGCTATGGATACATCTGCCATGTAATGCTCATTGCCTAAGTGAGGTAGCAGCACGGCAGGAGAACTGGAAACACAGAGGCTGTATCTGTGAGCAGTGCTACAGACCAGGACAGTATCAGCAACAAAGACACTATTAACTAAATAGAAAGGACTCAGGATTAAGTGCTTTGTGCCTCTGAAGCTGCTATACCAGGGTTGGCACTATAAATATACTTACAGTATATTCTTCCAGGGAGCTTTCTGTTAATATCTGAGTGGGCAAAATAAAAAAAAAAAAAAAAAATTAACCTCTTTCTGTTAAGGATGATGCCCCCAGTACATCTGAACTCTCAGCAAGTGCTACAGATGGAACAAGAGTGCATCCAACTTTTTTGTTTTGCCTTTCAATCCTGAATCTTAATTAGTTCCCTACTGCTTTAGTACATGCACAACATTTTAATAGTCATAAGGACTTACTCCAATCCACACTGCCATTTCCACAATTCCCTCCTTCATACCAGGAGCAATTCTCCCCCCCCCACCCCCTCATATTTAGGAATAGTGTAAAGAAAACTAAATAGCCAAGCGTGTAGCTGTAGATTGATGAGGTTGTCACACCATTCTCTTCACCGTTTTCTTCCAACCTGCGCTGTGCTCTAATAGATGGATGATTGCTGGGGGAGAGAGAGACTTAGCAAATCCCACAGCCAGATGTTCAGGGATGGACAGAGCGACCTTCTCAAGGAACCCAGAGGACTATAGCTGTGTCCTTCTGAGGGAGAAGGACAGTCAGGTGCCTCTGGCTGCCTGTGTTTATCTCTCATTTCGAAAGGAGCACAAATGGACTCAGCATGGCTGCAAGGATGGATGTTTTTCAGTGCATCGCGGGAAATGACCAGTCATCCGTCTCTTCACTGTGGAGTCTGCCTGCAGCCATCAATCTTGTAGCCCAGCATGGCAGCTCCTTTTGGCTTAGTTTGGCTCAGTGTTAGATGAACAAAGGGTAAGCTGAGGAAAAGGAAAGGAGAGAAGAGCAACTATTCTCTATTTCACTTTGTTATCCCCTTGCATGGCTCTCTCTCTTCCCATTATCATCTATTTTCGCTGTATTTTGTAAAGTGTGGAAATGTATATTTTCAGGGTCTGGGAGTTTACAGTGTTTCTCTGTTAGCAGAGAGGACAAAGGAGAGAGATATTGAAAAGACATAATTCAAGGCCCAGAGATTCCCTTTTTCAGACTTTTCTGTGGCAGTTTTCAGAACAAGTATGCCCTAGTTAGCTGCAGCAGAGAGGGAGAAGGAATATAGTACCTTTCCTCCATCTTGCTGTTTTCCTCCCTTTTTTTCCTGATTCCCTCCTCACTGCCACATTAGTGTTTTCAGGTGTGTACTTCATCTCTCCATTCCTGTTCTATTCAAAAAGCAATCAACAGAGCCACATGATGGGACTTTCTGAATACAGGTGTGTACTGATGCCCAGGGTCACGATGGCAGCTCCTGCTGGCAATCAAGCTAGCTTGGGTCAAGCCTTCTTGACGTAACAGCACGGGGCTGTGCAGGCTTTGCATGAGCTGCCTGACCTCATCCAGCACCTGTGTTTCCTACTGTGAAACCAGAGGTCATGGCAATATCTTCATTGGTATGCAGCCCATGAGAAGAAAACACACTCAGACATGTCTGTTTGCACACCTAGCACTGAATTAGCCGGTTTCAGCACTGAACTCAGATGGGCCAGTTTTTTGCCTGAAATACTCAGATTTGATGTACTTTGAGCCAGGCTGAAAGGAAAAAAAGGTGTGTGAATACACTGCCTGCTGGACTCCCATAGCTAGGGTCTGCTTTTTTCCCACAGTGAGCTGTAATGTTGTTGCTTATTCTGTTTTCCCCTAATATTCTTGCCTCTGGATATCATTACAGTTCATGTTTGGCTTATTCTGTAGAAGGCTTATGTAGAGATAGCAGCATCGCTCCCCTTAGCACTGCCCCACCGTGGTGTTTGATTGATGCATTTAAAAAAATGTGTGATTACATTTACCTTTTAATTTTCCTGGTTGATCACAATGATGTAAGCATAAGGCCTGACAGAGCAAGGTTTCCCTGCAGAACTATGGTAGGAGATTTCTCTCTTCCAGTTTTTACTGTAGGCAAAGAACTGAGATCTCCCAGGCATAAAGAGGGACCAGCTAAGCACTGAGGCAGAGCAAGGAAACTCTGTAAATACTGGACATAGAGATCTCTGAAAAATCTTTACCTGCTTTCAACCCAAATGTGCCATCTGGAGTGAACAGACTTATGCCAAGCTGGGGAAAATTTATACCATCATGGGCTTAAAGAGCTGCTTTGCAGTATGTGCTGAGGTTTTTTTTTCTTCTTACCATAAACTTAAAGGATAAACCCTCAAGGAAAACATTTGTTTGGTGAAAACCAGTTTCTCCTCCCCCACACCTTGCACGAGCAGGCTTTACAAGTGGGCACAAGACCTTCCTGAGTAGGGATATTCAGGGAATTCTTTTGTATTTTCTTTGCAAAATGGATGGCGTCCTTTTCCAACCTGTGCATTTAATTGTGCCACTTTTGAATGAATGGTCATATTTTCTGCTACTACTCATTTTGCCTCCCTGCAAATTCTGAAAAAGACAAATCTTGTTCACGTTGTCATGAGACAGCCTACCCCAGATGGCACATCTGTGTCTCGGGATGCCCTCTGGCTGGCCTGTTGGCAGGCATTCCCGTGGCTTTGAAGGTCACCTTGTTTACACCTTGCCTTTTTCCCCCTCCCTATTCAGAGGCTTGCTGAGCCTGCAGGCTGGGCTTCACCATCTGCATTTTCTCTGGTGCCATTAATCTTCCTGTTTACCATTCTGTTATTAATTCTAGAGTTCACCTTTTTGTCTAAACCCTTTATAGGCCTCTTGAAATTGCTTGCCTTTTTGTGGCAAGAGATCTGAGCATCTCAGAGATAATTTGCTTTGTTCTTTCCCATTTCTGAAACGATACCTACTAGCATCTCATGCCATTTTTCTATTACAAGCCTTCCTTCTTAAAATAACATTTTTCACTTATATAGCTTCATCTGTTAGATGTATCTTAACATAGTAGTAAATATTATCTTTGTCCTTTGGAATTTGTGAATTGGCCACTGAAATCTGATATCTGTGGAAATAGTCTTAATTTTTCAGTGTTTTTCTTGGCTGGAAAGACAATACGTTCAAATCTGTCTTTGTGAGAGCCTGTAAGACCACCTTGCATTTTTGGTGCATTTTATTTGAATGCCTGAACGCCTATGAATATTAAACAAGCCTTACCAAACCCCAGAGGATAGGTGAAGACTATCTCCATTTGACAGATGATAGAAAAGCGGAGAGTGCCTCTGTTAGAATTTGGCTCAACATCACTTGGTGGGACAGCAGAGATGCCAAAGGCAGCATCTGGGGTGGTTGGTCCCTATCCCACCCTAAAATCGTTTCCACTTTGCTGTGGCCTTTCTGTTCTCCATTGGTGTATGCAGTTCGGTGCTCACTGAGCCAGGGGTGCTGAGCCAGGTGAGCTGAGCCTCATGCAGGGCCGAGCCTCATGCAGGGCTGTGCTTCATGCAGGGCTGTGCCTCGGGCAGGGCTGAGCCTCGGGCAGGGCTGTGCCTCATGCAGGGCCGTGCCTCAGGCAGGGCCGTGCCTCATGCAGGGCCGTGCCTCAGGCAGGGCCGAGCCTCAGGCAGGGCTGAGCCTCATGCAGGGCTGTGCCTCGGGCAGGGCTGAGCCTCAGGCAGGGCTGAGCCTGGCAGGGCTGTGCCTCATGCATGGCTGAGCCTCAGGCAGGGCTGTGCCTCATGCAGGGCTGTGCCTCGGGCAGGGCTGAGCCTCAGGCAGGGCTGTGCCTCATGCAGGGCCGTGCCTCAGGCAGGGCCGAGCCTCAGGCAGGGCTGTGCCTCATGCAGGGCTGTGCCTCGGGCAGGGCTGTGCCTCATGCAGGGCTGTGCCTGGCAGGGCTGTGCCTCATGCATGGCTGAGCCTCAGGCAGGGCTGTGCCTCATGCAGGGCTGTGCCTCATGCAGGGCTGTGCAGGTGTGACTGTGCCTCCTGCAGGGCTGAGCCTCGGGCAGGGCTGAGCCTCAGGCAGGGCTGTGCAGGTGTGGCTGTGCCGCTCCCCGGGCCTGCCCGCGGGCCGGAGCTTTGCGGACGGCCGGGCAGGATCGGGGCTGGGACAGCTGGCACCGGGCTGAGCGCTGCTCACAAGCCCTGCCCCACACACCCCTGCTGGTGCCCTCGGGGCGAGCTGCTGTCTCTGCCGGCTCCCCGGAACTCGGGGCGATAGAAGGGCCTCGTTAGCGGAGCTGCCGCTCCACACGGAGCCAGGCAGAGCTGAGCACAAAAGCCCCTCGGCACGGAGCACCAGAATGCGCAGAGCAGGTTCCCAAGAATCTCTGCAGGACTCAGATTGGCTTTGGCAGGTTTATCAGCTCTGGCTTAGTGCCGGCTCTGCTAGGCCTGGACTGAATTAATTGGGATGCTTGTGCACTGCAGCTGAGAGATAACTGCATTACAGAGATTTATCTGTTACTAGAGGTATCCCCTCCACTGTCCTCGATAAGGACGAGAAGCTATGCAGAATCTCACAGAATTTGCAGGAAGGTTGGCATGGCTGGCTCTGCACATGGTTTATGTATGAGTTTGTGTGCAGTACCAGTGTTTTTATTCAATTCTGTCACATCCAGTGCAGTTGCTTGCGGTGGAGGTCCACTCCCTGTTACCCTTTGCAGAATGTGCGATGTGGGCATGGCTATCCCACCTGTGGGGAGGGGGGACTGGTGTTTGCTGATAACTGTCTGGTTAATTATTTAATTCTGGTGCTTTGGAGGGGTCAAAATGCCCATCATCTATCTGAGTGATTTTAGATGACCATTTACAGGTAGATAGCCCAAGTTAAATTCTTTTACTCCCAACAGACCAGAAGCCCTGTTAGGGAGACACAAAGCCCAAAGGAATAGGCTTTTTTACTTAATATTTTTTTCTCTAAATTGTAGCAGTTATCTTTCCTCTGTCCCTTGATAGTGCCTGCACTGTTGCTGCAGAAGTTGTGGTGCCCATCTAGAACACAAATGCAAGAATGGCCAGAACACAAATGAGTGCTAGAAAAATGCTATTGAATGGAGATATTTCTGAATGGAGATGACTTCAGCCCTGAGGGGAGTTACTTGATCCAGCATTTAGTCTGATACTGTAATTTGGCAGTCTTTGAGAAGCAGGTACAGCTTATTATATGTGACAATGATTTATATCTGTGCTGAGAAATAAATCTGTAGAAAACTTCCAAGAGACAACTGACAAGAGGACTGTTTTGTTTTCAGGTTTTTTTGAGAGAGATTTTATAGAGGCATTCTAGTCTGCCAGAGAAATACAGCTGCTTGTAAAGTCCACATTTTGATAGTGTGTTAAACTAAACAACGCTTAACCTTGTGTTTAAGGGCCTCTGCAATTTTCTTCAGCCCTATTTCTCCCTCCTGTTGTCTTGTAGCCTCCTGGGATGTATTTTAACTAGCGGCTGATAGAAGCTCTCCATTGAATCCCGGTCTTAAAACTCAAAGTTGTCCTCTGATATTTCTGCAGTTATGCCCAGGCTAAAGACTGAAAGTGTACAGTCCCACCCATATCAGATCTTCCTCTGTCTTCACTTTCTCCCCCTGCCCTCTCCCAGCCTCATCATGAGATTAGCAGCTTTCCATGAGGAGGTACCAGGGAGACATTGGAATTTTCCAGGTCTCCCTGTGCACCCTAGAGCAAACCTCAGTAGTACCTAAAATTCCAAACATTTGTTAAGATTAATTTCAGAGCTTTACAGGATAGAGAGTCCTCTAAACTATTTTTTTTCCATTCAAAATGGTTTGTTTCTATGAAAGTAAATACTCTCAAGTTTTCAAGTGGTCTTGCTTCTAGAAGTGGTTTATCAATTGTCTTTGGTTGGATTCTTGTTCTCACCACAGCCCAGTTTACCTTGAGAGTGCAATAATATACATGAGGTTTAGAGTGGGATTGGTGGGGGAGACAAAGAATTACAGGAGTAGCCTTGCATTCTCTAGTACTGTATGGCTATATTGCAGCTTGGATCAAAAATAAAGTGAATTTGATGTTTACTACTCTCTGGGGACGTTTGTTTGGCTTTATGGACTCACTGTGAGAGTCTGTGTTATCAGTAATCTGCCCCAGGGGAGGCCCATGGCTGGGCTGACGGGAGGTTCTGTGGACCATGTTTGTCTAGAACTGTCAGTGACAAGTTTGCTGCAGATGGACGCTGAATTGCAGAAGTGTTGGGAGAAAAGGGTGGGATATCAGGGGCCATGGAAGATCAGCATTAAATCATAATGGCAATAACATGAGCATCTGCCCCTGGGATAGCAGGATGTGGTGTAGTGAAAGAAGGGTTTTGGAGGTCTGGATCTGCAGAAGGAGTGAAGGTCTGTGCTGTGCTGGCAGGGGCAGAGCCCTGCCTTTAGTATACCTGGTTCTGGTTGCTGCTGTGAATGTATCAGTTCCAAGGATGCTAACAAGTCACCGTACTCGCCATGAACACAACAAGCAAGCAAGCAAACAAGCTAAGGAGAGTCTGCTTGTGCACACACAGAAAAGCAACAAAATGCAGCTACTCACGTAAGGCTTTGTCTCCCCATTCTTTCTTAAGGGATTCCGTCCCCCTGCCCCCACCCTTTGCACTCTAACGCTATATTTGTGCCTTGGAGATGTGGAGATGAGCATATGATGGATGGATGGATGCTGCTTGTCTGGGTTTTTCACCACCATTTCCCCTGGGGCACTCTGTCTGCTGGCAGAGAGCACCATCCCAAAAGATGGTATCTTTTGCAAACTCGACAGCTAACAGACAGCTTCTCTCTCTGCATATTTCCCCAAAGAAGAGCAGGCTTAATCTGGTTTTTATATGGCATATTTCATTATAATCTTTTTGACTTCCCATGTTCCCAATACGCCATAATAAATAAAACGCTGGGGGTGGGAACAGCAGAGATGCTGAGGCTTCACACTCTTGTGACACTGATAGATTCTCATTTTAAACTGTCATGGGATTTAATTGCTTGCTGAGCCACTGCACTGCACTTTCAGACACATCCTGCCACATCCTCTTAATGAGCTTAGTGGCTGCATTCACTCAGCAGTAGTTCTGTTTGCTGTGAATTAGGTGGCTTTCTTAGACCACCTATATGATTTTAAAGAGGTAGTGGTTATTAAGGTAATATCCTTGGATTTATCCATCCTAAACAACACTTCACAGACTCGTAACATATAGTTTCCTCTGGCACTTTTTATGTTCCAAAAAACCAGCACCAAGAAACAAAAATGCAAGAATCTATGTGCAAAGTCAGTGTTTGTCTAAGAGGGTTTTTGGAAGCCGGATTGCTTTGGTTTGCATAGTAGCTGTCTCTGGCATGATAGATCATGCTGGAACTCACCCAATAAGTATCTCTGTTCCCAATTAGAACTGGAAATGGAGCTGCTTACGAGTGCACAGAGATGATGGTTTGGGTGGCAGCTGCTACTGTGGAGATGGAAATGATCCATTGTAAAACAAATACATTGCACTGTATAGAAAAAGGGATGATTGTTTTTAATTTATGTTTCAAAGAGACACTGAAAAGTTGCTTAGCTCTCAATGTGGTGTAAACCAAATGTAGCTTACTTAAGGACAGGAATTTGCAGCTATTTTGGCAAATCAGAACTTGAAAAAGCCCACCGTTTTGTGGGATTTGTGAAAATGTGCTTCTTTTGGAGGCAGCAGTTCAATGGAAAACAGACACAGGAATGACACAGGCATGGGTGCTTGTTCAGATTCTACCACAGCAATCTCAGGACCTTAATAAATAGAGAGGTTGCTGCACTGAGCTGGTAAGCAGAAATAACCATGTTAATTTAATCACTATGAAAGGGAGTCTGCCAAGTTAAGAAACATAAATTTTAATTATATGCACACACACATATTTGAATTATAATATATGCACAATATTTAGCTGTGACACCTAGAATATGATGGTTTACAGGAAGATGGTGAAACAGGAAGAATTCTTAAAAAACATTTTATTTTTCATTGATGATTTTTGTTGATTTGACATTTCCCTTTTGTATAGTTCTAACTAGTTGTATCTGCTACATTAACCATGTGCTACTGTATTGGTGGTACTAATCAAAAGGAAGTTTATCTACAAACCTTCTTAAAATTTTCATATAAAAGAGTAAGCTTTTAATTGTAGTGACTTTACTGGTAGTTATTACTTGTAATAAAGATTATGTTCTCTGAAATTGTAATGTTTGAAGAAGAGCTTGTGATACAAACGAGAAGTTACAAGGAATTTAGAACAATTAGTGGGTAGCAAATGCTATTACCTATATTTAAAAAGGATTTGGATGTGATTCAAAGATTTGGAGACACATAAATTCTACATGAACATCTGAGAAATTGATTGAAACAGTAATTACATATAAGCAGTAAAGCACCTGGGAAATGATGATATAGGAGGTTCTAACCAACTATATTTTTTCCTACCATGGAAAAGCATGCCTCACTACTTCCTTAAAATTCTTTACAGGATATGTAAAGAACTAATAGTTAGGGGGGCTGACAATTTTCTTAAACTTTCTGAAGACCTTTGTTATGTCTCCAAAGAGACACTAAGAATTGTCTTGCATAAAATCTTTTGGAATAAAAGATAATGGAAGAACTTCCATTGTAGATAAAGGCTTACAGCTGGTGCATCGAGGTTTAGTGCTTGGTCCAGTGTTGTATATTACACCAATGAACAAGCTGCAGAGTGGGAATACCTTGTCAACTACAATGATTTGCAAATAATAATAATAACAACAACATTAATAATGTTATTGAGAGCAACCATGGCTGGGAAGGTCTGTGCAGAGCACTCTGGGATGTGGATGTGCCTGGGGAGTGGGCAGAGGGATGGGCATTTTAATATGGCACCTGTGTGTTTGAATGTATTCCTTAAGAGATGTTCTTGTCCCCATTACAAGATTCCTAATTCCTCTGCTTAGTAAGTAACTCCACCATTGAAAGACACAGCCCTGAGGAGTAATCTAAAAAATATTGTTATTCATTTGTTTAAATGGGGGGTATGGTTTCATCTGAAAATTCCAGATGCAGTACTGGTCCATCTTGGGAAGACTGGTGTATAATAAGAGAGAGTTCAGAGAGGTTTGTCAGGACCATATGGAAAACTTCCCACAGCAGAGTAATAGAAAAGATTGTGGCTGTTTGTCCTTGAAAGGAGAGGAATTGAAAGAAATTACAAAAATTTTGGTCAAAAACTTAAACAAGGGGGCTGGCAATAGATAAAATGAACACTCCTTCTTTCAAACCATAGTTTAACTGTTGAACTCTATCAGGTGGGAAAACATTGAGGTAAAAGTGTATCAAAATTCAGAAAGGGCTGGGCTATTCTGTGTATTTTCAGAAGAGACTGATTTAGGGTAAATGGAAGGGGTACTACATTTATCTCTCAGGATGAAATGCAGTATTAGGGTTGGTAAGTCCTTTTGCATTTCTCTTGTGACAGACCTTCATAGCTTCTTCTGCAGCATGTGAGGTGACTGCATAGTGTGGCATGAGCAATATCAAAGCAGGGGTAAGCATGGGGTCACAGCTTAATTTCTTAGTCCCAGAAGAGTCTCCCTCTGGCCTTGTTTGAAGCTTCAGGCACTGGCTGGTACCTTCATAAGCAGGACAGTGAGTGGAACAGACCCCACCTTACTTCCAAATAGCAGTTCTCATGGTCTGTGGAAAGCCTTGATCTTTCACATGAAAACTGCATTTTGGTTTTTGGGTTGGCTCCTCAGTTTTCTTTAGGGTACTGGCATAAGAGGAAAAGATACTTTTCTTGCTTTTGTGGGAAAATCATGGATAGTTAAATAGGAAAGAGAAAATAAGAGATTTTGTGAAATGAATTTAATGATCCCTGGTAGTGTTTAACTATTTCTGTAGGTTAACTGAACTACTTTTTAGATTTTAGAAGACTTGCATCTGTGGGGATTCAAAAAGTGGTTTAGAAACATAATTTCCTGTCTTCATTACTGTACCTTTTACAGACTAGCCATCTTCCAGGAAGGATTGAATTAATTACAAAGACTGAATTCATTACAAGGGGTTGTCTTTGGATGTCTGAAGGTTTTTATGCTGTAAACTTTACATTCCAGATAAGATAGTGTCTGCTTTTTCCCACTTTCTAGAGCTATTTCAGAATTAAAGTGCATTCATGGAAGCTACCAGTGGAGAAGAAAATGAAGAAGTTGAATGCCATCAAATGGCAGTCAGCTTAGTGAGAAAATGGGAGGCAGGCACTGAGTTTATTTTCACTGGATGCCCAGCTCATTAACTTCTTGGTGATTCAGTCTCCCCATCAACTGTGAATAAAAATATTACCTCACAACGCCTTGTCAGTGGGATGTTAAATTTAGTAATTAGAAGATGCTCTGAGAGTTTTGGATGGGAAGTAGCAGTACCACAGAGAACAACCATGACTAGTAAAGACAGCTTCCTGTTTTGACCTTAAAACCTACCTTTCCCTCTTTTCAAACTTAGTTTTTGATATCTCTGGAACAAATGGGGAGTAGTTCCACCTTCACATATGTTCTACTTATCCCTCAGTCTTTCCTTGCTCATTTCCTTTTCTAATGCATTCATTTGCTGAATGTATTGGTATCCAGAGACAGGCATAGTTTGTCACACTGAAGACATTTGTTTCCAATGCCCTGGAGCTTGCTTGAAGCTTCTTGGCTTGCTGAATGTGTGACGACCCCTTGGGGTTTGCAGTCCCTCAAGGTTCTAAATACAGAGGCAAATGCCCTTTTGCACCCAAGCATAGGACTTTGAACCCAAGCCAAGCCCACATCCAGAGATGATTATGGAGGTTCCTCAGTGACTTCAGATTCAAATGTTGGGATTTGCACATAAGTCAAAAATCCCTTCTTTCTATTGAAATATTTGGATCCAGAGGGAGGTACTAGGAGTTCATACAGGGAAATTCAATCTGTATGATTCTCTTTTGACTTTTCTGTCTTTTTTATAGCTCAAGCAAGGGAGAAGTTGGGGAAGGGGCCATAATGGGGTAGGTATGCAGAGCTTAATGCTGAAAACAGAGGCCTGATTGAATAGAGCTCCTTGTGATGAGAAGGGGGATCAATTCACAGTTGACCCCATCCCATTGTGTGGGTTGTCCTGGGAGTTTCCTTTAAAATCCCAGTGGTTTGGTTTTTCTGCATGGTTTGTACCCAGCCTTTCCCTCCATGAATAGAATAGCTTTTCCTGGAATTTTTGCTGGATTTTCTGTGGTTATTGGCTGAGCTCTCTCACTTCAGAAGACTGGAGCAAGAACATTGTGAAAATACTGATCAGGGACACGGAATCATTTGCTAACTTAAAGTTTTTCATATATAGAACAAACATATTCCTGGGATGCAATGGCCCCCACAAAACAGATTATACTTTACTGTCCCAGGTGGAAGTGCTCATTCATTATTTGGTTTGCAGGAGTGATTTGGGACTTCAAGAACACATGAATTTCTGCCCTGCTGAATGTACAGCTCATGGTGATAGAAAGGCAGGGAGCTTCAGGCAGACTGGGGAATGAAACACAATTCTAAAGCATAAATAGACAGAACTGTGAATTAAGGACACCAGATGCTGATTTGTAAACATCACTCTTGTACATTATTACTTGCAAATATATTGGTCTAGAGAAAGGAATTCATTTTAGAAGGGAAGGAGTATTTGAGAAATCCATACCTGGCAGTGTCAGGTAAAGGCATGTGCAGGATCTTTCCCTGCCAGGGGATTGCTCTGAATGAGCTCCTGTATGAGTGGGGTAGAGGCTAGGGTCTGCAAAGAAAACTGGATTATTGCCAGGTACATTTAGCCATCTTGCTAAAGTTAACATGCTGGATTTGCCTGTCTGCTGCACTGCCTCATAATCTAGTGGCAGCATTTGAAAGGGGAATAAGTCTCTGTTCCCTCACTTCTCCAGCAAATTGCATCAAACTTCCTCATAAATCCACAGTGTCTTTGGAGCTCTGTCCCCAGCCTGTTCCTGAGCCAGCCTGTGGCTCTTCCTGCAGTTACTGGGTGCTGTCCCATTTTATGGGCAAGATTCTGCACTCATAACTGTGTTTCTTTGCTGGTATTGCCAGCTGGAGCCAACCAGAGATTTTATCTAGTCAATATTACAGGAAAATTCAAGACATGTCTCTTTGTTTTTCAATGTAAGGTCTCAGCATTGGCCCCCCACACAAGCTTTCTGTTTTCCCACATGTGGGACATGCCCTGGTATAGGAGAATGAGGATTGAAAGTGTGCTATATAAACTAAATTGCTAAATTGCATTAAGCTACTTTTCTTATTCAGGAGATCAGATTCTTCATATTTGTTATTTCAGTATCTTAAAAAGCCCTGGTTTTGTTCTTTATTTGAAGCATAGGGAATTTACACAAAAGGAGAAGGATTCCCGCCCCCCCCCCCCCCCATTTATTTCCTCCTAAAATATACCCAGCCTTTTTTTCCTGTAAACAAGCACAGAAAATGAACAGATACCAGGTTTTCAGTAGGATAGAAATTAATCATATATGGAGTTTCTTAGTGGTTAAATGAACTTGAAGAGCTCCCCTTCAAGACAGAAACAAGTTTGAAAGTCTGTTCATCATCTGCTTGACATCTCTGTCCTTCTTCTTGTTAGCTCTTTGGGGGAGACACACAGTGAGTGTGTTTTGTTTTTCAGAAGTTGATCTGCCTCTGAAAAAAGATGGGTTCACCTCAGAAAGTACAACTCTGGAAGCCTTGCTGCGTGGAGAGGGAATAGAGAAAAAAACAGACACTAAAGAGGAAGACACTATACAAGAAATCCAGGTAAAGGAGAGCCCTGTGCCCTGACATCAGGGCTGGATTTTACAATTTGTCTCTAAGTCTAGCAGTCTTTTGTCCTCTGGTAGAACAGTGTATCTGTTGATAGTTGTGTCATTCTACTGCCAAAATGTTATCAAACCTTTGTGCTACACTGTGATGCTCAAAATGATGTCAGTATCTCACATGCTTCTCTTGTCACAAGAATCTTTGTTGTTTGACTGTGTTCTGCACAGGTCTTGTGTTGGAATTTATCTTGCAGCACTATGAGATAAATTACATTAAAAACTGAGAAGCTGAGGTGGATCCCAACTATAAACTGAATTTTAATGGTTCACATTTAAAGTGAGTTTCACAGATTTCAATTTGGATTCACAGCTGCTGTAGGCTAAAACATGGCATTGCCTTGCCTGTTTTGTTTGTTTTAATAGTAGGTAGCCTTCTGGAGGTATACAAGAAAAACAAATAATTTAAAAATTGTAGTCTTAAATATCTCAGTTATTATTAGAGATGCAGTATGAGAAATATTGCCTCTTCACATGCATTAAGGTTTGAAAATTGTCAAGATTCCATTTCATCCTTCAACAATTAAAAGCCGAAACACAATTGTAGGTCTGTTATAGAAGGAATTCAGGTAATATAAAATGTTCTTGTATAAGTCTGTGTCACTTTTAAAACATCTTAAATCACTAGGAAAGTGGGCCTCTTCCACAGCAGCACATCTTTGGTGATGCTAAAACACCATTGTGCCATGAGTCTTTTTGGGGATTTTTAGAGTGAGTTATTAGCAATGTGTCAAACTTGGTAATTCTGGGTGAGATACAAAATGTTGCATCTATACCTAAAAGTAGTCAAAATTTGAGGGGTCAGTCCCATGCCAAATGAAACAGAAAAACATAGGCATCAAATCTGTATTACCTGGAGCTCAGCCCTATTGCTCTATTTGTTAGAAATTTTACACAGGTAAGGGCAGCACAGTCGGGTCTCCCATTCCCAGCTGCACAGGTAAAAGAGCACTGTCAAAGATGAGGCATGCCATGCTCATGGATTGGGGAAAAGCTTGGCATGAGCCCTGCTCTGTGTTTGCTTCTTCAGTAGTATATCTGGGTCTATTAAGCTGAGAGCTCTTACTAAAGGTCTGTTTTTACCTGCTTCCAAGGTCTCAAGGAGTCATGGTGCAGCATTCTTATGATATTGACAAGTGCCTTTGAATGTTGCTGTTTGATCTGAGCTCCCAAATTATCCCCAGCAGCAGTCTGAGGAAAGAGACCTCAGAGATAGTGGAACTGACATAAATCCAGGCACTGCAGAGCAGGGAGGGGGTGCAAAAAAATAGAACAGATTTTCAGCTAAACTGCTGTAGCTGTGACCTGTCACCTGGATGCTAGTTTCATCAGAACAGATGCAAAAGACATGTCTTGCTGCTTTATTTTATGCAAGCACAGCTTATCTGGATTCAGTCTGTAGAGCAATGATTGCCAAAGCCTTCACTAGTAGGCAGCTTTCAGTGTGTACTTTGGCACCTGGTACAGCTAGACTGCACCAGATCAAAATCACAACCAGTGCCTTTATCAGTATGACAAATAAGAGAATGCAAATCTCTCTTTTGTTCCTTTGCATACTTGTCTGTGCTGTAACTCTAAAGGGCCCAGTCCCAATGGTGGTGAGAGTGAGCAGGTGGGATAGCCATAACTGTAATTCCCACCTCAATCCCAGTCACCTGCCACCCTCCCAAATTCACAGTATCTGTCGGGAGAAGATGACTTGGTGCTTGGCTGCACCAAAGTACACAGGGCTGGGAAACTGTTTTAGAAAGATGTAATAGGAAAAGAGAAGTTACTCTGCTAAAACATATAAGGGTTCCCCCTGCTAAATAGATGCAGGCATTAGGACATGCTGTACAGTTGGTATGTAACAGGATTGACAATTTTGCCCTACAGTAAATTGGTATTGAATGTGTGTCTCCATTGTTTGATGGAGAAGAGTTAGAGTAGCCTTCTGACCATGCACCAGAAAGGTTATGCCCCTTCTATCAAGTATTAAAGTAATTATTCTGGCAGTGTCACCAAATTCACACTTGGCTACATATTATCTCTTTCCTAAATTGATGCTTCAATTTTAAAGCAAGAAAATGGTTTGTAATATTCCTCTTAATTCTCGTGTAGTATTCTTGTTGTAAATTACCTTCTTCCCCTCCCACATATGATGTGCTTGCCCCTGTTTTGTTGGGGGTTTTTTGAGATACTTTAAGATATGAAGCAATGTAAAAATACAGACTCATATCAGTAAGTTTGCTTATTTTCTTACATACATTCTCACATTTCTTGTAGTCTCCTCATGTACAACATTTTTTGAGCACTTCAGTCCTAAGATGAAGTCAATGAATGTATACAGTTGCATGAATTTTGAAGAAACATTTTATGTATGAAGAACTGGAACCTGCTTAACGTTTACACCCTCTAGTATTTAATACCTCCAGTATTATGCGAAATTGTATTTCATGATGGTCAGAGCTCATTAATAGCCTCCTGATGGTCAAAAATAGAAGAAGCAAAAATTAGATGAAGGCTTGATCCTTGTCATGTGCTACAACTTGTTTGTAATGCACTGACCAGTATTAGTCTTAGAAATTTAGCTGACAAAATAAGAATAAACTTTTGTAAGTGGTCTTCTAAATACATAATTTCTTGAAATGTGAAATTTCTGTTATATTCCTTTCCCACAAATTCAGAATTTGGTGCTTGAAATATGTGGAGAGGAAAGAAAGAAACTGATTTGCTCCTGTTCCCTCTCTGCTGGCTCTCAAATAGCTTTTAGGTAGAAATTAGAGAGAAGGAACAAATACCGTAAGACTGAAAAACATTCCTATCAAAACCAGTCCTATTGGAATCTGCCTCATGGCTGTAATTTAAATGAACATTGGCATGGCAAAGGTAAGTTAGTGATTCCAGATTAGTCCTTTGCAAAATGGCACAGCACCATAAAAGGCAGGAGTGGCTGGGGCCAATCTCTGTGTTTCCAGCAGACATGCCAAGGGTTGAGGGAATTTCAATGGGACTTCTTCCCACATTAGTGTTGTGATGATTTGTCTGGCCTTTTTCCATGTGATGTTTGACTTGTGCATGTTTTCATGCAGGACAGCCAGCCTGTGTTTGGTTCTGTAGAGGTTACATTTCAAAAGATCAAGTTAAAAGACTGAGATTGCTGCACCAGGCATCTCACAGTTATGTGAGCTGATAAAGTATTGTTCCTAATAAATAATTAGTTGAACAAATTATTGCTGTTGGTGCAATAATTGAGATGAGACCTGTAATTCCTCAGCATTTTCACACCACAAACTTCCTGCTTCCAGATTAGAGTTGTACCTGTGGTGCAAGCCCTGAAAAACATGGCTTTCTAGATCCATTCTGGAATATATGGAGGAATTTTCTCTATTTTTGCTAAAGAAAGAAGATTGTGAGCTACTAAGGAGAAAACCACTGTTTTTTTATTCCTAAAGTGCACTCACAGCAATAGAAGAAAACAAAACAATTTAAATTGCAACAAATGAAAATAAAAAACCCAGGCAAACAAATTCCCAGACAGGGCCTGCAGTTATGCATACTAATATTTGTGTTGCCTTGGAATATTGGTGCTCAGTGATGCCAGTATTTTTTCTTAGGAACCTTTTTATCATGGTTGACTCATATGAGGAGTATTTTTTTAGTAGGAATTCCCTGGAGATCTTAGGGTGGAAAAGAGAGCAAATTTTGCTTTTGTAGAGAGAAGCAGGGGTACTGGGATCTGATTTGGCTTTAAATCAACTGTAATAACCCACAGTCACTATGGTAAAGAGCAGTAGTTAGTTGTATGTGTCCTCCTTTTTGCTTCTAACCATCCCTGTTTATTGTTCAACCACAGAGGGTTTTAGAAAATGATGAAAATGCAGATGAAGTGAATGAGGAAGAAGACTTGGAAGAAGATATTCCAAAACGAAAGAACAGGCCTAGAGGACGGGTAAGTGGAGAGTTTATTGGAATGGAAAGGAATGAAGAAATCCTCTGCTTTCTAGTGTGTATTTCTTAAGTGTATTATGTATGCAAAAAATTATTATTTATCCATGAATATATGATAGTAGTAACACTATAGGTAATTTTCAGTCATATGTAATAGATTTTTAATAATTTTTGTTTATTTTTGTGGATTGCTGTGAAAGAAAAGGACTATTTTGAGAGTAAAACTTTTGGGGAAATTTATTTTAGTGTTGTATTTACAATTGTAATGTAAACTGTAATAACTATGATAACATCCTGCCATTACAATGCTCCTTAAAAAACATTTAGTAATTACAGAAAATCAGCAAATGCAGTCATGACAGCCAAAAAAGTATTAATAAAAGTAACTTGAACTATGTAAATAAGTTTTGCAACTTTAACCAGGGTAGCATTTTGTGGCTGACGCTGGCTCTCTTGAGCCCATGGCAAATCTTCCATTTGCTTAAAAAGGGCAATATTTTATCCTTAGGGGACTCTGTGTCCCTTCTCTTACCTAAGATGTCTTCACAATTCATCGGGGTACCAGTTAAGTAATGAGGCCAACATTTTAAACTTGGAATCAACATTTTCAATTGTGGGCCCCTAAGCTAGGCATCTGAATAAACATGAACACAAGTCTCAGAAGTTTTGAGCATTTTCATCTCTCTTTGGCTCCAGTGGATGCTGCAGGGGCACAGGAGCTCTAGAAGTACCTTTTGATGTGTTTATAGAAGTCAAGCAAGAAGGGCCACATTTTAGGCCAAATGAGCAGAATATAATAGCTTTTGAATAAGAGTCATGAAACCACACTGAATACTTGCAATGTACTTATGCATCAGACCCTCTCTTTTGGTTTCTTCTTTGGTTGTTGTGTTGTTTCAGTTTTCTGCTCCTCTTTATTTTGGAGCTTAAGTCCTTTAATATAAGATCAAAGCACTTTAATAATTGGATAAGTATATATTTCATCTTCCTTATTCTCAAAATCACCTGAACCAGTTTCTTTCTTTCTTTCTTTCTTTCTTAGCCAAAGACCCCCACCTGGAAAAAAATTTTCCAGAAAAATGTAAGTTTCAGAAAATTTGTATGAACCAGTAATCAAAACCAGGAGATAGAATCAATACATGCACATAAGCTTAACTGTAGCAATCAACTAATATTCCAGGCTAACAACTCTTTTCTAATAAGTTGCTCTCATGTAAATTGCACAATGCTGGTTAGGGTGAGTGAAAAGCTAAAAGAGATATACTGCTTAGGAGAAGGGAATTTGGTGTATTCATATGTCCCAGACCTATACAAAGTCCTGAAGTTAGTGTTATGTGCAAGATTTTGTTCAGGAAAATGTCACAGAATTTTTTCTCTGTTACTGTAAAGAAAGGAGTGGAGGGTAGTAGATGTCCCATTCATTTTGAGGTATACATTTATGTTTTATTTTCTGCCCTAGAACTTACCCTCTATTAAGTACAGGAGGAGCAGGATTGCTTGCTTTTTTCTTGCAACTAACTCCTGCTCTGCTAGTGCCCTGGCTTCTTTCAGTGCAAAAAAGAGAAGTCTGAATAATGCCAAATACTTCAAGCAATTTTTAGTTTTATTTGATGGCATCAATAACCAAAGCAAAATGTGGTAGAAATTAGGATTTCAAAATTAGGGCCATATTGAAAAATGGTAAGCCTGAATTGCATCTGGTCACAAGTGCTTTGCCAGTTTTCTAAAGGCAGCCCTTTTCTAGCCTGACCCAGTATAGGAAATTGAGGCTAAGGATTTAAAATTAAGGACATGAAACAAAATTAGGGTGACACGAAACCTGGGCAGCTCTTTGTTTCTGGGAAGGACTTGGTTAGGGTATTTTTAGAGGGCAGAAAAGAGGAAGGACATGCATAAGAAACAAGATCCTGTGGAGTGTGACCTTTGGGGATTCAGAGGAGTGAGAAGGACTAACAGCATAAATGCAGGATTAATGCAGAATTACTGCTCTGGACTTTCCAAATTGCACATGCCCCTTCCTTTCCCTACAGCATGATTTTATTTTTAATCCTGGACTCTCCATCTGTCCTTTTGGCTACTCTCTCTGCCTGCTTCAGGGCTGCTGGGCCATGGGTCCAGGCCTCACATGTCAAGTCTTGTAGTCTTTGCTGCATCCTGTCAGGAGAATAAAGGCAGCTGTGGATGACTGAATTCAACAGCCTGGAGCACAGACAGCAAGCGTGGGGCATTCAGTTTAGTCCCTCTGGGGCAGCTGCTTGGTTTCCTTTCCTCTCAAGGCTAGCCCTGAAATCACAGGGGCATAAGAAGGACACTGAAGGCTGAAGAGGTAGATTTACAGAAGGAGATTTTTAGTGTCTTTGCTGGACAGGGGCAATGTGGTAGGAGCTGGGCAGGGTAGTTTGCTGGGAGATATGAGATGTACACAGCTGCACCTGTACAGATTGTCTGCTCATCAGCTGGACATCCTGTGGGACAATTTCAAAGGCACCAAGCACATTTAGGAACCTAAGTCCCATTGAAAGTTACTGACTTGAAAAATCTCCCCCTCTGTGTTCATTGCATGAAAAAGTGTACCTGACGTGGTCATGCCATGAATGCTGTGCCCCTGCATTTCTGTAGAGAACAGTCTGAAAGGAAACAGCTGGCTGTTAGACTAGCAAAATTCTGAGCATCAAACCTTAAATTAGTATCATATTCTGAAATGCACCTATGTAAAAATAGTCCCTTCTTACTCAACAGGTATGTTCCCAGCGTGTGAGTAGAGTCAGAGCTACTGACTAGTGACAAATATAAGACTTTACATCTTTTTCATAGCCCTGAAAAGCCAATGCAGCTGGTGAGATAGGGAAATGAGATCCTAATCCGGGTACCAGCAGAAATATTTATAAGGGCCAATCACTTGCTTATGTGAAGACTCCCTGATGAGTTGAGGGTTGTGGAGGAGCTGCCATGGACTGAAATTCAGCTTGCAGCGCATTTAGCAGCAGTGAGGGAAGAAAAGAACTAGCCTGGGATTGATTTCATTGCCCAGAGGGGGTTTAAAGAGCTGGCAGTCAGAGAGAAAATAGTGCAGACTAGTAAGATGATTTTATGTGATACGGTCAGTAAAGAAGCTTCCACCAAACAATTGTTGCTGAGGCTGTTTCTAGGGTGAAACTGCTTTTCAGTTCACCCTTACAAATCTTGCTCTGCACATGTGTGCTGGACTGCACAGAGGTCTTTGCAGAAGGCAGAGTTATCCTTGTCATACATAATAGTATTTACCCCATCCAGATAGCTGCAAATCCATGTCTTTCCTTTGGGACTGTGTTAAGAGTCAGACCTGAGCAATCCCAGGGAAATAACATGTGAAGTTTTTATAAATCCCTGTTTTGACAGACTTTTTCAGGCCAGTGTGAAACTGTTCCTTATTACTTCTCTTTAGATATCCAATGGAACACAATTCTAATAGTGTAGTTCTGTTCCAAGATCATAGAAGAGGGATGGAGTTTCTACAGCCCCTTTATGGCTGGGTGCAAATATTCTCAGGATTTCTACACCTTCTTCAGCTTTACCTAACAAAGCTCTGTCCCTTTCTTATTTTCACATGCAAAGGCTTGCAGGATTTGAGTCAGGTGGCCTTGTCTAGGGTGAGAAGAATGAACAGTTTAATAAGAGGAGCAGCAGAAGCAATTCTGTCATTTTTTTCCAGGAATAGAGTAGCTAGCAGAATTAATAAAGGACTATTTAGCCATCCACCTGTGATCACTTCCTCAAACAAAGATCAAGTCTAAAATTATTGTCATTTACAGACTGTATGTTAGTGAACATGAAAGAATTGAAGGCCTTGGCTCAGTTCCCAGTTCCAGCATTGGACAGATATGAACTGTTCCCTTGTTGGCATCTCAGCTGAGAAGGGTCACAATCAAGTAGTTTTGATGCTGAATTCCACTCTCACCCCTGGAGCTCAAGACAGAGCAGTCTGTGCTGTGGAGAAACAAAGTTTTCCAGTTTCTATAGCTGCCAGTTCGGTCCATTTTAGGAACAGAGAACTGCAGAGAGACTTTTCTGGGTAATTTCTGTTATTACAGGTAGCCACATTATCTAATCTTTTCCACTAACTGACCAAAGTTCCATTTTATAATTAGCCATGGTGTCTTTGTCCCAGAAGGCCATTTCAAAACATGGCTTTTCAGCTAGAAAACAAAACATAACACAAACAATACTCCTTTGAAAATACTGAAGGAAATAATTTGACCTCTCTTTTATTTGGGGCCTGTTTTCTGGCTGATTTAATGTTTGTATATATCCTTCAACACCTGTTCATCTATTCATTCATTCATATTCAGTTCAGCAAGGTATTTGAACATCTTCAGAAATGAATGTGTGATGATACTCTACTGAATATGTGCTGGCAGTGACCTACTGCTATGGATGAACAGTTTGAGCTATCTGTGGAGAGGATCTCCATTGCATTACAAAGTCCATTAATACAGTGCACACCTTAGGAGATGAAGGGTCAAGACCACTTTGAGAAACCTGTATGGGAGCTGAGGATTTGTTTAGTTTATACTGCATATCTTTCATAGGAGGGTGTGGGGCACAAGGAGACCTGAGGGGTGATGGAATAATGCTAACATTCCTCTTGTCCTTGCAGGCTCGGGGATCTGGAGGTGGCAGGAGACGGAATGATGCTGCCTCCCAGGATGATCATGATAAACCCTATGTTTGTGACAGTAAGTAGCAACCAGACAGCTTATTCTGCTTCCAGCCTGGTCCTACCAGCTCAGTGCACTCAGGGCTTCATATATTACAGCAAAATATTCTGCTGCTCTCTGACTTGCATGTTTGCCACCTGCTGCTGATGCTCTTGGTGTTTTTGCATGAAGGAAATTAAATTAAGTTCTCGGCAAGACTCCACTTTCCTTTGCCCTTTAATAAATCATCTCTTATATTTTCTTTCTCTTTTTCTGGCTTCTCTGCCTTTTGTCTTCTTTTCCCCCATGTAAGTTTCACCCTCTATTTCTTTCTCTGTTTCAGATAGTTACAAACAAAAGCATAACTCAAAAATCTCCGACAAAGGTACTTCACCCTTGTTGTGTCTCTTGATATATTTGGTGATTCTCTTCCCTTCAGTCCTTTTAAAATCTCACTGGGCTAAATTCTGAAGGTCTTATCCCTCACCAGAAAGTAGTCTTGTGGCATCATCAAAAGCTGAGTCCTTCTAAGAAACAAATAACATCTCGAATGCTTTGTTTTGATACATACGCCCTTTGAATACAGCCCTGTACAGCTGTTTGACATCGTGCAGTTGGGCTGCAGGTGAAGCAAGGCATTGTCTGAACAGAAAAATTTTACTGGAGTCCAGTCTCAACACTGAAGGAGGGTACCAGTGTCCAGTATAAGTGAGGAGTCCAATATTTGTTACAAAATGGTTTGGGGTTTTTTTACAGTCTAGTCCTTGATGCCTTCCTTCTTCTTTTGATACTCTTTTTTGCTTTACTATGTCACTTCTGTGAAGGGCACTTATCTCACCCACATATTTTTGAGGCATCCCATCTTAAGACTTACTCTAGAGTGTACATACAAGTGTAATTTGTGATACCAGGTGCTTTTTAGCCTGTAAGACAATAGCCTAAAAAAAGTTAATAGAAGTAGGAGAAGCAGATCTTCACTACTGTCATCCAAACAGGTGGTTTTGAGGGCAACCAGGACTCCTTTTTCTATTATTTGCCAATTTTGAAACATTACTGATCTTAAAAGAATAACCCTTGCTATGTCAATCTATGGGGGTATTTTCTACTGATTTTTAAAAATGTGAGGAAATGAGGACCATGCATGGTGAATAAGAACTATATTCCATCTGATGAAATCATATTCTTGTATGGTGAGACCAGGTGACTGTACGTGCCCAGAAACAGAAAGAATTGCATGTGAATGGGACATGATAAAAACATGGTCACAGAGGAAGAGCCCTTTAAGTTATGAAGAGTCAGAAGACTTATGCTGTGGTTAAATAGTAGACCTAGGAAAAGCATTGGAAAAGCTAAAATGTGTCCTCTAAGACTTCTGTGAGAGCCCAGGATGTATCTTGCTGAAGTCCACAGGTTTCCTTTGCTGGTATATGCATATCTTTCTTTATCTCTTTTCTGGAACATTCTAAATCCAAGGACACTTGTCAACTTGGTAGTTGTTTTGAACATAATGACTCTTTATTGTCTGATCTTGCATTGCTTTTGGATTTACCAAGAACTCACAACATGCATAGTAGTGATTTGCACAGAGTAGATTAAACATTGAAGACATCAAAGCAGGCAGCAGAAATCTGCCTGAAGTCAAGACTCTCATACGTTGTTGTATTGACGGATTTTTGCCTTGGCTTACATTTTGGAGCATAAATTTCATCTTTGGTTTCAGAAATATAAACTTTCCTATTTCATTTCGCTTTTAGGAAACTTACAGTTACAGGTGAGTCATAAGGACTTTTAGACTTCAGACACGGCACAGTGACATCTCCTTTTCCATTGTAGGTAGCTGATAAAAGGGTTATATGACAGCAGAACTCTTTTACCTGAGTTTAGAGCAGAAGGGAAGAACTGTCCCAGTTGCAATGTCATCATCCTGAAGTATATCCTGCCCTTGTTAAATTTCTATACAAGCATGAGATACAATTAATTATGACTAATTGGCTTATTATCCTGCTTGGGTGGATTTCTTGGATTAATTTTTTTTCTTTGAAATTATTTGATGAATATTTTTATAGATAAAAATCTAATTGTGGTAGGTTAGAAATGGGTTTGTAGTACTTCTTGTGCAGATGTTTTGGGCAGATAGGTTTGTTTTACATGGAAACATGCAGGTGAAACACAGTGTATGTATTTCCTGTTTGGGAAAGCTTTATTCCCTCAATCACATTATTGGTATCAATAATTACCTTAATGGGCCAACAGTTTGCTTTTTCTGTAGTTTATTTAATTTGCCTCCAGGTTTTTTTTTCTGCAAGTATTCTGATATTTGAGTTTTGAAAATGACCACAGAGAAGAAAGCATAAACACAGCTAAAGCATATTAATTTTCTTATAAAACTGCATGGGCACAAAAAATTATTTGTAGTCAAAAACTACTTTGCTCTTTTATCATATTTACACATTCATATTTATGGGAAACAAGAATATATCAACAGGTTTCATCAGTTATAAAAAAGTCTTAGGAAAAAAATTAGGCTGTGTGTCCGTAAGATGATGCAAGAGTGATGCCCAGCTGGCACTGCCCCTTGTGTTGGAAAATAGAAATGTTATCTCTGAGAAGACCTGCCTTTTTCTGTAAGAGGCATTCAGATGTACACCAGTATTAAACTCGGTCCCAATATTAAAACTGACTGGAAACATGCAGTTTCTATGTGGTAAAGGTTTTCAAAGCTCAAAATATTTTATCCTCCTGTGTTTTTAAGAAGTGGTTGGATGCCTGTTTTGTGGAATGAAATATTCTGAAAGACTTCAGCTGGTTTTATTGAGCCTATACTGTAGTAGAAGTTCAGAATAAAATGTTTGACCAAAACATCAATAAAATTGCCAGGATAATCATGAAATGCATGGTTTCATCACATCACCAAGTAGAAAACTTGGTGGTCAGATTTGGAACCAGTTGCACTGGACAGTGCTGTGCCTTGAGCTCCCTTGGGATATCTTGTTGTTATCTTTGATAACAACAGTGGCAGGGAAGCCTGGTGGGAGATGGGTACAGACTGCAAATGGTAATGTAGCCAAACGGTTCAGCAGCTGTATGAGAGCACTCCCAAAAGTAGCCTGAGCACCTGGCTAGGAGAGGCAACAGGTGTCTCAGAGAGGAGTGGAAAGTAGGGCTTGAAAAGCAAAGCAAAGCCTCTGATGTCAAGCAAGTGGAAGGTAAACCAGCACCACTGTTCATGATAAACAGAGCATGTGGTTTTTAAAGGAGGGATAGAGTGAATGAACACATGAATACCTACACGTTTAATAAGAATTGATGTTACGTCACTCTCAAATATTCAACTGGGGAACCATTATTCCTACTAAGCATTCTTCTTAAAAATCCTTCTACTACTTTAATAGTGTTTATTATATATTACTTACTACCTTTTTAAAAGAACAACCTTTTCTGAAGTTTTATCTAGAAACTTGTATTCTGGTTTAAAAGTTGCAATCTTTGTAGCACTTGAGTTCCATGACTCTAAATGTCTACTTCCTTTAGCCAGATAAGTTAGTCTGTGCTGCATCTCTGCAAGTTATTAACTTTCCTGATGCCCCTCCTCACTTTTATGCTTCCATTCTTCTCAAGTTCCCTTGGAGACATGGGACTATGTACATACTTCCACCTTTGTTTTCCTTTCTCTATCTATGGAAGATTTCCCTTGCCCATCTCTAAAACCCTTTTACCAGTATGTCCTCATCTTCTTTTAGTTTTATTCCCATATAAACTCCTATTTTAGCATAGCAACTTATATTTGTATCATATCCTTTTTTGCAGTCCCTCTGAGACTGAACTGTACATTCAGATCCATTCCTTGTGCAAAATGAGCATTGACTGAAACCTTCCTAGGATCTCTGATGGATCAGTGACTAATGCAACATTGTATGTACCCAGAGACACTGATCTTGTAGTGTTTGTAGAAGCTGATTCTTTCATCAAGAACTTAATTTTATGGTTTTTGTAGTTATTTAACCCACATTTTCTCAGCTGAAGTCCAAGACTAGCAGTCCCTGCACTGTTCTCAAGGGATAACAATGTCTTCTATGTCTGTAAACATGTACTGGGACTTAGTTCAGCTGTGTTTTCTTCAGCTCATTTACAAAGCTTGTTTCTTTCATTTGGAAAAAACTCCAAAGGGTGTTTTTAAAGTAGTAGTGGCCAGAACAAAGTTAAATGTGCTTTTCTGAGGATAGAAGCATTTCTGAAGATGAGTGTTTGATAGATTTACATGTACTTACAATTACTTTTAGAAACTGGATTTATGCAACTTGCTCTGTTATGTATCTGTGAGAGGCACAGGGATGGCTGACCTAGCAGGTTATTTAGTAATCATCTCCTGGTATTATCCTTTCTAGTGAATCCCTAAGTAGATAAGCAGTAAGATCTAGAATAAGATGCTTGTTCAGATGAACTCAACAAACAACTCTCCCACCATAGCTGCTAATCTTGGCATCCATTGACTACCTTATTGGTAGAAAAGACAAGATTAGATAGGTAAGGACATTAATTTATTTTTTTTTTAAATTCTGAATAACAGATGTGGAATAGAACACATGGTAAGAGGGGAACAGAGTTGACTCTGGCAGTTGAACATTTTCTACTCATGTAGGATAGTTGTTTAATCCTTTGCTCTGGCTAGCAACCCATTTATTGAAATGTGCACAGCTGTATTGTTGAGCTGTGCATGTTTTGCACTGGGGTTCAGAGTTACTGTGATCTTAATACAGTAGGTAGATTCTGGGACTTGGACTCTGGGGGCACTGAAACAAGGACTATTTACCTCCCTATTCTACCTGCAGAAAATTCCCTGTGGGATGGGTTACTAAATTGCTGCTCTCATACTACAGGTGTATAGTGTGACAGTACTGATCAAAGAGGAACAAATGTAATGTCTTTCTATCAGTGGAGGTCAAAATGCACTGTTAATGTTTGAGATCTCTAGATGTGCCAGGGTCTGTACACAACTGCAACAGGGGAGAATATATTACCAAACCAGTGCAAAACAAGGACAAGTTTGGGGTTTTTTTGAGTGGAGTGAATGGTAGGACAGGAAGATAAGTTTGAGGAATGACTGCCTGCCAGAAGTTAACTCAAGATTTAGTATTTGACACGGCACAGCTGAGAAGAAAGAACAGGAGGCAACAGAGAAAAGCAAAGAAAGACAATGAGGGGGACAAAATTCAGTGACTGAAAAAAAAAAAAAAAAAAGCAGCATGTACTCCTCCAGTTTCCTCTTTCCACTAAAAACATGGATTGTTTCCTTCTGTCTCATACTGGTGACAGATTGTGCAAAATGTATGTGGAGAGCTGGCTGGAACACAGCTCACAGGCTGCCAAGGACCAAATGTGTAACTATTTCAAAATGACAGCAACACAGCCATTAGATATTTGATGAGGAAGTCTTTTAAGTCATAGGTTTCAAATCCCCTTTTTAACAGGGGAAGTATTTTATATTCATTTTACTCATTGAGAAATATAAACAGAATGAGAATTTGCTTATCCAAAGAATTGCAGAGTGCTAGAGCCCAGAACTTAAAGGAGAGCTCTGTTTTATGAAACACTCAATGCTTGCAATTATACGTTTTTCCCCCCTGTAATGGCAGTTGTGTGACATCTTCCTATCAGTCTTCAAATTTGAAGGAAAGTAAGGTTCATCATAGGAGACTGTCTGGTAGCTTCATAAAAAAATCTCTCCCTCTTCCCCATTTGTGACATTTGGTCTGCACTGCTGTATTGCTGCTTACTTACCCAGCTTGTTCCTAAGGCAGCATTCACATCAGGTCACAGCAAAAATATATCCTTTGAATGCAGGAGGAGTTGGAGTGGGTTACATTCTACAAACTCCCACTGTTTTTATTGAGCTTGGCTACCTAATTAAAGATCAAGTCAACTTCCCAGTGTTGAGATTCAGGATGAAATCTACCACATGCAAGGCTGATGAGCCTATCCAGCAAGGAAAATTGAAGATAAAGAAGTCAAAGCTGCTGAAAGGAAGGCCACTGGACAAAGTTTATGAAAAGCACACTCTCACTTGCTATGTGTGAGCTGCATAGTGTTAAAAACTAATCAACAGCATGTATTTCAGACTGGGAGAACCAGTTCTCACTATGCTTTTGTCAGCTCTAAAAATGAGAAAGATGTGGTGTGGATGCTGGAACTCGTGGATTCCAGTCCTGGTAATGAAAAAAGATCACTGTGTGGGAAACTCAGCCCCTCTGCGGTTCTCTTTTTTCATAACTGAAATGAGAATAGTATTTCCCACTCAGGAATGTGGAGGAAGATTAATTAATGTTTGAAAAGCCAGTCTGCAGTGGGAAGAGTTATATAAGAGCTAAGTGTTTATTAATGATCACCCTTTTATAGAAACTACTTCTTAGCACAGTGATATGGTAGATTAATAAAATGTGCTCTTACCTGGAAAACAAGAGATTAGGGTGAATTCAGGAAGATTCAATCTGTTGGAGAAACCATGAAGTTCTGACTTAGCTTTCATTCTAGCAAAGTCTCACTGAAGCCAATGGTTCTTTTGCCTGACTAATATAAGACTTTTCCCCCTGCAAAAGTCTAATTTGTTTTAGGAACAAGAAATCTCTGTAGTTTCAATTTGTGGCATTGCTTCAAACTCTTTTCAGGACACAAAACGAATCTGAAAAATGGAAAAATCTAGACACCCAGAACAAAGGCTGCTGGAACTGCAAATCTTTGGTCCTGCAAAGCATCTGCTAGGACAATGTAAAACAAACTCATTTGCCTCAGTTCTGGTTATAAAGTCCTCCAAATCAATTTCTCACAAGGCATGTCTGAGACCGCTGTCACCCTTGAAGGCCACCTGGAAGTCCTTACAATGGAAAGGACTCAGGTGTGGAATTACTACTGCCTCAGCTTATATCCATACTTGCTTTTTCCTGGTGAGCTGATACTTTTTTGCTGAAGAAGGACGAGTCTGCAGACTCATCTGATTTCCTATGTCATCCTTAACTCTCTAGCTAAAATCCCTGCAGGACCCTGTAAGGAATGGAGTAAGCAGCATAGTTTTGGGACTTGCTGCAGGGAATGCAAGTTTCCTTTTTGTTCATTGATTACCTGATAGTGTTCTGGAAACAGTTTGACAGAAGTCTTTGAGCAGTATTGGTTATTCATAGCAATAGAATTATTTTTTAAACATTCTTCTTCAAAGGCATCAAAGTAAGTGGGATAGAGTAGGATACTTGATGAGCTGATCCAGCCCATCTAGCAGATGGTCAATCTGCTGGAAATGTAAATCTTCTTCTCCATTCTAAGAAATGCTGCAACATTTATGTAATTAGAGGAGGTTACCATTCTGAAAGAATTTAAGCAGTGAGCTCTCTCTGGGTTGATGATTACTTAAGTGTTATGCTTTTCCACTATTCAAAACATGGGGAAAGTCATACAGAACTGCAGATATCTTGTTTTTTTTACTCTTGTTCAGCATTTGTTCCACTGCTTGTCCTTTGCTCTGCAGGACCACAGAGAGGGAAAAGTAGTTTTTCTCTCCAGAATGCACTGGAAGAAAACAAGGATGGTACTAGAAGAAGGGAGACTGAACTGATGTTTTGTGGACAGCATGCCTCTAACAAGATTCTAGCTCTTCAAAATGTCTTGCAATGGAGTTAGGTTTACATAGGAAAAATGAAGGCAGATGCTTCAAAGAATGGATGTGCATATCTATATGAGTATTTTATTTCTCTCAATATTCCCTCTTCCCTCCTGCAGGAGGTCTCATTTCTAAATCAAGGCCATTCAAAGACTTAAAAAATCTGTGACTGAGGACAGGACATATTGAGCTTCAAAGAAACTTCTGTCTTGTTATGATGACTCTGTGATCATCACTTCGCACAATGAAGAAAACTGGGATAAAAGTATCTAATATTCCAGATCACTCATACATATCATGAGCTTGTTTGACATGTTTCTAATAAAGAAAAGCATTTTCCTTGAGGGAGTTTGTAAATCAGTTAGAAGAGATTAAGAATGAAATATATTATTGTAATAGGCTTTTATTTACAAGTTTCCATAATCTGTTCCAAAAGGTGGAACATCAGTTGGTGTTTTCTGAGAAGTAGCAGAAAGGTATAAAATTTTAAGCTTTATTTATATGTAAATGAATAAATGGGATGAGAGTGGGTTTTTTTTGTTTGGTTGGGTTTTTTTCTTTTTTTTTAAAAAAAATTATTTGTGGAGTCTTTGACATTCCCAGACTCAGGTGTCTGGAGAATGGGAAGTAAGTATCCATATGTGTTGCAGGATACATACTGGGGCCGACTTAAGATTTTAGGAGTGGATGGTCACTTACCCCTCGGAGATCCTTTTCAGGGGGTTCTAAACACAGGATTCTGTTCTCTCTTCTGGCACCATTTCCTTTGGCCTTCTAAGCAAGGACAGACTGCTGGACATGACATTTATTCCTGTGTGGAATCCTTGAGGTTAACTAAGGTAATAAAGTGACTGAAAACGTCTCTGGAAGTAAAAACTTGCAAGAAGGGCACTAAACTTTTTGTCTTTATTTTCTAATCTTTTAAAATGGCAATATTTGTATTTGGTAGACGAAATAGCTGTATAAAAGAAAATAAACATTCAGAGAATGCTTTGAAGATGAAAAGTGATAAATTTTTGAGACCATGACATGAATTAAAAACTTTATAGAAAATCAATTCGTATGAAATGAATCTTATGATGTTGCCTGCCCTTGCTGTAAGCTCCCTCTGAAAGTGTAGACCCTTCATCACCCTGAGTTTTTTGATTCTGTCCTTAATTTTTGTTGACTTAATCCTAAAATAAATGGAAGTTCAGAAGCAGGATTCTCTATCACACATTGTATTGTTTATTGGGATGCTGAATATGAAGTTTACCTGGGCAAATAAGTATCACTACCACATTTTTTTTAGCAAGAAACTGGATGATTTCCATCTCCTTGTCTTAACTGGGAATCTATGAATAAAGCTATTTATTAACATTTAGAGAAATTATTTTAAAAAATCCCAGCTGTTTCCTTTTTTCAGAGATCAGTAATGAAGAAAATAATGTCCTTTCTTCTCAGTCTTGTTCCCATTGCTGTGCTTTGAGCAGCATCACTGCTGGAACTGGCATTTCATTTAATTTTATGTGCAGTCTTGTTAGTAATCTTAGCAGAAAGGATTAGGGCTCTGTGATCTGCAGGGACTGAATGTGCATTTGCCTAGGCCTGTGGGAAGGACTGCTGGCAGCATGGTGGGAAGAAAGCTTGTTTGAGGTCCTGCAGCTGCAGGGCTGCTCTCTGTCACCTTTCACCAGTGCCGCCTGGAAGGGTTTTGGGCAGGCGCATGGAGCACGTGGTGCCGTTCTCAGGGGAAAAGGGAGCGTGAGTTGAGAGGATGCTGCTGTGGTTGTAGATCACACTGATGTTTCCATTCTCTCTTCCCCTCCCTCATATCTCCTTTCCCTCCAGTCTGTGGCAAGCGTTACAAGAACAGGCCTGGGCTGAGCTACCACTATGCTCACACCCACCTCGCCAGCGAAGAGGGTGATGAAGCCCGCGAGCAGGAGACCCGCTCTTCCCCTGTCCACCGAAATGAAAACCACAAACGTGAGTAGGATTTTCCCTTTGCCTTTGAGATCCTTTCCAGGGGTGTTGCCTCCACCCTGTCTTTGCCTTGGGGAGGCTGGTGTTATTGCCTGGCTCAGTTGTGAGTGATTGGGACCTGGATGCTTGGAGCTAATCAGCCACAGCTCACACGGGTGCTGGCTCAGCTAGTCAGAAATTCATTTCAAACCCAGCATTATCTCTGCAGCAAGTCACTTTTCCATTACTGCTCCTGTGGGGAGGAGGTGGCAAGGAGAGGGAGGAGAAGAAGAGATGCCCAACCTGCCCATCATCAAGCAGCCTCCCAGTGGCTCTTAGGATGTCAAAGAAATACACATCCAGTAGTTTCAGGGGGCTGCCTTGTTTTGCCTTTAAATAAGAGATATTTGTCTATGTCTGAGTTTTTCAGTATGAAAATAACAGCACCTTTCTCCCTTATACCTTCACCTGCTGTACAAACAGCTTACCTTCAACTCTGCCAAAAGTTGCTTCTTAGTTACAGTTTAACAAAAGCTATGAAAACACATCAATACTGATCTGCAAGGAGGAGAGCTGAAACATGAAGGGAGAATGTGCCTCGATTTCCCACACTGGTACAGCGCTGAAAGATCTCTAAGTGGTCCAAATTTTTATGTGACGAATCACATATGCTCAGTGTGAGCATAAGGTCCACTGCCCTATTTGACTGTCCCTTCTGTGCTCCTTGGGCACAGAACAGGAAGTGAAGGAGACTGTGTTCTATTACTGATTTTTGCAGGTCTCTCATCCCCTGTTTCTCAGTTTTCCAGAGTGCAATACTATGTGATATTTGCTGTGACCTTGGGATTTGTGTAGATAGCTTTGTTTGCTTTCAAGAAGTTCTTTTGGATCAGCATGTGATCTGTGTTTAGTTCAAAGTAATTAAGCAATAAAATGCTTATGGGAAAAAATATGCAGGAAAACCCTTTCTAATACCTTAAGAACTTCAAGAAATATGGAAGTAGGAAAACATTTTCTTTTGAAGCAGTATAATTGATAATTGTCCCCAGGGAGGTGGTGGGGGGGGGGGGTTTCCTTCCTCCAAAGCATCTGCTACTAGCCACTGTCTGAGCTTGAAGGACTGTTTAGTGTGATCCCATTTGGCAAGCTCTACGTTTCTGTCACTTTTATGCTCTACCTTTTAGTTATTCACATATTTTGTAGATTCACAGCAAAAGTAATTTTGACTCCTCCAGCTGTTGATAAACTTGAGCTGTCAATGCACTAAGAGTGACTGCTTGGGCAGGCAGGGGAATGTCAGTGTGCAGCCAGTAGCTTTTGTTTATTTAGCATTTACATCAGCTTTGGGGTTGGTTGGTTGGTTGGTTTTTTTCCTGTGCCTGCAGTCATCAGTAATAGTTGCATACCTGAGAGGAATATTGCAAATCTATATTGAATTAATATTGATAATGGTCTTTGCAATAGATGCCCCCAAAAAATAGGGTAGTGCCCCATGCCCTGAATTCAGCTTGACAAAGGTGCCAAGGGGTCTCAGTCCTTGTGTCTTTGGTGCTTAGGAAATGATAGGAGTTAGCCAATAAGAGCTAGAAAAGCTATAGTAAGGTTAGGAACAGCTGACTTTGGCCCATGATAAAAATGGTGCATTCTACACTGTGAGAAAGAGAGCTTCTTGGGCTCTGGGCTCTGTTCCCCTGGAGCAAGTGGCAAAGGGAAGCTGCTGATGCACAGATCCAAAAGCAGGCAGAAATTTAGAACCATTGGGGTAAACCCCTCAGATGCCCAGATTCCTAAGTGGAAAGAATAACCAGGCAGGAGCCAGTGAGGTATAGGCAACAGCCATGCAAATGTGCAGATCAGCCTTGGGGAAAGTTGCAGATGCTGGAAGGTAACTGTCCCAAATGACTGAGCTGTCACAGTGGCTGTTTGTTCCTTTTTTTGCCTCTTTGTTTGTTTACAGCCTTGAGCTCAGATCTTGCATCTTTGCTCTTCCACTTGGCGATATTTAATTTATGCTGCCATTTATCTTCCATGTGAATGCTAATTGTCCACATTGCTAATGTGCAGTCATTAAATGGTCCCTCTGTACAGGGGGATGGTGGGGACCCAGAGCATCAAATCCTTCCTCTCCCCTAAGAACTGCTAGGCATGTGTTATGAATTAGATTTGACAGGTCTGCAGTATCGTAGGTCATAAGCTTCAAGAGTCCTCTCTGCATGGGCTTGGGGGGTGGGGTAGGTGGGAGGGAGGGAAGGCAGGGGGATGTTAATCCAAACAGCTAATCTGCAACCCACTGAGCAGGAGGACCAGAGATATGGTGTAGAGTAGGATCTGGTTATTTGCTGAGCAGTGTGTCAGAAATACTAGCAGCCTGATTTAGAAAAGGCAAGGCAAATCAAACCAGCCACTTGGAGTTTGTTGTGCCGTGGGAGGTGAGCACCAGGTCAGTAAAGTTCAGGCAGGCAGCTGCAGCATGAACTTCCTTCCTTTGTACCCACGTCTCCTCTACAGCTTCCAGTCCTTGCAGAACCTGCAGTAACAGCAGCAAGCAGCCCTGGTGAGGCAGCAGGGAGCAGGTCTTCTGCAGGATTCAGTTAATGATGCCCTAATGGGTGCCAGATCAAGACCTGAAAGCCTCTTGTCTTTCTGCATATTTAGTCTCCTCTATTTCATGCAAAGACCAATTTGAATAGGTCAGAAAATTATCCAGAGATTGGAAAAGAGATGTAGATTGGAGGAACCTACATAAAACTGAGAGCCATCGAATAGGTGTGCATCAAAGAGCTGGGACTGGCCCAAGTCCCACCTCTCACCTCCTTGGCACATCTCACTGTCCTTGACTGTGTAGAAGGTTTGTCTGTTTACATCTCTTTACATCTCTCTCTTCTTCTGTCCTTCTTTCTCACATAAAGACTACCTGTTGCAACATGAAAGATGGTTCAATAGTCAATACCCTAGCCTGTGTTCTGTTTGAGCTTTAGTGGCTTGCTTTGTATGCTTTATCTAGCCCTTTGACACAAATAAATAGCCCTTCCTCAATGTCTAGTCTTGCCTCTGCCTATGCATACATTTATTTCTGACCTGCTCTCTGTTTTTTTTTTTTACCTGAGTATTGAACTGTGAAAAGGAAATTATAGAAAACCTTTTAAAAAGTCAAATTTCCCTTTCCTCAACTCCACTGGAAAAATAAATGATCCACACCATTTTAAGACTTTTTCTCTGCTGGTTTTTCCTCTACATGTTGGCACCGAGACCGTGAGATTTGTGAGCCCAGGGTGCATCCAAGCCTGCCACAAAACACCTGCTGTTTTATTCCATCTCTCTCCATGGGTACAGGCCAGCTCTGGGGGCAGCTGGTGCTCACAAATTTTGAGACACTTCTGATATAGGAATTACATTAGACTTCTATCTATTGAAATGTTTCTGTGAATGAGTGTACTAGTATAAAATGCTCTTTCTTAATTCCTGGGAGAAGAGGAAAGTGTGTCTATATGGAGAAAAACTTCCTCTCCTTTAAAGGAGAAGAGTTTTCAATGGTATTTTGCTGTGTGAAATATTGATTGCAGGCGGCTGTGCAGAAACAGCAACTGAACAGGATCTTATGGCCACAAGCACTTTGGCCAATGACAACCCTAAATGCAGTACATTGTGCAGAGTGCAGGTTGATCCATTGTGCAATACAGGTAGTTAAAGAGGATGCATTCCTGTGTCCTCCTGCTCCTCTGCTAGCTTAAGCATCTGCCCTGCAAAACCACCTAGGTACATTATTTCATGGCATCAGCCTGTTGTGCCCAGTTCCATCACAAATTTTATTATGTGGATAAATCTCTACTGGAGAGACCAGCCAAAGTTGTTTGTGTACTCTAAGCATAATTGGATACCCAGTCTCCAGAGATAAAAAATTAATGTGCTAACCTCAGTGTGCCTCCAAGCTGTCCTCCAGCTCCCCCACACAGTCATCTTTGAAACATTTTTATTTCCATCCAGGCAGGGGGCTGGCCATGAATAAATGACGAGAGTCAGCCCCTCAGTTGGAGACGAGCTGTTTGTTCCTCTCCACAAGCAGCATCAATTTGAAAAGCTACATCAGGCCTACTTTTTCCCTGCCTCAGTGCTGGTCCTTGCTGGGGCCATGGTGGGAGCTACTTCTGAATGCAAGGATGCGTCAATGCCCACCTTGCAACAAGATACCCTGCAGCAGGTGCTTTTCAGTGAAAATATGTACATTACCTTGAGTTGACTTCTTAGTAATTTAATCTGTTTGGGATTTTTCTCTTTTCAGAGTTTGTTTTCATAAGGAAAAACACTCAAAATGCTAAAAGAAACAGTAGTGATTGGAGAGTTTGAACTGTGTGAAGATTTCCCTTAAATCCTGTTTGCAGCTGTAAATTACTAAGACTTTTGTGCGTGTATTTTGCAATGCTGAGTAAAAAAATAGATAAGTTGTTTAGAGTTATGGCAGAGTGGAAAATCCCAAACTCGTGTCCTGTGTAGAGGGAGAGCTAATCTGCAACCCACATTTTTATTTGTTTGTTTTGAATGGAGTTGTGGGGTGGTTGTTTTGTTAGTTTGGTGTTTCTTTTCTATACTGCCTGGACAGGGACTAAAACGTGCAACTGTCATTGAAGATAAGCACGCAGTACTTCTCAGTAGTTTATGGGAAAATATTTCCAATCTGACTAATTGTTTTTTTTTAAAACATGTGTTGCTTTAACAGCACATCATCTCTTGATTTAGGATTGTATCATTCATGTATTTATATTTTTTCTTTTTCTGCTATCTCCCTGCTTTTTCTGCCTTTTTTTCCCCTCCTCCATGTAGAATTTGAACCAAGTAAAATCTAAATGCTTTGACTGAATTTGAACTGAATAGGCGCTCTCTGCCTTCTCACACTCCTCCAGTGAGTGATTTCTAGATAAAAGCCTACATGATGTTGCAGGGACCCAATTCATGGCACTGGCCTTTCTCACCTATTGAGGGTGAATATTGAGGGATGCTGCCAGATGGGGCTGTATATTGGGCATTCCAATCCCTTCTTGAGGTGGGATATATTCCCTTAGCCAATGGGAATGATGTGTTTCAGTGGCCAGGTGCCACTAGAGAGGTACCCCTTAAAGTCAGGAAATCTTTATGTTAAGGTGTCAGACTCTTTTGTCTGTCCTCCTTCTCTTTATCTCCTACTGTTTATCATCATAGAGGCACTAGACAGTTACAGTGTTTTACTGCTAGCAGTGGGCTTTTGGCTGATGCTTTAGGTGTTCCTGCAGAAGACTCTGTAAGGTCAGTGCACAGAAATTCTATGAAATGGTGCCTTAAGGTGGAGGAACACTGATTCCCTAAATCTGCTGAATCCAATCAGTTGCTGCTGTACTTTCCAGCTACCTAGCTCACCTTCCAGCCCTTTCATTAGCTGTTCAACTTAAGGGCCACACTGATTCCTGTAAAAGAGATGATCGAATGACTTTTCTTTCCCCGCATTTAGAGGCTTCCTCTGACTTTTACAGATGTACCTCCTTCTCCTAGCACTTCTTGTAGTGCTCCTTGGCTGTGCTTCTTTGTGAGCAGGGACTGTAGGAAAGGCAAATCTTTCAGAGTTGCTGAAAGCTGTGCAAAAACAATGGCTTCTTCTATCCCCACACTACCAGGTAACTCAAAAAAGGAGATAAAATCCAGTTACTAGAGAGACTTGGCAATACTTCGGGTGGGTGGTTTGCAGCACCTCTCAGTAGCATATCCTGCTTCTCTGGCTGCCAGCAAAGGGCATGCCCATCCCGTGCGGGGGAGTGCAGCGTGGGGAGCAGAAGCTAGTGGAGGCCATGGGGCTGTGCAGGCTGATTAGCACGACTCTGGGAACAGAGCAGCTGCCGTTTCCCAGCGTTACACCCAAGTTCCAAGTGTATTTGGTAGAAAACAGCACCACATCGACACAGATGTGCCGCCTCCAGCCTACTGCAGGGCCCTGTATCAAGTGCCCCAACACTTCCCGGTTTCGGGCTGGCCAACAGGCTTATCTCTGGTGCTAACAACAGAGTAAGAGACTGGCCATTTCCTCTCATTCAGTTTGATTTACACTTCTTCCTGAAAAACTGCAAGGAAAAACCCATGCGATTAATTCACGGTGAGGAGTCCCCAGAAATGGCCGTGCACATCCCTGCCTGGCTGCGTATGTGTGAGAGAGCAAGAGCCTTGAGTGCACTTCAGCTGTGCATGGCCTGTTCCTCCAGCAGTTGTGTTCTTTTATTATTCCTTCCCAGGGCAGGGTCTAGCCTGGAGCACAGAAGCAGCTCCCCAGTCCTCCTCTCTGCCCCACCATTGCTCGCTGCGCCCAGCAATGATGGGGACAGAAGGGGGTGCATGCCCAGCCAGCCATCTCTCTCCTCTTCCATCAACGAAAGCCACAGTCCAGGCACTGCTTTTCTTTTGCCCTCTCCTTAAGACCATGTTTTCATTTAATCATCACGGCGTAATTTCTCTCGTGAGCCTGCCTCCCCTGCACTGAGGCATTCAGAGCAGCAGGCGCAGGGGCCGCGCTGCGGTTCCTTACACTGGAGAGCCGAGGCAGGCAGGTGGCAAGGCCAGCGGCAGCCAGCCGGGCCCACGGTCACCATGGAGACGGGCCAGGCCTGCCAAGGAGCAGCGCTGGCAGCCAGGGGGGGTGAGGACAGGCACATGGAGACATAGGTTGGGATTATCTGTCACCGAGGCCTCCAAGGGGCTTGATAACCGCAGGCGCAGGCTCTTGGCTGGCGTTCTCCTGCTCAGGCGGCCAGACACTGGACTTGCCCTTTGCCAGGGAGAAAAAGGGAGGAGCTGGAAAGGAAAACTGTCCCCATCTTAGACAAAGAGTCTTGTAAATTAAACAAAAAAACCCAACAAACAAAACCCCAACAAAAAAAAGCAAATCCACCCCTTTTCCTCCATCGTGAAGTGCACTGCCTTGACTCAGGCCTGCATGCAGGGTCCTGCGGTCTCTATTGTGCTCTGAAGATCCTTGTTGCAAACAGAGTAAATGGCCCGATTCAAAGCCTTTTGAATTGAATTGAAAACCTCCAGTGGGCTTTATTGGTTTTGGATCAAACCCAGAAGAAACAGGTAAGAGCTGGACAACATGTGCTAGGAAAAATGCCTTTGTGAATGCAGATATCTCTGACTGTAGCCAATTCACTGTAATCATTGAAATAAATGATGCACAGCTCCACACCCCAGCAGCAAGGCATGCACTCCATGCATTCTCCATCGCCTCCCCAGTAATGTGGATATGACAAAAAACAGAGATAAAATGCTGCTAAACCTAGATGCATATCTTAAATTATAGTTCAGTTTTGTGCTGTATTACCTACAGGCTGAAGAAATATATGTGACAGTGATTTGTTAACCAGGAACAGAAAACCAGTTTTTCTTTTAAGCAGTGGACCCACTTCCCAAGTATTTGAAGACTGTGATCCAAATCATCAAAATAATTTCACTTAGAAATCAGAATATTGGATAGATACAAGGTTCTGTTTATTTGCGGGTTTGTCTGTATATTTTTAAGGGTCTCGTTTTGAAGACAAACTATTTAAAATGTCTGTATTCTGAGTTTTCTGTTTAAAAAACAGAGACAAGAATTTCTTCTTCTGAACTTGCCTTCCATCCAAGATATTTTCTGCCACCCTGAGAAGTAGAAAACTTCTGCTCTCCAAGAAGAGATTTTTATTGAGTCATGTGGCTCCAGGAGATAATGCAGAAAAGAAAATTCCTTATTTCTTGATGTTATTTCATTATAAGCAGCTTGCTTTTTTTATTAAACTGAAACTATGAGGAAGATAACTTGCACGGTTTTTTCGTTTCTTGGGAGGGACAAAGAGAAGCTAGAATTCTGTTTAGAACCTCTGCCTTCAAAATCAAGAATGCACAGAAGATTTTTATATATTTAAACTCAACTTGTTTAGTTTTCAGGTTTTGTCTACAGAACAAAGTTACTGTGTGACATACTACATAATTTATGTAATTTACCGAACTTTGCGAAAAGCCTACTGTGAGTGATGCTACCATATTTTAAGTAGTTCTTTATTCTGCTCAGCTTGTTATAGCTTGAAATTAACTTGATTAGGCTAAGAAGAAAAAAAATGTTTCAAAATAAGTGCATGCCAAATTTATTTGGAAATATTGACTTTATTTTCAATTGCATCCTGTCTTCATGTGAATCACCTTTCAGGTTCAGAGAAGCTACTATTTGAACTGTGCTATTATTTGAACTATGTGTCTCCCTAATCCATTTTTAAAGTTTTAAAGTATTTTTAAAAAACATTATACTCAGTTTTGTGGGAGATGTAGAAGAAGACAGGGCCTTTGATGAAACCTGAAAACAACCCTAAGTTGAAATGGCAAGTGGCACTGATTTAAGTACACCTCCTATCAGCAAACCTTAGCTCAGGCAATACTCAAAGCTCCTCAGAGCTTTTGATCTGTTGTTGCAGTTTGCAATGCAAAAGAAAATCAGAAGAGTTTTGAATAAGATAGGACAAGGCCGTGGCTGGTTTACAAGCCTTTGCTATAAAACAGTTTCTAATTATGGGTGAGCATTTTTTTTTTTTTACCAAATCCTTGGAGGCAGTCACCTGATCTAAGTCACCAGTTGACACCTAGCAGAGTCAGCTTTCTGGTAGGGAGTTACATGTTGCTAGCTGAGGTGTTTGGCTTAAACTTGCACCTTCTACTTGTTGATTACCTTATGCAAAAAGTGATTACCTAGTTAATTACTATGTCTCAGATGAAAAGGAGCAACATTACTCCCTAGGAAATTAATTGTTTTTTTCTTGTGAATCTATTCCCATAGTTACTTTTGTAAGTAGTTTTATTGATTTAAGGGTGAGATTAGGGTCAGGCTTTTCCTGCACAATACCCTTTTCATGAAGATTGCACATTAAATCTTGCCATTTTTCCTTTGTTTCCTACTTCGTTCATCATTTGTTAATGACAGTAAAATAGAACTAGAAACTCGGAGGATATATGCAAAAAAATTCCTTTGAAACGAAGAACTCTGCTTACTGTCATCTGAAAATCTCTTCATTCTCAAACCTTCTGTGATTTAGCCTGTGACTTAATTCACTATATGGTACTGATCATATAGTACACTGTTTGTACACTGGTACAAACAATCTTAAGTCATATTTGGTTCTAATTTTTGCACCTGTTAGAACAAAAAAAACCCCAAATATTGAAGAGAATAACATTGCTTATCTTGTTTGGCTCTAGAGATACATCATTTAAGGTTATCATTGATGTAACTTTGGGAACTTCTTATCTGTCTATGACTTTTCAGGCCTGATATCTCTATCACACTCTGCTGTGCCAGGTTAATAAGTGAGAACACAGACACTCACATTAAAAATTAAATAAATTGGAAGAACACAAGGAGGAAAACAAAAAGGAAAAAAGGAAAAGAAGGGAAAGAGAAGAAAGAAGAGCCATCAAACCCAATGTTTATTCCTTTGCCAGTGGTCTGGGAGAATCCCTTCAGCTTTATCACACTCAACAAATATCCTCCACCTCTCTCACACACTGCAGATTGATTAATCAGTGTATGTATTTTTGAGTCCCCCTGTCCCATTTCCACTTTGACAGTCAGTGGGTCCTATGGTCATAATCCATGTTGAAAAAATTTAAGTCAGTACATGCAGAGTGTTAATTACACCATTATGAGCAGTGGTAGAAGTGGAGCTCTTTCCTAAGTCTGCTGGCTGGCACCCTGACTGCTTGTTTTTATTTGTGGCCTCACCACAGAATTTTTGTGTGTTTGAGAGTAAGCCAGTTTACCACTCTACCTTTGAGTCTTTCAGCTTTAAAATGCAACACAACCTCACCATGAGACTTTAATTTAGAGTCCAGAATCAATGGCAAAAGAGGCTTTTGATCTCATAGAAGGTTAATAATAGGATCTTAATATCTGTAAGGCACTTTAAGATACTTGGATGAAAGGTGAAATAATGTAATAAGGAACAACAACAAAAAAGTCACTGAATTCTGAGCTTGCTGAGTTTGCATTGCACATGGCCTGTCTGTAGATGCAGAAGAATATAAAGAGGTGATTACTTAACTTTTTCAAAATGGGGCTGCAGTGGGAAATATAAATGCTAGGGAGGTCTGCTTTTTATACACAAAATATGTACCAGCAGCAACTTTATGATCAGTTTGTTACAGCTCTTAAAATGAGCCAGTGTGCTAGACTTCCACCTGGTTCCTGTTCTTTTCTGCTTACCTTGCGTGCATGCATTAAATGCCTTCCTGGAACAGACAAAATGCTAATCTAATACTGGGAGCTTCTCTCTTTTTTTGAGAGAGTTGGGGATCTGTCAACCAGGATCATGTCATAGCAAAGTCCATTGTTTAGTAAATACTGTCAAGATCTCCATGAGCACGGAGGAAGATAGTGATGTATTTGCAGCCTTATGGGTTTTTATTTTCTTCTTAATTTCACCTTACCTGGAATCTTCAAGTTATCAATCTCCAAAAGTTCAGCCGATCAACATCTGGAAATAAATGAGTAACTACATGCACCCAAACCAGAAAAGCAGATTGAACTTGGAGGAAATTTTAATTTTAAGTGTATGTCTTGGACTCTTACCAGAAGCCCTTTAGAATGTCATTGTTCTTTGGGGGAAATTTGAATGTGGACAAAAAGACCATTAATAAAGGCTGTTGAAACATCTGTTAAAAATCTGCAAGTTACAAAATATGCATTAAAAAGATAATTAAATAGAGATGGTACAGTTTAAAGTTCTTTATTTTCTCATTTGTAAAATTCTTCATGCTGTAGGCTTAGGCCAGGTATACCTACTGGTATATAACTGGACTTTTTATGTTCATGGAGAAGAAACAGAGACAAAGACCAACCATTACCTCCACTCCCTTCCTCAGTTCATAGAGTGTACAGGAACATGTTTTCCCTCTCTGGAGAGCAGAGGAGGGAAATGGCAGTTGTGAGCAAGAAAAAGAGGATGTTGCTGTTCTGCTCAACTAAGAGGAATGCAGAAGACCTCTGCCCTTCTCTTCTTCCTAAGGGATCTGCCTCCTCCTTTACTTAAGATCAGTGTGTGTCTGCTCCTTTCCAAGTATTCCTAGCTGGAAAATAATAATATAATCTTGCTCCTTTTTTCTTGGCTGGAAAAGTTTTTAACTCTGCTGGTTGGGATGTCTGTCCCAGGCTCACTCTGCACCTGTGCTGGGTGCTGGGAGAGAGTTGGACCCTTCCTGCTCATCCCAGGGAATGACTGCTGGAGGGAGCTTAAGTCATGAGTGAAACATCCCCAAATGGCTTTGCCTGTGAATATGCAGGAGTTTTTGAACCAATCATCTGACTAAGGACACCCTGCTACTTAGAGATGTGGTCCCCTAAAAAGCTACTTGAAATAAAAGCAGTAAGGGTACCTATCCCCGCCATCTTCCCACTGTTGATTTTTGAGCTTTGGAGAATGTATTTTTCCTTTATGAATTTGTATTTTGTGGGATTAGGATGATGACTGCTACCTAAATAAACAAGTTTTGCTTACTGACAACATAGGTTTTATCCTGCATTAGGGATTGTCTCTATACCTGTATGTGTTACAAGTCCCTGAACTGTAAAGGCAAATCTGGAAGCATGTCCTTGAGAGGGAGCAGCCTGCCTGGGATTATAAAGGAAATAGTGAAGGGCATATCAGGCAAAATAGATGCAACCCCAGGCGTACTTAAAAAGGAGGTGGTGTATGCTGTTCACTTCTTGTTCTGATTGACAATGTTTTGGCAAGACTGTGGCCTGCAAACTCACTGAGCTAGGACTATATCAAGGATAAGGGGCAAATGTCCAAGTGAATGCTCTTTTAGTAAATCTGACTTCTAACCCAACTACAGCCCAGAAAGGACCAGACGGGGTCATCATTCCCAATAACTACTGTGACTTCTGCCTCGGAGGCTCCAATATGAACAAAAAAAGTGGCCGGCCTGAGGAACTTGTATCGTGCTCAGACTGTGGGCGCTCTGGTAGGTGACTCCTTCTTGCACCTTTCTTGTACAAAGGCATTTGTGTGATTTGGTTTTTACACCTTCTGAAGATTTTGAAGGAAGGCAGCATATTTGGGAAGGGATAGAAGATGGACTCTTACTTCTTCTGTGTTTGTGGGAAAGGATGACTGAAAAATTTTATATTATAAACCCCATTGTTGGATTCACATATTTAAGCTAATGGGGTCCTATGTAATAATGAAGTTTTAATGTATTTATTGGCTTTTGGGAACATTGGTACATGTACTAGTTGTTCACATGGAAGGAAAAAATCTTATGACAATTTTACAGAATGGTCTCTGTCTTTAAATGCTGCAATTACAACTATAAATTACTTACAAGATTTATGAAAGTTGCATGACAAGCATTCCCATTGATTACACATTTCATGCATTTCTTCATCCGAAAAAGAAAAAGGGAGAAAATTACAGGGTAGGTATGGGGCTAGCTGTCAAGAATTATCCTCTTACAAGATGACTATCATTAGTTTTGTTTAAAGAGGCTTTTATTTCTCCCTTTTCTTCCCTTCTCTCTTTTTAAATGTAGGCAATTGTGTCTTTCCCATTCTGAGTTGTCTTTATTTCTGGGCTGTTGTTTTCTTCCTTCCTTTCTTTTTTTCTTTTTTTTTTCTTTTTCTTTTTTTGGAAATTTTTATACCAGCTGAACAGTTATTTATAACTCATGTAGGAGGTAGTGGTGGTGGTAGAGGGAATTGGGAGACCTTTAACAACTGCATATACCAGCACTGGTCCAAGTTTCCACTTGTGATATTTTTGTATAGTGGTGATACTAGTGGTAATAAGATGGTCATATAGAAATCTGAAAACCAAAGAGGCCTTGAAGTTCAGTATGAATGCTGCTCCTTCTGTACTGTAGTCACTGAAAGATGTCTGTTGCTTCTTGGCTGAAATGTGATGTGGAATGTTCTCATACTAAGGAAATGGCCTTTTTATGCCCCTGCTGAAGTTCATAGTAAGCCTATTATCACCTTCAATGGGAGAATGATTAGACTCTCACTAATATTGCCATCTGCAGTTGTTGTGACCTCTGAAGATACTCTGAAATTATATTGGTCACCAGAGGATCAATGGCAACTCCTTTGGTTTTCTCCAGGGCCATCCTTACAAATGCTGTGCAGTCAGAGACGTGGACCTTTCAGTGTACACGTGATTACTTCTAATAACTGAAGGGGGAAGTCCATGGGGTCTGTGGTGCAATCTTGGAAGATCATTGCCCTTCACCTCGATTGTTATATTTCAATATAACTAATTTCAGCATTGTCCTGATATGGCACAGTGAGATGGATCCATATTTTATTGCTACTTAAACATTGCTATGGTGATTATATCAGAATGCAACACAAATACATTCATTCCCTTGGTTCCTTAGTGTGATAGAACAAGTAGATCAGCCTGTAGCCTAAACCGTGCAAAATCAGTTCCATTAAATGCTATCCTTGTACAAATTTTGACCCGCTTGGGTCATTCATAGGGTCTGCAATGCTGTGACTGATGTGTGATGAAAGTGATTAAGGTATAACCACACGCTAATCTCTAAACTAAAACAATGAAGCATCTTTGGTGTCTGCCATCTTTCTTTTATAATAATGGAGAACATTTTCATTACACTGAAAGAGAGGTCATGGAAATTATATTGCTGCTTCTGTTCACAAAGTCAGTAAAATCACATTTCTACAATATGGTTTATTTGCCAATTATTTTGTTATATCCATTTTCTTTTTTGTGAACAGGATTTACTTCTTTCTGTCTCAAGCAATGCAGTGTACTTGTTATATGGCTGATTCCTGTAGCTGGAGAAGGGACCCAACAGTTGGTTGGTTAATACCATGCTACTGGTTGTGAATAACAAAATAGGTGTTCCCTAAAATCTCACTCTTCAGTTTTGCTGGGACACAAGACATATCTTTTTCTCTACCTTCTCTAAAGAGGGAATTTGAAGGTTGTACTATTTATCACATAAAAAGCTTGACTGAAAGAGAAAACAAACCTCAATTTCACAGATTTCAGTATTTGACTTCTCTTTTTAGGAGTCTTCTTATGGTTGTTGTTGCTGTTATTGATATTCTGTGTGGAGAATTTCCTGTTCCATCTTGAAAGTTGGATTGACTCACACAAATTTGAACTTTTCAGTGTTTCCCAAGATGGGTTACTCCTCATATCAGTTGTTTTAGTTGTTGAACTGTATATATTAGCTTTGGGGTTTTTTTTATTTTTTGAAGGACATGCCATGAAATTTGTATTAAAGTATTGATTTAGGTTACTTTCACTTAGTCTTCAAAATGTATTTCATTTTGTCTACAGAGGAGCTTCTTTAGGATCAGGTGAAGAACGGGGATAAAAAGTAGTCCTGAGGTTGATGAGGTATCTAGTGGCTCACATTTCTTTAGCAGAAAATTTGTGACTGTTGATGCCATTGTGCTTAGAGCTAACAGTGTCTCATTACTTACATGGTCTAAAAATATTTAAAACTTGATCTAAGTAATCACGAGGAAATATTTTACTGTCTTTTGAAGAGAGGAAAACATGATTAACCCTTTCGCTGCTGTAGCTATGGGCACCTGTGGTGTTTGTAGATTTTTTTTCTTGGAAAGAGAAACTGATCTTTTGTTATTTTTCTTACTGCAGTTCTACCTATGCTAAGTTGTTGGGGTGCGCGGGCACATACAAGCACACACCTATGAACTTGATAGTCTGACTTGTTTAATGATAATGAAAATGATGAAAAAATTGATGATGATGATGCCTGTTGCTTAACCCATGTGCTGATATATTCATCATACATGTCAGCTCATTTGGGAAGAGAAGGCAGGAGGGACGAAGCAGCGCCAGCACGCACTACGGAGGACTTGTTCGGTTCCACGTCAGAAAGCGACACCTCGACCTTTCATGGCTTTGACGAGGACGATGCAGAAGAGCCTCTCTCGAGCCGAGGAGGTGGCTGTGGTGGCAGGTCTCCCTCTGCAGACAAAAAGGGCGGCTGCTAAAATAACTAAAAAGACACAGAAACTCTGAGCTGTCCTTCTCACTACTAAGATTATTATTACCTTTATCTTTTTTTTTTAATTTTAGGTCCTCTTGGGTTTTTTCATTGGTTGTTTTTTTTTTTCTCCTCCCCCTTCTTTTTTTTTTTATTTTTGTTATGTTTTCCCTGTGGGGTGTACACTGAGAGCACAAGCATTTAAAGCTCTTGACAACTACTTTGAAGAGACAGAAGGTTTTTGATTTTCCTATTTTGTTTGTTTTCGTTGGGTTTTTTCTTTTTTTTTTTTTCCCTTTTTTTTTTTTTTTTTTTTTTTAATTTGGTTTTATCCCACCTTCCCTCCTCTTTCTCTTTGGAAACATAAAAAGTGGATTTAATATTTTTTTTAATAGTGAGCAGAGTTGATTTTCTTGTCTTTTAATATATATATCAGCAAACCACAAAAAATACAGATGGGTTGGAGAACAGAAAGCAAACCCAAATAGTTTTTTTTAATTATTATTATTATTTATATATTCTATGTATTATTAGAAAAACTACTTTTTAAATAAAATAGAAAAAAAACCAACAAAAAAGCAATGGATGTCTACTTGATAATAGAACTGTTTCTAGAGAACCACTGTGGGCGGACTTTATCAGGGGACAAGGAAACCCTTGATGTGATGGCTTCTGCATTTTGAGATTTTGCACTTACTGTAGCATGTGAAGTCTGGCTCTTCTCATACATCTGCTACGCTACAGCCTGAAAATACAAGCAGCACCATTGAAGACCATGGCCTTGGGGAACACATTTCCATCTCCTTTGGACACCTTTACACTCAATAGATCTCCTCCTCCCTGCACCCCTTCATGTCTTCCCCACACCGTTCTACTTTTTTTTTTTCTTTTCCTTCACCTTTCACTTGATGGACAGCAATTTCCAAGCATAGGGATGGAATATGAATGGCAAGTCATAGACATCACAGACAAAACAAAAGGAGGAGCAGAATCCTGGAAGAAATTACATGGAAAAATACCTCACCTATACTATTCTTTCCATTTTTAAATTTCAATTCACAGCATTTTTTCCTGTTGCCCTGTTTTTTCTCTCTGTAGTGTCTCCTGAGACACTTTATTTGCTTTTTAATAGCTTCTTTTGAAATAAACCAAAGCAATACTAATTAAAGTTCCAAGGGCAATGGAGAAGAGAGTGACTCCCTTCCCAGCGACTTTCCCAGAAAGGAGGAAACATGCAGCAGGATTTGAAAGGTATGTCCAAGCTGAAATGTCTTTCACTCAATTGTGAAATTTCTTGCCCTGGCTTTTCAGCAGACCCCTGACTGAGCTTTGTTGTAGCAGCAAGTCCCATGGATTAAATGGTATTATAAGTATGTGCCACATTTATGCCCGTGGTGAAGCTAATGGAAGTTTTGTGAGAGCAGGATCCAGACTTGTGTACAGTCAGAAGTGATGCAGAAGGAGTCAGTGTGTAGTTATGTTTTGCTGTCCTAGTGCAAGCAAAAGTCTCCCTGGAGCAGGGGCAAGGTTAAGTTCTAAAGATCTATTTTTACTGATGTACATAATGCAAACAGGGTGAAATCATGACCTGATTTAGAGCAAAAGCAAAAGAGATATTTCTCTGGATAGTGCCTAATCCTTAAACTGTAGGTGTGTGTTATTGATACCAGAGTAGAAGTCCTAGCCTTGCAATAAGGAATTTGGATATGTACAATGAAAGAAGCCAGACCAAATGGGCTCCATTTTTCCTGCTTCTTTGCTAGGGCAGTCTGTCTGTGAGAGCAATTTCAGCTTCCTCCCCCACCTTCCAACCTTGAAGAAAAACGAGAAACAATTCAGTCTCTTGACTTTTTTATTGGTCTCTTTAGACATGGAATGAACAGTGGCCAAATTCTGCTTTTAGGTTTACAGGTATACATCCAAAATAGAAGCTAACTGATGTCTAGATTACATGAATAATCTGCCTTCAGGATGCTGTTAGAAAACATTACAAATACCTCTATATGTGTATACCAAAGGACAGGGCATGCCAGAGCCATGCACACTTGCCAGGAGAGAGCATTATTGAAGCTTTCCCCATTTTGATAATTCTTTTCTGATGCTATTATGTTTTACTTGATTTATTATAACCAATCTAGTGTCAAATCAATTACGTTTTGACAAAATGCTGTCAATGAGAAGTGTACTTTAACTGATAAAAACATTAATTTCTTCCACAACCAGTCCTTTTCTTCCTCTGAAATAGTGCAAGAAAATAGATAATGTTTTGCTACTCTTTTGTATTTATTAAAGCTCAGTCCTTGCAGCACCTGAATAGGTAGCTGAAACCTACCCAAGTACATCCTTGTGAAGAACTCCCATCACTGTATAAACTGCGGAACAGGCACACTCTAAGTGGAGTTTTTCAAAGTGGAGTCCTTAACATTGTCTTTTGTGAACCATGCCTAACTCATTCTGGGCTCTTTTGGAATACAGACAATAATCAGATGCCCGTAATTCATTAAGTCTTGACTTAGTTTCACAAATGCAGTTACTACAACAATGCATACAGTCTTAATCCTTTCGCAACCAAACCACTCATCTTTGTGACAGCTGGCTAGCACAGGACCCTCAGAAAGAAGCCACAACAGCTCATGAAGTGCATACAAATTGCCAGCTGACATTTATTACAGATATTATACAAAATATCCTCACAGTTATTTATGCTATTAATGTGTATATGGATGGTCACTCATTCAATATAGTCCTGAGAAACCAAGTAAGGTAAAATTAATTCACTTTTATGGAGTGAGAGTAGTTCATGGATTCCTCAAGATGCCTTACGAGATTGAGATAACCAACATGAGTTTAGTCCAGCAGGCTGAGCAGTGTGGTACTGACCATAGGAAGGCATTGATCATAGTGAAGAAATTAGGATGTAGAGTTGGAAGCTAAAAGAGTACTTGTTTAAGCTAGGTTGTATAGTAGTGTTAATGGTGAATATTGCATGGAGTGATGATATGGAAATGAAATATTCTCAGGATATGTAGTGCTGGAGTGAAGGCTGGGAACAGGGAAAGAAGGTTGGTAGCTCCAAAGTTGAAAGAAGATGAAAGCAAAGCAAAGGGGCTGCTACACAGGAGCCTCTCATGAGGGGAAGATGACAATGTTAATGAGGCAGAAAATATACAGGAGAAAGTTTCATAAGTGCAATTAAAAGAAAAAAAAAAGGACTCTGGCACTAGCATAACCAGTTCAGAAATGAGAGAACTACACAGTACAACTATACCTTAAAGGGCACATAGGTCCCAAACCAAACTAGGGAGGCATAACAAAATTTGCAACATGAATTCTGTATTGTAACTAAAAATTTATCTATGAAATCAGAAAGAAATGTGATGCTTTTTATTCCCCAGTGATTTCAGCAGTTCAATGAATCTTTCTGTTCCTCATAAATTCTTCAAAGGTGTAGCACTTCAACTAATCACAACCCTGGCTATTCCAGTTCTCCTCCAAAGATGTCCTTCTTATTACAAGAAGGTTGGCACAAGGCTGTCCAAAGATTCTACTGAAACACATGCTCCCAATAAAGCACGTACCAAAATAAGACAACCCCAACGTGAAATGTGAATAAAGGGATGTATCATTTCAGGCCCTTAATGCAGACTTTTCTGTGTTTAATCATATAAGCTGTCTCCTCAGGCACCTTTCCACTGCTCCATACTAAAGGATCTTAGAAAACACACATAGTTTCTGGAGTCATCCTGTGCTAACTCTGATTCACAGATGGGAGCAGAAGAATAAAGGAAGTGACATGCTGCTTAAGCAGCTGATAAGGGAGAAGAAAGGCTACATGGAGTGGGCACTGATCCTTAGCCTATTCCCTTTTGAGGCATTTAATTAGTTGAAATTTTAGCAGGGACAGACCTCAGCTTTTTCACAAAAACATTATAAAACGTCAAGCATGATAATATACATTGAGAAAATTTTAGGCAAATGCAGGATTCTGGCATAGAAGTTAAAAAGTAAAAGGAGAACCAGGCATATGGTGGAAGAGGAATGGAACTGAAATCTGACTTGCTTCACTTTGCATCTCTTCCCTTCACCCAGACACCCCCCAGTTTTGTGGGCTGGATATTGTTTTTTTAATATGTAATGGTGCTTGGAATAACGTCATATGCATGTGGTAAGGTCATAAATGATGAGCCTAGACTGCTGAAACAAGGGCCAGAGAGAACTTTACCACTGATTTCAGAAGGATTACCACTGGGCTTTCTTAGCTATTGCTTTTATTGAATGAAACCTCCCTGTTAATACACTTGCTGGTGTGGTGTAGACAAGCTCTGAGATGACCATTTGTTTCAGCAGAATGTGTTATTAGAGTCCCCTCCCCGCATTGTTTTGCCTTTGAGCTTTTACGTTAGTTATTCATTTTGAGTTCCAGTTTGCCATTTTACAGACCTCAGCTTAGGCTCTTGATTGAAGACAGAGACTCAGTTTGCTGCCTGCTGATGCATGGAGCAAACAAGAACTGCACCCAGAGAGTCAGAGTCTGGACAGTGCTGGGGCACCAGTGTGTTCTCTCCTGCCCACTTTGCCTTTCCTTGGTTAATTCTTGCAATAGTGTTTTGAGATGGGCCCTAAGATAATAGTTCAAATACCATAAAACGATGGAGTTTTCAAAGCCCGGCTCTTCATGCAATTTGCCTCTTCCCTGTGGCAAGCAGTTTTACTGAATCAAATCCTCAAGCAAACATTGTATTGACCCCACTGGGAGTCATCTTATTATAAAAACTGCAAAATCTGCCCAGTGTGTTTTTTGCTGCAACATATGTAGATGTTTCCAATAAACACCCATTTCATATTTTCCTTTTTTTTTTCTTCTTTATGTGAGATTTGTAGCTATGAGTAAAGTATGAGGCACATGCATGAGTTCATGCTCACATGGGATTGTTTTGACAAACCTCACAGTGCAGGAATTCAGCTGGGATGAGTTTTTGTTGACTAAGCCATTACAATAAACCCTACCAATCTTTGTTCTCTTTGCCAGATATCCACCAGTGTAGAAAAAACCCCAACCTGTATAAATACCATAGAATACTGAAACTGAGTCAGAACTATTTTGATATCCCTGTCTGTATTTTCATGAATGCTAAGTTCTCAAATTCAGAGAAGACAAGTTATAATAACATTTAGAAAAAAACACAGCTCTTGGGATTTCCAGGCCTGATAGCTCTGTTAAGTGGATGCTGCCAGTTCATATCTTTGACTTATTCTTTTGGTCTCTGGCAGCTCCTAAGATTTTGGACCTTCATGTAGTCTAGAGCTGATATGAGAGATGTGGGAAGATACGAGAAGAGGCACTTGCATTTTGTGGAAATAAAGGGTTTATTTTATTTGCTGTCTAATCCTGCTCAGGATCTTAGCAGTATGTAACTTGGTCAATTCATGGAATAAATGCAATGAAAAATGCAATCTTTCATTCTTTCCAGAAGTTATTGCATTGCTGCCACCCTATGTGTATCATTTAGACTTCAGAAAATGTATTTTGTGCCATGGTGTATATGCTTGTGGCTCCCTATAAATAATTAGCAATAGAGCGAGGTAATTAGAGCAGGATTTCATAAGCAAAGGTCTTAACCTCTACTGAAGAGGCAGCTATCTAAGCTGACTGATGAAGGCTATTTAATAATATTCCCAGTAAGAAAGATTGACAATGTTCAGCGCCTTTCTTTTTGATATGCTTTTTCTTATCCTGTTTTGTTTGTGTTCATTTATGGCTTCCACAGTAAGTTGAAACTGAGTCTGATGAGCTATATTTTCAAGGAACTAGAATGTAAGCAGTGTTGGAAGTGTGGTTTGTGCTGTTCCTGTTTTTTTTTTTCTAAACATGCTTTTTTCGTCTGCTTGAGTTTGTTTAGTTTTACTTTGTATTGCCTTTCCCTCTGCAGTCAGCCCTGCCCTCGTGGATTCCAGCAGCCTTCAAGCAAGACATTTCAGAAGAAGACCGAGAGAAGCCAGGATGCTTTGATACTTCTTTCCTTGCCCTGACTCTTCCACACCCGAGTTCCATCTGGCACAGGAGCCTGGACTGTTGGAAGTTGGCTGCCAACTGTTGAGAGAAGTTCTGGGGATGCCCTAAGCTGGTGCAATACAAAGAAGTTTTTTGAAGTCTTGATTTCACTTTCTTTTAAGTGTGTGTATAAACCCAGGTCAGACTGGAATTGATCTACAGTAGAACTGACTGAAAAACAAACAAACTGAAAAAGACAACTATTTTATTTATTTCGATATTTAAAAAAGAAGTGCTGAAGTTGCACAGTATTTTTGTTTGAAATACATTTTACTTCAAATTTTAAATGCAATTTTGTGAAGACATGAAATTTTAAAAAGCACTTACTGTAAAATAAAGACTGAATATTTACTTTAAGGAAAAAACTTTTTTTAAATAATGAAAATAAAGTTCAACCCTGCTCTCTCTCTTACTTTAAAGAAGCCATTCATACATGTGCTGGGTATCTTTGTGTTTTGAAAATTGGATGTGGTAAGTGAAGATTGTTCTGGTTTATTTTCTCCTTAATAATATTATCCTGTTAGATGCTTAAAACTTACTTTGCTGTACTGTGTAAGGCACAAATCTGAACAAAAATTGTTGGAGTAGCGAAGACCAGGCTCAGTGGTTGAATTTTTTTGTTACCAGATTTTGTGTCCATTTCAAAGGACTGTCTTCTCCCAGTAGGATTGATGTGTCTCTTCTGCATGGTAAAAGAGGTTTGCTCTTGAGCAACTCTGTGAAATACTTCTGCTGAAAGAGGGGTTTAAAAATTGAAAACAATTCTGTTCGTTTTTGTATTATTTTTTGCTTTGGTAATTCCACAGCTGATTGTGAGTTGGTTGTAAGGGAAGTATCTAAATGTTAGGCGCTCTTGGCATGGATCTTGCTGTCAAGGATGATGTCATGTGTAGAAAACTTGTCTACTTCAGCCCTTTCTGAAGTGGTAGACTTTGAAAAGCACACAGGTGCAACCACATGTCTGCAATAAGCAACAGGGGTTACTATGCAGGAGAAAAATATGAGTTCCCACAGCTGCAATCCTAAGTTGTCCTGTGAGGCAGTGGGGAGGGATGGTCACATCCCAAATTGTGAGTTGTTAGGCATTTTCCCTGTGAAAAAGATCTTCTTCTTCGTACAGGCACCGGAGGGTTTTGTTGGCCGCCAGATGTGCTCGCAGTGGATAGCACAGGTCTGCTCAGTGTCAAGTGTGATGCAGTCTGGTAGGGATGCAGGGTAGCCTTGTGTCCTAGGAGAAGAGTATTGGACTTGGCTCTGTCTGGCACCCCTGTTACAGAGGAGAAGCAAACTGAGGGCAAACCACACCAACAATTATTGGGATTGACCCTCAGGGTACAGGCAGAAAAAAAGTAGTTTTGTTAATGTGGCTTACGTTGGCTTTCAAAATGAAAAAACGATGTCTACAAAAATGCACTCTGACTAGGTGAAGCTGACAAGAAGACCTGATACTGTGTTGTGTTTCCTGCACACCTAGAACACAAACTCATCTCATTGAGAGGTTTCCATGTGTCAGTAGCAGCAGATTTTTTACTCTTCTCCCTTTCCCTTCTCCCACTTCTTCCCAGATTAAAACATAAAGTCAGAAATAACTATGTAAGGTAGTCCTGCTCCAACTAAATTAAATGACAATTTGTGTCCTAATTGGCCTCTTTAGCAGGATGGGTTTGCTTTGCTCATGTTGTTGGTTTCTAAACTTGCAGTGGGGAACTGCCTCCAGAGAAAAAAAATGAAATAAGTTTTCATTTTATCGAAATATAAGACGCACAACTGTAATGAAGATTTGAAAACTGTAGGGTCTGTGTTCAGTTTGTGTAATATTCCTTCCAAATAAAAATTCTGCTTCCAGCATCCCTACTGTATATTCCTCTGTAAATATTACTTTCCCAAAGCAATTCCATGAAGTCTTTTTTAGTGCGAATAATCTTCTTTTAAAAAGACATTGTTGAGTAACATATATGTACATTTACTTTTCTAAGCTCTCCATTGTTTATAATACTCTCTTTGAAGCTTAAAATAAAACTTCCTCCTCTATTGATTTTGTTTCCCTTTTCCATTTTGTAAATTATGACTTCTGTCCCTGGATTTTGTTTTGCATTTCCTAATGAACCATGACATTAACCAAGAATTATCTTAATTTTTCTCTTTTACTTTCTCTTCTCCATTCACTGGACTGCAGAAAATGGTCCCGTTGCTTGCTATAGTGAAGGTAGGCAGGAAATAAAAAAGTGCTTCTGTATAGGACTCATAAGAGTGTTTTCTATCATCTGGTGATAATAGAGGATATTCCTAAATGTGTTTGTATTTTAATAGCCTTCTTCATGAGGTTAGTAGAGTTGCATTAAGGTATAGTATAAGGTATTATAGAGTTGCATAAGGTAGTTTGCAGTCAAAGGTGGAGTCTAAGGTATATGATAGCTTTTGCATAGATTTTAGTGACATTGCCTTGAGGAGTCCTGCCCCTACCCTGCCTCTGCTACCAGTCACTGGAGTAACTGGAAGCTGTGGTCCCTTTTGCATTTCACAGTGCTGGCATGAACCTCCCCTTTCCCTTACATGCATTAGATTAACGATATGTCTGTATAGACTGAAAAGAGAAAGAGGAGATACTGTTTCAGATTAGATGCTATTTTTTTAGGAAACTCTGTGTGTGACCTCTTCTCTAATGTGTTATTTTTTAAAAATCTCTGTTATACAGATGGGCTCTTACCTGTCTGATTCTTAACATCTGTGTGACAGACTGTGTGCCTTTGTGGCAGGTAATTAACTATTCTTGTTCTTCTTTTATAGCCTTTCCCTATAATTGTTTATTTTTCTCAGGTGTAATTTCAATTTCCATTGGTGTTTTGGTTTTCAGCTCTTTCTTTGGGTGAATACAACTTGAGAACTTCACTGCTTGCCTTCAGACCTTGTCTTTACCTGTGCAAGGCCTTTGGCCAATTCATTGGAGGAAGAAAGAAACAAAAAGGCAGTTTCAGCTACCTTTGCTGTCACTGGCTCTTTGCAACCTGTTTGGGATCTGACAGAGCAGCTCATGGATTCCTTAGTGGATTGTCCTCAGCTGTTCAGTGGCTTCTTTTTCACTTGTTGTGCACTGGGCACCAGAGGCAGCTGAAAAGGCGGGGCAGGTGCCAACTATCTCTGAGCAGTGCTGAGAAGGCAGCTTGTGGTAGTTTCCTTGGAGTGCACACAGAGGGATCAAATTGCTGCTTTTTCAGCCCCTCCTAGATTCTTCCATTTTCCCTTTGTAATTTGATCTCAGCTATTCCTACAACTATCTGAGATACAAGCTTAGAGAACTTATTTTTCATAAGGATTTCATAGGGGCAGGTAATCTTTTCCTAACTGAAAGCAGAGAAAAGAGGGGAGGGTTTGTGATGGCTCCTGGTCAGTGCTGCTGTTTCTGTTCTTCTCTAAGCTCCTCTTGAGCTTTCTGCTCTGCTGGAGAGGACAGAGAGACCTAGACAGAGGTTGGACTGAGGGTGGAGCTGAATACTGGGAGGGAGGGAGGGAGAGAGGGAAGGAAGGAAGGAAGGAAGGAAGGAAGGAAGGAAGGAAGGAAGGAAGGAAGGAAGGAAGGAAGGAAGGAAGGAAGGAAGGAAGGAAGGAAGGAAGGAAGGAAGGAAGGAAGGAAGGAAGGAAGGAAGGAAGGAAGGAAGGAAGGAAGGAAGGAAGGAAGGAAGGAAACAGCTTGTGGCATCAGTGCACTAGGTCATCTCTCATTCTAACATCCATTTTCATTGTCCTCAGTGTGATGATGCAGAGTACAGAGCAAGACATTTCTGCTAAGGAAGCCAGGAGTGAATATGTATGTTAACATCTTGTTTAGATGAATGGGATCCTCCCCACCACAGCAGAGCTGTTGTTTACAGGCTGTCAGACTCCAGGGAATGTCTCTACATAAGTCTTATTACTCTGAGTATTTTTGTGCTTTTTTTTTTCCTTTGTTCTTTCTATTTTGTTTTTAAGCCACAGTCCGGGAATTAGAAATATTAAAGAAAAACTTTAGTTTTGCAGAAGTTACCTGAACAGATAAGCCCCTGAACAGATTTATGCTGATATAAATAGATCTTATTTTCCTGCTTGGAGAATGGCTCTTGCCAATGAGAGTGAGGGATGGCAGCAGGAGGGACTAAAAGTGTCTTTCAGCACTGCAGAAGTTAATGGGTGCCCTCAAAGCCATGTTTCCCTGGATTGAGACTGAGCTGAAGGTTGGCAAGGCTAAGGGCTGGAATCCTGTTTTCTCTGGGTAGAGTGAAAACAGCCAATTTGCTTTGGCCTGAACAAGAGTATTGCACTGGTTTGAGTTTTATTCCAAAATTTTGCCTGCAATCAGAAAAAAACCAACCCTGATTAAATTTGCATCTTGGATTTGTGAGCCCTACTTGTATTTAAATCCATTAGCCTATAGATGATAAAGAAAACCCATAACACTTTCTCTCTAAACCCAAGATTTTAATTCTCATTAGCAGTGACATAGACTTCTCTGTACTGCATCCTATTCTTGCTGTTGAAGATGGACAAGTAAAACCTCAACTACATAAGGCATGCACAGCAGAGCACATAAGCAATGACTACTGCCCTTAGCTTTGGTGGGTGTGTCCAGACTGTGGCTTGACATTTTTAAGACCTCCATTATCCCTTGGAAATTATTGTATAAAGATTGTATTTTGTTTGCTGCACTAAAGCTGGACATTTGCCACAGTTAAGCCCTAACTTTGATTTTATGACATGAGAGCCATCCATCTGTGGCACCTCACCAGTATATTTCTGAAGACCTGACTACATTTTCTGCTGTTTCAACAAATGCTCTTGCAGTGTGTGTTAGAAACTTCTACTGTCACGTCTGTTATTTCAAGATGTTTTGTCTTTGCAGGTTGTAATTCTTCATGGTTCCATGGGGGGTGAACCATGGTGGGAGAAGGATGGCACTTTCATGGGAGCACAGTGTTGTGGCTAATATTGCCATCCATAATTAGATACAGGTTTGCTTAATGTTGCCTAAGGCAGCTGTGGTAATGTTGAACGATCTACAGGCCAACCATGGCAGTGTTAAGGAAAAAGCAACATGATCTGGACACCGAAGCTGGGCAGTGGGCTGAAGCTCTTGGAACTTCTGCTGCCTGTCTGAGAGAGCTTGCAGAGGGTACTTCTCTTTTGGCAACTCAGCTAATGGATGGTACCTCTTGAGTAGGAACAGACATAGCCTCCCCTCAATGTCTTAAAACTGAGTGGTTTGGGTTTTTTGGAGTGGGGTTTAATTTCTCAGTGCTGCTCATCTTCTATAACCAATTCTCAGTAAAACCTAGTTTATATCTAGGTTTGCATAGGTGTATGCAAACCCAGTCCATTTACTTGGACTGAAGCCTCTTCCCATTACATTTCTTCAGTCTTTGCTGTTAAGTGTCTTCATGTCAGTGACTTTATTGTGGACTGCAGGAAGTGAATGAAGATAACCAAATTTTAATATATAGCCTCCTTTTTTGAAACAGAAGAGAGATTTTAAGTAATGCTGGAGATAGTTTTGTCAAGCATTGCTGCAGACTTAGCTTGCTATTTTGTATTTTTTTTTTCCATAGCCAACAGCCATTAAATTCTTCATATAATGATTTCAGGAATCAGTATTGAGGCCAACTCCCCAAGGTGGGAGGAAGTCATTGGATGGGAAATAGTGGCAAGCTGTCCTGTCATTAAAGGAGTATTTTTATTTTAGTATTAACCAGTGTGATATAGCTTTCAAATTCATGTAGCACTTTGTGCAGTAGAGTTTGCATGGAATGGTTTTAAGTCTATGTTTGAGAAATTAATTTTCCCCTGTTGGTAAAAATCAAAGTTGCTTCACATCAGTGCTCTGCTGGGAGTGGCTTAAATATGTTAAACAACACTAAAGTCTTTCCAGCCCTTTCCCCAGGCTCGACAATTCGTTTTACAGTACAGTGAATTCTGGGTCAGAAGTCTCATCCATTGCTGGAGTATCTGGACTTTGGATTCTTAAAGAGAAGGTTCCAGGACTTCTCAGATCTTTTTATATTGACTGTGTCTCTGAATGTGTCCATCAGCCTAGGGGCGTAGGATACTTTTTAACTGTCCACAGACTCTCTCTAGGATGATCTTGCTGTTGTATTGTTCAAGCATGCAGATGGTCCAGAGTTATGTATTCCTTCATCTAGACAAAAGGACCTTTCCCCAGCTTAGGGGACTTCATTTTCCTTGCAGCCTCTTCATTAACTAGCTCCCCAAGACCCTTTCCTGACTTCCATTAAGGGTGAGACTTCACAAGTACTTAGTGAGCTGAAAGAACAGAGATGAATTTCTGAAGGACATCCACAGCCATTATATTCCTCTGTGACTGTTTACATTTTTACAGGAAATATGTGAAGAAGAATTAGTCCCCATTAGGCTCAGTGCAGCTGTCACTGACAACTGCCAGACATCTTGTGGGTGATGGGATCCCACCTAACAAGTGAACATTGCAGGTGATGAACACCCTCAACAACTCTTAAAAGTGAAAGGATTTGGGGTACCCAGAGTCTGGTCAGACCAACCTACAGGAGAGGATTTCCCAACTCCCTGGCCATTAACAGAACCACTGAGAAACAGTCCTGCTGGCCAATGGACCAGCCAGTTAAAAGCAGGGTCAGAAGAGTCACAGGTTGTTGTAGTACTGTGGAAGGTCATTTTCTTTAATTAAATACAATAATATTCTACTTTTGTATAGGCTTGGTAAAATGATTCCTTTGGTGCTGAAAAATAGCAAGACTAGTGAATTGTTTAATGAGGGACATTATTGTCCACTGCCATGGAACTAGCTGATTGCTTATTTAGTCTGATGAGGTATTTAGCTGCTATGAGTTATTGGTTGTGTAGGTTAAAGCAGCACTACTCACTCACTACAGGTTAAGGAATGGCCAGGACTTTGACTTGACTAGTCTGGGGTAGAAGGTCTGGTGAGCTCTAAGAAAAGAGATCATGGATTTTAATCAGGTGGTCTTCCACTTAAGAAAAAAAAAAATAATCCTACTGTTTTAATTTCTGGCAGCATTTTGTTGGACATTTACCCAAAAAGGCCATTGAAACAACTGAACTGAAAAATACCATGGGGAGGATAAAAGATTTTGGTTTGATTCGAAGTGAAACACAATCTCTCCTTCTCAATGAAATGACCCTTTCCCACTGCCAACTGTGCACAGGCTTGAATGAAACATTTCATTTGTGACTATTTTTTCTCTTTCTTAAAAACAATTCCCTTGAGTTCACTTTTGAAGCAAGGTACTGCTCCAAAATGAAAGTCCAGCTTCTTATTTGTGAGACACTGGTACAAAATGTCTCAACCTTTCTGAAAATCAGTTTTTCGCTCTGCCACCTCTTAATCCTTTCTTCCCTCCCACTTACTTTTGACTGAAACTACTTTGTTCAAATTCACTCCTTCACTCAGATGTTTAGATCACCTTGAAACTGCATTTTTTAGAGAGTAAACAAAGACATTTCACTCCCTCCTACCATGCTCATACTGATGCTTTTCAGCATGTGGTTATAGCACTTGCTTCCCTCTAGATATTGATGTTGCTGTGAGTTTGGTGGGGAAGAAAAAACTGGCTGCCTTGTTGATGAAATCTCTATTGACACTTAAAAATTCCCAACCAAACAGGGGCTTTAACTGACAGAGAAGGGAAAAAAATCAGTGTTTTCCAGCTTCTGGCACTGCATTACAAACAATGGAGAGTATGCATGGGGATCACTGCCTGTTTGGCAGCTGAAAGGGATTCTTTAACTCAACAAGGGACTGAAGTAACTTGCTCCAAATTGATCTTGTTTGTGCTGAGTGAGGCAGTTGTACTCATGTCTGAATATACAGTCACATTAACAACAGTGTAAATTATGCTTCTGTGAGAAAGACAGACCTCTTGCATTTTCAGCACATTCACATCAATTATCATTTACCCATCATGTGCTGAATATCTTTACCTAGATGGTATGTGGTTACCTCATGTAAGAGCAATGAGGTCACCACTGCAATGGCATGGTGTCTTCTGCATAGTTAAGTTTCTTTAATATTAAAATGATGGCATTTAAATAATTCCTCTGGAGTTTGCCATTTGATTTGAAATTTCTGGAACTGTGCTGGCAGAGAATTACTCTAGAGTAATTCCTTAACTTTTCTGGAAAGTTAGTCCAGAGATTAGTAATACTCTCTCCTTCCCCCTTTCCTTTCCCCAAATTAATCAGCTTATCCTGTTTCCAAGTGACAGTTGCGTTTATGAGATGTCTGTTCCGTGACTCATGGGTGAAATCACCGCTGAAGTTCTTCCCACAGTCCTTGATGCTTGAGGAGGGCCACGGTTGTGCAGTGGTGTTTGTTGATGCCCTCTGAACTGACTGGGTGAGCATGGCCTCGTTTTAGTGAAGAGGTGGCCATGTCATGACACATCACCTTCGTCATGCTCTCCTGCAGAATCCCAGCAGAGAAGCCCCTGAGTGCTCTGGGGGAATAATGTGTCCCATCACTGCTGCCACTGGCTCAGGTTAGATGCCCTTTGTTGGGTCAGTGTGAAAACTCTGGAATCTTTTCAAATGCTGCCTTGATATCATGGGCAGCACTGGGCAGCGCCGGGCATTCCTGCAGGCTTGCTGCCATCTGTGGCTGTGTTAGCAGGGCAGTTTAACACCAGGGGTCCTGGGGAAGGACCAGGTATTTGGACAGCAAATGTGGGCTCAAGCAGGTAGCGGAGTCCTAGTTCATGTTAAAGAGAGGGGAGGAGGGGCAGCGCTGATATCTTGTTTTATGGGGGGATTTAACAAAGGCACTGTGCTCGCAGAGGGCTTTTCAGGCTGCCATTTCCCTAGCATTTTAAATACCACCCCACTCCTCTCATTATAGCTGGGGATTTTGGCTCTCCCAGGGGGGAGGAGATGTTCTAAATGGGCTGCCAGGGAGGTGGATTTAATGCACTAGGAAGAGCTGGCTTCACCAAGTTAAAAAGCAAAACAAAACCCAATCCTCCATTCCTATTTTTAGTGTTTATGACCAAGTATTTTTGCTTGGTTGCTCATTTTGAAAGGGTTTAGTGAGCCTGCCAGTTGATTGAAAGCTCTGTGGTGTGTGAGCTGGCCTGGCTGGGGAGCCTGCAGTGCATAGCGACGAGGTCGGAGCTGTGCCGGAGGTTTTTTTCCACTGCAGTTTGTTGAAGGGTAACGAAAATGTCCCCGGGGCAAAGGGGATGTTGGCTTTCCAGGTTGTGGTGATTCATCTTGCCTGGATAAGCAGTCTTTCTCCCACTCCTGCATTTTCATCTCCATCTACCTCACCCCCACTTCGCTGTGCAACCAAATGCAAAGCCAGCCCCTCTCCAGGCAGGGCTTTTGCTGGGGGTCTTGGGCAGCAGCCCCGGTGAGCTGCACTGCCCGGGCAGCATTAGCATTCAGTGCCTGTCCTCCTGGCCAGTCCACGTTCTATAAATGGGTTTATTCTCGTTATTGGGAGCGATGTCCCCGGCATATGGAGTCCGTGCGGTGCCTGCAGGCAGGTTTCCTTCCTGTTGGTGTTGGTAAGCAGCCCAAGTGCCTCCTGGCAATTAGCAGATCGTTACCCATAATGCAGCACGCAGCGATGCAGCCTGGTGGTTTTTCTGGAGGTCACTCTGACCTAATTCACCCCCAGGAATTGTACAGCGCTGGCATGACTTACCAGTGCATTAACAAGCTGATGCTTCAGTGCAAGGTTATTTGAGTGCTCCCACATTATTTTTCTCAGGCAAGGAATAGCCATTTTGTCTGGCGGCCAACAGTGGTTAATAGGGAGAAGAAAGGAAGAAGAGGGAGCTGAGTACTGTCTGGTTTATGAGATGAGACTTCGGGGCATGTGGCATCTCCCTTGGCTTTAAGGCTGGGCACTGTTTCTGACCCCCAGGTTAGAAATGCACAGGGCTCAGTTTGCCACCTCAGTTCTGTGTCACCACAGCATGTTTGCAATGAGAAGAGCAGCGTGTGTCAGGTGTGCCCGAGCCCCCATGGCTCGACTTCAGAGGGATGGGCCTGCGCCCCAGATCTGCCCCCGTCCAAGCCCCTGGGAGATGTGAAATGGAGGTGCAGATTTCACCTGTCCCAGGCAGTTTTGGAAGGGCAGGTGTGCCTGGCCAGAGGGGGACACCCACACAGCAGCAGAAACCCTGGCAGGGCTCATCCTCCCTCTGGGAAACCTGAACACAGGGCAGAGGGCCTGGCTGCAGCATCACCAGCCCAAATCAGGGTGTTCTCACAGGGCAGTGATTTGTGTGCACCAAAGTTAATTGTTGGCAGTTTTTAGAGACTTTTAAAATCTCTAATTTATTTACATTTCTCCCTGCTAAGAGAGATATGGCTGGATTGTGCATGCTGAGGAAGGGGCGTACTCAGGGAGAGGCACACACAGACCTACTGCAGTAAAACTGTTTAAAAACATTTCTCTGGCAGTTTTCCTGTAAGATATGGGGCATCTGCTACCACAGGGATGGCTTGTGGGGAGTGATTTGACTGACAAACCATTAGGAAGCCCAGAATAACTCAGTCCTGGCTTGTCCCTTTGCATGCTCCAGAGGTCACCCCTGAATCCCACCTGGTTCCTCCTGCCACCCCGTGCCAGACAGAGTTTCATTGCCTTGTCCACAGCTGATCTCCCTGGGTGCATGTGGGTCTGTGCATACACGTTTGTGCACATTTCATTTTGTTTCTGCACGAGTGGCCTGAGCCAAGCTTTGCTCTTCATATACCCTCTGTAACCCAGCTCCTTATCCCAGCTGATGCTCTGGATGCTTAAAACGGTTTCAGAGGAAATTATGCAGCATTGTAGAGTCAAAGCTGTGCATGAGTAGAGCTGGTGGGTGGACTTCCCTCAGGCAATGAAATTTTCTGGAGAGTGCCTGGAGAGGAGAGGCCTTTTGCAGGAGCTTACTCCTTTGCTCCTCGTGCCCTTTGGTGTTTGCATGGCTAAAGGAACAGCAGGGCAGAGAGTGAGCTGCAAGTGCTCCCTGCCACACCCCACCATTTTACAGCTTCCCCAAGATCCCTGGCCTTGCTTTCAAACACAGGTCTGTCCTGCTTTCTCCAGTTACACCTGCCAAACTGCAACTGGGGCTGAACCACTACCATTTACACAGGGGTTTTATTTGTCCCTTGGGTGAACAATTAAAGTGGGCTCTCTTGTATCAGTGCCAAATATTTGAGCAATTGCTTGTGATTTATGTAAGTTCTTCCACTGGAACTGGCAGTACTGGGAAGCAAACCACCACCTCCGGAGTGCAGCTGGCCACCAGTCCTGGTGCTAATGCAGCAGAGAGCCCCTTCTCTTTCTGTGGGCTCAGTTTTAGCTCTGTCCATGCTGGCCAGAACAACTGTAGGGCCAGAAAATGAAATAATAGGAACTATAAGCTCTTCTACAGCTGAGTGGTTTCAGAGATCCATCAATTATTAAAGGCATTAATTCTTCCACAATTACTGGCACGTTGTGACATACTAGAATAGAGGAGAGTTGGTCTCTGACCAAATCAGACCGACCAGACTATTCAGTGAAACCACTGAGTCCTTTTGGACTCACTTCTTTAGCAGAGTTGGCAGTGCTGGAACACACTGGGAGAATCAGCTAGGTTTTCTCACTTCAGTCAGGACACAGAAATTCACAGTGGTGATATTTCCTTTCCTGCTGATAAAAATAAACCCCAATGTGGTGCCTATGAGTCTTTCTTTTGTTTCTTTGTCTGTTTTTCTTAAGAAGCTGGTTTCAGCAGGGCCCTGTACTGAAGGGGGTGAGACAAGAGCTCTTCACCTGCAGCCTCCAACATCTACCCCTGTCCTGGCTGCCAGGAAAGCTGTTGTATTTTCCTGTAATGAAATACTCCTGCTTCTCCATATCACAGAGATAGTGCGGCAGGTGGTGCCTTGGATCCTCACCCCATGAACACTTTTGAAGGCTTCTGTTCCTGAGTACCTCCATTTGAGCAGGCAGGCATATGTCTCTACACTGTAACACCTTCATCTTCCAAGATGGGAAGGGCCACAAAAATGCCAAGAGCTCCCCAACCTCATCCCTCAGGAATGTTTGGTCTTTTTCTGAGAGTTGCAGCTTCTTGAGCCCTGGGATTCTGGCAGAGCCAAGCCCTTCAGTGTGCTTGGATAGTCTGAGTTTTTAAAGGCTTTTTCTAATCTGTCTATTCTTGACACTGCATATCTGTAAGTGTGCCTTCTTAGACAGACAAATGAGGGCTACCATTTAAAATCATAACCATAAAATCATATCACTTATTAGAATTAGAAGTTTCCCTTCTTTTGTACAGGTAATGGTAATAATTCTGTCTAATGATGGCAGTGGCCACAACAAACCTTATTTAATCTTAGCAGGAGGAAATTATGCATTTTCTTTGCATGTAAACTTCCATTATTTGGATGGGGCTCCTGTGACATAGGCCATTATATCTGTAATATGTATTTATAGTTGTTTAAGGACCTGAAAGTTTATGGAATAAATCTGATGCAATATAGCCAGGAGGCCTGTGAATTTACATCATGCTATTGATTAAAAAGCCCACCACTACACTATGAAGATAATGGAAAGAATTGGAAACTGGGTAAAAGTCCCTTTTATTCTGTATAAATATTTTCACATTTGTTTTAAAAGAAGAGTATTTGCTTATTTTTTGTTCCCCAAGATAATCTCTGCCTTTGTTTGAAAAAGGTTATTGATTGGATTGTTAACTTAAATAGTCTGTGGCGGGTGTGACAGAGCACATGGCTGCAATTAATCTTGCAATGCAGAATCCATTATTGAAAAAGCACTAATGAGCCATTCTAAGGCCTTCACTGGTCACAGAGCGCCTAGAAGCAGCAGATTGCTCCTGCCCTTTAATGTCAGTTTTGGTCTTTAGCATTATACAGCCAGTGTAAGCAGAAGAGATTTTTAGATATTTTTAGGGTATTTATGTTAAAATTATCTTTCCCATCAGCCTGCAATTGTACCAGGTGTGGGACACAAGAAATAGTCTCTGAATGTGCTCATCTCCCCACTCCTCTGACCAGATGTCTGGTGGACATAATGTACAATTAAAGCCAGTGGCATGTGAAACTCTGATGTCATTATAAAATATGGTCTCAGTCTCAAAGTTCAGATCCAGAGGAGAGTTTTGACAAAGATGAGGTAGCTTTCAAACCTGATCTACACTTTAAAATATTGTTTTAAGACAAAGGGATGAGCTGCTGAAAACCTCACTGCAAGTTTTATTGTCTCTGTCTGTTGTTTATAGCTATTGCAGCACAGCAAAAGTTTAGGTAGAGAATAGTTATGGTGGATTAGAAACCATCAGTGTTAACATATTGCCTTCTCCTTCAACAGAACTGCTCCCAAGGTGTATTTTAGAGGTCTGTCTATTGACTTCAGTGACACCATAAATATGTGTTACTTCCTCCCCCTACTAGATCTGCAGAGCCAATACAGACTTGTGAGAGTGATCCAGGGTTTCCCAGGGTGGAGCCACCACCTGAATTATTAACTGAGTTTCAGCTGCAGACTCTGCTGCACACCTTAGCCACAGCAAATGCTGTTCATCACACAATTAGGTGAAATAAGACTCTTTCTCCATCTTAAACACATAGCAAGAAGACTTTCAGCTCTCTGGCTTGTGTGCTACTGCGGTGTCCGTAACTTGAATCACATCTTGGACTGCTCTACATGTGAAATAAAATTGTGGCCTTTTTTTTTTTTTTAGGGGGAAAAAGAAGGGAATTTGAATCTACCTGCAGTAGCTTGCCACATGCAGCTACAGAACTTTGTGTTCAGGTATTCTGACACAGAAGGAATGCTAAGAAGTTCTGTGATATGGAGCAGGGATGGTGTTCACTAACACTGCCTCAGGAAGTCTTGGATGTGTGAATTTTCTCATAGCATGTAAAACACTAGGTTTTGAACAAAAGTAGCAGGAAAAGAAAGAGATTGTGAAGAAGGAGAAACCAGGGAGGAAAGGAAAGAGAATTTTAATATTTTGAGTATCTAGTGGCATGCTTGCCCTATACTACAGTGCCTCACCATGCTGATAGCATAAGTAAAAATAGTCTTTCCAATGACATTAAGTTGGGGTCATGGTACCACAAGGAATGCTGCTTAATGTGAAAGAGCATCTGACTTAGAGGCTGAAAAAAGACATTCCTTTTGCCTTACACATGATATAAGCCCTGGGCTAACAGAGAGCAACCTGCAGCTAACACAGACTTGACTCTTGTAGTCACACTACTTGGAGAGAGAGCCTAATTGAGTGAATGAATTGGTATGTTCTTGCAAAATATTTCTGCATTGCTACAAAAAAGAAATCACTGTGGCCCTCTCTCTATTCCTAATTTTTCTAAGGAATCCTCAGCCCACAAGAAACTATTTCTTTTAGGCTTGTGGTAGGTGTGGTTCTTAAGAAGTGCTCTGCAATGTAGGTAGGATGTATCACTTCAAGGATGAGGGACCACTGATGTGAGATGCCACACAGGAGACCTGCAGAGGTGTTTTTGAGGAAAATGAGGAACAAAGCAGTCAAGACTGACAACTAGAAGAGAGCAGGAATGGCTATGAAGGGACGAGATAAAGTATGAACAGACCTGACCCTCATGGTGTGTTAGAAAGCCAGGGCCTTCAGCTGGAGTCTGTGTTGTCTCTGCAATGAGCAGTGTGTGCACACAGGCAAGTGAGCACTTGAGGTGAAGATGTGCATGCATTTAGCTGGGATTTATTTCTGTAAGCTTGATTCCATTCTTTCTGTTTCTTTTCAAATGTGACTGAAGCTATTTAACTCTCTGATTAATTCACCTCCCTATGAGTTGTTTTCTGTGATATATTCCAGTACTGTACAACATTTTTGGAAGCAACTCTTTGCTGTTGGGATGAATTCCTCCCTGATGTGTAGCATGGCACATTTGTTCTATTTACTGGTGTTGGAAAAAGGTTTGCATTCAATGTAAATCAGATCTGGAGGAACATTTCAGTGGCATGTCAGGTTCTGCTAGTTTGGCAGTATCAGAAAGTATATGTGGTCCTCTCAGCAAGAAAAGGTATCTTGTCACATCTCCTTTTGCTTAGCTGCAGTTTCAAGGTCCCCAGAACTTTAGTTGGTCCACTGTAAATCTCAGTAAAAACTGTCACTTGTTTTGTGCTGGCATTTCAAGGGCTCCAAAACCCTGTGATCTTCTTAGCCCATCTGAGTTCATCAGTATTGTCAAGATGTTTCTTTATTCAAAGGCTTAAGAATGATATGAGCAATTTCATTGATCCCTCCTTCTCTAAATATCTCCTTTATTTTCTATTCAATTTCTTTAATAATTATGCCTACACATTTATTTGCTGGACAGGCTTAGTGGTTGTATCACAACCATGCAAATATAACTGCAGAACAAAAATTCTCATTACAGCATCTGGTGGTATCATGGACACATAAAAAAAATATATTCCCTACAGCATTACTATCAGCAATTCTCAGCCACTGTTTGCTGCACAAGCTGGAGAAAATAGAGAAATTTTTTGTAGGGTGGTGATGGGTGCTGTGATGACACAGCAAAATATTACTGATAGGTCTGGTAATGAAGATGACACATCTCTGCCCACATCTACCATAGACATGCCTTTTTTTTTCTTATTGGAGAAACAGCCTTTCTTTCTCCAGTCTTAAAAAGGCACTTAGCCTGGTGGAAGTAGAAAAGATTTTATCCAATCTGTTGGTTGTAGTCCAAGAACAGCAGATCAGGTAGAGGTGAAAAACCCCACGCAACTTATGGTGCCAGTTTCTAGAAGAAGCAGGTGGCAGTGCTGGATGTGCATACCTGTATTTCTAGTCTTTCTACAGATGAGCAGTTGACTCTCCCTGCCCTAACTATGCACAGTGTTAATGTTTAAGTGTGTCAGAGAAGGATTCTAAATATAGGGCTTTCCAAGAAGGCAGGCAGGAGCCTATTGCAGGTGACTTAGGCAATCTCTCAGCCAGGTAAGGGTGGTTTGGGAGTACAGTACTTAATTTCAGCGGTATATTTGTCTTGTTTTGTTTTGCAGAAGGAACACTGATCCTACCTTTGGTTTGTTTGTTTGTTTGTATTTTCCCCTCCAGAAAGCCCATTGCTGACCCTGCTACTGTGATACCGCTGTTTTGCAAAGCTGAAGTCGACACGCATGTAGGGGCGGGGGTTGTAACTCCGGCAATTTGTCCTTCCCAATTAGATGTGACTGTTCTGCTAGCTTTCCCTTCTTTATTCCTTTCATTTAGTTCATTGTGGGAGTTGGCTTGGGTTTTTTTTTTCCTTTCGGTTTCCTGTTTTGATCCTGGAAGGTTAGCTGTGCAATTTGGTTTCTTCTGTGCCAACCAACTTTAGTGGCAGAGCTCTTAAAAAAATTGAAAGCTATATCCTTCCATCCTGTCTTGCGTCTTCTCTGTATGCTACTGCTTCCATTTAAGCAAAGTTTACAGAATTGTTCCACCCATTTGACACCAGGAAAGGAAGCTGTGAAATGGAGAATAACCTCATTTCCACCAGGTCCTTCGTTCCGGTTGAAACAACGCTAATTGAAACTGTAGTCCAATTTCTATTAAGACGGATGGTCTCTCTCTGAAATTGGGTTTGTTTCTGATTTCATCCTTTTTCTTGTTTTCTTTAAAAAAAATAAATCCCCACAAAAACCAACTCAAAGCCAAACCATTTTTAAGAGCTCTGAATAAAACTGCTTTGCCAATGGGGAATGGGTGGAGATGACTCTGATTTTCTCTTGTGCCCGGCAGCGAAAGGGTTAATGCCTGCTTTCCTCTTTGGTATCTGTTAGTTGCAGCCCATGTTGTGATCAGTCCATGTCCATGTGTGTTTTGTTCCCAAACTTAATACCGGTTAATTAACAAGCAATAAGTGAGCCTTAACAATGACCGTTGTTTCCCATCTTCCTCAGGACACCCGACCTGCCTGCAGTTCACCACAAACATGACTGAGGCTGTTAAAACCTATCAGTGGCAATGCATTGAGTGCAAATCCTGCAGCCTCTGTGGGACCTCAGAGAACGATGTGAGTCCATTTACCTTTTCATGCAAATAAGCATCACTGCAAGCTGCTGCTGTGCCCACCCTTGAGAAGCATGTGGCGCTGGTGTGGGTTGTTGTTTTACTGCTGCTTCCATGCATCTCCAAGGAAGAGCCCTGAGAGCAGAGATGGGCTTCTCCCCAGTGTCCCCATTCAGCCACTGGTCTCTGCTGAAATTACCCTGGGTATCGTATAGGACCACTTAAGATGCAGATACTTATGGTTTGTGTGCTTATCCAATAGACATTAGCTGAGGGCCATGGATTCCTGTTGCAGGGAGCTCTCAGTATGACAGTCAGAAGTAAATGTGAATACATGATAACCCAAGAGAGACAAGTTTGCTCCTTCTGTCCCTGATTTTCTTTACTTTCTTGGTATGATTTTTTAAACTTAATTACAAGACTTGGGAAACATGAAACCATTTGAAGTGGGACGGCTAGGCCTCACCTAATCACCAGCTCCAGTGATTTCCAGAGCCTGCAGCTGAGCAGTGTCCTCTCTGTGGGGTTTGCAGTTAAAATCTGATGCTAAGGGTCCTTGGTGGCCACTGAGAACCTTGGAAAATTGACAGTGGCTGGAGAACTTTGGAGGTGATTAGCTAACACTGTATTCCCTATAGCAGAATAAATTTGAAGGCAGAGATTTTTTTTTTAGCATAAAAAAATCTGAACCCAGTGAGCTGTTCTGCTTTAGGAATCACAGGATACTTCAGAGCAAATTTTTTCACCCCAAATATATGAAAGAGCTGCAGACCACATGGTGGGGTCATGCAATTTCCATCTGTTTCACAAAAAAAATTTACTCAGCTGAGTTTTGGAAAACTGTCTAAGTCAAAGGTTTCCTCTGAAGGAATGAGATCAGCACATGGTGACACGGGAGCCCGCAAAGCCTGTCCTCTTCTCTCAGTACAGCATATCCCCAGCATAACAGCTTTTGCTCCTGCATCATGAGGCCATCTTGGACAAGAACTCCTCCACTTCTCATAGTGATTTTCTAGTTAGAAACTGAACTGTCTTTGTGCTGAGAGAGGCTTTCTGCAGCCTCTCAGGAATATGGTGGCTAATCATGGATGAACAAATGTGATGCTTGTAGCCTTTACATTCCCAGAAGTCTCTTAGTCTCTGTTGTTGCAGCTCTGCATTCCCAGCTGAGCATTGCTGGTTACCCTACTTATGTTTTCATCTTGGCAAGAGACTAATCTACATAATTTTCTCTCTTCTCCTCTCCTTCTCTCCCTGTGTCCCTACTGTCTCTCCAACAAACCTGCCTCAGGACCAGCTGCTCTTCTGTGATGACTGTGACCGTGGCTATCACATGTATTGCTTGAATCCACCGGTCTTTGAGCCCCCAGAAGGTAACATATGACTGAAGCCTGCTCTGAAACTCACAATTAACTCTTTGTGGAGAAGGGAAAAATTCAGAAAGGTGTTTTGAAGCATTAAAACAGGGGTTAAGGAAACAGTAGCAAAGCAAAGGGAGGTAGCACTGGAAAGAAACAAAATTAATAGATGTGAAGCACTAGCTGATCTGTGGTATCCTATTCAATATTGCCTGGTCTCCTCTTCCAGAACATGGCTCTTCTGTGGGTCATGGGTACCTTTGGATGTCCCACATGTCATTGGTCACCTCAATTTAGTCAACTGAATTGAGTGCCTCTGAAATGTGACTTTGGACTTCTTAAGATGTCAAAGTCCCAGAGAGAAAGCAAGCCTCAGACAGGGAGATCCTCTCTGGAACACCTGAGAGCCTGTTGTCAGGAGGCTGGATTAAAGGGAATTACCTTCCTTACTCTATGATAGGTTTCTCTCTTGGCAGGGTGAGGGGTTTGTGGTCTGTATTACATTTGGTATGTAGTTATGACCTCTGCAGGGGGTTCAGTCTGACTGTACTATGACTGGTTGGAGTTTGTCACTTGGCTGTGGAGCAGAGGAACCAGGCTCTTACCATTAGAGGTTCTCTGACTAAAATCCTCAGAGAGCAGTAGAATTGGAGAAGGAGATTTGTGAGTGCGAGTGACTGTGGTTTACATGAGGGGCAGGACAAGAATAATTACAAATCAATCATGCATTCAGGAGCTAATGTTTGTAACTTTGGTAAAAAGAAAGCTAAATCAGGAGGGGAAGATTTTGAAGTGCAGCTAATAATTAGTTAAAGGTTTCTGTTCCATGGGGAAGGGGTTTATTGAAAGTGTGAAAATATAAACCACCTCACTGCAATGCACACCCCAGCAGCATTGTAGATCATGTAGAAAGCCTGTGGACACAACAGCAAGGGTAGCAGAGGCTGCTCCACAAAAGTACACACAATTTCAATATTAGGAATATCTGATATACTATTCAAGCAAATCTTGACATAAACTCTGAGTGCCTGGATTTTATGTCACTCCTATAAGAAGGATTTCTTCATTTGCAGGGAGCTGGAGTTGTCATTTGTGCCAGGAACTGCTCAGAGAGAGAGCATCAGCTTTTGGCTACCAGGCCTGAGGAGCTCCAGCAATCAAGAAACACCTTGCTCCTGGTGTTGCCATACCAGCACACAATTCCCATCCAGAACACAAAGACACAACCCACATCCAAACGAACGGACACTCAAATACAGGAAGAGGTATCTGTGGTATTCACTGTCACCAATGCCAGGCCTCCTGGGCTCTGCTAGGACTGTGTACTTGCCCAATGATCCGGATGAAATCTCTTCACTGCTGTGCATGGTTGCTGTTGCCATTAGCAGGCTCACATGCATTATGGAAGGGGGAGGGTTGTTATACCGACACGGAGAAGTCAATTTTGTGTGGCCTTGTGCTTTCTGTTTAGTCTTTTTTAAATGAAAAAGTAGTAAGATATTTCCCAAGGAATTATTGGTGAGTACTTCAGCTGCAAGCAGCACCAGGTGTTTCTCCTCACAGGCTTGACTGGAAATCTCTTTGCTGCAACCACACTGTAGATGCATGGGTGCTTAAGAGGGGTGCTCTGAGAGTTGCATCTAGTTCAATGCTTCCCAGTTCATGAACAGCACATTATCACTAAGAGAAGCACTGATCAAAACTTTTTGGGGTGACACTTTCTCCATTGAATCAAATGCCTTGATTTGGCTGATCATAAGGAATCTGTTTTAAGTGTAAGGAAGAGCAGTACTGGTGTGTACACACTTAGATGCTTAGAAATGCCTTTGGTTTTCAGGTTATTCAGGCACACTGTCCCACTGCAATGCCAGCAATCCTTCCAGACACATAATTTCTTTTTGTTCAGAAAATTCTGAGTGAAAAATCTTATGTAGGCAACTGACTTTCTGTTTAGCTCAGCTAATTGAACAAAAAAATTGTCATCTTAAGTTGATCATAGAAAGTAAAATCTGTCTGATTGTTTTGCAATGTAAGTTGCAAAAAGGAACAATTTTGGCTTAAGGTTAAATGAAGCACTTTGATTAATTTTTTGATATTTCTAAACTGAAACGTTCTGCAACTGAAAAATGCATTTTCTGATCATTGCCTAATCCGGGCTTTCAGCATTTCCAAAGTGTTACTGTTTTTTGTCAAAGTAGTTATTGAGATCTAACATGATTTCCAAATAATTTTCCCCCAAATTCTCTACAACTGCATTTTTGGCCAATGACAGAATTTGTCTAAAAACCTTCCCCAGCTCTAAAGAAAAGAACCATTTGCTGAACCTAACATGAAAAGAAGAATTTTCATAACGATTAAAAAATTTAAATAGGAATAGTTCTACTTTATTTAAACAAAGCTTTACATGTGAAATGAAGAAATATTAAGTGAGAACATTTATTGAAAAAAAAATATTGCCGTTGAATCTCTTTGAATAATTTAAGACATGACTAGGAGAATAAGTACATCAAATATTTTCCACAAAATACATCTTTAAGGCTAAAAAACTACCACTCCCTGAACTGCCAAGTAGCCCAGAATAACCATTTTTTTGAGTATGATATATATCACTTTCTATGCATAGATTTAAGTGGGTTTATAATAAAAAATTATGAGAGTCCCAAGCAGCATGTGACTCATGTTGCTGGTACAAGTAGGTAAAGATACTGAAGATTATATTTGGCATGTTTATTGGTTGAAGCTCTTCTGCAAAATTAAACATCCCCAAACACTTGAAAGACATTGTGAAATTCCATTGGTGAGCTATTTTTTCTTCCTTCTCCTGCTAATTACACTTAGTTAGGATGAGCTATACTGACCTAGTGCACTTTTTCTCATTATTTAGATAGTTTCTTCCCTTTTTGTTCAGCTTACACACCAAAAGTAGCTGTGTCAGCTACTGGATTCTCCCACCTACTGTTGCAGCCTCTTCTCAAGCTGCAGCAGGAGTATTTTAACCTGTTAGAAAAAAAATGTAGAAAGTATTTATCCTAATTGTATTGGACCAAGTCTCTCCTGGAGCAGTTGCACTGGCTACCTGTAGAATTCACTCAATACCTTGTGCTTTCCATGTGGCAGCCCTTCAATGAGCTGTGAGCACAAAGAAATTTGAGCATCAAATCTGGAGAGAGCAAGGTCTGGAAGCCTGTGCACTTGCATCAGGTGTCTGATACCTGTTGGGAGAAGGCCCTTGAGCAAATATAAAATAAAACACCTTCCTCCCCATCTGGAACTGTCCTGGCCCTGGGGAGCGCTTGGAGGACACAGCTGATCTGCATGAGCATTTACACCCATCTGTTGGTGTGGTTGAAACTGCTGATCTGGCATTTTGGGACCATCACAGGGTTCAGTCTGATACAAAATCCTGTTGCTGTTGCGGCCAGGACTGCAAGAGTGCAGAGACACCACTGGGTTCTCTCACAGAAAATGAGTGTTTTGGGAAGAGTGACTGGAAATGAGAAGTGTGTGTGCTGGAGGAAACTTTTATGGTGGTGCTGGTGGTGGGATCAGCAGATGTGGGTTAGTGTTTGGGTCAGTGCTCAGCTACCAGTCCTGCTGGACCTAGCGACTTCCATCATAAAAATGGCCATTGCTTTCCAGTGTCCTGATGTTTACACTGACCTTGGAGGGGTAGGACAGTGTCTGCATTCCTAAGCAGAGAGGATGTGTGTTTTGGCCTGTGTGTTAAGCAGACACTGGTGGCTCATCACGTAAGTCTCAGGTAGCCTGCGTGGTGGAACCAGCTGGTGCAGAATTTTGGTGGTCTCCATCCCTGTGACAGAGACATTGCTAAAGGAGCTGTGCTCTCTGTGCACACCTGTGTTCCTGTTTTGTGGTTTTGATCCAGAGCTGCTTTTTCCTTCCACAACCATTCTGCAGCCAACAATCTCTTTCATGTTCAGAAATACTCCTCTGTGGCCTTGCTGAAGTTTCATCACTAATGAGGTATGACAGAAGGACAGATTGCTAGATCTTCAATGCCAAAGCATTGTTTGCCATCTGAGATCAGTGTGACAGGGTGCTTACCCACAGTGGACCAGCTGTGTTTCATCTCTCCAACTTTATGCTGTGTGCTGTGTAGCCAGGCAGCTGCAGGTAACTTTGGCAGCAGATTAGATACAAGCTCTCCCATGCTGAGAACCTCCTCCAGCTACAGCCTCCCTTCTTCACTAGCTGAGTCCAAGCTAAGGGGCTGGAACAGACTTCTCAGTGACATTTTTAGCATGTATTTGGAGCCATATGTGTTGGTGCACTTTAGAAATACTGACTGACCTGCCCAGGTGAAAAATGCACCCGCTTTGCTGAGATGTAAGAAAGAGGAGTTTAGGAGCTCTGATAACTGATTCCCTGTCACCTGCTGCTCCACTGGGGATAATCCTCTTGTATGACTGCTGGGATGTGTGACTTGGGCAACACCATCTGCTGTCAGGCAAATCTTGCTAGTGATCTGCTCTGGGCACTAAACAGTGTGCAGGCTCCGGTCCAGTGTGCTGCTCTCCCTCTTGCCATGGCAGGACATGCAAGTTTGTTGGCAGTCCCTGAAGTGAACAAACTCTGGTGTTTTTCAAAACTCTTCTGTGTAGGCAAGGCAATTAATATTTTAGCATAGATCAGGGCAAACTACCAGGAGATGGTAGATCCTCCATGCCTCAAAGACTTCAAATCAAGAACGGACAGATTCCTAGATGATGTATTTTAATTAAACACAATCTTATTTAATCATGGGAATATCTGACTGAAAAAGACTTGTGTTATAAAGGAAGTCAGGCTGGATGATGTAATTGTTCTTCCTGGCCTTATTATGAAAACAGATGTTTACTCTGGGAGAGGACATATTTAAATACAAGTGTGTCTGCATAATGGCCTTAAAGTATGTCAGTTAAACATATGCACGTGATCCTTCTACTTTTAACTCCTTTTGGATAACCTAAAAAAGGTCAGTTAGAGAAAATCATCTTTGCTGATGCACTAAATTGCACATTACCTCCTTCATGCTCACAACGGCATCTACTTTGGTGTTGGCTACCTCGGGCTGTTCCAGAGATTGAACAATTCAGACTGCATTGTGTGAGACCATGGCTTGCTTCTGGCTCCCCCTCCATCACATTTGTGTGCTGCACTGCCCAGGTTTCTGTCCATGGTGGGAAAGCTGGCTGGGGAGGGCAGCACCTGCAAGGAGAGGACTCAGAAACCAGAGGGGTGGAGAAATGACCAGCTGAATGGGGGCATCCAAGTGGTACCACTGAGGAAGTGAACTCGTGTTGCCATCACAGAGCCTCCCACATGGCTTGGAAAAGGCAACACCTTTAAGAAACATGAGATGGGTCCTAATCTTCCCCCAAACTGTGCTTCCACAGCTGTGTTGTTGCATCAAGTTTACAGTGCACAGTTTACTTTCAGTAAATGTACCTCAGACCAGTTCTTGAGCTAGGAAAGCCACCATTAAGTGAGTTCTTTTGAAGCAGATGTTACTCTAAATAACTTTGAAATCATGATTTTTCATTTTTCTTTAAAAGGAGATTAGTCAATTCTGCCCCAAAGGAGGATTCTCCTGCACCATGCAGTGTTATGGGGCTGTAGCATTTTCTTTACACCTACAACATGTGTTTTGACAGGGGTCTTTTGGGAGGTGAGGAGTGGATGCAGGTAGAAAGGAATATTAATTAAGCTTGTCACTGCTAGAGGGATAGTGTGCATTGTGGACAAGAGAATTCCAGGTAGAGCTGGGCATGATTTTTCTGTGTGGAATAAATTTATTTTGAAAAAATGTGCTTTTGAGAGAACCATAATTATTCATATATTGAAGTCCAATCTGGCAAATTATTTCATACAAAACTAAGGGGACGAATCAAAAGAATTGAAAATTGTGGTTTCAATTCTTCTTGAAAAGAATCCCTTCAATATTTGAATTTTAAAGTTACTGTAATTTCTATTGGGAAAAATCTGGCACCAGTCTATGAGGGAAGAAAACATAAATTTATGGAGGACATGATTAAAATATAGATTATCTTTTCAATGTTGTTATGGGAGGCTGTGGGATGATCATGAGGAATTCACCTGACATTTTAACTGTTGACCAGTTCTATAATTTTGGGAAAATAAGTTCTGTGGAGAGGAGCAGGCAGACAGGTCAGGAAAGCCCCATTCTCCAACCAGTTCTGGGTTCATTTTGATCTTAGCATCTCCCACTTTTACATGACAGGAGGAGGGGAGTGTGCAGCTGAGCAGGGTGACCACTGCTGCCAGGCAGGAGCAGGGGTGCTGGCCCAGCCCCCCCAAATACAGGGGTGTCTGCAGAAGCAGCCCCCAGCCAAACTGGCAGGGATCCTCACAGACTGAGGCCAAACCTAGAGCTCAGCTCCCAGCCACTGACCCGCAGTGCTGTGCTTGTGCCCGGCTGCCCAGGGGCACTCAGAGCTGCTCTGAGCCAGTCTGGGAGTGGGACATTCCCCACACCCCTCCTATGTGGAGTTAGAAAGCACAGGGCTTATTTCCATTTACAACAAGGATTGTGGCACTGCTGTGGGCAGGTACTCAAATCTGTGCCTCGCTTCTGGAGAAAAGGCAGGATGGAAATTCTTAGCTGCTTTTGCAAGGCGCTTGGAGCCTACAAACACTGTGCAAGCCCTGAGTGCTGCTATTTACCACAGTGCTGCAGAGCCAGGCTGTGGCTGAGCAAGGAGAGCCAGCTCTTCTGGGCTGTTCCTTACACCATTTATTTCTGCCAGCCACAGGCCCATGACACTGCCTGGGAGATAGGAACAGGTGACACGGCAGGAGTTGGATGCAAAAGATCCAAGACCCTGCAGAAGGAACAAAAAGGTTTATTTGCTGTGGCTGTGCTTCTCCTCTGGTAGAAGAGGGCAGGAGTTGTGACTGGCAGGCAGCCAAATCCATCTCTGGTGGTGATATAATTACTAGCAATGACCTCCAGCCCCAGCAGTAGTTAAATGGCTTTTCAGGGCAGGCACCAAACCTGGTCTGGTTTACATAAGATAAACTTAGGTTTGCTGGAGGGGCAGGGAGAGGAGGAGGGTGTCTGTGGTTTGAAGGGGACTGATTTACAAGTGCAGCTGCCCAGCCCACTCCCTCTCATGTTCCCCTGGCTGTGCAGGCTCAGGCAATGTCCCCGTTCTACCAGTGCTGGTGCCATCGTCCAGGGCCAAAGCATCAAGTCCCCACTCCTGGGCAGCAGTTTTGCAGAGAGTGCTGGCACTGTCCCAGCTCTGTCTCTGGTGGTGCTGCCTGGGGCACAAGGTCTCACTGCTCTGCAGACGAGGGTGACAGTGACTGACACTCCCAGGCAGCGTCCTCGGCCCTTGGGGTCAGTGGCTGTCTTGAGGGAGGCAGGCTGCACGTTGTGCAAGCACAATTTTGCTGTCCTGGTGGCCAAGCCTTAGCACAGGGTAGAGGAGAGGTGCATCACTCCTGTCTCTCCAGCTGCACCGCTGGGCTGTTTGCACATTCCCCCCACCCCTGTGCATTGAGGCACTTCACTGAAGGGAAAGGGGAAGGTAAAGAACAGCAAGTACCTCCAGGGGACAGAAGGGGTTTTAGGCTTTACCCTTTTATTGTATGCCAGTGAGAGTGCCAGGCATTTAGCAGCTGGGGAACTGAGCCAACAGTTTATTAATATTTGTTGTGTATTTCTGCCATGTTGGGTGAAAATGTAAAGCGTTATGACATTAGTGCATTTAGAATATATGTTGTTACTGCTGTTTTGAAATGAGAAAACTACTATTTTCAGATCAGCTAACTGCCCTTTGTGTGCATGAAGTTAAAAATAAAACACTTCATACCTGAAAATTGCTGGTTTTTCAAGTATTGATATTTTCTTTCAGACTCCTGTCAGTCTAGTCATCCATCTGATTCAGTTCATTGTAACAAACTATAGGTTTCACCTCCACGGTGACTCAGGAAATATTTCATCTCTTTCCACTTTCAGAAGCTAGGGAGAGAGAAGGGCAGGTTTTATTCTTTGTATTCAGAAGCACTGATAAAGGATGACACATTAATTTCATGTTCATCTCCTTTCCATGTCTTGAATGATTGAATTGGCTGGCTGGGAGAGCGTTCCTTTCTGTAGTGATCTGAAGGGTCACCTCTGTGTGAGAAACCACAGTCCAGCATTTTGTCCACTTGGATAGGACACCTCCTGCTATTGCCAGATAAGACTTTGAAACTGCTAATTCTCATCAGAGACCCTTGTGCCTACAAGATAAGGACTTCCCTTCCATTCCTCAAGGTCTTCTGCCTGGAAGGCCAAACCCCCTGCTGCCCATGAATTCTGATGGAGCACAGATCTGTATCCAGCCATGTGCTTCTGCTGGACACAGGACCTCATTTGGATCTTCACAATGTACTCCCACTGCAGAATTTGTGAGCAGCAGTGAAAAAGGAAGTATCTGCTGAAAACCAAAGCACAAGACATGAATGTTATACCTAACCTATTCTTCCTTTATAGCTCTCCTGGGGTGCAACACTAGAGATGTGCCCCTGCATCATTTTGGGAAGGCTGTGCATGAGGAATTTCCAAGTGTCATCTCCTTTGAGCTTCATTACGGAATATCTTTCCTTGTTCATTCTCATTTTTTCTTTTTCTTACAGTATTTCCAAGACACTGTATACTAAAACTGATTTGAAAGGTTTAGAACAATTCAGAAATAGACAGGTCCAAATCAAACCATCAGCTTTTATCTCTCCCTTAGAAGTGTTCAACAAACCTTTGATCATTGCAGAGAATCAAGCTTGTGTGCTTATTTAATCTCAACTCAGCATTAAGGCCATACAGTAGTTCATAAAGCCTTTTTAGTAATAAAATCTTCTTTAAAAAAAGCGAGAGACATTTCTTCTTTACTTTGATGGCTTTCCATTTCTTCTGCTGCAGCAGAGATCAACAGTCTTCCTGTTTACTTCAACTTCCTTCCAGCACTGCAGCCTGGGTCAGAAGTGATGGGTATAGGCCTGGAAATAATTTATTTCATTGAATCGCAGATGTAAAGAGATGCTCAAGAGTATTTAAGTAAATTGTCATCTGTGTGACTCAGTCAGATCATCTAAGAACCAGAAGCTTGTGTACATGTTAATTTCTTGGTTCACCTTTTCTTCATCTGCCGTTTCAGGTTGAATGTGCCATTGGTATACACTTTTGTTTTGTTTTGTTTTGTTTTTTTTCACTGGAAGCAGTTGAAAAGAAAAACATCAACAATTAAAATTGGGGGTGAGGAAGATTGAGTTACAATCTTTGCTGTTGATTCTTTATTTGATTTGGGACAACACTGTCCCCATTATTCTAAAGGAAAATAGAAGGAGGATAAATATGTGATATCATAGCACTTCTCCCAGATAAAAACTGTTTTGTCATCATCTTGTAAGTTCACTTTTAAAATGCTGAAGCAATGGTCTCTGAATAGTGGCACTGCCACAGCCTGGCTGTGTGATGCAACGGTATTGATTTTTAATTAGGAGACTTTAAGTTATATATACAAATATATATACACACATAGATATTGGTGTATCACTGTAAACATTTCTCACTGATCAGGAATAGAATTAGAGTCTTATAGTAAGTATTACTGAAGAAGGAGGAAAGAGAAAATCCTACTTGTTTTGGAAAGGTGTGTCAGCATTCTAACAAAATAGGGAAAATCATTATCCCTTACAACTTAATCTGAATTGTATTTGGAGCATGACTTATCAACACATGAAAGAGAACCAATGCTCTAAAAAGTGGGACTGATTTTCAACTGCTCTTAGTCAACATTAATCAACTTTGTGGTTGGCCTGGTATCCTTAAAGATGCCAAGTCTAAGTCTTGGACTTTAGTCTTTATGAAAAGGTGTATGGCTGCTTGATAGTTGAGCACACCCAACACATGCAAGAAAACAGTTATTTCTATCTCTGTCTATAAGTCTGGTCTGTTTACCCCTGTTCTGGCTCAGCCTGGCTCTGGTGATGCCATGTCACAAGCTCCAAAGGAAAGTAAGAAATCTCAGCAAAAGATAATGATGGAACAGTCAGCAACCAGGTCAGATGTCTCCCTGACTTCAAGAAGTTTGAGCTTGTTTCATCAGTTTTCAGTATACTGCTTCTGATTTTCTGTAAACAACTCCTCACTGCTATATCAGGAAACAGTGGACAGCAGCACATTATTTTCCTCACCTGTATGAGACCTCACTTCAGTCAGCTCCATCTTCCCCTCTCTTCCCCATTTCTAATCTGTTCTAGTATTTTTGATCTTCCATCTCTTCATGTGGAAATCTTTTCCAGCCCCTCTCATTTTTAGCATCTCTCCCTGGAGTCAGTCCTCTTCAGCATCATTTGCTCTGAGACAGCCACCCAGGACACACCACAGGTGTTTAAAGCTTTACTTCCAAGCTTTACTTCTCTCCCAACGTTATGTCCTGACAGTACATCTTTGCTTTTTAGCCATCCCGTGGGAAGGCCCATGGTCACCTCTGGGATATTTTTCCTTTGTGAGTACAGCTCACCCCAAAGGAGCCTGTGTTACAGCCAAGGGAAGCCATGCAGCCTTGCTGCTGGCACACACCCCCTCCTTTCCCCAGTGCTCCAGCTGGGGATGTGGTCAGGCTGCCGGTGCATGAGATCACATCCAGCAGGGCTACTCCCTGGAAGCCAAAGTGTTGCTTAGTAACCCACTCATGGAAGTACCAGAAGCATTTTTCAATCTGTCACATTGGCAAAGAACACTGGCTTCTTGATTTAGAGGCATTCTGCTGTGCGTGGCAGGGCCATGCTCCATTATCTTGCATCCAACATTATCTGCAAGCAAGGAAACGAACCTCCCATTTAATGGAGGGGCTGGGAGAAGGTGGGGGTGTGAGGCACAGAAAATATTTTTCTAGGATTGTACATGAAGCTTTTAGCTGGTTCTCCTGGCATCTAGTCTTCATCTTAACTCCCTTCCCATGGGAGATATTCCCTGCTTATGAAATGCACTCCAGGGTCCTATAGCAATTGGCCAAACAGGACCCTGCAGCACCTTCATCTATTATGAGACATTACTGCAATAAAACTTGGTGTGTCATACAGAAACTGGATGAGGTATTGCAATATTTATGCTGTAAGCCTCAGTGTCATGGACAATTGCTACAGAATAATGTATGTCTTTTCTTAATGCAGTGGAGTCACAGCAGCTACAGCAGAGCACACTGAACACAGATCATCTGTGATTGCATGGTTTCCTCAGTTATTTTCAAATTATTCTGTTACAGAGACTTAAATGAAAAATATCCTCTCATTTAAAAATAGACTGTAAAGGCTTTTAGGTTACTCCCCCTTTTAAGAATAATTCAGTCTGAGAGCAAAACATCCAAGAACTGGATTCTGACTTCATAGGCTGACTCCTTTATCTGGCACTGGTTTATCATTAAAAATGGCTTAAAAAGGTAGCTTGAGGGCTTTTATTTGAGGTACTTTATTGATTTTGCTATCACATCTCTTCATTTTGGAAATGAAAAGGTATTTTAAACAATGCCTAGCTTTGAGCTCTGGGGACCAGCTGGACTCTTCCCATCCTACTTCTTGTTATCAAAGACAGTAGAACCATAGAGTGTGTCCAGCCATGGCATCACCCATTTCTGTGGCTTGCCTCCTGTTGACAGACTGTGTCCTGGAAGCCCTCTGCAAAAAAATTGAAGGGCTTTTATATGGGTTGTGGAAGGTCCAGGGTGGTGTGAAGACGAGGTTGTTAGACAAATGTGCCAAGGGCTCTTTTCATCTTTGGAGTGTCATTTACCTGGGATGATGCTCAATGTTGCAGTGATGAAATCAGCAAGTTTCACCACATTTTTTTGTGTAAATCCTTGTCAGGGCAAGGCCAGTGACATGCACAATAGTTGTGTGCTGAAGCTTGGCTCAGCATAAAGATGAAAAAATATCCCACAATATCAGAAGCTCCTGACTTGATTTTTTGAGAACTTTCTGAGGAGCTGAGTACCTTCCTGTGCACTTTCTCAGTCTGATAAATAAATTTGGCTATGGGATAAAGAGTCCTTCAAATTTATTGTATGTAGTTGTATTTTTTTGCACATAGTTTAAGAAATACAGAAAGTGATCAAAAAATGCTCCTGATGACTGGCCAGCATAAAAGCATTTGATGACCTGCTCACAACAGAAATATTTCTGCTCATCACAGAAATATTAAGAATGAACTGGTTTCTCCAGGGGGCATGGAGCATTCTTGGCAGGGAAGCAAAGACTGTTAAGGTGAAGGCCTGATCTACATTTTAGCTCTTAGAACTGGCTGTGCCAGCTCAGAACTGATGGAAAGCTTGCCATTGTGATGCTTTGCTCTGTGGAAAAAGGATTCAGAGAAGCACTAATTGTACAATGCATTATTGTTTTTAAAAGAATCAGGGTATCTTTTTCCAGTCTTCTAATACATTAACCTTGAAGTTTGTTTGTAATGAAATAGTCTAGCCTTGCCTGTTAGGCATTGAAGCAAAAGACTTGTTATACAGACAGTGGGCTAGGGAAGAGCAGGTGTACTGGGTAACCTCTAGGCAATACTGAGAAAGAACATCCACTCCCTGCATTCACAGGGGAGGACACCTCTTTCTTTGCACTTACTGCACATTCTGCATCTTAACATTATTTGAGGTGAGAACTGAGTTAGCTACAAAGCAGGAGAGGTTCCACTAGAGTTAATTCTTGTTGTTTAGGTTTTGGGGTTTCTATCTGCTTATATACTCACAGCCTTCTTTTTAGCATTTGAAGATGCTCTAGATTACTTCTGCCTCACCTAACTGGGATCTGCCTGCCCCATGGAAAAAATGAATTGTGGGTTAGAAGGTGCCCCATTTCCTGGCTGTACATACCCCTATCTATACAACATGTGTGTGTATGTTGAGTGATTGCATTGTAGTGGCTTTTGTAATGCAATAACTGTGGTGTCAAGAAAATGTGGTTGGAGAAAACTATACTTACAAATTAACATGAATAGAAAATCAAAGTCACTGAAAAGGCAATACAGCTGAAGAATTCTTACTGTGAGCCACCACCATGTTTTCCACAATATGCCAACTTCTGTATCCTCTAAATAGCCTTTTATCCTCTTTGCAGCAGAAGTGAACTTTAATTTTGTGTCTGTACTCTGAACTGGAGACATTGGTGCTCAGTCTTTTCATAATGTGCTGATGAATTGAAATGCTAGCCTTGTCATGGGTTCACCAGCTTCCATAGCTTCCCACCAAAAAAATCCAGTGCCAGTTGGTGAATAGCCTGGAGGAGTTTTGGGTGCTGCTGACTGAAGCATGCCATTGCAATGTTGGTCTTCAGGGCCACGAGGTTTTGTATTGATGCTTGTAAGAAAACCCTAGCAGTCTCAGATGAACACAAATGTCCTATTAGTCACATGGCAGGTACAGAGACAAGTCAAAACAACTGCATAAGGGGAAAAACATAAGGGCTCCTGCCTGAAGAAAGCCCCACATAACATCTCATTTCAAAGGGAAAACTCTTCTGTGACCAATCCTGGGTGACAAGCAGGTGGGCTCAAAGGCTGGAAAGACCCATCTCTGTAGTGTGTTTGTCACTGTGTCTTTGGTTATGTACACACACCAGAATAGGAGAAAATGCCTGTCTTTCTTTCAAATTCCTTTTCAGCTATGTACACTGCCTCCAGGTTGCCTGTTGCTACACCCCTTGAGGCCTCATTGGAGTTTACACTATCTTGCTTGGTATTTGTTTACTTTTGGCAGCCACAGACTAAGGTTACAGGTTTGGGAACCAGTACATAATTGTAAGGACAGCTTCCTGTGTTACTTTTCCCCCCTCTTCCTCTTTTGTAAAGTGTGAACCTTTCTTTGGAACTCTGAAGTGACTGTATTGTTACAATGTTTGTATGTAGAGATTTGTTTTAACATGGCTTGTGTGGAGGACCTTTGCTCTTCTTATCTCACATTCAGTTTTATTAAGTGCTTGATAGCTTTGCCAGCCTTCTGTGGGGGAGGAGAGGTGATGAGGTGGCTTCAAAACTTGGCTTTATTTTAAGGGAAATTTGCCAGCTCACAACGTTACGTAGAGCAGTATGAGAATCTGGGGTGCTCCTGACTGTTCTTCAGTAATCCTGATCTGATTGCTTCTTGGAGAAAGAGATCAGCCTTAAAATCCTCAGAAAAAAAATATTGTTTAATTTGCTAAGCCAGCACTGACCAAGAAGGCCCATCAGTTTGTCATGCATGGAAACCTGCATGGTGTTTCACCCTGCCAGAAGGTGTCTGTTGAGCACAGAGTGAATCATGGCAACTCACACTGCTCTGCGGATGCCAATGGAGCCACCACAGCTTGCACCAGCCAAGGATCGGCCCTTCCGTGTTTTGGTGATTAGGAAACCTGTGAGTGAAATCCTACTGATGTTTGAGAGGAGAGGGAAATGAGGGTTGGAAGCCTCTCGACTTCACAGGATTTCTTTGGTATTCATACACATTTGCAAGAATGTATTCCAAGCATCTTGTACTGTTATTAGTAACTTGTACTGTAGTTTGTTAGCAGTGTTGACTACCTACATAGCTAATATTCTGTTGCAACTTAGAAAATGTGTAAACAACAGCAGAAAACAGGAGTTTAGAACTTGTATGTACTGGTTTTTTTATATTAAAGCACTTCAATTAAAAGTTCAAGGAAAAAATGCTTCTGTAGCCTTTGTACCTGTTTGGATAACAAATGTGTGGGAGTGCCCTCTTCCCAAGATCTTCCCTGTTTGCTTTGGTACTAACCAAAAGAGATACTCAAAATTTTGGGAAGAACTTTGTGTGTTAAAGTTTATTCAGCAAACAGAAGGTGCCAGCAACCTTGTCCAGAAGACATTACAACCTCACGGAGTCCCTGTGACCAACGCTGAAGCGTCTGAGGGATGGCGGAGCCACCACCGAGTGCTGATTCACACAGATGTGAGTATCTGCAAAAGAGGTTTGAAATGGGGAGCAGTTAAGGAATAAGTCCACATGTAATATATTATATTTCCTTTATTTTTATTGCAAAGTCCCTCAGAGGTCACTGGAAGCCTGTTCATGTGAAAGAGAAGGAAAAGCATCCCCAGCCCAGGGTTATTTCAGGGGTACTGGAAAGTGGTGAGTTTGGGTACCAGAGGAGTTGTGTTGGAAAACAGCATCACACACAGGCAACAACTGGTCCTCACCACACATCCCAGAAATTGTTTCCCTCTCCTCCCTGCCCCCTGGCCCCCCTCAATGTGCATATCCAAATACTTTCCTGGATCACATCACTGTGGGATCGGCGTGCATAAACAGACATCTCTAAAGCAGCTTGTGATTTGGTGATCTCAGCCCAGCTCTTAGTAGCCAGATGCCTACAATATGAAAACAACCATCAAAACTGTCTCTTTTGCTGCCACTGTTTAATCAAAGGGACAATGGGAGAGAATGGCAGTCTTATTTCTACAAAGAGCCCTTCAATGTCAAATTTGCCATACAGTAGAGTAGCATTCACCTCTGTGGCACAGACCACAGCCACTCCGGAGGGGAACAAAAGCTCTCAGACAGCACGCAATTAATCCAGCATCTATTAAACCAAGCACGGGTAATTTTGAAGGAACGTAACAGATTTCTGCTTTAAATTATTCTGAGCACTATTTTTTTTTTTTAACTCTACACAGTATGCACAGCTCCAAGTACAAAGCAGAAGGCTCTGTTTCTGGCAGCTGTTGTCTTTCCGGTAGCTGTTTTACATCCCTGGCATCTCATAATCCTGAGACAAAAATCAAGTAAAACACAGCAGAGAAACAGCATTAAAATGCCTCTGGTTTTCCTGCTGCCCAATGCCGTGTTCAGGTGCTCAGTGCCATAGCAGACAATTAATTCCATGACCAAGGGAACTAATGACATCTGGTTTCCTATGGATTTATGACAAGACGTTACCTTGGTGCCAGAGACCTGAGGAGTTAGTCTTTCTTCCAGTATCTTGAATCCAGATGAGGATTTTATCAGCACTAGTCACTGGAATGGCATAATGAACTTTGAAATGGATACATTAAAAAAAAAAAAAAAAGCAAGCTATATTACACAACATACAGTGAGTGATGAAATTTACTGATGGGAATTTACAAGGTAATTAAAATCACAGATCAAAACTAATATACCTTGTCTGCTAAGTCCTAAAAATTGGACTGCTGCTTGTTTTATTTCTGTAATGTCTGTCCCCACTTTTTCCAGTGCAATGCTACTGAATAACAGCGTGATTGCCAGTGGAGTGATTGCAATAAAAGACACATAGTATTTGTAATACTAGAGCAAAAGGTGTAAATAAACAATATGTTTTCACAGAGGAGGAAAATAACCCAAAAATCTAAGATGGACATGTATTTTTAAATCTTTTTAAAAGTCATTTGGAAAAGAAGAGGAAAAGTGAGGTGAGAAGTTTTCTGAGAATGAAAAACTGTTCTGGGCAGTCAAAACAAGAGTCGACTGTGAAGAGCTGCAGAAGTTTTTCATGATAATGAGGAACTGAGTTGTAAAATGACAAATGAAATCTACTGCCGATAAATGCACAGTAATGCTTCTGGGGGAAGAAACACCCTAATTATACATGCATAATGAGGGGCTCTAAATCAGCCATCACTTCATGGGAAAATGATCTCAGCATTGTCGCTAATTTTGAGAAAATGACGGGTCAAGGCTAAGCAGGTGTCAAAAAAGCAAGTAAAATGTTAGGAATAACTAGGAAGGGATAAAAAAAAGACGAAACAGAAAACATCATTAAGTCTCTGCATAAATCTGTGATGTGTCCTGGGCTGGGCAGTGTTTGCAGCTTCTCTGTGCTCCCACCCTCCCATCTCCACAGCCTAGAACACATCCAAAGAGCCAGAAGAGGCACAGGGGACAGCCAGAAAGCACTGGCACTGTGGGACAGCTGCCATGCAAGGAGAGAACAAGTGTGCTGGGACTCGCTGGGTGTCAAGAGAGACAGCAAAGGAGAGACAGGTTTGCAGGTTTGCCAGGAACCAGTCGCTGCTGCACTTCCAGCCCCAGCCGTACTGAAGCGTCTGGTTCCCTGCCGCTGAGGGGGCACAGCCCAGTTGTGGGGTACACCCTCTATATGCAGCTTGGTCCTCATATTTTTGGCCCCCAAACTTCCTTTAGAGGTCATTATTAGGGAAGGTTGTCTCCACATCCAATCCCATACTTTGGTTCTCACATCTTATTTTAATAGAGTTTATCCCTAATCTTGGATTTATTTTCCTCCCCCTTTAGTATCTGTCCATAGGGGGAGAAAATCTATTTGATACTTTAACCATAGTCCTTGAGCAAGTTAAGCTGTGCCTGCTTATTTCATTCACTACAGCTGATAAAAGATAATCAAACGGCTTGTGGTTGAAGCCTTCACCATTTTTCTGGTACAAAAGCCATATGAAACAGCAAATCCAAATTCAGCAAACCACAGCTAAACTCCAGGCGGGTGCAAACCTAGCACCACATCAGAAGAGGGTGAACCTCCCGTCCACTTCTGTGGGACCAGGATTTCATGTCTAAGTGTAGAAGCTTCCTAAGAAGATACAACAATGATTGCAAAGACCGAAGGTGGCTCTTCATCACAGCAGAAATTGATTTAGTGGCTTTGTGTTACGTGCTCCTGCAATGCCATAGTGCATCTATCTGTTTTGATGCCACAATAGCTCACTGTTGCACAGCCTCTGCTTTAGTGATTTGTTTACGTGCCCATCTTATTCTTGGGAAATAAGAATCCATAGGAACTGAAAGAGCCTCCTTCCCAAGGCTGGCTGGCTGTGCAGAATGGAAGAAAGACCCATCAGTCTCAAAGAGATGCTACGGAGAGCAAAGGTACCTCCCCAGCAGCCTGACCTTGGCAAGGAGACAGGAGACTCACCATTTGCGGCAGGCAGCAGCAGTTCCCTTTAATAAATATTTCATGGCAGAGAATGGCAGACTTGGGGAGAAAATGGAGGGCAGGGTTCAGCCTGTGACGCAAGGTGATGTGACCAGACCTTGTCTAGCAGGGCTGGAGGCCACCTAATTGGCATTCCCACGCCATTCTTATGAAGAGCATTCTGTAGTCCTCTGGGAACACAAAAATAATTAAAAGGCCCCTCAGCATGCAGTGTTGCTAATGGGCTATTGCCTGTCATGTGATGTTTTTGTGCTCAATTAGAGCTGAGCAACACAGACTGCTCAAAATTCCCATCTCCCTCCGAGAGACACCTGGGTGGACCAAGCCTCCTTTTCTGCTGCACGATGGCCCTTGTCGTGCATTGCCCTGCAGCGTTTGTGATGAGGAGCTAAGGCTGGGTGGCAGCTGAGCCCTGTGCAGCAGAGCACACGGTGCTGTATTTACGGTGCCACAGACGCAGCTCTGGCGCTGGGGCAGAGCACACGGAGCTGGTCGGTTCAGAGCACTCATCCGCACACACACGGCCACCTCGGCAGTGACCTGGAGCTGCAGGATGACTGCACATATGGTACAAAGCAAAGGCCCTGGATCTCTTCCAGGCATGGCCTCGCTCACGCATTGCGTATCTCTGTGGGCTCCTGGCTTCTCCAGGCGCAGTGCAAGGCTCAGTTGGTGCCAGCCACAGCTGCCTGGCAAAGAATTCCTTCAATATTCTCCCCCTTTTCACTGCGCAGATCCTGTATGGGATGATGCTGAGAGACCTATCAACACCTTTTGTGCTTTCTCAGGAGGGATTTGGCCACCTGAAGGCAATTTCTCTTTGCAATCTCAGATTGCCTTCTGTCCAGGCACCTGTTTTATTTACCAGCCCTGCTGTGGAGGCTGCCTTGCCAGGTCTCTGTGCCTAATGCTGTCTCTGATGCTCTCACAAGCCTTGATTCACTTTGCAAACCACCGGTGCAAGCCATTGCTGCCTCGTTTGGGCCAAAACAACACTTCGTCTCCAAGGTATGGTTGTTTGACTATTCATGGGCTAAACTTTAGGTAATTAGCATTGTTAATGTTCTCTGTGTGATATTACAGCTGTGGGCCTCATTAAAATATTCTCCTGGGAGAAGTCAGGTGAAAAGTCAGGTGTCAGCTTTGCTTCATGTGGAAAAGCCTGCCTGTTATTCTGAGAGAATTATTTGTTTAAACACTGGATTTACACATGATGGTGTATTTAATCCCCAGTGCTTCTGACAGCCAGAGCTGGGCTGAGCTGCTGAGCAGCACTGGCTTGGAACCCAGCAGCAAGGATCTCCATTCCTTCTCCCTAAGAAAGGCTCGACCTTGTGGGCTCCTGCCCAGGACACAGGCAGCAGGTAGGAGTCTGCAGGTTGGGCTCCCCAGTGCCAGCTGCCCCACCCCACCATAAGGCCCCGTCAGATCCTGCCCACTGCCTGGCCAGCCCCAGCCCCAGCAGCTTCCCTGAGCAGCCAAAGCCTGAGGAATGCTTTTAAAAGAAAGGACAGTGACAAAAGGCCACAAAGGAGCTCAAACTGATCTGAACCAATGGAGTTCAGAGTGATGAGAAGAGAAACAAAGAAGCAGCCTCTGCTTCTCAGCCAGGGGATGGCACGGCCCAGGGCCATTTTCCCATGGCACTACCAGGTGCAGTGGTGGTCATCCCACCCTGTCTCTGTACTTTGTACAAGGAGTGGGAGACTTGAGCACGTTGCCACCCCAGGCAGTGAGGGAGTTGTTCCCCAGTAAGGGCCTGGAGGGGTCCATATAGCTCAGACATGGGGCACGGCGCATCTGTGCTCTGCAGGAGGCTCTGCATTTGCTCTGTGACCTTCCTGAGTTCTTTTCCCCAGGCCTGCCAGCAGCTGCTTGGGCAATTATTTATAAACAGGAGCTGAGCTCCTCCAGCTGAAGGAGGTGGCTGTGGACAGATGTCAGTGCAGCAAATGGGCACATACCAGCTGTTTGCAGGCGCTGAGCAGCGGCAGGCAGAGATGCCCACTGACAGAGACAGAGATGTAGAGAGATGCATGCTTGCTCTAGACCTGGCCTGCTGTGGCTGCACAGAATTTAAAGCATAAATGGTGGTGTTATTGTTATTTTTGGGGGGTGGGTTGGTTTTTCTCTTTTTTATTTTTTTTTTAATGTTTCAGCCAGTATGCCTCTAGTATCACTTAGTGGGTTGTTCTTGTGCCTGGGGAGAACAGCCACCATTGTGGCTAGACTGAGTGCTCAGTCCCAGGCAAAGCTTTGTGTTTTGAGATGCCACACATGACTGTCACCTGGCTGCCCTCTGAAACCAATAGCTGCAGCCTCTAGGTATGTTTCTCCAGAAACAGATTTTGTTGTGATTTCCCTTGGGGTGGGGTTTGGCAGGCTGCTCAGATGGGTAATGAAAGTCTCCCTCTTCCTTTCCATTCAGCTACTTAAATGTCCTCATTTCTCATGAATCTTTCTGCCTGTGGGAGTGGTAGGTAGGTGGCTGGAAGAGCAGAGGTGGAGAGATGCAATGGAGTTATTGGGTTTCTGGTGTGAAGACAAGCTGAGGGCCTGGGTGGGAATGAAGGATGGAGATGGGTGAGTAGGAGGAAGCCTCACAGGCTGGAAAGGAGGAGCGAAGAGACTGCAGGATGAAGATGGGAATGGAAGATTACCTGACTGCAGGGAGAGGATTTGTACAGCAGGATGCTGCTTTGTGTCGATTATGCAAATCACCTGTGCGTGCTGTGCAGTGCTTCCTTGGGTTTGTTGTTTTGGTAGGGGATGGCTGGCTGCTCCCCAGGCTGCTGCTGCAGCCCCTGTCACAGTGGGCAGCAGCAGGCCAAGAGCACAGGAGGGTAAATGGAATTGCCTTGGTCAGCTGTTCCAGGAAACACCTCAGTTGGTTCATACTGGAGTACTTCCAGTGAGTCTACTATGCTGCTTCACACCTGCCAAAAATCTGACCCATCAAATTTTGTGCTGAGGGAAGTGTTTAGTTCTTCTTTCACTAGTAAAATTATCAGCAAAATTACCTGTTTTACCACGTTCTACTTACTCTTTAAGGAGCATTTCACCAGAACTAGCTAAATCCAGTCAACATCCCTGTCGTTCTGAACTTTCTCAGAGCTGGGAGGAGCCTGGGGTAGAGAAATCACACAGTGTAAAGCTCAGGAGGATCCATTTTTTGTCTTGGGCCTGTCCATGTATCCATAGTCCAACCTTGCCCTAACCTTCAGTGTGCAAGAGCTGTGCACAGTGCTCTCTGCCTTTGTGCAGAGACCACAAATGGCTCTTGGAAAAATTTGACCCTTCTGTAGCTAGGCCATGCAGCCAAGTCGAACTGCAACATTTGGGTCCACATTTTGTCTGATGCCTGGTCAGGGTATTCAGAGTAGAGCTTGACTTTGCCTCATGAGTTAGAGACAAATAGCAGAGCTGAGAGGTGGCAGTGCTTGCTGCAAAGCCTGTGCCATACCGTCATACACCTGGAGCAGAAGCCATGGACGGAAATTCCTTGTAAGAATGGGAATCACGTAAGGAAAACAATTTTGTCTCAGGAGAATTCAGAGCAGGATTTTATACACTGGTAGAGGCCAGAGCAGTGCGATATCAACTGCTAACATCTTTACTAATAACACTAACTTTGGAGAATCGCTGGACACAGGGATTTAATCTCATTTAAATGTAGCTCTCCTGTGCTTCCTTTGCTGTGAACTTGTGCAGATGAAAGAGGAATAACTATCTCGCTGACAAGCAGTTCCACGTACTGGAGATTAGCAGAGGCACCAGTGAGGAGCGGGGCTCCTGCCGGGTGCTGACATTCCCGCGGCGCTGAGCAGAGCCTGCATTCAAATGATTCTGAGGAGAGCCGACTCTTCTGCAGGGGCAGCACAAGGAATGAATGTATCAGGGACTGGGCAAAGGGGTGCCTGTGCCTCACAACTCACTGAGCACAGGAGTGTCCACTCATTATCTGCCTGATAGACTTGTGTGTAACTCCTTTCCTCCTGTCCTGCTGCATGGGTGTGTTTCCATGTGCATCTGTGTATCTGTTTCAGGGCTGGCACGTTCATCTGATGATACATATTTAAATAATGTAAATAATTGACATGCAATAAGGAAATGCGCTTTATCAAATGAAGCGAGACCAGGCAAGGCCCAGCATCAATTCATATTCATACACTGTGCATTTCCTCCCTGTTTAATCTGTGTTTTAAAGGAACCTGTCCCTACTGGGAATTCCACTGCCAGCCCTCACCGGCCTCATTTTGTGCCTACTATGCCTTCAAAACTAATCCATCCTCAAAGCCAGAGGCTCATGTCAGCTTCATTTTGAGAGTGAGCATTTAATTTCTGCGTGCTCCTATCCTTTAAAAAAACCCAACATTTAAGCTAATAAAGGGGAAGAGCAGGGGGAGAGTAGAGAAACAGGAATCCGACTCTCCATCCGTCCATCCATCCGTCCATCCATCCATCCATCCATCCATCCATCCATCCACCTGTCACAGCTAAACACAGTATTTTACTATGAAAACAGGTATCTCCTTGTCCTCTCTCTACCATATTGACATTAGGACTCCGTGTAAGACTCGCAAGGCCTGTTTCTCCTGGATTTAAGTTCAATGCCCCTGCACTTCTTTCACCTGCCTTTAAAAGTTTCTTCTTCCCTCTGCTTATTTTGTATTGGCAGCATAAAGTTTTGAATGATGAAAGAGGACTTAGATTTATAGTGACTGTGATCCTGATGGCAAGTGCCAGGTGAACAGTCCAAACCTTCTTTAAATCCAGCTTGCCTTTGATCCAGGCATGTGTGTACCCTTTCCACTCTCTGTGCCTCCAAATGTTCCTTCTTTGGTTTTGGGAATGTGTGGAGCAGCACTTTCATTAATTGTGTGCTGAAGCCTGCGAACAAATTAGCATCTGTGCACAAAGGTGCTCCCCTGGCCACCCTGTCTGTGCTGCTACACTTAATTGGTGTGAGCGTGGCAAGGGAGAAGCCAGCAGGCAGGCACTGCACTTAGCTTCCCTCTTTCTTCCCCTCTCACTCAGAGATTCCTCTACATTGTTTTTGATTCAGAGTCTCCAGGCATCTTGTTTAATTTATGCTGCAACTTTCTTATTGTCCCCAGAAATGCATTTGCAAAGAAAAAAAATCCATGCAGAGGATCTTTATGAGAGGGCAAAGGAAGCTGCCAATGGCAATTATGCAGTGAGACAAACAGCATGAAGAGTGGCTAGTGCCTCTGAACAAAGAAGTTATCGGTAAAAAATGGCAGCTTTGATCAATTTGTGTTTTCACTTGCCTCCATGAGATGCTGTAACCCTTTAACTTCAAGTCCAGTCATCAAACTCAGTCTTCTCTTCCCTGAAAAGGACTATGTGGAAAAAACCTTTCTTCCCCTCCGCCTCCCCATTTGAGGCACTTAGGGATTAGCACAGCATCTCCAAGCTTATTCCTGGTGTATCTTCCCCTCCTTCTGAGCCTGGGCTTTTGTCTTTGGCCTGTAACCGCTTTCCTGTACTTTGTCCTGCTCTCATTCACATAGAGAACATGAAGAACCTGCACATCTTCAGTGTTTTCAAGGGGGTGTTCATGAAGGCACTGCTGTCCAGAGAATACACCCCAAGGAAACTGTCTAGAGCAAGATCTGAGCTCTTCAACACAATGAGAGGGAGCAGTTCTGTGCCTTTTGCCTCGGGTTTTGGCAAAGCTGCAATCCAGAGGGAGAGCTTCTGCTGCCTGCACAGAAATGTGTCCCCCTCCTTGGCAACAGCCTCCAGGGCTTGTGCTTCCTGTGGGGGTGAGGGGAGAGATGTCTGCAGCCAGTGTGTCCCCTAGGATGGCCCCTAGCTGGAAATCCTGCCACAGCAGGGGAACTTGGCACCCCACCTCTCCCAGGGGTACAACTGGCAGTGGGATAGTACCATCCTTTCCCAGCAGCACTGTTTTTACAGAGTCAATGGCCCAGTAGCCCATGGTGAGTCTTAGGACTGCAGGAGGAAGGAGAAATTAGCATGCATGTCCTTGTGCCTCTTGGGCCCACAGCATCCAGGTCTCATAACTCTCCCTTTCTCTGTGCTGTCCTGATGCCTCTATTGTTTCTCATCAGCTCTCAGTATGTTGATTTAATGTCTTCTGCCTTCCTGGGGCAGAAATAACACTTGTCCTTTTCCCTCATCTTGAAGACGATGCTATGCAGCTGTGGAGAGCCCTTGAGAGTGCATTAGTGGCATTACTGGCAGCTCTGACCCACAACCATCTCTTACTTGTCTGCTCCAGACAAGAGGTTAATTTTCCTAATCTTACAAACTGTAATGAAAAGATGAACAGGAGGCCAGGGTTTTTTCCTGAGTATAGCAGAGCTGTGATGGTCTCTGCAGAGGCCTGGGTTCAGCTCCCCCTCAGTGCTCCCACTCAGGTATGGTGATGACAACCAGAAGAGTTGATTTTGGTACTGTCAGAACAGTGCCAGTTGCCCGTTTGGCCATGTGCAAATGAGCAGGACCTCCTCCAGGCACAAAATCCCTGGGAGGTACAAGACACTGGCTCCTCCGTGCTGCCAGCTTTTCTGGTGCTGCGCATGTGCAAAGCAGGGAACACTGCCCAGGCACTCAGCAGAGAAAGAGACTGAGGGATACTGTGGTGTGCCTCAAGAGTGGCACAGGAACAGCAGGTTCAGTTTGTGCTGAATGCACAAACATGTGACTGTCCCAAGGCCACACAGTGTAACAGAGGAGTCATTCAACACGAAGCTTCGGCTCACTTGAAATGCAGGACTTGCTGGAAAACACTGTCCCCAAGGTCACTGAAAGATATTGCTGGACTCAACAGCTCAACACCTCCTGGTGAGCTGTTCAGAAGGTAACAACAAGCTCATTTGAAATGTGGCCCTGAGGCTTGCTGGGAAGCCAAGCTCTGGGCTGAGCAGCCTGCTCTGCCCAACACCCTGGGCCAGTGCTGACTGCAGCCTGCCGCCAGCTGAGTGGACTTGCTTGTAAGGCAGCCTCGGGCTCCCTGCAAACCCAGGCCCCCTGTAAAACATTCAGCAGTCCCCAGACAGACTGCAGCTGAGCCCAAGCTCAGCTTTGTGTCTTGCACGAAGTAAGAAGCCAAGAGTATTTTCCTTGGCTCCACCACACCTCCTGGTCTTGTCATTGCCTCTGCTGTACATGGCCACTGCTGTTTGTTTACTCCTGTGGATGATTCAGAGAGGCAGTGGCATCTTGTCCTGATGTTTCTGGACCCACCTAAGCTTTCAGAAGTTTTTTGCTGAGGTGGTCCCAACTCCTCTGGGTTGCACCAGCTTCCCCTTCCCTCTCCCATTTCAGGGCAGCTTGAGCCATGATTTTGTGTTAGTACTTGCATGGAGAACCCAGTGTAGTAGCTGGAAGGTGGCCATTTCTGGGTTGGAAATTTTGTGAGTGTAGAAGGCTGGAAAGCCAGGGCTCTGGCTGAGACAATGGCCACCCTGGTTCCCTGCCAGAAGCTCTTCCTTATCCCTGCCATTTAGGTTTCTCCCTGCTTGAGGGGGAAAATGAGTTATGATTCTGAGGAACTGGCATGGGCACAGAGCCAGGGGAGACCAAGAGCAAGCAGACAAATGATGGGAGCTCTCAAAAGAGTAGGTCAAAGACAGGAGGACAGAGAAGAGGGAGGAAAATTCAGACATAGTCTTCTGCTGCAGTTCCTGAGGAGGACAACTTAATTCCCAGCAATTAAAAGGTTAATTCCCTTGACAACACCTCCCCCTCTTTCCCAAAGTCTATCTCAGAAATAATCAAAGTATTTAATTAATATTGCACTAGTCCAAATAAGTACAATCATCTTCCAGGAGTATTTACATGTCAGGCTATAATTAGCAGCCTCCTTGGCACCAGCCCACATGAGGTGACAGGTCACAGTTTCCATTACATGCTGCATTTTTCCATATCACTGCTCATTCCTGAGTGACTATGAAATGAGTTAAGCAAACTCAGCAAAGATGATGGATTGAGTGAGCCATGGTGGCAACCAGAAGAGGAGCAACTGATTTTTCTTGTCAGGAACTTGCTGACAATAATCAACACCTTAGTTAAGTGATAATCTCCTTCATTTTTTTTGTAAGTATGCCTTTCAGGTAGTCTGAGAAGTGGAATTTCAAGATTTCTCCATTTCCTAGTGATGATGAACCATTTCTACCTTGACTGAATTTCCTTCTCCTACTTAGGAGGGAAATGCTTTGTCCATCCTACTGGATGATGTCTCTTGTTCCAACAGAGGCAGATGGGTGAAAGAGTGGATGCACTTAAAAAACCAAAATTGTTCTTGAATGCCTTTTACTCCTATACCTTGCTGTTAGCCACTCAGACAAGACAGACCATGTAAGGAGGCACAACAAAGCTTCAGACCAGAAACGAACTTGTCTGTAGAGAAAAGTTGTTGGGTTATGATCAGAGCTGCAGGAGATTGAGTCCTGGGGCACTGGCTTCTGCCATTGCATTTGCTATGATTTTCCTGTTTTTACTATAATTTTACTCAAAAAAGCTATTCATAAAGGATCAAAGCAGATACATGCGTAAATCTAGAAGAAAGTATCAATGAGCAAATTCCCACCTTTTCTAGTACAAAAATGTTATTTTCTCACTCAGACATGTGTTGCCTATTTGCAAGGGCAGCTGGATGGGAAAAGGCCCAGTGAAGTGGTCACTGGCACTAAGGAGTCCTCTGGTCTCCCTGGGTGCTTTTTGAATTTCTTCCTGGAACTTTATCCTTACATAATGTACAAGAGTTTTGCAGAAGTGGTGGCTTCTGGTTTGGTACCATGTCAGCTCCTCATTTAACTGGCTTTCTGCTTGGATGTGAAGCTCCAAAGACATTTTTTGCTTCTCACTGACCCACTCAGAAGTCCCACACTCCACTTTGGGTAGGAATGTGGATGCAATATGTTTGAGGGAGATGAGGGAAAGGACGGATGAAGCATTTATAGTGCATGCAGATTTCAAGTTGATGCTGTGCCTGCCTGCTGTGAGGCAAGAGGAACATTAATGCTGACCCTCACCTATGGCTATCTTACAGCTGCAGCTGGACAAAGATGTGAACAAGTAAAAGTGCCTCCTCAGGCAAGAGGAAGCCAGTGGAAAACTCGAGGGATAAGGAAATATAAATCAGATGTTTTTGCAGTGAAGTTTCCTGATGAACCTCTTGTCTGGGCCTCCCCCTGACGCCTCACGCATGGCTGCTGCTCTGCTGGTCCCCGGTGCTGGCAGCAGTGGACTGCCCTTCATGCCTGGGAGCATGCAGGGCTCAATTATGCACTTACATGTCTTCCTCAAAATTGGCACCATCTGGACCACCACCTGAATGTCATTTTTTTCCCTGCACAGCTTCTCACATGGTTTGCCAGCTTGTGTTTGTGATTAGGAGAGGGGGGAACAGGTTTTTTGCATAAGCAGTGCCACCGACAGAACTTTTATTTAGGATTTAATTGATCTCTGCACTTTCTTGGAAACCTGTGCCACTTATTCAGAGGAACTCTCTAAAACTGTGTCAACCTCCAACAGGGCTAAGTTTATTCTTCTAAAAGAATAAACACATTAATCACCCTAAGGATAACCTCAGAAATAATAAGCAGCTTTTTGTTTGAAATGCTTCCACAGGAAAGAGTTACTATACCAAGACAGGACTTGGAGAGGGCAGTCTCTGTTGAATGGTTCAGGTGGCATAGGCACCCAAAAAGCATCTACAGATCAGATCTCACAACCTCCTCCAGGATGCTCAGGTGAAACAAGTACTGCTCCATCACCTGCAGCACAGCTGAAGCTCTGATTATACAAAAGTGTCCACAATCACAATCTTCATTTTAGGAGTTTGCTGTATTCCAAGGATACAGACTCCTAAATCAAATTATGGTTTCATAAATCTGACAATCCAGGCTGTTGGCCTGTTGCTGCAGAGTACATTCTTGTACCAAAGCTGCCTCTGCCACCAGCCAGTTTCACCAGCACAGCAAAGAAGGTCACTATTCATAGAAGCTGTACTCAGGTGGTATCTACACAGTCCAGCTGTACAGCACCCAATCATGACCTCTTTCTGGGGTGAACAATAATAAGTACCTTGCTTCGCAGGGTGTGAAATTATTTGCAAACACCAGAAAAAAAATTTAATTTTTTAAAATATGAATGTTTTAATAATATTAAATATATTACTTCTTATAGGGAAACTTGGAAAGTTCAGTGCCTGCTGCCTTCACAGAGGCCATGAGGAAACGAATTGGTTGCATTGCAACCAATAAATCACAAACTTCTAGGTAAAATCTCTTTGAAATCATGTTGCCTGACAGTGTATGTAAATCAAGTAAGGGTTTTCAATGTTTTAGAATATGCAGACACACAGTCCTTATCACTACATGTGCCATCACTAGCGAGCTAACCCAAGAGTCACACCCTCTGCCTTCCTGGCATCAAAGGGAGCGCAGCTGGCATCATTGTGGAAGCCCTGCAAACACACAGGTGTTTTCTAAATACCTGTGAGTGCTGATCCTCAAGGTCAAGGAGGGCTAGATATTGCCTCACCAATGAAGCTCAAGGAAAACCAGGAGCCATGGAGAGTGGCACTACCTCCAGGTGGGGATTAGTCATGTGAAAACTGGGTGACACCTTCACTAGTATGGAGAGGAGGATTTGCCATTTTAGTTTTGCCTAATGGTCAATACATTAAGAAACAGGAGAGGCCAGGGTTGGCTCCCTTTCTAGGAAGAAGAAAGCAGGTGCCTTGCTGGGGAGGGCTCATGAAAGAGCCCACAGAGGCTATGTGCACACTCTGTAGAAACACTTCCATTCATATCTTCACTGCAACATGCAATTGTGGCAAGTCCTTCAATATGCCCAGGGTAAGGGAAGCTTCCAGAAGAAATTTTGCCTCTACTGCTAAGGAAATTATACACTATTCTTTGTTTACCATTAACTCAGAGCAGTCTTACATACTTCCAGCTTTGGGTAACTGATCACTCTGGGTATACTGCTCCTCTCATTTTCCCAGTCAGGGAGGCCGTGCCATCAGCCCTATTGTTTGCATCCTCCACATTTACAAGTTAGCTCCACTATCCAACAGCCAGGTAGTCTTTCTGGTGGCTTTCTTGTGGAGTTTCTGTAATTTACAACAAGTATATACATTTTAAAGATCAAGACAAAAACATATTTTTCCTATCCACAGGGAGAAGAAAGCCATATGCTCCTCTGCAGGGGGAGCTGAGGTTCACAGCTACACCACAGGTAAGTAGTAGGGTAGGGCTGTAGGACTGTACTAACAAAAGGATTTGCCATGTCCTTTTGGGAACCAAGCAGGTCTAGGTCAGCCAGAACAAGCTCTGCCAGAGAAGGGCCATGGGTCTCAGCCTTTTATTTGAAACTTAACTTGATCACAATGTCAAGAGCTCAGCTGCTGGTTCAGCACAACACTAATTAAAACTGTATCTTACATCCCTTTAATGACTGGTCTAATAAATGGGAGCAAGAATTGATCAGATACCCACAATCAGTTAGTTTTAGCTGTTCCAGTAAAACAGGAGCAGTACATGCACATTGCTATGAAATAGCTCATAGTCAGACACACAGATTAGCATACATGTGGAATTAACTCCTAAGAAACTTAAGGAAAACATGCTTTTGCTCAAGATGCTGAGAGAAGAGGTCCTTTTCCTTCTTAAGTGCCTATCCTGAGTATGGATGGATGGATGGAATAAGACAAGAGAAATTATTGAAATCCCTGATATTTTACTTGTTTTTAACAGACTGAGTGGGTTTTTTTCTGGTTTTTTTTTGTTTTTTTTTTTTTTTTTTTAATAATGAACCACCTCTTTCATGAAGTCCAGGGGGCCAGCAATTGCTCTTTTCCACCTAGAAATTGAGTGTTGGAGTAGTGCCAACCCTGAAAGAAATGAAGTGCTAGCCAGTGGCAAGAAAATGCAGTTTGATTTATTCTAAACCTTTAAAGTGAGTGGTAGGCCTGTACATTAAACCCAGCAGCCTTTTAATTATGGATTGGCTATTTCTAGTAGCCTTAAGATACAATCATCTGTCTGAATGAAAAAACAGCTGGGTGGCAAGGCTGAAATACAGGCTTGCTGATTTTGCCCAAACAAGGAGACTCAACAACTTTCATGGAAGTTTGAGCTGCATAAATACTGTAGGCACCTACCCTGCAGCTGCATACAGGCACGTATATCACCTGCATCTGGAGCACAGAGACTGACACTGACTACAGTTTTTCAGCAAATTCATAAGCAGTGATTTAGGTTGGACTGCGTTCACACCCCTTTTCTTTCCAGAAATATTTCGAATTAGAACTTGTCTTAGAAGAATGTTTCTGCAAGGTAGAATTAAAACAAATATCAGAGAAAGATTGAGCAAATCCTACTTTAATAGTTGTATCCATATTCTTGGGTGGCAGAGACAACACCAAGTGACCTGAATGTCCAAGAAAAACTAAACATTGTTCCTTGCACTTCAACTATCCAGTGTCAGCAGCAAACTCTGTGAATGAGCTGCAGATTAACAATTTCCCTAGGAATAACTCCCTGGCAAGTAAATATTTGGCAATTATATCCAAATAGTGAATAAATCTTGGAGATACTGCAATCTACTTGCGGGTAATTTGTTAACACCAGAAGAAATAGAGTTTGTCAAAAACATCTTTGCCCAGGAATGACAGGCTCATAGGCTAATAGAAATTAATTTTCCATCTCTAATATTGGGCACCACTTCTGCGTGGTATCACAGACCCTGACAGTTCTTTGGCATGTGATGTTGAAAACAGCCAGTTGCAATTTCTGTTTGTTTTTAAATTTACAGTTTAGCCGAGGGGATAGAAAAATGCTTCCTGTTGGAAGCAAATTCACCCCTCCACTGGGCCCACACAGGCTCTGCACCGTGCTTTGAAGTTCCCTGTAAAATTGTGGAACTGGTGCATGGCCCCCACCTGACCAGGGGGGTCATCTGGTATGTGAACTCTCAGGATGTGACTGAGGCAGGGACAGGTTGCCTCCAGCATGTTTGAGGTTAACACTTTGTGCTCTTGTGCTCTGACTGCAATTTCAAGTCTCCCATCATCACTGTTGTTAGCAGTAATGAGCCTACTAGGGATGATGGTATCCCCCTCTGTGACAATCATGAATTACATCCCTGATGGAAGTGGTATCTTAAAGCAAAGATCCTGTATTCCAGGCTGTTATCCAAGCATGCTGGAGAGGCAGGAGGTGATGGCCAAGATTGACACAAGAAGGAGCTCAGCAGCCTCAAGGGAGATGAAATGGTGAGAAGGCAACAGGCCAGGAAGATCAAAGGGCTTTTTGAGTCACCAGCTCATCAGCTGTGTCCTTGCTTCCTAGGATGGGGACAAAGTGGGAAGGGGACTGACTCACTGGGATTTCTTTCTCAACCTTCTCTCCCATGGGGATCTTCCATCAGCTGAAGAGCACCTCATATTTCTGCCCTGTGGAGGTGAAGTCTGCTGTACCAAGTCAAAGTCTGCTCCCTCTGCTGTATCTATTGCCAGCAGAGTGCAGTGGGTGCTCCTGTGGTCTTACAGAAAAAAAACTAAATAGGATCATTTCAAGTGCACCCCCACACAACTGCTCGGCTGGGATGAGTCACCAGGAGCAGGCTGGGAATCTCGGCAATGTCTGCCTGGCTGCAGTGCTTGTGCAGCACCAAGGGGAACACACGGCATCTCCATGCCAGAGCTCCTGCCACACACTGTAGGAAAAAACACATTTGTCTTATTTTATGGGGAACTTGTGCATGAAAAGCCCATGCAGACATTTTCACTGATTTTGGAAGTATCTGCTTGTGTGCATGTGTATGTATTGACCAAGTATGATGGTCAATACTTCACCCAGCAGTGTTATAGAAAGCTTTCTTTTAACATGACTGCAGGATGGTTGTATTACATGCAAACAAAAATCCCTGTGGATATTGCACAAGACTTTTCTGTAGAAAAACGATTCCAGGAGTGAGGTAGATGGCTTTAACATGTTTTATTGGAAGTGTTCTCAGAAAGACCTTCACTCTGCAGCCAGGTGTACTAGTTGCTGTGAAGACAAACGTGCAGGGTTTTGAGAATGTCGTGTATGTCAATAATAGAATTCTTTTCAGATACCATGGATTTTACATTTTTAAAGCCTTTGATGATATGCCCATTCTGGACTGGGCACAACTGCTGACTCCTCTTGCAGTGTTGGGCATGACCCCTTTCTGATGGGAGACAGCTCCCCTTTTCAGCTACTGTGACAGAATTGAAAATGTGCCCAACAGGAAAGCTAGAGTGGGTTTGGCATTGACTCTGTCTCCCCTTGGCAACTCTTGCTAGGGTAAATTTGCAACTGAAATTCCAAATTTGGCAAGAAAAGGAGGAACCATTTTCCTGGCAGCCCTCCACAGGTACTCAGGAGAGTGGATGGGGGGTGGTAGCCACAGAACAGATGGCAGTGTGGGATGAAGGTAGGTAAAGTGGTCAAAGATATGCAATAAATAGATTTAACAAATATGTTACATCACAACATGTGTGACACATGCATGCAGTTTTCCATGAAGAGCACAATGCCAGGGTTATACCTCACTGACACAAACGACTGGGTAACTGTGCCGTATGGACAAGCACAGCCCTTCTGTCTTCACACTACTGTTTTTCCTGAGTGATCTTTTAAAGAAAGACAAAGGCAGCAAAATCGATAGCAGTCTTTGAGAAACTGGCATATGAGAAAAGCCTCAGCCGCTGCAGTCTGAGGTGGGAAAAAGGCTGAAAAGAGACATGATAATCCATAAATATCTACACTTTTCATGATGGGGAATGGATGTTGATATAAAGTGCAATAAACTCAAGACTATGCAAAAAATACATTAAGGGAAATACTCAGGGGAAAAAATCTATTGTGCTAAACACCTTTGCTATTTGTGGCCTACAGATGGCTCTCCCTGTTTTTAAACTTACTCAGAGATGACATTTTATGTTGTATATCAGACTTCTTTTTTTCCTTGCCGTAAATGTTTCAACTGTGGAAAAATGTGTTCCTGAGGGCATCTGCTAAGGTCCCATCCATGGAGGTTTCAGAGGTGTGCTAGATGAAGCAACCTCAGTGAATATTCAGTAGGGAAAATCCTGCTGATTAAAGGGAGCAGTGCAAGATGAGCTGCCAGGTCTTTTATTATCTATGACTCCAGGACTATTGGTAGGGAAGGGAGTTCTTGCATAAAAGCCTTTACTGGCTTTATTTATGTGAAGGCTGCTTCCAGGAAGGGGGAATCCATCATGTCAGAGATGAATGCAAACACAGAGCTTTCTCTCTTGCCCTCTCTCTCCATTTGGACTGTCCTTTCATTTGACATAGAGACTGTGGTGTTCTGTGTATACTCTGCAACCTGATTTGCTTAAGACTCCCCAGAAACAAAGAGACAGTGAGGGCGGGATCACCTTAACACAGTGACTTGACTGTTTTCTGGGAACTGCTTGCTGGGTCAGAAGAGAAAGTCAGGGAGGGAAGGCCAAGTCCCACAAGAGTGGGCTCCAGTGATGTCCTGACAGTCAGGCAGGGAGCCAAGGGAAGGATGCTGATCCAGGTCCCTCCACCTGCAGCCAAGCACATCTTTCCTGTGACCCATTAGAGACCTCAAAGCCCTGGCAGATGAGAAGAAAGGTCACCCCCAAACCACCGTTAGAGTGATGCAGAATTGCCACCATATTCATCAGGTCAGTTAATACCCCAGGTGATAAAGAGAAACCCCACACTACAAATTTAATTTCCTATTTTCCTAGCACTGCTCTCGACACTGCTTCCACATTTTAGAAGTCTGTGGTTTGCTGTGCTGCTTTTCATAAAGCTCTGACAATTGCTAATTAAAGGATGGCAGAAGGCAGCTAAGCTCTGCCCAGCTCTGGCTGTGAGGGCAGTTTTGCAGAGGGGAAGGCAGGGTGCATCAAAGGAGTTCAGCATCATGGCAGAGTATCTCCATATCCAGAGGCAGGTCATCACAGGAGGACAGGCATTTTTGTGTAGGGTACTACCTATCTAATATGCACAACATGCAGAAGCTCAGGAGTTTAGTTACAAGATAAGGCTTGCAGGTGTCCCATAGTGGATGATCCATCATACTAAGCACAGAAAGATTTTTTTTTCCTCATGTGTTGGATGTGGGAGCATATGGGCAGGGCTGGCTGAAGAAACTGGCAAGACAAACTTTCTTCAGACTGTGGAAAGCTCTAGTTAGCTTGCTTCGTCCAGACCATGCCCCAAATCTGTCTGTGCACCAGCACGGAGGATCTAACATATGGTATTGGGCATCAGCTGAGGGAAGGATTTAAGGCCTTCCCTGCTATTGTCTGTATAAACAAATATGCAGCTGCACTGACAGACAAACATAAAGAAAATGTCCCAGAGGTGCCAGCACAGCCAAGCAGTCCTGAACACAGTGTGCAGGCAAATGCTACAAACTTGCTTTTGCCAAGGTGCTGCCACTGCCTGAGCTCAGGATGTGCCACTTCAGCTCACAGCCCAAATTGCAGTGTGGGGTTGAGATCCAAAGAAGGGTGAGTCCAAAACACGTACGCACCCCCTTCACCCCACTTTTGCAATTTCAGAGCTCAGTAGCCTTGCACATGGTGGCCCTGGAGAAGTGTCCTTTTAGTGAAGAAACTGATTCTTCAGCCAGCTTTTGTAGGAAAACATTAAGTTTGACAATCCCTTCATGAGTTATACACACCAGCCTCTCCAAGAGTGGGTCAGGGAAAACAAGAGTTAAGGGAAGGCAGCTGAGAAGCGCAGATGCTGAAGCAAGGGGATGTGGGGAAGATCCAGGGCAATGGTGATGTGATGTGCTGGCAGCATGATGGGTGGAGGAGCACGGATGCTCTGATGAGCAGAGCTGCAGGATGGCTTGAAGGCAAACACACAAAGCAAATAAGCCTGTCAAGCAAGACAAGGGACTAAACATTGCAAGTCTCTGATTCCCAAGATATTAACGATGGACTTTGTGTGCACTAAGCATAGGGTCTAGTTGAGGAAGGTAACAATTTCCCTGGCCTGTACTGGTCCCTTCCTGCAAAACTAGCAGATGTTACACATCCTGCAGAGGAAAATGGCACACAGAAAGCAGAGATGCTCCGAAGGATGCAAGCCCAGCAGCTCTGAGCTCCCATGTGGGGGTCACACTCAGGTCTGGGAAGCAGCACAACCCTCGAGCAGGGTCGCTGGCAGTCACACCTCCTGAATCTGCAGGTCTGCACGGCCTAACCTTGCTGGTGAGGAGGGCTTTGATTGCAAACACTGCTCATCTCTGGGACTTTCAAAATCTGAGAGCCACAAGTCTTGTCCTCCTGTGTAGCAGCGCACCCAGCTTGCTGATGGGCGGTTTTCCGGCTTATTTGGGAAGAGCAGAGCCATGCCTCGGGTGCTGGTTCCAGAGGCTGCGGAATGAGGGTCACTGAGCAGCACCGACGTCCGCTGCAGCAAACCTGGTGCCTTTTGCAGCCCCTGGCATGGGCGCGCAGCCTTTGTTTTGGGTGTTGGCTGCGGCCGGGCACGATCCAAGCGGCTGGATACGATGAGGTTCCTCGGGAAGGGTTAAGGCCCGCGGGGGGAGCAGCCGGAGCCCCGGCGCGGGCCCTCCCCGCGGCGGGCGCAGCTGCGGCCCGGCCCGGCCAGCTGGCTGCGGGCCCTGCCCGCCGGAGGCCCCGGCGCGAATCCTCAGCGGCTGCGGGCCTGTGCGAGCTCAGAAACACTCGGCGGCAGCGAGTCCAGCCCCGGCCCGCTGCCCTTCCAGTCCGGGGCCGCACTGCGGGACGGTGCCCGTGTCCCCACATGCAGCACGGATCCACAGACCCCCCCTGCCCTCTGGAGCGCCCCTCCACCCACCGCCACTGTCCCGGCCCCCTCCGCCCTCCCCGGATCTTGCCCTCTGCCGGCAGCGGGATGTGGCCTTGTGGAGTGGAAGCTCTGGCTGCCTCCAGTCACACCACAGGCAGAAGGCCTTTCAGAATTTTTCCCTTGTCGAGGAAAATCCCACAGTGCCTCCTTTGGCCCCAAATGATCCCCAAAGAGCAAACTGCAGAATCCCAGATGCTTTTAGGAGAAGTGATGCGTTGTATAGAGCATAATTGGATTTTTTTTTTTTAAATCTGATGTGCCTTAATCCGCGTGGCATGAGGCTCATGTAGAACCATGGCAAGAACCAGAGACCCACAGTTCTGGGCTGTGAAGCTGTGCAGCATGCGGGAATAACCTGCACATGGATGGACATGAGAAATATTGTTGAGGATCCAAAAGGAAACAACCACTCCGGAAATCCCAGTCCACACGACTCTAGCTCCTAATCTACCCATAGAAGGTGCTGCTCAGGGCTAGTTGTCACCTACTATTTATGTAAGGATGGCATGGTTTAAGTCCCCAAAGATGAGAGAGAGAAGCTCAGTTTACTATCTCTGCTGACAGATCGCAATATCCAAGGAACAATGCCGTTGCCCACAAGGGAGCTGTCCTCTGCCAGATGAGATCTTTCAGCATGTCTTCTGGGTCTCCAGACAGGAATGCATTGGTACATCCCTAAATTCTGCCCACTAACATCCACCCTCTGTGAGGGGTGAATCCACAATTTCCTATTGCAAATACGGAGGGCAACTACACTGACACTTGTGGCAATAGCCATAAATTCACATTAAAAGCCTTCAAGTAATAGCATTGCTGTGTAAAGACAGCCTTTGAAAAGCTTGTTTCCAAAGCTTAGCAGCAGGATTAGGAGGTTGCTGGCTCTTAGCTGCGAGCTTTGCAGATGCTAGGGGCTGGCAAAGCAAAATCTGTATCACATGAAAAAGTTGATCAGGTCTGACTCTCCCCTGCCGTGAGATTACTTTTCTCACTACAAAGCATTTCTCCTCAGCAGTAAGTTCAAAGTATGTGTGGGCATGAAGATAGTGTATTGTTCACCAGCTCACTGTTCTGCTGAGCAGCCACGTTGCTTGTTCCCTGTCTCAGGTTATAAACAGTGCTGAGAAGCTCAAAATTGCTCACAGCTTAAACGACGTAATCATGATAACCTAGCCTATCTTACCCTACTGTGAGCTCTACTTTAATAATCCTGCTTAATCATTAAACCACAATAAAAGCAAGCCAAGGAGTTTAAGGCAAGAGCCAAGCCAAGGTGTATCAGAGCACTGCTCCAAACTTGAACTGAGCAATCACCTAGAGACAGAGGAAGCCACACAAAGGGATGGCAAAGTTGTGGAAAGGGTCAAAAAGATGTAGGAGAAAATTTGCATCCGTTGGGGACTTGTGAAGCTGTGAGCTGCTCTTGCTAGTCAAGACTGCAGTCGTGCCCTATTTACATCCTTTTCCCAGGAGACCATCTTGTTATCTAGCACACACACTCCACTCAAGTCTTGTTGTTGATGTAGATGCTCTGACTAAACCCTTATTCCCGGTGATTATTGAGTATAACAGCAGTTGCTGGTTATTTTTTCAAAATGCTTTACCCCTCTACTGAAGAGTACAAAGACAGCAAATTCCTTGGACAGACCTATTCCTTGCCCATGATGCTGCATATTGTGTTATGGCAAACTAATTTTTTTCCAAGACCATTTCATACAGAGGGTGAGGTTAGATTAAAAAAAAAAAAAAAAAAAAAAAAAAAAGCAAAAAAAAAAAAAAAAAAAGCAGGAGAAACACACTGTTTCTGTCACTCTGCTGGGGACACTGAGAACAGGGTTAGCCCAAGACTTGCCCATGGATGCAACCAGGGCTTGCATTGGTTCCAGGAGGATTATTCTTGTGTGCATGAGTGCATGACAGACAGAACAGATTTGGTCCTTGTTGCTTTGACTTTTCCAGGATGCTCCATTTATTTGTGCATTTTAGGAAACAGACTGGTACAGTCAGATGTTCTGTACCTGGGTTCCCCTTCTCCCACCCAAAACAGAAATAATTTTAGGCTAAAAGCATCACCCATTGCCAGAAGATGAGAGAGCCAAATCCTTTCAAAGGCAAAGCACTTACCAAAACCACCAGGGTTTCACCTCAGTAGGACTAAACAAAGAACTTCACCACAGTCTGTGACAATTTGGCTGAAGAGACAATGAATCAATTTTGTATTTTCAGACCAAAATAGTTGTCTGGGTGGGGGAACACTCTTGCCTCAGCTTCCTTGAAAGCGGGAATGAGAGGAGTGGTATTGCTGAGATCATTCCAGAATTTGGGTTACGGTGCAGAAAACCGTTTCATGTTCTGCAGTGGGAAGTGGGGTATATTTTGTCTTCATTGTCTCACTACCACCTCTTGTAGGATTTGACTGCAGCATGGAAGCATCCTGATATAACTTTACAGTGCATCATGTTGTTGTTACTGTAGTAACTTATTACTTGGACATCTTGTGTTATCTTTATTGCTGCAGTACCTGGTACAAATGTACCACTGTTTGTCCACACACACTGTTTTTACTGCCTTATTCCCCAAACTAATTTACTGCAGCATCCTGTTGTGTCTTATTGCTGCATTATCAAAATGCTACTTTACTGCAGTGGCCTGTGTTACCTTATTGCTACATTTATTCTGGTATTATTATGTCAGCTTACTGCCACTTTTTATGGCTGCCCTGCTACCATTTTATTACAGTACTCTATGGGATCTTAGTGCTGAGTTATACTGAGAGTACATTAATCCATTTGCTTCAGCCTAACGCTGTCTGCACTGGCTCGTCGAACCTTTCCTAGTGCTTGTCCTGCTTCTGTTTTGCCACAATAGCCGTGAATGCTCTGGATACTCTATTATCCAAATAACAGTGCACAACCATATTTCACAGCCATAGCCCTGTAAGTATGGGAAGCTTTGTAGCTAGCTTGCACACCATGGACATTGTAAAAGCTTTCCAGACTGTCTTTCCTTGAATCGATGCCATTTAGAACATAAACGCATGTGGAAAGCTGATTTCCTAACTCATCTTCAGCATGATGAGGTAGTTGGAAGACACTGGACATTTACAAAGCAGCAGATTACTGCTTGCAATGCTCAATGGAATACCATTTGGTGTACAAAAGTAGCATCACTTGGAATAAGCAAGGTCATTAAAAAGCAATAATTCAAGGATGTCGTTCATGTGGAAGTAGTTACATGTTAGTATCACCATATGTGAAGTAAAAGACATGTGAAGAACAGTTGATATGTATTCCCAGGAGGAGGCCTTGTCTACTCTCATGTTTGTTTTGGAGAAATTTAGTCAGGAAATGAGGAGCAGAGCTTTCTTCCCTCCAGAGGATATGCAGCTCTGTCCGCTCAGCTAGCATTGCTGAGCAGATTAGTTTGCACGAGTGTGCATTTAAATGGCAAGCTGTTCAGCATCCAGGCCCCCTGATGCACGCCCATATGCGTACTCTCCATCTCTGTAAGAATTCCCTCCATGTGCTCAACTGTTCAAACATGGAATATTCCCCACAGGCAAAATACTGTGGCAGCCAATATGACCATCCTGCAGGAATAAAGCTGAAAGACAAAGCAGAGTGCATTGCTCACAGGGCAGCAGCACATCCCCAGGTTAAAGTCTGGCATTTCTGCTGCCTGCACAGACCATAACCCAAATTCTACCTGTCCCATCACCCACCAGCATTCTCCAGTCCTGCCCACATGTGCCCCCATGCTGCAGGACCTGAGGAGTGCCTCCATGGAGCTCCCCTATCCTTCCCTCAGGAGACCTCTCCAGTGTCAGGAACTCACTGCAAAGCAGAGACCCACATGTACCACTTTACCATCCGTGCTACACACCAGTTTCATGTTTTATATGTACATCTTACCCAGGAATGCTCTGCAGACCAGTCTGAGGGTTCACAAGACAGACCTCCCATGGGAAATGCCTTGTGGCTGGGAAGCACTGGCAGTAGAGTAGCTTGGAGTGCGGGCAGCTGTTGGTTTACAGAGCTCCGGTAATGCATGGCACTGGTGGGTTAGACAGAGATACAAACACCATCTACAAGGCTCTGAGAAGAGATGACCTCTGCATTTTCCTAGGGATGACCAAGGGGGCACAGATGCATATGCATGAATAGACATGTGAACCTATTACACAAAGACCTGCTATTTCCCAAGGGGACCCTTTGGCTGGGTGGGCAACAGAGGACAAGACAAATGAGTCCTGCAAGGACAGCTAAGTGACAATTTGGAGAGGACCAAATGTCGTCTTCAGAGCCAGGGGACCACAGGAATGTCGGGGACATTCACGGTGGTTCTGCAGTCCTGGAACTCTCATGTGTGTCATGTATATGTAGGATGAATTTGGTGTGAAGGCCTCAGACAGCAGGCTGTTTAGGGTATAGGCATGTGTAAAGAACAAACATCATACTCAGTAGGCTACTGTACATTCATGCAGGTGTATGGACCTTAGGTATAATTGATATTAGGACTTTTCTGCAGGAAAGAGACATCAGAATGAACTGTCATGACCAAAGAGGAAGGTACTTTTTCTGACAGAAACTATGCTGGCATGTTTTTGTGCATACATAGGCCTTAGATATTAGAATAATACTTGCCTCAGAAGTGGATGTTGCCAATAGCCAGCTGTCTACTTAGCTAGATGGTTTTGCCTAGGTAGGAATGCAGACTTGTAGCCATATAGCAGTTTCTACCACCTGTACAAAAAGCCAATTTGCCTTGGCATGAGTGAAGAAGACCAAGAAATGTCTAGTTTCATGTATGCTTCACATCTGAACTGCTTACAAAATACAGGAGATTTCATGGTACTAAGTCAACTGAGTCTTGAAATTCTTTTTATATATAGATAGTATATTGTATGTAAATGCAGGCCATTTTCCTACCTGCAGCTAGTATAAGTGGATTTCATAATAAAGTCACTTCAGTCCTGTCCTCATCCTAACCTCAATACCTCCAACAGCTTGAAAAAAGCTACTGGGTCATCTTTTACTGTTGCATTCATGGGCTGCAGATCAGATGAGTTTTAGTGGAAGCTCACTTCCTCCAATGGTACAATTTCACTCTCAGAATGATGCTTCTCAGCCGGGTCAGTTATCTGAGCATGATATCACAGTGGGGTGTGCTACCGTTTATGGAGGGTCGCCTGGCACCCAGTGCCCTGCCCATTCACACCCTGCTTCTGCTGGTCCTATCTCCATCAATTCCCTCCTCTCTGTAGGCTGAATTTTGACACCTGCCCACATCAGAGTTACCTTTCCCTGGACACATGTGAGTGGATTTTGGCCCTCTCCAGTTGGAGAGCTGGAGTCCGGTTTGGTTTGCTTGGAGAAAAGCTTGAACATCCATCATTGATTAGGTATGCAAAATCTTAAATAAATAGAAAATTAAATAAAATATAAACCAACTCACTTTAAAATACTGTGTATGTGTGTGTGTGCTTGTGTGTGCATTGCACATCTCAAACATGACTTTTTGAGCATCAGGCAGAGTATGATCACATTTGCACAATGCGCACATGCAGAACGATTCCACCGACGTCAGAGAATTTGCACCAGCATCAGAGTCTGACTGAAGGGGGCAGATCCTCAGGTGATGAAAACCACTCCTGCTCTCCTGACTTCAGCTGAGGATCTGGCCATCATCTCTGGACATGCTACATGCTATTGGAAGGACAATGAGTGATGAACTTAAAAAACTTAAAGGAGTGCCTTTTTTTTTTTTTTTCATTGCTTTAAAGGAGGAGAAACAGGAAAGAAAAACAGAATTAAAGTCAGTGAATCTGCAGGAGAAATGCATTTGGGATTTTGTGAGAAGGAGAAGCAGCTTCCAGCAGATATTTTATTGGATCCAGACAGCCACATGAAAGGGAGAAAGTGAGATTGTGGCGCCATCTTATTACAGTCACGTTTGTGCCAGGGAGAAAAGAGATTTGGAAAAACACTGATCTCTCTCAGCTCTTCCTTCTCCAAGCTGTGGTTGGGTCTATTTCCTTAAATGATGAGACAGCAAGCCCTCACCTTGTCGACCTCCTGTGTACGGTGAAGTGTGCTCCTCCAAACTGCAGTTGGAAACAAAGTACCTGCACAGAGCTCAGGGTCCTGAAGGAGCTGTGCAGACAGGGAAGTGTTGGTGTAAACTGTGAAGAGAGGTGCTCCACTGGCGTGCGGCTCTCTGCTTCCACTTGCTCAGGGTGTCTCCCCTGCAGGGACCTGCTTTCCCTGAAGTGCCCCGTCCCTGGTAGCGGTCCCAGCTGTCTCTCCTGCGGGGCGGTTGGCTGGAGCTGTCAGGAGGACTGCATCAGGCCTGTGAGGCGCTTGCTTGCCAGAGACTTTCCCTGGAGGGAGGGACAAACAGAAGAGATCCAGAGGTGTAAGCGATGTCGTAGAATGGTTTCTCTGGGAGTGAGGGGCAGGGGCTTTCCCCCTGAGTGGAGCATGAGGTTCTCCTGACAAGGGAGGCAGGTGGGGTGAGCTGGCCTCTAGAATTTCATGTGCCTTCAGTTTTGCCCCAGGAAAGTGGTTTGGCAAGGAGGAGTTGTGGCTAATGATGTCCTGTGGCTATCAATCAAGGCTGTGCCCTGGGACCCTGTCTGGTGAAGATATTCCCTTTTTCCAGTTTCATGGGAACTGGTCAAAGCAAAGCCCTGTCCTACACTCACTGCTACTTGTTCTGCCCAGTGCTGTCCTGCTGGTGCAGAGCTCTACCCAGCTTGGGGAGGGATACACAGCCAAGGCTGCTGTGAAAACTGGGATGTCCCTCCCACAGTCTATGAATCAGTATCAGCTGCACAGCATCCACCATCAGCTGAACAGCATCCACCAGGAGCAGGTCTAGGAAAAAAGTAATTTCAGAAACAGTTTAGCCTGTTCCTGCCCTGCTGTCACTCACCTTGGCACTTTCCTTGGTCACTTGCCTCCTGACTTGTTGCCTGTTCACTCCTGCTTGGCCTGCCTGCCTGTGCTCTCCTCCAAGCCACCATTGCAAGAGTGTGGCTCTGGCAGCCCTGCTCATGCCCTGCTGTCATCTGCATGAGCTTTCCCACTGACTGGCAGGGCCAAGGACTAGGAAGAAGAAAGGTCACTTGCACATCTGAACCCCTTCCCTAACTTAACCACGCAGCACCTGCTTTCAGGAGCGAAGGACCTACAGGACCTATTTCAGGAACTACAGCCAGTGTTCTCCATTGCAGACAGGGTATATCCACATAGGGAATACTGCTGGCTTTGCAATTATAACAGTGAAAAACTATCTCAGGTATTGCACCAGTTGTTGAATTTCTTTGGTGAGCTTTCCTCTTGAAAAATGATGTTTTTCTTAAAGGGAAAAAAATCTTGCTCGAAATAAACATTCAGGGAATACCAGAGAGCTGTAGAATACCTAGCAGCTCTTAAACAACCTTCTCTTCATTACTATATTTAGCCAAGATTTCCTTTGCAATAGGAAGTCTTACTGATTGCTGTTTCAAAGAAAGAGCCACAAAAAGAGCAAGAGAAATGGATTATTCAGTGAAAATGATTAAACGCAAAATGTAGAAAAATTTGAAATGTAAAAATTAGCAGGGTATTTGAAATAAATATTTTTAAACAAATTAACAATCTAGGAAAAAAGAAGCACTTCCCACCTCCCTTTGGTTTCTAATCTCTTTTCACATAGGGCTGTTCCAGGAGGATGTAGCTGTTCCCTACAGAAGTGGCATTTCATTACCGAGATGTGTGACTCTCACCAAATAATTTGTTTAGCTGCATGAGCACAAGCAGCCTAATCTGTCCATGTTCTGTATACCAGCATTTGGCTGCGGGAAACACTGTCATCATGCCGACTGTCCTGCCTGGGAGGAGAGCCCACAGCCATTGCTCTGTGCCTCACACACAGGGCTCAGCATGGGAAAGGCCAGCTCCATCCCAGAGCTCTGCAGACACACCATTCAAGATATGCATGTTTGGGTGGGTTGGTTTTTTGATGTTGTTGTTGTTTGGGTTTTTTTTTTTTTTCAAATTTTTTTCCCACTGTAAATCAATTTTTTATTATTATTATTATTTTTAAATGCACTGTTGTAAGGTTTGGCCCAGCACTACCCCAGGGGGTGGCCAAGTCTTCTGCAGGGCAACATGGCTTGGGGGGCTAAGACCAGGGCTGTCATTTTGCTGCTGTTGAGGAATACCAGAGAGAGACTGCTAAGGAATTATCAGTCCCTATATAGAATCCTATTTATAGGAAGAAGAAGGTAAAGATATGGGTGTTAATTCCTGGAAGAGTAACATGTCTGAGTTTAGGAAAAAAAAAAAAAAAAAGGTTAGTTTCACCAATATTTGGGTACTTCCTTAGGAAAAAAATTAACAATTAAGCCTTGGTTTATATAATGCCTATTCAGTCAGACTAACTAATCTGTGAAAGGCAGCTCCTCTTGTTATCTTCTCACAGGCAGGTGGCTTGGGGCTCCGCCAGCTCCCTGCGTCAGGTTCCAGCAGGGCTGAGGAGCGAACACTGTTCCACATCCCGCCCCCATTTCAACGTTCCTGTGTTCAAAGCAGGAAGAAGAAACGCCGGTAGTGGGCCGGGCTGAGGAGGGGGGACAGCCGCCCTGGAGAAGGTGGTGGGTTGGAAACGGAGCCAATGGCCGTGGTTTGTGCAGAGCAAAACTTCGCTCATGGGTTTCCCAGTGGAAACTGCTTCTCGTTGCGGGGAAAAGCAGTGGCCTCCATCTGCAGCTCCCCCGTCCCATGGGAAAGGCGTTACCCTGGGAACTGCAGCAAACTTCCCGCCTGCAGGCTGGGATGAGTCCCCAGTGCAAAGCCCGTCTGTCTGGGAGGAGAACTGTGCCAGGGAACGGCCTCACGCGCAGGGACATGCAAACAGATGGGCAGAAGAAGCTCTGTTTTAAGACAGAAAGAAGCAGGCAGCAATGTTGTCTGCTCGGCTGTTTTGTTCACCTCTGTGCTAGGAGAGATGGCAAAAGGATCCCTGAAATTGAATAGAGGGATGAATGCCATGACATTTTTGACTACAAGCAAAAGCGCTGTAATGTTCAGCCCCCAGCTACAGGCATACTGATGTAGGGGATTTTGTTTCAACCCAATGCAGGGCCAAGTGTCAGCCTCACAGCACGGGTCTGAGTGAGACAGATATCTGCAGGCTGGAGTTGGGTGGGATGCAGGTGTTCGATTTAGGATTCTCTCATCTTAGCCATCCTCATTAAAATAAAAGGGGATATAAAAAATAAAAGAGGGTCAGGAAAAAACTGCATTGCATTAGGAAAACAGGTATCTCTTTCCTGTTACTAAAATGAACAAGAAGGGAGTAAAACATTGTATAACAGGTGGAAAAGCTGGATGGGATCTGCAATCCACCTGCTGATATAAATCAACAGGACTCAGCTGTTTTCACTGGTGTGCTGGTGATTTACACCAGCTGAGGGGCTGGCCCATGGTATTTCTGTTTCAGGTTTAGCCATGGAGGGCTTCTAAGGCACAAAGCCCATCAGGAGACACAAAATATTTGCATCATCTGATTGAGAAAAGCCTAAATGCAGCACACCTGGTGGCTCCTTTGGAATGGGGCAGCGGCTCACTCTGCAGGCAGCCAGCACTCTCTCCAGGACCCCCAGCCAGTCCATCCAAACCTACCTGCCCCTGCTTGCCAAAAGGGTGTCCGTGGCCAAAGAGTCCAGGATGGCCACAGCATGCTTTAGTGTCATTGCTTAGTGTCCAGAAAAGAGGTGTCTGGGTAAGCAGGAGAGGGCGGCCTGTGTCCACCTTGAGACAGTGGAGGTGAGATGCACCCCTGTGTTCTTTGTGATCCCACAACCCTCCCCTGAGGCTGGCATGGTGTGAGTGCCTGAGTCAGTCAGGTGAAAGGCTGCTCCAAGAAGCTGGAAATAGCTGATATAGTTCTTAATTGGGTACAACACATGCCAAAAAAGTTCAGGTCCAGGAGGGCATGTTGGGTCTCATCTACCACATGGAACGGATGGAATTCCCTTGGGGATATATCTGATAGAGCAAGGATGTTTCAGATTATTATGATGTGAAGATTTGGCACAAACACCACCTAGTTTCTTTAAAAAGGTTCAACCAAAATAAATTACGTTTTCCTTCCATGCATCTTTGTTTAGCATGAAACCAGTGGCTGTCTCTACCTCTCCGTTCCCCACTTGAAGAGAACGTCAACAACTGCTGTATTTCCAGGAGAAATTTCATCTAAGCTAGGCTGGCAGGGGATTTGGAAAGCATACCATCTCAAGCTCAGCACACATCAGTGCTTCTTTTACTGTGCCACATGTATATGCTGAATAATTTAAGGCAAGATTAGAGTGGATGTAAGGAGTAAACTTTTTACATGGGGTCTAAAGTCTATAAAGAAATCCCCAGTCCTCCAGTCCCAAAATATTTGTCACTACTAATTAGGGTTACAACAATTAAAAGCCCAGACTGTTGTCGCTCAAATCATAGCCCAAGCAGTATGGCATATGTTGTATGACATATGTTGTGTGTCGTCTTGGATGGAGGAAGGCTTCCTTTTCTCTCATGTTCTGCAAGCAACTGAGCTGTTCCACAGCTTACAGGCAAGGATGACATGGAGTTTCACTGCATCTGGTAATGTCCAGTTCTCTCTATGCTGCTGATTTAATTTTTTTTTTTTCCCCTTGAAAACCCCCTTAACAGGAGCCATTTCTTAAAGGAAGTGTAAAATCTGAATTTGGAGTAACCTAAGGAAACTGTTCCCTAGAATATGAACTTCCAAGTATGTGGCCATCCTAACTGCTTGGCTACATGTCCAGCAGAGGCTTGGACCTCAGCACTTGTGGACCATCAGGGCTCACTGAGGCCCAGTGAAATAAAGATTAACCTACAGGTCACAGGAGATGGTTAGCATCTTTAGTGGCTGAGCCTTTGTTGAGCAGCTACTAAGCTAAAGTATAAAATGCAATCAGCAATTATTGTAATGAAGAAAAATTCAGCAATTTAACATAGGCAAGAAGCCAAGTAAGAAGGAAAAAAGGGTGTCTGGGATTTGATGCAAAAAAGGGACAGCACTCCTTTCAAACCTCCTGTATGAGTCACCAGAGTTTCCATCTTGCTTCTTGCTTTTATCTGCCAAAACCAGCACTTTGCACAGTTAGGAGAGAAGCAAAGAGTGGGAACTTTTAAAAATATTTTTAAATGGAAAGTTTAGTTCTGTCCAGTACCCATGGCTTCACACAATGTTGATGTGCTCTGCCCAGCACAGCTCAGTTCAGCACGCAGACATTCCCCACCCCCAGCATGCACAAGCCAGAGCTCCCATGCATGTTGACAACAACTTACCTGAACGTCCAGGCAGGATTTCTCCCATAAGGAGCTTTGTGGCTGCAGCAGTGGGAGAGAGGAGAGATGGCAGCACAGGCTCCTGTTTGCCATGTCAATGCAGACCTAAGGGCTTTCACACTGACTGCTCACCTCCACAATTTCCACCCACCAGCTTGGGGCTTTGTTTTCTACAGCTGGCCCCACTTCTTGCTTTCTACCCCTCATTTGTGCTCAGAGCTCTCCTTTTCCTAGTCTGCTGCCTAATCTGCTCCAGCCAGAAGCATGACCTTCCTGGAAGAGAAGTCACCTTTTGGGGAGCACTGTTGCCCAGTCCCGCTTTGCAGAGAACTGGGGCTTGTCTGCATCTCCAGTGGAGGTGATATAATTGTCCTTCCATCAGCTTGAATCTGAGGGTTTTCACATCATCACAGGCACTGCTCAGTTTTCCTTTTAGCTAACATACTACAAGAAATTTGGCAGTGGGCAGACAACATCCCACAACCAAATTTTACTTCTGAAGAGATTGCCATGGCCCTAGCACTGGTTTTCAATGTTATATTACAATGCAGATCTTGGGGAAGCTTTATTTTTTGTCCCATTTAAAAATATTATTTTTATTAGATTTTTTCATTAAGATATACATGGTCAACATAAGATAAACGTAACATAAATTAATGAAGTTAAATAAGAAACTGAATTAAAAACATAAACAATACTGGAAAATAACTTAGTTCAACACAAAATAAACACAGACACATAAACTATGAACATAAGTAACATAAATTAACAGACAAAATGTGGTGGGAAATGCCACCAATTACACACTGACACAAACTGAAAACAGGAGGTGCAAAATTACTATAGAGGGTAAGGTGGGGCCAGATGCTCCCAGCATGCAGAATGCTCACCTGTTCTTGCCAGCACAGTCTCATGAGTTACCCCCAAATTCCTGCAGAGTGGGCCCCACTCCTCTTCTAAGGTTTGACTGACAAATAACCTGAGCTTCTTGCCATTCCTGCCCATTACAGAGAAGCTCGACCACCATGGGTTGCGTTCCACATTTGATATTGTCTTTTGCTCTTCTAGCTCATATCTCTTATGGGAAGAGTTCAGAGCTTCAGCCCAATTAAAACCAGTATCATCTATTCCCATTTTAAGTTGTGAGGATTTCTTACACTTCCTAAATGAGGCATTGCACTTTGATTGGAGGAATACCAGTGTACCACTACATATGGCACAAACCAGGATCTGTGTATTCACCCACTCCTAGCACAGCTTTGTAATAGCTGCAGCCGTCCTCTACCACCCCACCTAGCACCACAAGTAAGATCCTCCTTTTGTGGTGCAGTCTGGGCTCCTTGTAGCTGAGAGAGAACCAAATTTGGCATTAGTTGAAGCTGTCTATGGACTGAAAATTTAGGATGTGTTCCTCCCTTTGACAAAACCCCAGGAAGACAGAGGAGCAGATGGATCACTGCAGCCAGTATGCAATGGAGTAGCAGACTCTTTTTTCAAGCCACCTCAGAAATGCCCTAATTGAATGTTGCTGGTCTGGCTCTTGGGCAGGGTGTGATTCTGTGCAAAGGACTCAGCTTGTTTGACAGCCTTCAGCACGACTGGGAACCAGATATGTAAATGTCTTATACAGAGGAAAATGGATGCACCACTGAAATATCAAATCTCTCTGGAGTATCAAAATAAACTTGGCTGAAATCACAGCAGGGGTAAGCACACCCTCTATCCCAAACACCTTGCTAAGGTCATGGTTTAGTTCTATCTGTAGCTAGACCTGTCTGTAGTGAGAAGGTACCAGCTTTCATCTTCAAGGGTTTGTGTGTGGCTCAAATAAAATACAGCAAATTATTAGTGGGTGTGTTTGAACTTTGTATAGTGCTTTTCATCCAGAAGGGTCCCCAAGCACTTTCACAAACATTATGCACAAAGATCACTCACCCACTTTGCCCTCGCAATGGCAAAAGGAAGTGTGCACACGCAGCCTAATCTGTCCATGTTCTGTCATCCTGTGCCAGCAGCACTACACAGCAGTGCTTTCAGGAAGTGAAGGATAGCTCATCGACTAGAAACAATGAATACTTACCCCTTAAAGGAGCCCCAGTATACAGAGCAGACTGTGCAGCATGCAGGTGACACATGCAACTCACCCCTTACCGAAGTGGCTAAGGTACCACGGCGATACCAAGAGCAGATGCGGTGCATTCCTGCCTGCAGCGGTGAGTCAGTGCATGCGCCGTGCAGGCCATGCATCCGGCCCTCTGCAGCCCCAGCTGTGGACACTGGCTGGCTGCCACCCCAAGGGAACAGTCACATGGCAGGCTGCAAACACGGGCTGCAGCCCCTTTGTGCTTTGGGTACGTTCTGATGCTTCCCATCACCTAACTAATGCAAGTTCCTCTTCTCAGTACAAGCCAGCGTAATGACTGGAGTAGTGAAGTGAGCACATTTTCTTTTAAAGTAAAATACTTTCCAAAGATAAAGATAACCCTTTTTCCAGATGTCTTTTCTTGATGCCAAATCTAAAAAACTTTGGAATTCATTCCTGTATCCCTTCCCTTCTTGCTGTCTGTTCTGATAGCCACTTCACCAGCATCTCAGTGTATCTATCTTTTTATACTTTCCACTTTTTTAACCACTATTCTCTACCAATAATGGCTTAAACCTCTGTCATTATTGCAGGTTGTGAATACTTTCCATATCCTCAAATGCTGTGAGCTATTTATGCAAGCTGGTAAACCTGGGAAAGTGAAAAAGTGGGAAAGGTGGTAAATATATGACAGCTTTATGAGATTATCAAGGAACCAGATAAAAAGATGACATCGGGCAGCAATTCTTTCTCCAGCCTTACACCTTCTTCACTGCTTTCATGGTTACTATTTATAATACATCACAGTGACACAGCTGTGCAAAACATCACACAGTTCACCTGAGAAAGATAAGATTCCATCAACACATTTCACATGTGTGACACCACACTCATGAATTAAGAATAGAACTGAGTCTGACTTGGACTCTGATCCAACAGTACACAAACCAAGAAGACATAAAAAACAGCATGAGCAGCAGTGGCCAAGGGATGAAGCTCAGGGTCAGGAAGATGGGGAAGCAGCAACAGGGAAAAACAATAGTGACAGCATGGAGCTGGGAGACAGCAGAGAACATCAAGGAAGGGACAGCCAGGCAATCAGGGTAGAAACTAAAGCTTTCATAGCTGTATAATGCAAGAGAGCAGATACATATGGAACTGAAATAAAGCATTCAACTGTGGATTTCTCTGGGCACTGAACTGGGATGCATTTACATCCTGAGACAAGAATTGTTCAATATGAAATTACCAGAAGATACCAGAATACTAAAGCAAAGGAAATGCTACCATGAGAATGTCAGTTTGCATCACTGCAAGGAGGAGGAGGAGGGCATTTTAGGCTCCAGACAGAAGGTATCTTGGGCATTGAGCATGATAAATACATTGAATACAAGATCTCCAGTCATTCTTGTTTCTGGAAAAGTTATCCTTGCATGAGAAACCCAGGTGGAGCACTGGTTCCACAGCCATTAAGGATCTCACGTGGGACTTTGCCTACAATGCTTCTGGGTGACAATACAAAACCACTAGACTGGTGCTGCTAACACAAGGGTGACAGCAGCTCCTGCTTCCCAGCTTTTCCTTCTGCCTATATTGTGGTTAATGAAGCTGGACCAGTCTGTCGATTCAGTTAGTAACCTGGGAACTGAGACAATCTTCAGTCTTCATTGACGAGTTCTACAAAATGTTCCATCCAAAATGTCCAGGATTCTTTGAAGAAGGGTAATTTGAAAACTTTCATTCTTACATCCTTAATCTACAGTCTACTTCCCACACAGCTCAAACACAGACCATCTCATCCTTCACCTTATTTTCTTTCAACATTGTTTCTAATTTACACAAGAGATTCTTTGCCTTCTTCAGGTAAAGACCTTTTCCAGTCCAGGAACATAATGTGTAACAGTGTCCCACATCTGTCAGTTCAGCCAAAATTTGTAAAAATTCAGCCTAAAAAATAGATCGTTGCTCTGGTCACTCTCTTGTCCTTTAAAGCACAAAGACTGAGAACTCTTACCCTCTCAAAAGTGGTACATGTGGGTGTGCCTTTTGTTCTTAAAGAAATATCAGCTGGGAATAAAATCCAGAGGTCTCGGCACTGAGTCACCACCTGGACACCGAGTCAGAAATTTTAACACCTGTTTTCTTCCAGGGAAAATCTGGAATATAGCCATTTTAGGAAAGTTTGAACTCAGGTTTGGGTATCATGGCCCGGGCTTATCTAAGTTACCTGCTGAGGCTGGTATCCATAGGTTTAATCCTTGTTATTGCTGAAGTACCCATTGCTGCTTTTAGACGTAATGCTCAAGATGCAACAAAGGACCCCCTTCCTATTTCCTCCTTTATTAAATGCAAATGGCTACCAGCACAAGTTAGGCAGAGACTTGGTGGCTTCCTTTGTGAGACAAAAAACAGCAGTAGTTCCCCTAAATGTACTCATTAAAATATATTTTCCTTCTACACTTGGCCCTGAAGGATCATCTTGGCTTATGAGAACTAAGCTTCTGTCTATCTGATTATTAAATAATTTCTAAACAGACGGGAAACTACAGTGGTTTAAACAGCTAGGCTGAGACTGCAGGGCTAAAAATAGTATAACAGGCTCCTTTTAATTAGTAAGATGATGAAATATGACAGAAGAGAGAAATGTAGATGTATGGATCTGTGTGTATGTGTGTCTTTAAAATTAAGTTATTACCTCAATACTAGATATTATTTATAACATATATGATACATGGTGTCTGATTTTTATGATGCCATTTATCTTCACTTGGGAGAGAAGATAGGCTAACTCTGCTTTCATAATGTCAATCCTTGTTGTATTCCAAAGGAAAATTGTAATAAGATAAACCTGCCACCATGTGCAGTGCCATCCTTTTTTAAATGAGGTGGATTAGTAAGTGCTCCAAAGCAATAGACTGTCAGCTCTGCAACTCCGTGATATCGACCGTTCCCTAGGGCACCCTGGAGAGCATAGAAGAGCCAGCCTAGCTACCTGTGATTCCCCTGCATGGGAGCCTCCCATAGGGCCAAAGGGGTCAGGTGCTTTGATGTTTATCCTACCACTCTGCTGCCTATGTATTTTTGAGGACTCTTCAAAACCTGAAGAGAGGAGAAAAGACATCTGCCACCCCTCTGCTCCAGCAGCGCTGGGCAGCACGTAGTGTAGTGTTCTGCTCCACCATGCAGATGTGGCCCTTTGATGTTCACCAGATGACTGATGACCATGTTTGGTCCTGGGACCACAAAGCTGCCATGAAACACATGGACATCACAGCTTCAGACTTCTGTCAGATGAGTCAGGGAGGCTGAGGGTGCCTGGCCTGTTGGGGGCTGGATCAGACAGATGTTCCCTACTCCAAGGGGAACCCAGACGGGCACTGCAAATCATGCCCTTTGGTACAGAAGGACCTGACCGCAGGGTGCACAGCCCCCTTTTGGCTCTTGCACTAAGGTGTCAGCTGATACTTAGTAAGGACCTGAAGTAAAAGATGAACCATCACCACAGAGAAAACTGCCCTACCAAAATCTTGCTTTTAGTGTCATGCTTAATGTGAACCAGATAGCAACTGGAAAGATTTGGTGCAAAAACTCAGTGCATTCATTAGTCATGAGATGCCTTCTCTTGGTCAAAAGTATCAAGCCAAGGAAGACAAGACAGTGGGTCTTGAAGGAATTGAAGACTAGTATAAAAAAATTATGTAAAGCCCTGTTCTATGTCATTCCACATTGATCCATGCAAAGGTGGAAAGCCTCTGGTTGGCTAGCAGAACTTCATGGTGTCTTGCTAAAGTACGTCAAATGGTCTGGAGCTAATCTGTGTCTCCTGAGTTATGACTCTGAGATGAGCAGGAACCAACAACTGTAAAACAGTTCCACACTCATGGAGTAAAACATGTGGAGTAAAGTGGAGTAAAAAAAGTGGAGTAAAACAACTTCCACTTGCTCCAAGTCTGTGCTCCCAAAACCAAGTGTACAGCTTTCCACCCAGTGCAGGAGACCAGTTTGGGAGCCCTGAAAGATTTTTCAGGGGTGGGGCTTAACCCAAGTAAGGGACGAAAAGCCTGCAATACTCTTTGCAGCTTTGAAAAGCTTTACTGTTCTTTCTGAAGTGTTGCATTTTTTCCTGTCTTTGTCAATCAAGAGGTGATGAGACTGAAGCAACCAGAACAGGCAAACTTAGAGGGTCTGATTTTTTTCACTCAGGTGAAGACTCCTTGTCTAAGACACTGGACATGTCTGATCTTCTGGCTACAAGTCAGCTTCCTCTGATATGGAAAGCAACACTGTAAGTACAGTATTTTGAGAAAGGAAGGGATCATGAACCCCTACCTCCATGCTCCTGCTCTGGCTCTATGCCACCTGCAATGTTCTGCAAAGTTCCCCAAATTCAAGTACAATAATGTAAAAGGAAGGACTCTAGAAGAACGGGGGGTCCAAGAGAGCTGGTCGGTATTCAAACATCGCTTCTTCCAAGCTCAAGACCAGTGTATCGCCACGAGCAAGAAATCAAGCAAAGGGGGCAGGAGACCCATTTGGATGAGCAGGGAGCTTCTAGCAAATCTCAGATTGTGCGATGTGGAAAAAGGAACTGGCCGTGTGGGAGGACCAAATGAACAGTCAGAGTATGTGGGGAAGGCCAAGGCCTATTTGGAATTAAGTATGGCAAGGGATATGAAGGACAGCAAGAAGGGTTTCTACAAATACATCAGCAGCAAAAGGAAAATTGGGGAAAACGTGGGGCTGCTGCTGAATCAGATGCATGTCCTGGTGACAGAAGACACAGAGAAGGCCTAATTACTGAATGCCTCAGTTTTAAGTGATGAGGTTGGGAATCCCCTCTCTTCCTAAGAGAGGAAGGCTGGAGAAAGGGAGACCCCCCCCTCCTTGGACGTAGAGGGATGGGTTAGAGATTGGCTAGGCAGACTTATGTCCCATAAAGTTCTTTACATTGAGGGTAGCAGAGCACTGGAATAGGCTGCCCAGGGCGGCTGTGGAGTCTCCCTCTTGAGACAGTCCAAATCCACCTGGACACATTCCTGTGTCACTTGCTCTAGGTGACCCTGCCTTAGCAGAAGAATTGGACTAGGTGATCTCCAGAGGTCCCTTCCAACCGCAACTATTTCGTGATTCTGTGATTTCCCAAAATGCTGGGTCACAGGCTATAGCCAAATCTGAAAATGTTCCCAGGGGTCTACTGGCCCTCTCAGTGCCAGACAAAGAAGCACAGTCTGGAGGTGGCCCAGATCCACAAGCAATTACTAGTTCAGTCAATCTGGGAGACTATTTCACTTCAATTATGGCTCCTTAAGGCAAATAAACTTTTAGCCCTTACTGATTTTGAGATTTCTCTTACAGCCATCACTGAAAATGTAACCTCATATTAATCTCCTTGCAAAATAGGCTCAGAGACAAACTGGAGGTCTGTTCCAGCCAAACCTTAAGCATACCCTTAACTTCATCATGCCTGTGCAGGGTGATCTTGAATATATGATCCTGTAATGAGCTATCATAAAGAACAGTGGAGCTCTGGAAGTATGGACTGCTGAGTTGCTCCACTCCTACACAGTTGGGGAGCTGAAGTGCATTTTGGAGAACTAGAGCATACAGAATTAACTTTGTCTTAATTCAGCCCCCAGAGTATGCCATAAAGTTCTCACTTTGGTAATACTGTCCTCTGAGGACATTATGACATGTCAGCATAGTGACTATTTTCTCATCTGATGGCAATGACAAACTGCAAAGTATAAAATATAATGACATAATGCAGAGTATAAAAAATTCAGACTCTTCCTAGTTCTGGTAACTACTAAGCCATCAGAAGATGAGATTTTTTACCTGTATTAAGAGAAATGAAAAAAAAAAATATATATTTACAGCATGCTAGTCAGTAAGACAAAAATGAACTAAAGTGCCAGCCAATCTACTACAATTTTCTTTACTGCTACTTACATTCTAATCATAGCATCCCAAATTTAGCTTGTCAAGTTACCCTTCAAATCAAATGCAAGAGAAAAATCCATCCTTGGCTGTGCAACTATAAACCCAGCCAGTCTAGTAAAGTGAGAGTTACTCTTCCACGTACTTGGCAAATCTGGGAGCAGAATTTACCACTCAGTGTAAATATTTCTGCATAGTTTGTTTTAAAGAAAAATTTTTTTAAAAAAATCTTTTCCACTCCTCTCCCTGGCAGACTCTTAGAAAGTAGTAAATATGCAGATGGGCATAGTGATATATTTTGTATCAACATATTTTAAATGTGTGCATATGCATTAGCTATATAAATACATTCCCCAGGAAGTCTGCCAGTGGATGTACTACAAAGCTTTGTATGTTACATTTGGGTTTGCTTGTGCAGTAGCACAGCAATGTCAGGAAGAACTGCTCTCGGCTTATTTGCTCTACAGCAGCTCACACTTACCTGCACAGCTTCCTGTTTCTCTCAGGATATACAAAGGTGCTATATTTATATGCCATGTGTGTATGTAGTGTACATATAAATATACATATATACACACACACACAAGAATGTCATAGACTCACAGAATGCTTTGGGTCGGAAACTTAAAGATCATCTAGTTCCACCCCCCATCACAGGCAGGGACACCTTTCATTAGACCAGGTGCTCAGAGCTCCATCCACCCTGTCCTTGAACATGTCCTGGGATGAAGCATCTGCAGGTTCTCTGGGTAGCCTGTTCCAGTGCCTCACCACCCTCACAGTAAAGATTTTTTCCTAACATCCAATCTAAACTTACTCTGTTTTAGTTTGAGTTCATTTGCCCTTGTCCTGTCACAATGTGCTCTTGTACAAAGTCCCTCTCATCCTTCTTGTAAGCTCCTTTAAAGTACTGGATGGCCACAATTAGGTAACCCCAAAGCCTTCACTTTCCCAGACTGAACAAACCCAATTTTCTCAACCTTTCCTTGTAGAAGAGGTACTCTATTCCTCTAATCAACTTTGTGGTTCTCCTCTGGATTTGGTTGATGTCTTTCCTGTCCTGGGTACTTCAGGGCTGGATGCAGCACTCCAGGTGGGGTCTCACGAGAGTGTAGCAGAGGGGCAGAATCCCCTTTCACAGCCTGTTGGTCACGCTGCTTTTGATGCAGCTCAAAACACAGCCTGTGCTGCCCAGTGTTCCTGCTACTCCACTCCACTTGCAGTATCTGCCTCTGGTCCTGCCCCCTCTCCCTGCTTTTCCTGCTCTGTAGAAAAATTGCTGCACAGACAGATCCCTGAACTCAAGTGGGGCAAACAGGTCTTGCCCAAGCTCTGGACAGACTGGCTGGAGGTTGGAGACTGACGAAGGACAAAGAGGGAGGACATCTACCCGCTGCCCTTGAGGTCCTGCTGTCCCCTTGTCTACAAGGTTTAACAGTGTCATGTTTCTTGCTGTGCCTGTGCTCCTTTTCCGGTATCGGTGTCGTGAAGGAGGCAAAGGGTATCACACATCGCTATTTACATGAGCACTGACAGATGGGGGCAACGGAGGAAGCGGCTGCAGTGCTGTGGGTGGACATGGATGCCACGGTATCGTTACCCATGCACTATGGAACCGTACAGATACTGTTGCAATGGAGCTATGAGAACCATGCTCTTCTACTTCATCGTGAAAGGAAAAGCCACAACAAATACTGTAGAGGGAATGTAGCAAAAAGGCAACTTTGTGTTTAAATCTAGAAAAAAAATCAATTTGCTTTTGCAATGATGATAAGCTAGAATGAGCATTATGCCATTTCTCCCCCCACCTCCAGCCCCTTCTTTAGAGCTACTATTCAGATGAGCTACGGTATTAAGAGAGAAGCTGCAAAGATGCTAGCTGCAAAAATAAAGGATGAAATAAAAAGTCAAACATCCACATTTTCCCCAACTGAAAAATGAAGTTCTGAGGAAAGGGAGGAGGGAAAAGAAAAAGAACTTACCACACTGCGAGTGAACTTTTCTAGAGAAGTTCTACGACCTTGCTCATTCTCTGGCTTAACAGGGAACGAAGTAGGGAGATAAAAATACAGAAAAAACCCTTCAGCTTAAATGCAGTCTTTTAAAACAGCAGCAAAATATAAGGAAGCAGCAAGAAGAAAAAGTCGTAAAAAAACCGTAAAAAGCAGAAATCAATGTTTGCGGCAGCAAACATAAGAAATCAAAATGCCTTTAAGAATGAGAGACATCACTGCTTTTACTCTCAGAGAATGTCACTTTTCCCCTGTGAATTTTTTGAATGGTTCATATATGCCTGTGCATTGCTGTGTCTTACAGCTCTTGGTATTGATTTCTTGTTCACTGAATTTTTCTTCTGGTACTGTTCAAGCTGGGATAGTCTGGTTCTGGTTAACATCTGCCAAAGAGCTATCAGAGGCTCCCATCTACTTGCGTAGAGAGATGAAAAAAAACACAGTAGCTTTCACAATATTAAAAAGCAATGTCTGAGTGATAACAGCACTGGAAGAAAACCACCACTGGAGTCACTGCCAGTGAACCTACACTCTTCTATTTATCCAGAGTAGAGGCATATTTCGAGTAAGTTTGGCTACACCAAAACACAAGACAGCATATGCATGTCTTTGCAAGAGAATGGAAAGATACAGACCAGTGTGGGGCACTGATATTTTTGCACCTGGAGTACAGGACTATTCATATGCAGGAAGACATTCAAGTGCACTGTGAGAAAACAAGTGTGTGCATGACGTCTTTATTAACATATCCCTGAGAATGTTGTTCACTGCAGCGCTTCATTCATTTGGCACAAGGGAGATCTAATCGCCACTAACAAGGATGAACTAAATAATTTATTGGCATGTTTGCTGGAATATCTAAGAGAAAAAAAATTGTTATAGAGAAAAGAAGAAAATGCTACAAAAGAAAGCTCACTGCAGTCAGAAAGCTGTGGGCACTGCTGATTTCCAGGAGAGATGCTTATTTTAATGTGGTGAGCCAGCAAAATGGGGGTGGTAAGATGGAATTAAAACTGTGATGAAGGGAATAAGGAGCTACATGTAAGGGAAAACCACTGCAACGATGGTGCATCACAGTGCACTGGAAACAAGCACTGCACTAGAGAGGCACCTACCTGACATATCGTCTACCACAGACTCAGCTGCAGCAACAACCCCCAGGACAAAGGACCAGTGCAAAAACCAGACAGAGAAGACATAAAGAAGCTGAAACCATACCAGATAAACTGGATGAGAAGTAGTTGAGTCTAGGCAAAGCCTTTTGATTCTTCTGCATGTTTATCACAGCTTTCACAGCTCTCTGATGTCTACAACGTTAGTCTTAAGCATCCCATGGAGAGATGGGGCTGATTGTCCCTAATGCATCATCAAATATGAGACCAAAACATTTTTGGCCAAAAACAAACCAAGGCCCTTTTAAGACAAGCAATATTCTTTATCTGGAAGAAAGAAAAAAACAACCTCCACACTTATAACCATTTGAGGAAGCCACAGGATCAGCTCTGATGTCCCAAACTGCTATCAAAAGTGAAAACTAGAGGCGTGTCATTTTAGCCCACACAGAGGATGGAGCCAAGGCCTCAAAGCAAGTACTGAGCAATAAAGCAGCCCTCGTGGCTGGCAGGAAGGCAGTGATGTACCCAATCAAATGGTCCCCAAAGGAGTATTTAACATGCACTAATCCAAGGGTTAGTTGCCTCTCCTTGCATGTGAGAGGAAGGGGGAAAGAAATATCAGCCTCACACTTTGGCTGAATATTAGAGCCATGCAAGTGCTCAGAGCATTTCAGATTCCCTGTTGGAAATAGCTTCAGTGGTGTCCCTACACCCCAAGACAGCAGAGGTGACAGAGAGAAGCTGAATTCCCTCCACTTTGGTTGGACACGGCCCACTGAGCAGGACTGAGGACAGCAGTGCCCAGCTGGGCACTGGGCCTCTGCACTGGTCTCCTGCAGGGGTGGCAAGACCCAGCAGCCAAGTTAAAGACAAAATTTCAGGGAGGAAATACCTAAACAAAAGACTGAGTGTTCTGCAAGGCTCCTTAGGGGAGCAAGGCACTCGAAGTCTGCAGCATGACATTCCTGCAGGCTGGAAAATAAGTGACCCAACTGCATTTTGAAGTGGAGCTCTGGTCTGCGCTCAAGGTCAAAGGATAGTGAGCTGCTACACAGGCCACACTGTGCCCCTGCACTCACTGTCAAAATTTAGCATCTCTGTTTTTCCTACCAGCAAGATGATGCATCTTCCCACCCAGCAGAAAGGTAGGATGGTGGTCTTCAAAGGTGATGAGCACCTTGTTGAGGTGCTGAGAGCTTGTCTGGCGCAGGGAGCCCCACACAAGGCTGTTTGCTGCCTACCACAGGCGAAGATGTGTGGGGAAGCAGCCACATGGAGCACTGACAGTGTCTCACAGAAGCGCCTTGCAAAGCTTGGTTTGCAGTCACTCTGCACATTTGGCATGGCGGTGGCAGGCTGGGACCAGCTGGATGCGTGGAAAGCTCATCCCCATAGCATCCAGCTCTGAGTCAAAGCATGACATTTTCTAGTGAAATAAGAAGCAGCTGAGGCAGGCTGGCTGCAGAGTGATGAGCTGGCTTGAGCAGTTTGAATGTCCGTGGGTGTGGGTGCTGGCTGTACAGCTCACTGGCTCTTCCTGTCTGCTTGCCCGAGTGGCTGGCAGCCTGCCGTGCAGGGAACGCCTGCCCACAGCTCTGCAGCACGGGGCTGAGCTGGGGAGGCTGCCTTGCACACCAGATGAAGGAAATTTAAAAACAACAAAGTGAAAAAAAAAAAGAAAATAGAAAGACCGAATCACACCTATCCCAGTCCGGGGAACAGACCTGGGGTGTGGACCCTGGAGCCATTGCCTGCTGCAGCAGCTGCAGCAGCCTTGGCACAAACACACGCTGTGTGTGCAAAGGGGAAAAGGCAAACAAACACATGTGCACGCCAGGTCGTGCAGTCCTCCCAGATGCAAAAATTGCCATCTTTGCCAATAAATACACCAACAGACTCCATCAGCTAATGGCAAAGGACATATGCATTTGGATAAAATATGAAACAACCATCCCTGCTGCAGATGAAAACCTCTCAGCCCAGGCACACACAGCAAATAGAGCTCACCATATAGAAGTCATTCACTGATTATTGACTGGCTTATCTGAATTTTCTTTTTTGTTTTTTTTTTTTTTCATGATTAATCCTTTACCCAGCCATCCAAACTTTAAGTTCCTTTGTGTAGATTCTGCTTGCATGGAAATTAAGTAGAAGAAAATTTAAGAAAACCAGCTGACACTGACTATTAAAAGTAATTATGAGAAAATTGCTCGGCATCTTTACAACATTCAAGACAAGTCCTGCCACTGAATCAAGCTGGCCATGTGTGTCCTGATGGGACTGAGAAGAGGGCATAATCTGCAATAGGAACCTTCCTGGACAATACAGAGCAGCTGGCACAGGGCATCTGGTTAAAACCAATGCTTCAAAAGGTGTAGGCTGGAAATGGAGCCTGTTCCTCATGGCCTGAAGCTCCTAAGTATCCTCTTGCTGACACTTCTTGCCAGGGATCTGAAAAGGGGCAGGGAAATACATATAGAATACTTGGTCTTCTGAACATAAGGTCAAAATTCTCTAGCTCCCTCCCTCCCTGGATTTATTTTGTTGACTATTGAATCCTTTTTTTTTTGGTAAGAGACTTTGGGGTGTGAAGTGGGGTTTATTTTGAATGTTAACTTGGTGAAAAATAACGTATCCAAGGGAATGGCATCAGATAAATATAAAGGATAATAATATCCCTGACTCTGGGTTCAGAAAAGGCCAGGAGCAGATCTTGGGCTTCTCAGGTGATCACATCTACCTGTCCAAAGTGAGAAAGCAAGCGCATATACAGTGCTGCAAGTGGCTGGAGTATTTTGTATATATTGTGCTTTCATTTGCATAGGATCATGGTGAATTCACACTTCCCTGAACCAGCTGGAGAGCAAAACAGTGCTCTAAACCAAGAAAATACCAACCTGCTCTTCTCTCACTGCTGCAGGGCTCACTCCCATGGCTGCACAGCCTGTCTGCACCACAGCCGTGGTTGCCTTTCCAGGATGCTTGCCTGCCTGTGGGCAGGGCCGGATGGCAGGAAGCCACCCCATGCCAGGCTGACATGAACACCAGCACCGTGACAGTTCAGCTGCCGCTTCAGCTAATGCAGAGATGCCAACCATTGTCATTGTTTCACCTTTATAGTGAGTAATGGAAAGTACCTCGAGGTCTTTTCTGTTCCTTTCGCTCCCTTCTCTGCAAAAATAACTAGCACAGCACGTGTCTGGCTGCTTCTTCACCATTAACAAAAGTTCCTGTGCACTCGCAGCCCCTTCCATGGTGCACTAACTCTTTCCCTGCTCTTTCCCCAGGGAATAAACCCCTGCTCCACAGCCAAGTCACCCTGCCAAAATGCCTCCTTGCCTTTACTGAGGTTTGTCACAGCACTTGTCCTGACAGGTGGATCACTGCTAAAGACATCCAGCCACCATTTTGGCTACCGTGGAGAAGGGCTGGAGGGCAGTGCAGCAGTGATTACCTGCTCTAAGAACCCTGCAGCAAGGTGCATATCAGCAGAAACAGAAGCAGGTCAGTGCTTGACTCTGTGTAGCACCAGCGGGATGTGTTGCATAGATACACAAATACAATTCAGTGAGTCGCTCGGGGATCTCTGCACATCCAGCCCTTCACTGCCGAGCCAGACGCTTTCAGCAGATCCATGATTTCTACCTGCTGCAGAGGGGGGAAGGAGGCTCAGAGCTCCAGTTGGGCTGGGCATATGGCCATTCCTCCTGAGGACAGGGCTGTGCTCTCATCTCTCCTCCAGCCTGGCAGGGAGGAGGCCTTCTGTTCAAGGCAGAAGGCTACACCCAGTTTTTCCCCTCTGCAGCTCGCTGCTTCCAATCACACCCTTGCTGGAGGCCAACCTCATGTTCCCTGCTGAGCACCATGAATCTGCAGGACTGAGGCCAATAATACTGTGGTTACTTGCAATAATGACACTGGGAAGAACGGAGGAAAAAACATCTCAAATGGATTAACAAAGTATGTATGTCTGGTCTGTACACAGCCTATGTCTGCTGTCTTGCATCACTTAGTGGTGTGAACAATATGTTCCCCTCATAATTCTGTCATTGTATCTCAATCCCAACCCATAACTTCTTCTCCCTCCTTCCCCTCCATTACTGTACTCCCAGAGCAGGGAGGGAAAGCTCCCACATCTGTGGTTATTGTATGGTGCGGAAGAAAGTAACTTTTCAAACTTACAGTATTTTACAAATACCAGAAATGTGAAGTATGTTTTGAAGCACTAATCAAGCTTTGGCATCTCTCTGCTGAGCAGGTCACTATTATTATTACCCTTTGAAAAAGAAGACGATATAGGGCAGGCAAGGTTGAACTTTTTTCCCCAAGCTCACACAAGAAATTAAGTGGGCTAACCAGGGAAAGCATACAGTTTTTATGGTTCCCAGTTCTGTGCTCTAGCCACATGGTCTACCTTTCCCTTTTCCCTGTCCTCTCAGTTTGCCATAACCCAGTGCTGGAGGGCAAAAGATCCCAAATAACACAAACTTATCTACAAAACATTAATGTGGGAATCTGAAGGCATAGTTCATTTGCTTAGTGCAAGCAACTCTTTTACCCCACGTCCATCATGCTGTGCTTCTGACAGAATTTATCTTCAGTAATGAAAGTAAGATATGTCACACAGTGTGGTATACAAGCCATTTGAGGATAATGACTTTGGGGAAAGACAGGCCTCAGAGAGATGTACTCATCACAATTTAAAGAACTGCAGTGAATTTCTATTCACATCAGTAAATCCAGGACTTTCTTTGCAGGCTCTAAACCAAATCCTCCATCCATGCAGACTCTGATATGTCACTGGGTTCCTCTTTTCCTTCCCTTGCTTTCCAGCTATTTAGAGGAATTTTAAAAGGCTGCCTCTCAAAGCTGCACCAAACATCCTAAAGATAGGACTGTGTAGGTCAGCATACAGAAATGTCATGTTCCTTCCATCATCTCTGTACCTACACTGTTTCCAAAACATTCACTTGCCCAACACAATGTAATGTGGTTGCAAAGAGCTTTACAGACTCTGGACTAACACCAACTCCCCTCCTGCATAATGGGAAGCTGATGAACAGCACATCTGCACAGATCTACTCCTGCCTTTCCTGTGCCTTCATATATTTACTCGTGTTTCCACAGCTCTTTCTAAAAGAAACTTGATTCTTGCTTTCGTGGCTGTGTTAACATGACACCAAAACCTGCTCCTGCGGCAGTTTGCAGGGGAATGAGGATGTCATGCTGACACATCCAGGGCTTGATCTGACAGCAAACAAGGATTGCAAAATAATAAACCTTTGGTTGGAATGGGTTTGGCTGGGAGGAGAAAGCTCCTCTGGCTTTCAAGCACATGAACTCTCATGTGTTCAATGGAGACTGGGGGGCAGGGGGGGCAAAAGCTGCTGGGGCTAGGAAGATGGCAGAGGCTTTTATGGTTTATACCATCAGAAGACTTTGCCTCACACCTCCTTCACTCCCCAGTCTCTGAACTAAGTCAGGTCTAACCCTTCTAAAGGTAAGCAGCACTGGTTTTATGCTGTCTCAGACCAGACATTTTGAAACAGAAGGCTGACTGCTGCCCTTCACTACCTTTCACTAATCCACCTGCCAGTAGTCTCAGACACAGCAGACAGAGGGGCTTGTCTCCTTTTGTCACCATATGCATGCTTTTAGAGCACACAATGACAATCAGGACAAAAATACCACTGGGATTTCATTGTATTGTGCCGATGCAATGTAATTTGGCAGCACACAGAGAATGCAGCAGAAAAACAGCAGGGAAGATGATGATGGGAAACCACACACTCAGGCTGCAGGAGTCAGAAGTCAGTTTATGTACAGTCCTGGGAGCCAAAAGCAAGTGGGACATACACACATGTACATGGCATGCACATGCACAGACACACACACACAGAGCTATGGGAATTAATCAGGAGTTGCAGGAAGCATTTGAGCACAGCCACAAATGCAGAAATCAGTAGCTTATCTCCTAGACCCCTTAGAAGGAGGGGACTTGAGGACAGGAGTTGTAACTCTGCATAACCACTCCTTTGCTACCCTGATCTGGAGGCTGCTGACAGAATCGTGGTGCTGGCAGAGCTCATGCAGATATCAAAAAGGCTACAAAAAGCTCAAACCCAGATTTCCTGTGAGACAATGTGGATGGAATTCTTGATTACTACGTGCATTGCAATTATTTCCTGTCTCTGAGGAAAAAGGAAGCATCTCTGGGGAGGCAAAAGCAAGGGAAAGGAGTATGGGAATTGCTGCAGGGGGATCTATAGGTAAGGCATCCAAAGGGAATATCACATGGTGAGACTAGGGAGGTGAAAACCTTAATAGGTGAGTTTTGCACCAGTAATGAACAGATTAATGGGTTCTGCTTCTCTTACCACTTACTGTCTTTTCCATGAGAAAGAGGTAATACAATTTGTATTGCCTACACTGAGTTTGGGAGACAGCTGTGTTAGACAAACACCTTTCCATACAACTTTTACCTTGGGTCACCATGTTTTCCCCAAACTCATGCTGAGGCTGTGCACACAAATGCCATGCCCCCAGTGAAGAAGACAAAAGTGCTCATTCCCTTCTTAAAGGAAAAAAAAAAAAAGGAAACAATGTTTTCACTTTCACACTAGCAGCAAGCAGCAGGCGAGAATCAAGAGGTGCTAAGAGATGCAAGCATGTCCTTTCCAACAGATACCTTCTTCTTCGCCAGCAATAAGTCCTGGTAAGCATTCGAACGCAGAAAGCGCGCGTAGCTGTCACTCTTCATCAGCTTGTAAATGTGCTCCTGTGGGACGGGAGGGAACGAGAGAATTGTTATCAAACCTCATTTAGATATCACAGGGACTTAAAACACAAAGAATTGGAAGGAAGAGAGACGGATCAGAGTTGTAATTAAGTCTGCTATTATTGATTATCTGTATTGTGGTAGTGTACGCCAGGTTCATCCTGGGGCAGGACCCTATTCTGCCCGGGGCTGTGTGAACACAAAACAAGAGATGGCCCTCACCCCAAAGGCTGGCACACATTATTGGCTCATCAGGATTATTCTGCAAATACTGCAACTCTCTGAAGTCCTCAGATTATAAGAAAGTGCCTACCCTGGAAAGAAGAAATAAACACCAGAAATTGTCTCAGAGATTAGGTTTCATTTTACCAGTTACAGATACTGGAACAATCACCCAGCGCTCACTTCCTGTTCATGGAGGGGAACTGATACTTGCACACATTTCATCTCCACTTTAGACATGCACTCAAGTAAGCCAACATGTTAATGTCCTGCAAAAGCCCCTATCTGTGGTGACTATGCAGGGAAGTTATATCACTAGCTCTGATGTAGATGGATACATCATATGTATAAAGTTACATTAGATGAGTCTCTCTCTTAGGGTCTTCTCTTAAGTCAAGGTACTTTTACCAGTTTGCTCTGAGAGCACTTACTATGTTTATTTTCAAATTTACAAAGTGGTGTTTCATTGCAGCAGAGCTTAATACATACCCTTTTCTAATTTCCTTGCTAAGCTTTGCTTTCCTGCTGAGAATCCCTTAACACAGTCAGCTTTTCTCCTAGTTATCCTTGGATTTACAAAAGATATTATCCCAAACACCAAGAAAATAAAATCAAAATACTTTGACCAGATAATGATGGAGAACACGCTAAAGGAGCTCAAGAGAAAAACAGACACCTTGGACCTTTCTCTTAGACTTTGCCCAAGGAAGCATTTTTACAGAGTTAATGAGCAGTTTTATCTATAGCGAATTATACAACGTGAAATCTTCTCTCCTGCCCTAAAGCCATTGTACAGGAAACTTTAGAAGAACCAAACCAGACAGAAGTCACATAGTTTATTTTGGTGTGTTAACAAGCCAAGCAGAATTCCCTTATCTTCACTATCATGGGTAATTAGCAATGAGCTGTCTTTACACAGAAGAACTGCTTAATTCAGCTTTCTTACACTATTTGGTGTAGTCCTATGAGGGCCGCTGGTTTTCCTTCGACACAGCATAAATGTATTCTTTGAGCTACATTCTGCTGTGGAACAATTTTTACTGGTTAATTTCCATACAGATCCTCATTTGTGCAGCACCATCTATCCAAAGGACAGCACAAGATTTTGCAATAGAATCGTTCATATAGAGCTATTTAGCAACTGTCACCCTTCTTGCTTCAGAAAAAACCACATGGGGCACAGTTTCATACTCCTTATGTACAGCACTACCATGAGATTTGACATCCAGCTGTGGGACATTTCTTCTATTTATGCAGGACAGAATGAGCCAAGTATGCCCTAAGATAAGAAGAGGGAAAATAATGCACATCATGGATATGATGATCAAAATGTTTCTATTCTTGTGCATGAATACGGATTTTGAACATCAATTCTCTCTTAAATACTTCAACTAGCATAAACTCAGGATTCTGTTGATTTAAACCCAACCACACCTCAACCAGTTTGCCTGTACTGCTACCTCTTAAGGTTTCCACAGAGACTCCATGTCCTCCTAATGAGCTGTTTGTAACTACCTGGGAAACAAACCCACCTAACTGGTGCTTTTCCAGGACCACAAGGAGACTGATGGGTAAGTGGGCACCTTGTAGCCCACCAACAGTAAAGGGCCTGAGGGGTCTCCAGAGCCTTCATCCTCTTTGCAGCAGCCAGTACATGCAGGGTGCTGGTGGGACAGGTGCTGAGGTGGGCAGGAAGGTGCTGTGGGTGAGGCAATATGGTGGGTGACAGGGATATTTACATTAACATTTTGCTAGACATGATTAATTTTTTACTGTCTTTGGGTTCCAAATGGTTTCTTTACCAGTGGTCAGACAACTGGGTCTGGTCTGCAACATGATGATAACACTTTTGGAAAATAACTTCCAGTTTTCATTACCACACAGACAGAGGCAAAGGAGAACATACGAGGCTGTTCAACCCACCTGCGTGCCAGTGACAACTACCATTCTTGCTCATGTCACGACAACTTCATGTATTTGACCTTAAAACAGTATAAACTCAGTATCTGGCAGTCAGAAGGAGAAAAAATTGCTTTGATCCCGAGATGAAATAAACCACAAGCTCCCTTCTTAACTGAAGCCCTTCCCTGAAATAGGACTATTGCACAGCCACAGCCCTGTTGCCACTGCAGTTAGCTAATTGGTATGAAGCATTTTCTCTGCTTTTCACATCTTGGAATCACTAAACAGCAACACTGCTACCTTTCTGCTGTTCACCACAGATATACTCAAACAGGGAATAACTATTCCTGGGCTTGGAATGCTAATGAAGAAAGAAGGTTGAGCATAGGAAAAGGAGGGACATGCATAGCTTCAGAAGCAAACTGTACTTTTTAATTGTAAGAATTCAAAGGGCTTGCTTTCAACAATCTCTAGACTGAAGGCATGAATGATACTCTAGTAATTTATTTAACAACACTGCATTTCTGAAGCACATACTGGAAATCTGAGCCCGTTGCTCAGATCAGCAAAGACTGCCTCCCAATTTGCAACAGTACAGGACAACTTGCATTGCTACACTGAAAATCCCTACTGAGACTGCACCATGAAGATTGTTAAAATTGTGGCTGTGTTGTGTGTCCGGCCCACTTATACACCAAATCTAGCTGCAGGATGGGCAAAGCCAGTAGCTGGAACATTTGTTTTGATCTGTAGCCTACTCTGTTCTTTGCCACCAAACGATTTTCTCTTATGCATTCTAGAATCTGCAACTTCCTAGGGAGAACCTACAGCTAGTGTTTAGCAGCTCCTCATTTTATAAATACATTTAAGGCTACTGAAGGTCTAACAGCTGCTCATATTCTTCTGTGGAAGCCTGAGCAACAGGCAGAGGTGTGGGCTTGGATTTAGTTGCTGTGTGCAACTTGTGCAAATTGTCTTTTCCTTCTCTGTCATGGATTTTTAGCTCACTTTGGATCATTGCAACCCACTGGTCTCTCACTTCTTATTTCACTGAGCAGCTGGTTTTTTTTCCCCCTTTTTATCACATGGTGAAAAGAAAGGACACCCACTGAAGACTGAAATCTTCCAGTGCAATGCACTTTATAAAGATGCACAATCTCCCTGACATTATGTGACAGTGATGGTAAGAAATTTGAACTTTTCCAACCTTATACTGAGATAATTCTCCATTTCGTTAAGTTGTTTATTACAACATAATGAGCTCACTACTGCTAGTTCTCTAAATAGAAAAAGGAAATGCACTACCTGTATAATTTTTAACAATGCAGCTGCAGTTCTGGACATTCCAGTCTCTTGCACTGTGAGCAGTCTGTCCAGAATCATCACTGCAACACTTCTTTACGAGTGCCATAGGAAATTTCTGTGCCCTATTTGCACAAGAGCAGGAGGATCATTTCATCTCCCAGCCATTGCCATGTACCACTTCCCAAGTATGGCTCAGTCTCACAGCTCCCTGGTCCAGCCCTAAGACAGCAGTCCTCTAGGGAGTTACATTGCAAACCCAAGGATTTAAAATAATCATCTAACAAAACTGCCCAAGTGATCCATTAAACCATTAAATAAGGTAGCTTATAAAACCAGGTAAGTGGCAGGAAAAAAATGCTTTTGAGATTTGGCCAGCAGTTGACAGGCATCACGTGTCCACTGGTCTCCCCTGCAGCCTTGCCAGCTCTTTCTGAGCACCAAGCTGCCATGTCAGGCCACTGCAGCGGCAGCTGCAAGTGGAGACAGGGACTGACTTGACATGTGTGAGTTACATCCTGGCAAGCTGGCTTTTTGAGCTGACCAGTCACTCAGGCCCTCACATAGCATGCTGCTGATGAGTGCTGGCTGTGCTGATACTCCCCTGTGACGATGGATGCACATTGGGAAATGTCAGTCTAACATGGAGAGTGACACAAGAACCTGCTTTTGTAATTGCAGTGGATTTCATCTTCAGGAAGCAAACAAATCCCTTAAAAGACTCCTGCAAGCAGAGTGGCTTTGCTATCAAACGTCCCCATGACTGTTGTTTCCCAGTTCCTGAACTGCAGCAGAGGCAATGAGATCTGTTTGCATCTCATAGTGAGAAAAAGGCAGACCCTCTTTTGTGTTTTATGCACCTGAATCACATCTTCCCCATGGTGGGGAAAAATATGCAGTGGTCCTGGGGGCTGTCCAACTTCACTGAGCATACTCGCTGTACCTGGTCTTCTGTCATGAGAGTTACACTTCAGACAATATAACCATTCCACCTGCCACAACCATTACATGATATAAAGAACAACAAACAGTATATTTAAAAGGAAGAAATGTTGTACCTTCTAGAAAAAAAGGAACCAATGAGATAAATCAGAAAAAAAATCTCTTTTACAATTATGTGAAACCAAAGGAAATCCCACCCCCGACAGCTGACAGCTTAAATGCAGGGAAATAAACCCTGATAAGGTTCAGCATCTCTTGGCTATTTTACTTCCACAAGCTTTACCTTTGGAAAGAGATGAAGGACAGGCTTTGTAAATTATTCCTGACAAGAGGGGAAAGGGGGAGGAAAAAATAAAGTTTGCAATCCAGACGGGAATGTGGGAGGTGGCTGAGATAGCAGAAACCATCTCAAAGCTGCACCTGCTCCAAATCGATGTGCTGCAATGTGATCTCAGGTCTCTCTTCCCCCTCACAGTCAAAGCACAGTGACCCTGAGGAGGGCACGGCTGCCAGATAAGCAGAACCTTGGGAACACTCAAAAAAATGTGGGAAAAAACCTGAATAATAAAAAATAATAACATCTGACTCACACAAGCCATGTGATAGATCCCAGGAATTATGTTCTCTGTTAAGAATGTTTCTTTTTAGCAGAAAACCTTGGTTCTTTCCTCTGATTTGTGTATGTGAGACAAGCAGAGAACTGGTGGTTAAACATCCATTCCTAATTCCACCAGTATTTTACCCATCTTGATATTCTGCGACAGGCTTGAGATTTTTTTGGAATTGTGAAGGCCAAGCACAATGTTCTCATGAACTCTGAACATCAGCTAGATTCCAGAAAGCCCTTAAATTTGAACTTGCTGATAGAAAGTTTTCCCTGTTCATGCCTAAACACAGCTGCAAATTTTAGATGATGATGGGGAATCAGGAGAAATGGCAAATTCTTTGCTCACTTCAAGCACAGGTTTTCCATTTGGCACGTTCATGGAACAGATCATCTTGACTACCATTACACACCACGTACAGAACAACCAAGTGATCAGGCCCAGCCAGCATGGGTATAGGAAAAGCATGTCCTGCCTGACCAACCTGATCGTGACCTGCCTGGTGGATGAGGGAAAGGCTGTGGATTAAGTCTACCTGGACTTCAGGAAAGCCTTCAATACTGTCTCCCATGGTCTTCTCCTGGAGAAGCTGGCAGCCCTTGGTTTGGAGAGGTGCATTCTTTGCTGGGTTAAAAACGATCAAAATGGCTGGGCTGAGAGAGTGGTGGTGAATGGAGTTACATCCTGGCTGCCAGCCACCAGTGGTGACCCCAGGGCTCAGTATTGGGGTCAGCCCAGTTTCACGTCTTTATTGATGACTTGGGGATCGAGTGCACCATCAGCCAGTTCACAGATGACACTAAGCTGGGTGTGAGTGTTGATCTGCTGGAGAGCAGGAAGGCTCTGCAGAGGGATCTGGACAGGCTGGATCAACAGGCCAAGGTCAATGGTAAGAGGTTCAGCAAGGTGAAGTGCCAGATTCTGCACTTGGGTCACAACAGCCCCAGGCAATGCTACAGGCTGGGGGCTGAGTGACTGGAAAGCTGCCCGGCAGGAAAGGACCTGGGGGTGCTGGTCTACAGCAGCTGAACATGAGACAGCTGTGCCCAGGTGGCCAAGAAGGGCAATGGCACCCTGGCCTGTACCAGCAGTAGTGTGGCCAGCAGGACCAGGGCAGTGATTGTACCCCTGTACTCAGCACTGGTGAGGCCACACCTCAAATCCTGTGTTCTGTTCTGGGCACATCAGTACAAGAAAGACATTGAGGTGTTGCAGCAGGTTCAGAGAAGGGCAATGAAAATGGTGATGGGTCTAGAAAGTCACTCATATGAGGAGCAGCCGAGGCAGCTGGGGTTGTTCAGCCTGAAGAAAAGGAGGCTCAGAGGAGAGCTTATCACTCTACAACTGTCTGAAAGAAGGCTGTAGCCAGGTGGGGGTCAGCCTCTTCTCCACAGCAGCCAGTGACAGGGTGAGAAGAAATGGCCTCAATCTATACCAACAGAGGTTCAGATTGGACATCAGGAGTAATTTTTCTCACTGAAAGAGTGGCTAAGCAATGGAATGGGCTGCCCAGGGAGAGAGTGGAGTCACCAGCCCTGGAAGTGTTCAAGAAATGAATGGAAGTGGCCCTTAGTGCTGTGATTTAATTGACATGGTGGTGTTTGGTCAAAGGTTGTACTTTACGATCTTGTAGGCATTTTCCCACCTTAATGATTCTATTCCATGATTTTTAGCTCATTTTGGGGGCTTTATACTAAGGCTAGATAGCTGTTGAGATGCACTTGAGCTGCAAGGGTCCACTTTGCCTTTCGTAAACTGGTCAGAAACCTCCTTGCTGTAGCTATCCCACTAACATTTTCTGGATTGTTTTGGAGCACTCCTTCACCCTGTCACCAACACCTGGTATTAACTAGTGAGAGCTGATTTGGAGACCCCTTTTGTATTGCAAGCATGCAGCTGAACCTCTGTCCAACTGCAAAGGAGATTTGCAGCATGTCAGACAAATCCATTAAAGGAAAAGGCCACAAGCAATGCAAAGCAGTAGATTAAACAACTAAATAAATAACGGCATACTGCAATGAATGCTAATATTTATGCTACCTGTATGCTTGGCACTGGGGATGAATTTACTGCAGATTCACACATGAGAGAGTGCTGCCTGAGTGAAGGCCTTGTGGCCTTCGCTGGAAGGATGGGAAGAGATGCCAGCTGAGAACCTGCCTGGAGTTTGTTTTTGGAAGAGCTGTCTCTATAGCACAAAGAGGACGTGGGAAGGAGAAAGCAGACGCTTCTGCAAGCACATGGTGTGTGACTGCTGCACCTTCCAATTAGACTTGGCAGCAGCCTAGTGCCTGTCTGTCGGCACCTCTGCTGTGCACAGACATTTGTGGCAGAGGAGCTGACGTTAACCCCTGTGCCAGCACACACACATACTGCAGTCAGCAAAACTTGCTATCTGCTAGGTTTTTAGAGATGTGTCCTGTTAACTCTGCTGTACTTTTCCCAGCTCATCCTCAAGAATCCTGTTTGACCAGCAGGACCCCCTACCACACCATCACCAGGATCTTCCAAAGAGCCAAAGAAAGGAAAGGAGATCTAGCCCTCTTTAAGCAGTTACTTGTGCCAAAACTGAATGCAACAATTTTTAGGAGCAATTATGATCAACTGCATTCAATCTAAATGATTGTGCTAAAATGCACTTAAGAAAAAGCAGTAAAAATTGCTGCATCAGCTCTGGAAGCTGAAGAAGTTGGTAGCAGGCACAGTTGAGATGAGGCAAACAGTGAAGAAGCTGCAGAAGAGACCTTTACGTTTGCCCTGATGGAACCTGATGGGAAAACACCAGTGGGGGTGAGAAAGCAGGGAAACAAGTATGTTTTATTCCAGGTCCCTTTAATGTTTCCAAATCCCCACTAAGAGCGCTTCTGGATCTGCTCATTCTGGTCTCTGCATTTAGGATTTCACTCTTCTCAAAAATGCTGTAGTGCCTGTTTGAGCTGCCTGCCTGCATTAACCAGAGTGAGCCCCTTCCCAGAGCCTCTCTGGTACCTGGCAGTGCTGCCATCTAGCAGGGCCAGGGGGGACTGGGTGCTCCAGCTGCTGCAGTACTGTGAGGTTTTCCTGGATTTATAGTTGGAAAAGAAATGCTTCAGGTTGCTAAGTGGCACATAAGGGTCTTGGCCTAAGTGTGAATAGCTCTGGAAAATCTGAGCAGTATCTTTTTTGCCACTCTCAAGTATTCAAGGGACATGATAATTTACACCAAGTTTTAGCTGGTGCATTTTCTTCACACTCAACCAAGTTGTTTTCACTACTAAGGGGAAAAAAAAAAAAAGAATTATTATCCTGTAATATTGTCTAACCTCCCTGCTAAACTAAAAAGCATAATTTTTTTTCAGCCCAGAAAAGAAATTACACTGGGCTGAAGGCACAGGAACGTAAGAAAGAGCCTTAGCAAGAGGGATAACTGTAAGCAATGGGAGCTCATTTTGAGTAATACACAGAAATCCTTTGTTTAGCCCTGTAGATACGTAGTTGGAAACACAATGTAAATCTTTCATGGAAAAGCACATTGATAAAAGTAACACATAAATTTAGCTATGGCTTCTCTGTAAAATGATGAGACAACTGGTTTGCTTTGTATGTTCAAACACAAATGTGAGGGCAGAGCTGTTGAGGGTCTATGGCAGACACAGTGCTGAGGACCAGAGGGAAAGGGTTGTTGACTGCTGTGCAGTTAAGGGGTCAGCCTGGAACTGCAGGAGGATTTAGTCCTAAATATAGCAAGGGCTATCCTGGGAGACAAGAGTGGGCTGCTGGGAGTCTAACGCCATATGAGCAGCTTTAGGTTTTGAGAACAATGATCATGGCTAAGAGGCTGATTCTCTCAATATGGGCCAAATCCTGGTTGCTGGCAAAAAGCCCAAGAGAAAAGGTTTTGCCTGGGAGGAGGGGACAACCTTCTGTAGCATTCAGGAGACTGGCATTTCTTTTCCAAACAATAAAACATGTAGGAGTAGCAGCAGTGAGGATGAGGTTTTTCCCTCCTGTGCATGCTGTGGTACAGCTATAAGGTGGAACTACTTAACCTTTTGGCCAACACCCTGACATCTGCCGGCTGTCCACAGCTTCCTCCTTGTTTTCTCTGTGAAAAATCCTGCCAAAAAGCTGAACCAAGGAGAGGAACATGCAGAACCCCTCACACAGCAGAAGGAAATTCTATTTCAGTGGGGCATTGAGTGTTCCACAGGAGATGGACATAGAGCTGGATACAGCCCTACAGAAACAAGCAGAACACAGCTTCTGAGTAAAGGTGGCTATGCTGAGATAGGGAACACCAACCCTGCTTGGATGCCTACCTAGAGAACATGTACTGGACAGATAAACAATTTTCCATGCCTCACCAACATTTTGACTGTAAGATATCTGCTGCTATGTCATCTTGGGCTGCCGTTAAGTGGTTGAGCTCAAGATCTCAGAGTCCAAATGTATATTGAAATCTTTTAACTGTTTGCCAACAAACCCCACCCTGACAGCCCACATTCATACCTGCTGTGGGCTGAGCAGAGGTATGAAATGCATTGCTGATAGATCTTCCCAGGGATTTTTTTCTCAAATTTTTAATTAGGAGTGTGAACACTTAAAAAGGTAACAACGCCTTAAAAAAATTAAATACCACAATGTTCCTGCAGCAGACGGATTTAGTAGGAAGAGACCATAACCCCACAGTCCATGAGAAGTGGACTCCTGGAGTTCTGGCTTCTTGATTAGATGAAAAGATGCACTTGCAAGCACTTGCACTCCCTATTTGGGAGAAAAGAAACAGTATCAGCAGCTCCCTGACCTTCACGTGAAGAGGAAATTTTTCTTGCTCTGAATCTGACATGCAGTTGTTCCTTGCTTTCAAGAAGCACAGTGCACACTACTGACACAAGAGTCCCAGTCTCAGTGCTGAATTCAATTTTTGAGCAAGCTAGAGACTTTCCCATGTAATCCATCTAAAGGTACTTTTTGGAGGTAGGAAATGTCTGGCACTGAGGCACTGTTAATACTTATGCACGTAGTTTTAGACAGCTTGGCAGGATCAGCACCCTGAATAACAGGCAGACTATTGTCCTGTGGGAATATGCTGACTGTTCTTGTTATCCCATTCCCATGATCTTTCATTTGGAGAGATCTGTTTCCTTCTGTCACTGTGTCTGCAAGGAGAGAGGTCGCTCATGACTTTTTCCTGGCCCTTTTTCTGCCTGTGTGTGACAGAAGGACATTAGCTTAGACAGTAGTTTGATCCCTGATGCCTTCAGAGACAGAAAGGGGAGACAAAGGCTGGATGGTAGATGCTTTTCATATAACATGACTGCTAAACCACAAATTAAGATGGAAGGCAGAAGATAAAAGAAGTACTTTCTGATGTGCAGTGCATGTGTACATTTTGAAAAAAACTCCCAACAAACCAAAACAGGAAAATAATACCACGAAGTATCTGCTCCTATGTAAACCTCTGCTTCAAGTCTTTTGTTTCCTGCTTTGCACAGCATCAGGCACACCAGCATAAGCCTCCACAATCACTTCCCTATTTTTGCTCCAGACACTTAACTACTCTTCAGACTGTATTTGTGGGCTCTTGATTTTAGATTCTGTTTGGTTGTGGTTGTTTTGTGAAAGCCACAAGGACTGGAGCTTGCACTTTTTCTTCTAAGTGTAACAAAGACACAACAGTGAGACTGTGTGTTTCCTACAGTCACCATAACCCAAATAGGAGGAAGAGAACCAGAGTGCAGTGTTAGGAAGGATTTTCTCCTCCAGTCCCACAGAATCAGAGCCAAAGAAGGAGAAGGGAATAAAGGTCAAGTCCTTGTGCAGTCCCTAAACTCTACAGAAAGGTGCAGGCTGTCAGAATTCTCCAGGAGCCCTAGGCACACCATTCATGTATAAATACTGATGCAGTGCAGCAGTGCTTTCAATTCCCCACAGCGCAGGCTCGAGGTCTCTGAGCAGCACTGGCTCAGGTGGACTTGGTCCCCTCTTGGAGGCAGAGCACCTTGGTCTGTCCCATGTCCCCTTGCTGGCTGCCAACCAGAGCAGCTTTGCTGTTACCCTGATTCTCCAGCCTTAGTCATTGTCCTTTACAGGCACACATGTAACTGGGGTGCCTGGGCAAAACTTTAAGAAAATATGATTAATGGTTCTTCAAGTTCTTACATGAAAGATGATACAGACACACAATGAATGATTATTTTCACGTTTCCCTTCCATGCTGTGATTTTGCTCCAGACCTACAAATGGAGTGCTGTATGCCCACTGAATAGATACCAGGCCTTTCACATCCTGTACATGCTAGAAAACACAAACTCAGGAGAAGTCACCCCTCATTTTCCCTTCTTGGTAAAAAATGACATTTCGCTTCCAAGAGATCCTTGCTTAAACTTGGAGTTTGGTTTTGAATTCAATAGGATCCTGTCAAGTTCTGTCAACACCTTGAACTTCCTGATACAATTAGAAATGCAAACTGATGACTGACCACTGATGAATCCTGCAAGGACTCCTATCTCTACCACAGTCCAGAACAAACTGAACTACACCTGGGGCAACTGAGAGCATGAACTGGGCTCAAATCTCAAGATTAGATTTAAGGAAGAAAGTTTTAAAAATGAAGATAGTGAAACCCTGGCCCAGATTGCCCAGAGAGGTGGCGGATGCCCCATCTCTGGAAACATTCAAGGTCAAGTTGAACAGGGCTCTGAGAACCCTGATCTAGCTGAGGATGTACCCTGCTCATTTCAGGGGAGCTGGACTAGATGAACTTTAAAGGTGCCTTCTGTCCCAAATTATTCTATGTTTCAAATCTGGGACAGGTACATTTCTGGTTTGAGCTGGCTAGAATTTAGCATTATGGTCTAAATCTGCCCTGGAATTAGGCAAGGATCTGCAAAGAACAGTTAAAATCCCTAACTGAGCCTGGATTAGAACTGAATTTCCCTGAATCATCTTCACAGAAACAACAGCTGGTTAGTTCAGGTAAAGGAATGTAGATCAAAAACTATTTCATTTATTAAAGAATAAAAATAAAGAAAGAAAACAGGAAAGAAATTCCAAAGGTAACTGTGTGGCTTACCTTACCTTGGTACACCTGTCTATGAAGTGTACCAGTAAATGTAGGCTAAATGTCCCTGCAAACATCACTGTGAGGAAACACAGTGCATCCTGGTGATATTGGCTCCCAACACTAAGGGACTCAGGAAGGGATTAAAGATTTTCTGAAGGCAAAAAGATATTTCAGGGGAGGCAAGAGATGCTTGATGGGAGTAGGGGGAGAATAGTTAAAAAACTAATAACATGTTGTTCAGATAGACCATAACTGTCACACTCAGAGCTCTGTGTTCCCATGTAAAGATGAATTACTTGGCTGTCAGCAGCTTCATTAGCCAAAAGAGGCCATTCAGATGGACCCAAACCTATTTACTTTCTAGAACTGGTGGTGCCTGCTTCATATTGCAGGGCCCCACACTGGTTGTTCAGTGATGCTGATAACTCCTGTGGGAGCTTACATCCTGCTAAGTACTTCACTGTTTAATTGAACTGACCTTTCCTGACGATGCCCCTTGTATTTAAAGCTCCTTTTCTCCACAGTGAAAATGGTTTGATAATCATAATATTTTACTCAGAGGACAGTTGCTTAAGAGCAGAAAATAATCAGCTAAATTGGTAGGCTCCCCTCTGGAGGGGCCCAGCACTAAAATGGCAGAAGGTGCTGGGGACCAAGATAGCTGGCAGAGCTGACAATGAGGACAGAGCTAGGAGCAGCACTGGGCTGCTCAAGGACACAAACAAACTGGACAGCTGGGGAGGGGAGTGCAGGCTGAGCCAGCACAGCACACTCTGCTCAGAGCTGAGATGTGCTGGCACAGCTTGAGCTGGGCACAGGGTGGGCGATGGCACCTGTGGGAGCCACAGCAGGAGGGGCAGCTCTCTGCAAGCCCAGCAGTGCAGGACTGTGCAGTGCAGCAGCCCCAAGGGACACATAGCACAGCAAGTGCTCATCTTAAGCTGAGATGGGGAAATGGCAAAACACTTGGATTCCATCTCAGAGAGGGGCCTGAAATAATAAATGCACACCAAATTCAGTTTTGGATTAGGAGTGCTGTGAGGTATGAGATTTGGAGCTGAGGTTTTCTTAAAGAGAGGAACTTTTTGCTTTCAGACCATGACTAGCCTGGGGACAGAGGTTTTAAGTGAGAGGCATGTTTGCCAAGAGCCCCTTTTCTCCCTATTTTTATCTAGGCTAGTTGCCTTACCAGATGGTTGAGCAGCATCTGGGAGAGCTCTTTGGGGCTGGGAGCCAAGGTTGTGCAAAGAAGCACATCAATGTAGACTGTTAAGCACCCAATAACAAATGAGGCTTTGCTTTCAACTTCCTGTTAAAAAGCATCTGCTGGCCTGGATGTGCTCTGCCACACCTTGCCCTTCCCAAGTACAGAAATGTGTCCATTTACAGTGCTTTTTATACAGAATTGGCATTTTGTGGATCTCTCAAGTCATGACTAGAGTGCCACATCACCTTCTCCCATTTATCCACTGCAGGAATATCGAACTAATTTTCTCAGATCTGCCAACACTTTTCCTTCCCCTTAGTGTCTCAGACCTGCAGGCATTCAAAGAATGTGCTGTTGAGTAAACTAAATTTTTTCTCGTTCTTTACTTACAAGGACATTTCAGTTGTTCTCCTCTTTGTGCTAAAGCTACACAGGACAGGTCAACACTCAGGTTTTCCCCTCCCACAGAGGGTGTTTTGATTAGTTGTATCTGGTTGAGTCCCTACGAATGTGGGATGTGTGGGAGCTCCCGTGGGCTCCTGGTGCCAGGGTGCTGAGATAAGGCAGCTGCTGCAGATTCATGGACAAGAGCCTCTGTGGTGGCAGGGCTGACCTGCAAGAAACACCACAGCAGTATCTGGGAGACTTACAGCACCCTGGGGAGATCTGCACTGGCTCCCATGAAGTGGATATGCAAACAAAAATGTCCCTTCTCCAGGATGAGCCAGTAAAAACTCTACTAGGGCACTACAGCCTTCAGCAATGTCCTGCTTCTTCCTGCTTTTGTTAGAACACCTTCTCAGCTACCCAGTCAAGCAGTCACAAACAGCTTGCTTGGCCTTTGGAGAGCAACCAGAAGCCCATTGTACAAGAAGGTAACTGGGTTCACCTTCCACATGGTGCTATCCTCTCTCAGCATAGATTCAATCTCCAAAATAACCATAGCTGGCCCTGAGGGTCTGCCTTTGCCTTATATTTCTGTGTCCATGAACCACAACAGATGAATTGAGGACATCTGTCAGTGTAAAAATCCACTGAAATAAAATTAACCCAAGCAACTAAAATTGCAGTCTAACTGCCAGGGCTCCAGCTTGATTTTATCAACTCCTCTTTGAATGGCAATTACATTGTGAACTGATCAGTTCAAGGCTAAATCCTCTGTGTCTTCTTCTAATTAAATACTCATTGTCTAAATATTCATCTTATTCTTAGTACTTCTACTTATCAATTTAATCAATCCCCCCATTATTCACCTATCTACTTTAGCCTGCATTTTGGCATCATCATTTTTTTCAGGTGATGCAAGAAGTTCTTTTTCACTACATCTTAGCCAAAATGTCTTCATACTCCCGTATTTCTCAGCTTTAAAAAGGGCATTTAAGTTGCCTGATATTCACAGGAGACTGCCTTGAAACTTCCTGTACATTCCTTCTATGCTGGCCCCAAGGAGCAAGACTGCATTCAGGAAAATAGAGTATTTGATGCTGGTTTGAAAAATTCATTGCCTAACCTTGTATAAGTGGTCCACAACATCTCCCCCGAGATGAAAACATTTTCTTAGTGGAGTATTTTGAAGAATTGTCTTTGAATGCCAATTAAAAAAAAATCCCAAACCCCAGGAATTCTTTTCAGTGCTGTTGGTTTTACTACATCTTGTGATAAAAACAATTATGAGAAGGATACCTTTTAATTGTGTCCCTAGTAATGTTTCCCAAATGGTCCCTTCTTCCTTTTTCTTTTTTAAAAATTAGAAAATTTATTTTTACTTTCCAGAAGGTTATGCAGCTTTACCCTTGTTGTAGCAGTTTTTCTCAAATTATCTGTTTTCCTCAAGGCATTTTCCATCTACAGTTTATCTGTAAAATTTCCCTGATAAATCTGGAGCCTTAGGAGGGAAGGATTAAGCTCACTGCATTGCCTACTGTCCTATCATTATTCCAAGGTATTGTCTTGTGGACAAATTTCTAGCTGTGTTGGAGGGAGCTGCTGCATTTGGGGTTTGGCAGGGGGATATAATTAGCTATAAATAAATAAAATATAGAAAAAGTGTATTATCCAGGGTGTTGATATGACATTGGCCATTCTGTAAATATGCCAGACTTTGGTGACAGGTAGCACAGACAGACAAGCTGAACTGTGTAGCACTCTTGCATCTGTGCTTTCTCTGAGACATGGCTCCAGCTTGCAGCACCTTGCAGATTTTGGAACATTTGTTCCCAGAGGAGCCTTAGCCTGTTACAACAGATAGAGTCAATGAAAATATCATTTACCCAGCTTGAATAGATATCCTCAAAGTCACTTCAAACTGTGTATCTCCTTTTTCTTTCAAGTGAGCAGTGACAATGTGAGAGTGGAATACCATATTAAAACTGAGAGTTTCATTAGCAGTAGTTCCATAAAACCAAAAACTAACCTGTGCATCTTCATATGTGTATCTCCCTGGGTCTTTGACATTTTGGCTTGTTTTCTCATAGCTGTGGGAATCCAGGTTGATAGCACTTTGGGCCCCAGGAGCTAGAAACTCTTGCCAGATTTCTTCCACTCTGGTGGTCACATCCTGTAAAGGTTGTTTTTTGAGATCTTGGACAGCCAACCAAAACCTGTACTAGGCAAAAAATTAAAAGGGCAGAAAAGAGAAAAAGAGAGAAATCTATGTAAGATTTTGTGAATAAGCCTAGGCAGAGTCCTAAAGCAGACATAGAACTTAATCCTGCATCTGTTAGAAGCCACAGGAGACTCTCCATGTAAGCATGATTTCAAGGGGAAGGGGTGATGTACTTTACACCAACCCCTTATATATTTTGTCTAAGATCAGAACACTGACTTTAAGAAGTGATACATTCTTATTCAAACTGCCCCTGCAGAAGTGTCAGATTAGGTATGCAAACAGGCAACCTCCAGAGCTGTGCAGCTGGAGGAAAGGACAAAGCTCTGCCTCCCACAGCCCCGCTGCAATGGTCATTCCTGCTGCAGGATTGGTCATCCACAGGGGATGTAAAATGAAGAACAAACTTAACATTCATACCATTTCCAGTGTGAAGTTGTAGCAATGCCACTTAGAGAATTTTTTTTTGTAAAATGACCAGCATTCAGATGGATGCCATGAGAAAAGATAACTCTTGTCATGTCATACTCAAATTTTACAGGGATATTTTCTTGACTAGGCTATGCTTACACACTAAAGCAAATTCATAAACACTGAGAAGATCATCTCTGTGATGACTAAGGACATAATCCATACCCTGATCTGTGAAAACTAAGACCACAGAATATTTTTGCAAGAGTGACATACATGTCTTTTGTCTTTTACCCTAGGAAAAACAAAAGATGTTTTCTTGGTGGTGCTAGTTTTATTTATTGCTGAAAGAGATATGCTCTTTCAGGTGATTATTCAGAAGATGCACAGTGCTCAGTAGCCTTTTGTTTTGGTAAACTCTATCTTCCAGCAAGAAGGTATCCCTGAGGGTTATCTGCCCTGAGTATCTGGGCCCTGCAACCTGGTTGAGCAAGCACAATAGTGCTGAGGGCTACAGGGCAAACAGGTACAGAAGGCACCTTTGCAGCCACCTGCAATAACCAGCTCTTTCCCACCCCCTGGCAAAGGTGCCCATTGTCCAGGGTGACAAGGAGGGCAGGGTTTGCTTGGCTGTCCCTGCCCTGCACTGCTCTTATGCACTCCCTCTGCTGGGCAGACTGTGCAGAGGGGACAGGGATTGTCCGGGTCACTGCTTCTTCAGGGCATCTGCAAGAGCTGCACAACTTGGAAAATCCTGTGTCTCCCTCATAAACCATTTAAACTCTAAACTGAAGTCCTGATTTCTCACCCCAAATGATTCAGTGGTGTCAGTGTGCTTCCACTAAGGCAAATATTCCTCCGTGGTAGAAGGAGGAAGATAGAATCTGTCCCAAACAAAAATCCTGATGGCAGTGAGGGTAGGTGGAGGAGACAGCAGTCTGGTGACTCCTGTGCTGTTCCTGACCCTTTCTTTTTTAATGGCTGCAGGCAGTACCTTAACACTGTGGAATTGGTGGTGTTATTGCAAGCAAATGAGGCTGCTACCCCATTTAGCCTGGTATCCTACCTGCAATAGAGGCAAACAGTTAATCGGGGAAAAAAATTATACCCACACTACGTGGAAGGCCAGGCTAAATCCTCCTTGCTCTCTGCTGCTTCTTCCCGGCCATCAGGGGGCTTTCTGCTGCAGCCCTGACTCACCCAAGCCACCTGACAATATTCCTTCATATGGTTTTCTCATTTCATTGGCAGGCTCAGTAAAACAGACTGGGCTACACTCAGTACCTGTAGAGTCACATACTTGTGGTTCTAACACAGTGACATTTGATTTTATAAACTGAAATAGAGTATCTGGCATTGGTGGAGTGTGCATGGCTGGTCCTTTTCCGTCTTTGAGAGTTTAGGTACACCTGATATTCTGCCTTGTCATTTGATCAGTGGCACCCCCACTTATCCTATGCATGCAGAGAGTAAAGGGTGGCACTCACAGTGCAATAACCTGATGCCATATGTGGCTTCCGTTATTTGGAAATACTTTATCATCCAATTTCAGATGTAATGGGAACATGTGAATGCAGAAGAGGCTTAGGGAGAAAAGATGCTAATCATTCCAGAGTAGCTGGGACACTTCAGACAAACACTTGGCTAGAGAGAACCTTTTCTTCTGGTTTATCTTCTGCCCCTGGAGCTGGGGAGGCAGGCTGGGAAAGCCTGCTCATGAGAGAACTGGGAACACTGTGAAGTGACAGCTTGCCAGAACAAGAGCACCATCCATTTTAATAACCATTTGGCTCAATCTGAAAACCAACCAACCAGACCAACCTGACAGTAACAAGAACAAACTCTTTTTACTGCAAGCAATTGCAAATTCATGCCCAAGGCTGGATGTCCTCTTCAAGGCAAAGGGGAGTTTTGTCTTGGTAAAAATTTCAAAGCTATTCACTATAGCTGGCATCTAAAAATCAAGTAACATCAAACAGGGGTACCCAGCCCCACAGCTTCAACTCCAAGGCAAATTCTCTGCCACAAGGAATCATCCTGAAGCCAATGCATAAGCAGGGCTTCCTATGGGATTTATAGCATTTATAAGAGAGAAGCAGGTATTTCTGCTTAGGAAAGGAGCCGACATGCAATGACCGAGCTGGAATTTCTGCTTAATTATAAAGTGCAAATGCACTCCCTGAATCACTCCTGCAATTTCTGAAGCACAAGCCCAGCCCCAAGTTCACAAGGAGTTAAGTGAAGATCCTGCATTGTCTCCTCTCCTTCTGTAGGAGACAGATGTCCAGTGGACACCTCTTGCACAGGGCAGGGGAGAAGGGAGATGTCCTTGTGTGTCCTCTCCACAGGTGCCCTTTAAGCACAGCAGGACAGGCACAGGGACTGTCTGCACAGAGGGAACAGCAGCACTGAGCACAGGTTCTTTGTCCTTTATAAAACAGCATGTAAGGACTGGAGAAGGCTGATAATATGGTGCCCTAAAGTGTTGTCAGTGGCATAAACCATTCCAGCCTCATCCAGCTTGTAATTAAACTGCTGTCACTTGCAGAAGATATCCTACAATGGCATTTATCCTTCACAGCTCCCCCAAGGCACAGAGAGCTGCTGGACCTCAGTGTGTGTGCTCTGCCTCACTGCAGGGCACTGCAGAGATGCTTGGTCACTGCTGTTCAAAGATGTCCCCAGTGAAAAGGCTGCTGGGGAAAGACAGGGTGAGTAGCGGGGGAGTGGTTGCTTCTGAGGTACATTGTAAAACAAAAATTAATTTAAAATCCTGATTGGGAGGCAAAACATGGATGACTCCAGAAACTGAGAAACAACTGCTGAGACGAGCAGTGTCGTATCCCCATCTTGGGGGTGGACACAATACTCCTAGCTTGACAGTGAATTCATCAAGTGACAGTCTGAGGTTGGAATCCAAGCACACTTCTCTCCTTGCCTCAGTGGTTCCATGCCAGTATCCCATGCCCCTCTGGTCTTACACATCTAACCATTCAAATCTTCTTCCATTCAACAAGAAGTAACTTTGGACATCTCAGCCAGGAAATGAATGAAAGCAAAAGGTAAAAAAAAAAAATAAAAAAAATATGCAGTTTAGACAGGGTCAATATTCACATCTTTGTGTTGTTTAATGGTCAGATCCTTGGCATGGTGAGCTTGCCATAGTCAAGACCAACAAAAACCTGTGCTCGGTGAGCAAGCTGGGGGCAGGCAGGTGCTGCAAAGCTGCACGCTGGGGCACTGGGGACCTGCCAAGGAGACCGCAGTGCCGGCGGGGACGGGGCAAGCGTCCCGCAAGCCTCCCCCATCCCCTCCCCCGCGGTGCCCGCCGGCGTCCACGGTCCCTCCTTCTGCTGCAAGGCCTTTCGGTGCTGTGGGGGCGGAAAGTCCCTTTGTCGCTGCCGCGGGGCAGCGCCCGCCGGCCGTGAGCAGCGCCCGCGGTGCGGAGCGCCCGGCCCGGGCCCGCTGAGGGGCCGGCACCGCGCCCGCCTCCGCCAGGGGCCCGCGCAGCGCGGGGCGGCGGCGCCGCCTGCCGGCACCGCCCGGCACTGCCCGCACCGCCCGGCACTGCCCGGCACTGCCCGCATCGCCCGGCACTGCCCGCATCACCCGGCACCGCCCGGCACTGTCCGCATCACCCCGCACCGCCCGGCACTGCCCGCACCGCCCGGCACTGCCCGCATCACCCCGCACCGCCCGGCACTGCCCGCATCACCCCGCACCGCCCGGCACTGCCCGCATCGCCCGGCACTGCCCGCATCACCCGGCACCGCCCGGCACTGTCCGCATCACCCCGCACCGCCCGGCACTGCCCCGCACCGCCCGGCACTGCCCCGGATCACTCGGCACTGCCCCGCATCACCCGGCACTGCCCCGCACCGCTCGGCACTGCCCCGCACCGCCCGGCACTGCCCCGCATCACCCGGCACTGCCCCGCACCGCTCGGCACTGCCCCGAACCGCCCAGCACTGCCCCACACTGTCCAGAACCGCCCGGCACTGCCCGCATCGCCCGGCACTGCCCCGCACCGCCCGGCACTGCCCCGAACCGCCCAGCACTGCCCCACACTGCCCCGCACTGCCCGCACCCGGCACTGCCCCGGATCACTCGGCACTGCCCCGCACCGCCCGGCACTGCCCCGCACCGCCCGGCACTGCCCCGCACCGCCCGGCACTGCCCCGCACCGCCCGGCACTGCCCCGCACCGCCCGGCACTGCCCCACACTGCCCCGCACCGCCCGGCACTGCCCGCACCCGGCACTGCCCCGGATCACTCGGCACTGCCCCGCACCGCCCGGCACTGCCCCGCACCGCCCGGCACTGCCCCGAACCGCCCAGCACTGCCCCGAACCGCTCGGCACTGCCCGCATCACCCGGCACTGCCCCGAACCGCCCGGCACTGCCCCGCACCGCCCGGCACTGCCCGCATCACCCGGCACTGCCCCGGATCACCCGGCACTGCCCCGCACCCGGCACTGCCCCGGATCACTCGGCACTGCTCCGCACCGCCCGGCACTGCCCCGCACCGCCCGGCACTGCTCCGCACCGCCCGGCACTGCCCCGGATCACTCGGCACTGCCCCGCACCGTCCGCACCCCGCGGAGCCCTCCGGTACTGGCACTGCCTCGGAACTGCTCGAGAAACGCTCTTTGTTTAGGGAACACGGGGTTTTGGGGTGGCTCGGTGTGTTTACTGCATATACCAGCTCTCCTGAACTTCTCCTTTCCTGATGAAGACTGGGGAAAGAAAAACTGGCAGCAAGTTTCAACCATTAGGAGTCATGTAGGATACAAACACTTTCTGCCGGTAAAACTCCTTCCCGGCGATCTCCATGTTCAACATATGCTCACAGGCAGTAAGGCCCAGGGCGCCTGCATCCATGCATTGCCAGCTCCACAGTGCATTCCCAAAAAGTGTCATGTGTTTCCCGCTGAGGTTTATAAACAGGTGTGCAGCCTCCTTTCCCTTCGGGTGAAATTCCCATGTCCCATATTCCCACTTTGCTGTTTCTCTTTCCAGCTGACACACTTCGAACTTGGGGAAAAAAATTCAATCCACCAGCTAAATGAATATCTGAGTAATTTCAAGATGTCTTGGAAGGTTCCTAGGTCATAAAAAAAAGTATAAATAACTCTCTGATGCCCTTTCTTTTCTTATTCTTTCTTATTTGTTTTGTTTTAAATTTGTCATTTTGTCTGTTATATTTTGGGTACTTCAAAAGTCACCCAAGTCAAAACAAATTGTAGATGAAAGATAACAACGGAGAGAAATAAGAAAACAGAGCAAGGAAAAGAGTTAAAATAAAAACAGAGAGAAATATACCCAACTGACTGGCTTTCCTGCTCCCACATAAATAAGGGATAGCCAGTAAATAAATAAGTTACAGGGCTCAGCCGAGCCCAGGAGACTGGTGGACATGATCCTGCAAGTTTATTAGAACACAGAAACACAGCTGGAAAGTGATCTGGGAGGTCATCGACTCTACTCTGCTGCTATCTCTGGCACCCAAGACCCCCACTGGGACCAATTTTTCTCAGCCAGGAAGAGATGGAAATACCCCACCACCATCAGCCCTGTGATTTGGGACTCGCACCACAAGGTGTAAGAGCAGAATTCGGTCCCCTTGCTGTATTACTGAATTACATTCATTTCAAGGCATTCTCAAGCACACACTTCACAAAATCTTTTCTAGTGCTACCATGAGTTTCTAGCTTTACTAGCAGTCAATTTCTCAGTTCTGCCTTAAATTCAACACAGTGGCCCATAAGACTCCTGCCAGTGTTAAACCTAGGATTAATCCCAGGATACTCCCAAAATCCCACTGATACTCCCAAGAGATAACACATCCCCACTGCAACAGTTCCAAGATCTCTGGGTAGTTACTGGGAAGAGAGTCCTGAAAAGCTTAATTGTGAATGTTACTTTTCTAGCAAGGTGCTAAATGCTGTGCTCTCAGAAAGTTCTTACACTTTCCCAGAGTGGGATGTGTCTAACTTAACTGTAGTTGTCTGCCAGGCAGACATTGTCATTTGAATCAGTCTCTCCAGGTTTATGATAACAGGAGACAGGTGCTTTACAGTGCAATTTAGGTGCCTTTAGTTTTGTTTACACTTAAAACTGAAACAAATCCTTCTCAGGTAATTCACTGACTCCTCTTCAGCTTTTTCTCTCTCTCTCTAAAGGGAGACTGGGTAAGAAGAAAGCATGTGTTTCCGAGCTGACACCTTAGGTGAGGCAGATCCCAACTTTGCTGTTGAGTGTAACTCGGATTTTGCCTGCACGTGTAAGCATCCAGCAGTTGCTTTCCTTTATGGTACATACTCCTAGTGAGAATTAAGGAGCTTTCTCTGCCTCACCTGAGCCCTTCTTCTCTCTAGCATCACTGCTAACAATCCACTCTATTCTAGTTTTCTTCATTAATATTTCTGCCTTTGCATCCTGTTATTTAAAGCTTTAAGCAGGCTTGCCAATGTATCCAACCAATATGAGATCATATTACCACATAAGCCAATACCATTGTAATGATACCATAAGAATGACAGCAAAGTTCCCATACTAAGAATGACACCACTGTCTTCCTCAGAGGATGCAGGATTTAACCTGTCTATGCCAGCCCACTGATTGGCCACCTCCCTTCACTGCATCTCAAAATCAAAGAGAATGTGCATCAGCAGGGGGAGCAGCTCTGACTGACTAAGGAAGGTACAAATTTGCCCTCTCATAATCAAACTTCCTCCATTTGTTTGAGTAGGATGAACATGGGGGATAGACACTAGTCATAAACCCTGCTGGATTTCATTAGCACAACTCCAGATTTATTTCAGAATGCTCATTTGAAGAGTATTTTAATACAGTATATTAATTTAGCACTTAATCACTACAATTTAATTGCAAGTGAATGCCACTGTACATAACTGCAGTAAGCATATGCAAGTTCAGTACCTGTTCAGCAATGGAATTTCAAGCTCATTTATGTAATTAGTAACACTCCCTTGTTTTCTTACAGGTTATCGTTCAGGTTTTTCAAAACAATAAAGTGCATTGAGTTTTCACTGTTTTGCTGCTGGCATGCTTTCTGTACTTCTCCTTGGACAGGGAAACCTGATAAATAGGATGGTAAGTTCCAATGTCATTAAAAATCACTTCCTGGGGAATTCCTCTTTCAGACCTTGCAGGCTAGCAGACTGCACTACAGTGACAATTGTTCACATGCTTTAGTAGTATTTGATTTCCTAAGTGAAAAAAGAATGAAAAAATCACAAACTAAAATAGGCTGTGGAATCAGGTTGTTATCTGGTGTAAAAAGAGAACATCAAGCCTGCTCACTACCAGCAAAGGCCAAAGCCAGGCTGACTGTTTGATCTCTGACAGCAGATTTCCTCAGCCCAAGAGCAGGCACAGCTCTACAGTGAACCTGCAAGCTTCCCTGCAAATGCTCACTCAGCCTTCTGGGACACGACTGACCCAAAAAAACCCCACAAGGGGGATTTTACCCATCCATGGGTAAAATGAGTCCCTTTACCCATCCATGCTGAGACACAACCACAGCACTGCAAAAAAAGCCTCTGCAGTGTTATTCAGACTGTAAAAAAGGTGGGGTTTACTGGCTCTCAGCCTGATGTAGGATCATGTGGGTATCTACATAATTTTTCATAATAAAAGCTTTGACTTCGTCACAACATGAGAAGTCAGGTACTCAGAATCCCCATACAGAGAGTCCTGTTGAGGTGAGACAAACTGTTGGATAGTCAGCACATGCCAAAATTAAAAGTAGTTGTTGCAAACCTGACTTGGTGACTGCCAATACTGCAACAGTTCTTAGCCACGTGATAACCATACTGTTTTCCTCACACAAGCCCCGTCACAAAGACACATGTAAATCCTAGATATTGTTAGGGAGCTCAGGAGTGATGTGCTGCATCTCATCACATCACACAAGTCTGCAAACCCTTGCATGAAGAAGACACCTGACAACGCTGGCTCTGCTAAGCACTTACGTAGGTCTAGTACAGGCACCTGCAGCAGTGCTATGGGCCAAATCCTGCCTTCCTCATCTTTATTCAAATGGGTGTTTTTAGCAGTTCAAGACACACCAAACATTACATTTCACCTATGCAAGAGAGTAGGATCAGTCCCATTCATTTAGTCAAGTCAGAAAAGGTTTCACCTGAGGTTTTCTGAGCTGAATTCTGATTCCAGGAAACGAAGGAACTGGTCTCGTCCTACTGGGTCCTTCAGCACCTCATCCATGGAGAAACCCCATCTTTTCACACGCTGCTGACTAGGTTCTTTGCTGTTTGGAGAGAGAAGGGGAAAAACAGATGGAATGTGCATCTCTGCCTGCTGTCCGAGCAGCTGCTGCTGTTTCTGCTAAGTGAAGGGAGGAAGATTACTAGATGAGATGTTGTTTTTTTCTCAAGATTTTTCAGAAATACAAGTTAGAAAATAACATAAAAAACCTATCAAGACCAGGTCATCATTATTTGCTAACAATACAAGTTAGCAAATATCATAAAAAACCCTATAAAGACCCAGGCAACTGGAAGACTAAATCATTACATCATTTGAATCATTAAAAGATGCTATTTGGGTGCTACATACATGGTGAAACAAGAGAGAATGGTAATGATATGATTTTCAGAGCAATTTCTGGTAGGTTTCATTTGAAGAACAGCATACCATGCCTAAATGATTATTCATTATGCACTTCTTGCATATCTCCTCAAATGTACCCTAGGATTTCTTATGCATCAAGGCAGAAATTTCCCAGCAATGTTCTCTGGGTCATTGGTGAGCTCCAGAGCATTTCCTTGTGTCTCACACAGTGCTGCCTGGTCACTTAGCTTCAAATTTTCAGATCCACATTTGCATTAGAAAAGCAGTTCCACTAAGAAGCAGTGCAGACAAAGTATCTAAAATGATTACTGGTTTGTGGTCTTTTATTTTTTTAGTGCCTCTGATTTTTGCAGGCTTAAGTCTCAGAGGATGAAAAAGCATCTTCCTCCTACTCTCCATGATCAGACTTTTATTTTGTGTCTCAGCTGGGATGCTGAGATGCAGCGGCACCCAAAATCACTAGCAACCTTTCTCCTTAATTATTTCTTAACACAGCCCAACTTACATAAGCTGTTGTTTGAATTGCCAGACATGTTGCAGAGATGCCTATGGGGAGAGGTAGTGCCTGGGAATCACGAGGATCCTATGAGACAACCTGCATCAGAGCGTAATCTGGGCTCACAAAGTGTTTGAGAGCTTCTGGTGTGATGGCGTCACACTATGAGACAACCATTAAAACACAGCTCAGCTGCTCACATTTGTGACAGCAGAGCCATTGTTAACAGTACATATCCATTAAACTATGTGTCTCGTCATGTCCACAGCCATTCCTAATCACGGAGCCTTAGGGGACAGTGGCGATCTGTGCAGAAGACAAATAAGCCAAAGGGGTAAATAAAACGCCTGCTTTCATTTTCTCTTGGTGTAAAGGCTAAGCAAAATTGATAGGCATGTCCTCACTCGAGGAGCAGCACACTCAGGATGGCTCCTCCTGCACTCCCTCGGGAGCCAGCAGTGCGGCAGACAAGGGTGCAGATCCAGCCTACTTGTTATGGGAACCAGTCTGGACACTGGGACATGAGAGCCACGCTTGTGCAGAGCCATGCACAATTTAAGCTCAGGGAATTTCCTGCTGAATCCAGAGATCTGTACCTGCTCTTCTTGCAGCTACACAATGTTCTAGCACACACACAAAAAAAGGCCAAAGTGCTGTCTAAAATGGAATGTTTTCCGTGGCATTTCCTGAGTCCCGATTGCCGTGGAGGATGAACTGCAGTGGCACGGGGCTGCCCATACTCAGCAGCCAGCCTTGCCACTCGCAGTGAGAGGCTCTTTGTTTTCCTGTGCGAGGGCTCTGCCCTCCTAACTGAGGAAACAGCTTTGCAGGCAGCACAAGGGGATCTGGGGGATCATTTAATTATTCATGCAAGTTGCAACTAAATGCAGATGCAGTTAGTTTTTTTACAATAGAGAATAAAATGGAAATACAGAGCTGTTTGTTCTTCCATCTCACCACACTACAGCTTTCTTTTTTTCATCCACAGGAAAATCACCTTCCTTAACTCTGAAATCATAGCAGAAGCCAAGCATTTATTTTAAATTCCTATAAGGCTGTGACATCAGGTTAATTGTATTCTTCAGGGACACAGACATCTTTTCTGGGATTTGCAGCTATGTCAACAGATGCAGAAATAATGGATGCCTGGATTACCTTGTGGGTGAGGGTTTCTGCAGAGCAGTGTTTTGCAAGGGCTGTATCTGGTACTAGCCCTACTAGGGAGGATAGAGAAAAAGAGAGAAAATAGCTAAAAAAGAAATAACAAATATTAAAATTATGTGAAGAGGGGCAGAGATTAGGAAAATAATGAATTTCTGTGACTACCAGAGAAGCAGGTGTAAACAACTTTCACATCCCAAACTATTTGGTTTTTAAATGGGGTAAAATCTTGTCCTTTTCCCGGACCGCTGATTCCCTATGAATCAATTTTCTTAGGCCAATAGCATGTCTAAACTATTATTCAGGAACACACAGGATTAGATTTGGCATTCTCTTATTAAAGATTTGCTAAAGTGAACTCGTAAGTTCAGATTTGATGCCAAATGGCAGCAACTAAACACTGGAGAAGCTGCTGACCCCTTGCAGTTGATGGACACAGGATGTGACTGAGTAGTGAAGGTAATATGGGGCATGGTAATTCCATTCAAATTTGCTGTAGGAGCTGTTAGGCATAGTGGCAGGCAGGACAATTCCAGCCCCTTTACGAGGATTGTAGATAGCTTGTGAAGGCAAGAGACACAGGCCAGACTTTCTTTGTGCCACCATCACATGGGCAAAACATGATCTTTATGCAGGGTTCTGCTTGGGGTTTTTTGTGGTGGTTTTTTGTGGTGGATTTTTGGTTTTTGTTTTTTTTTTAAGGAAAAAAACAGTGCAAGGTATTGAATATCCTACAGACATTCCTCTTTGTTTTCATCTATGTGACACCATAACAGAGACAAGCCAGCTTGTTCACCAACAGGTGAGGCCTGAACTCTCTCTATCAACCTATTACAATTCTGACCTGCCAGGTGTCACACATCACACATGAGCTACATTCTTCTGCCTCCTGTGCCAAACTCACTCTGCACAGCAGGAATGGCCACTACTCTATAACTCATCCCATTTTGCCAGCAGCATCATTCATGGGATTCCATGACAGAAGCAGGGCTGGAGCATTGCAGCTGGGGTAGAGCAGGCTCCCAAGGGTCAAATGAGATGGGTGGAACAAGTTTGTCTTAGCAGCATCCTATAGCTTTAGGCTCCTAGACCTGAGTCTGTGCATGTGCTGGACAGGTATGAGAACATCCATTACCTGACTTACAGAGTCCCATACATCAAGCCATATGGAAGTGGAAGGGCTGAATAATTCACAGACACCAGTGATAAACTTTAGCTATGTTCCTGAATCTTGTAGTACAGACATACAACTTCCTTTCCAAACAGGGCAGTGTGAAGAGCATACAAACTAAATGGCAAGATAACTCTCACATTAGTTGTAACTACCAATTATTTTTTTACCTCATTTCAATGTCCCACAATGCTGCATCATCACTTATCCAGGGATTGGAAGGCTCAGCAGGAGTTATAAAGGGGTCATATTCCACATACTGCTCTGTGTAGGCGATTAAACTGGCAGGTAAAAAAAAAAGGAAAAAAAAAGAATAAAGTAAGGGTTTGAATGCTCAGTCACATGTCAGAGAGGTACAGCTTTTCTTTTTATCCTGTTTTTTTGGTTTTGTTTTTGTGTGTGCTTCTTTTTATTTATAGGGATTAGTCAGTTTCTCAGCAACCACAGGAGACCCTTTTCCCAGGGATGATGCATGCAAGGATTTCTCTGCAAACACCCACCAGCTCACTGCAGTATTTTCCTCAACAGCAGCATTATCCTCAAGCTTGTCTCTGTTGAGATGCCCCCAAAAAACCTGATGAGGCAATAACTGGATTGCAAAGTGTGTGTCATCCTATTAATTGGCTGCATGTTACTATTTGCCTCTCATCCTTTTCAGTTTTGCAAACTTTTGCACTCACATAGATTTGTGCATCATGAGAAATTCACCTAAACAGGGTCATGGGCTGCAGCTAAGAATATGCTTGAATCTTTGGAGGATCATAACCCTAAGCATCAAAGCTTTGCCTATAGATAATTTTTTAGTTATGTTGGTATAGTACTTAGTCTAACGGCACTACTGTAAAATACTTCAGTAATAATTAACAGAGTATTACTACAGTAATAATTAACTTAGACTATAGTAAATTATATGCATGTTGGAAAAACACCTGGCCTTTACAATGGCTTGCTTCATGGTGAGTCAGTTAAGGCATATAGCCTCTAATCCTCACTAGGATGAGATTCAAAGAGCTTTCTGGGAATAGGACTGTGCTTGCATAAATGATTCAGGAATTCCACTGGGGTTGGGGCTAGGGGCACATTTTTACAAAAGAAAGACAGCAAATATGAAATAAATCAAAAGAGATTTCTTCTAGTCTATATTGGAAACACTCTAAGGCACTTTATTTTTTTGCCTACATCTGCCAAGTAATTAACTAAGTTAATTATACTGAACAACCAATGTACCTGCACTGTGATTGTTGTGATTGTCCATGCTAAACTCTACCTCTGGCCCTTCACATCTCCAAAAGGCAGGCAAATGAAAAGACCCTGTGAAACAAAGGGTCATAAAAGGCAGAAAGTTTCCCTGACCTGCTCTATAGTAATTATTTCTTTTTGTTTGTCCTAGCTCTTATCATGAGGCATTAAAATCATACACTTTTGTAACCACAGTAGGTTCCCATTGCCCCTTAGGGCACTTGGGGCTGTCTCATCTCATTTCATTAATTACATTTCATGACTGCTGTGGGTCAAGGGTTGGAGGAGGGAGCAGCGTCCAATTTCACAGAGCAGCAGCAGTCCCTTAGACATCAATGAAAGAGAGGGTTGGTTAAAAAAGAAAGGAAAGCCAAAAAGGATCAATCAGGAGATATCTGCTGTGAAACCTGAATTGCTCCTAATAAAATAATAAGGCTTCAGAGGTGCTAGCACAAGTACTAGCAAAAAGGAAAGGGGGGAAAAACCTAAAATGAAACAAGGGGGAATTTCTAAGCACATTTTGCTGATTCAGTATAATGGCAGCAGCAGAATCACTGCCTTATTGTCTAAAGGAGGCTACAGGCAGGGAACTCCTAAGGAAAAGCATTTTTGTCAAAATGCAAACCTAGCCTTTTGGGTGATAAACTGAATAGCTGGTAGAAGAGGTGGTGGGAACAGTTGACTGAAGGGTGCAGAGCTTGCCTTGAGAACGCAGCTGCCTCAATCAAGGGGGCCTGCTGAGCCTTCACAGGAACTGGGATGAGAAGCTGAAAGGATAGCACAGATTTTCATCTAGGGAACTGAGATTGCTTCTGGTAGGAAGATGCTCCTTTCTCTCCAGCCATTTCGGTGATGCCTTGTCTAAGGAAATTGTACTAACACTGCACAGTGCAGTCAGGAAAAACAATAGGTAGAATATATTGATAGTTTTGCTCAACAGTTCTCAAAGCTCAATGGCTAAAACTGACAGCACACAGGTCCCAAGTGGGGAGAAAGGATGTGGAAAAAGACAGTTTCCAAGGTGAGTGGAGCAGCTGAGGGATACCTGTTCCCACAGTTGGTACAGATCTACTCCTGGAAGCAGAACAGGGAAGAAGGGAAAGAAAATCTTTAGCAGCCAACATTTATCTCACAGAGGCTGGAGATAGCCTTTGGAGAGCCTTCCTCTTCTGACAGACAAGGGCTATCCCAAGAATAGTGTCAATTAATGTAAAATGAATACAATCGAAACAATTTATATCTTATTCCTATAACTTGTTTGCCCTAGTGCTTCCTGACTTATTTGCTCCTTGTTACTTCCCTCATCCTCTCTGAAAGTGCCTTTGTGCTATACTGAAAAATTGGCAGAGGGTGCCACTGTCAGGCTTGACTGTTGAAGGGAGTGTGCCAGGAAGTCATCTTCTGTACCCTGATCTGCCACACTGTCACCTAAACTGTCCCAAGAGCAGGGTCCAGCCTGAAAATTGACTTGATAATAGCAGCATCTCCCTACACAGCAAATTTGTTCATAGTGCTTATAACCAGTGTTTTAATGGGGCTTTCAAGGCTGCATAGGGAGTTTTTTCAAGTAATTGTGCAAGTCAGGTTATCACCAGTCCCCACCCCTGCAAAGCCACTGGACCCATCAGCTCCTCTACTTCCCCCTCCTACCTGCTCTGCAATGCTCCACATCCAGGCTGCACTTCCCACCACTCTCCACACCAAGTCCTGGGACTCTCAATCAATATTGCTAATATTCAAATCAATATTCAATCAATATTTGGTCATCACATGACCAAACACCTCCTCACAAGATACAAAGATCACAACCATGATTTTCATTCTTTAGAATTATTAATAATTATTTAGAAATATAAGGTTCTTCACCCACAGGGTGTTTGGGCACTGGAACAGCCTCCCCAGGGAAGCAGTCATGGCACTAATCCTGCCAGAGTTCAAGAAGTGTTTGGTCAATTCTCTCAGGCACATGGTGTGATCCTTGCAGCTCTCCTGTGCAGGGCCAGGGGTTGGACTTGATGATCCTGGTGGGTCCCCTCCAACTCAGATTATTCTGTTCTCATTTGACTGTTCTCATTTTATTTGCTTTTCTCCTGGTTATTATTTTGCACAGGTTTTGATAGCAACATTTTCTTCTCCAACTTGATAGCAATTAAAAAAGAAAAAAAAAAAAAGAAAGCCTTTTCAAACCAGGAAAATTATTACTGTCTCAGTATATTAAGGTCATTGTAAATAAATTCAGTACAATGACTTTTTTTGTTAAAGTACAAGTATATGTTCTTAATTAAAAAGATCCAAAAGCCCAAAACATAAATATAAATGTGCTCATTTCAATCATACAATGTATTGCATGCAGGATTTCAGGGAACCTCTGAATATTTTCTCTTTTAATTGGATACATTTTCATTTTAATTGCTAAATTTCATGACCCAATAGGAACTTACATTGGCCCTCTCACCATTTAATTTACCAAGTTTAGTACATGCATGCTAACTACAGGTGTAGGCACTGCAAAACACTTTTCATGGGGTAATCCTGTTTTATTTTGCTTAAATAAAAATTCCTCTATTACTTCCCTGGAAGGAGCTAGCTCTTATCCTATCCTTCCTGTTCAACACAGTTTTGCTTTAAAAGTGATGTCACTGAAGAGCGTGGCTATCTCTACCTTCATCTCAGTGGCTACCCCACAAATGTGCCCAACTTACAAGTACATAAGTAAATGAGCTGTCATACTGAATTGGAGCTTGTTCTTCACCCATTCATACTTTTCAACCAAAACTAAATGTTCTGCAAGTCAAATTGTGCCTTGATTTGCCTCTTAGAAATCCACTCCTTAAAACAGTGCCTTGAGTAGTCCAGGTACAAGCCCAGTATTTCTCTAAGGGTTACACACACATGTAAGTGAGAGCTTGCAGGAACTGGTCCTACAACCCCAGTATGAACAGAGACGTGAACACCATGTGCAACCAATGCAAACACAGCTCCTTCCCCAGAGCTGTGCCAGACTAACAAGAGATGAGCACTGAGAGGTCAGCCAAAATGGAAAAAAAGGGTATTTTCAAATTGAGACAGGGATGACGTCTCTAAAAATAAACCCTAGGGTAGTGAAGGGGTGGGAAAAAACCCACAAGGGTTTTTCTTTTGTGACTGCTTCTTTTCTATTGTAGTATTATAGGTCCTCATTTTCCACCTATTTTCACTCAGTGGCAGAAGAGTGAGTACAGAAGTGTCAGCAGCCAGACAGCAGCCAGGCAGCACAGCTGATCAAGGAGGGGAAAGGACTGATGCACAGAAAGGGGGTCAAGCCTTTTCACTTTGCTGCCTGCTCTGTCTCGAGAAATGCCACACTGGAGATGAGAAAAGAATAGGAAATCATCAAAATGGGGACACTCACCTTTCTGCTACTTTAGACATCTTTAAACAATGTCTCTCTATCTGCATGTTCAGAAAAGTTATCTGAGGAGAGAGATGACAAGGACATTAACAATCTATGAGTTCAGCAGCATGCATTGATGATATCCCAACACACTATTGATTTTTCTTTCCAAACAGCTTGAAAGTAACTCAGATGGAAATGGGACTCTTCCCTAGGTATCAGAAGCTTATTAACTGCTTCCAATAGGAGGCTCCATTACCAAAGGTAAAGCCCAAGGGGAAGCTTCAGAAGACATAATTGAAAGTAGAAAAGACACATATTTGGGGCCAAGGTTTCTAGACTACTCAGGGTACAATATTATCTCCTTTTTACAAACACACTCTGCTTTCCCATTTCCCTTACTGACTGCCATCACAAGACCAGTAACATTTTACAGCACTTAGTTCACAGCAGACTTTCATTCTGCTATGAACCAGCTCTTCAGCCTGTGACAAAAAAGCTCAAGAAATGTAGCATTCAGGTTTAGTTCAGAAGACCACCCAAAAACTGGTTGCCTAAGAAACTTGTTTAAAGCTGCCTTTAGTAAAATGCTGATCTAGTGATTCCTGTTTGTCTTTCAGTGAGGGCTGCTTGTTGCAGCAAAGTAATTTTGAGGGAGAGCTCTTTGTGCCAGGGCAAGGATGTGTGAGTTGGCTGGTGATTCCTTGGCATGATTGTCCAAATAACTTCTCCCTAGTTTCCTAAAAGCTCTGACTGTACAGTCTAACAGTCATCCACTGAACGATGCCTTTCCTCACCACTCATCCCCAGCCTGTGTCCAGCTACACTGGCCTTTGTCACTGCCCATTTTTCAGACATCCTCAGTGAACTGGAATTATTGTCTTACTGTCTGGTCCACAGACAATAACAGTAGAATCAAAGGTCAGTGTTAATCATAATACCTATCACTGTACAACTGCACTGCTCAATGAATACTTACTAATACTTTACATAAGTGAGGATCAAGGACAGGTGAAACATGCAATGGGTTTTGCTGATATCTCTTTAACTTTCTGTGCTTTGTTTCTGGTAGCAGTTCTCAGATGAGTTGTCATAGAGGCAGCTACTTACCTGCTTCCGGAAATCCTCCTTTGTCGTTTTGCGCACGGGCTGGGAGGGCAGGTGTACGGGGCTTTGGGGCTGAGACTCCTCTGTAACCCCATACACTGACTGTGAGGAGCCAAGGAGCAAACAGAAGGGATTACAGCATTTTTCTGTTACACAGCACAGTATGCAAAGCAGCAAGGTAACAAGCCAGCAATTTCCTACTGTTTATACCCACACAGGTCAACAATCATTCAGCCTGGAGCAAAATTTACAGATCAGACTGTGCTTGCTGATGCCTGCACTTGGAAGGCCTGTAGGCATGTTAAGAGAAGAGTTTAAAATGTTAAAATGTTTGAAATGTTAAAACACAGCTGATAATTTTTAAGAGCTCTGAAGGCTGTGTGCATTAACACTTGCAAGATAAACACTGGGAGCTGTCACTGGGGTGAATCAAGTGGTAAAAGAAAATAGTAGAACCTAATTCTATGCTGCTGTCTTTCACTTGATTTAATTTCTTGATGTAAAACTACATATTGAAGAAAGTGCTTAACCAGGTCAAGTCAAAGGGTCAAGTTCACGTGAGCTTCTCTGAACAAAAACCTGCAGACTGACTTGTAGCCATTCATTTTCAGGACAGACACCTGCACTGAAAGTAGTATCATTTGCCCTTTCATTTAGTGCTTTTGCTTTTCAGTAAAACTTCTAATACAAATGTGAATAGCTCTGCTGGAGTTTAACCACTTATGGAAGTTCAGGAGTCTGGTGTTCTGTCCAAAAACATAACAAGTGATGGGACAAGAAGAAACAGCCTGAAGCTGTGAAAACTTCTCTGAAATGGTTATCAAGCACTGGAACAAAGTTGCCCAGGGAAGTTGTTGAGTCACCACCCTTGAAATTATTTAAAAGACAGGAACATGGTTTAAGTGAAGGACTTGGTTAGGTTAAGGTTTTGAGTCACTGATCTTAATGGTTGTCTTAATGAAATGGATTCTATGACTGCACATACACAGAAGAGCTCAAACTTGCTGGAAGTCAAAGACACCCAAGTTGCTAATGATCTAGCCTTTGAAATGATTAAGGTAGGTAAACATCTCATTATCTGTGCCCAGATAATTTCTTAAAAAGGGCAATAGGTATTTTTGCCAATTCCTTTTAATTTTATGGGAGTGCAGAGCCATCAGACATTTGCAACACAGAGCTCCTTAATGCCCTTCTCAGCTCTACCCATCACCCAGTCAGTACAACTTTGTTGGTAAAATGGAAATAATTAATTCACCAAGGAGAGCTAAACAGACTCATACTATCAAAACACTTTTGTTTGTTCTTCTTGGGTAAGTCTCATATACAGTAGGTGTCAAGTATGATTTACACTAAAAGAAAACCAAAAACAGTGAACCAAACCAACCCCAAACAAGCAAAAACCACAACCAGGAACTCCAACTGACCTTTTTCACTTTTTGTGGGTTTTTCATACGGCGACACTTTCTAATGTCCATTTCTGTGGTGTTCACACAGCCTGGCTAAAAAGAGATGGTAATCGTGTTATTCCTCTGTTAAAAATCTGCATCCTACCTTACCTTTATAAAATACACTATTAAATCGTGTCCAAAACTCTTTCTTGAGATTTGTGTCCCGTAAATTACTCTTGCTAAACAAGAGACTACATATACCCAAGGATGCCCTGTCAGCATTCAATCCACTTACTCCTAACTTTGGCACCAAAAGAAAATAGCTAACAAGGGGGAGTTTTGCTAGGAAGTCTGAGACAAACTAAGTAAGTTGCTTTTCTTTCATAAGCCCAGAAAATAATTTTCCAAAGTTCATATTTTTTACATATTTCCAAATCAATAGTTCAATAGGTACACAAGCCCAGAATGTCTTAAATAATCTTGTAGACACTTAGTGCATTTTATACTGCAAGGAAAATCCACGTGGTGGCTGTAAAGGCAATATCTTTGTGCATAAAACATTTACTAGTAATAAAACTTTTCCTGTCAAATCCTGGAAAGTCTCATCATTCAAAAATAATTTTACCACAGGCCTGTGCACATCCCAGAATGCTCTTTCTTGGCTGTCCAAAATCTTTCTTTCCGTTTTATCCTTTTTCCTGTCAATTCTGAAAACAAAAGCGTAAGTGAGTATCAGTCAATGTACAAATCATATTTTCTTCTTTGATACAGTTCCTTAGCTGTGGTTTTTAACCCCGAGACAAAAAAATTCAGAAATCAACTTTTTTTGTACAACAATGTCATGCTCGCACTTGCAAGGGCACATGCCATGAACAAAATAACACTGATGTTTACTCCAACATGGGTCAAAAGAGATTTTCCTATTAATGTGGAAAAATTTAACAGCTGTTTTTCATCTGGTGAAGAAAACTTTTCCTGGTACCCTGCTCTCATACTCTGATTTGATAGGCTGGGAAAGCTTGCAGTTTTGCTTGTGTCAGGAGACGCACCAGGACCTCTTTGCTCCAGGTGAGGCTTATGGCTGCAGTTTTTGAAGCAATGTGGGTATAGCAATGTGAATCCTCTGTGCAAACAAAAATGTGGAAAACAAAGCAAAACTTGGTAAGCAGGAGGAATGTTTTCAGGTATTTTTGATTTTTTCCCCCCATTTTCTAGTTAACCTAAACTTTTCATTAGCTGTGAATTACAATGTGAATTCCATCTCCACCTTTCTGGAAACCTGAAGACTGAACCATCACACGAACTGTGAACCAAGAAGCTGAAACTAGCCAGCAAAAAGAGTTGATAGTGGCCAGTTCATGCTTATGCTTCAAAGAAAACAGAATGGAGAAAAGATGAATAACTAACAATGATCACAACGAGTCTGATATTTACATTTCTTTCTTAGGTGATAATTATATGTTTTAGACAGAATGCAGACTTTTGTTTTGACTTACACTTTTTTTTTTTCATCTTGGCAATAGCCTTTAAGTAACTGAAAGTACAATTGCTATCCTAAGTTCTAATTTTCTCTTCCAAAAGGAACACTGCTATTCTGGTGGGAAAAAAATCCTTTAATTACCTTGCAATTTAAAAGATAATTACCATGTATTTAAATGGTTCATAATTGCAATGATATTAAGCAAAGAATTCATCAAAATTCTAAAGGGTTAATCAAAGATAGAGACATATACCTCAAGCCACACCTTTGAGAAATTATATTCCTTAACTTTTTAGCATCTAATGCTGAAAGTGCAAATTCCTTCCAATGGAACCATTTCAGCACTGGTGTTCTCACGTGTCATGTTCACCAACCCTTCCATTTCATAAGTGACAATGGCATGCATGAAATGGACACTCAGAGTTTTAGGTATTAGTCTGTAGACAATAGTACACAAATCCTGGACTACATCCATTTAAGAGGCTTCATACTGCTTTCACAAGGGAAGATGAGAAGAAATACCTGTTGTAAATACCACCCTTGTAATCACATGGAAGTGACAGTATTTTCAGACACAGAAATACTCTGCAAGCATAGAGTAAGACAGACTGACAAAATTCTGTTCTTTCCATTCATACAAAACAAAAATACTACACAAATGTAGAAGCACAATGGGCTTGTGAATTACCCAAGGTCCCATGGTGAATACAGACTGAGGAGCTCTGGACCAGCATTTCCATGTACAGATAATTAAATGCATCTTTGAGTTTCTGGCACAGACCTTCAGAACTGGCTCTCTACTGTTTCTAGTCTGCCAGTGATTAAAATTCACCAACACCTTCTGAGCTTAGTCACAGTAAAGATTTTGACAAAGAAGTTTTATCTGTTCAGAATCCCCTTCCCTTCACAGCTCTAAACACTGGTGCAGTTCAGTGCTCTGGGATTACTCACTTCACTTGGGCCTCTGCTTGCATGAAGATGAATTCCCACTTTCTTGCAAATGCTCTCTGAAGTCTTGCTAGGTTTTCCTGTGAAAAGATGAAAATAGTAAGAACAACTAATTTCTGTAATTACAACAACTGCTTGAGAGCACCATTTAGCATGGTGGGTATTTATTTTATTCCTTTTTTTTTTTTAACTGAGAAACTAAAGACATGGAAGTCAGTGTTGATTTCAGGTGAACTATATTGCAGGCAAAGCAAGGCTGTAACACATCTTTTTGGGCTGCAACCCAAAGGGCCCTGCCAGGGATAAGTAATGGAGTGTGATGAAGACAGCTTGAGCTCTAGTATGAAAAAAATTATGGACTTGTTCCCAAAAGATAACACTGAGAAGCTTTGTGAAGCTGATGACTTTCATTTCTGATAGCAGATGGCTGCCAGCTGCACGTTTCCCTCTCATCCTCACTTTCCCTTCCTCTCTGCACTGTTCTCTTCTCTTGGCTTTTGTGAAGGTGCAAAGCCTGAGCGTCCCCTGCTTTGCTCAGTCCTGGTCACTGCTGAGAGCATTATGCAGCTGCACAGTGCTGAAGGCTGGGGACTGCCAGGATGATTCACAAAAGGAAATAGCTTGTTTGTCTGAACAATGCACATGGTTACTGCAAAGAATGGCTCCAGATGCAGTTTTGCTCTACATCTGAAGAAAAAGCTCTGGTCCAGACCCATTACAGAGAGTGTAGTGATCTGAACATTTGGATATGGATTCGGCTTCATCACAGCTCGAGGTTAAACTCGGAACATGGCTGGAATTTCAGGAGTAAATGGCACCCTGAAGTTATATATCCATACCCTCCCCAAGAAAGGAGGCCTGCAAGACAATTAAGAGGACAATCTTCTCCATTACAGCTGGCTTAGCTGTTTCAAATTTACATTGAAAACAAAGACTTGTAGTTCTACTCTTGTTCTCCTTATACTTATCACCTTTATTTCAAGAAACTTTTTTCAGGCACATGCATTTCAATGCAAGAGAAATCTTCCTATTATTTACTTTAAATGCTTGTATAACACAAGGCATAAAACTTGGCCCTGTTACCACCAAGTCCATGTAACAGTTTCAGTCTGTACACATGGAGGAAAACAGTTAAACAAATGATTTACAGCTGTACTGAACTGTGATGATTTTCTTAACTGTGGCTACAAAGAAGAACAAGTTGTAATTATCTGTAACACAGACTTTTGTGGGTATTTTTTTCATTATTTTTATTTTGTTTTAAATTATGTTCACATGTGCCCTCTGGAGTAAATGTGCTGAAGCCAATGAAACATCACCAATTGAAGCCATATTTGAATTGTGCTTACGTTTGATCAATTATAAAAAGCCTGACTGCAACTATGCAAGCTTAATCATATCATCAAGACCCCTGCTCCAATCAGTATAAATGTAGGCTGGGGGACTGTCTGTAAATGCTGCAAGCAGAGCCTAAAAATGAAATGTCCCCTGAGATGCTTTGTAGAGTCCCTCTTCAAGCTCCAGGTCACTGCTGATACCTGAGAAGCATTCTCATGCTGCATCTCCAAAAATGAGAGAAGGGCTGCTTCTCACTCCTGCAAGCCTCTTTCTCTCACTTCTGCTGAGCTTACATCCCTTGCTGGATCTGCTTCAGCTCCCATCATGCTTAGGAAGAGCTGGTGCCATTCTTATCTGAATGTCTCTAATTAAGAGAACAAAGTTTGAATGCAGAAGTAACCTCTAATTGTGCAATGCAATATTCAGAAGAAAAATGAGAGACTGCCAAGATCTAATTATTTACCATCACTGGAGCATTGCTACTCTCAGTAGGCAACAATGTGCAGAAGTACTTAGCCACAGCCTCACTGCATGTGTGTGGGAGTATGTGCGCCGCTGAACAGCCTTTTGTTGCTTTATGAGAGATCTTTGGAGTACTTACAGTTAATTAGTTGGATGTGAGCAATTTTAATGGTTTTAATAATGAAATCAACAATATGCAGAAGAGAAAACTCAGCAAAAGGATGTGTAAGTGCATGCAGGTTGTTATATTCTTTCCTTTGTGCTTGCTTGAGATTAGAACCTTTGGGAAGTTGGAATGCATTTCCAGGGTGGACTAGATAAGTGGCAATTTTTGCATGCTCTGCACTGAAAGGACCAAATGGCATGAACATATCTCTCCAGGTGCACAAATGTTCCAAAATGTAGAAGGTAAGGAAGAAGAAAAAACTTCAATCTTGGAAAAAGACCCAAAAATCTCACTCTAAAATATATGCAAATATATGCAACATAAATATTTTCATTGTAACAAACATGACCACATAAGTCCACTAGCACCAACTTTGTAAATAAACCCTCCAGTGAAAATCCCCATGTATAAAATTCTGCTATTACACTGTTGAGCAAGTAAACAGAAGAAAGTCAATGTGATAGAAAGAAAAGTTTAGCTGCTCAGAGTGCTACACTGCTGGTATTCAAAGAAATACACAGCCCTGCCTCTCCTGCCTCCATCTTCCCACTCCTCTCCACCCTGCAGTCTGACACCAAAGTTTGGGATATTTTTATTGATAGTAACTCCAATCAGAAAACACCCTCTAAATAAAGTTCAGTGATATTTTTCATATGACATATTGAAAATGTTCCAAGTCTAATATCTGAGAACTGTTTAACTAGACGTGTCATCAACATTTAATTGCCCAATGGCGCACCTGAAAATCCATCATTTTCCTGTGCTGAAATCTGCTATATAAACCAGGATTTCCTAACTGAAAACAGGACACCAAGCTAAACTTCTGTGTAATTTGCCCCAGTCTTGAAGGGCTCATTATACAGCAGATGCTTTAATGTGGGACACTGCAAAGCCAGGGACATTCATCAGTCATGTTCCTGATGTTGTCTTCATAGCAACCTCCACACAGTTCTGACAGCTAAGAAAAAGATACAGCAAAGGCTGACCCCAAAGCACAAAATGGCAGCATTCAGTTGGCAAGCAAAGCTGTCCCTGCACCCCCCAGCTTTAAACTCTAGCAGCAGTGTACCTACGGCTTCATAATCCGCCAGCTCCAGCCTAGCTTTGTTCTGCATGGTCCGTTTGCAAAGATAGATGGCTAAAGGGAGAAACAGAATGGAAAACAATTACAGACAGATTATTAGTACTAGATCTCAAAGAGAGAAAAAAAAAAAAAGAAGAAGGAAAAAAAGTAGCCCATAGATGTTTGTACTCGTGTAGCAACATGAGTCAAGGAGTGAGAGGGCTGGACACCCAGCTGACATTGCTTACGACTAATCTCAGAGGCCCTAAACATCTGGGACATCTCATTTAAAAGTGCTGAGAGCAGATGCCAGGACCTAACAAGATGCCCAAGAAAGGCACAATTGCTTCTGGGTCTGGTAAAAGACTGAGCATTAGCAACCTGTTCCCCTACGCAGTTTGGGAATATGCATGCCAAAGTGACCATCCCTGCATTTCTTTTCTGCTAAGAAAAGAAAAAAATAAACCAGGATATTGAAGTGAAAACAGAAATATGGGCCAGATTTTAAAGGCATGATCTGAGCATTTTTTAATATGCTCCATCCTCTTATTCTTACATAGTTCAAATGGTTAAGAGAAGCCTTGACACATTTTGCTGCAGGCAGAGGCTGCTAAAACTGATGTGGTTTGGGATTCTGAGGGTCAAGATGAGCCCAGTGCACACCACCAAACCAGTCCCAGGCTGCCTTCTGGGAAAGACTCACCTGGATCTGCTAAGCTCACCCCATTTCCATTAGAGACTAAAACACAAGGGCCACAGCACACTCTGGGTATACAGTCAGGTCTGAACCTAATAAGGGCTCAGTGCTACTCATGTAATTCTATTCTACACTGTTTCTGTAATTTTAACATTCATATAATGAAGCCAGTATTATGCATTACAACCAGAGCTGACCAGTTCATTTATATTTACACATCTCAAGGGCTGTTTCCTCTATAAGGCACCTACAACACCAAATGAAGTGGGAGTCAGTTGTCTCACAGTGTTTTTTCATGCAAGGCAGTGACCTGCCATTAGCAAGTTAGCTCCTCTCCTGTAAGTGGACACATGCAAATAAAAAAGGTATGAATTGCTGCTGGGATTTCAGTTTTATTTGGGTCTACTGCTAGTTTGGGATTAATTCCTGGGAAGACTCCATCTGTACAGGCCTCTGATATGCAAAGTCTGATTATAAGCATATGTTAGAGGTTTCTGGGACAGATGAAAATCTGTCACTATAGGGCTCAGAGCTAATGCAGTTGAAGCTTGTCCAGCTGTGGGTCAGCTCATATAGGGCTTTATTTTGGGGTGTACTGCTCCACTCAATGCCATTGCAGCCTAATAATCTCCCTGCCAAAACCAATTATTTATCTGATACTGCATGAAAAAAACAGAACCCCTCTCTTCACATGATCTTTCTGGTATTTACAGAATACATATTAGGCACAATTCACAGAGTGGTATAGGGTGACTGTAAAATCTGGAAATTTTTTTTCAAATACAAAACAGCATTGTGTTTTCTCCTAAGCAGTCCTCTCACTGGGATAAACATGTAAATCTGTGCTAGCTCTTCTGCAGATGAGCTATCACATGACACACATCATTGCAGGCTACTTCTCCACCCCAGCAAATGATTTCCAGAATCTATAATGATGAGTAATTATTGCACGGGAAGGAAAAAATTCAAACAGATTATTCAGGGAGGAGTTCTAAACCAATCTTTGGTTATGAGATAAAAGACTTCCAGAAGCTCCTGTTTTATGACTGCACACATGGATACACTTCCTCTTCCAAAGCCACACTAGGATGCAACAATTTTATTATTTAACTGTGAAAGAAGTGCAGTTCTGGAAGAGACAGCAATATTGCATGCAGACAGCTAAAGATAACAACACTGACATATTTTCTTTATCTATTATCCCTGTCTGCAGGCACTCACATGTTTAAAACACCATGTTGCACTTTATTAGCTCATAAACCATGCTCAGTCTTCTCTTTACCGTATCATCTAGTAATCTTTAAAAATGGGAAAAAGAGTCTGATGTCATGTATCAGAGGACTTTTAACTATGGGCTGCTGTTAGTTATGTACTGGTTTACTGATCAATCAGGTAAGTGCCCAGATGAAGTAAATTTTATTGATCCACATAATAGATTCAGCAACAGATCAGAGGATAGTCTCCCACAAAAGCAATATTGGTATTATTTAAGATTCCCAAGAACCAAACCCTGCTGAAATGCACAGGACTACGGGAGAATGGAGAGAATGGATGGAAAATCCTGGCCCTGCTGAGCTCAATGGCAACAGCTCCAGGGGCTTGAGACATCCCAAGGTGTGAATTTGTGCATCTGAGATGGGCACATATCTGCCTCTGATGCTGCCATTGGACAAGAAACTCTGCACATGAAGGGTGTAGATGGCCAACAGTAATTATTTTAAGGATAGCTGTTTACATCATGAGCTAACTTTCTATAATGAAACAATCACACTCTCACCATAATCTGTGTTTTCTGGTTCCCAGCAGTTTGAAGGCCAAAAGTATGGTGCCTAAGAAAAAACATACACATTTCTGTAATTTAAGAGATGAAAACCAATTCAGATGTAGAAAAACATTAAAAACACAAAAATAAGAATCACAAAATCTACCACCCAGATTCTGCCCTCAGGGGAAACACTGCTACAGATTTCAGTAAAAGTGAGGATGCTGGAAAACCTTTAATATTCCTCACTGTAGGTAAACAGAGATGCTGTAATGCAAGCACCTCTTGAGGAGGATGTCCAGCATCCTGACGAAATTTCAGACACTCTTGCCATCTCATCTGAATGTGGACCTCTTATCCACTATCCCCAGAAACTCCTTTTTCCCCAGGAATTCACAGGCAACCTGAATATTTTTTATTTTTTTAAGCACAAGGGAAACCTTGTGGTCTTATCTATATGCTACATATCACTTGCTTTTCTGGAGCAGCTACCCATGTGGTTGGCAGACTACAAAACAATTTCCTTCTTAGTTGTAACAGATGGCAGAGGTCAAAGCTCAGCTGTTTAGAGTCATTCCGAAAGCAGAAGTCCTGCTAAACTTAGTGCTCTTGTTTTCTATCCAGGTCTGCATATTGCAGTTGCTACAATTAATTACAAGCTATAACTATATGTGACTGTATTTCAGTTTTAACGTGAATGAAAAATAACATACTGGTGATCACACAAACTGGTGCTTTACTGATTACACTCTGCTTTACTGCTGTAATGCCACAGATGGGCACAGGACATTAACACACAGACTACTCCTTCCACCAAAGTACAGTGAGAACACATGGGGAGGATTCAAACGGTACAGGGTTCAATGCTCCTCACTGATAGGTATCTTATGAATTTCAGAAGATAAAGAGCTACTGCTAAAGGAGGGACTAATGTTGAGTTAAAAAGTAGCAAGAAGAGAGTAATGGAAAGGAAGCACGATTCTATCAGGTTATTTTTGCAGAAAACAGCTAAGAAGGTGTGTTGGGGGAAATGAAAACAAGCCAAGGATATGCAAAAATTGTAAGAAAAGATAAGGGAAAGAAAAATCAATAAGCAGTCAGTTTGATGATGTGGTTTACACAGGCTTAAAACAATAAAAGGATATTAGGTTATATTGAAATGTAGCTCCTGAAAACTGCACAGTACAAGTTCTTAAAGTGCCATTCTTTTAAAACAGAAAAATACAGCTAAATGGGCAACCAGTATTACCCCTGCTTCTGTTGTGTCTTACATGACAGGAGGATCAGGACTTTCAGAAAAGAAAGGGAATTGTAATGAAAAATCTGAGTCTGAATGATGCCTTGCAACCAGAAGGAAGGGTGAGATAAGAGGACATCTGTGATCTCCTGGGCTTCTTTTTCCTCCATGGCATTGGTCACATATGATAACACAATATCACATTAGCAGCAAGCATGAGCAGCTGCAACATCAGACGCAAAGAGCAGAACTGGCTTTTCAAATAAAAGCTAAAAAAAAGAGTAAAAAAACGTAAAGGAGGAACAGGAGGGTGAACAGAAGAGAGGTGACAGGAAAGATAAGAGAGCTGGCTGGGATCATGTAACTGAAAAACACCAATTCAGCCAACAGGATGAGGCAGTAGGGCTCCAAGTTTGGACTTACTGCCCCTTCTAAAGTTATACAATCAGTTCAGAAGGAGCTGTTGCAGCACGAGCACTCATTTATCTAGCGAGTTGACAGTGGCAGATTTTGGACAGGGCACGGAACTCAACCACAGGGTGCTTTAAAAATTCAGCACATCTGGAAGCACAGGAACACTGAGGGACAGAGATGTCCTGGTTTAGGTGATTACCAAAGTTACACATCCTTTGTAGAAAAGCTAAAGCCTTAAGCTTGCCCTCTCCCACACCAATCTGTAAGCAAGAGATGATAAAATTTTGAAATTTCTGCTGTGCCAAAGCTTGAATGTCCAGCTCCTAAGTTTGCCCTGGTCCATTTTGCACAGGAGAATATCTACCTAATTCTGTATCAGAGTTAGGACCTGAAAGCCATTTTCTTTCTCCTGGTTTAGCTCAAATCTGAGTAAAACAGCTGTGAAATCAGGTATCAAAAAGTCACAAGACATAGCCATTCATTCATGTAAAAAACTGTAAGTCACAAGGTAGATGAGAGTGATTTGGGATTCTAAAGCAAAAATTTTTAAATGGGTTTCATAATTTTCTAGGGCGTCTATGAAGATAGTCTCAATCCCTGGCTTCATAGACCTAATTTCTACTTAGGTATAAAGAGTGGGTGATTTCTGCAGTACTACTGCAGGGACAGAGGAAGGGCCCACAGGGGGGTCAGGGTGCTCACCAACCTGAAAACGATAGAACGTGCCGTCATCCTTCAGGGTAAGGACGTGGTCTGAGATGGGAAAGACATAACCCTGCGCAGCAATAAGACTTCCCAAGTGTATTGCTTCCCCTGGGAAAGAGAAAAAACAGCAGGGATGTGTCAACAAGACATGCACTGCACATTTCTCTGCTTTCAATTGCAGCTCTGGTGATGACTCATGTGAAATCTGGTGTCCACATGCCTCTCTGTACCCACACCACATCCCTACTGCTTCCAACCAAACCCTGCAAAGCAGGAGTGCAGGAATCGGCCTTACAACACAGATGAAGCACTGCTCAAATGTTTAACCCATTAGGTTTTTGTTTACAAAATCGACACAGCAGTTCAGCTGCAGAGCATGGAATTCATTTCAAAGTAGGTTATCCACCACAGGTGACAGATGACAAGGAGCCTGTTCCACCAGTGAACCTCACTCGCTTCTACCAAATCCAACAAGCACCTGCAACCCCACTTCATCAGCAGGATATTTATTCATAAAGACACATTCTTGCACTGTAGCATTGCCCTTTGTTAAAGAAAATGTTGCAAATGTTACATATCCTAGTGCTGCCCAGGCAACCTTCCTCAATGCAGAGGCACATCTGCGCAGATTTTAAAGCAATGCCAGCTGTCAAAAACTGCATCATCTTTCACAGAGCTGAAAAATCATCTGCTCGTGCATGTCCAGATAGATAATAAAGCTGTTGTCTGCAGCTGAAACTCAGATTTGGGACCTGACAGGACTCATGAGAAGGGATGTTTGTACAGGGATGCCCTGCTGGGTGATTCAACACTGCCTCTATCTCTGTTTTTACATGGTGATAGTAAGGCAACTTAAAAACTGGTAGGTGAGATTCTGGATTTTTTTTCTTTCCTGAAAAGGAAAAGAAATTTCTGGACCTGCAGATCTTTTCTTCCCCTTTTCTCAATAGGTCTTTACTTGCCCAAATGATTTTGGTTTCTCTGAAGAGTGAACTATTTGGACTGTGCCCATGCACTGATCACTCTTTATGCCTGATTATCCATTTATCTATCTGCTCATTCATCTATTTCCTCTTTTTGATAAATTAAAAACTGTTACCAGATTCTGTGACCCTGGCCAAGAATGACAGACACTATGTCCTGTCAGCTGTGCCTACCTTTCTTCACACCAAGAAAACCTGACACTGCATTTGCCTACTTAACCACACACATCCACCAACTTCTTTATGAAGTCTAGGAACAAAACTTAAAATCAATCAGTCCTCTGTAGGTAGCAACAGACAGTTAGTTAGTTTCACAGACAGGTTTAAATTCCTGCAATGGCAGTGCATTGCAGTATAAGGCATTAGACTTAATTAAGATATTGACTCAACTCTTTTCCTCCTCCTTCCCTCCAATGCTTAAGCCAACTATGTTCTTTTACTGGCATTTTAGACTGCAGCAATATAGTATTTACTGTCTAATGGCACACACTGTACAGATGGAGCACCTACTTCTCCCCAGCTGTGTCACCTTACCTGCATCCTCAATGCTGAGGTTCTTCATAAGCCACTGCACAATATCAGAACCTTAACAAACAAATGAACAAAAATTTAAGAAAGCATTAGACACCAAGACCACAGGGTTTGAGCACCCTAGAGAGAGATAACATTGAGATAGATACAATAGAACTGACATGAACTTCATTCCATTTTGGTTTTTTATTTCCACTGAGGCTTCAGAATGTTTTTCCTTCTTGTGCCATACTGGAGCTACATGGTTACTGACAGGCACTGAGCCCCATGGAGCTTTCTGTGCAATAGGAGAGTTGATATACCAGAAGTCAGATATTAGTCTAATGGTTCCCTGTAACTGTTCTCTCCCATTTTCCTCTCTCTCACATCAGCATACAGAGTTAAGTTTCTGCAAGCACTGGTTAGCAAGGAGATGAAGGAACATTTACTGGCACCTCACACCTGTAATGTGCAGATGCATAGAACTGAAACATTGTCAGAAGCAGATAGGAAGGCCTTGGTTATGTCAAACCATGTCTTAGAGAAGGAGGTGGCACTCAGAGTGCCTGTAACCACAGCCCCTGTGAACAGTCACCTGGTGCTGATCACACAAACTGAATGGTGGCCGGGAAGGGCCAGCCATCAGGAAGTTCATTAGGTTTTCAGGGCCCATCAAGTATAATGAAAGTTGTTGCAATCTTATAAAGAACATCACATTCTCTAGGATTTATCCTCTGCATGTATATAACCTCTGTTGCTTGCATGGAGATCACAGAAGTGGAAAACTCGTCACTGTTCAGTAGAAAGGCTAGTTAAATCACATACTCAGAAAGTTAAGCTTAAAATGAAACATAATGGTGTGTACACGTCAGCTAACTGGAGTTCTCCAAAGTCAAAGGCAACCAGCAAAGACACTTGGATGCAATATGGCAAGCCCATACTACAACAGCATCCATCACAACCTAACAATGCCACGTCTGGATGCAGATGTAACACCAAGCCCTTCTCAGCACACAGTCAACTTCCAGAGAAATATTTGCATTCACATACAGTAGGCTAATAGCCCCAGTAACACTTCATAGAACCACAGACTGGCTTGGGCTAGAAGGCACCTAAATATATCCAGTTCCAACTCCCCTGCCATGGGCAGGGATGCCACCCACTAGACCAGGCTGCTCAAAGCCCTGTCCAGTCTGGTTCAGGCTTACAAAACAAATCCCAGAGGATCTTATTTGTGTAGAGCACTTCTGAGCTCAGACATGGATGGGACTTCAAGGAGCAACATAACCACAATGGTTGTTCCAGAAGAACATTTTGCTTTCCACAGGCCCAAAGCATCCCCATGCCCTTAGCAAACCTTAAATATAATAAAGGCCAGGAGTCACAATGTGCCACAGAGGGAGACAACAGGCACTGCTAGTGCATCAGATCCCTGTAATTATCTGCAGGTCTGACTCCCCCATACAGGTAAAATTCCCATTAGAAATGTGAGCTCTACCCCACAGAGAAGGGGACAGCAGCTCCCACTCCCCTGACAGTGGAAGTTGACCCAGAACACTACAAAGAGCACCAGTAAACCCTCTTCAGTCAGGCTTCAGCAGCAGACAGCAATATGGACCTGAGCTACCTCATTCCCCCACCCAAGGAAGGTGAAACAACAGACCTGTCCCCTGCAGGGAATCAGCAAGCTCCTGAAGATGAGGGAAGCATCTGATTTCACTAAAATACTGGGCAAACAGATGTGATCAATAAGCAGCAGCTGGGCATTGTCTCAACCTGCCTTGAAGGTATCAGTAAACCAGATACTAAATGACCAATCTCACAATCTTGTATTCTCAGCAGTACGGTCATTCTCCACACCTCCCAACTTCATCTAGGAGCATTTTCAGTTGCCATTACCCTATTTAGAAACTTATTCCAGTTTTTTTTTTTTTTTTGATAGATTGAACTCTTCCTGTAACTTTGCAACCTAAGTTTGTTAATGTGCAATTTATATGCGTTTTATAACCATATTATCATTGAGGGAAAATAATGATTTTTCTTCCTTGACAGTTTCTCCTGAGCATTTCTATAGAGGGCTGACACTTTGTCTCCCCGCCTCCATCTCATTAAACCAACCCAATTCTTCCTATGTCCTTTTAAGGCGGTCTCTCCTTACACTTTGCCATTCAGCAACTTCTCATATTTAAATCAACTTCTTCGCACTGAGCTCACCAAACTGCATTCGGTACCTTGCAGAACAGCAAACCGATGCCTCTGGCAATGGTGCCAGCACTTTCTTTTCTCTGCTAAAACTACCTTGCAGATGCATCCTGAGGTCATGTCATCTTTTTGAAAAATAAATTTATTCAGAAAAATATGTACGAGGGGTGCAAAATTATCTGCTAAATGAGAAGGCATCTAGTGAACACCATTAGCTGAATAACATATGACGAATATGTTCAGAGCCATGTTGTTTTGACAAGTTTGCTAATAAAATGCTCTATTTTATAAACATGGGTGCTCCCTTTTACCTTTAAAAAAAAATTGAAGACAGAGCACAATATTTATGGTTAGAAAGTTAATTCAAGAAGAGTCAAACTGCTGTGCTTCTGTATTGTTAGAAACAAAATCTCACAAAATGCTATTTTGGTTCAAGTGAAACCAGAGTCTTTCTTGGTTTTTCAGTTCATCCCCCAAACAAAAAAAATCCACTGTTTCTCCTGATTTTGGTCTCTGGTTACAGGCTTGCAATGATCTCTTAGGCATTGTATTCTCAAGTGATGTGAGAGCTGATACCTGACAATCATCTACAATATTGCATCGCTTTGCTCACAGGAAGTGAAGTGCTTCCTGCACAACCCCTTTCCAGATGTACAGGAACACTTAGTTCCCGACTTAGTCCTAAGTCCCACTCCATTTTTACATGGAATGATCATGTCCCCAGCTCTAGCACACTTCTGAGGAATTGATTCAATTGCCATCAAATAAAAATGAAAAATTCAAGTAAGGCTGAAAGCTAGGTGCCCAGTCTTTCTCACCCCTTATAAGAAAGGTTTAAATGGGCAGGAAAGGTTTAAAGGGTTTAAACCGAAACCACTGACTCAACCAGAACTCCTGTGATCAGCCACTCCAGAATATAAGCAGCACTTGAGATCAGGAATTTTAATTTGTCTCTGTTAAAAACATGAAGTCATTCCTGAATGCTGCCAAGAGCCTGGAAGATGTTACAGCTATTCTCCAGTTGTCCTGAGGCAGACAGATTATCTTTCTGCTGAGCTTGCTGAACCATTATTTATCACCTGCCAAGACTGATTACTCACCCTTGGGACAATGACAAGTCCTTCCTTCCTCTGTTAATTACTGTCATCGTTAATAGCCATGTCACTAATTAATATTCAATCATAATGAAAACTCTTTACTGTCATCTTCCATAACACCTTCAGTTTTTAGGGTTACCCTTACACATTGGCTCAGCATTTGCTTGTGTCTGTTTCTATTACTGCAACCTACTTTTGCCCACCTAGAAATACTACTTATGCCCTTCTTCAAATGAGAAAATTTAGATTTATCCTTCTAAGACCCAGTGAAGATTTGAGTGATTCCTTTACAACACTGTCATCTACCAGACCAAGAAAATTTTCTGGTTTTCCAGAAAATACCATCTTCAGCTCTCCTTTAGATTAAGCCTGGTGGATGGTCCTCATGTAACTCACCTTCCTGAAAAGGTATTTTCTCACATTTCACAAGCTCTTTCAGAGGACACCCAAGGAAAACCCTTGACTCTGATGTGTTTCCACTGTACACTAACAGGGCATTTGAAATCTTCTGAAGACAAATAGTTGGGCATGTTTTCATAATAGGAGTGTTACCAAATCCAGATAGAGGAATAGCTTCCATCTTCTCTGTGCTCCTCTTTATACAACTACATTTCCTCTGAGTCAGAATGCTCAGTTCAAGAATAGCCAACATCCTTTGAACACCTATTTCCTCCTCATCTATAATGAAACATATCTTTTTGCCTTAGGCTCTTCTTTGAAGCTCAAGTTGCTCAACACCAACAGAATAGCTATATTTCTACGTGCAAACATATTCACAATGACCATTTATCCAGCTACGTGTTTAGAGAACAGACCAGCAGTTTTATATCTATTGCTATTTCCTACATTTTCTCTTCAGCCTCAGTGACCCCACAATACTAACTAGTGTTCTCTGCTGGCCATTGCCTGTCAACATGACAAATGAGTGGTAAGACATTGAAAGATAAATTTAAAAAATTCACAAGGTGTCAGGCCATGCAGTTGGTGAGGTGAGGCACCACCCCTGTATTTGATACCTTATCTACTCAACCTGTGTTGTTCTACCTCTTCCAGAAAATGCAGAAAGAAAGATTTGCCCATCTTTCACATGCTGAAATGACAAAGGCAGACAGGACAACACACCATTCTCCAGCTGTTTCTAAAGATCTGCTGCCTGGAGTGGAGTCTGTACCTCTGGTTCTGAGCAAAGGAGCCAGGACTACTGGGGTCTGCTTGTCATCCAATGGACTAAGGCCTACACCTGTCCACACACATGTATATGTATACAAACAAAAAATACAGGAGTATTTATGAAACCTCAGAAAATGTGTGCATCTTTATTTTTCTTTTTAGGCCTGGAAAGACAACTGCTTCTTTTTCTGTGTCCCAATATCACAGAGCTGACAAGCACTGATGGAGCTCTACGGGGATTTGACACGAGACATCTCGTGTGGCCAGTGACCAAGGACTAAAGTTTGTCCTGTCTCATGGGACTTGTTAAGCTGAGCCCTGACCACTGGATGCCATCAGCTGATGGGGTGGGATATCCTGGATCTCAGATCATTCACAGCTTCACACTGCACTGACAGATAGTATCACTGAAGCAAGTGAGGTCTTAAAAACATTTAAAAATACCACCTGATCATAGCATGAGAGAATGTGTTATATATACCTGTTTACAGAAGGATACAGAAGATTGCTTGGTTATTTCCTGTCTTTTTTTCAGTGTTATTGTAACTATAATATTCTCTGAACATATTTTGATGGTTTAAACAAACGTTAAGCACTTTTGCATGGCAGAGGGAGGTTTTTGTTCTGGTTGAGATAGGCTTTTTTGTTTTGTTGTTTTTTTTTCCATGAAGAATGTGAACTGTTCAGCTCCTTACTAGACCTTATCTACACACTCCATGGGCAAACAAGCCACGTGCCTGCCCTCTGATGTCAATCACCTCCAAACTCACAGTCTAGACAATCTTTTGCTGAAATGGTAAAAATATGTCCACCTTCCTGTCACTTCATTCTTGAAAACAGATGAACCCATTTTAGCACCAAATTTTCCAAACAATTTGCTCCTGAACTCAGTGCAATCTTTAAATATTTCTATAAGAAGAGCAAGAGAAAAAAAAAATCACAAGCAGTTGAAACGACATAAAAATACAGGTGTAGGAGCAGACACTCAAGCTTGCTTTTTATGCTGCCAATCATGGCAATCACACTATTAAATGAAAATAATGCCTTGGGTCCTTCCCCAACCAGTTCTGAGTCCTTGGTAAATCTAGGACAAAAAGGTTAATTATCCCTACTTTTACCACTGGGCTTGCAAAAATAAACAAATTAACATCCCCCATGATAAAGGGAAAAATGATTTCACACAAGATTTCTCAAGGCCTTTAACACTCTGTGCTACAATTTTTCTTACACAGAGCCCCCCACTGACACCCACAGTGCTTTCAGCTAAGTTGGGAGTACAGACTACTGCTCACAGTAGGGATTTAACACAAAGCAACAATTTTTATGGTAGGGGAAAAAAAAGTGGAACATCTAGGTGTCTCTTTAGTATTCTGTTACAAATACTGAGGGAAATGCTTTATAAAATTTACCTACAATGAGTACATAAATAAATACCAATGCCAACAACAAAAAAAATCTCAGCAGTTGACTCAGAAAATGTGGTAATTGCAGCTCTCCTTCATCAGCATGTGGTAATTGCACCACTCAGTGTCAGCAAGGAGCATCATCAAAGCTACAAAAGCTCAGAGCTTCTAGCAAAAGCAGTTTATGTTATACTCACTTTAAATCTTGTTTGTGAATTATTAACAGCCATTAGCAGCAGGAGTGTTACCCCTTTTTGATCAAAGCAGCCAAAGTTTCTAAGGAGTCTTTTTGTTCATTGTAAACTTGAGAGCTTGCATTAACAATTTACTTTTCTTGTAATAAAAAACCTGAAAACATTCTATGTGAAGTAAGGATGAAGCTTGGTGGGAAGGTGAAATACAAAATTTTAAAGATGGAGATTTAGAATTGCAAAATCCAAATTCCTGTGTACTTTCAACCCTGTTAACACCTCCTTCCTCTGACCTGCTATTCAGAGGGACTTCTGCCTTCTCATCATATTAGTCAGGCTTCCAAAGTGCACACTCCCTCTACAACGCAGACCTGTAGAGGGAGATTTTCACTAGGCAGGAATCAATAAATGACATGATGGTGCAGAGCTCTGTGCGGGCTAATTTACCCAGGTAACAAAGACAAATTAGATCTTAAGATCTCAGAGATACCACAGCCAGGCTTCTTTCCTTACAAGGCTGCCCATCTAAAAATAGCTCGGGTAGCCTTACAAGGCATGAAAGAAAGAAAGTAGCAGCAGACATGTCTGAAGACATTGCAACACCCACCCATCACCAACACCTGGAAGCAGGCAGCCGTGCTGAGTGGCAGCAGGATGCCACTCAACAAGCCCCTGGATGTAAAACGATTGCTCTACAGTGGTGTCAGTAAGGCTGAGTTAGCAAACCTCTTCATGGAGGCACAGTTAATCCCAGGGAGAGAGGTCTGCCAGGGCAGCTTAAACCAGGTCTTCAACTGGAAAAAAAGCGATACCAGCAAAAGGGTTTTTTCCAGTTGACCTGCCCAGCTCACAAAGGGTTTGGTGTTTTGCCAGCCTCAGTATTGTTCTCACTGCACTTCGACAGAGCTGTGTCACATCAGCCCAGCCCTCACACCTGACACGCAGTGCCTTGGACCCTCTCTGGCCTTTGCTCACTGATGCCAAGCTGTGGCCTTTCCACAGGGCAGCCACACTGATTTACTTGTGCTAAACACCCCTCACGTGACCTGGAGCTGAGCTCCATCATGTCTGTGCCAACTGAAGAGAGGCCTGGCATCAACAAGCACGCTGGCAAACCCGAATGCACACACCCTCCAGAACCCAGGATATACCATAACCCAAATGTACACACCCTCCAGAACCCAGGATATACCATAACCTGAATGCACACACCCTCCAGAACCCAGGATATACCATAACCTGAATGCACACACCCTCCAGAACCCAGGATATACCATAACCTGAATGAACACACCCTCCAGAACCCAGGATATACCATAACCTGAATGCACACACCCTCCAGAACCCAGGATATACCATAACCCGAATGCACACACCCTCCAGAACCCAGAATATGCCATAACCCCAGTGCTTCATGTGACTAGAATTTGGCCTAAATTAGAGATACACTGTGTGACCTGTGTGCAAATCTTATTCTCTCCTCAAATACAACTCATATCAAATTGCTGTTACTACAGGTACGGGAGAAAATTGCAAAACAAAAAGAATTAGCAGTTCCACACTTTGTGTCATTCAAGCCCATACCCCCTTTAACACCCACAGAAGATGAGCACATTGCCTCAAGAGCCCTTACAGAGGTGTACAAGAGGCAGGAAAGTGGTACCTTGCACTCCCAGCCTCCCAGTAGCACTAGTAACAGCATTTTGTAGTAGCAGCTCAAATTACCACCTTTTACAAATCGCTAAGAACTGCGGATGTGCTGAGATGCACCTGTACACCTACAATTGATCATAAATTTCCAGCTGCTTTTCAGAGTGCTCTGCCTTTGCATTACTCAGACTACTGAAGTGGCTCATACAGCTTAGGAATCTGGCTCTCTGCCATATAGTAGTGTTTAGGCGCTGTTCCTCACATTGTCAAAATGATTTGGCAACAAAACAGCAAAGGAAGCAACTCTGAGCACTGCTGGAATGGAGGCTTTTGAAGATTCCTGTGTCAGATCTTGTTAGGGATGAAACATTTTTACTTCTATTCAATTCATGTGCACAGCCTTTAAATCAAAGGCAATGTTTCTGTAATTTCAATCATATATTAATATTTTTAATAGCTAATTTCCTTCTCCAAGAAACAGGAAAATTGATAAAATGTAGAAGGCTACTGATGTATTACAGCATGCAACTATCAGGTCACTTCACACCACGTCCATTCACAAACTGAATTTCAAAGGCTGTTACATCAAGGTCCTCCTTTCCCTCACCAGTGTTACAACAGTTTCCCTGCACAGGTGTAAATGTCACCAAGTGGTGCAAGACAGCAAACTGCCCTGAAAGCTGCAGCATTTTAATGGTTTTGGCACAATATTTATTTACTAAGAGATCTGGAATAGTAGTACTCACCTATGCCAGATTCCTATGAATTTCTGCAGTAATTCTGTTTGCAAAAGTCAATTTTTACAGAGCCCTGGCACAAACACATCTCTCCCAGGATCACATACTTCTGTCTTATCTGCAGCAACATGATCATCTGTGATCCCTGTTACAGAGAAGGGTAGTTACCTTCACCAAATTCTCTAGGAAAGCAACTTCCTCCTGACACATTGCTACTTTTTTCCCCCTCACATTCTTCTGGAAAGGTTGAGAACCATGCACAGTGTTTGCAGTGATGCAGTAACAGCCACATTACCTGGAAAATGTCTGTAACTCTCTTCCCTCCAGGAGTTCACTGTTCTTAAAATAAAATAATCAATGCTGTACAGCTTTCCCACCCCTTTTCCTTCTAGCTCTTTCAATCACATGTAACGCTGGCTGTCCTGGATTGTAGTTGGCCTCACTGGAGCTCTGTACTGGTGCAGAAGTCAATCAAGGATAATTCTCCAGCAGGATTAAGGTAGCACATGTAATTTCTTTTACTCATGGTAAAGCCAAATTACAACTCTGTAGCAATTGCTGAGAATTCATTTAGTGCCATGCAAAACAAAGAGACAGCATTGGCACTAACATTAGAGGCCTTATTTTAAACCTTAAGCCACGCATTAAAGGGACTTCTGCTGGCAAGGAGCAGTTGATTTTGCTGGCAACAGCTTGTTCCTGCATTTCAATTTTGGGCAGAGATATGTAACAGTGGGAATTCTAGATGTGCAGAAGAATGTAATGATGACGCTGAAACAACCAACAAGCAAAAATCTGTTAGTCACAATTAACAGGTTTGAAGTAGGTAAATTATTTGTTCTTTCTTATATTTGATTGATTTCACAAGGATGTACATAATACAAGCAGTAAACACAACCATCATAAATTCTTAAATACCTATAGTTAAAAATTACATTTCCTGTCGGGTAAACCCCTCAAGTTTATTTTACTAAATAACCTCTGAGAATAAGAAGCATTTTGAAAAGCTGAAAGCTGCGCTGAACTACTACCATTCAGTTTAAATAACTGAATCTAACGTCAAAACACCACGTATCTTGTCTCTCTATGAATCTAGAAGGCATTTTTGTTCTCATTCTAAGATAGAGAGAATCTAGTAAATATTTTCTTTTTTTTTCCCTCTCAGAATTTGAAGACCAACATTTTATTTAACTCCTTTCTATGTAAGTATGGGTTTGGAGTTGGAAAAGTTGATGGGCCGCTCCAAAGCAGTGATGATTTCTGATAGCAACAGGTTCTGAGAGCAGGATGGGCACAGCTGTGTATTTGGTTGCTACCCAAGTGCAAAGCACAGCCTTCATAAAGCCATTCACTGTGTAGTGAGGATCAGCCTTGATCAGATCTTTCATTTTAGAGAGCTTTGTGGTGCAGCACCTGCCAGCAGTGGGACAAACCTGACAATGCTGCTGCTCTCCTGCTGCCATCCAACAGTGGCCTGGTCTGAGACCCAGCAGCTTCACTCACTTCTTTCTGGAAACCTCACCAGCATCAGGGTAAGTGTTTTACCGTCCCCACAGACTCTGGAGAAACCAAGTCTGGTTTGGCTCTCTAGAAATACATTCCTGGGCACATCAGACACTCTGTGTGCTCTGAATTCAGCTATGTCCTAGGTAGTGTGGCAGGAACAACCTCGGACCTTACAGTGTTTCTCAGCAGTTTGCCTGGGCAGATCTGTACACAACGGCCTTGTAAGCGCAGCAAAACACACGCATGCTGCTTTTAGTTTCCAAATAGCAAAGCTCAAAATCCTTTCTATGTAAAACGAAAGGTCTTTTTTTAGGCCAGCAACACCGTGTTCTGTAAGGTCTTAGTAAGTATTTTCGTTCATCAGAAGGTCTGGGAGAAAACTCTTAAAATACTTTCAGAGAGTAGCTTCACGAGTGACTGTAGAAACTAGAACAGTGTAAATACTCTAGCAAAAAAAAAAAAAAAAAAAAAAAAAAAAAAAAAAAAAAAAAGGAAAACCTTCCCGCAAACGTTACAATGGGAAATGAAGCAGGAGCAAGCCCCTCTCCCGGGTGTCCCGCGGCGCGCTCAGGTTTGAGCTGCAATGCCGCACGGCCGCACCAGGGGGCGCTGCGCGAGCACGGACGGCGCCGCCGCGCGCCCGAGCCCCATCGCGACAGCGGGGAGCGCGCGGGGCCGCGACAGGCCCGGCCCGGGGTCAGCGACGGACTGCCAAGGCTGGCATACAGGTGTGAGCACACCTCATGGAAACCTGCTTTACAAAGTTCCGGGCACCGGCCACAGGGCCCGGACCGCACCACCTGGATTTTGTGGCAAATCAACGCTTATTACAAGGAAAACAGGCCTTTCCTGGTATCACAAACACTCTTCCGACTCTTTCAGATCATTCTCGTTTCAGATCACCTTCTCATTTAAAACGCATATCGCTCCGTCCCTCGTTTCACCACCTCTTGTCCATGCTCCCTCCTCCTTGCCCCAAGGCCCCGGGGCAGGCGGGAGGTGAGCTCACCCCGCATCCCCCCCGATGGCAGCCGCGGGGCCGGGCTGGCTGCGGCAGGGGCCGGCAGGGCAGGCACCGGGAGGCGGCGGTGCTGCCCACGGAACGGGAGGCAGCGCCCGGCCGGGGCCTCCCCAGCGCCTGTCCCTCCCTGTGATCCCACCGGGATCTGCCCCCAAACCAAACCCGCCCGCTGCCGGCTCCCCGGGAACCGCAGGGGGTGGTGAGGCCGCTGGAGAAGCGGGTGGAGCGCGCACCCCTCTTCTAAGTGCCGCTCATCGTGTACAGGTGTGACTGATTTCGGAGGTCAGGAGAGCAAACACAAACTCCAGACGGAAAGAAGCGGGGACTGTCCTGACCTTTCCACGCCCCGGGAGGCACACGGGAGAAAGAGAGGGATACTGTGTCCACTTACAGGGAAGAGAAGCGAGAGGAAAAGGTTCCAGGCAGTCAAGACACAGAACTGCAATAAAACGGTAAAATACAACAGGTCGCACCATCAGGTTGTATCTAAGAACAATCATGCAAAGGCAGAGCAGGGGAATACCTTGTTTATCCTCTGGTTATTTTTCACTTTCACCCCAGGACCACGTGCTCAGGAGGAACACATTGAGATGTGCGATCTCCTCTTTTTCCTCAGCAAGTCATCAGCATCTTGCATCAAGTCCCCCAGAAAGATGACAACAAAGCAGACACAGCACTCGGATCACTGTACCTGGGAGAGCTGCCAAGCAGTCGCCTGTCCCAGCACAGCCAGCTCACTGGGCTGCTCCCAGAACAAAGTCAGGTACGCATGGAAATATTTTCAGGGCAGAGTAAGAATTCTGAGTGTTTTACTGTGCTATAGACTGGGAGGCAAAGGCAAAGCCTGGACACAAAAAGAAAACTCATATGGCTGAACATCTGTAACCTGAACTTCTTTTGTTTTCCCAGACAAAAATAAAACATCTAAAACAGGTTAACCACCCAAAAGGTTATTAAAGCTATGACCTTATGAATTAAACTGAATCAAGAGAGGGGAAATATAAGCAGTGAAAGGGGTGGAATATGTTTTGGGAAAAAGTTTTGAAGAAAAAAAAATTGGAAGTATTACAGCAAATTCCTCTGCAAAGCAATGCAATAGAATCAAGTAAAGAAAGTCAGATCTGAAAAGAGATCATGTTAAACTGAAGGGAAAAATTACAAAGAAGTCACTTGTGTCTAACAAAATGTTTTGACACACAGAAGCAGGCACTAAAAATTAGATAAAAATACAGGAATCCATGGCTTTCTCTCTGTATACTCAAACAGTCCCTCCTCAGGAACACAGCTTAGAGATTAATTGCCTGATTGTTTACTGTATGGTCCCCTCTGCAATAACAGACACAAAAATGATGTTTGGAGGACTTAGGACCAGAAATACCACTGTACAAAAAGCAAGGTAACTCAGTGACACCAGATTAAGTGGAAGAATAGCAACAAGGCATATAATGTTCCAAATACTACTTCAACCTCAGTAAAAAATGCTCTTCTCCAAAGGCCATATAAAAATTACAGGTCAAATTAACTCTGACATAGCAAAGGCATCCCCAGTGGCATTATATTTTTCTATGAAAACATAAAATTACCAAGTTTAAAACCCAGAGTTATACTGGAAAAGAACTCTTTCCTCCTCCTCTGCATGGTAATGTGTGTAGAATAACTTCTGACCACACCTCGTATTCCTTGGTTAAAAATTGCCAACTTTCTTCAGACAACTGCAATCATGCTGCCCCACCAGAGCTGGCTGTGCCTTCTCCTGCCCTTGCTGTATTTTGGGTATTGTACCCACTGCACTGCTAATGGCACTGTCACAGCTCTGATGAAGCCAGTTGAAAGCATGTCAGGTCACTTTTTACAACCATGATATCTCACAAGCTCAGCAGATTCTGTCAACATAGTGATTTATTCTAAAATAAACTTCTCGGCTTGTTCACACTCCATTAGCTGATGCTGCATATAGAGGCAAGTTAGAAGGGAAAAAGAGTAGTAGAAGTCAATGGAGAAAATATACAAGAAGCAAGAGGATAAGCTCATAAAAAACAGGCCCAAGGAATAAGAACATAGATGGGGAAAACAATGACAGGTATGCAAAAATAAGTTTTGCTTACAAAATCTAAATGGTGAAATGCTAATCTAAGATATGTGAACATGCTTTCCACTGAGTTCTGAAATTGTCCATACATATACTTGAATTGAAACATAAAAAATGGCAAAGTTCTTTTCTGTTACTGGATGTACTTGGACTTCATCAGGGATATCCAAACTTCCATTCTGGTACATTTCTGTGTGGCTTGAGAAAAACCACATATAATGCTCCTGAAGGACAAGTGTATGGCTGAAGAAAGTGTAATGTCTTTCAGGAGAGCTGTAAAGATTAATGAATTGATGTTTACTTAACACTGTGAAAACATAAAATGCCTTGCAACTTCATGGTGTTGAATTAATACCAATTCCTGCCAGTAAAGTTCCTCCAGTCCTACTCCTCCTGTGCAGAATCCCTGCTCTGTGAAGGCTCATTTCTAGTTTTACTTTTACAGACTGAAACCTGTCAGTGCTGTGCAAATTTTGCTAACACTATTCTCAGAGCAAACTACAGTAGGTCCCAAGGCAGGTAACTCAGAATATTGTTTCCAACTTGGGAGAACAGATTGAAAGAGCAGTATTTACATTCTGTCACCAGCTTACTCACAGACTGATTTGTGCAAACATGATGAGACTATAACATGGTCACACAAACTTGAAACTAAGCACCCAATCAAGTAACAGTTTCCCTTCATGGCTCTGACCACACTTGCTGCAAAACCCAAGCAAAGGCTGCCTGACTGTGGATGAAACAACAATTTGCTGCCAGGAGCTGGTCCGGTGAGAGAAGAGGTTAAATCAGAAGATGATATTCCTAAAGTCACAAGGGGGTCTTCTATGCATTTAAATTTGAAAGCAGATAGAGTCATGTCACAGATGTGGAAATGACAGCCTTATTATAAAGTGCAAGACAGCATGACAAATTATTGACCTACTTCTTAAAGAAACTTCTCTCATGCTAATGACTTATCCTTTCAACGCACCCTCCCAGTATCCAACATTACAAGATACAATCAGCATCCCCAGCTTTCCCTCAATGTCCCACTAAAAATAAAAAAAATCTTCAAATTACACTTACAAAAACCCAGAATGCTGGTCTGGCAAACTGACTGTATTTCTGCCAGAGATGCTTTTGGTATTGTGACTTTAAGTCTCCTTAGATTTAGACCTGTCTTAGCAGGTCTTGTGAGTCCAAGTCTGGAGTCTGTTCTTGTAAGGCTTCTCTGAGACTATCAGTTCACAGTAAAGGACAAGCACTCTATACACATGGATCTGATGGGCATGGCAAGGTTTTGGCAGGGGGAGGGCTACACACGTGGCTTTGGTGAGAAGCTGCTCCCCTGTGCCCAACAGAGCCAGTGCCTGCTGGCTCCAAGACAGGTCTGTCACTGGCATAAGCTCAGCCCATCAGTGGAGGTGGTAGTGTCTCTGGGATAAGGTTATTAAGAGATTTGGGTTTATTTCTCATTATGCTACTCTGATATGATTGGAAAGAAATTCAGTTAATTTCCCCAAGTTGAGTCTGTTTTGCTCATGACAGTAACAGGTGAGTGATCTCTCCCTCTTCTGATCTTGACCTGTGAGACTTTTGTTACATTTTCTGTCTCCTATCCAGCTAAGGAGGAGGAATGATGGTGCATTGGTGGACACTTGGTGTCCAGCCAGGGTCAGCCTGCTACAATCCATCACAGAAACCTCCAGAAAACTACAGAAAAGGCCAACAAACTTATAGCCTCTCCCTAGTTGACTGCATTTTATGAGTAGACCATAAACAGATCAAAAGAACACAATTTAAGATACTTATTTCAACATGGTTAAACTCTTCTCCTGCTCTTCCTGCAGCCCATGGGAAACAAAATTCTGGCCTCCAATCAAGAAAAGAAGCCCAGGGGTTGTTTAGCCTGGAGGAGGCCCAGGGGTGATCTTATCACTCTCTAAAAATTACCTGAAAGGAGGTTGTAGCAAATTGTGAGTTAGTCTCTTCTTCTACATAACAAGTGATAAGGCTAGAAGATTGGGTTTTAGGAAAAAAAATTCTTCACTTATAAGGCAATCAAGCATTGGAACAGGCAGCCCAGACTGAATTATCATCTCTGGAGGTAACAGAGAGGTAAAAGACATGCGAATGGGACACCTGGAGACATGGTTTAATGGTGGACTTGGCAGTGCTAGGTTAATGATTGGACTCAATAGTCTTAAAGGTCTTTTACAACACAAACAATTCAATGATTCTTTAAGGGAGAATGGATTTTTCCATTATTTGAAAAGAAAACACAAAATGGAAAGGCTATGTTTATTTCACGACCTCTTCAGATTAAATGTGTAAAGAAACTGCTTCAGGATATGCAATCAAGTCCTGGAAGCAGAGCATAAGAGCATACAGCAGGTTTACCATGGGCAACAGCAAGAAGTAAAATTTTCAAGCATTTGCAGATGGTTAAGAACTAGACAGTTGTTGGCAACACCCATCTGAAGCCCTATGGGCAGGGATGGCCAGTTAGCACCTTTTGGGCCATGTGGCTCATGAGTGACTCAAATGGGGTTCCCACCCTGCAGGAGTCCCCTGTACAGGAGCTTCCAGATCCCCTGAATCTCTGGCTGCAGGAGAAAGGGTATCTGCACTGCCAGACTGCCATGAGGGCCAGCAATCCAGCATGGGGAAGTGGGTACCATGGGAGGCATCTCTAGCTCCTAATCACTTCTTCAACTCTTTCACTTCTGAGGCTTTTAATACAGGGTCAGGAAGTTGGTGCCTTTGGTGTGACCCTGTCTGCCCTCTTCGTAGCACCAGAGCTGCCTCACTAGCCCAGCAAATGTCACCACACCAAGCTGTCATGGCTGGGAAACAGCATCTTGGTTAAGTTCTGGTATCAGGGAAGAATATAGCTACTTCTAAATACTACTAGCTGTTTTTAGACTAGTTGGAGCACTAGTGAGTCCCTCCCTGTGCAGACTGAGAGCTCCATACAAACCCACAACAGCCCCTGCCAAAGCACATGCCAATGAAAACAGCCACATGTTGATGGGGCTTGATTGCTTTCTCAGTTTAAAAATAATGTAAGACAAGTTGATCTGTAGAAAAAAAAATAATAGGGGCTTTTATGCTTTTAGCAGGATGCATAATCAGTGGCTATCAGGATATCAGGAATGGAGATAAGTAGGTCTCCAGCTAGCTTAGATTTAACTGATTTTATTTTTCCATTAAGATCTCTTCAACTTTATCATCTGGTTATTAAATGCACATTTTTGTCTTAAGCCTATTTTGAAGCAATTATATGTTTATGCTGGTGTAGAATGCTCCCTTTTATGAAACTAAATTGTTGGGTATTTGTATACTGTCTGTAATTTGGTATTTTGAAGTAGTAATTCTGAAAGTAAAACAAATGCACTTCCTTGCCTGTTTCTCCTTTTCTTCTCTCTAGTTGTTTGCATCCCTTTGCCTCCCTGAATACACAAAGACATGGACATTCCCTCAGATTAAAACTGGGCCACGGCAGGCTAATAACCATTTCTGTTCTTGAGAACTACCCCGGACAGATTTGTTACATCTCTTGACTACAAAGGATGTCAACCCCAGACAAATGACCAACACATCTATAAGTTGTCCTACAGACAACCTTCCTGAATTTTTAAAAAATATACTGAGCACAAGTTTCAGAAATTACTTTAGAGCCTTTTGTTCCATTTTCAGGACTGAAAAGCCCTCAGGAGTCTACATCTAACCAGCTTTCGACAAGATGTATTGGCATAATGGTTAGAGCCATTTTTTAATGCCAGGCTTATTTCAAGGGCACTTCAAGCATTTCACCTAGCTACACAAATATTGGAGGAGCCTGAGCTTGGTTTCAAGCATTCGTCTCTTTCTTGAGCTGGCATATAGGCCCAGAATAAATTCTATAGTTCATCAGATTGTTACTTTTTGCCTTACAGTTCAGAAGTCAAAACTTTGTAAAACAATTTAAGATTTATAGGAAAACCTGGGCACCTTTTTTTTCTTTAGTTATGCTTTCACATGTAAAATTATACATTAAAAAAACCCCACCCCATCAACAATGTGGGAACATTTCAGTTCATACACAGTAAAATAAAGAGCTATATAATTCACATCAGTCTTCCAGTACTGCAGAGATTTCTTGTAAAATGACCAATGATACATATCAGAAGTATCCCTTCAGGGTAAGTGGGTAATTTCTTTCATGAAAGTACTCAGTAATGCAACGTTAAAGGGACAAAACATTCTGCAGGGTACATAGTTGATTAACTGTAAACCACACACTTGGTGGATTTATTTATTTTTTGTACATTCCAGCTATATCTATAAATCCAAAATCTAAGGGAAAAAAAATAACAACCACAAAAACCACAAAGCAAACAAAAACCAACCAAACAAAAAACCCCCACAAAACCCCAACAAAACCAAAAACAAAAAATCAACCAAAAACCAAAGCCAGACAAAACTAATTTTATATCAAAATGCCAGCATTCATCATGATCCTAAACAAGCATAAAAGGTTAAAGTCACCCATGTGACTTAAGCACAGGTCAGAGATAAAACAGGAGTGATGACAAATGGCAAACAAGGGTAGTAACAAGTTGAGCATGTTCAGGTGGGATGTGATGGGATAAGGAATGTTGACTAATTTCCTTGAACTGTAGAGAAAGTGAAACGTTTAAGCACGCTGAGACCATAAGGGTGGGATGTCCTGGGTGCTGAAGGCAACCAGTGCAGGATCTTTCTGCACAGAGCAGTGGCTTTCCACAGCACTAGCACTTCAAAAGCATGTTCTCAGCCAGTCTCTTCAGCTAACTAACTGGGATGGTTACTTGACTAGAATACAACAGAATACTTAATTTCAAAGGGATCTACAATGTTAATCTAGTCCAACTCTTAGTCTGTATTGGTCCACATTTCTCAGGAATTAAAGCCAACATGCTCTAATGTGTGGCAGGACAGCACACACGAATGGGAGCTTTGGGGGCGTGTGAGGAGAGGTTGAAAAGCCAGCACACCTTGATTGTGATGATCATCTGCATTTGCGTATTTTCATTTTTGGGCAACAGTGATTGTTTATGGGGACCTGTACGTTTGCCCTGCAGAACAGGAGGGTGTCTTTGCTGTATTAGTCAGGAAAGGAGCGAAGAAGATCTACATGTTAACCTGAATTTTTTTCCAGTCAAACACCAAAATCCATGTGTATGACAGTGCACCTTTGTGTCTGTCACACACAAGCTAAAAAGTACATTATGTGTACATTTGCCAGATTTTATGTATATCAATGTAAAATGCTGAAAATATTTAATCATATTCCAAACTACTTCCTAAAATGCTTTTTTTTCTTTACTGTGAGGTAAAACCATTTGTTCCATATAGCTGAAAAATGTAAACACAATCAAATCAGTGCAGAATGGCAAAACATCTGACTATGACCCCCACCATGTCCCTCTCAGTCCAGACAGCTGGAGACTGAGCAAGATAGCTCCACAATATTGCTAAACGTTGCCTTTTTTCCTATATACTGCCTTAGATATCCCTTACAGGATCCATGGCCAGAGGGTTGCTGGTGGCCATCAGTTTGACACAAAGTGGGCATTCTTTCTACACCCCTTAGAGCCTGCCTTTTGCAGTTCCTATCTGCCAGCTTGCCCCATGTTAGCCAAGAGCGTCACTTCAGAGAAATCCTCTGTACATTCACATCTCAGTAGGTGAGACTGGTCCCTTCAGCAGCTGCAGGGTATGAGGAAAAAAGGCAGAAGCAGGAGAAAAGGGACACACCTGATGCCTATCTTCTGTCCCTCCCAGCACCCACAGGGAGCTTGCAAAGACACTGTCTTTGCCACAAGGGTTCCAAGTCCAGCTGCATGTGTGGATACCCACTGGAGCCTGGCTTTGCTGGAACCTACCCTTTCAGAAAACTTCTATCTCAACACCAGCAGGGATCCTGCAGAGTCCTGCTCACAACTGTTCTGTAGAAACCCACCTCAGAACAGAGCACTTGCAGCAAATTCCCTAAACAGATACAGTGCAACCCCCCTGGATGCCAAAGGCCCTTCAGCAAGTTCTCACTCAAAATATGGTATTGCACATTATCATCACTACTACAGCCCTACCTGGCACCTCTGATTATTTACATAGAGTAGGTTGTCTATTATCCCGTGCCCCCAAAACGCACCATGAAATTACCATTTTCATCACCAAAAGCTTAATGTACCAAGTTCAAAAAATAATAAAAAAATGGATAAGTTTATGTAACAAAACAAAATGCAGCTGCCATTCATATTACTGCTCGAGTCTATATAGAACTTCATTAGGACAGTGGAATTCCACAATACTTCTCCAGAAATAAAATTTGCTGTGCAACAGGACAAGACAGGATGAACTGTGAATGACACAGGCAGGAACAGGCTCACAGACTCAGTCAAGCTGATCAGGTACTGCCAAGCTGAAGAGCAGATGCTACCTTCCCTTAATTTAGCAAAGCCAGCAAGGTGGCTCCATGGACCCATGCAGACATGACACAAAGCATCTGTGGGTTTTACCTCTCACTGTGGCAGCATATTAATCCATCTCTCTGAGTACCATCTGCAAAGGACACCCTCCTGTTCTGCAGGGAAAACCTACAGGTCCCCATAAACAATCACTGTTACCCAAAAATGAAAATATGCAATTGCAGATGACCATCACAATCAAGGTGTGATGGCTTTTCAGCCTCTCCTCACACACCCCCAAGCTCCCATTCCTGTGTGCTGTCTTGCCACACACTAGAGCATGTTGGCTTTAATTCCTGAGAAATGTGGACTGTTTTCACAGAATGCCTTGGGTTGGGAAGGGACCTTAAAGCTCGTCTAGCTCCAACCCCCTACCATAGGCAGGGATACCCTTCACCAGACCAGGTTGCTCAGAGCCTCATCCAACCTATCCTTGAACACCTTCAGGGATGGGGTATCCACAGTTTCTCTGAGAAAACTGTTCCACTGCCTCACCACCCTCACAATAAAGATTTTTTTTTCCCCTAATATCTAATCTAAACCTACTCTGTTATAGTTTGAGCCATTCCCTCTTGTCCTACCACAACATGGTCTTGTAAAAAGCCCCTCTCCATCCTTCTTGTAGGCTCCTTTCAGAGGTGGGCTTGAAAACACCACAGTGGGTGAGGCCAATGGTGGCAGGTACCACACACATGCAAAAAGAACAGACAGGAACTAAAGGGTGAATTAGGAGGAGGAGGAGCATCAGGACTTCTTAATTTAAAAAGAGAATTATTTTTGAAAATGGGATAGTAAGGCATCTACTGCAATATGCAGATGTAATTCTCAAATAAACTGTCCCTAAAATGAGCATTGCCTTTTCTATGAACAGAATAGGCCAGGAATCCCAGGGGAGAGGACTCAGTCTTGACAAAATCAGTCATCTCTTTTAAAACTTTCTTTCAACAGCATGGGCCCTAATGGAATGAGCCCTGCTTTAAAAAACCCTGCTTGTCATTCTGAGACTACTGCTTTAATGACAATAGTCTCAGAATGACAAACCTCCAGCATGTCACTGCACATGCAAAGTTTTTTCCTGGTCTGGTACTCTACATCCCAGCATGACTTTTCCAGCACTCTCCCAGTCTGCACCTAAACTGCTGTGATTAGTTTAGCTCACATAATGTGAATCCCTGTTCCAGAAAATGCTTCATGGCCTGAGACTATTTGAAGAAAATTCATGCAACTCATCCCCGAATCTATCCAGATTGGCAACAAATCCTTTGACCACTGAAAAGAAGTAATGAAAAGGAATTTAATCTTGACATTTCCTGATTGACAGGCAAGGCCTAGAGGACTCAGTGGAACGGAGGACAGCTGTTTCCAGAGCTGCACATAAAATGACAAAGTCTACACATTATGAATGAGAGCTCAGCAAAGCTAAAGAAACTCATCACAGCAGAGATGGGAATCCAAATTTTAATGATTCAATTAAGGAATGCCAAGGTTGGTGTAAAATGCTGAGCTATTTCTACCTCTGTGTCCCTATGACTGGCCTCACACTATCGTGGGTGTAATTACATAAGATACACAATCCTTTAGTGGAAAGTGGAATTATTTAAGGAAAACAGCTGGCAAATTTAGAGCTAAGTAGGAGCACAGAAACGTCAATGCCAAACCAAGAGCATGTCAAACATGACCCAGATACCTAATTAGAAGTTATGCTCAAATCTAACTTACACAGGGCTCCAGAAACAGGCTGACTACAGTAGAGAGACTCCAAGAAGTACTCTCCTGATCTTTATTCCCCTGATTGCATTAGATACTGTTCTGATCTCTCCCCCCTCTTCCCCAACTTTAATGTCACAACTCTTACAAATTTGCCAGGAATGGGGAGGGTAGAGCAGTATTACACAGTAATGATGCTAAGAGCCTCAGGAAGTCATCGAGGCTGCCAGAGGCTTCCCCCAGCGCAGAGAGGTGGGAGCTCAAGGCCTCACGTCTATTCCCAGCTGACCTGCTTTGAGCCAGTGCCCAGCCATGGGGATTGCTGAGCTGTCAGGGGGATGCTCTCCCTCTATGATGATGGCTACAATAACACTTCTGCCTCAGGCACCTCAGCCTAATGGGCTGAGCAGGGAGCAAATGAGCAGGAAGTCATTGACAGAGATGGTGCCAGGACGTGCTAACATACTATGGGGATACCCCACAGCTGGCACAAACAGATCCAAAAGATCCCCAAAGCACCTGGATGATAACTTGCCAGGACGTGCTAACATACTATGGGGATACCCCACAGCTGGCACAAACAGATCCAAAAAATCCCCAAAGCACCTGGATGATAACTTCACGATCCAGGTACTAAGGGTGCCAACTAGGAAAGATGCCTTCCTTGATCTGTTGCTTGTCAACAGCAATAATTTCCTTGTATAACAAAGTAATCCCCCTAGTTGATCAAAGGAAGCCAGTTGATGTAATCTTTATGGATTTCAGGAAAGCTTTTGATACTGCTTCTCACAGGATCCTTCTGGATAAAATGTCCAGCACACAGCAGGGTAAATACATCATGTGATGGGTGAGCAACTGGCTCAAGGGCCAGGTGCAAAGGGTTATAGCAAAGGGGGCGACATCCCACTGCTGACTGGTTACTAGTGGGGTTCCCCAGGGCTCCAGTTTGGGGCCAATTCTTGTCAACATCTTCAAAAACGACTTGGATGCAGGACTCAAAGGCATACTGAGTAAGTTTGCTGATGATAGTACATGGGGAGGAGCTGCTGACTCCCTTGAAGACAGAGAGGTCCTGCAGAGAGACCAGGACACATCACAGGGCTGGGAAATCACCAAATGGATGAAATTTTAACTAAGACAAGTGCAGATTCTGCATTCAGGATGGGGCAGCCCTGGAAGTACAGACAGACTGGGTAATAAGAGGCTGGAGTGTCAAAGACCTAATGCTCTTTGGAGCTCTAAAATCAACTCTTCCTACTTAAAAAAACAATCACAAACCCAAATTATAATGCACTGCCCATGTAGCAATGATGGAAACAATGAACATGAGGTGCTACAGTGCAAAATTATAAATCAAATTTTAAAAGATTTAGTCTTCAGATTATGGGGGTTTTGCTTGACAAAAGAAATAAGCTTTGATGAATATGCCACTGTCCAATTCATTAGCTTCAGTAATGAAGCCTTGTGATCAAAATTTTATCAGAACGTGGTAACTTTTATTTTCTATGGCTACCACAGCTTTCTTATAAAGCACAACCGTCACTGTCTCTCGTAGGAGAAAAAATATAGACAGCATTCAACAAAACACTGGACATTTGGCAGCTCTCATTTGTTAAAAAGTGTGGTTTCCCATCAGTCTAACCTATTCAGGAAATAGGAATGAAACTTACCAAATAGGGCAAAAGTAAAATATCATGAAAGGAAAACTCATCGGAAATTATCACTCAGTGATTTTGACAACCATTTTGGCATCAGCCAGCAAACAACTGAGTTTCAAAAAAACCAAATCAAACCAAACCAAAAACAAATAAAACACTGAGAGAGACAATCTTATCCACAATAAAAAAACCCAGAATTTCTGTGCAGTACCACACAACACCCCACAATAATTGGATGTAAAACCTCCCACTGCTAGAAACACGAGTTACTGTTCTCATCTGTCTATTCTATTGTCTAGACTACAAGTATACTTAGCATATTACATTAACCAACTATTCAAAGTTTCCTGTCAGTTTTATTATTCATTCCTAGGTGAGAGTTAGTCTGCAATCCTGGCCATATTGTGGAGGTATCTACATAGAGAAAATTCTTACAGTGCAAGTGGCATTGCAATGGAGCTGAACCCTGAGACTCTCCTCTAGCAAACCACCCGGTCACCAAACAGGAATTAACTGAACTAAGACCTAATTGCTTAGTTTTATAGCTCTGCAGGACCAAAATATAATTTTCTTCTCTGCATGTGGTAGTGAATCATACATCAAATATATCCAAGCTCATCAGTTCACACCATACTCAAAACAATTCCATGAGAAGCCAGCGTGCAGTTTGAGAGATTTATCCACACAGGAAAAAAAAAAAAAAGGCCAAAGAAAACATGCAAATGTATATATTTATAGCAATGGGTATGCATGGAGAGCCTGAAAGCTTTTTGTTGTCCTCTTTGCCTTTTCTTATAAAAGGTTCTAAAGCCAAATCTATGGCACTTTCAGGTGCAAATACATAGGAGATGAAAGAGCTGTGTATTTCTGCTGGAACAGGCAGACTAAAACAAGTATTCATTGACTATTCAGGGTATTCACATGAACCAGGCCCTACAGTTTGTCCAATTTAGAACTGTGCCAACCCCCTTCGCCAACAGCCTCTTGTGGAGATGTTTTCTCACTGCCCAGCACAGATTTCAGCAACAGTGATTTCTGGCTATTTATGGCAGTAAAAGTAAACTGGTGGTCTATGGAATTCTTTGTACTGTTTAAAGCAAAAAAGCAAAGCCAACCCTTCCTTTTCACCTCAGCCCCAAGAGTTACATTAATAGTAACTTCAATGTTGTAACAGATATATCAAACGTACAATACTCACCTATCAATCCCAACATGTAAAAAATTATTAATGAGCCTGGATTTACAGTTATTGAAGCTAACTTCTGCATTTCTTTGAAACAACACACTGATTAAAATCAGGAAATTTAAATCCTAGCAGGAACTCTTGGGTTTTCTGCAAAATAAACTTTAATTAAAATGCAAGTTAGAATCTGTCAAATAAATAATCCCCTAAAAATTATGTTGACTTAAAAAAGCCAAAGAATGCTAGATAATAATCTATGAAGAGAATCTATGCATGGAATAAAGAGGCAGATGTATTCACCCAATAATATGAGTTGGTTATTTTTCTAATGGTTGAAATGGCATTGAATTAAAGGAACAGATTCAAAGTAATGGCTGCCAATCTACACTCAAAGATTTGTGCCTTCACATTGATTATCGTTGTGCTTTTATATATTGTTGCTTTTGCACTACCACAAAGTTAAAACTGGCTTGTTGAAGGGTCAGATCCCCACATGCTCCTCAGGGGGATGTGGCTTCTCGGGCACAGCAGGAGCAAAGCTGCTCTGCTGTGAATCTGATGCTCTGCAGCCCACAGGAATGCTGGAGGAAGGGCAGAAACAAAGCAAGAGGTGTGAAAAAACAAAACTGTATTGGTAGATCCTTCACCACACAACTCCCAGGTTGCCATGAAGTGAAGACAGGAGAGGTGAAGTATTGCAGCTTGAGTGCAGTCTGCTCAACACTCCCATCCAAAAAACAAAGCCACACAGTTCTTATAATTAATCTCTGCTCTTTTGCTGTGTCATTCAGATCTAGAAACAACCTTCTGTAATAAAGCTGTGCTTTTGAAGATGAGATGAATGCAGAAAAGCATTAATCATTCATCCCTATGTATTTCTACAGGCATTGAAATATTGTTGATTTTTCTTTTTAATGCTTTATTTATTAGCCACAATATTCTTTTAGCTAAATCCTGTGTTTCAGAATAAAACTGCAGTCAGCAACAAGACCCTTCTTAATATCTAATATTTTTTGTTATTGTACTGAATTACCAATTCATCTAAACACTGGAATTCAACAGGTAATTTGTCATGCAATCTGTCTCTATTCCAGCTTTTAGTCTCAACTGAAAGACTGAAAAGGCCTAAAAACAAATTTTGGTAGGGAAAAAAATTTTTAAAAATGGCTTTTTTAAAAAGCCATTTTTAATAGAACTGCTTTGTTCTGGGCTCATAGCTCTCATTTGTTGCTTTCCAGTCCAGCAATTTTTATAATCATGTTTGTCAATAAGAAAAATTGTAATTTTGTGTTCTAATTTCTGCCCACATGGCTGGAAGGTTGTCTTTGGTTTACTTTCCCTTCTGATATCTCTGATGTCCAGAAAAAGTAGACAAGTAACTGCAGAAAGATAAAGCTGGATCATTTGGTGATTTGGGTGAGTTTTTCACTGTAGTTTCCTTGGCCACAGGAATGTCCATGCAGCATAATTATTTAAGTTTCTGATTTATCATAACTTCACCTGCCAGATACAGAGATTCAAATACAGCAAGGACAAGCAGGAGCAGGAAGGACCTTCACAATTCTAATGTACGGAAGTCAAACTTCTCATAATATTCTTGGCTTTAGCACTTAAGAAACCTTTTTATTGACTGAAATAATACTAAAGCCTCAGGATGGGTTTTGTGTTTCAGTGGCCTAGGCCAAATTTTAATGCACCCCATGCTGTGATGTGCATTTCCTCCAGTATTTTTCATCTCAGATGCAACTATTTTCAAGTGCTGCCACATGAAAGAACATAGTTATGAAGAGTGTCCAATTTTGGTAATTTTAAGTGATGGTTAATTTTATTTAATCATTTAGGATTTATCCCATAGTGCAAGCACACATTTTTATGGGATTTTTTTTTTTTTTTAAGCTTCATGTGATGTAAAAGCATGCTTTTTTGGAGATGAGCAGTCCTGAAGAGGATGGAGAATTATGAATGACACACATGGAGGTAGCATTGACAGCCAGCTATGAAAACCATCCTTCATCTCCAAGTCCAGAGTAGCTGTCAAGTCACACGTACCTCAGTATTTGGGCTGGGTTTATGCCACACAGCACAGAAGGACCACTGCTATGGAACGAGCAGGACACAAAACACAGCACATGCACTCCCCCTGAGCTGGGAAAGCACAATACAGACACAGCACTTGTGAGGAAGGTGAGCAGCTGCACGATGTGAACTGAGCTGTAGCTTGGCTGCGGCAGAGGGCAGTGATACACAAACACCAGCAGTCCTCGCTCTGCACAGTGCCTGCAAATGCACAAACCTGTCCTTGGCTATTCCTAGCATGCAACACTTAGAACTTTTAGACTTATTCTTAACAAAACTTGCACACTATTTACATGAATTTAGGTGTACACATGTGCAGATGCACAGAAATATATATTGAATATCCTGTTCAAAATTTAATTCTCATTGCTTTCTCTTGTTTCTTTGATGACCATGTCCTGTTTGATTAATCTGCTATTCCCCTTGTCCCCTGAAATCAAATCTTTTAAGCTTTTGCTTCACAAGGTGTTGCTTTGCATCTTTACAACAGATACAAAATTGCTGCACTTCAGGGAGCTGGTTTTCATCTTCTCCTCCCTCATCCTTCTCACCATTTGAAAGGTAGGAAGCTGGATGCAGTTAAGGAGAAAAAGGGAGGGAGGAGAGAGCCGAGGATGAAGATAGCACAAGAGCTTGACTCCTTAACTGGGTTAATTTGTCTCCTGGCAGGCAAGTAGAGAACTTAAGAGAAAGCTACAGGAAAAAAAAATAATGGCAAGACATGCACTACTCATGTAATTGCTGACATGTCTAATGCTGTGTGATTCATGGCAGATTTGAAATATTGGACTTCTTATTGAGGGATGGAGGGATTACATTTCCACTGGGTGCAATTTGAAGAGATGCATAAAAGAAGGAAATGTAAGTTGTTATGAAGAAGCCCAGTCTTGACTTGAATTAGTTTAAACGCAACTTGCTCAGAACAATTGATTTTTTTATGAGAAATAAATGGATTTGTATGCCCAACCTGTATTTGGCAAGCCAATTTCCACCAAGCAATTGCTTAACTGTTAAATTTACTGTGCAGCATCTGCTCTTTAGAAATGTGGAAAACCATCAAAAATTATACAGTATGCACATATAAATATATGGCAATTTTAACCCATGAGCATGTTCTTTATATCCTTCACATTATCTGTAATCACACAGTATTTGTTTGGATATTGATTTAAATTTTGGATAATTTTTTCTCTGTTAGTGGCTTTTTGTTTGCTTGTTTTAACTAAATAGACTAATTCACACTTAGCAGAAGATTGAACTTGGTTTAGATTTAGGACTATCTACATCTATTAACTGCCTGTAATAGAGTCAGTACCACATTTCAAGTGTCCTGTTTTTCAAAGCAGAACTACAGAGGTAAGACAAAATATCTAGAACAAAACTACCCAAATGCTGAGGGAAATCTGTATCAGACTCAGTCCTGCAGTGAAAGCCCTGTGTTAAGGTGATGCAAGTAGCTGGACAGACAGCCTGGGGAAGCCAATCTATTGGTAGTCAGCTCATGGAGGCTTTGGTCCCAATGACAGTAGTTTCCATAAGGCACCAAGGCAAGTTCTACCCCTGAAAAGAAGCATTAAGAAAGCAAACCTTCTGGCCAAGCACTCAGCCTCACAGCCTGCTCTCTGGGTGATGGGTGCTGGCTCTTGCCACCATTGCCTGTCCTGGGCCTGCTCCCCATGCCACAACCATCTTTTTTTTGTACAATTCACCTGAACAGGGGCCTTTCAAACTCTGGACACGAGGAACTTATTTGTCCCTTGGGCCTCTGGCTGCTGAATCTGGGTGAGAGATGTACTTGAGCTCCTCTGAAGGGAAACAGCAACAAACACTCTCAGACTGGCCCCAAGGGAGCTGATTTCTCAATGAGTGTATAAAGTTCTCCAGCAGAACTTGTCTGTTTTGAACTGCATCATCAGGGAACATTATCAATAATAAAGTCTCTCTTTCACAACGCCGTGGGATTTCCATACTCCAGTCAAATGCATTTTCTTTGAGTAAGTGACATTCTGATGTGTTCTGGGACAACTCCATGGGCACTTGCCAAGACCCATGCTGGCTTCTTCAGACAGAGACATACAGCAGTTTAAACTTGGTTTAGCTCATGAGTCTCGAGTAGCGACAGGCCATCTGGCACATTTCAGTAAAGCTGGCACTTTCTGCTGAGAGAGGTCCAGGGCTTATATAAGACAGACATGGCAGGACAGGAGTGAAATGCATTGGCAAGGCTGTGTGCACTAAGCTTGCATGGCAGCACTCAATCCAAGCCAGCACAGCCAGGACATAACTCATCAATCCACCCACAGCCATGGAGGCAGTGCTGGGAGCAGAGCAGGAAGACAGGCGGGTGCTGGGGTGAGGGTCAGGAGCAGGAGCAAGGGACCAGCTGTGGGACTGCTGCTGGGAGGAGGAGGTATCATCCAAAATGGAGCTGTGGGGACAGGCTTGGAGTCAGGGGGTATGGATCAGAATGAAGCTGTAGGGAAACCTTTTGGGAGGAGGGCAGACTAGTGCAAAGATTTAAGACTGCATGTCTTCCTTGGATTATGACAGCAAAGATGCTGATACACAGGATCAGACAGGACCCAAAACAGGAGAATCTGCAATGAGGTTGGGAATGTGGGGCAAACTGGGAATCGTGAAGGAGCTTTTTGTACTGGAAAGCTCTGCTGTTGCAGCACTGACTCCTTTCTGACTTGTTTTGGCAATGTTGCATAAGACCAAGTCTGAACCAGTGGGAGAAAAAAGTATATGTGTTTGGTCCTCCTACCAAAAATGAGGTTAGTTTTAAGATGCAATTATATGAACAGAAGATGAGAAAGCCAGTTTTGTTGCTAGTTAATATAATGACATGTTCCTACAAGAGTCTGATGACTGGGAGATAGAATTAACAATTCATCTACAAAAACAAAAGCTTTACTGAGAATTATTTTTTTTTTTTTCTCACTAGAAGAGAAACGTGCAACTCCATTTTTTGCAGCAGCTGCCATTACATGCATTGGCTGACAACCCATTCTGGGCGCAGATCACAGCACTACTCAAAATCTGCCCTCAGGCACTTTTTTCCATATTCCATACTCTAAACTGAACATTGGACAATGTCTGACACATGCACACAGGTGCCACACAGACTGGTCCCATCCTACTTTCATTCTCTACGGCTTGCCCACAGAAGTGAAGACCTAAGCAAGAAGATAATGGTGTGATGTGTCCTCCTTTGACTGACCTACTTCGAGCCAAAAGACTGGGAAGGGGATACACAAATCTACTTCCAGAGCAGATTGAAATGTGTCTCTGGCACAGCATCCCCGCACACACTCATCATACATTCAAAAAAAGTTTTTTCATCCTTTTTTCCAGATTTCTGTTGTCAAGAAGGGACCATTATTGATAACTCCCTGAGGCTTCTTCTCCTTGTGTTACCCAATACCTCATTCACACCTTAGGCATCAGGACAGATGAAAGCAAAACAGAGACGAGCAGTTCTTTCCCTGGTATTCAAACTTTAAATCAAACACCCACTTCGCTGTACTATAAACAGAGCTGTCTGTTTGGAGCACCAAGGCACTCCTGTAATATTTCTTTTCCTTTACGATTTTATATTTCTCCTGTGAGAAGCAATTACAATAGAAGTGTCAAGCAAAAATAAATCCCTGTTAATCACAGTCACTGTGAGCCTGCCAAGTAAATCACATCTCAGCGCTGCTGTTCCATTTTTCAGGTAGAAATATAAAGTGCACAAGAATGCCATGGTCTAGAATTGAGCTCTTCCCAAGAGGAGGTACAAAGTTTTTGAAAATACAAGTTCTTCTCCTGTGTTCATGACATTGTGAGGAATTAGACAAGCACTAAAATTGAGTATCCACTGACCGTAAGAGTAATTCAGGTTGGAAGGATTCTCTGAAGGCTGTCTAGTCCAGCCTTCATGCAAAGCAAGGGCAAATGCACAGTTAGGTCAGATTGCTCAGTTTAGCTGGGCCCAGGAGTTTCTGAACAGCTGCACATCACTGGTTCCACAGCTCCTCCAGGACACTGGGTTAATGCTCACCTGCTCTGACCATAAACAGATTCTGCTCCTACACAATCTATCTATCACAATCAATCACTGATAACATACATACATTTGTTTTGGGTTTAGTCTACAAATAGGCAGGTCTATGCATCTGAAAGGAAAAATAACAAATGGAGAAAACTTTGGGCTCTCCCCTGGGCTGTTATTTTCCCATAATTTTCAAACTCAGAGGTTTCATGAACTGCCCATGCGTCACAAGGGAGCTGCCTTCAAATCACCTGAAGGGAATGGTACCAAGCTTGTTCCCCTTCAAATATGAGAGTTTCTATGGGCTTTGGAGAGAGGTTTTGTTCTTATCTTCATCTTTTCACAATTCTCTGTGTTGTGAAAACCAGCCATTTCAAGACAATGTAACTGCAGCTGCTGTTCCAGAACTGAGTGCAAGGGAGCAGTTTCCATCATGCCAGAGAGGTGCTAACTGTAGTTTAAAAATGCTGTGAGGTCTCTGATTTCCTTTTGAGTAACACACGATGGCTTGGTGACTAGATCAATTACCTAATTACCTTTTTAATGCTACAAATTTTTAACAGAATATCAGAAACCTCTTTTAGATGAGTCGATCTTAAGACATCCAGTCTGTGTATTGCAGACTTGAGCTTATGAAATGAGTTTTCAAATCAGATAAATGGTTATTTTCCCCAGGAACCTCCAGGAACACTACTATTGAGTCAATGAAAGCAGGTACCAGAAACCCAAGTACAAATCCTCCATACAACTTACATCACCCTGAATAAACTTATCATGTATCAATGGCAGACGTCTCTGTTGCATTGGAAGATCCTCCGTCTGAAAATATATGGAGGAATAGTTTTGTATTCTGACTCCCTGTTTCTGTACCATCCACACTTTTGTACACAGAGCTTTAACAAAGCAGCATACATGCAGAAAAGGTATTTTACATTCCTCTCCCATGATCAAAGTCCAATAAGAGTATTTGGGTATGAGCGAGGAAACAATTTCAACTTTCTTTCCTGATTTTTACCTAAGATTGTCCTACCCCTGTCATAGGGAACAGCTCTGACTGGTGATATTCTGATAGCCACAAAAACTACGTAACATTTTTAATAACTCACCCCGAAGAAATATAAATGCTTGTTTACTAAAACAGAACTAAGGAATCTTAGTTCAATACTTCAGCCTGTAACACAACAACATATAGAAAAATTAAGCAGAGGGGGGATCTTTTTCCTCACACGCCTTCTTTTTTCGTGGCTGTAGTATGTTTGTTTAGAGCCAGCAAGCACCAGCTCACAATCTCTTCTCTGCCTACTGCGGTTCTTACCGGTGACCACGCTGGGGATTTTGGACAGAAAGCTCTTGACAGTGCGGATGGGAACTCCACCTGTTTTGTCATCTTGCATTCTCGTAACAATATCTTCAATCTGTCAAAAGAAAGCAAAGACTTTGTGGTTTATGCAAAATGGTGACTTTAACACATATACCATGAGTGCTTTGGAGCCTGGGTTTAAAATATACCATGTGCATTACTGCACAAACACGGAGGTAGAGACACTGTTACCTGCCCAAATTTAAACCCTGAGATTAGACACCATGAGACGACATAGACTAGCTTTGAAGACAGTGGTTGGATACTCACAATCTGACTGCAACTGTGTTTTGATGACCAGGGGTGATAGAAAGGTGGTGTTTGCCCCACATATGAACTGGATTGCACTTCAACCAGTTTAAGGAGGTTCATACCCAGTCCACTTTCCCTGCTGCTCCCACATTGATTTGAATTCTCAATACTGTAACCTTGGGAGAGCTTTCATTTTCTGAAGGGTCCCAGACAGTCACCAACCTCCTACGGCTCGAGAAGAGTCTAAGATGGAACAGCTGAAGGAGGGCTTCCCCTGCCTGGTCTTGTTGGCTAGAATGCTACATGTCCCATGGTCAGCACACAAAGTAAATACCCAAAAGTAAAATGATTACAGAGGAAAACTCGTTGGATTTTCAAAGCCAAGCTACCTTTTAGTTCACAGGCACACACACAATCTATCACATACAGAAAGATACACGATCATCTTCAAAAGCCGTGGCAATCAGAGGATCCAATTACCAGGGGAAAGAGCTTAATCCTCCTCCTACTTACTCTGAAATGGGAAAGGATTTTTGTTCCTTTTAAGGCTATTTGCCATGCATTTACTTGTAGGCAACACCAGGGAGAACAAAAAGCTGAACATAAGCACAATGCAGAAATTCAGTATCTTCAAAAACTCCCTTCAAGTTAATAAGGTCTCAGAAGCCCAACAAAAATAAACCAAAGCTGTTGTCTCTGTTAGCTCAAGCAGTCAACAGCACAGCCCCACCCGCTGTTGTTGACAGGTGGCCAAGGGCAGCCAGACAGGAGCACAGCCCTGATTCTACCTAAAGATTTCCTCCTCACAGATGCTACAAAACAGAACCACAGCAGAGAGGTTACATGATGGGAGCATGGCCCCTCTCTCTCCTAATGGCAGCCTAAGAGCTCAACATGCTCTCCTCGGCTCTGGGAAGCCACTTCATTTACATACGCAAGTGAGGTTTTTTCACAGATTTAACACCTACATTTCAAAACAAGTTTAATTTCAAGTCTTCCCGAGGTGGTAAGACAATCTCCCTGCCAACTTCAGGCACTGAATTTGATCACTGTGTTTTTAACCTCAGGTTACCACTTAACTAAACTGTTCACACCTTGTTTATATATTATTTTTAATTTAACACATCCTGAACAAATTCTCAGTGGGAATGAAATCACAAAGATGAAAATATCCTGACATTTTCAGTATATTACATGAGCTTTGGGTACTTAGACAGTTAATTTGTGACAGAATAACAATACGTTCCCCACAAGCGAATCACTATGAAAATTAATACCACTCTTCTCTTTTGCCAGAGTCCAGAGCCTTATGCAAAGTTGTTTGCTGATCAAAGCATTGGGCTTTTTTCCAGTCTGAGGATATCTGGAGAAGTAACTGCTCATCTCTGATACTTGAAGAGGTAACTGTTCTGCTAGAGTGGACAAAAAGCATTTAATTTTGTTGAGAGGAGCCTGACAGCACCATTTGTTATCAACCCAGACCTACAAGGCTACAGCACTCCAACATCAGACCTATCGGGCAACAGGGCAGCTCAGTACCCTGCCAAGTGTGGAACAAGAGTCACAAAAACCTCAGAATGAGTCAGGCCAAAAGGGACCACAGTGGGTCATCTGTCCAACCTCCCTGCTCAAGCAAAGTCATCCTATGGCACAGGATTGCATCCAGGTTCTTGAATATCCCCACTGGGGGAGACTCCACAACCTCTCTGATCAACCTGTTCCAGTGCTCAGTCACCCACACAGTAAAAACACTTTTCCTCATCTTCAGATGGTACTTCCTGTGCATCAGTTTCTGCCTCTTGTCTCTTATCCTATTGCTTGGTACCATTGAAAAGAGCCCGACTCCCTTCTGAGTCTTGGACTTCATCCAAGAAAGTCAGCCAGACTAAGAATTGTTTCTGCAAGACAATGAAAAACCATCTGTATTACCAACTACTTACATGTCTTCATCTATATGTACTTGTAGCTGACATCAGAAAAAGATCTTTCCATGCATATTAGGAGGAAACTACTCTGAAATGTGCTACCCCCTGTCTCCAGGAACACTTCAGGGCTTCAAGAATCATAAGAATAATGTTTTGTAAAACTGTTGTTTTCTCTTTTTCTATTTGAATTAAAAGTTCAGAATGAAAAATGAGCTAAAATAATTACTTCAGTGCAGGAAAATAAACTTTTTACTCTTTTGTTTGCTATAAGCTAAAGGACCAGCAGCATGCTTTATGTCATTAACACTACAAGAAAAGTTAAATTTCAAGCAAAATAAAACTTTAATTATCTTAAAAAAAAGATATATTGTTTTTACCCAAACTATTCCCTGTTTCAATCAATCAAGCAGGCACTGGTGTCTCAAATGGGGCCATTAATTTCAGTTTCAGTTACAATTACAAACACCTACTGCATTTTTAAATAAAAAAGAAACAAAGCTACCCTAGAGGTAAATCCTTTCCAAAAGACTCCTTCTTACTCTTGTTTTCTAGCCTGACTAAACTACTGGCACTTACTGCTCTCCTGATTTCAAATTGTTGGATGTTTCTTTTCTCCTTCCATTTCTACTCAAATGCCACACCTCCATTCTCTCCTGTCCTCTCAACTGATCCAGACATGAATACACATCTCATCCTCCTACACCATGCCCAGAATTTTCAGTCTGCTGCTCAGGAGCCCACAGGATTACAAGCCCTTGGTTGTACATACTTTTTCCATTCCCAACACACTTTTCTTCTGCTCTCCAGCAAATTTCTGCCCTGCTTGAAGAGGACAGCATGGCATACTCAAAGAAACATTTGATGATAATTTTATCCTCTCTTAAAATTATAATCAAGTTTTAATTAAAATACTGAAAACCTGTATCTAGCAATGTTTCCAGGTTTTGTTCAGTTCACTACAAAGAGAATATGTGACCCTTTACACCAGCCTTTGTTTTGCACCCACCCAATGCTTGCAGATATCACCACCGTGGATCCAAATTCCCGCTGAGCTACGGAAATATTTCACAAAACAAGTGCTACAGTGACAAAGCAGAAAAAAAGTGAGCATTAGAGCTTCAAGCATGGAGAAAAGCAAAGAGGGAACATGAAGTGTGAAGGTCACTTTCATCAAAACTTTTGGTCTTAACTTTTAAGAGAGTTACCTAGACACTCGAATATTAATGACTTTCCCTTCAGCTTCTGCATGTCATTAAATACCCTTTAGGCTTCCGTCTCTGCAGACAGGAAATGAGAGTCCTTGGACAGCTCATTTTGTCAGGCTAGGAGGCAGAAAAAAGTGCAAAGCATTCCTTGTTTATCTCTCCTAAATGAGCAAGCTTCAGTGAACTAACTTCTGCCCAACAAAAGTCATGGTAAGAATGAGCAATGTGGTTTGTTTTTTTTCCTATGATGGGGGTCACTGCTATTTCAATCTAGTCTGATTTTGTAAAGTGAATTGTTATTCTTCCCTCCAAGTGGATTCTGGGTCAGTATCTCCACAAGAAAACCAGAGGAATTCATGCTGTCACTGTTAGCTACACACTGTAATGTATGCCTAAAAAACTAGATCTGCTTTTCCTCCTGACTGGTTGCTGACAAGTCTGCTCCCTACATTTATCCAGGATGTTTTTATTCCTCATTATCCCACTCTCAATGCACTGAAAAAGGCTTTTGGCTTCAGGAACACATTAGCGGAGACATAAACTACTGCAGGTAGTTTATGAGAGGTTACCAGCATATTCTGCTACACAGAGTGTGATGGAAATTTAGTGCATATATTGCTAGTATTCATTAGACCTTCTTTTCCACTATCAGCACTTTTGCTGGCCTAGAGAGGCTGAAGGCACAGAGTAGAAGACCTTGAATTTCTGTCAAAGCCAAGATGTCTGTCACTGGAAAATGAGAAGTCCTTTTTTTGAGGCAGAACAGAACAAAAGATTACATTTGTTGATGCATTAGAATAACTAAGTCATAATTACAACAACAAAGGTAACAATTGCAGCCTGGAAACTTTGGGCCAGTGTCACCCAACATCCCATTACCATTACAAGAGAGAAAACAACTCTAAACTTTGCTTTAGCTTTTCTTTCTCCCAGCACCAAGGTAAAGCAGGCACCCCTTCTGCTGCAAGTGGTCACACACACCCTTGCTGAGCCCTGGTCAAGGTTTGCCTTGAAGGTGACACGCTGAGGGAAGGGCAAGTTACACATGGGAAAGAAAAGCTACCAGTTCCCACCTCCCACAGCCCCACACCCAGACACCACCAGCAGCTAATGGAATTACCTGGCTTAACACACTCATTTGTGGCTGAGTGACACATAATGATGTCAGAGGGCCTCACAGTCCCATTTTGCCATTTTATTTTGTGAGTTAGTGAGGAAAACAGTGCCCTTTTCATATTCTAGGATCTGAGTTAGATGTACATATTCCCTTGGACCCTGCAGGAAAGCTCCTGCTGCCTATTTCTGAATATTTCAGTATGTACCAGGTGCTTGTCTGATTACTCACCGCAGCTACCCTACCCTTGGGGCCTCCTGTCACCAGCTAACCTGTGGCTGGAGAGTCTCCAAGCATCACTCATCAATGCCAGCATTAAAGGTATGGGGTCAGAGAGAGCACTGTGCAGTTGCAAAGATCCTCTCTGACCATGCCCGTGACAGCTCTCATGCGTACTGGGGAAGCTGGATGGTACACGGAGCAAAGGATCCGTCTGCTATCAGTTAGCATGATGGCAATAATTACAAGCACATTTGATCTTTTCACTGAAATGCAAGTTTAAAAGAGCCTGTTTCTCACAGTGCCAACTCTTACTCCCATAAGTGCATCTGACACTATCGGTGTGCCTGTGCATTCTGCACCTGCTGACTCCTGCCACACAGCCCACGCATGCACAGACAAGGAAAGTTAATTTGACAAGATGCCTGAAGCCAACTTGCTTCACTGGTCCAGACAATTTCACTCTGCTCAAAAAACAAGAAGAAAAAGCTGAAAAATAATGGCTGTACAGCTCCCTTTGGCACCCTCAAGGGAGAAAGAACAACCTTGCCTCTGAGACAGTGCTGGAAGTGGCAGAGCAGCACTGCTGGAGAATTGTGGTGTGGCCTTCAGCAACCAGCATCATCTGCTTCTGTCCAAGTTTCCTCTCCTGTGTAACAGAGATAACACTGAACTACACAGGGGTGCTGAGACTTAATTCAAAGATGCCCAAGGACTTGGGATGCCTCAGATAGCAGATGCCACACAACTATGCAAGACATGTTCCCCATCTCTGACAACCTTTCATAGTCCCAGGAAAACCAAATGGCAGCAGAGCACGGATGGCAACTGCTTCCCACCTGACCAATGTCCAGTGACAGCTGAAGTCAGGCTGCTGGTGGAACTCCTGATGGCGTTCTCTCTGGTTCTTTTTAAATTTTAGAGCTTATTTCAGATAAAGTCAGAGGATACCACATATCTCCCTCAATTTTGAGTGCATTTTGGGGAGTGTTAACTGTGATCTTCAGATGTTTATTGGGAGGGTGAAACAGAGCTAATAATGTCACCTTGAAACCAGTAACGTGCTTGAGCATTTATGTATCTCTACTGTGAATAGGAGGCTACCAGTGAAGAACAACCACCAAGGCATTTGTCATGATTAATTGTATGCTGCTGCTAATCCAGCTAGAGCTTCACAAAAGTGAGCATCTACTCACAAGTCATCACATGGAGTGACAGGTTTCACCACATCAATTGGATTACACAAAACAATCCCTAGGGAAAAGTTGTGACACTTACTCAGCTGCTGAGGTGCAACACCAGAGTGTGGAAAGTACCAGGCAGCAGCTTTTTGATCAGACCATCCCTCCCCTAACACAGCCTGCAGTGTCAGCTCTGCACAGCACCCCCAGCTCAGGCCTGGGCTGCGTTACAAGAGAACATAGTCACAGAAAATGAGAGCTGGAGCTATTCCCCTCAGGCACTATATGCACAGTTGGAAAACAGGGTTTAATATTCAGCAGAAAAACAAAGCATAGCAAATTAATTCAGCAAACAGAGATTCTCCAAACGAGCTGAACTAATGCAATTTTCTCCCTCTCCAAAAATCAAGCTTTTTAGCCCATCAGTGTCAACAGTGAGAAGCAAAAGACATCAATGTGTCAGTGTTATGCAAACTCAATTTTTCATTAAAAACATTTTGACAGACAACTCCCGATGAGCTCAATTTCTACATGAGCTATAATTGCTTAAAAGAGGAAGCTACTTTGGCATGTTAGAAAGCTGTGTAAAAATAAAAAATTAAATTAAAAATAAAAAATCTTGTTTATTGATTGTGCTACTGTAATTACAGTAGCAAATGTTTGGGACTCTGTTCCACTATGCATCATAACAGAAGTATCTTGTGAACAGTGGTACATTTTTTCCCCATGCTTTCTACATTTGTGGCAAAGATGCCACGTACATGCATATAATCAGCTTGAGAGATCTTACACCATTGAAAGAACAACTGCTCTAATTAGAAACCTTCTAAGGCTAGCTCCAAAATCAACCAAATATTTACTTTGTTCCATAAGCAGAAGTGATAAGTTTTTTTTTAAATAGGAGGAAATTATCATTAATATCCAATAAAAAGACAATATGAATTTTAAATAAAACCCCAGTGGAAACAAAGTGGCCACAGAATTGTGACAGAAGTGTGAAGAAAGTCACACTTAAAAATAAATACCAGCTTTGCCACACAATATCTATTGAATAGATGTGACTTTTGTGTAACTTATGAACTATGCAAATCTATGCACAGAAAAACACATAAATGCAAAGATTACTTCAGCCAGGAAACCTGTAGGATGGAATGATCTACACACTGTTTCTCAGTGTGTGATCTGAATTGAAGGAATCACCACTTTGGGGGGGAAAAAGGAAGAAGTTAGTCCCTGTGTCCTTTTAACAGTGCTGCTAAGGGAAGGCACTGGTGCTGGCACTATTTGGGCTGTTTGTATCTGCCAGCTTGTGACAGAATGGAGCCTCCCAGACCATTTCTCACAGGTCACCAGTCACCTAGTACTAACTGCATCTGACCATGCCATCCTCAGCAAGATTTGAATGGATAATCCTGAAGTGCTCTGCAATGACTTTCTGCAGAAAGAAGACTGAATCAAAACAAAGCAGCAGCATGGGTTGAAATATGAAGAAATAAAGTTACAACAAGAAATCTAGAGCTGCACTTGTGGTAATATATGCACCACAGTCCCCATATACTAATAACAAGTGTTTGGGGGCACGTAGGAGTAGATGCTTTCCTTTGATGTGGTTTACTGAAGTCACTGACTGCAGGGACTGACAGCATCCTGCTGCCTCGCTCCAGCCAGGGTCCAACGCACAAGCTGCCATGGAAACAGCAGAGATTTTCCTTTCTGTTGCATCACTGCACTGAATGTAAAACTATGCAGGTCTGCAGATTGCTCCTACGGTGATGGATGAGGAGCCCAGCAGACGTGCCACCACAGCCCACATGGACACCACTGCAGCAGGGCTGGGCGCTGCACAGGGCCTGGCAGGGCCCCTCACACGCCTGTTCCCACACACGGGCACCTTCGGGCCCCTTGTCCTCCATCCCACCGCAGGCAGGGCGCTGCGTGAGGCCCGTTAACCAACCAAACCTCAGGAGTGCTCAGAAGCAAATCTGTGACTCTGTTGCCATCCAAAATAACCCTGCACAAACCACTTGAATTGGCAAATTCCAGAAGTAAGTTTTGTTTCAACAGCTTTGATTTTGCCAGGTCTTCTTTTGGGGGTCAGCTCCCACACCCTGAATTTCACTTTGAGTTCTGGCCATCAATTAATCATTCTCATGCAGGACAAAACTACGTTGAACCTTGTGGGGTTTTTACTCTAAAACAATTGAGAAAGATTATAAAATCTTAAACCTTCCAGCAACATTGGGTTTGTAACATTATTCAAGAACAGTTATTCAAGCCAGTTTAGAAGCAGCACATAAGAATCTTAGTATTACACTGTGGTCTGTGCCTGACCTGGCATGAGAAAACAGCACCTCTCTCCCCATGTGATGCTGAACTGAAGATTTATAAACACAGTCCTTGAAAAGGAAGCTCACTTTCCTCTGGAGCATGAAATATAAGGCACTTCCAGACAGAAAAATGTCAGACAATGGTGGGTCACTAATCTGTTACCACGCAGGAACTTGCAGCCCCCCAAATCTTGATAAAGTGAAGAGCTGGTTAGGATTGCACCCAAATCACTTCAAACCAAATCCACAACCCCAAATGAACTCACATTCACAGTTTCAAAAGCTGGGAATTGACAACATAATCAAGGCCCATCATCCTACTCAGGAGCTGGAATCACAAAGTTGCCCACCTCCCACCCCAAATGCTTCAGTGCAAGGCAGGGGAGGAAAGGACTATCCAGCCACCTTCTTCCCAGCACCACTGGCACGTGACAGTGAGTCTTTCAATGCAACAGGGTGGAAAAGGTCACCCCTGGGTCTGGCAAAAATTACTTGAATCAATACTGAGCAGAGATAAAAAAACAAGTTGTTCATCGTGACTTTCCTCCCCCCTTTGCTGCAAAATGCAAACTGCTACCTAACTGCTCTGAAGTATTTAATTAAATATATCATTTATTGAAATGAAATACAGATGCATAAATATTAAGCAGATAAAAAGTTGGGATGAAGTTGGTGGATGCTCAATCAGGGTTTTGGCATTGCTACTGCTATCTTTAAATATCTGAATAATGATGAGCATTGAATTACCTCAAACACTCATGGAAGGCTGTCTTGTTCTCTGGGCCTCACTTTTTAAAAGAAAAATAGATTTTCTACCCATTAATAAATCTTTAACAGGGAGCAAACTCTGCAGTTGAAGGGGGAAAAAATTATCTGCTGCATTCCTGACCTTGTTCTGTATATAGAGGAAGAAAACAAAAAAACCAGCCCAGTTTAAAGTGACTATTTTCTGCTTAAAATGGTACGGTCTGAGTTTGCACTTTGATTTAGACCCCACAGCTGAGGGAAGATTTGTGTCCATATCCTTGTGAAAGAGCAGAGAGGTATTTGTAGTGAAAAGGAGGACATATGAATCATAGGACAAGACTTTTACACTGTGGACTTCTTGATTAAATCTGAGCTTCATCAAACCACTATCAACTGCAGGCAAAATAAGATGAAACTAAGTAGGACAAACTTGAGAATATTATTCAACAAGAAATGCAGTGTACTACCATTTTCTATTCTTTCTGCAAAGCTTCATAAGGATGTTCCTAACTTCTACCATAGTAGTGAAGATACTTGGAGCCATGCAGGAAATAGCAAGTTATTTCCTGCATGAGACACAAAAACTGGGGTTTGTTGTTCCCTGCAGGGAAGCTGTAGCACTGGCACCAAATCTCCATCATTACCTTCCCTAATGAATTGATAAGGGAAACTATCCAGCATTTCTCTTCTTTCTATTTTGACGGGCTGCTGTGGCTTAGCTAAAATAAATTAGGCAGAAATATATGTACTTGCTCACAAAACCAAATGCTTTTTCTTCAGAACAACAACAAAGTGGGGCTCCAGGAATTCTTTTTCTACCTTTTTTTCAAGCATTCCTCTGTGTATGTAATACTGTGACACATAATACAGTGTGACAGGTCATTTCATGCATCATTTAATTCTTTGCACTGCAAAGTGCCCTACCACAATAAAGATAAGCTACATCCCTCTTGCCCCCAAATGCTGTTGAAGATGCAGAGCAGAGAAGTTTATAAATTACAGGAGAGACAAGAAACCCTATTCACCAACATCAAAAGGTTGTATTTGGTTTCTCTTCCTCTCCTTGTGATAGTGTCACCTTGCAATTTCTAATATTGTTTTTACACATAAAAATAAAAATAAAAATTGAAAAATGGTAAAGACACAGAAAAACCCAGCAAAGTTTCCACTGAGGATGAAAAGATACCACTACAAAAGAAAATGTGGGGTTTTTTAAAATTTCAGAACAGAGGGCAAGCAGAGGCTTCGAGAAGATTTGTCAGAGAGTGAAAGAATGTAGATTTAATTGGTTTTGATACCTCTAAACCCATGTATTTTCTTCACATTGCTTTTTAACACCTTTAAAATACATCTATTAAAAAAAAAAGAAGAAAAAAGAAAAAAAGGAAAAAAAAGAGATTGGCTTATGACCACAAATACATACAAGATTACCAAGATTATCATTTAGCCCACAAAGAGACAATGTTGAAGAGTTCAGTGTGAGACTTTCTGTACTAGCTCTGGGAAGGAGTTCCAGACAAAAAGCAGTCCCGCTGCTGTCCACCCACACCATGGCTAAACACTGAAAAGTATGGATGCAATTCTCTTAGTGAGGTGATAACATTTGGGCAGGTAGCAATTATTGAAGAAACGTTTTTCAAGTACTCTGCTTCACTCTCTGATGCGTTAGTGAGCAGTACTAAAATGAAAAATATTAGATAAAATTTTTAATCTGAGCATTAATCAAAACAGATTGGATATTGTCTGACAAAGGTTATCTTCATTTGGCAATTCATTTATTCAAATATGCTAAATTATGCTGATAGGAAAGTTTGCATAACATAGGACTCACAGAGGTTCTTTAACTGAGCCACTCAAGTGCTTTAGTCCTTGACTTTGATAGCAGCTATTGCTAGAATGAAAAACCCAAACCTCACAGATTGCTCAGCAGAATGCATGCATTAAAAATGCACATGATTCTCATAGCATGATCATCAGTACAGGACTTGTTAACATTTTCATGCACTGAAACTACCATTTATTATGCCAAGATTGACTGGTGCTTTCCCTTTGGCAAAGAAAATGTAGCAAATCAAACAGTAGTTACGAGTTCTGCCACAACTCAATTACAGTCCTCACCATGGATGAAGTTATTTATTTCAGCACCAATTTTATGATTTATTCAGTAGTTCCATTTCTGTTAGCTCTGAACTTTTTAGTAATGATATTGCTAAAGACAAAAAGATTTATAACACCTTAGAAAAAGAATAATTTTCCTTCTTCATATAAAAAGATATATAAATTCCATCTCCCCACTCCTAAAGTTTTCCTTCCAAATTCCCGCTAATAATAAATCAAAGAACACATTGCAGTAACCATGTGGCAGTTAATAAAAATGATGCTACATCAGCTTTGTTTTAAAATCTCAGCCTCAAACTGCTGTTCAATTCAACTATGGCATTTAATGCAGCTAATGCACAAATGGGGCTCAATACTTGTCAAAAAATCTTTGAAGGGAATCATAGGTGTCCCAGCTCTACAGAACAGTCATGCACTTTTCTTGAGCAGAAATGGCTAAAAATGAACCCTGCCAGAGACACTGATTTTAAAGACTTTTACCTCTTGACACCTAACCAGTATTTTTCCTAATTCGAGGGGAGGATGGGGAGAACTACCTGTGGACTGGAAGTCAGAAACTCTACAAAGAAAGGTATTGCTTACTTTTGGTACTTTACTGTTACCTTCTCTCCAGGGGATTGTGTAAGAGACAACTGAAGACACAGCTCTCAACACAGAATTGCCCAGCAAGAACACAAGGCACTCTTGCCTGCCTCTCCTGCCAGCAGACAACACAAAAGGCCATCTCAGGCCCTGTAATGCCAACTTGCTGTTTTATTCACTGAGAAAGGGCAGGACAATAAAAAGAGCAGACACTGCATCCTGTGGCTACAGCTTGGTGGCTGTTCCAACATGTGAGCACGTCAAATGAGGGAGAGTGAGCTGCCTCCAGAATATGAAACACTACTCTTAACCTTTTTTACATCACTGTCATGATATCTGTATCTACACATAGGTGGATTTTCTTCATTCCAAAACATAAAGAGTAAACAATCCTTTTGCATGACACACAAAAATAATTTTTTTTCATGGATTTTGTGCTCAATTAGCACTGTTTTCATGGTGTGGAGGGAAAACATCTAGCACAGGTAATAACACCATAAACATACTAAATTTTATTATGCAGGAACAACTGGTTCTACAACACAGTTTTGACTTCAACTCTACCTTGCTTTCCCAACCAATGGCTCCTGTACCAGTATACTTTGCTTCAAATATTGTTTGATTAAAGAAAAAAATGTTAAACACCTATACATCTCAGCTGTACATGAGTGATTAGCCAGAATATCTTTGTCACTACATTTTTAATGTTAATGCTTGGTGCCAAAAGATGGAATTGTTAAATACACAACTATGTTACAAGAGTTGATTTCTTTAAATTGTAGAATGGCAGCTGAGAGACAGATGTGGTATTTGGTTGTAGTTCACATGGATTTAATTACTGAAACAGAATAACATACTAAGAGCAACACATAAATAACATGAGTTTTAAGCACCTAGAATTACAATATAAATAACAGATCACATTAAAATTATTGACCTTTGTCCTTACATGATGGAATGAAAGTAATTTTACATAGAGATGGGGAATATATTTAATGGTTTTCTAAATACGCTCATAATAAATGATAATAAATCATTGTTTTATTATGCTTAAATCATTTTCCTGTTCCAGCTTTTATAAAAACACTTAGAATCCTCAGAAATATGACTTTGACTTTTAAATACAAAGGAGTTACAGGCTAGCATGCCTGACTTGTACCCTTACGCTGTTAAATCTTACTAGTACCAACTCTGACACTAGTGTTTCATTGTAAATCATTAGCAAAAGAGTATAAGGGGGTTTTTCACTTTGCTATAAAATCAGCTTCCTAGCAGTTAAGTTGTAGTCACTGAAGTGTTGATTTATTCACTATTGAGGCATATTCAAAGTCTCCCTATTCTTTAATTTCCTTTTTCTAAGGTATTATCTCCCATGTTTTTTTCTCTGTTCACCTACAAAGCAACAAAGGTAGCTCTGAAACAGAATTAAAAGATTTCTAGCATGCTTTCCAGCAACTCATGTTTCAGTTTCACTAACTTTTTGTAGCAATATAGCTATAGGTTGATAAAAAAAGGAACAGAAACGAAAGTCTGATAATGATTCTTGTTGATAAGAACAAACCTTGCACAAATTTATTTAGTACCTACTTCTCTCACAAAGAATAATATATTTTTAACTATAAATTCTACCCCAAACTAAAACTATATAGTTCTGCAGCAGTGGGTTGGGTTTCTATAACTTTTTTTCCAACTCACATAGCAAGAAAATAAAGCAACAACAAAAGAACTCAAGAAATTTACTCCAGAGTATTTTTTCTTTTATGTTCCTCCCTCCTCAGCAACCTGTTCTACCCCTTGTCCATCCTGGCTTGATCTTCCATCCAGCTTCCAGATTCTGCCCCCTAAGCCTCCACTGCCTCCCTCCTTTATTTGTGCAGCTGTCCAAGGACTTGAGGGTATGTGGCTCTTAAGGGGTAAGTGCTGTTTGCATTGAAATATGGTGCCACATTTCACTCTCATTCATTCTTCCACACATGAAAACTAGATAAGCAGCTCAGGAGCCTTCTGTCTGAAACCTTGCCTGGGAAAGGAGAGGAGCACAGTAACCATGAGTCCTTTCAATCCCCCAAGCTCACACCAGTGCTGCAGTGGATAACTGCTCCCTCCTGGATTGCAGCTCTGAGGCAGAAGATGTTGCTGTGACAGGAAATGGTAGGTGGAGGAAACACTCCTGCAGCACCAAAGGTGCAGCCACTCCACCATCACTCACAGGGAACGAGAAGTGACTTGGGTTGCCTGTGTCCAACCTCAGGCAGCAGACAAAAACATGGCTGGGCTCTGAGCTCAGTGCTGCTGTACACTCTGCTCACTGGATTTATGAAGTTTATGATGCTATTAGTCTTTGTCTATTAGCAGAGGAGATTAGCACAAATAAATAAACAAAAACTTGGGTTTTTTAGTGTCTATCCCTTTAATTAGCTGAACACCATAAATAGATGTTTCATGTTTAAATATCTTGATTATAGACTTCTGGGGGACTTTGTTCTTAACCTGCTAACAGAGAGCAGATAAAGATGTTTAAACTACAATCTAGCTTTGAGGAACATTTTTCATTTTGACCTGCTCCTGAAGCCAAAAAGTTATTATATTTTTCAGGTAGATTGAGTAATAAGCTTTTCAGTAAGCTTCAGTAACTCTTAGAGCAATTCAGTTACTCTCCTCTCTTTCCACTTGCTTTCTACAAACCAAGCAGTTTCTTGCTCGACATGATGTCACTTTTTTGTTAAGATGGAAAGACCAAATGTGGATCCTTCTATTAATACATGAACCCCGCAACTTGCAAAAAGCCAAGAACACTTATTTGAAGTAAAATGCTCCTTAAAGGACAGATGCACATATTTCTTACCTGTGTGAGCATGCTTGGCTAATGGGAAATATATGCATGTATGCACATATACACTGTAAAAAAAAAAAAATCAAACTTCAAATATGAATGAGCATGAGTCAACTGAAATTTCTTTACTCAACCACAGCTGAAGGCTGGGTCCATTCATGTTTTCACAACAAAAACTAAATGCAAAGGGTATACCGTGGACTACTTCTCTTTACATTTTTTAATAGAGAGCATTACTTTAGAAGGGATATTTTATATTCTATGTAAATGGGACTAACTAAGAAAGTAAGGAAATCATCTGAAATAAGTAGTGTTGACAGATTTTTTCGCTACTTACTTTACCATGAGTCAAAGTGAGTGAGCAGGATTTGTATTTAATGCTAACAACTTGATTAAAAAACCAAATAAAAGCAATGCCAGTGAAAAATCAACAGGAATTAGACACTATCCTCCATCTAACATGTCTCAAAACACTAGCTGTCTGAAGCACAAAGGCGGGAAACACAAGACTAAATTAACACAGCATAAACCTGTTCTTTAACCAGGGTGGTGGGGCAACAGAATCCTTCTACCTGGAGTCAACTCAGCAAGGCACAGCTCTGTGTTTCTCACCCACCAGTAAGACATTCATAAGAAAATTATTAATGGCTGAATAACTGGATAAAGAAGTTTAAAAAAAAAAAAAGATTCTCTGCAAGCCCTCCTCAGTTTTGTACCAGTATCAAGTGGCCCCTATTAGTGCTAGGAAGTATGCATGAAAAGAAACAAGAGCCGACAGCCCGGAGATCAGCAGCTCCGGCTCCACGCTGGCCTCTGCACCTGCCTCAGCCCAGCAGTGCACAAGAGCTCTGCGGGAGCAGGGTGGGAGAGGAGGGTGGAAGGCCATCAATAATTCATGGCTGAACAGCCAGACGGGAGACCAAGGGACCGCACACTGCATGGTGATTTCAAAGCTGGCCTTCTTGAGAGTGTTCAAGGCTGTCAATGTCAGCATGGCCAGCAGGTATTTACTGGTGTCTTCCAGCACATAAATGAGCTGCTGGAAGGGCTTACTCCAGACTGCAGACCCAGACCTGGGCAGCTCTCCAACATGCTTGCTGAGCTGGGTCGGTCTCTACCAGAAATTCAACACCAATTTGCCTCCTTTCACAATCAGAGAGGTCTGACTGCTTTCTCACATTTAACACTGTTATCAGAATTAGGCTTCTTATATGTAGGCTACTGACAGGTTTTCAGACCTGCAAAATAAACAAAAACCAAAACAACCATAGATTTCTCTGCTCAGTCCTTATTCAGACCAACTGATTAGCCACCAACTTCCACGTATCATTTGTCTGGTCACTTCTGTTGCTATCCTGAATCCATGGAGTCAGTAACAGCTTTTTCAATGTAATATCAACTTCAACATACCTGGATGCAAAGATTTGTGTCACTCAATCACTGCACTGTCAGCCTCTGAATTTCAGGTCACTTGAAATTAAACCTGAGGGTTTAATGCACATCTTCCTGGTATGAACTGTTTCCCATCTTGTTGAGATTTCTGTCCTTCCCACTGCCCTGTTATTAGCAACAAGTGACTGTCACAAGCATTTTGCCTTTGCTTTCCAGACGTAGTAAGAGAGGAATTTCGATTCTCTTACATCAGAACATGCAGCTCTTCTTTACCGGTTCCCTGGACTTCAGAGGAGGTCACTTCCCACCTCGCTGCATCTTTACCTCCAAGTGCCTCAGTGTCCTCCCTCATCTCCTCTGTCATCTTGCTCCCCACCACACACCTGTTCCTCTCAAAGTTTGAGAACTTGTCACTCTCTAGTCCCAAGCTTGGAGAGCTCTCTGGGCAGTACCAAACATGCTCAGGAGGGAGAGGGCTCCAAAAACCGCTGCTTTTTCAGTCTTGCTCTATATATTTGATGCTCCCTCTGAAACTTGCTGTTTGTACAGCTTTTGAACACACTGTCACACCCACATTTGCTGGGGACAGCAGATGTCAGATACAATTACAGTTCTATGGTTCTACAAAAACAAGTGGTTACATGTTAGAGAGAGTTCATCCTTCATGTCAGGGCTGCAGCTGTGGGAGTTCCTGCAGTGAGCACTCAGCACTATTTGCCTTCAGACAACACACACACAAGAGAGACTTATGTATCACCCAGGTACATGGGAACAGCTCCTGCTAAAACTTGCAGTCAACTTGGAGATGCAAACCTGAGAGAAGTTGTGTTTCTGTCACTCACCAGACTAGCTAAGCTGCCTTTCCTCTCAGCAGGCTGCAGCTCACCCAGTTTAAGACCAGCACCAGTTACATGCCTCCATCCCAGTTCAGGGCTATTTGTTCTTGCCTCTGCTTCAGAGCTTGCTGCCCTTGCCAAGGTTCCAACACAACTTGTTGTGAATCAGGACATAGGAAAAGCTCTACTTGGTTGTAGTGCACATCTGCTAATGAACATTTGGGGCACAGGGGAGGGCAAATTCTTGAACAGAAAGACAAACAGCCCAGAGTTCATTATTTAAAAAGCACTTGACTACCTGTTGAGAAACTCACAGGAATCTTTCCCTCAACTTCAGATAATAGCAAAAGTTACATTATTTTCAATATGAACAATACATGCTTCATACCTTAATCACAAATTTAAAAGGAACTATTACCTTAATAGGTGAGTGCCACTGGGTACCTCCAAGGTTTATGTTGGCTTATCATTAAGGGAACCTTACTAGAGACTTCAAACTGTAGGAATCCATATTTGTAGTTTTACTCAATATCTGCTGAAATATCCCTTCACAAAGCACAAACACAGGTATGCACCCCATATTTGCCCTCACTTTTCACACCACCTTTTCATGTGGCAGATTTAAGAACAAATGACACTAAATTTGTGACATCAACCGTTCCTCCCTGTTATTAGAAATTAAACTGCCCAGTTACCATATAGTATCTTTTACTGGTTCTAATTCTGAGAGGGTTTTCATGTTCATGCAAGTTTCAACAGGCATTGGCCCATGGAGTTTTTCTCTATAAAATACTATAACATCTTTTAATTTGTTATTCCTTTATTATTAAAAAAACTCCTCTTGATGATAACAATCTCAGGTTTTTCAATTTTTACATTCACAGCTCCAAGTATTTTCTGATCATTTTCATTGATAAGTTTGCATTTCATTAGTGTTTATGAGCATTTCTATGAAAGTGTAATAACTCATACCACTGAAGTTGTGTGCACAGTTTGTTCACTCCTCACAGCACTGTTCCTATATATGTCAATCTTAGAAAAATTAATTTTTTTTTAGAAATTTTCCATATAGACAATTTCAGGTCACTTTTGCACCAATTTGTTGAGAAAATACTGACAAATTATTAAGTAGATATTTACAGTATGCTGAGTGTTACCTAGCTGAACAGAACAGTTTAAAGGATCTGTGATGAGTAGGAAGCAGGAATACATTCATGCCAAACCACTGAACTGGACTGGTTGCCACTGCCAACAGCCATGCTTTGGCTGATGAAAGTCTTTGAGGAACAACAATTGCTATATGCTCTGCTCAAAGAAATACAGAAATGAATTATCCACAAGTAGTATTATTCTAAATTGCTGTTGGATTTTTCTTTACCACAGCCTTCCTCAGATCTCGTGTTATTTAAAACAAATGATGTTTCAGTCACTCAAAAATGTTACATGTAACCCGGTGCATTTGCTTCATCTGAATGATGCTAAAGGCAACTTCTGGCATGCCCCAGTTGCTGAGCTCAAAACAAATTTTTAGTGATATATGCATGAACAAGGGGTTGTTGCTATATAGCTCTGTACTAAATGGAAATATCAAAAAAGCCTGTCTTTTTAGATTGAGACCTCTGGGAACTGAAAACTAAACTAGCATAAAATATCTTTGTCTCCCCTTCTTTGAGGTGAGGCACCTAGTCAGTGGCTGCAGATATAGGCAGAGGTGAGCAGTGGGAGAGACCTTGCATCACAAATTTGGGACAATACATTTCGAAGCCTGCACCTGGCTTCCTATACTTGTATTCCTATCCTTGTTGCTGTTGCTTTATCTATTAATTCTTTACCAGAATTTCCTCCTGTGGAAAGCAAAATTAGAAATCTCTCTCTTTCCTGCAGTTTATTCAACCAATCAGCCTCAGCAGCTGAGGTCAAGTGGGGATAGAGCCACAGCTCCTCTGTCAGTTCCTGTCCATGGCCTGCTTTGCCCTCCACAGCCGGTCAAATGCGGCTCTGCAAGCAGCAGCTGGACTTGATTTACTGTCTCTTAAAGCATGCTGTTGAGGGATCAATCTTATGCTCCATTTTCTTGCACTGTCTCAGGTCAATCTGGCCTCTTAAACCAGTAGCAGCCCTTCTGCAAGTTTTTATTTTTCTCAATAAGGATCTCAAGGAATTGTAGAAACATGTGACTTGATTTTCTCTTTTAAAACAGAAATGTAGTAAAAGTATGTTTTATCTTTTCAGCTTTATCTGTCTGCACAATTTTTAAAATAACTTGAGACTGTGCATGTTAGAGGATGCTGTTTCTTACAAACCTTTAGTGCCTATATTACACTAAGTAGCATTTATGAATTAGGTCTCATCATCACTAAGGCAAAAGCAAGCTATAAATATAACACCAACTGCTATTACTATTAGCTCTGGGAGTCCAAAACTTAGTCCAGGGACATTTCTAATTGCAACTGACATGAACCTTTGATTTTTGCTCTAATTAACTGTATGAGCAGTGAGCATAAAACTGTATTTTGGAAAAGTTGCCTTACAAACCTATTCCTTACCTGGCTGGCAACAGTTCAGTGACCTTCACAGCTGGGTGAGGAGTTACAGAAAAGAAAACCCACAAAGATGGAGAGCCTCCCTCACTCAGACATAGGCCAGGGAATTAAACCTGGTGTTTGCTTCAAGTCACAGACAACAATCAGAGATGAAGGAGAGAATTACTTGCTCATCCTCTCTTGGATTTTAAAGATGCTTCCCCAACACAATTAAATTGAATGCCCAAATATCACTCAAACAGGTAGAATCTGGAGCAAGCCCTGGGCTTCCACCATCCCTGCTCCTTCCTTGCCTCAGCCAGCCTCAGGAAGGGGAGCAGGCCACCACCATTCCAGCAGCCCCCCAAGACTGGTGGCTTTTTGCTACTGGGCGTTTCCAGCCTCTCAAAAAGAAAAGCACTTGTTTCTGGATAAGGACAAGGTGGAGATCAGTTCTTGCCACAGGCACACTGGGCCCCTGGAGACAGGCTGTCTCTCCTCAGTCATGTTTGAATCTGCTGCATGTATTAATGCAGATGAATCAAGTTTGACTCACCCATCCATGCATATGGGACAGCTAATGGAAATGGATGCAGCTTCCTGCACAGACAAGGCACAGAAAACGACTCTTGCACAGCCAAGCTAAGTATCTTTAATTAGCAACGCACCTCCATTACAGGCTTTAAAAGGAAAATTCAATTTGCACCTAATTTGAAAGCTTTTTACAATCTTTAATTAGTAGCAACTATCTTAGCTAATAAAACGAAATACCTTCTGCACATGCTGTTACCTAAGAGGGCATGAGGTGCAGCTGCTCAGGCAATCAGCCTTTCACAAGAGCACTCTGGAGACAGCAACAGTGAGGAAACCTGGAGCTCTCCAAGGGCCCACACTACCACTACAGCAGCTTCTTGCAGGGTCTCTGGCCAAGCCCCCTGTGCAGCTCTGCCCCAGAGCCCTCTGCTCTCCACAGCTCCTTTGACAGGCTCCTCCAAGACACAAAGAAATGGCATTTCTCTTGCAAGGAGTGTCCCAGCTGAAAGAGGCAGGTTGCCCTAACCATAGCTCTGTGTTGCAAAGGAAAAGCTGTTGCATTGCCTTGCCCTGTCTCCATCCCACCATGCTGAGCAGCAGTTTCCAAGCTCATGCTCTTCCCTGAGCAAAGAGGAACACTTGCAGATAGGGTGGGCTTGCTGCAGCAGTTTAGGATATCAGTGCCCTCAGCTGCGTGTGTGATAGGAGTTGTGAATTCCCCCCAGAAAAGTCAGATCAGACTGCAGACTTTATTCTTATGTCTCAGCACAAACATCACTTCAGAAGAGCTTTACTCTATGATGCTGGGCTCTGAAGAGGTGCAGCTAAGGCTGAGACCACACACTCTTTCCAGTCTCCTGTGCAGAGGGTAACACACAGAGTAATAACACCACTCTAGCAAGGTTCCCTTCAAGCTCAGGCTATGGCAAGGTGAGGGTGCAAGATGTGCAGTGGACACTTGCAGACAGCATTTTTGTTTGTTCATCTTCTGTTCCTCCTCTAGATCTGACCTCTAGCACTGCAGTGGTGTTTTAGGGAAAGATAATTGTTTACCACCTAAAACCCCCACCTCTCCTCTTTTCCAGCTGTGAACCACATGCAAAGTGTGGCAGGTGTGGCTGTCAGCATCCCTCCTGTTGTGCAGGTGACTCCTGAAAGACCAGCCTCTAAGCAGTGAGAAACAGTAGTCAGGTAACTTTGGTTGCCACATGGCACAACCCCCAAATTCAGTAACTTGAAAGCCTCAGAAGGCTAGGTAGATTGAAGTAGAGGCAGTGTGTCTGCACTGTGGGACCCTTCACTTATCTTTTCCCTCAGGAGAAAGCCTACCAGCTGAGAACAGACTCACAAAAAACCCAAACCATGGCACATTCTTGTATCACAGAGGGCAAATCTCTTCTGCACAGTGATTGGAAAAAAAAACCCCAACCCAAATGCCTCGCTGTCCTGAGTGTCTCAGCCTCATTTAGAGCCTCCATCCACCTGAACTTTGAGCTACACAACTTCAGCAATTTTCTCGAGTACAAGTCTTTACATGAGCAATACGTTCAGTTCATCAAAAAACGTCTGCATTAGCGAAAATCAAGTATTTGCCTTGGAACCCCCATTTCAGAGGATTGCTCATTTTCTTTAGCTGTGCATTTTGTGGGGAATGTATGAAGTGCCTTTGGCAAAGATCTGGCAGCAGAGTCTATGACAGTGTTCTGAGAAGCGACTTCTTATCTGATTACAGCAAGACTGCTGGTCACATCTCTTCCCTGACAGCTCAGATGATGAAAAATGTGCTGTATTTTGTTCTGTACTTTGTTTTTGTTGTTATTTTCATTGTCACTACTCCATACCTGTCAGTTTCTTCCCACTCTAAACAGCTTAGGGTCTTGTTTTTTTACTTTAAGTGTTCATTTTAATGCTGAGAGCAAAGGAAGTAGTTACATATGCATTATATTATCTTGAACAGTTGTTTTATTCAACACCTAGATAACAGGCACTTTCTCATTCAAAGCAGCATCTGGAAATTGCATGCTTATTTTAAAAGATACCTCAAACTATTGAAGAGTACACTAAAACAGGAGCTGCCATCAAACTGGTTCATTTGACAATAGCACGTATTTTAACTACTTAAAAACTTAATGGAAAATTGTAGAGTTAAAAAAAAGAAGCTTTGAAGCTCTATACACATTTGCATGAAAGTACAGACAATTTAAAAAGCACTCAACCTCCTGTGGCCACACTGACCCAAGAAAGCATATTTGCTGAATCTATTACTACTGGCAATATTCAGTACACCAGAGCAAATCAAATCAAATCAAATCAAAATCAAGTTCTTGTTCTCTGCTAGAATTTTACCCAGTGTCAAGCAACAAGACCTGGAAAGCCCAAAGCCAGCCCATACCTCTTTTCACCATGCAGGTGAAAAAGCCAGCTGGTTCTACCAGGATTTCTTCTGTCCTTCAGTTACAAGAACTGAACCATGCATACAACCACAACAGTGATTTCTCAATGTTTCAGAGCACAAAACAAAAATCACTCCAAATTTACTCGCTGTTCAGCAGCACTTTCTCTCTCCTTGGCACTGTTTTGATCTCTGTAAATGATCAACATTACTTTTCTCCATTTTCTGTGCTACAGTCACTGATCATAAATAACAGAACAAACGTGTGAGCACATAGTTTAAGGAGGGCTACCCTGGTTCATTTTGTTATCAGCATAAATTTCAGCATTGCATTTTTCCTGGACACCTCTTACCCCAAGTGCATTTCCCTATCATTCCTAATTAAAATTTTGTTATGACTTTAAGAAATAAGTGTGCATTTCAGCTAATTTATGCTAATAAAACCCTTTTTCTTTCCACGTTAATCTACATTGTGTCATCTGTCACAGTACTGCAGACGTGAACAACTCCAGTGGTTTATGAGCAGCAATAAACTGTGCTGCATATCAGATCCAAGTTATGTTGCCAGATCAATTTGGAGGCCTGGGCTGGCATAAAAATGTGGCACAAGGGAGGCACACTGCCAGAGCCATGTATGTGTATGCATGTTTACATGCCTGGTAATGGCCAGGAAGGGGAGGAGGTCCAAGGCTGAAATTGGACAGGAAATTTCTAAAACTCAGGATTAAGATGCATTGCCAGGGCTATGAAGGGAACCTTGCACATGGGCTGCCTACAGTGTGTCTGATTTGGAGCTTTTAGTCACATTTCCATGAATAACATCAAATGCAACGTACATGGAACAGTATCTGTGTCACTGGGCTTATTCAAACAGTCTCCTCTCCAAGTCACTCACAATGACTGGTAGCATCTGCAAAACCTGCAGCTTCAGATGCTGCAGGAGGCATCAGAAAGGCATTAGGATATACATTATTATCATCCTTTAATTGCTGCACCTAAATAAAAATAAACCATAGGGGAAGTGCAGGGAAAAGTGCAGCAGAGGCCCAAGATGTTCTGCACAGCATGCTCCTCCCTGATCTACATTATTCTCCAAGATCACTTACAGACCTTTTCTACTGATATGGAAAACTCATATTTATTAACAAGCCCCAAACACACACCAACAGCAAATGGAAGAAAAGATCTCACTAGGAAGTAACCAAATGAAAAGGGTAAGGTGAGAGTGAGGCAGGCAAAGGAGGTAAGGGCTGCCCTGGGATCCCACCACCCCATGGCTTCAGGCAAGGCTGCAGACAGCTTGGGAACAAAGGTGAGAGGCCAGGCTCTCAACAAGGTGAAGGTCAGTAGGTGCTGGAGGTGTCGTGTGGGCCCAGATACTAAACCATCAGTCCAGAAAAACATTCAAACACATTAACAGAGCTGCTGAGACTTCCTTTGTCCCAGCATGTCGCATGGGAGGCAAGCTGCAGAGCACTTAAATCTTTTCATCTCTGGCAAGCAAACAGTGCTCAGTCCCAGTGACTTATCTGGTGGGAACTTATCTGCCTTGCCTCCTCCAAATTTCTACTTCTGACAAAAATCTTATCTTCCTTCTCTGAAAGGCAGCCCCAAGGCAGGTGACTCTTCCTCACCTTTAAAACAGATTACCTGTCAATCTATTTTAACTCCAGTTGAAAAACTCCAACCTATTTTAGTAACTCCAGTCCCACAGTTATTGTGCAGTATGAATCTGAAGCAACAGCCTTGCTCTGCCCCACACATGAATGTGAATACCTGACACAGGATTTCTGTTTACTTTTTAACCACAGACCAGGGTTCAGCTTGGCTCTGCAAGATCCTAGCAGGGGGTAACGGGAGGACAAGCAAATGTCTGAAAAGCTTATACCAGCAGTCTTTTAGTGATGCCAGCACTCAGCTGCATACCTTCTTCAAGTAATAATAACTAAGATATTTTATAATAGCTGCTGTTCAAGATGATTCCAGGGAATACAGCTACTACAGAGTAATCAATCCCATAGGATCAGAAGCAGTCCTCTGAGCCTAATGCCTGTTAAGGCATCTAAGAATTATTCATGATCTCATGATAACCATATTTTCTCTAATGTATTATTACTTACATGTTAATGGCACCCTTACAACATTTAAAAGCCTATTGCATCCAGCACCATGCTGCCATTTATTTCCTGTATATGTACCACTTGCTGTCATCAATGTCTCTCCTCAAGCCTTTTTAGCTGTTGACCCAATTCAATACCTTCCTGGAGGGTGCTATCCCAGCTGTAATTACAGTAAAGAAGGACTTCACAGTAAATGTATTCCTCCAGCATCCACAGCATCTGTTAACTCTTCTCTTAGCATATGTGCCTACCTACCAAGCATATTCCAAAAACATACACATTTGGAAGCACAAACCCTGTGTCTTTCCAGTACAGTTCACTTAAGAATAAATGTTTAGATACTACTAATGAAAACCAAGCTAATGCTTTAGTTAGCATCTTGCAGTGCAATACAGGCTTAGAGAAGAATTTGGGCATTGTAGCAATTTGTGGTTTGTTACCCATGACACTGTAACCTTGCTTTACCCCAGTGGTGATTACAGCATGGCCATCACTCAGTTTAACCTAATTTGGGTGCTCTTTCTCAGACACCTTAACACTAAGATTGCAATGAGTCCTATCTACAACATGAAAACTGTAACACACATTAGAATAAGACAGACCATACACTATACTCACTAGCAACCTCTAAGATTACTTGAGCTGAATGACCTCCAGATATTGCCTAGTTCTATAAACTAATATATGCTTGGTGTTTGTTGCATTTTCCTGTCTTTTTCCAGTATTCTTCCCTTTCTGCAACTCAGATCTGCACTGGAAGTAGTTAGTATGCTGACAACTCGCCAGATGATCCTGGTAATTTATCATTAATAGTTTCAGACCAGGAATCCCCAAATATTAAAAGAAAAGTACATAAAATAAACTAAACAGGCTGCTACTACTTATCACCCATCACTCCCTACAGAAGAAATAAGGAAAGTGTTTTGAAGTTGCCCTTGTGGTTTTTCTCTTCCTGTGCTCTGTTTCCGCGTAGGAAGGGCATCATCTACTCTTTCTCTCTTCATGGAAAAGTATTTTCATGCCCATATGAACCTACTGGAACTTTGAAAACAACTTGCATAATTTCCCAGTCAGCAGTAGGATCTCCAAAGCTGGGGCACAGAGCTGATGGGGCTGTGCTGTCCTGTGCAGGTGAGATACCAGCTCTGAACACAGGCTGAGCGTGTCCAGCCAGGCTCACACATCTCATGTACTGACTCATTCCATCCATAAGCAAGCAACTGACAGAGGTGTCAATCCCAACAACAGGTGGAGGCATCCTTTGAAATCAGGACACCCAGAAGAGAAGGATGCAGAGCTTCCTAGGCATCTGTAATTCTTCATCAGATTTGGACACACAGCACTCAAACAAAACTTGAGAGAGATGAGGAAAGGAAACAGGGCTAGACACCAGCATGAGGTGATGAGAACAAGTCAGCCATGTCAACCCCACAGCCCAGACTGAAGTGTTGCTCTCTATTAACTGTTAATTAACCAACAGCTAGGAAGCACTGACCAGTAAGGAACAAATATGGCAAATGAAATCTCACCAGAAGACAAAGCTTGTGTCACTCTTGCACAAGGTTCTACATTGACCCCAAACTCCAACAGAAGACCCAAGAGCTGCTGTTTATGTTCAAAACATCACAGCTGTATCTCTCCAGCATCACAACACCAGGATTTAGCAGTTCTGCAGGTCACTAGGTAAGAGATATTAAGCTGCATTCAAGCACTAAAGAAAGCAATTGCCACTATTCAATAAAATTTGCAGCTATGCAATCTTATACAATGTGACAGGTTAATCATGCTTCAAGGCAGGATATGATTGCCTGGAGGACGTGGAAAGTGCCTCTTGCCCATAGTGTTTTACCAACAGTTATTCTTATCTTTCTCCAAAACAGGAAGAGAAATAACTGTTACAAATATGGCCAAATCAAATTATGTCAAATCATATGTAGGGCACTAATTTGCACAAAAGAACTTTCAGAACCTTATAATCACTTCTATTTGCTTCTTTTTTAGTAAAAAGCAATTGGTGGAAAAGGCTGAAGTTCTATGAAATATTAAGAGAAACTTGATAAAAAATGTTCTAGTTTGTGCCTTCTCTATTTTTAACATTCACGTAACCTGAGTTCATTCACAGTCTGTTGATTAAAACTATTTACATGCAGGTTTTGTTTCACCTCCCATTAAAAGATTGATTGTAGCTACGGCACAACTAAAAAATATCCTCCTCTGCTAAATGAGCAAACATGAAAAAATGAAAATTTATCAAATTTTCGTAACAGCTAACAGATAAAATTCATGTGGGAAGCATCCCCTGAAGAATGAATTTTACTTCTCAAACACAGTATGAATAATATATGACAAAAGCAGAGCAGAAAAAATGTACCTGTTCCTTTATGGCAATATCACTGCATGGATGGCAATGAGCTCTTATTTTAACCACAATAACGATATTCTATAATTTCCACAGTAATCTAAAACTTTAGGAGCAAGACTTCAGTGCCAACTATCCAGTTATTTCCTAAGTTGCCATCCAACTTGTCACATGATAATTTTAGTTTTAAAGAAAAGAATCCCACCAAAACCAGACACAGTGTAAAATATGCACTGGATAGAGTTGTTCCAGACTGTTTATTAGCACCACGTCGTACAAACTGTCATAAGGTTTGCATGCATAAATCAAAGTTAAGACCAGGGATGATATTCCTAGAAAAAACAGGATTAATTTATCAAATTAGCTTAGAGGATTTTCCTGGTGGATGGTAAGTTTATGCTATTTCCCAGTCCCTTTCCGTTCACTCATATGAGAGAGTGTGGGGAAAATAGACCTTATGAATACCTGACTTTTGCTCATATCCTGGTTAAAACCGGGTGGTTTCCCATGGTGTGTACAAAGAGCTAATACGATAGTGTAAGATTTTTTTTTTGTCTGTGTAGATAATCCAGGCACTTGAAAAGAAAAAAGTGCAGAACTGTCAGCTAAGCAGAGTCCAAGAGAGCAGAGAACATTTTTTAAAGTCTGCCAGCATTGAAACCTGTAACAGAAACATTCAGAGCTTTTACTTTATAAAGAGAGTGCTCTTGTAAGAATTCCTGTCAAAGCTCTGAGATCACATCTCTTGGGGACAGCTCACATTAGGGCTTTTTCTTCTGAGCTGCTGAAATTAGGTCATTTCTTTTACTATTGTCACCCCTTAGCAGAGGGAAGTTTCTTTTATCAAAGCCTTATCTTCTCACAAATGCACTTCAGATAAAACTTTCCATCAATGTTTTTTCTGTTTGGCTTTTGTAGGGAAACTTGCACAACTACTGAAAATTTTTCCAAACATAGCTGCCATATTAAAAAGATTGATTTTGTTATCTGAGTTACTGTGCTTTGAATCTATGTACTTTTTCTTCTGGAGCTCAACATTTTTTAAGAAGTACCTAGCAGAGCAAGCTCCTCACACAATATGCACCGTTCTCATTAGAAATAACTGGTATCACATTTTCAAAAAGTGCTGAAACAGTAGAAATTATTCTGCCATATTCATGGCACATCACTAGTATTTCATCAACTTACACCAAAGTACTCTAAACTTGCATCAGCACAGGGAAGCTGAAACTCAGATACATGCACCAAGTGGATACAGGGATACCTGGGTTCATCATGCACAGAGATTTCTAGGATTTTTACTTGCAGTCAGCTGTGCATGAACCTGCAGCACTGTGTCCTGCTGAACCACTCTGAGCCCCCAGCACTGACCACGGCGTGCAGCCTCAGTTTCCCACTGGTGGGAGGATGTTCAACCCTTGCTCCATTACATACAATAAACATTCCATGTCCATGGTCCCTGCACCGATTAAGTGTCATAGGTTCTGATTTAGAAGCATATGATTCCTATTTCTTGTTGAACAAGTCCTGTTGGTTTTATTAGGATTAGTTCAGATTCGGACAAGCCTGAAGCAGCAATAAATCCAAGCACTCCCAAACTTCAATTCCACAGAAGATCAAACTCTACATTCTTTTTTTTTTTTTTTTCCTAAGATGGGAGGGGAGCAGGGTTTAGAAGTTTTTAAGTTCTTTACAGCTGAACAACTTAATTATTTTGCTGGTTTGCCTCCTGCATAATTCCCTCAAATAACTCTGAAACATTTTCTAGCTCTTTAAAACAAGTGAGCAGTTTCAAAATATCTTGTAAAATTTGGCATAGGAATAGAATTCAGAAACTGCCTTTTGTTCTTATCACATCACTGCATTGAGGAGGCAGACTACAAATATATTTGTCATATCAAAAAACAGGCAATCCAAAAGTAACTGGCCATTTCTTCCTTCTGTGTAACTCCAGCATTGCAGCAAATAATTTTCCATCTGGCAGCTGGTCTACCTGTACCATTTTCTTCCCATTAGTCCTGCTTTAGGTTTAGAAGTATCAGCACCAAGCAGAACATTGCTGTTATACAGATGAGATCTTCCAGTTCCCAGCTGATGAATGACCCCTCTAGGGCACTACCACCAAGGTGAGGCCAGGCATCACTGTAGGAGAGCCTGAGGGAGAAACTCACACCTTCTGCACCGTGCAGTTCTTCAAGGAGAACAGGCTCTGCTCTACATAGCAACCAACAGAAAAATAAGCTTCCCCATCTCCAAACTGTATGCTGTTCACATTTTACAGTCCTTAGTAGTCTCCACAGAATCCTGCTCTGACTTAGTGGGATGTGGAGTTAAGGCTGAGGACTAAGGACCAAATGCACTTGTAGGAAGCAAATGTCTGGAAAGATTCTATGTAGGGAATATATGATTTTAGAGACTTTCCAATGGAATTATGCACTTGTACTAGGTATAAGGTACTATGTACCTTGCACACAGTAGGCTGAACAATGGGAAAACATTTACATCTATTCCAGGAGCCACAAGGAATCAGCAGCTGTTTTGGAGTTGCCAACACTTAACTGAGGAGTAGGAACCTTTTGGCAGAAATAGTGCTTGTTTCAGGTGAACACAGTGAAGCACAGCTTGGAAGCAATGTCACTCTTCTGCAGATCAGCTCTAAAAAGGAGCTGGGAATTTTCAGATCTGGAGATTCAGCCATAAATATGCCCATATGTTATTCAATATAATTCTTCTAGAATAAGAGCAACTATATAAGTGACAATAGGGCCCAGAGTGCGTTTTCCACCTAACCATTCCCTGCAGGTGAAGAAAGTGAAGCACAGAGGCCAGAGACTATAAAGGGATCAGATTAAATTCTGCTGTGATCCTGAACCCAGGAGTTATGGGAGACTGCCACACTTCCATAGCCCATGGGGGCCTGTCCACTTGAGACCTAGATGACAAAGGGGAGCTCATGGATGACTTCTCTTCCCTTTCATGCAGTAAAACACAAAATGCAAGAACACAAAGCAGTGGTGCAGGGTCTGACCAGAAATCTAGCCACTCCTGCACTCTCTAAAACACTGATCAATATGCATGTCTAGACAAAAGTGCAAGAACTAGGTGACTCTGAACATAGTAATTCTAAATCTATTTGGTGTACAGGCTTGAGGGATTTCATTATTTTATTTTAAAGGACTCCTTTCACTGATTGCAAAAGAGCATGTTTAAAGGTATAGATAGAGCAAGTATTATTCTTGCTCCACCTGCCCCTTGTAACACAGTAATGTTACAGCTGCTAGTTTCATGCTGCTTCATATTTAAGGTATGACTTCCAGCACTCAAACCAGTTCATAAAGCTGCAGGGAGAGGGAACCACCTGCCACAGATACGAGAAAAGCTAGCAAGAAGGTTAGTTTTGGAGTTTTAATTCTGCTTTTAATCCAGTGCCTTTCCTTACTTCTACAGTTCACTCACAAAGCCTTGAAAAAACACTAGAGAAACTAAAGACTGTTACTGCTTTCACATTATGCCTGACAGTGCCACTGTCATGGCTGTATAGACAATGACATTACAGATGGTGGCAAATGCAAGGTAAGGGTTTGTGAAGTGTCCAGCACTGCCTGTTTAACTGCTCAGTGAAAAAGTCATTAGTAAGATCTTCACTTAGAAAAGCATGGAAGCACATACCTTCACCACTCCTATCAAGCAGAGCATTTAAGTATGCATTTAACTTCAAGCACCTGCTTATGTTCTGAATGGCTTATTTGGGGAGTAGGTGTACATTAACAGACCTTTCAGAGAGGGGTGCTTTGCAGGTGTGCTAACTACATAAGAAGTAATTCAGGGTTTTTCATGAATACCTTCTCACCACACAAGCTAATAGACAGGGCTTTAAGTTGAACCAGTAGAGGGAACCTAAATACCAGACACTTGGCTGCCTCCCTGCAGAAGCAAAGTTACTCACAGGAACACAGGTTTTAGGTGCTACAAGCACCTAGAAAAACACACTATTGTTTATTACCTCGTGGTCTACCATGGATAGATGGACCTTTCAGACTACATACATTGCATTTCTTAAAATAATTTTAAAGGACAAATATATTCAAACACAAATGCATTGTGTTTGTACAGCCTAAATTAGCCAATTTATATTTTCCAACTTTACTTCTTCATTCACATTATGCTTATCTTCTATTATACCATATAATCTAAAGTTCACAGTATGCACAATAATAAAGAACCCCTGAAAGGAAGGAAGACATGTAAGGACTCAATCCACTACTTTGCTGTCTTCATTTTTATATATATATAACTGTTTGGTAGCACATTTGTACCATTTTCTCACTGTATATATTGGTTTGGGGGTGGGGGTAGTTGCCCTTGATACAGATTTTTCTGGCACAAAAATCTTGCAAGTGGGAGTTTTTCCCCCACTGCCTGAGAATTTCTTCTGCTTAAGTGTTTTGGAAAAGCTACAGTGTGTTTCCCATGCATTTTCTGGCAGCCTACATGAATCCCTTTTCAGCATCTTGAACTGAATTTGCATGTGAAAACAGATTACCCTAAAACAATTACAATGTCAACTGATTAAGAAACTCCTGCACTGCTAGGATTGTGGAATTTATTTAAAAAGGACAATGAGGACTTTGTTGAAAAGTGAACACACTTGAAAGACCTCAGGAAACTTGAAAACTCTTTTTTTTTCTTTTAGTATCACGCTCTGTGGGAGAGAACTATTGGCTTCTCTTTAAGTTAAATTCACTCAACACACCATTTCTCCCCTGTTTAAGTGTCCAGAGGGAAGTTTCACATACAATTCTTAAAAACAAATGCATCTGTATCTGTTCCTCCTGATGATGCAGACACTAATAGATAATCCAGAGTAGTAAAGGCAGCAGAGCCACATGAAAAAAAGAGTTGGATCCTAATAGTAACTCTGCACTCATTTTATCCACTGCCTTCATGGCTTCATCAAACATGACCAACCCTCTTTCAACCTTCTCTCCAAACTGAAGACTCTCAGACAATTCAGCATCCATTTGTAAGACAGTTGGCTTTATTATTTGACTTGCTCTTCTCCCTATTTTCTTGAGCACCACTAACCTTGAGATGTGGATGCCAGGAGCATTAGCTTTCATAGATTTCACATTAGGAGCAAAAGTACTTGCTGGTTTCCCTATTGTCATCTCTGTCAAAAATCTGTAATTCCCTCCAGCTCTGTTTCCTCTACAAGGATAATCTGCTGCTGACACCTGTTGTCAGCAGTGAGGGTGGTTTAGCAGGGACTGAACATTACTGAGGGAAAATACTCTCAAGACCACTCTGCATGTAGCTGGATTTCAGAAACTGCAACTGGGTTATGCCCTCCCCCTCTCCAAGAAAAAAAAAAAAAAAAAAAAAAAAAAAAGGAAAAAAAAAGTGGGGAAAAACAAGGCTTCTAGTGTAGACGCAAAGCCAGCAAATTTGCCACAGTTGATATTTGCACAACTCTCTGATTTGCTGGAGACAAAGGATGAACCCAAAGGGCTGAGAACCATGAAGTGGGAAGTTCATTCTCCTAATGTTTACATGGAGAAAGAGAAGTACAACCCTCTTGTACTTTAGACCACAAACTTGAGACCATAATCCATTATGTCAAGCACTAGTGTAGGTTTGGAGAGGGAAAAAAAAGAAAAAAAAAAGTAGGTTCTGGCTTAATTTGTAAGCACACTGGATGAATTCAAAAACAGGATTTATAATAGGATATTGTAATAGCTGGACTGAAGTAGACTTATGTGGCCTGTGTGTAATTTAGATCCAAAAGGAGAAGCAGTGTCACTTAAAGTGAAACTTAACTGTGAGGTATGTCCCCCATTCTCTTGCTTGTCAGGCATTTCAATTATCTCTTTGGTACTTTGCTATAAATAAAGCTGCTAGGAGATCTTCTAATCCAGGCTGTCTGGAAAAACCAAAGGCTCAGAGGACCCAAGATACACTTGTATAACAATTGGGTTTTAACTCAGAACTACCCAAACCTGTGATTAATTTTATACACAGAAAAATCCCAAAGTGTTAGACTGCCACAGAAGTACAGTGTTTATCCAGACAGTCATACTCAAGAGCCACCACCAATCTCCATTTTAAAGGAAAAATTTCTAAGACATGTGCAATCTGCACTTCCAACAGCTGGCTTTCTGGCTGAGGAAAGTTTAGCCTTACTCTCAAATGCACACAATTTCAAACACTGTCCACTGTGCTCTGTCTGAATTGCAAGACAGTTGTGTTAATTTTGATCAGCTTAGTTCTATAACCTTTCTCCTTCTCCTTTCACCTCCTCTCCATAGTTTGTCCTGCTATATGCAATACTGTTCTTATTTCAAAAGACTAAACAAAAAATAATAAAAATTTATAGATTTCATAACACAGAATATATCTCTTTTATGCCCCATATAATACTATACATACAACTGGCAGCACCACTTATATATTACCAAGTCAAATAGACTTTATTTTGCTGCTTTAAAAATATATATTCTAGCAAGTCAAGGGATTTTTAGAGAGATTACTTTCCTGACTGTTAAATTCAGCTTCCTATCAGGAACATTCTCCAGTCCTTTCTCACACACTTATTTGCAGGCAGCCTTTGCTAATATTTATCTTTTGTTCATTAAAAATCTTTTTCAAAGATTTTTGAAAATTTTGATTTCAGACTTCCAGAGTCTGAAAGGCAATTCTTGAACTGACAAGACTACTATCTTCCCACCTGCACATCCATCCAGACCACTGAGATCCTGGGAAACCCAGCTCATACACAGAGCATGCCTAATTTAAAAAAAGGGCAAGGAGCAGAGAAGAAAGTAAATCCCCAATATCCACACCCAGAAACAGGGTGTGCTTAATCAACCTGCACTGATTTCATCCGAGCAGGTGCCTTCCAGGAACCTTCTTAGAGATCACATCTCTAGGTAGCCAGCCAGGAAGCATGAAATACAGATAATTCTAAACTGTTCAGACAGCCACATCTACCTCTAAACTGCAATCCTGAAAAGTCCTATAAAATGTTACATTACTGGAGGACACCTTCTGTTCTTTACCTCTTGAAATTGAAAGCACTAATTAAGGGTGTTTTGGTTTTCTGTGACTGGAGGGTAGGTTAAATTTAACCTAATATCTCTAGCCACAGAAGGTGACAGAATTTATAGGCACCAACACTGGCACTCTCCTTATGCTTCTGGACTTACTGGTAGTGGAAGGAAGTACATACTGCTCACTACTAGTTTGTTCCAAATTTCAACTAAGAGTTAAATCTCCCACTGGTAGCCTCAAACATCACACAGCACTTGTGAACTTGTGTATCTTTCCAACCAGGAGACAGTATTTGGATTCACTGTGTACTTTTCATCTGTCATTGCTGTGTTACAAAATTTCATTACCCTTCCATGACAAGATGGGAACTGCTAAATTAATAACCTGTACTGCTTTTGGATAGTGTCTTTAAGACCACAGTAAAGGTCTGACCAGTTACTGTATTTTTCCACCCTGGGGGTGGTTAAACACTTGGAAGAAGATGTTCACACAAAGCTGAGAATTATTGAACCAAGGGGTGTTTTGAAGTGGCAAGTTGCCAAGCTAGGCCAGGTCAGGCCCCCCAAAAGGGGCCTTTTGGAGAATGTCTTTATTAGAATAGCTGTATGGACACACTGGCAGATACCTCATAAAAAAGGTGCAAACTATTTCATAGCTGTAAAAATATTTTTCAAGAGTGCTACTGTTCACAAAAATTACACTTCACTTTAAAAAGACTGATGAACCACTGTTTATCATTTGCACTCAACAAATAAGATAAATAATATCTACTATGGATGTGATCTGGATTTACCAGCTCCTCAGCCATGCTGGTAATCTGTCTCCTAAACGTTCTGCTACGTAAAAATGTAAGTTCAGTCCAATATAACATTTCTACATAGTATCGCTAATTTTGTGACTGCTGTGCTAGAAGAGAGAGGAAAATAAAGTTCCTCCATACCTCTTTGAGTTTGGAGCACATTTTGGAGTTGTGCTAAGCCATGAAAGCACAAGGGCTTAAAGGATCTGAAGAAATTGGTTGTAGTTGCAGTGGGTCCTGTAGAACTTCCTAGCTTGGCACAGGTGGTGTGCAAGCATATAGACACACATATGACATGTCTGCACCTGCAGAAGGTGTGCTCCCCCTTAAAGATGGCTTTGCAAGGAGGGTGGGAAGCAGAGGGTTTGCGAGCTTTCTGTTTTGAAGTGTCTGCCTAAAAACATTTTAATTGCCTAACAGCTACAAATAAATGTATTGCAAATGGACGTAAATATAGATTCATTTTGAGGCATTTGGCATGATTACTTTCCTTAAGTGATGAAAATTACTATGTAAACCAAAGTCATAAACTGAGTGAAATGATTGACTCTCAAACCACCATCCAAGCATTAAAACCTCCAAATTGATAGTAAAACAATTTTATATTCAAGTATTTCTTCCCTCTGCTGAGGCTTAGACCTTGTAATTCTTGGTGGAAATAGTTAGCACTAGAACTTTTTATCAACAGAATTAATAATGAAAAAAACCACCAGAAACAACTGCTAATGATTATGCTATAAATTTAATTAGCAGCAATGAAAAATGTGTCATTTTAATTGTCTCAGGTGTCATAAACAAGTGAAATACAGGACAGTCAGGGAACCACGTGACTATAATAATCCCTGTGATAATAGTAAAACACTAAGTGAGAGGGTAATGGACCACTTTTTTTTTTTTTTGGCAAATCATATAACTAAGGAACGTCATCTATATTATTATGGCAAGTTAAAGTTTGATTAAGTGCTGGGAAGACATATAAAAAACACTTCATAAAAGTATAAAAAGTATAGCAGTAATCTGAAAGATGCTGAAACCTCCCCAAAGTCATCCTAAAAGAGAAATTATGGGAACTGTAAGAGCAAAGAACCACACGTTAGAAATTGTTAGTGCTTCTAAAAATTAATTTATGTAATGAAAAATATTCAGAAAATTAGTGCAGAAGAAATACAAGTGAGAGTGAGGAAAGGGCTTCTATCTTTCAAAAATGTAGTGAGGATGCATTTTCCCAGAGAGAGGTCAGAAGAACAAAGCACCTCTTAAGCAGAAAACAGGAGCTTCCCAATCCACAACCTGTAGAGATACTGGAGTAGTGGGGGGACAGGGTCTTTCAGCACTACCCAGAACTTCCACTGGCTCTTTTAGATTTCCTTGTGTGATACTGACTGAAGCTTTGCATGCAGTAATATCAAACACTTTTCTATCTCTTTGTTTTTTTAAGTTTGCTTGACAATATTATTGCCCCCAGGTAACTTGGAATAGTCTGGGAGTAATGCATCACCACAGTAAAGGGCTAAGAATTCAGCAACATGTTTCCTCCTTCAGGTTTTACATAGAGCTTAAAATGGCACAGAATTGCCAATGTCATAATTTTTTAAATGTGGGGGCTTTTGCACAAATTAGACTTTAAAGCAGTGTTGTTCATTGCCGTACTCCATGGCTGGCATGATTTCAGGAGAAGCCCTGGCTTTGACACTGTAAGCTGGCATGGGTAGCTCAGTTCTAACCCCAGAGACCCTCTCCAAAAGCAGGGCAGAGTGATGGGAGCCCCCCAGTTCCTCTGGGATCCCTGCAATGTCTGAAGCACATCCAGCACCTCACACCCTCCTCTGGGCTCTGCAGATGCTCTCTTCTTCCTCTGCTTCCTCCTGCCCCCACCAGCCCCTCCCTCACCTAATGGGCTTCAGAGCAGAAAAATTAAAGAGAATAATTCAGGTTGGATTTCTAGGTATGAATCTGGAAAGACAAAAATGAACATAGAACACAACCCAAGCATCCACTGAGGAAGAAGCCAGTCCCTGGCTGGATCCACCACCCATCACCAGGAGCTCTGCCATCAGGCTAAATCTCACTGCCCACGTGATGGAGAGCAGCTGCACCCTTCCTGACCTCTGCCTGTGCCACTCCCTCCTTGCAGTTCTCCAGAGGAAAGGTGTGGATACAAGTGTGTCTGCTCTGCCTAGGGCTCAGCAGCTGCAGAGTGAGTAGGGATATCCCCTGCCCAGAGCTCCACTGCCCAGGGACCTGTGCTGCACAAATGCCAGGGATAGCCTTTATCTGGGGTCCTCACTCAGGCTGCTGCTCTACCCCATCACCAGTGCTGCCTGTTAAGGACTATCTATCATACATTTATAGTAAGTATGGCTCCACACTTGTTTGTGGAGACTTTCTGCAAAACCCAAGACTTGAGTTTGTTACCATATTCGTGGTGTGATCCTGCAGACAAGGGGCTGGGTACCAGATCACTCCCACTGTCTCCTCTGGAAAAGAAAGCTCTGTTGCCTTCTGTCTTGTGAGGCAGGAAAGTTTTGCTCAGGTTCCTCTGTCATACTTATCCGGATTTCTAACTTGTGAATCCTCTACTGTTTAATTTAAAGGAAGCTGTTAGTTATAGAAGAAAAATTTAAACCTTGGAATTATTTCTTTGCAGTGGTTTATTTATTTGTTAATCTAAATCAGGTGTCTGATAGGTACCTTCTTGCTATCAGCAACTCAGAAGTTGTAGTAACAATGCCATCTTGCTGTGCTGAAGAAAGCAACCCTTTGAGGTTTTATTTTTCTAAATTGTCATGTCATCAATTCCTGATGAAAAGATAGTTGTTTACTTCTTTCACACAAAACAGAGGTGGTTACTTTATGTCTGTCAGAAAAAGGCTCAGATAGGAGGGCTGTTTCTGGATTCCCTTTTTGAGGACTGGGAATTGTGTTGCTAATCCTTTTAAAGCTCTCAGTTACTCCAGCTGACACCTTACAAACAACATCTAATACCCATAATCACCTGGGAGACAGAGCTAAGTGAGATGCTATAAATAATGAGCAAGGACTAGTCCATTTTAGTTCCAGAATCAGAAAAACTCTGACGTTTTTATACAAAGAAGGGATGTCTGACTGAAGAAAAACTGTTCTCTCAATAGTTCCATTTTTTATATTAACTTGCTAAAATATTATTGCACCTTCTGACACAATAATATATTTCAGTGCATTTAGTTGACCAAACAGAAGCAACTCAGCTGCAAGTCACAGATTAAGAGTCCAGAAGACCACAGACTACAGCACCTGAGATGTTTGCAAGCAGCCAGGAAGAGCCACGGGGCTGGCAGTACCCTGCAGCACTCCCAGAGCCTGGGCTGCTCTGGCTTAGCCAGACTCCAGTGAGACCAAGACTGAGAAAGAGAATTCAGGTTAAAGAGCCCTGCCCCAGCTTACAAAGTCAGAAATGTCTCCAGAGGAACAGAAGCTGACTTGCACTAACTTGGATTATCTCCTTTCCCAAACTGAGGTTTGACACCACCAAAACAGGCAGTTAGATCCCAGTTTCAATGTGCACACACTGGGTGGGCATTCTCAAGTGATTCAACCCAGTCAAATATACTCTACAATTTATTGTAGAACAGCAGGAATGCCCCCCTTCTGCAGCTGGTATAATTTGTTTTCAGCAAATTGATCTTAGTTTTAAATTAAACCAAGCTTTGCAAATATGTCTTGCTTTAAGTATTTGCTGCCCTCACTGCACTTTCCATTCATTTCCCTGCAGGCTGGGTATCTTCTTCAAGACTCTCTTCAAGTAAGACAGAGCATTTTGGGTTGATATGCAATTTGAGGACATCTAAATAGGAATTTTCAAAAATCTCTAGTATCCAAACCTCCTGCTGTCACAGGGCTATCCCCAACCTGTATCAATCCCCCTCTTCCAGTCTATCCACTACAAACTAGAAAAAGGCACAAACACTCCCATGCCATCTCGAAAATAATAATTCCTACCTACACTGATAACACAGTTCCAACACAGTAATTAACACATGTTCTAGCAAAAAGCAAATCTTCTGGCCAACAACAGTCATATATCAATAGTTTCTAGGGCTGGCAGCTCACAAAAAACACACCTCACTGTACCCATTTCCTCATCAAAGCTGGGGAAAATACACATTAATCAAAAGAATGTACAAGAAAATGTTCAGAAAATAACATACTAAACTGCTGTGATTTCCTTGTGTTACAGTGTTTTGTGGTCAGCTGTGGCTTCTGGGTTTGGAAGATTCAAGTAGAAAGGGAAATTTATGTTACACAATATCCATGGGCAGGAACTTAAATCACAGAACATGCTCAGTGCAATTCCCTTTTCATAAATATTACCTGTTACTTATTACAATAGCTCAAATAATAAACGAAAATATTAGTCTCTAAAGGTCATTTCTTGGCTGTAGTTACAATCTGAATCAAAAGACCAGAACTCTGCCTGGAAGATAAGTAGAGGCAAAGCAAACAACAAAGCCACATTACTTCTGTGAATTGGCAAAAAGTGAGGCACAACACATTTTGGTTCTCTTCATGCTTCTTATTTAAGAATTGTTTTTCTATAGCTCTAGAATTGGTAGCTATGTAGGAATTACAATTCAGATGAGATTTTTCTAAGCTCATCCTTATACCACAAGTTTTGCAAAAATGTATTAAAACATTGGTTTTTAAATGCGGCATCTGCTTTTAAAAACCTTTGCAGATAACAAGCTAGATGACTTTTTTTTTTCTCACATTCGGTTTCTCATTTCATATATTAAAATATAAAACCTGAACTGCAGTGTAAAGATAAAGAAGCAACTTGATAAAACACGGTAGGAATTTAAATGAACTCATTACACAAATCATTGTATTAGGTTTACAGAGGCCAATCTTTTGTTTAAAGGAAAGGAGATTCATATTTAGCAAATGGAAAAGACATGGAAGCAGAAAAGATTTGCAGCATGCACAGCTATAAGACAAACTGTAATTTTGCAAAAAGCTGTAATGAAAGCCCTCAGCCTTCATCTCCAGAGGTACAGCAACCCCACAATGAAGCTAAAAGCTTCTGCAGCCCAAAGCAGCACACATTTCCTCATCCTCTGTTCTGACACTCTCTGGCTGGGAGGCACTCAGAAAAGCTGATCCTTGCTGTTTCTCCAGGGAAGCTGGTGGATCTCTCCAGCACCCGAAGAGACTCTGAGACCACTGCTAGAAGCATTTCTGTGCTTTACACCCTCTAACTTATCTGTATGCATACATAAGCCTGTCTCCATGCAGCCAGGCACACACATGTGGACACTGCAGCAATTCCTGCTCCGGCTGCGGGAGCCAGTTCCGTGCTCCTGGCATAAACAGGCTGAATTGATGAGCTAACTGCTAAAACAGGTGCAGCAGGCTTCTGTGAATTGGGGGTATATGACAATGGCATTTTTATTCATGCTCATCTAAAAGCCATCATTAATGTGGGACTCTGAGCATTGTAGGTGTCAGACTTTCCCACCCTCAGCGGACTTTTCCCTCATTCTTTCTCACGTCATGAGAACAAGGGACAAAAATCACTCACCCACTAAGCCCAGCAAATTTGACACAGAGCTGTCTTCAAGCTTGTAATTTCCTGCACTCTCCTGCAACCAAACAATTCTTATTTATAACAGATGTTAATTATTGTTTCCTTATCAGTGTTACATGCAATCATGACTTGTGCATCTGTAAGACTCATGGTGGTATCTCTTTGTTTGTTAGTGACTAATTTAAAATGTTTCATTAATCCTTAAACAAAAGAACTGAGGCAGGAGGTTAAAGCATCACTGCAGGATTCCTTGGCTCTTTGACTACTATTGGTATTTGAAAAGGACTGAAAATCCTTTGGATGTTGCAGATGTAATCAGACAGCCCTGCCTCTTCCCTACACTGAATTTACAACTTCAAGTTGTAGCCTTTACAGTCTGACATCCCTTCAATCCCTTTGCATAACAGAACTGTCATGTACTGTTCATGCTCTTCAATAGCAAGCCATGTATTCCCACTTAATACAGCAGAATTATACTGTGTTATCTTCTGGCTGAGCAGGGCCGCACGTTGGCTCAGCCAAAACTAACACTGAGGCTGGACAGGATTTTTTTAAAAGGAACAACTCTGCTTTGGCATCTTACAGCATTCAAAAATCCAGAGTGTTTCAGATGCCATCTTCCAGGTGTCCTTGAGCCATGGCTCTAGTGTTATCTATCCCAGATGCTTCAACTTCATGTTCCACTAATAAAAGCTTTTCTATAGCTTTAATTATGTGTTTCTAGAAGCCTCCATATTCTGTGCATGTGCATTTGTGTGAGTACAGGTGCACAGAAAGATGGCAGGAGATCTCTCTGTTGCTGAGTGCCTTGCTTCTATATTAAGCAACCTCTTCTTTTGGGGAAGGAGTGGGCAAGGAGGCATGCAAAAGGGAAAAGAGACCTCTCTTCTCATTATTATTCTTCTTTCCAATTGCCCTCTTTCAAAAAATGCAGTAGAACAATAACAAAAGAATATAAATATTTATGCAATTGGAAAGCTTTAATTAGTGTTCCTTTAAGGGAAGCAAAATGTGAAAACTCTTGTCTGCTGATTTGCCAACAGCATTGAACTTGATCTCCAATACAGGTGTTCTACACCAAGGGTTATCAGTAGTAGCCATGGAAATGCTGTTGATTTCTACTAGTGGGCCAGAGGAACCAGTCCCCCTGAGGGGCCTACCCTCAAAGATGACCTTGATCTATCACCAGCCCTAACTCCTGAGCTGGGAGAGGAACAGAATGCTGAAGCCAGCAATGGGCACTGCAGCTGAGGAAATCAAAGTGCTTTATTAATTTCCTGCCCTTGTTCATTTTAATCACAGAGGAAGGGAATTTATGCTCCCACTACAGGCCAAGAGATGCAGTTCTCACAGCATCAAGTGTTATTTTTATTAATATGATTAAAATGCATTTTCTATATAAAAAGAAATTGAATATTCAGAGTTTAGTAACTAGAAGAATGCATGCTCTAAAAACCTTCAGGGAGGCCTTGATAACTTACTGAACCAGGTTTCCTTAAAAAGTACTTCCTTGTTCTTACTAGAATTGTTACACCACAATATGAAATCCATGAAGGTGGACTTCTCTCTCCCACACCTCTGGCCCATGCCTCTTTCTCAGACAGATGTCAGATTTTTGTGGAGGCATAAGTCTCTGTACGATGTTGCTTGCAAGTGATACAAAAGAATCAAATCCAGTGGTCCTTATACAGTACATATTCTATTTAAATATTAAACACTGTCAAGGCTTTCCCACTTTCAGGACAACATATAAGAGTATTTTTTCTGTGAATAACCTGTGTCTGAAGTCATAGTTAGACACACATACAAAAAAATTCATACAAGCACAACACTGGGGATTTTTTTTTCCCCGTGAAGGCAGAAAAAAAACAAGGAGGGAAACTGGCAGGTACTGTTTTGACTGGCAGTTGCTATGTTGCAGCATTAATCTAAGTAGTCACTACTCCACCCTTTTCTTGGTCTTTAGAAAAGGAGCACAATGACTAATAGTTGCTTTTTAAAAACTTGTGGGGCAATTCAGGCACAACCATGGCAAATGCTGTACATAGTGATGCAGCTCTCAGCATCCCTGCAGTAGCTGCCACTTGCCATTTGCAGTAGCTTCCCACAAATTGCAGTGGGGCACAGAGAAGTGAAGTGCTTTACCTATCTTCACAGAGGGAATCGGTGTCACAGGTAAGAATAAAGAACCAGGAATACTGGTATATACCTGTAATCACTGAGAATTTATTTCTTTCCTCCATCTCCACTGTGCTTTCATACTCAAAAGTCCTTTTATTTCACCACTACCAGCTACCTGCTAACAGTGACACCACATAAATAGCAAATGATTAAAAAATATTCTCACTGACTCATTTTCCTTAATGAGACAATCAGTCATACTCAGAGCAGTAGGCCCAAGCTAATAAACACACACTTACTGACTGCAACCAAATAATGGCAAACATCATGAACAGCTACATTTTCTTCCAGATTCCTCTCACAAACACAGAAGCAGTTGCCACGTCTCCTGCCTCCGTCACTGCCGTGCTGCCTGACGCACAACCAGAGCCTGTTCTCGCTGCCCTCATTAAGATGCTCGCAGGTAAGCCTGGCTGGCAACTCTGTCAGCCCTTGTAGCAACTGCAGGGAACAAACGTTCTGAGCGGTTTTTCAGCTTTCTGAAAATGTTTCTTAATCTACATGACCTACCACACAGTGCAAACTGCATTTATGCAGAAGGAAAATTTAACTCCAACTCAGTAAGCAATTTCATGACAGCAAAGAGGCGTCCCTCAGAGAGCAACAAAGTCATTAAGCAGTTGAGATTTTAACACAAAATTACAATTCATCATGCTGTTTTCTTGGAGGTGGGATTTAAATACCAATATAGTTGTTAGATAATGATGAGAGGATATTCACCTTTCTATGACATTTGAAATACACAAGACTGTGTGCAGCAGCTGGGAACTACATCTTAAAACTCCTGAGAAAAAACAATGAAGTCCTGAGACCAATTCATCTGGGTTTAATGGACTGAATTCAAACCATCAGCTATTCTGACTCTTTTATAACCCTGGATAATACTAGTTTGCCCAGCAAACTAGACTAGCTATATGAGACATAGACATTTAGGTTTCATTCTGATAGTAATTCTGAGAGCCAGGAGAGATGATACAATAAGTACTTGTGTGGCTGCAGATTACACGTCCCCAGGGCCTGGCAGTGGTAGAACACATGGACTGAGAGAATGGGTATCACAGCACTTTGACCTCTGCTGCCATGAGCAGTTGAACTGAAATAATTCACAGAATTACAGACAATTCATGCCCACACGCTAAAAAATTTTTCTCCCAATAGGAAGCGTTTGTTTAATACAAGGCAGATAGGCTTGTTCTGTAATTTGCCACACAGAAGAGGAAGTCCCTAATTCATCAATTTCCAGTTTTCCACTATCCCCACACCACAGGCTTCCTCATTAAGATGAAGGTGCCCAATCTCTGCTACAGGTGGAGAAAGCTGCATGAGCTTTTCTGCTTTCCAGTGAATCAAGGCTATTGAATTGTCTAAATAAAGCAGCATTAGCAATACAGTAGCAGAGCACTTCACTGCTGCAGAAACCAAAACGCTTAATGAAGATGTAGGTTACAAAATTCCTAACTCCACATGAGGCTGGGAATAAATTAACATATTTCTGATTAAATGTTCTTGTGGGTTTTGGCTGACTTTCAACCTGAACTTCAAAAAATTGTAGCTCAGAGCTACAGCTTCTGTGAGGTGACTTTAAAATTTTGTGGTTTTTGACCTCTGAGAAAAAGGGGTCTTTTTTCTTAATTTAGTCAAGAAAAGGGAATGCAATGTATTAGTGAAATCTGAATTACCTAGCAATCTCCTGGTCAAGTGCAGTAATAAGCCCAGGCATCTCTGATACCCCAACTATATTGCATATCAGTGACATTTAGGGTTAGGCACAAACTAGCAGCATGAAGACGACCCACTGGCTCATGAGAAGGAAGACAGGAGTGGCAAGAACAGCCCTGACTGTGTGGATTAGAATCTCTGAACCACTGAACTGCCCAAGTTGGAAGGGATCTGGAAATAGCATCCATTCCATTCTGGGGGTTTTAAGGAACAATTTAGACAAGCTTCTGCTGAAATTTCCTGAGCTGATTTCATTTTGGAGTTCAGTATATCTTGGAGATCTCAGTTTCCTACATTCCAGGAAAAGGAAGCAAAAGGAAACAATGGAGTGGTAACAAGAAAGTATAAACAGAGAGATGCTCCTGCAGAGACTGACTGGAGGAGAACAGCATCAATGGCCACATTTCCTTGCACTGCGCCTTGAGCCAAGGACTAGCTTTTGCCCTGTGTTTGTGCTGTGCTTAGCACATCAGGCTCCTAGTCCACTACTGCTCTCCTCAGCAGATACTCAAGCTCAAATTTCAAGCAGAGGACACAGAATCCTGATTTTCCCTTTTCCTACTCCCACAAGTCCTCACCTTTATCTCCTACCCCATAATGGAGCTGTACTGCTTCCTTACCACAATCTTTGCTTACATGTTTTACACACACCTCCCTACCCTTCAAACCCTTGCGCCTTTGAATCAATCAGGTCTCTAACTCATGGATTTGTGTGAAGTTCTCAGTAGAGCAAAGCCACAAGTGTTAATTAGGATCTTTAAAGGCTAACATAACTTTTATCCCTCTTATTACTACTAATAGGAACTAAATGCAATGGTTTCTTTTCTCAGTTGTCCCACTGACAAGTCACTTACATACACATTACTTCTGCCAATTACAAGATAAGGAAAATAATTCTGCCTTATCATTACAAAGCTACTTCTCTTCTACCAAAATCTCAAAAGTGGAAAACAATTGGTTTACAGCTCAGTGGTAATTATTTCCACAGAAGAATAAAGAAGGATGAAGAGAGAAGAAAACTGTTCTCCCTTGGTTTACACACCTTTGTCATTAGAAGAAGCTTTCCAATACCTGGTTTTAAGCACATGCCTGCATTCATACCTATACAAAAAGCTACATTGGCAAAGGTTCTTCGGAGTCCCCCACTCTTTACACATACTGATTAAAAAGATGGAATTATGGTTGGTTTGAGTGATAATGTCAAGTGCAACTGAACACTCATTTTGTAATGAAATTTTAAATAATACAATTACAGTATACTGGAAAAATAAAGCACACAATGTATAACATCCATATTTTGAACCAATTCCTCCCAAGCATATTTTTAAAAAGGAAGTCTAATCTGGTAGATTGGCAAGTTCTGCAGTTACACCTGGAAATGAGCAGGCAGTGCTCACCCCAGAAAAGCAGCACAGTAGCTAAGCAGCACAGTTCTCAGAAGGTATCATCCAAAGTGTTCTGAGATGCCCTGGGCTCTGGTGGCCCCCCAAGGAGAGCAGCAAAATTCCAGACGTGACGCATTCTGGATGAGACTACATAAAACAGAGGCAAACAAGACTGCAAGGAACAAAATGGATGCACTTGAGGGGACTTGGTAAAATGCCTCAGTGGATTTGTCTAGTTTTTAGCCTCTAAAGTTCTGAGCCATTGCGTGACTATAGAGAAGCTTTGCTTTTCATGTCCTGCAGCACTTAGTACAGTACAAAAAGTCATAGCATGTCTGATTAGAGTGGCTCCAGGCATACATTAATAAATGCTCCCACAGCAGACCAGTACTTCGTTTTACATCAACCTGTCACCATAAAAGTGATCTGGGAAAGACCTGGCATGCTCTGACATACTGCTGAGTAGTTTTTATTCTAGCCAAATGAGAATGTGAAAACAAAAGCAATATAATTTTTAAGAAGAGAATAAGAGAGAGCTCAGAATACACAGATAAACAGCTACTCTGTTGGCAGATGATGGTAATGAACAGTGAAGCACTAGAGTTTGTAATTTCCCTTTCAATTAGCAAAGGGAACAATTGCCATCCAAGTGACTCTCCAATCCCAGCCCCGTTTCCTGTGGCCTGAGCTGTAACTTGTTTTACTGAAGAACCAAAACTTGTATGCAAATAAGGTATCTGAATGCTTGGTCAGGAGACAACTTCACAGTACTCAAAGCAAAACATATGATGAAACATACGGTGCCTGAAATAAGTGAAAGCTCCTAAACCTGCATACAAGAAATGCTGATGGTCAGTGGCCATAAAAGTAGGATTCCTGTATCTTTTGTAACTATGGCACAAAATATTATGGAAGTAATTTTATTACTGACAATAATGAACACATTTACAAGAAAGAAAAAAAAAACCAGCCAAAAAACCCACACACCAAACTCCAAACACCTCACTTGCATTTACAGATCCCAGGCTGAATACAAGAATCTGACAGGTAAAAACATTATCTTATGGATAGGCACACTTACAGGAAAATATTGGGGGGGGAAGGAGGGGAGGAGGGGGAATGATAAAATCATGCTGTGTCGTTTCTATTGTTTATTTTAACATATGGAAGGAGCAGATCTGAAGGCACTTATGCCAGATGTTGACTAAGACAGGCTCTAGGATCTACCCTAGTCCCAGACTGAGAACTATTATAATCTACGGCTTGTTCCCCTGTTCTTTCATTTCCTTTTGCTGTTACTGAGTTGTGCTGGCTCTTAGATAAGATGGGTTCCAAGCCAATAATTCCATTTCCTCTTTAACAAACTTATTTATTCAACCTTGTCATCTTGGATTGCTCATTGCTCTTCTGCAACACTTACTACTGCCAGCTGGGTTGCTCCCTGCATCTTAGCAGTGACCACCTGAGGTAGTGGATATATTTCTGACTCAGGCTGTACAAAACAAGCTGTCACAATCCCCTGGGGCACAGTGAAGGAATACACCTGAGATGATGGAGAGCAGTGAACAAATGGTGGAAGGCTGCAAGAAACACCTCTTGGCTTTTCCATGGCAGCCTTCCCCACAAGCCCCCATAAAAGGGATGGAGAGACACACAGACTGCAAACACAAACTTGTAAGAGTGGTAATATGGGACCACATTGCTGGATGACAACCTCTCACCAGTATTTCTGCATTAGAACATGGCAAGTAAATGCATATAATTGTTCCCAGTTATACAGATAAGTATTTAAAGAAATCAGAAGGAATCCATGATCTTACTTTTGAAGCCTCATTAAAACTTGTCTGCTCCCCATATTTTAACTTGTGTTTTTTCTAAACACTGAAATATGGATGGGATTTATGTGTTATGAACAAAATTCTGACCTCAGCCACCCCATCTTCCAACAGCTTGCATAACAACAAATACCTGCATGGACCACTAACAGCTGCTCAGCTCCAAGCCCACATTGCTGGGAGGGAGCTCACCTCTCCCCTCTTCATTCAGGAGAAGGAGCCCTCAGATAAATGTGAAAATGCACCATCTCCATTTTTATTTTTAACTCAGAATTACGAACTAGTATATGGAACAACATCAGGCATGTCTTGTTGTTAAGGGTTCAGGGTGCAGAACATCAAATATAAGGTGAAATACTTGATTCTTTGTAAAGGGGTGATCAGCTCTTCCAGCAACTGTTGGTACCATTAAGAGGAGAACTTTTCTGCTTCCTAACTGCTAGACAGCTGGATATGATAAACAAACACTATGATAGACTTCACTGAGTAACACTAGCAAATATGTGAATTTCCATCTGTATTTAAACCTGAAGGTGAACTGAAACATTGCTATTACCAGGAAAATAAAAAGCCCAGATGTGATGATAATACCCTAGACTTAGCAAAAGGAAATCGGGGCAGAAAGATTTTTCTATTTACTTGGAAAGTGGACATTATACTTTTTGACACTAGCTGTGAACCATGTGAAAAAAATAATAACTGGATAAGTAGTGGTTTTAAGCAAGACTGCTGCATTAAAGGCCACATGCTGAGCAAGTGATGGATTTTATTGCTAAAAAGATTGGAGGCTCTTAGTGAATTGTTAAAATGCTATTATGAAAATTTAGAGGTCCACACTCTAGAGATGCAAAGTCATTACTTCCACATACCAATGCATCTCAAGGGTGCACATAGATGTGCACAGAATACTTTAATATCGTGGTGATGTACAGAGTACTTTAACATTGTGGTGAACATAGAGTGTAGGGCCACTTAAAAGCAATAAAATCCTATTCAGTACCTTGTGTGAAACACATCTTTACAGTCATACCTACATGGATGTGACTTTAAATAAAAAAGTTTGATTTCAGTCTTGGAATGGGGTTACACACCACCAAACGGTGCAATTCTGATATCCTGATATCATGGCACCAGTAAGCTTTCTAGTGTTAACTCACTTTTTTTTCCATTTCCTACCTCTACAGCAAAATGCTGACAAGTCCTTGCTGATGGGATCTTCCCAATGATCCTTAAGAACAGAAAGAATACATAGATGTATAAAATTTGAAGACAGGAAACCTCTAGAAAAAAAAAAAAAAAAAAAAAAAGGTGCATTTATGACCTGCATGATTGAGAGAAGTTTGCACTCAGTGCAGGCATCTGGTTTCAGCTGCTAGCCTGTGTTCCCAAAGGGGTTGGGTCACAAATGCCAGATGCAAGACATCAAACTTCTTGTGGATGCAAGCTATTTTGAGTAGCACTTTAAAGTTGAAGAACAGTGATATGATTCTGAATCTGTCGCCATGTTTGGTACTCTGACTGTCAGCTTCTGCAGGGTGGTGAAATATGGAGTGGTCTAAACATGCTGACATTGCTGCCACCCCTTGAAGTGGTCACAGTCAAGTAAAAAAGGAAAGATAGCTTGAGGAAAGCTGGTATCCATCTGGTGGCATTGTCAGCAAAACTGTGAGTTTATTTCCCCATTAAAGTCCTCGGTTTTGCATGACCCAAAATTGTTTTTTTTTTTTTTTTCCCTAACACCAAGTTTTATTCCAGCTTAATTTTTTTTATCAGCCTCACCATTAGAAGTCTCCCATTCCACAAGGAGATTCCTGACTGGCTGCACTACTAGTGAATCAGGACAGGATATTGTCTTCAGATCTTATCAAATGTGTTACAGTTATCATAGAGGTATGTCATCTGACTAGTTATGCAAATAAATCTCTCCTCGAGGGAGTTATTTTCTGACTCAGTTGTTCCTGAGGAAGCAATGCTCATGTGTAACATGGTCTATTGATGGGCCTGTGTGTGTATTCCAGACCTCTTCAATCAGTTGGCCTCTTTCAATCCAGCTAAACAGACTCGTAAGAGCCCCAAAAATGCCAGGCTTTCAGATGTGTTTGGAAAATACAAGTAACCAGGTGCAAGGGAAACTCCACTAGTTGCACACTGAGGGAAAGACAGGGAGGGAATGGAAAACTAAATATCATCAGATAATTACCATCAACACAGGCTTTGGGGGTTTTGCCTCACATAGCTATTTCTTAATTATCCTCTTTAAGAAGGATCAAAATTTCAAGTACTATAGCAAAATTGAACCATGACCATACATTGCAGGCAGTCAACCCAATGGTAAGCAATGTTCCTACTCTTTTTTCCCTACCATAGTAAGGTGGTGATTTCCTACTAATCACACAGTATTCCCCTTATTCTGAACCTTAGGAGCCCCATCTCACCAAAGACACAATAATTATATAAATCTACCTAAGAATAAAATTAGATCAGACCTGTGCAACATCCGAAAGCCAACACCTTGAAAAAAATCAGGAAAATATTCTAGCAAAGGAAAAACATAATGTCAATGATGATACATTGCTTATTTTTCTTCTGTCCTAAATGTGGAAGATTAAAAAAACAAAACAGTGCCATCTGCCAAAGCTAGTCGTAACCCCCCCAAGACAACCTTGTGGTCAACAGCTTGTCAGCGAAGAGGGAGTAATTTGCAATAGCAATCAGTACCAGGAGGCTCTCCACTGGCAAAATACATTACCCAGGCAAAGACCCCAGTGGTAGCTGTCTGCAGGCAGAGATTACAGGGACTGCTCTGCCTGCCTGGCACCTTCATGCAGCACCTTCTGACAGCAGACTTGCTCCTGCCAAGTTCTTCACAAACAGGGTACCAGAAGTTTGGAGAGCAAGGTTACAAAAGGGATGGATCCTCAGCACAGGAAGGACATTGAGCCATTACAATGAACCCGGGGGAGGGCTGTGAAGATGATCAGAGGACTGGAGCACCTCTCCTACGGAGGAAGGTTGACAGAGCTGGGGCTGTTCAGCCTGGAGAAGAGAAGGCTACAGGGAGACCTTACTGTGACCTTTCAGTAGTTAAAATGGGCTCACAAGAAAGAAGAGAACAAACTTTTTAGCAAAGCCTGTAGCAATAAGATAAAGGCTAATGCTTTTAAACTAAAGGAGAGTGGACTTAAACTAGATATAAGAAAGAAGTTCTCTACAATAAAGGCAGTGAGACACTGGTCCAGGTTGCTCAGAGAGATGGTGGATGCCCTATCCCTGAAAACATTAAAGGTCAGGTTGGATTGGGCTCTGAGCAACCTCCTAGTTGAGGATGTCCCTGTTTATTGCAGGGTGATTGGACTAAATGAACATTAAAGTCCCTTCCAACTGAAACTATTCTATCTATTTCTGTGAAAATATTTGTCAATATCTGCAGGATACTTTTGAGTTAAAGAGATAAACAACCAAAAATTTGTGTCACTGAAGATCAAGGATGCCACAGAAGTACAAAATATTCACTCTTATTCACTTGTTTCCACATGTTTTTCTGAAATAAAGATACTGCCCTACTTCTCAACAAAATAAGAGTAGTCTCAATCTCTGCTCCCCTATGTTTTCAGGATTGTCTTGTTTTCTTTCTTCCATGAAAAACAGCATCATGAAACTAAGTTTAGGTTTAACTTGTGGCCTCCAGCCTACTCAAACACCCTAGGTTGCTGCAGAAAGCAACTGATACTGTGATGCCCACCTGCTTCCCCCAAGGCCGTACACAGACCAACACCAGGAAGCACCACAGTTTGCTGAATCTGGTTGTCCTCATCTTCACAATTGTTTTAAGGGTGCAGAAACAGAGCCACAGAAGAAAACAAACTAAGAACACTAAAGTAACTTCCCAATGAGCTTGAAAAAGAGAAAAATTCTTAATGCAAGGGCAGACTTTATAACTTTACACAGTGAACATCCTAACTGTAAATCTTAAAGTTTTACTGGGTTGTATATACAATCCTCCCTCACGGATGAGAAGGAGGGCCAAAACAACCACAGGACCAAAAAATGGGATGCCCTTTGGGGATATTTGGTAGTTAAAAGACTGGTATGTCATGCTCAGGACATCTTTGTTAGAAGTGACACAGACAAGCTGGCCAAATCCTTGGTATACAAGGCAATGAATCTAGAGAAAATAGAAAGTAGACACGAAATTCCCATTTAGTTTAAGTCTATTTTCATTAATGAATTATCATTTTGTGGTTTTAATTTAAGCAAAACATTTTGTATATTTCAATAAGTTGTCAACAGATCTAATTGTAACTACACATTATACAATACTGCCATGCTTCGTTTGTTTTGCCTCCAATCAAATACATGGCTTATTTCATAGTCCATGTACATACAAATGGAAACTGCCTTTTATCATAACAGCTAGTAGACTTCAGTGAAGGAAATACTAGACCATGTTTTCAGATTAATTAACACATCTACAGAACTGGTCCTTTCTGCTCCCATCACACTACTGCCTGGGCTCCTGGTAGTGCTCGCTGTTCTAGAGCTATTTAACAGCTTCAGCAATACCTGCTGTATTATACCCAAGCTGAGACACAGAAAAAGATGAGAGTCATAGGTGGGAGAGAAGAGGAAGGTGTCTCCCACTCCCTTCTTCTGTGAACTTTCATTCTCCTAGAGCTAGAAATGCCCATGTTTCTAGTGAAGCTCCTCAAATTATCAGTGCTCCTCAAATGCTATACCCAAGCTGGAACATTGCACATGGGCCAGGGAAGTTCCCTATGGGATGTACAGGGAGCTCTGGATCTTCCCCAGTGGTGGGGAGAAATATGAAGCATTCCCATCTCATATCTAACACCAGGCAAGGTGCAAATACACCCTGTGCACCAGAATTCTAGCCAGGCATCATTTGCTGCCCAAACACAGCTCTGATCCCAAGGTAAGGCACATATACTGAGTCACACTGGCACTTTTTATGGTTCATTGACTTTTCTGACTGCATTCATCCCCACAATCATTGGAGGAAGGAGCTGAAGTCCCCCAGCTGGAGTTTTACATAGAAGCAGCTCAAAACAAAAAGGAATAGAGATTTCACTGCGTGCTTGTTAAAAGGAAATGAAATTCAGACCTTCCTCTGCTACTGTACAGCCACTGAGACTACCATAAAAAGAATTCTGACAGTGTAAACTTCCTCTCTTACTTTATCGATCTTCAAATAAGCATATATATGCATGCACCTATATATGTATTCATATATAGGTATAAATATATGAAGACATATACAAATATTTTTATCTCAGTGAGGCTGGAATATTGCTCTAAAATATTTACCATGGGAAGATCTCTGGATATTAATCACGCAATTCTGTTGACAGGCAAGTGCAGTTTCATTTCTGTCATGTCCTACACCATATCCTGTTAGAAGAGAAAGCTGGAAGCACAGACCTGCAATGGTCCCAGGACTCTGTTCCTCAGATTGCAAACCAGTTAGCACTTCTGAGAAACATTTTGCTGATACACACTTAAATGAATTGTGTTTGAAAGGAGAGCCCCTTAAGGATTCACACAGTTTCCCAAAAGTTCCATTATTGGGAAATGGAAATATGTGCTGATCTGCCTGCAGAAAGGAGGATAAATGCTTTGTGAAACATTACAGAAAGCAGTAAGCTTCACTTCCACGTCAGGCCAAAGTGGATGGCAACAACTTCATTAACATCTAACTCAGGCAAAGCATCCAGCAGCAAATGCAGGGCAAGGTATGTAATGCTGGCCTCATTTTGAGACCCGTGTTAGGGAAAATTACCTTCTTATGTTTCTTCACTACAATACACACTGTTAGCAGACTTGCAGTGAACTTTTGCTGCTATCTCAAAGCATGTCACAGTGGCTCTCTTCTTATCTCTAAAAGGACATTTAGGTTTACTAATTGCTTCTCAAAATGTCAGTTTGCTCCTGAACAAAACCACTAATGGTAAAGAACACAATCACACACTACTTTCATCGTGATCATCTCACTAAAGTTACCAGTTTACTAATTTTATTCACCAAATATGAAACACAAGCTGTTTATCACCTATGCAACTTATATTTTGTGAAAAGTGTCAGTCTGTTTCTGTCACCAACAACCTGTAGATGCTGTGGATTTCAAAGCTCCCTTGTTCCCTTTTATCATCTGCTTACATTAAAGGAGCTGCTTTGAGTACAAGCTTTCAGCTTTGGGTCAATTTCTGGAAGAAGAAAAATTATTTAAAGGCATAAAAGGACTATCTGGCAAGGACAGATTAAAAATTAACATGGGGAGTTTGACCCAACATGTCTCTGAAAAGGGTCACATAATGTCACATGTCCCTTAGGATGAAAACAAATGGCTCATAAATGTGGAATTGAAAATATCAAAATAGAATTAAAGCAAGGAAGCATTAGAAAAAATAAAGAATATTACTAACAGCAGAGTCTGTTAGCTTTAGAATATATTTCAACTGGCTGCTTGATAAATGGGGTTTGCAGGTGACAAGGACATGGCACACAGATCAGGCACAAAAAGTTACAGTAAATTGGGTTACATCAAGTTGACTCCCTCAAAGGCAGAGAAGCCCTGCAGAGAGATCTTGACATATTGGAGGGCTGAGAAGACACCAAGCTATGTCAGGGGTGTTTAGGCTCTATATTAGGAAAATGTTCTTCACTCAGATGGTGGTTGGGCACCAGAACAGGCTCCCCAGGAAATGGCCACAGCACCAAGCCTAGCAAGAGTTCAAAAAATGTTTGGACAATGCTCTCAGGTGCACGGTGTGATTCCTGGTGCTGTCTTGTGCAGGGCCAGGAGTTAAATTCGATGTTCCTTGTGGGTCCCTTTCAACTCAGGATAATCTATAATTCTATGTGCGTTTTTTCCCCTTTCCCTGCTTTAAACAGAAAAGTCAGCAGCCTACCTCCACTCCAAATGGTTTCCTGCAAAGGTTAAATCCAGCTGTTAAAATCTGTTTCATAGCAACTTCTTTTACCTGACTTTCTGAAGTCATTACAGGGCAAATCACTATGCCCTGCTAACTGACCAGTACAAATCAGGAAGGCTGTAATGTACAAACTGCTTTCAGTGTTAAAAGTCAGTCCTCAGGTCTTGCTTTGCAAAGCTGATGCAGAATGCAAACAATACACAGGCTTAGTGAAGTTGCAGTTTTGAGCTGGTACCTCAGTTAAAGACAAATTTTTCATTTCATGAATGTTAGACACATCCCTTCCTAAGCAGACACTATTTTCATTTACTTTGAAGAACTTCATAGAATTCCAGGAAAATTCAGGTTGGAAGGGACCTTAGAAAGTTTTAAGCACAATCTTCTCAAGCCAGACTTGGCTGTGAGGTGAGATCAGGTTACTTAGGACTTTGTCCCCTTGGAGATCAAAGACCTGTGAGGAAGGAGACATGGCATGATCTCTTTGGGCAATCTGTTCCTTGCCTGACTGTCCTCATGGGGAAGAAGCTTTCAGCAAAATTATGAGAAATACTGCTTCTTGTATGAAACTTGTATCAGAAGGTACTTGCATAGATTTGCTTCATAATGGCTGAGTTTCTCTTCATTTTTTTATTCATTAGTGTAGTTGCACTATTAAGGAGCTCTGCCAAGTTAAAATGAGGTCAGACTGTGATGATGAACACATGGCTGAAATGGTTTGTGCTGCAGTTAGAAATAGGTCATCTCAGAATACATTCCCATTTTTATCTGAGCTAAAACAAAGCAAGAATTTGTCAACATTTCAAAGGCTGAATTTTACTGAGCATATGATAACATTATATAGTGTAAGCTGACAAACAGGGCAGTAAAGAGGTGGTTATCAAGAAATTTGAGCCAAGTTTTTCCCAGTGAGAGGCTGGCCTGTGGGGGCTGTGAAAACCATTTTCTTTCCAGAAAGGTAGAGATGGGAACCTGGTGGATCAGGAGTACCTATATGTTCAGCCATCAAACACATGCACCCCACATGATAGTTTTAAGTTGCCATGATGTAATAACTGTAAGTTCACTGATGATTGTTTTTGTCCTTCTACCACCCACTAAAGCACAGATGTTGTGCCAAGACAAGTGAATCCATCATGCACCAGGGATTAACATCTGTACTGGGGACAAGGACTTCAACCATCTCCATGACAGTGGGCTTAACATTCCCCTGTTGTTCCACATTTCAGATAGACCATAAAGTAAAACTTTATGCTAAATACATGATCAGTTACAGTTGCTGATTTCATCCTCCACACTGAAGGCACAAGGAATGCAGAAGGACTTTACCAAGTATAGCTCTTCTAATGTAATTTCATAGAAAACTGTCTAAAATCTACTTGGTCTTAAGCTTAGTGCATCACTGAATATCTCAGCATTTAAATGATCCAATAGTTCAGAGAAATACCTTTTACAGCTGTGAATACAATCATTGCTTATTACTGAGAACCAACATATGCTCTCGAATATTAGGCTGCCACCAATCACGTGTTATCTCCATGTAAGGCATCACTGTCACTCGAGGAGAAGACACAGGGCATTAGTTAATCTGGTTTCTGGTCTTCCTGCACATATTGTTCAGGAGCAAAATGTGTTTTGAATGGCATCTGTTCCCTCTCTTCCTTGGTAACATCAGGAGCAAGGGTTTGTTTCAATGGACGGATACAGGGAAACAAATGAACCCCCAGATTGTCCCTTCTGACAGCATTTCTGCCACGGATACCAGGGAATTTACCACAGTTCTGGTTCAAGCCACCAACTTTTTTCCTCCCAAGAGACCACATGTTGGCATCCACTGCATTTACAATTTCAGCAGGTCATGGTGGAGGATAACACAAGGCCTTTCAATGAGAAAGCAGATTGGCATTAACGTGTTGTTGGAGTTGCTTGTTACACCAGTTGCACCAGGCACTTGTCCCACTAATAGCTAAAGAAGGGGCAGGAGGGCAAGAACTGACTTCTTACAGCACAGCTAAAAAAAAAAAGGGAGACAGAGTAATGCCTCATTAATAACATCTTACTTAAAATGCATTCATTATCTTGTTTCTCACTACTAACACTACAGTTATGTGTTCAGCAAACTCATAATAAAGCCTACAGTTTCACTGCTAACTTGGCCACAAACAACAGCTTCCCAGTCCCAATTTTTGTAGACGGGCCATAACTTGGTAACAAGTTAAAACATTTCCTTTTCAGATTTGACCGTATTTTGGCAAAATGCATGAATATCATGTTCTGCTTTTGTTCTGCTTATCATAGAAGGACGTATGAAAGCCTTTTTTTTTACACTTATAATTGGTTCTTGTCAGCTGTTACTCTGTAATGTGGTGAGCGCTCCTGGGAGGGTGGGGGATGTGAAATCAATTGGGATTCTTCACAGTGCCAGTAGTGAAAATTCCTGCCATCTCTGTGAACTCCTCAGGCTTTTCCTTTTCTTTGTAGTCTCTTTTAGAGATCCCTACAAACTCTGCAAGGCACAGAACTGCAACACACAGAGCTTACACCTAGGCAGAGAGGGGGTGAAGAAGGAGGAAGCCTGCTCTTCACATCAGTGCAAAGGCCATACATTTCAGACTGTTTATTGATGTAATGATCTGATTTTATTTTTAAAATCTTTCATTAGGTTACTCATATCCTTTAACTACCTTTTCCCCCTACAGAATTATAAATTGGTGTACTACTTACACATCAATGGTGAACTGCATATTGTGCCTTTGGCAGGAACCATATTTCATAATTTTCCCTCAAGAAATAAGTGATAAAACACTGCTGTTACTGAATAACATAAAAATGCAGTTTATTACCAGCCTTACTACCTACAATTATTTCTACTAGTAGTTTAATGTAAATTTACAGACCAGTGCTAGTAGTTTTAGGCCAGATCACTGGCCCACTAATAAGCCAAATATACAAGAAAATCAGAGATAATAATGACTTCACGTTTTGATCTAGGCTAGGCATGAATGCACAATTCAGACATGTAAGATGAAACAGTTCTGAGAGCAGCAGGAATTCATATAGATCCAGACACCAAAATAAATGAACAGAAGGAAAAATCTGAGATGGTGCAAATACTGCCATAGCACAACATTTTCATCTGCACATTTTCTATTTGATGGTATTAAAATGGTAACTCTACCTTTCAGCCCTTTCTCATACATAACTTTGTTTCTGTGCTTCTGATGTGCATACACAAATGTAGGAAGATGGACAGGGGAATTCATTCATCTTCCAGCCTAAGACAGCTGTAGAAAATTTGTAATGTAGAAAATGTAGAAAATAGCCTTTGCCTTGCCCCCTAAAATCCTATACAAACATTTTTGAGACACCCACAGATGTTAGAAGACAACTTCCATTAAACTGGTATGCATTTGGTTACTTCACACATACCTGTGTCTTTCAAATCCCAAAATCTTCTGACTACAGTGAACAAACAGCCGTGTCAACAAGGAGGGAAAGGGTTGAGAGCACCACTCCATTCAGTGGCTTCACTGGTCATCATAAACTTTCAAATGATGTGTGTGACCACCTTTAGCCTCTCTTATGACTTTCAAAACAAAGATTAATTGAAAGGTAAGCTGAAAAACTCCTGGAAGTCTTGACAACGCAAAAAGCCACTATTTTTTCCTTCACTCTTACGCTTACAACTCTACATCTTAAGGTCTTGGAATTTACCACCACCTTCCTTTTCTCTCTTTATTCCACCTCCCTTTTCAGATTTCAGTTTGCTGCATTCATAAAGTCTTACCTTTCATTCTTCCTGTTGCACAAAAGCATGACCATGGTACACTACTCTCAAACTGATCACAACTGAACATCAAGTCACACCGATTTCAAGCTGTAGCTCATGACTGCACATTCAGCATCCACAGTCTCTCTGCTCTCCATTTTGACTTAACATTTGGTTCTTGTTGGCCCATACAGTTAATCTTGTTGCTGTTAAATACAGTAGCATCTCCCTCTGCAAATCCTGCCATCTGGAACAGTTCTTTACTTACGTTTCAGCAAATCACTTGCTTTAAAAAATCTGGAAGCATATCTTGTCTCCCCTTGCTTGAAACTAAATTCCTTTCTTTATCACTGAGAAAGTGATACCATTGCATGTAGCTCTGGTTTGTCCCTCATAGCCAAATGTACTCCTTAACTGCTGCCCTGAACCACCCTCTTCAAAATTACAGACACATAAACCAAGACCCAGGTCTTTCAGATTGGGTTCACCTCTTTTTGGTGTTTTGTTGTTTTGATTTTTTTTTTTTAAACAGACCATATGACAAAACCATGAGGCAATCTGGGGATACAGTCTGTATGAAATCTTTTACACAAAATAAAGCTGTATTCTGTTTTAACCATCCAGTATTGGGTATTCCTCAAATTACTTGAGTAAAAAGAAACAGACTCCAAATAAATAGCAAAAGTCACTTATTTGTGTCATCTACTTTGAAAAAAATTGCTTGAAATAGAGCAATTAGTAATCTGTCAAACAAATTGTGAAAGCTGATAACTGCTGCTGATATACTGCCTGGCATTACTCTCCTGTTTTAGAATAAAGGAAACAGACAGTACATATATTACATATATTTCTATTCTTTGTGCATTAGTAGCTGTCTCCTTCAGGTCTCAGTATGTGATCAGAATTTTAACTGAACAGCTCTCACTCTAACATCATTATTCTGTAAACATTACATTATAATACCAGTGCAGCATTAGCCTTGGCTTTGGATAGACAACAACATAACCTTAGAATGGCAGTGAAGCATACAGACAAAGGTTTATGGTCAAGATTCTCAAGAGGTGAGGCTTCCCTGCATTAAGCCAAACATTTTTACTCAGTCTAATGAGCTGAAGAGCTAGTTTCAAAGAGAGTATCCACTGTCCTGAAGAATCAGGAACTGAGAGCCATGAAACACGTTTGATACAGGTATGACCAGCTGTCACAGGGAAACTACAGCAGCTTTAAGCAAGTGATGAAAAGGTATGAGATTCCAAGCCATTTTCCTAGCTTCCACAGAAAATCTTTTTATCATATGCCATTGTTCTCCAGTTAACTTGGCCTTTAACTGGGGTGTGACTTCAAATTACTGCCAGGGAGATGGGTCCACGTGTGAGTTACCACACTGCACAAAGTGTGAGGCAAAGAGAAAGAACCCTAGGAAGAGAAAAGAGATCTTTTTCTTTAAGGCAGCATCTCCTGCCCTAGGTTCTAAGGTGCCCAGCACAGTCAGCAGCCAGATCTTTTCTGGAGAACTGCTCCGTCTTGGCTGGTTCTGCTTGGTGACCTCGTCAAGGGCAAGCACTTGTGCCAGTGTATGGCCCTGGCTGAGATCTGATGTAGGACTGCAGGAGCTTCCAGCTCTTTCCATGGAGTCTTTAGGGCAGGATGAACTTGTTTTTCTGTTCTGTGCTTTTAAAAGATGCATTCATTTTTAGAAGTTAGATTTAGTTTTAGATGTTAACTTGATTTCTCTTGCAGCTATGCAACCATAACAATGGCTAAGATGCTATATTAGGAGATATATTTTCTATTTTAGTTTATCTTATTTTCTTACATTTTATCTTATCTCTGTAAATCACAGAATATATGAATCATTTAGCAGAATATGACTGTCCCCAGTCTTAAGTACAAGAACTAGAAGTAGGAAAATAAAACTCAGAAGTTTCTTTTCTGCTATGGTTGCAAAACCTAATTTAGAAGAATGCCAGTCAATGGAATAAAGCTGCTATTTTTACCTTTTGGGCACACAAAATTTATCATTAAAACTTACAATTAGATAAAGGATCTGAAAGCAATATAGATTTTAAGATAGAAAATTTTTCTCAGGGAAAAAGCCACAGCATCAATTAAAAGCTAATCACAGCCTGAGATCTGATAGAAAGAGAACAGTACATAGGAGGGTAGCAAAATAATTGAAGAGTCCTGGTTCAGGACTCTTGTACACGTGCAGGACAGTACAGAAAGTTTTATTAACTCCTGACCTAGACCACTGCCTATAGGATACGTGAGCATCTATACTGCAAGAGATTCTTTTTGCATAGGCACACAAGTTAGAGCAGTGGCCTTTGGAAATCTTGGCCTGGAATACACCACCAAGTGTAGAAACACTAAGCCTTCTCCAGAAATCCTCATAGAAGTTATGTGCAAGCAGTAATGTATGTATTTCACCTTGATTCTAAGTTTCTTTGATATCACAAGAAAATATCTTCTAGGAATTATAGCTCTGTTTGGCATGCTTTTATGTGCTTTAGAAACTAACCTAGAAATACATTTTTACAAATAAAGCAACTTTTAGTTGCTGTTTATAGAAAAATTATTGTCACTATCTGAGAGTCAGAAGCTATCATTTCCCTTGTTTTTAACTACTACCCTGATCCATTACACAGCTATTCTTCCCAAGGAACAAAATCTCAGCTCCTCAATTCCATCTCTGCATTGGAAGGAATAGTTCTTAATCATATGTGAAATGGGAAAAGGCATGAATTTTTGTCACTTGAACTGCACAGACAAGAGAAATGAATTAATATAAGTATTTGCTGCTCTCAAGGCATTAAATTACAGGCTGGCTGAACACACATAATGACAACACATTACAAAAAATGGCTGATTGTTTATTCTCAACTGCCAAAAAGCTGCTCAGGATGCACCGAGAGAGTATTTCTGCAGCCACAAAAATCATTCTGATGATGACAAGAGGAAAATAAAGGAATCTCTCCACCCCCATCCAGGCCACCCCAAGCTTAAAAATACCTAAATGTTCTGGCATTAAAAACAAAGATGAAATCACATTGAAACCCATTAAAAATGGATTAAATTAGTAGATTGCATGTACTTATTGATGAAAAAGATGCTATTTGATTACTTGGGAATTACTTTAAATTTATATTTTAAAATATTTTGTTTGGTGTTTCTCGTATCTTGCTTATGCTTCTTCCCAAATATCCGAACAATAGAGTTTAAGTTAAGGTTTTGTTCATATGCTGCATGTAAAAGTTAATTTCAATAACTCCACTGAAGAAACACTGCAGCCTTTTTGTTAGGAACATATCTGAGGAGAGAATTTTCTTTTTTGCAGACAAAGATAATGTTGTAAGTAATTATTTTTTAAAAATCTGTTTAAAAGAAATACCATGAATTTTGCTGGTCTGGTACTCATAGTGCAGTACTAGAAGCTGCCTGACAATGGCTCCATGTTCATTTCTGAAAGCCTTGTAGGAGACGAGAAAAAAATGGGAAGAATACTGCATCCACTTCTGGATCTAAGCCTTGCATCCACTCTACCAAAGCCTGAAGAAAACCACAAATTTCTCCTTTAAGCTTTGTTATTCTAGGCTTCTCTTTACAAATACGTGGAAATATTTAGGCATTCAAAGAACTTTAGGAGACCAACATATCTTATGCAGGGCACTTCCACTGCACAAGCATGTTCTTGGCAAGCTCAGCAGTGATTGTGCCTGGATGATTAAATGGAGCTGGCCAGCAGGACCCCAAGCAGTGCCAGTCCACTTGAGCTAAGTGCAACATGACAGTGCCCAGACCTGTCATGACTCTGAGCAGAACAGTGAGCTCAGCCTTGCAGCAATCCAGTTCTGACAAAGTGTCTTCAAAGCACGTAAATAAACTTTGCTAGTAATTATACATGTATTTATAGTGCATCCTTCCTCCAGGAATCACAAAGTGCTTTAAAAATATCAGCCCATTCTCTGTAAGAGACTTCTTGTTTAGCAATCCCACGATTGCCAGTACAATTGGCCAATGACATTTCACTGGAATGAGAGGTGCTTCAGTGGCAACACCACTAGTTGGTTTAACAGAACTACTCTGTCTTTCTTCAAACTAGCATTTAGACACAACCCCTGTGCTTTTTGAATGAGTAAAACAACAACTAGGATAATTGGACTGTGTTGCCAAACATGTTTATTCTCTTCAGGACACCAAAGCTTTAAAGCTAAAGGGACATTTGCGTCATGATTTAGTGAAACCATAGCTGATTTCAGCAGAGTGATTAAGACTTCAGAACTATATGTAGAGTAGGTTGGTTGCTATTGCCCGTTCTAATACCCAGAAGATACAATTTGTTCTCAATTATTTTCCCCATGCTCAAAGAGTGTCTGACCTAAACAAAGTGACTTTTTTTCCATTATCTCAATGACTAATATGTTTTCTAGCCAGCCAACCACAGGCACAAAAGCAAGCATTTTCTTTATGATTAACACTTGATGACCTTGAAAAAACCTGCAACAGCAGCTTGTGGGAAGCCTATGGAGATCAAAGAAACAATTCATGTTTGTATTCATTTGAGTGCCATTCTATGTCTAGCTCTGTCTGGAGTGATGCTACAAGAGCTGCATATTACCAAGTGTGCTCTGCAAGCAGAGTGACATAGCTGCAGAGGCCAGGAAACAAAAAGCACTGTGCAGCACTGAGTGCTCCATCTCTGTCAGCAAATTGACAGAAATCCCTAGAGAACAAAAATCATACTGTGTACAGCCAGGGAAGTTACATGTACTACCTCAGATGTTCTAAAAATATTGTAACGGTGCATATTTGAGATAGACTGGAGGGGCCAGGGGACCTGTGTAGGTACCACATCACTTATCATTCAAAATAAATTACTTCAAGGATTATGCTACATAGAGGGCTGTCATGCAGCTGTTTAACATCAGATTTGTAGAACAGCCTAACTTATTTAAAGTGTCACAAAATTTTATGAAATTAATGTGAAATTGAAGTCAGACCCACCTATAGTTTTAAAACTTCCTTATCTACAAGGTTTCTTTGAAGAGACCTGATAATCCAAGACCTCAGCTTTATGTTTCAGGCAGGTGATTTTGCCCTTTGCAACAACAGGTCTCTAGCCCAGCCAGGCTGCCCTGTCTGAAGAGATGAGAAAAGAGAAGCCAGGCATGTTGATACATCTCAACACAGGCTGCTTTAGAAAGCCAGCTATAATGAATAACTAAAACTGTGTAGCATTTCTATTACTCAGGGGGTGTTTAAGTATTTGTCTACTCTCATCTACCCACATAGGACAAAAGACAAGAGCCATGGTGAACAGCGGGAACTTGGGGAGGACAGCTGGGATGCAATTCAGAATTATATGGGTTCTCTGGTGGAAAATAGCTAAAATCCACGATTGGAAATAAGGAGGTCCGGCCAGAAGTGTTAGTTCTCTAGAGAAAGGACAGAGTTTGCACTTTGCTTAGCACAATCAGTTCTGCAACAATCAAACAGTACTTAAAAAATGTATCTGGAAAAATTCCCAGATTCCACATTTGATCCTTTAATTTAAACCTCCAAGAATGAGGGCGGCCACAGAAGCAATGAGAAGGATTAAAGGACTGGCTTCCTTCTGCCTCTCCAGCTCTGTTAGAAGAGGGTGAGTCACGTACATCTTTTCTTAATCACCAAGCTACAAACCACCTCCCCGCTTTTCTTCTCCTACTTCTCCAAGCCTCTGCTGCAAAACAAGTCTGCTATCATCAGGCAAATACCAGAGCAGCCCTTCCCCAACAGAAGTGCACAGCCCTCAGTACACAGCAGTAAAATAAGCTACAGTTTCCATTTCCCATGGATGATCCTGTAGCTCCTTCTCCACAAGGCAGTTCAACAATTCAGTACCCCTCCTGGAAAGGAAGCTAATTCACCCAATTAAAACAGGAGGTGAATCAATGATACCATTATCACAAGTGAAACACGGCCAAGATACCAAAATGAGCATCCTTACTGTCATGCTGAAGGAATGCCTGTGCCATTTCTTATGTTCAGGGCATAAAGGGATGCATTTGCAATGACTTTAGCTAATTTGCTAGCTTCTTCTTTTGTTACTGGAAAGAGAGAGGCTGCTCCAAGGAGAAAATTCAGAATAACAAAAGTTAATCTCTTTCTCTGAATTGCCTTTTCTAGGAACCTCATGTATTGTGACTGACAGGCAAAGTCATATCCATCACCCAAGTCTATCCCTTGCACATATTCCTTTGAGAAAGACTGCAACATTTGTGATATTCTGTGGGAAACCCAGGGGAGCATGTTTTCCCATTTTTCAGGCCCCTCAAAATACCAAACCCTTATTTTAACCTTTCATGCTTTGAAAACTGCTCATGCTGAAATTTCCCAAGTAGCCTGCAGACCCACTGCACACTTTTTGGACTAAGAACAAAAAAATATTAATAATCACCACTCTAGCCAAAAATCTGAGGGTTGTAAAATAATCAAGCCTTGAAAAACAGGGTGCACAAGACAGAGTAAGACTCATCGTCAAACACCCATGGCAAAAGTGCACATAATCTTGTGGCTATTATAGGTTAAATAAACACATTCTCTGGCCCCCAAAGCTTTTTCCTAGCAAAATACAACTAGTATACCATTATCACCAGAGCTACACAATGTAGTGCACCACATCCAGCATGGGGTACCTCATATGTTTGTAATAGCTCAGAAAAGTACTTGTAGATGATCTGACATCTCCAGAAAAAGCTGCACCAATACAGAAAGTATCCTGTTTTAGTGCACTAAACATGCACCACTGGTGTACAGAACCTTCAGGCAAGATTATCCTGATACATTTAAAACATGCCCACATATGGATATGTCATCAAATCCAGACTCCTTAGCCTCCTCATTTTCAGCACCATGTCAATTTTAAATGATTCTGGCTGAGAGATATGGCAGGATGCTGAAAACCCTGTCAGCAACTGGCAGTCAGGCTCCATTAAAGTACTCAATATTGCTAACATCGGTTCAACAGGACTTAAAAACTACTCCCCTGTGAAATCAAATTCATCAGGCTCTCTCTCATGCTGCCCACAACACAGATTTCAACCCACAAAAGTACAGGGTCTAAATGGTCCCCTGACCATGGGTCATTTTGCATTCAGAGTTCAAACAAAAATAAAATTTCAAGTGAAAAATTACCGGAACCACAGAGGATAGAATTTTGACCATTAGTAAAAATCTGTGCAAGTTCATACAGAACACAAGCTGATTCAGATGCCAGCTTTGCAATGATATCTACAGTGAAGCCAAGGGTGGGGAATGTGGAAATGGGGTACCAGGTTTTAATGAAAGGTCTTTGCTGAGCTATAGTAATGGCAGCCTTCCCTACATAAAAAGCAGTTTTAAGGCTCAGAATTACACTCTCAACTCCACAGAGGGTCGCAAGAGATTAGGCCACCCAGAGACTAGGGTCTGTGTTTAAATGTATTTAACCACTGAATTGCATTTGACTCCAAAGTACAAAAAATGTCCTCCTGATCCTGGTAAAAACCCACTAAAAAACCTGTGCATCCTCTAAAAATAGCAATTCTGAAACTACCAGTTCTGAGTATTTAAGAACATCTTATCCTGTCTCTAACACCAGAAAGGCTCCACCATGTGTGGCCTTGAAAGAGCACACAAATGTCCTGAGGTGGACCACTGAACCAATCTGACCTCCTGCTTGAATCTCCACTTCCTAATAATCTCTGAAATCAAATGAAACCACAAATTCTGTACTTGGTTCCTCTACAGGAAGCTTTATGGCCTGTGACATGTACAAGCTGGAACAGTGTTAATAGTCCAGCCTTTAAACCTACTTATTTGAGCTTGAGAACTGCACAAGGCAAACATTTCCTTTTACATCATCTCACTGAGTACTTAGCTCTGGGTGCCCGAAACGCCTCGGAGGTGCTGTCCTCACTGCTCATGTCAGCTGCAGGAATATTATGCCCAATTTATCTCTGCATTGTTAGATCAATAACATCAGCACTCAACTTCAAGCAAGCCAGTCTGTAGCTTGGTAAGAATTCAAGCTTATTTGAACTATCTTTCTTCATCCAAAACATTTTGTATTCTGCTAGTGTTTAGGCTAGACTCAAATATTCAGTTCTTCAGTGGGATTGCTCTACTTCTGTATGATAAGAGCTCCTTGAAGAAGAAAAACAATTAACCTCTGTGGAATCTTGGGAACATATAAATCTTCCACGCCTTCCATTTGAATTTATATACAAGTTGTAAAGGCAAAGTCACAACAAGAACCTTATGAAAAAAAAACAACCAATCTGAGCTTCTTCACCCAGTGCCCTCATTGCTCAAAGCCCTTTACTCCCCAAAATACTTCCTAACCCAGACATCAGAGCTCTTGTCCCAAACGCCCTCATGCCTCCAGCCCTCTCTCAGGTCTCTCCATCCCTGGCCTCCTCCAGCTGGTCAATGTGGCCAGACAAGCCCACCTTGATCTTCTCTGGAATGCTTTTAGGGGTTGTCCAAATATTCAGAGCCAGTCTGCTGCCATGAAGAACCCACCAAGGCACAACTTAAAGAGCAGAAAAACAGAAGAGGAAGACCAGGCATCCCCATCTGAGAAGAATTCTCCACTGACTGATGCCACTGCAGCCCAGAGAGCCAGGCCAAGAAGAAAGAAGAAGGTGCACAGCTGCAGATATAACTGGAGGCATTACACTTGCAAGACCAGAAGCTGGGATATGACTAATGCACCTAAGAAAGTTGGTGAATGTCCTGGAGGCAGCTTATATTTTATTCTACCCCTAAGCAAAAAGGTAGGCAGCAGGGAGAAGGAATGATCACAGCCACCTGTTCTCCTTTATGATGGCAGCCCTTTTTATTTCCATAGGGCACTTTTTGCCATCACAAGTCCCCCCATTCTACAGCCTGTGCAACTTATAGAAATGCCTTATTTTGACAGCAAGTCTCCATAGCTTCAGCATCTTTTGTTACCTCTGTATTTTTTTTTTTCTTTCTCTGATTAATTATTTCCTTAATGGCAGTCAACAAAGAATTAAAAGTCATTATCAGAAGACAGAGGTAACATCTAGAAAGTGGTATACATCATACTAAACAAACTTTGCAACAGATTCTTGCACTACTCGTCTTGATTTATTTGTATATATTTGATCAGACAAGTGTATTTTATTCTGTATCCAGGCCAAAGTTTTAACATGATGCATAAAGATAGATAGATAGCCAGGTGCTCATCAAACCTCAAAAACAAAATCAGTGAAACCATGCCAAATGCAATTGAGTCCAAGGAAGCTAGAACCAAAAACTGCACAGTGGCAGAGCAGTGTTCATGTTTCTCTGAGTCATACCACACAAAAGGCATTTAAAACATAATATGAGTTCTTTTTTCATATAATTTTGAAGATGGAAAGCAGTCACTGGCTCTTTTTAATTGTGCAAGCTTTGTAATAGATAGGCAATGAAAATTGACAGTTTCCTGACCAGTCAGCTTTCTGTCTCAGTAAGTAAAGCCTCTTGTATTACTGTGAAATAAGTGTGGTCTAGTTTCAGGATCTCTAAAGAGCAGTTGGTTGTGTTTTCAGGATAAAGCATATAGCAGCTGTATAGAAACCCCCTTTCATGAGCAATATGCCCAGGAACCTGGAGCTTCTATAGATATGCACATACAGAGGTTTCAGTGGCAATAGTATCTGCAGGTAAATGGCTGATGGATCTACAGAAGGCAAGGCAATAAATGCAAGCATACTTCTTTTTCTCTCTGAGAGTGAATGAAGATTCAGCATTTCACAGAGGCAGTTCCTTCCTTTCTGTTGCTGAAGCTCTGTCAGTGGGCAATTTGGAAGATATGTGCCAAACAGGGAAGTCCGAGTGCACTGCACTTCCCATTCTTGGTGTCTCCTGCAGTCCCTGCAACCCTGTGGCTGCCTCTTCTCTAAAAGACTTTTTTTTCCCTCAAGTACTTCCACTTGATCACGCCAGTGTCCTTATCACCTTGTACCCACAGCCACTCTACACAAACAAACCAATACCTCAGAACACTCATCTGGAGGTAGTGCCAGAAATAGAAATACATTTTTAACTAGAATTATAGGTATGTATCCAGCCTCCAGTCTGCAGGAGAAATGTAATCTGATACAACACATTGTAACAGAGGTAGTAAAACAGTAGAGTTATCTCTTCAACAGCTGAGGAAAGAAGGAGGAAAGAAGCATTACTGTGCCCACCCTTTTGGATATTTCAGTCTGTATACTTGTTTGGACTAAAATGTTAACAAGTTAATTTCTCCAGGAGAAAGTGGAAAATTGATTTTATCCTAAAACAAATACCCCTGGTACATGACAGGCGCTGTTAGGGAGCCATGCCAGCAGAGAATTTTAAAAAACAGCAGCACCAACTATTTCTCATCCGCCGTTCTGTGAAAAACTGCCACAATCAGAACAGCTTGAAATAAAGCTCTCGAAGGAGCTGCACTGTTTTAACCATCCTATTTCTCTAGTGCCCAACACTTCTCCATGTTTTGAGATGTGGCTTTATACCTCTGCATTTGGACAGTGAAAAGTTACCCATGTATGCATAATTTTTCTTGAGTAAAACAGCACTAGAGACTTGGATCCGTGATGTTCATGAAGTAAGGAAATTTATTTCTACCAAACCCCTGCCAATACTATTGGCAGCACTCCTTATTATCTATAACCAGTTCTGGTAGCTGTAGGGCAAACACTTGTGATTGAAACTTGAAAGAAAAGAAACTTTACAACTTTCTTGTAAAAGAAAGTTTCAGATCAATTTCCTTTTTGCTGTTGATCATGACTGTCTTCCCAGAGCCACCCAGCATTTGCAGCCTAGCAGTGTCCTCATCAGAAGTGGGCTTGATCCTTGGAATCTCAGGGAAAAGAAACCTTCCTGATAGTGGATAAGTGTCTCTTTTGCAAGAGACCTATGTGAATTTTGAGGAACAAAAAAAAAACCCAACAAACAAGCGCTGTTTACTAATAGTAATACTAATTATAATCTTTTAGTGCAATTGACTGCCCAGTAAGCCTGTACAGCACAGATGCAGCCTCAGAACCAAACCTGCAGAAACACACTTCCAAGTGCAAATCGGAGAGATAAGGAAGGGTCTAACCACACAGTATAACCTGATCTCCACAGCCTCCTTTTACATCAGTGATGATCCTACAGACAGAAGTGCCCATTGCACAGCAGAAACTGTGCCCATCTCATACAGCAGAGCACTTCTTGTCTCATCTGGGTGAGAGCATAAAGGAACAGCCACTCAATTCCCCTTGCTTTCACCAGTGCCACCACACTGAGTCTGTTCCATGAGCCAGCCATAGGCCACTCACAATGTGTGTGCCATATTCACTTGCATTTCTACGTGAAAAAAATAAACACTACACTGCCAGTGGAACATTTTCAGCTAGAATGTTCTTATTTTCTAGTAAGATTTTAAGACACAGATACATGATTGTGTTTAAGACAGATTTCTCAGCTATGGGTCTGGTCAGGTCAGTAGATGGGCCCTAATTTTAAAATAAGCACAGGCTTTTCTCCTCTACAGAAACTTTATTAAGTTTTCCTGCTAGCACATCAATACTTTGTACTTTCTTTGACCCAACAGCTTTATTATTACACCTGAATAAACAGTGACCTTTTCTGTTTCAGATTTCAATACAACTTCACCAAAAAGTAACCAGTAACTTTTACGTTAATTATTTATTTATTGGGTTTTGTACTCTACTTTGTATCTTACCTCACTCCTGCTCTGCCTGATGCATGTGTGCAAGAACAGAGGCTAATGACTAGAGACATAGAGAGCATCTTTCTTGTGAAGAAAAAATGCCAGAAACTGAAATATTTCAAGGCTCTGCATGCACAGTTAATGAAACAATTAGATACATTTCTGCTCAGAAATTCCTACCTCGCATCAGTCCTCAGTTCCCATGGAGGGACTTCACCTTAACAGCTGAGACTGGAGACTGTGGCTGGCCCCGAGACTTCCTCCAAACTCTTCCCCTCACAGCCAGCATGCTGTAAGTAGCTACACACTAAAAATGCTTTCCCAAGACTGGACTTCCCTCCAAGAGAAGGGAAGGGACTTGGCAAGCCATACCAGCACAAGCTGATTCCTGGCACACCGCGCTGGCTGGGCCATACCGGTGACCACCTGTCCTGAACAAGTTCCCACAAACGGTGCGAGAGGCTGGAGAACAGAACAAAATGGATTAAGAAGATATTTGGGTCTAAGCTCCTCAACAACCTAAATGCCTCAGGAAAAAAAAAAAAAAAAAAAGAGAAAAAAAAGTTAAATACGGAAAGAAAGAAAATCAAGAGTCTGGGTGATCCCTGGTTAAGGTTACACTCTCTTTTCACCAGCTTCTATTTTTTCAGTTTCTTTTAGGGCTGTAGTTTTTTTCTTTATGTTGCCAGTCTAATGAATTCAAGAAAATAAAAACTGATTAACAACACAAATTGCTTTTCATCACCATCTTTTATGCAAACAAAAACTTTTTAAATCAGGGTGAGCCAAGTAATATAGCTCCAGGTTTATAAGTGGGAAACAGAAGCAGAGCAGTGATTTATTCAGAGGAGTCAAGGCAGGGAGATAGGATTGAACAGTGTGGGACTGTCTCTGTCCCTAAGCAGATAATTATGCATAATGTGAAACAAGGGCTGCTCCTCTCTTTCTAGACAACAAACTTCAGAGGACATTCCAAGCACAAGCTAAAATCTGCTCCCTCTTCAGAGTACTTAAAAAAATTTATAGGGACAGGCAGTGAAATGGATCTGTGAAAGAAGCTAGCTTGCTAACTGTTCTAAAATGAAAAAAAGAACCTGTCTCCTGTTACAGCCAGCCCAATATTTTAGAACCTCCAAGTGTTTGATGGAGCATCCAGAAGAGCACCATTGGCAGGTACCTGTAAATCACATTCAGCAAAATTACATGTTTTGTTCCAGAATATGGAACTTGATTCCCTGTAGCCTTGTATATTCTGCAGTCATTTACATCAGCATGAAGTAATACACTGATGGCCTACAGAACCACCACTTCAATGTAGCAGCATTTTACCCACATGACACAAACATCTGCTGTAAATGTTGCAAAGAAGTAACAGTATACTCAATCTGTTGGACAACACACAAGCATACAAATATCAAAAAAAACAAAAACCAAACCAAGTATCGACATTAAAATTAGCTAGAGTGGACAGAGTCAGTCTTTACTAAGACTGTTTTATGAAGTTCACAAATAAGATCTTACACATGGAACAACTTATATATAAGTTGAACAGCTATATTATAAGACTGTGCAAGCTCAAAACCTGCAACTTAAAGCTTGCATTTTAAAGCTTTAAATAAACGCCTGAATTACAGTTGCTTCAGCAGCCTAAATCCAGCTCTCAAGCATACTTTGGAATACAAACTTTAAAAGCTCATTAAGTTTTTTTTCCACAGAGCCCTTCCCTCAATCAGTGGATAGAAGTTTTCTATAGTTTCTAGACAACTTTTAAGTGTGACTGCTTTCTCATCATACTTCTACATTTACACAGGGTCTTGCATACCGTGCACTATTCACAGTCTGCTCAGAAGCCTGAGAAATTAATTTCCAGCTGACTGTGTCTGTGTTATGATCACAACTGAGCCCAACTGCTTCACAAATATTAGGTGCTTTTTGCACTGTATCATCCATGTTTTATATATTTGCAACTGATTTACAGAAAGATCAAGGTAAAAACTATATCCACTGACTTTCAGGAATCCCGGTGAGATTCGGCATAGGACACGATCCCTCTGGTTTAGCTATGACATAATTTGTGGCTGGGGTGCTTAACCTTTCCAAAAACTAGGACCCAAATCTCATTCAGTGAAAGAGGACCTTATCTTACAAGTGACAGAGTTTGGCTTAAGGCACCTTAGGAAAATGATGCAACAGGCAGAAAGATGATTCAGCTCTCCAGGGCAGCAACAGCTGTCAGCTGCCTTGAACTGAACCATTTCTTCCTGCAGTCTCTTGCTTCAGTTGTCATGCATTTCTCAACCTCTCTTCTCTACTATAAACAAGACCCAAATATTGTGGAAAATTCAGAGTGCAACCATTGAGTACAAAAGACTCCATCACAATTTTGAAACAATGGTGGGAAATGCAGAGGCATGGAGATAACCTTTCTTCTAACATTTCAGTCTTTTGAGCACTGGCCTTTATAGCCCTAATAATATTCTTTGGAACTACCTAGTAACCTGCATAGCAATCCAGGAAATTCTGTGGGTTTCTTTAATTGAGTAATTTTTTTAACAGCCCAAAGATTCTGTCGTGAGGCATAAAATCAATACCCAAATCTGTTTTAAATCTTGTGATATTTGCAATTGAGTTAGACAACCTTTTCCTAGACACTGCATGGAAACCCAGGCAGCTTAGGAATAAAACAGGCTTGATCTCAGTGTTGTTTTAGACTCACTGAGAGACTCAGTGCTGAAGCCCAGGGTGGCAGAAAGAGGGACAGTGATGGTCAGTCCCATGAAAATTTAGTTATTTAAATTAAACAAATTTAAAGCATAGTGTATGGATTTCCATCTAGCTGACAGAAAGACCAAGACCTTAGCTGAAAGGCATATTCTTGCTCCAAAGCACAGGACTGCTAGTTCTTAAAATGAAAGTTCATGAAAAGATTTACTTGGCGGAGAGAAGATAGTCTTTAATTGTGTAAATTGTGATTAAAATTTTTAAACACCTGAAAACAGGGTCTAAATGGTTAGGAAACACAGGTAATAAGTATATCAATGTTTTACAGTTTTTAACATGTTTAAAAACTATTGTTTCTTTGGTCTCTTCTGATAAATTTGTTCTAAGACATCAGTTCTGCTCTGAATAGGGAGCTGGACTAGATAACTTCTGGAGGTCCTTTACAATGGGAGTGTTTGATACACAGCTCTTTTCAGAGACAAATCCAGCATTTTTTTATAAGACTAAGTGACATCAACACCAAGTCAAGTATTACAAGTAATGACTCCAAAATCTAAGCATGGGATGTCACCAAATAAAACACTGACATGCTTGAGCTCACTGATGGCATTAATTTTCCAGAACATGGCTTTTCACTGTAGGCATTTCTGGACAGGAATTAATCTAATTAATTAATTTCTTAAGTACCACCTTTCTAGCCAGCAGCTACAGGTAAGCTGTAGCTTTTATGATCACTCTGTGCTCTCAATTACTGTCTGAGAAAAACAGATCTGTCTAGTATCTCAGTCAATTTATTCAAAAGACAAAACAATCCAGGAGGCAATAGATTACTATTTTAGTGTTGTTTCTCTAAATGCCCTGAAGCTGCAGTGAGGTTTGCCAATTTGTCATTTGGTCCCCTGTGTGCCCTTAGAGGCAAAGTGCACTTATTCTATATGTAACTGCATCCTTAGGCTTGACTGAAATGTGCTTATCATCAGACATGCTGAAGAGAATTTCAGCTTATCTACTTTCATTAATGCAAGCACCTATGCAGCTAGAATTTCAGATCAAGCCCCTGAAATACTGGAAATCACCATTCTTTCCTTGGGCTTTCTATAAAAAAGCACATCATAAGGAAATGAATGGAAAGAAGATGGATGAAAAAGAAATGGAGGATTAGTTAATAATATACTTTCCTGACATAAAAAGGCCTTTCTGTGCTCCAAAGTGTGTTGCCAGATCTAGAATTTATCTGCAGTATGAGCTAGACTTTTAAAGTTATTTTCAGAATATTAAAAACTTAAGGTTTTTAGTTTTAAGGATACAGTACATTTTCTGCAAACCAGTAAGATAACAGAACAATGGAAGAAATGCTTTTCCAACAAATAAAAATACTCATCAGTTATAAGGGATTTATTTCATTGTATTATATATACTGATGAGGAGAACTTACCTACAGACGTAGGAGAACAGTGAGGGTGTACTCTGAATTTTGAATCTGGACTGCTGTTTACCCCACTCACTTTATCACCAGAATATTAAACTATGCCTCCTTGCTGCAATTCTCCTCTCCTAATGTTTCCATACACTGGCAAGAGTGAAATGGACTAAACTCTAATCTTGGAATACCATGGACTGTATTCTTCCCCAGTGCTATTAATTCTTTCCAAACAGAAAAAATATTTAATTACAGCACTGCAAGTGAGAGAGTGGGTGAGAGAAGAGAATACTCCATCAGGAAAAATTTTGAGATAATGAATGAGAAGGGAAATGTCACAGTGATGAAAGCTCATCACAAAAACAAAACAAAACAAAAGGCTGCACAATGTCAAAGACAGGATCCTCCTAGGAGAAGTTCAAATGAAGAAAGTAGATCTGAAATGAGTGACTGACAAGCATGATGGGATGTGCAAGTACCAAGATTTGCTCGTATTAATACAATAGCTCTGACAGCTATTATGCATTACATATAACCTCTGAAGAAGGAAAGCACAATCTCTGCTAGTTAGAGTATATGCAAGGAAAGGGTGAAGGATGCTTTGAAAAAAAGGTGGAGAGACATACAGTAAAAACAATATAGGATGATGACATGCTAAACAGCAGGTCTCAATAACCTACCAAGGTTTTCAAGGGTAGCAGAGGAAAAAATGAGTATCTTAAAATCACCTGTATTTAAAAACAAAACAGCAGATAAGACATACATGAATAAGATACAGAAAAATCCATCTCTAACCTCTCCACTGGCAAGCAGAAAGATTCTGGCCTGAGGAATAATGCTCTGGACTTTATCATAACGAATTTCTGTCTGGAATGAGAAGGAAGACTCTTTACCACTGTTACATGGCTAATATATTCAAGCACTGTTTAATCAAGCTATAGGACAGGCATCCTTTCTGCTTCTTCTCCATATTCATCACGTCATGTGTACAGTTCCCATTGTGAGTTGGGTTTCAGAAGGTGTTTGGCTTCACCATAAGCATCCAGAGTGCAGTATGTGCAGCACACAGGATTTACACAAAACATTTGCTCTCCAATGTTTCTCTATTCATGCAAGTGAAATGCAAATTATTGCACTCCTTCATCATTCCTCTTACTTAAACCTCCACATCTCTGAGCCTCATCCCAGTGACACTGAAAGCATTACAGAAACAATAATCCCCAAGTAGAAGTGATCCCTTTCTGCATTACCCCATTACCACTTACCCCTATCTGAAAACTTCAAGGGTATCCAAAGTATTTGTAAGGCAGCAAATGGCAAGTTTCCAATGTGTTTAAGGAGGGGTATTTGGTAAATGCAATACAAAGAGTTGTCTAATTTGCACCACAGACCCACTGCTAAGATAAGTAACCCACCACACAGTCAGAGCTTCCCCCTCCTGGCACCCCAAGCAAAATGCATTTCTGGCTATCACCTGCTATTGACAAGAATGCACAAGACTTCTGATTCTCTTCTTTAACCTTCTCCCCAACACCCCTAGACACTGCTTCTTAGTAAAAGTTTTGCTTCCTGAATTTTGTAGACTTACTCTCTGCAAGCAACAGGCACCAGCTACAGTGCCTCTGGTGCTACAGTCAGATTAACCCACTCAGCCACTGGCTACTCAGTGACACGTGAGGGTAGAAGGCCTGCAGGTTGAAATTGCACTGTCTTTGCTGTCAGCAGAGAGCTTGTCTAGGAAGATTGATCAAAGGGGGAATTTAGTCAAATGCCCCTTGCTCTGGAATAACAGCAATTAATCACAAATCAGCAGCAGAGATCAGTAAATCAGCAAGAATTAAACAGTGTCAGGTGGCAAACTCTAGAAATGCAGCTATGGGAAAGAGATAAGATAGGATAGGGTCTTCCTACAGAGCTACTGGGAGGCTCCTGTTATGCTTTCCAGCTAACAGAAGGTGACATGGGGAGGGGCTGGGTGGGTAGGAGGCATGCAGCTGCTGGGCAATGGGTGCAGCCAGGCAATGCCATGTAGAAAGCAGAGCTGCATGCCAGCACACTGCAGCAGTGGAAAGGCACTCTTGCTGCCTCATGTCTCACCCCAGTGATCTGGGTTCTCCGAGTTCGCTGCTGTATCTTAATGAGAAATGAAGAAGCAGACGTGGGGAAGAGAAAGCTGCAGAAGGCATTGGAGAAAACTCATGTTTTCTCCCCTCTACAGGCAGCTGTCTTCCAATTTGGAAAGCTGAAAGGTAATGCAAGAAACCAGTGTCAAAGGGGACCACAGCTCCCAGTTTCTTTGGGTGAAGTCTGGCAAAGGTTTATGGGTCTCACTTTGACATGTGAGAGTGTCACTTTGAGGTGAGTGACAACTGTACTTCAGCTGTCTTCCAGAAACAGACTGAATAAATAAAACTGAGCAACTGTAAACCATCACATGCTTCAATTCTCAGCTTTTCCCCATACTAAGGAAAAAGAATCAAACATTTAAAGTTGCCATGGTCTAGCTATGCTGTAACATGGAGGGGTTTGTACCCACAAGAACTCATATGAAGAGTGAATGATGCCACAGCATTTTAAATGAACCAAAAATATAACACTGGAAGGAATGAAAAAATGTGGCTCTCAGGAGCTGGTGCTGCCACACAGTCATAGCATATGCCATGTACAACACACAGCCTCACTGTGTTTTATGACCTCTTTTAATTACTACATTCATATTAATATAGACATGAAAAACACTGCCAAGAGGGTCCCAGTGTCTGTAAAAGTCTCTGTTCTGCAGCAAGGCCTTAAAGTGAGGATCTCTGCCTGGTATGTGCCGATCTGTCAAATCCCATACATCTGATACAAGACATCAGCACCCTGACATCTGTCTGCAGTGCAGCCTGAACCTCATGCAATTAAACCTGGCTCTTGCTCCAAGGTCCCGTGCCACAGTCAATCACACAACCAGGCCAGGGGGCCAGGCATTGCCCTAGAAGAAAGATACCAGCTCTGCATTTGCACAGCACCTTTTACAGGGGTTAACCCCAGGGAAGGCTCCTAAGGATAAAGAAGCAATCAGGGGATGTAAGACTGAGAAATGGGTGTTGCTGCTGCCCACCAAACTCCCCTCTGCCTCTTCTTCCAGCAAATGCCTACCCTGAAACAGCAGTGATGGGGAAGTCCTCAGAAAAGCTTTGCTTTAGAAGTGCTGCTCAAGTGTTTGTAACATTAACTTAGCAGGTTGCCAACTTTTATTGTTTCTTTCATCTTAGCAGGATTCACACAAACCATCTCTTGAAAGCAATTAATCAGTGTCCTAAATTCCACCCACCAATGAACCCCTGCACACAGGTTTCTTAAGAGGAAAAAAATTAAACTTTTTAATTAAGTTTTTCCATCAAAAATCCAGTCCTGCTGATAATGGCCAGGAAGGTATGCAAAAGTAATTACTCACACAATCTGTTTGTCACACTCTTGGCCACTCTCTTCCGGAGCATCTAGTGTTCTTCTTCCAATTCATTAGCACCCCTGCCCTGCCCACAGTGCCTCAGGAACAACATGCCCCTGTTTTCCTTCTCTGGATTAAACACTCCTGTACATTCACAGGTCAAGAATTTGGATGCCTTCCCCCTTGCCACAATTGAATAAGCACATCTACATTTGTTGCCTGTTTGCAGGAGCCTGAGAGTGAAGGAGGAATCCAAGCCACTCACTTCCCTGGTGAGCTTAATTAGCATGTCAGACAAAAACCAGGGGGAAGAAAATTTTATTAAGAAGCTATTTTAAAAATTGCAGCCACCTGCTAGACAGTGAAACTCTAGCCTTTCCTCAGACAAGGAGGGACTGCTAGGCTTGGAGCAACCTTTGCTTCTCATCTGCCAAAGGTACAGCACCAGTCAGTTAGTGCTGACTGAAATTGTGAAATCTTCTGACTTAATGGAAAAAACCCAAAGGCAACATGATTACCTGCACTACAGTGACTCATCTCCTTGACCCTTCAAGGGGGACAGAAGCGATCAATAACAACTCTCCCACTTTATGATGGCCATTTAACTTTCAATATTTGCTACAGCAGATGACAGGCATCTCAGTTTATTATTTTTGTCAGAAAACACTGTACTGTATGGTACAACCTGTGTTGTTCACCACTGTCAAAATGAAAGCAAGTTAAATCATCAAGGCAATCTATTTGCAACTCAGCTGGTTTGACTTCACTGCTTGCAATAAAACCACTTTGCCATTAGGGAAACGATAAGCAGAGTATTCAGACATACCCCACTGCTCAGCATGTAGATTTTGCAGAATTTTATAGTAAGAAGTGACATTCCTTCAGCCCACTTGTGAAATAAAACCCATGTCCCTCCTCCCTGGGGAGGAGGGGCTGCCATGCAGGATATCAACAGCCCCTTGGCCATCTCTGACCCTGTTTATATGGAAAATATTGTATCAAATACCACTAAGTCAAGCAGCAACACAGGGGCTCTCACAAATAAATCCAGGGCATACTATCACTCTGGTTATCAATAGCTACACTGAAACAATCCTCCACTAACTGAAAACAGAAGTGCCCACCTGTCAGTCTGAACCTGCTTATCCTTCTTATTCCACAAGCATCCCAAAGGATCATAGTGGTGGCACTGCAGGGTTGCTCAAGCACGCATTCATCATGCAATGTAACTCACAGAACAGCAGTAGATCCTGCTTGTGGAAGCGTGGCTGGAAGATCTCCAGCAATGTTCCTACCCAGCTCCTCAAGCCAAGCAGCCTGGGAGCCAGAGTAATGCTGTCACATAAAGACAAGATTCGCTAGTCCTTGAATATTTCAAAAGAGAGATTACAAAGTGGTTTTGGGCTCCTCAAACATGAGAGGAAATACACAAGTTGTAAGAAGGAAGGGAGCATATTGCTTTTTCCTCAAAACCTTTCTGCCTGTTCCTGAAGAATCCATACATCCTGCTTTGCTAGACCTACACAAAACACCTGAGAGAAGACCAGAAATCCTACAACTATATTTTTGGTTTTGAAGTTGGAAGAAATCTTCTGGACAGAAAATACCAAACCCCTCAATTTCCCTAGCTGTCGTTTCTCCTCTAAATTGCTGAATTGATACTGCTGCTGCTGACAAATCCAGGCACTGTCTCTACAAACACATCTTAACACCCAGCAAATTGGCCAAAATCATGACAGCTGGTGCAGTGTTACACCTCAGCAGTGTAAAAGGACACAACAAGAAGCAATAACCTACTACCACCCGAAGAGACACTCCATGTGTTCGGAGACTGGAGTTTGCAGCTTCCTGCTATTAAACCTGTTTCTGGAAACCAGCAAGTAGTCCCGTTCTAGGTGAAAAACAAGGTACTTGTCTCTCCTCAGTTCAAAGCCAATTCAAGCAGAAAGCCTCAGCCAGTACCTGTAAGAAAGCCAGGCTATTAATTCAATCCCCTGAGTTTAGACACTGACACCTGACAGTTTGGTCTTAGCTTTTACTAAATACGGTCTTTTTATCACCAACATCATAAAAACGTGATGGAGTAGCAACAGTTAAGGTTGTCACCCTGAAGTTTCATCCTGTTTATATTTTACTTACGGAAAAAAACCTCAGTCTTTTACTCAAATACCATTTTCAGAATTTCTGTTTAAGGCAGTTGGGAGTACAGCGTTCCTTGTTTGTTTTGTCTAAACTTTCAGACGTTTTGGCATCAGATGAGAATCTGCAAATCTGAGGTCGATGAGGTGGCTATTAATACATTATTAGGACTGAGTTAATGACTCAGCATTCATCTGCTGCATATATTTCTCTAAACAAAGACACTGAGATTAAATGCTGCTGGTACAAATACTATAGTTTTCTACACAAAATACTCTGTAGATGATGGGTCTGTACGCATTGCTGGATCTGAAATTAGATTAATCCCTTTAGGGTAAAAATAAAGGAAGGATGAAAATCTTGTGACCTACTTTTTCCTTCTAAACTTGAAAGCAGTATTTTCACAGTACTCTTATCTTCCTCTTCCTAAAATACACAGCAAATATAACCTTGAGTGTATTGGTTGATTTTTAGAAACACAGCTGACTTTGCATCTTTGACTAGAGTTACTTTCAGGAAAGCCCGACTCACTGTTTATTATTTTTACTTTATAGATGTTCCTACCCCAATGCACCTTTGTGACTCCTCAGAGAAGTTTATTTCACAAACTCATAAATCCATCCATAGATTGACACATCAGGGCTATCTTTTGTTTCGTTTTTGCTATGGGATTTCTGTCCTTTCTGTCTAATTTAAACTATTTCCTAAATATTTATGTTTCTCTTTGACATGGCTTTACCTTGTTTGCTGTATGTCACTTCTTTATACATTGATAAGGTTTTTCACCTTGCCTTTCTTGGATAATCCAGCAGCAGTTATCCAAGATCCTAATAAATTTTTGCATTCCCACTTTAAGCACTAAAGGTATTCAGCAGTCTCATAAGCACAATTCTGCCACAAGCTGTTGCTATTTAATGAACTGCTGATTAGAGGGTACTCTTTCCTTCTGTCTCTCTAATAGTTCCTGGATGACCTTTACATAAATTTCCTTTCCAGTAATTCAAAGCTGATAGTCCTGCACCACGATGCCATGAGTGTGTTTGTCAGCACACATATTCACTTGTATTTGTGTGGAGAAAGAGCAAAATACATATAAACAAAAATGTAAATCAATGTCATGTAAATCAAACACAGGAAATACTTCTATGCAGGACTCTGACAACAGTGCAAGAAGGAACAAGATGATTGTTTATAGCTCCACATGGATCCAAAGAGCAAAATAAATTGAACAAAAGCATTGATGGACATAGAGAGAACATTTTGGAGCTGCATCATCAGTACATAGTAAAGGATCCTTTATTCTGATCCTCACTACTTAAGTATTCCCCAGTTGTATTCTTATTCTCCAAACATAAGGGAATAAACACAACAGCACCACTTGGGAGGAAGGGGGGAGAGAGGGAGGGTGCACTACCACGAAGCTACCAGTCCATGTCAGGATCATTACTATTGCTCTATTTCTCCTGACATCTTCAGACATTTCTTGCTGCCCAAAACAGCCCTCTGCAGGTATGGCTGCAAGGTGACCATTCCTGCAAGCCCACACCTCAGCTGCTCATCTCTGCTCCTCCTGCACAAAGCAAAAGGGGGTCAGATGGAGAAGCTCTTCAATGTGCTTCTCTCCATTCAGTGTACAGGAATACAAGATAAACATAAAATTATAAAAATAAACATAAAATTATATTAAATAAAAATGGGAACATTCAAACACCAGTGATGCTGATGTTTAAAGCCAGATGAAACTAAATTACTTTGTGTGTTAGAGTTCTCTCCCCCTCAAAGAAAGCACTTATATGTTCACTGGGAAATATGACAAGTCTTTCAAAGCCCTCAGACAAGCTGTTGCACCACAGAACAGCTTGTTTAGGGTATGAACTTTTTCTGCCACATACTGTGTAGTGGGCATTTCATTAAAGCCAATGGAAAACCATGGGGCATCTCAACTAACACCTGTGCAGTTCTGGACAAGCTTCTGGACCATTTCCAGCTGCCTGAATCGTTTTAGGACCAGGTCAGATGCATCCATCTTGCTTTATTTTATGTATGTGTTAAAACCCACTGTACTTTCATTCAAGACTCTTCATTTGCCAACCTCAAAAATACTTCATTAGTATCTTCAGTGTGTGAGGTGAACAGGAACAGGCAATTTAAAGCATTAAGTGTAAATACAAATTTTTATCATTGTTGTTCAGCAGAAAATCAAAATGCTCCTGTTGTCTCCTGATTCAAGGTATTTAATTCATTAGAAAGTATTCCACCTCCTGCACAGAGCAGCAGAAGCACAAGTAACAGCTCTGTGTAACTGTGCAGCCTTTATACACATCCACTGCAATTGCTGCTGAATTCAAGTTTTCCTTAGGCAAATATATTTCTCATCAAGTTGTAAGTCAAACACCAACTCTACAGCAAAACCTGAAATGGGGGCACTGAAAGGCAGCAACTTTGGATACAGATAAAACTGTAATAATCATTAGGAGAGCAGAGGGTTAACTGGGAAGATTTGCTGTCAGAGGAAACCCTTCAGGAAAAAAATTAGAGGGTCTTAAGTGGTTTGAACATTTGCAGGAATCCAGCTAGTATCTGTATTCAAACTGTAGTGGACTCCATTTTTTAAAAAATCTACTCTTAAATGAATGAAACTTAAAACTGAACCCACAATGGCTTTACTGAAAAGCAGAGTATGCAGCCAAATGGGGAAAGGACCCACTCCATAAGACATGAGATGCAGCCTGGCACCATTACCTGGTTTCACCACCCTGCATTACTGTGCCCCAGTATTGCAGTAATGCAGAGCAGCCAAAGACACCATCACCAAAACCACACCAACTTCAGTTCAACTTCAGCACCAGTTCAACTGCTTCTCAGGATTCTGGTCAGCTATTTGGCTGTCCCACTGCCAGAAGCATCTGCTCACGTATGATCTTGTGCAGACAGACAGTGCCCTTCTAAATTCTTCACAGTTGCTGAGTGCTGTGAAACTGCTGAGTTTATCATGAAATTGGGGGAACTAACATCACATCCACACAACTAAGGTCACTATTCACATTATGCTGTAGTTTACCAATCTACTCCCAGCAAATCTGACCGCAGAAAAGTCTTCTGTACCTAAGTACAGAGGAAGGCTGAGGAGAGAGGTTCATTCTGGATAGTTCACCTCCCATTTTTATTTGGAGACTTGTCACATTTTTTTGAGTATACAGAAAAGGCACAGTGTCGCAGTCGCTGGCATGTGTGCCAGTCGACATGGACACGGCACTCAAGGTGCTTCACTAAAATCATCAGAAGGCTTCACATATCTATATCTTGTTATTCAAACAGTCTCCCATATCTTTACTCTGTATCTTCTAAGAGCAGCTCCACACAGCTCCAGCATTGTCTCTATTCTTCTGTTCCAAGTCCGGCTCCATCCTGCCCCTAGCACGGCCGCCTAACCCTGTCTATGCTAAGTACAATATCTTACAGTATCTTACCTTCTCTGGCCCTTGCCACGACCTCCTGTCCCTGGGTCTTCACAGCACGACGAGCAGACTCCAACTGACTTCAACTAACTCTGTACCAGTTAACTCACTACTTATCATGCCCAAGGCTGTGAGGGCAAGGTGTTTCTACTCTGAGATAATTAACACAGCTGTAACCTGTTAGAGGGGAGACTGCCTTCTGCTGCATCTCTTTTTGTATCACCACAGCACAGAACAAACATCGTAACAAGAATGCCTGTGCAGAAAGCTCCTCCTTCATTTGTATTTTCTTTACAATAATACAAAAATGAAACACACACACACACCACCTCTAACAGCAACAAAAAATGAAACATTTACTTGAAGTGTTACCACTTCTAGCCTTGAATGATGGGGGACCTCACACAGAGAAAGTGGCAGGGCAGGACAGACTGGCACAGTGAATTGGAAAGTGAATTTTAGCACTGCAGCTCCCTACCTGCATGCAGGAGCCCTGCATGCCCAAGAATGCCTTCCAGGTCTCGGTTTTCCTTCTGAGGTTCTGTTCTTCAGTGCCAGACCTTTCCACTTCTAACACTTTTAGGCCAGAAAGAAATTAAAACACACCTCTCCCCATTCCTTTCTGGAAGCACGATACAAGCAATAGAAGAAACAAACCTGAATTGAGATACTGATGAAACACTTATGTAAGCAACTTAGAAACAACCTAAGTATTTTTTACTTAATCCTTTAGAGTTTTCCTAATTAGCTTTAATAATTAAAGAAAAAAAGAAGTTAAATTCAAAAATTAAAAAGACATTTCATTTTAATTGCTCCCTCCTGTTTTTCCTTTTTGTTCCTACTCCCCCTTTCATTTGTACAACAAATCTCAAAAGTTCCTCAGGTACAAAGATTGCTCAAATCTGATTTTTAATATTTTTCAATTCAGTTATTAATCAAAATCAGTGAGATTTGGTTGGGGTTTTTTTAATAAAAGAAAACAACATTGTCTTGCTAGGTGGTTGGAATGCCTTCCTTTTTCAAAAATGTGAAGTGAAAAACAAACAATTGTCAGTTTAACCTACTAAATGTTTGATTGCAGTTTAGAGCAGCTTTACAGTAAGAAAAACTTCCAAGGCTCATCAAGAAAGAAACCATAGACTGATCTATCTGAAATCTGCTCAGCACAATGACATCTCCGTCATTTGAGAGGTTAAATCCCACTCTCCTCCCTTATCTATTCTCCAGTCAGTCATAGCCATTTGTATAAAATTCAGAAATGTCAAATATAAAATAACCCAAACTAGATCTCAGACAATCTGTCAGAGAGTCAGCATTTTTCCAGAAGGTAAGAGGAAAGATTGCATCAAAGCACTGAAGCATAGGGGTGGTCACCCATGAAAGCAGAAATCTGTCCAGCCCAATACTGGTCCCTCTGACAACAGACAGGAGCAAACATCTGAGGAAGAGTGAAAAAGCCAAGACTAGCATATCATGACACTTTTGTTATTAAACTCGCTTTATGTTTGATGAGAGTAGAAATTTAATATGATCAGAACTCACAGAAAATTTTCCTTTCAGTAACAGAAAAATTTTAAAAAAAGAAAAAAATATTCTTTTAAAAAAGTATTTCCTGTATCATGACAGCTAAGGGGAAGCACAGTTCACAAACACCTAGCATAAAATCCTCAAACAAGAGGATTTTATGTGTTTCTTGGTTTAATGCACTATCTATATATAGAAGGGAGTGGGAGTATTAAGATGTAGTAACACTTAAGAGATACTACATGAAAAAAAATCCTCCTTTCACCCCAAATAACACAGCTGACTCAGTGTCAGTTAAAACTGTGTCTGAACATTAACTGAGCTTTCACTAACGTAATGCTATTGTAACATATTACTAGGTGGTAGAAAGAGGAGAGGGAATGAAAATTTCCAGCTACTTGGATTAAAGAGCTTGGGTCAAGCGCTAAAAACTGTTCAGCTGATACTGGATTGTTGAGAAAAGACTCGCTGGTTTATACAATGTACAGCATGAAAATCTACTTGGTAAGTGTAATTTCTCTACCTTCCCCCTATCAAAAATAAGCAAGCAGCTGTAAATGCTGATAGGTGTTATGTCAGAGTTTTTCACTGAAAGCACTACCCTGGGACAAGCTACAAAACATTCCTGAAACAATGTGATTCATATCAAGTACCTCAAAGGGACTGTGTTTTAGTCTACAGCTAAAACCTCCATCCATTGTGGGTAAAAACAAAGCATTGCACAGTGTCATGCTTTCTGCTGCTGAGGGGGGAGTGGGAGGAAACCACTGTGACTGAGAAAAAGAGAAAGCAAAATAAGGATTGGACTCAATGACCCTAAAGGTCCCTTCCAACCCAAACTACTCTCTGGCCTCATTACACAGGCCTAGAACTCCATCTCTGTAGCAGATTACTGTGTCATGTTTACCTGCTAGAGCCCAGCACACTCTCCTTGGGTAGAAAGGAAGTTCCTTAGATTTCCTAAGAGATTTTTTAAAGCTGGAGGTGAAATGTTTTATCTAATATATGCACAAAAATAGTACTGCTCAAGTTTAATTACTTAAATACTTCCATTCATAATGACATTATTTTTTTACCAAACAGGAGATACAAGAATAGACAGCTACCAGAACACATGCTAAATGCTATTCTTTGGAAACATGTATTTTAAAAAATCAAATACAAAGAAACTAGCACTCAGTTGACAGCTTCTGATCCCAGAAGGGCATAACTAATCCAGTAAGACTCATACAATGTAGTAATGCCAACAGCACCACTACCTGAGGGGTACAAGATGCATCCTGCTGGTGCTGCAGCACATGCAGCTGCTCAGCCTCAGAGGGGCAGGAGTTTTCCTGCTGATGGATGCTGCAGGTGTTTGCAAGAGGGAATGTGCTGTGTCCCTGTCCCAGCTGTGAATTTGTGCAACAGACATCACTGTGTCCACTAGATTGCTTCTGTTTGTGGTGACTGCTTGGGGACACAGCAAAGTAGAGAAAAAAGAACAGGAAGATAAGAGAGGTCTCAAAATACTCTTTATCAACATTCTTAAATTAATCTTGATTCAATAATGCTTTGGGATTGCGCACATCTTTTCTGCCATTTCTAAACACTTACAACACCTTTCTAACAGAGACACAAATATTGTATTTAAAACCTGCTGCTAAGATTGTAGAATGAGCAGGAGTCAACTGGCTCAGCAACATTATGGTGTTTTCATAGACCCCCAAAACTGATCACAAAAGGCATTTATTTCAATATGCATTAAGACAGTGGATTGTTCTGGTCTGCTCAGTATACTTCTGAAAGTTCTCCCACAGCAGACAGAGTGACCTAAACTGGAACTAAGCAGGCAGAGAGATGCTCACCTTTCAACACATGAGCCATTTCCAGAAGATCCCTGCTTCAGAGCATTTATGCACCTACATCTGGATCAAGACAGAAACACCAGAGGGACTGATACAGCTCGATTCAACATAAAATTAGAAATGCCTGAGGAATGTCATAAAGTAGACAGGAAAAACATAAGAGAACTCATAGAGAGAATACAGTTCAGAAGCAGAAACTGTTGCAAAAATATTAGTTTCAAAACAGACCAAAAAAAAAAAAAACCTGGAAAGGCTGAAGTGCTGGGAGAGGAATATTTGCAAGCCATATAATATTAAGTATCCCTTAAGAAATACCCCGAAAAAACATAATTTTGGCAACAACATCACTTTTAAGCCTGAAAATATGATCAGTATTTTATAGATTTTTCATTTTTTTTTCTGCAAACATTCTGTGAATTCCAAAATACAGATAAATTACAAAATAAAAAAGTGAATAGAAAGGAATGGAAGCTGTTGCCCACTTCTCTGGCATTAGTATTCTTCTGCAGAAACCTCTCAAAAGAATTAAAATAATGCCCAGGATTATTTTTGATAAGACATGAACAGTGATCTTGGCTGCATTTCTTAACATTTGGAGATATGAAGTGACAGAAACATGCACAGTGAGACACCTCATCTCTAGGTGATGATCTTGCCAAATAGCACATCCAGTATTACTGAGATACTGCAATAAAAGACAATTCAAGAGAGAGAAAAATGCTACTTCTTTCATCATAGCCTTCTTTCTTACACTTGGTGGTTTTATTACTACCTTGTATGTATGAAAATACATTTGTGATCATAAACATCCTCTTGTGTTCATGATTTAACTCTCCTCTATGGTAATAAAGAACATAACCATGCACATTCACTGAGGTGATAACAATGTTGAGACAACCCTGGATTTAAAAATACAACATGCTTTTTATGATTTTAAACATCATTATATCCTGACATTTCGGCTGTGCTTGCCTGTTTGCACATGGAAAGTATTCTTCTGTTACATAAGCTGTACCAGAGAGAGAAGAAATCTGTTTTAATCTGTTTTGCTTTTTTATTCGATTTGCCAAAAATGAACATTAATTATTCAGTTTGTATAATTACCTCCCAACACCGACAATATTCTACATGCAGAAAGACTCTGCTTTGGGCAACCAAACTGAGGTAAGCAGTTCCACTTGAGCGACCTACTAACTCATTCAAAAGCAGAATTCAGATTCAGAAGCGTGTATAGGAAACATGCAAGATGTCAAAGGCTCCCCTCACTGCACTTATGCTGTGCATCACTGGGGATGGCCCACCACTCTACGTCCTTCCTTTCCATGTGCTCTCCTCTCATTCCTGCACACTCCATGTGCCATGGACACATTCTCCTTTGCTGCTCACTACAGCCCACAGCACTTGGTTCACTCCTCCTGCCGTGCCCTTCCCCACCACCTTGAGACTGGGCAGAATGAACAAGCTCTGAGCAGGTCACCAGACAAAAAGGAGATTTAGAAATCTCTTTCTAATATACAGAACTTTACAAGGTTGGCCCGTGTTGCTCAGGTTATATGCAATTGTGGAGATAGGAGGGCAAGCAAAAGTACATCAGGAGTGATGTAGTTATAGGTGATATTGATGTAGGCAGGTAAAGTCCATTGGAATAGACTGAATACATAGTATACATGCATGTGTGGGCATGTGGACAAACACAGAATGAGGGATTTTTTTCCCTCCAAATTTTAGACTAATTCAAGTATTAAAGACCATTACACACATAAATACAATTAATTGGGAAAAAAGCAGAGCTAGCATATTTGCCCTTCAAAAGCTTTCTGAGTCTAGCAAGCTCCAGGAAACCATGAACGAAGCTTAGACCTATTCAGAAAATATACTGTTTGCACTTATACCTGCCAGGATGTGTGAGAAATTAAATAGTGAGACTGGCTAGCTCTGCTCTTCCCTCTACCAATCTTATTTAGAACTTCTCCAATGAAGCATATCCATAAATGCTTCTGAGCCCAGGTATGCTTCATCCTTTGTGACTTTAACAGGCAATCTTTCTTCCCATGCCCTGAATTTAGAGCAGTAGAAGCTCCTTTTACAACAGTGAGATGTGACACTCGTGAATTTGAAGTTTTCAGACCACCTCTAGTTGAGCTTCTGTGAAGATTCTGCAAAAAGTTGCTACTTTTCAGCAGTTATTTGAGAAATATTATCCCTTAATCTGAAGATAAGCAAGCTGAAGTACAGATCAGAAACGTAACTTTTCCAAAGTTATTATGTGCACTGGTAAGACCTCAGGTTTCCCCAGGTACATTGCCAAAATCTGACCCACTTGCAGCATGTAGTAATATTACCTTCAAGAGATGAAGGCAGATTCAGTTTTATTAATACTTTTTTCAGAAGTCCCCCATCCTTGATTTAAATCACTGGATAAATATGCTTTTTCTAACAGGACATTTACTTTTTTCACTCATTCTGTGAACATATTTTAAGCCTCTATTGCTAATGATGTAAAGCAGAAGCAGTAACTCTTCCAAAAGGCTGAAACAGTATCAAGGATTTTGAATATAGATGTCTGGAGAGAAGGGAGAGCACAGAGGATTGACGCAATTCACCACATGGATTAGATTCAAAATCAGCTCTAGGTCACAAGTGAAGGGAAATATGAACAGTGGTATGGTGAGCTCAGTCTGAATGTCACCAAGATGACAGAATCAATGTGGCACTATGGGTCATCTCTTAGTGGACTAAAACAACAGCTTATGTTACAGTTCAGCAAGAAGACAAATCTAGAGGATGGAAGCACAGATTGTGTTTGCAGATAGGTTGCATGTACCAGTCAACAAAAAAAATTTCTCACTCCAAGAGTGCTATGTTTGCACACAAGTCCTCAAAATATACAAGTCAGAAAAACAGAAAAAACTCAACAAATAAAAACTTTAAAATACATTTAAAAGAACAAGGCAGAAAAAGTAAAATGCTTTATCCCAACAGCTCTTAAAGACAGTGTTTATAAACTATGGAGAAAACAAAGAATTATGGAAGGGAGTTTTTTTCCTATATCCTCATAATTTACATTTCTTCCAGAAAACATATACATTACTAGCCCCAATGTTTGAGTGAAGCCCTAGCTGCAATCAGAAACCTGCTGTTCTCCTTTATTTATTTCTCACCATCATCATCATCTTCTCCTTCTAATTGACTAGTGCCTTTCAAGTGTTACCTCTCAGGAAACTACCCAAGCCTAACTAAAACACTTCCTTAGCATATAGCTTTAAATGAAATAACCATAAAACTGTTGCTGATTCAGATTTCACTAAACACATTTCTTGATTTTGTTCAAAGGTTATAAGTTATAATACTAACTACATTTGCTCTCAAAACTGGTCCTTGACAAGTGTTAGGAAACCTTCTAGCAAGTACTGCCTTCCAACCAATGTTATCCTTTCAGATGATCAATTTCTTCTCATCTTATTCTCATATTGATCTCCATGCTTTCCATTTCAAATGCTTTATTGAAGTCACTACTGCATTTTTCTCCATAGAAACTTATTTATTCTCAGAGAAATCTGTAAGTAGTTTGGAAGAATAATCCAAATTGGCTTCGCGTCTTTAATTCATCTTCCGTTCAAAAGTGACTCAAGAGCCTCACATACAGTGATTGAATATATGCAGTAATGAGGTGAATTCAGCCAACCTGGTGCTGGAGAAATAGCCAAGGAGGCTGTTTCTGTGCCTGACAGGCACTGCAACACACAGTGTATCTGTAAAAACCAAGTGATGCAGAAGGCTGTGGAGCTTTTGGGGTGGAAAAATGGAGAAACAAGAAACACGCAATAACAACAAGTTGTGGAACAGATCCCATGAAGAATATTACCTTGGCTCTTTAGGAAAATCAGGGAACACCTCCTGATTTCCTGCTGTCTTATCTAATTACTCTTCTGTGCTTTTTCTTCTGTTAAAATGACAGAGCAGTTGTTAAACTGCTGGTGTAGTTCCCTTGCTTGTGTTAGCAATGCATTCAATGAGCTTCATTTGAACGCAATGATTTCAATATCAATAGCGAGCGAGCACAACACTCCTCCGTACTCTCAGCCAGAGCAGCAGTAGCATAGAAAAGCTCTTCCTTTAGCACCTGGATAAACAGCAAACTCATCTTTGATGTTTCTCTTTGAAGTCAAGGCAGAACTAGCTTTTTAGTAGTATTAGGAATGACTCATTCACTTTGGATGCCAACTAGGATACTCTGACATTTTCATTTTTTTAATCTTTGTGCTGTCAGGAAAGAGACAGCTCTCCTGCTAATTCCTCCAGGAGTAATGATTATTATCTTAAGGACTCTGCATCCATCTCTAAGTAAATGACCCTTAAAAAGGTTAAAAGAATTCTTCCATTTCCACACATTAGAATTCACTCTAAGCTAATGCCAAACAGATCAAATAGTCAATACTCAGACCCCAACAGCATGAGACGAGGTCCCCAAGCACAGAGCTGATGGCATGTCCAAAAATCTCTGTGCTGGGGGCAGCCCACCTCTCTAACCAAACTGTAAAAGGAGGCAGATGCACAGTAATTCTCAGCAGCAAAAGCCTCAATTTCTGAGACCACTTCATCTACCCTTGCTTTTCTGATAGTGTTAAGGAGGGACTTAGGACCCAACAAATTGGATTTACATCTGTGGCTCCTCTGCTCTCCCAGTGTGCAGAAAAATGAATCATTGGTGTGGGAGTTCAAAGATGTGCTGACATTTCTTCAGGGTTTACCACCACCATGCAGATGTCCAGTCAACATTTGCACATATCCAGTTAAAACACCCCCAGTCATCAGCATTTCTGCAAGAAAACTGATCACTGCAGGGGTGATGAGAACAATTTCCTCTGATCCAAACAGACACTCGTGCCCACATACGCAAACAGGGCCAGTAATGATGCTGGCTTAATTAGTGGGTCATGTGAAATGGCTGTTCTTTGCAGCAGATGGAAAGGGCTCCCATCCGTCATTGAACCAGGACCAGATCGTTACCACAACTGCGTGTTCTCCTTTGCCTGAAGGATTCCTTCGAAGACTGGCATTTCCTCAGCTGCACAAAGACCAAAAGCCCCTGCTGCTCTTTTCCTCCCACAGTAGCTGATAACAAACTGGATTACAGAAAGACAGTAATCCCAGGAAACAGAACTTCTTGCACATGAAGGGCAAGATGGTGACTTGTTTCATAAAGTGCTTAGGAGCCACTGTAATAAAGTCTTCTTAGAAAGAGAACAGTCATTTTCTCTCTCCAGTGAGGAAATACTATTACCCTTCATGCCTGAGATATTCTTCCTTCTCTATGGGATTAATTTCAGTGTATTTTAAATTAAAACTCCTGTCTTTAAACACAGCTGGCACCTAGAGAAAATGAAACATCAGGGAAAAAGAATCTATGTATTTTGATAATTAAAAAAAAAAAAGAAAAAAAAAAAAAAAAAAAAAAAAAAAAAAAAAAAAAAAGAGAATGTCCCAAACCACAGCTTTGCTCTTGATATTTTAACTTCTAACATTTTGGTTTTTTGGGGGGAGGAGACATGAGTGCTAATCACATTTTCTTTGTTACTTTTTACTTCAAAAGAAAGATACAACAACACATCATATTGGAATTAAGCAAGAACTTCTGCTGGAAGCACTCACCTAGCCAGTTTCCATCATTTCCCAGCAGTTCTGGCTAACCAGGGTGTCCCAGTTGACTGGAAGTTACCCAATGTAATGCCCATGTACAAAAGGAGCCAGAAAGAGGATCTGAGGAACTACAGGCCTGCCAGCCAGAGAAAGCAGTGCACTCTGACCAGTGCCAGGGAAGGTCATGGAGCAGGTAATTTTGCATGCCCCTACACTGATTTTTGTGGGTGCCTTCCAACTCTAAATATACTGTGATCCTGTGATTCAAAATGTAGGACAACATACAGGAGGATCAGGTCCAGCCAGCATAGGTTTATGAAAAGCAAGTCCTGCCTAATAAAACCTGAGGATTTCTCTAATTAGAAATGTCACGCAGACAAGAAACATAGCTACAGGTATTACAGAAAAGTACAAGCAGAACTCTACAACCTTTATGTCTAAAATGACTGCAAAGAGTCATAGAGTTGCTAAGAATCCCCACTGGGTAGAAGCATGAGAAAATAAACCATATTGGCAGACTCCTGCACCATGCCTAAAAATAACCCACACAGAGAGAGAACACTGAAACCAGCATCCCCAGCCCCCCCGAGCAGAATGGTGATATTTATACCATTAAAGAATTTTGCTTTCATCCCCAAAGATGAAAAATTAGTATCTTCATAAAATTACCATTTTCAGTAAACACTATATTTATTCTTGGCAGATCTGATAATCAAATTTCCCCTGGCATAGGACTGATTTCTGCAGATCCAGGCTTCAGTGCCTTGCTATCCACATATGCCTAAGGAACTGCTGCTGCTGCTGTTACATCCCTCTGACTATGAGAACAGCTGGTTCTGAAGTGAGAGGGGAGCCCAGTCTTTAGACTCTGAGCCACAGAAGTCTTAGAAGCAGAGACTAAGTTTGCACATACTGCCAATGTATTACCATGGTACTCCTTTTGGTACACCTAGTTAAGGACTCTCACAGATGGTACAAGAGCAGCAGTGGACAGAGCACTGACTACAGACATTTTTCCAAGTGACAAAAATATATACTGTCATCTTCCAAACAGCTCTGAGCCAACTCCAAAGCATAACTTTTAATAGTCAATACCTGAAAGGTTCCCAAATGTCAAGAGGAATGGTCAGACACCTGGGGTCCAATAATCTAGGTGGCTCTAGAAGTCTTCCTTACAGAATGAAGGAGCACACACATCTTTTGAAAACTTGAACATACCCTAAACCACAGGGTGTCAAGGACTTTCAATCAGGGAGGAACCTCACATAATCATCTATGCTAATACAAAAGTTCACAACATTTGACCTCGCCCCTTTCACCATAGTAGGAAATACAGATGCAAATCTGGTTCAGGACAAACAAGTGGAGAACTTGGTGTACAAAAGAGAAAGGTCAAAGGCTGTGGCCTGCACCAGCAGAAGATGCTTTTGGACAGGAACCTGCTACATTCCAGTAGATTCCTAATTAGCAGGTTATCCTGCAGCTACAGTATTTTTACAAAAGATCCCAAGTTTGTCTCAATTCAGTGACCAGGAAGACATTTTGCTTCAGATCTTAAAATTTTATGCAAAAACAGTCAAAAGCAACACATCCATATGAAAAGTCTCATTTTCAATGAACCAGAATTTTGACCCAAACTCTTTCCCCATCTCTAAGCTAAACCTTTGTAGAAGCATTCCTGTTTTCTTAGATATCTCAGACCTTTTACTATCTAAGGCTGATTCAAAATTGTCACCAAATCTTAGTCTGGTCCAACATTGTCTAAGTACACTGAAATGGGACCTTTGAAAATAATGGAAGTCACTATTAGAGAGGGAGAACCACCAATTTATCATATTTGCATTCCTAGTCAACAACAAATTATAAAAATAAGCAAAAATTGCCCTTGGAAGTAACATTCAGAAGTTCAATATTATCATCTCAATGGCACGCTACAGGGCTGCTCCCTTTCTACCATATAAATAGTAGAACAATGCACACACAGGCAGTTAAGTGATCACTAGCACAATTAGCTATAAGCTTGCAAGCATGACTAAGTTTTTCTTGTCCACTAATTTTTAAATGCAATTTTTCTTTAATTACTGACTGCACATTACATAGAAGTGATGAAGTGAAGACTTGGCTGTTCCCCTGATAACACAGTGTCTGACAAAAGTATTCACAGCTCATTTTTGTCATCTTGTTCAGGTGTATATAGCTGATTTCTGCTGATTTCTCTCTATTTTGGGTGCAAAAATTGTAAAGTTATAAATTCTCCAGCCAGATATTGTAGCTTTATAGCCCTGGGCTAATTCATACGGCTTTCTCTGAGTTTCTCCACATGACGACAGGTCAGGAATTACATAATTTCAACATTTTCATTAAAGGAAGCCAATCTAGTAAAAACACAAACTGCTGTGGGAAAAGCAGAAAACAGAGGATGTAATTAGCTGAATACAAATGAGTTGCACACATTTTCCCAACACTTCCAACATCCCTTAACTAAAACTAAACACATGTTTTTAATCAAATGCAAAGGTTGCTCAACAACTGCTGTATATTTTTAGGGACAGAAAACCTCGTGCATCTATTAATTCAGTCTTGTGCTTTTACAGACTATCTTTTTTGGGGGATAGGGGAGTTACAAATTCCATGTTCCTCCTACTCAAAAACTCTTGAGGAACTCACTCCTTAGAAATGTCTTCTAACATCTAGCTCAAAGTTTCTTACATCTATCAATTTCCAAGTAGCCACGCTTGGTACTAAACTAAAAAGTTCTTCTCTCTGTGCATTTCCCAGCTCTCTGCACATGGACATTCCAGTTTCCTGTCCCTTGTCATTTCTGCAAGCCCTCTTCTACATCCATTCCAACTTTAGTTACTTCTCTTGAAAGCATGGGCTATTAAACATGAGGCTGTGGGTGCAGCAACTTTGTCTTACATTTTCAGTCCTTAATTAGAATTCTGTGTGGTCCTACTCTCATCTGTTTTTTTACGTCACATTGGCCCTTCATGACTCCTTGTATGATTACTACACTGTGTTCTTTTTCAAGAAAGGCATTTACTGTAGATGAAAGAAGAAATTAATGGGTTTGATTCAACATGCACCAGCTTGCCCCTTGGACCAGTCAGTTCTATAGGTTTATTGGGGTTTTTTACTGTTTTATCATCAAGGTCATCCAGTTCATGTCAGAGCATCCTTCAGTGCTTTCCCATACTGACTACAGTTGTTAGAATTGCATTGTCTGAGCATTTTGTACTCACATCATCAAGGAAAGCACATACACACACAAAATAGATCCATAACCCTTTAGTTAGTATTTTTTTCCCCCCGTGTTTATCTAATCGCAATTTTTGTTGTGTTTGGTCAGTAATGTACCCAAAGGAAAAAGAGTGCAGTTCTGCAGCCACAGCAAAGCAGAAACACTGGACCTATAATGCCTGTGGAAATTTTTCCTGGAATAGACATGCAAAAAAGGAGAACTTTGGATTAGAAGGGTAGAAAGGCTTTCTGGAACAAAGAGACTTACTCCTTCAGGTTAAAAATAATTGTCTAGAAATGCAGATTAATTCCCAGTGATCAATATTACTGTTGTATCTGTCTTCAAACAGAAATCTCAATTATTTAGATCAATATCTAGTCAGCTCAACCAGCTTCTCTCTTTCTGGAAGCACACTTTGTAAAGTGTCCAGGGAATGCTATTTTAAAACTTCTTATTGTAATCTCCACATCCCCCTCGTGTATCAGAATTCAGTCTACTCTGAGAAGTCTTTCAATTAAATCCAAAATGTGTGTAATTTAAATCCAAAATATATTTCTTTTACATTTGCTTCATTCAAATGCAAGATGTTCACATCATGATAACCAAACTGAGGCAGCAAACCAGACTTAAGTAATTACAAAATCTTTTTTTTTATTAAATTTATTATTATTATTATTTTAATTGTTTTTTAAATTAATTTAAGGTCTTATTTAATCACGCAACAGAAAATAACCAAAGCCTGGAATGGAAATGAGCCATTGAGAATGTGCAATAACAACAGTTGATACGTTGCAGATATCAAGTGAGCTTCTGCTACAAAGTGCAGCTTTGGCAAAAAAATTTATTACAGATTTGTCAGACCTGAAATAAATCTGCCTACAACAGACGTTTCAAGACAGAGTCTGGTCAAGCTGTACATGCAATAAATAATATCCACTATTATTTGTCACTGCTGGAAACATCCTTTTCCAGCCCAGACTAAATTATTTACTTTAAAGATGTTAAAAGGTGGTTATTTTGCTTTTTTTGTCTTTGTGGTGGCTTGGGGTTTTGTTTGTTTGTTTGTGGTGGGTTTTTTGTGTGTGTGGTTTTTGTTTTGTTGGGGTTTTTTTTGAGTGGGGTTCTTAAGGTTTCTGCTGCAGCTGGGCAGTGATGCAGTCTGGGAGAAGAGGAAAAAGTTTACAGCTTTTAGAGGATTCCCTGGGTAGGCTTCTGGAGAACTGGCTACATTCAGCCTACTCTTACCCTATTACAAATGCAAGACCCAAAGTAGAGTAAGCTACCCACCACTTACCATGCAGAAAGTACACATAGAGAGAGGCAGGAATTGTGGGGTCATCAATGAACTGTGAATCCATGGTATAGCTTTCTCATTACTTGCCTGTTTAGCTGTATCACAGACAATATCTCCTGCGTAAAATATTATTTTAAATCATTAGTACTATTTTAACTGACTGCATACACAGTGTTTGAGTGAGGCATCTTCCATCTTTTCAAGTCTAGTGCTGCACACAAACAGCACCATATGAATGTAAACTAATAAAAAGACAAAACAAAATTTTCAGAGGCCAAACCAGCACTAAAGAATTAGACATGACAAACAGTTGTTTCTTTCAGTGTTTTTAAAAGTAAAAAACCAGGAAAACTGCAATAAAATGCATTGCTCCTCTTTTCTTAAGCAACTTGTTTCTACAGAGTAATCACAAACCGAGCTAAAGGAACTTTTCAGTATTCAAGTCATGAGAGATTTGCGCTTACACCCCAAGGATTCAGCCTGCAAGGTCTGTAGATGAAAGCTTTCTTGGAAGCTCAGTTTCATAATCCTGTTGCCACATGACCCTACTGCCTCCCACAGCCAAGCCCCAACACAGCCAGATTTTTAAGGTAGAAATGCTCGAGACTTCTCTAGCATAAATTTCCCAAGGTCAGGCAGAACATAAGAGTTTAAAATCAAAAAATCCTGGGTTTACAGTTATTAAAACTCAAACCATAATTTTAAAATCAATTCAAGACAACAAGACAAGATGGAAAATAAATGAAAAAGTTTGTGCAAAATGTTTCCCCAAATCTTGCAGACCTTGAAGGCAATTCCTTGCTTCCGTGCTCAGCTGCAATGAATTCAATAAGCAGCTAACAAATTCTGTGTAGTCAAAATGTTTGTCTTTCCAAACCAAACAAAACATTTCCCTTTTTCTTTATTCACTCTTGCTTGTTCTTAGCAATACGTCCTTCTCTTACACGTCCCTCAGACAGTACAAGCAGGACATGATTTGAACATACACTGGAGCAGGAAAGGAGAGATGTGGGGCTTCATTCTTTCCTAGTCTAGTTTCTCACTGGAACTCTACCACAGAAAGTGATGCTTTCCCTGCTCCTCTACCTTGTGGCCTTTACACATGCACTGCTCTCACCTCTGAGAAGGTGCTAGGGAAGCACAGCCCGTGACTACAGTGTTTGTACACTCCTATAAACTGTTGCACAGCGGCAAAAAACAAGTTTTGGTAATAACAGCAGAATAAAAACCAACTGTTACTAAACAATACAAGAACATATTTCTCCAACTGGAAAGTAAAAAAAAGGCTAGAAGTCACAACAAAATCTATGATTCAGAGCACACAGTAGAGCTCAATCTGCCACCCATATCAGCCCAAAAATAAGAAGACACTTCAGAATCAGAAAGCAGTAAAAAAAATCAGATAAAAAGGTCACCCCCAGAAAGCAGCACACCTCTTCAGCTATTGGTAAAAGCAGAAAGGAGAAGTTACAAACTAAGGGATCTGCAGGTAACAAACAGAGCTCACGGTGCCTGATGTGATCATGATGAACAGCCTGCACACGAGCTACAAACCCACACCTGACACCTTGCACTGCATGACGACAGCAGGAGCTGCCAGGAGCTCGTTACCTCCCTGTAATAGCTAGCTCATGCCCACAGTGGAAGGAAATTAATTCTGAACTGAAAAAGTGAAGTGTTCCCAAACAGATGTGTCATTCCACAAGAGATGATACCCTGCCCAAAGGCACAAGCCTACATTAATTTCATGGTACAGCCAGGAAAAGCTGCTTGGGCTGACTGCAGGCACTGGGTAGGCAGGCAGGCAGAGACCTTCAGGAGTCCGCAATATCATCTTCATCACCGTGGCAAAATCAATAAAATATGTTTTTATCTGCTCTTACTCCTGTGATAACAATCTTTTTAAACTTGAATGGCCCTATTGCTATCATTTTAAGTGCCTAAAAATGATAGGGAGATACCCCACATGGAGTTTTTAAAAGGGCTAGAGAAGATAAACACTGAAAAAAAAAAGAGACGCTCAACAGTCACACACGATTTAGAACTACGTCCCTCAAGAGTTTCTTATTAATCCTAAAACTTAAACCCCATGTGCAATCTTTCATGTATTTCAGGCTCTGGTATGACTGGTTTTGCAAGGTCAGAACTACTTGAGATTTATCAATGCTCATACTGCCTTATGGAGCATTCACACAGAGTTGCACTGGTCTCAAATAAGCCTGCACCATTCCAGACTCAAAACTTGTATTCATGTGTCTGCTGTTGCCACTTCTACGTCCAAGGGTTGGTTTTGTTTTTTTTTAATTTGGTTCGTCTTTTGGGGGGGCGGGGGGAAGTTGCTGAGCACTGAAGATCCTGAACAGAAGGCACTGGAATTCCTCCACCATATGTCAGAAATTGTTCTTCCCTGTTATCTAGTGGGTCATGCAGCTATTGCAAAAAATAGCGTTGTTTTGAAGAAATCCCAGAGAAGATGAAGGTGACCCTGCCGATTGCGGCGACATGGACTGTCACTGACGGAAATGTTCCATTACTGGCAGTGGTTCAACTGACCAAGGTCAGGCAGAAGAATTCACCTGTGACAACTTTTGCAGGACCTTTTCTTTGAACACTGATAATGAGCTGTCACTTCCAGATTCAGCTCAGTGGCATGGATGGGGAGTGCAGCAGATCTGGCAGTTAAGCTACATCCCCAGACATGTTTAGAACAGAGAAGGTGCTGCTGAGACCACTCTGACTGTGCCCATCAGTGGCAGCATCCACATGCCAAGCTATTCCAAAACACTTCCTTTCAGGGTGGCTTTGCTTTTGTTCCATAGAAGGATTAAAGAAGCAACACTGAGATAAAAAATTCACAGTGACGATTTTAACTTCATTAAGAAGTCTTTCAAGATTTCATAAATAGCCTAATGAACTGGTGGGAAGAAATGATTACCTGAGAGATCTTATCCTCCAAAACAGTATTTGAAAAAGCTCATTTATCAATAAGCTCTATGCAACATCACTCCTCCTGTCCTCGTCCTGGGTTTAATCTCCAGAGGATGGAATGATTTATTCTAATTTAGAGATTAATATAAGAAATTAGTTTTGTAAAATACATTTGCCTGTCATAGCCAAGTGGTCAAATCAGCTCACCTCACAGCCCTTTCTAGTCTTAAAATGTAAGAAATCACCCATCTACTAAAATTACTACAAAAATATGCCAAATTTCAGAATGAGTCAGTAAATAACTTAGATCACCACTATATTTAAAAATACTGTAGGTGGTAAAAACAGATAAAGTCTCAAGGCAAAGTTATTCTCCGCTTAATAAAATTCATTCTTTCGAGGACTTCTTTTCTCAGCTTTGCAGTATCAGAAATGTAATGTATTGTAGGATGTACAATTTCAATATTTCATTTTAGCTAGTTCACATAACACCACTGTATTTTTAGGAATAAGCTTAACCTGAAACGGCCCTGGCCATTCTCAACCTGGTTCGGGCAGACCTACCTTCTCCTTTTTCAGGCAGCTCCTATGCTACAAATTATTTGCTTATGTCTTGATACACTATCATTCTAATTGGGTTGCGGGTACAGAAATGGACGATAAATTGTTACTTTAAGGAGAAAAAAGCCTTCTACGTCCTAGTAGAAAGACAAGAAGCCTAGTAGAGTCTCCTTTCAGCAAGTCACATACAAGAAAAAAAAAAAAAGATAAGAAACTCTATGGGGTGCATGGGGTTGGGAGAGGGATAAAATGCTAAAAGCGAAAGGAAACTCACTGCAGCTGACCAAATGTTTCCTCTCTGGTGCAAATGCAAAGAAGCACCTGACATTATCGACCAATAACTACAAGCTACAGAGTGGCTGTGTGGTGCCCAAGAAGGATTTGGAAGTGTGTTCAACTAAAAGCTCCCAAAATAGGCACCGGTGCTTGAAACTGCAGATATTCTGGTAAAAGATCAGGGAAGGAGAATGAAATGCACAAATGCACAGGGAAGGAAAAGGCTGAAAGCAATGTGCAAAATAAAAATTCAAAATCTGGGAATTTGCCCAAAACAAAACACCACCACCATTGACTTTTTCCTCTTTCCAGATAGGAAAAGAACGCAAAAAAAAAAAAAAAAAAAGTTTTGATAACTACTCCATTTTAGAGATACAGTCTGCTTACTTTACCAAAGAAAATAATTTGCTTTCATAGACCTTAGGCAAGTTAGATTCAATTAGTGATCAGTTAATGCTCCCTGCTCTGTGATGGATTTCTGCATATGATAGAACACATTCCTACAGCAGAGCTTTGCACAGTACTTGAGGAAATAAAAAATTAGCAAATCCTGAAGATCAAAGGCCCATTGTGCTACTGGCACCACAGCTCCTGTTAAAAATAATCTCCAAAATGAGGATTACTTTAAAGTTCTGTATCATCACTGTTGCCATAGCAAAACTAAAAAAAAACCCTCCAAAAAAACCCCAACAAACAACCCCCCCCACCTCCCAAAAAATCTTGGTTGGCCAGACAGTGAGCATCACTGTGTAATTCCCACTTTCTCTGTTTCACTTCAGCAAGCAGAGTTATTAAAAACACTGTCCATTGATGTTAATGAATCACAACTGTAATTGCATTAGCTGTAACGAGTTGTTCATAACTAGTTGATGCAGTATGAAAGAATTCCAAGGACATTCAGAATCAAAAATAATCCACAAGAGATGCAAAACAATGGAGAGTATCAGTGAAAAAGAGTATTTGTCCTTCTCTCAATTTGTACTGGAACACTATGCAGTGATGAGACAAGCCCCATTGGGTACACTGAAAGCCAGAGCTTCTTCACTTGCAGAAACCTTTCCCAGTTCCCCAAATCCAAGTATCAAAGGGCATGGAGTTTGAAACAGCAGTGAGAAATAACTACTCCTTCCCACCACTCTGCTCAATCAGCCAGAGGAGAGCAGAACAGGCTCAAATTTAGCAAAACATTAGGTAGGATTATATGAACTATGGCACCACATAAGAGGATGCTACACATCTCACTCCACCCCACAGAAAGTGGTGATTGCAGGATTATATTCTGAAATTGATGTGGCTCTGGAGAGTGAGGACTTCTCATTCCAGCTCATGCACCAGACCCCTTGAATGGCTTCCTGGTGTTCAGAGCATCCTCCAAACCAGAAGGATGATAAATGGGGGTATATATAACTAGATGGAAGAAAGGGATGGATATCACCAACACAGGTTACCTCCCCACAGGTCAGTTGAAATACAGCTTAAATTGTAAAAATAGAATGTATAATTTCTAAGACCATAATGTGTTGCTGTTTCTAGAAGTGTAAAAGCTTTCCTACTCCACCAACCCCATTACCAAACAATTTAAACTGAAGCTGTGCACCACTCATCACATTCCCCCTTTGAGGGTGATACTCTATCTAACCATGTGGTCTTGCTGTATCTGAAATACTACCACACATCCACTCCATTTTGCCAGCTATATTTGTCAAGCATTGCAGATTTTAGTATAGTGAATATGGAACTGTGAAAAAAGGATAGCAAAACTTTTAAAACTGAGAAATAGAGCATTTTTCCACTAAAAGTGCAAATTTAATTTTACATAGTATAACTTCTTAAAAATTAATATTATACATTTTTCCCCGGCTTAAGAAGAATCAGTTTCATGTTGAGGCAAGGAACAAACTTTTAAAGATCTAACCTGTAAGAGAAATTCCTGAACTTTTAAAATATATATTTTATTAATAAACCCACCTGCTCTTACAGTAGCACCCAAGATAAATGCAAAGAAAAAGCAAAATAAGCACTCAAAAGAGGCATAAATATCATTGCAGTTTACCTTATTCTTGCCCTTCTCTATATAAAACGAATAATCTTCACAGAGCTGGAATACAGTCACAAACAACAGGTTTTGTAATTATCAAGTGTCTCAGCTTCACTGTACAATTAATCACCTGCAAACACTATTCACTGCCTCATATACTCCTCCACTGTGAACATTATCCTATAATTAAGCAAGACAAAAGTAAACAATGTCATAATAACATAATTTTATACAGTGCCGCCTTAAAAAAAAGGAAGAACTACTAGAAGAAAATTCAAAATGTCGCAAATCCCACACATTCAAAGATGGCAACTGACCAAGTGAGGTATCTAGAGAAAAAGTATTCGAAGTATAAAATGCCAGCTGGCAAAGTTTCAGCATTCATAGTGCAATATGGATTACAAATTTAAATAAATAAACAAATAAATAATAGTCTATAATATATGTCTGCTGTAGACATAGTTTTGGCCCTTTACAAACTTAACCAAGTTAAGGACCTTCTCCCTGTAATTTCTTGGGTTAATGATACAGATATACAAGTCCTCAATTTTTGTTCATTTTGAATTTTGAGTATGCCATTATTTATTAATCCCCCTATATTTCTTCCATGAAGTGCTTCTGTTAATGATCCTATGCTATATCAGGAATGATAGTGCATAAGGAAATTGAAGACATAAAAGCATACTTAGAAAAATAGCTCAAAACTTTATAGGATTACATATTCATGTTACTGAAATGAGTGACCTCTTTAAAGGAAGACAATTGTATAAAGCTATAAAGACATCCAGAAGCTCTCAACATATAATAGGAATGTACATTTTTGAGCTGAAGTTTCATTACCTGAAATAGTAGAGCAACTTAGACTGCATCTATCTAGAGCTCAGTGCATTTAATGATTCCAATATCTGACTGGCAGATTTTGAGGTATCTGCCAAGAACAGCACACTAAAATTATACAGGAAACCGGTAGACTGGCTGGCCATAAAGACAACCTACAGTTAACCTTTGGACAGCCAACCACATTGATGCCACCAGATTTTTAGCACAGAGGAATTAACAGTCAGGGCCACAACTCTCATTCTGAAGACTGAGATATCATTTCTGCATCTTTCACCCAGGCCATCATTCAGAGAGGACAACATCACTCAATGAAAACATGAAGGAAGAACCCACACTGTCTACCAGCCTGACAGGATCTTCTGGTGCACCAAAGAGATGCTACCACAGAACACTTTGGCAAAGCCCTATCTGAATCAGGTCACTTCTGTTAAAAAAAAAAATTAAAAAAAAAAAAATTGAACTGCAAAAGGTGTAGAGAAAGGATTTGAGGATAATCACGAAAATGAGGAGCACATTTTTACCAGAGATTGGCTTGTTTAGTCCAAAAGCCAAGAGAAGCCAGGATTGCTCTTCCAGCATAATCACTGTGGAGGAGGAAAGCATGATTAAGACAAAGCCAAAAAAAGTAGTGGAGTAAATGGCTGTAAACTTACCCATTAAGAAGCCTAGCCTGAAGATGTGAAGAGCATTTCTAAACAGGTTTAGACCTGAGATTGATTACTTTATGAAAGAAACGAGATGCAAAACCAGGGACTGTAGTCAATAGTCCTTATGTTCTTATAATTTGCTGATATTAAGTAGTTCAGATTAGGGATTCCTCTTCTCTTTTCCCTGGGTGAACAAATGGGCAAATGGGCATCCTCGGGGCTCCTGCCTCATCTAGGCACACTCAACTCACTGGGCAGCCCAGGCTGCTCAAATATCTCAGCCACCACCCAAAGTCCAGTTCCTGACTTGTGCCTTCTTGTCCAGCTCCTGAGAAACCATGAGGGCAGTCTGCACTGTCATCAAAACCACCCAAGGATCTATCCAGGCACTGGCTAAGATTCTTGACTTTGCAATAGCTGGAAAAAGTCTTCAACATCAGTGCAGCACAGTACAGTCTGTAATTTCGCCAGGAGACCTTACACCTTGACATTTTGCTACAGACTTCTCGCAGACTGGAGGCTCCAAGGCATTTTATAGATTGAATATATTTTCAAGTTTGTCTTGGAAGTTTTTTCCCCAAGAGCATAAGGAATAGTTAAGAAATAAAAAAACCTGAAAATTCAGAGCACAGTTCTACAACACAGGATGAACTCTGTATTGCAAGGTCAGCTCCAAACTGTAGAAGGATTTGCATACTACTTTCCTTTTCATGTGAAATGGCACAGCTTGGATAATAAAACTTCATTAACTGTGTGGCTGTATGCAGTTGGGCAATACTTATCATTCCCCTGTATACAAGACCAAGTATGTAGCAGCAGGTGCTGCAAGCAGAATGTTATTTCACTGTGACTATTTTTAATCTTCCAATAGAAAACAAAAGCAGATTTCATTAAAAGATAAATAGGACAAGATGACTACACTTGAGGTAAAAGAAGAAACAAAATTAGAGAAAATAGAGACCCATGAGTGTTTCTGGCAAAGCACCACTGCTCTTCACAGTCTCTGCTGGTGTGTTGAACACAACTGGGGTTAATATGTATCACCCTACTGTCTTCACTGGTTTGCTCAAACCCAGAGGAGCTGGCATTGCTCTGTAACAGAACTCTGTAATCATTCCTGAGGCTTATTAGTTAGCAACCTAATAAGCCCCTAAAGGAGAAACAGTTTCCAGTCATTACAGGCATCTTCACAGGTGGTGTGGAAGAGCTAGCGGTGCTAGCAGCAATGCAAGCAAAATTACTGGAATAGCCTCTGTCTGCATTTAAAAGTGCCATAGGTAAAGTATTAAACTGTGGACTATCACATGTAGGAAAGGCAGTGACAACAGCACAAGAAAGGTGGAAAGCAGCAAGACTTTTCCCAGCACCTTAAGACTTTATCCTAGACTAAGTCTAGGATACAGCCAGTTCAGGACCTGTAGTTTCCACATTCAGCACACTGGGATAATCCTTGGTTGTGAGTCACTACAGAAGTAAACATTATCATTAAAAAAATCTCATTGGAGTGCATTTGCATGTTACAGTTGTATTATCACCATCAAATTTCTGAACATGAAAGCACATTAACTACTATTTATTAGATAAAACTGTCCTCAGTCCTTTACCCAAGCCCCAAACCAACAAACCACATTGGTCCTTTCTGCAGCAGCTGACCCATTGCCTCTGACTCCCAGAGAGCTGCTCAGGAACGTGTGCCAAGAAAAGGGTGCTGAAGTGGCTGAAGAGCCATTGCATGGATGCTCTCTAACGAGAACAGTGTGCCACTGTGCAACAGAGGAAGAACAGCTGTGACTCATTTCACAGTCTACTGAACATGAAATGAGTTTGTTTCCATCTGTGATAAACGGTGCACTTGTGATCCATATTAGGCATTGCTGCTACCATGTCTTCTAATAACGTGGTAAAAATTAAGAATCAAGCAGCAGTGAGTTATCCAGTCTCCACTGCATGAGACAGTGACACAGTTCTGGCTGCCCTGGTCTCACTTCTAGACTTAGTGATCAGCCCTGCAAAAACAGCAGAGGGATAAGTGTTGGTCTTTTTGTCAAAATGCCCCATTCACATTGACACTAAAGGCTTGTCCCCTGCTCACGGTGAATCCCTAGCTGGGACAGAGTGGGAGATGTGCATTTCCAATTATTAAGAGAAGAAGTATTTTAGTAGTTACTCAGAACATGCATCACTATTCTAGCACCAGATCATGAGACCTAATAGCTGCACATCCTTCTTTCAAGGAACTGTAGTAAATCTTGCAGTTCCCAGCAGCCAAAATACATGAATCCCAAGTGCATTTTAAACTCAAGCATGGTTCCTTCATTAAGCTCCTTTATTCAACCCTGAGCAGGCTAAAAAAGATACATCCTTACAGGTTCCCTCAGCCATGTTTCTACCACATCGACCCAGGGCAGCACCAGGTCCCACAGCAGTGAACACGGCCCAAGCCAATATTAGTGGCACAGAGGGGGTGACCCTTCTACTTTTGTGGGGCTATACATCTCCTTCTGGTTGATTCGAGAGTAAAAATGGGATGGCATGCAAAAGTCTAATGAATAGACACTGATTTCAGCAAATATTTAATGAAGTGGCATCCAAATGAATCCTAAAATAATATAACGAAACAAAATATTTTGACAGTTGAACAGTTGGATTCATTACTACTGTCACCCTTCTTATTCTATTATTATATCATTTCATGTCATGACAGTTAAAACAACTTTGTGTGTTAGGACTAAAACAGATAACAGCTTTTCTTTCCAATTCTGAATGGAAAAACCTGAAACTTTGCAATTTCCAGTACAGTGAAAATTTCAGTTTGTGGCTAACTCAAACTGTCAGATCTTGGCAAGTCAGCAGATCATTTCTCTTCCCCTGAAGAAACATTCTGTCAGCAGAAAGTATAGGTGCTTCTAATGAAGAAATAAAGCTTCAACAGAAGGTTTTTTTGAGTTGTGTGCATTTGTGCAACCATTGTGCCAGTAATATACTTGCTTTATTCACCTTGCAACAGAAAGCCATCAAAGTTAAAGAAAGAAAAAAAAATTACACTTTCTCCAGACCAGTATATTTCATGGGTTTCAGAAACACAACCTTCCTATTTCCCTCCCCTCTTTGATAAAATGCCAAAGATGTGACAGTTTCAATATAGCTATAGGAGGTTTCCAAACAGTTGTACCACAATCTACCTCAAAGTGGTATCCAAACACTGCTTCAAGAGCCTAACATCTCTTCCTGAGCTCGAGCCCAGCTAGGCACAGAGTCAGGAGCTGCTGCCACTGACAACAGTAGCATCTTTGCAAATCTAATTCAGGAAAGCAAATTTTTCAGTGTAGGACTGGAAGTCACAGGCTTCTGAAGTTTAATTGCAGTCTAAAAATGATTCCCAGAGCATCCTCAGGTGCATCACTGTCTTTCATCTGTCTGATACACACCCTTACTTTTCCTCACAATTTCATCTTGGTGCCTTTTTTGGTTAGGCATAAGGTGAGATTTCACATAACCAAATTCAAACACCTTGAAAATAACAAGCATTATGCTTCACAAATTTTTATAAAAAGGGAACCAGACATAAGAGCAAGCATTCATTCTGCTTTTGTATCACACTGCACTGGCTTCTTAGAAATCAGAAGAGCTGAATTTCATGGATTGTTGTTAAAAGTAATTTTATAAGGAAAAACAAATTAACAAAATGCAGGGGTCAAATATTGTGGGAGATTTTAGACACTAACAAAAACCTTTCCCCTTTAAGTCAGAAAAAAATTGCACCCCAAACACTAAAACAGGGCTCTCCATGAACACTACACCCCAACCCTAATGCAGTTTCTTGACAGAGGACCAGGACACAGAAGTGCCTGCAGAGGGGAAAAAAACCCGAAAGCCTAGGAAGACCACTTCTTTGTGGGTTAGGCTGGACCCCAACAGTGACAGTGACAGAGTGATGAAGAATAATTTTAATTTTTTGGCATCTTGCTAGGAACATTTTTACTCTGAAACTTGTTAGATACACAGGCAAAGTAAAAGCACTCAAGCTTGGATAATTGGAAGTAAGGTAAAGCCCTGTGCTTGGGAAGGACGGCCTTCCCTCAGGGAAATCCTGCCACAGCTTTGCCTATTTCAGAAGCCAAAAATTTTCTCTGGAGAAATTATTTTTATGAGCTACCAATGATTCATCCTTGAGCAGAGCAATTTAACTTTAGTCAGCAAAGCTGAACTCCAGCAAGAAGAAGAAAATCACCCTAGTCTTTCTGTCACTGCAGTGGCAGAACTGAATACCTTCTTGTTAGCAAGTCCCCTCCAGAGCATCGTTGGGTGCAAGGAACATTACAAATACAATTTACCAAGGACACACCAATGCTGGCAGTAAGAAACTCATTAAGGGGAGTAGCTATCATCATGCTACAGGTAGTCCCACCTCCAGGATTTTCTGTGGCACAAAGCTCCTACCACTCAGCTTGTCTCTAAGGGTTTAATTACCTTCTGGAAATGAAGCGTGGTCGTAAGGGGAAAACTTCTGGGGAAGATTCAGCCTCACGCAAATCAGCTAAATCCTGGAGGCTTTACATGTGCTAAAGGCTTTAAAAGACCATGGCATTTTGTCAGTGGGCTGTTTAGCAGCAGACGTTCACTGTATAAAAATCATTATCTGATTTAGTCTTTTATTGTCTTTGTCACCACTCCAGAGAAATTAGATGAACTAATACCATCACAGTTGCTGTTTCACAAAAGTACAATATATGTTCAAAATTAGCAAACAACTCCTTCATATGATCAGGTTTATTCTGACTTTAGCAAAAATCATTATATTTTTTGTTTGAGGATATGGTAATCATCTCACTTTTTCTTCAGCTAGAATTACTTAAATATAGAAAAGATCCGTTGCTGAGAAGGACTAACAGCAGCAAAGACAGCATGTCAAAGATAATGACTTGCACAGCTAATCCCCATGTTTCACACTGCATATTTACCCCTTGATGTAATAAGATCTGTGCTTCTCTAAATAAGAATTCATCAACACTAATATCACTGGCAGAAATAGGACAGAGAATGTAAATCTTGCAAATAGGTTTTATAAATAATATCAGTAATTTTTTTTCCTTTCCATCTAGCTTCCATTCCAAAACTCATTTGTCACAATGCAATAAAACATTAATGCTGTCAATCTACAGGTGATGGTAAAAAAACTACCAGCTTGCACTAGAAGACACATGCCTGATGCAGCCCATTCACCACTGCAGCTTCCTTTCTAATCTCAGTTGTCTTGGGCAACCTCAGTATCCCTAGGTGAGCTATGGCTTTCACAAATTGGATTTTCAAACATACTTGGTGGGTGCACAATTAGCATGTGTCTACAGAGCTGCTGACCTACAGCTTCCACATCCAAGTTGGCTCAGTGGCAGCTCACAAGCAGCACACATTCAGGTCAGGACAGACTAACACACAGCTCACTCCCACTCTCCCAAAAGGTTATGCTTCCCAGCATATTTCCCTTCTGTAATCCAGTTGGGGGGAATAAATCAGGCGGCCTCATTTTCAGTTCCAGTAGAGGAGGAATGAATTTCAAGTGTTTGGTGGTAAAATCAAGACCTACACTTTCCTTCCACTTTCTCAGTCGTCTTTGGTTGGGCTTGAAAATGCCTCTTTTCTCCTGTGGGATAGAGAAAAGAGGATGACATCCCTCCCTTGCTGTACCCTGAGGGACATGGACAGGACTGCATGGGTCCCTCAATATCCCCTTTCACAAAGAGTATTCAAAAATATTCATGTACCCATCTGTCCAGTGGCCACCTGTGCAGTACCCGTGGTTAATGCCATGCAGTAACCAGACAGCACAGAAAAGGAAGCGAGGATGTTGAGGTTGCCAAGGGCAGACAGGTTCCTGTCACAGGTTCCCCATCCTTGTTCTACAGCTTCTCATATCAGCACCAGACTTTCATGCCCAGCATGAATCACAATCCATTTATCCTTCTTCCTAATGGAAATCACAGACTCGTTAGAACCATACCAATAAGGGGAAAGAAACTGTTTGCTGAAGTTAAGGAGATGAGCTGGAAGACAGCTGAGCAAGTTGAAATGTTTGCTAACACTAATATTTCAGCAGTCTACTAGAGGAGTAGTACAGACCACTGCTTCAAGAAATTTGAAATAAGCTGTAAAAGTTTCAAATATAACATGAACATGAGACTATTATCAGAACTGCACAAATCTTGGAATTTGCGCCTCTCAGAAAACCTATCCTCCAGTCTTCTTTAATGCAGTTACTTAATTCCTTAGACAAATAGAGAATGACCTAATTTTCAAATTTTTTTAGAAAACAAGATAGGTATGTTTTCAAACAGCAAAAGAATCCACACCAAAGTGATTTGTGGATATATTTTGATGCAATTCATCACAATTTTGTAAAACTCTATTTTAATTTCATTGCTTAATTGCTTTAAGGCAAGGGCTGCCAATCTGGTGAAAATTCACTGAATGGGTCTTCTAAAAAAATCTAGCTTTTTAACTTCAGAGAAAAGGTGAAGGGAGGGGTTCAACCCACTCTACATTCCACAGAAATTATATCCAAATTACAGTCATCTACTCTTAGGATAAATGCCTATTCATCTCTTTGCCATACCAGGAACCAACAAAAAGAAACTAATCCAAATTACCTGAACACCTCAGTACAAGCACCAATGAACTCCAGAATTGCTCTGTCAACTCAAAGCACCAAAGGATCTGGCCCCAAATGCTTCACTACATAAGGAATGAAAACATACCTAAGTCACATTTTCCATTTCAGAATTTTAAAAAATTAATAGTTTATACTGCTTCATGTAGTCATCCAAGGTTCACATCCCCCAAAAAGGAAAAGAAAGGAGAGAATGATGATTTTTTTGCTAAAGATCAGCACAGAACTGGTATATCTTGGCAAAATATCTTTCAGTATAAATTCATTTTGAAGTGCAGTACTTCCAGAAGCAGACTACCCTGTATCAGGTCCAAATGCAAATATAAATATTAAGAAAAACTTACAAGGACTGCCGAAGTTAAGTTAAATATTTATTTTTTCTCTTTTTCCTTCAACCTTTACTTTTTATTATAGCTGTTTTATTTCTGTATCTGAGGGAACACAGCCAAAAAGACATTTAAATATGAGCTCAAAATTGTATTTCATTTTGTTTTATGTTTCGATGGGGATGGAATTACTTCTTTCACTAACTCCACATCTGAGTTACTGACAGCCCATTCTCAGCACACTAATTTATTGCTAATGATGACACAGTAATGAGACCATTTCTAGATACTACCTAAATATTCAGCAGAACAGCTTAATCCAAAACATCAACACTTTATTACAGTATATTTTCTCCACCTTAAAAAAGAAAAAAGCAACAATCATTGATTTAAACTGGTGGGGAAAAAAAAAAAAAGAACAAACTCATTTCCACCCCAGGTTTCCTTCCACCCTTGCTGCATTTAACACAGTAATTGACAGTACACTGAAGCCTTTGTGAAACTGTCCTTCAGGACAGCAACAGATGAAGCTATTATAAATTCTAAACATAGCATTCTAGATACAAAAAATCAGTTGCATAGAATTATTATTAGTATGCATATTCTTACAAATCAATACTTATTTTGAGCCAGAAAAACAGACATAAAATTATATAGTTAATGAGTTTCTAGTAAGTGGGTACTTTAATCCACATCAGCACAGCTGAAGAAATTACCTTTTGAAAGGTGAGAATACTCAAGATAATGAAACACATTGCAATCTGTGTTGCACTTGGTGGACATTGCTGAGAAGAATAAACACTTGCCATTTATTACCCTACTCTTACTACACATCTCTCCTACACTGTGGCTAAATGGAAGGCACTTTGTTATTGTGCACTAGATAGTATTTAGGTTTTACATTTCAAATTTGTTTAAAATGAAGTCATAGAGGTTCAAGCCTGTGAAGATATTGCAACCATTAGTTCCTTTTGATTTACTCATCACTGTTTGCTGCAGGTAAAGGCAGCTCCAGTGTAGCAAAGGACCCACAAGGGATGGATTCAAGCTGAACAGTGAGGTGACTCGTGATCTTTCAAGAGTAAAAGAATAGTTTACAAGCAGAACAGAAAGACCCCAATCAACTGATAAGAGATTTTCTCCTACTAATTTCACTGCATACATAGTATTACATGTGCCTCACTTTCATGGAATGAACAATGAAAACAGGTACAGAAGAACTTGACGCTGGCTGACAGACAACTTGACACTGGCTGACAGAAGGTGCTCACACACAAAGTTGTGGTTCAGTGGTAAAATCCTGCCTGTTGCATCCCAGACACAAGAACATGTTGCAAACAAGGATGGGGAAAGCATATCCTTGCATCAGCCGAGCTTTACAGTGGGTTACAGCACAATGACTGTGAGCCAGCAACACACATGGAGCCCCAGCCCCCTGCACTTTCAACAGATATCAAACACCTGCACCTGGAAAGGCTGCAGAGCTGCTCCCCACTCTCTAAGTATTAAATGGTGACATCCATTCCTCCATGGGAAGCATGGTGGGGAAGAGAAAACTGTAAATCCTGATCTGCCTCCAGAAAGACACCCATGGCAGTGTGACAGCAGCCACAAACACTCAGAGACCAAGTCTGAAACTTTTGAGCTAGCCAGAAACAAAGCCTGTGCAACAGCAAGTCTGGCCCAGCTCATGCAAAACTGAGAAGTTTGGGGATCTTTCTTAACCCCTGCCTTGTGTTTGTCTTCTCAGCATACTTGTGGCTTCACCAGGTGAGAGAAAGCTCTGAAGTCCCTGCTCTTGGTGCAGCTCAGCAGACAGATTTTGCTGTTGGGGACCAGCATGTACCCAGCAGCTCAGTAACAGCAGGCTCAACACAAGCAAAAAAACAACAACAACAACAAAAAAGCTTTTAAACTAGTCTGCACCAAAACCTTTCAAAAAAAGCTTATTCCGTGAAGGCTTTAAAATCAATAGAATAGCACTCTTGCTGTAATTACTCACTGATAGTTCAGGACTGAAGTACTGCAATGGGAATAGAGGCAGAAGGCCAAAATCATATCTGATGTAAGCAAAAAACTGTTCAGAGTTCAGCAAGAACCATAACCTCTCTGTACACGTCAGAATCTGACCCACAGTGCTCAAAGATCACTGCTGCTGCTGACTCAGATGAGACCATGGCGAGACTCAGGCAACAACATTAACCAATAAAGACAAAGAAAACCTGAAATTCATTCACTTCATCATTTATTTACTCTTTTAAAGAATAGTTGCAGCCTTAATAAAATATTTTTGATTCATTCAAATGGTTTCTGAAGTTCTTGCATATCCTCAGTTTTTCTGATGTAACTCATTTACAGCTGAGGAAAGCCTCCATTTACAAGGCTACGACTCTCCTCTTTGTCAGAGTTAACAGCAATTCCCACCACCAACACGCAAGCTGTCAGTCAGACAGATATTTGCTATAAACATCTTCATTTCCTGTTATTTCTGCACACACCTTTAAACAGCACCACTGCTTAATTCATAAGCCATATCAGTGCAACATCTCTCTAGACAGTCTCGCATAAAATTAAATGCCCATTTAGCAGCTTACAAACCTTTCAGCAGTTGGTTTATTTTCACTCATTATTGTAACAGAGCAATCAAGAACAACAAACTATTACAGCATCATATAACATGGCTTCTCTATCAACCCACTGGCATAAAATTAAATGGCTATCTGAAAGATGAAGTAAACCCCTTATTTATATCTGACAGTTTTGTAATGCTACTAAGCAAATAACGGCTGCAGACAGATTTCTAAAATCAGGACAGCTCAACTCACTAAGGGTTAACCTGTTCACACACCAGGACCTAAGCCTTTCTCCTGCTTAAGGACTGTTTAATTATGTATACCAAGTGCAGCAGCTCCAGCAGGAAAGATTAAAACAGACTCTCTCAGCCTAATGCAAGGACATTTAACCAGAACACTGCAAAGCTACAGACCAGTGTCTCCCAGGTTCATGTGGGTATAACAAGAATCAGGGCAAGAAATTTCATTCAGCTATAAAATAAAAGAATGAATAAATAAAGAAACAAATAAATCTGAAGGTTCTTAGCTAGACACAGAAGTAAGGCTTAGAAAACAACTTTCAACTGGATTTTTTGCTCCTGATCATCTCATGAAGTGCTTAAAAAGTGCTTGGATGCTTTTGAAGTTCCAAGGAGGGTATGCAGCATGTCCACCAAGTGATACTTTTCACTTGCACGGAAATAATAAGGTCCTTTAACTTAAAAACCGATTTTCACAGGGAACAAAAGCTCTCAGAATCAACCACTTAGGATGCTTCATGGCACCTCTCATTTATTCCATCAGTTTGCCCTCAATCCATAATTATTAAGAATACTTCTTGAAACACTCAAAACAACCCACAAGTGATAAGAGGACATCCTCATGTTACATATTTTTATTTGTGCAATATAATCTGTGTAGCCACAGCTTGTGCCTGCCATGTTTTGGTTTCGGGAAATTCTTTTCCCACAGGCACCTGTTGTAAACAGGAGCATGTTATTATAAACTATCTTGTTTTTCTCCATTCTTTCCCAAAGGAGGGATTTCGCTTGATGGCCCTTTGGGGTGACCAATGGGCCAAAGGATCCCACCTCTTAGGTGGGCTCATTGTAAAAAAGTATATAAGGCAAGTTTGAAAAATAAAGTTTAAACTTCGAGTCTCACACAGCCTTCTGAAAACCAGAGTCCGTGTCCTCATTTCGTGTCCCACAGCGACAATCTGCATTAAGCACATTCCTTTGACCAAACCACCTGAATCACTGTCTACCTTCCAGCCTGATCAGGACTGTTGTAACATTCGAAGTTTTGGAGCAGTTTGATGGTTTATATTTATGGAAGCTGGGGAAAAAGCCTTCCATGCAACCATAAAATCCAAACCCATCACCTTTAGTTAAAACAAACAGAAATTTAAAAGACAACAGACAACTCCACCTCTAGAAGAATGCTCAAAGCAGCTTACTCCTCCTAACAGATACAATGCCATGGCATGGGGATGCACAGCAGTAGCAAGTGTAGGGCCAGTCTGTAGAAGGAAACTGCCCCCTCCCCATCCCCAGAGAGGACCAAGGCCTTGCAGAGCCTCTAAGCAGTTGAACAGAGTTATCCTGGACTCAGTGTATGGAGCAAATAACTTCTGGCTGCAAGCCATGGATGATGCTTGGAAACCAGCAATAGCATGGTACAGCTTTTCTCCCTTGTGCTGTTCTTTATCTGACTACTGCAGCATTTTCTTTTACAAGTACTGTAGCAACACATTTGGACCATGATGAAACAATCATGCACAGGAATTTTCAGTTCTCTGTAGAAGATACTAAAATTATTTCTGAACTGCTTTCCTATTCCAGACAAAATCTGATCAAAGAAAATTAAATTTTCTATAAATTAGTGTAAAGCAAAAATAATTTATATGGTCATCAGATAATGAGACAAAAATACAATAACAAAAGCAAAATGTTTGCTTTTACCATCTCCCAGCAGAAAAGTCGAGGAACTCTCAATAAAGATCTCCCCTTTTTTGCGCTCTTTCTACTGATCACAATAAATTTCAGAGAGAAAGCATCTACGATTTTATTTTACAAGCCCTTTGGAAAAATAAAATAGATTTCTCAAGCAACAGGAACTTTTCAAGTGTTTCATATCTCTTTTCTCACAAATACATGCCTTCAGGGAGTTTCTCCTGCCCCTTTTTAAAGCCCAAGCACTGATACAAAAATCAGGAACTCTGGGGCAGACAAACAGCAGATTCCCAGAAGCCCAGGGTATATGAATATGGAGGTCTCTGACAAGGTCTCAGAACTTTCCGAAGCAGTTTTATTTTTACTTTCTGTAATTTAAGGTGAAACTTTTTCAACTAGAACACAAAGAGTAAGAGGAGAGTAATGTGCACTGGGCACTTGGAACACCCTTTTTTGGACTCTGTTAGCTCAGTACTAAGAGCAGCACTTTCCAAGCCCTGTTCACTGCAGGGTTTGTATTAAAAATTAAAATAACAAAAACATAAAACACTGTGCAGAGCCAGTGTAAAATTATGGTAATGGAGCATGTGTGCTCATTTAGTGCCATTTTTTCAGAAACATTAAACAAATTCTGAAAAACAAACTACTAGCAAAGCTGTGAAATACTTGCACGACCCTCTCCATACCACATTTTAGTCTATGCATTCTACTCTGTTCTCTTATTTATGAACCCCATTTTTAAGTATTCAACAGCAATGTGAAGCTGCCCAGGCTCTTCATTTCCCTAAACACATTAATTTCAACTTGAAATGCTGAAATGAGGTTGAGGGAAGCCAGTTGATATAATTTTACGGATTTCAGTAAAGCTTTTGATACTGTCTCTCCCAGCATCCTTCTGGACAAAATGTCCATCACACAGCTGGATAAACACATCATGTGTTGGGTGAGCAAGTGGCTCATGGGCCGGGCACAGAGGGTTGTAGTGAATGGGGTGACATCAGACTGGTGACCCATCACTAGTGAGGCTCCCCAGGGCTCCATTTTAGGGTCAGTTCTCTTCAGCATCCTCATAAACAGCCTCGATGCAGGACTCAAAGGCATAATACTGAGTAAGTTTGCTGATGATACTAAATTGGGAGGAGCTGTTAACTGCTTTGAAAACAGAGACATCCTGAAGAGAGACCAGGACAGAGTTCAAGAAACCTTTGGAAAATGCTCTCAGGTGCACGGTAGGATTTGCAGGGTTGTTCTGTGCAGAGCCAGCAGTTGACTTTGACACTCTTTGTGGGTCCCTTACAACTCAGGATATTCAATGATTTTATGAACATCCCAGCAGGGTAGGTTGTTGGCATCTACATTCATGGGAAGTAAAAAATCAAAGTAAAAAGTTATCAAAATTACAGCAGAGCTTCATTTGTGGCTCATGATAGACTGGAAACAATGTTACTGGACTGCACCAGCCCCTCACAGCTGGGTGCTCAATTTCACATCTGCCTGTATGGTAGAGTCCATTTCCATCAGTGAATATGTTATCACCGTGTGCTGCTGGCTGATCCCTAGCTAGCAAATATTTAGAGAGCTGTGAGCTCTGAGTTCAGTTCTCCATCAAGCAGGAAACCTGCCAAGCTTAGCCAGCACTGAGTGCTCTGTCATCAGGGGTATACCTTACCCAAGATTTAGAAATGCTAACTGCTGCAGTCCAAAGAGTAACAGTGCCATTGATTTTGAGTGCAGCACGCTTCTGAGCATGGTATTAAATGTCAGAAACTTTAATTTATATCTGATATAGAAGTATCCAGCTGGGCTGTCAAAAATGCAGCTTTGTTTTGTTCCCTAAAACCGTAACTATGTTACTTGCAATATAAATCCACTTCTACACTTGCTTCATATTTTTGTGCTCAGATCTGTTTCTGGATTCAATAGGTCAGATCTGTAAAGCAATTATAAGTGGCTGTTTGTGCTTATTCCTATTCAAACCTAAACATTCCCTTCCAAGGACCTGGCTTTCACAATGCTCAATCTTGTGGTGAGTCAGTAAAAGAGCAAATGGTAGGACTAGTATTACATAAGAACAGTTCTCAATAGTTAATAACTCACAACAATTCACACTTACTCTAAGGAGAAGGGCTAAGAAAACAGAAAGAAAACAAATGAAATCACTGCCTGAAGATGTTTAAGCTGGTCAGTGGTAGAGGAGATAACAACAGAAACTTAAGCCTGCTGTCTCCCAGCATTCAAGTGACTGTAATAAGCACTAATGCAAGCTCTCTGTTAATGCTGCTTTCCACAGCCAACATAACCCAAGCCTCAAGCTGAAGGACAACAGTAAATCAAGAGTAAAGTGCATGCGTAGGGCAGTTGTCACTTCTGTCATTGACAGTATGAGGTCCAAATGTCAGCTCATCACACCAAGGGCACCGCCACGATACAAGCAGGCCCTGCTGCAGTTTCTTGAATTACCTCTCAGGGTGATAAGCAACAGTCCAGTTAAAAGCATTTATGAGGAGAATAAGCAGAGGCTGATCAGCTCCCATAAAAGTTCAGTATTTCCAGACAAGCACAGGAAAGACAAATTTAGATGTAGGTCAGCAGGTCTTGCAATATCATGGGCGCTTTCCTCAACATTTCATCACCAATGTGTGACTACCAGGCCATGTTTAAAGCCTTGACTTAAAATCTGGGATTACTACACCCATTTTTGAACACGAGAGCTCCTGAGACATTTAGAGGAGGGATGAAGACTGTGCCTGCATAAACATTTTGCAGTTCAGGGTAACGTTATCATTGCAAAAGCATTCCACTTCCTGGACAAGAACAAGAAAATCAGGAAATTTCATCCAAAGTTTGGAACTCATATTAAAACTTAAAGATGGCTAATATAGCATGTTTATATGCACTTTTTTCAGCCATCTGTGGTATGCAAAATCTGTTTTGTTTACTCAGTTATGGTAGGCAGGCAAATTGCCAAATTCAGTCTTAAGCCTATCTTTTAGATTCTTCCATCAGCATGGATAGGCCTAAACCAAATATCATCTGTTCAGATCTTCATCAGGAACCATTCCTTAGTGGAATTTTCCCCAGTATTGAGGGGAAGCACTTTGCCATTGATATCATTCTATTTCCTTTAACATACCTCTTGGGTTTGCATCTAATTTTTAAAAATAATAACAACAGATAAAATTTGAACTTTCTATTGGCACTGTGACAGAACCTTAGCCCTTTCAAGCACTCATTCAGCTCTGACTTTGATTTCTCAGAGCACTTCCAGGTAGATCTACCATGACTTCAATGAAGATCATATTATGTTTGCAGTTACTGTCTCAGTCCCTAGCACTGTCTCAGAAAAAGAGGAAAATGCATAGCATTGTTATAGCACTAAAATGACAGCCTACTGAGATATATATATGCAGATATGTGTGTGTATATATATATATATATATATATACATATATATAGAGTAAAATCCTAGGTAGACAATGACAGGAAGGGACGAGGGCATAAAATCAGAGCTGCTTTTGTAACAAGATTAGGTTATAATATATAACCCTGAATTATGAAACAGTTTTTTCTGTATTCATTGCTGACTTAAGAAACATAAACTATGCCTGAAAATTTGTAGCAGAGTCTGGCTTAGCAGCAACCCCAAGATAGGCCTTTGGTAACTATGAATGATGCAATCCATCCTGACAAAGCACTGAAGCCTAGAGCTCTTCACCACTGCTTTGGGGACCATGGAGCAAGGCATATTGTGACACCTGGGCATCCTTTCAGACCAAGTTGCTCCTAGATGTATTTCCCAGGACAGAAGCAACACTCCCTTGAACATCCTCCAAAAAAATCCATTTTTCTTTTGAGAAGGACATATATTGTAAACACAATTGCAAATAAACAAGAAACAAGAGCATGCAAAAAGTATATTTAAGAGAGTTTTGCATTTAGCAGCACAGGTGAGTTTCTCCCTAGACTAGTCATCTTGTTACTCCTTCCATTACAAATTTCCAATATGCATAGAATTTGAAATTAAGTAAGCTAGTCTTGTTAAAAGGATATATCATGCCACATTCAAACTAAATTTTCTGGAGAATCAATGAGAAAGAAAATAAATTTCCAAACCTCTCATTTTTTCATGTGAAGTAGAATTGTCTGGCCATCTTCACGTCTCTCCACGGGGAAAAAGAAAATTACCATCCAGGAAAACAGAAAACAAAGCTGCTCTTCATGTTTTTAATCCAATGTTCAGGAAATAAAGATAACCACAAACACCTGATAGAGTACTCCAAGACTATAAGTCATAAGATTTTTACTGTTCAAAATAACTGCAATCTTTGCAAGCCTCATGCAAGTAACTGGTAAGATGAGCTTCCAGCCATGGTATTTCTGACAAAATCTGCCTGTCTGCCTGGAGGTCAATGTGCATTTTTTTTTTAATCCAAAGTCAGTTAAACATGGCATGAAGGCTAAGAGAACAGAGTTATCTTGACCTAAAGGCTCAAAGCTGATCAAGTCAGTTTGTAGTTGCTGAATTTTTCTTTTAAAGATTCTCAGACTTAAGAAACAGCACTGAGTGGCAATTAGAATTCATAAAAAGTATTTGAGCACCTAGTGAACACCAACAGTTTCATTAACAAAATTTGAATAGTATAACTGATCCATTCCCAGAAGACACAGCTCATTTATGTAGACAGTTCTGAAAGAGATTTCTTGGCCTCAGTCTCACTCAAAAAGTAGGACAAAATCCCCAAACCACCAAAACCTTCCATTAATTCAAATACATGAGCAGCTTAGTAAACATAGGTCTAGTACCCTTGTCAAAAGGTCACTGTAAAACAACTTTGTCCAGGGTATTACACTAGTCTGAGAGTTTTCAGAGCTTCACACCTAGGAGAGTAGGAAGAACTAGAAATGAGCTGAGTGAACCTGCTGACTAACCCCTGCCCTGTGGGAAAAGACTACATTCGATACTGCTTAGGAGAGGTACCCTCTGATCAACAGAAATAAAATATGTTTAAAAATTAAGTAGAAGAACGGGCAAGAGAAGTGGACTAGGCGAGAGAGAGGCAAGGGAGAGAAAGGGAGAAAGAAGTGTCCTCAAACACCAAATTGTCCCACTTAACAAACAAATTAAGAAATTCCATAAGGACTGGTGGTTTGATTTGTAAGACATCCCAGAGCCTCAGATGCCACACTCATTCTAAACAGCCCATGCACATGTGGTGGGGCCTGAAGACACAGTAAGCTAGTGAATGGTAAGCTGATGAGCAACTTACTACCAGTTCCCAAGCATCCTCATAGATGCTTTCAAAGTGAAGTAAATAAGCATGTTTGCAAAAGGTATTCCTGCACTGCTCCTGGAAAGGCAGCTAAGGCTCTGTGAGCTCACACATTACGCTACCACACTGGACATTACCTTACCTGGGCAGAAGAGCACAAAGCACCAAGATCAACCAGCACCACAGAATACAGGAAAGAAATTCTTATATTAAAACATGGTGTCTTTTATTCTGAAAGCTTATTTGCATGGTAGAGTCATGGTTGTGAGGGCCATCATAAGAAGCTGTTTGTACTGATCAGCTGGATACGATTGCTACAGACCAGAAATAGCCCCTTCTGTTTCCATCTCATCTAATTCAGCTCCAGGGTAAGAAGAGGTATGAAAAGGTACAAACATGATACTACATAGGTATTAAGTTTCAGACATTCTAGTGGTTTCCACTATAGGGGAACAATATCTTCATACATTTTTTAAGTAGAAACAAACCCCTCCAAATGTTCTTCGTAATGATCTCAATATACCTCCAATACTAGCAGTAAGCACTAAGTAACTAACCAAAAGAAAATGAGATAATAATGATTTGACAAGTCAAGCTCCTTTAAGTCCTGGTAACAACTAGTGTACTTTGACTGTGTAGGAACTCATGCCTCTTGTGCCCTTCTTCTTCACAGTTCAAGGAGAGAGGTTTATTAGGTACCCAACCAACCCACAAATAAGGATGTGCTGCCATGCCAAAGATAAACAATGGGTACAAATACCTGTTCAGAACCAATGGATTTCTCATGTAGCAGAAAATAAACACAAATAAGCAGAGAAACATGTTGTTTTGCATGGAGATGCACACACCTAGTTGGACTTAATGATATATACATGCCAGAGTACTGAACTAAGGGAAAAGGAAATGTAACGTAAGATAGTCAGGTTTCACCTTTGGTAAGACTGCAAATCTCTAAAAACAGGTTCTTGATAAATCCACTAACAACTAAAAGACAAAAACATTTCTGAATAAACTAAGTAGTGTTAACTTTGCAGTAGTCAAAGGCATCTAAACTTGAATCTTTCTTACACTGATTTCACAGGGAAATTAACCTACATCTGAAGCATAAGTAATAAGTAAATCTTGTGACTTACTAAACATGACTACCCCATCCTTGGCAGGTTATGCAGAGGTCAGCAGACACCAGCAGTGCATCATCAGCCTTACAAGAAAATCGTCAGTTGTTTCTCTCTGAGTAGATAAGAGCTTTACAACAGACATCCGTCAGCAAAGAAGTCACCTGTAAGGTCTGACCAGCAGGCAGAGCCCAGCACTTGACACAGTGCTAACGAAGCCAACTGCTACATCTGATAGAAAACATCAAATGCTCATGGTCATCCTACTGATAGCCTCTGAGGGAGCAGCCCATCCCCACACTGTCCTCTTGAGCAGTATGTGCTTCTGGCAAACCTGCTATTGCCCACAATACTACAAACAACAGCCATAGTGGTTATGTCACAGAAGTCCTAAACCACCAGTACACAGCTGAGGAAGTTAAAAAAAACCACACAGGTAAGACACGTCTTGCACCACTACCTAGGCTGTAATATATCACTTTTCTCTTTGTAAAAGTAACTAAGATGCCTCTTGAGAAGAGTTTACTGACAACGCCATATGAATAAAGCCACGCCAGTGCCCATTGCACTTCTGTTGTGCTGATGATTTGTTTTAGATTATTTGGTGCAATGTAAATGTAAAAACAGAAAAACTGTTTCACAGAACTTCTTGTATGGAAAATTTGTACTTTGAGACAACTGCATTTCTCTTTTCATATTTCAGACACACAGTTTTTATGAAGCAGAAAGGAACTTTCGAGAAGGGTCTATGAATTACCTAGGGAAAATCCAGAAAATTGATTTTTAAATGCCAACCCTTTTGGTATTGACACTTGTTTCATGCTAACATCTTTGTATAAGATGTGTTTATCCAATTCTCAAATGAATTATACAAAATTACAAAAAGGGAGCATAATATTTAGGTTGGGACTAATCCTAAAATAAATTCTCAGTGCTTAGATTTCTTACTATCCACATCTGTATCATGAAGACAAGGTCTCCTTGTGCTAGCATTCTTAATACTTTGAAAAATTAAATATTTTCTTTGGAATCATTTCCTCAGAGTTGAAAGAAAACTGATGGGAGCACTTTTGGTAACTAGAGTAGACTGCAACATGTTCCATAGGTCTGTACATGGAGAGTGACAGATCTCCACTTATACATGCACCCACATTGGATCAAAGTAAATGAGAATGGGGACATTTCTGACTTAGCACCAACTAAACTCTACAAAAGTTAGAGCAACCCACGTGTTGTTCTTCCTAAGCAGTATACATGCCTTCCACAGCTTCCTTCGGCTGTTCTGAAGATCACAGTGAGTAAGATTGCCACCTCCATGCTGTTTAAAACCACCATGCAGGGAAGCTATTAGAGTCCTTATCAAGGGTATCTGCATTTTGGATAATCACTCTGGCAGTAGCACCACATTAATGCAATCCAAGGCACTCAACAATCATTCAGGTCCCAGGAAATGTACTCATGCCACCCACTAAGTGTCAAACGACAAGGAAATACATGTAAAGAAAGTGGATGTTTACAGCATAGGTTAACATGAACATCAGATGTTGCACTGAGCCACAACCCTGAAACTTTTTCAGACTCTCTGTGTTCATGCTGTATTTCCACTATAAGAGCTTTAATTATCATAAGTTAATCACATCCCCGAGGCATTACAAAGCAACAGGCAATGGCGGATGCCTCTAATCCCTCTGGGGTGTAATTATTTCATAACCACTACATTTCAGGGTTACCTGATTGCCATTATGGAAATTTTTATACTCTCCCCTTTCTCAACCCAAGCCTTTTAAAATTAAATACATCTCTGACCTATTTTACTCAATCCCAATTCTTTCCCTTAACATGCAGTGTAGGACTTTGTTCTTCAGACAGCAGACAAAGGCTAATAATCTTCTTCCTCCATCCTCTTCCCCCTCACCTCCCCCACTCTTCACAGCACATCCAGCACAGCATAAACTGTTTGGAGGCAGCACTTTCAAACATGACAGAATGTATTTGAACAGAGATTTGTTCACTGTTTGATATAGGAAGGATTATGATCCTCAGCTTCACAATGAGAATTCTGTAAGATACTTGTTGCTGTAAGAAACCAGGGTCAATCACATGCAGACATGTTTTCACCTACAGCTTATCACCTTTCTGGTGGAAGGAAGGGATTTTTGACATCATGATTTGTTCCTCTCAAATTGTCTCCATCTAGGAGAAAACAGGATGTGGCTCCACAAGAACTTTTTTTTATTATTATTCTTAAGCTCTCTTTGCTTTGTCCATTTTCAATCTCAAAATCCTAAAAGAATAATCACCAAAAGACCATAAGCAAAAGAAATCTAAGAAATTTTGCTTGCAGAATAGACCTTTCTATTTTAGAGACTGCCAATGGCAGATGAAAATGCCATTTTCCTCGCCACAAAAGATCAGGTTGGGAGCACAAGGAACTTTAGAGAATACAAGATAAATGAATCCTCCTTTCCTCACCCAGACCCTGGCAGAGTACTCCAGTAAGTCCGCAAATTATACCTAGGCCTCTGAATAGGAAAAAGATCAAGACTTTTGATAAGGCCAAGATCAAGACTTTTAAACCAGGGCAGTGCCATTTCTAGGTCTCATCATTGCCCATCTATGCAGCTCTGGAAGAACCTACAAGCCAAAAAATTGCAATGACACAGTTCCCACACAGACACAAGCAATAATTGACTAGAGTAATAACTGGCAGTGCTCTCATGGCCTTGATGGGGCTGAGATTAGGCAGTGTTCAGACACAAGGAGAGGAGAATGAACTAGATTGATTTTGATCTGATGATGGAAATCTTGGAACATGCTAAAAATACCATTCTTTTACTTAAAGATCCAAAACTCATTAATATTTCAGTCTTTCCTCTCCCTGTTTAACAGGTTTGAGGTCCTTATGCATCTCCTTTGTTGAGTACACACAGAAGATAAGAGCAAAGAATAAGTAACAAAAGAAAATGGGTGAAATAAAAGGGGAAAAGTACATTTCAGACTGTGTCTGCTTGCTCAGCTAGAAACCAGGAAAGAACACTGTTGCTCCTTGGCAGAAGCAATAAAATAATCAATATAACTGTAAAATGTCATTAGATGTCACGCACATCAGCCAAGTCCTACAGTATCCACCATTTGATCTTGCATCCTGACATCTCTCTGACTCAAAAAAAAAAAGTTTTCCCTTGCAGCACTTTTTAGTCTGTGTATTTTGTGTTATGCAACTCAATTATTATAAATACTGTTTTTATTCGCATTTACCAATTTTATAGCATTTATTTAGAGATTGAGGAGATCTTAAGTATTCAGGATCTAAATAGTTCTCATTTTCAAAAACAACACTCAAGAGTCTTCTTTCTAAACTCAGTTAGATCTCCAAGGTATCACTTCTTTACAATACCTGGATATCTAAGTAAAAACTTAGGGGCTCCATTTTTCAGAGTCCTGTTTTAAAATTCTGGCTACAGGACAAATCTTCAACTCTTTTGCTCTACTGCTGGTTTAAGGTGACAGCCAAAGAGTTTAGAATAAGATCTGCAGTTCAATTGCCAAGCTCTCCCCCTTAAGGATGACTGAAGCAAGATGAGAGGCAGACTGTTGCTGGGAAGGTAATTTGCCTGCACCAATTCTTCTGAGGTAAATTCAGACTCATTAGATAGGAGCAAATATAAAAAATTATGCCCACAGCTCATTGTTTTCTTTAAGATACTGTTAAGAAATCTCCTATAGATACACTATAATAAGATTTCAGATAAATCAGGGCAATAGAGAAAAAGATATCATTAGATTCATTATTTTAAAAATAATGACCATATTTAATGTGAAGTATAAAACGGGAATCTTTAGTAAACTCTGTTAAAGTGGGAAAAGGGATTCATCCATGACTTTCTTAGAAGTCCTTCCATTTTCTGTTCTCAAGTGATTTCTTGATGCATTTCTAAAAATATTAAAACAAAATACTGATCTCCTTGATAATGGAAACATTTCCTTTAAGATTAATGACCAAAACAGGGAAGTGCTTGAGTTCACTGACTTGCAAGTCTGTAACAGAGTAATGTTAATACTGTTTCATTACCAAATCAAGCATGGTGGGCAGGGATGAGTTTTAGTTACTTAAACATATTCCAAGAAAACAGCAAAATTGATTGTCATCAAAACCATTAAAACTGAAGGTTTTATCTTTCAAATGACTCTACACAGAATCATAAACACCACTCTAGAAGCCTGAAAATAGCACTTTATCAGGTTGTGGGTTTTATCCTCTGATTTAGTTATTTGACACTATTTCGTTCTCCTCAAATGGAACAAAAATAAAGACAGTCTGGACAGGAAGAGATCACACTGGTAACAACAAACAATTCAACACATTTACATATATAGCCTTCAATCTCCCTATAATTGCTTTGAGTCTGGCACTGAGAGAGTAAGTAAGAAAAAAACATATTTTCTTTTCATTAACCAGTGCTAATCAGAATGTCCTGATTTGGTGGGGTTGCCATTGTGTAAATCAGAGGCAGTGTAACATCAGCACTACAACACCTGAGTTACCATGTGAATCACTGGATCTGTCAGTAGCAGAGGAAAGTGATGAACTGGTAGGAAATAGAAACTAACCATCTATTGTAAAATACAAACAAACATGAAGGCAAACCTCAACAGAAGGAAAACTCACAGATGTTTGATCAGAAGACTTTGAACTCAAACACTGCCACAGCAGAAACTTCCACCAATATTTTAATACTTTGAAAAGGAAGGAAAGAAAAAAATTGGAAAGCAGGTGTTGGAATTTGGCATAGTCTCCTCTTTCTGTTTGCACATCTCAAGACAGTTCAGGCCCAATCCAAACCGTAGGAGAAACATTTATTCGATTTTTCTAGAGTTTTCAAGTTCTAATTTGGAATTATAAAATATATAATTTCAAATATATATCTATCTATAGATATAGATACATATGTATAAAAATATAATTTCATGCTATTTGCCACTGAAGAGCAAGGACTCAGCAGAACATTTAAGAATATTTAAAACCTAGTGGAGTATATACACCTGCTGGCTGCTAAGCACTAGGGACGATGAAGAGGAGAGAGCTTCAGAAAGCTTCAGAAAGCTCTGCCTTCTGTAGAGGGCAGATCCACAAGCCAAAAGACTGGTTCAGAAATAGAGTCAATCCCAGTAAGCCACAATGTTTGCCCCACTGGCATTAAACTGCATTTCCACAAACCATAGTTATTCAAACACAAAGATAACTAAATTTTCAGATTTCTGTTACCACTACACAGCAGACAGATGGTCAAATTAGCTATGCTTTAAATTTGTGTAGCAGAGAGAATATAAGCTATTTTTTTAATCAGGATTTCAAACAGTCTTTCATTTGATTTCTAGTTCTATAGGAATACCACTTTGTTTTGATTTAAAAATTACATCTACCTGATAAACCATATGTGTATCTCAAGTAATAAAACCCATTATGATCCATCAGAAGGCAAATGCTAGTCTCATTTTACAAGACAGTTGTAATTAAAGGATTATAAGGAGCTTAGCTTTAACAGAGCAAACCAACAGGTTAAAGCCTAGACTTAGTTTGCTGAGACACAGAAAGATACAAATATAGTGAGCAATAACTTCAATTTATTAACAAAGATTTATACTGGTAATTAAAAACAATGAGCAGGCTGCGCCATGTGACAGAGCTTCTCCTGCAGTGCTGACCCTGGGCTCTTCCCAAGTGCCTGCCTGCAGGGCCAGGGGAAACCAGACCTGACACCTGGGGCAAGTTTCAGTTAGGGTGGGGTGTTCTAGTCAATTATCTGATTCTTCAAAACTTACAGCACTGTTATTATTACCTTAGGTTTATAAAATTATACCACATAAGTGTAGAAATGCTTTCATGCAATATGAATATGACTTTATTTTAATTCCAAGATGGTGACTCTAGAGGAGCATCTTCGATATTTTTATAGTGTCTTGGTTTTCCTTGGCATCAGAACAGAAATAAATGCCAAAGCCTTCTCAAAAACAAAACACAAGCTATCTTCTGGCAAACCGTACTAGGAAGAAGTCGTGACTGAGAGAGGATGGGAATGATACAGGAAAGGCAGTACTTTTAATAGTTTTCATTGAACGGACTGAGGCAGAGTGAAGTCAACTGAACTGAAGTGAAAAGAAAAACAAAATCCCAGAATCTGTGAAATTTCTCTCTGCTACCTACATCACAGGATATTTCTCCCTCTCTTTTCATATATGATAAATCCTATACATATATTCATATCCTGTACTTATGCAAAACTCTATGCATACAAAATGCATGTTATACACATAAATATGCACACACTTTTATGTTTTACATACAAAATATGAATATTGCCCATATGTATACAGCATTTACTAATAGAGGACATTTTCTATACTGCTTATATCTAACAGTTCAATGGTTACTACTCTTAAATTTCCTTTTCCTGGTTAACTTTCTACATATTAATATCCAGAAATTGCATATAGAGGATTTAGGCTTATATAACTGAAAAAAAAAAATCTCCCAGTCTTCTGCTGCAAAATTATGGAAAGAATTTATACTACTGCTGGGCACATCTAGAAGGATTCAATAATGAAAATAATTTTATTATATAACACAAATTAAAATGATGTCATTGAATAACACCAGCAGCTGCCAACCCCCTCCCACAAGGTGAGACAGAATAGGCAAGATGTAGCAGAAGCTGCTCAAGCCTTTATTTTCTCAAGTCACTTCTGTCCATTTTCAGATGTGTACCTAGAGAACAAGGCTGCCCAGGAGGGAGGACAGGAGGGCCTTTCACCTGCAGAACAGACTGCCACAGTCAGAAAACCTCCTCAGACACCACATCCTCCTCCTCTGGTAACACAGTCAACTGCAGCACTGCCCTTGAAGTCAAATTTTCTCTCCCTGGCATTCAACCCTAGCTTCCCAAACTGCAATTCCCAGCCCATGTTCTTTGTTAGATCATCTGGCTTTACTGAAAAGTGCTTGGCTCCTTCAGCTCTGTGATTGCTCCTCAATCCTCTGCTGGTTGCTGTTGGATTTCCTCTTGCTCAACAACCTAGCTCCCATGGCGTGCCTTCATTGGACATATGTTTTAGGCTCCTGATCCTCTTGGTAGCCTGTGCTTTAGGGCATGTAGCTCTCCACTGAACCAGCTTTACTTTCCTTGTGGTGGCAGAACTCAAGTTTTAATAACCATATTGCCCTAACTTTAAAAAACATTCAAGAATATCCCAGTTCCTACCACAGCCAAGAGGCCTCTCAGTAAAAACAGACTTCGACTTTTTCACTTGATCTTTTCATTTCCAGCCGCCACTCAAGAATAAATATAGTTCAGCAAACATCAAAACACACATACACAAACATGCTTTTCTTCATTAAAAAAAATACTTGCGGCAAAATCCAGTGACTCTTTTCATTTGTAGCAGCACAAGATCTGATCAAAAGCTTGCTGAAGGCAAGGGGAGTATATCCAATGACTCACAGTTTTTGGGTAGAGCCACTAACAGTCCTAAAGACAGCTCAGTCTGAACTAACATTTTTGCAAGGACAAGTCCAATTAGTAGATGGGAGAAGTCGAAAGTAGATGTGGTGTGTCTCAGAAGCTGTGCTGGTAATACACTGGGTAAGATCAATTCCCTTGCTCAGTACAATATTAAGGCATCTCTCACACTTCAATGTCAGCTACTGACTAAATACTTATTTTTTAATGATAGTAAGGTATCAGTCTCAGCATCTTGGGCAAATTCCAATTTGAGTTACTACATCCTGATCCAGCTGAATCTTTCTATAGCATCTTCACACACAGAGTACTTTTTCATTTTTTAACATTAAGCAGCTTCTAGCTCTGAGCTCTGTACTTATTCAAGCAAGAGTGGCTGAATTTCAGTAGTCTATGAAATCATTATCTACAGTACAATCTCTAGAAACATTATGGTATTTATTTCATTTTGATTTGAACCCATGAGTTAGAAAGAAGCTCCATTCTATAGAGATACATCCAATTCAGCAAAGTCAGCTTTGATATTTTTTTTTTACATTATTACCACTAAATTACTTTTCTCTGAAATTAGAGTGGCTGGAAGCATGATATTAATTTTGTCTGAGACTAAACTACATACTGGAAGACTGGCCACTTTAATTATTTCAGCACTCCCAAAATCATTACAATAAAAACAAGGAGAGGAAACACGGAATAAGCTGGAACACCTAATTTCCTCTGTAACTTCATATTGCAAATTTGATGTCAAAAATATTAGTTCAATCAGCCACAACAAGGTACCCAAATGTGGTTTTTGCACAAACAACCCAAATCATAAATACAAACATAGTAACTTACAATGCAGGTGACAGAACAGAGGTAGCAGTGTGACTAAGAGGAAGAAAAAGCACAAGTGGTAATAGAAGGCAGTAGAAGGCAGAAGTAGAATAATGCTCAAGTGGTAATAGTGGTAGTAGAAAGCAGAAAAAAGTTCATTTACCCTGATCAAAATATCAAACCTTCCACTCACTCTATTCCCAATATTAAAAAGCCACCCTTTGTCTCCAGCATCACCATGATGTGAAATTCCTCAACTGCCTTTCAGCACACTCACTACTCAAAGATCGCCACACAAGCCTTTTGCATTTATTTCTTCAAGGCTTTGCTCTCAAAGGCTCTGTTGATAGTCAGATTATCAGCACTACTGATGCTGGTGGTATTAGCAATACTTCAGCTGTCTTGCATACAGATAAACAGTACCAGCCTTTTCTTCCCAAGGACTCGAAACATTTTCACTGCAGCACAGGCACAGAGCAAACTTCTGTAAAAGCTGAAAGACCTGTGAGCTTTAAAAAGGGTCCCCAGCTTTCCCACGTACCACCCAGGAACCAAACCAGGCACAGACAGACACTGAGGTCAGCAACAAACATGCAGATTAAGTAGCCTCTTGGATCCTCCTATTCTTGTGCCACAATTATTTATAAAGATCCTCTTGCACAGACAAGCTGAAGCAGGCAGAGACAAAAATGTGCATGTCCTAAGCTGACATTCCCTACACCATCTCAAAGCAAGAAAAGCTGTTGACCTCAGTTTCTCTTCACTTGTACATAAGGTTTCAAGACAGTAAACTTGAAGGTGCAGCTGGGAACACCAGCACAGGCTTTAACTGGGCTTCATAAACATTTCCTTCAGCTGCATGTCCTGGGAGAGCCCTTGCTGCAGCAATGGAGTAACCATTACGTTTAAGTAATAGATTTGATGCTAGCAATTATTTTCCCTTTAAGAACAAGCAATTCGAGGATGCAATTTAATCAGGCCATCATCTATCCTGTGCATTCCCAAATGAAGGAAATCCAACAAATTATTCTTTTCCCTCTGTTTTAAAGACAAGAGGGGGAAAAACCCACAATGAAAAGGTTACAAAAAGCCATTAAAGAGATAACTGACTGTGTCATCAAATTCTTTATACGTTGGACATAGACCTTGGACAACAGTACCACAAAAGGATTACCCATCTGAGATTTCCAATGCCTCTAAGCACCCTTCATCTACCAATATAAAAATTTGGAGACACATTTTAGAAACCACAACAACAAAACCCCCCCAAAAGTCAGATGCATAAATTGAGGCCACTGTGTCCCAAGTGACTAAACCAGAGTGATCTAATATTCATACTTTCCCTGGAGTATCTCTTTGTTTTCGAGTGCCGTCTTGAGACTGCTTGGCAGAGAGGAAGACTACGGAGCGCAGACAAGCAGCTCTCTCGCCTGAACTGCTCTCAAGACAGTACTTTGATAACAGGAAGAGACAGGACTCAGGAGAACATATAAATATCTTATAAGGTGCTGGAACACTCAGTAATTAATTTTTCAGCAAGGAGAACCTTTTATTTCAGCAACATGTAAAAAATAAATTTCTAATTCCGTACCCACTTCTTGGCCACTCATGCTCTGACCCAAAGTAACAGCAGAAACAGAAGAGTCACAATTAAGAAACATGTATAAAAGAGGCCAAGAGCTCCTGCTTTTACTTAACCTAATTTCCACAGCAATACATGAGAGCTCTATTTCCACTACAGAACTCTGTGGAAATTTCTTTCTTTCTGTGTGAACATAAGAGAAAAAGAGTACTCTGGATTTCATTAGGACATGAAGAGGGAGGTGAAAGATCCTGAAAGCTTTACCTGCTTCAGCACAGACATGCTTTTATTATTCTGAACTCTGAGTGAGGTTAAATAAAGCACAAAAGCATTAGTCACACCAAATGGAAATGTCCAACTCTGATGGGAACAATACATTAAAAGTTACAGTGAGCCACAGTCAGCGTATAATCTGATGGGAAAAAGCATGTTCCTCCACCTCCCCTCTCCTTCCTGAGCATTGATTTTGCCTGAGACTCTACCTACACAATTTTAACCCATCTCTTCTGGCTGTATTGCTCTTCCAACACGCAAGACCACCTGCCTTGTTCCAAGCTCTTTTCTGTGGTCTCAGTAAACAATTAATAATAGTCTAAATCAGGACCATGACCTGCTGTGTCTGGCAAGATCCAGAGAATAGAGAACAGCTTCGGACATGAAGCCTAGAAGCTTTGCTACAGATTTCTAATCTAATCCAGGAAGCCACAGAAAAGAAAATCTGTTTCTTGTGATAATTCTGGAAAGATTTCCAAGATCAAGAAGTCATTTAACTGGAACATTAATTCAGAACACATTGAGGTTCCCCAGTCTCTCGATCTTACTGGAAATAAGAAAGAAATTAAGTTCCTATACCTCTCCTCTTTCATTTCACAAAACATAAAAGGTAATTGTTAAAAAGAAAAAAAAAAGTCATGGTAGGAAGGAAAAAATGTCAAGAGAAGTCAGGAGTCTAGCTATGTACCTCATGTCACAGGATTGGGTTGAAAGACCTGCCCTCACTGAAGAGGAAAAATAATCCAAATAAATCTAAATCTAAATCTTGGGTGGAGCATTGCAATACTTAAACTAGTCTTGGTCTCCCTTTCTGGATTTGATAAACAGATCACTGGAAACCAAATAAAAATCCTTACTGGTATCCTGTTCACTAGTTTTCATAAACAGTTTACTTAAATTTTTCAAAAATCCACATGCCCAAACAAATGTTCCTAGCAGCATTTAGTTCCCCTGTGAATTATTGAGCCATTTTGTAATCAACTATTTGTTCAACTGCTTGCAAACTTACTGAGCTAACAATGAACAACAATTCTTATTAAACACTCCAGATGTTTCCTTCAAAAGTCTCATTCTTAGGAATCCAGGAAGATAATACTGATTTCAATCAGGTAAACATTTTGTCAGCAGTAATTCAAGTTCTGAACACTAAGCATTCCATAGACGTAAAAGGACGTTTCTTGGATCAGATTTCAGCATTCACAATGCTTACAATCTAAGGCAGCAATGTTTCAATGAAGAAACCAAAGCTAAAAACCCCAAACCTAGTAATGCCTATAGACACAGACAGTGAGGTCACTGCATTATCACAGACAAAATATCATAAAAAAGATAAAACATTCAGTGCTCCAGGTAAAAAAAAAGCCACACTGCCTGTCACCTTCATGCTCATAACAGTTACAAACTGGCAGTGGAACAATCCTCTTCCAGCAATCCCAAATCACGGTGTTAGGCCCTGTGACCACAGTCACCCATTCAGTTGATGGAGGTGTTTTTCTCTGGGTTTTGTTTTGTTGTTTTGGGGTTTTTTTGTGTAGTTTTGTTTTGGTTTGTTTTTTTAAAATCAGAGGCAGCTTAGTGAAGCTTTGGCTTCCTGGATGTCAACAACAAAAACAACAAGCGGTCATGCACTTCACACTCTCCTGCTTCAACCTAGGGTTGGGGTTTGACCTTTCAAAGAGCTCTCCTTAAAGCTGCCAGAAGTGAAATTTCAAGTTAACTTTAGATATAGGTATGATTTTTATCCAAACTGCTGAGCACAAGGGGGACAAACAGAACATCTACGGAGCCTCTTCAGAAGTTAACCCTGGTGAGGTGTCTCAGGAGCCAGAGGGATTCCTTTGTGCTGAAGGGCTGTTTTCCCTTCCAAGGCACTGATTTCCCATAGAATCAAACTGTCAGGACCTGTGAATACAGAAGCCAAAACCACCAGAGCCAAGACAGACAGACTGGTATTGTCTGGACATCTCAATGCACACTACTTCAGAATCTCCAGGGTAATTTCTTTTGCAAGGGGTATCTGTCTGCTACAAAATCAACTAGAATTAATTGATTTCCAATAGACTCAGCAAGACGTGGCAAAATATCATTGTTTTCTTACTCTTTGGATCACATCTGGCTGTGAGGAATAAAGGCAGAAGCTAAAACCATCACCTCCTCTCTCATTGCAATCTTCATCTAGTAACCAGCTTCCCATCCCAAGGATTTTACTTACCCTATTCAAAATATTCTTGAAGTGGCACAGCTGCCACAGAAAATTGCTCAACAGCCATAATAAATATGAAAAAAATTAAGACACTATGGAGAAAATAAATAAAGCAATGAAGCCAGTGTTTCCATTCCTGCACGGTTTTGTAATTCATTTAGAAAGAAGCATCTGAGCCGCTTGTCCTTGAATGCCCTAGGAAGCTTTCTGCAACTTGACATATTTAAACAGTTTCTCTGGTCACTGACTCTATTTCTTAGCACTTCATCTGAATGCTTCAGAATCATGGGTGTAAAGTAGTGTCCACTATGGGATATACACTGCAGTATATGACCATGTCTCCCTTTCATTGCTCTCCCTTACCCTGGAAGATGAGCTCAGTGCTGTTGAAACAAAAGTGGCCTAAATGGCACTCAGCCTCCAGTTAATTTTCACCAACTTAAAATAGCTGCACTGTGAGAATGGCCAGATTGTCAAATGAAACAGTTAAGGGAGAAAGAAAAAGGCAGGAGACTGTAAAAAGGAGTAGGAGCATGTAGCTTATGTGTGCCTTTGTCTGAACCTCAGCGGTGACTCAGGGCCTCATTCTACAGCCAAATGTTTCTCAAATAAATCCAGTTTATTCAATTAAAGACAATTAACCTAATGTACAGACTACATTAATGCTTGCATGGAGCCCACAGTGGACTGAAATACTTCTAAGATACTGCTGAAAAACTGCTTTAAGAGCTGGGATTGTTTAGTCTGGAGAAGAGAAGGCTTGGAGGGGAACGTCATTGCTCTCTACAACTACCCGAAAGGAGGCTGTAGCCATGTGGGAGTCAGTCTCTTCTGCCAAGTCTCAAGCGACAGGACAAGAGGAAATGGCCTCAAGGTGTGCCAGAGGAGGTTGAGATTAGATATTTAAAAAACATTTTTCACTGAAAGAGTGGTTAGGCATTGGAATAAATTGCCCAGGGAGGTGGTACAGTCACTGTCTCTGAAAGTGTTTAAGAGGGGTCTGGATAGGGCACTTGGGGATGTTGTTTAGGGGTGATTATGGTGGTGTTGACAGCTGGATTAGATGACCTTGAAGATCTCTTCCAACTTTGACGATTCTGTAAATATCTCTTGCAATTCTAAGTCAGAAAATACTACTTTTTAAAAAGCAATAATGAGTGTTAACTCTCTCTAAAAGGGTTCGCCCTTCCACTTGATTTATCCTTTCTGCCTACTTTTGGTGCATTACCCTTCAATTCTCTGTTTTTTCCTTCAAATACTATCAGTCACAAATGTGTGTAACACAGAAAAAAAAGTTCAGCAAAGACAAAACCAGAGCGCAGGGCATCCCACAAAAATTTGTTCTGTCACAATTTTATGCAGGTTTGGGTCAAAGGTATGCTATGTTCCCTGACACCCTAAGACATCTCTTGAGTGGGAAGAGAGCACCATTGATGCTAATACACTATGAATCACTTAAACACCATCTTCATTGTTGAAAATGGAGGTTTCATTCTTGAAAGCAGAAAGGAAAACTTCTTATATCTCAACATGTTTGAAGTGCTTTCCAGTAAAAAATACTTTAAAAAATCGTTACCAAAGTAAATCACCCTTCCTGCTAAGAGGACCAAGATTAAAAGCACTTGGGCTCCCTGGTTCCAAACAGATGCTTTCCTGTTATTAAAAACTGTGGGGTTTATCACTGTTTTTCCATATACAAGCCAATGGTTGGACTACCTTCGGCATACAAGCAGACAACAGTAGTGCCATTATTGTAGCTCTGCTTTTCCACGCACAGAAAAAATACAATAAACAGAGGTCTAGTTAATTTTACTATTTAGAACCCAGGGGGGACAGTGAAAGTGACAAGAACCCAGTGCTGCCAAGGTTTTGTGACATTTTGCCCAAGCGAATGAATGAGCTAATTCATACGTAGCAATGTTTAACAAAATTGGGTGGATTTACTGATGGGCAAAGGCATCTAATTATAGCACCAGTGAATGAAATATTCCCTTTATTTGGGGCATCACACCAAAACAGCTCCTGCCACCAGTCATGCCAACAAGCAGAGGAGAATTGTGCCTGCAAATAGAGGTTGTTAAACAGTCTCCACAGCCTCCAATTCTGGTCTCCTTGCTAAAACTTCCAACGAATGCAAGACACAAGGAAAAAATGTGAAATGGTAAGAGAACCAACACAGAAAATTCTTAATATACAATGGCCACCACATCTATTTGCATCAAAAGCTGACATGGCAGAGAACAGAAGTGACACCTCCAGCACTAAACTCTGAGAAGACTCTGGTACACAAAACCACTTCCATTCAAAGCTTAAAAACATAACAACAGAAACATTTACTTGACTTCTATCTCACAGAACCACATTTTCACAAGACTGAAGTATGAATGAAATTGGAGTTGATGTGCTTTCTCTCTCAAAAAGAAATAGATTTGATTAGTTCATTAACGTATTCCTTGATTAAATTCTCTTCCTACCTATTCCACTTATTCTACTCCCAATTAAACCACTACAATATCTTGTCATTTCTTCTTGTATATGCCACAAGTATGTTTCACTTTACCTTCAGAGGCCCTTAATTTTTGGTCCAAAGTATAATTTCCAAACTTTAATGCAAGGTAATATTAACGAGCTCCATTAATACTTAAGGAAAGTAAAGTACAGAGAGGTGACATGTAATTTAAATTAACACTTTTGCCCTCCCTCACCGCCCCAAAAGACATGCAGCCTTTGAACTAAAATATTGAATATACTCAAGAATTAGAATGCAATTCTTCATTAAGCAGATCTGTGCACTTCAGTGTCTGGTTAACTGGTTACTTTCCACTTTCTTCAATTAACTTTGGAGAGACAAGGAAAAATAAGATACAATACAACAGCAGCAGTGATAAAGCAAAAAGAATAAAAGTAATTGCTGCCCCTTGAATGTGGTATAACAGCTTCTCTCGAAAAAAGAGAAGCATGCTTCAAAATGTCTTAGGATGCAAAACATAAGTTTTTTAATGGAACCTCATTTGAGTATTTTCATGGTCTCGCGCATGTAATTCTATTTATTGAACTGAATCCTCCCACTCAAACTTATTGCAGAGCCTCTTGAAATAAGTTCATAATCCCCTGAAGTGATATTTTATTAATCAGGATAGAATAAGGGTTTAGCTGAAGTTTTATTACAAAACAAAAAAACACAGTTTCATGCACATTTCATCCAATTCTGTCCAAACTATTTTGTCTTAATATTAAGGTTCAAGATTGCAGCTGAAATAGCCAGAAGCTGCCTCCTGGAATAAGTCAAGCTGGCAGCTCCATACTGCTTCACCACTTCATTTTGGTTGTTTCTAGTAAACGAAACAAGACCATGGCTAAAATAAAGTTTTAGACAGAAAGAAAATGCTCATATTCAGCATTTTTCCCAAAACAACATGCAAAAGTAAATCAATGAACAGTGCAAATACTTCAAGATCATCACTTAAAATGCTGACAACAAATACAAAGCAAATGGCATGAGAAAAATGCTAGGGGAATAAAAGAGAACCAAAAATGCTACCAAAAATGCAAGGCACTAAGTCCTATAGCTAGAATAGCGTAATCTTACCCTCTAGCTGAACCTTCCCTTTTTATCTCTGTATTCTAAATTTGCACTAGTTGCTTTGCTAAAAATATTCTTTGAAGTTGTCATAGCTATTGGTCCTGGCTCGTCTTCTTTCTGCCTCTGAGAACAGTTAAAGTAATAGATCACTGTAATTAGACTTTTATGGGTGCAAGAGACAGTTTGTTTCAGTCACAAACAGGAACAGAGAAATTATGAGCCAGAGAGGGAAGAAAATTAGAGAAGTTAAAATAAGACAACTTCTAGGGAAATATGAAGTGCAAGAAAAAAAAAGCTGTATGTTTATCATGAAAACCTCTAACTATAAAGAGGTATACAACACACGAGAGCTCAGGACAGTTTTACACTTGGGTTAAGGCCATGTGTGAAATGCAAACCAATGAATACATGCATGCATTATTTGAATAGAAAGATTTAAAGCACATAAGATGTATCAGAAAGGGCATCATACATACATCTACATGTAATGTTTTAACATATCATCTATATTGTGCATATTAGGCTATACCATATAGTCAGGATAAAACAAGGGTTATTTGTTCTTTCTCGTGACTTTTAAGCACATAAATATGTGTCTGTATATATATGCATGCATTTATATTCCTAAGAAGACAAACACAAAAATAGTTATTTGAGGCTTTACCTACATGCCACATTACACATATTTCCCTATTTGCAACTTTCCACACTGCCTACTAATCCGAATCCCTAATCTCAAGTAAATCTTAACTATTACTGCAAAACAAATAATAGAAAGAAAAGCAAACCACAAAGTATCCAAAAGTCCTTCTTCCAGGTGGATGACCTCCACCTGACTCTAAAAACACGTTTCTGCCACTGGTATGACAGCCTTATTTGCATCTACACAACAATGCAAGTCAGCTTCTGAAGTCCTCTAGAAACTAACTGCTTGCAATTTTACACTAATGCCTTTGATCATTAATCATTCATATTGTCTAACTGATGCAGAAATCAAACCCACAGACCCCAGCTTTACCACAAGGCTTCCCTGACAGCTACAGTCAAGGTCAGTAGCATTAGCTTTGTTCAAGGACACTGACACGTGTCAAACTTCAGCAGTAGAAATTGTTTGCTACTGCATGAATAAAGGGTATTTGAAGGTATTTAACATATAAATACACACACATATTTAAGAGGTATTTTAGGTATTTTTACCTATTCAAGGTAATCTGAAGAAGGTATACATAAAGCTAGAGAGACTTCTTGACTCTCTGTGTCTTCTTCTCTACTTTTGCAAAGTACCATGTCATACAGGCCTCTTCAAAAACATGCCTACAGCTGTGTAAAACCACAGGCTTCCCAGGCCTCACTACTCTCTGCAGTGACTGCTCCAGAACTCTGCTTTTCTAAGAATTAGGAACCACCCTCTAACTCCAAAATTGCTTATATCCATCACAAATTTACCAAAATTTGTGTGCACACCAGTACTAGCTTTTGCTCAGGTAAATACACACCCTGTTTCTAGTCCATGCTGTGCAACCAGGACATGTTTTCTGAAGACAGGAGATGACAAAGACTATACCATGACCAAGATGAGGCCATTATCACTGGCCTTTTACATAATACTGCTGACAACTATCCCTGCCCTGGAAATATTTCCCTAAGACACTCTGGGATTTGTGATTTTCATTGCCATTGCTCATAAGTGGACATCGAGTTCCCAGTGACTTACCACTATGCTCTGGTCTCTCTGCTGCTCCTACCGGACAGGTTTGTTGAACATGGCAATTCCCACCTCTGTCCCCCACTATACAGCTTCTCTCTCTCCATAAAACTAGATTTAATGCCCCTACTGTGATTACTATCCCCAGAATTTTACTGTATGAGTGTGGAAAGGAGAATTAGTGAATTAGTGAATCTGTTATTATAAGCAATGCCAAGAGGGAATCCCCTAGATAAAAATCAGCCAGCTCTGTCATAATTACAGCCACAATCTAGCCAGCAGCCCACCTTGCACACAGGCATGTCCCCCTCTCTATGCAACACCCTATGCAGTCCAAGTTGTTGACACAGTAAACCAGCTGAATAGAGAAATTAGCAAGGTTTCAAGAAATGGCCAGCTTCTGTTTACAAGCAAGGCACATGAGTATTTGCAGTGATAAATTAACTGAAACCTCCTTGTCAATGTGCAATCCAGAAGTGCAGAGTTAAAGTTCCCCCGCTGCCTAACCTGTGTGTCAACACATTTTGGTAACACGGCTAGGTTTAAATTAATTTTCCAGCGGTAACAATGCTAGTTTGGAGATTATTTATCCAAAATTGTGAATATTTCAGTTCCTGAAGTCCCATTACATACTCTCAAATTCAGTCCTAGTTTAATCGTGGCTTACTGCTTTAGTCTGGAAACAGATAAAAAAAAAAAAAAAAAAGAAATCAGGAAATGTTAAGAGTAAGATGACTTAAATTTCCATGAAGTAAACTCTAATGGCAGTACAGAAAAATCCTTGGGTAGTATTTGAAGTCCGAAGGTCTGCAGTGTTATCAGCTCATGCATTATCATCATCAATTTACGTTTTTATGTTAAGAAAACAGTTACAAAACAGAAGCAACTGTGTGAAAAACTCAGATTCCATGTACAAAGACGAGAAGGTTCAGAAGGCCTTTACCTGTGGCAGAATCCTAAAATATAACACAAGAGACTCAAATAAAAAGAATACCCAAAGTATTCAACAGTTAAAACACATTTTAAGTTCTGCTGCCTCTCATAAAACCTCAAAGGGGCTAGGAAGCCTCAAAAATTATGCAGATTGCTTTCTTCTAATAAAAAAAATAAGTTGCATGCATGAAATGCCTCCCACTTTAAAACACCTCATTTTTTTCTTTCTGTACAAAACGTCTCATTTGGACTACACCCTTATGAGGTTCATCTGCTTTTGGTTGCTTAGACAGTGTCCTATTGAGATGGTTTTTCATAGCACCACTTAAGAGCAATCAAATTGCAGTCTCAGTTTTCTGACTAGCTCAAAATACCAGTACTACATTTTTTAATATCAACAGTTAATGTAACAACAATCTCTTCCCCCATCCTTCTGCTTTGTGGTCCTCACAGTTTTTGGATGCATATGCCTGTCTTCATAACAGCTTGTTCTCTCATTTCCTGCCCAATTAGCACATTTGGCCAGGTCTGACAGCAACACTCCTGCTACTTGACATGACTGGAACCCTGGAATTTGCCTGGAGAAAATCTGCAAATGTCAGGCTGCTGCTTTTCTTTTTTTTTTTTTTTTTTAAATTATTCCAATTCAGATCATAAATCAGCATTTAAAAAGATGATAAAGCTGCCAAGTACTGAAGGTAGCAAACAACTCAGATTTTTCTGAAAGCATCTTGTGGCAGCTGCAAGTTTGTGTTACATTACTTAGAGCAGTAATTGCCTTTGGAAATTAGATTTTCCTGCTTGTTCAAAAAATTTACCATGAGTAATCATAAAAATTCAAAATTTAACTCCCTAAGTGCTGACATTAGCAAACGGATATAGAGGATGTGTGTGGCAAAAATTCAGCAGGAATGGAAATCTACTATCAGATAATGCAGATCATTTCTTTGACAGTACACTTTGATATCTCTCAGAACTTACATGTTCCAGTGGCTCTAAAATTCTCTAAACAGCACAGTTTGCAAACTCTTCCCTGTCATAGGAGATCTCTCTCAGGAACAAGTACACCTTGCTATCCAATTTAGATTTTAATTTCTGTATTTCATCCTTGTTATATTGCCCAGGCACTCCTTATTGGTATTTTCAGTATTTCTTTTTTAGTCAAGCTCTAAATATTTTCATTTTTCTTACAGTGACATGACAAATTTCCACCATCCTTTATGTAAGAAAATTTGATTTGCCAAATAATTTTGATAATAGGTCACTTAATAGGTTGGGTGTCAGAAGGTGTCCGTGAACCATTTGCCTTTTAATACTGCCTGCAGAATAAGAATTTTCAGATGTGGATTATTGTAACAATGAGCCAAAGGGCCCCTGAGACAGTCACCAGAACTTGCAAGAAAGACTAATCAAAGGTGGCTGGATTTCAAGGGAATGTGACCAGCATTTAAAATCAATTTATACCTCTTTGCTAGAAGAGGTTCTTCTCCTCTCACTAGCTTTTATTGCATTTTCTTCCTTCCATGCTGCAGCACCCACATAATGCTTGCAGACTGGAGTGAGGATGGGGGTGTCACTCCTCACTCCCATGAAAAGTAGGGTAGTCGTTTCAAATAGTCTTTTTAAGCACTGTGCACAACTCTTCCAGAAGTAATCCCATCAAAAAACACATCAGCATCTTCTCCAGACGTGGCCAGACTTAGTGTACTTGCAGAGTACTTAAATGGCAATGCAGTATCAGCAGCACCCTTACACCTCATTGGGTACCACTGCACCACACAGATAAATGACAGCCCACCCTTCCTGCAGCACCACCTGTAGCCCTGAGAGAGCACAGAGCTCAGCACAGAGCTGCACAGAGAGATGAGAGGACACACAAGCCCAAGGAGTGGAATGCAGCTTGCTTAATTATAAATGTCTACTCTATGACCTGACCACTAGGTACCCATGATTGTCACTGGAGACCCGGTCAATACAGCTCATATAGTTTGGGGTAAAAGTCATCTTAACAAGGGTAGGATGAGGTAAATCATACCCTAAACACAGTTTACAAATGCATCTGCACTACTTAATTCACACACAGCTGTCATCCAAAACAGTGGAACAACATTGAGTGACTTGGATTAAAAAAATAACGTCTCTCACAAATTGATAAATATCAACTCCTGAAAGGTTAACACTGAAGGTAGAAGAAAATAAGTCTTATCTCATTGAGACCATCTGCTGTAGCAATCAAAGCAGTTAGAATCCATTTGCTTGCAGGAGTCCACAGAGAATATCATGAAGTAATTTGAGTCAAAATAAATTAGTTTATTTTGTTCTGCATGGCCAAAACCCATGCCACTTAGTTTTACCTACCTAAATAAAGAGCACAGCCTGTCCCAGGCTTTTGTCCATAAACAAAATAGAGAAGTTGCTCCAAAGGGACACTCAATACCACCTAAGATCTGTTTTGTCCTCTAAATGTGCCTACCTTTTGTTAGTGACTAAAAGAAAACCAGGCTACAGCCAGGCTATTGGCACAGGGGCTTCAAATAGACCCCAGAAACTCTCAGTAAAGAATGTATCCACAATTTGAGGTTTTACTTTCAGGCCTTTCCTCCCCCAAAACCCGCAAACATGACAGTTTTGATAGAGTTCACACAGCAGGATGTACTGTGGTTCCACTATCGGAGCCCACCCTTATTATTATAATAAATTATTCTTCCTAAGGGGGATCAACAATTGCACCTTGGGATCCTTGCTGTGAGAAGCAAACCTTTCTTTCTACTGTGACAAAATACCAACCCTGAACTGTAGCATATTCTGGAAGACGGTGCTCAATATTTCAGGGAGTCCAGTGCAGTGTTTTTCTCTTTCATTACTGGCAATCAAGCCATTTGAAAGGAAATGAGAGATGAAGAGCTAAACATTCATTTGGAGAGAGGAGAGATTATCAAAAGAATAATAGTCATCTCAGATTTTGCATACGATTTTTCAACACTAAAGAATATAAAATTGATGTGCAATACATCTAACTAATATCAAATTAGTATCAAATTATCAAATAATACCAAAGGCTAATATCTAAAACCAATATGTAAAATAACATAAATTACATTTAGAAAGTCAATCACCAATGAAAATTTACCCTGAAATATAGGTAATATCAACTTTTTTATTCATAAAGCAACAGAAACACTTAGCAAAAAAACTCTGACAGACATGTTAGCTTAAAATTGACGATACAAAATACACTATTACTGCGCAATGCATGGGGCATGGTATTCTAAAAGACAACTATGTATTTTGACAGGTGACTGTATTATGAAGGGCTGATAATACTGATATCAGAGGAAAACCAGTAAGGAGAGCTGAATCAAACAGTATGAGTATATTCCCCATTGATACCACAGAATTCAACAAGCTCTATTCTACATGACAATAATGAAACACTGAAAGGCAAAGAAATGGAGAAATCCTAAAGTAGAAATGCTGCGAGATGAATAGAAAGTGAGGCACGCATATAAAACAATGTTTTCAAGAACAGGTAAGTGAATACTCTGCAGAGTCACAGATTTAACGCCCTAATTCTAGATCCCACAACCAGACATTTCCTTCATACCCTGTATCTACTTCAGTCTACTGGGGTGTTGGACCTCTCAGCAAACAGGTTGGAAAAAAAATAATGACTAACCGACTAGTGCTACTTCCAAATTAGCAGCCCAAGTGTGTTCATAACACATTCAAAACAAACAAGCCTACACATTACCCAGAAATTTTTCCCATGTTAACAATTCCAGATTCCAAACCAAATACACAACAACCAAACCAAAATTATGGATATCGAAAAAGCAACACTTTAAACAACTCATGCTCCATAAGAAACCTAAATTATTTTCTCAGCATATGAAAGTCATCAAGATTGCAGTCATGCAAGCAGAAAACATAACCATGTACCTCCAACACATTTTAGTAATTTTATCCAGGATCAAATACACAAGGAAACTTGATCTGAGCTAGCACTGTAGCTCTTAAATTCACAGAATGGTAGCTTATTTAAGCTATGCAAGAAATTTGTCAGAAGCATACAGCACTTCTGCATACTACATAAGAAATACTTTGCAGGCTAAATAAAATATATTTATATTATTTCATTAAACTACAAAAATACTAGATTTCAAAGATGAAGGATACACCTACCCAGAATAAAACAATGCCTTTGCAAATGGGTCAACAGGTAGGTTTCCTTCATCTTTTACGCTACCTCCAAAGTACTTCAGAATAAGACATTTTATCATGGTGAAAGAATGCTCTTTAAAATCATACATTGCTATTGTTTCACCTTTGTCTAATTCATCTTTCCCTAGCACTTGAGAAAATACTCTTTTTTAATTTAAGCAAGGCATGGGAAGTAAAAACAATGACCTACAAAGAATCAAACTGCTATTTGTAAATTATACAACAAGAAACACAATATGAATATAGGAAAAAAAGTATCAAAAGATTGCTGAGATGCTTTATGCTTAGTATGATAAAACTTGAAAGATAGGTACACTTCTTTTAGCTACCTGCAGTGAACTTGAACGATTACCTAAAGTCATATAACAAAAAGTTAAATTTCAAGTAATTAGCTTGTCATCAAATATTTCATACTAACAAGCTCAAGTGCTTCCACTGAACAGAATTCAACTTCCAGTCTCTCAAATGTGATAGTTTGAAACACCTGCTTTCCTGAAAACTCTTTCAGCTATGCATCCAAACAGTCTGAAATATACCTCTATCTTCAGGGGCATGGGATTCTTTCATAAGCCAACCACACAGAAAAGGGATTTTTGCACACAGCTCCAAATCCTTACCTTTCTGTAGACTATCATATTTGGAGAACTCTCCTCTGGGTCAGCAGTTTCCGCACTACTCGGATCAGTGGGTGCTTGGGCCATGTTTGCCTCTCGTCACTCAGCCTGCAAAGACAGGAGCAAAGGTCAGCATCGCTCCAGGCTGCAATGGAGCATGGTAAGGACATGCAACTGCTCCCAGGCAGACAGACAAGGATGGTATTGAGGATACACAGGGAATCACACTCCAGACTTCACCCCATGCAGGATTTTATCACACTGTGTCAGAACTGACTGGTTTAGGGGATAACACTCTAAGAACAAGGATCACCAAGTCGCACACAGCTGTGGTTTGGATCGTCACATACACATGTTTCTCCCACAGTTCTGAAGTTTTATCACAAGCCCTCATTCAATAGAAGAATATCCAATTAATACTTCCTTTCCTCTCTATATAGCACCAACAGCTTTGACTTTGCTAGAAGCTTTGAGGTACCTGCAAAGACAAAGCCAAGGCAGCTTGCTGTGAGGCAGAGTGAAACCCCACTGTAACCAGCAGGTGCAGCAGGCTGTCAGGCACACTGACAGCTCTCACCTTGCAGACACTCCAAGCCCCTTCCAGCTCCAACCCCAGAGCAGCAACCAAGAACCAGGGAGGCATAGCTGCTTGCTCAGAGTAAACAGCTTCCCTCACCTCTTCTCATGATACAGCCAGGGAGAAGCAACAGGACACAGGCAGACAATCACACATAATATTCCTTATCTTCTAGAAGCACAGAACTGGAACTGCTGCCTCATCTCCTCAAGGTCATGCCAGCCTTGAGGCAACAGCATTATTAAAAAAAAAAAAAAAAAAAAAAAGGGGCCTGGTGCAGGGAAGGCACTTTAAGTTCTAAATCATATGCTATATTTTAAGTTTTTCTTCCACCAGCACATTTGACAAGTTACATTTAAATTAGAGGCTGCAGTGGAGCTGTATGGTGACCTTTCCTAACCTAAGAAGTAACATTGCCTTGTACAGATATTGGCATTAAAAGCGTCTGACAAGTTCAATTTCTTAAACACTCAAAGTACCGAAATATCCCATCTCACCATATTTCATTAAAAACTGAGAACAAAAAAAAAAAAATCTATGTTCACACAAGCATAACCCAGGCATTAATTTCTACAACACAGTTCACCACTAAACTGTCTCCCTTATTTAAGGAAAAAGATACTTTCCTATGACTTCCTTTACCCACTTTCACATTGCCACAGGCAACAAAGTGCCCCAGCATATAATATGCATACATAGCATACAATTATATGTATAATACAGCCCTGAGCCATTCTAGGAGTTATCAGCTCCCAAGGACAAGTCAAGAGCCTAGAATCAGACAAGCTCAGACCATATCCCAGCTCTGTACTTTTTCAGCAGTGAAAAGGCTACTGTGGTAACATGGCACCCATCACTAGAGCCAGAAACAACTGAGATACTCCCTTTTAGAAAACATAAAAGAAACCAAGGTTAAATAATCAATCCAGAGTCATTCATTTTTTTTTTAATAAGGTATGTGTGCACACACACAAATGGATATACCAATTTGGAAATTCTGTAATACAGTTCAAGGTCAAGTTAAAGAATAAATATATAGATCACCCTTTAAAGGCATGTTCAGACCAATTTAGACACTATTTTATATTTAAAGGACACAAATTTATTTTAACCCCTATTAAACCTCATGTCTTCCTAGAAGCCCAAACACTACACTGTTGTACCAGGTTGTGAACAAAAAAGGAAATAAAATTAAACAGCACAAATGATGAAAGGTAAAGCATTTTCAAATTCTAGCACTTCAAATTATTTACAGAAATGTGCATTTTCACAATACTTCTTGGTCACGATTTCAAGGCAGTGAAGAATTAGGCTCTAGGTTATCATCACTCAATTGAACAGAGCAGGAACTGGGTTGATATTTTATGTAACTTTCTGAAGGCAATTACAAAGCAGAGTTGAAAGCATATGTCAAGTCACACAAGTTTCAGCTTCACCTGCAGTATATAAAGACCACATTCAGCACTTACATTATGTGAGATCTTGTATGCACACTTTAAAAAAAAACAATTGCAACTAACTTTCAATTCAGAAATGCTTTTAGAAGAACAAAATTACAATTTCTAACCAAAAAGCCCTCTGCAGCATTACTTAGCTGTGCTTCACTCATTGCATTATTCACTTTGAATGTCCACATTTACAAATCCTTTTGTTCTTGTTATACTGTCAGCTCACTTGATCTTTTCAGGTTTTCCCCCATAGCACTTCTTGAAGCTTTTCATCTACTCCAGTGCAACAAGACAATAACATCATGTACAATATGTAGTAGTAGCTGGCACGCTGTTCACGGTGACACTGAGGGAGCCATTAACTTTGAAGATCTCCATAAGCCTAACACGTATATCTACATAACATCTACATAAGGTAATCAATACAAGTGAACTGATCTGTTGTTGGGAGTCAGGAATTTGAAAAAGTGATTCCCATGAGTGCCCAGCATCTGCTGCTGGATTTCAGTCAGGAACAGCAGGAGCAGGGCCACCTTTGCAGGAGTCACAGCAGGATGGACATCTCAGAGAACAAGGCTGGACACAAGGTAGGATTGAGGTGTGGTGTGAAGCAGAGACAAGTGTGGGCATCACCTCCACACAGCCCAGGCACTGCTGTTGCTGGGATGAGCCTTATCAGGCCAAGCCAGGGCCCCTGAGGAATTGTGAGGACTGACCACTTTCCAAGTTTTTTCTCTTTCCTTTATACCTTTTTTAAAAGCACAGAATTCTTTCTCATTGGTATTCTACAAGGAAAAAAAAACAAACTACAGACAAAATAAGACAGTGATACAACACGGGCATGTTTTTGGCTCCTCAAGGTGAAAGCACAGCCATGCCAGGGTCCCATGGCTTCTACTACACCTCTGCTTTTTAACATATGGAGCTCAGCACCCAGTGATGCATGACTGCTTCACAGAACCACAGAATGGTTGGTGTTGGAAGAGACCACTGGAGGTCATCAGGTCCAACCTTCCTGCTCACACAGGGTCCTCTACAGCACGTTACTCAGGATTGAGTACAGGCGGCTTTTGAGTATCTCCAGTGAGAGAGAGTCCGCAACCTCTACGGGCAACTGCTCCAGTGCACACTCACCTGCACAGCAAAGAAACTCTTCCTCATGTTCAGGTGAAGCTCCCAGTGCATCAGTTTCTGCCCATTGTCTCTTGTCCTATTGCTTTGGCACCCCAGAGAAGAGACTGGCTCCATCCTCTTGGTATCCTCCCTTCAGATACTTAAATATATTGATGAGGTCCCCTCTCAGTTGTCTCTTCTTGAGGCTGAACAGGCCCAGCTCTCTCAGCCTTTCCTCACAAAAAAGATGGTCCAGTCCCCTCTTCACGTTTGTAGCCCTTTGCTGGACTTGCCCCAGGAGCTCCGTATCTCTCTTGTCCTGAGGAGCACAGAACTGGACACAGCACTCCAGATATACCCTCACCAGGGCTGAGTAGAGGGGCAGGATCATCTCCCTCAACCTGCCTGCAATGCTCTTCCTAATGCACCCCAGGATCTCATTGTCTTCTTGGTCACAAGGGCACTGCTGGTTCATGGACAGGTTGTCCACCAGGATCTCCAGATCCTTCTCCAGAGAGCTGCCTGCTGCAAACACAAATGCGACTGCCCATGGTCAAAGTACAGCTTTTTTCACCCTATTACTATGTTAAGATGCTGTATTTGCAACCCTTTAATTAATATAATTGTATGTGAAAGTCCACATCTGATTCGCACAGTCCTCTCTTAAGAAACAAACCAAAAAAACCTACACAGTTTTTTCTTCACTGTCTTCCCAGTCTACTCCAGATGCAAGCAGGAAGTCAACCCTACAATACTACACAGACTGAAAACAGTTTGCCCTCTGAACTTTTCTCTAAGCACATGTTTGTGATGTATCAACCAGAAGTGAACCCAGCTTAGCCTTATAAAGAAATTTCAGCTACACTTAGCTGAGAAGAGTGAAAGCAGATTTTATGTCATTAAAAAAAAAAAACACCACAAAAACAAACAAACAAAAACCCTAAGCCTCCAGCCTAATTAAGACAGCCTCCAGCTAAGAACCTCACCAATTACTATCTGAAGAGTACTGTCAGCTCCTCCCTCCTCTGGGCAGTTTGCTTTATTATCAGGGCTAACTCAACCCAGCCTGCAGCCATACACCAGAAATCTAAATCCAAATGTACGTCTTCAAAAAAATCAATGGTCTCTAAATTTTAACTTTCATGTTCAAAGATGCTGTTTTCCCACAGCTGTTTTTCTGACAATAGCCATGCTTGCAGCAATCTGGACTCCTCAGCAGCAAAAGTGATAAAAATTGAAAACAGTTTTTGCCAGCCTTTCTCTCACTCTGCCACACACAAGGAGAAAATCAGCAGTCTTCAACTTCTTGTTTATGGATAAGATGGCCTATTAAGCCTTTGAAAAATATTACCAAAAATATGCTAAAAAGAGAGGGTACATTCTCTTCTCACTGATTTTTTTCCTTTTTATGTTTTATTTTTTATTACAGAACTTCTGCTTTTCCCCTAAGAAACATAAGCACACTGGATTAGATAGGCAGCTGCTGACAAAATACACTGAATCACAGTAAGAGTTCTCTCTCTTGCTCTTATCTGATCAGGCTCCTCACTCTCCCGAAAACCAGAAGCTGCAAAGAGATAAGGCTCCCATATGTCATGAAAGGATGAGTGAACTTTAAGGGGGAATAACCAATTAAAAATATGCTCTCAAAATCAAGAAAATATTTTTTTCCAGCTTACCTTTTTAGAGTTTCTCATACAGAACTGTAATTAGAAAATTTCAAAGAATACCACCTTTACATTTTAATCCATAAATACTGTCAGCATTTAATTTCTATGTATGTTTAAATTCAATGAAAGCATCTGAGCAGTAAATTAAGACATTCCCCTTAGTATTCTAAGACACCTTGATTGCTGGCAGAAAAGACCAGTTGAAACAAGACTGTTGTAAGAAACCTCTTACAGACACAAAACCTGATGTGTTTCATAGAAATGAGCACATCTAGAAGTCCTTATAGACTCTGGGGTTTATACATAATAGAGAAAGAAAGAAGTACATTAGAAGAAATCCTGCAAAACAAACTATTTCTTGAAAATATCACCTGGATTTAACAAACTAATACAAGGTCATATTTCAACTCCTATTCTGCATCGTAATAAATAAATTGTAAACTTAATATGCAAAATTTGTAATGCAAAACATTTCTTGCACATGTGAGATAAAATGAGATACTTTTTTAAAATAAGGAGAAACTGAATCACAGAAAACAGAATCAGCTAAATGAATTCCCATGGAGATATATATCAGGACTGCTCAGCTGAAATATAATTTTGGGTGACAATAAGTGAAAATTACCTTTACGCTATGTAATTAATATATTTTAAGGGCAGCTTATAATTGGCACGTAGCATTAATATCAAATCATGAGAGATTTAGTGCTTTAGCACACAATCATAGAGCAAATTACAATTTCATGTCATTAATACCTAGTAATTTTTTTCTAATTTGTGAAATACAACTTTTCACATGCCTGAGAAATCATATAACCACATGCCTTGCTTAACTCATAATTACCTATTAGGAAAAATCTCTACCTGATCTGCTAGAATATTTAGATCAAATAGGTCATTATTAAGGTGACAATAGGGAAGAGATGGAAAAATCACTTACGCTGAATTCAATTTATCTCCATTAATATTAAGTTGATATTTCACATCCATTACATAAATCTCTCTAAAACTGCACTGGGAAGAAACTTGTCTTCATGTTCTTTTTCTGGTTAATTATTACCTCATTAAACACGGACTTGGGCATGCCATGCAAGTTGTATGTACTGGAAGGCAACATATGACCTATCATTAAGCTAATCCTGTTCACCAAGGTGAATACACTAGCCAGAGGATCCCCAGGCCCTGCCTAGGATATCCTCTGCTTTTCACTGGTGTAGCTCAGTCCAAGCACTGCACAATTCACCTCTACTCCTCCTTCAGAAGTAAATCTACATAATCAGTGAAATAACTTTCCAAGGAGGAACAGATATAACACCCATCTGAATGGAGCAGAGCCAGGAAGACTGGAGCTGAGACCAAAACTCCACCATCTTCACCAGTTCCTTTCTGGGAAACACTGGAGCTACACATGGCACATCACCACCATGCCCAGTGGGTCAAGACTCTGCAAGTATGTCCTCCCCTGAGCCTGATGAGGGGGACGTAAGGGCTACACACAGGGAGCCACGCCACAGTCAGCAGTGACAGAGTGAAGGTCTGGCCCCACCCTGGATACCAGGGCACTGCTCCCCTGCATGGAGGGGCAGAGAAGGAAGTCTGCTTTCAGTCAGTGAAGTATACCTCCCAACACACCTAAAAATCCTTCAAACCTTTGGTTTGGACATCAAATTGTAACTGAAGTTACTCTGAAAATAGTTTCCTAGTAGATCATCCCAGACCTTCTGCCTTCTTGCAAGTGCTGAGCATTGCAGTACTATCAACAATACTCAGTCTGTTGTCTTTTTTAAAGAACCAAGTATAAACACTCCCAGCAGCTGCACTTAATGTTCAAATTTTTGCCAAACAAATTCCTCTTTATTTGTGGGAAAGCAGTTTTGTTCACACTGGGAGAATTCAAGAGCTCTAAAGGACCTCATTCCTCCTCTTTCTGAGGTACAAGCTCACAGGGAGCCCCATGTTGAAGCATAGGAGCTCAACACTTTTCTCACTCTACAACTGGCAGGATGAAGTATGGACACACATCTGGGCCAGGGAACAAGCCAAGGCTCTTTTGCCTCACTCTGACATAGAACAAAGAGAGGACCAGTTCTAGGACACTCCCTTTTTCTCCTTTTTAGGGTAACTGGGATCCTGAGGAAGGCCGGGATTTTCCATTTCTACTACTCTTACAGACATTTCCTAAAGGTGCAGTGCCCTTCCATAACTAAGTGCTTCTCCTGTGGCAAACTTGCCTCAAAACATCCTACAGGTATGTCTACGTTTCTACACAGTACTAGGGCAGGGAACGAGCTCTGGGCTCCTGATCTCCCACAGTGCTTAACTGCTAGTTTGCTCCCAGGTTCTCTTTTGTAGAGCTCCAAACACAGTTCTCTACCATCAGCACTCGTTCTCAAGAGTCAGCATGTATCATCTTACACAGGGTTGGAGTTCTTTCTTCTTATCTATGTCTGCATCAGTCTCCCAATACGTTCTGCAACACCATACAGCTTCCCAATGTGTCCCAAGTCCTACAATGTACAACCTCATCCTTCCGGTGGGCTGCAGGACAATCTCACTTTTTTTTTTTTTAAACACCGTGCTTGAAAAAAAAAACATCCACAACAATCACTGTATCTTCAGGCCACAGAGGTACCAGCTGAGGGCAAGAGGGGTCTCAGACCCCTCTGGCCAAGAACATGCAGTATGAACACAACCATCTTTTAGAACAAACTAGCTCTCAGACATGAGTCAATCCAAGTTACTTGGCTTCCTGCAGCTAGACACAAGTTTAAACTCAGCCCCTGAGTAATCTAATGTGTAGGTGTCTGTAGGTACTTCTCATCAGTCACTTGCTGTTCCAAATCATGTATGTTGGTTAATAAAGAAAGTAAATATTCATGGTTTAGTGGTCTAAGCAAAATATTGCTAACCAGGGATCACCAAAGCCTCACACCGCCTCCAAAAAGGGTGCTCTCCATGGCCTTGAGCAAGTTTCTCTCCATCTGCAACACCTGCAGTAGTGCTCACACTGTCACTGTCTAACAGACAACACTCAGGATGGACATTTCCAGTTGTTCCATTTGTGTGAGCCACTGGTAATCTGCCTCAGTCACCCAGCAGGTGATCAGACTGCTTCTTGATAAGCCATAGAAGCAGATTACTTTCCTCCCCCTTCCCCAGCTTGCCACGCACTCCATTTTGATTTTATATATTTCTAAATCTGCAGATATTCTTAGATATCCTAGAATGATGAAAATGCTGTCTGGATCTGGTTGTTACATCCAGGAAACACAGGGGTGCAAGTCAATATAAAGTAATTTCTGGCATCTAACTTTGACTATGTCCTGACTTCCTGAGATAATCAGAAGGAAAAATGGAATGGAGATGGAGGTAGTGAATATTGACACATGAATTTTTTGCTCTGTGAAATCAATTGTTAAAATGGACACTTCCATACTAAATTTACTTTTAATGGACCAGAATGATGTTATACCAGGAAGAAACTGCTTCCAATACATCTACTCCTCTTCCAAATAATTCAGAAAAAAAAAAAAAAACCTGCAGTGTTCACTGGTAATCAATCTCCCTTCCAATAAAATAATACTGCTGTGAGCACAAGGCCTCTTGGAAAGGCTCTGAGCCAACATGCTGTTACCAAGGATAGCTACAAAGAATGTGATGGCAAGTATATGCTGAATATTTAACTAAAGCAAGTGTCAGTGCTATATAAATTTAGAAATGCAAAGAGATAGCTGTAGCTCAACTTTGAACTTCGTGTGAATTGGTGATCCCAAACTACAGCAGTAATTATTCAGCACTATCAGCCTGCAAGGAGGAGCAGTTACAAAGCTGAAGCTGTAACTGTTTTGTTGTTCTGCAACAATGTCAACTTAATGGCCAGAATCATTCCCTGTGGAAAATGGGCTACTGTACTGATAATACAGAACTTGAGGGTAGACTTCTAATCCATTCTCCAATATAAATCTTCTACTGGATCAGTTAAGGTGTGCATCCTGTTCCTTGAATCCTGGTCCATCAAATTCACCATGTCTGAAAGTGCCTTGCCTTTATATACCATAGAAAATACTAATTGCAACTACAGTAAGCTACTTCTAGGGCATGAGCTTCACTTTGTATTTTACATTGTACCCGGTAAACTGAAAACAACTGAAGAAAATTGATTCAAATATAAAACTGAATGAGAAGATGCACAAAATAATGGATGCTATAATACAGACTGACAAGAAAATATTAACATTTAAAAAAAAACAACTAAACAAACAAAACATAGGTCTCAGTGCTTGATAGATTCCAAATTCAGATTTACTCCACCTAAACTCCCTGTTCCCAATAGAGCTTGCTGAAATGAAGTTCCCTTCAAGCAATCTTATGCAAGTTGATAGAACCAATCCAGCCCTGCATTGATCAGCAACCGCATAATCTCATTTAAAATGCCCCAAAGTGCTGAGAGTTCTTTCCAGTTGTTCATTCTCAAGAGGATGGAAAATTGCAAGTACCCTGCAATCAAATAAAATGGGAAATTTGCTACCTAAAAGCACAGGTGTCCTTGAAGACATGGCACCAAGAAATATCCTTGGTGCAAATGAACACAACTGGTTGCATCCCACCTACTTCAAGGACATGATGCAATATACTATGATTTCACTGCTCTGCTGTTTATCACAAGAGCACACAGCCTTTTCAGATGCAAATTACACACAAATCGCTTCGGTAATTGCAATGTGAAAAGCACTTAAGCCACTTCTGAATTAGCTAGATGAAGTCCACACACCACACATCCACACAGTTCAGCAAAGCCTACAAATCCCACTGCTGTGGTTCATTTAATCTGAACTTCACAATGCCATAACTGGACTGCTACAAATACCAGTATAGGCTACATACACTATAAATACTAATATACTTGACTACTGCTACTGTTATACTAAAATATTCCTGTAAAGACAGTTGGTTTAATTGAGCTAATACATGTCTCTGCCAGATTGCTCTTACACTGACTAACACAATCTAAAACTAGTTGCTCATCTGTGACACAGGAAAATAGTATTTTCTTTTACAAAATTATAAATTAAATCACAGTGATATTAAGTAACCTCCCACATTCCCACAACAAATGACAGAGCAATAAATTGGACATCTAAACCCTGACTTTCAAGCCAGTAGTTATCATTTGCTCAACACATATCCCCATAGCATCATAGGCCTGTCGTGTAAGGATTTTTAACTACCCTATGAACCTTTCACTGCTGATGCCAGGTCCTATAAGCACAATAAAAAAGATGAAATGTTGTTCTTAACCATCAGGGTAAGGTTTCTAGTGTGTAACTGAAGATTCCTGCAAAAGTGCAGCATTAATTCCTCCTCACTGCCTCATGGTGCCCACCACCCCTGTGCAGGCAAAGGGCAGTACCTGTGCTGCTGGGTCTAGGAACACACAGCTGTTTCCAGCATGACAATGCAGAGCTCCTGGGATTTCAGAGTGTCAGAACCTTATTGCTCACTGAAATTTTAGTCTTCTTCTCCTTCCTTCTTTCCACATTCTTTGCCACCCGCCGCAGAGATGTTAAAAAATAGTATGAGATCTGATGCAACATAAGTGGGTAGCAGCAGTCTCTGTTAACTCCACAATCTTTATAGAGCTTGACAAGCAACAAGAAAAACACAAATTAGCTCCTCTTCATAGATAGAGCACAACAACAGAAATTAGCTCATTCCTCAGTCACCACAATATGCTGGAAACACTAACTGAAGTAATCATGGAAAGACCTTTCATGGTAAAATTTATATAGATTAAGAAAACACTGTGGATACACTAATATCATCCTTTATAAGCTTTAAAAGCTACTATATTACTGAGGAAAAGTTGCAATCAAACAGTTTAGAACTCTCCATGATACATCTATGATTATCTTTTCAAGGATATAAAGATACACCAAATTTTTCAAACCACTCTAGCCACCTCTAAACCCCCATAAATCCACTACCACCAAAATGCAAGCATTGCTCTCAGTCACCAGACAGAAAATTAAAAGATGAAGAATGGAGGCAGAAATCGCAGGAAAAACCTAGGTTTAGAGATGGAGGAGCATAATAATTCAATTCAGAATATGAAGACACATGCAACTACATATAAGTGCTCAAAGATGCGAAGAGGAACTTTTGTTGCCTGAGGAAGTCAGATGTGTAACTCCACTGGAATAAAGTGACTGACCAGATGCTTCTGAAAAAAGCCATCACCGCATACAGCCACACAGAAGTTTCTAAAATTTGCTTGGCCAGCACAGCTCTGTTCAGCTTGTCTCATGCAGACCAAGCTGCAGGTGAACAGGGTTAAATGTAGTATTACACCTTCAGCAACAGCACAGGGCCACCATGCTGCTTGATACTTCACAAGGCAGAGTGCTATCTTACACCACACTGGGGACAGCAGTTCTAAGTCTGACTTGAAGAAACACCCTTCCAAATCATCAACATCATTTTCTTATTCTACACAGGTTTTCTTTGTAATTATAATGCCATAGTGTGAATTGATATAGATGATAATGTAGCCATTAAGATTTGAGAAGAGTCCCAGGAGGAAACAGGAGCACTTCAGTTCTGACAATTAAGTGCAATATTTGTTACCTGAAACAGCCCAGGGCTGCTCAGTGAAGTGGACCTGTTTGTTCCTACAATCTCCCCTCTAGAGAACCAAGAAACTGAAGCTCCAGGTAACGAGCACAAACAATGCAGTAACCCATCTTAAGGGCAAAACAGTACTCTTGTAACATTGGGCATGGGAAGAGCAGTTCGCCCTTATTCTGCTGCCACTGTACAACTGGAGCATTTGATTTAGATATCAAAGGTATACCCAGCCAAAGCCCCCGCATTAGTTATCCCTCGTTCTTGAAAAGCCAAAGACTCATATCATTATTGAAGAAAGAAAAAAAATCATCACCCCACAACACCAATGTATTTCTGTTAGGAAGCCTGAGCCATGGCACTGCAAGATCCCAAAGTTTCACCACAGACTAACATAGCATCCCAACACACCATGTTAAAATGACATGCTGCAGCTATTTTCTCTTCCTGCTACTCCACATATATTAGCTTCTTCTCTTTCTCTGCCATCTGTTAGTTTGCTGCAGTCTGCTGGGACAGGACTGCCCTCTCCTTTTCTCCCCTTCTTGCCTGCTCGAATGGATGACAACAAAGCCTAGCATTTCCTGTCCATACATTCAGCTTTCCTCAGCTGCCTCAGAAGCATTAACAAAAGCAGAGTTACTGCCACAAATGAAAAGTGCTCTGCTCACCTCCACCGTACCGTGTGCTCACCAGAATTACATGCTAGACACTGAAACAGCTTGTAAGCGGTTGGCAAGGAAGTAACTGCTGCTTTAAGAGGACACACCTTTTCCTCTTATCCAGGGGCATCATTGATTAAAACAGGTATCTGTACTACCTGCATCACAGGAACTGTCAGAGAGAAACTAAGGTAAGCAGCATTGACAATTACTCTCTGCAGCAACCTACCGCAACTTTTCTTAGAAGGGAAGGGTAGCAAGGAAAAAACCAGAAAGATCAAGTGAACAGCAATCTTCTATTACTGTAAACCTCGATAAGGTTAAAGATGAGTAGCAAATCATCGTTTTTCCCTCTAATATAGTTCAGAATGGGAAAAAGAAGGGCTTTCTAATCCATCACCCTTGTAGCCAGTTAGGAAGGAAATTGGAATGTTTGTCATCAATTGTTCTTCCAGTCAGGTCATTAGAAAAAGGAACGGCTCATCTAAAAATAAAGTCAATATTGGCGGAGTCTAAACAGTTTCTTCAGCATTTCATGCACACATGCAAGCAATGAACACTATTATTATGTGCTTGTAACAATATGCCCCCCAGTCAATAACTGCTCTTCAACATCTGACCTCTTTTTAAAGCAGATTTATAAGAAAGTGAACGTGTTCCAAATCAGCTGGTGAGAAAGTATTATAGATCATAACCCCACAGTAAACAATTCCTTGTTCTTCTGATCTGCAAGATTAGGCTAAATCTGGCATTACAAAAAAAAAAAATTAAAACAAAAAAGGAAACTTATGATATCAAATATAATTCTACTCAAAAAATCCCACACTAACAGCTCATACAGCACTTCCTCCAGAAAGACAGAGGAAAAGTAGCATTCTTTGGGGTAGGAAACCACCAATATCTGCTGCAACATGCCAACACAAAGGCGAATTTACAGTATGACTTTATTGATCAAAGACAGATTTTCCTGCTTTCCAATCCCTACACACTGGCAGTCAGCAAATAAAATTCAATCAAGAGCAAATGATGCATATCTTTCATTTCAGGGCAGCATCATGCAGCACACTGGCTACCACTGGGATACAGTTCTGCCAAGTTCCTTACAGGTCAGCTGAAGGAAGCCCCGACTTACCTAGGCCGTCCCAGCGAGGGCAGACGGGACGCCAAGCTCAGAGCCACAGGCGTAGTCAGCTCGTCTGAGCGGCAGCCCTGGCTCCTATTATGTCTGCAGCGTACAAACGGCAGCGTGCTGTTATTTATACAAAAATCAGCATCTTCCTCGGGAAAAAAAAAAAAAAAAAAAAAAAAAAAAAAAAAAAAACACCAACCAAACCGAAAACACTTGAAGCTTCTTACTGGCCCTGCAACACTCCTATACTTATGCCATCACATCTAGTGACATCACATCTAAGAAGATGCTTTCAGTGTCACAGATTAAGATTCTGGGAGGAGAGTGCCTGGCAGCTTTACTCTCACACACCAATCTGTCTTCATGCAAACGCACTTCGCCGGCGGATGCAAGTGTATTATTGCAAAACGCTACCGAAGCGAAACAGTTTCCAAGTTTTCCCACAGGGCACCAGCTCCCCCTTCAAGCTCTACCCAAACGCTTGCTCCACCTCGTCCTTCCCCGAAAAGACCTGCGGTTTCTCGGCAGCACAACTTGTCCTGCGTCCCCACCGAGCTCCGGCTCCCCGTGCGCTGCCCTCACACCTGCCGGGACACCGCGCCCCCTGAGCCGCGCCCCGCGGGGCGTGGGCACCCCCGCACCGCCCGGACAGCGCCCAGGCACCTCCTGCGCCGGCAGCCGAGGCCGGGCCCCCTTCCTCGGGACCCCGGGGGAGGGCGAGCCGCAGCCGCGGTGCTCTCGGGGGTCCGCACGGCCCGAGCAGGGCACGGCCTCCCCCCGGCCGGGCACACACACGGAACACGCAGGCACAACCCACGCCCTGCACCTGTCCGCTACTGCCGACGGGGAGCGAACTCCCACACCGGGGGCTCGGGGCTCCGCTCTCCGCGGCGGGACCGGCACCGGGATCCCGCTGCCAGGGCACAGCCGAGTGACAACCGCAAGCCACACAGACGCAGATAAGCAAGGAAAAGACGGCGAGAAGAGCAGCCCACTCCCATTACCTTAGCAATCGCGCCGCCGCCGTCCCCCGCCGCCCCTTCGCCTCTCCTCAGAGACGGGGAAGCGCCCGCAGCATGGCGTGAGCCTGCGGGCGGGGCCGGCGGTCAGCCCGGGGCTCTCGGTGCGCCTCTTCCAAAAACCGCCCGTTCTCCTCAGCGTCCCTCAGGCTGCGGCGGGGACGGCGGCCGGGGCCAATCTGTCGCGACCAGAGCGCCGCGGGCACACCGCGCCCAGCCCGGCCCGGCCCCTCGCTGCCGCCCCCCGACCCTCCGCCGAGCCCGCGCCGGGCGGGCGGGGGCGGGGACGGCCCCAGCCCCAGCCCCAGCCCCGCCGCCGCAGCGCCCGCTGCGGGCGGCCCGGGCGCGCCGCCCCCGCCCGGCCCTGGCGCCGCTTTCCCCCGGTGCCGAGCCGGCTGCCCTTTGGCGGTGACGCGGGGGAACTTCAGCCCCCGTGTCCCGCCACCCCGGCCGCTGCTGGGGCACGCGGCGCAGCCCCGAAGAAAGGCACGGAGCCGAAGGCAAGCCTTGGATCTCCCTTGCAGACTTGTTTTTGTGTTGAGTCGCACAGTTAAAGTGTTTGGCAAAAGTCCTCCATCTGAAACCGGGAAAGACTCATCTCTTGGTCATGTTCCTCCAACAGCCAGGATTCCCTAACTAAAGCCTGGGCTCTGCACACCCTTATCGATATTAACAGGCACCACAACTCCAACAAAAGAGCTTGGAGACCCAGCTCTTTTACACAGACCCGTCCCATGGGCAAAAGACATTGCTGTTGGCTAGGATGAGTTTCCACGTGTTAACTTCGCAGGCAAAGTAGCTTGCATACTTCTTAAGGGTATTTATCCATCGATTTCTCTCTTGGATGAGATTTTTATTCCTTTTTCTCCAGAAGGCAAGTTAAGCCCACCTTGCCCCAAACTGACCCTCAAGTCTCAGAGCCCTGTGCTGGGATGCACTAGGCTCACAGACCATTGACAGGAGGCAGCCATGCCATCTCTGTGCCAAAGTTTGTGAATTTCCAAGGTTTGGTTCCCACAAATCAGACTCATTATTGCTGCTGAAACTCTTCACAATGAGGTTGTCAGCTGCACAGAGTAAAGGCTCCTTTACCCACCTGTGTAGCCTGCCTTAAAAGCCCTTGTGTGGTGTCTCTCTTCCCTCCATTTCCTAACATCTTGGATCTTACCAAAACCAGGTTTATATTTCATAAGCCTGCTGACTGACACCAGAAGCTATCATGTGCAGGGATGTGCTGTTATTTTATGGCTGTAGTCCGCCCAGCACAATTTCTGGTGGTGTCTGGTACACTACACTGCCACAGTAATTCAAATATTAATAAGAAAAAAAATATGTATATATGGTTTAACTGTGCATCACTTCCAATTTTACTGGATCCATAGGTCCACCTTGACTGTTACTGGCTACTCCTTCCTTAGTCTTGCAAATGCCAATTTCTGTCTTGCAGAGTTTGCACATGCTTCTTCAACACTGACTATACATTTATTTCGCATTCAAAATTGCATCTTAGTGGCAAAATTCTACAGTCATGCCTCACATGAGCTCATTGACCCTTACTAGACTTTACAGGGTGTTGATTCAATTGATTTGGTTCAGATTTCAGCTGTGGGCAATTAAAATCTTCTGTGGGAGGTTAAAACATTTTGATCTTGGTGGACCTTCCCTGATTGTTTTGTTCAAAGAGAATGCACCTCTCAAACATCACAGCATATTTTTGAGATACTTTTTTGAAATAAAATTAATCTAAAAAAAATTTCCCTTTATATCAAGTGTGAATTTAAACTAATTTTCATTCCCTTTGGATTAACCCAAGCATGTTATATATTATTTGCCACACAACGCTGTCCGGCAAAGGGAGGAAAGAGAACCTATGAAATAAAGGTATCTTTTTTTGGAGATTTTCTCAGCAAAGCATTTTAAATCACTAGTTATATCGAGTTATGCTGGGGTATGACTACATGTAATATCAACAATGAAATATTTCAGTGTCTTATATCAGGTCTGTTCAGGAAAAACTGTTTCAAGACTACTCTACACAGTCTTTGTTCTCACAGCTCTCTCAAAGGAGTGTGCATGCTATAGCCAACAAATCTAAGTGCTTAAATATATCAGGTTAACTCAGACTAAAATGTAAGTTCTACAGAAATGCTGTTTTCAAAGTACAAGATAGATAGAAAATATTTCACATGTGTATTAACATAACAATCCAAAGAAATTACCAATATGTTTTCTGGAAGTATATACAGCCTGAGTATTATCATACTACAGTAGTACGACCATACTACATGATGTTGAGAAAGGAAGCTGAATGGAAACATTAAAGCAAAAATGACCTCCATGCTTATTTTAATCATGCTCAACAGAAGAAATTATAACCAAAGAGTACAAATAAAAGAAAAGACAAATGATAAATAAATCCAATTTAAATGGTATTTCAAGTTTGGATAATATTCCATGCCCTATTTCTCCATTTTATACTATACTTAAATGAATCTTTGCCTACTTTTCTCAAGTAACAATGATTCTTTGGTCCCTTAAAGTAATAAATGGTATGAAGAAAAATGGCATAGTAACATTTTTTTTACTTTCATGCATTAACTACTAAAATAAATGATACATAATTAAAACCCAATAAAACCAAGCCAGCTTTGTATTCACAATGATCCTTCCACTGAAAAAAATGTAGTCAGACTTGGTTCATCACAGCAATTGTTTCTCAGTTTAGCCTCTTTCCCAGTGAGAGAATCCAGCAGTTTGATGAGTATGATTAGAGATGCAGAAACAGTTCTGTTTAGATCAGTGGGATACCTCAAGTTGATGTAGAACTAAACACATGCAGCAATGTTTGCAGAAAAAGACCTTGCATTGAAACACCACTATGCTCAGTAAGCACTGGAGAAGAATGCATGGGGAGTGACTGCCATGCATTTTTCTGGCCAGGAGGGCAGAGTTTTATTGTTCGCTTTCCTCTGTATTATATGACGAGATCTAAAGGCCAGAAGAGAGCACCATGGTCCACACCAGCTATGGAACATCACCTGTCCTTAATGATACATCATTAAAAATGAAGAACCTGAGCTAGATTTTAATTTTTACTAACATTTCCTATTGAAAATATTTGGTCAGCTTTTCCTTATCCCAGAGGTTGATTTCAATGACAAAGCCCACACATTTTATAAAATTATCTCTTCTATTGAAGACTGCAGCAGAAGAAAACTTCCCCCAAACCTAGTAATGCTCTCCCAAAGCTGTATTATCCTCATTGCTGTAAAGAAGTCCTTTTATCAGCTCCAAAATGTACAGTTTTGAACACCTGCATATCGTGGCTGACACTGGAGTTACACATGCTCACGGAGCTTGTGCTAACTCTTACTCACAGCTCAACAGTGGGAGTCTCCAGGGTATTCCAACAGCTTCTTTACACGGCAAAGAGTCACAGCACAGCATGTTCCCCTGTGATCATCTGAAAAAAGGAGGAGTAGATATCGCTAACTTTCTGCCAGTAGCATCCTCCTCTCCTGGTGCTTGAAAAGACAAGCAGAAGCTGCTGCCGCTGCTGTGGTTGCAGCGCTCTGAGGCAGGGCCAGTGTTTTCCTTTCAGTTTGCAAATCAACAGCATTGTTGGTCGAATGAATAAGTGTTACCCCGTAGCACTTACTTCATAAATATTCAATAGCTGTTAATTACAAGAAAAGATGGAGCTGCTGGCTCGAGGTGGACTCTGAGACATCACTAAAGCAGTGCTTTATCTCATGAAGGCAATAAAGAGGAGTAAGTGTCTCTCTCTGGCAGAGGGCATGAAAAAAGCAAAGAGGTTTTCAGAGTTGTTCAAGGCAGGTTCTATTTTTTTATAAAATGTTTAATTTAACAGTGACCTAGTTTTACAACAGCTTTCAGTGTCTTGGCTTTTCTTATCTCCTGTGTCTTAGCCTACATCATTAGAAGAGCAGAGCAATAGGCTTTACAGATTTTGTTAAAGCAAACTAAATAAGGCCTTGCTGGGTGGATTAATTCTTCTCTCCTATTTTGTTTCAGGCAGTCGTTATGTTACAGTTTCTTTGTAGTTTTAAAGAGGTTTTAGCACATCTTTTATGGCACCTATTATAGATTTTTTTTTTAATGTCAGCTCAAAGTCCCTAGCTTATTTCATGGTACATTTTTGAGTATCATGCTGCAGAGGCACTCTTGAATTCCTCAGCCTTTTTACAGAAGGATCCTTTGTTTTGTAAACATTCAATTAACTGTATGAAATTGGTGGCTAGCTTGACTAGCAAATTTAGACATTTACAGGCAGTACAGAGTCATGCCAGCTTTCATCAGGAACAAGTTGTGGGAAGCCATTAATTTTACTTATCTTACTTCATCTACCAGAAGAAAAAAATATTGTGTATCCTGTCATTGTGACCAATAAATGCAGGTCAAGTGATGCTTGCTCCCTTTTTCACTGTGCTCTACATCCGCTGCTTTCAGATACTGTTTCATGGTACCCCTCTGTGATCCCTAGGTTGTCTTTATGGAAGAGTGCTTTAAAGACCCCTAAATCTCTATTGTGTGTGTTGTGTTCCATATGGATTCAGCAGAAAAATGGAGCAATTAGAAAAATGATATTTCAGCCATGCAGCACCAAAACACACTAGGTCTGCAAAAAGACATCTCTTCCTTCCACCTCCATCTCAGAGATCCTCAGGAAATTTTATCCTTCCTCAAGTGTGAGGAGCCTTGCTGGGGCTGAGTCCTTCCTGCATACCCTTTAAGGAGGGAAGCACAGTGTAGGAGATGATGCCACATCTGCCAGGTTTATATGAATGTGAGTGCTTTCTCTACAGGGAGAATTTTCCTGTGGGGATCTCAGCCCGCAGAGGTTTCCATTGATCCATGTTAATGTGTTTCACAGAAATTGAACATGTCAGACTGAAAAACGCAAGTAATGTATACTGGCAGTTTCAGAGCCGTGACTTAAACAGTGTCAAGCCCAATGTGTACTTCTACACCTACAAGGATCATGCAAGCTAAAAGAACAAAGACAACTTAATAGGAACCGTTCAGAGGTAGTGTGTACTGGCCTTGTTGAGCTTCACGTAATTCGTCCCTTTGTGCAAAGGGATTTCAGCTGCCTTTGCAAACATGAAATTTGTGCCAACTCTAGTGCTTTTTAAATTTTGTGTAACTTACCACAAACTTCTTGGTGACTTGTTACCATCAGGGGAAAAAGCCATGGTGGTGAATTTCAGACATGGAAGAACTTGCATCCCACATCTAGGAAAATCACATAACCAAAAGTATTGAGATTTTTTTTTTTAATAAAGGTAAAGACAACAGAAGAGCATAAGTAGCCGCTCTTCTGTTCATTTTTATCAATAAATAACACAGTGGGAAAGTAAAATTCACAATCTTTGTAAATCCACCTAGGAAAGTCTGGAAGACCTTGTTTGCTGAAAATATTGAAAAGAGATTTGTGTAAGAATATTTGTTTTGCTTTCTCTTACCTGGAAGCCCAAAATGGACAAAGAGGAATACAACTAATCCAAAGAGGAGGAACTCCATTCCCTCAGTATCCAGGTTCTTGCTCAAACATAGCAGAGGCAATCCTTTTTTCTTCTGCCTTGGCAATCTGAACAAGTCAGAGCACCGGCTGAGTGAGGAAATTAGCATGGTCTCATACTTTCCTGTCTTGAAGAGAGGACTGTAGAGGGGATTTTAGATTCTTCTATAACATCTATAAATTGCTAAGATCTCTCCACATATTCTTCGAGTTCGTCAGGAGATCGATCAGTTTTTTATATCTATAAATGTTTATTCTTTTCTGTCCTTTACTCAAGAACAGCCTTCTGCCTGCATTCCATCTGAACTTGTAGTTTTCCTGAACGTGGTAGAGCCTCAACTTCGGCCATGTCAGGTAGCCAAATATTATGAAAACTCATGGCACTAAGTGGCAGAAATGTGTGAATTCCCGTAGAATTCAGGTTTTCCCCAGCTAGTCTTTACCTGCTGGTCTGGAAAAGCTGCACAAGTAGTACTTACTTTGAGTGCATCATAGCATTCTTCACTTTTTTCTTATATGATATTGCAGAAGTTTCCTTTGGACTTTTTTTTCCTGTTTGAAATACATTTTATGATGATTAATTACATAAGCTGTGATGGGAACTGCTGCGCAGTGGGAACGAGGAACCTGAAGTGTGGAGGAAGGCATGAAATATGTTTAAAAAACCCCTTAAATCCAGAAAGATACAGTATGTGCCTTTCATAACCCTGATTATATTTTTGTATGCTATATCCCTCTCTCACCAATATTTATCTGTGTCTTATTAAACTACGCATTTTTCACAGCAGAAAATACATCATCTCGTGGTTTTGAAAAAGCATTTACCATATGGAAGAAACTGCAAACACACCATGAACCATGTTTCTTTCCTGTACTTGAATGATTTATAGTACCCACCAACACAGTTCAAGTATTGAAATGCATGTTTCTGTGTTTCTGTATCTGTCTACCCATATATGTTCACTTTATGTACACAGACATTTTTACATACAAAATCTTTTCTCTAACAGTTACAAAAAATGTGCAGGGTGTTGATGTTTTCCCTAAATCAGATAATACCACTTCTCCCTCTTTGGCTAATTTATGTAGCTAAACATCACACTGCATGTTCTGGTTTTGGTAGGGAAGTTTAACATTTGACATGCTTTTGGTGAATATTCAGTTACTTCATTTTGTTTCTTTTTTTTTTTTTTTTTGCCATTAACATCAGTTATACTTGAGCAGTCAAATGTTCCTACATTTTGCATAAGAGAAGTCCTTAAACTCACCTTCAAATGCAAGTGACAATTAATATTTCTTTATTATATTGACGATAATTTTCAATTATTGTCCCAGCTTGTCTACTGCTGTGAAAGTACTGCACAGGGAAGAGATCTGACTGAGTCTGGGTCAGCTGTACAGCATTCACTAAATTGAGTGGGTGGCAGAAGGGCTCAAAAACAGATATTAGCCTAGGAAATCTGATTTTTCTAGGCTCACGGTAGGGACAGAGGGAAAAGACACTTGGAGATTCAAAGCTGGAGCATAACCTCAGATGCTCACAGCTGTAACAAGAAGAATCTTTCTTTCTCTCTGCTGGGCACAAGAAGACCATAAGAGAGTTTGTCTCACTGGAGTGCTGTCATCCTTTCCTAGGTTTGTGAATCTCCCTTCCCTACAAAGCCAGGAATCCAGATGCCAGTTTTGCACATCTCAGCAGTGCAAAATATGAGATGGATCCCAGGGCTCAATTCTGGTCTCATCTTCCCCCTCTCCAGCCAGAACAACTCCACCAGCAGCTCTCTGCTTGAAATGTAGTCCTTACTTCAAAGCTCAGCCAGCTAAGCTATGACAGTAGACTGATACAGCCCAATTCAATTAAAACACGTTTCAAACTGGTCTGCTCTGTTAAACTAGGATGTGAGAACAGAACACTTGCAAAATGCATAATTCAAAACCAGGCATAGGGTTTATTTTAAAGAAACATGAGTTTAATTATTTTTTCCTTAATTATCCAAGAAACTGCTTTAAATCTACATTGCCATTAACAACCCCACAAAGCTTTAAAAGATGCAAAACACATCACATCAGGATCTCAAAGCACCTTATAAATGATAATGAAACAGTGAATCTTCAAATCCTCTTTCAAGTAAGTACCTGTGGCAGGCATGGTTGAGAATCTTCCATCTTCAGCTGCTTGGGCCACAATGTTTCATTATATGGATCAGCAAAAGTTTGGATCCTTCTTTTCCTTTTTCTTTTATTTTTAATATTTTAGCAAAATCAGTTTAACCAGCTTCAAGGAGATTTGATGAAAAAAGGCTTTTGCCCATGTTAAATATATTTTTATAACTGAATATGCCCATGTTTTGAAACGATTGTTAAAAATGATAGGCTTTGGTGACAAGGATGTCCTATTCTGTGAAAATCTGCCCAAATTTTGACAAGTTACAAATTCTGAAATTTTTAACTTGTTCCTGCTTACATTCTTAGATACCGAAGGCTAAATTCCTCAGAAGCTGATTGTAGCGATGCACATTCAGAATAGTATAGTTAATTTTAACTAGATGTGTAAATTATTCAGTAGAAGGTGGAGGTCTGCTTCTTATAAATTTGTAGCCTAGGAGGGGACTAAAAGTCACTGAGTCTGTGTCGCTGCTCAGGGTAGGCTCAATTATACCTAAACTTACAAGTTCTTACAGACGTTCAGTGCTGGAGATGCCATATTTATTCTACTATTTAGTGAAATATTATCTGTACAAGGTTTCATCCTAATATTGAAGATGAATCTCATGTTAAAACAGGAGCCCTTTATTTCTTGTCCTCCATTATAAATGTAGTATGTAAAAATGTATAAATGTATAACTGTTCTCTTTGGAGCAGAATTTCACATTTTTAAGTCTTTTACCCATTTTTCTGTGTCAGATTAGACACTATAACTTTTCTTTCCTTACAGCTTGTTTTTTCAGTGCCTCAGTATTCTGACTGCCCTCCTCTGGACTACCTCCAGCTGCTTCACACTTTTGTTGTGTCCACGAGTGTACACACCACTTTTGCTGGTGCCTCACCAGTGCTGAGCAGAGCACTCTGCACCTGCAAAGACAGCCCAGGGCAGCATCCTCCTGTTTTGCACTAGCCCAGCATTATTTCGTTCTGTTCAATTTGTGTTCTAGGAAGCCTGCTAAATATTTTCCCACAGAATTGCTTTGAGAAGAGTTCCTTGCTGTCCTGTGTTTCTGCAGTTTCTTGTTCCTGTCTAAACATAGCTCTTATTCATCCTGAATCCTACCCACACTTTTCAGATCACGCCTGCAATTTATCAAGACCACTGTATTTTATTCATCTACCTCTACAATTCTTGCCATCTCTTGCTGCTTGAAATTATCTGCAAATTTAATAATGATTCTTTGTGTGTCATCATCCAACTCATTAATGAGTACTACAAGACTTACAGCAATCCTCTGTGGAGCTTCATGGAACTCATCCTTATATTTTGACAATGATCTGACTGCCGCTAGAGCATGGTCTGCTAATTCAACTCAGCACATATTTTCAGCACAAATATTTACAAGTTCGCAATTTACCTTCTGCAAAACAGTTGTTTAAAACTCAGTCTTTCTGAGTTGTTTTTTTTTTAGTATTTTTGCCCAAGAATTTTTTTATTAAAATATTAACAGAACTCCAGCTTTGAAGGAGATTGTGCAGAAGTAAGGAGATTTCATGTTTCATTCAAATACATAATTGTGGGAAATATCCTGAGGTGCACTTTCATTAGAATTCACAGAATACTAATAACTCTGTATCTAACAGTACTAATAACTCAGTATCTAACAGTATCAGTGTACTAATAACTCAGTATCTAAATCTGTTAGATACTGCCTGTCTCTGTCTCTCATTGCCCTCCCTCCCCATAGCCTTTTTCAGATTTAGTTCAGCAGCTGATGGCAATTATATGGAAAAGTATAAATATTGAAAGATGGAGAAAGGAAGTCCTTAGTATTCCATTGAGCCATCTCCCTTTGAGTAAAATATTTGTATTTGCAGTGACTTAGAGATCTTATGCTAAGTTTTGCTCCTTTAAATCACATGTCCAAATGAATAATAGCTTCATGACAGGTAGAACATATTTAGAAAAGGCTCACAGATCAGTTCATTTACCGACACAAGCTTAAAAACCAGCTCCATTCACTCTGTTATATCAGCTGGTCCTCCTCGCCCTTTCAGAATACAAAAGAAAATATCTCTCCTCAATACTCAACTATTCAGGTTTTGGCATGATTAGGAAAACCCAGAAGTATTTCTATTTTCTCTACCTCTTGAGTAGGCTAAGTCTTTATTGCTTCTGCATGTCTGATACACTGACTTTGCAAACTGCACAGTTCAAGTACAGTAACACAAATCAAAAGTCTAGCAACTACATTTGGAGACATAGCCTAGCTGGGAGGCCACTTGTCACCTTGATATGACAGCCAAGCTTCTGTTCTTTATTAGATCTCATGCTTTTTTTTTTTTTTTTTTTTTTTGGTTTGTAGCCCTAAAAGCTCTCAATGAAGACACATCTGAAGGCAGATCCAATGGAAAACAAAGGTAATAAATGAAGATGACTGCAACTGGAACAGGGGGCCAAGACTACATTTGAAACAGGCTACTAGGTTTTAGCTTATTTAGGTGCAACTCAAACATCTACCTCTGCCTTCAATCTACATATTTATCTTCTTCCTACTCCCTCTAGCCTCCATGCATAAACCCATGCCCACATGCTTAAAGTCATATTTTTTAAATTATTTTCATCAGTTCTCATTTTTAATCTACAGTTAAAAACCTGTGCTTCATGATGAAACCCAGCCTTGGTTCTATGCTGTGTTCCCCAGCAGTGCATCTTTTGAAAACAGAGACACTTGTTTGGTCTTTGCTAGACCAGTTAATCTTCCAGTCAATTGTTAATCTTCCAGTCAATTTCACAGGAATTTACATTATCAGAAATTAATTTCAAACAAAGGTAAAAATACTCTGCTCGTTCTCCAGCTCAGCCTTGAAGGACTGTGTTATATGATGGGGATGGTGCATGGACCCAGCTAGTAGGACTTCTCTTCTACACAAAGTGATTGATTCACCTCATGACCTCTGATGGGCATAAAGTTAGGTCCTCCTCTAAGACAATTTCCCAGACTTCCTCTATAGTCACCTGGAGACAAATAACTCACCTATTTTAGATCCAGATTTGATGACAGGATATGTTATCCTCTGCAGCTGACACCACCTCTTCCTTCTTTTGATCAGAGCCTGGACAACCAGCTCAGACCAGCTGTTAAAGGGTGGGAGCTGGGAGAGAAGAAGTCTGATGATGGAACAAGAAACTCAGAGACTTGTGCCTGCAAAGCACTCTGAACTCTCATTGAAGTTTTGCACAAACCATCACCCTTCAGGATTGTTTCCTAAATCTGAGAAGATACCAAGCATAAAAAGACTGGGATGAACTGTGCACACCTAGTTCTTGGGGGATTGAACTTTCTTTATTGACATTTAATGACCTATCCTGTTACATATTTTTAAAAGAAAGTTGTAAAAATTTTGAAGGAAAATGCAAAAATATCCCAATGTTGCAACATGCTTATAGATGCCATATAGATCTCAAGAAATCCAGGATTTCTAGCTTTGCGCTCACCACTAAAATAAGGTCAATGAGGCCAGCAGTTTAATGCATGACATATACAGCAACATGAAGTACTATACTAGGAAAAATTAGGACCAGCTTCAGAGATGCTTCTTGCACACAGCATTGGCTGCAGGCTTGGTCTGCCAGTAATATCAAACTACTTTTCTCTGTGACTGACCCTGCAGATGACAGTTTTCAGTGTCTGTATGCTGCATTGCTAGTTACAATCACTGGACTGTACAACGAGCTTCCAAAAACGTAAAACTTGATAAGCACAAAGAAAACATGAGAGATGAAAACAAAACTGAGAGAGACTCATAAAATTTCAGTTTCCGTCTTCCTGACCCATTGACTCACTGCCTTAGGCATCAGTTAGTTCATGGTTAAAATGTAATTCACTGTAGGGAGATACCTACCTAGTGTTCACCTGCTTGTCCTAAAGTTGTTTTTTCACCACTGTAGTGTCTAAAGCCTGTGAAAGACCAACATTTAAAAATATTTCCATGCAGATCTTAAAGTTGTAGCTATTGCAGTTTAAGAAGAAAATTTTGGCAATATTTTAGCAGCCTGCTTTATCAGTGAGTTTCAAATACTGAAATTTTCTGGTTTTAATATAGCATCTAGATGCATCTCCACACTGAGAGCATTTTTGGTGCAAGACAGATTAAGGTTTTAAACAGCCTTAGGCAGGAAAAAATACCATGGGGGGATATAGAGGCCATGAGAACATTATGTAGTCTTAAACCACCCATTCTCTAGCCCACAAATTTACAGAGAACACTTCTACAGCAACTGCTGAAAAATATCCAGAACCAGTGAAAAAGAATGGAGAGTAAAATACTCCTTTGAGAAGTGTTGTGCTGTCTGGTTGTTGCAATGCATGTAAATACCACTCCTTTGGGAAAACTTCCCGGAGTATCACAGGCTTTACTCAGTCTCTTCTTCCTTCAGTGCTTCTGCCTTAGTTTTAACAGGTACTACAGATTCTGGAAATATTGATGTATGTAGGCTATCACCATCTTCTGTTTTGCGCAATTTCATTCTTAAGAAGAAAAAATTGCAATGTCTCTTTTGTAAGAAATTAGCATCCCTACTTAAACCTGTGCTTTCACAGATCTTGGACATTGCATGTAGGCTGCTGTTTATTGCAATTAAAACTCTCCAGAAACAAAGACCAGAGCTAATTTTGTGTTCCGTCAGGATTCCTATTCTCATTCTCTCTTTCTTCGGGAAGCAAATGCAATGCTGTTCGCCATAATTTTTTCTTGTCTTTTACTTTTCAAAAGCAGGTAGTTCTGTTCTAAATTAAGTTTCTTAACTGAAGCTCAGTCTGAATGACACCTTTCATTCATTCATTCATTCATTCATTCATTCATTCATTCATTCATTCATTCATTCTCTATTGCCATGATACACCTGCTCTCCTCAGATGTTACCTTGTTTATGTGCCCTCCCACCCCCACTCCCTAACACCAAGGGTTGGCTCTGACCCTCCATATCTGGATAAAAACGTGGACTCCCATTCCTGACACTCCTATACATCATGCCAGGACTTCGGATAGACCACAGGCGGGTGGCACAGCACCACTCCTTGTTTTCTCTTTATCAGACACCTTAATACATGTGGGAAAGTCCAGGTAAAAGGAGATCCCCCAAACACTTTTGTTGTTCGCCATGTGAAGGGCTCAGTTTTTCAACCAACTCATATTCTCATACTTGCCATAACTGTGGCACCTATGTCCTGTAAGTTATTTCTTTCATAAAGTTAGCATGGAATGATGCATTTCTCTGAAAAGAAATGGGAAGATGTGCATCATGTTCACAGGAAAACTGCTAAGTCTGCTGCTGATGGGGCAAGAAAATAGCATGTCTCAAGTCTGGCACTAGAAAAGCTTACACATTGATTTTCTTTACAGTCCAGAAATTGTAACAACATTGCTAAACACGGATTTGGGTCTAGGCTTGCAGAATTCATATTCTGAATTCAGATACACAGTTCATCTATGAACTACAGCTCATAAATCCAGAGTAAATAAATGCAGTAAATACCTAATACAGAAATACGGTTCATAAACACAAAATTCATAGTTCCTATTCCCCCACACCAAATTACTGTCTTCTGTCTGCAATGCTCATTTTTACAGAACAAGCCTGAGGAGGCCATGGCAAGGAGCCTGGAACTCAAGATTCATGTTACCACCTGGACACTGAATGCCCTCCATATCTGAGAGAATCTATTCCCTCAGGGAGTTGCTGCTGCTCCCTCTGGGAGCTTCTCTCAGAACAAAATTGCCAATAAAGGTTGTGCGAGAACAAATGCTGTGTCTGTGAGTGTTGGTGCATCACTTTGTTGGGAATTGTGGGCAGAGAGTGCTGCAGCAGAACTGCATTTTGCAGCAGAACTGATGTTCCGCTGGGCTCTGGCTTCTCTGACGCTGTAAATAAGGCTCTCCCACATGTCCATGCTCCTGCATTGGGGCAGTTGGGAAAATTTGTCACCCCTTAGTGCTGTGCACAACAGATGAACAGTCCTGTACAGCACATGGAGCAGACAATCCTGGACAAGATCTGTGTGGCCTGGGGATACATGCTCAGAAATGTCTTGCAGCAGCGACAGGTATGGGCTCTTATTCTACTTTATCTCCTGCTCTTAGGGCTCTGCTGGTGCCTCAAGAAATGGAGTTGTCAGGATGTCAGCAGCAGTTAGAAAAAGTGATATCAGCAGTGACATTGTAATCTGGGACTGGGGAATGCAGAGGACCTGAAAAACAGACAGGATCCAGGAAATGAAAAGTAGTTAAAGCTGAGCCACACCAGCCCCCACAACCCATCTTAGAACCAGTGCCACCAGGAAAGCACCTCAGGAGTTAGCAATTGGAGATTCTTTAATAGAGATGCCACAGCACCTGTTTGCCATTCAGGCAATTTCTCCAAGTTAGTTTGCTGGACCGCAGGAGCTCAAAAACATCATAGCACTGAGAGGATGTGAAGCTTGCTGAATCCTTGAGTTTATCATCCATTCCTACCTGGCAATGCAGGGTCAAAAGATACTGTGATAAGGCAACCTAGAAACATCAGAGACCACATGGGCAATGAAGACGTGGTAAGTATAGGCCATGTTGTCCGCTAACCTCCAAGTCAATGGAATCAAGTGGTCAGGAAGGAAGACATGAACTGAAGAGAAAATGCCTGGTTTTTAGGTAGTACTCAAGGATTTGGTTCCAGTAGCTACAAAAATACCATGCAGCAGCACTTGGAAATGGATGGCATACACCTGACCTCATATTTAAGGCAAAAAAGGTGGGATGTGGGACTCAGCAAGGAAAGGGAAATCCTTGTACAGTGGAGTCCTCTGAGTGGTCTCTCTGGTGCAGCAGCCACTGATGACCATGGTGGCCACAAAGATGATTTTTGCCCTGTCCTCCCCTTGCACTCTCAGACCACGCTGCCCATTTCACATGGGCTCTGAAACTCCCTGGCAGCTCTGGCTGGGCAGGGACTGAGGCAGAGGCACTGCTGCTGTGCCTCCTCATGTTCACTGGGGAGACAATGAAGACCCTGCTCATCCCAGGCACTCTCCAGGGCTTTGGCACTGCGGAAATCAATTTGTTGGACACGCAGAACACTGTGCTCTGTCGGCCGTGGGAGTTGCCCACTGGAAATCACCCCCCACACCTGCTCATCACCCCTGGGAAATGTCTCCGGGGAATCAAGGTCCTCTCATAGGGGCACAGCAGGAACCGAGATCCTGTCATGGAGAAGCCCCATGTGACCATCAGAATATTCACCACTACACACCCAGGGGTGTCACTTAGGTTCCAAGAGCACACCCACAAGCACACAGGTCAGCACCAAGGCAATTGGCTCCATCTCACAGCAGGAGATTTCCGGGAACAAAGCACTCACGGGTCATGTTGCCCAATTTCAGATTGAAAAGGCTTTGGGGGGGCCTCTGCCTGTTTTGCCAAGGGAACCACCAGGGGTCCTGCAGAAGCAGACATCCCAAGCACAACATGTCTTGAGATTTAGGCCGTGGCAGCGACAAAATTCTTCAGGCACATTTCCAGGCAGGCCCCCCAGGACAGCTGGCACTGCAGCTCCTCGCACACTTCCTGGTGGGTGTAGGCTTTTCCAGTTATGCCTTGAGGACCGTGGTGATGCACCTCCTGATCACCGTACCCCTGACATGGTGGCACAGGAGGGATTTCCAGCAGCAACTCATGGATATCCTGAAGTACCTCCAGCTGCTCACTGGAGACAAAACAACTTCACCACTTTGTCATAGGCAATGAGAGGCTTCCTATGGAGATCAGCTTGCCCTCTGGTTTCTGGGTGGCCGAACCACCCAAGCTCTTCCAGCACCTGGCGAGCAGTCCAGATGTCCACGCGAAGGCCGTGCCAGGAGTACATTTGCCTGCTACATCAGCTCAAACAGCTGCTGATCCACAGCCGTTGAAAGAGATCCTCGTGCACAGAGCTGTGCTCATGAGGCCTCTTGACACACCCTGTATATATTAACCTCCCATAGTTAGTGCATTTTGGGTATATATTAATACCTGGTAATTAGTGCCTTTACTGTACTTACTAGTACCCCGTAACTAATGCATTTACTATACAGATTAGGATGCTCTAGTCAGTGAATTTACTATATACATTGGGACACTCTAGTTACTGCTTTTACTACAGATATATATTAATACCCTCTAATTAGTGCATCCAGGAATCCCAAACCTTCTTTGTTATTGTTTCAATAAACTGGACTATTCCAGTATCTGGACTGTGCAAGCTCTTCTTGAACTCAACCAGACCTAGAGTATTTGTAAATTCCACTAGTTGTGAATTTGTGACTGGCTGGCAGTAGGGACTACTATTAACACACCTTTTTTAGGAAAGGCACACAATTCTCATTCCCTACTGCTCATAGTTATTCATTGCACAGGCTGTCCAAGTCTCCCAGGCACAGAAGCCCAAGTTTACTTGGCATAGCTGCCTTGTCTTTCTCAAGTAGTGGAGATGGATTCCTCACCCAGCTCTTTGGACAAGTGTGGCAACTCACTCTGTAAAGTTTTTGATGCTCTGGCTACAAACAGTACAGGCATGGGCAAGACCATAACATAGAGATATAAATCTAAAGTAATTGTTCTTCCAGAGCATAAACCAAATCCTTACAGCATATACTAATTTTCATTTAGAAGGAAGGCAATATATTCTCTATTCATGTCAAGATGATAGAGTGCTAGATATGAAGATCCTCCCCTGCAGAGCATCAGTCTCAGCCTCTGTAGAAAGGTGAGTAGAACCACAGGCAGCATCTGCCAAGCTGATCCTCCTCCCATGTCAGCAGAGGATTGCTCACTAAAACACACCCTAAAAGCAAGAAATCAATAATTAGAAAAACCCCAAACCTCCTATGTATTGTCACAACTAAGTGGAATTGGTGTCTGAAGCATCTCAAACTCATGGCTTCCTGTAAATAGCAAGAGAAGGGAAATTTTTTTAAGCAGTCTTCCAATCGTGCCACACACTGTTTAATAATTTCCAGGGTTTTCAAAGAGGATGGATCCTGATACAACCTCGCTGGTCACAACACCAGTTGTGGTCATCCAGTTACTTAAATGCCTCACGGAAAGCAACTGGAGCTTTGTTAGTGATTAATGGACTTGAACTCCACAACCCTCCTGAAGGCAGGGTACTTATGATAAAAGTATCCCCTTCTTTTTTTTCATTGGTTGTCCTCCTATTTTTTCAGCACTCCCCTGTTACTGCACTCAGGAAGCTTGCACAGGACTCACAGGATGTTCCTCTCTATTATTTGGCATCCTGCAGACCTTATACACTGTAACTCACCTTCTCAGTAAAATACATGACTCCACCTCCTCCATCTATTATCATAGGGAAATCTTGCCATTCTCCAAATTGTTTTTATTACCTGTTTTTAAGGTGTTCTATGTTTCATGGATATATGTTGATGGGTAGCCAGAACTGAAGGCTGCATCCTGGGAGAGGACGAGGTGTTTTTCCAGTGGCAGATGTATTCTTCACCCTCCCAGGGGCAGTGGCTGTGTTTTCTGCTAGTTAATATTAAAAAAGAAATCTTTCAGAATGTAATTTTCTTTCTGGTTCCCAATCCCTGTCTTCCTAGTCCCAGAGGGAGTTTTCTCTACCAGATATAGGGAGAAGCCTCAGAGCAGCTAAGATGGGGCAACAAGAAAAAGGGACTTCAGAGCCAGGAGAAGCAGTACCACGTCCCCTCCTTGCTGTGCTGCAGCTTCTCCAGAGATGCCACAGCCCTGGGACATTGGCCAAAATTGCACTTACCTTGCAGAGACTGGCAAACCCCACACGTTGCCTGACCTAATGGAGAACATCAGCAGCTCTGCCTGCCAAAAAGCAACGTGCAAGTTTTTGCCTGTTGGTATGAGCCCTCTGCTACTGGAACTGAATCTCTGTGGCCTGAATACTGCAAACCAGCATGAGACTCCTTGTGTCTAAAGACAAGGGGGTTAAATGATTGCTAATGGCAGAAACACACTGTCATCCACCCCATTAACTATTTTAAGGATGAATAAATGCAACTACTCTCAGAAAAGCTGCAATTAACTATTTCTGAAACTATTTTCCTTCTTTATATAAACAGGAAAATAAGTTTCCTTTCCTTGATATGATAAGTTGAGCATTCTAATTTGTAATGTCACAGAAAGACATATCTTAGAATAAAACTTCAGAGTCTCATACTGTGCTAGATTTGTGAAGAAATAAATTTTCAAAATAACTTTTCATGCTTTTATAATGAGTGGGAATATTTCTTTAGTACTTCGAGTAGCTGGGGAGAAGAAAACCCTATCTCTCTTATTCCCCTCAGGGCCCCCAAATCCCATCCAAAAAGGGTAAATGTAAAACCATCAGAAATAAATATTCATTTTCTAACATGCCTTTATTTCTTATAGGAACAGACCAGTTATCTTTTCCTTGAATTTATTTGGGGATTAATTAAACATAGCATGCATTAGACATTATGTCTCTGTCTTTCTTACCAGCTCTTCTAGAGAAGCTAGAAACTGGAATACATATGTATTCCATTCTGATAATTCTTGGACAACACATCAAAAAACAGGTTCCCAGGGAGAGCAGCAGAACCTAAAAGATCAGAGAATCATCTCCTGATGATCAAGCTCCTACAGAAGCTTGCAAAACCTGTCTCACTATACACCCATCCAGAAGGCAGGCTGAGAACCTGCCATAAGCCTTACTCTTGCTCTGATTCAATGCTGCTTTGACATTTTACAAAATGTTGAGCTGAAAGAAATTAAAATTGTTTTTCTGCTTGCTGAAGAAGATGTATCAACAGTGTGTTGTCACAGTAAATGAAGGATGAGAAGTGGCTGTATTCTTATCTCACAGACATCATTCGTCCGGAATATATCTCCATCTTCTTGAAATGTAAGAATGCACTTTTAAAATAGAGCAAGAGGAAAAAACATAGGCAACCAGGAATATTATAAAATGACCTAATTAAAAAAGGAGCATCTTAACCCAGCTCTGGTCCAATGAGAGAACAGACTTATTGGCCCAAGTGAAATGCAGCAGCAACTGCAGCGCGTGAGATTCTACTCAGCTGAAGCAGCATGGTCTGGGAAATACAAGCTGGGCCAGGAAATACAAGCTGATGACTGTCCTGATACATACCACCTTGTCCAAATGAAAGGCTCATTAACCCCAACAAGAAATAACTAAAGTTTTTTAATTTACTCAAAATGCATGCACCAGAGGAGTGGCTTGAGGACTGGGTTTGTTTGTTTGTTGTTTGATTTTCGTTCAGGAAAGGATGACACAAGTACAGACAACTGTTATGGCTGATAACTACTAATTTTGATTTGTGTAAAGATGTAAACCTCCATGCTCCAGGGAAAAGTCTTTGCCTTCAGATGCTGCTACTGGTCAGAGCTGCAGGGTCTCACTGTGCTCACAGTGCCTTGGTCCTGTGACACTACGCCCTTCCCAGGCACAGCAGGTACACCTAGTGCCACACCTCTCCAAACCCAGTCCCTGCAATGCAGATACAGGTAGGTACACTCTCTGGCTACTCTCTTGCCCTATTCAAGGGCCTGCAACAATCATGATGCAAGCACTCATAAATGCTTAATAATAGTCACAAAAACTGCCCTAACAGGGACAATATTGAACAACAACAATATTAAAGATAAAATCTCTCCAAAACTGGAACTGTAGAGAAAAATGTAGGTAAGTGTTGCTGACCAATATCTCCTTTGCCTGGTGATAGTTTTGTATGGGGGATGTGTTGAGCAACTATTTAAATGTTCAATTTATACAAGGTGAGCTTGGTGCCAAACAGTACTGTATGGAACACTGGGGACACCAGTGGTTTTGGCCATCTCTGGTAAAAGCAGAACTGATCATTTAAACAGTCCTGTATTTTCTTCTAACTTGGTTTTAATAGCTAAAGCCCTTCAGAACATAATTAATGTTTATATATCCAGTCTTGAGAGCAAATTAATCAGTTCCTCAGAAAGACCATTAAGACTTTTGCCTCTGTGCATTGTAACCAATTATGAATCTAAGATTCACAGCTATTAGCTTCACCTAGAAATTCAGAAGTTGCCAATATATGAATTGCAATTTAATAAAGAAAGAACAAAAGATGGACAAATTAATTCAGATGGAATAAGAAATTAATTTGGATGAAATATTAAAAATAGCACAATTAGAAGTAGGAATGTCTAAGTCTCTCTCTTCTTTACGTAGTTTTCACCTCATTCGGACTGACTTGGTATATCCATTTTATTCCAGAGAAAAATCCCCAGGATTCCAAAGTACAGATGGATTGTGCTTTTAACTGTACACTGCACAATTTATATGCCATAGACAGCATAAAGCATAGCAGATCTTGCTCTGTGTTTGGGGATTCTGTGGTCTCCAGGAACCCAAGTTACTAATAGTAATAGCTACTAATAGCTAATTGAAGCACTGAATTACAGAAAAATGGGAAGAAATTCAATAGATGTTGGAGTATCTGTCTCAAATAAGAGATGGAAATGTATAAGGAAGAGTGTGCATAGAGCTGCCTTTCATTGTTTTCTTAAACTGAAGTCACAATGCACAATGTGGGATGTCATAAAAAGCTCTACTCTAAAAATGCTCTTCTAGCATTTCTTTCTCTGTCACGATTTCCTGGTAACATATCACAATACCAACACTGCAGGCCAGATGTGCTGTTTCCATATTCTACCTTTGCAATGAATTGATCTATGCTTGCTTCCAGTTTAGAATCATACTTTATGTTTTCATTACATTCAAATATAAATGTATAATATAATAGAATAGAAATAGGCTCTAAGTTGTGTTTTTAAGGGGTATAACTGACTGATCAGAGCTTACTGAAGAGGGGGGTGTTTGCTTTCCAAGGTATCACCTTTACTTTAATGAACAGAGGCTCTACATGCTGCAGGACATGGATGTAAGGGATTGGTACTGACTCAGTTTCCTTACACATTACTCTCTAGGTTTCTTTCCATGTTTCCACATATCTTTGGAATGCAAATCATGAATAAGGTCAAATGACAGCTATAGAATGAGCATAGCCATTACAAAAATCCATCAGTCTTACAATGATGGAGATCCATAGGTAAGCTGGACTAATGGTGATTCAAAATGGGACCAGTACAGTGATACACTAAGTCTTTACACTGCAATAAACAGCGAAACTCTTTTTGCTCAAAAACTGGGCCAGAGAGTGAGAGATGGGGGCTTGGAGAGAGAAAGAAAGTGGGAGAGAGATTAAGCAGCCTCTGGTATCCAATCTCTATGGATGACAGTTTCAAAAATATTTCTGGGGATATACTTGGCAGGCAGTAGCCTGTAATTTCCTTCTAGATACATATAAACAGCAAAAGCACACAAACAGCCTCTTTTTATAAGAGATATAATTATCTTAATTTTCATCCATGTACGAAGACAATTTCCAAACTAGCTCCCATCACTGGCCCCTTCCTCCTCCCTCCACCCCAGGGCAACCTCCTGGAAAGCAGCTGGTACTCATGAGGAGGAAAGACAAGTCTTAAGACCAAGCCTTTTGGCATGACAAACTGGTGAGATTCATGATCTCCCTGTCCTTTCACAGCACCTGTTTCAAACAGGGTCCTGGAGTCCTGAGAGATTTAGGGGATGAGCTCCTAATGCTTTTAAAAAGATGTGAGTGCCTCTGTGCTCCAAGACTGATCCTCTGAAAATCCTGCAGCCACAGACACAAAACAAAACAAAACCAAAGAAACCAACACCCACAAAAAAAAAAAAAAAAAACAAACAAAAAAACAACACCCACAAAAAAAAAACAACCCACCACCAAAACACCAACAAAAACACCAAAACCGATCAACAATTTCCTACATAGTGCAGAATCAGTTTATCTCTGGGTTTGAAATCTAATTCCCCAGGAGAAAAATACTTTTTCTTTGCCTGAAAAATTTATAGGCATCCAAGAGGAAAGGAATTGAGGGGTCTGAGACAGAATAGATGAAAACCAACTTCTGATGGCTCCCATGCCAGCTGTGCTGGAGAAGCTAAAAACCCTTCCTTCTGATCTGTGCTGGACACCCAGCTCAGGGAGCTAAGGGAAGAAAAGAGGGGCAGGAGCTAAGGGGAGAGAAGACACAGCAGTGGGGGAAGGGCAGTGAGGTGCACAGTCCTTTGGGAGGAAGTCCTGGCCTGAGGGGAGGTAGGGAAGCAGATGAAAAGCATAAAGGAAGAGGCTCATTGGTATGGACATGCTGCAGTGGCTCCAGGATGGCTGAGGAAGCTCTGCATCAACATATGCAGATTATCTCTGCTGTCTGAGATGCTGCTGCTGGTTCTGCCAGCAACTATATCTGAGCATAAAGAACAAAGTCAGGAGAAGAGGGGAAGCAAGGATGCAGGGAGCTCCCTCCTGCCACCTTCTAACATCAAATGGCTGCAAGACTCCAGCCTGGGAAGCCTTTGAAGTATGATTGATTTCATAAGCTACTAAAGTGGGCAAACTTTTTTCATTTAAAACAAACAAAAAATATCATCAAACTAATCATACCACTGCAAATGCAAATCCATAATCCATGAGTAGAAGTCAAGACCTGCTGAATCCAGCAAAAGAATACTCAGAAGAATACCTGAGCTGTGTGAAATGGGCAGGAAGAGGAACAGCAATGTTCTCCATGGCTTTTCTCCCAGTTCCAAGGACTTGCCATGTGTCACAATCCTTGCCAATCATTTGAAATGTAGGCAGCCTCTAAAAGACTGCACATAAAACAGAGAGGCTCATAAAACTAAGAGTTGATCCCACTGCTCTTCTTAAGCTCTTCATGCCACTCATGTTTCAGCAGGGCATGGATTTCACATAGCACTGATAAGTGTGCCTTACCAGTTTGCATGTTGATTTAACTTTTTTTTTTTTGACCTGACATACTACTGCCACACAAAACCCCCCATGTAGCTATAAACAGGCTGAATTCAATCATAAGTTTAACCTCATACAAATGACTGTCACACAGTGAGCCCTCAGATGTATGTACAAAGAGTACAGTTGCAATTAAAATGTGAGATAGTAACTTAGAAAGCAGACTGATATGTTCACTGAATTAACTAACCTCCTAGCTACATGAATGAACAGTAATTATAGGTATCATGAAACAGAGTCACAGAGTGTAACTGCACTGTAATTATATTTGCTGTATGAAAGGGTGACCCAGGTATTACAGTGATAAATGAGATGAAAAGCAGAAGAAAAATCCCAGCTCAGGATCCAAGTGAGTGGAACAAAGCCACCATGATACCTATTCAGCAGCTTTTACTGCCTTACCATCTCCCTGCCAGAGGAATATTCCACACATCTCTTGAGGGACAGTGCTGGTGCATGTATCAGTACTGGGATTACATGCACACTGCTCTGCTCTAGTGTCATCCCTGGAATGGCTACCCTGAGCTATTAGCAGTGACAGGCAAACTCCATAGCAGGAGTAAACTGTCAGCTGCACAAATTCCATTTTTTTCCCTGCAGTATATTTGGTTCTATCAATCTTAATGTTAAATGCACATTTACATTGTATTGTAAATGTGCTGTTTAACATTAAGCTTGATAGAACCAAATGTCAAGGCACTCTGCCCCTCCTGGTCATTTCTACCTAAAGATAAAGAACTGAAAGGAGGAAAAATACATTGGTTTTTGTTGGGTTTATGATTCTTGGGTTTCATATATTGCTTTTGCATTAGCAAAACTTTGCTCTTGACCTCTGACCTTTTCAGTACCTGGCCAGCTCAGAAGAGGCTTGGGAAACACCTCAATACACACTAAGAAAAAGAGAACTGGGATAAAAGAAAGCATGGGAAAATAGTCCCCAAAGAATAGAGAAGGAAATGAAGGGAATCTGGTCAAGTACATCCCAATAGGACTTACAGATGCCCCCTCCAAACCCCACACATTTCCAGTCACAGGCATAGCATGCTTTTTACCTTTATTCCTAAACCTAAAAGCAGCTGTTTGAACTTGTGTAACACTGCCATCCAGTGCTGCTGGTGTGCCCCAGGCTGCAGCCCCACCTCTGCACCCTGAGCTAGCCCATCCAAGAGCAAGGTCACCATTTCAGCAGGGGCCCAGTTATCACCATCCTTGGGACATTTTCTCAGCTGTATTCCCTTACCTGTGGAAGTCCTGGCATGACTCTAATCTACTGGATGAAGAGAGAACTGGAGGGCACAGCTATCCTCAGTCACTGGGACCTCTGAAGCACTGTAGATCACATCATCTCAAAAGGTGAACCCATCCACATTTTCACCTCTGTTCTACAACCTTTTAACAACTCTAGAAGGAAGGTTTCTTATTGGATAAATATAATCATAACAAGTTGCTTGCTCTTGGGTTTGAGAACTGTGATGTAACTGGCATCCATCTTCTGGGAAGGAGGCATGTTTGTTCAGCTTACAAGGGAGACAGAATAACAGCCATGATTATGCTGGTTAGGTTTTGCTCCAATGGTCAACATAGCTAAATCTGAGAAAAGGCAGACTTCCTATTTTTTTTTAATAAATAAAAGGGTTTGTGTCCCTCAAGCATCCATAAGGGATACTCTCAGACGTTTTTCAGTGTGGCCCTGGGTTTTTTTCTTTGAACTTGCTAAAACCCTCAGACTCATATTTTGGGACCCATTTCAAGACCTGTCTCATAATAAATAAAATAGGTTGATGAAGACAATACCAAATAACTTGCATGCAAGTGCCTCAGCATATGCAAAAGACAGTCTTTGTTCTTTTGTTGCTTTAATGCAGAGTTTTTGTTTTTGCAACACTAGCTGAGAACTCCATGCAAGTGTCTGCCAGGCCAGCTCACTACCTTTAGCAGTGGAGCAGATTTCTTCTGGATTTATCAACCTTCATCACAGATGTCTGGAACTTTTTCACTACTAACTAAATTGGTACATTTGCTACAAAATAGTAAAATTACAAAAATAGCTTCCTTCAACTGAACAGCAGCAGAATGGACTGCAATGACTCAAAAATAGACCCATTGGCTTTTAAACATGCTTCAGCAAGAAAGGTGCAGCTGAATTTGATAAAATACAGACACTTTCTCTGCTAATTTGCACAGTCAGGAGAAACTCTACCTTTCAAATCAGGTGAATTTGAAAGGAAATCTTTGATGTAACACACAAGAATAATGTCCTGTAAAAACAAACAAATGCTTCTTCTCTGTTTTACTGGAGCTATATTTAGTTAATATTGATGATTTGAAAATTTAATGTAAGGATTAATAGTGGGGATGGTATTTTTATTCTTGATCTGCAGAGATACATCATTATTAATTAAAGCAGATACTGTACCTGAAGCCAAGTAGATAGAACACAGTATTTTCCATTTCTTTATGCTTCAGATTTTTCAATAAAAGTCCTTGAGTATGCAGAGTAATAACATTGTTTATGAAAAAAAATATAACTACTAATTGATGTAGATTGAAAGATACAGTAATTGTTATAATAACTTGAAAAAGCAAAACCCAAACTGTGGGATTGTTTCTGTGCTGCTTCTGGACATGAATTTTGGTTTAATCCATGGAAAAATGTTAAACTCCAGAAATGTTTCAGGTAAAAGATTGTAATCAAAAGTTTTCAGGACATTCAGTTTTCCATCTTTGCTCAGCCTCCAGGCTTTTCCTGATCTACTTACATTGCTTCCACCTGCTCTGATAATCTTCAGCTTTACTTCCCACTTCAGGTAAATAGAGGGCCCCTCTTCTGGAGTTTGATAGCAAAGGAGCACAGCACTGAGCATTACCTGTGATGTGCTTCCTGCACCAACCTCATCTAGGATACATAGATGTTGGTCTCTGTGCTTCACCAACCCAGCCACTTTCAGATGAGGATAATATATGGCAGAATGAAAATGCCATTCTGAGAATTATGAGCAATCCATTAGAAAAAAAAACCTACTCTTAGTATGCCAGAGGGCTATTGTTCTGGTTTTCTTAGTTTCCAACTTGAAAGAGTCACTTGGGCACAGTGATCTCTGACACTTTGTAACTACAAAAAAAGCAACATGGAAGAACAGCAGATCCTGGATATTAATGTATATGGTACCAGGAATGACAAGGTGAAAATCCTCACTCACAGGGAGCTCATTTTTAAGGACTGAAATGGAAACAGTGCACTCATTTGTGTCGAAGAGGGTTGCTGATCCCTGCTAGTATCAGTCTATTACTGCACTGCTGTCAGTGTGGGCAGTGAAACCTCCTGGATTGGTGCCCACCATTGCTGGCTTCCTTATCCCTGCTAGGAAATGTGATAGAGAAATATTTTGTCTTAAATGTGAAGGTGGGTCCTTCTGTTCTTAGGTTCCCAAACGTCAATACCTAGGCAGGACCTGATTAACAGAAGCAGTGCCTCTCCAAAAATCTGGGGTGTGAAACAGCTCAGCTGGACAACAAGTGGCAGAAAACCCCAAAGACTGACCTCAGGAAAAGGTCATGTCAGGTATTTTCCCAGGGCAACACAAATCCACAAGGGGGAGATCCCCAAGGCTCACAGCAGCTGGAGGATGTCACTCTAGTGCAGAGGCAGAGAGACACCAAGACCAAAAAAGCTACCAGACCTCCCTGGCTGCTCATCCTGCTCTGTCCATCCTTGCCTCTATGCCAGATAAACCAGCAGAATAAGTTATTCCTCTATGACAGCAAAGCCAAGCCTTGTACAAATCACTGACCTTGAGCCAGCCCTGCTCATGGATATCTGTAATGGGGACGAACAGGTATTTCATCTGCTTTAGTCCTCATTTCATAAAATTTTACTAAAACCTTAATTTTTAACCTCAGCCAACTGGTGGTCCTCCAAATGCATCATAAAAATGAGTCTTTCACAGACACTTTTTTTGCCATCCTCCAAGGACAATTGATTGCTTTTCTCAACACTGCACTGTTCCCAATATAGCACTATATTCCACAAGTTATCTCCTGCAGGAATCTAGACTTTAATACTCCATCTTTATATTAGCCTTTAAAGTTTTCTGGTGCCAGAAATGCTCCCAGTTCAATAATGTAATTGCATTGAAAGACATGGGAATAAAGAAAAGCAACTGAGTTTCTGTGAAGTGGAATGAATTTGCAGCAGATTTATTTATTTCAACTACTTGTAGTGCTTATCTTGTATCTTGACCCAGAGTCATGGAGGGTCATGATGGAAGTCCTGTTAATTTCCATCAGTCAGTCCTTGGAGGTCCAGGGAAGGATTGCTACCCCCAGGGCATCTTGGAGAACTTTGTCACATGCATTTCTGGATTAAGCAGTCTTCAACTTTCAAACAAGAAGCCTGACAGACAGAAGAGGACTGAGGGGAATTATAGTCTTCACTTTGCTCAGACAATTAATACAATATAATGCTGCCTCCACATTGCCTCCCATCCTGCATACTTATGCAGTCTAAATCTACAGAGATATTTTTTCCTTCACTCAAAATGCAGGTCCTCAGAGTCCCCTCTTCTGCTTTTGCCTGAGACTTTGGCACTGGCTGTATCCCCATGACACCTAAGATCCCATCAGTAAAGCTCTCTGGATGCTTAAATTTCTGCTTCTGGGCTTGCCCAAATATACTCAAGTCCTGACAGCATTGAAACCTCAATATTTCAGTTCTATAGGGATTCACATGTAAGGCACTCCCCTTTTAGCAGCTGTATCTGCTAACTGGAATGCCATGGGAATTTCAACCCAGAGCTAGCAGAGAGCTGCAAGAAGGGGGTGGTGGAGTGGTACAAACTACCACTGCTACAATAAGGAAGATGTGGGAAGGAAGAGGGGCAAAGGATTTCCAAAAAGCTGGTTCTGGTGTGTTTCTGTCGCTCCTGAATGTACCAGCAGATCCTGGTAAGGATTTTTTTGCAGGAGGATTTCACTTAACCAGTGAATATGATGGGTAACAGCTGGGCCAGCTGCCTAGGTAATCAATGCTTGGCATGAGCAGCATAAATGAAGGAAAGTGCCCACACCATTCAAAGTTATACATGTAGCTCCTGCTCCTTTCTTGTTATTTGCTGCTGATCATTTCAGAGAGTCTCTGACTGAGTAGTAACTTTTGTAGCTCCTATTAGGCACCTAAATATCCACTTATCCAGGCTTTTCATTTCACTGGGCATCAGGGCACCTAAGAGCTAAGCACTGCAGCACTAAAATTGAGTTTTCTGCATCACTCAGACTCTCTTTTCAAGTGAGTTTGCCTGGGAATCCCATTTTCCCCCTTGGGTAATAAAAAGCTTGCAAAGCAGCAAATTAGCTCTCTGGATTTAATTATGCATATACACTAGTAATGGGAGTAATTGCACTGTCTCAGTCACACTGAAACCAAGCTGAAGAAATACCACTGGCAGCTATAGGAAGATAGACCAGATAAGAGGACACCAGGTGCAATGAGGCTACAAGATTATCATCTCACCTGCTGTGGTAATTAACAGCCACAACTCCCACCCTACAGATAACAGTTCTTTCTGCCACTCCCTTCTTATGAAGGGATGCTATCAGATAGTCATCCCTCTGCAAAACATCCTCTTGTATGAAAGCTAAAGGGTTGCAGGAGAAAGTGTATCTCCTTACTGTATATTCACTAAAAGCCCCAAATTACCTGACTGCTACCAACAGCTGTCTGTAGAACTGGGCATGCACTGAGGATTTGTGGTCTAGGCTGGAACATCCCAGAGTTTGTGTCTGCTCTGCTAACCCTGTGCTGCCGTCAAAAGGAAACTCAGATATGCAGGGAAATATTACTCCTCATCCACCAAGTTGTTGCAGGACATAACCTTCTTCCTGCACCTAGCCTGGCAACATAATACTCAGCAATACAGGGCTCCAGCCATCTAGTCACTCAACTAATTATTTAAGTCGAACTGAACGAGGGAAGCAAGCCATAAGTGATTCCCACAGGTGTTGTATGGTGCTAGGAAGTTCTGGACATGGTCTGTGTGTGTGACTAGCACAGGCTCAGAAAGGGAAGCTTGGATTAGTCTGAATTTGTGGGGAAACATCTCTATCTGCTTCTTGGTACAAGCACTTGCTGAGACAGAACACCCTCCATCGCAGTTTTGCCCGGTTTGCTGTCAAATCCTGCTGGTCTCTCCCAGAACAGTCACCACTGCAACTGTGTTTCAAAATAGTCACTCACCTCCCACATCCTTCTCCTTTCTGGAGGCCTAAAGGTGCTTTCATCTTCTTTGACACCATGCCAGGTTTTAATTTCTGCAGTATTATTTCTGCAGATCCCTGCAATAGCCTTGGAGGTCTCCAAAGACACTCAGTGTCCTCCAAGATCACCGTCCTCCTGCCTGTAATTTTATACTTAGCAACTCAGAAAATAGCAACTAATGGAAATTTGGCAGTTGTCATTTGCCTTCATCAGATACAGTCAAGTTTAAAGATCCAAAACAAATTACTAAAGAACATGTGTTCAGATGATACAAAAATATATTCAAAGAGGGATGTGTAATTGCACTTGGGAATGAAAAAGTAGACCATATACTCATGAAAAAACAATGCTACTGTCAGCTTGAGGTTTTATTTGAAATAAAAAGTGAAATAACAAAATTGGAGGAGTTGAATTTTTTGCAGTATTGACAGCATAGAAGGGAAATTCTTGGGCAGGTCACGACTCTCTGTGCCAACATTATCAAAGTCAGCCATTTGCAGTTTTGGAGTGTGTACATATAAAAGCATGCATGGTGATCTGGAAGAAAGACAAATCCTTTTGGTAAAAGTGATGTGTCTGTCACAAAGCATAGGATCTCACAAAATGAGGTGCTGATGGTAAGGATTGACTGATTTATGGATCTAAAACATGTAGTGGAAACTGTACTAATTCTAAGGACAGCAAGCAGATCACACACTTCAGCTGTGGGGCGTGTTGTGTACAGGTGACAGAGTAATAAAGTGACTTGACAGAAGGTGTTTAATGCAAAAATGCTTTACTATCTGATTCTCCGTCATCTTTAGTGTTTGGCTGACATTTGTCTTGCCAAAGAGTTCAAAATGAGCACATAACACACCTTCATCTGCAGTGAGTGGAAAACTGAATAGGTATGTATGTGCTCAAAACCTATTTTCCATAAGTATAAGCAAATATAAAGATTACATGACAAAAAAAGAGTCAACACATTTATGTTTGGAGTTCAAGTAAGTGACACCAATCCAAGAACAAAAAAGATCAAAGTGCCACTCTGCACACACAATGCTAACTGGGAAAAATCCTGTCATATATATAGCCAACAAACCTTCTAGGGCTATGTATTTAAAGTAAAATTGTACACTACTAGATAAAACATGCTCCCATCACTTTTTGTCTGTATCTATCCTGTAATTCCAGGATAGATGAATTATCTGCATCATCTTAACTTAAATACCTTTGGCCAAGACACTGGAACAGAGGGGATTTATGAAGAGTGGAAAATCTGTTCTTCATTTACCTAAAACACATCCCCACAGTCATAACTGTGGAATGAGATAATGCCATTTGGCAAACTGATCATGCAGAGTCTGGCATTTCCCTTTGGGAATTAAAGCAGAGACAAAAAAAAATGCATCTACAACCCAAGATCTAAATAACGGAAGGGACTTTCAGCACAATTAACTAAAGCACTGAGGTAGTTATCTGCCAGTGTCCCACCCATCACAAACAAATATTGTCCTTCTTGAAAGGCTCAACATTTTATAGAAATGCATTTTTTCCTCCTCCTTCCCTTTCCCCCCTTCTATCCATTGCTGCAAAGATTTGTTTTTCTTCTGAGAAGAATGACATTTCACCATCCACTTTTAAAAATTTATTGGTGAATTTAGTATTCCTTAGCATTCCAGCTTCCCCCATCATTTCACCAGAATACAATAGTCCTGATCAGTGAAGATAAGAAAAATGTTGTGGGTGTTTGTTAGGTTTTTTTTTTTACCCTTGCTCAAATCAGTGTGTTATAAACATCATCCTCAGCCAGTAAATCCTGTGATTCTTCCTCAACACAAGGAGCAAACACAGCCAGGACTTACTGGCCTGCAGGAAGCTCCAGCTGAAAACACTGGCAGACCTCTGCTGCTACCCTTGATGAGGGTATACATGCATATTTGAAGAAGGCAAATATGCATATATGCATATGTATATGTGTGTGTATTCATATATATATATATACACATATATATACACACAGTGTAAAATGAAGAGAGGGGAGGCAGGTGAGTTTGGAAAGTGATGGCTCTCCCTTCAGAGAACTATCTGAATAGCAAAACCACCACGGAAGAGCTCAATAAAGCCAAAGTGCTGGCCAGAGGGATAAAGCTGGTGAAGTCCACTCTGAAGCAAGTTTGCTGAAGATGTAAGAAGCACATGATCTGAGAGCAAGGCAATGCATAGGGTGAAATAATAGGGCAGAGACAGGCAGAGCAGGCACATGCTCCCCTAAAACTGCTTCCCTGTGCTTCCCTGCTGAATTTTTCATGACATTTAACAGCTGCTACTGCTATTGCCAGTGCTGGAAAGAGGAAAGAGCCTGCTCCCAAATACCTGGGAGAAGGTATCTGCCCTTTAGAACTGCAGGGCTAAGCAGTGTATGGAGGGGAAAAAAGTCCAGCCATCCTTTTCCAATTCAAGGGACACCTGTGAGCTCTTCTAAGAGGTGAACTAAAGACAATTTATTCTGCATTACACTTTTATTAAGCATTAGTGCCCTAATTAAAATGATTCACAGCTGCTTGTTTGGTTGGTTTTTTTGTTGTTTTGCTTCTGTGTTATCCCCACTGGTGGTGGAAAACAGGATGAAGGAGGGATTATAGTGCCTCTTCATATGTCTAACAAGAGACACCTTATCTGCTCTGTCCCAAGAGTCTTGTCCAGCTTTCAGTTCTGCTGCCACCACTGGCACATCAAACATCCTTGGCTTTTAGGGCCAGATTTCCTTTCCAGGGTGGAAAAGATGGCAAAGTACAAAGAGAACTTTTATCCCCTCAGCCACATGCTGGCAGGCAGCACCATCCCACTGGCAGTGAGTTGCTGCATGGGCAGCCCAGGGCTGGCATTGCTCCCTGAGGTGCTGTGAAAAAGGACTGTGGTGGCTCAGCCATCCTGCAGCAAAAGGATGGTGATGCTGTGCACCAGCCAGTTGCCACCTACACTCTCTGCCCTAGGAGCCAAGTCATTTTCTTACATGAAGGAAAGTGCAACTGGTGCTGTAGCCAAATACTGCAGGTAGGGAGCAAATACTGAATCATCCTGTTTAAACAACATCAGATTTTGAAAACTACATGCCTGATGCTAACGTGACATCTCAGGGTGGAGAATTTCAGGTTTTCCTCTAGGTGAAAACAAAATCCAAGACCTAGATGTTGACCCTCAAAGCAGCCCAGACCTGCTTGTACTGAGAGCTTACCTTGTTACTCCAGTGACAAAACCCAAAGGCATCATAGGTTTTATTAGCTTAGAGCTCTGTATTTTGCCTCAGATTGCTAAAGTGGTTTTTCAACAATTTACTGAACTGTTGAGTGACTTATTTATAGTTTGACCTTAAAACCAGTTCAGATTTCAAATGAGTTTCAAAAACATTTCAGGCAGGTCAAACCCATAGGATTATAAGTCTTGGAAATAGCTGCTCACAATTCTCAGAACAAATCTCTGGCTTTCTACAGCTTTTATCTAAACAGTGCAAAGACTGCAACTGTTTGATGCAGAATCTCTGGTATTCACCCTCCACCACTCCTTCAACACACACCCTTGAAACACAGTTTTCAGAATGGATCCAGAAGGGTTGTAAATACAAAAGACAGCAAATATATTAAGCCGAAGTACTGACTTCCAGATATTTCAGACCACAACCAAAACAGCAGCACTCATACAAAATAAACCAAATGAAAAAGCAAAGAAATAATTATACAAAAGGGGTGAGAGTAAAACAAAGGATGAAAGAGAGATGCTAGTGTGAAGTTTAAGATCTCTACAGAGCTCAGTTTGCATTGTGTCCCAGGTTCTATGCTCAGACAGAGCCATGTGCACCTCTTGGTCTATCTACAAAGAGAAACAAAATCTCTGCTGTCAACCTGCAGTCACCAGCTATATTTATTTTGGGGCTTGGTGCAAACAGATTTTATGAAGGAGCTGATGAAGAACTGAGGAAGGGAGCAAGATAAAGGCTATCACCTCCAAAATCTACATACATTCAAGTGGGTGTTACTGCAGTAACAACATGAGCAATACAAACCCTAACACAAGTCCTGTCAAGTTCTTCTTACAAGTATCCTTAGCCTGATTTTTTGCTTCACCTCCTCCTTACCCAGGCAATATTTAGCAATTATCTGGTAGTTGTGGATCTCAGAAGACCCATGCAGAAAATCTTCCATACAGGAGAAACACTCACTGAAAGAGCACAGTTTCATGGGGAGGCAGAAGGGGTGGTGTCATCCCTTGCTCCTCCAGGGAGCTCCACTGAAGCAACAAAGCCTGACACTGTGGATTACCTAACTGACATTTAGGAAATCAGCCATGACCATCACTGCCAACAATGTTCAGGAAAATTCATTGTAAATTCAGGGTAATCCCTGGTAATAAAAATATGTATTGTACCCCTAAACACTGGTAAATGGCATTTCCAGCTGCCTTCTGGTATTTTTATTAAGAAGGTTCACTGATAGATAATATTCAGGAAAGAACTCTAAGATTTTGGTGACACAAATAAGCAGCAGCAAGATGAGATGTGGAATGGGTTATTATTTAAACTGTAGATCATAATAAACTTATAGCCACAGTAGAGTGTTACCAAGAGAACATGAAAACAAACTGATAGCTAATCTTTTTTTATGGCAAATGAGTTCTTTTGCTGCAGTGGTTAGTGTGAGTTACAATGAGCACAGAGCATAAATTATAAAGACAGTCTTTGCCATTGTCCCTGTATTTTTAGGAAGAACCATTTCCATGAACTTTCTTGGCAAAACAGGAATATCTTTCAGGTGACACATTAAATAAGATAATGTCTTCCACTTTTCCGGTAAGTATAAAGAAGGCCAGTAAACTAAGAGTGCATGTCAGAGTTCAATAGTTGTATAAAGGAATTTTATACCAACTCTGAAAAGAGGATAAAAACAACCTATGTTATAAACGTTTCCAAGGGTTCCCAGGTGATGTCACATCAGTCAGGAACAAACTGGTGCCACACCCCTAGGAACCCCTGTGATGGAGCTGAAGCAGTTGCTGGTCCTGAAGGTGTGCACATCGGGACATCTGTGTGTGACAGTGCCCAGCTCTTCCAGCTGTGTTAGGGAGAACCAGGAGGCCTCCAAGTTGATTTAATTCAGATAACTTCACTCCCAGAATGGGAATGTGCTTGAAATGGTACTGTGCCTGTGCCTTAATCCATCCCTCTGTTCCCAGGGGACACATGCAAATGTGAAATGATTCCCTAGTTTAGCCAGCAGCAAGTAAAATGTTCTTAAGCTGCTCAGCCCTGCCAGGAAGCTGCATTAGCCACTGGCTCTGGCAGATGCTGTAGTTCCCCCACCTCATGGAGAGAGAACTCTGACAGGGTTTTTTGAAAATCTTTGTGCTTTTTACAGTTATTGGATTGTGTCATGAAAAAGCCTGCATTTATTGTCAGCCTTATGATGCTTTCAACCCTCTCCTTGAACACACAGATTTCTGTTGCCTTCCAAAAAGTAGAGCTGCTAAGCAAGGAAATTGCTGGGAAAGCTTCCGTAAGTACATCTAGTCCCCAGTAAATCATAGCAATCAGTCTAATAGAGAAATTTAACAGAATCTAAGTAACTGCTGCACTAACTGCACATTACCAGGGTTACTTGCAGCAATTCAGCTGTGCTGTAAGGCACGTCACCATAACACCCTGGATTTCCTGCCACCTGCCTTGCTCCTCAGTCATCAACTGCCACGAGGTTCAGACCTCTATCCTTACCCCACTTGCCATGCTGCTCCAGAGGTGAGGAGCGGACACAGCAGGGAGGGAATGACATTAACAATGCAAATGTCCTTGAGAAAGCAGATTGGGAGCTACATTTATTCATTTCTCTGCTACATGAATGCATGTAAACATAAATCTGATTTACTGTCAGCAGGCAAGCACTGCTGGAATACATCAAACCCCCTGAAAAGGAGAGAGCAGGGAAGATGTTCTGGAGCCACATGTGGGCAGAATGGACTAGCTGCAAACTGGTGTTGGACCTTCCAAGAGGATGCTGCCAGTCCTGCAGCTCAGGATGAGCACAGCGGAAGGTAGGCTGATGAAGCAACACCATGTCCAGCCCACAGCACGTAAGAAAATAAGGGATTGAGCAATATGGAAATCCTACACATGTAAAGTGTTAATGAAACACAGTTTGCTTTTGCACAAAGAGAAAAAACTGAGACCTTGGAAAACTAATTCCCTTAAGATTGACTTAATGTGTATACCACTATTAAGCACAAGCTATTTACTAAGGTTTTTTTTCACACTTGCTGTAATTTCCTCTTTTTAATGGCTTTGCTATTGGAAAACTTTCCTATTGCAGTTGATTGTTATACACTGTCCTCATAAAGAAAAAAAGATAGCCAAGTGTGCAAGATGAGAGGAGTACAATGCCCCTAGGTTAAATGCATGCTTAAAGCACTTGGGTGGATGGCTGAAGTGTTCCCCAATTTACTGGGTCTGAGTCTTGAGCACAAGAAAATTTCCCACTCATCCTTAGGGGGAGCTCAGACTCAGGGTCCTGTGACAGCATCTACAGCACAACTCAAACTTCTCAACAGCAAGAGAGTACCAAGGTTAGATTATAATACTGATTCATGCTTAGCCCCTCAGGAAATCAAAAAGTCTTTAAGAAACCAACAACAGCAGCATCAGAAGACTTCAGTTAGCAGTGATGAAAAGGAAACTTTACCATTTTTTCCTTTTTTCCTCAGCATGGGGCAATCCTGTAAGAACTTTTTTCTAAAACTGGCAGATATTTGTGGAACTGGTTTCATCTGATAGATGCTGTGATTTTCCTGCTCCCTGTAAAGTGGTGAAGTATGGTACAGGAGTTAACCCACTGATGCTCCCAGATAAGAAGAGGGTGATGCAGGAACCAAGTATCATGTCATGGTTATACTGCTTCTCCACCTGGCAAGTGCTACACGCCATCCTGCTGTGTGTGCCACTTCCATCTCTGGATATGGGGAAAGATGGATGAAATCAGGAAGGAATCTTCTGGAAGAGCTATCAAATATTGGAAACAGTGCCTACCGTGACCAACCTGAGGCCTGCCCATGGGGCAGCTGGACTGAGAACAACTTGAAGGGACTCCAATATTTGTTAAACCTTCAGAACTTCATTGTTCAAGCAGGACAGTAGAGCACAGCCTGATGGACTGGACTGATCTTGTAAGAGGGTGATTCTTCTGTACCACACTGTAGATGCTGAATTTGTTTGTAAAATCTGAGTTGATCTTTGCCATATAGCAACTGTTTTGCACATACATAAGCATGCAAATCACTAAAAATAGGTACAGAATTAAGTTAACACTATCAAAATGCAGTCAAATCCATTATTTGGCACCACGTGGCACAGCTTCCCTGCCAATTTCAGTAGCTGTGGCAGAGAGGTGAGATGGATCATGCACTGCTGACCTCCACACATGGTTACAAGTCCCCTTCCAATCTGCCTAATGAGAACTTAATCTCGAGTACCCACAGAAGGAAAAAACTTAAATGTGATTGTGCCATTTCAATGAGCCTAATTAGCTAATAAAGGTCAGTCTCATTAGAAGCTCTTCAGGGAAGGATCCACTGAAGGAAATTAGGCAGCAAAAGAATTTTAACACCATGTCCTCCCTTGCCTGCACCACACACTTCAAGGAGGATTTGATGAGCAACTAAATTACTTGAATAAGTGATGAAGGTGTTGATACACAGGAGTTCTGTGACAGTAGAAATGCATTTGTAAACTGCCAGAAGATCACTCATTGGCATGCAAAGGGTCCCTTACCCCCTGCACAGGACATAGTGGCTGACCTGGGTCCATAAAGAAAGCTTGCTCCTGAAGTACATCTCCTAATTATCTCTCCACTGCCCAATACCCAGAATCCCCTCTCCCTCCCTGTCCCAGGTAGTCAAGCTCCTACACAGCACCCTGATTTGCCATTTCCTTTGATTTCTACATACTCTGCTTTCTTCAATTATGTGTTAATAGAAGCTGCTCTCTACTCATGGGTATGACATCCTACTCTGGGATAACTCCATTCACTCCTGTAAAGATCATTAATGAGTTAATGGACCTTCTACTTCCACCTCAGGAAAATCTACTTCCAGAAGTTATAATGTGTTGCAGTACAAAAGTGTAGAATTAAGTTATAAGAAATATTTTTTCAAAACATAGAATGGACCTTTGCCATGGTCTCCACATTGATCACCTCAGCTAAATAAATGATTTTAGCTTTTTTCCTGCTCTGAAAGGGCTTAAATCAGAACTGTAGGTGTGTCAGATCTCCTCCTGTGATACTAGAAATTCCAACAGCATGAAAGAGAGCAATCACGTCAGTTTTAAAGCCTGAAGTTTAACGGAGAAAGGAACTGACACCTCTCTGGCTTGCACTGGAAAAAAATGCAGTGGTGAAGGAAGAGAATATGATTCTCTGTTATTCCTACTGCTAAGCCAGAAGAATGCAGCAGCAGCACTCCTAATGTTCTAGTTGCAGCTGTTCTCTCATCTTTTATGGTCCTTCTGTCATGGGAATAATGGGGTAAAAGTAGTTGCTCTGGGCCCAGAATGTGCACTGGTGTTAATGAAGACTCCTAGCACCTTAAAGACTTCGATACCTGTACCTTTTTAATGAGATATCAAAATATATTTTAGCTGGGCTGAGTTCATGGGCTCCCATCAGAAGAGTTTTATCATATTGTGTTGGGTTTGGCTGGGGTAGAGTTAAGATAGATCTGCTTCAACAAAAAGGTCTAGAAGTAGAAGAAGAGACAACTGGTTCAAGAGATCTATAGATATGACGTGCAGAGCTGCTACCCAGAAAAAGAAAGGAGTAAGGGGAGAGTATTTTCTTTATCAACACTGAAGGTGAACTTCCTTACCACTGATCCTAGAGTGCTCAGCAAACCCTGAGGATCCTGGGTCATGCTTCTCTGGACATCTTCTCCATGGGATGGAGCTGTTGGTGGCTGCAGCATCATTTGCTCCTGTGGGATTTTTCTCTAGATGTTTCATGCAACTTCAGAGGAAAGAAAGAGAAGAGATTGTAAAAGCTCCTGAGTATTCTTTAAATGCTGCTGTCTGTGACAGGATGCATGTGGGGATGTCTTCCTTACCCTGCTGTGGAAAGGAGAAATATATTTTGAATTTGTTCATTCCTTTTGTGGTAATCATAGCAAAGACGAAAATTTATCCAAGTCAATATTTTTGGGCAGCCAACATTTTAAAAAATTCCCTGCAATCTTTTGCCTGAAGAGGAGAATAAATGGTGGAATCAGAGGTTTATTAGACAAATGAATAAAGCAACCTCCGTACATTAAAATTTTAAAAATTTCCTGTCAAATTGCTCTGATTTTCTTTTCTTTGTTTACTTCGGTTGCTAAAATAAAAACTTAAAACCTTCCTAAATATTCACCTTAATATCCAAATTTTACAGAAAATTATTTTGATTAAACCATCTTGACTAGTCCTTTTCATAGCCATGGAGCCCTTTGTGGCTGATGCCTGCCCTAAGTGCTACAGCACTGAGTTAATGTGGTCACAGGGCTTACAATAGCAACATTTGCGAGGGCTTTGGCTTTTATTTTTGCTTGCTTGTTCTTAAAGACAGATTTAAAAGGGCTTTAGAGCTCTGTAATGGCTCTTGATTAATCAATAGCTGTTCATGGAGACTTGTTTTCCCTACCTTGTTTTTATACTATATGCCAGCCTTTTTTTTCTGGTAAAATTCAGCGTTGGTCTAGCTGGCCAGAAGTAGTTCTTCATTTAATGTTGCTCCTTTGCTCCTTGCCTACCTCGGCTTTCTCTGTGATTTTTTGGAACCCACCCATTCAGGACGGGGATGCGCAGGCAGCAGACATTAAGCAGGGAGCTGCTCCACCCAGTGGGTGCAAGCAGCACACACCACAGGCTTCCTTAGCAGAAAAGCGTGTAGGAAACCTAGGGTGGAGGTGTTTGAGCAAAGGAGGCATACCTCTATCCTTTGGGGAGATCACATCCCATCACATCCCTTCTTCAGCTGTTCCAAGCAACACAATGCAGTTGGGAAATCAGGTCTGAACCCAAGAACAGCTGCACCCAATACAGTGTTACTCCTAATGCTGGATGCTGGCTTCTTGACTTGGGCCTGTCCACAAAGGCTGGACAGCTGCACAGTCCCTGTCCTGGGCATCTGAGGGTCCCCAGGCTGATATCAGTGGGTCCAGAGCCCTGGTCAGCCAACCCAGCTGAGAGGACATGGTGCACATAGCCCTGGCAAGGGAATGACAGAGCCGCCACAGCTGGGGGCAGGCAGGGCTCCTTACACCAAAAGTAGTACAGTGCAAATGTGTTTGAGCTAGTCTGACTGCATGAAACCAGGCTGTAAATCAAATAAGTCCTTACTTTGAGTCATACAGCATATCAAAGCTTGTGTGTTGAACACACATTCCCATAAAGCATCACCACAATACACTAATAGATGAGGGCCATGAAAACCTGCTTCTGTCCACGCCCTGTGTCCCTTTCATGTGCTTGGCACCAGGCACAGCCAGGCAGGCTTTTGTATCAGTCAATACCAGGGGCTCTGCAAACAGAAGATGTGAAGCTGGGGCAGAGGCACTCCTGCTCTGCTGACTCACCTCAGCAGGAAGTCCAGGCCAGTCTCACGAGCATCAGCTCTGAAATGTTAACTGCTGAGTCCCTTGGGGGAAGGCTAATAACTCACAGGAGGGACAAGGCCAGAGGATACGCCATTTATAGAAATACTTTAAGGTTGTAACTAAGTACAGCACTATTTTGGGAGGAAGTAAGCCTGGGCAATAAACCACTGAACAACCGAGGCTACTGAGAATTAGTTGGGTTTCTGCCTACCCCTTTTTGCAAAGGGATAAACCTAAGGGAGATGTTAAAGTGTGTTGTGTCACAAGCAGCCCTGGATGTAAAGAGAATACTTCTGTGTTCCTCCTGTAAGCAGCCAATTAAGGCTTGACCCTCAAGTATACTTTGCAGGAGATGAGAAAGACTCCAGGCCACCCTCTGCCAAAACAGCTCTTAGTTCATGACCTAATCCTTGTATTTTTAGCCAAGACTTCACAACATTATTCCATTTCCTGTGTTAAAGCAGAGTACTGTTACTATTATTATTTTTATAGCTTCATACTGCAATGGTTGTGAGAGCATTGGGAAGGTTTATCTGAATTGTACAAGGTGCTGCACAGATTTATAATTGATGGTGCCCCCTTGAAGCATCTCCAAAGCCTTACACCATAATTAACATAAGGTTTAAAGCAGAGGCAGCCTCTCTCCACTCCTCCTCTCCAAATTCACATCCAGCTTTAACAGTGCTTCTGACTTGGGCTAGCTGGCCTGGCATTGACCACTCACTCAACTGCCTGTGTTTACATAATTAATAATCTATTCACCTTGGCAATGTGGATGTAAAAAAAAAAAAAAAAAAAAAAAAAAAAAGTTTATTTCTGACCTACGGTGTTAAGTTTTATGAAACTACTCCACAGCTTCTGGCCAGATGAATAAATCATTGTAGGAAGGTGTAAATATTCCCAATTGCAACTACACATATATTTGTTCTCTGCTCTGTAACACTGAGCAGTTCTGGCTATGCACTGACTGCCAACTACTTGTGGGACTGATGAGCCTTTGCAACCTGGTTTCAAATGCTGAGAATTCTGCGGAGCAGTGGAACATGACCTGTCAGAGGTGGCTAAAGAGATCATTTTGATCTGAAGGATGAGCCCAGCAGGAAAATGAGATGATGTGTCACTGTGAGTGACAATGTGATCTCTGGACCAGCCTTACTGAGAACACAACATTTGGCCTTCTGACAGGCCCTTTGGTTCCTCATGGTGCAGCTGATGGCCTCCCCAAGAAGAACAGCTATAGGACCTGAAATATCTAGCATTTTCTGAGCAGAGAGAAAGACCTCTGTGTCTAAACACCCTGTGTCCTCCCTGCTGGCTGCAGCACTTGCAAACATTGTGTAGGATAAGGACCAACCTCACTTCATCGTGGCAGTAGCGATGATGAGAAGTGCTGCAGCTTCTAGGAGGACAGACAGGTCTCTGCACGAGTTCCCACTGGTATTATACAGTCTCTTTCCCACAACAGCATCAGCAGGACATTAGGGAATTCCATTTGCTCACAGACAGTCCAAGAATTAGATTCTCAAAACATTTCTTACAAGCAGAAGGATAATGAGGATGGAAGAAGCAAATCCATCAGAGAAAGATAGTTTGGCAGGTTACCTGTTGGCATTCTTTCAACCTCCTTTTTGAAGGTAGGAATGGAGTAAATTTTTGAAAGTATTTAGAGTTTTGCTGAGCCACATTTCCTTTTAGCACAAATGAGATAGGTGCAGAAGGATGAGCTTACAGCAGCATGTGAATTAAGTTTTGTCTTCTGTTCTTGCTGGTTGTTGCCAGGAAGGCTAGGGCTCAGTACATACAACTTCATTACTAAAATGTTTGTCTTGCCCTGGGGGGTACCACAGAGATAGAATGCTCTTCAGCCAAATCTGTAAGGACAAATTTTTCACCACTCATCAGACTGCTTATTTTTTTTCAGCTTGCTCAACTGAATGCAGCTGAGTGCTTCAGCTCTGAGCCTATGTAGAGAAAAAGGGCTGAAAGAATTTGATGGTGATAGCAATGGATGTAGACAGGGGAAAAGCAGGCTGGCCTTCATGACATTGTTGGGGCACAGGCATACAGAGTATATACCTACTGTTGCCCCTTGTTTTTAATCAATGTACTCGGTGGGGCTGCCAATTTGTTGTCCCAGGCAGCAGTGGCAGTCACACACAGCACCCAGCTGCTCCTTGGGTCCAGTCAGCTGACAGCTGCCTCCAGGAAAGAACCTCCTCATCAGGCAAAAGCTCTGTGTTCATAAACCTGTGAGTGAACCAGCTCTTCATATACAGATGAAGCATTCCAGCATTATTTTTATACTTACCTTACATAACTGAAATGCATCAAAAAACAGTCAGCAATTTTCTTTTAGCTGACGAGCATTTACAGCAGCAATTTTACAGATAATGCTTATTGGGTTAAAGGGACCCAACCTCCACTTTACATACAGGTGAACAACTGAAAACTTCATCCCAAGAAACACTAAAGTGTAGCTGGGGTATGTTGTGCTGCTGCTTTAAGATTAGCAACCACATCCATTAGTCCACAACAGTGATTGTAAAAAGCAGAAACTGCACATTTCTTAACACTTGACAGCTGATTCTACCCGCTGAGAAGAAACTCTGCTGTCTACAGCCTTGATTCTGCACAGCAGGAGGAAAATGGCCTACTACGACAATCACACTATACATCTAAAACTCCTTACAACCTTAAAAAGGTAGGAGGAGAAACAGGGATTGAGCAGAACTGGCACTTATAAAAAGTTCAAGGAGCATTCTTGAGAACAGTGAATTTTTCTAGAAAACCAGGATGTTCAATTCTTTTATACTCCAGCCTGCATCTGTGGAAGATATGGGACAAGAGGAAAATAGGGAAATCATGCAGTAAGATCATTATATGCTTTCTTTTGCTAGGGAACTGCTGCCAAACTACCAGCATGTTGCCTTCTTTCTCATGACAGCTATGTAATATCAAGAGCATTGACTTGCTGAGAAACACAGTTACTCCTCAGAAACACAGCTGAAAACCAAAGATAAATCAGCCCTGGTTTCTTAAAGAAAGCACACCATTTATTCTGGAAGTAACATGTGGACACACAGATTAAAAATGATAGTTGTAGGCTTTGGGATCTTTTTCCCAGCAGACAGGATTCAGGCCTGCAAAGGAGAGAAGTTTACTGCAATAACCTGGGCTTCAACGCAGTCCCAAAGTGTGGCTGCACCACCTCTTTTCACAATTTCACAATCCCAGCAGTAACATGCTCCCGCACAGTGGTTTTTATTAGCAGACAGCACTTTTCCTACTCGACATCTTTTACAAGCAGATTTCAAAACACTTCCCAGAGCCGAACTCTTGTGCCCATTGCCCTCCCCGGGAATCTGAGACGTGAAATGACTTGTCCAAGGTTGCTGCCCCCAAAGCGACGGCACAGGCCGGGCCGGGCCGGGCAGGGGCCCCGCTGCCGCCGGCCACAGGCGCCAGCAGAGGGCGCTCCGCCCCTTCCCAGCCCTCACGGCCCTTCCCAGCGCAGGAAGGTTGTAGGAACCTTCCTTCCTTTTACTTCGTGGGAAAGGACAAACGTCCTCCATGTGTCCTACCAGGGTCTCTGTTCCCTGCCGCCAAGCAGCTCTGCACATCTTCCCTGCCGGGTTTCTCCACGCCGCTCCCTGCGGGCCACAGCGAGACGAGCCCCGCAACCGCCGCCACAGGGCGGCGAGCACAGCGAGGGAAGGAAGGACCTGACCCACCGGCAGCCTGCTCCCGGTGAAGTGCTTCGTGTGTCACTGGGAAGTTTCCACGCCTGCATCTGCACGTACTTTCAGCTACCCGTGGAAGCGAGGAGGACAGAGTGCCCTGCAGGGCCAGCTAGGAAAGCCTTCGGGGGTGCCTGAAGCTTTGAGGGTGGCTGAATCAGGAACAACTGAAAGTAGCCTCTTACAGGGCACCAATCTGACTAAAATACAGCATCTGTGAGATTCATTACACACGTTCTGGTTACATTCTGTGACACACACTTACACAGAATATGGCCTAATTTCTTCTGGTCAAGGTCAAAGATCTTGCTGTGTTCACTGGACCAGTGGACTTCAGCTAGAAGTCCTAACCAAGCTGCCACAGGAAAAATATTTCTAACACCTTCTTGCTCCTGTATGCAAATATTGCTTGGCAAATGGCCATTTCTCAGATGTTATGTTCTTCATCTTTCCAATGGTCTGTCGGGTTTTTTTTTTCCTTGTCAGACTGTGGCCAGAAAAACATGCTAAAGACAAGGCTAGTATTTCATGGCTCTTACTAACCTCCCATTCATCATTACACAAGTTGGTGTTCTCAGCCATGTGTGATCCCTCCTACGGCATCAGGCTACTTCCCAGCTGCCTGGCAGGCCACAATCTGCTCTTCTCCTAGTTCCTGTCTGCCATTGAAGGCATATAACATTGCAATCTGACAGTCATGCAAGCTGCCAAAATCCTACCCAATGTGAGCCAGCACATCCTGAATTCAGTGCAGATCTTATTAGCTTCATCCGGCACGGATCAGAAATCCTCTCCACAGCTGAAAATCCTTTCCAAGTCCAGGGGGTTCTGCCACCACCTGAGCAGCCCCCAGCTGTCACAAGGGTGATCCCAGAACTGGATGCTTGGTAAGGGCAGTGACTGGGATGTGAAACAGAATCAACTTTGTGGCGCTCCAAAAGCCGCTTGGACCTGGCAATTTCTGAGAGCTTTGAGTACACCTGAAGAAATCACAGTAGTGATGGGACAAGCAGGTAGGCCTAAATTGTTATGAGGCCAAGAAGATTGAAAGAGTCCTGAAGCCAAGTTCCTGGCTCTGTCTTAACAAGAGTTTACTGCTTTCTTCTGTGTTTTTAAAAAACGTGGAGGAAAGCTGCCACACATAAACAATTTTTTCATGGTCTCTCAATATCCAAAGTACCTGACACAGCAAGAAGAAACCTCTCCATGGAGACCCTACAGTCCTGAAGCACATTGTGGAAATGGCTGTCAGGCCTCATGAATAAAAAGTGAATTACAAAGTGCATCAGAGCATCATTGTATTGGCTAATAACCTAAGAAGGGTTTCTGGTTTTATCACAGACAATAGCTACGAAAGTCTCATTATGCCTAGCTCATCCTGAGGGAACACAGCAGGATTAGTCTCTCTGGGATAAGTGCAAGTGCTTTGTTTTACTCAGGCAAGAGAGAGCTGTGATTTGCATCTGCAAGGTTCTAAGGACAGAAGTGCCAAAGGGCTCAGCTGGGTAAGTGGCCCCTGTCCAGATCTTTACACCATTACTGTAAACCTAAAGGTAAAACAGTTCCTTGCTGATCAGCTGTCATTTGACTTCATTGTAACCCACCTATACTTTCCTGGTTTCAGCTACATCCCTGTCCCCCCCGCCATCACCCGGTAGTGTTCATCCCTGCCTTCCCTTCCTCTGCAGGGAGGGTGTGAATATCCACGATATTTGCTCAGAACAGGGGCATCCACAAGAATGGGAAATGGCCTGAAGGTCTAACCCAGGCACTGGCCAAAAGGTGGAGCTGAAACTGGCTTACAACTTGTCAGAGCATTGGGGTGCTCAGACGTGGTGAGGGGTTAACAGGGGACTCCCAGGACATCATAACACCTGGGAGCTCTTCATGCCCCTCAGCAGCTCCCCACCTGTTTTCCTGTCTGCTGTCCTGTCCTTGATTCCAAAGATTACTTGCAGGTCCTGCACCCAAGACAACTGTGTGCGTCAAACCTGCCTTTTCCCCATGCTGGTTTTTGGTTTTGTTTTTTAATTGGGTTTTCTAATTTCTCCAAGGGCAGCACAGGATTTGACAATTCTGTTTCTTGGGACTCTCCTCACAACTTACCTGCTAGATGTTAGGTCCCCACCCCTTTCCCCACCGTAGGAGTTCTGGGCTTGCACATCCCTGCATTGTTCTACTTCGAGTGATTCTCTCTCCAGTCTTTTCCCCATATGCATCAAAGTGTCTGAAGACACTGCAAGATTCTTCTATAGTTTAGGTATTCTCTGAGAGGAAAAGGAGCAGGTGGATGGTAGAGACTGGACTTCACTTTGAAGGAGGTAGTTGCAAGGAAGCCTTTTCAGTTCTACATCTCTCACTCTCAATCATCCTCATGTGTGGGCTGCATGCAATTCTGTCAGTCATTTTCATTGCCATTGGTTCCACTTTCAACTGGAGAAACCCAATGCTCACTGAAACAGCAGTGGATAAAATAGAACCTAAAGGACAGTCACCAGGCTATAAATTCCCATCCCTGAGTCAATGCATATTTTAAGCCAAATGAAGGAGATCTATCAAGAAAAGCTGGGAGAAAATAGAAGCTAAGCTATAGTCTGGTAGTGGGGATGCTTCCCTGGAAGATACAATATCAAATCCCCTCGAAGAGAGGAGGCAATAAAGCAGAGCCTTCCAGCATCCTGGATGAACTCTGTACCCACTGGGGTCTCTGTAAAAGAGGAGTAATACTGGCACATTCCCTGTCTCTCACTTTCCATCTCTCATGTTGTCTTCTTGCTGGAAACTATTAGAAGCCTTTGAAGTGGCCATGAAGTGCATGGACAAAAAAGGCTCAGTGCATACAAGCACCTGCTTCTCCTACTGGAGGATTGTGAAGCAAGCTGCTCCCCCAAAGATTCCCTAGGAATATAAACTCACAGGATAATGAATGGATGAATGATTAAAGGACAGGAAACAAAAGGCAGATGTAAGGAGCAAACCTTCATGACAGAGGGACTTCACCAGGGCAGTATCAGAGGGATGAGTGTTGAAGGCCATGATGTTTGGTGACCCTAGTAAATTACCTGGAAAATGAGTGAGTAATAAATGTGACAAACCTCCTGGTGGCATGAGGATATGCTGAGTAAAACAGAAGGGTTATCTGTGAAGAGCTGCAAAACAACCATATGCTACCAAATGACAAGGTGAGAAGACAGCAAGAGAACTGCAACGTAGAAATTCAAAAGAAAGGACATAGGAAAAGCACTTCTGACCTCATTATATCAAGATGGGCTCTTGGGCCTATTCTTAAAAATAATGTCAACTTAGTTTATGTTCCATAGCAGCTAGAAAATTAAGTGTTTGTGATGCTTTGGGAAGGGGTAGCAAACACAGTGGAGAGAATGTGAGGATAGCACAGCAGTGCATCTGCATCCCAAAGACTGTGCACTTCTGGTCCTGCCATCTGCAGAAGGGCTTAGCAGAAAGTATAGGGCTCAGAGAAGAGCAGTGGGTAAGATTTGAAAGTGTTATGTACAAAAACTAAAATTAAGGCCAGACTAAGACTGGAAAAGAGACAACTGAAGGTGTTTATATAAAAACCTGACTCCTTTGGTCAAGAAGTCCCTAAACTAAATTGCTGCAGGCATATTCTAGGGAAATAACCCTGTCTGCCTGCCCTGTTCTTGGATCTCTACCTGGGTGCCCAGTGCTGAACACTGAGCCAGGCTGGCTTCCACCTCATCTGATACTACCAACCCCTGAGCTCAGTGGCACCCCAGATGAGGAGTACTGCTTCAGATCAACTAGAGTACTAGATCAAATAAACAAGCTTATTTTATTGGGATTTATTAATATCCAGATAAGGATAACAAAGATTTTTTCAGTTAAATAAGAACTAATTTTTTGATATATCTGGTCTCAGCAATTAAACCAGAACTATCTCACAGCATAGATTTAGTATCAGCAGAAACTTTCAGCTGCCATCAGACAAAGTGTTAAATATACAGATGGCTACAGACAGGTCAGAAGTGTAACAACCCATGTGTCTATATTTTGATTTCGTAAAAAAAAATATTTCAGAAGCAGCCTGGTTCTGTCTGTGGTGCTACATCATTGCCTGAAAATGGGAAAACAAATCCATTAGAACATTTTTTCATGCCAAGAATGCAAACACGGTATTAGGATTTAAGAAATATCTTCATGACTGGCTGATAAATACCTTTAAAAGGCACTGAACAGTTTGATTACCAAGGACTTATATGGGCAAATCGTGGATTGCTGTACATCACACAATCTGGCTATCAGTTAACTTCAGGTATGTGTTATCAGACCAGGACCATAGAGAACTCAGAGGAAAGTGGAAGGCACTAGATTTAAGTGTCCTCAAAAGTTGCTAGTTATTTTGAACGCCTTTGAAGTTATTGCAGGGAAGGATTTTTGGTCGTGCCTTACATACAAGGCTTGGATGTCTCTGCGTACACAGCAGCAGTTACACGATGAATGCTGGTGCCCTGAAGACTGGGTGTGCAGAACTGCTGAACAGCCACAGCACCTGATGCAATGGGATAAAAAGCAGGTCAGCCAGCCTTTCCTGAGCTCAGTCTGGAGCCTTGGCCCAGGACCACTGGAGCACAGAGCTGCTCTGGGCTCCTGGTAGGCCTGCTGGGTTTGCTGCCATCTGGGTAACCCCACCTGCTCCAGGCCCTTGGGGAGATCTCTGTTCTGACTCCATAGCCAGCCCTATGGTGCCTTTGAAAAATCTAGGCCCATTTTCTCATTTTGCAAGCTTTTCTCAGGTCCCAAAGGACTTCAATTCTTCTGGTTTCTTTCCCAACCCAAAGAGATGCACCTCAGAAAGCATGGCACCTTCCCTTCAAACCCCGTTTAGAACTGATTGTGGCTAAAAGCCCGTAAGTACAAAGCTATGTATGGGGAAATCTTACTGGTTTTCTCCCTCATGTGAGGACAGAGGTGAAGTTCAGAAGCCAGCAGAAAATCAGCATTTAACTCACTTCAGCACCTTGTGAAACTGATCCAGCCTTTATCTGTGCATTTAGACACTGCCACCTGATCTTTTCAAACCTGCCCTGTATAAAAGCACTAAAATAGTCTATTTTAAAACTGACTACACTGAAAGTATCCCTTACTCTCTCCCCCCTCAACACCTCAGGAAGCTTAAGCAGAATACTCTGTTTTCCCACAGCCATGCTCCAAGACTACTCTGCCACTTCCTACTCAAGAAACTTCAGTAAGAGAGAGACTGGTGTGCACTTACATGCAGAGTTTCGTTCTGTCTCTCCCTTTCCTTGTCATGAAATTGTTGGCGTCTCACACCGAGCAGCCCTGGTTTTTCCTGTTCTGCTGGCCCCTAGATTGCTGGGAAAACAAAACACCTCAAGGGCTCTTGTCCAGGACTGCTGCAGCTCCTCCGGTGACTGTTGTGTGAAGAACTTGCCTGCCTTTTCTTGACCTCAGAGGGGGATGTCTTTGCCTGCCAGCACCTTTCTCAGAGGCACTTCCCATCATTTCTGCCCACTCCAGCCACAAGGAGAACAGGATGTAGGTTGCACACCTGAGACTGCAGGATTTGGGGAGCACATCTCACAGACCAGAGACCCACACTAAATGCTGTGATTCTGATGACTCTCTCCTATGTAAACTATGACCCATATTTTGACTGTCTAATAAAGATGGCTCACTTAAAAATCAAATATGGCTAAAAACTACAGGGTTTAAGTGGGGAACTGAGATCTAACTGCAAAATCAGACCAAACAAATCAGAGCTGTGGAACTAATGCTGGTTTGAGTGTTGATTTTAGGCCAGGGAAGTGCTGAAAGAAAAATCACAAAGAGGGAGACCCCTATTTCCATGCTATAGGTGTAACCTCATCCAGTTTTCATCAAGGAGGCAATTCCTTGTCTGGTGCTTGAACAGTTAGCAGAACATGGTGCAGCTCCCACATATTTGGCCTCCATGAGAGACTTTCTAGCAGACTAAATCAGCTGGAACTAACTTCACACATGTAAAATTCTCCAATTTCAACAACTTTAAGTATGGCAGAACACAAACGAGCAGGAAATACTCAGTAGGCACAAAGCCAGTTCCGTGTACTCCTCTCCACCCCTTCTTTTTCCCCAGTCTGCATGTTGAGCCTGACCTGAGGAAAAATATAAAGCAGAGGAGGGTCACAAAACAATCTGCCAGCCAATAATGCTATTAGGACTTGCAGACTGTAGTGACTGACCAGTCTACCAATGTGAAGCATAACATGGAAGAATGGTTTTTGTCAGATGCATGCGCACACCTTGAGAACACCTAACCTTTTCTAAAAAATAAAGGTGCTACAAAGAATGTTAAAAGCAAATAGATGTACACTTATATTATCCCACTATTAGGATCAAATGCCATGGGTCATGGAGGAAACGAGGGAGTGAAGTGTCCCCAGTCCCCCATCCAATGCTGCAATGTCTGCAGCAGAAGCTGGCACTGCAGAGCTCTGGGCTGCTCCTCTGGGCAGAGCTGGACAGAGCCAGAAGCCTCGAAAGAGGAAGGGCCAGGCAAGCACACAGTGGTTGTTTCTGCTGTGTGTGGGCAGACACATCCCAGGCACACTGCAACTTGGCCATGACATAGTGTGCTCCTTCCATACAGTGGAAGTTATCAGTGAGCCTCCCAGCTCCAGCTAAGCAAACTCCTTTTGGATGCGAGATACAAAGAGACGCAAACGTGCCTTGGCTCCTTTCACAAAATAAGTGAGCAGTCAAGCTCTTCAATTCAGCCAAGTCCTTCAATTGCTCGACTCAGTCTCATCTTTCAGCTCAGCCACAGGCAGACATAGCTTCACTGCCAGGACCGTTGGAGCAGCCCCTCTTCCTGCATCACATCCCAGGAGGCAGAACAGCAGTTAGCAGCCACCAGACACAGTGAACAAACTACAGGAAAAGTGCAGGAGAGGCGGGAGGAAGCAAGGGGAAAAAGCAGAAATGAACTTCCAAACAGCACTAGGACAAGTCCCTGGTTTTTTGCCCCTGTGGTGTGAAACCTCTTTTTAGTTACTAGTTGGTGGCATTTGCCATTATCATAACAAGAAGTTAGGAAACTACATTTAATCCTAGTCCTGGAATACATCCTTGTTTCAGTCTCTGACTTCTTTGTTTTTCAACAGCTGATAGGCTTCTTCAGCTTGCAGGAATATCTTCTGCCTGCACCTGTGGCTCCCCAGCACATGTGTCCTTCTTGCAGGACACACAGAGTGAAGGACAACCAGGGGGCTCATTCTAGGCCCTGATTAAAGCATGAATAAGCAGTACCAAGTACAGAAAAGAGAAATCCCTAGAAACAAATCAGAACTGGACTGTAGGAAGTTGATTAGTGGAATAGAGCAAACAGCGCTCTGCATCCACCAAGCTGGAGGGTTCTCCTTTCTGCCAGGCTCACCAAAGGGAAAATGACCAACGTCGGTGCTCTGCTGCCGGCCCCAGGCAGAGGACCTGTTGTGGACTTTCACGAAGGGTACAGACTCCTGTGTCATGAGCTTTTAGAATGTAGGCAAAACACAGCCTGCAACTGCTGCTGAGGTTACACCTTTCTTCTAATAACCCTAATAGAACCCTTTTCATGATGAAGAAAGTAATGCATTGCCCAGAGACCATGCATCTCCATGCTTGAAGGGTTTTCTTCAAGGCCCAGCTGGATCAAGTCCAGAGCAACGGGCTGAACAGGACACTTCCTGAAGATCCTTCCAACCTGTGATACCTTCTAATAGACCATAAATTCAGCTCTGAGCCCTGCAGTTTGGTAAGGATGTGCAGATTACTGCAGCACCCTAGTTTCACTTCCCATAGGAGCTCTCCCATTGTCCACACTTTGCTGTGCCACAAACAGCCCAGTACACTTTAAATCACTGACAAAAAAAAAATTGGGAAAAACACAATCTGGTTGTGATACACTGAAATTACCTTCTGAAAGGAGACACGTCCATCCACGCAAGCACAGGAAAAGCTGGACAGAGGGACTTGCTTCCTAAGACCTTGCTTACTGATTGGGGCAAAACCCCACAAGGGCCCCAGCAGCTCTGTCTCCCCAAAGCTGATTCTGACTCCTCAGACTGCTGCTGTATGAAGTGGGAGAGGATCTGCCTTTCCCAGCTGCTGGCTGCAGCTGGTGTTCCTTGCAGAAAGGAGGTGTAAGTGCCTGCCATCAGCCACAGCCTGCCTTGGGGCTCCAGCGAGTTCAACTCACACGAACTCCCAGCACCATTCCCCTCTTGCCAGCCAAAGCTGCTGGGGAAAGGGGATCTTACTGCAGAGGTCTGAATATTTCTATGAGCTGCTTTTCCCCCTAGCATTGCCTTGAAAAGCCCAGCAAGGACTTCCTCATCACTGCCATTATCAGAAAGAGGTGAAGGCATCTGTACAAGCCTCATCAACTCATTGCTCAACTCTCATTCATTAGTAACTACCTCAGCACAGCCCATGTCTGCTCCAGCTGCAGCAGTGGAGAAGGGACAGTATCTTCTTGCCTCCAGGGAATCCAGCTTTGGATGCCATACCAGCAGATAAACTGCAACCTCCTCTGTTCCCCTGCTGTCTTGCAGCAAAGCAAGTTGCTCACATACAGGACTAACACCATGCTGAACCATCTGCCAGGAGAGAGCCGACTGCTTAAAAAGAGGATTTGTTAGCTGTCAGCCCAAAGGAAGGCACTAAGAGATGAGAGAAGAATTACATAAAGGTTTTAAAAGCAGACCAGTCAATCCTCCCAGGCTGTGCCTGGTTTATGGGGACCTTTCCATCAATAGGAAGAGCTGGGGAAAAGGCTCTCACACAACTTGTTAACTGAGTTGGAACACAGCCTCCCACAGAAACGACAGGCTATTATACAGTAACCACACTTTCAGATCAGTAAAACCTGAACATGTTGCATTTCATCCCATCTCCTCTCCCTTAACCCCATAACAAACTCCCCCAGGCCCCTTCCCACCAGCCTCTCCCTTCACAACCCCTGCTCCCGTGTGCCTCATAGCAGACCCACTGACCATCCTCTGACCTCTTACCCATGCCAAGCACCATTTCTGAGTATTATCCATCATGCAAGCTGCAGCCCCTCTGTGGTGACAACCCCCCATCCTGATTGGAGGATTTTGAGAGAAGGTAGATTGCTGCTGCTGTACCAGCCACAGTCAGCTATCCAAAAAACTGTGACAGGGAAACAGCACCTTTGCACTGGTATGTAGACACGTATGCTAAGTTGCATATAGATAAGGAATACTAAATTGTTTCCAGGAACATAAAACATTACTCTGGGGGAGAAACGGGTGAAACAGGAAGGTGGCTCTTATTACCCACACTGCTCCCACAGCCACCCACCTTCTGCAGAGGCCAGCCACCGCTCCAAGGAGATGCCTGCAAGTTGGATCCTGCCCTGGTCTAGGCTGACCTAGCACTATGTGTGGTGGAGCGTGGGAACCTCTAGCATGAATTCTTTATGAATGTGGACAGGGCAACTCCTTGACCTGAAGGAAGCTTTCTCCTTCAACTCAGCTACCAGGATCCAATTAAAATGGTAAGACAGCATCTAGTTTTCTTTCCAAGATTCAACCTCAATTTTTTATCAGATGCTTCTATTTGCTCTTGCTGCTTCAGAGCTCTCTTGGTCTGGTAACTTCACTGCTAGAAAGAGATGAATTTTCTTTCCCCACATGCCTTGTAGGGATTTATTCAGTGAACTGGAAGACATTTTCTGCAGACTGACCTAGTTCCACATTTTTGAGCTGTGCAGAATGCTGATCCAGTGGGCCAAAAAAACATCTGCTCAAAACACTTCCAAGGTCACCTCCCAAGTGAAAGATTGAGATCTGGAAAACAAACAAAAGGATTATCTGTCCCAGCCTCCCAAACTGAGAACCTGATGTTGCACGCTCACAGGTTTGGCTCTGGCATGCTGAAAGCTCTGTGTGTCCTTGGGCAGATGAGCCAGGACGGTTTGGTTTTCACCTAAATTAGCTTCAGTCCAAGTAAGTTCTAAAATCGTGATAAATTATAAAAAAAACACTGCCTCTCCTTTAAATCTCTCTGGTGAAGCCCAGACTAACTGTTAAAGGCAGCAAACCCTTGTAAATCAGGGAAGAAAGTATATTTCTGCAATAATACAAGTACAAAGTCAAGGGATGAAGTGTTTTTAAATATCAAGTAATGACCTTCAAAGGGGTAAAAATTAGGAATCTAAGAGAACGGAACTCATTTATCAATAAGCACTGAGAAAAGTCGTACAAGAAGAAAGCAGGAAGAAATGGACACTCTGGAAAGTCTTAACAAATCCAACAAAATCAGAAAATGGTTTAGAAGAACCTTTAAAATGAGTTTTATTGTCAGAATTTTACAAGTAGCCTTCAGCGGCATCATACAAGAAGAACTCTGTTGCAAAACTCTAATAAATAGTCTGCCCCAAGTCCCAAAATATTTTTTGAAATAAAATAAAACCAAACTTAAAAATAAAAGAGAATAAAAGCAAGACTTCAGGATGCTCAGAGATGTTAGCAATATTTCCCATTTACAAATAATATCAGGCATTATATAAATCTCCTTCATACAAGTCATTAAAAAACCCAAGACATTCTAAACCTTTACAAAAGCACTCCAGAAATAGTTCCAAAGAGATCCATTTCCATGACAAAACGTTAGAGAAGAACTCCATGGGGATTAGCATCACAAATGAAGTTTGAGGTTGAAGTGTAGTGTGTACTTGTGTGCAGCAAGATTAAAGAGCGTGAAAAAGGGATTTGAAGAGAGCATGGAAGTCTGTGACAAGACTGTGCCGGTGATTTTAATCTGTGTATTTGAGAATGTGGTAAAGGGGAGTGAGAGGATGCTCTCGAAACTAACCCCCAAATACACTGCACTTTATGGAAGGCAATATTTACTAAGGTAGTAACTATATCCTCAGAAGGGAGTAGAAAAGGTTTCTCAGCACACTGCACAGTTCAATGCCTGTGCAGACTGCAGTGCTTAAAAGCTGTATTTTGACACCTAAAAGGTATTTTCTGTAGAGGTAACACGTTGTGGCAAGTTAGCTGTTCCTTCAAAGAACAAGAAATAATTGCTGGCATGAAGCAGTTTGGGAAATCTCGTGCGAGACAATTTCACTGGGGACCGGGGATTTCAGAGCTCCAATCCTGTCCCAGTGCTTTGAAAAATACACTTCTCTAATTCCCCTTTACATATTCCTCTATCTTCCACAGTAAAGGATTTATAAGATCTCTCATGCAATAAAACACAACTTGAATAAACTTTTCTCAAATCTTCTGTGATTTGAGAAAACCAGGGAAACAGAATGGGAGGGCAGATACACAGTGATGGTTTGTGTGGTTCCTCATGGTGACATTTCCGTGGGGGAAAAAAAAAAAATCTTAATCTCTTTACAACTTCAGCTTAAGTCTCCTGCACGTATGCAAGCAACAGACTCCCCTGGAAGGGAAGGGGGCTGTACTTAACTGAGCACTGTTGCTGGATCACTTAGGTCTCAGCCTGCCTGATGTGGTATGAACTGCAGCATGCCTAGTTTTGCTGTTTGTAAAGGTACTTGCAGCCATTGTTTCCACAGGAAACAGCGGCCACCAGAAATGCTAATGCAATAGATGTGTGATATATGCCTCACCCATGGCTCACCTCTCTAGTCTCTCTCTAAGCTGTGATGCTGGTTGTACTGTACCATTCACTATGGACACTATGCGCTCTCTGCAATGTATGGGAAGGTAGCACTAGTAACCAAGCGCAAATTGCTAAGGAGACACCTAAAACATTGCATTGCATCCCCTTGTCTGTGGCATACTTCAGAAAACAATGTTAGAAAAGCAGTAAAGTAAACATTTCTTTCTAATTTTCTAGATGTCATAATATTTGCCAAAGCTGCAAGGAAAAGCAGATTACCTGAAACAGAGAGAAAGGAGTTAATGGAAACTTAAGAGGCAGATGGAACAGCAAGCCTCATCCTGGCCTCCAAACCATTTTGTACATAACAGATAAAGAGACAATGTGCAAAAAATAGACATTCACATTTTAGCAGTTAAACTTTAACTTTTTAATTTTATTTTACCTTTTTAAAATTATTTACTTTGTTTTTTTCTACAAAAGGCAGACATTGATTGTTGATCTGCAATTGTTCTGAGTGCGCGCAGAGATGCAAAAAAGGGTTATTGGAGGATGAAGAACAGGGAATTGCTCTGACTATACTTTCACATGTCATAATTAAGGTGGCATTAAAGCTTAAGTCCCAGTAATAATATTCATAACAGATAGTTTCCTTCCCCGTACACCGTTTTCAGTTCATATCAATTGTGTTGAAAACCCATTCGGTGAATTTCTTCAGCTTTTCGGTTGCATTCTGGGATTCCTCCTGTAACCTCAAGTTGTCTTCCCGCAAATGTTGCACTTCAGCCTGAAGGCTGGCCTTGTCCTCTTTTTCCTTAGGCATAAGGAAAAATAAAGATCTTAGTGGAAATTTTAGGACATGAGCTTCCTATCTATCTAGAGCAGCAGGAATCTCTTACGAGAGCATAAGTCTCATTCTTCTAAAGGATTTTATGTGCAGTAACACACAGGTTTATATCCAAGTGACATTACTGATGTTTCCTTCCTGACGTTTTGCTTGCATGAACAGGATTTCTCTGTACTAGATCCCAGCACAGAAGCTGGCTCCCCAAGTGGTCCAATAAAATTGGGCATGACCTGTTCTGTATGTACAAGTATGGTTAACTATGTTGGTTAACTAAGTAAAGGGCAGGGAATCTTCCTGTAAACACCTTCCCAGCTAAGAGACTTCATCTCACTACAGCAGATCCTTCTTGGACCAAGTAGGCATTAAAACAATACAGGAAGTTTTCACAGCAGAAATTACAGGTTTAGATAACACTGTCAACTTTTCATCAGCAGGATACATTTTTATGGACTAACTTCAAGCCTTTTGCAGTGTCACCTGAATTAGGAGGGGAGGTACTGTGAATCACCCTCCTAATTTAAGAAGAAGAATCAAACGCCTACAAATTCAGACACCCCAACCCAGCCATGCATAATTAGACGCCTGAGAAAAGTAGCAAAGAAATGTCTTTTTCTCACATAAAGATGAGACTGTCACAGGCTCAGGCATGGCTAAGCAGGATTACACAGTTATTAGCACCACCAAGCACTAAACATCAGTCTTACAAATCCTTCTGTAGACGAAATGCTTACCTTCCTTAAATCTTCTTGCAGCATCTTCAGCAAACCTTCCAGTTGGTCCACTTTAGAGGCGAGAGTTGGAGGAGATTCTTTACTGTTGAAAGCAGAAAACAAGAATAGGTATTGATATGATTTACTGTCTTCACATGGGGTAGCTAGAAGCTTTGTCTATACCAAGTGGCTTTATGAAGGTATGCATTTGTGTGCACCAAGAGGTCACAAAATGAACATAAAAAAAGAGTATATGGAACACATGCAGCACATTAAAAACAGAGCAAATTTAATTAATGATTATTTGGGATCAGCCCATCATTTGACTTCCTTCTACTTGTACTCACTGAATATGCCTTGAATTACCATTGCTTTGGACAGGTTCATGAACATCTCAGACAAGTAAAAACCTTCAAAAAGGTTCAACTGGACTTACAATTCTTTTATTTTCACCTCCCAATTCCATCTTCACGAGAACTTGCAAAAGAGTTATTGCATGAAGCCTGGAGATGGCTTCCAAGTAAAGACATCCCTACTCTCTTCCTTGGTTTATAGCTGGGAAAGCCTGCACATCTGGTGTATTTACTTACCCTGTATAAGGCTTTATCTGTGCAGTAAGCTGGTCCTCAGCCTGATCACTGCTGGAAGCAGCGCTCACAGGTCTGTGATTTTCATCAGCAGCAGCAAAGAATGAAGCTCGTTGAACTGAGAAGGCAAACATACGGAGAAAAACAATGGCAGCAGCAATGATTATTTGTTCGTGCACAGCACAACAGCTACGCTGCAGCATCTCAGCAATTTCAGTCTGTTTCAAGCAAGGTAAAGTGATGATATGACAGAGCAATGTCCACTTGACAGAAGCAAACTGGCAGTGCAAGTGTTTGCACCATGTTTTCCACTGTACTGGATTCAGGAAGCCCTGGCTCTGGCAAAAGCAGCACTGTGCAGATCTTCCTGGGTACGATCACATGATACCACCCAATAACTTAGCAACTATATTTAACTTCCTTCACTCTATAAAGAATGTCTTTATCTTGAGGAAAGAAAAGCTCACTGTGTGCAATTTGACCAATGTCATTTTTCAGAACATGAAATTTTTTTCTTATGCCTTATAAAACGTTTTCAGATTGAAACATGAAACCTCTTTCCTGCCTTGTGTGTCTATTTCTTGTCCTGTAACTGTTCAAATGTTCTTACACATCTCTAAATCACTGTCACATGTGGTGTGACAAACAGCAATATAAAGACTTTTAGCTCAATAAATTAACCTCAGCAGCTGTTGAGCTCTCACTAGAAACAGAAGAGTACTGTCTTTTTCTGTTTGGCAAATTTTTATACTAGAGGTTGGTGTAGCTCAGGGACCCAGGCAGTTTTTCTTTCAGCTGGTACAGACACCACAATTTGTAATTTCAGGGGCTTGTGCTGAGGACACCAGTCAGTGGTGTAGAGGAGGTGTTCAGGATCACAAATCAGAATTTAGGCTCCTTGGTATGTGTCAAGCCCTACTGGCACCTGCCAGAGACTAGAGATTGGGATTATACTGAGACCAGACAACCAAAGACCAATGAAATTATATTGAGATCCTTCTCCAAGTCAAATTTGAATGTATTTTTATAGCAGTGAGATGAAGCTGCCAACTAACACATTACTCCAGCTTTTCTTCATCTGAGCTGTCAGTTTGTTATCTTGACCACAGTGACTGTGTTCACACTTCTAAAGAGAAACACAAGTGAGTCTGGGGCCTACCAAGTGAGGGATTCAGGTTAATGAGGACAGTCAAATAAATCTCACCAAAAACCAGGGTACCCTTTAAGGAGAAACTGCCAACTACAGGGAAATGTGTTAAAACCCGAGTTTCACCCATATGTGGTGACGGAAAAACCATCACTACAAATTCATTTCCTCTTGAGGACCATGTCTTACTTTGAATACTGCTCCCAAGACAGCACAGCAGAAATATGAGCCAAGCTGCTCCTACAACTCCTGTGGCAACAGAGCAGAGGACACAAGTACATCTTGAACACCCATAGAGACATGCACTGTCCTAATGATATAGAATGCTACTACCAGAGGACAGCAAAGAAATCAAATTACTTCACAGCCTTCTCCAACCATGCTGAATAAGGACTAAAAGATTCAAGATCAGTGAAAAAAACACTTCCATGAAGGTGAGACAGCATTTATGCAGATATTAGGAGTGGGCACTTCTGTTTCACAGACCTAGAAGACTTTCCCATTGGATTCTAGTAAGATAAATTCTCTTTTGTCTAAATTGCATTTAATTTTAAGTTCAAATGTATCTAGGCAGTTTACAGTTCTCTTCAGTTTACCAAGAGTCATGGAGATGGAAAATGCCACAGGTTGAAACAACACTTACATGCAAATCTACGTGTTTGTGGTATGCAGAGACAATGAAAAAGTATTTACCGACAGGGTGTTATTTCCCAAATTATCTTGGTAGCAAACTTCAGCTGCACTACATGTACTTCTTGCTAGTGCAGTAACCAAGCAATCATTCATGTGCTTTTCCCCTACCATATGACTTTATTTTTGCACTTTTGTGCTGATGCCTTTCCAACACCAGATATCTGCAACTGCTTTACATGAAATGAAAAGTGGCCAGTTTCACAAAGATTTGGCCAAACCATAGCACCGAGGAATTCCAGTATGAAGAAATGGTATCTGAGTATAACATACAAAGTTTCAGGCTCTTAACACTTGAGTTGGTGTTTTAAATGAGCTTAAACTTTAGACTAAGTAGAAAATTAAGAATAACAAAACCAAAAGTCAGGATTAAAATAAACCCAACCAACCACAAAAACCGCAGTTCTTAATGAAGTGTGCATAAAGACCTGCTTCCTTAGTATTATATTCTGAAAACTTACCTTCAAAAGCTTTGGCAGCATCTACCAAATTTGACCAGTCCAGATCAGAGGCAGAATCAGGCAATGGCATAAGACCAGGGTCCGGCATGGGCTGCCGTCTTTGCTCCTGGATGTCTGTGAGGGAGCTGTCTGAGGCAGAAAACTCCCCTGGAGCGATGCAGAATAGATTATAAACTCCATAAAAACATCCAAGAATTCCTTTCTTAATACTATTGCATACCCTATTCTTAACTTTTCTGGTATAGCACTTTTGGGACCAAAGTTCAGAAGAATGTTTAATCAACTGCAGTTGACCAGATACAGCCCTTTACAAAGCAGTTTTCTACAGTCAGCACATTCAGCTCCTTTCTAACTTGCCTTAATCTTTGCAGCTGAGTGCTTCAAAAGTCAACCTCTGATCCCCCAGCACTGGGCCTGGGGGCAATACTCTTCCCCCAATAATTCCTGCCTCTGCACAAGTTGAAGATACTTTAGAGGGCTCTGCCACTTGCTGGGGCTTCTACAATCCCTAGCAAGCACCTATTTGCTTCCGTAAAAAAACCCAAAAAACACAACAAACAAAACAACCCAAACAAAAAAAGTTCAGCCTAAAACTGTGGGGTTTTTTCCCCTTCCTCTTCATAATCTTGTAAACCAATAGGAGCCAGCTTAAACCTACCAAGCTGAATCAGAACAAGAAAACCCTTAGAATTACTTCCAGAGCATTGCACATCTCTCAGCGGTTCAGTGAAGCCTTCAGATCTTTACTAAAAAATAGCCACACCCACCTGGTAAGCTGTTACATGGCTCACTATGGAAAAAAAAACATTGGCAAGCTTGAAAGAAGGATTCAAAATCCCTGTAATTTTTGTTCAAATTAAAACAACAGAAGTGAAACACTTAGATTCTCACCACTAATTAGGGCAAGACCAAACTGTCAACCAAGAATTATCTATCTTATTTCAGTTTACTGGCTGGACGAGCAAAAAATGTGCAATGCCTGGTCACATGTATGACATCAGAAGCAGCAACTTCCTTTCTCATGCCCTCTGTCAGGATGTAAAGAAGTTTTGAAAACCTTGTAGGCAGTATTAGAAGAGAGAGATGTTGGGGTGGGAAGATGGACTGGGCACCTGGGAAGAAGCCGCTGAGAAGTTTACAGTGAAGAGTCTGCTTGGATCATACAGAACAGAAAGAGAGTGTGACAGGCAGGATACAATCCCCAAATGCCATAAGTTGTGTTGTTTATTTCCCCTCCCCTCTTTTTTTTTTTTTTTTTTTGCATAGTCTAATAACTATATAACTTCAATAACTAAAATAATTTTGTGAGAACTTCAGCTAAATCATATTGCTGCCTAGGGAACAGTGACCAGAAAAGCTACACTGCATTACTGCACTCACTTCTTCGCTCAGAAATCTTGATTTTTTTTGTGTCTGCATGTATTTACTTTTTGTAAATGTAATTTGGCTCCATATTAACACTGAAGATTCTTGTCTTAGCTCTCAAATGAGTTATTTTGGAGGTTGTTAACATGAAAATATCTCCAATTAGTGAATAGATACATGCAATTAGATGAAAACCTAACTCTTTGAAAAGCTACCTGTTTTAAAAATGTGAGCTCCATTGTTAAGGCAGATGAGTAAATACGAGCATTTTTAGCTCACTGATTTTCCTCTTTAAAAAAATGGATGTGCTCTGGAATCCCTGAATTTAAAGGATTTTGAATAACTGGAAGCCAACAAATACTTGTGGTACTAAATACCTAGCTTACTTAATCCTTTTCTCAGCAAAGTGTGTGTGGGAAGACAATTTGTGTGCCAATCAAATAGCTGGTCCTTTTATCATGCAGCTCCTACATTTTATAGAAAATGGAAAATCTTGTTTTGTTGACAGAGGTAGAAAGGTTATGTGCTAGGAGGAGTTATCAGTTTAGTGTGGAAGAGAACATGACAGCAAAAGAAGGTTCTGTAGTTTTCTTTTTGGAAAATACAGCATTTAAATGAAAAGAGACAAAGTACTGCTTTCCACTTGTACTCAGGTGGCATCATTAATCTTCTGACCCCAAGCCCTCAGAAGCCAAATCCTCCATTCAGTTACAAGCATAACCAAGTCTGCAAAGTTATTTTAATGCATATAAAAAATAAAAATGAAAAGAGCTCAGTTTCCTAACTCTTATGCAAGAAACACGTTGTACAGACAACAGCTCACGAAAATGTCAGGTTCAACACTGAAAACTGATGCCTGGTGATCACAGTCAGATGAAAAGAATTTAAAATAGATTTCTTCATCAGCCTTCACTGTCAAATGTATCCCGTGCAGCTAAATACAGACTGTGCTTAGGGCCCACTATAGTGAGTTGAGTCTATTGATAGCCTTGCATTTTCCTCTTGAAACATACTAAAACATGAATAAATCAGAGCAGATATGTACTTCTTCAGAAAACACTGCAGAATCCTACCCTGAGATCTACCTCTATTTCTGGAAAACACACTTAGTTATGAAGTACAGTGGGAACCTGTGAAAATTCCGTTTCTCACTGAGACATTAACATGCAGCAACACACAACCCATCAAATAATCATCCTGAGACTTTTCAGTAAGCTAATGGGGGAAAGTTGAATGTCTTCTTGACAGCACCTTACAAATAACTTTTTCTGGCTAACTGTGTGACTAAAATAAGTAATTCAAGTGCTGTAAAATAAATAGGATAAGGGAATGAATTTAAAAACTGTTGAACAGTTCGCACAATAAAAGCTGTATATCTGGTGTAGCTGTATATCCAAATGTCCACTAGTATTTATCCACTCTTGTAACATTTTCCTAATCGCATTTTGTTCCCATAATCCCACATTAAGGAACTGACACCTGAAGTTCTCACTGTGGATAACCAGGCATACATTATTTGCTCATTGGTCCAACTGACCTAGGTGACTCTTGGAAGAAATTAGAGAAACTTGCAGCCAGTGAGGCATTTTTCTGTGCTCCCTCCACAAGGCAAATGCATGACCAGTTGTGTCATCTTACAGCCAAAGAAGTGAGGAAAAAAAAAGACTACATTCCTGTCCTTTTTTGTATTTTCAGTCACGTGACTGGACTCTCCTCATCTGAGCAAAATCAAGATGGAACTACCAATTGCTGTAACAAACACCTTCCCCCAAGGTGATTCACAAAAGATTCCTCACAAAAATGGGAAATCCACTTACCATGTAGTGATTTCATTCCCAAAGTATAGGATGGTCTCCGTAAGGGCAGCGACTTTGGGAGGGAAGGGTAGGTGCTGGTGAACAGAACATCATTTGGCATGGCTTGGTCCAAGAGCGAGGCCCGCGAGGTGAAGAAGTGGTCCCTTTGACCACTGTAAATACTCTCATCTGACAAAGTCCTTTGCAAGGCACGCCTTGTGGTAGGAGTGCTGGGAAAGGGAGACTGACAGGACAGAGTGTGTGACTATACATTCATAAACACAAATAAAAAGAAATAAGAAAAGAAAATCAATAAAGAAACTTTTGAAATAATTTTTACAAACTTTTTTAAAGTAAGAAACCAAGTGTTAACATTGCATTTTTTTCAGAGTGGACAGGAAAAAGAATTGAAGGAATTGGCTTTTAAGGAGGTTATAACTAGGTAACATATAGAGATCTTTTTTAGCCTATCTCACATTCTAACTTTTAAACACCCTTCAAACTTCTTCTGAAGTGGATGTATAGCAGAGAAATGGATACAGAAAGAGCGTGAATGCTGCACAAACCAGAGCTCTCCCATTGCTTAGGGTTGGCTGCCTTCCTGCAGGCACAGCACCAGCAAATGCCAACTAATTAGAAGTCTCCTATTACTGAACAGCTAGGAACATCCACCTCTGCTGTGGGTCTTCAGAAGTATTTGAATCAAAAGTAAATAAATAGTCCCATGAATAAGAGAGCTTGTGTCTTACCCTACCCCCCATCATCCCAGCTTCCTCCATGTTCCACACAGGAGAAAGCAATGCTGGGGTAGTCTGGAGTTTTGCACTCTCAGGCCAGTGCCAGAGAGCTGCTATTGTAACCATTCCCAGCCAGCAGAGACTATGATTTTCATGAAATCTGTAGCAACACAGCTATCTCTAAGGCATAACATTTTTTTACAGTTTGGTTGAAATTTGATGCAAAAGCTGTCATGGAGAAATTTTTACAGATCCTCATTTGCTCTGTAAGAGAGTTTAAACAAAAAAAAAAGGAGAAAAGGGGTTTTCCAAAAAGAGCAGTTAAAAACAGAGTTGCTCATTTGCACATAAAAAATAGTCCTTTTTTCTTACAGAGGAAAAAAACATTTAAACAAACAATATTCTATTCCTGTGATCAAAATCCCACACTACAAGGTGGGAGAAGAACATGGAAGAGGGCCTGGACTGCTAGTACTGTACACAGGAAAACAATCTGCCAATCCCCACACAATTTACAAATTTTAATATGAGAGCATTGCTGGACATGTTTGTTTTATGATTAAGAATCAGAATTATTAAGATTACTTCCATAATCCTGCTGTGATCAGAGATAAGGAAATAAAGAAGCCAACTTTATTTCTCATACCGATTTTCTATTATCAAATCCTGCCCTCAGTGTTGCCTCCTTCAGGACTTGCCCATCACAACATGAACCTGCATATGCCATTAACACTACAGAAATGACAGCTTCTGGTACACAGTTGTTACTATGGCATACAGAAGACTGGACTGCCTTCTTTTTTTCTGCTAATGAAAAGTTCTGGTACCAGGGCAGGGAAAAGAGAAAAAATTATTTGTCTGAGAATATACAATGCCCAAATAGTAGGTAAAGAGACAAGGAAGGCTGGGGAGATAACACAAAGATACACAAGACACACAAAACCATAGCCTAGAATTCTACTGGCAAGCAAAGCCTTTGTCAGCCAACAGACAGAAAGGAGAAGGATTTTTAGTGCAGTGAACTAATGCAGGCCATTATATCTTTTTTTTCTTTTAAAGTGTCAAAATTTTTACGCTGTAAGACTTTTCTATAAGACGAAATCTAAGTCATACAGTGGGTAGAATTAAGTTACTTTTAAAATGCAATTTTACTTTTAAGATACAATTTATTTGTGTGACAGAACATTTTTAACTTGCTGAAATTTATCAAAAGCGCAACCACGAAACAAAGATCAGGGTAAGAACTGTTTCACTAACCCCACAGCAGAAAAACAGCAACCTCACAGCAGAAAGACAGCAAACTTGGGGAGATATCTTGGCATGAGAACAACTCTCTTGCTCAAAACAACCAACAGCAGGTGTTTGTATCACCCATGTCCCAGTTCCCCTCAGAACTACCACAAACCTAAGAAAAAGCTATCTTGCCAATGACAAGGGTTTTTTTATCTCTGACCTCAAAAGCAACATCTTAAATAATCTGTGTAAGGAACCCACACTTACAAGCTTTAATAAGCCACTTCAGGTTTTTACTAGCAAAAAAAGAAGTTACAGCTCTCCTGCACGGTTGCTGTGGAAACTATTTGGGCTCTGGATGACAAGCACTGGCTATACATGAAGACTAGAAATCAAGTTATTCTCCTCCAAATAATGGATTCTAAAAATTAATACATGCACTTACACGTTATTCAATGTATTTTGAAACACATCAGGAAATGTTTCTAACTATCCTGCAAAAATGTAGGCTTAAGTTTAGGGATCATTTTTGATAACGGGATTAGTGAGGTATATAAGTGTGCTTTTTGCAAGGAATTTCAATACTGTCAGTAAGTCACTGTCTAGTGATGCAGAGAACAGTTAAAATATGTAAGACAACACCACAAGATTTTCCATAACCCAGAAGTACTAAATGTTCTTTGCAATTCAGTATATTAGTCTCTTTATATCTGCACACAAAGTGTGCAGAAACTGTAATAATGAAGCTTTTCACCAAATGAGACCTACAACAATCAGTTACAAGAGATTGTTTTCTATCCACGATGAGAATTCAGGGAATGCCTCGCATTTTATTTTCCTGTTATGGGTGAGAATAGAAAAGGTTCTCTCTCTCTCCCTTTAACATACCTTAAAATTCTTCTGGGATTCAGGTGTTGGGCTATCAAGATCTATCAATTTCTTCAGCTCTTCTTCGACAGTGGACTTGGACGCTCGCTTTGGGGATGCTCGCAGGTCTCTTGCCGACGCCCGCAGCCGAGGGTGGGCCATCTCATTGCCGTCACTCTGGTGACGTCTTAAATGAAACGGAACAGACACATTCAGGTCTCAAAGCCCTGGGGCAGGAGGCATGAATGAAACAAGAATTATAGCACCCTCAAGTTTTTAAAAGAAAAAAACTAAATAGAGGGCACAGAGGATGGAAGAAGTTTCACTACTACAGCAGTGACTCACCTTAGTGGATGCCTGTGGAAGCACTAAGCTTGTTTAAGAACATCAACTAGCAATACAATGAAATAATTCAAAGGTTAATGTAATGCGTTTTCCCAATAAGGGACTGCATCCATTAAAATAGCATGCATTTGGTACAAAGCTAAGAAACGTCTTCAGTAAGCCCAAAAGCAGCAAACCAACAAGTTTTTTAATATTTCAACTGGCTTTTTATAATGTAGTTATCACAAAGTTTCACCATCTCCTTTTGACAGCCAGTTATTGGTATCATCTAGGGATACTGTGCCTGACTCAGTAACAGTCAAGAAGGCTTGAATAAATTACTTTGAAATGGGCTTTCTGAACTACTTGCTTTTTGAGTCATACTTAACAATATTTTCACTAGTAAGTTGTTTCTCCATTTCTCTTCTAAAAGAGACGCTTGCATATTGTAATGTTGAGATATCTTGGCTTGCTTTAAGCTTTAAGCCAGTTAGACTGGATACTGGCAGCAATTTTAACAAGGCAACGTGGAATGCCAGAGTTAATGCACAACATGCACGGTACTACTACATGGATGAGAGGTTTAAGTAAAACCAAGGCTCTACAATAAGAGGATTTTTAATATTTGCTCAAATAGTGTTTTGAGTCACCTTTAAGTAGTCTCAAGAAAAGATAAGCTTTAATAGGGACTGAAACCCATAGAGCTTTCTAGAAATGATAAAACCCCCAACTTTTACAAGTTAACAGGGAATGAGATTAGCCAACTATCAAATATTTAAACTGTACTCCAAGAAGACTGGATTAGAGATTAAGTTCTACAGAAGATGAAGCATGGTATTAAATAGTCTTGAGCTCTTCTCTACAGAGAACTGGCACAGATCAAAATGCTTCTTTTACATTTAAAGCAAATGATCACACAAGAGAACAAAAAAACAGTCTTACTTTCTTGAATCCATAAACCCCACTGAGTTTATTGTCCCTTCTGGCTTTTTCCATCCGATCAGATACTTGCTAGTAGCACCCTGGCGAGGGTAGAAAGTCCTAGGACCAGACGAGGAGGAAGAGGAGGAGGAGAAAGAAGGTGCAAGCTGGGGAGAAGTAGCAGAATGAAGCTCTTCTTTAGGTGAGCTTCTGGCACTGGTGAAAACAACAGGGCTGGCAGAGTGTCGTGAGCTCATGGTACTAGGAGAAGAACATAAAGACAAAAGTTGCCTCAAATGTGCATATACAGGCCTTGTTTAATTGATTTTAGAGCAGAACTCTGGGCAAAAGATGTTATTCTTATCAACAGTTGATAGAGTAGCAAAACCAGCTTCCTTGTCTTAAGGGCCTTCCACCAACGTTTCATTAAAAACACCTTACATAGTAATGGAAAAATTTTGCAAGCAACCTCTAAGGATAAAATACAACCACCCTTCACAAAATGGGAAATCTAGGAGTTTATTATCATTAGGCAGTTTAAAAGCAATACATGAGATTTTAGTTGAACAGCAAAAAAGAACTGAAGTCCAAATTCTTGCTGGAACTCTTGGCTTTAAAAGACAACATATTTTGAAGGAACTTAAGCAACAAGAAACATCTCTCTTAGACCCCACAACAAACTAAAGAAGAAACCAACAACTCTCAGAATAGGGTTTCCTGAATTTCACCTGAAAAGCATTTGCAAGAAAAAGAAATACTTAAGTTGAGGGATTAGAGCAGGTCTGTAACATATTTCACCATTTGTCAAGACTGAAAATGGAGCTGGGAAGACCGACTGAAACTTATTGGCAGAAGGAGAAGGGCTTTAGATGGAAGATACTCTTTAGTTATGCTGATACTCAAATCTGATGGAACTTGCTTCCTATCAGGAATGCTAGGTCTTAGACAATATTTACTATAACAACCTTAAAAGGTCAGTCATTTATAAGCACAATAACAGGAAGTGGTTGTGTACAGCTTTAATACTGAAATAGCATTATATATCTGGACACCAATTTTCTATCATCTCTCTCACAACTTATCCACATTTTCATCCCTGGATTCAACACTGCAGTGAAGGAACTTGAAACAGATGGCCCCATGGTAAAGAACAGTTTCTGACTGAGAAATAAAAATTAGCTGGAAGGCTAAATAAAGTCACTGAATAATCTCTTCTTCCTTAGCATAGCGGAAAATTCTTCACCAATCTTTTCATAACTTCATAAAACAATGCATTTTCACACCTATCCCTCTTACTGAAAGAGAAAAAAGAATTTAAGGTTAAATTTATATTGCCACCTGGGAAAATAATACCACCTACATGTAATCTCAAGCAGTCAGTTATCTAATCTATGCCAATTGTCTGGCTACTGCTGTAGTAGTCAATGAAGAGATATCCTAAGGAGGTGGTTCCGCTTGTCTTAAATTAGGTACTTCAGCTATGCAGGGAGAATTAATGCTTTGGAGTTTCTTCTCTCTTCATTGACAACAGATGGAGTCAAAAGAATCCCCCTGAGATATGTTTCATTTTCATGTGGCTCAAGTTAAGCACCACGACTCCCAGCAGTGAACTGCTGTGGGCTTGATGAAGAGCCTGGGTGGACTGCAGCCTTCTACTCCCTGCTGCAGCCCAGGGGCACCACATCAGGGCAAGATGCACCTCTCCACTTGCATACAAATCAAATTACAATAATACAGGTGTTGTATTAAAGAATTATATTTCTTTCTTCCCTCCATCTCTACACATTTGAAAGGCCTATACAAAAGACAGTAGAATGAGAAAATACAGGAAGATATTCTCCTCCATCAATGATGGACCCCTCCATGGGTCCATCAGTCCCGTGTATTTGGTGCTGCACAGCACAACCTTCATATTTGTAACAGATATAAGTAAGCATAATTTACAGCAAGAAAGCAGAGGAAATTAAGAGCTATGGGAATAGGCAGTAAGTTTTCCTTCATTCCCCCTTTGTCTCTTCCAATACTGAAAAAATCTCCTACACATGCTGAGTAAACCAGCCCATATGTAAGGTATCACTACCACAGCATAAACTGCCATCTTTACCCCCTCCTAAATACACTCAGGAAGTAGAAAAGTCTTTCTGATTCAGTGTAGGGAAAAAGGAGAAAGGAATCTCTGTCCACTTTTCAGAATTCTTCAACCCATCAGGTATTTCTCAAGGAAGTGCTCGTTGTGACAAACCATTTGTTAATTAAAAAAACAGTAAAAATAAATATCCAGCTCCTGGATAGGCTAATGGTGTTGATCCTTAATGTTACTGGGGAAAGAAGGTAACAACTGATGTTAATTATGCTTGACATAAAATTTATATAAGATGCATATGTATGTATAATATTTATTATATAACATACCATTAATACACATTGTGCATCTTAAGTATTATTATTTGAATATTTATTATAATATGCATCATATAATAGATGCCAAGAGCAGAGTGGTAAATGCTAGTAAAATTAGCATACAATTTTAAATACGGTTTTCTTTAAGGTGCATTGCATATTTTGAGCTGTGGCTTTTACAATATAGTATTTTTGGGAGGATATTCTGCCTCAGGAATACACGCAGAACTGCGAATATGACTGAAGCTTTTCACCCTACCGGTAAACACAGGCAGGACTACAGGATACTGACAGGCAAAGAGACACATTTGTTAACTAAGAGCATATTTGGAGAGCAAAAGGCTTTGGATAAACTCTACAAAAACTGAATCAGAGCTGGAGCACTATGGTAGTGCTGGGAAGTTATTAGAATATTTGACACCAGGAAGCATGCAGAGAATTCATCATACTGCAACAGATACCTAGATCAGCTTAGTTTTATCTGGAAGAGATTCAGTCCTCTTTCTCAGGACACAGAGACAGCCACTACTGGTCCCTCATCTCCCACCTCAATTATTGAGACACCAAGGACTGAATTACAAAAACATTCAAATACTACATGACTGTCTGCAAGAATTGCAGATGAGCCATTCATAAAAGCACTCTACTTTAAATAATATTTAAGTATTTTAAAATTATCAGAAGTAATGAAAAACGGACTTGATTACAAATAGTCAAGATTATCCTTTTAATTTTGGTAAGAAGACCATAAGAAACTGTATAGCTTAGGTAGACATGAAAGTTTGATTTAATTTTTTTGTAAGGAATTCATGCCATCAGCACATACTGCTTCATTTAATGACATTCAGCTATAATGATTCTGTATAATTACTGGCCTACATAATGCAGTTCTCCTGGGATGCTATGAGAAATCTGCACAATCATCAGGAAGGACTTTGGGAATGGGGGTGGAAAAGAAAAATAAAACCCAGCCAGAAGCTCTGCTGTAAAAGTTAATAACTATAATTTACATTTTGCCACCAGTTCTCAGGTACAAGTTCTTTTATGCACTATTAAATGATCTGAGCAGTAATTATCACTCTTGTCTTCTACAGACACAAACACTCTAATTTGTAGTTATTTTCTTTTCTTTTGTCACCAAGATCTTTTTAGGGCCGTATTCCTTTTCTTCTTGCTCAGAAACCTGATTTTAAAGACATTACAGACATTATGGCATCCACAGGCAAAAGATAAAAAAGTGAGAAGCAACAAAGGATAGCAATTTAGAAACTGATAGAGAAACACACCAATTAAGCTGTTCATTTCTCATGAAAAGTAGCCTGCTCAGAATCTTTCTTTCGACTCCCCTCCTTCATCTCCTTGAAGCAGGCATCTTCATAATAATCTCCATAATCTGTGCTTGTCTTCTGGAAGTGCCACTTTAACCAGCCTCCAGCTCCAAGCTGTTGTGCCTCCACAGACAAAGCAATGAGAGAGCAGGGAGCAAACAGCTGGATGACCTAGGGTTTCACTGCTGTTCAATGTGCAACCACCAACTGAGGATGCCACAAGAAGCAAAATCAAAGCTTTTTATCCCAGACTGTGCCTTTGTTTTATTGTGAGGCATCAAGCACATGTGCCAGTCTTCAAAATAAAGAAGGAACATGAGTCAGTCTGTTTTTAATCCACCACAACAAGTGATGTATGTGCATTTCCCAATTACCATGCCCCACAAACTGCTACTACTCCTTCTTGCAAAGAGTTGCATTATTAACATCTCAGTTTTAAATCAAACTTGGCCAAAAGAAACCTCAACTGTTTTCTCCAGACTAAAGCCCAGGAAACATTTATCTGGAAATTTCAATGATGGCTCCAAAATTACAAGGAGAGAATTATTTCAATACCATCAGAGAAACATTATGTCAATTAATCCACACCACCTAGAAAAAACACCTCACTGTGTTTGGAGACACAGAGTTATAATATAATAAATAATGAGACAACAACCTAGACACCAGTTTGCAGTCAAGTTGAAAAGTATAGTCACGGAAGAGGAGAGCTGTCATGGTGTGCTTGCCCTGCAAAGTATTTCCTTCTATAAAATTTTCCCAGCTTTTCTAGGGAACTCACCCTATTTGGTGCTTGAAGAAGAACCCAAAACCTCAGGTATATGAAGATGCCGTTCCATTAGGCTTTACAATAAAGCTTCCAAGACTTACATGAATTTTCCAGGATTCTTTAAGTGGCTTCAAAAAAAATTCTTCCAAATGACAATGCTACTAACTTTATTGCCATCAGCATTCTGTATAAGAATCTCAACATTTGATGTCACTGCCAGTTACATTCAGACAAGTACTGCAGGACATGAGGTAAATTCTACTGAATGCTAAAAAATGTATATAAACAGGCTTATCTTAAAATAAAAGGTATAACACTGTAGACAACCATCATATAGACTTTTTACCTTCAAGAAAGGGGAACACACTAACATGCCAGAAATTGAAATCCCTCTGCAGAATGTTTTCTCCAGACTTGCTCAAGTCCTTCATGCATACGCAGCTACTGGAAACACACCAGTCTCAAACACTTGGGTGGGATTTTTATCAATTGAGTGTGAGCTTTGGTGCCAAAAATGGCCAATGAAGAGAAGCAGTAAACCAGAGTGGGATCACCATTAATGGATTACTTAGTCAGAATTACCATGACAAAGCACATAGAGACCATTACAGTCTCTATGACAACCCCATATTTGCAGTTACTGTATGAGGAGTTAGTGAACTGGTCTCATAAACGTCTAGTCTTGCACAATAGCTTTGTTCAAGACAATTACCAGGAATTGCTTTGGACTTCCAATCTGCAGGTATTTCAGCTACACACTCAAAACAGAATAAGAATAAATTATTCTTAAATAAGAATAAATAATTTGCCTTAAGAATAAAAATGCAACAGTCAGGCTTCAGAAGGCCAACAAATTATGATGATCCCACATCCTCCCTGAAAGACCTATGCTTTTTTCTTGCCAGTATGACAGAGTAGGAATATTTTTTAAATGCACACTGAATAATTCTTGGAAAATGGGTTAGGAAAATGGTCTAAAATATTTTCTGCTTCAAGCAGCACTGATTAACTTGTAAAGTGGGCATCTTCCATTTGAGGTGTTTAAGCACATTACACTTGATGTTGCCGATTTCACTAGTGGCAAAACTGAGGGAGAGAGGGAAGGTGACTGTAACCTGTCATACCCACAAGCTTGCAGCAGAATGAGATTAAGATCTACATGCTAGCACTCCCAAGCAACTTGCTCTCATTATTGATCATACCAACTGCAAGCAGATTTCCTAACACAAAGACTGGGGGAAAAAATGCAAAACATCTGAAATGAGTACTTGCAAGACTAAGAATAAACCCAGTATTAAACTGTTCATTAGTAACATGGACTGATCTCCTTTCTGATCCACACATGAACTGCAGTTGTTGCAAGATATTCCCCATGAACACATCAGACATGTCTATCTTACAGAAAGCTTAGTAGCAGCAGTTTAGTACAAAATCTGCTCTTAAAGACTTTGAGTACTATAAACAGTAGCAGATGCAAAGACTAAAGGTGGTCTTAATTTTCAAGCATTCTGCAGAGTGAAATCTTTCAGAACACTGATTAACATAAGTAGAACCCCCTCTCTTCAACATCCACTTCTCACTTTTGGTAGGTTAGAGAGTGAGAATGGGAAAATGCGTGAGGGGGGAGGGCAATCACACAAGAGTGAAAATTACCTTGTATGTGAGACGGCATCACTTAAACTGTAAGCACTGTTCTCCCTTGTGAGAGGGTTGGAGGCTGGCTGACTCTTGCTGTGAATATCCAGGCTGAGCGACGATTCAGCTTTCCGGTCCATGTGGCTGTCCTTCTCTAATGTCCTGTCTGCAATGGACACCACTTCGCTGGAGCTGTGCCACAGCGGTGCCACCTTCTCCTTGGTCAGCCCGGTGCGGGGCGACGTGGCAGCCCCCAGGGAGGCGGTGCTGCCGTGGCTGGGGCCGTAGGAAGTGGTGTCTATGCCGCTGTCAGCTGATGTCCCTTGAAGGTAGTTGTAGCTGTTCAGCTCTGACTCCGTGCGCTCTCCACTGTCATACCATTTCTCATCACTGTGAGCACTGGAGGCATTGCTGGAGAGGGTATTGCTGCTGGAATGGCTGGAGTAGTGGCTGTCAGACTACAGAAGAAACAAAAAAACTATGAAAATGGAAAGAAGGAAATAAAGGGTTACAAAAGCCACCAGTGTACAGCAGAAGCTCTCCTACCTGGAGGTACTGGATAGATATATTGAGGAGACTAATAAACTCTGAAAATTTGACTCCAACACAATGCACATCCTCTGTGCTGAGTGCACGTAAAAAAACTTTTCTTAGAGATTTGGAAGGGAAGAAAAGCCTAACTTGTTGGTATTTTGTCCCAAAATACCTTGCAGTGGTTCCTTTCCAGCACAGTTCTGCTCAGCCCAGTCCAATGAAATTGGCTGAGCTATGTAGACTTTGACTTGGTTTATAACTACAATAATTAAAAATATTCTAATTTTAAGACTACAGTGTTTTAGAACATGAAACATAACCAGTCCACAGAAAGTGCATGCTATTTCAGTCACCCAATTCCCTATCAAAAAGTCAAAGAAGAGCAATAGCCACTTCTCTTCCTCCTCTTGGCAGTAGGGTATCTTTCCTCCTCAGCAGGACTGTCCTTTGCAAATGACCAGTGAAACATCATTTAGCTAATGTGAAATTGTTTTCCAAACAGCAGAACTGCATGAAAAAAAGCTTTAATGTAATGCTTGTCAATTATCCCATCAGGAGATGCCCGTGCCTGGCTGGTTTGTATGTCCTGTCCCTCCTTACAGCCCACTGTATCACAAAGCAACTGAATATCCTTAATTTCACGGTGGTGCAATATCCCATTTCAAGAAGGATTTCTTGTCATTTCTTGTCACACTTACTGCTTAGTAGCTCATCTGCCTTTGGGTGTTTAGATCCATTTTATTTCTACTGGACTTATCTAAGTTCTGATCATCTACAGAATCAGAACTGAAGCAGTATGCAACAGACTTGTCGGATGACCACATGGCCTGGGAAAAGGCAATTGATGAAAAGGAGACTTAAAAGTTTTCTATCTGTCTACCCGTTTTACTGAACAGACATAGACAGAGATCCCAGACAAATATAAAAAAATAGATACTGCTTCTGTTTTCAAAAGGAAATAGGGAACAGATGTATACTGAGAACAAGGAATCATCAGCATCCCTGTCTTTTAATATACTAAAGAAAGAATTGACAGGAAAATGGGGTAATATGAAGGTGATCTGGACTCATAGTTATCTCCAATTAAAGTTACTTTTCTTCATGAAGAACTTCATCACTTGCCCATCCATCTGTCCACATAATAAAGATTTACTTTAACAATGACTAAACCAGATTAATGCAAGCATTAGTAATTGCAGTGTTGCACTTGGCACTCAAGCTAATGAGTTATGTATTACATCACTATGCAGTCAAATACATCTCATGAAAAATAGGTCAATCTAAATTTAAAAACTAGTCTGTGCTTCTAAGAATATAAGGACAGGTGTGTTAATGTCCAGATTTCTTTGGTGTTTTCTTTTTTAAATAATAAATGTGTTGCTATGAATTAATAATCTAAAATTAACACTGCCAATTGCATTGAAAGAAGAATGTTGGCAAGCAGGAGCAAATTAAAGACTTGAAACCAATTAAAGGCTTTCTCACATCTAAATAAATGCAAGTAATACTTTCAGTAACATCATGCATAACATCTGTATTTTAGCTTGTTGTACAAATAAAAAAAAGCGATACAGCTTATTGAGTAATTTAAGGCTTAAAGTGTACTTCTTTTATTACAGTGACTTCAGTATTTTTCAAGACATTTGAAATTTATGAACTTTACTGTATTTATCTATCTCTCTGTATATAGATTGGGAAGTGACAGTCTCCACAAAGGCATGAATAGTTAAGTCTGCAGAGACAGAAAGACAGAAGTTACCATTTAGAACTTCAAAACAAATAAGTAAGTTTTTTTTCAGCAAGATTCCAGGAGTCCTTTCAGAAAGGCTTCCAACAGTGTTCAAGGTACGTTATGGAAAAGGAGAAAACACAAAACCAAAACCACCATTCTGTCTCAAAGCAGCAGCTTTCTGGGCATTGCATTAGAAGATACAGTAGTTAAATTGTAAGTCTTACATGTGAAGTCTAGGAATAGTTTTGCAAATTTCTACAAGTCCTTTACTTCTCACAAGGTAACAGACAAGAGGTTGCTGTTCAAAGGGCAGCAAATCTTTATTAACTAGTAAATATTTCAATATGCTGTTCTGCAGGATTTAGGCACCAACAGGTCTGCTCTACTGCATTCTCCATGTTCTAGTAGGGAACAGGATTTTTTTTTTTTTTTTTTTTTAACTGACACTCTAAATATAACTTTGAACATTTTTGGTATCAAGAGCTTGTGGAGCAAAAGTGAAACAATAAATAATTTTTTTAGGATAACTTACATGACCCTGCTTATTTGGAGACAAGTGTACCACAGGGTCTTGTCTCATCAGTCTTCCACTGGGGCTCTCTCGGAAGGATGGCAATACTTTTGAGACTGCTGGGAGATGGCAGGTTGGCTCTGCAACACAGTACACAACCATGGACTGAGAGAGCAGTGCTACAAGCTAAGAAAACATGTAACCTCATTTTACACTGCAATTTTTCTAATATTACCTTAGCCAAAACCAGGTACATATTGTGGCAGAACACAGGGGAGGAAGTGGGGGCCCATTCCTGCCTGGTATAAATCATTAAGGCTTCATGAAAAACCAACTGCCACCATTCTGACTTTTGTTAGAAGAACCTGAAGGGTATCATGTCCCCACTGTCCAACAGCACTATATCAGGGCATTAGAACAGCAGAATATTCACTTTCACAGGGTATTGACACTGGACCTCTAAATGTGTGATACCTGCTGACAAGAGATTTAAAAGACTAAACATCCACATTTCCTTAAATGGCATTCTATGCAAGGCAGGACAGGAGCAAAAGTCTACAGTGATCGGCTAAATGAACCCATTTTCCCCAGCAGAAGTACTACACACATTTCTTACCAAAGCTGAGTTAAACAAACATTTTCTAATTGAAGAGAATGCAAAAAAAGTCTCTTGACATAACACTATCTTAAACATTGCTGGCTGCAAATGTGAAAACTGCATAGATGTACAAACTACAGTACTTACTAAACTAAACCTGACAGAAGTGAATGGAAGTCAAATCACTCATCTTAGATGGACACTCAGAGGAGTGCACTTTGCCAATAAAACTTATTTTCCCAGGAGATAACTGTGGAGGTCTAGAGGGTATTCAGACACAGCCTGTTAGGTAGGTAATTGCCTTCTCAGAGCCCAAGGTCAGTATTTTAAAAGAATCTCTCTCTGTTATGAGTTTCTACATATACTTCTACATATGTTCTGCACTTCTAAAAATGCTCGTTTTAAGTAGAGTATGTGCTTACAAACATCAAGTACTTAACAATATCCATTGTAAATAGCAGTTTTTTCTCCAACACAGCTACAGTTTGTTCATTTTGATCTGCAGCATTATGAGCTTTTTCAAAAACAAGTAGAAGCTGTGAGTTTTTAGAAGAATAATAATGATAATACTGGTAATATCATGATCAAACTTGATTTCCCCTGGCAAGTGGTAGCAAGCAGTGTTGGTGAACACAGAAAAAAAGGTGTTCTGTTGCAAAGGATGGGCCAGGAAGGTGTCAGTGTGTGGATTCACTACACCTAAAGCCTTATTTACCCTGAGACAGATTATCCCAAGTGGAATTTGTCATAAAATCAAACTTACACCTAGATTCACCAGATTGACAATAAAGTCTCCAATCAGAGATCCAACTCTATGAATGCAGGACAATATACAAGAGATAAAATACATGCATTTTATGTCACTGTGCATTTCTCGTCCTTTACCAAATGCTGGAGCCATCTCTCCTACCATGCAATTTTCCTTTTCTTTGTAGCCTTTTTTTGCTAATATGTTGACACCTGACACCACAGAACAGAACTTGTTGGCAGCTCCACTCCGTGCCAGCACCAACACCCAACTGTTGTTCCGCAAAAGTAATGCTGAGCAAAGATCATTTTTACACGTGTCATTACCATCACACAGTTCCAAAACATACGCAATTAAAATCGTTCTGTCAAAATGAGAACTGCAGAGCAGTGTAATCACACTTGAGAAGTATGGGGGGAGTTGTGAGGGAGGGACCTTGATAACAAGGCACAGCTTACTGAGGTTGTGAAGGTGTGCGAACCAAGAACAACTTCAGCACCAGAGGCTGGCAGCATATGCCTTAAATTCCTCATCTCACTGAAGTGTATTCTCTCAAACACTAGTCCATTTGTACAGTGATGCAGTAAAGGGATGCAATGAAAAAGTATGGAATTGTTTAATCTGGGGTAAAAAAAGTTAGAGAAAAATCTAGCAACCTTGGCCAGGGTCATCATGTTGGAAAAATGCTGTTTGTAGATAGGATGTTTCACTGGTGTCAGTCTTACTTGTAATACTTTCAAGTCAAACCATAGCTGTAGCAGAAGGTCTATGTGCAAGAACTTCAAATGAAGGCCTAACAATATAATAACAACAAATTCTCAGTTCCTAGCTGTTTTATGTAGTTAATACATTCCCTCAGCTGACAGCTTAATTGCCACGTGCAGTGAAAATGTATACATTTGTGGAAGGTGATTACCTACCTATAGATTTACTTCACTATTTAAACTTTAATTGCATTTTTTCCATTTTATACATGATATTTTTATAGCTTCAATGATCAAACAATCAATTTGCATTTATATAGCACCATTTGAAAAGGAAGCATCACAAGCACTTTAGACAAACTAAGCAAAAATTAAACTAAGCTAAGCCACTCAGGAGAGCAGGTAAGGTCAAACAAGTCCTCAACAGCAAGACAAATTAATAAGTGTGTCTGCTCAGCCGCTTCTAAAAAGGACAGAGTGTTTCAGGGTAAGAGCATTAAGGCAGATTTTATCCCACAATCAAATAAGGAAATGAAATCAGTTCTTCCTCAGGTGATACTCATAGGTCTCAAGGAAGCAGACTGCAGAAGCTTCAGTGAATGCTCCAGACCTAATTATTCATCCCAATGAACAAGGTTAACTTTCACAGCTGCTGAAAACACCGTGCTTAAGAGGGTTCTGTGTGTGCCAGGAGAGGCAGTGCCAAAGTCACCTTGTGGCCCGTGCAGAGCTCGGTACGTACCCATCTGGTCAGCGATGCTGTCCTCGCTCCTCTGCCAGCTGGGCGTGGATTTGCCGCTGCCGCCCGTGTCCGACTGCGTGTTCTGCCTGTCAATGGAAGCGGGGGATCTACGGCTGATTCCAAACCTGTTCTCCCCAAAACACAAAGCAGATAAGCATTTTAAATATACAGGAATCTCACACAAGTGAAAAAAGAAAAGCACTTTTAAGAAGGCAGTGTCAAACGACAGGGCAAACCAACACACAGCACAAATGCTTGAGGGATTTATAATGCTTCACCATTTCATTTTTGTGGTAACTCTCCAGACCCACTTATCAGCTTTAACGATTAAGATTACAATATACATTAATTTATTGAGCATCCTTGATGAATTTAAAAAAAAACCCAAAAAAAAACCAAAAAAACCAAACCAACAAATCAAAACATCAAGAAAGAAAATTACGAGTTTTTATTTACATAAATGTTTACATGAAAAGCTGACCAGACTGTTTACAAAACGCACCACAGTAAGTAAAATGTAAAAGTTTGGATAAAAGCCACATAGGGAAATGAGGTGTGTTTATCGAGAAAAGATCAGATCCTTTCAACTACCTCAAAGCACTAACTCAAACCAGTCAAAGAAAGCATCAGAAAGTTTGTTGGGACAATCCCATGGACCTCAGCCACTTCCCTGGCTTCCAACCAAGAGAACAGTAAGGTCATACCTCTGGGTGATGCAGACATATATGCCAACAACATGGATTTGTTTGGGCCAATATTAACACTGCACATGTTTTAAATAAGCCTCTATAAAGTCAACTGTTGAGTATGGATTCCCAGATCCTGGGGGTTACAAATTCTGTAAATTCTTAAATTATTTGATCATAAAATAATCTGAGTGGATTAGTGCAAACTAAATATAGCTGTAAGAAAGTAGTGAGGCGTACACCTATTGCTGTAAAAGGAAGCATACAGAGCAAGATGAAAACTCTGTTCAATGGACTTTGTAAATCCTGCCAGATTAGGCAGATGGATTTCAGAAAGGTCAATAAAGACAGAGTAAAGTCAAGGAGAACAAGCTAATGACAAAAGAGACACACAGTGCCCCTGTGCCACACTGAAGCCTACATGCCTCATATGCCTAAAAGCCTGTAAGACTTTAAATCTACAGTTCTGTATTACATATAAATCACTTACAAGTCTGCAAGAATTATAGCTGGGTTCAGAAATAGCAAATCAATCATTAAGAATTCATCAAGAATAATGCATTTCTGAGATTTTTTTTTAATCAGACTTACCCTGAAGGAAAAAGAAAATCCTCCAACTCTACATGCACAGAATAACACACAAAATAATTACAAGCTGATATATCATCTCTATATCAATGAGTTTCTCTAGCTGTAATGTCTAATAAAATGAGAGAAAATGAAATATCCCAACTGTGCAGCCTGCTCACTGTATGAGCTACAGACTGCCCCACACAACCTCCAATGTGAGACACCTTCCCAGCTGTCAGAACAAGCTCAGTGTGATTATCCCACTTGAAATTCACACACTTGTTAATTCAAACAAACCCACCACAGCAACATTATACACTCAAAACAACAAAATCCCACTCCCATCCTCAAAGAGAAGCAGCTGAAACATGCCTGTAATGTGCAGCACATATTGAAATTTCAGCCTTCTAAAAATTCACCCAAACAACATCATACATCCCTTTTGTTCACTGCTCCCTGATACAGCCAGCATACATTTTGATGAATTTTAAAAAGTGAGGAAAACCTGTATATGTCTGCCTTCTGAATATAAACAATTTACATAGAAATTATGCAAAAAGTAACATTTTTCCTTTTTTAGTCACACAGACTAAGTAGGATTTCACTTTTCAAATACCTAAATTAAACATGATGAATTCAATACCAATTCAAGATATGTATAAAAAGTCTAAACAAAGCATTTCAATGGTGATTGATTTCTTAAACACTGATCTGTGGTCTAACTTTAAAGATTTGTAAACAAACTCTTATGAGAAGAACATATTTTCATGATAAAATAACTAGAAGCTGGCATCTGAAAGAAAAACCCCAAACAAATCTTGGTGCAATGAAGTTGCACTACCTCAATATTTTGCTTTCTCTTATGATGTCCTCTTACCTAACCTCCATAATGTTTGTATGTACAGAAGCTGTCAATCTATGGATGGTTAAATTTTACATTCTACAATCATTTATCGTAGATGCAATAGCAAACAGACAAACACAGCAGAAGTATACAGAACACACATATACACATCAAGATCAATTGGGATATTCTTGAAGGCAGTGAAGTTTTTGCCTAAACCCAGCTTAGGACATGGATCAATAATCTATAGGCAGCAATTACTGCTTGTACCAATGTCTGACAGAGGCTGGATTCACCCATTCTCCTGGTCAGTTAAATTTCACAAACCTTCCAATTCTGCCACACTGTGTAACAATAAATAAATGTATACACAAATGGTGAGGTTGAGATTTCCTGCACTGGGAAAATCTCAGTGGCATACCTAGAGCACATTGGAACTTCACCTCTGGAAAATTACCTTCAGGACATGGCTCTCCCTTGGCCCTCACTCCAGCCCATCATTCTCTCTTAGCAACTGAATGTTACAATCTCTCTCCCCTATTTTACCACCACATCCAGGGTAATGCTGACCAGCCCTCCCTGGGACACCAAACATTGCTGCAGAGCTACCCTGAACCTTTCAGACCAACCTCAACAGAAAATGCACATGGAATTGCAGTGGTTATTAGTAAAGTGACACACATTAAATTGCTTCTTGAGGCTAGGAAAACATTCCTTCATAATCACATTTTTCATGCTTTCCATTTAGCCTGGTAGATGTTTGGGAAGTCCTGAGTAAGTATGATTCATGCCTACAAGGACGGTATGAGAGGCAAACTGCTTTTCTTATAGGAATAGAACAGAATAGTAAAATAACTGGAGTTAAGCAATTGGGGTTTTTTTTAAAGAGTATCCAATAAAGAACATACAAAGTTCAAGTATTAATTGTTTCTTTCATTATTCCATTTAAACTGTGTTTCCTTGCACTGAATTAAAACTTCAACCCCAAAATAACAGTATAGTAAAGGTTTCTAGGACACATCTCTGCTGAAATTGCAAAATGCTTGAAGAATGCTGTAGTGAACATATGTGTATAATTAACTTAAAAGATGGAAAAGGGTTGGGATGGGTCCTGGTGTGCTCTGAGGACAATTCAAAACAAACCTTCAAGTGTGTCTGAAAATCCTTTCTTACTCAAGCAGTTACAGTTGTGATGGTCTGAGGACATATGGCAGCAATACATTTTTGTAGTGCAAATGACGTAGTTGGAAAAGAGAAAATGATATTGGGAGCACAAGCTGCTCATCAGAATTCAAGGTAACACAGAAATGCTGCTGGCATGATGGGAATGAGCCAGAAAGTCTGTTACAGAGGATAAAGAGGTTAAGTGCCTTTTTCCAGCTGCAGAACCCTGGATACACCTACATCTAGTGTTTCCTTAGAGCAAAGTTTACCAGGTTAAAGAGCAAATCTCCTAATGTCAGTAGGACTTATGTATAAACTTAAACAATGACCAGAACAGGCCTGATAGTGTCATGAATCCAAGCCTCCAGGAAGGTGAGCAGCAGAGAAGAGATTGACTCTTCATAAAATCTCAAACTGAGCTGTAGGAAGGACAGGGAGGACAAATCTTCAGTGCTGTGGAGTAAGATGCAGTACTTTTTCAAACACATACTCAAACTGTGTTCTCTGGACTGACACAGAGCACCTAGAGGCAAAAGAGAGTGCCTTGCGCTAAGCAGTTCCTGACAATGGCATTTAATCCTACTAATAATATGTTTTTTAAAAGAGACATAAAGATATTTCTACTTTATAAAAGACCCAGACCAAAATGAATTACACACAATGACCTCCAAAGTACTCAAGAATACTTCAGAGGGCAGCTTTGCAGTGTGAACAATCAGCAGTTTTGTCCCTTTATCTTCTCTATAGGAAGTAATTTGGAATGTAGTGGACAGCTCTTCTGCTGCCAATTATTTTTTTCTCTACTTGGAAACCTTTGATTTATTGCTCCTTTCGGTGCTCTCTGAAAAAGATACAGATTTAATTTCTTCCTCTGCAAGTTTCCCCTTACACTGACACTTCAGAGAGTTTGAAGATTTCTGGAAAGTTGGAAGCCTTAAGACAGAATGACTGTGAATATGTGAAAAAGAAGCTAGCTGTGGATTAATTAGCACTTTTGTGCCTACACATCTAAGTCTTAGCTGCACTCAATACTACTTTGCTTCAACCATTAACTGACTGCAAAGTCCCAAACCTATTACTTCTTTTATTTTGGAATCTAAACCTGTGAAAGGAAGCAATTTGCCACATGAAACCAGCACATTTAATGAAGGTTTGTAAATACATGTAAGTCCCTCTGTGTAGTAAACTAAGCAGCTGTAGACTAGGATCAGAGAGAGTGGTTAGGCTGCAAGGTAAAAGTGGAAGCAAGGGATTTTTAAAACTGTTTTTTTCAAGAAGCATGACAGTGATATTTGAAAACAGCCATGGTTTAATGCATGTAAACAACAGCTGACAGGAGCCTGTGTAAGCACTCCTTGAGTACACATGACAACAAATGGAACAGAGAACAAAACTCTGCCAAAACAGGATATGTAAGAAGTCTGGTGCCTACCCTTCTGGCATAGATTTTTGTCTGTACGTGCCTCCAGTAGAGCCAGTGTCACTCGAGGAGGACAAGTTGCTTGGAGAGTTACGGCACTGCTGTGATCTCGCTAAGGCGATGGAGGAGACGGTGACGTAGACATCAGAGCCAGGGGACAGCCTGTGCAGAGCAAGAGAAGACTCACATCAGCAGGATCACACTGCAAGGCACACTCAACAACGCCCTGCAAACTGCCACAGCTGCAAGCAATGGCATCATGGAGGTGGCAGAAATCCTATCAGTTGAAGGATCAGACATTTCCCCCTTATTAATCTACTGGAAACCATGAAAAATCAACTGTAAAAACCTGGATGAATGGGAGGAAAGAAAGAAAGGCAGATGTGGGAAGAAAACACTGGCACATGCTAGGAAAACATTCTGGTTTTTGAAGTCTGTTGTTACAGATTGATTGCAAGGAATAATGAAACATGACATTCCTCATCAAAATACCAAATAGAAGAAAATATTTCTAATTCTCAGCAAACTCTTGCCTGGATTTTAAACTAACTGTTGTGAGATGCCTAACTCTTCCAAGAGTATCAAGCTTACCTCTGTGCCACCCAACTTGTCCACATTAAAACACAAGGATTAAAAAAATGCAATGCAATCTATACACACCACTTTAAAATTCTCCCTAAAAACTTAACATTCTAATACAAAACAGATAGAGAACTGTGTTTTGAAACACAGACCTGAGTCACATGCAACCTTCACCAGTCAGAATAACCATACAGCAAATAAATAGTCTAGAACTGCAACACATGCAGCTGGGCAGAATGGCTGCAAGCAGCAGATTTATACTGCCCAAGTCATATCCTGTTCTGTAGTCAAAGGCTTTTTTAGATAACTGCAGCTTTGTGCATTTTGTTTCCCAAACCCCAGCAGAATTCACTGCTGTTAGCTGGCTTTGTTCTACTCAGTTGTGACTGAAGCTATTCAAAACTTTCGCAGCGATTTAAGTTTGAGTTGTGCCATTCACAAACATTAAACTCCTACTGTGAACAAAAGCCTTTATTCATTTTATCTAGGAAAAACACTATAATTTGCACAAGCTAAATAATTTAATATTTGAAAAATAGATAATGACTTCAGTGAAACATATAAATAAGTTGCCTCAGCACTCAGCTCAGGTCTGGGAATTTAAAAGACCTTAGCCCAGTCATTTCATCTGTAACTCTAAAGGAGAGGATAATTTAAATTAGCTCTTACCACAACACTGTAAAAACTTGAGATGTTAAAAAAATCTTTTGAAAAATAAAAAAGCACCATTGAACTCATTAATGTTCCTTATGTATGTGTATATATTGAAACAGCATGTGTATATATATTTATATTTACATTTATATCAAATGTGCATTGGCCTCCTAAAGTACTTGGCAAAAAGACGTAAGCTAACAAATTCTTAAAGTGGAAAGAGCAGTAGGACTGGATCGAACATCTTGATCACCAGGAATTTCATTAAGTGCATATAATTAATAGTAACCCTTTTTCTAAATAAAAAAGGAGTTACCTAAAGCCTGACCATGGTAAGCACTACACCAAATCCAGTAATGCCTTTCTAGTCTACCAAATGTATTTTAACTTATCCCACGCTTATCAAGCAACAATTTTGAAATATTTGATTGCAAAGAATATGGTTGAAAACTTGGGGACCCATAAGCCAAGCAGTTTATTGTCCCAGAAACGCTCCTATTAATAATAATAAAAAAAAAATAGTTTGGCCACACAAAAATGCATTTGCTCACCTAAAGGCACACACATTTAAATTCAGTTATGCTTGCAGAGCAATACACAATTTAAAAGTATGACCTTTTTTCCCAATACTAAGTTAGAATTGATGGAAAAAAACCCAATTACTTCTAAAATAATTTCTTTAAAATGATTTCCTGTTGAAAAATGCTTACATTTTCATTTCAGATTCAGCTATGCCTTTTCTTTACTTCCTATGCCTTACCAAAAAGTGACAGCGCTGTTCAGAAGGAACATCAAGATTTCAGAACTGTGTCATACAGTTCTAACTCATTTACAAAGATGAAAGACCTTGAGGGCAAACAAAATTGTATTATAAATGTGGTCTGAACAATAGAAATGAACAACCAGTCAGGTAGGACATTCTTTTACTTAAAGCAGAAATATGTTTTTGTTAGTACTGTTCACAATTGCACTAAAGCGCACTACTACTATAAGATATTTCATTTTGTGTGAAACATATAAAAGAAAATAACTTTAGAGCAAATTAGTTCAAATTGACTTTTTGAGCTGCTTTGAAATCTTTTGATGAAAGGCACTTCCCAAGACAAAAGGTGTATTGTGTTATGCTAACAGTATGCCCCTATAGCTAAGATAATCTGAGCCTGTCTTTTATTTATAATTAAAAACCATACTAAAGCAAGCTCTTATCTATTTCAAAAGAGAGTTTTAAGAAGAAATGCCAAAATGGTTAAGTGCATGAGTCCCACAATTGAATTTAAAAATAGGCCAAGCGTCCATTACATTAAACAGATACAATTACATTGCAGTCAATTGAACTGGGATTATCCCATGCATGATTTAGTTCTAACAGATCTAGTTCATCCTGAAAGAACTGGTTGAGTCTTGCCAAGTACGGGAAGAAAATCATCTTTTGTGAAGGCAGTGAGTGGAATGGGCATACATTTATTTTGTTTAATATGACAACACAGACATTGAAAGCATTTATCTTGCTCTTAATAAATTAATTTCCATGTCATTAGCTGTAATTTTCCCCATGTATTTAGTATGCATAGGTATGTAGTACACACATCATAAGAAAAATGTCAGTCTAGGTCACCGTGCCTATGGCCTAAGGCAGTCTAATTACAAGATCATACTCAGGTGCCTTTTCCTGTAAAACTGTACAGGCACAGGTCCTATACTGTGTTCCTATACAACTTCTCCAGCAAGAGCTGCAGAGCTCAGAAGCAAGGGAGGATCAGGCTGGCAGAAGAGGAAAAATGGCCTTACAGTCAGTGCTGACTTGGCAAACTGAATTTTTACTTTGTGCTTGCTGGAACACTCCAATGTGACCACTACTGTATTTGCTAACAAGAATTTTTCATTTGTCATTGCTAATTTTAACTTTTCAAAGGCCTTATTTGATTCCAAGGCCCACTATATCTCTGAGCTGAAATCTCCCTAAAGCAACTGAAGTCAACTAAGGCTGTAATTTGAATATACAAAATATTAACAATGCTGGGCACACTTCCAAATATGAGATGGCCAAAATAAGCAGAACAAATGATTAAAACATAATTTATCTCTCTACCTTTGTTCTTAATCTGAAGAGGGCCAAAGACATGTCTTCTCACACAAGAATTTTGAAAAGTAAGTTTAATTAATACCCATGAAGCATTCAGAAACTGTAGTAATGGGCACTACTGTAAAGCTTAGAAGGGAATTAGTAATGGCATCTTTACAACAGGATTTGAATGTCATCCAGTATATAAGGGACAGAGTAATGAAGAGGGAAAAAAAATTAAATAGCTCTTCTTTAATGAGCTGCATCCACTGTGTGAATTGAATGAGGCAGATGTCCTCTATTAAAAGAAATTCTTGTAATGTAATCAAAAGAAGCATCTGAATACACAGTAACACAAGAGTTTGAAAAAAGCAGCACAGCAAATCTTAATTCTGGCATGCTTACCTTCCATGTGTTTGAGTTTTACAGTCCTAATAATACTGCAAGCCACAACAATTCCCTGCAAACACTGTCTCAAATGCTCAAAATGTCTCATGTTTAAAGGAAACCAATCCATTCCATTCAAATAGGAAAAAAACCCAGCAAATTTGAGGAAGGGGACAGCAAATGAAACAGAAAATACTATTATGCTGCCACATTTACCTTCTCAAGTTTTGAGGTTTTTTTTTCAATTTGATCATCACCTTTCAGAAAACTCATATTGTAACAAGAAAAGATATAGAGGCAGGCAGTGAGACACCAGAAGTATAGAAGAGTTTGTGTATGAAGACACACTGAACGAGCTCTGTGGCTCCAGGGATTACACTTATCCTCTCTGCTTCACTTCATCCAAACATGAATTATGATGGTCCAAGCAAACAGTGGTTACTCACTAGCCCTCATAACAAAAGAACAAGTAGGAGGTCTGCAACTACCAAGAGACCAATTAGCAGGAACCTGAAGGAAGAGATACCAGCCACGGCAGTACAGGTGCACCCACAGGCAATCTTATACAGCAGCCAGCCAGGGGACTGACAGACATGGTAGAGAGTCTTCCTTTACACTTGTAAGCATTTCTTATGCTTCTCCCTGGTCCCCATTGACGGCCCTTGTCAAACAAGAAAGACCAAATCTTGACATGACACAGCATGGCTCTTCTCAGATGTTTTCACATCACAAGAGTTTGGCCACACAACCATGCATACAAGAAACCTTTGATTTTTCCACTGCTACATCCAGCTCTAGGTCCCGAGCTGGTAGGAAGTGTGTGGTATATAATCTCATGTTAGTACATGTTTTAATTTGAAGAATGTTATGAGAACATTTAAATAACAAATCTCCAAACCCCGTGAGGTAGGCAGTGTGTGTACTACAATGCTGACTTTACAGGTGGCAAGATGAGCACAGACACCTGTTTGTTTACATTCAGAAAAGTGTCCGAGATAAGTACAGCATATTAGGATTTTTAGGTAATATGGGAACAGTTTAAAATAGAATTCATCTGCAGGAATTAACCTACAAACTACAACTGGCCTAATTATTATCACTGACTACATGGGCATCATTCAAGTAAGCATGGAGTCTTAGGGCAAGACTGTGTTTCAGAGTCCTCAATATGACAGATCCAATCAATGATATTGTTCTAATACTTCCATACTGTGGCATTTTACTGCCAGCGTGTCACTGCAGTGATGCCGTAATTCAGTTTTCCCTTTGGTTTAAAATATTGACTGTGCTCAAAAATTTTCTAGTTAAGAGCCTTGAGCTTTCATCCAACAGCACTCAACGGCAGACTGAAGTGGTCAAGTCCAGACTTGGGCCTTTAACATGCTTTGATCACTGATTTCCACACTTCTTCAAACGTCTGTCAAATCAAGTTCTAGTTAAAACTGGTTCCAGTTTATGATCAATTAATTAAGAACAGACTGTTATCTACCATTATCTCCTCTCCTTTCCTTGCACATTGTTTCTTGATAGAGTGTGGAAACCAAGTGTACAAAAACCCTGAAAACTGTGAAGGGGGGGAATAAATAAAAAAAATCAAGCTCTATAATTACATGTTCTCCAATAACATTAACTCTGGTTTACTTCATGCATATGTGGTTTATTGTTTTTTCTTTAACATATCCTTCTGATATTCATTCTGGCTTATAGACTATATAGTATCCCACATGGATTAATTAACATTGTGAAATAACTTGGGATTTATTGAATTTTTATTATTAGAGATTTATTTTGAGATGTATAAAGTCCTGGGTTATTTTTCTGCCTACGATACCCACCCATATCAATAAGGACTACATTCAATGACCCAGGCACTGTGAAGATCAGGGAAAAAAACCTAATAAGTTGCATATATGAAGACAATCCAAATAAGGCAAATTTAAGTACTCTGCTGGTTAGACACAGGACTGGGAATTTGTCTGCCTTCCCAGAACGAGGAAATGTCAAGCAATGTACTCTTCCACCTACAACAGCAGTCTCTATGGGGAGACGATATGAAGAATATGAAGTGAAAGCCTCCTGTTCTCAAGACTGGTAATGCAAATTTTATTAATTTCTAACATATTTAAATGGACTAAAGGGAGCAAAGCACAGCACTGCTGCCTGCACCAAAAACATGCATGGATTTCAGCACCTCCTCCTCAGTGTTCTTTAGGGTAAATATGAAAACTAGTGGTGAAAAACTAAATGAGAGAGTAGTTAAGAGGGCCATGAAAAACCCACCTTTGTTGATTTTAAAGACTTTACATAATAAGAAGTATCTGAGCTTCCTGAAAAGCAAAGCTTTCTTTTATCATGTAGAGAAAAGACAAATGAATCTTGCGGTGAGCTTATTGTTGATGTTTTTCTCCCTCCTGTATTTCTTTAAAATGACAGAAATTTATTTCTTCACTTTAAGACATTAACCTTATGCAAGTAATGATATATTTGAACTTGATTCACCCAAGACTAACATTTTTAGTAGACCAGAAAGATGAGAGAAGATATTTTTTAAGCATCCAGAAAAATTCCCAGTGAAATTTAAAAGCTACTTTGATAATATACTTTTAAAGATGAAAGATCCAATGGAATCCTTTTCAAATAATAATAAAAAGACTACTTAAAAGAATGCCTAAAGGAAAAAAAACCCAAAACAACAGCTACATGCCCTGAAAATGAAGGAAATGAAAAGTCAAAGTTTCACTTTTTGAAAACAAATACTGATTAAGAAAATGTCATTTTCACTTGGCAAACATTTATCAGGCCATAACCCCCCTCTAGAAGCCTCCAGAGACTGGATAAACCTTGAATGCCTCAGGTGTGTGATGTTGCCAGCATACAGTTTTATGCACAAGGAACACACAGTTGTTAATAGCCCTTCTCTCAGGGCAGCCAGAGGCTTCCTCTTTGACAGAGCCAACTCAAGACTGCACCCAGGCTCTCTGGTTAATACCACAACGAGATGGAAGCGTCTGGAAAAACCAGCAACTCAATGGAATCTGATAGTCTGTCGTTGCCTTAAGCTCTTCCCAGGTATTACTATGCCTTCTGGAACTACATAAGGAGATTGTTCAGCACTGGAAAGAGCAAAAAATGCCACCAGCTCAGCTGCTGTTCCTTCCAGGTCAGCATCTGCCTGTCTTCAGCTCTAACAGGCAGATAGAGCCTGTAGCCATGCAGTTTTTACGTTGGTCCAAATAAACCACTTGAGAATCAAGTCCACAATTTCAGTGGCTTCTGCAACATTTTTTAACAGGCAAACCAGTCAGGTTGTCTTCGAAATTACTAGTGCCTTCAGTGTTGCAGATTTTTTTTTTTTCTAACTCCCACAGATGGGAGCTTTTTAAGTATGTATTTAAGAAAAAGAAAGTAAGAATATTAAGTCCTTAGCACCCACTGCAATTTCTTAACAAGGTATCCAACACAGAAGTTTCAATTTCACCTTGGTAGTTTCTTGGTCTTGGCTGTACCACCTCTAAACATGTTTTTCCATCCCCAGTTCTTCAGGATGTGAAAAAGATTTTAAGTTGTTTCATTAGAACTCTCTTTCACGTTTTCTACAATATGCACCTTATGACAACTGCTTTATATTTTTCATCCACAAAGATGATCAGAACCTATCTAATTTCCCCCTCACACCTAAGGAATTGTCCTAAATAAGAAATACAAGTTATTAACTTGTTTCCCTCCACAGATCTCATTGCAAATGCAGAGACAGATTTGTATAGACAATCAAAACAATAACCGTTCATCTGAATGCTATCAAACACATCTTTTTCCATGAAAGAAAGAAAATACTATGACATGATGGACCTGATATCTTTATCCTAGTAATCGCTTTCTTGTTTAAAGAACTCGAAAAACAACAACAAATCCCAAACTACCCTGGAGAAATCCAAACTTAGAACAATTTCTCCTCTAGCCTAAAATGTCTGAACACTCCCCAATCAGATAAATTTGCTTTCTATACTAGTGAGAATTCTCTTTCTAAAAACCCTTAGATACTATGCCTGCCTTGGGTACTTTAGGCGATTTAGCCTATGAACAAGATGTATTTTTGATTTACTTTTTCAAAATGGAGAAGTTCATGAACACTTAGCTCTAAAACTCTGACTGTAACTCATTTAAAACTTAAATAATAATACAGCAGTTTCAGAATACCACCCAACACAGGGAAACATCCCAGCATGCTTCATTTTGTGGTTAATTGTGCCAAGAAAGGTATTTCCTTTTGACTATTGTTTCACCCATAGTCATGCTGTCTTTTGACCAGTTCAAACCAAGATTAAAAGCAGTCTTCAGATACTTAGATAAAACTCCTGTGAATTTTTCCAGGCAAGATTCAGAGCAGCATGAAAAGCCATTTGTGAAGAAGACATGTACCTCCGGCTCTCCAGCGGGCGCCCATCACTAGAGATGCTTCGGGGAATGTTGGCTCGTTCTGGAGGTGGCATCTTTCCTTCTCCTTTTCCAGAGCTAATCCTAGATGGTACTGGACTTTGGATTTGAGATGGTACCTGAGCCACATGAGGTCCCTGTCCTTTGCTCGCATTTCGCTGCCATTTATTATTATTTCTGAAGGGAAATTTGAATTCATATGACATTCCTTCATTCACTTTGTACTCCATCACTGGCATACGGTAGTTTTCTGAAGAACTCCTGGAAATGAAGACATTTAATATGCAGCTATAAAAAATAATTTTAAAAAATGTCCTGTTCACAAGAAGAGAAATCTGAAGACAGAAGCTGAATCAATTCTATGAAAGTATGATATTTTCCTTTTAAGAAATATTTATTTAACAAATTTTAGAAGGCTCGCACAAGAAAAAGGACTAGTGATGGTGAGAGTCTGCCTCTGTCCTGGTGAGTGATTGACAACAGTCTACCATGGAATCTGCCTTGTTGGCCTTGCCCCGATTCTCACTCATTAACAACCCTGTTGTCATCATCACTGAACCCTAGACAATCAAACACTGCCTGACCCAATGCCTGTCCTTGTCTATCCCTCCAGAGGAGTTGATAGCCATCCATTCCAGTTGGTCATGTTGATACTCTTCATCTGATTACTGGGCTACAAAAGCTAAAAAGATATGTTGGAAGGGTATTTCCTCTTCTTGAAAAAGCCATGGGCTTTAGAACTTACCTGCATCCAGACAAATAAGACCTGAAATGTTTGTTCTTTTTGAGACACACCTTTCTGATGCACAGACATTAAAAGACAAGAGTCACACGAAATAAGGCACTATACATAACTTTCAAACGCTTTTGGCTTTGGAGTACCTCAGCTGATAAATCTGCACATTATGAAAAGACTTGCTAGAAATTGTAAATGCCAAACCCCAAAGATGCCCATTGCTTCCTGAGGAACAGCACAGCATAAAAATCTGACAAGAACAGGACATAAGCTAATACAGCCTACATAAGAAGCAGAGCAAACTTCTGCATACATTTCAAATGAAGCACTTGGAAAAAAGATGTGATCTTCTGCTTCAGTAAAGATAATTTTGGTATTTCTCTTGACAAATGTATGTATCTCTGAGTGAATACTAAATTAGTATTTTTTTATTCATGATTACTTTATCTACATGCATCACTCTCATGCAAAGAAAAAAAAATCAGTGCAAAATTTTGAACCCATAGCTCTCCTCTAAGCAATTACACCATTAGGTGTGAGAAATATTAATATCTCTTCCCTGCAAAAATGAAAAACAAGACAGAACTTGTTATCTGGCTATGCTGACATAAGCAAGTTATGCAGTCTAATAGCAACAGACAAAGTGAAACAATCATTGCTGAGGTCTTGCTGCCCACAATATACTCATTTTGTGGTTTCACGTTGGTCTACCCTCCAGTCTTGATGTCTAAATTAAATTATCAGTTGAAAGGCATGAGGTGTGCTTCTGAAGCACATGTAGGTCAGCTTCCCCTGACAGTCTCCCAGGCCACTCTGATGGGATCCACTGCTCAGCAGCGATGATCAGCAGGTAAGGCCACACACAACTGAACTACAATAGTGATATCCTTCATTTTTTTCTTTTCTCTTCACCTTTTATGTCTCTGCTAGTCTTTCTCTAATGCTTATGCACTTAGTTTGGGTTTCTCTTTCTCCCCTGCCAACATACTTACAGTTGATCAAGCAGAAATGCACAATTTCCTCTTAATGCTGTGTCCTTAGCTTCAAGGTCAGCAATCAGTCCACTAAATGAGTTCGGTGGCAATGTTTTAATAACCATGGTTTAATAGAGACTTAACCATAACAAGGCTGGCCTCTGCACAGGGCATGAGAACCCGAACTGGGGTATTTGGATATATTTTTCCATCTCCTACTGACCTTGTACATGTGCCTGATGCCAAGTCAGCTTATCTAACTGTACCCCTGATCTTCCTCCAACTTCATGCCAACTAATTTATTAGGATAGGGACTGCTTCTCATATGAATGTAGTATTCCAAGCAGAAAGCATCTTCATTTCAGTTATGGTCTGCAGAAGTTACTGCAGAAATACTCAGTGACCTCCAGAGGACACAACGAAAGGACTCCAATTGCAGAAAACTGATTGCCAAGAGAGAAACTGTTTTGTGCAAATACTTAACTGAAGTCTCCAGTAGCACATGTAGGATAGCTACAAATTCAAGATACAGTTCTTGAACTTTTATGATTTTGGATAGAGCAGATGGGGGGATCAAAAGTTGCTTTATGGAATTTCGTAACTAGCAATAACCCACCATGAACATTTGCTCACTAGACGGCAACAACAAAACGCTGAGTACAGCATTTCAAAAAGTGCAGTCATTTCTCTTGCTGCTATGGGTTTGGATACACTAAAAGTAAGCCTGTTTTTGGCTGTACTTAATTTAGTTTGGAAATAATAGGATCTGTGCTTTCCACACTGATTTTTCTGCTCTAATCCTTTCATGATGATTGCAGCTGAACTTTCCATTTGCTCAGGCTGCTAAATACTGCACAAAAGCTTTCCAAATATCTCATGAGTGACCTTATGCCACTGCTCATTTTAATCCCTGACATGTATTCAATTTTCCACTGACAACTAAAGGACAAATAAAATTCCTTTTCTCTCTGCTCCTCTTTTGCTAGCATTTACAAAAGGAGTTCATGTTGCTTACAGTAAAAACAAACATGGATTTTTTTTTTACAAGTACCAGGTCTTTTCTCAGAGACACAATTTCATATCAATATAAAAAATGTGTTAAAATTCAGCTCCAGTTTTAAGTACACAAAGCTTTAGCAATTACACCTACAAAGGTATATAGAATGATTAAAACAGAGCAGTGCAAAAATGCTCTCTTGGTCTCTCGCTCCAAGGAACCCTTTGAACTTTGGTAACTGTACTTGTTTTTGGCAAACCTATCTTAAGCCTTCAGCTAGCCTGCAGGCAAATTTATTCTATTAAACATCATTCCATTTTAATCATATAGCAGCATTTCTAGGATACAAATACAGGATGTCAGGAATGTGCAATTAGACCTACTGATATGCCTGAAGGCTACAGACAACGTTGAGAAGTCATAAAAATTATAAAAGCTTTAGTGGGAATTGAGGAAAAATAGAGGGACTCATTGTCCAGTTTAAGAAAAATACACACATTACTGCTTATTTCTGATGAAAAAACAGTTTTAAACTATAAACACAGCAATATAATTGACACGAGCTTCAGGCTTAATACAGATGGGAACTGAGAGAGATGCCACAAGATCTCTGGAGTAAAGAATTACCACTTGGAGCAATTTCCCTGGCCAGATCCATATCTTTGATAAACCCTCACAAACCCCTATTGTGAAAATAGAAGCATGTAAATCTATTCCTAGCTTTCAAGAATTATATCCACAGGCATTACAAACTACCAGGAAATGGGAAAGCAGGCAGGAACATGTACAATCAATTCTGATGCATGCTAAACACACAATTATGACTAAAAAGTTGTTTGATTTCCATGTTAAATTCCATGGTTACACAAAACTTCTTCAGACATGTTATTACATTTTGATATTCAATGAATATTTGGGGGCATGGAGAGTGAACATGGGCAGTTTTTCCTGCTCTCCTCTTCCAGCCTTAAAATATTGGATGCTGTATTATAATCACACCACATTTTTTTGGAGGCTAACACTCTGTGGTGGTTCTTCCCACAAAACAAGATACGATTTCAGAGCAACCCCAGCTACCGCAAAATACCTGCGCGGTGTGCAGTCCTCATAGGGAGGGACGATGACGACCTTGACTGTCACTGACGTCCTGAGCAGATCGATCATTTGCTCGTGGCTCAGGGTGGCCACAGCCACCTTGCAGATCTCCACCAGGCGGCTGCCCTGGCGCAGCCCCGCCTGCCAGGCGTAGCCGTAGGGCTCCACGTCCGCCACAATGCCCTCGTAGTTCACGTGGAAACCCAGCTGGCCCAGGCCGTTCCTGCGCAGAGTCATCTCCACTGTTTCACAGCCCTTGGTCACAAGCTGGGAATTGAAATGTACACAGAATTTAATGCACTGAGACGCCTCCAGGGCTAACAGAGGTTATGGGGCTCAAGTTTTGAATAACCAGCTCCCAAGGATCATGGTGGGACATGATCACGGGATATACACTGCAGTCCTAGGCACATAATCAGTTGAAATGAGTCTTGTTGCTCAAACTAATATTTTCAGTAGAATCTGGTTACTCAAGTTCTGCTTTGGAATTTTTACTGCAACCACAGGAATTTTAGAAGATACATGGCAGCACACAACAGAAAAACACATGGAGTTACACAAGCATCTCTGTCTCTTACACTTTAGTAACCAAAAAACATTCTCCATTTCTGGCTGCCTCAGGAAACGGCAAAATTACTTTTCAGTCAGAATGTGGTAGCATGCAGCTACTAAGCACAGCAAACTGGGGACTATGCCAACTCTTCCATGTACCATGAGCATGAATATCATCAAGAGCAATTTAACAGGGCTTTAGGTTTCCTTTTCTTCTGGTTGTTATACAACTAAAGTTGTGAAATTACAGGAAAGAAAGTGAAATGTAGCACATTCTTTCATAACTTAATTGGATATAAAATGAGCAAGGACAGATGTTTTATGGAGAGATACCATGATTCACTGCGTTTTTAGTTTATCACATGCAGTCAGAGAATATCTGAAGGTTGCAGTGGGGATTGGGACTGCACCCTGCTGGCAACATAATAAGTTAGTCTGAAAGATATTGCACGTTCATTTGAAACAAGATACAGCAAGCCTATAAAACAGAGAAAGGGAAGGAAAACAAAGAGAAGAAATAATGTGACGCTTCTGTACTTGTGTAGGAGCAACTTATGCATCTGAAGGATCCAGTCTTTTTAATATATTAATACATTTTTCACACACACAGCGCCAGCTGAGACTAATTGATATCTGAAAGCAATATTCAGTTTTGAGAAATACAAGCAGGGACGTCCTTATAAATTTCATGAAAAACAATTTAAACAGTTTTAGGAATCCCAGGCATTACTTAAATTGAAGCTTTACTTGGCCGAGGGGTGAGAGGAGAAAGCAAAGAAAGGGAACCAAACAAGAGAACACATTCTAACCTCCAGCCTTTTGACGATCTCTTTGATGTCATCAATGTTGCTGATGAAGCTCTCCAAAGAAACGCATTCACCTCTCTCATAGAATATTTTGATATTTGTGTCCGTTGAAGTCCACCCAATCACATCCCGACAGGAGCAATTGAACACCACGCTTTTTGTGTCCTGTTCAATGAGGACTACAAACTCATTAGAGATGCCTAGGAGACAGTCTATTTCCATACCCTTGCTGTAGTCTTTTGCATGGACACTCCAGACAATAGCACCAGAACTATAGATCTCTGCTCCTGGATAAGGTTTGGACTTTTCCTTCTTTTTTGAAGCAAGTGAGATGAAGGGGAACTTGCCGGAAGGGTCAATGGGTGTGTTGGTGACATTCTTCTCTGCCAAGTCTTTCAAGTACTCTTGCCGGGTCCTGGTGGCCATTGCACGGAACTTTTCTGATTTATGAGCAGCATTCTCTGCATTAATGACTTTGGCTAGTAAGAAGTCCCTGAACACATTTGATTTAGGAAATGTCACACCTTTTGGAATAGGTGGGCCAAAGGATGGTACATCTCTGGATCTTGTCACAGCAACACTAAATGAAATAAAAGAATAAGGAAGAATCAGAGTGTTTCACTCTAGGCAAATTCAGCAGTTTTTGTGTACAGACAATACATTCCCTCAATTTTTCTCTTATTTTCTCAGAAATATGCCTAAATTTACATATTAATGTTGCCAGTGTGGAGGTTATGCCCCCTTCACTGCATAGAGGGCCACTTTATTGCATATAGGCATTTTTGAGTGATTTCCAGTACCACAAGCTTAAAAAGAGCTTAAAATACAAAACTTTTTTTTAATAAGTAATCACTTATATATGGCAGTTCTGAACTTTGTTTGGTTTTAGTATAAAAAGAAAATTTCTAACTCACACTTTCAGAAAGGCTAGCTTAGAATGTAGCTACTTAATGCTGAAAGTCTCATCTGAAAGCAGTGCCAAGTGTATGATCAACACTAGAAATACCGATTAAATGAACACATTAAAAAGATAAAGGCAATGAAGTCATCTCACAAGGCCTGCTCCACTGAGAAAATCATCTGGTGACTGAATACATATATAGATCACACCACTGTTTTACATTTCTGGACTGAAAACCTCACTAGCTGATATTGCATGCCAGTGATAGAAGATGACTCCAAAATACCAGAAATAAGAAGCCTCTGAGAAGTTCAGAGATACACAGTAGAAATAGATATGTTCTTTTTCAACTCTTCCTTTTAGTTCCTGTACCAAGTGATAGACTGACAGTAAGATTGCTTTAGGCAACAGGGACCAGCTTAGCTATTCCCAATTGTCAATTCTCTTTTGATATAAATCATATGAGGATTGTTTGGAACCACTGAAGATTTGACATTCCAATCCAGTATCATTCACTTGGCAAACTATCCTAAGAGACTGAAACTCTACTTCGATAGTCTTGTGACAAGAAATGTTCCAACAGTTCAAACAGGATTTACCACATATCTGTAATTAGATCTGAAAAAGCAATAGCTAACTTTGGTCAAGATACTATGGGAATGGAAATAAAGAAGAATAGGATAAAACTTGATCACATTAGAAAAGTATGTGGTCTTCCGCTTAAAATGCTGGCTGGTATTATTTTCACATTTTGATTTCATCTAAATTCTTAAACATAATCAGAGAAATTCCCCACTCCCCCCAAATCAGTAACTAAGATTTCAGAGTAAATCTTTTGAGTGGACATACAGGAATATGAAAAATAAAAATTAAGTCACCCAATCTACAACCGTATCTTCTGGTTTTGAGTGGTAGGGTGTTTTGTTTGTTTTGCTTTTGTTTTGGATTGCTTGGGGTGTGGGGGGTTTTTTGTTTGTTTGTTTTTGTTTTTAATTATTGTATTTTCTGGCAACTGATATTGAAAGATGTCATTACTGTCATATTTCCTCCAAACGTAAGCCAGCATATCTCAAAGTATGCAACAGGGGGTGCTCATGAAGCAACTATCTGACTCATCTTTAGTGGTCCTGAAGGGTCTGTTATTAAGAAATGGAAGCCTAAGTGTTAAATACAACTACTGGATGCAATGAAAGCCTACCAGAAACTACCAGTAAGATTTTGTTTGGTTCAATTTTCAGTGTCAGGAATCACAGGGATAAGAATTCAATCTTTAACACATGCTAGAGAAGTTTTAAAGAGTGAGCAATGCTCAGAGATGCCAGAGTTTTGAAATATTGTTTATCTTAGTTGGGAGAGAGAATCACTGGCCAAGATAGTGCTTGATTTTATTCCTTTTATGTAGTTTTAAATATAAATTCCAGTACATTTTCATGCTATATGGTTTCCTGTTTTGTCTAGAACTATGAATCCATGAAACTGTTCCAAATAATTCAGTGAAAAAGAGGTCAAACTTACTTTGAAAAGTTTCCTAGTAAAACTTTTCATAATAGAATTCTACAAATTTAAATCAAGCGTTTGCTCTGGGAGTATTTCAATCTTAAAGACAGTATGGAGAATATACAATGTTCTGGTGGTCTTATGTATCAAAATAGACACTGACATTCTCCCAACAGTTTTTCATACCTGTTTCCCCTCCCCTTAAAATTTAAGCCTGTACCATCACTAAAGCCAAAATTACAATTAAGCAACCAACGAGGTTTCAGCCCTTGTAGTTGTAAACATTTGAAAAATGGGGTGACTCAGGAGTCTGAAGGTCAAAAATAGAACCCTCAGATACTTAATTTATAACAGTTTAGCAAGTATCAATCTTCCCCATGCCTTTTAAAAAAAGAAAATACATGCATTCATATTACTTAAAGCAACAGAAAAAAGTAGATCCATGTTGTAATATGCAATTCAAGTGAAAGATGCATCTGCAGCCCTTGTGGATGCATTTCCTACATTCCCTTTGCTTCAAAATCATTTTCTGTACAGGGTACAAGCTGAAACATATGTCTAAGAGTTTAAGAACAACCTATGTTCACATAAATTATGCAACAGTTGAATTTTTCAATAAGCTGCCTGAAAAAGAGTATCAACACAAACATTGTTAGACCAGGAGAGTTAACACATGTACAAAGTTCAGCATCAATTTCAGAAATGCTCTGTGAACTTTACCAAAAACTTTTGAGGAGAGAAAAACCTTTAAGCCACCTATATGTACTCAAATAAATAACAAACACACCAACTCATAGACAGCAGCCTTAGATTCTCCTCTAAATAAGCACTTGCTTTAATAAAATACTTAAGTGAATATTTGTATTTCAGCAAAAAACAAGTTAATGCTAAGGCTACCTCATTTCAAGATGCATGCTCTAAATTCACTGCTCTGACATTTCGTATTTTAAATGAAAATACAGAAGTTTCCTGAGATCAGTCAACATTTAAAAATGAAGTACTTTAAGAGTTCAGTATATAACAAAGGTAAGAATTTCACTGATAGTAAAGAGACGTTTAACTCAAGAACATTATTTGTATATGCTTGCAATTTAGTTTAAAAATTATACTAACAGGAATATCATCTTGCAATTCTTTAATACATGTTGCAATCAATTACCATTTTCTATTTTAATCATACTGACTTTAAGGTCACATTAAGATTTTATTTTTTTCCTGCACAATTCTCTGCCATTTCTTTGTTGGACTGAAATGAGATAAGAAATGAAGATATTTCAGAGAGCTCAGCTTCTTCCTGAAAGACTAAGTCACACTTTTTAACTGTCTTAACTTAAAAAAATGGAGCATAAGCTCAGATGACCAAATTATTGAAGCAAAAAGTGGAAGTGTTTTTTTTCTTTGTTCTACTTCTTTCAATACAAAAATATTCTTCCAGCATACTCTTAATGAAGAGAATAAAAAGGAACTGAGAAGGCAACTCTAAAATAATTTCCAAGTGCTTGATAAGCGTGTCTATGTGCACATGTGGGTGTGTGTGTACTCACACCTGACAGCAGCAGCTTCCTCACTGGCTGTTTCATCTACATATTTTGTGTCTATTTACTCTGTGAAAGAGTTCTAAGTTCACATGACCCACATGACTCAAAACCTCCTTGACCCTCATCTTTCATTACATTTCCCTACTGAGAATTTAGGAGAAGAATGACAGCTGGCTTTGCTCTCAAACTCCCTGTTTTCAGTGCAGGCAGCAATGGGTACCTGTAACAAACGCTGTCAGTGCAGGGACCGTGCACTCTCACGATGACAAAGACGTGCTGGAAGTGAGATCGAATGTTCTTTGGGCTGAATGGTTGTGCTCCAGGCTCCTGGAAAACTATTGTCACAATATCATTTCCAATATGTCGTTTTCTCAGAAGCTTTAATGAAGGGAAAAAAAAAAATGTTAAAGCAGACTTCTCACAAATTTCCAATTACTTATTTCTCATTATTATAAATTACTATTGCTCATTTTCTTTCCCCAAGTGATACTTCAAGCTGAAAACTGAAACAACTGAGGGTTATATAACAAGTACCAGAATTAGTTGTTTGCCTAATAAATTTCAGGCATGGTTGTTTTCACAACTATTTAATTTCTACATGTAGCATAGAGGGTGAGCTTATAAGGGAAAATTTTAAGCTAAACAAAGGGGAAAAACAAATCCTGTGAGTGTCAAGAGTCATCAGTGACACATGGAAGCACGAAAACATCCCCCATTTCACACATTTTTACGAGCCAGTGGTAGGTTCTATTTGAAGTTGAAAATAAATTGTCATTGTCCTTAAGATACGCTATAAATAATTTCCTGGTAGGCTTCTCTCAGTAAATACAAGACTACAGTACAAGACAAGGTGAACTACAAAGTTGTAGAACATTTAGTGTACAAAAGCAAACAAAAAAGAATTATGTTATCTTTTCTTGTAAAACACAAATCTCTATTTTATTTGCAGAAGCACAGAGCACCATTTCTAGAAAAAAAATGTATATACATCATACAAAACAATATGGCTTATTTTTTAACAAGACCAGGTACTTCAGTGTAACAAAGCAGTTCAGCCTAAAGAGTATAATATAGGTTTAAAAAAAAAAAAAGGGAAAATAAAGGATCTTGACAAAAGCATTTTGGCTCATGTACTCTTGTGTAGTGTGCTGGACCACCCACTCATTATCTCTGTGCATACTGCAATTTGCTGAATGCAAACCTTAAACGGCAGTTGACTTAGCTGTGGAAGGTTTAAAATGATTTTAAATCATCAGGTACACTGTGGTCTTTCTGACATGTGCTACTGACATTATTGCACACTATTTACATCAAAGTAACGCACAACTAAATAGAAAACAGTGCAATGGAGACAAATCTATGATACACCTATAATCATCTGCTTTGCTTCTCTCTCTGACACAGAGACAGCCACCTTTACTTTTGATTTCTTAAGTGTTTTTTTGCTAGTAACAAATAAAAGTTGTCATGAATACTCAATAGCTCATCTGCTTCTGAGCCCATCTTACCTGTTGCTTGTTGTTTGGAGTATATGGCAACATAGTAGAAACATGGAACATGATTTCATAGTCCTTGTATGTTGTGTACAGAGAGTGAGTACCTGTTGAATCAGCTGCAGTTGAAGAAGACAAAATAAAAGTATTATTAAAAAAAAAAAGTTTAAAAACAAAGTTCCATTATTATTTAAAAAATAATCAGCAAAACAAGTATTTTTGTTAACCCTCAATCCTAGCTGAAATATCAACAAATAAGAACTTATTTCAAGTTTATTCACCTGCCAAAGCAACTGTCACATTAAGACAGCCTGTGCACTTTTGCATACTTTTCCCAGATAAAAACTTGTTAGGAATAGGGAATTTATACCAGAAGACCCTGAAGAAAGCCTACCTAAGTGTGAAAAGTGACAACAAAGTCTGAGATAATTTTCAGGCACCACCCAATATCTCAGAATGAAACTGAACTGTAAGGAATGTGAAAAAGACAGATGCTGAAAACAAATACCGTGATCTCATGCATAAATAAACAGCAAAGGACCTATAACCTACAGTAAGAACAGGATGAGTTCTCTAAAGCATAAACATCAGGACTTACTGTCCTGATGTTGTAATGGACTTGTAATGAATTAACTAATGAAATCAGGTAGCAACTTCACTAGAGCAGCTGCTTTATGGACAGGATCAGTCAGAACCCCAAACAAGATGCTAGCATGCTTATAACTGATGATGGAAAAAGCCCACAAAAATGACATTATGATGCTGGTATATTAATCTAAAGTAATCTCACCTGCTTTGAGTTCTGGCCACCCTATTTTAAAAGTTACAGAAAGAGAAAGGATCCAGAAACAGGCCACAGAAATAATTAAATGTGGACGGAGAGACTTCCATGTAGAGAGAAAATGATAAAAACTACGATTATGAAGTTTAGAAAGAAAAGAAAAAGAGGGGGATATTATTCAGTTTACAAAGTGTTTGTTGAAAACAACACTTGATTACAGAAAAATCGTGACTCTGTTTTTGCTTTCTTTCACTCTAAAAAGTGACCTTGAAAAAATATTCCATTAATTTAAGCAGTAGCACATTTAAAGATAAATAGTGAGTATATTCTATTAAATACAACTTATGTCCACAGTGAAAAAAGCCTGCTTTCAAACACAATTTGAAAAATAACTAGCTTTATATATGGAAAAAAATCATTCTGGCAATTTAAAGTTATGTAAATATGCTACTAAATTATATAATCCCAGTTATTTATAACAATGTATTTTTAAAAGCTGTTAAAAACTGTATCTTGGCATTTTCATTAGCAGAGAGATCATGTTACTAAGAAGATAACAGATTTGAGATTTGTGATGCATTTACAGTAACATAAATATACAGTTTGTTTATCCAGATTTTGTGTATAAATTTTGAGAAGTTTGTTCCAAGTCAGATTCAGAATAATTAAAATAGAGGTAGCCTTACTGTAAATGAAACACAAAATGATCTGTAAAATGAAATAGGAAGTTTTTTATATTATAACCACACAGAGATTTTGCACTTCCAAGTCACCTCTCTATGATGAAAAGGGAATTAGAAAGAAAAGATTCCTACAATCTAAATATTAAATATGCTAATTATTTTCTTTTTAATGCTAATTAGAACAGCAGAACAACTGAAAGGTGATCACAGCAGCCTCTGTCCTCTGTCTGATCACTGCAGTGCACACCCGAAGAGGCACCCAGAAGTCACATAAATATCAATGCAACTTCATAACAGCTTTATCTGTTGAAAAATAAATACAATGATTTGTACATCATCTTTTTGAAACAGAGCATACAAAAATATTACAAATAATTGGAAAGGGGAGGAGTAGGTGGAAAAAGATAGGGAAGTGAGAAGGAAAGGCAGGGAAGGGGCTCAAAAGGTATTAGGGGAATAGAATAAAGCAATTCTGACAAAAAAATATTCTAGATCACCCACACATTTAAGCCAAACTTTCAACTTTCCTGGCAGGACTTTATTTTAGGCAGAAAAATGTTTTCTGAGAACAGCACTGATTCTGCAAACTAAATAATCAGGCTACAATCCAAGTGACACATTTAATAATTCCAGTTATTTCCAAGCACTTTACAGTTGAATTCTCTCCTATTCAAATCCAACTACCAACAGAAGTCCATATACATTACAGACTGTGCATCTCCCTCACCATTCAGCTTTTCTGATGTCCAGAGTACTTTTCCTGAAGTACACCTCCATAATTGCAGGTGTTTGCTTTAAATCAAATCACAGCTATTGCAATAAAATTCAAGACTGTGCACTGGAATAACATCCATCATTTCAAGGTCAAAACTGCAAGCCAGCGCTGCAATCTACTTCAATTTCCTTCTATTTAACAGAGGCCTGAGGGATCTTCAAATTCATTAGCACCTTTTTACACTGAAGACATCCCCTCTGGCTACCAGTTTATGGCATAGCTATTCATGATGCTTTCCCAGCCTTACCCCATTACTGGATCTGGCTACTTAGCTGAGTAGCTGATCCTTTTTCCTTTCCATCATTAATCATCTCTAAAAATCCACCTTCGTCTTCCATCCTTCCAATGATTCTCAGCTATATTCACAAGGATTAACAGACTCAGACTTGAAGTGGGTTTTTTCTAACACCAACAGTGCTCAAAACTGGCTGATACCACCAGCATACTGCTGACTGAATCCACAGGACTTTGTCAGCCTGCTTCTACAGCAGTTTAACCTCTGTGCTAGAAAACTCTATAAAAACCCTTACGAGTAGAAAATCTGACTCCCTGTTTCAAAGAAAAAAAAACATTTCAAAGAATTGTAGGAGAACAAAAAGTTACACTAATAAGGCAGGACAACCATTACTATAAACTGCAGTAGGGCTCACAATAAAAAGCATTTTAACAAACATTTTCAGAGCTTAATGTTGCTCCCCTCTACCTTTGCTTTGTCAGCAGCTGTCAACACTGCTCTTCTGTCATACACAAGGATTACACCAAGCACTTCTGATCAACTTCTAGCATAGCCAAGTTGTTTTCAGACAGAAATGAGGACAGACTCTTTTATTTTGTACCATACCAAAGTGTATGTGTAACACAAATGCAGAGAAATGCAGATGGACTTCCCTCCATCCCTATTTCTGCTTCTTAAGCAAATTAACGTCTTAAGATTTGTTGGTCTCCCAACAGAAGTCTCAGACCCAAGAGTAAGTCTTTATCGTTATTTCCACAAGGTTGGAAAGATGTTATATAGTGCAAGTTAAGAAGGTAATCTATCTGTATTATTCCATTACAAACATTGGGGTTTCTTGACAACCCCTAAATGAAATGTCAATTTGAAGTCCAGCCATTCCCTAGATTTTATTATCTGCTTAATAGCTTATGGTTTTATATTCTTATGTCTTGATCAGAAAATCATGCAGTATATAAATATCTAGTACAGAAACCTACAATGATTAGCTTAGTTTATAATCTTATCAAATTGATAAATCATAAAATTCCCAACTCATATTAATCAACTTCCCTTATTTCCCGCATCAACCACACTACCACTCTGTTGGACACACAATCCTTGTTACCAGGCCTAGCATTATCAAGCTGATCCCCCTTACCAATTCAAAATACTGAGAGCAAGATTAAGTGAGGGGGAGGGAAATAAAGCATGCATTACCACTGGAAAACAAAGTAAAATGACTGAAGTTATAATTTGAAAGATCACTGTGATGTTTATTACTTTAAAGTGATGCCCATAAGCTTCCTAGTCACTGTGGGAAAGGTGACATTTTCAAGCTCTATTTCCTATCCAAAGTCTGCAGGCTGCCAGGAGATAGACTGTTTCCCCTCTGGTAATTCTAGAAATAAACAAAACTTGAAGAGTAGCATCTCTTTTTCACAGTGGTACTGGCAGAGATCCAAAACTAAAGCCCTTGAAGGATCCAATACACTTAAAAAGGCTTTCAGTTAATAGTATGCATGAGATTCCTCCTTTTAAGGAATTAGCTCTGTTATGGACACTTACTAATTAGGACCCTAACTCTAAAAATTTCTAAGAATAACTGTTCTGAAACTGCCTTTTGCTAGAGCAACTTTACTTTTCTAAATTTGCATAAATTAAAAATATTTTGAGTATTTTCAGAGTACATATACAAATCAGCTCACCTCCACACAGAGAAAAATCTTTCCATGTCTTATACATCATGCAAGCGCTTTCCACAGCTTGGCAAAGTATTGTCAAAGGTACAGAAACCAGCAAAGTAGTCTACATACATGTGACCTTTCTGACAAGTCAATGAGCAGACATTTGTTTTTAATTACATCTTTGCAATCAACTGGGCTGCCACTGAACAGAATTCTTGTGCAGAAAAATCCCCTGAGTAGTGAGACTGCAAGAACTATTTCAAGACAGGGGTCTCTAGCAACAGAAGGGCACAGAGCTGGAAGATGGAGAAGCTCACTTCCTAGCTGTTTCAACAAAACCTATAAACCTAAGTCACAGTAAAAAACCACAACCCCCTCCTGTGTAGGTCTCTGTGTTAATGCCAAGGCAAAAGGACTGACTGATTGCTTAGGGTAGCTATTGAAAATGTATCGCCTTGCTGTATTCTGCTTTTCACATATTCCCCACACCTGAGATGTAGCTCTTGTGACCATCTCTGGTCCTTAGCATTTCCCCTACCACAGAGAGGCTTTTTTCTCCATTTCCTGTGTAGAATATGCTTTAAGTGTTTCCAAATGCAGCTATCCAAAGAGCTGAGTGTTGTGCACCCAAACACCTCTTTCAGCATTTCCATCTGTGCTTTGCACACTGGCAGAAAGAACACCACCATCAAGATCAATTAGAAATGTTTGCTGCCATTGTTCCCATTTGCTGCTGTCTAAACCTACTCATTAAGAACTCATGCATGCTCACACGTAGTTGTTTGTCTTCTCAGTAATCCTGCAGGCAATCTAAGCTGAAAGATTTCAGACAACTCAAAGAGTTCCTAAGCAGTTCTGGCTGATGAGGTTCCACATATGTGAGGCCGTAAACCCTGACTGAAAGAAAATGTAAGAAATCCTTCATGAAAGCAGCAGTTTCCACTTAGAGGATTTCCTGTCCTCTAGGACCATCCTGAAGCGTTCACATAAAGACTTTTTGTATTTTTAGATACTGAATGGAGCTGAGTGGGTCTACTGGGCAGTGTGAAAAAGATACGCCAGCTCTCAACATGGAGGAGAAACCTTTCATTACAAGAAGATAACTCTCAAAACCAGGAGAGATTCAGCCAACTTAAAGGTTCCATTCAACAGGTGCTATATTGTAGTACATAAATTCAAAGCCTGACAAAATTCTTTCCTCAAGTCAGAAGCAACAAAAAGGAATTCAAAGTATCTCTGGAAAAATCTCCTGTTCAGAAGAAAATGCAAAACAATATTTAGAGGACATTTACAGCTTTCTTGGGTATATTTGAGTAGACAAATCAACTAAATCATACAGCATTTACACATACTAGAAACCAGTGTGTGTGGACTGACACCAAAATATGGGGTATTTTCCGTTTTTTCACATCTTAACTAACCCAGAAGAAAGGGAAGAGAGGATCTTGCTTTAATGACTGAAAGTAACAAAGTCACAATATAAAAACAGAAGCTAAATAAATGTTTTCTCTGGTTTCCATACCCATTTGATTTTTGACCTAGCTTATCTTTATAACCAATAAAATGACAGTTCAGATCTGTGCAAAAGGAAAATTCACCTTGAGAATTATATGTATTTCCTACAAGAGAGCTGGTGAGGGACTTCTCCCAAGGACATGTAGTGACAGGACAAGGGGGGAGGATTTTAAACTGAAGAAGGGAAGGTTTATATTAGATATTGGGAAGAAATTCTTTACTATGAGGGTGGTGAGGCACTGGAACAGGTTGCTCAGAGAAGCTGTGGATGCCTCATCCCTGGAAGTGTTCTAGGTCAGGTTGGATGGATCTTTCAGCAACCTGCTCTAGTGGAAAGTGTCCCTGCCCATGGCTGGGGGGCTGAAATGAGATGATCTTTCAGGTCCCTTCCAACCCAAACTGTTGTATGTGTCTATGAAATGCTCTCCAGGGAGGAAGTACAACAAAGGGAATATAAGTACTGCAAGTAAAAAAAAAAAAAAAAAGGCAGGCTCAATGTTAAATATGTGCAAAATAGGTATTAATTTAGGTTTAAAATCAAATGAGGCTTTAGAACCCTCTGCGGATTGATGATCAGACTGGTCAAGAATAGCCTGAGGAGATGGCAACACAACTGCAGTAGGAATTAAGGCCAGAATATAGAATGATGGAGCATTAAAGTACAGCAAGGTACTCTATTTGAGCCAGGAGACCGATTACAAGACCACAGCTTCCGCTTCACTAAAGCTGATGAATGCTTTCAGCTTTCATGAATCAAACTCCTTATTTCATTTCCTTTGCTACAAGTGAGCAAAATAGCAAAAGATCTCCATAGGAACTGGTTAGCTTCAGAACTCAAAGAAAAGCAGTACAAGTCAAAATTTCCCCAAGTAATTTAAACAGATCTACAAATTGAATGCAGCATGTGCTAGCTGATAAACAGGTATTTCACATGACTGATTCCAAATGCAGGGAGTCTCTTTTATAGTTACGGTCACCCAAGATCATCTTACCACTGCATTTCGTTGCAGTATGTTTTACAGTTAGAGCTGATAACATAGCTGCCAAATCCAGTTTAATTTCCATAACTCAAAAAAGAAAAAGCACAGAGGGAGGAATACATTTGACAGGATGACTAAGACAAAACTGCCTAGAAGAAAAACTGCATGCAACAGACATCAGAAAAGCAGGATATCAACTTTTCAAGGTGAAGTGACATAGCTGGGCTTCTGAAACATTTCGGAGACAGTCTATAAGTGCATAATTAAGAAAAAAAGACATACCAGCTGTATTGATTAGTCTTAAGATTTGCAATACCAATAACTGTTCCATAATTACTCGTTTCTTGTTGTAGCTTTATGGATAATTTCATACCAAATCAGTACAAAAATCCAATTATTATCAGAGTTGAGAGACCATATGAGTACAGTTAAATTACACATGTGCTCTGCTTTCACTTATATTAAGCAACTGCCTTCCTACAGCAAAGATGTTATTTTTAAGAACTCTCTTCAAAAAGGCAGTTAGCAATCATATCAAGCATTTTGTTCACTTAAGTGGGAAAAAAAAGAAAGAAGAAGTCTTACTTTTTGTATCCAGCTGAGCTCGGTACTTGTCAAATCCCTTGAGTCGAACTCGCTCTCCCAAGAGCTGAAGAAACTCCTCAAAGGCTGGACCTGCTGATTCATTATTATACATTTCCTCTTCTGTGCTTTGCCCAGCTTTGCAGTACATGATACCCACTTTAAGTTGGTAACTTAACTGCAAAAGGAAAAAGATTAAAATTTTATGTATGTGCAAAGTGATGAAGCAACTCATGCACTGAATTCACTTCCCACGTTTTCATAAACCCATAATTCACGAATGAAAAAATACCTAATATTCAAACTCCAGAAGTTAGTCTAGTTCCAAATACTCTCATTGTTTTCTATTGTAACTGCCTTGATGATGGCAGACTTAGTCTGAAGATGTCAAAATGCTGTCTGAAGTGAAACAAACATGAACATTGCTTATTTCCAGGAGGACAACACTGGAGCTTGCAAGTGACTGTCTAACACTGAGCCACATGGGAAGTACTGGCTGAGTAATGCCAGGAACTTGACTCTCGCTCAGGCTGGTACCACGGCTGCCATCCTATGCTAAGCAGAAAGGTAGGGCACATCATGTGCTTGTTTCTTAAACAAGTGACAAAATCAATCCTCTCTCATTTCAAGGAGAGCTTAGAAATTATTCACCTGTCAGCACATTCTTCTGTTAGCAACGATGAAAGACTCCATGACATTCAGTTGGTCCTCCCTGACTTAAATATGATGATAGTAACAAAAAACCAGCTGAATTGAAAAATGTCAGTCATACCTTGAAGGTGCTATTTACTACCATACATCTTCAAATACACTTGTGCTTTTTATTTCCATTTTCTCTCTAATTTGGCAATTGATGTTCCTAATATAGCAGAAGCTGAAGATGTAAATTAAGTCATTTTTTACCCAACCATAATGGTGATTCTTCAAAGCAAACTGTTTCTACCCATTCAAAATTGATACACACACACAAAAGAAGGAGTACACTAGCATCATTTACATCTAGACTACAGATAGATAAGTTACAGAAGGCAAGAAAGCAGCATCCACAGCCACTTACTGCTGTCTCCAAAACCAATTTCACAGGCAGGAACTCTGATTGAAGGAGTACAAGGGACAGCCTTGGAGTTTATGCATGTAATTCATCTGATAAAAATGCATCCTTATTGCCTGGTAAATAAATAATCTTTCCTCCCACACCTGGATTTTTGCAGAGGCTCTATTTCAAATAAACACCAACCACACATGCTGGAATGAAATCGTAACAAAATCTATCACAACTGGCACGAAATGTACAAGTTTGGGCTACAGGTTAGTGGAAAGTGAAAACAGTTATTTGCAAGGGCACTGGAAGCAAAGTTATCAGAATATACTGTAATTTGCTCTCAGAAGATTCTATCCCAAGCCATGAGGCAAAGGATTTTGAACTTGCTAGGACAATGTAGACACATAATGAAACTGAAATTCACTAATTTTAACCTATTATATTTATGGTGGGATAATTTAAAGGTCCTCAGAAGTGGTCCTACTGTCTCTAAAGAAAGTAAATTTTAAAATTTAAAAACTCTGGAAATCGCTACTTTACTATCTTTTTCCTTTATTACCAAGGATGAATGATGATGGGGATAAAGTATTAGCAGCAGGAAAACAAGGAGGGAAAAAGAAGAGTAAAGATAACCTGGCTTGCTTTCTCCTGCTGAAGAAGTCATTATATATACTAAGTCACAGTTCTAGGTCGCATTCTCCATGACAGAATATCCCTTATTTTATCATCTGACACACTAACTTGAAATTCTAAACATGTCCAAATTTCTTATGACAAAACTCAAGTACAGCACAAAATCATGGAATTGTTTGGTTTGGAAGCACCTTAAGCATCATCTAGTTCCTCAAGTCCTGACATGGGCAGCAGGGACACTTTCTACTAGACCAGGTTGCTCAAATCCACATCCAACCTGACTTTTAACACTTTCAGGGATGGGACATGCCCAGCTTGGCAATCTGTTCCAGTGCCTCCTGCTGACGTGGTGAGGGAGGAAAGAGGAGGGGAGCGAGGAAGGGTGGTAAGAGGTGGCACTGCTGCTGTTCCTGCCTCAACATCTGCCATCACTTTCTATATCATCAGTAGAAGGTCCTGTCTTGGACCATTCAGGCATCTGCTGCTCAGATGTGCTTTCTCCAGTCCCACAGAAAGAGGATGGATACAAGTGCTTCATGGAACCACAACACCTTAGCTGTACTGCTACCTACAACAGCTTCTAGTAATTTCACTTAAAGAAGTTAGGCCAAAGAAAATTATCCTCATGAAGCACACTTGCACTATTTAAGCTTCAACTTTAAAGAAGTATTTTCAAGGGCATAAATATAAATGGGATCTGCAGCACCAATGAGCAAGCAAACAACCGTGCTTTATTGCTTTGAAAATGTCAGCCTAAGAAACTAAACGAGGACTATGCTAAGAGCAGGACATGCCCTCTAGCTGTGTTCTTAGATTTGCTAATTTTTAAAAAGAAAAGTTACCTTAAGGACAACACAAATTGGCATTTCTGAGTCATAAAGAGCAGATCTCAAGAAAGGCATGCAGTCCCCATTATTAGACCTCCTTCTGATAAACCTACAGTCCTTAGAAGTGTATTAACTACAAGAAAAAGCTAAAAAAGAAGTTGAAGTATGAATTCTGTTGTGGTAAAACTACTTAAGTAGCATCTTCATTTTAATAATCTGAAAGTATTTACATATTCATATATGTGGGAAAAGTGCACTTTAAGTATTTATCTAGCACCCAGGCAAGACAGCAGAAAGTATATCTTGGATTTAAGCAGTCAGCAAGTTTATATTATGAACCGGGAATTACATTAAGAACCAAGTGACATTTCACAGTAGTTCTGTGAATGAAGAATTGCCATAAAGATTAGCTTCAACTCAAATAAATCAGTAATTGCCCTAATATTCAAATTTTTAAATCATATTTGGAAGCAAACTTCCAGTAACCTACCATGAGCTCTGCATTCAAGACAAAGCTTAGTAGATAGTGATTAGCAAAGAAGCTAGGGCAGCCCTAGGAAATGACTGGATTGCTGTTTAACACAGCCATTCAAATGGATGCATTTTAATAAATCCAATAAAAGAACAGCTAGGTGACAAGCAATGCAGACCATATGTATGAACAGCAGATGTTACCACTCTAGCAATCTAAGAGGAAGTAAGGAATGAGCAACTTTCACATACACCACCAGTACAAAACTAGGGCAAGAAAAATATTCCCATTCTAACACTGAATGACATATGCAGATATGGAAAGAGTAGAAGAGACAGAGCTCAGCCATAAGAGTGATATGAAATGCAGAGAAAATATGTTGCAGTGAAAGACTTGAAAAGTGCAATCTGTTTAGTTTATCATAAACAAGACCAACAGATGATATAATCACTGCATACAAAAACCTTTGCTGGAAAAATAAATCTCACACCAAAATGACTTTTAAGATGTAGCAGAGAAAAATATCAGAAGTCTTAAAGCTGAAGGCAGATAAATTTAAATGAAGAAATGTAAATTCTTAAATGTGAAAACAAAAAGCTGCTTTAAGACCTCACTCAAATATAAAAAATACATCTTATTCTAATGAAAACTGATGCATACAAATTTAGCTCAGTGAAGGGATTCCTGGGTGAAATTTAATGGCTAAGTCAGGCTAAGGTGACTTTATAATCTTAACTCTTAAATTTACAAAACATTTTATCTGCTATATCAAACAGGCACCTGCTCATGCTGTAATGAAACAGTGTGACACTCAGCAAGAAGAAGTGATCAACATTCTGTGTACTTAATTAGTAGAGCAGCTGCTACCCAATTTTTGTTAGCTTAGAATTGAAAAAATGCAGCTTCTAATTAGTACAGAGTGTACTTATCTTTTTCGGCTAGAAGTGTCAAACTGTTTCATTACCATAAAAACAGAAAATACTTTGATGCAGATAATAAAAATTTAACTATCACTTGCCCTTAATGATTTTCAAAAGCTCAAGTATTAGAAAGCCATACTGTGGGAGCTTAGTAACATACAGGATACGAACTAAGGATAATTTAACCTCACAGTTTTGTTAGATGTCACAGAATCATAGAGTGGTTTGGATTGGAAGGGGACCTTAAAGACCATCCAGCTCCAATCCCCCCTGCCATGGGCAGGGACACCTCTCACTAGACCAAGCTACTCAGAGTACCATTCAACCTGGCCTTAAACACTTTCAGTAATGGGGCATCCACAGCTTCTCTGGGCAACCTGTTCCAGTGCCTCAGCACCCTCACAGCAATGAACTTCCTCCTAACACCTACTCTAAACCTACTTTCTTTCAGTCTGAAGTTACTCCACCTTGTCCTGTCACTCTGTGGTCTTGTAAAAAGTTCCTCTCCCTCTTTCTTATAGGCTCCCTTCAGGTACTGAAAGGCCACAATTACATCACCCCAAGCCTTCTCTTACAGGGTGAACAATCCCAGTTCTCTCACCCTTTCCTCACAGCAGAGATGCTCTATCCCTCTGATCATCTTGGTGGCCCCTCCTCTGGGCTCACTCCAGCAGGTCCTTGTCCTTCCTGTGCTGGGACCCCAGGGCTGGATGCAGCACTGCAGGTGGGGTCTCAGCAGAGCAGAGCAGAGGGGTAGAACCCCCTCCCTGGCCCTGCTGCCCAGGCTGCTTTGGATGCAGCCCAGGACATGTTTGGCTCTCTGGGCTGGGAGTGCCCATGGCTGGGTCACATCCAGCCTCTCACCCGGCAGCACCCCCACGTCCCTCCTCCCAGGGCTGCTCTCAATCTGTTCATCCCCCAGCCTCTGAATACCAGAGGTGCAGCATCCAGGTGCAGCATCTTGCCCTTGGTCATCTTAAACCTCACGAGAGTCCCAAAGGAGCCACTTCTTGAGCTCGTCCACATCCCTCTGGATGGCATCCCATCATTCAGGCATGGCAACTGCACCACTCAGTTTCCTAATTTGCTGAGGGTGCACTCAATCCCTTTATGTATGTCATTAATGAAGATATTTAGTCCCACTATGGACCCGAGATACACCACTTGTCCCTGATGTCCACTGTGACTCTGAGCCACTGACCATTACCCTTTGGATGCAACCATCCAACCAACTCCTTATCTATCTGACAGTCCACTCACCAAATCCATCTCTTTCCAATTCAGACAGAAGGATGTTGTGGGGGACCATGCCCAAGGCTTTTCAGAAGTCCAGAAAAACAATATCCATTATCCCTCCCTTGTCCATTGATGTAGTTACTCCACCATAGAAGGCCACTGGGTTGGTCAGGCAGGATTTACCCTTGCTGAAGTTGTGCTGGCTGTCCCAAACCCACCTCCCTGCCCTCCATGTGCCTTAGCACAGCTGCTAGGAGGATATGTTCCATGACCTTCCCAGGCAGAGGGGAGACTGACAGGATGGTGGTTCCCAGGGAATCTCTCTTTCCACCCTTTTTAAACTTGGGTACAATGTTTCCCCTCTTCCAGTCTCTAGGATTTCCCCTGACTGCCATCACTTTTCAAATGCCATGGAGAGTGGCTTGGCAACTACATCAGCCAACTCCCTCAGGACTCGGGGATGCATCTCATTGTGTCCCACAGACTTATGTACATCCAGGTTCATCAGATGGTCATGAACATGATCTCCTCTTACAGTGACCCAGTCCCCATCCTGGATCCATCCACTCAGGAGGCACGGAAAGAGAGGTTGCCAGCGAGGACTGAGGCACGCATACAATGCATAAAATGTCACTACTGAAGTTCATAAAATTCACTTCAGTCATTGACTTTCATTTTGCTAAGTCTAAGATGTAGCGCTGATGAGCCTTGGTTCCATCCAAAAGACCAGGAGACTATTACCTCACTGAAAATTATTTATATGAAAAAAGCCTTAGAATATTTTGCCATGTAGTTTTTCCAGGGGAAAGAAAAAAAGAACACCAACAAAATGAAACAAGACAGACAGCACCCTGTTCACAGTTTAGCCAATGCAGTATTACAAAGAAACATTTAGCACCATGGGAGACTTCTCTTCTTAGTATAATAGCAATAAGAAAAACAGAACTCCCTCTTTCCCACAGACTTTGAAAAATAATAATGCAGTCTCTTTTAAATGAACAACTGCCATAACATTAATCCAAAACTCGAAGCTACCTAGAGAAATGAACTTGATTTCATACATCCCAAATATTCTGCAAAAGTTGGCAGAAATAAATGCAAGGTAACTCTACAGATGACAAGTTTTAGTTTAAATGAGGCATTTCAACAGACTGACTCTAATCATATAAAGCTAAAAGATAATTTTCCAACTCAAGGCAATAATGTGACAGATTAAGATAATTTGTTTAATTCTGTAACTCTGCACTTACCCCTTGCTCATCGAGCTTCATAAGCTGTTCTGTGACTTTTGGAGTGTTGAAGGCCAGCCTTAGGCAATGGATATTCAGCTCTGGAACCACATACTCCAGCACTTCTTTTAGGGGAAGTCCCCTGGCTGTGCAATGCTTTGCAGTAGAAGGGATAGCATCTTCCAGCACGGAGCCTCTTAATGTCATGAGCTATGCATAGAAAAGAAAAACAGCACATATACTGAATTATGCACTGACTAGCAATAGCAGTGGAACTAAACATATTATTTTTTCAATTCTCAGTAGAGATCAAGGATATTAAGGAATTTCTGTTAGCATGAGACCTGATACACAACACTGCTACACACAATGTCACTCACTGGTAACAGTAATCAGACTATTTCAAATGATTCATCAGATTTAAGCTTTACAGGAAACTACTACCTGGAAAAATTAGCATTAGTATAGTATTTCTATACTACAGAGCATTTAAAAGTAAAAAGTTCATTTCTAAGGTCTACCCACTGCCACATATAAAAATGAAGAAGACAATTTCCCTCCTCTTCACTTGCTTCTATCTAATATAGCTCCTGTAAGTTTCTCAAGATTTAACCAGAACAACCTTCAGCATTTCCTCTGTATTGGACGTCATGGAATAACTCACATATATTCTGTGCGAGATAAACCTGTAGCATAATTCTGTCAGGAGGTTCCTGGATTATACAGAAATGTATTCTCAATGCTGAAAAGCACATAAACCCCATACATTCCACCTGGTGTTGCCTGTTCATTTCTAGTTTCTTTTACTGTCCTTCCTGAACTGCTCACCTCACTGGTTCTGAATATGATCCGGTAGTTGTACTGAGGTCCATTTTCTTTGATTTCCTCTGGCTTCTCTCTTCTTATACTCACAGCTACTGGACCCAGGTTCTCATCTGCTCCAAAATAGTTCCAGTGTTCTTGTATATGAGGAAAAAAAAAAAAAAAAAGAAAAAAAAAAAGAAGTCTGTCTTACTTCTTATACTTCAACTGTATTTTCATGCTTGATTGTTACACTGTAAATAAACTGGCAGGTCCGTGGAGTCAATAAGAGCATGCCTTCAAGTGGTACCAGGATGTCATTCTTGTGCTTCACTTCTCTCATAAGTCTCTTTTATACAAAAAGGCTGAAATTCAACATGGCATCTTTGCTTAAATAGGCCCAAAAGAGGATACACCTCTTACATCAGCTTTTATATTGCCATCTGTTTCATTCACATTGAACTAAATAAGTACAACCAATTTCCCCCCTTAAAAATAAAAAGAAGGAAGGCAAATGCACCAAAGTGGGAAACTCAACAAGCTATGTTAAAATAGAAATGTCAAACAACTGTACTTAGCAAAGGATATAAATTATTTATTTTTGTTTGACTGTGTTTTGCTTTTTCCGTACACATTACCAGTTCTAAAATGGGAAAAACTGATGAAGCTGAAAAAGTTAAAGGCTTGTTCACTGTAAAAATATCAAATCATAGTACCACAGAAAAACAAAGCACAAGAATAAAATGACTAGCATAAATATTGAACAGTGAAGTGTTCAACAATCCTAAAGTGCTAAGAGTTCAGTTGAAAATCACTCTAGTAGGGGAGGCAGCAGAGAGGAGAATACAAGATTGGTGAAATCATTCACTAGTTGAACAGCAGACTCTTTGAAACACACTTTTATATTCATCTAACTATAGACATGTAAAGCCAAGCTTTACATGAAAAAAAGGTAGAAAAGCACATTTAAAGAATCAAAACTCAATAACTTTAGAGATTGGTGTTGAAGGCTCTTCTATGGAACCCTTTGAGCATTACAAACTATCTTGACTGATGACAGAGGTATATCATCATTAATGCAGCAACATATAAACAAAGCTGCACATATCTTAAGTGACTGCTGAATTTAAACATAAATTCCCTGAAAGAAATTTCAAAAGAAAAGGCAAAAAATAGGAGTCAAGCATTGTACAAGAAAAATAAGTCCCATGCATCATTGTCCATAAGCTGCATATAAAAATGAATTTATACATGCACAAAAACAAAATGTTAGAACCACCTGAAAATTCAGCAATTCAAAGAAATATGAAATTCAGCGGAATAAAAAAGACATGTAACTGCCCCGACAGGAAATGTAACCATGTTGTCTTTACTACATATAGATTACTTATTATTCTTAAAACAACCAGAATTTTAAACAAGAACTTTAGGAGTAATAAGAGCTATTCTACTATAGAGATAAAATGTAAAGTATTTTCACAGCATCATCAAGAACTGCATCTTCAAAGATGATAAAAATAGATATTGAATACACTCCATCTAAAGTGAATGGCAATAATTTTTCCAATTAATAATATTGTTAAAGATTTGGGAGCCTCATTTTCTGCTGTAATTCTTTTAAAACTTATACTTACTGGTTCTTGCAAAATCTCCCTCCAACGTACTAAGTGCTTTTACACAGCTGTCCAGCACTTTTAAGCCCTTGGGGGCTTTACTCAAGTCCCCAGTGTAATTATCCTTCACTCAGTGTATTCTGGTAAAGATTTCAGAGCATACAAGACATAAAAGAAACATGCTTGCAGCATTAGAAGACTTGCTTTCTACCAAATTCCCCTGCAAGTCATGAAAAGCCAATACTCTAAACAAAGGTAATTAAAATTCAAAATTCTTCTAATATCTTGTGGAATATCATGTAAATATTGTCATTAAACTTTGGGTGGCTGAATACTGAGTGGGGAAATTACTAATAAATTAGATTATCTATATAACCCTAATTACATTTTCATACTAGTCCACAGATATGAGCCCTGTAAGGGCTAGAGATATTCGGTGGTTCAAAATTTCAAACTATCTTACTAGCACCCTAGTCTTTCTTCCTCCTGCATTAAGCAGCTTGGTTTTTTCAGGATGTTTATAGCTGGCCAAACAGTTTATGGCAGACAAGGTCAGTGTAGAAGCAGCACAGTCTTGGAGAAAGATTAATTTTTGAATCAGCATATTACGCAGCTTTCAAAACCTGAAATAACTTGGCCATCTCCACACTAAATGCTTAGTGACTTAAAAACAGTGATGTGACTTTGCTTTTATAATAGAAAACTTAAAGAAAAAAGATATGGTGGTTGTGCATACTAGAAGGGTCCAAACAATTCATTAGTTTTCTGTATTGACAGCCACACAAAACTGGTGTAAAACTGATGGTAAAGCTTGAGTACACTGCAACCACTCTAGCCTGCAATTCAGATAGAGAATTTTCTCAGGAGAAATTATTCTACATCTTGAAAACACATTTAAGAAGGGTGGCAAGAGGAATGTTTCAAACTGCATACACATATAGAAAATGCACATACAATTCTGTATAATTTGATTAAGCTTTTTCATTAGCTCTATTGCTTTGGAAAAATGCATGAAGTAGTGTGGAACTTTACACTTCTCTGCTAAGAGGAAATGTCTTTTATTCTCTTTTCCCTCAGTCTGTACAGGGCAGTGTCTTTCTTGCTCTCCTTTGCACATCCTTCACCCTCTCCTCTACTCACATGTACTACTGGGTTGTTCATTCTTTACCTCCATCTTCACTCTTTCTCCTCCCCTAAACCCCATCTCTGTATTCATTCTGCAAGCTACAGTATATATCCCTGTACCTGACTACTTTTCCTTCTGGTACACTTTCTTGTATCTCCACCTGATTTTCCCTTAAATTCCGAATCTCCTTACATCCAAAAGTTTTCTCTTTCCAGTGCAGGAAAAGTAGTAGCAGGATTAAAGTGCAAAAAGCTTAATATCCAATGTAAAGGGACCTAATTAGTTGTTTTATTGGGAAAACAAGGGCTATGTCAAAATTATAATTCAAGAACTTGATGTAAAACATGAATACCTTAGAAGACAGCTTATTTCTCCACACCACACAGAAGCTGTAGAATTGGAAACAACATTTCTCAAGTTTGACATTTAATCTTAACAACTGTTGAAAAATCATTTAACTAACAGACAATCAGGACAACTAGCAGCAGCCATAAATTAATTTATAAACCCATAGTGAAAAAAATAATGACTTGATTGTAGCTGGTCATTAAAACAAATTATACATACTTCTAAAAATAGTTAAATAACTATCATATAACTCAAAAGATACTTCCTGTGAAAGAACCAAAGCTAAAATATTTATTTTCATTGCAGATATTTATGAGTTTCCTTTGCAAAGGAAATCCAAGTAAATGCACTTGATTTTAACTGAGAAAGCTCTTTTGTGCTTTCACCATATTTCTCTTTAGATACCATGACCAACTGATATTCTGTCTAATGGGACTAGAAGTAAAAGCCCCAAACATGTCTCTTCTGAATGAAACTCGCATCAAGCATTTTCCTCTAGCTCAGCATTTACAGTACTGGAAAACCCTGCTCAGTAGTTCTCTAGAGACAAAAGGGCAGGCAGCATTTTGGGAGCTCTGCAAGTCTAGCCACATACTTGAAAGGCATCAACTCTTGGATAGAATATACAGCAATTTAAAGCATTAGGGGCAAAGGGTGTTTTTACTGGCTGCCAACAGTTACAGGAAAGCTGACCAACAGCTCATTTGTTATAAAACCAGTTCAGGAAACTATTTACTTCTCAGTCAAGTCTTTCATTCTAAGCCAGTAACTAAAATTTGTCCTAAATGGCAACATTAGCAACTACTGCATGAGGGGGATGGAAGCAAAACAGATGCTCTTGGTTCTTTCCATGAGAACTGTAATTCCCAGACGCAATTATGGGGACAGAGAAAACAGACTGCTCCTCTGGAGTGATATGCTCTCTTTTCTGAACTGCACTCGGACAAGTTGATGGAAACAAATTTTTCTCTCACTGTGATTTTAATATTGATTATAAATAAGTCTGTAATAAACACATCTGCAACTTTAACAAATTGGTTCTTGCACTGGCTTCATTCTCTCTCTCTTTTTTTATGCACAACTGAGCATTAACTTATAAATGTCTAGACTTCAAACTTTTATTTAAGTCCTTCTATCAAACACACCTTTTAAAACACACCATTATTTAATCACCTTGTAAATACATCTTGTGCGTCATAAGAGTAGCATTCATTTCCTATAAAATAAACATTTTCATGTGAGTTAATCATGCATGAGCTTCTGTTAGTGAATTGAGGAAAGAGACTGCAATTCGTATGATCCTGCAAGGTTCATTTCTCTTCACTGAGTACAAAGGGAATCCGCACAATTAGTTCAGATATAAAGATTCAGAGAAACTGAATTCAGCCCTGACAAGTACCATTATAAAGTTCCCTTTCCAATACCTTTTTCTAAGTATCATTTTTCTTATCTCCACTAAACTGTCTTCACCAGTATTTTCACATTTAGAAGTCTGGACACCAGGCCAGAATACTATTTATTAATTCCACTACTCTGTAGAAGGACCAATTTCCTTTACATACAAAAACTCATCCATTTGCATTCATTAAACTTATACAAGACTCATCCATAAATGTCACATGCAAATATTTTACACAAACTAGATCAAAATATTTGAATTAATTTGGACCATGTTAGTAATACTAACATGGAAGCTCACTAATCCTTCCTCCATGCACTGCTAAAACTTGAGATGGATCTATCATCTAACAGTACCTGTCAAAAATGAGCTATTGATTTCATATAATTAAAGACTTCAGACAAGTCAACATCAGCATTTCACCAAATTACCCTGAAGAAATTAAAAGGGCCTGTATGAATTCAATGGCTTTCATCCTTTTTTTTTAAGACACAAAATGAACTATGTTTTCTTTGTTTTACATGACAAGACCTATTTTTCATTAAGTCATGCTGACTGGTGTCATCGATGACTTTTAACTGGCAGTTCTTTACTGATATAGTCCCAAATAACCTTCTTTGTTATTTCCAGTTGGAATGAAAACCAACTCAGGTTTAAAATTCTCTGGAACACTGCTTTTTATTCTTTGCAAGCTCTAGGATTACTAGGTGTTCCGCAAGTCCATGAAATTTTCCTGGTTTGAGATTTTTAAAAGGTACTGTTGTCAAATCAGAATTCATTTAAGAATACTTCTTAGACTATAAAATTATCCAAAGCCTATTGACTTGATGAGCTGATCCTACTGAAGCTGTCTTTTGGCACTGCCTGTTCCATTCGTAACATCATAAAAATCCAACTTCCTCTTCCAGTAAAAAAAAAAACCTGCATCATTACTTGCTTCATGTTACATAAAAAAATCAGTTACAACTGCCTTCCTAGATTTTTTTTTTTCCCCACTATGCTGCTTCAGGTTTTATCACCATCCCACCTCATCAGCTTCAGGCTAAAGTTTCTTCAGGGAACGATGAGACTGTGTGGTCAAAAAAATGTGTTTTGTATTGTAGAAAATTGGGATTTGGGATATCTAATGACGCTTCTGAAGCACAGCTTCTCAGACAGAAATCTCTGACAGAAACAATAACCCTGGTTTGGACTCTGCTGGACTGAACACAAAAAAAAAGTGAATTTAAAACCCAGTTTTATTGCTTAAGAAAAAAAAAAAAAATCACAGCCTCTTCTCCCCATCCAATCCTACTCCATAACATACATTTTTATATCTGGCTGCTCCTCACCTTATGGTGATTGACTAGATTATGTCAATTTTATCAATTGTTCTTAATTACATCTACAAAAAATGGTGACTGGGATGTAGTAGCAAGAGGGTGTGGCTTCCCTTAAGGAGAAGGCAAACCAATAAATTGCTTTTGCCTAAGGGCTGAAATTCCACTCACACTTCCTTCCTCTTCTGCTGCTCTCTTTCATCCCTTACCTGGCCTTATAGCTTTGCCACTTCTCTGGTTGCAAGGAAAGATAATATCCCTCATCAGAACTGGAGAGAAACAACCAAGCAGTAAAGGCCAAATTTATCGTGATGGCAAGAATTCTGCTTGTTTGTTTAGTAAACTCAACTGGCTTATCAAGTTCTCTGAAAACAAGAGAACCTGTACAAGGAAGAGGGCGGAATAATGTCTTCCCCTCTTAGTGCTGAAATGCTGTAAATCAGGTCAGCTGTAACATGAAACTTTAGTTGCTGATTGCAAAACTCACTAGACTGATAAGGAATCAAATTGTTCCAGAAGGAGACAGAGAGGAAGATAATCAGACAAAGGTCACAAACCTCAGGCCTTCCCCTCCAAACATACCTTATCCTATAACACACATCTAGCTTACTTTTCCCAGGAAACCATTATTTTTCCTAACTCCTATGTCTCCAAAGGATATGGAGCAGCACTCTCAAAAAACACAGGGCAAAGGCTACCTCTCAGCCCTAGAAAGAATGCAGATAGAAACTATGGAAAGAGTAACAGGAGCCACCCACACAATGGACAATGCAGGGAGGAAGAGGTGAGAGATGGACATATTTTGAAGGCAAGAGAAAAATGGGAAATGAGATTATTAGCAATAACATGCAGTTAAAAAGCTAAGACCATCAATTTAATTCTAACCAGGCATCCCTGTTGCTTTTATATGTGAGAAACAAGCTCTTTTGACCTGCATTCTCCTCCTGAAAAAGGAGGAACCCAACCCTGATCACTGGAAGGTAAGGAACCAAGCACTCTCCAGGTGTCACCAGACCAGCTCTATCCATCAGGAAATACAACACAATCCTGCAGACAGAACTCTTTTAAAGGTCTTTGGTCTGCACTCCTTTCTGATAATTTTCAGAATCATGAAGAACAGAGGGAGATCTGCATCTCCTGGTGCCAGTATCATTTTGACAGGGGGGACAGAGAGCGGGAGTATCTGGGTAATGTTTGACCTCTTTTCTATAGGTCAAAAGGCTTTGATCTTTCAGCTTTGGGCTTTTTTCTCCCTCCCATATACATTCAATAGAAACTACAATCCTTGGTTTCAGGACAGAACCATGTGAAAGAGAATTGAACTCTGGTTTTTCAGATACACTGTTGGCATCGAAACACAGGCATTTGTGCACGTATATAAAGTTATATCTAAACACATCTTCATTTCTGTATTATTTACTTTGAAAAATTTTGAAATAGATTATTAAGTTAGCTAGTATGACCAAAGCTTATTGTAAATGCTAACTGTCCAAGATGCACGTTCCATTACATCCTCAGTACATCAACTCCTGGCAGAGTGGGAAGAAAGTTCTCATATTTTAGGATTTTTTTGTTTCAATCTTTCAAGCGTCAACCCCTGCCCACTCCTATGGGGAGCTGCATTTCAAGACATCAATATTTTGTAGCCTTTGCTACCATATCTATCAGCAGTAAAATCCTCAACATTCTTCAATGTTCTTAAAGACTATTAGATATAGCACATACCATCACTAAAATATACCATATTAAAGAAATCCCTAATTCTTGCAAATACTATTAAGTACCAACTGAATTTTTCATGTTTGGAAAACAAAAAAATCATTCTTAAAACTCAAGGAGAAATAAAATTTACCTACCTTTCTGGTAGAAGAATTTTCGATAATAATATGCACCAAGGTCTACATGTTCAACGATGTATCTTTTCACTCTGTCTAGATGTAAAATCAGATTCTCCTTGGGAACTTCCAGAACTGCAACTCCAGCATTTGTGCAATGAGAACTTAGAGTCGACTCAAATGAGGCACTTTCACACCCACTGAAGGAACCTGAATTAGACTTGGAAAGGCTGATCTTCCTTTCCCCTTCTCCACCAATCTCATTACGAAAATAAGGACAACTCATCACTAGTTCATTGCTTTTATCGTCCCCCTGGTCCATATTGAGACTTCCTTTTGAATTCAGGTCTTCAGTGCTGCCCATTGGAGAATTAAAACTTGCAGAATGGGACAAGGGTCCAGAGACAAGTGATGCAACAGCAGCAGCAGATGCACCTGTTGTTGTGTTCCTTCTTTTAATAACATTATGCCTGTTGATTGCTGCTTCATTTAAATCAAATAAAATACTCTGTACATCATAATGGGCAAAACACTTTGGACAAGTCCAAGGCTTAATGCTATCTTCTGACCTGTTATCTTCAAGATCTGAAGACTTCCCAAGTTCCCCCTCACCTTTGGCATTGCGCAGCTTACGAAAAATAGATGAATCTCCCGTCTCCGATTTTGAGCGTCTCTTGAGTGGCTTCTCCCTTTCCTTAAAGAGTCTCAGGTTTTCCCTTTGAGTAATAGGTCCATCTATCACATCTAGAGAGAATCCTGAACCCTTGCTTCCACTAGCAATCAGAAGCTCACCAAGTTTAGTTGAGCCCGGGCTTCTCTGATCAGACTTTTCATCTTTATAGCCCTTCAATAAGTCAAAAAAACTTTCCCCTGAAGTTCCCTGCTTATCTATGGAAGATGTGCTGCCATACTCTCTGTGCAGAGATGGTCCAGATTTAAATGTGGGTGAAATACATTCATCAAAACTATCCACATCAAGCTCACTTATGGTGATGTCGCTGTTGCTGCGCTGTCGTATTCTGCGAAGAGCTTTCCTTGGGGAACTGGGATAGCCATCGGGTGTAAGAAACCTGGAGTCTAGATTCTCAGATTGTCTGGTCTTGTTTTTAAGTGTGCTCTGGATGCTCTTTAACATGACAGAATCACCAGCATTTAGGTTAACAGAGCTTCCCTGACTCCCAGGACTGCTTTTAGAAGACATGCTGTCTAGACAACTTGAAGTTTCAATATCTTGACTAGATCTGCTTGTCTCCTTGATGTTCTCCTTCCTTGGGGGCCAATCAGCAATCCTTGCCCTGACCCCCATTTTAGGGACTCCAGGGGTAGAGGTAACATGATGGGAACTCTCATTACGAGGAGGTCCAACTGGCGCCATGACTGCAGATCCTAAGCTGCCATTCTGGGACCTAAAGCGCCTCATGTAGAAATCATCCGAGTGGACTTTTGAGGTGCCATCTGTTCCGACTGATACCCCAGTGGCAACAGCCCTTTCCGTCTGGGACCGCTTCAAGCTGGTCATGGTCTTTCAGTATATTCAACCTTAGTAAGTTCCAAGAAAACACACAGTCATTTCTGCTTTTTAAATGCCCAGTTCTCTTCTGGAGAATAGTCTCCAAAATATACAACGGTTGCATGAGATCTTAATCATGGACATTTAAGGACACAGTTAAATGCAGGATGTCTAGAAAATTCAGATATTCAGTAGGTTTTGATAGGCAGTAATTTCCTTTAACTTCTGCATTTTAAGAAGCAGCCATGCTCCAATACATTCTAATAGTTTTAACATCACTCATGCTCCAAAATGTCAGAGTTGTAATTGAATCACTTATGCTTCTTTTAAGCCTAGAACTGAAAAGAAGAGAGAGAAAATCGTTAATTCTTTAATACAGAACTTTTTTGGTAACTGACACTATCAAGGTAATTATTACACATAATTAATATTTTTAACAAACATTTTTTTAAATCACATTGATCATCATCTCAAAAATGCAGCACTGTGTTACATGGTGGTAAGTAGTTTTCCAGACATTCTTGGTCTGCCTTCCGAAAAAAAAAATTTATCCGTTCTGATTCCAACAAATAATTTTTTTTACTTCTGAATTGATTAATGATACTTTTTAGTTGGGTTAGTGAACTTGTTACAAAGCACAGGTAGGGACCTTTTAAGCTAAGGACACACACAGCATACATTTCTCCCAGAGAAATTATTTAAGAGCCATATCAGGACTCCAATTTTTATACCCACTTTAAAGAATTTACCATTTACAAGTCATCCATCCTTGGCTGCTATTAGGTATTAACACTACCTATTCAACTTTCCCATTAATGTAAATATCTGATGTGTTCACTAAAAAAAAAAAAAAGGAAGCTAATTAGCAAAAAGTGTACAGAATTATAAGAGAGGATGGCTGTCAAGAACATTTATTTTGTGCTTTGCATGGCCTTATTTTCCTGTTAGCTGCAAAGTCCAGAAAGCATGTATTACCTCTGACTAAAGTTTACAACATATAAAAAGGTTAAAGCTAAACAGAAACACATACTTTTAAGTAACTTCACATGAAAAGTTTCATTTATTTCCCTGGCTCGTAAAATTTTGTCTACCACAGCTCCTGTATTATTCCAGTTTCACAAAGTCACAGAAATTAAATGCTTTCCCATACCTCATCAGTACAGAAGTGATTACAAAGCCTTTAGTACACTGCCCTTTGAGGAGCTAAAAAAACATAATCCACAAATACATCCTTGCTGGTAGAAGACAAAAGCATGGGATTGTCAAGATAAAATCATGCATTGGTGTGTACATCCTTTAACACAAAGAAGTTAATAATTTTCAAAGGCTGAACCAATCAGACAAAATGTATCCTTTAAATATTTGCCAAACGTGTGCAGAGATGCTGCTGAACCAGCATTGCATTGACAATACAGTATTGTCTAAAATCAAGGCCTTCTGATGCTTCCAGGGAAACCAGCACTTTCTGCAGTCTCAGAACTACAGTACTTTGCACCACACTAATTAAATACCAAGCCAGGGCACTTTCTGCCTCCAAAGGCAGCCTGTTTAAATTTCACTTGCCATATAAAGCACTTCTTTAAAATAGCTGCTCTTAATATAAAGCTCAACACATAAGGAATACTTAAAATGCAGGCTGGCTGCATCACACGTAACAAGAACAGTGCGAGTCACCCAGGGTACTACTGTATTTGCACAGCCATTTACATAAATGCAGCTCTTCTCCTTGTAATGCTGCTACAGTCTTAGAATCATGGAATGGTTTGAGTTAGAAGGGCTCTTAAAGATCATTCAGTTCCAACACCCCTGCCATAAGGCAGGGATGGCACCCACTAGATCAGGTCTTGAACAGCCCCAGGGATGGGCCATCCACAGCTTCTCTGGGCAGCCTGTTCCAGTGCCTCACCACCCTCACAGGAAAGAACTTTTTACCATTTAAGTGAAATATCTCTTTTGTTTTCTGGTTTTTTGTTCGGGGTTGTTTTTTTTTTTTTTTTTTTGTTTTTTTTTTTTGGTTTAAAGCTGTTCCCCCTCGTGCTGTCACTATTTGCTCAGGTAAAAAGTGTACATCTTTTTCAAAGCCCTCTTTAAGAAATGGAAGCCTGCAATAAGGTCTCCTCACAGCCTTCTCTTCTCCAGGCTGAACAATCCCAGCTCACTCTATCTTAGAAGAGTTGTTCATGTCCTCTTATCATCTTTGTGGCCTTTCTCTGGACCTGCTCTAACCGTTCCAGATGTTTCTTGTCCTGAAGAATCCAGACTCGGACTCACTACTCCAGGTGAGGTCTAACAAGGACAGAATACAGGGGAGACCAACCTCCCTGGCTCTGCTGCATTTGATGCAACCCAGGATATGATCTGATTTCTGGACTGCACTTGTAGCATTGTTGACTTCTCTACAGCTTTTTGTGCAGCAGCACCCCTAAGTCCTTCTCCGCACAGCTGCTCTCCAAAAGTTCATCTTCCAATCTGTACTCATGTCTAGGATTGCCCTGACCCAGGCGCAGCACCTTGCAGACCTGTTGAACCCCATCTCTGCTCCTTCAGCTTGTCAATGTCTTCCTAGATGGCATCCCTTCCTTCTTTTGTGTCAGCTGCAGCACTCAGCTTTGTGCTGTCAATAATACTACTGAAGTAACAGCAGTTTTTCTAGTAAATTAGAGTAACTTTAGAAAGGCCGTCTATCCGTGCTGCTGTTGCAAAACTACTGAATATTCAGCTATAACTTTGTACAATTTTCAAACACTCTTCAGCCTAAGAATTCATTAGGCTGCTGAAACAACTTTGTGTACCATCAGATAAAGGAAGGGAAAATGCAAACACTGTGTGCCATGATATAACCTAATCTTCTGCCCATATTTTTCAACAGTGCCTATCAAAGAGTGTTTAAACAATATTAACCTGTATGAAATGGCAACACTTCATAGCACTTCCTAAAGATCTATACAGGCTTGCTTTTATAGGCAGGAGAGAAGGAAAATAGAAAGAAAACTGATAAGGAGTTAGGGCAGGAGAACACCAGGCTAAAAGGAAAAGTCAAGCTGAGATCGTAAAGGAAAAGTCAAGCTGAGAGTTGAACATAAAACATGCAAAAGTACAAGCATCCACTACCACAAGTTCCTTCACAATCTGCAGTGAAAGCCAAGATTTGTCCCTCTCTGTTCCCCTTCCACCATCAGTATCTCTGAAAGCAAAGTATACACCTCCTCCCCGCCAAATGCTGTCCTACTGAAACAGATAACCCAGCAGCGCAGGCTTCTCATTAACTAAAGGGCATAAGTTCACACAGCAACTCTAAAAATTCCCAAGCTTGGTGTTGACCATAAAAGCATCCAAACACCACCAGTTCTCCCTACCTCCTCAAACTATATTTTTTCCTTTAAAAATTTTCAGGACAACAATCCTAAGTAAGGATATAGATACACAACCATATCTATAATCACATGAAAAAAATATAAGTGGTCTATGTAACTCATTCTTGACCTGTTGTATACATGGTTTTGTCATTAGTTACGTGACCACATTTTCCAAAGGAAATTCTCTGTTCCTGACTCAGCTTTACGGATGTCTCACTCTGGGGACCAGCTGTTTCATGTTCTGCAGGTTTTTGCAGCTGTCCTCCTTCATCTGCCGTAGCAGCAGGAACACAGGCCATAAATGATTAAGGTAACAGTTAATATCACACTGAAGAAATGAACTCCACCTTTGACTATGTCTATACGAATTAAATCACTAGTAAGTCAAATTTTTTTGAGACTGTAACCACCTGTCCACGTTTATTTCTCTAGATCTTCCCAGCCTGGTGTCTAATTTGAGACCTAACAATTTAGTGTAAAAGGTTTGATTAGCTCCAATCAAAATAAAGTGAAAACATTAATTTAATAACATTAAAAAATCCTAAAGCACAAGTCCTAGGTACACTGGCTATCAGCTTTAATGAAAATAAACAACAGCAATCTGTACTGCAACCTTTTCTCATATTCATTATTTGCAAAACATGACAGCATCAGAGACAGAGCAAATTCCACTTGATTTAAATGACCATCAGATACCAGTAACAGGTGTTATTCTGAACTTAAAAACATGCCAGAACTTAAATATTAAGCAGCAAAATTGCTAACACAGAATAGGCATTCTATTAAAACTGGTTACTATTACAAGATAGGCAGTATGGTACCGAACTCTAAAGCCAAGAGTAGCATTTGTGAAGAGTAACAATTCCTACTTTGTTATTATTTCAATATAGAAAAAAAATCAGCTCAGGGTAGAGCTCTGAGTATCTATGAGAACAGAATATGGTGAGGACAAACTCGCATAACCACAAAATGCACACTTTTCCAATTCATCTCAACTTACGGAGGAGGCCAACAAAATAATCAGATGAACAGCTACATGTAAGAAGCTGTAAATGAAAAAAACCACATGCAAAAACTACTGAAAGGATACATGAAAATTTAGTACTGATTATATCAATTAAAAATCTGAATAGCGAGTTAAGAGAATAATCAGAAAACCAATTATTTGCTTATCAGATTGCATACAATAATTAGAAAAGCAGTCCAAATATCTGTTCAAAATAGGTCTCAGATCCTTAGGACAAATTTTATGCTTAGGTTTTTACCAGTACCAGATGACTAAGTATCTAATCTCAGTTCAAAATGACAAACCTATCTTCATTCTTTTGCTTCCTATTTATACCTTTTTTAATTACTTTGCTGTATCCTCCAAAGCCAAATTTTTAGGTGTAGGACAAAGAATCACTCTTAAAAAACTTAAAAGGACCATGTAGATGAACTGCAAGATAGTTTTGCAGGCTCCATCATTCTTAAAAGACAGGGATGTCAAGGATCTTGATTTCTTATTTGTCATGCCTGAAGTCAGACACCCAGAAAAATGAAGACCTAGCAGTCAAGATTTCATCTAGAGAACTTTGGAATACAAAGCAGCAAATACAAGTAGTTGATCAAGAAGAAATATCTCGCATAAATCAGTTCAGGATAGTAAAAAAACCCCTCAACTACTGCACAGTAATCAGTTTCTATCTTGGATCCAGTTAGACAAAGAAGATAACATCTGCTTGTTAAGGTGAATGGAGAAAAGGAGCTCATGCCTGACACATAAATTCAGAGACCTTCTATGACAGATTTTCATAGCTTTAGTTTATGTGGAATCATGCTCTTTTCCCCTGCAAAGTAGTGACTTTACCCACAACTGAGTCTTATTTGACAAGATTCAGCAATTACTCTTATCTTATCTGCTGAGAACATGATGAGACTCCAGATTCCGGAATCATGGGTGCTAATGATCCTAATAGTCTGATGTCGACAGAGATAGATTTGGGGGCACCAAATTATTCATGATTCATAATGCTCCAAAGGAAAGACTTCATACTTCACCATCAACCCTCATTAAAAAGTGGCATTTTAAAATTAAAAATTTGGAAATGAGTGAATCAGTTTCAACTTTTAGGAAAGGCTCACTTTTGCCAAGCCTCCATACCACACACCTGCTCCACTCCAAACAGTAAAACATAGTAGAGGATGGCAAATGCAACATCTTGCCAGGTATACTTGAAAATCACCAAAACTGTAGGATAAGGAGATCAGAATAACATTTTACAGCAAGCAGACTTAACTGAGATCTTCTCTGTTCCATGGAGTTTACTAAAATACAGTCAATTTAGGAAATGAAGAGCAACAACACACATATTACTGGCAGCAATTCTTGCTAACTTTTACTGGGAAAAGAAATGGCATCAGCATAAGCCCCTGAAAACTAGAAGCTCCTCTAAAACTAGGAAAATAAATGATAACAAGGAAAAATATTTTATATATGAAAGCTTATCTATTTGTGTCAGAAATTCTTACCTGAATTATAACAGATCAAACCCCAGGAGGGAATATTAATTTATCAGCCAATTAAGTTATTATATGTACAAAATAATGTCTAATTTCATAAAATTAATTCCTCAGAGAAGAAAGATTCAATTTAGCATTTTGAAATATTTTATCTGGTTACCTATTATTAACTTTATCCTTTTCTTCCCAGGATTACTTTCATCATTGTAATTGCAGGAAAGCTAAAAGGGTTCATCTTTCTGAGGAAGTTTTTACCACCTGAAAATCTATTTGAGGAATAGTGTTTGGCATTTTACTAACTTACCAGTTTTGCTTTTTTTTTTCCAACTTAGCAGAATTGCTGGCTTTGTGTTACCAGAATTTGTGCTGTCAGCTCTACACAGACAGATTCCCCTCCACCTCCCTTTCTTTTCCCTCCACTTCACCAATTTATGCATCTACAAAATTTGTGTCTAATTCACAAGTTTCTGCCTTTTTCTCTAAATGTTTCCTTGCACCCTAACCATCAGAAGAAAGCCTCTGTTCTGAGGACACTGGGTGCCATCTGTTGCGATACACACAATGATCACCTGCACTGATCTGCTAGGATTTAGCACTGCTTTATTCTTAGCTTCATTCTCTGCTGAAGTAGCTGATGCAAATGCACATGAACCTAGGCAAGGTCACGTTGATTTTAGGGTGTAACAGTAATTACTGTGAGTCACTAGCACCACTTCTGCACTCTGGCAGTACGCCTCTCTACAGACAAAGGCAAGCTCACTCTGCTTTCACGGTGGAACATCCGCAGGATGCGCAGTCGCTACAAAAAGGTGCTGAATTGAGCACATCCACTGTGGCACTCGGCAGAATTTGCTCCCCTGGGTTTCGGGCCCTGGTAACCATGGTTGTAAACCATCAGCTGGCTCAGAGCACAGTGAACCAGCTGGCCTCCCTGTGCAGAAGACCATGAAGTCACACTCAATAATCATAATCTCCTGCAGTCAGTGGTAAACGCTAGTGACATAACCGGATGGTAAATGAAGCGTAATAAAAGCTATCAAACTGAGACACGTATAGCAACACAGGGGACAGTTAGCTCCCACCTGTGCACTTCAGCACATTTTGCTCTGTTTCCTACTCATTATTCACCAAGCGAAACCAACAATATCTCAAAGCCAGAACTGCATCCTCTGTTTTCACATCCATTTCATATGCATTAATCAAGACATGGATATCATATTTCTCAAGTGTACAAGTAACTGTTGCTGAAACAAATACTTTAAAACTCCTTTTAACTGAGACAGAAATGAAGAGTGAGAAAAGGACTGCACATGGTCATTCCTACTTCAACACTCATGTTCCATTTTGGTACCAATGTCACTCATCTAGTTAATTAAGTGTAGAATCCCTTTCCTGAAAGCTAATTTACAGGATCTAAAAGAGAGATGATGACAAGTCTTACTGTATGCTATACTGTATTCTATTCCTGGAACAAAATTGTTGATAACAATTTATTTTTGAAAGGAACACGTGCTCTCTAGGAAACAAGTCTACATCAGTGGCAACACGAGAGCAAATTATTCCAGCTCACAGATACCATCCCTCAAGAAAGCAAATTTTCACTAACTACAAAGCAGTTTGATTTATACCCTTCCCAAGAGATGCCTATTTCTCAGTTCGTAGCTGATGCTATATTGTATCCTGGGTAATGGTTCCAGAAACAGACTGCTCTTCCTGGTGTGTAGACTCTTATAAAAAGTTGCTTTACTGACAAGTTAATCAATGACTAATATCTGATACTGTGACAATCTGACCTATGAAGAGTCACAAGCCAAAAAAACCACAAAAACAAAACCCACCCACCCCCCCCCAACAACAACAACCTCCAAAACCAACAACAAACACCAGACCAAGAAACAACCTCCCCCAAAATGGGCTGATGCTTCCTGGCCTAGGTACAGTTCAATGTAAGAGCTACAAATTCCAGTAAGTACAGAGGATACCCTTTCCTGAGATTTGCATCCTTGCTCATACTTGCATAGCACAAAGGCCCATACAAGTCCTTTCTCCTCCAGCGTGGCCATGATTGTTTCCAGCATATCTTTGGTACCAATACAGAGATAGAACTTCACCTGTGGTCTCTGAGCTGCTTCCACTGGCTCTGTTCATGCTGGCCATACTTGGCAAACGAGTACACAGTCACCACCACGTCTAATGACATGCCACAAACATCAGAGTTGAGTGAGGCCTTGGATTCGAAGAGGGGGAAAGAGGGTATTTAACCTACTATCTCTAAACTTGCAGTTGCTTCCAAGTAGTCTGGAGTGCAACTCAAAACTAATTTAATTTTTCTTGTAACAGGTGTTGGACTGTGTCACTAACTTGATAAAAGGATTATTATAAGCCCATAATTTTGCTAGCATTTGAGATCTTTTTCTCAACACCATTAATATTCCTTTATCACTGCAGTTGCTTCTCCCTAAGTTAATGCTTTGGTAAAAGAATTGCAAGGAGCTGTTCTGGTGCCTTCATGGACGTCATGCAGCTCTCAAACCTCCACAGAGCACTATTTCTCTGTAGGCTGGCTGATCATTAAGTCATGTGTTTAAGAGAGAAACAAGAGCAACTTTTCAGGAACAGAAGTTAAAATTTACCTAAAATTAATAGGCTTTGTTTCCACAACTCTGATATCAATTATCTAGAGAGCCTTTCACATTCACACACATTCCTGAAGATGCTCTTGCAACTATTGCTCCTGCTTTAAAGGTACTGCTGCAGTGCTGGACAGGAGAATTATGAGCAGAGGGATTATTACCAGACATCCACACCAGAGGTGTTCATCAATTCCTGCCTCACCACCATTCCTTTGCTTACGTCCCATGTCCCTTCAGCAGCCAGTCACCCACAGTCTCCTGTCACTGTAAGCCCAGCTGCTGGCAATCACCCCCCACAATCCTTCCTTCTCAACCCTGGGACCTTCTGCCATGCAGCTTTTTTGGCCCCAGCCCCCAACAGTATAGAACAAACTCCATCAGTCTGGAATTTCAGACCTCAATTAAAGCCATTCAAAAGACAGCTGAGCATCTCATCAAATAAAATATCATTTCTTCAAGCTTCCAAATAACTAATAGGTGTTCAATGAATTTGCTTCCTTATCAGTTAATGTCAAATTACCAAGTAGATCATTACTTGAATCTATTACAGTTCCTGTATATGAAAAAAAAATTAAAAAAGGCAACTGGAAGTTCCACAGATAAAATCAAACACCATGTTTGCAAACTGAAAAACAAGTTTAATCTACTAGTGAAATATAACATTTAAAAGTACACACCTAAGAAAGGGTTTTCCTCCCTGAAAATAACCTATTAAAAATGTCAGTTGAACTACCTAAATGATATTCTTTTATGACAAAGACTTCAACACAAAGTTAAAATATTCCCCCCTAAGATACATGTTTTGCTTTTGTGTGTCACAATGTATTTTTGTATACATACATCTACATATATTTACACACAAGATGTTAATGTTATCTTTCCAAAGCTTCTCTAGACAGAAGTACTTAAATATAACATAAGCAAACATGGTAATTAACCCTCATGTCATTTAAAGACTTCTCACAATTACTAGTGTTTTACACTAGTAAATGTGCTCAATGAACTGCATTCACTACTGCTACATGAAGCAAACAAAATTAAAGCTAAACCCATCAAATGTTCATTATATGTTTCTACAGGAAATTTTGACTCTAATAACCTGGCATATGCCCTGCAGTGTGAATCTTTTACATATTCAGATTATTTTTCTTTTAGCCAAGTAAAGACAGCACAAAATAATTATATTGAAAATTACAGTCCAGACTATAAAGTCATACAAGGGCTACAGAGAGCAACAAAGATTCTTTTAACAGTTCACAGGTTTGAACAGATAAGAAAGCATGTAATTCTCAAACAATCCTTGCATGAAGTACAGCAGTTTCCATTTCAAGTCACTGCCACATGCAGTCAAGTGTGCACCACCAAGAAAGGAAGTCAATTAAAAACCTTAGAGGAAGATAGTAATTTGTAGCAAAAACTTGAACAATTTTTTTTTTTTTAATCCTATGATTGCAAACAACTGCAACATTCAAATTGAAATGCACCTGGCTGAACCCTCCACAGCTTTCCACTAAAAACCCTTTTGGAAAAAAACGCTAAAAACTCAGCGATATTCTTTTCATCAATACATCAACTTATCTTTTTTAAATGCTAAGTTTTGTATCACTATACTGCTAAGCTCTTGAAAATATACTGGTATATCAGTGTAAAGAACTTGATCTAAAAATCTAGATAAACAAAATGTAAAAATAAATAAACTCCCCCTAATAAAAGTAGGTTAAAACAAAGAGTTTAAAGAAAAAAGTTAACTGTTTATTTAGATACTAATCTTAGAAGACAAAACAAAAAGTTACTAAGCAACAGATTTTATAAGAAAGCAAGAATAATTTTCAGCAAGTCTTCATTTTTGTATGTTTTCCATTCTTTTCATTTTTCTCTTAGACCGTATCAGCTTCATACTTTGCCTGCAATCATTTAACTTGCAAACATGCAATCCCATTTACCAGCCAAATTCTGGTGTCCTTTCAGTGGAACACTGAAACAGGCTTCAAAGTCAGTTATGTACCAATTTGCAAAGGATTTTAAAATGACTGCCACTAGCAACCACCTAGATCACTGTTAGAGTGATATTGATGGATTACTGCAGGCTGCATTTCTCTCATATACTCCACCCCAAAGTGGAAACCTGAACACTGGGTGCAATCGTCTTTTTGGAACCACCTTTTGTGTTTTCTGAAGCCTACTTTATCCATGCAAGCAAACAAAAATGACAACCAGATGAAATAACGTTTTTCTTCAGACAATTAAACTGTTCACATAGAAGGCATGGCAACAGATTCAGTATTTTTAGAGCAGTGCTTATGGCAACCCTTCCCAGTGCTCCAATGTAACAGATCCTCCTAAACTAAAAAGTCCCTTGTCTTTGTCCAAGGAAGACATTCATTTACTAGTTTGGTTTCATTCAGAGTTAAAGATGGGGTCATCCCACAGACTGAAAAAGAAGACCATCTTAAATTACTGTTTGACACACATACTGTGTAAATCTAACCTTATGGGGAACCATAAATCCACCAAAATTAAAAAAAAAAAAAACAACTTTCAGGCTTCTCTTACTCTTATATAACATAAGCAGGCATGACATCAGAGATCCCTGGGGATAATTCACTTTCCTGTTTTTGACAAAACACATATAAAAAGCTTTTTGTTCTTGACAACCACATTTATTTTCCAAATATGTGCATTACACATGTATTTTCTAAAAGACTATATTCATGAATATAAAGGAATAAAGAGTTCAATCTCCACATAGGATTGTATATAGCTTTTTTGGTTAATTTTCCTTTAAAATGTCATTTAAAATTAAGACTAAAAGTCAGTTTCAATTAAGACATCAGTTTTTGGGGTATGAAAATACATCAGAAAAATATGGATAAGCATACAACTGACAGGAGTTTAAGAGCACTAACTGTTCTATCTCCAAGTGACAAAGATGAGTGTGTTACATTCGTTACCGGTATCTCCTCAAAAACTGCAAAGGATGTCTGAAACTTTCAATGTGAAATGCAGAAGAATTACATACAAACCCACAACTAACTCCAAAAACCTAGCAGGGAACAGAGTACAACTACAGGAACCTTGTACTCTGCTAAATGAACCAATATTACAATGGCATTCTCCTTTTCCATATGGGAATGTATACAAAAACATGAGGCAAAAGCCAGACTGGTAGTACATAAATAGTAGATATTATTCTACATCTAAAATACTTCAAGTACTAATAATGATGAATAAAACAATGTAGAAAGGGGCAAAAACCTACCTGTCAAAACATGCAGTTACTCAGAAGAATTTGCATCCTGCATGATCGCAACATTTATGGTTTAAAAAATAATATAGATAGATATAAATATTTCAGTTGATTTGTTTCTTGTGAGTGCAGAAGAAGAACCCTTCACATATGCAGAAACCCAAGAAAAGTTACTTAGAAGTTCTCTCAGCCATGACCAATAGGTAGATGAGACTTAGGTTTGATGATGTAGGTATGGTATATTCTACAGCTCTTCCACAGACTATGTGGTCAAAGCAACTGAGAGTATCCAAGTAGACAGCACTTAAATTTTAAAGATAGCCATACCAGTCACTCACTGAGGGCAGAGAGCTATCTCCAGCAACTACAGCAGCCAAATCATACCTACCTGGCCACCTACATCAACTCTTCAGGAGTGACTGTGAAAGTCTGTGCACAACTCATTGTGTGAAGCAACCTACACCCAATTGCAATACCAGGGAGAAGCAAATAAGCAATTCGAGTCATGAATCCAGACAGTCAAGCTGGGAAATCAGGATACAAACTGAGAAGAGCAAGCAAGGTAGCAGCAACACCCAAAAAACATACTTTGCAATTTAAATAAGAATCAGTCTATTACAAGCACACATACGCCAGCAGTACTGGCACTTCATCCATATATATTTAAACCTAAGAAGAAAATTTAGATGGATGATTGGGTACTACCAGTTGTCTCAAAGTGTAAGTAAATGTGTGTGTTTGACCCAACCACCTGTCCATGAAGGTCTTTTATCAATTGCCTTTCTAGCCCAAGACCCAAATTACTCCTTACAAGATTTATTCACTTTTCTACAAGTTGGGCGACAACTCACAAATACCACAAAAATAAGCCTCCAGCCAAACATCCCAAACACAGTCCATCCAGCATCTCCATTTGAGGTTTCTTCATTATAATCTAAGGAAGTATGATAGAAAAATCTTTTGCCTTATGTCAGTTTTTTTTCTTCCAGTCAAGGCCAGTAAAAGGAAATACATCTGTTCCTGGTTCACATGCATGAAGAACATTTTATAAAATAAAAACAGATATGAAATAATTTAAATTCCAATACTAAACCTTCAAAAGTAAATTACCTACAGAAAGTACATGTGTGGGTGTATTCCTGTTTCACTGCATCAACAGCCTTAATCAGGCCTGCATACTATTTCTGATTATGGTTCATTATATAAAATCATGTTGATAACAGTTCAGCAAGAACGTTCCTTAACCCTTCCTGAAAAAAGGAAATATCCTTCTTGCACCAGTTTCCACCTTTGCTGTCTGTGTGTAGGGATGACCTTCTCCAGCCACCCCTGACTTTGTGGAAGCCATGACAGCCAGCTGTAAACCACAGGCATTTCCTTGAACTCTCCATCAGTAAAAAGGCTGCAGCTCCTCCCTATGCTGAGTACAGTGACTCCTGCAGATGACTCCTCAGCTCCACCTGCCCCTGCAACCCCCAGGTCCCCCCCAAAAAGCAGACTTTGAAGGCTAATGCACCTCTCTGCTCACGTCAAGTCAAATGATTCCAATTGCCTCAGCTGGAGCCACATATCTCCTGCCCAGCAGCTGAGGGCCCTGCTCAGAGTTCTGAGGCACAGTTAGGAATATAAACACTACTTTGAAGCCAAATGTGCCTCTTTTGATTCGCAGGGCTGCATTTTCTTAAGCATGCGCAGTTTGGATTTTGATTTTGTGTCTACTCCTCTACTGCTCCAAGATGGGGATTTTATCAATGCAATTTATTTTCTGTAAGCCAGATCAATATCTGAAAACTACTTGAAAATATCAGCAATTGTGAAGCATAGCTTGTAATTTCTCAGTAGGTTTTCTGATCAGAAACGGATCATACCTGTACTCCACAATCTGCTCGTTAAATTTCAAGATAAATTTGGTCTTGATTTCATCCTGGATGACTTTGTACCTCCTTCCATTGAGAAGCTTTACTCAGTGATACCATCACTGTTAAAAGCAACTCACCTTTCTGTACTGCACCATGGAGGTTTTTTCCTAGAGAAAAGCTTTTGGAAAAATGGTTGTTTTTTATGACAATTTCAGTAGCTGATTCAGTGAACAGTCTGATGCTAGCACTACTCAGTTTTCACCATAATGCAAAACTTTATCCTCCCACTAAAGAAATCCTCTTCAGTAATTACATGAGTTTAAGTCTCTATGATTTTACAGAAAGAGGCCAATATAATTGAGCTGTTTTATGTGAACATATGTATTTGGAGGAGGGTTGCAGGAAAAGGAAAAAAAAAATGAAAAAAATTACCCCATCAGCTCAGTTTGCATTGTAACCCTCAGGAAATCAACTCTATTCTTCAAGCCTACCATGAGCACAGCAATGAGATTAGAGCAGAGAAATCTATTTGAAGATGCTTGCACACCAAAAAAGTCATTACACCTAAAACCATTGTATGGCTAAATCTACAGATACTTTTTTTTTCACTACTTTGTACTTCATACCAATCATACAGTCATCATTTACCAAATTCAGTGAGTCAGTTTTTGAAGTAGTAAGACATGGCTCAAAATAAGATCAGTTTTAAAACTGCCGGATGAGCATGGATTCTGAAGATCACAGAAGTGCTTCAAAATACTAACTCTTATAATAAGAATGTTTGGTTTCCTTCCAAGTAAAGTACTTAGATCGGTTTCTGCTACAATGTATGTTAGTACAGACTTGCCAGAATTTCCACTGAGGACGAGCACTCATTCTAGTTGAAAATCTCTCTGAAACAAAACCCGTACAATTTCTGATAGTCTTGAGTGGTTCACTTCAGAGGAGGGAGTAAATTTTTGGTGAATCTTTTCTTTCATATAAGGACAAAAAATACAAGTACTGGAAGAAATCCTACAGTGAAACAAAACAGATTTTTTAAATCTTTAGTCTGTTTTTGAAGTTCTGAAAGGGGTGGGGGGCAACTTGTATGCTAGAAAGTCATGGTGTGTCCACTGAAATATTACAAACAGTCCTCTTACTACAGGAACAGAAAATTTCTACAAAACAAACAACAAAAATGCATAATTAATTATAAATCATAACCATGACTTATGGATGCCAAAACTTAGCTAAAAAAGTGACCAGGTAAGTTTATATATGAAAAATGTCATCAGGGGTTTCAAGTGCAAATAGTTCGACATGAAGCTGGGGAAGCTCCTCAGTCAGACTTCTAGAAACTAGGAAACATAGCATGAGATATGCAACAATTTGTTTGCTCCTACCTTTCTCTTCCATACAAAGAGATGCAGCACTTGCCTGATTCAGAACTGCTCTTGGCTATGTTCTTACACAAGATGAAATTACCAAGTTTTATCAGTAAGAAAAATTAGCTCAAGGGAATATGTGTTTTTGTATTGCCATCTCAGACGAAAAGCAGAAGCAAGGCTCTTGAAGACTTGAAACTTGTACTGGTCCGAAGTTTCAGTTAAAAACTTGGTTATTACTTCTGTATTGCAAATCTGTCTCCCAAAATCCACATGCCACTCCACTGCAATGGCTTCTAAAAAGGATCATTAGGTCAGAACAGCCCATGAACTAAAACAAAGAAGCGGGCAAGGAACATAGTAGAAAATGTTTAGGGATTGTTAGTATAGCCCAATGCAGCTTCTGGAAACTAAATCACTTTCAAAAGTAGGTTGACTTCAAAATCCTCATTTAAGACCTATGGCCCAAGACATCAGCTATTCACAAGGTTGTCTGTCAAATTGCAAAAAGTAAGCATTTCCATGTTTTGGTAATTTGCAAGTATATGCAATCAGAGCATGATGACTACCATCTAACAGGTTATCTTAAAAGCTAGCTTGAGGACTTCTCCTATCACAGCAATTGCTCCAACAAAAAGTCTTTCCTTGAAAGCCCTGTCTTTACTCTATTGAATCTAAACAGTGAGCATTTATGTCAAGTCTTCTCTGAACTGCACCATAAAGGAGACTTTGGGTCTGCCCTTACTGATTATAGATCAAGTCTACAAAACCACACTCTCCAAACTATCGTTAATTAACAAGAGTGGCACTCTCCAGTCAGAGCTCACAGAAAACCTTTTGACAAAGCCATGGGAGATAATAGGATAATGTAAACCAAAAACAGAAGAGTGGAAAGGCACAAGATAATTTTAGCAGTCAGAGGATCTGAATAATAAAAAAATAACCAGTGAAGGAAAATCATGTGCCTGGAAAGACAAGAAACCTAACACCTTCTTTTCCTTAATGTTATTTATCCATTTATTTATCACAGACAATAATGAAACAACTACAAAGCCTTCTTTCTAAAACAGAAGAGAAACCTTTGATTTCAAGGTGAAAAGTACATTCTATAGCATCAACAGTACCTACCTTGAAAAATGTGAAAAATCTGCATACACTGGAAGATGTTACAGAGCTGTGCACTGCTACTATGCAACAGTACTGTAGAACTGATAATTAAAAAAAAATAAAAAGGCTTGTGATTCTGACATATTCTAAATTAGCTGTGCAAAGAGGGCACCAGGAACAGACCAGTATTGCCATTTTTCAAACCACATTTTTTGAGAATCAGTATCATAACTTCCCACTCATACAAAGTCATTGCATCAACTCCCACTAACTCTATCTTAACTTCAAGAAGAAAAGTCATCAGTTCAAAGTATGTCAAGAGAAAATATTCTAGGTGTGAGTATATGTGGAATGAGAGCAAAATAGGAAAGTGCAGGGAGAGACAAAAAAGCAGAATGTAAGGCTGCATGAAAGCACTACACTGGGATTAAACCACAACAGTAATTCAAATGTTTCATTTTTTTTCCCATTGTATGAACAGTGCTTTTATTTTGATACATTTTCTGCTGCAGTACATTAACCCATAGCCCTGGTGATATACCAGAAACCAACTCATATCAAGAGCAACACACTCCTCACTACCTCACATTTCCTCAAACAAGAGGTCAGAGTTCCCTCTAGATGTGTCCACAGAAGAAAACAAAAGCATCGGGAACACAGACCTAAACTGAACTTCATTAAAAACAGAAGGCAATGCTCAGTGCAGAGATTAAGTAAAAGTTGTAGAAACAGAAACAATGATGAGAACTACTTGTGACTGTAGTGCAAGTACACTCAGAAAGATTAGCTTCCAGTTTTAAAAACTACAATGAAAAGTTCATAAATAGAAAATTATTTAAAATACTTCTAAGAAAATTATTTCTTAACTGAGTTAGTTATCAGCACAGAAACTACTATACGTACTTAAAATACTGCAAAAACACACCTCTATCATCACTGATAATACAGGAATTTCTATACAGATAGGCCAAAAAAATTAGACCTGCATTTCTGGGAAATGACTCAGCAGGTAACAAATTACTGTACTGTTTTTGACTTGCTGGTAATATGTAGTGCTGTAACAATCTGGTGAGCAGTCTGAACAGATGCTGACTGATAATGAGAAGAAGTGGCAGCAGAAAAATGCTGTGTTTCTAGGGTATTGATCCTTACAAATATGACTTTAAATCAACAACCTAACTGCCAGCAGAGAGGCTGTATTAGCACATCATTCCTGTGGCTAATGATCAATAGTTAATCTGCAGAGGAGAAAATGAGCAGAGAGAAGACATTGGTGCATACAGAGAAATACCAGATACCTTGAAATACTTGTGCAAAATTAAACACGTTGGTAATGGGAAGACAACAACCTTTACTAAAAAACAGCACTTTTATGCATGAACAGGCAACATAAGGCATTTGTTACCCAAATCGCTATTCAAAGCAGAGCATAAGTAAGCAGATAGGACTGTACCACTTTATTTTGCAGTTAAAGTCATTTCACATATAGCAAACACTTAAAAACTACTCTTCTGAATTCTTAGATGCTTTGAGAAATTTTTAAGTCTTTTTCAAACACTTCTATGCTGTCAGGTAAAATGTTCATAACTGCCAAGCTGAGGTACTCAACAAGAATGCAGAGTTCCTACAAGTGGCTTTAAAAGCCTTGATTTGGGTAAGGAAAGAAAAATACAAAGATTCTCTTTGTTCCTTCTGGGTATACTCAGACCTTAATTATGACTTAGTGATCCTTTTAATCAAACTCATTTGTCACACGCTGCCAAAAACTTTATGTCTTAGAGAGCAGATTGTCATTGTCAAGTATCTAAGAACTAACAGGTTAAGAACTACAAATCAAGCTTCAGGCTCATAAGCACTTGGCTTAAAAAATTATTTGTTTTCAACCAGTACTCACTCCATTCTGCATAAAAAATCCTTATCAGTAGAACAAATTAATATAATTAATCCTCCAGGTAAACCTATAAAATAAATGCAGGGATAGGATGAAGATCAGATTTTAAGTGTTTTTTTTGTTTGTTTGTTTTGGTTTTTTAGCTAGTGTAACAAAGATGACTTGTAAGTCAAATAATTACTTGAAATAACCACTTTGTACACAACCAAACCAAGCAGTACACCAGTCTGTCCCACAGAAGATATGCAATAGTAAGATTAAATTCTTTAAGCAAATGGAAAGAAAAAAGTTCATCACTAAGGAGCTCTCATTATCAACAAGCTATAGTTTTGGCCAGAGAACACATTACTGTGGTGTGCAATGTGGTATACACTGCTTCTCTGATGAAGTCACTAGCCAGAATAAAAATAGACATCCTGGCAGTATATCTCTCTTCAAAGATAGGGGTCCCTTCTGGATCTTTTTACTTTATATATATAGGAAGAAAGTAAGGCACTGCTAGTGAGTAATGAAAGACTACTACAGAAATCTACCATGGAACAATCCCCAAGTTCATCTTCCATTCAAGAAGAAAACATGCAGGTATGACCAATGTAATCACATACATTTATTTTCAATTGTCTTCCCATTACCTCAAAATCGCAGTGTTATTTCCTTTTTCTTCAAAATCAAAGGCCAAACTTTTTCTACATCCTTGATGGATACAAGTATTTACTGTGTCCATCAAAGATATAGAATGCATTTTATAGAATACATTAATAAATCAAGAATACTAGGGGGTTTCCTGTGAAGTAGAGACACAAACTTTAGTCACTGGTTCTGTTAACCTGTACAGCAACTAAGTTTCCCTTCCATGCTCCTTCCTAAGGATGCATGCAGGAATGTATCAAAGATTTTCACAACAGAATTATTCTGATTCACTTTCCAAGTAAAAATTGAAAATAAGAACATGAAAACCAAATATTTAAAAGATGAGGTAATGAGCTGCAAATGTAGCCTCCTCCTCTACTACTTCCAAATTATGAGAGAATTTTTTTTATTCTACTATATAAGGTGCTAGGATGCACAAGAATTGGGGCATTAATCATCCTACACCTTCATTAATCATGCCACCTTCATTTTTAGGTTCAATTTTTTGTATTCCTATACTACATTTTCATCACTAGGTCAACCCACTACGTTAGTGGCAGGAGATAAGAGAGTCATTGGAAGACAGTGGTATTTCAACTAGTTATGGCTGTGTCAATGAAGAACTTGCAGCAAGATGGAAAAACCCAACTGAAACTGGAGAACAGCATAAAAAACCAATTCTCTGCCTTTTGCAAAGTTATTCTTTGGCTTGGTGTAGTAAGGGGGAGAGAATTTGCTACAGAGATTCAGGAGACTAAAGCATAAGTCCTGTGCATTAAAATCCTGCTGAGCACACTCACGTGTGAAATCCCAGTAATGCACAGCACTTGTGCTGGCCACCCCATTAACGCTGAAAGTTATAACACAGCAACAGCTTTTATCTGACACCCCACAGCTCTAACAACCAGAGAGAAACAAATAAGTCGAATGTATCTGAAGGTAATATGACCTACACTTCAAATTTTTTCCAAACAAAATGATGTTTCTGTGCTTCCTTACAAACTGAGAACTTAGAGAATTTCATAATTTGCATGGTCCTGGAGCTAGCTGCTCAGATCAATTATTTAACCAACGCTGATATGCTTTAACAACTGCTTTTCATTTACAGAAGTTAAGGCAGTTATGAACTGGAAGACAGCATTAACCCTAATTAGCTTCGATCCCATCACCAAAAAGAGCTGGATCATCACTCTGCTGAAGATTTCTCAACTTAGTGCTTAGCAGATCCCCTGTTGGGAATTCTTTTGAGTTCTTTTCTTGTGCTGTCATGAGCTTCCTGAGTATCCACATCTGTGTAACACACTTCTCAGAGAAGCCTGGGAAAAAAGGAATCAATAAAATTATAGAAGTCTCCTGTCAAATAATTTGTCATGACCATAGTACTCACAAAAGGATGAAAATTTGGGTCAACTCAGTTTGAGTAAATCACGAACACACCATATAAGGAGCCTGTGTTCTGCTTTGTACAGTTCTTCTCTCTTCTTGTCTTTCTTAAATTGAGTGGGCTTTATGTTTTAGGCTTGGGTTTTGTTTTTGCGGGTTTTTTTTGGTTTTGTGTTTGGGGTCTTTGTGTGTGTGTGTGTGTGCGTTTTTTGGTTGGGTTTTTTTTTTTTTTGGTGGTTTTTTTTGGAGTGGTTTTTTTTGGTGTTTTTTTTGGGGGGGGGTGTTTGTTTGTTTTTTGGTGGTTTTTTTTAATTGCATTCCAACACAGATAAATCAAAAGTAAATGAGGAGTTTCTATGAAACCAAGCTGAAGGCTCCAAGTTTTCATGGTAACTGAAAGAATAAACTTCTGAAACACCACTGGCCCCAGTGGAACAAACTGGACTAAAAAAAAATGGACAAAACACTGGTAAGAAGAGAACATAAAGGATGGAAAGCAAGGAAACCATCACCTCCCACCCTGCAGCCCTGACTCACATTACCGATGGTTGCTGAGACCAACAGGCCCCATCCATTAGCAGAGTCCTGGTGCTCTCCTCTCCCCAGTAGATGGATCTGTATATCCTTTCTGTACATGGAAGAGCAGAGCTGGAACCAAGCCTGCAGATGCACACTGCCTGGCAAAGCAAGAGGCAGCAGCACATGTAGCCACTCAAGACTGCTAAGGTCTAGATTTGACCCAGCTATTTCTCAGTGAATGTCTACACTACTCCTCACTAAAGCACCAATTTCACAATTTACTCCATACCAAGAACTTTACAGCTCTCATCAATGGAAATCAGCAGCCAGTTAATATCCAAAATGTTGGTGGATGGTTTTTTGGTTATTTTTTTTCCCTTCTGGAGTGAGGGAGAAGTAAAAAAAAAGGCTTGATGGATAGGTAAATCTAGTCACAAAAGCCTCACTTCCTTAGCAAGCTGACTAAATGCAGTACCTCTACAAGAGATCTCCTTGAAAAAGAAACCAACAGACTAGGGAAAGGATTTACATAGTGAAAATTCTTGTATGTTGACAAAGAACAGAAACTTCAAAAGGAGTACTTGTCAAAAGACCCAATCTAACAGTGCACAAGGTAGGCCAGGAAATCTTCACATGACAGGGCTGCTTTTCACATGTCTATAAACGTGAAGCCAGTAGCTGCTAATTGGTAAGAATGGAGGAGATCCCACCCAACACCTGCTACAGCAATTCGGTTTAATAGCAGTCCTTCAGTAGCTTTGACAATTACTCCCACACTCCCCTGTGAGAGACTAATGGTTTGCTAAAAATAAAACAGAGATTAGCGTCTACAGCAGCCTAGCCGCCGGAGATAGCCGCTATTCGACAGAAGGCGATATGCAACAACCTTGTGGTGAGCTGATGCCCAGACTTCAAAGCATTTCAGCCTGCATCTAGAGATTTGGGTGCCTGGCTAAAGTGGCAGGATGCAATATTACTTTTTGTTCATTTTATTATTTTCTACAGCCTGCATCTTAGCACACGGTAATAATGTTCATACTTATGCAGTGGGGAATAATCAGTACCAACCTCAATTTGTGTACAGCAGCTGCTAAAAGCTGAAGTTGCCAAGAAACCTAAGATGACGAAGCAAAACACACACACACCCCCACCTCCACCCCCAGCTATACCAGCAATTAGTGACATTTTCAATAGTATGTGAATCTTTAGCAAGCAGACCAAGACTTACCAAGCCACAAGGGCAGGGAAGGATGGGAAAAAGAGCAGAAAATGCCTTCTAAAATTTATCTGAATATGATATATGATTGTCAAAACCATCAATCAGTAGCTTGTATGTAGGATGCAAGTAACAAAGACTTTATCAGTCTTCTAAAAGAATTGCTCTTATCTGTTTTAAAATACAGGAACCAACAGACCACAAAAGCAGCCAATATAAAAAAGAAAGCATTTTTTTAAAACCACATACTTTTTAGTTCTGCAAGAAAACGTCTGACTCCACGACAAAAAAAATATACAGATTAAGTTTTGCCTTATGTTAAATACTAAGTAAACAATCTATATTTATAGTGGGAAAAATTTAACCTTTTGTCAAACTCAGAAGGAAAAAAAAAAGAGCTCCATGTGATGAATAAGATACTGTGTAAAGAAAAAAGGCTCACAAACAACCCTGACCTTGTTTTATGGAAGCAAGCCAAATTAATTCCATCCTTCAAATCTACAAGACACTGGTGTCAGACAGAAGAAACACTTTACATTAATTACAGTTGCTCTCAAAAGAAAGTAGCCATCATATGAAATGATTACTCTCATACCTGGTCAAACGTGTTAGATTAAGAAAAGGCATCAAAAACTACAGGTCTGGATTTCCCCCTTAGAAATAACACGGAAATTTCTGTCTGCCCAGGAGGATAAGGACAGCCAAAACTCCATTTGTTTTTCAGTTGTGTGAAAAACTTATTTTTAAATAGACAAGGGGACATCACAGGTGAGGCCACTTGCAACAAATACGTCTTCCTCTACAAGTAAGATACCACCAGATCGCAGTGGTGGTGTCAGAAGGTGAGATGAGGCAGAGCACCTGAAGAATATACAGGCAACTCCATAAGAAGAGATTCATGGCTAAGAGGCACAAGAACTGCAGCCCAGAAGTTCCTTCCCTTCAGCCTTGAGATGTAATGACTAAAATCTTGATTTAACAATCATTACTTAGAAACTTCCATCACTTTTAAGTCACATTTTCTCTAGTGCCTTTTATTGGGTTTCATAGCTACCAAATATTTTAACTATCTCCAATATAAATATTTATTAAATAGAAAACAGTTCAAAAATCACCAGAAACACAATTAATTAAAATTTCATATTAATGCATATAAAGAGGGGATCTTTCACTGTGTGCTTCTGTTAAAAGATGAAGGTATTACAAGGTATGTATGTGAAGTTTTCAAATAAGGATGTAAAGGTTTCAATCCCACAGAAACTAATGGGTTATTTGCTTATGCCTCAGCATTTACACTCAGGCAAGAACCACCAAATAAACTGCAGAAGTACGATACTAATATTCCTTGGCAGTGAACACCATCCATTGACCTCTTCAGCCTTCATTAAGGCATCACAAAGGAAGCTACAGTTGAAACTGAAAAGCACAAATTACACACAATTCTTGTGTAAATCAGGAGGTAAACTGAAGCAGTAAAATAATCAAGTTTTAAGGCTAGCTTTTATATTTCATAATTTTCTTCTGAAAATACTTTCACTGAAAGGACAGAGATAAAAATAAGGAAACCAGAGCATCAGCAAACCAATAGTTAAACGGTCTGCAAGGTTACCATGCATCTCTCTGTAAAAAGAACCTGTACAAAGTAATTCCTATTAGGGCAAATTACATTTTACCAGAGAGAAAGAAATAGCTAAAACCAAATTGGCAAATGTCACTGTTACCACAGAAATTTCTTTTCAGACTTGTGTGAAGAAAAATATCACCAGCTTGTTCACAATGAAGGCCTCCCACATGATTGTGGCACATGTGAAAATAATTTGTTGATTCTAAAGCTTGTATTGATGCACATAATCTGCCTTTGCCTCATAAAATACAGATGATATGTGCAAAGAAATTCCCTTTATTGTATTTTACTATTGTTCAAAGAGTGTTCCCAATTTCTGTTTCACACAGAAAAGCAAATGGCTACTGAATATACCAGTTTATAGTCAATTTTTTACACAGTATCACATATTCTTTTAATCAACTGGGACTCATTTTAGTATTTAACACAGTGGAAGTCATGTTTTTATTTCAAACTTGACTGCAGTATTGCAGAGTGACAGAGAGAAGCTTTTGACACAGGTACTGCACGGGCCAATCAAGGCTGATGCACAGCTGGGTCTGCTCTTCACAGACCAGGATGGCTGGGCATGGCCGTGGCAGCCTTGGCTACAGTGACCAGAAAGAGAGATGGTTAAGAAGCTGAGGGAAATGACAAAGAAAAGTAGTACAGCACACAAATCTGGACTTTGGAAGAGGTGCTATGGGAAACAGAGACATCTTTGGCTAAACAGTAATGTCCTGATCAAGTCCAGGGCAAAAAAAAAAAAGTCTATACGGGACGCAGAAGCAGGCAGACACTCACAAGGAAGAATTTGGAATCATCATCCAGGTGCAAAGGCAGTATCAAGAAATTAATATACCACCACTACAAGTAACCATAAGTAGTTTAAGACATATAAATAACTTGAGATGAAAAAAAAAACCCAAACAACACTTCAGTAAGTGAATTAAGAAATAAGCCAAAACGCTGACAGATCCAAAAGAATTTAAGAGCAACCTTGCATATTACTGATCTTTATTGCTAGAAATTCCTCCAGATTTTTTGCCTTTATTTCTTTTGTTCATAAAAACTATGAGGGAAACACAGCAAGCAAAATCCTATACTGGAGATTCTGAATTTCAAACCACTGAATTAACTTCTCGTATTTCCCTTTACCTCCCAGATTTCAAGGGTATTCCGCACAGCTCCACATCATGCCCTAATTGTTCCCCTAAAATACCCTGATAATACTGCTACAAAAACACTACATAATCCACTTCAGAAACAGCACATCAACAGGTATTACACCTCATGGAACAGCTCAAAGAAACAGATCTCCCCCTTCCCAAAGTGATTATCCAGTCCTTAAAGACACGGGTACACCTTATTTCAGGCAAAGATCAAATACCCTAAAACTTTACTCAAGTTTATATTACTGCCCATTTGCTTAAAATACTAAAAATTAAAATCCCAGAATGAAAAGAAAAAGAAAAATCCACATTGCTGTTTAACCTCCAAGTGACTGTAACTGACCTACAAAGACAAAACCTACATTTGGACTTTGACAATCAATCTGACTTGCTATGAGGAAAAGCCTCAAGTTCATAAAAGACTAGCATAGTAATGCAGAGAGAAGGTGACATTGTGGCTCTTTAGATGCAAACTGCTGGCACGTTGCTGGAAAACCTACATACATTTCTCTTAGGGAAAAGAAAAATAAACAAAGCCAGAAAAGACAGACAAAATGGTTGCAATTACACTGGCAAATATGGCATAACTAAGTTTTCAGAGTGAGCTGGCAGCAATGAAAAACTTTATGTACAGCAGATTAATTTTAATTTTTGAAGCAGAAAATTACATGACTCAGCCTGTACTCATCATCTCTATGAAGACATCGTTCTGCTGCTGAAATGTCAGCTCCTCAGCTTCAGCAACAGCAGAAATTGAAGCACAATGTTTGCTTTCTTTTATAACTTAGCTTTTTTGGCTTGGATTCTCAATAGCTCTGTCCTTCCTGCAAGTTTGAAGTAAAGCCAATGCCACACTGCCCACCAGAAAGTCACACAAGGAAGAACAGATGTACCTCCCGCTCCGTTCAGCTACGGGGGATTGCTCCGACTGCTGCTGAGCGCTGTAACCAGCTGTGCTCCCCTCACCTGCCAGTGCCACAGAGAGTTCAGCATGTTAAATAACATCGGTGCTTCTCATCAGCAACCATGTGCTCACTGTCCTTAAAGGCAATTATTTGCAGTTTCTACCCTAACATACAAAAAAAAGCAGATAGTATGCACCAGAAACCACAATAATTTAGAGTCCATTCCTTCACGGGTTTTTGGGTAAGGATTTCAGAGCAGCAATTTTCATTACTGGCTGGAAGGCAGTCAGGTAAGCATTCAAGTTGCAGCTGGGGTTAAGTATTCAAGCTGCAGTTTATCACAATGCTACATTTGTGTAAAGCCCTAGTAACATCTTGAATGGTTTAAGACGACTTTTTTAAAGACTGACTATAGATGTGATATTTTGTATGTCCTTCTTTAGCCTCAATTCAGATTTGCACACTAACAAACACTACATCACAAGTTAGCTTCAAAGTAATAAAACTAAGATGCCATTCCCAAATATTACACCGTGTTTATCAGTTTAATATTTTAGTTTCAGAACAAAAGCCATTAACAGAATTACCATATTGCTCCTGAGGTTTTACTCTACATGTAATACACTTTCCAACTTAAGTAGAAAAGAAAAAAATCAAAAACAAACCCAGCCACCAACATGCATTAAACAATTACCTTGTGTTGTTATGGAAACTAAATATCTATGAAGAAGCAAGAACAAAGGGGCTGGGGGGGAATCCCACTGCAAATCCTCCTGTATATTCTGTAGGTACTTATTTTTTTATCTATTGCAGATTCAAATGAATGTGGTGCAGCATTGCTCCAAGCATCACACACTTCCTTCTGCCCTCCCTTCCTTTACCATTCCCCTCTAAAATGCAGGCAAACATTTTAAAATGTTACTGGAGATACTTAAGCAGGAGGCTGAAGCAAAATTGGATTCTTCTACAAGGAGGATGGTTGCCCAAATCAACTGTTCCATGACACCATTCAATTCCCAAATCTGTCTTTAAACAGAACAGATTTGCTTGCTGTCCCAAGCAAACTCCTTGTGCAGTTTCTCTGGAACCCACAGCTGGAAACATGTCAAACCTCTAGAATAGCTAAAAGAAGACAAAACTATTCTCTTGAAGGATTCTACAGGAAAGAGGGACAAGCCCAGACTTGCCTTCTGTGTCCCTACTCTCAAAAGTTTTGGTAAATGTATCCCAGTTTAACTGCTATCCACAAAAAGTAAAAACCTGATGAACAAAATACAAACCAAGAATCTGTTTTGTAAAATTTGAGCTAAAGTGTCAAGGAGATTTATTTGACTATATCTGTATTTATTAATTCACCCATGGAGACAAGAATTGATGGTTTTAAGTGACAATCGCAGACTTTTAGCCAATAAATAATATTTTGCAGAGGGGTGTGGTGGAACCTTCTCTGGAAGTAGATGTCTTCTGGTTTAATTTCAGTATCTCTAAAGCAAGTATCAGACATTTTCACTAGGGAATTATTAGTAAATACATCTGCATCACTATATGAAGCAAGTTGCTCAATTTTCCTGCATAAGAGAAATCAGGTTAATAGTATGGACAATAACAGGAAACAGAATGTAGAGATCGGATTTGCTGACATACTTTTCAACTTTTGAGAGTAGTACACAACTTTTGTGTAAATGCAAATTATTTTTTGAGGCTTACCAAGATCATCTTTCTGGAAAAATCTGCCTAAGTGAAAAAAGGTCCCATCCTTAACAGCATTTTCCAAATGATAAAGTCCTACATGAGATATTAAGTACTTATGGTCTAGGTTCAAAGAACAGTACATACTTTTTTTTTTTTTTCAAATTTACACATTAAAAATGAAAAGGAAAATATTTGATTAGTAAATCACTTGTGCTGTAAGTTTTAACTGCTTAATCCAGTGCCTGGCACATGCTTTACAAACTCGTAATATAGTTCATCAGAAGGGGGAAGAAAAAGTATTTCCAGAACATACCATCTCTGAACCCATCCAGGATTTTAAAAAGGTTACAACGTATCTGCAGCTCAGGCAATTCACACTGCCCCGTCACTTTAGGTACAGCTTCAGCCAACTTCTTCCAAAACACATTAGCATCATGTTGCACACTCTAGATAAAGTACAACATATTTAAATAATGGAAAAGGTAAGACAGCATCCATAATTGTGACCCTTAAAGATTTTAGGAAGTGTAACTCAGACAGAAAAATGCTAATAACAAAAACAACCTTGAAACATGACTGTAAGAAACAACTATTAATAGAAGGCTCATCACCAGTCTTGCTTTACATAATACAGAAAATGGCAGTAAAAATCGAAGTTCACTAACATTAACCATGTACTTGAGAGTTCCATCTGAGCTGCTATAAGCATGAAAAATTCTCACAATTTTAAAAGCATTCTGTCTCTTTAGAAGAGTTTATTCCTCAGGCCTTTGAAAGCAGCACTTAATGACAACGTGACATGACCAAGGAGAATTTGTTCCTGCTCACGAAGAAACTACTATAGTAGATTTTCCTTTTCTTCCTGTCTTCTTGGAGACCACAGTGAAAACAAATCCAGTGACATTGTGGCAAAACAACACCCAACCCTAATCCTAAGCAAAATGCACAAATTCTGGGAGCCATTTTGCAGAACGCTGAGATCTCAAATACGCTCACAATTTACATTCACTATGATGCTAATTATCTTTCAAGGAAATACTTAGGAAAAGTGACTCAGAACAGAGGTTTTGAGAGCAAGGTTTACTAATACATTTCTAAATATTTTTCAATTTTTATATCTTTTGGCCAAGATGTTGTGTTATTGGTCCCAGAATTGAAGAACAGAAAGCATCAGACATTCTCCACCTCTGGGGCTTACAAGATTAAAACACTGCCTCAGCTGTTAAGCCAGACAATCTTTAACCACTGACAAATACCTATTTATAACATTTATTTCACATTTTGTCAAAAACTATTAATTAGGCAGAGTTCTGGATATCCTTCTCCATCTGCCATATAGTACCACCTATACCTTTTAAAAGCTAGCATTTTGAAGTTTTTTGGTATCACAGCTAGATTACAAGTAAGTGAAGGATGGAAGGAAGCTACTGTTTAACTTGATACCAGTTTGGTGGTCCAGTAATTATACACACATGAAATTACATAAGGTAAATTAAGCAAAACCCACAAATTATTAAGGATGTCACTCATTCTATTAAACTGCTACTTGATAACTAACATTCTTTCAACTACTAGTGAGCCAATATCCCCAAAGGCACAACCTTACAAAGCAGTTATTTTCAAAGAAGTAAGGTGGTTCTCAAAGCTCTCAGAAATCAGTGTACCAAGAAATGATGCCAAGCAAAACCAAAATTGTTTCTGCTCATCACTGAATCATATAAGATACCATCCTGTCTGTCCACTTACAGACACCATGTTCCAGATTACATACAAATATCTATCTCTCCTATCACTTGGAAAGAGATTGACTTTTTCATTTAATCACATTTCAAACATGAGCTCTTTACTCTGACCATTTAACTCTTTTTTCTTTAGGGAAACATTTACAGTCAACACCAGAAGTGATGGAATAGGTCCATCATTATCACCTACTTCTTAAAACAAACTACCATTGGCAAAAAAAAGTCAAACCATTTAAACTCCGAACTGGCCCATATAGCTTCCCCGAGAAACCACTGGAGCTGGATAACCCAACTCCAGTGCCATCCTCAGTGAATCTTACTTTATCCTATTAAGCAATCAAGAAACCAAGACAACTCTAAAAAGATCATTAAATGATTAACAGAGTATACCACTCAAGGGTATAAACAGATTTTTGTCAAGGAAAAAAACTATTCAGTAGAGGTCCTAAGGATTCCTGTATCAGATTAAGAGAGACATTTCAGCAACAATTCCCAGCTGACCCCTGAATTTTCTTAATTTACTAGAGTATCTTCATACAAATGTGAAGAGAACTGTCCATAGCCTAATGCAGCAGAAGCTGGGAAAAGTCATTAAGTTCAGCCACGCTTGTTAGTCAAATACTGGCATTGAATTTGCTGAACAAAAATCAGTAAAAATTGATTTGTTCTACTGTTAAAAATGAAAAATATGGAAGAAGGCATCAATTTTTATTAACTCTAGAGGTTTCCCTAGTGATCAGAAAAAAATCCAGTATGTTATTTTAATTCTCACATATTAAACAGCCTGGCTGATTAACTTTGCTGGCAGTATAGATAAGGAGGGTCTTCTCCAAGACAAGCCAAATCTTTGAAATGGAGACTGAAGTGTCTGCTAAATGACAAAACAGATTTCCTGGGGCAGACACATTTTATTTAGGCATGTCATTTAATTTCTATTCATGAAATACTGGAAGGTTTATTACCTATGATGACAATAGAAAGATATGCTTCCAAGAACCTTAATGTCTCACAAGCTTTAAGGACATTAAACAACAGATTTTTCTAAAGCTGTATTAATAAAGCAATAGTTGCATAACTGGCTTGTCTACACCAGGGCAGAAATGTAGGATTCAATTATGCTTAGAGCATTATCAAAGAGATGAGAGAAATTCTTGGGAGATGGAAAGACAGTAAAAATTCCTGTAATTCATTTGAAGCAAAGGACATTTCTTCAAGCCACAAAAAAAGAATCAATGAGCCCCCATAAACTCGCAGTCATTCTTCTGAATTAAAACCAGCTTCATTAATCCAGCAGTTCCAATGCAAGACCTTCAGACCGACTCTAAAGGAAACAGAGTTAGCTGGATGTTTCAGTCAGCACTGTGCAGTGACACTGTGACCCTGTCAGGTATCAGAGAAGTTGACAGCTCCTCCTATACAAAAATAAAGTCCTGAGGAGAAGAGGTGACAGGGCAAACACCTCCCATCAGTCAGGAGGGTGAGTGGAGCTGCAGGGGTTCCCATGTAATTTCTGAGACTCTTATGAACGGGATCGAAATCAGAAACTTCAACAAACCACCAACTCAAAGGACACTGAAGTATGAGGGGGACAAAAAAAGGCTGATTTGAGGTATGTAAAAATACTCATTATTGGTCTCTTCCTAGGACATCAAGAGTAGTAACAACTCTGGTTTAGAAAACCCAAGTTGTGACTGCTCTACACCCTTTTGCTCATTGCAAAGACCTGTCAACCCAGATCACACTGATTTCCTGCATCACACTGATGCATAGATTTGGGAATATTTTCATCTGATACAGTGCAAGGATTCTGAAACTAACATCTTCTCTATCAATAAGCAATTACACAGACAACTACAGTATTGTTAATGTAAAAAAAAAAAAAAAAAAAACCAACAACCAAAAATACACACACACAAAAAAAAACCAAAAAAAACCAAAAAAAACAAAAAAAAAAAAAAACACAACCAAAAAACCAAAACACAACCAATCCATATTTTCAGAACAATGATGACATTTAGCACAGCAAGGCAGGAATAAAAATTGCTTTTAAATCCATCAGCACAAATGTTTCTTTTAACTGATGCCAAATTACCAACAGTTTACACCAAGAATTATTATAATCTGAGCACAAAACAAAAATTATATTACCAACTTGAATATACTTAAAGTATAACACAGCATACCATACACTAGTTTACCGATTTTTCAAAACAGGCATAGACACCAGCATAGCACAACACAAGACTTCTGAGAAAAGTCATCACAGATCAGCTCTGACAGCTGATGTTCCAAGTGGGCAGCTGAATCCATTCAAACAGTGAGCAAATACCAGGGTAGGTAACACTACACCATGCAAAAGTCCTGAGCAGAAGCAGGACATGAAGCACAAAACACAGAGAAACAAGCAGAGTGTTTCAGAAAGAAATGCAGAAAGCCATGGTAAAGGGCACACAGGATTGACACCATAACACACAGAGAACAGCACAGAAGTGCATCCAAAGCAGCAGACCTAACCAGGGATACTTCCTCTGTTTTAATTGACATAGCTATCACACAGCAGAAAATGATAAATGAGCTGGGTGGCTATTTATTTAGCAGATACAGCATTACTTCCGTGCCAACGTGACATACTGTACCCTGGCTGTAGCTGCCTTCCAAGACTTTTCCATGCAACATGAGCTACACCAAAACAATCCATATGCATCAGAAAAAGACTGGCCATAGGAAACTGAGACACATTCAGGGTAACTGTGAAATTCCACAAGTTACTTGTACAGCAGAAGAGAAACATAGGTAAATGCCTTGCAGTTATTTTCAGCATCTGCATCTCAAAACCATAAAATAAAGAGAGTTAACTGTGAAGCAACCAAAATTTCAAATATTCTCTTCTGTTTAAAACTTAGACTCCACCAGTTGAAAGCCCAAGGGGAGAAATGTTGGCATGCCCATCTAGCTTTGTGAACTGCCAAACACATCGATACTTTAAGCAAACATTTTATGGACAGCTCATCATGAAGGGTCTTCTGAAGAACACATCGTCAGCATTAAATGCTGGGATACCAACACCATCTATCAAGAAGACCATCAAAAACTTCAACTAAAATGAGGTTCTGTAGGAGATTATAATTTCCAGTCAGAGCAGACATGCTTATAAATTCTTGTTCGTTAAAGGAACATGTCATAGTAATAGCAGTTGAAAAAATAGTCTCTACACATTATACTTGTCACATCCCATTTTCCTGCACACCAGATACTGTCACTTATTGCAGCTCTTGGGAAAAGACTAGGCACGTGACAAATCTAATTATTGAAGATGTCAAATTGAGAACCTTCAGGAAAAAAAAAGCTATTTATGTTATTACTATCAGAGACATAATATCTACAATTATATTTCTGCACAGATTTATCTATATAGATATATACTTGTAGCTGTTAGATCAACTGTCTACTTAGAGGAAGGTATCCTACATAACTCACTAGACAACTAAAAGAACATTTCCACCAGGAAGTAAGACTTGAACATCACCTTAGAGCAGCCAATGTACAACAATTTCAGTACAGTATTGGCAAAGACTTCAAAAAAAGTAATGAATAATACATTACGAAAAGGGAAAAAGGTGGCAGATTTCACCATATATAAAAATCTACTGCACAAAGTCAATTTAAGAACCTCTCTAATAAATACATACACAGAAATACTGTAAAATTACTGTAAGTACTTAAGTAAAAAGAAAATCCCCCAAACTGGTAAGCACCTTTAAAATTTAGCCTTCTACCAAAGCATTGTTTCAAGGACAAGGTTTTGAGAAATCAATCCATGCAATTAACTAGGAAACTTAGTAAGTTCATTCATATGCACCTTCATTTTGGCAGTGTGTCAGGATGATAGTTGTGCATAAAAAGATCAATTAAAAGTTCTCGCATGGATCGTAATTTTTTATTATGCCATTTAAATTCTAACAAGCAACTGTCACTTTTCATTCTTCCACTGTGCTGTGAATTTTACTGTGCATAATAACTGCATGAAAAGACCAAGTTCCAACACCAGTACTACTGCACTGAATTTCCTTGCAAAAGAACTGCCTATGCAGTATTATCGTTAAAGTCACCATTTAATTTATTACTAAAGCACATGTCTTCAGGAATTAAAGTATTTACTGCACTGCTCCTCACAACCACCACTGAGAACAACAGTAACAAAAAATCAGGACACAACTTCTTTTAAAGACATCTCTGTATTAAATTAAGAGCCCATTAGATACTTAAAAAGTCAAATGATATTTCACAAGAGAACTTCAATGTCAATAAGAAGCTTGAATTTTTTTAATGAAAGCAAAAAAAAATAATTTTGCAGAAAAAAAATTTGAATCCTCCAAGCTCCACAGGGAAACTGCATATACAAAACTCTGAAAACAATGACAACTTTTGTAGGGTTTTTACTGAATACAGAGGAACCATATTAATAAAAGAATTATCCTATGTGTCAGAGAAATGCATTATTAGATTTTAAAAAATTATCTTTTTGATTGTTACTAATGTTTGGCCTTTAATGTTACCGTCCAATTTAGAAATGGACCCAGACCAAACAATTTTTAAAGCAACACAATCAAACACTTTTTTTTTAGTCCAAGATGCCTAAAATACACCAAAATCCACCTTCCCTGTTACCAAAAATACTTTCCAAGCCTTCTGGGTGTGAAGCATAAGAGAGGCAGCAGCTGGAGGCTGGAAGACAGCTGCGCATCTGCTGGAATTGATTTCCTTAACACCATGACATAACACGTGCCATCCATTAGACACATTATTCACTTTACAGAAGTAATGCAATTTGTTTGCTAGAATCTACTGTTTCAAATTCTGGAAACTCCCACTCCTGAGCCATGTGCTGCCTTCAGCAGAGAAAACTAAAAAATGCCAAACACGAACCATGCTCTCCAACAACCTCCTTAAGCTGCGCTAAAAAGTTCTGCAAACACACTTTCACCAGCGCAACCTGCAGGGCTAACAGTAAGTAATCATAATAGCACCATAACCCTGAGCTAAAAGCAGAAAATGAGAATGCTATTTCCCCACAGGGAAACAACTGTCTCATTCATTAAAAAAAAGAAAATCATGAAACACAGATGTAGATCTTAGCACTTCTCTACAGGTAAACAAAGGAATAAATGCAGATCAAGGAATTATGTTTTCTCCACTGTCTATTCATATGAGAGACACCATATCTAATGGAGGCCTGATGGCAAAAAAAGATATTAGTGAACGCTAAATAGCCAAGGGATAGCTTTTAGGGCTTATTATTCAACATTTTATTGAAATATTTATTTTGAAAATTAAGGGAAGAAACAAATAGTTCCCTAATTCTGTTGAAAAGATGAGAACTAACAAGAGCAACATGTGACATGCCTCTTGAATATCACAGTGCAGTTAAAATAGCTCTTTACAGGTTAAACAGCTGTAAAAAGTCATAAGCATCTGATTAACTTAATGGGAAACAGACTCCTGGAACCTGAAGTGTGCAACTACTACAAAGTTTTGAGACCCATCAATGTGTATCAATCTTGACCTGCCTATAGTCACCTTCTGGATTTGGCATCACTAACTTAATTCCCCAAACTGCCAAAGGTTCGTACTACTAGAATACTCTTGTTTCCTTCTCAGAACCATTCCATTAAGAAATTTGAAGAAAGCTTTCAGCTGCAGCCATTTTTCCCCCTTTAGATGAGTGACAACATTACTAAGAAAATTTTCTTTGCCAGACCTCTTAAACAACACATTAAAGATTAGTTTTAAAGTTTCATAAAATGTTTACAAAGATTCTTGATAAAAGCTTAAAATGCATTTTCATTTAGCCATTTAAAAAGGCAAATAGTATTTATTATACATTAAGCACTACAATGCCCTGAGGTTTCTGCTTAGAGCTCTCACATGTAAATGCAACTGATAAAATGAATATGACTTGCTAGCTAAGGAAGAAGCATTGGATGGGGAAATGTTTCATCCTCCCTAGGATGCAACACTGTATCATGCCTCTGCTGTTTCTACTTACAGATAATTGGTTCCTGGGAGGATGATGTTTAATTAGCACCACAGACATCCACTCCTTTTACAAACTGAATAATGCAAACAGCACAGGTAACCTTATACACGGAGTGCCATAAAGGTGGTTTCTTCATTGCACAGTAATAGAAAGCCCCAAGGACAAAAGAAGATGCAGATGCTGTGCCCCCACAGTCAGGACCAGATTCAAGACCATGAAGAGATTGTATCCTATTACTTAACAATGTTATTTCCCTGTCATTTTTAATAGCATTGACTCACACCACTGCATTTCCTTGAATATCTAAAACTACCACAAAGGAGGCTGTCGCAAAGTAGGGGCTGGTCTCCTTTCCACAATAATAAGCAACAGGACAAGAGGAAGTGACTTCAAGTAGTAACAGTCGCTTAGACTGGATATTAAGAAAAATATTGTCCCCAACAGACTTGACAAGCATTGGAACAGCTGCCCAGGGACGTGGTGGAGCCACCATCCATGGAGGTATTTAAAAGACATGTAGATGAGCCACTTGGGGATGTGGCTCACTGACAAACTTGGCAGTATTAGGTTAAGAGTTGGACCCAATCAGCTTAGCAGTCTTTTCTGACAAACAATTGTATGAATCCACAGGCAGCACTCCAGAGAAGATGACAGTGCTGGAGGTGAGAAGTGCATCAGCCCCAGCACGGCCCTGAAATGCTCCTGGATGTGAAACAAAAGTCCCCATGTAAAGAATAAAATGTAATTAGGTGGAAGGCATGCTGCCTTCCCTCTTGCCTCAGATGAAAACAGAAGATGAATGTTTGTGCAAAGGCACACAGTTTTTTACAAAAGACATACAGGAAAAGCATTAGGCCTATACTGTCACAGCTACTGTGCATGTTAAACACACCACTTACAGAGACACCTCCTTTCCACCCTGTTTGTGGGGGAGTGCATAACCACCTTCCCAGCTTCAGAGATCAAGCACTGCATGCAGCTCTGACACGAGAGGGCAGGTGAGCCGGTGCCCGCAAACACATGAAGACAGGAGACAGCAGCTCAGAAGGTACAGGCCCATTTTGAGGCTGCTGATGTGTTACTACACAAGTAGCAATGATTATTCAGAGCACCAAATTTCATTCAGCCATATGACACTTACATGCAGGCAAGAGCAGAGACCTCTCTCACATCAGAGAAAAAAAGTCAGAAGATTTGCTTGACATACACCCTTTGAGAGGACCACAGCATTTTGCTGTAGCCAGACCTCTAATATTTTGATTACTAAACCTACCACAGACATCAATTCTTCTGACTTTACAACATAATTCATACCACAATTAAGACCTTTCCTTAGGCAAGATGTGTAGATTCCCTATGCAGCAACCTGCATGTAGGAAAAGCTGTCTACACAAGGTTTAACCAGTTAATTGTTCACAGAGGCAAACCATGCCTTTAATGAAACTTGGTGTCAGTTTTGTATGAGAGAAAACTGAAGATACAGAACTCATCTAGGTAAAAAATTGTGTTTATCATTCCTTAAAATAAAACTGATTCTCAGAAATGCATAATTTTCTTTAAGAAAAGTTTTAAATACAAGTGGACACTAACCAACTGCAATCATGCCTAAAGGAAAATTATTTAGATGTGTTTCGTTACGCATGCAAGGAAAAAAATATAAAAATGTAACACATTCATATTGATTTAACTGGCCACAAGCATTTTACTCAGTTTTCAGTATTGAATAGCAGCTAATGAATCTCTCCTGACAGATTATTTTCATTTTGAAATTCCTCTTTAGCTTTGACGTTTCACTGCAAAAAAACCCCCTTCACTTTGCTCTCTACAGTAAAGTTGGGAAAGTATGTCTCCATAATTGAAGTGCTCACTGGAGCGCTCTCTGCACTCAGATGCCAACAGAAAAAAAACCCTATATTCTTCTCATTAGTTGACCCTCATTTAATTTACCCCTCACACTTTCATCCTTTCCACACATATAAAGCCAAAGTCATTGAATGGTCTGGGTTGGAAGGGACCTCAAAGATGGCCTAGTCCAACACCACCGCCATGGGTAGGGATACCTTCCACAAGACCAGTTTGCTCAAAGCCCCATCCAACCCAGCCTTGAACATTTCCCAGAATGGAACACCCACAATGTCTCTGTGCAGCCTGTTGCAGGGTCTCACCACCCTCACAGGACAGAATCTCCTCCTAATACATCATCCAAACCTAGCCTCTAAGTCTGAACCCCTTACATTCACAAGAAACAACTTAATTGCTCCTATACACCAGGTAATGTAACTGTCAGTAATGTTTGTTATTATAACCCAAAGCTTTTGCATTTCCAGTCCCTTTTTGAAGTTACTTAAATTTTTTTCTATTATCTTGATCTCAAGAATATGTTGTTCAAGCAAAGACAGAACGCAAGTCACCAGAGTAGGTCAGAGGCCTGCTACTTTAAGAAATCAGCATATTTAACTGAAAACCACAACTGGTGATAGCTTGTAAAGACATCTGGTTTTCTGCATCAGTAAAAATCTCTGAACAGTTTTGTTTAGAGAAAACTTCTGCAATTCATTGTGTTCTGTGATTTCTCAATAACAACCGTTTTTTCAAATTTATTACAAATATTTTCATTAACACCAAGTTTTCAGCTCACTTGCTTTTTTTCATCAATGTTCAAATATCTTCATTGGTGACAGGATGAAATTAAGGTTTGACATGTTATTAAGTAAATGTAGGTTACTCCTTCCCAAAATATTCAGTAAAACAAAACCTAGTGTCTTAAGAGTAAAAATCAGCAGGAAACAATCATAAAGAAATATTACAACTAAAAGCATTTTAAAAAAATACATTTTAAACATGTAAAAAGGAAGGACTCTTCTACCAAAAAGTTCAAGATAATGCATTGCATTTTGGGGTTATTTTTGGTTTTTGTTTTTGTTTCTTTTTCTAGTGAAATTCTAAAAAAATCATACTTTGTTGAGTTTTTTTAACTAAATTGGGTGTTCCACGTATCACTAAAAGACCCATTATTGCCTGCTTGTAAAGAAAATCCTCACTGACCTATGGAAAAAATAACTATCACAGCTGGGGATCCAACAATGCTATGGGTTGCTGGCTTACCTAAACAAATAGTTCTGAGGAAGATTGATTTCCAATAGACATATAGTTCATTGTTGACTGATTCACAACAGTAGTTATCCTGAGGTTGGAGCCAATGTTTTTTACCTATGTTCATTATATCTATTCCTCCCCCAACATTACCTAGTCTGAACTTCAGTCCCCCCCCGCAAGGCTCCCACCTCAGATTCTCATCCACACGGTAGTATATTTCGTTTCTGCTTATCCTTCTCCTGAACTTTCAGACATGCATAGTAAAATTCCCCAGGAATTCTGGTTACATGCCCTACCTGCCCCATTCAACCTGCCAGCCATACCAAAGGTGCACAAATTATACTGTAACCACAACAACAAAGATCAGCACATTTAGTGACAGCATGGGCATAAAAGTGAAATCACAAGAGGGTTAAAATAAACAGAAGAAATAGAAAATTAGCCAGAACCACAACGAATCTACAGCAATGTATGACTAGAATAAGTCTCAAGTGCAAACAGGACATATAGCAGCAAGCAGGTAATTTGCAATAAGCACAAATGATAATCAGTCTTTCCTTTGGTTTGTAAGTCTGCTGCAACCCCATTTATCTAATTTTAACAATGCTGCACTAAAACATTCTGTAACAAACACTGTGATGCCACCACCAATAGAAAAGTCCATCTCTTGATTACTAAATCATGAGGTCTTTCACAAAATACAGGCATGTCTTTACAATTACCAAAATCAGCCCACTCATCCAGTAGCTTCAAGGGACTCCCTGCAACTACCAAGAACTCCTAAGCCTATTTGAGTACCTTTTACAGGCAAAACAATCACATACAACACACATGCTGTTGTCAACTGAAGATCCCTCATTTCCTCACAAAGTTAACCTGTGCATTTCATACAATCTTATATCACTCTTGGCATTCTAGGCACAGAACATTCCCAAGTTGCTTGACATGCAAAATCTATTACCTAAACACTCTCAACCTAGCTCTCAAATAGCTAGCTCAAGAATTAGATATGCAGGTTCTTTAAACAAACAAACTCTCAGTAACATTTCAGGGTTTCTGATCCTGAGTAAAGAATTCTTGCAGACTTAGGAATAAACAGCATCTATTGCAAGGCACTTGGTCTCCCCTCCAAGCAGTTAAAAATGAAAGGAATGTTGTTTATCATCCTAAAATAGCTCTCAGTTAAACACTGAAGTCGTCACCACTGGTGAAAAAGACAATTTCAGTCATATGGCATTTCAATTTTATCTTTAAATATTGCACATTACACAGGTTCTTCCTGCCACTGTATTTTCAGGTTTCACATAGACTTAAAATTCCTCTTCCCATGATTTCTCAATTTCTCAGTTTCATAAAAATATCTCACATCTCCTTGGAAACCTGAACACAGCACAACAAAGACGGCTGGCTCTAATACTTAGAAGCAGGTTAGAAAAACAACTGCATTCCCTTGCTAGTTAGGATAAGGTTCAACACTTCATTTCTCCTCACTAATGTATCTCACATGACGCTGTCTCTCTCCCCACCATTAAATTTCCTACTTGTCTTCTCGGCCACTCACCCAAATCCTACCCACTTCTTCACTACTAACTTGCATTCACTTTGAGGTTTCACATATCATGAGTTTTCTAAGTATCTATGCAGAACATTGTAAGCAATTTAAGGAGGCTGGCAATACCCAAACAATACTCCACCAAGAAGTAATCCTCTCCCTGCAAAACTCCTAAGAATGAAGTGAATTCAAGCCCCTTTTGCAGGGGTGTTTTTAATCTTGATCTACATCAGCAGGTTTTTATAGCAAGTGCTCTTGATCAGCACAAGATACCAAAAAACCCAACAGGTTTCTGTTGTGCTCCATGCTCAGCTGTAGCTGCCACAACCCCTGGCTTGGGAATTGCTGGTTAGATAAGGCTGCTGCTACTAAAAAAACCCAACATTTGACCAGCCCAGTTTGAGAATCTTTTAAGTACTACTTGAGTTGCTGTACGAGAAAAGGAAAGTGCTGCTTCTCATTTTGGATGTAACATTACCCAGGGAAGCATGGACATCCTCTGAGCCCTGCAAAAGGGGCTCTGTCCCAGCCACTTAATTGCCTGCGGTAATGTTTCATGTTTAGCCAATACTTCCCTTGCAAAGCCACCTTCACCATAACAACTCAATCTAAAGCTAAAATTCTGAAGATTTTCCAAAGAATTATACCTTTTCAAAGGCATAAAAAAGTCCTCTCTCCCAGGAACTAACAGTGTTTTCTCAGTTGAAACACAGTGAGAAATTGGAATCATCCAGTTACTGCCATTTTAAAAGCCTTACAGAGAAGCATCCCAAGAATAACAAGCAGCATGGAAATATCAATATGAAGGGGAATATCAAGAAGACTAAGATTTCCCCTGCCCCACCAAGATAGAAAACAGCACACAAAAGGCAAAGAAGAATTTCCTCCCCAGAATACCATAAGAACAAGAGATTATATTAGGCCAAATGAAAGCTGACAAGTTTACCATCAACAAAAAGGGCTGCCTCTTCATACCTCTACCCAGGGAACATACTGCTAAGGGATATGGGACTGCAAGCCAAAAGTTTAGCAGCATTAAAGGGAAGAACAGAAGACAACATTACATTGTAACAAAAAATATTTTAATAACAAAGAGCTAGAATAGATACCAAAGTCTTTGAATCTTTTGACACAAGTCAAACTAACAGGACTGCAGAGATATACCCCTGAGTATATTACTGTCATAACTGCCTATCGTAGATTTTTTTTTTTTTTTGCACATCATCATCCCAAGCATCTGTTACTATTCCTAATTAAAGAACAGATGGTCTGACCCAATATGGCAATTCCTATGACCCTATATTTACCAGCAGGTGGGGAAATTAAGTTTTGAGGTCTGAAGCAGCAAAGCAAGATTAACAAAAACAGATAGCTAAATAGGTCTCAAAGCCATCTGGTATATGACACTTACTGAAAAAAATATCCTTGAAGATTTCATACAATGCATTTTCCAGTGTCTCTGTACTGAAAGAAACTAACTTCCACAAACTCCACCAGATGCAAATATGACTTAACTCCAGAAACACAGAGATTATCAAGAAAATAAATGAATCCTTTTTCATGTTAAACCAGTGAAGCACAGCTATTCCAGCTGTACCATGAAATTTGTGGAAGTGAAAGAAGTCAGCATGTTCACATAAAAGTTAGAGTTCATTTTCAGTATAACTTTCTGATAAGATCATTGCACACACCAGTAAAAGAAACAAAGAAAACAATGTTGACAAAGGAAATAAAAAGCCTTAAAAGGGTTAAGGGTTTTTTTTGCCTATTTGTTTTAAGAGTGGGGGTAAAAACACGCAGGTGAACTGTGGAAAGCTGCATTCCCAAATCTGGCAACAGATGGAGAAGACAGCTTGAAATAATTAATCTGCACAAGAAGAGGATGTGAGTGAGACTGATACTGACCAGTAAGGTAGGAGTAACACATGAAAGAAAGTACACTTCCTTCAGTGAGTAATGTCCCTCATTCTACAGAAATCTTTCAAGCTTAAGTGGTAAAAAAGGGAACTTCCAGTAGTATATGCCAGAATGGGTATTTTTTTTAATACTCTATTGGAAAAAAAGGTTAACTGGATGAAAAGTTCTATGCTCATGAGTCACAGGAACTTCTGATGAGCCTACATTCTGAAAGTGTGCATGATCAAGCTCATTATATTGCCAGGAAATACTATTATTGAACCAACATAAATGAAAATTTCCCTTTCCATGTAGAAACAGTGACAGAGAATGAGCTAATACACATTCTTAAATTGAGTCACCTGTTGGAGACCAAAGGAACAAGGAAGCTTGTTACTGGGGCATTCTCTGTGAAGACAAAAAGGATGTTCCTCAGCCTAACTCAAAAGCAGGATTTATCTGGTAACAGCAACTACTCAAAATGAGACTTTTGGGACTCCTCCCAGTCTATGCCAGCAAAGTACCTTCTCTACAGCAAATCCAGTACTCTGAGCATTTTACATGAATTTAAACTTTCTCTAAATTAACAAGACAGAGGTGCTGATTTCTTGTACATGGAGAATTTCATGAAAAAGCCTCCAGAAAACTCCTAAAAAGAAAAGCTAAAATCTCAAATACATTCTTATATTGCAGATCTCCAAGGTGGAGGAAGGAAGGCTTCTCTCATACCCATCACCTCTTCCCTCTGGAAACATAATCATCATTAACCTGCATCACAGAAAAAATTGCTCATAACTTTTTGCATTTTTTGGTTCATAAAAATTTCTGCACTTCAGAGGGAAAGGTGGGCTCAAGCCATTCATAGTGTTAAATCCCATTTATCTGCCTTTAAAAAAAACCAACTAATTATCATCAGACTCTTGAAAATTATTTATAGATCTATGATTTCTAGACTGTATATTAATAGAACCTGAAAATACAATACTTTAAGTTATTTTCCTCTCCCACTGCCATTTTCCTTTTCAGTCCAATTTAACAGTGCTTTACTCTGTCAAGCATTATTCTCCTAATATTTTAAAACCTATCTCTAACACAACTAGTAAGCTGCAAAATACTTAACTTTTGTATTACTGTCACTCTAAAGTGTACTTTCAACTCATGAAAAACTAGATGTGACTGCTTTAAGCCAGCCTCCCCATCATCTGCTTACCTGACACACTTAGGAGAGCTACAGAGCCTGTGTTGAAGATAGCAACTCATCAGGGTGCCAGTTAAAAAGCACCATTCACAGAATCATTTACCACTGAAGAATAACTTTTCTACTGCATATGTAAGTTAAAACACCACAATTAAAACAAAAATCCATTCTACTGTAGGAAGCTAAGCATCTCCTTTGTGCATGTGTGATGGGGTGCACGTGCAGGGGGAGGAACACAACAAAGACAGTAATATTTGGCTTGAATCCATCATTACTTTCATTAATTGAAAAATACTCAGATACTCTTAAACATGGAAAAATTGATGTAGAATAAACAAATTGAAGTATTATCTCAAATTACCTTGGGGGAAAAGCGAGTTCAATACACACAAATGACAGCAATTGAATATAAGGAATCACGCTGTACTGACTTAGTTAAATCACTGTCATCCCTGCACGTGAATACTCTTACATAATGTTAAGATACTTTTCAATTTATCTTGTTATTTACCAGGAATATTTTTACTTCAGGACTGATCTCATTTTCTAAATTGTAGGAAAAAAAGACACTAGATATTCTAAAGTATTTTCTAAAGTAGATTTATGATTTGACATTTCACAGCATGGACACACAGCTCTGCACTTATGCAAGCTGAAGAAAACACTTGTTTCAAACCAACTGGTTGCCTACAGATTTATGTATTAATCAAAATATACCTGTACTAAAGTATTGAATTATTGGATAATATTAGGAAAATGGGCCTAATAATGCCATATTTTTGAAATTATGAAAAGAATTCCAAGTGAGCTTTAAAACAAACAAGCTTAATGCATCCAAAACAGAAAATTTTACTGAAAATGATAAAAAGGGAATTGTTGTGAAAAAGTAAATGCTGTGATTTCAGATTTCAAAAGTTCAGTGCAGGTATAAGAAAATAAAAAGCTTTGCAACCATCACAGACTCCCCTTTGAACCCAAGTGCCTTTATGATAGCAGACTACATTCTTCCCCCATAAAGTTTTCAAACTGACCCTATTTACCACAGTTAAGTTACCTAGACACAAGGAAGCCTTCTAGATGTAATCAAGGAAAATAAATATCTGCGAAAGGGAGAAAAACAAGAAGTATGCAGCATGTTCTTTCAGGTAATGTTTAAGAGTCTTAAAAATAAAATTAAAACAAAATCCATGCAGCAATAACAAACTAATAAAAAGCAACATCACCCTCATTTATATATCTTCCAGATCACTGTATGTTAATGGGATTGTGACCTGTCCCTTCTGTTGGTTTTTTTTTTAGGGCTTTCAGAGGTTCTCCTCTTGTACAGACCAAATGCCTTCTCAGTTAAAACACACTGTTATGCTGACAAAGGTTGTGTCAACTTGCATGTGAAAATTCTTACTGTGTCTCAAATTTGCACTAGTCTCAAAGGGTGAATTTTATGTACGTTTTATATCACAGTTAAATATAAATATTGCTCAGGTGAGTTAAGTCTACATCTCTCAAATACATCTTATTGCATTTGCAATTTTAAAGGACGAAGCCTTTTATGGCTACATTTTTACTCATAAAAAATTTAAAGGAAGTTCTCCAATTAAAATATTTTCCCTGTGGATATGGTAATTTTAATGTGTACACATGAAAAGAGTCTTGGTGATATGCTGACAGGCACCTGAAAGACACTGACAGTCAGCAGTCCTTCATAAATAAGAGAAGAATTTTTTTACAGTGATAATATATGAAAATATCTATAGAACAGGAATATTTGGTTATACCTACTCAGAATCACTGCAAACCTGACTGTCATAATACAATGATGAAGTTGCTTTCATTTTCTGTAACATTTCAAGATGCTGCTGCTAAGCATCAAGGAGGCACATGAGGTACAAATGTTCTTATAGACCCCTGCTTTGAGTGTTTGATATAAACTTACCATAGTCAACCTCTGCAAGGGTTAAACACAGCTGTAAGTACTGAAAGTTTAATGACAGGCAAAGCAGATCCACTCCAAAACTGAAAACTGTGAAAACTTTATAGGAGGCTGACTGGAAAAAAAAAATCTTATCAAAATAAACCTCATAGTAGCAGTTTTTACTGGCTGTTGTTTCAGATGGATATTTATATATTATTTGTTACAAAAATACCTTCAAATTCCTACATTTAAAAAAAAAAAAACAAACTGTAACTGGATGAAACTGATGGTAAGAACTGTAACTGAGAAAACAAAATAGCTTTGGTACAAGTAAGTACAGATGTTTACATAAAGGAGGTGGAAGAAAAAAGAAGCCCTTAGGTTTTCTTGCATGCACTTCAACAAAATCTTTTGTAAAATCATTTCCTAGTTCAAAATCCTTCACAAAAATTATTCCCTATAGCTGTACACCTGCAAACCAGATCACTTGAAATACTGTGAAGTCTATAAAAATATGAGCAATTAAGCCAATAATTAAGGCTTCAACTTTTTTGTCCCTCATGGCACGGGTGGGTTGTTTTTTTCAGATGGGACAAAAAATCAAAGGATTTGTGTTGGGCACTTCTATTTTTTGTAGGTTTCACCATTGGAGGTTTATGCAATTTGTCATACATTCTATATACCAATAAAAGCCTAATGAGAATTTTAAAATTTGAATTATATAGAAAGCAATAAAGGTTAGAACTGGCTTTTTACGGTACTACAGATATGAGTACAAATTTCTTACACCTGCTTTCATAACCACAGGACAGTTCCCTCTCAAAGGGTTGTTGGTACAGATAATCCATTTTATTTCCTGTTTCGAGTAATCTGTAAATGATTCTGATTTTTAGAGAGGCCACCTAGATGCAGTTTTTAACTACAGGTGCTCCACAAACACTTTGGTTTCTTTTTTTATACACTTACATTATAGTAGATGGAAATCCTTCCTATTAGCAGACTAGGTGATTGTTTTAGTACAAAACAAACATTTCTTCACTCTTTTTCTATGAAGCTTAGTAGAAAGAACATCCACTATTCATTAAAAGACAAACTCACTCACACAATTCTATCCAAAGATTAGCACATGTACAAAAATACAGTTGGGTAGAAGTCATTACTGAAAGGTAAGAACAAAAACAGTACACAACCACACATGTTTCAATACAAGCAAAAATCCATCCATTGCCACTGCAGTTCCCAACACCTTCACATCCAGACCTGTCTTCCCTGTCACAGCACATGTGTTACTGACTTGTGACCCCCAGCCTCATAATTCCTCCCAATTTAACAGGCCAGCAGCCTTTTGCACCCCATTTTTCTTTCCAACCCCTGTAATGCCAGCTGAAGCAGCCCTGCTTGTGTCTAACTCCACTCCCTCCTCCCAAACTTCGGCCCTTCTTGTCTCCGCGTGGCTTTTCTGGCTTTCAGGAAGAAGAAAGCTAAAACCCGAAAAGGCAAAAAGAAAAAACCCTTCTCCAGCACTGCATGTCCTCAGCAGGCCCATCCCCTCACAAAGGAACTGCTGGGTTTTTTCAGATAAACACTATTATTTTCAAGACACCACAGAGGAGTCCTAGCAGGAAGGCTCCTCCTGAGCATATAGCAACTGGGGAAACAGGAGATACGTACATCACAACACATGCATGCAAAAAGAAGTAACTATGGTACTAGACACAGCTCTCACTTTTAATAGCCTCAAGTCCAGGGAATTCAATACTTCATCTGAATAGTCCCCTAAAATGTGTTGCACCACAGGATTTCTAAGCATTATTTTACAGCAGGAGAATAAACAGCTGCCTTCTCCTAGACTCCCATATGTTTCTGCACTGCAAAACAGCATTGTGTATGTGTCTCTACTCTCAAGCCATCTAAAGGCCTCCCCATTGATCTATTCAATCTGTGTGAGGGACAAAACAGACATCGACATCTCTGAGGCCACAGAACTTGTGCTGGGGGCCCACTCTGAGCCCAGAGCTGCAGTTTAACATTACAGCTTCAGCCCAGTTGGCAGCTGGCCATTGCCAGGAACAGAGGAACCGAAGCCTCCCATCTCCATTCCCATCTTCTCTATTTCTGGCCCACAGTCATCTCCTCACATTACAGGCACACTCAGCTTCCAAACCAGTAGAACAAACTTCACTATATCCTAAAGATTTTAAGAATGTGTGTGCCTTCCAAGCAGGAGGAGAAAAAGCAAATATAACACAAGCACATAGAAAATGCATGGCTCAACTAAACTGAAATTAACCTGCTTTAGAACCTTCAAAAGAATGTCCCCTTGAGAGGGCAAAATACACATATGGGTCAACTTACCCCACAAAATCCTGTTGCATAGCTATTTGTGAAGTTGTTTATTTCCATAAAAATGTGCTTCTAAATTGGGGAGAAAACTCTCACAATATCTCTTACTCAAGCTGAAGCAAGCCTTGTTACAAACATACACAGTTCTTTACCCATACTGTACTATCTGACATTACACAATGTGTTTCAGAAGAAAGACAAAACACAATGTCTAAGGAATTGGTTAATGTATAGAATGTAACCAGAATGTAAAACACCATATTTCTAAAAAAGCTGACAGCTGGCCTTCACAGTATTCACATCTGAAGAAACAAAACTATCAGAAATCCCAGTAAATCCCTACTTCCACAATTTAATGTTAATAAGAGATTTAAGTGAAAATAAAGGCCTCACTGGATGCCTATCTTCATAAAACAAGATATTTGCACAGAAACGGATAACCATACTCTTGCAATGATGTAACTAGTTTGAGACTGCTCGTAAACAAAGCTAATAGGCAGTTGAAGTCCCTCCTTTTTCTCCTCCTCAAAATTTCTAAACCAGAAAACTAAATCAATCCCTTAACTCTTTTCCAATATGGTTCTTAAAATCCAGAGTGGAGCTTTTGGCTTTAATTCCAGTACTTATTCCCAAAACACAGCTGTAAAGTATAAAAATCAATTAATAATGTTTTGATACAAGACAGCTCATCCAGACACTACACAGGACAGATTTACTATTCTCATCATTAAATAAAATATTCAGAAATCTCCAGAGACTTGTTTTTCAGAAATGTTGACAGAGACAAGTACTGCTTTTATCATCACTGTCTAAGCTTATAATAGAAGTATACTGTTCATTTCAAATGACCAAAGCAAAAAAAAGTAGCTTCCCCTGAGCATCGAGCATTTTTCTCAATTACAAATCATGAAAACTATACCATGGACAAAAAACATCCAGTTTTTAAACATGTCAGACTTGTTTAACTCATATTACTATTAATGCATTCCACTAATTCATGTTTTATGTTCATAGAAAAGACCGCCAATTACAGAAAAATGGTTCCTCTTGAAAACACCACAGGCATTTGAAGAAGGACACAGGAAATCTCTCTCCAATGAAGCAGCAGTGAGTAAAACAAACAAAATTAAATAAAAAATACAGATAAAATACTCTTGTTCAGAGTTAACTAACTCAAGACCTAAAGAGCCAACCAGTTGGAGAACGATATTCCTGAAAAAAAGAACCTTCCATTGAGAGCACCTGCCACAAAATCTCAGCAGTATCTCAGCAGTATCAAACTGCACTACCTTTCTAGAATGGTCCAGGCCATCCAGAACTTTTTTAACACAAACAGGTAATTACTTGCATTTTTCCTATCCTCAGAACCTCCTTTTGTTATTCATGGCTGCTTATGAATCAACTCCTCTCACCTCTCCTTGTCCTGCTTCCTGCATAGCCCCTTTTTCTCCTAAACAGTCTCTGGCTTTTACAGTCTTTGTTCCTCTCCTCTGAGAACTTGCCCTCTGTGTCCCAGGCTAGCATCTTCTCCTTCCTTTCCGCTCTTCAGCCCGCTGGTATCTGAATCACAGCTGCTTCCTCCCTCGGCTCTGCACTGGATGCCAGTACGGGCGGTACTGTCAGTACTGAACAGATTGTGCCTGCACGCCCGCCCTGGAGAACCGCAGCGCCAGGAGGCTGCTGCTGCACGGGGAGCACGCGCTCGCTCGGGCACTGGGCAAAGCTCAGCTGCCTCATCGGACCCTGTAAGTGTCTTCAGTGTTAGAAACTGGGAGTCAGGCAAAACAAAGGGCCTTCACCAAACTTAGCTACCAGAACAATAAACCTAAAATGAGTGTTTAAAATCTCTCCAAGCCAAAACTCTTTGACAACAAAAGCTTAAATTGGGACAGCTCCTTCATAGTACAACAGCCTCTCTCTAATTTCCAGGTGATAGGACTGCTAGAGCTATTCATCTAAACTGCAGTGTAAGCTAAATAAAATACTGGGTATTTTTCCTGCACTGCAAATCCCAAAGCTGAGTGATGAGTCAAGATACTGAGACTAACATTTCCAGAATGGCAGTTAAGGCAAACCATCAGCCTGCGCAGACTTGACTTGCAATACTAAGCTACAAACCTCAGAAAATTAAAGACTGACTGATAAGCAACTCTGCCTTTGGCTCAACAGGGAATGAGGCTATAGGCAGCCAATGCAAAATTTGCTACCTCCATTCATGAGTCAGTGTCAGTTAGAAAAGGATAAATTTTAAGTAGCAAAACATCTCAACAAAATCCCAACACAACAGCTTCAAAAGTTAACTGTAGGACAGTTTTTCCAAATGCATCAGAACCTGTACTGCAACACAAGCGACCATGAAATATTAGATTATCTGAACTAAGAAAAACATCTAAGAGATTCCTTCTGTCTTTAACAAGGCAATACAAGCGCACCTGCTGTGCACTGCAGTTCACACTTCATACACCCATCCTCTCCCACTATACCTGAGTGAAAGACCCTGAAACAACCACCACATCAGCAGATGACGAAAGCCTGGACCACCCCTTCCAAAAGGACGTCAGTTTAAAAGAATTCAGTGAATTAACATGTAGGCCAAACTCAAGATTTTTTTTTTCCCATTTGCAACTTCTATTGTGTAAGCTGCCTACCTTATCCTCCAGTGGCTTTCGGTTTTGGTTTTCAATTTTAAATCTGCTTGGGACTTTCAAGGAAACAACAACTACAATTTCAGTAGAACACTTCATTTTTTCAAGAGTTGTTCATAACTGAGATTAATTCCACAAAAAATGGGGAAAAAACAAATAGAAAAGAAAAACCAACCTTCACTGAAAAGTGCGACTTCTTCCTAAGATGAGAAATAAAATTCTGTTGATTTAGGTCTAGCAATTATTATTTTTAGCAAATATCCTTAAACTTCCTTTCCAATTAAAACAGGCAAACTAAGGTAAAACTCTGATGCAGGACTACATTGTCAGTGCTCCAGCCATTTGGAATTATTTTCTACTTGTTTTGCACTTAAAATGCCTTCCCAGACATGATAGATTAAACAGAAGCCCATGTGTCAAGCAGAAGTTATCACAAAACCTATATGGAAAAAACTACTAAATGAGATTGAATTTGCATCTGTCTTCCATTCCCCTTTCTCTTGAATTTACCAGTACAGTCTATTTCATAGAACTAAGTAAAGGAAGAGATACAGTACTGTACTTTGGAGCTGGGGTTTTGAGTATTCTGTTAGAGCGGTGTAATTGGCAGCACCAGCAAAGGATGTTCAGTGCTGGTTCAGTAATTCACTAAGAAATTCGTCAAACAGCAGCCATTTAGAAGAAGTGTCATTACAGATTTCTGCATCACCTCTGGTCTCCACGGCTTCAGCTCTCAGCACAAGTAGCTATGCTATGGTTATTTGAACATACAGTTTCAAGCACAGTCCTTCAGTAAGTGGCTCCAGCCAGGAACAGGAGGAGACCTATCAGCAAGGCAGTCCCGAGGTCTATATTACAGGGTACATTTATAAGATACCTAGCAACACTCTTTGTTCCTGAAGCTACAGCAAGTCTGCTCAAATGACAGATATAGTACAACAAAAATAGTCATAAGAGCCATTCGTTTGTACAGCACTTTATATCTTTGCAAGCCAAGAACCTCCTCTGTGCTCTTTTATACTGTTCTGACTAAGGCAAGAAGACCTTTAAGTCAGTACTAGCCTTGCCCAGATAGGAACTGCAGAAGAACACCATACACACAAGTAGGTGGTTAGCAACACCAACAGGGAATTAGCTATTCCCTCCAAGTCTTCCTGAGTGAAATACCAGTCCAGCAGAGCTCTGCAAGGCGTCTCTGGGGACGGTGGGCTACAAATCACACCCACAATACAACAACAAAGGACAAGCATTATCTCTTTAATTCTGAGAAATACCAACACTGCTCTCCAGCTTATTAAGAATGAGTTACTTAATGGCAGCTTTTCAATAGCATGCTGGCTTGGACAGCCCACACATCGATTCTGGATCTTACCCAGGCTGTCAAAGCCTGCAGAGATGACTAAAATGGTGGTGGCACATACCATTGCCAGTCAATTTTAGAATCTGGTCTAGAAAATGAGGGACCCCAATATCTAGGGCTCCACAAGGAAGAGGCCAGAAAGTCTGCAAAGTAACACTCAAATTCTCCTTAAAAAACCCCAAACTGATGTTTGAATTAGAACAATTAATGCATAGTTTAAGACAGCTACTTACAATACCGTACACTAGGATATATAAAAGAGCTAGTCTAAATTATTTCTAAGGTATTACTGAATTGCTTTGAGAACCAGTAAAAGACAGGGATCCCAGAGCAATATGAAACAGGGTATATGTCTCCTAAAAATGGTGGAGAAGTGGGAAAGTAATACTTAAGCAGCAAGACAAACAACGTAATTCTGATGCCTAGAAAGATTTGGAAATACTGCTGGGGGGAACAAAGAGGGATTAAAGTTGGGGGGAAAGATAACTGATAGTCAGGAAGCCTCAAAACAATGTAATATTCTCTCTTGGGTAGATGTCTTATTGAAGCAGCAGGTACAGCTTATGTAAGTTCAACATCACCTGGAGACTATAAATCCAAAATAATTACTGTAGATAAGGGTAACTACTGGAAAATTCACTTTCAGAAAACCAAATAAAGCAAAACAGGGAGGATTTTGGGTTGGTCCAGCTAAAACTTCATCTGCAGCAGATTTTCTTTAGTTTATTAATTTTGGTGACCGAACACAGGCCCCCATGAAGAATCTGCAAATAACACCAAACTAGGAAGGTGGTGGAGAGGGAGAAAGGTGGCAGAAGTTGCAAGGAATTTAAGGAGATGATCCTGATTCCAAGTGAGCTTAAGAAATGAGGGATTATAAAACACACTTCATAACATCCATGCAAGTGAGATCAAAACAGAACACTGTAACTCTGAAAAAGACCATTAAATTAAAAACCTACACACATGCAGAAGCAGCCATATTAAGAGTAATAAAGCAAAAAAGAGAAGCAGTACAGGATCACGGACTAAAGAGTCACAAACCTGATAATCATCTTGAAAGCCAAATACAATTTAAGAAGATGATAAGACTACTGAGCACATGAGGTTAAGCTGTTTCATGTCTAGTCAACACCACTGTCCTAGCATCAAAATATCACATAAATCATTCTTGTGTATTCTGAGGAACATATCCTAAAAATCTAGTTCTAAGATTACTAAAAAGAGATTAATAACAACTGAAAGAAAAAAATCTCTCATGTTCTTAATACAGTTATTTGACTTTCCAAGGGGTGCATTATCTACAGGAAATAAAAGCAGTCTTTATGTATGAACTCATTTTTAACACTTAGTTTAGGTGATAGCACATATGAAAAGATTTCTCTTCCCCTCCACCTTCCCTCCACAAATAGAAAAATTCCTTCCAATTTCAGTTTCCTCTTTTCTTGGTCTTCTAGTAAAAATTAACAGGGAGTTTTAAAAACAGAATTAATTGCATACTTGACAGTACTACTGATATTTGTACTAATTCTACTTGGCAAATCACACTTTGCAATTCATTTTTAATGCAGTTAAAATTTTAAAACAAGGTTCAATGTGAGGATTTTTTCCTTCTAGACAGCAGTTGCATTCTGACTCCAGCTGGTATCATACACTGTGTTTACACCATTAATGTAAAATAACTTAGACTTTACCAACAGTTGTGTATGCACACGCTTATTTTGGCTCTGTCACACATGTATTTTAGCTTTGATTTTATTTTTCAGCTGTCCTGTGAAACAGCAGTAAAATTCTAACTCATAATGGACCAAAATCCAGTACATATTTGTGTCAGACAGACTCCGAGCAATTATTAGAACTGGAGTGTCAACAGCACATACCAAAATATGACACCAGCTTTCAGCTTTTTCAAAAATTCAGACTTTCAGAAACTCTTGTTTAGATTTTAGACAACCACCATGCCAATGCCTACAGTAACATTCTTTTCTGACAGAAATTTAAGAATAGTACATTATTCACATATACACATCAGTTTCTATGAATCCATGTATTGAAACTGAGTGGCAAACACACACACTCACAAGCAGCCAGAAAGCCACAAATAGGCAGCACTCCCCGTTTCCTTTAAAAATATGTATGCATATTTACTAGTTCAGAGATCTAAAAGCCAGAATAACATAAAGAAGCTGTCTGAAAATCCAAGACTCCTTATATATCATGTGAAAATATTTGCTGAAGGACAGAACAAGACTTTGATTACGTCTCCAGGGCTATTCCAAATCATCTGTGAAACCAGACTGTGAGGCCTGGGTCCAACAGTCACTGCATGATAAGGAATGAAAAACTCCTCCACTTACAGAAAGAGTACCTGCAGTACTGCAGGAGGAAGGAGGTAACCACTGGCCTGTGTATTCTCTGTATATTCTGCTGCTATTTCTCTGATACTATGGGCAGAATGCAGTGTTTTAGATGCACTAGCTCCCATTTTCAGAAACAGAACTCAAAGCATTTCAATTACCTATCTGGATGTATGGCAGATTTTGTAAAGCTTTAAAAGCAAACCTTACATTTGCATTTATAGAGAAAACAAAGAAACTGGCAAACAAATTAGAGAAAAACATAAAACAACACAATAAAAGTAAAACAAGTCAGCCCCACAGATGATCATATCCACCTGAACAGGGCAGCACCATTACAACAAAAGGGAGACAAGCGCTACTGAAAATAGGGAATAGCAATGATTTTACCACTGCCTTACAGAAGGCTGACCTCTCTTCTAACCTTCTATTTTCCATCAGGAAACAATTCCCGAAACTATTTGGGTCCTACATTTTGTTACTGTTTGGGAACATATGAGACAGAACAAACAGTGGTGAGCTCTTAATTGTAGCAACACTGAGCTTACTGACCAACAAATCTTCACAACCACAAACTGCCAGGTATGATAAAGAAATTTGTGAAGCCCCTATGCCTCCAAAAGGCAAAGAAATACTTTATGCAGACATCCTAGTGATTAAGAGACAGTAGTGTTATTAATCTGTGGCAAATCAGCAAATGCTCATGGCATTTAGTCTAACACTTCCATTTTCAAACAACAGATTTTCTACTTTTCAGGTATATCTTTAAGAATCCTCTCTCTTAACCACAAAACATATAGAAAACAGAAAAACATTGTATTAGAGAATAAACAGCTGTCCAAACATCTGAAGTCCAGAAAATAAATCCTACATCATAGTGAGGGTTTTCAATCTCGAAAACGTTAGCCAGTAGCCTCTGATTGTCACAAATAAAACTCCCTGGAACTTAGGTTTGCTTTTTGTTTGGAGGATGGGGGTAGGGGATAGTCAAGTTTCTTTCTGAAAGCTTTTTGTTAGAATAAAGATGATTTTACATTAGCCCCTTTATGACAAAAAAAGTTAGTTCATTACTGGATTTATAAGTGTGTACCTATCCAAATACAAGAAAGCTCCATCTGGTCTATATATATGAAAAGCACAAAATATTGGTCTGTGTGTTACATTTTATATTGATTGTACTGTTACAATAAAGGCAAATGTTTCTGAGGTTACTCCTGCTCTTGCCAGACCTATCATTACCCTGTATACTCTTATCAATATAAGTCACTTATTAGAACACATACTGCAAAACCTCTCAGACTAAACAAAAAGGGACTTAAGAAAATAATTCCTAAACCTAGTTGATGATAAAAAACACATTATCACAATTATAGTAGTATACCACATTAGAGATACAAAGGACCTTTTCAGCTGCTCAAACTAGGCAAAAGATTTCTCCAAATGACCACTGTCCAGTATAATATGAAATACACTGTTTTATGCAAGATAAAAAGTAATGTCTCTGTGCCCTCTATGCTTTAATACATTTTAAATTTTGGTCCTATGAAACTCACAAGAAACCCTATGCACTCGTGTATGCTCCCCTACCACAAAGTACAAACACATTTTGACATAGCTGTTTCTGATTTTTTGTACTACTTACTACTAAAAGCATTTCAATACAGTTCTGTAATTCCTTGTCAGAAGTAGTTACTGTACAAACACTATTTTTCAAACCCTAAATGAAAATGGCAGGCCTGGTGCATTTTGCTACAATAAACTAGTACTGTAAGCCACAAAGTTAACTGTAAAAAAAGCAATCAAATACAGATTAAATAAGAAAAATATGAAAACTGGTTTTATTTCAGCTGATTTTTCTAGTCATAAAAGCATTGAAGAAGGATATTTTTGAATTCCTATCAGCCATGATCAGGACGATCTTGATCTGCACCAACAATCCAAATGCCAGGCAAGACATACTGTTTCAACATCTCACCAGTCAATTTAGAACAGAAGCATAACCCCTGCACAGGTATTAACAGAATAAAATTGTTTCATAGGTAAATTGTATCTTCAGCTGAGATGACAGAACATGCAGCAGTCTCTATAAGGCTCACAGCTGGAGCACCAAACCCAAACATCAGCCTCAAGGATTAGTTTTATTTGAAAAAGGGAAGAGAAAAATGTCAGCTCTTGACACCTTACCAAAGAACAAGAAAACTTCTATTTCTGCCATAATGGAATTCTAGACAAAAAAAAAATCTCTGGAAAAAACAAAAGCAGTAATGGTAGCCCTTTAGTCACAAAAGAGCAAGCAGCTTCTGCAGCACCCACACATTTTGTCTCATGGTCATGTTTGCTGACCCCTTCCATACCAAAATTTCAAAGTATGTATTAATACACTCTTGCAATTTCCCACATGCACAGTAAAGCTCTCTAAAGGTTTTCTACATTGATTTGCTTTGGAATCTACTCATTCAAGGGAAAGGCTAAATCTCTGTTTTCATTTAATAGGCAAAATTAGAAAACAGCTTAAATCCTGATTACATAAAAACATTAGAAGAAGGTCAGCCACAATCCTCTTTGCTCTGTAAATGAACAATTCCAGAAGTGTCCTCAGAGCACCGAGACCATTTAGTTTACTCTCAGGGGGCCCTTCTGGACTCAAGGTGTGCACAACTACCCTAGAAAAAATGAAAAGCCGTATTAGCTGGTGAAGATGGAGTAACAGTTGAAATAGGTAACAGAAATGCACTAGGCACACCTCTGGACACGCCAGTAAAGGTACTATTGATCCAGAGTACGTTTAGGAAAGTTTAAGCCCTAACCAAGAAAACAGGAGCCCTAACTCTGGAATATTTTACATGCTGCAATGCCTTACAGCTCTGAAGCACCCACTGTTAGGTGACTGTACCAAACAGAATCAAATATGAAAAGCAAACCCATTAAATACTAGAATCCTTTATATTGAAGACTATGAAGGTATTTGTATCCATCAAATTATACGCCAACACTCACAAAAAAAAAAAAACCCCAACAATACAAAACCAACACCCACACAGTGACAGCATTTGAAATTATTCTGAAAAGAACACTGGTTCTCTATCATATCACCATGTAAGATTTCTGCCACCAGTACCACACGCAATTCTGCTCTTCCCAATTAAAAAAAGCTCTTGCAGAATTAGGAAGTGTAAGAGAAAGGCAATAAAGAGCAAAAGGTATTGGATTTCCTGATTTAGAAAGTCCTGAGATAAAAGCCACTAAGTCTACAGCTACAAATCCACCCCATCTTCCTCCATTTACACACCTGCTGCTGTGCTCTACCAGATGAAACACACTTGTGGAGAGGGAACTTTGATTTGACCAAACAGAGTAAGCCAACTGTAACACTGGACTTCTGGATGAAGGACAACAGTTAAATTTCAGTGTATGAGAAAGTGTATCCAACCTGTCCAAATACTTAACCAGCTCTTCAGAATACCTTTGTAGTGTCTCTGAAGATGGTCAGGAGCCTCAATATTACCATCTATATCCAAGCCATTTTATTAAAAGCAAAGCTAAAAACCCCAGATTAACTTTTACTGATGAAAAAACGAAAACTGCTTTGCAGAATAATCCAAGAAAGAGCACTTGGCTCACAACTTAATTCCACAGCAAAAATATTAAACAGCCACTGCATTTAGCTGCTCTTCTCTCTCTCAAGTTCTCAGTCTAACCAACTGTACCTCTGCTTCCCTTTTATAGTCAAGAACAGATACAAGGAGCAAAGATCTCCAAGGTACACATCTGTCCCCTTATACTCCCTCACAGCTAAGCATGTAAATGGTTAAAAAAATGCTATAAGCTTCTGATTCTGATCCCAGCCAGGAAAGTCCTCAGGCTTTAGCAGTTCAATTTTGCAGTTCATCTTTCTTCCACACAACCTCCTCCCAACTTATTTCAGAAAAGAGAGGCTAAAGCAGTTCTCCCTTCTCAGAGGAGGGAACAGCGCTCTGGTTCTCACCTTCAACCTTTCTCCTCAGCAAACTTCTGCAAAGACCTCTAACGTAAGTAACTGAAGGGAGAAAAAGAGGAATAAATAGAGAAAAACATGCTGAAGAAAATAAACACTGAAAAGCATTACAGACAATAAAGGGGAAAAAAGCAGAGTAAGAAAATAGAACAAAAAATAGCACAAAAACCCCTATATTTAACAATGATTGTTCACTGCTTCCTCATAATCTGAAAAACTATGCCTATACTACCACACATACATATGAGCTTACTGCACCTCTGGTCTACAGGCTTTACAAACACATTACCAAGAACACAGCAACAAGAGGAAGCAAGAACAACTGTGGCTGCTTCCCTAAGGTATCACTATCACACAAAAAAATCAGAGGCCTTAAGAGCAATGCTACACAAATAATGACAAGGCTAGCGAAAAAGAAAAATAGCAAAACAAAGGGGAAAAAAAAGAAAAAGATGTTGTCTTCTCCAGTATTTCTTGTGTTACAGCTACACAGCCAGAAGCATCCAAATACTTGCAAGCACAATACGTGCAGCACAAAGTAAACAGCTTGGTCCAACAACAAGAAGTGGCTTTCCTGCTTTCTTTTGTGTGCAGGTGGAATAAAGCAACTAAAGGCTGGCAGGCCAGCACGCTCTAGGTGCAGCCCTCATGACCTGACACATCCCAACACTGAGCCTCTCAAACTCAAACTGGGATGCTGATGTGGCTAAAGGAGAGGACCATTCCCACACGACCTCAGAAGGTTTGCATGCACACACACACACACGAAATGCCAACAGCAACAAACCCAAAAAATCCAACACACCACATCCCAATTTAATTATATCCAAGCAATTCCTCAACTTTAAAAGGCTTTCCCACCCCGGATATGCCAGTTTAGAGAAAATTCTTCTCTTGAATATTTTCTAAGATAGATGCAAAAATGTAACTTGATGAGATTTAATGACAAACCTTGCTTCTTCTCCTTTCATTTTTTGTTGGAGATGAGCAGGCATTGGAGAGATTGCAGCTCAAACACATAAAGCTTCTGTAAAGATGCCATGCAAAAAGCCAAAGTTGATTTTTCAACTACTCTGACGAATTAGAAAATTGAAAGCTTCCTTTAAAAAAAAAATCCTATAAGCTGTAAAAGGCTCAGTGAAATGATCTATTAGTAGTATTAAAGGTTAGTATAATAAATAGCATACCTTTGAGGTACTGAAGAGCTGTATATTAGTATCAAGTCTTTACATAAGGAATTGACAGAATGAACTAGGGACTGATGACAAATTCATCTACATATACAGGGCATAACACTAAAGAGATCATCAACATGCTGTAAAATCTACACACAGTAAGATTATTAGGAAGCACTACTTATTAATTGCATTACTATTACTGCTACAAAGACAACTGAGACTCCCTTCTTCCAAGGAGTCACATGGAAAAGACAAAGGGTAATGGGCACAAATTACTCCTGGGGAGATTCCGATTGAACGCGAGGGAAATTTTTCACACTGAGAACCATCAGCCACTCCCTAGAGAAGCAGTTGATTTCCCAACATTAGACACTTTTAAGATATGGAGAGACAGAGCACTCATCGTGCCTATAGAATTCTGCTTTTGCCAAGAAGCTTGGCCCAGATAATCCTTGAGGTCCCTTCCAAACTGGTATGCTGAAACTATGCATTCCCATTATGATGTGTACAGACATGCATGCTATGTTTTATACATAAAAAACCTTGACTAATGGCTGATGCTGATGGGATCTATAAAGCTAGCATCACACTGTCTAGTAGGCACTGATCTTTATCTTTCATCAAATGGAGCAGAGTTAAGTTGTGGGTTTGCATTATGCATAAGTAGTGAACACAATTAGGCTGAAAAGCAAGCCGATCTTCTCTGATCTCAAGTGGAAAGTGTGAATTCTGATCTTCACAGGTGACAGCTCTGAGCATCACTCCAATTTACCAGTCAGCCTCCTTGAATCTGTGTACCCAAAAGAAAACTCAAAACACGTAGCTATGGCTAATCTTAAGGCACTAATGTTTAAATAAGCGAGAATACCAATTAAGAGAGCAAATCAGTTCTTTCTGTCTGGCACAGAGAAATTTGGTTTGACAGCTCAAGAAGGGTACTGAAAAACTGGAGGAAAAAAATTAAAATGCATAAAAGAAGGGAGAGACCAAGAGAATGAAGGAATTTGATCAAGGAGAGTTACAAAAGGACTACCAGTGAATGGACACCTTTTGCTTTTAGTTAGATGGAATCATTTAAGAATTCTTTATCTCTGAATTGCCAGAAACATTGTATTTGAAGCTTTCTATAGAAATGCTGTATTTCAAGCTGATGCATCTGTTCTGAATCATGAATTTAGGAAATCTCACGGTCAGTGCAGCCGTAGTTGTAGTTCCAGGTGTTCTCAAAACATTTTACAAGGCAATAAAGTATTTTGCTCTCTACAGGTAAAAAAGCAGGGAAATAACACTAATAGTCCACATTTTGCTGCTCTATTGTGTCTTCTGTCAGGGGTTTGCTGGTTTTTGTTTGTTGCTTATTTGGTTGTGGGGGTTTGGGTTTTTTTGAGGGGGAGAGGGACTGTTTATTTTTGTTGGTTTGTTTTACTTTGGTTTTTTGTTTGTTGGGTTTTGGTGTTTTATTCAGTGCACAAACTTACTGGGAGGTTTCTTATGCTTCACAGATTCCATGTCTGTTTAACATCTCAGATTTATTTAATTGCTGATTCTTATTACTCACCTGAAACAATGAAAATATTGAACTGCAAAACTCTATTGCTATTCGAGTTGAAGAAGCACAGCATAATGTACTTTAGCAAGCTGAACAATGCATAAAAATCAAAACATGACAATTGCTCATTCTTCACCAACCAGTCCCACTAAATTTGGAATCAATTGATAATATAGCAGAATCAGCTCCTTTTCTGTTTAATAAACAGAAAACATCTTGTTTATTAATCAGTATACATTTTAATCATACAAAGTACTAAGTACATACTTACTAGTTCTAAGATACACTACTACCACCTTAAGGGGAGAGCTAGGAAAAATTCACAAAATAATGTATGTATTTAATCTACCAACAGCTCTCCACACTTATATGAGCTACAGAACTCCGTTTTACAAAACTCTTAATTTCCAGGCCACAGGATTGCAGTGATTAAGCACCCAGACTTCTAGTCAGCCTCAAATAGGCTATACTAAAATCCATGCTGTTAAATCCTTGCAATCATTTTTAATCCAGGCTAGGTAGATTAATGCTAACTTGGGTGTGCCTAACCATTCTGAAATCAGGAAGTTTGCAGACATACATGCCTCATTCTTGGCCTGCCTATTCAACAGGTGCCTGTAACAGAAAAGAGTGTGGATCATTACAATCCATACTATTAAATAATCAGTCATTTTGGACTAAAAAAGGTGTTAAAGCATAAAACCTTCACCAGCTTAGAGACAGCCAAAAATTAATGGGATCCAGGTTTTCCTCTCTTCATTCACTTATATACACTTAACCTTCTGAATATCCAACTCTTTCAGTCTCATACACAATGAAATGAAGGTGAGACTTTTATTATGAACACCCATTCCCTGTTATAACGGACATATTTAGCTATTAAGAATATTATCCAGTTTTGCTGAAGGATTTTATTGCAATTCTCCAGTTCTCCAATACATTAACTAATCTGTCAACTATCACATACCAACTTCTACTAATTGACCACACTGTTTTTAAACATATAACTAAGCACTAAGCACTAGACTAGGCACTTTCTACTTTTTTCCCATTTAAAGGTAATTACTGCAGTTATTGTTGCAATATCACAGTACAAAAATATTACACAAGGCAATCACTAACTTGGGAACATACATGCATCCAATACACCCATTTCCTTTGGCTCACAGGTGCATGTGTGCACAGGTACATGCATTCAAAATATATACGTGCACCCCTCAAGGAACACCCTCCTTTTTTTATAAAGAGGCCAAGACCGTAAGCACTAATTGCATGGGTTCTTCCTAACTTTCTTCAGACTCCTCAGGGAAGCAACTTGAACTACAAACCTACACAGTCCTAATAACAGAAATCCTTTGTATAATCATCAACTAAACCTTGGGGAAATCTCTGGGAAAAAAAATTAAAACCTGCAAAATGTAAGGATGGAACACAACTCTGTACAACTCTCCCGGCCATTCAGAGAAAGAGTACCCAAATAGCTCTGCCTTCCTTTGCAGGGAACAGAGCACTCTGTACTCAAGCACATCTCTGTGAAAAAGCAAGAATCACTGAAGCAAAACCTTTCCCACCTCAACCCCACCCCCACCCAACAAGGCTTTATTACTAGTGAACAAATGAAGCACAAGACTTCAACCTGTTAATATAAAAAGAATAGTACAGATAAAACCAACAATACATAACTTAAGGTCAACATCAGTCACTTGCACACAGTGGCCATCTCTTCCTCTTCCCTCCCCATAGTCCTCTGCTTCATTTTAAGTTCAGGTCAAATAAGCAGTCTGAGGTTAAGTTTCATGCAGAATTTTACAGGTTTTATTCTGCCAGTATCTACAGAAGAATGTGGGGAATTAACAAAACTAAGTTTATGCTGCTGAATGTTTTGCACCTAAATATCCTTAAAAATCCAATTAAGATTCTGTATTTGAAACAAATAAATATCAGCTTTATTGGAGTGTGATACTATTCCTAAAAAAAGCTGCTTGTTAATATGGTTATGTTCAACTCCCAACTGTAAAACCTGCTCAAGAATTTCAGTAAACAAGACTCGGTCTATAGGACAATGAGCCTACACATTCATAAACAACCAGCAACCAGAACTGCTACTGATGAAATAAATTAGATTTTAAGTATAACTTTGTATTAATAGATTTGCTACAGGCTGGAATTTAAAAATTTTTTTGAATTCCACTGAGAAAAAAATTCCACTTTGAACAAAAATTGCATGTGTATAATAAAAAAGAATTTATCACCTTCGGTGTTCCAGTGGCATAACATGGTAACACCACTGGCAAAATTAAGTTTAATTACCTGGTCATTCTCTATGGAATGTATGTGACAAAACCCCTAAACTGTGGAATCCATATATAGCAGGGGAAAAAAACACTCATTTACTTTCCACCAGTAAGTTAAACTAATAACTAAGATTGCTCTTACTTCATAACTCAAGAAAGCCCTTTTTCACTGTCCATGCCCCACTACATGTTTAATAATGTCATGATTGTAAACAGCCTCTTAGGACCACAAACTTTATTAAAAACAACAACAACAACAACAACGAACCACCACAAAACACTTTCTGTACGGTGCAAAAGACATGGACACTATTTTCTCCTCTGTGCTAACTTTGAGAGCTATATATCAAAGAAAACCCCAAAAATGATTGTGTGTAAAAATCAACACTAAAGATGATGCAAAATGAAAATGTAAAATTACTCAAGGGAAAAGACAAAACAATTAAAATAGCCTTTTCCAAGGGCTCCACTAGATCTGTGAACAAATATGTTTGTTTCCAGTATATACGTCCTCTAAAGGAAAGGTTTTGTCACTACCATAAGCCAAACCTCAGAAGCCAAATCTCTGCCAACACCACGCAGCCTTGCTGACAATGTTTCAGAAGAAGAGTTTGAAACTGACACTTTTGATGCAATAACATCCTTCAAGGCAACTGCAACTACAGGGCAGATTCTCTCACATAAGAAACCTATTTGTTTCCTTTAACATCCAGCAGACTGATGAACCAATGTTACAAGGGAGGGTTTTTCCTTTGGCAGCTATGTTTTTTACACTGTTACTTCCAGACTGGGCTTCCTTTGCATATCCTATATCTATGTATTTCAATATGTGTTAATAAACACATGATTAAAACGTGTTCAGTGGAGGAGGTTATGTTTTTACTGCCTGGCTGCAAATCTGCTTCAACTGATCTTAATTGAGATCTCCAATTTTGTTCTCCCTGCAGTCCACAGCAAATTGTGGTCACCTTCCTCCAGGCAGCACTACTGCTTGCACAACCTGTTGAATTAATTCAGGAAGCTGATCCATCTAAAAACAAATCCAACCCTGCCCATCTTTGTAAAACCAACACCACTACTCCCCATCTCTCCTTCCACACCCCAAACCCACACACTGCAATTTTTCAACCTCCTTCATATGCCATCTTGAACCACGTCATTACACACCTGTCAAGGACTTGCATCTGGTACAAGGCAGAGGGCAAGGCTGCAAAACTGCAGCATCTCACACTTGTTGCATCCATTTTACCTTTTAATATATTACATGACTCTGTCAAAGGACAGATCATGTATTAAAAGCCAGTCTTTTTCAAAGATAAGGCACATCCAGGAGAATCATCCCTTTCTTCCTTACAACACGAGTTTAGTTTCACAAGTGGGTTAAAAGAAACCACCTACAAGAACTGCTGTGTTTCAGAGAATGTGACAAAAGCAGGCATTCTGTCACAGCCTGAACAGAGTCCAACCTGCTTTTGCAAACACTTCTACACATACCTAGTAGAAAGTGGGGGAGGGAATAGCCATCTAGTTGCCTTGCATCTCTCTCCTGGAAAAACACTGATGTATAGAGGAAGCATTCAGCAACAGCCTGGGATACAGTCTGGCACTCTGTGGCAGCCAGCCTACGGGTAAACCATGCTGCTGGAGACCACCCCTTACACATTGCATGAAACATTACACGCTATCAGCAGTCAAACACAACACTCAGTTTGTCACAACTAGCAGTACTGCAAAAGGTCAGAAGGTACAGAAAGCAGAATATGCACTCTTACCTGTCCAGATTCCTGAGAAAGCTGACACAAGCAGCTTTAGCAAAAACTCCCAGTGGATGTCACAATCAACTTCTGATGACTCATACCACAGTGAAACCTAGAAGCAAAAAGATCAAGGGCATGAACAAAATTTGAATGGGAAGCAATCAAATGAAACACTTTTCGGAAGGTAAAGAGTATTCTGAAAATTGTGCTTGTAAGAAGCTAGAAGCAACAATGAAGGCTTATAGAACTGTGAACCTATTGATTTTTTTTGCACATAACTTACACATCTGAGAAAGCCTGTATGATAATTTTCTCACTACAACAATCCCAACCCCTCTTTTATCACCCCTTCTCTGAATCGTTATTTTCTTCCAGAACACATTCTGCCAGGCATTTAGAGATTAAACACACATTTGGCAACGCCTGAAAGAAAGGGGACATTTAGTAGTGCTGTGGCCCACTTTTTTTTCCTCACTGCTCAACATAAAGTCTGTAACACATGTCAAACACAAGGGAGAGCAGGAGTTTTTATCTAAGTCACCAGCTGCAGTACCCTAAGAAGTCTGCAAGTGTAGAAGGAAATTTGAAGATTTCAAAGCTGGGCCTTCCTATTTACCAGGTCCTGTATTATAATCTGTATTATTTCAGAATTTCTCTTAACATCTGACCTCTGTCTATTGCTACAAAAGGCTTGCATCTCTAGATGATAGGAGTCCTCTAAAATTAGATCGAGCAAACAGATGTAACCATGGAGATTTATGCTGCAGTCCCGAGAGCTCCGCAGAGGCACAAGCTGGAGGCAGAGCACATACTGCCAATGAATTTTTGTCCTACTCTACTCCCACCAAGCTCATGTGTTAAGAGGAGATGTATAGTGAATCATTTCAAAGAGAGATTAAAATCCAGCTCTAAGGAGTCTCAAGAAGAAGACCTAGATTATTGTCCAACTTAGCTTTCCTCAGTCCAGTTCACTGCACAGCTACATGAGCACCTGTGCTGACATGAGGCAGAAAACGTACCAGACAGGATAAGCAGAGCAGGATGGTTCCTTCCAGCTGCAATGGCAGCACAAACTGCACATAAAACCGCCATACAAGGTCTCTGTGTAAAAATTGTTGCTGAAATTTGATAGGTTGATAAGCAAAATTTAAGTCACCAATTGCTACTCTCCCAAAAGTATTTCTTTACAGAGTTGAATAAACTTGGAATACCTATCTGGTAGCATCAAAAAAAACTCTTTAAGAAATGCAAAATCATGTTATCAACAGAGCTCAAGAAAATAACTATTGCTATCTTCTTCTGAGCAATTAAAAACACAGCTAAGGGGTTTTTTCTCTTGCAAGTTAACTTTAGGCTTATTTACAAAATATTGTATGAAATTAAGGCTTTGGAAAAATGAGAAGCGTCAGCAAAAGAGCTAAAATACAGAAAAAAAATCAAGCAGTGCAGCAAAAGAAGTTTCTAAAAGGCAGAGAGAACTAAAATCATGTTTAAAATAAGGCAACACTCCCAAGAAGAACTGCATTCTAGCTTTCATATTGTCAACAGACTTTGTCTTTTTCATTGGAATTGCATTCTAATTCTAGGGTAAAAAAGCTCAATTATAACTTAGCCTAATGAAGCAAGTATAACATTTAAAGTCTATTTGTTCGTGATTGCTAGTGACATTTTGGCAAATCCTTTGGGTAGACTGCAAAAAAGTAATTTCCAGAGGTAGTGGCCTTCTGGTCAAGAAAGCAATTTCTGTCTTTTTTTAGGGTGAAATTCTTTGCCAATTCAAGCATTACTAAGTCGCATCACAATTCTGACCCAAAACTCTCCATTTCCCATTTCCTTTGGTGTTAAATTATAGACCTGCTGTGTAAAGACGATTTTTTTTTTTTTTTAGAAGTTTGCCTGTGAAGCTCAATTGTGATTGGGAAGGCCGCCTACACAGCAGAGAGAGTGAGAAAACACACACTTGTAGAGCTGAAAAAACATCAGTGTAGGCATATGTAAGGAGGGAGGGAGGGAGGGAGGGAGGGAGGGAGGGAGGGAGGGAAGAACAAACTTGGTTCTACTGAAAAAGGGTATTTTCTGACATCACCCTTGAACGAACCAAAACGTGTTAATTGAAGACAATTCAAGGGTTGTTTGCTATGTTCCTGCTATCAATATGCAGTACTACAAGCAAGAGGAGGAATCCTTGCAGATTCTTCCCTCTGATCTCAGAATCTGCCACCTACCCAAGGAATGCTTCACTTCCCCCACTTCTCTGCCACAACCTGCAAAAGCTGTTCTCACAAAACAGCAAGGCACCTGCAGAACAGCAGTTCAAAGCTTTAAACGTCTTATATAATTAACAAAATTAGAAGTATTGAAATTGTAGACAAATCTTGTTCAAAACATAAGGAGAGAGAATGCTGCTGAAAACACTAAGAATAACTAGCATTTAATCTCAGAGGAAACTAACAGTATTTGAAACTGCTAAAAAAATAACCACAAGAAGTTCAGATACATCTTTCTCATAGAGACTTAAAAAAAAATAAATTCCTCTCTACTCTAGATAGCCTTCAGTCCCTTCATCTCCTAATTGAAGTAAGCAGGCCTTTCAGGATGTCCTATTAATGAACCCAGATTTTCAAAAGAGAGAAGGAACAAGCATCAGTGGAAAACACCCTTCTCGCTTTACCTTAGGAAGGCATCACCTATGAGCACTGTAATTCCTAACTAAAGAAGCCTCTATGAAGCATTCTCATGCCATTATAAACCTATGAAAATATTTTTAATAGCTCTGTCTTTCCCTTCAGAGTAAAAACAAAAAGCTTTTGACATACGTGCTTTGGCTGATTATTACCACAATTACTACCAGGGGAATGAAGACAGCGAGGACAAGTTTCACCAGTGAACTTCAATAAACATGAGATGATTCACTGCAGGGAAAAGATGCTGCTTCTCCCATGGTGTTGGACACCAGCCTACAACCTATTTTGTAACCAGTCACAAGGAGACAGGACTTCAGCACCTAATTCCCCTGAGTGTTTGGGCTGGTAACTTCAAAGCCCTGTGCGCAGCAGATGACTGAATTCCTGCACCCACAGAACACTGCCACAACAGAGAACAGCCCACAGAGCAGTACTCCTGAGAAGCCATCTGCAACCAAAGCTCTCACAGGGTCCTAAGTTTCATCTCCAACTAAATATGCTGTCACTGAAGACGCTGAATGACAGAAACTGCTAAGTAACATTACTACAGTGTAAACTCAACTCTTCTACAACTTTCCAACTATCTGATTGTTAAGTACTAATAATCCCTATTACTCATTACACATCAAAAACACAGGCAAGACAGGATTTTGAAAAGCACCAACCCTGACCTGCCCTAAACTATATGGCAAGCAAAAGCAGCACACTTGGCAGAGTCACAACTAAGTTCTTAAAATTACTTATAAAATGCTCCTGAGGCTCACTGAAGCACAAATTCTTCTGGGTCAGAAAGACAGATAGGGATGAAGTATCAACGGGAGCTACAAAACTCACCAGCAGGAAAACCTCCTGAAAAAGGAGGTTCTGAAACAATGAATATGAAATGGTAAAAATCATGGAAACAAGAAGAAAAATAGGGTGATGCAGAAACAAGTACAAAAAATAATGGTCTATAAAAAGTTCTAAGAATTGAAATCCCTTACTCTAGAAAAAGTGGAGTTGTTTATAAAATAAGGTGTACAGATTACTATTAACCTTTGAAATCATAGCTATCTTGACTTTCTCTTTGGTGAACAGTGAAGTACTATTTCTGACATAAATAAAACCTCTCCCAATACTAATCAACATGTAATTCAAATAAACCAAAAATATATTAATATACTACACAATAAAGGAATTACACAGAATTTACATCCCAAGAAAGTGCATCCCTTCATGCTTGGGGGGAAAAGGAACACTTGCTTCAAGAGTCATGGCCAGAATAATCAGATCTTTTCTATTCTCCACAGAATTCATTTTTAGGTATAAAATGAAGTTTTATTTCTTCTTAGTGAGAACAGAGCAGCTCAAAGTAGTTTAGAAGGCTGTCTTTTACCTTCAGGCTTTAAGACCTCCAGTCAGACTAAAACTATAAGAAAAAAGCTAGAAAAGCACAGTGGGCTGTCAGAGGACACTGCTGCTGCTGACATCGGAATTCAGAGAACATTTCCTTTTTGCTTTTCAGACATTAAGACATTCAAGAGTTTCTCACAGATATGCTACTGACAAGGAAGTAGGCTGAACTAGTGAAACCTTTTAACTTCTTCATAGTCTTTTGTAAAATAGCTCAGGTTGGGGGAGTGTCTGGGTTTTCGTATTCCCATTCTAAGTATTTTTTCTCTCAAGGATAGACTAGAAGTCTGATGCTGATTTACAGCTTGATACAAAGTTAAACACCTCTGACATCATAATTACACAGTATCAATCAAAATTAGTACCATTGCATTTAATTCATTAACTACTCTGCTGCCATGTCAACAGGAGTCAATTACTGGAATTCTTAACATTTTTCTCAAAAGTGGTAGTGAAACAAAATTTCATTTAAATTAATTTAACGGAAAAAGGCTTCTTCTGATGTTCACAAAATCATTCTCCTTAATTAAGTCACAACTCGGCCTGATTATTCACAACCACCATGGCTTAGAGACTTCCATGCTGAGGCCAGTTTCTCTAGTTTTTCTACAGTGTGACTGTCATAGCATACAAATGGCTTAATGTTTACCTTTACTAACTGCAAATTCTACAAGTAAAATACCTACACAAAGAGGATGCTGCCAAATTGAAAGAGCTCCTTGTCTATGAACTAATGCCTTCATCCAGACTTGGACTAACTGAAGTGAAACATCGACTTTGCAGAGCACAACCATGAAATTCTGAACTTTGGAGTTATTCCTGACAACAGTAAGCACTTTAATACAAGGAATGCAAATCCATCAGTTTGTAACAAAGAAAACCATCAACAAATACAAAAAGTCCACTTTTCCCCCCTTACATTAGGTAATGACCCATCCCTCATACTAATATTACCTCTTTAAAAGTTAGGTTTTCTCTTCACAGAAGTTATTCTATTACTTTTCAGTCTAGTTGTCACAGCTAAGCTATGAAAGGATAGGATTTTACACTGTAGAATGAGTTACTGCTGCCAAAGAAAGAACTAATAACGTGTCTACAACAGAAAATACTGAAGAAATATTTAGAAAGGGCAAATTCAGTACAGAATTTGCACATTCACAATCTGAAAACTCACTGCTTTTCAATTTTGCTTTCCCATCCCTCCCCCCATGTAATTTTAATCCATATGTCCACTGTTAAAAGAAGAACTGAGCTGGTGTCTCAACTGATTTTAGAATTTTAAAGCTGTCTGTCAATAAAAAAAGAGGAAGCACCATAGAGAATATGCTGCTGCTAGGATGCTTTCACAGGCTGATACGTGTTCCAAGTGCCTAGCAGATAAGGTACACATGACTGAATTAAAAGTAAAGAAGGGGAAACCAAGGCAAGAGAAGGACAATGAGTTGCCAGGGTCATCCAGCAGCCAAGTGTTCATCAAAAGTATTGGTCTTCCAACTTCTAGCACCCATGGCTAAGGCCAATGATGACTTCTCTTTAAATGAAGGCTTTTTAGCAACACTTTGCTAAACTGATAATACACAAAATTTGAGCAAAAACATTAGCTACACAAATTAGGTGTCCAAAGCAAGAAGGCAAAAGAACTGCCCAACAGAGAACAAAGTAAGAGCCATGAAGTGCCATCACTGAAGATGTGTCACCAAACAACACATGAAATCACATTTGCCCCATATCTTTCACAACATACTGGAATATTGCAGAAGCTACTTGACCCTTTACTACAAAAGGCATTTAAGCCAGGAACATCCAAATGTAGATTCTGGTTAAGTGCATTTGTGCTTTGAGCATCACTTCTATAAGCCTCCAGTGCCCTTCACAGCACACCAGAAACATACACCTGCTACACAAGGAAGCTTCCGTAAAAAGTTGTATAGATGCTTACTGCCTGCAAAATTCACTAAAAGAGGTATTAACTACATACTGTAGTTTCAAAATATGCAAGATAATATGAAAAATTCCACTGTTAAGAAGAATTTATTGTCTTCAAAAGCTTTGAAACTCTGTCAAACTGAAAATCCTAGTAATCTGTAAGTTTCACACTCCATAAATTGTATCTTCTATCCCCAATTGAAATTTGAACTATAATAACACTTCTTTAGCTAGAAAGCTTTTTGCACATGTAACCAAACTTCTGCTCTGCTATGTTACAAGCCTCCATTCAAGGGGAAAAAAAATTATCTACAGGGCCTTTGAGATAAAGCAGAACTCATTATTTCCATCCTACTGAAAAAGCCAAAAGTAAGATATTCAAGATATTCTCTCCTGCATTTCACAGAAACTGATATTCTGTTATTTTATAAGACACAAGCACCTTACAGCTCCATTCCCATTTGATTCACTTGCCAGACTTGGTCATTTCCATTAGAGTAGAGGTTTCTCTGCCCATTCAAGGACCTTCATGCTTTTTGCCAGATTAAGATAAAATTTAAAAGGATTCTTTGTTTCCCCAGGAAAACTGCAAACTATATTGTACTCTTGTCACTAGACAACTCATTTATACATGTTCCAAGATATGAAATATTTCACAGTTGTCCTCTTGGTCATACAATGCTTCAGGAAACAAGGAAAAGTGTTCTTCTGTCTGCTTAGACAGTATCAATATTATTACAGCTTACATTTAAAAAGTTTTGTAAAGAATTTATTGAAAACAGGCAGTCTAGCAATTTGACCACATGTCTAAAGCTCTGCATAATTCAAACAAGCAATTTTACTTGTCTGCTTTGCAATTTTCCTATTAATGAAAATAATATTTACCTCACAGGGGGTCAGAACGATTAATTTCCATGAAGAGCCTGAATCTAAAGCAGAGCATAATTTGATAGATCTCCAAGGAGAAAGGGTAAAAGAAAAACAAATTAGATTTTATACTCTGTTTCAAATGAGAAAATACATGAATTGCAGCAGAAGCAGCTACAGAATATTAGTAAAATTAAAAAAAGAAAACTCAGTGCTAATATAATTTTTCTCAAACCACATACCCAGCCATGAACAGCAGAAACCTCTTCAATGCCAGATTTTTATCTGAACATACAAGTTTTGGAATCTGCCTTGATCCTTGTCCATTTCAAAGTCGCTGCCATTTCATTAATAAAAACAGATGTTATATTCTGAGAACTCGGGTGTTCATTTATCCGTGGGAAGAAAGAGAGGAGAATTGCAGAACGCTCTGGATGTAATACTTTTAATAAACCCAAAACAAAAGAGAAATATAAGAAATACCTTGTGAATCCAGAGACTATTATTACAGCTAACTCTTATGGATCCATGAAAGCTCATTCCCAGCTTCAAATGTTCAACTCAAGGCCAGAAAGATTACCCAGACGGTGTCAGTGGACTACACGGACCCCAGCTCTAGATCCATAACCTTCAGAAGCACCATGGGCTGAAGCTAAATGAGTAATTACAAGATGCAACACAGAAGCCAGATTAGGAGATGGAGATACAAGAAAGTCGGGGGTCTTTTGCTGTATTTTTGGACTGTAAGGGGACTAAAATAGCACATTTGTTTATCTACAAATGCAGTCAAAACACTTTGTAACTAAAACCCTTGGAGAGAAACATACTGCTGAACAATTCACAATTTTATTGTAAGAGGAATATTAGACACCCATGTTTCTAATCAAACTGCAATTCTAGGAAACGAACTAAAAAAATTATTTATATGAGAAATTAGATTATGAAAAAACAGTAAGGCTATACATTCTTAATGATGTACATGAAACACTTCCACATGACCCCAACCTGAGATTCTACACTTGAGTAATTGGTCATTCATGCTGGGGAAAAATACAACCTAGAAGTACAAGAGCAGAAGAGTGACTTAATATGACAACATACATTTGACTTCATAAAACAACAATGTAAGTTGTTGGGTTTTTTTAATTTAGATGTAGAAAACAAAGTTTATTTTTACTTTACAAATAGATACTCTCTAAGGAAAGGTTCTCTAGTGTTATAAACTGCAGACCTCCAGCACCAGGCCAGTGTGATTGACCAAAAATTACACAAGTTCCAGAAGCTACCGTTAGATGTTAGCCTAAAACTAAAAAGGGTGTGTGGAGAACACAACACTGCAATAAGGGAGTCTGTGTTTTATTCCAAGCCACAGAACCACTGAGGAGGAGGTGCAAACACCTCCACCAGCAGCTGCACTCCTCCAGAAGACAGTCATGTTTGTTTTCAACAGCTCAGCTCAGCCACAGAAGACCCTGATTCACCCAGCCAGAAGCACCCACTATCCACATCCAGTTCTTTATCCAATACACTCTGTGTGTCAGAGATTTCCATTAAAGAGAAAACTCTAATCTTATGCCAGGCTAAAAATTTCAAAAGTAAAAGGAGAATTAGTAAGAGAAGCGTAAAACCCATATATACTGCAAATGAACATTCCTTTTCCAGTAATTTCATGATCCAAATAGCATCTTCTACTTTAGTCCATTTGAGTCATAATCCACCACAGTCAAGAATCCACAGGAACATATGAATTCTTCATCTGCTTCCCTATATCCTTTAGTGCAGAACATAAACACACTTCTAAGTAAAGGCTTTGAGAAGAGCCTGAGCGGTTCATCCAAACAAGCATGCCAGCAAAGGTTTATATTCCACCCACTGAATGTAAAAATAAACAGTAGCTATAAATCTTAAGGAAAAAACATTAACACATTTTCCTTTAATTTTTCATAGAAGTATTTGTTCATTCACATCCAACAACTGCAAAGTTGCACAACTCAGTGACCTACAGTAACAGGAGAGTTAGATATCAATGTTGTTAGGCAGAAGTTACAAACTCCACGTGACATTCTTTCAAATACGTAGATAAAGGAACGTCTCCAGCAAAATAAGTCATTCTCTTACACTAAATAATAAGAAACCCGAAGTCAAATAATCATTCTGAAATACCGTCCACATCATTCTTATCAAAAAAAAAAGCTTTCCTGCATGCCTGAAGTAAAAATCCAACAATCTTTACTTAATTTTTTTTCCATTACAAGAGAACATGCAGACAAAGCTTCAAACTGCTTTACAAATAGAAAAATGTAAAAAAGCTCATCTCAGATGCACTGTGGCCATTTAAATTACCTAACAGCATTTTGTTTTCCCCATACATTTGGAGACCCACTATGGCAATCCATAGGGTTATATGATGCTATTGACAGTGTCTGCAAGGAGCCTATGGCAGGTCTGAAATTATTTTTATCCAGTCTTAACAATATGACAGCATCATTACTACAAATGCACAATGATTGGCTTCTAATAGGCTTAGGAAAAGCATGGGAAAGAAAACATTACTAATGCATTACATGGAATTGAAAAAATTTAGAGCAAGAACATGGGGCACAAGCACAGTTTTAACAAATCCTACTTATATAAAAACCCCAGACATACCATAAGTGTCAGCCAATTTCAGAAACATCCTATTAAGGCCATACAGGGCCAGTTAAGCACATTATAAAGCACATATATGCTTCTGGCAGGGGAGGGGCAGAGCTCTCCTCCCTCTCTGGGAGTGTTGGCTTTCAGCAGAATTGATCCCTCGACTCAGCCCACCCTGCAACTGTACACATCTGTAAGTACAGGAGGTAGAAAGGAGCAGCCAGGCTGGAGGAGGACAAAAGCACCATGTGCCCTTCCAGGGGCTACATGGGTTTGTGCCAGGCTGGTGTAGCTGTCCCCAACACCCAGAACTTCCCAGGCAAAAAGTTCTCTATTTTACTAGGAAAATACAGCTTCCATTGCATACTGCTAAAACAGCAACTGTGAAGAGAGGGCTGAGCTCCAAGACACACTAATGAAAAATCTCATCTTATTGGCCTTACTAGTTACCTCAGACTACTGTTCGTCACTTTGAGGGAAAAAAACCACCTGATAATCAGCTGAAATACCAATTTTATCAGGTACAAGCATACTTAAAAATCTTTTCATACGCTCCAAAATTAGGCTTGGATGCACTTTTGACTCTTATTCCAAGAGATTCAGCAGAAACATTTGAAAAAAATATAGCAGGTGACTGAGGTAAAGGGAATTGAAGATGTGCTTCTGCACCCCTAATGTCCCATACACTGGAGACAATTCAAGCCCAGACTGGGGCACTGTGTTAATGGACTTTTTCCATCCATATGTATTGCAGATTCATAGAGTATCCTGAGTTGGAAGGGACATACAAGGATCATTCAAATCCAAGTCCTGGCCCTGCACAGGACATCCCAAAAATCACACCCTGTGCCTGAGAGCATTGACCAAACACTGCTTGAACTCTGTCAGGATGGTGCTGTGACCATTGCCCTGGAGTGGGAGCCTGTTCCAGTGAAGAACCTTTTCCTGATATCCAACCTAAATCTCTCCTAGCATAGCTTCATATCATTCCCTTGGATCCTGCTACTGGGCACCAGAGAGAAGAGCTCAGTACCTCTCCTGAGAAGTCATGGACTGCAATGAGGTCTCCCCTCAGTCTTCTCCAGGCCTAATAAGCCAATTGACTCAAACTGCTTCTTATATGGCTCTCCCTCTAGACACTTCATCTTCGTAGCCCTCCTTTGGACGCTCCCTTATAGCTTTGCATCTTTTTTATACTGTGCCCAAAACAGCACACACCCCTCCCTTGCCCAGCTGTGCCTGATTCCCCCAGGACAGGGTTGGCCCTCCTGGCTGCCAGGGCACTGCTGACTCATATCCAAACTTGCCAACAAGCAGGACCCCCAGGTTCCTCTCCACAATGCTGCTCTCCAGCCTCTCATTCCCCTGTCTGTCTGTACATCCAGAGTTGCCCCATCCTGGATGCAGAATCCAGCACTTTTCTTTGTTAAAACTTCATCCATTTGGTGATTGCCCAGCCCTGTGATTTGTTCTGGTCTCTCTGCAGGACCTCTCTGTCTTCAAGGAATCAACAGCATCATCAGCCAGCTTACTCAGTATGCCTTTGAGTCCTACGTCCAAGTCATTTTTTAAGATGTTGAAAAGAACTAGGCCTAAAATGGAGCTCTGCAGAACCCCACTAGTGACTGGTCACCAACTTGATGTTACCCCATTTCCTATGTAACCCTTCTCATTTTATAGACACCACAGAACTGCCCAGCTTCAACTCCAGTTGAGCCTTGGTCACATGAATTTTCTCCCCACAGTGGCAAGCAGCCTCTCTGTATTCCTCCCACGACAGCAGACTTTGCTTCCACTGGACATACATTTTACTTTTTTACCTGAACTCTTATACAAGATCCCTGTTCAGCCAAGCCAACCTTCCACATTGTCTGCTTGATTTCCAACATTAAAAAAAAAACCACTGAACTAATTTTTAAGAAAGATCAGAAATTATAATCTAGCAATTACATAGAAGAACAATTTCCAGCTCAGTTTCAAAAATTTGGAGAACACAGCATGTTAAACCAAAAGATGTTTGGGCTCCAAAATAAAGAGATCCACCATCCCATATCTCACTTCAGTGTCTGGGTACAGAACAATTAGCAGTTCCAGTTTGGGCTTAGTCAACACAAACAGAAAGGTTATACCTGAGAAGGAAATGTTTGCAAAACTAAACCCATGTATTTTTACGCTGTTTCAGAGGGCACTACATACTTGGTTAAGATGATGGCCTAAAAGGACTTCACCATCACCAGGGTCTTAAGCACCACAGCCACGTAAAGTCGAAGTGCTAAGGAAGCAATTCCACTGCACAGGGAGGACACCACCCAACAAACCCATATGCAGCACAGGATTGCAATCACTGTGTTCACACAGTACTCTAAGATGTGTACATTTTTAACACATTTTTAAGAATTTTACAAACATTCTCTGCAGACAGATTGGTTGCACACTGAACACCCAAAATAACTGGTAAGATACCCGAGAACAGCTGTCAGTAATAACACAAAGCTCACTCTAGAGGAGAATGGACTCCTATCATGCTGCTCACTCACTTCTTTCCTTACAGTGCAACAGAGTCTCAATTTACAGTCTTAGGTTGCCTTCAACACCAATATACCTTGATCATAAGTATTCCTCACACTTCGCTGGCTTTTTGAAATATTTGGGTTTTTAACATAGCCCAAGTAAGGGCCTTTCCTCATATCTAGACTCAACACATGAAAAGCTCTCCTATCACCAACCTCAAAACAAAACACACCTGTTACCTGAAGGCACTTTTCCAGATAGGAGTGTTTGCTTTTACCCCAAAGAATGCTCCTTGTCATCCCTGCACCAGGCAGCAGATTGCAGACAGTTTTGCAGAGGAGAGGACAGGAATATCAACACTATACAAGGCTCCAAAGGAAAACTACCTTCACCAAAGCCACCAGGATAGTGAATGCTCACAGACTCACTCTTCTCACTCAAGCACATCACATTTTGCATTAAACAAGTCACAAAAATAAATTCCAATATGTTGCAAATCAAATCTTAACTAACCGTGCATTGAAAGAGGAACACTATTGGAGTACATAGAAAAGGATCATTTCAGGGGGTAAAAAAGCTGTAATCTAAAAACATCAGATGTAAATAATGTCAGTGTAACAAAAAAAAAAATACCCCTTGAAAATAAAGGTAGTCTACAACAACAAAAAACCCCTTCAGATTCATGATTTCACCACTGAACACAAGTCCTGAAACCTTTCCTCCTTAAACACACTCAGTGTAATGGAAGACTAATTTGGCTGTATGGTAATTAACACAAAATAACTCTGATTATTAAGAAAACATTATAGGAACTCTCCTCTTAGAAACTGTCTACCTGCATCTGTGTGCTGTGTTTACATTTCATTTTCCATCAAGCCAAATTCTGGTTTACAGTCACTAATTTGCCAAAAATTATGCATAGATCTGGAAAGGGGGAAAAATGAGAGAACAGCAAGATGCCAGACCCATTACTTAATGAAATTACTGGCTAAAGCCTAGTCACTTTTAACAAAATTCCTTGTGGACTTCGAGAAGCTTATAAACACATCCTAAGGATTTCCAACAATTTACCTTAAACTACAGTAGTTAATATTTTGTTAAGCATACTTCTATTCAAAGCACAAATATCACAGTGCAAGACTCAAAGGGACCTTTTTTGCAGCTGTATTTTCATTAGGCTTATTTCACAAACCATTTGTTTCTCAGTAAAACACATACATAATGGGGTAGTTGCCCTTAAACAAGCTCAAGTAAAAGGTTCTACCTTCCTCCTCTTTCCTTTCAGGCCTTAATTGGCAGATGGTCAAGAGGATGTTTATAGTAATAGAGGATGTTTATTAACCAACTTTCATAGGTTAGAGAAGCTGGTGCCTTAATAAAAACATTTAACAATGCCTTTTAGTAACCAAAGTACTCAAAATGCATTCAAATAATTCCATTTTAAAAATACTTTGGAAATAATGATCCTGAACTCACATGTGCAAAGCTGATTCTAAATCCGTGAAATACAACCTTCTTTCAATCTCTGTCATATTTAAACATTCTTTTAATTCACAGCAAGTTCCAACAATTCTTATTCAGTTAACAGTTTCCAGCAACTCACAGGTTTGAGAATGAAACATTTAAGAATTCCTGGTTGTCCTCAGAGTACAATTTTGATTAAATATCCTCTTCTTTTTACCAAACTTTCACTATGTCCTTAACTTATTAACCAGTTCACAAGTCAGACCTGCATAAAATTTACCCAGCTAACCACAGAAAGACAAAAGCTATGTTAGTATACTGGATTTGCATGGATTACAAGCCAGGACTAATCCATACTCAATGTGTAACTTCCTTACTGGGGTCTTCAAACATTCCCCCTTATCACCCTTTTGTGAAACAAAAATGACGCCACTTTAGAGACATAAATGAGGTCAGGCAAAGTGACGGTCAGAGGCACCCACTGGGCATCCATGGGGTTGTCAGGGCCTCCTTAAGGCAGCCAACCCATAGCCCATGACCACATTCCTCCTGGAAGAAGCAGGAGCTGCAGAGGGCAGGAGTCTTGGCTTTTTCCACTCTCTCAGCCCTTCCATGTTCTGTTATCAATTGCCAGCTGATGACCTGGTGAACCAGATCAGGAGAGCCAGTTCAACTGGAACCTGACACATCTTCTCTGGAAGGTTAGCTCTGACACAAAAAGCAATTTCCACTCAAGTCTGATGAATGCCTCTCACAATTCCCAGACCAATATGGGAAACTGCAGAGGATTACAAGACCTCAGTTTTCTGAGTAAATTCAGACTGGATTAAAACAGGCCAGGGAACTACAATATTAAATATCTACATTTCTGTATGTCTTTTTCCAAAGCCTCTCTTCCTCTTGAGCATCTTTACTGTCTTATGTCCAGTGCTGACTAAACCACCAAAGTGAATTTGGCTTTCAAACAAAATCCTCTTCCATCACACCACCAGGGCCTCATCCAGCACATCCAACCATTAAATCAGTGCCTAACAGAAATGCACCTCACGCAGAACAAGAGTGTGATGCACATCACTCAATCAATACAGACACTGCTAGTTCAGAATTCAGGAACGGGGTGATAATACTGGTTATAAAGGGTAAATGAGCATTTCTCAGATTTGACACAGTGTAATTGATTCCCTCCACCACCCGTACTTTTTCTTTTAATCAGTAGATCCAGGAACTGTAACCTAAGAACTTAGTATGCACTAACCCAACCATTCACAAAATGACTGCTCACAAAACTGTGTACTGAAGACTTTCACCTTTAGAATAGACATTAAATTGTATTTTAGCTCCTAAAAGCACCTAAATATTAAAAACATAGTCCCGTACATGCTTTGTAGTAACAGTACTTATCTCTAAAAGGAAACTTCTAAATAACTTCTAAGCTTAATATTACTTCTAAAATAAAAATAACATCTATAGAAAGCTACCAAATAATGATACAGGTGACATGTTTAGCAACTCTCAAATTGGACTCTAAGTATAGTTGTTACACATATACAGCACACTAATTGCAATTACCTAATACATTTTGCTCTAGGGAACAAATTCATGTTTTTAAAACATGGGAAATCAAAAGCTTATTAAGGATTTTTAATTGTCTGTGACCTAGACAAGATAAGTAGTATACTGCTCACTGGGTATCATTCTTACTGACTGAAATACCAGTAATTTCCCTGTGGACCAAAGCAGATCTTATCAAATGACTGCTATGCCCTGAAGAGGTCATAAATTAGTAATGGTATGCAGTGACTTGATACCATATAAGGGGAGAAGGAAGGTGGAAAAAGAACACACATTATATCAATGAATTGCAACTCGCTTCTGAACAGTGTGCCAGCAAAGGACAGGTGAAACAGGCAAATGACTTGCAGGCTCCCCCGGGAAGACACACAGCTCTTCAAAGAAAGTTTCCATGCAAGTCACATCATGTCAACCCCCTAGTATATAAAAGACATGATGAGTTCTGAAGTTAGTGACAGCAGGTTACATCTTTTAAAGACTGACTTGGTTTTACAAAGGGAACCAAATATCTGTACATTTTAAGCCTTGTAAAATAAAGAATTGAGAGCACAGCTACAACAGCAATACAGATACAGAACGCCACCTTGGCAGCAGATGTACTATATCAGAGATACAGAAATCTGAAATACATTCCATGGATCAAAATACATACTCCTGCATTATGTTACTCCAATGGTAGGTGTTCACAGCATCTTACTCCAGCACAACTGGCCAGGACAGAGAACTAAATTCCAGGAAACAGGAAGGGACTGTACATCACTCCGACAGAAGGGATACTTTGGGGCACACTAATATGAAAACTACTTTAAAGAAATCATCTAAGAAACAAGACTTTAAAAGATATACAAAATGTGACCACTGTGATAGAAGTTACAATTCCAGAATAATTAAGAAAAATAAATAGGTGTATTTTAGGTGCAAAAGCTGTAGCACATACAAAATAAACTGATTCCCAAATCTTCGCATTTTTCCATCTCATTGCTTATGCTTCCAAACTTTTTTCCAAATGTTTCATATCCAGTGCTTGCTGATGAAACAGCATTTGCATTATTGTGATGTCAGGGCAAGAAATGCAAGGATTTAGTGCCAAGGGACTGTACCAAGCACAAGAAGACACCAGAGGAGCTCTGTAAATTCAAATATAAACATTGCCAAGGAAATCCATGTATGCTGTTCTGGTTGCTTGCTGTTGGCAAGAAGAATGCTTGCCCTTCATGCCAAGCCACAGGCTGCAGCTCAGCTGTGCTCTCAGGCCTTGCTGGAGGTGAAGCACTCAGTACAACTTGCAGGAAGAACATGATCTAAGTCACTGTTCTGGAACAATGATGTTTCATTCAGATACCCTTTATTTACATTTGTAAACCCACAAAAATATTTATACACAAGATGCTGATGAGTCAGTCCAGAAATAGTGGATTATTTCCAGTTCAGATTCTGCAGACATTTCATTCACAGCTCTCATTTGTGCCCGTGGCCATTCCACATGGCCATTGCTGCACAAATCTATTTACACCAGCCGAGCTATTCTCGCCACCTTTCAAACCACAGATTGGTCAACTACCAGTTCACCACTGAAAAAGTCAGGTTTCTTCCTACATTATTTTATTTCTGAGATGCAAAGAAATTATTTATAAATAAAAGGGCTTTTCTCCAATCCCCCTCCCCCCTAGGTTTTTTTTTTTTCACATAACCAAAATTTCATTACATTGACTTAAATCCATGTTCATATCTAGTTTTATCAGATTTCCTCAAAAGTAAATAAAACACACAATGCATTGTCCTTTTTACCTATAGAATGAAATAGAAGCATTCAGAAAGTGATCAATTTCTGAAGGGCATTGTAGGACATTGCTGCAGCTCATTTATGGTTTCCTTGTGAAGGGAAGGTGAAAGAAGGGAAATAATTATTTGAATTCTCATGGAATCTGATCAGTTTGACTCAGCTATGTGCATTAATTCAGGCATTACTGTCAAAGTAAGGAGAAAGGCTAAATATCAGCAAAAAGTTAAATCACACAAAATTATTTTGTTATCAGGCTGATTGTGTCATTTTCATCTTTAATCAGAAATGTACAATAAATTAATTCAAAATGCATCCTTCTACCACGCAGACAAAACCAATAATATTCCTAACCCCAAATTCCAAACAAAAGGGCATTAGAGGAGCTGGTTATTTTGGTCTTTCCTCCCACAAGCTAAGCAGAAAAATTGTAAAACTACAACAGAATGCTAAACCATAACAGCAAACACTGGATTCAGTGGACTTTGCAAGCAACCATAGTTAGATGTCAGATCTTGAGAGCCTACAGGAAACGAACACAAAACATACAAATATACAAATAACACAAGAGTTGAGTAAAGAAAGAAACAGAAATTATCATTTCTAATTAAGCAGAGATAACTGGGGACTCTGGTAAGCAGTGAGAGTTAAGAATTTAACATGGAATTCTAGTTATGTTGACTAATACAAAGAAACTCGACAAGTCACCCTCCCTGGTTTTAGACAACTGCAGGAAGGCAAGAGGTGCATCTACCAAAATTACTTCTAGTTGTGTAAGACTCATATCCATATCACTGGAGCTTTCCACCTACTATACTGATCTTGCTGCTACCCACCAAGCCACTGAAGTGAATATTGCAATGTAAGCTGAGCAGGAGTATCTTAAACATAACATAAGAAAGAGACAAGAAGTGCAAAGAAACAATTCTGCAAACCAAGCTCAAGGAAGAAAATCTTATCCGGTCTCAAGAGAGCAGCTGGAGTTTAAAGATCAACTATTTTGGTACACTGGAATGTTTCCATAAACACCTTTCTTTGAAACAACTGTCTGACCTTTCTTTGCCTCCAACTCATAACCTGCTACATGCTGTCACCTTAAGAGGTACTCTGAGATCAGAGAAAAGAGGACAAGTCTGGAAAAAGCAGGTTCAGCTGAAGCAAGCTGGAAAACAGTACACAGAGACAGCCACTTGCTAAGTAATGCTAAAGGTGACAAAATCATAGATAAATTCTCCTGCATTTAAGAAAGTGCTTGTAAAAGGTACACCCCAAGAAACAACAACTACCTTTATAAAAGGTAACGTTTCCATGTCTTGTGAGAAAATGATTTGCACTATGAAAAGCTTTGTACTAAACCTCTGATAGAGGCAAAATAACAACAAGAGTTGCACAGCATTCACATCTGAACATAATTAAAGGTTCTTGTAGGGTTTTGGCTTTTGTGGCTGGAAGAACTGGTCACTCAGTTTATGCAAGATTAAAACGAAATAAGAGCCTCAGGTACAGATAACCTCATAACCTCCTGCTTTGCAACAAGGGAAGCCAGTGCCACAAGAGGCTTGCCAGTTGTTCTTCACAGTCTCAATAATGTCTCAAAACCTGAATAGAACAAGCTGCTAGCAGTTCTCAAGCTGGCTTCCTCAAACAGAACATATTCAAGTAATTTTTCATTGCTGAAACTTTAGGTAACAATGCTACCACCACTTTAAAACATAATACAATGAAAATTTTTAAAAAGAGTAGTCCTCCCAAATGCTTGAGTAATTTAACTTACAGGAATACTCTTGCTGAAGTTAACTGGACTGCTCACACATTAAGTGCCCTCATGTTGTTACAACTGGGAACTAACTCTATCCTCAAAGCAGGTAAGTCTTAGGGGAAAAAAGTACTTTCAGTAACTCCTTCATAATCTTAAAACAAGTCAGTTGAGGAAAAAAAAATATCCAAAATGGAACACATCCTTGCAATATCCCATCTGCTCATCCATTACTCTTGCACAAGTTAACTCATTCATATTAGCAAATTTTAAAAGATGACCACAAAATTATTATACTGGAGGTTGGACATGTAAGTGTGTACTGTGCAAAACACATCCCAACCCCCTCACAAAAACACCTGCAAATCAATAGACGATAGGCAACTATATATATATATGTATATATCTCCAACTTGAGAAAACCCTCACCAAGTTTTATTTGGCAAACCTGGTCATGGATATTGTCAGGAACACATCTTTAACACATTCATCATTCCTAATACATTGTACTAGTTATTCCTGGCTTGTAATTCTAGCTAAGTTTTGCTGCTGACTCTTAAGACAAAATTAAAATTTCTGCTATAAGTCAGAACATATTTTTAGAACAGATTAATTATTTTTCCTGTTTGCCAAATCAAAGCATCTTTGCTTTTGGTGAGCCCCAAATAATTATAATATTATCAAATATTAGGAATTTAGAATGACTTCAGGATACTCTACTGGGGAAATGCTACCTGAGGAAAAGGCTGCCATTTTATAGCTAGAAATCAATCAAATAGAGCTCCAGAGTTCTTCCTCTTTTCTCCACCTTTACTTACATTGTACTAGCACAATGGTATTTAGTCACAGACAAGAAGTGGTATCAGAGAGGTAGCCAAAAGCATATTTGCAAGACAAAGTCACATTCACAAAATTAACTATTTCAGGTAAACAGCAATGTATCAACAGGTGTGCAAGGAATAAAAGAAAGGCATTTATCTGCAACAAAACTGCAATGTTCTTTCTGCATTACCAGCATGATGGAATACATAATCAGCCATTCCCTCAGTACTAATGAGCTCTGTATAATACATAAAAAATATTCCCAAGATGTCCCAATTCTGTAAGCAGGAGGAGATTGCACAAGTTATCTAAAGAAATCTATGTTGTGTAGTACGATTCACAACTGTGGCTCTACTGGAAAACATTTTCTGTTGGAAAACACTTTGAGCATAAAACCTACCTTTTCAATTTTTTATGCTGTTTTGTTAAACCTAGAGCAAGAACACAAAGTCTCTTTTGACTTGAAGGTGTATTTTCAATATAATCTGCTTTCAATTTTTTCAAATGAGAAATGCTGAAATGAGAAATACACTGATTTCAGCTACTTCATGTAAAACATTGGTGGAAACCCTGTCCCAATCCTAATTCAAAAAACCCGCATCTCAGGCATATTGTTTTGTTTTCTTTTATAAGTGTAAGGTTTTGCAAAAAAATACTAGAAAGTAAACGAATTGGAAATGAAAAACTCACAGTGCAGTCCAGGGAAAACATCACATCACCCTGTCTAAAAAAGAGCTTATGGTGGGTTTTTCATGAGAGGCTGAAACCTTCTAACTTGTTTTGCCAATAAAACAGAGCTCTTTTAACTGTTAACCAACAAACAAAGGAACATCCCTTTGCCATCCAAATCTCTCCTGGCTGACCTTAGAAATCCACCGGTTATACCAGTCCAAATAAGCACTGATCTTTTTTGTGTGAAAACAACTTTTCCATTCCTCTCAAGTAAGATGAAATTTATCAATAAACAGCCTATTTTCAGTGATGTCAAACTGCTGCTGATCTCAGGTGTATATTCAGAGACAAGTACTGGCCTGCCAGTGTGGCTAACACAGTCTCACTGGGATCACCAGGGCAGCTATTCGCCGTGGCTCTCGTATACACAGCTGCACCTCTTCCTCCTCCCTCCTAGCTGGAAGCTACATCCAGCCCTGCAAAAAAAAGATTCAGCTAAATGTCACCGTCATTAACATTCTGAAGTTTGGGCTTGCTTTTTTGTTTTGGGATATTTTATCCTGGTAATTGATTCCAGACTTTCCATTTGTAGAAGATAACTACAGTTTCCTTTTCAGTCCTGTGATCAAGGCAGCTAAGAGTACAAACAGATGAGCTGGGAGATAATTCTTCTATTCTAAGATAAACTAATGAAACATCATGAGTAGGAGTTATAAACCCCAGATACTCCCTCAGCATACACCCTGGGTGTGTCCATCACATCAATCAGACCTGGCACTCCCTATGGTTGCAGTTCAAATTCATGAACAAAATTTTTGCGGTTGGACAGAAATGAAGAAATAGAGACTGCAATACTCATTTTTCTCACATGACCCCTGGAAGATTTTGTAGCAAGACAGAGCTGTAGGATATGGTGCATGAGTGCTCCCAACAACTGCACCAGAAGAAATTCCTTCCAGTACACTCCAGCAGTGAAACATGCAGGACATGGATCTAATACTGGTTTTGTATTTTCAGACCTTGATTTTCAAATAACCAGTATTTGAATGAACTCATACCCCATCCACTTAGCATGGAACCTATTGAGTATGTTTTAGAGTAAACAGTTGAGTCACTGAAATCATCACATTCCTTGAGATATTGTGCATTCCAAACTCCCTTCCTGTCCATGAGAAAAAAGCAAACAAGTCAAAGAGATGAATAAATATAACTTGGGCCAAAAATAAACCCAGGCCTAAATATCAAGTGACGGTATTTCACTCTCCCGTTAAAAAGGATTTCTCTCAGAATGGAGATTTAAATACATATTAAAAGATAATTGCTGTGGTCCTTCTAACATCCTTTATATCAAAATACTTACATCACTATATATATGAGAATTCTAGTGATCAAACTACAAAAACACAAGTACTGGAAATAAGCCAATAGATTTGAAACGTGATAACCCAAAAAGCAGACAAGGTAATGCTAAATAGAATGAAGCCTTCAACTTCATACTCTTTCCGTGTTATCACACATATGATATGATGGTTTTAGCTCCTGTATCAGTCATGTTTTTGTCCCCCATTCTCAGAAACCATGTTTTTCTTCACTTAAGAGTAACATATGTGAGACCTTATTTTGCTCAGTCACAACCCTATGACCATTCTGCCATACTGTTGTAGATTTCCTTCTCCTGTGGGCATTTCTGCATCACTCTGAAGAGGCCTTCCAGAGCAGTAAGTAAACTTAACTTCTGCCTGTGTTATTGCAGTGTTTAATCCCTTGTAACAATTAGTAAGAGAGAACACACACCTGGAGAAAAAAATGCACACATAGACTGCAGAGGAAACAATAACAGCATTCACTGAAAAGAATGACAAAATGCTTTGAAATTACAGAACTCTTTTAGAAAAAGATCTACAATCAGCTACTTTAAATTATAAAGACAAGCGGGGTTTGGAGATACTAAAGAAAAGGGACAGTTTCTGTGGTTTGGTCTTCATGAAGTCTTCACAGTAAGAAACTGTTGAGAATAGGGAAGAATTGACAGTTTTGAGAATTGCCACATTTGGAAAATGACAAAACCTCTCATTCAAGGGGGGAGCATAGGGATAAAAAAATCAAACTGAAGAGTATTTTAAATTTCAGACATCCTGTTTTTATGAAAAAATATATAGTAATCAGATAGTTTTACCTACTAAATGACCAATTAACAGTTAAAGATTTAATTACCAGACAAACTTCTTTAAATTTACTGTCTACATCTCTGGCTTCCAAAACCACACAAATAGATGGGAATGCAGAGCCCATTACTGCAAGCTTAATCAATCTATAGAATGTGGACTATAAAAACTTTGCAATACTGAATTGAAGAGGTTTCCCACAGTACTTGTAAAAGAGAAGTTCTAGAAATGAGGTAAAGATATGATTAAAGCTTCTTGGTTATAGACAGTCAGGTTCTTTCACCTTGTAATCGAGGCCTGAATTGAGGCTTGGACACCCACATCTGGTCACACAGGAGATCTGCTCTCTCTCATGACTTAAGTTTCAAAGTTTCAGAGCCCCACATGTTTCCTGGACTACAATTTTTCCCCACTATTAGCTAATACCTCCCTAGAACTACTAACATTAAATTTACTGCCAAATTAAATATTGTTCCTCAGCTCAACAACTTCCCTTCTCTTTGAATATCTCTTGGCTGTTACCATTGACACGGTCACACTTACACAGCTCTGCAACCTAGACAGTCTTTACTATTCTCTGTTGCAGAGGATACAAAGTCTTTACTATTCTCCTCTGTTGCAAGGGCCCAGTTTACACACAAGAATAACACCAAACATGAAGAATCAGATGCGACTTTTACCATTAGGCTAAGGTTAAGAATAGCATTGTGTTGGGGTAACCTTCAACCTGAGCATTATAAACATCAAAGAACTGGATGCATGTCAAACAGCAGAATGGTTCTACAATTTACTGAGAGTCCTTTTCTTCTAACCAACAGACAACTCCTGCTGGGTGGGAACATCCACCAGTCTTGCCATTCCTCAACAAAGTACAACCCAAAGCAAGAAGCATGACCTACTAAAAGTAGGTCTCAACAGAGGACTTCACTGGGACACAAGAAGGAAGCCAATTACTGGGAGTTCACAGCTGGAATGCCGTGGTTTTCTGCATGCATAGTCTCCAGCAGTGTTCAATATGCTCTGACCACCAACCCAGCACACAAACTTAGCAACTTCATATTGCTCAAGGGCCCCTTTTGTTTTGTAAAGAGAAGCATACTACTACTAAATCAAGACAAATAGATTTTTCTTTTTTTATTTCCTTAAACAGTAGGCATTCCTGCCTTCCTGCAACTACTAAATTAATACTGGGAGCAGTCACCCAAGGAGTAACATGGTATTAGGACAGTGACTCTTTCCAGACACGTATACTTAGATCGAAGTTGAGGAAACATTAAATGAATAATTCAGCATATGCTTTTTGACATAAGCAGTCTTAGTTTGACTGGCTGCTCAACCGCTGTTCATTAGAAGAGACACAAGCATCCAGGAAAGTTTCTAGATGTGGTCAGATGTTAAGTATCAAAGTAAAAGACAAAAAAGGACTAGTAAATTGGGCATCTGCGAATAAAATAAAACCTATAGTCTGCATTTTCATATACCATAATAAGTAATGAATATTTTCATAATAACACATACGTTTTGCCTTACCAAAAGTAAGGAGAATATGAGGTCACAAGGAATAAAATGAGTGTTTCAGGTGAAGTGGGAAGAGTGCTGGAGCACAAGGAATCCTTAAGCTTGACAAGTCATTCCACAGGCAATCGAAAGTCAATTAATTAGTTCTCCATTATGTCTTTCCATCTGTGCATTGTTTTGTACATAAAAGGATCTGGTGTGACTTTCATTCCCAGCACTGAGCAAACCAATCAACTTTGAAGTTCAGTCCCAGCCACCTTCTCCACAACTCCCACGGATCCAAAGGTCTTCCAAACCCGAATCCCAACAAGCAATACCACAAGAGGTCCAGCACTATTCAGTTCTCATAGACCCCAAGAATCCAGAAGTCTTCATTACTCATACAGGACCAAAATGCCAAAATGAATACAAAGCAACTTGTTTCCTGGACTGGACACTAACATGGAACACACAGCTACCAGCCGCCTAGAAAGTCCGTAGAAACTTTACCCCTGGAAACAGTCAGTACTTACCTGGAAAAAGTCCTGAGCAACCCAAATTAACTTCACCACAGCACTTGACTACATGACTATTACCGGGCCTTTCAAATCATTATTCTTTTTAACATCTTAAACATACTTAATTTCAAATGTCCATATGATGGAAATATATTTTCAACAAACTAAATCTTTCTTTATACTAGCCAGATTATGAGCAAACACACGTGTAATTACGCTTAATAATCCATTTGATTTTCTTCTATCAACACTTGGAAAAATACAAATTAGACCAAAACTGTCTTAAGTTTATTGCTACAATCATTAGTTGTAAGTTTTACTACATCAATGGGTTTTCCTAGCTTAAAGTTACTGCATTTACTAACAGGTACTTTCTTCATTAGACAACACCAGTATACATCCAAAAAGCAAGACCAACATTAGATACAATTTAATTAATATAAAGTGTTGATCAAGATCTGAACAGACAAAAAGAAAATCTAGAGTTTTTACTTTCAGGCTCAAGTCATCTGATTTCTATCACAACTCATTAGAAAAGTAACCATTCCTAATTAATTCTCTCCACTTTTACTGTATTACACTTCGTCATTACCAATGAAGCACACATTCTGTAACATGCAAAACAGAACAAGACCAAAACAATTCTGGAAAGATAACTTCTGCAGTAAAGCTTTATGTCAGATGGGTACCTTACTCCAGCGCCAAAATCACAGTACTATTTCAGGATGTGACTATGAATAAAATTCTCTTTGCCTTGATGTGTCACATTTACTGTGACCATATACTTCAGCTCTAAGCCATACAAAACTGCATTTAAACTGCAAATTCATAGGAACAGCCCATCCCAGAAGATAAAGATGTTTTGACAGTATTTGCACTTTCTCTTAGATCAGATCAATGTGGTTGCTCTCAAACAAGTCTTGCAGCTGAATGAGAGAGCTGAGCAGCTTTTTCCCCCTGCTCCTAGCACCAGGAGTGTCTATTCCAGCTTGTGTAAGTTTGCTCCAAACAATCAAAATCTCCATAAAACTTCAGTACTACTAAAAAGGACCATGCACTGTTACACCAAGACTGTATAATTGCATTCTGCACTTAAAATCAAGTACAGGGGGTTGGAACTAAATGACTTTAAGGTCCCTTCCAACTCAAACCATTCTATGATTCTGCTTACAAACCAAGAAAGACTTAGGCTTTTAAGCAGTCACTGCATTAATAAAACCTGTACTAGCATAACTCATCTCCAGGTAGGCAGAAACATACTTCATGGAAAGAGATCTAATTTATGTTGCTTTTTCTTTTACTTCTGACATAGATATACATGTGTGTGTCATAATAAGGTCTGTGTGTATGTACATATGTATGTATGTGTGTGTGTGTATATATATCCCAGAATAACGAAAAAACTAAATATCCTTCCCTCCCCAGAATCAAAGCTTTACTCATTAGAACGGGAAGCACAGCAAGAGAGGGCTGTGCCACTAGCTAGAAGCATTTTGCTTTCTAAAAAAAAAAAAAAAAAAAAAAAAAAAAAAAAAAAAAAAAAAAAAAAAAAAAAAAAGCAAAACCATGTGAGATTTTGAAGAGGATCCTAACAGCAAAACTATCATGCTCTTTCTCCAAGCTGGAATAGAAGACCAGAAAAGAGACAGGATAGACATCACAAAGATTTAGAAATAATTACAATTTCAGAGTGCAAAGGTACATGGGAAATTCTGAAAACAGTCTGAAAAGGAAGTGTTCCCCATCTGTGATTCCAAGCACATTTAGATTAGCTATATAAGGCTACCTGTTGTGAAGAGACACTAGAAATAAGAAATGCTTTACTAGGGATCCTCCTAGATATCCAGAGAATGGTACAGCCATCCTAAACAACACTCAGAGTAGATGCTTTTAGCCATCAGGAGCAGCACAGAATTTCCCCTTCTACTTCATGCATCAATTATTACCTCTCTCTCTTTCCATGGCATAGCCATTTATGACCTGAACATAGAGAATGTTTGTATTTAAAAGGATCTTGTGCTGAAGGCTCATGAGAAAAATGTTTTATATTATGTCTTAAAGTTTCAAACCACTTCTTCGAGCACCAAATAAACACCACTGGTTCACCTTTTATAAATATATACCACTGCTTCCAAATCTCAAATGTATTAGCAAAACCAAAGACTCTTATTTGAAAAAGTTAATTTTACTATATAAACCTTTGTTCCCATGGGTATAAGTGAAATACATTAAACTGCCATTCCATTTGGCATTACTACCTTCACCCTGACCATTAAAGTACAGAATAGAAAGAGGAAGGATGACATGTTACTTGAGAAGATTCTTTTTATGGGGTTTTTGGTTCAAGGAAGGATTTCCTTTATGCATTCTATTTCTAAAAATCCATGAAAGGGGGCGGAAGAGCCAGTTCATCTTATTTCTTTCAGGTGTCAGCTGAAATGAGCGGAAAAATTTGCTTCCAGCTTTGCACAGCTTAGCTGGCAGGTCCAGCCCCAAGAGAGGCTTGGCTATTACTCAAATCCACCCATTGGCAATGACGTGCCCAGTGCCCCTCAATGTGTCAATGAAATACAAGAAACGCATTATGCAGTCACACCGACAAACACCAGACGGATGTGTGTGTATGAATAAATACCACACATCACAATTCTCTCTTCTGGTGAGCTACAAATTCTCATGTAACAAGTTATGCCACCTGACTGTCGAAATGCAGTCTCTGTCTTCAGCCAGCCAGGTGGTAAATTAATGCTCTGACACCCCACACCATACAGATTGCCACAAGGCGTACAAGGGTTATGTCTGAAGAGTCAGAGAGCAATTAAGTAATGTGAACACCATGCTCAGGAACAATAGCTACATGAAATACAGACTGTAGCATAAAAGTATTCAGGTTTTTTTTGTGAAACACAGCACTTAGATTTCTGGAATAACGGTATCAAAACATTCCCCATAGGATGTGAAAATTCCTTGTGATCGTGATTTTAATGCACAACACAGTAAGAATTAAACACTATTAAATACTCCTATTACCACAGCAAATTAAATAAAAATAGGACCTACTTTGCAATAGGTGCAGCAAAAACAAAGTCAGTTCCTGAGATAATTACCTAAACTACTTGTCATACTGCAAGCATTGGGCAATTAATATTGAAACTGTGCTCTCTGCCAGAGGGAAAGATGCCATATAGTTAAGGATGTACAAGTTCATCTTCTATTGTGCAATCCCTGTTTGGATTGCTTGTTTCTATCTGATCTGCACGAATTCTTTAATTATGCAGTACGCAAATCTCCATGTTTCAGTTGGTTTAATATATTGCAGTCAGAACCCAGGAATTCATCGTCTCCCTAGTAACACACACCTGATCCAGAAAAGACTCAGGCACAGCAACACAGGCAGGCAAAAGCAATTTCTGGAAGCAACTTTAAAAATACCTCACCTACTAGCAGAGGAAATTGCTCCAAATGACTAAACTCACAGCCTCAGGCTTTTAAGCCCCCTCCAATCCAATCACATTCAGAAGTGCTTTTTACCAATCTTGAGCCAAATATGGCAGGCATCCCTGCCTGGCAATGGTAAAACCCAAACTAAATCAACTGTGGAATGACACCAGGAGTGGTGTTAGCAAGGAAGTTACCTAGCGCTAATTCAAGGTATTCCTGAGAGCTACCTTAGCACACTATGACCCGGTGGTTCCCAAGCAGCACGGCCCCAAATTGGACCATGCTGCAAGACAGTGCCATCCTCTGCCCTGGCTGTTAAGCCTCATTGCAGCTCCAACTCACAGCCCCATTTCCATACCAGAAGCAGTAATTTACCTCACTTCCCATTTGAGGATGACTCCTGGATAAATGCCAATAAATACTGCTGCTAACATCCAGAGAGAACATTCACGTCCTTAATGTCTCCAGACTTTGTCTAACATTAACTGAGAATGGGGAGGGAGGCAACTCAGCCCAGGGCCACCATGAGATCAAATGCCATGCAATTCACTGATGAATTCCTTCGAAGCTAACGCCTCCCCAGGAAAGAGGCATCAGGACTGTAACACATCCAACAGCCCTCAGAAGTGACCACACCTAGTTCTAGATATGAACTTTGAAAAAGAACAGGAACAAAAAATACAAAAAAAAAATCAGATGATTTCTGCTTTGTTGTTGGAAAGCCTTGCACTGGAGTGGCACAGGCTCCTGGTAAACAAACTCCCTAGCAAAACAGATGTTGTTAAGGGGCTTTTTATATGCAAATATCTCACCTTTAATCAGTTACAACATATCTTCTAATCAAACTCTGTCCTAATACTCAAAAATTGAGCTTTTTTTTTTTTTCAAGAAACAAGAGTGATTCTTTCATCATGCAGCCAATTAACAAAACTGTGGTTTTTTTCTCAGAAAGAAAAAAAAAAAGAAAGAAAAAAATTAATTTTTTTCCCAACAACTGGCATAATATTTCTCATCAAAACTCTCTCCATTTGACTCCATTATTCCAACTGAGGTGTCAGGGAGTTTCCCCAAAAAGGGTCCAGCAGAGTACCTGTGAAAGGCAAAATATTGATTATGACCACCATTTCTGATGTGAAAAACTAGCTGTCAGAAGAACATGTAATAAATTAGTTCTACAAACACAAGAAACATGCTCTCTATAAATTCCAATACTCTTGAGTATTTACAACCTCCTAAAATTATCCCAAGGGCCAAATTATTTTATAAGATTAATTAGTGAAAAATCCCAGTGAACCAATTTTTATATGCATGCAAGAGTTATAAAGCACATTTTCTTCCTTCTACTATAAGTAGCAGCTGTCCTATTTATCTTCTAGGCTTTTTACTACACACTGATACTGTTTACACACAAACTCCGAGAGAATGGGAGAATTCATTTTTAAGAAACTTAAATGAAATAAAAAAAAAACTCAAAAAACTGTGTACTTGAAGAGCTTAAGATAAGCATCAGAAAATAACATTCAAAAATAACTATATAAAATTTCCATATTTTGAGCTTATTCTCAAACACTGATGGCTAATTCCATTTAACTAGACAAAGAGAGGTTAGAGTTTGAGAGAATAACAGATTAGCCTACACTTAAAAAAAGTCACCCTTTAAACTTTCAAATATTCATATTTCATCTCTACGAAGACTTCCCCTTACCTGTTGCCGTCTCACACACTGGGCCCTCTCTAAGGCACTACTGCCTGCAAACAAGACACACAAAAATCATACCCATCTGGCAGTCATCTGGCCAAGAGATAAGCACTGAAAATTCTGGTGAGAGAGTTTAATGGCTGTACTGCTGCACCTCAGTTAAGCAAAATACTCGGCTGGTCTCAGTACCATGAAGATAGGTGGCATTTCCTTAAAGCCCTTGCATGATTTTTAGATACATAGATATATATTTATATATGTATTTATTTATATACACTAGCAAGATCGAGCAATATTTAGACAGTTGTTAAGCATAACAACTGAAAAAAACAAAGGCAACACCAGATCCCTGAGTTTTCATGCACCTGTTGTGTCAGAGCTGTAATTCCCTCCTCTCAATGCTTCAGCACTCCTTTCCACCACCCATTCTTGAAGAAGACATTTAACAAAACAAGCTGAATGAAATATCAGTTAAATACACACACCTGCCCCCAAACAGATGAAGTCAGATTAATTACAGCCACATTACCCAACAGTTTGCTATCACCACAAGCCATAACCTGACAGACGACTTATTTCCTCTCCACCCCATCTTTTTGGGTTATCTTTGTACCGGCCCCAGCTGACCTGCACAGAGTCAAGTCAGACACAGACTAACATCATGAGAAAGATGAGATACAGGAGCAGTAGTCATGGCAGGGTTTTCTAATTCCCTCATCATGGAGTTTGATAGGAAATGGATTTATACTGGCTTCTTGGATACCACCTAACAAGTAAACCTGACAGACTCCAAAAAGCAGGTAACACAAACAAGAAAAGGGAACCAACACATACAATGCTTACACATGCAGGGTTCAAAAAAGAATTTACCAGCAAGCAAGCAGCGATGGTTTGCAAAGCAGAAAGCTAAAACTGTACAAGCCCAAATTTCAGACTTGGGTTTTTTTTTTAAAGTCATCTTTAAAAAGAGAAAGTTTGAGTTATTTTCAGGGGTCACAAACACAATGTTTTCTGCACTCTGAGTCTCAGGCTTTTGTTCTGATAGGAGTGTCGGGTGACTAGCTTGGAGTTCAATAAAAAGAGATATGCATTTTAAAGAAGATAAAATTAATAACTTTTCATTTCAAAACACACCAGAAGAATACTAGACCAAACGAAAAGAAGTAACAGATTTTCCAAATGGGCCCCAAGAAAATTTTTCAACAGTGAAGAGAAAAACTGAAACATTAAAATTATATCAATACTAACGATGTTGCTCATGATGATGATCTAATCTTTCCCTATTAACATGTAACAAATATTCCATTTTTTAAAAAAGTCCATCTGGCAGATTTTGGTAGACATGAATTTTGGCCTATGAAACAACTCAAGTTTACAAGGAAGCACATCCCTCAGTATAAACAATTCCACTTAAAATCTGATGATGTCTCATCATTACACAAGAAGTGTTAAACCATCTGTTGCATCTCATTGCTTTTGTGCCTTGGCTGTATAGCAACTGACCACGACTGCCCAAACTGAAGTTTATGGTCTTTTATGAAGCAGCTAAAACACAGAGTTCTTTTCTGCTACCATTTTATCAAATATGTTTATTCTGTTGAACTTCATGCAGGGGAAAAGGTGCAAATATTCCCAAACAGATTTTACTGTTGAGTTGCTAAAACTGAATAATTTTCATATGATAATGTATTTTCTGACCTTTGTCTTACTTCTGCCTAACCTGGACTTACCCATCCAAAAATAACTGCAATTCATTCATTTATGTGGTACAAAATCACTGTGGTATGTGAACATCAGTTAGACTTATGCAATCTAGAATATATTAGTTGACATAACTCAACACTGAAATTACAACACCGTATCTCTGTTGGCTAACTAAACCAAGCTTATATGATTTTTTCCTTTGTTTGTTTCCCAGAAAAGGAAAAAAACATGGAGCAAGAAAGCCAAGAACTACAATGTAAATGAACAGGCTGCTGAAATATTTTAATTTCACATAATTTATTCCTGTTACACTTTAAAAACTAGCAAGAGTCAGGAAAAAGGCAAAAAGCTAATCCAATGAAACTAAGTGACAAAACTGGCCACCTGTCTCTGAACTTTGGCACTAACAGCTGTACAGTGACTGGAAATATAAGTTTGTAATTGCTGTTGGTCTCTCTATTAAACAATTCCAACATCATCAGCCAGATCTTTCATCAAGAATTAATACACCTTTTGTTTTCTGTAATTATTGTACACATTGTGCTGCCACTAAACGAGATTTTCTTACTATAACAGGCCTACACATTTTCACAGCAAAGCAAGCTCTGCATTTGAATTCCAGCAGGAATAGACTGTATCCATCACAGATGACTGTAGTTTGTCTTGAAATGATCAGTAGTCCTATGTCCTACTGCAGCACAGAATAAATTTTAAATAGACCAAAATGTGAATCTACCCTTGAATTTCACCTCCAACTGAAAGAAATATACCCTCTTCACCCTTTAACCAGGCAGGTAGTAACACAGAAGAACAAGCAGGTCTTGGCACTCCATTACTAATATAATGGACAAGTTTTAAGGAAGGTTTGAAGTTCATGAAAGAGAAAAATAACCCTGTTGTTGCTGTTGCCCTTTTGTCACAACCTGAAAGACAGACATTCCAAACAAAGCTTGCTTTACAACAGTCCAAGCCATACCTTTACAGTCTCATTTACCTTTGTTTTCCTCATACTCTTCCTTTCTGTTCCATTTTCCATTTAATTTTTTGCCAGTACTTGAAAATTCTTGTTTCACCATTTTCCCTTGGTAAGAGAAATGTTCATTGCACACTATGTATTGCAACTTATATATTCCAAACAAGCAGAAAGGTGTCTTTCATAATATAATAGCCTGCAAAATTATTCCCATATACATAAAATATGGGGTCTTTGGGGGAAAAAGCATAATGGTATCACTTCCAGCTAAATGGTGTCTCTTTAATGCTAATTTTTTTAACAATTTTAAGTGCTCTGAAGAAAGAATACAGGGAAAAAATGCCAATGAAATATTTTCATAGACATAAGTCAACACAGCAATTTAGATTTTTCTTAACTAAATCACATCACCAAAATACAATCTGTGACTGCCTATTGGCCTCTACTTCACCTGCAATTCATGCTTACATTATAGGATTTCAACCTTTACCCAAACACCCTTTGAGAACCTGTGCCACCGTAATGGAGCTGAACATTTTACAACCAAACCAAAAAGCATTTCACTCAGACAATACTACAATGCTAAGGAAGAAGCTGAAGGGTTTGGTTTTGGGGGTTTTCTCTTTTCCAAGAGATTGATATACTTGTTGCTTCGTTTCTTCAGTATGTATTAGTATATACTAATAACACCTCTGAAGAGCAAAGTCTTCTTTTTCTCACAAGTTTCCAGCACAATTGTGTTCCCATAAAAGTGATGGTTCTCCATCATTACTATTTTTCATTATCTTCCCGCATTACTATTGAGAAAAACTACTAGCATCAGACTAAATGCTTGCTAGCCACCTACATTCAGCTGACAAACTACATGTTTCTCTGACACAACTCTTGCCAAGGAAGGACTCCATGATCAGAGCCTTGGTAGAGAAGTTTCTAACTTCCCCCAGTAGCTTATGCCTCCAGCTTGTTATTTGCACCTACTGGATTCCTTCCCTCTTTTTTTTAATACAAAAGTTAAAAAACAGATTTCTGGAAGAATTTCACCTCCTGCTCTTATTTGGGATGGCCCATTTAAATCAAGTGCACTACCCCACAGGATGCAATGGATGGTAGAGCAGCCATTTCCAGCTCTGCTGCTTTCCTCTGGCCAGCTTCTGGAACGCAACGTCCTTGGTTGTCCTAAGCAAGTCTTTCCACCACACCTCCAACAAGTTTCCAACCAAATTCCAAACCTGTCATCCACAGCTGCCAGAAACACCTCCTCAGGTTAACCACTCAGAAATTACTTCTCTGTTGCAAAAAGAGCTGGGAGCATGTTAAATGTAAAAGCAACTAAAAACCTGCAGCCAAGGTTACTGGGGTAATACGAAGGTCAGAAAAAAAAGAGGGGGGGGAAGGAGGATATATAGGTGTCTAAGTTAAAAAACCCTCAATTTTAGACTTAGAAGGGCAGAGTATTGCTCTACAGTGTTATGAAGTTAAGTAACGAATACTAAAAAGCCTGCAAACAATTTCACCAGCTACTGGTGTCTTTTTGAAAGGGAAGGGTGGGGGGAGAGGAATAAAAAGGCAGTAATTCTTCATAGATTGAGATGACAGACACCAATTGCAAATTTGGTAAAAACAAAATATAGAAAACAGTTCAAATTCTTTTTCTAAAACCAACACAACTAGCCCAAACTACCCACCTTAAGACATTTTCTTCCTCCTGTTTTAAACAAGAGATTTGTTTCTCTCATGTTTTATTTTTGATCTGGAAGAGGTAAAGACTAAGGGGAAAACAGCAGAAAAAATGATATTTATATGTAAAGACAGCATATGAAAAAGGCCGGCAATGTAATTCTTGAAGCATTGTGAAAACTTAAGGCTTTGTTCTTTCTCCTCCTACCCTCTATTATTCTTTGTGATATAATCACATTACATACAGTCATTAATCAAAAGCTTCTCAAAGCTTTTCACAAACCATCTAGTTAGGCCTTATAAAAGAAATAGTAATTTCCATCTTTCCAAACAAGACTTACAGACAGGGACCTGATCCAAGACAATGCTATGTCTCAACCAGAACCTGTGCATCTACACTGTCATCACTGCTGAGATGTGCCCAGCACCCACCTGGGTGTCCTTTGGGTCTCCCTCTGAGACTTCTCAAAACATTTACTATATACATTTAAACATACACTTTAAAACTACTTACCAGACCAATCTAACTGCAGAAAAAGTGTTCAAATGAGCCGGAGGATTTCTTTTGCATCACAACTGAAGCATGTTACACAAAGCATTCTAACTACATCTAAGCACGGTGCTACTAAAATACGCTCTTCACCCCAGGAACACACATTCAGCTACGCAGAAACTAAACATGCCACAAAGCATAGGAGCTTAATTTGAAGAGAAAATTAAGATTTCAGCCCCTTCCTTTCCGTAAAAGCATACACAATGAAAACGTACCTGTACAATAAATATAAACCCAAGCTCCATTTCAGCAATATTCTGACTAATATTTGAGACCTTTAAATGCCACTTCTGACCATTCTATGAACCATTCTAATCAATAAACACTACATAAAATTAGTAACGAAGAACACCAAATCCATCTCCTGGCATGGAAAACAGCAGGAGACAAAGGCTGTGTTTTGAAAAGAAGGCACTTTGCTTTCTTCCTTGAACACGCCATTGTCAGATCTGCATATAACAAAGCGATCTTGGTTGCCACGTTGGGTGCTAAAGAGCAGGCTTGAAAAAGAACCTGCTCAGGGCTGAAAAGGAGAAGGGAAAAAAAATAACCAAACTTCATGTGCAAATCCAAGCCCCAGACAAACTTCTTTGTACAAAGTCAGTGTAGCTGGAGATATTAATATCCCAAACCACTTGATTTCAGGCAAGGATTTGCCCATAGTAAGCTCAGTCTCACTTCTAAGAGCAGGCTGGGACAGGAGCCAAGTCAGCCTCAGACAGCACTCACACAATCCCTGCAGCTGATATGGGGAAGATGGGAGGGGGAGCTGTTGGGTGGTGGGATGAACACAGGGCCCTTTTCAAATGTGCCTTTGGTCTACCTCAATACAATGTTTTTATGAGAATTTGGGAAGTCATACTGCCTTGGAATGAACCAACAGGTACAGACATCTCTCTCACCTGTACAAAGGTATAAAATGAAGAATTGTAGGGTAATGCTAATCAAAGTATGCAACCAACACTTTGAACCACTTATCATCCTTCCACCTTCATAAAGCTTCCTGAAGACAGGCAGAAAGTGACCTCTAATAAGGCTTTTTATAGACAAATTCCCCTTTTAACTGTTCTATCGTGTTTTATAATTTAAAAAACCCACAAGCCCAAAAGTAATTTACCATATATTAAACCTAAAATAAAAAGGCAACACCATTTTCTTTATGCTGACCTGACAAAGGTGGTGAACAAACAAAACTTTAAAAAAACACATAATAAAATTTACAACATTCATTACACTATATTCCAAGCTATTACTAAATAGCATCACTCCTTACTGCTCCTTATCAACTCATGGCAGAGTCTCACAGTACCTGTAGAAAATGCACTCAGTTATGAGTTAGGTACTACACCAACTTCCTGCCTCCAATTCCAGAACAGGCAGCAGCTTTGAGAGCAAGCTGTCTGTTATGAGTAATTGGGGGGGTGGAATTTACTGGCATCCTTCCACACCAACACAGAAGCCAGATAACTGAATATAGCCCCTCTGTCCCACACCATCCAAAAGGCACTTTAATCTCTTTAGCCCCATGACAAAAGCAAGCCCTGGATCCTCCTAAACTGAGAGACAAAACTGAATTCCTAATGCAACAGTGCATTCAACATCAATGACTGAGCCCATTTCATTGCCATTTTTTTTAAACTGGAGAAGAACACATCATATTTGATAATCCAGTTTTGAGCATCTACACCATCTTCACAGTAACACTTATGTCCATACTCTGGAAAATTGTCGGGGCTTTTTTTAAGATATTCATTTAGAAATCACACTATTTCTATTTCACTATTCAGTATCAACCACAAGGTTTGATTATCTAAGGAGCTGGACAAACAAACTTTAGCAATTTACTCTAGAAAAAGTAATTTTATGTTTTTTAAATGAATGAGTACTAAGGGAGACTAAGTCAAGTTCCACTTCATAATTACTCATTTCTATGAAACATGTGTTGACATTTTTCAGCATATGGCCATTTTTTCTAAAGCAGAATCTGAAGCTAAATTTCACGTAAGTGACTTAAACTGTTTCCCAGCACTCCTGCTTTTTAGTCTTATCTCTACCAGACACAGGATTGCAAGATTTTCTGATAACCACCCACTTGAATGAAGGGATAGAGAAACCAACACAAACTCAGAGATATTCTGCTGCTCTCTCTTTCCAAATGAGCATGCCTATTCCTAAACAGCTCTAAACTGTTTTAGTTCCTAAAACAGCTCTACTGAATAGGCAAATAACTTTTTTTTTTTAATCACAAACAAGAAAAGGGGAAGATATACATTCAATGTTACCCCACAACACTGTTACACCCCTAGTCCCAGTCACACAGGGCCCCTACAAAAGGACTCCTTCCCTTAAAAACAGGTACAAGCTGCTTTATCCTCATTACACCTTACTTCCCACAGCAGGCCCGTTCTGAACACCCCTCCCCACCTGCATTTCAGAAATACTGCAAACTGCACTTACTGCCAGTTTCAGTGTAGCTCTCATTTAAAACTATTTTTAATAAGGAACAGTCCCCTAACTCACTATCACCAAATCTCTTTATCATAAGATAAAGCATGAGAATATTAAATACAATACCATTCACAAAAGTAACAAGAAGGATGGCAATCCACAAGAGTAAACAACCACAGGACATCCTTTCCATAAGGAAGCCCAGGGACAAACAAGTTACACAACGCATTTTACAGAAAGCAACATTTAGAGAAGGCACAATACAATAAATCTTTTATGGAGTATAGGAAGCAAAACAAAATAAACAAGAATATAAAGAAAATAATGAATTCAGGATGGAGAAAATATTGCTTTGAAAGCAATTACAATTTTGATACTATCTTTTTATGTTACTTTTACTTGAATACATCCCTTCAAAAACACACTGGAATCTGCACAAAATAGGACAGCTTTCATGCAGATATACTGTGTCTATTAGAACTATTTTAAAATTAAGAACTTTTTTAAACTTTAATTTCATAGGCCTTGTCAGCCAATAGAGAGCTGTCTTATGAATTTTTCTGTATCAAAAAATATACCAACTTATCAGATTTCTCTGCTTTTTGGAAACAGCGACCAGATACAGAAAAGAAGTTGATGAAACAAAACTGCAAAAAATTGTTCAGATTGTTTTCATAAAGGAGAAAAAGTAAGGAAGGCAAGCAGGCAAAGAGCTATTCAGAACTGGGAAGCTTTTCTGAAAATCTCCTAACACAGAAACTAATTAGGCTAAATTTTTATATATCTAGATTACTTTATTACATTAAGATGATATGCAAAAGCAAGTTTCAACAACACCATTACCAGTGAAATACTGAAATACTAAAATTTCATTACTCCATTGGAACCATCCAACACTGCACTGATTGACAGAAGATGCAGTGTCTCAGCCACACAACCTCAATCCTCCCTTGTGTCCACACTAAGTTGAAAAACTGCTGCTCTGGCTGTGAAGCAAAACTAATCCAAAAAGTCAAAACCAAAAAACCTGTGCAGATCCATGAGCTTCTATATGATTCACTGTCTATGCCCATCTATTAGTACTATTGCAGGAAAGGTAAGTAGAATGCTTCAGCAGAAAGAAATTATGTAGCAGCAGTGCCATTTTAGCCCTGGTTTACCTTTGGCTGAAAGCAAAGCTACACAGGACATTCCCCAACTGCAGGGACTGGCAAGCTGACTTTTGAACAAGATGCACCTTTAAAGAACATCTGGAATAAGTCAATTCTGTAACTTATCACAGAGATTAATTCTCATTTTCAATCTAGGTTTTAAATTTAATTTTAGGACTCTTCACCAAATTTTAGCTGAATTGCTTTTTCACTCATGGTTCCAGAGAACTGCATTTCCATGAGGGAAATCACAGAATAAGCTGAGTTGGAAGAGACCCACAAGGATCATCGAGTCCAGCTCCTGGCCCTGCACAGGACACCCCACACCCTGTGCCTGAGAGCATTGACCAAACACTGCTTGAACTCTGTCAGTTTTAGTGCTGTGGCCACTGCCCTGAAGTGGGAGCCTGTTCCAGTGTCCAACCACCCTCTGGGTGAAGAACCTTTTCCTGACATCCAACCTAAACCTCCCCTGACGCAGCTTCAGGCCATGCCCCCCTGTCACTGGTGGTCACCACAGAGAAGAGATCAGTGTCTGCCCCTCCTCTTCCCCTCAAAAAGGGAATCTTTATTAGACAACTGTGTAGTAGAAAACTGGGTATTTACTGAAAACATTGTATTCTCAGACATCTCAAATCCCACTGCATTAATGAAAAAAAAATTTTTGCCCTTCACTCTGTCTTTTCTGCTCATAAAATGTAACTACCTTATACAATTATCACAAAGCTTCAGGACTAAGAACACAGTGACTTTAACATTCCCTCTTGAGATAGCAAGCCAAACTCTGAATTGCAAAGCATCTAATACCTCTAAAATTCCTCTTGAATACAGTTGCCAAAATTTTCCAAATTTCCTGCCTACTCAGAACACTACCAAAATGGTTAATCTTGTTCTCTTTCAGAAAGAAATCACCCACAAATTTCAAAACATTCTGGAAAAGGTATTAAGTGTCCAAAAATGTGAAGAAACATCACACAACTGTTGGTTTTTATTTTGTAGCATTTTTATACTGAAAGACTAACTTATTAATTTATTTTTCATTTTTATAACAGACTCAATATTGCTGTTTTTTTCCTTCTACTTTCTGTGGCTTAATCCTGGCATCAAAAATTTTCATCCAAAGGATGGCATTCATGCTGCCAACACACATACAGCTTTTGGCAGGCTACAGAGAAGTCAGTGCTTCTCACAGAGCAGCTCTGTGCTGTATAGAGGCTGATGCCAGTAAAATATTAGCCCAAACTGAAGTCTATTATATAAAATACATGCAAGCATCGGCATCCGTACTCCAAAAATTCACTTCTCTTGATGAGTAACAAGGTCTTTAAAGGCCTTATAAATAAATAAACAAGTAAAGTATAGAGGTTGTCTTTAAACTGGGAAAAAAAACACTAAATAGTAGCAAAAATCTTAAAAAGCACACACCCAGGGGAGCACAAGCAAAGATAGCCTAAAGACTCCAATTTAAGATATTACTCTCACATGCCTTTAAGTAATTACTGCTTTCAAAGCTCTTTGTCTGTCCTTTGACATTGGAAACAGATGAGGAATTGTATCTCAAGCAGAAAAATGAGTTCATATGAAGGATAAAAAGAACAGCACTGAAGGTCTGTACATTAATTGTTTTCACTTATAAATGCGTAGTAAGCAATAGAAGTTTTTCACTTCAGCTCATCTTCTGCAGAGTAACACACTCAGTAGCAGGGTATGGAAACATTAAATGAAACACAGTAAGAGAGGCACCTCCTCTATCTCCCAATTCCTCAAAAGCTGATTCCCTGAAATTCAGTACTTGGACACAGCTGCAAACTTAACTCATAGCTCAAGCTATTAGATGGACTTTGCTGCTCAGATTTCTATAGGCAGATATTTTCAGGAACTAATGGACTTGTTCGATCAAACAGATTCATTAACCAGCTGTGAGAGTAAATAACCTTTATAGAAACTGTATGCAGCAGCTCTACTGGACCATGAGGACCACAAGCACTCTGAAGCATGCATATATACATATATAAAATACATGGTTATGTACACCTATAATAATATACTTGGTAATCATGTAGAAGCTGGTCTTAGTGGAATCATGTTTCACACATGAAACAAGTTCTAATGTCATTTTGCACTACTTCTTGTTCCTGTCACATTCTTCTAGAAACTGGCAAAAAAAAAAAAAAAGGCAAAAAAGCACATTCTCTTTGCTAAATGAACTCTGATGTTTTAAATTCATACCAGATTTTTATGCACCTGTAAGGTGACCGAATGAAGATCAAACTATTTGGCTCCAAAAGATCTTCTACCCCTACTCTATCTTAAAAAGGAAAAAAAAAAAAAAATTACCATGCAAAACACAGGTCTGTGCTCCCTACAAAGGCAAAGAGTTATAAACTAGAGCAATAAATAAAAGCTCAAAGCATATGTTCGTGTTCACCACAACCGTGCTACACATAAAACCAACCTTCTGCGCATTGTTCATGTAGAACTCTTATCAAGTCAAAATTTCTAGTATAAATATCTGTGTATTTCCACACAATATTTGCATGCAATTATTCTGTGGCATCAAGCAGACTTAAAAGGTCATAACACTTTATGAGGTCATCTTTACTGTTATGGGTTATCTTTTATAAAAAAGTAGTGAAAAAAAACATTTTTTTCACAGAAGGCAACAGTAACAGAACTCATTTTAGTTCATGTAATACTTCACAAGTCTTGTGTTTGCATTTTGCAACATCAGAGCCCAGCCAGAAACTTACTTTTATGTACTATTTAGAAGTCTCAGAGAAATAATTCTAAAGGAAAACAGACTAGGAATATTCTGAGCATCTTCCCCTTACTATCTGAAACATAACACAGTACCATTCAAATAACTTCAAAATCTAGTGCAAATGATTATTTCACCTTACTATACTGGCTCTCAAATCCTGCCTGCTAGATATCTCTCCACATAGTACATCTCTGACTGTTAGACAGCCACTGGCATAGTGACAGGTCTAAAATACACCTGTGTATTTGCAGCAGACCAATTTACCCAGCCAGCCAGGAGGCAAGGAAGAAAGTCCAGGGAAGGCAGCAACCTGGGAGACTTCCCCACCACTGCCCCAGCTCTATCTCAGGACTACATACATAGTAAAACTTAACTGAAGTCACGCTTCTTATTCATCAGTTTAAAGTGTTCAAACAAAAGAACCCGTTAAGAAAAGCTGAGATTTGCAGCTCTTGTTCCTTTCAAAAACGTCATTAATCAGCTTCTTATTACACAGCAACAATAAGGAACTGTTTACAAATCAAAAATGTACCTTTGTAAGCATAGCAAACAAGTCAGGGTGTGGTTGCCTCAAAACTGGCAGGGAACGTGTGTCTGCCAAATATTTCCAGTTCTACCGCACAGCAGCTTGGGTTTAAGGCAGCATAATGCAACAGGTTAAAACGCATTCAGAGTTATCTCATGCCATTGCCACAACTATAAGGTGTGCCTTTTGGCTCTTCTAGAGGTACTCTTTACTATTCACCTCACTTTGCTTGCCTGTTCAAAGAAAAACATCCATCATTTCTTTACAATATGGTATGTATAAAGCACCCTGACTTCTGCAAAGAGAAGCCCAAGCATTTAGGATTTGCTAAAGAGAGAACAAGCACACAAAAACGATTTGATGCAATACATCTGGAAAGTTCAGCAACAATACATGGAGTTTTAGGAGAACACTAAGATTTCTCATCAACGAGTCTTAAAAAAACCAAACCCTCAGAGGATGAGAGCAACAAAATACCTGCAAATCACAACTGATCAACAAGTATGAAGTGGGAGAAAAGCAGAAGTAGTAAGCTTTTTTAAATGGTGACTCGGTAATTAGAAAAGAAGGAAGGAGGATGATGCACCAATAACCTTCCACAAGGATATACACTTCTACCTATACTTACAAATGTGGATTAAATTGATTAAGCTATAGAAATTTTGATAAACTTTGTAAAGCTAAAAAGTTTGATAGCCAGTCAGAAGAATCTTGCCTGAAAGTCACTGTGGATACCCACAGACAGTTTAGACAGCAACTGGCTGATTGTGAAATAAAATGCTAGACAAAATCCGTTGCCCATAAATGCAATAGAATAGAACAATAACCTCAAGTGGTAAACAACTGAGATAGTTTAGAAGGGAAAATAAAACAAAAATCATTGCCCCATACAACCTACCACAGTTCTTTTTTTGACTAATCTTTGTCACTCACATTGTTCAAAAGGAAAGAGGGACCAGGGAAAAAGTGACAAACTGACATAGATGTCTTCCATACAAAAGATATGGGTAATTATGGCCTTGGAGGCATTAAAAAGAGCTAAAATCACCAAAATAAGTAGGATATAGTTATGCATTATATACAAGTATTGGTGAAATCTCAATAAGATAACCAGACTTTAGGAATTTAAGATCAATTTTCTTCCCTACAATATATAATTGTTACCACAGGACAAGATCAAAAATCAGAATTATAGCTTGGTTCAAGAACTGAATTCACAGAAGACCAGGCACTTTTTAACATTACACCCTAAATCTGTCACCTCCAATGCTGGCAGGCTTTAAGCTAGTAGAACACTGTAAAAACTGCTTGTAGCATCTTAGAGATGGTTTTTAATAACCTCTTACAACTTTCCTCTTCTATTATTTGAAAGAAAATGCGGGGGGGGGGGGGGGGGAGGGGCAAGGCATGTTACATACACCCTGCAGTGTTTAAGGATTAAATTTAAGTCCCCAAAACTGACACATTTAAAACAGTACTGATTAATATGTATCTAAGTGACTCCCAAAAGATGAAAAGAATTGTTGCTCTCTCATTTTTTCAGTAGGAAAATGCAGCATTTCCTGAATGTCATATCAAGCCCAAGTTTTCTAGACATCATTTGGAACAGAGGAGAAGGGAGAATGTCACAAGGATCACAAATGAGTCATCTGAAACTACAGACCAGCAAAGCTGAACAAACTGCTTGGTTAAGGGGCCCCTAAAAACCTGAAATCCCACACACTCCTGTATCATCAGAAGATTCATATCAGATGGAAATATGCACATAATGGGAAAAAAAAGAAGTTTCTAAAATAAAGCCTGTGATAACAAAAAGTTAAGATTTTTTTCATGCACTTCAAAGCTTCTAGTCAATCTTTGAAAACATCTCTTATTTGTAAGCACATAATGTAAGATTATGCAATTGCATTATGGCAGTCCCAAAATATTATATGCTGAAAACACTGAAGCATTTACAGGCAATGCTTGCCAAACAGTCATTCCATCAAAACCACGACTCAACCACTACTCGAGCTAAACTTGTTTGAACCAGACTGAAATATAGATGTAAAGTATGTTCATACTAAATTGCAAAACAAATTCCAGGAAAATAAAAGTAACACACCTGTTGGAATTAATTCACAGAAGCAATTCGCCATGCAGGGAGCTGCCAGTGACACCTGGTGATATAGATTTGAAAGAGGAAACTGGAAAAAAAATCAGTTTACAAAATGTATGTTTCATAACAGGAACATACAGAAAATTCATAAATACCTCAAATCACTGACATGGTATAGGGTGGATACTGCACTGAGAAATGAAAGGAGTGACCCATTCCCAACAGGAGGGGGAAAAAAAAGGAAACCAAGGGATCTGTCACCTATAGATTTCAAGTACGGTTTAAAACATAACTAGGTTATTCTCATCCAACAGCTGTGTATTATGTTGTAAAAAGAGACTTTGTCTCGTTCCAGTTAATAGTGTCCAACACAACCCACAACAGTCTCAATAAACATCCTCACTGCAGAAGGATATAAAATCAAAAGAAATAGAGAAGAACCCGTTGTGGCTGTGAAATCTCTCAGAATGAGACAGCAGCTGCACTATAGTCACAAAGTTACATTTGTTACAACCTGTGTTCTTCTTGGTTTACAGATAGAAGTTATACCAGCTCTTTAAAAATGTATTTCCTAGCTTTGCTGGCCTTCAGAGAAGGCAACACATAAACACCCAGAAACACCTAAAGTTAAAGCACTACTTTAAGGATGTGACTTTGTGAGCAAATTTTTGGTGCAGCTAATTGCCCCTCTCATCTTCTCAATTTTAGGTATGAGGTGAAGGAGGACTGAGGACTGAGTAACACAACCCCATGACCTCTGCAGCAGTGACATCACATGGGGGGGGCAGAAGCAAAATCCAGCAGTGAGAGAGGCCAGTCATTAATGGCCCTCGCCCACCAAACCTGCACTTAAGCACATTGCAGTTTTCAGTGCTTTTATAAGCTTAGAGCTTTTAAATTAAAAAATTTTTTAAAACCACCAAAACCAGTGAAACAAGAATTCTCCGCTCTATTCTGTCTTCACCATGCAGGTCTCCTGTGGGCAGGTAAGAATGGCTCACTAACACCCAGAAAAGAGGGGCACTTGGCACACCACAGGTTAACAAGTGCCGTCTCATTTAGCTTAGGTAGCAATTATGTAAGATTTTTCAAAATTTCACAAAATACCCTTCTATCACAAAGAGTCAAATAAAGACAAAGTCTAAAGCATCTCAGGAAAATAACTGAACTCATTACACTGAAGAGCCTTCCTAAGTACTGCTCACAAGATAACCCCAACAAAAAAAAAGTTAGTAACATCTTCAGTAATTTTCTAACCTGCAAGAAACAAACAGGAGCTCGACTATTGTTAGCTTATCGGTAACACTACAGTATGTTCAAACCACCTTTGTTCTTTCCTCAGCTGCCTTTAAGAAATACAAAAAAAACCCAAAAATTCTACCTGCACACAGGTAAATTCCCCTTACACCACTCATCTCAAGCACAGACACTCTTCACATTTAAAAAGAAAAATGGAGTCAAATCCGTGTTAGCATTGCACTGTAGAAATTACATTTCTTTGGTAGAAATACAAGAACTTCAAAGTATAAAGCCACTGCACAAAGTCAATTTTGCCACAGGACAATTCTTTCTGTCCATCAAAATCTGTCTAAATTCGTACAATGCTTTTAAAAAGTCATTCAACTTCCATTAACAGTTAGAACAAAAGGCCAGAAACTGTTACAATGAATAGTCTAGAGCTGTGCAGCTAAAGAAGAGAAATTAACACAGAAAAATCCAGATATAGTTTAACTACACACTGTGAAACAGACCTTCTAAAGAAACAGGTTTCCTTCCCCAGCCCACTTCTGTTCCATCTTCTTCACAATGTGAGCTTTCTACTGCATGCCAAAAATTATCAGGCAGAACTTTAATATCTGATAAGAAAACAGTTCTTTACATTCAAATTAAACACATTTTAGAATATTTTAAACCTAAAGCAACTCCCTGAAGTTATTCCTGAATAACAGTCATGACTCCAACATATTAAACCTCAAAAACTGCTTCCTCCAAGCTCCACTGTCAATCTGGCATTTCAGTTCTTTTGCTACATTTCAAAATAAACAGGTGCCAAAACTTCACCTCCTTTCCCTTAACAGTGTTCTGCCACCACATATTGATAATGTGGAAAGCACTTCATGTATGCTGTTTTACAGGTTTAACTACTCCAAATGATGCTATTTTGCCGTATAACATAACATATAACATATACTGACTGCTGTCTTTATCATTCAGAACTTCCTCTGTTTTTTCCACTCATGTAGCAAGAAGTGGCATGTTCTGCATTACAGCAGTGAGATACCCACAAGTTTCATGCAAGATAAGGGAATTTTTACCCTGCTCATCAATTCCTTCAGATAGCTATTCTAAAAAACAGGGTTCGCAAAAATCTTCAGATTTTTATTCCTGTCAGAATCAACAGCTGTTCAAGTCCAAAGAATAGTTTTCATCTAAATATACCAAAAGTAGAAGATCTGATTTAATGGTAACAGCATCATGACAGAGACACACGCACCAAAAAATCCCTTTTTCCCCCAAAATAAGCATTCTAAACCCATTCTGTTCTTTTGCAAAAACCTTACCAAGCAAAATTTTAGTTACAGTTACAGCTACATAAGCAATTCACAGAGCAAACTGATACACTGAGTAAGACTACATGGCAAGTTCAATTATGGATGCACCATATGCCTCCTTCATCCTTTAGGTACACAAAAGAATCAATTTGTGCAATTTGTTCAAAACACAAAAAGCCCTTTTGGCAAGATCACCCTTCAGCTGAACCAACATTTGAACACTCGCCTGCTGCGAACGGCGCTCGTTCACTCTGCACAGCACCAGCACCTTAAACAAGAACAGGAGTTACACAGCTCTGCTACAGGAACAGAGCCGTGAGATGGTTGGGGAATTTGCCAGATTTCTATGTTTATTATAAGAAATAACCAGTGGGTTTTTGTTTGGTGGACATCTTTTTCCTAATTAACCTTCCTCTGATACTTGGTGACCATTACCAAAGTCTCTCCACAGGGTACAGCAGTAGGCCTGGGTGTACAGAGCTACTCCCAAGTTTTATAATTCAGTTCTCAATTTACCTCTTACTTTAAACACAGCCAGAGCTGTAAATCAGTAAATTCTAAAAATTAAATATTTATGTCCCAGCAAATGTATACATCAAGATTCTTACATACACTTTCACTGAAAGCCACTATCACAATAAGGTACAAAAAATGAAAACATGACATTCATTATTAGCCTCAATATAAAAATACAGAAATCTGATTATACCCTGAACATATATTCCAGTATCAGTTTTTATTTCTTTTTGTTGGAGTTAAGGATTATCTTTCAGGAGACATGGTGATCAGTAGAGTCACACTAAAAAGCAGCATGCCAAGTCAGCACCATTTTTTCCTAGTAAAGACACTCAACCAGAATAGAACCTGGTACAGGTTCAACAGCACTACATCTCTCCTGCCCATTTTCTCTCCTCTTCCAGTGGTCATTAGCCAGTTGTTCAGCTAATTACTGTTGGATCTACTACTTAGTGTTGCTGCAATTATGCAAAGTGGAGTCTAGCTTTTAAGAACAGTCTCCATTTTATCTACCAAAACACATGAAAACAAAGACTAATCAAGCAAGTACTCTATCATTTATTCTCCCACCAGTGAAAAGGAAAGGCTTCTCAAAAAGATGAAGCTCATTAATTGAAGCAATTCTTAGACAACTTTTCAAAAGCATCAGCTGGGGGGAAAAATGAATAAATTAAAAAAAATTAAAATCGGCAACACTGACTACCTGCCCATTGAGCATTCAGTTGCCTTTGCAGGAAAATATTAATGCCCCATTCCTCAATGCTACACAAATTCTTCTGGTTACTCAAGTAAATTTAGATCAGTCTGATGAAGTCACAAGCAACCACAAATACAAATTTATGAACAAGGGTAGGAAACCTGAAACACAGGCATCCCTTACAGTACCATGCATGATGCAGAAGGAAGGCGTTCAGTACAACCCAAGCTAGTGCAGTACTTCTTGTGAAGGCCATCACCACCTGGGAGCCCCTCTCATCCAGGCACTCCCTGACAGCACTGCACGTGATGTCAGAGCAAGACACACTGGATCTTCCACAAACACACTGGCATGGGAAGAGCAGCACCACCACTCTGTATGTTTGCTATGATAGAAAAGGTCTTTTTACCAAGCATTTCTCTTTTTTTTCCTGTCAGCATTTTGGGAAAGAGAATGGTGTTTTATGAGGCTTTTTTTAAAGCCATGGAAATCAAAAACTACAACATATTTATACGCACTTGATTTCACGAGTTGGTAAGACAGGGACTAATAAAAAAAAACAAAACAGAACTGCATTCACCTTGGCCACAGCTGCTTTAAAGCAGGTTAATCGTCCATAATTAAACTCATATTTGGTATTTACTGAAAGCCAAGTACAACCAGCAAGGTCTTCAGAGTCAATCTTCTTAGCAAAAGCAAAAATGAGCCATTAACTCTCAGATTCTAATCAAGACATATGCTAAATGTTTATCTGGTGTAGATCACTGCCTTAAAAGAAAACGATGACCAAAAGCAGTCTTACAATAATTCCCACACACAGGCAAACCTCCCCCTCCAACTAAAGACTGCCTTAGGCTAATTAAAATTTCCAGCCATATTTCTGCCACTGCAAAAATACATTTTTAATGGAGGGGAAAAAAAAAAAAAAGCTTAATAATGCACTTTATGGGAAAGGAAGAAAAATTAATTCAAGTTTACTATACCCCAATTTTCTTCAGCTTATCCATCCTACAAGTAATTCCACATACAGAACGGTTCACACATAAAGGCAACTCAAGTCTGAAGTAACAATAATTTTATTCCCCTTCCTCTTATTTTCATTCCCTATTCCTCAGCATTTCTATTTCAAGATTTGTATTTCCAGGACACCAGACAGACTTTCACACAGAAACAGTAACACCTCTATAGCTTCCATACAATAATCCCCCTGCAAGCCACCTCTATTTCATTCAAGGTAGAGACTCCCCACCCTAAAATAGAGCCTTGGTTTCTCCTGAAGTGTTCATGAAGGACATATATACACCAAAAGTTAAGCTCCTACAAGTCTAGTAAGGTTTAGCTGACCTACATCTACTACAAATAATATTTCAACAGTAAGGTTGAAAAGGTTGATAACCATGAACACTGGGTTTTTTTAGAAGTTGTTCTTCAAAGAAAAAGCTGCAGTTTAGAAAGTCCACACCTACAGAACTACAGAAAGTGAGCTGCAGGTGCATTATGAAATAAGCTGATCCTGTAGTGACTAAAGATATTAAACCTTCCTCATGTAAATAAAACTCTTAAGAGGTAGAAAACTTGAGTAAGTTGAATTTCCATGTGACAACCCACGTAATTTCATGGCAGATTAAATGAATCAATTAAATAATCCAAGAAGCACAATGCCATTCAAATAGGCACTGTTTACGTTTTTATCTCATCTCTGTCCACTGATCAAATTAACAGAAAAAAGTAACACTGGCAAGATAACAAGAGTGTCTCAATTAGATATAATTATGCCTGATAAATCTTTTCCCATGAGGTACAAGGCAAGACAGCCATGACAAGCACAGGCTGCAAACTGATTTGTCCTTATGTATTGAAACACTATGTGCTATCCTATAAATGAAGCAAGTGATCCAACCTGCTGAGAGCCCATGGCACAAGAGCTGCAGTTGCCAAAAAATAATGTTGTGCAGGTCCCAGCAAGTTTTAGTTAGTCTTCAGCAAAAATCAAAGTTACATGACTAAAAGTATTACCATAGGAGAGGTCTGAACCTAAACCAAGAATCCAGTTTCTGGATGACCAGGACTCTGGACCAAGAGAGCTCTATGGCAGCTTGCTTCTGCTCTGGCATCATCGTGCAGCCTGCTAGACACCACAAGCAATCTGATAAAAGATACAAGCAGCAAGGGCAAGGCATCTTTTTTCACCGGTCCATGTGAAAGACTGATTTGCATTGGACAAAAATATCTTTACTGTCTTTTCTCTGTTCCCTGCCACTACTTCATCTCCCTACTCACTGTTACTGAGAATGCCTACTTTCATGTTTCTCCCATAAGCATTTATTCTGGCATGACTTTTACTGACTTAGATACCATAAAATATGGTGCAAAGCACATCCCTGCATGCAGATCAAACAAACAGTAATTTATAAACTAGAAGCTGACACCAAAAATAAAGAAGGCAGAAAACTACTTTTTCACCCAAAGTCAGACAACCACCACAGTTTGCTTGATGCCTAGCTTGAAGAAATGCAATATAACATGCCACACGAGGCAAAATGCATCAGCAGGATAACTAAAATGATGTGCAACTACTACTAGTACAGAAAAAAGCTTCAAAGAGCAGAGAAATACATTGATTAAATATGCAGCTGCATGAAACAACTTGGCTATGAATTAGAAAGTCTACTTCAAGCTAAACTGTAAAAAACCCTTTCTGAAAACAGCAATATGGTAAAACATTATTCAATCTAACGTTCCTCATGCATCTAGGAATAAAAGTAGACATTTCTGAAAATGTACAATATCAAGCTCTAGATAAGAGCAAGTTAAAAATATCTGCCTTGAAGTGCTTGATGGTGCCCTGTCTAAACCTAGAAGTGACACTGACTTTTACTCAGCACTGGTGAGATCCCAGCTCAATGAGCACGTCTAATTTTAGCCTGCCCAGTGTAACAAAGATGGACTAAAGAAAGTTGAGCAGAGACCACCAAACTGTTTGGGGGCTGAAGCACACGAGGAACAAGGGCAGGCTGAGATACCTGTGCTTGTTACTCTGGAGAAGACTTCAGGGAACATCTTGCTTCTGCACCTACATAAAGGGAGATTACAGCAAAGACTAATTCAATAATCAGGGCAAGGAAAGACTCCTCCATTGCAGAATGTGTAAGAAGACAATTTTGTGGGACATGAAACACTAAAAGAAATAGAAATATCCCTTCTTCTTTCTAAACACTGTTGATAAACGCCACTATTGGGGGAAAAGTAATAAAAACAGAAGCATTTAAATGGAATCTCTACTATAATAATTAGAAAATTTTAAAATCTGCCATAGTTCAAAATAAAAATGTATCACCTTAAGCCATGCCCTTAACAAATATTTTGCCAAAAACTTCCCAACATTATCATAGCTGAATCTCTTCACCCTGAGCTTCTGGACACCATAGATTCAGACAAATTCTGTAGCACCCAAGACACTACTTATGAACCCCAGCATCTCCCATTCTGTAGAAAACTGACCCCAGATCCTAAGCGAAATTTTTTTAGCTTTAAAAAAATACACTTCGTCACAAGGCTAGAAGAGTAAGTTTTCCCCTTTTGCAAAAGAAAGGTCAAAAGACTTTAAAAGAGCCCAATTCATGTCTTGAAACAGAAATAGCAGCTGGTAATAAAATCAGGTCAAATACCAAAAACTTTGAACATGTTAATGTCTTCAGAAGGAGATTCAATTTCCAAGCAATGTCTAATAAGACAGAACCAAACAGAACATTTATGATCCCATTAACATCTTTTCCTCTAATGGCCCCTTCTTTTCTTTAGCGTTCTCCAGATAAAAAGATTTGTGGTTTCATATATATCAAAAAGATTAAAGAGAATTCAAGAAAGAATCTGCTTCACTAAGACTGAATTATTTTTTCCCTTCTATAAAATTAGAATTAGGCTTTGGGTTTGGCATAACACTAAGAATAGATGATGAACAAAAAAGATAAATACAATGAAGATCAGTTTAGCATGTCTGAAAGCATCCATTCATAACTTTAGACAACAGTGGTTGCACAATGCATGCAAAGACCAACCCTTCTATAACCATTCAAACACTGAATAAAACCAGTTATTTGTTAGGTACAAAAAAAGTTGAAAAGTGCACTTTCTCAAATATTTGTAGAGATAAAGTTGTCAGGAAGTTACAGTACATGAAATACTGGCTTCACAAGCATTTACAGCAAGTCTCTGCACTATCACATCACCAAACGTGATCAATTTGATCCAAATGAGATTCGGGCACATGCTCGAATTTTATCAAGTGTGGCACTTTCAAGTGTGTGTACCATAATATGATACCAAACTGATATCAATGGTAGGGAAGTGCATTAGATCTAATTCAGTATAAAATCATAGTGGTCTAAACTATGTGTAATGCAAAATTAGTCATGTTGCAACCTGGTAAATATTTTGATTTTGATTTAATTAAAGCCAACATAATAATTTAAGAGATTGATACTTAACATATGACCAATGTACTTTTGACCCAGCACTGGGAGTCCCAAAGTCCTGCTTGTGGCATCACTGAAACAGTGCTCTAATTTTGTAACCTTAAGTTTGGACATATATTATTACATACCCTTCACACCAATTTACATGGCTTTCTGCGCTAGTGCTCTTTCCTCCTTTTACTAAGAAGAAACTCAAATGCATTGTGTGTTCCAGCACTTCTCAAACCCAGTGTTGACTGATGTTGAATGCCTGAAAAAGGGTCAGGCTGACAGATGCTGTCACCTAAACTGCAAAATCGTTATGGCAGCCCCAAAAAAAGTTATCTAGAAGTTATGTGACTCACTATCATCTAGTAGTAGGCCATGCAAATAGTGCAGGCAAAGAAACAAGTATTCTCCTCAACTCCAGAAGGCAAGAGGGATCAAAGATCTCTAATCTGGGGAGCAACGGCATGGAAGGGAAGCAGGAGCTCACTGAGCCCAGACTGCACATTGTACAGCAGCTGCTGAGATGTGAGAAGCAGAAAGAGGAGTCTGGCCCTGTTACTGCTCCCCACAATGCCACTGTCCCAGACAGCCAAAGTCAATATGCAGCTTATTCAAAGATCTCCATTCTGAGATGGATATAAACACTCAGTTTAGCATCTCTACAACAGGAGAAATCTCACATTGCAACCCATCTTCTAGTCAATCTCAAGCTGAAAAATAAGTCCTTACAAATTCTGCTTTACCTGCAGCCTCACTGTCCAACAATCAAAAGCATTACAAGTCCATAAGATTCAATCTTTAAGTCAGGATGCCCTTCTTGGATCCTGTCTCATACCACTTGTCCAGTGAGACCCAAAACAATTAGCCTCTGCATCCCCTGTCTAGGTACAAAATGAACCTGCTTAACTTCTCAAATAGAAAAGAAAAAAAATCGAAGGAAAAAAAAGCTTAAGTTTTGGTCAGACAAGCAAAAGCAAGAATAAAACCATCTTTCATACTCATCACACCACCTCTTTTCAACTAAGCCTTACAAGGCACTTGCCAGTAAGCACAGGCAGTCAGAAGAAAATCAAAAGTGTCTGGTAAAAGTGAATCAGGAGGACAGTGGAAGGGCAGGATGCCATTTGTGTTTGTCCTCCTCTGATGTTTACAGAATTTTGCAGGGTGAGCCTTAAAACACTCATACATCTTTGTAGCACAATGAAAAGATTCTTCTTGAGGAAAGGTACTATGAAAAAGCTTTTGGTAACCAGTATTTTGATTTTCAACAGTAACACTGGGGGGCAAAGGGGGTGATATTTCAAAATACTCCAGGGGAAAAAAAGGCATTTTCCTGATACAAAGTGATTTCCTCTACCAAAAAAAACCACAAAAGCTGCTCACACAGCAGTAGTGCTAACCATACTGGAGAGAAAGAAAGACATCTCATAAGACATTTAGAAACTATTGAGCAACCTAAACACAGATACCACTACAGGCTCCCATTACGTTTTATCTTCTGCACGTTTTCCGGAAGGAAGACTTGACAGAAATCTATACAGAACAAGCCATTACATGAACTAACAAGGTCTTGGTACCTTCAAATCTCCCTCAGATTTGATTTATAAAAACACATACACTCCAGCTGAAGTTCCTCCCATAAAATTACATTCATCACACAGCTTCTCTGGCAGCTTAGATCATCCTTGTCTGTGTTACATACAGCGCTGACCACTGCTGGGACTCAGTCTCACTCACTCATTAGTCTGCTTTTACAAGACCTGTTGGACACTTTTAGACACACAAGGGACTAAACTAAAACCCAGTAAATTCAAAATATTTAGGAAGTTGGGGAGAAGAAAGAAGCACTACGGAAAAAAGCAAACTGGAAAGAACACATGGAGCATAACCACCCCAGCTGGTTTCCATAGTAAACCAAAAACTTTGAGGGCAGCCTTGCCTCAAAGCTGTTATGGGAAATGCAGAACACAGCAACTGCAGGCTCAGCAGTGACTGCCATGCAGCACAGACACCCGAGCTAGTGCTGAGCTGAAGAACACTATCCATGCTTTTGCTAGAACTAGACAAAAACTAAAATGGAAAAGCTACAAGTGACAATGCGAGACATGTTGGCTGACTCTCACAGGGTGCAGTGTCAGCAAAGACATTCTCTGAAGTACGGCCAGGCAGTACTTCACATGAAACTTTTGAATACAATTCTTTCTGAAGATGTCTCGAGTGCCTACACCAGCTATTAATCCAGATTTAAAGGAATACGTTAAAATACATTTTAATGGCCTGTATGGAGTTAGGTTAGTTCCTTTTTTACTTAAGAGAAATTTTCCCCACAAGTTGCTAGGAGACTGACAACTGAGTGCTTATGGGTGCTTGACCAAAACAAAGAGGTGGTCAGAAGTCGGGACGGGGAGATCACTGAGTTTTGGGGCAGGTAAAGGGCAGGGCTGGGGGCAGCTGCTCCCTCTTGCTCTTGGCATCAGAGACACGACCGAGAGAGAACGGCGAGGCTGCTGCTTGCTGCGGGAGGAGTTCGCTGTCACCGCCGGGTCCGATCCTGAGAGAATCTCCCAGCATCTGCTGTGTGCCCCGGAGCTCTGAGCTGCTCCTCCTGCCCCGCTGGGGCTGGGCCGGCCCTGTCCCGCCGCTGTTTCCTTCGGCGCTGCTTGGAGGCTTTTGCTGCTCTGGCCCCGCACTGCCCTGCCCTGCCGGGACATCCCCGCTGTTCCAGCTTCTGACCTCACCCACCAGCCCGGGATTTTCCACCGTTCCAGCTTGGTGCTCTCGGAGTCCCAAGAGATCAGACTGCCCCGGGCTTTGTTTCACAAAACCCCTTGAGGTTTTCCTGGTTCTGTTTACTGTTAATGCTGCAGTTGTTGTTGTTTGTTTGTCTTGTTATACATACTGGTAAAGAACTGTTATTCCTATGCCCATACCTCTGCCTGAAAGCCCCTTTAATTTTCTAAATTACAATAATTTGGAGGGAGGGGATTTGAACTCTCCATTTGCTAGGGAGGCCCTGCCCCTCCTTAGCAGATGCCTGTCTTTCAAACCAAGACACGGCCTTAGATTTGACAATTTCTATGCATTCTGTTTGACTCCTTTTGCAGTTTCATAGACCTTCTCATTCTCTACTGCTACAGGTCAAGAGCTCACTAAAACAGAGTTATCTAGCAGGCAATTAAAATCCAAGGCAATCTATTCCAGTATTACTCTAATTTGCAGCATGCCAGGTACTATGCTTGTACCATTGATCTTCTGACCTTTGAGCTAAAACTGCTGGACTAATGCCAGAACCAGAAAGGCAGCAGCCACGTTAGCCCAACACTCTCTAGGCTTGAAGAGGAAGGCTGTCAGCTCACATGCAATGCTACACTACTGCTATTAAATGCTATCCACACGCAACTACAAACTCAGCAGAGTTACATTGTGCCATGTAGGCACTGAGGGCTAAAGCTCTAATAATAAATAAAATAGGTCCAGGGCACAGGTCTGAGCATTAATCCATAACTGTCATGGTTTTGTTCAAGCTTACTAAGGGGCCATTGATGTACATGAGATCCCATAACGCCAGGGACTGTTCCCAGCAAACAGCAGGAGTTTGAGCTGAGCAGAGCCACTCTTGGGAGCAAAAAGCAGGCTTCAGACAAGCGCACATGTAGTCCCTGCTTTCCTCTGAGCTGGCTCAAGAGTCTCCAGCACAGCTTTACAGCTAATTATAAATAAATTTGTCCATAGTAGGATGAAATCTAAAGCCCAAGGCAGCTTCTGCTCTGAACACTACTAACAGATTTCTCGTGTGTGTGTTAAGACACCTTGCTCAAGGGCACCTGCATTTCTTTACTTCAAAGTCAATGAGGCAAACTAATGAATGAATACAAGGCACTGACATTACAGTAATGTCATATCAAAATACAATCTCATTAGTATCCATAAATAAATAGAGTGCATGCAATGCAGAGCAGCACCACCATCATGCAACTATGCTGCACCACAGTTATCTAGATGATTCTGTATTTTGCCCAAGATGTCCAGTTAGGGCTTCGGCCCTTTCCAGTCCATGAAAGTACAGACACAAGTACAAAATACCTATCTATTGTCAATATTGTAGTTATCCTGCTAGATTAATTTCCCTTTTTTTTTTTAATCAAGGCAAGTAGTGAGGAGGAGAAATGAGATATAAGAAAATCAAACTTCATCCCAAAAGTAATTGCTTCTGCCACTAGTAGAAACCATTTACAGAAGCTTCCCCACACAAATCCCTTCTTTCCTAGACGCAAAAAAGGAGCAGATCAGATGATATTAACCTTATCAGAAGCAACAGCTTGCTCCTCACATGTAATCATGAGACTGGACAAGTCATTTGTGTTCACAAGACAACCCAAGGCCCTGAGAAGAGCGTATGCTCAAATCTGTATATTGCCATTAAAACAGTCCTTCCCCTTGCAGCCAAGTCTCTGACCATCCAGTGTCTCAGAGGAGGTGACTGAGACCAGATGACCCATTCCCAAGGGACAGCTACACACTGTAAGCCCTTCTCAATTACCCTTCTTGTGGAGCAGTCATGCAAGGTTTCAGTACAACCACTCAGTGAGATAATGACAATAGCTCAATTTCAGAAGTAGTTTCATTAACACTGCATATGTTCATCTTAATGACATTCAGTACTAATTAACATTGTTATAAACTGAACAGCAGTGGCACTTCAATAGTATCCTAAGTCTTTGGTTCAAAATTTTGAGCTCAGGGATAATAAAACACACTGACTTGCAACCCAGGGTGCCAGTATTCAAGCACCCAACCTGCTTGAAACTGCAATGTATTTCAAGAGCTTTTGGCATCTCAGCTAAGTACTAAGGTGATAACAAAGAGAGGTTACAGCAAACAAGATAGCTACTGCTATTAACATTTTTAAACCAACAGAACCGTCACTCAGCACTAATACTAGATTCAAAACAAAAAAATACCACCACCTTTGGAAAAAATTTTCTACCTGGCAAAACAGCTTTGAACACTTGACAAAAGAGGTTTTTGTACCTCCTCCATCAGCAACTGAAAAATACTGTAATGCAGAAACCAACCACTGTTTAGGGGTATTTTGCATTATACCACACATACCATTACTTCATTGTCATAAGGACTATTAAACACTAACATTATATTACTTTACTTGAGAACACATAACACCCACATACTGCTGCAGAGCGGTTTTTATTGAAACCTGCAAAATGCCACTGAAATAGAGAGCACTGTTTCACAAGTCCTCTTCTTTCCCCATGTAAAGTGTGAACATGAAAAACCACACAAGCAGGTACGATGTTTATACAATCCTTACGTAACTTCTCTGTTACAAGGAATAAAGTTCTAATTTGTAGCTAAGTTTCAAGAAAGCATTAGTTTAGTTCTGTTTTTTGACAATACCTGGGAAAAAAAAGCTAAGCATTCTGGAGGAAAGCAGGATCCAAACTTGAGAAATTAGTCAGAATTTTAAGCATTAAGCTTCATTTTATCAAGCTGTGCTGATTATTCTCCCACCTCCCTTCAAACAGATCTTCAAATCTTCTGTCACTTTTAAAGCTAGAAAATGAGACACCTTTGAACCCCTCTTTAATAAATTATAACACTCAGGAAAAAAGGGAGAAGAAGGGAGAGGCACAAACAGATTGTATGATTCACTTGTTCGTGTAGTTTTAGCTACAATATTTAAACAGAAGTCAAAAAATTACTTTTTCAGTACTGTTCTCTACCAAAAAGCATTAGCCATGCTAACTATGGATGTTTCTGGATCCCTTCTATCCTGTCCAGCTCCCCGGTGTCCACAACGCTACATTCCAGTATGTTCCAAACAAGTAAGTGATCAAAGTATTACTTGATTTTCAATCTGTCCACTAGCTCTACATTTCACCTATTACTTCAAGTTTGACCTTTGTTAATTCTGATTACTTCTTCCTATTACTCATAACTGAAAGATTAAATGAGGATTTTATCTAAGAATTCCTTCAACTGCTCCTTAATTTTCATACTTGTATCAGTTTGTGATGTCTGTTTGGCCCTAAGTCACTTAAAGCCCTGCTTCAAGAACATAAAGACACCTGTCACCTAAAGTTAGACTGCACCATAACTGGGAGTATTTGATGACTTCTATCAATTACTTTGTGGGGATTTTTAAGCAAAGTGCGGGTTTACAAAAAATAAGGAACAGTTAAGCTCTCTCCCCTCACCCAGCACTTCAGACCTTTTTTTACTTCTGGGCACTCCATGTTTCTACAAGAGGCAATGTTTACATTGCCTGTAATCATTTTTCACGTAGCCACCTCCACACAACTGCAATTAAATGAATTAAAATGACTGCTTTCCCCTGCCCCTCTTTACAGAACCAATGCATTCCATGTCTCAGTTAAAAAGCACATTCACAATATGTGCCTTCTTGCCCTTGGCAGGCATAAAGCTGTTGGCAGTTTGAGGCAAGTCATTACATTTAACATGCACAAACAAAAAGATACTTCAACAATGCAAGAATGGAAAACCTCAATTCAGTTGCTCAGGTATGTAAAGTACCAACTTACATGCTAAAAAATTACATTTAATGATGTCAATAATCAGTAGATAATGACTAACTTCTGTTAAAATAACAGTGATGAACACCCTTTGCAACATTTAATTACTGCTTATTATCACACCTTTGTTTTACAGGAGAAGTGCTTTAAATTACCAACAAATTTGAAAGTCTTTACTGCATCAACACTACATATACAAGTGATTAAATCTAGAATACACAGTACATTATTGCATGCTCACGCCCAATCCCAGAACTGTTGTTTGGAGACAGAATCATCTGTCCCTATTCTCAAATGTTATCTAGTATATTAGTTAACCTTAAAAAAAATTCCAGCTGAAAATAAAAGTACAATAGTACAGGATTAAAAAAAAGAGTCCTGATGATTTTAGCACACGATAAAAAACCCTCTGAACTTCTGCAGATCTTCTGGCTTTACCTAGATAGGGAGATAATTGTATAATAAGGCAAGAATTAACTTAAAGCTCTCAAATTATTCCACAGTGCATCACAGTTTAAACAGCAGAGTGGAAGTGTCTGTGGCAGGTAGTTCTCCAGACTACCACAACCACTCATGTCACTGTACAGGCAAGCACTAAAAACCCACAGATCTGAAGTCTTTTAAGTCTAAAAAAGCCTTTTCAATCTGAAACGGATGGCATGTTTAAAGATTATATTAGCATTTTCCTTTTGTTTATATTAATAGAGGCATCCTAGCCAAGATTCTCTTACCACCTCTGTATGGCAATGCAATAAACAGTACTAGATTTGGGAATTTGCAGAGCTATGTCAAGTACCAGTCAATGACTACCGTGCTAGACAATGCAGAAGTCAGGGAGGGGGAGGGAAGTTAAACAGAACTAGAACTGACTTTCTGTCAATACTTCCCTCTTCAAAGACTGCAAAAGAAGGGCAAAAGAAGGGAAAGAGTCAAGGAAAAAAAAAAACACCCAAGGAAAGGATAAACTACATTAACAGCTTTTACAGAAGTATCTCCTTTTCTCCTCACTTCCGAATGTTTTCTTCAGCAAAAGCTGTGGGAAAGCATCATGTTTCGCTCTTTCTTCCAGCTGCTGTATGATCAATACAGTGCAGTCCATTGAACTATTTTATTCTGATTCATACAACAAGCTGTTAAAATACATTTGGAAAATAAATAATCAGTGCCAGTATCACATCATTCATGAAGATGTATTTATTTTCAAGGCATGAAAATGCCTTAAATGCCATAACTTTATTATGCACAATTATGCAGTTCTTCAGCATGGACTGAAAGCATAAAATCCTATTTCAGCCCCTACAATTTGAAAAGAAAAATACTCCTAGACATCTCAACTGCAAAAGGAGGGAAGGCCCTCTAGGATATGTTGATGTCTAGTATTATCTTCTATTTGACACATGCAAAAATAGTATCAGATATTTTAGCTTTTAAAATTAAAAAAAAAATTAGACTGGTAATTCAGAAAGTGAGGAGAGAAGCCTTGTCCACAAAAGCAAAAAGATCTTGAAACAGTTCAGAGATAAGAACTTTAATGACTTTTATATAGCACTAACACGTTTAAGCCTGCAATCTGAGTTTCATCACCCATTGTCTTCTTTAATTTTTAAACATGCAGAAAAAGTTATGTTACACTTCAGAAATACAAAGAAGAGAAAATAAAGTCTGATCTTTGCCACAGTTTTTTCAGCAAGAGCAAATCTGTGCTGTGACCCTGCCAAAAGGCAAACGTTCAAGAAGTGTATATTTCTGTTTACATGAGTCTCTTGAGAACAAATAAATAAACAAGTACACGCACAACCCACTGCCCCCCCTACATGCCCGCAGATAAAAGAAAGCGGCTTTCCTGTCACAGGTTTGCAACCTGAGAGCCACCAGCAGTGGTGCTGCCACCCCTGCAAGAGACACAAAAACGGGCTGGACACCAAAGGAAAAGAATTTCACATTAGTTAAAAAAAAAAAAAAAAAAGAGCTTGCTATAAGGATGGTTTTGCATTTTTGAAGTTGTTTAAGCTGTACCTACAATAGCACTTCCAACAGCAGTGCCCTTTGAGGAGCCCTCCAGCCATCAGCAGCCAGCAGAGCCCACGGAGCTTTAACCCAGGAGTCCAACCTCTGCTGGAGCAGGGCTGGCTGCCACACTGCTCCCTGTGCCTCATGGCTTTGTCCTGGCAAGCTTTAAGTCTGCAATGCTGGACACTCACCAGTCACTCTGGGGTGGTCTGTTAAATGCTTTGTCACCCCCAGAATGATTTATTTTAATCTCTATAGGTTTTCTGGTGTGTGTAAACCGGAATTCTTCTAAAGGAAACTAAGCTAAAAATCCCTACCCAGAAGTTCACCAAATGTGACCCAACCCTTAATGGTCACAGAGGTCCAACCCAACAAACCACATCTGTGTTGGCAAAATCCAGTTCAGGAGACAAGATTAAATTCTGTCTGAAGTAAAATTACTCAAATGCAAAACAGTTTTGATCTGAGAGACTTGATGCCCTCACCTTCAGCCAGAGATCTGTGTCTACTCTGACAAATTATTTGCTACAGCAAGACCAAGTGACAAAACCATGCATATAAACAGCAATTTTGAAATCAAATGAAAGTACAAAAAGAATGAAAATAAAAAAGTTCAAAAATAGGAAATAACCTCTCCCATAAACACCAATCATCATAGATCTGCACCGAATACTTCCAATGACAGTGTGAATTCATTTTGAGTGAGTAAGTAAGAACAGTACCTTTTAATAAAAACAATACAACAGTAAAATTGCAACCATTTGAAAAAGTTCCAAGAACAATGTAAAAATGTTCTTGGGGCTAAGCTGTGGTGCTTAGTTGCTGGCTGGGGTTAAACCACGACAGCAACCTTTGGTCAAATATACAAATGTATGTATTAAAAGTGTCTGTCAGTCTTTAGAGAGAGCTGTCTGTATGACCACCAACAAGAAAACCCAAGATATGTATCAAAGCCGCTGATGTGAACAACTGACGTACAAAAAGTTCTGCCACCACAGCAATCATTTTACAGATATTATCTGCCACTCTTAAAAAAAGTTCTGTATTAATCCTATTTCACATCACATCAGCATACAATAAGCCTGTCATTATTTATTCAAAAGTGAAAAGACAATTGATTTCGCTGATGATGCTGTAAAACACATAATGACTCGAGAAACTCAGAGAACAGAGCCATGCTACAAAAGCAGCCCTTGGCACCTCCTGGAACTCCACCATCCACTGCACAGAGAAGGTAGCAAGACAGAGCAAAGGAAGAAGCTTGGCAATTTCCCCCACCCAGAAAAGTAAACCTTAAAATCCATAAAATAATCCAGCCAAGTACATTAAACATAACTAAGTCTCACAGGCAGACTCAAAACGTAACTTTTCTCCAAGTTATGCTGAACTTCTGACCCATACCTCCTAGCAGCCTGGAAGAACTGGTTTCCTGATGATTTTGGCTAGTTCAGGTTTTTTAATCCACTGTAACATCACCAGTTAGGAAAAATAGGATATATTTTAGGGTTCACTGAAGAAGTTTTCACTAGAAGTCCGTGTTAAAGCACAAGTTCAAAGTCAACACATCTCACAGCTGCAGTAATAAAGTAACAACTAGTCTCTCTGAGGTTTATGTGAGTATTTTGAGGTACAAATCCTGTTACCTCAAAAGGTAAATAAACAACACAAAATTTAAACACCCCTAAAAGCTATTTGAGCACTGAAGGTAAACCATACGGATTAACGAAAAACAATCCAGCTTCAAACCAGCTACATGATACACGTCAGTAGCTTCTCTAAGTTCTGAAAACTTATAAAATAAAACTTGGTCTTCAAAAATCATTCCACTAATCTCTACAATCCATCTGAAGAAAGCATTCTTCCTACTCTACAGAGCCAAAGACCGAAAGTAAAAGAGTATTAAAACATCAACAAAAGATTCCAAGCGCCTCTCAGGCCTAGGCATGAACCACTAGTCCCAGTAACAACTCTTCTTCTCTGTGATACACTTTTAGAAAAGTTCTTCTACACAGCCATGCATTTTTCAGGAACTTGATCTCTCTTGAAAAGAGACATCCATCCACTGCAGGGAACAAGAGCTATGACTACTGCACTGCACTGAAGTAGTACGAAGACAGCTTTGCAGGACTCCACACCACCCACAGACTCAGACCCTCAAGAGAACCATGACAAATACTTGGTTAGCAATCATACAATTCAAGAGCTATCAAGATTATGAAAAGAGTTCTGTCTCTGCATTCAAAAGAAGTGCTCTTTAAAACATGCTTCCATAAAGAAAACAAAGACTTGTAAATGCTTAGCCTCACTTAACATAAAAGACATGTGGCAGACTTTAAACCAAATAACTTACTCAGTAAACTGGTGCCACAGAATTCAATATTAAAGAGACTGAGACAATGACATAATTTACCTTTACATATGCAAAAAGGGACATCTAAACCCATTTTATCTGCTGATTCATATTCAAAAAATACAGTTAGGAAAACCAAACAGTTATAGACTCTGCAACTCCTAATGGGTTTCCCAGAGTGCAAAATTACTATCAAAGCTAACACCAAAACTGCTACAGACTGTGTTAGTCTTGTGCTGCCAGCTGCATAAGAATTAAAAATCAAAAATTACTGTTATTCAGCCTCACCAATGACCATAATCTGTAGGTTTACAATCAAGCCTTAGGTTCACCATTGCTGGTAAGGCTGCACCCTCAAAAAACACTAACTGCCTTTCATTAGAGAATATCTCAACTCTCAGAGAGCCATCAAATCCCACTCTATAAACCTCCAGCTCGAGCATCCTCATTCAAACATTATACTGAACTCTCGCAAAATATAAAGCTTAAGACTATTTTAAAGCTGCAATTTAGAGAGATATACTTGAAATCAAGTCACTGAAGTCAAATCTCCCTGGAAACATAAAACACAGAACAACGCAACTTTTTTTCACTCACAGAAAGATACTGAGCATATGATTAACTTTACATGCCAAATCAACAAATCCCTGATCTAGCAGTTCTTAAAATTATGTCTTTACACTGATAAAAGAAATAACTGCACTTACTATTGCTGTATTTGTCACAACTTATTAACAAATGGCTTTTGAATAAATGAATAAAATAAAAATCTAAAATACAGATAAAGAAGCAAACAGAGCAAAGACATAAAAAAAGTTAAGATCATTAAATCATGTCTTATTGACTTCTTAAATATTTAAATTAAAGAGCTGGGGAGAAATAAAAGGAATCTGCCTGAAGCCAAGAAAGCCAAGGAAACAACAGATCAAAACTGTCTGCCAAACAGACAACACTTAGGGTCAATGAGAATAAATTTCAACCTCTGAAAACATCAGCATTAGGGAAACCAACTAATGTGACTGAAATTTTGATGAAGGCAGAAGCTCTGCTTCTTTACCCCAGTAGGGCATCCAGGATTTCTAACCAGTAGCTGTAAGAACTCAATAGCTTGCAGCAAACCCCTTACTGAAGGGATTAAACTACTGATATGGAGAAAACTGTTCCTTTTTCTTCTCTACAATAGACATGCTATAGGACAAAACACAAGAATAGAAAAGAAATTCAACTGGGCCTCAACCAATTCTCTTACTAGCCTACCTCACACTTTCACAATACACTTCTAAAATTATCCTCATGATCTTAGTGAAATTCAAAATAATCTGTTGGAATATTTTATGTTCTTAAGTTTCATTCTCCTATCTTAGAAATAAAAAATGCCTCCATAGTAACAAAATCAATAGTTCTGAAATAGATTATTTTAAAGGATATATTTGAGACAGATTTATAAAAACTGAGAAGAGTTACACAAGAACAAAATGCTCCCAAATGTTTTATAAGCATGATTGGAAAAAAAAAAAAGGAACTCCTTGAAAAGCTGCAAAAGGGTGAAGAAGCCACATTTGGACATTTTTTAAAACAACAGCTGTCCAAAAGTTAATTCCAAACCTTAAAATAACATTTCAGATAAACACGAGAGGGGGAAAAAAAAGCTCTTCAAGCATAGAACCAATGATGAATGACTGAAATTACAGTAATATCTTTTATTATAGAAAAAATAGATCATAAATTGCATGTACCCATATTAAGTCTTCACTCCTGGCTGTAGCTCCACCCTTTCACAGGTCTGTGTCAGTGCCTGCCTCTACACCTGCTAGCCTTTTTCATCAAGCAAATTTTTGCAGCCCTACAATAGTCAGAGCTGACATCCCATTTTGCTTCTGACTTCATGATCTAAGAGGTTTTATGAACCACAACTGAGAGCTAAGTATGCCTATCCCAAATAGCAATGATGAAACTAAGCATTTTATTAGCATCAGTAATACCTTCTTAATGCAATGTTGAGCAACTGAGCACACAACCTTTAATCAACTGGCCATAAATAAACACTTAAAATGGCGAAAAAAAGTCTTCTGTCCCTAACTTCCTATCACCAAAATGAGACATAGTATACACACAAAATATTCAATCAAGAAAATTCTCTTTTTGCTTTACCTATATAGAATCTATGGGGTTGGTTTTTTGAAACCAAGAAAAAATTACTGTGAAGTTCCCACACTGTTTCTACATTAGTAACCGGTATGGCATCTGATGGCCTAAGGCATAAAAGCCATGACATTGAAACACAACTTAGAGATCTCTATGATTACAATTGCCACAAACTTTTACCTTAATACTTTCACACGTCTCTCCCACCACTTCAGCCAAAGGGGAATGGACTCTAGCCCAGCAATACCTTCCAAATAAATAACAACTGAACTCTCCATCTGAGAGAATACAGACACTTGCTACCCAGTTGCAGCAAAAACTCTTTTCCCTTTTACAAAACTGGTTTATGCCTTAAATTAAAGGAAACAAGTGCTTAATTCACATAGTTAGAAAAAGAAATAAAAACGATCAATCAAAATCCCATCATGAAAGGGCTGCTTTCTAAAGAAAACACCAATCTTAGTTCATCCATACAGATCTGGAACCTAATGAAACCCGACACCTTTACTCTGAAGACAAATTTGCATTGTGTTATCAACTAGGGCTCCGTGCTCACGGATGCACTTCATTCAGCATGCAGTAACCGGTTCATTAAAGCAGCATCACTCGAATTTTTTAAAACGATTTTACAGGCAAAAATTTTAAACACGATTTGGTAAGCAGTATTATCCAAAAAACGTCCCTGTTTTATTCTACGGGTTAAAACGTGCCTCCTTAATCTAAAACATACAGATGTTGTGGCCAAGGTTATACAAGGAGATCTTCATTAAGTTGAGCAATTCCCATTTTGCGTCGCTCCTTTACCAGACATGAACGAGTGCATTCCTCATTACATGAACTGAAGCTGCATCACAGCTATCCAGTACAAATAATACACTGATTTTTAAATGTAGCATGAGAACGTTAACATCAGGACTTCATGCAATATAAAACAGGGGAAGAGCAAACAAACTCGGCTTAGGAAGGTAACCGCCTTCTCATCTACCTTTCTTTGCTTCTTCACCTCCTCCTTCCCCTTAAGATTCAGTTTAAGGCATTCCCGGTTTTCCCACTTTTCCAGGCTCCCAGTGAAGAAATCAACCATCCGCAAACATTTTGTTCCTCCACTCCGCCTCCTCGTGAGCAGAGCATTCAGAACATCCCCACCGGCACTGCCCCCAAATCACCTAATTGTTATCATTACTGCGGTCTCAGCACCGGCACGGAACAAAACCAGTCCGACTACACCCTCGCTGGCTATAAAAAGTAAAGGGAAGGGGAAAAAAAAAAAAAAAAAGGCTTAAGTGCAACTTACAGCGGCGAACAAGAGACAAGTTATCTAGCGAGCTGTGGAGGCGAGCGGCGTGTGCCGCACCGGGCCGCGGGGGAGCGCGTCCCCCGCCGCAGGGCGCCCTCGGCGCGGCCGCCTCCGCACGGACGGGCAGCGCGGGAGCCGCCGCCGCGGAGCGCAGCGGGCCGGGCCGCCGCCGCTCACCGCCGCCTCCGGCCGCGCCGCTCTCGCTCGGGGCTGCCTTTCCTGCGGAGAAAAAAGACACAAACCCGGAACCTAGCACCCGGCACGGCTCGCTGCAGGGGGACCCGCGCCCGACCCGCCCCCGGGGCTGCCGGCACGACGGGCTCCCACCGCCCCGGGGGCGCTCAGGGCGGGCGCCCCTCGCCCGGCTTTGGGCGCTGCGGCGGGAGGCAGCTCAGAAGGCCACTTTCACCCGGACCCCGCCGCCCTCGCCCCCGCCGGGCCGGGGGCCGCTACCCTTCCCCCGCACGCGCACCCACCCACCCGCACACCCCTTCGGCCAGCGGCGCGGTGGCTCCGCGCGGCGGCTCCCCGCGGCAGGCTCCGCGGCAGGAAGGAGGGGGCGCGGCGCGCAGCCCGCCCCGGCTCGGCGCTCCCGCTCGCAACTCACCCAACAAAGTTGCTGCGGCGGCTGCCGGCGGCTCCGCTCCGCTCGCTGGGCTGGGCTGAGCGCGGCGCTCCCCGCCCGCGCAGCCCGGGATGAGCTCACCCCGCGCCCGCCCCGCCGCGCTCCGCCCGCCGCCGCTCTCGCGAGAGGGGCCGCCCCGCAGCCCGCCCGCTCTCCGGCGGCGTTCCCATGGCAACAGCCAAGCGCCGGGCCCTGCGGGCGGCTCGGGCCCGCGCCGAGCTCCCCGCGTTTTGATTGACTTCTTACCATTTTGATATTTACATCACTTTCCAGCCTCCTGGAGACCTGTAGGGAGAAGGTCACTGTAGTTGCTAACGCAAAGTCAGACCGTACCTGTGCCATACGAACAGTATATCCTGAGCTCTTCTCCTGCCGGCCAAATTAAAATGGATTCTCCCTTAGATATCCATCACAGATAACAAATTAAAGACGTGGGAAGACACATCTAAAAAAACAGCATACATCTACATCACCCCTCGTTCTGCAGGAACCCTGCTCTATTTTCAAATGGCCAGAATTTTGAAAACAAGCTGTGGGTAACACAATCTGGTTACTCTTACTGTGCTTGGCTTGGCAGAACGTTAACAATCTCAGTTAAACCACTTGAAGTGAAGCTTCCCTGAAATTAGGACACTGTGATTTGGACTGGCGACGTTCCAGCAGTGTGCAGCATGGTGATAGCTAGAGCAACCGAGCTGTGGTGAGCAGCTGCTCTGCCGCAGAGATGCTCGCTTCACACCCCATTCACTTTCCAGGAACGTCCGGCCAGCAAAAACCAACAAAACTTACATATGGATCTGTGTGGCCTGATACCTTTTGAAGAGGTACCTAATGGATCTTCTGATGTTTAAATGTACTGATGTTTAATTATCAGTTTGGTACTGTAAAACTATGTTTGGTACCGTAAAAATATCTGGTTTTCCAGAGAGCATTCTTTTATAGGTTCCCAAATTGAAGTCATGACTCCTGCAGGTGTTATGGAGTCAGAAAAAGCATTCATGATCTTATTTTCCTGAGAAGAAGAAGAAACATTATGGATGGACAAAGAACTGATACCAGTGATGCTCTGGCATGGAACAAAAAGTAGAATGGACAAGCTGGAAAAACCCCAGGAACATTTTCAGTATTTAAATACGTTTATCTTATATCACCCATCTGAAGTGATTTTTTACTTTAAAAAAATGTGGGGCTTTTTGGTTCTTTACTTAAATGAAAACTTTTTTATTGGCAGCTGAAGCCCCAGTTCTATAAAAGAAAGTCCAAAGAGACTTACAGACCTCAGGTTCATACATACAACAGCACTGGATGTGACTGCAGCATTAGGAACTGTGGTGTGTAATTACTGGATTTGCCTTCATCAGAGGAATTTAGATAGTGAGGCTCTGGCTTGCAAGTTCTTTAATGAGGTTAATGAGGCTAGCACATTCTCAAACGGTTTGTATGATCTTCCTTCACACACTGCTGCTGTGTCAGATCTTCAGATGAGGAAGACATTCAGATGGGGCACACAAGGGAGGGAGAGGCTCTGACACCAAGCACCAGCCCAGCCTGTGTGCTATCTGCACACACCCTTGCCTGCAGTTCAACCAGGATCTGGCTCCTGGGCTCCTGCAGTTTCTCCCTGAATCCCAGGCCTGAGAGGTTGACATCTGGTACTGCAGGGAGAGGTTCTCTCGTGTGAGAGCTGCTGGTGTGAGATGCTGTTCTCACCACATTCTTCCTGTTGCGCAATTCTCCTCGTCTAGAGCTGTGATGAGGAGGGCAGCAGCATTCAAGAACAAAACGTGTTCCCACAGGTGTGAGGATATCCAGAAGTCATTTATTTTCTTTTTGTGGAAGTACAAACTTTCCTGTGTCTTTATAATAAGCAGTTATTGATTAGGCTTCAGGCAGGGAGAGAAGGAGAATTTAGAGTTTATCCTGGCCTAAGTAAGAAAGTTATCAGAAGAGCTGATCTAAAATAAGAGGGATAACAGGGAGTTTACTCCAAAATAATTATCTTGCCTCAATAATGCACATATAATTCCAGAACAAAAGGACTCTCATAGAGCACTCACACCAGTCTCTGCTTGACGAGCTGTTACAGAATGAAGGACGTGCAGCTGGTTTCCCTGTCTAGAGACAAGCCTCAAAAATCTCCAATGATTTTTGAATGCCAACCCTTCTTCTGCCACTAACTTGCTGTGTTGCCACAGGCAGGTCACTTAATTTCTGCGTAAGTATTGTCCTTTAAACAAAAAGGGAAAATGATTTATTTACCTCAGAAGAGCAAGGTGAGTGTAAATTAATTAATATTTATGTTGTTCTCTGAAGATCTGGCTTTTTGAAAGGGTAAATAATAGGACTGTTTCTGAGTAGAGCTGGCTGGAGCTATTGGAAGCACAGGGAAAATCTGACTAAGAACCTGAACCACCCTGAAACTGAGTGTGTAATTTATTCATTGATGAACAAAGAACAGTTTGTGAAAGTTTGTATCCAGCACACCCTTCCAAGAAGCATTACATTTTGGATATACAACTCCCCAGAAAAATAGATGAAGCAATTCACATAGCAATGGTTTGATAGAGCCCAACATCAGTGCATTCCAGGATATTCATGTTCTCAGGAAGTCTGTATATGTGGGGAAAGCTTTAGGTTCTTGAAGTGTCTTCTAGCATTATTGCACAGGGGATTAGAGGACTGTCTGTCATATGGATCATTTCAGTGGTCCAATTTATAGCACATAAACAGTTATGCTGCCATAAGGAAAGGCCAGTTTTGCCTGGGGCATTGGGGACAGGGACAAGAGGCAACTTCTTTAGCCAGTGTTGGCAGGAAAGGTATCATCTTGTGAATTATAATTTCTGTGTTATTTTCTCTTTTTTTCACTCATCAGCAGGTGTTTTCTGACATCAAGTAGATATAAACACTCCCTGACTTCACCAGTTATAATTCTAGGCAACTCATACAGTCATTTAAACTCTCTAAGGGACTTCAGAGGTATTTTAAAGCAATGCTCTCTGCAGCTTATAAGAATTCATCCTGAAGTAAATCTATTCCATTTAATTGACATGGGTAATTACTAATAGGGCATTTAACATAGTAGAAATATTGAAGGATTTCTCTCAAAAAGGATTTGAAAAGCATGCAGGAGCATTTGCAACAAAGCAGCACATGGAGCAAACTGCAGGTGAGCCTGAAGGCTGGTGCGAAGGGATCTTCAAGGAGGAAGTACAAAATGAAATGATCAGTGTCAAGTCTGACAGGCCAGAATTGTGACCTCTCAGCTGTAGGCTCACAGAGGCACCCAGCCACACTGCAGATTCCTCCTGCTAAGCCTGTCTGTCCTGCTTTACAGTCAGCAGCCTCTTTCCCACAATTTGCAAGGATCTGCGTTATTCTTATGCATTTCTATGGTCTGCCAAACCACTGGAATAGAGCAAAAAGCCCAGAAACTGTACTAATGGGAGCCACTTAGGATCTAGACAGCTGTAGATTCCTCAGAAAAGAATTGCAAAACACGCATTCAGAACATGTCTCAAGTCTGCACTTACAGAGGCATGTATATAGCCATTAACTTTATGAATCAAGAAGGCTTTTCAATAATAAAGACACAGTTAATAACCTTGGCTGAAAGACTTTTTTTTGTAAAAAAAAAAAAAAAAAAAAAAAACACTTTTTTTTTGGATGCACGTCAGAACACCTAAAAAGATTATTTTGATGTTACCTTTTGGTTTTAATTTACTACCCAGAGCAAGAACATGGCTGGTTAGAACAACATACAGTAATTCAGCATAATGTGTCAAGTAGTCATAGTACTACAGACTTAGGAGAAAGTGCAAGAAAAGAGAAGGAAAATTAGAAATTTTCCTTGCCTGGCAAGAAGGTAAAGCAAAAGAGAGGCTTCTGGAGAGAGGGTTCTTTGTTTCAAATTTGCAAGTGATGTGATACAATGTCAGCCATTAAATCATACCATTCAAGTATTTAAAAACAACATAAGCAGAATTTCACTGCTTTACTTAATAAAAAACTCCCTTTTCATGCATTAAAAGATTAGGGATGAAAATTCAAATACTCAAAAGTAATAAATCCCAAATACCATCTGCTTATACCTTTATTTCAAATTTCTTGGACATAGACACTCTATGATTTACCATTACAGGATTGTATAACTTTCTCCCCAGTTTCTCTGAAGCCTGGAAAATCAGAGCGCAGCCCCACACCTTCCTTTCTGCAATCTCTTGTTCTCTAGCCCTGAAGACAGGTGAATGTCTTGCCAACTAGGTTGATCTGGAGTGTTCATCGGAACAGAATGTTTCACAAACAGCAACAAATGCATTTTTACCCCTTTCCTGTAAGGTGATATTGTTATCCCCATTTTATAGATCAAATAGCTAGCACCTGGCTTTCCAATGTGGTTAGGAAGGGATAGCTTTTCTTTTCCAGAAGCACATCTACCCAGGAATTCACTTGTAATTGTGAATTCTTCTGCAAATCAAGCCTCAGGCTCCCTGGAGTAAGGCTTAAGTAACACAAGATGGCACACACAAGCACTGCTAATGGAAGAAGTAGATCTGTTTACTCCACACTGCTCCTGCTTCCTCTTGGTTGCCTGTTCCTGCCCCCGTGCTGCCCCAACCTTTGTGCTGCACAGATGTTCATGTGACTCTATGGCCAACTAACTCAGAGACCTGCTCCAGCTAGAAACTAACCCAGCAGGAAAAATAACCACTGGCATTCAGACAGATCAGTTTCCTGATCCAGTTTAGACTGTGGCCTCATAAATGTTTGATACAAGATAGGACAAGATACAGGAACACAAACGAACAGCCAGGAAGGCAGGTAAGTAGGATTTCTTCACTCAATGGCAGCGTCAGACTGCTCTGGATAGAAGCATTTGTTTAACCTCAGAATTAGGGGCACAAACACATCAGTTTTGTTCAAGGACTAGACTTGAAAGGAACAGACACAACTGCAAGAGAGAGTGGTAGTGGTGGAAAGGACATAATTTCAGTTCAGCTACCCTTTTACCTTGAGACTACTGAACTCCCTTTTTTGACTGCCTCTCTCCCTTGAGTCTTCCTTCTCTGTGGGACTATGGCACTGTTCTTCACTGATGGGGCTCACACACTGAGTTCAAATGTTTAAATTGACATCTCTTCATAGCTTTTCTGAGCATTTTGTAGAGAAGGAGGTCCATTTTATTTTGCAAATGAGTGTAATATTTAAGACAGGTGAGCTGGAAGGAGGCAATGTGGTTTGATTCTTGCCCCAGGGGTTCTTTCTATGTTTCTTGAAGAACGCATTCTGGATGATATTCATGTAAAGTCCAAAGTGTCTCAGTCCTGACTTTCATGCTCTGGCACCAGAAATCCTACCTTTCCTTTCTGAGTTATGGCAAAATTTCAGCAGGAGCCATGGAGAACGTTCCCACCAAGAACAGCTCACAAAAGCATGGTTACAGCATGTGCCTAGGAAGTGGAACATGTAGTTGGAGATGGATCTTGACCAGAGAGAAACATAACCCAAGTGCTCTGGCTTTCAAGGAAAGTTTAGTCCAGGCAGAAAAGAGCAGCACCCCTTCTGTTGGCAGCATATCAAAATGAAAGAGTGTCCTCTCTTTTCTACTTGTAACAAGCATTTCTCTCCAGCAAAGGGTTCTGGTCTGTTCATGCTAAAGAATGGAGGTATCACCTAGTTTTATCTTGGATGTTAAGAGTAGATTTATTTAAAAGGGGAGGAAAACAAAAGTTTTCCTAGTATCCGTAGAAATTTCCAGAAACTTTGAGCAGCATTCTTAAACAAACCTGAATGATTAATTCTGAAGAAAATATAAAATAAAAAGCCCTTGGATAATTTCATTTTTGTGTTTCCATAACTCAAGGTGACTATTTTTTAAAGTATTTTATACACAATTAGTCTGAAATATGGTTTTCTAGCTCTCAGTTTTCTGAGCAAAATATAGAATGACACAGTTATTAACCTTTGGGAAACCTCTCCTACACACAACAGAATTAAATTCTAAAGAAAACTCAATAGCATTGGGAGAAATTCCAAATGACTTACCACTCATTTGTTTGATGGATTGTTGGGCTAGCTATCGCTTTTTACAGAGCTGCCAATCACTGAGAGTGCTGGGATATATTCCGAGAACTCTCTTAGAATCACAAATTGCAGTCACAGGGTTCCATGGCTTAAATTATTATGGAAGAAACAGTTACATTGCATGAAAAGAGATGATACTGTTACCACGAGAGGATAATACTGTGGTATCAGCAGCTTCCACTTTTCAGCAAAGTTGCTTCTTCTAATATGACATTCAAAGTGATATTATTTGTTTGGAAGACTGTTCTGTCTGAGGATTTCAGTGCTGATGTTGAAACTCAAACTGAGATCACCATATTAGATAGAGAGGGGAAATTGTTGTATCAGTTTGTTTATTCTGCATTTGGCAACTCTCTAAATATTCAGTTTCATTCTTTCCATAGCAAAGGGTGTTAGTCACTCTGTTGTTTGTCTGAGGATTTCATAGAGCAGGAAGAAGAGGGGAGAAAACACTTTGTGATTTTTGAAGTAAAAAAAAACTGACAAAAAGATTCTGGAGCATGGCTAAAACATGAAATTGTTTTCCATGCTATTTTGAAAGAACTGGTACACCTATAGTTACTATATCTATTATAAAAGTATATTTATACTCAGAGAGTACATTAATTCAATGAAGCAAGTTATGCTGAGTAGTTATATGTCTATTTTTGTTATTCAGTTCCTCATGGCTCATCATAGATCTCTATGGGTCAACAGATTTTTTTTGTTGAAAAAAATCAGGCTTGAATTCTACCATTTCTGCTGGAAATAGTCCTTCTCATCTTGTGTCCATTCTATTCAAAAGAAAGACTTGGGTGGGAGGGAGACATGTGGAAATCAGAATTTCCTCTCCTCTGGTTTCCATTCCATAGGGTTTCCACAGAGAGTGTGATTGCTCCAGCCACCACCCTTTTATATGTAGGTTCTGTTTGGCCTTTCTGCTTCCACTGGGTCTGAAAACCTTGATGTGGGATTTAGAAAGCTACCTAGAAGCAACTGATAAATTAAGATCTCTTTGATCTTAAGACCACTTGTGCCATCCAAACCTCAGTGTTCACCTTCCTCTTCTGTGGTTGTGTGTACATCAGGTTTCAGCTGCTTTGAAGTCATCTTCCAGATATTTTGCCAAAGAAGCCTACACTGAAACAGGGGGATTCAACTTAAAACTGCAACTGGAATTCAGCTTAAGAACAAGTAGGAAACTAAAGTGGTCTTTAAAGGATGATAGCAGAGATCTGTAAAGGAAAAGTGCCAGGTATATACAGTTATTTTTTCCTTTTATTTTTGCAGCTTTTATTTCATATTAAATACATGAAAGAGGGGGAATTGCAGTCTTGTCTTGTGCCACAGAATTTCTTTACCATGACTCTCCAACATGTTATAAAAGTTACAAATATGTGTTGCAAGCTTTTTATTAACTAGTTATGTTGTAATGGTACCTATATCAAATGATACCTATTGCAGAAACTAAGGAATTATTTAAAGTAAATCAATGAGGATGTGAGTATGATGCATTACTTTTCAGTAATGTGAGTGCACCAATATAGATTTATTTTCGCTGCTAAGGTAGAAAATGAAGGGCCTGGCCTAGCCCAGAGTTACTCTGCTAAATCAGGAAAGCTTTGAATGTATCCTGTGGCCTGAAAATAATATTCTGTGGGAAGACTCTCTTGCTACTTGATAAACATTTTCTTCTCAAGGGTCAAATATGCAGTCCTTTGTCAAATTTCACAGCAGTTTCACAAGCAGAATCAGTAAGATAATTTTTTTATTGTAAATTGTGGTTTCAGAGCACAGAAATCTGGTTTGTTGATACAAATGTTCATTCAGTGCTTAATGGTTTTTAAATTAGCTTCTACAATCACACAAAAATTATTTACAGGAACTAGACCAAGTGTGTTTGCATAAACTTTAGACAGATGTGGCTACAGACATTGTCAAGCTTGAATGCCAGGCTGGAGTTTTGAGAGTCTGAGGTACTGTCAATGTTTTAAGACTATCGTATCCCAGTGGTATTAGAATCACCAGAAAGAAAAATACACAGAAACTTGTAAAATGGGACCTTGGGCAATTATTGAGGGGAGGGAGCTAAGAAAAAAAGGTGGCCTGGAGACCCTGTTTTAAGAAAAAATCTTCTGTATCCAAGGGACTAATGCACTATATTTCAGAAGGCCAGCCAAAGCCAAAATGTGCATTTCATTCTGGTGAAAGCAGGGAAGAAATGTATTTCAGTCTTATCCATTATCAAAACCGAAAAAACAATGGATTGTAAGAGTCAAAAATTTTTAAACTGAATAAAAGGTTATCTTCAATTTTCATTCAAGAAAAGATAAAAGCCCTACATAATACTGTACAAAACCTATTCAGAAATGATTGGGACTATTTTACATGTATGTGTATATTTCCCTGAATTAAAACTTGAGGGAAGAGTTCATGACATTATTATCAGTTCTGATCTAGAGCAGCTGATATGCTTGTACTTCAGGCTGTTGTCATAACTGTAGAATTCCCTGTCCCACTTTCTGGTGAATAAATCCTTATGTTTCTTTCTCAGTTTTCCAGAAGCCTTCCTGAGATTAAGTCAGTCTGTCTGTCTTAATGAGGCATCCTAGTGACATCACTGTGCGTGCACACACACTCACACACACAGAATGTCCAGACTTACTTTACATTTCCCCTCACTTTGGATGGCCTGAAAACCTAATATTCTCAGAACTGAAAGGTATTTTGAGTTTCAACAAATTTCTTCTTTTACAAATTTCAAGCTTTTGTAGTAAAAAAAAACCCCTAGGAGTTCACATGCCATTTAGCAGAATAATGTATGTTCTTTCAGTTCAGTGTCCCCTAAGTCACCTAATGACACAGATGGGTCTGCTGATCTATTTATGGATTGTAGGACTTCCTGTCTTGACAGAGTCTTTGCAAGTTTTACGATTTCTGCATTTTTTGCCCCCACAATTTCAGATTTCTGTGTTTTATTTGTGTACTAAGAATACACACAGAGCTTCCATTCTTGCCCTGCTAGGCAGATATTGCTGTTCAATTTGCAGTGATTGTTTTCTATGATATTGTCTGGTGGAGTTAATTTATTTTCTGTGGAAAAAAAACCCAAAAACACAACCTAGTTGAATTACAGTAACTATGACTCATTAATCTGAGACATCTGTTGATAACCCCTGAAGTCACTCTATTTCAACACTGAAACAATTCATAACCCTCTCACGAAACAAACGGGGAACATTAATGGATTAGTAACTTTTATGTTCTGCCCTCCTTTGATCTCTAGGCTCAATAGAAATGTAAGTGTACTGTAAAAATAGGCAAGCATTAGCTGTCTAGACATCCTAGATGTGGCCATCCTCTCTGGTAGTTGCCCTGGGGTAGTCGTTAGAAAATCTATATCCAAGCAGACTCAAGTTCCTTGTAAGTGGTGTTGTTGTCGATACTCTCCAAGTTGAAGGCAATAGGTGTAAATGCAGCAATGCATTTTTCCTAGCTGGTATTTCTTGCTTAAATACTTAAATGGCCTTTACTGAGATTGGACTTTCAGGATTGTGTTTAAAAAAAGACTGGATATGGCACTCGGTGCTATGGTTTAGTTGAGATGTTGGGGCATGGGTTGGACTCGATGATCTTGAAGGTCTCTTCCAACCTAGTGATTCTGCGAATTCTGTGAGTTACAAGAGATGAGCTTTGTGTACAAATACTTCTTGTTGCTTTTTTGTAATTTTCTTTCCACTCTTTATTTCATGTCTAGATGACCTCTTAATTATAATTTATTGACAAATAGCAGAAAAAACCATTCTTTTTCTACTATGTCACTGCTTGGAAATGTGCTTATATTAGCAATTTCAAACTGGATAAAACAAGTACAACCATTAGGTAAGGAACAAATAACACTACACATTTTTGCAAGCAACCAAATAGTTTATGATTGTGCAGGATCATTATAACTGAAAATGTACAGGCAATAATTTTGCAGGTTTTTCCTGCTGTAAATCCTTCAGCATTTTTTTCTGTTATCTTTATTGCTTCTAAGAAATGGGGAGACAAAAGCTGTTCAGTGAAATCCATCACCAACATAAAATGAGAGTGATGGGGGGGCGTTGAAATTTATGCTGGTTTAATAGAAATCAGATTCCTACTCTAACATCAGAGAAACACATTTGGTGAGAAGTAAGATATGATGGAAAATTCTTTTCTATCTGCTTTTCGATAGGTCCCCGATGCCCTTCTAAGACTGTAAACATGCAATTAATGCAAGCACATAGAGTAAAATATTCCTGATGTTATCTTCCAGATGAGAGCTTAAGCCCTGTACAGCTGTGTTGTGTGTGGATATTAAACTTCCCATAACACTTCTTACTGTCTTCAGTATTTTCACTAATGTCTTTGGCTCAAATTTCCTCTCTTACATTGCCTAATATTAGTTCCATATTGATGCATCCCCTTCATTTTGCAAGTGGCTATATTGATCTAGGCCCTTTTTGTGTCAATGTGCACATTGTCACATTGTGCACAATAGTGTCACATCTTAATGCACATCACAGCTCAGATCAGTGAGAGTCACTACTCATCTGAGCCCTGGCAGGAGCAGCATCACATTTGTACAGAGCTTTATGGGTTTTGGCACACCTTTACTATTTATAGAGTAATTTCTTATTGGCAGTAGAAGGATTTCTAGGTGACATGGTAAAGCTGTATGACACAAGTAACCTTGCTGATGAACCTACCCAGAAATCAATCTTGACACCTTCAAAGTATTTCACGTAAGCTGCATGCAACCGCTTATGGTTTAGTGTTTGCCACTCACTCCAAAATCAAAGTCTGGGACCAGGCAAAAACAAGACACTCTCCATCTGCTACTCTTTATGACTATCATTAGCTTTTATGGCTGGTGGTTTGAAAAATCATATTTTAAAAAATCATATGTTGTCATGAACTATACTTTTATGGATTGGCCTCACAGTCTGCAGATAGCATTCTGCACAGCTACCTCAAAATTCAGTTTTGGTTATTTGATTTTAGGAATGCTACCAGAAGAGCAACTACTCTGTAGCTATCTCTGTTGGCTGATCAAATATGGGTTCTCATAACAGGATATCCCCTCCCATCTCTTTCCCCAGAGAACAGACACAGGCTTACCTTTACCTATGAGTAGCCCTGTAACATTTAGTATTTGTCCTTCAATTCACATGCTTAGGGTTCAAGTCACTGTGTGCACCTGAAATGGAAAGGTTTAAGGATTGCTGATAGAGGCAAGTGAAGGAGCAACAATTCATATAATCCTCTAAGAGCAGACAAACAAAAAGCAAGCTAAAAAAGCTTGCAAACAAGGTAAACTGAGAAATGCATACTAAACCAAATAATGCTTACTCTAAGTGATCTTCAGAGGTCTAAGAGCACTAGTGGTAGGAATCAGCCTCCTTTCCAATGGAAAGTGCTGCAACTATTGCCACTGCAGCATCCTTTTTGCTAGCTGGCCTGGTTGATTGTTTAATCTCCTCTACAGATCCTCTCAATGCTGCTTTAGCAATCAGCTAGCTGCAGACACTTACCGTGAAGGGCCATGTTAAATCACTTGTGTTCCCTGATGAGCCCAGCTTCCCACCACTCTGAAACTCTGTCTCCCCAACATCCTGCCTTTTTTTTTTTTTTCATGACAACCCAAAGTAGTGCTGGTGTGTCACTAGATGAGCCAATATTTACTCATTTTGTTAATGTTATTTCTGCTATCATACTCCTAAAAAACACAGCTGTAGCCGAGAGGTTCTCACATTTGGATTCATGGGGGGATTGTCACTTAAAGAAAAATGCCTTTGTGTCTCTGATGGCCTGAAAACTGGGAGTAAGTGACATACTGAGAGTGCCATAAAAGGGGCAGTTCAGTGTTTACAAGGAGTCATATGCATAATGTGCAGCTGATATCATGGTTTAAAATAATATGGGAAAGCAGGAAAGGGAGAAGTGAGATTTGAAAATTGTGTAAGACCTAATTGGACATGAAACACTTCTTTCTTTGAAGAAAGAGCAAGATTTGTGATTGGTTATCACAATAAAAGGTGTGAACACATGAATATCAAAGTAATAAATCTGAATAAACAGGGAAATGAAACTGTATATTACAACCTAGTGATAGTAAAATTTATTCAGTGATTATTCATTTGGTATCTTTGGCGTCTACTATGCCACAAGCAAAAGAGTTTTTTTGTGATATCAAGCTGGATTAAGAGAAATCCTATTCATCCTAAAGAAAGCCTCTTGTGGGCATCACAATCCTGAAGAGTGGTGCTATTGGCCACAGGGGATTATTATACACTACTGGAATGGGTCCCTGTGTAATGTGTTAGCAGAAGCTTTAAATATATCACAGCAGGTTCTCTAGAGCAAATAGCATTTCATTCCCTCTGCTGTTTAATTGTCACTACTGCGATCAAAAATCCCTCATTAGATATTTATGTGGGACATCTTTAAAATTTTCTGCTGTGTTGTGTATTTCAAATGAAATATGTAAGTATCTCTTTGCAATGTGCTATGTATTACAAACTTCAGCCACAAGTCTGAAGTGATGTAGCTGTCAGCTAGCTGAGAGCCCACCATCACATAAAGATAAAAAAGTAGCATCTGAGCTCCACGCTCTTCTACTAAGACCTGCTTACCTCTGTTTTCCACCATCCCCACACCTGGTCTTGCTGTAGGCTGTTCTACAGTGTACTCTATCTCAGCACATTACAAGAACCGCAGTAGAAAGAGGAAACTGGAGCTCTTTGTCCAAAACCAGTCTTGCTCTCATTGCAGCATACAGGAAGGAGGCAGCAATGAATATTGCCAGTCGTTCAGTTTACTGCACAACCCATCTGAAATGCACTCCTGCATCAGTACTATCAAGGGAATTACTATTGCAAAATCAGCTTCCACCAATTCTTTCTGAATATCTGCTCGATTCCCTTGAAAGCTCTGCAGCTCAGTTCTACCCATGTTGCCACTGAGTATTTCTGTTACAGCAGACAGGCAGCCCCAGTGATTTTGGTAGGACATCTCCTGGGATCAAACCCTCCCCAGTTTAAATAAAAACAGCAGACGCTGTCTTTAAACATCTGCTGGCTGCTGGAATGGTTCTCTGATTACAAGCAAGCAATGCCAATGAATGCAAAATTACTTATCAGAAAAAAAAAGGCAAATATTTGAAGAGTTACACTAGCATTGGGGGAAGGCAGTTTGGAGAGATCACAAAGACAACATTGTCAAAAATTGATTTGCCTTATTCAAAGCACTAAGATATGTGATTGTAAGAAATTGCAAGATTTCAATTCCTCTATTCAGCTTAGAGTTTCTTTAGATTCTAATTACTGCAGCTTAGAAGAAAAGAAAGCAATTGACAGAGAAAAAGTGACCTTTTATGGAATCTTGGCAATACAGTAAGGTTTGAGAGTGTTATTTTAAGGGTTTATTATATAAAATAATATTATTAGCATTCTATATTAAATAATTAGAACAAAGTTCCCTTAACTGGTCAATGTATGTCACCACCTCTGACCTGCAGGGTCATTTGTGTTCTTGGAAAATTGTGTGCTGCCATTTGGAGAGAAGAAATATTACATTATTATTACAAGATGGCAACATGTCCTTGGACTTTGTATTGAAGGTTTTGAAATGCCTCATTCAACTAATCTTGTCACTTAATTGACATGCTGGAGATGTGGAACCCCTCACAAAGCTCCACCTCTTCCAGGTTACCTGGAGCAGTTTTTGGAGGTAACCCAGGAGTGCTGCAGGCTGGGACTGCCTGTTCTGTGCTGTAGCTGGTTCCTGTGCCTCTGTGGGCTGTTCTGAGTGTCTCAGGGAAGTGGAAATGGCAATGATGGATCACTCAGCTGGTTGCTTCCCATGTAATATAAGGAAGTCTTACAAAAAGCAACATGGAAACCCAACTGATTAGGCTAACAGCAGGGCAAATGCTTTCCCCACAGAACAACCAAGAAAAAGAGCAAAGGAATACTAGAGTCATTAGGTTTGAAAAGACATTACAGATTATGAAGCCCAACCATTAACTAACACTGCCAAGTCACCACTAAAATATGTCCCTAAATGCCATATCTACATGTCTTTTAAATACATCTAGCCAAAGAGAAGCTGGTTCCCAGGTGTAGACCTGGCTCTGTGAGGCTGGCAGGGGCAGGAAAATGGGGACAGTCACAAGAATCCACTGTATGAGTTCTCCACTACATTCTGAGAATGCTATCAGTGGTCTTGCAGATGCTTTCTCCTGCCTGCGTTCCTAAAGGATGAGAATGGGAGGAAGAATCTGACCTGTGGCCTTGCAGCTTTTTCTCTTCAGCCCAGCACTTCATTGCCACATTGAGGTGCTTTTCAACCATAACTCACAGACAGTTTAAAGGCTCCTTCAGTGCAGCCAAGTTTTGGTGCCCAGCAGATGGCTGTTGGGACCCTGGCCTGCTGCTGTCACACAGCAAGGAGCTCATGGCAGGACAGATTCCAAAAGGTGTTAAAGCACTGCTTGCTCCCTCACATACAGAGGAACTGAGTTGTCAACAAGGACTTGCAGAGAGATATGTTAATCTCTGGACAGAAGGCAGTTTTATTGCCATTTGACAGGAGACTTTTCCCCCATTGCATGTTATGTGGCTGGAATACTGCCTCTGTTACTGCAATGGCAAATTTTGGTATCTTGTCCAATAAAGAAGGGCCAACTGTTCTGGAGACTTCACCTCTAAACCCCTGAATACTTCAAACACCAGTCATATACCCAAATCAGCAAAGTGACATGGGCTTCTTAGATGCATTTGAAATTCATATCAATATTCTATGGCTTCAACTCATCTTAAGTTCTAATGTACAACTTAATAGACTAACATGTACTGCTTTATCTTTCCTTTTAACAAATAAAACAATTTAAAAATAGTTAAAGATTGTCTGATTGAATCAGGCATCAGCTTCCCATGGGACAAAATCATCAGCATTCTGCTAGTGCTGTGAAGGAAAATGCATCAGTTACCATTGCAATGATTTAATCTTGCAATGTTGGGAAAAGGATCAGCAGCATGTATGCCACAGTAGGATTAATAGGAAACCCAAAGCTTAGAAATACAAGAGTTTTGGTTAAATAAAAAGGAATTTACTTTTTCCTTTCTGTATAGTCTTGGAGATTTCTTTTGACAAGAGAGAGTTTTGTATTTTTTTGGATAATAAGAGTTGATGAGGTGTAAGAAGTTAAAAGGAAAACCTCACTGTTTTCATTCATTTAGCAAAGCCCTGCATTAGCTGAGAAATCAGCCTGTTACCTCTGTTTCTCTATCATCCGTTTGCAGAAGTTTGTTACTTAATTCCCATTCGTATGGCTTCTGTGGAGAATAACAGGCTGATGACATTTTGGTTAATCATAATCTTCCCTGTCTGTGACAACCTGCCAGTAGCCTTTTTGAAAATAAACTTGCAGAATAAAATTTTTTAGAAGAAGGATTTTTCTTACCCTCATGGAGAAGGGAAAACTGACAAAATAAATACATGAGAACATTTCACAAATGAAAAAATTCTTCTGGATTTATTACCATTTCTCTCTCAACACTTTATATGCTATTTCATTGCCCAGGAAATTGTTATTGACATTACTCTACTTGTTTTCCTTTATGCCCTTTAGGGCTATCAGAACTTCTATATATAGGACTCCTATTGCCTCTTTAACCTACTAGCAAGAAGGACACCTTACGTTTCCATGGACTGATTTGAGTATCAGGCAGCAAGTAAAATCATGCCCATGTGGGTGTACATGCATAGAGAGAATTCTGTGTAGGGTAAGAAAACAGGAAACATTAAGACATCAAGCTAATACTGCCTAAGTGTTTGTAAAGCAACTGTCTTTGACTTTTATATTACTTCTAAGGGAAAGAAAATCAACTCCAGGTTGGTCTTCAGGAAGGAACAAAGCACTTTTTGCTCAGACATCATAGTTTAAATCACCATGCTAACGAAAGAGCTGTTCCTATCTTATGTGTAACACATTCTAATAAATATGACAATTTCAACCCAGTTAACTGACTGTTTCTCCAGTAGTGGAGTGGGGAGTGGAAGAGTGATTTGGAAAGGATGTGAGAGGGCTTGGAGGGTTTGCTGTCAGCAATGAGCTCACAGGAGCCAGCACCAGCAATTGAACCTAGGTCATGGCAGGTGTAAATCTTGGGTGGAGACCACTGAAGCCCAAAGAAATACTAAAAGCTGGAGACAAAACCACAAGCAGACATCACTGACAAACAAAGAAAAAGTCAAAGGCGGTCTCATCCACAGTGACAGCTTTTGTGAAAGCTCAATCAAAGCTGCACAAGTGTCAGCACCATTTGTTCATGGCAACAAAAGGCAGGATGTTGAACTATGTGGAAATAGCCTATCTTGTAAACAGCTGCAATGTCATCAAGAAGAAGAAATTCAAGTTTCTGTCAGCTATGGCATGCTGCCAGCTTAAAGTCAGGAAGAATATCTATGGATAGGCAAAATGAACAGCTCTTTCGTTAGCATGGTGATTTAAACTATGATGTCTGAGCAAAAAGTGCTTTGTTCCTTCCCGAAGACCAACCTGGAGTTGATTTTCTTTCCCTTAGAAGTAATATAAAAGTCAAAGACAGTTGCTTTACAAACACTTAGGCAGTATTAGCATTGAAATGTATTTCTTTCAGATAACTTTGATTCCAGATCCTTCTGCAGTGGGTATGAAACTCACGCCCACCTCACACCCCCAAGGTCTATCCACATCTTCACACAATGTACAGTATAATCACTCTGTACTTCCACTACAGAAGGTGGCCAACCGCGTGACTGGTAACCATAGCAGCTGCAAGAGCCCAAAAAAAATTTCCAGTGCTGAATGTATGCACAAGTCTGTTGCTTTAGCATCACTTTATTTGCCATGAGCAGCATCAATGGGTATGCCTCAAAATGTCCTGGTGTTTGATGAGGAGAGAGATGCTGTTCATCACCACATGGAAAACAGCATGTCTCACACAGAAGAATGTTTTCTGTCAGTCTCTTGACTTTTGTAATGTCTAGAGATTTTTGTCTGAAGCTGTAATCTCAGGCATTCAAGCTAGGATTTCTATTTCTTGTATGGGAAAAATTGGTCCTGGAGAGTTTCCATGCTGGAATCACTGGTCTTTTTCCTGTCATGTGCTGAGCGTTGCCTGCCGGGACCGAAGAAGGAATGACAGGCAGTAACATCTTTCCCAGTAACAATTCACAAAACACAGTATCACAATACCACTGGCTGTCTCAAAGCTATTAACTCTTTCAGATGGAATAAGTGATCTTTTCACAAGTGGATCATGTGAGCATGGCATTTCTCACTTTCCTCTCCCTAATGATAACTTTCCAGCTGATCTGAAGCTTGGGAGAATGTAATTCCTTGGAGAAGACTGCAGTAGGAAGTAGCTTTCCTCCTACAGTATCCCACCTTATGGGATCTACCTCCCCAGCACAGCTCTCCTCAAGACCTACAGAGGTGACCTGCTATGTGCAGGAGCTTGTCTGTCAGCTTCTCTCTCCATTACTGGAAGAGGAAATTATGGATGTATCAGCACACCAGTGCTATACAGGCAGAATGGAGGGAGGAAGTGGAGTAAAAGCAAGAGCAAAAGGAAGCCAAGCAGTTAGGAACTAAGGCAGTTGCTATAGACATTTTGACAGAATATCCTCTTAGTTTTGGTTAAAATTTACTACTGAGGGCATTTAGAAGCCTGCTAGTATTGTGGTACTGGTATACACATCAACTATCAAAGCTCCCGACAGTATGTCACACTTGGACATAATCCAAAGCCAGTGACAGTCTAAGAGCTGTGAGTTATAAAGCCAATCCCTGCATGCTTAGTTATACTAGAAAGCTCACATTTCAGCCCAAAGCCTAAAAGCAAGATACACCTCAACATACAACAAATTACAGATGACTCATGAAGTCAGAGTTCAAGTCTTTTGGACTTCAGCACCAAAAGCTATCACCTAAGCAGCTGCTTGGCTGAAGATTTCCTTTTTACTATGTTTCTTTAAGAAGTAGTGCCCCTAAGAATATCAGGAGCCTCAGAAAATACAGTCCTATTATATTCAATACATTTTGTTTGCACAGAGGAAACACAGCAAGTGTGGATTAGTTACCAAAAAATCTAACACAAAATTTAATGCTGCAAATATGTCTTGGCAGAAATCTAGAGTGCTCAGGTACCATCTTTACAGAACAGTCTTATTTTGCTTTCTTATAAAACACTGCAGATGCATAAGGACATTTGGCCAACACAGAGAACAGCTGATCTACACAACTCCAGAAATAAAAGCACAAGTTGCCATAGTTTTGGTCAAAGTGCTGCAGCTATTAGCTGCAATAAATATCAATCTTCGCAGATAAGCATAGGAAAAGCTTACCAGTTGCAGCCTCTCCTTTGGTTTGCAGCCTCCTCCACCAACACGAGCCATAATTTGCTCTCAGGAGACCCAGACAGAAGTGTTCAGGAGAATGTAAGGAAGACTGCATCCTTCATTCATAAAAACAAAAGAAGGACAGGCTCCCCACAAAACTCCTTCCTTGTTAAGCAGGGCAGTGCAGGGAAAAATGAACCAGGACTATCCTACCATGCTGGAAGGGGCTTCTTGAAGAACCCAACACACAGGTTTCACAGACACATCATTATTTAATCCTTTTCCTGGAGTAATCAGCTGAGAAGGGGTTTCACCCATTGCTCATACTGGAGCTCCCTCAGAGCTTCACCTGAGAAACTAATTTATACTCTTCAAAGAATCTCTCTCTTAGGCAGAGCATTCGCTGTGCCAGAGCCTACCTAGTTTGTTAAAGCTTGGGATGATGACAACCCATAGTGCTAGGGATGAAATTTTCATTGTGTTGTTACCAAATAATTTTCATTATTTCTGTAGAATAATAATTGGCCTGTAGACACCAGCATTTTTATATGGCTATGAATAACTATAGGTTTAGACTGGATATCAGGAAAAGGTTCTTCACCCAGAGGGTGGCTGAGCACTGGAACAGGCTTTCCAGGGCAGTGGCCACGGCACTAAAACTGACAGAGTTCAAGCAGTGTTTGGTCAACGCTCTCAGGCACAGGGTGTGTGGGTTGTCCTGTTCAGGGCCAGGAACTGGACTCGATGATCCTTGTGGGTCTCTTCCAACTCAGCATGTTCTATGATTCTATGAAAAGTTTGCTTACCCTAACTTACTACACGTTTCCATGACTCTCTTGTAAGAGAGCTTTTATTTCCACAGACCAACAGTCTCTCAGTTTGTTTTTAATTTTGGAGAAAAAAATTAACTTAGCATACCATCTTTCCTAAGAAATTTAGCCAAACCCAAATCCCTTATTAAAATTAGATTTCCAGTCAAGAGAATTGTAAATATGTCTGTTCTAGCCAGACATTTTATATTAAGTCATGACTGCCTTTATTCTTCTGTCTTCCACACAGAGCAATAATTATTGGGACAATAAAAAAATAGGCAGCTTAAAGTTTTGCCTTTTATTGAAAAAGTTTATTACTGTGCTGATACTTCTTCAAAACCAAACTTTTCTTGTAAAATTGCAGATACTTTTAACATTTTTTGGTATAAGCAGTATCACTATGCAGTTTGCATGTAGTTAGACAAAACTGATAACAGACGTGCTTACATGAGCTTTGATAACATTCCTAAATTCATTTAAAAGAGATTTCATTATGCCTGAAAAATTATATTCAGAAGTAATTACTTCCCTTGCAGCATTCAGTTTACCTTGCTGTTGAATATGGTCTTCAAATATTAGTATATTACACATTTGGAGAGGAATATTAGTATATTACACATTTGGTGAAGTAATTGCTAGTCTAGTGAGAAGTGATCATCATTCATCTTGCACTACAGCCTTGCTTTAAAAAGCTAATCTACATATTAAAAAATGTGTGAGAGGTTCAGATATTTTATAATTTGGTTGGTTATGAATAATGAGTGGGCTTTCTTTTTGTAACAGATTAAAGCAGCCATGGGAAATTATGGCACCATGCCTTCCTTTAATTTGATGTTGCTGGGAAAGTGTGTGGCAGTTGGCTTAGCATCAAATTTTTACCACTCCAAAGATTCAATAGATACAGATGCGCTTTTTAGAAGAGCCATAAGAAATACCTGACTCTTCATGTGCTTGCTGCCATTGCAAGAGGAAGCCTCGGCAGTACAAAGTGGAGAAGCTCTGCATCTGGTAACAGGTTTGGAGGGTCTGACCCTCCCTTAGTTGCTGTAATTATTAAGCTGCTCCTTTTGTGCATCTTTTCTTCCCATACATGCTCAGCAATAAAATGTAGCAGGCTGTCAAGAGTGAGGAGCAATGGAAGCAGCTCGTGCTCTTTGATTTGTAATTGGGATAAACCATTTGCGACTGTAACTTACTCGGCGATGCAGTGACTCACGCAGATCGTACCGTTGACTCAAGCACCAGCTCTGAGTAAGACAAGTGGGCTTGAGCCCCTCTTGTCAGAGGAGAGAGCCAGAAACAAAACTGGTATCCTCTGAGTGCACAGAAACTGCCTAAACCCTGCCATGATTCCTCTTTGTACAGCTCATCATGAGCAGGGTGTGGAGGTTTCCATTTGGTTGGCAAGATTTCAGAGGTTGTTTGTTCCTTTAAATATAGCACCACCTGGGAACTAAAGCAACAGAAAGCTTTACAATGGCTGTAAGAGCCTCATAGTATTTACAAAAAAATTAGTAAGATTTCAGAGGGTTTGGGGTGTTTTTTTAAATCTGTGAACCCTTAGGAAAAAAATCAGAAATTGGTTTACCTCTGGCTCCAGTTACCATGTATGAAGGTTAGGAAGTTGAACTCTGCTCAGTCTTCCTTTCACTTGAAGGATTAGGCTTCAATTACGTGCTGCAAATAAGTTAATCATTACTCTGTTTCTCTTTGATTTTGATTATTAGCTTTATTATTGATTGCATTGCTTTTACAGTCCTTGCATTGCTTTTACAGTCCATGCTCTTCAGTTCTCCGAGACATATTTTCTTCCTTCTGTGGGTGTGTTCCCCTTCCCCCTCCCTTTCTTCTTACATTTCAGGAAGATTTGCACATTGTTAATATTATTTTTATCACATTTCTTCTTGCTCCCATTTTAAAAATTATTTTTGCCATGCAAAAACTCACAAGCTCCAGTCCTTGTTCCCAGGCCATTGGTCCCTAATTCCATTCCCATCACCTAGAGCAATGAGGAGGGTAGAGCTGTGGTGGTGACGAAGAGGTTCCTAGAGACTTTCTTAATCTCTTAGCTGTGAGTGGTTTAGAGGCCCTGAGGGCAATATGCATGCAGCCACCTTCCTTGGGTCTGGTCCAGGAAGGAGCAGTACACAGGATCCCCAGTACCTGCTGCTGCATGCCAAGAGGAAAGCATGATGAGCAGGAAGCTGAATAACCCCTCCAGAGGCAGGGAAAAGGCTCAGATACCACCTCTCCAACAGCAGGGTGTTCAGTACAGCCCTGGCTGGCCTTTGCTGTGAGTGGAAAGTTTCAGGCATTTTCTTCCTGACCTCCCTGCTCACATAAAGAAAGGTAGGATGGAGCCCACAGAAGGACCAAACACTGTTTTCACTATACAAGGCCATAACACTGGCCTGGGTTTCTCAGCATTCAAATATTTGCCTGGTGGGGTGCGTCCAAAGCTGTTTCCAGCAGCTGAGCTAGACTGCTTCCTGCAGCCACCGAGCTCTGCTCCTCCTCTAGCCCATCCCTCCTCTCACACAACATGCCAGAGAGTATTTAAACATCCACACAGAACCTCATGCTTGAGATTTCATCCAAAATACACCCTTCTACCACCCACTCAGAGGAAACTCATTTTATTTGTCTAACAAGAACAAAGGGCCAAGCGGGTTAACCCTGCCAAGCTAACTGCCGGGAATCCAGACTTTCACATCCCGTTTATAACACCCAAACCCACCCATTCAGCTAATCCTTACACAATGCTGATAAATCATCCCATCTCAGAGGCATCACAGGAGCAATTACTTTACATTTACCACTTGATAAAAAAACAGGGAAGGAGAAAGAGAAAGAGAAAGAGAAAGAGAAAGAGAAAGAGAAAGAGAAAGAGAAAGAGAAAGAGAAAGAGAAAGAGAAAGAGAGAAAGAGAAAGAGAAAGAGAAAGAGAAAGAGAAAGAGAAAGAGAAAGAGAAAGAGAAAGAGAAAGAGAAAGAGAAAAGAAAAAAGGAAAAAAGGAAAAAGGAAAAAGGAAAAAGGAAAAAAGGAAAAAAGGAAAAAAGGAAAAAAGGAAAAAAGAAAAAACAGCCAGTGAACAGAGGCAGAAGAGGCAGAGATCCCTTTTCTTCTTTGCATTCCAGCAGGTGCCAGGACATATAAAGCAAGATGTGTCAGGTTAGTACACTCATGCCCTCTCCATATTATTAATTATACAGCCAACACATTCCAATTTAAGGAATACAAAATAATAAAGAGATTACTTTTGTGTTGTTAAATCAGAAAAAAAAAAAAACCAACAACTTGCAGAGAGGTATGAAAGAAAATGCCAGGCAAGTTAGTTTAAGTTGGACATATAGTTGCATGTGCACTGTAATGTCATGGAAATATTTTTTCTTCAGCTGGCAGACCAATATATCCCTGAGATTTAAAGCAGGGTGTCAGAAGCACTGCAGTGGAGGAAAAACTGTGCTGAGCAGGGAATGGGGGGCTGGCAGACCTGTCATCAGCACGCTGCCTACTGCCCCAGGGGTGCCAGCCATCACTCAACTAAGTCACCACCTAGAAAGATCAAGTAAAAATGCTGCCACTTCACCTATCTTTTTAGATCATGTGCCTACAGGTATGCCCAAACTCTATAATAATCTCCTGAACTTTTAATAATCTGTCACACACACACACATCAGTTTATGTAGCTCAGTGCTGAAAGTAGAGGTCTCTAGAGTAATAGGTTCCAAATGTAAAGGGAAAAATATGTGCTTCCAGAATTTATTGCAGGTTAACAACAAATAAAGTATGGAGAAAGGAGTAAGATACAAATCAGGACCCAGAATAAACAATGCCTCCACCTTGAATCAGCTCACAGCCCCATTGCTTGGCAGACAGGCAGGCAGGCAGGCTTTTCATTTCAAGGCTGCTACACAGAGAGCATACACTATTCCCACGCAAAGATGACTAAGACCCTAACTGTTCAATTTGCCAAGCCCCTCAAATAATCCTAAGTAAATACATTCCTTTCCAGAACCCCTACAAGGTCAAAAATTTCACAAAGCCTCCCTCGTTGTCCTACTGCTAGCTGATTTCCTTCCAGGAGAAAGCTCATAGCCACTCCAGTAATTTTTTATCCAGCTGAACTTCAAAGGAGTTATTGATATTTATGTGTCCTTGGAACCAGTTCCCCAACTAGTGCATTTTAGGTATGATTTTTCCATGTGTACTATATTTTAAAAGTTAGTACTGCACAGAAATTGTTTACAGAAGTAAAGTTGGTTGATAAGAGAAGAATTTGCAAATACGCTGCCACCGACAATCTTTTCCAGCCTTTTTCTTTGGTTTGGATGAATGGATGGGTGATAAATATCAAGGAAAAAGAAAAACTTGCAGGTTTATATCAGCAGAACGAAGGCTGTGGTGTTACAGCTGCTCTGCTTCCAGCACTTGCTGTGTCTGCCAGTGCTGTGCCTGCACTTCTAATGGCACTCTAGGTATACACCCTGCCTTCATTCACCTTGTAGCAAAGTGGCTTTCAATCCACATTTTTCTGTTGTACACACAAAAAAAGTGAGAATAGTTCTCACTTCTGCACTGCTGATTGCTTCCAGCTCCCTGCCCATCTGCTTGGCTTCTGGCCTGAGTAGGTTAGAGCACAAACTGTGCCTGTGGGTCCCTTTGTCATCCTCTGGTGCACTACAGATCTAAGATTCTGGTGTAGTACCAAGCCCATTTTGGTCGGAAGGCATTTGCAAGCATGTAGAGTCATAGAGAAGCCCAGTTCATAGGGTCATAGAGGAGCCCAGTTCAAAACTGAGAAGCAGATTCTCATGAAGAAAGTGTTACAGCATCACATTCCCTCCACAGAACGGATGCTAGCATGGGAGCCTAAATTTAAAACTTTCCTGGTGTTTAGGGATGCTTGCAGATGGGATTTTAGCATAGTCTATTAGGGAGACAGGATGCACTTTCTTACAAAGAGGAAAACAACCTGAGAATGTAATCAGCAGGGGGGCAAGGCTGTCTTAAAATTTCTGGTAAACTCATTTTGATGCTGGAAGAAATACACAAATTCATCTCTCCTGAAAGAACGTATCTGTTAGGATTGCAGATCTACTTCTTATGCTCCCTCCCACGGGAAGAAATACGGTGCTTCTTTTCTCCCCTCATCCTGAGGATATCTTCATTATGTTCAACTAAGAGCTTGGCATTACATGATGATGTTGCTAATGAAAGCCTCCAGGCTCCAAAGGGCTGAGTCTCAAGAGCTCCATGATTAAATACAATAATCTGTAGTTCTGCAGTACCTTCCATCTGAAGATCTCGAGTGTTTGTACAGATTTCTGTGAATTAAGCTCAGTCTCTCACATGTGAGCTATTTCTAATAAATACCAACTACCCCAGTAGCAAGGACACTTTCCCAAGAGGTCACAGACAGTTTTGAGCATTTCTGACTGGGGTGAAAACTGACCCCAGGAGCCCAGTGTTTTGCAAAGGTTGGCTCTGCAGCAGCATGAGCTCCCAACTTGTCTTCTGGCAGTTTGGAAAAGAAAAGGGTGACCTCCTCTCAACTCTTAAAGGGAAAGCTGTACATAATGGATCCCAAACAGATAAATATGCCTCCTGGAAGACTCCCAAAGAAGTGGATTTAAGGCTTATGAATCATCAGCATTTCCCGGCTAGTTCTTGGCTGGTTCATCAAAGGCTGAACATAGGAAGTTCCATCCTATGATTTGTTCAAGTCACATTAGAAAGAAAATTTAATTCTGGCCTTGTGTTGCATGCAGGAGCCTCATGCCTAACATAGGGCTCTACATTTTATGCAGTCCATTTGATGTCATCCTCCATGGTTAAATAATTCAAGAAAAGTTACAGAATGGCCTGAAACGGCATGCTTCTTCTCTTTCTTTTGTGTCTTCTGTTCCAATCACTGCTTCTCCACTTCCAGCAAATATGATAATTGGCAAAATATTTCCAGATAAGATTGTACAAAAGCTGTTAGGTTAAAAATAAATAAATAAAAAAATAAGCTATCTCTGATTATTCTATCTGCCTTTGTTTCTGGAGCCAAAATTGAGAATAGGTTTAGAACTCTAATCCTGGAAGTAGTATGAGGTGGCGCTAGTAACCATTAGACTGAAAGTTTCACTCTCAAATGTCTTATTTAAAGATTTAACCCCCCACTTCCCCATATCAAGTAGACTTCTCATAGAAGTTTTTGTTAGTGACAAATTTTTAGTATCAGTGAAGTCATGTGTCAACTGGATGCACGTTCAAGTCTTCAAGTTCAGATGCCTATTTGTTCAGTGTTTTTCCACTGTTGTAGTTTTAGCTGTTTTGAACAGGAAATCCCACGGTGTTGGCTTTGAGTGGCAAGGTTGGGGTGGGGGGGAAAGCCACAGGAGTGGCTACTGTGAGAAGCTGCTAGAAGCTTCCTCCACAGCTGATAGAGCCAGTGCTGGCTGGCCCCAAGGTGGACTGACCAGCCAGCACTTGGCCTAAGGCCAAGCCAATAGGTGAGGGTGGTAGCACAGTGGGATACCACAATTAAGGAAGGGGAAAAGTTACTGCCCAAGAGCAATTGTGGACAGGTAAGAGAGGAGTGAGAATATGGGACAGAAATAGTTTTGTAGTCACCAAAGTCAGTGAAGAAGGAGGGTGAGCAGTTGTTCTAGGTCCCAGAGCAGCAAATCCCCCACAGCCTGTGCTATAGGCAATGGTGAAGCAGGATGTCCCCCTGCAGCCCATGGACGTCCACAGTGGAGCAGATATCCACCTGCAGCCCCGGGAGGATCTCATACTGCAGCAGGTGGATGCTGCAGGAGGTTGTGATCCCATGGGAAGCCTGTGCTCACCAAACTCCCTGTAGGATCTGTGGGCCCCCTGGAAGAAGAGCCCAAGCTTGAGCAGGTTTGCTGGCAGAACTTGTGATCCCAGAGGGAACCCATGCTGGAGCAGTCTGTTTCTGAAGGACTTCAGCCTGTAGAAAGGACTCACACTGGAGCAATTTGTGAACAACTGCAGCTTGTGGGAAGGACTCCTGTTGGAGAAGTTCATGGAGGATTGTCTACTGGGGGGGACCCCACATTGGAGAAAGGGAAGAGTGTAAGAAGTCTTCACCCTGAGGAGGATGGTGCAGCAGAGACAACATGTGATAGACTAGTTGCAGCCCATTCCCCATCCCCATGTGTGGCTGGAGGAAGAAGGGAGGGCATTTGGTAGAAACATTAAACCCATGAAGAAGGGAGATTTGGGGGGAAGGTGTTTTTTATGTTTGGGTTTATTTCTCATTATCCTACTTTGATTTGATTGGCAATACATTTCATTAATTTCCCCAAGTCAAGCCTGTTTTGCCTATTACAGTAACTGGTGAGTGATTTCTCCCTGTCCTGATCTCAACCCACAAACCTTTCATTATATTCTCTCTCCTCTGTCCAGCAGAAGAGGAAGAGTGATCAAGCACCTTTGGTGGGCATCTGGTATCCAGCAAGGGTCAACCCACTACACGCACTGGTCTGTAGCTTGTGGAAAAGTCCAGAGAAGTAGAATCACAGAATTTAGTGGGGTAGCATTAATTAACAGCATGTTGTTAAGCGATACAATGAACTGATGAAATAGACATCAGTCACAAAGGCTGTTTCTGCATTCTTTCTAGCACCATTTGATAAGTGCTAGAAGCAAATTAACAAAATTTCTTACAGCAAGGTGGGAAGAGAAACACATGGTTGAGACCGCAGCTGATGAAATCCTGCTGGAGGGGGAGGTCTGAGACATGTGCATGTCCAGGCAGCTGGAGGGAAACGCATTCACCCAGCCAATAAGAAAGACTATCCAAAGGTCAGGGGGTAGCTAAGCAACAGAAAGGAAAAAACCTTCATCACTTCCAGCTGGAAATAAAGCAAAAAAAATACATTTCTGGGATTTAATCACAGTACCGTCCAGTGGGTAGGCAGCAAAGCTATGGAGCAGGCTGTGTCTAGTTTTACTCTATTTGCAGAGTTGCTATGTGGCATTAGCCAAATGAACTATTTTTTGCCTCAGTTTCCTCATTTAAAAATGCCACAATCTGTATAATTGTAACACCTTAACACAATAGCAGGGCTGGGAGGTCTCCATTTCTACACCTCTTTAAGACTCCAAGGTAAAAGAAGCTGTAGAAGTTCAGACTAACATAGTTATTTTCTGTTTATTTCCAGTAGGTAGACACACAGTAGGAACCATTTTGACATGTGTTAGTGTAGGTGGAAATGACTCATTTGGAAATGACTGGAAGCTAACTGCTGTAGACTGGCTGCTGCTACAGTCCTAAATAAATTCCATAAAACAGATCTTGAAAATGAAGTAAATGTTGCTGCATTGTAACTAATTAACTTAATATTTAACATGTGTATGTCTTGATTTATACACATGTGAACATACATATGCTCCCTATATTATATAAGTTCTTTAAATTACTTGTAAAATGAACAGTGCCAAAGATGGATTCAGTGCTTATTTCCCCATTGTATTTACCAACACCATAAGATGACCTAGAAAATACCATACAGAAATTTCTTGAACATTTCCTATATGCTTTTTAAGAGTCTTGTTATATCCAGAAGGGGTTTTAGCATCAGATGTATTGTAACTGTCTGAACAAACATGTAAGGGACAAAACTAAGGCTCAGACTAAGACCAGAAAAGCTAAGGAATTAAGATTAGAGTTTTATTCCAATTTCATCAGAGATTCTCTGACTTCTTGAGGAAATGAGGAGAAACTGTTTGGTCAGGTCACAGCTGGGATGAGCTCCTGTGAATTGCTGCACCAAAAAAAAGCTCATGCCACTCTTCAGGGCATTTCCACTTCCTTACTTCTGCATGGTCTTTGTGCACACATTGTACAAGGTAGTTATCAAGTACTTATGGGCCGAATTTGTACCTTTCTCCTTAGGGCAGGGGTGTATCTTTACCTTTAGGGTAGAGGCTGTGGAAATGTCTCCACGGACAGGCAAAGAAGGATACATAACAAGCTGTAGTCACCATTTCTTTCCATTATGATAGCAAAGCATATCCCTGTTTCAAAAAAAAGTGGATATGATCAACTTACAATGTTTTCTTCTGGCCTTGACAGCTCTCAAGGCCAGCACAGCACCCCGTGAGAGCTACAGCAAACAGCATTACATGGTAAACAAGGAGGCTCTTTCACAGACCTGCTCAGCTTGGTTCCATCCAGATTCCCAGACCTGGAGCATCCTGGAGACACCCGAGCACGGTGGCAGGGTGAGACCTGCCCACGTGGCCCTCCTGGGATGGGGACTCAGGTGCTCGGCAGGGTTGGGGCTCTGCCGGCCCCTTTGGCTGTGCGGGGCAGTGGTAGCCACCAGCAGCTGAGAGGAGTGAGCTGTGCACCTGCCCACCTCGGGGAACAAACAGAGCAGGGCAGCAGATTTCTGCTCACACCCCAGGCACACGTCTTCTCTTGCCTGCTCCCACACGCTGAACTGCACGCAGATCCTAAAGCAACTGCTAAGAGACAGCTAGTCAGAGATGCACTGATTTATGTCACGCCTAACGCTGGCAGAAGCAAACTTGGAGGTGGAGGCAAGGACATTTCAGTGGCAGCATTTCAATAGCAGATTTAAAAATCAGGGCTTAATGTTTCTGTAAATTAAAACAACCTAATTAGTCAACAGGCTGTGAGAGTTTTCCCGCTAGGAAAGGACTGTAAATGCAAAGCCCTGCTCCAGGGCCTGAGTTAGGCATCTGGTAACATAACAAATCTCCCCTTACAGAGTGTCAGTGGGTCAAAATACTGAGGACTGCCTGCAGATAAAGCTGCTAAAATCCACTCCAAGCTACCTCTTGCTACAGATCCCAGGGGAGTTCACTGAACAGACCTTCTGCCACTGTCCTTGCCAGAAAGGAAAATTAATTGTTAACTGTATGACTACAGTTATAGTTTCTGTTTCACACTCACTCACCTTCATAGTCCTTCATGCCCTCCATTAGAAATTCATTTGCCTTGCAAAGGATCTCAGAGTATAGAGCTGGGATTATGTTAGTATTTTGAATTTACCATTAATATTTTTATAGTTTCAAGTTCCATAATGTCTAGAAGTCACTTATTCAGCATGCTTAGAAACACAGGACATAGAGTAGCAAGAGGCACCCAATTTCCAGCCTATGTCAATGGAAAGCACTAATTTCTTTAAAGCTTTCTTACAGCAAATGTTGCTGTAAGTTTTCAACTCCTAAGCATTTTGAGAGGAAAGGAATGGATGCACACAACATAGGTCTGAGATCCACCCTCAAGGCCATGTAATCACCCTAGAGGCCATGTAATCACAAAAACCAGAGCCAGCCTTGGAGCTTGAATGCTCCCTGAACTGAAGAACCACGCCACAGAAAGCCTGTGACTGTCTGTTCCACATAACTACATTTCCAAGTATTTTCTGTAGCCAAGAGATCACTCCCATTTTGGCATGTGAAATACACTGACTGACCCAGAGCTGTGTGAGTGGGGGGCAGCTGGGCATATGAGTATGTGACTTGCTAAAATAAGACATAAGCCCTTGAAAACAGCTTAATATAATCTTGCAGGGGGTTGGTCAAGCCTTCTAATGAGAAACTCTTATTTTCCCTTGTGTCTGGCTAGGATTGTGCTATTACTAATAATGAAAAAAGGATTCTCTTCCTTCATTGATTTATATTGTGCTTAGCATCCAAACAGATGAGATTTCACGTAGCAGCACTGTTTCCCCAGCCTACATTTGCTGCTTCTTCTTCATGAAAGTACATGAAGATGATCAGGGAAGAGAAAGTGCTTTTCTCTCCAATGGTGTGTGAGTGATTAAGAGAGAAACAATTTAGAAACAAAACTATCCCCAGCTGGAAAGCAAAGGTTAGTCCTGAGAAAAGAAAAAGTGAAGAGAAATCGCTAAATGTGTGCTGAAAATAATGAAAAACACCTGTGACGTAGCTCCCCAAGGAGGGTAATTAAGTGAGAAAGATTGGTGCTTATTGGAACTTACAGACTATCAGCAAAATTTAAAGAATTATCTCTCACATGACTTATTTGCTTGCTATTTTAGGAAAACATATTTTTCCTTTGTTATACTGATTAGATGACAAGATTGATTGACTTCCTGTGTTACTTTGAGTGACTCACATATAGCTATACAATCCTGAATTCACTAGATTATTTACACCTTCTGCACATCATTACCTAAAAACCTCAGTCTTGTGTTCATCTGTTTGTTCAACCAGCCACAGGAGTAGAGTTGTGAGCTCATAAATGGCTTCTTTTCTTGTACAAGTACAAATATGCAATCATTATAACACTTTTTTCTTTTACTTTAGGCCTCTAAGTTTCTCCCATCTAAACTGGTAGTATTTACCTATCTTACAGGCTGTTCAAATAATTTTGAGTATATGCAGGGTTCTTTGCAAATACAGAAAATGACAGTCTCAACCTTGGGAAGTGTAATATAGAAAGAATTAAAACACATAACAAAGAGAAAAAGGACAATGTGCAAGTGCACAGAACAATCATACTGCTAATGCATAACTTACTGTCTTGTTCTGTAATGTTTGCAACATTTATTTGGCAATATTTTTTTTTCAGTTCACTGTACTGCTTTATTAGCTGATGCTTCCCTTGCCTCTGTAATCCATGGCAATGTACCTAAAACATATGGTACATGATGAGTGAGATGAGGGACTGGCTGATGTCATGGTTACAGGTGGGTGAACATCAAGCTGCACAGATAGATACTGTCCCAATCTGAGACACAGATTTCATATGTGACATTAACTTTAGGTCACTTAGACTTTTCAGAGATGGTCAGTAGTTCATTATTTTCCAGGTGCCTGAATTGAGGCTTTGAGATTACAAGAGTTACCAAAGAACTAAAGGTAAAGCAAGCTGGAATTAGAGCATGCAAAGTGCTGTGTGTCACCAAGTGCTGTGGAATATGCAGTTCCACTCTAATATTGGACACTTGAGTGCCTTCAGCTTCTGCTCTCCATTCTTCAGCTCTACATTCATGAAACACAGGTAGTGCCCTGCCATCTCCAAGGGGAAGAAGGAAAACAGATGAGTTAGTATTTGTGAGGCACACAGTTACTATAGCAATAAGCAGCACAGAAAAACTCATGAGGAAAGTAATTGCCTTCCATGCAGATAGTTTGCAGTCAGTAGGGCATGGAGACACACTCTGAACAATGAAGGAAAAAAAATACTGAGCAGCTGCTCCTTAAATGAGCATCATCCATCTTGTGCACTGGGTACAGCAAGGCCCTGTGGAGTGCTGTGTGACCATAGAATTAACAGTGGCCCTTTAACACACACACAGGCATTCTTCACCCTGCTATTTCCAACCATTGAAGGCCTGACTTTGAAATCTTGCTGGTGAGGCCAGAGAGAGTGCAGTACATAATTATTCAGATTATAAAAGTAGAAATTCCTTCTTGTAGCCTCAGGCTGTTACACATCATCTGTGACACTTAGGTCCCCCTACACAGACCTCTGTTACTTAGACCAAGGAAATAACTGACTGTGATGGTAATCTCTCACCTTTGTGATGTAGAGCAATGGGAAGGTGATTGCCTACAGAAAGAGATTTTCTACCCATTTTTTCCCTCTGTCCCTTCTTTCCAAATTGTGCACTTCCTGCTCTCCCTCTCCTTGCCCAAATTTCTCTCTGGATTTAAGTGTGTTCCTGTTGTCAGCTTCACCCATGTTTTGCTAATGCCCAGTTTCCCATCTAGGGAAACCTGTAAAATTTTGTTAGTCATCCCAGCCACTTTCTTTCTTTCTCCTAAGACATGTGAACACTGTCTCTTGACTTCTTGTAAGTTCTGTCCTCATTGCTCCTCATACTTACTCTTTGCCAAGTCAGCTTCAGATTCCTCTTACCCATCTCCTCTGATTCAGTTTTCATGACCACCCATTTGCTCCTATTTTCAGAAGACGAATATTCTCCTAAGAAGTCAATTGTAGCAATCCTGGCTAACAAAAATACTTGGTAATGTGAGATGAATTAAAAGTCACAGGTAGTGGTAGCACTGCAGACTTCGACAAACATTTTTTACATGCTAAAAATACACAAATAAATACTGAGATCAACTCCTGTTACTGAGTATTGTTTTAAGTGTTCCATTATGGCAGTTTTCTGTGATTTTCTGGTAGGATGCTTTGCATGTTCTAAGAGTGATGAAAATTGCTGCAGGCACTCAGGTAATTAGCACTGCATGGCTTTTCTAAAAGACAGTTTCAAGGAAAAAAAGAACACTTTACTAGAAACTGCAAACTACATTGCTACATTTGGGTTTATGGTGTTTCCTAACACCCCCTGACTTGTCTCCTAAGACCAGGCTGGCAGTGATGTGAAAAGGGGAAACGTGTCCTTGTGACCCAAATCGTTCCTTCCACCTTCAGGACAAAACCCTAAGAATGTGAGGGTGCCAGAAAAGGCCACTGTCTTACTGCCAGTAAGGGATGCTTAGCAAAGGGCAAGTACAGGGTGATTCTTCCCAGAATACTCTCTAGCAAGCTGCAGCTTAAGGATTCCTTCAACTTCGTTGTACTCACATCCACTAAACCACTCTTGACAGACTTTCTGCCACAAATATAGCCAAGAAATTGGATTTTGTTTGGTTGGGGTTTTTTCATATATTTTCTTTCTTCTTTTTTTTTTTTTTTTTTTTTTAATCCAGATGTTTTTTAGCATTCAGGGCATACAGAATTCACAGCCACAGACTAATGTTCTATGGTAGAAAGCACTGCTGTCTGTACTTTTTGAACATGTGGACTTGCTGGACTTAATGCATCAATGTGCATACAGAACTGTAAACACTCAAGAACATAAGGGGAAGGGGGATGCAGGGACTGTAAACTGACCTGAAGAACAATGAGAATGCCAACCATAATGACTGAGTAGTTCATTACAGAAATATAACAGAGAAAGAAGAACGCTTTTGAGTATAGATACAATTTTCTGTGAATGCTTCCAGCTTTATTTGCATCCAGCACATTTAATCTGATGCCCTAGTTGGGGTGTTAGAGGAGCAGCCTCCAGAGTTTCATGTAACCATTCCAGCTGCCAAATTAATTTTTGCAGTTTACAGCTAACAATCCGTCATATACTACCCAGTGTTTAACTTCTTTTGTTTAGATCATTTGGATAATTAAAGTATCACAAATTCCATGGTGTCAGCGGGTCTCAAACAGACCTCCTGCTGGCTCTGCAATCTCTTTCAGAGATCAAAATTAAAATAATGAATAATACTAGAAAAAGGAGTCCAAGTAACTCATATTTTATGTTTCATGCTTTCCTAATGACAAGGTCATATAGTCAGCAGTGTGATCAATGCAAATACAATATGCCTTTGGAAAAAGGCCAAAGTCTGCCTGTGGAAAGGGCAATCAAGGGAACTCTTTCGTAATAATACACTTCATGGGTAGATAGCAGAGATCCCAAAGCTCTTTACCAAAAGGAACAAAAGAGCAGTACCTCAAGTCACCAAGTTCAAAAACAGGTCTGTGGCAAGTCCCACGTGGGCATGACGTCCTGTCCTTTGATGGCACATCTGTCTCTCATGCACACTACATTTGTGTCAGCATCATTTTCTATGGCTCAGAAAGCCTACCCTCAGCAAATATCTGGAGCTAACAACTGTTCTGCATTTAGTTGACATGCACATGGCCATGCCATGCCTGGCCAATCACTGCTATCTCTCCTAAGATGCAGGAAAAAAAAATAAATCCACAGATGTTAAATTGTCTCAGCTTGCCTAACCATTTAAAGTAATTAATTCTGCAGACTATTTCTGACTATGTCTACAAAAACAACATAATTTCTTTCTATTGCTTGTTCTTTGCTTATTGTATATGTTGTATCTTCCCAAATCATTGCCAGGGCACAAATTCTGTGGCACACAACACTGAGCAAGCAAATTCCCTGATTTACTCAGTCCCTTCTGTGGCTTTTCATGGCTATAAGTAAGAGGCTTCTTTTTGATTATCCATGTGAAGAAGATTTTGGAAGTAGGTAAGCTTCACTTATTCAAAATGCACATAGAGTAAACACACTTGATGACAAAAGTAAAGCTAGGGATGGATAAAACAAGGCTGTAATGAAAAATAAAAAGCTAGAGAAAAGTCCAACAGAGCTCTGAAAAGCCTCTGGAAGAAAACTAGGAGTTTATGATCATTTATAAGACTGAGCACAGGAACATTAGAATAGGTGGGAGGGGGCAATGTTAATGCTTGGATCAGTATTAATAGAAATGCACCAGCTCAGTATTTGACTCTTTTTTTCTGTCCTTATGGCACACAGGACTCACACAGAACAGCAGGAAGTCAGAGCACTGCCCCCACGCTCCAGCAGGACAGAGCTCAAGTTTAATATGCTCTCATGACCTTAAAATAGGGATTCAATATAAAAGTGTGGTAGAGTTGGTGAGTAAATGTAACTGCCCATGTAGACAATATTTGTAATCACATCTGCACAGTCCTGGCTCTATTGCTGTCCACAGGCCACTAGAGTGCAATTACACATTTGCATGCTACAGCAGTCGATATGCTTGCTCCCTAAGGACAGGCTCCAAAGTCCAACATTTTCACAGCTTTGTTGACCCCAGGGCCAACCAACTGCGTGCCTGTGCAACCCAGGCTCCCAGGGGCTCCAGGGTGAGCTGATCCCAGCTCTCAGCCTCAGCCACAGCTGTTACCACTGCCCTCACTACAGGGAGCTGGCTGCAAGCATCTGGGGCAGCATCTCTCCCAAATCTCTAACCACCCAGGGCTTTTGGGAAGGACTTAGCTTCTCCTGTTTGCCCAGTCCCCTGCAAAATCAGGCATTAAGATGCCTAGACCACCTTCTCATCACAATTTCTAGCTGTGGGAATGTTACTCACCAATTGTTCATTTCCTCTCAGGACTTGAGTGCTAGAGGTTGTCACAAAAAAAGGATTATGTACTGTTTGCAGTGCCTCACTAGTGCTCCCAGGAGACACTATGCTCTGCCCTTTGTAGTTACTAAGTGATGAAACAGTTATGGGCATCTACAAATAACCATTGAAGCTGTTACAGACTTTGGAAATGAAGCTGGATAGCAACGAGTGATGTTTGCACTGTCATTTTAAGGTGAGTTCTGAAATGACATGGATTTGGTTGCATTGAACTTAAAATCTGCATTCTTTGCCCTTAGAGTCATGAGGACAGATTACATAATGTGGATTCAGAAAAGTCATACACAGAAATTAAATGCAGATGATTCCCTTCCCTTTTTAAAGTCTCTCCTTCTCCTTATCCTTTTTTTTTTTTTTTTAAATGTTTGTATTTGCCTCTGCTGAAACTCATGTTCACTGGACTATTCCCCTAAATATCAGAATACCACCTTGTAAGGATGCAAAGGCCCTAACTACTGGCAGAAAGGTAAATCACTGTTACACTAGTAGTTTGTGGTCAAGATGCAGTACTCGAATAGTAAAAGAGAGGATGCAAAAATGTTCTTCCTTTGATAAATGCTAGGATCTTGGAACTAATGGAAAAGTGTTTTTACACATGAAAAACTGAGATTTGAGTTCAATTTCTGTTTGATTCTCCGCACTGTTTTTTCTGGAAAGTTAATTTCCAGTCTTTAGCTCCAACATTACTGGTTGCTTTTTCTTGCATTTTCTTTCATATGATTTCTTTTTCATATGGCTGTCTTCCTTCAGCTGTCTGCAGGCTGCAAAGCTGCTGAACCTAGTTCTCCCATCCCTGTGCACAGTGCAGGCTCATATGCATCTCATAAAGTCATACTGGGAGCTTGCAGCATTCACTTTGGGCAATTATAGAAAGAGGACAGGATGAGATGGACCAGATAGGTCTAAAGTGTATTTACACATGTTTATAAATGTCTAAGGGAATCCCTTTGACCAGGCAACCATCAAGAGGCAGAAAAGCACCAAGAGACAGCTGTGTGTATGGAAATATGGTATAGTCTTTGAGCACGAAGGTTAAACAGACAGTGCAGATCCTTCCTGACCAAAAACAAAGAGCTCAACAAAAAATATCTTTGCTCTATCAGCTGTATCCATTCCTTTATTAGAAACAGAGATCTCTCAGGAGAAGAAACTAGAAGCTTTGAGAGACATGTAAATCTGCAGAATTAAAACAACAACCCCCCCCCCTCCCCCGCCCTGTTTTCCTTGCATAGCATGAAAGTCACCTTCCAAGGCCAGAGAGATTTCATGATGTTATTGCACATTCTCACTGTAAATGACTAATGTATGCAATATCATGTCCAGCAGTCTCTAGAAGATTGCCATCCAGACCACAATCCAGTAGGAACTCACTCCATCCATCCATCCATCCATCCTGTAGTGAAAGGCCATATGAAAACCTGTGAATTCCATACCTGCAGCAGCAAGACATGCACTATACACACCTTACCCAGGAATGTAAAGCCTGGACTGTAATACTGAGTCCATATATATGTGTTGCTTAACCTCAGCTGGCAACTAAACCACACACTGATCACTCCCCCCTGATGGGATGGGGGAGAGAATCAGAAGGGTGAAAATGAGAAAACAGATGTGTTGAAATAAAGGCAGCTTAATAGGGAATGCAAAAGCTGCGGGTGTAAGCAAAGCAAAAGAAGGAATCCTTTCACCACTTCCCATGGGCAGGCAGGCATTCAGCCATCCCCAGGAAAGCAGGGCTCCATCATGTGTAATGGTTTCTTGGGAGGACAAATGCATCATTCTGAAGGTACCCCCCGCCTCCTTCTTCCTACAGCTTTACATGCTGTGCATGGTGCCATATGCTGTGGGATATGCCTGTGGTCAGCTGGGGTCAGCTCTCCCAGCTGTGTGCCCTCCCAGCTTCTTGTGTTTCTGAAGCCACTGGCTGGCAGGGTGGTACACGAAGCAGAAAAGGCCTTGGCTTTGTGTGAGCACTAGTCAGCAGTGGCCAAAACATCTCCATTACCAACCCTGTTTCCAGGACAAATCCAAAACATGGACCCACACCAGCTACTGTAAAGAAAATTAACTCTACCCCAGCCAAAAGTAGCATAACATGTAAGGAGGTTGCAAAGCGAGGAGTGCTGAGATTAGCTCCATAGCAAGGCCTCATAAGTCAAGTGGAGGAGTTCCTCAAAACACTCTCTCACCTTGAGCCAGCCCTGCTGACCACCACTGAGAGAGAGACAGGCGAGCAGGAAAACCACAGCACCCTTGCAGCCAAACATCCTCCTCCACGTGACCTCCACAGCACCAACAGCATCTCAAGCTGAAGGCACAGGAAGTTTAGTAAGCAATGTGGTTGAAATTCAATGCTGAATTGGCACAGTGAGCACTCCCACCTGGGTGCTTCTTGTAGCAGTTCACTGTGTTTCTGTCCTTGCAAGCCTTCCCTCCTTGTGCCTGTGTGGAACAGATCAGCTTCTCCTGTGGGTTTCACAGGAAGCTGGGTGTGGAAAACTCTTTGCTGGGCATACTGAACCTCAAGTTACTGCTACTAGGCCAAAGCATTCTGTTTCCTTTTTGGTGGAAAAATCCATTGGAGAAGGCCAGGAAAACTATGTGGTTTCTGCAATAGCTTTCTGTCTCACAATTTTGAACCATTCTCCCTCTCTCCTGAGGCTCACAAGCCAGGTTTTCAGTGGAGTGGGATTGCCATGACTTCTGCTTCTGGCCACTGCCTTTTTGGAGAATCGTTTTAGGAGGAAAAATAAGGTGGTATTAATTTGAAGCAGTTTCCCAGCTGGTGTCGACAAACAGGAGCCTGTAGTTAGGTCCCCAGTCACCACAGCTCTTTCTTTCACTGGATGCCTTATGCTGCCCAGTGGGGGTAGGAAAAGGAAAGAGAGCTGCAGGAAGGTGGCTGAAGTCCAGGTCTCAGAGACTTAAAAATTCCTTATTTCAATTTGTGCCTAAGAATTTTGCATAAATTCAGAGTTTAGACCCTTCCTGTTGAGTGTTATTTTTCCACAATGCTGAAAAAAATGAGTGGCTACAGAAGTGTCAGGCAGGTTTTCAATTTTGTGGGATATTTTTTCCCTTTACCTCATTTGAAGAATAGCAGTCACCAGAAAAAAAATGGCTAATTCAGTCTTTAGAAATATCCATATATCCTCTGATAGATTTTTCAGGGATTTTTGTGCTGTTTGGACAGCTGCAGTTTTGTACTATTAGTCCTGACATATATATAGCAATACAGACACCCACCATGTACCATGAAATGCTTCTTTCTCATCACAAAGAGGACTGAGACCGAGGCTGAAAGGTACTGTTCTGCTGCTAAGTCATGCCCTGATGCATCCACAGCAGCTGAGTGCAGCTTAGGTCTCCACATCTCAGGAAGGATGTAGCAGAGTTGGAGGGAGGCAGCTAGAACAACAAGAACTGTATAGAGAAGCTGCCTTAAAGAGACTAAAAAGGCTTGTGTTCCTCTCTTTGGAGAGAAAATCAAGGTTGGATATGACCAAGGCCGATAAAACTGTATAGACAGCTTCTTTTAGTGACCTGTTCCAGTGTCTCAGCACCCTTATAGTAAAGAATTTCTTCCTAATATCTAATCTAAATCTATACTCTTTCAGCTTAAAGCCATTTCCCCTTGTCCTATAGCAGGCCCTTGTAAAAAGTCCACCTCCAAGTCACTTGTAGCCCAACTTAGATACTGGAAGGTGCTATAAGGTCTTCCCAGAGCCTTCTCTTCTCTAGGATGAACAACCCCAGCTCTCAGCCTGTCTTCACAGAAGAGCTGCTCCAGCTCCATGGCCCTCCTCTGGATCTGCTCCAACAGGTCCATGCCCTTCTCATGTTGGGGGCCTCAGCACTGGATCAATTACTCTAACTGGGGTGTCATGAGAGTGAAGTAGACAGGGACAATCTCCTCTCTTGACCTGCTGACACTTCTTTTGATACAGCCCGGGATATGGTTGTCTTTAATTTGCCTGGCACATTATTAGCTCATGTTGAGCTTCTTGTTAACCAACATCCTCAAATCCTTCTCCTCAGGGCTGCTCTCAATCCATTCTCTTTCCAGGCTGTATTTGTCCATGTTTTAATGCAAATACACTTAAAGCTTTTAAGCTTCCACCTCATAAAAATTTTCTTTGAATTCTTTTCCGACAAAAAACTACAGGAATAGATTTTAGCAGATGCCTCAACTAGTCTCTCTTCTTAATGAATATTAAATTAATTAAAAATCAAGGCTCTTATAGTCAGGGAAAGTAAGTGATACAGGTAACTGAGTAAAAAGAAATCTTTCAACAGTCAGACCTCAGCTGAAATCCTGCAATTACACAAGGTAGGCTCTTTTGAAAGGTCTCAGAGGAACACACATAATTCTCAACAGAAAACATGCTTCCAGCAAACAAATTAAAGCCCCTGTGCTGCTGTTGCTGCACAGAAAGGGAAATAAGTATAACTCCTTTGAGGGTATTGTTGAGGAAAAAAAAAAAAGAACACCAAAGCAGATGGCCTTGGAGAGACTTTTAAACCAAGCCCACGATCTCTACGAAGGTGTAAAATGAAAACCAGGAAAAAGTGAATCAGCAGGCCCCTGGGCTCATCACTCTGCTGCTAAGGTAGTATCCAACTATATGCACTGTATAGCTGCAGCGTATCTGCACTGATTGACACATCTCTAGACTGTATATTTATTAGAGTTTACTGCATTCTTTCTAATCACATTCTCAGCAAAATCTGGTTTCTAAGTTGCTCTTACTCACTTGAGACATCCCTCTGACTTGGGAGGGTACAAGCTGACCTTACCAACTTCATGCTGCAGGGCAGGAGCTTGTCATTGTTACTTGTCTACAAAATATCATTCTTTGTTGTTGTCATGGTATTTCACTAGTTGCACAAGTAATTAGCTCCCTGTAGACATGGTGTTGCCAACCCCAGCAATCTTTAATGGCTTAATTAACAGTCTTAGGACAAGATGCATGGTGTTCTTTGCTGTCTGAGCCATTGTGTTTTGCCTTCACTCATGTCGACGTTCAAATAAGCTTGGAAACAAGCAATTGGGAAAAAAAAAAAAAAAAAAGGCCAGACATTAAATGTATTGTTACCAAGTCATATTCTGTGAGAGGTTTAATGAAAACAGAGGGAAATGTAAACTTTTGGATCTAAATCAGAAAGAAGGATCGATCAGTACATCCTCTGTCTTACGAAGGCACATTGCTTTCAAAAATACAGCCTGTATTCAGTTCTTCACTTCTACCTGTCCCTTCCTAGATTATAAACAACTGCATGTTTAGCAAAGCTTTACTGTGACATATCTATATGTTTTGTTGTTATAGAGACTGCAAAATACTCCCCCAAAACTATTTTTAGCTTGCTATCCTCATGTTCATTACAAGGAGATTAAAACATGGCCACCTCCTTCAGAAACAAATCAAAACAAATCAAGCAGTGGGGGGAAACCCAAACCATGAGTCATACATACCCTTGCCTTCCTGACAACATTGAATCCAATGTTATACACTACTGCCTTAATAAGGCCTAAAAGTAGTTAATCTCTCTTTGCATTAGGTAGCATGATACTGAATTGCTGGCCAGTGTGTTCCCAGCCCAGCAGAGAATCAGTTGCAGAAAAAAATTAATAGGCCCTCCCCTCCTTCATAAGCTCAGATGTCTGCTATCTATTCCAGATAGTTCATCTTTCTCTGCTGTAAAGTACACATCACCTGTATCCCACTCAGGAGCAGTAAACACTTATTCATTGTAAAGAAGAGGATGGCCTCTGGCAGATTAATTGCTCTGACTCTCCTCCTCCTTAAGTAAAACACAGTTGCCCATTTTTTCTGGATATGTTTTTTCAGTACTTCACCCAAACCCTTGGCAGAGAGACAAATGCCCTAGACACTGCTTAAAACCCCAAGACCAAGCTTCTCAGTTTATTTAGTAGTTTTGCAGGCTTGGGTTAAACAAATACAGTACTTTACAGACCTGTGGTTTCAAGGAATTCACTCCATGTTTTTGTTTTTAACTATTTTGCTTAATTTCCTCCTTTTTTGTTTTGTAAAGCAAGTTACATAACACAAATCTTTCATGAAGATATTTCTGTTCTTGCCTTCTGCATTTTTGCAATTCCCTCCCAGTGGCTGCAATTTGAGTTACTTATGGTCACATTGCTGACCTTGGGTGAGCCTGGCACCCCTGACAGCAGAAACGCTGTATGATCCACACATGCCCTGAGCTCATTTCCATGCAATACAAGGCCTAGCACAAACCACAGACATGTAGTAAGCTTTTGATAGTACTGTGGGAGAACATGCTCATCCTTTCTGGATGCTTGGCAGAGAATTCTGGGAAAGCTGGGGAGGACCACAGGTGGTCTAAGGCATTAGCCTGCAGCTACCCTACAAAGCAGTGTGTGTGGGATCCACTTGACCATCTCAGCCAAGAGATCTAAGCTACAGCAAGGTTTTGTGTACAGATGGCAGCTAAAGTAGGGCAACACCTGTGCTCTAGCTCAAGCTAACACTGCAAAGAGAAACACTTTTGAAGTAATAGATGAAGGAACTTTGAGAAGCCATATGGTCAAATGATGACAAAGGATCCGGGTAGCAGCATTTGGATTATCCATCATCAGCCCCAAGTGGGACGTGGCTTGGTGAGTTACAGGAGAGTACCCACGTGGCTTTGGTGTTCTGCGGAATGGTGCTGTCATGTTCGCTTGTCTTGCAAAGTAATTAGGGAAGGCTAATACAGCAATGCAGGATTTGTAAATCTTTTTGAAACCTTTGAGTGGCAAGTGCACTCTGACACATGTAGCATTTGTTTCCCGTTCTCAGTATTGCCAGATCATATGCATGGGTAGCCTCAAGTGATGGTGCTTTCTCTTCAATGACAAATGTCAGTTCAACTTCATCAGTTCAGGATGCTGGCTTCACCTCTAATAGAAACCCTCTTTATAGTCCACTCACCTGAGCAGGCAGGCTCCAACATGGGAGATTGAACAACCCTTTCCCTCTGGTCCCTCACACCAGCACAGCCATGGAGTGGATAGTCCAACCAGTAGGAATCTGAATGACGGAACCACACTAAAGGACACCACTCTTCCAATATAGCACATGAGATCTGAAGGAGAAGCTGAGGTCTTTCCTGGTTTTACAGACAACCTCAGGGGCTGGGGTAGTGCTTATCCCTACCTTACTCTCTTAGGCACTTGTATAAGCCTAGCTTTGCTACCGGCTTGTCTTTGCTACTTGCCCTTTTATTTTCATGATTGTTTATAACCACCTCCTGGGGAGCTGAACTGTAGCCTCTGACTTCAAGTGACTCAGCAGAGCAGTTAATACACATCAGAAATGGTCACTGGTGCAGCAAGCCAGATCCCTTCCTGGCAGAAGGCACCAGCCTGCCATGCACAGTGCAGAAAGCTGGCTCTGCCAAGGGAGTACATCATGCCCCTGTAGGCAGTGGAAGGATGCCTCATACATCTCCATACAAGGCACCTGCTGCAGAGTCCAACAGCAGTATGGTTTCTTTGCCAGTGATATGAAATATTACTATATAGCGAGCAGGAAAATTGCTAAGGACAATTTCTGTGCCTTAAAAATATACAAGGATATATCTCTTTTAAACAAAGAGACTCTTGGATGCGTAGGATAAGATTCAGTTCCCCTGAGTAGTCAGTACATAGCCCTGTGCTGCCTGTCAGCGTATCTCAGTATTTGTCAGGAGTGTCACTGCAGACCTTCCTCCCCTCCTGACAATGAAACAGGTATGGCTACCTGAAAAGTTGTGGGAAAAGAGAATTTTTAGGAAAAAAGAGTACTACTTTGGGGTCTGAGGACCACAGGACAGTTTTCAGAAGATTCTGTCCAAAGGGTGGTTGGTTTCTGTGGGGTTTCTGTGATGGATTTCCCCAGAATCCCTCCTGGCAGAGAGGGCACAACCCATGGCACCAGCAGTGCTGCTCCTGAGTGACTCAACTTTAAAATCTTGAGGACAGTGTAACAACTACCAGTGTTAGCTGACAAATGAAGAATCTGAGCAGCAGTTGGGGCTTCTATGCCATAGACAATGACAACTTCTGGAAGTAAGCAAGCTTCTTACGAAGTCCTGAATGTTAAAATCCTCTTATAAAAGTAAATAGGCTTCGGAGAAAGCCCAAGGGCATATTTCAGAGCACTTTGGATTTTAGCCTGTTCCAGTCTCTACTGCCAGCTATCCGTCTGTCCTGCTAATGTGCTTCATTATGCAGCTAGGTAATGAGCCTAGAGCTCTTTTACTGGTGGGGTTATAATTGCAGGGGACAGTGAGACAAACTTGTTATGTGGGTTGCAGGGGGAAAGGTCTATAGGGGGGTTTTGTCATTTTTCATTCAAACACAGTCTGAGTATATATCACTCAAGTGAAGTTAGCCCCATTAGTAAGAAATATGTCCCTTTTCCTCACCACAAGGAAACTAAACTCTGGTTCAAAGGACTTGCCACCGGGTCTATCAGAGGTGATGTTTCACTGACATGAAGTGGTGTCTCTGGATCTGGCTATGCAGCTTCAACAAAGCATGGGAAGAAGTGAACTGATCAGGGCAAGAGGAACACACTTTTGTGTTTTCCCTGTTGTGTTTTGCCTGCACATTAAAAGGCAAAGATTTCAGATACAGAGCTCAGAAATGCTCCAGCTCCAGCAGTAATATCTTGCCTTTTCTTCATGTCTGGAAACTACTCAGCTGGCATGGCTGGCTTCTTATGGTCCAGCCACCATGGACAGGATACAGCAGGATCAAGCTTTGGCCAAGCATCTGCTCCTCTGCAGCTCCCCTCACCTTTCACTGTTCCCCTTACTACGTGAAGAGATCCCTGAATGTCCCACTTAGCTGTCAGCCTACGGTCAACCTTCCCTAGGCTGCTTTGTGAATGTCCCCTTTTGCAAAGGAATGATAGTAGAATACACTATTGACCTTTACCATGCTCTACAACAGGTAAAAACTGATCCTTGTAGTGCTTTATGGCTTTAAAAGCTATTGTGCTTTCAGTTACTTCCTTGATTTTAGCTGTCTGAGTCATTGATGACCTGACTGGTTTGATTTTAGTAGCTTTTATTTTGCCTTCCTTGGAACGGCATTGCCCAGTGGTAGGTGGTTTACCATCTAAATGGGCTAAGTACAAAAGAGTTGTTATATCTTGCAGTCATGGTGGGAAAAGTGGATTTGTTTTATTTTGATGAGTGGTCTAAATATTATTGTATCAGATTTTGGCATTTCAAATGCAGGAAGGGCTTCCTTTGAAGTCCATTTATCTCCTGGTGAAATGGCACTTCTGATTTATGTGGCCATCATCTTCTATAGATTTGTAATAAGGTTTGGATTTGACCTACTGTGAAATCACAATGTCACAGAAAGTTGACTGTTTTCAAGTGTGTGTCTCATTTAAGTGCTTACCTTAGTTTAAAAATAAGAGCTTAGCTGATATTTTAGTAATTTTACATTTCTCTTTGATTACGAGCTTCTTGCGATTATAAAAGTCAACAGTAATATAGTAATGGGAGCACAATTATACAAAGCTGGTGTATCCAAAAATTATAAAGAAATAAAATTTTAAAAATAAAAGGATTATACACATGCTCTATTTCTGGAAGCAACCACAAATAATGGAAGCTGAAAACTGTCAACAATCTCCACAAGAGAAATCAAAGTCTTTGGGAGAGGCATGCAAAAAGCGAGACTTTCAAAATGAAAGGTTACTCAGAAAAGAGCTTGATCCCAGTACTTTTCTCCAGGGCATAGGCAGGTTGACCCCACAGGCAGCTCAGGTCTCCTGACAGTCAGCAGTGCTCCAATTTCAAGGTAAGAGGTTCTTTCTCTTACACTATGGTACTTCAAATGGAATTGAGTTTCCTCTAAGCTTTATGCTTGATGGAGCAAAAGAATGTCCTAATTGCTGAAAGACGGGCTACTGGCCACAGTAACTACAGAAAAACTTAAAGAGTCTGAATTCTAAGATAGAAAAACTAAGTTTATACTCAGGCTGACTTTAGTGCCACCAAACAGACAGTGTTAGCTGTGGCTCTGCCTTTAAATATCAGTCTGTACCCAGCACCATCAAAGAAATACCCCTTTGAGAGAGCCCAGGTCTCCAGCAGGACTATGCTGGGGAAATGTTGGAGAACAATGGTCAGATAGAAATAAAAGGCCAAACTGCCTCATGTACTCATCATAAGCCTTTTGAATTTAGTTATTTCCTCATCATTTGTACACAATAAATCTTATGTTTAATGAGATAGAAAACCCACCTGATTTTCAGGTGGATGTTGAGTATCAAATGACTAGGACACATTGAATGGTGACGCAGGCATCCACATACCCTGCATTTCTACCCAGTAAGTCCCATCACCCATTCACCCCAGCTTGTGAAGCCTCAGAAACCGAAGACAGATTGTTGACACCCCTGGGAGGTACTTCACATACAGCAGCATCTCAGCTTTGCTAGGCTGGGCTCATGGAGGGCTTAGTCCCTACCCAGCAGGGCAGCGGCTCCCACACACACTCATACAACCTTTTTTACAATTAATGTGCAAATTATTTCTCACCTGGATGAGGCTTTGTAGGGGTTTTAACAAACATCTCAGAGCTTTGGTAGCCCTTGCACATTAAGGGAGAATGATCTTCACCTGGAAGAATAAAGCCTGGGACTCTAAACTTTGGATTTCCTTCTACATTTTCAGGCTACTCTTCATAGGAAGCCATGTGAATGACACACACTCCCACCCTCCAGTCATTTCCCCCTCAGCTCAGGTTGTTTTTTGTCCTAAGCTAGAACCAGAATCAGCAAACATATCCAGGCAGGTTCTACCACCGTTTCCTTAATCCACTCATGCAGAGTTTTCCTGCTGAGGAATACTGTAGAGAAACTTCTTTAGGCCTGTGCCGAGGCCACCAATCGCTCTCGGACAAAGCAGGAAGCTCTTCAGTGCCAGCACTGCGGAGGCCCGATCTGCCTCAGATTTACACCCTGTGTCCTTTAGCCTTCCCCATAATTTCCCCTGTGTCCTATGCCTGACCCCTCCCGGTCTTTTCCACACCCTCCCCTTACCGCCTGTGATGTCAGGCTGGCTGGGAGCCGCCTGTGACACAGTCCGGAGCCAAGCTACTCCAGCCTACCTGCCGGCAGCAAGCTCTGTGTGTGTGTGTGCCTCTCTCCTGCCCACATGCCAGCCCTGGGAGTTATCCTTCACAGCTCTGAGACCTCTGCTCCCTCTCAAATTTGTTTAAAATTAGCATATGAATGTAAGAGCGACGAGTGCTTGCGTGTGAGGGGCAGGGAGGGTAGGGCTGCAGAGACGTAGTTGTGTAAGCATAATTCACTTTGGAACATAGGCTAAAAATAATAAAGCTACATCATCACATTCTTTCACAACGCTTCAGAAGAACTGGAGTAGTGCTTACAGCTGCAACAAATCCCTATTAAAACCAAAGGGAAGTAGGTGAGGATTGAAAAGCAACCTCTGTGTGCTTTTTTGCTCTGCCAGGCAACAATGGACCAGGATGCTGGAACCCATCATCCATTCCACTCTGGACATCCCTGCTTGAACATTGTTGGCAGTACAGGTGCTGAACAAAATCCTCACCTCTCTGTTATGGGTGAGCATGCAGAGACCTCATTAAAACCTCCTTTCAGCTGAAGGGCTCCCCTGCCTCCTAAACAGGTTTTTGAAGACAGCTCATCAGCAGAGATGAAGCCAGGTGTTAATCTGTGTTTCCCCCAAGCAAGCTGACTAATTAGCTAAGTTCACAGGCTGGTTCTCTGGGAGCTCTGCTTGCATTTGTATGAAGGAGGATCATTCAGCATAGGAAAGACTGTAAGGAACAGCATGACTGGTCAGACTAAAGCTTTGTTAAAATTTAGGATAACTGAATACAAAATCATGTGCCTATTCACCCCCTGACTTTTTAAACACTGCTGCCCTAAGATGGCTATCCCTGTTATTGCTAACTTTAAGTATTATGTGATTAAGGAGCCATTGATGATGGAGGTGGCTGACACCTACATGGAAGGTTCCTGCGGCAAACAGCTGACACACTGGAGATAAGACAGGAAGAAGAGAAAGGTACAGATATGAATAAGCCTGCAACCAACTGCTGAGACTGTACTGTCTGTACAGCAGGCAGTGGTCTCAGCACACCAGGAGCTGAATCACTGTGAAACACTGTGTAGTAGGGTGTAGATACAGGCTATGTAACATGTTCATCAGCAGAGCCTGCAGAAAGAGAAAGGAGAAGCTTTGGCCATGGGGACCTTGCACAGCCTTATAGGAGAAATCACTTAGCTGGATATAAATCCAGAGGTCAAGGGCTAATGGTTCTGTGGGCAGTTTGGAGGTGCAAGTCCAGCTCTCAGTCAGTAAGTGATGAGCAGGGAAAAAAGACCACTTGTGTGTCTGTGCCCATTTTCTGACCCCTTCCCATGTGTGGAACTGCCTTTTCAGCGTAGAAAGGGATGGGAGCAGGGCTGTGGTTGAGCAGCTCCAGCAGCAGCTGTGGCACTTGTGCTTCAGGATTTTGTTTTCCCTGTTGAACATTTACTGTATCTAATATGGGTAGACAATTTTAAGACAGGTTACAGCTAATTCCTTTCCTGAAGCTATGTTTTTCTCTGGAGACTCTCATCTTTCTCTGGAGACTCTCATCCAGTCTCATCTGGAGACTCTTATTGCCTCAGCAATAAGGGACACTGCTGTAGCAGAAGCGTTTATGTCCTTCATTTATACCCATCTCCTGAGGGTGTCTTTATGGCAGGTTGGTTGGCACAAAGGAATTGAGCACCACACTTGGGTATCTGTGCTACATGGGACATGAAGGAAAACAGGACAGATGCTTTCTGGTAAAAAGGGAAAGAAAAGGCTGACAATTCATGTGGTGCAGTGCTGTGAGGGCTGCAATAAAAAGAGGAATCAACATTTCTTTTTGACAGAGCCACGTTCCAATGGCTAAACAGGCTTTAAAGTCAAGAAAAAGCCACATTGACACTGCAGTAGAAAATAGTGAGTGTATACTTTTATTACCTCATTAACACTCTCTCCCCTCCTCCCCAGGATCATTTGGCTCCAAGATTGGCAGCAGGGTACAATAATGTTCCCAGCAGAAGCAGCTGGTATGGAGACGGGATATTGTTTGAAATGGCCCGAGAGGCATCCTCAGCAGGTGGCATTTATCAGCTGTATGCAAACGCCACGCTTCCATGAGGCACTCTAAGAAAGGGTATATATCCAAAAAAATAAAAGTAAAGTGCAACTTAGCAAAGGGAGGATTTGTAGCTGAAACCCCATTTTTGGTATAGATGGAAGGGGAGGGAGTAATAAAGAGCCCTGTTAAGCTAGTCTGTTGGCTTTAAACCAAGGTAATGAGGCATGTGGGTGCTTTGACAAGGAGCCAGAAACTGCATTTTGCCACCAATTTGACTTCTACCTTTTTTGTCTCTCTTAATCTGACAGTAAATTCCTCACAGTCCACTAAGCTTATCAAAATGGGGCTCAGGCTAGGTCTAATGCCTTTTAAAGTACTACTAGGAAAGTAATTCACTTAATTAAATATTTCCAGTTGTGGAGACAACCCTCTAGGCAAATTGCACCATCTCTTCCCCCCTTTGCACACACAAAACATAGAATAACAATGGATATGCTCATTTTTACCCTGCACACAGAGCTTCACACTCCCTCCCTCCTTTACTCCTTCTGAGCTGTCCTTCCTTGAGATTTTTTGCCATGAAGAAAGACTACTCTAGTGACTGGGCCAGAGAAGTGTGAGTCAGCTCCTAGCTCTACTGCCTACTTGTTTTGCAGCCCCAGATTAATATCTTAACCCCTCTTTGAGACAGCCTCTGCATCTATATGGCCAGGAGACAGCAGTGTCCTTCCACCCCATCATTCTTCTCACTGGTAAAGCGTTCACCGAGCAGTTTAGACCTCCTTCAGTAGGAGATGTGAGATAGAAAAGGACTAAGAGTTTGTCTGTGCCAGAGCCCTCCTGGTCTGTTCCCTGGATAGGATAGTTCTGAAACCCCTGCCTTAGGGGAACTGCAAACAGCATGACACCACCACCTGACTGAGGGTGTAGGACCATACCAGGGAGCCACTGGTGACCTACATTGGCAGAGTCCCAGGAAACCACAGGAAAACAGACCCAGTGCTTTTGTACAAATTTACCTGACACTTTAGAGAATCTCGCCATGAAAGAAAACGGGGTTTGCACAGAGAAGCCTCCTGAAAGGAGAGCATCACATCTTAAACCCTCTTGCAGGAGTACTTTTTTCTCCACATGCAGTACTGCCACAGCCAGACTGAAAATGTCACCACTGGGCTTCAGGATCTCTTTCATGAGATGAATGCAACCTTTCTGCCAGAGAGCAAAGCATGTTAGTGATCTTTTAACAACTGTCTCTAACTAACTTGTGGTGCTAGCTCTGCAGTAAGATAAGCTCCTTGTATCTAAAAGGTGCCCTGCAGTGAAAAGATTGAATCAAAACATAGCTGTGACTGTGTACAGTAGCTGTTCAGAGAATAACCCGTACCAGGTCCCCAGGCAGTTCCTAGTTGCCTGTATTTTGTCCAAGGGCATGTCTGTGCTACCACTGGCAGCTGCTAATCTATCTTCTTTATGACAGAAAAAAATTCCCTGTCTTTGTGAATTTCACCTGCCTCCTGCTAGGTACTTCCACAAATATTTACAAATGATGGCTTGTAAGTGAGGAAGGCACAACTAGTCACACATTAGATATGCTGGTACTGCTCCCAGGCTTGTCAGCTTGCTCTCCTCTGCAAACTCTTCAAAGGCTGGGAGATGCTGTCTCCAGCATCTACCGCAGCAGTAACACAGCACGGAGATGATGCAAGCCCAGCTTGGGCTCAGGACTTTACAAGCACAGCACTGCTCTGAGAGCTGCTGCATATGCCAGGTTTGAAGGTAGCACCAAAAGGATTTTGGAACATCCTGCACTGTCAAAGGATTGTGTTCCTGAGCTGGAAGGAGACGCTCACCTTAGAGTCTGTTCACTCCTCAGGATGAGAGCACAACCAGCTGCAGCACAAAAACTGCATTTCATTTTTGCTTCCTTAAAACAAAGGAGGAAAGGCTTGGGGTTTTTTGTAACCTATAATGAGAACACGGGGGAAGTGGGGAAGCCACACTTATTACATGGGTTGACATTTTACTGTCCACTCCAACAGGAAGAGCATTTCCTCACAGGCCCTTTAGGACACCTGCTTTTCACTGCAGCACACCTTGCAGCAGTGCTGCCACTATTGCTCACTGGTGTGTTTTGACAAGGAACTGTGTTCCTTCTGACACCAGAAACTCAGAAGAGGCCAGAATAATCTCTTTGCCTGACCTCCTGCCTCCTGCAGACCACACAAGAGCTTGAGTTCTTTCATATCTGAATTTATTATACATGAAAATTAGTCTGGACTAGCCACTGCAAATTTTATCTTTAACTGCCCTGAGAAGTAAAAAGCCTTCAGAAAGACACTGTTCTGCTGTTTCAGCATAGCAGTAATTATTTGATCACAGGGGACATTTCAGATCCTTGCATATGTAGCTGTTATGAGTTCTCCTACCTGTCCCTGTTTCTGAGTGAGCTTCCATAAGGAAAATGTGAGCCATTTGGCAAATCATCTGAAGCCAGTTGTGGGTCTCAGATCAGGCCACAGTGGAGAGATGTCAATGTCACACATCACTCCCAAGTGTTCATCCCAAAGTCTAAAGGGCTGAGGGACCCCTCCTTTAAACGAGACCCTTGTTACAGAGGTTTATGTGACATCTGGGTTGATGCCTCTGGTCTTTGGCCCTGTCACTGTGATGCCTTTCACTAGCAATCAGTTGAAGCTATTTTAGGATTCAATGGGGAAACAAACCTTCCAGTGGTCTCATTGCTTAATTTCTCTCTATTGCCTTAAGTACAATGGCTAATAGCTGAAGTGGACTTCAGGGTGTTGCCTACAGAGCTCTATAATGGTTTCCTGCATTTTTCTTCTATTTGGAAGCTATTTTAAGTTGTTCTACCTTCCCTGGACTGCCCAAGAGGAGCTGTGCTGTGCACTTTCATCAGCTGATTCTGGGAAATGTCAGTTATGCTCTTCTTCTGTTAGTAATATGTTTCTTGAACGATTTAAAAATAGCACAGTATGAAACATTTCCATTTTCTCTCTTCTGGACGAGAACTGAGGGGGAGTTAACTCTTTTCTGCTTCACTGGAGCAAGAAGTCATGCAGTGTTCAGGTGCTCTGGGACTGGAGCCAGTTACTGGTGCTAGGAGAGGCAACACGACGAGAGCACCTGGTCAGAGCCTGAGCTACTGAAGATCCCTGCTGCTGTCAGGGCTGCCAGCAGACCTGGCACATGTGGCAGCTGTGTCAGTGCAGGACATAGCAGGACTGGACACCCAGCTGCTGACCTGCCTCTGCTGCTTTTACAGCTTGCTCGGGGAGCTTCCCAGACAGTGACCATATGGCCAGGGGATGGTGATGGTGATCATGTTAGAGCTCCTCTCTGTGTACTGCTCCAACACACCCTGACCCTAGAGACCAAGTGTAAGCTGGGAACATCTCCCAGGCATCCACCTCAGTCCTACAGTGCCATTCCATTTTTACTCCCTGCTGGAGCACCTCATTGCTGGCTGCTTGGCCTATGTCTTGTATTCATTGGCATCTCCTTCCTCAGCTGTTCAGTTTCCTGTTAACCTCCCCTCTATTTTCCTTTACCTTCCAGCATTTTTTCCTTTATTTTTTGGTCCTCCCCACCCCAGCTTGTTACTTTTTCTTGCCCCATTGCTGACATATCCTCCAGTGGTATCTTCTCCTACACTCCCCATCTGAAGGCAGCTTGGAAGACAGTCACCTACAGTGCTGTCCTAGGGAGCTGCTTGGCAGCAGCCTGCTGTGATAACCCTGTATCTACACGTGTTAGAGGCAGAGAAAGAAGAAAGATCCTTTTATCATCCAAGCAGCAGAAGCATATATTCATCAGACACAGCTTCCCCTACCCATTTGCACTTGCCATGCACTTTTCCTCTGGTCTGTAGGCCCTCTGGGACTACTCTGGTAACCACAATGTTGGGAAATACTGTTTCAACCACAAAACACAGCTTCCTCTTTCAGATGGTGATTAACTTTTCCCCCCTGTGGACAGCCTAGAAACATTTAAACAACAACTGGCCTTGTGTTGCCCACAGCATCTGGAGCTGGAGGAGGAGTAGAGGCTGGTACATGGTGGCAGTGAAGGGGAGAAAGAGTGATGCAGTTAATTACGAATTACTTGTCTTGGTTCTGGCCAAGGTTTAGTGCTGCAGGAAGGGCTACACAGGAGAGCATTTGCTTTGGAGCCCATTCCATCAAAATGAATACAAATATTCCCATAAGTGTGAGGCTATGGGGCATCTCTTTTCAGAATGGTATCTAGAGGCACATCAGGGCTTTAAATTGCTTCCAGAACTGGTGTGATTTCATTTTAGTTTCTTTGTATTCTCATGAGCAAGTAATACTTGTGGGATGTCACCCTTGCTTTCTCTGCCCATAACTGCTTTAAAGTACTAATTAGATGCTTATAAATCACAAGGGATCTGTGGTGTTTTGAATGACTCCAAACCTTGGCATTATAGCTGAGGTCTTGAATGCATTTGCAAGCAAATCTACTCAACACTGGTTTCTGTTGATTCAGCAGTGATGTCGTATCAAACTTTCCTGAGCACTCTGACAGACTTAAGTTTATTAAAAGAAGTCTGGATAGCAGAGCCAAGTTTAGCTGCAGCCAAGTTATTCAGTAAGACAGCAAGTTGAGTACAAAAGCAGAAGGACAATTCTCACCTCTGTGCTGGTGACTGGTTTGAGAGCATACAATTGCTTTGTCTGCAAATGCTGCCATGTGCAAGGGTCTGTCCTAAACAGGAATTTTCTGCACCCACAGTGACCTAGGGGTTCAACCTTAGGCCATGTTAAGAAGACACCTATGTGCTGTTTGTCTCTGCTTGAAAATAACGCTGGGCAAGATGTACTTTCCACCAAATAAAGGCCCTACAGACATAAGGGGAAACAGTAGTAAATTCTGCAAGAAAATGTTTTCCAGTGGAAAAATACTAAGTTGCTAACAACTCTCAAACCTTATTTTCCATGGAATTTCAAACACGAAGGAAGATTTCCAAAGGTGCTTGGCAAGCAGCACTGCATCAGTACCACACATGGACTTTCTCCACAAATTTCCTGGCTCCTCATAAACCCACCAGAATTTACCACACTTCCCCAGCCCTTCACTGAAAGAGATGTGATAGCTGGGAATGCAGGGCTTTTACACTCGCTGATAAAGTGTTTCCTGGGACATATGGACTCAGGAAGCCCTTGACAACTGCTGACTAAAACTGGCATGATCCTTGTCATCTCTACCACTCTCTGAAGCCAAATATGTGTGCTCAGACCTCTCTACTATAACAGCAGAGATCCCATCACTTCAAAGCAGCAGCTACCCCAGGTCTGTGAATTGTGACTCACCAAAGGGAATGCAAAATGTAGCTATGTCTGCCATCATGGTTCCGGCTATTTCTGGTTCCTGGGGAATTCTGGAAAGAGTATCTTCATTTATGCATTGGAAAAACCCCAAGAACAAGGGCTTAATGCAAACAATAATCCCCAAGTTTCAAGAAGCCCTTTGCACATGCACATACATGTTCCCTGTCATGCTTGATGCCTCCTGCCTAGCCAGGCTGGAGGGGGATCTTCTCAATCCAGCTTAATCACTACCACTTCTCCAGAGGGGTGGGAGCTACACAGAAAGGGGTAAAAGCAAAATATTTTTAATGACTTTTTAATGCACCTAAGACAAATGTACTAGGACTAACTCAGCCACATCTTTCTATGAGCACAGCACTGTTTTCCCAGTAGCCACGAGTTGTGCTGCTCTAAGAGGTTGAGGTGTGCTTTAAAGGGCTTCATACTTGTTTGAAATCCCCAGAGAATGCCATGAATTGGTGGCCTTCCCAAGTGTCTGGGAGGCGACCAGTGGCTCTACAGGGCTGGGGCGCAGCCCCTGTTCAGAACACCCTCCTTTGGGAGGCTTGTTGCACAACCCTAGCCAAAGCACTATGGCGTTGCCTGCCAGGCTCTCAGGCAGTGAATTAGCAATAACACAAGCTGCCTCACACAGGGAAGTCAGGTGAAATTCAATGTTTATAAAGAGCAAGCAGAATGTCCCTGGGCAGTATAAAATATTATCTTTTTTCCTTTACTGACACTCGCAGGAACAGTTAATGCTTGGTTTGGATAGAGCTGATGACACTGCTGTTGCTCATCATTTATCATCTCTAGATTATTGTGGTTGCAAATCATTTGGCAGATTTCTCTCTTTTCCCTGTTCCACAGATGGCAGTGTCCATGAAGCATGACGCCCTTGCAGGCATCTGACTGTGAGGCTGGAATCTTGAGGACCTTTGGGTAAAATGCCCCTCAGTATTATCTGACCTCTAATGTTCCTGGACTGATGTGCTGTAATTCGAACAGTTCTCTCTGACAAAAACTCCCTCTGCTGGGATCTCAGCTTGCAGACTGTGCTGCTTCTCAGAGGAGCCTGTGCCTGTGAAGGGCCATCACACCTTAGAGTGTAATTTTATTGCTGTGCCACTAAATGTTCATGTTTCAGGTCCAGTTCAACCTCTTCCAGGGTGGGGGTCTAAGGCACTTAAGCTGTAGCTAGACTAAGGGAGCACGGAGTCAGCCCACCACTGTAATTTTATGTGAAAGGAAACGTGCAGGAGCTGCACTTCTCCAGCTGATGTCCTGTTTTTTTTCCAGCTAACAGAGCTGAGCAGCTCCTGCAGCTGCAAATGAGGGTGTTTCCAGTCCCAAGACACGCTGAATCAATCAATGTGCTGTTCTTCTCTGCTGGCTTATTAGCAGTTAAAAACTAAGAAAACACGTCTTGCCCAAACACCTGCCTCATTTGCCTTCCCCTCAGCACAGCAACAATCCCCACCATGGACTAGCCCTCATTTGGCAGCTTGGGGGGAAGCACAGGTCAAATTCTTTTTGCACGATGAGCTGTAACCCTGTGATCTTTAATAGGATTATACTGGGGAAAAGGACAGGACTGAGCCTTGTGATTGCAGAGAACTTATGATTCATGGACATTAGTGTACTGTCTGGGGACATCCTGGACACAGCTGATGCCTTCTCCTCCTTGCATTAAGATTTCTTTGTGCAGAAACACGGGGTTTGTTCAGCTGTCCCTAACCTCAGTCCCTGACCCTACATGGCCAGCACTGTCCAGCTGCCTGGGGCTGGGCCAAGTCCAGAGCAAGGATGGAGCAGCCAGTGAATAACAGAAGTGACCAGCCATGCTCTCCCTGGGTTTGTGCCCTGGGGATAACTGGCTTTCTAAGTGCATCACAGTACAATTTGCTCTTCCCTCCTAACCCCTCAGCTTTTTCTGCCTTACAGCTCTCCCCAGAAGCATACTTTGGTGATAACATGCAAGCTGGCATGTGCTGCAGCACTGGTGACTCTCAGAGGAAATCCTGGGAACAATTTCTCTTTTCTCCTGCACGCAACATTTTTTGGTGAAACCTAGAGGACCAGTGCTATTTTTGAAGCCCCTTTCTGGCTGAAATTGGCTAACAAGTTTAATCATAAGGGTGACAAAGAGGGTAGTCCAAAAGATCCCATGAAAGTTCCACAAGAAACAGGTCTAAAACATACCCAAAATTAGGTGGAGTGTGCTGTGTTAGGAAGCAGGGCAGGTTTACAGAGACAGAGCATGTGCAGCAGCACATGCCCCTCTCCCAGGGGCATCCTTCAGGACTGCCCTCATAGCCAAATAGCCTATTCCAGCCCTCAGCTAGAAGCTCTTCCCACTGTTTATGACGGGCCTCTACTGAAGGATAAAGACCCAGGCACCGCTGAATCATGCATTTGCCACCTCCCACCATCACTAATGCACCATACACCACTTAGGAACGAAGGTTTGGGGTTTCTAGAAATAGAGTGAAATAAAATATCATGTCATCTGCCTGAAGATTCAGCAGCCCACATGTTCTCCCACACACGCTGCTCTGAAGGTACTATACCAGTGCTTTGGGCAGTCCTTGGGCTGTTCCTTTGGGAGCAGATTAGATTCAAGCTCCAACTCCTGAGCACAAGTGTGCTGCAGAGACAGCACTCACACCAGCAACATTTATCAGGGGCAGTGATTCTTTCTACACTAGGGCAAACCCTGCAGGAGATCGGGACAGGAGTGTCACCAGTAATATTACAAGCACAGCTTCTTTTTTCACTTGCAGGAATGGGATAATCTTACTGTAACCAAACCTGAATTCAAGACCCTCTTCTCAATATACCCCATCCCATCACTGCAAAATACAAAAGCTGGTAAATAAAATTCCCAATGTATCCTAGTAGGGAGAAGAGTTTCTTCAGAAAGTGTCTATTTAAATAATCTCTGCAGTGCTTAGATACCATGGAAATTAGTAAAGAATAATATCATAGTGAGCCTGCTGCACTGCAGCTTTATGTATCATTTACTGTTGCCAAGATTAAAATTCTTTTGGTGTCTCTTCCCTAAAGCTTGCCCCAATAAGCTGGCATATTTGGGGATCATTTTGCACTTTCCACACATTTCACCATCATATTGTTTCTAACCATCTTTCCTTTCCCTGAACCTGCAGCTCCTTGCTGTCCAGCACTCTCCAGTAACAGCTTCTAGGTAATGCCTATTCCCTCATTTGGGTCCTACGTGGGGATTTTTTTGAATACAGATTGCAGACTATTTAACACTGCATATCTCCTCATCGCCCCCTGATTCCCTTGTGCTCTCCACTGATACCTTGCTGCCAGCTATCCTGCATTAGCAGAATCTTGGGCAGTTTTAAAAACACCTGTCTATGTCAGAATCAAGGCAATTTGAATCATCTGTGATGAACTCTTTTTAAGTGCTTTACTAAGACCCAAATATATTCTACCATCACATGCTCCTTGAATCTACTAAGCTTGCAATTCTACATGGCAGATTCATTTAAAATTCATTTTGCTGAGGCATATGTACATTTGCTAGACTGCTTATCCTATTTTCTGAGGAAACTGCCTTTTAGGCAAGCTTCTGCTGCTGGGAAGTCTGAAGACCAAAGTCCAAAAGGGTTTAGTTCACACCCAATCCCTGCAGTGATTCACTCATTAGAAGCAATTTCATCTCATTCTCCAACTTCATGCTGCCTTCTGATGGGTCACAGGCATGTTAGAGACTCTTGTCTTCTGCTCCTTTTCTGTGATCAGTCGATTGTGATTGCAAGCTCCCAGCCTCAGTACTCCCCTTGCCAGAGTCCTGCAGGAATATCTGATTTCTTCACAGCCCTGGCAACTACTGTGGAGCTCAATTCAGGCAGATAGGCAGCATCCAGAGGACCTGCCTTGTGAGGTAGAGACTAGGCTACAGATTTACAGGTTTTCTAGCATATTCATCTGATGCCAAAGAAGTCATGTGTTGTTTTCTTTAAGCACTTGGGGTGTTAGGAAAAAGCTTTGGACTGTCTGTAAATATGTGCAAAATATTAATTATTCAGCCTTGATGAAGATTTGGGTTTGTTTTTTTTTCTCTTAATCTGTTATTCAGGGAGTAGCCCAATTCAAAAACCTCTCCAGATGTAAAGAAATAGGAACAGACAGGAATAATGGATGACAGGCTATATAAACAGTGCATTATCAAAACACATGGTAGGTCCTAGCCCAGGGGCAGCTGGCAATGCATGTTGAAGTGGCAGCTGCACACCCCACAAGGTGAGAAGTATTTGCTTGCCTTGTGTTTCCCTCACCTTGAAGATTCCTGATCAACACAATTCTGTTCGATCCCTGACCTTTGTAATCTATTCCATGTGCCAGTATCCACATTTGCAGGTTTTCCTGAAGCAGGTATCTCTGTACCATGCAAGGTCAGGGTTTGTCAAGAATATGGGTATCCTCGTTGGGAAGCAATAGAAAGACTGAGAGGGGTCCAGAAGGGAAGGTTTTTTTATTGATAGGGAAGAGCAGATCACAAAATACTCAGATTCAGAACATGGTAAGGGTGAACAATCAGTGACAAAAGGAATCTGTCTCCATGCAGACATCAACTGGTGATGTACCACAGTAAGTCATGGAAGATGACCTTTTAAATACCTCAAGTCCTCTGCTGTTCCCCTAGAGCAAATCAGGGGATTGTGTTTGAATAAGCAAATTCGTAGGTAAAGACCAACTCTCTCAACCAGCTACTGCAGTGAGTTTTTAACTCACTGCATCCTGCACTCCTGCACTCCTGCATCCTGAGACCCCTAGTGCCCTTCACCCCTGCCCCAAGAAACACGGCATATGCACCATTGCAGGAATGTGTCTTTCAACACATGCCGAAAGCATGTACTCAAAGGATTTACAGTCATCTACTGTGGCTTCTAAAGCAGCAAGTGCAAAGGAAAGCATTCATGCTGTAATCATCTTCAAATGCTAGAGCATTTGGACTATTAACCTTCTTACTTTTGGATGCTGCAAGCATTTAAAGATCTGCCTGGCTAAGCAACCTTTCATTAGCTAATGTAGCTGGAAGTTAGTGGAGGTAGATGAACAAACTAAACTGAATGCAATGAATGACTGCAGAAAAGGTCGAGGTGGACTGCTAAAAACAAAGCAGCTTTAATTTGCAATTTCTCATCAAAAATAACATTGATCACATGTTATTTCTCCAAAGGAAGCAAAATTCGCTGTTTGTGCTAACATTTTTCTCCTTTTTTTTTACTAGGGTGGTTCAAAGAATAACTTCCATCACTCCGCCTATGAGGCAGGTTTGAAGACTTGTGGTGGTGTCTCCTAAGCTGTTGGCAAAACTTGAATTGCTTACAAACAGAAGACTAAGGCTCAAGGGGTTAATGCTTGTAGCACAGTCAAGTGATGACAGGAAAGACCTGAGAGGGTTTATCTATTGTGAAGTGCAAGGACACAATTAGCAAAATACACCAGGATAGAATTAGCATTCAAGGGTAAAGATAGGAAGGGAAAATGTGGAGTTTGAGGAAGGACTTGGCGGTGAGGTATACAAAATTATCTCTCAAAAGTAATGTGACAGAAGCTCTACTGCTTGGTCCATTTAAAATTGAGTTGGACAAAGCGATAGGGAGTGAATGAGAGATAACAGTTCTGGTCCAGCAGGAAGGCAGACTCAGGCTATTTTCATCCTCAACTCCTTGGAGCTGGCTGTTAGCATGATTGTTTCCAAGCAGGAAATGAAAAGTCTTCACAGAATAGCAGGTAGCAGAGAGTTATACTTGTATCTACTACCAGCTCTGGCAATTTTAGGACAGTTTGCCAAGACAGATCTATGAAGAATAGGAAAAAGCATGAGAACTGAGACTGCTTTTGAACTCAATGCTAAATCCAGAAATATCAGACACAAAACAAAATTCTGAAATAAAGAGTGTGTGAGAGAGAAATTTAAAAGTACTTTTTAACTTTGCCTTTTAAAAGAGATGTCATCAGTATTTTCTGGAGCCAGACTAAATAAGGCAATTTATTACAGGAGATGATGAAAAAAACCCTGCACTCTTATGGCAATTGTAGAGTCAGGGCTGGGCTGTGATGGGTTCTACCACTGATTTCCTGCAAAACCAAAAGTCACCTCCTCTACCTTCCCCAGAGCAACCATGATAACATGATAGTGGATGGAACTGTTTGCCAAGTTTGCTTCATCTATGCTTCTCGCTCAAATCCCTCTGAAGACAAACCTCTCTCATCTGGCCTAAATATTAGTCATGCACAGAAATAGGGACTTTGCTGAAGTGTGGTCAGCAAAGTGAAAGCCTACTATAGTGAGAATTTAATGTAAGTACTTAAACTCCTGAAGGCTAAACCAGCTCCTTTGCAAAGCTTCTCAGCCAGGTGCTGAGTTTTAGGCAGCCTTAACCAGGTGGTGAGGAAAGAAGTTGGGTGGGAGGCAGGGTCGAGGGCAGCTCGCTGCAACTGCTCACAGCAGGATGCTATTGAAGGCATGATGTGATACACTGTGGGTCTGGCTCTGTACCTGTTGCAGGTTTGGGGGGGTCCCTGATCCTGCATTGCAAGACAGAGACAACCCTCAGGAAAAAGGGAAATTGTTGTTGAAAAGCCTGCCATAACTCCTGAAGACAGGGGGCAGCTTTGAACTGGCACGTAACAGAAGTGACCTACTCATTTCATGCATTTCCTTCAACAATAGCTGGGAACTACAAGGCCCAGCACCAACTCACCATCATACAGCCAACTGATACTTACAGATCTGACTTCAGCAAATTAGGCAATCCATTTATTGCCTATTTCTGCTAATACTGGGACTTGCACATGGGTAGTACATGATAGGAGGGAAAAAAACCAGCAAGTTGGATTTGAGCTGCTGCCAATGACTGTTATCACAGGAGGAGCATTTTTTAGATATTAGTCTGGGTCTTGAGATCTTGGTCAGAGTCATCCCAAAGCTGCAGGGTAACTTTGATCAGCAGTAGCTCCCAGGACCAGCCAGGCTGACAGCATTGCTGGCTTTACAGGAAAAGGACTGACAAAATGGAAGTATATTTTATGCTTGACAAATGCTAGCCACTAACTGATTGTCATCACTTTTTCCTGAATCCACACTTCCAGCTCTCAAGCTCACATTGCAATCTGGTTAATGCTCACAAGGGAGAACCAGTCACACACACACACACCCCTATGTATTTTTCTAGGAAAAGTCACACAGTTGTAACAGGAAAAATGGAACAGAACTGAAACATTTCTCAGCTACAAGTCCTGGCCAAGCAGGGAGAATGGTGAAATTGTGGGACAGTTTTCAGGCAGAAAGGACAGATCCCAGTTTCATGCTTCATTCAAAACTAGATTATGTAGAGCCTTGGAGACCACACTTTCAACAGTCTTGAAAGGCGTTTAGAGGACAAGCAAACAGAACAACAAAAATTCACCATATACACCCTTCATTTCAATTTCCTAAAGTTCCACAACACCATGCATGAGGAAACCTGGTTTATGCAGTAGAGGCAATTTTGTCCATACTATATCTGTGCTTGTTCTCCTGGAAAGCCATCTGGAAGTAGCTGGTACTATGTTTTCCACTTGGCTTTCACGCCTGAAAGATTAGAAATACATATTTGTCATATATATTGGCATTCTTATTACCTCTGCAATTAATCTCACTCTGGCTAAGCAATTGCTTTCTGAAGCAGCTGACTGTACCCAATTAAGGAATATGCTGTGTATATGAAATCACACGTTCTCTCAGGAAAGGGGATTTTAAACTAAAGTTCATATTAAGTGAGGTTGGTAGGAAATCTATCCTGGCTTTTATCTTAATGGTCTTTTGAATGTCACCTTTCCATTTAGATCCTCTTGTGATAATCAGGGGCTTCCCACTGACACACAGAGGCTTTGGCAGCTCTTTTCATAATACCTGTCCCTTCAGGCAGCACTCTAATTCAGGCAGTTTGAGTGTCTATGCAAAGAAAAGCAGTGCTTATTAAAAAGAGCACACAAACTTCATCCACTCTGAGCCTCGTACATTAACCCCTGGTGAAAAGGATTTCCAGTTCCCCTAATGGAAGTGGAGGCTCATGAATACAGAAAACCCAGTGGATCAGTCTGTTACTTATGCCATGTCCCCTAGCCTTCCTCTAGGACAATAGAAAGCCTCAATTAGGAACAAAATGAATCAGTAAAATACCAGAAAGTAAAATGATCGGATATCAAATATCTATGTGAGAATTATTAATGACACACAAATAATTTCAGAGTCACAGAATGGGTCATGGTGCAAGGGACCACAGTGGATCATTTGGTCCAACCTTAATGCTCAAGCAGACTCATCCTAGAGCACGTGGCATAGGATTGCATCCAGGTGGCTCTTAAATATCTCTAGTAAGGGAGATTCCACAACCTCTCTGACAACTGGTACAGTGCACTCTCACCCACAGAGTAAAAAAGTTTTTTTTCCTTTTGTTCTCCTGGAACTTGCTGTGCATCAGTTTCTGCCCATTGCCTCTTGTCCTATTGCTTTGGCACCCCAGAGAAGAGACTGGCTCCATCCTCTTGGTATCATCCCTTCAGATACTTGAATACACTGATGAGGTCCCCTCTCCGTTGTCTCTTCTTGAGGCTGAACAGGCCCACTCCCTCAAGTCTTTCCTCATAAGAGAGATGTTTCAATCCCCTCTTCATCTTCATAGCCCTTTGCTGGACCCACTCCAGGAGCTCCCTGTCTCTCTTGCCCTGAGGAGCCCAGACCTGGACACAGCACTCCTGATCAGGCCTCACTAGGGCTAAGCAGAGCGGCAGGATTGCCTCTCTTGACCTGCTGGCAATGCTCTTCTCAATGCAGCTCAGGATCCCATTGGCCTTCTTGGTCACAATGTTGGCTCACGGACATCTTGTTGTCCACCAGGGCTCCCAGGTCCTTCTCTAGAGAGCTGCTTTCCAGCAGGACTCCAGAATGAGGTACTCTTTCCCTTTCCAGGGACTAAGGTGAGGTTGAATAGCCAGTAGTTCCTTGGGTTCCCCTTCTTGCCATTTCTGAAGGCTGAGGTGACATTCACTTTCTTCAAGTCCTTCAGGCACCTTTCCTGATTGCCACAAAGATGATGGCAAGTGGCCTGGTATGGGATCTGCCAGCTCTCTCATCACTTATGGATGCATACTGTCCGGGCCCATGGAGTTGTGGGTGTCTTCTAGCCCAATCCTCTTCAGCCAAGGGAGTCTTCCAACATTCCTTTACCCTGGGTTGCCGGATCAGGGTTTCCTGATGGCTGATGGTCTTGGCAGTGAAGACCAAAGCAAAGAAGGCATTCAGTGCCTCTGTTATCAGGGCCCTTCATTTGCCAACAGGCCCACGTTATCCTTAATTTTCCTTTTGTTATTGATGCATCTTTCCTGTTGTCCTTGACATCTGTGGCCACAATTAATTCCAGATGGACCTCGGTCTTCTTTGTCTTATTTCTACTTATTCTGCCACCCTTTCTATATTCACTCCAAGTGGCCTGACCTATTTATTTTCATCTAGAAGGGTGCATCCATTATGATTGCATGGCATTACCAGTCATGTCTGACATAACCTTTCCAGACCTTTAAAAATTCTGCATTCAACTGCTTCTTGAAGGTAATTTTCTTCCTGTTCCTCCTACAAAGACAAAACACCAGGAACTGCCTTTTATTAATGTATCTATTTGAATACATCTGCTACAAGATCCATTAAAAATGCACCCTCACTGGTAGAGTAAGATCTCTTTCTTCATCCTGTCTTAACACTCTTCACCATCACCTCCTTCTATGACTTCTGAAAAATACAGCAAGTAAACAATGCAGTGCAGGCAGTAAATCTTTTTACATTCCCTATCCAATTTTCTGCCATTACAAAAACAAGTTTCCAGGGATGAGTGCTTACCCCAAAGAGGGCAACAAGGCAAAGGAAGAAGCACATGTTAGTCCTCCAAGCAATGGTGTGGTCAGGCTGGTTTCCCCCCCTTTCTCTTCACAGCCTCACCTGAGAGTGATTGCATTGATCATTGAGAGCTGTGAGCAATTAATCAATCAGGGGCTTCTTTTGGCAGCACTTCGAAGCACACAGGATTTGCAGGGCCCCTCACCCAGCATAAACTGATGTTGCTCTGTTGCAATGTGATGGTCTGGCCTAACGCAAATGAAAAAGTAAGCATAGCTGCATGTTGAATGGAAAGATCAAGCTGAATTGCAATGTAATCCTTCTCTAATACTCATGTGGAAGCACAGTCGCAGCTTTACAGGGTACAGACAACCAAGAGCACAGAGATGCTGATTAAACAAATAAACCAGCTCTGATGAGCAGAGAAATGCTGAACTCTTCCATCAGCAGTTCACTGAAGCAAGCTCTCAGCACACAAATAAACAGATGCCAGATACCCCCCAGAGCAATGCAATGATATCAAGAAAAATCCAGGTGATGGATGACTATCTAAAGCAGTAAAAAAAAAAAAATCAAATCTATTTCCTCGCACCACTTTAGAGCAATAAAGGAAGAACAACTGACACAAAAACTGGCCGGCAACACTGGAATGTTGCACTTCTGCCTGCTTCCTGCCCATTTTAGTTCATCAGCAAGATTGTCATGAAGGTCAATGCATTTTAATAATGTCATCCAGAGAACAAACAGTTTCCAAATTTCAGTAACTCTTTGTAAAATCTCAGGATAGGATTCCCATCCATTCACAAAACTGTCATTTTGTGGGAGAACCTTAAATTGCGTGAGAGGTTCGATGATAAGCTTATGATGAAAACTCACTAGATGCAATCTTCATTGCTCTTTGCAAAGAGAGAAGAGCATTACCTGCTATTCCTACACAAAAGAATGCATGGGGTGAAGCTGGCCCTGCAGCACAGCAACCCTGCACTGCTGCTTTTATTTGCTGCCCCTCAGCCCTTGGGTTACCTCATCCTGGGCTGTGCCAGTGCAGCTCCAGCTCACCTCTGCAGCTCCAGTGGGTTGTCTGTGTGGAGTAATGAATATATGGGCTCCAGTCTTGAACTTCTCACTGCACCTTGTGGCATAAATTATGGCAGCCTGATACCACCCCTTCCTATCTAGTTGTGCTTTTCCTATCCCAAAAGATTTATTGCCAAATGCTTTCCTTTTCTTGGTATTAACATGCTGTAAACATCAATTTAATGATGTTAAATCATTAACAGAAAATGTCACCAGCATTTGATCCAGCCCTTGGCAGCAGTGTCTCTCTAAGAGACCTGCACTGAATATCAGCCTGACAAGTTACTTTTTGGGGTTTTGAAAGAATTTTTGTATGATTTGAGATATGAATCACACAGGTATGTGTGGTTACATCATTATGTCACCCACAAGTGGCATAAGTATTTTAGTCACCAGTAAGAAGAAGCACAATCTCAGTTAGCAAACCCAGGAATTTCATAGGTGGAAATAAATCATCCCTTTCCATCCTCAGCTCTCAGGAGAGCACAGCTGTGAAATGACACCTTCAGTATTTATCCACATGGAAGACATTAGCCCAGCTTTCCAAATAAGCTGTCACCTTGGAGCAAGGGAAAGAAAAACCTCTCACACCCAGACTGACAGACATACAGACTTACTCATTGGAGGTGTTTATACCTGACATGTCCACATGGCCTCTGCTTTTCTTACTCATTGGCATTTTGGTTTAGTACAAAACATGACAACAAGGGTAAAAGACCATTTGAAAGACCCTGGACACTTGAATAGGTTTAAATCTTCCCATCAAATGAAACAAATGCATGCTTGCATAAATCTCATTTACAGTCCAGTCTGAGGAACAGAGTCCTTATTATTTTGATGAACAGTTTGCATTATGCTTACATCATGTTTGACTTAGCCTTATAAAGCCTAATGACTTCGCCTATAAGGTATTAGATATAGTATTTAGTTTAAATTGACAAAATGCTTATAAATTATTTACAAATCCTAATACAACTACACGTCCAAGCTCATGCAAATCTTTCCCCATCAGCAGAACAGTATAAGCATCCTCATGCAGAAGAAGCACATTTTTTCCAACCTTTGCCTTGTGATATAAGCACTTTATGCAAAATGTATGCACATAAAGGTACATATGCAGATGTATATGCAGATGCAGCATTGCTGACATAGGTTAGTTAGCAGAGGTTCATGCATCTGAAAACGGCACAGGAACAAACTGACAGCTTTCTGTGGTGCCATAATCCTTTCTCCTAGTGTGTGTCTTGTGGGACTCTTAATGAAGCAAAGATCTAATGGGGAAAAAACACCCCAAAACATCTCTAACTGTGTCATTAAAAATGTGATGTCTCTGTGCACAAAGAACATGTAGAAACCAGTCCTGACAGCTATTGAGCCTGGACTAACACCATGTGCCTTGCAAGACCAGCTGTGTTACCCAGCAGCCAAAAGCCCCTTCTCTAAGAGAATGAGAGTTCAAAGATAGTTATGAGAACCATTCTCATCTCCCTGCCTGCCAATGGCTGTCAGGATGTGGGTGGGTGCCTCAACTGGATTTCAGAGAACTGCAAGGCTCTGACTGATAAAGTTGCTCATGCTGACATGCTTTCTGTTCAGCATTGAGCTCATGGTGGGTTGAGGTTTGAGCTACCGGTGCTTTGCTGCTCCAGAGAGAGGAGAAAGCTTAACAATTGCATTAGGAAGCCCCTAGTTTTCCCTCCAGCGTGTTCAGCATTTGCTTTAGAGAGGATGTTTTCCTACCCTCAGAAAGCACACTTGATTTTGTAGGAGACTGTAATTTTTCTAAGATATGCAAAGAAAAGCAGGGAAGTAGTTAACAAGCTCAGTCTACCAAAGCAGAATTGCATGGGGCAGGTGAGGGCTTGTTCATACTTCCACAGCACAGCTGGGAGCTTCTCAAAGACAGAAATCACAAGAATGGTTTGTACTGAAAGTGAAGGCACTCTGAGCATGGAGGCTGTCATGAGACTAAAAACCCGTCCTTCTATTCAGCTTAGTTAAAACTCATTTACAAGCCATCAAATAAAAAAGGGAAAAATATATTGCAGCGCTACACTAAGGAAATATTGGTTATATTCCAAAAGTGCTAAAGGGCCACGGCAGCAAAGAACACAGGGCTCAGCAAACGCATATTCAACTAAATTGCATCTCTGGGAAGGTAAAGATGATGATGCCTGAGAGGCAGATGCCATCCAGAGGGACCTGGATAAGCTCAAGGTGGGCCCATATCAACCTCATGAAGTTCAATGAGGCTGAATAATAAGGTTAAGTGCAAAGTCCTGCACTTGGACTCCCAGAATCAGTACAGGCTGGGGGAGAAGGGTTTGAGAGCAGCCCTGTGGAGGAGGACCTCAGGGTGCTGGTGGAAGAAAAGCTGGACACAATGGACAATAGTGCATCCAGTAGGACCAGGGCAGTGATCATCCTCCTGAACTCAGTACTGGTGAGGCTGCATCTCAAATCCTGTGTTCAGTTCTGGGCCCCTCCTGACAAGAAAGACATTAAGGTGCTGCAGTGTGCTGAAAACCCCACCTGCAGTGCTGCATCCAGCTGTGTGGTTCCCAGCACAAGAGGGACATGGACCTGTTGGAATAGTTTCAGAAAAGGGCCACAGAAATGATCAAAGGGGTGAGGCACTTCTCCTGTGAAGAAAGCCTGGAGAAGACAAGGCTCATTGTGGCCTTTCAGTACTTCAACAGGGCTTATGAAAAAGATGGGGACACACTTGATACTAAAGCCTATATCAATAGGAAGGACTAATGGTTTTAAATCAAAGGAGGGTAGATTTAGGCTAGATGCAACAAAGAAGTTTTTTTACAATGAGGGTGGTAAGACACTGGAAGAGGTTGCCCAGGGACATAGTAGATGTCCTATCCCAGGAAATATTCAGTCAGGTTGGATAGGTCTCTGAGCAATCTGATCTGATGTTCCTGCTTGTTGCAGGGGCGCAGGACTAGATGATCTTTAAAGGTCTCTTCTAACCCAAACTATTCTGTGATTCTATGACTTTGCTTGTCTCCCAACACTGACTGCAGAAGAACTACAGATCACTGCTCACTGCAGCAATCTAGTAGCTCGTGCTGAGCTTTGCACTTCACTGGGTAACCAGATAACCACCTACTGCTACGCAGAAAAAGTTGGTGCCTGTGGTGTGTGGGGGAAGATGGGTGCCTCTAATGTCACTGGGGAAGAGCCTGCACTGTTCAATGCAGTTACAGGATTTTCTCCAGAAGGTTTGGGTTTTGAAAGCCTTCTGTAGCTGTCCCTTACTTGGGGAGGGAGGGCGCATTCAGGGAAAAACACCCTCCTGGTGAGCAGGTTTGTCTGCTCTTCATCAGTGCCTGGCGAGTGTCTATCCTGCTGCACCAGGACTGCACACAGAAGCCCGGTGGGCAAATGGTTCTCTCACCCAGAACAGGCCATGGTAAGCGGGGCAGTTCACTCTGCAGGCACTTCATTTTGTGCAGAAGAGAGTTTGTGTGTTGTAGCTTGGGCAGTTAATTAAGAACTGAGAGCACTTTTCCTGGGGCAATGTGCTTGTTCCTTAGAAAGGGTGGTTGATATTATTTATGGCTTGCATTGATCTAACAGCTTGCTGCCAAGGAGAGAAGTCCTTCTTTTCCCTCCCTGCATTGACACTAGCCCTGGCAGCCCTCTGAGTTGGCTCTGCTCCCTGAGCTGTCAGAGGCAACCTCCTTAAGTCCCAGGGGAGCAAAAATTGGGAGCAAGAGGACCCCTTGACTGAGAGCCATGGTAGAAGGAAAGGAGAAGAGGGCTGTTGGATCCCATTGGCTCCAAGGTGCAAATTTCCTTTTGCTGCTAAACAGAGGTGAGATGAAACCTGCTTGAAACACTGATCTGGTTTCTTGGCCCACACAAAAAACAATAAAGCTGTTTATGGCATTATTGTCCTGCAGGACACCTGCTTCATTCTCTAGGCAGAATGGGCTGTCCAAAACTCTGTTTCATTCACTGCACAACATGAAGCATGTTAGGCAAGAAACATGGGCCAAAGAGACATATAATTAAGTAATGAACCATCATTGTAACAAATAGGCACCGACGTCAAAGGTAAGGAGGAAAGCACAACTTTATTTCTGTAAGTGCTTGAATTCAGAGCACTTCCATTAGGAAATATATCCTTTTGCATCTAGCTCTTAGTGTAATCTTGGTTTTACTATGAGAAACTGCCTCAGACAGAATTATTTATGAAACCAAACCAATGCCCAGTTGTACACAAGTGTATATGAGGATGCATCACTGTGGCCCCCTCTGTCTGATAAACAGTCAGGTGTTTTAACTAATTGATCTTGTGCTGCCTGCACCACTTTAAGGCCAAGAAGTGCTGCCAGCATCTGCTGTAGCTCTAGTTAATGGGTATGAACTTCTTCACATGTGCTAACTCAGCATCTTGGCACAGGTCTTGAGGCCTGAGACTTTAAACTGAAACACTCGTAATGACCAGTAGTATCACGCAAGTACTTTTGTGGATCAGATTTCTCTCCTGTTCCTATTTCTATGACCTAGAAAGTATGAATTTTGTGCACACACAGCATCACCAAGTATCAAGGTTCATTGGTTTTTTCTGAATATTTTGTATTTTTCTTTAATCTCTTGCCTGTGAAAATGGGAACATCTTAAATTCCATCAAAACAAAAGAAGTGGCTTTTTCCAAACCTAATGGTTTGGTTGTAAAAAAAACCCCTCATAGCCGGGGTGCACCCTGTGGGTGCAGTAGCAGAAGGCACCACTCCCAGTGCCCTCTCCTTCTTCAGCCACTTGCCTCAGTACCAAATAACACAAAGTGGTTTTAACACCTCTGCACAAATCCAGGATTTAGAGGCAGGAACTCAGCCGATGACAGGAAGTACAGATTCGTGCAGGCACATTGTGGCACGACAGTGGCAGGCAGATAGTGGGTGTTCAGAGGCAATGAACGGCACCCAGCAAGGCACCTGTCCCACACCCTTGCCCTGAGCAATTCTGGAAGGCCCCACAGCCCCACCAGCTGGGCAGGACCTGCAGGCTCTGGGTGTGGATGAGCTGGGCACGAGACAGCTGCTACAGGCACCGGCAGGCTGTGCCCTGGGCGATGCTCCAGGCAGATGCAGAAGGCCCAGATGTGCGGGGGTGCAGAGGGGCCTGGGCTGCACTAATGAACCAGCGCACGCCTTCGCTGCGGGTTCTGCTGCTGCGGCTGCGAGCGGCCTCCCAGCTGCAGCCCATCACCACAGGCTACGCTGCTGCTCGCAAGCTGCTGCTTTAAGCCTGACGCTGTATAAAATCCTGACAGGCATCACCTGTACTTTGGTGCAGCTTGTATTTAGAAAAGCCGGATGACATGGAATCGTGGCTTTGCTTGTGATCCTGATTTCTTGCTGCAGTGATGCTGTGACATGAGTCTGGGGGCAGCAGTCAGAGGCTCTCTGAGAGCGTGCTGCCTGCACTGCCTGCTCCCAAAGTCTCTGCCTAGCTCCTTGGCTGCACTGGCTTCCAACCAGCAAGGACAATACACGTCACTCCTTTTTAACATAGATGGAGTATTTATAGTTTAGGGCTTTTGTATTCTCTTCCATAGCTTAATTAGCAATATAATTTCCTGTAGCTCTCCCTGTACTTGTAGGAATGGAGGAGAATGGCAATTACTGTGGAAAACCAGGGGCAGCGGGGGGAGAGGAAGAAAAAGAGACACACACACACAGAGCCATTTCTTTGCAAGTGGCATAACAGGGCTTTGAGCTGCTGCCAGTGGAGGGGACTGTCTGCAGTGGGTTTATGAGGGAGTCATGACTCATTTCTACTTCAGGAAGGTTCCCATATTGCATAGGAAGAAATCTCATACATATTGAAATAAACTAGCTTAAGTCTGCATTACCAGCACAGCCTGCATTAGCAATACTTTCACATTTGAAGAAAAAGGATCTAAACAATACTATAAAGGAAAGCTGAACAGCTGTCAGTGCCCTAAAATAATCATGCTACCATAAGTGTTCAAAGGCCATATTGTCTAAGGAGCTGTAAAAACATAAAAAAACCAAATTTGTGCACAGAATGTAGCCTATGGCAAAGTACAACAAGGGAGGCGAAGGAAAAAGTGAGAAGCAGTGATAGAAGGAAGGAGGTCCAGAGCAGAGTTCATGAGGCAATGCTCCTGTGGTGAAAACAGCCTAAGCATCTCTCCTTTTGCTGGCCAGATATTTCTCGCAGAAAACCCTTTTCCTTTTTCCAGCCCTGTCACAGGCAACCTGACTTATGCTGGCACGATGGGATGATTCTATCAGTCCAAAGTGTTTTCTCCTGATCCCTGTGAAGTGCACGGGCTGCAAAGAGGCCTCCAGCTCAGAGCTATGGCTCTGCTACTGTAGGGAAAGGTGCTACATCTACAGTTTGGATTTTTCTTGGGCATAGCAGTGTTCATGGAGCTGGGCTGCTTGTCTGGCTGGCTTCTAGCTAAGTGTTGACTGAGTTAATTCATAAATACTGCCTCCCCCCAAAAATGAGAAAAAGCTGAAGCCTCCATCCACATCAGTATTAGAAAAATCTTATAGCATGACATATATATATATATGTGAATTACCTCCCACAACACTTCTTTCTCATGAGGTGGATAAAACTGTTTTCATCTATGAGAAGGCATGAAAAGGGAGGTGGAAACAATTAAAATTAACCAAAAGTCACCATAGCAGCTGAATTTTGACAGCAATCCTGCACGCCATGCCTTGCTGCTCAGCTTTAACCTCTGCACAGACACCTTCTCCCACAGCATCCTTGGCCCCTGCTACAGCAGCTGCCAGCTGAGTTAGGATTCATATTTTAAGCAGGTCTTGCTCAAGCAATTACGTGTTTTACTTGATTGTTTTGGAATTATCTGCGCAACGAAGGCACTGCTGCCTTCCACATCCTCCCAAGTGTCATTTAGAGCTGCCAGGAAAACACTTAGAGAACAGTTTAGGAAAGGTGAGCCATCTGCATGTTTATGAAAGAGAGAGAGAGAGACCTGGTAAAGCCATGTGTGTCCCCAGGCATTGTTTGCAAAACATTTTCAGGATGAAAATGAAAAGGCAGTTGTAGTGCAGGTGTGAGCGCCCTGTAGCAAATCCTTGAGCTGGGCTCAGGCAGGAACACTGAGTTACAGCTACAATTTTCTTCCAGCTTCCTGCTCATGCAACCCACCTGCTTTGTGCCTAAATCTTTGTATGCTGCCTGGTTTGCTGCAGACATCCCAGGCCACAGCTCTGTAAGGCAGTCATCTGTACAGATACATACGCAGTATGTATCTACACAGACACTTATGCAGTATAGTAAGTCCTGGGAACACTTTAGCAAACGTGGGACTGTCCCTGCACTGCTCTGAAAGGTCCAAGAGACAAACCACAAGGCTGAATGATTGTTCCCCCTGCCCCAAAGGCCTTCTGCACTGGGCAAGCAAAGGCTCTCAACTTGAAGACACTGCCCACTTTATGCTTTGCATGGTGCATGTAAACTCCCTCTCCTTGTCCTCCATCCCCCCACCCCTGAGCACGGAAACACCTCAGCCAGTGACACACTAGAGCTAGAGACAGTTTCCCAAGGCACAGACAGGGACAGATGCACCTTGGGCACATCATGCATGGAGGTGGGTAGCATTTGGGCATTTTTAAGCAGCAGCACTCAGGCTGCAGGTCCCTTTGGGGGAGCAGCTGGGCCATGGGCAGCCCACACACCTGGAGGAGGGCAGGGAGGTGCTGGGGGTGAGGATGCCGGGGATGGGGGCTAGGCAGCATTTTCAGCTTCCTTCAAGGCACTCTTTATATAGCTGGTTACATAAGGCTGTGCAATTTGGCTCCTGTTGGGAGAGAAACGTGGGCGTGGGAGTACTGGTACACCAAACCTGACTGTAAAAGTCATCTGTGGGGTTTGGGTTTTCTTTCCCTGTCATTCTCCACTAATCTCTAGAACAGCCACTGCTAAATACTTAATAAAAAAGAGACTACCTTAGCAGTAAATCATGGTGTGCCTCCAAAACCTTAGCTGGCAGCTGGAGAATGAGCCCCATACAGTTTTCCAGATAAGACCATGCCAAGGGCTCACAGGGGCAGCACCACAGCATTCACCCCCATTCCTGCAGCGAGGCTACCAGGCACGGAAGAGCTGTAGTAACCAGGGATGAGAGAATCAAGGCACTGTTCCCCTCCCTGCTTTTTCCCCTGGTGCTGACAGTTCCTTGGCCACAGAGAAGGGTGACCATGGGTTTTTGGGCTTGGAAGAGCAGTGGGAAAAGCACCAGTTCCCCCAGACTCAACACTGATATGCGTTTACATGTTGTGTTTTGTGCCCAAGATGAAGCCCAGCTCTGCTGTGTCACCGCGCATCACCAGTGCCGTCTCCTTCGGGGAAGGCATTTTCCATAATGGAAATCAATTGTGTTGAAAATAGTTATGGAGCCGTGCAGTGTAACATCACGTACAAATGAACCGGCAATCGCGGCCAGCGCCGCGCTCCAAGCCAATCACTCACTACACGGGTCACTTGCAGCTCTCCTTACGCACGAGGGGCTGCACAGCGCAAGGCGAGGCTGGGGAGCGGCTGGGTGCTCACAGGGAGCGCCCAGCACACACTGAGGGCTCCAAGCAGCTACAAACAGCAAGGCTGAAGTGGTGGTGAGGCGCAGGCAGAGACGTGCAGGGCTTTCACCAAATCACCCCTCAGGCAGGTCCTGCTCAGCTGTTTGAAATCAGTCTTGGCTGATGATCAGCTTTGCTGTTTCTGATGTCTAGAGCCCCCATTTCTCACAACCAGCAGGTATCACATCTTTCATTATATTAAGGGGGCTTATGAGAAAGACAGAGACATTCTACCAAGGCCCCTAGTGAAAGGAGGAGGAGCAGCAATTTTAAGCTAAAAGATGGTAAATTTAGATTAGATATTAGGAAGAAATTCTTTACTTTGAGGGTGGTGAGGCACTGGAACAGGTTGCCTAGAGAAGCTGCAGATGCCCCATCCCTGGCACTGTTCAGTGCCAGGCTGGACAGAGCTCTGAGCAACCTGGTCTTGCACATGGGATGTTGGATTAGATAATCTTTGAAGGTCCTTTCCAACCCAAGCCATCCTATGATGCTGCCCCACACAGGTACACAACCAGTACAGGTTATCCAGGTGCAAGCTCTCAGGTGGCATCTAATCCTCACCTGGGCTGGAGGGTCCACACAACAGATGGAAGACCTGCCCATGCACAGGGTGCTCACTTGACTCAAATATCACCAGCAGAGGCACTTCAACATGATGTTAGGGCTGCCTCTTTTCACAGGTGCTGCTTTCCTTGGTCCTAATGCACTCTGCATCACACCAAACTGAAAAAAAGAAAGGATGTCTCAGAGCTCAGACATGGCTCCCTGTGAGCTGGCAACAGGCAAATGGGCTGGCAGGCACTGTGGTCAAGTGTGCTGGTGGGCAGGACAAGCAGAGGGGTCTGGGGGGAGGTGGGCACAACATGAGCAGCTGTGAGGTGGGACAGCAGCAGGCTCCCTGGATGGCAGTGAGCTGTACCTTACCCAGGTACTCCCCTGACAGCAACTAACCTACCTAGAAGTACGAGGCATTTTCCAAATACAACTTTTTTCTTTTTTTGACTCATGTAAGGTACCAAGAAAGCAGATCACCCAGACCATAGTCAAGAATCATTTTCAGGGATCATTTTCATAGATTCAGTGACAAAAGACAAGAGCGCTGCAGGAAGCTACTGCCCAGAGGTTTCCAAGCCTTAGGCAAAGGTAAGTGAAGAGCACTAAAACCAGGGTGCAACAAGGAGGTTATCTTGTTATTCATAGGAAAGATCCTGAGGAGGTAAGAAATAGAGGCTCTGGGCTCTACCACAGCTGGGAAAGCAAGCTTGGGAAGGAGGCCTTTGCAGCTCCAGCAGAGGAAACAAGCCCAGTCTTGCTGTAGATGTACACAACACTGATGGACCAAAACTCTCCATTAGTAGCAAACAACTAGAATGACAAGAAATGTGAAGCTGTGGTATATAATTGCCCTGAATATATCTGAGCACTGCTTCTTCCAGAGACAGCTGCTGTCTTTTTGCCTGCAGAGGGACGAGCTGCTACCAGTTTTGCTTTCTGCACCTCTGAGTGATGGGCAGAACTTGCAAACGTGCCAGCAAGGACAGGTGATGCAAAGGACACTGGCTTTCTCCCTCAGAGGAAGTCAGGGAGCACAGAGAGCTGACTGCTCTGGGTGCTGGTAAACGCAAATGGTACAAGTGAGAAAAAGTTAATGTACCACAGCAATAACAGTGCAGGGGAGGGGGAGCTGGTCTGTTCCAAACCTCTGATACTCCCACGATGAAAAAGGAGGAGGGCTGGAACAGTTCCTGTTGCTGGGGAACATTCCTAAGGTCTCTCTGTCCCTGTCAGCTGCTGCTGGCACATGTAAAATGTGCTCCACTAGCAAGGTAAAAATTGTTTTCTACAAAGACAGCATTGACTTCCTGGCAACAATCTGCTCCCTGCCTTTTCTGGCACGTGCATCGGAGGGCGCAGGTAGGCTAGCAGGAGAGCTTCACAAATGCCCAGGTCCCAAGCATTTCTCTTCACAGCTGAAGTGAAAGGAGATACTGAACTCAGTGCACGGTCATGGTACACTGGTCTGAGCCCTCATGTAATGCCTACCAGAGCAGAACGGATGTAGGGGCCAAACAAGCAGGAGAGGCTACTCAGATCTTCATCAGCTGACACTTCTGTTGCAGTACAGATACTTATTTGGGTTGCAGGAGTTAAACATGCATTCCTAAGAACCACATGTGGAAACAGCAGCCATTTTATTTCCAGTACCACAAAGGGGGAAGCACACTGTGCCCTTTAAACAAGGTTTAATTCGCCATTTTACCTGAGTGTGACAATGCACCATAATATATGCAACACACTGAGTAAAAGAAAGGTGCCCATTATGACTTTTTTTAGTAGTTTCTAAGACTGATGTCTGCTAAATCAGAATATATTCCAAATTAATTTGCACTTTTGAGGAATTCACCTCTGGTTCACTTTGACATAGGGGGATTACTAGAAAGAGGTTGAAAAATTATATTGGGGTTGCCTACTCCATCTCCTTCAGCTTCTGGAATGACAAAAGAGGTCTTTCTCTTTCCTCATGTATCTTTCCCCCAATACCTTTGTCTTCCTCTTTCTTGCTATTTGTTCCCCTCTTCTTCTTACTCCTCTGGCCATAGGATCACTGACGTGAAAGAAAATAATTAGGTAGGCAGGTGTCCTCCTTTCTTTGTGGTATCTTGATAGACATCATGAAATAGTGGTGGTGGGGGGGGGAATCAGTCAAGTTCATTCATGCACAGTTCCCTCCCGTGCAGAGGGAAGGACACGGGGCCGCGCAGGTTCCCGGGGCGGTCCAGCAGCGCGGACTCACCGGTGGGTGCCGCGGTGAGGGCGGGGATTAAAGCAGCAGCACCGGGAGCACAAGTAAGGCAAGGCCGGAGCAGAGGCGTGGGCAGCACGGCTCCCTCACAGCTGGCCCCGCGCCCTCACGGCCGGCCCCGCGCCCTCACGCCTGGCCCCGCTCCGTCAGCCAGCCCCGCTCCCTCACGGCCGGCCCCGCTCCCTCACGGCCGGCCCCGCTCCCTCACGGCCGGCCCCGCCGGGCTCCGGCGCCCCCTGCCGGGCCGCTTTCCGCCACAGGGCCCAGCCCCGCAGGAGCGGGAGCAGCGCTCGGCGCCGCGGGCTCCACCGGCAGCTCGGCCAGGACGCGGTGTTCTGCCGCGGGAGAGCGGAGAGAAACCCAAACCACCTTCTGATGAACAGAGGAAAAGCCACATAAACTTACTCACCCAAGGAGATCTAAAAAGCGCCAATACCCAAGTGTCATCTTGCTAGACAAGAATTATGGGTCATAGAAGTCTGGTTAAAAATAGGATAGAGGACCACCTTTGGCAATACAAGGAAGCCATGCAATAGGCATTCCACTCACCCAGATCAGGTGTGTAGTGTAGAAGCAAACACTGCTCCCAGGTCCTAGATAGGCTCACAGGGATACATTGTCTTGGGGTAAGTGAACTGGATTTCTCTCAGGCCAAACCACCCTAAGAAACAGCCTCCAAACACTAACCAGCGCTCTGGTTCCCCAGTTTTTACCAGTTGCAGGCCTTCAGCTGACACCAACAGCAAGAAACAGCGGACTACAGCAACAGCCTTACCCTTTGCCACCCTAAATCAGTCTGGAAGCGCGCTCCTCTTTTTTTGATATTGTTGTCAGCTGAAAACTCAGCTGCTTCTTATAAACACAACAATTAGAGAACTTACAATCTTTTCACAGAGACTCGCTCACATCAAGAAATAAAATGAGTTGTTTTCCCTTAGGAACGCTTGCTCTATTTGTGTTCTCCTCTCTCATTCTTAAATTGAGGCCTGAAGCAGCTATGGTTCAAGTGTCACAGGTAAGCAGAAGAAAAGCTGCAAATACTTTTGCAAATACTTACATTTTATATAAAGTAAACATCCAATCTTTAAAGACACAGCTGTCCAACCACCATTGTTTATGTTAGAAGTGATTTTTTCAAACTCTAAGGGGCAAGATAATGTTGCCTCTGTACAAGTGTGGAATATTTGAGAGAATGGACAGACAGCAGCTGAGTATTTTTAAACTAGTATCACTCTATCAAAAGGTGTTCCATGTAAGCACAGTCGTCATGAGGACTGCATCCAATGCTGCTCTTGGTTATCAGATCAAGGATGGCAGACAATTAGAAATAACTGATTAAACCACACGAGGTAAGGTATGTCCCAGCAAAGTATGATGAATGAAAAATTACTGAGCACAAAGACAGTACAAGAGTGTTCTGGGCTTTGAAAAACATTCAAGAGAAGGGAAATCACTGATAGAGAAAATGCTTCAACAAAGACAAAACAACTGTAGAAGAGAGGGCACGTGGCACTTATTAATACAAAAGCATGAAAACAGGGATGATGCTGGCAGTAAAATCTGAAAAATTGAGGTTATTCTTTGCATAACTACAAAAGACAAGTTTTAAACAAGAGAATCCTTCATAAAGAATGACTTGAGTAAACTTAAAAAAGTCCTTATAGGGAATTTGTGAGAATGACATCTTAAGAGAATGTAATCGTGCAATAAATGACAACAAGTGAAAAAAGGTTTTTTTTATTTCTCAGTGTTTCTCCACTGTCAATACTGTCCTTTTGCTGCAACATGTGGCAAAAAAAACTCTCTGCCTTTTCCATTTTAAACAGCTACAATATTTACAGGCTGTTTCCAATAACACACGCAGACACATACACACTCACAGACACGCAGGTACATATATCCCTATCCCTGGCAAGGTAACCGTTTGCTGGTAGAGGCAATATATATTTTCATTGTCCATTAAAAACCAAAGCCATCCTCTTGTTTATGCTCTACTCCCCTCTCCATTCCCTAACCAGCAGCTACTGTCCAGCTTTCAGGGGCATCTGTGTAAGAAGTTACATATCCAGCTATTTGATTGCCATCTTTTCAAAGTTGTGGCCTAAGTGTACTGGGCTTATCTATTCAAACTGTACATATCTGAAGTCATAAAAATTGCTCATATTCAAATGTTCATGACCAAGTGATGTAGGTATACTCCCAAAATCTTTTGGGGCAGCCATCTTAATCACCTTTTTAGAAATATGCATATCATGCTGGGGTGAAACAAGTCACATGCTTTACCTTCCACCAAGGTGTTATGTACCCACTTTTTTACTAAGGCACCAGGAATTACCAGTATAATTTCTGAAAGAATCCAGTGCCACTGAATGTACTGCATTAGAATATCAAATAGCAAGCCAGACAAGAAAAGAATAGACGCCTATATAATAGGTATAAAATTCCTTAATAAAATTAAGTACATAAAACCTGTGGTGGTACAACCCCAAATCCAATATAAGTTGAATAATATTGTTAATGGTAAGAAATGCAATTTATCCAGCTCCATTTTGTGAATGGAAAGTTCTGTAATTGAGAAAGGTCTTTAAAGCAGTGTCTTTGTTATTTACACTCCTAGGTTGCATGGTGGTGTGTGCATTATCAGAGAAAGCTGAATCAATCATAAGGCATCTTTTCCCCCTCTTGCTCAAATCCAGACAAAGCTTTATGGACCTGTGCCACAAGTCTTCATCAGTCATCTCACCAGTCATCCAGGCTTCTCAAAGAATTCTTCAGTTGCCAAAGGTGTTGTGACCATGGGATGAGGAATGACTGGTGCTAACTGCACTCCTGAGTGGAAAACTGACACCACTCAGAAACATGCCAGATGTCTCAGGTAGAATGGCTGTAGAATCATTCAGCCTACATGGAATTACCTCAAGAAATAATCATTACCATCATCTTCCCCAAACTCTGAAACTATTTCACAAATGCTGGACCATGAGAGAGATCCCCAGAATCCAGCACCAGTATCATCCACTGCAAGTAGCACAGAAGCCTAGGTGTCATCAGTGGTGTCACATACACAGTTCCAGGTTTTGGGTTTTTTTTAATCAGAACATTTAAAAAGATTTCATGAAGAAGTGAAACAGGAAAAGGTTTTAAAACATCATGTAGTAGCCATTTTTACTAATGAACATGATCTTATTAATGGGGTTTTCGAACCCTTTTCTGCAACTGAGTGTTTTAGGGAGAAGTCCTTACATATGTACACATAGATATCACCTCCAAAGAAATCTGAGAGAAAAAACAGATTGGGATCTACCTGGAAGCTACAACAGTAGGACTTAACTGGAATGTTCTTATGGCAAGAGAACATCACAATGCAAGGGGACAGAATAATAGCAAACATCTGTAAGGGCTTTCATGAAAGTCTAAAAAGATCTAAAAAATTCTGCTCTGTGGTAAGGTTCAGTTTGGACTGACGGGACTAATTTGAAAATACCCATCTTTTCCGCCCTTACAACATGAGAAAAGTATTACACACGAAGACAAAGAAAATAAAACAAAAAATGAAATAATTTCCATCTAGAACAGAGGTTTCCAGACAGATCTACCCTGTGGGGAGGTGTACCCACATGGCCAAGAAGGCCAATGGCATCCTGGCCTGTGTGGCCAGCAGGACCAGAGCAGAGATTGTGCCCCTGTACTCAGCACTGGTGAGACCCCACCTTGAGTGCTGTGTCCTGTTTTGGAACCCCCAATTCAGGAAGGACATTGAGGTGTTTGAATGAATTCAGACAAGGGCAACAAGGCTGGTGAAGGGTTTGGTGCACAAATCCTATGAGGAGGCTGAGGGAGCTGGGGTTGTGCAGTCTAGAGAAGAGGAGGTTCAGAGAAAACCTTATCACTCTCCACAACTCCCTGAAAGGAGGGCGTAGCCAGGTGGGGATTGGTCTCTTCTCCCAGGTAACCAGCACCAGGACAAGAAGACCCAGTCTTAAGCTGCAACAGGGGAAGTTTAGGCTGGACATTAGGAAGAAATTCTTCACAGAAAGGATGACTGGGCATTGGAATGGGTCGCCCAGGGAGGTGGTGGAGTCACCATCCCTGGAGGTATTTAAGAAAAGACTGGATGTGGCACCTCATACCATGGTCTAGTAGTTAACAAGGTGGTGTTCAGTCATAGGTTGGACTCCATGATCTCAAAAGTCTTTTTCAACCTAGTTAATTCTGTGTGATTCTGAGTTAGAAGAAAACAAACATTTTTGTCACTTACACACTGGAAACCAAAGACAAACTCTGTACAAACCAACATACAATCCTATGAATCTTACTAAGTTCAGGAAAAACTTGAAAGAGTTAATTTTCCAAAGCCTTATGGAAGAGTGAAATCTCAACTAGGTGGTTTCTGTTGAGCAGATCTGGAATAGGTATAAGCACTATGTGAATGGCTTCACAACAGATGTTAGCAGAGTACCTGAAAGGAAGCGTTAACCTGTTAGCTGTCCACATGAAAATCCATCTCCTGAACGCAGCACACCAAAACCCTTATGTTTTATAAAAAATAGAAATATTCATCAGTTCTCTTTGCCCTTAAAAAAAGTCTCTCTTTCCCCATTTGCTGTTTTCCAATCTAATTCCAGGCAGCTACACATATGTGCTAAAATTTCCACGTTACTAAGCCATTAGTTCCTATCATCTCTCTCACCAGCAATGGACATTGTCCCTACCTTGTCCTGAAAAGAGTGAGAAATTGTTCAGTCTAGGTTAACACACTGAAAGTTGTTTCAGTCAGCTTTAAAAAAAGGCAAAGACCCCTAAGCCATGTATTTTGGTTTTCAATCGTTTGTCTACCTCAAGGCTTCAGTCCAAGGGGAAAAAAAAACCAACCCTATTCAACTAATGTCAAATAGGGGCTTATTTTCAAACAAACTTCTCCCTTTTAAATGAAGCAATTTTCCTAGCAATACAGAAAACCTGGAAGGTTAATTAATAAAAGGGTATATACCTGAAGGGAAGGACATAGAATAAAACCTTAACTAAAAGGCCTTCGGTTCAAAACTTGCACATTTTCTTCATTCCTGGTAGCAGCGTTACCAAACTGCTACAGAAATTTCATCTACTGTACTACATTTTCACATATGCAGGAGATTAATTCAACTACTCTATAATGTGATACATATGATCAATAATTTTGCTGTTCCACATAGTTTCAAGGGTGGCAGATCTGTGCATTTATACCATGATTAAATGGAACTGTGTATGAATAAAGTGAATAGTAATATACAAGTTTTAGATCCACAGCATTTTGAGGACGAGTTTGCATAGTCTATGATGCAAGCAAGGTCCCAGTATCATTCACTGGGAACAGTAACTGGAATTGAGTAGCTACCAGGCACACAGACTTACCCTTTCATGGCTAGATGGCATACAGTGACTTGAGCTGGAATACCAGTGTTTCTTAGGTAGCTGTTTCTTCCTTTTTTCTTATCCCATGTAATTTCACTCTTACTTTAGGTACATAATGGACAATGTTTCTCTGATGTCAGAGAATTAATTATAATAACCTCTGTGGTATATCAGAAGTCTCTTCTAGTTACAACACATATAAAGAAGTGGAGGTGACTGGGAAGAAGATGGCTGCTCCCAAAAGCTAGAACTGTATGCAAATTCCCCACAGAGTCCTATATAATTACAGGTCAGAAACAGGAAACAATCACAACAGGTACATTTCTTTCTTACGGATTAAGAAAAGTGAGTTATAGGAACTGCAAGTCAAGAACAAACCAGTTTCCCTCTCACACTCCCATGATAGTTCTGAGTTACTTGTTTCCCTGAATACACACTTTTAAAAAAATACAATAAAACCTAGGATATGTAACACATGAATAATTCAACTTCACAGTTATAAATACTCAAATTACACTTACATAGAATATATAATCACAGAAAATAAAATTCAAGTCATAGAAAAGAATGAAGACTAAAGGGAAAGAAAAGGCAAGGTGGTAAAAGTGATACAAGTTTAGGGCTGTGCCTTCTATAGAAGATCATCAAAAGCAGAAGTCAAGTTTTGTTGGATTCTTTTCTCATTTTGTTTGGGGAGTTGTTGCTGTTTTTTCTTTTAAAATTGGATAGAATTAAAAAAAACCTTCAAGCATCCATTAAGTAATCATGGACCTGCACCTCCCACTACAAAACTAAAACCACCGTGTTTGCCAGAGAAGAGCCAATGAAACAACACAGCCAGCTCTGGGTGTAAAGAAGCAAAGAACCCATGGCTAGTGAAGGGAAGACAGATAGAAAGTCATATTGAGGCCCACTTTAAAGCTAGACGTGTTGTACAGGCTTGAGGTACCACTGCCACCACAGTCAAGTCTGATGTAGTACAGGGATACTCAGGTGCTTTTCTACACATTTGTTATTTTACCATTTATTGTGAAGAGGATGCAGCAAATGCACTTGTACGAAATACAGAACATAGAACCAAACCCATGGCACAGCCCTTACCATCAACATGTATATGGAGAGGGAGGGGATTAATCCCAAAGGCAATTTAAATAATGGTATTTTATATACTTATATTTATATATATAAATAAATGTTCTCAGCAATCTCAGGGTTGTTTTTAGTGCATTGCTGTAAAAAAATTAGTGCAGTTCTCATTAATGTTTAGCTCATAAGGAATAAGAATCTATACATCTGTTCAGTCTCTTCTTGCCACACCTGAAACCCTTACACTGTTTCACCAAACTGAAGGTTTGTAGTCAATTTCATTAAAATAAGGTGGATGAATTCCACACACTCTGTGACAAGACATGGCAATTTTTGGCAAAACAATTAGAAAAATATGAGGTGCTCTGATCTTAGAACCGAAAAGTTTGTTGATTTAAAGCATTACGCAATGCATAACAAAATTTATAAACAAAAGATATGTCTCAACAAATCTATCCTTCATGCAAGTGTTCTTCAGCAGCTAACAACTTAAAAAATTTCTTACACTTGTTTATTTGGGGAAAGGGACTTAGACAAATCTGTGTTTCAAGTCCTTTCCTACAACCGGACCAAAGTTTCATGTCCTGGGAGCTGCTTCTTCTGGACCCTTCTCTCTTCTGAACCACTGGAGAAGGGGAAGTTTCAGTCTCAAAGAGATTTACACTTCAGCCCCAAGTTCAAGGACTCCAGTTTCAACAACAGCAACATATTTATCTTCAATTTGAACCAGCAGGATTGTTTTATCTATATGTGACCGACTACTTGGATCTCTGCTGCAAGGCACCCAGCGGTGAATCACCTGGAGGGAAAAAAAAGAAACAACTAAGTGTAATAAAATATAAGCTCCACAGGGAGAGCTGTCGTATTAAAGTTGTGGCTGATAACTCAACACCCTTACAGGGCTAAAGGAGCAAAAATACAGGTGCTATACTGACTTAGCTGCCCATTTTTCAATGACAGCATATCCACATATAAGCTGCACCTTGAAGTCCTGCTGAAGATTTGCAGCTTAAAATCACATTTAGGTCTTCTACAACCATGAGAGCAGCCAGTCGGATTCAGATTTGAGTAAGAACAAAAAACTTGACCCAAATCAGAACCAAACAGTTCATACAAAGTGAGTAGCAACTGAAAAAAAGTGCACATATAGAGATTTGGGATATTTTGATGTTAGATTTTTAATAATCTTTAAATACCTCAGTGTTGTGCAGCACAGAACAGCAGTTTACCAACAGTCAGGTGTAAAATATTGTCTCTTGCAAGTTAAAGCTCTTGCCCTGATTTTGTTACCTATGCACTGTGAATTCCAGGTTGATCTTCTAAATCAAGTTATTAAAAGATAATTTTAAATTGAAGATATTACAAAGAAGAAAACAGTGCTACAAATTCTTGTACCATACTCTCTTGGATCTACAGAATTCAAGTACTTTGATCTGCTACTTCCAAGGATCCTGCGTGATACTGACTGCCAGGAGGTCTCTTTTTCATACTTTGTATGTCTCTGTTCATCTGCCTCCTTAAAAACATACCCTTAACATCTGGGTGTCCCAAAAGAACTGTAAGGATGCCCCATTAACATGGGTCTAAGTATCATTAGCTTCACAGAAATAAAATGATCTAAAATTTTCCAACTGTGGTAAAAGAACCCTTAATTCAAGACAAAGTAAATTAAAAAGCAAGTAAAACTAATTGTTACAAATTCCACAGCAGTAAAGTTTTCAAGAGTCCTAAAGATATAAAGGGAAAAAAGTCAGAAAGTGATGATCTTCCAAGATCAAATCCAAGAGAGTCACTTAATCTTCATTATACACAGCTGGCAATTTCTCTTAACACTGGTGAAGGACATTTAGCTTTGTCCATTGCATGAGATCTATACTGCATAGATACAGGGAAAGCATTTCAGCCAGGGAAGCACAGCGTCTTTAGTTCCTCTTTGATGTAACAGTGTGATACTTAAGTGTCTGTTCAAGTCTAACTTCAAAGTGTGTCCATATAAATTTACACTCCTGTATGGAATGAGACCAGGAATATCCTGTCCCCAGACACAATAAAAAGTTTTCCAATGAAGTCCCAAGTACTAACATCCTTGTTCAATTTCACACTGGTGCCTTTGAGATAGCTACAGGCATCAATATCATGCCTCCTTTAAACTGTATATGCAAAGAGTTGTACACAGATTGAAACTCATCACTGCCATATTGCCACACTCAGTTTTACCATCTCTTCTATCATGACTGGCATTTATTTGGTACATGCAAAATGTTGTCACTAGATAGTCAAGAGGTGGTAAGAATCTCTTGGAGGGAAAGGGTTCTTCTACATCCCAGTATCATGTATCATAGAAAGGTAATACTGGGCATACCCTCTCAAAACCTGGAAAAAGTAGCTACATTCCAAAGAGGACTGCTAAATGTAATTTCCTTGAAGAACCCTTATAATGTCTTTCTGCCTTTTATACACATTGCACTGCATACTTAGCAAGATAAAAAGCTAACTTAGGAAAAATGCTTTTTTCTATGTAGCAGCAAAGTTTTAAACTGAGTGCTGAACTTCATACTGAGAGCAGACGTAAGGTAAACTGCTTAATGAGCAGCAACTCAGCAGGTAAGAATAATTTCTGCCTATTTGCAGAAAGGACCACAGCCACAGGATCAAAAAGAGAAGACTGTCCTAAGAGCTTTACTGTTACTAGTATGTTTAACCACAGGCAGCTGAAGCAGGCAGTGGAAGCTATGTTATCAAGTTGAATCCTTTCTTCCTAATCACACACAGGATAATCTGGTGCTCTCCCCCCTTTCTTGTTAGGTTAAAAGATGCTCTTCTAAAAAAGCTTGCCTATATGCTGTACCAAAAATAGATGAGAAGCATTCAGAACAACAGCTTACTCTGACCTTTAAATCCTCTTGTTTTAATCTTTCTAATAGCATCAATCACTGTACATGTCAGCATGCTACAGTTCACAAAACACACTCACAAACTCCTGGAAAAAATTGTTCAGTGATACCAGGCAAGAGGACACTTTTCAGTATAACCCTTTGCATTCACCATCTTTACCACATTCTTGAGCTGTAACAGTATGTCTAAACCCAAAATAACTGAGAATGTTTACAAGAGCATTCTACTCACAGGTGCTACCTACAACATAACCCTACTGTCCTAAGAGTGGACTGTCAACTCTAGTAGATTCCTTCCATGAATAATTGTATTTCCAGGCCCTTTTCTTCATGCAGATGCAACAGCAAGGTAGATACAGCATATACTGTGTTACTGGCATATCTCCATTTCTTACCTGAAGTATGCACATACATCCACAGTGATGTGGACTTTCAAATGGTAAAATCTATCCCTAAAAGCAATTTATAAATAATGCCTCCAACTGAGGTAAACAGTCGAAACTGTTCTATTCCAAATGAAAATAAAGCTGTATTGATGAAGAAATGCAGATACAGTGCCAGTGGCTCTTCCCTCTATCACTGAAAGAATACTGGAGCATCTTTACAGACATCAAGATCTTAAAAAAAGAGTACATCTCAGTAAAAATCAAAAGGCTTCAAAGACCACACTGGGTTTTCTGCTCATAAAAGAAGCCTAAATTGGGAAATAAGCTTTCTATCCAACGCAGTGAATTTTTGTAAACTGCATATGTAACATCCATAGGGAAAAGAAATGGAATTTGGACTTCCACAAGTTTTAGTTAGAACAGATTTCCTTCTTAGAGGAAAGTAAACACCTATCATGTCCAGTGATACCATATCTATTAATAAAGAAACATCTGAAGACAATCTTATATGGCTCTATTTTGATCAAAATAATGTAAAACCAAATACTGTTAATCTTTCAATTAAAGACTTGTTAGTAAATTGATCTTATTTGTTCAGGGATTGACAGTTTAAAGAAAGGAAAATGAATGTTGGATGAATGAGGGCAATGCCTGAGAGATCATGACAAGCTGAAAGAAGGCAAGAAAGGAGCGGTGGCTGACGACATCTGAAACATCATCCTGCATCTTTCGCACAGAGTTGCAGAAATATCTCTGCCTCAAATTAGGATTCTAGACCTGCTCTTTCAGCAACAGTGACTTTGAGGACAGCTGCTGATCTTACCTACTACATCAATCTTTGCATTGACACACATATAAGGCAGACTGACACAGAATCAAGACACTGCCTTTTTTAAAGTTAGCTTGTCAACTTCCAAGCAAAACTTACATGGCCTTCCATGCCTTCCTGAGGACTCCAGTCTTTCCAGCTGTTTCTTCCAGCTTTTAGCCGTATCACCTCATCTGGCCACTGCAGCTCTTTCCTTTTTGACACGTTGATCCCTTCCAGTACTTGACTGGGATCCATTAACTATAAGTAGGAATTGAGTTTTGACTGTTAGTTCAGCCAAAATTTAAAAGAAACAGATAAACTGTAACCTTTTGCGTAATTCCAGATAACTGACTTTAACCCACTGAAATTGATTTCTGACCAATTTCAAGGCTGGAAAGGAGCTCCAGGCTCTCCAAGCCCAAACAGCACTGAATTTGGAAGTGATGCTGTGGTTTCAGACACAGCTGACAATATGCCAGTTCACTGAAGGTACAGCTCTGGATCCCTTCCCCACTTCTTTCAGTTTCACTAGCTCATGGCAGGGTTGGGGAGCTGGCACAACAAAAGCATTGGCAGCATACAGTCTAGTTAGCAGGGAAAAGTTAAGTGATGATGGGCTGTTAAAATCGGCTCATTACTTCTTACAGCGTATCTAAAGAAACTTGGGGAATTCATTGTTAGGCAGAAGAAGTACTTATCTACTAGCAGGGTTAGTTGAGACCCACCCTGCGTTTTGAAGTAAACTGGCCTTTCCACAGGGCAAGCAGGAGAAAACTCCTGAAAAATTCTTCCTATTTAAGGACAGAGAGAACTCCACAATGTCCACTATCCAAGGGCACATAGCCACTTTATCTTCCTCACGTAGAGGAATTAGTAAACAGCTTCATAAAAGGGTCCTTGCCTGCCAACAAAAGCTACTAAGCACAGACCTAAAAAATTAATTTAAGTTTGCCCACTATGATGCAATTTCCTAAGGATTGCTCTAAACTGAGGTGGTATCGGCAATGAAATAATGATTATTATGATCTAACCTCTTAAATACACTTATTGAGGTTTCCCACAAGTATAATGCCAAAGACATGTATTTAGGGCTAATAAAAGCTAAGAAAGCAAGAATACACATTCCTGGATTTTCACAAAACAAGTAAGGTTGCCATGATTACCTTAGTCAATAGTGAAATGTTTGCTGTTCAGTAAACCCTGAAGTGGATATAACCAAAGAATAAACATATGCAAAAGTGAAAGCAAGTATTTTCACACTTACTTTTGTGGAAAATCTACTTGGCTTCAAAGAAAAAAAAATTCTACCCTGCAAACAAAGCTGTTTGGCTTTATTTGCTGCAATGTATAAAAGGTAAACTAAATATGAAGTAAAACTGAGTTCCACTGACATTCTCAGAGCTGCACTACAGCAAAACATAAAAATAATGTAAACAAGGAACACAGAGGAAGGCTGCTTGTCCAGAAAAACCTTTTCTTTACATTAATTTTCCAAACATAACTGCACAGAAACTGCATACCAGATATTCCAGGACGTATTTCTAAGTAGCAATTTCAACAACATACAAAGGAACAACTAATAAAAGCACGTGGAAATGTAAGTTAACTTGTTCTTCTAGACTATTCACCTGGATTCTGTAAATAACGTCATCCTTTTTGGCTTGCATTTGATTTGCAGGGCTTGCACTGCCACCTGACTGAGTTTCAGCTGCATTACTCCCTCCTTCTGTCCCTAGAAAGCCCACAAGGGCATGCTGTTTACAGGCTGGGATGCTTTGGCTGGAGCTGCTAGAAGAGGGCAGTCCATGCTGCACGCTGACCCCAGTCTGGCCAGTAGGTTCCATTTGGTTCACCATAGAGAGGCGGGACTGGATGGATGATGGGAGGTTACGAAGGGAGATCTGACTGGTGGAGGAGCGCCGGCAAGGCACAAAGCCTGTTGTGGATGTGCGAAGAGATGAATGACGGCTGCCGTAGCAATAGGATGAATGGCTAGCTACTGAGGCACGGGCAGGGGAATGTCTGACAAGGCTGGACTGCACAGAGTGAGAGCTGTGACTGGTGCCTAAAAGTAAAAGATACACAATCAGGAAAGTTTGATAAAGCCTCCCACACACAATAGATTGCCAACACACCAATGTTTTAGGGCACAGATACACAAAACTGATTGGTCTAATCAACATTGTCAGAAACAGATGTATCGCAGAAGATCTCTGCTGCAGCTCACACAGCAGAACATTTCAATATGTACCATTCATCTTATCTTAGAATTTCACATTCTGTTCAATTCACAATCCCTATCAGATAAGGATCTTGAAAAAGGCTTCAGTCTTGCACTTTCTGCATTAACAATCTCTTACTTAATATTAGCACTTCAGTTTACCATACTTAAGGCAATAAGAGAGGTACAGATGCCTATGTTTCAAAATACTGACTATTCTTTCTCAATATCCATTCACATTTGGATCAGATAATTTGTTTGAACAAAAGCTATTTTAAAATAAGTTTAAGTTTAATACACCTAAAGTTAAAAACAGAAATTGCAGTTCATGAGCATTGGTGTAACTGCTTTTCCTATACTAAATATTTGCAGCTACCTCTCCTCAGCTGATAGACCTAATTACGTTAATTCAACTACATACATACATACATTTTCTTTGTGAGTAATGGCAATGTTTAAAAGACTTTTTTCTCAGCTTTAGTGTTTGTTGCCTCCTTAACTACAGCTCAGTATGGACCCCTGGACAGATTCAGCTAGAATACTACACAAATAAGACAACTTGTTTCACTGTATAAATAAACATTCCCCCCAAAATTATGAGTTCAGCATTTGCAAACAATACAACAGAAGTGAAAAGATCCAGTCTGTAGAAATCTGTTATAAAAAGTTATTTAATCTATTTTGTCGGCACAACTATACCCCTATTTATCAGATCTGTTTGGGAACCTTGTATTGCATAAAACAGTACTGTAGTGTGAGATGAATCCAGCAGCTCTTAACACAACATAAAATCAAGTCACTTCTGTTTGCTTTTTGTTTTAACCCAGGCCAAAGGGCTGAAAGGCCTGTTCTGGCTATAGGACTGAACTTGTATGAAGTTGTTTCTTTGTTTTAACTTTACCCAGAGTGGAGGGATGAGTTGGTGGATGAGCTGCAGGAAAAGTTGTGGGATGAGCTGCAACAGGAGGGTGCTGTACTGCTCCAGGTCCCTGCCCTGTAGTTGCATTCCCTCCTCCTTGTGACATGCTGCTCTGTGACTCGTTGATAGTTGCATTGTTACTTGTGCAAGAAGTTCCACCTCCAGCATCTGAATCTTCAATATTTCCACCACTATTGCAGCCAGCTCCACAGCCTTTCCTTAGTCTGGAAACATAATGCAAGTGATACATTAAGGCAAAGCTCCTAATCATTAGGATTCCTAAAAAGTGCTTCAGGACAAGCAAAAGGCTTTACTCAGCACAATCCACAGCACTTCCTAAAATCAATTAAAACTTGACTTTGTTTTCTCAGAATACACTTTGCAAATATAAACACTGCTTTCTAAGAGAGAGCAATTTTCTTCATGATAGCTATTCAACAACAGCTATTTATGACAAGTCAAATGCTCATAATAAATTAGCTTTTTAAACATGATGCCACCTCTGAAGTACACTAAAGCGATAAAAATTCCAACTCAAATGCTCATAGAACATCCTGGTTATTTTGGAACAGTTCAGTAAAACTTATGCTACTTAACACACTAGTCATGTGTAATTGTTACACTGCAAAATCTTTGTCTACACAAACTAGCAAGGAAAGAATGTTTGCTGGATTTTTAATGTATTTGGTTCCTGTTATCTTCAGTAATGCACTCACAATTGTTTGAAGCACATATTGAACATTCAGACAGTAGGCTAGCCACCATTTTCCAGTACACATAACCACACAGTTTTTCATCACATTGTTTACACTAATAAACTTCAAATGGACACAAAAACCACAGCACATTTCCTCCTCCCTTCAATTCCTACTTTTTATTTTTCTTTTCTGTCAAACTCAAGTACACTGAGCACTCCTTTCCAATTTTTTTGTCCCAGGACACAGAACCCTGAAGCATAAACACCTTGGATTCAAACAGTGTTGTGTGTTATGCTTTCACCTGTTACTCTATCAAGTTGGACAAGCTGATGGCAATAGGAGACAACCACTGACTGTGGTAAATGTGGCATTTTTGGTACTCTGGGTGAAGCAGCATGTTCTGTTCTGGTATGTTGTAGATGTCTAAAATAAACACAACCATCAGAACAGCTACAGGACTGTTCAGACCATGACATCAGTTCCTAGAGCTACTAAGAACTGGGATGCACATTTCTGAATGCCACACAGCTGCCACTGTTGCTTTTGCAGCCACAGTCAGAGGGCCAGAAGTGCAGTAAAAGTTCTCACAGCCTATAAAACACAGCACAGCAAGAGTATGCACTGGATTACCCAGAGGTCACATGGAGAAATAATTTTATCATTCCAGTTACTTTATCTGGAGCTAAAATACAGCATTATATAACATATAAGCACTTGTGAGATTTTCAACAACAGCTAAAGCTTGCATAACTATGTATGAGCATGCCCTAAAACATTAATATAGGCACTTTCATGCTAAATATCTGCCAAACAGGAACCCTACCAAACAGTCCTGATTCTGTAAAGATGGTATTATAGATGGCAAAAGCTATCATACTGCAAAATACAGTACAGAAGTTGCATTGTCTCTCATTATCAGACCTAACATTAGATCTGAACTTGCAGTTCTTGCATCTAGACTTTGTCCTCTTTCCTCTGAGCTCTCATTTACATAGTTTGTGGTGTATTACTCAGCCTTAGAGATTAATTCTGTACCAAAGCAATTGCCATATGTTACTGATGCGCCTAAAATAAAAGTCAAGATTTATTTATTTTAATGTGACTGAACATTATAAATTATGCTGTGTTGGGCCTGTGCAAGACTAGTTAAAGGAATATGAGAGCATGAACACAAACCAATGAGAACCCCTTTCCTCAGCTCACCTGTGCCATGTAGACACTATGAAGTTTCTGATGTTTCCTAAGCTGATGGCTCCCCCAAGAATGTCCTTTAGCTGTTCATGGCTATCTGAATAGGAAGTAGTCAGAGGTGAGACATAGATTGGGTATCCAATTGGCTGGTCACAAGAAGAGTTGATCATGTTCCTCAGAGCTTGTTTAGCATTTTGGATACTTCCTCTTTCTGGATTACGATTACGCAGGAAGACAAGCTCCTGCTGCTGTCCTGCCCACAGCCCACGTACACACTCCTTATTGACCTGCAAAAGCCAGGGAGAAAGCTGTGTCAGAAAGTGAAGCAATGAGAGCATGTGGAGACTGCTGTGTTATACCAAAGCCTTGTGAGCACAGTGCAGTATTGCACTGCAGAACCGCCAGCACTTATGCAGTTCTTCTACAGGATGAACTTAGGGACACAGGCTGCAACAGTGAGAATAAACAAATCTAAGAATGGGATGAGAAATAACACTGTAAGTGAGAAGGAAGTGATATTCTGATGCAATACTTGCACTATATGAGAAGAACCAGCCCTATTAATAACAAAACAGTAAAGATTTCAGTTGAGGCAGCAGTTTAAAATAGTTATTAAAACACACTCCAACTTGCTGTCGCATTGTGAAATGTACACAAAGGTTACCTTAATGACCCTGAAACTGAGATAGCGCTTATTGAGCATAATGATTTTATATTCATTGGTGCCATCATCCATCACGTGACGCAGAGCAAGAAGGGACGGAGAATTGGAAAGAACTGCGCTTCGCCAAGCAGGGTCCCCTTCATGTGCTATTACTAGATTCTCTTCATGGGTTGTTATAGCTTCATAAAGGACAGAAGGATCATCATATTCATCCGGAGAAGTGAAGTGATCCTGTTTCAAATAACACATGTTCAATAAGGTACGATTAACATTTCAGATGGAGCTACATATAAAAATAGAACATTTCACACCTCAAACTTTTGAAATGATCAGTGCATTACACAAGGTTAGCTATCAAAAGTATTCAAATACCTACTTTAGAACACTGTTAAAGATGAGTTATTTTATAACAGATTGGTTCTATTTGCTTGTTTTTTGCTTCTTTTTTAACTTAAAACCAAAATGATAGGAAGGACCTGCCTATCACTGATTCAAGTAAATTTCTAGGTGAATTTTACACTAGATTGATATCTATTTATATTGTTGGCAGAAGCTTTTTAGTTTTAGCTTCTCTTCTTACTCATAAGCTTCCAGCTGTAAAACACACTTAAGTAAATCACTGATTATTCAATGAGACTGTACTATATGAAAATAGCAATAAGAAGAAAAACAATATTTACTATTAAAAAGTTCACATTAATACTTGATGACAAAGCATCATCGAAGTTTTTCAGCATCGGGTACTATCAAGACAACTTACATTACTGCCAGTCAAATAAAAACACAAAACCTGCAAGTTCAATTCAGTATTGGGTAACATGACTTTCTGGTTAAAAAAGGATTGTGGTTAATAGCTAAATTTCCAAACTAACTGAAGCCTGGGCATGTTCATTCACTGCAAGTGAATAAAATAATATTTCATAGATTAACAGAATAATGTTCAGAATTTTTATTTTTTCATTGTTAGTGTGATCTGATTTTTCCTCACTTGTCATTCTCTGACTTCAATCAAACCCATTCTGGACAGTAACCCTCTGAGAACACTTAGAGAGTTTTTGAAGTGGTACTTCTACTGATTTCAACAATGATTTGGTAATTATTTTGCTTTGCTGTATGTACTCCTAACACTCTCCACACATTCTCCTAAATTCAGAGTTTGTGTTACATGAACGAGTTAATTCAATCACTGCTAGTTTTGGGGGACTCCAGACTGCAATGAAGGCAAAAACGAAAATTTAATAATAATTTTTAAACTGCAACTGAGATTTGTTTACTTATTACAATTTTCAAGCAATCTACTCTTCCTGAGTACCAACACTTCTTCCTCCCCCTCAGAGTGCTTCTCACTAAGTACGTTTCCTTGTACTTGCTGAGTTAATACACGCGCTGGACACAATTTGAGATCGTTCATCTTCACCCGCACTTCACTACAAAGACAAACTCTAATTTCAGCTTATGGAAAAGCAACCTTCTCATTTTCACCTGAAACCTGTGATTACAACACTTCAAAGTAAAAAGAACAACAACTCCCACTGGAGGAGAGGACTACACAGCTTCAAATGCATAACCTTTTAAACCAATTACATATGTGTAGGGAGGGAAGAGAGGGAAAATATCAGAGAAGCTGTTCATCAGGGAAATCTCTAGATAGGTATGAAACAGGGCTTGACATGTTCTCTCATCTACAGTTAATGTAATTTTCAAGCTCTGACCATAAAGAGCATTCCCTTTTCCTCCGTATCACCTTCCACAAAAGCTGTGGAAAATCAAAGGACAAGACATGATACTCCCTTCATTTTCAGTTGTCAATTTCTATCATAGTTCTTTTATTCTCATCCTCTTTTTCCTTTCTCCCAGTCACTAGTTTTTAAAAGAACAAATACACAGAAATAAAAAACCAGACATCTTTCTGCATAATCTCTCACTTGATGTAGCTTCAGTGACATCCGTATTCCAGGAACCACTACTTTCCTCAGTAATTCCATGTCAGCAAAGATCCATTCATCTCTAATTGAAGATATACGGAAGTCACCCTTAAATAGGGCATGCAGGCCATACAAGAAGGATTCCAGGTTACTGTTGAGGAGAGAAAAAACCCCAAAACAACCCAAATATTAACACAAGTACAAACGTATCCACAGTTATCATCACTGAAAAGAAACTACTGAGCTGCACAGAAAGGCACACAATTCTTCTCTATCAAGGTAAACTACAGGATAAGACAGAAAAAAGACGTGTGTGTAAAAAAATTTGGTACATCAGATGTCTACCTGCACTGAACAGGTAATGAACAAACCATACATGCAATAGACTGTTTACATGGACTAAAGTAAACAAATATCATGAGGAGTGCCTGATTCTGAAGATTTTTAAAGGGGAAACTTCTTGGGGTATGTAACACAACAGACCAGTTAAAGAGGGTATGCAGCAACTTCAGCTGTCCATGCTTTAGTACAAAATAAAAACCTTGTCAACTTTTCATGCTTAAAAGGCACTGCTTTCAATTACTAAGCTAACTGAAGAGTGAAAAATCAAATATGCTCTGATGAATCTTGCAACTCTATATATAGACAACCTTCAAGAGGGAATTGACTGGTACTTAGAAAAATTGGAACACTTGCCCTGAAATTGAACTAGAACGGGTTCCAGCTGACCAATAGCTTACACATCAAATTACACTTCTTTTTAAGCTATTACCTTGTGACTTCCTGAACCTTATAGCTGTATTTTAGATTTGCTTTCTAAAATTGAGGCTGTCAATCTGCAACTGAAAGTTGCCATATGACAACAGAATTGAGCTGAAGATTTGTACAACACACAACTGCTTGCCACAGAGCCAGCTAAACTGTGAGATTTACCACAATAGTCTCATCTAAAATCCACCAAGACATACCAGTTTTTCATTTTAAGAAACTTTCCTCTTTTTCCCCTTACTTCCACATAGGACATCTAGCTGGTGGAGGAAATGGAACTTATTTTTAGAACTCAATCAGTTCTAAACGGGTTATAACCAGTCCTTACCCATACCAGAACTCCCATCTTGAATTAGTTCAATAAAATCATATGCTTAGCTGCAAGTTCTCCCTCATTTGCTTTTCTTTAGTTACATTTCACTGGCTGTTGTAATGAAGACAAGTTACATAGCAAATCTGCCCAGTTAAGGAAAAATGACATTAATTATCTATTTCTTCTATGAGAAGATACTTATCTAAAATCTAGCCTAAGAACTCAAGAGGGATTTTGAGGATAGGAAGCTTACAGCAACATTTTATTACCTGGACATATGATGTGATGCTGTTCCCAAAGCTCTCCGCCCCAGAACACACAGCCCATAACACAACGTCACCAGGGGTGAGTCTTTACTTGAATCCAGTGGCTTGTAATAACAAAAGAAAAAATAGTAAGTTAGGTGACTGGAATAAAGAAATGGCCACCAAAAAAAGATTCTGCCAGAAGGAGTAAAAAGACCCAAACACAGCTGTTCTCAAGTGTGTGAATGTACCTACCACAGCAGTCACTCTTAAAAAAATAATTCTGATTCAAAGTGTGAGCAGAGTTTTATAAGCACCTAAGAATACTTGTAAAGGTAAACACACATATATTATTATTTGAAATAAGACAAATTGTAAGCTAAACAGACGCATGCTACATTCCCATGGTGTGTATCTTGCAGGCAAAGTGCTGATTAGCTAAATTATGGGGTTTAGACAAAAATATTTTCAGGGAATACAGTGGATTATCACTGGTTAGGAGTATTTAAGCCTGATTTACCTCACAACTTCCCTGGACTACAGCTTTAGTCAAAGGGTTGGTCAGAGGAGACCTGCCCTCAGTTCAAAGCCAGTAGTATAGCCAGGACATATAATGCCCTAGCAAATGGCATCATTCAATTAAGTGATTAAATCTGACTTTCAATACAGACACAAAATATTTCATGTTCATTTCTTGGCAGGAAATAATTGTCTTTGGCTGTTATTTGTCCTTTCACCACAGGACACTAAGTCTTACCCCCATTAAAATGGGCTTTAACTCATCTTCTACCTCCAAAGCAAAACGAAACCCTTAAGTCTTGGACCCCTCATTAAATATGTAAATTCCAATTATATTCCTGTCCCTTTAATATCTTTCTGCTTAAAATCAATTTCTGCTTATTCTCAAAGGCAACATTAATTCAACAGAGTTATTTTGTAAACAGCAAAAAGCCAAGGCATTCCTCTACAAACATACTAACACTCCTTTTTAAAAGGTGGAGAGATTGTGGAAAGAAAAGGTTGAATGTAGGATGATTGTCTTCACAAGCCAACAATTCCAGTGGTCCAAAGGAATGGTATAATGTGATCACTGAGAAAGGAGTGAGTCTGATAAGCTGGAAACGGATATCTTGGGTTTTAGGGATTTTTGTTTAGGTGTTTTTTTGTTTAAGTTAGGGTTGATTTGTGAACACTGATATCTAAGTACAAAACATCAATTCTGCAGACATACCCTTCTGCATATAGATAAATGTCTAAGATTCAACTAAGATTGAGCTGGCAAACAAAATTCATTAATGAACTGGTTAAACCTTACACTACTTACAGAATCCGTTAAATTCACATCTCGAAACTGGAAGATCAAAACTATTTCCATCAAAATACTTGAATTTTAAAAATCAGCATTAAATCTGTCAGTCAAACCAACATGAAAAAGTGACACCATCCTAGAACAGTGAATGGCTTTCCTCACACACTTACCTTCTCTCTTCGAGAGCAGCAATATTCTATCCAGTTCAAATATATCATACAGAAGCTCTCTCGTGAGATCCCTGCCAGACGGTGGTCATAATCCTCATCAATGTTGGGGTTAAATGTTGGGTCCACATCCACGTAATTGCGGTCTGTGCACAGCCGCAGTCCTTCCTGCATTGTCTCGTTAGCTAACCATTCCTCCAGCTTGGGGGATGTTGTGACATAATAGATGATTCCCTGAAACAGTAGCAGTTAAAAATATGAGTCAATATTGCAATTAAAAAAACCTCACTCAGCAGTCTCAGTTGTTTCAAATTATTTGCATTATCTTTGTGAAAATTAAGAAAACTGATACACAGTAGCATTTATAATCACTCACAGGTAAAACAGATTTGCACAGAAAACACAATACAGGTGGTGTATAGGAGTATTTTTCAAAGACTGTCAGGATTTCTGAAGCCTACACTGAAGGAATAAGGAAAGGAACAAAGGATGGGATAGGATCCTCACTGTAATTTTTGCAGAAAACAAATACATGGACGTTTTTATTTCATTAACATGGAGGCTTAGATACCAAATGTCTAAAGAATTCTTAATAAAAAAGCTAAAACACAAAACAGTTTAAGACCCATGTGCTAGGGAATACAACTTGTATGCATGTGTGAATAAGTATCTTGGAAATATTTTAACCTGAAAATTTTCAGCTCTCAGAAAGATAGTAGCTTATGGAAGATCTCAATTGGTACACTGATTATCTGAAAGTATCTGAGGCCTACAGTTGTCTTAAAACTGGAGGAGAGGGCTTGTTTCTTTTTTAAGAACCAAAGACGGGTTTGGACAGCTTAGGAAGACCAAAGCAGCTTGGCTTTCTCCAAAGAAACAAACTAACCACCCTTTCATTTACAACAGAGCCATTGTATTTGGGTTAACAGTTTTAAAGCTTCTATTCCAGCTTCAGCTAGGAGGTGTCCTTTCTCTGATGTGGAGTACAGGGTCACTGTCCTTCTCATACACCAGAGTACTGAGTCACCCTCAGTACAACAAACTCTGTCCTCCTTTGCAGAAGGTGTTCATACCTCTGTAATTATCACCTCACCCTATGATCCTCACGTGACAGACATTACGAGTTCAAGACATTGAGCAGTTCCCAGGTGTAGCCCAGCCAGCCTCCCCCCACAGGCTGCACTGAGCTGAACCACACCTTCACGTAGTAGGTGGTGAGAATTTTCCGGAGATCAAAGACTTGAAGCATGGAAGCTGCACTGTTGTCAGTGATGCTGTAACCCTCCAGAACGTACTTTGTTACAAGCACTTCCCAAGCCAGCCAACGCTGCCCAAAGGCAGCATTAAAGGAAAGCATGTGAGGAAGGTGGCCTGGTTCACAGCAACAAAAACCTTCATCTTCCTCTACACCTTCAGTGATGGCCTCTACTTCTCGTTGCTGACAGTAAGTTCCTTAGGATAAAACAGAGGAAAGAAGAAAGAGAAGAAAGAGTTGAACGCTTTACACGATTGCTTTAATGTGAACTTGTGTTTAGAAGACTTGCAAATTCAACCTATTTCCAATTAAACTCTTCTAACACTAAGTGAACTATCTGCCAAGAACCACAAAAGATTTAGATATCTTAATTTATCACTCTACGATCCCATTGTAGTTAGGTTTCTCTAACAAGTAGCCATGTTGCACTAAAATGGAAAGAGGGACTTACCAGTATAAAACTGAAAATAACTTCAGTTTCCAAAGCAGAAGCCTACTTTTTAGTGCAGACAGCTAAGGACATCGAAGACACTCACCTCTGAATTCAAGCCCCCTCAGCTGGAAGGTGACCAAGCCGTTTCCTATCTCTATAAGGTGTACTAGTGCATTGAGGTAGTCAGAGGCTAGGATGAAGCAGTCCCCAGTACTGTAGTTTCCCCAGCGACCCAACAACAAGTCTCCACATAAACTGTGCTGAAGGGAACGGGTTAAATGCTCATAGAAGATAGAATTCAGGTTGTTATCATCTGAACCTGCAGGAAGATTGGATTTAGGTTATCTGAAACTGCAGAAAAACATCAAGCTTGAATGTCAATTATTAGTTCATATTGAATCCTATCTTTTCTTAACCACAATGCTGTTTCAAGGTCATACTCTACCCCCCACTTCCCCTTTTTTCATGTGACAACTACTCCAAATGAATGCCAAGTGACATTTGTATTTTGAACCAAACTTTTTCTTAGTCACTCCTCCATTTTCCAAATTATTCCTTCAGTTCCACTCATGCATCTCCCACCAACCTATTCAAGATAATCAAGTGCAAAAGCAAATGAAGACCAACATATCTCAGTAATGTCTGTTGTACTGGTCTCATTACTGTGACATTGAAACACCCTTAAATAATACTTGGCACTTCTTAAATACCTCAAGAATAAAAAGCCAAACAGTTTAATGGCTGCTACAATCATAAATAAAAAGGTAAAGTAGGAACACAAACCTAAAAGTGAAATCAAAAAGCTTATAGGACAGCCTGCAGAATAAAGCAAGAGAGATGATGGAAAAAAAACTAACAGGAGACAGAGTGACAGGTGTTGGGCATAGCTGGACAAGATCAGAGGGCAAACTGATCATGAATCCTATATAAGTCCAATAAAAACGATTCACATTTGAAAAAAAAAATGCCACTATAAGAAAACTCACCCTAAAACAACAACACAAAAAAAAACCCCCACAAAAAAACAACAACAACAACAAAACAAAACAAAAAAAAAAAAAAAAACAAAAACAAACAAACAAACAACAAAAAAACCACCAACCAACCAACCAAAAAAAAAACCTACAAAACCCCCCCACCAACCCACCTCAAATGCCCCCCTCCTCCTTAAAGAAACCAACCCCCAAAAAACTCCAAACCAACTACTAAAATCCAACTAGGAGAGCTACCTGGATTCCGATCCAGCTGTGAAGCCAGTCTAGTATTTGAATGATCCACACGTTTTGTGCTGAAAATAATAAAATAAAGCACACTTAATACAAAATATATTTCCGTAAGAATATCTAAGGAAAGAAACCACTAATACAGTGTTAAATATTCCCAGCAAAATAGATTCAAAAAGTTATTTTAAAATAATTCTAGATGTATATTTGCTGGTCTTCTCATATGTAAAAGTATTTTTTGTGTATGATAGCATTATAATGCCTAATAAAGTCTGACCACAGTAAATAGCCACAGAATAATCTTGCACTTTAGATAAAAGTACATATGTTTTCTTAGGTATCATAAAGGTTCAGATGTGAGAAAAAATTCAGACCAATTAAATTAGCACAACTAACATTTCAGTAGACTTTAGTGAAAGATTAATTTTGATACAGTTCTTTTATTGTCTGAAATTACAACCGTAACACTTTAAATCTACGATTTGGAACACTGCATTTAATTTGTTCTAATGTTAGAAGGGAAATAAGAAATACCAGAAATATCCATTCAACTTGCCCTACACTGTTGATACAATATTTTATTGGTCTGATACACCATCAGCAAGAGGGGAGCTTAAGAGACATAGAACAAAAATAAACATAATCTGACCTGAAGATTCTTTTATTATTGATCCCACCTTGAACAAAAAACCACTTACTTTGAAAGGTTTTTTTTTCAAGTTTTAGCCAGTTGGCTAAACAATACCCAACATAGGTAAAATACATCTATCAACTGTTCCCCAAAACCTTTTCATATATAAACTCACTTTTTGATTAAAATTGCACTTCACAATACCATAAATTCCATGTTTAAAAACACCAGGATGGCATACCTCTAAGCAGAAATTACTTAAGCAGCTGAAGAAAATGATCCTAGTGTAAAAAACAGCTGCTACGGTATTTCAGAAACAAGTTCAGTGAAAACTTTCAGTGCTTTATACTAGTTTTCTCTGAAGGAAAAAGTAGTAGATATTCGCAAGTAAAAACAAACAAACAAAACACTCAAACCAACACTTCAGACATATCTCGTCTATTAAAAACATTATTTTAAAACTTTATTATTTCACCTACTTGTAGTCTCTTTCCCAGAATTTGACAGGCCTAGCATATGAAGTGATGAATATTGCACTTCCCAGAAAAGGATTCAGTGGAGTAGAGAAGAAAGCTGACACAGCTGCTTGGACGAACAACATGGCAGAATCTGTAGGGTAAGAGAATTAAGGAAAGCAAAGCAACAACTACCTTTTTTTTCAGCTTCTGTAATGGTGATCAACACAGACAGCAAAAGCAAAGAAGAGCAAAACAAGATCCCTATGAATTTCTATGCAGCAAAGATATTTGTAGTATTTCCAGTAATAAGAGGATTCTTTTTGTTTTCAAAAACAGAAATAGACGGAAATCTGGCACTAGATATGGCAGTCATTCCCAAAAACTCTGTTGAAAATACTAACTCAACACTCCATTCAAACCAGCCTACAGAAGTTTAAAATGCAAAACTCAAGGAATAAAACCACAATTAGTGACTCCTGTAAAAGGGAATGACTATCAAAAGAAAAGCTGTGTGTTTTCAGAATTACTTCTGGTCCATGCTCCTTTTACATCAGGATGCTATTCCTACCATTACTGTCTAATTCATAGCATTGTAAGAAGGCAGAAATTGTGCACAGCTAATTTGTGAATACTCACTAGACAAACCTGTTCCTTCAGCAGTTTTAGCCCGTAACACAGATTCCATTATAATGCAGTACTCAGAAATTATAAATACATGACTTGAGAACAAAGTTTGCATTTTCAAAGGATACGTGGCACAGCAAAGGGCTGGGCAAAAGCATGGAAGGCAGACCCCCATGTAATCTGCCAGGGAGCAATGTAGGTATATACAAATCTCAATTTATAAAAGAGTTCCCAAAGCTGTAGGGGAACAAAAAAAAGAGAAAAACAAATCACTATTTTGGCTAACAGTCGACACGCTTTGCATCCTGAGGAATTTACTGGTCATCCTAGAGTTCTTATTGATCTACCAGAAGCTTTGAGACTTAGAAAAAGGATGTAATTATAAAAGCAAGTAACATAAGATGCATTTCATTGTTCTATGAACAAACTCTGGAGATGTTTAGAAAGTTACATATGGTTTCTCAAGACAACATAAATACTTCAAGAAGGAGGAGTCTTAGCTGCCTTACAGCATACCTACTACAGTACAAAAGACTGAGAATCTGCAAGATTACCTATCAGATAGGACTATCCATCTGTTTTCCCTTTTGGATGAACTGAAACACCTAAAAATAGAGTTAAAAGTTACCTTGCTGAAGAGTATGGACATGAAGAAGAGATCTAGCAGCATGGTCTCAGTAAAACTTTTGTAATCAAAAGTAAAGAAGAGCACTGTGAAAATAACAGTGACATACTGGCACGTTGGGCTACTGAATGATGAACGCAGTAACTTCAAGCCAGCTATTGTGATCATTAAAGCACCCAACCTGTGTAAGGAAGTCACACAAAACAGTTATTACCTGTCATCTGAAAGAGGTTTAAAGACCACTAAAGTCGTGCCATCATGCAATATCAATCTATTCAAACTTTGATTTGCGTTTGCTTTTGGAATTTGGGGCGGGGGGTGTTAATGATTTGTTGGTTTTTTAAAGACAACTTCAGATTTTTTTTTTAAAGGTTACTATCTAAATCTTTTCATCAGTACTCTCAAGCCAATCAATGTTCAAAAGAATGAGCATTATTTCTAAGTGTGGCACTAAAAAAGAAATAAAAAACATTAGGAGATGAAATATCCTTGTAGACTGAAGAGAAACCTGGTCTTTAATTTAGGTTATGAATACTAAAATGTGAAAATGCTAGCTTAATCATCAAGAGGATGTTAATGAACACTAGATTATAATTTCCTGCATGACTACACTGCTCTAATTTCTGTTGAGGTAACAGCAATTTTTTTCAGACATAGCAACTGACATATCCAAGGGTTATTAAAAAAAGAAGTTAAAGTAACATAATGGCAATATTCCTCCCAAAGGTCTCATAGTGACTGTGATAATGAACACAAAGCAAGAACCTATTAGATGCAGGGATTAAAATTAAGAAAGACAAAAAAGCCACACACCACCCCACAAAACTAATCTAACAACCTTGCCCCCCAAAGTATTTTCTGCTCATTTCAATATTTATACTCTCTCTTGTTCTAAATTAATAGAACTTCAAATCAAAAAGACACCCAGTTACTGTTTCTTGGAGGCAAAAAATGCAGGGCCTATTATTGAGCTTTCATTTGCTCTGACACTCAGATCAAATCCTACTGCTCAAGGGATTATAACTAAGACTCAACTTAAGAAGCAGTGTGCAATTCCATCTGGATATGGATTATAGTTAGGGGCTAGAAAGCGTGGGGAATTCCTTGATGAGAGAAGAAAGCTACAGAGGGGCAGCACACTGGCACACCAAGTCAGGGAACAAGTCTGAAATTTACACCTGATAAACCTGATACCAGAACATAACACTATCTTGAACTTGCCATCTGGATATTCATATTATAGACTCTGTAGCTCAAAAAGCAAACTTATCACACTACTAGGTCATTCCACAACATGTCATCTTCACAGTATATGCTACAAGTTGAACAATTTATCTTTGCAGGAGTGTCTAGTTTAACAGTGCAATCTTCCAATAAGTTTAAGTCAGCTTTATACAGGCTTTCAAATAAAGAAAAGCTTTATTTATTCCTTGCCTTACTCTTAAGACAATACCATTAAGGTGTTCTGTCTCCCCATTGACACCAGAAGTCACTATTTAACTTTCCACCACAGCAGACATACTCAAGATTACTTAATAGCTTTTTATACTTACTCAGTATCCAGTTTCTTTGGACTAGCAATATTCTTAGCGCTGCTACTGAGCTCATTGAGGACTATCAGTGGATAGATAACATTCTTCTCTACAAAAAGGAGCCAAATGTGAAGCTTCTCAAACCACATAACATGTGCAGCATCTGTCAGGATGTATTAAAAAGAAGAAATCAGATGGCACTGTCAAATCAAAAATCTCTGATTATAAAATAAAGATTCTTCATCCAATTAACTTGGATTAACCGTTTTCTTGCAATGGACTTTTCTGGTTTTATTTAACCAAAATAAAGAGAAGCTCCTGTCAGTAGCCCCAGTCGAGTTCTTGCACTGTTCACACAACAACAGTTTGCAAGCAACTTGCTTACTCTATGCAGAAGGAAATAAACTGGATTCCACCTCTTCAATAATTTCAGCATTGCTATTGATGAAGCTGATTGAAATGAGGCATTTTATCGCATACAAAAGGATATTTTTCAACCCTATTTAATCTGAAGGACTCCTGGTTTACAACTCCACAATACAGAAGAGCCTGTATAACCTGCCAACACAAATGTCTGTCACTTGAGCAACTTCTTTTAAACTTCTATAAGCATTTATAAGGTATGTTCCAAATTAATGCAAATTAAGATAAAAATATTTATTCTACAATACAGGCTAGAAGATTTAATGTCAAAAGTTATGGTAAACATTGATGCATAAGTAAAGGGCACTAACTGTAGCTTTTCTAGTTTTAGAGATTAAAGACTTAAGGCATACAGTTGCACTTATCACTTCTTCCAGATCAAGTCTGACATCATACTACAACTGCTATTCAAATTTATCCATCTTTACATGCAATCTCTGGGGAAAAAAAAAGTCCCACAAAAAGACCGCATGGAATGGCTGCTACAAAGGTAGAAAGTTTGCAAATCATTTCTGATAATTCTCTGCTCCTGAAAGCAGCAGAATGCTTTCTTGTTTTGATAACTTTTTGAAACTAAAACCCGAAATAGTTCCAGTTGTTTCCAAGGCAGTTTAGACAGGAATTGCTTAAGTCTGCTGTTAACAATAAAAACATTCCAACAGTGAAGTCCTCACAATCTACCACAACATTTATCCTTTCTGGAAAACTGATAACCAGTGTAACTTCATCTTTTCTGCATCTCTGGGGAAAGAGTCCATAAAAACTATGTTTAAGCACAAGCTGCAAGCACATATCTGCAGATCAAGTTGTAAGACTGGTCCTTTGGTGTCTTCATCCATCAGTTGACCACTTGCACTGTTTTCTATTGTTAAACATGTCAACAACACTATTAAAAACCAAAAAAGTACCAGGATGAAGTCTCCACCAGCATTCACCATACCTAATCCTCTAAAAATCTGAAAATTTGCTACATTGAGGAAATACATAGTGAAACACACTTGACCTTTATGAAAAATTCTTGAGGCAATCATAAGTACAAACTCTACCACTTAGGATTTTGAAGACTATGTTTTAATTGAACTGCTCTGAGACAATGTTAACGCTTGTATTAACATCATCAGTTAAGAGATAGATAAAATGTCATGGAATCAAAGCATGAGGAACTGAGAAACTAACACATCTATAGATCAAGTATAATGAAATCCTCCAGTGGTGAGAATAGTAAAGAGATTAAGTTTATCAATGGGTAACACAAGTTGGTCAGCAACCACAGCAAGCTTTAGAAAGTGTTAGAATCAATACTTACTCCGGACTTCAAACTGATGGTATTCCTTGGTTTTCAGCAGTGGGTGAGAAAAGCAATGCCAAGGAAGCTGCTTTCGGAGTTGAGGCAGAACATAATGGGTCACAAAGCCTACCGTACCCACCAATGCATAGAGAACATAACTTAAAATAGGCTGAAAAGAAGAATTGAAGAAATTAAGATTTGTGTTTTATAAACAAAATAAAATATTACTTTGCTAGTGTATTTTCCAGCATACGGGCAGGTGCTCCTGCAATACTAAAGTATTTCTTCAGGAGAAACTGTACTACCAATTTTAAGATAAAACAAGAAAACCTGTGAGAAAAAAGCCCCTTTGTATCTAACAAATTTTCACTAAGTTGAAATGTACTTTCAAGTAAAAGTAGTACACCAATCTTCTTTCACAGTCCATTGCTTCTGACCCATATGCATTTCATTTTATAAAGGTATTATTCTCTAAAGGCTGAATCCAATTTACATTTCCATCTGCTGGATAAAAGGAGGTATAAGAATAAGCAAAAACAAATCATTAATTTCACATTCACTTGGGAAGGTAAGAAATCTCCCACAAGACCAATCCCTTCCAAAGAAGTCACAAAATACTGCAAAATTAACATGGGATGATGGTCCATTTCAAAATAATGCCTTCTACACATTAAAATTTTCTCTAAATTTCTACCAAGTCTAGATAATTGCAAAACCGGAATTGCATTATCTTGTCATAAGCTCTTTGTGAAGTCCAGAAGCCCAAGCCTATTGAAACGTACAACTGATGAAGAGCATGAAGCCAAATCTCTCAAATGTGGGGGAAGGTGGAGTGCTGAAATCAAGATATACAATAATAGAAAAGATATTCTCCTCAGAAAACACAAATATACATGCTTAAAGTAATGCACTTCACCTGAAGACATGAAGTTACCTAAATGCATATGCTTTTTAAAATTAGCTATTTACTTTAACTTGAGCCAATAACAGGAAGATAAAATCCTTCTAAAATGCATGCCAGAAATTTTCATTTGCCTTACATAAGGCTACTCATAACCTAGTCAATGGTTCCGTAACAGGAATACCAAAATAAGAAACTCAGTAATGGTAGCTCTTGAGGGAAATGCTTTACTTAAGCTCAAGCACAGGATCTAGTCCCATGCCATTATCATCAAGAGTCACATATAGACTTTAAAAGTATCCAAAGCAATAATACTAGCTAGACTGACAAGTCAAGAACTTGAAACATTGAAGAACTGTAAATAATCATTCCAGTAAAGGGGTATTGCCCTATACTATAGTCTACAAAGATCCATGCCAGCATGGAACTGCTGAGTCAAGATTCAGTCCCTCAAACTTTAAGCACTAAACATTTTAAACTGTTTTTGAAACTTCATTTTTCCTTATTTCAAAATAATCCTGACACTATTGAATTGAGATAGATGACTCAAAAGAGGGCATTTTGTGTCAGAGGTTAAAATAAAAGTCTAGAACATAAAAGGGAAGTAGGAAAGAGCTAGGGAAGACAATCTTTTGAGCACATAAAAGTGAAGACCTTCAGTCTTGTACTTGTCATGCTATGTGTTTAAAGACCATCTAAAATTAGCCAGAAGACTCTGAACTACCAGAATACACTTTATATCACACCAGAGCATTTGCACACAGAAGGCAAATTGAAGACATGAAGTAACATCTTACCTGTAAAACTGTAAATACTGTACTGACATGAATTGCAAAATAGAGGACACCAATGACTATACACACAATCAGGTCAGACTGCAATCGTTCACTCTGCAGAGTCAAAATAAAAAAATTTTAGAAAATACCAGCTTTGGTTGATCTCTTAGAATCATTAAAGTTGGAAAATACCCCCAACATTGAGTCCAACCTTTCAATACCTCCTTAATAAACAAATGCAGTAACACTGAAACTAATTAAAGATTTTTTAATTATGCCAGTGTTAGCTACTTCCACTGAAGTTATTAAAAATTTTACAAGACCAATCTTACAGCTAAGAGTATCAGTTCAACTAAGTGAAAGACACATACTTATAATGGGGCAGGACAAATCAATATACCAAACATATTCTCTAATCCTGGACTGTGAGGCAGTGTAAGGATCCCCTTAAAGCACTGATGAAACCACTGGGAGGGACAATCAAAGTTCCCCTTTATGTTCTAAGAATTGTTAAAACTACAGGGCAATTAAGAGATCTGGAAGAGTGCTGCCTAGGCAGAGCTAACAACTAGGTGGAACAACAATGCTCTTTAACCCTTTTCTGCTTTCTTTGCAGAAGGGTAAAAGATAGCTTTGGAATGACCCCGAGGAACGAGTCTGAATTTTCCATTACCCCTAAAAAATGAAAACAAGCCCGTGAAAACGGGCAACACCACCCCCACCCCCCAAACTAGTAATGCCAGACTCAGCCACAAGGGGGCAATGCGTACTTAGGGCCGTTGCAACTCGAAGCCTGAAATTAAGACTTGTTCCCACCCGGTGAAAACAGCATCAATATTTACAGCCCAGAAAATCACTAAAGGTTTATCTGCTCCAAAATCGACCACATAATTTACAGCAAATTGCTGCAAAACATTAACTTCCTGGGCTATAACTTACTTTTTTTAAAATCAGTTGTCCCGATTTTTAAAACCACTGTAAGAAAGACTATCAAAATCCTCAGCTCCTCTGCCCCCTTGCCCCCCTGTGGAAACTACCACCACAGTTTGAGAGCTAAAGTGGAGCTTGCAGCACTTATGGTCACTCTCTCCTGCTAAATGTTAAAAGAATTGCTGTTTCTCTGCTCTAAATACTTATTTGCAGTTTCCACACACTGCACCTCATCATGCTTGTAAATGCTGTATTATAAAAATCCCAGCTATACAGTTCAGCCTACAGCTGAGCCCTACACAAAGCTAAATGAATATTCAACCTTCTTTTGTACAAGTTAGACATACTAAGCTTCTTGAGTCTCTTACTTATTGCTACATTGTGTGAAAAAGAACACTGTTTAAATATTACCACTTCCATAAGTATTTAGAGTGAATTAGTACTAAAAACTCAAAGTAGTGTTTAAGTAAATGGAACAGGTTACATCTGCTTCCAATAGAAAGCAGACAACAAAATAACCTAGACCAAACAAACCACAAAAAGCCCCAAAATACTTTCATCATTTTTTCCACTTCTGGAACAGCAAGCACAAAGCTCTTCCTCACAATTATTAGAAATACTGAGCTAATATAGTTTTGCCACCATTAACTCTTTCCCACTAACTTCCACACAAAAGCAAGCATCATCCTATTATCATCCATGAGCTAAAAGAAGATCCTCAGTGATACTTCACTGAATCAACACTAGGGAATTCCAACTCTGCTTTTAAATAACTTAAAATTGCAATATCAGCACTATCTCCAGCTGTAGCACACGAGTTCAGCTGCAGATTGAAAGGAAATGCTGTGATACCCATTCTAACTAGAACCATGCTAAGTGACAAGTGTGAGCTAAGCAAGATCCAGACAGATGCTATATAAACCAACGTAAAGCAAATGCTTTAATGGATTTAAAAAAAATACAATTAAAAAGCCTACTTACCACAGAATTTCTAAGCTTCTCAGGTAAAGGATCTTTTACTTCAGACAGAGGATCCTCAGGATTTTTGTCTTCAGAATTAGGAAAAAATTTTGATTGCACTAAAGAGCTTAAAAGAAAAACAAAAAAAAGTACATACTTTACTATGTGGTTTTATAATAATAACAAAGTCAGAAGTTCTATTACATATTGATCACAAAAAATTAATTTTGGCACTTTCACATAGCTGAGCAAATTTACAGAGATCTCAACTTTATAGAAAAATTAGTTCTCTGTTGTACAGAACACAACTATTAAAGAGCAGCAGCCAGATATTCAAACCGCAGTTTCTCTAGTAGCAACACAGGAGTAATTGAACAAAAACTGAATTTTAAGCGAAATTTAGCACTCATGAAACAAAACTTCAACTCAAATAACTGAACAGAAACGTGAAAAATTAAGAAGTGGTCTATTTATTTGTCAACGCCACTTAAAAAACCATGAATTCTTTGGTTTAATTCAACAGCAACAACAAAAGCCATGCTGACCAAACTTCTAAATTCTTAGCAGGCCTTGCTGATACTAAAGCCCCAAAACCTTTCACTTAAGCTTTTAGAAGCCCACGTGCAATGTTACTAGCCATAACCAGTTGTCTGGCAATCTCTCAGATTTTTCTGAGACAACACCCTACATAGTGCAGAAGTATTATTTCATTTTATGGACAGGAAGATCACTACAGAATCAGCCCTATATCCTCAAAAGAAATTACACATTGCAATGTATTACAATGCTTAACTGTGCCACATCTGGCTAAACAGGCGAAATTACATGTCAAACGTGAACATCCAGGCTTTAGTTTTTTGAAAGAACAAAAGAACAAATATCTAGGGAAAAGGACCTCCTATCAACTGAACTAAGACTAATTGGACAAGGTTTAGTGGTTAACCCAAAGATAAGAAATTTCCTCCGGTGTAAACACTCATGAATCATTAATTTTGTTGTTCACAGAGGAGGTTCTTCACTATGTAGCCCAGGCCACTATTTATCAGATTCACCCAACATTATGGCTACACTTAAATCCAAGTTCAAGCTCTGCCTAACCTAGGTATGTGGTTGAGCTTTTATTGGCTGTTCTGGGGGAGGTGTTTCTCCTACTGCAACTATTTTGTTTTACATGTATCATTATTAACTGGATCTCTACTCCAACTCAGAATAACATGAATACCTGTTTCCCCAAGCTAGATGGGAACACTCGTAACCAAAACAGATGTTTATAATTGAGCACAATTATTTGAACAAGTGCTTGGAGCACACATTCAATATAAGAATACATCAAAAAATGAAGTAAAAGTGTTAAATAAGTCCCCCTGTGGACTTCAGCTTAAACTAGTGCCTTGAGCACCTCTTTAAACACAGAAAGGGTACATGTTATTCCCAACAAACCGACCGACAGAAAGATGGCACCTGACTGACATTTTGGAGAACATCAGCAGGCAGTGAAATCAGATTTTAGCATGTAAGTGGATTTCCCAGAAGCCACAAAAAAAGGTCATTGTTAGAGAAGGAACTAGATGCAAAATGTGAGCATTTCTATCAAACCAAGAATATGCAATTTTTGTTTAATGCTGGTGAGTACAAGTTCAAACAGTACTAAGTAGTAACATTATTTGTAGTTTTTCCTTGCAATCTACATCTTCATTTGGGAAGAGATACAAACTGAGTCACTTACAAAAGTACAGAAGGGTCACTGCTTTGTCTGCTGAGATGATACGATATTGCCACTAACAAACCACAAAATATAGAGAAGAGAACTGGAATATGCTGCCCATCCCAGGAATCCTGGAGACAGAAACGAAATGTTAATAAAAAGAGAAAGTACACACCACTTCCCGATATACAAGAATTATGTATATCGCAGAGAACAGAGAAATTAACTACAATTTCACAAAAATAAGCCAAGGCTTTTTGTACAAAACTATTGTTCCATCTTTACCTATGTCTAACTATAGATCAGAAACTCTAATAACAGTGTACATCCCTCAAGTCTACACCATCTTAATCATTAAACAGTCATAATTTCTCATAACCCTTATGAAGCATTTCCTGCATTCCTTGAGAACACAGGCTCTTAAGAGCTGTATTTAGTCACTTCTTAATTTTGAACATTATATGTATTTGGACTCAAGATTTATTTTTTCTAATATGCTGAATGCAGACTAAAGAGTGGATTTATTTGTGTTGTTTTCCTGATCTGTACTGGATCTGCAAAGATGAAACAGTTATTCTTTGCTAAAGCTTATTTTTCTTAAATGGATGTGCTTACAAAAGGCTAATGAGACAAGTGAACAAATTCACAGAAAGCTAATGATGTCCTGCAGGTGACAGCATGATGGGAGTAATTCCTCTAGGAACTTTCTACTCTGTGTTAAAGTGGAAAAGCCAGTCAACTCTGAGTTGGACCCACACATGCTACAATTCATTGTAAACTGAGCATCTCTGGTTATTGACACGTAGCTGAAATGAATAAACAGAACCAGCATCACACTCCATACTGTTTTCAAACATTTCAAGCAAGGAAAACGGGGTAGAGGGTGTGTGTGTCCCTTTGCCAGCTTACTCTAACTCTCCTCTTCAGATACGCACACATCTTCACTTTGACACTACAAACTATTTCTTCTCAAGAAAATATTAATCAGAAAATACTATTTCACTTTTGCAGCACCAGAAAAAAATACTTACATGAGCCATTTTGAGAGGTTAACATACAAGTACATGCAGACTCTGCTAGAAACAGGCCACTTGCATGATATTTTCAAGAACTGATGTATAATGGAATGGATGGCAAATGTCATGTGTTTTCAACCAAAAAAAAGGGCCTGTTAGAACAGGCACAAATCACACACCTTTTAATAGCAAAAAAGCTGCTTTGTTCCTGCATTGCATCTCTTCTATTGACATCACAGCTGAGCAAGTATGAAACCCTAGTAAATCAAACTAATATTTCTAATTTAGTAGTTGCACACTTTAGTTACTTAATACAGAAGAAAGCAGAGACCAAACCCCAAAACATTAATGTTTACTGTGCATAATTTTTTTCTCACCTTCAGGGCACCATAGCACAGTCCATACAACAATGCTACTGCCACAATACTACAGATAAAACTGTAAAGTGCTGCAAGCAGGCTTGTGGTAGCTGAATATCATAGAAACAAAAAGAAAAAAAAAAGGTTATCTTCTTAAGTAAGGATACAAAATACTTCAGTTTGTTTAAAGTATCAGCCCCCTAGTTTCCTCTGACAGAAAAAAAAGACAATTCAAACCACGGCAGCTACTTCTATTTTCCTCTACAAGTGATTTTTATCAAGAGGATTTTAAGTGGCTTTTTTAATCTCCTTAGTTATTAAAGCTTTACCACGGGAATAGTTAACTGCAATAGAAACTAGTTGAGGAAGAAAGTGACAGACTTAGTAGGACAGTAATTCTATTTCTCAATAATCCATCAGAAGAGTTTTAGGCTTTTTAAAAGTACAATTAAGTATTCTATGTTTAGAGGGTAGGAATAAAAATAGTGTAACCACTAAATTTTTTAAATAACATACTGATCTTGGCTGCTCCACATCTCATACTTTTGCCACTGACACAGAACACAACACTCACCATTGCCACCAAAGACATGAATGTCCAGCTGTTCACAGAGATACATCACAAATGTATTCACCTGAGGCAGGAGACCAATGAAGAATACTATGGGGAAACATAGTGTAAACACTACAGGAAAAAAAAAAAAGAGTTGAAAAAGTGGTGAATATGAAAAAATCAGCACAGTAAGGTATTTTTCAGTTTAAGTTCTTGGGTATCACACATCCCATTTTAACTTAGCATCATCAAAGTATTTCTATTATAAATTGCTAAGGAAAATATACATTATGTGAAGTTCTACTTCAGTGACTCGGAACTGACTGAATACAGAGGTCATACCTTTCAACAATACTTTCCTTTTAATTGCTGTAGACATGGACACAGACCAATTCAGGCTTCCCATTTTTATTTAGTACAGATCAGCCAGGAGTGTTTACAGATTAGACTTGTAAGTTTTCACTCATTGTAAGTGAGGCTTATCCAAGCCTAAGTTCCAGTTGCCTGGAGTTCCAGGAGCAACCTAACACCAGCCACTCTGATGTAAGGGAGGCCAAGCACTCCACCTTTGGGTTTTCTGCTACTAATAACATCTAACAACTTTATTCATTTTCCCACACCACTTCTGAAAGTCTAATCCTAAATGACTGGGTTTTCTGTTGGTTTGGTTGGGTTTTTTTTTTAACAAGAACAGACAACTGTATGAATCATGAAAACACCTGCAAATTACAGGATTCCAAAATGCAAAGACAAATGAATGCCACCTAATTTCAATATTGAAAATGGTATGTCTCAACCTGTACATATCATTTACTTTCCACCTTAAAGAATACAAGATGCAGAAATAATCTTCTACACATGTTCTGATATAGTAGCTCAGATCTAACTCACATGTAACAGCATACTATAAGTTCTAAGTTCTGAAGGATAGAAGGATCAAATAACAAAAACAACCCCAGCAGATAAAATCTGGCAGTTTAGGCAGGATTTTTCTATCACCTTATTGACTTGTAGCTTCAGTGTCCAAAAGAGGAAACAGACTTTAAAGTATCTTGTAAAGCACCACAAACCTCAAATTTAATTTTCTAATTTTATATGCACAGAATGGTTGGATACTGAAGGACATTGATTAGAAATATCTACAGTGAGACAGATAATGAGACTGATTTTTTTCCCTTGCTCCATAGTAATGCTAAACAACAATATAATTTAAAAGCATGCAGGTTGCAAGCCTGGGAAGAACACCAAATTCTGTATTTTTTACTGACACTAATTAGCAAATGCAGGACTACAGACCAGCTCTTCAATACCTAAAGAAAATACTTTTTCAAAATTCTCAAGTCAAATCTCTATTCCAAATCATTACTCAAGAGTTGACACAGAAGGCAAATACAGTGTTCTGTCACTGACAGAGTAAAAAGTTGTTTCCCAGAAGTGTGTAAGTCAAACTATCTTGGGCCCATTGGAAACAAAATTACTACACAGCTCTGGGAATACACAATTTTTAAAGAGTAGTCCAGCAAAAAGCCAATACTCGCAATGCTTTTACAGTATGTAACACCATTGTTTTCTAACAGTGACCAACTAGGTGAAAAGATAATTATTAAAATGTGAAGTAGATTTAGAGCAATTGAACAAGTGCAATAGGTGGGACACAAAAGAAAGCATTTATGCTAGTCCTCACTTCTCTGTTGGCAAGGAGACAACACTTACATTATCTAAACACAAAATCTGCCTTGCCCTGCACCTGTGTTCTTCCAGTGCCTTTGCACTGAACAGGAAAAAAGGCAGCTGAGACTTCCACCTAACCAAGTATGTTTGCTAGCAGCCAGCCTGCTCTGCAGTACACACAATACTTTCTGAAACTGTGCTTCAGCAACATTAAGAGTTGCTGCAAGAGCAAGTGTATCACGTGGGAAGGTGGGGTGGGATGTGCAGTGCAGGTTGGTGGGGCTTTTTTTTCCATTTTGTTTGGTGTTTTATCACTTTGCGTTTTGGGGTTTGTTTTGGTTTCAGTTTGGGTTATTTTATTGCTGGGGGACATGTTTTTTGTTGTTGTTGTTTTTCAAGTAGAGTAAGCTGTTCCAGTAATCTGATTTTTTATTGGAAGAACTGCTAAGAAATATAAACAACATATGCTGCTGCAAGAAACCCCAGAAGAACAGTAAAATGTAAGGATCAAAACCCACTTAAAACTCTTGAACTAAAGTTATAAAAGCTAATCTCAAGACGGACATGGTCTGGTGAAAATGCCACCACATCTTTTAAAACTAAACTCACTCTTCAGTACTTTTTAAAAGTAGCCCATACCACCTATATGTACATTTATTATCTTATGGGGATATGGGTATATGTTATGACTCCATGTGGTAGAAAAGGGAAGAAAATACTTCCAAAATTGGCAGAGCATTATCAAGGGAAATGAAGCTAGTTTTGTACTGTGAATGAGTCAAAACTATCTCCTGTCTTCTTTTTTTATTACTCATACAGAATCAAGTATGCCAGTACATGAAGAGAACCAAACAATGTCTTCAAAAAGCACCTTTGAAAACGGCTTCGCAAATTCTGTTCATAAATATGCAGATTATACATTTTCCCCTGGGGCACTTAAATTTAAATACAGAATTATTAGCAGAAAGTTGAAAGGAGGAAGCACTATGAGGCATAAAATACAGCATGTTCCTAAAATCAAGTAATAAAAACTAATACTCAAAATGCTTGAGTCAGTAATTCTTATTAATCAATAAAATTTTTAAAAACCCACACTGAAACCAAGTTTTCATTTTTCTTGGACAGAAAATGGTCTGGGGGCATGCAGACATAACATTTAACTGCTGTAGTTAGTTTCACACAGGTATTTTGACACAACTGAAGAACTGCATTCAGTTTAGGCGAATTGTTACAGATTTTTCTTTACCCCACCCAAAGTAGTGATCCACAGATCATCCAAATAACTTTGCTCCATTAAAGCAATGCACAAGGTTCCCATGATAAGATGGTCTTCAAATGTTTATGTCTCTCCTTTCTATGGGCTCCATTTGAGACTACAGGGCTGTTACTATTTTCATAACAGGGGAAAGGATTGTTGTTTTGGGGTTTATGTTGTTTGTTTTCTGCATTAGGTTTAGGGGGGGTAACAGGGTTAAATGTCCTCAGTATTCTGAATGCACCGTGCTGCTCAGAAAAAAATGGGATTAACCTCAAAATGGAATTACAGCTCAAAAACTGTATTTTTGGCATTGCTGATAGGCCTGCTCTGAGAAGAGGCACATTAAATAAGATTTAACCTGTGTATAATGTTTTTTAAATTTGAGTCTATACTGTTCTGCCAAATTGCTAAACACAAAAAACCTGACTGAGGTCCTACACATTTGCCACAAGGCCCTTCAGAGAGTGTGAAATCAAAATGTCCTTTTAACTACTGAGCAGGTAAGTCCAAGCAAAGACTAGCATATGCAGGTCCAAGTTAAATAAAACTTCCAGCATAATGGCTAAGATATTGGATAATGAAAAATTTTAGTAGAGGGCATCTCTGGCACTTGTTACAGCAAAGCTACAGAAGGGGAGAATGTTCCCATAAAGTTCTACTGTTGTAAAGCAAACAATTCAAATCCATGAAAAAGCCACTCACCTATAACTAAGTCCCTGGCTGACAGCAGCAGCAATGGGTTGGTGAAAGCCATTCCGTACAACCTGAATCTTGTTGTAGATATGTTTCTGCTGCCATAATCCAACAGCCAAATCAGACCACAACACAAACAGAAATATACAGGCCTACTATAGGCTATGATACGATTGTGACCCTGTTTAAAAAGAAACCAAAAAAACACCAACATTTGTAACTTTATTTTTAATATAAGTAACTTTTACTCTCCTGCTACAGATGGCTTCAGAACCAAAATAAACATTGGTCATCAACTAATATACTGTCACCTCACCATATCCTAAAGTTTTCTTCATAAAATCCTTAATGCATTGTCTCGTAGTGATACCAGTCTGCTTTTTGTGGCTTTGATACAACAAAGACACAACAGTTAGACTAAGTTAGACTAAGCTATATGTACCCTTAGTCTCAGCTGTATTTTACGCTATGGTGCTTGCTGTACTAAATGCTACAGAAGCTCTGACTTCTTTATAAGCAACTGAGGAAAAGAGATTAAAGTTTATTACTCAGATCCTGCTTCTGCTGCAGAAGGGGATAGAATCTCTATGGTGTTTATCAAAACACAACCTCTTAGACAAAATTAATGACTTACTGCAGAGGAATAATGCTTTTAAACATCTTATCTAGGACAAAGATAATATTTTGTCTTGGCAATCTAGTAGATGCGCAACAGAATATAAACATATTGCACAATACCAGAACATTAATGTTTCCATGTTCAAACATTAATACTCACTAGAGCATTGCAAACTCAGGTTATTAGAGTGAAAAAATAAAGCAGTGTGCACGCTAGGACAGCTGAATGATGTACAAGACTAAAACAGAACATCAAAGCCGTGTCAGTTCATACCAGCAGAGCAAATTACAACACTAAGGATACCTCTCAGTATAATTGCTAGAATAATAAAGATGCATTGAAAAGCTTATGACATGGCTCCCTAGCAAAAGCTAGGCTCAGAACAGGAGGACATGATTTGCTGAATACTAAGAGTATGGTACCAGGATAATACCAGTTCCCTTCTCACACACTAAGACAACTACAAGCCTTTTGTGCCTCCTGAGAAGGAACATAAGGGAAATGCCAGAAAAGTCAAACCAAAATTCTCTATTCTCTGCAGAGTTCTGCAGCTGCAGGGTTAGTGCAGTGGCACATGCATGTGACTTACATGTCGAGGGGAAGAAGAATCTGGCTGAACGCTCTGAAACCAAAATAAAAAGAGGAAAGTTACCCAATCTACAGATAAGGGTGTTCACCTCCCTACACACACCTTCTTGATTCAAGTTCTTTTAATGATATTTATAACTAATTTTACAGTCAAGCCACATTACAGCCTTTAAATAGTACAATGTCATAAAATCTACTTAAAGAGTATAGTCTTATAACCAAAATTTAAAAAGATCTCCTTATTTTCAGGACTTCTACTGTTTTTCAACAGCATTAGGAACTTTAATTTTAATTCTAATTTCTATCCTGATAGTCAAATCATAAAAAACAACCAATCATTCTTAGATCAAAATAAAGCATTAACAGTCTAACAAAAATGAATAATCTGATTAAAAATATATTTAGATATAATTGCCTCATATAAATGCTCTGAGGTGTAGACACTAAAAAAAACATTAAAATCCAAACCAATAAAACTTCAAGTTCAGTTTGTAGCTGGTTTTCAATGAGTAAGAATGTACTCCTCTTTAGGAAACCAAAAAATGCATGAGAACAATAAATAAAGGACTGTTTAACAAGCATATGTAGAACCATTCTAGTGAAGTGACCTTGCATTACCATCTATCACATTTTCCATGAAGACAAGTTTACTCATTTCTTTATAACTGATAAGTATGTACATTTTTCCTTAAAGCTCTAACTAACCTGCAACACCCAACTGGATTTATATCAATTGTTTACAGAAAGTAAAGAGAAATTAAAATACCTTCAACAGTGAGTACTGGCAACTGGCTATTACCAGGCAGAACTGGAAGACCCAAATATCCTTGAAAAAGCCCTCTATAAGAAGTACAGAGCCCAGAAATGCAACTAGAATAGCTAGGATGACAGCTAATACGTTTTCAAGGATCTCACGATTCCTGTTTTAAAGGGAGAGAAAAAAAAAGGAATTTAAAGCTGTGTCTAGAAAATTCTGCAAAAGAGCAGTTAGGGTCAAAAATTAACAACGGTTATGCTGCTGGCTGCAAAGTAGTTAAGAACTGATTTGAACTTTCATAGCCTACTAGCACACTGTCCTTTAGCAAGGCTAGGAGCTACCAGGATTTCAATGACAGCTGAAGGCAGTTAGTATCTTAGGGAATTCTATGTTAAACAGCAGCAGGTAACTTCAGCAGAATTTTAGAAATAATTCAAATGTTCCACCAGAAGCATGGACTGTAACATAAATCATATTCAAAGCCCATCCCAGATGATTATAAGCCTATGAAAAACAAGCATGATAACTTACCTGTGTATATAATCTCTCATTCATGATTTTCTAATGAAGAAACTAAAAATACTCTTGGCTTGAGTAAGATATGCCAAGTGGAATACAGATAATTCCCTATGATATTGCCCGTACTTCAGAACAGAATTATGAGTATGCCTCCCTGGACAGAATCACTACTATCTTGTTTATTTCAAGGAGGTTCATTACCAAAATATAAATACTCTACATATTCCAAAAGCTGGTAACTGGAGGATCACCTTAATTTTATTCTAAATGTAGCAGGGACAAGACATAAGAGTATTAAACAGTTCTTTGAAAAAAAAATGCTTTGAAACAGCAGGCAAAATCTTTCTATTTACCAAAACACAAAGTGCATGCCAGGTTGTAGATCCCTTCAATTAATTTTTGGAGAAGGCTATACTCTAGCTTTAAAGACTGGCAACAAATCTTTCTATTTGATCATTCAAATATGTTACTGCCCTAATCAGGCAAAGTGAGGGCTGGTTTCCATTCTCCTTTTTTGATTGCTAGAGAAACAGGGAGAGTAACCTCCACTATTTTAGAAAACTATTCAGTATTATTCTTTCATTTTTCAGAGTACAGTAAATAAATACAATAAATACAATTCTCAAAGGATAGTTTTATCTATATTATAATTTAGTAACTGTTTTCATCTTTGCTTTCTGAGGTCCGGTAGCATACAAGGATCTCACCTATCAAATAAAGCCAGAAGAGTTAATCTATCAAAATTGATGCTAATCCAGAGTTTAGGCAGGATCCAAAAGCGATAGTACTGCTTGACTTTTTGAGCTACTTCCTCTTGAGGTTGCATGTGGTCCTGAAGGTCAGGGCTCATGTCCATATCTTGCTGCTCCAGCAGATCTGCATCCATTGTTAGCAGCCTGTTCAACCTGATCTGAGGAAGAGAAAGCTAAAAGAAAGTTAGGATTAACAAAAGCTTGTTTATATCGAATCACTGTATTATACTGAAAACTGCTTTGAAGAAAATTGCTAGAACTCTCTAGTTTCACTTTTGAGGAATTACATGTTAAGCACTGTCACAGGCTTCCACTTACTTTTTCTGTCCTTATCACAGCACATGAACAGGACTAGCAGCAATAACAGTTTGCACAAAACACAACTCCTTGGCATTTCAGCATATGCCTTATTTCAAATGAATGTGTCTTCCAAGCACATTATCCCACTTACTCTGAAAACTTCAAATTTGAAGACAAGTAAACTGATACATGAACAACATACACTACAAGAATAATCCAATTATTAATTTAAATAAATTACAACATATTTCTTATAGTCAGCTCATCTGCATGCAAACCCATGGTTCTTTTTGCATGACAAAACAACACACTTGTGCACCAGTGGTCAAATTCAAACTCATTGAATCCAGAATACACTCAAATGAACCAAAGAAAAAGCTCCGCCCTCAACAGTCAAGTACTATTTTCAACTATTACTTATTCAGTAGTTTGTTTAGAGTTCCCATGAAAATCACAGTAATAGTAACAACAATGAAAGATACTTAAAGAGAATACTCAATGCTAATAAGATACTATAGTACATGTGCATCATCTAATCCAGTTTCTCAATTTCATTAACAGGCCAAAAAGCATCTTGATGTACTGCCCTTTATTCCTAGGCAATATAATTGCTAAAATGTCCTTTAAATAAAAAGCTTCACAAATGTGTAAGGCAAAGAGTAAAATTGCAATACTCATGCCACCTTCAAGTGTTAAAACTACAGGTTTAGTGTTTGGAGGGGCATTTTTCCTACAATTGTCTAAGTTTCACATTCAATTTCTTGATTTATAAAATTTTTTTCATCACTCCTTAAATCATCAGTGTACCTAACTATGCTCAGCCAGCTTTTCCTTCCTAGAAAAATACTAATGAAAAAACAAGCAGGAACACTCCCTTCCTAAAGGCACTTCAAAAATACAAGCTGTACTATTTAAGGTAAGTTGTGTCAGAAAACAGGTAATTTTTTGACCATTTTTTAAAAACTTAGTCTCTTAAAAGGTAGAATCAGCATAACATTCATGGCACTAATAATAAATTTCACTGGAAATTTCCATTTAGGCACATGGGCTGAGCTTTTCCAGTCACAAATTTGCCTTAAAACAAAATTATTCCCTCCAATGGGACAACACCAGCAAACCAAAAGCACAGAAGAGATAATGCAGCCTCTTTTCTAAAGGCTTTTCAAGGGAGGCTGTGGAAAGCAAAGCAAGTTCCTCTAGCAGACACCAAGTTTAAAAAGCATTTTCTTGATCAAAAGTATGGTCAGGCAAATGTAGGTCTCTTAGTCATCTGCCAAATCCTAAAGCTGTAATTTCATTTTCCCTCTTGATTAGGTCATTAGGTGCTTCAACAGCTTATTAGGTACTCTGCCAGCTTAAGCATCATGACCATTTGCACTGTTTTCATAACATATGACTTAGAATTAAGAGTACACGTACGTCTGGACTTGACAATAATATAAAAGCTTTGAGATCACAAAACTAAGGAATTATAAAGCTATTTGCAGTATGAAATAGTGTAAGCTTCTGCCTTGTCAGTCACTTGGACATAAATTTAAATTTTGTACAGCAGACTCCAACGAGAGATTTCTAAATTCTTTTCAGGGAAATTACTCAAGTGATGTTTCTTTTGTTCAGAACACAGTATTTAGTCTTTCTGCTGCCTGCTAACCTCATTAACACACAGAAGGAAAACTGTCCAAATTGTATACATTATCTCTGGAAACTTTTACAAGGTATCCTAGAACATCCAATTTCTATGAGTGTTTTAAATCATTAGGTTTTAGATCAGAGGAAACCAACTAATTTTTAAAGTGCTATGCAAAACGATTTGTAAGTATATATGAAGACACTACAACACTAAATACTTTCTCTTCATTAATCCAGACAAAATTCTTTCCTAAGAACAGAGAATTACCACAAAGAATGGTTAATCAGTGCTATGAAGTTGGACAGTCTTCTGATTCTTTGCATGCTTTAAAAATAAGGAAGAAAAACTTACTAGATCATGTGGATAAAAGCGAACTGAGGTAGAACTCGATACGTGAGAGTCCGTGTCACTATAAGAACAGGGAAAAGACTTCAGATTATAAACTACATTTTATTTCAACAGGTCACTCTAATGTTCTAGTGTCCCAAATTAATTTTGATACCTTGTGAATTTTTTCTAAATATCTTCAAGTTTTTCCTTCAGTCACTTATTAGAAATGCAAGTAGCCACTTAGTCTCATGTACTGTGGTATATTCAACACCTATATTAAGCCAGGAGACTCTTTAAATCTTACCCTTAATAACATTTTCTCAACACCCAGTCCTTAAATTGTCTAAAAAGAACTGCAATGATAGTCATTATTCCACTCGAAAAAATGAAAATATTATATAGGCTGTTAGCTACTGATTTGTAAACATACACCACATCTCTAAAGAAGTGCAGAGGCCACTAGGTGTCCACATGCAGTTTCTCTTAATTCTATGCTGTTTTGATCAAGATCTCAAAACTGCCAAAAACAGTACATACTTAGAACAAGTAAAGTGAGCTACTTAAACTGTCTTTAAATTTATTTAAAGTTAAACCTCTGATAAGAAGAGCAAAATTACTTTGCAATTTCCATTCATTAGAGACGAAGAGAAATTTCTCTTACTGTATGAGAGTCCATATCCAACCATTGCTTTTTTCCCCAATTTTGCATAGGTTTTGGATGTTTGTTTTCCATGTAAATCACATGGTTGTAAGACTTGTATCAAATTTATGCAACTTTCCTTCAGTTCCTTGCCTTAAGATAAAAACATTCTTTGTTATCAACTTTACTTCACTGAAACTCATGTATTCTCTACAGCCGAGATCTGATTATCTGAGGTGGCCAGTTTGTTCCTTCCCTTAGCACATACAGCTTCATAGCAGCCATCAGCAAAGCCATTGCATCTGCAACATGCAAGCAGTAGAGGTAGGGATTGGCAGCTTAGTGGAAGAAATGCAGAACTATTTGTCAATGTTCAGTTCTACAAAAGGCACTTGCATACTCTCACAAGAAAGATTTGAAGATGGGATGTTTTATATTCATTACTACATTGTTCCAAGAGCTGTTCCACCTACATATGGTAGGAATTACAGCATTCAGCATGGCACAATAGCTTCAGAGCAATTCTACACAGAGAAGTAGACTGGGGGCAGGTGGGAAGCCACAGGAGGTTTTGGGTTGCTTTTCTTTCTTCTGCCTCCTACCCCTTCAGAGAAAGAAAGGGCATCTTTCCAACAGCAGATAAACTTTCCAGTGTGTAGCTGGCTATTTCAGCTGCAAGTCAAATTTTAATCTCAGGCATGTTAACACTCCCATATACTGTCTGACGCCATCGATGAACTTGAGAATAAATTTATCAGTTTACAATGGCTTCACATCTGGAAGTTAAATAGCCATTATGGTCAACAGCCACCTGCTTTCTCAAAAATAGGTTACATTCTTTAACAAAGACCTTCTATAAGCCAACAAAAATGCATTTGTCAAGTTATCAGTTTGGAAATGTATTGCTTAAGCTAATAGTAGTCTTCATTTTCTGAGATAATATTTAACTTAATGCCTGTCATCTTCTGATAAAAATCACTTAGGTCACAAAAGTAAAACTACACAGTTAATAAATTGTATTGATCTTTTGGTAGTCCCTACTAAATAACCTTTTAAAATTAAAATAAAATATTGGGTTGCAGTAAGACAAGAATCATCACTCTTGACTGGCCTTCACACACACCAGATGTTGGATGCTCTTCTTGCAGCTGGCTCAAAGTTCACAAGTGACATGTCGCAGCCCCCTGTCTCGTAGAGCGTAGAACTGAACTTACCTATTAAAGAAAAGGTCAAAAGCAGGTCAAAATTTCCTCACATTTCATAACATTGGCAGCAGCTTCTATTCATTAACTTACTACAGAGATCAATTCAGACATCTGAATTTACATCAGTGTCAAAATACAAAATGTGATTACACATGAATGTGTCACCAGTGCAGACATGAGCTACACAGTTGTCTTTCGCACCATTTTGCATAACATATATACTGTAACTGCAGTACTGAATTAAAGAGTTTGTATTTACAAGATGCCACAACAGAAGGAAAATATAAGTCATTTTTTCCCCTTAGAGAATAAACACATGAAAAATTTGCAGTGACCAGCTTCTTCAGTTCTTCCCCACCCCAACAGAACCATCAGTAAATTATTCTCTATCAGCATTTAAGAACATTTAGCTGCAACAGAAATAACCCAAGTATCCTGAATGAAATTCTTTTGAGAATTCTGTCTATTTGAAAAGAAACACAAAGACTGAAAGTGACCAGACATGCTTCACAAGTTAACTTAGGAAACTCAAAAAAAGGAATGTGAGGCAGAGATTTATTCTACAAGCTAGAAATAAATGCTTCAGTGTAAGAACAAAGGACTGTAAATTCACTTCTTAGATAAACCATTTGGACTTACTTCCAAAATACATAATTTTAAAAAGGAGCCAAAGATTATAACTCAAATGATAAACTACCTTACTCACAATATGACATTTTCAACGTACCCTCCTCCCAACATTGGCCTGATCAGAGAGATAAGCATTGTAATTTTCCCTGAAGGGCAGGTTCAGTATACTTCAGCTCTGAATGCAGGGAACCTGATTTTGAAACTGATCTCGTAAGAAATGATCTGCCAACTTCTCCATCTCTTCTAGCTTAAAATCCTTCAGTCATGATGCAAAACATGCAATATTATTCCAAGATCAGCTTATATAAACAAAAGAAAAAAATCCCACTTTGGAGAAGGTGAAGAAAAACTGTATACACTTCTCAGATCTATGTCTTGCAGCTTTTCCTTCTGCTGATACAAGATAACAAGTAGTCCCTGCAGAAATACCTAACAAGATCAGAGGGTCCAACCTTCCCCATTCCTGTGAGAACATAACCTGCTTCTAATACCATGGATTTCAATTTTTTTTAAACACCATATAATCCTGTTTCAGCTTCTCTTCAAACTCAAAAATAATTAAGTTTGATTCAGAAGCATTTGAATCTTAGCAGGTTAAATCCTTCAAACTAGATGCTTAAAACCAGTGAAACAAAGAAAAAAATACTGGTATAGTGAAAACATCTTCATAAAGCTTTCTCCCCTCAGAGGGAGCACTTCAGACAAACCAGGCAATGCCACAGCTGTGCTCAGAGGCACCACTGTGACAAGACAGTCCCTTACAGGGCTCAGGAGGCACAACCGGCGTGTGCCAGAGCTCAGTAACGCAGCAGCTCTCTCTCAATATTCAATTACATCTGCCACAGGCCTAGGCACAAAGCTCACTTGTTAGGACTTTTTCCTCAACGGCTAACATTTTAATGAAGTGCTTTAGCTGATTATCTTTTGGTTTTTCAATGCAGTGTGTATTACACAGTTGATAATAAAGCTTAAAATTTAAAGTAGTAGATAACACAGGGAATCTTCCCACAACTAATAAAGACCCTTAGTTACAAAGATTTCTTAACTGTGTCAGTAAAAGTTTCAAGAGTAAACATGGAGATACTGGACAATACAAATACACTTCAGGTTCTATTCAGGACAAAAATGTGCATAAATTATTATGGAAAACTCTCCTGGGCAACCAGCCCTTAAAAAAACCCAAAAGTTTGGGTTAAATTCTTCATGGCTTTGCATTACTGAATAGAGATCCTGGAAACTGAACTTTTAAATTTTTAACTTAATGAAATTCTAGTCACAGAAGTTAGAATATACTACATGGGCATGTAACTTCCCCTTCCCTTGGGCTGAGAAAACACATCAGATATTTATTTCAGAAGAAGTTTACTGAACTATTACACTCCCTCTTAACTACACTTCCCTGTCACTCAACTTATCTAGGAATCTATCAAAATTTACTGCATTTATATTGCTGCAGTAAGTACTGCACTGCTGCAGTGGGATATAACAGACCTGATTAAGAGAGGCAGCAAACAAACAGAACACTTAATTCCCACTGTTTATACACAAACTATAAAATGGACTCAGGATATGTCACGCTTGCAATTCACCCACCTATTTAAATAGGCTTCCTATTGAAAGTTAGCTCCCTGGCAAGCAAAGCACAGGTTCTCATTAAAACAAAATCTTTTTCTGCCCCCTTTTTGTTCTTCTTTTGCTGTTTTTGATTTGGTTTTGTTGTTGTTCTGTTGGGGTTTTTTGGTCAGTTGGTTTAAATAAAGAGATTTTTCAGAAAAGCCTCAACTCATCTCAGTAGAAAACTTGACAGGAGTGTTCACTGCTGTTGATGATACCAACTCCAGAGTGTGACTGGAGATAGTATGTCTGAGCTCCAAAATCCTTAATAATTTTTAAACTCTGTGAGATAGGAACAGCTTCCTCACAGTACACAAATTCTAACAAAGAATTTCAATACTCAAGATTGAATATATATGGATATACCTAGCATTTTTATTTACTTTAGTGACTCTCTCCTATTCATGTCTCCCACATCATTCTTCATGGGATACTTGAAACAGCATCACACTGAATAAGCTTAAGAATGTATTTTCTCTCTCTAAAGCCTGTAGTTTTATCAAGTTGTGAACAAATGGGAGATTCCAAAGATCATGTTGCAAATCAAGAAATATGATCAACAGCACATTTGCCCACTCAACATAAATATCGGTAAATTCTCTGCACACGGACAAAAAAATAAGGAGATCTGTAAGTTCTTAGCAAATTCAAGACACCCAAAAATATTCTATTTGGACCAGGTTACAAAAACAAACCAAGACACTGACACTCAAGCACACAAACCCAAAAGACATCTTCATTCTGACATGGAGAGGAAAAGACAAATGTGTGTTCTTTGAAGCAAGTTTCCTTAAGTTCCTTGGTTCCAAAAGGCCAAAATATCTCATCACCAGAAACAACTATGTAACAGTTCACACTGTACAAACTCACGTTACCACATTTAAGGGCATCAACAGGCAACAGGAACAGGATGATGAGCTCACACAGACAAAACCTGGAAGACTTAAGTGACTCAGGATCCAGCTAAAATGGTGCTCTGATGGTTTTTTTCAGCTATCTTCAGTTTGCTTCCCAGTTTTACATCTAATAAATACTCCTTTTTTCCAAACTTCTCAGACTAGTTCACATGCAAAGGCTTACTGACATGTTGAAATTACATCATCATTAGATCAAGATATATTTGTCTCCTGTTTCAGTCAGTACTTTTTAAATGCTAGTTAGCAAAATCAAAGTCTTCAGAATTTGACTACTTGGTAGACTGCTAGGAGCTTTATTTCAAAAGGTCAAAGTTTTACCATTAGATATGGTATGAAGATGTACATGTTTTCAGTTAGAACACTTGAAAGTAGTTCATTTTTTGTTCCTATATGAAGATAGTCAAAAGAGTAACTTACCTATTATACCAAATTCCAGATTACAAAATGGATATTTTCCACAGGAATAATGGAAAGTGAATAACTCTTTTCTACATGGACCTTTGATCATGCCCCCATGTCTATCCCAAATAAACTACATCTACTTAATTATCAAAAGGTACTGAGTAACTGCTTCTAAATTGCTTTTAATCAAGTAACTAACCAGTGTATATGTTTATCTTTACATAGAAGTTTTGATATTCAAAATCATTCAACTGCCTTGGTAAATTAAAATGCTTAAATCTGAAATATTATTGCTTGTTATACAAACAATACAACCAGAAGTCCACCACAGCACCGTAATTTTCTTGTAAAGCTCTAGATGAGCAGTTCTCCTTAAACACAAAAGTAATTTTAAAAAATCATCTAGCCAAGGACAAGAGTGTTATTTCACCCCAGCTTCAGACACTGGGCATCTGTTCTACTAACTATCCAGTTCTTGGATTCCTAACTACTTGACAAACTCTAACTTGAATTTAATCAACCTTCACTGCAAGTGCTGAAAAATCCCACCTACCTGTCTAAAGAATCAGATATTAGTGAGAACAAAAAGCATCAGTACTGCCACATTCTGCTCTGAAAACTGTCATTCACTTAAGTAATGGCACAAGTTTTCTTGCTTTTGAGATTTGTATTATATCAATCCTGCCTATAATCACAGCATTTAGCTTGCTACCTTTCCTTTCCGTCCTGCATTCCTTCGATGACTTACTTCATGTTTAATGCTCCACATCAAGCTCCTTTTCCATCCTTTCAGGTTCCTCCCCCCTTAACCTTCCAACAGTATAACTGATAAAAATCTTCCTGCTTTGAACCTGGAAGACTGAATATAATGCCTCAAAGCATCTCTTGCCTTACTCCCAGGCCAATGCCAAGTTAAAGATAACTGTATCATCACCAGTGGGTTGGGACAGGTATAACACAGCGATGCTCATCCCAGGTAAAATAAGCCACCAGAATCAAATGAACAAGACAAGAAACTTTAAAGCAAACAAAATCAAAAATTGTGTGTTGTGTTAAGTGCTGCAGCTTAACATCAACACAAACAGAAAAAAAAGTAGAAGCAGATAGTGCACTGGGAAATGAAAACGCGAGCCCTATATGTGAGGGCTTCTAAAGTAAATGAATACGTGCCCTGCTTGCCTTTCCAAGAGTATTTGAATTAAGAAACTCTTACATGCACTGTACAGAGATATACAACCCCATCTACGTTTGTCACTGATACCTCCAGTTGGTGTAAACCAAGTTTTGCTTCCATATATTTCCCTAGGCATTAATTATTTTTTTTTTCCCCTGGCAGTCACAATGATTTCCACAGTGACAAAGAACTGGTCATACCTCCTTCATTGCTTTAATTTTTTTTCTGATGCTGATCAAGGAAAAAACTACGACCTTCTCCCAACCCAATCCACAGAATCTAAAGTAACATGGCCATCTTTCTCTGTAAGATATCTTGGGATAACATAGCAAAACTAAGAGCCTTAGATTCAATGGAAAGAGAAAAATAGTGTTACTTGGCCCTGACTGAGGGTTAAAAAAAAACCCACACAACAAAAAACCCCCCAAACAAACTAGTAACATACCACTTATAAGGAAAGATACCTTTTTTGTCAGGCCTGATTAAGCAATCATACACACAAAAGCTTCCACCATTTTGCCAACTATTTTACTCTTAATGAAAGATAGCACCTGTTCCACAAAACCTGCTACACAAACTGGAAAATTTTATTTTCCTGAAATAGCACAAGAAGATCCTGCCTGTAATAGCTCCTTTCTCTCAAAGGATTCTAACTAGATGCTCAGAGTTCAAAACAGGAATCAAATCCCTATTATACATCAGATTTCCTTCTAGCAGATCCCAGAAGTTTTGTGCCTCCCAAAGACAACACGATGTGTAATTGTAAGCACAGCATGGGTAAAGTCTCAGAAGGACTGAGTCACACGAATTTCTGAACACTCCAATGCACAAAAAATACAATGAATATTGCCTTTTTAGAGAGTCTGAATGCCATGTTGAATTTTATATATTATCTACTTTGATTTCTGCTAGAGCAAATAATATAAGGTCTTAAATAATGTAGACCTAGATTCCATATTAAATGACAAATTCTACAGAACTCAACTATTCTACCCAATTATTTTGGGTAAGATGAACCAAATCCTTCAAATAAATAATGACAGCCTCAAGAATATAGCTCAACATTAACCTTGGACCCATATAACCAGTACAACAATCTCAGAGTTATATTTCAAATATATTTTTTTCAAATAAGAAATGAGTCCAATTTCAATAAAGAAAATGGGTTTTGTGTGACAAGCTTTCATAGTTGAGAGACACATACAAGCACTGAGATTGAAACAATAACATTTCTATCTAGCAAACAGTAAAGCAGCAGAATCTACAACAAAAATTATTAGGTAACTAGACTGTGTGTATTTATTACATCTGTAGTTAAGTTTCATAAAACATCTCAGCGTACATCAAGGTGGTTTTCAGTTTTGCTTATATTCCATTTTTCCTTACACTGCAGCTAGATGATGCAGAAGAACAAAGTCTCAGTCAAGCTCACATCTGAAGGGTTACCACAGACTGGCAACTCATGGAGTCTTCCCCTCTAGTGGGATAAGATGACAACTCACTTAGCTTTTAGTACTGGATTACAGAAAGGTCTGAAACAAATGTTTTGTCCGTGTCCTGATCAACCCTGTACTTTCAGGTTTTTACAGCTGACAGCTGCTAAAAAACCCAGCACTAATAATTGTCAATGCTCAAGATGCCCATTTTAATTCAAGGAAGAGTTACATATTAATGATGAAGCCATAACTAATTCAGATCACATATAGACAGCTGCAAAGATCCCTGCCAGGAATTTTTTCAAACCTGCCCCTGCACTATGTGGCAGATCAGTCATTTATTAAGACCATCTTAACTTCTTCCTAACAATTTTACTAGCTGCATAGAAGTTAATAGTCAAGAATACCACATAAAATGGACCACGAAGAACTAAGAGGGCACTATAAAATTATGACATTTGATATAGGAAAGAGTCCAGGATTTACTTCTAATACCAAGCTCCAAAATTAAGGTGTACATTAAAAGCCAAGCATTCATTTACGTAAGTATGTCTTTTTTGAACAGCAGCTAAACAACTCATCTAAAAAAGGTAAGATCAAGAATTCCTAGGAGCCATAAGTTGTTTTTTTTCAGGAACCAGAAGATCCCCCAAGTCCCCATCTCTGCTCAACTGCCTGCAGGACCACAGGAAAGACTGATTACTTGTGTTACGTTGTTCAAATCAAGAAAACTCTCACACCACTATTACTTGTATCTATGCCTCCCTACTGCCCATCGTGCATTTGTTAGAGAAAGTGCCCAGAAAGGTGATTGACAAAGGCAACAAACGGATGATCAACATGGCCTTCCAAGAAACACACCTACAAGACTCAGAAACAAAGCTCAGGTTAGCTGATTTTCACTGCATTACCAATAAATCTGCTGTATTAACACTTCCATGTCACCAAGGTTACATAAGGCCTGCATACCAAGTTCATCGTGCAAACTGCTACCGCCTACAGCAGATGCAGTGGCATGTGATGCTTCTAAGTGGACACTCCCATTTCTCACCAGCAAGGAGGCGCTAGCGCCGGGCACAGCTGCCTGGGAAGGGGGGCGGGACTGCACTCTGACCTGGGAGGAGCACTGCTGGCCTTGCTGACCATCTTGAAGGCTACGAGAAAACATGCATTGGGGACACATTACCAGGAAGAAGTGAAAAAGAGCCAGAAGTGAAGCAAAACAAGATTTTTCAGTTTAAAGAGGAAAACCTTTTTTTTTTTTTTTTTTTAAGAGTATAGTATCATTAAGCAGACAACAGTTAGGGTTAAAGTAACCCCTAAGTTCTGCGTAACAGAGTATTTAGGCCGTGGTTACATTCAGTAATGTAGACATACTGTTCCTGCCAACTTCTTAGAAGCAGTATTGCTTTTTAAGATCTCCCCACATCACCCGAGAGATATATTCTTCCGAGTCCTAATTTTTGGGTGCAAAAGCACATTACTGCACATTAGTTTAACTATAGACTAACCTGAGGTATCACTTGTATTTACACTGACTACTCCAGTCTTCTCACAATAGCTGGGGTCCTTTTTGCTTATTCAAGTATGACCTGATCAGCTGTTTAGGGCTTTTTTTATTAGTCACAGAGACATCACCTTTCTTATTATTAATCCACACTAACTACAAAATGTCTTTAAGCATTGTTAATAGCCATAGGATATCACTGACCTTGTATATAATGGAAGAAATATGTCTGGATTCGGAATTATTTTGAACATATTAAGACTCTCTACAGAAAGTTATTAATTGGCAAAAGTTAACTTGATTCTGAAGTTATTTTAAAGTTACAGCAAAAACTTTTTTACTTGCCAAAACACAGGTCAACCTGCCTTTCAGAGAAATTTGTACATTTATAGCCATGAGCAGACAATGTTTGAAAATGTTAATTCTCCTCTTCACAGACTTCCATTGCAAAATTACTTGATAAAGCCTTTTACCAAAGCTAGAGTTTTTTTTAATAGCTTGTTTAATATTAGGTATGACAAAGTGTCAGAGTACATGATGTTTACAATTGATATCATACCATCTTAGCAAGAGCAGTGGTTTTATTATCATTAATTTTGTGGATTTAAAGAAATTATATTACACAGTCATTAGCTGAGGCATTATCTTAGATAAAAGATTTTGTATTTTAAAGACTGGAAAATAGCTTAAACACTTTTGAAAAACAATATGTATGTATCAGCCATTGCTTTCAACACTTCACTGTTTACACTATGATGCTAGAGTTGGCAAATGAGGCAACTAAAAAAAAATCTTACTAAGAGTTGAAGGGTTATATCTGATGTACTTGCTTTTAACAGTATTTTCTACATCATCTACTTTTCAGCTCTTTTGTCAGAGCATCACTGGAAAACAAAATATGGATATAAGAATAGGTGTTAAGAAAAGCTCATGCAAAATAATGCAGACATGCACACAGCTCAGGAAGAAAAGAACTGCAACTCATTATTTATCATGTTCTAACATTTTAATCTGAAATTTAAATTCAGTGTTTTGCTGCAGTACACAAGGCTTTCAGTGAGCTATGCAGCAACAAAAGCCCCAGGGAAGTCCACAGATGTGCCAACCTTCACTGCCCTCCTTAAGCAACCAAACCAATGCTAAATGATACCGCTTTTCCATAAATAGCAGGTACGTATCAAGAAGTATATACACAGCTGCCCTTTGAATAGTTGTCCACCTCTGTCACAATTAAAAAATCACACCAAAATATCGATGCAAACCAATTGCACAGATATGCAAAAAACATGTTTATTCTCTGTCTGATTATTATAAGGCTAAAAATCTGCTTGATACAGTCACTTACAGGCATGCATACACCATTGACTACATGGGATGCCAATGAACACTTATTTTTCAAGTGCCCAAATCACTGTTGACATTTAGACAGGACAAAAGCAGGGGTGGATGGTGTTTTATGGTGCATTTTAGGTTTGGTTTTCTAGATTACCAGGCAAAATAATCTCATGTCTAATATAGCATCAAACCAGTGGAATTTACTAGACCAGGTTTGGCTTGTCTACCATTGCCAAAGACATACATATATAATGCCAATGTATCTTTTACTAAATACTTCACAGAGGAAGTGAAAAGTAATTGCAGTCACGGATCAGAAATTAAAAAAAGAAAACAGGTTTAACTCAACAGGCCTTAGTGAAAGTTCCCCCAACATCCAATTTTATGACAGAGTTAGAGGCTTAGAGATTAAAGTTTTGCTGGCAAGAGTAAGAGACACATAACATCAGGGCAACCAAATATTACTAAATCCAATACTCTTAGAAGTTTAATATCTGAAGTCATGGATTAGCAATATCAGAAACTAGACTGGGGCAGCTCAGCAACAGCATACAGGAGTGATGTCAGTACACTCGCAGCGATACTTTGAGAACTCCTTAGTGCTAACTGACTAAAAATGTCTATTCCCTCACACTTGCTCCTTAGGCATGATTTCATTTCAATCTTTCTTAAGGGTTTCCTTGTCCCAGTAACACAGAATCTACACTAAAATTAAGCTACCCATGTAAAAGAAAGGGGTTTTTTTAGACTATTAAGCTAAAAATTAGAACACAAATACATATTTTTTTCAGATACATTCCACAGTTGATAGTTCAAATGGAATTTGTGTCAAACAAATATGAAAGCACTTTGGTGTTTGGTTGGACTATGGCAATCTAACTCCACTCCAAGGGACAGTCATTTAGCATCACGAAAACTACTTTGAGTAAATTAACCTCACTAAGTATTCAACTCTGAATATGTTTATATTTAAAATATTTTTGATAAGGTATGTCATTATGTTAGAGGAAGTACAGTGAGCATTTTTGGGTGGGTTTTTTTAAATTTAGAACAGAACAAATTTAGGTAACAAAGATGCGTAGAAGAAATACAAGGCTGGAATATTTAATCTGCTTTTTTACCCTTGAACATCGTGTCTGATTAAAGAGTTACTCCCATTTCACAAAGTGAAATTCACGATTCAGAAAGTTCACAAAGTTCTTTTACAGTCTCTCAGTGAACGCAAGCTTAAGCCATGGGAACCTTAATGACTGCACTAGCATGTTGAAATGAGGCAGCTGTTAACCACAGTTTAAAACAGAATCCTTTATTTTCCTTACTTTATACTTACAAGAAAGAAAACACTGTTTCCTAACTAATACACACTTAAGGAGCTTTCATTAGTCTGCACAGCCTCTTACGCTGCAATACGCAAAGCTGCACTACCCTCCTTTATTAAAAAAAAAAAAAAAGGAAACCCAATACTCAGAGGCAAGTGAAGGCAACCAGGTAAAGCAAAAGTGATCAGAGAGAACGCATTTTTATCATCCTTCACTATGAAGCAAATCACTAGCTTGAACACCCTACATTCATACTGCACTAGCCACTAAAAAAACCACTCAACTAGTTTTAGTCCTTGATATGACAGAAGTCGATCCTTCATCTGTTATATTTCTAGGTACCATGCTTGCACTCCTCCTGCCTGAGGAAAATCTACAAATGTAGTCCTCAAATATTTTAGTGGTGTGACAAAGGTAACAATTCCTCTGCCATTCTCTATTGTAAGGTGTTTTCTTTTTATTCGTTAAGTTTCTAGCTTTTCCTAGTTCAAAAATTACAAAAATATTCCCCAAACACAGAAACAGTTTAGCATACAAAGGAAGATCAGTAAGAATATAGAACATATGCAACTAGTCCTACATATTGATCACGTAACCCAAGGAAGAATTACTTCAATACTTCTGGGGGAGTTCTCTTTCTTCTACAGGCCATGTTCTCCTCACCAGATTCTCCAATACCATAAGTAACCAAGAAATTGAAAGACTTAAACCACAAGTTTAAAAACTTATAGTGGCTGCTGTTTCTACTGTTCAGGCTGATTGATCAAACAGACCTGCTGTATGTAACAAACCATTAGGCTCATTATTGTTAACAAAGCAGCCAGTAAAGACTGGGGGACTCCTGAGATACATGTACACAGTACACTTTAAACATTGCCAAGGCATGCAAAGTGCCACACAATTAGATTTAATACTAAGCAATACTGGGCATTCTATTCACTTCATTATTTCTCTTTTGCTGTAAAATGCTGCAAGATCTTCATAAAGGTTTACCTGTATTTTAGATTTGGAGTCTCTGTATGTATTTAGCGCTTTATAATGTTCTGTCATTTTGCTTATCTCTCACAACCTACAAATGTAAAAAGTGATCACAGTACTAGTCCCTAATGCCTACATTCTTCAAGAAAAGAAAACCAAAATGGGAAGTGCTGATACTATTTTCTTGGGTTTCTCTTGTGGATTGGAAGTAAAAGTTTCTAAAATTTTTGATAAAAACCACTGAGGCTAAGTTTGTTAGCATTAGTTAATTTTTATATCAATCTGAAAACAGCTATAACATGTTAGAGACTGACTATCCTGACCATTTTTAAAATAGTGCCACATATACATGCACAATTCAACAAGCCCACAGTGACATGCAGTGACAGCTCAAGGAGGTTATGGTGGGGAAGGAAGTAAAAAGTGCTTTTCTGGCAACACTGGTGGGTGTGGGGAAGTGGTCTGCTGCATGCATGCTAAATATGGTGGAACATTTAGATACCCTACCTGAGGGGTGATCCGATGAGCAATGTAGGAGGGGTAGGGTTACTCCCTGCATTGTGCCGGCGTCGTACTGCCTGACGCCTAAATGTGCTGCGTTCACGGCGAAATGTGACAGTCTCCTCGCTGGCTTGTGCTGCTGCATCAAGACAGACTTTAGGTCAAATAAGAACCCATCCTAGTTACGTACACAGCAACTTAAGACTCCTTTCTTCCCTCTGACCCTCCCCAAGTTAATGAACTCGACTCTCAACAACAAAAGTAGCTTATGCCCTAACTGTTCAAACACGCTGCCTCAAGACAGGATCACAACACACAGTTATTAGCAAAAATCTGGGTGGTTGGGGGAGTGTTCTCAAATATACAGCTTACTTTTTTTCACCCCCAGATCCAAATAGCCAGGTTGCAAAAGAAGTCGGATATCCCAAATCTTTTCCATTTACACGTGGCAGGAAGAGACACCTGATCTCACCCTTTATCTCATTGAACAGACACTTTAAAAGACACCTGAAGGACAACCTAGCAAAGTTGTCTACCACTTCTCACCATAATGTTCTCAATTTTATAACTTCTGCCAAATACGTAGGGTTGAGGTTAACCTCATCACAACTCTTTCAGGGGATGAAGCAAGAGTAGCTTTTTTTTTCTCATAAGCATCAAGGGATACATGTTGCTCCTTCTAGACTAGCTACAATACAATTTACAGAGGCAGGAGGTTGAGAATAAGTGAGAGAATAACTTATTTTTAAGGACTGGTGGTTTTGTTATTTCAACTCCCCAAACAAAAAGTTTGGTTCATTTACAAGGTAACATTGTAAAAAATAGTTTGTATGTACTCGAGGGATTACAATATTTATCCACACATTATCCCTCAAAATCCACCGGTGCTCCTTAAGCTCTACAATCTGAACAGTTTCAGATTTGGACTGCTTCATGGTGTGGCTACAATCTGAGAAGTCTTCCTCCTGAGCCAAGGAAGCTCCTAGCCAATTTGAACGCAGAGCACTAAAGAGCTCAAATGAATGGGCTGCAGAGAAAATACGGTTTGGCAGGCAAGTGAAGGAGGGGAAAAAAAAAGGAGACATGAAGTCAGTGCAAGAGAAGAATCACTATCTTGACAGGGAAGTCACAACTTGGTGGCCAAGAAGCCTGTTACTAGACTGAGAAAACCAAGAATTGTGTCAAATAAACAAAAAACAAACACTCCCTCTTCCCCCCCCACAAAAACAAACAAACAAAAAAAAAAACAAACCCAAAAAAAAAAAAACAACCCAAAACCAAACAAACAAACCAACAACAACAACAAAAAAAACCCCCACAGAGAGTAATGGCAGGAAAACTGCAGGCAGAGCAGCCCATATGCGCTTCGGCACACTTCAAGTTACAACACTGCTGCCAATAAGCTTTTTTCAACTCTTTACCAGCAAAGATTCTAATGCTGGTCTACAGGGAACAGCAACCTACTGCTGTTGTGTAGTACTGCCGTAGCTCAAGCAATAAAGGCCAAAACAAGAGTTTAATGCATCCATGAACCACAGGTTACCAAATGAATTCTGTATCTGAAGCTTCAATTTATAGCTTGATTTAAAGCAAAAGAAGCTACATAAAGAGATATACTTTAACACATACACTTTTAACACCAACATTCAAGCTACAAGAATTCCTTTATCAAAACTACAGAAATTAAGGGCAACCCTAATTCAGTCCTTTGTTGTACTTCCAGGAAAACCAGGGGTTTGCTCATTCTCTCCTCATTCCTCCACAAGTGTTTTAACAGTTCTAAGCATCAATAGATTATACTGCCTTTTCAGAGTATTTCATCAGGAATTCAGTATGTTTCTCCTGTGGCTTAATATACAGCTTTATTTTAATACACTGCTGAATTTCTCTAAGCATTTCTTTGCAGCTCTCATACTTGAAGTACAAAGCAAGTGAACCACACTAAACAAGACAGACTGAATCCTGTCACACGAGGTCAAAACCACACATTAATTTTGGATGACATTTTCCAAAGCCCAATTTTTCTAGGATACACATCGTCATATAAAAATTCATATTTACAACACTGAGTTCAGATGCAAAAATAATTCTGGTAATCAGACCATAGTTACGCACCATGAAATAAGGAACAGTGACTAGTCTTAACTGCAATGTAAATATCTGAATTACCATTAAGATGGTAAACATCAGCATTACATCTTAATTACCACTTGCATCTACTTAAGCAAAAGCAGCATTCTAGTGCAATTCTTTAAGGTAGCATACGTAACGCTGACAGATATCTGTTTTTCTTTAGCAAACATCATCATCTTCAATAACTGAAGCAGAGACTATGAAAACACAGTATGTCCTCCCTATATAGCTCCAATTTATCACTAAAGCAAGTCTCAAGAACTAACAAGAGGCAGTGTCCTGTGAGGAAACTACATATACAAACATCCTTCAAGACAAGAAACAAAGAAAATAAAAAATCCTAATTTGTACTTGGGGATTAAATTCAAAGCTGTACAGGTAAATGGCTTTGGCATTTCCTAAACTTTTATTACGTCATTTTAACTCTTAAAAGTCAAAGTAGATTTTGGTGTAGCTTTCTACCTGTTTTACCACAAGATTCTTGATTTATCATCCTGAAAGTTTTGTTCAATGCACATCTTTTATACACACTCTTCCTGAATGCAGGTGGTGACATTCAGGGTCACTACACAAGCCTACAAGTTCTTTTGAAAAGACTTCGGGGCTTTTCAGACCAACAAGCTCCAAGTCTGCTAACATTACACAACACTGCAAGAAGCTACATGTACAAAACCTGACTAAAGAAGTTAAAAGAAAAAAGCACTAACTGAGCAGAGAATATTAGCATAAAGCGTGGAAAACCAAACCGAGCAAAGTTTGCTTTTGGCTGTAAAGGAAAACCAGAGGGATTGTGGTTTTGTTTTGTTTATTGTATTGGCCCCTCGGGTTTGCTGAGTCTTGGGGAGGACTTTTTGGCAAGGTTTTGTTTTCAGTATCATTTCACAGAAGATATACATTTTAAAATATATACACACCATAGGAAAAGCTCTTTATGGCAATTTGTATTATTTGTGTTCCTACTTGCCTTCAATGAGAAGCAGTGCAACTGCTTGTGAGTTCACCAGTAGAAAGTAAGACAAAATTCCTAACTTACCCTCTACCATGATTTGAGAGCAGTTTTATCATGTTTTAATATAAATAAGTTTTCTTTAATATTTATGATGTCACATACACTTCTCCACTACTGCTACTTACAACAACTTATCCTAGTCTCCAGAAATGTAAGATCCAACGTCTACAGTCATGTAGAAAATCTAGATGTAACAGGAAGAAATAACACGGGTAATACTTCGAAAGTTCCTGCTTACTTCAGTTTAATCATTAGAGGAAGACAAGCTTTTCAGCCTCCAGAATGTTTGTTAAAAGGTACTCTATGTTTTTTATTCTATACTTCTATGCTCAATCACTACACTTTGAATCAAGAAATTCAAGCATTTCCTCTGCATGTTGTCATATGACTGTGAGTCCCCAGCATTATCTATTCTCAAGAACACAAAAACCATGTTTGAAGTTCAAGGTGCACAAATTACTAATACACACCTACATCCCAGAGATCAATAAAATAAGAAGTGGAGACCTAGTGACAACCTTGTAGCAAACTTAACTCCTCGCACACCTATTTCCAAATACAATACAACTATTTTCAAAGAAGAAATAATGACACTGGTATCTGTTAAGGAATACGTGTTTGCATGCACAATTGCATTAAAATTAATTTGTTTAACACTTCTGATTGGAAAAGAGCCAAATTAGCAGTTACATGCTTAAAACGTCATGAAGATATCATTTTGTCATCAGACACTTGGAATGATACTTTACATTGAACCTTTTTATGCTCACCTCTGTAGTTTTACTAAGTTTTAAACAGAACTGAAGACTTACTTTTACACTACAACTATGCAACTGTTGTATAACACACCTAGCTTTAAGAAACAAAATACAAATATTTTCCTTCAAACAGAAACATATACATAAAAACAAGCCAAAACATTTGCAACATCTCCCTGCACCTATTTAACACTTCTTTTAAACAAAACTTAGAAGACAGAAGCTTAGGAAGTGCAACATGAATAAGAAGAACTGCCAAAATATTACTGCATCAATAAGACCATTCCATTTTGCTACAATCAAATGCTAAACCCAGTGCCTTAGATAAATTCTGAAATACAGAAAAATTCTTCATAAGAAGATTCCTGGAAAGATGTGATATGAAAACAATACAAAGGTGAAGCATCCATGCGGAAAAACAAAGTTCTTAGGATAAAAACTGCAATCAGTCTAACTAGAAAGCAAGTAAGAAAAAAATCCTACCACAGCAGAAAGTATCCCTCACTCTTCTCAGGAAAAAAAAAAACCACAGCCAAAAATACCCAACACCCCTTCTCCCATCACTTAAAGCCTACATGGTTTTGAGCATTAGTTAGGTTAAGCATGGTTAAAGGTGCACATGGAACCTGAGCGATGCTTGGACATGCCCTTTCTCACCCTAGCAAACGGGAAACTGATTTTCAATGACTAATTACTAAGCCTACATGTTCTCAGCAAGAGTTGGAATGAGTAGTTCATGGCTCACGCACTCACATAAGCACTAAAATTTGCAAATGCAAATTAGCAATGAGATTCTTTGAAGACAGAATGTACTTTGCCAAACAGCTGGAATGTTGTTCTTCTGTATTGAGTATCTGTACCTCATTTGTGTTCAAAACCTGGGAGATGTACTTCACATGGATTTATGGGTTAGCACTACCATTCTCCTCATGCTTGAGGCATTTATGGTTTATTTTCACATGCCCTACCACTATATTAAAAACCATACATGAAAGATACCTGAGTAGAAAGAAGCAGCCTGTTCAGTCCATATCTTCTGTACACAGTTGTTAATCACCATATTATTATGCACCCTAATAAAACCTACAGTTGCAGGGATTACTTATACTTGTCTGATAAAAAAACTCAAAATATTAGCTCAGTGTATTATAACTTACTGTGGATACTTAATGAAAAATATCACTAATGATTATTTCTGAAGAAAGATGTGGGCAGCAAAGGAGAAACAATGAATAACAGAGTGATACCTGCAAGTTAGAAACTTTTGCTAGAAAAGAGTGCAGAAGAAAACAACACGCAATTCAGGAAAGAAAGTAAATCCCAAGACTTCAATGTTGTGGTTGTATTTACAAAAAAGGAAAAAAAGTCTGAAACTAGCCTGAAAATACTTACAATTATGTGAAAACAGTCACTACAACAACGTAAAAAGTAAAAGACTATCAAGGAGGGAACAAAGTAGGAGAGTAGAGCCATCTGCTTTAAATTCTGAACCAAACATTTTTACAGACCAGCTTAACAGTAAAATTTTTATACTAAGGCCAAAGATAAAACTAGGAGTCAGTTATTCTACTTCATTGTACTTCCTACTTGAATTATTCCACTTTTAAAAACATGAGGCTACTCACATAGACTTCTTGAACATAATGCTGATGTACTTTGGGTAGAAGAATTAAAAGCTAAACCCCATCTGATCCCCTACCCAATACACACCCTATATCCCAGGGTTCAGGTATCAATACCTAGTATTACGTTCATGTAGCAGACAAACGTTCATGATTGGCATTAAATCTTTAATAAAGTTACTTCTGACTTTGTGTTCAGATTTATTCATCTTAAGGAAAAGATGCTGTAAATCTTCAGAACACAGCATTTCCAGCATGTGGCATACTATGTTAGCATATCATACCTAGAAAGTCATGTTTGCAATACATAGCCTTAACTAAAACATAAATTAGTGGCCAACTTCAATACATGAATGAGTTTTATCTCACAGCTACATTTTGAAGCAATGTGAGCAATTCCATCACAGCTGATAGAGCTTTTAGAACTTTTTTGCTTATATGCATACCAATAAACCCAGGTACATCTACAAGCCAGCATGAAGATGTAGCTTTTTATCTAATACCAAAAATTCCTATTCAGCTCCTGTTTGAGATGAATACTTAGCAATTATGTGAGGAACTCATGTCAACAAAATGGAACCACTCCTCCCAAATCAAGCAAAAGTTATCTAATTAAAGCCTCTGTATTATCCATAACTAACAGAAAGCGGACAAAACACAGGATTGAGTCCCCCAAAAATGTACTAAAATTTTGCTTTACTAGGAAGTGGTTAACAATTAATAGATGCAAGACTCATTCCAAGTGTTATTTCACTGGTAAGTTCCAAAACTGCAGAAATTCCACAGCAGGCTCACACATCATTCCTAACACTGTCTACATCTTTAAGTGTTTAAAGGTCTACTGGGATCTACTTGTCATCTACTGAGATGGCAAGATATCCAACATCAGAGGGAATTCTGTAAAACTCAACCTTCACACACAAGAGCTGTGACAGAACAGTAAAATGCTTATAGAACAGAGCCCTATGTACTGCTGACCAGCTTACCTGGGTCCAGTTACAGCAGGGTTCTGCTGAACACATGAATAGAGACAGCCAATATACACACAACCCCATCACAAGAACTGTACACATTTTTCAGTTTATACCATTTCTAAACTCTAATTTCTCATGCAAAACTGTTTCATTTAGTTTGAGAATGAACTGGCAGACACATCAGAAGCCCCATCTTTTGTAATTATACTCATTCTATCTGCAGGAAAATACAGCAAAAACTAAAACCATCAGAAGCATGGAACAGCTCTGCAAAACAGGCATGTTTTGCAAAATCAAGTCATGACACAGACCATGTGCAACATCAGCACAGGAGGAAAAAAGTAATATATTGCCAGCAGCTGCCACGACCATTGGCTGAGTAACAGAGAACTGAATTGTAATAATTGCAGGCAGACATGCTAAACACATATGTACAAATACACATAGACTGAAGAGGTGAACAGGTTTCCATGTGTCATATGAAACACAAGATGAATCCAAACTCACAAAGCCCTATTTTGCCTGCCTGTAGAGATGTACTGCAGACCTCAAAACACAGCTATGCAACATACAGAAGGAAAAATGCATCACATTACATGCAGTTTTATTTAAGAAAGGGTATGTATCTCAACAACTGAAAGTAAATAAACCTTAAATTGCAGCAAGCTGTAAAACAGAGCAGCAACTTAAAAGGCACATCTTCTACAGTTAATATAGAACTGGAGAGAACACTTGACTTTTCAGGCAAGCTCAAGTTCTACAAAACATCACTGTGTTATATACAGCATTATGGTGGCTCTTCAAGTGATTACAAACAGCAATCCAGAAACAGCACAACATCTGACAGAAACCAGGCACAGGTCAGTGCAAAGGGGATATCTCCAGAATATCACTAGACAGCAGAGCAACTTCAACTAACCCATGACTCATCAATTCACGAGCTACTTTTGGAGTCTGAACAGTTGAACAAGGATAACTACTGTAAGATAGCTCCCATTTTTTGTTACACATCCACCACATACACTTAATTTCAGAATTTTCAGATGCTGTTTCTCTGCATTTTAATGAATTACAATTTCTATTCAAATGCACATACTATCTCATAGCAAGTGAGTCATCCACCACTTCCTGGCATAATAACATAGAAATGAAACCACTAAGTTGTATCTGTAGAAGTGAAATATGTACAAGCTTGTAGAACATCCTGCTTAGTGGAAGATCATTGAAGGCCATATCCATTACAAAACACATTTTAACAGTTACACAAACAAGAATGTACTTCCAGTCTCTAAAGACTGAAGGATAAAATGAAGTTGTAATTACTGATTTAAGTCATATTTAAAAAAACAAGAACTGAAAGCTGCTGACTGGAAAAGAGGAGGTGGTATTAATGTCAGTATTTTAGTTATCCTGTGTGCATCTGTTAATTATTTGCTTCAGAAAGTTATTATAAGCAATCACAGACATTTAAAAATATATATATAAAAATTATAAAATAATTCTTTCACCAGGAGGTTGGACCAGACTACTTCTAAAAATCACATCCAACCAATATCCCCTGATGTTATGAAAATCCAAACCAAGTTTATTCTGTAATTCACCTGCAACAAGTAAATAAAATAATTTCTTGTTTTTGTAAAAAAAAATGCTATACATATATACACACAACATGTATTTATATTACACATGTCTGCCTTGAAAAAGCTCTCAAAAGGTGAAGACATCTCAGTAGTAAGAAATACTGGCTATAAAAGCACTTAGATTCTAAGGAGTTACAACATTTTTCTCTCATACTATTAGTCATGGGTGAGCCTGAAGAAGAAAGACACAATTAAAGATACAGACATTACAAAACTTGTAATAGAAGCTATAAATTTTGGGGAAAAAATCCCAACAAACCCAAACAAGAGAAAAAACAATAAAGAAGGACACTATGAAGGAATTACTCGGATTGGTCATGAACAGATAAACGCAATGTAATTACTATCTTGGTTCTAGACAAGACTGAATAAATATTTAAGTAGTGCTAAAGAAAAGTAAGTCACAATTTTGTTCTCCTTTAAAAAAGAAAAAGGCAGAATGGATGGCATTAATTTCTTACAATCACAAAGCAAATACTTCCTTTTCTCTTGGTAGGAAGAAACAATAAACAGCTAGTCTTATTAACCATACCATGTCACCAGATCTAGAGAAGCTGATTTCAGATTGCTTCTTAAAGACAGCCTGCAACCCATGGAGAAGTACTTGGATACTTGTCATTTATTAAAAATACTAACAACTTCAAAATGACCAGCATGTAAAATTTTAAACTGAAAATGGATCAGGCCAGCAAGAACAACAGCAAGCCTTTCCTGCTTAAGCTACTACAGATCTGTACCTTTAAAACTGCTTTGAAATGTGTTGAGTGAAATGGTGGGGAAGACAAACCTTTTCAAAAGAGCAACCAAAATATGTCATAATTTTCAGCATCTGTCTTCCATTAATTCTTTCAGACTACTAACAAGTAGTAAACACATACAAAGTCTGACATGTTCTGAAAGGTAAGGTATGTTAATCCTCCTTCTCCTAAGGGAGAATCTTAACAGCTTCAAGCAGTAATAACACAAAACAAAATTAAATCAAATTTTGTGCTAAGGAAAGCATAGAGTCAAAATGGCAAATACATAAAGGAGACCTTTTATTAGTCAAATTACTCTCAGTAGACATGAAGAGCTGTCACTTGAACAAGGCCTTAGAAATAATGTGTATTTAGTTTTTAGCTTGTAGAGTTAGTACTGGAAGAGCAACCTTGACTTTTATTAAAGCTACTGCAAAATTTTGTTACTAGGAATAATAGAGAAAGTAAAAAATAAAAGAACAAATCTGCATACATCAGTGAAATTAAGGCATATAAATAGGTCTAAAGTAATTGTAAACCAGTCAAATTTGATCAAGAATCAATATACAGCTGAACTTCAGTGTGGCACACTTGCTTTTCCTCCCCAGATATTAATTGTACTGATTTTTACAGTTCTTTTCTTAATATTGGGGGACATACCACCAAAAAAAAAAAAAAAAAAAAAGAAAACCCCACTATTAGTCATACATCTTATCTCACTGTGGACTGGAAATGTCTTTTTAAGATGAACCACTATGTTTTGTTCAGGCAGTCTATATAATAGGAACAGTCAAATCTGCTATAGTTTGTTAAAAATACCTGTCTTGATATAAAATAGAATTTTATATTTGGGTAGGTTATAGGTATATTTGGAAGGGTTTGTCCTCCTAGATGTAAAGATCCAGATTATCTGGTAGGTATTGGCTTCTGAAAATTCCAGAAGTCAAACTGAGTTAATTAGCAACCTCGTAGTGTTCTGAAAAAGTATTTTAAAGATACTTATCTATCCTGACACAAAAAGCCTTCCAGTTAAGGCAGTCAATATACTTAACCAAGAAAAGAAACAAACATTGTAACAAGCAATGAACAAAAAAAAAATATTAAGAGCTCCAATTTTTTTTAAATGCCACTACTAAACTGTACTAATAACAGCTAGTCCAGGTAGCTTATTGTTGACATTACACCAAGCAAAACAATAGTTAGGAAAAATAAGAGGAAACCACACTCCTCTCCATCACTGGAAGGTTATTGTGTTCACATAATGAAGACAAAAAAAAACCCCAAAATCCAAAGTAAACACGACTGTCTAGCCAGCAACGGCAAAGCTAAGCAAAAATCAAATCCCTAGGAGAATTCAGCTTAGTAAGTAGACCATTGTAAGAATCCACAATTAAAGGCAGCATGGTAAGGGTTTGGGATTGGTTTTATTTCTTGATACCACCTCAAGCCACGACAGAGAGGCTGCAGTAGTTTGTATTACTCAGTACAATGGAGCAGGTTTGATTTGATCACAAGTAATAGTTTTAAGATACAGCTCTAATTAACGAACACTGCTGGTAACAAACCCCTAATACCTCTACTTATAGATTTTGTAAAAGCTGTTTGTATTCAACACCCATTTCAGTAGATTTTCCAAGAGATGATGGAAATGCTTTTTCAGTTTTACTGGGCAAGAGTCCAGAAACAGGAAGGATGGTTAAGTATCATTTTAATTTAAGTCATAGATACCAGACTCATTAACAAAATAGAACAAGGTACTTCTGGCAGGTCATTTACTTACCTCCACTTGCTGATTCTTGGTCTTCCCCTTCAGGAAATGTAGCCTGGCTTGGTAAGCTATTCCTAGAACGAGTGACTGACTCTAAGTGTGAAGCCCTTCCCAACAGAGATAGCTCATCTAGCACCTCTCCTTCTTTGGCTTCCAAATCAGATTTTGAAGTGGTTAACTGTTTTATGTTACCTGGTGCCATTAAACTATTTGGGTCATTTAAACAAGCTACAGTACCACTGTCCAGGCTTAACACTCTGGCACGATTCTTGGCACTGTTTGTGCTAGAAGTCCGTCGTGTAGATCTTTTTTTACTAATTCCTTCAGAGCTTACATGGGTTTTGTGAGCATTTTCAGAGTCTATGCCCCCACGGTCTTTAGAAACGTATTTGGTCTTTAAAGCACTGTATTTTCCCTCAGGAGACTGGCATGAATGGGAGGTGGTGCTGGAAGAGCTATCACTGCTGAACTGGTGAGCTGACTGCATGCTTGATGTCCTGCTCAAGTCACTTTGATCACTGGAGTCCTCATCGTGACAAAACACAGCACTGTGAGGTTTAGTACCAGATACACCTCGGAAGGAAACATATTCCCTGTGCCGACTTGAATCAAAACTACTAGCCCGCTTTTTTCCTGTCCTTCTCCGGCTGGACTTGTGGGTAGAAGCTGTTCGATGTATTAAACTAGAAGATTTTGGTCGAACATCTCCTTCTTTTTGTTTTCCACTAGTTTCTTTAGAAGCTCTTGAATCTACTAACACAGCTAGTTTCTCATTCTGCTCATCTCTTTGTTCAGCAGCCTTCCCATGCGGCCTCTCAGCTTGTGTAGTCAGTTCATTGGCATGTGGGTTCTTATTGGCCTCTTCTGAAGCAGAGGCACCAAGACCTTTCTGGCCGTGCATCTCCTCGGATGCATTAGAACCCTTTACCTCTTGAACACCACCCAGAGGACTCACTTCCACAGCAGTCCTTTCGCTACTAGTCCTTTTGTCAGTAGTGGAACTACTGTCATCCTCTGAGTCGACACCACAGTCTTTTTTCCTACCATCCTTTTTCTCTTCCCTAGGAGACTCCTCCTCGTGCTCTGACAATACACTTTCTATATGCGTTGAGCTAGTGTGTTCACTTTTGTAGCTACTGATGGTACTGTTGGTGTCGCGATCAGTCCCGCTGCAGTAGCTTTCTGTAGAACCACTGCTTCTAGTACTCAGGCTTCTTAGACTGTCCATACTTTTGTCTGCTTTCAACGATTTGCTCTTCCCACCTTTAGTCAATGGCTGAGGGCTGCTACTTTTCAGAATGTCATCTAATTGAAAAACTCCTGAAATGCAAGAGTTCTCACCCAAAGACTCTCTGGATCCAGAAGGGGGCTTGGAAGCTTCTAATTCACTGACAGGATCTAGTCCTCGTTTTTGCTGATAAAGGGGGAAGTCATTTAGTGAAGCATCTGGAAAAGCAACAGCAGAGCTAGAAGTCCTTGGTACACCTCGTGGTCTATGATCCTTTCTATAGGAATGAGAATGCAGAGTTACCAGCGAAGCTACTTCTGTGTCACATGCACTGTTTTTAGACTGGTCCACAAGCTGGTTGCTCGAGAGGCACACTTTGTCACTGCTGTCCCTTGGCAAATCCTGTCCAGAGGACAATGAAGGTTGGATGGAGACAAACGAGTCGTTCGACACCAGACGAAAAAGCTTCCGATCAGTTGCCAAATCTGTTTAAGTACACATTTAAAAATAGTCAGGTAGAATGTTCATGTAAGTTACACAACTTGCTTTAAAACTATTTATAACAGACAAAGTAAATGAGCTGACAAATCCAACTGCAAGTACTATGAATTCATCACATTATGATTTTAAAATACTTTGTAACATCTGGGCAAACCTGACAGGCTTTTTTTTAATAAAAAAAGAAACTATCAATACCAGCTTATCCCTAGCAATTAATAAGACAAGGCAATTCTGACAAGTCCCCAATTTCCTCTATTGCTTATGTGTCTGACTTAATATGTTTACATATCCTGAAGTTTCTTAATTGTAAAAGAGTATCCTGCCTTTTGTTTTGGTTCCTACATGCAGTAAACAAACTTTAAAATTATTAATGAAAACACAGCAAACCCCATTAACTCTGAAGTCACCAAAAACCCAACAAAAACCACCTTTCCTACTGGATACCAAGTAAGCTCACAGTTAGCACTGTCACAGGTCTTTTTGTGCTATAATGAAACTCCCTATGAAGTCACTCAGTTTTACTACCTTCAAAAAAATAAAAAGAGGTTTTTTGCTGTAAAAGCAAATCATGAAGATTTACTGTCAGCTCTTGATTAAAACAATCATTCCTGTTACCCATCACAAGCAGTCCCCTGTAAAAGTGTCCATCTGCAGGCAATAGGAAAAGCCAGGCTACTTGCCCTTTTGCTACTGTCACTAAAAATAGAAGATCTGTAGGCCAAGTTAAGTTTTTACAGTTGTTAAACTTCTGCATATTAGAAGACATGCAACTTAGGAGACTTCATAGTTAGATTACTCAGCTGGAAGTGGCAGAACCCTCCCTGCTGCCTATTACAACAGCATGGCCACCTGTGATGTTCCATTTCAAACACACTTTCTGCACTGAATCACACAGTAATGATTGAATCATCCATCTAATAGCTCTAATCACCCATTAGTGATTAGACTGGCAAAAATGAAAGGTGGTATTCTCAGAGTTAACTTCCTCCTAATCACCAGATACTTGAAAGACTTCCCTTTAATTTTGTACTCTGTTTTAGTCTGAGCATGTCTTTTCCTGGCAATGAAGCTAAATGAAGAATTCTTCTGTTTTGTTTCAGAACACGAGCAACAGTTTCCTTACATATTAGAAAAAAAGAATTAAAAAATTCACCAAGCTCTGATAACTTGCATCTTGGAAGTAGTCCGCAGCTCTAAGAACACAGAGTCCTGTATGGAGTTATTTATAGAAAAGCCCACCACATATACATTTGTCTGTACCCATAAAGAAAGCAAGTTAGTCTACAATGAAGTCCATTAACCCCAGGCCACCTGTAGTCTAAGGGACACCATCTAAAGAAATGTAAGTTAGCTATCTTTCAGCAGTAAGGTGACAGTAAATATTTATTACCAGCTGGAAGAGATCACAACAAGGAACACACAGTCAAAGAATAAAGTTATAAGCATTCAAATTACACTTCTGAGAAGCTTGAGTAATTAAGAAGGGAAACAGGGACCTTCAAGATAGACTCTCAGAAAGGGTATCAACCAACTCCATTAATTTATTTAGCATATTAAGCAAAGGGTCTTTGGTAACAAAATACCATGTTTAAATATGGAGAAGAAGAAATTTTACCTTGTTCTTCACTCCCTTCTTTACATAGGCTAGAACTCTGGCCAAGACTCAAACTGATATCATCAGAGGTCTTGGCAGTGTCAGTATCACCTGCAAATTTTAAGAAATAAGAGTACTAGTGCTCAAAGTATTAATACATACATCTACATTCTCACTTGTCATGAAAAACTGTTGTTTTTCTTCATTTAGAGCTAAGTAACAATAGTTACATAATTACAATAACACAAGATTTCTTTTAGATACAAATATTGTCTGCTATATTTCTTTTATCTTCTTCAGAACTCAATAGCAATATTTTTCCCCTTAAAGGTGTATCTATTGGAATATTTCTTTTTGCATAGTTGTCCATAAGAAAAAGAGGGATAGACTAAGAAAATGCTTGCAATGGTCAGAAAAGCAAGGAGAAAAAAAAAAATCAAGGTGACAAACATTTGCATTTAATTTTTTTTGTCTTATTACTGGCTGGATAAATTTAGAAGAAAATATTCATAATAGGCAGAATTGTAATCTTTTCATCTAAGAGGAGTTCACAAGGGCTGGAAAATACTTCAGCTAGATGTCAAGCAATGAGAAGTAATCAAGTCATTGATATACAATACCAGAAGGGTAATTGGCTGCACTGAACTCAAAACAGTAGGGAAAAGTCTCTCCCAACCAACCCTTTGGCTCTGCATTTTATAGGCAAAGGGAAAACCTGTCACTACACAGGAAGTAGAATACAGGCCCCAGAATATTCTCTCCTCATGTTTTGGTCATATAATTTGCATATCCAAAGAAGACTTCCCCCAACTAGTAAATGCTGTATTTTGCTCAAAAAAAGAAAAAAAAAAAATCAAGATAAGGTAGACAGTATTTGGAAACAACACAGTAAACAATAGTGACTTGAAGTACTTTTGCAAGGTAATTTAAGTAGCTAAAAATCTCACCTTTGATGGTTGCTGCTGTTCCCAGACGAGATAATCCAGATCCAACCTAGAAACAGGTAATTATGTAAAAAGCTGTACACTTTCAGTAAATAAACAATTGTTATTTCCTATTACTGCAACACATGCATTTGCCTATACACCCAGGAGAGGTTTTTAAAGGCACAAAAGCATCCAGCAGTACAGTGCTCTAAAATTCTCACTATGTTTCCTCTGCAAAGAGACCAAAAGTCATGTAAATTAAACATCCAACTACATCACAGCACTATTCCATTCAAAAGTCAGTGTCCATGGAGACTTCACTATGCTGATTTTAAAAAGTTTCTAATCTAGGAATTCTCATTACTTAATGTGGCCACAAAGTACAAGCGCAATGCTACACCAGTAACTGCTGTTTTAAAACTGAACATTTAACACAGGGACCCTGCTTGCCTAAAATGCTTAAAGAAAACACAATCTTAGTATAAAACTTATCTGCTCAACACAGTAAACACCAAGCTAAATCAAAAAACTGCTCTCATGTGAAAAGATACCTATTTTTCCAGTTAATTTCACATTCAATGGCAAACTAGCAGGCATGGCACCTCCTCAGACAAAAAATTTCACCATTTAGGCTTGCAATCTACCTTTCTAAATATAGCCTATAATCCACTGGAGATTACTTTGCAGAGATGCTTAAGAGAATTTGGCCTTTCCTTCAATAACATTTTCAATACAACCTCTCAACTATAAATAGCATACAACAATGCATGTGTCAGGTAATTAAATCACTCAGAAATAAGATGGAGGAAGAACACTCAAAGGCAAAATCTGAACCAAAAATACACAAAATATTACGGCCATTTAACTGATAGATATATACTTACTGGGATGCTGTTTTCCAAAAATTCCTAGTTAAAATTACTTTGGGAAAAGAGCATAATTCTACTAATTCTTTTCTGTAAGCACAGCAATTTCAGGTAACCTGAAGATGTGTGCAGATCCTATTCAGCCACAGCACAGAAGAACAATGGCTTTATGTGTAATGTGAAAAAGCTGCTAAGAGCTTGTTGAATAAATTTTCTTCACAGCATTGTCACACACACTTTAGTTACTCATTTTGTCATGTTTCAACATTTTTCCATTCAGTAATATGCTTTGCTGAGTGCTGTCACTGAATACAAATGCATCATCACAGAAAAGCTACTTCACACACAAAAACTGAACAGAACTCAGATGCTTACTGTTCATGTTCGCTTGCAATGCTGCACATTCAATCACAGGGGAGCAGTGAACACGAATTTTATTAGGACAAATACATTCTAAATGCTAAACTTTCTCTCACAGTAGCTTGAACTTCTACACATGCTTTAATACTAAAACGGTTATGTTTGGAACATATTTTTTTCAAAGACCAGCCAAAGAACTAGTCTGGGCATCATATTTCCATCTTCCTACATGGACCATCGCTTCCTACTCCTCTCAACACCAGCAAATGCCTTCTCTTTTAAAGGAAGAAAAATCTCTTAAGAGTATCTATGCTGCATAACTGAGCATGATTCAGATAAAACACCAACATTAGCATACCACTGCACTTCATTATCTACTGCTTGATCAGAGAGCTAATTAGAAGAACATGATATTGTAATACCATGCCAAGGACTTCCATGTCATTTGTAGACAGGTTCTGTGTTTTTACCATGATGCTGCATTGCTCATTATCAACATAACTGTACAGCCTCGCCAGTTCATCTACTTGTCCTCATGAAGGGTTGATAAAAACTAGCCACAACTGGATAAATGTCACAAGCCAAACAGAAGAAACAGCACATCCAATGCTATGGAATTTCAACACGTAAACCTAGTAGACATAATACAGAAACACAGCAACTTCCCCAGTGAAATTCAAGGCAACTAGAGCATAAAGAAGTTACATTAAAATGTAATAAAGCCATGTTGTTCAGCACTTCCATCTGGCAGGAGTCCCTATTTATTGCTTTCTTCCTGACCCTGCTGAAGAATCAGGAAAGTGAAGATTTTGCAGAGGACATGCAAAAACCAAACAGTTTTAGTTTTCCCACTTCTAGCAGTTTATTTTTCTTTATACTTTAGCAAACTAACTTTTTTGACCACAAAATCCGAATTATCAGGAATAATAACCTGCAGAAAGCCATTTACAATTGCAAGAGGTAATCAGCTGTGGATACATTCTAAGGTAACTTAACAGAAGCCTCCTCAAATATAGCATTTAAGTTTACCAATTAAGCTTTAAATGGCAGAACAAAAAAAAAGGAGGAAGACAAAGTTAGAACATAAGGATGAAGATACAGCTTGAGCTACCTAATGGCTCACAGATACCCAAAGGGACAAGGGAATCCCACCACAGTGGGTTCTTAGTATTTAGCTCACCATACTCTGAGCCATTTTGACTTCTTAAATCAGAAGAAAGCTAACGGAGCAAAAGGGAAAACTTTGTGATGGGACAGTAGGCTCCCTTTCAAAATCCAGCCATTTCTAATGTAAGTACAAAATGGGATGAGAGCTACACTGCTGGAAAAATGCAATGCCTTCCTAATAAAGCAGTTCCATACAGAAAGGAAAATTGTTTAATACAAATTGCCAAAAAACCCCATGAAATAATAGGAAGAGGTTATCTACAGACTGCAAAGCCAGCAACACTAAAGCAACAACTGCAGTAGCTTTAATTCTTACCTGATTGTTTGGATCTATCCCAGCATAAGAATTGCGTGAACTACAGCCAACAGGGGGAGTTGCTTCTCGTATGAACTCTGACATCTCAATCCCTCCACCAGGGTCACTGAGAGAAACATTAAAAAAAAAAAAAAAAAAATCAAGCACATATTATCCCACCAGTTAAACAAAGGTTTGTCCATGTTGAGAGCACATTCAAAACAGGTTTTCCCTTCTCAAAAATCAGGGGCTCAAATATATCCCAATATCTTGGATGAACACTGGCTGTTTGACACAGGAAGCTGAGTCTGAGCTGGAGCACTATACACTGTCACAGAAACTGCTGCCACAAGTCTGCTGTCACCAGCCAACAGAAACTGAAGACTAAGGCACAATAACGCATTCCAAAATGCTGACATATTAAATTCTCCTTGTCTGTATATGCACATATGTAACTTTTGGATCAGCTGTTCAACTGTAACACCCAGAAATTCACCAATAGAAAAATATACTACATAGGACTCAGAGCATGGAAAGGATTCCAGGTCTTTTCCTTAGACTGAATCTGGGAGCAAAAGCAAGGATGGCTAATGAAGAAAGCCACACGTGAAATTTTTGAATAGGGAGAGACATACAGGGCCACGGTATCTCTCCCAAGGATGCAAACCACATCTTTCTACTCAAAAATAATTTCCCTTCAGATACTTTACAGTCTCTACCAAGAAATATTTTGAGGTACAACATATATAATTGCATCCTAGTGATTTCACCCTTTCAGGATTAGTAACTATTAGTTTGAAAGTATTTCCTAGAACAACACCATCAAATTGTAATTCAACAGAATTCAGCTTATCAAAGGCAGATATTTTATGAAACAAAAGCAAGTTGGATTTGTCCATTAGGACAATGGGGTCTGAAGTAAGTTGAGGACTAGAACACAAGGATCCAACCTAGCACTGATTGTTAATTGCAAAGAGGAAGCAGTTGAGGCACTCTTTTTCCTATCCCATTATAGTTCTCTTCAAGCACCTTGATTGAGGAGACTTCTTAACAGAAGTAACTGCAGAGTAATTTGACACTGATCCTCTCTGCTTCTTCTGAAATATAAACAGCTTCCCAACAATCAAATTCCAGCATTTTGCTGAACACAGCACACAGGCACAGTGCTCCTCCAGCCAGACCAAAGGACCAAAAACACTAAAGACAAAGGACCTGTGAAGAAGGGGACAGAAATGGATAGAAGCACTGCAGGGCTTACTTAATAGACAACTAGTCTTATAGAAAAGTCTTACCCAATAAGAACAACACTTAATAAGGTGGCCTGCACAGGGCCAGGAATTGGAATCAATGATCCTGATGGGCCTCTTCCATCTCAGCATATTCTATGACTCTAATAATTTTTGAAATACATGGGTAACGATCGAGGATATTGTAAACAAACTGTCTGTACACTAAAGGACCTGACACATGCTTCATCCTGCAGCATGACATGTCAAGCTGTTGTCATCTTGGAGAGGTGTAAAGGCACAACTTCAGGAATCACTCTAGACAAGAAGCACATGATTTTTTCCTACATCAGAGGTGACCAAAAAAAGGACAATTTGAAGTTAGGAATATATTCCTTTAGTAAAAATAAGTTAACTTAAAAGACAACCAGCCATTAGTTAGCAGAACAATTATGGTCCAACGCCAGCAAATTAGAAAAAAGAAGTGAGAAGCAACCATTTTGTTACAGCTCAGCAATGAGACAGCCATACTCTTAGAGATGGTTGTTTACAGAGCCCTCTGACCTAGTATTATCAATTATGTTAAGGCAAGTAAGAAAAATGCATTTTAAAAGATACAGCACCAGCTTCAGGCAAAGTATTCCTTCTGTAAGCATTTTAAGAATAGATAAGGACATAACATGAGTTTAAAGACTAAACAGAAAAACTCTCACAATGTTTAAGTTCAGCATGCATTACAATGACAACTGAAGATATAGCAGAGAACGCCTTTCACAAAAAGATGAAATTCCCTTCCTGTTTGAATAATTCATGGAGAAACACTGCATGTGATTCAAGTACATCCTATGAAGTAGAAAATAAGTCATTGCAAATAAGCTTTCACGCATAGAACCAGATAGTTAGCCAAAGAAGGCGGCAATTTTGTCTAAAACTGAACCATCAGATATCAGCATAAGCAACAACAAAATCCACCACTGCCACTCTACTCACAGCTTCTATAGTCTGTGACAGCACACACAAACCAGTGGATGAACAAAAGCTAGTAGCATCAACAAAATCTGCAGGAAGAAGCAGGAAATACAGATATCTAGGACTGACCACTGTATGCTTAAGTACCTGGACTTTAGCAACATCCAGAGATATTTAGGAGCCACCTGATGCTAGTGCTGTGGCCAGGCCTTTCTGATATGAAATTCTACAATCTGTTTCTTACAGCTTGCTGTCTTCATTCCTTAAAGCAAGTGTTACACTTGTCAGTTTGCAAACAAAATAACTGCAGTGAAGTTACTACACAAATCAAGAAGACTGAAAAAATTACATCCAGCAAAGGAGATTGCTGTGAAAGAGGCACTCAAAAATAATATAAAGGAAATTAAAACCACTATTTCTAATTATTAATAACTCTAAACTAAAATTACTATCTGCAGGTATATTTCATCAGCATGTCAGAGACTAACCAAAAGCATGAAGAGGTCATAAGTCTACATGAATTCAAGCTGAAAATCTGACTTAGGCTGACTGACTACAGAAATCTGACATTCAGACCAGAATTTCAAGAGATAATCTGGAATAAGTTACTTTGATTTCTGGACAAAGCAGAGGAAGGTTTTTATTATCTCCTTTTGAAGATCATTGTCTGTCCTTAATGTCCAATAAAAGAGGAGGGTAACCAGTCAGGACGCTGCTCTCAAAATACCCAAGAACCACTGCACGTACTGCAAATGCTAGATCACAACAGATTCAAGTATTAAGAGAAATTTTCTTCCAAGCTTGGAGCCACTAATGACAGTCAAAAATAAAAACTAACTCCAAGCTCAAGAACAGATCCACCAGCCACCAAAAACTGCAAGGAGAATAAACAGCAAAGGCAAGGCAACAGTTTCAGAGGTCATCTTTTTTAAATTTTATTTTTCTTGCTGATATTTAAGTAACTGTAAATACTTCAAAGATACAACATTCTCCAGCTACTAGCCTTATTTGGTAGAAGTACATGTGAAATTTATGTAGCATCATTATTACAGCTCCCCCATGCTGACAGAGATCAGGAACAGCAGTGTCACCAGATAAACACTTTATGATACTTGAAGTCATACAGCCACTGACAAGAAGCCATATTCATGTATCCAAAAGAAGGATTGACTTAAATGTTTTAAATTACTTATGCGGGTCGACTGGTACCCAGAAAAGATCATTCTTGGACTGCTTCTTCTATATTTCTATGAGACCAGGAACCTGTATCCCCTCTACTTGCTTTCATGAAACCTCACACAAACATAACTATACTAACACCTGAAGTATGAAAACAGCAACTCACACTCCTTTCTCTAAATGAAGACTTTCTTTCAAAAACATTAACTAGAGAATTTTAGCTTTACAAAGTGGACAGCAAAAAATAAACAAGGCATTCTAAAGGAATGGTAAGTTGTTCTTTGCTTAAACATGCCAAAGTATCATGGAAAGAAACCCACATCCATAAACCAAGGTTACATGAGCAGTTCAAGCAAGCCTACAAATGACAGCGCATAATTTGTTAAGATACCTGAAAACACCACTTTGAGGATAAACATCTTCATAAAAAAAGAACAGCAGCTCTTAGAAGCTAAACAGAGTCCTGAACACAACCACTGCTTAACCCTGCAAATATACTAAGATCTAAAGTGGTCTCCATGAGTGTTTATGTGGCACAGTAAAAACTCTAGGATGGCTTTGCAAACTATACGCATATTTATTCAGTATCATAAGCTGTAGCCTAAGCTTTCAAAACTAATATTCTGATTATGCAAATATCTAAAATAGTACCTCTGCTCAGATCTCTCCTGTGTCCACCTTGTATTAGGGGAGCAGAGTGTAAAAAAATCAGAAAACGCTACACACATGTTCTCTTCCCAGACAGGTTTGGGTTTTTATTAGCATTCCAATTTAACTTAATAAAAAGGCTACAGCTCAATATTAAACACTTACTCTATATCCCATCTCCATCTACTGGTTCGAATGCTACCCCAGAGTTCTTGTAAGCTTCCAGGCAAAGATTAGTATATACTGTACATCCCACTTACCAAATAGTAACTCCGTAATTTCTGCATTGACCTTGTTCCCAGTTCTAGTTAAGAGACCTGAAAGTGGGAACAAGGATCATATAAAAGTTAATGAAACTTTAGTTGGCAAGCAGGACACACAGCATCAAACTAACCTCTACTTCTGAGCTCACAATGCTTATAATGTAGTATCTTGTCCCATGTCAACTGCTCCCTAAACAAAACAGAACTGAAACATCCAGAAGTAATTCACAACACTAGGAGAAATTCCCTTTGGGCCCCTGTTTTAGAAGCAAAAGCTGCACAGCAAAATCACCAAACAAAAAGAAAAACCCCACCAAAAACCACTCAGACAAAACACCTAAAGGTCACACCTAAAACATGCATTACAAGATTGCATGATAAAGAACAGACCACTGGTTTACTTCCATGAATTTTATTAAGCACAGTAAGCATTAAGATACAATTAGGGAAGCAGTCTGCCAAAATACGTCAGTACAGTTTTAGTAAGGTATAGGGTGATCTAAACAGAGTCACAATTAAAATCAGCAGCTTCAGTTGCCAAACACATCATGGAAAATCCGTCAGGTTTATAAAAGATTGATACAAGAAGTTACTGTATATCAGCTTTAGAGGAATCTAAGACACTGGGTTTTGCCAACAATACCTGAGCTGAGAGAAGACACACAAGAACCCTAGGACCATGAGAAGCTGTCCCATATACACATGGGAAAGTCCTTTTACTTCTAGGCTTAGCATTTTAAAGAGCAGCAGATTAACACTTCCTTTCTTTAAAAGCATCACAATAAACAGACTCAAGAGGCTTCTTTCAACTACATTTCCTTAGTAAGACACACAACCTTTTAAGAGCCAGGACAGCATACAAATCACCTCACTTTGAAAACTACTCATGGCTACTAGTACCGGAAACTCAGAGACAAGAGAAAGGTCATCTCTAAAGGCTAACAATTCAAGGTTGATTTATTTCATGCAGTTTAACTTTTAAGATGGCCTCAATTATCTAAGGCAGGCAGAGGCTTTGATACTAGAGCTCATAACACATCCAGAGTCTGATCAAACTGGTTAAGCTGGCCTTGCTGATGAGTCATCTTTTGCTCTTCTTTCTCCAAATAGTCTGGTCAGAAGAGGAAAGCCTCTGGTGTTTTTTGACACTGGCTACAAAGGAGATCTCTGGAAAGAAATCACCTCCTATTTACAGTATTTCAGAATAATTATCTTCTTTACTGAGCAGAGCAATTCCAGAATTTCCAAATTCACAGGACAGCATTCTCCTTAGAAAGACTATGACTGCAGTCAAGTATTGTATCTGACTCCTGTTTTTGCAACACTAAAATTGAAACCAAATCAGACACACTTGCTGGTGATAAAAGAATGAGCACGTAGTATGTGGTCTTTGACAGCTAGATTTTTAATACTACATCTACTACTGAAATAAGATTACTTGTACTAATTATGTTCATTAAGCATTTAGTGACCTAATTGGCTCACATTTTCCATGCTATAGTTTCCATGCTATAGCATGTTCAATATTGTTCTTGAACTCCTTTAGGGGAGGAACTAGGAAATTATTATGAATCCATCATTTCAAACCTTATACATAAATAAGTCTGCTTTTCAAGACCAGACTTAAAACCGTCTTTCAGAACTGCAGATGTCTATATCTATATTCTTCAGTGTTTAATCTCAACCACCAGTCCAGTAACACAGCTGATGAAGACAGGACTGTCAGTCATTTGAAGTAGTATTCAAACATCAGCAGACAACTTACCTGGGCCCATTGCTGTCTTTCCTCTTGGCTGAAACATTGCTTTGTTCTGTTTTTGCACCTCTGTCCATATGCTCACTGGCATTCCTCTCCACAATTTCTCCCTCATCCAATGCCCTGTGCAAACGGTAATTCACCATCTTCAAAACGATAAAGAGAGCTGCTATCACTGGGCAGTAGACAGCTACTATCATCATGGAAGAAGGAAGAGCCTTTAAAAAAAATAAGAAAAAGTTAATGAACACAAGGTCAAGTATCCATAAGAACATTTGATTTTAACAGCTTGTTTCATAAGAAAATATGATCATTCTGAAAGTTAAACCACCTACAGTCAGTCTTTGTGTGAAAATGTTATAAATCTTGCAACACAAAAAAGAAACAGTTGGGCTACCAAAGATACTAAATCACCACAGCATCGTGCTAAATAAACTCGTTTGACTGAAGCTTGAGAACCACATTCAACTCTCATTCTCTTCTTCCAGGCTTTTGCAATGCAAGACATAGACTAGGAAACTTAGAGCTAGCATGTATGACACCCAATATTTTTTTATTAACTGTTATGAGTAAAAAAAGACGGGAAGATTTTAAGCATATGAAAATCCAACCAAGCATGGAGTGAGATCTTGTTTCAGGGCTAGTACACAGCACCAAGTCCATTTCAGAAAAACTTGATGCAAGTTTGACAGCATGGCTGGACGAGAGAAAACCTGCTTAGATACCAAACACCGGTGTTTTGACTTTGCTTGTCAGCTTTCAACAGCTACTGCTGCATGACTTGACAAGACACTGATCAGTCACAAAAGCCAGAATGTTTCCTACTTGCATACATAAAGAGGTTGTTTACACGTGTGACTCACACACTGCATAACAGAACACAACCTGCAAGACCACAGGCAGCAAACATTTGTGCTAGATCATTGTATGCCCATGGAAAGGTGGCCAATGTATATTCTGAAGAAAATTTTTCATCTATATGAAAGGTGGCCAAAAGCCACATAAAAAAATATCTTCAGTCCTGAAGTCAACATTTGAAATTCCACTCAAAGTTTAGACTTGCCATGCAACTTTTGCGGAGGTAAACAAGGCTTTTACAGATCAACCACTTCAGCAATAGGTATTGATAGAGTTGAGCCTGACAGCTATTTAGGAGAAGTGTTCGAAGTACTGGTTACACTTCAGAGTTCACTTCAATGCTTTCATGCTTCTAAAACATGCTTTATTTGTGTTTTTAAATTTTGCCATTTCTCTAGGCAGTGACTAAACAAAATGAGATATTAAGTCTCGGTATTCATCTATAAATAGACGATTTCCTTTACGAAAGCAATAAAAGTTGAGGTTCTGAAATATTTCACCGCACCACTATCCTTTACCCTGCTCATGGTATAGTTTGTGATATACCTCCAAAATATAAAAATACACACAGACATATGACAATCAGAATTAAACATCTGATATCCAGCTTGACTCTTAATGCAGTAAATGAGTAGAACAAATGAACTGCCTTTCTAGACCTCATGGCTGAAGGACAATTCCAGCTCATTGTCGTACCTCCCTACAGAGACCATGGGAAGAGTCATCACCAATAAAAAGGTGACCAGGAACATCTTGCATCAAAAAAATGGTGAGATTAGAAGACAGGGTTTCTATGCACTCTCTAACCAGTGCATAGAAACATTTTGAGTAATTTAAAATTGATTGGCTGACAACATAGCGCAACATTACACAATGTAACAATCACCAACCTAAAATTATTCCCCTGAATCTTAGAAGGATTTTAAGTAGCATAAGCTAACCACAGTAATCAGCTAAACAATTTTAAAGGACTTTACCTGGTCATATAGACCTCTGAATAGAGAGGTCTCCTTTTCTTTTTCTCTACTTATTTTCCCCTTCTGACTCTTTAAGATGTCCCTGGAACTTTGATCACCATGATGACTCTTTGTAACTTAGTAATGCATTCCTCCAAAACAAGTCAAGTCTGACAATCATCATCAACACCTACCTTTCCCTCCAAAACAAGTTAAGTCAACACTGAATATAATATTTGAAGTAGGCCAGGCAAACTAAGCTGAAGTTTCCTAAATCTCATTTTGCATGCTGAGCTGGACAATGTCATGATAAACAGAGTTTAACCCACCAAGCACCAGCTAAGGAGAAGAAAGAGGAAACCAAGCAACTTAAAACTGGCATCAATAAGCCAACAGGATCCACAATGATATGGCAATTCCTACAACCCCTGAAGCCATGCTAGAATGGTTTTCTCAAGAAATGAGGTGCTTTTACTTCCAAAATCTTCAGAGTCAGTTCCCTGCAGGCAAGGCCAGCCCATTAACTTTGAAAAAATGCATGAGCTTCCTGTACCAGCTAGGCAGTCTGCTACTCCATCATACACAGCTTCAAATTCTCTCTCCTTTACAATCCCCAGTGTTCAGAAGCCATTACCAGAAGAGTCAGACTAAAGTTAGATAACAAAAGCTAGAGTTACTCCATAAAAAGACGTGCGTTTATTTTTCTGCCTAGAGAGCTCATCAATTTCTCCCCTCTACTTCGTCAGCAGTGAGGTCACAGTATATCCAGTTTATCTTGCAAAATCTACACATCCGGTTTTTCAAAGGAAAGCTTTAAGAACAAGCATGAGAAAAAAAGCAGAACACCTCATGTAACTTTCAGCAAACCTAACAAGGAATTCAAATTTTTTCCTCACATCCTGTTTTCACAGGATTGCAGAAAAATAATAATAATAAAAAGAAGCTAAGGTAACTGACTACCTTTCCTTCTTCATATTTTTTAGTAGCTGCTCACCTCAGAATAGGGCATATATTCTGGGAACAGAAGGCATTTTAGCTAGCTTCGTCTAGAACACACTCGACACCAAGTATCATGCTCTGGTGCAACACTGCCACTCATGGTACCAGCAATTTGTCTGCAGTACAGCCTCAAGAGGAAACTTACTGCAGCCTAAGCTAAACCACTTGCAACTTCTGTTTTTCTTAACCATACTTAGAAGCACTCAACATAAATTTGGGGTCTTCTCTCCACAAAACAAAGCAAGTTCAAATGAGATTACCGTTTCCAACCGTGCTCAGCATTTTACCACATTTGAGGAGAGACACGTTTCTCACCAGCATCCTGTGTTACGATACCCACCTTCAAGACTGGAATACGAATCTAAGTCATACAAATTTCCCACTAGATTACACCTTAATAATATCAAAATAAGTTCAAATACTGAAGCATTTTAATTGAGCCCAGCACACCAAAACCCTCAGGCTAGAGCTTTTTAGCAGACACCAGTTGGCCAAAAGGCTACAGCTGCAACAGCATTTCAGAGAACACTCCTTTTGACTGCACATTTCTACTCACTTGCACTAGCACCAAAAGAAAACATCCTCCACAGCAGTCATCACAACTGAAGCTTGTACAATATAAAGACCTACACAAAACCATATAAAAACTGTGTACTTTTAAATATGTTCTGTTGAAAACTTCAGTTAGATAATGACTGAACAAACCCAACTATTAGATAAACTCCTACCCAAAATTCTTCCCTGGAATCTTAAAGCAAAGTAGTACTCTCAAATATGGGGGACAGAGGGAAGGACACTGATTTTCTACCACCTTTCCCACGAGTTACCTTCCAAATCTTTCAAGTCAACTTATCAAATGCAAGATATACATATGGACAAAAGCAAAATACAGGAATACATAGTTAAGAAAGACTATCTCTTCTGAAACCTCCTGGCTGTTAAATTAGCTCACTTGTATCACAACACACCTTTTCTAAAAGAGTAGGTAGAAAAAGGTTTAAGCACTCCTAGATTCCAATGGTCAAAATAGAAAGCTCCCACCATTAGTTACAACACTAAAATATTTCCATTCAAACTACAGAAGGTCACTGTACCTCAAATGAATGTTTCCAGCACATGTGTGCCAGGAACCAGAGGGAACTTCATTGAGCACAGGCTGTACAACATCCTTATGAAGAAACTAACATTATATGGATCCTACCTAATCTGATTACCTAATTACCCAGCTTCAGCTAGGCTCCACAGATGTAACAAAAATTCCAGATTATTTTCAAAAAAAGAAATGCATGAAGAAATGCATGTGAACACACTGTGTTTTCAACAGCTAAGTTTTCAAGATCAAACCAGATTGCAAATCCCTATATAGAGGTGTTATAAACTAAACATTAAGAAGTAAGTCATCTTCTAAAAAGACTTAACAGTACAAGTATTTTGAACCCAGTATTTTATAGAAATAGTTTTACTGGAAAAGAGGAAAGATCAGGAAACAACAGACATAGTTTTGTCCTCAATTCTTGTTTATGGACAATCAGAGCCCTTAAGAACTGCCATTATCTGGAAGAAAGTTCAGTTACAAGTTATCTAGGTTTTGACCAAAACCTCAAAGCATACAACCAAAATTTGAGTAGCAAGAAACTAGAAGTGTCTTAGAACAATATGGCACACCAGGGATTGCTATCATGGATTGAATTTCAATTATTTAAAGTCTCAGTTTAAGAAACAGGAGATATTTCAGAAACTTCAGTGGAAAAAACTTCCACGTAAAGCTACATTTATATGACCTACTTCTATATGTACACAAGTCAGGAAATTAAGTGAACTGTTGTCTAAATGAGCTCGACTTTGACAGACAAGTTCTGTAGGTACATATGAGCCCATCACCCCAAGCAAGGTACAGTCCTGGCTGCTCTTCAGTCACTGGCAAAATTCCACAAGTGCCAGAGCCAAGACTTCACCCCCTCATGCGCACGTGGTGGGGCTGAAGCAGCATTCCGACTAGGGGAAGCGCTTTGGCAGCCGCCTCTCTTTCCCCTCCCCCCTGCAACACTGATGCATAACATCAGCCTCTGCATTCAGGGTATTTTTTTCGACTCTACCACTAGATTTTACGAAGTGATTGGACAGCTTCCCCATAGAGAAAACACATTTTCTTCTCCCAGTTTCAATTTTGCATTAGAGTAAAAGCAGGGATCATCAGCTCTCACATCAACAAGCACAGCTGAGTCTGTTACTGAATACAAATACACAAACAGGATAGACTTAACTAGTCTAGAAAGCAGAATTTTTGTACGTGTACTGCCAAGCCACAAATCCAACAACACAGACTCAAGCAGCTTCCCTAAAGCAGGCATATCTTACTCTAGACCTCAGGTCCTTTATTATATACACGCTTATTTTTGCCACATTTCCAACAAGCACTGTTTAAGTGTATAAATACACAAGAAAAAGTATCCAGATTGGCAATTTAGGTAGATTTAAACATACATCCATCATCTTCACACAGGGTACAACACTCACTTGCACGTGTTTAAGCTCAGAAGGTAGATAAGGGACCAAGGAAGAAAGGCTAGTTATTGAATTCTAATGCTAATTTTTTCAGTAGGTTTGTACCACACATTAAATCCATCAACCCTAACAGCACAGGCATACACATACAAAGGAACACACAGATTTATGGCATTACTTGCTGACCACAACCATTAGCAGATTCCATTCTGAAAATACCAGATCAACAAAACAAATGCACAGAAATAAGAGTAGCAATGTTGGGTGCAGTAAGTGCACCTAAACTCCCATATCCTAGTGTGTTCTACTCCTGTTGGAGGTTAAATAACATTTCGGGGGGGGGGGGGGGGTGAAGAATGATTAGCCTACTGTTAAACGCATTCAGCCCTGAGAGCCAGCTACAGGCAAAGTTCTTAGGGGATACTTTTGTCTTTGCTACAAAACAACTTAGAAAAAAACTACAGTTATTGCTGGCCCACTGCATAAAAGTAATGCTATGATCTTGTAATTCTTTACATGGGCAAGTTTTATAAGCAACATAAAACCTGTCAGCAGTCTAAGTCTTTCTATATACCTTGATTTTTTAAACACACGGGGTTGTCTGCCAGCAACAAGTCACTTGAAGCTAGCTTAGAAACTCCCTCCTACACACCAGTGAGCCATGCTCAGAATTCAGATTACAATTACCTAAGACTTTTAAAGCAAGTCTTCTGCTTATTTATGTATGTCCTACAGCAATGCAACAATTATTGCTTTTTATTCTGAAAAAGAGCTTAAGACATGCTAAAGAGCTAAGATGACCAACACAGTTCTGCCTGTTTAGTTTATGTCTAGACAACACTTAAAACCGTAGAGGGTGGAAAGAGGGAAAACAGCCAAATATGATTCAATCTCCTTTAACTTGTGACTAATCTCCCTACTTATTCTCAGGGAAGTTGGCACTTGTTGCATCTTTAACTTGTCCAGAGCTATGAAGCAAGAGAATTTCCCTGACCTCAACAAAACCCAAGGCAGCTTGCTGCTGTCTGTCTTTTCCCTTTACACAGGAAAAAGTGTTTAAGCAACACTGAAGTTTTACCCCCTTGTACGAGTAACTGAGGCTTGCTTACTGCTTTAAGAGCAGTAGGAGACTCAAATGCTGGCCCAGACTTACCGTTTGTCAAAAGACCTATGTGCAATATATATCAGCCTGCTTTCAAAAGTCTCCTGTGCATGCAGGATATAGCTGTTCCAACAGGTGTGCTCAGCTCTCTCAGTAAGGAGTACTAATTAAATAGACTGTTCTCCCAAAACAGAAAAGCAGTACTTTTATTAAAAAAATTGTAGAGCTATACATGAAATCAAAAGGTGTCTCCTCTTCCCATATTCTGCAGAACTTTCAATAGATACTGATTCATAGTTCTCCTACAAAGTATCTGCTTAGTTACAACTTTTATCTAGCTGTTCTCATGTAACTTCAGTTTTAAAAGCAATTTGTCTCAGCCTTTAGGTTCCCTGACAGCAGTCCCTAAGTCTTCCAGCAAAAAGCGTTAGAGCTGCCTTTTCCAAGACACTAATACGAATTTAAAACCATAGAGTTGTAACCTCCTTTTCCATATCAGCTATTTCTTAGTATGAAGTGTCTCATACTGCAACCTTACAAACTGCTTTTAAACAACACAAATGCCTGACCTCAGAGCTCTCAATTTCTGCAACTGCACTTGCATATGATTTTATCGCCAACATTTCATTCACTAACTAAATTTTCACAAGGCAGCTTCTACTTTAGGTTGTCAAAGCATCTGGCAATCCACGTTCTACTTCATATGCACAAAACTGGTCAAAACACACCATTACGATCACATTTTTCTTATTGAAAAAACCCAAAGTAAACAATTAGCATTTCATAAGTTAAACACAGCTTACACAGGGAATAAAACTACTGGCCAACAGGAAACCGCCCCCTTCTCTTGTAACTGATCACACCACTCCTCTATGTGTTCCCAAGTCCAAACGTCAAGAAAGTTTCTAGGTTTAAAGGTTAGTGTTTTAACAGCTTTGGTTGAAGTGTCGGTCACAAAGATATTTAGGACAGGAATTCCCACAAATCAAGTACACTGAAATCTGGACACAAACAAAAAAGCCCGACTAACTTCTTGTCGCTAACATACAATCCAAATACATTGCCAGGCAGCGCACCACGCTACATCCAAATAAAACTTCTAGGTTACGGAACCACATCCCCTCCACCAGACTCAAAAGTCAGAAACTGATACTGCTGCCAGGCAGAAACATTGGCTAAATCTGACAGCTCCTGCAGAAACTGCTTTTTACTGACCTACCAGGAGATCAGCGGCGGAAACTGCCAGAGGTATTTCCATTTTTGAAGTAAACAGAAAAACGAAGGCAAAGCGCCAGCGCCTGTAGCCCCACCGCGCCCCGATGGCGCCCACCTACAGATTCCCAGTAACGAGTCGGTGCTCCCGAAAGGCCGCAGCCCCGATCGGGGGTGCGGGCCCGCTCCCCGCGCAGGGGGAGTCCGGCCCGAGGGCACCGGGGCCGCTCCCGGGGCCGCGCCGCGGGCAGGGGGCGCGCGCGCGGCGGCCCCTCCCGGCCCTCCCCCCCCACTCCGGGCCCCGCAAGGCCCGGCCGACCCCCGGCACAGGCCTGGTCCGCGCTCACCATGTACAGGGTGAAGGGGAAGCCGAGCAGGAAGAGCCACAGGTAGAGGTGCAGCGCGTTGACCCCCGCGCCCTGGTGCGGGTCCTGGTACCAGCCGCCGCTCAGCGCCGCCCACACGCCCTGGCGCAGGATCTGCAGCACCTGGGAGCCCATGGCGGCCCCGCTCCGCCGCGCCGGCCCCGCTCTATCCGCCCTGCGAGCCCGGGCAGAGCCGCGCACCGCCCGCGCTCCGCGACAGCCGCAACCGCCGCCGCCGCCGCCCCAGCAACGCCGCCGCCATCTTATGTCCGGGCCCGGGCCGCCCGCCCGCCCCCGCGCCGCCGACGGACCGGCGGCCCTTGCGGCAGGGGACGCGCGCCGCCGCCGCCGGGGGGCAGCGCTGCGCCTGCGCGCGGCCTGCCCGCAGCCCCGCCCCCGCCCGCCCGGCACGTCCGGCGCAGCGCCCCCTGGTGGCCCGGGTCGGCCCCGAGCGTGGGTCCCGCCCCCACGCCACCCCCCGCTCCCGGCGCTCCCGCCTTCTGAGGGTGGTGTGGGACGCAGCGACACACCCTCGGAAAGGGGTTTTCAATCGAAGAATTACGCAATCAATTAGGTTAGAAAACACTCTGAGATCATCGAGTCCAAGCTATGACCAAACACCATCGTGTATCAACCACAGCATGGCACTATCACATCCAGTCTTTCCTTGAAGGCCTTCGGGCGCGGTGATTCCACCACCACCCTGGGCACCCCATTCCAATGCCCAATCATCCTTTCTGTGAAGAAATTCTTCCTGAGGCCCAAACTAAACCTAAATACTGCAGGCGTTGGTGCAGATGCTCTTCGGCTGGGCTACTGATGCTGTCCCTACCTCAGGCACACCATCTCTAGGCTCACCTCTAAGGAGCCTGGTCTAAGGTCCTTTCCCCTTCAAACCTCCTTGCCCTCTCCCAGGGCCTGACTCCTAGCAAAGTGCTGCATCCTCTCCTCACAGCAGGGCAGGAAGACATTTGTCCAGCATACACTTTTAAAGCTCCAAACTTACAGCAAGATAATAACCTCACCATTTTTTGAGCAGCCCCCCATTTACTCTCAGTACGTAGTGTTACCAAAACCCTGGCACGTCTATCCCCACCACAGGATTTGTTGTAGGTTGCAACACCTAAAAAGCCAGTACCATTAGGGTTTACAGAGAGAAAACAAACAGCAGGCCATGGGAGCACCACAAGTCTCTCACAGATTTAAATTTTGACTTCCACATTCACCTATCTTTATAGGTCACCAGTTCTCATCAAGTGCTGGCTTTTCAAGCTTTCCCCTTAGACATGCACATCCCAAAAGTCACATGCTATTTAGAAAGGGACAGATCAGGGAAGGAGTTTAGACAGTGCTCTCAAAAAGGGACAAGAGGAGTCCTCTTCCTACAAACACAAAGATGGGCTCCAAAGATGAAGAGAGAACTGGAGCATCTCTCAAGGAAAGGCTGAGGAAACTGGGCCTGTTCAGCCTTGAGAAGAGATGTCTGAGAGGGGACATTCATCGTTGTCCATTGTCTCCTGAAGGAGAGCGTCAGAGAAAGGAGCCAGGCTCTTTCTCTGAGGTGCCAAGAAATAGGACAAAAGCAACAGGCAGAAATGCACAGCAAGTTCCAGTGGAACATGAGGAAGAACTTCTTTACTGTGCAGGTCACCACACACTGAAATACATTGTCCAGAGAGGTTGCAGAGTCTCCCTGATTGGCGATGTTCAGGATATGTCTGGATGCAATCCCCTGCCATGTGCTCTAGGAGGTCCCTGATAGAGCAGAGAGGTTGGACAGATGACCCATTGTGGGCATCTCTTCCAACCTGACCCATTTTGTGATGCTGGGTTTCTACTGCAGAAAAACTGCAGGAATGAAATAACCCAAGCACTCAGCCATGACTCATGATGAGCATGCACTTGGGCTGGTATTTTCAAGAGGCTGCATTAATTCCTCAGTCTCCGCTGTCTCCCTGACAGTTAGTGAGCCAATGGCAGCATTTGGCTATTCTTGGAAAACCAGAAGATAGAAATTACTGACTCAAAGCAAATATATTTCATCTATTTTTTGTTTCCCCAGTAAGAAAGTAGGGAGAAGGGATGGACACAAAGCCTCAACCACAATGACTTTCTCCCCAGTATAAAAAATAAACCTTTTTCAGATCGTGCATTTTCAAATACAAAACCAGGAGCAATATTTTACAAAAGAGCATATTTTCACTCTGTCAAACAGGATAGAGATGCTAAAGGAAATAAAGATGGGGGGAAGGCAAAAAAACCAACAGTGAAAAACTACAGAGGATTATCCTGGATGAGGAAGGGGAATTCCCTTTATCCTTTTGCATTAAATGCAAGCATGACGAGCCTTACCAGTATGCTCAGAAAAAAAAATAAAACTGCTTCAACTGCAATATTTGCCAAAATACCATTAAAAACTAAAACTATAAATACAGTTTTAAAAATATGAACTTGTTAGATTGTGTTATCCTTACATATACTTTGATGCTGTGGTGATCAGGATTATGAAGTGTTAGTTCTTTCAGCAGCTGTTGTATCAATGTTACATAAAAGCTGTTCACCTTCACAAAGGGAGGCAAGAGGGATAACATTCATTAATAACATGTCTGGAGGCTACAGTAAATGCTTTGGAAACATTCATGCTCTTGTTTAGGAGCCTTTGATTAAATCTGGACAGATTATCTTCAGCTTCCTAATAATGATTCATATTAAACAGTGCCTCTGTGTAAGAGGCTGAATGCTGTGGAAGCTTCTAGCTGTTTCCCCAGCCCCACTCCTAGAAGTTGTTGGGCCAATGGGCCAGCCATGATGTTACAAAGACTTGGGGAATACTGCATGCAGGGGCAGGGATGTGGAAGTTAAAAACAAACAAACAAACTCCAGAGGAACCAAAACATACATGTTTGTATATATATATATATATATATATATATATATTTTTACGTAAAATATAAGTAAAATTACAGACTCAACCCTGATCCAAAGCAGCATAACCTGGTTCCACACAGATAGCTCTGTTCAAGTGCACGTCATCATGGGACGATCTAGTCCGCATCCAGTAAAATAAGGAAGAGATTATCATGTGCTTGATAGGACAACTAAGATTCCATTGTTTAGCTAATTAAATACAGACAGACTGAAAATATTAGGACACAAGAGGGGAAAATAATATTTTTGGAATCCGTCCATGCCCAAAGGTAAAATTGATAAGTCCAGTTGTGGGTATCATTAACAAAGCAAGAAAAAAGAAATTACTAGCTTTCATGGGGAAACAAGCAATTGGCACCTAGATAGAAAATAAGAGTGGTAGATTCAATCTGCACGTGCCAATGAGTACGGAGCTTATCATCTGCACTCAACTTGAGCCTTACAGTTTTTCTTCAGGATGGGTACAGGAAAAATAGTTTGCTCTAGAAAAAACAGAGCATGACAATTTATTAGGTAAAATACTTAAGAGAGTGGGCATTAAATCAAGTGATTGCAGACCAACCAATGCATGCTATTGCAAGAAGAGGAAGTTAATCAAAACAGTAATAAAATGCTGAAACTTGTCACAAAAATGCTTCAACACATTGCTGTTCCTAAGAATAATATTGCATCATGCTTCGTATGGTTAGAAGTACATTAGTCTCTCATCTTCTCGTTCAGGGGAATGAGGTTCTACACTTCCCTCAAGATAGCTTTCAGGAGATACCCAAAATTACAATTTTTAAATTAATTATCAAGAGAATTACTAAGGTTTATGAGAACCTAACTCATAAGTAGAACAAGAGGTGAAATGAAGTTAAAAAGAATGTTCTGCCTAAACTGGACAAAACTTATTATGTCCAGAAAAAAAGCTTATGGCTTGGAATTCTTTTGTTACAGTAAATCATCACTATACGATACCAAACTGTGAGCAGCTAATAAAACAATCAGAAGAAAACAAGAAAAGCACCAATTTACTTACTTTACAGTTATGAGGGCTAGCATTTCTCTCTGTGTTGGCTAAAGTGTTTATTCTCAGATGAAAACTGACAAACTAGGCCTTGGTGGCTCACTACCAACTTATGTATGTATCTTCCTACCAATCCCTTGACTTGGATCTCAAAATAGGCAGTAGCATTTCAACATGTTTTTGCATGCTGTTGACACAGACTACTCTTTGTGAATGGCATACAGTATCCAAAGCAACAATTTTGGCTCAAGAAAAAAAAAGACAAAAGTCAATTTTGTACATAATTGAACAGCCTAGAAGAAAAGTGCACCTACTTTTTGCTTTTCTGAATAAACAAAAATGAAATATATACTTGATAGGAAGGAATTAAACCTTTGTGTAATTTGATGGCTTGACTTTTTTCCCCCCTACCATTCTCTATAATTGCAACCAAGTTAGAAAATGTTTTATCTGAATTTGAAACACTGTCATAGATACAGTGATGTGCTTCATTCTCTCATCTTATATGAGAATTAAGAAGCAAACTTACTTCCAAGGGTGAGAGAAAGCAGAAAGTCATTCTACAATAATATTTGCTAGCCTAGTTCCACTATAAGATAGCTAATTTTCTTATAATGCCTGTCAGGAAGTTGTTCTAGGTTAACTTTTAATTACAATAGAGTGGTTTTTAACAACTCCAGGACTCAACATGTTGCCATAACATCAGCAACTGATAGCAGCCTATCTGCTATTTGCACAGGTTTTAAACAAAGTTCTAGCATGAACAAGATCATCTCACAGACCCCACTTCATTTCTAGAAATCACACAAGATACAGCCTTGCACATTAAGGGATATTACTATGAAATCACTTCACAAAATCTATCCCTACATATTCACCTGACTCCCAACTGCCTTTAGAGACAACGCAAAAATATGCCTATTCTCTAGTGTTGTAGCACAGAGCAGAAAGGGATCTACAAGCAGGAAGGCTCCATAGCAGGAGACATCCCCTCCATGCTGTGCTGGCAGGCTTACCACAGACATCACACCCAGCAGCCCCAGCTATATAGCAGGCTACTCTCCTCACCCACCTTTATTGCTGAGAGCCACACCACCAATCACACTCCCAGCTCCACCTGTGCTTTCAGGATACACCCTGCCCAGCACCTTGTAGGAAAGGCCAAATTAGTCCCTCTCGGTGTAGGAGAACATCATTCTTACCCTGGCAATAGAAGAAAGGAGAAAAAAGGTTTAGGTTTGGTTTGGTTTTTGTTTGGTTGGGGTTTTTTTCAGCTATCACTGTGACTAATGCTGCTCTTCATATTACCTCACAGTGCTACTGAGGAGGAGATAATTCACTGGGTGGAGGATGCTAATCACTCATCTGCAAACAGCTGAACTGTGGAGTCCACAGCTCCACAAATCCTGTGTTTGCAGTTTCTCTCTGCTGCCTGCTGCACCTTTTGAATATGTACACTGTCTGTGGTTTTCTCAAGACAAAATAAGAAGACCAAAGCGAGAGTCTTTCCGAATAAGAGCACTTACATAAGTTTCTTATTATCAGGGAGTGCTGAAAGGGGAAAACTGTTTAAAATAGATCCACACAGACAAAGAAGTCTCATGACAGCTAATAAAAACAAATTCCTACCAACTTGTTGATAGCAGCTTTCTGTGAGTTGCCACTAGAACAATAGTATCTTCAATTCCATTCCTTTTATTTCATGTTAGAATTTGTATTTATGCATCTTTCTGCTGTACACTTTTAACAGCTATGTAGGCCATAGTCTCCCTATCCTAACTTCTTGCAGCTGCTTCAGCATGGTTGAAAAAATCGGAATAGCTGAATAGTCCCCTTTCTGGAGAAAGAGTGGCATTTTACATGGATTTTCCTCCTAAAAATAGCTCTGTCAGTGCTTCTTACAAGAAAATTGTAAGGGTATCATGCACTTTTACATTAAAGCACCTAATCGTGTGAAATGTGTCCATACAGAAATCACAATGAGAAACGTCATCCATGTCCCAGTGACCGTGAGGTCTCTATGAAAAAGAGGAATTTGCATGAATTGCCTAAAAAAGCCATGGAGATGAAACATAATAAACAAGGCTAAAATTAGACTATCCAAACACTCAGCTGACAGTGTTTTAGCAGCATTTATACCACATTCTTTAAAGTACAGCACAGTGGTGCCTCTCTGTAAGAGATTTCTACCAAACAATGATTTGTGATGTTAGTGGGATAAATTGCAATTTAAGATCTTTGTTTGCAGTTAAACTCTCTGTCTGAACTATTAAGCTCCCACAGTATGATAATGAGCCCCCAAGAGAATCTTCTCAATTTTGAAGGATTTCCTCTCACTTACGGCTCTTCGTAGCCATTTTTCTAAGAAAGTTCAGCCTTTTGAACTGGTTGGTCCCTGCCTAGGAAACAGTTCTGGTTTAAAGTACATTGCCACAGGCAGAATTGCAACATATATTAAATGCCTATCAATTTCAGGGTACTGAAAAGAGGCAAAAATTAGGAACTCTGAGAAGGAAACATGGGCAGAGTTTGGACAATAGTGTTAAGACACCTGGCTTATCAACAGACAACTGTGGAAATCTGTGGAATAACTAGTGGCACTGCAAGGTGAGAGTGTTGACTATAAGTCACAATTTCATGCAATTGCATTCCTTACAAGGATTTGCTTGGGAAAATTAGTTGAGAGGTCCTGCAAGACTTAGCAGTCTCCCTAGAACTTTCTTGGATTTTAAGTTATTCTGAATAATTAGAAAAGTAACTTCATATTTCTGTCTGATTTCAACTCCTTTGCTAACTGTGTATATAAGACTGCTCACTGAATACAGCCTTGTCTGAAGTGGAACATGGCAGTGACTGTGTGCTTTAGTAGGAGGTGTGAAGAATAATTTTGACATTCAAGACTATTGGAAACAGTATGTAATTCATTGCCTTGAGATGGAATGTGGCCATAGTTAACAACCTGAATTTGAGAAAAGAACTGCAGAATCTCAGTTTTAAATCCCTTTTGGAAGGTAGCATCTCTAGTCATACAGTGCTTCAGTGCCAATATAGGTCGGTCACAGAAGAAGCAGTGCTGTTTTTTTAAACAACCAACGTTTAAATTCCCAGGGATGTTGCATGATTTATACTGGCAAGAAATCTCAGCTGCTTCACAAGATCTGCCCATTCCTGTACCCTTCTTTCTGTTCTCTGGAGGTCTCCCAGATAAATACTGGGCAGGTCAGACCTGCTTGGTGTACAAGAACAGATGAAATCATGCCCTGAGGTGTTGTGAATACTCTTTTTTGTATTTGCTTGAATTGGCAGTGCCTGGAGGTATAGTTGACAGATTTCAGAATGTGAAAGTTATTAATCAGGGGTGTGCCCTGAAACACTGCCACTTTATGGTCGATCTAAAATAACTTGTGTTCCAGGAACCCTTTAAAGAGCTATTTAGAAAGAAAACCCATATGAGCTACCCAGTGACTAACATTTGCTGTCCTAGACAATTGTTTCTTTTTCCCTAGGCCATGCTTTCTCTAAGCACAAGCTGAAAAAAGCCATCATCCTACAGTTGCATCGCTTCATGAACTAAATGAAATCAAGCATAAGTACAGCAGAATGATGGAAGCCTGAAGGAGGTGTGATGAGAGCTTTCTTAGAGAGGACATATGGCCTCTAAAGAAAGGGTCTTGCAGCCAGCTGGAGATGGCACAAGTATTGATCAAGGAAACAGCAACAGCAGCAGCAACAAAGGTCTTCTCCTTCTTGTGCTGGCTGAATAGGTTTTTTACAGCCATTCAATGGGCAACTGGTTTTGGCCTACCTCCATAAACAGCCTTCTATGTTAAACTGATGTGAGAGGGAGCTCTTTTGTGTAAAAGAAACCCATAGCTATAGAGAAGCACCTGCACATGTTCAACTTGTCTCTCCTTGCAGCCTCTGTCTTCAGCCAGCTCTCAGCTGTAACCCAGTAAGGCAGTCCCTGTGAACGAAGAGCACACGTACGTGTGTGTATGGGCCCGTGTGTTCATGCACATGCATAGATACACCACAGGTTCTGAGAGAGCATCATTTTTCAGGCAAATCTTCTTTCAGCTGCATGACCTGATAGCCTTCAGCCTCTTCTCACATCAGATTGGGTTTCATTTTTATGTTTATCCTTGTGTCCATGAGATCTGACATCAGAATTCTTTGCCACACAAGTGAAGCCTGATGATACTCATCATGAGCAGTGTCACAATAGCACCAGACTGATTAGAGAACTGTGTGCAGCCAAGAAAAGTGGACTTAGAAGTAGATGAACTCTTTGCAACCCAAAGTTATCTGTTAAGTGGCACTGATACTAATGCATGTTGGTTGGATGTATTTTTTTTAATCTGGATGAAAGCAACCTGCAAAGAAGGTATCCTCAATTGCTTTGTACAGATGTTAATACTGTTACAAACAGAGTGATCTGCTGTGGGTCGTGATGTAAATCATTGGCAAATCCTAGATCTAGCACCTAGATCTCCCAAGTACTGATCCATTAAACAGAGTTATATTTTACATGAACATAGCATCTTCACAAATTGTCACAGCTTCTGCAGTCAGTGTTAGACAAGTGAGTTTTTTCTTGGTTTGGAGACAAGGCAGTGGGATGAAGCTAAGGCTATTCTTTCTCCTATACCTATTAACCCTGTGAGAGTGTTCCCTAGCTCATATCAGGAGCAGACAATGACCAGCACAGAAGTGGTGAAGTTCACGGGTCAGAGAATTGCAGGTGGATGAATTCCAGCTCTCAGCCTGTCTAAAGGGTTTTCTACAAACATTGCTCATTTGTCCATCCCTTCTGTGGAAAACCCCATGGGATACTCTCTCTGAGAAGATGCAAGCCTTTGAAGTGTTTCTTCTTGATCTTTTGCTCAGAAATGAGGGAATTTACCCATCATGGAACAGCCTGTAAATCCCTCATGGCAGATCCTTAGGAATTTTGAGGCATCCAGAGGTGCCTGTATTTCCCAAGACTGCTTTCATTGGTGCCTTGTGCAGCTGCTGTGTTCTTCACTCCAGAATACTGTCCGTATTAATAGCACTAGTCTTGGTGCATTCTTCATTGGTCTGCAGCATGGAAAGATACAGTCAATCCTTTGGGAAATGTTTGATAGACTAAGCAATGAAAAATGATCGGGGAGAAAACTATTCAAAAGCAAAGGAATTAGTTGTAGATGTAGGATGCTGATGATAGTTGTATATTTCTGACCATATCTGCCAGGGAAACATATAATCTTCAGTTTTTTATAGGCCTTTCCAGAACAGTGGTGACTGCAAAATGGTCTGGAAACATTTTTCTGGAGATAAACAATGGAAATGATCTAACATTAAAAATAACCCTAAAGGCAAAAAAATCAGAAACCACTTTGAAACAAAGGAAGGGTGGAGTAAGCAACCCTTTTGGAGAGACTTATACTCTGTTTTGTGCTGCTTACAGAACCCAGAAATGCCAGTGAAGGTTATGTCAGAAATCTGTAAGCCATATGCCTATAGCTATTATGTACAGTGTTCTAAATGTTATAGAGATTAGGGACCCTGTTATAAAATTTACAGCAGCTAAAATTAGTTTTGGAATAATTTATGTTTTTGCTATTGTTTCGGCATGTGCTGTGACATGAAAAGAGGAAGTTTGGTTGCAAATAATATTTTAACCACAAAAAGATATTTTGTTGTAGAATAAGTGTTCCCAAGATTTAATTCACTATTGAGTGCTACATAAATCATAGCAAAAACAGTTTCACTGTGGTAACAACAGAATTGAGTAAAGGTAGCTAAAGTAATTTGACTCTTGGACTGCATTTTGAATTTTTTCAGTGTTAGCTTGTAGCAATACAACTAAATGCTTTCTTGTAAATCCTTAAATGACATATGATGGCAAACAAGCAAAACATTTTAGAATGTTTTTAAAGTCAAAGCTTCAGGTGTAATTTTGAAAGCTCTAGATTGAAAAACACCATTATTTACAACTATTACTTCTACTGACATCAGTAAAACTGTGCATATATCTTCTTTTCTTTTAATGCAGAAAGTGTCTAGGGTCTGAATCTTACAAGTAAACAGTTCTTATAACAGAACTTATCATTATCCATCTTTTCACTGGCCTCCCTTCTGCCTTACTTCTTAGAACTGATCTAAACAACACGTACTTTCTCAAAAAGATTTCTGTGTGACTGGCAGGCCTGTAGGAGCTTCTGTCAGATGCTATTCTCACTAGCTAATTTCGTCTCCTGGTTCTGTGTACCTCATCATATCACAAACTTTGAAACAAGTGCTTAAATTGTCAGATTTGCTCATAAATGCAACAGAGAAATTATGAGGGACTGAGTTTAATGGAGTGATGGATGGATATCAGCTCCAGGCTAGAAATGTTTAGAAGGAGGGGGACTGATGTCTCCAGAAAATCCATCAAATTCAATTAGCTAGAGTGACCTTCAAGGAAATTCTGTAGGAAGTGGCTGCACAGTTTGCATGTGTGGCCTTGTGTAGTCTTCAGGAAAAGGAAAGATTTCATTACTGAAATCTTGTCTTTTATATTAACACTTCATCTTTTCCCCACCAATGAGATAGCAATGGCCACTGTATTTGTGACCCATCTTTCTTTCTAACACTCTCTATACAATATTATGCATCAAAGTGAGGAGGGAGTTAGTCAGTCTTTGAGTGTATAAACCTGAACACCTGTCACATTCTCTGAATCCAGCAGTAGCAGAGCTGAGGGAAAAGACAGAAGTCCTAGATGTGCATGTACAGTTACAATTGAATTAGGACTATTCAAGTGGAAGTTAGTTAACCTGCCTTACCTCCTGCAGAATTTTTAAGAAAAAGAAACAAGATTACATCCAAAATGTGTGTGTTGTTTTCTTTCACTCTTACATCACCCTTAGGATTTGTAACAGCAGCCCAAAGATCTACAGAAAGTTAAAAGGGGTAAACTGGAGAACAGGAAAGATTTGAAATTGACCCCAGTTTCTGAGTGTGAAAGACCTTGTTTGAGGGTGAAGCTGGAGAAAAGTATGGTAAGAGTAGTGTGAAGCATGGACCATAAAAAGCAGTCTTCCAAGGACAAAATGGGTGTTTAGGGGAGCCTGTGGACCTACGTCTTCCAGACTGCCTTGTGTACCTAGATGAGGTTGGTGGTGTTATTCGTAATAAAATGAAGGTGAGTTGATGCTTCTACTGAAGACAACTGTGATACAGTTTCTTGTACATGCTAAGAGATTACTTGATACAGTTCTATTTTCAGTGCTATACTTCTGGCTAGGCTTACTGGTTGTGGGATGTAAGCCGGGCCTGGCAAATTCCCTCCTGGCTGGTGCTAACTTCACCAGATGAAGTGCTCATGAGCGGGATGACTCACACTACCTCATTTCTTCACTATTACGCAACTTGCTCTTTTTTTCCCACAGTAAGGTTTTCTTCCACATTTTGTTCAGTGATTTTTTTTTCCCCTTTCAGTAAAAGCGCCTTCCTTGATCATGATTTAACCCTGAAAGAAGCAATGGAATTCAGTAATGCAACCTGGCAGGGTATCAAATGTCCATTTTCTCAAGAGGAACAGGAAAAAGGTAATAATGGTTTGAGGAACTGGAAAACAAATACGTTCTATGTAGACTACAATTGGTTCATCTAAGCGAACAAAAACAATGAGCTCTGAGCCCTGAGGAAGCAGCGCAAGGCTCCAGCAGGGCCGAAAATAGCCCGGACGAGAATCCCTCCGATTTGAAGCGCGGAGTACCGGAGCCGCTGCGGGGCGGTGGCGGGCGGGACCGCGGGCTCCCGGCGCCCCCCGCAGGGCTCCAGGGGCTTCACCGCCACCGCACCGGGCAAAATTTTAGGTCCTACCGTGGTAACCAGTGGAGCAGGAAGAGTTATGGTCAAGCAATATATACGTGCAAAAATTCGGTCATTCATACACTAACCCATCTTATTCTTACCGGCTCTTTTGGCAGCATAATTTTGAGGGGAAATACGACACCACGAGAAAGAAGGCATGTATCCTTCATAAGTTAGTTATGTTTCATGTTATCTTTTGAAAACTGCTCAGGTACCAATTAAACTCAATGACACTGACCAGTCTGTAGTCTGGGACTGAACTGTCTAGGCTTACTCAATGAGTCACGTTTCGCTTGTCCTTCAAAAGCTTCAGCTGTACAGTGCTGTACAGTGTACTTGATGGTGTGCAGGACCAAGCCCACTAATTAAGACCACCAATTTGAGAAAGAAAATAATGTAAAGAGATAACACAAATTAATTCTGGATTGTAAAGGCAGAGTGCTTGACATGGGTTCAACCCTGTTACATGAAATCCCTGCTCAATGCATGTCTCTGGCTGTCTGTGGATCTGGTGCTGCCAGTAATGAGAGATAGCATCACAATAAAAGCATGATGTGTCTCTCTGCCCACACTTAACTAAAAGATCAAAACAGACTTAGGTTTATTTTCATGTAAGTATGAGGAAATCTCCTTCTCGTTGCCTTATGAATTATAGAATGGATACAGTGTCATATCTGAGCTTAGTCACCAAGCATAGAGTAGACATTGTAAGGGGAAATCAAGACAGAAATTTTTCCAGTAGTCATCCATTTTTTAAAGAGGCTTCTTTAAGTATGCTAAGGATTTAAACTGGGATTGTAAATAAAAGGAAACAGCAGGCAAAGGTCGCCTGTTCTCTCAAGACAATGTGTCAAAAAAATGACAATAAAGACTGAGAGAGAAGAAAAGGCTGTGGGTGGACCTTACTGCATCCTTCTAGTACACAAAAGGGGCTCCAGAAGAGCTGCAGAGGGTCAACTGACAAGGGCAAGTAGTGATAGGAGAAGGGGAATGGCTTTAAACTGACAAAGGGTATGTCTAGATTAGATATTAGGAAGAAATTCTTTAGTAGGAATTTGCTAGGAAAGTGAGGGTGATAAGACACTGGAACAGGTTGTTCAGGGAAGCTGTGGCTGCCCCATCCCTGGAAGTGTTCAGTGCCAGGTGGGACGGGGCCCTGAGTCATCTGGTCTAGTGAAAGATGTCCTTACCCTTGGGACAGGGGACAGGGGGCTTGGAGTGAGTCAGGAGGGTTGGGATGAGATGATCTTTAACGTCTCTTCCAACCCAAGCCATTACATAATTCTATGATAATTACTACTGCACTGACCTAGTTGGTCTTATTTTAGATTGAGGTTTATTATTCTGAATAGTAAGTTAACTCAGTAAATACAAATTAGGGAAAAAATGACATCAGTCTCAATCGACAAAAGGTTTATGCTACTCCAAATGAAAAGGTTATCTATTCTATGTCCATAACTTTATAATGACAGAGTGATGATTTGGGTATGAGGCTCTGATTTGCATATGAATGCTGTTATATAGTGGATGTTGTGTGTCTGTACATTTAGAAATGAAGCTTGCATCTGTATGGTTTGAGCTCAGATGCAGGATTCTTCATTTTTTGTGTTGTCTTTCTGAAGCTATTCAAGAGTGGCTTTGGTGATCTGAAAACTGTCCCAAAGGCTTTGTTTGACAAACTTAAACCCTAAACAAAATACCTTGTTTTACTTCTTGGTTTTGTTATTTCCAAACAAAATCTCATTTGCCCTCACAAACAAGGGAGACTTGGTCGTTCCATGGGCAGAAGGCCTTGAATGGGAGGCGAGGTGCCGGAGGCAGTACAGAGTGCTCCGAGTGAGTGCTGCACCATATGCTGGCCATGACACTGCAGTGTAGTCTGCTGCTGCTTTATTTTTTCACATGAAACATGGAAACAAAGATCAAGGCTATCAGAACCTATAAAGATTTCAGAAACCTGAGAAGTTTTCTGTGGTGTCTTCGCTGAACTCTGGTGAGAGCATTTGCATTGCACTAATCATAGTTCTGCAAATAAGTTAAATATTTGTTCCACACATTTGCGAAACTGTGCCACAATGTTGCCAGTGTGGCAGCATGGTTCTGATATTCCCTTACAGGAGCAGCAACTCAATCTATGACTAATCAAACAAGAGTTGTATATGTGGCTTGGATTGAGGTAATACACAGAGTGCAAATATTAATCATTACTAAGCCAAAGTTAACCATTATTTCTGTTATATGTATATCTTTTAGTGCAGACAGAAATCTCACTTGAAAATGTTCCTTTGTTGTATTTTTCTTAGAGGGATGCAGATGTATGAATGATTCATGTTGCATGTGAAATTATGCTGTGACCTATAATAATAGCCATTGCTATGTTTTGTTATGAAACCAGATCCAAACTATATTTAAAATCCAAGTCTGTCTGTAAAATCTACTGCAAGCTTTCAGATTTTGGCCCAGAATTCCTACTCTCCAGTGTTTTTAGTCTTTTTTTTTTCCAGGTCATCTGTTTTATAGAGAAAGAACATATAGCCATCTGGGAGATTAGCATATATATTTTATGAAGCAGAGTAGAGCTCTCTCTTTACTGACTCAGATGCTAAAGACCCAGATTTGCAGCCTGCCTCCCAGCTAGCACAGCACAGTTCATAAAGCTTCTGTTGCCAGTGGCTTGCCCCTCTCCCTCTCATCAAGAACAAACCTACACTAAAGAGATATTGGCAAAGCAGTACTGTTCTAAATTGGGAGGGGGGGAACAGTCCAGCTTTACAGCCATGTAGAGAAGCAATTTTTAATGATAGAAGAATCCATTTGTCAGTAAAGCTTACATTGTTTGCGTAGAAATTATCAGCAACTGATCGAACAAATCTGGCTACTGGAATGAGATTCATCTCCAGAGTGATATATATGGCTATATCTGGGGATATTGGCATGGAACAGATCTGTGGTATGTCCTCTGAAATGTATAAAAGCCAAATGAGAGTGTTGGGTTAATTTAATATGCAATATAAATTACCACAGGATGTAAAAGGAGTGAGCTGCAATAAGATGTGCCAAAGGGCATCTCTTCAATCTTTTATACTTTCTTACTGTGCTGGTAGAGATGTGCTGTCCTTGTACCTATACTTGGAATTACAGTATGTTTCTAGTACTGTGGTGTAGTTGGACTGTGCCAGCAGTCTTTCCCTTTTTTCAGATATTCCTCTTCCTTCTGTTTTTTAATATTATTCTGATTTTGTTTGGGGTTTTTTTGTTTGTTTTGTTTTGTTTTGTTTTTCCTTTACAGAACACAGATACTAGGAGCCTAGACTGCCAACATTTTGATATCCAGTGTAAATTTATAACGATGCACTGCCAAGTTTTAATAAGTTATAGAGCTGTTAAGTCCAGTGGTAGTCTGCACAAGCCTCTAGAAAACATAGGACAAAAGCTGAGATAATAATCCTAAATTTGTATTAATAATGGTACTGAATAAGCAGAATACTTTCCACTGCTTCTTAAATCAAAGACTGGGAATAGACTGGCCTTTTTGTTTACCCTCTAATAATTCGTTGGTACTTTTAAAATGTAGATGCAAAAAGGAGCCTGAATTAAAAGCTTTGGTTCAAAGTACTCAGTTTGAAGACAGTTTGAACTAAATTCAGAGTATCATCTGCATTTTTCAGGTTAGACTCTTCTTTTGAAACCCATTATAGCAAAATCCATGTCCAAACTTTAAGAAGTACAGAGTGTGTATTCAAATATAGACTTTAAGAACTGGATTTGTTACATCTAGAATCTAATTCACATTATTCAGATCTGCTCAATAATAATGGGAATAGATAAAGTTCTTATCTGTTATCTGCATTTCCTATTAGAAAATGTATAAGAAAAAGCTTTGAATGTAGCGTTTGGGCTAAATGTTCATCAGAAAGGCAGGCACCATTTCAAAAATCTTTCTGTATCTTGCCAATGCTAAAATGTCATCTTTCAAAGACTGCATGCAGACAGTCCTTAACATTCTTTTCATCTACCTTTTGCCAGTTACTGGAATATGAATTTAACATTTACTGACAGTTCTATTTACCTTGATGCTAAGAATAGCCTACCCAATCTGGCCAGATCTTTTCATTCAGAAACCAGTTTCTGACATGGCCAGTAAAAATGCCAAGAGAAGACTGTGAGAGTGGGAAAATCCTATGATGGCTCTTCAGAATATTTCCCTGGACACTCTCCCAGGTCCAGGCACACGTGACAGACTTCCTGAGCCAGTCACACCACTTCTGTAGAAACAAACATATAATCACGGGAAATAAAAAATAAAGAAAAAAATCCAAACAAGAAAAAAAAAAAAAAAAAAAAAGAAGAAGAAGAAGAAGAAGGAAGGTGTCTTTTGAGAAGCAAAGCTGTGTACTTTGATATCAAGGCATTCCACAAGATGGCAGGGTTCTGTCTTGGCAGGTCACTACAGCAGGCAACCTGAGACTCTACAGTAGCAGTTTTTTCCTATCATAGTTTACACCATCAGTAATACAACTCCCCACTTTAAGTCTATCAGTGCTCTATAGCAGTGATCAAAATAAGTGGCAAACAGCTGAAAGACCAGAGGCCTGTATTTTCTTATGTCTCACTCACTCATTTTCTTATATTACAATATTTAAAGCACCAAATTCACGTAAAGCATAATTTCTCACTGTGTGAATTGAAGAAATAATTGTTTTTCTACATAAAATTAGACAGAAAATTATTGCATGAAACTGCAATTACTTTAACTAGGAATATTAACAGCAGTCCTTCACATTCCATCTCAGTCATCTGTTACTTGAACTCCAAAAACCATTAATACAATTATTTGTTACCCCTTGTCTTCATGATCAAGACAAGGTAACCTAAAGATGAGATGTTGGTGAAAAAGCTGGGTGGCTGTCCCTTCCACCTGTTCTGCTTCCTTGTGCTGGCTTTAACGTCTGTGTGTACAGTCCTAATGCAAGTCAGATCAACGTGAAAAGCTGATTGAAAACTAGCTGCTTTTACTCAGAGGCTTAGCTTTCAGCTAGACAAATGAGCTGCAATGACTCCACAGGCACACAGTCACTACTGTTGCAATCAGGAAAGCAGGTCAAGCATGTGACAAGGGGCAGGAAAGTCCCTTTCAGCAACAGAGTGGTATTGGATAAGCTTACACTAATTGTGAAAACACACCCTTAAGTAACAAAGGAATAGTGGAGAGGATGCATCCTCAGTTCTGCCCTCGCTGACAAGAGGCAATGGAGAGAGAGGAGAAAACCTAAAGCTCAGTTCTTCGACAAGTTCAGTTGAAAACTTGTGCTGGTGCCGTCCCTAAATCTTGCATGCATCACAGTGAAACATTAGTTTTGACCTCAACTAGACATGTTTTGCTCTCTATTTGGAAAATAAGGCTACTAATATGCCAGCTCTTTCTAGACCATGTTTGTTTGGTTTCTGTGAGAAATAAAGGCTCTGAAGTTTGGGGAAAAAAAGAGAGAAAATAGAATAATCATAGTTCCCAGTAGGGTTCTCTGCAATACTTTTTACTAAGGTTCAGTTGAGTGTATTCCCAGAGTAATTTCAAGTGAATTCAAATATTTTACAATGATAAAGATTTTGAATTAACTTAAGATCTTTATCATTCTGTTAAAAGCCTAAACCCTGGCGCTCCCTATAAAGGTGCTACAGCATAATGCTAATGCAAGGATAGATAAATAGACAAAACCCTAATGCACAAAATTTAAGAATTACTAGCAGCTACTCTGTACATACACCAAACTAAAGGCTTCAGTCGGGGATGGAGGAATCTTTTAAAAATCCATCTTGCAGAGAAGAATTGTGTAATTGCATTTACTGAGCACTACAGAATAACTAAGCTCTACATTTTTTTCTATAAGTGGGAAGACTTCAGGTGCAGTCAGGGTACTTGGGCTTCTCGTTTGGTATGAATGGGCTTTGTTATGATGAAGCATGAACAGAGAATTTTCACTTCCAGTTTTAGCACTGAAATTCAAATGAAGATTAAAAAAAAAAAAAAAGGAGTGGAGTGAAATGCAAAGAAAATCTCCCAGTAATATCACTAAGTGCGAACAAATTTCACTGACAAGATCTGGTGTCTTCACAAGCTATGAAAACCCTGGTAGAAGGGAGAAGGAATTTGGATTTTCAGGACCGAATCACGAACCTACATGCTGATTGCAAGAGTGAAAATAAATTCTGTTAATTTTTAATAAAGGCATTCAGCAGGGATATACCCACGATAACCTGGTGTAGAAACCATCTAACACCCGTGCTTAAGTGCGGACCGGTTATGGAACACCATAGCCTAACAGAAAAGAGGGACTTTGTCCGGTTTCGGGCCCAAGCCCGCGCCCCGGCCCGGCGGGGCAGCGCCGGTCCCCGCGGGGGCGGGGGACACCGAGCCCGGGGGCGGCGGAGGCCGGGCAGGTGTGCGCCGCCGCCGCCCGCCACCAGGTGGCGCCCGCCCGCTCCGCCCTCGGGCCGCCCCACCCCGCCCTTGGCCCGTGTCATGCCCCTTTCCCCGGCCAATGAGAAGCGGCGGGGAAGGCGGAGCTCGGAGCGCACGGCCCAATGGGAAGCGAGAGCTGACCAGGCGGGGGCCAATCGGGGGCACACCGGTGAGTGCCCGACTCCCGGGGCCGGGGGCCGGGCGGGGAGGGGGCGTGGCCAAGGGGGCGCGTGCCCTCAATCAGGTGAGGGCGGTGCTGACGGGCGGCGGCGGCGGCCAATGGCCGCGCGGGGGCGGGGCCCGCCCTGCCCTCCCCTCGCTCCGCCGAAGCTGCCAGAGAGTCAGGTGGCTCCGGGATGCGCGGCGGCGGCAGGAGGCGGAGGCGGGCGCGGAGCAGGCGGCGGATGGCGGGGATGTGGCGGCTCCTCCAAGGGACACGCTGCCTGGTCTCGCCCCTGCCCGCGCTGGGCTGAGGCGGCCCCGCGCCGGGAAGTCCCGGCAGCGGCGGCGGCACCTGGTGCCGGCGGGCGCTGGGCCGCATGAACAATAGGCGGCGGTCCCGGCCCCGCCGCCCCCCGCAGCGCCCGGCTGCCGCGGGCGCCTCCCCCTATGGAGCAGCCTCGCCATGGAGCCCCTCACCGAGCTCAGCCAGGAGGGCGCGGGCGGCGGGGAGCCGCCGGGCGACGAGCCGCTCTGGACCGCTGTCTTCGAATACGAGGCGTGCGGCGAGGACGAGCTGAGCCTGCGGCCGGGGGACGTGGTGCAGGTGCTGTCCCGGGACTCGCACGTGTCCGGCGACGAGGGCTGGTGGACGGGCAAGATCGACCAGCGCGTCGGCATCTTCCCCAGCAACTACGTGAGCAGCGGCGTGCAGGGGGGCGGCCCGGAGCTGCGCACCCGATACCCGCCGCCCCCCGCCATACAGCGTAAGGGAGCCCGGGCTCGGGGCGGGGGGCTCGGCGCGGCCCCTCCGCCGGGAAGGGAGGGAGCCAGGGGAGAGGCCCGGTCCTGCCCCCCTATCGCGGACTTGGGATGGGTATGGGAGGGGGGACGAGACCGGCAGAACTGCCGAGGTTGTGAGGGGAGCCGAGGCTCGGCCCTCCCGATGTCCCTGAAGGGAGGCCTGGCCCGGTCCCACTGGCCCGGCCCTTCCGTGGGTCCTGCTGGAAGGCAGTGCCGCTGCTGAGGGGGAAGGGAAGGCCCATCCCGGTGGCGAACGGCTATGGCAGGCTGCGGGCCCAGCCGGCGGCGGGGCGGGCCTGCGATGGCCTTCGCCGGCGAGCGGAGGGGCTACGGCGTCTCAGCCCCCCCGCCCTGGGGCCGCCCCAGGCCCCCGGTGTGTTCCCTTTCCCACCCGCGGAGGTATTCCTGCTGCTCCAGTGCTCTTATGTCTTCCAGGCTAGCGCGCCGCTCCCTGGGAGGCAGAGCCTCGCTCAGTGTGTTAGCGTTTCAGCAACGCCGGCAGCGGTTTCCTATTGTTAAGACCTGTGTTTCCAGGGGCTGATAAATTTTCATCAAGCGACAGAATCTTAGCGGCTGGGCAGTGGTGGAGTCACCAGGGCTCTGGTCATTCAGCCTTTAAGAATATTCTTAAAGAAAGGTTGCTGGGAGGGAAGCAGTTGTTTTCTGAAGTGTTGATTCACTGCTAATACTTGTTAAGTATTAATCTACTTACTAATCAAAAGCTTATTATTTCTAACTGAAAAATTCCGAAGTTGACTTGTGTTACCAGGTTCCTCTGCTGTCTTACAAATTCTGTCTTAAAATACCTGTGAATGAGTTGTATCCTTGCTTGGATATTTGGGCCTGCCTGAGGATCACTTGACTATGTTGTGATGCTGAAGGCACTGAGGAATTGGTTTGTTTCCCTGAATTTCAGTGCAGTTTCGAAGCCTTTGTTGTAAATGGAGAATAGGGCTGTTTCATCTCTACATTTTTTTAGTCACTGTGTACAATTGTGGAAAGAGAAACAGCATGGAATGTCTTTCTAGATCCTGTTTATCTGTCACTATTGACAATTCAGGCACGGATGCTTTTTTTGGAGGGGTAGAGAAAAATCTTCAGGCTGGTAGGCTTTTCTAGAAAGTAAAGCAGTGAAAAGATGCTTTGACCTATCTAGGCCATATCTCTAAGGAATACAACTAATAGCTTTTTTTTCTTACTTTGTATTCTGCTTGAAAGCGTTTAGGTAAAACTCAGGAATTTGTAGCATTGCCCTTGGGCTTGTGAAAGGACTAGGTGCTGTTCCTTTCTTTCATGCTGCAAGAGCATTGGTAAGTTACTTTTCCCCACACAGAAAAAGCTGTGAATGAATGAATGTTTGGTTTTGCTTTTGAGATACCTAAGAGAACCATTTCCATAGAACTTTTTGAACCCTCAGCTCCCATCCTGTTGAGTGTTCAAGTTCAGGCTTTGTAACTGTGGATTCTTCTGTTTTGCTGCCTCTTCTATGGTTTGATAGTTCACAAACAGTTGTGGAGTTCTACCTTCCCCGTTCTTCTTTGCCTTGCTCTTACCATGCCCCAACAGAGCTACACTACTGCTCTTCTGTCAAGTCACTGACCATATGTTCATGAGAAAGTAGAATTTATTGCCCTGCAGAGGTTTGTATAATGCTTAAGGAGTATGGGGTTTTTTAAAAGAAACAATGCAGTTTGGACAGTGGGTTAAAGTTGGTTGCCATTGAATTGGATTCTCAAGTTGAGTATTAGAAATCCTTTGCAAGGAACGCTATTCACTTTTAGAGCTGATATGTTTGTTTGATAGCTGTTTGGAATAGGAATCACCATCTACTGTTTAATACTTCATAGTCCAGTAAGTCCAGTTTTGCAGGAGTGATGCAAAGTGTTGTTCTGAACATGCATCTCAGCACAGAACCTATTTTTACTTGCTTTCCTAAAGTTTATCTATATATTTAATGAAAATTTGGGATTATAAGTCTTAGAGATTCTACTTACACTAAGAGCTGTACTAGTTTAGCTGTTAATTTTAGCCATCCATGGTAGTGTGCTTGAATCTTGCTTTGGTGAGGATACCACAAATCATAAAAGTAGCCTGTAAAGGCTGTCAGGAGTGGGCCAACTTGAGGGACTCTCATCTGTGATGTGGTCTCTTACACACTTCAGACTGAATTGAACAGTTTAATCATATGTCTAGTAAGGGCTGATTAAACAGCACCTACTTTGCAGTTGTCAACATGGCCACTGGTTCGTGGTGTACAGGCTCTGTAATTCCTTACCAATCCACAGAGGAATGAGAGTACTTCAGTTCTTGGATTCTGTACAGTCCTGCACAACACATCTGCCAAATGGCACCAGTTAGTGTGCTTAGAAATGTGAAGAAAAACAAGTGTTTTGTGCCCTGCTGTAGCTCTATAACTTAAACTATGGAAATGAATAAACTAATTCAGCAGAAAATACCTTTAAAAAACCCTAACCAAAAGGTTTTTTAAAAATGAGTATTTTTTTCTGAAGAGCGTACCCACAAGGGTGAGCTGGCCAGTTTGCCTTATCGAAATATACATTTTCAAACTAATCTAAGGTCATACTTCCAGATAAAAGAACATTCAATGTCATGTATTAGATTTCATGTGGAAGCTGAAGTCTCTCGGTTTTACTTCCCAGCCCTATTAATTTGTGCCTCCAGCAGCGATGTGCTTTTTCTGATGGAAAATGGGTGGTGGCACACAAAGTGTTCCACTTTCCGGCCCTTCGGTTTCCTTTGCTCATCTTGTTTTCCTGCCTGCCACCTTCCTGTCACGCTTCTCCATCCAGCATCGGGACGGATGGGAGGAGGAGGAAGGCCGGGGCGCTTCCCGCGGGGCTGTCCCGTCTCGTCCCGTTCCCGTCGCGTCCCCGCTGCCGCCGGAGCTGTCCCTTCAGCACCTGCGGGCCAGCGGACGGCTCGCTCGGCGCCTCGTTGATGTCCTGTTAATCCGTGCAATGCCCGAGCGGAACACCCGCTGTGAACAGCACCTGAAGGCTGTCTGTCCGGAGTTGGCAGGGCAGGCAGTCATCCTGGCGGTGTGGGGTGCGTGTTTGTTCATTTTCAGTCTTTTAACTGACCTTGTCCCTAGGAGTGGGTAATTGAGGATTGGCGGTGCTGAAATTCTATTGACAGAAGAGACAGGACTCAACATCTGATTTTCTTTAGGTCTTTTATTAGTGAGAAATACAAGAGTGACTCTTCGTGTATTCTCAGTGATAGGGTAGTCTCACATCTGGAGTTATTGTCATTACAGTCTTGTTCTAAAATGTCAGTGTTTCTAGTCAGGATCTATTCTTTTCATGTTTTCTAGTAATCTCTGCCTCAAGCATTTGAGCACCAAGGTTGCTGGTGTAGGACTGAAATATTTTTGTTGTGCAGATCCTTGAAGCTCAGAGTGTTACCCAAAATATGTGTTCACAGTAGCAGAAAAATAAATTCTCTGTGTTCTGGACTGGAAGGGACCTCTTCTCCTTCTGGCAGACTTTCTTGGTCAGTTTTCTATCTTGTTTCCCATTAATCTTTTGTTCATGGAACACTAGGAAAAGCAGCAAAGGCATCCTTATTAGACTAACTCATAGGTTTGACTAACTTACAAAAGTAAGCCAACTTCTAAAAATCATGTTCAGGAAAGGTAGAGCTCAGACAAAATAAAAGCTTGCAGTTGTGGACAGAAGAGTTTGTATTAACTCCATACAGTTTTGTGACAAAGTTTTGTACTATAGACTTATACATAGCAAAGGCATTTGATTGGAATAAGGAGGCTAGTTTCTTTAAGTGGGATCTAACCTGCTCCCTTACAAACTTAATTTCCTTTCTACTAGACAAAGCAGGGGAACCCTGTCAGATTTGGCATTTCAAATGCAGGAAAGTATTAAAAGACTTGGTGACTTTTTGTTTAAATCTTGCATTATTCTTTCTTTAAAGAGTATTCTTTCTTTAAAGCTTTTTAAAATTTCATTGACTGTAATTGGTAGCCATGCAAATGTCAGGCAGAGTAACAACAGTGGTAACCTACCACTGCTGTAAATTTAGCTGTGTCAACTTGTTTTCATTGGTCAGTATGTGGAATTTTCATTCTACATTAGTCAGTATTGGATGGGTTCTTTTGGCCACCCATGTAAACTGTGTTTAGTGTACAGTTGTACAAGATACATTTTCTTATTGCTTTTGCTTCAGGTGCAATTTGCAATTCAGGTGCTGAATTGAGGCAGCTGCATCTGTAGACTTTTTTCCTATATGCTATATGATTCCAATTAGCTACAAGTCACTGTGTCAGCCTCTAAAGTATAGCTGTCAGTGTGTGGGAATAGGAAGTTTTTGTAACAAAAATGCAGTACGCATTAATCAAGAAATGTTTTTTCTTATTGCCTGCTCTGCACACTCAGTATGTGGTTTGATCCATCTGTTTGTCACACTGTTGTCGGTAACGTCAGAACTGGTTAACAGATCTCTTGTGGGGAACAAATCTGCAAAGCCTGGAGAGGTGTGGGAGAGGAAGTGTGATTTGGGAAGGACTAAAAGATTGTTATGGCAGTTCAACAAGAGACATTCAGATAAGGGACAAATGGAGAAGCAGATGCATTTTGTGTTGTTTTAGCTATTTTACATTAAGCACTGTGTTGTGAACACAGCAAAGATTAGTTGGTGAGTGTGTTTTTCATTTTCAGAGTCTTGTGCTGTCACTGAGAGGTTATCCTTAAGGGGGGTAGGGGCAGGGGCATCAGTATTATAAGGGTTTAACTGTGGTAAGAGGAGGCTGTTATATTGTTTTACCATTTACAGTGTGTACTTCAGACTGGTTTTATGAGGCTGCAAGGTCTGTTTTACCTTACTATTTGGCACTAAAAGGTTGTCAGAAAGGCCACTGCTTTCCTTCGTATTGTTTTGGAGTGAAAATTGGCCCTTCCTCCAAGGGCAAGGGTGGGATTGGCCAGCATGGAACCTCAGCTGATATACAGGCTGCATAGTTGCTAAATGCTTACATCTTTTTTTTTTCCTCTTTCCCTAGTCCTAGAGATCGACTTCTCAGAGCTTGTTCTGGAAGAAATCATTGGCATAGGGGGCTTCGGCAAAGTGTATCGAGCTGTATGGGTAGGAGATGAGGTTGCTGTCAAGGCAGCTCGCTATGACCCTGATGAGGACATCAGCCAGACCATTGAGAATGTTCGCCAAGAGGCCAAGCTCTTTGCAATGTTAAAACATCCCAACATCATTGCCCTCAGGGGCGTGTGTTTGAAGGAACCCAATCTTTGCCTGATCATGGAGTTTGCCCGCGGAGGATCGCTCAATAGGGTGTTGTCTGGCAAAAGGATACCTCCTGACATACTGGTGAACTGGGCAGTGCAGATTGCCAGGGGAATGAACTACCTGCACGAGGAAGCAATTGTTCCCATAATTCACCGTGACCTCAAGTCCAGCAACAGTAAGTGTTACACAGTGAACAGTCAGGGTGCTGGGATATGGTTTTGGGGAAAAAAATCATACAAAGTAAAGAGGGGAGTAATGTTAATTTAGTGATCCTTTCTTGTGAACCACTGTATCCTCTAATTCAATCCCAGAAGGGTTTATTTTTATACAGTATGGTGCTTCAGATCACAGGAAACATGTAAATGCTTTCACTCTGTAGAAGCAACTTAAATGATTGGATGCAAAAGCAACTGTGAATGAAGCATGCTTTGTTAGTAGTTCATATTCATATAGTATCTAGGTTTTATTGGCATTTCAACAGACTTCTATGTTAAAAAGCCTTATTGAACTTAAAATGTGTGTTATTCTTCCACTTTTTGGAAGAATAAATGCTTCTTTGTAAAGGTAAATGTTCCTAAGCTTTCTTTGTACTTACTAGATTTTGCTATACAGATGAGATTCAAGCCTGTTTTCCTTATGGGAGATTTAACCTATCCCAGCTGAAACTGGATCTTCTCTTTATCCATCGTAGAGCTGGTGTTGACAGAAACATTAACTCATGTGAATAAAATGTCCTTGTACACACAGGACTTCAGCTGATATTTGTGGTGCTTTACATGATGCACCTCACCCATTAATGAGAGCAAGGGGGACTGAACTTTGGTAGTTAGGATTGTGGAAATCACAGTGATTTCAGCTGTTCTGTAATACTGGCATGTCTTGGTTGGGTGTTGTTCTCGTAGTGTGTCTCTTTCCACAAACTTTAATTTTTCAAAGTCAAATGAATACGTAGAACATTATTTATGAGTGTGGGAGCAAAGTGCTGCAATGGTTTAAAGATCATCATCTCATTTCCTGATGCCTGTATGCAGCCTTTCTCTCTGCTTGTCTGTGTCTAGATGGCAGGAGCAAAAACAGACCTGCATGTTGGCTGTGGTGGTTTGTAGGTTAGTATGAACTCATTGTCATTTATGGCTTGAGTTAATAAGAAGCTCTATGAACTGGTTGGCTAGGATGCAGGCATGTGTTCCCTTTTGCTTTGAGGGCAGAGATATTAGTGAAGAGATGAGAATTTTAGTATCTTAAACAGATTTACTAGCACTAGCATTAACCATTGCAATCCTGTAAATTTCCCGGTCTTGCAGTATCTTCCTGTTCTTTTGGCCTCAAATGTTTTGGCCATGAATTCACTTAGTTGGTTGTGAAGGAGGAAAAAAAGTATTATTAGTTCTTGTTAGTGAGTTTGCAAATAGGAACTATAAAAGCCTTGAAGTTCATTTCTACAGTATTGTTCTTATGGTAACAGAGTTTCCCATTTTGTTAGCGTAAGGCAATCTTAATGGCAATAAAGATTTCCTGATATCTAAACCCTTCCCTTAGAGATGGCAAATATATGGGCATGTTGATAAATGCTGTAAAATTAAGGAATGATTTGCTTAATTAATGAATGACTGGCTGCATCTGTGAATAAGAGATAATTGCCTTTCAGTGTTGTGCCTTTCTTCCTTACCTAAGAAAATACTTACTTGCTTATTTGGCTAACAGGCCATTAAGATTTCCTTGCTAAATACTAGTTGAACATTTTTGAGGTTTAGAATGAAAGTTGTTTCTAAGATAAAAAACTGTTAGCTTCTAGTACTTCACTGTTTTATTCAGACCAGAGACTTCTAGTTGTAAAAGCGAAAAGCATCAAGAGAACCAGCCCAACCAGGGGGACACCCAGTGCACATTGTTACCATCCAAACAGATATGGATGCTAGAAAACATCTGGACTGTCACCAGCAAGAATAAATGTCTCTTGTCACAATGAATCAGCAGAGTGTAATTGTGCTGTACTGTAAATGGTCAGTGAGAAGTTGCTACAGGTGTAAATATAATTTCCCTCATTTGGAGGAAGCAATAGTAAAGAAAGAGGAAGAATGAGTGGGAATGCCTCTGAAAGGATTCAGAGATGTTCTGTGTTTGAAGGGGAAAGATAGAGAATTTACATGGTTGTCATGACCAAGATAGCATCAGATCTAGTAGAGAAATGATGGGTATCAGAAAATTCTGTCCCAGAAAAAGCTGGAGCAAGCAGTAGTACATTTGGGAAATTAAACAAATGTAGGAGCTAGTACTAGTGGAAAGGACTTAAGATATTTTAAGGAAAAAATATTGGTTTGTTTTTCTCTTTTGAAATAAGATAAATTAGTAACCTCGGGTATATGCTTGACATATTGCAACAGCTGTTTATTAAACAAAATGGAGTTCTTCATTCTGTGCTGTGTGGTTGAAGATAAATTTAAAAAAATATATGCTATTTTAAACGTTTGAAATAAATGTTCTTTTCTGAGTGTATCCACAGTGCTAGCATCATAAATATTAGATAATGACAATGGTGGAGCTTTTTTGTGGGAATAAGGGATTGTAGAATAAACAACATTGAGCTGCCTAAGTCATGTCTTTCTTGATTACTCTCTCACTGCTTTGCTGAGATCCCTTTTCTCTTATATATAATAAGCACCTTGGAAATTTCTCTGCTCTGTTTCCTGTGGAAAGCTTTTTACTAGTCTTTTAAAGATTAGTAGACTAAGTATATTGTTGCATCCTGATTAGTATATAGCTTGCATTTTGTCTGTTTTTCTGATAAACTTAGTTTTCCCAATTACTGTGGATAACGGAGAGCAGGTTATCTTGTTAGCTTTGTGCCTGTAGAATTACAAGCTTGTAGCATTTTCTTTGCACAAGTTACCACCCACCAGGTGACAGGCAGTGATGTGTCTGTGGTGAGGAAAGAGCTTCTGCTTGCTGGAACTTGGAAATGATTCTTGCAGATGCATTTCTTACATGTACTCAACATCTACAAGTGCTGTAGAGCTGTCATGGGAGCATCAGCTGTGTTGGATCTACTGATTGGTACTGCCTATGTTGAGTAATAGATTGAGATTCTTTCACATCTCATCTTGCCTTCAAGCACCAGCTGGGATGTACACTGTGCATCTGAAGCTGCAGGATGAGTTAGTCTGGGAGCTAGGGAACAAGATTGGGGAGTGGGAAAGAGCAGAGTTGCCTTATTTAAAATCGATTTTTTTCTACTGGAATAGAAGAAAATCAGAGAATGCCTTGTTGTCAGATGTCTGCTTGTATTTAGGCAGGCATAAGGACGGTACTTCATGATGAATATTTTAAGCAGGTCACATTACATTCTGAACATATTAAGTGGGCACCCTAATAAAAGTCTGAGAAATTACCTGCTTATATAAGGATTTGGGAAAAAAAATCCTTTTTGATATAAATTAGTGCAATTCAGTGAAATCAGATAGTATGTACCAAAATAATGCTCAGAATAGTTGTCAACATTTCTGGTAGTATATTTAAAGAACATAGGGTTTTGATTACTTGGGGAGATAAGTTCAGTTTAGTTCATCTGACCTGAACTTCAGATGATTATTTGATTCCAGGAGGTGTCTCTTTCTTCCTCATCAAAAAGCACTCCAAATCAATTGTCTGTTACCCATATTTTTTGGTTAAAAGAAGGAAATTTTTTCTGTTCTATAGTTTTCCTTTTTTTTTTTCTTCTTTACATTTTCATAACTTTACATTTAGTGCTAATACATTTAGAGTATTAGGAGAAGTGCTCTGTATGTTTAGTACCATGTTTGAGGAAGATTTATTGTAAATCTTTGGGGTTCTGAGGGCTGCCTGTTTTACTACTTTGGAGATGCAATCAGGAAGTGAGTACAGAAAGGTCTTTATGAATTGTAATGAATTGAGAATTGTACAGAATGAATTGTACACCTGTGATTTAGTTTTAGAGACCCTGAAATTATTTTGTTGAGTCTGAGTTCAGCTATCAGTAAGTCTGGTAGACAAGTGTTCTGATGGCATTACTAACTCATATGTCAGTCATATAACTACATGAGAGAAAAAAGATAATTTAGGAAACTATTTGGTTCTGCTGTGAGAAGATAAGTATTTTTCTTTTTGTTTTGGGCATTTGATTTAAGGGATTCAAGTTATTCCATATGAATATTAATAATATTAATAATATGGAATAATTAATATTCCATATTAATCTTATTAATCTGACAGAATCCTCAGTGGCTGCTGCTGCCTCTCTTTACGTGGTGATATTTCCAACCTTTCCTTCTTCAGCTGTACATTGGTGAGCCATTGAGCATATGTTACAGAATTCTTAGTAGGGCTTTCCCAGTGTGAAAGCACCTAAATAGTCTAAATGCTGAACTATAGCAAAAAAAAAGGCAACTAGCCCACTGAAGTCAACATCATTTCTCTTAGAATAGCTCTAGAGAGTTTCCCTTTCTTTTATCTCTCATCTGTGATTCAAGTCTTATTTCTGGCCAGAGAAAAGTGCTTGGCATATAATGCTTAGGATCAAAAAGGGACAGTCTTGTTGGTTTTAGTGAAGTATTGTAAATAATGAAGTTGGTCCTGTTTGTCTGTCAATGTTAGATATGCCAGCATTGCTGTAGGAATAAAGCAAATTAACTAATACTGTGGAGATCTAGCAAAAGCATATTTGATTTTTTTTACTGTCTCAGCAAAATGTGTTTGTTATTTGCACTACATTGAAAGATTTTGCTGAGGGTGTTCATGCCAGTTAGCAAAGTGCTTTTTAAAAGTCACCATGGTTGTGTTCCTCAAAGTGGTACAGAAGATTAGCAGCAAAGTGACATTGCCAAGGTAAAAGAAAGAGGAAAGGGCAGAGGTCAAAATAAACCCCAAGAATTCTGATTCAGCCAAGTCAGTAGTTCTTCCTCTCAGGTTATTTGAAGTCTTTACCTATCCTACTTTTTGGACCACCAAAGCTATAGCTTTGCTTATTTAATGTAGTTAAGCCTTTATCTGTTCATAAAGATGCCAGTAGAGCTGACTTTCCCCATGGTCTATGGATAGTTGTTCCTAGGACTTAAAATATTCCTTGTTTTTTTTTTATTTTAGTCCAGTCATAGCTGACACTCTTCTGGTGGTCTTTTCAGAGAAGGAAAAGTACTTGTAAATCTCTTCCTCTGTCTGGCAAGGGTGTAGAAGAGAACTCTTCCAGGGTCTGCTGAATGTATGTTGGCAGAACAGTTTGCAAGTCTGCACTGTTATTATTGCTGCTTCTGGTACTCCAGTGTAATTTGCTGACTAACCCTCCAGTGTTGTACCTTCTATCAGAATGGATTTCCTTTGTCAGTGCAATTAAATGACTGAGTAATGCTTCATGCAGAATCTAGTGAAGCTATTTCAGTGATATCTGAACGCTTTTCACTGGGTGAATAACTGATCTGGCCTTAGTTGGGTAGTCCCTTGGCCTGTAAGAGGAACGTGGTGCAAAGGTAAATTTTTTGTTGGGGCGAGTGATAGCGTGAAGGACAACAGCTGGGAGATGAATTTTCTTTCCTTTTTTTCCAAGTTTAAAAATTGTGTACAGTAGAAATCAGGGCTTTCAAACAGCCTGGATATACTCCAGGGCTGGTGAAAGGTGTCTTCAGGTTCTGCCCTTATGCAATTACCTGATTCTATCAAGAAGCTATAAGATATTGCTGATGGTGCATAACTCCTAGTTCTGATTACTCTGCTTATATTTCTCTTTCTCCCTAGAGTATAATCATTTATGCTGATATCCTGCTGTCCTGTACTGTAGTTAAAAAAAAATTTCCAAATAGCCATAATTTTTTGCATGTGGTAATGTGATGAGGAAATTGATGCCATTAATAGTATACATTTTCATTTAAAAGAATGAAAAAAAATTATGTATTATTAGTGCAGAAGATGTAAATTATGCCTGAAAGTGTTGCTAATTTTTAAGATGTTAAAATACCATGAATCCACAGAAGTAGGCTGACAGTTTGTATGTTGTACTTCGGTACTTTGTTGGATTTTTCCTTCCTTAGCTTTTGTAAATTAGTGGAGCTATTTTCCTCTCAGGGAGGTTTGACAGATGATTTCTCAGATGTTGCGCTCTTATTTTCATATCTTAGTAGATGTCTGAGAATTCCAAAATGAAATACGTCTTCTGTAAACAGCTTGTTTTGGTTGAATATGGATTGATATCTTCACTGTTAAGTTCAAGTCAAAAATATGAAGTCTTTATGAAATAAGTTTGATATCAACAAGACCATCTTGGTATCCTCCTGCCCACACTAAGTAGTAAATAGGTGACTTCACAGATGGAATCTGTTACCTTCATAGGCAAGTATGGAAAGAGTACTACCTCTTGTTTTTGAGAAATTAAATTGTGTCTATTACATTTGAAAACCTAGCTAATATCCTTTTCATATAATTGAGCCACTGTGTACATTTTCCGCAGGGTTCTCTCTGCTCCTCAGAAAAAATAACTTTGAGTTGTGGTGTTAAGCACTTTATTCAAATTGTGCATATGGAAGCATGGAGCAGACCTAAGCATTGTCATGCAGTAGGTGTCCATAGGCATCCCCTGAATTCACTGTCTGACCATCTATGACAAAGCTGGGAAAGATCTGTGTCTTCTGAAATTTCTAAGGAGCCAGTTAAAACTGCAAACAATCTTGTGGTGTTTCTGGGAAGCTAGAATAATTCCTTCATCTCCACTTTGTTGTTGTTGTTTTTTTTTTTTTTTTTTTTTGGTGGGGGGGAGGGGGTGGAGTGTTTCTTCCACATCAGCAAACTTAATTTGAATTTTGACTGACTTCTGTCAGCAACTTCACTTTTGCCTTTCTTATCAAACAATTCCATTCAGAATTTCAACATATTTGAAACAAACTCACTCTTGAAGTATCAGACATTAAACACAGTCTTGCTCTTTGAAGTGATGATTCATCACCCATGACTCTTTAATTTTAAGTAATATCCCATTTTGAAGACTGTTTATGTTTCCTTATGACAGGACAAGGGAAACCTTAAGCTGTGTGAAAGAATATGGGGTAGAGCACATGGTTTTAAGTAGCTGCTTTTTGGTATGTGTTTGCTCTTAGATACTAGAATAGTTTGTCATGTTGTGTGACTTTGATTGCCAAAGGTTGCCAAAGTTGATTGGCAACTGCTAATTGCTTGTTAATTGTCCGACTGCTAATGGCAAGTCTTCCTCAGACCCAAGCTTTTTGCAGATATGAAAAAGAAATAGTAACAGAACCTCATGCACTAAGAAGAGGAACTATTCCAATGCATAACAATTCAGAATTATGTTGTTTGGTTTCATCACTGTTTCTTAAGATCAGAAGGAAGAGCTCTTGCCCACAGAACAGTAAATCTTTGTGTCCCAGTCTGTAGAATAATCATTATGGTGGTAATGGCAGCCTGGTGCAGAATCACTCGGGGTCCTCTTGGGAAAGAAGTAGCCAGAGGAGATACAGCCTTCCTGTGAACCATTTGTATGTTTTGCACCATTTTGCACAGCCCTTCCGCTGTGCTTTCTAGAAGCATTGTTGTATTGCTCACACATTTATTATAACACCATTTTTTATTAAAAACAAAAATACCCTCCTGAAAGAGAAAGCATCATCTTGGGCACATACGGATTCCAAATTGTCTCTGAAATTCTGTATGTGCTTTGAATGCTGTATGTCTTACGTCTGGGATAATTTTTACAGCTACAAGCCAGGCTCTCAGTTTTCTCTACATTCATCTCTGATGCATTGTGAAACAGGCTCCCGAATTTTGCTTTGGCCATTGAGAAGTATTAAGATCTCCTGTTTCCATTACAACTGGAAACGTCTAAAATGCAAGCATGGCTTCCTCCTTGCCTTTGTATAGACTAATTGCTGAGATGTGTAGCAAATGACAGTCACTGTGCCAGCAGCTCCACTTACTTAGTATCAGGTAAATACTTATACCACTAAGATTTTGTTTATCACAACAATTTCTGTACTTAAATTGGGAATTCCTGGGAGGTTCCTGGTATACAATAAAGAAATTCTAGTATAAGTAATTGCTGTAAGGATGGTATATACGGGTGGTGGGATGTATGAGAACCAGGCCATGTGGTCCACCTACCACAAAACCATTGCATTCTCCTTTATGAGTATGGGCCTGTGGAAAGATGTTAGAGAATAGTCTTTAGTTCCTTTTGACTTTGCATTGTTCAAGGATCCTGAGAATAAGAAAAATCCCATAACTTTGATTAATAGAACTCAATATGCCTAATTCTGCTTGTTGAAGTGTTTTCAATCTTTCCCTGGGTTTATTGATTAGCTTTTTCTTATTTGATGTGATCAGTCACATAATGTGTGGTTTTGATATGATTCTGATCATCTCGTAACCACGGAATATTCCTAAAACTTCATCAGATTATTGTGCAATTAGAATCTTTAATCATGGAGTAAGCTGGGTCAAAAAAAATCTAACAGAAATACAGCACATCAAAAAGTGAACTGCTTTTTGATAGCTCTATTGAATGAGTTGTTATCTTCTGTGGACTTTCATGTATAACAGTGCAGGAATGCCCTCTTTCTCAGCAGCTGGAAACTTGTTCTGCTCACCTTAAGGTCAAACTCTGCAGTATTCAAGAAACTTAAGTTTTACTGTTGTCACATGTAGCTTGGTGTTGATTGTGCATCTAAAAGCCTTTTAACATTTGTTCTGATGAATGAAAATACACTTCGCTACATTTTGAAAATATTTTAAATTAAATCTGATTTTTAAAACCCCATAAAACACCCCAGCTTCTTGTGTGGACTGTGCTGCTGCCTGTGAAGTTCTTATGTCTTTCTTACCTTCTACATTTTGTAGTACTGGCTTATTCCAGGAATGAGTTGGTGTTGGTGTTATTTACTGTTTCATAAAGATGTCTTAATTGAAACCAAAACAAAACTGTTTGGGATACCTTTTTCTGTCACAAATTTCATGTTTATACTTGCCTGGAAACAGCTCCCACTGAACCAGCAATATTATTAAATCTCGTTTCAGACAATCTCTTGAGTGACAAATGATGAATGTCATTCATGTGATTTTACTCTTCCCTTTGCTTTTTTGCTGTTGCCTAATACAGTTCTTGGTTTGTTACAGACTTTCAAACTGATATGGTTTGGCAATGCCCTGTGTTGAGTACAGATGTAATTATATTTTTTCCTTGGAGCATTTAACTGATTATGAAGAGTACAATAATCCATGCCTGAGCTAGAGGTTGTTCCAATGTCAGCAGTATGGTAGGATTTAGTCTGAAACCAAAGCTGAACAGCTCTGTTTTTCCCAGAAACTTACCTGAGCATTCCAAGTGTTTTGTACAGATCACTAAAGCGATAAGACTTTTTACAGCCTGGCTAGGTGAAAGGATCGATTCTAAATATATCGGGGCTTTGGAGGCCTTTCCTCACCCCTCCCCCATTATGCATTAGCTCTTTAGAGTTACTGTACTGCATGGCTTAAAATCCAAGAACTGCTGTGCTGTCACATCCATCACCTCCTCTAGGTTGATAGAAGAGGACAGTCATGCAGCTTTATGGATTTGCTGAACCCTGACTTGTACCCAGTAATTAAGAAGCTATTGGTTCCAAGGTGTACATCTATATTTTTAATGTACTGTTGCTGAATGGTTAATAATAACAGAGATAATACTTGCTTATTACTAGAGGCAATATTTATGGGGTTTGGTTTTGCTTCTAAGATGTGAAATTTTGAGTGGGTCTTACATTCTGTCCTCTCCAGGATCTTATGCAACACTTAGCCTTCTGCACCTCAAACAGATATTAAAGATGCAGTGCTACTGAAATGAGCGGCAGAGTACCCAACAGAAGGTAGGTAAAGGCTACATGTGGAAAGCCCGGACTTATTCCATGTGAAGATCTGTTAATCACTTTAAGTACTCTGAATGCAGGATCAAGAGCAGATTGCTTATTATCTGGATACTTGTGAAGCAAAGCTGTGCTGGCTGATTGTGGAAGGTAGAGCTAAAATTGCAAATTACATTTTGGCAGACTGCTACAATATGAGGTCTCAGTTTGGAGCGAATTTTTGAAATCCTTTCCCAAATGCTTAGTTCTGTCCTCAAGACAGAATGCCAGTGTACTGCCAATAGGACTTAATAATTAAAAAAAGGATTGCCTGGCAACCTCAGTCCCTTGTTCCCTTTGCAATAGTGCTGCTTTTTTGACTTGTTAGGCAAACTGCAGACTTGATAGCTATCCTTTGTCTCTCTGAGACAATGCAGCAGCATGAAGCAGTATATTAAGGCTATCTTTTTATCTAACATCCTGTATTTATCACCTCCAGCATCTGAGCTGACATGTATCGTGGGGAAGTTTTGCTTTTTTATAGGAGGGGAAATAGAATTGGAACAATCAGAGTAAGTTCAGTGAAACTGTCTTCTATGCAAGAATATTTTTATTTCATCTATGAGTACTTGTCTTCTTGAAATAAGGACTGTTCAAAAGCTAGAGGAGAATGTTTAATACTTGTATTACTATAGTACCTTCTGTATAAAAACCCTGAAGATTTCAGACTGCATTGCGTTTCTTCAGAGTACAGTGGAACTTTAATTCTTTTTTCAGATAAAAGCAGGTAGAAAAAGTAGTAGTTGTCCCATGCAAGAAGCAAAAGATGCTTATCTGATTTTTCTGAATTAGTCTTAATTTAGAAGTATTAATCCACATTTGCCTGAATTTCACAGCCTTGCAGTAGTTGAAAGTATTTGGTCTGGAAATAGATGTAGAAGACAGTGAAAGGGATTTGTACAAAGTGCAAATTATACCTGTTGTGGGGAGAGGAGTGAAAAATATTCTGTAGGCTGAAATAGTCTGTCCCAGTTGTGAAATTCCAGGGTCTATGTGTGTCAGAGAAGAAATTAAAATTAAAATAAAGCTCCTTCAGAGCTCTCCTCGCTTGCATAAGTAGTCTGTGGTCTGAAAAACATCCCTTAGAAAACGTACGTGGTCGAGTTAAAAGATTCTTTGTTCCAAACAAAGTTTGCTGTAACAGATTGGCTCAGTTTTGGACATATTCTGCCATGGGTGGGTGGCAGAGTCTGGATCCTGTGATATTACTCAGTCTTTTATCTGCTCTGGCAAACCTTCGACTTCAGTAAGCCTTTAGCTTTCTTGGGAAATTTGTATTAAGCAATTTTTGGATAAATTTGGATTTGTTTGGAAGTGGAAATATTTTTTGTTTCCTTCAACTCTTGCACTTGGGACTTCTGCTGTATTGGTGGCAGAGAGAGATTTTAATAGTAGCACCTCCCTGTACGGGCCTGGATTGCTCTTAAATCATACCACAGAAATTGCATTATTTAGAACTGAAACCCTGCTCATGTTTTGCATTTAAGGATCTTGGAGTGAAACAGTGTTGGTTTTCACAAAGGTTTTACTTCGTTCTTTCATAAAGTTTCTGTACCTGGGATTTGGTAGACTCAGTCTGATCTATCTGATCATATCTATCTCTTTACAGTACCTGAATTATCTAAATGGAGGAAGTAGATGGGCTGATGCTTATTCACCATTTGACCACTTTTGGTAGTTTGCATTTTGGTAGTTTGCATTTTGGTCAGTAAAGCCACAGTAGGCTGTTCTGTTTTCAGGATGGAGGACGAAATAAAATGTGCCCAATATTCCCACTCACAGTGGTACTCCAGCCAGTGGTCTTTCACATTCCAGCTGTGACAGGGTAAGCATTAGTTCCCTTCTTTATAGTTTCCAGTTGGCCTTAGTGATGTTGAAAACAGTGATTGTACAGTAGCAGATGAGCAAAAGCCTGTGGGAAAACTAATCTGGTACTTGGCTGTTGTGTCCATTGGTGCTTTGGTTGCTCTGGAATGATCTGCAAAAACACCACACTGTGTCAAAAAGGCATGGTATTTTTCTGGGAGAGAAAAGTCAGGCAAAATAATGTAATTTCGTGTGAGTTTGACTTTCCTTGCCATTTTTCAGTCTATGAGGTCATAACTAGTGGTCTTTTCACCGCTCTTCAATCTTAACAAAATGAGAGTAGCTGTGAAGCATTGGAAGTAAAGCAGAAACCTTGTTTAGAGTCCAGAAAGAAAGGGAGACTGGGGAAGAAACTTCACCAAGTCCATGCAGCTAGTTAATGATTTAAATATTAGAATTGAATGTTTCTTCAGAAAGTAAAATATCAATAACGTTTATCTTACAGTCCTTCCTGTTGTCACTCCCACCCATTGCTGTTGCTGCCATCTAGCTCTTGGCTTATGTCAGCAGCTGATGTGGCTCTAAGGAGACAAAAACACTACACAAAGTAACGGGTAGTGGCTCCTGGGAATGGGTGTGAGTGGGATACATTTACAGGCTGAGTGCTGTTGCTGGAGATTTTCCTCTTGTTTTGATGTGACTGCTTTCTGCATTTGTAGAGTGTTGGGTGACAAAGCATTTGACCCACAGTACTGCTAGTGTTGGTGGAGACAAACTGAACTACTCAAGTGCACTGACACTTAGAGGTGTTTGGGTATTTCCAGCACCTTTGAGGGTTTCAGGCCTTCTCAAGTCTACATCATCCAGGTGTTGTGTCTGTTTGGTAGCTGGCAGTCAGGGCCTCACCTGGGACATCCACCACCTGCTTTGTCTCCAGGAGCAGGAGCTCCCTTTAAGCTGAGGCTTCCTTGAAGTACCTTTATAGTCAGTTTTTCTTACATTTGTGGCAAAAGAGCTTCTGATACTTTGTTCTCCCAACCTGTTTCAAAGCACCAGTATCCACCCTAGCATGCTAGAAACACTATTAAATGGTACATGTCTCTATGAAAAATTGATAAAGCTTTAAAATATAACAGTAAAACACATGAGTTAATGTTGCTTTATCACTAGGTAGTAATTTTTTTCATGGTCTGCCTAGAACTGTTGTATTTCAATGAAAGAATAGTAGTTAACTGTGGCACAAACATCTGACTGTATTGTCTCCACTGGGGAGAAGTTATATGGGAATTAAGTATGAAGCCAGCAATCATCCATCAAGTTAGAATTATATTCTGGTGTACCACAGATGACAGATCCAGCTGTTTTCCCCCACAGTAGGTTTCCTTGTCTTCTAACTTTATTCCTTACATATTTCTTTCTGTGTGCTTTCAGTTTTCATTACACTCAGTCCTGGTCTTATTTCTTTTTGTATTTCTCCTTCACCTAATTATTGTGACCATTTCCATCAGGCCTGACATTCATTAGCTAATAACTTTCTATTCTTGTGTGCCAGGTTTATTGAGTAGCATCACACACAGATAATTGACTTGGTGTGAACTGTGAGCTGGACCATCCAAGAGACTGTCTTAGATGTTTCTGCAAATTTTTTTTCACATTTCTTAATACACACATTCTCTGGACTGGGAAATGGAGCATGAAGTTGTTGACAGCTGTTGTAATGAAGTACAGGGGCAATGGGCAGTTTGGTGGTTAATTCTTGTGGTGGAATTGCAGGGTAATCCTGATTTCCTTGGTATTGTAGTTACCAACTTTTGCCTTTTAAGTCAGGAACTTCTTTATTTTCTTGGTGTGCTGAAGCCAGCATTTGGTATGCCTGGCTGTTCATACTATTTTGTGCAGTAGACAGCAGCCCCTTTCTTCTTCTTCGATAGATAAAAGTGGGTTATTTTTGCTGTGGAAGATCACACTGTAGTAGTTCCTTCCTGAATGTTCTGCTTCTGAAATGATGAGTCAGCTTGCAACACAAGCAAAGCAAAGGAGTATTCTGTTCAGCACTAAACTATGCAGATTAACCTAATCCTTTCTCTAGGCTCAGAAACTAGAAAAAGGCAATTATGGCCATATTTTGCTGCCTTAACACTCAATGTTGACAGTTGAGGAGCCATTTTCTGCCAGTTCTTTGATGTTGCTAGCAAGTGGATCAGAATATGTTAAAGTGTTTATTTTTCCTTACTAGCTGTTCCCCATTGCTTTGGCCCACTGGACGCTAAGAATGCTGTCCAAAAGTCTATCTGAAAACTAAAACAACCATTCCAAAAGAAACAAGCAAAAACCTGACTGTTACTGCCTTCCAGGGGGAGTATCAGTTTGTGAAAGGAGGTTATAATATATTTTCTCGTTCTGCTGGTGTGATATGAGCAGAACAGAGAATTAAAACAGCAGCTGTTAATTTTGTTGCCAATTTTTTTTTTTCTTAATTTACCTTGTGAAAAATTTCCTTTGGGGAAAGCAATCTACCTCTTTAAACTATCTCTTTTGTGCATACTGGAAGTAGAATAGCATTGGATTAAAAATAGGAGGTATATGACAGGTTTTGTAGTGACCAACTTGAAACCTAAGTAAAGATTCATTATGTTTGGTTTAGTGATCGGATTGAAAGATTTGCTGCAGATGATTTTTCTGTTTGTGTGGAATAGAGGAGCATGTTTAGAAGGAGAGTAGATGGGTTTAAGAAGAAGAAAATTAAAGGAAAGGGATAGAAATGTATATATTCTGGCAGAAGGAAAGAGATTCAGACTTAGAGCTTCTGGCATAATTGCAAAGAGGAAAAGCAATGTAATACAAGTAAGTTCGGTTAAGCAGAAGGAAGAGTATATCAACAATGCAGTTATTTGCATTGCAACACTATAGCAAAGTTCAAAATATTCCCCAAACAAAATTTGCTCAGCAGTTTTAAAGTTCAGTGGCTAAGAAGTAGAAGTGATACATATTAGATGTGGTTTACTGATCTCATAGGGTTTTTTAAAACGTAAGTACAAGTAGATCAAAGGACATATAGCTTTATGCCCCTCAAAGGGGCATGCCCCTATCTTTATCTTGTTTTGCTTTATCTGTATATCTGCTCTTAAGTCTTTCTGATAGATACATGGGTAGTGAAAACACAGCTTTACAATAGCTGGAAGTGACATCTTAGTTGCATTAAGGCTTTGGGTGTTTGTCAGTGATGTTCACCATTGACTTTTCAACTGATTCAATGATTATTAAGGTGAGTGGTGCAAGATGCCATGAGAGATGACCTTCAGCTGCCTTTGTGGGCAAAGGGACAGTTTTACTTAAGACTTATTTTACAGTAGTACCAGTTTGGCTTACATTAGCTGTCATACTAATAGAACAATGTATTTCTGACAATTCTAAAGATGTTTAGACCACTGAGGTAATCTTGGAACGATAAGTAAATTTGTTTTCACCAGATGTCTCTCTAACATTTTGTGTGTAGGGTAACTCCTGTAATTGAAATAGCTTGTTTATATCAGACCACAGATGTTTATGTGGCTTGAGTAAACACTTAGCACAGATATGCTTCTAGTCATGACAGACCCCTGTGGAGGGTAATTCGGACATGTGTATATTAGACTTATGCTTAGAATCCCTTTCTGTAGAGGCTTTGTTATTTCTTTAACTGTTTGGAGCCTGGGAAGACTGCCTTCTGAGATGCTGTGAGTTGGCTTTATGTAAGCCAGCTTTCATTGTAGTTATCCATGGCAATAGAGGGGGGGGAATGGGAAGGGGAAGACATTCACCTTTTGAACATGTGAGGCTGTGGCGGGTGTGCATCTGTTGAAAGCATGCAAGACAGAATTTTATCTCTATAGAAATGTATATTATTTGTTTCCAGGGCAAACCTTATGTAGTTTTATCTGCTAATTTATGGCAGAGTTGTACCGTGGCTAGCATTTAAACTGTTAATTTTTGTAACTTCAGTTTGTATTCCTTCAGAATTCATTTGATCATTTGGTCCTCTGTTTTGCTGCTTAGAACTAACCTGTGGTTTTGGTACCATACACGATGTCCTTAATAAGAAAATTTGGAAGCTGCGGGTGTCAGTATTTTCACTGCAGTGATTTCTCCTTCTGAAAGGCATCTATCTCCATAGTGACTTGTGATGATGAGACAGAACTGAAGATCCAGCAGTAGGAACTACGTGAAGGCTGAAGGATATGATGGCATTTTAGAAATCTTAACCAAGTTGGTTTTTGTATTGCTTTGAATACCGAAGCAGATGTTTTTTGTCTTTCTACTAAAGCGTAATTATGTGGAATTCGGTAGAACAGGAGGAAGAGGTGACTCAGTATCAGATAACACCATGTCAGTTGTGCTTCAGTGGATCTGTTCCTGTGATGTTTGTTTTCAGTACAAATCTTTGTTTAAGCAACAAAAGCATGGCTCTAGAAAAGAAATCAAGCCACTGATACACAATCGTGGCTCATGAAACTGAGAATCAAAACCTTGGAGATCTGTTAGTACTAGGATCTGGGTGCTTCCAGTTTCAAGAGACTGACATTGGAATCTGTGGAAAACCTGCTAGCTATTAATGTACATACAGAATGGTGCTAATACTGGGGGAGGTAAATTGGCTTCACCTGACTTCAAGAAGTTGGTTTCCATCACTCTCAACTCTGCTAGAAAAGCTGCTAGTTCAAATGACAGACAAGCATAAGAGGATCCTGGGTACATCATCTGTTCTTTCACTTCCATACTAAGTAAGAAACCATCTTTAAATGGTACCAGCATTTACAGAGTTAACACCCCATCACTCTTTGTAGGGATTGGAACTGGCATGCCGTGCAGTGTTGCCTTTCCTCTTTGTTCCTGCAACTTGTTTTGGCCAGAGCAGAAGCCAAAGCATCATATAGATGAAAACCTCTATCAAAAAGTACTGAAAGTATAACAATGACAAATAAGGAAATTTTTCACAAGAGTCTGATAGGAAAATTATCTTCTTGTAGGTCATCAAAGATGTCATTGAAGAATGTGGAGGAAGCTCAGTAAACATTTTCATTTCAAAGAGAAAGGACTATCTCATAACCTAGATAAGAGGAGGTCCATTATTTAATTCCTACCTTTATATTTAAGCTCTCTAACATGCCTTGATTAACTGTTGTCTTTCAGCACTTGCAGTCTGCTTTGCTCTCAAGAGATAAAACAGTGGGCTCAAATCAAGGGTCAGTAATGACTCTTGAAAGTCCATGTGGTAATAAAGTTCTTAGTACACTCTTAGTGGTTGAAATTACATAGCTAAATCATATGTATCTGTATCTGGATGACTACCTGATCTAAGGAAGGTCTTGTGAAGAGATACAAAGGCAAATTTGATCATATTCATTCTCTACTGGGACACATGGAGGTGTTGAAGAACTGTCCTGCTAGACAGAATTTCTGTGAGCTGTAATTAATTTCTCATTGTCAAATGCTTATTTTCCAGAGGACAAGTTCCAAGTCTTTCAGGATAATATGAAAACATACGTGAGCACTAATGGACTATTGCTCCTGTAAGGACACGCATGCGTGGTGCACTTCAACGAAGGTTGCTAACCATTTTAATGTTACTTTGAGCCACCGTGCTTTCCTTTGCACTTGCACAGTATGCAAAGAACATGGTGATTTCCTACATTGTTTTTGCTGCAGCATTTGGATGGTGAAAGCTGTCTGAATGTGCTTGTAATACCTGATTTGCTTCACCAGTCCCCTTTGCACACTGCTGGTTCCTACCATGCTACTTAAGATCAGCTTTTTAGCCTGTGCTACAGAGGAAAAAGAGAAGCAGTAGTACATAACAGACCTTCATCTACAATTTGGCTGGCTCTGTGCATGCAGGAAGAGGTTTCTTGCATGGGCATTGCTCAAACAGGGAAAGACTGATCCGCCCCTAGCAAGCTGACACACTTTCTTCATGTTCCTGCTGGTTTGGATCGCGTTCTTCCCGGGTTGCTTGTGGGCTAGGTTCAGTGTCTTTGCTGCCAAACAGTCTCTCTTTTAAAGGCTGGGAACATGAAAGATTTCTATTAAATTTTCTACCTTTTTGAAACCTCTATATCACTCACAGATCTTTAAAATCAGCAGATAAGATTGAGATTACTTCCTTGGTATATTAGCTGTTATTTGGTGTAAGTGCTCTAAATCTGTGCCTGAAGTTGTTTTGTAGTTTTTTTGGTAGTGTAGTAGGTTCACCCTAGCTGGATTCCAGGCACCCACCAAAGCCTCTCTGTCACTCCCCTCTGTACCTGCACAGGAGAGAGAAAATACAATAAAGGATTCATGAATTGTGGTAAGGACCAGGAGTGACAATTCATCAAATACCATTACAGGCAAAAACCAGACTCGAATTAGAAGTATTGATTGAATTTATTAGTAAAAAAATCAGAGTAGGATAATGAGAAGTAAAAGAAGACCTTAAAAAACCCCACCTTCTCTCCTTCCCAGCTCTTATTTCCTCTCCCCACCAGCACAGGGAGACAGGGAATGGGGGTTCTGGTCAGTTCATCACACATTGTTCCTGCTGCTGCTCAAGGAGAGGAGTCCTACTGCCCCAGTGTGGGGTCCCTCCCACAGGAGACAGTTCTCAGGGACTTCAGCATGAGTCTGTCCCATAGGCAACAACTTCACAAACTGCTGCAACATGGGTCACTCTTCCTGCCCTCTTCCCTCACGGGGTAGAGTCCTTCAGGCACAGCCTGCTCCAACATGGGGGCCCCATGCAGTTACAAGACTTGCCAGGAAACCTTTCCACAGGTCTGCAGGTCCCTGTCAGGAACATGTTCCTGTATGAGCCTCCCACAGGATCACAGCCTCCTCAGGCATCCACCTGCTCTGGCGTGGGTCTCCTCCATGTGGTACAGCTGGATCCCTACATCTATGTGGTTGTCCACGGACTGCAGAGAAAGCTCAGCTCAAGTGCCTGGAGCACCTCCTCCCCTTCCTTCTTCACTGATGTTGGTGTCTCCAAAGTTGTTCCTCTCACATATTCTCACTCCACTCTTCTCTTGATGCAATTACATCTGCACAGTAACTATTTTTTTTAATTTCTTCATATGAAATTTATCACAAAGGTGTTACCATCACTTCCAGTTGGCTCACCCTTGGCCAGTGGCACATCTGTCTTAGAGCCACCAGGGATTGGCTCTGCTGGACATGGGGAAAGCTTCTCGCATCTTCCACCCCTCCCACTACCAAACCTGGCCATGCAAACTCAATACAGTTAGGACTGTTATCTCAGTCCTGAATGATCAAATCTGTTAAAAGAGGGAAAAGTACATTAACTCTGTAAGTGTAGAGAGCATGTTGCATCTGTGTTTCGTGTGTCTTGTTTGTTTTGTCGTGGACTAACACAAGTGCAGAAGTACTACTTGCAGAAGAGGACTTGCACTGAGAGTATTGAACAAGGTATAATAACTGATTGTAGGCAAAACTCAGAAGCAAATGAGACCATGTTGATTAGCATAAGCAAAATGCATTTGCAGTGTCCTAGCAACCTTCTATGTGTTCTCTATAAAAGATATTTTTTTTAAGGAGGAAACTGAAATGAATTAATATTTCACCTATTTACAAGTTCTTCATTGAAATTCAGGCAAAAACAAGAGGGGAGAGTCAAGGCTTTTGGTTTGAAAATCTGACAGATGGGCAAGGGAGACTCCTGGCAGTTAGAAGTGAGCCTGTTGATACTGAATAACATGATAAAGAGAACTGAAACAGATGCTGGGAAGAGATACCATTCTTAAAATTAATTTTTAAAAATTTGGATTGCAAGATTAGTATTCCAAGCAGTTATTACAAGGAAATAGAAAAGGAGCCAAGGATGTAACTAAGGAATCAAAGACTTGCAATAAATCCGTATCTTTTGTTGTGTTTCTCCGTGGTCTTTTGTCATGGTAATTTTACTTACTACCCTGAATCTGACAAAAGAACAAGTTCTGGATGAAAAGATCTATGTAAGTACTAATTATTTTGTTAGAACTTAATACAAATCAAGGTAATTAGATTTAAATAACCTCCTACCAGGAAGGTATGTACAAAGTATGTATCAGCTGTGATATATGGTGCTCTGTCCTGCTATTGAGTTCATTCAGATAGAATATGATCTGTGAACAATAAATTTGTTTGTTCCTCATTGTGATTATGCAGGGAAGCAAAAAAACCCCAAAACCCCCTAAACGCATACTTTCTTGTCTCAAAGTTTTACTTTACAACATCACTGTACATCTCTAAATTACTGCATTTAAATTTAAAAATACATTTTGTTATTCTGCAAGTTCTTTAGGCAGAATGAGTAAAAAGCTAGAAGAAGGAACACTATGTACGTTCTAGGAAGCTTTTCACTTTGCAATCAACGAATGACTTGCTAGCAATTCCTTTTAGCACTTCTTCACCTGCTAGAAAGAAGCAAAAAAGTTAGACTTATTTCAAGAAGAGGCCCAAAGGAAAGCACCTTCTGTACCTTAGTTTCTTGTGGTGGTTCTGTTTTGTACTGAAGTATTGCTCTAAAAATGCATATGCTTTTGCCAAAAGGAAGAGAACAGTAACTCTAGGCCTCAATCTCTTTTCTCTGTGATTAGGAAAATGGAGCATTCGGTCATGTTAGAAATGCTGCAAAAGAAACAAGAACCAAGAGCTTAACCATAGGTCTAATTTCTTCACATCTTGAGTTGCCGCATGAAAATCTTTGAAGTAGTATTTTGTGAATTCTAAAGCCTTGTAAAAGGGTAACTGATCTTTTTAAATTTTCAAAGAACAGACAAGTTCTTTATTATCAAACTAAAAGCAGTATTTTAACCTTGTGAATGTGTGTTACTTATAATGCAGAAGGGTCCAAATAACACTTTTGGGTTTTATTTGGTGGGAACCCCCATTTTAATTATTGCAAGGAATGATAGTCTCCCAGTCAAAAAAACCTAACAACAACAACAAAAAAAACAACCAACCAACCAAAAAAACCCACCCCAATGAGAAAACCCCAACCAAATAAAAACCAAACCAAAAAAATCCACCCAAAACTGTGTAAGCTTGAGGCTGACACTTGAGTCTTTTCATGGACTGCTGAAAATGGTCCTGAAGATTATTTTCTGTAATTTTTGCAGTACATTTGCCTTTTATAGGTTTTGTTATGTTCTACGATTGTTTGATTATGGAGGTTATGGGGGTTTTTTTGGTTTGGTTGGGGTTTGTTTGGTTTGGTTTGGTTTTTTTCCAATTGATGCATCCATAGAAAAAGAAAAAAACATCCTCATGTTTTCTGAGAACCTCTGTCTGTAGTGTCTGTAATGACATTAAACACAGAGTAGCTGCATAATGATGGTGTGTGACTGGCTTGGTGATTTTTGATGTGCAGTCTTTGGAATAATAGTAATACAAATACTTTTCTCTTTGTGGTGTTTTACAAAATGGCTTACGGTTCTGTTAGTTACAGAAGTTTAGTGCCTTCATATTCTGTTGCTTTATGTCGCATTGCTGGTGCAACTTGTGTGGTCACTTTGCACTAAGATAGAGGATAATGAGCTGCTGCTAAAGCAGAGTGGATGCTTGTGGGCTCTGGTTTACACCTGATGGTGTAACAGTACAACTTTTTGGCTATAGAGGAATGTGTCTTGTGTAACAGCATTCTTGAGTTCTGCATCAAGGTGTTTCTAAAGCTCTTGGGTATGGACTCCTTTGCCACTGAAACAGGGTAGAAAAAAGTAGTTTAATAATGATGGGGGAGGGAGTCTATGGGGGTCTGTGTGCATTCTGGAATTGGGCATGTTATTACCAATCAAAAATATATTTTTTCAATAGTGACTTAAAAAAATTGTGCATAGAGCTTCTACTTCTAACATATTTACATGAAGGGTATATCCAGCCTATGTGTGTATCTGGATTTACAAAAAAAAGTCCTCTAAGCAGTTCAAGAAAAAGATGCTATTACTGGCTTGGTGAGAGAGGATTAATTAGGAAATGTCTTCCCTTATCTGGATTTCTAGAAGTTACAGTGGTTCACTTCCTCTTAGCAGAGCATTATACAGAATGACACTAGGCACTATATTAAATAATTATGTTATTATGTATTTCTTCTCTGGGGCTTGCTACTTTGGTTAAATTTGAAGTTATTTGCTAGAGAAGTGTTCATTTGTCAGATGAGGGGATCAGCCTGGAATAACCTGTAATAGGGTATGGTATGTTTGAATAACGAAAAGCCAGGGAAAATCTTGAAATTTGGGGGATCTCCGGGAAAATCTTTTTTGCTTAAATACTAGCTTTACTCTGCATACCTTTTATTCCCTCCTCCCCCCTTTTCTCCAGTACTGATACTCGAAAAGGTGGAAAATGGAGATCTGAGCAACAAGATGTTGAAGATCACGGATTTCGGCTTGGCCAGGGAATGGCATAAAACTACCAAAATGAGCGCAGCTGGGACATATGCCTGGATGGCTCCTGAGGTCATCCGCTCTTCCATGTTCTCCAAAGGCAGCGATGTTTGGAGGTATTGATTTGGCATTAAGTGATTGGATGCTAAAGAGTAACTGGACCTGCCAGGAAGTCTCTTCTATGTGTAAGAATGAGTAATGGTGAACCAAATATTAAAATTCAGGTCTTAAGATTTATCCACCAGCTTTCCATCTGTCAAGACTTATTTCTCTTATTGTTACTGTAGAAAGTAAGTGGTGAACCAGCTACTGCATGCCTCTAAATTTTTGTTGTACTGTAAGTTTTCATTCAGATTATTTTGGGATTCATAATCCAAAGTCCCCTCTGCTTTATCTAAACCAAACTTTTTGTGCTAATTTGGCTACTGACTGACATAATCAAAGGCCATAATACAATCTGAGAAGTTCTTTATTCTTTTTTACTGTTTCACATACAAGATAAATTTTGAAATATTTTGTTTTGGTAGTAATCTGTCACTAATGTATCTGTACACAAACACACTACTTAATTGAATTTCCCTTGCTGTTTCAATCCAAATACCTTGTTTTTTGCTTTCATAATACTTTTATTAATTATTCTTGCCCTTCTAGTCTTTCACATAGGATAATAGATCTCTTATCTTCATCTGACTATGTAATCCATAAATAGTAACTTGCATGTATATATTGTCTTTTTCATTCATGCACTGGATTTTTTGCAAACGAGCTAATTTGGTGGGGAGGAGTGTAAGGGTTGGACTGTATACTTCTAGAAACTGAGTTTGAATACCACTGTTAAATGGATTGGTAAATACAGAATTGAGTAAATAGCTCCAGGTCAGCAACTCTTCTGCATGCTAGATGACTTAGAATTAACACTGAACATCCAAAACAGATGAAATAGAGAGAATTTTGTTTTTCTGGTGGAGAAAAAGGTGTTGAAATGTCAAGATCTTTGTCTTCAGAGCAGTAAGATTCTGTCGCTGGCCACTAATGCTCCTCCACAAGTGCATGCTGTAAAACCTGTCAGGATAAAGAGAGATCCCAGCTGGTAGACTTGTCTGGCTGTTATGGCAGCTGTTTAGTGTGGGATTTTCATTTTCCTTGTCCAGCCTTGTGATAAGTCTGTGGACTTGTATTTTGTACTCTAATAGTGTGGATAAAATTCTGACTGTGTAATTAAATGTGGTAGTCTGGCAGAAGTGAAAATCTTAAAGCTGTGCACCTTTCTGTGCATGTGATGATGGTACTGCTTTGTACACAGCTTGTCAACCTCAAACCTAAACTTGCTGTTCTCTGAAACACTGCCAGGAAGGGCCTTTAAGGATAACCTGAGGGAAAGGGAGAAGGGAAAGGGGGAACAGTTTTCCTGTAATTGTGACTTTACTAATCCAAGCATGCTATGAACAGATCAGTAGATGTTCTGTACCAGTATGAATTCATTAAAAAAAGTTAAGAATTATTCAGTTGGTTGGTGATTTTCATGAAGGTAGCACAAGTGCCTCTATACCTGTACAAAAGTGCCAGTTTGATCATTGATTCAAGGACTGTGAATCACTTAAGGACTGTAAATAACTGAAATTTTTGTTCATTTTTCAGAATACTTTTCTGCTTTTAAGATTCCTTCATCACTTTCTCTTGTTATAGTTACTAGTCTTCCCTTGAAAAGAGGTTGGGTTCCTCACAATACTCTCCCTTAAACAGAGAGTCATCCACTATTAAGAGAACTTATATACTGTCTCTGAATAAGCCTTTTCTTTCTGGTGGCTAAAACCTCTATTCATAGTTAAACAAGCTGAAAAGAACATGTATGCAGAGGACAAATGCATTACCAGTGCAATCACTGCTAGTCTGCCAATGATTGTGAGCCCTAGATTTTACAGAAGCAGTCATGGACTTGTGTAATACATCCTGTCCCCACCCAAGGATGCAACCTGAAATTCTTAACAGGATGAACTTTTTTATCCTATTAGACTTGCCCCTCCTCTTGTCCAGTTCAACTACTTGGTTAATCACTGGAGTCATAGGGGTTTTTTTTTTGCCTGACAACCTTCCAGTTAGCCTGTGTAGCATCAACAGAATTGTCTCTAATGTTCACAAACCCTTTTATTTCAACACCTTTTCTTTAAAGCTTATTAGAATAATACTGCTGGCTGAACTGTTGCCCAGCCTTTGAACACGAATCTTGTACTGCGTGTGTTCTCACTGCACAAACAGGTGAAGAAGGTGCATGCTAGGGCTGAAATTTCCTGAGTCAGTCTTATCATAACTGACTGCTTCATCTTTTCAAAATATGTTTCAAGCTCCATTTAAAAAGCTCCATCTCTTTACTCTAGAGTAGGGTTGGCAAAGAACTTAAAGAGAGTGAGGAATGGCCACACGTGGTATTTATCACCAGTCTGGGCCACTGTGAAGCTTGTTCATAGTACCAGTACTTAGTAAATCTTGCTAGTGAAAACTTATTGCTGTGAATTTTGCTATGCAGTACCCACAGGCTCTAGATAGACAGTAGAACCTTGTGCTTATATTGCACAGAGGACAACGAAACTACAGTTTTATTTAAATAAGTCCTTTCCTGTAAATCTGTTATGTATTTGTATTTGCTTTGGATTTACAGGAGTAAAGTTGAAGCATGGATATTGCAGCTCATCCAGTACTGTACTCCAATGTTAGTAGCCATATAAATAAAATCTTCCTGTCATTTGGCTATTGAAATATATTTCTTGTTTGCTGCACGCTCTGATTTTTATTTGTGCTGCTTAAAAGACAGTCATATTGTCAGTAGTATTGGTGTGTGGAATATAAAGGCACCATACAACCTTCATTTGAGTTCTCTATGTTCCTCAATTTAGATGTTTTTAAGCTGTATCTACTCAGTGAAGTAATTGGGAATTTAATTTCCACTTAGGAATGGAATGCCAGCCTTAGCTAAAACCATCAGATTAGCAAATCAGGAAGTTTCAGGCATTCAGTGCTGGGTGTAGATCAGTCATTAGAATATTTTGTTTTAATCAAGTGTTGGTCAAGCACTTCCATCCACAACTGACCACTTGTAGGCTTCTGTAGTTTTCTGTGTGTAATGAAGCACTGACAAGACATCAGTACCTGGCAGGTAAGTGCTGACTAGCAATATTAGGAGAAACACACCTGGGAGAAACACATGCTACTGATTGTTGTGAAGTGGGCAGGAAGGGTCATCTCTGGAATAGCCTGTTCATTAACATGCAAAATGCCAGCTCTTAATAGCCATAAAAATGTAATGAAGTTTGGTTTTGTTTTGTTGGGTTTTTTTTTGGTGTTTTTTTTTTTAATGGAAGTCATGTTCTAGTTTCTGTTGGAACTGGGATCTCTTTGTTGGGCTGATAATTCCTTCCTCATGGAAAGTGTTGAACCTGGGGAAATGGATAAGAGAAGCCTATGGTACAAATGCCATGGAACAGTACCAGTGAGAAAAAACTACTTGTTTTTTAAAAGTTCATAGACTAACAAGGGAGGTGGCAAAATCACATGTGAAATCCTGCAGACCTCCAGCCTCCCTTGCCCTGAAAATCCAGCGAGTAGGATTGAACCTGATGTTAAATGGCTTAAGGGATTACTGGATCACTGAAAGATGGTTAATTATTCACACAAGTGTCAGTTGACTTGGATGCATGGGTTGTGTCACATGGTTCATTTCGTAATTAAAGTCCAAAAATTACTACTAGGTGCTGGAAAAATAAATGAGCTTGATTACGTTTTCTTTCTCCCCACTGAGAATGAGTAGAGGCTCTTGTTTCTTTCTTTCTATGCCTTTTTTTGTGTAAGTCTTCTGATCTGGCTTTTCCCTTTGTACTTCCCAATCTTTTGCTTGGGAGTTAATAGGAAAACACTTTGTTCAGTACCTCTCTTGGTGTTTATTCACTTGGGATTATTGTTCAAGTGCCACAAAGCAGTATTCCCCAGTCTGTGGAAGCAGTATTCTCAGCAATGAAGTGTAAGTATAGTGGCATTGAGTTTTGTCAGAAGCAAAGTGACCTTTTCTGCAATATGCACTTCTAGTGTCACATTAGAAGAAACACCAATCTGTCTATTCCTTTTTCCTTTAAAAGTTACCCTGCAGAAGAAGTGCTTTGAGCACATCAGTAGTGCTTTATCCAATACTAATGTTAAAGTAATAATACAGCTCTTTGGTAGATTTTATTACCTTTTACTATCAACAGTCATATCCAAACTGAAAAGTAATATGAATGATCAATCAGATTTAGACAGTCCAAATATACATTCAGTTCAGTTTTCATTTTCTTTGACTGTTTCATAACTCCTAGAAGGTCAAAAGGAAAATGGGAACTCCTTAGACTCTAGTTTTGGTTTTTTTTAGACAATGCTCTTGACACAGTAAGAAATAATAAATTATAATATCTAGAGTGTGAATTACATAAGAAAAAAACAAAAGATCATGTAGGTCAAAAATATTATATTCTGCTTAATAAAGTAAAATAGCTGTGTTAGCAGCAAAGGTTGGATCTTTAGTGACTAAAATCCTTCTCTAAGTAGGAAAAGCACTGTTAAGGGTTTACCAACTAAGGTAACAGCAGTCACAGTGAATGTTAAAGATATGATGGGGTAGAAGGGAGATCACAAGAATACAGTTTGTGATAATGTATTCCCAAGTGGATAGGGAAATTGTTGCTTGTGAAACAAGAAAAGCTTAATATTTTAGTTTCAGACTCTTTCATGGAGCAGCTATTTAAGGAGCTTGTAGGAAGAGAAGCAATTTTTCATTTGGTCTTCAGGTGTGCTTAGGAAGCCTTCAAGGTTGTACAGTATGACATGGTCCAAATATATGTATACTTAGATTTTATATCTTTGCAAGCAAAATTGAGAAAAATTAATCGGTTACAGTAGTGTTTAGTCTCAAGATTGTTGACAACATTGGGAATTCTGTGTAAAAACAACAAAAGGGGAACACGCAACATGGATATCTTTTAAGGACACTGTTAAAGCTCTGTCTGAGTGAATGTATGGGAAATCCTTTAAAAGAATGAAGAAAACAGTGTAGAAAGGACTATTGAAAGACATCTTTTTAAATGCAATCCAAATGAGGAAAATTATGCATTGACATGAGCTCTGTCAGGTTGAACATAAAACAAAGAAGATAAAAGGATTTTGAGCAGTCTTCTTAAAGCAGAAAAACCAAATCCCTTGCTTTCAAATGCAGCACAGTTGAGAACCCTGTAGGAGAGCATAACAGCCCAGAGGTGAGCAAACTATGGGAGTGCAGAGAAGATAAGGTTATGCCAGAAAAAAACTCAGTGACTTGTGTCTGCCAGAATAGAGCAAAGAGGCATTTTGAGCTGAAAACCTACCTTTAAGGGAGTCAAGCCTGAAGGACATATCTTACTGAAATAAAATTCACAGAGGTGTTAAAACTGACTGATAAAATGCTCAGTAACAATTCCTGACATTTACAGTAACACCCAAGGTTTCTACAAGAACATGAGAGTCAGCTGAGTTAATAACTGTGCTGTGTAATCTGTTGCTTGAAGCTGGTGTAGTACCAGAGAAATGGAAGGCAGCAGACATGGTGGCAGGTCTTAAAAGAGCTTCCTCAGTATTAACATAGTATGATCTTAAGTTCTTCTTAGTGGTGGAAACAGCACTAAAGAGCAGGGAGCTGGTGGATATATGAGCATATCTGGGGAAGAGTCAGGTTTTGTAGAAGAGAATGTAGTACCTTGTAAAAAGTGAAAATGCTTGAAGGAGGTACTGAATATGTGGATAAGTGGTGAGATTGCTTATACTATATTTGGATTTATAAAGACTTTTAAGCAAAATTCTTCATCATAAGATTTTAAATAAAATAAATTGATGTGGGAAAAGAGAGCAAGTCTTTTCCCCATCATTTAATAAATTCTTAATTACTAAAGGAATAAATCAGTTTTCTTGGTGGGGAATTCTGTGTTCAACACAATCATAAGTGATTTGAAAAAAACAATAAATGGTTAGGTAGCATGGTTGATGATACCAAGTTATTCAGGATAAGAAAAATTACTGCAGAGAGATGAGGAAAAGTATTAGTATAATGAATGATAAAATAGATGGTATAATATAATAATAAATAATACAAGTATTATATAATAAATACAAAGTAGTACCCATGGGAGAATTTCATATGTGCAATTTATGGGCTCTAAATTTTACTATTATGATTCATAAAAACACATTGGAGCTACTATGGATAACTTAGCTCATTTTGTAAGGAGTGAGAAAGGCAACTGGCAAATGAAAATTTAATAGGAAGGAAAGAATACCATTTGTGCCTCTCCCTGTATCTTTAAAACTTTGTAATTTTGCTTATTCCAACAGAAGATGTCAAGGTCAATGAAAGATATGAAATGGCTTCTGTTCAGGGTAGTAACTAGATTAGGATTTAGCGAGATTAGGATTTGGGGGTCTGGAAAGATGATGATTTAGGCAGGATGTATGGGAGCCTGTGAAATCATGGGCAGCATGGAAGGAGCTAATAGGGAACATATGTTTAATCTTTCTTGTGTTGAAAGAACTACAGGGAAGCCAATGAAATCACCAAGTGATAATCTCAAAACATGTACACAGAAGTGTTTTTTTGCAATACATCATTAAATTTGTGGAGTTCACTACCACAGAATATAATGGATAGTAAGTGGGTTCAGAAGAGGGTAAGAGATCAGTGGAAGAAAAAACTGTCAGGTTACCAAGTATGAAGAAGCAGTTTCTGTTTCAGGTTTCCTAGAAGCAGAAAAAATATTTTGAGGTTATGGTTTTCATCATATATTTTGGGGGAGAAAGGTCCTGGAACTATTTCCATAACTTCATAGGTAGTATTTTGTAGAACATCTTAAGATGACAACCTAATTCTGAAGAAGTATTTTTTACTAATTTTTAGACATCATAAGCCACCAAACCAGCCTTCTTCATACTTTTGGGTGTTTTGAGAGATTCTGGTTTGAAACTAAATTAGAAGACTTATGGTTTTCAGGTTGTTCCCAGTTTCAGGGAGAAAATTATTTTTGCCTAAAAGGTGATCTTATTTCAGACTTATTCAAAAAAGCAGGTAAAATAGGGTAGACACCAGCTCAGCATTCATGATAAGTTTTTCCTGCAAACTGCAATTTCTTTACCAGGTTCAGGTACCTTGTTGCTTAACAAAGACTGTATTAAAGTCAAACACCTATTTTTTTTTTTTTGTTTTCTTCCCGATAGCTATGGTGTGCTGCTTTGGGAACTGCTAACAGGAGAAGTACCGTTCCGAGGAATTGATGGTCTCGCAGTAGCATATGGTGTTGCTATGAATAAGCTTGCCCTTCCAATCCCTTCCACGTGTCCTGAGCCTTTTGCCAAACTCATGGAAGGTAAGCCAGCTGTGGTGTGGGTGTGGTTTGTGCTGTTTCTAGAGTGCTGTTGAGCATGGCCTCTTTGTGTTGGTTTTGTTACCTAGGAGCACAGATTTCTCCAGTGGCTTTATTCAGTGTAGGTCATTGTGGGAGCCAGGCCTGGCTGTTAGTGTGCTGTGACAGTCAGTCCACTACCAGAATAATTAATGAGATTTTTTTATCAACTGACTTTATAGGAAAAGGGGGGCTATTGCTGTCATCTAGTAATGAGGACTCACTAACATCAGAACTTGACGTATTTTGGTCTTCTTTGAAGTCTTTAACTTGTTTTAAAATTCATAGCTCGAACATCTTGCTTGTAGTGTCAGATTGGTTTGAAATGAAACTTTATCCTACTGACATTTCCAGGGAGAGTGTTTAAAATGTGGCTTTGACATTTGAAAACAACCCATGTTTTCAGTCAGAATGATGAGGATTATGTCTGTCAGAATGATGAGGATTATGTCTATTATTTGTCTGTGGAGGTAGTTCATGCCCAAGGTGGGCTACAGAGAGGTGGAAGAAATACAGGAGTTAGTTATCAGAGCTGCTGTAGTTATTAAAAAGGATTGTGTGAGGTAGTTTTTGGATGTACTTATGTGACCTGGTCTGCTGGCCATTGAAACTACTTTCATGCCTCCTGAGCTTGAGTTGCTCTGTCCCTTTTTCCATCCCTCTCTCCTGCCCTCTCTCTCTTCCTTAACTTCAGTATTTTGTCAGTGTCCCTATTCCCAAAGATACCTAGGTGTTTATATGTAATAAATATTTTTGTACCTATCTGGCAGAAAGGAAAACAAGATAAAGAGGAATCAAACTTTGTGTATAGTCTTGGTGGGCAAAGAATGAATCTCAACATAGAACTGATATTCTGTGGCCTCTGGTGGTGCTTTTAGCCTCAGGAAAGGAATATGAATCATGAAGAAAATGTTTCTGATGGATTTTTTTTTTCTGCTTTTGGAATACTTCTGCATTTCTCTGGTCTTTTCTTTAGGTTACAGGCTTCAGTTAATTTAAAGTAAAAATTTCATGTATGTTCTGCTGAAAAAGAGCTATCCTACTGGATAATAAACAATAGAGTTGCAGGTAGAGTAGCCTGGAGGCAGTGTAACATGAGAAACCGTACCTGAAAGAGTTGATGGAACTAGCAGCTCAGTGTTGTGCCAGGTAGTTTATTTTGACATGCTTTCCTAGATTTCTTGACTGCAAGTGAGGATTTAAAAACAATGCCCTCTTTTGGGCAAGTTGGGTAGAGGCATATGGCCGGTGCCTGAACCCAGCAGCATAGGGGTGAGCACCCACGTGGCTTTGGAACACTTGGCTTCTCTGTGTGCAGGGTGAAGATGAGAACAAAAGAACCCGATTACTTTCTGCCCTTTCACCAAAGCTGTTTTTCAAACAGGCTGTTTCCCATCTTGGGTGAACTCTTCTTCCTCTAATGCTGCTTTTGCTTTTGAGTTACTGCCATGGTGGTCTTCACTGAGACAACAAAGCTGAACTTCGGCTCCTCACAGAAAAGAGTTACATGTTACAACTGTCCTCATTAGTGCAAATAATGGCTGATCTAGGCCTGGGAAAATAAAAGCCACGGGCCACCTGCTAGTTATCCTGTTCACTCATTCATGCATTTGGCTGGCTGCAGCGTTTTGTTTTACTTTGGGTCATGTTTGCTTTGTCATGCTTAAAACCTGAGAGGTAGAGACAGGGATTATGGCACTGACAGTCCAGCTGTAACATCCATTGCTACTAATTGGCCAGCAGCAGGGGATCATCAGAATTCTCTTTAACATCCTCAGTTCTCTATTTTGATAAAAGAAGCAAATTAAAAGCCATAAACACAAATGTGTTCCAGCATGGAACCTGTTGATAGCCACAGTTTTGAAAACAGAGCTCCCAAATACAAAATCTCAGTAACCCTAAAATCAAAGGAAAGAATCAAGCCTTGGCTGTTGCAGGGTTTTGTGAACTGATTTTTGTTTTTAATTACAGCTGCCCCTTGGTGTACTTCAGTCCACAAAACTAATGTATTAATGTCTTTTAGGACATCACCTAATATTTTTAAGCATGTTCCCTTTTTTCTGACTTCAAAGTCTAGAAAGCTTTAAGGACATTTTATAACTCTTGCCTTGTGCTGCAGTAATGTTTCTTAAGTCCAATAACCATGTGGAGCAATGCTGTATGATGAGAGAGACCCACGTGTTAGTTACTTCCATTCATGCAGAAAAGCTGTATTCGTTACAAATACATGTGAATGTCAAGTGTTTCTGTTTGGTTGCTCTGGAATTTTGGCATACAGGCATCTAGCAGTACTAAAGAGAGTAAGGGCACTTGCTGACCATGAACCTGTAAGTGCTGATACGTAGAATGGACAACATAGAATGAAGAAGTGATTTTTTCTGCCAGAGTAGAAATGAGGGGGAAGGAAGAGAGAGGACTGAATGAGTGCAAATTTCCTATTGAAAAGTGTTGTTAAATCAAATGTTTTTACATAATGGTTTGGGGGATTTTTTATAGCTTGAGGGGTTAGTTCATAGTATTTTCTGTTTCTGTTTTTTATGTTCAATTCCCATCACTGTAAAACATTGCCTTTTGTACTGTTGCTCATTGATTTGCCTTATATGGTAAGATGGCTACCTTCAGTTCTGTGTTTTTAGAGTTTTGCAATTGGCTGAATAATTGCATTAGATTGTAAATGAAAAAAACTTGTTCATCTGTAGTTTCTCCGAAAAGCAAAAGAATAATGTCTGATTAATTTTCTCTCAAATAATAAAAAAGGACCTGTAAAAATAGGAGAACTCCAAATGCACAATTTGATGTCATTATTTACTTGAATCTCCTCTATTCACACAAGTTATGCCCAGGTTGCTTTGCAGGAGAGGTTTTCCATTCTGAGAAAAAATTCGTAATGACTCAGCTTGGTATTAGAGTTTGGCATCAGGAAAAACCCTGACAGATATCCTCCTGTAGTATGGCTGTTAACTCTGCAGTGTAACTATTATAAAAGAAGTATTTGCAAAAGACTTGCATAGTATTTCTACTCTGTGAACACATACATACATCTTCAAGCAAAACATTTAAGGAAATTATTTGTTATTTTTTAAAAAGGCTTTAAGGTGTAACCTTCTGTAAAATTAATAAATCTGTATTTTACTTGTCATATTATTGCAATAGAACCTAGAGACTTAGGTAGTAAGGTAGTTCAAGATTTTAAGTGGATATTGTGCAAGCATGAAAGCATGAATCCCATACTTGACAACAGTCAGTGCAAGTGGGCAGTGGGAAAGCTGGGGTAACACAGGCAGTGTGTATGCCACTCTCAGCCACTGGGGATCAGTAAAGTACTACCTGTCCTCTCAGACCTCCATGCTTACCGGTGCTTGACAGTCGTTTGTCTTCATTCTGTTCTAGATTGCTGGAACCCTGACCCACACTCACGGCCTTCCTTTGCCACTATCCTAGACCATCTTACTGCCATAGAAGAGTCTGGTTTTTTTGAAATGCCCAAAGATTCCTTCCACTCCCTGCAGGAAGACTGGAAACAAGAGATCCAAGAGATGTTTGATCAGCTCAGAGCCAAAGAAAAGGTAAGTAGAGAGCAGTGCTCCCTGCTCGTGCTCTCTGGATTGTAATTTCCCCATTTCATAGTTCAAATGGGGATCGTTGTTTTGTGCATCCCAGAGCTAATTTTGTCTGTGCTTTACAGGAGCTTGTATTAAGTCCCTGAATCAATGGCAGGTTATGATGCACACAAGGGTATAATCATGAGAAAAATAAATAGTCACATCCTGAGCTGCTACTCTTTCCAATATTGTAGTGAGCTTCCATTATACTTCATGCAAATTGCTGTGATGAGTTGATTGTTTATTGCGTTTGATAATGGTTTCACTATTAGCATCTTAATTGAGAAACCAAATGAAAACTATTAACAGGAGATGTAGGAGGGGTAGTTTCAGCATATATATACTCTAGTTAACATTGCAGCTTTGGTTCTGCTGGGCTTGTGTTTTCAAGGTTTTGAGCACAACCAAAATACACAGACTGTAATAAACATGAGTGCTACCAGGGGAAGGGTCCAGTAACTGCTGTAACTGAAATCCTTCTAGGCAAATAGCAGGAAACAAAATTGCTAGCAGGAATAGCAGGAATGGTGACCATCAATGTCAAAGGGAAGACATGAAAAAGCTGAAGTTTTCTTCAAGCATACTTGGAGAAAGCACAGCTTGCTGCATCTAATTTAAGATCCTTACAGAGACTGTCTTTAGTTGTTGCTAAGAAAAACTGTAGCAGAACCAAAATCACTAGTGTGATATTTGTAAGCTCACAGTCTTTTGCCTGAAAGTAAACTCATAATAAGCAGCTGTTTTGATTTGGGCTCAGAGGTTGGGTTTAGGAGGCAGAGAGAAGGAAAAGAAGACTTTGGGTAGGAAAGAAGTCAGCTTCTACAAGAATACTTAAAACATTTCTATTCACCTATTTTAGTGGCTTTTGGGAAAAATAAATTAGCTGATAGGCATTTCCTTGCTACTGTTGTCCCATGGCATAACTGTGTTGGAACAGTTTTTGAAAACCAGAAGCTTGAACAGACAAACAGCTAAACAGTACTAACTACACTGCCCTCAGGCTGAGTATTGTATTCCTCTTTAGCAATGTGGAAATACTTTTATATGCTGTTCACTTATGGAGTAAAATGTATCAAAGCTCCCTGGTGATGAGCCAGGTAACAACGCCATTATTAAAAACATCTAAACTAAAATCTATTTGATTATCTATCTGGCATTTAACTTGAATTTTTCAGTTTTTCCCTCCTGCACTGAAATTGGCCATCTGGAGAGAATTATTCTAAGTGCTGAATTCTTTTGTCCTTGTGGTGAGAGGAGAGGAGTGCAGTGGGATTTTGGGATTTCAAGGGCAGTTTCAGTTAATTCGTTTTGTCAGCAAGGGATAGATCGAAAGATTTGCCTTATGTGCCTTTGCCAGGACCATGTTGAGATGACTTTTGAATATCCTCAAGGAGGGAGACTCTACAACCTCTTTGGGCAACCTGTGCTAGTGCTCAGTAATGCAGTAAAAAAGTGTTCAGAAAGTATCCCCTGTGTTTCAGTGTGTGCCTGTTGCCTATTGTTCTGTCACTAGGCACTGCTGAAGAGAGCCTGGTTTCATCTTTTTTCCTCCCTTCCTTCAGGTTTTTATATACACTGGTAAGATCCCCCTTCACCCTACCAAGCCTTCTCTGTGCTAGGATGAATAGTTCCATCTCTCTCAGCCCTTTCTCATAGGAGAAAAGGCTGAGAAAGATGTAACTATTTATTTTTCTCATGATTCTACCCTTGTGTGCATCATAACCTGCCATTGATTCAGGGACTTTCTCATAGGAGAGATGCTCCACATTCATGGCTTTTCATTGGACTCTCTCCAGTATGTCCATGTCTGTCTTGTACTGGAGAGCCTAGAATTTGACACAGGGTTTCAGGTGTGGCCTCAAAAGTGTTTATGTCTGAATTTTAATATTGGTATGAGGGGCCTTGAATGGCAAGCATTGAAGTCCTTGAGGATTGTTTTTGACTCTCAGCTGAGCTTTTAACCAGTGTTTTTTGTGGTTCTGTTGAGCTCAAGCCATTGAAGCTATGCCTTCATGCCTCAGTCATGTTGGTCTTAACCCACAGGTTGCAAGGTAATCTTTTGTTTCTGCTTTCTTATCTCCCTGCAGGAGCTGCGCACATGGGAAGAAGAGCTGACTCGTGCTGCTGTTGAACAAAAGAACCATGAGGAGCTGCTACGAAGGCGGGAACAGGAACTGGCAGAACGTGAGATTGACATCCTGGAAAGGGAGCTCAACATCATCATCCACCAGCTGTGTCAGGAGAAGCCTCGGGTCAAGAAACGCATGGGGAAGTTCAAGAGGAGCCGGCTCAAGTTAAAGGATGGCAATCATATCAGCTTGCCTTCAGGTTGGTGATGTGCCAGGTGAAATGGGAGCAACCTCTAGGTTTAATAGTTCCTTACTACTGACCCTTAGGCATTAGAAAGGATTTGATGTACTTCAGGAAAAACATGCCTCTTTGGGATCAATAAACTAAATTTGATGTTCTTGTGGCTAGCATTGCCCAAAGTTCCAAGAAGAAGGCCAGAAGTAAATTTGAAGTGTTACATGCTTGTTATCCATTGGCTATATATGGCTTATTGTAAAAATGTGGTGTAGGTTAACATGTTAGTACTAAGAAGGATCAGTTTTTTAGAGGATGTACATAGAAGATGATGGAGGTTTGTGCTCAGAGAATATTTTACATAATGCTGCAGGAGAAACTATAATCTACTGATTTTTTTTGGTGTAGGAATCTAAAAATTACCGAAAGTACATTGGTAGCTGTGAGACTAAAGCCCTGGATTGCTAGTGCATGTGTCAACTCCTATTAACACAGAAGCGACTTCTGGAAGAAATGTTAAATGTTAGTAAGGTGTTGGCAAAGTCACTCTTAGGAGTGAAGATGGTGATGTTCAGAAATACTGAATCCTTAGTTTTTGCAGATTCTTTATGGAAATTTAAATTTGTCAGAAAACCGAAAGTGTGGGGTTTGTAAATCACCTAGTGCTCATTGTTACATCAGGGATGATGACTTGCACTATTTCCTTTGCTTTCTGGGAGACACTGGCTCTTCAGAAGAGAAATTATGATAAAATATGTATGTTACCTCTGCCTTTCTTTAGGTCTGCAAACACCTATTTTTGGTGGTGTGTAAGAAACTGAGAGGTAAGGTGCAAGGATTTATTATAGGGATGTAATTTGGCATGTTAGTTGACACAAGGTCTATGTGTGTGTTTCACACATACATTTTCAGGACTGTGAATGCATATCTTCGTTCTGAGTTCTCAGTGTGCACAATGGGCAAATAGCAATTAGCTGTAAAACTTCATTTCTACATAGATCCCCTAAGTTGCACTCTTTGGAAGTTACCATAAATCATTATGTCTTTTTTTCTTATATTAAAAAAAGAGAATTTTAACTGTGTCTTTCTGCTTTTATATTTTTTTCTTTTGCCAAACAGATTTTCAGCATAAATTCACTGTGCAGGCTTCTCCAACGATGGACAAAAGGAAAAGCTTGATCAGTAGCTGCTCCAGCCCTCCTGCAAGTCCTACCATTATTCCCAGACTCAGGGCCATACAGTGTAAGGAGCTCAATGTAGTATTGAATTTGGGAAATGTGCAGTCTGTCAGCGTGGTAAGATGCCAAGATTCCATATCTAGGACAGGACTGTTAAAGAAAGTACCTAAAATGTTTGCCTTGTGCCTTGCATGTATGCATTTAGAGAGAAAAACAGAGTGTCTTGGTGATGCAGGGAGTATCACCTCCTTTGGGGCTAAAACCATGCTTACCCAAGTTCATGAAGTACTGCTGTTTCTATAGAAAATGTATTCCTTAGGTGTACAAGTTAATTAAAAAAATACTAATTTGCAGAGTAGATCTGTAAACATTGCTGTAGTTACTGTTTTAAGGAAATAAGAACAAGGGCACTTGTCATGCAAATAGTGTTCCCATAATAACACAGAGTTAGGCAGACATGCATGTCTTAGAATTATGAAAGTTGTGTTAACTAATATATAGTGTTTGTATTGGATATCATAGCACATGTGTGTTTGGTTTCAAACTGGTGGTTCTATAGAGAAACCGGTGATAGAATAAAGCTGGAGTGGCTACCTGTACTTGAAAGGATCAGGGAATGCATAATTTGGCATTTGGTTGTTAGATTTGTGTTGATAAATGGTCAGAATGATGGGAAAATCACTTTTGTTACTATTCCTGTTCTGGCCTATGTTTTATTCTTTACATTGCTGGGGAACCAATTCTTTTAATTTGTGTATCTGTTTTTCCTTCCCATTTTCCACTGTTCTTTCCACTTGTGAAGTGACACCTGCTGAAAGCAGCAAAACATGGGGACGAAGCTCAGTCCTTCCAAAGGAGGAAGGAGAGGAAGAAGAGAAGAGAGGCCAGAAGAAAAAGGGACGTACTTGGGGACCAAGCTCACTTTGTCACAAGGAGCTAGGTGCAGGAGAAGAGGGGTAAGAGGGGGCCCGGAGGAAGATTCTTTTCCAGGTTCTAAAACTGGTCATGAGCTGGCTCACAGGAGATTTGCCTATCTGCTTGCAAACACCTTTCTGCTTCCAAACTTCTTTCCTGTACCAGAGATGTTAGAGGTTCAGAACAGTTTACAAAATTGCATTCAGTTCATTTGCTAGCAGCTGATGTTTCACTGACTGCTAGTGTGTTGTTAGGTGTATTTGTAAGCTGTCAAACTTCTTAGCTGTGCAAAATTCTCTGTAGTAGGTTTTCTCTGTTTTAAGGCTCAGCTTTCTGTAGTTTCATGTAATATCTCAAACTGCTTCTCTCTTCAAATTATCATATATGCTTTTTCTTGTCTTAAATGCTAGTATATAAAAAGTATCTGATAAAGCCAAGCAAATATCTTCTCTTCAGGCTTTTGAAAAGGGCATGTACTTTGAGTGAATCAATCCTGAAAATGATTTTTGCAGAAGTACAGGTTGTACCTCTGTTTCTATAGGTTATTGTTTGGTGGCTTCTTTTTTTTTTTTTTCCTTTATGTCTGAATTATTTATACCAGGACTCCAATGAGTCATTGTTGGAAATATGCTTTAAACATAGGGCTATTTTGGCTTTCTAAAAGATTTGAATGCTTGGTAATTTTTAGTGGAGTTTGAGTATTTCCCCCGATAAATTGATGGTTTGACTCTTGCCATGTTTTTTAGCAAGGAGAATAAAATAGATGGTTATAATCTTCATTTTTACTATTGTGTGTTCAGGTGTGAAATGCCTGAAATATTGATGATTGCATAGTGCATCAGTAGCCCCCTGCAAGAGGGCCTGAATCTATTAAAATATGTTTTCTCTCTAAGGTATTCAATACATGTTGGCAGGACAATATGGAGGAAGCTTCTTTGACTGCTGCCTATGCTTTACCTATTCTACAAATGAAGAATAGGATAGCATTCTAAGGAATTAAAACAGATGTCACACTTTACAATCATTAATTATGTAAAAGGGTGGGAGATCACTGAAGCTGGAAAAAAACACTTCTACCTTGAAATCACATTCTTAGAATTCTGGGAGTAGACCTCTTTCATTTTCTGTTCATTACTGTGCAATCTGAAGCACTGATTGCTTTTGGGCACAGACAGCTGGAATGGAGTTGTTTGCAAACTGGTTGCTCCTAAAACTGTCCTGTTCTCTCTGCAACTGAGTTGTTCTGTAGTACTCAGAATCTCTCCTAGGGAGACTCGATATGGATATTGCATTTTGCAGAGTGTCTGAAACATGAGAGTGTTGCTGAGAGGGCAGTGTGGCTAACATACAATGAACCACTCCTTGCTGAGATCATGCCAGACTGCAGACTTTCATTTAAAGGGGGCAGAGTTGCAGTAAATATTAGCGACTCAAAAGGTAGTTCTTGCTATTTTTAGTATTTTTAAATTCTTATTTTACAGGGTAAGGAGATAAAACTTCATTGAATATTTAAGGTAGGGAAAGACCTTTAAGATTGAGTCAAACCATTATCCTAGCCTCTACTGTGTTCACCAGTACACCATCTCCGCAAGTGCCACATCCCCACACCTTTTGAACATTTCCAGGATGGTGATTCTACCACTTTCTTGGGCAGCCTATTCCAATGCCTGACAACCCTTTCAGTGAAGAAATTTCTCCTAATACTTAATCTAAACCTCCCCTGGTGCAACTTGAGGCCATTTCTCTTGTCTCATCACTTGTTACTTGGGTGAAGAGGCTGACTCCCACCTGGCTAGACCATCCTTTCAAGGAGTTGTAGACAGTGATAAGGTCTTCCCCAGCTTCCTTTTCTGCAGGCTAAACAACCCCAGCTCTCTCAGCTGCTCTTCAGATGAGTGACTTTCTAGAGCCTTCCCTAGCTCCATTGCCGTTCTCTGAATATGCTTCAGCTCCTCAGTGTCTTTCTTGTAGTGAGGCTTCCAGAACAGGATTGAGGTGTGGCCTCACTGGCAATGAGTACAGGAGAATAATCACTGCCCTGCCAGGATGTCTTTGGCTTTTCTGGGCACACTGCTGGCTCTTGTTCAAGAGCCTGTTGACCAGCATATCCAGATCCTTTTCCACCAAGCAGCTTTCCAGCCACTCATCCCCATTGATAAGGATGAGTAGCATTGCATGGGGTTGTTGTGACTGAAGTGCAGAACCCAATATTTCACCTTATTGTACCTTATACCCTTGACCTTGATTCATCATCAGCATGCAGCCTGTCCAGATCCCTCTGCAGAGCCTTCCTGCCCTCCAGCAGATCAACACTTCCAGCCAACTTGGTGTCACTGCAAACTGACTGAAAGTGCCCTCAATCCCCTCATTCAGATCATTGATAAAGATATTAAACAGGGCTGACCCAAATACTGAACCCTGGAAAAACTGGGGTAAAGTGAAGAGCTAAACTTAGGATAAAGAAGCCCAGTTCAAGTATTCTCCATAACGCTGTTCTGGTAGCAGAAGTGCTGCTGTTACTGCTGCTAATCCAGGGAACTTTTATCTTCATAATTTTTATCACTTTCCACGTATTCTTCACAGGAGATAATTCCAAGTTTATTCAAGAATATTGTGAGAATTGCAGTGACCTATAATTAACATCAAGTAAAGGCAGTCATGGAAAGATGATACAGTGATTATTCATACTTCTCTATTTATCTTTGAATATAAAGAATATGCACAGCAGCAGAAAGGTTTTGTGCTGAATTGCAGAGACTGGATGAAGCTTTATGTTGGACTAGTTCTGTGGCAGTTCAGTTGTGATCTTACAGTGTATTCTCAAGGATATACTGTGAAGTTATAAGTGTCTTTAAACCTGACATTGATTAGTCACAGACTTATTGTGGCATGGGTGATGGTCACCCCGCTTTTTGCACAGGTTGCTGATTTTATGGAAGGTGATAGTGAATGTGACTTAAAATCCTTTAGCAGTTATCTCTTAAAATCTTGCAAGCTAAATAGGGGTGAGCCTGGCAACAGACTTTGTTTTTATTCACTCCAGTATTGTATTAATGTCTTAGCATTATTACAGAATGGTATTGAGACACCAGACGTGCTGTCTTACAGTTGTAGGGAAGTTTTTTGCAGTTTTCTGAGCAAATAAGCCTTGTCACCTTAACATTCCTAAAAAGAGGTGCCTTTGACTTCCCAGTAGAAAAAGGCAACAGAAGAACGACTCAGTCATAATACAACAAAGTATGTAACAACTTTCTGGATTGTTAATCTAAATAGATTACAGGTAAGATGTCTTCAGGTTTCTGAGTTTTTATGTTGGTGATTGAAACCAACATAGTTTGGTGCTAGTGCTTTCAAATAATTCTCTTTCCTTAGGGCAATAGCAAACAGTACTGCTCTAGTAGGAACATTTTCCAAGTCAGCATGTTTTGAATTGTTTTCAAATGCACACCACTGACTGATTAAAAGGATGTGCAGCAATCTTCTGAACAGGTTTTTGAGGTCTGCTTGTAATTTGGGGGGAAAAGAGAAGGAGCAAAAAGTAAAAGGGAAGGATGAAAATTTTATAATCCTAAGGCAAACATAGCAGGCCATGAAATTATTCTGGTAGCTATTTATCTTCCTGTTCAGATTTAGCTGCACTTTGACAGTAACAGCAAACCTTCAGTCTGTTCTTTGCAAGGGAAGATTGCTCTGAGAAGTCAAAAGATAGCAAACTAAGTTGAATATATGTTTTCCCAGCGCTGTGGAAATGTCACCTTTCTCAGTAGTTCTCTACCCATATTGTAAGAGCACTGAGATTCAGTTTTGAGGTGTTCACACTGCTAACATGGTTCATTTTCACTTACCAGCTTTCCCTTTATGTGCATTTCTGTAGGATGTATCCTAGCTATGCATGTTGCACACCTGGGTAATTTAGATCCAACATATGTTATTTGGTGTGTTGTGTTACACAGCTGAGCATACTCAGCTATAGTGAGTATACTGTGGAGGGGTAAATCAGAACAGACCCACACACTGAATGGCATGTCTGTTATAAAACCCTGTGGTTATTTGTCTTGACAAATAGGGTTCAGTGCTATGTTGTCTGGATTCAAGATTGCAGCAGGGTACTGCATGTGCAGCACTGCAGAATGGTTAATTGGGATGGACTTGCAATGCAGTTGAGAACTGCACAGGATACTTTTAGTGTAATGTCTATACCACAGTCATCAACTGTGGCCTTGCTATTGCTGCAGTATAGTTTGGTGACAAGTACAGCATTTCTATTGGGTAGAGAGCAGAGGAAAAGCTTATACTAACACAAAAAAATACCCCAATGTAAAAAAATTTTGAAATCCTGGAATGGAACTATCTTAGAAATGCAGAATGATACTAGTGGAAAATAAGAATCATGAGAGGTAACTTACATATGGTTGTATTTCCCTTTCTCTTTAAGTGACTTACATGTCTGACCAAAAAACAATGCAAATTAGTAATGGAGCTGGAAGAGATCTTTGAGTTTTCTGTCCTTTCAATAACAAGTAGATGCTTTTATGTGTCCAGTTGAGATCATTCAGACTATCTGCAGATCTTTTTATTCCTTCCTTGTAATTTCTGCCTATCCTAAGTGTGTATGGCTTTTCACCAACACTATGATGCTTAATGTTGGTGTTTGTGGAGAAAGGCACCAGAAGTTTTCCAGTTCAGACTATATTGATAAATGAATTATATATAATATATATAACACGTAATATATATTGTATTATATATAATATTTATATTATATTATGTATTGTATATAATACATACAGTATATTACATATATACTATATATAACATATAACATGTATTTTATATATTTTATATATATAGTATATATAATATAACTTTGAATATTGATATATCAGGAAGTTGTGCAGCTACTTAAAGTTGTTGATATGTCTGATGTCATGATTCTAGTGCAGGATAATGGTAATGAAAATCTATGAATAATTTCAGGAACCTGGTAACATACCTTTAGACACAGGTCAAAATAGGGATTTGTGTTATTCTCTTGGGCTTTTTTTGTTTGTAAGTAAAAGAAACAATGACATGGTTTATAAGTTTAGTTGCCTTTTTTTTCCATAATCTAGTTATGGAAAACATAAGTACAGTTATGCTTTTAATTGTACTTCAATACAGTGTTTTCTTTGTAAGAAATATATTGGTGTTTATAATACAGAGACATGATTTTGTTGTTACAGTGACTTTAGCTTATTATATTTGTCCTAGTGAGTGATGTTTGAATTTCATTGTTTATTTGTGTTTCACATGAAAACATTTTTGAGGTGTTTTCTCCTTCCCTTGATGAGCAATTTATTTTTTACCTGCCATGGTAAGATTGATGGCAAAAAGAAACCAAGATTTAAAAAGATTATGCCTTGATTTAAAAAGAAAATGTTTCATCTGATTTTTGTAGTGGTGCCTTCTACTATTCTGCATTCATAGCTTGTTAGTTATCAGCAGAGGCTTTTTGACTGCCACAGTGTAACAAACAAGGAAATTTTGTGATATCTTTACAGCACTTTTTACTTTATTTTTTGTATTTTCAAGTGCTGTAAAGATATCACAGAATTTCTTGCTGTGGGAGGACTTCAGATCTATGTAGTTGAGATGGATGCATGCATACCCTAAATAGATCAATAGAGAATATATAAGAGGAGAATGGAAAGTGGTTGTGAGTATGGTACATTTTCTCACATCCTTCTACTATTTTCAGTCTGAAAGCTCTGGTAGAAGGATGCAAGCAGTGGTCATCCAGTGCACCGAATCTTGGGAAGATCCAGAGAACTGCACCTGCTTTTCCAGGATTCACCAGCTTAGCAGAGATGGGTAAAGGAATTCCCTGAACTTGGTACTCCCATCCCCACTTCCATTCACATTTCAATGAACTTCTTTCCTGACCTTCACCTGGTACCTTACAGCAATGTTTCCATTTTGTTTGGTACCTGTTTTTCTTTTATTCTTTGTCAAGTATCCACTTTCTCCTTCTGGATTTTCTTGTTGTTCACCTCACTGCTTGTGCTTCTCCCTCTGTCAAGCTAACGATCTTCTGTTAATTATCCTCTAGCTCCATGCTGTCTCTCAGCTCCTTTCCTGAATAATATTTATGTGCAGCGTGTTTACACCTTCACTTGCAAGGAGCAATCCTTAAAATTTTTCTACCTTTTGCTCCTCACTCACAAACACATAGATTTACTCTAGAAGTTAGTGAGGCTTAGGTTGCTTTTGAAATGCTGTTCTGCAACTAATCTCAAGTGCATGAATGCTTCACTTTGATAGTGTTTCCAGTTCCTTCTCTCAACCTATCTTCTTTGGAAACAATAGACTGTGTTGGAAATTGATGAATGATGTTTGTGAGGAGAACAGTTGCATCTTCTGAGGAGAAGCTTGTTTTGAAGTATTTGTGAGAGAATAAAATTTGCCAGTGAAAATGTTATATTGACACAAAGTCTATTTTCATTTGCTTTCCAGATGATGAGGACAGCGAATGTTTTAATGGAGAGGGCAAAGTGCACCCTTCACCTGTGCACAATCAGTCATACCTCTGCATCCCATTCCAGAAGAATGAAGAGTGGGATGGCCCTTCTAGTGATGCCAATGAGGAGTCCACCCCTGTAAACTCTGCTACCAGTACCCCACAGCTGACACCCACCAACAGCCTCAAACGTAGCAGCTCCCACCACAAGCGATGTGAGGTTGCATTGCTTGGCTGTGGAGCAGTGCTGGCTGCTGCAGGTCTGGGTTTTGATCTGTTAGAAGCAGGGAAGTGTCAGCTGCTGATTGAGGAAGAGCCAGAGATGCCCAAGGAGGAGAAGAAGAAGCGTGACAGCATTTTTCAGCGAGCTGGACGCCCACGGAGGAGCACTAGTCCACCCTCCCGGAAGATCTTCAAGAAGGATGATCCCCTGTTGTTGCTAGGCGAGCCATCCACATCCCTCACCCTTCTTTCCCTGTCTTCCATTTCCGAATGTAATTCCACCCGGTCCCTGCTGCGCTCAGACAGTGATGAGATTGTGGTTTATGAGATGCCTGTCAGCCCGGTGACAGTCAAGGCTCCCTTGCCAGCCATTACAAACCCACTGGTCAATGTCCAGATCGAGAGGTTCAAACAAGACCCCAACCAGTCCCTGACCCCCACACACGTGACGGTCTCTTCCCACACCCAGCAAAGCGGACACAGGCGCACACCTTCTGACGGAGCCATCAAAGGGAGTGGACTGGTTGTCAATGGGTGCCCAACCAGTGGATGCCCATCCAGTAGCTGTTTAACTGGAGCACTGGGAGCTGGTAGGTTTTCAGCCATTTTTGTCTTCAGAATAAAGACAGAAGCAGTAAAATAACTTGTTGCTTATACGTTCGTTGAGGTGACCAGCCCACAAGAATTGCTTGTGGAGGTTATCTTTATACAAATAGCTAACAGAATAAAGCAGTAATGGTTTTGGTTCCAGCATCTTCAGATTGCCATAATCTTGAAGATTCAGAGTTTGTAGATTCTGAATGGAGGCTTTCTGCTTTGAATATGTTTTTGCATTGTATATACAATAAACTAAGATCTGTAGGAACCACTTAGCAGTGCCATCTAACATGTTTTTCCCTCTTCTCTTATCTTGTCTGTTTTGGACAGGTGTATTAAAAACACCTAGTCCAAGCAGAGATCCCAGTGAGGTCCCTCGCCTGCCAGACCCCAACCTTGTTTTTCCTCCAACCCCGAGGCGATGGAATGCACAGCAGGATCCCACACTGGAAAGACCCAAGACATTGGAGTTCCTGCCTCGGCCACGTCCTGCAGCCAGTCGGCAGCGGCTTGATCCCTGGTGGTTTGTGTCACCCAGCAATGCCAAGGGTGAATCTTCTGCCAACAGTTCAAGTACTGATACTCCAAGCAATCTAGACTCTTGTTTTGCTAGTAGCAGCAGCACTGTAGAAGAGAGACCTGGACTGCCTGCACTGCTTCCTTTCCAGGTGGGTCCTCCTGCGGAGGAGCGGACACTGTTGGACATAGATGCTGAGGGGCAGAGCCAGGACAGCACCATTCCGCTATGCAGAAGTGAACTTAACACACACAAAGCTGCAGCATATGAACTCAAGCAAGAATTCTGGTCTTAATATGAAACCACTGGGGGCAGTGAGCCCCTCTATATTCAATCCTACTTTTTGCACTGAGAATGCACTTTGGAAACAGATGAGATGGAGGGATGCTACAGAGATCAAATGGTGCTGCCTCGGCTGAAGATGTGTTGTCAGCTGCCTGATTTTTGTCTGCATTTGGGTGAAACTTGGCAACTCTGAGCTGCTGACTTTTGCTGTGGGGTTTTTCTGTAGTCTTCCCTTCCCTCTTATTGCAGTTTGAATCTGCAATGAGCTAAAATTATCATATCAAAGTCTTTTGTTACTGACCTTGTAGGATTTGGCACTTGCAGTAAGTATATTGGTATCTATCCTGGTATTAATGAGTATTTTCAAATAATATTCAAATATTACACTACAGCAGACATCAGTGTTTGATGTTTTCCCAAGGAATCCGGAACAGAAACAAATAAATATCTGGAGACTACCTTCTCTAAAATACATTCAGATCATTAGACTGGCCTGGGAATCATCATACCCCCACTGAAAGAGCAGAAGTAGCTATCTTAAGACTTGCTTGTCCTCTTTTGCTCATGTGATAGCGTAAGGTGGAACAGATGGCAGGGGAAGGGCATGGCATCTCCACTGGTGGAGGTCTTTGAGAGCAGGTGAACCAGACTGTTGTAAACAAGTAGGTGTAGTTGGTCCTGGCTTCAGGGTAGATTGGATGAACTTCAGTGGTCTCGTGAGGTCCCTCTCAGCCCTATTGTTTTTATGACCCCGTGCTTTCAAGATGAAGGCTTATGGTATAGCTGTTTAGCTTGGTTTTTTTTGTTTCATATTTTCATTCCATCAGTCTCTTTTTCCCCCACTCTGTTTCTCAGGCTCATAGTCAAATTGCCTCAGCTTTGGGAGGGGAGTTAGCAGAAACTTTCTTTAAAGGTGTGTTGGCTTTCAGAAGTCACATGTTTCCAAATCTTTATCTTTCTATTTTTTTCTCCTTTCTTATGCCTTTTAGGAGTGACCCATGAAACCCAAGACTGTTCTTATGCACACTGGTACTTGTTTAAGGCTGTTTTGAAAATGAGGCTTGTTAGTAGTTGGATTGTGCAAACAGGAATCAGAACATCTGGATTCTGTTTTATTCTGTCACTGACTCACTGTGTGACCCTGGGCAAATAATGTAACCTCTGTGCCTGAATTTCCCCATCTGTAAATAATAGGAATAATACCTACCTCACAAGGGGAGGGGTTGGGACATATATAATAGGTATAAAATCCTTTGAGATCTTTGAGTGAAAGGCACTATAGATACGTAGAACTTTATTCTTGTTCAAATATGTAAAACACTCCTAGATCTGGAGCAAGAACAGACCCCTGTCTGGAATGAGGAAGTCACACAAATAGGGTGTGCCTATGCTCAGAGTCTTCTGTACAAGGACTTCAAGTGTGTCTGTGCCACTGCAGGTATGTCTTACTGGCTGTAATGAGAGCTTCAATCTTCCCCAAATTTGGCATTATATATAAGGGATGTGGCCTTTATATGACTGTAATAGAGTAGTCTGCTTTATTGCAGGGTAAAGGATGTCTGTTCACTGTTTTTTTACAGATCTGTGCTTGTTTTGCTAATCTACTGACATTTGGTTGCAAATAAGTCGTTTGATAGTGCTGCCAATGCAGTGCTCAGCCTGTTGGGGCAGTCCAGTCTTGCTGTGAGGGCAGTAGAGCCAAATACTTCCTGCAGCTGTCAGCACAGTGAATGTGTGTGTTTAGATGTTTGTAACCCGATTTTAAAAACCAGCATGTGTGGGGAAAAACTCCTTCGTAAGGCTTTTTAGTTCTGTGTGAGGACTGAAACCAGCATGTTCCCATTAGTCAAGTGCACCTTTTTTTCCCCAAGCAATTACAGTATGTTTTGTTTCGAAAGGTCACACATTTCTTGTTTATCACATTCCATGGAAAATGCTTAATGGCAGAATTACTTTCTGCTGTCCTCCTTATTAAATGCTCCAGAGCTAGCCTTAATGGTGCTACACTAGATGTTGAAGCTGGAGAGATGACTGTTCAGACAAGGTATTATGATAAGGCATAGGATTCAGATACTTAAAGAAAACTTAGATTTCTGACTCTTTTGTTAAATTTAGACCTTTAGCATTGTTGATTTCTTAAGTATCCTTTTGCTTTCCATTTCTGAAAACTCTATTTGTGACCCAGACACTAGCAAAAAGACAAAACACATCAAACAGATTGCTAATTTTGATTGTGCTATAAATCAACCTTAACATAATCTCAGTAAGAGGCTGTGTCAGAGGGATTTAAAAGAAGGACATTAAAATAATCTATTTTTCATAGTCTTCCTTATAATTTTAAAAAGTCTGGAACAAAACTGGATCAGCTGTTCTGAAATTTAATGTTTTCTATCCAACAGGTATCATTATAAATGTCACAGGGAGTATCATCTGCTCTGCAAAGGCATCACCTGAAATAGCTCCATTTGAACAGAAATCTTTAAAATCCATTTACTTGCATGAAATGGGAGGCCACCTTTCTAGGTCACACTGTTACGACTCAGCCTGCTAAACTTTCTAATAGCTGGCCAGTTGATTTCACCAAGTGAACTTTTAAGGTTTCTGTCAAGTTCCCAGGAAAGACAAACATAAAGGCAAGTTGTTCTGTCACCTCTTTTGCTTAAGAAAGTTGAGGATGAGGAATTAACAGCCTCCTTGCCCCTCTCCCCCTTTTATATAATCACTTGGTGAAGGTGGTATGTAGCTTAACTTCAAGAAGTACTTTGCTCCAAAGTGTATCTTCCTTAATACCAAGTGGACATTGCTACATCAAATAACTTGGTAGGACAGATGACAAGAGTCAAGGATCCAGGTCAAGGTTACCAAACTAGATACTGTTATTACAAAGCTGCCAGACAGACTAGTTAGAAGTATATTGGTTGGTATGTGTTTGTTTTGTGGCTTTTGTTTGGTTGTTTTGTTTTTTTTTTTAACTCTTCTTCAATGCAATTATCTTCGTTGAATCTAGCATGTGAATTAACCTGAGGCAGTCTTTGAGCATCCACCCATAACTGTCTTCCAGTGGCCAACCTGAGGTATCAGGCAAGAGGAATCAGTTGTGGAAACAATGCTCCTGACTTCAGTAGGTCTCTCTCTGGCAGCCAGAGAGCTCTCAAGACAGAGTTGCCAGGTGTTTCACCTTATACACTCCAAAAGCTTTTGCAGCCAGTGTCCTAAGGCCCAGAGGCTGTGTCCATGTTTAAGCTAGGTCAAAACATCTCTCTATATCCATCTGTCCCATCCTGTCTTGAATTCTCTGCTTTCTTAATCTGTTGGGGTTTTTTCCTTCCCAGCTGTGGGAGCTGAGGTGCTCCAAATCTCCAAAGGAATGGTCAACTATTGTCCACCAGGCAGTGAAAAGGTATGAGCTTGTCAGCTCAGAAATCTTTTTTTCCTACTGGTTGCTAGTATTCCCATTTGTCAGGGAAACAAAAAATGTCAGAATATTGGTCATTGACCTACCTTTCTAGTAGTATTCTTGAGGAAGATGGTGAAAATCTTACTTAAAAACTTCAAATAAATGTATTGTTTCCTAAATGTCTGAGTAAGTTGCACTTTTTTTTTTTTTTTTTTTGTCTGAGAAAGTAAGAAAAAGATACCATGGAAATCACTGAGCAGTCTAAAATAATGACAAAAGAATGGAGAAAAATGTTTGAATACAGGCCTTACAAAGAGGAAGTGGCAGTGTTTTAACTGATAGTAATGATGAGATTGCAGCTGATTGCATGATTAAACCATGTTTGTGGTTTAGAAATATGTTTGTATTTTTGTTTAGTCAGCTGGCAGTGTGTATCACTAATTTATGTAATTGATGTGCTGATTTAGGAAATAGAAGTTTGTCAGCCCTTCAAAGTATGGTAGGTATCCTTGTAGCCTTGTTTAGTTTTCCTGTAATGTTTGGGGAAGGCACAGAATAGCAACTAGTGCAAAAAATGACAATTTTTTTTCATAAATTTCTACTAGTTTCATAGAAACTGAGTGTGGAACAAGTAGAGGGAAGAAAGCTTTTGTGTCAAAAAACCTAAGGTGATTAAATAGTTATGGATCCTTTTCTAATACTGTTGCTTCTTCCAGACTGCACAGTGCTATGTTTTACTAGCAAGTAGGTCTTAATCTCTTCTCAATCATTTTCAGAGGTGCAAATGTAACTTTTTATACATATTTCTCTCCAGTTTATTATTGCATTGGGTTGATATTCAGTGTGGGGCAGGGAACCTCAGTGAAAATACTCTTTTTGTAATAGCTTTCTAACAAAATGAGTATTTTTAAAGTGATTTTTTTGTTATTGATGGGGAAAGACCTGTTCTGGTTTGGCATGGTTTTGTGATGAAATATTTTTCTGTACCTCTAGGAATGGGAGTAGTTGCCTTCCTCTTCATAGCATGCTGTTATCTTAAGACATTGTGGACAGTACTGCGTAGAGATGTTACTTCGATATGTCACAAAACTGGATACCTCTCATTCTTTTGAAGGTGAGGCAGTAATGGTCAAGTAAAGAAAGGTCTTTGCCTTTGGAGTGTTTTGTTAAATAAAACATGACAGGAAACCTCCGACCTTGAGTCGCCTTTCTATCTTGAGATTAATTTTTATTTGAAACCTAATTCATCTCTGTGGGATGAATATGGGACCTGGAGTCTCATTGGATGTATGGAACCAAACCTATTCCTATGTCCCAAAACTCAGTGATAGCCTGTTAGTTTTGCAAGTAATTTTAAGCTAATGTAAATAGGCTTGTTTCTTTTTGGTTTTTTTTTTTAATGTTTCTCCTTGGAAAACATGCTTATTGCTTTCTAACCTTTTCCATGCATTTTGGAGATACTCTCAAGAGCTCTTACCAACTCTATGGTGAATAAGTAGGGTTATATCTTGCAGAGTGATTTAAGTCCTCCTTTTGACTTTGTTTTCTTTTTTTGTTGTTGTTGTATGAAACAAGAGCATTTACATTTGGAAAGATTTCTGATCCTTATCCTGTCACTGAAGAACAGTTTCTTAGCTTCCATGTTTAGAATTCATTTAAGACTACAATTTGGGGAAAACTGGACATGAAAAGTGAGGGGATAGACATGTGTTAAAACATATTTGCAAACAAGCAATAAATACAGCAAATACAAGAACCAAAATATATTCTCACTGTCACAGAGTGTAACTTTCAGACTTCATCTTTGGTTGATGATATAATTAAGATATCTGTAGAAAAGAATGCTTTTTTACACTCTTTCTTAAGTTTACTATTTTAATACTAGAATACAGTGGTTTGCACAGCCAGCTAATATGGTAGCTAGCCAGACAGAAAGGATCTTTAACCAAATTTGCTTTTTTTTCCCTCTTATTTTCAATCCAGTTTTTGGTTTAAATTTTTTTCTCTTTTTTTGGTGTTTAACAAACATTACAGTCTTAAGAAGAACTTACTGTTGTTAACCTCACTTTCACAGTTTCATGAGGCATTATGGAAATGAATCTTTGGTTTATTCTGATGCTCCCTCTATTGAACGCATTAGTAGAAAGTCATGCTGCAATTAAAATGTGCATTTGCTTTTGGTTTTTTCCATGCTTGGCTGTTTTAAAGAGTTTTGCCACTGGTCAGAGGTGAACACAACTTCTGATGTTACCTACATCAACTTTATTTTTTTATGTTGGAAGTAGTCACTCCCAGGTTAAGACATATGTGCTTGATTAACAAGTAACTTGCCACTGGTGGCTGGGTAGCAGGTCTGATGTAGCTACTGGAATTATTATTGTTCCTTTCTAACAAGGACCTTATTTTTTGCAACTGGAACGTCTTCAGCCCTTCATCAACATTTGTATACAAGAAATACATTTTAGCTCCTTCTGTACGTAAGTGAAAAATCTCCCTTTTTCTGATCACAAACAACATTTTCCTACTGAGACTGGCTTCTTGGGCTCTGTGGTTTTGTTTGTTTGTTTTCTGTTTGGGGATATTGTTTATTTTGGGTTTGGTTTTTAAGCCTCTCAAATATATATGTGTGTTAGGTGCATCCTGTATGCCAAGGTGCCTTCCATCGCACGTGTCTCCTTGCTGGGGCCTGAGGTTGGTTTATTGGAGGGACCTCCTAGCTGTAGCTTTCAGTACTGTGTTCTCTGTACATCAGGCCAAATACCATCACTGGAAACATTTTGTGTCCTGCCATTTACAGCCCTGTGTTGAGCCGCACGGTATCACTGCCTCTCCCTATTTCTGCATTAGGGTTTTGGCCCCATCCCATCTTGGTTGGTTGTTTAGTCTTGTTGCCATAGTAACAAGTGTAAAGCAGAAAACCATACATGTTCCAGGTGTGCTTTGACCTAAAAGATTTCCAAGCTAAAAGTATAAGATACAGATACCCAGATACCACTGGGTAAGTGGAAGTGGAGGTTGGCAGGAAATAACACAGTGAAATTATCCTTCTTAATGTAAGTCAGAGGACAGAGGGATATTACTACTTGGTAAACTGTTGGCATCATAGGTAAGTTGGGTCCTAAAGAAGAGTTTGAGGAGTGTACAGTTAATTTGATAGAATGGTTTGGGTTGGAAGGGACTTTAAAGGTCATCTAGTTCCAGTCTCCTTGCTAGGGGCAGGGACACTTTCCACTAGATGAGGTTACTCTAAGAAACTTATCTAGTTTCTGGTTGGTTTGTTTTGTTTTACCCTGAACTACCTCATTTGTAGAGATAGAATGGGCTAAAAGTCTAAGTTTGGTAAGAATTGCTTTAAGTATGCAGTTAAGGTTGGAGGAGGATGGGAAGGCAGAGGCAAACTTGTGCTTGGCTCTTTGACATGCAAATTCCTGATGGAAAAGTAAAACCAGCTATTCAGTTTATTAAGATTATATTTGCTTTAGATATTTATGTCTCCAAAATAAACAATAAAGGACAAAGCAGGTCATTTTTCTTGGTGGTTTCTAACCTGTGGAAGAGTTGATTGTCCAGAGACAAAAAGTGGAGATTTCATATTGGTCACTACAGCTTTTAAAAGTGATAGTCTCTTTTTTTTTTTTTTTTTGTTTATTTTTTGAATAATCTCATGTGCTCTTAAAGTGGAGCTGTACACAATCCTAATTGTTTTCCTGTTTTTGCAGTATTGTTTTCCTAGTGTATCAGCTCCTAATTCAGCCCTTAGTATCTGAATGCTAATAATGTGCAGGCAGCCCAACAGAATTAATATTAAGGAACTATGACACATTTTTGGTGTGCAGTACAGTGGATTTATTAACCCAGTTTGAAGTGGGCTACTGTTAGGTCTGTAGCTGATGGGTTAGATGGATACACAGTTAGAAAAAGGGGGCTTAGAAAAAATCTGCAGGAGCAATGCCGAAGTTGTATTTGCTTAAAATAAGCAATTTGAAAAATAATCATGGAGGGAGGCAGGGGGAAGGCCCTTCATTAATCAAAAGTACAGCTATAAGATCTTGTCCATGCTCAAATTTTAATTGCCAGGATAGCTAGTGAGAATCTACGTTGTGTTCAATGTGGCCAAACCATCAACATAAAGACAAGAATAATTCATTTTATGTATGCTGTTTCAGACTGATTAACACTGTCTCCCATTCTACCTTGATTGTTTCAATTCAGCATTTTCTCAAGAACAGATGTTGAGGTTGGATAAAGCTGGCCTCCTTGTCTTGGAGAGGTATATAGGTCTGAGAGAAAAGAAACATTGCTCTAGCCGTGTCCTGATCTTTTGTGTCTTGTGATCTTAGCTGGAGGGGTTATAATGGCACAGGAAGACATGCTGGTGTTTTTCCAAGCTTCATTGATAAGAATGCTGCTACCAGCAATTAAGTTACAGAACAAACCTGGCCTCTGATTACTGTTTGGCATAGCTCAGTTGCACACTGAGCTTCTTGAGTCTAACTGTATCTGGAGGTGAACAGAGCTTCTTCCTTGACTTCTGCTGGAATTTGTGAATGTGGCCACTTCTCAGCTTGGGTAATTTGTTTTCTCCCAGTTCCAGTCAATGTCACAGAATTGTCACCCTCAACTGATTGCCCAGATACTTATAGTAGGCTTGTTCTTCTGTCTTGCATGCTTTAGTGAGCAGCTCTTACAATGTCAACAGGGTTAGCGTTTGTATCTGAGCAGAGCAGGTAATATCTCTGAGCTGACTTCTCACACTGCATCTCAAGCAGTTGTTACTGTTTTGCCATGCTCTGTTTTCAAGGTTATCTTGACAACTGTAATATCCAGGTACCCTAGACTGTAAAGAATATAGCCACAGGAAAAAAAAAATAAGTAAAAAAGAAAGCATACTTAGGAGTGTTTGCCAGTTGAAACTGGTTGAATTTGGCCAGTGCTCTTAGCAGAGAGTAGGATCCATTCTTTTGCAACATAGATCTCTTTGGGGGATGGCTGGGTATGAACTGCAGAGTTTACCTAGATCCACCTAAAGTCCATAGGCACCAGTGCCTGTCATGTTTGGCAGTTACAAAAAGATACCACATAAACCCAAGAGCATCTAGTAATAAAAGTTTGTATTTAGGGTCATTAACTTCAAGTTAAAAGGGAAGAGGCCTCAATTCAGAAAGCTCTTCATCACATACTTAAACATCACTGAAGTCAGTGGAATGTATTTGTGGGTCAAAATGCACAAGACCCCAATTGAGCAAAGCTCTTTTAATCTGAATTGGGGGATTGTCATCTAGAGACTGATGGTGAAGGACCAGGTTCTTACCTTGATTGTCAGGATAAGGAGTCAATTAACCTGAGGAAAAAGTTCCTCAACAAGCCCCTGGGTAAATGCTGGTTTGATTGTTGACTCTTGTGGCCTTTCCATGGCTGCACATGCCATGCCTATTTGACTGCTACTTCTAACCATAAGCAGGGTAAGCTTTGAGAATGTTTTCTGACATGGGGTGAAAGAGCAACTACTTCTGCATTAGCAGATTGCTAGCTGTAAAGGGGCAGTAAGTGGTGACTGGAGGCTGTGTGTGCAAATGGCAGTTTAACCTGAGGCCTATTCTCAAGTGTTTCTTCTCATTTTACAAATGTGTCCCTCTAGGCTGGTGGACAGACCTGACAAGTTCAGCAGTGATCAACATCTGCCACTTATACTAGAGTTCTAGGATTCTTGTCTGTCAGCTGTCGGTACAGCACATTGTGCTGCTCTATTTGATTTCTTTCTCATAAATTCAGGACAAGCTGGAAATATCTGAGATATTTTGCCTGACTTAAGTTGAGAGGCTCATATGGAGTGAGCAGGCAACAGTGATGGAAAAATCAGGGAAAATACCTGTGCTTTTAACAATGTCTCTTCTGTGGCTTTGAAAGTCCAAGAATTTCTCAGCCAGAGAATGTATTTCCTCCTTTTTATAAGCTACTTCTTTCTTTTGCCTTATTAATTGTGGATCTGCTCCTGCTTCTATTTCAAGCCAGATGCAGAAATTGGTGACCTGACTTTCCAAGGTACAATGTTGTAAATCTGAATAACCAGGTGAGTAGATTTCTGTAGTGTAAGGTCATGCCCCCATGTCTGATCCTTTGAGATATGGGATAGTTCCTGCTTGTGTTGAAATCAGTGTGTGGAGGGTGTTGGGTACTTCAAAAGGAACTCCAAACTCTGTAGGACTGGGATTCATCTTACAGCTCAAGTATTTCAGTCTGGTTTTGGAGACCTCTGTATGTCTTCTCTTCTGTTTATGGTGTTCAAAGGTCTGTTGCTATGGAAGTAGCACCTGAAGGTATATTTTGCCTGGAGAACCTGCAATGAAGCAGTTACATTACCAAATGGCAATGTACCCCAGAATTGAGTAAAATAACAGAGGCCACCAAGTTTTTCTTGTTTGTGTGATGAAATGTTGTCAAATTAAGTGATTTGTTGGAGCCTTCCTTTAACTTCTGTACAGCAGTAAGCTTAGAGGAAAAGAAGATTGCATTATTTTTTAAAAAGCTTTATTTGTGACCTGGACTTGTTGCCTCTGACCCTCTTGGGCTTAAACAGTTAAATTATATTAATGTCCAGTTTGTTTCACTGTAGGTAACACATCAGCTGAATACTCTTGTGCATAATCTACTGTATCTTTCCTCTGTTCTGTGTCAATGTATTATGTGTATTTGGATTACAGTTCTTTTTGTATTAAATTATTTTATGTTATAGAACAATATTTAAGTGAAGCAAAGAGCTAATGGAAGTTGTTGACATTTTGGGATTTCTTTTCTCTTTGCTCTTTTTTTGGATGTACTGTAAATTGTAAACCAAGGATGCCAAGCAGGCTTGGTTCAATGGCTAAAATTATTGTATTACAGTGTAATGCTGATCTAGGCCTTGTCTCAACACTAGAGCACACAGACTTGAATAAAACTGTTATAAAAGTGATTGTCTCTAGGCTTTGAGTTCTTGAGTTTGTGCTCCAAATAATTTCAAGCAGATACTTAGAATAACAGTGGCATTACCTTGCTCTGAGGATTTCAGAATTTTTCCCAGTACAAGAAGTTTATTTTTCTTTCCTAGGTATCTCAGTCCTGATAAGCTATTCCAGCTCTGCCTTCTCCATAGGGCTTTGAAATGTTTTGCAAAAGCTCAGTTTAGTACAGGTCTTGGCACACAGTATCTGTCTGCTAAGCCCCTTCTGGCTTTTCTCTGAACCAAGGAATTAATTGCATACCATTTTTATTAAGGCTAATATTTCTGTTCTGTTAGCTTGAGGTTTTTCTACTCTTTATTTAATATCCCAGCTAGAATATGAATCTAAATGCCTGGATGTGGAGCTTATGCAGTAACATGTTTTGTGCATGGTGACATTTAACAGATGGTTTAGATTCACTTGTGATTCTGTGTCTTTGTCCCTGCCACATCATTCAGTGAGACACAGTTGCATGAACAAGGATCTTTCCAAGCTGTTTTCATCTGCTGTCAGTGTGAAAGCCAGAACAACATGATTTTGATTCCTAGGTCATGTATTTGAACCCTGTGTTATACTTTTGGTCTTCTCTGCCATAAAGACATCATTTCACGTTTCTCTGCTTTAAGAAATGTAGTTGTATTGATGAAGGACTATGCACTACAAGAATTTATATTTCATAATTTCCTTTGAAAAAAAGATTTTTTCTAATGCAGGTACATGCAAGAAATCCTTCATCCTTCCAACAGATACGGAGACTGAACAGTGCATAGGTAGGCTACCTTTAGTCATATATTCCATTCAAAGTGCTGTAGTGCTGTGTTTTGTAATAAACTAGGAGGAGAGTGAACAGACAGTCAATTAAGTTTGTTAGAAATAATAGCATGCAAGATGAATTGCTTTTTTCACTTGTTTTAACAAATGGTATCTTACAGTGCTTTGTTTTTCAAACTATTTTTTCACTTGTCCCCAAATCCGGACTGTCTCAAACTAAAACAAATATTTCTACCTCCTGCAGTGTTCTGCAAAGTAGCATTATGTCCTAAAAGAATCAGATTTTCTAGCTGAATTTACTCAGCTGTCACAATGACAAGTTTACCCTAATGTTCAAGCTAGCTTCATCAGCAACAGAAGTCTACATGCATTGTGGCAGATCAATTTCTGCCAGCAACTGCAGCCTGTGCAGAACGTGGCAGGAGCACGAAGTACTGGGGCAGAAGAGGAAAATAAAATAGCAGTTTTCTAAGCAGGGGGATCTAACTTGTAGCAGAGAAGGAGCATCTTAAATGAAAACTGGCAGAGTCAGCACAGATGCAGAACAAACACACCAGCAGATGCTTTAGGCTGAGCAGCTTTAGTTTTTCATTGGTTGATGTGTAGGCAAGGGTTGAGTGTAGAAGTTCTACAGTGACAGTGCAAATCATATGTGGCCGTTAGCTCTGATTGTGCTCAGGTGAGGAAATCACCATGTGTTACATTATATTCAGAGGGCACATGCTGAAACAGTAAATGTAAGTAGTGCTCTGAAAGTCCATAGCATACCTTGATAAAACTTCTAGTAGACTTCCAAGGCTATGCAGATTAAGGGAGAAGAGGGCAGGCTTTCCTCTATCATGCAGCTCATATAATTTGATTAATCTGCTTTTTCTAGTGAAATTTTGACATTCTTGGTCCTTCTGTCATGGAAGTAAAGGGAGAAGATGTCCTACTAAAGCTAGGCTTAACAAGAGCTTAATTAAATGTAACATGAAAACTTTGTAGGCATATTGCTATCAGCCTCAAACAGACTAAGCTTTTGGAAAAAATCTGGAGTGAATATGACAATAACAAATGTCAGAGTATCTTAACAAGGATTAACAAGCTTTGTCTTCATGCTTGGTCACAATGGACACTGCAGTTTGCTTTGGCAGGGAAAGGAACTTGTAACTAAGGATGAACAAAGCTCTGGCATTTTTAAGTAGACTTCAACATGCTTTGTGCCTCTTTGCTACTTCATCTGAAATCTTATTAAATGGCATGTGATTTACTTGCTGTTAAGTCCTCATTAATTTAACAATGAACAAATCTGAGTGGAATGAAAAGAGGCAGGATCAACTGATAGCACTCCACCACAAAGTAGAACAGAACCATAATCGCTTTACTAAATATAACCAAAGTCTGTACACTTCATGCCTGCAAAATTTGCTCTGAAATTTATTCTTTTCTCCCCAAATTATGCTCCAGTATCTTAAGTTTATAACAAATCATGGGTTTTGAATATTTTTTTAGAAAGCATGAATGGGGTTACCTGTCACAGATTGCAGCCAGTATTAAAAGAACCAGCTCTCATGGATGTGAGTGTCTTACACCATCATGTTCTCCAGTGGGGCCCTGAGACAGTAGTTGGAGAACTGCTGATTGTACAGCGTTTACTATTTCTGCAGCAGTCTGGCATTTTTGCTTTTGGTGATCTTCCTGCAATTGCATCTGGGTATTTACTTTTGCTACAGGTACCCCCAGATCTTGTAGGCCTCAGTTGGAGGTAAGAGAACATTCTAAGCTGGTGCCTTCTAAAGGAGAACTTCTTGATAATGACTTGTGATTGGAGCTGCTCTGTAAGGGAAGATGAACTGGAACGAAGGGTGACAGTAGGGCAGTGCCTTCATGGATACAGTCCCAGAGTACCTGACCAAGGTGAGCAGAGCAGGTCAAGTGACAGTAACTGTGGGGCCAGTCACAGTCCAGTGATTGTCAGACAAGTCTGTAGGGATAAGACGGGTCCAAGATCAAACTAGGAAGGTAGAAAGGGGCCTGGATGAGCAAGGTACTGGGCAAGTGTAGCCATAATCGTAATTTAGCTGAGGCAAGTATTATGGGCAAGAAAATGTGGCTACTTGGTGAAGGGAGGAGACTATGATGAGGTTTCTCATAGTTCTTGTCCCATCCACAGCCACACAGATGTGTGGCTCTTGTTACAAAGGCTGTTGGATACTCAGTGGAGCAGACACCTATTCAATGACAAAATCCATTAAAGTCTATTATTATCTAGTTCTGCAGTTCAGCATTGTAATCAAGTCTAGTTAGAGAATGAGAGGAAGGCCCAGGAGATTTCAACACCACTAGAGGTTTCAGAATCTCGGCTTTTGCTGAGTCTGGTGGAAGAAGCAGCTCCTGCAGCCTCAGTGCTTCATATCTTTGGTACAAACAACTGAGATTCTGTGCCGGCTTTCTCCTCCTCCGTGCAATTTTCTGTCTTTATAATCCCATCTCCTTTTCTGCAATCACATAGCTTTCTCTGGAGCAATCTGTCATAACCATGTTTGCCAACTGGTTTCTCATCTGTCATTAGGACCACATTTCTTGCATCCACATGTCATCTCTTCAGGGTTAGCCTGAAGTATTTCCCCCTCCACGTGCATTGGTTATTGCAAACTACATGTATGATAGGACAGACACTCCTCACCAGTTATACACATTTCGAGCAATGTCCGTCACTGTCCCCCTGCCTAAAGACATGGGTAAGGAATCAATACTATCAGATCTTAATTCTGAAATGGCATCACAGCCATTTAGTTTTGAGGGTTCCTCACCTTACACAGCTATCAGAAAAAAAAGGTGTCTAAGTCTCAATTGCGAATTCTTTCCCATCCAACTCAAGATGGAACAGATTTTTAAAAAATTGTTGTTGGACAGTGCACAACTGAAAATGTCTGGTGGAATTTGCTAGTAGGAAAATGTCTAGTAGGAATTTGCTGCAATAACCTTCTCTTTAAGCAAGTCCTTTCTGGTCTTGAATCTACACAGTCTAAGTGCTACCTATATCTCTCAGGAACAACAGGGCTTTTGGGACTAGGGAGGGCCAGGCAGAAGCTTCTATGAGAGCCTTTGAGCAACAATAATGTGAAGTATTGCATAAGCCACAGCTGAGGGTGTTGGAAGCTGTTTTCCTTTCCTTATCTAAACCATGCAGTGGGTGGTTAACAGCGAGCTTGCACACAAGCTAAGAACAGAGCTTTGGAACCATGTGGCTTAGGGAATCCGGAGGCCTGACCAGCTCTGTGCAACTCCTCTTTTGTCTCATACCACAGAAGACTCCCCTCCGGCTGTATGGCACATCCAGACTGCCTTATTTTGATGCAGTGCTTATGACCTTGGGCTTCCTCTCAGGCAGGCAGTCTTAACCTTGCGTCAGACCCTTTGTAAACTTACTCTTCTCCAAAGGTTTTGGTGTGCTTCAGGATGTTGCTTCTACATAATCTAAATAACACTAGCTGAGAGGAATTGCCCCTGAGCAATATCCCCATCATCCTCTCTCTTGTGACTTATGCCAGCCATTACTTGAAGTGCCAGGGGCCTAATCTTGTAAACTCAAACAACCATTTTCTTTGCCAATGGGTTTGCTTCAGTTTGCTGATATTGACTGCTGTGATCTGCCATAGGAAAGCAGACTGAAGCTAGGAGACCTTAGAGCTGACTGAGCACTTAGATTCATCTTCCCGATGTGTTTCCTATATGGCTCATTACACCCCTTCTTTAACTGCCTTTAGAATGAGGATGTTTATTATATACATATGTCTCCATAGGCTGCAGTGCACAATATGAAAGACTTTTTTATTTACTCTGTGTGTGGGAGTAAATGTGATTTAGATTACACAAGGCTCTCACCTTTCTTCAGTTTTGTTTTATCTAAGACAAACATTTGCTAAATTGACTGAGATGATAGTTTAGTGTCTCTTGATGGGTAGTTAAAACAGAAGCTCTTTGGGTTTGTGTCCTGGAATGACTGTGCATATGGGGAGGGAAACCTCTCTGTTGGCAGCTGGGAAGGTTCTGTGGATAGTACCTGCGTCTGTATAACTAGAGACCTGGTGAATGAGTCTAAGCTTTTCAATTCTGGCAGGGGAGCGGAAAAGCAGCAGGATTTGACCAGAAAAGTTTGGTAACCCTGGAGCAGAGCCCTTACCTTAATCACCCTTCTCTAGCCAGAGGTGAGTCAGAAGTGCACAAATTCTTGGCATTCTGCTCTGTGTCAGTCTGACACCAGTTTCCTGTCACCTCATTTATCTGCACTTATAGCTGGGTGCCTACCTTTGGCTTTTAATAAAGCTCAGTGGATGTTCCATATATTTGTTCAGTGATAGGCATGAACAAGGTATTCATCTAGGTCCTGGCATCAAGCTGGAGTTTGAGGGACATATAAATTTAGAGTTAAAAGGACAGACAAAATACATGGGTTTGAACATGAAAGGTGTGCAAGATTCTTCACCAGCTATGCTAAAGTGTGGATTAATTTTATCCTCATGACATGCTGGGAAAAGTCAACACTTCATCTCCCTGAAAGCCACCATATGGCCTGGCTAGTTTTCTTCCTTTCTAGAAGGAAGAGTTTTGGCAAACACAGTGCTGCTGCAGCTGGGAACAGTGCTTAAAATAACACCAAGGCTCCAGCTCAGACTGATAGCCTTTGGCAGCTGCACGATGGATTGCCAGGAAGAAACTGTTTGCATCCTCAAACTGCAGGGGATGTTCCTACTGGTGCAGAAATATTATTCATTGCTAAATGCTTTGTGCTGTGACAGGCTGGTAGGGAGGTGGATTTACTGTAAAAAAGCAACCTAAGGTATAGACAGCAAGTTCGTGCTGCTCTGAGGCTGGATGACTCAGGGTGTGATGGTCTGTGTCCTGCTTTAGTACTTGAAGGACAAAATTTGCTGCAATGACTATCTCATTTCAGCACTTTAATGCCTGAGAAAGTTTACCACATCTGCATCTCAGTGCTATGCTGTGACAGGCCGAAAATAAAAGTTTCTTTTATTGCATGAGCATTGGACAACATGGCAAAGAAACTTTGCTCAGAGAGGTCATTTGGTTTGATTTACTTCAGGTGCTGTGGTAGCCAGCAGCCATGCACTCCTATGCTGTAGAGATTTTCCCCTTATCAGTCACAACACAGAAGCTACTACTGCACTCAAGACCTGTTGTACACCTGAAGGAATTCTGGCATTACAAGCAGGCCATTGCACAGACCTGCTCCCAGCTCAGCCATGCAATGGCTTGGCAAGGCATGGTTTGCACACACGTTCTTCAGTTTTCCTTCTTGTGAGAAAAGGGCTCCTGCTTGCTCACTCTCAGGAGACTCGTGAGGACAGACACCTCTCTGTGGGAGTAGAGGACATTTTGTATGAGGTCCTTCCCTTTGCTGGTAGATGGATTGGAGCTGGTGGGTTTCAGTTACAGCTGATTAGATGCTTTTTGCTGCTAGTTGCCTCTCTCCTGGGCAGAACAGGAGGACACTGCCCAGAGAGACTGAGGGCACCTATTCCAGGGCTGAAAGCTTCTTGTCTCCAAGACTGTGCATTAACTCCAAACAGCAGCACAGTGTGGATGTGAGCAGCACCTTACATAACCTTTCTGGAGCTTGTACTGGAAGATCTGGGAACACGTGTGTACTTTCTTTCCCGATTTATTGTTTTAGTTATATGCCTTGCCCCAGTCTCTCATCTTTAAGGGTAGTCAGCCCTTTTTTAAAAATAAATTGCAGGTTGCATGATTACTAGGCAAGAAGCAGTGGTGATGTGGCATACTTGGTGCCAGTTCAGAGCAGATGAAGGGGAAGTGGGAAGAACCACACTAGCACTGACAAGTCACAAGGGTCCCCACAGGTGTCACAACTCCCTTTCCATTCAACACCCTTTGTCACTCATCCAAGAGAGCTGGCAAAAAAGCAGGGCTGTTCCCAGGGTATTAGGTGAGGCAGCTCTCAATGAGGCAATGATTACCCTGGACACTGTGCAGGGTGAGGGAGCAGTTTGGGCTCTTCAAAGGGCCACACAGCTCCATCTGGGCAGGTAAGGGCTGGGAACGGGAGTGAGGCTTAAACATGCCTGTGTCCCTGATGTCTCTGGCTGATAGAGAGACTTGCTGATTGTTTTCCTGTCAGGATCTGCATGTCTTTTTGGCAGCTGAAAGATAAAAGGGCTTCTGTGGATAGAAAGGAAAACATTCAGAGCTCCCATCTGGGCTCTGCAGCCTAAACCACACTGGAGCAGAGCCCTGCAGAGAAGACATGATGCTATAAAGGATCTGTGGGATGGATTAGCTGAGCTCTGGCAGGCTGGGTGGGGAGCTATGAGTCTGTGGGAAGCAGGTGTGCGCTATGTTCCTGCACCTTGCTGCCCTCCCCTTGTCCAGCACACTGCTTGTGCAGAAACCACGTTTCACCGAGGGCTTGAATTTTACAGCAGGCATTCAGTGACTTGACAGCATGCTGTTAGTGCCTTCAAAAGCTACAAAATGACAGCTTTCTCAGGCGCCCCTGGGTTTTTGGTGTTTTTTACCAAACGGCCTTACACATTAAGGAGTGAGTCGTCAGATATAAGGATGCCTGCACATCCAAGTCTGCTGACTGAGCACCATGAAACCCTATCTCCTGTTGCTAACTCTGGGAGCGATGACCCCCATATAGCCTTCCTTTCCTCCTGCTGCATTTCTGTTTCCCAATTCCCAACTGACCCTCTTCAATACGTTTCCAGAGCCTCATCTGCCAGCACTCAGTTTTGCAGCTTATGTAGCTGTGCCTTTTTCTGTATTTTTGAGTGGATGAGATACTAATTGGTGTAGAGCACACCTATTTCCAGCTGAGCAGACTTTTTGCATTTATAGGTGCCAATGACAGGCTAGTAACAAGGTACAAAATAATAACGAAGGTGAGTGTATGACCATCACAGAACTGGGCTTAGCTCGTGCAGCTGCTTGCATTTGATTCTGTAATGGCTTCTCAGATTTTTTTCCTCCATTTTCCGTCTATGAAGGTTCATCAACCTTTTGTCATTTTTGTCCCCGGTACAGACTAAGGCTTGTACTGATTTTATCTGGCAGTGAACATCATGATTGAGTGCAAATTACATGCTTCCACCTCCCCAAAATGTCTTCCTGGCACTTCTGGTTTCTGTAAGCTGTTCACTGGCTAAATTACCCCAGTGAACTGTGAACTGTGTTTTCCATATCTAGGAGGTGGTCAGAGCCATAGCACATCTAAAAATCAACAACTTTTACTTTCTCTATGTTCAAGGAGGGAGAGAAATAAGTAGAGGGAAGTGCAAGTACACATCAGCGCAAGGTCAGAGCCTCTGACTCTGCAAGGCCATGCAGCACTTCTCCACTCCTGGCCTTGGGTGCAGGAGCTTGTGGAAGCAAAGCAAGGCCACATACTGAAGGATGAGAGGTAACTAGTGTGCTGCAGACAGGACAGCTGAGAGGCAGCAGTAAGGACATGAAACCACAGCAGTGCATGGCTGTGACCTCCTTTCTGGCCACGTGGCCTGAGGATCAGCAGCACTTGGCAGCTACACAGAGTAATTGCGGGGCAGGCATTTCTACATGTTCATTTCCTTTCCTTTAACTATATTATGGGGGAAATGATCATCATCCCGCTCTCTTTCCTGTTAGAATCACTTTCGTAACATCCATACAGATGTCTCTGGCTGAAATTTAAATGAATGTGCATAACAGCCAAAAAGGAGGGTGTCTTGGTTTGAAAGACAGGTGTCTGCCAAGGAAGGTGGAAACCTCACTTGGAATGGAAAAAATATGACTCCCTTCCCTCTGAATTATTATAACTTTGAAATTAAGGGGCTTTCAGGCAACAATAGGGGAAAAGGAATAACAGTTCTTTACTGGTACATGTAACAAGGCAAACAAACAACAGCAATGGCAGCAACAGCAGACAGAACCACAGACCCAACCACAGCCTTCTCCTGGCTGCAGGCACTTCCCTTCACTGCAGTTCCGATCACAGCCACCAGGGGCGCTGCTGGCTCCCGGCCGGGCAGGGTGGGAGCGATGATTCCCCCGCGCCTGCAGGGGGCGCTGTGGCACAGGCTCGGCCGTGTCTCCCTCACACGGTAATGGCGGCCGGGCTGGATGATGACGTGGGCTGTAGCAGGAACCTCGGAGCAGCTGCTGGAACTGCAGGGACCAGCACACCCCCTGTAGCAAGAGAAATGTATCAGAAACTCCACAGCTGTAGCAGGAGCTGTGGGGTGTCCTGGAAGTCAGGGGGTGCAGGTTTACAGTGTAGTGAAAAAACCCAGAGCAGTGGCAGAGAAATGGTGGGGCTGGGCAGCAGCATCTGGGAGAGCCTTCCTTGGAAGGGTTCTCCCCTGAGACACCGGAGCAGATGGTGAGGGTTCTTCCAGTGAGGTAGGGCACTAATAAGGTCCCAGTTCAGTGGCTGCTCTTACGAGCAAAGGCACTCCCATGGTAAGGAAGAAGCAGTACAGGGCTGTGCTCCAGCGGTGGCAGTGAATTCTGCCCACAATGAACAACAGCTCACCGTTCTCCTCCGATGCCAGCAGTGAGAGAGGGAGGGGAGCCAAGCCCAGCCCCTCACTCCCGCAACCAAAATCTCGTAGTTTCCCTGCCCTTCCAAAGAGAAAACCGCCCAGGTAAGAGAGTAGCCAGCTGCACCCTTCACCCATCTTGGCCTTTTCTTTTGTCTCTTTATGTAGTTACTGTCTCTCAGCAACAAATGGTAGAAAATTCTCCCCCCCCCCCAGCAAAAAAAAGAGAAATCCTAACCCCCAACAGAGAGAAAACTTATAAAAAGGAAAAGTTGAGCATGGAGAATGGAAGAAGGAGATGGGTAGAAATGCCAATTTAAGTGTGATTAAGGGGCACAGGAAGTGTGGACCAACTTTTTTGTGAGTGCACTTAGTACCTTAAATCCAGGTCTTCATGGATCATTCAATGATTTAGAAACTGAGGCAAAAGGAAGTTAAAAAAAATCTTCCTAGATGTGTAAGCTCTAAGCAGAACTGGAAGCAGATCCTAGGAGTCCTGCCTCTTAATTCCCTTCTCTGGCCACAGCTCTCTTCTTTGATTTTCTGCAAGTGTTTTTCACTGTAGGTGTACATTAGCTTGCTCTCTTGGACGATTGTATTCAGCTGTAAGCAAGGATAATAATATTAAAACAAAATGGCTGGATGTCTCTAGAGGTCTACAGGGAAGCACAACATGCTCTAATAAGAGCAGCACTAACCGGAAAGAGATAAATGCTATAGCTAGGTAAAGAGTAATGTAGCACAAGAATGAGCCTTTTAATGGCCCATTAAAAAGAAAAATTACTTACAGAAGCTGAGGCTATTTTTTCATTTTGATAATTGTTTCCTAAGACTATGTTGCATTCTACCCAGAGGATCTGTCACATGTTTTGTTGTGAGTTTTTGCAGGCTTTAGCTAATAACGGAAGGTTACTGGGGTGTGAGTGCAGAATGATAAAGCATTTCTCTTGGTCAAAACTTAGAACACACAGTGAGTGTCAGCATCCCTCAGCAGTGGTGTATGTTACACAACATCGCTCAACACAGTGCTGAGCCCACACAGTCCAAGCCATGGGTCCCTTATGCACACCACCAGAGATGATCCCTGAGCTGTGTTTGCTGTCTCCTGACCTGTTGGGGATGGCAGGGTCTCCCAGCCCTTCAGAGATATGCATTAGGCTTCCTGAGTCCCCCAGATGCAGGGATGCAGGCAAGTGCTGACCGTCAGTGCCAGACGGTGGTTGTCTGTCACACAATCTAGCAGGCAGGACAGATGACCCATCCTTTACACCAGTGAGTCCTGAGGGAACCAAATCATTTGAGGATCAGAGTACATGGGGTCTTTGCTGCTTCTACTTTTCACTGTATGTGCTAATAGTTTTTAATCCCTGTTCTATTCTGGTCATATAAAAACAATCAAGTCTTAATGCCAGAGTCTCTTCCTCCCATTTTCCCCTTATTTTGCTCACATTTCAGGGGGACAAGCCTAAGCTTACGGGAAATGCCTCTGCAGAAGTCAGTATTGGCATCCCTGCATCAGTGGGTGAGGAGACAGCGAGACAGGTCGGGAGGTTGCCATAGGGTGTATAGAGAGAGAATATAGAAAGTCTGCAGCTTTGCTGGGAAAGAACTGTCATTTTCCTGTTTAGTGCCCTCCAGAAGGCCACCTCTATGCCTTTCATCCTCTTCCTGCTACAGAATGGCTTTTTGTTTGCTGAGATCTTGACAAGCTTGGGCTCAAAGTGTCCTTTTTAGGACAGGTACAAGTCCTTCAATGTGTGCTACTGGGTACTTCTTACATGTTGTGCTGACGTCCTGGGGTCAGCAGTCAGAACCTCTTCTGCATAAGCAATACTTTTAATAACTTAGGTAGAACTAATGTGATTGGATATCCTGGGAGGTAAGGAGCTATCTAGCTGGGCATCTCAAATGCCCATTGCAAATACAGGCTGGGCACATATTTTAATTGAGAACATCTTCCTGCCTGAGGATTTTGCGTGGCTGTGATCAGAGCTGCATTAAGGATAAAGCTGAGCAATATCAGCATTTGAGGGGAGAGGAAAAGTATGCAGCTATGAAATCTCAGAGATGCATAAAACGTGAGGAATCGATAACATGAGGTTTGTTGAAACAAACTGTGATTGAATGTTTTGACTCCATGCAATATTTACTGCTTGCAGTACTTTGTCCCAGATACAGGCCAAGGTCTGGAGTTATTCACAGGCATTTCAGAGTACAGTTTCTATGAAAGATGCCATCCTAAATAAAGCTGTATTGATTCAAAGAAAAGAAATAAGCTTTACAGACATGAAAGGACAAAGGAAATGCTGGTTGGGAATCAGAACCTCAGAAAAGGATCCGAGGCTGGAAATAGAGTTGCCTGGGGATTATCATCAAATGCTAACATAAAACCAAAAATGGCAAAGTAATGTTTGATGGAGAAAGGAACAGAACTTTCCTCATAACTAAAGGAAGAAAAGTCCTGGTGTTGTCTCTACTCCTTAGGACCCAGCATAGCAGCTAAAGGATGTGAATGATACAGGAGACATGGACTGAAGTCCGGAGCTGTCATTGTATGTTACTGTCCTCCACTGAGGGGGAAACAAGTGAGGGGACAGGAGCCCAGGGAACTAGAGGTTCTTTTGCCTTTGTGCATAGAATATCCTGGTACTGCCCTTACCCTGGGAGCTTGTCTTTGATGCTCTTTCACTCATTTCATTTTGTGAAGTACCAGGTGTTCCTAACAGCTACTTGGTGCTGATTTCTAAGTCTTAGTCCCATTTAACAACCCTCTGATTGGCATTGTGGGTTGAATACATCTTTCTCATACCCAGTCTTTGCTGTTCTAGCTCCAGTGGCAGACAAGGAAAGGAAAGTAATTTCTGACCTCCCCTAAGGTAGGTGTTACAGATGACATACTCTCCTGTACAGGTAAGAGAGAGGCAAGTCAAGACCTTGACACAACTTTAAATTCCTTCTCTCCTTATGCTCCTGCCCTCTCCTACCTCTGTGTGGTCAAAAAGGACAGATGATATTCTGGGCATCACTCCAATAAACCTCTTTGTACCAAAGAACAACAAAATGTAAAAGCTTTCACATGCAAGTCATAATGCTTAGGGTATGACTGAGGGCAGGATGGGAATAGCTGGGCTGGTGAAGAATAGCTAAAGAGGGATGTGATTTTCTGAGCTGGTAAGCAGGTGCCATGTAAGAGACCAGGGATCTATTGGTGTCACGGGGTCACCTGTGTCAAAACAAAAATTGATGAAGTTATCTGCATGAGGGGAAGACTGATGTAGAATTAAAATCAGTTTCAGTGAGGGACAAAATAGCCAGGAAAAGGCTGGAATAGCTACACACTAAGCTTCAGAGGCTATTATTCAACAATCTCCTATGGCAAGTGGGATACGGTTGAAGGAAATATGAAACACCCCTAAAGTGTGTATGTGCCTGTGCATTCATATTCTTTCTCACACATGCACCCAAGTATGCGTGAGCTGGGGGAGGCACCCAAACCCAGCTCAGAAGAGCACATCCATCTTTGTAGTTTCCAAGAGGGTGTTACAGCTAACATTGCAGCAGCCAGTGGAGTACAACACAGAACAACTGTGGTGTGCCTCTCAGCATCATGAAATCAGGAATTTAAAATGAAAACATCTCCTCACTCCTAATGATATTAGCACTCTTACTAATATTTGCTTGTTATTGAATTTAGTTCTAAAAAAAGGCATTTTACTTGTGCTGAATTATCTGCAGTTCTAAGGAATATCTGGTTTTAGGCTGTAAGGCTTGATTTTGATTAAATGTGATGACAAATGAAAAAATAGAAGTAAAGCATTTAGCTGCTGTCTGGATCATACTGCAGTAGATTGCTTTCATAAGATGGCAGGTCCTCCTATAGCTGAAAAGGTGCAGTGCAGAGAGGATATGATACAAGCTAAGATGAATTCACCACATCTCCCTTGCTCCTGCTAAGTCAGTAGGGTTCAAGCTGAGCTCTGGAAATAAAAACTGCCATCTATTTTTGTGATCAATTGTGGATACAATACAGAGCATGAAATCTGGGAAGGAGGTTACAAACCTGATAGAAAGCCCAAGGTACTCTTCCCTGTAATCATTACTCTAGCAGTGAAAGGGGAGCTCAAAGGCTTTTGCTTTAGGAAGGTAAGGGCTCTGGCACTGTAGGCAAAATGTGCAAGGGGCCCAAAACATTTCAGTGTGAATGAGGGGTGCTCTGAGAAGGAACATGTCAGGCTTTCTGCCTTTAAGGCTGTGGGCTGAAGCATTTCAGGGACCACAACCAAGCTATGATCAAACATATTCTTTTTATTGCAACAGATCACAAGATGGTTTTTCAGCAGACATTCAATTATTGCACAAAATAGATGGTTGAGCATAAAGGGAAAGTTCTTTTTTTAGACAAAGCTACTCTTGCCTTGGAACTCCTGTAATCAGAAAATGTATTTGTAGCAGCTGGCTACTCCTGTCTCTGCAGACTTTTTGAATCTACATCAGACTTTCAAAGTTACAGATTTCTTATTGTCTCTGAGATGTCAGACAAAAGTATGTAAGGTATTGCAGCTCAGGTAATAATAAATAGCACTTTTTCAATGCTGTCACCTTCTTAACAGGAACACTAAACTAATGGTGGTCCTTTTCTGCTAATTTTATCGTCCATCAGTGACTGCCAGGTGAAATCCATTGGTTATACAAGGAGTGACAATTTACAGTCCCACTACCCCTTCCTCCTTGCCCTTTTCCTCCCCAGCTGCCGCTGCCAGCCTGGCTCCCTGCCCTGGGAACAGCCACCATCCTGGGGACTTTTCTCCAGCCCTGGAGCTGCCATGGCAGAGCAGCACACCTTCTGTTGCTCTCGACACTTCAGCACTGGCAAGCACTGTGTGCTTGTCAGTTACTTTCAGGCTTCTCTTTAAATTTGGCAGTGGCTCTTCTTGCCATGCTGAAGCCTCTGATCCAGGCAGCCATGTCCCTGTGCTTTGAAGGTCACACTGGGATTGCCTTCCTGTGCTGCTCCAAGGGGATACCCTGCTCACCTGCTCGTATGGTTAGAAAAATGAAAGAATTAACCCTTTCTTGGATGTTTGGTTTTGTGCACCTTCCTTTCCTCAAGTATGTAGTTGGGACATGGGGGATGTCCAAAATCTTCATGTCCCATAAAATGTTCCATTAACTTTGCTACAAACCTTCACTACAGGGATATGGCAAATCCACAACTAAAATGCAAGTGGGCATCAGAATGAGTAAGTACAATGACAGTGCTGTGCAAGGCAGATCAATGTTGATCCAAGAAAACAAGCCACCTGCAAGGTTCCTGTGTTAAACAGTGAGGTGTTTTAAGTAACAATCTCCAAAAAAGAAGTACCTGAAAGAGAACTAACGAAAAACTTTTCCAGTGATGGAAAATACAGAGGTTCTTGAATTCTCTCTATTGTTTCAGCAGTAGAAACTGGTGTAGCGTTTGCATGGAATTGAAATAAAAAGATGTTTAAAGTATCTCCTGCAAACCAAATCAAACCAGATTATTCATCATAGTTATCATGCAAGTATATATATGTGTGTGTGTGCGTGCCTATGTCAGAACACACTGCTAATATCTGGGATGTTAACATGAAAAAATATCATTGCAAAAGAAATCTCTCTGCAAAGTCAATGTTTGTGTTCAACCTGAAATATTTTGCTGTGCTGATAGACCCAACACGGGCTGAGTAGTCAGTTCTACAGCTGCTACTCCATGTCTGCATAGCTTCAGTAGTGCCACAACACAGGTACAAGATGGACTGTCTCATCTGCAGCCACCCTGAAAGAAAGACGGGGAAGTTAACTTGGGTTCAAGTGTCAAGGAAATAAAACTATCACAGTGTTTCCTGAGGCAGGGGCCTTACAGGCAATGGTGTGATAAGATAATTTTCTCTTGTTTCAAAGGTGACTATAAAAATGCCATCAGAGGGCTTCTGGTTTATTCTTTCTCACTTTGTATCTCAGAAGGTGATGGTGGCGGGATGGTACCTCAGAAGGTGAAAACTTGTTCAATCTGTCATCAACAATACAATTTCTGCTGTCATTGCTTATGTGACCAGATAATGGAGCTAAATCAGGGTGTTGGAAAGCTAAGAGTCAGTTTGCTGTGTTGCTGAGTCTACCTCTATTTATTGCTACTCTACTGATTCCTCCAGGCAGAGTCTCACGGAGAGCTGTTTGGATTCTTTCCTATTTAAACACATATGCAGGTAAGAATAAATGGAATGGGTTTTCATCCTGCAGAACAAACCCATGCCTGCAGAAGGGCCTTTTCTTTCTCTGATATCTAATCCTTTCCTTTGGCAAAGTAAATAATGAGACACTTCTACAGATCTGATTAAACCCTGAATCCCTTTTTAAATGACAGAAGATCAATACTATTACTAAATCCATTAAACAATTCTTCACACTTCAGTTGTGCTCTCTCTAAGATATATGAGAAAGAACAGAAGGGTATTTTGGCTATTGTAAAGGAAATGCATGATAAAGCTTCTTCTCATGTTCCACTTTCTCTCCCTGGCTCCAAGCCATCCATATCTTCCAAGCCCCCCATCCCTTGAATCTGGCTCATAGGTCAGAAATAGCTAGAGACCTCGGATGCAGGAGGCATTTTGTCTTTCAGTCTCTCAAGCCAGGCTTGAATCTGTCAATAGTATCTGGAAGTTCTGGTTGTTTAATTCTAATGACAAATTGGCTGACGTAGGTCTCAGTTACTGGTTTTGATTTTGATTTAGTGTCTGTTTTTTGGTGATGCTCCAGCCTTCTGGCCATTTTCATGGCCCTCCTCTGGACTTCCTCCAACAGGTCCATGTCCTTTTTATACTGGGGGCTCCAGAGCTGGATGCAGTACTCCAGGTGGCAGCTAAAGAAAGCAGAGTAAGAGAGGAATTCATTTTCTTCCCAAGCCAAGGCAGAGGAAGCCTTTTCTGTGTGATTTGATGAAGAACAGAGACCACTCTAAAGCTTTCACACTGCTGGCTGGGCTCTGTGAATGCTGGTATCTTTTTGCAAGCAGCAATCTGAGGCACAGAATCTCCTTCCAATTTTTAAAATCTGCTGCAGAAAATTTTGGTGTCCACAACATGACACATCTGTGGGGAATTAGCAGCTCTGACCATTCGTCCTTTCAAGAAAACCAGTATTGATATGACAGGACACTGCTCCCCAGTCAGCAATACTTAATGCTTCTAGAGCCTTATCAGTAGTGGTAAGTACTAAAAAAACTGGGGATACTGAATCCTCTTTCTCCACCAGAAATGGTCGCTCCAAATGAAGCAGTCCTTGAGCATCTCAAAGGTTTAAGGCAAAGTGATACAATAATTCAGAAAATGAACTATGCAACCTGACATGCATCTGTGCTTGTCCATGCTCTGATGTCACCGGCAGCCAACCTGAGAGCTCCATCTGCATCCTGCTCTCTGCAACCACTCTGTAATTATATCTCATTGTACATCATTTTTGTTCAACAACTTGCTGGCTGTTTTTCACATCAAATGAATTATTCAGCAGCAGACTCTGTTCTTAATCCTAACAACAGCAGCAGTAATACTTCATGCTCACGGGGTCTCCTCAAAAGTGCTGGCAATGTTATTTGTTGAGTTCCTCCATAGTCTGCAACAGAAGATGGGGCTTGTTCAGTGAAGTGAGAAATGGGGCTCAGCACAGCTCTCTGACATGGGCTAAGTGAAAGAGAGAATGCAGATCTAGGAGACAAGTCCAGCCACTACTGCCCTATGCAACTTTTCTTCCCCTCTGAGCCACTTTTCAGCACTGTACCAAATCTATCAAATCCTCAGCTACTCTAATTAGCATTATTTCCTTCAATGCTTCGGGGAGATACCTATATTTTTTTCTTACATGTTGATTAAAGACAGAAACACTGGAATGTGTGCATTCAAACCTATGACCTGCCAAGCCAAGTCCTTGGCTGCACACACTTTCTCTTGCTAAGAAAGAGCAAACAGCAAGTCAGACATTCAGAATGTCTTTCTGGATGTCACTGAGCTACTCACTACCTGTGAGTACAGAATGAAAATCTATGAAGAGAAGCCAAACCATAATCTTCACTGAAATCTGCACAAACTTCAATTAGCATTTTCTTTCTTTTTTTTTTTTTCTTTCCCTCCATCTTTCATTCTCAATTTTCATTTCTGCTGAGCATCACCTGGTTTTCTGTTCATAGTCAGGTGCATGAGCTGCTAAAAAACCAGGACATACAGAAGATTTGGTAATTCAAATCTATGGGCTGCACTGCCTGTGACCTTTGCTTAGAAGGTTTTGAAAGAAACATGAATCTTCTGCCTGACTGGGGTATGCTGGGGAAAGAGCTTGCAAGGAGTGGTGAACAACACTCGATTTTTGTGCCATTTGCTCTTCAATGTTCCTGTCTTGTTCAGGCATTATTAATCCTGCTTATTTTGGAAGATCTGAATGTGCCTGACTCTGCAACATAATTTAAAGGAGTGAGGAGTTGCTTTGCATTATGAAAGACACTGTGAGTGATGATCCCAACAGCCTGTGACTCTCATCTCTAAGTGTTTTTCATAGCTGCTAAAGCACTGCTGAGCTTGTGCAGTAGAACTTGTTAACAATGCTACAGAAGTGGAACAGGTATATTGATTTTTCCCCAGCCAAAACCTGGTACTTTATGCTGAACCTTACTTTTGCTTCTTCTTAAAATTTGACCACATGCATCCTTTAAAAAGCAGAGATGCAGATCTGTTCTTTCTATGGAAAAGGAATTGCGATGTCTGATTTTGTGGAATCTGACTGTTTCTCAGCCACATGGGATGCAATTCAGTAAGGAATGTTGGCTGCAGAAATACAAAAGGACATGACAACATAGAAGAAAAACTGAAGTGAGTCAAAGCAGTCTGGGGTGAGACTTGAACATCAGTCAATAATGTCTTGCTAGTAAGCAAACATGTAAAGAGGCCTATTATATATCAGATTTCTGAAATAATGCTTCTGCTCTGTCTTGTGCTGGAAGGCCGTAGCTAGAGAACTGTCCTGCTTTCAGCACTGCACTCCAATAAAGATGTAAGCTACCTGGAAGAAATACAAAGGAGAATGAGTAGAACAAGCAAGGAGCCAGATGACTTGCTGAGTTGAAGAAATCTTGATGGAAGCAGAAAGATCAGTCCTAGAGAAGAGGCTTTCACAGACATGATGACTTACTGCAAAGACAGATTAACTTTTTGACCATATCTACTGTAGGTGAAACAAGAAGTAATTGGTTTAAATCACTGCAAAGGAGACAATTAAAGCTGTAGTAAGCTTTTCATCTAGGAAGGCAGTGATATTCTGTCATAGGAGGCTTTTGAGAACAGGTGAGATAAACATCTCTCAGGAGCAGTTTAACTTGATCTGACCTAATTGCCTTAAGGTAATGGGGTGAAGTACATGCTCTCTTGAGGATCTTTTCAAGTCCTATTTTCAGAGCTGGTACTTCCTCAGATTTATAGTATGAGATGACATGGCTTGGTTTGGCTTGCTCATCATGAACAGAGCTGTGAAGTCCCTGCAGGGACTTTGTGTTTACACTGCTGATGAGTGAGAAGGAGAGATCTCATATTTTATTAGACAGCCACTTTTCATTAGTGAAGTGAGTCCATCTGACATCACAAAGGTATAAACATCTGGGATCCCTAGAGCTCCACATCAGTCTGTAGACTAATAACAGGTGGAGTGGGACACGGCTGTCCCAGAACACTAAAAATAAGAGGGATGTCTCTCAACAACAGCATATGTCTCAGAAGGAGATTCATTGCTGGAGAAAAAAAAATGGAGTTAATTTTATAATGGGGGCCAGTACTAATTATACTGTGGGATTCTTCATTTTTCTGTTGATGTGAAGTTTGACTGTGTCTTGTGGTTTAACCCCAGCCAGCAGCCAAGCCCCATGCAGCCGCTCGCTCACTCCTCCACCTGTGGATCAGGGAGACAATTGGAAGGGTAAAAGGTAGAAAACTCATGGGTTGAGATAAAGACAGTTTAATAGAGAAAGCAGAAGCTGTTCACACAAGCAGAGCAAAACAGGGAATTAACTGAGTGCTTTCCATGGGCAGACAGGTGTTCATCTGTCTCCAGGAGAGGAGGGCCCCACCACACACAATGGTGACTTGGGAAGACAAACACCATCACTTCAAATGTTCTCCTCTTCCTCCTTCTTCCCCCAACTTTATATACTGAGCATGATGTCACATGGTCTGGAATACCCATTTGGTCAGTGGGGTCACCTGCCCTTGGCTGTGTCCCCTCCCAACCTCCCATGCACCTCCAACATCCTCACCAGTGTGGCTGTATGAAAAGCAGAAAAGGTCTTGGCTCTGTGTAAGCCCTGCTCAGCAATAACAAAAACATCTCTATATCATCAGCTCAGTGTTCAGCACAAATCCAAAACACATCCCCATACCAGCCACTATGAAGAAAATTAACTCTATGCTAGCTAAAACCAGCACACTGTGTATGCTGTAACTTACAGGAGTTTCCAAACTGAGCGTGTTGTATTCCCAACCACTAACCAGACAGTCAAGTTACGCAGTTACCTGTAAACTGCAGATTCAGACTATTCCTGTGTACAGCTTTTTGTCTTCTGTCATATGGAAATAATTTTCCAGACATCAAATCTCCCAGACTGACAGCCTGTTGAACAGCGACTTGAGTTTGCCAGGTTGAGGTGCCAACTTGAGTTTGGCTTACTGTGACGTGTTGTTTTGGTGATGCTCAAGGCAAGGTTTTCTCTTGCTCAGCCCTTCCATTTTGCTGGGCCACTGACAAAGTAACTATTTTTCTGTGTTTATATGGATGCCCAGGCCTGTGTGACACAACAGCAGGCAGGCTTGCCTGCCACAAATATTAAGAAGTGGTAAGCCCTTCTGAGCTCCAAAAAAACATTGTGGATTTTTACAGTTTATTTGCTGATGTTTGGAGTCCTTAATACCTTGAGGTTTTAAAGGGCTTTTAGAAAGAGAGACCTACCTCTACCTCAGGTGACAGTGCAGGCCCAGCACCAAAGACTGGGATAGTCGAAACCTGTGAGTGTTGTTAGCAGTGGGGATGTGCCAGTCAGCTGTCAAAGCCCTGGCTTTGTGACACCTCCCTGCAGCTTGGGGAGCCCATGGGAGGGCCTGGCCTCTGAACCACGAAAGGGTCACATATCTGTTCTGCTCATCTGATGCCAAGACCTTGCTTTTTGTAAGCACCCAGGCTCAGCCCCCATATCTTGCTCAGCTAGAGGCCATCCAAAGGACCCCATGGAAGGCTGGCATCTTGGCTTGTATCCTTGGGCTCATATGCTCTCCCTGAGTCAAGGCTCAGAGCCTGCCAAGAGGCAGCTGAGCCTCAAAGACAACCTACTGAATTCAGCAAGCTGTTAGTTTGGACCTAATTCAGCCCCAACAAAATGCAGAGACCACCTCTGAGTGAGGAATATGCCATTTGTATGTGGCCATTTCTCTAACCAGAAGTTAGGAGGAGGTAAAATGAAACAGCTGAGGGTTTATCTGCTGCCAAAAGTTCTGCTGCAACCCAATACTGCTGCTGTGTGAAGTGGAGGAAGCCTGCAGAGGCTGGAGCTCTATCACCTGCTCTTTTCAGGAGCCATAAAACACGGTCCATCCTGCGCATGGCTTTCCCTTCCCCTGAGGCTGTTCCAGGCCATGCTAAGCTGCTTTCTTTGGGCTGCCACCACAAAATAACACTGGCAGCTAAACTGGCTGCCAACCATCTATTGTTGGTTAAGTGAAAATCCTTTGTTACCAACTGTAAATTCCCCAGCTGTCTTTTTTAAGCAAAATCAGAGAAACACTTAGTCCATCTGTTTCATCCTGGATAATTTGAATATGTACTTTTTTCTAGTGGCCATTAAAACACATTTAGAACAAAATTTAGAACATGAGTTAAAGGTGTTGCTGCAGGAGGAGCCAGGTGCAACTACATCTGAGTTTGGATGACTGCTGAAGCAGAAGCATTGACAGCAATAGCTCCCCCTACCAAAGTGAAAGAGCAGCCTGCTTTTACAGACAAGTGTGGCATAAGGGCAGGAATTTGAAATTATCAAGAAAATATCAGCCTTGGAAAAAAAGCTGTCATTTGCTTTGTTTCAGGGCTCAGAATAACTCTGCCCCCAAAAACATAATGAAGGTGGCCTACCACTTCCAGATAATATAGGTCTTAAAATTATGTCCCTGTTATCCCTATCCCCCCAGCCCTGATACTGTTGTTATGTGTTAAGAAATAAATCAGGATAAGTCATTTGGGCTGTCTCTTGGTTCACTATATTGAAAGCAATACAAAGGCAAAAGAAAGGGATTAGCATTTAAAGATCCAGTAGAGAGCCACTCCTGAAGTCTCCTTGTGTCCTCAGGGTGATACTGGCCTCATTTTTCCTCCCTCTTCCTCTACAGTCAGAGCTATGGTAGGGTCTGGTTACCCAGATGCCCAAGTCCTACAGGGGTGGGAAGACTTGCTATCAGCTCTATCTTTTAATTTTTCTTCCACATTCCATTTTTCTATTTCCTCTTGCATTTCACTCCTTGTGTCTCCCATTCCAAAAACCCCTCCTCTGCCCTGGAGTCAGAGCTCCTGCCAGGTCCTTCAGACTTTCAGGTACGGGTATCTGTCTCTTTCTCCTGTGTTCCTTTTCCCACCCAAACTGTCCTTTGAGATACTCTGGTTCTGCTTTCTTGCTCAAACAGGATTCCAGACTTGGAACTGCAAATGCTTTTATTGATCTGTCACGAGAGTTTTCACTCAGGCTGTCTTTCACATTCAGTGAAGCTCTTGCTTCCTTTGGAATACCTTCTCCTTTCTCTCTCTCCATGGGGAGCATGTGTGAGCCATTATGTTCACGGCAGATTCATGGCCAGAGAAAAGCCTTCAGTACTGGTAGCAGCAATAATTGGCAACCAAGCATGTGCCCTGCTCTCATTTCAGGAGAGTCAAGTAGTTGGGAAGAACATGTCAGGACTGGTGGAAGTGGAGAAGCTCTGCTGTAGGATGGACTGGGCAGCAGGAATGTGGTCAGGTTCAGCTCTGTCTTGTACATTTCTCCCTCTAGGGCTGCACCCCACAACCCTCTTCTGCACCCACCCACATGCACATTCACATATGCATAAACTGAGGAGTGCCTTCATAAATGTTTGGGAAAAAATCACTGGTTGAGATGATTTATTATTAAATATCACTTCTGTTATTAGTAACCAGGTATTTTTCCTTTTCTTTTGAAGTGATTTTTTTCTTGGCAGATTTCTTTATAGAAAGCTGTTCTGTTATCTTCAGTGCTCATATTTTGCATTTTAGATGTCAACATTACACAAAGTTAACAGCAAATCTTTACAGTACTGAGGTAAGCTGGGGTCTAATACCAAAAATGTACAGTTTCAGATTAATCACAGTTTTGATTGAAGCTCTGACAATAGACAAGAGAACATATGCTCATATGCTTCTGTTAGCTCAGCTCTGAGGAGAAAATAGTACAACGCAGAGAGTACACGGGTGATTCACCCTTCCTCTGAGCTCATCTGCCATATCCTCTGTAGGCTGTGGAGTGCAACAGAGAGCTCTGTGAGTGCCTTGTGTATGGATATACAGTGGTCCTGGGCATTCTGCACCTGGGCACATGGAATCACTGAAGATCTGTGGCACTACTTGTATGAGAATCTGTGTTGGCCCCAAAGCCCCAGCCAAATTCCTCTTCTTATTTCCTGATGCCCTTGCCAGTTCTACCTGGCTGCATTACAAATTATTTCCTAACCAGTGATGGGCAGCCACCAGAGGTAGCTACCAGCTGGCACAGGCTCATGTTCCCTCCAGGCAAAATGTGGTGAAGGGGAGCCCTCTGGAAGGAAAAGCTGTGGAAGTTGGTTTTGCAGAGCTGCTGCTGTTTATAAGACTTGGCTGGCAGTAATGGAAAAAAGGAGGCTGTGGTAGGGCCTGTGAAGCCTCTCTTGGAGAGCAGCTTCATTCACCACGGCCATGGCTGAATAATGTCATATGTGTCCCCTTGTCTGTCACGTAACAACAGTGCTTTCCAAGGATAAGGAGTGAGCGTGAAGGTAGAAAGCAATTTCCTGGGCACTACAATTTATTTCCTGACTCCAGACCACAACTGCTACTGTAAAGAGTTGCTGTAGGCACAGCTGTCTGGGCTGAACAGAGTTTGAGCTGGCCTGTGCTGTCACAGAGGGAGCACCTGTCTGTGGGAAGCAAACGAGAGGGAAGGTTTTCCCCTACCTACAGCTGTGGGACCACTGCCATGCCCTTCCATCTCACAAGCTGCTAACTGCCTCAAAGTTACATACTGCCACGGGTTTCTTCCTGTGTTCTTATCATGTATCCATGAATTTACCTTCCTTGAATTGCAGCTGTGGGAGGAGCCAGGGCAGTGCCTTGTCTTTTCATCACCTTCACTGAGGCAGCATCGAGGCTGTTGAGGGCGAGGGGGCGGAGTGGGGGGGGGTGGTGGTACAGCCTGCAGCACCTTAGTAACCGAGGAACTCCTAAAGAACAATCTCTGGAATCCACTTTGTAGCAGCTGCAGTGATCTTAGTAATTGATTATGCAAATACATGGATAGTATTTAAAAACATGATCATTTACTGCACCTTCTGAATCCCACCTAGGGGGCAGGTTAGCCCACCACTGTTCCTCCTTATTTAAGTAACTCCTGCCCAAGCCTCTAAAATACTGTGCAGATCAAGAAATTTCACCTATAGAAACTTGGGAACAACATCCGTGTCCTTCAGGGTGCAGGAGGAAAGATGAATAAACAACCAGAGAAGACAGTCAGCAGGACCTGTGTGAATTTAGTTTGATTTTGCCTTCACCCAGTGCATACCCTCCCCCTTCCCTTCTCCTGCTCCTAGGAAAAAAAGCAAATCAAAAAGGTATCATCAAGGGACTGAGCATAAAGAAAACAGTGCATATAAACCCTCTGGAGATGTTATGTGAAGCATGAGAACACAGCCACTCGTGGGCTTGCTGGTTATATTTTGGGGAGAACATTTACACAGATGAGGCCTGCAGAGGAATTCTGGGGAAGCTAAATGGAAATGCACAGCTAAAGGGGTTGCTCTGCACTTAAGACCCTCCTTTTCATCTTAGAGGCTCCTGGATTTCACTAGTAAGCAAGAATATCCAGACCTTTGCCTTCCAGTCAGTTCCAGAAACTAGTCATACCCTCTCCCTAATTTAAGCAAAGACTTCTCCACCTTGTTCAAGCCACTTTTACCAACAGCAACTATTAACACATATTTGGGAAACTTCCACAACCAGCATCTGTTTGTCCTCTCCTTGCACTTTCAAAAATGATTTTGCAGCAGGAAGGAAGCCTCTCCCTCTTTTGCCCCCTCCAACTGGAAAAATCACATCTAATCTTGCTGGTTTTTTTCCCTGCTGTGTATTCTGCCAAAACTAGGTGTTGTTATGAACAGCAAATAGTGTATCTAAGCCTTTGGTCAGTTTTTTCCTAGTTCAATTATCATTCTGCCCATGAACATGGGTTTGGCTCATATTTTGCATCCCATGATCATCTCATTCCTCTCTCCTTTCACCCTCAATTCCTGCTTGTTGTCCTACTGCTCTGCCTGGCACCTGCCATTTTGTTCCTGCTGTTTTACCATGAGATGGATGAATGGGCTCACTTCTCATTGCACTGAGGACATTTCAGCCCTGCTGAGTACAGGTAGAGGCCTATGATTATTCCCCTGTGTACTGCATGTTGACATACAGATACAGCACCTGGCTGAGCTAAAGCTTTGTTTGCTTTTTCGGGGTTCCGGGATTTGTGTCTTCACATTGCTACTCGACTGCTCTGCAGAAACATACCATCAACTTGTAGGCAGCATGGCCGCCTTCAACAGTGCGTCTACAACTCCCTGCAACAAGGTCTGTGTAACTTGGCTGGAACTGTACTGCCCACACCTCCACATCTGGCTGCTAAGGACCACTCACTGGAAAAGCCGTGTCCATAATTCTCTCAAACTCAGTGTCACTGCATGAAACAGTCCCCACTCTGTTCTGTCTCTGGTAACTTCCTTCTTCCAGCCTCTGGTGCGAGTGTCACTGTTTACAGGTGCTCTGGCTGTTAGTGTATGGCAGGACAACAGTTCTCTGAAGAAAATAGGTTGTTGTGTAGCACCTGAAGGCTCTCTGAAATCTTTTTCTAATGCACATTCAAAAACTTCCCTCTTTCCCCCACCCTTTGCAGTGCTTCTGGAGGGAAAGATGCTGAAAACTGAGGAGACTGGAGCCCACTGTGCCCTTTTTATATTAATATACACATGGCACTGATGCAGTGACAGTACGTCAGTGAAGCCATTGTGAAGGCTAAAATTGTTCCCAGACAAAATGACAGTCATGGCCCTACATCTCTGGTGGCTGGAGAATGCCCTTTCTCTTACATTAAGGTCATGAGTAACAAGCCTGTGTCTGCTTGCATGAGCTTTCCTGGGGCAGAGGCTGTTTGCGTAGGTGGTGTCCTCTTCTGCATTGCCTGCAGGATGAATCCTCATTTCATTCCTAGTGAAGAGACACATGCGGCTGCAGGATGAACTGTCATCAGCAATATGAAGTAGGGGAGAGTCACCTCTATTTGAATTTTTTGTGTGCCGTGATGTATTTAGGATATAGAAGACTGCATGTGCCTGAGAACCAGAACCTCACTAACGCTGTCTTTTATGCAGTACTAGGTACACCTTACGTGCAGCCAAGCACATCTCTGCCTAACCTTTATTTTCTGGTCTGGTTAACAACCACTTACAGAATTTCCCTCATTTGTCCTCCCTGTCTTCCTAGCAGCTGTAGTTCCATTTATTGCTTAGATATCTGCAGTGCTGTGCAGGGGTGCTCGCTATTTGTGACCCAGATGTGTGAACCAAGGGCCATCTGAAGAAGGTGACTGTGCTGCCTCCAGCAGCCCCTTCCTTTACATAGCTGCAGACTGTTCCCGATTTTGGGAAGCAGCTGCTCTCCACCACCCACCTGAGGAACATGAAGTTCTGGTGCCATCCCAGCTGATCTTTAAGTTTTACACAACTGAGGTAGATCTTATGTGCAACTTTTAGATGGTCTCTTCCCCAGCCCCAAGGTAAGCTGGATGTGTTCCTGTACTAAAGAATATGACTGAAGTTTTTTCAGAGACAATGACAGAGATTTCATAAAATCATAGAATCATAAACATCCTGAGCTGGAAGGCACCCACAAAGATCATCAAGTCCAACTCCTGGCCCACACAAGATAACTCCAAGAGTCACATCATGTGCCTGAGAGCATTGTCCAAACGCTTCTTAAACTCTGTCAGGCTTGGTGCTGTGACCAATTTGCTGGGGAGCCTGTTCCAGTGCTCAACCCTCTGGGTGAAGAACATTTTCCTAATATCCAACTTAAACCTCTCCCGACACAGGTTCATGTATTGCCTTGGGTCCTGTCACTGGTCACTAGAGAAAAAAAGATCAGTGCCTGCCTATCTGCTTCCTGTCGTGAGGGTGTTAAAGACAACAATGAGGTTCCCCCCTCAGTCTCCTCAAGGCTGAACAGACCAAGTGATCTCAACTACTCCTTAGAGAGCTTCCCCTCAAGGCCCTTGACCATCTTTGTAGCCCTCCTTTGGACACTCTCTAGTAGCTTTCCATCTTTTTTATATTGTGGTGCCCAAAACTGCCCCCAGCACTCAAGGTGAGGCCACTCCAGTGCAGAGCAGGGCAGAACAATCCCTTCCTTTGCCCAGCTGGTGATGCTGTGCCCAATACCCTCCAGGACACAACTGGCCCTCCTGGTTGCTAGGGCACACTTTTGGCTTATATTCAATTTGCCTTTTCTCTTGATGTTTCTGTAACAACTCTCTTGAATTTTGGCTGGAGAAAACTGTGGCCAGATACCACAGCTGGAATGTGGGATGCCATAGCCAACTGTCTGCAGATACCGTGTCTGCTGGAACCAAAGCACAAAGCACTTGGCCAAACTTTGTCTGTTCAGCTCTCTTTCAGTTTCTGTTTCAGCTGAGGGCCAAGTGAAATAACTGGCTACACTCACTTGACACTGACCACCATGGGATGAAACCACTCATATATCCTGCAACTGGGAACACGTTGGGCCACTGCTGGGGCAAGTCACACTGAGAATATGTTTGTGGCACTTACTGATCCCATTATTGGCAGTTTCAGAAAAGGACCTTTGAGTCAAGGAGACAGAGGTCTCAGAGAAGATCAAACTGCTGGAGAAGGTCTAAACAGGCCCTCTGTGCTGCTAAAATAGGCTCCAAAGCTGTTGGTCCTGCCCTGTTGTCAGCACCACATTCTCCTACAAAAGAAAAAAACAGGACAAAGGAAGCACCAGCACAAGGTGGGAGAATCAAGACCTCAATCCAATGTACTAATAATACTTAGCACTGTACATCACTGTACTCTTACTTACAAACATTAACTGATACATCCTCACAACACCCCTGCGAGGTAGGGAAGTATTATTATCCCTAGTGTACAGATAGGGAAACCGAGGCACCAAGAGGCTAAAAGTGACTTGCCCAAGATCACACAGCAAGGCATTGGTAGAGCCAAGGTACAAACAGAGATGTCCCTTGTTCCCCACCCCATGCTGCCCCCTCCCTAGATAATGTTTTCTGTCTGGACACAGGGAACCAAAGAGGCTCCTTTGGAAAGCAATGCCCGGACTTGTTGCCTATGAATAATTTTTATTTGCCTTTAATGAATTATTTCACAGTTTTTCCCTCACACTGTACACCATGCTTTCACAGTCCATTCAGCGCTCTGTGGTGGCCCACAGCCTTCTCCTCTGGCACCGGGACAGCTCTGCAGGGGGTTCATAGGGTGGTCTGTGCTTTCATCAAGAGGATGTTTAGAAACAGTTTTCACTGACATTAGACTGGGAGCATGGGAGCTCTCACTGGAGACCAATAACACACTGGAGAAGCAGGCAGAGGGAACTGATGGTAAAAAGGCATTTGCTGTCCCCTGTGGAATGACCAGTGGCTCTCTTGGTTTCGTAGCTCTTCCAAGCTCCAGCGATCACTCAGAGCAGAAACCCTCTGTCTCCAACTTGCCTGGTCAGGAAGTCGTTGTTCTGGGGGTTGCTTCCCTAATAGGTAAAAGGCAGTCAGTTCAGGACCAGACAGGTCCCTCAGCATTGCCTACTCCACGTGTGTGACACTGTCTGGGAACAAGTCTGGCTGTAGTTGTTGTGCTCTTTTGCCACGGGGAAGGGATATTACCATGGCTGGCAGGCAGCCATATCCAGCGTCCAAGTCTCTTTCATTTCAAAACTGGTATTCAATGAAGAGCAAGGGAGAGTGGATGGATGAGGAGATGAGGATGAGGCAGAGCAAATGGGAAAATCCACCAAATGAGCTTCTAGGAAGGAAATGTTCCCCCTTGGGCACTTCAGCTGAAGTGGCTTCATTTTCACAAGGTTTCCTTCTCTCTCTGGGAACATCTGCTGAGCTTCATCTCTGTCAGCTGGATGTATCTTATGACATTGGTATCTGCAGGGAAAGAACACACACACAGGTATGGTGTTACACAACTCCCTGTGGCAGACAGACATAATGCACCTTCATCCCTGGTACATCACAGGGGAGCAGCATGGCTCCAGTGCTGTGTGCTGGAACAGCATCAGTTGGAAGGGGTTCTGAACCAAACCCAGAACCTTTGGTTTTGGAGAGCGTGGTCTGAGTTGTGCTCACCATCCGTGTTGCTCAGGTCTTGCCTCAGCTAGTTTTTACCTTCTCTCTGATGACTCTTAAAACTTACAACCTTCTCTTCTATTACTCTTACTCAGCACAGTTGAATTCACACAGCTGTAACTATCCAGGTCATCCTTGCCTGTACCTGTGGAATGATACACCTCCATGGGCTTCTCTTCCTGCAGTACCTGGATGGAAGCCCTTTGCACACAAAAAAAGAGGAATTTTATGTACAGTTATGCTCTTCCTTTTCACTCCCCCACTCTATTTACGGCCTATTCTGCTCTTTTCACATTTTTCCATGATGAATAGAATTGCGAAGAGCATCCTTCACATTGTCTTTATATGCCTTCTTCCCTTAAATTTCTGCTTGGATGTCCTTCCACCATGACACTCTTTCTGCAATTTTGTCATATGCTATATTCTGCATACTGCCTTGCCTATCCTGTCTAATGAAGTTCCTAGGGGCACAGAACCATTGATCCATCCTAGTAGAAAGCTGTGATACACCAGCACTGTGCAGGTGATAAGCTGAGCCTTCTTCCTTTCAGCATTTCAGAGCATCAACCCATCACACATGTGAGTTGGGCTTTATCTCCTGGTCTCAGCTCTAAGGGAACCCCTTCACCCTGAATCACAGTTTGATCTAAATGAGTACATGTCTCCAGACAGAGCCAATGATTCTGCAGTCATGATCAATCCTCTCTTAAACCAAGTTGATTTCTGTCATGAGGGTAACTTCACACACACATAGCACCCAAGAAGTGGCAAAAGCCCTGTAGTACCAGAAGCAAGCAAGTAAAAACACAGCCACTTTCACTTCTGTATTGATTAAAAAATGGCTCTTTTACTCGGAGCCTTGCTCTGACAGCCAACCAGGGCCATATTGGTCCACTGAAGTTATTAGACCCTCAGACACGAACTGGAAGTGCAATGCAGTCCAGTCAGAGGGCAATCTCATCTCCTCCTCATCCAAACTGCATTGTATTCCACACCTGCTAGGGAAATAAGAAGTACTTCAGCTTTCAAAGTGATGAACAAATTAGTGGGAACATGTCCAGCACTAGTGAGTGTGGGTATTGCACCCCCCCAAAGCAGTTGTGGGTGCAAAGCTTCCTTTAAAGATGAGGATAACTCTGTTGTGCCCTCTGCCAGTGCTGAATCAGTGCCAGACAGATCAGTTTCCTGCCACACAGAGCTATTCACAAACATGCCACAGGGCATCTGTGAGCCATGGCCATGCTGTTGGAATTTCTCAAGTTGTCTCTGGTGAGGTGGGTCTCCCTGCTGAGTCTTCTGCAGGTTCAACTGCACCATCCTAGACACTCCAGAGGGTGGGATTCGATGACTAAGCTGCTTGACCCGTTTGGGACATTTTTAATGAGCTAAGAATTCTGCTCTTGCTTCTGTCAAACACGATGCACCAGCATCCTGGGCTGTTTATGCATTAGCACTTGTTACCAGCCCAGCAAATTTGAAAGCAGCTTTTTAAAAAACAGAATTATTTTAGTTGTGCAACCTCCTGGAATGAAGAACTTCAGTAGAGGGGGTAGCCCTGAATTTTAGTCTTAAAATGAAATGGGTGCAGTTGGCTGACTCACTCCCAGCAGTACAAGACACACAACCAGGGCAGGGTCCTGCTGTGCTGCCTGGATCTCACTGTGACCTCTGCTCTGGGCTCTTCTAGGCTCTCATGGGCTGTGCTCTGGGTACACATCCCCACCACCGAGGTACACACTTGGAATGCCTGCCTGCTGCAGGTGAGGAGGGATAACTGCTTGGGCATGTCAGGAAATCCCACCTGCCTGGGCCCACAGGGACTCAGTGTCTCACTGAGGGGGTAGAGGTGGACTCATAATTGGGAAAGGCTGCCAGCCTCCTTTGGCTTTCAGGCAAGGTAGTGACTGCTGATGGCACAGCTTCACTCACCTGAGAGATTTCCGCGTGCCTGAGAAGCCCTGGGCAAAATAATGTGTAGCCTGGCAGGGGGCGGGAGATGCTCCCATTGCAAGCTACTTATAGGTCTCTCAGGTTGGTTTTGGCATGTTTTGCTCCCTTTGTGAGGGCCATTATTTTACCAAGGAAAAATAATGACAGCAGAACTCTGTTATACAGGAGTGGAGCCCTGTCTTTGTCTAGTTTTTTCTACCAAATAGTATTGCATCATACTAGCTCTGCCTGCAGAAGTATTTCGAAGTTATGTGTAAATGTTAATGAGAAGACTCTCATCTCTCAGTGGAGAAGTGATCCCCTTTGGTTGATGTGGAAATAACAAGTAAGAACAACTCAGATGAGGGGTCAGACCCATGCAAAGAGGTACTGCTAGAGTTGCAATGGGAATATGTTTCCTGGCTCTTAGGACTGTGCCTGTGTCTCTCTGCAGAGTGGCCTAATGCTATTTTAAAAGCCATTTCTGCTTCCCCTGTAGCTTCAGAGCCCAGTTGCTTATCTGCTGTGCAGACACCATGGCCTGGGTTTTGTTCCCAGGAGTTCTGAGTCGCAGGGGTGCAGGAAGGTGGTGCCTGAGTGCAGCCGCGAGCCCGCCCCGCACAGCACAAAACCCCGCTGGTCAGGGCAGCCCACGGGATGTCTGAACGTGGCCTCCCAGCACAGGAACAGCAGAGACCACTGTTTGACATTAGCAGGCCATTGCCAGCTGATGATCTGGTCTCAATCCCAATCAGTCCCTGCCCTGACAATGTAGCCCCAGCAAGAGAGGGCTGTACAAGGCTTGCAGCAAGATGTGTATTTGGCTGCCTATGTTGCACCAACCTCTGGACACAGACCTCATGGAGGGTCCATGCATGCTTTACATGACATAATAGCAGCTTCCCTCTCCCTTAGTATGAGGGTTATACAACTATCTCGTGTTATTTGCATCTGCTTTTGTGATTTTTGTTTGGAAGTGGCACAGGAAATCAGGCCATATCCAACCTTCCTTCACCCTGGGCATATAGTGAATAGCCATAAGGGATCTGCTGTGCTGACAGCCCTTTAGAACACTAAACCACTTTGCTAACTAATTCCTCTTTCCCATTCAAAATCTCTCTCACCAAAGAGAATAACTGCCAGTGATTTGTGCCAAAAACATTTCTTATTAAAAAAAAAAAAAAGAACACAAGAACATGACTGCAATAATAACCAGTGAGCCTGGTGAAACCTCAAATAAAGGAAAACACACACTTTGCAGATGGAGACACTGAGCGTGGAGACACTGACTTATCCCAGGTCACATAATTCTTGATAGTACTACCTGATTCCTATTACTGTATTTTAACAGCCACATCCTTTCTTAATGTACATATTCAATTCTTTCCCCCTGAATGCCCTTCAAGTTTTCCATAATCATAAATAAAACAGTGGAACAACAGCCTTGAATGGTCTACAAATAACAGGAAAGAGTCTGATGCAGAGCTGAAGGCCAGAACTGGGTTTTGTATACATTAAGGGCCTTTAGGGACACTTTCTGGTATGTTTTTGTAGCAAGTGGTATTTGAAGTTGTTGCTGTTGAATAAATTAATATTTATTTCAAGAAGCAATGAGGAATACCAAATAAATAGTATCACGAGGAGGGGGGTGGTAAGGGAGCTAAGAAATACATATTTAAAAAATGGAAGCTAAGTTGTTCAGCTAAGAGAAATTTTTCACTTCAAAACTTCAAGGCTAGGATAACTTATTTTCCACTGACTATTTTTCTCTTGCATATGCTTCTCCATTTCCTGGTTCTGGCAAGGGCTGAAAGCAGAAGGGTACACTGTAAACTAAAATAGGCTAAACTAAGCTTTTATACACATTTGCTCTGGGAGTGTGGGGTGCACAGCTGTGCTGTCAGACTGCCCGGAGCCCATGGCCAAGAACAGCAGATGGGACCAAGCACCCTTAGGGGAGGTGGAAGAGGAAGGAGATCCCAGCACACTCCCAAGCACACCCTTCCTGATGGTCCTCCAGGGCACAGCCACTGCAGGAGCCCTGCAGGGCCAATGCCTGTAGGACATCAAGCACAGCCAGCTCCAACAGCCTCCCTTCCCTCATCTAGTTCAATGAATATCAGCTCCACCATGCTCCCTCCACCAGGACCCAGGCTTGCCCATTTCACTCCCAGTTCTCTCTCTTTCCTCTCAAATTCATATGAAGGGCTGCTCTGTAGGATTTTCTTTGCACATTGCTTCCATTTTGCTTTCTTGAAATTCTTTAATTTTGAGTTCTACAAAATTCCTTTCTGCTTAAAACCACAGTGTTGTTTTATCTCCCTATGATTTCTGAAAAATAAAAGCATCATCTCTGCCTCAACCTCATCTCTGGCCTTTCACCCACCTTCTGAGGCTGGGCAGGTTAGCTTGAAGATGGTTGCTCTGGCAAGGCTCAGTTGTTTGGATATATAATTTTGTTGCTGTCCCCAAATGAACTGTATAGTTTTGACAGATGGATGACAGACACTTAACAAGGAATTGGCTGATTTGATGGCAGAAGTTGAAGCATCCTGATGAATGCTTTGTGGGTAAATGTCTGTCTCCTTGATCAAAGCAAAATACTAACCCCTTACTGAGATGGCAGAAGGCTACTGAGGATGACAAATAGTCTCTTGGCATTGCTAAGGGGAAGAAGCTTTTTCTCAAAGAGTCAGAAAATGTAATGGTTGGGGTACACTCTTTCCGCACCCTACTTTCCTCTTCAAAAATAAGTTAGGGAGGAAAAGAGAGGCAGGATCCCCTGAACACCGACAGCATTCCAGCAATACTGTCATTTTCCAGGTCATGCTGCAGCCTTGGCAGCAGTTAATCTTTGGGCAATACAACCTTGCTGCACTACCCACGAGTGCTTGAAGGGGAGTCCAGGCGAGGACATACAGTGAGTCATGCTCATCCCTGTGGAAATCAATGCGATCAAGTCAGAGACAGATGACATTTCATGGAAAGAAATACAAAAGCACTTAGTGCAGAGCCACATCCCTGCTCCCTTCCCCATACCTGTTGGCTGGCGGGATCTTGCCTCTTTCAGGTAGTAGAGGGCCTTGTTGAAGTCACCCAGGTGGTAAAATGCCACTCCTGATCGATAGAGTGCCTTGAAGTTCTCGCCTTCCTTCTGCAGCACTTTGAGGCAGTACTCCTTGACCCGCTCATAATTCACCAGCTCAGCCTGGAGCAGGCAGGCTGCAGGGCATGGAGAGGATGGCAGACAGACAGACAGATAGACAGGAAAACATTAGTGCTGGATTTCCCCCTGCTCCTGCAATCTGCACGGGAGAAGAGAGCAGCTTAGGTGAGGGAAATGACTCAGCCCCGTGATTCAGAAAGGGTGCAGCCATATGGATTGTTTGCCAAACCCCATTGTTCGTAATTTAAATACCAATGCTTCTGGTTTTGCCATTGCAAAGCAAAGGGATTGTGTTTACTCCCGAGAGACACATAGGCACATGAAACACTGGGGGAGAGAGGGAGAACATAAACACCCCTCCACAGCTCTGGAATGCCACACAGTCTCCTGGCAGTGGCTGGTTTCATTTGTTGTGAAATCGCTTCCCGGACTGAGGGCTGGAGCTCTGAAAAGTACAAAAAGGCAGACTAACAGTTATTCAACAAGGAAAAAGGAGGATAAATTGGATCAGATTTTGTATCTGGCCTAATCCAAGGCTCTTAGGTTTAAAAATAATACGTAATTGCTTTTTATCCAGGAGATCCTATGTAGAGTTTTGCTATAGGAAACAACAAGGGGCTCTGCCCTGCTGAAATGTGCTGTCAGCAAACCAGAGACACCTGGAGTTGTAGTAGAGGGAACAAATGTGCTATGCTGCCTGCTTCCTGCTAAGCACTGCAACACAAGTTCATTCCCAGAGGTGAGTTCTGCTGACTTCCTAAAGGAAAAGGCAAGCAGTAAATAAACAATATGTTGAGGGTTCCGTGTGCTGAAGGACAATTGTTGCATAAATGTCTAGGAGCTGAAGAAAATGCCCATAGTGAGCTTCCCACAACTAGGAGTGAAATAAAGAGGAAAGGGGAAGATCCCTGAGCCATGCTTTACAGCTGTGCTCATGGCTTTCTGCAGTGCTTACTCCAGTGGGCTAAACTTCATAGAGGTGACCTGAGCATTAGGAATGGCTTGGGGAACACTGACAAGAATAGGACACGGTGCAGTCACAGTTCCAGGGAAATAAAGTTGTGCTGCAACACAAGCCTATCTAGTGCTGCAATCCAAGGCAACTTTGAGAATGACACAATTTGGGAAGGAAGGCAGATGCCACTGCAAGGATCAGTTCAGAGGCTGGCTGTGTGAAGTGCCAGGGCATGGAGAGAAATTTCCCATGGCAGGTGGTGTTACTCAGTGTGTCTCTGGCAAGGAGGAGACTCAGTGCTCCTGGAAATCCAAGTCATCAGAGGTCAGGTGTCACCAATGAACCGCCAGACTTCATTTCTTGCACAGTAACTGTGGCTGAGAGGATATGGTGCTGGGTCAGAAACATGACACCGTTCTTCATCCCCTTTCCCCACACCCCTAGAGTAAGCCCTACAACCCTTTTTGTATCACACTTCATGAGAAGGGGGCTGGCTAGATGACCTCCAGAGATTTCTTCCAACCTAAATTAGTCCAAATCCATGACCACTTAATATGGACAGAATACCTTTCTAACCCAAGTACAGCTTCAAGGCCTAAACAGCTTACTGGAAACAACCATAAACAGGCTTTTACCATCCAAGCACTGATGCCAGAGATGTGTTTAACAAGGACTGCAGAACCAGTCCCACAGCTGATATGCTGTTTAAGTGACAGAGCCATTACTAACAAGGGCTTTGTCCCATTTGCTTTAATAATGGAATGTCAATATATTCTAACAGCTCCTGCCATTATGTGCGTAGGTATTTTGAAAGATTCTGATAATTTGTTATTGGATTGCCAGATAAAAAATACATATACCTCTAAAACCTTAGCGGCATTTCCTTATCCAGAGTTTGTCCCTTCCTATTTACCACACATTGATTTTTCTCACTCTGTTTCTAATGGAGCTTGAAATGACTGTGCCTTGTTTTTCTTCATTTTTTCAAGCTATTGAAAAGATGGCTGTGTAAATTTACTGCTGGCTTCACTGCCCTGGAAACAGGATTGCTTTGTTTATCTGCTGACCAGTAGCACGTACAGCAGTGGCAGTAGCTTTCTGCACACTGCCAATCTGAGCCAGCTTTTTACATTCTGTGGAGCTGCCTTTCAGAGCAACTAGGGGGTGGATTTCAGTCTCTCTGTTCATTTGCTACTTGGTATTTCCAGTGAGAGTCACAGAAATGACTCTGTGAAAAATGACAGGCGGTCTATTCACGTATATTAACTCAGTAATTCCATACTGGACTTGCTTCACATATTGGTTGAAAAGAAAAGAAAAACTCTCCCACATCCTGCTAATTCATAAACCCAAATGGGTTTCCGGATATCCAGCTGGGTTCTTTCTGTGACTCATATTCACAGTAAAGCTTCTGCAGGGCATCCCTGCTAACTGTGCACGTGGCGGGGAGAAGTCAGCACCACATGGCCAGCAGGAGAGACGTGTGTTTATCTGAACAAACTGAGCAGATGGATGTGCAGGAAGCAGTTCTGCTGGAAGAGTTGGCCACTTGGAGAGCCAGTGTTGGAAGAGGCTGTTGGAAATCAACCTGAAGGGAGTATCTCCCTTATAAATATTTAGACATGCCTGCTACCAGTTCTTGGTGGCCTGAAATGATCTTAATCTACTATGATCCAACAAAAATATTGAGGCTGTTAGCAATCCAGCTTTCAGAAATGGAGGAGATATGGAATCTTTGTACTTCTTACCTAATTCAGTCAGGGGAGAATTGTTTTGAAAACATGTCGTTTTCCTAGACAGATGTGGAACTCTGGCTGGGAGTGTTTCTTTACCACATCAAACACCTATCATACTCCTTCTAAGTTCTTAATAGGCCCCCGGTGAATCCCTCTGAGGAACCGAGCTCACTCAGAGAGACCAAATCTAGAGGTTTATCCAAATCATCCTCCTGCTTTCTCAAAACTGAACGGGCTTGATCCTGTACAGCACCAGCTCTAGGAACTCTGCTGATTAGAACAATGCTCTTGACTTGCAGAGGCAAACTCTAGTCACCCATTCCCTGCAGGTCTCATTGTCATTGTAATACAGCACCTGGTGATTACATCTTCCCCACTGAGAAATGTTGCTTGCCCTGCTTCCAGCAGCATGCAATGGTTATCCATCATATTTGGTTATCGTTCTCAATATGGCAGCTGATTCTTCGTGTCAGCTTAAGCAATAAGTAATTCTTAACTTTTAAGCCTATGTATGTCACATAGTGATGAAGAATCCCTACCTGCTGTAAAATCAAATCAAATCAAAGCCATCTTGAAACTACTGAGTGTAATGTGCCTTGGGAACACGGAGAGGGTTAATGCTATCAGCTCCAGAGGAGGGGTCCTGTCCATCATGCTTCCCAACTGACTGCTGATGTTTAAGCAAGGAAATAGGAAATTTGACTGTTTTTCTTCACAAGAGTAATGTTAAGCCTAGATTTGTACATTTTGATTTGTGGATTCAAATCTATGCCAGCCAGCTGCATTTGAAAGGTGCAGTATGGATCTGGTACCAGTAGATAAGTGAGCTAGTTTGTATAGCCCTGTTTGGCACAAGGTTGAGCAAAACAGAGATAAAAGCGCCTGTGGAGCCAAAATACATCTACACCTTTAACCTTTACCAGTACCTGTGGTCAGCAATGATGGAAAGTTGTAACTAAAATCCTGTCAGTTGAGGGGTTTGGATTCTACTTTATTCCACCCCGAAATAATTTTGAATTTCAGAGTATCTTTCGGGAAGCTGTCTAGGCTTGACAGGTACCAGTGAGAAGGGATCCATGACAGCTTTTTTATACCAAAGGCTAATAATTTTAGTTGTTTAGGAAACATTGCTACATTTCTACACTGATTTTTTGTTTAGCTTCAATTTGCTAGCCACAAGTTACCCTGAAAAGCCTGTGTATCCTTGTGTTGGTACTCTGAGATTCTGATCAAGTCCTTCATCTTCTCTTTATTAGCTTGCATAAAGTGGCATCTGGAATCTCTTACTAAATAAAAAATCCTTATTTTTCAGCCTTCCTTACTTTTATAGCTATTCTCTGAACCCTCAAAATGAAGTTCAACTGAAAGTGCTGTCCATCAGCATCTTACCACAGAAACCTGTTATGTGAGAATACCTCTGCAGGTTACACAAAAACCTCAGTTTGGCCCTAACTTTTGGCTTCTAATTTTGGCTAAGAACTAAGTATGGGAGTAGCATGTCCAGGTTTTAACATGAAGATTTTGAACAACAATATCAAGAGCCTTACTTAGCTGGGAATTTTCACCAAATGGCAAATCTTCAATCCAGAACAATCAGACACTTTTTATACCAGTGGCTAAACTCCCATTGTAGGTAAGGCTCGAGGCCTATCCATGTTACAGAACACTTAAGAGAGTGGGTCAAGAGCAGCATTAGGGCTGTGCAAGCATCCTACCCTGTGTCATGTTCCTTGGGCTCAGCACACTGAGATGTCCTTACAAGAAAATCTTGGGTTGCAAATTCATGTTTCACAAACTCCTGTTTTGTTTGCTTTCACTCAGGTAAGCTGAGTGAAATCCTAAATTGCCTATTTTTAAGGATTTTCTTGTGCCTTTCACTGAAAGAGAGAGTCAGCTGCTTATAACTTTGCTGGTCTTTTAAGTTTATGAGCTAAAATACTCCATGTGCGATAACTGCCTTTGATGTCTGTTTTTGAAAAATGTCGGACAAGACTGTTCAGATATTTCTGAAAAACAGGCTAGGGAAACATAGTTTATTTTTCCCTTGTTAAAGATCTCTGGTGACTGCCTCTTTGGATGCATCTCATGCCCTCACCGCTTGGCTTTGCAAATGGAAATCTGGCAGATATCCTTTGCGTCAAGCAAGTACCTTCTGTTATCCCCAAGGTAATCTTGGGCTGGCCAACTGATAACCTTCTGAAAATAAAACCAGTATGGTACTGCATATAAGTATCTAAAGTATCTACTATATCTATCATATAAAGCATATCTCTACCACTCTGTAGAGATATGATTTAGAATCTGGTACCCAAATCCTTTGAATATTCAGTCCACCCTGGGCACAATCTGATGCATAGAAAAATGCAGAGGCATCTGAAAATTTTGAGATCACAAAGATCCTCTTTTTGGCTCACTGGTCACAGGAATAAAGAGCAGAAAGTGGAAAACAAGCAATGACGTCTTGCTTCAGCTACGACAGAAAGATGGGGGGACAGAGGCACAGAAAGGGGTTTCTGGTAAAAGCAGTGTATGAGTGAGAGCTGAGGTCTATTGGGGAGGTAGGTAAAGTCTGGGTGGAGATGTGAAGTTAAGAGTTTGGGACAATGTGCTAAGGACATAGTACACAGTGCAGCCAGCCTGGAGACCAAGAGGAGCAAGGTGAAATTATAGCAGTGAAATCCAGGCAGAAGAAACCAGCCTCCCTAGCTATGTATGGCAGCAGCATCTCTAGCAGATCACTTAACCACAGTCACATCCTGTCTCTGAATCACCCTTTTCTATGCTGGGATATCACCAAGGGACACTAACCAGCACTACTGAAAGGTTGCCCTTCCAAGTATTCTCTGGAGACTGGAATAAGTGTCCTGTACAAGAGTTAATGGTAAGTCATGTGGTTGAACCACTCTTATATAGCTGTGCAGAAAGGTCTGAATCCAAACGACCTTTATTTTCAACCTTTAGAAGGGAAAAACAGCCTGCATTGACTTGTTGAGTTGAAATGCAGAGAGAAGTAGCTAAACTAATTACTGCTTAAACCTGAAGTGGATCTTCCCTCTTTACTATATTTATCCTTGACTCCACCACTAGACTTTAACAACATACATGGATTGTGCCTCTTTAGCAAGCGCTAGGTACTCCAACCACTACAAAGTCAACCTGTATTTCACAAATTGACAGTGTCATTCCCAGAAATAACCACAATTAAACTCTGCAAAATACTTTGCTTTCGGATATGATGTCACCTTAAGTATAGCAGCCAGCAGTTCACTTAAAATCTATTTAATTGCAGGAAGATGGTTCCTATTCTTGCTCCGGGGTTCTACTTTGGGAAACATGATTGATACTTTAATATAACTCCTTCAGAGTTTTATTCACACATTTGATTAAGACCTTCATATATCATTGAACAGGCTTTGTTCTCACATCTCTTTAAGGCTCAAAAAACCAGGGCAGACTAAGAGAGTCCTGTATTTCAGAAGGCTTGGTATCCTCCAAGGTGATGCTCTCCCTCAGAAAAGAGAAAACATGGTAGTGATAAGTTCTGGTTTAGGCATTTGGAAAGAGAAATTATTGGAACATAACAATAACAATAACAAAACCCAAACCAAACAGGAGGCAGTGGGGGGGGGAGGGAACGGGGGGTAAGAAAAGAAAAAATATTTGTCTTGGATTAGACAGCAACCTTCTAACCATGCCACTGATGCATGTATCATTAATCTCTGTTTGCTGCAGACTGTGTAAATGCTGTTGACAAAAAACACACGGAGTTTACAATGTCCACTGGAAGAATTAAAAGGAACACCATTACTATATGAGACTGAAAATGTCAGTCATGTTAGTAATTTGAATATAATTAACTTTTAAAATAAATCAGGTAACATGTGACTCACAAGATGATGCTGAAAATGTAAAGGGTTATTTCAGATTTAAAGTCACCTTGGACTTAAATACTGTAATTTTAATATACAGCATAAAAAGAATTGCAATGCTTACCCAAATTTCTCTGGATTTATTGATCCTGAGTTTGTAAACTGCACAGGCTACATGTAGAAGGCACAGCCCTAAATTTTAACCTGTATTTTAACTTGTGTTAAATTTTTGATAGATTGGCACTAAAAGGAGCCACAGAACGTGTAAATGTAAGAAGCCTGTAGTAGAGGAACTGCGAAAAGCATCCATATCTCCACAGAGCCCCATGTGTGCTGTGCCTTTCAAGAATGCAAACCAGAATTCCTCAAAAGAGGATGCTTAAAGTATCTTTCTTTTTTCAGAGGAATGCTGCATGCACTTTCCCTACTAGACTGAGACACTAATTAGGATCTACAGTTTCCAAACAATCTTTTCCATTAAATATTTCTCTTCTTTCTCTGTAGGCCAAGCTTGCAAACAAAGAGGATTTTCTGGCTTCTCACCAATAAAAAGCTAATTATAGACAGCTTGATAATGTCTGGCAATAATCTGATCAGCTGACTCCTAGTTCCCAGACAACCTTAATGGGATGAAAAGGGAATATCACAATGACAGTACAACTTTCCAGCCAGTGGCTCTCATTTATTCCTCTCCAGGTACCAAAAAGGCCTAAACATGCCCGTATGTTTCTGCTTGCAGGGAAACGGGTGGAAAATTAAAATCCAAACTGTATGACAGGTTGCCTCTCTCCATAGGGAGGGATTAATGCTAAATGAAGTGTGGATCCACAAATGTTTGTAGAGCCCAAAGTGAGCCACCTCTTACAAACAGCCTTCCCCTTCTCAGCCTGACTCAATTTGTGAACAGATACCAACTGTTCCTCCCCCTCCTGCCATCCTGGCAGTGCTCTCCTTCCAATACATAGCATGGTCTCTTTCACTCCTCTGTTGCTCCTGAGTCCTTCATACCCCTTCCAGAAGAAAGATCCTGACTTCACCATTCCAATTAGCTCTTCTAGGAGAGAGAGAGGCAGTAGCAGTGACTGAAGTATGCTGATGCTTCCATCATCGTACACATTAAAAGGTACTTAGTAGTTCTCAGAGGAGCTGCTGAGCCTGTGTGTCAGGCTTTTTGTGGCTGGCAGCCCACCCTAGGACTAATAGGAGCTGTCAGAACAGATCAGTTTAACTTTAGTCTGTGATAGGGTGATCAATCTTGAAGATAAAGGAAAAACAGTAGATAACTTGGCTTTTACGCTACTCAAATGACAAATTTTAGTGACATTTTCTTAAGCAAGTTGAAGGAGCATAGTCTAAAAATGAATAGACTTAATTCTGCTAACAAAATGAAAGGCAACATTAAGTAGAGTTTGCACTGATCTGTCCTAGGCCCCATGGTATTTTGTATTGTCAATACAGACCTAAATGACAGACTGCAGACTGTCTTGTCAATTTGCAGGTAACTCCTAGATGTGAGGAGCTGCTATCTGCTGGAAGGTATGGGCAGAATTCCAAAGGATCCCCACAAATTGGTGGTAGTGTTCTGATAAAAACAGGATGCAATTTGACAGGGGCAAGTTAAAGGTCCTACAGATATGCAGAAAAAACCTGACTGTGTAAGTTAAGCAGGGGAACAGATAGTTGGAAAGCAATTCTGCTGAAAATCCACAGGAGGACCCTGACAATAACAGGTGGTCCAGAGAGGACAGGGCCTCACCAAGACACTGAGGGAAGAGAGGCTAACCCTATTCATCCACATAAGAAAAAAAAAGCAACTCAAATGCAAAGAAGGGTATGACCAGGAAACCATCCATTCTCCTTGTACTCAGAAAGTAAGAAGAGGGCTGACATTTCAGCTAGGAAAAACTCTATAGCAGTGGAAAGAATAAACCTTTGAAAGGGACTGCTTGGGAAAATTGTGAAGGTTCACAGCTTTGTAAATACTTCAAAACAGCTTAAGCAAATGTTACCTGGGATATGTCTTATCTGTACACTTGTACTACCCATGGATATGGATAGAAGACTCTTGACAGATCTTCAGTCCCATTCTTGATTGTCCTGAACACTCAGAGCATGAACAATACTGGGCTGACCTTGACAGCTGCCACTTATTTCTATCAAAAGGTCCTGTTGGAGGATGTCAAAGCAATATCCTGGCCAGACATCCTGGGAACAGGTAAGCATTTAAGAACAGCTGGCCTTTGCTATGTATTTATATTCTGCTATCTCAGACTTCTGTAGATTTGAAGAGCCTATTTAAATGTTCATTATTTCTGTAAGATCATTCTTAAGCTACTTCAAGGTAAGTTTTTGGTGATTTTTTCTTCCTTTTTGTCACAAATTCAGTGATGTAATACTGCAGTTTTCCTTCAAAGGGCCAAGGCTTTGAGAAGCAAGGAATTTCAGCCAACTTTTCATCTGATCCCCATAGCTCCTGTTTCATAAGAGTATTTTGGCCTACCACTTCCTGTAGTTACTAGTCCTTCAAATCAAAACCAGAGGCTTACTGAAAATTCTTGTCTGTGGTAGTATTAAGGCATTAACTAAAATCTAGATTTCAAGCAAACAAGAATTTTCTGAAGCCAAAATCTGCCTACAGCTGTGTACCCACAAATCTTTATTTTACCAAAATAAAGAGCTTCACATGGCGATGATCTTCATATTGCATCTTCTAATCTGCATGCCTGCATTCTTCTCAGCCAGGAGAGGTAGGAGCAAAGTCCTATCACAGCACTGATAGAGAGATTCAGTCAGGTTTAAACTACTATGACATTTTGATTCTATAAATATCAGCTCTTACTGTAGCCACCTTAGAAGAGGTGGAAGTTCCTTCTGCTTGTTTTTGCCAAGGCTGTTATTGTTGATCTGCCAGGTTAAACATCCTGGAGGTTTCCTCCTCTATGACTATCTGGTAATCTTTGACCTGTCTTTATCTTTTAGAATCAGTGCTCATCTAATCCAGTCTAGTCCAGTCGACTAGACATGCTTGGCCTTCAGATCTGTTCTAGTTGCTATTTATTCCACTGCCTCTTGTGTTTGCTCACCTTGCTTTACTTTCTCACTGTGGCACCTTCCCTACACTGTACCCTTTCCTCCTCTGCCCCCGATTGCTATTGACACCCACTGAAGGAATCTTGTCTCTTGACTTGTTTTCACAAGGGAAAAGTACACAGAATTTTAACAGAGATCAGCAACACCAGACAACCATCTAGTAAATGTCTGGTGGTCAGCAGCTGTCAACTCCAACAAGTGCTATCAAATATTTATAATTCTTACTGGAATATACTAAACACTGAAATAAAGGTCTTAATGAAATGATGGTATTTTTTCAAAACCCATATGAGACAAAGACGGACTTCTGTAAATAGGGAAGCACTTCGGAGGATATGGGGGATTTCAAGCTGTTTCTGTGCTGAAGACAAAAGCATCCTTTGCTCATAGTAGTTCAAACAACTGACAGCAGTACTGTGAAATGCAGCTGGAACAGCATGAAGGCTGTCCAGTGAAGTCACAGACACTTGTGCATGCCATGATGGCCTCAAGCCTGGCTTACTGCAGCACGCTGAGTTTGGGATGAAAGCTAGCACTTTGTGTTGTACCATGAACAAGGCAGGATGACGTGGCTGGATAACATCTGTGTGCTGTGCCCTGTGGCGGCTCACGGTTCACCTCCCAGGACACATGAACGAGCTGACCCTTGTAGTCTGCTGAGGGGTGGAGAGCAGGTTTACCATGTAAAATTGATGGGGACTGAAATGCTTTTGGATTTTCCTTGAACTCTCCCTAGCTGAAAAGATTCATCTGGCAAGATGGAGGTGTCAAATGAGGAGAAATATTTCCTTCATTAAATTAATTGCTCATTCATATGTTTTATCCAGGTCCAGTGTAGCCCAAAGCCTTCCCAATTTAATGATGTTTTGAAACAGAGAGAAACCTTTATGGCCTTTGTGGGAGGTATGGAGAAAACAACTGACAGAATCAAAGAGGCAGAGGATGCCTAAGTCAATTGTTTTCTAACTAACTGAGCAGAGGTATAAAACAAAGTTCTCAACCTTATTTTCCTTAAAAATGCATTAAACAAACTTACTGAGAAGAGTGATTCATCAGCAACAGCGGACCCTGCCTGTGCCAGCCTGTCACCTGCCTGAGCTTTCACAGACCACGAAGAGGCAGATTAAGCATCACCCTGTCATGCAGTTGGGCCTCTAGTGTCCCTGCTTCTTCCCTATCCTCCATTTATACCATATTAATTTAGTATCATTGATACATCTGTCTTCCTATCAAATTTAGCTGGCCAACAGGTTTGAAAGTTACTGAGAGGGGACTGACAGGCAGACAGCAGAAAACATATGTACTTATGACTCATTTCCTTTGGAAATCAGGCTGAAAATGAATAAACTAAAGACCAGAGGGATGATTCATAATATTATTTGCTTGAAAAATATTTGCTTCTTGCTTATGCAGAAGCATAAGTCAGTCCTCTAATAAGATGTCTGCTCTTTAATATAAGCTGTGGCAAAGTGCTTCAGGTAAAAATCTCAGATCACTCCCAAAGCCTTCATAAACCACATCTGTGCAATGAATTGCTGGCAGTGGAAGAATGAGGTAGGAGTGAATCTCTGATTGGGGGTAACTTCCACGCCAACAGAGGCTGTGTTCAGGCACCAGGAACACCAAAATCACTGCACTGAATCAATGCAATTCTCTGTCTTGACTGCGCCTTTTTGATCAAGCTAAGGAAGGGGAAAATGCAGTGTAACAGTTATGTGATGAAATGTATTCTGCTGACAAGGATAGTGGTCTGAAAAGAGATCACTAGTAGAATATCTCAGGAATAATTTCAGAATGGAGCTTGTTTAGTGCTTTATTAATAGCCCTATGCAAAAGTCAGAGTGACCTCCTGACTGTCAAGTTCAAAGATACTGTCAAAAGGGATGAGGATGACAATGTGATATATAAAGAACGACATGACCTGGTACACAGAAGTAAATGTATTTGGAATAGAATTTGGAGATACAAAATTTAAGACCATACCCTATGGGACCCCTAAGAATTTTTGCTAGAATTTGTGAGGTCATGAGCTGGAAAAAAACGAAGAGGAAAAGGATGTGAATACACCAGATGATCAAAGAATGACTGAGTCACTTATGTGACATGGCCGTAGACAGGAGCATGAAAATCTTAAGAGAAGTTTATTCAAAAATTCAAACCAGTTAGTGGTTCTCAAGCATGAAAATGTAATATTTGCTTTTCAATTTTTATCCTATTTAATAGGGCAGTGAATGTTCTGATTAGCTATATGTCTAAGCCTTCTTTTCTAACCTTATTAGGTTCTTTAACTCCATGATACCTTCTGGCACTGTATTCCAAGTTAATCAGACCTAGGGCTTAAAAATTATTTTGTATTAATCTATTAATTTAATTTACCACCCCACCCCATGAGCAAAGCTCCTCAGCTGCCTCAGTTCGAGCTCCATCACAGTAGTTAGGGAATGTAAAAAGGAAAATCAATCAATTTGCTTTGTACTTCCAGTATAGGTGAGGATCTTACACTGCTCTGGTTTCCTTGCAACATGAACACACTACTGTGTCTTAAGCAATTAATCATTGCAAAGCATTTAAGAGGACAGTAATCTAGGATTTGAATTATGTTAGTATTAAAAATATATAGTGACTAAAGGAGTTGAGGCTTAACTTTCCACCACATTGTTTCATGAGAGAATGATTGCTTCAGGCATGGTACAGAGATTCTGATTTGATCATTTTTGAATCACTAGACAACAAAAAAGGTGCCTTTGCAGAACAACAGCGAGGGCTGACTTAGGCTGGTTTTCCAGAACACCCTAAGACACTCCTTCTCTCATTCTTTCAGCTGATCTTGCAGTTCTGCTTCTTCAAGATCAACTGGATGGGGTGATGATCTCCCTGGGCAGCTCCTGTTTGCTTGGATTTATTCTCTGAAAGTGTGGATGAAATAAAATCTTTCTGCCCTCTTCCTCTCTGGAAGCAGGAGTGGAGCAGAGGAATGTGAATTCTCACAGCTTCTTCCCTACAGCTGGTTGAAAGATTCTTAGATTGTCCTTTCTATCATAAAGATGCTTTTCATGTCACGGTACATTTCTGGATTTCATGGTGACTGCAGAGATAACACAGCATACCGGGGGTAGATGTTCGTTAGTCACATTGGTCCAGAAATAGACAAAGGAAGCACTAAAGGTCTGATGTAAATTTTCAAGTCCCAGACACATCCTCTGCTTTTAATTTACTTCCAGGAGTAAATTTCCTCTCCCATATACCGGGGAATGTGCACGGCAAGGATACCTCACTGCTTGTTTTGTATTCTCCTCTCCTTCTGCTTCAGGTAGCAGTAAACAGCTTTGCTGTCTGGAGTGGAGTCTTTCAAGCTGGCAAAGGCTGAAGATAAGCAGCACCCAACTGAGCTGATCTGAAAGCAGTCTTTACGTGTTAGGCTAAACCTTACAGACACATCAGATGGGCAGCAAATTTTCACCACTGCCTGATTGGGTTCTACCAAGAGAGCCCTGAACCCTCTTGCTTTACTGAATAAGGTGACTTATAGCAAGAATAAGGTGACTTATACTCAAGGTAACTCATCTGAGTTTCATCAGGCGGGAAATGAGCTTTTTGTCAGATGTCTCTGATGTGGCCAGGCCAGAACAATGCCAGGGGCGTGGAAGCAGTTGTAATCAGGGCATCAAAGGAATTTTGGAATGAAAATCTGAGGAGCACTAGTTTGGTGGCTCTTTGCTGGCTGACCCAGCTGTTTCTTTCCAGCAGCTCCCAGGCAACTGGATCGACAGCTAGATTATCAGAGTTTTGCTGTCTGCCACTCTGATATGAAAGGAGTTGCTGTTGCCATCGATGCAGAACAATCTACATGACAGCCCCCTAAACTGGCAGCAAGTAAATGCAGTGGGCAGTGCTTTCCAAGAAAGAAAGGGAATACTGAGCAGTGGCTATAAAAGTAGTTACTTTAGTAGGGCAGAGATTTGACCTGTCAAACGCAGATGTGCTGGAGAAGGAAAAACGCTGTAGCCTTGCAAGCAACCATCAGCGTCCTGGGTCCTTGAAAAGCTTATGTAGCAATGTAAGGATGGTTGTTCCCTGCACTCAGGGACATGTACAGGGTTGCACTTCCTGACTTGTTGATGGTATATGTGAGTGAAAAGGACTGATATGTCAAAAAGTCTGACATAGCTGTGTTGCAACTGGGACAGCGAGCAAAGGAATTCAAAGGGTAGAGGCACGGACTGTGCAAGCAGTCCCAAATTCTGTGCTGAGACATATGATGGGAAAACTGGGTACACAGGACAAAGACAAGGAGAAGCAGATGGTGCTAACCAGCCTATGAGCCTCAGAGCAATGGCATGTCAAGAATTTTGGAAAGTGGGGAAAATGGAGTGGATTTTGAAGTAAAGATCATGACATCAAGTTACTGCCTATGCATAGTAATAGATGAGTTCTGGCATGTCAAGCTATGACACCTAAAGACCACTGCTCCCAGCTGTCACTTCTGCCATAGGTTATCAGAGAAAAAAATGTGCCTAAAGCATTTCCACAAACTGTCTTAGTGTTGTTTCTAGCAGTGTCCTAAAGTCAAAATGGCTATCCTGAGATGGATTTTTCTGCTCCAGCCCCACATTCTGTGGTTGCCATTTTCAGCTTCCTAGGCAAGTGTATAAAACCACTACTGCCTCCTCTCAGCTTCACTCAAGCAAGTGTGCCCCAGCTGGAGTTGATGTTCTGCAATTCCAGCAAAGCTTCCACAAACTGCACTGACTCTACCATCTTTGTTAAACAGAACAGAATAGCAGCACTCCATGCCACCACAAGATTTACCTGCATTCATCCATCAATGTCCTGAGCCTACTGTTTCCCATCCAAGATGCAGTGCAGAAATGAACAAAAGGAGAGATTCCTGAGCAGCCATTAGTAACACCTTTCCAGTTAATGATAGTTAATTCTGACTCTTTTTCAAAGCATTTTTAACGCTCAGTATTAATCATTGGTATGGTCATCTGAGTAAGCTTAAATCAGAATTAATAAACAGTCTTCCTTCCCTATCAGTTTCTCATCCATGAAGTGAGAGAACAAAGAAGCCAATAAATAACCAGTAATTTTTCTCAAAAGTTTATTAAGTATTTTCTCCCTTTCTTCATTTCGTTTCTTCCATTCCACAGTCCTTTGTATGTTACTTTCTGAGACACAACACAATGTCAAGAAGCTGGCAACATTTAGACCTCCCCTTTTATTTACACAGTTTACTTTTACTGTTCCTTTCCTCACAGCAGCTCCTTTACCATCATAAAATCCTAATGTGAGAACTCTTGGTGATTCACCATTCTTGGAACATCCATTGCAATGCTAGAGGACAGTGACAAGGACCTTGGGATGTGCTGCTACACTGATATGGAGTTCTAAGAGAAAGGCTGGAGAAAAAGGTCTGGAACTGGGTTAGACATTTCTGGGCTTAAGCCCAAGTGAACAGCGAGAAGAGAAGGATGCTCCACCTGCTGAACTATTCAGAAGTGGCCCAGCTCCCAGAAAAGGTGGTAACTATGGAGCTCATGGGTATATTTACCAATTGACTGGGACCCAGCTTTAACACTAGGTTTTACTGAACCAGCTGAACCATCCTCAGCACAGCACTGATGGAAACCTGTGGAGGTGTAAGAGGCTGTGACTCATTGCATAACTCTTGCTGAAGGAAACTCTAGGACAACATTTCAGAAGAGGATGGAGTAAAGCTGGAAGGATGTGCTACTACAGAACTCTGAGAAAGCAGCAGTGTTCTCACAGTGGAAAACAAGCAGTACTCTTTAGGTAAACACATTAACCACTCTGTTGTTGGAGAAGCTTTGTGATTTTTGGTATCTCCTGCTTCATCTCCCATAGTAAGTTGTAGCTAAACTTTGAGGAATCTTAGGTCACCACGATTGCAGCTCCTCTGGACAGTCTGGCCACGGGATCTATACCTTCTCAGTTCTCTGTTTCAGGCAAACGTTGACAAGGTCAGCTGGGATAGGCTTCTCCTCATGCAAAGGGCATTAAACTTGTGGTAGAAGTGGCTGCAAAAAAACCTGCAGCCCACAGAGCCTCAAGTTTTGAAAAGGCTTGGGATGAATAGTGACATATATGGAGAAAAACACATCTCCTGCCTCAGCAAGAGATGCTCTCAGATATGTATCACTTAAACCAAGGTTGGTGGCAGCTTGCTATCCTTCCCCTTCCCTCCCTCCCACCCCTTGGCATCTGCATATATTTCCATCCCACCCTTTCAATCCACAAGAAACTCTGTGAACAGGGGAGGTTGTTATTCTAAATAAAAAGGAATAGGTAAATACTCATGACAGTGGCTTTAAATTCCACATGTTTCTTAAATACATGTCAAAGTTTGGGCCTATCACTAAAAAACACACACACAGTCATTAGTATTTATTCTCTGCTGCAATTGCACCTCCCTGGAGCAGTAATTGCATCAATCCTGTAAAACAAGGAGTTTCCAAGCACTCCAGGCTGGTCAGATGTATCTAAAACAAGAGTGCCAGGAAACACCCGCTGCCAAGCAGAGAAAATGCAGACCACATCCTGCTGCTCTCTTTGCTGCTGCCCCTTTCCCACTGTATGGCATCCTTATAGAGGGTGTTTTTGTTGATGCAGCACATTAAAAAAAAATCACATCAAGCAACAATCTAAGGCTGCTTTAACACCCACAGCACCATGTGTCCTGGTAGAGTCTGTACTTGCTAACGGCTATATACTGGGATGGGCTTTTAGCAGAGACTCATCTTGACGTCTCCTAGTGGGTGGTCAGTGGAAAGTTTTACCAGCTTTTCTCATGTTTAGTTACATTTTTACTTGGATTACGTATTGTAAGTATTTTTGTTTGGATTTCTCAATGGAACTACTCACAGAAGACCGTGCAACCGGCAGTAATTGGAAGTAGTACCTACACCCCAGCCTGCGGATGCTAGTAGGTTCCTATGCTGCTGGAAGTGTCATATTCTGTGGGACTGTCACCATGACCTTCACATAGTCATTAGAATGGTACCACTGCAAATTTCTGCCAGTGTAGGAAGCCAAACATCTTTTTCCAGACTGAGATATATCTAGGAGAGGTAAATTTTTAATTCTCTGCCCAGGAATTTGTGTCTTTCTGCCAAGACTCCTATAGTAAATGACAGGTACCTGAATGGGAATATAAACACGCCACATTTATTTTACATTCATGTAATTAAGAGCTTTACAGTACTCCCAGGAGGTCAAAAATGCAGATGGATAAACTGAAGTTTAGGAAAGATTTGGTGAAGATAATACAGCTGGTTAGCACAGAGAGAGAGGATTAGCAACCAGATCCCCCAGCGCCACTCGTCATCCCCAGATCTCTCTCTGGTTCTGTTTCTCCTGCCAGAATTAGCTCTAGAATTTCTGCATGCTTAGGAAAATCAACAAAGGTTTGCTTATCACACTGCAACATTCCCTCACCAGAAAAGCTTAAAACTGTGCTTACCCTTAGCATTTTGCTGCTTTGCAATGACTAGGACTTGTTTCTCTCTGCAGAGCAGACATAGTGCTTTTAATCCTGTAAACTTTTAGGGCAGTAATGGTAGAATAAAATAATCATTGCATTTAACGGTTGCATTTGTAGTTGGTAAATGACCCCCATCTGCATGCAGTACATAAAGCATTTGAGCTTCTTCTAGATCAAATATGCTGTACGAGTGGAAGGGGGATTAAGACCTGAGGTGTATTTGGCCAGTTTACTTTTCCACAAGCATTCTTTGTGCATCCATCTGTTTTTTAGAAGAACATAAACCACTAACTTGTAGAAAACTCAGCTAAATGCACCATCAGGATGAGAGTGTGGTCCTTGTTCTTTATTTTTCAACAGGGCTGAGAGAGGCAAAAAGAGGTCAAGTGACTTCCTCAAGGTCAGAGACCATCAGTGAGTCATAAAGAAAGGACTGTTTGCCTTACAACCCTGCATTCATTCTGCAAGGCTCTATGCTGCTGGTAGCCTTTTGTCTTTGCCTACCCCAGCAATTTCTGGGAGCCTCGGCCATGCTGCTGCTCTTGCCTCCGGTGACATTCATCAGAAGGACTTGTGGTAAAATGATGGGGTATTGGCAGGCCCATGCAAGAACGCAGCAGCACAGATGTGAAGGGCAGTCCCTTTAAGGCAAAACTCTTGGAGCTTAAAATGAAGCCCAGCTAGCAGCTTAGTGAAAGAAACATGAGCAACTCTGCCAATGGCAAGTTCGGAAAATCCTTTGGCTGATTTAAAATAGTAATTTTTAAAAAAATGGCAAGAACTTAAAACCCAGCAGATCTGGGATCCTTTGAAATGGGCTAAATAGTTTAGGCTGTGGGTGTATCACAGAGCTCTACAACAGCAGACCTTGGAAAATACACCAATTATTGAGGGGCTTTTAATTAATATGAGAGCTGGCCATGCCATCTTACAATAGAATTGCCTGTTGAAGGTTCTCTACAAAACAAGTGGACCTGAGCAAGAATCTGTGTGTAAGTCTCTGTGTGCCTAAATTTACCTTGGGCAGGCAATGACAGGCACTGACAACCATTTCGTATTTGCCCACATGTGCCTACTCATGCAATAAGTCAGATTAAAAAAAAACCAAAACAAACAAATGAACAACCCCAGCCTTTACCCATGAGATCACACAAAATCCCCTCTGGGTGTATTTCTCACCTATGTCCATATTTACCTGTAGTTGATGCTCTCCTCTGACTCTCATGCTGCATCCAAACAAGTCAATGTGTGTGTGCATCTGTAGCTGTGATGCAAAGCATCTCTGACAGGTGGATGTGTGGTGCCCACATGAAAAACGACAGTGTGAAAGCAAGGTGGGCTTCTCAAATGCCAGGCTTAGAGAGTAAGCGGAGGTGCTAAAAGAACTTGATAATAAGGACACTCAGATGACAGCTGGTAATGCTACCGGCTATACTTCAGAGCTATGTGAAAAGCTGCCTTCTCCAGAGTTAACATGTACTCCTGTAATGCTTTCTGCACTATACAGATTTATTTATTTTAGAAACAGCTCTAGGCAGCCAGCAGTGCTCAGAAGCAAAACTCCCTGCATCTCCTCTGCTCCCTGTGTCAAGTAACACTGACTTCAGCTGTAACAGGACGTGCTGGTGCCTCTGCTAGAACCCAGTGTGTAAAGAAACTGGTGCATCACACTTAGAAAATGAAGTCCCACTGCTGCGTGCCTTGAAGCTGCTATTCATGCTATATATGAAATATATACTAATTATTGTTACATTTCTGGGGAAACTCCCTCTCCTCTCTTCCTTTCTCTTTCAACATGAATTCATTGATCCTCCTGCTAGAATGGGAGCTCTGTGACTGGGTTAGGAGTAAAAACACTGCAATTCCAGTTTAACTGCACGTTCCCCTCTCCAGCATGCAGAGCATTTCTTTAAAATTGCTTGCAGATAGCTCAGCAGACACACACGAAGCTATGCATCTCTGAGACAAATGCTGTTCTCTGCTCTGTGCATGCCATCTACTGAAAACATGTGACAACCGCCTGTGCAAAATGACAGCTTGACCTGCTGTGAGGTTATCCCAGGAAAAGCACTGCTTGTAAGTCCAGGGTTAATTATACTCACCTCCTCCTGTGTTCATACTGGTTAAATTTAGGAAAAAATCTGTTCATATCTAGGATAAAGATGGGGAATGTTTCTCACACCAATTGCTACTGCTGACAAGATCAAATACAACCAACAGTGACAAAAATTCCTTGCACAAACATGGAACTGTAAAAAAAATGAGCTGGACAATGACACAGGACAACTCCATCAGCAGGAATCAAGACATTTCTAGCAAGTGGAACTTGCGTACTGGCAGAAAGTGCCTCAGAAGCAGATTCCATTCCTCCCTCTTCATTTATCTTCTATCTACCATGTCTCATTTGTAGCTAGCAGAGATAGTGCCAGTGAGCCCCTTTTCAAGCCCAGGAACTCACCAAGCTATACTGTTCAGAGTATTATGGGCTCCTTGTGTAACCCTGCCAGTCTAAATGATCCTTGCCAAATACAATGGATTTTAATAAACCTGTGAACAGAAATTTGTAGAGAGACAAATTACATCTGTGCAATTATGGTATCACTCTGAAATCTCACTTGCCTCTCCACCTACGAGATTTCAATAGGCTTTCGAAGGAAGATTATTTGGAAATATGATGAAAAGGAGCTAAACTGTGCTCCCTATTACATCCCCAAAGGCATGCTGAATGTAACAGATTGGCATGCATTATGACGAGAGGATGCTGGCTTGGTGTTTCAAACCATTCACTTTACACTGCATCTTTTCTAGCACTAGAGAACAGGAGACAAAGCTAACCAACTCTGTCTAGAAAGCCAAAAGCTAATGTCCTGATTTGCGCCATGTTTTACCCCCAAGGATATAAAAGGTGATGAGTGACCCTTCATCCTTCTGGAAAACAGCAGTGCTTTTTTAATGCTGGTATTTTGTGTATCTTGTCCAAGTTTTGAACGCTCTCTTCCCCATATATACCTAGGTACAAGTTTTTGTTGTAGAGATGCTTTCAGGCTTGGAAATAAAAAAAACCCTGTGCTGCTGGGGACCAAAAATAACATCTGATCCTGCACTTGTTTGGATAAAGCTTCTTGAAGTCAACAGGAGTTCTGTTTCTGTACGGACTTCAGAATCTCTCTACAAAGTAGTTAAACCCCCCACCACTTCTCTCCATCTTCCTGCAGCACTTCTAAACAGATGGCAAGGAGCAAAGGGAGGCACGATCAAATGTCTACTGACCACAGTGATGACTGGAAGCTAGCAAAAAGCCAGGACTGTATTGGCTTTCAACTCTACGTGCTAAGAAGCCAAAAAAATCTTTTTATATCCGATAGAAGTATTTGGAGGTACTGCAGTTGCGCCCAAACCCTTCCCTTTCCTTACATCAAATGTGGTAGGAGTCCGTCTCTCTGTAATACCAGAGATTACAGAATAATTACAGGCTCCAGAGCCGGAGCTGTGGCGGAGGGACTGAAGGACATCTCGGGCTGAGGGTACAGCGCAGCAGGCAATTTTGGCCATTTCACGAGCCACGATTTCTGTCAGCCGGAGCGCCCCACGCACGCACCGCCGCCCTGCCACCTGTCTCCCGGGGGAGGAGGGCACGGATTCATCGGGGGCGGATGGAGCCGCCCGGGGGGAAGGGCTGGGGGTCGCAGGCGAGCCCGAGCGCCAGGAGCGGCCGTACGACCCCTCCCCAGCGCTGCCCGGGGCAGCCCGGCTGTGCCCAGCGGGAGCGCGAACGCGAAAATGGAAGCCAGCGGAAGGGAAGGAGATGCGGCGAGCGGAGCGGGGCGGCAGCGCTGCTCTGCGGAGGGGGAGGGAGGTGTGCGCGGCGCAGGTGGGGACCCGCCGCCCCCCGCCCGCGGCCCCGCTGACCTGCCAGGCTGTTGTAGCAGTCGACCTCGATGGCCTCCACCGCCTGCCGCTGCTCCTCGCTCAGCCCCGCCGCGGCGGCGGCGGCGGGAGGGCGCTGCCCGGCCGGCTCCTGGCTCAGCAGCAGCAGCAGCGCCTTCAGCTCCAGCAAGGCGCGGTGGTACTTGCCGATGGCCTCCCGGAATTTCTTGTCCTTGTAGCACTGCGCCCCTTCGCTCTTGAAATCCAGCGCCCGTCCGATAAGCTCGCCCGGCTCGGCGCTGCCCGCCGCCGCCGCCCGCGGCTGGGCACCGCCGGCGGGGCCGTGCCCATCGCCCGCCCCGCGGCCGCCGGCGTTCAGCTTGCCCGCCGCCGGGCTCGCCCTCTCCATGGCCGCGGCGCCGCCCGGCTCCCGCGCCGCCCTACGCGGGCGATGCCGCGGCGCCCGCCGCCGCGCTCCCGGCCTTGCCCCCGCGCCGCTCCGCGGCTCCGCCGCTCGCTCCCATCCTCCGGCGGCCGCCGCTCCTCCTCCCTCGCCCCGCCGCCCGCGGGGCGCCCGCCTCCGCCCGCCCCCGCCGCCCGCCGCGGGCACCGCCGCTCCCCGCTCCGCTGCGACCCCCGCCCGGCGCAGCGCGGGGCGGCGGGGGCGAGCCCCGGGCGTGGGGATGCGCCGGCTCCGCTCCCCGCTCACCGCGCCGGCCCGGCAAGGGGCGAGCGTACGCCAGGACCCTCGGCTCCTCGGACTGGCCGACCCCACAGACCCCCCGCCTGCCGTTCTGCTCTCCCTGAGACTGGGCTCCCTCCAGCCCCCACAGCCGGGCCCCTTCTGCTCCCCAGTGCCTTGCCCTGCCGTACCTGGGGGTCTCGCCTCCCTGTCGGCGGGCTGGGATTCACCTCCTCCATTCCCCTCCTCACCTCAGTTTCCCACCTCCATCTCCTCTCCCAGATCCCATCAGTGGCCATCCACCATCAACACCTCTTCGTGGTCGCTGGAAGTGTTTTGGTGTATGTAGTCCATATCACTGGGCAAAAAAGTGCCAGACCATGAAATCTCCTGCGTCCTCTGCACCAGGGCAGCAGAAGCCGAGGCCCGATAACTGCCCTGGCACCAGTCACCCAGGGGCTTTGATTTTCCTGAAACAGATTTTCCCATGTGCTGCTGAAAAATGGGTCGATGCTCACTGATGCCCAGAACATGTCTGGTTTGGGGTATCAGTGGGGAGTGACTCTACTGCTGCAGACCAACAGCAGAAAAACTGTGCATGGCATGAAGCATTGTTTTGTTAGGCCTAACACCGTGTCTGCATTGAATATTAGAACAGTTGGATGTATTTTGGGTGCATTGTTGTGCCAAGATATTTTGTAGGTCTTACCTCGTGCTTAAAAAATAGAGGATGGAAGAAAAAAAACCACAGTGTTGGTCTTTTTTCTGAAAAATATATTGGGATCTTTTCATTACCCATGCAACTCTTACGTGGTAAGGCTGCAGCTGTGGTGCAATGCATTCAAGCTTCTCTGTGCAACCATGAGGACATTTTAAACTGGAGATTTGAGTTTCTCTTTGGGGTATGTACAGCCTACTGTGGTGGCACGTGGTGCTGCACTGCTGGGCAAACTGGGATAGCTATGTGGCATAGCTCCATGTAAAGGTACTAATGCGGCTCTGGGACTGGTGCCTGGATAATTCCTTGTTAGCAGGGCCAATAAATTGGGTTTTATGCATTGGTAATGTTACTCCCTGCTGCTAAGTTTCTGGACCTTGTTGAGGTTGTGTCACAGTGTGGGACAGACATACATCTACTCACTTGAACCCAAAAGCCAGAGCCACAAGAGAAGCAAATGGCATCACACTTCTTGTGGTAGAAGTAGAATTTTGAAAATGCTTTCACAAGAGAAATTACAGCTAAGATATTCAGGAGTGATTACATGATTTCAAGTGCATTCATTTCCAGGTCCCCTACTAGATACAACCTCAAGAAATCTTACTTTATGAACATGGATGCTCAGCATTTTCAGGTACGTCAAGCCAAGAGCTGAGATAAATTACTTACAAATCTTGCTCAAAGTACATGTGATCTAAAATCAGGAAATCCTGGGGGGCGGGTGTGGCAGTGGTGGATATTAGTCACAGTAGCTAGAGTGGAATTGATGTGTGGAACCTAAATATTAAGGAAGGAAAATTCCTGTTGGGACATTGTTTTAGTCTGTATGCTAGTCATATTACACAAAGTAAGTTTAAGTCATTTCAGAGGTTTCATTGTACCATTATTGATTACTGCTTGGGAGAATTCACAAGGACAGCATATATCTCTTGTGCTGGAACGCTGACTTTGCCAGAGGAAAGGAGAGTGCCACAGAGGATTAATTGCTGAGATCTGAGCAGCTGCAGAAGCTATCGAAGAAGGAACTGTTTTCTTGGAGGGTGATGTAGCAAAGTGACATTGTGAGTAGTTGCTTCCCTTTTTCAGCATTTGCCTGAGCCCATGGACTTACATGGCATAGGGGGCACTGAGTGACTTTTTCTCCTCTCCCACCCTCTCTGCTTAAGGGATCTTTAAGATTTCTTCATTTGGTTACTGATCAACAGTGGTAGTCTGAAACAAGCTATGAAAAGTGCAAGTTTTCTTACAGAAGAGTTTGGTAGTGGCCGTTGGCATTATGGGTGCAGATATGGTCAGAAATGGTCACAAAATATTGATAAAACTGGGTGGTCCTTGCATTGTGAACTGCACTGAATATACCAAACTGTGGCTTAGTCCCCAGTGCTGCCTAAGCACGCAAATGAGTTTTCCACCTTGTAGTTCTTCCAGAAATGTCCAAACTCTCTTCCTGACATTGCTGGTTCCTATGAATATGAATACCACAACCTTGTAAATCCCAAAACAGACCATAACAGAAATGTCTGAATGATTGCTGTTTATTGGCCAGCTTAGACTCTTTGTTGACAGCAAAGAGTATCCCTCAGCTGAGAGCTGGATCTCTCAGCCAGAGAATTCAAAGCTGCTGTAAGATGTGCAGGATGACTGGCAAAGGTGAGTTTAGTCCACCAGATCCTTCTTCCTGGAGAGGAGTTAAGTAGTGTTGGCTGTACTAAAATATTTAGGAAACATCACACCAGTGTCATAGTGTCACCACACTGACCACAGCATAAGGGACTGCTTTCGTTTGTTTGCTTGCTTTTCAAGAAGAATGTGGTGCTTGGAGGAAAACGTGAGAAGCTGTCACCTTTCCAAGTCAGACAAGATTTGTGCTTGAGAGATACCTCACATCTCATTTAACATATGACATGTTGTTCAGGTCTAGATTTCAGCTGTCTCAGGCCCACTAGACTCCCCATACAGGCTTGCCAGTGGTCAACACCTTTAGTGATATTCAGCTTGAAAACATGACAGGAACCTGAAAGCACCAGAAAGAGTAAGTTTATATATTATATTGATGCATTGAACAGTGAAATAAAGCATACATACATTCAGATAAAATTAAGCCAGTTTGCAGTCATTATTTGTGTTCCATGAGATGAGGTCATGGTATTGGTCAAGATTAGCTGTTGTGCCTGTCTTTTGTCCAGTGATGAGGGATTTTCTGTCCATAGAAGCAGAACGTGCTTGTCTATCCCATTCTGTAATAGATGGGGTGTACCTGTCTGTCTGATGCCCCCAGGTGCTGTAAGTATCTAAAATTGTCTGAGTGTGCCTGTCTCTCCTCCTCCACACTGAGCTTTCCTCAGCATGTTCCAAAAGCATACACTTGTATTGCTTAATTATTATTAATAGTAGTATTATGCAGAGGTCACATGCTTCATAGGATATTTTAGGATCTGTGACTCACTCAACCATAATTTCCTGTTCACAGGTTACCCAAAGAAAATTGTCTTTGTGGAGTCCTGTTCGTGGCTGGAAGATGTGGGGGAAATGGTAAATACTGAGAAAAATACTGGATCTTACATATCTGTGAGCTGTCCAAGCCTTCCTCCAGGTGCAATTGTTTCTGCCTGCACATAAGATGATTAATTTACAGGCATAAGGAACAGATTCTCTGCATTTCAGGATACTGCTGTAAGGAAACTGGAAAGGCTCCTTCCTGAGACAGTTGAGGAGGCTGGGCACTTGGGCTCTGGTGGGGCATTGAAGGGCTGGAGAATCATTCCTATGAGAGAATTGGAGTTGTTCAGCCTTGAGAAAAGAAGGCTGGGGGGGGGTGGGGAACTTATTGCAGCCTTTCAGTACCTAAATGGGGGCTAGAAGAGAGTTCGAGAGGGACTTTTAACAAGGGCAGGTAGTGTTATGACAATGGGGGATGGCTTTAAACTGAAGAGGGTAGATTTATTGGACATAAAGGAGACGTTTGTCTATGATGAGAGGGGTGAGGCACGAGAACAGGTTGCCCAGAGAAGCTTCTAGAGAACACATCCCTAGGAGTGCTCAAGGCCCAGCTGTATGGGGCTTTGAGCAGCTTGGGCTAGCAGAAGGTGTCCATGCCCATGGCAGGTAGTTTGGAACGAGATGATCTTTAAGGTTCCTTCCAACCCAAACCATTCTCTGATTCTTTTAGATGAGTGTGAATCCACTGTAGCAGTTATGCTGTTAGGTGAGCTTTGTATAAATTGGAACTCTAAGGGTCACTATGAGAAAGCAAGCTTATATATATTGAAAACCAGATATCAATTTGGAAAGTGGTATAGCATGTAAGGCCTCAGTCCAGTTCTTGTGCATTCGTTCATGTTGATGGGACTGTTGACCATGTGAAAGTTGTTTCATCAAATCCTTCCTGCCAAAGCACAAGCCTCACCTATTTCCTATTGTGATGAAAATGGTGTCAATCCCTTGTGAACAGAAGAGATCCCTCTTTGCCTCCATTCAGCTGCAGAATTCCCAAACAGCAGCAAGCTTCCAGCATACACAGCTGCTGCTGCTGCTACAGTCTGTCACCAGCTTAGTCAATCATCCATTATTTATTTCCAAACTGTATGTAAAGCTCTGCAGCATAGCCTTTTATGTCCATATACAGGGAAAAAAAGAGAAAGAACTTCTGAAAGGCCAGAAGAACAAAAACAGAGAAGCCTCTGAAATCCTTTGTTGGGGAAATTGTCTCATGTAGTTATATCCAACGAAGAGAGGAAAGGGAAATAAAATCACATTTAACAGAAGGTGCCACCTTGGTACAAATTTCTTTGATCTCTCCATACCATTTGTTACAGTCAAAAATTCCTTTTTAGAACATGAGATCCTTTGTTTACAAGTGTCCATCAAATGCAACACACTTGAAGAGTACTGTGCACGTCTTCATCCCCACTCTTCATTCTGTGTCGGGTCAGTTTGTCCTGCAGGCTGTTTGATGCCTGCTGACTGCCTGGTTGAGAATGGTTAATCAGGACTACAATGAATCTCCCAGGAATAGTATACAGTCAAGGAAGAATAGCCCACAGAAATGTTTGGAGGCAAATAAGAGAGTCTCCGTGACAAGGCGTTGCTTGTGTGCATATATGAGCAGCATCTTTGTCACAAAAAATGCTTGCTGACAATACTAAAAGGTAGATGGTTAAACAGAGCAGCTGTTCAGAATTAAAACAAGGGTTCCAAATTCTGGTTTTAGCATTCTGTATTCTTTCTTTCTTTTTCATAAATGTAGTAACAAATTGCTAACTAAAAGGCTTACCCATGAACCCAGGACAGGTCAAATCAAAACAATTTAACATCATTCCCAGTTTTTCTTTTTGCACTTTAATTAAAAATGAGTACTCCGATTTGCAGAATAGTCACACTGGAAGGGAATGCTGCAAAAAAAAAAGTTTGAAAAACACTTTTAACCTCTTAAACTCAGCTGTTGACATCCCATCTGCAGGCTGCAGCTATTATCTCCCAAGTGAACCCCAGTGTTGTGGATAGCTCTACACCTTACTCAGGCTGAACTAAAGAGCAGCAAGGTTGATTCCTCTGTTGTGTGTGAAAAAAGTAGATCTGGGAAAAATCACACCCACATCTTGCTTATCAGATGGATATTGAGAACCACAATGTAGGCACTCCTATATCTTTCAGCCCTCATTTTTCCTCTATCTTATCTTCCAGCATCCAAAGCTGTCCTAATTCTAAAGGCACATCTACACCAGGCAAAGGAGAGTGGTGTGAGGTTTTTTTGAGTTAGCAGTGACCTAGATCTGACTTGAGAACAATGCTTTTTCTGAGACCCTAAGGAAGCAGACCCTTGCTCCACTGTTAGTTGCTACTGCCCCAGGGAGACCTACAGAACTGCCTAATGCTACACCACACCATTATGGGCTCGAGTTACTGCACATCAGCTGTTCCACCAGCCTGGCAGGGTGCCTGTTCCAACCCTCCATGGAGGTGAAGGCACTCATTCCTGTAATGCTGAAAGACTGCATATTGAGAGCCATTAGTGGGGAATAAGAGACTGCATAGAAGCAGTTACTGCAGGTCTGCTCATGTCTGGCATCCTCCTACTGCCCAGGTAAATGGCAAGTAGTTCAATGTTAGTGAAGATCACTTAACTCCAAGAGTGACCAGGTGATACTTTGTGTTCAGATCTGTACAGGAGAGCAGACTAAGTCACTTGGGTTTGAGTCTAATGAGACAGTATGTGAGTGTAACTGGAAACCAAATTACTGAACTGTTGGAACTCGGGAGGCTGAAAATTTTCACAAGAAAGAATCCTAAAATGCACTGACTCCCCATGAACTTTGAATTGCTGGTACTCTGAAAAGAAATGCCATCCAATGGTCACCAGCTGTAAAGCCTGCTTAGTTTATCTATATTAGGACTGTTGCCTGGTCTTTACATCATGCTTACATCTTCAGGATCGAGCAGTGATTGCAGCTGCATTCCAGGATAAGTGCATATTTATATCATTACTTGCCCATTACCTAAAGAGCTCACACCAGCACCCTTGGGTTCAACTCACACATACAGCTGTAACTCATACAGCTGAATTCTTCCATAGTATCATACAGGCATACATGAAAACTGCATCTAACTACCTCTAAACTGGAAAAACCATCTCTCTCTTAGTTTTGTGGCTTAGGTTTTTTTATGAGATTAAAAATGACACATGGGAGCAAATGGAAAAGCTTGTGCTTCTAATTGCTTGCTCTGTGTGAGACACAGCTATTTCCAACTTCAGCTGAACTGCAAGAAGAAAACTACAAGCAGTAATTTTACAGAGCAAGCAGACCTGCTAGAGAAGTGTCTGCTTTTTTAATATCTGGTCTGGCAGTATGTGAAGGAGTTAAGTTCTCACAACAAGTCGAGTTGTCTGGAAAGTTCCTAGTTTTCAATGTCTTTAAAAACCAGGGCTTACAAGAATTGTCTTGCATATCCCATCTGTTTTCATTGTCTTATGTCATGGCACAATCTTTGCCAAGGTAATGGTTTAATGCCTACTAACTTTGTCATTCCAGAAGGGTCCCAAACCCTGGCCGCCGGGAAGATTCTTGCTGTGCTAGACATACTTGATTGTGCTGCTGTCAAAGAGAGAGTTTGTGCTGTTTCCCTGTCTGGTCTCAAAAGTCCCTGCAAGTTGTTGATGGTGATCAGAGTGGTCTCTGAGGAGAAGCAGGCTATTTCAGGAAGTGTGGCTGACGATACAGTAAATGGTACTGTCCCCTAAGAGAGCACTTAGCCACTCTGTCGGCAGACTGGCAGGCCCTGCAGCTCAGTTAGCTGTGCTATCTTTGGAAGAGAGGTGAGACAAAGGTGTTTTATGGTCCTGACCTTTAACATGGGTGTGCTGTTATTGAGTTTGAAGGGTAAACTGCGGGGCCCAGGTCAAATTTCAATGTAAATGCATTTGTACTTGCTTTTCCAGTTGGATGTAGTTATTCTGTTTGCTTTTCTCTCTCTGTCTCTCTCCTAATATGCTGAGGGTGCTGTGGTGCACAGCTAAGCAGATGGCTCACTTCATCCTAGAGACAGATCCAGTTCCGAGCACAGGGATTCTTGTATCTAAAGAAGAGCTCAAGTGAAACTATTTCAGTAAAAGCTGCATGGAGATTGTTAAGCTCATTTACCACATATATGGGTGATTTGCTCACAAGAAAAAGGAATAAAAACTATGAAAAAGGAACGCTTCTTGCTGTATCTCCAGCATCCATCATGCAGCATATGGGGTTTTCCTGAGGACGCGCATTCCCAGATTTCCTACAAACAAATTTGTGAGGTCTGGTGAGCACAAAGCCCCAGGCAGTGTGGTCACAGACTTACCATCTGTGTACAATCTCAGTAGCATCAGCCCTGCAGTTTACATGAGGTTCTCATCTTGCACATTTTGTTGCAAAAATGGTTCTGTTCCCCATCCAGACAGCTTTCCAGGCCAGGTCTCATCTTCCAGGACACTGCAGTGATGGAAGGTGGCCAGCATTGTGTGGTATCAGTATAAATGTGTGTATACTGAAAGCTTAAATGAACTTGGAGCGAGGAAACATCATTGCTTCAGCCCACAAAGAGAAGAGAAATTCTAATGGATCTTGATGTGTGAACAACTTTCAAACTCATTTAGTAGGTCACGTAATACTGCCAATGTAAGGTCTTGAGTGTGGACATGTAGAGATTAGTACTATCCTTATTTAATTGAAGCTCACTGAGAATTTCACTGCAGAAAATTTATTTAGTGTTTCCTGCAACACACTGTTATTCATATTAACACACTGTAGGCTGTTTGAAAGGTATTTCTTTCCCCATAAGCTGTCATGCACAGCTTACATTAACAATATTGCCCTGAGGAGAGGCAGATGAGCAGTCCTGATGGACCTACTTGCCTGTGCACACCTGTCACAGTAATTTCTTTGCCCTGAACAGGAGTGTCTTGGCAGCTCAGGAAATTAAGATTTCCTGGTGTTGAGGGGACTGAATAGAATCAAAATGGACTATTTTACTTCAAAATGAAAATATCTGTATTAATATAGATTTTTTAAATTACTCATTGATCATGCCTCTATTTGCTTCTCCAATTGCATGTCCTGTCAACTAACTACCCAATGACTGCAGTGTCCACACTTTATTTAATTCTTAACTCATTGGTTTTCAAGTAAGTATGGTTTGCTTATGAGGATCAGCCCAGATAAATCTCTCATTGGGGTGTTTCCTTCCTTCCTTCCTTCCTTCCTTCCTTCCTTCCTTCCTTCCTTCCTTCCTTCCTTCCTTCCTGAAGTTGTACAATTATTTGACTGTTTTCATCACAGTTCTATGCTTAGAAATACCAGTATTAAAAAATGCAGAGTTGTTAGGGGAATAAGATATGCTTGACCTTTTTAGCAAGATTGCTTACTCTGTACTGGGAATTTTTAAAATTGTACTGAATAAATTTGATTAAAGAGCAATATAAAACAGATAAACACATGCATTTTAAAAGATGAAATTCATCTAGAAAGAGAAATATGGGATAAATGCAGCTTTCCATGTCCATTTTTATAAATGTTCAAAGACAGAGGAGACATTTGATCTGCCATAAAAGCCAATATGGATGAGAAAGTAGAAAACCCATGAGCAACACCAAAACTCAGGCTACTGCTTCTGTGTCCTTGATACTCAACCGAGAATTGGTTTGAAGTGGTCAATTATTCTACCCAGAATAGAGTCCAAAGTTTCACCTCAAAGGCTAGTAAGTCATTAGCCATATAATGTTCCTCTCCACTCACCTTTCCTCTTTAGGAAGGAACAACAACAGTGGGTTGAATAGATGGATAATATGGATGGAAAAGATACTCCAGTAATCCTGGAGCTAAAATCGGAAAGATGTTGATTTCACCACAGGTCTTAGAGTGGATTTACAAAGGCAAGAAAACTCATTTAACCTACCCTTCCTTAAATCCAAACCTTGTTACGACTTGGAATAAAAAAATAAAACTAATATGATTAAGAGACTTGGTAAAGTGTCAGGCACTAAACAAGGATTATTTTGGGGCTGTACAGCTGTATGCGACTGCATAGCTCAGTAAGGCTCAAGCTGTCCTTTTTCAGTACAGAGCCCCAGCTGATTATGTAAGGACAAATCCTGCTGGGCAGAAATGCAATTTCCCACAGATGCAATTTTTTACAGATGCAGCACTCTATATGTGAATGAAACACTTTGCTGTGCTTTGTCCCATATTGGGGAAGCCCATCCTGGAGAAACAGCCCTACTGATGAAGGGTGATCATTGCCCTGCCTTATGTTTTTTTCCCTTGAACAACAGTATGCACTTCACGGCACTGAATCAAGCTGTGAAGGACAGTCATGTGGTGTGTGCTGATGGTAAATGTTAATTTTTAACAGATTTGTAGGACATACAGTTTGTCTGTATTCATCTCCTGATGTTCCTATTACCGTTACTTATCACTGCATCACGATAGCTTCTGAGTCCCAGTGGAGCCCCACTGTGCTAGGTACTATAGAAACACATGCCTGGCTTTGCTGGTTTGGCTTCACTCCAGTAGATCAGCTATATTCATGTATCTCCTGCCTTGCTATTCTAATTTTTTCCTGTTCAACAAATGGAATGTTTAAAACACTGGGGAGAAGAGGCCGGGGGAAACGATCAAATAAGACCATTTGGTTTTTAATCCGTAAGTGTCCTTGCTCCAGTCTCTATTGCACTGATAGAAAAACATGACTAGTTCTTTGCTGGATGTGCAAATATCCCAGCATGTTCTGTAAGTTGCCACATGCCTCCTGACTTCACTATGATCTGCAAAGCAAAGGGGTTCTGTGGCTCTTTCCATTACACAGATGAGGCTCTGGTATCAGTGTGGGTTCATCACTTGTTTGGAGCAGATGTTGAATCTCTGTGATGGGAGCTGAATTATTTTAACCTCCTCTTTCCTACCAAAGCCCAGTGTAAAGTATTTACAACTGACTCACTGTTGGCTGACGTGGTTGAGAGAATATTCTGGATGGAGGGTTCTCACATGTGCAAAAATGCACTGGACAGCACCTTCCTGCTAAGCTACTTTGTCCCAGCCTTGTACATCCTGACCTCAGGGTCTCAAGTACAGGCTCTGCAAGTTTCTGTGAAGTGGCATGGCAAAACTCTGATCTTAGTCTCTGATGATGGACAGTGCAGCACCAGCATGATGGGCTGATGCCATTCTGATACCCAAGGGATCTACCTTGCTTCTTTGGGATCCTACTGAAGCAAAGTATAAGATAACCTGTATTTGGGTAGGGAAACACGGAATTTTTTTAATGTAGCCTGTAATAGGAATTTTGTTAGTCCTGTGGAAGAAGGGATAGTCCCACTCCTGAGAGTGAGACTTCTCTATAAATTGCAGATCCCAGAGCCCATGCTGATCACCAGTTCACTAGTAATTTCCTGCCCCTAGAGGACTTTGCACCTTAGAGGCTATAGGGCAACAAAGCAAGCCTATAATGACACTCTCAGCAGCAGCTTCTGAAGGGAAGAGCAGAGGAACACAGACCTTCTCAGCCACATTCATAGTGACCAAGGAAATCCCCTCTCTGAAAATACCTTGATCAGACTAAGCAGTCAAAAGCCCTTGTAGCTGTTGAGATGAAAGGCCCCCATAAACTCGTAACACCCCTACCAAACTGAGCCTTTCCTCTCTCCAAAACAGTGTCCAATTACCTTTGATATAACCTTTGACATATGCAGAATTACCCAGCAGGGAAGGAACACTTTGTTATAGATCATTTTTCACAGGCCCAGCAAATAGGCCAGGTTGTCCACCTTAGGTTAGCTCAGACATTAGTGCTAAATTCCCTCTCGCTCTGGACTCAGGGATGGACAGCCCTGGCTATGCAGCAATTACCTGGGCTCGACTCTTGGGCCACTTGCCTGTCTTCAATTTTGCATAGTGTGGAGGCACAGATGAAGAAGAACAGTGCAGCCAGAATGGAAATAATGTGTTTTTTTCAGTTGAGGCGGGGACACGTAAAATTCCTATGAAGGAAGCAAAGGTGTTAGAGTTAACAGGCAACCAACACCAGGAAAAATAATGCAAAAGGAGAGCAGGGAAAAAAGGACTCCAATTAAAGACCTGCCTGGACCATTAGGTACCTGAGACAAGTGATGAAGTGTGCACACTAAGATTTAATGGTAGGTCACGATATCTGTTTCAGATAGATGGAAGGTGCAGAGAAAAAGCATTTGTGACTCAGTGGACAGAACAGAAATGAAAATTCTTCACTGAAGTGAAATAGACCCCTTTTAGCATTATGAGGCCTGCAGTTGTTGAAGTGAGATATTGCTAGACAATTTCATTAATGTTTTGCCACCATTGCTGCTTGCTGGATTTTGTAGCTCTCTCCAATCTTGAAACATAAATTAAGTGTTTCTTTTCACTTCCTGATCTGGTCAGCCTGTCCATGTTTTGCATCCTCCCAGTGGGAAGCACAGGGCTCACTGCCAAACTGAAGCCCTCTGTTTTTCAATGGAAAATAAAGTAGATCGGGAAAACAAATCTTGATTTCTTCATCAGACTAGAGAGAATATTTTATTAAAGAACCCTTTCAGATCAGCCAAGTGCCTGACTTAAAGGCATAGAAATCAAGGACTTTGCAATTTGGCCATGTTTGGGGTTACAATGCACAGCGAAGTGATGGCATTCAAAGCTTACTGAAGGTATCTGCCAAACAATAAGGCTGTGGTGCAGTCCAGAGATTAGGAATATTAGGTTGCTAGACGTGCAATAAACAGGATATATGGTGAGAAGATTGTTTTGCTTTTCTCTCCTTTCCTGTCCTGGGCAAGCCTTCATTGTCAGCAGACACTGTTTGCTCGTTGGCAGTGACTGGGCCAGGGCGCTCCTCCAGGGCCCTGATCTGCCCTTCCGAAACTGGGGGGAAATAAAATATTGGTTGACTCCCAATCCAGCAAACAAATGCACACAAGTAGAGCTGGATGGGATGGAGGCTGTGCTCCAGAGTTGCCTGACAGCTTCATCTGCCTCTTGCTGGACATGGGCCTGTATGTGACCTGTGCAGCTCTAGGGACATGGGGCAGCTTCTGCTTCTCCCACCAGTCCCCTCTGGGTGATCCAACACCTGTAGACTGTACTTGCTGTATCCTTCTTTGCCATGGGCTTTTGCTTGACAAACCCAATGCAGCAGCAGAGATGCTAAGGTCAGAGATGTCTGCAGAGACACAAAAGTCAGCATCTGTAGTTGCTGGTTTTAATACATGATCATATGCAAGATGACATCGTTTGTGCTTCTTTGCTTGGAAACTCATTTCCCCTCCTGCCTGCAGTTGTTAGCAGCCATGTGGCATCCTGACATTTCATCTTTATTAACTTCTTGACAGATAGCCTTTTGGGGCTTACTGGCAGATTAATTGTTTTCAGGAAGCTTTTAGACTGTTAGCAGGGTTTCATCTTTTCTTTCCCCATTCTTTCAAACAGGAGACTCTAATAAAGCACAATGAGATGTATTAAAATACTCTGAGGATGCCAGAATCATTACTCTTAGTGACCCCCAGTTCCTCTGCTCTTTGCAGCCCAGAGCTGAGAGCAACAAGGTAGGGGAGCACAATTTTGAGCAGGGCACCAGCTGCAGCCATCATTGCAGCCACTTTAGTTAGATTTTCCCAGTGGCATTTTTCCAGGGAAAAAAAAAGAGCTTACAAGCCTGGCTATTTTTTTTATAGTCAATGCATGTGATTAGCAGTATTTATAAAAACTGTGCAGAAAACAGCATCTCAGGAAAAGGAAAAGAACACACAGATGCACTGAGCGAAAAGAGAAATTAACAGACTCTGAAGTCAGCAAAAGTGCTTGATTAAGGCTTTAAAAATCAGAATTTTGCAATTTGGCTGTGCTGTGGGTTTCTAAAGCACAATTCAGTGATGGCTTTTGAGGCCTACTGGAAGCTATTTTGTAAATGACTGCATGTGTAATGCCATCTGAAGATACCAGCAACATGAGTGTTTTCAGGGTGGAAAGAAAGAAACTTCACAAGCAAAAATGTTAAAACAGAATACGGGTGATGAACCCATGGTAGCCCCTTCAAACATTTCCTTTTCCTCCTTACAAATGTTGTGATCTCAGCATTTTCTTTGCATTGCCCATAAATTTCTCTGTCTGCTTTGTTTACATGTCTTTCCCTCAAACTATGAGATAAGGATTTAAAAGAATATTTTCCCATTCCTATTTATTATAAACCAGTAGCAAATTGCTCATTTCATAAGTAATTCAAGCCTAGCAAATTTTCATTAGCATAAGAATTTAAATTTCCCTTGTGCTTCATTGCAGAACTAGATTTACTCGAACACAGAATGGGACTTGAAGATATTTACTATTAATCCGTGAGTTCAAATGCAGGTGAGCAGAATCTGACGTGCTGTGATGATATCTTTGTTCAGGAGCCTCTATTATGTTTTGGAAACTGCCCAGAGTTTAATGATAAGGATACATGAACAATACTTTTCACCCAATGGTGTATAGCGAGCTTGTTTGTTCAGCCTCTGCAGACTGTTAGAAATGTGCACAGAGATGGTTTTCCATCCCTTTTTAGATGTAGTCCTCTCACTTTAGCTGTGCTTATTTGAAACTGTAAAGGGACTCCTTGGTAGTCTCCCTGCTGTACCCATAATGTGGTTTGGAGCACTCAGCACTACCAATCCTGCATCCACTGGAAATAACAAATACTGTAAATTAGGGACAGTCTCTTCTGTTACATACAGGGGAGCATAGTAGCATGAGATTCCTCATTAGCTCTGACTACAGAAATACAGAAAAATCATTCCACTGCAGGGAGAGTGACACTAAATGACATCTAAACACCAGGACTTGAAAAGGTATCAGTTTTTATCCAAGTGTTTTATGCATTTTAAAGCACACAAATGGAAGGAATGTGTCTAAATATTCATTACTTAAGGTGCCTTTCTCTGACATCAAAAGCAGTGTGCATAAATTCCTCATTTTACATGATAGCTTTCATTATCTCTCCATCTGTAATCTACACCTCCTGCTAGGAGGGACAGAACTCCAGTGCTCATTAGGACTCTCCCTTTAAAGGAAGCCAGGAGAAAAAACCCTTGACTTTAATGCTATAGCAGAAGGTGACAATGTTACCAGATGAACAATTCTTTCCAGCAGTGCTTTGGCTAGTCTCACCATATAATTGAAAATTCATTGTAAGCAATCAAGCCCCATTATTTCCCACCCAGGAATCTTTACTTTTTAGCCCCTTGCTCATCTGAAGACATACTTGCTGAGAAGAGGTGCAGAGTCAGCAGGAAAGATGGACAAAATGAATAATTAAAATAGAGGTTGGGTTTCCATTTGCTACTGAAAAGAAATGGTTTACACAAAAATAGAATGAAACAGGGCATCAGAGATGCTCCAGAAGGATGGCTGTTATGTCTGGTGGCATTTTCCCTTCCAGGAGGATTGTTCAGGGACATAGAGGTATTTGGTTTAGAAAGGCAACCTATCATAGTATTATTTGGAAACATTCTGGTATGGGTAACACTAGAGAGATGTGTTTGACAAAGGTGGAAACTGCTAACGAGTAGTAGCTAACTAATGAATGGGGATCTGCAGTGTGCACACATGAGAATTACCCCAAAGAAAAGCACACATTACACAAAATGTTATCTCAGTGACAAAGACAAGCACACAGGAATTTGAAAAATTAAGGTTAGATTTGATTTTTAATCTAGTTCTGCTATTAAATGATACCAAGTACTGTGTTTTCATGGCTTTCTTCTGAATCCAGTATTACAGCTGGGCAGTGCTCTTCTGTTCAGTACTTTTTCTTCCACTGTTCAATCTTTTTTACTTATTTTTACTTATTTTGCCAATTAAGCAAACCTTTTGAAGAAAAGATTAATTTTCTTTTTTTGAAGAAAAGATTAATTTTCTCAGAACACTTACCATCCCAGCCTCATATTTTTGCAGATATTACTAAAATTATTTTCATGAACTCAGAGCCAAGGGGTTTGTTATCATCTCCCTTTTAGAGATGCCATGAGGCCATGAGGCACTCAGATTACAAGTCTTATTTTGAATAATTAAACTGTGAGAGATTTTAGAGAACTTAACTGCTCAGTGTGCAGCGAATTACAAAACACACAAAGCATGACCACCTTTATTTGTATGGAGGGCTCAGCCCATCTATAAATCAGTCTGAAAAAGCTTCATTAATCTAGTGTATGACTATACCACTGGCAAGACTAGAGTCCAGTTTTCCAAACCAGCATTTTTCTGTCTGACCTTGTCACTTTCTGTAACCTTCGCTTGGTACCTTCACATCTTTCAACACCCAAAACATGTGTAAAGCAAGTGTTCTGCAGGCACCTCTTCTTCACAGAAAACAAGCCCAGAATATTCACAAATTATACAGTGACTTTAACATATTGAATGGGACAGAAATCCTGGGAAGAGAAAAAAAAAAAAGAGAGAGAGAATGTGGTTTTACAATTACAATCTGTCTCCTAATGCATGAGAGGCCTGAATAGAGAGCAAATAAGCAGCATCATCTCTCTTCTGCTCTAACTTTCTGATTGCTCTCGTACAATAATAATATTCTTTTCCTCTACTTCATACACAGTAAAGTACTTCCTATACTTTTTTTCACGCAGGCTTCTAATGGCAGGGGAAGAGATTCCATCACCAATTACAATCACCTGCCATCAGCAAGGTGGTAACTCCAGGCTCTCAGACTCTGCTACTGGCAGCAAGGGGATGGCTGATCTTGGCAGCAAAGGCTCAGGCACGGTGAGTCCCTGGAGGTACAGCTAGCATGACACAGGGGTATTGGACACCTGTACAGGTAGACTGTAGTTGTCAGTCCAAATAAGGAGCTTATTAATCTTCACTGTATGGGTATTCTTCCATCCACTGAGTATTGTTCTTCACTCCGTAAATGGCTGATGACCTATTATTTCACTTAAGAGCCAAAATGCCAAGGACCATATCTCAGGACAGGAACCATACGGTGTTTTGATGATGTGACCTTAAAACATCTATTATTCCCACAGGGCAAACTAAATCTGGGCTACCCCAGTCAGCTCAAGCTGGATGGCTGTGATGCTGAGCAGCAACCTGCAGCCCACACCTCTTTCACTGCGGAAGTGAACAGCAAATACCAGCGGGCCAAGGTCAGGTGAAAATGACTGCAAAACCCTCGGATCTCCACTTCTGAGCAAGCAGCTCGGAATCAGAATGTCGATTTTCGGCACTGGCGCCATTCTGGCTATGCATCCCTCAGCTGAAGCGCGGGTCACTCCGACTTGCGGCGGGCCGCTGGGGCAGCACAACCGCTTCCTTCAGGAAGGCGTTTCCCTGGCAGCCACTGCGCGCCGGGGCTCGGGGCGTTCTCCCGGCACCGGCTCCCGCCCCGTCCCGCCCCGCTCCAGGGCCGCTTCCTGCGCCCCGCCCGCTCCGGACGTGCGCGGCGGCCATGGCGGCTGTGGACATCCGAGGTAGGCCCGGGGCCAGCGCGGCGCTCGGGGCTCGCTCCCCGCCGCTCCGGGGCCCTGCCCGCCGGCCTGGGCTCAGCTCCGCCCGCGGGGCAGAGCCTTCCGCGGGGCGGCCGCAGGTGGAGGGGGTCGGTGTGGTGGCGTGACGGTCCTTGGAAGCTGGAACGGCCGGGCGGAGAAGCTGCCCGAAAAGCAGCTTTCTTGGGTGTGCGGCAGGCTGGGAGCGTGTGCTCAGGGCCGCCTGGGAAAAACAAGCTTCCTTCTGGTAGACTCTGCCTTTTCAGGGGGGATAAGGAGGTCCTGCGGTGAGATGGCGACGTAAGGGAACAGCTAAAAAAGAGTTCCAGCTCCGAAGTGTGGGGCAAAGTGGGAAGCGCTGGCATGTGTGTGGGACTTGCACAGGACCAGAGCAGCGAGTAGGGCTGGTGGTCTTAAGAGCGCTTCAGGTGGATGTGGTGAAGCAGGCCAGGTGTTTGGAAAGCCGGGAAGAAAGCTGAAATAACAAAAAACAAACATTTGGGTGAGAAGTTAGGGATGTAAATAAAAAGAGATTATGTTTTGAAGAAGAACTGATACTTGAATGAAATGTTAAAGAATATTTATGTTGTAAACAAAGTAGAAGTTAAATTGTTGTCAAGAATTTGAGCTTTGAGAGAAGAAGTGGGGGTTTAGCGGCCACAGGAATAGAAGTTATTTTTCTCCATAAGAGTGTCTGAATGGAATAATAACAGAAGCAAGCCTGTGTGGTGAAGTCTCAAAGAATGAGCAGCTATTTAGGGAAATCTCATGAAGGGTCAATTTTGATAATGCCACAGAGGTTTTCTCCTTTTTTGTCTTCAAATTCTTTATGATTTTGTGTGGTCCTGTGTGTTTTTCTGACTACCTTGTTTGAGATTACACAAAGGAACTATGTAGACAATTAATGGAGGAATGCTGTATTAAGTTATTAACTGATGTGAGAACCTTCTGTCTTACTCCAGATCATTTATGCTCCCTCAAAGTCTTTTATCTAATATAGTTCAATATATTAAGTATGTTTTGAGGCATACTTCTATTTTTAATCTATCTGCAGTGGATTCAGCCTAGCTGGATGCCAGGTACCCACTAAAGCCCCTCTATCACCCCCTTCCTCAACCAGACAGGGGTTAGATAATATAATGAAAGCTGTGTGGATCGAGATCAGGGCAGGGAGAGATCACTCATGCGTTACTGTCCTGGGCAAAACAGATGCAGTTTGGGGAAATTAATTGAATTTATTACCAATTAGGTCAGAGGAAGATCATTAGAAATAAAACCAAATCTTAAAAATACCTCCACCACTTCTTTCTTCCTGGACTTGACTTCAGTCTGAAATGCTCTAGCTTCTCTCGCCCAAGCAGCAAAGGTGAACAGGAATGGGACTGTGATCCGTTTATGCATGTTGACACTGCCACTCTGTCCTCAGCAGGAGGCCTCTTCACAGTCTTCCACTGCTCCACTGTGGGATCCCTCCCACAGGAGACAATCCTGCAATGCTGTTGTCCCAAATTTCTCCAATGTTGTCCCAAAACAGACTTCTTCACCTGGTACAAAAAGCCCATCCACACAGCAGAGTTGAGGTATCTGATTCATTGCTCTTAAATCCTGTACCAGCCTATACCCATGAGGACAAGGCTTTACAGGTAGTAAAGTCATATTGATACTCTAAGCAGCAATCAGTACTGTGTCCAGGGTGTTATTTTCAGGTTCCTTTGAGGTCTGGTTCATTGATAAGCAGCTTTGAGCTTTCCATGCCTTTTTCTGTGAGATGCATAGCTATACACAGTTCTCAAAAACAGTTACTTGAGCATTTAGCTTGCATGGTAAGTTTTGTCCTAACAATGGAAAGGGACATCCTGGGATATAGAAACTCATGGGTCAGTTCAGTATGTCCAGGTGGGACAGTGCACGAGCTGTAAGAATGGCCATAAACCCTTTTCCTGTTGCCCCAACAATTGGTATTGTAACTTTACTAAGCAGGCCCTTGTGTCTGTTTATTACTGAATGTGTGGCTCTGCTTTGATCAGAAGTCTGTTGTTTCTTTCTCTGGTTGTAGTGGAGCTACAAGGTCTGCTAGAAATGCCTTGATGCTTTCCACCAGTCCCCTCCTCTCATAGTCAGAAATAATGTTTAGATCTGATTGTCCCTTCCTGCCTACAAGAGTACATTGATTCAGGCTAAAGGGTGGGAGCCCTTTCACACCCCAGCCCCCCCTGCCTGTTGCTCTCCTTTCACCTTTAGTACCATTCTCTTCTTCTTCAAGGTAAACAGGTGTTTAATATAGCCTGCATAACTCCCCTAAATAAGGTTATTAGTCAACATGATCATTTCCAAAAGCTGATACATTCCAGTAAAACAGATTTAAGCCTAGCCACTTCGGTTAAGTATTTTAAAAATGAATGGGACTCAGATAAGGATGAAGCTAATAATAATATTCCCTGAATTTAGAGAATGGAAAGGTTAGAAATTAAGGTAGAATGCTGGATGATCAATGGGTCTACCTATGAAAAACCATCCCAGATTTCTCTGCATGACACATCAAAACCAGTAGTGAAAAATCAAAAATTTTGCACGTCTGAAAAATGGAATCGTTAGTGTAAAATTAATTTTACTGTGTATCCCTTTGGGCCTACCATCATGTGGGACTATGATTTAAATTTAAAATAGATATTACTGAAACTAAAACAACTGCATTTTCACCAATCCAGGAGTATTAGAATATTTTATCTCCACAAATTTTTGACACCGAGCCATGTGTGGTCTAAAATACAGGTCACCAAGAAATTTTTAATGTTTAATCCATCTTGGTCTCTGAAATTGGTGGAATTAATAATGCAGATTAATATTCAGCACTTAAACCAACCTGCTCACAATTTTTAAGTTCCTTCTGTGCAGGATGGTTAGCTTGGTTACACAGGCAATCCTTCACTCTTCCAAATTTACCAAGATCTTTGCAGCCCCCAGAGCTGGGTCAGGATGGACCAGTGCCCGCTGTCACAGCCAGCATGGCCTCTGACCTGCCCTACCCTTGGGCCAGCTTTGGGCTACTCTGCCCAGTGAGCATGGCCTGGCAGCTCTGCGGGGCCTGGCGGCTCGTGGGGCTGCTTGGCATGGCTTGTACTGCACTCGGCATCCGGAGAAACGGGAACAAAGTGCTCCAGCTTGGGTCCCCCACAGCGTCACAAGCCCTGCCAGCAAACCTGCTCCACCTTGGGCTCCTCTGTCCAAGGGACCAGAGGTCCTGTGGAGCCTGAATCAGCGTGGCTTCCCACGGGGTCACCTGCTCCAGTGTGGGGTCCTCCAGGGGCTGCAGGTGGATCTCTGCTCCACTGTGGATCTCCATAGGGAGATGCAGGGGGACAGCCACTTTACCATGGTCTGTGCTTGGCTCTGTAGGACATGGGGAAGCTTCCAGCAGCTTCTCACTGAAGCCACTCCTGTAATGCCCCCTACCAAGCCTGGTCAGGCAAACCCAATACCCAGGTCAGTCTACTTCACTGCTCCTCTTGGTTTGTCAAAGCCCAGTGCTGGGCTACCTGGCCAACAAGGCCACGTTCAGCACATTGTGTGAATTGCTCCTTTTTTTTTGCCATGGGTTTCTGGCTTGTCTTCCAAATTGTCTTGAAAATCATGACAGATTGGCAGTATTGTCACAAGCACTTTACTTTTGCATCTGTGATGCAAATTCTACAAGAAATGCTTTGCACAAGATGTCCTATTTTTGAAAGGAACAGGGAAGCAGAAACCCATCCTTTCTTATACCCAATATAAACAGTACCCCCTTCAGTATAACAGCCATGTCAGGCTCAGGGTTTGTTTTGTTCTTCCTCTCCTATTTTCCAAGAACAGTGAAGAGAACAATGTTGCTAGTTATAAAGGCAGTTATAAATACTGGCACTTAGCAGCTGTGGATAAGTGAGTCTTAGAGACCAACTTTATATTCCATTTTATGATGCATTTATCACTCAATTTATCACACAGCTATCTCTCTCTCTCTCTCTCTAAAGCTTGCCTGACATTCCTGTGAGAATTGCAGGTATTGTTAATCATACAAACAAAGAATATTTGTATTTGAAGTATAATGTGAGAGTTGATTATGAGAAGAATGCAAGTGCTTAAGATTTTAAGATTTTTTTTGAAAGGAGAGCTTTTGGATTTGAATGGCATTTGGAATAAACAGCACTACCACAACTTAGGTGCTTAATAATGGATTTTAGAGCTGTGTTTCTGAGATTTCCTTTTCTCTAGTGAAGAGAGAGAATAGCCTATGTGAAATAACGTGAATGCCTCTGGACTTCTTCCTCCCTTTCCCTGCCCTGCATGAAACAGCTGGGCTTAAAATTCTGAGGTTATCAAGGAAAAATGGTTTACATGTAGCTATTTCTGTTGCATTTTTCCTGGTTTGCTAAGCAGGTAGTTTTACTTTATTAACTCTTCCTCAGAGAAGCCACTGGTAGTGTATGAGCTGACATTTTTGAAACTGATCTGATGATCCTTGAGCAATGCTGAATTGTCACAGAAGTAAAATATTCTCAGTAGAATGATAAGTGGGAATTCAGGGTATGTATATGATGCATGAACTTTAGGGAGTGGTTCCCGTGAGGAGGGAATTTCAGATCTTCAGTCAGTCTTCAATGACTTCTCATCACTTAGTGGTTTTTTAATCTAAACAATGCATATGTTTTCCTGCTTTCTTGTGTCTTGGAAATTCTGTTTGCTGCTCCTATGATTTAAAATCAATGAATTTCAGGGGTGGGTTTTTTCAGGGTTCCTCCTGGATCTTGAATGTTAGCAAATTTGTTGCCTGTGGAACTGGCTGTTGACACCAGTTTCTTTGATGTGCTTGAGGAACATTTTGCTGCAGCATGATAACAAAATGCAGGATTAATTAATTCATATTTCCCTAAATCTGTAAGAATTTAACTGGCTTATTATGACTTGTAGGTTATAAAGTGTGTTCATTTAAAAAGCTTGCTTTTTTAATATAATTGTTCAGTATTGTATATCTGTAATATCCACAAGTAATTTGCTGCAGGCAATTTGGCAGATGAATTTTGTAGTCAAGAATAGAATCTCTTGTTCAAGATTACTGGGAAGCATCTGCCCAAAGACATCATCTTTGTGTTTGCTGTTGTTTCTTGGGTCTCTTTTTTTTAATTTTGTATACTGCCAAGAGACCTGCAGGAGGTTAAAGGTTATCAATTATTATTTGAACTCTATGAAATACTTCTTTAATTTTAACTGGTGTGTTTGTGTTCCATCTCCTTTCCCTGCTATAATTGTTAACTGGTGGCAATTTACCCTTGGATGTATTTGTAGTGTTTTTGACTGCTTTGGTACTCAATGTAGATTTATTTTCCCAGATAATCTGTTGGGAATTTCCTGGGTTGACAGCTCCTGGATTCCAATATTAAACAATGGGAGTGTGTTGGACTATTTCTCAGAGCGAAGTAACCCTTTCTATGATCGAACATGTAACAATGAAGTTGTCAAAATGCAGCGGATGACCCTGGACCATTTGAAGTAAGTTGTATTTTGCAAACTGGTTCCTGTGCATTCCATTCAGAGGTTTTGGTGATTGGATGGAAACATGCTGGAAAGCTCATTCTGTTCTGTGCTTTTTAGTCCCATGACTTTGTGGGGAGCCCAGCTCTTTCTGTATTTGGATGTTTTCTGCTTCTTATGCCATCTCAAGGAGGTGTTAAGCATGAAGGATTCGATGTATCTTTTGAGATTACAGTAAATCACCCTTTAGATATTTCTCTGAAATAGAAACGCTGTCTTCTCTCATCCTCCCTGCTCAACAGAACCTGAATAATGTAATGTGGTTAAATGTTTCTTCTGCTGTGAATAGGGTTAATGTTAGGGGATACTTTGAGTTCATAAATAGTTTGTGTTTCCATATACTGCTGGCTGCCATAATTAGTACATAACTCCTCTGAAGAGCTGGCTTTTTAGTATGGATAATAAGAGTAGTGAGTGTTGTAAATAAACTGATCACATATGGTTGTGTACTGAGATTGCATGTGCAAGTTAACTTTCTTTTCAGTTCCCCATCTGCTATGCTGAGCACAAGTGAGTTGTTTGAGAACTATTTAAAGACTCCACAATATGATAGGGAGTTTGCAAGCAGAGCTAGAAGTCCATTGGTGAAGTTACTTGTGCTCAGTTGTGGTTGCAGAGAGGCTTTTATATCAGACACACAGATGGTCACCAGTTCTTTGTTGCTGTATTTAAATGACATCTCCATGAGGATAGATTGTTGTCTTTCTTGCTGTTTATCTGTTGCTAATGTGTTCTACTTGTGTTGTGTCAGGTTGTTTTAACTCCCTTTGTCTATGCACATAGGGTTTGATAGTTAGCTCAGGAAATGCTTTATTTACTGCACATTATAAAGAAGAGCTTTCAAAGCATCAGAGCTTCGTTGCTTTATTGCTGGGCCCTTTGGTCACTCTTCACGTCCTACAGATTTTACTTCGAGGAAGATACTTACTCTGGTTGCTTCCTTTTCAGCCAGATGGTTGGAGTGGAGTACATCCTTCTTCATGCTCAAGAGCCCATTCTCTTCATCATCCGAAAGCAGCAAAGGCAATCTCCAACACAAGGTACAGTCACTGACTTCTTGCCCCTGTTCAGAAGCCCAACCAGTCAGTTGTTTTTATCAGTTCCTAATTTGTGTCTAAGCATTTCTGCTTCCCCTTTCCTGTCTTCATCTCCAGTCTAACTGGGAGGGTATGAGGCCTTGGGTGGAGAGATCCTTTCTCCAGCAGTTCCCTGCAGTGTGGCAGCAGCAGGGAGTGCCATCTTGTGGGGAAATGGGAACAGCGAATGAGAAAGTGCTGCCCTCTGCTTCATTTTCCTACAGGAAATTGCTAATAGCACTCATTCCATGTCGTATTTATCTGTTAGGCCATGCATGTGTCCATTTCTTGTTGTGATGGAGTCTTGTGATAACAGCACCACTCCTTCCTACAGTGTCCTTTCCAGTTTCTAAATCAAATACCTTAGCTTTTTGTTCCCATCTGCATGCAACTGGCTTCATTATTCCTTTTTAACCTTGAATTTGTGTGTGTGTGATTAATCAAATATGTAGCCACATTTCAATAGTTATTGGACTGTCTTATCTGTTTACTGCCTGTTCATATAAAATAATTCAGGTTATTTCAGAATAAGCTTTGTAGGAAAGAAAGACAAGGTTAGTGTAGTGCTAGTTATTTCTTAACTTCTCTTTTGGGGGGATTTATACATTTTGGTCTTATACAGGACTTTGCCTTGTCTTGTAATGTTTCTTCTTTGCTTATATCAGATAATGGTCCGTTTACACTGCAGTTCCAAATTGAGAAAACATGTTTGATTCTTTAGTACATTGTTTATTTCTTTCTTAGATATTTTGAACATAGCTTCTAAAAATGAGTATGGAATTGTCAAACAGCCCTTAATTTCTGGTTTTGACACCTTTCAGATTGAGACTGGAGTTGGAGCTACCACAGTATATGTGTTTAAACTTATGCTGGAAGGCAGATATGTTTGGTGGAACTTAACTTGTTTGGTAACATTTATCCCACTGTGACTGTAAAGTTTGTGCTGGGTACCTTGATTGAGTTGCATAGTTCCCTAGCTCAGATGTTACCATGTGTTTTATTTCATCAGGGTACAAAAATTAGTGTATTTGAGACAGGGGAATGGGGATGTGAAACTGAAATTTAATGAGTTCATAGCTAGTGTAGAATACTAAAATACAACTGATGCAAGCCTGTCTTATCATTTCTGTGTGTTTTTAAAACAGATGTATTTATATTTGGAATTCTTAAAGACAAGTTTTTGCCTGTTTGAATTGATATTAGAAAAATCTTTAGATCAATGATTAGGGAGAATTGCCTGTCTAGGAGAGTGGACTCTGGTACAGAGCTGTGAGACAGTAAAACTGCTGTTCTGCGTCTTCTTTTCTAAAGAAGTGTTAAGTTTTATTTAGTGTTACTAAGTAAAGTGCTGCTTTTTCTTTTGAGAAGTGGATACTGACTGTAATATGCACCCAGCTGTCTGGACTGCTAATTTAGGCAGGTGTCCAGGCTTCATAGAATGCAAGTAGTGGATGAATTGTTAGTAGAGATGGAGGAACTGGAACACATGTGTGCAGAGGTAATGTCCTTAGGAATGTGAAGCTGAGAGCATTGCTGTGGTTTCTCAATTGAACAATGTTTGGCAGAGTTACAGAGGCAACTGTAATGTTCCTCTGCACTGCAGCTGTAATGAGCAAGAATTTTTTTGATTGGTCAGTAGAGGTTCCAAATCTGATTTAGCAAGTGCCTTTGGAAGGTAGTCTTCTTTTGGCAGAACGTTATTAATTTAGAAAAGCATGCTCTGTGTGTGCTTAATTCACTGGGTCTGGGAAATCTAGCTGAGAGGACTGTAGAAGTTAGAGAAAGCTGAGTGGAGAAGAGTGAGATCTTACATTATTGTGGGTTTCTACTGGTAGCCAAGGCTAGTGGAATTACTTCCAGAGCAGTTCACTTGACTAGTAGTAGCTCTAGTGTACTCTAAAACCCTGCTTCTGTGAGGCAAATCATTTGCTTGCAGTAGGACAGGACTTTAAAACTGATGCTTTTCTATCTGTAAAGCAGACATTGGTTTGTTTCTCATCAGCCTAAGGTGCAAATAAAGCACCTTGAAGGAAAAGATTAAGAAGAGAAAAATTTGTGATGAGAGAAATACTGTAATTTCTGCTGCCACAACTGAAATTCAGCAACAAATACACAGTCTTCAGCCAAAGCTTTAAATTAATTCCCTGTTTTTCTCCTTTTCCTTCCCACAGTTATGCCATTGGCTGACTACTATATTATTGCTGGAGTGATTTATCAAGCACCTGACTTAGGGTCTGTCATTAACTCCAGAGTTGTAAGTGTTCTGTGCATTTGATGTATACTGGTTTATATCCATTTTTACTTTTGGTTGTCCCACAGGCTATTTAAATCTCTCCTTCACTATTTTGAGGAAAGATCTTGTGTAGTAATGGTGCAGTAACTTAAAACAAACCCCACTGGTTAATACTGTGTGCATCCCACAAGAAAATGCAGGGTCTTGTGGGAGTGCAGTATTTCCCAGAAACTAGGATACATTGTTTGAGGATAAAGGATCAGAATAACTGAAGCTACACAATTGGCAGAAGAGCATGAAGTTTGCATAATCAAAATCTAAAAAAAATTATTTGACAAATACATATGAAATAGTAATTAAATACATAATCAGTGAAGCTTACTTTGGAACATTAATGTTAAGCTAATGTAATATTTATTTTTAAATGAGGCTTATGTCTTTAAGTGGATGTGGTTTTTCTTCTTAAATTGGATGCTCAAGTTTGTTTTGATTGCTTCTGTTCTTGTAAACTATTGCTATTGCACCTTTTTCTCTGTCAGTTTAGAAAACCACTTCAGAAGAGCCTTGTGAGAACTTGTTAAAGAAATTACATTCTCAGTCCAAAACTGTATGTTCCAAGTTCCCTTCCCAGAACAAAAATGAATGTAGAATACTAATTTTAAAATACCCATTTTCAAAATAAATGTTGTGTTTTCTCCTTGAGTTCTGAACACTGCCTTACGTTCTTGTTCCGAAAGCTCACTGCAGTGCATGGAATTCAGTCTGCTTTTGAAGAAGCTATGTCCTACTGTCGCTATCACCCATCCAAGGGCTACTGGTGGCATTTCAAAGATCAAGAAGAACGAGGTATGATTGCTAGTTTCTCCTGCATACTTTGGGAGAGGAAAGGAATGTAGGGAAAAGCTTGAGACAATGCACAGTGAGAGAGGTGAGATGAAGTGTCTGATGGAGTTAGGGCTCTCTACCAGGTGAAAGGAGTCTTGCCCTTCTGTGCTGGTGGGAGTAAACATCGAGGCATGGGTGGGAGATGAAAATAATGAACTGTGTGTCAACAAAGTGGGCAATTCTTCAACCCACTGGGGACCAAAACACATTTTCAGAAGCCAAACCAGTTTGTCAGGAGGTAAGAATTATCCTTAATCTGCCTTCCACAAAAAACAAACAAACAAACAAACAAAAAACCAACCAACCAAACAAAAAACCAACCAACCAAAAAAAAAAACAACCCTATGTCAGTAAGAAAATGTAGGTGAAGTTCAGAGGAGGGACAAATACCAACTTGTCATACAACAAAGAACTGCTAAGAGAAAATGAATTTTAATACATCTGTCTCTAATATTTCTGTGACTTGTAGAGAAAACTAAACCGAAAGCCAAGAAGAAAGAAGAACCCAGCTCTATTTTCCAAAGACAACGAGTAGATGCTTTGCTTTTAGACCTAAGACAAAAGTTTCCACCCAGATTTGTTCAGGTATGACACTCAAAAGCTGCTGTGTTACTGTAACTTAGAACTTAAGAGACATAAGTATTTAAACAGCTGAAACTGAATGGGAATGTTGTATATTTCTGCAACAGTAACATGGATTAGATAATAAACTTGACATGGAAGGCTCATATTAGAGTTTAGGGTCTCCCTTTGTAATCACTGGAGTCATTTAGACCTTGGCAAAACTATGAGAGTGAATTTTATTATACACCTTTCTTATCTGATCACAGAGGGTCTGTTCTCAGCTATCAGATGTTGCTGCTGCTTCCAGTTTCCTGCTTTGTGAACTCAATCAAGCCATCATAGTATTTTGTTTTAGTTACTCCATTGTTCTAGAGACTCATTAGTTAGCCTGGAAATTCTTGGCATTCTGTGAAGTTGTTGTGGTTACCTCTGATTGTCTTTGGTAGCCATTTGTTCCACCAGGTCTTCTGCTTGGGAGCAAAGGAAATTATGTTTACAGCATCTCACAAAAGTGCTCCTCAGCCAGTCCTGGGAAAGACTGGCTAACTGCATGTTTTGTCTTCAGTGTTTTTCAGTTGTCAGAGGAAAAACTGGATGTTATAAAATGTTAAAGTGTATTTAGTGATTCATTCTACCCTCACCTCTTACATATAAAAGAGCATTGCTTGCATTTTATTCCTAAATTAATGGCAGGAAGGGTTGAGAATTACAACTTTGGTTCCACTGATATGTTGGTTTTTTTCTTCCCCCGCAGCAAAAGCCTGGAGAAAAGCCTGTCCCAGGTAAAATTGTAATAGTCTCACAAGACTTAAAAAATAGACTCTGTATGCAGTATCTTTCAGTTGCCATGTAACTAACCTCTTGCTGCTGCTACTGTGAGGTGGTTTGGAATTCTGGCATTACCTAAAATTGTGCAAAGTAATGGATGAGAGTGAAGACTCTGAGTTGATTATAGTCAGCCTCCAAACTGAAAGACATGAACTGTATCACTTCAATCTCTGCCACCTTTCAATCAATATAAGTATGAATTTTTTCTCTGCTTATGATTCTGGCAGCTTTGTAATTAATGTTGCCCTTGTGACATTAACAATATTTTCTAAATACTCTAAAGCGTGTTTTAGGAATGAAAATTTGAGGTTTAACTTCCTTTTGCTGTTACATCTTTAGTGGATCAAATCAAGAAGGAACCAGAACCAGCCCCTGAAGCTGTCAAGCCAGAGGAAAAAGAGACTGTGAAGAATGCTCAGAGTGCTGGTGCTAAAGGACCACCTGAGAAACGAATGAGACTCCAGTGAAGGGAGAAGCACCTGGAAAACAGAAGATTCTTGCTCCCTTTTTATATATAAGTTCTCCCACTGAGATGGACAATTAAGGGACAGAGATCCCTGTCACAGCTTTTTCTGTAGAAACCTCTCATGCAAATGTTAATGTCAGGATGTGAGCTGCCTCAAAGGAGCTGTTTTCAGTCTTCATCTTATTTTGAATGCTGGCTTCTGAGAATGGTTTTTACATGGACGTGTTCAGCAGCCTCCTGAAATCTTTACAGACTTGTGTCCTTTGTGTCTAGGTTTCCTATGTAAAAAGACTTTTATATATAGAAAGGAATTGGAATTCTTGGCAAATAAAACTCCTGGCTGCTGGAATGCCTTTCTTAAATGTATACTTTGTTAGGAGCAAATATGTCATATGTTCTGGCAGCATTTCCTTTTTTTTTTTTTTTTGCTTGGACATAGGAATATATTGTGTTCTATTTTGAGGAGGAAAAGTTAGGTTATCCACTGCAAATTGCTGTGTCTCTAGTGTGTGTGGGATAAAGATAAAAGATTTGATAACTGGACCCTCAAATCCATGTAGCTAGATGTCAGAATGGTCTCAGTTTCTAGATGTTCTTGGACTGGTTTTACTTAATGGTTAAGCTGATAGTTTATTACAGAAGTTAATGTTTTGGTAGAGAAATTTATGACATAAAACAGGCTAAAACAGGATTTTTTTGTAACAGGACTTTTCCATTACAGTGGTCTGGGTTATATTTATTTCAAGAGATATAATCTGATGTAATTCACAGTACTGAAATGCAAAGCTGATAATTGAAAAGTAGGGGACAAGCATTCAACAACTAGCTGCACATAAAAGATTTCACAATAAACAGTTTCTATAATTTTAAAACTAATAAGAAAATAGATCTAAGGCTAAAATAGATAGGTCATGAGTTTGGATGGCTGTCTAGAAAGATCTTCCTAGATGGATCCTAATAGAAGCAGGCATCCTGTATTCATTCCCTTAATCTGAGGTAGTGTATTCCAAGGTGTATGGTGCTGGCCATGCTTGCAAGGAATGAGCAAGGTACCAAACCACAGAATCTGAAGCACCTTTGAACAATAGTTGGTAACCTAAAGCTGTTAGGCCTGCCATGTGCCCAGTGTAAGGTACCAGCCTGCTCAGGACCCTGGGGTATGAGACAGCAGAAGGAGGCTCTGAGCATTCTGCCAGCTGCTGCTTTCTTTCTCGCCCAGCCCTCCTGAGGGGCAGGGCCTGTCTCTGGTAGTTTGAAATGTTAAGTGTTGCTGCTGTGCCTGTGTGATGGTCAGCACACAGAAGTTGGTGACAAAAGGCAGGATTCCTGACATCCATATGGGATGGTAGAAGGGTGCGCCTCCTGCAGCTGAGCAAGGTAAGGGCCATAGCAGGTTGGACTTCATCCCAAATGTACTTGCAGTGCTGGAAAGAAAGTTGTGAAGAGTTCCCCAAAGGTAGCAGCTGTAGCTATGTTGAATCCCAGCACTGTGTGCCAAAAAACCAGTGTGCATAGCTGTGTTGTGCAGGACATCCTGACTTAGCACAGTCCAGATCGCTGTCTTACGGTTGTGCCTTGCTGGAGCTGTACCAAAATGGGGATGGTAGCCAAGTGGCAGATGTACCTGTAAGTGTTCTCTTTCCATTGCTATGAAATCACAAGTCTTTGGAAAGGACATAATGTAGGAAAATGGCTGCTGTCTAAGTGCTGGCTACAATTAAGGTGCATTGTTGTAGGTATGCAGCAGCTGCAGGGTCAGTAGGCTTGAGGCTTTTATACTTGGTACTATTAGTTTGCATCTATATTACAGAATGTAGTGGAAGTGAATTCCCCCTGGTTCTACCTTTTTTCTTGGGGGATGTGTATGCTATAGTAGCTATAGTAAGGGACATGCTAAGGTCACCACAGGGAGGATTTCTGTACTTACTAATTTCAGACTCTAAGCCTTTCCAGATATTCTCATGGGCTGAAATAGCCCATTTCTGATGTCCACTGACAAATTATCCTGTAATAAAAAGAGCAAAAAAGCAAAAGCCAACCTTTTGAGATTTTAAGACATATCTTCCCAGTTGTGGTCTACCAAAATGATCCCTTTGCTCAACACAAACATCTGTGACAAGGATTGTGAAGTTGAACTGGTGCCTGTCCTCACTATGTCTGCTCAGAAGGAGAAGTACCCATTAATTTGAAACGAAGATTATTAAAAGCTGGGAACGTGTTTGTGGGAGGCTGATTTACCGGTTCCTTCTCACGCGAGCCTGTGTCCTGGCTCTAGGAGCAGGGTGGGCTGCCTGGAGGGCCCGGGCAGTGCTCGGCGATGCGCCGCGGCCGCAGGTGCCGTTTTCCGGGGAGCGGGCGCCGCTGCCCCGCCGGCCCCGGCCCGGCCCGGCCCGGCCCGCACGGCGGCAGTTGGAGCCTCGGGGCGGTTCCGCCCGGGCCGGGCCCTGCCAGGTTCCATCCCCCCTCGGGCGGGGTCGGCCGGTGCCGGCGGCCGCGATGGCGGCGCTGCCGGGGCTCCTGCTGCTGCTGCTGGGCGTGGCGGGGTGCCCCGGGGCCCGGGGGGCCCGGCCCGCGGAGCCGCGCGCCGCGTGGGTGACGGTGCCGCGGCAGCTGAGCCCCCGGGCCGGCGACGACGCCCCGACCCTTTCCTACTGGCTGAACGTGGCGGGGCGGCCGCGGGTGCTGCGCCTGCAGCCCAGGAGGGGCCTGGTCTCCCGCCCCTTCACCCTGGTCACCTACGGCCGGGACGGGACCCGCCGGGAGGAGCACCCCTTGGTGCGCGACAACTGCTTCTACCAGGGCGTCGTGCTGGGCAGCCTCGGCTCCCTGGTGGCTCTCAGCACCTGCGGCAGGGGCCTTCAAGGCGTGCTCTGGGTGGAGAATGATACCTACCAGATCGAGCCCGTCCCCAATGATCCGGCCTTTCGGCACATTCTCTACCGCATGGAGGAGGCCAACAGCCCCGAGGGACCCGGCTGCGGACTGACGCCGGAGGTGCTGCAGCAACAAAAAGCTGTGCTGCCGTGGTTCAAGGCTCCCAAGGCAGGGGAGGAGAACGAATGGCTGGAGTACTGGTGGACACACATCAGGTATGTGAAGTTGGTAGTGGTCGTGGATCACGTGCGGTTTGTGAAGTCAGGCAGGAACAAAGCCGAAGTCTTGAAGACTGTCATGCAAATCATCAATGTTGGGGACACTATGTACAAGCAGCTTTCTGTCCGGCTGTTTCTTATAGGACTAGAGATCTGGACTGAAAGTAACTTTATAAATATTACTCACTCTATTGCCAATGTACTTACTGACTTCAACAAGTGGAGAAAGGCAAACCTGTACCCTCGTATGTACCACGATGTTGCTCACTTATTTGCATTTCAGTGGTTTGGAAGCCACCTGGGACTGGCATTTATAGGGACAGTGTGTGATAAGCACTGGTCATCGGCTGTTATTTCCCTCACGGAGAGAAAGCTGTCTGGAGTTTATGTCACATTTGCCCATGAGCTGGGCCATAATCTTGGGATGAACCATGATAAACCGGAATGTAAATGCAAACGCAAGAAGTGCATTATGTATGAAAGCAATTCTGAAACTGACCTGTTCAGTGAGTGCAGTTACAAGGAGTTCTTTGAGCTGGTTGTAAATGGTGCTCCGTGCCTTCGTCAACCACCAGCACCTGGCAGTTACTACACGGACAAACGTGAATACTGTGGGAATGAGATAGTAGAAAGTGGAGAGGAATGTGACTGTGGTTCAGCAGCAAGCTGCAGAAGGGATCCTTGTTGCCGCGCAAACTGTACATTTACTGCAGGTTCAGCCTGCGCGTCTGGAAAATGCTGCAAGAACTGTAGGATCCTTCCAGCAGGAACAGTCTGCAGAGCAAGTACTGGCAGCTGTGACCTGCCAGAGTATTGCAATGGGACTTCCCCTCAGTGCCCACTGGATGTATACCTACAAGATGGAGCCCCTTGCAAAGATGGGATCTATTGCTATCAAGGAAAATGTTCTTCCCACAGTAAACAGTGCCAGCATCTCTTTGGCAAACAAGCCAAGGTTGCCCCTTTAGATTGCTTCAAAGCAGTGAATACTCTAGGTGACCGGTTCGGGAATTGTGGTATTCGTAACAACGTCCAATTTACAAAATGCAGTACTCAGAATGTCTTATGTGGTAGGATTCAGTGTGAAAACATAGTCAAAATACCTTCCTTGGAGAACCACGTAACGCTAGTCCAAACTCCTGTTCGAGATGCAAATTGTTGGGGTCTTGACTATCACATAGGGATACCGAGAGCAGATGTGGGAGCTGTGGAAGATGGCACACCATGTGGTAGTGACATGCTTTGTATCAACAGGACGTGTATGAGTGTATCAGTGCTGAACTACGACTGCAACATGACAAAGTGTCACGACAGAGGAGTGTGTAACAATCGTAAGAACTGTCACTGTGAGTATGGCTGGGCTCCTCCATTTTGTGAATTGAAAGGATTTGGAGGTAGCATTGACAGTGGACCCCCTCCAGCCACGAGGGTTTCTAAGAGAGCAAAAGTAAGACTAGCATTCTTTGTTTTGTTCTCTATGTTTATTGTTGGAGTAGCCCTTTTCATCTGTTGTAGAAAAGCAATAGAGGGATGGTTTAAGAAAAAGGCCCGTTCCCGTAGAAGACTGCCATTGTGTCAAAAACAGAAAAAACGAGAAGTTCATAAAGGAAAGAGACGGCCAAAATCCACCAAAAGGAAAAAAGTGGATGGTTTTGAGGAGAGACGGCCAAAATCCACCAAAAAGAAAAAAGTGGATGGTTTTGAGGAGAGACGGCCAAAATCCACCAAAAAGAAAAAAGTGGATGGTTTTGAGGAAATCCAATTTAGCAGAGCCATCTGATAACTCATCAAAATAATTCAACAGGTTCTGAACAGCTCTAATCTCATGTGATATCATTAAATGCAGAGTAAATGTCACCTCTATATTTTCTTTTAAGTTATTAAATGCAGGCAGTAAGGCATGCTGTTCTTTGTACCCTGAGCTCTTAAACTGATGTAATTAAGTAAACTGCAGGTATTGTATTTATGCTTCATATCTACAGTTTAAAAATGCAAACTTCTTAAAACAGGTCTAGATAAATTACTTGCTTCAATTTCCTCCTTCACCTAATGTTTTCTTCAATTCATTGAGAGATGTTTGTGAACATCTTCTGACATTCATTAACAACCAAAGAGAAAAAATTGCACTTGCAGTCTCCACTGGGTTCCTTCCAGGCAAACCATTCTCTGTCTCTGTGATGTAATTCACATGGGTGACACACAAACCTAAGTCCTCAACTTAGGGTGAACACTACTCAGCAACAACAACAAAATCTATCACACAAACAGGCAAGGAGCAGGTATTGCAGTGAGATACAGGTGTCTGTTTCAACTAGTGCTTCCAGCTATTTACAGGGAGCAGCCCTTCAGGAGGGAGGTAGACTGTAGGGAACAGGTTCTTCTTCCTTTTGTGAAAGAGTAGAAAAGGATTATCCAGATCACAACCAATAAGCATTGCATTTCTGAACTGTAATACATATGTCAGCAGTGTAGTGACACCAAATCTGGCATTTCACAAGAACAAACTGGTTTTATTTCCTGGAAATTTTCCAGTGTCTTGACTGCTGGCTGCTTCTGAGAAGTGCTGTGTATTTTATTGTCACTAAGAGGAGCTGTCTGTGGTGTTCCCCAAATTAATTTAATTTCTAAAATATTTGGAACTAGTCTGCAAGTCCGCCCTACCTAGAATTCCTGCAATATTTGATAGGTGCTTCATCTGACTATCTCAGGGGGTTTCTTTTGGCTTACTCTGTGATTTTTTCTTCAGCTATAACTGAATGTGTCCTTGCAGCTCTATAGAGTGCCACACAGAAGCACTGTAATTTTAATTTTTTTAACAAAACGTAAAATATGTCTAACTTCTGAAAAATATTAGGGACATGGAAATACCATTCAATAAATTTTATTATTTATTATTATTTTTTTTACAGCAGTAACTAGACCGTTCTATCAGATCAGCATAAAGAGCAGTCTGTAGTCCAGATCACAGTGAAAACTTTTTTTAAAGGTGTTTCAGGATAAAGGGCTATATTGTACTTGTCCGCTAACAAAAGAATTATTTGTATTTAGAAAGTAAAGAGCACACCTTTAGCAAACATTCTGTAAAGGCAGGATAAGTACCCCAACACTAGGGAACATTTGGGAAGAAAGATGTTGGTGACTGCAAATTATGATGGTCAGCTCTTGCTGCCTCCCAAATATATAATTTATGTTTTTAGAATATGCATTTTCCTGTAATTTTATGTGTATTTTTTTTGTGCCCTGTATCCAAAAAGGGCCGATTGCATTATGATGGGATGTGAAATACAAAGCTCGTGATTCACAGTTTTTCACAGCTTTTTGTCTAGAGCAAATGGGTCCTTAAATAGTTACCTATGCTGTCTGCAGAAATGAGGTAACACATTGTTTGTTTAGGCTGTGCTTATTGCCATGATAGAGCATGGATGGTTTTGATTAGATGATGAAAACTTAATCCTGCATTTTTGTCAAAAGGCAAGATACCTGCCCCTTGACTAACACCACAGATTTATTCCTCATAACCAGAGACCTTCTTCGGGGGGGGTGGGGGGAGTGGGAGGGGTGTCCTCTGAGAAATAACAGTTGTAAATCAGGTATTGCAAACAAGGGCTAGGAGACAGACAAGGGAGATGTGGCTTAATTGAAAGATGGAGATAAAAAGTAACAAATGCACTACACTCAGCACCTTCCAACTATCTATGCACAACTAGTACCTACCAAGACTTCTTTAATTTTGCTTTTTAAATACAAAAAGAGTGGCAGAAGTGTCAGGTTGCCACCTTGATGGCCTGCCATTGTTGATCAATAATATACTGTAAATTGCTAGGTATAGATCTATGCCGAGACAGAGAAACAGCAGAGTCAGGGAGTTTTTGTTTACAGCCCTGCATACTGAAGAGACAGATGTAAATGAAAGCACGATTTTGGCTAGAAAGTTTACTTGCAAATGCAGTTTTGGGAAAGATAAAGTAATAAAATGCTGAAGCTCTGTTTTTCTCTATGCTTAGAGATTGCTCTGAAAAACCAGGACTTAATTGGGAGGAGGCTTTCAGTGTATTTTGCATAGGAGTATTTCTGTATACTTTTCTCCCATTTCTTCTTGGGCCATATGAGCAAGACAAACATGTATCTCAACAAATCTAGTCTGTGTTTTATAAAATGTGTGAGCTCCCTTTCTGAGGTGTTCTCCTTGAAAATATTGTTGTTTCTGATTTCAACACAGCAATGAAAAACTTGATGTTTCTGGTGGTTTGTTAGAAATGTACCACTACTGTGAAGGTGCTATGAAGGTGCAAGTCCAAGTTCAGTCCTAGTCTCTCTGGTTTCCCTTTTTTTCCCCTCCTGGTTCTAACTGCATTTTAAAATGCTTTAAATGAATGAGAGAACTTGGTTAATATGTAAGTCACTTGTACACAAAGAGGCAATTTGCAAATGTTGCTCACCATCTCCCAAGAGATGTGGGTCACTGTGGTACATGAAATGGTGCTGGAGGAAATAAGAAGACACAGCCTGGACTAATGGAACCCCATCACACGGGAGGGTGGAGCTAGATAATCTTAAAGGTCCCTTCCAAACCAAACTGTTCTCTGATTCTGTGAAATGGTCTGTGCCAGTGCAGTAAGGGTATTGTCTTAGGTGGCTGTTAATATGTGGCAGGCCCGTCATCAGAGGTGAAGCCTGGGGCTGCCAAGGACTAAGTTACAATATACCCATGTTTTGTGTTTGAAATCTCTTCCTGGCTAAAGAAAACTCCTAAAAACACTAAATATTGCAGTTATCTCAGATCAAGGTAAAACTGTTTTTGTTTTTTTTTTTTTTTCTAAGCCAAGACTGTCATTTCTAAAATACATTAAATTGCTGCTAAGGAATACTGTATATCTTGAAGGGAGTTTGCCAAGTACCTCACAGCTGCTTGCTCACTTTCCTCCCACCCCTCCCAGTGGGAAGGTGATTCAGAAAGAAAAACCTTGTGGGTTGAGATAAAAACAGTTTAATAATTGAAACAACTAAAATATAATAACGTTAATAATAATAACTGAGACTCGAGAGTAACAGAACAGTTACAGATAACTTCCCCAGCTTTTATATACTGGACATGACATTCTGTGGTATGGAATATTCCTTAGTCCAGTTTAGATCACCTCTCCTGGCCAAGCTCCCTCCCAGCTTTAGTGCACCTCCTCGCTGGCGGAGTATGAGACACTGAAAAGTCCTCAACTTAGGGTGAACACTACTTAGCAACAACAACAAAGTCTATCACATGAGTCATGGTTTTGCTTATCATTGCAAGTGTAATTGAACCTTGAATGCTTGTCTCCCACCTCTGAAGCAGGTGTCTAACACTCAGTTTAAGACTAAGCATTAACGTTGTCACAGAGTTATCCCAGGTTATCTCTCCCTATTAAATTCAGGAATCCAAAAGTGCAGATAATCTTGGAACAAATGCAATTAAAAACATCTGTTATGTTTACTGCAATACCAAACAAACAAAATGGTAGTGTAACATTGAAGTGTAACCAGATAAGCTGGTCTTCATTTTCGTCAGAGCAGTTCCTGCAGCATGGAGATGTGGCTGTCCACTTAGTGCCAAGTAGTCAGGTGGTACAACTGAATCAGGCCTCTTCATTGTTCCCTGTTGTCATTGTCTGTATTGACACTAGTAGCATGTGCTGAAATAGATAAGGATAAATTTTTCCTTGCTATTTCCCGATAATCTCTTGGTTCAATAAACCCTGAGGTACAGAGTCCCATTTTCAAGTGGCTCCTCTGATACACAGCAAGTTAAACTACTTTGCCCTTTATTGCTAGGTAATTATCTGTTCCATAGAGTTCTAAGGAAATTTCTCAAATCCTCAGACCAAACACCTTCTACAGGACCTAGTTAAGTATTTCTTGCCCCAGCAGCGGCATGGTGTCCATGCACCGTTTGTGTTTCTGAATCTAGATCACTTTATTGCACTGCAGGGTGACTCGGCGTTGGCATGGATGCTCTCTGTGCTGCTGTACTGGGCTTTTGCTCCTGCCCAGCACGGTCGATCTGTTTTTCAGTTCGCTGCGAGGACAGTTAGAAGGGCTGGGAACAGATCATACATCTCCCTTCTTCTCTCCTACGCCTACCCCAGACAACTATGGCCTACTCCTGCCTAAGGAAACCAGCTCCAGCCTGGGCAGCAAGGCAGGGCCAGGCACAGATGCCGCGGGGGGGCAGGAGGACGCGGTGCTGGGTTCCCCTGGGCACTCTGCTCTTCCGCCTCTGCGGTGAGCGCCGCTGGCAGCCCCGGGCGCCGGCGGGAGCAGCCCCGTCCCGCGGGGACTACAACTCCCAGCGCTCCGCGGCGCGGCCCGGCGGCGGCCGAGGAGGCGAGAGCGGCTGCCTGGGGAGCCGAGTTCTCCTTCAGGCCGCAGTATGAACGGCAGCGTGGCGGGCGGCGGCTACGCCGAGGAGATCATCAGCCTCACCCGCAGACCCTCAGGTACGGCGAGGGCGGCCTCTCCGCGCCGGGTCCGCGGCTCCACCCGGGCCGGGGCAGCCGCGCCGAGGCCTGCGCTGCCCCCGGGGAGGCCGGAGCGGAAGCGCGGGGTGGCGGCGGCCGGCGGGGCGGCCGTGGCGGGCACCGGGGCGGCGGAGGGAGGGTCCCGGCGCCGAGGATAGAAGCGCAGCGCCCAGAGGTGCCGGACCCAGGGGCCTCCCCCTGGAAATAGCCGTGGCGGATACGCTGCTTTAGGAAAAGCTCGTGCCCTGCGTGAGGGTGAGCTGGCAGGGTCAGGGTCTTTCCTCTGCTGGAGCTCCGGTAGAGGCTGGTGTCCCTTCGGACAACTCGCCTCTGGTTTCGTCTCTGTTTTTGACTCTGGTTTTCCCAGGGAGTTGCCACCTCCGGTGGAGCTGTCGCTCGCAAGTGAGGCGGCAGCCGCTGAGCGCCCAGCCGCGCTGGACACCCTGAGTCAGGGGCCATCTGAAAATCATGTGCCCAAGTGGCCGTCCCCTGTACTGTCAGCCTGGCGCTCATTGTGCAGCCTGCCTTGGGAGGCTTTGGGGTGGTGAGAGAGAGGAGCATAGCACAGCTCTCAAGGAAGAGCAAACGGCAGTTCGTGGGGCATTTTTTGGCTTTGCTTTTCACGTCTCAACAGCAGGTGCGCTCATGGAAACCTTACATTTTTACAGGATTTATGGTGCCATTCAAATTACACTTTCAGAAGTGAGGCAAGTTAGCATGAAATATACAGCTCTGGAGCAAAAGGCTGGCTATAGAGAATGGCAGGCTCCAGAAGGGCTTTTGGAGCTAGAGTTGTACTTAGGTGTGTGAGGCTTTCTCTTTAACTAAAACGAGCAGGAATGAAAACGTGGCAGCCCTTCTGTCCTGCATAACTGCTGGGTGCAGCTGCTGATCAGCCTTGGCTCCAGGGGCTCCCCAGAGACCCCAGCACCCACGTTGTGGCGTGTTGGCATTTCTCTGGGGTGGAGGTAGGTCCCGTGCAGGGCTGGTGTTGGTCCTGGCCCTCATGCTGGTGATCAGAACCCAGAGGGTGTGAGCCCAGGGAGCAGCCCTTTGCCTTCCCTGCTCGCCAGATCGGCCTCTGGTCTGAAAGCTGTGTAGCCCTACCGGCATAGCCATGAGCTTAAGCTAATGAAGCTGTGCTTGTCAGGGAAAACTGTGCCAAATGAAGCTGATTCTGATGGGAAGGCTGTTTCCATACATCCGGGGCGCTAAAATTTTAAGGAAGGTGTGAGGGAATGTTAAAGGACAGAGTTGAGAATGGTCTTGAATGTGACCGCTGTGATTTCAGACAAATGAGCAGCATTTGTCCAGTCATTTTGATGGGCTGTGCATCTTTAGATTTAGGTTTCTAACTATGTTACTTGATTTGAAGGTCCTACAGCCCCTTATGGTCTCAATGCACTTGCCATGTGAATTATTATTCATTTCTAATGAAGGAACAGAACACTGTTATCTGTGAAGTATTGGATACTGTAATCTTTTGGAGTTTTGACTGCAACTTTTAAAATAGGTCTGATGCTAAACATCTCTGGCAAAAGTTTGCATTGGTTGTGAATGTACTTCCAGTGTCAGGACAGTATCTTTGTCTCTTTTTCAAATTTACTTGTGTTCAGTCTCTCATCATGGCTGTCCTGATTTTTAAGGCATTTTTGAGGGACCTTTTCCCTTCAGAGGGGATAAGTGAGGCATAGGGAGGTCTGCAGCCTCAGGGGGGGTCAGAAGTTTAGCCCAGAGCTTGCTTTTAAAGCTCTGCTGTTCTGCTTCTGCTCCCTTGTAGACAAGAGATTTGGTGCTATGTGCTCTCTCCCCTTGCTCCTTTTCTTCCAGCTGTGTTGTGTCCCTTTCTGTGGCTGCATGAACTGGAAGGGAGAGAATAGCAAAGAGCTTGAGGATTGATAGGGAAGATATTTTTAGGCAGAGTGGAAGTCTGAGTGCTGGAAAGAAAAGACAGTGAAAAAGCCCTGTGAATACTTAACTTGGTCTAGCATGAACTGCTGCCTCTTTGTCACGAAGATCTGCCTCTGCTGATGAAAGCTGTGACTCTTGATTATTTTACCAGTCATGGGTAAAAAGTTGCAAAATGTATACTTTTTTCATATATATATATATATATATATATATATATATATATACACCTAATTTAGGGGTTTTATATATGAGAGAATCAATGTGTTCTGAGATTCTGATTCCTTCATTCCGGCATTTTCATAAGTGTTGATTAAACCTTTTACTTTTTGTAGTATTGATTTCCCCCTTTCCTAAGTTACTTGTTTTATGGCAAATAGTTTTTAGGAGTGTGGGTTTTTAATTTTTTTTCTTTTCATTTTCTGTTGAAAGATGTATTACTGTGCACAACGGCCCTTCTTGGAATAGATACTATTCTAGTTGAAATGTTAGTATTTCTTCAATTTTCTCTCACTTTCATTTTTTCCTCACTTGTCTGAAGATGCCAGGAGGAGAAGGGAAAAAAGGTGTGGCAAAATTGCTGCTAATATTTCTTTACTTCCCGGCTGTAGATGCACACTTAAAATACCATGACTCATTTTGTAAATGCTTTGATCTCCTGTGACTAATTTAAAAAGCTCCTTCCCAGCAGGCGTGAGGTGGTTTTACTTTCATTTGAAACTCTTCTTCCCAAGGTTTCCAGTCCCAACTTTGAGAGAAAATGAGAAAGAAAACGAAAACAAATAAATCAGTCTGGCTGAACGTGGGCAGAACTTGCCCTCAGCTGTTCTTGACAATAGCTTTTGGATGACTGGTTTATGTCAGAAAAAAAAAAAAAAAAGTTGTTTTTTTCCCATTTACTTTGATTGCATATTTGACTTTTTTTTTCTTTTTCCTTGGCTTTTCTTTCTTTTTTCATTGCAAACCTCATAGGGGACAGGAAAGATTCCTTGTCATGCATTTATATTTAGAGAGAAACTTAGCTGCATATACAGTGGGGAATGGGCTCTTGTAATCTTTGGGTTTCCAGACTTTAAATTCAATTTGTTCTTCTGGGTTTCAGTGAAACAAGAAGTCTTAATTTTAATCCAGAAGCTGGATCCAGCTAGATATCTGTAACTGAGGCTTCCTTTAAAGAATAATACAAAATGGCAAAAATGTGAAGTGGACATCAGTTCTAATAAATGTATGTGTATTCCTTTGTGTTTTGCATTAAATCTGCAAACTTTGTCTTTATTTCCTATCATGTTTGAATTCATGAAACAGAACAAAGTTATTGTCTATAATTTGAAGTACAATTTCATGTATTCTTGGAGACAAAGCACACCGTTTCCAGCTCCTGAGATGTGGAAGGGGAGCCTTCTGAGCTCTAGGTGCCCTCAAGCTGGTAGCACAGTTCTCCTTGCCTGTTTCCTCATCTGTAGACAGGGTCTAATGCTCCTCACCTTTCCTTACCCTGTTTCCCAGCTCACAAAACACTTGTCAGAGGTGATTTCTTGTAGCTCAGAAGTAGTGATTTGCTATAACCTCATGTGAAGTGCAGAACACTTTCCTTTTCTTTCATGTTGTGCTGAAGAATTGTATTCCTGCTGAGGGCTGAGTCAGCCCTCAGAAATGATGGCATGGCCCTCAGTATTCCCCAGCACCCACCTGAAACAGCTCACAGATGTTTTGTGTAATGAAGCGTCTGGGGTCCTCAGGCATTTAGGGTCTCTCCTCTGCTTTCAGGACCAGTTTCATGAGAATAGTTTTTCTTGACAATGGAAAGGTGGTTGGAAACGATGATGCAGATTTGCGTGCTGTGAGTTTTCCTGTGGTGGACACAGCAAGATAATGTTGGGTGGGTGCAGTCCCCAACAAGCAAGACAGCAAGAATGTTTGAAGCTTGGAGCTTTTTCTCATCAGCTTTCTCTTTGGCTTACCTTAGGGTTGGGCTTCAACATTGTTGGTGGGACAGATCAGCAGTACATTGCCAATGACAACAGCATCTATGTCAGCTGGATCAAAAAGGATGGGGCAGCTTACCTCGATGGCCGGTTACAAGAAGGAGATAAAATTTTAGCGGTAAGCCCTTTCTTCTGTTCTCCCCTGTGTCCTTGATCAGTGATGTGATGTGAGAGGCAGGTTTTCCATCACAGTGCATAGAGAAGAGGGATGTGGTGAGTGAATTAGATGATCCCAAGCAAACTCCACGGAGGGGTTGTCTTGGGGATCTGGGGAGAGCTCTGAGCATTTGGGAGGTGAGAGCCTCTACACATGGGCTTATCGCTTACGCCTTCTTGATTTGCCACAGAAGTGCTCTATGGTGCTGTGCTTGTGTTTCCTCTGTGATTTGCCTCTCTAAGTCTTAGAATCCATCACACCTTCTCTTGCTCACAATGGATTGTTGTTTACACACATATAAATAAAGGTTTTCCACCTCTTCAGTTTCTGTTCTTTGACTGGTAATCCATGATTTCTGATCCTTTTACACAGGGGGATTTTTAGACTATAAAACTTCTAGGCCATAATATTCTTCTCTTCATTTCAGCTCCTCAAAAATAACATAGGCTGCTTCTCCTTTTAGAAAATGGTTTTCAAGTGTTTGATGTTCACACCCACTTGTTCTTCAGATAGCTGGCAATCATGCAAGAAACAAGCTTTACAAAGTGATGGGTGAAGAGGTAGCCTCTCTCAGTATGATACACCACCTTTTTGTACTCCCTAATTTTATTTTACACTTGCTTATTATGTTCCACATGTGATCTTTTTAGCCTCTATAGACTACCTTGCACTAATTGGAGCCTATTATTGATCCAGAAAGTGATATTAAGTTAAACAGAGAATATTCTCTTTTTCCTTGACAGTTTACTATTTACCTACTTGTGTTTGGGGTGTCTGTATTTGAAGAGAGGCACTGGATGTGATCTCAGGGGATACATTTAGGGGTAGTGGGGGTGAAAGTAAAAAATTAGGATGAATTCACTCAGTGAATGAAATCAAGTGGATTATAAAACCTTGTGCCGTGATGTGTTATTTTAAATTAAGAAAAATTTTAACACTTGAAAGTGGATGCCAATAAGTATGTAAGTAATTTTTTGGTTGGTTTTGCTACATCAGTGTGCTTATAAAAGTGTGTTTTCAACACTCTCTCAAACAGAGAGGTTTCAAAGTTACACCAGTAGAGGAAACAAGGGAAGAGACTCAAAATAATAATTTTGCTGTAGCTGCTCTTTTATGTTCATTAGCTGTCAGAATCACACCTTTGATTTGTTTCCAGTAAAGCAACAGCATCAGAACTGTTGTTGTGTGAAAGACACAGCTGTGGTCTTTTATTATTATTTTGCTTCTAGGTAGTTTTTTACCTCTATGTTTTTGCTTGGAGTTTCTCATATTGTGTCTCAACATATAAAAATATATCATAGTATTAACTAATGAATTAATTAGGATTTTCATGATTATAGTATCATGCCTCAAATGCAGAATTTTGTGAAACATTACAATTTTTATGTTTTATATGTTAGCCTGCATCATTAAAAATCTGGGGTTTTTTACCTTCAGCGTCTGGTTCTCCTTTTCCTTTTTTGCTAGATCAATGGCAAGGAGTTGAAGGATTTGCGGCACAAGGATGCTGTGGAGCTGTTCAGGAATGCGGGCTATCACGTGTCTCTGAAAATTCAGCGCAGGGTATGTTTGACTTGTTTCTTAGGGTTATTTCTGGCTCAGTTTGGACTGGTTTCTGTGATTGGTGGCTGATGAATGAAGAAGATGATGATGAAGAGTACTGTGTCCAGAAGCTCAGTGTGATATATGTGCATATAAAAATTTTTCTTAACCTATGACCTTCTCTCATTGCCTCAGCTGTAATTGTCTCTGTATTACTTTGTAACCAATATAACCTTGGTATCATTGAAAAGGTGAATTTGGAGATGTCCCCAGCTCTTTGTTTTGATGGAGTGTGTTGTGTTTGCTCACTGATCTCCTTTCTCAGAGGTAAAGGTTTGTGTGTGAGGACAGAATCTCAAGTTGCCCAGTTTTATTTCAGTGGCCAAAATCTTACTGGAGATAGAACTCCTTTTGTTTCAGAGGCCATCACTCATATAATTGTTGAAATGTGAGCGCAGCCCAACGCTACAAGACAGACATTGAGGTGCTGGAGCATGTCCAGGGAAGAGTAATAAAGCAGATGAAGGATCTGGAGCACAGGTCTGATGAGGAGCAGCTGAGGGAGCTGGGGTGTTTAGCCTGGAGAAAAGGAGGCTCAGGGGGGACCTTATTGCTCTTCACAACTGCCTGAAAGGAGGCTGTAGCCAGGTAGGAGTTGGTCTCTTCTCCCAGGCAACAAGTGGCAGAACAAATGGAGGCATCCTCAAGTTGCACCAGGGGAAGTTCAGATTAGGTATTAGGAATTTTTTCACTGAAAAGGTTGTCAAGCAGTGGAACAGGCTGCTGAGGGAAGTGATTGAGTCACCATCCTTGAAGGCATTTAAAAATGTGCAGATGAGGTGCTTAGTTTAATAGTAAACTTGGCAGTGCTGGGTTAACGGTTGGACTTAGTAATCTTAGAGGTCTTTCCAACATAAATGATTTTACAATTATAGGAAACATGGACTACTATAGTTTAAATATGCTGGCACCATTTTAAATGTAAAAAGAGATCAACCCTTAATCCCCAGCTAGCATGGAAGTCACAAAAGAAACACTGATCTACCAAAAGCATATTGGTGGGGAGAGGTGGCTTGAGAGCCCTTTTCTACTCCCCTAACAAAGGTGTAAGTCTTCTGGACCAGTGTATAAGGCAGGTAAGAAAACCAGAGAGAATTATTGATGTTTTTTCCCTGATAAAGAGAGCAGCAAATGGTGTTGTGGCAAGTGCATCAAGGGGTGACTGGGTATCTGTGTGTCATTTCTTCTGCTGTATGAGGTGTGCTGTGTTCCACTTGAGTCCTAGTTTAGAAAGTGGCGGAGAAACATGAAGGTGCCTGGTAGTGACTGGGCACCCTGCATTTAAGTTCAGTCCATCCTAAGCTGGTTAAACCCTCCCATGTGTGGAGTCTGCAGGTACCTGGGGAAACTGTTTTGAACATTCTTACAGAACCACCTGGTCCAGACACAGAACTGGGGGCTCTCTTGTTATAGGTTCTGACATAAATAACCTTTTTTTTTCCTTGTAGTTGCAGCCACAGAATGGCCCTGTGGGTCATCGAGGAGATGAAGAATCGGGTGGGCTTCCTCTGGCAGCCATCCTTGTGCCAGGCCTGGCGCTTGCTGCGACAGCCGTCTGGATCTTGCTGAGGTATCGACAGCGGATGTGAAGAGTTCACGTCTGGGATATCACTGCCTATTTTACACAGCTATGATGTAATTTAAAGATAGAAAATCAACGATCTTGTCACAGACTGGTGCCAAAAAGGATCACTGCCTATCATCAAAGTTGCTGCTGATGTTCGTATATATTGATTTTCTTGCAGGGTGCATAGAAGCAGAGAGAAAAAAGGGAAGGGAGAGGACTGTGTTTATGTAAAGAGTGGGATAGCTGTATTTTTTGACAAATCTGAGGAGGCTTTGCCATCCTCCTCTATTTTGCACCATGAACTTTCAAACACACTCATCTATTCCACATTTTAAGGTCTAACTTTTGGTTAACGGGAGTGGGAGTTGAGGTGGTTTTAAATCAAAAACATTTTCTAGAGGCTTTGCCTTGTTTCCACAGAATTTTTTCTTGAATCTAATGAATTCTGTTCGAACCATGAATAAAGAGAAGCAATGCAAAGGCTATCTTATTTTTCCCATTGAAGTTTTGTTGGTTGTTGCTAAATAAAGCCTTAAATGTGTGAAATCTGTTCTGTGATTTTGCAGGTAAAATCTTCAGTGTAGCTGCTGATTTAACAGCAATATGCAGTATTGAAGAGGTATTTTGCCAGTTGTGGAAAGATAGAAGATAGCCTGCTGCTAGAAGAAGATTTTGATTGTCAAAATGATGGCTCATTTTTGGGTCAGGGTTATAAGAGAAAGCTTTCCACAAAATGCTAGCATACTGGAGAGAGACAAGCAGGCAACTGAATCACAAGGATAAGCGGTGGCAAGTGATTCAGTCATGCTGAAGCTGCAGAAGAGTCTTTAAATTAGTAGTGAAGCAATAGTTCCTCCATTCATCAGGTGGGTTTAAGTCTGCATCTCTCAGGTTAGAGGTCTGTTTTGGGGGTTATTTTTTGCACAGGGAATACTTCAGATAAAGGTTTTTTTGTAGCAGCTACCTTTCTCTCTGCAGTCAGGAGAATCTTATGATGATTGAAAGAGAGAAGCTGAGAGCAGGCTGGGATTGTCCTGGCTTTTGCTTTTTTGTGAAGAGTTATGTGATGTTCAGGAGATAGGCTGTCAGCTTTAAGCCAGGGTAAAGCTTAGCAGGTAAAACCAGAGGGAAGAGACCTTCCTCTGGAAAGTATATGGCTGAATTTACCTGCAGGGTCTCATCTTCTCACTGTGATTTGAATAGCTTTAAATGCTCCAGCTGATAGGAGCTCTGTGGGGTAAGACCTGTTTCTCTTGTCTCGAAGAAATCAATGTGTTTTGTTGTTTTTGTAAAAGAAAAGCAAAATGCATGATCTGGTCTGTATGATGCCAAAAAAGAGATCACATATGCAATATATGTTTTCAAAGAAAAAGTGGTGTCTTGGTGCTTTACTTATCTCTATTTTCTGTTATTCTCGAAGGACATTGGTGATGTATTTGAAATTCTTGTGTTTACTCAGGGCTGTGTTCCTGCTGTCTGCTGGAGATAGAAGTGGTTATGCTGTTGAACATGGCATTCCTAAATCACCTTGGAGTTTCAGAGCACTTGAATCATGTGAAATCTTGCTTTGGCCTATAGACTGCTCTAGTGTAAGGGGAAGAGGAAACAGGAGGAATTTTGCTCTACATTCTTAGGGGACTTTGGGAACAATATTGATGTTGACTGGTCTGGCCTAAAGCACGCAGTGACTTGCCTTGACCTGCAAAGCAGTTGTGCCTGATAGCAGAAGGGCTGCTGTGTAGACAGGTCTTTGCAGATACAGCATGAACTAGCTAGTTTGTCACCTGCTCTGAATGTTTAGCTGTAGTGTCTGTGTGCAGCACGTGTGTGTATTGAGATGGATGATTGATGCTGTTGTATCACAGCCTTCAGAATAAAGATGCAGACATTAAGAAAATGGCCTGTCTTCTTAGCCTTTGCCTGAGCTGAGTTTCTGTGTTGAGAAGGAGTATGTGGAACAGGCTAGGAGGATTTGTGGAAGGTAATGGTTAGTTTTAGTAATTTCCCATTGAACTAAGAGAAAGCAAAACCTTTGGGATTTTTTGTTTGTTTCTTTAACCTTTCAGCTTTGGGACTTGGATACTGTTCAGACATGATTGCCATCTATATTGCAGGCAGTTTATTAAGGAGGTGGAGGGTTATATCCAATGCTCAGATAATTGACGTGGTTTATTAAAAAAGAAAAGGCCCTTCTGGTGCATAGTGTTCACAGTTATTGAACTGCCACTCAGCAGCTTTTTCAGAAGTCTGGGTAGTAGTTTTTACTCAGGATTTAAACCATCCAGTTTAAAAGTGAGTAACTCCTTTGTGTACCTGCCTGGTACCAAACTATCCCTTTTCCAATCCCCAGCCACCTCTTGTCCCATTTATTGACAAAACCCAAATGGAAAATACCTCAGCCCCAGACTCTCCTGTGAACTGTGGCACATACTACTTTCTTTCAGCAGCTGGACTGTCTCAGTAACTAACCTTTCCATGTTTTCCAAAGTATTTTCTACAGTGTGGTTTCTGAAGCCTTGAGTTTCATATTTGCACTAGATGCTGTATATACATTTTCTATCATTGTAGAAAAAGCAAATTAAAAAAAAAATCTAGTGAGGATAGCTTGTAAATACAAGTGATCAGAGAGAGTTCTACCTTTTGTTCCAACTTAAATTTCTGGGTTTTTTTTTAAAGATAAGTTGAAATCCTGAAGACAAACAAAAAGCATCCTAACTGTAGTTTGTATGTTTTGTTTAAGAACTCATTTGCTAGTAATACTGAAGGCATCTGAAACTTAAATACCCATGTTTCTCTCTCATTCTCATCTGTTCCCTCAAATGTATTGTGAATATGTTGGTCTGCTGAAGAATGGGTTTTCAGGTCCATAATTTAAAGACAAATCTGTCTAGTTTAATTTTCTGTGTATTCTAGGCATTTGCGTTTCGGTCTTCAGAATTGTATGTGCTGCTAATACATATTTTACTAGGGCATAACAGTGAGAAAGAGCAGCCAAACTTGATCTGAAGATTGGTAGATGCACTACTTTTGGCACTTTTTAATTAACACAAACTAGAAAGGAGTGTGTGGGAGGGAGAGGTGTCTGGCTTTCAGTTTGCCTTTAGGTTCCAACAACTGGTTTGTTAGGTTATTCAGTGCTAGATTAAAGAGGCCTCTAAAAACTGATAGGCCCTGCCTTTGAGGCAATTTATGTGTTGTAATTGCCTTACCTCTCACATTATTTTCTAAGAAATGAAGCCAACTGAGCCCTTTCAGATTCTCTGTGTAGGGTACTTTCTTTTAGTAGTTTCTGTGGTTCTGTGTACCCTTTCCTGTTTCTGTATTGCTTTATAAAATCCAGACACCCCAACTATGTGGGAGTCCCACTGCTGACCATGCCAATGCCCCATACTGGGAGTTTTTAATACCATCTTTCTCTGCAAACTTAATTTTGGTTTTTATTATGATATGGATAAGTACAAAGCACATTTAAGCAAACTCCCAAGAGCTTGCTTTTTCCTAACTAGCTTTTATAAGTCTCTTAGGAGTGGCATACAGCTTTGCCCTTCTTCATGTGCTGTCTCAAGTGCCCTAAGGAATCTGTAAAAAATACCATTGCCCCGTGAGGGGTAACTTCTCTTAGTTTATAGGTCCAAAGAGTGATTCCATTTGTTCATAGTGTGACACTGGAAACAAGTGTTAAGTGCCTGTATATTCCAACTTCTAAATCCTTGTCCATATCCAGTGTGGCCTGCCTGGTGTGGGGGAAGGTGTCTGACTCTGCATTTGGTTGAGTGACTGCACCTCCTGTTTGCACTGGCATCGCAAGCCAAGATTACTGTCTCTCTGCCTTGTCTGCTGTATTATTTACCAGTCCACTATCTTTAGCAGTGCTGGTTTTGCCTTCTGCTAGATCATCAACAAAACTCACGAATGGAGTTTGGTACAGGGGCAACTTCCCCCCATGGTTATGAGTTTTCAGTAGCTGTTGGCATCTCCCGATTTTTGGATTCTTTGTTTGTTTAACAGATGCATTTTGATAGCATACGACATTGATTTTTAAAAAATATGTGTATTGTATTTTTCAGCATGTTGCACAGTACTAAGTAGATTATGTCTGAGTGGTAAGTAAACTTTATCTGTTCTCTTGCTGGCAGAAGCTGATACAAGGGTAAGGATTAGGTCAGGTGAGCTTTATGAGCGAGTCTTTTTTCCCATCCTCTTTCCTAATTTATTGATGTGGGCTTTACTTATGGAAGTTATTTTTCTCTACTCATGTTGACGGAAAGAACAAGATAACTTACTAATGGACAGTGTTCCCCGGGCTGGGGGCCTGAAGGAAGGCTTACACAAAGAATTCTGAAGTAGGGCCTTGACCATACCCTTGTTCTCAGGCTTTTCCTCATGACATTTGAGGCAGACTCATGTTACATCCATGCTGTCCTGCATGGTACATGTCATCTCTGGAGCTCTGCTGTCTCTGCCTGTGCAGCTGAGGGGGACTCCAGGCCTTTCAAAGCTTCCTTCAAGACAGGACCACATGCGATGAGAACATACACAGATGATAATGAAGAGCAGTGCTGAGCAGACTCAAAACAGCTTTCCTTGTCGTATTTGACAGCTTTTGTCCTTGCTGCAGCAGCTCTAGCTGATCACGGGCAAACTTCACTGCAGACTCTGTATTTCTTACCTGGCTGCCTAACCCAACTTTCCTAGGGTGAAACTCTCAGTAAGGAAGAGTAACACTGATGTTTATGCAGGGTAATTATTCAACGCAGTGTGTGAATGATAGGAGTTTGTTCACCCAGCTGGTATGCTTGTGTTTGTGTCCAAGACTTCCAGCCATGTTTCCATTTGGTCAAGTTCTGTTTTCTGTCATCTCTCTTTACCACCTCTCAGTGGCCTAGCATTTGTGCCTGGCTTGCATTTTTTTGCCATGACAAAAAGGCAATTGTTACAGAAAAATTGCTGCTTTTGCACAATGTCAGCAAGTGCTGATACTTATTCATTCAACTGGGTTCCCTTAGTTGCTTTGAGCTAGCTATTGGATTTGGCGTCACTTATGCATTTTCTTTTCCACTTGGAACATGAATGTTGGCACTTAATTCTGTGACTGCCCTTGTTCTGTCTGGTTTGTCAAGTGTTGGAGGACAGATCACCAGAACAGGAAGCGTGAGCACGTGTGTGAGGTAGGGGAGGTTGTACTGTTAGAGCAGTAAGAGATTCTGGTCAACACTGAACTGAGCCCAAAGAAGCCCTGAGAGCTTTGCTCCATGGATATGGATGCTAGAAGGAAGTAAGTAGCTTGCTAAGTATCAGTATCTTAAGCAGGGTAGTTTGGTTTCTAGAGCAGTAACAGCTGGACTCCAGTTTTGGGAATGCTTCTGAAGACCTATGTTGATGTCGTGACAACGCACAGCTTCAGGCCTGTCCTTTTTGTCTTTACCACATGTCTGTCTTACATTTCCAAGTTCCTGATCATGAGAGTGCTGGGAAAATGATGTCTGCAGTTGTTAGAGCTTGGCAGTTGACATCAGACCTGTATCCCATTTCCTGCTATGGGTCAGATGTGCAGACAGCTTTTAGAGCTAACCAGCCTGATGACTGTATCCAGCACTTGGGAAGGTGCAGCAGAAGTGCAGTTTATGCTAAGCATGCCATTCTTCTGCTGGGACAGACTATTTCCAGGGAAAGAAGGGAGAAAGAAAGTCCAGCAAAGGCAAGCAGAGTTTTGGAAAGAAAGCTGTTCTTGTGCTGGAGAGCAGGGTTGTCTGTGGATCTGTGGCTAACATCTCTGGGAAAAGTTTTTTGGGGAAATTTAAAGTGGATTAAAAAAAAAAAAAAAGGGCTGAAGAAAACCTGTTTGTCTTTGTTCATAGTGAGTGTGTGAGGGAAGTGTGCTCCTAAAGAAAAGAACATCAGATCTGAAAGAAATGTTGGCTTAATGTGGTTCAGTAGGATTGCTAGGGTTCAAAAGGGGAAGTCAGGGAACACAGCTGGGGCTGGAAGATTTGAACTCAGTGTTTTCTGGGAATGCAGAAGTAGCAGTGTAAGGCATAAACTGCTGTTTTTTCACCTTTGACACAGCTGCCTACTTCAGCTACCCTAAGTAATAATAAGTGCTTGATGAACCACAGAGCTACTCTGGATGTTAATAGCACAAGTAGACTAGAACCTGTTTCCCTGAATCACTGGAAATTTATGGTTCATAGTTTTCAAGGCAGATTGCTGATATTAATTGAAAGATATCAAGTTGTTAAATGGGAAATAGTCTAAGTTAGATGATTCTGTGGTTATTAACATTCATTCATGCAGGAAGAGGTCTGGATCCTTAAGGATGATATTTAAATTTAGAAATTTGAGATCCTAGCAATCTGGTGTTAAGTTGTTAGTATAGAAATTCCCAGGGGAACTAGAGACTGTATGAAAGAATTACTTGCTTAATTAGTGAGATATTTGCTGTCCCACTTAAGTACATAGCCTGTATGGGAGTCCAGATGCCATACATGATATAGTGAGTTCACAGTTACCCCAGATGGTCTTTTGCGCTCATTGCTCCTCAGCATGCTTTAGTAAAGGTATAAATCACTGAAATAATAAAAAAGAATAAGAAAGAGGATAAAATAATTGTAAAATTTAATTCTTTCACTTCCTTCTTTTTAAATATAGCAAGTTAATACAACCTTTCAGAATATGGTTCAGAAATTTAATGATTAAAGGTGAGTAGCAATCCATTAGTATATGGATGTTTTTCTTCTTTCATTGTGTAAATCATACTTTTCAAGAGGGGCTCTAGTGAATGTCAAGAGGACTTAATGCAGTTTTGAGTATGGTCCTTCACAGACTGTTTCAGCTGATGCATAAAGAAGCATGCTGAGCACACATTCTGACAGCAAAGATAATGCCTTGGGCTCTAAAATGCTCTTACACAGGGGGAGTATGCATGTATCCTTGGCTTTGCCATGTTGGGGTTGCATGGGAAGGGAGCAGAAATCAGGTATGAGGTATAGCCAGAAAAGGAACAGAAGCAAGGAGTGGGACACACTGCAGAAACCAAACTCCTTGGCCCCTTCATCCCAATCACTGCAGTTGTGTGGGCCTTCCAACTTCCAGCTGAGCTCTCACATGTCACACGGCTGAATTATGGCAGGAGTGCCACAAAAAGCCAGGTTGTCTGTCAAGCTGGCAGTTGAAGATCACAATTCTGCAAGAAAATGTCAGTCTGGAGTCCTTTTTTCTTAAATTACCTGAATTATTTCCTTAGCAATGGTCCCATTTTTGCCATAAACCATTGGGTAGCACTGTGTAGGTCAAGGATATGGTCAAGGAATCTGATCACATTGTTAATTTTCTTCTAATATTAACTAGAAGAGAGTGTTTGAATCTGTACTGGCTGTACTGAAATTAAACAACACCGTTTTATGAGCTCCATTGCATTTTGCTCAGAGGTTGAAAAACAATGTTAGATGTTCTTGCATGGGTATTTAGACATGCTGGGGTGAGGAGGAGAAAGCCTTCTTCTGTATTCAAGTTCTCTTTGCTTTTCAAGCTTTAATCTTTCCTTGAACTGCTAGTATGTCCCATTTTTGCTACTGGATTTGTTCATAGTGCATAAATACTTCTAAAAATCCTAAACAGGGGAGCACTGATCAGCTGAATATGTGGTTCTGAAGCTGCAGTATGAAGCTGGAAAATAAACCAAACACAATCCTGCACATGGACTTCTGTGGCTGTGGTTATAAAACAAGAAAACTCAGTCAAAATGCTGCTTCAGAGAAAGCACTTTGCTACTGCTCTCTCTAAATGCTGTTTCAGGTGCTGGTGTCAGAACATGTTCAAGGTGAACAGTGCAGTATGGAGATGTGGGCTGGTGTGAAAGGCTCTAATTACAGAAGATGGGCTGGAGAGGGAGAAAGGTTTGGATAATCCTGAGGATTCAACAGTTGCTGCTAAAGGACAAGGTTTGTGCTTCTGTCAATGTCTTGGAAGCATCTGTGCTGATTCTTTGCAGAACAGGTCTTACTTGCCCAAAATGCAGGCATAGTTTTTTGCATAAGACCTTGATTTTGAAGTAGTTAAAATTAAAGGGATTTGTTCTCAAAGGCTTCAACTGACTGAAATAGATTCTAACAGTCATGACATTTAACATTTTAGAGGTGAGATTGTTAGCTGCCCTTTAACAGGGCAACCATTTCTGATGTGGAGCTAAACAGCAAAAGATATAGAGGTTCAACAACTAGCATTGAGAAAAAAAATCCCCAGTGTTAAGCTGGTGTTCCCACCATGACTCCCCTGGCAGTGGGGAGAGGTGGGAGGAGAAAGAGGATGGCAGATCATTGTCAAATGGCTGTTGCTTGTCAAATGCTGATCTATTTTAAAAGCACCGAAATGGAAACTGTGGGACAGGGATGAATTAGCAGGAGGGCAATCCAAGTGTGCCACAAAGCTGTCCTCCTGAGATTTGATTCAGAGAGAAACTCAAATTGCTTGACATGCCTTTTAAAGGTATTCCATGCATCTCCCATATGGATTAACTCTTAAGGTGCTGCAAATAGAATGCTTGCTTTGTGCAACCAGCAGTGATGGCATATTTCTGTCATTCAACAATTGTCCATGTAAATGTTTTGCAATGCATAGTTGCTTTAGCACCCATACTTTTTATGAAGGCATTTGATACACTTAATCTATCTGAACATAGCTAGAAGTGTGTAGCAAAGTATGGATGAAAAGAATGCAATAATACTGTGTAAATACAGAAATGACCCATCTGTACAAACAGTGCCTGTTGAAGATACAGTCACTGAGCATTAGTGATTCATTAGCAATTCTCAACCCATCGATTTCCAAGGTGGCAATATCAAATTAGTGCAATGTTCTTGCTATCTAAATACACATTGATTGTGGTTGTTTTATAGGGAAGGGTCAGACAAATGCTCCTGCAAGTTGGGAAGCACTAATGCTAAGAAGAATGTGGAGCAAAGAAAATGAGAGATTAGTGCAAATGAGACGTTGTGCAGATGGTGAAAGGGCTGAGTCAGACTCGGATGTGCTAATAGCTGTTATTGATGAAGGAACTCTTTCTCAAACAGTTGTTAGTATGGTATATCATTTGGGGACCCGTGTGTTTATACCCAGGCTTTAACAACACAGACTGTTCAAGAGCTGACACTCATAGCCACTTGTTCACAGCTGCTTGCACACATGGCTGCATGGAGATCTTCTCCAGAAAGATGATCTATGCCAGAATTTGGAACTGGTTGTAATGTTTTCCCCTGGCTAAGAGGATACATGTCAGTTACTGAAATAACCTTTAAAAAGCAGGAAGAGAGCAGAGAATAGAGAGCTTTAATATTTCACCCAGCACATCTTTAGCTTTACAAACCATAAGTTTGTAAGTTACATACAGCAGAAGGAAAATCTGTCCATCAGTGGAGTTATCTGAGTCAAAAAGAGGGGATGTTTTTCATGCCTTTCACTTTCACTGCCTAAATGGTTCCTCACTTTTGGAAGAGGCTGCATTGATTCTGCTTCTTTCAGGATGATATTAATGATTTGCATGGAAGGGAGAACTCCAAACAAGGGCACTGCATCCAAATGTCATACAAATTCAAATAGGCATTGCTGGACCAAGTGTTTGTTTGGAGTGGAGACAATGCCATAGCTCTCTAAGCGATAGTTCACAGGCACCAGCTATTTTCTGGGAATCTGATCTTTATCCAAATCCCTGCTGTTTTTTGATTTGCAGATCTTCTGTTGAGGTCCTGTCCTCTCTCTGAATGGAAGAAACCTTCATACAGATGCTTTGTGTCTAGTCAACTATTGCAAAAGGTGCCTCAGATGGTTATAGGAACTCAGGGAAAGGCACAACTGCCCAGTAACCATGATCTGCTCTCAAGTGGAAAGAGATTTGACTATGACCCATAGCAACTGTGGCTGGCTACAAATCCTGATACAATAGCAGCCTTAAAATACTGAAGTCATGTAAGAGTCATCAATGTGAAATATATATTGAGGTGCTCTTTCGCCCATTAGTAGCACAACCTGTAAAAAAACACCATGAAAATCTAGAGCTTTTGGTGGCTTCTTAAGGAAAGACAAACTCCATCTTAGTACCCCTTTCATGAAACTCTGCTTTTCTGACTGTGGAGGAGTTAATTTTTTATCTGAAATGAAAATGAAATTTGGCTACTAGCTTTTCTACCAGGAAAGTGCTCCAGGAAGAAGTATACTTGGCTTCCCAAATGGTTCTTGATTACAACCCTTGCTTCTAAAAGTATAAAACTGCTTTGCATTTTCAGGAAATTAATGAGAAAGCCTTATCAAGCCTCTCGGATATTTGAAAATTTTTTCAGCAGGGAGAGCTAGTGGTTGAACTAGATAGGTGATACTCTCTACTAGACTAGAGGCTTAGCAGAAGGGAAAATTAAGCCACTAACTAGAAAACCTGCTAAGACATTTTTAAATTTTAAGCTAGTCAGGAAAAAGGTATCACCTCCCTATATAAAATCTACATAATGGTATTACTTAAAATACTGTTATTGTATTGCTAGTCTTCTCTTCCAGTTCACAGATTTTAACAAAATACATCCAGGTGTTTAAAAGTTGATGGATCCTGCTGTTGACCTTCTGTCGTTGAGGGAAAATTGTTCATTTATTTCCATTTTTCTGCCCTCAGTCATGAGTTAGAATAATCAAATTTTACTTCTTGCAACTCAAATAAAAATTATTCATTACTGCACTATGAGGAACTTCACTAGATGCCTCAGAAAAATAGGAGTTGTTCCCTTGTTCTTTCCTACTAAATGTTTTATTGATAAAATCAAAGATTTACAATAGAGGATGCTTTTTCTTTGTACCATAATCCTGCAGGGTGTCTTCAGGATTCTGCTTTCTAGGAGCTATTCAGCTGATTTATTAAGAAAGTGAGCAAGGTCTAACTTGCCCAGATTATTATCAGAACCTTTTGAAATTAGGTAAAGCAAGCTTGTTATCTAGTTCTCTGGAAGAGCTGCTGCTCAAATAAGGCTGCATGTTTTTACTGTGTATGTAGTCATTTAAAAGTTCAAAATCTGGACCTCACCCTTTGCTGCACACAGTCCAAATCCTTTTGAGTTGTTAATACCAAAGAACGTGATAATAGAATTTAGAATCTTTGATGTTACCTTCCAATTAAAAAAAACCCCAAACTATTTAAGGTCCTTTTCTCGTCTAGTACAGCAGGTAGTGCTTGTGCTTCCTCCTTGTCTTTTTCAAGGAGTTACCCATATCTCACCCCAACACTCCCTCCCTGAATTGTTCTTCAAGCCCTATCTGCTTGTTCTGTAAGGTTTTTGCTTTCTTCTCCTACTCTCCTGGTTCTTGTGATGTTTCTCCTGGCTCGTCTCTCACTCTCCTGCAGCTCTGTATGTGCAGCCCTCTACCAAAAGCAATGTAGGCATTAGCCCCTTTTCTAGAGTGCCTGAGTGACCCCAAAAATGCCTCTGTGATATACATTCATGTTTGGAGTGCAGACTGCTAAAGCCTTTCAGAGAGCATATTAAATAATTCCTAGCTTTTCTACTAGTTTCAATGTGTACTATGTTGATTATGATAGATTCTTACCAAAGTTCAAGTCAGCTAAACTTCCACACAATGGAGATAGGCTTCAGGGTGCTGATGTGGCTGGTGATGTGTCATTGAATGCAAAGATTGTTCCAAAGAGAAAGCTCCAGTCTCTCCTTCTGCAGGTGAGCTCTGGGTAGAGATTCTTGTTGTTTCACTCCTCCATGAACTTCAGGTTTTCCTATTCCTTCATCACTCAAATTTACCAGAAATGAAAGTAAGATTCTTTCTGCTTACAGTTCTCCAGATTGCTTCCTGTGTCCTTTTGTAACAATTCAGTGTTTTCTATTCTCCTGTCCTCCAGAGCAGAAGCTGATCTTGAGAAATGGTATGATTTTTGGTTGAGATGCTGATGGAGAGCTGTACTAACTCTCTAGTCTTTTTGCTGATACTTTGCAGGTCAGAAGAGTGCCAACCCAAAAGACTGCCTCTGGAAGGAGTGTCTCTTTAAGGGACTCTTCTGGGAAGCTGTCAGTGCTCAGCTCATTGAAGAGTCACAGACTGGGTTGTGCCTCCCACAACTCTGAAGCTGTACAGCGGTCAGAGCCAGTCCTTTAGAGATGGTAGCACTGAGAAAGACTCAGGAAGGAGTGATCTCTTAATATTGCAGTGAAGCAAGTGGAAGATCTCCCAACAGGTAGTGAATTGTTTTCTGGGACAACTTAATAAAGCTATAGTGACCCTGTAGTGTTGAGGGAGTAATACAAGCATCCCTTAGAGATAGTTACCTTATTTCTGTGGAGAACCATGTCATTAGTGGTGTTCTAACAGCTGCTTTCCGTTTCCAGGTTGTTCCACTCTTGCATCTTGTTCAGAACTGAAGATCACTTAAGGATATTGGCAGATAAGTTCTTTTATCCACAAAATGCCCTTTCCTTTCCTTGGCTTTATCTTTCCCTCTTTCAAGCATCAACTGTTATGGCAACAGGAACGTTGGAGGCAAATAAGTAGCTGGCAGTCTTCCTAATGGGCAGAAACATAGGCTGGAATCCCTCCTGAATTCAACAGCACAGTGGTAGAACTGCAGTAGCATTGCTGACAGTGGCATAGAGTGCATTTTGAGCTCAGAGGGTAGCTGGATTTAATGAGGTGAGATACTGCTCGTGCTAAACCTTCTACCAAAGCTGAACAATGTGATGCATGCAAATGCAGAAAACATAATTTAAGGTTTTAAAATGGCTTTCCCTATTTATTTGTTTTTCAGAACAAAATGATAAAATATGGTTTGGGCTGCAAAACATGGTCTGACCTAGTTACTTACTTGTTGATTCTGGAGTACTTTAAGAAGGAAAAAAGAGAGTGGTTGCCTCTCTTAATCTGGTTTTAATGCAATGCCCTTCTTTTAGCCTTGCAGTTTTCCACAAATGAGAGGAAGTGTGTGTGGGTGGGGGGGGGAGGTAGGTTTGACAACTTTGGAATCAAATACTGGTGTTCCAGGGTTTGATTTCCAATATACTTGTATTTAATGCCCTCTGCTTTTGGTGTCTATTGTTGGACCCTTACTCTGCAGACTGTTTTTCTGACATATTTCTGTTATGTTTGAATACATTTTTTTTTTGTCTGCTGAAAGTTTCCTTAGCTCAGACTGTTCCCAGTTAGAGGATAAAAAAGGTCATTTTACAATCAATTTGCCAATAAACTGACAATGTTTGGTAACTTACCTTTATTTGACCACACATTTAAATTATGCAGATTTACTAGGTCTAATGTGACAGATTCATTCTTTATGTGATTGAAAGGCTGAATGTCCATAGTTGTCTGTGAATGGAGGCAAATACTAATTTCTGATCTCAGTCTTACTCTCTTGAACTTTGATTGAAGTGTCAATCCAAACTCCATTGCTTGCCATCATCTGCTTATTAACTTGAAATGAATCCAGAGTTTAAACACTCTCCATGCTTCGGGCAGTTCAAATTTGAATTTCAAGGAGGAGGAATATCTGGAGGTAGGCAGGAGGAAAACCAGTGGGTTTCCTAATTACTAGAAGTGCTTTAATTAAGTGGAGTAGAGCTACACAAATTTGATAATCTGAGTTCCTCTTTAGAATATTGCTGTCTGTTTGGAGATACCTGTACTGGTAGTGGTTCCTTCTCACAGCACCACAGTTGTGAGAGCCATTTTATCCTGTCATTTTTAATGGAAGTTAAACAAGGAGTGATAGTATTTGAAGGCTGTCACTTCTGGCTGACAACTACTTCATCTCCATTTTCATGCAGTCAGCTTTATGCTTTTAAGCATCCCCTGCAAAGGTATATCTTAAATATCTGGACTTCTGCATACCTGTATTATATATGAACTACCTACAAAATCCATTTGTTTGAGAACTATTCAAAAGTCAACATTTAGACAGGTAAGGTATGAGAATGTGTGTCTGGGTCTGTGTTTGGTGGCAGATTTTGGATTTAATCCTAAAATACTTCCCAGGTTGCAGCTATAAACACAACTGCTGTAAGCAGCAGTGGGTATGACCAGCTCAGCATGTGTCAAGCTGTATGGTGGCAAGTGTCAATAGAACAGCTCTTCTGGAGTCACTGCTGTTTTTAGTGCTGGGGCATCCCAGGATACTGCAGCTGCACTAAAAGCCTTACTTTGGCCCCTGCTAGTTTCTACTCCTGGGATCTCTTATTCCCCCCCCCTATGCTGGAATGGCCATCCAATGCTGATGACACCTGGCATCCCTGGATCTTGGTACTCAGCCATCTAGAGGCAGAGCAGAAGGAATTGGAGCCATTACAGCACTCTGGGGTTGGAAGGGTGCAGGAAGCAGGGCTTGGGCTGCCTAGAACCGTGTGGCAGTGAAAAAGTACTGAATTAATTTTGTGTGGTGCTCAGGGCAAGCTGTCGCTGTGCCACAGCTTTTCAGGGATGAAAAGGAGTTACAGTCTTTACAAACTCCTCTAGAAAGTGTAGCAGTGCTGCTCACACAGAGCCAGTGAATTGAAGCCTCCTGTGGGAAGCATGTTTGCAGTGTGGGGATCAGTAGAGGCAGTGACAGGGATCTCCTCTATGGAGCAGCATGTGCACAGTGATGCAGACCTGGCTATGTGACACAGGGGCAGCTGCCCAGGGCTGATTCTGTCCTGCCCCTCGGAATTGTGGCCACATCTGGACTCTGCTACTGCCTGTGAACAGCATGGTGAGTTCAAATAGGCTGGGTAGGCATCAACCAGTGGGCATCAACCAGTGAAAACTGTTGGGAGGCCCAGCAGCAGGGAGAGTAGGGGTATTCCTTCTTTTTATTGTGGGAAGAATCACTAGAAATTCCTTTTTAAAAGCATTATAGGAGCATTTAGGCTTTAGTGACTAGAGGCTTGGCACCACAAGTTCTCATCACTGTGAGAAGTGGTGCCTCTGCACTTTGCAGAATTGGGCTGCACCTCATTATCCACGTTTGACTGGCACTTGAGCTCTTCCTTCTTTCCCTACACCTTGCCTTGCTCACCAAGCATAGTAGGACACTTCCTCTTTCCCCCATGCCATGATTCCCAAACCTGTGAAATTGCTCTTGTTTCTTAGCACTGGAATCTGTTCTACTCCCTATGTCTTTTGGGCCTGATTTTGCTTCTGAGTTCAGCGAGGCTTCTGTCCATATTTTCAATATATTGAGAGAAGGATGTTGTTTTTAAAAAGCAAAGCAACAAACATGAGTTCTGAGCAGGAAATCCCTTTAAAGTGTAATTCATTTAAAGGCAAAGTGCTTTCAAAAACACAGAAAAAAACCTTAAAAAGGAATCCTTTAACTACACAAAGCAAAATTAATTTGACACATTGAATAACATGTTAATAAGCATCTTTAAAATAGATGATGGTTTTGATCTGATTTGTTTTTCAGTCCTGTGGAGACAGCTGATGAATTATATATGGTCATGGCACTTACGAATTGTAAGTCTCCTCACGACTGAAGGCAAATGTCAAAGGCACCATGTGTTTGAAAAAGACATTTTGTTTGGCAGGTAGGCTTATTCAGGAAGCAGGCTTCTGTTTTATACATATTCTGCACTGCTCAATTTGGTGTATCCATTCTTTGAGCACCCATCCTGTAGCTGTCTCGTGTGGCTGAATGCCTCCTCCTCATTAGGTAAATAGTGTTTTCTTTGATAGTGGAGAAGGAAGAAGGTATCATCAGTGAATCCTTTCTCTTTGGCACTCTTCCAGTAAGCAGTAAGCAGAACATGTCTGTCACCTCTGCAGTTTGAGGTGTACTGTGAGCTGGGTTAGAACTGAGTTGCCATAAGGAAAAAACATTTGTGGCCATGTCCTCTCCTGTTGCTGACTTTGTCTTCCTGCCTGAGTGGGAGCAGGTTTCTCCTGCCAGTGCTCAGAGCTCTGGCCTGGCCTTTTTCCAGCAAACAGAATAGACTTCCAACATTCAGGCTGTGCAAAGGACATCTAATGCTAAGCTTATTTTTGCTGATCTTCCAGGGCTTCTCTTAGAGAGGCAAAAGCTTTCCTAGAAGACCTGGCTCTGAAATGGTTCCCTGTGGAGTTTTCATCTGGTCTCTTTTAAGCTCTCACTTCTGTCAGTGCAGAGACCTTGTTCTGGGGATAAATCTAACAACCCTGGTGCTGACTTTTGAGAGCAGAGCAAAGTGTCCTTCCCCTCTACTTCTGAGCAGCAACAGCTGCAGTCTGCAAACTTTGCTCAAAGTGGGTGCTGTTCTTCCCAGGCAGTGTCTGTGTGAATGTGAGCTCATTGAAGGGGAAATGGGAGGATGATTGAGAACAGCATCATGCTTGCAGCACTGATAGTGGAGCACCCCCCAGGAAATAGGTTGTATCCACCAGGAACACAAACCAGAATGTTTCCTGCTGAGCCTATGCATGTTCTCCCTTCACCTGAGAAACTAGTGTAACTCAGTGAGACTGGGAGACTCCAGGTACTAGGACCATCATAACTTTAAGACCTGTGTATTGCTAGTGTTTTAGTGACTCTGCAGGAAGGAACAAAGTATGGTTTGGGCCAGCATGCTGGAAGGATGGGGTTGGTATGAATGAGAGCAAAGGTATTCATTTCTTTATAGATTGACCTAAGCAAGTCAGACACTGGATAGGGCATGATCCTTGGTGATTAAATCTAAATATGAGATTACCAAAGAATTTTGACTCTGTAACTGTTCCAGTAGAACACACATCAAGGAAAAGTAGAGTTGCAAGGTGTGGCAAGCACCTGTACAAATATTGTCCCTAACAGTCTCAAGTGGTTGGAGATGCCATTGTGCACATGTGAAACATGCCTCTGATAGCTGCACCTTGATTCCTGTAGCAGTGTATTCTGTCTCTTGCTCCTAAATCCTCGTCTCTTGTCTACCTGCTCTACCTACAGCCCTGACCACCATTTCTGTGCTGTTGTGGTCCTTAGCCAGTCTCTGTAAACTCAGGCACCCTGCTGGATGGCAGTTTTGAACTATTTCTACTTCTGGTTTTAACTATTTCCTACTTGCTTCTTTCTGGATGCTGCCTCCTCACAGATTCTAGAGCTGTGATGAGACAATACAGGGCAGTTTACAGGGAGCTCTTCAGATTACATTCTGTTGTGATTCTTTAGTTCCTCCAGAAATGATTGATTCCCTCTTGCATTGTAGTCCCGCAGCTCATCTTTCACCAGTGATGAGTGGTGGAGCAAAGTAAGAACAAGGGAGATGGGGATATAGCCCTGATGAAAATGCTGTTGGAATGGAAAGTAGGGTTACTTCTCTGCTGTTACACACCCTATGGATTTTGAAAGACCTCTCATGTGAGAGTTTCCTTTCTACTAGCAATGGGTTTCATAAATGGCTAGTTCAGGTGTTCTGAGTTGACACAGGTGTATCTTGGCAGTAACACAGCTGAACTGGAGCGAAGGATATTGTTGACTGTCCCTCAGCTGCTGGGGTCAGGATGCATTTCTGGGTTAGATAAGTTTAACTGAGTAGCAGGGACAGGAGATGCCACTACACAGATTTTAAGAATTTCATTCAGACCAACAGTTTTTAGAATCTAGCATCTGAATTTCTTTTCTCATACCAGGTAGGTACAAGGGATATGATTAACATAGAGATTTCAAAAGCAATGCACTTCAATATAATGAAAAACACTGACCTGTATTTGATTCCATTTGGGATCTTGGTGACAGCTGCAAATGAGGCCAAGCTGAATTCCTTCAGCATGGCAAGATTTGAAGAGCCCCTCTGGAGTATGCCCAGAATACAAAACATATCCAATACCCCTGCATTATTAGCATGATGTTTCTCTCAGGGGGTGATGTGGGTGTGACTAGGTAGCTAAAGGGGGACTTGTACTGCTTGAATTTCTAAGGATTAATTCATTGAGGCCTTAATGCTTGATGAAGTTGGGATGCTTTTAAGCTGGGGAAGGCAAAAGTTTGATCTCCTGCTGAAATTCCATTTTGCAAGGAGTTCCTTTCTTTGTATTGACAAGAGTTGTTCAACTGCTATGTGTTTTTAGTAAAAACTCTTCTTTTCATCCAAAAGGCTAGTTGTTTGGATCTTTTGCTTGATTGTTGGTTCTCTTTTCCAGGAGACTTTTTTTCCAATGCAGTCTCAGTGGGATTTACCAAAAGAAGCAAATTCCCTTCTCCATTTTTCAGGGAGAGACTCACGGCAGTGAGCAAAGGAATTCTAGCAAACTGTTGCTATATCGGGAATAACAGTGCACTGAACTCTAATCAAAAGTTTGTTATATGTATGTGATATGTACACGTGGATATATACCTATTTGCATATGTCATGAAAGTCTGAGCACCTTTATGGAAAAATGTCCTTGCCAATATTTTTAGTTTCATTAGACTTTCCTTTTCTGTTCTAATGATCCATGTTCCTTTGGGGATAATCAAAATCTGTACCTGTAGCTTTACTCTTCAGTTCGTTTCAGTCTCTATATTATCTTAAACCCGTTGTCTGACTGCTCTCTCCCTCATTCTCTGATGATGTGTTGGGCCTATAATCTCTGAATCCTTGTGTACTGCCATCCCAGAGGGGCCTCTGGAGCATTTCAGATGGTAATTTCAGGACAGGATGGGGAAGGCCTGATGAATCTTAAGCACATGTTTCTCCTTCATTACCCTCTACCCACCCATTTCAGCATATCTTCACATCATGTCTTGAAAAATTGTTTTCCTTTCTTTTGTTTTCCTTTTGTTGAGGCCATACCCTTGGCTTAGTTATTCCACAGCTCTTTCTATGTCAGAAGCATGCCCTTGTGTTACAGCAGAGCCTTGCATAGCTTATTAGTTCTGCTGCTTTGGCACTGGGAGAACACTCTCTTCTTTTTCACTCAGATAGTAAATTTTCCCTTTGGTATAAATAGATTAATTGCAGTCTTTGTTGGTTCCCACTTAGAATTGTGTCCCAGACAAGAGCAGGCTGGTGTGTGTGCCAGCCAGGGTGCTCTAATGGTAGGGCAAATGTGGTGTAGTTCTCATTTGCTCCCCTGACATATCTAAGCTAAAAAAGGGTTTGTGCTGGGCTGCTGCTTCCTGCCAGCCATTTTCATCTTTCTTTTTTAATGCTGAGCAGAAAATGTATAGGACACACCATTTGGGTCTGTTTCACAAAGGACACAGGTGGTGTTGCTGCAGTGCTATAACTAAGCTTTGTAGCTGTTGAAGAGTACCAGTTGCTATTTCCATGGCTACTTGACATATTTGGTTTCTAGATCAACAAGGACTGCCCATTCAACTCAAATGATTTACAACGCAGTTGATTTATTTTCCCACCAATTTTTTTTTTATCACATCTAAAAATAAAAAGCAATTCTGCTAGTAGCCCAGTTAGTTCCCTACCCCTCATCAAATAATAGATAATAAGGATTAAGCAGAGTTCATAGTGCAAATCAAAACAGAGACTGGGAACAGATAAGAAGCTGAGCCTGGTGTGGATGGGTTAAACAAGGGTCAGATTTCAGCTGCTGCCTCTGCCGTATTCCCCTGTCCTTCCCCTTTTCCCATCAGCTTCTCTGTACATCATCTCCCTCTTCTGGCTGTTTCAGGGTTACAGAAGCAGAGGGGCTGCCCTCTGGCCTTGCAGAGATGATGTTGAAATCATCATATCAGCATGAGCTCTTTGGCCAGTATTTCCTCTTGGACTCAAAGATGTCTTATGTGGCAAGAGGAAGCTGGGAGGAAATTAGATAAGACTAGAAAACAGAAGGGATTTTTTTTCATCCTGTTGGTGAGAAAGGACAATGGTGCTGGTTTAGGGGGTAGAGGTGATATGTAGAATCTATTTTTTCTTGCACATTTCTTACCTCTTCTGCCATTCCCCACATCTGGTGGGTGACATTAGGAATTAGAAAGGAAGAGAGGTGCTGGTCTGGGAATTCACAGCCCTCTGACAGGAGACAGGGAGAGGGCTGAGGAGGAGGTTAGTACCTTTCTGCTCCAGTAAGACATATGAAGGACACAAATGCAGTCTGGGTATAACTGGTATCTTTGGAACTTTAGCTTAAGGACAACAGTTTTATCTCTTTAAGTGCAGTGATGCTAAGTTTTTACCAAATATTCGGATGTCACTGCAACAACAGTGCATATGAAATCAAGGTAGCAGGTGTGATGTGCTTTAAGGATCACAGCATTATCCTATTGGAACAGATGAAAGAGCAGATGGCATAATTTAAATTCTCAGGTTCTTTAGACAAGGTCTACTGGAGACTGAAAGGTACAATCCTCATGCCATTGTAAGGCGTGTTATAACATTAGATTTAATATGTGACAATCAAAATATTAGTCATAAAGCAGGAAAGAAAAATTACACTATCAAAGTAGGTGTGTCAAATCTGAGAAGCGGGAAGATTTTTTCTGTCTCAAGCTATTATTGTCCTCCAGTGCTGTGATTTGTATTTACCTCTGTTAGAATACCACTAAGACTGTTTTTTGCTTTTCAGTAAGGAATCATTTTCTAAGTAATAATCATGTAGGAGCTTCTATTCTGGAAACACCTGTCCTTTAAACTAAGATCTTTACCCTAATTCAGAGTTGGAGATTCTTCCTTGCTGGTTTTTTATACATGAGAATTATTTTTGTTATAGAAGGTGGGTGTGATTACTGCTGCGCAAAGATGCCAGTAAGGGCAAGGCAGACACTGTGTGCTTTTTCAAGATGCAGAAAGACAAATGAGATACCTTTGTGGAATAAAATAACCAGAGTCAGGGGATGGAATCAATAGGCAGTAGATTCTAGGAAGGGGCTTGAACAAGGCTAAAGTATGTTGTCTGGGGAAGTCTGAAAATGCAGAGAACTACAGATGCACATGTGTGTGTGTATGGAGCAGGTGAGACAGAAAGAAGGTGTTGGACGTGATGCTGACAGAGCAAAGCACAGGGAGGAGCAAGCCTGCTATGGGGTTTCTTCTTTGTTGGTGGCAATAGACTGTTGTGTATATTTTTCTGAGCCAGCAGGATGATATGTGCATAACATATTTAGTGATAAAATAATTTCTTCTTAATAGGAACATAGATAGTTCTCTTATACTGGTATACTGCTTAGGCAAAGAAGGCAACATAGGAAGAAAAAAGCTCTATAATTTTATTTTTAACTTTATTTTATCTTTTATTAACGTATTTTTTAACCAGAAAGAAGCAAATGTCACTCTCTCTGTTAGATTATGTTATGGCTCTAGGTGGGAGTTTGTGTTCTTTAGTGTTCATGATCTTTATATGAGGAACTGGCAGAACAGGCAAACTCTGGTCTATGTCTGAAGCAATATTGACTGAAGCAGTATTTTATATCCTTACTCCATTACGTCAAGTGAAGTTATGAGGATGAGCAGTGGATTCTTTCCCATTGGCTTTTCATTCCAGCATTGACCTTACAAAATTATGTGCTTAGGCCCATTGCCTTTGATTTCTTCTGTGATTGAAGGTTGAAGAAATCTATGTTAGCTATGGAGCTTGTTGAGAAGATCATCAAATTCACTTAATTAATTCCTATAATAATAAGCTGGTCCATTAGTCTGCAGTGCCACCTAGCCTCCTCATCCTCTGGGGAGCAGGCAGTATGGCTGGAATATTTAGAAAGATAAAAACTACTTGGAAAACATTCATGTAACCATCTTCCCCCCCGTAATTTAAGGATAACTTCTCATCAGAAGATTTTAATCAGCAGTCCGAAAATTGTTTCCCTGATATTAGCCAGTGGCAGAAAAAAACAGGGAGAATTAGAGATTATTTTTCTTCAAAATGTTAGTTCCTTGTTCAATGCAAGTATTACTCATAATTTGTAAGGAAGCAGAAAGCTGGTGCATGACTATTAAATTTTTGAACAGTCTGATTCATCTCAAAATGATTCAGAGACTATTGATAGTAGTCCTGTCAGGAGTTGCCATCTCTGTGATGAAGTTGGAGTGGTTAGTGACATACCACTAGTGCTTTGTGGCATTTCATAGCATTCATGAGTTAAAAATATGCATGGTAATGAAGGCAGCAAATGCAGCTTTGCTGGAATGGTGATATTATCTCTGTCACCTGAAGAAGTCATGTAGATTTGGCTTCTGTCCATGGGTGGGTCACAGGGCAGATTGCTGGGGAGAAAAATGGCCCTGCCTACCCTGTCCATGCATGCCTTCAGGAGCCAGAACTGCTTCTTTTCCAATCTTTTTCATCCCTGATTCTTTACTGGGAGAAAGGAAGTTGGTGTGCTTGTGTTTGGAGAGTGACTACTGCAGCATAGCCATTTGGCTGTGTTTCATGGAAAGCTGTGGTCCTGGAACTGCAGGAAGAGACTGAGACATTAGCAAAGGATGCAGGGTAGGAACAGCTTCCCGAAATCTGGCAGGATGAATTAGGTTAGTGAAGGGTAAGAAACATGTCCTTACATCTGTGAATTCCACCAACTTTGCAGGAGGCCTTTGTGCTTCTCCCAGCCTCTCTGCCCTACCTCCAGTTGAACCTTCTTCATCACTGTTGCAAGACAGAATTGTTTCTCTCACCTTTTAGGTGGCTGGGTTCACATTTTTTTTGCTGTTCAGATGATGATCTGACTTGTGTTACAGGATTGCTGATAAATGTAAAATGGGGAAGATCTATTAAAATAATCAGTTTCTGACCGATACATTCCCATGACATCTGTGATAGCTTCTGTCTTCCTAAATAACAAATGTATTTAATCTGAAGCTTGGGGTTTCAGCAGCTTTGAAGAAACAAACACAGCTTTTTGCTTTGGCACAGTTAAACAGAAACTCCCTTCATTTAGGCTTGTGAGAGATTAGCTGATAGGTCCTTTGTGAAAATCTGCAAATGGTGACTAAGCATGGGGAGAATAGGCAGAAAATGGAAAACATGCACTGCCACAGGCTGCCTTTGTGGAGTGGGCTCATTTGCCATTGCCAAATAAGACCACGGACTAAGCTCAACAAGTGCAGGTGGGATGGGATGGGACACTATTACTGGTTTCCTTTGGTATGGATTTCAGCTTAGATTATAACAGTGCTCAAAACCACTGGTATCTAGAACATGTACCACAGAAGGCTTATATGATAATTTGAGAGTGGGAGTAATGAGAGGAAAAAAATCTACTGAGTTTCATCTCCAAATCCTACTAGATTTTCTTCTTTATCAGCAGACTTTCCTTCACTGTTTAATGATGCTTTTATATATGAGTTTTGTTTGAGAAGGCACTGCAGTGGGTTTTGGTTTGACTGAGCCATTTGAGAAGTGCACACATATCTAATGGTTAGGCACAGCCTGTTTCTCATGTGGATTTCATGAAGGGGTCTGTTAGAGAGCTCTGGGCACATCTTACAGAATTTATTGGGTTAAACAAAACCCCAGCACTAAGCCTTGTAAAGCTGTAAAAAGCTATCCAGATTCGGAGATCAAATGAATCAACTTAAAGGTCTAACACTAAAGCCATACCTTCTTGTTTTTCTGAGGGAATGAGCTGCCCAGTCTCTGTATCTAACCAAACAAGAGATGAAGTATTCCTAGGGAGTTAGAGAGCTACCATTTTTGCTTAGGCATAGATGGATAGTTCACTGTTTAAAAATAACAGGGGTTTTTAAGTGAGGGGTTAGAACTGGTAAAAAAAAAATCAACCAACTAAAGCTGGTCATAGTAGTATGGTGGTAATAGTAGTATTGAAACTATCAAAAGGCACTTGTGGATGCATCTGCTGTGGTGTTTGTTTTATTCTAAAAGCTAAAAGGTTCCTTGTATTGTTGGAATGCTATAACAGCCCCAGAGAATGGCAGCATTCTATTGTATGTGCTGGCTAATCATCCAACATGAGCAGCAAGTAAAATAAGGAAAGGGAATTACATTCTAGTATTCTGAAAAAAACCCCCAGTAACCAACGACAGCAATTTGTGAGGGAATTCATACAATCAAAGAAGACAGTGGAACACCTGTAATTACTAACCACTATTAACAAGCTGTAAAGACTAGCTTTTGCAAATTGCATTTTATCCTACTTTGAACACACAATTTAGAAAAGTAATAGAGAAGGTAAAAATTAGGACCAATTTTGAAACACCTTTTAGTACTTTTTGTGATTTCTTTATTTCCCTTATAAAGGTTTAGGTTCTATGAAAGGACTGAAAAGAGAGGTTTAGGTATAGAAAAAGGAATACCTGAATTCTGTGAATAAGCTGTGATGAGTACATGCATCTCTTTAATTAATGCATCCTGTACCACTAGCTTTGATCATTTTTCTGCAGAATATGATAGCTTGACTGAGAAAGAAACCCTGGACACTAATCAATAGACAGCTTGAAAGTGCTGGAACAGTGTCGCTTAGTAGCTGGGGAGTATGTCAAGGAACAAATGCTGGAGCTTCTGTCTCCTTTTCTGCCGGTTGTCTTCACCCAGTATTAAATGCATAAAATACTTTGGGAATGGAGCCCAGGCCTCTTGAATCCTTTGTTGTGTGGTGAGCAAGAACATAAGGTGTTGTGAGAACATAAGACTAGGTTTCCAGTTCCCTCTAATCTAATTAACAGGTGATTATATAAAAGGCATTCAACGGCCCCAACAGGGTGTTTTTTAAGGAGCTTGGCCTTTTTTTCAAGATTCTGTGTTCAACACAGTAGGATGCATCAGAGCACATCAGGCAGGTTAAGTGATCTGAGGATATTACATGCCACCATGCTGATTCCTGGGTGTCTGTCAGACTGCAGCAGGAGTGAAAAACGACAATGCCTCAGCTGGGGTAGCTCTGGGCAGGCCCAGCAACAGAACAAATATTGTCCTGGTCCAAAGGGGAGGCAGCTTAGACACCTTCAGGGTTAAGCAGACTCCGGGTTTTTGGATCACATCTTATGCTTTCAGTTCCTATCTTCTTTACAAGTGTGGCATTGCACCTCACTTCAGTTCTCTTTGGTCCTGACTATACAGCAGATTATGCAATTTGGCTGAAGTCTGATCACTTTGCTTTCCCATACTGCTATGACATGGGGTTAATGATGGAGCTTTCTCTTGCCATTCACCTGTTACATCTCTTTAATTACCCCTTTTCACTGAGTAGGTGCACTCTTCTCTGTGTTCATATAGTGTCTAGTGCATGGGTCCCTGCCCCCTGCCACAGCTTCTAAACCTTATTATAATATAATGCAAAAAAATAATATGAAGATGCTGCTGTGGAAAAACCCTCTGAAACTAAGTCTGCTTTACTCCCAGAAACAGAGCACAAATTCCTGTGTACTGTCCCTTTTAACTGCATCCATTGGCTCCTTTTGACCCATGATAGTTTGCGCTGTGAATTTTTAATACCAATAATAACAACTACTTCCCTAATCCTTATCATAAGAATGAACAGGAATGTTTGGCATTTTCATCCTGGTTTCCAGGTTTAAAGTCTCTGTGTACATTGCTTGGCTCTCAGTTGATAATGTTGTTTTATGTAAACAGAAGAGATAGTCCTGTGCTCTCCTGGGGCCTCAACATGGCCCAGGAGCACCATTTCAGCCCAGCCTGGGGCCGTAAGTCCCTGCCCCTGTGACATAGAGAGGATCCTGGTCTCCAGCTCTGCTCTGCTGGGCCCAACCCATGGGCTGATGTCCTGGCTTGACCTTAGACCTGTCTTATTCTTATAAACTTGCCTGATGATCTGGACTCATGGCTGAATGTGGTGGCCATCTGCAGGCGTGCCCTGCACACCTTGCCCATGGCCTGTAGGACACAGACCTGGACAGGGCAGAGACCCTGCCCTGTTAGGAGCTGTCAGCCTTCATTACTTCATGACAAAGAGCTTTATATTAAAAAGTTGTGAAATGTAGCTGCCATGAGAAGGGAGATGAAATGTAAAATCAGGATTGACTTAACGAGGAATTCAATGCAAATATTAACTTTGTTTCCCCCTTCTACTAACACACACCTGGCTTTGAGCTACAAATCCCCAGAGTCTTGGATGAAATCTTTTAAATTATTGAAGTGATCCAATTTGAGTGTTGTTCTTTCCCTTTGTGGTGCAATAAGAAGTTAACTATCTCACATGCTGCCTTACACAAGGAAAAAGCGCATTGCTGGCATCCTGTGCTGATTTTCTCTCACCATTTTTTCCCATAGCCTGTACTCAGGTCTGACCAGAATCAGTCAGATCCTTGGTATATGCAAGTGCCTCAGTTAGAAGTGAGATTAATCTCCCTCAAACTCCTTAATCAAAATACCTCCTCTCATACTCCCAGAATAAAGTTACAAAGCTGCAGCACCTGCCCAGGTGATGATTTATTCCTGTAGATGGAAGGCAGGAATTGCAACTCCCTTTTCATTCTCACATACCTTCCACCATTCTCAAGCATCTGAAAAAATACTGTCTGTAGTTTCTCAACAGCCGTTTTATATTTTCTTTAAAAAGGATACTCTTGACTAATGTACTCAGAATGGGATAATAATGACAACTTGACAGCGTAGAAGCACTTTATACAATTCAAAATGACAAGTTGTCAAAAAATATAATGGACAGCCAGGGGTGGTGTACCTGATGTGGAGAGAAGACCATTAAGTGTCTTGAAGTTTAAACTGGACAGCCCTGCTGTGAAACATGCTCGAAAGCCCCATTGTCTGCTGGGTTGCTTCTGAGCCTTTGAAAGTGCATGAGGGTAGATTAAGGAAAGGTGTTAATTTAAACTACAATTCCTGAATAGCACAACACAAGTAGACAAACTAGAAGATAGACCATCACCTCTAATGCAGCCATTATTTCTCAGTTGCACTGTTGTTCTTTTGTTCTTGCCCTCAGTAGAATGTCTCAGCTCTGTTTACAGCACCCAGCAATGCCACTTTTGTGACTGGGACCTGGAGGAGGTGGCTGAAGTTCTCAGCTACTGCCTGTCTTGCTTAATGTACCAGGTAATTCCTTAAGGTTGTACCTGATTCTTGTTTTTTTAGTCCCTATTGGGTAGCAGCAATTTCCTTTTAACCCTTTCCACCTCTTTCTTAATCAAAGAACACATGTAAGACCACATTGTCTCCTCTAGACACTGAGCCTTGAGGATACACACATACTTATACCATAATAGTAAGTGAGGATGACCACAGATATACTCAAATATGTGAATCCCTTTAAAGGGAGTGCTAGGAATGTGAAGAATCTGAGAAAATTTGGGCTTGCAACAGGCTGCTTAAATGTGAATGAAGGTGCTATCTAGCTTTAGGTGTATGTATGGAAAAAATGTGTGTGCTTTGTCCTAAAACTAGCATAAGTGCTTAAAAGAAGAATTCAAAACACAACCCGAAGCTCTAGTTCTAGAGTAGTAAGAAGAATCTCCCTTTCCTCTGTATTTGCAATTAATTTACATTGTAATGTTTTTACAATGCAAGATATAGGCTCTGGTGCCTGTAGGCAGTGAGGCTATCTGTGGGATTGTAGTCATGCTCCTGAAATAGAGCAGTTCACTTTCTCATTTGGTATCAGCCTGAGCTGTTGATGAAACTCTTCAACACAGCCCAAAGCAAACCAAGCCTTGTGAAGAGTTTATGTGACTGTAAAACAACTCATATTAATGAGCTCTTTGAATTCAGACTGATCCCTTCTATCTGGAGCTAGAATAAGTTTTCTAGAATAGAATGGGGTAAAAAAAAGGAATTTCCAAAGGATCACTGAAACACTGATTAGGCTAAGTCACAATGTGGAACAACTTCTTTCTGTGAAGGGGCAGAAAAGGGAGCCTGAAGCAATGATATTTGTAATGTAGTTCTCACAGTTGTTTCGAGTTAGAGGGAGAGAATCCAGGTCTTAATGTGCAAGTGACATTTACTGTCTCTTCTACAGCAAAAGTCCTCTAAATAACAAATGCACATTTACACTGGATTTGATCTCTTGAAGCAATATGATTAGTTTAATGACATGTTTTGGCTTTAATTTCCTCCCTCTTCTATCTCTAAAATTTAGAAGTGGAATTCTGGTCATCTTATCTTTTTTCCCTAGGTGATTAATTTTGTAATGTTTACAGGACAAAACGCTGAAGCTTGTGGCTGCCTGTCACTTTTCCCAAATCCTAAGTATTTATAGATGTCTATCTCTGGAATGTGTATCTGATTTAAGTCTCTAATTCATTTTAGTGAACTCTGAGCACAGCAGTCATTGGAGTTAATTTAGCAAATAAGCATGTGGTTAAGTGTAGGAAGACCTTGTAGTGCTGCTTTTCTTTTCCAGTTACATCAGTCTAATATCAGCTATTCCCTCTCCTTTCAAGTCTCCTTAAAACATCACTATCTCTAGAGCAGGACACATATCCAAAAGTGACAGTCTCAGGGTATCTGTGACAGTTTAGCAGGAGCCTCTGGGTTTCAGTAGGCGGTTTGTCTCACAAGTTAGGGCATGAATGATGCAGCTTAGCCTCTTGCAGAGGAAGATTTCCGTTGCTCCATAGCCTTTAAAATGACAGTGGGGGCTCAGTCCATCCTCTGAGGAGTATCTGGATTCTGAGATAGTAAGGAGGAGGAAGCACCTTTACTCACCTGCACAAACTGCTCCTTCAGACCCAGGCTGCTGAGACGGATGGTTAATGGCACACTTTGAGTTGGTGGGTTGGAGAGCTAGGGATGGGAGGGAAGTCAGGGTGCTGGTGAAGTCCCTGTACCATGTGCATGAAATATTCCAGCCCACCCATGGAATGACTAGTCCAGATGAAATTACTGCACTGGGGTCCCTGCCACGTTGAGTGGCATCATGCCCAAGCCTGAGCTGTGGCTTTGCACTTTCAAAATGCATAGTAGGGCAAAGCAGTTATGGATTTCCTTTGGCAATGTCTGGAGAAAAATTTTATGTCTGACTTTGTTAGGCTGGCACTTAGCTATGCAGGACATGGACTCACTTCCTTTTCCTACTGCCTGCCTTCACTAGAAATTCTCCTGCACACTGTTTAACAAGACTTTTACAAGGCTGCAGCTCTATGGTCTTGTCCTTGCACTCCTGACAAAGGGAGGTGAGCTCTTCTCCGGACGGGATGGTTCCCATGTGGCTGAAGACAGGGCTGAGGCATGCTGGGCTTTGCTGATGTAACGGGCTCCCTGCAATTTTCATTCAGATCTGGTTGGCTGTGAGCTGGCAGAGAGCCTCAGCCTCAGATACGCCTCCAACTCAGATGAGGTCATCCCTGCTTGCTTTTTTTTTTTTTTTTGTTTCCTCTCTCCTGCTTCAGGATTCTGTTGTGTATGAACGTTTAAGGTCAGAGTGCTAATTGCTAATTTCCACACCACTGTAAATCTCTGGGAGCAGGAACTCCCTTGTCTCTCTCCCAGCTGCACTCTTTCCCAGCACCATCACAGACTGCTCTCCCTTTAAACAGAGAGGAGGAGCAAAAGGAACATGAATTTACCGCAGTGCATTTTATAATTGATTCTCGCATCCACGTTAGAGGGGAGTGTTTGCTGGCAAGATATTGCAGAGCTTCACGGTCCTAACACGAGTGTAAAGTAGCTCCGGGAAGAAACTCCAGACCCTGCTGCTGCCAGAAGTGAAACTACTCGCCCTGCCCAGTCTCTTGGTCCCTTCCCCGCCCTCCCACCGCGTTCCGTGCAGCGATGCATCCAGCCAGCAGAGGACGGGGTAGGTTCCCTCGGCTGTCAGTCAGTAGGAGCTGCCCGGTTCGGGACGAGCTGGTCGCGAAATAAGGACTAGCCCCGCGGAGAGCAGAGCACAGAGAGCTGGGGTGTCCAGCCCTGGCCCCCTACCCTGCCCGGAAGCGTCTCCTGCTCGGCGTCTTCCTCCCTCGAGCCCCAGTCCGGTTAATCCCGCCTCATCTCCCGCGAAGAACTGCCTTCTAACTTCGGCGCCGACGCCAGGGCTGCCTGCACGTCGTGGGCAGGATGGGGGTTGCGGCATCCCCCCTCTGCCCCGGGGGCAGCCAGCCCCCTCCTCCTCTTCCTCCCACCGCCGAGCCCCGCGCTGGAATCCCTTTGGCACAGCCTCTTCACCATGTCCTGCCAGGGGCGGAGAACCCTCAACCGAGTGCCTAAGCGGGACCGGCCCCAGCACCGCGGACAGATCCCGGCTCCGACGGACCGGCCCCAGCACCGCGGACAGATCCCGGCTGCGGGCGGAACAACCCCGGCTCCGCGGGCAGATCCGGCTCCGGGCGGACCGGCCCCAGCTCCGCGGACAGATCCCGGGGTGCCTCCGGGCTCCGCCGGCGGGAGGGAGGGAGCTCGGCGCCCGCTCCAGCCCCGCTCCGTGCCTTGGTGCCCCGGGTTCCTGCGTACTGCTGGCAGCACGCTGCGGTAGCGGCACTCAGCTCTGCCGAGAAATCTCCCCGCACGCACTGCCACCCACCTTGCTCACGGTGCCAGGAGAGGGCTTCTGTATTCGGTATTTGGCCTCAGAATCTGCCTTCTGTGGATCGGGATTTAAGAGCTTGGACTGTGCCTGTTTACAGTGGTGTATGAGTCTACAGACCCCGAGGTGCACTACAGAGTTAGAAAGAAACCTTGGAGCTGTCACGGCGTGGAGGGCTAAAATAAACCCTATAAAACCAGCAAACCCAACCCAGGCCTTCCTGCCTTCCTGCAACCAACTTTACACACACACCCAACCGTGAGAATTGCCTCCTTTCCTCCTCCCTCCATGCTTCTTCCTTCAGCGACTGTAGGATGAGGTATTTTCTTCTATCTGGCTCAGGGTAAAAGCATACCCTGGGGGCATCAACATACATCTGGCAGGGACTGAAAGGTTTTAATCCAACCTCTACTGCAATCAACAATGGCAAATGAACCAGTGATTCTGAATGTTTATGACATGGTGAGTATGAAACACTACTGACTGGGGGGCAGTGGGCTGGGTGGGAGTTCATGCCTGGAGGGCAGGCACTGTACAAAGAGGAGCCAAGCACAAATCTTCAGAGAGGCTGATTCCCTCCCCCTCCCTCTCTTCCCTGGCCCAAACTCCTCATCCAAGCCTATCATCCTCTCATGTCAGAGATGATGCTGACCCTGCCTTTTTTTTTTTTTTTAGTGTTTAGCATATTGGGCCAGATTACAGGTATTGTGCCAGATTTTCTGCAGGATTTTTCAGGAGCAGCAATGGGTGAGGACTTTTTAATTTCCAGTGCCCCACTTAAGGAAGAAAACGTGATCACCTCTGTCTGCGTTAGAGATAATTGTCCTTTAATTTTGAGTGAAGAATCATTATCAGGCTGTGGGGTGGGGGTCAGGATTTCATCTAAGGAGCTGTAGAGTTGCAGTAAGGACATAGTTTCTAATAATCTGGATCAATTCCTCATATGCATAAGATTGTAGTTAATTTTCTCTGAAGGTTAATTGCAACAACAAGAGTTAAGAAATTGTCTGGTGAATTTTCAGCACAGAAAGGGGCATGGGCACATGCTGCTCAGCAATATTCCCTGAAAGTTCACAGGGTAGCAAGTGGTTTTCCTTGACCTCTTCTTGCAAGGGGGAATGTGAGTGGGTGTTTTCTATGCTAGCAAATCAGAAGGTCCAAATCTTGGCACAAACCCCCAAAGAGAAGGCGGCTTGGCACAGCCTATTTGCTTGCTGGTCTGACAGAAGCTTAGGAGAGGCATGTTCACATGAGGAGTGTTTTGATGATTATGTATTTCACCTTTGGTTTTTGATTACTAACTAATGATTAAAAAAAAGTAGTTTTCAGATCTTCCACAAATTTAACAAACCTTTCTGGGGAAAATACGACCTTACAAGGCCCAGGTGCTGACTGAGCTCTAAATATCCAGCTCCAGACCTTTAAGATTACAGCATACATTTGCTTTTTATCATCAGGCAGTGACAACTTTTACCAGGAAGCCCACAGAATAGTGTGGGCTTCCCTGTTGGGGAAATCCAGAGAACAGACACCAAAGAGATTAGGAGTGGGTTGCTGTAAAAGTCAAATGTCTTTTTATCACAAGGATCAAGGGATCTTTTGTGAACTAAAACAGGTGGGTTGTTTTCTGAGGGAAGAGTGAGTGGTAAGGGTTATTTAGGTAGGACTGTATCTGCATTGGTGAGCAGTCCAAAAAGCACAAGTACACCGGACTGAAGCTGCCTCTTCCAGAGCTGTTATTGGTAAATTTGAGCAAGTTCGTTCCCAAGACTTTGGTCTTGAGTGTTTATTGGTCAGTTGCTTAGCAACCTGAACTGTGAACTCCCCCAAGATGTTCTTCAACCAACAGGTTTGGTAACCCAAATAGGTGGTAGCTAGTGCCTGATAACAAGGGACTCACATTGCAAATGCATGCACAGGAGTTTACCATTAATCCTTTGAGGAAAATAAAGGATTTGTGTTGTCCTTTTATAATATCCACAGAGTTCCTTGCAATTTTTTTAGTTTGTTCTGCAGCAGACTATGGCCTAAGCTTTCCTCTCTCAGCCACTGTTGATCCATCCCAAGTCAGTGAATGTTTCATCACTGAGCTGAAGTGATCCAAATACTAGATGGATGTGGTTTACCTTTTAATGTTTGATTGATTGACATGAAAGATGAAGCTTTAAGTAATTAAGGCAGAAGGAGCTTGCTGTTCATGGTCACTGTGTTCTCAGATGGATGCCCAAACATAGTGAACAGAGTTGAGGTCATCAGTTTACTTCAGACTGAGTAGTTTTTGCTGCTTAGCAAACCATGGAAATCTTCATGTTAAGTACTGACTCCATGGGTTAATCAGTCTGTACACAGAAACCATTCTATTTTCATACAGCAGCTGTTGGACTACCACTGAGTCACCTGTAGCTCAAGTCCCACATTATGACTATTGAGGCTACATGCTTTTTCATTGCTGCTATGATTTTAACACCACGAAGCCTGGAATGTAGCCATGCAAAATCTGCACTTTGTTACACTGTGGTGGGGAATTGCGGGGGAACTGGGAAATGAACACATTTGCTTGAATGACTGTTGGAAAACTAGCCTCAGTGGAAAAAACCCAACAACAACAACAAAAAAAGACAGCTGGGAACAACAATTAACTGGATGTAAAGCTCTGCTCTCCTGACAAAGAACATGACCCCCGTATGGCAACTGGAAGCACTTACACTGCAGGAAAACTTATCCCTAGGGCAGAAGTTCAATTATGGGCTTTGTGCAGCTATGAAATACTCACTCTGTGTAGTCTTGTGTATTCAGAGATTATAGCCATTTGTCCTTTTACCCATTGGATATGTAGCAGGCTTTTTTAGGGAAAAAGAAGTGCTTCTATTTAATGAGGTGTTTTGCACAAATTGCTTAAGCAGGTAGATCTATTTGTAGGCTTCTTTTCTTCAGCATAAAATAATGGAGCAAAAATCACTGGGTATTCCAAAGGTTCTGAATATTGTCATCAAAAGCAACCTTTCTTCACCCCCAGCACACAGCGTGGTTATATCCTCTCTTTTACCAAAGAGCTTGTACACACCTGGACACTTGCAAAACAGGACAGGTGGACTTTGCTGCTCAATTAGGACAGAGTAGATATTCAGGATACTGAACTCTGATTTAATGTGTGAGTGTGAACACAGAATAACAACCTGGATCATGGTTTGATCACTGACGAATCTCTTTGCCAGTCTGAATTCAGCTCTTGCATGGACTTAATCTAAGCCAACTGCTGGTTGGAGACCTGCAGGAAATAATTAGGTCTATAAAATCTGTGACAGAGTTTGCTCAGATTAGTCAGTTACCACTTTGCCTTCAGAGGGACAAATCAAATTCCTTTCATAACTTGCAGCTCTCTTCCCTCCAGTCTACCTCAATAAGCTGTTTATCATGGAACAGCTCTTACTTAGATCACAGGCACAGGGTTGACTTTTTTTAGTCAGAATATTATCCTGTTCACTCATCGCTTTAAATCTTTGTGGCTTACTTTGGAATAGTTTATTTAGTCACTGTACATTAATAAATGCTGCCTACTTCAATCAGGCAGAAGAGTTACTGCAATTATTTCCTGGGTTTAAGTCTTTAACGAGCTAAACATTAAAAATAGTTTGCTTGGCAGAGATTCAAATTTGGGGGCTCTCACATTTTCAGCTTATTGCATAGCACATTCATGCTATCATATTAGAGGCAAAAATAATCATATCACTGTTGCCCCTCTTTTATTACAGTTCGAGTTGTCCTGAATTTCCCATCTTTGCAGCTGATAACATACAAAACTGTTGTTTTGATCTACTGGCATTTTTTCTTACTCCTTCTGCTGGGGAAAATGAACCCCTAAGATGTTCTGCAGAGGAGAATGAGAGCCCTGGTCAGCAGGGAGCCAGGGAGCAGTGATGTAGGGTCTGTTTGAATGAGAGGGGGGCTCTCTTACTCAGCCTTGTCCCACAATTATTCCACTGATTCCACTGATATTACTTGTCATTCCCTCTGGAGAGGGAAATAATGTTCAGGTCACTATAGATGGACTGAAGGAAGAGAGATGCTTTGTTCCTCTGTCTTCAGTATATGAGGAGCCTTTGAGTCTATTATAGAAACAGCAACACGATTGCAAGCAAAGCACTTTGTTCTATGCATTGACTAGATCATGGAGCATGTCATTATCTCTGGAGGAAAGAATAAGTCTAGTTACTCAGAAAAATGTGAACATGTTTGTGCTTACTGTAGGTAAAAGTCTCAGATGCTCTTAGCTCGCTGAGTCAGAAGAGTGAAAAATCCTGGTGCAGGTGGTGGCCCCATCTCCATGCTGTTTGTTAGTTTTTGTGAGCTGCTGTGTGTGAGGAAGCACAGCATCACCCGAGTCTATTTGGTATTCCAGGAAGCCACATGGAGAGAAAGGGGAATTTTTTGTCAACTAAGTTGATAGCTGTGAAATTTCTTGCTGTGATGAGCTGAATGGTTGCTCTAAGTCAATAGTAGAACTTGTGGTCTTGAAAGATTAAATAATGGACAGTTACTAGGATTTGTTCTTTTTTTTTTTTTTTTTTCTCCTTCATATGTTGACCACAGTGTATTTAACAAATAGAGAGCAAAAAGCAGAATATTGCCTTTGGGAGACTTTAATTAAATTCTGGCAACTCCTTGGCTAATAGATATGTGTATATTAAATTAAATGCTTTGATTTTCCTTCAAATATTTGCAAGCCATCTCTGGCCAAAATTATTAGTCAAATCTGAATAATTTCAGTTCTCCAAAGCACACTGTTCATTCAAAAGTTTGCCATGTTCTTGGAAGGGCATAGTAGGTGTACTGTATTCTTATTCTGTGATCAGTCACGAAACTCATAAGAATTCTCTCTTCCATGAATAAGAACTGGCTATGGAAAAGCTGGGGTGTTTTAATCTTCTTCACAGGCTTGTTGTGGAGGTAAGCTCAAAGATAATCAATCCTAAAATTCCTGAAGAAAAAGGGAAAGATTTTGTGTTTAGCATTTTACTTTATCACTTACTCTTCATTTATCCAGATTCTTATTCATGCTTCTGTCTTCAAACCATATCAAGCACAGAGTACTGGATAACAAAGCAGAATGGTGAGCTAACAGGGGCCTGGTGTCTGGAAATGGGTTCCCCAGTGTGCTATAGCATATCCCACAGGAGTGCTAAATGCTCTTTTTTTCTAGGAGTAGTCAGACATAGTGCTGCTCAAAGGAGGTAATGTGAGGGATCAGGCAGCTCTCAGGTGCTTGTTTTATGTGTCTTCCTGGAGCTTTGAGTTGGCCTTCCATGCTGTTTTTTGGTTTGGTTTGTTTGTTTGGTAGGACTGTGTCTAGATTATTCAAGTATGCATATGCTGCATAATAGGTTCAGGGTTCATAATCACTCTTGTGTCATATGTCCTGTTATGGGCCCAAAAACTCTCTGGGAAGACTCTTGGTTAAAATCAGAGAGCCTAAATAGACCATTGCTGAGAATGAGAGAGGAGAGCAGAAAAAGCTGCTCTCACTGGATAACAGCAGAGTCCTGAGCTCAAGATATGAGAGATGTGTCCAGACTGCTTCAGTTTTCTTGAATACAACAATTGCCAGTGCAAATGCTCTTGACTTAATTTTTTTAAGGTGTTATGGCAAATTTGATGGCAGTACATTAGAGGTTTCAAATAAATCAGGCTGAGTAGCCTGGCAGTGTGTACAGGTGAGGAAAACTAGGCTTTGTTTCTGCTTCTCTTTTCCTCCTAGACTGCATCAATTTCATTTGAGTGACAACAGGCTGACCTCAGGCAGGGTAGTAGAGTGGGATTGCTCCCTTGCCCTGCTTGAATGCAGGAGCAGAGGGACAAGAAAAGCAGTTTGGTGATGCTGAGCACTGTGTTGTAGTCAGTGCCTGCTTCAAGCCTGTGAGAAGATGACGAAATGCAACTAGACATCCCTCCTCTCTTCTGTCTTTGGAGAGAGGAAATCAATTGGAGGAAGAAAAGATTAAAAAAAACTATTACACTGAGCTGCAGCTGAGTCCTTTCCTTCAAGAAGAAGGAATCCAAACATGTGATCTGATTTAAATCAATTAAGAAGATAAAGAGTAAGTGGTGTGGCCTGAGTTGATAAGTCCAGCAATGAAGTGTGCCCATTTATGCATAAATGAATTTTTGTTGTCTTAGCAACAGCCTGGAGATGTGTTATCCATCAGGGGAACAGTCTGTTTGGATGTTGTCAGGGTGACAAGCCTGCTACCTGTCCATGTTACTGCAGATCTTCTCCAGCACTGCAGCCTTGTCACTGGCTACTGTATGCTTATGCATGAGATGTCTAAAGAGCTGTCTCTTGACTGTGCACAGGGCATTGCTCTCTCCAGCCATGGCATTTATCCCATCAGCAAGCTCACTGAACCAGTGCTCTGTTGCCCAGTGGACTGACTTGAACTGACTCATCCAGGGCAACACGGGAGTTGTCACTTCTACTAGTCCAGCTTGCCTTAGGAAAACTGCTCCACAACATGCTCTCCTCTATATCAGCAATTGTAAGAAACCTAAGGAGAACCTAGGAAATCTAAAAACAGTGTTAAAAAATGTGTGAACTCTGCTTCTGGAGCAAAGCCTCACAGATCCTGTCATTAGCCCACAGTTCCCACATCAGTGCTCTTGAGTCGGTTCCTGCAGGTGACAGTCTGACTTGGTGTCTCTAAAGCACTCATTTCAAGGCAGCCCGAACTCTTGTGGAGTCAGGAGACTCCTGTGCAGGGTTTCAGGTGTTAGCCCAGGGGCTCAAAGTAAGGTGAGCTCTAACCCAGAGATATGGAAGATCCAGAGTTACTTTTGCTGTTACTGGAGCTGTTCTTTAACCCCGTCTACAGGCAGTCACAATCCCCTGGCCTGGCTCTGAGCAGCTCTGAGAGAAATGATTGTTTCCTCTTGAAAGCATATGGAAGTTGGTTTCCAATGATTTTTCTCTGGTGCTTTTTGGGCTTTCCCCTTACAGAAAGACAGACTCCTTTTAGAACATGACACTTCTGTCATCAAGATTTAGCTTCTGGCTCACTAGGCTGTCAAAGTTCCTAGTTTTACTTGGCTATTCCTTAAAACAAACAAATAAGCCCCCAAACCAAACAAACCCTTCTTACTATTGATGAAAGCTGATGTGTTGACAATACTGGAGACTGTCATTCTCCTAACAAATAAATTTATGCTAGTAGAAGCAAAGCAGACCCTTCTGGCTTTTGTACCTCATCCCTAGTGTATAGGTTGAGCTGCTCTGGTGTCATGGCTCAGCTGGTCATCCAGCTTCCTACTCAGGCAGCCCACAGGGACTAAGTTATACATGCAGTGGGAGCCTCTGTAGGGGAGAGCTGAGCATTAGTGAGCTACTAAGTTGGAACAGCTGTCAGATCCATTTCTAAGTGTGGTGATCGGCAGGTATATAGTTGTGCATTAGTGCAATGAACTGAATTTAAATGGGTGTCTTAGGGCTGAAAGCTATGTTAGTGACCTGAGTTGCCCTTATTTCTAATTCTCTGTTTGTTTCAGTCCCTCTTGTTCCTGTCATTATGCCAAGATGATGTAGCTGAAGCTGGGGAGGGAGGCAGAGACCAATCAATGCAAAAAAAAAAATCTATATTTCTGCTGGGGAAGAAAAAAACCAAAATTCACAAGTCTAATGATTCTTTCTCTAACAAGTGGATTCAAACTGTTAGGGAAGAAAAAAAAACAAAAAACATTTGCTACCATTCTCAGTAAAACTGGATGTTTTTGAGTGTGAAAGATCCAGAGCAGTGAAAGCAGGTATCTCCTCACTTCAGAGCTTTATCTATCAGCATGTGAATCTGTGAGACTTCTCATCTTAGAGGAAAATATGAGACTGCATCCTAAGACTGGAAAATTGTTTAAATTGGTAACTTAATTTTTAAACAATTAAGGTGTCTAGAAAAGCAATGATAAGGGAAGCAAAAAATCTGGGAGAAATAAATGATCTCTGATAGGTAGGAATGCTGATCTATGGAAGCAAGTGTCTGATGCTAGAAATGCTGAAAGTATTTCAGCCTGTTTAGTGCCTTCATTGTGTGTGTGAACACATGAGTTGAATGTCATGTGACTCCTGATAGATCCATATCTCTGGGACAGGGAGGACCTGGCACAGTGTAAGCTCTGTTGATTACATGGTTTGCTGAACCTTCAACCATGGATCTGTTACTTTGCTTTCCATATGGTCATACTTAAACCCAGAAGAAACTATCAACCCTTTTGCTGTTCTCTTCAGTATCTGCTAGTGAGTGACTTATACTGGATCCTGATGCAAGAAAACAAGCTTCCTAGATGCTGATTGCTGCCTCGGGGTTTAGAGTGTATGAGGAGCCCAATTGTAGCCTTCCAGAGTGAATTACAGGCTTTGCCACAGGTTAGCTTTCCCTAGGTAAACAGTGTTCTAGATATCTGTTCTTGGCTCATCTGTGTGTCTTGTTCTGTTTGAGAATACTTGGAGCTGATGATTTTATAATTGCCCTGTATTTGTCATCTCCCACAGTTCTGGACTAGTCTGGTGGATGTGAGAACTGACAAAAAGAGAGGAGCAAGAGGTTAACCATGAGATTATTCTGATAAGTCATTACCTCTGTCATTAACCTCTGCTCTTGGGCAGCATCTGGGGCAAGAGCCTCAGCTATCTGCTCTAGTTGCATAAGAAGAAGCCTAGGTTGTGGGCATTTTCAGGCAGGGCTTGGGTGCTTTCTTAGCAAATCACTTATCTAGAAAACAAAAAGCTCTACTAGTGAAGCATTGATATAAAAGGATATTTTAGGATATTTGGCTGACTTCTGGATTTCTCTCAGGAAAGGTTGAGGTATTTTCCCTCATTGATCTTCTTCATAGCTATCAACTTTGAAGAGATGTCTGGACTATTTTAGGGCATTTGAGAGGGTATGACATACCCAGAGGTTCCATCATGAGTGCTGCTTATGTGCTGGGGCAGTAACAGTACTAGTTCTGCATTTGGCTTCTACCATTTAGTATGCTGATGCTTCTGGGGTGACAAAGACCAGCTTAAAATCCCTGGGGGATTCAAATACAACTGCCCCTTCACACAGGCCTGCCAGAGAAGCAGACAGCAGGAAACTCTGGATTTGCTTGCTCTGGGTCTCTTGTGTGAAAATATTTCTGTATTGTTTGAAATGCTCACTCAGCAGAAAAGTGAATATTTCCGGTGAATCCTAGCTGTTCCAGGAGGTTGTCCAGGCTGGAGCCAAGGTATAGTGCTACTCACACTTGTTCTATGGCCCACTGAGCATGTATTTTATATGAAAGGAATCTATTCTCTACTTTATACAATTCTAAAACTGCTTCATCATAAAGGAATGAGAAAGCTGGATTCCAGATACACTATGATAGGGCGACGAGGCTGCTTCTCTCTGAGGTACATGGAGAGTCAAATTCCTTCTGGCAGGCTGAGGTTGTTAGAAAGTTGGTTTATACCCTCCTGGACAAATGTCTGGGCTCCTGGTTATTAGGTACAAGCAGAAAGCACTTGCTCCTCCTGGGAATTAAGAGGTCAACCTTGCTCTTTCCTCCTCCTACTGGTTTGTTTTCAATCAGGGCATTTTTAGGCAGATGTCAGGCTTTGTTGTGCTGAGAGGGTATTTTCTGCCCTTTATTCCTTACCTATCTATCTGGCCTGCAGATTCAGTTACTTGTGGAGCTTTTTTCTGAGTCTCTCCCAGCACCAAGAATTCAAGGGCTATTATATGTTTAGAGCAACCCTGTGCTGGAGACATTGTGGAAAGAGGGGAAGGCAGTGCTGAAGATATCCAAATCTGTGGAGGCCAGAGCTAAAACTGCATGTCCCAAGCTGAAATCCACCCACCATCTGTCTCCAGCTCTAACATTCATTGTTCTTGATTGCAGTGCCATTTGCTGTACTTTTATTCACTTTAATTTTTATGGTTGCTCGTTATCCAAGACAGCTGGCTATCTTCTCTTTGGCAGTTCTTTGGGATGTGGAATAGACCTATTTTCTACTGCTGGAGCACTGTGCCTTGTGTGCTGGCTACTGCAAGAACACTGGGGGACAGGGCGTTGAGGAATAGGTTGTACCAAATTGAAACAGAACAGATGAATTCCAGTGTACGCCAAGAAGAAATGGGGCAAATTAAATGGGTCCAGTTCAAGCTCAGGTGTTCTTGGGACCAGAAGAAAGGAAATACTATAAATCCTTTTTCTTCCCTTATGTGTCTCATAATATAAACAAGACCTGTGACTTCTGCTGAGCAAAAGCCTCAGGAAGGTTGAAAAAAATGCAAACTACATGGATCCACAAAAATTTCAGTTGTTTTTATTGTCTGGATCAAATTCTGTCTCTCCCTCGGGCAGAGTGCTGCTGGCAGGAGATGCTCTGCATCATGGTAGCCAGAGGCCTTGGCAAACAGGCAGCACACCCCTGGGGACAAGGGAGGACAGACAGGAGTTCATCCCAGCACCGTGTTAATTAGGTTGGTTATACATCCACCTGACTGCTGAGCGTGTACTCTTCTGTCCCTTTTATTCAGGCAGAGCTTATAGGAAGGAACATGTCACCAGAGAGCTGAATTGGGAGAATAAAAGAGAATGGGCATGGGGGAAAGAGACTCCATATACATCTTTTTCGGTTTTTAACTGCACCAGATCAACTCAAACTTTTTCAACATTCTTTGAAGCGCCCTCTACTCTTGAGAGAAAGGCAAGGAAGGAGGAAGCAAGCTGTAAAAGTGACATCCTACCATCCAAATCCATCTCTGCAGTAAAGTTATGCTAGGAGGCTCACACGTCCATCTGTGGCTTTTCAAGTGCTGTTTGTAATATGGCATGTTATTGAAATGCTTCAAGGGTTCCCTTTGTAATGTGTAATTACTCTGAGATATGCAGTTTGGTGCCTATTGCAGCTGCTGTTCTGACTAATTTTAATGCAGTTAAAACCTTTCGTGGATCAAAGAAATTTATGCAGATGAAATTTTAAAGCTAGTGTAAAGAACAATTTAATAGTCTCTAACACATCAGGTACTTAAAAATCCTGTACTTGGTACCTCTGAACTTGGATTTTACTTCTCATACCCAGAGGACTTTGAAGCATATTTCAAACTGTCTGTTACCTCTCCTGAGATTTCAGAGGTGTCTCATTAAAGCTGATGTTCAAGCCTATTAAATACATGAATGCAGCTTCTAATGATGCATCTCATTTAGGTGAGCTGACACCAGGAACTGGCAGGGATCATTGCTGCCCTGGTCCCCCAGTGCCTGGGATAGTGAAAACCACCTGGAGAAGTGCAGGATAATACCTTCTTCTGTGTTGGGAGATACAAGCAAAGTATCTTGAAAAGGCTTCTGACTTCCAGGGGCACGCCAACCTTGTCACCTTCTTACCCGACCAGTTCCCCTCCCTCCCTCCCTCCTGAAATGTGCAGCCTCAGCTCCAGGAGATTGCAGATGGGAAGCATCTGTCCTTGAGCTCTCAGTCTCTCCAGCAGTTAATTATTAATCATCACAATATCCCTCATGTCAAGCATCTGAACTGCCCATGAAGCATGGAGAACTGTTTTATCAGTTGAGTCAGAAAGTTTTAGTGTTCTGCCACTCATTATTGTAAAGCTGTTGTTCTGTCAAAGAACTTAAGCACCCAGAAGTAATAACTACCTCATCTGAGCCCACACCAGATGACCTGGTACTAGCAGGGGCAATAAATGTGCAAACTGGGAAAACACAAGAGGAAGTTAAGCTTCTTTCATGGGTCTGGCAACAGAACTGGTCCTGTACCATTGCATGTGATGAGAACTGTAATGCTACTGCAGTTACAGGTATAGTGCCCATTATGAACAACTACCTACTAGGAATATCCCTCAATATTTAGCTCCCTAAAAGGATACCTGCTGGGCTGTTAAATCCTGGGTGGCACAACTAATTATCTGTGATTGTTGGCTGGCTCTTGTGCCTCTCTGTGGTATGCTGCTTCTTGCCATTGCTTAGAGTCAGAGAGACATTGAGGTTGAATGGAGCTCTAGGACTTACCTGTGCTCTGATTCAGCTTCTGTGCAGACTGAGAAGAGACAGACCGGAGTAGGCATGAAAAAAGAAAATACCTGAACTTGTCTCAAGGCACTTCTTACTGTTGGGAATATTCAGACATGAGAACCTGACACCCAACTCCTTCTAGCTGGGACAATTCTAGTGGAAATGGAATGGCACCAGCACTTTACTTCTGGTTGAGGCAATATTACACTCTCCTGCTACCATTTGAAATCCTACTGTGGGAAGCCTTGGGTGTTGCAGGTAAGTGAACCCATTAAGACAGGATGATACACGTGACTTAAATTGTGCTCTTTAGGGTCCCTAGGACATGATTAGGTCCTCAGGTACCTCTGTGTTCCCCTCTGCCCTTCCTGCTATCCCAGGATATCTTCATGCAGAGTGAAAGAAATTATAGTGGATCTGATGGGATGCTTTTCTGTCTGAGTAAATTGATTGTAGATTATCAATAATTAGCACAGCAAGGGTCAAACTCACTCTTTCTTCATTCTTTTCTAAGATACTATGTAGAAGACCAACTCTTACTTACATGTAGTAATAGACGGAGATTTTTTTCCTCCTTTCAGTTCAAACATAACATTGTGTTCAATGACACCACAATGTTTTGTGGAAAGTACAAGTGCTTTGAAACATGTGGGGATCAAAAAGCTCTAAACAGATTGTGTCATGCTGCCAACAAAGCATGTCCTTGGTCTCTGGCCGAGAACAACCAAACCTTCATTTTGAGTAAAGCACCGGATGTTGAGAGGGAAAAATACCCAATCTTTAGCCCTAGTTCCCATCTCAATTGCATTTCTAGCAAGTAATTTCAATCTCTTCACCTTGAGTCATCTCACTTGTAAGATTTATGGGATGCTTGGGTGTTTAAAATTCTGACTGCTTTTTGGCACCTGGGATGTAGCTGCCTGGGTGGACATGATTCCCATAGGAATGGGAGGCTGCAGCAGGGTTTCTGGGCAGTGGGCTGAGGGGCAGCATCCCTGCATCCTCTGGCTGCCTGACCTGTGTCTGGGTGAGCACCTGCCCTCTTCCTCCATCCCTCCTGCTCGCCCTGGCAACTGTCCCTGGCCTTCCTGCCAATCAGCGGTGGTGGTCCCAATCCCTTCTCAACCAGAGCCTGCCTGGTGAGGGTGGGGATTTTCTGAAGCAGTCACCCACCACACCTGCTCCTGGCCTGGGCCTTTACTGCCCTTTGACCACAGACAGCAGATGAAGTATTTAGAGACAGCTGCTATTTCTGTCATTAGCATCCAGACTTCCTAGGAGAAAACTGCTGAAATCTGTGACAGCTGAAATCTGAGTCAGAGGAAGCTTTTTACTTCAGCATGTACAAAAGCAAGGGGAGAGTGAAATAAGGGGGAGGGAAAGCCAGAGCTCAATTTGCTATTCAGTTAGTTCTGTCAGGAAAGCCCAGGCAACTCAGGATGATGGCGTGCGAATTGCAAACACGCAAGTTGCAGCGTGGTGGATGTTGTTCAAGGGATGGAAGACACAGAAGAAGTGGGTAAGAAAACAATGCAGCATGAGGGGGCTGTGTGCTGTGCTTCGTGACAGGAGACATTAGCTCCCCCTGAGCAGTTCTGTGCTCTGGACCTTGCTGATGGTACTTGACAATTTAAAGCAAATGTATCTCCATGCTGTGTTGCTGTTGCAGGGGCTGAACAGGATACCCAAGGGATCTTCTTAGCCTTTTCCACTCCAGGGCATGATCCTTTCTCAGTCTTCTCTAGTGTACTTGCCATTATTTCCCTGGAGAAGGAAAAGGCTGTTATTCCCAATCTGCAGCTGAGACACTGGCTTGCAGAGAGGCTGACTTGTCTGATGATAGGACATGAGGAATGGAATGAAGCTGTGTCAGGGCAAGTTCAGACTAGACATTAGGAAAAAGGTTTCCACTGGGAGGGTGATCGGCCACTGGGACAGGCTCCTCAGGGAAGTGGTCACAGCACCAGCCTCACATGGTTCAAGGAGCATCTGGACAACATTTTTAGTCGTTATAGTTTAGTTTCAGATAGTCCTGGGAGAAGCAAGGAGTTGGACTTAATGATCCTTACGGGTCACCTCCAATATGAGATATTCTATGACTCTGTGATTAGGTAATTTGTTGTGCAGTCCATTGGGTTTTGATGTGGAGCTAGGACTGTGAGACTGTTCTTACTCTTCTCCAGCTGTGGCCGCTGAAAATGGTTTGATTTCTTTTTAAGGACTGTGATAGATATTTCAAATCAAAGTGTTTTATTGAGGCTTCCCAGTTTACCTATGCTCTCCTTTGATGGAGTTCAGATATTTCCAGCACTGAAGGGAACTGTGTCAGAAGCACTCTTCCAGCACTCAGTCTTCTCAAAATGAAAGTGCAGGCCCTCTGTTGTTATCATGATTTCCCGTTTGAAAGAAAACTTCTAGGATTTCATGCCATACTGTGACACCAACAGGAGCAGAGATGGTTCTTTCCAAACCAATTAATTTACAGAGAATCACTGGTAATTCAATTCAAGAGGCTTTCTGAAAAGGTGTCACTTAGGAAACAGGGGTGAATGAGCCAGACCAAGAACAATTAATGCCCCCCTTTTTTCCCCATGAGTCTGTATAAGCTTTGGACTGAGACAGGAGAAGGTAAAAGAGAAACAGTCAGTCCCAGCTCTGCCCAATGACTTGACAACAGGATTACATTCATATTAATCCACCAAAATTTATCCTCTGCTTTAGGAATAAAAACAATTGCTGTAGACAAGCCTGAAGTCTTTATGCTGACCTGTTTACACATGTTATTATTTAATTTGATGGCCAATAGATTTGAAAATATTCTTGTTTAACTTGGTACTTGACAAAATAAAATGCTACCTAGGATTTTGGGGGGATAAGAACACTGGGGTTACAGGAGGTGATGTGGTTAAACACTGCATGCACATATGTGCTCTGGGGACAGCTTGACAGACTGCAGGCTTTTGGAAAGAACTAGTCTAGCAAAGGAGCAGGGGGGGAGAAAGCATCTGCCAGTAAATAGATGGATAAAGATGTTCCGTGCTGCTTTTAAGGAGCACCAATCATCTTTATAACTTTGACAGGTGGCAGTGGGGCAGAAGGGGAGGAAGAGATTCAGAGAATTGTGTGGGTGGCGAAGAAATTAATCCTAATGAATTGGAAGAGCAAATCCACAGTGGGCAGAAAGCTTTGGATTTCTGCCCTGCTGGATATGAATAAACAGAAGAGAATCCCTTTTGCACGCAAGAGCTAATTGGGCAATTACAGCGTAATCTGAAAACCTTTGCTTAAATTGTATTCTGACAATCAAAGCGTGAGGCAGATTCTCTTCCACAGGTTCATAAGGCTTGCCCAGTCTTTCAGACAGATGAAAGCTCATCTTTCAAACACCTCCCCTCCTTGTATTTCCAAGGTTTCCGTTCTATGTTTTTATTCTTATTCACAGAAAGAACACACAATCACAAGAATGGCCAGACTGTTTCAGACCAAGGATCCAGCTAATCCAATTTCATTATTCTTCCCTCAATGCCTGCTTGTGGCCACAGCTGGGAGATGGATCAGCACAAGCATATATGACACTTCCCTCTAACACATTCACACAAATTTAGCTTTGGGGCTTCTCTGAATTTGACCTCTGCTTCTTTACTAGGCCTCTATGGCTCTTTCTTCCATTCAGTTTTTCTGAGCAAATGTAACCTTCTGTAGTAACAGCCCTTGCTGGTAGCTTGTACATGTCCTATCTACTGATGAAAAGCTAAGTCCTCTCCTGATTTCCTCACTCTTCCTCCTTCTACAAAAATAAAAGTGGGAGGTTCAAGCATAGGAATCTCACCAGTTTTATTTTGGTGGAAACAAGAAAACTCTGATGGAAAATTGAATTTATTTTTTCCGCAACTGTGGGTGTCAGGTTTGAGTTCTCCTTTTATAGCTTTGTTATCATTTGGCCCTAAAGAATTCTTTTCTGACCTGTTGGAGGAAGGATTGAAGAAATAAACATTACTGGAAAGGCTATTCTTCTATTTTTTTAGGTCTATCTAGAAGCTAAATGTGAAAATGTTTTCATCTACTCTTGAAAGGACAGGGTCCTGAGACAATTTGCCTGAGGAATGATCAGTAAGAGTGCTGTCTGCAGTGCTCTCTGCTGGACACTCGAGTTCTCCCACCCCTAATTTGTGTGTTCATAATGTCTAAATCTTTATTGTGACTGCACTTGAACTAAGATTTGAGTGCCACAATGCCAAGCAGTTCCACATGCTGAAGAAACAGAGCATCTGAATGCTTCCAAAATTTTGGCTATTCTTAAGGCTTTAAAACTCAAGACTGATTCCTGTTTACTTCAACCATCTTCCAAAGGCTCACTTGTGATGTGAATCATGTTGTTCTCCATCCCATCTCTCTTCTGAGCCTAGCTGGCATTCTTTCTCTCATGAGTGTTTTTCTTTAGGACTGGCACCAGCACAGCAATTCAGCACCAGGCTGGTCTTGCTCACATCTGTTCTGTAGTGCCATCTGATCAAACAGATGAGGAGTATCTGCCTTGCTAGGACTGAGTTGGAACGGAAAGCAAAGAAGGTATTTGCAAACATGGGTGCACAAACCCCATGGTATTAATGTTCAAGTGAGGTAGAAACCATGGCTACACAATTACACAAAATAGAAGTGAAGCTCATGTCACAGTAGGTGGTCTTTTTTTACAAAGAAAGAGGAGAAAAGGTGCATTGCTGGCTAGTTTTTCTCTATCCAGCACTGTTTTCAGATGTGGTTACCTGGCTATTGCTGCTGCAGGGTAGCAAACCAAGCTGTGTGTTTACTCTCATTGTTCACCACATAAAAATGCACTCTGGAGGATAAAGTAAGCTGAGAGTTAAAAAATTTACATCTTCTGTCGTTTACTTGCTGAAGAATGCTGTCTTCTGAGCAAGCTAATTATTGCCACTGGAAGCAAAGGCATTCCTAGGGATTCAGCAGCACACTTGTGTAAGTCACCATGTTCTGGAAGAGGATGATTAGGAGAAAATTGTTCCTATAAGGAGTTTTGCCAAGGACCAATCTGCCGTGCTGCACCTTTGGTGCAATACCGGGCTTGTTTCTAGGCTTGGTTAGTAAAATAGCATATGTGAAAGGAGACTGATTGTTGGCTTTGTACACAGTCTTGGGCATGTTTGCTTATTGCCAACTGGCCACTTGATGGAAAGCAAAGGTTAAAACACTGCTGTTCTCTAAGGCTTTGTTGTGCACATACAGACTGTATTTACATTTACATGTGTGGTGCATGAGTAAATATGTCCTGTTTGCTTGTGAAATTTTCTCGATATTCTCCTGTGGAAGGAGGTAATACTCTCCTGCCCACAACATGCTGGTGCTTGCCTTGTCCTGCTGTTAATGATTCATTTGTGATATCAGCTATGAGCCTCAGCCATGAACTGGGATTCCATCGTATTTCACAAAGACAATTTGTAAATAGGAGTCAGAGAAAGAGTTCTGGCTCCAAAGAGATTACGAGCAACTTCTCATCTAGATCTGATAGGAAGTATGCAAAGAGAGATTGGTTTATGAACTCCATCTGGTGACACTAACCCCTCCTGAGATCTCCTAGTCATGCAAGGAGTCCTTTGGTCATGATGCTCAGTTTTATATTATTTTGGGGTTTTTTTCCCTTTGTGGTCTCTTCCAGTAAGAGAGACTAAACAAGATTATTGTGGGGTTAAAGGGAAGCACAGTAAAATGAATTATATAAATGCTACTGAACTCGTACTTCATAGAGCAAATGGAACTTTCACATAAGATGAAATATATCAGGCTGGGCTGCTGATCTTATTTGTTTGATGAATCTGTTTACCTCTTGCATGCATCCATCTAACTCGGGAGAAGGCAGATATATGGAGTGGGAACTGAATTGTTGCAGACCTATCCATTCATCACCTGCATGACTTTCATTGCTAGAGCGTCCAGGTTACTTCCCTGCTATATTGGAATAGAAATCTTTATTTTCTCTTGGTTTACTGGATAATTAGCTTAATTTATGGCTTTATGACCATTTGTATTCCTTAGCTTGCATGAGTGGACTTACAGAGAAGCATCTCAAGGGAACTGAAATCCACATGTGCTGTACGATACCCTTAATCACTTATGCAAGTCATGTCTGTATCGAAGCTGAGACCAACTGAATGGGGTTTTGCCCTTGTAGCGCACTATGATCACTCTGGAAAGAGGGGTCATGACTTTTTTAGGTCTCTGGTTCCCTGAGAAGAATTTCAGTATGGAATGGTTCAGTATGGAATATGAGTTGTGTATAGTGTCCTATTAAGAGCATGTGCTCTTATTTTAGATGGTAATCAAAATGGGAGTGTGCTTGGACTGTGCTTCTTCACTTCCAAAAACGAGTTGCAATCTGCTTTTGAGAAAGCTGACAATGGCCCACCTCCTAAGGCCAAATAAGGCTTTATTTTTCTACAAGAGATATCTGGGCATCTAGAAGCTTCTTAGAAGGGCCAGTCTAGAGACACAGCTTAATCTGAGAGCAGAGGTCTTTGATATTAGAGGATATTGTGAGCAAGGTGAGGTATCACAGTGCTTATCTCTGTCTCCTACATCAGCCTGGCCATAGTTAGGTTAGATGTCCACTCTGCATGCAGGAGAAATATTTGGCAGCTCTCTGAGGGATCTGGCAGACAACACCATTTGCACTCCATAGTATAAATATACAACCCTTTCTCTTTTCACTGAAGCAAATACAGCCAAGATGTAGTCGCAGTATCTAATGGTTTTTTATAGAAATAAATACTAATAGGGGAGGTGAGGAGGAGACAGAGGGAGGAATATTCCCAGGGAAACTTGTTACATAAGGCAAATTCTCCTCTTTGGTCTTATTGAAGTATTTCCTTATCTTTCTTTTTCTCCTTCAATTCCTGATTTTACTGAGTACATTTCAGATGTGGAGATACTGTAAGATGCACGTCCATGAAGGAAGCAGTTATCTGAATGTCTTGGGTCATTTCAGGTCTGTTTCTAGATGTATGCAACATACAGCAGACTAGCACAGAAGATTTGCTTTAATACAAGTGTAAAATTACTATTGTGTCCAGAAAAAAGGAAATATTTAGGGCAGCCTGAATGCTAGTCTGACACATACTGTGCTGTTTATGAGGTGGGCTTAAGGAGAAGAAGGAAAGGAAAACTTAGTGTTCAGTATCAGGTTTGTGCCTCTCCCTGTGCAATGGTGTGTGTGTGACCCTTGGGGGAAGCAAGCACAGAGGCTGTCCCTTCTGTGGGACAAACACCTGCATTTTAATCTGAAGTGGTTTGCACAAAACACAGTATCTTCATAGTATCAAATTAGGATGATTCATTGCCAGGCACTGCTACTAACAGCCACTTCTGTCTTTCAGCAAGGGATGGCTATTAAATGCCTTTGGAGCTACACATCCAGTGCTGCTCATTAAATAAAGACAGAGAGAATTCTTGGGAAAAACAAACCAAACCAAACCAAACCAACAATAACAAAAAACAAACCTCCTATAGCCCCAGCCAAGCCAAAGCAGAGCACCTCACATCAGAGTTGTTAAGACACTCCCACAGCTTTTTAATTTGTTCCCAGGCACAGTGGCATGCTGCACATATTAATCATTCTGTTGCATCTTCCTATGGGGGGAACAAAAGTATCCTTAAAACACTTTGTCAGCATCCAATAGGTAACATCAACAACAAGAATGGTTACTCATTTCCTAAGCTATTCGTGTTTACTATCTTTGGTCATTTTAAAGAGTGCTACAATCACTCAGCACAGAAGCCCTTGGGTCATGGGTTATAAACAATTTTCTGTCTGAACTTCCCTGACTGGTGTTTCTGTATCAATTTTGTGCCTTGTAGACAATAATTATTCCAACAATCCGTTTTGGCATTGGGCTAGATTATACAGTTACCCCTCCTTGAGACAGTTCCCTTCTCAATGAAATGTTCCTTGCTTTACTGTTTTACTTTTTTTTCCTTCTTCAGACCAGCAGAAGTGGGTTTTGAGGGAAGATGTATTTGAATCTCCACAGCACAGCAGCATTTTATCATTGGTATATTCAGGTTCCTTGCTTTCTGTTTTATCCCTTAAATTCTAATCTGCAGATATCACTGCAATGCGATTCTTCAGTAGTTGTGCTGGAAGAGCAGAGAGTATACAATTATGGCAAAAATGCACACATATCCATTTACTTGTATAAAGTGCAGAGAGATGAGACACTGTATGACATTGGCACTTGGTGTTTGATTGGCATATGGTATTTGAACAGTTTTATCCAAAAAAGGACAAACACTGTAGGGTAAAAGGACAGGTCGCTAGCTGCAGGAATCTGTATTTCCCAGTATTTTTCTAAGCTAAGCTGGTTAGGCACCCTGCCAGCCAGGCAAGGGCCCTGGAACCTCTCCAGGAAAAAATCTCAGCTCACATTGTGAAAGGGTTTCCCCCATCTATGCTGCAGAATAGATTCTCTTCTCAGAAGCTCGGAGACAAATATTGATTTTTTTTTGCAATAGCAAACTAATGTTAGTGGCACGCAGTCAATTTCTCTCATGGACACTATGAGGTATTTTGAATATGTGCCACCAAAGTCAACATGGAGTATAGATTCCTTAGTGCAAACAGGCCCTACTCTGCTTTTTTCTGATCTGCTCTTGCCTTACAGGACAGGTACAACTGGCAAGTGAATGGGAATGAGACAGAGTGAGAATTTATTTACATGCCTATACAACATGTAATTTTGACTCTACACAGCCCTTGCACAGAGAGAAAACATGGGGAATCTTATATTATATTCTTTTTTTACTTTTCTGTAAGGAACCAGATTTGTCTGTGGGTAGCTTTAACTCCTGGCTATGAGGTACTAATGTTGCCCTTAGGAACTCCAGGGTGAGTCCTACTTTGTGGACTTCCAGCAGCAAACAACCAGTGTTTAAAAGGAGAGCTGGGATCTTCATCTCTATTGGGGATTCTCTTTATCTTTAGTGTGGAGCTCACACTGTAGTGGAATGGGAAGGTCTTCCATTCAGACTGCTGATAATGATGGTGTTAAACACTTCAGGGTAAATGGGAATTTGAAGAAGAATTTGGAGGATCACGGGTTTTAATGTGAATGTAGTATCATGCTGATGAAATTGCAGTTTTGACCTGGTCTGGAGTAAATCTGTGGTGTGTCCATAGCAGAGCAGGGAATACCTCTCAGGTTCTTGTTTGGCATCCTAGCTATGGAATTATCCTTCATCAGTTTGTCTGTGGATGTTCAAATATGTTTCCACCTGCTGTTTGAACCCAAGATTTTTTTCTCTCCCTTTTTTTTTGGGCAATAATTTTATTTCCTTTAATGTTTGTGTGCTTCTCATTTTTAATTTTTTTTTCTACCAAAGATGTCAGGTTTTGTCTAACAAATGTACTCCTGCCAACCTACAGATTTCTTTGAAGTTGTTTCCTATCTACCTTAGGTGTCTGCACAACAGGTTGAAAACAATATGTTACTGTGCTCTGTATTAATGGGATTAAAAAGAACTATTTATTCCATTGCCTGTGCTGCTCACGGTCCATTTGTGATATCATAAATGGATTTCTTATCCCTTTCTGATGGCTGTAGTTGCATTTACTTTGTTGTTACCTCAGTCTTCTCCAAGAAATTATCTATGTAGAAACTTGGCAGAAGTCAGAAATTATTTTAACCAGTTTCTTATACTTTTTTGGTATAAAGAGAGTAGATCTCCCTGCCTTGTGTATCTAGGAGGCTGTTGCCCTTGATGAAAGCATTAATAAATTGGATTGTGATGCAAATATGGGTATTCTTTGCACTTGGTAGTCATCTCTGACAAAAGAAAGTTGTAAGTGGCCTGCATGCAGCTGATCAAAATTTTCAAGGTCATAGGTGTCACAAGAGGGGCTTTATTGTTTGTGCATTGCATCCCATTCCTTCAGGCTGGTCACAGCCTACAAATTTTGGAGATGATCCTTGCTTCCTCTGTCACCGACTAGATCTGGTTAGGAGAAAAGGCAGAATGATCTTGGTAGGTAATCAAGGCTTATGATATGAAATGAAGATAGAATATGTTTGTCTGGATCACCTGATAGGTGCGAGCCACTGTCAGAGGATAGCAGAAAACAAAACATCATTCAGGAAAAAGAGTGAGCTCCCCAGTCCAACAAGCCATGAAGCCTTGTTAACAGGATGAGCAGACAGACATTTTTGTCATAGGTATTAATTTTCTCCCTCAAAGGCTCTGAAGGCTGTGGGTATGAATTGGATCCTGATGAGTAATACTTCATTCCTGAAGTATTTGTGAATGGAAACAGCATGGTGAAGGGTGTTTCAAACGATACTATAGCTTGAAAGAGATTAGTGTTTTGGATGTTCTCATTAGAAACCCAAGAAGAGATCACAAGAAATCTGCCTCAGGTGGTCAGGCATGGACTGTTGGTGTGCCTGGGTTAACCAAAAAGTAGATATTTGTGTTAACTCAGGCAGGAACATTCCAAAGGAGGGCAAGTTAAGATTCAGAAAGAATCAGTGTCATATCAGTATTTTGCTATCATGGAAAAGAAATTCAGGAACCTGAGCAGGGATCTAGACAAGCCTTTGGTAGAAAAGTCTTAGCTGCTGGTTTATTTGGTGGCATCAATCTCTCACTCTCTTCTGCTGGGCTGTTTACATGTGCATGCATCACTTTGATGGAGAAGATATGGCTGGTGATTAGGGTGTTCATCTTGGATTTGAAAAACTGAAGTTCAAATTTCTGCTAATAGTCTGCCAAAGCAGAGATGAACTGTGCTTTTCAGCACTTCAGGGACATGCTAAAGCTGCTTGTCAGTCAGCTGTTCAGTGGGGGGCTGCATGTTACCTGCAGCCCAATACTGTGAACAAAGGAGATGCTTTGGCCTAGGCAGGACTGATGTGTCAACTGGAGTGCGTTTGCAAAGGATGCACTGAATGTTTTCTCTCTGTAATGCTGGACATCAGGATGGGGTTAGCCTCTTCTTTGGAGAGAAACACTGCTACAGGTCCACAGAAGACATCAAAGGATCCTTACCAACAAGGAAAAGGAGATGTTAATGTTTCTTGGTCTGAGCAAAGCCCCAGCATTCCTCCACATCTGAAAAATCATTTAATAGCCCTATTTGTGATTACAGTTCTCAGCTACATTCTTTCTGCAAGATGAAGGATAGAAAGCCTTAAGGCCATGTTGCTGACCCCACCAGATATGTCAGGGTCAATCTAGTTCCAGAGCCAAAGCATCTGCACTGTGCTTCAGAAAGCTCCTGATGAGTTCCTGTCCAAGCTGTTGGGTATTTATCTCCCTTGCATTATTTTTCAACTCATCTGAATCCTCTTTGATGGGGAGCCTACTTACTGACAGTCTGGACTGAGGGCTCACAATGCAGGTAGGTGTGCAGCATCTGAAATATGCTCAGCTGAGAATGTTAGCAGCCTCCTTGACAAGCAGAGCAAAACATTTCAGACCATTCAATTCTCTGTCTTGCACAGGCACTCTAAGCCTTTCTCAATATCTCACTTTGAGTCATACAAATGTTTTCTTGTTCTTTTTTTGCTGCCAGGAAACTTCTAAGCACTTAGTCAAAGTCTCTCTTCTTTTTAAACTGAGTATGTTGCTCCTACTTGAATCTTTTGTATCATTCTTAAGAAGCATTCTCCCATAATTCATGTCAGCCCTTCAAATGTTTGCAGATTTGTCATTTGCAGTCATTGCTTTGCCAAGCTATTAGCTCTCCTGAATTAATTCTTATATGTCAGTCTTACCACTTCCCTGATCATTTTGTTGCTGTTCTTCTTCAATACCTCTCACTTTGTCATTGTGAATGCATCTAAGGCAAAGGTATTATCGCTTCCTTAAGTTTCTAACACATGTGAGTTTCTCAGGCACATTCCATGAGTGAATATATTTCAGTGTAATCCTGCAAATGGATGTGCTTTTTTCTGGCTTTATATGCTTGAGATGAAGATTTTCATAAAAGTTGTCCAAACTAAGGGGATACAGCATGTAAAGGGGTGTGCAATAGCATGGATAATCCTTCTTCAGGGCTGCTTATAAGATTACTGTGTGGGACAGGCTCTTGGCACTGGCACAGGCTCCACCAACTCCCCCTCAGTGATTTCTGTTTAATGTCCCCAGCCCCACCCCGGCTCACTGAGCTGACTCCTTCAGGCACAGTCAGTAATGAAGTTTAGGGAAACAGGTGGAGGTTGGAAAAGTGGCATATTGCTTCTTGTAGGCTGTAAACAGTCTGCTGTAAATACCATGTTCTGTACACAGACAGCCAAGATGGGCCATTCATGTCATGACTGGTGTGACAAACCCTTGGCCTGGTGGGCTGGCTTTGTGTGAACCTGCAAACAGAAGAGACAGGGTGGTCATTCAGCAAGGACAGAAAATATTTGTTTATTTTAGCCAGCAAGTTGCCCTATGTCTCCATTGGTAAGGCAGGTTCTCACTCAAGCACTGACACATGAGCTGGATGAGTGTTGGCTCTCCCCAACAAGAGAACTGTGTTTAATGCAGAGCACACCGGGTCAGCTGCCTTTGGAATGGCAGCTTCAGACTGCATGCCTTGAGGCCAAGGATACACAGCAGTAAACTTGCAAACACCTCACAGATGTAGCTGCAGGAAGCAAGCTCTGCTCAGGACAACACCTGCCAGCAGTGTAACAGGGTAGAAAGTGTAAATGGTAATGGAGAAAGCAGAAAAGTGTAAGAAACTTTAAGTTTAATACCAGTTTACTGAGCTGGAACTGGGCCTACCATTTATAGGATGAGGCTGTAAGTGGAAAGGCTGGAGGTGTCCCATTGTCGCAGCTAAATCTTGTTTGCGACTTTCAATTAAAAATATTCTGAATACACACACAAAAGTTAACTTCTGAAATGCTTACTGTTTCCTTTTCACAGCGTGATTAATATTTTCTTCTGTCCTTGTATTCTTCCAGTAAAATCGCATTGCGTCACAACATTCAAGCGTAAGTAGATTTCCAATCTCTCAGCAGCAGCATCAGTTTTTAATCCACACACAGCGTTTTAGAAGCCTCTGAAATAAGCTCTTTATGCTTCTTGATTGTAAAGGTTTTATAGTTGGCTCCTGCATCAGGCAATTCAGAGGCATATTATAATAATGTCTGAAAAGCCACAGTAAACTCTGAAGAAATTCTTTGAGGAGACAGCCAAGGAATGTATTTAGCCCAAGCTGAGAGGAAAAGATCCTTTGCAGAGCAGAACTTGGCTGAAATAGAAGACCTGCTGAGACAGGGTTGGCTGCTGCAGTCCCACAGAGGCTTGGCCTCTCACTCCTCTCAAGGCTGCAATTGAGCATCTTGCCTTGGGTCTCCTCTCCTAGTATCTGTGGGTTTGCATGAGGGAATATGCTTAGCAGTATCAGTTTTAAGTATCAGGCTGTGGTTTCTCAGGAAATTCCTGTTCTATTAGAGTATATTAACCTGAAGGGTGGAGAAGTAACTTTAGCAGAAGCTCCTTTCATTCAAAATGCAGCAGAGCAGAAGCAGTTGCATGCCAAAGGACGCCTTGGCTTTTTCTTCTTTCTGTGATTCTGCTCCTCAGATGTCTCTTCTTCAGCCAGTTCTTCTGTCCCAATCTGAGTATGAAGTGGGGTCCTTGTGTCACCTCTGCCTCATCAGAGCTACATAAAGCTCTCTTGCTGCACTGAAGCTGCAGATTCCTCAGTATTTGAGAATGCTCTCCTGGAAAAAAAACCCTGTAGTTCCTGAGCTTTAATCAGTTCTGCCAGTCCGATTATTTGCAAGCAGGCCAATGCCTACACCCTGGCAACTGTTTTTCTTGATACTTGAAAGTTCTTGCCTACTGCAACTGGAGGCTGTGCAGATTTGTAAACACAGACCTCCCTACTGCAGCATTTTGTTTCTTTAACACTGTCTGGAATTGTAGCTGAAAGTTAACATACCTGGCTAAAGCAGGTGCTTTTGGCTAACTGGATTTGGAGTGACCTGATGAGCTTTCACACCCGTGTCCGTGACATGCAGATTGATAGCTTTTGTCAACAGTGAAGAGGACCTGACATAGGAGATGATCCTTCAGCTGGGAAGAACCATGTTCTGTGTGTGCTGGGGTGAGGACCCACCCAGCTAGCTTTTCCCAGGTGTGAAGTACCAAAGACAGGTCTGTGTCATCGCTCCTCAATACTCTGTTAAGCTTTATTTAGTTGCTGTTCTACCCACATGTATTTAAATCCTTTCCCACTTAATCTGTATTCACAGTATTATTAGGAAAACAGCATTTTAGACTTGATGAATATACAAGCCTTGGACCCCTGGAGAATGGAGTGTAAGAGACAACATGGGTCACACTGAAATCAGCTTGGATCTCACCCAATTGCAAAAGAAAACTTGCTAATAGTAGCCATGCTGTATTATTTGACATCATCCCACGTGATAGTGAGTTTTTATCACTTGAGCTCCAGGGCAGAAGGGGTGAACAGCAGAAGGACTGGGACATATTGCAGGACTGTGTGCATGCCTGGGGCTGTGGAACAGAAGTGAGCACTGCTGCAGTATGACTGAAGAGCCCTGGATCTGCAGGAAGCCCCCTGTCCTGCATGTCTGTAGTTGAAGTAAAGCGTCCTTCAGCCCTGCAAGCATTACTTGGGGAATAATCTGTGATCTTTTATGGGCCCTCTCCTTCCACCTCTGTGGTCCCAAGATTCTGGATCTTGATTTAGAAAGCTGTATTGGGAAAACAAACTCTTCTGAAGCTGCTGGCTGTATTCTGTAAACAGCTGGGATTTTACTCGCTGGTTTCCTGACATGCTGTTCTCTAGCTTTCCCCTCTAGTTTTATCTTTTGTGCTCTCAATTTCTGGATCAATGCATCTCAGGACATAATGCTGAGGTATTACTTTGATGTTCCCTAGCTGGTCTCCTCCATCAATCTGATATTGCCTTTAAAAAACTGCCTTTTGTGTTGAGATTGCAGAGCATTCTCTTGGTGTTTGAGATAGGGCTGAGCAGTGTATTTGTTAGTGCACACAGTCCTTTGCACGCCTTCATGAGGCTGCTTAGGTAACTTGGCTTCAGGGGCAAGCACTGCCCTGCGTGTCCTCCACTTGGATTTGTTGAGCCAAGGATTTCTCCAGCCCACATCCCCCATCCTATAAAGAGGAGATATCCCTCTAAAGGGCCAAGTACAGTATGCGGCCCTTTCCTCAAGAAAGAAAGGTTTAAAATCAAGTTCAGGTGGTAGGGCTGAGAGTCTTTCATTGGACCTGTGTTGACAGGAGTCCCTTAACATACTCCTTGCTCCCTAGCAATGTCTTTACTGTTTTTTCCCTTTCTCCTAGAAGCAAAGCTCTGTCAGTGAACTCAGAGGGGAAAGGAAGTAATCCTTCTGAATTCCATGCAGATGGTGCTTTGAAAAGAGATACGGACAAGTTAGTTACTGTTTCATCATCTGCCCCTGTCCTTGGTAAAGGTGTGTCGGTCACAGTAGTGTGTGGTCATACCTGGACATCAGAGCACCAGGTGAGGTCAGAGCCAAGCTCTCTCCAGCCTGGTATCCTGGTGCAAACATTGCTTGTGTGTGATGCCTGGTGAAGAGTAGAACTCTCAGCAAGGATCTATGACACTGGGTACCCTGAGTTTGCAGCTATTTATTGAAATCAGATCTAATTAACAACTGGTGGATTTCTTTTCTATATGTTCATACAGATCATAAAGAAGGAAAGCTTAGCATCTGTTCAGTAGTGGATGGATCTGGTGGAGTGGAATATCCAGTCAGTATTGGGGTGATAAATGGAACATTGCTTAGTGTGTTGGCTGTTCAGAGAAAGTATCAAGGGCTCAGAATATCTGAGATACTCATAGAAGAGGTCTTGTGTCCAGCATCTGGGGAGCTGTTTAATTAAACTGCTCAGCATGTTGATGCAGGAAAGATTTTGGTGACACATCGTGGAAAGTAATGAAATAGGTCTGAAGTAGGGAAGAGAGAGTTAGTGACAGAAACTTCAATGTTAAAGTACAGTATTAGTTGATGGCAGAAGTTGGTGGTTACATGGATGGGCCTCTTCTATCTGGAAACTCATGTTTCTGGCATGAGTTACTGGGAACTTCTGTTCTGAAAACTCCCAGGATGATATAATCTGCCAGTATCACATCATCTGTTTCTCCATTCTAGACCTAAAAGATGCATATCAATATAAAGAAGCTTTTTAGTTTCTTTCTTTTCTGGAAAGTTCACTGTTTGGTTCACTGTTTTGGAGAGACTTCTATTTCTGTGTGATGGATAAATGAAGTTAATAACACAAGAACTGATTCAGAGTGTCTCCCAGAATCTAAACTATCTCACTGGTTATTCTGATCTCTGAACCAAACCAACAGAAAATCAGGGAAAACCTGAATAAAACCTGAAAATTTTCGAATTCTACTTCATCAGGCACCTTCATTAAAAGCTATTAACTGATACACAACAAACTAAATGCAGAGGTTCCTTTCTGGGTTTGAATTTTGAGTTCTCGGCTATCTGCTGCTGTTATGAAGTGATTATAGCCTGGTTAGCCTTCCTCCCTGCCTCTGTTATCATCTGAGCTGTTCTTGGTCTCTGTTGAAGATGGAAATGATGCAGAATGCTCCAAGTCCCTCTGTGTATGGTTTAGGGCACAATTTTCCAGGCGGTATGCAATGCAAGCATGAATCACACCTCCCTTTAAGATACGGCTGTATTCAGTTCTCTGGCTCTTCTCATCTGACTGAACAGGCTGCAGATTTTTGTTTTTAATCTAAGCAATAACCAATTTACTCCAGAGATGAGTATTTGCTGACTATTGCTGTTGTTCTTATGCTCAGAATTGCAAACCCCTTGGAAAACAAGGCCAGCTCGTGCATGTGTGTACAAACCTGGTTTCAAATCTGGCTTGGATTCTCTTTTCCAGCTCAGCAAGTGACTGACATGTTCACTTTAGCAGAGCTTCCTCCCGAGACAAGCCGGGGGCTGTGCCAAAGTGCTGTGAGGCGTTCACTCTGAGTTCAGTCACACACTGGAGGCAGATTCTACAGCACCCTGGAGACAGGGGTGAGATGAGGACAGTACAGCCATGATTCAGAGCTGCCTTGCACTTTGGTCTTGCTAGTAGGTCATATCAGTATTGTATCAATAGAACCAAGATGCAAATCAGACCCCGCTTCAATAACACCCCTGTGTGATTGAAATTATTTGAATGAAAGTACTAAATCAGGATAGCTTCTGTTCAGTTCAAATTCAGGCATGGCTGAGGTTGTTGCACTTCAGTCCATAATAGTTCATTTAAAGGAATTAATACTGAAAAATACACCATTTAAATACAGAAATGTCTATATCATGGTCATAATCTTGCAACACCTGGCATCAGCCAGAGAAACAATTTTGCTCCTCTCTTCTGTATATCTGGAGAAGCCTCCTCATCACTTGTGCTTTCAGAGCTGTCCTGAAGCCTGTCTCTCTGCTCCTGGAGTTGGGCAGGATGGGTTGCAGGGGCTGAAATTCTGTGCTGCAAAGAAGAGTGCTTGGGGGACAGGGCAGGCTTGTGATCTGAGAGAGCTCTGCATGTATGAGGGTGCTCTGCATGTATGAGGCAATCACATCTCAGAACATTAACAAGTAGTCAGTCAAGGAGAGGGGTTTTTTTCTTGCTTGTTTGCTTATTTGTTGTTTGGATCCAACATAACCTTTAATATGGAAGAAGAAAAAGCTGTAGCTGCAAGTGGCTTTTGGTGTAACTTCCTTGTTTGAAATACAAAGCCTGATGCAGATAAGGCTCTGCAGATAGCCCTGATTTTGATAACTGGCAAGAATATTTCTAATTTTAAAAGTCTCCCTCCTCTTCCTATTAGTTACTTCTCTATGCAGAGCAGCTGGTGTGACCTGGGCATGTTTTGGTTGTATTGTTGCTGTGAGACAATAGCTCAGCCTGAGGGAAGAAGACAACCTACTTACCATATCATCTGGGAGTTGTTTCAGTAGGATTTGAGAAACAAGTGCTTCTCTGAAGCTCACTGAGACTACCTGAGACTATCCAAGGAGTTAACCCGTGAGTGTTCCTTCAGTCAGTTTGCAGACAACACCAAGTTGGACAGGAATATTCATCTGCTTGAGGGTAGGAAGGCTCTGCAGAGAGATCTGGACAGGCTGGATCAATGGGCTGTGGCAAATCATATGAGGTGCAGTAAGGTGAAATGCCAGGTCCTGCACTTGGGTCACAACAGCCCCAGGCAGTGCTACAGGCTGTGTTTTTTCACAGTAGCAATGGTTTTGCAGAAAACATTTTCAGGTGATTTACAGAGCTACTGCAGTCATCATAAATACATAAGCAAGTAGTGCAAGCACAGTAGTAGAGTATGCCAGACCTCAGGTTGCCTGACAGCAGAGGGGCTCTTATTCACACCATGGCAGCTCAGTGACACCAGACACAGGGAAGGTGCAGCTTATTCTGGTTCCACAAGAAGCTGCTACCAGACCCAGAAGAGAATTTTAGTTTAATGAACCTGTCATGTCCTTGTACAAGAACAAGTGAACAACACTCATTTTCCTCGCAGTGGTAGATTAAAACCAGAATTTAGTTGCTCTGAGTTACTAGAAGATGTATCTTCATTGCACAGCAGCTGTAAGTGAACTGTAAATATACCAGGCATGGGCAGTTTCCCCAGTGCCTGCAAACATCATTTCTGTAGCAGTGCAGCTCTGCAGATGACCTAATAAACACTGATGCCGAGCAGGGCTAATTATCTCCAATGCAGCATTGCCCTGGCATGGCTGTACAGCTTCCCGCTCCGGAATTAGCTTATCTGGGACTTGTTTGGTGTCTGCACTGTCCTTCACGGTGTGCTGCAAACAGCCCCTGCGCAGGGCTTGCTGGAGGAGCATCACACACACGCACTGGACTGCAGTGCTTCTCTGCTCTAACAGGGGAATGCTGGGCTCCAGACAATGGAGTCACTTAACAGCTCCTCTTGACAATTTGTCTGACCTAGTGGGGCAACACACCTCCATCTCTATGATCTCTTTGCCTAAAACCAAACTCCTAATAAAGTAGGGGTGCTGGGAGGTGATGTTACAAGGTCTGTGGAAAATAATTGGGGATTCTCCTATGAAAGATTTTGAAGACCAAATAATGCAAGTGAATTGGTAAAACTGACTCACTGTCAGGTGTTAGGTGAGAAGACAGATAAATAATCACACATCCTGTAGCAGCTGGGTTTATGCAGGTTCAGGTCCAGTTGTACCTTAATACAGGTTAGTGCATTAGGTGGAAAGGGTTAGATGAGCATTTTTGGAGAGCTAATCCAATCCAGCTGAATAAACACAGTGCTCACTTCTGTGGTCTGTAAGAGTCCCAATTTGTTTGTCTCAAGATAATTTCAAAATTACTCTTCTCCTTAAGAAGAGTTGAGGAGATGGGGGATATACCCTAGACCAAGATCATGTGTTTCTTTTCCACTAATGCTTCCCAATGGCTTTTCTCTTACTGCAGTACTGGATAAATGAATACACCTCCACCTTGGGGATTGGTGTCTTCCACTCTGGCATTGAGATCTACGGCAGAGGTATGAAGTACTTCCCTTTTATTACCTGCAGAATGTGGGGATAACTGTATGGCTACTCTGATATGGAAAAGCACCCCAATCTTACAGCTTTTGGCAAGGAATGTTTTGAGGAATAAAAACTGAAAAACTCAGCCAATTATCTTTTCAGACCCCATTGTGGAGTCTAGGAGGAACTCGTGCAGTTCTGTTATGAACCATGTAGTCCTTCTTATTCAGCCTGTAACTGCAGCCTGTATAGCTTGTGCAGGTGTGTAGCAGGATGGCAGACAGAGGAGGAGCAGTGCTGGAAAGCCATTCTGTAGTGAAGGAGGGGGAGAGAGAATGGGGGAAATGAGGGAGGGGGAAGAAAGGTTGATCAGGGGTTGTCTTAAGGCCTGCAGATGTGTTTGTGCTAATTCCCTGTCAGGAAAACCCTTTTTTTCAGTAATTCTTCATGAATGTGTATGGTCTAGAAATCTTGGAATCTTGGATTTCCAGATATTGGAAACTGTTGATTTGAAAGAGTAAAGTTACAAAGAAAGGCAAACGTCATGTAGCACTTTTGAAATTGTCTGGATGGGGTACAAGCTGATTAGAGCCACCCATTTCAAAAGTCAAGGGATCTGGAAAACATCTGTAGTGTGGGGAAGAATGAACTAGCATCACAGACTTTGTTTCCTTTTTCAGTATTACATGGTAATGACTCGGCTACTCACTCATGGTATTTTTAGGCAGTGCCATGCAGTAGCCAGATCTCCTCTGGTGCTATTTCCACCTTGAGCACAGAGGCTTTCACAGGCCCTGTGAGATGGCCTGTGTGATGCCATGAGGATCACAGGCTGTGTTTCACAGGCCATGCAAGGTGGCCTGTGTGACATGGAGGGACTCCCTGGCCTGATCTGTGCTGAGGCAGCAGAGTACAATCAGCCTGGCTTTCTGCAAAGGCTTCCCACTCACTGGCTGTAAATCCCTCTGGAAGATTTGATTTCTCCCTACTCTAGAAACGGCTTCTTCCAGCTCAGTAGCACCACTGGCAGCTTCTCATAGTTTATCCAGATGCCTTCAATGCAGAACTTTCCACTGAGAGAAAGCCACCTGGATGGGGACAGAGACAGACTCAGAGAGTTTTCCTGGTGCTGTGGGAAAGCAGTACTGCTAGCATGGAGGGAGGCTGTGAGGGCATCCTCAGTCCAAAAGGTAACCAGGCAGCAAAAAGCAGCTTTCAGAGTCTGGCTGAAACAGATTTTGGCAATAGCCCAGCCCCTGGTGCTGATGTTGAGCCATGCAGACAGCTGCCATAGACTTTTTCCTGACATGGCGTTCATTCAATTACTCACAGTCTGTTTCTTTCCTTGTCAGAGTTTGCCTATGGAGGGCATCCCTACCCTTTCAGTGGGATTTTCGAGATCACACCTGGCAGTGCGGTAGAACTTGGCGAGACCTTTAAATTCAAGTAAGGGCCCTTTTCTACGTCTTCCCCTCTGCCCCTGGTAGCCATTGGTGTAGGGGGAGCAGGGAAGTCCTGTCCTCTGGATCCTCCTTTCACTCTCCTCATAAGTGCCCTCACTGCCATGCTTTACATGATCCCGATTCAAAGGCAGCCCTGCAGGGATTTTGGAGGCGGATAACAGAGTGTGTACAGCAAACAGGGAACAGTGATAAACTGTGTTTGTCAGGGATTAAGAGCATGCTTACAAATGAGTGCAGTTCTCTCTTCCCATTTTATTCATCTTCTGTGCTCCCAGTTTTGCCTGTTATACAGAGAAAATGCACAGGGGAAAAAAATAAGCCTTCTCCTTTTATGAGTACCCCCCATCTGTGGGTACTGCACAGAGTACCTGAAATCATTGTGTGTGTTTATTGCTGCTCTGTTACAAGGCACAGACTGGCTGCTAGAGGAGTCTGAGAGGATGCTGCTGTCTTGTGTTGTTCAAGATGATCAGACTGTGGGACTGTGGGTCAAGGAAATGTCTGTGGCAGGGAGGCTTGACCTTGCCAGACCGCCAGTTTATGTTGAGGGCCATTTTAGAGCAAGTGCTACTGAGTGAATATTGGGAGAAGTAGTAGGTTTCTGCATAGTTTTCAGCCTGCTCCTTCCTGGCCCAGAGGACCCTCTCGATTGTGGAAAAAACATCTCCTCTCTTGTAATAGAAATTTCTCTTCTGGGATGATGGGCAGAGTAGGAGCAGACGCCCAGAGCTGAGACTTCCCTGGTGGTGAGTAAGAAGATTTCAGGGCTGTTGCCTGTGTGATAACTTGCTTTGTGGAAAAGCTGTGGATATTACTGTGCCATTCTGTTAGTGAGAGTCTCTGACAGCCTCAGATATGCATGTCCATAACATTTTAAGCCTGTCCTTCTTGCCAATATCTGATCATTTCCTTCTCCCTTGGTATGTATCACACTCTTCACTGTATCTTTCTGTTTTTCCTGTTGGATGTTTTGTTTTTAACTAGAGAATCCATTGCCTTGGGCACTACGGATTTCACAGAAGAGGACGTGGATAAGATTATTGAAGAGCTGGGCAAGGAATACAAAGGAAACGCATACCACTTGATGCACAAGAACTGTAATCACTTTTCTTCTGCTCTGGCTGAGGTGGGCACAAACGGGCTTTATTTATTCATTTTTTTACTGCTTCAGTTCTGTAGTAATGTTCACAGAAAGGGACCTGGGGTCACCACGTCAGAGCCCATAGCCAAATATTCTCCCTCTGCCCTTAATATTTTTGGAAGCCCTTTGCTGTTGAAAGGGATGGGATCAGGAGGCAGAGATGTGTCAGGTTTATCACGTTTGGTCTAAACTGTGTGGGAAAATAGGAGTGCTTGTAATTTGGTTCACTGAACAGGAATTGAAAGGACAGACCTGGTTAGCATGCAAATGAGCATCATTTTTATAACAAACATAAATAACAGTGTATGATCTGCAAAGGCATAAAAATGGTTTATCAATGTTCTGGAAACAAATTTGCACTATTCAGAGAGTGGGTGTTCTTTTTCTTTATTTAATCTGCACCATCCAAACCTATTAAAAAAGAATTAATTTTTTTATAGACATCTTTGGTGCTTATTCACTTCCATGTTCTCAAAACCACTGTGAGTTTTGAGAAATTATTATAACAGAGCTGTTATTTCTATTCAAAGACAACTTTCTCTGAAGCACAGAGAAACAAATTTTGTTCTATCTATCTGCTGATTCGGGGTAACTGATTTTTGATTCTCAAAGATGTGATTATTTTGGGGGGAAATTGCCTTCTTCCTCAACTCCCAGGTGAGCTGGTTAAAGTGTGTTTCAATTAAGGTGTGAATATTCAGTATTTGTGTAGATCTGATTTCCAGATCTTAACCCAGTGTCAGAAAAAGGCGTGAAAAGCAGAAAATGGGCCTTCCATAAAAACTCTTTCTGTGCTTTCCATGCTTGCTATATGGCAAACTCAAGGAGAGAATATAATCTGTCATGATAGGGTAGGATTGCTGTAACAGTGCAACTTTAATTTCTCCCTCTGGAATCCCCATCCTAATTAATTACACATCTCTTGCCTTTCTTCATCATATGGGGCAAGGGTCCTATGCCAATAACCTCTTTTGTCACAAGTGTTCATTCATCCCCAAACAAGCCCATCACAGATCCCAAGTGAGATGTGTAGAAAATGTACTGTATGATTTTGTAAGAAAATACTGAGTGAATCTGAGAACCAGCAATTGATTTACAAGGGACCTGCTCAGGCTCTTAGGAACACCAGTTCTCCTTTGGTTCCATCTTTATTAATTATATATAGAGTCCTTCCTGCAAATGTTAGCAAATTAAAACGAACAGGAAGGAACTGAATTTGTACAAACAGAGAAGGAAGTTCCAAGCAGTACAGTGAGCAAATCAATATTAGCCACACTACTAATTTGGAATCAAATATCATATTACTAAAACAAAAAATAGGAACTTTAAAAATTATGAAGGAAACTCAGGAGAAAGCTGTGGGATTATTAGGAAAAGATAAACAAAATCCTTACCTGCAGCAGTGAAACAGAGTCACTGCTTACTATGTACTTTGAAAGGTAAAATGTCTGTCTTGTCCCTAAGCTATAAACTCCAAGCCGTTCTTCCTTGATTCTACTGCTACACATCAGTGTGTCCCTCACTGCCCCCTCCTTGCTTAGCTTTCCTAACACAAGCCAATGAAGAGATCTTATAGAAAAACTAGTAATGTATTTTAAATTTTGTTTTCAATATGCTTTCACTGGGCATCTCTATAGGAGTGGAGTTTAGGGTTAAGCTTTCCTGCAAGAGCTTTCTTGGTGGATTCAGAGCGCTCATTCATCGCCCCGTAACCTGTCTAGATTGTAAAGCAAAAGCCTGAGTGGCTGGTTCTGACACTTCTGCTCCCAGGAGCAGAATTTTCTCAAGATTTATGTCAGTTTAAATAAGCCCTTCATGGGCCAGCAGGATTTTTTGTTGCTGTTGCTCTTCACATATGCCTGTGTTTATCAACCCTCTCTAATGCATTACAAATGCAAACCCGGAGGAGCTGGACAGCAGGCCCAGAAGCAGAATGTCCTGGATGGTCTCTAGCATGGGGATACAGAAAATGGGAGCTGAAATTCTTATAAAAATAGCTGGTGGTATGACACTAAGCAAAAGTCCTAGCTATTCAATAAGCCTCAGTCAGCAATATGAGGAATATCTGTGGCTGCCTTACAATAGGTTAGCCCCATCCATTCTGGTAAGTACAGTAATTTTGGCAATTTGGAGCTGGGTGAGAAGTAGCATAGCTTATCTTGGGATACTTCTGACCTTTTGGAGGATGTCTGCTTGAAATCTGTGGAGACAGAACTGAAAGCAGAACTGAAAGTTTCTGTTCTCAACATCTGAATGCTTTCTTTACTTCCTGGCCTAAGTGACTTTTTTTCTCTTCCTCTTCCTCTTCCTGTAGTTCCCATTAAAACTAAACAAACCAAAAATCACCCCAATGGGAAGCTCCAATCCCTTCCATGTAGAACTACAAGATGCACCCTCACAGTGCACAGAACATGCTGGCTACATGATGACTGGCTCACAAGCCTGTGTAGATATGTGTCACCATATAGCCAGAAAACAGAAATTATATTTGCGCCCAAAAATCAATTCTCAGATGCATCTCTTTAGAATTTGTATTGCTCTTTTCTTCAGACTTGTCATCTGTGAGGGACTAATAATAACAACAAGAACAACAAAAATATTTATCACCTATTATAGCATACTCATGTTATGTGACAGTTAAAGATAGTAAACTGGAAAATCATCCAAAGAATTAAAAGAAAAGATGTAGAAATTTTGCTCAACAGAATGAAGCACTGGAACTGAGATTTCATTCCAGCCACCACAAAAAAAAAAAAAAAAAAAAAAAAAAAAAAAAAAAAAAAAAGCCAAGGATTTTGTGTGCAAATTCTTGATCTCTCTGTTGCTGTAGCCCATCTGAAAGGTGATGCTATAGATATCACAATGCCCTTTCACCCCAGAGAGGGCTTGGGGTGGAGGACTCTTTTTAGCATGAAAGAGGGAATGCCCAGCTCTGCTCCCAACAGCTCTTTAGGCTTTTCTGCTTAAAGGCATAAACTATTGTGCATGTTAGAGAGATGGTTGTTCTGAGCCTCCTGGGTAATGCCAGGCAGGTCACATCCCTTTGCTGTGCCAAAGTATCCCCCTCCTTGCATACTGTGCTATTTGCTTCCTTCAAAAAGGGCTCTGAAATCTTTTGATAACAGCTCTCTCATCTGCCAGTGTTAGTTATCTGGTTTTTGGCTTGTATTATTCTGTTTCAGCATGCAGAACCAGAGACAGAACTTTATAGCTGAGTGGTGATGTCTGAGTTAGTGTGTGTTTACACAGACCTGCCTGGCAGGCCTTGAGGTTTGGTTGTAGGCCCTGTGCTAGGGAGCTGTATCCAGGCACCCTGATTTCCTCAGCTGGATGTGGGCTTACTAATTAGTATCCATACAGATGTTGTCCCTGTGGCAGGCCATGGGCTGGGAGGATAATGCCATCTGGTCATATAGACTGAGGGTAATTGTAGCCATGTGTGCTGCTGGCTGGGGTCACAATTCTGCAGAGGGAAGGGAAAGGAGGTGTAACATTGGCTCTCCTTCCTGGATCAGTTCCTCAGGATCATGCTGAGAGACACCAGTTACATATCCAGTTGCCAGGAGTTGTAGAACAGGTTCCTCATCCTCAGAAGGACTGCTGAAACCAGGCTTTATTTTCAGATTTTTTTTTTGTTTTCTAGTCCTTTACCTGTGTTTTCTCCACAAATAGAACATCCATTCAGAAATCTTCCATCTACAGTTGTTTAGGAAACATTTTTTCTGTCAAATTCCCATTTAATATGTGATGCCTTGGGTCCTACCATGATAAGTGGTAACAGTCTTTCAGAGTTACATGCAGGCTGACTGCTGATGGTTAGGGGTATGTCTGGACCTGTGACCTCACTCTGCCCTTTGGCCATGCACCTTGAAAAATCCCTGGACTACAGAAGTCCAGCACGGGCAGCTAAGCTGTAGTTAACCACTGGGCATGCCTTTGATCTACTATCTACCCCTGAACAAACTCACTTTGCAGTACAATTGCAGCCTCATTGTGTGCTGCTGTGGCATTGAGCCTCTCCCTGAATCCATGCATCTCTTTTGAGTCTTCTGAACTTCCTGCCCACATCACTTGTAAGCTGCAAGGGGCTTTCTTTGTTACTCTCTCATTGCCACTTAGCTCTGAAGTTTTCTTATTCTCTACTGCACACTGTCAAGCATATTTAACTTGGTCAAGACTTAGTTCTCTCCCTGCTTTGCCCACTCCCTATAGACTTTCAATGAGTCTATTTGGGACAAAGAGGCATAGCTTGGTCTACTCACAAAGCAGCTTCTCTGGAAAGAAAACAAAGAATGCTGCAGTTTCAGCTGCAGCGGCTCAGACTTCATCTCTAATGCCATTTTATGGCAGCTTTCACAGTAAATGAATATGCTGCATCATCAGAAGTCTCTTCCTTTGGATTCTTCTTCACCAGAACTTTGGGTTATTCAAGAGGTGAAGAACTACCAGAAAGCGTGTCTGCACAGCATTTTAATTAATTTTGAAGGAAGTTCTGATGTAAAGCAGGGCAGAATTTCCTGATGGATAATCATAAACAATTCTGATGCACTCCTTGTGCATTTGCCCAGCTCCAATTTAAAGTCACTCTATACACACCACTTTATACCCCTTTGCAGCCTCCCTTTACCCTCCCCATCTATGTCAGTGTGGAAATGTGAGAGGACCTTGATTCAAGCAATCAAAATCTAGTCAAGGTTGCCTCAGCCACTTGATTCCTGCAACATGATATCATGATACCTGTATTTATAAACCTCTTAAGCAAATTGTTTGTGGGTTAAAATGAAGAGGTCCATCAACTGAGATTAGCAACTTACCTGCAAGAAGCTTACTCCTTTCATGTTGCTTATGCTGACAGTCCCCAAAATCAAGTAGTACCATACTTTCTTAAGAAACTGTCCAAGAGAATGGGCAATCCCTTTGGAAGACTTAAGCTTACAATTTATGCAAAGAAAAATCAGTGAAATCATCATCCCAAACTTCCTGTCCTGTTCTGAGTTTATGTACCATTCTGTGCTTCAGTACTCCAGTGGGGTTTCATTCTGATGAAGTTAGGCACATGTGGGGAATTCAGTTAGTATTCTGTCAAGACTAGAAAAAAACCCTTCTGTTTGATCATCTGTTTTAAGTTACTTTGTTCCTAACAATCCCCTCCAATCCTTCCCAATGTATACTTACAGCAATATGTTCAAAGGGCCCTTCAAGTAATTGCAAAATATTTATGTTCTTTATGAGTTGTCCTGGCTGATGAAAAAGGCTATTTAAACTCTGACAGATGGTAAAAAATACTGCTTTTGAACATTAGTAAAACATTTTAAAACAAACAAAATAAAAAGGGCTAAGATAATTAGTTCTTTCCATAATGTAAACTGTTGATTTTCCTGATTCTTTTAGAACATGGAGATGTGAGATAGAAAAAGGACAGAAGTTACAAATTGCTCTAAAGAAGACATAAAAGCAGGGAAAAGCCAAACTCAAATAAATTCCTGTACTGTAAGTCCCAAGTGAGTTTCTGTGAGTACCCCTGTGAGGTTCTATCCTTGCCACTGCTTTGCAGAAGCATTGGTCACTGCAGCAGTGGGCCACAAGAAACTATGATGTGAGGTGCCAAGAAAGACTTACACACTTTGTCCCCAAGTCTGTTCTTTGGGTATAAGTAAGGGTAGGAGCATGCAGACACAGGGAATTGGGAAATTGCTGTCAGGAGGCTCTTTTCAGTGCAAGAGCATGGCTCATGATTTCCCCACAAGCCTACAACAGAATTTGCACTTGTGGAAGGCAGATCCTGAGTGAGGCAAAAGCCAATTTGGCACAGCATGTACTTCCAAACATATGTGAAGGTGAAAGGTTGACTGACATGCTTCGAGGTTGGGCATATAAGAATAGGAGCCCTTTGGATGGGTGGGCAGATGCTGGGTGTACAGCGCCTGAGGGCAGCTTCTGCACAGGTGATAGCAGCAACTAGAGGATCAGAGGGAGGATGGAGGTTTATTGCTTTGAGGTTCTTCTCCAGTCTGGTGATATTCCTCAGTGTTGAGTGTAAGGATCACACATGTCACTGGATCTTAAGGACTCTGAAAAAGCTTTTGCTTCTTAGCCCATTCACAAACAGAAGACAACTCATTTGACTTCTCACCAGCAATTTTCTATGCTTCTGAAGTTTTCTAAATAAGCTGTGGAGCCGTGTTCTTACCAGAGTGACGACAGTTGCTACAACACATCTCAGAAAAGGACAAACTGCCATAGGAAGGGAGAAAAACACCTCTGAATCAGCACCATAACTGGAAGATAAGTGAAATGACTCAAGGAAACCACTCCTTCTCCTTTCATTAATGTGATTACTGCCAAGCAACTATCCCTATTTAAGGAAACTCTCCAGCACCTTGCTATAGGATATACAGCACATCACTCTCAAAGAAGTGTGGCTTCTGAGCATCAGGGAAAGCAGCCCCTTTTAATCCCCAAAAGCCTTACCTAGTGGTGGCAAAGCAATGAAGTCAGTGGGTCTTATGGGGCCTTTTGATAACATGTAACATTGATGCTCCTTGTAATTAGAAAAATGAATTGAGAGGCAGTGGTTTGATTTGCCTTAGAAATTGTTGATTCTGGGGCTTTACTTGAGGATGGCAGGGGCAAAAGGTTTATTCTTGTATCACACCTTTCCTTCATCTTCTTGAAAGAGGAATGATCTCTTTTTGATTTGTATGAGTAATTTATCTTAAGTACTGGAAAAGATCAAAACCCCCTGTATACCCTGAGAAACACCTGAATGGTCTGGTATGAATTCCCTCAGACTTCATGAAAGCATAATCTCCCTACATCACTGAGGGGTGATGAAGCACAGGCAAAAATCCCTATTTGCTTCCTAAATTATCTTGTCTTTCTCTTATACCCAGAGAAACATATTAAAAAACATCAGACCCAACTGTGAAGTTAGTGCCCACATTCGATCTTCTTCAGAAGGCCTTTTAAGGTCATTTGGATTTCAGGAATTAAACACTTTTTGGGAAAACAGGTTGGTATCTCATTATGCATCTTCCTTTTGTACCTACTGATCCTTTTCACCACTTCACTGCTTTAAATAGTAAATGTTTCCTTATTGCTCAGCATTTCTTCATCCAAATGATTGGATCTAAAGGACAGGGTTCAAAGATGCCATCTGGACAAATGGTTAAAATTTGAACTAATTATTAGAGTTGAACTAGGATTTTTGGAGTAAACCAGGTATTCAAAAGCAGAGCCTTTTAGAAGGATCTGATAAGTTTTAATAAAACTATTGCTAGGATGTTTTGTGGGTTCAAACAGAACTTCTAGCTGATGAGATATTACTCATTCACAAGTAACTGAAAGAGAGAAGATTGCTGAAGTGCAGGAGAGCAAGCTGGACTAAAGATTTGTTTACCTTTTGTCCTACATTTCAGGAAAAGTTCTCCTGAATATTAGCCACAAAATGTTCTGAATCAGGGAATCCCTCACTCTCCTGTGGGAACTGTCCTACCTTAATTATTTACATAAACAGGGAAATAACACATTTCAGCAGGAGAAGAGGGAGGCCTGAATTGGAATTTTTGTCCTTGTTGTTTTAGAAGTTCATTTTGAAGTTCTAGAATTTTCAGCAGTTTCTAGAAAGAGAAAATTATTTTGGAGAGCTGGTGATCTTGTCCTTGGGCTGAAGTGGCCTTGGAAAACACATCTGGAGGTTAATAAAGTGAGCTGGGCCTATTCTTTGTTGACAAAGGAGGGAAAGAGAGTCTTCTAAGCACTTGAGGTGGCTGAGATCAGCCTTGCAACATTCTTTAGCAACCTAGGTGAGGATCCCTGGATCCTAGAAGGCAGGGATTATGAACCCTGTCCCAGTCGAATAGTTTGCAGCTAGAGTCCTAGAGCTGCAGCACTATAATGCTCATCCTGGGAAGTAAATAGCTTCCAGTCTCCTGAAGTCACCAGGACTCTCTCAAATCAGCCTAAAAGGATGGTCACCAACAGGAAATACCCTAGAGATTTAGAGATGGAGGCTGCACAGCAGATCCTGATCATTACCAAGGGCTGCAGCAGGTATCTAGCATACCCACAATTGATGTTGAGACCATAAGGATATTATTAAACCTGCATGCCAGATGGAAATGCAGGGTAAAGCCACACACCTGAATCTCCTTGAGAGGCAGGGAATGATCCTGGTGCAATCAAGTTTGCTTGCAGGCGGATCACTGGGTCTAGGATGGTTGCTAGGGACTCTTTACCCCTTCCTTTGTATTACTGATAGAGATCTGCCCTATGGATAATAGCAGAGGGAGACATTGTCACTGTGTATCAGTGTGACAGCAGGAAATACACATCTCTCGTGACTGCAGTGCAGCAGAAGGTATCTCTGTGATTGGCTGTACAGCTTGGTCTGGTGTGTACTTCCCTGATGGTGTGGCTGTCCCAGCTGTCCTTTGTCAATGTGGCTGGAGTTTTGGTAGAGCAGAGGGATTGTATTTCACTTGCTGAGAGTGTGGAGCTGTGCTGAACTGACAGGAGATGGTAGTCAGTATATATTATTTTCTCTCTGAGTATTCACCCATCCTTCTTCAGCCACAGCAAAACTGACAGCACATAACAAATCAGAATCCTGCTTTCTTCAGAGAAGCTTGACTTTCAGCAAATTCTCTGAAATAAGGCAAATTTGCTAAATCAAGGATCAAATAAAGGCAGTTTTTTAATCATCAGTGAATAATTCAAGACTAAAGCTTTTCAGGTCCATCCCCAGGCACATGTGACTTCTTATCATCAAGTTATTAAAATCTAGGAAGCTCTCCTCAGCCTGAAAGCTATCACAGAGAAAGGATTAAACACCAGAGAAAGGAGGTTCAGGTGGCATTTGAGTCACAGTCAAAAGCAGCAAAAGCTTTTATAAACCAATCTTTAGCAAATCCTAAGCAGACAAATAATGCTGATGTCTGCCTTAGTCAACAATTGCTTTTCAGTTGCCTCTGTTGCAGAGGAGGTAGGTGTTTTGTTGAGTGAAAACCCATGTGCAATTCTGTTAATGGCGGGGAGACAATACTCCCAAACAGACATAAAAGACAGAAGAAAATGAAGAAACAAACAAATAAGCAGCCACAGGACATGAAAAAACATTAGGAAAGCTTTATTTCCTGGTGCCTGAGCAAGTCCTCAGTCCTCCTTTTTCCCCTGATGGAAAGACTTGCTTCATTGCAGCAGCCTTTGGATGTTGTTAGCTCCACGGAGAACAGGCTGTGTTTGTTTTCTGGTTTTTAGCTGCCACATATGTTTAAAAGAAGCTTATTTATAAAGATGCCCTGCACCATACATCTATTCTCATGGTTTCAGATGGATGTAATTTTTTATCTTGCTTCTGCTTATATGCAAGCACAGTTTTGACTGCATGCAGTTAATTAATTGCTGTATTGCACTCCTGACGTGGTGTCTCTGCAGCAGGTAAAATAACATTTCTAGGTGTAGGTTGTGTGTAAGTTGAAATTTATGAAGTCTTTGGGAATTCCTTAGAATGAAGGCTTCTATGAAAAATTTGTTTTTCCCCCCACTGTTAACCTCTCTAGCCTTGCTATCCCTGAATAGCCCAACGAAAGTTATTACTGGGATAACTTTTTATATGCATTTTTCAGCTCTCAGTCCATCTTCTTTCCCCATTTATGTATTTGTGCAGGAGAATAATATGGGCTGGCAGGTAATTTGAAACAGAAATCAACCCCCCCTAAATGGCAAGATCTTAGCACATCATTTCAATTTTTTGAAAAAGGTCTGATTTTGTCACAATATATATCTCTGCAGCTATTTTAGGTTTATTTAGTCACCCTAGAACACCCTATAGTGTGATCTATATAGAAAAAAAAGGATTAAAAGTGAAGATATTTTAAGAGGAAACTTAACAAAAGAAAAATACCTTGAGCTCTCTGGGGGTGGTGTAAATGTGGTGGGTTTATCCATTTATTTTATTTTATTTGCTTTTTGCATCTGTCTTACCAAACTGAAACCCCTGCTTCCTTATCTGTTATAAATGTGCATAATACCTTGGAGCTAAGTTAGCTCACACTGTCTGGGGAGTTCATTCCTAGTCACACCCTCATGGAGCCTTTGAGTCTGTGTGTGAGCAAATGCCTAAGAACAGTGCCTCCTTTCCATGAATGAAGATGGCAAAAAATGCCCCTGTCCTTTTCATCACTGCCCAATGATAAATGAAAATTGTGAGGAGTGTAATGAACTGTTTGAATATATTGAAAGGCTTTTGAGACTGGAACCTTTTGCTTAGGACTCCTGCCAACATTGTCATACAGAAGATCTTTCTCCATTTTTCTGAGTTCCTGTATTCTCCCTTCTCATTGTATCGCCATCTGCAGCAACCTGCTTCTCACTAATGTTAGGAAACAAGCCTTGAGACTGAAACACAGATTTTTCTGGTTAGCTGTGCAGGAAAAATAGACACTTTTAACTGTCTGTCCTTCTATGCATATGGGTTGGCCTGGTCATGCTCAGCATGTCCACAACACTTGAAAGGATGACCTTGTTAGGCAACAGCTGTTCTCAGCCTCTGGTCTTGAAACAGCATCTGCTAGGAGAAGGCAATTCCTCTTCATGCCATCATGATAATAGGAATGAATTGCAGTTGTTCATTCATTTGGTGGGAGAGTCTTTATTTTAAATGCCATTAACAAGCTCAGACTCAATTATACTCAGTTTTCCCCAAATGGTCATTCATTATGATGCCACTTGCTGCCTACCCTATCACCCTGCAGCTGTTGGCTCTACTTACAAGTGCTTATTACAAAGACCTTCACGCTCAAGAGGGCACTGCCATGCTCCAGTGTTGGTACGTGGCTAATCAGTGATGCCACTCAGAATTCAACTCTGAATGTGGTTCAACAAGATGTCACAATTGCAGCCACTGTGTCTCTCCGCTGGTGGCCTGGCCAGTGAAGCTGAAACAGTGCTATGAGTGCTGAGGTGCTATGAGCCAGATGTCTCACTAGACCCAGAACTACCTACACCATCATCTGTGCACACAGACTGCTGCAGAAAGGCAACTCTGCCTTTCTACCACATGTCCACAAAGGTGACTGACATGCTTCCAACTAGCTTCACAAAGGGAGCGGGACAGTGGGTATTAGTCGCTCCCTTCAAGGCTTTCCTTTTTTCTCACTCCTGGCTAGTCTCAGATAGAGGGTGCAGATGCTACCTCTACTTTACAACACCCATGGTCCTGGAGAAGATCTGTAGGAGTTACAGTGCCCTGCCCACTGCAGAACAAAAAAGGATTGCATAGGAGAATGGGGCATTTCAGGCAGTTGCTTAAAATAATTTAAAATTCCTTTGACTTGGCTGCTACCTTCCTGCCTTTGACTCAGGTTGCAACCTCCCAGAACACAGCTTCATTACTGAGCTCATCTATTCTCATCTACAGTTTCTCAGCTATACCCTTTCCTCTGTAAGTCACAGGCCATTCCTGGCTCTGCTGAATGTGTGCTGCAGGTAGCTTCACAGCCCAGTGGCACTTCATCTAGTCTGTTGATTCCCACAGGCTACTTAAAATCCCCAGAGTAGAAACTGTAATTTTTACACAGTAAGTATACTATAAATCTGTTTCAAGCAATTGATCCTAGCATGCCAACTCTACCAAGGTGAGACTGTACCTTCAGATGTGTTGTGAAGGTGGTTATGTCCATTTTCTCTAGAAATGTTATTTCCAGTGTACAACCTATGTGCAGCAGCTGATTGGGGTGCAGAGCTATAGGTATGTTCCTTGTTGATGCACTCAAACTCCCTTAGCTCTGCCAGCACTGGGCAGTTATGCTGCTGGGTCAATTTTTGTGAGATGGCAAAAAAGATGTCCCTGTGCATTGAGTCACTGGTTTATTCTGGATGTGTCAAAGAACTACATAGATCGAATTGCCATTTTCTCTTTCTACATGTGCTTTGGCTGCTCTAGCATAGCCTGCAGGCCTTGCCTGGGCAGATGTGCTGCTTTGTATCTAATGGCCTTATTCTGAAATTCTGATAAGGATAATCCATGCTCTATTGTGTAGGCTTTGTAGGAGCCATTCCATGCAAATACTGTAATGATTCCCTGGAGTTCTAAAGCCTTTGCTCTTAAATTGCTCTGAGGTGTGTGTTAGACTCCTCAGGTGCCAATAAAACCCCTCTGCACTCTCTAAGAGACATGAAGGAGAATTCTGTACAGTAGCTCAAATGGATACATGTCCCATGTGGATGCCACCTCATCTTTAGCAAGGCTGCTAAGTGGAAGAGGCAGTGGGTGGTTCAGCAGATGTTCAGACTGAACTCTCCAAGCCTCAGTTTGAAGACAAGAATTGAAATAATTGGCTTGTATTGTTTGAGCAATGTTATGTTGCCTCTTTTCATCTTGATTTTCATGGATTGGAGCACTACATGGTGCCACTGAGAGGCCTCACTTACAAAAAATATCCTCAGTGCCTTGAGTTATACTTCTATGCATGGCTTGAATTGCCCCAGTTGCATCAAGCAGCACAGTACAGAACTGATTACATTTGAGAGCTTTCTCTTAGGATCTACAACTGATCAGCTCTTCTCTATATTTTGAAAGGGGCTCAGCCCGTTAGACTATCTCAGATAATGTCTAGCATATGCCCATAGAACCAAAGCCCTCTCAAAATGCAGCACATCAATAATATTGTCTTCTAGAAGGCAGAGATTCAGCATCTCCCATTGCTGGATGGCATTTCAGCCCATGTTGCCCAGCTGCTAGGCTGTTCCCCTGCCCACCACAAAGCTTTACAGGGAAGTGTTAAAGCCCTGCCCAGCAGGGACAGGTAGCTCCTAGGACACTTAGGGGAGAGGAGAGGGTGCAGGGCAGTTTGTACATTTTAACTGGTGGCTGTTTAGTGCAAAATGATACAGCTTAAGATGCTTGGAGGATATTTTCATATCCCAAATTAGTTGTTTCTTGATGAGTTGAAATCCTGGTGTGGATTTGACAGTTGCCTAGAAAAAGCACCCAAACTGTCCCATTTCTCCTGCCCACTTGGCTTCAGCCATGATGGCTGAACAGCATTTTTCACTTGACTCTGCAGGTGCCAGCTGGGTCACTCACAGTTCTTACACAGAGTCCCCAGAGGACGCTGCAGCTATGGGAGGCTTGGCTTTCTGTCAGCAGGTGCTGCACAGTGGAAGCTGCAAGTATGTGCAGCCTTTGCCCAAGTGGCTGAAGTAGAGACCTGGCTTCAGACAATCAGAAGTTGTGCTTGCTGCAATTTCTGACCTGTAACAGTTTATTATTTATTTACATCTCCTGTCAGAGTTAGTACATGACTTAGTACAGAGAAGTTCATCCCCCTCAACAGAGAAAACCCCACTTCTCTGACAAGGAAGAAAAAAAACCCATGTGAAACCTTGAACTCTAAAAACATCTGAAAAAGGGTTCTGCTGATGGAAACAATGGGTGGTAACAGCATTCAGTGAATTTATTGTTCCAGTGAGTGGTTTTCAGTGGAGAATTTCTCAGAAGAGCTGCAGTAGGTATGTTTTTCTTTGACTTCATATGCAGTTGGAAAACACCCACTTCATCTTGCTCGTGCTGTTTTATTTAAACTCAATTGGCTTAATCCCATGGCAGCCAGGTTCATTTGATGTTTCTCCATTAGCTAAGCACTGCTGGATGCTCCAGTACAATATGCTTTATGGCAAGGAGTGAAAAACACAGAAGCAGATTTTAGTGTTGGTAGCATTCCCTGCCATTGCCCTTTTGCTCCTATTGAACATTGTGTTCTGCTGTGGAATAGTAATGAGGCTACACTGACAAAAGGTGATGTGACAAGCAGGACTGAGGTAAGGGAAACCACTTTGACTTCATCATTATCCTTGAGCTCCACAGACTGCCCTTTGTTGCTTGGTGGCCCAATGCCCACACATCTTCATTCTTTTTCTGGCTCTTCCTTGCCTTATTGATTCATTCTGGGTGAAGAAGCTCCTATAAAAAAAAGGCAAACATCTCAGCATTGCTTCCACATTGGGGAGTGCTATTTCAGTTGCTAGGGGATCTGCTTAGAAAATAAACCCAACTCTTAAAAACAATATTTCCATTTCAGGCCATCTTACCTTATGGTGTTCTGTTGTTTCAGCTAATTTTCCAAAGAATCATACCCTGGTTTAGTTGTTCTATCTTTTAATATCTAGGAGGAAGTATTAATTAAAACTTTAAACTGCTTGAGAACTAAACTCATATGCATGAATATATCACAAGGAGCCTAAACTGAGTCATCTTCTATGGCAATATGTTGCCTAAGTTCCTGAAGAGGAAGAGAGAGGAATGAAACAAAATCTGAGGGAAATTGTAGTGCAGTTTGTGACTTTAGCTCAGGTCAAAGTAGTGTAGTGTAGATCAAAATGTTTGAGTAGAACACATCAAATACAGTCTTAAACTTCAACAATATTCTTGTGAGAAAATCAAATGGATCAGCAAATTTTCTATGAATGAGTCTCAAGCATATATGGAGAGGTTTTCCACTTACAGGCTCAGGCAATAGCTCTAGCAATGGAAATCAGGGAATCTGGTGGAGATAAAAAATTGTTAATAAAGTAATTGTCCCCAGATTAAAAATTTAAAAAATACAGATTCATTTAGCTGTGTCTAAGGTTAAGTGGAATGCAGCATTGGTAAGAACTGAAATAGAAGTCCTTGGAGTGTATTAGGTAAAGAACAGTCTATGCTTGCAAGTAATTTTAGCAGCTAAATGGCTCTGCTCATTCTCTGATACCTAATGATAATGTCTCTGATTTCACACATTGATTTTTAAACAATGCGTGTCAAAATAAAGTGAGTTCTGTAGTCAAATTAGCACAGTCACAGGTTTGCTGCCTTCTCCACACCTCATTGGAAATGCCACACTGTTGGAGCAAGCTAATTCCCTTATGCTCAAGGTGACTGTTGGAGTGGGGCTTGGAGTGTTCTGCCCAGGTCATATGCAGGAAGGACCAGCTGCTCATCAGCTGTAACAGCTGTAACACAGCACAGCCCATCCTCTGGAAAGGTTCCATTCTCCCCAAAAACTTCTTGAAACCTCTAAGCCCTACATTACCTTTCCAATAAGAGACTTCTTAGAAAACCATTTTCTTAGTAGACTCCAGACGAACACCCTTTGAGTTTTTGTAGTACTTGGTATTAAATTAAGTGTGGTTGCAGTCAGAAAGAGGGTGGGAGGAAGAGCAGAGGAATTTAGTATTGGCTAAAGGTACAGTATGGACAACCTTGGAACCACTAATTCATGTAAATTGTGGGACAAGGTCTGTGGGGGGGAGTTTCCTCTTTATCTCTCTTGCTCCATGGGAAACAACACAGGGAGGGAAGAAGAATTCAGGTATTATGACTCCTGAACCTACTACATAAGGACTTTATGCTCTAGTATCCCAGTGTAGGGCCATATACACAGGCAGTATATATTAAAGAGAGGCTCTTGAGGCATGCCTGCTGATCAGTTCCCTGTGTGTCTTCTGTGCCTGGTAAGGGATATAGTAAAATGTAAGGGGAACCATACTTTATGTAGTCTAAGCCACATACAGCTATTAAAATCTGGCACCTGTATGTCTGCGTGGTTAAATGCTACAGAAGAAATGGTCTGCAGTATAAATCAAGTTGTTTCATTGTGCTGAATTTGATATGACTTTGGAAAACAGTATCTGTGCAAGCACAGTGTAATCCAAATCAGTGCTAGGAGCATCTATGATGGAACAGAGATACTTACAACCTAGGTTGGAATGGTTTTTTGGTTGCTTTTTTCCCCATATTAGGAAATACGATATGGGGAGAAATTAGAGGGTGGTTTGGTAGGATAGGAAAAGGACCCCCAGATACTGTAATTTGACAGAACCACTGTGTCAGCCCAAGGAAGAAAAGGGAGCAACAAGAACAGCTTCTCAGGCATCTCCATCTACCTAATCATACTCAGCTTCTGGGCTCCTCAAGGTCTGGCCAGCAGCAGCTTAAATATTTTTCCAGACTTTTTGCGCCACTTGCTAAAGGAATGTCATTGTCTTGGTTGAGAAGCCCCAGCAGGCCTGTTCTTTTACCCTTGGACTGCCTGGAGAACAGAGTCACCAAAGCCATTGAGGGCCATGAAGTGTTTTCCCCGGTCTCTGTTACGATGCTGACAAGGCCCACGCTGGCGGGGGTCCCGTGCATGTCGGGCAGTTGTGTGGATGTTGGCAGTTACAGCTGTTCCTGACTGCTGGAGATGTTCCTTTCTGTTCTGAGCAATAAGGAACTGGCCCTGTTGAGGTGGTGGTGCGGATGGGGGTGACATTGCCTCTATGCTTGTTTTGGTACTATTAACCATGCTCCTTTCTGGTTTACTCCACAGATATTATGTGGGAAAGAGATCCCCCGCTGGGTGAACCGCCTGGCCTACTTCAGCTCGTGCATCCCCTTCCTCCAGAGCTGCCTCCCCAAGGAATGGCTGACCCCAGCAGCCCTGCAGAGCCACATCAGCCTCGGCCTCCACAAGGAGGAACAAGGAGACACAACGGATGAGGAGTCCCCCTCCACCTCTGCAGCCCCCTCAGCCTCAGGCACATCACGAACCTGTAGACATACACGGGTCTAAACTGTCCAGTTTGCCCTCAAATAACATCCCTACTCTCTTGTTTTATTTATTTCTCACACCCTTTCGCACACATTGGTTTCTCTTTTCAACAGACAACACAGGGGAGGGAAGACCCTTTCTGCCTCAGTCTCTTTTCCAAGGACTGCCACTACAGTTGCTTGGCAAAATGACTGTGAACCCCAACACAGAACTGAGGATTGTGGTGACTAAACTGTATTTTCCTCCAGGGGCCTCCATGATCCTTGATCTACAGAGAACTGCTGACTCTCTCAGGCATGAGAGCATGTGTATGGGCAGAGTGCACATACTGTGATGTTCCTTCTCTGGAACTGTTTTATCTTTTTATCTCTCCCTCTACCCATTTAAGCCCAGCAGTCTCTTCTCTATTTTGGCTGGGTTTTCCCTTCGCCAGTGACAAACCACCTGCCCACAACCAGTGAAGGAACCAGAACCAGAACTCAACCTTCTCATCTCTTAGACCAGCAACAAACTCCACTCAGATCCATCCCTTTTGTAATTATCAGGTTTCTAACTCATGTGAAGGACAAATGAAAGGTGCTCCTGTTCTACAACCACCTGTTTTCAGTACTCAAATATAAGAGCTTGAATGACTGTCCTGCTCTTGAAAATAATAACAAAGAACCTAGAAAATGAATGTGTTACTCTGGCTTTTCTTTGGGGTCAAAAAGAGCATGGGGCTGTGGTGATTAGAGGCAGCTACTAAGTAGATGCAGAGATGACTTGACCATATTGGTGCTTTTTGGCACAGACCCCTCTCAGTTTTCCTAATCCTAGGCAGTGTTCCTGGTTTCATTATTTTCCCCTAGATTTCCTGGGGAATCTCCCTCCTAGCTGACATTTGCTGGCTGTATTTGGGGAAATGGCCTTCCTGAGCAAAAGGAAGAGGAGAGTGAATCGGTTTGGAAGGTCAGTATTTCCTTCAGATTTTCCTCCTGCACTTACAGACATAAAACATGGCTTCAGAGCCATCCTTCCCTGGCCTATTTTTGAGCCAACCCAAGAAGGTAAAAAACAAATGGTGAACTCACAGAAAGTCAACCTGTTCCTTTCTCCTCCCTTTTTGGAGGTGGAGGGGGAAACTTAGGGTCACATCTGGAAAGCACAGATGACCCTTCCAACACATGGGCCACCATGGTGCCTTCCACTGTGTGCAGTACTTCAGTGGAATGAAAAATGGGCACAGCTGGCTCACTGGCCTCTCCAAGCTAGCTCCTGACAAGAATCTGGTCCTTGGATGTATTTATGCTTATTCTGACAGCTGATGAGAAAGCACAGGATGAGGAAAAGACAAGTACTCTAACTCTTCCACTCAATTACCTCATTAGGAATTCTAGTCAGAAGGTGTAGGAAAGAATCAAAGGGGAAATCCAGGTCCCCTCTCTCCCTTGCAAGTTCTCTTGGCTACACAAAGGAGGATGAAAAAGGAACAGGCAGTGTGTTGAGAGGGACCTGCCATTTTAGAAATGGTGTTCTCAACAGCTACTGCCAAGTCAGGACTTCCACCCTGCACCTAGAGAGAGCTACAAGCTCTAGGATGGTGGTTGTTTCCTTTCTTTGGTCGCAAGTGCATGCTAAGTCCAACCAGCTGTTTCTTTAGCTCAGGTATACAGGAGTGTGTGCTTTCAGGGCTGAAGGTTGCAGCTATGATGTACATCATGTCTGCACAGACAACGTTTAAAGGTTTGTTATATGTGCATGCCCTTAGTGAGGCAGGAGGCTCTGGAGAGCTCTACTGGATGGAAATGTAACTCACAGGATGGCCTCGCTCCACTGCCTCCTGAAGTGATGTGTGTTTAAGGCAACAAAACCTTTACAACATGCCTCTCATTTTCATCCTCTGTACAAACTGCTGCAAGTTCTGTACTGAACTAAAGTCATGTTCCTTAATAACCTTGGCTACCTACAGCCAGTGCTGCATTCTGAGCAATTCTGCAGCTGCAGAATTCTGTTACTGCGGTAACCAGTTCAATACCAATCTTGATCAGTATGACTTGTCCAGGGATGTTTAATAAGATTTCCATCATGATCTCCATGCCACTGCCCAGAAACCATCTTGCACAATGTACTGTTTCACTCTGTATTCCCCTGCAGTCGTGGTCATTGCAGCCGAAACCATTGCAGCATTGCAAGCTTCATTTGTCTGAAGTTCCAAGGGTTTCTGCCAACAGGCAGCAGCACATTATGTGCAATGAATTTCAAAGGTCCTTCTCAGGGGGAAAGTGAGAAGAGGCTTTCCCAGAGCATTTGTCTAGGCCAGGAAACTGCAGTCAGAAACACGTTGTTCCCTTTGTTGTGACAAAAGCCAGCCAGCCATCACCTTATGTTTCTGCTCTGCGCCTGACCTTCAGATGAAGCATCATATATACATCTAGGATATGGGCTCCAGAGGCACATTTCACACAGAATACCCTCTCGCAGCACTTCACAAAGTAAAAAATGCTTAACTGGCTGTATGGTAACCTGGACAAGAAAACCACATTTAGCCTACTTGGGAACATAAATATGTGCTTGAAGTATTGGGAACAACATTTGGGGCAAGCTGTGAATGTCATAAACCCCTCAGATGTTTGTTTACCCACTTTTATGTTTGTCTATCTGTTTATGACAGTGGGGGTCACATGAAGGAGGCATCAAACCTCTGCTGTAAATCAAACCCAGAATATATTCCAATCTTCCAAACTGTTTCTCCCTACCCCTCTGTGTTCAAGGTGACTGATCAACCAATAATGAAAAGAACAAAGTGACACTGTGGAAATAAAATATTTATTGATGATGGGTTTACCTCTGTAATTTAACAGCATTTTAGATTATTAAACATTAAGACATTTTAAAATCCTAGTTTACTGTTCATCTCTGGCACAGCATGTTTGTCTTAGGCATTTTTATTATACTCCCAATTATTACAAAATTGTTGTTATTATATAATTGTACCATATTTGTATTTAGTTACACATTTGCTTTCTCTGCATAACACCATGTGGAAAATTTTAAATACCAAGAGCAGTTATCAGTGAAAACAAAAGAACACTGTGTGAATCTTATCAAGAGCACCCCATCACAGTGGAACAAACTCTTAACCCTTCTTCTTCCAGCCAGGACTTCTGGTGTCCTTTTAAAAGCTGGGATGAGAGGGCACCAATTCTGCACATGGGCATCAGCAGCTGTGAGTTACGTCTCTAGAAGGGACCTAATAGTATTCAGGTGGGACAGTAAGACTGGAGGTGAGGTTAGCCTGACACTGGAATATTAGAGGTACAAAACAAACTGTTTCTAGGGAAGGCATAAGAGGAGGGAAGTAAGTAATAACCTCTTTTCTCAGCACAACTTTATCTATAGTAGCAACTTCCTTAATTTCATGACATTATTCTTTCTGATTTCTTTTTGGTCAGTTGCCTTCCTCTTCAGAAGTCTGTGATTTGAGGCCTATTTTTCTCAAATTCTTTAGAAGGGACAGTTGTGCTTCCAGAGGCCCTGGGTGTGCTGGTTTCCCAGCACTGGGCCTGTGCTCTGTGAGGAGTTCATCCCAGGCTCAGCACAGCACGGGGATGGACACAGACAGACCAGTTCTCTTGCTCTCACTGCTCCCAGCTGAGAGTTTGCATCTCTGGAATTCAGACCCACGTTGTCTTTGTGTTACTGAGGTACTCGAGAAATAGTTATTTCCTGCTATGTTATTTTTTTGTTCTTCAGTTCTGTTTCTTTCTCTCTAGACTGGTAGGCCTCTCAGAACAAGTTAGTGGACATTGAATAGCAAAAATATTAGCTTATCTTACTACATGTGTTTGATTTTATTCTCATTTTAGTTTGTATATATGTGCTATCTTATTAAGATTGTCAGAAAACTTTATTAAGTACCTCTACTACTTCCTTGATTAATGGAGAAGACCAAAGGAAGGGATCATCAATGTTCCATTTTCAAATGTTTATAAATTACTCTTTGAGTTGAGGCAGCATGTGCCTTGTTCCGCTTTGTCCCTGCCCTTCATGCCATCAACAATGATATGGAATGTGGAAAGGCTGTGTAGTGATTCAGAAGTATGCAAAAGGGGGCCTGACATTCTCCTGTCTCCACTCTGCGACTGCCACAGGCTACCAGGACAGGGCAGAACCTCTGGCTACAAAGATACATAAACCACTGCAGCCTATGCCTGGAGAAGGGGTGCTCCTGTCTGTAACAGGTCAGCGCCCCAACACCGTGCGTGTGGCTGGAGCTGAGACGTGTTGGGGTGGATGGCACAGCGCATTTAATTCCTAGCAGGTGTGAAGGGTTATCGGCTCTAAATATCAGAGTAAGGCTGTTCACTAGCACTGCTGTAGCCAACTTTGTTTTGGAAAGATTTTTTTAGTTCATTTTGATTGGGACAAGGGATAACAATGCAGAAAAACAGATGATGACGGTCGGCAATCTTCTTTCCTGAGGAAAGCAGGCTGCAGAATGGAAAGATACAGCTCGTGACTAGGCCTGCTCAGCCGTGCTCATCAACGAGCCGAGAAGGAAAGCGTGTGGGGGATGTCAGTGTCGGGGCCATGTGTGGAGGGAGGGGGGCCGAGCCGTGGCCGATGCCCAGCGATGCCGCCGCAGCGGAACCGGCCTGGCCGGGCGCGGCGCCGCGGCGGAGCGGCCGCTGTGGCAACGGAGCCGCGTCCCGCCGGAAGCGCCGGGGCCAGGCCGGAGGCGGGAGGGCGGCGCCGGGCCCGCGGGGCGGGAGCGGGGGATGGAGAAGCTGCGGAGGCTGTGGAAGGGCCGCACGGTGACCTTCGGGGTGCCCCTGCTGGTGAGCGGCGCGGGGGGGCCGCGGCGGGCGGAGCTCGGCGGGCGGAGGCGGGTGGGCGCTGTGCCGTGCCCTCCTCGGCCGGGGCTGCGCCGGGCCGCGGGGAGGGGCGGCGGGAGCCGTGTGCCCGCCCTGCCCGGGCACCTTCGGAGCTCAGGGACACGGTTATAAAACACACTCCTGCAGAGATTCCTAACCGGCAGCTGAGGAAAATGAAGTTTGCTGGTGGTTCTGGTTTTGATTTTGGTTTTGTTTTGTTTTTTCCTTTGAAACACCACCTGTGTTTCTTGTCTTAATTTCTTTAGCTTTTCATCGGATTTTAAACTGCAGCGGCACTGTTGGTCTGATAATCTGTACATCTACATAAGTGTGAGGATTTTGATTGAAGTGAGTTGATGGGTTATAGGTAGCAGCTGTGCTCGAAGTGGTGAGTGAGGCAGAACTTTTTAGAGTAGTTGGTCTTAGGAAAGATAAGTAATGCCAGAGGATTAAAACAAAATTATAAGATTCTCTTTCACACATTACTTCTGTAGATAGTGCACATCGGTTGCACTTCTCTGCCCTAAGTACCTGTGTTCATTAGGGGGAAATGAAGAAACTCAGATGCAGTTATGGACAAAAATTCAGGAAGGAAGACAGAAGCAGCACCAAGGCCAGCGTGCTTTCTGTTTGTGCAATTCATGTCTCCTTATCCATCTGCACAGTTGGTTTGCAAAAAGTAAACAAATTTCAAGGTGGATAAAGAATAAGGCAAAGGATAATTCCGACACTTTAATAAAGCTACTAGAGAAATTGGTGTCATCTTCCTCAAATATTCAGCAGCATGCCTTGGAAAAATGGAGTGAGCCAAAGACAGACATTGACACTTGTTAGAGTTAAAAAAGTTTAAGGCCATTATTTTAAAAGGGTATTGCAGTTGTTCTAGAGTAAGGACTTTGATGGAAGTTATTAATGAAGTATCTTTTCTCGAAATACTGATGAAGGCATTTGTAAGAAATGGAAACAGTTAAACCAAACAAACCAACAAAACAGTGTGATAATGCCTCAACTACATGAAACTTTTGCATCAGCAGCTCCACTCCCTGCTGTTGCACACAAACTCTGCCTGCAACACCTTTCTTGAAGTGATCAAGCACAGTGTTACAGCTCATTAGGTATCCTGCTTGCATGTGTGTGTACCTGAGAGGCTGTCCAGAACTGTGCTGCTTTCATGCTTGCACCAAATTTATTTTGGTTTTGGATTTTTCATGTATGAGTGCTCTGACAGTGTTCTTCAGTTTAATAACAGTTTGCTTAGATGTTAAAGGTTGGATATAGTTTTAGCTTATGGTGCTTTTGTGTATGTAATTATTTGAGGCTTGCTGCTTTTCTTCCAGAATCAGGGAAGATCAGGCAGTTTAGTATTCTCCAGCTCAATTTTAATTCTGTGGAAGGCCTGGGGAAAATACTATGTGATTAAATAATAGTTACTTAGAGGTGGTGACCTAGTGGAGAAAAAAATCACCAGTGTTTTTTAATAATAAGTATATCAGGTTAACTGGTGTAGTAGGTGAGGAGGTTCAACTAATACACAAGATTCTGATTTTGATAAAACTTTCTGCATTGTCTTCCCGGTGAGAATTGCATTTCAGGGAAGTAGAGCAAAGAGATGTTTCTTATCTTTTTAGTTCTCAAAAGGATAAAAAAATACTATAAAATGTAGTTACCACATGCTTGCCAAATTAAAAGGTATCTTTGGAGGTAAGGTGGGTCCTGTAGAAATAATGTGGGTTTAATATTGTGAGAAAAGAGAAATGTCATTACAAGATTGAGGACCTTGTCAAAAGTAGAGTAAAACATGAAATGGGATTCTTCTTGTGTACTCAATCCTCAGCTGGAGTAACCTTTTAGCTCTGTGGTGCCATTCTGGAGATGATGAAGATGAACTGTAAAGTCTAGAGAAAAGCAACATAAAAGGTAAAGCCAACATTCCACCTTTAAGGAATGCTTGAAGGAATTGGCTTAGTTTATTTTAGAAAAGTTTGCAAAGTTCTGTACATTGTACATTGAGAGTGGGGATTGCCTTTCACTACTTGGGAAAGTACCCCCAAAATAAATGATCGTGTGTTAGGAAAATACTGCTCTTTCTTAGGAAAGAGCACTCTGATACCTAACTAGGGTTTTTAAACAACCATCTGGCAGCAGTGGCATAGATTGTCTCAGTTCCACTTCAGTGCTGGAGCCAGGACTTCAGCATCCCAGGCCAGCTCCGTGGTTGTCCTTTTGGCCATCCTCAGTGTTTTTGCAAGATTTTCCATAGGTCATAGCAGGAATTCTTAAGACTGGTTTCTTTGACTTTGTGCTGCCTAATTTCGTTCTGCTTCTGTTGCAACAGAGCTCTTTCTTCCAGACACAATATTATATAGAGAAATATTCTATTATATTTCCTTCCAGGGTTTCATGTCTCCCTGCCTTAAAATTATTCTCCCTTGTGAATACTTCAGAATGTTTCTGACTTGCTGCCCAGAGGCTTCCCAGGAAGTAAGAAAAAGGAAAACTCATGCAGTTGTCAGTTACCCAGCTGTCTGTGGAGCTCTGAAGGCATCTCTGAAGCTGAACAGAATTGTGCTAAAAGATCAATTACAGCAAAAATGACAGTGAATCTAGGCAAAGAATCAGAAGGAGCATGCCTTTGCAATTCTTTAAATTCTTTTGAATTTATTGATAATACTGAAACCAAAGGTTTCTGTTAGATTATTACATTCTGTACATAATTTTTTTCTCTCTAGACTGATGCAGGTCTATTCTTCAGTACTGCTCAACTTTTCATCACTACCATATTTGCTTTTTTGGCAGGAAAAAAATACCAAATGGCTTTCAGATCTCGCCTTTTTATACTGCATATTTGAATGAAAAATCCCTGTGCCAAAATCACTAAGGCTCCAAGGTTAGAGAGATCCTAATTCAAAGAAAGATGCGTGTCTCATTACACCCCCCACCACCCCCAAATATATCTTCAAAATATTTCTTACTTTTTAGTGTAGATTATCCTGATAGTTTTCTATTTGTTCATCTCATCTTGGGGCTGTTAGAATATTTCAGTGCAGAAGGAATTTTCTTGGTTGATCTTTAAACCTCATACTGACAACAGCTTTCAGAGTAAGATGTGTAAATCACGGTTTTCAGTCATGCTTTCTCAGTAGCTGAAAGTGTTTCTTCGTGAGCACCAGTGGAATTGTAGGGGGTAGGACTTAAACCTGCAGGAGACCTTGATTTGTGATTTTTTTTTCTGTAACTTTGTAAACTTTGCAGATACAGTATCTCTGTGTGGCATAAATCAGTAAGCATGTGGGAGAGGGTAATGTAGCCTGGTATGGAATGTCTCAACAGCTTGAATACGATCAAGTGAGTAATCCCAGAGCATTTCTGAAGATGGTAACATCTGCGTAGATGTGGGGATTAGCTCCAGCAGCCTTACAGGTGTAGCTAAAATTTGCTGTTGCAGTAGAGGGCTGTGCCACCTCTATGGTAACTTCAACATCTTTGTCAACTATATTGACATTTCTGTTTGCTATTTTGGTTACAGGAATTCTTTCCTTATCACATGAAGTTTAATTTACAAGTCTTCAGCATTCACGGCTCTAATATAAAAGGAGAGCTTCAGTTTCTGCTGCTTTATATTCCACAATCAACTCTACCTGACCAAAAGGGATGTGTCTGCCAATGTCATATTGCTGCAGTGATGCTTCTGTAGGATCATGAGAAAGCAAGGCTCCTTGGTCTTGCAGCTGCTGCATCCAGCATCAGACCTTCCCTATGGGATGCTGGACGTGTAAGGTCACCTCTCTGATACACTTGGAATATTTGAAGTCTGCTGGAAGTTGTTTTTTTCCAACAGGTTTAAATGATGGCTCTGTAACATTAAGGAAACAAGTTTGGATTTCAAAATTGCAAAGTAGTAACAAATGTAAAACACATGTGAAAAACCCCCCTATTGTTTCGTATGCTTACAGCGCTTCCTGAGACTTGCCTTTCTGGTCGTGTCTCCATCTGATTCTAGGCAAGGATTTTTTAAACTTTCTAAGCTGTAAAATGAATGTATAGGTGCAGTTCCAGTTCTGTCAGTATGTTGCAAGGAAAAGACTATGTTCTGAGTATCTGAAGTGACATTCTAGCAGAAAGAAAATACAGTCTGTGGTTCATTTGATGATTTTTATTGCACACGTAAAATAAATCTGCATATATCTATCTATCTCACTGTGTGTATAGTAATGTAGATTTTCAAATTTGCACTATGTTGCAACATTCTCCATACCTATTGCTGTAGATTTTGACTTCCTTTCATTTTTCTGGGATTTTTTGGGTTTTTCTGCCTCATCCTGTAATGACTGCTTTTACAAGTACTTTGCTTCTCCTTCTGGATCTTGTCTTTGGTGTTTTACGTGTCATGCCTAGTCTTGCCAAAGGAGAAGGTACAGGTAGCTTGGAGCAGTGAAAGATTTTACTATGAATAAATATGTTTCTAAAATTTATTTCCACTAGTGATTATTAGCACAGACTGTACTACAATGCCATCTACACTGCTGCCCTGAACAGTGCAAGTTTACTTGGATAAACACTTTGCTAAGGAATGCCAAGAGTGCTTGTCATGTACAGGACTAGAAAAAAGGTCAGATTAGAACAAATCCCTAACAATGCTGCAGTAATGTGGTCAGTGCTTCTAGGCACCATTAGAGAAGGTCAGTGGCATCTCAGGCTCTCATTAATGAGCCAGTTGTTTTGACAAAGAAAACCAGAACAACTTTTCCAGACATCAGGACATGAAATTACCTATCCGTGGATTAGTTTTGTTCACTGGTGTGAAGTCAGGGTCATCTGGGAGCAAGGGCTGATGCCCAGAAATGTTTTGCAGACATATGAAATGATATTTTGTAGTCCTGTGAGTTACTTAAAGGTTAAATTTTCATAGATTTCTTTAACTTCAACATTTCTAGTTCATTTCATAAAACACCTGCTCAATTTGGAGTCCTGGGATATGCTAAATACAAGGCACGGTTTTCCCCACAGATTCTGGAGGATCTGCCTGTAAAAAGATGATATGAACACTGAAAATAGGGACAATTTTTCTTGGGAGTAATCACAATTCTGAGATCTTACTGTTGCTATCAGTGTCTGTGAGTAGAAACTGTTAATACATTATCTTCTGATATTGTTTAAAAAAGGATTACTGCAATCAGGATTTTCCACTTTTAGATATGTCAGTGTTATTGCTAACATCTTTCACATTATTGCCTTGAACAATTCATAATACTGGATTGCAGGACTTTTATTAATATCTATGGCTTTATGTAACTTCACAATAAAATTTGATATATGCAGAACAATTGATTTAAATGTTAATACATTTTTGAGAGATGAATAGAAGTTAACATTCATCCATGAGAAGATAATTCTGACTTCTAGTATTTGTAGATAAATTGTGATTGTCTGTAAAAGTCACAAGTATTACATTTGCAGCCTAGAGGAGCAATAAATACAACACTGTTTTTAGAATTTAAAAGTTGTTGCTCCCAATCAGTGAATAACAGGGTATTGTTTTTATGCTTCAGACTTGTATTATACATGCTGAGTCTCTGGCCTATGGTGAGATATGTCTGTGACTTCTGCTGTGCTTCTGCTCTGCATCTCCTGTTCATGTGTGTGTTTGAATCCACAGTGTGGAGCTGTTCCAGACAAAACCAGCCCTGGAGCTGTTAGAGCTTCTGTGGGAGCCAGAGTGTTCAGGCTGAATGGGCTTCTGTGGAGTCCAGTTGGTGCAGTCTGAATTAGCTGACTTCCATCTTGTAGTTGACTGTTAGATATTAAAATTTTGAGTTTTCCTTTTGAAATCAACACCTTAAATTTTTCATTTTCAATCTTTGAGAGCAGTTTTTTAGGTATATGTGATAAACAAATAGACACTCTTTAGTACTTCAGATTTTCTCTCTGTTTCATTTCAAAACATGAAGGGTGCATTTGCATTGTTTAATGCTGTTAGAATCGACTGATTTGACACTCAGGGGCGTCTGAGTTTCTCTATTGAGCCTCAAAACAGAAAGAGAAGTCCAGACTTGTCAGACTTGACTGTTTTCACTGTGTGTTTAGTCCTGCCCTAGGTCTCCCACTTCTTTAAGGGGTTGTGATTGTAAAAGTGTAAGACTCATGTTTATTCTACGGAAAGTTTAAATGTCATTCCTTGTCCAGGATTAGCAATAGGGAAATAACACTTCCGGTGTTTTTTTTTTTTTTATGTTCTTTCATGCAGGTTTCAGTTTATTGCAGTTTTGAGCAGGGCCTAACACATCACAAGAACACCAGCTTGCCACGAGATGTAAACACTTTCTCATTGTAGATTACCTTGGCTAGATTTGAACCTGTGAGTTGTGGAAATGATAATTTTAATAAGGAATTGGAATTTTGCTTTTTAGAAGCTTATGGAGAAAATGAAGGTGGTGTTCAGAAACTGCAGCTTGACCACCAGGGCAGACTTGGATTTCAAACAGCTGTAGAGTGAAATTCCTTTGCTGTCTGACCAGCCCAAGCAATGTGTGTAATGCAAAATGACAATGCTGTGGCTGACAATGCCCTTTTTTGCTCATGCTCACATTGAGGAACATACGGGTTCATATCTCTTCTGCATTATTCTTAGATTGATTTCTATTACGTGGGTTTTCTTTGATTTAAAACCTATTATGAATTGGACATTTTAACAAACAAAAGTTTTGTTTTCTCCTATGACATTGAATAGTAAGATGGAAAAGTTATGGAAATGTTTTTGGTGGGTTTTTTTTTTTGTTGTTCTCTGGCCTTTAGCCATTCATATTTGCAACCTTTAAAATCATTGCTTTGAACATTCTCTTACTGAGCCAATTAACCTGATACCTTGGGCCAAGTTTAATATTCTGCACATGTTCTACATGCTGTGCAAACTATACTCTGCTTTATCAGTCAGTAACAATTGGCTGCAGTTTATACCAGCTGCTGTTCCTGAATGCCAGCATGGTATCCATGTGGTCATCTACTGCTATATTTCATCCATTTTTGAGTGTAATGCAGTTTAGCTTTTCTACAGTGTGTGATTCTAGCATATGGATTAGGTCAGAGCATTCCCTTACTTGATGTGCCTTTGGATGAAATAACTCCTGATGGATGCATGCAGGTTTGGCTTCTGTTTTCCCTCAAAGGAGACCTCTGGTGTGAACTAAAATTTATTTCCATTTTCTTTTAGATAAGAAGTAAAGGTAGACCCTTTTTTACTTCCGTTGAGGGTGAGGAGAGGATTTAGTAAGTTTCTGAGAAGACTCTGCACTGTTTTTCTCTCTTCTCTGCAGTTTCAGCATTAGAGCCAAGTGCAGGAATGGCTGTGGGAATAAACTTCCGAGAGTTAGAGCTGGCAGAGGGGGGCGCTTCAGGTTAAGATGACTTGCCTGGTCTTTTCTGGGACTGGCAATTTGCCCTGCTACTTTATTTAGGGAAAAGAAAAGAGACTTCAGTCTTCTGGACTGCCAGATTCCCATCTTTCACCAGTCTTACACTGAACATCTGACAGTTCTTTAAAAAGGAACTCCCCAAACTCTCTTTGCTCTGATCACTGCAAACTAAACTGAAATAATTCACTACTGCTCTAGTTTTGAAGCTCCTGCTGAATAGCTGGAGAGTTCTGTAGCAGCAGTCTTGAAGAAGAGGTTAGAAAATTACCATGTTCTTTCTTTGTATACCTATCATAACATTTTCTACCACCTCATGATCTGCGTTGCCAGCACAAAACATTGTCATTTGGTTAATTTAGGGATTTATGACTTTGTAATAATCTCTTTCACAACTGGTACTGTAGTAGGAATGGCTTTCTCTAACAACAGGGATGCCTATAACATGGCAAATTGCTGGTGCTGCCAGAGAAGCAGTTTCTTATTATTTTGTTAACCCAATGAAGTGCTTTATGCAGGAAACTAAAAAAGGGATCTGTTCTAAGTCCCAAGGTCTGCTGTTATGAGCCCTCAGTGACCACCCACTGTAGTTGGTGACAAATACAAGTATTTCCCATCCTAAGATGTGGTTCGGGGATCAGTCCGATGCCATCTATAGCTGATTGCATAACAGACTTCACAATGGAGACGTGAACAAATAGAATTTTTAAAAGAATGTTATTAAAGAGAGTTTTATGTCATTTTTTTACATAAAATGTTTATTGAGGTTGCTGAGTGTATGTGACAGATGGTGCTCTTATGTCACATCCTATCTTTCATTTTGTTGTGGAACATGCAAGTCTTCCATGCATGCATAATTGCATTACAACATTGTAGGGGGTTTTTTGTGTACTCGCTGAAACATAAAGGAATAATCCAACGTGGGATCTCTAATGGGGGTTGTGCTAACAGTGCTGTTAAGCTGTTTGCTTTGGTGTTAAGTGCTGGCTAACTGGTATGGTTAATGATCTTTGCCTCCCTAAGTTAAACTTCGGGCATAAAGGAAAAAATGAGAGGTTACTATCATTTCATCAATCTACCGAGAGCATTCAAGTAACGAGATAGATGATGTTCACTACATAATGTTTTTTTCTCTGCATTGTGAAGCAAATAAAATGAATAGTTCCCTCACAAAGAATGCAGGTATATATAAACTTTCCATCTGGAGTATCCTTCAGATGCCAGTGCCTTACTGTTTTATCATGTACATTGAGTATCTGTATGATTCTAAAACTATAATGAAAAAATATTTTAATTTTTATTATATGTGACATTACTTTTCCCCCTTCAGTTAACAGGAGAGTGAACTTGATCCTGACTTCATTAGAATGTTGCCAACCTAACTTATATTTATATGGAATCCTGAATAGCTTCCACTGTCTTTTTGTGCCTGGACTAGTGGATAGAACATATTGGACTTCACTGTTGCTTTTGGGTTACATTGGGCAAATTTGTCCATTGTAGTGCTTTTTAAACTGAAGAGTGTTTGGCAAAGAATATAGAGATTCTCTCTGTTTTATAGCTTGGGGAACTAGAAGAGCATGTGAGACATACAGAATATGCAAAGCCAACAAGCCAGTAATGATGCTGGAAATTTTGAGTCTTATCCTGCTTCTAATTAGTTTGGCTGGTGATTCTTGCTGGTTCACTTTGTCTGTAAATACAGCTAACTGAAATTAAGGTAGCAAGAGCATCTTCCCTCACAATGCAACAGAAGAGTCAAAGCCAAGACTGGTATTTCTACTCCATGCATTGTCAGTCACTGAGCGTTAGAGTTGCATAAGTTCATTTATACTGTCTTTTATTGGCTTTTGAAGACAGTTTTCAAGAAGGTAATTGACTGAATAGCTGTCCACTGTTGCTCTGGCTTGTGTAGATGAGTGCGATTCGTGCTCAGGGCTGTCAGCTGACTATATCGACGTGCTCTTGGTTGATTAAATAAGTGCTGAATATGACTGATTCTGGTCTGGTTTTGCAGTGAAGTCAGGTATCATCCTTGGTTCTTTAGAACGTTGGTCAAGGGGACTTGTAAACATATTATTTATATTCTTTTTGTGTATCCTGTACTTTGCAAAACTATTTAATCTTAGACCTAACCTTCCAGCGTTACAGTGTGTAGTATTTCAGCAGCATTTGTACTTTCTTACAGCATCAATGTGCTTTGTCTCTGATGGAGCTTGACTGATGTTCCTGGTAAGATAGAACAGCCATTGCAGTATTGGAAATGTAAAGGCAACTGTACTGGTAGTGCCTGATAAGTTAAGTGTGCCAACTTGCCAGGCTTGTTACGCTGCTTCTCCTGTATGAAGAGCAAAAGTACATCACAAATCAAGTGGGTTTTTCCTCTCAGTAGTACCAAGGTGTTGTGAGTAAAGCTGCAGTGTCAGCCCAAAACCTGAATTCCAAAACAGGAAATGAGAGGGGTGTGTGTGTATCAACTCCTTTACCTTGTGTAGCTGCAAATGTAAAATGCACTGTGTCATGGATGGCTGCTGCCAAACGCGATAGGATCTGATGAGACAAAGTGAGTAGCACCTGACTTACTTCATGCAACAATCTTCAACTTGATTTTTCATAGTTGCAGTGTACATTACAGAGTTTTAAAGCTAAAGAATGTAATATTTCCTTTTTAGCTTGCAGCATGGCTTTGTAAGCCAAAGTCTTCCAATTGTTCACATTGCATCTTATAGCAGGATATACTCCATGCAGGTTTATTGTTGGGTGAATTAATTTTTAATTGATGTCACAAGTAATTGCTGCTTTCTGCCTGGTTTAATAACTGAACCATTTCTAGTGCAGTTGTTTTTGCCTTGCTGTAGACATTCTTTGACAACATACTAATATGAAAAAAAGGCAATAAGCTCTGGTTTGTAACAGCCATAAACTTGTCTATAGCATTTCAGATTTGTGTTTATTAGGACTTAAAGTTTATTAACACAGTGGCTGTAAATTAACATAACACTTGTTAGGAATTAAAGAAGATCAGCTAATGAAAATTTATGCTGAGGCGTCAGCCATGTTAAAATTCAATTACAGTCTGATCCTTGAGATTTTCAGCATTATGTGCTACCATATCTTCATCTGACAAATCTTCTGATTTGATTGAATAAATCTTGAAAAATGTTCAAGTTTTTTTTAACCATTTTGAACACTTTGTTTCAGCTTTCTGTTACTTTTTTCTTACCAAAATACTGACACAAGGAAGACTTTTCTTTCATTTATTTTTTTTTCTACGGAGTGTTTTGATGCTTCTATATCTGCAAGATCATTATTAATCCCTTGAAACAGTTATGGCACAGGTATGATGCCATCCAGTTTTTGGTCATTCATATTTCTAGTCACTGGACTTGGTACCATATGATGATTTTCTGGTTGGCTTTCTGAAACCAGTGGTCTGTGGCCTAGCAACTGGGTGTTCCTATTGCAAAATTTGTGCCTATTTGTTTTTTATTATCAGCTAGATTTTTAAGGCTAATTGAAAGGGCCAGAAAGAGGCTCTGGAGCCTTTAACTCCTGGCTATTGGTGAAGGGTTTCTTCTTCTTTGGACAGAGTACATCAGTTCTGGGGTACCATTCTGTACCTTTCCAGCATCTAAGTGTGTGTCTGGAGAGAGCGTTCATGTGGTTATGAGTAATTTTACATTCTTGGTGGGAAATAATGCAGTCCTGCAACTTTGAGAATTAATAAGTGTAGAAGGCAGATTTTTGTTTCTAATTTCTAATTCTTTGTGGCCACAGTGACATGAACTTCCACTTTCTGGAAAGAACATACATTTTGACTACCTGCACAGGATAATTATAACAATTCTTGGATGCAGGCCATTGCTGCAAACCTAATATGTAATGAGAAATCAGCCAGCAGTGTGTAGAAAACAGCAGTTCAGCAACAGCCTGTAATGAAGGACTGTAACAGCAAAGTAGCATGATGAAAGAGGGCGGTGGTGGTGAGTTTTGTTTGGATTTTTTTCTACCTTCACTCAGGTCCTTAGAGCTTCCTCGTGCTTTCACCTTCCTTCGATGTGCGTCTCTAGATGTGAAGCCTTTTGGCCTCCTGTGCATCTGCATTAACAGAGAACAGCAGGCACTGTGAGGTCAGAGCAGTAGCAAGGGACCCGATTCTTACATAAAGTAGCTAGATTTCTAAGCTAATTTTCAAGTCTCTTCTTTTTTTAAATACTTGATCTTTGGATGGTCTATCCATTTCTAATGGTAAAAATACATGCACGGTTTCGTGATATCACTCTGTCATAAGAGAATAATATGATTTCTTATGTGGATATGAAACCCCCCCATTTCTTCCTTTATTATTCTTAAGCTTCACAGGCATGGAGGAAATTGCAGGATAACTAAAGAGTAATAAAAGGATAGGTGTGCTGGATATGATTTCTTAGCCTGGGTGATAATATGTTATTGAACTATAGCTACAGTCGTGGTCTGTTCAGAAGCTTAATTAGACCTGTTACCCACAGACATCAGAGTAAGTCAGTGTGGCACTGTTACTTCCCCATAGAATTTGAAAATTTATGAGAATAACCCCTGTGGTAGTGAGGTAAAGGTTCCTTTGCTGCTGTTATGTCAGGAAGCCACATGGGGAGGGAAAAGAAGGGGTAAGAGGAGAGGAAGTCCCTGGAAAGTCTGAGTCATGTAGCAGCTGTCTTTGTATGAAGGAGGAAATGTGTGAAGTCCAGGCTCAGAGAGTGGAAGAAGGCACCTGTACTTATTTTCTAAAGTATTTTCTTCAGCTCCTGGTGTTCCAGTTGGAAAAACAGTAGAGTCCCTTGGTAAATGAATTGGGTCAGTATGCACAGTATTTTTTGTAGGTGTGCAAAGTGTTCTTTTCCCTAACAGTCCTAACACATCTGTTTTCATTCTGCTTTCAGCTCTATCTCATTGGAGGATCTTTTGGACTCCGTGAATTTGCTCAGATAAGATACGATGTTCACAAACTACATGGCCAGGTAGTTTAAATGGTTTGCTTTGCTTTTCATTTCCTTATGCCTGCATGATGCTTTCTAAAGAATTGATAGGACAAACAAACTTGGTGTAGGGGATTTGCCTTTCACTGCTTGCCTCTGAGCTACAGCTGAGTCTCATAGTCAGTAGGCAGAGTAGGTAACAATAAAAGGGCTGACATGATGATGAATCCTTTGCCATCTGTGAAAAAATCAACATAAATAATAGAAACATTTTGTTCCTTTGGTTGATTGTAAGTGGCAATTCTGAATCCTGAGAGGGAAGTGCAGCATGTCTAGAAGGAGGTTATTACAAGGGTACTGTATCCAATTTAGACTAAGAAAACTGATATTTTAAAAGGTTTTCAAACAATACTTAGCAGTGAGCATATAATGTTAGATGGTTTCCAGGGCTTGGCTTTGCATTGACTGAGACAAGCAGGTACCTTTGACATTGTGCTACATCCTGTTCTTTAAACCTTGTGAAGGAAACAGGATCTAGTCTCTACCCATTGTGTCAATATCCTGTATATAAGAAGCCTTTTTTTTTTAAATGAACCTGAAACCTTCTGTCTGAGGAGATAGCATGTTTGCTAGTGCTACTTACACCTCCAAGTGTAACACTAGTTCCAAATTGCATATGAAATGATCTGAAAGGAGCATGTCAGTTCAGCAAAAGGTAATACTGGCTCACTTTCCCTGGTTTGGTAACATGCAGGTCTGCTATTGCAATGCAGAGAGACTTTCTGGTCTCAGAGCTGCTGACTTGCAGGTTGCACAAAGCTGTTTTAAAGGCTCTATGCCACTTTATAGAAAAAAAAAGGCAGGACTCTGGATGCTGTGACTTTCTACGGTGGTGAAATCTTTCAGATCCTGAGCTGTTGAGAGTTTGGAGACCCCTTTGTTTTGTCTTAGACACTTGTGGACCATGTAAATTACTTTAATCATTCCTCATTATTCTCTGTGTTGTTGCATACCTGGCTATGGCCTTCCATACACCGTGTGGCCCACTCCTGCTCAGAACTGTATACAACAAAACCTGTAGACCAGGGAGAGTAATCTTACAAATCTTTTATCTAGTGCTGTCTTCTGGGTAGCTTTTTTCTATAATTTCTAGTGTTTCAGGACAAGTTGGAGCCTTTTAAGTTTTTCTCCAACCAGATGGGGATCACAGTGGGGCAAGAATTTGTCTGTTTTGTTTCTGTTAGTTTTTGGGTCAGATTCATACTCAGTGGATTGCATTTGACCCCAATGATCTGCACTGTGAGAGCAACTCAGGGAAAACCACTGTTAGTAGTTGTGCTAATTCAGAGGTATGAGACTCTTTGTCTCAGCTTTTATAATCAAGGGGAGCATTCCTGAGTTAGTCAGTAGTACATGAAGTGGAAGCTACTTCATGCTGGAGTTCTTAAACTCCAAAAAGCTAAAAGAAGACCTCTGAGTTATGCTCTAACCAGTATCACTTAAGTCTGCAGCATCTCTTTTATGTTTTCTTTTTCCTTTCCTTCCAGTTTGATTCAGAAGTAGAGGACATTGAAGTAAAGAACAGTGCAGTATTAGCTCAGAACTAGCAACACTTTGGGCTTGTTTGTAGATGGACAAATCAAAGCAATGTATTCCATTCATTTCTGTTTCTATAAAAAACATAAAAAAAGTGTTGAAAGCCATTCTAATTCACTAAATAAGTCAGCAAAGGAGACTAGTATGTATTTTAATGGATAAAAAAAATCTAGTTTAAAATGTACATGGAACTCAGGAAAAGAACATTAATATGAGTAGTTTAAAAGTGTTGTTAAATCCTGATGCTTTTCTCTTACAACACAGTTGGACTATTGTAAATCCTTATCAGAACAGGGACAGATGGACTAGTGCTCTTATTGGGGGGTTGGACAGGTACATGCAAAATGCAATAAGCATCAAAAGAAATATGATTTTTTTTTTTTGTTACAGCCGCTCCTTCAGAATAATAAAAATATTTAATTAAATAACAATTTCAATACAAGGAGCTCGAAAGACTTTCACAGAATTTGAATGAATTAAGCTTCATAGTCCTACTATCAGAAAAGATAGGATTTTTATTTACATTTTACTGCTGAAAAAATGGAGATTGCACAAATCTTAAAGAAGGCTAGGATTCATAAGACCCAAGTGCTTGTCTTTTTTGATTATGTTTTAAGGATGTGCAAACTCCAGTATGTCACCTTTTGTAAGCATGATTCCTGAATTTGTTTTCTTGCTAATTCAACTGCTAAAAAGACAAAACTCAAACAATTCTTTTGTAGTAAATCTCTAATACATTTCAGATGCCAAACTATGATCCTTTGCCTTCAAAAGTACCTGTTCTTTTCCTTTTTTACTCCTTTTTGCTTCACACTGTGCTTAGAGGGAAACCACACTAGGAAGCAACTTCTCAGTCAACAGTGATATTCAAAGGCAGTACTACAGCAGAACTGCTGCTGTGTAGTCTGTGTTTCAGTGACTGAGGGGCTAGCTGCCACTTTGGATTCTTGTGGCTTGATGAAAAAAGTAATGCATTAGTAATGATGACTTTGTTATTAAAGTCAAACTGCCTTTGAAGAACATTCCCTGATCAAGGTAATAAAATTCAAGAGAAAATGGTGGTTTGGACCTTTGAGGGAGTATGATTTGGTTGTGATGCATTGGGCTGGGGCTAGCATTAGGGTTGGGAGAGAGACAGAGCCTGGAGCTGCAGTTGAAGAGGGGCTATTAGCATCTAAAGAACAGATGCTAATAGCCCCTCCATTTAGTTCATCTTTGAATATCAGGACCTCAGATATGCCCATCTCTTGCAAAAGCAAAAAACCATTTTGGCTACACTTTCATCTTCTCAGGATACCTAGATCAGTTGTATTCCCTCAGCACAATGAATGTCCTGCATTTAAAGGAAGCTTGCTGAGGCTCTTACTGGTGTAATGCCTGTTTATGTTAGTCAGAATTCTCCTGATACTAATCAAGGATTTCTCCATTCTCTATTGCTGCAAAAATGTCCATTAATGGAGAAATAATTAGTTAGGTAATTGTCCACTTTCTGGGAAGAATTTATGCAAATCAAAATTGATTACAGAAAACCAGGTATGCTTACGGGAAAACCATGTGGAATTAACAGAAAAAGAAATTAGTAGTTTGTATTGTTTGCATTGTTCCAGATGTCTTTATTCATAAATGGACAACTAGGCCCTTTCTTTCTCCTTGTGTATGTATTGGAGGTGTTTATTTAGTTTATATATATTTTTTTACTGAAAATGTAATTTCTATTAAATATATAGAAAATATTTTTTCCACTATATAACAATCAATAATTTTTATGTACTGTGCACCCATTGTTGTTATTCCAGGTGTTGTAGATACTTGCTGATTCAGATTTAGTTTTGGATATGAATCTTGGAACATGGGGTGTGGTCTGTGCTGCTGGCTAATAGCTACTGGAGAGAATTGAAGGGAAGTGATATATTAACTACCTGGAAAAGTTTAAGCTTTCTTCCATCAGCAAACCTTTTACAGTAAGAAAGTTTTTATGCTTCAAATTGACTCTATTGAAGAAGTATCATTGCAAGACAGGTTCTCAGACTTTTGGGATAGGATAGGACTGAATGAGTTCCTCCAGAGTAATGTGCAGCAGAAGCACTGCTAAGAAAGCTGGAATCTTTATGCTGTTTCGCTAGGAAACAAAACATAATCAGCCTTTGAAGTCTGCAGGTATTTCCTGCTGTGGGTTATGTACAAGAGTTCTACATACCTATCTCTTTACAAACTGTGAAGATGCTGTTCACTTTTTCTTTGTCCTGTGCAAAGAGAGTGCACCCCAAAAGTAGAATAAGAGGTAATACTAACATTTTTTCTCTTAATGAGGTAGAAAGTGGAGGCACTGAAGAGTCAAAATGATAGAATTTCAATTTCTCCTCCATGTGTTTTACCCTCAAATCAATTGTTGTGCATTTATTCCAGAAGTTAAAATCTAGATGAAAATGAAAGTTCCTGATCTGTTCTTTCACCATTCTCTATAAGCATTAAGCCTGTAAACCCAGAAAGTGTATTAAAGGAGTGGTGGTGGTGGTGGGAAGCATACCCAGTAAGTGCACTAGGGGTGTACATCCTGCTTTATGTAGATTGGAGATTGCCTTTAAAATTTCTTAGCTAGTGTTTTTGACCAATTGACTGGCATGTAGTTATCCATAAGGCATTGCTTATTGACACCTGTAGAGCGTTAGTGTTGCCGTTGTGAGTCTTTATTTATTGTATATTTGCTTTAAGGTACTAGTTCAAGAAATTATGTAACTCTGAGGATCTCAGCTTTTCATTTTACGATCCTGGAACTTGACTTGAGAAAAAGAGCACATGTGGAGTGTAGAAGGTTATTCTGGAACCCTTGCTGTCGTTTGAAAAGTGAAAGAGAAAAGAAATTTAATATGATTGCTTATGGCACTCTGACTTTCCTGGTTTACAGCAATTCTTGTAGTGGGGCTTGGTAGTGGTAAGTGCATTGACTGTCCAGTTGGTTATACTCACTCAGTATTACAGCTTTAGAATATTGCTAGTTGGTCCCTAGTGCTGTTCTTGAACATTGTGTCTTTAATCTCAAGAGTGGGTGTCAGGAGACCCACCACAGCATGTGATTTAAATAATACCCACTGATCTCACTGGAAGTTTTATACCCATGTTGTTCGGGTTCTCTCTTCGGTTTCCTCCTGCACCGCAGAGTTCCTCTCTGCCTGTCTCCTTTTCTTAGTCTGTAGAATATAGGTAATTAATGCTGCTCTACTTTACATAGGAAATAGGAAAGTTAATTAATTCAAATAAAAGGAATTGTTTAAATTCATACGAGTATTAAAAAAAATCCTCAGGTGAGATCCATTACTTCAAGTGGTCTGGGCCAGGGTGAAATAGCTAGGAAGAAATAGGAGCAGAGAACTGACCAGGTTCCATGAGACCTTTATGTCAAGCAGGAACACATCTGACATTTCCTCAGAAAGGTGTGTTTCTGTCAGTCCAGCATTTTCTCATTGTTATAAGTGTTTAGTTAAGAGGTTGTATCTGCCTAGTAGAATGCTTTTGTGTTGCTGTCAAAGCATTGCTTTGTTCACACATGTACTGCAAAGAGTTTCACACTGTTGAGTCGAGATGGTTGCAACTCCAGCAGCACAGTGTTTAAATGAGGTTCAGAGTCCAGCCAAAGAGGGAATACATCTGCAAGTGACTGGACAAGGCTGTGCCTTGTTGCTGGCTGGCATATTCATATTGCTGTCCTTACATAAACTGCCTCAGGTATGTCTATGGGAGTTGCACATATGGACATGTCCTGGAGTAGTGCAGTAGAAATTGTCTGTTGTTTATTGCTTTCATTTTACCTGTCTATAAAGCCCATCTGGACAGGATTTCTGTGCCCTAGCCAAAGTTTGGTTTGTTTCTTTAGTTTGTTTGTTTCAGAAAAAAGAAGCATTACAGAATTAAATGCAATTTCAATGTTTAGTGTAATGTTAGTATGGCTTATGAATTATGTCATGTTTCTATATGTTGCATCATTTTTTCCTTTAAATGGTATGTTTCATATGAGGTAAAAAATTTAAAACAAAATCACTTAAACCTCTGAATATGTGTATAGTGTTTAAAATTACACAAATCGTATGATATTTTTTACTTAGATTTGTGGAACGTTAGCAGATTGTCCCCATTACTACACATACTGTGAGCTACTAGATGAAGCTGGTTTACTGCAAGCTGACTTGTTTATCTTCTTTGAGGACCTGCTTCTGTGTTAAAAAACAGTATTTGTTCTAGTTAAAAGGCTATCAAAGATACTAAGAATTTAACCGAAATAGGTGGCAAGATGAAAAGGTGTGTTTTTAATTTTCTTCCACAAACTTTTGTATTGACTGAAAACTGCAAGATGTACTTATTACAGTTCTTAGTGGAAAAGCATCTGTGTTTGAAATCCTATTACACCTTGGTGTTCCCCAAGATCTTCAGTCTGACCAAAACTTCATGGACTTCACCATTTCAAGGAGGAATGTGGATAGGCCAAGTCATTGTGATTGGACTGGACTGGCAAAGTCCACGGTGTTCTAATGACAATTAATGAACTTAATGCTATTGCTGCCAGCCCCAGATTGTCCCATGCACTCAATTACCTTGTATATTCTGCAGGCTTTCTGCTTTATTTTACTCCAAATGGATTTAGATGGATTAAGACTCATTCTCTAGGCTTCCTGGTGTGCAAGCACCCCCTACTAATGTTGAGGTCAATTTAAATTACCACTGTTAATACTCAAAAGACTCTAAATGGGTTCTTTGTATTATTAAAGATAGGCAAGTGAAATTTCAGTATCTGCTCAGCTAAATCTAAGTGTATGTTTGTGGTGCTGTGCACTACATCAGGGCTTCATCTTGTTCATTTTTCCATTGTCTGAAATGAAATGCCTGGTTTGAGGTAGGTATCCGGGTAGTCCATAAAGGAGGTTTGAGAGGAAATGCCCCAAAATAGGTTTCATTCAGTTTTGAAGTAGATACTCGAGAAATAAATTGTCCTTTTTTGATGGATTGAAAAATAGAGAAATCGATCTTGAAATTTTATTATTACCCTGTTGCAGTAAGGCAATTACCTTCCTTAGTGTATGAATATGGTTATATTTTATTTGACCAGTGAATAACAGCTGAGATAAACCTCCACCTAACTGCAAGGTGCAGACAATTTATGTTTTTGGATATATATATCTTTAAGTGGGACTTACTTCTCAAGGAATGCCCATTTACAGCTGACTAGAGGAAGAGCCTAAACAGAGACTTTATTCTTGAAGTCAAAAGTTCATATTAATAAAATTAGGTGAGATGAAGCCTACTACCCCAGGATACTCCTTTGCTGGAGCTTCATTGGCAAACTAGCAGATACCTTGAAGGTGGAGGAACTCTGTTTAATCTGTTGTTTGTGCCTGAGGTATTCCTGTATTCTAGAGAATCTGATTCCATAGGAGTTTATATTGCAACATCCTGCTTGGTTTGAGTGTGAACAAAGTCAGAATGTCTTCATTGGTGTTTGGTGGAATATTTCGGATGGGAAAGGTATCCTTTCTAAACCCATCAGCCAAGGAATGTGGAATTATTTTAGTGTGTCACTGAACTTGGCAGAATAATCAAGTCTTCTCATCTAGCATTTTAGCATTTATTTATTTATAACTGCATCTTCCTGTGTTTAATTGGTTTCAGTAAGTTAATTACACAAGCGCAGCATGGCAAGGAATTGATGTTGGTGATTATTGTTTTCTTCTTTTTCTTTTCCTTAAGCAGGTCAGGTTGGCCTGGGTCTCAGGTCTAATGACAAAGTGGCTAATTTTCTTGTATAAGTAGATTTAGTTAGTTTTTGAAGGCTAAATTCATTACTGAGCTTGGCCCCAGGTCATCCAAAAATTAAGAAAATAATACACTGAAATGTTGTTTGGTGCTGTAGAGAATGTGAGAGGCATACATTTAGGATTGCTTATAGGTGAGGAAAAAAAGTGTCTTTGTCAGTCAGTTACCTTTATATCATGCAGCCTATTTTTCTAAATTAAAGCAGATCTTGCTTTCAGGCATGGCCTGCTTTGTGGGAGGGGTTTGGAATTGTATATTTAGTCAGAAAGATTGGCTCCTTGTTGATGGCTAAACAAGTACCCTTACAGTGACTTTGTTTCTATTTGCAGGCAGAATTTGGAACTTGTTACCTTTTCTGACCATGGTTCAGAACTATCCAGGGTAGTAATTTCAATCCTGCCATGTGGCACAAAAATGAGAGGGTAGCAAGAGCTTTTCATACCCAGTATTGTGGTGGTACCAGATGTTCAGATGTTTTCTCTCTCATTTCAGTTCAGTCCAGAAGGATTGTATGGAAATGAGCTCTTTATCCATGTTATTCTTGAAGATTTTGAGGTTCAGCTGCTAGTGTTTGGTTCATGTTTTTGCATTGATTTCAGCAAAAGCTAATCCATTTTACTTAAGCTCAGATGACTTCTCTACATTGTCTGTGAAGAGCTGTCTACTGAATTTGCTATGACACCTGACAGAGATGTATGTTTCCTTTTTTCAGACATCCTTTCAGTTTAGCACATAAACCACCATTTTTTCCGTAAAAGGCAAAAGCAGAGTCAACTCTGGGATTCAGTAAGACTTTTGTTGCCACATTCTGAGGCCGACACTGCATGTATACTTTTGAATGGTTTCCAGTGATTGGATCTGCCTAGACCCAGTGCTTATTGTCACCACAGACAGCTTACAGCACTGTAGGATGACTTGGAGTTAAGATAGTACCTCACATTATTGAGCCTCTCTATAATGAAATGCATGATACAGTGCAAGTATTAAGAGTTCTTTGTTTTAAACAGAAGCAGTTTTTTCCATTTTTTACTTGATGGTGGTTCTGTTGTCAAGATTAGATTCAGATGAAGAGAAGGTTATTAACTGGAGAAACTCATTCTGATGCCATTGCAAGTGGAACTAATTTCAATACATAAAATGTTGATAGCTTTCAGATATTTACATTTTATATACTACCAAGAATTCTGTTTGGTTTATTTAAATCCTGTCACATTGCCAAAATTAATTACTGGTATTTCTGCCTTGCAATTGAAGTGATTACAAATGTGTAACTTAGCTTCAGGCAGCTTTTAGCCAAAACATAATTTAATATCCAGCTGTTTTTCCCAACACCTCCCTCAAGCACCAGAAAACCAGCTTTCCAGACTCTTCTCGAGAAGCCAATAGCCATGATGTCAGCAGATCCCAGTCCCTAGGATTTTCTGGACTTCTAGATCACTACCATTTTTACCAAGAAAATGTTGAAACCCCTTTGCTGAGGCATGTTTCCATTATAAGTACAATTTCTGTCTAAATGGACCTTCCCTTTCTTCTCCTTTGTGTTTTGAGGCTTGAAGCCTCATTTGAAGCCAAATGGTGCTGTTGCAAACTTCAGCTATGTGGCAATCTAAACAAGCAGAGCTCAACCTCGTATCTAGAGTAAAACAAACTAATGAAAGGGGAGGCATGCATTATCTGTTTCTTTTCAAGTATCTGTCACTGCAGAAAGCATTTATTGGTTTGCTTGTCATTCAAGAGATGCTGCATTTCCCCAGAGTCAGCACTGAACCTCCTGTATGTTATGTCAGACAGTGCTTTTTTTTGATGAGGCATAAAAATGGAATTTGGCCTTCAGAACCTTGGTGAGTTCTGAAATGAATGTTGTAGCTGGTTGAACATCACGTCTCGCCTCTCTGGGGCACAGCTCAAGGAGCGTGGAAGGTATCTGAGGTTGTATCTTGTCCCTGTACGAGTAGATGGGCAGCTCTGGGCTCCAGGAATTCTCACACTGTCCCTACAGTCCCTCCATTTCTGCACCCTCAAAGACTGTGTGCTGTCTGCACAGCCTACCAAGCCTGAGCTCTGGGATGATTCAGGGCAGGAGGCTAATTAGGTACTCCCACTGGAACCTTTCTTCATTGATTACAGTGAGGCTGTAGGAGTACAGGCTTTTTGGATACTGCTTAGAGAAGAGAGATGACTTTTCTTATTAATATCTGAAACGTATGAATTAAAATATTTTGCATTCATAATTCCCGCTGATTTTAGCAGAATTGTTTTGCTAATGTTGGATGTTAAGCCTTTAAAAGGAAAACACTTTGCTATTCATGTTTTAAACTTAATTACACCACATTTTAGCGTTGTAGCTTTCACTAATATACCCATCAGAATGTCTGATCCTTTGATGGGTAAACATGTTACTTACTAAAAATAGTGGCAAAATATATTTCAAAAGAAAACAGTGTGTGATGTACAAGTGTGTTGCAAATTCTAGTAATTTAAAGTGTAAGTGATTTGGGAAATTAAAAGCTTTTTGCAAGTACAAAGTATTAGAATATGATTTTTCTTCTTACTATAAAACTTCACTAGATGTCAGTGTGCAAAGTATTTTTCCTTAAATGCAATGGGAACTGTAGAATAAGAAGTGATAATTCCTTCAACACATGTAGATTTTTAAGGTGACAGTTATTAGAATTTGGTGGTAATTTATTTGTAGAAATGCATTTTCAGAGCACTGAAGAGAATTTTGATAAGTTCACACTAGATTCTAAAAATTGTTTCTGTTCAAAAAGACATTAAAAAGTCAAAATTTGTTTCATTGCTCAATAAATTTCTGTAAAAAACAGATATGTACTGTAAATCAAAATGATATTTTAAATCATAATTCAAATCATTTTAAGTTTAAAAACTGCAGACTATTTGGTTTAGTTTTATATTCTTGATTATTTTCAGTGAGAAAAAATGTTAATGTATATTTTTTTGCTGTTGATTTCTGGGAACTGGAGTTGTTTGGGGGTAGCAAGCACATGGCTTAAGATAGGACTTAGGCATTAACTTACACATGTAGAGAAGGAAAAAATGCATATATATTTATAGATGTTTAACTCTGATTAAGGAAAGCATTCCTAATCTGTTAGTGTGCTTGTGCATTGTTTTAACTGTGTAATGTTTTTATATTATGTTTGAAGGATCAGACTATCTGTTCCTACATGAGAAGATTGATTGTTTGGATTTTTTTGGGAGATGGGTTTTTTGAGCATTTTTTGGTGTTATTTTATTGAAGCTTCTGTGCTTTTATTGAAGGTTTAGCCTCCTATGGGATAGACTTTTCCCTTTAAATTAATTCCTTTGTGTTTCTGAACTGACGCACCAAGCGAAAAATAGTGGTTTGGATAATGTCGAGTGCCTTTGGTTTCACTTTGGTTCCAGTGAGCCACTGGCAGGAACAGTTTACAGATAAGCCTAGCTGAACAGCCAGTGAGCACCTGGACACAGGTACTCCTGATGATGTACAGAACTAATGAGGGCACCCTCTCCAATCCTCTTCTGTCTGATAGTACAGCACTGAAAAGAGTCAGAGGAGATGAACACAGACTGCTTCCATGCTGCCTTCAGCTGTCAATTCGTGATTTCTCTCTTGAAGTTGCTTGCTTTGAACAGAAACTTAAGTGACCTTCATGTTTGTCAGAGCTACCACCATGAGGTTGATTCTGGTCAAAGTTAGGATATGGCTAAGGAAGCGATAAGGGGAAAAAAACCCCTATAAGCTATATTTACGTTAGTTTTCCAGCTTGAACTTGCATAGTAAGTACGTAACCATTAAAAAAGGAATCTTCAAAAATATGACCAAAAAAAAAATTGACTCTGCTGGAGTTGCATCCGAAGTTGCATTTTGGATTGTTTCTAGCTGTTAAGTATATGCTATTTAGAGGCAAAAAGGGTGGGTTTTTTTTTCTTAAATACTGGCATCACAAATTTACACCTTTTTTTAATACCAAAAGGAACTTTTTTTTGTAATGAATTTTACTGTGAAATTAAATTTATGCTAGCATACTCAGAGCCAAGGTTTACAGCACTAATTTGGTATAAATTATATAAATAAATGCGCAACTGAAAATCAAACTGAATGCGAAAGCATACCAAAATTAATTAAATGGTGAGTGCTTTCTTCTCAGAACTGAAAATTCTAGAATCCTTGTTAGTTTTGTTGACCTTATATGTGAGAAATCTAGATATGCTTAAATGTTTGCTGAAGTATGGGATACTTTGGCCATCATACTAGCCTTTAATTGCATTTCCCATGACATTATCACACGAAAAGGTCTGGTCCAGAGTTTGGGATTGTAGGTCTTTTTTGATCAATCTGGAAGCAAGTACAAGGTTTGGATTTTGAGAGATCACTGGTGCACTGTGTACTGTAACTCTGGGAACTGCTGCTGTAACAACAATTTATATTGCTCCTTTGGAAATGTCTGCATCGATTTCTGTCAGAGGCTGGATGAAACGGGTTTTTTTTGTTTAACTGTCTGTATTCTATGCAGATCATAGGAAAAAGTCAAAGGACACAAAGCTGGGGTTTGCATCTCATCTCAGCTGTCTCCCTATTGTTCATAAGTATTCCCATCCAGTCGATATCCCTGGATCGTATCCTGTGCAGTATAGAATCATGGTCATGGAGTTGTTTGGATGGAAGGGACCTTAAAGGTCACCTAGTTTCAGCCCCCTGCCATGGGCAGGGGTGCCTTCCACTAGACCAGGTTGCTCAAAGCCCCATCCAACCTGACTTCAAGCAATTACAGGGACGGGGCATCCACAGCTTCTCTGGCAACCTGTTCCAGTGTCTCACCACCCAAACAGGGAAGAAAGTAGCCTTATGTAAGTGGTTTTTTAATGTATTAAATGTTTAGGTAATATAGTTGAAGGATTGTTGTGAATGAAGTTGCACAAAAATGGTGTGTTTTGCCTTGCCCTTCTCTGTTACCTAAGACTGTATGCCAAAGAGCTTGGCATAAGTACAACCCTTGTTGTACCTTACAATCTTTACAAGCTTTGTTCCTTTAATTTCTTAAGTAGAACAGCACTCAGCTTGGCTGTAGATTACACTGCATTTCCTGAGTCCTGGGATTTATCCTCTCCTGTCTACAGTTTCTCACTCTGCTCATAAACCACAACTTAGAATATTTATGACACAGACTTCCGTAGCAATTTATGGGAGTCTTCTCAAGGAAGATTAAAGTTGACTGATCCACTCAAGATTGCTGATTTTCCATTTAGAGGAGTTAGGCATATGATAAATGTTTTCAAAGAAGATACGCTGTGGGAGAGCTAGAATTGGTGATTCTGGTTTACTCTTAAGTTTAAAAAATGGGTGAGGAGAACAAATTGAAAAATTTCATATAAACAGTCATTTTGTGGACTCTCTGTGTTGTGGATACTGCAGGAAAATTGTGTCCCATCTATTTATGCTGGGAGGGGCAGATGGAAAAATAAAAATCTGAATCCTAATTCATGTTCATTAAATTCAGGCCACTGTCTTCTCCCATTTCCAAAGCTGAAATCCTTTTCAGTGGGATATTATTTTGTGGAGGACAGGGTAGGAACAGAAACTCATATTTAAGTAAAAATAACAAGCTAGTTTTAGAGTAGAAATATCTTCTACTGTTTTCTGGAAATGCTTGCTAGAGGGAAAGTTCTGTAAAACTTTGGCATACAAATATTTGGTCAGTACACACCAGGACACAAGTATCCAATGTACTGCACTGACTTATGTGAGAGAAGGCTGTTAAAAGCACAATCCTCTTTTCATGACGTGGCTGTCTCCTGACAGTTTCCTTGTGTGGTAACTGAACCCATCATTTTAAAAGATGTAATATATTCAAGCCTTGGTTTGCTCTAAAGCCCATGGCCAGAAATAGTACATGGACAAATAAATGGTAACTTTTATAGCATAGAAAGACTGCTTGTGAAGATGGGCTTGAGTTACAGATCTAGGCATATGTGTTCTGTGGACAATGGGGACGTTACCCTGAAAGGGAGAATGTGAGTCAACTTGGTGGTCCTCTCTGATGCGAACAGGAGCAACACTGCTATCCTGCTCTGTATGCCTGTGTTTCACAGAATCATCTAATAATTCGGGTTGGAAGAGACTTTCAAAGGTCTTTTAGTCCAACAGTCCTGTAAGGAGCAGGGAGATCTTCAAGTAGATCAGATTGCTCAGGCTCCCATCCAGCCTGACCTTGAATGTTCCCAGGGATGGGGCATTCACCACCTCTCTGGGTAACCTGGGCCAGGGTCTCACCATGCTCATTATAGAAAACTTCTTTCTTATACCTGGTCTAAATCTACCCTCTTTTATCTTAAAACTGTCAACCCTTGTCCTGTTGTTATACATATTTTACTAAAAAGTTTGTCTTTCTTGTAAGTCCCCCTTACTGAAAGGCCACAATCAGGTTTCCCCAAAGCCTTCTCTTCTCTAGAATGAACAAACCTAGTGCACTTAGCCTGTCCCCATGTAGAGAGGTGTTCCATGCCTCTAAACTTCAACAGGGGTAGTGATGGTATTCTTTGGGTTCCCCTGTGGAAGATCTATCCTTTCCTTATCCTGGAGCTAAAGTTAGTGACATTCACCAATTTCTCAGTCACTCTCTACCTGTATTATTTGTTTCTGAGCCAAAATGAACTGTGGTCAGTGAGTATCAATACTAAATTGTTAGCTGGAGAATTTTTTAAGTAGCAGCACTTTCAGGTTTATTACTGTACCAGAAATACTTGTGTCACAAACAAAAAATGCACTTCGCTGAGATGAGCGTACATTCTTCACAGGGCACTGCAGGAGTCCCTGGTTTGGCAGGGGCTGCAAGCACCAGTTATTCTGCTTTGCTATGTAATGGTGCCTCTTACCTGCACCCCAAGGTGCACCATTTTTGACACCTAGAAATGCTGTCCAGGTTCTAATTGAAAAACTGAAATGTCAGTCTTAAAATGAGAAGCATCAGCCTAATTTTAAAAGGTTTTTAGTTACTTACAGCCTCAAGTAGCTGCCTACTAAGATTTCTAAGAATGTTTCTGTGCTTAACCTCTATTACTTTTAGCTGTTAGGAATCTTTTTAAAGTCTGTTTCTTTGGGAATCTTTTGATGTTAAGTAAGGGTAAATCTGAAGAAATGGTGGGAGTGCAAAATGGGACAAAATTCTAATTTGAAACCTGGATTCTTAAACCTTTTCTGAGATTTTTCTATATTGCACTTGCCCTTGCCCCTTCAGTTGATGTAATATGAGATAAGCCTGTATAATGCAAAATACGGAGAATGTTTTATTCATTTTTCCTGCAAGTGCTAAAAAGGAAAAAAAACCCACCCCAGAAAAAGAAAAGAAGTAAAGCCTTTAAAATTGTATTTATAGTATTGGTTTCAAAGCCTTGCAGACAGCATCACATGAAGGTTGTCTAAATACTTGCATCAAGTATTTCAGTAGTCTTTCAGTAAGAATTTAATGTGAAGTTCTGTTGTAATTATACATGCATACATCTTTGAATTCTACATTTAGAGACAAAGTTTGAATTTAAATGGATCTTAAAGGAGCAGCTGAGATTTTGCGGAACAGGAAGAGTCCTCTAGTGTAAAGGAATATCTTTTCTGTTCCTTCCTGCCTCCTAAATAATGGTGGAGAGGACACTGTCAGGCTGTTACGGCATTTGGGCTTCATCTGCTGCCATCATCATATTTACTAATACAGATTTGTATCCATAATTTAGCTGAAGATCTGTTTGCCAGTGCATAGCTGAATACTTCTAGCTCATTTGGCAGTATGTGTTGGCATAGCAGTCATCATGGAAGCAAAATGTATGTTTGTATTTGGATCTTGTGGCAGATGTGTAACACAACGGAGCTACTGCTTTGGCATGGGCACTTTCCTGGCTCTGCCCCCATTTGAAGTGTTCCCTGGTTATGATCTGCGATTGCGGCTCATATTGATGTTTTTCTGCCTTTTCAGAATGAAAATAGCATCATTCTGTTTTCCCTTTTTTTGGTTGTTCTTGTGATGTTTCAAAGATAGCACAGCATCGTACAAACACAGTGGAAACAAAACTTTACATACACTTTTTCTCAACTTCTATATGGACTCCTAAAACAATTTGTAACCCATGTGGTAGCTGAAAAGCTGGGATTTGCAGTCAAGGGATTAGAGGGTGCAGGTGACTGAATTACTATGCAGGCTCAAGAAGGTTTAAATTATTCTGTGTAAGTATGTATATAGGGAACAAAAAAGATAAAGAGAAGAGGACATACATACTTGCTTCTCTTTTTTTACTTTTCTTTTTAGTGTAACTTGGGGCGAAAGAACAGGTTTTGCAGAGTGAGCTTAAGATGTGTATGTAGTTCACCCTCAAAACAGAGTTTAACTAGTCTTTTTGGGTAAGTTAACTTGCTGAATAAAATTTCTGCTTCCTAAGAAGCAGTACTCTCTGTTCATTTTGCATTTACAGGGTATTTTTTAAAAAAAAATTCAACTAGGTTCCTTCATTTATGCATTTTTGTTAATATTAAAGCTACAGCTTCAAACTGGAATGCTGTGTCTCAGTTTTAGCTGTCTGTGCAGGCAGAGGAGAATGAAGACGGGAGAAAGTCTGAAGACAGGGCTGGAAAGAAGGAGAAGCAGCAGTAGCTTAACTGATTATTTGCCTTTGTCTTACACAAATGTGGCCATGCAAACACTACACATTAAACAAACACACTAAAAATTGATAAAATAAAACTTAATAATGGGGATCTTAAAGGGATGGGGATATTGAATTGTCTTTGTAAGTTAAATTCTGTCTCTAGTTAATTAGGTAAAAATGATGTTTCAATCATGATACTTTGTCTTATTATTAGATGAAAGGAAAATGTAGGGTGGAATAAAACTGTTGCTGCCTTACTTACTGGAGCTTTTATTTCCCCTTGTCCATATATGTATTGTGAAAACACAAAGCATAACAAATAGTGTTTGCATTTAGTTCTGAATACAGTGAGGCCCACGATCACTCTTCTCTCAGTGAAAGCAAGCATCAAAGCCTGTCTGGCCGCCCAAAGACTTTGCATTTCTGCGCATGTGATGGATGGGTTCGTTGTTCTAATGAAGCATGGCTGTTGTTGGAGGTCGTGGTCACAGGAGAGATACAATCCATCTTTAATGAGGGGCAGTTCTAAAGAGCCTTGAATGCCGAGACAAAGATGGAGTATTTCATTTTTTATTTGATGTAGAGGGCCAGTGCAGAGACTCTATCTTGCTTTACGTTTGTTTTTTTTTTAATTACCAAGAAGGTGGGAGCTGTATCCGGTACAAACATTAACCATTTTAGATATTTTGGCTTAGCTCCCAGGTGTACTGAGTCTGGAGGTTGCAAATGTGTGTATCTCTATGGCCAGATCGCTGATGAGAAAGGGAAATCAAACCTCTGGCCATGCACAGATGGTGTTAGACTTGCCTGTCTGAGCATCCTTCCTTAGGAACTGAGGTCTCACAGGCTGCATGCTAACTAGCAGACAGTGTCTGTAATCAAGGGGAACATTATGGCTTAGGGAAATTCTTCAGAGCAATTCCCATCAATACACATAGATGTGTATTTTAAGTACCTCTGATGAGTAGGAACTCATGTTAGGGGAGAATCTGAAGGTGCATCTTCTCATTGGCCAGGCAAATTCTGTTATGTGTATGCCCTCCTTTGTGTTTTCTAGACCACTTGTAGATGGTTGACGTTGGTTGTGATGAGCGTTACTGAGCCCTTTTCATTCAGATCAAGAAGCAGCAAATTAGTAACAACTTTTCTTCACTAAATTAGTTGTAGCTGGACTAGTATACAAGGGATGTAGAACTACACAAGAATTACTTGTCTTCTTATGCATCTGTTTTGGTTTTTAAGCTCTAAAAATGAGATTGTTCTCTCATGGTGGATTTATTTGATATTTTAATTAGTTTGCCTAAAGACTGTGTCTGAATACTGTGTATGTGGCTGTTTGAGAAGAAGGTAAAATGCTTTCTCTAAGCGTGAAGAATGCTAATTATCTTCTTCCCCTTAGCTTCTGCTCTTAGACCTGTGGGAGACAGATGTTACTTAGCAAAGGGAGGGATGAACATCACTTCTTCCAGGCTCAGAAGTCATAACGTGAAATGTGAAATGTGTCTGCTGTGGTTCGTTGACATGTCTGTTCTTAGATTTGTTCTTTCAGTAAGCATCTTGGAAAGGTGGCAGGAAACACCAGCACTGTCAGTACAGAATCAAAACCAGGAAAGAGCTGTGTGTTCACCAGAAAATTGGAAATTCAGCTCATGGTTAGACTTTGAAAACCAGGATGTATTGTATCACTGAACTCACTGAACTCAACATTCAGGAGTATAATATGTTACACAAGCCCAATTTTATCTTTCTTCTGCTCGTTTCATTTAGTTAAGCTTTGTTTAGTTTAACAGTTTTAACCTAAACAGGTATGGATTTAAGTATCTAAAGTAATGCAAGTGCAGGGCTGTAGTTAAAAATGTGTTTTCCTTTTGAGTTTAATAAGTTGGCAGTTGACCTGTTTCTTTTCAGCCCAATTCTTGTGCTGTGTTCATCATCCTGGTATTGGAACAAATGGCACATAAACTCTTTTAGAGGAGAGGAGGGTTTGCATGTACCAATATTCCATTTATTTGAGGTCAAGATTTCTTTAAAAATATTTTTTAAAGCAAACATTTTTGCTGTATTTCTGTTTGTCTTTCAGGTTGATCCAGCTTTGAAAGAAAAATTAAAAAAGAACACTGTGACACTGGAATCTGAATATGAGGTAAAATAAATTTGTTGCCTGGGGCCCATAACCTTGGCTGCCCTTGATTACCCTGGCCGCTGGTGGGTCGTATCTGTCCCTAACTAAAATTAGATCAACCATCTGCCTTTGACTCACTGATGTCCAATAAAAACAAGGTTTTATGTAAAGAAAGGTTTTTGAACACACAGTGCTTCGTTCTGAACACAGCTTTACTTTGATTTCCACGCGTCAAGTACAGTGGTACAAATAAATTCACTATTTCTGTGGTTAACCTAGTTTATAAATGTAGAGCTGATGTTGGCCTTAGAGGAAGTGTGTGTGAATGTAAGTGAACACTTCTACTGCATGACTTTAGATGATCTTTAGACCAAATTACAGAACAATGTGCACGATGTACTTTATGTTCTTTCTTGCTTTTGAAATTTACGTGTATCTTTAAAACAACTGCCATTCCTTTTACATGGTTTCAAAAAATTTTATAGAGAAAGAGTTCCCTCTTTCCTCAACATTGCATTTTCTTTCATTTTCAAAATGTCTGTTTTGAGCAGTTCAGTATCCAGTGTCTCATAAATTTTCAGGCCTACAAAAAGCCATGTTAGAAAAACTGGAAAAAGCCTCCCTGTGACCAGGAACAAAGGATAAAGCTATTTAAGATTATTCTAGTGTTTTAAAATTAACTGAATCAAATGTCCAACTAACACTTCATCTATCTCTGTGCCCTTTATGCTGAAAAGAGATTTTTGTTTTCTTCCCATACCACATTTCTTTCACAAGCCTCTGAAGATCTTGATTGCAACCACTGCTCCCATACTTAGGTGTCCAAATGTCACTACATGATCTTGATAATAAAATTTTACTATTTTATTACTCTTTTGTGATTTGTCCAAAATAAAAATAAAATTTACTTTTTTATTTTCACAGGCCTAATTTCACAAAATATTTGCTAGTTTTTACCATTATTGCAAATAGTTTTGGGCTCTCCCCCACTATAAAGAATTGTGATTTCTGGTGCAGGGAATAACAAGATAGAAAGTTCCAATGGAGACTCAAAACTTACAAATCCATTAAGTTCTGATTGCCTCTGGGATTACTGTCTCTCAGTTTCCATTCAATATACTGTAAGGCTGCTCTGATTTATTTATGAGGAAGAAAAAGTAAAAAGAACCACAAGCAGTAAAAAGAACCATATCTCAAACTCAATACCTAACCTCAAAATCAACAGATCTGTATTCAGATATACCTTACTTTTTCTTCAGAAGATGAGTAAATCAGTTAAGGATAATATTTAAATAACCATAATTCCATTATCTTTATGGACAAATCAATGCTAATAAAATACATCTGGCATAACAATATATTACAAGCCATCTTGGGTAATGAGACTCTTTTCTGATGGACAGAAATGACAGAAGCAATCTTATTTTTTTCTTAATCTAAACTGTAGAGAGTTCCCAGACTGAAACTCTCCAGAGTAGTGCTTGGGTGTCATAGAGGGCAGATCAGTTCAACAAAACAAATGGATTTGCATAATGAAAATAGATTTGGATTATTGTTTTGAAATCTAATATCAATATATACTTTACTATGGGCACCAACTTGCAAGCACATATTAATTTCTCGCTTCAGTGAAACTTGTGAAACTGCCAGCAGTCATGCACATACTTTGCAGGCTCCACGCTATGTGTGACAAATTTAAGTCACTGTTACCTCTGTATTCTAATGATAAAATCTAACCAATCATCCAGTTACAGCTGACATTTAGGAGTGTAGTTTTCTGTGGATCCCATCTTTTCCAGACTAGAGGGGTTTGGGTGGACGTTTTTCTCCTCTCTTTATTTTTTGACTTGTCCAAAATACCGCTCTTAGGAACACCTTCTAATTCAATATATAGGTCACATTGAAGGATTACACTGGTGGCTGTTACTAAATATGGTGTGATAAGAGATCAAGGGCAGTTAAAAAAAAGTTGCTGTTTTGATATGTAAAGCCTTATTTTACAATATTATTAGCATTATATCTGCAGCTGTTACTGAGGATACCATGCCAGCTCTTTTAAAGCGTGGTTGCCTGATATATGCAAATGTCCTTTGGCCCTCCCCAAGACTTTAAAAATATCTTACTGCCCTTACAGAAATGTACATATTGAATACATACTGAATTCTTCTAGAATGTCATAATTTCTTCTATAAGCATACATATATGCACTTATGGGCATATTGCAAAAAGTACAGACATTTCCAAAATTTCAAACATGTTGAAGTCTGCATTTTGTCTCTGATGTGGTGGTCATGGTGATGTAAAAAGTTATAATCAGAAATCTAATTTGTTGTGAGGAAATTAACATAAAGACATTTCTTACCTTCTAATTTGCTAAATTATATCTTCTCAAACTATAAAAAGTTTATTTCATACAGGAATGTTTCTGGTCAGGGTACTATTTTGGGGAAGGAAGAATTTACATGTATAATTCTTACTACATTTCTTGTATCTCAGATCTGTTAATAATGGCATTTATCTTGTGCCTTGGGACCTGCCAGAGGAGCAAGCTACCTTTGCATGCACTCTCCATTGTTAATGCATTCCTCTCACACACTTTTGTGTCCTCATATGACCAATTAGTCCCTGCTGCTCCCCTTTGCCTAATAAATCACAGCTCTGTCCACTAGTGATGCTAGTACTAATGTGAATGTAGTTCTGCTGCTGAGCTGGGCCTTGTAGAACACACTGTAAAAAATGTCAAGTGTTTGACCTGTGGCAAAAGCCTAGAGTATTTTACTTGAAAGGACAAAAATACTGTTTGAAAAAGGGAGATAAAAAACCTGATTAGTATGATGAGTGAAAACCATTCTTGTGGTTGTTTAATAATCACAGTACATTCCTCTTCATGTGTTTAATGCAGTCTCAAAATAGTATTCCTTATTCTACCACTTGGTTTCTGTACTGTGAAATGAATGGTCTAATAAACACTAAAAAATCTGGCCTCAGTTACATCAGACCCCAAACCAGAGAATTGTTGTTAAGGGGTTTTCTAGCAAATAAAGCTTCCTTAAGAATTTACCAACATTTTGCCATGGAGAAAAATAATTTAAGTTTGAATCAAATATGTGATATTCAGTGAGAATCAATAGTAAATGAAAGTAGAGGAAAAAGATCCCAATTAAAAAAAAGTGAAGGATTGCTATGGAAACAGTAAATGAGTTAGTTATAAAGCAGGGAAGACTGATAAAAGATGCTAAGGGCATCAGAGCTGTCGGATAAGTAATCTGACAAGGACAGGGGTAAGAGGATGGTGTTGCAGCAAACCAAGAATAAAATAATGAGGATGTAAAATAATAAGTTACCATGTTGGCAAAGTAGCAACATTCAAAAAACGTATCTGTATGTTTTTGAGGAAAAAGTCCTTTGTATTCAAATCAGATGTGTTTCCAAACCCCTTAATAACCAAACAAGATGTTATTTAATACCTACTAGACTCTGATGGTTTATAGCCATTCTAAGAATGGGCTTGGAAGACTCCAGTGGCTGCTGAAAATTTCAGTCTGGGAATGATGGTTCTCTGGGAATCATCACTGGGCAGGAAGGTGATACTATTAAAAGAGTTCTGTGAGATTTGGGACAGAGGCAAACACTGAGTACTTTTTTCAGTGATGTGAAAGAAATTGTGAAATCATTACTAATGTGCAAGTGATATGAAAATATTGCAATGTAAAAGTATGGCAAGGCAAGGACAGAGAGCTGTTCATATCACTTGCTAAGATGGGCCCATTAAAAGTACCTTTTAGAGTAGCTGAAGTTATTTATTTAAAAACCTGAAAATGCAGGCCAGACTGGACTGCATTCTGAAAAGCAGCAACTCTGCAAAAGATTTAGGAGTCAGTGAATAAATAATTCAGCTTGATCTTCTAGTTTGATCTCGTGGCACAAAAGGTAATTCAGTGTATGAATATAAACAGGAATGGTAGATGTAGGAACAGGTGATTTTACTTCTGAGTGTGACACTGATGAGGCTGGGACTGAAATTCTGGTTCTCCTTTTGGTATCTGGGTTTTGAACAGGGCTTTAAGAACACATTAAGTTGCAGAATAGACTGACTATACTAACTTAGAGCTCTAAAAATTTCTTAAAAGAAACTTAAAGATTTAAATAATATTAAAGGTACTGAGAAAAATGGTGCTTTCATATAAATACTTTCATAGGAAGAAAGTGATTGCAATTGAACATTTTTTTTATTGCAGAAAATATAGTAAAATTAGAAGTGAGATCCATTCTTAATAGCTGGAAACATCATTTGAACACAACAACAAGAAAAATGAGTCTTTTACAGTTTTGATATTCTGATATGTTTCAGAATATCAAAACTGTAAAACTTTACAAAGTTTTCCTTCAACTGGTTGCAAGGATGGCCTAATTGACATAATAGGCTGGTCTGCAAATGGTCAGACTAGAGAATGCTGCTTTCTTGACTTAAATAGTACTGAGCAGGTTTTGTTCCTTATAATTTGATAAATCACAAAAAGTCAACATTAGCTCTGGACAGAAGTTTTTTAATTGTTTGTCCTGAAAATTACAGCGAAGACTTGTAACTGCAGTATTAAACTGTATATTGAGGGCAGTTCAAAAATTAAAGGTAGGTATATGGAGAGGTGTTTTGGAAATATAACCTATGTATTTACTGTCTTAAAAGAAGAATTTGAATAAACTCTTCTGAATAAGGCTCGGGCCACTTATTGCTCATTTGATGTAACTTCAGAGATTGTGGTGCCAGCAGAATGGACAAAACTTTTTTTTCAGGGAGTGACAATGTAGTGACACAGTAATTGCATCCAAGTGTATGGACATCAGGAATGCTCTAGAAAGAAATTCGGGATGCCAGTCATTGCAATCTGCAAGTATCTTGTTGCTGTTGTTATCAGTACCAGAGGATTACTGATTTTGTTGCTGTTTAAGAATTAACAGATTAGTGTACTGAATTGATTTGCTTCAATGTTTGCGGAGATACTGGTGGCTAAATGGCTTGAGCTGTTTGAGAGCTGACAGAGATGTTAGGAAAATATCCCTCCTTAGTGACTGTTATGACAGTAAATAGGTTGGGATAATAAAGAGGTTGAGATACTTTTCTTCTCCATTTAATCACTCTGTTCCTTCCGTGTGCTCTTCCCTCTTGGTGCATTGTTCAGTCTAGCCATTAGATTCTGACTGCCCTCCAGGCTGTGTCTGGGACAAGTTCAGTTTCTTGCATTTCAGTTTATTCACATGTAAAATGTTCTTTTATGTTTTCATTTCATGGTGAGTCTTCAACACAGTGTTTTGTAGAGAAGTACAAAGTCATGTTATTTTATCATCAATAGAAACTGCCATGGGAAAGGATTTTAGTTCAAATTGTTTGTGTTAGGCATTTTATTCTGAATGGATGTACGGTCCATAGCCAACCTATAGTTTTGACCTTTTCTTCTTGACATATCAGTAGTTTTCTGTACCATAGTTCAATGTATTCAGACTATAAACTATGTTCATAGTTTTTCGTAGAGAAACACAAGAAGGTGGATTTTGGTGATGGGTATGGCACAGGAAGAATTCTGGTGGAAAAGCCTCTTTCAGGAAGAAAGACAGCTTCCAGAGTAAAGTTCATAGGGTATTCACTTTTTACTGGTGTTATTTCTGGAATGTATCTCCATTTAATAGTCCTGTAAATTCTTTCCTGGTCATCTCTTAGCACAGGATTTTTCCTTGACTGAGAGCTGTTTCTTTCATATATGTTGCATTTGCACTTTCCTTATCCAATAAGAAGACACTGAGGTCTCATAGATGGAAAACAAGGTGAGTGATTATCAGTCAGACAGCAAACACGGTTGGGACTGTTACAAATAATTCCTTCTCATCACCCTTTCTCCTCTCTCCAAAATAGAATCCTTAGTATCAACTTGCATTCCATGTGTGTTTTCTTGGTTTTCAAAGCCATATGAATTGACCAACTCTAATTATGCTAGGGCCAACACTGTGTGTTGTATCAGTCACAAAAAACCCCAAAAGTTTTGAGTGGGGCAAGTTGTATGCACACATCATGGCTGAATTCTTTCATTTATTGTGTTAAGGAATGCTGCTAGCTTCTGCCAGGCAGCCAGTGTGGGAACTTGTGCAGCTGGCTAGGTGAAAATGTTAAGTGCTTCTGCCTTGCTGATGGGCCTCCAATGGGGAATTGTTGGATCTTTGGTAGGAAATATCTGTGTAGTAACTTTAGTGTAGTGTGTGGGGATTTAGCTACACAGCTGAGGCTGTGTATGTTTCTCTCATTGTCTCCTTCTGAAGATGATACAGCAAAATGAGTCATTTTGAAGGAAGTTCTTGTCTCAGCAACCAGGCAAAGTGGCTTTTTGCAAGCAAATCCTCCTGTTTGTTTTTCTTATATTTTTTCTCTGTTTTCAGCCAATTTCAAAAGCACTATCTGGAATATTTTGTGATTGCTAGTGTACTTCCAGAGGATGTCCACATGACAATCAAGTCTAACTGTGAAATGCTTTAAAAAATGTTCTTTGCTTCTCAAATTATTGTTACCCATCATTATTTAATGTTCAAATTATATTATAAAAATGTACTCCAGTTTAGCAAGTTACTGTCAAAGAATGGGTTACTGCTTATCCTAACAGACTTACTGACCAAACAGAAAAATTATATGCAAGATTCTGATGGAGGCTGACCATGGAGTTTGCACACTTCTTAACTAAATAATCAAATTTCTAAAAATTGAATGGAGAAGTTCCCAAGTTTAACCTCTGACTTCACTGTGTCTGGTAAAACTTGGTATTTGCCCAGGAATAGCTGGGAGGCATCACTGAGAAGTTCAAAGGCTGAGGGAAATGGTGTTGGTAACTCAATATGTAATAATCCATCTTCTTTGTAGCATCTTCCCCTCAAGTCATTGGAGAGCCAGTGTCCCCCTGTGCCATCTTACAGCTCTAACATAAATAGTCTTTAAGCACAATGCAGTTCAAAACCAAAATACCTTCCAGCTATAGAAAGACTCCAGACCTTACATCCTACAACTTCATGCTTGTAAAAATTTAAAAAGTGCCTTGATCTTTCTAAGACAGAAGTCTTCCTGATTTGATTTGAAGACCTGTTGGTTCTGAGAGAATGAAAGGTAGAGTTATTCACGTATTATTTGTGAACTGTACATTCAGCAGTATTGCTGAGAAGTAGCTTTACTGTTACTGGCAGTACAGTACAGGAATAACACTCCTATTACTGTTATCAATTAGAAAGGGAATGTTAGCCACAGAGAAGAAATGGGAGGATTTTTTTCCCTATGAGAAATTGCCCAACAGCACAAATCAAACAATAGCTATTGATGTTACTGAAAAACTATTTATGGCTGAAAGATTTGAAATTGCCCTGTTAATATTTAGCCCAAAACAGTTTCTCAACAGGGAAAAGCATTCTGATTCAGCATATAAATTGATAAGCAAGTTCTGGAAGAGAGGTGAGTGGAAAATCAGCAGGGAATCGTAGATGAGAAGCAGAAATCCTAATCAGCAGTAACTGTGCGAGTGTTACCTGAACCAACTGTGACCAGGGTAGAGGGGGAGCATGTGAGAGGCAGGAGATTGAGCCCACCAATTCAGAAGGGTCAACAGCTGGGTAAGGTTGACTGCTGATTTGAAGGAGTGTGATTACTTTAAAGTAGTTACTTAATGGCCTGAATTTAAGTTTAATTTGACACTGTTGTTGTAAACCTTCTCTAGTTGTTTCTTATGCCCACACACTTCTGTTAGTAGTTTCATGGTGGTAACTGATCAGTTGTTGTTGTTTAGTCCTTTGCTGTGGTATTCATTGCAGCTTTTCCCTCTCACGTAAGAAACCTTGTTTTTCATATCTCTTCAGAAGGAAAAACACCGTGTGTGACTCATGGGTCTCGTATTTTTTTATGCTGGTACACCTCATCCTTTTTTTATTAGAGTATCTTTTAATCTTTATTAGAAGGACAGACTGTGCCAGATTTTATATACAGAAGGTAAAAAAATTGTCCACACTTCCAAGTATTCATAGTCTTAGGAAGTTGTTTGAAGTGAACCATTTCTGTGGTGTCAGGAGGGCTTTCTGGGCTCCAGATAGGGACGTGCTGTAGAAATCTGTATGCTCTTCTTAGCAGCAACAGAACTGTCATTTTTTACTCTTACTGGTCTCCTGGACTGTTAAAGATCACACATCCCCTTCAGTCAAGTTCACCTTTATTATCCCAAAAGTCTGTCCCTGGCTGCTCCTATTTTAGAGACTTGTGCTGCAGTAACTAGGACGTCCCTTTACAAAGTTTAGTATGATACAAACGTAGCAAGACCAAGCAGTCAGATTTGGGAGATTCCTTGGTCCTGTTGACTTGGTTAGGTCTCCCAAGTAGTGAATTTAGGGATAAATCTTAGTAAGCAGCACCTCTCTTTCTGGAGCAGAATAACCATAGCTTGATAAAACTTTTCTATATGAGAGAAATGAAAACTATCCTAAATGTCTTTAACTGCTTAATTAAAAGTGGAATTTGCTGAATTTGGAATGTTTGATCTTGAAGTTGTACTACTGCACTCATGCTATTATTTATGTTGGACCTTTCTGAGTTTCATTTTTGCTTAGGAAAAGAAGATACAGTGAAAGTAAATGGCTCTTGCACACATTCTCTTGACTGTCATAAAGCTTGTGAATCTTTTGGACTGAGAAGTCCATCTTGAGTGATCTGCAGGTGTAATGCATAAATAGCAATGGATTATCCTCTGAGATTTATTGTGATTTTTAAGAGATTCTGAATTTTTAAGAAGGAAAACTGCTTGTAAATTAGGAGGAAATTGTGGCAAGGCCTAATTCCTGATGGAAGTCTGTCTCGTATTATTTTCTCTTATGTTAAAAATTCAAGGCTGTGTAATCATGTAGTTTTAACTGAATGATGTAATTGTTTAGTTTACGGAGCACTTTGTATCACTATAACACCTTCACATAAAACTATGACAGTACTCTGTGAACATTATTTAAACTCTGTGACACCTGTGAGGTGGGGGCAAGTTCTCTTTGCATGCTTTGCATGGGGAAAAGGTTGCACAGACACTCTGGTGGTGCAATGTCTCAATACACATCTTCTGTGTCATAGTCACTCAAAGATGTTTCTCTTCTCTCTCCACCCAATGTTTCCTTCAGCCAGTTCAAGTGTTTGCATAGTTCTATGCTTATTTAGGATTTGTTCATAAGCAGTATGAATTTATTTTCCTGAACTATTTTGTTTTTTCTGGTTGGAGCACAGCTCTGCATTGTTGAATTGGCATAATTAAAGGGAAAATAATGCATGGGGAAAGAGTCTCTTAAACCAGTTCACTATAGGTTAATTAATTGTGCCATAGATGGATGCTATTGCATCCTGCTGAATTAAGCAACAAAGCCTTTATTGGTTTTTGCCAGTCTTCAGCAAAGCCAAAAGGAGAAGCAGCTCTCTGGATGCTTACATGCCAGTCCCCCTTCACCCCCCCCGCAATTCTTCCCTTAATAAATAAAAACCAATCTTATTCTGGCCACAGTTGGCTGCTTACTAACTTGCTTGTTTACTAATATCATAAAAAATAAACGTTCTTTAATTGGAAAAAAATACTTCTTTCTAAACTGAGGATTCAATCACTAATCATGGGCTATTAAATCCCAGATTATTAAATCACTAATTGCAGATATTAAATTATGTGACTTCCTAGGCAAAGTAACACCCAGTTATATTAGGAAAATGAGATGTCAAAAAGATGGCTCTGGGAAAGAGTTTTAAAAAAAATAAACCACTAAAGCCATATCAGTGCTATGATGAAGTTAAGATTTTCAGTCATGCACAAGACAGCAGATTCAGGGTTAGCTGTAATTCTGTACCTCTTCATCTATATATCATTATAGAGCTCCTCAATATACCTTTTGTCTCTTCAAGCTTTTTTAACACCTTTCAAAAACAGACTGTTCAGTTGGTTTAATCTTTTCACTGCTTCTACAACCATGAGGATATTTTTCCCTGGCTCATCTTTTGTCTGCAAATGGGTTTGCTTACTATAATGATGAGAAATAATTGTCTCTCTATATCAGAGCTATTTCTTTCTGTGGTGTCAGCACAGAATTTATTTCATCAAGCTGTAAAGTAAACAGGATGCTCTATCCCTCCTTTCACATGTGAGAAACTGAGACTAAAGCCAAACATTTTTTGCAAGCGGCCACCTTGAATTTGCTCAGCCTGAACACTAATGAAGCCTGAGCTCTAAATGAATTTCTGCAGACTTCAGTTTGTGTATCGTGGCATGAAGACTATCCTGCAAGAGTAGAATTCAAACTCTTTTTAAAATTTTATTTTATTTTAATGCTGACAGAGGTTTATAACTTCTAGTTAAGCCAGTCATTTGAACCAGCAATTAAAATCTGAAGATCTTTTAATGCCCTTTTTGGTACCTTTGCACCAGTCAAGCTGTTTAACAAATCTTAAAAGTCAAGTGTGGCAAACAGTTGAACATATTTTTCACTGTGCCTGTCTGAATAACTGCATTTTTTTCCTTGAATTTACAGCTTCTTTTAGTCCTGTACTCTTAAGAGGCAGTTTAGCTGATTTAGGGAGTGAATCAGTAGATTTAATGGACTATACTGATCTTACTTTAAGCAGCTAATTTTCAATATCCTTTGGGCTATTTGAGACAAGCAGGAAAAGTGCTGCTGATCTGATCTGATTACATTTCATTGTAGTCTCCAGTGATTGAGTGTTTAGCATATTTGAATTGGGGAAAAGAAGTCTTTTGTTTTTTAGCTTTCCAGTTCATATGAATTTCAGTTTAGTTAAAGCTGGAAGTAGTTTAACATGTGATGTGATGTCTTTCTAAAGTTAGGTAGGCAGAGTCCAAGTGGCTAAAATGAAAAAAAAAAAAAAAAAATTAAGAAGACCTGCCAGACAGAATGAAAGATGTTGAATTCAGCTTCATGTGAGAGCAGAACTAGCTGCTTGTCTGAATTCTCACTGTACAGCACAGGCAGTCTGAAGGAGCAGTGCAACTTTGCAGCAACTAATTAAGAGGACTGTCAATCTGGTCTTACTCTCATCACTAAGATGAATTTAAAATGTAGCTATGTGCATGTCTTTAGCCTACATCTAATGTAGCTATTTATTCTGGGATGATTCTGTTGTAAGAATTTTCGTGTCAGTGACCAGGCAGGCAAACAGGGTAGGGTCTTTCTCAGTTGTATGTGAGGCACTGCCCTGGTTTAACCCCAGCAGCCAAGCCCACGCAGCCGCTCACTCACTCGCTCCCCCATGATGGGATGGGAGAGAGATTCAGAAGGGTACAAATGAAAAACTCAGATTGAGATAAAGACAGTTTAACAGCTAAAGCATTAGGTGCTGGTATAAGCAAAACAAAACAAGGAATTCATTTACCAATTCCCATGGGCAGCAGGTGTTCAGCCATTCACAGGAGAGCAGGACTCCATCACATCTAAAGGTTGCTCTGAAAGACAAACTCCATCTCTCTGAATGTCCCCCTGTTCCTTCTTCTTCCCCCCACTTTACATGCTGAGCATGGTGCCATATGGTGTGGGATATCCCTGTGGTCAGTTGGGGTCACCTGCCCCAGCTCACTGGCAGGTGGGGTGGAGTGAGAAGCAGAGACAGCCTTGGCACTGTGTGAGCTGCTCAGCAGTAATAAAAACATCCCTGTGTTACTAACACTGTTTTCAACACAAATTCAAAACATATCCCTATACTTGCTACTATAAAAACATTAAACTCTACCCCATCCAGAACCAGCACAGATATACATGGAAAGAACTATTCAATAGGAAAGCATTGCAGAACAGATTTTCACATCTCCTTTCAGTGGCAATACTCCTTTTGTTTATCCACATGCAGCAGGAGTGCTCTGTTATTCCAAAATTGGATAGCATCATTTCACAAAGTTGGAATGTTGAATCATTCTGCCTTCTGATGACTGATAACTATCCCATAAACAAAATTTTTGCAGATGCTGTTCCATGGTGGTAAGGAAGGTGCTTTCTTCTTGAATTGCAGTAAGATACTACAACACAAAATGTTAATGATCTCTACAAATATAATGATAATAAAAAAATATTGTGTTCCTATGTATGCATTAGAACCTTTATTTATTTATATTTTAATTGATCTATAGATCTTATTTGTCATCTCAGGCAATGCCATTCACTGCACGTAACCCTTGGTTGTTTTATTCTGTCAGTGTATCCCAGTTTGTTTTCTAGGTACCTTTATGATTTCTATATGAAACTGCCAAGATACTTTCTGGTACTGGTTTGTTTGGATACTATAGATTTGAAATGCTTCCTGTTTTTGACAAAGCTCCTCTCTGTAAAGCCTTTGTGAAGTTTCAGGGACCAATTAATATGAACTTTTGGTAAAGATCTTCAGTACACGTCTCTTTTGATAGATTTCGTTATGTAGCCTATCTTTAGATCCCACAAGTTTTGTTGTACTTATTTTAAAAGTTGATTAATGTTCAGGCTTTGGGAGACAGCTTTGGAATAGTTGAGATCCTCACAGGTGTGTGATACCTTTATGTTGAATTAAATCAGTATGCATCCCTTCTGTTAAAGCACAGGGTTATTTTAAGTGTAGTTTTCTTGAAGCTTCCATTAGAATCAGATGTTAAATTCCGAATTTGCAATCAGAGGGGATAGTTAGTGTTTTGTGGGATGATGAGTCTTTTTCCTTCTTCTCTTTCCTTCCATGTCAGCTCAGATCCCTTCTGGTTGAAATGAAGTACCAGCTAAGCATAAGATGTATAAAGTAGTAAAGACAATTCTTCAGAAAGACCTATGCCAATTCTACTGTACAAAAAAATCAGTTGCTCCTACCTTGTGAAAGTCTGCTATGTTTGTGCATGTGCTCTCATATATCTTCTGTAGAGTGTTGCCTAATTTCTTTTGATATCTGACTAACCTCATTGCAATTTTCTAAATTGTAGAAGTGTCAGGAAACTTTTACATAACATGAACTAATAGCAGCAGGTCTATTCTGTTATAGCTGTTGAATTTTTCTGCAACTATTATTCAAGTCCCAGGGTGTTTGCCATTTATTTGAATGATTGGTAGTAGACAAATTAGGCCACAGGTTCAGGGCAGGGTTGAGTATTTTCTGGTATTTTTACAGCATTTGCTGAGATGAGGCCTCGATCACAGAGCAGGTTTAAGTTCCACTGCAGTATGTATCATTCATTACTGGAATGCAGTGTTGCCCTGTTTAGTAGTGTCTAGGACAGTGCTGATTCTGGCAGTGGTGCACACCCTCTCCTCAGTCTCCCCATCATGCCAAATGTGCTGTTCACAGTTGGCACGTGAGACTTGAGGTCTGTCCTGGGAAGGGACAGCTATGCCTCTGCCAATAGGACTGTGAAGATGCAATACATGTTTGTGTTCTTTGACTGCAGCACATAGTAGGTCAGGTCAGAAGGGCACCTGTTCTTCATTTCTTGTTGCCTCTAAGTCATTGGTAGTTCTGAAGGGGGGATGGTAGGAGTAGGCAGAGGGTAATTAAATCTAGGTTTTCAATACCTGACAGTTCAATCAGTTAGCATATATCATGTATGACTTAGTAAGAGGCCTGTCTGTGGTGGCTGGGAGCCATGGGAAACTAGTCAGCAGAAAGCATTGCATACCTCTCTCAAGTTAAAACCACATGGATTGAAGGGGTTTGCACCATTGCTGTCTCTCTTTGTGCTAGATAATGAATCTTTTCCAGCATGCCTTGTATTTTTGCTGACAGGATACTTCAGCTCACTAATTACTAATCCTTCTGTTTGAGCTATACCAATGCTTGTCACTCCTACTACTTCAGTGCTTGGCAGACTCGTAGTGAAGCACAGATCTGGAAAACAAGGTGAGAGGAGAAAAAGTGAATATGAGGTATCTTCAGTCTTGCTCAGATGCTGCAGTGCTTCCTGTCCTTAAATGTTACTTACCTGCTGACAAGCAGATGCAGTAATATCTATCTTAGTAGTTTATGTATCTATATGAATAACTACTAGGGTTTTTTTCCTTCTTGTTGAACTTCTCATGCAGGGTAGATGAGTGTTCATCAACCCAATGGTGATATCGAGTTTCTTATGAAAAAAAAAGAAATCAATTTGGAATCATATGTACTTTAAATCATGGATCCATCAAGGTGACCCTGTTATTTTTTCTGTTTGTCTGCAGAAGCTGGAAAAATCTAACTTGGATAACTGGGAGAACATCAGAGGACCCAGTCTGTGGGAAGATTCCAGGACGGTTCAGAAACAACGGCGGGAGGCTCTCCGTCTCAAGGCAGAGTGACTGAGCAAGCCTGCTTTGGTGCCTCTGAAAAAAAAAAGTCTCAGGCTGGACTGTCTTAATTTTTAATCCAGTGTCAGGAATAGACATGGGAGCATTCGCAGTGAACAATTCAGCTGGTGTATATATAAGTTACAGTGAGGTCAGTCCAAAAGGCACTGTATTATATGAAGCTCTTTGTTTGCATCCATTTGTGTACCACAGGCTGTATATGTGAATTTTCAATTAAAAAAAAAGCTGATTATTCTACTGAGAATATTCCATTGTTTTTCAATCTCTAACATTCAAAACTCCTTCAGCAAGGAATAACATTTCAAGAGTCGCTTGTCAGTACCAGAAGTTGTCATCCTAATGAGAACAACAGTGCTGTCATCTAGATGTGTGTGACCAGATAAGTGCTGCTTCAGGGAGCCCCTGCATGACTTCAGGCTCTTTAACTTGGAAGGGACTCCACAGGCATATGAGCTGTTCAGAACAATGAGTCCAAGTTTGGCTAAATAATACTCTAGTGTTTAATTTCCAGGGACTGCATAAAGGCATCTACTGAGTGTCAGCTGATAATTGGTCAAATAACATTTGTTTAGCTGTGGTTAAATTTCTGTGATTAGTTTATCAATACCTTTATGCAGGCTGAACCTCTGCACTGGAACCTCTCAGTTTAAATTGGAAGAACTCTTCCTCACAAAGAGCTGGGCTGCTTCTCTGTCAGTAAGTATTGCAGCAGAATCTTCTTGAACCACTACAAAGTGGCAAAGCTCATCTTACATGTATTATTACATATATATTTGTGTATGTGCATAGAAATGTTTTATGTTCCAATGAATTCTTCTGAAATGCTTGTCTTTTTATATTTGTCTTTGCGTGTTACATATTTGCTGTTAGAGGACGTTGTGCTAATATTCGGGACCCTTCTGCTGAGAGAGTTCAATGAAGAGTTCAATGAGAGTTCAATCTACTCAATTTTTCAAATGAAATGACACTTTTGATGAGGTGTTGCAACAGACTTGTGATACTCCTCATCAGAGGAATGGAGCAGCACATTAACAGCAGATTCTTGTTTCAAAACTCTTGGTGACACCTATATGTAAATCCTTTTGGAACTGTCTTTGGAAAAGGTGTGGCCTTACTCCCCTCTGCAAGATGTGTCAAATGTAATCTGAATGTCCTTTTGGACATTTTTTTAGGATAGCCTCCTTGCCCTCACATAAATCCTCTCTCAGCACTTCATTTTCTTTAGACTGTCAGTGGTGAGGCCCAGTCTTTCACTCAGGAGGAAAAATTAACATTGACTTTTAGGGATTTATAAAGGAATTCATAAAGCATCACATGAAATATCTTAAGTATGTTTTGTGCATGTTTTCTTTTGATAAAGTCATGAAAACCATCAGAAAGTGGTGGATGAAATCTGGAACAAAGTTGGAGCTATGTATTTGTGTATTTCCCTGTTCAATATCATAGATATCTCTGCTTCTAAATCAAAGTATGAACAAATTAAAACCACCCAGGAGACGAATAAGAGGAACAATGCAAGAGTAGGTAATAATAAATGCTATAGGGAAACCAGTGAAAAACTAGAATACAGAGGCATTAATTTGTGCTAGACCTAGAGAAGGAGGAAATTGGTTTGTTTTGTCATTAGGCAAATAAAATATAAATATGGCCAATAAGGAGTAATTAATACTGCATAACTTGTTAAGCACTTTTTCAACCCTTAAATTCAAGTTCAGGTGCAGTTCCACTGACTGCAAGATTGATCATTCAAAGGACATCAGAGCTTTGGCTACACTGATAGTGTTCTCTCAGGACTCTTGCTGCATCACTGCTACTGTTAGAGTGAGAGCTGGACCATTGGAAATCTTTACATTCCCCACTGGTGTGGACTCTGCAAATTCACTGCCTTTTTGAGAGGATGCACATCTTCCTTTTCCCTGCTTTGATTGAAGGCGAGGGGAAGCTGCCGTTGCTTTGCATATGGAGAGGCGTGCTCAGCTCCCAGGCTGGCACCATGGCTCACAATATGGACCAGCACTGCTCCTGAAATAAACACAGGGCTTTCTAAGAACAGCATGTGTAGGAGAAGCAGCCCCTTCCCCCAGGGGAAGAACCAAAGATATTTCTCTTGCATGAAGCCCTTAAGCTTATCAGTTTCCTTGATGAACAAAACGCTCACTGAAATATCCTGTGTATTTTTAGTAATTTGATATTCTGCAAAGACTGTTTGGGGAATGGTCATCTTATTTCAGCAGGTTTGGAATGTAGTTGTAAATAATTACTTATATGGAGCAATTTCTTATGTCCTAACTTAGGACCCAATCTTAGTTGATTGTGTGCTGTTATGGGGTCCCTCTGCCTTTCCCTTTTTCTTAGGCACTAAATCCTGTCATTTCTGAGGGCATATTTGTAACTACCTTTGAAGTGGCCTCTCTGGAAAGTAATGGATATATCTTAGCATCTCTGAGAAAAAATTATATGCAGTTGGAAAACTTTTCAACTTGCCCTTCTCTTTAACTTCCATTTTAGAAGACAACCTATATCTATTGATTGTCCACTAAAATAAAAAAAGCCGCATTTTCTAATGCTGACTTATTTTAATAATTTTTTCAATGTTGACTCATTTATGAATCATAAAAAAGCCAACAATAGCTGGTACAGAAGCTGTACTTTTCCATGTTATATACTTCCATAAAATGGGAAGAGCCATTTCAGCAATTCATCTTTATTGCCATGCACTTGAACAATGGCCTGATGCTTTATGCTGTGCTTTTCTTATGCACTGAGTTGGAAGTAATACTTTTGAAAGGCGTGTTGGGAGCCAATTAGGTCTCTCTTAAGTTGTCATGCAACCTAGAGTAGAAGGCACTCCAGAAATGTGGAGAATTATAGTTCATAACAGTAGCAGGAGAGGTAAACTTCAATTAGTTCAGAATTCATGCTCAGTTTGGCTGCTTATTTGAGCTGTGCTTTTGAAAGCCAGTTAGCACACTTCTAGTTATTTCTAAGACTCCTGAAGACAACTTTGTTCAGCTCCTGAATCATAATTCTAAACATCTATGAGTGGAGGGGGTCAGGTAGTAAGTAAGGTAATTAAGTACAATTGTCAGTCTGAGACACTGATTGACATTTTTGCATCCTCTTTGGTAACTGGCATACACAGCTCTGAGGAGAATGAAAAGAAGGCTTTAGTGAGAGGTGTTCAGTATTACAAAGGTAAAAGAGAGGACTGAAGTAGCCAGATCTTCTAATCAGTGTTGCTGAAATTAGAAATAAAAGAAGCAAGCCTGGCTAGGTGTCTGTGTGTATGTGGGCTGAAAAATCAGTTTCAAAATCCTTGTTCTGACAGTAAAGGAGAAGGTGTTTATCTCTCAAAGAAACTGTAGCAAGGTTGGTCTTTGGGATCTTCCATAACAAGAAAAGCAGCAGGACATAGAATTGGAAGAAATCCGGGGCACCTGTCTCCAGGGATAGGTCAGCATAGCACCACAGATACGTGGGTATCTGCCTGGATGGTTTCCAGTGGCAGCTGTCTGCAGCTCAAAATTCTGCCCAGACCCCTGTGTGAGATCTGCCCTGTGGATCCTGCTTATTGAGAGTTGTTTTCCTACAGCACCTGGGATGTGCAGATGCGTGGGTGACCCAAAATGCTCAATATCTCAGTTTAGCTGTAACAAATGAAGGAGAGCCTTAGTAAAAGCTGTAGCTGCTGTGGTGCAAAACAGTTTTCAAAACTACTGAATAGCACAGCAGTTGAATTTCGAAGTTCCTAAATACATCTGGAGGAGCAGTTGGATGTTAAAAACTTACAGAATTGGAATGCAGAGAGCAATCTTGCTCATAGTGATCTTCCAAGGTCTTGAAAAAGGGTCCAGTATTCAAAAATAGGTCATGGTGTAATAAGATATGAGTGATGGGAGTTTTAGATCAGAATATAGAATCTGAAACTTCTGAAAAGCAACTTGAGGCTATCCCATCATCAGCTGGGGACCAGCCCTAAAAAGCAGAGGAAGAAATCCATTTCTTCACAGAGAAGCAGCAGTTTAGAGAAATTTGAAGGTCAGTGTTCATTGGATGTTTTACATGGACATTTTGTGTTTCACTGTGCTTGCCTCTGTATAGGTGAAACTCAAAACAGTAGTTTTCACCGTGTGAAATAACTACACAGACCCTTGTACCTCTTGATGATCTTGCATTTGCTCTGACTTGCTATGTTTGCATTTCCAGCTTGAATCCAGGGTAAGTTTCATTTTATATTCTGTATTTTCCAGAGGCACTTATTTCTGCAAAAAATGGGAAAGCCTAATATTATCCTTTGCTACTAACTATGTCCACTTGAAAAAATTTAAAAAGAAAGAAAGAAAGAAGGGCATGATTTGAAGTCTTAGGAAAGCAGAATAACTATTTTTACATGAAGATGGTCAAAGAATTTTCCTTAAAGCTTTTATGGTTAGAAGGGCTGCTTATTGCCAGTGTTTTCAGTGGAAAACCACCTTTCATCCTTCAGTGGAGTAAGGTTCACAAAAAATTTCCACTCTTATTTTAGACTAGCAAAGTAGAAGCCTTTAATCGAAGGAAGGTAATTGCTTAGTGTTAGGACTTCATTTCTTACAAGGGCTTGCAACCAGACTCAGCCACAATACACAAATAGTCTCTAGACTTAGAAACAAAAGCTCCATACAGATGTTTTTCTTAAAACTTGCATTCTCCCCAGGAGCCAAAAGCAATCTTTCATACCACTGGAATCAGACTGACCATATTTTCTTGTTAAACATGTGTTTTAACTGCATGTGTAACTGTCTTGCTTAACACAGGCAAACAGTTTCACCCTCACTGTTTCCATGCTGCTTGGGACATGTTAAAATCAAATGCAACCAAAGCAGCAGGTGGTAGTGCTGCAGAAAGGACATATGAAATATGCTTATACATTGCAAATGTGAATAGCATATGTGTCATAGTCAGAGGTTCCTTGAGAAAGGAAAAAAAATCACATCAAAAAATCCCCCAGAAATAAAGGCATACAACACATTGCCAGTGTATAGTGGCAATTCTTCTCTGTGGAAGAATTTCATGCCCTTTCACCCGGCATATTTGGAGCCTGGCATGATGTGCTTCAGCTGGTGGAAAAAATGACTACAGCTTTTTAGCATGTCTGTCTCAAGGTAGTTGATGGGATCCTCGATGTTCAATACCAACTCCATTGTGTGTGTTCAGTATCAAATCCATTATGGTATCAACCTCAAGGAGGCCTGGTGGCTCCCAGGATGATTCCTTGAGGACCAGGGGCAAACCCATCTCTCTGCCTTACAGATCCATTCTTCCTCCTCTTTCTGTCCTGCCTTCCAGTGTTCCTCCCAAAAGGTAACAAGTCATTCTCTGAGCTGCTCTTTTCTAATGGAACTGGCTGTAAAATGTCACCCTCTTTTTCTAAAGTTCACTGTCTACCACAAATTGAAAAATAGTTGTTTCTAAATGAATTTGAATTTAAAGCTCAGTGTAAGCTCAGAACACAGACCAGTATTATATCTCTGTAAGGATGGCACCCAGCATACACTGAGATCTCTTTTTATCTTCAGATACACAATGCTGTGCTCTCTATTTTATGTACAAAGGAAATTAAATGTACTTTTTTCTTTAAAAGATGAGATCTTCATCTATCTCCAGCTGTCAGTTCCTAATAATGTTGCCCAGAGAAGAGTTATCTGTGATTTAGTGGCTTTAGTGGACTATCTTTTGTTCAACAGAGAACAGCAGAATAAAATTTCAGCTTAATATAGCTCTTTTCTTACTCCTTCTGAATAAACACAGGAAAAGAGAAGAGCAAGAGCAAAGAATCTTGGATTCCAGACTCAACTTTGTTCTGCTTTTTAGTAGATAGGGCATTTTAAGAAAGGAAAGGAAGGAAAGTAGAAAAAAATAAAAAGAAATACAGAAAGCAAAAACGCTTAGGGACAAAAATAGTAATAGAAAACAGTATTTTTTCTGACTGGTCCCTCTGGATAGAATAGAAAGGAAAATTATTTTTGTCTCAGGAAAAACGTCTGAGCTCAAGAAATACTCAGGTCCAAATGAAACGTCAGATATAATATTTTGCAAGTTAATAGTTTTAGAAATGCTTTTATTTGTGTGGAGTACAATGTTTTATTTTGTTTTTCATGTTTTTCCATTTTTGATTCTTCTTTGTCAGGTACCTTAACTCTGGAAATGAAAAACTACCACCAATCTTAAAAATGTAGTTTTGACTTTAAAGATTGACAGCACAAAATGCTTCAACAGTTTTCAAAACTTTTCACAGAAAGTGTTCTCAGTAAGAGTAAATCCATCAAAAATAGGTCTTTCTCAATGAACAGATTGCAAAATGTCAATCAACCAGATTAAAAAAAAAAATTGTAAAAGATCTTTCTGGGTTCACCAGTCAGTTCCTCTGTTAGTTGGTGAGTGCTGATGCTGTTTGCTGATGAGGATGTGACTGCACACCCCTGTGGCTGGGCATGCCAGCCTTCTCCCCACCAGATGTGCACACCTGCATTCAGAAAGTGGCACTCTTGCAATTTAACAGAGCACTTCACTGCTCAGTAACTCATAAGGAAAGACCTACCCCCATATTACATTCAGTATCCTGCTATGCCAAGTAATGACAGTGTAAGTTTTACACCAACTGAGGAAGTTTCTTCGAAAACCAGTTTCTTTCCTCCCCACTTTTGCTAATTTCACACCCTAAATTTATTTGTTCAGTTCCTGTTAAATTATGTCACTTTTAGATATTCAAACAGCATGCTCATATGTCATGATACATTAAGAAGAAACCCAAGATTTTTCCCAGTGTAAAAAAGACATCACTGCTGCTTACGTGCTTGGTTCAGGGTTTCCATAATTTTAAGTTACCTGTCTAGCAACAAATTGGCAATCACAGATGGAAATACTTCCAACTCATGTTCAGTCCAACTCATGTTCATGTGTATTTGAAGTGTCTACAGTCCATACAGTTCAGGACTCGTGTCTCACCATTACTTGGTTATCCACCCCACCACCACAGATGCTCTTTTGCCTTGCAAAACATCCCAACTCAGATGTGATTAAAGATGTGATTAAAGATAAACACATATTTTCAGCAGAAAAATCTGAGCTTGCGCATTCCTTATAACAGGCCTTCTGGGCTGAGTGCTCCCTGTGAAGTACAAACATCTTAATTGGCTATGCTGGAATAATAGCAAAAATTGTAGGTTTTGTTTTTATCATTCCTTGAATCAAAATGAACTTGAATACAGTTTGATCAAACTTTTAAAAGTTCACCCTAGCCGTGATACGGTTTTTTTTGGGAAGATTTAAAAGAGAGTTATGACAGGCAGTGTTTTGCAACTTGGCTTAGAGAAGTCATTGCAGTGAAACAGCTGAGAATATTCACAATATGTTTCCATTAATGTAAAACCCCCTATATTTTAAATAATCAGAAATTGAAACATCTTAAATATTTCTTTGAATGTTTGGATTTTAGTATATCTTCCAGGACCAGCGTAGAACATGTGCATCTTTAAGGTGGCTGAAGTTTCTGACTTTGCAAGAAAAAGCTGGATATGGGAACTTGTACTTTGTATGGACAGACCCAGTTGGCTGGGCAGTGATTTGGAATATGAATAGGAGAAGGAGACCTTTATCTCCTATCTTTCATCTATTCAAGAAGATTTCTTACCCCTGTAATGAATTATTCACAACAGAAATTAAAAATTGAGCAGTCTTTGTCCCTTGAAGCTACACAGGGTTGTGCGGCATCACCTGACAGGTCCATTTTTCTCACACATACTGCTCATGATCTTAAAAGTTCTGTCACTGGTGTGCACTATCCACTTTTAACAGCCACATACTCCATACAGTCTTTATCTATTTCCCTTTCTGTGTGTTCAGGTAGTACCAAGAAACTAGGAGGAGAACAGGTGTTAGTTCTGTGCTCCCTGCCTGGAGATGCTGTGATCTAGGAGCTGCTGCAGCAGTTGGTGAAGGTGTCTCTGTGCCTTGTTCTTTGTCCTTGGAGAAGTTTCATTTGCCCTTGGAGGATTTACATCTCTGCTTTCTTTGCATAAGGTGTGTAGCAGATCTAAAATTTGGAAAATACTTAATATCTTAAAGTCTCTTATGGGTTGTCTCATATGACTGTAAAGCTGTTTTTTAGAGGGCCTGCATTATATATCAAATATGTGTAGATAGAAACACACATATTTAGGCAGCCCCAAAGAATGTATTTTTCCTCTCTGTACACATACAGCAGAGGGCTGGAAAATAGTGTCCCTTCACCATCAATGCCCTGCCAAGGTGGGGGCTTGCAGGGATCACCTCTGAGGGATGAGGATGGTTGTCTTAGCAGGAGCTGGCTCTCTGCAGTGATTGGCTGCCCAGGTTAGACAGAAGAGACTTCATTTTCCCACTGACATGTGGCAGCTTCATAGAAGTCAAGTGTCTATGCAAACATTTACATCTTCACAGGCAGTGATCATCTCATTCGGGGGTAGATGTCTGCCAGGGTGCGTGTCGAACTGTGATCTGCTGCTTTCCCCCTTCCACTGATCTTGGAAAGCACTTGAGTGATGAGTTTTGATCACTTTGCCATAAGTCTTGTTTTGGGTGAGCTGGATCCCAAGAAGTCTCCTTGTTTGGCTTTCATGGATGTTAAGACCAAACTTTGGGATGAACGTTTGCAAAAACAGCCAAGGCCTGTGCACCTCTGCAAGTGCTTTTGGTGTGTCTCCCTTGACTCTCTGGTAAGAGGATTACCAGCTCTGAATAAGTTTGAAAATTTGGGCAGCTCTGATATTGCCATTTAAAAAGAAATGTATTATTTCTTCTTTCTCTTGAAAATTTGATGTGTTTCTTGACAGCTTAAAAAAAGATTCAGTTAATTCTTACTACAATGATCAGTAAATATCTTAGTGTGTCACACTGATATTTAGACAGAAATTGCAATCCCAGCATTGCCTAATACAGAGGCAAGGTATATAAGCTACCTTTCTGACAAAATCTGGAAAATCATGGCATGGACATGTAAGTCATATTATAGGCTGAACTGAATGCAGTCCTGTCTGCAGGGTGCAATAAGAAAAGGAAATGTATCTTTCCTACTTCACAAGCAAAAGCAAAGTTTTTCGTAGAGCACCCTTCAGCCAAAGCTCATGTTGTATGGGCAGTAAGGTCAGAGCATCCACAGCCGCCTCTAAGTCATCAGGGAGCAATAAAAAAAAACCTTCTTGCCATTGTGTACAGCAGGGGCACAAACAGAGTGTCAGCAAACTGGCCCTGTGAGAGTACTTTATTGATGCTGCTTCAGGTTTCTTGTAACATGCAAAACAGCACTATTATTACAGTAGATAACTGCAACAGACCTTTCAGGATTATGTATTAAGAGCAGCAAGTCAAATACCATCTGCTTAATATGATAAATTCTAAGTATTATTCCAGAGAGGTTTGCCTGCATCTCCTCTGCGGAGGACATAGAGGCAGCTGTAAGTCACTTTTGTCCTCAGCTCCCTCCCCATCATCACTTCTTGACCTTTTGGCTAAGATCAATTGTAGTATCAGTTGGAGTCTTGGCTTGTACTGTCTTTGGGGACTCTACCTGGCCTGGCAGCAGGCTGGGCTCAGTGACCTCCTAACTTTTACTCATCTGTAACTGCTATCATTCCTGCTCTTTAAGAGACCTGGCAGCTTTTAGAAGTCAAGTCCCGTTTAACAGACCTTACAAGTACAGCTGAAATGCATTGCCCTGAATTACTTCTGTTTCAAAAGGCAGGTGGGTCTTGGTGTTCTAGAGTGGGAGAAGTTATAGTGTAGCTTGATTCCCTTCTGTTGAAAGCTACGAAAAATATTTATCTGCAACAGCAGATTCTTTACTTTTTTAAGATTGCTTATGCTTTAAGGATATGTAACCCAAACATTTTTGGAAGATAAGCACAGGTAAGTCCTTTGAGAGCTTTTTATCCTTGTATGAATGGGGTTCTGGGGCCAGGCAAAAACATCTCTGATGTAGGAAGACCTTAAAATGCTGTGCTGCTATGTATCTGTCTAGGTTTGTCAGCTTGCTAAATCCAGAGCTAAGTATCCACAAGGAACACAGTAATTGCCAGCCAGACTTAGTGCCTGAAAGCCTTATCTAATCCTGGCCTTTATACACAGATCTATTAACTTGATCTGGGTGGTTTGTTTTGTTTTGTGTTTTTCCCCAACTCGCTTGTGGAACCAGAAATAATATATATTATCTCTAGAAGAGACCATAAAATGATATAGTGGAACCTTGTGTGTAACTCAATTAAAGGCATTTTTCTCCAGCATTCCTACATCAAACACATAACTATAGGATATCTTCCAGTCTTTGTGTCAGCAGAGATCACTTAAAAACTCCACCTCTGTCTCTGCAGCTGTCCTTTGTAGAGGAGGTACATGTAGGATGCTGTGAATTTGCCTTTCACCTCAGGAGGGCTGGCCATGTGCCCTCCAAAGCCACTTTCTGGGGCAGCACCAGCCAGCTCTTTGCACAGAGAGGGATGTAGGGGATTTCTGCTGCAAAAACCCTCTGGCTGGCTGTTATAGGAAGGCTGCAATATCTTCCAGAGTGTTAGTCTCTCAGCTGATTTTGTCTCAAAGATCTGTCTGGTCTAATGACACAAATTGTGGGAGGCCAGGTTTTGTTCACTGTCTCTTGCTGCTATTTTTGGGATGTGATTTTTCTATTTTGGTTGGCTGGGTGTGGAGAGAGTGTTGCTATGCTTTAGGGAGCACTGCAATTAGATTCACTCAAAACAATCATGATTAATAATTATGACTGGTTTGTTACTAAAAAAGGAAAAGGTAGAAACAAATACTAAGCCATGGTTAATTTGAAGGCAGACTCTGTCTCTTTGAAGAGCTTTGAGCAGATCTAGGAGCACTTGGGCTCTCCTTAGGGGATAGGGAAGCCCTCATTTCTGTACGTGGCAGTGAGCCTTGCTCCAGTGTAAGTAATCCGATGAGCTCTCTAATGGAAGAGCCTCATTTACCAGTCCGTGATTCTTGTTAGGTGAGTCCCAGATAACTGCAGCATCTGGGCAAATCTTAGCCGTGTTCCAAATAATTAGCAGAAGTATTTGAATCAATAATGGCAGGGAAGCCAATGAAGCCGCTTTCCCAAAACAAATCGGTGAATAAACACTGAAGATTTTCAGTCCAAGTGAAATCTGTTTAGCAAGATAGCTTCTTTCTTCTGTGAGTACATGGCCTCAGGCCTGCGATGTGGAGTAGGAGCTGTAACTACCTGAAATCGCACTTCATTATCCCATTAGAAGCTGAATAGAGAAGTGTCACACTAGCCTGCGGCCCGCTTGCCCCTCCTGATGTCAAGGCCAGGGGATCTCTCCATGCCAGGAAACAGAGCCGAGCTGGGAAAGCTGCTACCTTGCACTGCTGGCTTGGTGCAGAGCCTTGGGCAGGGTGGGGTGAGCGGTGGAGGCAGAAGAGTGACCCTGTGCGCTGGGAGGGCACTGCTGGGTGGCGGGGGAACAGGGATTTCTGTAGGAATGGAATATACCGTGCAGGAAGGGCCTGGCAGCGCTGCTGTCAGGCTCACAGATGCTGCAGCTCGGCGCCTGGGTCCTGGCAGCACTCAGACAAGCAGGCTGCTCAGGGGGCGGGGGGCAGGCTGTGCCGTTCTTGCGGCAGCTGCCCCGCAGAACGTCTCTGGAACTTTTTGAAACTCTCTTGGTTTTTATTTATATATGTACACACACATATTATATAGTCAGTTCACTTTTGACTTTGTTTCATAGGAGCTGAAAAAAATGTTTCAGTTGGTTCAAGCACATATGAAAGCTCTTTAAATAAAAGTAATCTCTTAAAGTAATGAATTCTTATATCCTGTAGTTGAAGCAAAAGGTCATCTTCTCTCTGCTTAATTTTTCTGTAGAGAGCATTCTTGTTTCTGATTTTACTAAGGAACTTGCTTCTGTGTTCCCAAAGGAGTGATTCTTTAACCCTTAATACAAATTCTATACTTAAATGATCTCTTGATCAATAACTACAACAGAAAGTGAATGTGCTGGGTTTGTACATAAAGATGTCTTCACTATGAAGTTGTTACATGAGGCTTATGTGCTGCTACAAAATGTCCACCTCAAAAAGCTTTTCTCACGAGTAAGAGTAAATGTCTGATTTTAAGAGAATCAAAAATGTGGGGACAACAAAACTGCTTTCAGTTGCCCTTTTCTTCTATGACATTTTGAAAATTTTGGAGTGCGTATTTAAACAAGTACCCTCGAATATTTCTGTGCTTTTCTGTACAAATCAGAGGCATAAAGACATTTTCTTTTGAAAAGACAAAGCAAAGCCAATGTCAGTCTCTGAGTTATGGGATACTGACAGTGATCCTGAGTAGAAAAGTTTGCATTTTCTTAATTGTCCTAATACAGAAGTATTTCATAAAATCTGTCACTTGAGGGGAAAATTTTCCCTCTAGCAACTGAGGTCTTGTACCAGACTAATGTGTCCTGGTTTTAGATAAAAACAATTGTGTTACTGGGTATTCTTTGGTTTTGATTCCCTGTTGTTGAGATTTATCGCCTGCCATTTATAGCATTTGCAGCTTGCAATTAAGGCTTCTATTTTGAATATGTAATGCATAAGCAGGAATTACCATAACTTAGTATTTTGATATGTCTTTCAAACCACAGCAAAAAAAAAACACTCCCAAAACCCCCCGTGTTTCAGATGTTACATAAAAGCATTTAAAGCTAGATAAAGTTTATAGTGACCTAATGTTATATGAATAAACTGTAATTTTATTAATTTCTTTCCCATCCTTTAGAAGATTTCCCCTGCAAAAAGTCTGTCTGATATCATCCATAGGCTGATTTTTATTTTTTTTTCCCCAAAGAATTGCAAGTGCATTGAGCATTTGCAGCAAGGGAAGTTTAATTTTTTGTATAGTTAACTCTTTGTTTTCTTAAACCCCCTTGGTTTTAAATGCTCAGTTGGCTTTGTGCAGGAGAGACTGGGCATCACCTCTGGTCTGGAATGAATCTTGGAGCACCTGATTTATGCATCCACGTGCCCTATTCCCTCAGGAAGGACAACTTACCCAGCCTGTGAACTAGCTCCCAGGGCTTCCTAGGGGTGTCAGGCAGCTGGCAGGACTTGTGTGGTGCCCAGCTACTGGGAGTGGCTGTGTTCTGGGGGAGCATCTGGCTGCTGCACCTGTGATGAACCTGGGCTCTGTGTGTGTGCTGTATCCTCAGCCTTACGGCAAGGAAGGGGCTGTGAGGACCAAGGAGTAGCAGAAGTGGACAAGGGTAGTTGGGATGCTACTGGGCTAGAGTACCCTTTAATGCTGAAGGCCTGGAAGATTGAAGGATGGGCAGGAGAAAGGTTCTCTCCCCTTTGGCTGGACTAAGAGAGTGCTAACTGATGGTCCTCCAAATGACTGGACTCCTAAGTCTGAGCCTTGGTTGATGAAGTTGTGTAAAAGGGGGAGATAATGAAAATAAAGCAAAGGTCTTGTTCCCCCCTATGCCTTTCAGATTAAATCACTGTTTGTGGCTAACAGGAAAGCTGGAAATTTTGTTCCACCAGTGACGGGGGTGTGGAATGAACGCCCATGTGTATTTTTAGCATTCCTTGTAATCATGTCACCTTTTGAAATGAAAGCATCAGTGCATTAGAGCGGAGAAAGTGGGGAGAGGACATCTCCTACCAAGAGAAATGTCAAGCTCAGGGTGGATTGACTGAGTCACACACTGACTGAGTGATATTTGTGCTGGCCAGGACAGACCCATCTCCTCCGTGCTGCATGCTTCCTCCCCCTTCCAGCTCCTCAGTATTATGTAGCTTCCTCCTTCATGCATCTCTACTGGTTGTCTCCTTATGCATCTCTTTCTAGGTGATTCTACCCTCCAAACTGTATCCAGCTGGAATAAAACCCAGCAGGTGGAACATGCTTTGGGATGTTCACCTGGTTTCCTGCCCAGAGGGTCAGCAGCCCTGTGATGTTACGTGCCTTAATGGAAGCTACTTAGCAATGCCTTTTTTCTTTTATATTTTATTTTGCCTATGAAAAAATCATATCTAACACAAGGAAGAGAGCAGGGTATCTGCTCAGCTATGAATGTTTACTTGCTGTTCACCTCTGAAATGCCAATGAGCATTTGTGCTGTCTAGTTTGAACTGACTATTGGCCTTGGAGAAATTACTGATGTTGCTCTTGAATGAAATTGTTCCTTACTTTCTAAGGAAGTAGAAAAAGTCTGTCAGTGTCTCCATTTGTAATTAGATGCATTGTGTCTTTGCTCTGCTACATCCAGGAGAAGGAAGTAATTCCTTCTTATTCCTAGCCTTTGCCTAGCCTTCATACACTGGTAAGAAAACAAAACCTATTTCACACTACCCAGAACAACGATCCTCTGCAGTGGATAAATTCCTTGGTGCTGTTAGCAGGCAGCTCAAGTGGTTAGAGGTCTCATGTAGCTGTTCACTCTCTGCCCCCTGACTCAGCTTTGGCAGGGAAGCGGGGGCACCAGCTGTGAGAATTAGAGGAGTGGTTGGCATGAGCTTTTAGCACATTATTCAGTGCTGGGTATACACCCCTGCAAGATAAAGAAGGGTGAGGGATACAAGTGCTTGAGGAGGGTGGCTGCCACATGCCCAGGCCATTCACTGCACTTCTCTGTGCTTTGGTGAAGGTGTCATCTGTGGCTTGGGTGACCTTCCTTACTGAATAATGTGGATGTGCAATTAGTGCTGTAATCCTTTAAAACAGGCCTTGTTGTCACAGAGCTTCCTTTAGGTGCCCAAAAGTGTCAGGCAATTCTCATCTCTTCCCCCTTCCTCCCTCCACTTCTTCCCTTGTGTATTGTATTAAATCCCTTCTCCACTGTACTGGCAACAGAAGTGTGTTGTTTCTGCAGTGTGCCAAGACTTTGGTCTCATGTTTACACTTCCTCCTGCTGCATGGCAGCCACCCATATGATTAATTAGGCCACGGTGCTGGCTTTCTCCTCTTTCTTGTCTATTTTCACTTGATATCCAGCTTCATGACTTGACTGAAGGTAGAAATGGAAACTTCATGCTAAGAGTATGGAGGCTCCCTGAGAGCAGCCAGGCCGTGAGTCCAGCAAGCAGGCAGCAATGAAGGGAGCTGGGCTGGGAAGCAGCATGGTCCCCCAATCTCTGTGCTGCCTGTGGAGCTGCTGCTGGAGCCATGCGAGCAGGTGGAGAGGTGCAGAGTTGGTGGGGAGGCTTTAGGGCTGCCCACTGCAGTGTATGAATGGGACTGGATAGCCTTCCTCAGCCTGCATCTGTCCTCCCACCTCCCTTCTTCAGTAAAAATGAGTTATTTTCACCCAGAGTTGCTCTCTTGGTGACTTGGGTTCACGGTAAAAATTTGGGGCATGGCTTTGTCATCCACTTGCGTGCACATCAGTTTGGTACCTCACTAAAGCATCCCCAGTGCCACCCAAGCAGGGCCTCTCTGGCTCCCCAGTGAGTCTTGGCTGGGTTAGGGAGCAGCCCTGTGTACACATAAGCATTTGCTTTAGGGACTCACCCATCAGTTAAAGCGGAATTACATGCTTAACTTACTAAATTACTCTAGGCTTTGCTTAAGTATATAATTAAGAATTATACAGTCAAAGATAACCATTTGTAGGGTTGGGGTCTGCTGTCCTGCTTCCATTTCCCTAAAAACACAGGCAAGTCACTTGTGTTCTTGTCTTGTTCTGCCTGGGCGATGTTTCCAGCTGCTGGGATTGGAGTGCTGTGGAGACAGGAGGAGAGACAGACCCACAGGAACATTGTTCTGGGAAGCCATCTCAAAACATGGGAGTATTTTAGAGGTCCAAATATAGCTGAAGAAATATATTTAAATGATGTACAGGGCCAAATCCTGGCTGTCCTCCAACTCAGTCTTTATTCGAGGCATCTTTCCCTCTGTGGGTGGGTTGGGAAGGAACTGGTGGCCATGGTTGCCCTCAGCCAAGCTGCTGGCAGGGCTGTGTCCCAGAACTGCCACCTGGCCAAGGACTCTGGTGTTCAGCAAGCTCAGCTTTGCAGACCAAAGCCCTTGTTCACCTCCCCTGTCAGTGGTTTCTCCCAGTTCTGTCAGCATCCCAGGGGACAGCACTGGGGCAGGGCAAGCTGCCCCTCCCTTGTGGTTAAACCAGAATTGAAGGCTCTGAACTAAGAGGGCTGACAGGGCACTGTGACCACAGCCTCCTCCTGGAGACACCCATCTGCAGAGTGAGCCCAGGAAGACCATTTTGCTTGGTACCCAGACAGCAGCAAGCAAAGAGCTCCCAAGTACGAATGGATCTGACCAGTAACAGGCAATGCCCTGTATCCATCAGCTCCCAAATGCTGCTGTCTCCCAACAGTGCTTTTCAGAGGGAGAGGTTCCCTAGTCCCTCTGTGATTTTGGCAAGCTTTGGGTATGGCATGACAGCGGTCAGAGGAAAGCTGTACTGCCTCCTCAGGAAAGGAGTGTACTTTGGTGATGCCCACTGCTGTCCTTTGTCACCCCTCTCACCTTTCTCATTTTATCTGCATGACCTGTATTTGTAAAGATGGACAGTGCAGATTAAGGAGCTAAAACCCATCTAATGTTTACATAATTTTTAAATACAAGAGGCAGTTTGTGGAGGGTAGTTTTTTCTTCTAATCATTTGCACTGCTTTTCCAGGGCCAAATTTCCACAGCTCAGAAATGGTCTGCTTTGCTTTTTTTTTTCTTTTGTTGTTTGTTTGTTGGTTTGGGTTTGAGTTTTAAAACATTTTAATTATATTTGCTTGCTCTGTGCTCTTTTTTCTCCCTTGCCCAGGTTGGACCTGATGCTTTGTGATGCCTCTTGCACCACCATCTTCCCCTTAGGTCTTCTCAAGTTGTTATTGCAGTAGGCAAGGACTACTGCATGGTTCCTGTGGGCAGCTCTTCCTCGGCCCACATTGCAGGGGCAGAAAGAAGTGCAACCACCTGAGCAGAGCTGAAAGAGATATCTTCCTGTGCGTGTGCTGTGCAAACAAAATAGCAGGGGTTGTCAGAAGTCCTCTCTTCTGAAGTCCTCTCTTCTGATATTGGCATTGTCACAAAACCTTGGAAAAGTGTTGTACCTCCTCCAGGCTGCCTTCTTTCACAAGCCACACTATCTAAACACATTGAGTAATCCCTGCCTCAGGCTCAAAAATTTCTGGCTGGAAATAGTGTAGATCAGTCAAAAATATATTAATTTTAACATGTTAAGTTACTGAAAGCTAGCCATGCTCCAGAAGGCATTGTACCACAGGGTGGTTGCTCCCATAACTCAACATTTGGAACCTGACTCTATCCAGTTCTTGCTGTCAAATGTCACTTGTCTATGCACATGCTTCCAGGTTTAAGATCCCATGGTCCCCTAAGGAGCCTTTCCCTAGGCAACTCCAGTGATGGTGACTTCCTTTTATCTGCAGAAACATATTCCCCAGTGGTATTTGGATGCTGCCTTCTCCACGGTGGCATGGCTATGGCTAATGAAATCTTTGCTGTGCTCCTTCAGACCCCTTCGTTTCTGTGGTGAAAGGACTGGTTCTGGGTGGTTTGTGTAGTTTTATGAAGATTTTTCTTTGACTCTTGGACTGCATCATGGCTGGTATGTACCCTTGTTTCTGCAGCAACAAGCTGTTTACAGTTTATTTTCTCTGTACTAAAGTGCTAACCAGCTTGAACAATAATTAAATGGTGTAATCTACAGTATGTCTGGTATCTAAGGAGAATCAAACCATACATCTAAAAATATGTCTTTGGAGCAGGCACTCGCTATAGCCTAAACTGGAAGGAAAGATCCTGGCCCACAAAACGAGTGCTATGTTCAGCGCCGTTGGACTAATCTGGCTCTCAAAGTAAATCTAAAAATGCAGTTTCCACTATTAAAACAGGGAATTACCTGCCCACATGGAGTAATTTCCACTATTTTTTCAGTACGGAGATCCCAGTGACAAACTTTGTGTTGCTTCATTGTTATTGTTCATCCTATGCACTCAATTCAGTCTTCCACAGCTTTTAGCAGCACTGTTTGAACACTGCTTCATCCCACATCTCCTTCCTGCATAACTCCTCTGTGAAATAAGCCAGGGAAAGGCAGGTTTGTGTGTCTTTGAATGAGAAGCAGCTCTTTCCAAATTCCTGCCCATCACACAGCTGTTCAGCAGCCATTCAAGTGTTGTTTTTTTCCAGAGGCGCCTCCTTGTCTCTGATCTGATAGCAAATGTCTCCTTTCATGTCCTACATCAAGGCTGCTACTTTGGCCTCCTATTCCATTTGCTCCTCTTTTTTAACGTCGTGCCAAACATATTAATGTCAGGCAGACCTGTCCCGGATCCCTCAGCATATTCCAAATGCAAAGCCCTCCCTGTGCCCACACAGCCTGGGCTTCAGCGGGCCGGCTCCTGGCCAGCCCCACGTGTGGGCCGTGGTGGCGGCACCATCCCATGCAGGGCCCTGTGCATTGTCCCGTTGATGGCTCTCGGCCATCCGGAGGCTGCACGCCTTTAGGCCCGGCTGTAAATGCATCCTGCTGCCCTCTGGTGAGCCCGGCATTCGGGCCCAGAAGGAGAAGGGCCCGTGGGTGGCAGGCCCGTGGCGCGGGCAGGCTGTGCTGCCGGGGCAGGGTGCTGAAGGGCCTCCTGCTGCCCGCCTGCTCTGCATGGCCATGCCACCTCCTGCCCCAGCCTTTGCGGCTACTGCTGCCTCCAGTTCACCTGCTCAGCTTTATCCTCAGGCTAAACAGACTGCAAACCCTTTGAAAATCAAGAGCAGGCTGACAGGGAGTGGGGGAAGGGGCAAGATATTTGACAGGTGATTATGGTTAGGGATTTTCTTCCTATTTATCCGGGTGTAGCTGCGTGCAAGCCAATTGGAACGCTCACTACGTGCCCCGGTGAAACTGAATTTTGCTGCGTTGCCCCATTGCAATACAGAAGGAGAAGCTCCTCATCACCCACACTTCCAGTGCACAGGAGGGGTTTATCCAACCCGAGTGATGCCCTGCCACACACGGCTGATGCCCAAGTTGTTAAGGCAGGGGAGGATCCGGTCACTGCTTTACTGACAGCCCCCCTGGGCAGCCAGAGCACTGCGCAGTGTGACAGCTCTGGCTGGCTCCGGCTTAGCTGGTGATGAGTCACCTTGAGTGCCTGACTTCTTGATAAATCCTGGGAAAAACAGGGCAGTTAAATGTCAGCCAATGGGGAAAATTTTCGGCTGGGGCAAGTTAAACTAGCTCTGCAGCTGTCAGGGACACTTGGACACCAACCACCCACTTGCAGACAGGGCTGGTTCAATAGCACTCATCTGCCATGAATCTGCTGGGAGGAGGCTGGTCAGGTGGGCCACAGTTTTTGAGGAAAGCCTAAGATGCTGCTATGGTTTTCTCTCTCCTGAGGTAACAAAGTTTGTCTTATTTTTGAGGCCAGGTAGGTAAAGAAAGAGGCTTTGTCTTACCCTCCTTCTCAGGAATGCAGACAAAGGTAAAATGAGAAAATGCCTCTGTTTTTGCCTAATGTATGGTTCTTTCCAGGTTTTAAGCTGTCTTTTAGTCACTTTGAAAGCTGATAGGAATTATTGATCTCATTTACCCTCCTTATAGCCTGACTGTTTCTTTATTTGGAAACTGGAGTCTTGAGATACAAAGAAAAAGCAAAGCTCATCTCGTGGTCTGGAATTTTAGAGTATCTGAAATCTGTCAGGTGGCTTTGTGTTTCTATGGATTGTGTTGAAATACCGAGTCCCAGGTAGCAAGGGGACCATGACCCACTTCTGTGCTGCGGAGAGGACTCTGGCCTCCTGGTCCTCTAGAGTGAGGCTCTTTTGCTACTGCCCTCGTGTGCTTTTCCTCAGCTTCCCTGAACTTACATCTCTGGGGAATGGCAGCTTCTGCTAGGAGAAAAGGAAGAAAGCTGCAGCAGCCTTTCTGCCTCTGCCCAGGCAGCTCTTGCCCTTTAGGGTTGATGGTTCTGTGGTGTAGGAGACAGACCTAACCCTTCATTCCCTTTCTTTCTGCAAAGTTAGCTTTGCACAAGCTTCCCTCAGAGCTGTATCTCTCATTTTAGGTCTTTTAAGTGGGCTTGATGGTCAGTCATAAGAGCACTGTGGGAAAGCTCAGTAAAGAATATGGTTGACTCTTTAATGCTAGGAGAAGTGAGAGCCACCTTTTCCAAAAGCTGCGCTCAACAGTGAGAAGTTTCAGATGACTCACCTGCTGGAAAGAAAAAAAAAAAAGTAAAGTAATTCCTAATTCTGGACACTTCTTGACCTACTTCCAAGCCATGTTCCTTCCCCACCACCACCCACTGTGAGAGCACAAGCTTTGCAAGGAATATTGCTGTGTGACTGTTAATGGTTAAATGCAATTTTGTTTATTGGATGTTTTGGAAAACATAAAAAACGGCTAAGTGCACAGACAGACTGTTGCATCCAAAATGATTTACTGCTTTGCCTTTTATAGCTCTTGATTACATCAGGTTGCTGCATCAATATCTTGTCTGTACAGTCCAGCCTGTTGGGGCAGCAAGGCAAAGAATATTGTTGCTGGGTAATTTTCCAGGTGGTGTGGCAATTAAAATAGCTTTCCTGGGGGATGTAGGGCAGATCATCCAAAGCTGGGAAGCAATTTAAACTTATGCATGTTCAAATGCTTGTCCAGCCCATAGACCTAAAATAAAAATACAGTTTTTTAATGAAATAGTTGGGCCATTTTGCTTCAGATTGCCTGGCTGCACTTGAGCAAAAACCTTGCCTGGGTATTTCACTACATCTGTCTTTGTTCAAGGTGCAGTCTAGAAGTACAAAAAGCTGTCCAAAGCAAGGGATGAGTGAAGACTGTGAACACAGGTTTGCACTTTGAAGCCTCTAGAATATGAAGCTGTTTGAATCTAGTTCAGAAATAGGCACCAGTAGCAATGCCTTTCCCCAGTCTGGGATTCACAGGCTTTATCTTCTTCAAAGTATAGGTAGGGTAGGATCCAGAACTCAGTGCCCAGTGCCACGTCATGGCTGCCTTTGCACCTGCAGGTCTCATGGTCCTTGTACAAAAGTGTCCTCCTTCGCTGCCCAACAACTGAGGAAGCAAGGGAGGGGATTTGACTTTGAGGATCCAGCAAAGCCCACAACAGGAACAGATTCCCAGTGTTCTGATATCTCTTGCAAGGCCAGATCTGAATCCAAAGGAGATTTTTTTTCTTGTATTAGAAAATCTCTCCCTGCTCTGTTGTGGTCCACTCCCTTCAGCAGACAAACCAACTTTTCCTATAGGATGCAGGAGGCAGCAGAGTAAACGTGACTAAGGTGGTGTGCTCAGTGTATTACACACAGCAGCCCAGAGCAGCTGGGACAGGAGGGAAGAGGGAGGGAAAGGGGCTCAGTGCACTGAAAGAGCTTTCCTCACAGAAAAAGTGGGGATAGAAAAGCAAATGCTAGAGCAGTTCTCTTGGCGAAAGAGGCAGTAGTTGTGACCTTAAGCCCCAGACAATACAGAATGGAGAAGGCTGTGAGAGGACAAGGAGACTCCCTGGTGAAAGCCATTTTCATCAAGAGTTCAATTTCCTACTGTAGCCAGAGCTTGTGCCTGATGAGTGTACATCTTAAAATCAGATACACTTCATACTTCTGTTCTTTGACTGTGCACTAGACACAAGGAGTGATGGCAGGAAATTGAACACAGGACTGCATGTCTGCAGCTATGGGGAATGTGATGGCATTAGCAACCCGACCAAGGGTCTCTTTCTGGTGGCTTCAGAACTCACAGAAATACAGTACAGAGCCTTAGATCCAATTTCCTGCTCCCCTTTATCCTGGGTGTACATGTCAGTCAGAGCGACCTCCTGTCATTATCAAGTGATCCATCATATTAAAACAAGGGGGAAGGAAAAACCACAGCAGAAAGGAAAATTAATGTGTTGCAGACTTTGAAGTACTTCCCTTTCATCCTAGCCCATAAAACTTTGATTTAGTTTTGTATCCTGGCTCAAGGGTTTCTCTCTGTCCCAGTGTTCTGATCTGATCAGTCTGGTTTGGACAGTGGTGAAAACCAAGCAGTACCTGCATGTTCTAACCTGGCCCAAGCTACCCTTCCCTTCTGGACTGGGTCAAGGCAAGTGCCCTGGGGTACTGTCACTTCATTCATGCTGGCTAACACCATTGCATGCCAGGGAAGCAGGTTCATCGTTGCTGCCCCAGGTTTGTGTCCCTTCCCCTCCAGGTTTATTAAACAACAAACTGTCAGAAGATAATGCCAGGGAGGACAGTGGCCATGTGCCAGGTTGGTGTGCCAAGGAGAAGGACCTGCAGCATACAAGGGGGATGTAGGCTGTGTCAGGAAGTCTCCATGCATATTGCACTCCTCTTGTTGAGAGGGTCAGGCAGTGCTAGTGGGACTGCAATAACTTCCAGTCCAGTTCAAGGTCAGGAGCAAACCAATGACCTCTTTGTCTGTGATCTTGCCTTTTATTAGCAGGCAGCAACTAAGCAGTTGTTATTAAAGGTCTGTTGGGCACCATGAAGGGACTGGTGGCTGTGACGTTCTGATGAGAGTACAAATTTCAGTCTGCTTCTGTGAATTCCCCTTGGAAGGTGTTGGATGCAGCATGCTTTGGTTTCTGCCCTTCACCGTTCTGCACTGCTTCTCCTGGCTCTTCAGCAGCTCTCATAGAGTGATGTGGACTGTACTTCTCACAGTGAAAAAGTTCCAGCTGATTTCCACAGGATCAGGATTTAGCTCGATCTCATATGTACTCTACTCCAGGGACTAGAAGCTCCCTGCACCACCCTCCATGCACTGCAGTAGCACCAAGCTGGTTGGAATCTTGTTGCACTTGTCCCTGTAAATGCAGAGGGTGACAGAGAGGTTTCACACTGCGAGATGTGGGTGAGAATGGATTATCTGCAGAGCCTCCAGCTGTCCAAAGTTCATGAGTTTCCTGAATTGGTCTTACAAGATGTGGGGACCCCTGACCTAGCCAAGAGCAGTGAATGCTCAGACAATTCAGACAGCGCCTGGAGGCTGAGTCTGGGTGCTTAATGCTCCACAGCTGGAACACCTGGGCTCAGAGCTCTGCCCTCACTGCTGCTGAGAGGTGCAAGAGCCAGAGGAAATGTGAGTGTGTCTTATTTACTGTGTGCTGTTGAGCAATCTGTGAAGGAAATTTCCCCTGCTCAGTATCTCAAGCACCCTGAGACATTTCTATAGCAAGGACTGGCACTCATCTGCCTGTTTTCATCAAAGAAAAGCAGTGACCTGGTTTGGACAGCTTTGTCTCATCCTTCCCCATTGGTACCCAGGGTAAGGGGGAAAATCAGTAGCTGAGAATGAACCCACAGTTGCAATTGCATTCAGAAGGTGGTTTCACATCCCCACCTTCTGTAATGAAAACCTCTGTCATAAAATTAATCAGTGATTTCACACTTCCTGATGTACTATGAAAATGATTAGACACAGCAGCAGCTGGGGAGGTGATGGGACTCATTGAGGCTTTGCTCCTTCTAATAACATCATCTCTCTTTTATTTTTTTCTCTTTTCTGAACACACATTCATTGTTCATGGAAACTGACAAAGGACTTAAAATTGCAATATACCTACCAAACAAGTCCAACAAGGGAGCTGCCCTTGCAGCCTGTCCACCTGTCCATACCACATGGCAACAGCTCTGTCTCCTCAAGGCAGTAAAAAACTGTAAAACCACCAATAAAGTAAGGAGGAGGAAGCTGTCCATGCAAGGGCTAGATAAAAGGTGTTTTCTGGATTTTGTCTTTCTGAAGGCATGATGAAATAAGCATCATCTCATGGCCCCTATTGCATGCTTTTGTCACTGCTTGCTGTAACAGGGGTGGGATTCAAATTCTTACAGCATGTGAAGTGGAGGCTATGCCCTTCACCTCCCTTGGGAGCACAGTGGGTCTGTCACTGACCTGAGCCAAGGAGCTGCTGCCAGGCTTCTGAGGGTAGTAGGTGACAGGTGGCAGCCTGGATGCCTAGAGGCTTGGTGATCCATGGGATAGTGTGGGGCAGAGGGGAGATGCCAAGAGGAAGATGCTCTCCCAGCTAGTGGTTTATAAAAGGGGAGCGTTGGTCTTTTCCCCAGGGATGGCTGTGGCAGCTGATGGCTTTTCTTTCCCTAGCTCCCCTGCAGCAGTCACACCTCTGTCTCTGCCCTGTAGGACATGGAGCCACCCCTACACTCTCCTTCTCGTGAAAGTACTTGAGGGGGCTCTAGAAAGATGTTACATAGAATACCATAGGAATACAGCCACATAGAGTAAGTGAGGGCTCAGTCCATTTCTAGGTGCAGCTGAAACCAGTGAGATGATGGCAGTAGGGTCAGCAGCTGAAAGGGGAGTGCAGTGGCTCATAGCAGAACCAAATGAAAAGGAATCTAAGCACTGCAGGGTTTACTGGTCTTGCAGTGTGAGCAAAATCACGTAATGCTGGGGAAGGACGTTTCTTGTTAATGCTGCCACTCCTGGGATGCCATTTCCCTGGCCAAGTAAATACTGCTTCTGGAATAAACTGCATAATGAATGTGCTGAACCATATCTTCATCTTCTGGACATCATAGCAACAAAAGTCAAGCAATTAGCCCTTGTAATCGCTTTGGGAGATCAGTAATGCCCCCCTCCTTGCACTTGAGGAGTTGCCTGGTGCTGCTGAAGCTCCTGGAGTAAGCCAGGGCAGGTCTGGGACAAGCAGGTCCCTCCCATAGCTCTGGGACTTGCTAACCTACCGCAGGGAAATTTGTTAGCCAGGTAACAGTTTCCAAAATCCTGATTTCCCAGTTGTGAGCAATTAGGCAGGTGGAAGGAGAGGCTTGGAATTCCCAGTCTGTGGGAAGTACATGGTGTGTTAGGGCTCTAGGGTATGACAGTCAGTGCTGCCAGCTGGGTCTTTCTACTGTCAGCTTTGCCGAGTGATGCTGGGTCACTCCTGTTGTGTGTGGCTCAGGTGGCTGGTACAGTGGTGAGCCCTGACAAATCTCTTAGTGGCATGTGGAGATGAGGTGGGTTTTCTGCCTTGTTTCTGCTCCTGGCCTTTGGGATGTAGTTGGTAAACAGTGCTGTGAACAGCTTGTGTGACTAGGATTTCTGGAAGGTACCACTCTGTAGCTGCAAGATGGTCAGCAGTGCAAAAATGAATGTGAGAAACCACACAGACCAGAGTCTGTGCAAAATGGCCACAGCTTCCCTCTGCCAGGAGCACCCTGACAGCCAGAGATTGGCAGCCCAAGATTCTCCAGGCTGAAGTGCTTCAGCCATTCCAAGTTACTCCCCCTGTTATCTCCAAGCAAAGCTTGTTCTGTGCATTCTGGGACACAAATCAGTTATCAAGGGAGAGTTACTCCAAGTCTGGGGTTTATGTGAAGTGTTGGCAAAGAACGACAGCTGAACCCATGTCCCCACAGGAACAACATGAAGAGAGACTTCAAGAGTCCCTCTTTGAGTGTGTGGTGAGAGAAGCAAGGGCAAGAAATATATGTAGGTGGGAGACAGTGCACAGAACGGAACAGAGGAGAGGGCAGAGGCTGAATGTAGGACTCTGTACAAAGTACAGGACAAAATATACATTGTGTGTAGAAGAAACCCTTTTAAAAGAAACCCCAGGCTATGAAAGACCACCCTATTTTTTTGCACACAGCTGTGTCTTTCTCCACAAATTGACTTCTTTCTATCCGAATTCTTTTGGCTGCTGAGGGTGGGATCCTGTTGTTGGAGGAATCCTGTGGGACTCCTTCAGGTTGTGATGGCATGTCTAGGGCAGGTGGACTGTGTTCAGCAGGATCTAAGCATGTATAGGTATATAGATGTTCTAGGATGACCCTGCTTGAGCAGTGGGGTTGGACCAGATAACCCACTGTGATCCCTTCCAATCTGACCCATTCTATAATAGGTATATGTTGCATGTCCCAAAGTCCTTTTCTGGCTGTGCACTTTTTTGAAAACAAGAGATAATATTCTTGTAAATTCAACTTTTAGGAGAACCTGAATAAATTAATATTTAAAGGGATAACCAGTGTTTTATCATCCACTTAATCCCAAAACTTGACACACATCAGAAGGAGGATTTTGCAGCACAACTAGATATTTAAAGTCAAGTCTTCAGTGCTGAGGGAGGTGGCAGGCCTTGTGTGGTGTCATGATGACAGGCCTCTTCCCAGGGAACCTGTCTCTGTCTTACCACTATCATCAGAGAAGTCTGGGGTCAGACTTTGCACCAGAAGCACTCATCCCATATGTGTTTCCTGGATCCTGTCAGATCTGGACAGAAGCCACGGGTATCCTAGAGACGGATGCGTCTCTCTGTGCACAAGCTGCTCACTCCTTTAATTAAACTGCTAACTTTCATTAACAGCTGATCTTAATTTACTTTATAGTTCTTTTTCACACATACACCTTCCCCCCCCCTTTCAATTTTTATAAACCAGGATCGGATTCTCCTGGAGGGAAGCACAGCTCTCTTCTATAACTGCTCAGGGGGAAGAGACAATCTGGCACTCTTCACTTTGTCCCAGATTTGTAAAGGAAGAGACACTATTCCATAGGAGACTTTTTTTAAAAGTAGATCTCAGCTGTTTTGCTAAGAAAATTATCACACTGACCTTAGGGGAAATATAGAATTTTTGTCTTTATCCAGCATTTATTGTTACCCCCATTGAACAGTGCTATCGAGGTCTCTAGCTGTGCTATCTGGTAACATCCCCAATTGGGGACCTTCAGCTTTGGCATTTTGCATACTCAAAGTGGAGAGAAATCATAGTGTGAAGCCTTGTTTGCTAGCCTGCCAGAAGCTGTTGTGAGGTTAAGGGAGGGGCACCCTCAGCCACAGCAGCACTTGCCCACGAGCTGAGCACCCACGACCCCACTGCTTCTGAAGGTGGGTGGCTACAGGAGGGCTGTAGAAGAGTCTGAATTGTTGTGGAAGACCCTTAGGAACTGAAAGCAAATAGCATTACATGCTCCTGCTACTGGTGTGCTATCCACATAACCCCATAAAACATAACCCCAAATGCTTTTCATTGCAGCAGAGCTTTAACCTGTTAGCAAACATGCTGGCCAGGGAGTAACTTACCCAGACTGTAAAGGCACAGGATGCAGAAGGAAGGATTTGAAAGAGGTATAAGAAAACCAGCCTGTGTGCAATTCATGGCTGAAACACCAGCTACTGCTCTAGAATCACAGTGAATTGTCCTCTCCATGAAGTACTGGCTTAGTTTAAGAAACATGGATTTTTTTCTTTTCATGCAACTAGCCAGCACGTGGTGCAGGAAGCAGAAAAAAACCCACCTTGGTGCCAGTGTTTAACAGGGAAACCAGAGTAGTGGTGGTGCAATTGATTTTTGTCTTTGTTGGGTTTCAAAATCAATGAAATATGAACTTTTCCTATTGATTTTTTTGAATTCAAAATTATTTTGGGAAGCTGTTAAATGAATTGACAACTTTGTGAGCTAAATCCTCTTCTACGCTTTGTAGGACACGTGTGAGAACCCATCAGAATGTGCTGATGTTCTTACAAGCCTCTTGCCATGTTTACTATTTGTTGCTGTCTTCTGTCACACCAAACCTCTTCCTCTGAGGCCAGGTTCCTTGGTCCACAGTGAGAGTGGGGTAGGAGTAGATCCAACTCACCACTGTAATCTGAGTCTCATGTTCTTGTTCTACAAGTGAGAAAATGGGTGTATCTCTAGCAGTGTTGGTGCTGGTTGCTCATTAGTAGTCTCTGCAGTTGAAATGGCCTTTTTGAATGTGCCCCTTGTCCTGGCACATAGCCTGATGCTGTAAGCCCCAGAGTCCCATTGGTCCTTCCTGGAAAAAAAGTGCTCAAAAAACATATAACCTAGCTTGTAATAGAGTTGCTATTATGCTACTGCTCTAAGACAGCAAAAATAAGGAGAGTCTCAGAGCTCCTTAACTTGGGAAGGTCCCCCTGACTACCACCCAGGCATGGCAGTTAAAATGCTGAAAAAATCCCCTTTGAATGAGTCTTGTTTGCTGCCCTAGGACACACTGACATGCCAGGCCAAGCCCCCAGGGTGTTTGTCCTGAGCAGAGGGTATGCTCCACTACAGATGTCCATGTCTCTACAACCTGCAGTGGTCAATCTATAGACCATGGATTAACACAGGTTTTGAAGCCAATGCTAAAATGGAAAACTTTGGAATTAACATGTGTCCAGGATTCCTCCATGATCAAAATCTGGTTGTGGGGTGTACCCTCATTTTCCATTCAAGAAACTCAGGAAGATTCTTTGGAAGATGTCACTTCTCATCAGAAGTTTTCAAGGGTTTGACTTGCCCAGAACTTCCAGTGACTGGTTGCTATACTTAGGTTTTTTATTTTTTGAGGGTTTCTGCATGGTGTCTGAATGCTGCCTAAAGGTTCTTTAGGTCCGTGTTCCCTTGCACAGAAAACCCTTGACAAGCCCAGGCCAGGACACGTTTGTGGTATCAGTCACCTGCGTGTGGGTAGGTACTTTCTCTACATGTATTTTCTCTACATTACTCTGCAATCATTTGTGAAGATGACCACACAAAGAATTGCCCTTCCTTATAAGCTAAACCTAAAGGAAGGTGGCTGCTGACCTCAGGTGTAACCTCTTGAGAAGCTCTGCAATGCAACTAGAGGATCTTATTGCAACCTACAGCTGTGACAGACACATCTGTGAGTCAGAAAGTTTAAACCATAATTTGCTCCTTTCTGAGCAGTGTACAAAGGATACACAAAGAGTCCTTACCCATCTGTGGCAAGACCCCTGTCTGCTAGGACCTGTGGAGGAATCATGCCCTGGTTATGGGGAGGTGCCATGAAGAGTGCATGGACTGTCCCAGGTGTCCCATGACTTGTTTGATAAAAATGTGCACACTGTTGTGTGTGTAAAACCCAGCTTGGCTTTCAGAGCTCTAACCATGTTTGCAAAACTGGCTTTCCTGGGAGGAAAAAATAAAGAACAGAATTTTATATTTGAACTGGGCTCATTTGCTCTGTAATCATGGATAGGCTTGAAGCTGCCTTCTACATTGTGGCTCCTTTCCTCTTTTGCCTAGAAAGTAATTTTTTCTCAGATTTAAAACTTCATTTCAAGGCTCTGCAAATGCATCACACTAATAAAATGTCACATTATCTCATCCTTTCTGACACAAATGTGAGCAGGCACCTGATGAAAGCTGATGAGGGAGGAAAAGCAAAGCTATGGAAAAATAGCCCAAAATACAACACAGGTTCACCAAGATCAGATCTTGAATGAGAGAAGGGGTCTGTGCTAGGCCTTTTCATACAAACTTGAGGTCAGGAGCAGTCAGTCTGCTTGTATTCAATGAAAAAGGGCTGATATGGTGTTTGTTTCTTTCTTACATCTAGTCTAAATCAAATTCTTGGGTCATTAGGCCAAGGGCCAAAAGATTGCAGGAGCACAGCAATAGTGGGAGCAATTCCTAAAGTCTTGCTCAGCTAGAAATTTTTCAAGGAGGACCCAAACTTACAGCTCATCGTGTCTGCCATAATAAAACAATCATATGGCCCTATCCACTGGAAATTTTGGATGGTAAGTGTGTGAAATTCTTATCTGTATGTGTGAAGTGCATAGCTGGTGAATGAAGAGTAAAGAACAGGTCCTTTCAGACTCAGCTAACACACTCCCAGAGTTTCCTCTGGAACTTGTAGGACACTGGCAGGTTTTTATGTCAATAGATGCTGTTGGCCTGGCAGAGCAAGTCAATGCCTGTTATGCACATTGTCTTTAACAACAGCACTGCTGTTGAGTACATTCTGCTGTCAGCATCTTTATTATCAGCATGGTTGCCAGCAGAAGGCTGAAGTCATGGGATGTTGAATCTATGGATTAAGTTAAAAAAATCTTCTCTAGTTATAGGCAGACAAGGAAAGGAAGAGCAAAGCCTCCATTTCTTGTTATGCTTCAAATCTCAAGAGCTTGGAGGCAGGTTTGAGAGAAGCATTAAGGTCCTCATTTTTTCCCACAAGAGAAAAGTCCCCACAATTTTATGAAGAACTTCTTTACTGTGCAGGCAACTGATCATTGGATCAGTTGCCCAGAGAGTTTGTGGAGATATCCAAAAACTGTCTGTACTCTGTCCTGAGTAACTTGCTCTAGAGGACCTGTCTGAGCAGGGAGGTTTGACCAGATGACCTCCAGTGGTCCATTCTAACCCCACCCTACCCATTCTGTGTTCTTTTAACGTATTGCTGTTTGGTAGAATTGCAGTGCTTTTGGGTTAGAATTGTACAATAGTTTAAGTTGGAAGGGATCTTTTAAAGGTCAGCTAGTTCCAGCCCTTTGCAATCAGCAAGGACATCTTCAACTAGATCAGATTGCTCAGAGCTCCATCCAACCTGACCTTTAACATTTTCAGGTATGGGATGCCTACCATCTCTCTGGGCAACCTGGGCCAGTATTTCACCAACCTCTTTGTAAAAAACTTCTTTCTTATATCTAATCTAATCTGCCCTCTGTCAGTTAAAAACCATTAGCTCTGGTCCTTAGTGAGGTAACACTTGAAACATCAAGCAATCTTGGTAGTCATTAAAAACTAATATCCATGCTTGTTTAGTGAGATTGTGCTAAACAGCCCAGGAATTTGAACACCCTGTATTTTAATTGTCAAAGCTAATATAAACAAGAAGTGGTTGGTTTTCTTGTGAAGTTTGGGGTTTTTTTTTTAAATTTTAAATAGTATTTTTATATAAACAGTTTGGTTGCTTTCATCTCAGGTTAGTACTTTGCAAGCACACCTTTCAGACTAAGGAGATAAAAAAATTCATGTACTCCCTCTTGCGATGAAAAATTTCTGCCTGAGCTGAGCAACATAAGATCAGGCCCATATGGAAGGGAAGGAAAGAGGGAAATGCCCGGGAGCATTTCTTAAATGTATTAGGCATGATTTTATGTACTGGGATGAGGTGAAATGAAACATCTGTGTACCATAAAGAGCTCTGTCTGTCTTTAGTTATTGTCAACTGTAAATTTGTGTATTGCCCCCAGGGCTTGCTCCTGCTGACGAGCATTTTGTACTGCAGTTCCTCAGCTCCAAACCCACTCTTGCTGAGCCTTAAACACAAGCAGTTGTTTGGAACTGTCTGATGATGAGCTGTGGGTTGGGAGAGTTTCCCTGTGCCAACTGGGGCGGTTTCCTTTGCTTGGTGGAGGTGACTGGAGAGCTGCCACCCTTGGGGGCTGTCCTCCCTGGCAGGGGTGTGAGGTTTGGAGGTGGCCACCTGGAGATCGGGTGACACTGGCCAGTGCCAGAGTCCCTGCATCCACACAGTCTTGGGTTTCAGCCAGTGATGCTGTGCTGTTGATTTTATGTGTTCATGTCAGTAAGGGTTCTTCTGCAGCTCGGGTGAGACTGCCGGGCACTTAAATGCCACGGGCCACACATGCACATGTGCCTGTGTTCCCCCAAGCACTGGGAAGCCCTTCCCCTGTCTGACATCACACAGGAGCATCATTCAGGGTTGCAGCCCTGTGCAGGGCTGGCCAGCACCCTGAGGTAAGGCACTTCCACATATGTTGGATCTTGCCATGTCTCCTGGCCTATGTGCATCCCATGCCATGTTCCTACCTGGTAAGCTGCTTTGCTGGGTTATTTGAGGACACCAGGAGTGGCAGGTGGCATTTGGGGAGATAAAAGGCTGAGTCTGGGACCCACAAGGTGTTCTGCCACTGTCTTTTGTACTGCCGTCTTGTACTTACTTGCAACTCTGTCCCCTCGTGGCCTCCTCCTGCTGTCCATCCATCCTGGACTTCCATGCCCTGCTCTAACTAATAACAGTGAGTAGCCAGACCAGAATGGATAATTGCTCTTCCAGGTCTCTGGATCTCTTCTGTGCTTAGGTGTGGGGCCAGGGGCTGCTCTTATTATGGAGCCATAACTAGAATGTACCAGCTGACTTTCAGGGCCTTAGTGGTCTGTGCTGTCCTGCAGGGGACCACAGCCCATTTGCAGCTTTTCCTACCCACTTGTGGCAGCATGAAGCCCGTGCAACTCTCTAACATGTCACCCTTCCAATAACTGTTCTGCCCTTTCCTCCTCCATCTTTGTATGTCTGCTGCCTGTGCCTGGCTGAGGTAAAAGTTCTTGCCCAGCGCAGGACTCGGGCTCAGGTTTCTTGTGGCAGTTTATTCAGCTGCTTTTAACAGAGATGGTTTGCACTTGCACATGTGCTTGGGTCTCACCAGAAAGCTTCTGGGCCTTCATCACCTCGGGGGACATGGGAAGTCACTGGGGACAAACAGACTGGGGACAGCTTCTCTCTGGAGGATGAAACAGACCATTCTTTGGCAGGTTAGCCCAGTGTCAGGGATTGTTGCCATGTAGCACCTGGGTTTTAAAGAAGTGAGAAGCCATTCCTGAAGGTAAATCTCCTGGAGGCACATGTCTGCCCATAGCTGCTGGGGCAAAAACAGAGGGATCCTAAGGGGAGGCAAATGTGTGGAAATACTATGATGTGTCTTGTGTGAGGCATAAATAAATGTACTGCTTTGTTCCATGGTCCTGGAAACCAGCCCCCAGCAGTCTTCTGCCAAAGTCAAATAGCAACTTTGAAGGCAATGGTATATTTTTAACCTTAAAATGACTTTCTGTCTCACAACTTGTTATTTGACTTTGGTTAAAAAAAATAACTGGGTAGTTTCTGCAAGCACAAATGAAAGCATGCAGCTTCTAATGGATACCAGGACCAGCTCTGGCTGTGTAATTATATTGCCTGTATTTAATCTCTCAGAAGTGTTTAGCAGATGCTTTAAATTTCAGATATGCAATCAATACCTTTATTTTCTGAGGCTCAACTACCATGTTATTCCCCTCCCTTGCTTGAAATACACAAAGTCAAGTCAATATACTTGGATGGTACAGGAGTGATCCCCGCTCAGTCAGTGTATATCTCTATCTGTATATACCGAAGGAGACCTCGTAGAGGTGTATGTGCGCCTGTTACATGCAAGACGTGCTCTGCCTTTATTTATTTTGGAAAGGGTTTGCCTTGGTTTCACCGTGCCTCGCTTTAAACGATCCGAAAATCCCCCCCCTGGATTCAGAGGAATAAATATGCATGGCTTGTAATTCTGTTGCAGCGCTCGCTCCCAGCTGATAGGTGACGTGGAGTTTGGAGGCTCGCAGATTGGCTTTTTGATTTGGCTTCTTGCTGCAGTTGTGCAAACCTCGCTGGCTCCCAGAAATCAGGCTCAGCGCTTTGCCGTGCACCGTAATGCTAGGAAACCTGCACCGAGCCCCGATGGTGTGAGCGCGGGAGCGGGGGAAGCCCAGCAGATTCAGTGGCAATCTGGGGTACAATCCATTTTCTCTTCCCCCCTCCCTCGACCCCCATTCATCTCCGTCCTCCTCGCCCTCCTTCTTTGCCAGATCTCCCTTCCCTCCCCAAACTCCACCGCACGGAGCTGAAGATCAAGGCTGGTGGATTTATCAACATTTTACCTCCACCCCCACCCCCTTTTCCAGATGCACCTCCCCGCTCTCCCTGACAGCTGCAAAAGGGAGCACAGGTTTTGTAGCGAGCGAGGCAACTTGGACTGACATGCAAAGGCGAACCCCCCCGTACCCGCACACACCGTCGGTGAATCACCGGGAGATGCGATGAGCTCCCTTTAGGAACCGGAAGGATTTGTGTTGGGGAGCCAGTGGAGCCCCCCCTCCCCATCCCCCCAGCCCGACCCTCCAGAAAAAAAGTCAGGAAAGCCGCCAGAAAGGGTAAGTAAGGGGGTGCCACCCCCGCTCCGTGGGAGACGCGAGGCCGGCGGGCAGGTGTCCTGCCGCCGATCGGGGCTCCATGCCTTGCACGGGAATGGCCGTGGAGCGGGGGGTGTTGGGGGCTGGGGGGACGAGAGCTCTTTGCAGGCTCATCTCCCGGGATAGCGGGGGCGATTAGCGTTGCCCAGGCGCTGGGAGCTCGCTTCATTCGCGCTGTCTCCCCGGCGCCGTGGCGGCTCCGTGCCCGTTTGTGTGTGTGTGAGGGGGGTGCGTGTGCGTGTGTGTGTGTGTGTGTGTGTGTGCGCTGCGGAGGGAGGGCTCTGCCTACGGCGCGGAGCGGGCGCTGCGGGGTGGATGCGCGCCGGGGAGGGGGCGCCGGGCCGGGCCGGGCGCTGCGGGGCCGGGGCCTGCCGGAGCGGGCTCCGGCGGGGCGGGCGCGGCAGGAGCTGCCCGGTCCCGCGGCACCGCGCGCGGCCGCCCCGGGATCCCTCCCGCCGCCGGGCGGGGGTGCCCCGGTTCGGCGGCGCGGCGCGGCCCGCAGGGATGCCGGGGAGCCCGGGGGGGGGTGGCTCTGCCCGGGGCTGCCAGGCGGGGGAAGCGGCTCTCATGCAGTGCTATAAATTTCCTTTTTTAAAATACACACCCCCCCACCCCCCCCCCTTTAAATTTTCTTTTTATTTTATATTTTTCTTCCGCCGGGAGAGGCCGGGCCGTGCCATCCCCGGCCGTGGGGCGGGGGCGCCGGGGCTGCCGTCCTGGGCAGCTGTCGCGCTCCGTCCGCCGGGGCCGGCTTGTTTACCCCGGGTGTCAAATATAGCTGCTGCGCCAGGCGCTGCCCTAAATAGGGCACGGGGCCGCCGGCAGGCCCGCAGCCCCCCATGGCAGGGAGACAGGAACTCTACACACACACATGCACACGCATGAGAGCTGACCTAAATGTGGGCTGGTTTTATACTCTGCCTCTCTCCCAACCTTGCTTCAGGGCTTTATGTATTTTCACCTGTGTCCAAAGTATCAATCACCCTGGCTGAGAGATGAAACCATTGCAGCTGGTTTGGGGGTTTTTTTACTGTTACTCTAAAACGTGAGGCCATGGCTTTTTGCCCCTCTGCCCCTCCAACGGAACTGTAGTTTAATGGTTGGGTTCCTGACTTCTTGGGTTGTTCCTTGGCTTGTTCTGGGGATTTTACCCAAAAAAAATCTGTTTCAGATATAGGGGGAAATGCTGGAGGGACAGTCAGGGTGAGAAGGGATGCCTTACACACATCTCCCCTCTCTTCATGCTTGTATGTATATCCCTTTAATTCCACAGATCTCTTTATAAAGCAAAAGGGTGATTTTGTTCAGCTGGGGTTTATTTTATTTTTTTTTCTGGAGACAGCAGGGCTGAAATACTTAGGTAACAGTCAGTAGCACCTTCCCATTCAGTAGCACTCATGAGACTGGTGGCAGGCCCAGCACAGCAGAGCTGGCTTTGGGGGACACAAGACACAGAGGCCTTGAAGGTGCTCTGTAGATTCAGTGCAGCGGGGAGAGGCATCACTGCCCCGTGGCGCAGGCATTTCTAGGGAGTCCCTAATCCTGCTCCATCCACTGCTGTTGAAAGCCTTTGTTTACCCTGATCATGGTTTAGCTGAGAAAGTCACGTTTGGTGCTCATGTTCGTGCTTCTGTGTTCAGCTGGAACGAGACTTGCTTCCTGAATAGAAGTAGTGATGTTGGAAAAGAGCATGTCCAGCCACTGCTGAGGGCTGGCTGGGGAGGAGCGGGAGCAGCCCAGGAGCCCTCAGTTCTGCCGTGAGTGTGCAGCATGAGGCAAATTGGCTACCCCATGTGTCGTAAATAGAAGGGTGTAGCATCAACCGGTGTGGGGAAGGAGACTGATGGGTATAGAGAGCCTTAGGCAGAAGGTGCAGTGCACCAATCTGGTTTCTTTCCCTTAAAGCCAAATATGAGTTCTGCTCTAATAAGTGGGTAGTTTAAGCATTGCTCGAATGCCCAAGGTAGGACAGACTGTAGTAATCCCACTGCTGAGGTCTTAAGTGAGGGCAATGTAAATTTGAGTAAGCTTCTGGTCTTTTGCATACCCCCAGTGTGCTGCTAGGCATGTTTCAGGTCCCAGGTCTCATTTGTATCATTAATGGTATTTTTCTTCCTGGGTGGGGATTTGTTAAGGATAGGATTACAATAACTAGTGGGTAACAGGGTGTGAGAGGGAAGGCAGGTGTATAGCCATCCTAACAGCTCTCTGCACTGCACTTGTTTTTGCACTGCTCTTGCTCTGCAAAGCTGCCACCTGACAGGATGGCACCTGGGATGGCAGATGCCATCATCAGGTGAGATAGTCCTTTCCACTGTCCTGGGCAGTGTGGGAAGCAGTCTTCAACACCAGCACCCAGAACAGGAGAGCACATGTGAAGCAGTGCCAAGCACAGTCTGGGTCATGCACTGTTCTGTGTTCCATAGGCTGTTGCTGGGCCAGTGTAGGCAGGAGCTGCCCTGTCTGATCCAGTCAGACCAGAGCACACTGTGTTGTTGAGCGTCATGGGCAGTTGTGCTGCATGGCAGTCCTAGGATGCTCAAGGCACTGCTGCTCAGCTTGGCTGGCTTGGAGGAAGGAAAGAGGTACCCACAGATGATTCCACCCTTCTGCTGCTTCTGCTTTCCTCTGAAACTGGGGGGTTTGAAGTCAGAGGAGACTGGTCTGAGTTTGGCAGATGCTATGGCGTTGCAGGTTGGACAGGGAGAGAGATTGCTAAGGGCCTAGGCTGACCTGCTGCTGTGTTGTGCCTGATCTCTTATTTTTGAAGGGTCTTTCCTGTGAGAGGCATCCTCTATCCCCAAAGCAGGGCAAGGCCACGACAGCGTGTGTCAGCACTTTTATTAGAAACCAAGTGAAGATGTATTCCCTTTGCCAATATTTTCAAGTGAAGCACCATACAGATAAATGGTCTGTCTGTCAGGGTTTTGTTTGCTTGTTTTAAACAAACAGCATCAGTCTCCTCCCCTAAGCTTCCCCAATGACCAAGTGGCGTTGACAAATAGTTCCTTGTTCTTTGTTGCTGTCATGTTTCAGATGCCTTTCATGTGCTTCACAGTTAAAAAGATGGCTTTGATTGCTGGCCAATTTTTTTTATAAACCAGGCAGTAATATCTAATTCTATATTTAAAAAGAAAGTGAAGGAAATTAAATTACAATGACAAAAACATCTTCTTAATATGGGAAAAAAGTCTCTGAAGCCAGGAAATTGATAGTTGTGATGCTCTATCTCCAACACCCACTGTGTTGAGGTATTGTGGCACAGATTAATGCTATTGTCGATTTCCTGTTTAGATAATGGTAACTCCTAAAGGCATCAGCCTGGTTGGGAGCCCATGTTTCCAAGCACCATACAGATGTCTAGTAAATTACAGTCTTTGTCCTGAAGAGTCTCATGCATTGAGAGATACATGAGATGATAAACTGTTCTTGGGGAACCTTTAGAACACCTGTGTTGCTGAGCTTGTGGTCCTGAATATGCTGATTGCAGTGACATGGGGCTGTGGGCTTTGGGGCTAAAGAGGAGCTCCAGGTCATGTCCCTGTTTACCTGCAAAATGAGATCCAGGAACCACCTGAAGTCTCCTGCAGCTTCAGTGGGCTTCTAGGCTGCTTGAGGACTAACATGGTGTGGACTGTAGCTGGTTTCTCTTATTCCCCTCTGCCTTAATGCTTTAAGCTGCAAGCTGTGGTTGAGGGCCGTCACAGATGCGAGCACATGAATTTCAGCATGATGGCCTCCCAACCTCCCCACAAGGCACTTCTGTCACAGGGTTTTGCAGGAATAACAAAGCATGAGGTGGCAGGGATGTGTCATGCCACTCTGAAGGTAGCACCACCACCCCATCTTGGCAGTGTCACAATGAGACCCAGGTGCCATTGTTCCTGCAGCACAGCATCATAAAGTAATTAGTTCGCCCCATAAGACACATTTATAAATAGGTGGTGATCATGCCCCCATGCTCCTTCAACTCTTGATTTTGTGGTAATTCTGTCTTTAAATCTGCTTGCCAGAGCCTTTGATCTCACAGCTGAGCTGTCATTGATGTCTCTGACAGTTGACATCATGGGAGAGAAGGGAGCTTAGGGCTCTTAACATTTCTTTTATGATAGCTTGTTTTCTAACGAAACACTCCAATGAGGATTTTCCATCATAATAAAACAGGGAGCTCTTCCAGAGCACTCAGATTTAGGGAGAAGCTTCTGTTTCCATTCACTAGCAGATTATTTCAAGGCTACAAAACGGAGCTTGCTCTGTATGCTGCCTTCCTGTACTCTGCTGTCTTTTTACCTAAGCCTCCTAACTCAGGACAGCAGCAGAGACAGCCAGGTCAAGAGCAATCAGAAATACTAAATATCCTATGCTGCTGGGCATGTTTTGCAACCAGTGAGGTGCCAAAGAGTTTTAGGAACTATAGACAGATGAGACTGCATTGCCATTGCTTTCGTCTCCCCCCTCCTAGGCTGGTACTTGGAGGCTGTCTCAAAGCAAACAGCAGCATCACAGAATACACTTTTAATCAAAAGAAGTGTAGTGATGCAGGGATGTACCTGCGACAGGGCACTTAGATCTGACTGCTGAGGTTGTGTTGAAGGTGACATGTCCAGGAGTGAACGTGGGACTCCAGTGCCGACACCACAAGGTGCCCTGCCAGTGTGTTCATATGCTGCATGCTGGTGAAAGCTGGTTTCCATCCCCAGAGTAGGGGCAGAAGCAGGTCTAGGTTAGAGCATGTCTGCACCTTGCTCTGCAGTCAGACTGCAGCTCACTCTGGAAGTGTCCTAGCTCCCCTCGATGTGAGTAGTGCTAGGAGACAGTCTGTCACCAGAGTCCAGGCAGGCTGTGAAATCACCACTGCCCCAGAGCCACAGCTCCCCACACACAAATTAGTGAAGGCAGCACTGCCTCTGCCATGCACAGGTGAGGGTACCTGGAATAATGCTCTCTGTGAAGTACCTGTCCTTTTGCTCTCCGTACTGTTTACTGTCAGGAAAATTTGTCTTGGGTGATTAAGATGTGGATGTCTTGGTTTACCAACTTGGGGGAGGCCTTCCTTGTTGGGAAGCAGTATCTTGATGTTGAGCTTCAAGTTCACCTTAATAAGCACCTTTATCCTCTTCTCTGGTTTTGTTTGGGATTATGCAGTGACTCTTGAACACACATGTTAGTTGGGAAAAGTGGAGACAGAGGTATGTCTCTGCCCTTGCGTTGCAGGACAAGGCTGTTCCATGGTCCAGGAGGTGTTACAGGATTCACTGCTGCAAGAGGCAAACCTGCCTCTGCCCATACAGCTAATGCACTTAGCAATAAACTTTGGTACACTTGTCATCTGGATCTTGTTTTCTACGGCTTTCCCACCCTGGCTGCTTGTTTCTGCTCCTGTCCCACCCTCCCACCCCTGCAGGATACTGGCACAGTGGCACGTGTGCCCAGGTGGTGGGTTCTGCTTGCTTTTCTGCCAGACAGATTCCTGGTTCTTATTCATGCCCCAGCCATTCAAACAGTTCTGCCAATAAAAAGGAGAAAGCTAGAGCACAGTGGTAACAAATGACCAGAGGTGGAAAATGTTCAGGTTGGGTTAAGAAGCCCTGCTTCCACCTGTGAAGCTTCTGCCTGAATTGCCTGCAGCAGTTAAGGCTGGAGTTGGTTCAGCCTTGAAGTCTGTGCTTGATGAAATGGATAGTACTGAATGCAAATTAGTTGCAAAGAATCTAGGAGTGATGGGGTCTGCAAAACACTTCTTAAGCTATTAAGAGACACAAAAAAGCAGGATAAAAAATACAAAATAATTTTTAATACAAACTCTTCTCAAGAAACATGCACAGGGGTTGATCCTGATTTAAAAAAAATAAAAATCAGAGAGTCTAGGCCAAGCTATTTCTCAGATGCAACATGCCAAATGGACTCAGGATTTTCAAGAAGGGAATAAAAATGGGAACTTCCCCTCTGCTCTCAATTCTTTCAAGTCCCTTGAAAGCTTCACACTAGCACTCAGCACTTCATCAACAGCAATCTCTCCATGTTGAAGCCTCCAGACTGCATTCCCTGGCAGTGCAAGTGGGAGCAGTGCCAACTGTTTTATTAGGTTTGCACCCACGAAACCCACTAGCAAGGGAGGACCTGACTCTTTGTCCTGGTGGGACCGGGGCGGGCTCAGTTTGTGCTGCTGCCGTGTTCTTGCCGTGGGTTCTGAACTTGGCCAGTGTGAGTCCTGGGGAGGCTGCTGGCCTCGGTGCTCACCAGGGCTCCCTGTGAGGACCCAGGGACCAGAGTGAGGTGGAGCTCTCAGTGGAGTTGTCTTCGAGGTGTGAGGCAAGGTGGGTCTCTGTGTACTTTTCCTTTGTGAAGGATTCTGATGAGGGATAACGACTTCCTGCTGCTTCTGTTTTGGCAGCCCCTAGACAAGAATGAGCCTTTCAAAGCATGCGTCATAGGAGGCAAGCAGAGGGAATGCTGCTGGAGTTAACCATGATGGGGTGTTCTCCTGTATGAGCGTTTTGGAGATGGGTGGACTAGACATTGGCCTCACATAAATTACCACCCACTCTGACTCTTTAAGCCTCATTTTTTCCTTTCCTTTTAACCTTCCAGAGTAGTTTCAGGTTCACTTCTTCTAGTAAATGTTTCCTCTTCTCTTAACTTAAATAATCCATCTCCCCAAAGCTGACCTGACAGATGTTTCCCCTGCAGTGACCCTGCACACACAGCACACTTCATGAAACCCTGGCTTCCATGGGGAAATGCAGCACCAGCAGTGACCCTGCTGGTGTCCCAGCTAAAAATAAAGCCTGTCCCTCCTGGCAGTGTTGGGGTTTGCTTTTAAGTAGGTAGGCAGTTTTACCCATTGGCTGCAATGTGCTCTTGTGCCAGGCAGAAGGCACAGCTTAACCTTCAGAGCATGATGGAGCTGCCTCCCCTCTGGGGAATCACACCAGGAGACTGAAGGTGAGAAGATGCTCCGCTGCACTTGGTGCACCTACGTCACTCCCAAAAATCTGCTGGCTTGCCTGCTGCCTGTCTAGATCCGTTTCTTTGCTGTTTGTGCATCCCAGTGAGTCACAAACACCCCTCCTTCCCCCAGCTGTGGCCTTTTCCCGTGTCTGCTTTTCCTTCTTAAACATATGGATTTCTTCATGATGCTCAGTAACTGCCCCAACTCCTGACTTCCCTCAAAAACTCCATGCTTTCTAGCTTCCCAATGTTCTAACAGCATCGAGCTTCTTTTGGCTTGGTTGACCACCTCTATCCCTCAGACCAAAGCTAATTTCCCAGCAAAGGCTGAGGGAGGGGACATGGGAGTTATGTTGGGTTGTGCAGTATTCCAGCAACCGCATCTACTTACTGTTGAAAAGAGAACACAAAGAGGTGGTCTGGTCATAATTTGCAAGTATCTGTATGGGAGCCAGCAGCTACTAGGTACGGTGCTCTTGGTGCCATCGACCCAGATAAAGGGACAGTGGTCTTGGTAGCTGGGTTTGGGAAAGACCACAAGGGTGCTGTGGGAGGAGGGGTCAGGGGGATGATCCAGAAGTGTTTCTGTGTCTGCAGGGTGGAGGGTTGTTTTGATACAAGTCTCAAATTCACTGAATACCCATTTTATTAATTTGTCTGCTCGTGGAACTCCCATTGCAAAATGGATTAATTTCAAGGCTTTGTTTGTCTTGAAAAGTGACCATCATTTTGCCAAAGGTCTTTTGTGCTTGTTATTTTACTGTTTGTGTCATTGACCTGAATGTAACACTAACGGTTGGGATAACCAACACTCTGCCTGGGATAATGCTCTTCCTATCCCGCTGCTCCTCTCTTGTTGGTGTTGGGGGACTCTTGCTTCTGTCTTGGCAAAGCGTTTGCCTGTGACTTGTGACAGGTTTCCCAGATGACAGGAGTTGCTGTCCTGAGCAATGTCAGTAAGAGCTGGGTTCAGGACATCACCATTGAAGTATGGCTGGGCAGGAGAGGCTTTCTGGGCTGAGGCAGGAGGGGTAGGGAGTGGGTGTTGAGTAAGGGTGTGAAAACAGGCTGTTTATTCCTGCCTCAGCTGTTGCTCAAGTAAGTCCTTCACTGAATCTTGCAGCGAGAGCAGGATCCTGCAATTTTATTGCTGTAGCAGGGTCTTAGGAGAGATTTGCACTTGAAAGCAAGTTAAACGCATCTCAGTTTTAATCTTCTCTTTGCAGAAAAGGATGAAAAAAATAATTCCTGCTGTCCCTGAAAGGGACTCAAACTTCTGACTAAAACTGATGGAGATATGGGACTACGAGGATCCATACTGGAGGCTGTGGCCTTCAGTGGCAGGATAGAAGCTGTCCTCTCTTTTTGCCCTGGTGGCTTGAATAGATTATACAGCGAGTGCTGCATGGCATGAGTATGTTATCCAAGCACACACATTAAACCGGTGACTCCTGTCATTTGACCTCCAGGGTGAGGCACTTCTCGTGCTGATCCAAGGTGACACTGTGCACATGGTGGAGGGGAGACACTCCAAGCCTTGTGTGCTGCAGTCTGGGATTGTGGGGAGAAGGAGAATTTTCTCCTTCTCTTGTCTGGTTTCATTGCATTTGGCTGAAGTGGTCATCTCCCATGACTCAGCTGCTGCTCCTGTTGGCAGGACTAGTTGTAGCAGATTTGGGGCCAGCATGGAATATTGGGAGGAGGGAGGAACCAGGGCAGGATGGACAGGAATATAGTTGTATGGAGGAAGTAGGAAGATGCCACCCAGCTGCTGTGTGTGATGTGGGTTGTGAAGAAGAAATAGATGAAGTTTTCCTTTTGGAGGTTTTTCTGTTGTATGAAATGTTGCCAAAGTTCCTCAGGCATCTCTTTCAATAGAGTAAGCTGGCTCTGCTGACTTGGGCTCACTGGACCTATGCTGATTTACGCCAGAGAAAATCTGGTCCTCAGTGCTTTGTCTCTCTTCTCTCTTGCCAGCCCTCTTCTGATGGTATGCAGATTGACTAGGCTGGAATAATAGTTGTAATGTTTGAGATGACTTTGTGTAAAAACAGGCTTTTGGAGAGGAGGGTCAAGGGGAGGAAGCTGGTGAAAGTAAGTGGTCTGAATACCAGGAGAATGCTGTCTCTTCACTTTGGAGATAAACAGCAATATGATTATTATATATGTTGCTAGAAAATTCTTCTGATGCATGATGTCCTGCATCCAATTTTCAAATGTTCTGCACTGGTATCTAAGTTAAGACTTGCTGACTGCTGGAAACTGGGAGAGTATCATTGCTGGTGTGTTTGAAATGACAGGGGAGAAGTACCCTCCTTTTCAAACAAAGTGCTTTGTTGTATGCACTACCCCCAAGCTGGCAAATGCATATAGGTTATCTTGATTTTTTTTTGAGTCTTCTTAATGGACCGAGTCATGTATTTACCTGGCTTAGCCCTATGACATCTGAGTATGGAAAATGCCTGATCCTCTTGGTAGGAATCAAGAAATAAACTCATGTCTTTCTTTGGATAAAACAGCAGTAGCCTCTCATAGTCATCTGTTTGATTTTCTGCAGGAATTTTAAATCATGTTTAGGTGTCCAATAGAAAACATCTGTGATTTCAGTGGGTTCCAGGTGTCCAAATGGGTTAAAAGGAGCTGCTCCATTAAACTTCTAACCACCCTTCGAAATGTAGTCCTTTGCAACTTCAGGGGAATATCTGAGGCACACATAGGAGACTATGGATGAGGCACAGGAAGAAGTTAGTGAGGCTGTAGTGGTGAGAAAGAAGATGTGGGTATTGAGAGTGTCTAGCTCCAGACAATATTTCAGATTACCTGCTCTTGGCAGGACAGAGCGGGGCAGCCAGCCAGCGAGGGCAGACCTGCAGTTGGAATACAAACTGAAAGGAAAAAGGTGAATCAACCTGTCTGGTAAATCTGTAGTGAAGAACAAATTTCTGTCTGTCTTTGCCGTAGAGATCAGAGTGGCATATGGCTTCATACAGCCCACAGGGAAAGCCGTCAGAGGGTGGGGAGAGAAGAAATGGAGATGGGGCAGCAGATAGCCTGGAGACTGCTGCCACTTACTGTAATTGCCGTAGCAGCTCAGCTTCCACTGTTTGTTGTCCATGTCATCTCTGCAATTACCATATGGTAAATATGACTCGAGTCTCTAGCAAATAACAGAGCTAATATTAAAAGCGAATCTGTAAACAGCTAGTGCATAAATGAACAAAGAGCAATAAACAGCCTGGACTTATGAAGAATGAATTAATCATGGTGGATGCGAGGGCTTATTTTTTAAAGCAGTTGCAGAATTAGCAGCTGAAAAAACACCAAAGGATTAAGATATCTAAATTGTCAATAAGAGAGACGTGGAGATATATGGCAGTAAAAGGTGAGGGTGCTGTGTGGAATCTTATTTGATAACTGTATTCAAATTGAGTGAATTTACAGGTTTTGGCACCTTCCAAGTGAAGTGGGAGGTATTTTGAGGATAACCCCTAGCTCAGTGCATTTTTCATGCCTCCTGCTGTGCTCAGATCTGCAGAAGCAGTGGGTGTGTTACAGTGTATTTCCCTCATCTCAGCTGGAGACCTTGACTTTTAGGTTGAAACTCTGGAAATCTCTGCTTTCGTTCTGCACGTGGCAGCCAGCACTGTGCTCCTTGTGCCAGCCCCACTGTGCTGGGAGTGCTCAGCAAACAGGTGGAGAGACCTTAAAAAGTGAGCAACACAATGAGTTTCTGTATATCAATCTTGATTTAACCTCTGTAACAGTCCAGTATCTCATGAAAACCTGCTGTACAGCAGAGCTGAGAGGCAAGTTTTCACTGCCCAGGCACAGCTTTCCTCCTCCAAAGAGGGCAGATCAGCTGCTGGTTTTGGTGGGAGCAGGCACCGAGCTACGACTCTCCTAGATACCTGTCTTCTTCTGACTGACTCGAAGATGGAGAATCAAGAGGAGATGAAGATAAATGATTAAAGGGCAGCCTGGGCTAATTTATAAAGACTAAAATAAATTTGTGTGCTTTGGCCAAAGAAAAGCTGTGGAGGAGAACAGCTATTTACAAGTATCTGAAGCATGTAAATCTCAGACAGGGAGGAGAATGGTTGAGAGTGCTCCAAGGACATGATAATGAGAACTAGCGGCATAAATTTTCTTAATTTTATCCTAAATATAAGGAAGACGGCTAAAGCCTCCAAGATAAATTACATCATGGTGGAGTCTCTATGGGAAGTTGTGGAAATGCCATCACTTGGATAATTTAAAACTCAGCTGGACAAAGTACTAGGAAATAATGGTCACAAGGGGAACAATGCAATGGGAGTCCCTGAGGCATGAACCAGGCAACTCTTCTGTCTCTGGTCTAGCTAACTCTGTAATAAGTGAGATCTCTGCTAATTAGGCTGAGGGCTTTTCCCATCTAATATGACAAACAACCACCACTTGTTTTTGCTGCAGTAGTAAAGAAGCTTTCTGAAGTGTAACCTTCTTCTCCTCTCCCCTCACAGTTTTCTGCCCAGTCTCCCACTTCCCCATTTGCTGCTTCTGCCTCCATTGACTTCTTAAATATTTTCTTTCTTACTGAGCCAGAAATGGGCCCTTCTGAACAGACTTGTGGAGGGCTTATCATTTCTCTTGTGTGTGATGTGGCATTTTTGGTAAAAACATTTTTTGTTGGCTGCATATAGACAAAAAAGCAATACATTTTGTTTTTATTTTTCCTTGAAGGAGAAGTTAAGAAATAAACAGGCTGTTCCAGAGGATGGGAACAGTGTGTGCCCCAGCTCCTGGGATTAGCACTCAGCATGGCTTGCTGGTGGCTGCCCCAAGAGCCCGTGAGCCAGGCAAGGAAGGGCTTCCTGCCTGCCTACTTGTTGCACCAAATACAGCACATCACATGGTTTGTTTTGTTTGCCTCAAATAGGTGTTTTTTGTCAGAAAACTTCTGTTTTTCTTAACTAAGTCTGGAACTAAGGATGAGATGTGACTATACAACACCTTTCTCTCCTTATGTACCATTTAGCCCGCCTCTGTGTGCAAATAACTACGGGCTCTGTGGCACAGATGCACTGTTGACAACAAATCCTAGAGTCTTTAATTGTAACAGTTGCAGATCTGTCACCAGAATGCTAAAGAAATGTCAGAGTTGCCGCTGTCATCTGTAGGATGCTGTGAGTCACTAGGTGATAAGTTGCACTCTGATGGTGGCACCTGAACCAGCAGCATAATATGTCTATGAAGCAGGAGCAGTAAATAACACACCCTGTGTGCTGCCACGGGCAGTGCAAAAAATGTCTTTCACTGACAAGAAGTTTTCCTCACACTGCTGAAATGTTTTTCCCCTTCCCCTACTGCTCCCCAAATGGTCTTCACTACTCTTCATAAAGCAGCAGGACAGTGTGATGAAAACCAGTGCCTTGAAGGCTGCAGCAGAGGCGCCAGTGCCTGGTGCAATCCCATGTGTTGTCAGGTGATCCATGTTGTCTCCTTAAGCTGCAGTCCATGGAAGAGGCAGGGGGACCGCCAAGTGGGTGACCAAGTAACTCCACTTGTTTATTTCCGTCAGCTTTCTAAACCTAAAAGAGAAGATTTTCAGTGTCTTCACTGGGCCTTTCACATCATGAGCATAAGAGTCTGGAGAATGTGACTGAACCTGCCCTCTCAGTTTGGGGCCATTCATACCAGGAGGAATGGGGTCTTCACCTGCACTGGGATACAAACACCTAAAGGCTTTAACTGTGTTTAGAAACTTCTGTAAATGCATTGAAAAGACTGACCCTTGAAGATCTGCCTCTAAATGTGCAATGGAGGCTTCCCAGTGACTTCTAAAAGGTCACAACAGTGACTTTTTGCCAAATGCACATGTGATTGTCACCGAAGCACTGCAGTGAGCTCCAGGTGCAGTTTATACACAGGCTGAGTTTGCTCTGGGGTCCCTGTGCACTAACACTGGGATGTGGTGGTCACAAGCAGGCCTGGACCCCATAGCTGTGCTTCTTACTCTCTTACTGTGCAGGTGACTGAGCAAGGGCACAGGTTGACCAGAGAGGTTGTGTTTGAATATCCTCAAATATATTTTTGACTACGTTTTGAATATATTCAAAAGCCAGCTGGATGTGATCCTGGGCAACTGGCTCTAGGTGGCCCTACTTGAGCCAGGGGGCTGAACTAGATGGCCTCCAGAGATCCCTGCTACCTCGTGTGTGACCTACCTGCTTGAAAACAACAGCGAGATTGTGTAATATTCATGAAAAGAAAAAACCCTCATCTATGTCTGAGCAGATAATTCTGCCTTTTAAGCAGGAGGGTGCCCACTGCTAATCTGTATGTCAGCCTAAATTCTAGGTTTTGGTTTTTAAATGTAAAAAAGGCTACGGTTCTGGGGAAAAAAAGAGTAACTCTTGCTGTCTCCCAGGCTGAGGAATTTCAGACGTGGCTGTGTATGGGGAGCGGAAGAGCAAACACACTGTGGCTCTGAAGGAGGCTGTGCTACCCCACGCCGTAAATAAGGATGGCTCCTGAAGTGTGGCTGTGGCTGCCCACTGGAGGTTTTCTGCAGTGTCTGCCACCTCCAGTGCATGTCTGTGTACAGAGCATAAACTGCAGCTCTGCTATCCATATATCTGTCTGTTCTATGCAGATGTTTTTCAGGTCAGGTGTGAGCAAGGAAATAAAATGCCTGGCCAGTCAAGTGGAGTCAGTGGGGTGTTGGAAGGGGACAATTAAGTACAGGCATCTTTATGGGTTAGCTATTTATGCTCCTGCTTTTCCAGAGGCATCATGGATACTAAAATACAGAAAAAACAGAGTGGGCTGGTTCCCCAGGGCGAGTTGAGTGTTTGGAGGTTGCTCCTAGCTGTACACAGACTCTGCTTGGGCCAGCCCCTGGGATCACCAAATGTAACTGGATCTCACCACTGCAGCATTTCTATAAGGAATTAGCAGACTGGAGTTGTTATGTCAATTAACACCCATTTACCACGCTAGAATGGTGGGTACTGCTCAAATTAGTAGAGACACCAGCTTGTAAATATTAAAGACTTGCTAAGAGAACCGGTAGCTTTTTCATGGTAGCTTTTTGCACAGTCTTGAGCAAAAAGAAAGGCTGCTTTTGACACATACCAAGGGGATTAATCCATAGGCAGCTAATTCTGGGCTTTGGCATGTTTACTGTGAAGTGCAAAGCAACAAGCGCCTACAGCTCTCTGCCATAACTTTTCCATCGAGCCCAACTGTGGGGATCTGTCATGGCCTAGACATGAGTTATGGTGCTGTTTCCCTCATAAAACCTAGCTGGTGCGGTAGTACAGAGGTAAACTACCTATTTTCTGTGTCATAACCTGTGTAAAGTCAGCTTGGGCTCCTTGGTTGTGCTCATTTCAGATAGGCAGGCATGTGCCATCAGTCTGACAGTTTAAGGCCTGGTCTGTGTTGGAAATTTGTACTTGTCAGGCAAAATGGATCTGATTACACTGCTGTGGCTTTTGGCTTGCAGGTAAATCTTAACTTGCATTCTGGATACTACTCTTGTAGTGATGAGCAAAGGGCTCAATAGCATTTCAAGGGAGACAATTGAAAAATAGGCTTTGTTTTGTATTAAATATTTTGCTGTGCTTTTATTCTGGGGGAGGGAGGACCGTGCATTAGGTATAATACCTCCTCTGCGAAAACTCAGTTATTTGTGTTCTTTGGTAGAAAGGCTATAATTTCAATTTTTGCTCATGGTTATAAAAAACCCTGTGTGTTCAATCAAAAAGCTTTTATGTGCTTTGGAACTGAGGAATGTGAAGTCATGTTATTAAGCTGAGCCTTATTTCTGTCTCCCCCAGCTTCAAAGCGGGGCTGTGAGATGATGCTGATAGCAGTGCTTTATCTGCTCTGTGCTGGGACAGATGCTTGCCTAGTGCATCTTGAGCCATCTCTGCCTGGCCCCAGTGCAGCACCCACGCCTGAGTGGGGCTCACCCAATGCTGAGATCTAATCAGCTGCCTTTCCTGACTAGTCTCGAGTCAGAGAGAGAGGATGTATGGCCACAGATGTACTCCCATGTCTCATTTATTTGGGAGGTGGGAGGAAGAGGGGAAGGAGAGGGAGATGCCAGAAAACCTTATCTTGTTTGCAGGTCAAATCCAAAGGCTTTTGTGATGGTTTAAGGGGCATTTTTCCTAAATAAGAAATTAATAGGGACTTAGGAGGTTGCCTTTGGTTTTGTATTTAATGAGCAGTGATGTTAGGAACTTGGCATGTAGAGGTTACATATTATCAGCCGTCACTGGTTTATGTTGCCTCTTGATTTAACTTCTTGTAAATGCTTCCTTTTGAAAATATCCTTACCTTTGGAGTCATGTGAGAAGTTTTATACAAAAAGCTATAATATAAGGGATCAGTATAGCCTTGCCAGTACAAATCCACAGCAGACAAACCATCAGTCTTCTGAAACTCAGCTATTATAAAATATCATAGAATTGTCTCATAGAACCATAAAGTGGTTTGGGTTGGAAGGGACCTTAATTGTGACAAGCATGGTCCAGTCCTCTGGACTGTCTTCAGAAGTATTTCAAGACTCATCTTTTTGTTTATGGGTTCTGTTTATGCATTTATAGAAGGTATGGCCATTGTCAACTCTTGTAGAAGGAGCTCCTTCTGCTAAAATAACTATTATGTGTCTTCCCAGAGCCTTGCTGTTGAATGCTTGCTCATCCTGGTGCAGTGATGCTCACAGCACTTTGTCTCTCTTTTGCATTGATTGACTGCTTTGAACTTACCCTACCAGACAGGGGACACTTTCTGGTCCCCTCACTGCCAATGCCCTTATTTGCGTGTATTCAATTCGGAAGCAGAGACTTGTGAGAGAAAATGATGTCTTATAGCAAAGAGGTGGTGGAAATGATGATCCTTGTGATCACCCACTACCAGCTGACTTTCTGCTTTTGCTGCAGCCTCCTGCTGTTTGCATCCTGTAAGGGCCAGGGTGGTGATAGTGCTGGAATGACACCTTTCTGCACCAGATGTGGATGTGTTCTGTCACACTGGTGCCGGGGGGTGACACCATGACACCCCCTGAGTACCTAGGAGTGACCCAGGATTGTGCTGCAGGCCCACTTAGAGGTGCTCGGAGCAGGTCTCACGGTGAAGGTTGGCTCCTGTCACAGTCAGCCCTGCTGAGATCAATGCTGCTGCTGCATTCTGGGCAGGACTGGGTTTTTCCCCTCCACTGGTTTTTGGACTGAGTTTAGTAGCTGTATCTGAGGGAGAACTTGCACCTTGTGTAAGCAACCTTGTTGACCTGGAGCTAGAGAGTGAGTTTTTACTCTTCTGTCCTCTGTTACCTGAGTGTCAAACCGTTACCTCAATGTTTTCTTAAGATCAGTTTTAAAATTTAATGCTTTTATTCTCTTCTAAAGCATTTTTGCAGCAGTTCTCAATAGGCAGATGACCATAAGAATGATTCACTGAATTATTTTTCAGATTGGTTAGGTTACTGTTTTTCATGTTAATGAACATATATTAAGATCTTATTAGACAGCATGGCTGTGAGCAAAGTTCCTGTTGATCCCACTGGGAAGTTTTATCTGTGACAAAGAATTGCAGGATCGGGTTATTATCGTTTCATTTTAGAAAAATGATTGTGACCTCCACTTGATGTCAAAGCAAATGAAAATCAGTGAAGAAAAATGTTCCCAATTTCTGAGATTTTAGTCTGCAACACATAGCCTGAGTTTGGAGATCCTAACACATAAACAGAGGCTACCCTGGTAGAGATTGTCTTTGAGATAACACACTATTAGTTTGATAAATAATAGTAAAATCACCCTTTGCTTAGAATCAAATTAAAAATTTAAGTAGAACTGGCAAGGTCCTGGAGTGTGCCAAGGAATGCCTAGCAATAGAAACCATCATGGCATTACAGAAGGTAGACAGTGTTAATTACAGAAGTTGTTTGTCCCACAGAGAAGGAGGTTGGTGGTAGCAGTGATTTATTTCAGAGGGCATTTAGTCATTGCACTATTCCTAGACAAGGCTCTGAATTTAAGTGATACTTAGACTCCTAAATAATTTTTGAAACCAAATTTAGGTGCTTGAGTCATGTATATGTTTTTGAAATTACTCCTGTCTTTCTGTCAGCCATTTCTACGTGGCTGATCTTGTAAGACACAGCACCTACTGGATGTGGTACTGTTAAGTAGGAGCTGGGAGCTGAAAGTGTCAAGAGGTTGGTGGATACCTGCCAGCAGCTGCAGTATGGAAAGGGATGATCTGATGTGCCTGGGGTGTTTTTGGAGCTGCTGTGCTCATGCAGCTGGTCTCTGTGTGCACCTTGTGTCAGAGGCACCTGGAATGTGTCATTTTGCTGTCATATGCACACATCTACCTTGCAGCCCAGAGATCTTGGGCTTGTGGCTCATAGTCACCCTGCACGTGTTCACTGGCTCTTTCTCAGGGGTTTCCCAACACCCTGCAACTAGAAATCTAGGCAAACAAACACTGTGCAGAGAGGGAAGGAGGACAAAATGATAGCATCAAACTGAATCTGAGTTGTATTTGCTGGGCAGTTCAGTCCTCCCTGTGACCCTGAGCTGTCCAGACAGTGGGGTGTTTTAGTGAGATTTCGAGACTGGGGCTGTCTAGCAGTCCTCACTGGGACTGAGGTCCCTCTCATCTCTGGGAGCTCAATCAGGCACCAGGGCTGGGGGAGACAGGAGGATAGATAAGTACGTATTGGAGTGGGAAGGTATGTAGGCAAACGTGGAAGAATCTCACTCTTCTGAATTAGTCCACACAGCATGAAGAACTGTATTGTTTTTTAATATCAAGGGTGTCAGATATGGATTTGTGATCCTGATACTGCATAATCAATTCTCTCCCCTCTGCTGTGCTTTGTCAGGAACAGTTTTGTTCATTTGCAGTCTGTGTTCACGCTTTCCTTCCTGTTTTGCTGTCTTTATAGATTTTTATCTGAAAGTTGAAAATGTTTTTTGTTGATATTGGGAAGATTGCACCCGCTTTTGGAAATAGGCGAGCGACACAACATGATGATAAAATAGCCATTTGAGATGCATTTATTACTGCTGATAACACAATAATGTTGTCTGGAATATTTACAGTTCAGAGAGGGGGGTGGATCTCCTCAAGTGTTCAGGAGCCAGTTCATCTCTTTGAACTGCTGTCATCTGAAGTTCAGGCATCTTGCTCTAAACTGCCTGACTGGGCATTCTCTTGAGACAGCAGAGAGAGGTGTGAAGGGACATAATCCCATCTGGAGATGTAGGTCTTAAATACATCTTTTGTGTCAGCACGGGGTGGGACAGGAAGGATCGTTCCCTGGAAATGATTGTCTCTTTCCTCTGACTACAAAGGGAGCTTGAGAGACTTTGTTTGACTTGCTGCCCAAGATTTGGGTAGTTACAGTAGGGGAAATGAATCCCAGGCCTGCTCATTTGGCAGCACAAACCTCAATGAAAGTTAGTGGGAGTTAAGGCTTTTGAACCTTCCAAGTGCTGTAGATAATGCCACTATTAAGTTTGATGTTTCCTGTGAGATACTTGCCTGTGTCTGGACTCACAAATGTGATTTGTCAGTTAAGCCTGAGATCAAATTCTTCCAGAGGCCCGTTATGAAGGAAGGAGAATAGTGTGATCCATGATAATGTGAAGGGTTCAGAATCCAATTTTAAGTGGTGCAAACCCTACAGCAATGTCATCTGTAAGTAATAGAAGGTATTATCGGGCAGTGACATGCTAAATCTATGTGCTACGTTGATCAGCTCCATTGTTTTTGTATGGTATTTTAGGTTAGAGATTACTTTAATTTTAGAAGATATTTGAAAATATATCCATTTTCTAGGGATGCAAAGGGAATGTTGGTAGGTACATGCATTTTGCTCTGTCTTCTGAGTTTTATGAGCACAACTTTTCTTAAATGTGGCATTTTTGTAGGTTTCTGTACCCATTTAAAAGCATGATTATTGATGTAAAATGTGACTGTCCAGATGGCAAAGGAGAGGCTAGTGATAAATGGCCTTTGGCACTTTGCCGAGCATGAGTCTTCTGCCCTATTTGAGTTGATATCTTTACCTTCTAACATGGATTCCCTGTGCATCAAAATCTTGGGGGAGCCCTAGGACCCTTCTGCAGGCTCTGCAGCCTATTAGGAGGGGCTCTTTGTGGAGATGGTTTGGCCACTAGGGTACTCTTTGATTTATAACTGAATTATGTCCTACAAATGGACTTAATTTGGAGATTGCTCACTGGCCTTAAATGGTACTTTTTGTGTTGCTAGACTGCTTGACTTGTTTTATTCCCTGGGTTCTGAGGCAGGGGGGATCCTTAGGTTTGACAGCTTGGGCTGAGTTGCAGTGCTGTGTGCTAGGGATCACTAGGTGAGTGGCAGCTGAGCACTCAGTTCTGTTGCGCATGCTGTAGGTCAGGAATGAGCTACATATATATATATATATATATGTACACATGTATGTGTGTATGTATACATGCACACTTTTCCTCTGAATTACTTTTCTAGCAGTTGACCTTCATCTGCAGGGCATGTAAATGCTGCAGTTTATTAGAGTCCCTGCTGAATACCTTCTTCAAAGTGGCAGAGAGACAACTCATACACCTGTACCAGTAGTCTTCAGTGGCGAGGCACTGAAGCGCGTTTGGGTAAATGTTGCATCTTCCTTCTCTCTCATGCTTCCCTCCCCCCTCTCTGTTTTGTTTGTTTCAGGTTCTCGGCCTTTTTGGATCTACACAGTGGAAGTTGCATCTTGTGTATGGCGTGGTTAAGCTTGCAGCCTGTCACCTCGGCCTTCCTCCATTTTGGGCTGGTTACTTTTGTGCTGTTTTTGCATGGTTTGCAGGTGAATGCTGGCCTGACGGGAGACTCAACCAGTACAGTACAAAACAGCTCGTGCTCAGGATCTTTTGACTGCAAGGAGGGTGTTATCCTGCCAATATGGTACCCAGAAAACCCATCTCTTGGGGACAAAATTGCCCGTGTTATCGTATACTTTGTAGCACTGATCTACATGTTCCTTGGAGTCTCCATCATTGCAGATCGTTTCATGGCATCTATAGAGGTCATTACATCACAGGAGAAAGAAATAACAATTAAGAAACCCAATGGAGAGACCACAACGACCACCATTCGGATTTGGAATGAAACTGTTTCCAACTTGACCCTCATGGCTCTGGGCTCCTCTGCTCCTGAGATCCTCTTGTCTCTGATAGAAGTGTGTGGGCATGGATTCATAGCTGGAGACCTGGGGCCGTCTACAATTGTTGGCAGCGCTGCTTTCAATATGTTTATCATCATTGCCATCTGTGTCTACGTGATCCCTGATGGGGAAACCAGGAAGATAAAACACCTGAGGGTTTTCTTTGTCACAGCTGCATGGAGCATCTTTGCTTACATCTGGTTGTACATGATCCTTGCTGTCTTCTCTCCAGGTGTGGTTCAGGTTTGGGAAGGCCTGCTCACACTTTTCTTCTTTCCACTTTGTGTCGTTCTGGCTTGGATAGCAGATAGACGTCTGCTTTTCTATAAGTATATGCACAAAAAGTACCGTACTGATAAGCACAGGGGCATTATCATAGAATCAGAAGGTGATCACCCTAAGGGAATTGAGATGGATGGCAAGATGATGAACTCTCACTTCCTAGATGGGAACTTAGTGACTGTGGAGGGGAAGGAGGTAGATGAATCTCGCAAAGAGATGATCCGGATCCTAAAGGACCTGAAGCAAAAGCACCCAGAAAAGGACTTGGACCAGCTGGTGGAGATGGCCAACTACTACGCCTTGTCTCATCAGCAGAAGAGCAGAGCCTTTTATCGCATTCAAGCAACCAGAATGATGACGGGAGCTGGCAATATTCTGAAGAAGCACGCAGCTGAGCAAGCCAAGAGAACCACTAGCTTGCATGAGGTCCGGCCAGAGGAACCCGAGGAATTCATCTCCAAAATTTATTTTGACCCATGCTCCTACCAGTGTCTTGAGAACTGTGGTGCCGTTCTCCTGACAGTGGTGCGGAAAGGAGGGGACATGTCCAAGACCATCTATGTGGACTATAAAACAGAGGATGGCTCTGCCAATGCTGGTGCTGACTATGAGTTCACAGAGGGGACTGTTGTCTTGAAATCTGGGGAGACCCAGAAGGAGTTCTCGGTGGGAATTATTGATGATGACATATTTGAGGAAGATGAGCATTTCTTTGTGCGACTCAGTAACCTCCGTGTGGTGGAGAGTGAGGAACCTCCAGAACTCAGTAACTCCCCATACCCAAAGGCCATATTGGCTTCTCCTTGTGTGGCCACAGTGACTATCCTGGATGATGACCATGCTGGCATCTTCACATTTGAGTGTGACATTATACATGTCAGTGAGAGCATTGGTGTGATGGAAGTCAAAGTCCTAAGGACATCAGGTGCGCGGGGTACAGTCATAGTGCCATTTAGGACAGTAGAAGGGACAGCGAAGGGAGGTGGAGAAGACTTTGAAGACACTTACGGGGAGTTGGAATTCAAGAATGATGAAACTGTGTAAGTACCCCATTCATTTCTGTTCTTGGGTTTAGTTATGGTATTTAACCCCACATTTTGAGTCCATTACAGGTGAATGCTGACAAGGGACAGGCTCCTTTCTTCAGCTTTCCATCAGTTTCCCTACTTACCTCTTTCAGGCAAGAGCCGACAGCAGGATTTAAGAGCTCAAAGCTCTTGTCCCTTCCCTCTTGGGAATGACAAAATGAGGCTTAGAAATACTGGGGGCCAGGGGATAGGAAGAAAATATATCATTCTCTGAGGTCCTGTACTAAAGCTAAGGGTTAATGGAGAGTTAAGGTAGAGAGAGAGGAAAAATATGAAGTTTTACTTGGCTGGGCAAATACGGGAAAGCCTCTTTTTGAACACCAAACATAGGGAACACAGGACTTTGTTGCAATCCCTAGATTAAAGGTTCATAACAACTATTCCCAGGCATGCAAGAGCTGCTCAGGAGTCCTGGGGTTTTATTTTCACAGGAGCAATACTTCATACCTATGTCCCTAGGCCTGCCTGTGCGACTGTCAGGTCTGTGTGGCAGCTACTTCACAGCACAGGCACAGCTGCAAAGCTATTCTGCTGGACCTGAAATCCTTGCAGCCTTTATGACTCTATGGTTTACCCATATTCCCTACATCACCTTCTCTATGATCTCTGTATGTCTGTTCATTTGCTACCTGTGGTTTTTCCCCTTATAAAATACCATGGCAAATGGCAATAATGGTCTAAAAGCATTGCAGATCACAGCCTGCCCATGTGGCTCCATGACCCAGTGTTTTCATACAGAATAAAGAAGGGAAGCAGCACCCATCCCATTAATTCAGCTTTTTTTTTGGCATGCTAAGTAGTTGATGCTAAGCTAGGAAGTAATAAAGACCAGAGAGGTGATAATGTCTAATTGCTCTAAGTACCTGTTGTTAACGTTAGTGAGGAATGCGAAAAATCGCTTAGCTGAGTAGGGAGAGGTGTGAGCCTGGTGCTAAAACTCCCAAATACTAAGTGCCTAGTTCCTTTTGCTATAACCTAATCATTTGACCTATCACAGGAAGAATTGTGCAGGCTTGCATCTGACATCAGAGAAAGGAAATATTTGTACTAAGCCTCTCAATACTGTGCCCAGAAGGATGTTAATATATTAAATTCAATGAAGTAGGGATGTCCTAATTTGATAGGACCTTCTGTCTTAGCCCACTAAACCATTTAATCCAGCTAATATCCACAGTCTTGATGCTTGATTGTAAGTATGTGCTCTTCCTATTAAAGGAAGAGAAGCTCCTGTTGGCTGGCTTCAGCCACTGTCTGAGCTGGAAGGGGATCAGCTGTCCTAATCTGGCCTTTTTGTGAAGATGGGCTATGCAGGTCAGTCTCCTTAACTGAGCTGCAAGCTGATTTCTGTGGAGAAAGTGAAGCAGAATGTTAAGTTTGTGGTTACAATCTCCTGTGAGCAGGCTACCCTAAAATATGTTGGGTACTACTTTGCTTCAACCAGGTCCTGAAGCCAAGAGACTTTCCTTGCTTGGAGAAGACCCATCAGTGAAAGGTGAGCAGATTTGGGGTACCAGAAGGTACTCAGAGTTACCTTTCTCTCATGTGCTGGCTAATGGAAGACTTCGTTTGTCTTTGAAAAGTGTGACAGAAGGTCAGAGCATCCCTATAAAGTTGCTTCACCTGGGTTAAAACAAATAACTTTCAGCAGGACCAGGTGCATCCTTGTGGCACAGACTCTAATAATAAAAAAAGGCAGTCCAGGAAACAAGTATGTGTAGGTTGCTTAACGCTGTAGTTTTTGACCCAGCAATGGCCTAGAACATAGACATTTGTAGTGATTTCAAATGGTGACCAGACCTGATGCATTAATGAGACTTTCACTTCTGCATCAGAAGCCTGCTGGGAACAAAGCCCACTAGCCACAGTGGCCATGGAGATCATGTAGCTAGCAGATTTTAATTTTTTTGAAGTTAGAATTAGTGTAGTGGCTCAACATAGCATTTAATCAAACTAATATGCCTAACGAGAGAGATCCTATCAGCCAGCACATGTCTTTATTCACTCCCTATTTACTCCTTTATGCACATCTACAGGAATTACAGGAATGGAGTTTTAGTCTGGAGACATGGAGGTAATTTTCAGTAATCAGTCTTTGGCCTTTAAATTCAGTGAACACAGGTCAGCTGCTGCATTTTGCTCGCTCGTCTCTGGGGTGCGAGTTGTAGCAGCTGTAGAAACCTGCAAGCAGTAGTGGGTGAGATTAATCTTCCTTCTCTGCTTTCTAAATCTGAATGCAGAAAAATAATTTTGAGTAAATATTTAGGCTGCAAGCAAATTTGAAGTGACTTAAATCTGAATTTGGACTTCAGACCCATAATGCTGCTATTCCAGTAAACAGTTTGCTCAGCCCAGTTTGGGAAGATGGGTGGATAGAGTGTGTGGTACAGTTTTGCTGACCCAGAGGGCAGTGTGTGAGTCACAGAATGGCTTGGTACAAGGCTGTCTGAAGACACTGGGTCACCAAATAGCCAGAGCATTGTCTGGCTGAATATTTGAGTCTCTGCCTCTTAGATGCCTTGCCACTGCAGGAGATCCATCACAAGGTACTGACATACAGAATAGAGAGGACAGCAAAGAGACTAAGATGATCAGTAGGCAATACGATGGGAGTCAGAAAGCAGTGAGAAGTTAATGTGCTCCCCACTTCAGCCTACTGTTTAGATCCTTGCCTAGGAAAAGTGGAACTTCAGCTCTAGTTTGCATGCTGGTGTAAAAACTCCTACACCAGCATGCCCACCTCACTGACTTAACCTCAGTCTTCTCATGGAGTCACTTCGATAAGATTTTTTTGACTCATAGAGGAGAGGAAATATTTAACAGCATCTTGCAAACATGCAAGACAGTGCTGAGCTTTGCCCTGGCTATGCACGTATGCTAAGAATCTGCAGGACTGCAGCCACTGAGAAGCACTGATCTGTGTAAACTGAAGGAGAGCAAAGCTTCAGTTCATGCTCTCGGCTTGTTCTCCATCACAGGAACTAAAAAACTGGCACTTGCATTGTGCATCAGCAGGCAATCTGTAAGCAGTTTGTAGGTTGGCCTCCTGAAGTGTAGCAATGGCTAAATTAATCTGAGGGGCACTGGATTACACAGCATCCCTGAGATCTGTAGTAGAGGCACTGCCGCCTACCAGGTCCCGAGGGCCAAGGATAAGCACCTTCCCTGGGAACTAAATGGAGAGCAGGTCTTCACTTAGATATAACAAGATAAAATAAACTGTCTCAGGGTTGTTTTTGAGAGGCTTTCCCTAACATATATGGGACCAAAAAAAGCTGAGTTGATGTGAGCTTTACAGAACAAGAGGGAAGTGGGTCCTGCCAGCGGGTCTTGCTTATTGCCTCTATGATTCTTTCTAGACTAACACAGTCAAAGTTTCCTTACTCACTTTTGGGTGGGAGTACCAGAGAAACTGGGCTGAGATGAGGGGGGTTGAAACAATGCCGTTATTACTGAAATATGGTCCTATGCAGGCTGTGTATGTGTTATGTATGGGTGTGTTTGAGTGTTGGATAGCTGTGAATCAAACCGTATAATCTTGAATGCTGTCATCTGTTGAGGGAATTGATCAAGTCTCACATATTTTATTATGCTGCCTCCTTTTCAATACATTTGTTATTTCTGAACTCCTGCCCCAGTGAGGGCCAGATATAACCTAAGCAGCTGAAGTGGATTCCTAGCTCTCTTGTTGACTAAAAGGATCAATCAAATCAAAAGCTTCTCTTTTTTTTTTTTTTTTTTTTTTTTGGCAAGATGACTGAATACTTTTCTTTTAAATGATTTTGTATGGAAATAAATGTTAGGTTCTTGAAGGTATGAAAATGTAGAAGAATGATTGACCCTGCTGCTTTATCATGTCTAAGCAATAAAGAAATCATTAAGAGCCAGAAGCAAAAAATGAATTGAGTTTTAAAGGATTTTCTTTTTACATTAGAAAGAGAACTCCTATCAAGTCATTAAATTTAATTTAAGTTTTCTCTGTTTAAATTGTTTTTTCTGTTTAAAACTGCTCAGATTCATATGAAATTTGTCTATGTCTTGTTTCAGAATGTTTGGAAAGATACACAAGTTATCAGTAGCTAGTTGATCTGCCAGCTAGACAATGAAGCTCTGCTGTGGCCCTGCTACTTGCAGCAGCTGTACTGAGTTAAGGCTTAAACCAAGAGATCCACTTTGGTAGATGCCTTTGTTGCTTGCTAAGTTACTTGCAGGACCTGCAGACTACTAGAATTCCAGCCATTTGCCCTGAACCTCCACAATGTGTTGTCTGTGGCTCAGGAAGGAACTGGCAATTGAGAGATGCTGTGGTGTTGAGCTGGTATTCAATGGGCTGCACAGCCTCTTCGTAAAGTCAGCGTGGCTAAACTTTGGTAACACATGGAAACCTAAAGTCTCTTACCTATGTGTTAGGCAGAGCACTTAATATCAGAAGGGCTGTCTACTCCTTTTGTACTGAGACTGCTGGAGATAAACATATTAAGCCTGCCTCAATTGGCAGTGAGATTCTGTTCCATCCCTTCAGGATTTGCCAGGATGTTGTGCAAGTTGCATGTTGCCTCTCCTTGTCTGCTTCTCCCCAGAGAATCCCACAGGCTGCTGTGTGCATGGCTGTGTCTGCACTGTGGAGTCACTGTGAGCCTTGGGCTGTCTCCCAGTATGTGCTTAGTTTGGTAACACTGGTCTTCCAAAGGGCTGCCACAGCACTGTGCAGTGAAAAATCAACCTCTTGGTGGGGGCTTCAGACACTTTCTGGCAGGGGGCTCATGAAATGTGTGTCTTTGTGTGCATGGGGTGGCTAGAGGTGGTCCTGTCTGGATCAAGGTCATGTTGGTGCTGTGTCCCAAGGCTGCTGGTTACCAGTTGCCCCAGGGCAGACAGCACATGCTGGTGCTGCTACCCTCTCTCCTGTGTGTTGTGTGACCCTTGTTTGGTAGGAAGGTCAGTATCCCTTCCCACCCCTTTTCCCCTCCAGTGCTTGGACACAGAGACCCTGAGTCCTAACCTCTTGCTTATTTGCCTGTCATGATGGCTGTTGGCTTCTTCCAGCAGATCTGGGGAAGGTGATAGTGGAGAAAAGGGAGTGGCAGTTTTCTGGTTGGATGGATGTCACGCTGAGGCTTAGCATCACTAATTGGCCTTCCTTTTTGCCATGCAGCACTTGAGGAAACTGTCAACTTCATTTTTTTAATTTGATCACCTACACAGTCATGGTTGTGTCATTTTGAGGGCAATGCTATTATTGATACTTAGCAATTTTGCTTGATGTTTCATCAGTGGATCTCATGGCACTTTTCAAAGGAGATTGAGAGACAGTATTCCCCTTTTGAAGATGTGGAAAAAATACAGAGAAAGTGACTTTTCTTCCTTCTGGATTACCCAGCACATCAAAGGCAAGGACATGAATAAAAACTGATCTCCCTGAATTGCTGACCTGTGCTCTATCCAGAGAAGATCTGTGTACATCAAACTTATAGTTTCCCATTACTCAGGACCACATTGAATTTTTGCAGATTCACTGACCTCGCTCCAGCTGCTGAGATCTGGGATGGTAAAGGTATAGGCAGTAACTGGAATATCTCACTATTCCCTCAAGCTGACAACAGGAGCTGCAGTTTTGGATGTTCATTTTCCTAAATTAAATTTTGGCTACATGACATGGAGGTCTGCTGCATCAGCAGACTTTGCTTTATTTATATCAGCTGTGATGACTCCAATTAATGACCAAGGTAATAACAAAATTATTTTGGTACTTTAGTCTGAAATCTTGTTCAATAGCTCTCATACACCATACACTGACCCTAAGGCTCTGGGCTCTGAGAAGACAGCCTTCAAAAAATTAAGACTTATTAGTGGGACTCCAGGCAATGAGAATTTATTGTGTGAGGCTGATGCTTTCCTTCTCTCAGGAGGAAATACTTCCTTCCCATTAGAGCCTGTTGGGATTGAATCCTCCAAACTTTTCTCTAGTTTGTCTCTATTAGTGGGTAAGCACCTTCTGGCTTTCTTTTCCTGCTTCTACACTTAAATTAGAAGTTCTTGATCCCTATTTTAATTCACATTAAGGGAAAACAGTAGCAGCTGCCCTCCAGTTAAGCAAACTTGCCCCCACTGTTTTGCCAGTGGTGAAAGGCTGTTGTATTTGCTTTTTGCTGTGAAATTCTCCTGTCAGTTTTCTTAGCAGTTATCTCAGCAGTATCTAATTTAACTGAATTCCCTTACACACATGCACAGATGCTTTAATTTCTGCTACAATGCATCCCACTGTGAGGTCTAGGTGATGTGACCTGCAGGGGATTAGTGTGAGGCGTCAGGGAACTGTTTCTGGAGTGTCAGTAAAACCAGCCTGCAGAAATGTGAGACCCTGACACCACACTGGGAAGAAGAGAAGCCCTGAGCTGACCTTTACCTTCCCAGATAGCCCTGTTGGCAGGTGTCAGGGGGATATACTTGCCTTCTGTCCATGAAGGACAAACAACATCCTGTCTCAGGGACTGTGACTTCTTGCCCATCAAAGGAGGCATTATGTGACAGCATTAAATAGGGGAGGCCTGAGACCCCAGCTCAAAAATGAGGCACATGGCAGCTCTTGGGAAGCTTATGGATTCTTCAAGCAGAAGGGCCTTCAAAGGGACATTTTGGGATGTATAGGAGAGGGCAGTGATATTCCTCGTTTAGGGCAAATACAGGGAAATTCACTCTGACAAATGACAACCAAGTTTTGGGTTTAAAAACAAACAAAAGACCAGAACTGATCCAAGATAAAACAAGTTTACTGTGGTTTTGCCTGCTTAACTCATACTGACTCTTGCCTTACAGAGTGGAGCACCTTTGTAAAATGAGGAACTTAGAAGTCATGCCCTTTACACACAGTGTTGGAGGCACAGGTTGTATTTGTTTCCCACATGTAAAGAAGGAGAAAGCACAGTTTGAATGATGCAGCTTCAGGGGATAAGAAGAAATGCTAGTAGCAAGCTCGATGGACCCTGTATCATCACATCACACGTGCTGGGATTTTTCTGAAAGCCAGCAGTGGGAATGCTACTTACAGCATCATTATAAAGTGTCTGTGACTTCTAACAAATCAGAGTGCCGGTAAAGTTTGTGTTGTTTGGCTTATCCTTTTTAAATGAAATGAAGAGAACAACAGAGGCTAAAGTATCCCCACCCAGAGGTCCTTCAGCATGTTTTTGATGTGATTGAAGAGAAGCAACTCATACTGGTGCAGGATGGCAGCTGTTTCAAATAAGAGCTGATTTACCTGTTGCTAGCAGTGTGATTTGGTTTTTATTTGTCTCCTGTCAGGGAAAAAAAGGGGTGATAAAAGAATTTGCTATGCTAGCTGATTGAAGCACCAGGGACCAAGTTCATCCTCCCTTTAGTTTCACTGAAAACAGCAGATTAAAGCTGGGAGGAATGTGGACTCGTACATATTTCCAGCTGTCTTAGCAGATGGGCTGTTGACAGATGAGCCCCTCAAGTCTCTGCCTGGGTGCTGGGTGCCAGCACGTATTGCTGTAAGCATTTCAGCTGAAGTCAGTCCTGGTGTGGAGCAGGCACTGGCTGCTTCCTGGGTTGGACTCCTTGGGTGGATTGTGCTGGAAGAGCAGTGAGGTGGAAGTCTGACTATCAGATAGGACCAGTTCTTCCTGCCAGGGTTTGCAGGAATTGTCCATAGGAGGCCAGTGAGACATATGCTGAGGTGCCACAAAGCCTGAGCAGCTTCATGTGGAGCATGGTACAGCCCCAGAGCTGGACTCCAGTGACTGGAAACCCTCCTCTGAACAGCACATTCCTGATAGCCTCTGCTTGTCCTCCCTCCCTCCTTCCACATCCTCATGTGGAGACCTTTTAGGTGTTAAAAGCAGACCAGGACTTGATGCTCTACTTCATGTGAGCAAAAGCCTTGGCTCTGTACTTCTGCTTCTTCTGTTAGATGGTGGAAAATCTCCTTTGATGTTTTCAGGTGCTGGGGAAGGACCAGACATCTTCTCTCTCCCCCATTCACCTCTCCAAAGAGTTTCCAGGAGTGGTTGCTCCTGCCTGTACTGTAGCTGTTTGGCTGAGTGTGTCATTGATGGTTTATCTCCTGCTGCACCTCTTTAGTGCTCTGTGTAAAAGTATGTTGTTAAAGTGAAATGGCTTAGGGATTACCTTTTGTGCTTCCATTTTTCTTTCCATGAGATAAGCAAGGCAAATGTGTCCTACCCTCAGAAAATTACCTACCTGAGCACTGTGCTGCTTCACTTTTATCCTTTAAAGAAAAAAGTGTGATAAAACTATCAATATTTAATGTAGATATTTTGCTCCACTTATCTGTGCTTTACCTGCCTTCCCTCCTGGGTAGGTCTCTCCTTTACCTCATCTGCTTGAGAGTTTTGGTTTAATACTGTTATCTCCATTTCCCTCAGTAAAGACAACTAGATCACAATGCTATTTAAGAAGGATGTGCCAGGACCAGTGTATTGGATTTGCAAGATATCAAATGCTCTGTTTTCTAAGACATCGGAAATGGTTATTTTTGGGGTGGGTTGTGGTGGGCAGAACTCTGAATAATGCAGAAAGAAGCACAGTGAGCGGACTATGTAGGAGAGCAGTAACTGCTTGCCTAGTAGCTGGGCTGCCAGGGTTTCATCAGCTGGATCCTGCAGACCAGTACCTGAAAGCTGTGGCAGGGTGGAGGAGCCTGCCTGCTGCTGGTGTGAGAGGCTGTAGCCCTGGGAAAGCGTGAGGAGCTGAGCACATTATCTCAGTGGCAACCATGGTGCCTGTCCTACTGGAAAGTCTTAATTTTCTGTGATTAGCATGTTCTTGACATAATTGTCTTTCTTGCTCTTTTTGTGGCCTGAGAAGTGGAGCAGTGCTAGATATGGTCTGTGGGAGTCAGAGCTGATGGCAGCTTCAGTAGGTCATTAGACTTTGTGGTGGGCAGCTGGTGCCAGCTTTCACTTGAGGTACTGCAAAAAAAAAAAAGTCAGAGGCCTGATTAACCCATCCTTTATATGGTATGGGGCAGCAAAAAAACAGCATAGCAGATGTGACATCTGCCCTGGCTTGCCAGTAAGTTGTGGACAGCAGTGGCAGAGCAGGAGAGAAGTGCAGAGTGGTTTCCTTGGAGCACAGTGCCCAGGGGAGAGGGTAAGGAGCAAAGGATCTGCTGCCTGTAGTACTGGGAGAACATCAGTAAGTGGCACAGGTGGGTTTTTTTCTTCTCTAAGCTCTGTGGGGAGTAGTAGATTCCCTCTGTGTTCCTGTGCAGTGCTTTTGGCCATCCAGGAGCTGGGGAAGGTGAGGTGCCATGGTGCAGACACAGCAGGGCAGCTGGGTTTGCAAGCGTGGTGCTGCAGCACCCCGGGAAAGATCTGGTTCATAGGGGAAAGACTGAATGAGTCCAGACTAAAATGGAGAGCAAAATCCAAGGGTGAAATAGGCCACTGGCTTTGGGTGCCCAGGCAATGGAAGCATGGTCAGCCTCAGGGGAAAAAGCTGCTTTGTGCTGGGTTCACTCCGTCTGTCTCTGAGGGACCAGGGTGGTCATTCACAGCTCTGGGGCATTTGAAGGCAGGACAAACGGACGAGCAGGCTGAGGGAGGACCCTTCCTAGCATGTGCTGTATTGACTGGAGGCCCTGAATGGCCTGGGTTGGGACAAGGCCAAATGCCTTTGGAGACAGCTTCTTGGGATCTTTTTGAGAAGGCTGAGATTCCCTTGCACACGTAGCCTGACATGTCATACCTCATGTGGCGCCGTATTTCCTGTCCCCACTCTGGGAACGGAGCCCAGCAGTTTCCTGGGAGGGGAAGGTGACTGCCTTGGCAAGGGATTTTTCCCTTGTGGTGTCGGGCTGTCCTGGTGTCAGGCAGAGGAGTTTCTCAGGGCTGTGAGGTTGTGGAGGAGAGGAACAAGTATGCAGCATCAATTAACTTCTGCTAAGGGTACCTTTCTTCCAATTTGATGGGGGGAGATGATTTTTTGAAGTGAATTGCTGTATAAGGAAATGGCCTGCTCCCTAAAGAGAACATCTAATGGAATGAAAGGGTATCTCTATCTTGTTTTGGGCGGTGAGAGCTTCCTCGAACTGCTGCCCAGAATACTTGTGAGACACCCTATAATTCAATTAGAAGTACCCTCCAGGGAACATATAATTATATCATATCTATGAAACATAATGACAGCCCCCTCCTATCACATGGTGAGCAACTGTCTGCTGCTGCCCAGAACCTTTCACCGGTAAGGAACTAATCTGCTTAGCACAGATTGAACTCGGTGGTGTACAGTACTTACCCAAATGCTTCTGAAGGGAATCCCTGCCAGCAAAATAAACCTGTTAGCAGCATGTGAGCATCACTGCACCCGCATTTCTCTCCCGCCTTCAGGCCACTCCAGACAAGGCTGCTCACCTCCACCTTTGCCATCTTCTCTAAAGCTCCTTGGGAATTTTAAAGATTGGGAAGTTTTCTTTACGCCTTTAAACTTGTCTTTTTGCCCTTTATTGTGTGGTAATAGCCAGTGATACAGAGTCTGCTGCAGGGATTGAGGTCCACAATAGGCAGTGTCCTCCCCTTCTGCTGATAGTTTGTAAGATTTTAATACAAGTTGGGATGTTCTGGGAAGAGGAGCAATTGTACTACCAGTTGAAATGCAGGCCCCCTGGTGTGAACTACATCATTGCAGCATCTGAAAGGGTTTTAGGCAAGAAATGAGGAACATTGATCACCGTGTAGAGGTCTTCCATGGGATACTGTAATTCCAATTAACTCTCACAAGAGGCATCAGCTTCAATCGATCTGCAGAAAACTGTAGAGGGAGAACAGGGTGGGGCATTGGTGTGACTTTCGAGTACCTAAAGAAATCCTGTGGAGGAATTTCCTGACCCACAGCAGAAGTCAGCTGGGAAACAGTCTTATCTGCCTTGTGATTGAAGAATTGAGCTGCCCCCAATCCTGCTGTAGTTCAGCAGCCTCAGATGGCTCTCACAGAAAGTTCATCCACCCACGTGACTAAACTCATCTACCTGTCACGGGATTGTAGTTGCTGTAGGTATTGTTGAGTTGCTGTCTGTCAGCCTCAAAGTGTCTTTTTGCCTTCAGATCCCAGAGCTCTGGGTGAGCTGGACACCTCTGGAATATGAGACAAGGACCTTTGAGAGATGATGGAGACAGTGGATGAGCGAGGTTTCCTCCCATTATGACGCAGGAGAACATCATGCTGAACCTGAAGACAATGGATCTGAATCCCAGTGTGTGTCCTTGACTGGCATTTTGGGGGTGAATCACCAAAGATGGAGCTGAGTTTTGTTTAGATGTGCAGCGTCTTTTTTAGGGTGCAGCATCTTTTTTAGGAAGGAATTCTTCACAGAAATGGTGGTTGGATAGTGGAAAGAGCAGGGAGGTGCTGGTGTAGTCACCATCCCTGGAGATGTTTAAGGAAAGCCAGTGGAGTTCCGTGCTCTGGTCTGGGTGACAAGGCGATGTTTGGTTACAGGTTAGACTCAATGATCTCCGAGGTGTTTTCCTAATTAATTCTGTGATCTGTGTGTGATTCTCTCCTTAGGGCAGTTCCATGGGGAGTCACTGGCCATAAGGGCCCTGGTGGGGGTGTGTCCAGGGTTCAGAGGAGCTCTGCTGTGAATTGCTAAGTAATCTGGAGAAAGGCAGATAGAGCATTGTGGTTGGAATGAGAAATGAATGAGAGTTCCTTGCTAAGAACCATGGGGCCTTGGCCTTCTCCTCTAATGTGGGGCTGGGTTTCCTTCTGCAAGGCCGGTACTTCAACCAGGGCTCCTCGGTCAGTGGGAATGTCCTGGAGATGAGTTCATCTCCTATTTTCTTCTCCATTAACTGGCAGGAAAGGAAATTTCAGTCTTGCTGAGGCAAGACAAGGGAAAGAGAAGCTCATCTCTGCTCTTTCTGCTGTCTCTACTCCCAACCCCAGAAAATAATCTAGCACTTTGGAGCCTACCTGCTTCCACTACTTACTGCCAGTGAATGCTTCAGCAAGCTGGGATGGCATCTGTTCTTTTTCAGGCAGCACTGCTGTTGAGCATGGCTTGGAGAAGAGAAGAGAAAACCAACATTCTTCCCCACGTTTATATTCTTTCTTCTTGGCATCTAGGGATCTGTAATGACGATCCCCAACTCTAAACATTGCAGCAAAGCAAGAGTTTTGGCGTGAAAGAAAACACTGAATTGTTGTATAAATCCTGGTAGCTCTTGAGCACCGTATCCTTGTCCAGAGCAGGAGACGTAGACAAACACTTGGGGCAGGCTCTCACTGGCTGCATTTGACTTGTGTTTTCACCACAGCTCTGGAATAACGCTCACTGCTCATGTGCATTTGTTGTGGTGTAGCACCTTGGCTTTCTGTTCCTGGGGAAACTCCTTTTACCAGGTGGCTCATGCTTCACTTGGCCCTAGGAACACTTGCAAGCTTTTTCTGTAACAAGGCGGTGGGACCGTAGCATGGTCAATGTTATCTGACCTCCTGTAGGCAGAGCACTGAGAGGCCCTGAGGAATATCGAGGTAATATTATTTGATTACCCTGGGCAGTTTCTCATAGTAATTAATGATATTTTGTGTTTTTATTTCTCCTTTTGTATGGAGGGAATCCAAAATTACTCAACAAATTGAGCAGCAGAATCATTTTATCCACTGAGAAAAAGTGAGTGCCCAAAGGTATGCTGTGTTTGGCAGCCAGTGGTTCTGTGAGGTACCATAGGGCAGGGGGTTATCAGGACTAGGAGATGCCTGTGCTGGGCAGGTTTGGGGGCTGGCACAATCAGCAGTAGCGTGTCTGTTCCCCAAGGAGGGGTGTGCTGCTCTTGGGGAGCATGCAGTGAGCCAGGTGTGAGCACCTGTCTGCTGAGCATCCTTCAGTGCTGGTTGGGTGACCAGAGTTTGTGTGGTGCTCACTTGAAAACACAGGCTCTGGAGAGCAGAGTGGTTGACACGGCTGGGATGCAGGAACTAGAAACCAGACAGTTTCTTCATCAGGAACACAGATCTGCTGCAAAAATCACATTCCTACATGGGCACCAGGCACTGAGGGACAAAGTCTTCCTGGGGTGGCCTGCCTCTGAGATGCTTCTGTTGCCATGCCCAGATGGGGCACATTGATCCTCTTTGGAACAGTGATAGTTTGGTGGGCTTTGTGGAATGCTGTGGCACTGCTGACCCTGGCTCCCACAGCACTCTCCAAGGAGCCTGCTTGGATCTGAATGTCAGCTATTGCTGCAAGGCTCCTGCAGGGATGTAGTGTCTCACCAGAGCCCTGCCATTTAAAGCATCAACCTCTTGCTAACCCCTTAGCAGCAGTGGAACTGTTGATCTGTTTCTGCCTTTTTGCAGCAACTGGGCAGACCATTCCCTCCTCTCACATGCATGTCACATTTTGTGCATAGAAGGTGATGCCACTGTTAACTCTGTTCATGCTGCCTGTACTGACCCAATAAGAACTTGTTGCCAGACTCTGGTGAGTACCTCTGAGAACTGTGGAGACTGAAGTCCCATCCATGGAGGTGGCTGGGTCTCCCAGCCTGTTTGTTAGCTGATGTCAGGGTGTGTGATGTGGGTACCTGCTCATCCTATGCTATAAGCCCTTAGTCACTCAGTCCTTTCAACAGAGACTGTTTGGGTACTTTTGCAGCTTTAAATTGCTTTTAGCCTTGGCTAAACTGAGGACCTACAAAGAAAAGCTTTTTTACAGTGAAAGGCAACCAGCTGGGAGTAGATATATGCTAGACTGTGCTCTTTCTAGCTGCAGAAGGTGACTGGGAACAGTTAGCATGGGTTTACTATAGCAGATCATGCCTGACTAACCCGATGGCTTTCTGTGGTGAGATGCCTGAGATGGTGGCCATGGAGGGACCAGTGGGTGACATTTATCTTGGCTTTTGGTTTTTGATGTGTTCTCCTATAGCATCATTACAGCCAGACTGGGAAGATGCAGCCCTGATAGGTGATACAAGATGGATTAACAAGCTGTCTGGTCTATCAGACTGAAAAGGTAGTGGTCAATGCTGTGAGGTTTAATGGGTAGCTAGTTTCTAATCACAGCCTTAAATAGCCAGCATAAGACCTGAACAGTTCAGCATCCTAATCCATGATAGGGGTGACATGCAGCCCTGTCCTGGTGAGCCCATATGCACTGTGGTCCAAGGAGAAGGTTGGTATGCTGGAGTATGGGTTGCTGGCCAAAGGGACCTTGGTGTACAACAGAAAGGGACCAAAGGGCCTTGGGAAGCTGGGAGAGAGAAGTGCAGATCTCATACCTGGGATGGGGTCAGCCATTGCCCTGGGGCTGGCTGGGGCTGGCTGGCTGGGAATGGCTCTGCAGGGAAGGAGCTGAGCTGCAGGGAGAAACTGCTTGGTTCATGCAATTTAAAGCAAATCAAGATTGAAGCAGTGCATTGATTTATCAGCAACATATAATTAACCAGCAATCAGTGAGCTATATAAGAAGGATCAATATCAGCAACACAGGGAAGAGACCACAGTGCTGGACACCTATGCAATGCTGGTGTTCAACTACAAATTTCTAAGAGTCCTCCTGTGACTGACTCCCAGAAGTTAGGCTCACACACAGTTATGTGCCTCCCTGGTGTTCCTGTCTCAATGGCAATTGGTGCCTAGGGTGAGCTCCATGAGACCCCAGTGGGCCCTGTGGACATCAGTCAGCAGCACGACATGTCTTAAATATTAGCCAGAGTTGTCACTGCTACTGACTCGGGATTTTGAGGGCAGTGACAGAGGTTTATTCCCAGTAAAAGATGGAAGCATCTCTGGCCCTCATTGAGATGTCAAGGGAAGGTCTCTTTGGGCTGCCCACCTTCTCCCCTGGTCTGGGGAATGTTCAGGCAAAGCTGGTGAGCTCGAATTTCCCACCCAATGCCCATTTTGTGATTTTTCTCCATCTGAAGTTAGGCGAGTGCTCTTAGATGCTGACCAGCTGAGGTGCTGATTACAAGACATACAGCAGAGCTGGGGAGAGCACAGCTCTGCAGTAGAGCTTGTATCCCAGGCTGGCAAGTGTCCTTCTTGCTGAACCTCAGGGCAGTGTTAGATGATGTCCCTTTGCATGATACATGTATTATGTACTCACCATGTGTTACTCATTTTCTGTCTGCCCAGGTGTACGCAGCCATTGTTGGCTGCTGGAACTAGCTGAGGACATGAAGCAACATCCTCTCCTGGTGATCTGTTGCTTTGACCTTCAGGTCTAAATTTTGAGTGTCTATCACACATTGAAATTGTTGGGCAGAAATAAGTTCCCCTTGTCTACACCCTGTGTGAAACTGGCTGGAGACCAGTAGTGGTGACTCCAGAGCAAGTTTCTCTTCCAGACACTGGTGGTGTAGCAGATTTGACAGAATCGGATAAAAAGCAGGAGAAGCTTTCCAGAAATAATAGTCAAAAAAGGGCTAAAGACAAGGAGGGAAGAAACACCATCTTCTTGGTATCTCAGATAATATGTATTTCATGTGAAATACACAACAGTCAGCCTGGCTGTCTTTGAACCCTGATGTCTGGTTGATTTTTTTCTTCCTGTTAACATTCAATTTTAAATAGAGTAGTCCTCTGAGGGCCTGAGCTCAAGCATCTCAAATGTAGTAGAAAGACTCCTGCAGTTAGAGCGGGTGGAGGGAGTTGCATTAACCATCTCTTTGCTGGTATTTGCTGTTTTGTTGGCAAGTTACTTCCGTGTCATTTGGACTTGATCGGTTGGAAGGGCACAAACCATGCAGTCATGACAGCTTATTTAAAGCTTCCTTTCTCTGGCAGTCCAGGTGTCCCTAGATGGCTGCATGCCATGAGGACGTGTCAGTAAACAGCCATGAAATTGGGCTATTTACGTGAGATTTTAACCAAGGTCTGCCAGGACTGGAGTGCAAGTAGGAACTGAAATATTTAAGTCCCCTATGGAGTGGAAGGACTTTATTTTCCTAGCTGAAAGAGTATGGAAATTTCACAGGCCCAGAAGAGCAGTCTGAAATATTCTTTGAGAACCTCAATTTTTAGAAGTGTTTCTTTGTGAAAAATGGCATAAAAGGGCAGTTCATACTCTTTTGGCTGCACAGCGTTTTTGTTCCTTGTGGGGACATGGAAGCACAATAGGGAGCCATGAGAAGATGCAGTAATTCCTACTATTAGGGGCCTTTTCTGCAATTGTTCCTGCTCTCCTTGGATTTCAGTCAGACCAGGAATTTGGCTTTTCCATTGGCTTTCTTAACCTGGATGGAGATTGGGACATTTTCTCTCAAGCAGCTGTGGCTACATGCTTGTTATTGAGAGGGTTAAATCTCAGTGATTTGGGTTGAAAATGTGACATAAGAGATTAGATCTAGAATCCCATTTTGCTGGTGCACTGATAACAGGATCTTATCAGCCTGCCACTCTTACTTGATTACTAACACTTGCTACTGCAGAAACTGAGAGGGAGAAATGGGAAGTGGCTATTGATTGGCAATCAATAGGGACCGAGGTGCTTTCATCAGCCCCAGGGAAGGTGGCACATTCACCTGCTAATTGCAGCCTGTAAATCCCAGGGGGGATGCTCTGGCATGGCGTAGCAGCATGTCGTACTACCAGACCAATGCTTTAAGGGATCAGTCTTGAAATTAGTACTTTTTGGCACTGTCCCTGTGTAAGCTGTGCCATCCAGGGACAGAGCCACCCACGCTCCAGCCTAAGGTTAGAAGTATTGACTGAATTCATCAAACATGCCCTGAGAGGATGCAGAACAACCGGATATTGTACAATGGGGCTGACTGTGATTATTGCTTGAATACTGATTCTTCATTAAACAATAGGGGCTTGTGCAGTTGGGAATAGGACCAAACCTCCATTTTTCTTGATAGAAGCCAGATGGAATTTCATAATCTTTTTCCTCTCTCCTTTTCTCTGTGTATGCTTCTATATCCATCTTTTATCTCCTCTTCTTCTCTAACCCTCTATTTCTCTATCCGTATGTGTTTTACCTCCAAGTGCACCTCTGCTTCATATGCTTTTAAATGTCCTTGGAGAAAAAGGTCCGGATAGGCAAGTAATGCAAATATAAGAAAAGGTGAGGAACATCCTAGATAATGGTGGTGTCACCTCCGGTAAGGTGAGCTTTAAGGTTTTAGAGAGGGCAGTCTCTCACAGAGCCGCACGTGTTCAGCATGCTGTGGTGGATACAGACTGGGCCACAGGTGGTGTCTTGTTCCTGATGACTGGGAGCCAAAATACAGAGGGGAGACCATCTCATTCCCTTTTGCTCATTCCTGAATTGTTGGACAGGGCCAAGGGACCTCATGCCATTGCTAGTTATCCATGCAGACCGTGGAGTGCTGCACCCTGACACAGGGTCATTGCAAACAGGGACATTGCCAGGCCCAGATAAATGACTTTTAATGTTCTGTACATGTAAGCAGCATGGACATTTGATGGCACTTCTGGCATCACACAGGGGTCATCACTTTGTTGGGTGCAAAACACAGACTTTGGGTACAGCTTATTACTGTTATAGAGGTTCATGGACACTAAGCATTGTTGCAGCCACCCCTGCTTTACTTGTCCCTTAGCCTCCCTCTCCACTGTTAGCATGACTTTTGTTCTGTAGTAAACTGCATGGAGCCAAGCATGGCTATGCTGTGCCCCAGTGACCCACACTGGGCAGGCTGCCTGGGGTGGGAGCTGGGGCAGGAGGCTTCAGGGGTGAAGGAGATTTTTAGGGGTGCACCTCTGTCCAATGACCTCCTGAGTGCAGTTGTCCAGGGCAAGGGTGTGGCATGTCCAGTGAAAGGTGGTTTTGTGTGAAAGCCTTCCCTGGGATGGAGAGGAATGCCTTTCGTCTTGCTCAATCTTCATTTAAACTCAAGAGGGGTGGTTTAAAAAAAAGTCTAGTTAAGAGAGTGTCCCATTTGCATTATTAAGTCCTAGGAGTCAATAATGCCAAGCATAACATTAATACTGCCACCAGTGTGTGTCATTATAAAATGATATTTAATGACACAATTATAAACTGTTTATCTGATAATGAAATGTGCTCTGTGTCTTCTACATGCAGAGCTTTATATGTGAAACATCTTGTTGGATTTTTGCAATCCACTGTACTCTCACTAGATTAATTATCCTGATTCTGCCATGTGCAGCTGAATTGACCTGTGCCTAATTCTCTCTTAATTTTTACTGAGCCGCTGGTGTACAGCAGGAGAGGCTCCTCTCACATTAAGAGAGTTACACCAGTGTAAACCAGGCAAAATAAAATAAGGAGTTTTTCCTTCATATAGGGGTTGTCAGCCTTTCTCAATTTTTGCTGCCTTCAAAATATTCTAGGGGAATATATGAGCCCCTTTAGAGACATCTGACTTTGTCTTATAGAGTACAGCAATCTTGTTTTTTCCAGTAACCTTTTGTGAATCCCTCAGGAGCAGTCCGCAGTCTGCCATCAAAATGGCAGGCTGAAAGCCACTGCTCAAGCCTTTTAGGCAAAAATTCCCTTCCAAGTCAATGGCTGTGTATTATGCCATTCACTGTCCATTAGCACTTCATTGTGGAGGGTGAAACAGTTAACTTCGGAGCTATTTTAGCTGCAAAACTTTGGTGGCCTAAATAAGCCTGCAGCGGTTCTCTCATTATGTGCTGTTATATTTAATTTCTCGTATGTTGTGTAAGAGTAGTGTACTCAGCTCTTTTCTCATTAGGGACTCTGGGAAGTTTGTTCTGTAGTACACAGAGATGCGCAGTACTGAGCAGTATTGCACTGACTGATAGATTATGGCTTCGTGGCATTTAAATAATGAGACGTGGCTGCGTTGTCGATGTCTGCACTGTGTGTGAACAGTAAGAATTACTTTTGGGAAAGCATCTCTGTCATGCCATGGGACAAAAAAATAATTCTGCCATCATGGTGCTCTCTTTAATTTGGATGATGTAGTTACATGTGCCAGAACGCTGCTGTGCTAAGGCCGCAGGCTCAAGCTTCATTTTCCATGGCAAAACCAAATCCTGCTTTTAAGTGGGGATCTTTTTTTTTAATGGTTGAGTACAGACATCTTTGTCTTGATTTACTGTTGCAATCAAGAAACAAATGTTTACCTTGTCACTACAAAATAATAAAATAACATTCAAATGATAGCAATAGGCTGGCATTTAGAAACATTCTGTGCTGACCAGAGCTGGTGGGGTAGAGCATGACTGCAGTGGTTATTTGCTGTTTAAACACCCTCTAGCTGTATTGGTACCAACTGTATATTTGAGTGGTAGAGCACAGGCTGTGGTATGCTGCTCTTCAGGAAGCATGTGGTGGCTCTGTAGAGGTGGTGATATGACCAAAAACAGTGGAAATTTTTGAAAAGGAACGAAACCACAGTGAGATGGTTCTGGTGTCTAGGTTGGTGGCTCTACCATGAACAGTCAGACTTGAGTCTCTTAAAACCAGGCTGAACAAGTTCTAGTTTTATTGACTGAGGCTTTGTCTGCAGACATTAGTTAAAGTCTGTTAACTCCTTGTGTGGGTGAGCTCATTCCCAGGACCTTACTCTAGCTTAATTGCCTTTACAGGAAGATTAAGTTAAACTGAATTGAGGTCATATTACTTCAGAGCATGAGCATCAACACAGGGCTTTCTAATGCCTTAACTTCCCATTCCTAATTAATTCAGCTTAAATTTCCAGAGCATCCCCAGGCAGATGAGGCCTTCCCAGTGTTGCTAGATTATATTTTTCTTACATGATGTTGGAAGCACGTGTACCTCCTCATGCTAAATATAGAAGGTGGAGATAGAAGACAGGCTGTGGTAGGTCCTGATTTCTCAAAGAAACCAGCAAAGACCACTTGGAACTGCTGTCTAGGACTGTGCCATTATACTGGGGCACCCAGTAGCACCCCCAAGCTCTGGCAACAGTGGAGCTCCATGACACTGTTGGCTGTGGAGCAGCCAGTACTGGCACAGCTTGGATTTTGGATTTTAGGCTGACTCAGGTCTGTTGCACTGTACTCCCAACACCCAGCCCTTGCTGCCAAAAAGAAATCACCTTTATTATGGCTTCATTTGCCATAACTGAGTAGACTAGGACTAGATTAGACATAATTTCTGTTGGGATTTTTTTCCCAGTGGTGATGCAGCTGAGCATCTTTTCTCATTCTGGCCATGTTTAATAGTCTTATATGATGCAGCTCTAAGGGGAGTAGTTGAGGAAGCATCTCTGCTCACTTACTATTTGCAGCAAAATGGTAAAAGGGTGTATGAAGGGCATCTAGTCCAGCCCAAGACCAAGCTTTGCAATTTAACTTAAAGACTGCAGTGGTGGTTTGACTGGGCAGACTTGGTGAGCTGTGAACACTTGTAGGGCAGCTAAGGCAGCTGCAAGCAGGAAAGTCTGTTCCAGTTTGTTGCTAAAATGCCTGTGGCTACTTTAGGTCGCTCTGGCTGATTCCCTTTTTCAACCATTGCTGTGTAACATAAGATAGGGGAAACTGTGGTCTCCTGGACCTGCCTCTGATTTGCTGTGTAGCTATGGGGAAGCTGCATTACTGCTCTGTGCCTCAGTTTCCCCACATGGAAATTTGTGGTAATGTAGCAGCCATTACATTTTCTAATGCTGCAATATCATGGAAAGTCTCTTGTCCCTGGTCATTGCTTCCTGCACTGCTCTGTTCTAGGGAAGCCTAGGACTGAGCAACTCTGCCCTAAGAGAGCACGTGTAAGAATGGTCAGAGTGATTTTGAGGAAGACTGGAACTGACTCAGAAGACCCATGGGTAGGGATAAAGCTAAAGGCATCTGTGCTGCACTGGGTGCTGTATGGCAGGACACTGGCTTCAGCAGAGCTCTGTGTAGGGTCAAGTCCTTACGTATATGCAGTGGCATGTACTGCAGTAGGGGGGACTGTAGAACTAAATTCATGTCAGATAGCACATCTTCAGTGCCATGGCCCCCACTGGACTGAGCATCTCTTCCTTCTGAGGACCTAATGTGTTTTTTAAGTGTGTTCCTTGAACTGCAAATTAGCTCACAGCTTAGCTTCTTTCAGTGGTAATGGAGAAAACTATCGCTTGGCATTGGGCTTAACGGTGTCAGGGTGACAACTTGAAACCTGAAAGGTTTGGTATGAGTTCCCTTGTGCTAGAGAGGTGTCCTGCTCCAGCCTGCTGGAGAAGGGATGGTCCCTGACATCTGCCCCTTCCCCATGAGGTGCTTGGGAAAGTGCTGGGGAACAGTACACTGGAGGAGCATCTCCTCCAGGCTTGGTGGCTGCACTCGTGCTGTGGCAGTGGGCTTTTCCCACTGGATGTGGCTCCCTGCCTGCAGCAGGATCGTTGGCACGACGTTGACTGCATCTATGGTGTGCTTCCCGAGCTGTGCTGCACACAGGGACACAGGCGACAATGATGGATACCAGACTTAAAAACTAGTATCTGTTCCCTTCTTTTACCAACTTGCCAGCTTTAATGTTTTCCAAGGCCTGGTCTTCTCTGTGTGAACTGCTTGTGTTTGTGCAGGCAGCGTGGGTAAACTATTCCCGGTCCTCCACAAACAGGATAGCTGTGGAAAAACAGACTGGGATGTCTTCTGGCTTGTCTGTCAGCACCAGGCTTTCCTCTGTAATTTCCTCTGTAATACAAGGTCTTCATTACCAGGGAAAGCAGACAAGGTCATGTCTGACTCTCAGATCCTAGGCTGGGTTTGCAGAAGTGACAGTTAAAAGTAAATAAATAAAAATTGTAATCTTTTGACTTGATTCATTCGATCTTGTTTCATATGGGAACCATTCCATGGAGAAACCCAAACACGCAAATAAATACCAGCAACAGCAGCAACAACAAAAAAATTACAGAGTCCCTCTAACACTAACCATGCTCTGGGTAGTTTAATGTGTCTCCCTCTAACACTCTAGTATTTAAAGCATATAATTAGCAAAGGCATGGAATTACAAAGAAGACCACCAGTCATCTCTGAGCCTGATGCCCGTGACTTGCTGGCAGTGTTTGCAAGGTCACCCATTTCCTATCTTTCCCACCCTGAAACCTGATGTAGCAGGGAGCATCTACCATCCATTTCCCCCTGCCAGAGAGTGACAGGAAAGGTGCACTGGGAAGATGAGAAGCATTACTGGTGGCAGCATAGCTGTGCTGAATTATTGCCTATGGTGTGGGGAGCGGAGATTTGCTTTCGGAATGTTGGACTCTAAGTCATCCATCTCTTTCTTTTAAAGGTGAACTGAAGAGCTTTGCATGGAAGAAAGAACTACCCAACCATTTAAGAGCATAGAAGGCTTTGAGCACTTAGTTATTGAAAATGAGGACTGAAAGTCACCTCCTTTTTTCGCTCTTTGCTTTTTGGTTGTTGCTTTTGTCTAGTCAACAGCACCAAATCAGTCAGTGTTGGAAGGGGTAAGAGTATTGCTGTGTTGGACTCTCCAAGGTACTGCCTGTTCCCTCCTGTCCTCTTGAAAAGCAGTGTTCTTGGAGTGAAGTTGCTGTTGTATCTTGAGATCTTTGAGATGGGATGGGGCAGCTGATCAGCACAACTTCAGTGTGTACCCTTAGATACATTTCATCTAGGATCCTTCAGGGTGTACGTACTGATTACATGTTTCTGTGTTGTTAGAAAATGCAGATTTGAATGCATCTGAGACAGGATTTGGGGTGCGGAATAGCTTTTAACCAAGTCTTGTGTGTTGCCTTACTGTGTGGAAATCCAGGCTTGAGTTAGAAGTGGTTAACCTCAGGGAGGATCTGTTTCTGTGAATGTGAAAATCTCAAACAGTAAAAGGATTCTTAACTTATCCCAGTCCCAGTGTGATGCCTCACTGTGAAGCCACCTACCCTGAGTCAGGAGGCAACAGGGCAGGGACCCTGATGCAGACAGGGAAGAAGTTTGCCTTGCAGCCTCCGTAAGAGCGGCAACTTTGCTCTTTAGTGGCACCTTCTAGTATTCCTTGCAGATCCTGCATCCTGTTTTGCAGATGAAACTAAGGCAGAAAGGCAGTTTTGTGAAGTTAAACCATGAAGCTCTGCAGAGGGGAAGAATGGGACTGAAGTCTCTAGGGCCACAAAGGCTTTTCTCTGCTACATTACTTTCCCTTCTTCTTCCTCCTGAAGGAATACATTTTATCTTCTTCTCAGGCTTAAAGGGTTTCTCTCCCTTCTCCTTAGATGCAAAAGCACGCACGGCATCTGTCCAGGGAGAAGGTTGGTGGCTGCCAGACTGGCCATGAGGAGCCAGTCTGGGTGCTGAGAGTGATGGAGAAGTGTGGGGAGTGTTTCCCAGGGAATTTCAGACTGCCAGTGTGTAGGTCCCTGTGTGGTAGCACAGGACCTGAAGGGGCTGTGTGAAGGAAACCAATGATTGCAAGCTCTGCATATTGCCTGCTACAAGCCAGGGAGACACGATCTCATGCACCATGGATCTGGGGGCCTTAGTAAGGAAACCCGGGAGCTGGGAAGGAGGGACTACAGTTTGTGAGAGCAGAGGTGAGCAAAAGGCTCCTGCAGAGAATCTCCTCCAGAGATCTGCCTGCAGCAGTGCAAGGCACGTGGTGATGTGGGAACCATTCAGACCCCCCGAGCCACCCTGCACCAGGAGAGCAAGCAGTGCCATGCCCTGGGTGAAGTGCCTTGGTAGGAGTGAGTGAGGTTTTGGGACCAGAGTAATGGTTATCACCATGGCCTGAGCCTGAGATACAGTGATGGGAGTAGGAGGATGGGAGTGCTCTTGTGTGGCTGCTTCTTGGCTCCCCTGCTTGAGCATCTCCCTTTCCATCTGGTTTCTCTTCCACTCAGGGACTTGAAAAGCCCAGAGCCCAATTTTCCCTTCTGTTTGAATTATCTCTCCTAGCCTTCTGCTGGGGTATCACATGAGCGTGGGCTGACATTTCCCTTTCCAGTGGATGAATTGCTTACTGCCATTTGGTGTGGTCTCTCCCAGAAATCAGCATCCCCCCAAGAGCCTGCTTGGGCTTTAATGAAGCACTGCCTGCCTTGGAGACTCCCCCAGAGCTTTCCGTCTCTTTTGTTTTTATTGCTGTAATAAATCTTCTCAGATTTCTCTCGCTGGAAGGGTGGGAGGGTTGAAGAGGGGAGGTTTCCTGCCTAGTGCATTGCAAGCTTTTATTGACTGCCAGAAGTAGCAGTAAATCTCAAGTGGGAGGTGGGCTGGCATCGATGAGCTGAGCTTTGAGTCTCCAGTGGGGATCCAGCCCAGTCCCCATGGGATCCCTGCTGCTCCACAGTCCCCACCAGCAGACAGAGCTCAGCTTCAGGATGGAGCTGGGCTTACAGCCGGGGTGCAGCCGAGCGAGACAGCTCATCCACTTCTCCAGGGCTTGGGCCAGTGTGTCTTTGTGGATTTTCAGCAATCTGAGAGCAATACAAATCTGACCAAAAAACCCCTGCCCTGAAGTGTCCTGACTGGCACTGATGGAATGCTTGGCCACCTGGCTTCCAGAAGGTTAGCAGCTAGCTGTGTCATTTTAGCCATTTTTTTTCTAAAACCTACAGCCCCAAGGACCAAATATTTGTTTTTAGGATTACTGACTTTTTTTCCTGTTAAATTTTTTTCTATGTGTTTCTCAAAAGCAGTGTGAAAGACTGGCACTGGTAAAATTTGTGTTGCCTTGAGGAGGTGGCTGCCAGTGCTGCTGAGAGGGTCTTCCAAATTTCCCCAGTGAGATTCCTGCCTTTAGGCTTCAGCACTTCCTGCAGCAGGGGGAGGGGACTGTTTAGGCTGGAGCAAAGTTAGCAGCATCAGTGGTTGTGTGTCCCAGAAGGGTGCAGGCTGTCACTCTGAGAGCATGGCAGGATCCAGGCTGGGCACTTGGAGGGATGGAAGAGAGGGAATGTTGAGTTATATGTAGGTCTGCACCCTGCCTGTCCTCCTGCACCACGCCTGGAGCAAAGGCCCTGGGTATGTTTTCAGAAAGCACTAATGCAGTCAAACCTTGGGGTCATCACATGGCTGTGAGCTCTGAGCGTAGGTGTGAACAGTCCTTCCCAGCAGGCTGCAGAGAGAAAAGTGTCGTAAATTCTGTAGTAAATAAGTATTTAATACCCACCAAAACATTGTAACTAGTATTTCAAATACTTATGAATAGCTTTTTTGAGAAAAAGCTATTAAGTTTAATCTAGGGAGGTTCTCTGTGCAGATCTTCCCACTTTGTCAGGTTTATACGTGAGGCTGCAGTGTAACACTTGCACTTCTTAGCTTAGCACGTGCATACATAATTACATGCTCCTCTGGTTTTATTTCAGAGATGCTTTCTCAGACTTGATAAGGACTGAATGGAAGATGTGTGTCACCTGGATTTCTCTAGGCTGGGAAGAATGACAGTGTCTCATCTCTCATTTTTGCCATGGCCCATTAGAGCTGTGTCAACCAGGTCCCTACAGGTCCAGGGATCCCTACAGCTAGCAACATTCTGCTGTTTGTGTAGGGCTGGAGTGCTGTCCTTGGCTACTGGTAAATTCTCGGGTTTTTGTCTGGTTGCACCCGAGATTAGGGTGGTTAAATGTCCTTTGCCCTCTGAAAGGGCATTTTGCCCTCGGCATTTTGCCCATGCCGAACGCAGAAATGAACCAGAGTCTTCAGATGTTCTTTTTCAAGGATTTTCTCTTGTTTATTATATCTTATCTTGCCCCTTTTTCTCTGTGCCCGGCCAAGGTCTGTCCAGCACGGGCATCAGGCAACGACTCCGTGCTCTGACGAAGGCTCGTCCTCTCTTATACAGATAGTTACGTACTGATTATTTACAATTACACACCAATATCTACATTCTGTACTAAGCAGGTCACTTCTACACTAACCCAATCCCTCTAAAGCTACTTTGTGCCACCGTCACTGCAGAAGATGGAGGCGAAGAAGAAGGAGAAGACCCCAGGGCACTGCCCAGAATCCTCCATCTTGTCCCCATTCACCCCCATACTTGAAACCCCAAATGTGAAAATAATACTACTTTTTATTACACTTTGTGGCTTGCAATTCCTCTCCCAATGTTGGAAATCTTTCCCATGGACTAAAGTCAAAGCCCTTGCCTTCCTGGGCTCAGTGCCAGGGTCCCTAACCCCCCTGTACAGATCCCAGACCCCCCTGTACAGGTTTTTTAACCTCCCTGTACAGGTTTCTGACAGTCCAGGGTATCCAAAGGAATGCCCTGGACTCCCACAGTAAATCACAAAACCTCTAGGTCAGACAAGTAATAGAGAGGCCTGCCTGTAAGAGATCCTTTGCTTGGATTTCTCAATGCATGACATTTCCCACCCACCCCACCCCCATTAAGTCCAGCAGGTTAGATGAGAATCTCCATCTCTCTGCTTCTTTGATCTCTTTGCTGCTCTCTTTTAAGAGTTACAGCTCAGTGTGGTGACAGAAGTGGTTGTGGCCCCTCTAGCAATGACAGTCACTTCTTCCTCTGATGTCATTCAAATGAGCATTAGAGGCAAAATGTAACTCTAGCAAAGGGACTGTTAAGCTAGAAAACCCAGCTTTTATAAGTCATGGCATGAAAGGTATTGATGTGGCTTGTAGCTCATCTTTCTGGCTTTAATGTCCTTTAATTACCACCCTAAGGAACTCTTCAGAATGTGGCTCTGCACCCATTAGGAAGCATCCTTGCAGTCTGGCGTCTTCATCCTTGGACAGGAAAGATGCACACAGAGGTCTGTGTCCTCTCCCTATGCTGCTTTCATTTCTTCTCCCCTACAGATAAATGCTGGACTACGAAGCCTGTACGCAGGCTCCACACCTAGAAGGGATGTTCCTGTCTTTCTTGTGAATTTGGATACTTCTTATAGCAATTCAGCTAGAAGCAAGACTATCTTTTCAAATTAGATTTCAGCACACTGACTGAATTTCTAGCCAGGATCTGGCAGCTTGTTGGCAAGAGAACACAGAAAGAAATAGGGGGGAAGTTTAAAAAATGCCAGATTCTTAATGATGTTTCTAAAACCGGTGATGCTACAAAAATGGACATGGATCTTAACTCTGTAAAACCAATTCTCACATCCTTAATTCATAGTCTGTCTCACCCGAACAGTGGGGCCAAATGTCTCGGCAGGGCAGGTGATTGATAGCATACCACAGTGTATGCAGTGTAGTGCTCTGGCATTCTGAGGTCAAACTGGGTAAGCAAAGGGCTTCTTCGTCTCCCAGCTAGCCAGCTCTCAAATTAGCCTTGTTGCTCATCCTTTGTTGGCTCTGGTATTTATAGAAAATGCCACTGCTCTGCTCTTGTAGTTTGCCATCAACAGTCACCATTAATGCCTGCTTTAACTTGGAAGAGAATTCTGGCTTCCCTGCTGCCAGCCTCCTTCCCAGAAATGGCAGTCAATGCAGTGCCTGTCTTGCAGAGGGAATGGACAGGCAAGGAGACAGCTCTTGGTGAAATCCCGCTGGACAAGCAGCTCAGTTTGTGGAGTGTTACAAAGATGGCCAACAGTTTCCAGAATTCAAGGGCTGCTCCCTCTGAAGAGAGGACTATCCCTCCTTTGCTGTCCCGGTTAAGCACAATGACTGTTGGTTGCTGGGCTGAGAAGCATGGGCATAAAACAACCATCTAAAAAAAGGTGCAACATCATCTCAGCTAAGGGCAGAATCACTTGCACCTTCTGTATTTTCCCAGTCTGTTCTTGAAAATCTTTGGTGCAGAGGCATGTACAATACCCTCTAAGAAATTCGCTATCCTAATACATTGGAAAGAGGTTTCTGAGTTTTGAGTTAAGTTGGCCTTGCTCCAAGTCCAGCCTCTTATTGTTTATTCTCTCCATCAGGGACATGGAAAATACATTTTTGCCAGATCCTGTCTTTCCTTATTTTTTCCTGAATAGGTCTTTTACATCTTTGAATGCTGTGCCTGAAAGTTGCACTTCCTCTGTCGTGTTTTCCTCTTCTGTATGGTAATCCCAGTTCCCTCAACCTTTCTTCAAGTAAACCAGCTCTACTTACCATCCAGTTGTTCTCCTTGTTTTTCCATGGAGTTAGTCCACGTCTCTCTGAAAGTACAGCACCCTGGACTGGACCTGTACTCCAGTGGAGGCCTTTTAAGTTCTGGGTAGCATGGAGAGATGGATTTCATCCCAGGATAGCTGGTCTATGTCTATCTCTGCTGCCTTCTGTAGGTCCTGCCAGCTCATGCTGGTAGATCAATCTTTCCAACCCTTATTTTTGTCTCCTTTCCTAGGCAATTAAAAGTGGGTCTCATCTGCCTCAGTAATTAGCACTGTGGTCAGCAAAACTTCCCTTGTTTGATGAGGCATGCCTGCTGTGGCTGTCCTTCCTGCTCTCATCACTCCCTCTCAGCTCTGTGCCACTGTAACTCCTCCTCTTCCTCTTTTAATGTCCTCCAGGATATCTGCTTTCCTGTCTCTGCTGGGCTGCACTGGCTGCTGAGCACAAACCATTGAGCCTAGGGGCTATTCACTTCACACCTTGCCTATGAGAAGGTGTCTGTTTATCATACTTTATAAGTCTATTATGAAGCTGCTGGAGTCCCATCTGTCTTTATAAACCTCAATCCAGCCTTAACTGGTGGGGTGGGGTGAGAAGAAAAGGCCTTGACACTGTGTGAGCTCTGCTTGGAAGTAGTAAAAACATTCCTGTGTTTTCAGCACAAATCCAAAACATAGGCCCATACCAGCTACTGCAAAGAAAATTAACTCTATTGCTGCAAAACCCAACAACTTTCTCTTGTATCACACCTCTGGGTGTGGGAAAAAGGACTTCCCTAGTGCCTATCTAGCTCTCTAAATTTATTGAAAACCTGTGAAGTCTGTATCATTCTAAAAACATCCTTTTCCATACCTAGATAATATTTGAGATATTCTACTGGTCTGGGGCAGACATCTTGATCCTGGTTTTTGATGGTCATTTGGCTAATTAAGAAGCCTCCTGGTGTGTCTGAGGGGACACAGTATTCCTACCAAGCCTTAGTTTGAAGATGAAGCAAGGAGAGAGGTATGCTCTTCCCTGGAGAGAGGAGGTTATCAGACAGGATGTGCCCTCCATTGCTGTCACGTGTACTGTCTTGGCATTGGTCCCCTTACAGACCCAGGAGACCTCGGGGTCGGGGGGGGATTTGCACATTCCCAGTGAGCTTCTCCCAAGCTGCAAATGGCAGGGGGATGGGAGACACTGTGGTGCCCTGTGTGTTTGCAGAGCTGTTGGTGTCTTCCCATGCAGGGGTAATGCTGGTAGATCACTCAGCCCTGCTCACAAGGGTTGGCAGAGTCCCTCCCATCCTAGTGCCTCCCCTTGCTGTGGGATCTTGTCCGTTCATACAAGACAGGCTCATGCCTGAGCCCACAGCCATGGAATCAAAGGAGTTTGTTGCCATGCCATCACTACTCCATAGAGGTGAGTGTCTGTGAGGGCAGGCCAGCATCACCCATCTTCTTTTTCTGTGTCTTTCCTCCCAGTGTAACATAGGCCTGGACAAATGTGATACTCCCTTCAGTGAACAGCACAAGGCAAATCCCTAAATTCTCTGTCTCATTCCTCATTATTGCCACCTCCTACTACTTTTCCCTTCAATCTGTCTCACCCTTGCTTGTCCGTGTCTATGTCCTTGAAGTTTTTGGAGAAGACAAAGCTTAGAGAAGACAGCTGAATTCTCACCTCTGATTTAGCTGAGCTACTGACACAGCTTGGACTTAGCTGTGTAGGCTTTCTGAGAACTCAGATAGGGATACCATCCCTTAGCCACATCCTCCATCCTCAAAAAGCTGTTTGCAGGAAAAATACCTGGAGCAGCAATATGACTGATCTGATCCTAAAATCCTCTCTGCTGACAAAGGGCTGCCAAAATCTTACAAGGAAAGGAGCAAGAGTCTCTTGTTTTCTCCTGTGGTGACCTGAGTGAGGTGGTGGCACTGGGTATTTCTTGGAGGAGACTTTTGTTGCCAAATCTGAGTTCAGTTTTGTACACCACCAGTAAGCAGTCAGTTGAAGAGCCACTGAGGTTATTGGAAAAGGACTGAAGAGTTGGACCTCGGGGAAAGGAGTTAGGGAGAAGATATTTCTTTCTCAGACCAAGTGTCTTAGATTGGTCTATGGATCTGGTTGAGAACTGGAGGTAGCCCAAGGAAAAAGAGTAGTGAAAAAGGATGGGAAGGAGGGAATAGGTGGATATGGTCTGTCAGATAATGCTGTCAGGGTAGCAAAGCTGGGACAGATGGGGCTGCAGCAGGAAGAGACAGCGTGAGTTCTGCTGCAACCTGTATTTGGTAAGAGCTTTTCCTCCAGTGCATGAGGCTTTTTGCTCCTATTTGTGAACAGTGTTTCTATGAATTAGACATTTATCTGAATAAGAATAGAGAATGTAAGAATAGTTCATGAGAACCAATTGTACAAATTAGGATGAAAGGGGTCCTCAAGCTTTCAGGCAGGGGCTGAATGCTTGCAAGGGCCAGGAGAAAGCAAAGACTGTTTAGAGACCTCTGATACAGGTTGGTGTGCCACAGGCACCATGCCCAAACCAGCTGGAGTTGGGCACTGCCAGGATGTTGAGGTGGATCAAACAGGTCACCTACTCGACGTGGCAGATGTCTGCTATTCTGTTATGGGAGGTAGGGTGAGGACAGGGTCTGTCTAGCACTCTCTGGGAAGTAAGGAATTCTGGCTGGCTTTTGCTTGTGGAAAAGCAGGCACAGCTGTTGGTCACAACTACAGATGAAGAGGGAGAGGGACTGCCTGGGATGCCTTCACTTTCTGCCTTTTTGAAGATCAAAGGAGGTGCTTCTAGGACACTGCCTGAACAGCAAATATCAGGTAGAGAACTCAGAGTTCTTCCCACCCCTCTGAGACATAAGGAACTGCACAAAACTTCACTGTGGCTGGATATACAAGATTTCTTCCGTGATTATCTTCTAAAAGGTAACTCTTGTATTTTGGTGAAATGTTTGCTTTACACAGCATTTCTAGCATTAGTTATTTTTAACTGCATATCTTTGATACACTCAGCGGCTCTGAAGCTTGCTCTTTTTTCTGGGATGTCACAGTTGTTTATTGTATGTGAGACGAACCCCAGGTTGGCCATCAGCTATTAATCTGCCTTCCTAGGGAGGCTGTGTAGGAACCAGGCACTTCAAGATTAAAGTCCCCCAGAATGGCTGGCAAATCCCTGAATTACTCAGGCTCTGGAAACTATCCTGAAAACACTCTTGTCTCAGTTCCCATTGTGGCTTCTTAAGTGGTCTGTGCCTGAAGTTCAAAGGAGACAATGTTGTATGGTTCATGTCATAAGGTCATGATGGCCCCAGTCAGATCGGGAACTGCACGTAGGAGAGATGCTGTAATGGATCTGTAACTATTTGGTCCCCAAATTGCAAATGGTGGAGAATGATCCCAGCTTTTCTGACATTCATTCCCTCAACAGGTCCTGCTTGGGCTGTGTATTTCTGGCTTTTGTGTGGATCCACTTTCAGCTATTTAGTGCAAAAGAGGATTGTTGATGCAACTCACCTTAGTGCCTCCTAGCCAGGAGCAAGCTCTATGTGAGCTTGAGCCCAGAGGGTTCCCTTTTCTCCCTCAGGAAGTCAGGAGTGAGTCACAAAAATTTCATGTTACCATTCAGATGTACACATTCACCTGAGCCTGCTGCTCCAAACCTGTGTGCTTCCTCACCTCCTGGAAGAGTATTAACCACAACACAAATATAATGCATGATACTTTAGTTATCAGCACTATGGAAAATGTGATGGAAAAGGAATTTTAGCTTCCTTGGTAGGAAGTTATACATCTAGACGTGATCTTTTTAACTTTAATTTTGTAGGTAGCTTGAAATCAAACCTTTCATTCCTCTTCATTCTGCCTGATCTCCACTGGCCCCTTAAGCTTCTTCCTCTTCCCACGGACATGGCTTTTGTCGTGTAGAGTGTTTTTTGTTCTGAGACATCTCCTGTGCCTGCTTTCCTCAATGGACACTGATGTGACATGCAGAGCTGAGCTGTCAGAGCTCGGGGGTGTTTTTTTCTCCACCCTGTGATGAGCTGTGACACTCCAGCATCCCAGCTCCACAGGCCACTTCTCTATGCTTTTGTTAATGTTTCACTGTGAATGCAGCAAGCCTGTGAGGGCAAAATGCAGTGGCTAGAGGTGTGCCCAGTTCAGAGAGCATTTTTGAAGTACATTATTTTTCAGTTCTACTTGAAGAATCCGTAAGGTAGCATTGAAGATTGTTCCTGCTCCCTTTCTTCACGATTCTTTTCCTTGTGGATTTTTCCGTGTTTCTCTAGATTGTCCCAGCCATTATTTTCTTCCCTCTGCTTCTCTTCTGTCTGGCTCAGGGGAGAATTTTGTGGGTGGATCATGGGCTCTTTGGGGCAAATATACATCCCTTGGTGATGCAAATGAGGAAACACATTATTGGGAGTTGGTAGTAGTGAGCAGCATAAATGAAATGATCCCTGCAGGCTTATTTTCATAAAGTAAAATAAGACTGAATATGAGAAAGAAAGAAGTGTGAGTGCAGCTTCTTTGTTGGATCTTGTTTAACAGCCATTGCAATGAAGGAAATTTCACTTGTGCCCCATCCTAGGGCCAGCTGGTAGGCTGGGAAGTGTGAAGGCAAGATCTGGGTGTCCAGCCAGGCTGTGGAGTAGGGAAAGCCAGGAGCCTGGGAGCAGCTACCTGGGCACTGCTGAGAAGGAGCAGGTCAGGGAGCTCCCTAAGGATGAGATGGGACAGCATGGTGCAGGGAGGGCACCAGCCTGTTTGCTAGCTGATACATAGGCACTGACCTTTGGATGGGAGTGAATCCTGTAGGCTGATCCTATTAAGATTTTCAGCAAAAGCCCTCCTGAGGCCTTTGCCCTCCAATGTATTAAAGCTGAGCTCTGTTCCATCTCATATTGCCTTTGTAATAGCCTTTCTGTCTTTAGCCTTGTAATAGCCTTTCTGTCTTCTTGGTAGCCTGGTGCTGTTTAACCCCGATGACTTGATATGTTGGGGTTTTTCACAGGGGACATGTGGTACCCCACTCTGGTGCCTGGAGGTGTAGGATCCATCTGTCCTAGGCAGGGGGTCTTCAGTCAACACTGGCAGAAGTCCTTAGTGGGAAGAGGCCAAGCATGCACTATGTCTATAGGATGCTGACAGGACTGGGGTTTAGAGGATGTGAGGTTGTCTTTGGGACACCCTCTGAGGGGACCTAATATGCAGGGGAGGTTTGATTTTAGAAATCCTGCTGAGCAGTTATACTAAATGGCTGTTTGCATGGTTTCAGCCAGTCATCAGTTTTGCCTGGGACTATTTGTCCCTTTGCCAGACAATCCTCAGAGTATTTTTTTTAGAATGGCTGGTGTGCACTGGCACTATTTCCCCTTGCTGCAGTGGCACTTACATTGCAGGGGGCACTGTTTCCAGTGGGAAATATGGGGAGTCTCACAGGGAGACGTGGTGATGGAAGAGGCAAGGTTTCTGGCTAGAAAAATCCATCCAGCTCGTTGGTCCCCAGTGATCCCAGCTGTGCATCAAGGCCAGCAAAACAGTGAGATGAGGACAGCATCACAAGTTGTTCTCCCCTTGAGTTGCAGCTTCTAGATTTCAATTTCTTTTGGCTGTGGGCAAGGTCAGAAAGTGTGAGTGGTGCCCTGGTTGGTGGGAGCTGTAGAAAGAAGCAGCCCTACACAGGGAGCAGGGCAGTGCAGGGGGAGACTGCTTTTGTCACACAGCTTGGGCAGAACAGGAGAGAGAGGAGACAGAAGCCAGGGTGTGGAGTCAGATGGGAAAGCAGGACTCATGCTGGAACACCCCAAGCAGGCTGCTGGAAAGGGCAGGCAGGAAAGAGTGCCTTTCCTTGCTCCAAAATCTGTAATTTTTACCTGTATTCCAACTACGTTCCCCACTCAGAAGTCCCAGGCAAGGACTTGTTTGAGGAAACCATGCATCTCAACCAGGTTCCTGATGGGGTAGTATTGAACAGGATCAAACACTGCCAAGTGTCAGTTGTCATCTAGCAGATGCCCTGGCAGGGAAGCCAACTGGAAATCCTCAGAGAGATTATCCTGATCTCCTCACAAATACTGAAGCATGGAATAGAATAACTTACTTTAAATATTAATGCTAATTTAACACTAATTTTGACTTTGTTACTGGTGGGAGCTACTGCTGTGACACTCCTAGTAAAAAAAAAATCTTCTTAGTGTTACAAAACTGTGATGGGAAGGACAAAACACAACTTTGCTGTGCTTTTCTGCAAACTCAGGGAAAATCTGCTCTTCAGCTGACTATTCATCCACTTTGGTGATTCTTTGAGTAGCATAGAAAAGCTTTTGAAAAAAACCCTACCCACCACTTCATTCTAGTGGTGTTTTTTTAATTTTTTTTTCAGTTTAGAAAAAAACAAAGGTGTAATCATTCCAGAGGTAATAGTTTAATTTGTTGGTACAGCATCTCAGGAGGTTGTCTGCAGGTTTATGTTTCCAGAGTAGGTAAAACCACTTGTTGGCAGACAGGCTCTCCATAAATAGCAGTTTGCAGGGTAGCACAGATAACAGGGGATAGAAACGGATACTAAAATGCCTAAAAATCTTCTAAGACCTGAACACTGAGTCTTGTACTGCTGTAATTATGTTAAAAATATTGCTGAATTTGGAAAAATAGTCTGTAAATTAGATTTGTTGCTGCAGACCCACTGCCAATGATGGGACTTCTGCTGTGTCTGCAGAAGTTCAGGCTAACTTTAGCATTCCTTTCAGTGCACCTTGGGCTGAGCTTGGACTCTGATAAACTTTGAGACTTTTTGGTGGATGTTTGTTGATAAAGCAGGATTGCAGTGCTGTGGCCAGATTTTGGGAAGGGCCAAGGCCTTTTCCTCTGCACTAGTGCACACAGTGCAAGACTCATTGCTAGTTTTGCTGGGACACTGCAGAGCTGGCTGACTGAACTCATCACAGGTTCTCCCAGCAACAGAGCAGGGATCTGCTCAGGTTGGGGTATGCAGTTAAAAGAAATCATTACCCTTTGTGGCTCCATTAGGCAAATTTCATGAGATGTAGAAATACCACTCTCCCCAACCCGTGGCCTCTACGTCCTAACTGTGCTGGAAATTCATCCAAGCATGTATTATGTCAAAGTACTGTGCACCCTTGGCTTTAGAACAGCACCTCTCTCTGTCTTGTAGCATTTGAGAGTTTCTTCAAAGCAGTTAGCAGCAAGCAGAACTGATACAGCCATATCAGCATCCGTGACTGGGCAGTTCGTGCATCTCTCCCAGATGCAGTAATATCTTTTTGCCAGTGTGAATATATTGTGTGATCCTTTTTGTCCCAATTCCATGAATTTTGCAGATTTGCTGATAGAGATAGTTGAAATACAACCAAACTCATATTTGTTGGGATGTTTCCTGAGCAGCACTGAAATATCACGGCGTTATCTTGTCCTGGCTATGTGGAGAAAACAAATTTGGAGATACGGCCCTTGGCTCCCCTGAGCCTTGTGTGAATGTGTATATGCATGTATTTAGGGATCTTTTTTCTGTATGCTGTTTATCTCACAGGTTTACTTCAGCTGATAAGATTTTACAGGCCTGCTGTTTACAGCATGCATTGTAGACAAAAAGGTGATGATACAGCCTATGGGGATCAGACTCTACCCTTGGTCTTGTGAGGTGTGAGGGCAGAACTGAACACAACACTATCCACAGAGTACTGAGGCTGAGCTGCCTTTCAAAGTAAGATGCTTCAGATTGTTCTAGTGAAAGTAATGAAAAGTCAAAGAAAAATAGAAGGTGACTCCAGGGGTTTCTTTTCCATACTCAACCAAACCAGGCCTTTGGCTATTAAGCTTGGGGCTGTATAACCTCTTCTCCCTCAACCCAGCTATCATGCTTTTGGGATGGTTGCTGATGACCCTGTTTCGCTTTGGCAGGGATGAATCATGCCTGTGCATATGTCAAGCTGCAAGAAACAGCAAAGGAGAGAATGAAGGAAGAGAGGACAGGTCTCTCTGCTGTAGGGCACTTTCCCACTTGGATTGTCCTGGTCCCTTTCTGCTGGCATCCTATCTGGATGCACCTTTCTCCTGACAAAGTAAAGCTTAAAAAAATAAAATAAAAGCCCTGGCACAGGTCTCCTTCCTTTGGGCCCAGTGTCTGGGGTAGAAGTAATAAGGTGCAGTACCTTTTCAAGGGAAGTCATGTGCCTGCCACTATTCATGAGCTACAAGGGTTAAGGAGATTAGCTGTTTCAGTGGATTAGCAAGGGGCTGTGAGATCTGTTCGTCTCTGTGTGGCTAGCTGTCTTGCAAGTGGATGTGTTGAGCATCTAAAAATAATTCAATTATTTGTGCAAAATATCTGTCAGGCTTGTTTCCCTCAGGCAGGCGCTCGCTTCCAGAGCAGTGCTCTTGCAGAGCAAGGTCCCACCCAAAGAGAGATGGGAGCAGATCCCTGCCGTGGCTGTGGATTCTCAAGCTGCTCGTTCTCCTCTCCTCCCCCTCCCCACAAACCAGACTCTGCCCCTAATGCTGAGTCAAGTGGTGGCCTTTCCCCTTTCCCCTCTGGCCCTCAGCCCCCTCTTCTGTTCCTCAGTGCTGATGGCTGGGCAGGGTCACTGCCAGCAGCCTCCCCAGGTCTGGTGCCCCCCTTGCACTGGCGTGACCGTGGAGAGCACATGTGGGAGCTCTCCCAGGAACAGGGCAGACAGGCTGAGGAGACCAGGCTGGGTCTCCCTTCTTCTCCTCTGGCTGCTGGGGATGTCTCTCTGTAGGAATAACTCTGTGCCAAGACTCCCAGTATTAGTCTTCTCCAATGTGAGCGCAATAAAATTCAGTAGCCTTGGGTGGTGTGAAATGAACTTTGGAGGCATTCCGAAGCCTTGGCTGTAGATTCTCCACCTGTTTCAATATATGAAAAATAATAAAATTTTTATAGATTCCTGAGGCATCTCTTAGGCAGAACAGAACATTTCAGCTTTCTGTGCCAATGTTACTCACACCCACATGTAGCTGCCTGAGCTTAGAGGTCCCTGTGGTGGTATCTGATCAAGGTTAGAGCTGTGGGGTAGGATGCAGGGTGGGGAGCAGCAACTAGGGAATGTGGTCGGAAGGCAGTGGGATCTAGGATTCTGTCCTAATTTTTCCACTGAGCTCCCGAGTGCACTGGCAAGTCTCTTAGTTCACTCTGTCTCATTTTTGCTGTTTGTAAATGGGAACACGTTTCACCTCGCAGAGCTGCTGTGAAGCATAATTAAGATTTGCAAAGTGCTTTGGTGCTGTATAAATGCCAGTCACTTTAATTAATAAAATGAAATGGCTGCGCACTCTTGGCTTCTTTGTTTACCTAAGTGTGAGCAAGTAGCAGTTAGTGCAATGATGTGCAATACAGCTGATATTCCACACAGTTCTGTTTTATAAATGTCCTGTTTTCTTGAAGGAACCTTAGGGTACCTTACCGACCTGTTAGACTCACCCACTCCCAGACTGGACATTACCTTCGGAAATAAGGGATGAGTAACATCAAGCCTAAGTTGCAAGGACTCCCTCACCACTGCAGGTGGTCATCTGGCAGGGCATGTGGGAGAATGCAGCAAAAAGCACGTGTGTCTGTATGTGCTTTAGTGCCCTGCTTTCTGGTGCCCAGAAGGCAGAACAAGCTGCCTGCATGTGCCTGGAGCCAGAGGGCTCAGTGGTATGTGGTGTCAGTGGTAAACAGCAGCTACACAGGTTGAGCACAGCCTGGTGATGGAAAAGCTGGGGTGTGCAGGAGGAGAGGTCTGTGGTGGTGAGACAGGGATGGTGAGTGGGTCAGGGTCTGAACGGCATTGGCAGGGTACGTGCAGCCAAGCACAGCCTTGAGAGAGACACACCTGCAGCGAAGCTCGGGCAGGGACTGAGGGCAAGAGCTGAAAAGCAGCTCCCCTCTGAAGGCGAGCATGAAGGTCCTGGGTGAAGCTCTGGGGGAGAGCTGGTTTGGGCAGTCTGCTGAGGCTGCTTCTGGTTTGCTCCTTCACAGCAGGTCTCATTGGCTGGAGCTTGGGGAAGGGGGAAGTGGGGCAGCTCACTCCAGGTCCTGTGCTGTGGGAGATGCAAAGAGAACCAAAGCAGCCCACAGAAGCATCTTTTCTTTCCTTTCTTTGGTTTTCCCTGACCATGTTCAAGGAAGGATTTTGCTAGCTGTATCATCAGCATCTTTATAGAAAAGGCTTATTTTACATTCATGAGAGCCAAAAATGTCCATGAGGAAGAAGCTAACAAGAAGCTTGTTAAGAGGTCTTTTTCTCAGACTTCCAGGTGCCAAATGCTCCAAAGAGTGTTCTCAGGTCTGCCCCTCAGTACCTTGCCCAGATCTCCAGCAGTTGCTTTGTCCAGTGCCACAGAAGCACTGCTTGCTTCATTGCAGTGAATACCCAGTCTTGTCACATGCTGGTCCACTAAGAGCAACACAGCCCTACATTTCTGGCTACTCTAGATACAGATCTGAGCACCCTTGCTCTGAAATCAGGAATCAAAACGTGACATCTGTAGTCTCTTTGAGACTCCAGTAGGCTTGGCTCTGCACCTGGAAGATGCATTGTGGTGATCTCTATGAGATTGCTACTCTTTGTTGTTCGAAGAAGAGTCTGAAATATATGATTGTAGGAGAGAAGAAGAACCTTGCACGAGTGCTGTCCACTCCTGGGCAGGCATCCCAGATAAAAGCTGGTGGAAAGAGCCCTCTGTGAGGCTTTTATTGGAGTTAATAGCCTGATTTTGCCTGAACTCTTTTCTTCTGTAGATTCTGACGACATGGCTTCCTGTTTCTTGTTTGTGGAAATTGAGTGGTGCTCCTCTTGTAATGTTGTCATGTTTAAATCCTAGCCAGCAACTAAGCATCAGCCAGCTGTTCTCTTTCTCTCCCCTCAGTGAGATTGGAGAGAGAATCAGAAGGGTAAAAGTGAGAAAACTGATGGGTTGAGATAAAGACAATTTAATAGAAAAAGCAAAAGCCGTGGGTGGAAACAAAACAGAACAAACAATTAATTCACCACTTCCCATGGGCAGGCAGGTGTTTGGCCATCCCCAGGAGAGCAGGGCTCTGTCACACACAGTGGTTACTTGGGAGGAGAAACACTGTCACTGGGAATGTCCTTCCTTCCTTCCTTCCTTCCTTCCTTCCTTCCTTCCTTCCTTCCTTCCTTCCTTCCTTCCTTCCTTCCTTCCTTCCTTCCTTCCTTCCTTCCTTCCTTCCTTCCTTCCTTCCTTCCTTCCTCCCTCCCTCCCTCCCTCCCTCCCTCCCTCTCTCCCTCCCTCCCTCCCTCCCTCCACCCCACCCCCCCCCCCCCCCCCAGTTTTAGACATGCCTGTGGTCACTTGGGCTCAGCTCTCCCAGCTGTGTCCCCTCACAACCTTCTGTGCCCCTCCCCAGCCCACTGGCAGATAGAGTGATACAAGATATAGAAAAGGCCTGGTTTTGGCACAAATCCAAAACAGCCCCATCCTAGCTACTGTGAAGAAAGTGAACTCTATCCCCAAACCAGAAAAGAAGTGCATTTCCTTTTCTGTCACTCAGACCTGTCCCTCTCTTCCACAGTCAGAAAGGGGGGAGCAGCAGCAAAGCTCCATCTGTGTGGTGGTACTGCACTGTTGTCTCTCAGCCCTTCCATCTGAGTGTAACTGCAGCATGGATGGGTCTAAACAATAAAGACCTCAGACTCCTTAAGATTTCTCTTCTGCTGTTGATTCTGTTCATAAGATTTCGGCCAAATGGATGGTTTTCTGAATATGCAGGTTTCCTGCTACCCTGTCCAAGGCCAGGTCAGTGGAGACGACTTGGTTTGATGGATCCATGGTCCTTCTGCCTCCTCCTCCCTATTTCCTCCTCACTCTCATCTCTGGGCAGCAAGAAGGAGGAAAGAAGATGCTCTGCCTAATGTTCATTTCCCCACCCCAGAATGGTTGCCATCCTTCACCCATCAGTAGGTGATGCTGCTGCCAAAGGCACTGCAGTCTGGCACAGCAGCACATCCTCTCCTGGAGGAAACAGTGTGGGCAGGCAGGAGATCCCATGTCTCCCAGTGAGGATGATGTTTAAGCATGTAGGTATCAGTGTTGGTACACTCTGTTAGCATGCATTGCTTTGTGTATCTCCACACCTATCATTTGTACTGTAGAGAAGCACTACCTGTTATCTGAAAGTCTGCACCACAGGGACGAGTAGGCGTATGTGTAGATGACTGCTTTTTATGAGCTGCCAAAGGTTTGTACATGTAACCTGCTGAGCTACTTGTAGTTGAAAACCAAGTGCACCTCTCTCTCTTTTCCACCCTGACTCTCTGGGTCAGAGTTTTCTTGGTGATTTCTGAGCTGTCACCTCTAGCGATAGAGCTTACCTTTGGCTTTTGATTACTGCACCATGATTCAGGCTTCTAAGCAGAAATCCATATCATCTTTCTGCCCTTGCAGAATATGAGTAACTCGGAGCACAGGCAGCAGTGAAGGATTAGAGTGCTTATGGGCTCTCATATTGCTTCTTACCCATGTCTGTGTGACCCTGCTGTTATGTCACAGCTTAATATGTTGTCCAGAATGTAATGGGTTAGCTTAGTAGCAAGTACTGGAGAGAGTCACAAGATCAAATTAAACTCCATGCCGCTGACAGATTTGATTTCAGGAGCGAATTTGCAGCGGGGGGGGGGTGGATATGTAGAGTCAAATTCTAAGACGAAGATGAATTTCAAAAATATAATTGTGATCTTTAAAGACTGATGGGAATATTTTAATATTCTTATGTTTTACATAGCCATTTCTAGTAGTAGTGATCATAGAATTGTAGAATGATTTGAGTTGGAAAGATTTTTAAGTATCATTCCTGATGCTCAAAGCCCCATCCAATGTGGCCTTGAATGCTTCCAGGGATGGGACATCCACTACTTCTCTGGGCAACCTGTTCCAGTGGCTTGCCACCATCACACCAGAATTTCTTCCTAACATCTTATCTAAATATCTTCTCTTTTAGTTTAAAAACATTCCCCATTGTGCTATTGCTATCTGCCTGTGTAAAAAGCTACTCTTCCTCTTTTTTCAAAGCCTCATCTAAGTACTGCAAGGCAGCAATAAGGTCTCCCCAGAGCCTTCTCTTCTCCAGACTGAGCAACCCTAGCTTTCTCGGCCTGTCATAATATGCTGTTTTTTAAATTTAAAAGGGTGATCAACAGTCAGATCTAGCACAGATAGCCTTTTAACAGGTTATTGCTTTTTGCAAATCTGAATGCTAATACTAGATTAACCTTGTAGCTTGAACACCAAGACACAAACCATGTTATTTCTTTCAAAATATATGTAAGCTAGGCATCTACTTGATGTCTCTACTGTGGTTTGCAGCAGATTGTAACCCCATTTTAATTAAAGCACTACAATTTCTTATGTGGTCAAAGTCAGTAAGAATGAGTACAAACTACTTGGAATTAGTAAGTGGAATTCTGTGGTGAATATTTCCTTAAATCAATATTACAAGGCTTACAAGGAATTGTCAACAATTCCTGTGCAAGATACAAAGGAATGTAGTTTCCTGGTGATATCTGATGTCTCTGTTAGTGAGAAGGTGAGTGGCCACTAAAGGACTCTGGGTGCCAGCCCAGAGAGGGGATGAAGTGATAGAAGTTCAGTGGGAGGAGTTCACCCTTTTTAGAGACATCCAGAACTCATAGGGACATCCTGAGAGTCAAGCAAAAAGCCAGACCACCTTTGTCATTGATGGTTCAGAGTTCAGCCCCTCTTATCTCAGAAATACCCTCATTAGAGGACCAGTGATGCACAGTGACTGAGCTCTGATGGAAATGGAGTGGGGGCCTCATTATTGCAGGACAGGCTGGTACCATACAAAGCAAACACAGAACCCTTGGGTTTGGTCCTTACTGGTTAGTGCTGCTTGGTCTGAAAAGAGCCACTGACTATGGCTGAACTCAGAGCAGCATAAAGGTGTGGGACGTGCTCTTGGCTGCAGAACAAAGACATTGAGCCCCAAAGGTGATCTCAAAGGATTTGATTAAAAGCACAGGCAGAATCGGAGTGTTTAAATGAGTTCAGGTCGCTTCACAGAAGCTGAGGCTAGAACTTCAAGAGGCCTGGCATTGCCAGGATGATGCTGAAACGATCCACACACTGTGAAAACAGCATTAGTCTACTTAGCCTTTTCATTGTCCAGGCATGGAAACGGAAAGAGCAGTGGAAAGTTAAAAAGCTAAAGAAACTTCTTTGAAATCTCAGGAGTGGGCTTCAGGTCAGATACTAGCAACAAAAATTCGGAGGCTATTTTTTTCCTAGTTATAATAATATTTTACTCACAGGAGCATTGGCTGAGAAACTTGAAACACACCACTCATTCACTGATTGTTTAGACTTCTCAGAAATACATCATGACCATCCCATCCCACCATCAGCTGGAATGCCCTGCAGGCCCTGAGAACAGGAGGAAGGTGGCTCCTCTCTCTGGAAAGTGGAGCGTGCAGCAAGGCTCCTGCAGGCTGCTTCTGGTCAGGACCAGCTCTCTGCATATACCCTGGCCCAGATAGAGCATTTTTGGTGGGTGTGTTGACTGCATTGGAGGACCTGCCTTCTTTTAAGATATTTTTTTGGTCACAAACTGGGGTGTCCCATCTTAGTTTCAAAGCTGTGAGCAAGCCATGGGAACGGGAACATTTCCATGATCGGGGAGTTGCAGGGCTGCTGACTCACTGTGCATGCCAGCGGCACTGCTCTGCCATCCCCAGCATGGAGGGGGGAGGGAGATGGAGGCACTGCAAAGATTGGTTGAGAGATAAGGTCACCTACTGCCTCAGGTCACCAAAGCAAAGTAGCTGGGATTTTCACCACGTTGTTTGCCCGCACTGAGAGGAAAGAAAGAAAATTCTCTATGTGTTACCCACGGATAGATTCCCTTTGTAACAGCCCTAACTTCATTCAGATGCCTGACTTAAAACTGCTTGTATCATGAAGGAGATTCAACAATTGATTAGTGTTTACCTGGCCTGTTTTGGTGTGTCAGATGAGATTAGCCCACTGCCTGTTGTGTTTAGGCATGTGAGGCGTTCTGCATGGCATTTGCAATGTTGTCAGGTTTGTTAGGTGTAGGTGTCCTCTCCTCTACTCCTCTACTGTTGATGCTCAGGATCAGTAGTTGTGATGTTTGTGGTTGAGTCAACGCAGGCTCGAGCTGTACCTGCCGAGGTGATGTGTGGTTTGCTCTGCCGTGCCAGGCAGTGGAGTCACTTCTCACTGGAGCAAGGGACCTCCCCAGACATTGCCCCCTCCCTCTCTAAACGTGGGGCACCCTCCTGTGGCCAGCAGGACCACACAGCAGCAAGCACCCTGGAAAACGAAAACCACTGAAGGCCGTGAAGGCAAAAGCCTGTGCTGTATCCAGAGCCTCCTGCCGCCGGAGCCTGCGGGGAGGAGGGGAGTGTTAATAAAGCACGCGTGACAAGCGTTAGTCACGTTGCTTAACGAAGGGCTAGAAGGCACTTGCAGCCCCTGAATAGATGGAGACTGCTATGTGGATTTTCTGGCCCTGAAGTTAAAGAAACATAAGAGACCTTGTTTTTACAAGATTTCAGGTCAGCTTTTTCTATCAGCGATGCATCTATTCAAGATAATCCTGTAAGGGAGATCTTCAGAGTGAGCTGAAAATGATGGGGTTTGGGAATTCCTGTTCTTTTGCTTTTGAAAATCATCTACTAGGGTGGCAACTGGGGATTTCCTTTAGCTGATCCTCTTGACATTTTTAACTTCCCCATCATCTTCCTCTCCTCTTCCAGATTCTCAGTTCTTGAACCCATTTCTTCCCTGAGGTAAACACAATGCCATGGCTAATTATCCAAAAGGGAAACAGTGAAAATCATAGGTGGAGTATAAGCTGAAAATCTCAGAGCAGTGTGCCCAGCTGGCTGGTTAGGGCACCCTGCCCGACATGACACACTGTTTGCTTGCTTTCTTAACAGAACCTTTGATGAACAAGTTGCAGTGCTCCTGAGATGGTTTGTAGTCCTCTCCTTGACATTTTTGTGGCTCCCTCTACCCATTTCAAGTCTACCATTAAAAGGAGCCTCAGTACAGCCTGGTGCAGAGAGACAGGCTAAGGTTCTCTTTAGCCCAGCTGGTCAAAAATAGTCTTGGGAAAGTCTGTGAGTCTTGGATGGGAGTAGAAATAGCAGGGCAGATCCCCGATACTTTGTTACTGCAACAGCAGCAGGTCTGGTGACCATGTAGGGGTGCTCTGCAGGCCACTGATGCCCCACAGACCATGATCTAAGCACTACTAGCTACCACATGGGCTTTTAATAAGCTGGCTTCTGTGTTCTGTCCCTCACTGAATCATTTAACATCCTTTTACCATTTTGCATTGGCTGTTCTAGTTCAAGATCCCAGGTGTGCAAGGTTTGACTTTTCTCTCAACAATTTTCAGCCTTCATAATGATCAGGGTGAGTTTTCCTTTCAGAACAGAGGGATAGTCAGTCATTTCCCTTAATCTGCTTGTGGAAGTCCAGCCAGTGGTTTAATCCGTCTCAGAACAAGGGTCACCAATCCTCTTTCCTCTGTGGACATGTCACTGAATCACAGGAGCAGAGACAAATTTGTTCCCGGTGTTAATCCAGTGGGATAGCAAGCGTTTTCAGGATGGAAGGAGGTAGGTACCAGTGTGTTAATTAAAACATGCAGGCCAGTGTAGTGGAGCAGCAGAGACATTATTGCCACCATCAGCTTACCAGCCCTTGCACAGACAGAACATCAGCTTGAGCATACGCTGCCTGTAATAGTTTTCTCATAGTACTCCCAGCACATGGTAGCATATTTGGGCCACTTCTGGTTTGCTGTACTCTTTGAAGAATGTTTATTCCGTTGGAGGGAGGAATCTCACACTGGTCATTTCACATGTTGTCATCCTGTTCAGTTTTCACAGAATCACAGAGTGGCTGAGGCTGGAAGGGACCCCCAGAGGTCATCTGTTCAATCCCCCTGCTCAAGCAGGGCCATATAGAGCTAGTTACATAGGAACTTGTCCAGGTGTATTTTGACTGTCTCCAAGGATGTAAACTACACAACCTTCCCAGTCACGCTTGTAAAAAAGTGTTTCCTGATGTTCACAAGGAATCTTCTCTGTTTTGGTTGGTACTCATCACTTCAGGTACACTTACTGGGTGTCACTGACAAGAACCTGGCTTCGCCCTCTTTACAACTTCACTCTAGGTATTTATATACATTGATAAGAGCTTTTTCTTCTCTTGGCTGAGCTCTCCTGGCTCACTTAGCTTTTCCACATAGGAGAGATGCTCCAGTCCCTCAGTGGGGGTGAGGTCAAGTGCTGCCTGCTTCAACCCTCACTACCCCTCCTGCCACAGGGGTAACAGAGGCAGCCATGGTCATGTAGGCAGCAGCTATGTCCTGACACCAAGATGCTTCTCCATCCAGGGCTGGCAGGAACTTTGTATATGCTGGTGAGCAGTCTGGAGAAGCTAAAGCCAAAGCTCTCAAGCAGAGGTAACAAGAACTACTGTAAATGTGAAGAGGAAGCAGGACGTGTATCCATGTAGCATCCTAGGGGGTGGTTGTGGTGCGAAACCTCTGTTTTAGCCCTTAGATTCTGCAGACACTTGTGCAGTGACTGCAGCTTTTAGAAGGAGACCTGAGAGTTCTTAAACAGTTTTAAACAGTTGCAGCAACCTCAAGAGCAATAGTGTCAATTAATTTTTCCCCAGACTTGCAGATAGCTTTAGCTTGTGAGGAGTCCTGCACTGCTGTGACTGTGTTGCTAGCAGCTGGTGATAGCCAACACAAGGAGCTTGACACCACCTATAGCTACAGCAGTGATTGCAGTACAGATGCAGCCCTCAGCATGCAAGCCTGAAAATATTGGCCTGTCTGCCCATATGTAAATCTCAGTGCATATATTTATTTCTGTCAAGAACTAAATTAAATAGAAATGGATGGTTTGCCAGGGCTATAAAAATGTCAGGTCTTCAGAAGAGCCCCATCTCTGCAAGAGCATTTGAAATATTGCATATATATTGGAGAGGATTAGAACCAAATGAGAAGATACCAGATAGAGCAATAAACTCAGCTTTGCAGCCTGTTTTGTTGGGTGTGAGGAGTAAAGAGACTGCAGATCCACCTTGCATCAAGCAAGGTGAGCATGGCAGGCTTCCTGTGTGTATGGAGGAGTTGACACATCTTCACTGCTTTTATGTGATGTTTTCTTTCCTCCCACTGAGCTTTAACAGACAGGGTCTCTTTCATGAAATCATGCTTAGCTTTTTCAGAAAATGAGGTTAAAGCAGGTGGTTGGTTTCTGATATGGGGTAGGAAGTGAGTGTGGCATGCTAGCAGTCATGTGGGAGCTGGTACAAGCCCTCAGACATGTCTTCTTTAGAGCTTCAAGCTAATGATTTTCCTTTTGACAATATAGATTCATGGAGCCCCTTTTAACTTCAGCAGTTATATTGAATAACAAAACCCAAAAGAACAAAAGCAAACCCTCCCCTGGTCCCTAGCCCCAGGATTGAACTAGCTGAGATAAGAGAGTATGGTGAGAGCCAGATATTTGCATAGACTGAACCCTGTTCCTCACTCAGACTGTAGTTTTTCTGCTGTTGCTGCTTTAGTCTTTGTCTTACAGTCCCTCCTCTTCCATCACAGAAGTTATTTTTCCTTCCCTTTCACAAAACAATAGCTGCCTATAAATGTCTTCATTTTGGGTAATAAGGCAAGGCTCAGTTTAGGCATCATCTCTTAGCTACCTCATGCAGACGATAGGCTTTTATCCAAAACACACACTACGCATCTGTCACCTTTGGTGCTTCTGGCAGGCTGTTCCCCAGAGGTGATCAGGACTCAGATTGAGAGAATCACTTATGCATGAGCTGCAGACCAGAGTTGCCTGTTAAATGTGCTTTAACAGGAGCTTCATCTCTAGCTTGTTCTCTAAAATCCAGAGTATGGGAAGGGGGAAAAAAGAAGTGTGATGATTTTATTCTCTCTCTTTCCTCTCCTGTTGCCTGACCCAAATGCAACAACAGCCTGCAAGCAGGGTGTAATCTACTACAGACTTCCCTTTACAGCCAGCACTCCAGATTGTATACTTATTCTTAAGACAAAATAGCAAAAAAACCACAAAACAACAAAAACCTTTCTTTCTTCGTGTGTAGTCTTGTCTTACGAGCTCTTGTGAATCAAGTGAAATACAAGACAAAGTTTGACTCCTTCTTGCCCACATGTTACTAATGTTTGAAAAGCAGTGAAGAGATGTTTTTACAAGGGATTCAAAACTGTAGCACATTCTCCAAGCCTTGGGCCCAGCTCTGAGTGTTCCACACAAGAAGCAAGCTGCCCAGTCCTCAGCTGTTAAGTGTAAAAATGTGCCTGTTCAATAAGTTCAGCTCTAACTCAGGTGGTCCTGGCTATACCAGGTTTCTGCCCAGGAGCCAGCCTGGCCTGGTTGAGAGGAGTTCACTCCTGGAGCAGCCACAGAAAGCTACGTGTGCTTCTGATTTATGGGGTGATAGCTTCAGCCACCAAAATCTCTCTGGACAATCTGGTTGAGGGCATCTGGTTGAAGACCCTACCAGTGTTCAGGCATCCTTTTCCATCCCTAGGTGCCATCTATAGCAACTCTTTTCTATGGAAGGGTCTTCTCCCCAGACAGGGGCAAGTAGCCAGGAGTTCTGTGGTGCCAGCTGGACACTGTGGATGGGAGCCACATCCTACCTTAATTCTTCCTTTGGTTCCCATCTCATTGGCATGCTGCAAGGGTAAATGCGTGGAAGTGTGTGAGACATTAAGATGTGAGGGGTCCTGTGAGAGACCAGATTGCTAGAAATGACTGTGGCCTTCCTATTCACAGCAAGCCTTTAAGTGCTGCCAGCAAGCCTCATAATTGATAACAAGCAGAGGTCTAAGGGTCCGTGGCTAGGTTTTATCATTCTTGACAGATCTGCTGACTTTCTGGTTTGTGAGAGCTGAGGACACAGCAGGGCTCCTGAAATGGACTAAGGAGCTGAGCCGACCACAGCCTTTGTTCAGGTTATGTGCCACGTATCCCTGTCTCAGTGTCATGCTGCTGGCACCCTCCTGCCAGCAGAGAGAAGGTTCACGGAAGCCAAGCTTGTCCCATCTTGACAGCTTCATCTCCCTTACAGGCAGCTCCCTGCCTGTCTCTGCACCTCTGCCTAGTCCCATGTTGGTCCTCCTGGGGATCCAGAGAATCATGCACAGGAATTCCTGGGTGTGGAGCCAGGAAGGGTGGGAAGAGAAGAAAAATGGGGCCAGTCCAGGAAGACTGCCCTGCTAAGAGCATCCCTAAGGAAAAAATCCTAGAAAGGGAGAGAACACAAAAAAGCATGGAGGATATCTGAGGCCAGGTGGCTGAGCTGCCTGGTGAGGTGGAAACCTGCCAGAGCTCTCTGCTCACAGTGAGGTGTGAAAACAACCCATGTGCAAAGCCTGTGAGAGTTGCTTTGGGGCCAAAAAAGGTGTTATCTCATTTTGTATATGTAGTAAAGCAATTTCCAGTCTGTCTGGGAATGACAGCATGACTGGAAGAAGGTGGGCAGGAGAGGTGGTGCTTTGGGATGTCCCTTCTGGGTTATCTTCTCTGCTCCCATCCTCCAGCTCAGGGCCCTGGGCTCTGAAGGGGAGCCTCTGGGACAGCTTACATGGTTCCAGTTCCTGCAGTGTGACTGCTCATCTCCAAACATACTGTGCTTTTCAGATGTCCTTGGTAGACTAACCTGGGCTCCTGCTCTTTATGAGAGACCAGGAGCACCTTTGTATTTCTTAAAAGCTAGTAACTGCCCTTGCTGTGAGAATGAGGTCAGTCTTACAGGAGCTTGTCTCAGGCAGGCTCTTCTCAGTCCTGGTGAGGACTGAACGAACCTTCAAGAGCCTTCCTAAGGGCCTGGCCTATTAAGTTCCACATCTTGCCATTTTGTGAGAGTTAGAATTTGTTCCACCAGGTTGCATGAACTTGTTTCACAAGGTGAGTGGTTATAGGACAAATCATCCCTCTGTGTGCCACCTTCCCCATGACTGGAGCAGCAAATATAGTGCAGTAATGGTGGAATGTATTGTTGCAGCAAATATTGTAGGTTTCATCTTGGATTGTCTGAAACCAGAGCTGTGGTGGCGAGCTCAAGTGTTTCCATAAGAAACTGAGGATGCCTTCTTATTGCTTTCTTACTTTTAACTAAGGCCTTAATTAGCTATTTATGTTGTTGCAAACTGTGATGGCCTAAGGATATAAGTCTCTAGGGAGAGAAAACTTGAGCCCAGCTGATTGGTATGAGTTCCATGGAAAAGACAATTTAAGGCAATACAAACCTTTTTGTACAGGCTCAAACAGAAATCCCAGTTTTGAAACTGAGTACCTTTTGGGCACAAATCCCATGTGTTAAGAAGCTCATAGAGCAATATTAGTTGAGCTAGTAAAGCATATTACCTCTCCTTTAAAACTTTGCTTCTATTTATTTATGCATTTCAAGTGTTTTCTCCCCCATATATTGAAGTGTTCTGAAATATTAATGCACTCATGCTTATGGCAGGCTTCAGAGGCAGAGAAGCACTTGTTCCCATTTTACAAGTGGGGAAAGAAGTGACTTTCTTAGCGTCACAATGGACAGTGTCAGAGGCACAGCAAGAACTGTATGGTGACATCCCCAGAGCTGTGGTTCCTTTGGTTAGGAAACTAGGTTAAGCTAAGGAGCTTGAGATGGAAGAGGCCTCTGCTCTCCCTATGTGCCATTTATAATTTAACTCCATGTTATGGGGAATTATAGTGGATCATTCTGTAATTTTAAATGAAAATTTGCCTTCATGTAAGTAAAGGTATGGATATGGCTGACTTCCCCATGCCTCAGTAGTGCTGTGTTCCTGCACCACAGGCACCTCCTTTGATCAAGAAGATGCTACACTTGCTCTTCCTTTGCACTGTCATCTGTCAATGCAGGGAGGGGAGGATACAACTTTGATGTCTGCTCATTTATTTCAGAACTCAGTGGGGTAATGAGATTGGGTTTCGAACTGCATCACTGTACAAAGCAAAATGACTGCCCAGGCCTAGTTCGTGTCAAAAGTTATTTTTAATAGAGCTCTCAAGGGAAATGAGAAATATCTTGACATGTGACCACTGAGGTTCAGACTACAATATCCCTAGAGAGCAGGTTTGTATGGTCTAACCTGTGCATTCATCACCTTTGCAAAGAGGAGATGGCACAGAGAGCAGAATGAGCTCCAGTGACCAGCTGTAGTGAATTGGCATGAGCTGTGGTGCCACAGAGGAGGAGGGATCTCTGTCTGCAGCTTGGAGGGAGACTGATGGTGAGGTGACAGCTAGCAGCCTTGCATTATGAGGAGCAGGAAGGAAGAAAGGAGGATACCTGAACAGACAGTATTTTCATCCCAGCTTGATAACCACAGATGGTCAGGACTGGGGCTGCTGCAGTGCTGGAGATGTCTCTGCCTTAGCAAGCAGCTGTGGACAGTTTTCTGCGTGGGTCCCTTAAATTTTCTTGGTGCTGTTGACATCTTAGTTTGTGGCAACAGTTTTAGTGCTGTGTGTAGTTGAACATGAGTCATGTTTCATGCTAGCAGCAGACACTTTCCATGGGGCAGAGAGATGATTTTTCTGTTACAGTTTGTGAAATGCCTCTTGTGTTCTGGTAGGCTTATAGCAGGACATGAACCTGGTTTAGCAGGAGAGATGTAACAGATGGGAGCTAATGTATACAAAATCAGCTTGTAGAAGGGTTCAGTGCCTCCAAGTGATGACTTTTCATGTCAACAGGAATGGCTTGTTCTAGAGAGAATGGTACTGGGCAGATTGCTTTGAGTTGAAGGCCGCCTGAATACAAGGACCTGAGCAGAAAGAAGTAGAAAACAAGGATTTTTGATTTTAACATTGAGATATACTGGATTTAAACCATATTTGAGTGCCTGACTGGGCAACCAATTGATTTTAGAGGTGCCTTCATTTAGAGGCACCTGATTTTGCCAGAATTTTCACTAATAAGCAGCAATTCTAAGGGCCTTGATTTATAAGTTCCTAGTGCCAAATATGTATATTTGAGAAGAAGTTGGGCATTCCCTTTTCCCATGATATTTTATCAGGATTCAGTTTCTCATGACTGAAGTGAAGATGTTACTATTTACCTTTATTTTTTGAGTTGCTTTTATTCTTACTAGTTTTTAGATAGGAAGTTGTGTCACAGGACAAAGAGGAATATCACTGTGTGAAGAAAATAAGAAGAAATTTGTGGGGAAAAAAATATCTGCATTTTGGAAAAATATTGTGTCTTTATAATGGAAACAGAGACTTTGGTCTGTGACACTCCAGCAAAGGTGTCACCTTCTGAATAGCAAATTTAATCTGACCAGTAATAGGCTAGCTTGTCCAGGATATTTTCCACATTTCACAAAAATAATCCATGGATCCATAAACACCTGTGAGTCACCTGACACCAGCTGCTAATCTAGGACTTAGAGCTATGCACACCAGAGTGGTTTTTTTGGCTGGCATACATCCTTACTCTTGCACACAGTGTAGGAGCATCAGTATGGAGGACAGGAGGCAATAATCTCAGTTCTGTTCTTCCTTGAAATGCTGTGCTTGCAATGGTTTTTTATCCCAGATTTTTCATCAACAGTGTTGATTTTTTACTGGGTTCCCTCCCCATACTGGCACAGAAGATGTCACCATGAAACATAAACCAATACCACTTCCTCTATGACCTTAGCTGTCCCCAGGTCTCCTGACTGTACTGGCCAGTTCTCCAGCTACATTTTGTCAACTCTGTGAGAAACCCACTTTTTACTGAGAAAGTTGTTTATAGTATTGGTAGACTGAAACAGCTGCCTTGATTTATCCCTGTTTTAACATTTTTGCCTGTGGGTGATGGAGTTTAATTAAGGCTGACTAGTAAATATTTATTCTCTTGGCAGAAATAGGTCCAGGTTTGTCTGTTAAAAATACTGCACAGCTTGCCTCTGTGACTGCAGTTAACTGAACTAAACACTCCACAATTTCATTAAAATCAGCAAGGAAAAAACCCTCACACACCCCCCCCCCCCCCCCCCCCCCCAAGCTTTTAACTGTGCAGCTTTTCCCCAGCCAAGGAGCACCTCTCCCCCCAAGCATCCCTGTCCCCTGCATCCCGGTCCCTGCCGAAGTGAAGCCCGTTGCCATGGAAGCCTCATTAAATCTGCATCTCGCCTGGCCGGGGCTGCAGGGGCTGCGGCTGTATTTTTAGCCGGCGGTGGTTGCATAAGGGGGGCGGGATGGGACCGGGATGTGCCTTGTATCTTGCCTTGATGGAAGTCTGCCAGGAAGCACCACCAGCCAAAAGACGTGTCCTGCTCAGGAGAGGCCAGGCAGCCTTTGGCAGCCCCCGGTGTTGCTAGAGGTGAGCACGGGGAAGATGCGGCACGCGGAGTTTGGCTTAATGGCCAAGCAAGCTTTAGGGTGGTGGTATAGTTCTGCCAGGGGCTCCAGAGAATGAGGGTCTCTTTAGATTAGGCTAAAGATAATAAATCTCTCTTGACTTGAGCAAAACCTTAACACCTGGAGGGGTAGGAAGAAACTCATCAGAGCGCAGCTGAAGAACAGCACTGCACTCCTAGCCATGTACATTTTGGGGAAAACAATGCCACATCTAAGTGCACAACCCCCAAAAGAAGAAAATAGAGCTAGATGGTGTCAGAGATGCTCAGGGTGAATCCAATCTTGGGTGCAATGTTGCCTAAATCCATTTTTAGAATGACTGGATTTGAGCCCATCTCTGTGTTTGACAAATACATGTCACTGAATGATCTGAAATCTGCTCTTACAGAAAAACCAACACACAAAAACACACCAAAAAAACAAACCAAAAAAACTCCCCACTATTAAAAAAAAAAAAAGAAATCAAATGAAACCACCAAACTGCCCCACATGTTCATTCCTCATCGTTTCAAATCAGAGTTGCTAGAAGTAGAAGACAAAAAAAGAGGTTTTAGCATCTCTGCACTATCAGGCTTTCTTGGCTCAACACATGGAGCTAGGCCCTCTCTCTCTCTCAGCACTGAATCCCAGCAGTGCTAAATGTTCCAAAAATCAGATTTTTATCCTGAATTACACCTGGGCAGAGCCAGCTTTTGCTGCTGCAGGCTGTCTCTGGCTGTAGACCATCTCTAAGTCCTTCATGGGGAGTTATTTCCAGGTTCAAGGCTGGCTCCACAGACCTTTCTGAACGTTAGGACCTGAAAAAGGTTTGCAGGGGTTCACAGGGACTCCTTTACAGTTGTAGGAGATGCAACTCACCTTCAGTCTTGCCATGAGATTAGGCCAAGTGATTTTTTTTTCCCAGGCAGCCTCATTTCTCCTGATTCAGTATCATGATTGTGAGTCTCACACAGCTCAAGTGAAAGTGGACTTTTCAGACTACAGAAAGCCCTAAATGGTTTCTTCTGACCCTTGCTGAGAGCCTGAGTCTGCTTTCAAAGACCCAGCCTGGTAAGCTCCTGCTTGGCAGCACCCACCATCCCAAGAGGGCACACATGGGTACCGGGAGGGCCCAGGGCGCTCCTCCTTGGGCCCTTGCAGCAGTGATTCTGCAGATGGACAGAAATAGCTGCTGTGCTGCAGCCTGGAGCCAGTGCTGCTTCAGCAGCAGCCCGGAGTGCGAGGGGTGTTCCCTGGGGGCAGGAAGGCCGGGCAAGTGCCTGGGGAGCCAGCAGTGTGGGGGGAATCTCACTTGTGTGTTTCATCCCCATCTGCTCCAGCTGATTGCTGCCTGTGAAGCCAAACAAGTCTTTGATATCCTCTCTGCTTCAGCTCTACTTCTGGAGAGCAAAGATAAGTGCAGTCTATCCAGAGGTGAGAAGCCAGGGGAGAACCTCAGATGAATGAGGTGCACGTTCAGGTCTGGTTTGTGGCTGATTTGCATCAGTTTGAAGGGTTTTTTTTAACATGTGCAGTTTATTTCTCAGCATATATTTTACTCCACTGCCTCACTAGGGTGACAAAGGAAGCATGGGGCAATGGGATGGCAAGGAGCAAGGGACAGCCTCTGAAAAATAGAATAAGCCACTGATAAACACAGACAGACACCCTGGTAAACAGACAGAGCAGAAGGCTCCTGCTCCTGACAGTCTCCCTGGCGTATAGCAGTTTCCTTGTAAGAGCACTGACACTCACTGCAGGGCACATGTGAAACGAGCTGGAAGAAGGCAGAGGCTGGAGCAGGGAGGAAACGATGCTTAGGCACCAATGGCATTGCAACTCAATTATGTTCTGGCTGGGCAGAGAGCTGGGGTGGGCCCTCCTTTCAGAAAAAATCAAATCGGCTCAAAAAAACTCAGGTGCACCTTTTCCTTTCTCAAGATCTTGGGATTTCAAGTCCTAAAAAGTTTTCTAGGTCCCATAATGGGCAAAACTCCTGATTGAGTCATGGCATTACTTTTTCAAAATAAATGGGCTGGGAGGGCAAAGAGGGAGCCCATTAAAAACAGCCCTTCCTCTGACATCACAAGGCATTCATCCTAGAGTTCTTTATGAGGTTTTAGCCTTCAGAGCAGTTGTGTCACATTGCTAAACCCCTGAGGACATGTTTACTGATGCTGGGGTGAAGGGTGCTGCACCTGCCACCAAACTAGGTATCAGAGCAGGACTGAGAATGATTTTTTCTTATTAGATGCAGTTCCAACTGCAGATGGAGACAAGTGTGTGAGACCAGCCTACAAACCTAGCATTTAGTCATGTTTGATATATTCCAGAGGGCATTGGGATTGTGACTGGTGTTTGACAGGACCAGTCAGGTCATACAGTTTTTCAGTGGTGTTATCAAAACTTGGAAGGGAGAAGACAGAGCATCATTTATGAAGGTCTGAGGTGTTGAAAGTATTGTAGTGGGAGGGCTTAGACAGCAAGAACAGGAACAAGAGTTGAGGGGCATGTTGGAATGAGGATAGGCTAAATTTTTAGGATGGGTGAAGGGCCTTGGTGCTAACTCTTGCCACAAGGTAGAGAAGACAGGAGGAGATTCTTGTCAGCCAGGGACCCCAGGAGGAGTTTAAGCTGTCTCTCATGTGGGTCATTTAGCAGCTTAGCCAAAAACAGATCAAGAGCATCCCTGCTGAGGACTGGGTGGTGCTGGTGCATGAGGGGTAATGTGCCCTCCCAGCCCAGAGAGCCAGACGTGTCCTGGGCTGCATCCAAAGCAGCCTGGGCAGCAGGGCCAGGGAGGGGGGTTCTGCCCCTCTGCTCTGCTCTGCTGAGACCCCACCTGCAGTGCTGCATCCAGCCCTGGGGTCCCAGCACAGGAAGGATGTGGACCTGTTGGAGTGAGCCCAGAGGAGGGGCCACCAAGATGATCAGAGGGATAGAGCATCTCTGCTGTGAGGAAAGTCTGAGAGAACTGGGATTGTTCACCCTGTAAGAGAAGGCTTTGAGGTGACCTAATGGTGGCCTTCCAGTATCAGTACCTGAAGGGAGCCTGCAAGAAAGGTGAGAGGGACTTTTTACAAGAGCACAGAGTGACAGGACAAGGGTGAATGGATTCAAACTGAAAGAGAGTACGTTTAGAGTAGATATTAGAGGAGGTTGTTTGTTATGAGGGTGGTGAGGCACTGGAACAGGTTGCCCAGAGAACTTCTGGATGTCCCATCCCTGGAGATGTTAAGCAACATCTGGAGCTCTGAGCAACCTGGTCTAGTGAAAGGTGTTCCTTTCCATGGCAGGAAGGTTGGAACAAGATGATCATTAAGGTCCCTTCCAAACCAGGCCATTCTGTGATTCTGTGAATCTGTAGGAGACCTGCATGGGTGGGTGAATGCTGTGCAGGCCATGGTGTGCTTGGTCCATTTGATGGGGTCCCACCAGTGTACAGCACTGTATGGGGCCAGGCTGTGGCAAGGCAGGGAGGCAGTGCAGCAGCCCATCTCTCTGTGAACTGAAGCTGGGTCATTAATCAAGGCTTGAGGGTTGCACTGCTCCTCGATTTAACCCTTCTGAATCACTCTGTTTCACTGCAGAGCTGGATGATGATGTGATTTTTATTCAGTTTATGAATAAGGAGGTGGTTTTTTAATGGTGCAAAGCTCTAGAGTCTGAAAGTAAAAGCCCAGCAGGGTTGGCCTCCTTCTGAGAATCTGCAGGTTCTCCAAAGGCATGAGCTCCTAGAAATTCAGAAAATGGCCCTGTTTGGTTTTCCCGGTGTGTTTTTATTCTATAGGAAACAGAAATAAAACAGTCCCAAAGAGCAAAATGAAATGGTGTAACTGAGTATCCTTTGCCCTATTTTCAGTGCTACAGAGGAGAACTGTGAGTCCCATCAAACGCACAGAGCCTTGGATAAAGATGCAGTATCTTGGCTCTATGTAAATGATTGGATATGCGACTTTGATTTGGCTGTGGCAATTCATTGTGCTGCCCCTTATCTTGGTCACAAGAAGCCCGTGACCAGAGCCAAAGCACCCCAGCTCCGGCTCCAGCTCCTTTTGTTCATATATAATAATTGTATCTGCAGTGTGCAGAGCGGGCTCATTTCAGGCTGGCAGCTGCACAGCGTTGTTTGCAGCTCATTAATTTCCTACAGATTGCTGCCTTGCTGCTTTGGATGTAGTGCAACTCCACTGGCTGGGCTGAGTGCCGTCCTGCAGAGCTGAAAGCGCTGTCTGCGTGGGTGTGTGGGAAGAGCAGGGCAAGGGAGGGGACAGAGGGACTTGCGAGGCTGGTATCCAGAGGTGTTTGTGATGGGAAAGTTGGCTTTGCTCTCCACCCTCTTTGATGTGCTTTGAGCACTGAAATCTGTGGATGCTATCACATGCAAGAGCCAGAAAAGAGTGGGGTGTTGAGATATGCCAGGCTCCATGCTGGGAACTGGGGGATTACCCTGACCTTTCCTGAAAAGCTAAATATCATTGCCATTGTTGTCCCAGAACAGGTTCTTTCACCTGGTATGCAAGAGGCTGATCCACACACAGAGTTGAGGTGTTTGACTGGTTTACATTTCTGTGTAGAAAGGTGTGCTGGGTGACAAATCCAAAAAGTTAGCACAAGGACTATCAAAACTTTTCACTATTTATACATTTTAGCAAACAGAGGCATTAATGTTCATTGGCTACAAGTTCTGTAGTGCTCTTATTAATTAGTATTCTGTCGTCTATTGGTTAAATAACTTCAGTCCTCGGCTCTACCAGCTTTTCATCCCTTCTCATGCTGAGTAGTCCACATGCTCAGTCTTTCTCTTCTTTTGAGTCCATCAGTTTCCTGAGTCGGTACTTCTTGAGTGATGGTCACAATCTCCTCTTGTCAAAATGATCTTTTGCCCAGTCAGAGCCAATTTCAGCATAGTTGCTGAGTTGGCTTTATTAGTTTCTTCCTTATCTTGGGATTTCTGCCAAATGTCCTTGTGGCCTGGAAATCCTGCATTCTTTGTGTCCACTACCAGTAGTACATGCTTCTCCCCAAGCTTTTTAACCTCTCCCTAGGTCTGAGATCACTGAAGTACATCAAGCCCTAAACTTCTATCAACAAGTAATTTATCTTTATAACACCTGGACATCAGCAGTGTAGTAATTGTAGGACAGGGAATCTTGAACAGCCCTGTTAGGAGGAGCCCTTAGTCTCACCTATGTGGTCTCTGCTGGGGAGAGCATTGTTGTAGGTAGTAGGTATGAATCTGCACATCTGTCTGTGCCTGCAGCTGGTGTCAGCCCAGGGAATGTGGATGTGCCTGGCAGGCAGAGATAAGGGACCTGTAATCCCTGCCTGAAGTCCACCTCCACTCCCACCACAGCCTGGCCCCTGTGCAGGGTTGTTTTTCCCCAGTGTGCCAGCGTGTCCCTGCCCATGTTTCTGGGTAGACTTGAGCAGCTCTGTCCCCAGCTGCAGCTGCCTGTCTGCCTCTACTGTTGGCAGCAGAGACAATGCCACCCCAGCTATGGCAGGAGCTGAGTATGGAGTTGATATGAACTTGTGAAGCAGCATGGCAGCAGCAGGACATTCGTGGAGTTCCCAGAGTTCTGATTTTGGCAAGCAGGTCAAGGGGGCCACACTCTCCCAAAGGAGCAGTGCTTGAAGGCCAGCCCTTGTGTCTTTTCAAACCTGCCATGACAAAGCACTGAGCAATGCATGGCAGGGTCACACCGTCAGGCAATGCCAGGGGCTCATTTCAGCTAACAAGCTTCAGCAGTTTTTGCCCTAGGAGGGATTTAAAGTCTTCCCAGGCTGCTGAGGGTTGTTTTGAATCTAGTATTCTCATTCCTCAACTTCCTCTCCCCCTCCGTCCCCACCTTCTTGTCCTCACCAGCATCTCCATGGCAACCTTGTTGCTGAAGAATAGAGAAGACATCTAAATATAGCTTCCAAATCTACATGCCTTCAGCAAAATGTCTAAAACCCAGGGTGACAGCTTGAAGCACTGATCTGCCAATACCAGCCAATGACAAGTGTCTGTCTTGCAGGTGGAATTCAGGAGCACTGTGATGGGACAGGGTCACTTCTAGCTGAATCCCTCTTTTGTGTTTGCTCAGGACATCTCAAGAGCCTTTGAGGTAGTCAAGCCTATCCTGTCCTGTCCAGGGCACTCCCAGTCCTGCACCCTGTCAAGCTTTGGAGCCATTCTCTAGAGCAATCAAAAGATCTCTAGTACTTTTTTTTTTGGCCATTGATACCCATGATGTATTTTGATATCATAGGCATTTACTGTGGTGCATCAGACTCAGATGGAAGCAGTATTCAAAGACCTTTAGGAATAGATGTCCTTCCTTCCTGCCTTCCTTTCTTCCTGCTCTTCTCCTCTTCCCTTCCTCCTTCCGTCCTTCCCTATGTCCGTCCCTTCGTTCCTCCCTTCCTCCCTCCCCACAGTATGGTTGTGGTTGATGTTTTGCTCCTGAAATTCCTTTCTAAGAAAAAAAGGCACAGAATCTCCTCAGTGAAGCTGTTGCACTGGGAATCTTCCCAAGGTAGGGAGGGGAGAAATGTCTGTGCCCAGGGCCCTGGCTCTGCTTTGCACCTACACCAGGCTGATACCCACCTCAGCTGTCTGGTTTCATGGGCTGCCAAGTTGAATTATTGCTTCTACAAGACATGTACTTATTGTACAGACCTCAACAAATAGCTCCACAGGCTGTTGAAATTTTGTCTGCTCTCCCCTGGCCCTGAAGCATCAAGTCTCAAAGGGTCAGCAAGAAGAATCTGACTTGGGAGCAAGCCAGACAAGGGCCCGCATGTGTCTGTAGACACAGCTTCAATATTCAAACCCAAGTAGCTTCATTAAGCTGAATAAAGAAAACCTGTGGAGATGGGCTGTTATGCTTGTACAACCTAACTTAAATAGCTCAGCTGGTCAGCAACATGGACTCAGCTGAGAGAAGGGGGTTTTAACAAACTCTGATTTTCCCTTTTTTTGCAGAAATTCTTAAAAACAAACTGGCATATTTCCTTGAAGAGCCCTGTATATTAGAGTGTTTTATCATGTTTGAACAAAGTGAAATACAGAGTGCTTTGGATATCCTGTCTGGCAGGGCTGACAGCATTATGGAAGCTCATGGAGCATTTTTTGGTGCTTCAGGGCTTCCAAGTTGAGTGTGAGACTTGAGAGTGGAGTGAATTTGCCATTCACTAGCTCCAGTGGTGATTCCCATGGCTGATACACGGATATACCTCACCTCTTGAGTTGCCCTGAATAGCATATTAGGCACTTAAGGATTTTTTTGCATGACATGGAAGTGCTTAATGGGCTCACTTGCAGCTTAGCAGCTCTGATTTTTCATTGCTGGTACAGTTATTTGCACTGGTACAAAGTAGGTGTGAAACACTGTCATGTGGATTTAGCAGCGTTTCATGTCTCTTGTCAGTCTTGGGTGGCAGTGGGAAGTGAGGGCTGGGCTGCTGTGCACACAAAGGCACAAACTGAAAAATGAAGATGACCAGAAAGACAAATCCCTTTAGTGTTGTCATCTGGACTGGAGAAACGGTAACAGACCTTTTTTTCTCTTTTTTTAAATTCGTATTTATTTTTTTAACAACTATCACTATAAATCTTTTACTGGTAACACTTTAAAGTTTTCTTATACAAGTAAAGACTAAAAAATACAGCTCTTAGTCCCTTTAATTATGATGTGTCAGCTACTAAAGCACTTTCAATAGTTCTAATTGAAGCATGAGCCAATTTGCTAATTAGCCAAGATTACGTGAGGAATACACAAAGGGGAGATGCCTTTCTGTGTCAATATTTCCTCCTTTATGCCTTAGGAGATCTGGTGTGATGTGAACAAACTACACTGCTAACAGCCAGCCAGGCAGAGCCCCTGAGCTCCTGGTGAGCTCCTGCACATTGTCCCACACAGTCCTGGGGGGTGGGCATGAGGGGTCACACAAGGCTTTGGATTGGGGTCATTGTCTCCACCTCGGGGTACAGCTGCTTCTTGCATGGTGTCTTCTCCAGTAGACCTTTCCCCCTGCCTGTGAGCCGCTGTAGCAGAGCTGCATGTTTCTGTCCCTGGCCCTTGCAGGAGTGGAGCAGAGATCCCTCGTGTGCTGCATGCGTGGCAGGGATAGAGGTTGGCAGAAAGGCTCTGGGTCTCTTGGGCCAGTCTCAGACTCTGCCTGTGTGGGAGGAACAGCAGGGACACAGGGAGCCACTCCCGGAGGCAGTGCCAAAGGCTTCTTCCCCCTCCTGCCTTGTCAGTCTGGGTGAACATTACAAAGGACTTTCAAGGGGTAAAGAGTTGAAATATGGGGAAAACCATCCAGAAAACCATCTTTATAATGTGCTTTTAGAAAGCAGTTGGGCAACACCTACTTGTCAGGAATGGCTTGGTGGGAATGGCTCTGCCCAAAGGCAGGCTGATAGTTGTTTGCAGTTGTTTGCATATTTTCTGAGGTCTTTTAGTTGCCTCATGATGTAAATAGACTTTAGCAAGGAAGAGGAGGTGCCCTACAGAAGTGCACAGCACTTTCAAATGGAAACCATGTCAGATGAAGTCAGATTAAGTTGATACTCATATGAGTAAGTGATACTTCCACCACCACTTCAAGCTCTCTCTGCTCTCTCCCCTCACAATCGTTCTGGTTGCATCACTGCAGCATCTTCCACATTAGGAGTTGAAAGCAAGTAGGGACTGTCCTCTGTCAAGTCCTGGTGAGAAATAAGGATCATGGGCACTGCATGGATATAGAAACTAAAGTATGGACTTTAACTGACTTGCTTGTGTGGCTTCAGGCTTGACCGGAGAAATACATAGGTCATATAGTGATTAGCACTGCAAAGAACCTTATTTTAATGATGATAGTTTCTTATAATAATTTGTCAGGTGATTTTGATTAAAAGATAATTAGTTATCGTCTGGTTATCCCATAAACCGACTTGACAACAAAAGAGAAAACACAGAAGAGAAAAAACTCATTTTCTGGGGATGGCTTCTATGTTACTTTATAACCAGCTAGCTGGTAGTGAAGCTGTTGGGGCTGTCCCCCATGTGCTTGCTACACAAAGTAGGATACCTCTTGCAGGGCTGCTCTTCCAAGGTCCTCATAGACAACACAGCCAGTTCTTGGAAACTGGCCTGCCATGGCTTGTCTCCAGCTTCTGCACCAGCACCAGTTCTGTAACTCAAACATCAGCAACGTGCATGTGAATGTGATCTGCTCAAAACTGTGTTCGGACAGTTCATCTATCCTGTTGATACCTGCCTTATTAATTGGTACCAACATCTAATCTGACCTTAGAGGCACCTTCAGTTCTGACCTTTCTAGAACAAACTGTGACCATTGCCAGTGGCTGCAGCTGAATGCTTGAAAGCCTGTCCCCCCGCTCCATAATCTCCATGGTAATCAAAAAAATCTTCTCTCATAAACATGATGTTAAGACCAAAGTGCAACCTGCCTGTCTTGGTCATAATCTGGATTGGTTCTTAAATTACCATGATCTTCTCTTGAAATTAAGATCACTCAGCATCTCCTTGGTGAGTTTAGTGAATCTGATTTTGGATCTAATGATTCTGCCCTTCAAACACTTCTTGTCTTTTTCTGTGCTGTGTGACAGCATAATTTTTTGCTTCAAAATTGCTCAGTTCGTTACTCTGGGTTATTTGATGCACAACTTCATATGACCATGGGCATCAAATCAGGCTTCTTTTGCTGGCTTCTTCACCTTTCCTGTGAGCACTGTCACATTGCTCTGTTAAATATCTACCTCCCAGTGAACTGGGCAAAGACAGATCCCCACTATTTATAACCTTATATAATCCCTTCTGGTCTGCCTCAAGCACACAGCATTGCCAGCCAGTCAAAGCAGGGGATTGCCCTGCTGTGCTCTTCTCTGGGTGGCATCTCCTCGAGTCCTGTGTGCAGTTTTGGGCACCACAATATAAAAAGGTTATTAAGCTATTAGAGAGTGTCCAAAGGAGGGCCACGAGGATGGTGAAGGGTCTGGAGGAGAAGCCACCTGAGGAGTGCCTGAGGTCACTTGGTCTGTTCAGCCTGCAGGAGACTGAAGGGAGACCTCCTTATGGTCTTCAGCATCCGCATGAGGGGAAGTGTCAGGTACTGATTTCTTCACTCTTGTGACCAGTGGCAGGACTTGAGGAAAAAACATGAAACTGAGTCAGGGGAGGTTTAGGATGGATATTAGGAAAAAGGTTTTCACCCAGAGGGTGGTTGAGCACTGGAACAGGCTCCCCAGGGAAGTGGTCACAGCACCAAGCCTGACAGAGTTCAAGAAGCATTTGGACAATGCTCTCAGGCACATGGTGTGGTTGTTGGGATATCCTGCCTAGGGCCAGGAATTGGACTCGATGAACCTGGTGGGTGCTTTCCAACTCAGCATATTCTGTGATTCTATGACTGCTCTGTGAGGTCTTCTAGCATAGTAGCTGGGCCCTATCTGTAGCTTCACAGTGAAATCCCAACCAGATTCCACCAGAAATCCCCGAGTGCAGAGCTCTGGGGAAGAATCAGACTGGTACCACATGCTTTGAACTTCACTCTGCAGGAACCTGCACTCACAGCAAATCAGATGAAGATTTGAGTATATCAAGATGTGTCAAGAACACAATGGCTTGACCCAAGATGTATGTACTAATGATTCACATTAATGAGTTACTGAACATCTCCTGGTACATCTCACTGCCCCAGGGATGTTTACCTTGCTGTCCTGGCTGCTTTTCATCTTGGCTAATAGCATCCCACCAGGGACTCTAAACTGTGCCCTTGCACAGCTCTGCCTGTTTCAGTGGTATACACTATGTGACATCTCCTGACTTGCATTGTTTTTAGAGTTGTTTCACATTCCAAAGTCACGCAGACCCACACAGACACATCCTCTTAACCTTCTCAGCAATAATTCCTGCAAATGAGTGTGTCCACACAAAGAGATACTCAGTATTTTCTAGCACATTAATCAAATAACCATTCAGTTGTTGCCTTATGTGTTGGAAGTGGACGTGTTGTCAAATAAAATGATTTTATAGATTATCCTCTGTACTTCCTAGATAGGGAATTTAGCAACATCATGTGCACAAAGTCCTTTAGGAGAAGATCGATGTCTATTCATTTCATCTTCTGTTGCTTACTCAGGGAAATCTCATTCTTAATGTTGCTCCCCAGAGGAGCTTTTCTATCCCTGACTTTTAAAACCAGTGATTGTTTCTAAGTGTATGTTGAAAGCAAAGCCTGGACTGCATTCATCTGAAGGCTATTGGGTGGCAGCTTGCAATGACCTCAGAGAAAAAGAAGCAAGTGAGCAGCTATCCTGACTTCTGTATGGCCACTCCCACTCCCTGGGAGAGCTGGCTTTTGGCTTGCCCTGCTGTGTCACAGCCAAATTGAAAGCATTGCTCAGTCTGCTGAAAGCTGCACCGAGCCCTGAATTAAAGAGCCCTTCCCATCACTGTGCTCGTGCAGGTGTTGAGGTTGGACTGTGCTGTGGCTGGGTGCTGGCAGCGGGGCTTTGCATTTTGCAGAGTGGCTCCCTGCTGCCAGGAGAGGCTTTTGGATGGTCTCTGTTGTTCTCTGCTTTTGAGCTTTCTGAGGTGTATCTTGGCCCCAGTCAAACTGTCAAGAGAGAATGGGGAAGGCTGGAAAGTGTCCTCCTTTCCCCATGTGAAGTGGCCAGAGGCTGGGGAATGAAAGCTGCTCAGCTGAGCAAGGTAGGCTTCAGATTCCTTGCTTCCCATCGTGGTGAGCATGCCCATCAGGACTGCTGCATGGCCTGCCCCTCTCGTGCCCGCCTTTGCCTCCATTAATTTCAAGAAGCTGTCATGATGTTCTTGCAGCAAAATGTTCCCAAGCCTCCCGCTCCCACGCGCTCTCTGCCTCTCGGTGTCCTTCTGTCACATCTCTCACATTAACGTGACGTCTTCCCGGGGCACTGTTACACTCCAGCCCTTCTCTCCATCCATCTCCTCCGCTCCCCATGCCTTCCGAGGAGGCAGCTCTCAGTGTGGCTGTAGGTGAGAGATGAGATTGTGTGGGAGCAATCTGTGTTTTGGCCTCCAGACAATTTATGACAGCTCAGGATGCAGCTGTATTTATGGCTGCTTGCATAGGCCTGGAGAAGAGCGAAATGCTCACAGAGGTAGGGAAGCTGCAGAGCAGGGGAAAGGGCAGCTCTTGCCAGCCATGGTGGACTGGGAGGGGTGGCCTGATGGGCCAGCACAACCCCCCCTCTATCAGCACTGACCTTTCTGTGGTGACAGTCACGGGAGCAGCCAGCCGAGAGAAGGGCACTTCCCCTCAAGGGAGCCAACCCAGCGCTGTGCCCCCATCTGTGCAGGCTGCAGAGTGGCCTGGGAGCAGGGATGCTGCTCTTCCCTTTGCCACAAAATCCCAGGGGAGGTTAACTGCTCCCCATTATGTGGCACTGGGTCTGGGAGCCCTCACCCACCTCCCCGTGTCGCTGCACAGTCCTTGCCAACTTCTGTCCTGCTCCTTTCCCGCTTGCACAGGGAGGTCTGGCAGCACACTGACTCTGGAGCAAGAGCTTGCAGTGGCTGCAGTTTGGCTCCCATCATCCCCATCCCACCCCACCTGGGTCCCCAAGCATCACCTCCGGGCTCCTGCTGTGTCTCCAAGGCTTTAGTGGGGTGGAGGACCTGCTGGGCACTCACCACCTCTCAGCAAAGCTGGACAGATTGGGCACCACCTCCTTTGGGATTCAGTCAGATGGGGAGGGGGGGTGCAAGGCCCAGCCTGTGTCTATGCAGGGCACCTGTGGCTTTGGCCTGTTGCTTTGATCTGTCCTTCACCTGTTGTTTCAGAGCTGGGTAAAAGGTTCTTTTCTCCTTAAAAGCTTCTAGCCAAGGAGGAGACCAGGAAGTTACTGGATTGGTCACCAAATTCAGACTGTCTTTTTGGAAGATCCACATGATGCTTGAGTTTGTGGTAATGGTCCAGTTTGCAGCAGAGCTGAGTTGGTCTAGGAGTCTAGAAGGTTTGTGTTCCTGACTAGAGGGGACCTGCTTTTGCAAAGCCAGCACTTTGCCATGCTAGCTGGGGATCCCCAGCAACCTTTCTCTTTCTTGGACTGTTGTTTTTTTGGTTTTTTTAATATTAAAAAAGACTGCTCTGAGGAAGTCTCAGCACTGTGGAACTGCTTGGTAGGGCATATAGAGCTCCTTGTACTTAAGAAAATGTACATGCAGTGAGGGGAAGGAGGGAGGGAAGGAGGGAGGGAGGGAGGAAGGAAAGGAAGGGAAAGGAAGGGAAGGGAAGGGAGGAAGGGAGGAAGGGAGGAAGGGAGGAAGGGAGGAAGGGAGGAAGGGAGGAAGGGAGGAAGGGAGGAAGGGAGGAAGGGAGGAAGGAAGGAAGGAAGGAAGGAAGGAAGGAAGGAAGGAAGGAAGGAAGGAAGGAAGGAAGGAAGGAAGGAAGGAAGGAAGGAAGGAAGGAAGGAAGGAAGGAAGGAAGGAAGGAAGGAAGGAAGGAAGGAAGGAAGGAAGGAAGGAAGGAAGGAAGGGTTGTATGAAACCAAACTCAAATGGCTTGCAGCATAATATTAACTGTACAAAGCCTTAGGATAGCTTTGTTGTAGTACATAAGGTAACCACCAGTAAACAGGGTCTGTGTTTTTTTCCTAATTTTTGCAGACAGACAATATTGAGTGTTTGAAGCTCCTAGAATGGAAAAACCATAAACAATGGTACTTATGAAAAGGATTTTTAAAAGCAACCCACGTCCAGGAAGCACTGGCTGCTTTTGAAAACCTCACCTTCTGTTTTGTAGTAATGAGCAAGGAAAAGATCAGAGCTATGAATCAGCTGTAGGTTTAACTCAGCAAATTGAACAAGCTTGGCAAAGTATCAGAGGGCCAGATAACATCTGGTTCAAAAGCCAAATTCAACATCTCCAACAAAAAATCATCATGATGAAGTCTTAGCAGAACAGCAACTTTTACACCAGAGACAGACCTTTTAATATCTTTCAGGCTGGATTAGCAGAGATTGAAGGGAAAGAAGGCTTGCTGGCATTGGTGCAGGATATGGGTAGAGCAAGCACTGGCAAAAATAAAGCTGATTTAGCTCAGAAAGAAGAATTGGAGGTGATTTTTCTTGCATGTTCCTGCATTGATGGATAGGCAGACATTGCCCAAACTCTACTCCTACCCCTGTGCCATCATTTGAAAGAGAAAGGTCAGGACCAAGATCAAGACCAGAGTCAGCACAGGGAACAGGATTTCCACAGCTGGAGTGCAGGAGCAATTATAACTTGAGGGTCATATTGTAGGATGACCAAATAATTTTGTGGTCATTAATGATATCAGTAGGAATGCAAGCTGCAGTGATGATTCTCCTATTCTGTGCTGAAATGGTGATTTTCCAGAGGCTGCTGGCTGTGGCAGCATCCCCAGGGTGGAGATCACAGCATCCCCGGGGTGCAGGGCTGGACTGCTTGTTCTCTGAAGTGCTGTGAGATCCAAGATACAGGGTGTATATTTAATGCCAAAGGCTGCAGGCTGAGGCACAGAGAGATTTGAATTTGTGTCTATCTTTCCAGAATGCCAGTGATTGTGATTGCCAGTCCTGCTTTTCTCTTCCTTCCCATTGCCAGTCAAGACTGATTGTGCACAATGTGCACCCAGGCCTGCTGTGACTGCTGAGGATGGGCAGGAAGAAAGAGGAGGTTGTTGCTGCAGGGCCATGTGTGGGTACAGAGCTGGGGGAAGCAGGGGATCTTTCACTGGCAGGAGGGGGGGCAACTTGTGTGGTGGCTCTTGGGGCAGTTGTTTTGAGGTAAGGGAAACACTTTTTATGTGGAACCAACTTCTGGTTTAAAAAATGCAGTTCCAGCTTGGGGTTGGGATCAACTAGAAGTCAGGAGCCCCAAAATGGCAAGTGGATGCCCATTCAGAGGAGTTACATGTGCAGACAATGTTGTATTTAAGAGGGAGTTATACCAGCTTGGAACCAAAGCACCAATCTCTTCACTCATGAGCGAGGGATGGGACTGCATAAACCTTTGCAGCCTCTGGGAGAATGAGGGGAGTGCAGGGGTCATTTTACAACCTGGCTGTAAGGAGGCAGTGGGATGGCAGAGTCTTTGACTTGTTTCTCTTGTTTTCTTTGGTGTGAAAGTTGTGGGACAGTAACCCCTGCATAAGGCGTGTATTTCCTGTGAAGGAAACCATGAGCTCTTCTTTTCCTACAAAATGGTACAAGAACTTTAAGAAACTTGCTAAAGGAGAGACAAGATTTGCTGCTCAGCTGCTCCAGCAGCCAGCACTTCTCAGAGCAGGCCAGTGAAGCTGAGGCAGCAGCATGGTGCCAGTGGGGTGTGTGTGCTTGTGTGGCTGCTGTTGTACGTGTGTGTGTGTGTGTGTGCACAGGGGTAACAGGGTGAGGGAAACCTGCTTCTCTGATGGCCATCAGACCTCACTGCCCACAGGCTGAGTCCTCAGCCAGTTTGCTGGGGGATTGTTTAACTTCACTTTGTAGTTTGGCCTGCCGTTCTTCCTTTGGGTTAAACAAAAAATTGGCCAGTGCCACTTGCAGAAGGGGGGCTTTAGCCTTCCTCAAAGGGCCATGTTGAGTTTGTTCAGTGGGTGAGAAAACTTTGACTCTCTAATGTACCCATTTAACTCTGTTCTTCCTTGACTTTTGCTTCTCTGTTCCCCTCTCCCCTTTATGACCCTTATTATTTTTCCGTCCACAGCAAAACAGTTCACATCAAGGTAATTGATGATGAGGAGTATGAAAAAACCAAGAATTTCTTCATTGAGCTGATGAGCCCCCGCATGGTGGATATGAGTTTACAGAAAGGTGTAGTACTTGCCCTGCAGACTAACATTAACGTTCTTTCCTCCTCTCTTCCATCTCCTTCCTCCTCTCCTCTTCCTCTGATGTCTCTCTGTCTCCAACTGCTCTGCCCTAAACACTGCTGTGCGCGCACACTGTGTCACATGGTACCCACGGGGTGGCATGGGGAGTGGTGCTGGGGCTGCTCAGAGGCAAAGTGGTGAGGGGAGGAGAGAGAGAAGGATGGAGAGCAGTCCTGCTTGTCCATGTTTCTGTGGTGACTTGAGAGGAACCTTCTGCCACCCCACTAGAGGGCCCAAGCAAATTTTGTAGTGTCAGTGGGAAGATGCTGGCTAGAAACACATCCAGCATCTCAGGAGATCATCACCCAACCCTGGTCCTATGGGTTGTTCCAGTCAGACCCATGTTAGAAAAACAGGAATTGAGGCCTGGCAGAGAAGCAGCTCTGTGACTTTTGAGAAGCAGTGGGCAAAGGCTGTGCAACCCCTGGTCTGGTTGTCACAGAGCAACTCGGGGAGCAGAGCTGAGGGCAAGGAAGAGCTAGTGCCCACTTTGGTTTGCCTGAGGGCTCACAGCAGCTGAGTGCATTGCAGGGGTACGGGAGGCAGCCAGATGAGCTGGCCTCAGGGGGAAGAGGCTAGACCTGCTACAGTGCCCAGGGCATTTCCTTTTGAGCCTTGGAGGCATTGTCCCATTGTGTCCCCTGTGAGGTCCCAGCAAAGCTATACATCCCCTGGGAAGACTGCGTCCTCATTTGAGGAACAGGACAGGAGGATGAGGTAGATACTATCAAGGAGAGAAAGCAATAGGATGTGCCATTTTAAAAATAGGAGTTGGAACCATCAGCCTCCTTAGCAGCTGATGGAGCTGTAGCCACTGGCAGAGACCTACCTCATCCCACCGGGGCATGTATCTCTCTCGTCTCCTCAGGTTCCCAGCCCAGAGTCCTTGCAGATTTATTATTGATCTTGAGGGTATTATTAATGGTAAGAAGAAATTGGTCTTCCAGCTAAAACACAGTGGGTAGCTCAGGGTGGTGGTCCCTGGCGCTTTTCAGGCAACTGATACCCTTTCCATTACCATCTGACACTGAAAAAAGATGCGCTGCAGAAGTCGCCTTCCACTAACCATCAGCAAGGCCCTCCTCCCACCTTCCCCTCCCTCCTCGCTCCCCTGCCAGCCCCCTGTGCCCCTAACACCCCCGCTCCCAAGGAGCCGCTGCGAGGATGCTGTGTCCGACAGGCAGGCCAACGCACACCGCCCCGGGGGAAGGGGCTGTGTGCCCGGAGCCGCCGCCGCCGCCGCCGCTGCCGCTGCTGCCGCCTCGCCTCCAGCCAGCTGACCCGCTGTACACGGTTGTCTCTCTTGTTGTCCCTACAGGAAGACCATAAGGGTTAAGATAGTAGATGAGGAGGAATACGAAAGGCAGGAGAATTTCTTCATTGCCCTTGGTGAACCGCAATGGATGGAACGTGGAATATCAGGTGTGAGATCCTTTATGAAAAAAATGCAAAAAAGAAAAAAAAAACCAGAATCAAGTATCCAAACCCCAAATCCAGAAAATATAACCTTCTTTCTCCTCCTTACCCTTCCTCCTTTTCTCCTCCTCCTGTAGAGGGATCGACTTTTACTCTTTGCCCTCCTGTATTCTTGCTCTTACCCTGTTTCGGTGTCATCTCTGCCTTTAAGAGCCTAGCTTACTTCTGATCCTCCTTTTGTGCAATGCTTGAGTCTCGGAGGCTGTGTTATTTTGATTGGATTTCCTTGTCTTGATCTGTTTTTTGTTCTGAGCACACCTTTGCTGTTCTCCCTGCTCCTGCTTCTTTGCCAGGACCTTGGGGAATGCGAAAGGCAAGAGAAGGGTGTAATGCATGGCTGCCCCCTTCAGCTCCTCCTGTACTCCCCCTGTCCTTCCCTCTGTTGTTGCCTCCAGTGGCACTGCTTTGGTGCTCTTGGGTCCCTATGAAGTGCGGTGAAAGGTCCATAGGAGAAGAGAGAAGGTGTGTAGTAACTTGGCTTGTTTATTTTTGGAAATGGTTCTTCATGTCTTCCATTTGAAAACCCTTTTAATGTGTCACAGACAATCACAGTCTGTCGTGCAGAGGGTGTGAAGCCCTACTGAGATCCTACTTCATCAGCAGTGAAACCCAGGATCTCCCCAGCAGACCAGGATTCATAGCTGGAATAAACCCAGACTTATGGTTGTGTCTTGCCTACATCTATCTTTGTCCTTGTCCTGTATGTGTTTGACTCCTTCCTCACGGAGTCTTGCCACTGGCTTCACTAGCTTTGGGATGGCCTGGGAGGGCCAAGATTTAAACAGAGGCACTTTACAAAAGGGAATTCAAATCCACCTTCTGGGTGCCTGTTGCAGAGTAGAGCCAGATGTGTGTGCCCACAGGCTTATTTCTGCTCTCAGGTGCTGCTGACGGTGATGGGACACCTGGCTGCTGCCCGTGCACTGCACAGCACAGCCTTCCCTTGCTGAAATGTCTTCTATTTCTTGCCAGCACAGCAGCTGCTCTCTGGCCAGTCCAAGCTCCCATAGACTGCTCCATAGGGTGTTCAGGATAGACACAGGTTGTGTTAGCATGTCAGTATGGCACAGCATCCGTGGACTTGTAAAATGTAAAGCCATATTTTAATACTGTCAGACTGCCTCCTGCAGCCCACAGGCAATGAGGGATATCAAGTTTCACTTTGTCAAGCACAGGCCCTCAGTTTCCACCAAAGTCCAACTGCCCTTGAGCAGAAGCAGTGATCAACCTTGCCATATCCCATAGGAGTATGTCCCAGCAACCAACTGCCCTCCAGCGTAAAGATGTGAGCATGGCTTTTAGGCAGAAGTTGTCTGGCCTCAGCTTGTAGCCACTAGGTATTTTACTACTTTTTCCCATCATGTAAAAGAACTATATAATGCCACAGCTTCCATGTAGGTATCTGTTCACTACACCCACAGTACACTCAAATTTCTTCTTGGGCGTTGAAGGCCAAGAAATGTTCAGTCATGGATCGAAGTCTTCAGTCCTAGAACCACCCTGGGGTCTCCTCTGCCACGTGTGTCCCTTCCCATCTATGGGTCTTCCACCTCCATCTCAGCAGGCCCAGGAGGAAAATCACAGGCCCCTGGCTTTCTCCTGCTTATGCACTTGGCAGCCTGGAGCAACACAGTGAATTTTTTCTCAGCCGTCTGTTGTCTGCGAATCCTGCATCCTTTTCTAAACAATGAGCAGAATCAGAATACAGACTCAGAAATGGCCTGTTTTTATGAAGTCCCACATTTCTTTTTTCTGCACAGGTCACATTGCACCTGGCTAAATAAGAACAGGTGTTTGAAAAAATCCAAATGGCCCCTGAAGTGGACCAGTTGTAAATGTCCTCATTATTACTTGGACTACAGAGCCAGTTTGCTGTATCATCTATCTCTTATTTACATCTGTATCAGCTCTAGTCAGTGTGATTGTCTGATTTGCAACAGGCAGAGAAGAGGTCAGAGCTGAGTAAACTGATCTGCAGCACAGAGCCTGCAGGCCAGGAGGTGAGGGCACACCCTTGGACAGACCCTCTTTTGCCTGGAGGAAGTAAAGGACCGTGCCAGGGAGAGACGCAGGGCTCTGGTTGGCCTCATTAGAGAAAGGTCAGAGTGAGAGCACCATGGTTTTAAAATCTAAGAGGCAGGAGATTAAACTGCATTTGTAAATGTTGCTGGCACAAGGTGGCACAGTCGCTACACTGAATCCAGGGCATCTGGAAAGATCCCCAGCTCCGTAGTGCTGCACTTTGCGGCATCTCCAATGAGCCTACCTTGTGCCTGGCATGAAGAGTAAGGAGCTACGTGAGGCTTTCCCACAGAGAGCATTGTGAGTGATCAAGAGCAGATGCTGTGGCCAGCAGCTTCACAGAATTCATGCATGAGCAGCTGGCTCCCAGCGGAGAGGAGGCAGCCCGGGCCGTGCACAGGCCTGCGTATGCTGGGGCATCGTGCGCCGTGCCATGCGGCGCTGGGAGGGGATGCTCGTGCTGGCTCCAGCACACGTGTTCCTGCCAGCATCCTGCGGGTGCTGCCACTGCCCCCGTGCCCACAGACGGGGAAAGTCCCACACCACGGTCACCTCGCTGGGACTTTGCTGCCTTTTGTTGTGGTGATGGATGTACCCCCAGGTGACTGACATGGCAAGGGCAAAGCACAGATGTTGCCTCTCTTTGGGGACCCAGGCCCGGTAGCTGTTGAGGCAGAGTCTCTTTGGGTTTTAGCTTTTGTTCCCAGTGCTGCAACTCATGCCGTTTTCTTGACAGTGTATGCTCGTTTGGTTGTTACTCCTCACTTAGCTGTGTCACTCTGAGGCTGTGCCTCAGTGCTTTAGGAGGATTGATGCTCTCAGCTGTTTGCAGCATCTTCAAAACCTCTCCTGGCTTCTCTGGAAGCAGGATGGCGTTGGGCACCTCAGATGAATGGCAGTCATGACTGGAAGCAATCTGCAGTCCGGGTCACGCAGAGACAGCCAGTTGTGCCTGCACTACCATAGCTTTGTGCTGAGGGTCTGCACCCAGCCCAGGACTTCTCCATGCAGAGGGCAGCTCCTAGCTTACCTTAGGGATACAAACCAGGTGGCAGTGATGAAATCAGGGGTGAAATGTTCCCTGAAGTGATGGCAGAACTGATGACAGGGAGAAGTATGTGCTCTTCAGAGCAGCCTGGGGCAGAGTTTGAGTGGCTTGTTTTGGGGTGCAGAACTTAGTCTGGAGCCTGGTGCTATTCAGACCCAGTGTGCTGTCCCTGAGGGTACCCACACTACTGCAGGCTGTGGTGGCAGTGGTTCCTGACAGACGTGCAGTGGAGGAGGATGGCAGGTGGGAGCAGGGCTTGCTACCACATGGTGGATTTGCATTACTGTCTGTGCTGTCCTGGACACCTGCCAATACAAAGCAGTCACCTCCAGTCAAGGGAACTTCTGATCAGAGCTGTGGGGCACAGGGGTCTCCAGGGGGGTCTCTGTGAGGGCCAGAACTCAGCATGAAATTCATCCTATTGCTCTTGCACTCTGCACCTGCTAGCACCTGACTGGAGGAAAAATCATCTCTACTTAGAAGTGTTCCTGTGGTGGTCCAAACACAAATGCCTGTCTTCAGGTTGACCAGGGCTTGCAGAACAGCCACTGATACAGCCTTTGAACTGGAACATTTTGTGTCATCTGCAGATGCTGTAACTGTTCATGCCCAGTAACATCAGTCATGGTGCTTTGAGCCTTGGGACACTCAGTTGTTAAGCCTGGCTGTAAGGAGAGCTGACCACCTCTCCTGCTACATAAATTCTATATCTACTTTGTCTCGCAGGCCATCTGTTCTTTTTCACCAATCACTTTCTGCAGCTGGAGTTTTTCGAAGTCTTTCTGATCATCCAAACAAGTCACATCAAGTAGTTTTACTATAGCAGCTCTTTTTGTTGATGTGCTCCAATAATTCAAAGAGATGAGAACAGATCTGAGATTGGTATCTTGCCAGCCTGGCCTGTGATGACGACCAGTACTGACTCAGTAGTGGCATATCAGATGCACAGAGCACTGGCAAAGATGGTGCTTGCTGCAGCCTTGTTATATCAAAGTGGATGAGTGTGAGTAAAAAGAAATCAAAGAGAGAGACTCACATTCTTTGCTTGGCCAGGATGGTAAATGTTGCTTTTCTCTATCCTTCTGGCCATTTTCCAGATTTCCTGACTTTTTTTGTCATCTCCATTTCTAAGAAGTTAATCTTCAAATCCTTCTTGTCTCATCTTTCCTCCATATGCAAAGTCATGTAAACTGAATCACTGTTTACTGAGTGCTGCAGGGTTTTGAAACTTCTCTGCACCTTGAACCACATTTCTGGACATCCTTTTGTCAGCATGTTTTTAAAGGGTTCCTGCAGGGAAATGAGTCTCTTCCTATATGAGAAGATGCTGTCTGTTGGTTTGACTCTTGCTCTCATAGCAAGTCTGCTATCGTGTCAGCTCACAACTCAGAATGAGGATTTTGCTGCTGTCCCAGCAAGATTTTGGAACAATACTTTCATCACACATCAGCTTTCACACTTTTCCCACAGCCCTGGATTACAGGAGAAAAACTTGCTTTGTGCTCCCTGGATGAAGTTGCTCTTCTGCTTAAATTGTGGCTAATCTTACTGTTAATACAGCCTGAATAGCAAGGGAGGCTACTTTGGAAGATTTCACTTGATTGCAGATAATGGTGCAAATGGCATTTGGAAAAATATGTTGCATGAGGGTTACTGGGAATCAGCTTGTGAGAATTCAGCTCATGGCACAGTGGTAGGAGATTCAGCCTCAGGGCTGATGCTTGAAGGCTGAGTCTTGAGGGTTTCGTAAAAAGGACTGCCAACCTTCATATGAAGTTGTGCTTCAGAAAGCGTGTCTTCCAAAAGATACAACTTTTCTGGAAATGGGAGTACAGATGGCTGGCAAACACTGTTAAGAGCTGGTTGGCATTCCCTGGCTTGGGAGGATTTTGTCTGAAGTCTTCTCAGCCCTCCCCAGCACAGAGCAAATTGGTGCAGACAGATCTCGTAGCAGTCAAGCGTCAGCACCTCTGATGGGAAAGCTTTGTGCCCAGAGGGAGGATTTGACTGGGAATCACAGAGGAAGGATTAAACTGCAAAGAAGGAAGGATTCCCAGCTTGGATTGATCCAGCAAGTTATCTACATCAAAATATTGATGAAATTATTTGACTTGGTACCAAGATCCATATCTGTTTAAGATAAGCTGTATTGATACATGTGCTGCAGTTTTCTGTAGTGTGGACACATGCTAAAAAACTCCTTCTTCATCAACTCCATCAGCTGCTGATGAGAACAGCAAAAAATGTTAGATTGCTGTTACCTCATTCCCTCAAGGTTTAGTAATTTGCTCACAGCTCTGTGATTAGGCTGACTGCTGCTGATTCTCCTGATGGAGAGGAGTTTCTTGGAGTCTTCAAGAGCTTTGCTATTGACTTCAATAATAATAGCATTCAGGTTAATGCTGCAAAATCTCTGCCTTGTTTAGCCTATAAAAAACCCCATGCTTAAATCTCTTCACAATCTATTAGGGAAACAGTTTACTCACCTCAGTGAGCAAATCTGGAGGCAGAGCCTGTGGACAGTTACATCTGGAAGATCATTATCTCTTTGGGGAAGTGAGCCTGTGTTTCATATGGTCACTCCTTGGTCACCTTTGAGTGTGCAGGGGGTGGAGGCAGTGTGTTCTCTTTGCCTTTGGCATCCTGTCACTGCCCTTCTGGGTGACTGGGTCTCCTCGAAATTCATCCTCCCCTCCCTCATTTCAGCCCACTCTCTAAATCCCAGGCCTTTAACAAGGATCCTCCTATCTACACAGTGGCTTCTCTGAGTCTTTAGGGATACTGATTAGAAAAGATTTACGTTAATGAAGAATCCAGAATAAAGCATGCAGCATAGTCAAATCTCTCAGTGAAGTAAACAGCAGAGTAAAGTCCTCCACTGTTTAGAAAAGGGCTGGGACACTCATTCAGCACATCAGGTTGCTATAAACACAGGATTTCTGGATTGCTGGTCTGCTTCAATCCCCAGCCTGGTTCCTCTTGCTTTAAGCTTTTTGGAGGTAACACAGGTAATGTAGGTAATGAAATTCCTGATCTGTAACCCACACCAACATGCATGTCACAGCAGAATTTGACCTCAAAGTATACCAAAAGCATGCAGATTAAATGGCTTATTTTTAGCAGCTTTTTTAAATTCAGGTCTAAATTTTCAGGGGTGGCAAGGGAAGCAGAGTTCATGCATGCAATTTTGACTTCACCTAGTCAAAACCAAGCCTTCAGGGCAGAGAAACCCCAGTGAGGGAGGAACAGGGATCCAGAGCTAAAGGCTTTGATCTGAGTGAGTCAGTGTCACAGCCCCCTCATCTGCAGGCACACGTGTTTGTCCACAATCACACCATGCCGGGGTTAGGTAAGGGATACTTGGGACTGCTATTTTGGATTTGGCTGTGGAGCTAATTTTGGCAGTTCCCTGTACAAGTACACATGTTAAGCCTCTGAGACTACCTGAGATGCCAAGAGCAGTGAGGTGGCCCGGCTTGGCCCCATAAGAGCGTGATGTGCAGAGCAGCAGTGCAGGAGACAGAGAGGTGCCCTGGGGAGGACTGGAGGGATGCAGCCCAGGCTGGGGGGAGTGGAGGGAGGCTTGTGGGGTGGGAACAGCACGGAGGCCATCAGTGAAGCTGGTACAGGTACAGCATCCCCAGATGGGCTGTCAGGAAACATTACAGGTCAGGGCTAAGGGCACATTAGCAGATGTGTGTGCAGGAAGAAAGCTTTAGTCCGTGAAATCATTTTCTTGCTTGCATGCACAACATTCACTCAGAAATATAAAGATAAAATAATCCCTTGGCTTTCTGCATGCTGTATTCTTGATGTTTCATTCATAGCTTTATAGGCTTCTTCAAATATTCATGTATCATATCATAAGTGAAAGGGAGAAAAATTGTTCTTTTTCAGGCTCACAAGCAAATGGAGAAAAAAATAAACTCAAATCCCAGAGCAGTATAATAACAGTTTTAAAAAACATGAGGAACCAATGGATTTTTTAATAGCCACAGTAGCTTAGGGTCCCAGTAATATTTCATTATATTACATTTGAACAACAAATCGACCCATTGTACTAATGCTTGTAATTGCAAAAGGCAAATTAAATTTCTGCACATTGTCTGGAGAACCAGAAGACCATGGAACAGTAAGGAGGTCACATGACAGCATGAACTGCAGCAGGACAGAGCTACAAGGAAGCTCCAGATTCATGCTACCAGGGGTACTGATGAGCCTGTTGGAGACTTCAAGGAGAGGTGTGTGCGTGACAGGAGGTGGTGCAGGCAGAGCAAACATCCCATTGCATCTTGTGGCTCAGTGGCACTGTACTTAATGCAGAATGTACTCACAAATAGTTTCCCCAAAGTTTTTGACTCTCGAAAGGAACTGACCCTGAAACAGAAGGGATGCTCAGCAAGGAGCCTCTTCATTTCACTTTTCACTGTGCCTCTCCCTGCCTGCATGGACAGGGGAGATCTCTTGGATTGCCCACATTCCTTCCAGCTGGGGAGATGGATCAGTGGATGAAGATCTTGACTGGGTCAGTGTCTCTGTTGGGAAAGCTGTACCCATGGTTGCTGCTCAACAGAGCAAGGAAGTGACTGGGTGTCAGGACTCAGGATTAGTTTCTCTGGCTCTGCCATGGATGTGCTGTGCAGCCTTTGATAAATTGCTTGGGAAATCACTTTCAAATGGCACAGATACAATTGGGTGCATCTATATAAAAGTGCCTGCTTTTCAGAGGCCCGAACCAGCAAGTCTGGGAAAATTAGCACTTTTGGACTCCAGCCCACTTCTGAGTTTGCAAAATGTTCCCTTTAGCTTCTTTTTGCTTGCTTCACCATCTGTCAAATAGGGCTGTTAATACTGACTCTGTACAGAGTTCTAAGCTTCTGAGACAAAAGGTGCATGATAATAAGTGTTAGTAATTACAATACTGTCATCACATGCAACCAAGTCTTCGGGGATTGGTTTGCTGTTTGAAAGACAAGCAGAAGTTAAAGCTGAGGCACAGACTTGGTGCTTGGCCCCTCTCAAAGAGCGTTTGAGTTTTTTTGCTCTACAGACTCTGCTGTAGCTGGTTTGATACCTGGATGTAAGCTGTGGCTGTCTGGGTTACACTTAAGAGGGATCTTGCCAGATGTTTCTTTGTGACAGCTCTGGGGAGTGGGGGAATCAAGAGAGGAGAGGGTCAGGGGGTCACTGCCCAAGGGGGCTGGGCTGTGTCTGTATGGAAAGCCACAGTAAGGTCATCCTTTGCAAGGACCCTCGCCCCTTCCTCTTTTCCTCCCACCTCAAATCTTAGGGGACCATGCAGCCACATTTCCTGAGACCACACAGTCACATTTCATGACAGGCAGTTGCATCCCACTGTGGTGATGTTGCATGGCCTGCGTCCATGCAGCACTGTCAGGCAGACCAGCAATTTGGACAAAGATATCCAGTAGGGCTCAAACAGTGATGCTCTACATGTCCCTTGCACCTCTAGGCACCCTGACCCTCTGAAAGTGGTACCTGTGGGGTGTGGGATAGATGTAGGTGAGCCAGGGCACCATCCTGAGGGATGATGCACAGCCACGTTGCCCCCTGCCCCTTTTGACACTGGAGGCCATCTGTTTTATCACTGCCTCCCTCTGACACTGCTCTTCCCAATGAGCTGCCCATCACCTTCTCTTCTCAGTACCTACAAGTTTATTGGGGCTCCTCAGCTGTGCCAAGCCCTGCCACAACCACACACACCCGGCTAAAGCGGGGCCACCTGCCACGCCTTTGGGTCAGTTTGGGTTGTGTCAGGCCCCAGTGGCAAGTGTTAACTGCCCTCCTTCCCCCCTTCCCCTTTCTCTCCTTGCCACTTCCCCCAGCTGCATCCCATCCCTTTGCCTTTGTTGGGGAGAAGGGGTGACTTTGGGGAGCCAGTGCCGTGGTGCCCACTGGAGCACCCCAGTCTCCTCTCCATCTCGCTGCTGTGGTGTCTGCTCCCCAGCCTGTGCCAACATGCAGCCCTGGTGAGCTCGCACGCTGCCTTGCACCATGTCCATTGCTCACTGACAGCCTTCATCTGCAAAACAGCTTTTTCCTGTTGGATATTAACTTTCTCCCTCTTTTTCTTTTCTCTCTCTGTCCTTCTGATGTTCTCTCACCACAGCCCTACTGCTCACGCAAGGTAAGTGCTTTTTCTCCTTTCCTCTGGCTGCTCTGGCTCTCTTTTTGTCCCTTTTGGTGAGACCCCTCCCCGTTTGTGTTTGTTGTGTTGTAGACAACCCCAGTTCATGGTGTTTGTGTCTAGCATGAACTAGTTGAGAGCAGTACAATTAAGAAAATAACAGTGATTGATTGACATCTAAGAGCATTTCCCATATTCCAGATTTTTCCTTGCAATTTAGGGGGAAATGATCCAGACAGAGTTGCAAAGCAACACATGCAGCTATGTCTGGTCTGAAGCTGTGATTCGAGCCTCTCTTTAGGCAGCTCTGGTGCTTGGGTTGTGCTGATGCACTGGAGAAGAGACAGATTTCTGCAGGGAGGTGGCATTTCTGCAGTGTGGGACAGTGTTGCCTGGGGTGGGCAAGGGTACAAGGTTGTGCAGGTGCCCCCTTCCCATGGAGGGTCACACATCACCCCTCAGTGCCTTCACCCGTGTGCTCTACCCCTCCCATCCCAGGGGGTCCCCAGTGCCAGAGCAGTACTATCACAGTACAGTCAGCACCAGCACCATTTCCCTCCTCACCCTCAGCTCTGGTTCTGCATCTCCTGTCCCTGTGTCAGGATTTCATGTGTATTAATACAGAGCCCCTCTTCCCTGACTGAAATCCCCATTACACTGGTCTGTCTTTATCCCACTGTGGTGCAATGTACACCTTCTGTACTGTCGTTATTCCTTCAATTCCAGGTGTGATCACTGTTGAATTTCCACTAAAGAAGCATTTCTTGTAAGATAAGGGTGGGCATGCAGGGTGCAGAGACAGCTTGAAATCCCACAGGTTTGTGAGCAGAGCTGAAACCCAGAGCATTCATGATGCCTGAGCTGTGCTGCAAATCAAAGTAACAGCATCTGCCTCGCAGTCTTCAGCCCGGCCTCTTTTTGGAGGATGCCAAATCTGCTGCACAGGGGATGTCCTGAGCCCACTGGCTATTGGACTAATTAGAAAATTGCTAGTGGCAGGCAGAAATCCCCATTTCCCCAAATACCAGCTTAGGGTGTTTATGTAAAACTCCTTGGAATGGTTTGGATGGTTTCCTTTGTTACCTCCTCAGATCTGGGAGGAATGGAAATAAGTTGAGCACAGCATCCTTCCCAGTAATTTCATTGCTTTAATTCAGTAGCTGCCTAATTTGATCAGAACCCCAGGAACCAAATAATTTCTATTAAAATAACATAACTTTCCTCCCTCTGTTTTGACCCAGCCTGATTGCTTTTGGCAGCTGTTATTGGAGAACTTGGTCCTCAGCTATGAAAAGTTATTTTTTGGTTCATAGGGGAGAGCCTCCTCTCTGTCTGGTGAGGGGTGCCTGGGGTGCCAGGCAGCCTGGGGGTGCCCTCTGAGCAGGTGAGGTGTGTTGGGCTCGTGGTGCTTGGCCCCACACGTGCTTCAGTCCAGCAGCAGGCCAGCAGCAGGCACGTGCTGGAGTGTCACTCAGCAGCAATCACGGCTAATCAGTGGGGAGAGAAGCGACGTCCTCATTTAGTCCATGTCATGTTAGATTTAGGTTACCCAGGCACACGGGAATCTTTGTTTAAAAACTGCATTATTGAACGTTGCCGTGGAATCCGTCGGTCCCGCACCTCGTCCCTTGCCTCCTGGAGCACACAGCTCTTCCTGGGCAGCATCCCATCCCTGGGGGTGTGTCCCTGGGATTGCTGGGTGCCCTGGCTCTCCTCTGCAGCCCTGGGGCATTCCCCTTCCCATGGCACAGCAGCTGCATGGCCCCCACTCACAAGGGTGACCCCTTCTCTTCACAGAAAGTGTGGGTGCTCTGATGGATGGGCCCAAGTGACAATGCCTCTCTTGTCCCAAGAGCCCTTACCTGGGGAGAAATGAGGGATCCTGACTTTGGCCCCCTGGCCTTGCAAGGCCCTCCCAAGGAAAACAAGGCCATGAATTTTACACAAGGTGAAGTAACTGGGCAGGGCACCGGTTCTGCTCAGCATTTATTTCTTTCAAATTTCTTCTCTCTCTGAGCCAGACTTGCAAGGCCATGCAGCACTTGGCCATGTGTCCAGCACCAACTGTTCAGGCTTCAGAGTAGTATGGGATAGCTGTGGAGAGAGATGAGAGTCTGGGGGATTTTTTAATCTTGTGTTTGGTGCCATAGTCTAGTTGAGGTGTTAGGCATGGTTTGGACTCAATGATCTTGGCGGTCTCTTCCAACCTAATCATTCTGTGATTCTGTGATTCTGTGACACTGGCAATGATCTCTCTGTATATTGGCTATACTTGATACCAAAGTGCAAAGGTACTCCAGTTGTTCCTGCCTTTGCCCGCAGTGGAAGAGCTGCTCTCAAGGTCTTTCCAGCTTTTGCAAGTCACTGAAAGCTTGAGCACAGCCTTTGCTTGAAAGTTCTTGGGCTCAAGTGATCTAGATCTTTAAAGGGCTGTGGAATTATCTAAATGATAGATACTTCTATATCATAATTTCTGTATGTTCATCCAATTCAAAGAAAATATTTCTAAATATGTTGGGTTTTTTTATTTATTAAAACTCCCCTGACCACTTTGCAGTGGGAAAGACTGAGGAGCAGAGATGCCAGTTGTCTGGCCAGTTGAGGATGGTTCTGTCAGCAGCAATCTCAAGGCAGAGCCAGGAGTGGAATAATGCTCAGTTCCCAGCCCTGTGCCTTAGCCTCACTCTCATGAATGTGCAGCATTTCCCAGTTAGCATTAAGGAACGCTGGGGTATGTATACAGGATGTATCATGTCTCAAAAATAGCTTTCAGGGCTAAGTAAGCAAATTCCTTACATTTTAGAAGGCCTAGAAGCTGCCAGTGCTTGTATGTGTCCATGTGGTTCCATAAAGGGATATCCATATGCTAATCTCTGAAGCCAGAGTGTGTTTAGCCAGAAGTCTTCCCCACTTGTGACTGACAGCTTGACAGTGCTCTGGAGAGAGGAATGCATTCATGCTATTTACTTTGTTTAGCCAGGATTATATCTTATTGAGAAACAACAAAAAAAGATCCCATTTTAATTGTTGTTTTTAATTTCTTCCTAGCAGCATAGTCCCCAAAAGGGGTGACCTTCATGCAGATACATGCCTGCTCCAGAAATGGATGGAGACAAGATAGCTCAAGGAGTGTGAAATGGCCTTCATGGCAATCTTTCCTGAGCACATTGCTGGTTTTAGCCAAATTTATTCAGCAAGTGTCAGGGAGTACAGACTGGTCCATGGTTGTTTGGTAGTCATGCAGCATTGCCTAGGTGATGAGTATCTACTTCTCTGATTGTGTTACAGAGCCTTCCCATTGCCTGCTTCAGCTCAAAAGATGCAGTGGCCAGATTACACCATAGAAAAATGGACTTTATCTAACTTTGAATTCTAATGTGTCCAGGAGGCCACAGGCAATGTCTGGTTACCATCTGATCCCCCCCAGTCTGAAGGAGGTTGAGTGGGCAAGCAGTGCACGATGCGGGAACACAGCTCAGTGCTCCCCTTTGCCTGGGAGAAATACAAGGAGGGTGGGATATGCTTACAGCATTTTGAGCCCAAGAAATGGCCTGTCACGTGCAGGTCTGAAAGTGCTTTGCAGATCACTGCAGCTCGAGTCCTGGGATGGCCCTTCAGACATAAGGTGAGAGAGACAGAGTGAGACAGACATGGGGTGAAAGCTGAGCAGTGAGCGTGGCAGGGACATGCCCAGGGCTGCAGAGCACAGCAGTGGCAGGACCATAACCAGGGGCTGGTCAGCCCCCTTGTCTGTCATAGCTTTAAGGGTCTGAACAAAGCAGAATGAGAGCATGGAGTGATTTATCTGAGAACCTCTCCTTGCTTCCTGCACAGTCCAGCACCTAGTGGGTGTCAGCTGTGGCTGTTGCTACAGCCCAAGCAAAAGTGTACCTCATCCTCATTCCTCCCACCCAGCCTTTGATTTTACCAGACCTGTTGGTAGCATATTCTAACTCATTGGCTCCCTGGCACCAGGAACAGGGTACCTTGGTGCAGCAGCTGGCACAGAAGCTCCAGCTTGCCTGGCCTCAGCAGCCTGTGTGTGCTCCTGCAGCACAGAGGGGTTCCTAACACTCAATGGTAGCACATACCTAGGTGCCAGAGCAGACAGGGTCTAGGGGACCCCTTTCTAGCCATCTTCTCCTTCCCAGGGAGGAGGTGGAGGCAGCCCAGAAGGTCCTGGCAAGCTCTTCTTGATAGGCACAGCCAGACCTTATCAGGCTTAATTGGACTTGACAGCAGGGAGTCCAGGGTGCAATCCACATTGAAAAGTAGGTACTGATGCAGATACAAATAGAAATCAGGCTAGTTAATAATTAAGCTGGAGCTTGGCAGCATTCACCTTGACAGACTTGACCTTCCAAATGAAAATCTCTCTCCCAACACACAAACCCCTCCATCCTCACTCCCCCTTACTTTGTGTTTTATTTATCTCAGCCCTTGGTAGTCTTTGCAGGCTACCACACTGGGGTGATATGTGACACACCTCACAGATGTCCTGTCTCTGCTTCCTGGAGGAGCCCTCCAAGACCCCAGCCCTACACCAGACTGTGTGGGAACATGTTCCATGCTTGCTGCAGGTTTAGCAATCTTCTGAGGCTCTACAGGCAGGCTGGTGCACCCTGTGCTGGTTGAAGTGCTTCCCTAAAATGCAGGAGCACTGGGAGTGTTCTCTGTCACTGGGTTGTTGCAAGAGTTTATTCCTTCTCAGCTGTTGGGTTGGTACACACAGGCTCAACTCAGCCCTCAACATCCCATTGAAACAGGCAGACCCAGCAGGCCTGGAGCAGGCTTAGGATGGGATCTGGTGTTTTGCAGAGGTTGACACTGATTCCTGCCACAGGATGCTCATGTGTCCTAAACAGTAGGTGGGCAGAATTGGTGGAATCATTTAGGTGCTTCATATTGCTCTTTGAAGGTCCTTATCTCCCCCCCTTAACTGTATGGTCAGTATAGGTTTGGAAAAAAAACAAAAATATCAGCTGGGCTCCTAAATTTGTCCTTCCTGCCACTGCCTTAATTTCAGAGGACTGACAGCAGCCTGGTGTTTAGCAGCTGTGGGTCACTTGTATGAGTGCATTGAGCAAGAAGATCCAGCATAGTACTGACATGGGAGTCTTGAGTTTTTCTCCTACATTAGGATGGAGCCTCAGTGAAAATACAATGGCAGCTTACATGTTTTCAGATGCACCTTTGAAATTTGTTAGGTTTCTGTGCTTTGCTTTCCTGTTGCACATCCACAAATGTGACTGCATTTTAATGAGACATTAAGGAATTACTTGCTTTCTTCCTTATCCAAAAGCTTCCACTATTAGCATTTCTATGAGGTACCCATTTGGACATGCTCCCTGTGCCTGTTGCGTGGTTTGCTTGCAGCTGACATTGAAAGACTTAGCTTGGCAGTCATGTTCAATCATCTGTCCCCACAGGATGCCCTTGACGTGCCTTCTTGGGTGCCCATGTTCTTCTGTCTGCACCCCAGCTCACCGTGCACATGGCAGAGAAGGTGACATCAGGGCCTCCATTATTCATGTCTCCATGGATGTGCTGTCAGTAGGCTGAAGGTCTCCACTGCTGGTCAGCTTGTCTCTTCACTCCAAGTGACTTACCTAGGGCTTGAAGGTGCCTCTGCTGGCACTTAGTCTGCTGGCAAGGTGCCTTCTGGAATAGCAGGATTCCCACCACCTTCACTTTGTGAGGTGTCTGGTCCCAGGCTCGTGCTAACATCCAGCCCCTAGGCTGACAAACACTCTTGGACATGGTTGTGTTGCTTGATTTACTCTAAGAGCTGCCTGACAAGTGATTGCCTTGCTTGCTGAATCAGTTGGTGGTCCACAGGTGGCTTGCAGAGACAACAAAGCCACGTGCTAGAAGGTGCAAGGTTCTGTGAACACAGGCATTCCCATGCAGCCTGCCCAACAGCCCTGGATGTAGCACACACTGAGAAGAGACACAGGAGATTTTTTTTTTTCCTCAGGGAGGGACTCACATCTTGCACTGTCCTGCCTGGTACAAGTACATAAACTGGCATAAGCAGGATGCCAGGTTCTGGGATAACGCTGTGTTGGATACCATTTCCTGTGGAGACAAGAAAGCTTGCTGCACTGCATGTGCCTACAGACCTGCCTGCAGTTCAGCCCTGCCTTGAGACGTAACATTTGTGTGAGGCTCTGTGTTCTCTTACCGTGTCAAAGGCTTTCGTTAAATCAGTTACATTGGGGACTGAGGTTTCAGTGCATCGTTTCTCCTGGAGTTATGCTGAGGAAATTCTGTCTGATATTCCCTATTTTCAGAGCATTTCCTCAGATTCCAGACATTTGCTTTCTGTACTGTGCAACTTAGGAGCCTAAGGGACTGCGCCGCCGACTGTGACCGCAGCTTTTCAGATGTAGTTATTCCAGGGAAGGTTGTAGTGGGTCAGACTGTCACCAAGTCTGGGCTCTGCAACCCTGCTGGGATGGCTGTAGTGCTTTTGCTCAGTTCTGTATTGTCAGCACATGTCAGCATGTGCTCAGCTCATCTGCCAAGTTGGGCTTTGTGGAGCTGAGGGTGCCTTGGCCCCTGACCTTCAGGTTGTGGTGAGCTCAGACAGAAACAAAGTCACGTCGTATGTGCAGTGGCAACTGATGTGTGAGCACCTGCATTTTCATCGATGGACACAGCTTGTCATCTTCACACACGCCCAGCTAGAGCAAGAGACTGGACTTTCTTGTTCTATGTCTGAGAAAAAGAGATGTACATTATATCTGTCTCCTTGTTCCAGTGAATATAAGTACCTGGAATCTTGTTCTCGATAATCCTCAGTTCATGCCTCCAAGCGTAGTGTAAAGCAGAACATTTCCATAGAATCATAGAATCATTAAGGTTGGAAAAGACCTCCAAGGTCATTGAGTCTAACCTTTGACCAAACAGCACCATGTCAACTAAACCATAGCACTAAATGCCACATCCAGTTGTTTCTTGATCTCTTCCAGGGATGGTGACTCCACCACCTTCCCAGGCAGCCCATTCCAATGCTTAACTACCCTTTCAGTGAAAAGATGTGCCCCGTGCATCCCCCAGCATCCTGCATTACCCTTCTTCTTCTCCAGGCTCTGTGCTCCTCTGTCTCTGTAATTTTTTTCTAAACTTGCAGGGATTCCTAAATCCAGACGACGCTGTCTTGGAGCTAGGCAGTGATGGTTTTGTGTATGTCATTGATTTCAAATGATGGATGCAACTTTTCTGTTTCTGTGATGGGTTATAATAATGTCACCTGCCACAGGAGTTAAATGTTTTATAAACTCTGAAGGTCTTGCAAGGCTTACAGTCTTTGCAGTCAATCTAGCCAGGCAGCTGAAAAGAGAAGTCAGAGTTTATAGATTTCACTGGGACTGCGTAATTTCTGTGTGAGTTTTAGTGTGAAGTATGAGATCTGCTGGAGTCTACATGGGATTAATCACATCTGAGGCATTACCTGGGCATTTGTAACCTCTGAAGGAAACCTCAGGTAATATCTACCCACTGCTTAGCCAGAACAAGATGCTCTGCCTTTGTGATATGCCCTCCCAGGTTCTAAAGAGCTCCAGCTCCTACTCCCAAGCTCAGCTGGGCCCTGTCTTGCAGCTTGTATGACCCTGACTGGTCAGGCACAGGAAAGCCAGGGGGAACCCAGCCCTTTTCTTGAGATGTCAGTTTTACAGAGAGCCCATCAGCATGTGCCTTCACTTAGGCATGTGGGTGGAAGAACAGACCTGGGCCAGGCGTAGGGACACTGCCAGGGCACCCTTCCAGCTGGTTGGGATGCTCCTTCTCATCTGGGCAGCCAGAACTCTCTTGAGGCACCTTGCTGGGTTAGCTGGGTCATCAGCAAGATTGAGCCTGACACAGGGTCATCTCAGTGTGCTGCTGACCCGGGTCCTGGTTTAGTTTCCTTCAGCAGAAACTAAATATAGAATTACAGAATATGTTGGAAGGAACCTTGAAGATCATCTGGTTTCAACCCTACTGCCATGGGACACCTTTTGTGGGGTTTTTATCTTCTTTTCTTCGGTTAGAGCTGGGATTGAAGCATGGGAGATGCAGTTCAGATGTGTTCAGACTCAGTTGTTTATTAATTCTTATCTATAGTACAGTCTCACGAGTTGTGAGCTCTAGCTAACGAGGTAGAAAATGGCTCTGTCTCTAACTCTTTCCAAGGTCTTTTAAGCATAAATTATCCAATAATGAGATGACACCTATATTATTTTTACTTTTAACCAAATAACCAACCACCCATGGTCCACAATGCAGATCTTTTCACCCAGTTACAAAACACCACCCAAATCCATGAAGAAGAAGGTGAAAGAAGAACTTAGCTAACACCCTAAGTCATCCAGCTTGCTTTATATATATTACTATATACTAAAACCTTAAATCCTAAGTTTTGCACCCAGTGATATCACACACTTCTATTCAAACTACACACCCATAATCCCAGTGCTATCACTCAATTTCAGAAGCCTGTTTCACAGCCTCAGGTCAAATGTAGTGCTTGCTTGAGGGCCAGTGCCTTTTAGCACAGACAGCCTGAAATTCTCAGCTTCCAGGGTTCCAACAACCTTTCCCTAAGTTACTCAAACACCACATCCAACCTGGTTTTGAACTTCCAGGGACAGGACATTCACATCTTCTGTGGACAACATGTTCCAGTGCCTTAGCACCCTCACAGCATTATGAAAGGAGAAAACTACATTTCATCACTCTCTTCATGTTCATTTTTCCAGTTCGTGTGTGGTTTACATGTGGCTGTGTGTGTCTGAGTGTTAGTTCAAGCACAGAGTGGCACAAGGAGCCAATCATGATTTTCTACTAAAAGGGGGGAAAAAAGGCTCTGTCTCTTGTTCATTCAAATCAGGGAGCACATCAGGGTGTTAGAAGTGTCTTAAAGGGCACTTCTGCCAAATGGGAGAATGATTTGGTATGTTGGTCTCCCCAAAACTGTGGCTGCTGCAGGGGAGATGGGAGGGTGTTTGTCAACCGGGAGCACCAATGCAGACTGAAGAAACATTAAAGGGCTTTTTGTTAATAAATTAAAAACATATTGTCTGTGTTCTTGGTGACTGATATTGAGAAATCTTAGTTGTTTCTATGGCCCAACACCCAGCACTGCCCCCTAAACTGCTGTGTGAACTTAGCAAGCTGTGAGGGGGCTGCAGGAGCCCATGCTCAGGCCCTGCAGACAAGCCCCATGGTGCCCTGAGGTCCAGGGCTGCTGCCTACAGCTTGGTGTTGGCCTTGCTTTCACAGAGGTGGCTGAGAGGAAGATGACAGTTGAAGAGGAGGAAGCCAAGAGAATTGCAGAGATGGGCAAACCAATACTTGGCGAGCACCCCAAACTGGAAGTCATCATTGAGGAGTCCTATGAGTTCAAGGTCAGTAGGTGTCCTCCAGGAGGGGAAAGCCATGTGGCACTGTCGAGCAGCCGTGGAGAGCAGGACTGAGGGGGCAGCATGTGCAGGGAAGGGCTGTTGGGAAAGGAAAAGAAGTATGTAATTCAGTAAAGGGTGGGTGAAGTCTACAAGAAATGTCAAAAGTAGCAGCTGCTGGTTGGTGGGGGTGGAGGGAGAAAGGTAAGAAGGCCCTGCTGGAAGCAGAAGAAGTCAGTGGGCAGGAGGATGCAGGAGCAAAACTGTCTTGGTGAGGCAGGGTTGAAGGAAGAAAGAGGCTTGTCAGGATTGAGGTATGGCAAACAAGCTGGCTCTGGTGAGGTTTGGATCAGCCAGTCCCGGGAGAAGGTGGGCTCAACTCTAGTCATGGCCTAATCTACCTGGTAGGAGAGTGCTTGTGACACTTCCACAAGTTTGGAAAGGGTCTGTGAGACCACAATGCACGATGATCCTTGCCCACTAGCAGCTGGTTTAATGGCTGTGTATCTTTATTCCCATAACAGAGCACCGTGGACAAGCTGATTAGGAAGACAAACCTGGCTTTGGTTGTAGGAACACATTCCTGGAGGGACCAGTTCATGGAGGCCATTACTGTGAGCGCAGGTGAGGGGGACATCAGAAAATCCATACAAACATCCACAGGATTCATGCAGCCTGGAATGACAGCATCTCCCTGGTCAGTGATGCTCAACTGTGGTGACCCATCAGCAAAGCCAGTCCAAAGGGTTCCTCTGCTCCAAATATAGTGGGCTTTTGTAGGTACATTAGTAAGAGCCCAGGAGATCCCTCTTCTGATCCAGAGCCCTCCAGAAGGCCAGTTTTCAAAGGCTGCATCAAGCTGGCAGTGTTCCTGCTGCTTCAGTGATCTGATGAGCAGTGTACAGGCAGCAGAATTCCATCCTGGCTGGGATCCTGGCCAATGCAGGGAGCTCCTACTGGGAGATGTCCTGTCATAGCCAGTAGAGTTCCTGGGAGTAGAGAGGGTTACCACATGAAGACTGGAGATGTTGCCTCATGAGGCAGCAGCTGGTGAAGGAAAAGGCCCAGAGACCTGCCAGCTGTTGCCTGATGAGAGAGCTCACTGCTTTCAGAGCCAGGCAGCTGTGCGGAAGGTATTTTAGGCACATCTATGCCATTAATGGCAGTTGGGCATCTTTCTGAACCTTACCTTGATGGTTGGTTTGGCATCTGCCCCAAAGGGCTGTTTTCCACCCAGCTGTAGAGAAGGCAGTGCGTGGCCCAGCCCATGCTCTGGAGCAGGAGGATCAAAAGATCTCTCCAGTTTCCCAGTTCTATTACTTTCTGCTAGTTTTGGCCCAAAACATCACTTGCCTGTGTAATTTCTTCATCCACTCAACAGTGATCTCCACAGGTTTACTACCTCCTATGTGACTGCCTATGGATGGGGACAGGGCTGCCCCTCTGTGGGTACAACACCCCACTACATCAGTCCCCATCCCTGAGGGCTCTGGGCTGGCTGGGAGACATTCTGTTTGCAAAGCCTCACCCATCACTGAAGGACCTGGTGGGCCTTGAATTCACTGCCATGGCCAGCACTACACCACCTTGTCCCAGTAGAGCACAATCCCTGGAGCCTTGGGGTGGAGGAGACAAGCACGAGCTGCCCCAATGGGATGAATGCTGGACCTCTCCTTCCATGTTGTTTGCAGCAGGTGATGAGGACGAGGATGAGTCTGGTGAGGAGCGCCTGCCGTCCTGCTTTGACTACGTGATGCACTTCCTGACAGTGTTCTGGAAGGTGCTGTTTGCCTGCGTGCCCCCCACCGAGTACTGCAATGGCTGGGCCTGCTTCGTCGTCTCCATCCTCATCATCGGCATGCTCACGGCCGTCATCGGCGACCTCGCCTCCCACTTCGGCTGCACCATTGGCCTCAAGGACTCGGTGACCGCCGTCGTCTTCGTCGCCTTCGGCACTTCTGTACCAGGTGGGGTGGCCGTGGGGAGGGGACGGGGTGGGAGGCAAGTCCTCTGGAGATGCTCCTGATTTCAGGGGAGAAGCTGTGTCGTGGCATGGGGTTCAGGCTGGGAAGGGTATCCTCAAAGCCCTGTGCCCAGGCAAGGTCTGTATCCTGCTTTGTGGCAACGTGGGAATTCTGAACCTAGGAGGGGATTATGCACCTCTTGGTCTGTGTCCTGACCTGGTTGGTGCCACACCTGAGCCTCCCTTGTCCTCCAGATGTGAAGGGTTGTCTGTTTCTCTTGTTGGACCCCCAGTGATTTCTCCTTCCCTCCTCCCTCAACCCCAGACACCTTCGCCAGCAAAGCCGCAGCCATCCAGGACATGTACGCTGACGCCTCCATCACCAACGTCACAGGCAGCAACGCTGTCAACGTCTTCCTGGGCATCGGGCTGGCATGGTCGGTGGCAGCGATCTACTGGGCGTCGCAGGGGCAGGAGTTCCAGGTGTCAGCAGGCACCCTGGCCTTCTCCGTCACCCTCTTCACCATCTTCGCCTTCATCTGCATCAGCGTCCTCCTCTACCGCCGGAGACCCCACCTTGGCGGGGAGCTGGGCGGCCCCCGGGGCTGCAAAGTGGCCACGACGTTGCTCTTCGTCAGCCTCTGGCTGCTCTACATCCTCTTCGCCACCCTGGAGGCCTATTGCTACATCAAGGGGTTTTAGGCGGCGGAGGGACGGTGCTGCCGGGGGAGGGACCGCCTCCTCCGCTACCTCGCCGGACACAGGCCTGGAATGGAGGGCACGGCTGGGCTGTCTGTCGGGGGCCGCCACTGCCCGGACGGCCGGACAGCTGCGTGCCAAGAAGGGCAAAACCATCACAGAGTGAAAAAAGAGACAAAACCCATCCAAAAACGGTACAAAAGAAAGCAACAATGACAAGTGTTGAAATAAAACACAATAAACCCAGGCACTGACCCTATTCAATGAAATTATGAAGTTTCAACCATCTCCAAAGGCCACCTCTCCCATAGGGGGTCATCTCCTTTCCTGCCAAACACCCCTCCACTGTAAGGAGATGTTTCCTTATTTTTACTAGTTGAGAATTGCAGAAGTCTGGTTCAGGAATTTGTGGGGTTTTTTTCCTATTTTTTTTCTGTTTGCTCGGGTTTCTTTGGTTCTGGGGGAGCACGCTGACTCTTTTTTTCTTTTCTTTTTTACTACTTAATCTGAAAAATGTTAAAAAAGTTAAACTCAAAGCTTCAAGCTGCCGTCAGTGCTGGAATTGAACATGTGTATTTAAGCCACAAAAGACTGTAACACAGTCAAAAAACTTTTTCACTGTTACCCGTTTCCTCCCCTGCCGCCTTCCATTTCTTTCTTTTTTAAGAACATCACAAGACTGATATATTTTTAATACAAACTCAGACACACAGTCACACACATTTAGTGACAAAAGCTGGAGCATGTAGCATCTCAATCACCTGCCTGGGCTAAGAAAAAAAGAAGGAAAAAAACCCCCAGCCTTCTAATACAATACGTGTCATGTATATTTTGACTATGGCATTTCTCTTTGTATAATTAACTTTGAGCTCGTGGTACTGCAGGGAGAGAAAATTATGGTTAATTTACATCTGTTAAAGAAATAAAACATCCTGCTCTGGGGGGGAGCAAGGGGGGCAGGGAAAGCAGCACAGGCTCCTTGGGATGGTGGTGGTGGCAGGTTTGCTGCGTGGTCCTCCTGCTCAGAGGTGGAAATGAATTCAGGAAAACCTGGATAGAGTGCCCATATGTTCCCAGCACCATCCCACCCAGAGCTGTGGCGTGGCTGCTCCTCCATTCCGTCGCTGCCCCATTTTTCACAGCACCTGCACCTCACTGGTGGTCTCCAGGCCATTGACAGGTACGGGCTTAAAAACTGCCACCCACGTCAGGACTCCTGCATCATCTCAAGTACCTTTCAGGAACACCAGACAGACAAAAAAACCATCATTTTAATTTGAAATGCATTTCTTTTTAAGGATAAAGAAGAAAAAACCCACCACCATGAGAGTATGTCATGAGTTACATCAACAGCTGCAAATTGAAATGTTGGGTTGGTAATAAAATAAATAAAAACTATACCTATATCTATATAAACAGTGCTATATAGAAACATATTTCTTAATGAGAGCTCTGGAAGAGAATGGTAAAATCCTCTCTTTGTAAAGTGTTTTTCAGATGAAGATCATTTCTTCTCTCATGAAACAGGTGCTGTAAAAGGGAACCATTTTCATCAAGTTCCCTAAAATAAGCTAAACTTTGGGAGGCAGCAAGTAAGAAAGGGGCTGCCAAAAGGTCCAGTTCTGCTTGCTGCAGTGCTTTTGGCTGCCCCAAGAGGCAGGGAGGAGGTGCCCATGGGTTAGGGAAAAAGCAATGGGAACAAGATTGTCATGGACAAAAAGAGATGTTACATTATGGAGGTGACTAGTTGGAGGCAAGGATGGTTCTTAGAACAAGTGAAGTATTTATTTTCATACAAAATGTTTATCAGATATCTATACATAAATGTGTATACATGAGGCACAAGAGGGATCCTTCTCAGATGAGCAGCCAGAGCTTTGTTGGTGGGAGCCCACAAGTGAAAGCCACTGGGTTTGAAGCTAACAAGCATCTAACACCCTGCCTCCAAAAGATGGGCGAAAGACCTCGATGCCAGGTTCCCACTGAGCTCGCTGGTCCTTCTGGCTCCAGTAGTGCCAGCAGCCAACAAGAGCAGCTGCTGCCACTGCCACATGGCCCATCAGCCCCAGAGCTCATATGTGTGACACAAAAAGAAAAATTACAAGAGTCCCCAAATGTTCTTTGTGGGGGTTTAAAGTGCAGCTCTCAAGGGGAGATTGTTATTGTTGCTGGATTTAATTGGGACATACAGAGTTTGTTGAGCTTTTATTTTACCTTTGCCAGCGTAGCCATCCCTGGCTAAAGCCCAGCCTGGGGTGCTGCTGTGCTCTTCTTCTGTGCTTGTGCTGTATCCACCGTGTGCTTTTCATCCACTTCCTTCTCCAGCTGACAGCAGGGAAGGGGTGTGGGGGTAGGACTGGCTGCCATGAGGGAACTCTGTGGGGCCTGTGGTGCCCTCCATGCAGAAGGGCGATCTGCACCAGGCTGACATCTGTGGCATGTTCCTTTTAAGTTGGTGGGGCTTTTTTTTTTTTTTTTTTACTCCATTAAAAATATGCAAGCTAAAAAAACTACAACAGGTTTGGTGCCTTTGGGGATTTTTTTTTTTCTCAAGCTGATGTTTCATTTGAGGTCTAGCTATCTGCTTGCTTCTGTTTTCCTTGGGGCAGCTGCCTGGACTTGGTTGCAATGGCTCTGGGTGGTTTGCTCCCCCACCCCACCACCCCAGCCCTCTAGTTTGGTACTGCTGGGAGGACCCTGCAGCCCTTTCCCCTGTCTAGCTGGCAGAGAGGAGGTTTTGCTGCTGTTTTTGTTGCTGCTGCTCTTTCCCCTTTGTTTCTCCCATCAGCTTCCCATGGCAGCCTGCAATAACAGCTGCTGGCCCCTCCCAGCAGCCCTGTGCTTTGGGCTGCACATCCTCCCTTTCTGCCTCCTCCCCTGCATCACTGCTGTGGTTGTGATAGGGTAAATAACACATCTGACATCAGGAGGGAAAAGCCAAGGGATCAAAGGAGCTGCTTTGTCCCTAGGGCCTTCCATGGTATGGGCACGTAGCCTGAGGGTCATGCATGGTGGGGCCAGTGGTACCTCTGGCTGCCTTCCCATCACTGTTGCCACAGAGGGCACCCACAGCACCCCACAGGTATTGCTGTCCTGGTGATGCTGCACTGCACGGGTGCTGGTCAAAACTCAGCCTTTGGGTAAAGAAGAGTTTTGCAGACACTCACCTGTCCCCCAAAAGCTCTCCAGGAACTGTGTCCCAGTTTTGGCCAGTACCATGCTGCCTCCTCACTCAGTGTCATCACTGACTGATTTTTTCCACTTGTATTTGGACACCTGACCCTCAAAATGACCTTTAGAGTGGCCCTTGAGCTAAGAACTGTTCCTACCTGTCCTCTGAAGCATAGGGGCAGCTGGTGCAGCCCATAACCCCAGTCTCCTATCTTTGCCTGACAGCATGGGGCCCACTTATGGGGTTCCAGGGGAGACTGGGGCTTGGGTTCCTCACAGTGCAATGCAAAATGATCAAGTGGGGTGGAAGAATTCCTGGTTGGACACTCTTGCAGTAGAAAAGGCAGCCCTGGCAGAGCAGCCGTGGCAAGGCTGCCCTGGATGTCACTTCCCTGGGCAGCCAGAGCTTGGCAAAGCCACAAAGAGACCATTGCCCTACTGGGTACTGCACACTCCCACCCCCTTCCACAGGCATGTGGGGTCACTTCCCACCTCTTACCCTGCTGGACAGCTCCTGCCCAAAGAGTGCACACCTGCTTCTGACCTAAGGGGAAACACAGAAGTTCCAGCTCTGGCCCTGGTTCATTCATTGTCTTTGACTCCAATGATGGGACCAAGAGGGGTTTTGGGGGGTGTTGGTATGGGGAGACAAATAGAGATAGTGCTGAAGGCAATCTTGCCTCTGATAATATTGCAGCTGTGTTAATTATCCAAGAGTGGGAGCAGCCTTGCCCTCCCAGCTATGGGTGTGATAAAGAGTGAGCTGGGAGGGGGTCAGCTGGAGTCTGCTGGCTGGGCTGTGAGGAGGAAGGGACAGGAGGTTGTGTGAGGAACAGGAAGGGTAAGATGCTGTACGAGGGACAGACAGGGTTAGGTGGCTGTGCTAGGGACAGGAGGGAGTGAGCTGGAGCTGTAGAAGGAACAGAGAAGGATGAGAGAAAGAGACAGAGCTGTGTGGAACTGCCCTAGCGAGGATACAGAGAAAAGGTATGAAAGGCTGCTAGATAAAGAGGTGCTGATGCTTGAAGCCTTCTGAAGTTTTACCAAAGCACTCTGAGTGTCGTGGCCATGTCTACTACATGTTGGGGCCCTTTGGGCTGGTTTGCTGCCACTGCTGTGCAGAAGTATCCTGGTCCCCACAGGATCTGAGGCTTAGATCCAGAACCAAAGTGGGCCAAACCAGAGAAAGCTGGAAGAGTAAGAGGAGTGTGCAAGCATCAGGCATCTATTGTGGTACAATACAGTGAGAAATGGAAGTGCTTGTTAGAGACATTGAGAAAAGATTTTAAGTTAGGAAGGAGGCAATTGCAGCATGTAGATTGGGCCTTGTCGCCTTTCTGGTAGTTACTGTGGTGTTGGTGTGATCAGGACTCTTCTGGACAAGCTCAGACAAACCACAAAAATATTCTGTGATGCATTTTCCCTCTGGTTCCATGTCTGGGGCTGCTGGACTGGTTTGTAAGTCACTTGTCCCTGGCATGGAAGGATGCCTCCACTACTCTCCATCCCTAAGTGCCAACAGGATGCCTCTTCACAGAACCAGCTGCAAGGAGAAGCCCCCATCTGCTGCATTTGCCTCTTCAGGCTTCAGCTGCTGTAGTGGGATGATGCCTCCACCAGCATAGCCCTTTTGCCCTTTTGCTTTGGGAAAACCTTTTGGAGGACACCTGGTATTGTTGTACCTAGACACTGGTGAGATAAACCAGAGGCAGCAACACCTTTGTTCACCTCCAGTTCACCTCATCCACCTCTTGGCAGCACAATAGGACATATTAAGTATAGATCTAGATGGTAGCAGAAAGGCACCCAAGAGATCTAGTCATGCTTGAATATGGCCTCAATATAGAAGCCAGCCTGCACAAATGGGAGCAGCAGTTGCTCAGCCCCGGCCACAAGCTGGAAAGCCCTTGTCACCAGAATAACCTTTGGAGTATTAGATGGAAAAAATGTTTTTAATGACGTTGTCATCCGTGTGCATGTGCCAGCAGCAGCCAGCTCGCTAATGACAGAGCTGTGTGTGCCAGGGCCGCTTAGTGCCCAGCAGAGCACACAGTGCTCCCAACCTGCCTCTGGCACAGGAGGGGAATAAGTACCTCCTGCTATTTAAATGAGTAATTTAAAATATATTGATAATTAACGCCCTGAGTAGATTTATCCCTCCTCCCTGTCTTCCCTTCACCCAGAAAGTCTGGGCTTTGCCCAGAGGTAGGTGGCAGGGCCAGACCAGCCCCAAGGCCCTCAGGGCATCCCTGCAGGTGGCTGGTGGGCTTTGCTCATACTTTTGCCCCACTGCCAACAGCAGATACCCTTGGTGCCTTTTCCACACTGCACTTACCCACATCTGGCCTGGGGTGTAGTTTGAGCTTAGACATGGAGTTGAAAGGCATGATGTGAGCTGGATGAGCTCAGCAGATGCTCCCACTGCACTTAAATGTGAGCACTCACCCATGTCCCAGGTTGTACCATTGCTGTTGCCACGTACAGGACAAGCTCAGCGAGAGCTGTGGCTAAAAGAATAATCGTGACCCACCTAGTACTCATTGCTGGGCATGCACTCAGAAATTGGCCCAGTTTCAAGATGGCAATAAAAAACTTCACAGGCCTAGGAAGTACTTTGAAACGTGTGTGAAATTTGGGTGAATTAAAGAAATAAACCCTTCAAACAAAGAATTTTTTTTTTAGGGTGTAATTGTGAAGCTACAAATACCTTCCCAGGAAGATGCCTCTAATATTGAAGAAAATAAGCTTCCATTACAGAAACACTGGTCCCATTCTGTGGGAATTGTACCACCTGGCTGCATGAAAAAGCTGTAGGGGGAAAAACACCTCAACACAAAAGCTTCAAAGGTATTCTCAGAAAGTCCCCTTGGCACATTCTTGGCACTAAGGATGTACATATTGTACAAAGCACCTTTGTGTCTCTATTAACACAAGGGGTGTCCAAATAAGCTCTTAAAGCTACCAAAAGAGATTTGATTGCCTCCTCTTCTTATGAAGCATCTTGTGCAGAAACTAAAAACAAAGCCAAATGTGGAGTTTCTGTTGACATCACTAATTTTTTTTTCTTCTTGTTTTATTGACAAGGGCATAGAAAACAGCTCATTGCTATTCTTATGGTAAGAGGATTTTCTATGTGGCACAGTCCTTCATGTTCTTCACTTTCTCTTTTTCCAGCTTCTGAGAAGCCACTTCTACAGGATTGCTACCTACTGGGTCTCACTTTGTGTTTGCAGAATCTCACAGCTGCCTCACAGCAGGTCATTCCATGCCTCTGCTGAAACTCATCCTGTTGACTGAGATTGTTTCTTCAAATTATCAACCATTCACATTCTACCCTATATAGCTGCTGACAGACACCTCCCCCAGGCCCCCCAGTACCCCACCCCACTTTGGGTATCACCAGGAAAATTTATAGTAAAGCAACTTCCAAAAGTTACTGCTGAGAATACAGACTAGATTTGAACTCTGGACCATCACTAGGAAGATTTCCTGAGAAAGCTCTCTGACTTTGACACTGAATTCAACGTATTGTGAATCTAAATAGGCTGTGGTTCCTCGGTTCACATACAAGAATGTCTTCTGGGACAGTGCCAGAAGCCTCTCCAAAGTCAAGACGTATCACATCCAGTGCTGTTCCCCCCTAGCCACGAGGCAAGTTACCCTGTCAAAGAATGGAATCAAATTAGTTTGAAATGATTTGTCCTTAGTGAAACCTCAACAAACCCATCCCTGCCACTTATTTACAGATTTATAAATCTTTAAAGGATTAGAGAATAACTGGTCAGTAGCTTGCTCCTTTAGGTTTTCACAGAGAGATATGAGGTCTATAATTCTCTAGGTTTTTCTTCATCACCAGTTAGGTGATGTTGCCATGCTCTCCCCAAGTCCCCTGGCAGCTCACGTGTAGTCTGCAATGCTCCAACACCCATCCCATGTTTCATATTTTTTCTTCTCATGCTTCAGGCTGTTGAAGAGCTCTTGATCCACTTTATTGATCTCTACTTACACTCCCTTCATTTCTCTTGCAGCAGGATAGATTCTTATTTGGGCTATGGCTTCTTGTATCAGTGCCCAGATCTCTTTTACCATTTAGGACATCTCTTCACAGATCCTGACTACAAGTTTTCTGAATTCATTATATTTGATGTTTTGGTTTTTTGTAATCTAAGTACTTTGAGATTAACTCATTTTACAAAGGTCTGGTATACAAGTGCATTTTGAGGAGAAAAAGCTTGCAGCAGACATCTCAACACTTGTGTTAGAACCCACTGCAGAAGGCAAGGGTAGCCCAGGTTCTTGCTAACAGATCTCTTAGGGCAGACTGGAGAGAAATGACACTGAATGAGTGGTGTTTGTAAATATACACTAGGGTTTATTGTAGAACCATTTGGTTGCACTGTAAAACAGCCTTTTTTGTTATTGCTATGTACAGTAATATGGCAATACAAAAGCACAAAAATACCGCTTGAGAAAATTGTTGAGAAGGAAAGGATAAGAATAGAAAGGTCACCTGTAGGCCTCACAATGAGACTTGGTTGTTACAATTTTCTTGTCTCTTGGTCAAAGTGATGGTTTCAGACTGGGTCCATTGTGTGGTGGAGGAGCTCCAGAAGAAGTGGTGGGGAGAAACCCCCAAAACACAACATCTGCTGGGTTTATATTAACTCGGGTTCAGGTAGGAACACCAGGTAAGCTCCCCTGGGACAGGGAGTTTCAACTGGATGATGTAATGCTGTGGATCAATTCAGGAATCTTTGACACCTTCTAAGATGATGCAGCTGCCTGTAACATGCGGGATTTGAGTCCACCATGGCCCACTACAGCCCATCAGCAGAAATGAAAACCTTCAGGCTATTTATGAATGTCCTGGTACTCCCCAGCTGGGGAGTTATCACTGAGTTCATTTGAGTAAGGACAGAGACAGTACCCTCCTCACAGGGTTTGCCTCTTCCCTTATCAGAAAAGAGCTGACACAGTATCTGGCTGAAAGAGAGAGCTATTTCTGAAGTGACTTGGATGTTCCCACTCTGAGCTGGCACGTTGTCTCAGGGAAAGTTGTATGAAGGTGGCTGAGGCTGGATGGCTCACCTGCAATTTGCCCCATGAACGTTGGAGCTATCAGCATTCCAGTCTCTCTTCCAGTATCACTGGTGAACGCATTTTTCTCCCCAGACCTGGGATGACTGGACAATAGTATCCGCTTTATCTTAAGTTCCTGTTGCAGTCCAAATGGCAGTTAGCAGGCATATTTGGGGAGGGGTGGACTTCCATGATCACAGAAGGACAACAAGGTTTCTTTGCAATCTCCTATAGTGGGCAGAAGTCCTCTGATGATTTTTGCAATATTTAAGCTGTTAACTTGAAACAATTTCAACAGCTTCAAAGATGCAAAAATTAATTTTCATGTTGGGCTGCAGGTGAACAACACCTTCATACAGCTTTCTCTGAGACAACGTGCCAGCTCAGAGTGGGAACATCCAAGTCACTTCAGAAATAGCTCTCTCTCTCTTCAGCCAGATGCTGTGTCAGCTCTTTTCTGACATGGTGAAGCCAGCAGGAATCACTTCTGTGGTCCCAGCCAAAATCATGACTGAGGAAGACAGCAGTGGCACTTAATGCTATGCACGGCCAGTGCTGTGCTGCGAAATGGGACACTGGACACTCAAGCTGCAGTTTTTAAGTGCTTGAAGCACAGCACAGAGATGCTACAGAAGAACTTGTTTTGTCAGTCTTTTGTTCACATCCCATAAAGCAATGAGTAAAGGAGCTGTTTTGTACTGGGACTGAATTTATTTCAATCAGGTGAGCTGTATAAATCTACTTCAGACTCCCAGATCTTGCACCAAGAAACTACTAAGAGGTCCAAACTGGGCCACCTGGGGATATAGGTGTGTGCTACAACACACAGCATAGAGTTTGTGGTGTTTTCTGAAAGAAAGCAAGACAACTCCTGGACTGCACAAGCAAGGCCCCTTTGAAAAACAAAACCCACCATTAAAATCAGTAAGAAGGCTCTCAGCAGAATTACAAAAGGCATAATTGCTTCCCAAAGTAGCCAGTCTTGGGTTTTCTGGCAAACAGTCCATACAAAACACTCGCTGTTAAGACTCCTTGGTTCCTAAGCTGCCATTTTTTTAACCCATTTCCTATTCAAGGTGTTTTCCAAACTAAGGAGAATCACTCCTGCAGATTTTTCTGTCCAATTTAATACCAGCTTTTAAACAGTTTCCAAAGTATTTTGCCTGAAATGGCTTGTAAGGGCTGGCTGCTGAGAAGTCAGAAGTTCAACATTCTGCATGTCGACTGTCTTAGTTATGTTACAGATAAGAGGAAAAAAGGCAGGGGGAGGAGGAAGAGAAAGGCAGTATCACTGCTGGAAGCAGAGGCAGAAGCAAGCCCTATTCAATCCTTTTTACTTGCTGACAGAATGGCAGCACTGCCAGGGAAAGGGTGAAGGCATCTTGGGGTACCTTACGTCAACTCCAGAACCAGGAAGCATGGCCAAGGAATTGGTCTTTTCTTTTTCAAAACATCCTTTTCCTGTTTTTAGTTAAGTCTTGCAGAACCCCAGACATAACAACTACTGCTCTTCCTTTAGCCCAGTAACTTGTTGCCCTTGGTAATACAAGGAAATTCACTTGGTTTGCCAGTTCATTCTTGACAGATGCACATTGGCTGTCACAGCTCTGCAATTCCTTCTTTTATTGTTGAATTTGCACCCAAAGATTTAGCAGAGCCCCCTCTGACCACCTACAAACAAGTCCAACCTGTGACTACCACACAAGCAGAAACACTCCCCTGAGCCTGCAATTGCCTTGCCTTCCATGTGCAACAAATGAGCTGGCTCCTTATTCATTGCAAGAGATGTACACGGATCAAGTGACATGACAGTGATGATGAAGCTGGTCAAATGCACGTGAAGGGATCAGCGTGTGGCCTCCTCTGCCATGGACCTGGTGCTGCAGCCTCTGATGAATGCCACTTTCTTGTAGCCTAGAAAAACCTATGTTTTACATCAGCAGCAGCTTTCCAGCCTGGCTTTTTACTTACCATCTTTGAGGATTAAAGGGTTTTGGACAACAGCTAGAAGATTCTATTTCCCATGGAGTGAGGTGTGGCCTGCAAAGTAAAGTATGAAGGGTGCCATGTGAAAGGGAAGTGTGAGGACATGCAAGGTGCAGGGCCCATCTCCTACCCGTGGTGTGGGGAGACTGCTACAAGATCCCACACCTTCTACAATCATCACTACACTCCTGCTGAAGCTTCACAGCCTTTCTGAGCAGGCTGGGCAGATTCAGATAGCTGTCATCAGACCACAGAGATGCATTCTGGAGCTTGTTTTAATTCAGCCTGGAGGCTAACACACAGGAGAAACATCACAGACCTCCAAACCCAACCACAGACTGACACCTGACTCTGCAAGGAAGAAAGTCCCCTTCCCTCTCCTACAGCACTGTAGGAATAACTGGAAATCAAGATTCAACAAGTAACCACCACAAGACACTGGAGCAAAAGTTACCTATTTTATTACAAAACTGTAACCAAACAGATGCCTTTCAGTTTAACAGATTTGCCATAGGCTGGGGAAGGGTAAGTTCAGTATAAACTCAGGCCATGGAAAGCAGTGCCTTCACACAAATGAATCCCACTGTAATGCAATTTCCTACAATACACTATGCCCTTGGAAGATCAGCAAGAAAGGAGAGGGGTTTTTTACTTCTGGCAGGACAAACAGATGACTTGCACTGTTGAGTCCTGGTTCTCTTCTCTGTCTCAGCCATTTTCAGCTGTCATTCAAAGTAGAGCTGGAGAGGCCCAGGAGAACGTGAAGGATGAGGAGACACATGCCCAGGGTCTGCTTTCAGACACAACACTGACACTCACTGTGTCCCAGCTTCAGAAAGATGCTACTGCTGATGCAAGGCAGAGCAGAAGATTGCTTTCAACCACCAGGTAAGGACACTTTGGCCTAGCAGCCAGGTGGACTGGCAATAAAACCAAGAGGGGAAGTGGGCAGCTGAGGCACTGCTTTCATCTGATGAGTACAGGTTGTAGGACAGCTCATAGCAGGACCAGTATGGTCTGCACAATCCTCCAACACAAACCCAGAACAAGTAACCTGACCTCCACCTGGACATTACACCACCATGCTGGTTGGGTCTTCCATGGCAATGTACAAGTGTTGCCAGAAGCTGCTCAGAGACCCACACAAATTCAGCAAGTCAGGATGCAGGGACTTGGAATTGTCTTGTGACAGGGGAAGCAATGTAATGCCTGGTCCCCAATCTGTCTGTAAGGTTAGCCCTGGCCTAGCAACAGGAATACCCACAAATACAAAGTTAACCAACAGCCACCCCTTGTTTGCCTTCCTTAAAGAACTGACCCAATTTTAGTGCAAACTACTTGTGAATGCGTGCCTTTTGGAGGGGAAGGACACAAGGATAAGAAAAAGGAGGTCAGCAGAAGGATTTATGTAACCAGCAGAAGTGGTGACTGGCTGGTTTATTTCCAAAAGATGCAGTGAGTTTTAGCAGCTCTGCAGTCCTCCCACAATCTTGTGGGGCATTGCCCAACCCCAGTGCTTGGCTGATAGAATTCCTAGAGGCATCCAACTGTCTGTTTCTGCTGGATATAACTATACATTAAAAAAATCCCCGACCAAACAAAGAAAAACCCCCACCCCCAAAAAACCCCAAACCACCAAACACCAACCAACCCAGCAGCCAGAACTTTTAATTCCTAAAACTAGAATATTAAAATGGAGAGGGTTTTCTTTTTATACAGTTGGTTTCATTCTTTACTCCCTACAATAGGATTAGTGAGTGTGACATGGACATTTCTAACTATACACTAAACCAAATTATTTCAACACACAAAAGATGTGCCCAGGGCATTAAAAAACAACAACAACAAAAAAACCATAACAAAACCAAACAAAAAAAAAAAAAAAAAAGAAGCAGTCAAGAAGGTGGGAGCTTGGCAGGCCAAAAAAGCACATACACTGTGTGTGAGAAACCATGAAGATCCAGCAGCAGGATCTGCTCTTGCTAAAGAGATGACTTCTTTATATTATGATGGTATGATGTATATTTCAGATATTACCAGAGGTGTTTTCAACCATGCCACAGGTTTTAATTAGCTCCAATATACTTCCCAGAGGAAGAGTTATTACTGCTCTTAAACAGTTATTTATAGAAAGGCTTGTTAGTTTTTCTTTTAACTTTCCATTTTGTCAACAAGCACTAACTTACTGCATCAGGACACTTTTTTTTGGTGATGTATTTATCTCATGCTATTGTCATGATGACATAACAGAGTGCAGATGCTATGTTGTATCATCTTTTACCAAAGCAACAGAGCCTTGAGGGATGAGTCCAGTCTCTACAGCAACCTATTGCTGTTTCAAGTAATTGTTGGTGTGGTCTCATATTAGCATGTCATTTCATCACCTTCACTCCAGTTTCTTCTAACAGGTTCTTGGTTCAGAGATCAGTGGCAGAAGGATCACCAGGTCGGAAGTGGGAGGCTGCTCAGAAGAGGCGAGTGCTGCCAGTGGTTGGAAATACACAAAGCAAAACACCGTGTGTCCCATCACACTCTGCCCAAATCTAGGATTGCTATTACGGGCACCCCTGCCAAAGAAACAACTTTGGTAAAGCTGCTAGTGGTTGACACAGCGCCTGTGGCTTCCAAGAACACCAGACTCCTCACTCCAAGACTTCACTGTTACTGCTAATCACACCCCAGTGTCAGTACCTCCTGGCAACAGCAGATCAGGCAAAGTGGGCAGGCACACCACTGTGCAGGAGGAGAGCTTGGATTCACAACCACCAAGGACAAGAAAAGTCCCTGCTGACAGACCTTCACCATGGCCCAAGCTGTGCTGTTGAAACATAAGTAAAGCAGACTCTTGGGGACCAGCAGCACGACTGTGTCTGTCTGCACTGATCAGTGTGTTCTTTGCTCTTCAGCAAAGCACAAGGCAGGCTAATGCTGCTTTTAGCAGGCTTCTCAAAATGTTTATTGCTCTACAACATACAGGTGAACACTTTGTCAGAGCAGAAGATGCAAGACTTCACTCTACTGACTCTACTAGGCCTATGGCTCCCACATCCTTCCTACAGCTTTAGATTCCAGAGGCATGGCACATCTTTGCTAAGCCTGTTATCTGACCATGAACAGCAATGCATTAGTATTTTATTTCTGCCCAACTTGCAACAGGTGTGCAAACTACTTCTGTACATCTCTCATACAACCCTTTTCTATCCCTACTTTAAGCATCTTTGCACCAATACTTACATGAAATCTGTGCTCTCAAAAGCCCAATTGCCTGAGCTGCAGAGAGCTTTATGGTAAGAAAAGGGGTTCAGCTGCTCTCAAGATGCATTTCGTATCTTGGGCACTGTATACTTGGGTATATTGGGCACTGTGTGCACATCTGCAAGAACAATTCATGCTGATACACTGGCTCCTTTCTGCATGGAGGTGCTGTTAAGGCTAGCCACTGAATGACGGCTTGTTGGCAGAAATTAATGCATTACTATAATCCATTAAATGCAAAGTGTCCCTCTAACCCTAACAGCCTTCAAAAGCAAAGGGAGGAACAGAACAGTAACTCCAACCCCTGTACAAGACAACTGTACAATTTACATATATATTTATATACAGTATATAAAATTCTTTGAGTCCCAGTGAACTCAATTTTACATCGTCAGTAGCTGTTCCAATTTTAAAAAGTCATGATACTGCTTCCCTCCACTTTCCAAAGTATTAGATAATGGCATTGAAAAGCAATTAAAAACAAACCCAAACCAATTTTTTAAAAGTGCAAATGTTCTGGGTGCCACTTCTGCTACACTGGATGTTGCTGATGCTGCGTGCTTGCTCACAAGCAGCAAGGGGTCTGTCCGTCTGTCACTGGATCTTTTCTTCCTTTGGGTCAGCTCCTGCCTTCCCTTCTTGTCTTCTGCTGCTACACCAGGCGACCTACTGAAAGAGTAGGGTGGGGTGGGCAAGGGGGGAAAAACAGAACAGAAGCAGAACAAGTAAGGGGAAAAGGCAAATAAAAACAAAAAGAAACCTGACTGATAAAGATCCAGTGTAGCCTCTGCCGAAGCCATGGCCCCAGAAAGCTGAGATCCCAGAGTAAGTTGTGAGGCTGAAAACAACCAGGGGCTAATGAAACAGCCTTGCTGGAAAAAGCACTGAATGAGTCACATGGAGCCTTAGGGACTGACATATTTTTAAACACAAAACACCACTTTCCGCCCCCTCCTTGGACATGGGCATGCAGTCTAGGGAAATAACTGGTCCAACATCCCTTGCTCTGCTCTTCTGCCTGGCACAGCTGATGCAGACACCCACTGCTGCCAGGCTGCCCTGCCACCATCTCCCCATCAGCCACAGCCAGCTGCCTCCTTCTCTAGCAGACAAGCTGGTCTTGGAGGAGGCCTTTCTTCAGAAAGCTTTTGTTAAGGCCCTCACCAAAGGTTCTCAGAGAACCAAAGCTCTTACGGGATCAGAGCTAGAGCTCTGTGGATTAATTACAGGTGAAAACATGCTAAAGAGAAAGCAAAGTAGGGATTTGATTTTCCAAGAGGGGAAAGGTTATCTCACTGGGAGGAAAGGCCTCACTGGGATCACTGCTGATCAACATGCCATGTCACAGGGGGCAAATATTGTCAAATGTAAAATTATTTCAGGTAGCCATATTTGCAATGAATGGCACAGCTGTGCAAAAGGTGCCTGCAGTGCTCAATGACCAGCTCATAAAAACAACAGATCATTTTCCATGTCTGTAAGTGCAGCACAGGAGCACGGATGACCTGTCCTACACTGAGCACTCTGAGTGACAAGGAGGGGGCTGAAGCCACAGCAACTGTTCAAATGCCTCTGCTCAGCTTTTAGCAGCAGGCAAAATCAAGCACATACTCAGAATGGAGGACACACCAGGAAACATCACATCATCAATGTACAAGGTGTAGTTGATCTTTATCTTTAGTTCTCTGTTCAGCCATCTCACCAGGATCAGATATATTCCCCAGAAAGATAAGGAGGACAGCAAGAGGTACAGGAAGACTTCTGGCATTAAACAAATACACAGCCCAGGTCTCCTCAACACAAAAAGTAGTCTAACCAGACATATGTAGAACAGCTATAGAACAAGTGGCAAAAGATATAGGCAGGGGAGAACTTCTCACTGCTTCCTACAATCCAAAATGAGAACTACCCAATAAAACCATGAGGCAGCAAGTCTAAAAGCAAAGCAAATGATTTTGTTCATGCCTGATGAAAGGGTCCATGTGATTCAATGCCACAAAATACAGGGGAGAGCAGACCTTTACCACAATAGAAAAGAGTTTTCATGAGAACTTGTCCATGGAGTAATGTAAAGTGAACACAACAAATCACCTAAATTATTCCTTGATAGCAGAAGGAAGAGGAGGATAGGAGAGTAGTCATCCCATGGCTGCTTTATCCTATTCTAATTCCTTAGCAACATAACATCTGTTCCAGCAGAAGACATAGAGCTGGACTTTGAAATGATGCAATGGAGCTGCATGTTGGTTTATTTATATCTCTTAAAAACAACTTTGGTTTCCCGCTGTTTCTATATTGCTGTTCATGAGCATAGGAAAACAGGGGAGAATGAATTCTGCAATACATGCTTATCACAGGAAAAAAGAAAACACTTCGACAAGATACTCACTGAAAGGGTTAAGGCCTTGTCTTTTTCCATTGGGCAAACTGCTCAGGCTACCTGTAAAATCCAAGAACCACATTAAAGGAAGTAAATTCTATGGCATGACAAAGGAGCCTTCCCTTGTCTGGTGCCAGAGAGCAGGTTCAAAGCACCCCCTCTGAGCATGCTCACAGCAAATTCTGCCAACAGGATTCACATGCAAGAGTCTCACCAATGTGTCTGAGATGAGAGAAATCAAATACCTGGTGTTGTAGTAGCTGAATATCATGAAATGCAATTACAAGGTTAAACTAATCAGTGGAAGGAGAAAGAAGAAAGGAAGGATGCAAGCAGTATCATGAAGTTTCCCCAGCAAGCAAAATAATGCCATGTAGAAAGGGGGCAGCCCACAAGAGAGTGAAGGTACAGACAATACAGACAGCCCAAGTTTATTAAATCTTTGACTTGAATCAAACAAACAAGTGCCTAAAATTAAAGACCTGAACTTATACCTGGCAGAAGGGCAGAGCTGTGACTGCATTATGAGATAATAGACACATGCACCCTACACCAGGTGGAGCTCATGGCAAGGGCCTCTGCACTGCGTACAGACAGCTCAGGGATTATAGGAGCTGTCAAATGCATGTCACACTTCCTGTGAGCTGCTTCCTCTGATTTCAGAGGAGGGATTAGCTGAAAATGGAGCTCCTGCTCCCAGCCAGCAGCAGTAAGCCTGTTGCCACCCTGCACTCCAGCCTACGACTTTGATTTGTGCTTGCACATGATCTGACTGCACAGCTCGCTCTGCACATCAAGGACTCTACTGCACATGCTGCTCTGCACATGCAGGAACAAGACAGGCAGAAGCTCCGAGGGCAGGGGTGAGGTGCAGGAAGCCCCAAGGGCCAGGACGCTGGGCTGTAAGATGGGAATGGAGCTGCTGGGAAGAAAAACCCAGGGGAAGAAAAACGTGGCAGTGGCCAAGGCTGAAATGGGTGACAAAGCACAGCCTGCTGGCTTTAGAGAACATTAATAAGAGAAACAGTGTAAGCACAGTAAGCTATTCCAAGACCCCAAACACCTGCCCTGCTGGGAGCAGCAGAACCACGGCTCGCTGATGCCCACATGTCAAACACGGCTCTGCTGCCATGGGCTGAGGCTCCACTGCCAGGGCCAGAGGATCTGCCGGGGCTGGCTGGCACTCACAGCCTGGGCCCTTCATGGGTGGCTGCCAGAGCCCCAGAGGGCAGTGCCAGGCTGTGCATCACTGCCATGGCTGGCAGCCTGGGGAAGCCAGAGGGCATCCGAAAGAACCCTGCCCCTTTAACAGCCAGTGCAGGTGATCCTGCAGCACTGCTATGCACGAGCACAACCCATCTTTGCAAAGAGCTGAGTGAGCACTGCCTGTCTTTGGGAAGACACAGGGAGCTCTGGGCCGGTGTGTTCGGAAGGCAGGAGTGTCCCTCCCTGCCACGGCCGGTGTGCTGGAGCACACAGCCCCTGCAGCCGTGTGGGAACCCGTGCTGGGGCTCCTGCTCTGGGGCAGAGAGCATCGCCTTCAGCCGCCTGCCTGCCACACAAACCAGGCCAGCCATGCACACCTGTCGAAGGCAAAACCCTGCCACAACAACACTGCACTGCTGACACAAAAAAGATGAAGGAATATGGCAGGAATATGTGGGTTATTAACAAATAGCTGGGAAGTCCTTGGGCATTATGGGGTAACATCCCATCATTTGGCAAGCTTCGTAAAGCAGGGTATTTGCTCGTCCTCACAAGTACACTGCCTTGGATAACAGTTCTAGTCACACTGGATTAGGCCAGGTGTCTTTCAAAAGAAAAGCCAAGGAAACACCAGCAGCTTTTTATAGGAAATTATCATTTCTCAGACAAACTGAACAAACCTTTCACCTTCTGGGGAGAGAAACAGCCTTGTGTTCTCAACACAATACTGATGTCCTGATTCATACTATCACTAACTTTTGTCAAGATTAAAGGCAAATTATAGCACCTCAACAATGCTCCAAAGGGGAGTATCTGAACAAGACAAACAAAACCAAACACTGAACCAGTGCAGCCCATTTGATTCTAATCTAATAGCAATTAAATGTACTTTGAAATTCCTTTTTAATTCAGTCATTACCTGGTTACAGTTTTTTCATGGCCACTCAGATTGTTATTTTCTATCATCAGTGGTCCAGAGGCCTTTCCCAGATGACTGCTTTTTCCCACCTTCTCCCACACAGCAGCTTGTACAGTAATGATATAGAGCAAGTCATTCCCAGCCTCCCAAGCATGCAGTTACTTCTGAAGATAGCAATAAGAAAGGTCCAAAACATCACTGAATGAAATCTGATGTTCAGATTGTCTGTCTACTTTTCCTTCTGTCTGTAATATTTCCCCAGATTCAGTAGAAAGTGACATTCTGTTTAATTACACACACATACACTTTTTAATTAAGATATTTCGCTCCTGTTTCTGGACTGTGCTTTTGGTGGCTGGGTTCCACCTGAGACGTCCTCATGGCCTGTGAAGCACACCCAACACCTACCATCTGACAAGCTCTTGAACAGCCAAGCAATCACAGGATCTGAGCTGGCAGAAGGGAACTTCCCGTCAGCTGGCAGAGGGACATTGCTTTGCTGCTTATTCCCTTAGCTCCTCTTTTGGGCAGGCACAAAATGCTGACTTTGTCTTCTGAACTTGGAAGAATATAGAAGTAAAACTCAACTCCAACATTTTGCAGCCAGCACAACTAGCACAAGCCTCACTCAGATCTACAGCCCTCCTCTCCCACATCACTGGACTCCAATTAATCTTAGGTCCTGTAACTTTCCAGCAAAGCTTTACAATGTGTGTCTATCTCCTCCCAAAGATCCTGCCTTTTGACTTATGCAGAGAGATAAATTTTTTTCTTTGATCACAGATGATTCCCCCCTTAACTCAGGCTGTGCAAACTATGCTGAGGAATGCTAATTTTTAACAGGCTGTAAATCAGTCTGTTTTCCTCCCACAATTCCTGAAACAATCCTAGATCAAGTGATGGCAAAGCCCGTTTCTGGCATACTCCAAGCTAAAAGCCCTGCCTGCCTGTTCTGCCCCAATTTAAGAAGCCATTTGCAGGCTTCTGCAAACACTCAAAGGCTGACTCTTATGTGGCTACTCCACTCTGAGATCCAAGAATGGCATTTTTCCATGTAAATGGCCCCTGATAAAAACAAGTCTGGTTTAAAGAGAGGGACAAGAGCCGTGCAAAGTGCCCACCAGACATAGCAGATTTGCCAGCAGCTTTTTGTGTCACCATAAGGATGGAAAAGAGGAAGGGTTTCTGATAGACTGGGCAGCTGTTCCTCACTGGAGAACCACTGGTTGGCAGTACCCACATATTAGGTTACCACAGATATGAAGAAACTGCTGAGGAAGGGAAGACAGACAACAATGCATCTCAAACAGATTTAACTCTAAGCTGGAGAGTGCTCAGATTCAGTTTAGGTCCTTACAAATATCCCAGCTGAATCCCCACATATAAATCTTATATGGACTCTCTAGGTCCTGAGAGGCACATAACAGTAGTGTGTTATCTATGCTCTATGCTTCCTTTAAGCAGCTCTATTTCCACGTTTGGATGGAACTGGCCACCAAAAAGAAAAAAAAAAAAAGGCAAAACTGACAAAAATACAGAACATTTAATATCTGTTTTCCTCAGCATCCCAAATACTACAAAATTTGTATTATGTTTTATTTTCAAAACCATTCCAAGTGTTCAATTTGCCTAGCAAGAGGCATACTCACTTGGAATGATGACCCAGTTCATTTTAGTCTTTATGCTACTGGACACCCAAAGAGGACTTGGAACATCTGAGCTAAGTTCACTTGTAATGAAGTATAGAAAGGGGAAATTATAACCTTCCTTGCCTTCCTGCAACCCCTCTTCATCCAAGCTAGACCAGAAAAAGCTTTTAAACAAAGCTTTTGTTGAAACAGAAACATTTCCATGAAAAGTTTTGTTTTCATCTGACATCATCAGTTTACAACTGAAAGTACATCATCAAAAATATTTCCAGCTAGCTCTTGGCTTGAACCCACAGTGACCTCAGCTCCAGCAGATCTTTGGAGGCCATGGTACAGAGAAAGACAGCAAAATACAGGGACTGACTACATGCACCTATGATCAGGATAAATGACAGTTAGAGAAGGGGTAAGATCACAGAATTACAGAACGGTTTGGGTTGGAAGGCACCTTAAAGTTCATCTCGTTCCAATCCCCCTGTCATGGGCAAGGACACCTTTCACTAAACCAGGCTACTCAGAGCCCCATCCAATCTGGCCTTGAACATTCCAGTAATGGGGCATCCACAGCTTCTCTGGGCAATCTGTTCCAGCCCTCACCACCCTCACAGTCAAGAATTTTTTTCTCATACCTACTCTAAACCTACTCTCTTTCAGTTTGAAGTTACTCCACCTTGTCCTGTCACTCTGTGCTCTTGTAAAAAGTTCCTCTCCCTCTTTCTTACAGGCTCCCTTCAGGTACTGAAAGGCCACAATTACATCACCCCAAGCCTTCTCTTACAGGGTGAACAATCCCAGTTCTCTCAGACTTTCCTCACAGCAGAGATGCTCTATCCCTCTGATCATCTTGGTGGCCCCTCCTCTGGGTTCACTCCAGCAGGTCCTTGTCCCTCCTGTGCTGGGACCCCAGGGCTGGATGCAGCACTGCAGGTGGGGTCTCAGCAGAGCAGAGCAGAGGGGCAGAACCCCCCCCTCCCTGGCCCTGCTGCCCAGGCTGCTTTGGATGCAGCCCAGGACATGTTTGGCTCTCTGGGCTGGGAGTGCCCATGGCTGGGTCACATCCAGCCCCTCACCCAGCAGCATCCCCACGTCCTTCTGGGCAGGGCTGCTCTGATCTGTTCATCCATAGCCTGTGTTGATATTGGAGATTGCCCTGAACCATGTGCAGGACCTTGCCCTTGGTTGTTTTAAACCTCATGAGATTCCCATGGGGCCAAGATTCCCATTCTTGAGCTTGTCCAGGTCTCTCTGGATGGCATCTCATCATTTAGGCACAGCAACTGCACCACTCAGCTTGGTATCATCATCTGCTAATTTGCTGAGGGTGCACTCAATCCCACTATGTCATTAATGAAGATATTAAATAACACTGGTCCAGTATGAACCCCAAGGGAAACAACTTGTCCCTGATGTCCATCAGGACTCTGAGCTCTGGATGTGACCATCCAACCAATTCCTTATCCACCTAACAATCCAACCATCTCTCTCCAGTCTAGAGAGGATTTGTGGTGGACCATGTCAAAGGCAAAGATACTGACTGTTTCTAAATTTAGCAGTTCTTATGAATAGGAAGCATAGAAAACATGTCATCTACCACCTCACAACTTCATGACTTCTTAAAAAAGATCCATTATGAACTTGCTTACTGCACCTCTAGAACACTCTCCCTCAGTTCTTTTTTCCATGTTAGAACCTGCTCTCTGCACTTCCCCCCACACTGCTTTTTAGTCCTCAACATCCTTTAACTTATCCCTTTTGCTTTCATCCTCAAGGCTTATCAGTTTTGTACTAGGTATGTGGAGCTGTATGAGAGAACAAGATCAGAGCCCCTTTCTGACCACAGTCCTGTCCTCATACAACACAAGAGACCATGAAAGGTCAAGGCTGTGTTCTCAGCAAACAGCTGGACAATCAGGCACTCACAACACCTTGCTGCCTTCTTTCCCCTTCACATGGGCTCAAAGTTTCACATTTTCTTTCTTCTCTCCCTTTGATTTTTTCCCCTTCCATAAACTAAATTTTGAACAGCCAGTTGGCCAGGGCAGCAGATTCCAGAGAGTCTTATTCCAGGCCAAACAGCAATAAAATTCAATTGGCATACTTGTCTTATTGGGAAGGTAATAAAATTAAGGATTGCTATTTTGGTATGTCATTCCTCAGTAAGGTACTGATGACTAAAAAAACACCTCCACAGGGCTAGGAAGCTGAGTGCTTCTCACAGCTGACAAGTAATGCTATATGCTTATTATGGTAACTAAGATGTTTGCAAAGCACCTAGAAAATGCAACTTTCCAACACCCAAATGTACCAACTCCCTTCCCACTCATGCTAAACCTGAGAAAAGGACTAAGGAAAGATTAAGATGGGAGAAAAAAAAGCCACCCTTCCTAACTACCGTGACACTTACAACAACAGCTGTCTGCACAGCCAAAACACCTGCAAAGGAAATTAGTCCCCTGGAATCTCCCTATTTGCCTTCTCCTGTCAAGCAAGTCTGCCCACAGTCAAGAATGACTGATAATTATTGAATTTGGGTTGAACAGTTTCAATTCCTAAAATTTCCAAAAATATCAGTTTGGTTCGGGTCCCAACAGATGATGAGGTGAAGATGAAAAAAGAAAAGGCAGGAGGGTGGGTTGATTGCTTAGATGCTAAACAGAAAGGAAAATAGGTTATTCACATGTCTTATTTCTCCCCGAATCTCAAAGTACAATTTAAGTCTGAAAAAGGGCAACAGTACAGCCCTGTGCTTTCTTTCTGAGTTGTTCTCTTTGCATCATCCACTCTCCTGCATGCTGAATTTAGCAATGAAAATAAATATTATTTCTGTTAATAAACAGGGTCTCCAGAGAAGGACTGGATCTGTGCTGGCTCATACATCATCCAACCTGCATGGCTGAGGCAACAGAATCTTGTTAGCAGGGTATTACTCAGAAGGGACCTGATCTTAACTACAGTTTCCAAGGACTTAACAGTACAAGCAGAGTTCTGGCCAAGAACTCTCATCTGTTGTCCTGTTTCTGTATAGTGCATAGCACAGAGGTCTGTGATAAGACATGGAACTACATTTGCATGGCAGTGCATAAATCCCACTCATTTGCTCACACAAACTGTGGCACTTTTGACACAGCTGGGAGAAAACGGATTTCTGAATTTGCTGTAACTCAGTTTTTATTTGTCATGTTTGTTTGTCAGTTTTTACTGTCATGCAATGAGGAAGAAAAGGCACTCACCTCCTTCCTTGCTGACTCCCAAACACCCTTTCAGCTCCTGAAGTGAGATTGACTTGTCCTTGTTGAGGTCACAGTAGTCAGTGAAACGCCGGGCACATTTCTTGGGCTTGGCTTTCTTCTTCACGTAACGTTTGAAAGGCTTTAGCTCCCGCTTGTTGATGTCATTGCTGCTGTTGTTGTCCAGCTGGCTGAAATACCAGTGTACCACTCGCTCCTCTAGCGTGTGGCTGGGGTCTGGCTCAGAGAACCTGCAACAGAGGAAGCACAGGCCCCCAACAAGGAGGTGCTCTCACCAACACTGTCAAGCACATGCTGAGGAGCAAGAGCTGCTCATCAAATCAGCAAGCGCTATGCCGTGTTCAAAGTAAGCAAAAAACACAGGTCTTCCAATCTCCTCCTTTTAGCTGGGCTCTTCTGAGACAGATGAACTTTTTCTACGAATGTCCTTTAGCATTAACAAGTGAATTGCCAAGAGAATCTTGGAAGTCCGATACCCTCAGTAGCTCTGGTTCTCGTCACACCAGTTGCTGAAACTCTGCCTAATCCCAGAATGATCCTCATTAGAGGGCAGGAGACAATCTCCCTGGTCCTTCTGACCCTTGGGCTTCCCTTCAAATCACCAGCAAGAGAGCCATGAGTGTCAGCTGTCATGGTAGTTTCTGTGACAGTAACATCTAGACTTCATAAAGGGAACAAATTAATTTAATCCAAGACACATTCATTATTTGAAAATGTCCCTGGCAAGATACAATATTCTCCCTGTATCTGTTTATGTAATCTGAACTCCTCTGCTGTATTTGCAGCATTTTTCATGCTTTTCATATAGCTGATTGACACTTAAGAGTTCCATAGCAGATAAACACCACAAATCCATTAAAAGCGGTACTACACAGCTGGCAACTTTGGTTTGTTTCATTTCTTAATCATTGTGGTATTACAAGTTTGATGCTATTTGACTCACATTCTCTTTTTGTAGACAACAACAATATCAGAGAGGAAGAGGAATAAAGAAGGAGGAACAGCAACAGACACACAAATATAGAATGCTGCCTTTCAACATCATGCCATCACTGAACAGGCAGTGTTGTGCCATACCATTTAAACAGTGCCTGGTGCTCTGCAGCAGCATTGGGAAAGGGGGTTATTCCTCAGGGATACTGAGAACCAAGGAAGAAACTCTTTCTTAAGCTAGTCTGTCTTTTCTCCATATGATGAGCATGCCAATAGAGAAAGCTGAAAAGATGCTGAAAGGAGGCTGAGACCTGAACCTTTCTTTCCTTCCAAGAATAAAGCATTTTAGTGCATGGAAATTAGTGGATAGGTAGTCAGACATGCTACACTGGCACTGATTGCTCTGACTTATTCCAGGAGACATATCCAGCTGCTGCATAAATTCCTTCCCCAGGAAGGAGAGAGGAACAGTTGCCTGCTGCAGGCAGCCAGATAGATTCTGGTGTGAGTTTGGGGCATTCTAGCTGATGGAGAAATACGAACCCAAGTACCCTATAAAATGCTCTCAAAGACTGCTGTTGACCCTGTTTCAGAAACTAGTAGGATCTATACTTATATGGTCACTGAAAGTTTTTTTGTTGTTTTTGTTGGGAACTAGGAGAGAGAAAATTCTTTTGACTTTCTGGTGTGGCCAGTTTTGCCTTTAAAATGCAGGTACAGAGCCCAGGTACAGAAAATACCCCCTCACACACACTACCCCTATGGTAAATTAAATCATTAGTGAGGGGGAATCTGCAGCATGCAGAAAATGAGAACTGGAGTTTAGGTGGAGAACTGAGATCCTCATTAACCTTTTCTGATGGCTTTTACAAATGAGGACAGGAATCAGAAAGGTAGCCCCTATCCAGAGATACTTGAATCCTTGCAACAAATAAACACACACAGTACAGAGAGGCAGATAAGCTGCATAACATTTTTCCCAGGGTTTTACTTGAAACTATTTCTTTCATTTAATTCTTAACTGAGAGGCAGGCTGGCAGTCAGTCACAGCATCTGTACAATGGGATAAACACTGTGCAGGAGGAAGAAGAGGCAAGAAGTCTGGCTTAGTTTGGGGAGCCAAAATACCAGGTAAACACCTGGAATCACCTATAGACAAGCAAAAATTGCACAATTCCCCCCGCCCCCAGAAGTTAAGGGAGTGTCCTGATTTTCTAAACTGTATGCAATGACCAGGATGACAGGAGAGAACAGAAACACATCCTGTGTCTTGTTTTTATGACATTTATGAACATAGCTATTGGCCTCTCTCCCTTTTGGAAAGAAGCTGGCTATCATTTGAAGACTAGCCTGTTTCCAACAGCCTCAGAGGAGTTCTGTATTGCCAGGGGCAATACTCTGCCTTTGCTGAGACAGAAGAATAAAACCTGAGCTTTTGCATGTGAGATTCCCCTTGTTCACACCTTGGCTTGCCCTCGCTTACTAAAGGCCCACAACTGGAGAGGCAGAAATGGAGAAAAGAGCAGAGCATCTTAGAACCAGCAGCAGAAAGACAACAGACAAGAGCTTCTCACAACCTACTGAAGAGGCACTCAGAAGCAGGATTTTAAAGTGCCTCTTTTCCAGGGGCACACCAAAGAGAACCTCTTATGAGTTATCAAGAAAGGCAACATGGCTCTCTTCAGCACTTCCACAAAGAAAATGAGGGGCATTCACAGGTTAATACAAATACGTTGACTCATGAGGTGACAATAAATCAATCTTTGCCATTACAAACATACTGAGAGCTCATGCTGAAAACTGCAGCATGCTAACAGAGCTAAAAGGAATTAGTTTAATGGCTTTGACTTTAGGAAAAAGGAAGATACAGCCATTTCTGAGTTTTTAGCACTTTCTGTTGGCTGGCTTAGCAGGATTGCAGTTCCTGAGATGGTTGGTTGCCTGCCATCTCTGGTTATCATCCAGAATCCCAGCACAGGAAGCATCCCCATCATCTCAGGGCAGCCATATCTCCCTGCCTCATGAAATTCCACGATACACTACAGAAGGATGAAGTTACAATACTGTATATAACTACCTTGACTTTGACCACTGCCCGTGCAAGGCACTTAAGCACTGGCCATGAAACATGAATTAATGCAACTACACAGCACTGCTAGGCCACCTAGCTTTGCTGAAGTGCCATGGCACCAGCCATGCCTGCTGAGTCAGCTCAGACAAACCCAGGGCTCCAATTGCCCTGCAAACACAGACTTGGCAGTATGCCAGGGGATTGTCCCTCCATTTCCTCCCCATACTATTTCAAGAGAAGTAAATCAGATCTCAGATGTAAACTTCATTTATTGGGCCACCTCTCATTCAGACCATAAAGGAACCAGAAAAACCAAGACAGAACAAAGCTGTCCTGTACATTCTCAATTTCCAACATCTCTTGCTCTAACACCAATCACACTAAATCCCACTGAATTCCAGTACCTCACTTCAGTGCTGTAGCAGCTTTGTAAGGCACAGTAAGAACAGTCACTACCAAAATGAAGACAGCCTTCTCACATTGACTGCATTACACTTTTCTGCCTAATTGTTCCTCTTCAGCACTCTGTGGCATAACCATCAGTCCTCAAGAATGAACACTAGGGGAGAAAGGAGGTCTGTGTAAGCTGATTTTCCAAATGTAACCTGCTGTTGCACACAAGCCAGCAAGTTTAGCTCAATTCTGCAGCATAAGCCCACCAATATTCCAACAATGAAGAAAAGCATGGTCTGTCATTAACAGCCTAAGACAGCTAACAATCTCTCAGCTTTCTTAAAGTTTGTTGGTATCAAGTAGAGTCTTCTCCAACTAGGCTCTTGCTCCTCCTTCTGTATAATGTTCTAAGAGCTCCCTCATAGCAGAATATTTATTTCTTAGGTGGCTAATTCTTGGAGATACCTGTGTTAAGGTACTGCAACTTTTCAACAATGATGTCTTCCAGATGAGGCACATTTCCACAGAATACCTTCACATCATCTGGTGACACTGAAGAACACAAAGAGGCTGTGCAAAACCATGGACACAGGCTTTTGTAAGCTGCACCGAATGCTGGATCAGAGAATGACTGCCAAAATATCAAATATGCTGCCTGAATATGCACTGTGCAAGCAACCTGTAATGCTTTTCAGCCCTCAAGGCCCCTTGTGAGAAAGGAGCAGTTGGCTCAGTGTGAAGGAGCAGGGAAGAAGGGGAGCAATATAGGCTGAAGTACACAAGAGCAGCAAAAGTGAGACATGACTCCTGACTGCACACACCATGTAGAGTGTGCAGTCACATTATAATCCATAGAACTGTGCAGGCAAAGTATAACATGTGCCACTAAATTTTACTAAATAAATTGAAGTCCATTCCTACCAAAGCTGGTCCTTTGCTCCCTGAACACTTGCAGCCCCACTGCACAGGCTGCATGTATCCACAGCAGTGTTGCAGTGACAAAAAAATCCTAATACAAACTACTGCTTGGACAGAAAGCAAGGTTGCAATCTCTGAAGTACCCATCACATACCTGCTTGAAGACTTAGAAAATCTATTCTTTTGTACTACAAACTTCATGTAGCAACATTAGCAGCTGAGGCAGAAGGACGGAAGGGCAGTAAGATCAGCCCATCATCTAGCTGGACTGCAGTGCCTGTAAACCAGAGGGACCTATTCCAGGATGAAAGAACACTGATGGACGAGAGGCTGGTAGCAAATGCTACAGACTAAAAAAATAAATGATTCCAGCTTTCATTCCCAACACACACACAAGGTATGTTTGTGGTCAGGATGTCTAAAGGAGTTAAAGCTCTAAGTTTCTGTGACTTGTAAATATTTTGCAAGGATATATATACCTTGCTTGGTGCTGTTGCTGAATGAAGGGATGGAGAGTGACTGACCCCTCCAGTCAATGCTTGTGACAGCACTGATGATGTCCACCAAAGTGCCAGCACTAAGCAGAGGAAAGCAATGAGTTTAACAAACTGAGGTAAAATTCAAAATTGTTCTTCCTCTGCTTCCACTTCTTACTCCCATTTTGTTATTCTTTGCAGTTGCCTAAAGTTAAAATCTGTAACAGTGGAACATGGTTTGAATCACGGAGGATTACTATAACGGAATTGCAAAAGGATCCTGTATTTGTTTTATTATTCCTCCTTTCCTGTAGCCAAGGAATCAAGAAGCCAACAAAAAACTAAGCTGTGTTCAGACTAAACAAAAGGGTACTACACAGTCCAAATTCATTATGGGAAATGCATAATTCCTCTACAGTTAAAACTTACCTCCAAATTACAGGCCAGTTTCTCTCTTCAGGCTAAGTTGTATATGAAACATTATTCTGAACACATTTTTTCTAAAGAATGTAGGATAAATAACTTAGAAGGTTAAAAAATCACCTCCCTTCACTCCTCATTGACTGTTCCAAGACCCTCCTCTTACATGAACTCTCCTGCATCTCTAATTAGGCTAGAACTTCCATAAGAGGACAAAGAGAAGTTGGTATCCAACTTGAAATGCAATAGTAGTTGAGCATGAACTTCCCTGCACTGTTTAGAAGTGCCAATCTTTATTAAAATGTGGATTGGCTTCAGAACACCCTGGATATGTGCTGAGCTGTTTGCCTGCTTCAAACTGTTCAACTAGAGCATGGAAAGGAACCTCAGGGACATTTTCTGGAGTACTTTTTGGGGCTATTACATGGGGAATAATTGGCAATTTTAAATTATGGGACTGATAGCTGCTGTGTTACATGATAAGGGTGGCTATTGTAAGCTGCCTGTTTACCTCGAATTCCACAGGGCAGTGATATTTTTTCTGATAATGCAGAAAGCCATAACGCACACATCTGGGCAACTAAAACTCATTTCTGAATTGGCAGGGACCAAAGAGAATTTCTCAGATAAGGGAAACCCAGGCTGGGATTCTCTTTGATCTAGTTTAGTTTAGGCCCTGTGTAATATGACTACATCAGAATTAGAAAAGAGACTAAAATGTAGTAAAGCTAAGTGTAAATTTTTGAGTGCTGTTCCTATTGTATAGTACTCACTTATGAACAATTTCAACAATTATTTTTTTTTTTTTTAGTAAGGATACCAAGTACTGGCTAATAAACCAATTCCTTACAAGTGCTCCTTTAATTACTTTCAAAACATAGAGTAACAAGATGTGCCTTGGAGTTATTACATAAACTTAAAACTAAGAATGAATTTTACCAGAGATTTTCTGTTTCAAAACTCCAAATGAAGTCTATTTGGCTATTATGCTGTAATATAAACCAGGGCCATGACGAAGGGAAGTTCTCATCTCATTTACATTATTGTAAAGCAAGAGTAACTCAATTAAAGTCAATAGCTTTGAACTTCCTTAAACAAGACAAGACCTATAAGGGATTACAAGGTTGTTTTAAGCATGCCCAGTTTAAAAAAAAAAAAGTCTAATCAGGTTTTTCTTACATAGCCTGCAAGAATCCAAGCTACTGCCTCACTTTGCTGCTACTAGATTGTTTTGGGGGGCAACTTAGCACAGCTCTGTGTAGTATTTCAAATGCCAGTCTCTAATTTCTCCCCATGCTTCTCCCTCATCACCCAACTCCCTCCTCCCTGACCAACCCCCTCCCCCCCCCAAAAAAAAAAGCTAAAATGGATATTAATTGCAAAGACACTCAGCAAACACAGAAGTTTTCACTCACATATCCAGATTCAGACTGAAGGCAGCAGGGTAATCTAATCTGATTTCCTGTATATCATACCCACAGAATGTGAATCAAATTATTCTTGGGACCATAACTCAGGTTTGACTAAAGCAAGTCTTTCTGAAACACATCAGGCCTAAGATGAAAGCCTTAGAGAGAGGGAATCAATAACGTCCCTCATGACTTCACTCTGGCTTAGAACTGCCCTGGCTTTAAAGAAATTTTGATCACAAGTTTGTTTATATTCAGTTAATCATATTCTTCCCTGCTAGACTTATGAGCCTGCAGAGCCTTTGTCCCTATAGAGATACTCAGATTTTACAAAATCAACTTCTAACCTTTTTTTTTTTTTTCTTGCAATACCCTAAGGAAATCTGAGCTCCTAAAGACCCTCCCTGTTAAGTTTTTTTAGTCCTTGGCACTTTGGAAAGGCTCTTCTCTGCCTTTGGTCCTGTATTTTAATATTGATACTAAAGATGCATACTGTATGCCTGTATCATCTCTCTGCTGCCACAGAGAAACAGGAATACTTCATACATGTGGCTCCCCTGTTTGGTTAAAATATACAGACAATATACAGTTGACATTGGGGTACAGCTGGCTGTTTGTCTGGCCTGCCTCCTGCATCAGGCATAAGCTCTGCTGGGGATATGTTAAAAATTTAGCTTGGATATTGGGATGCATTTGCTCTAATTTGCATTTGCCAAAATCTAAAAAAAGCCCAGAAGCATGAAATGCTGAACACTGAAAAGAGCAAAAAGAGGAAGGCTACAGTGTGTATTTGAATACAGAACCTGTTCTGCCATCATGATGGAATCAAGCTCCATGAAGAAGAGCCTGCAAAAGTGACACTTGCCTCACAAATAAAGAAAACTGACATTAAAACTGACATGACAGATATCAAGAAATATCAGGTAGCTAGATCTCTCGCTTTTCTTTACGACATGAACTTCTCAGTAAATCTGGGCCAGAGAGATATAGGATAAGCACTGTCATAAATACAGTTATTTTGTTAGTTGTTAAGGCTGAAAATTAATTAAGCATATAACTAACCCAATAGGTAAAATATCCCTTCATCTTGGAAAAGGGTTTTCATTGATAGTGCCAAAGTTAAGTTAGGTCACCTAGACAGTTTCAGATATACACAGAATCATAAAATTGTTACTTGGAAGAGACCTCCAATAGAATTGGAAGAGACCTCCAAGATCATCAAGTCCACCTGACAACCCAGCATCATCACCATGTTCACCACTAAACCATGTCTTCGAGTTCCACATCTGCATGTTTTTTGAACTCCTCCAGGGATGGTGATTCTACCACTTCCCTGGGCAGTCTGTTCCAATGCCTGACAACCATCTCCACAAAAAAGTTTTTCCTAATATCTAACATAAATTTCCCTTGGCACAACTTGAGGTCATTTCCTTTCATCCTGTCACTTGTTACCTGGGAGAAGACACCAACCTCCACCTCACTAGAGCCCCCTTTCAGATGGTTGTAGGGAGAAATAAGGTCCTACCCCTGAGCTTCCTTTTCTCCAGGCTAAACACCCCAGCTCCCTCAGCTGCTCCTCATAGGACTTACTCTCCAGACCCTTCACCAGCTCCACTGCCCCTCTCTGGACCTGCTGCAACACCTCAATGTCTTTCTTGTACTGAAGGGCCCAGAACAGAACACAGGATTTGAGGTGTGGCCTCACCAATGCTGAGTACAGGGGGACAGTCACTGCCCTGGTCCTGCTGGCCACACTACTGCTGGTACAGGCCAGGGTGCCATTGCCCTTCCTGGCCACCTGGGCACAGCTGGCTCTTGTTCAGCTGCTGTAGACCAGCACCCCCAGGTCCTTTCCTGCTGGGAAGCTTTCCAGTCACTCAGCCCCCAGCCTGTAGCATTGCCTGGGGCTGTTGTGACCCAAGTGCAGAATCTGGCACTTCACCTTGCTGAACCTCTTACCATTGACCTTGGCCTGTTGATCCAGCCTATCCAGATCCCTCTTGCCCTTCCGCAGGTCAATGCTCCCACACGACATGATGTCATTTGCAAACTTGGTAAGGGGGCACTCAACCCCCTTTTCCAGGTGGTTGAAGATGATATTAAACAGGGCTGGCTCCAATACTCAGCCCTGGGGAACACCACTTGTGACTAGCCACAAGTCTGGGTCCAGTCATTTTTTACCCAGCAAAGAATACACCTGTTCATACCATCAGAAGCCAATTCCTGAAGAGAGAACTTGGAAAGCAGGACTCACTGCACAGAGACAGCTTCCCAACTCCACAAACCCATATGAAATACGTACTGATAAAATTTTTATATAAATATCAAAAATTCCCTGAAATTACATTAAAAAAAAAAAAAGGTCCCATCATGGCCTGTTGGGTTGGAAAAGGTTGACACATGTTCTTTGGGGTACACGCTTAGTCTAGCTGAGGCTTATGGAAAATTAAACCAGAGCAGTTTTCTGAATTTAATCATGGCTATGGGCAAGCAGAGTATTTGGGTGGTAGCAGTCTTTTGCCTTACCAAGGACAGCCTGCTAAAAGATTTAATTTTCCCCCCGCAATTGGGCTGCTGACATTGGAGTGGAAAATAAATCAATGTGACGACTGTGTGAAGAGCTGGGCAGCGAAAAATTCCACCCAAAAGGCTTCTATTGAAAGCTGAGAAATACACAAAGCTTGGGGAACATTAGGAAGCAAGCCTGCTGGTTTATAGAAGTGCAGTGGGGGCAAACATCTCTGGTCTCTACAGCATTGGTTTATATTAAGCTTTAAGAGTGATGATTACATTGGCTGTGTTTCAGTCCCAGTGCCAAAGATGCCAAATAAATATCAAGTATTCTCCAGGGCTTCCCACCACTCCTACCCGCTGCATTCAAACCATGCAAATTAGACAGAATTGACATTGGAATGCTTAAATCTGGGAGAGAATGATGTATTTCCCATCCTTGGGGCATTTTTCATCCTGTTTATATGAATACAGACATGCCAAGCATATAGGGCTAATTCAACGGGTTACAGAATATTCAGCATGCAGGCACACATACAAGCCACTGGCCTGATTTGTAAGGTCTCCATGTGAAGTTAAAACCATAGGAATTCACAAGTGCTCCATACTGAAGCCAAGGGACACAGCCATACCACACAGGACCTTGAACAGTCTTGAATAGTTAAAAGATGGCACTGATTCCTTCTCCATCATGGAAGAAGAAAGCAGGGGATCAACGTTACTGTCAACACATTGGAGGAATAACAATGTGTTGGTATGTAGAAGTAACACAGAAGTAATGTACGTGCACAGGCCCTTCCATCTCCAGACCCCTATGAACAGGAGCACATCAGTCATTGTGCCATCCCTGCGAGCTGCCCCAGCAATGACTCCTTTTATAGTCAGGCAAACCCAGAACCACAGAAGCCTTGCCTAGCTGAAGCAGTGCAGCACTTATTAAATCCATCATGGCTCGTTCGCAATGGCCTGTCCCGAGGCAGTGCTGCAGGGATCTGCTGTTATCAAGCAGGAGGGGGAGACACAGCCTCAGCTTTCCTCCAGTTCCCCAGGAACACAGACTTCAGCCCATCTCTTGCAACAGGCCTGACCTGTTGCTCCTTCCAAAAGGGGTGGACACACAGCTGGTCAGAAGGGAAGGCCATGAAAAACAGCTCCTCTCCTCATCTGCAGGCTGGCTGCAGCTTCACAGCAAAGCCACAGCGCTGGTCCTGCCAAGAATTTGGTTCACATTCTTCACTCCCTGTGGTAGCCACTAGGCCACACGGTCTCCTTCAATCCATTTGCATTTTATTAGGCCTTTTCATGCACCAAGGGACAAAAGAACAAGCCACTTCCTCCCACTGAGCTCTCATTTCACACTTCAAATGGGCTATACTAACCTTTATGGTGGAGCAGCTGCCAGGGAGGAGGGGCAGGAGGAAGCAAGCAGCGCTAGGATGACAGGACAAAGCAGCCTCAGATCCTCTCCCAGCAACCCAGAGGAACCCAAATCAGTCAGAGCAACACCTTTCCCGCCTGTCCCCACCACAGGGGCACCCAGAGCTCTGCAGCCACTTGGGTGGCATTCAGCCGTGCTTTCTGGACTCACCTCCCACCCCCAGTAGGTGCTGCTGAGTTAATAGCCTGTACCATATCCGTAGTCAGAGCATCAAGTAAGCTGGTAATAAATTCAACTTTCTTCCCTTCTGGGCAGCCTGCAAAAAGAAAAAAGGAGGTTTAATGCAAGAACACACAGGCTTAATCTCCTACCCCAATTCAGCAAGGATCAGTCAGAACCTCCTTTGTTTTTAAGACAGAAACAACCATCAACACAGTCCCTAAGGAAAGGCAGAAGAATCCCTCAGTGGGTTTCTCTGCGTGGCAATTTGTCCTGCAGCTTTTGTCCAGGCACATGCAGGGTCATCAACAATATCTGGCAGGAAGACGTGTGGTTAGCTTTATGGTCTCACCCAGTTCTGTACCAGCAAAACCGCAGGGATGCGCTGGAAGTGCCTGGCAGACAGGAGTTCCCATGGTGACACTTGCAGGGAAGTTTACAAAACAATTCATTACCTCCTGGATCATCTTCTGAGGCAAATGTGGCTGTTCTGAGCCCTAATTGACAGATTAAAGTATCCCAGAGCACAAGGCAAGGTCTGCTGCTTGCACTCTCCTCTTCAGGCACAGAAAGCATTGTCTACCAGCACCTACCACAATAATTCATTCTTCCCATGATCGCTCTACGGAGGAAATACGTCAAACTGAGTTGGTATGTGGTAGTCATCCCCAGTCACTGCTGGCTTAAGCAGGACTAAGTGGGTTGACGATGATCCTGGTAACCATTTCCATTACTTAGTGCTGAGGCCATCTAGTTCTCCACCATCATAACCACAGACTGACAGAGCCTCCTATCCTAAACAGTGCCAGCCTGTTACAATGAAACTCTCCATCTCCTCACCTTTAAAAGGCAATCTATGCTGTTTGTTTCCTTGCTCCTTGAAGTAAGCTTCATTTACTACCCCATGAACACTGTGATAACTGTTCTAGCCTGGAACAAGCTAAGGAACAAGGAACCAAGAACAGGTGTGCTTAACATCAACACACTACCATCAAAACTGTTGTCCAAAACCCATCACCTCCCATCCAATTGATGTGACAGAGAAGCCATCACCACATCCCTCACTTCTTTCCCCAAACCACCATGCACTACCAATTACTCAGCTGATCAGGGCAGCAGATGTCAGCAAACAGCATCCCAAACAGCAACATAGAGCAGGATCAACACCTTCTGCTTTTCTTGAACAAGCAAAGAAGAACACGTACCACAAACAGAGCACCGGAAACTTACTGTGACCCCTTGACAGTTGAAAGCAGCTTGCAAATTGATCTGACAAAAGTCTCTCCTTTACAGTATTATAGGCTTTGTCCTCTGCAATAGCTAACCAACAGTCCCTAGCCTGTATCTGTATAGTGTACACTACATATAATATACACTACACACATGTAGCACTCATTTGGCATATGGTCCAGAAAATGTCAGCATTGTAATGGGTAAGCTGCTATTGCAGCCAGAGTAGACCACTCACTTAAAGGAGTTTTCTGTTGAGGTAATGAAAAGGCTGAAAAACTATTTGCTAGAAGGCATCTCCCTGAGCTCTCAGCATCTCACCATCTGCAGGAATTAGCAGTTTGCCATTTGCTATGTACAAGCAACATTTTCCTTCCTTCTTTTTTACTTTTGGCCACAGTCATGACAGGTTGTGAAGAGAGTATGCATAGGTGTGCAAGGAACTGAACTTATGTCCTTCCCACCTGTGCCTCTGCAGGGTCTCTTCACACAGGCCAAGATGCACACTGCCTGCAGCACAGAGCCTAAAGAATGGGCAAACCTCTACAAGAGGAAGAAAGTAAGGGGTCCCTCTGACAGAACTGAGTGCAAATGATGCAATCAGTATCAAATTAAAGCAGGAATCTTTCTCGACATTCAGTTCTGCTAAGAAATGAGAGCTGGAAAAAAAATAAAAAGAAACATTCTGTCTCACCCCCTGCAGTTCTGGCTCTTTAGTACATTTTTGCACACAAGAGCAGCTAATCAAACAAACCTCAAGACTGCATAAGTTCATGCAGCACAGCATTTCTCAGTCAGACAAACCAGGATCAGATCCTCTGTCTTCCCATCTCTCCACTGATAGGGGTATTTTCAGTGATAGGAATCACAGAATCATAGAGTGTGTTTAGGGTTAAAAGGGACTTTAAAGATCATTCAGTTCCAGCCCTCCTGCTAGGGGCAGGGATGCCATTCACTAGATCAGGTTGCCCAGGATCCCATCCAACCTGGCCTTGAGCTCTTCCAGGGATGGGGCATTCAAAACTTCTCTGAGCAACAATCATACCAACCAATGGAGCGAAACACAGAGCTTGAAGTTTACACAGACACAGAAACTGGCTTAAGCTTGAGAAGGGAACTGTCCTGGAGTTTCATACTGGGACCAGACTGCTAAGCTACAGAGCATCCTGTGTCCTCTTCTGCATCAAGCAGTTCCTGTCCCCTTGTCTGGTTTCAGTGGAGATTCTGGTTTCTCTCCTGAAAATTCTAATCCCAGAAATGTTTTCAAACGGCAGACAGGCAATAAACACACCCAGAACACAGAACACATCCAGCCTTTTCCAGTTCACCGTTGAAACTGGAGGTAATCTTAAAAAAACCCACAGAATAAATCCCATGGTAAAGCATGCACTGTGAGGAAAATCCCCTATCTCCTGAACAATATTCTGGCCTCTTAGGAGTCCCAAGGTGAGACAAGGCAAGAAGGCAAAGACAGGATCTTGTTCCTCCAACCTGGAAGTTCTCTGTCCTTGAAGGGATCATCAATCTCTGTGCTCTTTGATCTGGCATCGCTTTCACACACTGGGGTCTCATACCTGAAAAAGGAGAACAGCAGAAGCTAAACTATGTAGCATAGGTTCAGTGTCATCACATGCTCACTAATCACACACCATTGTGAGCTGGAAGGAACCAGCAAAGATCATCAGCTCCAACTCTTAAGTGAGTAGCCCATATAGGAATCAAATCGACAACCAGGCCCTTATCAGCAATATGCTTTGACCAGCTGAGCTACTCTCAGGGTCAGTGGGTTGTGCCTTGTCTGTTTACTGCAGGGGAAACCAATAAACCTCCAGAAGAAATACCACTCTCAAGCATCTGACTGTTTATGGACAGTCAGCAACAGCAGCAGAAGTGGAAAGACAAGGAAGAATGTACTTTGAAGTCCAGTACCAGCTATCAACTGAAACCCACAAACAACACAGGGCTCTCTTCCAATTCTTGTGGGCATAGGCTGAGATTTTTTCCCAAAGCTGACCATGCTTTGCAGAATCACTATATCTAGCTGAGTTTAAGTCCCAGCTCTTACTGGCCTGTTTCTGCAACTTGCCAAACCCACAATTTGTTTCCAAACTCCAAGTCAGAAAAGATTCCTCAGGTAGTTTCAAGATAGAGGGTAACTGAAAAAAAAAATCAATCTCTGGTTTAAAATCTACCCATGCACAACAAGCATGCACAACAAGCAATCTTCTAATTCCCTACAGGTCAGGATTCAAGTGGCTGCAACATGGAAGTATAAAGCAGATGATAATGCAACAAAGACACTTGTCTTTTCACTGCTCATGCCTATAATCTATGTTCTTAAGCAAAGCCCCCATTCCTGCTACCTCACAAAAGCAAGCCAGAAGAAAAAAAGGCTGCTTTGCATGAATACTTAACACAGAGAAAAGTATGGACTGTAGTTAATGTCCACCAGCTCCTATAGAGAGGGAGCTGCATAGTAACACTCAACAGGGCACATCACATACAGCATTGCTTGCTCTAGGGAAAGCAGTGTAGAACTGACTGCTCTAGAGTGAGGACCTGATTTCATATTGCAGCAGTATTTTTTGTATCTCATCTTCTCCAGCCAGGCACCTTCCCAGGCCTGCCTACAGCTCTCACCGAGTGGAAGTACCAGGCAGGGGACGTCCCGTGTCCACCAGGACACACCAGCAGTACCCAGTTGACTGGTGGCACTGCACTGGCTTGTAGAGTCCTCCTGGAGCACACTCGGGGATGACGATGCCCTCCCGGGGGTTCTGCCTGGCCTCCTCCAAGGCGCTCTGCCTCTCCTGGTCACAGGAGTGAACTTTTTCTGGAAGACAGAAGGGGGGGTTGGAGGGGGTGGAAAAAGAATCAAATCAAGATCACTTTCCTCAGATCAGTGGGATATGGGTTTCCTTCACATCAGGAACCCTTTGTTTCTGTTTTCTTCTCAACAAACATCAGTATGTCTACATCCTCAGGGGCTGAGGGACTTCTGGGCTGAGAGCTTTCTCCTACATTTAGCTGTGACACAACAAGATTATGGACTACAGACATTGACTGCCGCGTGCTCAGGATGCCAGAAACAGCAGGAAAAGCTCTTCTCGATCATTTGGGTTTTGGAAATGAACTATCAGGTAAAAATAATTCACTATTAATGCAGCCATGAGGTAAGCATTTCCCAGATTATGTTTTTGCAAGCTGAGAGATCCTAAACTGTGACTTGTATTTTCCAGTTAAATAAAGGAGGCAAACACCCTGCCCTGCCCCTCCGTCTCTTTCTCCAGACTGCAAAACACTCCTCCGTCTCAAGAGCACCTCTCCAACACGATCCCAAGAGGAGCAGGTTATGTTTTAACACAGCCTTATCCAGTGCAGACAGCATCTGCACACACCTCAGCAGGGAACAGAACAGCATACCCATTTGACCCCCACTGCCATCACCTCTCCAGCAGTCTCCACTGTTGTCCTCACCTGGAAAACAAAGGGCACCCTTTCTACTGAGCAGCAGGTAAGGCCCTGTCCCTTACAGGAAAGGCTATTTCCAAAGATATTGTCAAAGAGAACATTAGTAGCATGCACCAAAGAACAGGAAGAAGCCCAGAAGTGGCTTCTGCAGCCAGCCTGGCACACAGAGCCCTAGCACTGCCTGCAAAGTAGTGTCGGGTGCATGGACAGTGCCAGGCTGCTGCCTCCCACATGGACCAGCCATTTAAGGGGGAGGAGAAGCACAGAATACCTGCAAGATGGTAAGACTTATTTGGCTCAACAGCCAGAAATTCTCAATTATAACTCTTCAAGTATTCTGGCCCTTTGACAAGTATAAAAATTACTTTGACTTTGTAAACTACTGAAAGTATCACAGTGAGGAAAAGAAAGCAGTCAAGACAGCTGAAAACACATCAAAATCTAGGGTAACAAAAGACAACAATCTAACTCCTAACTTTTATCCTTAGGAGAGTGATGAAAAACAGAAGCAGGAAAAACAGCTGTCTTCTTCCCTAGCCTTCCTCTCCCCTGAAGTTTACTGTGTATTTTATTTTATTTTTATAAATAGACCACAAGACCTGTAATTCCTTACCACGGCCAAGAGCCACCTCAAACCTTCAATACATAAAATGCTTCCACTGACCAGCAATGACACCATAGGTTGACCCCAAATCTGTAGATGTTTGCATCATCAACCAGCAGACACGGCATAACCTCGGCATCCTGCTCCCGGGACTGGCTCAGCACACAACTAACACGTGCTCAGGTTCCTTGTATTTTGCCTGCCTGTCAGTACACTATTAGTTATATCTTCTATTTTGGTGATGAATTATGCTGCAGAGAATAAATTCTGGGGAACAGAAGGGGTGCCTATTCACAGCCTGGTAACAGCAGATGCAACAAGAAACTCCAGCAGGTCTGCACAGCATCACCTGGGTACAGCATACCTGGGTACCAGAAGCGTTTTTACTGGTTTCTAATCGAACTGTAGCAGCTAAAAGAGTCTCAAAGACCCCAAAAAGTCTCACTCTCCTCAGCATTTCAGATCACTGTCAAGGCTGGGAATGTGAATGGCACCTGAACTTTTCCACATACAAACCCATACAATAGAAACACAGAATAAAAGCTTTTAAGTGTTGGTAAGTCTGACTCAAGCAGAGAGAAACTTGACCAGGAAGGAGTAGGAGGGGATAAAGTCAACAAAAACTGAAAGGGAACTCAAACCTCAGCTGATACTTAAGCTGACTTCACTTTGCTGACAGATTTCACATCTGAAAAAGGAGGAGAAAGAAGAAGAGGGAAAAAAAAAAAAAAAAAAAGAAGAAAAATACTGTTCCCAAGATGTACATGGATAGAAAAGTCATTGAGCCAGGGCTCCCTAACAAACCACTTACATCAAAAGGCCTCACTTAGCCAGTCTGCTGACAGCAATTCACCTCTTGGCCATCAGGTGAGGCAAATCACTCAGGCAGCTTGGGGGAAGCAAAAGAGCAGGGGCAAATATCTCTATCATCATTATATAATAAGCAAAAGGAAGAAAAGCTTTGGCTAAAGAGAACTACATTCCATGAATTTTTCAATCTAAATCCCAAAAGCTTCCTGAGTGCACAAAGTCAAACCAAGATTTCTCAAGTCCTTTGAGTCTTGCAAAACTCTCAGTAAAATTACTCTGAAAAAAATAAAATGTGTTTTCTTTGTGTGTTAGAACAAAGAAATATGCCACTTTTATTGAAATCGAGAGAAAAAAATAATAAATTTCTTTAATTAATTAGTATCTTATTTTACATACATTTGCAGTTAGGTATGTAAATTACACAGAATAAATCTACATATTTACACATTTGTCCTATGCCATAAAAATGGAAAAAATTCTCTGCACATATTAACAGATATTTGTGGGAATTGAATAGTCACATTTACTACCAGAATACATAACTAATTGGTAGTTGTTACTGTCTGAATGCTGTTTAAAGGCTGAGTGAAACAAATCTTACAGTTGATACCAGATAGATGTAATGATGCAAACTCTGTCACCAGCATTCAGTAGCCCATCATTAGCAACGACAGCAGTACAACTGAAACCACAGGGAGATCATACTTCACTCAGTTCTAATGTACATCTAGAAGTAGCTGCTATGGAAGTTCCTCCCTGCTTTACAGATTCCTACTTCATCTCATTTACATGCTGAAGAGTCCCACATGGCACAGTTCTTCTCTGAACCCCTTCCAGATCCACCATGCCTTCCCTGAGCTGGGGGAGATCAGAATAGCAAAAACATTGACTCTGACAACAGCCTTGTGGAAATTTCCTTCAGTGACATCTGTCTACTAAGCAGAATGTATTAACTAGCACTAGTGCCCAAAGAGACTCTTTCCTCCAGGCAGCCACTCTAACAGCACTTAATTGCCTTAAAAAATAAACATTGATATTAACAGTTGGGTATTCAAAAGCCAGCAAAATCAGCTGGGAAATCCATACCATCGACTTCCCTAGTTGGGGACTTGGCATGAACTGCATGCAGTGTCACCATGAAAGATTGTCTCACGGGTAACAAAGGGACCATCAAATGCTATCCCAGCTCCAGGACACTGAAGTCCTCCTGTTCCAGTCAAACTGCTTACTGGAAACTTTGCTGTTGTTGCCAAGGCCAGGTTAATGGAGAATAGTGAAAGCCTATGGCAAAGCTAGAAAGTTTAATGCCAGGTATGAAATTAAGCTGTCATCTTAGAAACCAGCATAAATTTATTATACATGCAGGGTACTTAAAAGCCTATTCCCTGTTAATGGGAGTTGCAGACACACAAAGAAAGGGTTTTCTTCTTTCCCTAAACTAAACTTTTCTTAGAGAAAGCACATTTAAGTGGTAAAGCAAGTCAGTGGTACACAAACAGTCTTCCTAGAACAAATAATAACATTATACCCATTTTTAAATTTATTTTAAAAGCACTGTCATAGTCTTCCGTTTTCTGCCATCTCCGCTTTGACTTGACCAGCAGCAAAGAAACCAAGCAACACTTGTCAACTTGCTGCTGGGGAGTGAAACCTTCATGAGACAGCAAATCTAGATTACAAAAAAAAACAAATTACAGAAAAAAAGAACAACAGAGTATGTATACACACACAATGAGAAGAGTCATTGGCAGAAATATCCACGTTACCTCAACTGCTCATCTCTAAAATGCTGTTACTTCTTATTATTGACTGCTTCTACCACTCATTAAAACATATTTTTGAAGTAGTGTCTCTGAAGCCATGAGATATGGTAGGAAAACAGGGTTTGGATATCTAGAGTTGCACATTATTTATGCAACTATTTTCCCCTAGTAATGGCCTTCTGAGGAATACATGGTCAGATTTATAAAAAGGTCTCTTATCCCTGGTCCCTTAAGTACACACATGCAAACATACATGTAATGCCTGCACGATAAAAATAAAAATTATTAATTAAGTAAGGGACTTGTCTGGTTGTCTAATAAACTACATGGTTATTAAAGAGATGGGATGCTTGTTTATCCCACAAAGCTGAGAAGAGAGGGTGTCTAGTAGCATCTAGTCAAAGGTTTGTGCTTAACAGCTCTCATGCTCATCTTGCAGGGCTGTGTGCCGCCACTGGGGATGAGGCAGCCTCCCCCAGCTGCTCTCCTGGCACCACTCTCACTGCCACCACAGCCAAAGCACCAAGCATTATTCACCGTGGCTGTAAAGACGTTGTGGATGATTATGGTGGGACATAGGGAACATCTGCCATCCAACCACAGAAGATTATTTTTTGGACTTTGCTCTTCTGCACCCACATCTTTTCTTTTTAAAAGAAGAGGGAGACAGTGTCACCAACACCAACCACCTTGGAGAGATTCCTACACCCTTAAGAGACAGAATTCTTTCTTCCAAATCAGGCAAAAGAGAGGGTCTAACCTCCCTCTATGCTTCTGCCCAGCCCCAATGAACCCATGTGAACAGCCTAACCCCAGAGCTACAGGCTATACCAGGCAGGACAGATTTCCTTCTCTTTCTCTCTCTCCCTCATTTCTTTTGACCGGAAATTCTGTCTGGACCAGCAAAACTTTTCCCATGGAATTCCCACAAAAAGCTTCAGTTTTAATGAACAAGCATTCATCACAAGGGGAGGAAAAGGTCTTTTACTGAAGAATTCTTGACGAATCCCCATTGTTAGTGCTGCAACAGGGACCTAATTTAAAAAAAACACATTAAAAAAAAAAAACCCAAACATCTCCCCCAAATTTTTTTTTTGTTCAACTCCCAACTTTCCTCTCAGTGAGGCATTAGTGCAGCACAGAACAAAGGGGAGCAGCACGGATATCTAGTGCCAAGTTCCTATTGATCTCCTGTGCCAACCCAAACATGAGGACTAAGTGTCTTTGTGCCTCAGTTTTCCTTTCAGTGAGGAAGTGTTTGTTTCCCAGGGGAGCTTAATTCAGATAGGGTCAATTTCTCATGAGCCTTTACACTGCTGTGGCAGAGAACAAGAACTTTGAATTGGTTATTTTACCATAGCATGTACATCAGCTTAAAGCTGTTTTTACATTGCATAAGGAAGCCCTAATGTGAACAGAACCCAGGTCAACTCCAGGAGAACAGGTATCTCATCCCAGGACAGAACTTACAAAAGCTTTGGGCAGAAAGCAAGTTCAGCACAGGTTACATCAGCAGCCCAGATCTGCATCCGTTCCTCCTCAGAGGGGAAAGAGCATTTGAAAAGCCTTAAGTATGCACATGCACACTTAAGTGCTGGCAGGAGTAGCAAAGCAAGGCAGTAAATAGGCCCTTATTGCCTGTCTCCTGAGCAGGGCTGTGGGTGGAGGGAGAGAAACAACCCCTTCTGTGTTTACTGGGAGCACAATAACAGCTGAGCAAATACGGCTCATGGGGATAGCATAAATCTCTCCACACCTCTGTTAGTCATCAGTACTGATACCCACTCCACCCTGTTCTGTCTGGGATCATGGTCCCTCCAGAGTTTTCTGGCTAACGTGAAGGTAAAAAGAAAAAAAAAAAAACAAACCCTGCAGGTGTTCCCATACTGTACCAGTTGAGCAGTCTTTGCTTTACCTTGGTACTCACTCAATTTCATTTCTCAAGGCATAGGCTACAGAGGAAGCAGATGTTACTACATGTTCCAGTGCTGAACAAGTACAATGCAAAGGTTTAACAGGTGGGTTATAATTTTCAAAAATTATTCCAAGAGGCTCATTAAACTTCAGCTATCCAGGAACACATGCTTCCCCCTGCCATTTTCCTTCTGCTCTAAGAGATAAGGCTGCACTGCATTCCCACCAGCGTTACATGATGAGAAGCCTATTCAATATCTACCCTCTAGCTTGAAATAAGGAGGACTGGCTGAAGGAAGCACCATCTCATGGATTAGAGCAAATTTAGTGAGGGACTTTCTGATTCACAGCTTATGCTCATTTTGCAGAACCTGTGGGCATTGTATCCTGCCCAGCAAAGAAAAGAGTGTGCTCCACAGGGTTCCCAACCCACACAGAAATAAAGATCCACACCTGCACATCTTGAAACCTGTCAGTTGAAAGCTACCTGTCCTTGCAATTCTAACTGAACTGCCTTTTAGGCAGGCCTTGGACTCTTTACACCATCCTGTCTCACAAGCAATCAGTCACACAGTCCTAGCCCTCCTAGAGCTATAGCCAGACTAGCTGAAGCACAGCAGAAAAAGAACAATGATCTGTTTATGGTTTTGGTACATCATCCTGGAAAGAAAACTGCAAATAATTTCACATTCATATACAATACATTAGAGCTCTGAATAAATTCTGGTTCATTAGAGGGTATTTTGTGTCATTCTCATAACCAAATGAGGAAAATGCAAGCCATATACAATTACTACAAGATAGTTACCTAACAGAGCAGGTTAAGAAAAAGATGCTCTCCAAGACAACAGGTCCCAAAATTCTCTATTTTGAAAGCTACCATGAGACTTACACCAAATTAAATGACCACTCTGGCCAATGGAACAGAGCATCCAATTTACAGACTGAACTTCAGGGAAGAATTCAAAGTCACATTGATAAATGGTTTTAAATCAGTGTAATCACAACTTACAAGTACAAACCATAACAAACCAGCAAGGAGAAATCCAGCACATGGGGGAGGAAATACTGGCAAGACAGTGAGACTTGGAAAAAATGGTCAGCAGCTTAGACAGACCACAGAAAAAGTCTGCAACTTCATGACATTGCAAGCAACAACAACAAAAAAATCAAAACAGGTAAATCCAGCTGTGGAATGTAATGATGGGGGCTTCACATAAGGAACAGGCACTAAGTACTGGTGATCCTTTAAATCAGCCCTGTGTACAAGCACTGGACACAGCACTTTGAGGGACAGGAGGACTGTTTGGCAAGAGGGCATGAGAGAGCAAGGGGAACAGGCAAAGGTCTACAAAACTTGACCTATGAGAAAAGGCTAAAAGAATTCAAATTGTTTAGTCTAGGGATGACATTCAGTCTTCTGAGACATAATAGCTGTTCTATTAAAAAAAAAAAGATAGCCATAGACACATTTTTTTGCCTTCCCCATGGGTAGTTCAAGTAGCAGACAGCTTACTTGGAGAAAGGAGATTTAGGTTTGATATAAAAAAGCCCTGGTGATTAACTGTTCACTAACTGGAAGAGGAAGTGGGATCTCTGTTGCCACACTAAGAAGAGGTTACATGTATCAGAGCTGCTATTAATTGCATATGATCCTGGGTTAAAACAGGGAGAAAAAAAAACACGTGAATGTCTTCAGGTCTTTTTTGCTCTCCTCACACAGGCTGAAATCTCCAGCAGATCCTCAATGATTGAGGCAACCTCTTTGCTAACACAGACTAAAATCCCGAAGATATTTTATCTGGTTTAAGTTTAGAGATTTGGGGGTCTGATTCCCTCTACTGCACCTGGCCTCCACATCTTTTATGACAGCTGTACTGTACCTGTGCAGTACCTTCATGATGACAACAGCTTCCATAGTCTGAGCAGGGAAAGTTTGGCATCAAAGTGCAGCCTCTTCACTTCTTGACATCAGGATGGTTCCTCAGCAGTAAAAAAATCTTTCAGCCTTAGACACTGCCCTTGTCATTTTGAGCAAAGCTACAGAGTCTGTGTTTTTTCTTCTCTAATGCCTCTGTTCCATTTCACATAGTTTCTAAGCACTGTGAGCTTATGGCATACATAGCTTTGACATAAACCACCTGTCTCTGAACACATTCATTTTCCCTATACTCCTTTTTCACTACACGCTTTCCACATTGAGGAATTCTGTTCAATAAAACAAAAAACAATAGGTGTTTCCACTGGAGCCTTAGCATTATTGGGAAACTTTTCACTTCCACACCTGTTTTTAATAGTCCTTGGAACAACTAGTACAGCAATTATTGGAGAACTTGCCTACCTCTTCTAGCTAGAGTATACAAGCACACTATTTTTACAGCATTGTTGCCCTGCAATAATAGGACACCAAACAAAGTCTTTGAAAACTGTCACAGGCAGGTAAAAAGTGGTTCAGACTGGTCTTCCTACCTACAGTAACATTATATTTAATGCTACTACTGGTGAGGCACAGAAGGCAAGAGAGACAGGTTTATAGTGTGACGAGCCTTTTCATGTAGTGACAGATCAGCTTTTTCCTGTAGTATTTCATACTTTACAAGGAGGCAGAGGGAATTGCCTCTGACAGGAAGCTAATACTCACTTTTGGATATTTACCTAGAGGCAGCTGTCTCTGCATAGAATATCTGGGCTTTGGATGTTCAGTGGCATAACACGGGATTCAGACATCAGCCATGGGACAGAGAAACTGCTCCCACTTTGTCAGTGTCATGAGATGGATGTCCAACAGACACCCCCATGGAGGGGTAGCATTTTCCAAAGCTCTGGAATGCAGCTCCTCTCCTTCACAGCCTTATGCTGTACTAGGCAATATTCATGGCCTTCTGGAGCAGCAGATGCTCATAGGGATACACTGACCTGTGTTTTGAACCCTTTTTTTTTCTTCACTTGTCTCTTTGCAAATCATTTGCAAGCCCCACCAGGGCTTTTGGTTTCAGGAGAAGCCTACCTAGGTCTAAACCTTTTCCAGAGGTTATCTAAGAGCTAGTAATGACAGTTGCCTTGAAACAGCTCCTCCTTAATTGTGGTACCTCAGAAATGTGGTGAATTTGACAGGAATATTTCAAGAGAGGCAGGAAGGTGAGTCAATACGTGCAGCCTTTCTGTGGCATCAACGTACATCCAAATGGATGTCTGAAGTGCAGATCCACAGATGAGCCTGTGCCAAATACTGCTGCTACAAACAGCAAGGAGCACTGTGCTGCTAAGGAATTACTTCAGCAGATCAATGCAGCTCCTTCATTCTGAACCGGCTTCTGCTAAAAAGCAAAACAAACTCCACAAAACTGACCACTCTCAGTTTGTCCCTGTATGTCCAGCTAATGCCTGGTGCTGGAGCTTATTTCCTTTCCCTTCCCCACCAAATCCCCAGTGGTTTTAAATGAGGGATTGTTTTCTATTTCCCCTTTTACCCCAGCTTCTTACATCTTTGCCCCTTTCTCCTACTGCTCCTTGTCCACTTGCTTTAACTGGCAGCTGCAGGGTAGTAGTTATGACTCCACATCTAAAGTAATTTGTTTTCTTTCTTTGGGGGATAAGGAGGGGGGAGTGACTGAATTCTTTGGGAATGATTTATCACACAGCTCTCGGGGGAGCTTCATTTATTTGCCTAGCTGCATATGGTTTAACACCTATGGTTGCATGCTGATTATTATACAATGTTATTTTTCCCACTTGTATACTTTGCACCTTTTCATAGAGCAGATTAACTGGTCCCCAATGGCATGTTATTTATGACTTTGTTTGCTGGCTGTCTGGGAAGGGTCCTGGTCCTAGATTCTTCCATTCCCCCTGCTTCTGCTCTCTCCTACGTACTCCCTTCTTCACCACACACACCTGTCACACTGAGACCGTGGGAGAATCACCCTTGGGCATCACCACATATCATCCTTCTCAGAACTTCCAGAGGGAAGAAGAGACAGAGGCCTCCCAGGCAGCAGCCAAGACAGGAAAGGATGCCTGCACCACAGATGGAGCCAGAGGGAAGGGAGGGATAACAAGTAAGGAAGAAACATGACATTTTGGCTTGCAAGGAAGCAGGAACTCTGCAAATAAGAGCATATATATTTGTTGGGAAAATGTAATGGAATTACATTACATTCATTGTTTTCATTTCATACTCAACAGGAGCTTCTCTTGAAATTGCTTTATTTGATATCAAGCCAGAATCTAAACTAAAATTAATTCAAAACAAAACCAAAACAAACCCTCACAAAAAGAAGGGCTGGGAGGACTAATACAAAGGTCTGAAGATAAATAGTTGTGGCAGATGGAACAATAGTCAAAGACTTTTAGCCCAATAGTTTTGACAGGTTAGAGGAGCACTGCTGTTGGGAGGTACTGGCTCAAGATGCAGGAAAAGAACCAAGGAGGATACATTAATAGAGGACAGTAGAAAAGACAAAAGCTTTCTGACACACTGGTTCCCTCCCATGAACTCTTGTTCTTGACACTATCAATGACACTTTTTTCCTCTTCAGCTAGGGAGAAATTCAAAAGACTTTAACTAATCCCAGGTGTTACACCCAGAGGAGACAGAAGCACAAAAATATTTACCAAGGAGGACTGTAGTCAGGATTAGAATGTCATCCATAGGCACCAAAATTTTCCAATTCAGATGCCATCATAACATCTTATTCAGATGTCCCTAAAGCACAATTATTCCTGACTACAGCCCCTTTAAAACCAACCTACTTTCCTGACAAAGTGATAGCTATCTCCTTTTCTCAGTATCCTGACTAACACTAACCAGCCACAAATCTTGGGGAAGAGCCTACAATCCTGTATTAGACATTTGGACAGTAACATTAACAGACCCAGCATTGAGAGAGAGACAGTTTCAAACTAACCCAATTCATTTAGTAACAGTGGAAAATAGGAAAAAAAGCAGCAGAAGAAGCAGAAGTCCATGGTCTCATGTCTTTAAATAACAAGGCTGAAAGTAGGACAGGACACCTAAGGAATAAGGCTGACAAGACAGGCTAAAGACAAGTGTGGAATTAACCCCATTAATAACATCGTTTTGCTTTTCAGGAACCTCATCTGAATCTACCCATGGCTCCCTGTTCTCCACAGTGTTCCACATTTCCAAGGCATGAAGAAATTTCCTCCAACTCCAGATAACTGCACATTCAACACATAGATACAAGGTCTCCCCACTCCGGAAAATAATATAGGCATTCAAGCTCTTTGGGTTTATCCTCACTTCTGAAAAGGAAAGTCCTAATAATGAATTAAACTCTTGTCTAACCTTGGCTATTTTTGGGATATCCCATGAAAACTTGAAAAGAGCTTCTTTCTCAAGCTCTGTCTCATTACATGTTCATCTCACCTGATCAAGAGGAACTACACTATCCTCAATACAGTCTCAAGAAGACTCCTTTTTAATGTGCGTGATCACAGAAAGCCTCCATATGGATGAGGCAACATACCCATGAGTAAATTAACCCTTGGGGCAATTACCACCCCTGATCAATAAGAAAGGGATGCAGGAAAATGGTGTAACTTCCTAACTGAGTATCAGAGAGAATGTTTTTGGGGGTGCCATGGTGTTTTTTTATCTTTTCTTTCCTGCAAGTGGGGAAAAAAAGACCCCTTAAGGAACACAGACAAACCAAAGAACTCAGGTGCTGGTAATAACACTTGATATAATCACATGCCACTTCACTGTGCAGATCTCTGGAGACAAATTGCACCCAAGAATTAAGAGACTCCCTTTCAGGTGGATGGGGAGAATATACAGATGTGAAGTTTTTCAGCTGTTTCCCCCTTTGAAAAGCCCTGAAGTTTGGGCTTCAAGTTGACTCAATTAAGAAAAACAAATGTGAACACCGCCATTCTTGTTTTCAAAGCTCATTTAGTTATACTCTGGCCACTAAGAGCTCCTGACAGGAGAAAGCTCTATCACTGGAATGCCATCATGAGATGCCAGCACGATGCCTGAGTGCCAGAGCTGAACAGGATAGGGCAGATGGAATTGGTCCCCATTCACCAAGCAAGATTTTGAAACAAACAGCTATGGGCTTTTTCTTTTTTTTTCTTTTTTTTTCTTTTTTTTTTCTTTTTTTTTTTTTTTTTGCTAAACTAGGCACAGCACACACAAACCTGTCTTCAGCTGCTAACCTTAATATATTACTCATTCTTCCTTTCAAATAACGTCATTTTCAAAACCCCAGTGACTGAAGAATATTTACTTGAGGCTGCTACTGCTGGTTTCTCCAGAGCTGTTTATTTTTCCATGCAGGGGCTCATTACATCATTCTGTGGTTTTCTTAAAGGTTGTCACGGTAAGCTGGATACAGGCTGGAAACTCTTGCTAACTAAAACCAAATCACTAAGTAGCACAAATGAATTTGGAGATAACCCAACTCTGGAAGTGAGGAAAATCCCTGGATTCCTCAGTGGAGATGGGGTGCTCCTAAACAAGCAGCCATTAGATTTCTTGGAAGTGGAAAACATTATCAAATGCTTCCCTAGATTAAGAACTTAAGAAAAAATAATCACTTGGATTGTTGCAGGCTGAAATAGGTTGGGGGTGAGGAGAGGAGGCTGAAACACTAAAAGCAGAATGAAAAGAGAGTTGCCAGCCATGCTGATTAGAGAACAGCCATTGCAAGAAACCCACCTGAGTCACCTCCTGCTCTGGCAGTGTTAAAAACGACACATGACAGAGAGCAGTGCTAGGTAACTGTCTTAGTTAGCTTAAGGTATCCATGTGCATGCACATATGGATGTGCATATTTGGGAAAGGGGAGAAGGAGCAAAAAATATTTTTGTCATCTTGCCACAAAAATATTTTGTTCATCTAGACCTTTTACTTGCCCCCAAAAGAAAAATTTGGAACTTGCAGGATTCAGACAAACAGAAAATGTAGTTTTTAAGTGTAGAAAAACAATTTTTCTGCTGTGCAACAGTCCAGATGTTCATATTTTGGTTCCTGCCTCTGGCTGAGAAGGTGTGAACCTGCATCTCACCCTACTGAGAAAAGGGTGCCATTTAATTCTTTAAGGTAGGCCGGGGTAACAACACTAGCAATCCCTCCTAGCAATGCTTTTTTACTGAGCATAGAAAAACTCACTGGCAAAATGCCTGGAGACATATAGATTCTCAGTCAAGTGCTCTAATCACCAGGCTGGAGTCATTCTGCTTTTCCTGATCCCTAGCTTAATTAGGATTTACACAGGCCAAACAAAATGTAAGTGCTCCAAAAAAAGGAGATCAGTTTCAGAAGAACCTCTTCTGTTTGTCAACACGAAACAGAAGACAGAATACTCAGATTTCAAATGCAGCTCTTACAGGATACAGGCAGCATATATTACATGGGGAGTCACCAGCTCTGCAATGCTCAGCTGCCTGGTGGGTGGCTCACCTAACATTGACCAGAGACAATGACAGTAAATTAAAGAGTCTATTTGGCTCCATATAGCAATTCTGAAATTCTCCTCATGGTTGACATAGTGATGGTGCTTGCTTTCCAAGATGTCCAGTGTCAGTGCTGATTAGAGAACAGCACACATCCTCTGACAGCAGTATCTGTACCACTCCTCTCTGGGGCCATATAATCACCACAGGGAGAAGAGAGATCAGAGCTAAGTGTTTCACTATACATACTCCAAGGAATAGGAAGTGAAAGAAGAGTTAGGCTGGATATTACAAAAAGAAAAAAATCTGAGATTGAATTCAGACAGCAGAGCAGCTTCCTTTGGGAAGAAATAAAATCTTTATTATCTAAGGCATCTATGGTACAGTAGAAAATGCTGCTCTCCTTACAGTATAAACATTCCCTAGCCCTAAGGCAGAAGATTAGATGACCTACTAGGTCTTTTCTCTTTTCTCACTTCCAGTTTCAGTGATCCCATTAAACTGCTGCAAAAGCATACAAGGCTGTATCTGCTCCAAGGCTGTAAGTGTAAGCTCAGATAGACATTACAGCTGAGGCAACAACAAACTGAAGAATCCAAGTCTTGCACTAGCAAACCTTATCTTAACCCTTTAAAAATAAATTTAAAAATGGAAATGTGCTAAGCATTAGCATTTCAAGTTGGGCCAAAGGCAATTAAAAACATCCCCCAGTTTTGCATGCCCATCTCATGACAGCTGTTTCATCGTCTACAGCCAAGACAGGCTCAAAGACACTTGAAGAAACATGATTCTAAATGATAATTATCCCCCCCAGTTCTCTGCAGTTTGATCCCACCTACTGTACATTGCCTTTAACATATATTACAAGGGATGAAAAGAATGAAAGATACCAAACAAGGTGACTAGGCATCACTATTTGAAAGAAAAAGGCTGAAGTAGCCCACATTTTATAACACCTAAACCATAGCTCTAGGCAGCATTTCTTAATAATTTGTGAGAAATTGAAATGGCTGCGTATTTGTATGGCCCAGTGGGGAAATTTGGGGATAAAAGTTGGCAACCCAGTCTTTTAACAAGACCCTACAGCAAGTGAGCATCAGAGTAATCAATAAGGCTGAGTCAGATGAACCACGTCTCCTTTTAGCTTGCTGCACAAACCACCTCTTACACAGCTCTTGAATTTTCCACAAGATCATTTCTTTTTCATTTGTAGCATGCACTCACAATAATTTTGTTTGAGTAACAGAATTGACATAAGAAACAATTGAAAAAAATGGACAAAAGTAAACTCACAAAAAGAACGCTTCTGCAGACAAAATTCCAGTTCACATCAGGCAGCTTCCTGACTAAACAATCAAAGTGATTGCCTTTACAACATGAAAGCCAGCCTACTTTGGCTCTGCCAGGCCAAGAAATGGTGGGAGACTCTCCTGCTCCCAAGTCCCTTTGCAAACCCTTAGCACTCACTCTTCTTTCCATTACTGCTATGAGGTTTGCTGTATTAGAAGGAAAGTTGGACTCCAAGATAGGTAGGACCCATTACAGAGGATTTTAATATTGCACTGTCACCTTCAATTGTACTGTCAGTTGCTGGTTGTCCCAGCAGCTGACAAAAAACAGAAGCTGAGTTTGCTCTCTCCTGAAAGACATCCTTAAAGAAGGATGCTGATACACACATCATCTGAAGCTTCTGGATGACTCCCACTGGCAGATCCTACACAGACCCCTGCTACAAAAACAGCTGTGAGGTGAAGCTCAAGAGACTTGTTAAAACTGTGGTCTGGGCAATGCTGGCTGTCCTCTTGCTAAGAGCTCTTCATTCTGCATCAAGAGAGTTTTACCTAACCTAGCACTGATTTCACCCTGCAGCTTGGAAGTGGCAGAGGAAGGTTAAAGGAACTGTCATGAATACTCTCTAGCTCATCAAGAAATACCAGATGATGAGGCACTTCAATATATCACAATTTATCTGTTTGGTGACTGGAATTATTCCAACAGCTGTTCTAGGCATATATGTTTCATAAAATACATGTAATAGTAGCATCTCCTATTAAAATCTTCAAGTAAACCCACGGCTTCTTAAAGCAATTTTGTTCTTTATATTCCCTTTAATTGCTTCATTTCGCCCACCTCAGTTAAAATATTGGACAGAAACCATTCCTACTAAGAATCCCTAATCTTCCTCTTCAGATTCTCCGGTTTCTTCTCATTTCAGTGACTCCACTTCACTTGCATCTCCAACCTCAAGTTTTACACCCTGACTTCACATCTTCCTGCTTCCCCTTTCCCCACTCATCTTCATGATCTCTTGCTATTTTTTAGGCCTGGGTCTTTCCCCATCCACTCCACTAACCACAAAACAATCTCAACATTTTCTTAGGCCCACACATAATTAAACCACTTTTAGTTGTGAAATAATCCACTCATTTCTCTATCAAAAAATATCTCCTGCAGAGAAGAATCTTGAATTCACTAGAAAAGAAGCCCCTTTTTGTATTTTATGCAACTGCTTAGATCAAAACCACAGCACAGAGCTTTCAGCCAAATGCATCAGTTCACATATCCATGCTGAACAGCAAACAGAATAAAGATGACACATGGCTAAAATGAATTAACAGATTAAGAAATTAAGAGATTCCCCAGTTATGGTTTGTGAAAACAACCAACCTTCAACACACTCTGATTATGGCCCTTTGAGCACAAAAAAGAACCTTATCTGAAATTACTTTATAGCCTGGGCTGCAAGTGCCCTTAGCAGCTTGATAGTTACAATGAAGAAAGAATGAAACAAGAACAGACAGTGAGGAGCTACAGACTAGTTAAAACAGTAATTTTTTTTTTTTAGATGGAATGTTACCTGAATTCCTTATATTGGAGCTGTTCATTTTGGAATCTTTGATGACCAAGTGCTTAATCCAAAGGGTGGGTGCTGTGATTTCTGAAAAAATAAAAATAACAGCCTTAAACAAACTGCAGCAACCAGTAAAAATACACAATAGTTACTCAGAATCATAGAATGGTTTGGGTTGGAAGGGACCTTAAAGAACATCGTATTCCCACTCCCCTGCCATGGGCAGGGACACCTTCTGCTAGACCAGGTTGCTCCAAGCCCCATCCAACCTGGTCTTGAACACTTCCAATGATGGGGCAGCCACAGCTTCTCTGGGCAATCTTTTCCAGTGCCTCACCACCCTCACAGTAAAGAATTTTTTCTTCATACCTAATCAAATCCTACTCTCTTTCAGTTTAAAGCCATTACCCTTTGTCCTGTCACTATATGCTCTTTGTAAAAAGTCCATCTCCAGCTCTCTTGTAGGCTGGCTTCAGGGACTGGAAGGTGCTAGAAGGTGTCTTCTGAACAACTTCAACTCTCTCAGTCTCTCTTCACAGAAAACAAGATGTTGGCTACAAGCATGCCATAACTAATCTATCATCTTTGTACAGACAGGTTTATCCCCTGGTGTGGTCTTCCAACTCTTATGAACCACCATTTGTAAACCTTCCACAAGGTTCTCTCATTATCTTCCTGTTCCAGAAAGTGTATCTCTGCCAGCAAAAATTTTTTCCTCTCTCTAACCCCTATGTCCCAAATTCTCAAAAAGTCTTTTTCCTCAAGATTCAGAGATCATAAACATTGTATTGGGTGCTATAGTATATGCTGTTTCCCCCAAAAGTACATATGAAATCTAGATCTTAAATATTGCTTTCACAACCCAAGAAGGTCTGGCCACAGTCAGTTCCCTAAAACAAGCAACAACAAAATCCGAAATAAATAGGCAGAGACATGAAGATATTTCTGGAAAGACTTGAAAGGAAGTCTGTTAAAGAAATAGGTTCTGGTTAGAAAATCATGTCTGATGCACTAACCAAGACATCCAAACATAAATTTGTGGAAAAAAGTGCTTAGAGCACCTCCTCTGAGGTGTTATAATCAACTGCAAAACATATCTGAACCTGCCCTAAGCCACAGAAATGACATAACCTCAGCATTTGATTAGAACTGAGCAAAGCAGTACTTGCTACCATAGGTTAGAGCACCTCAAGTGACATTTTTAGGACTGATATTTTCTGAAAAAAAGATTGTTTCCACAAGGACACAACTTAAATAGTACATACTGAGGTCTTTCTTAAGTTGCTCTAAGAACTTTTCTCATGAGTTTTCCTGCTTCCTTGTTGACATTTACATGGATCTGCTCAGCAAAGGGAGAAGCTGGCTGAGTAAAGACAAACTGATTATAAATTACAAGAACATGAAAAAAAAAAGAAAATTGAATTCTCCTTCAATATTTTCAGCCACATTGACTCGAGGCATTATAGTAATTGTGTTCAGGGCATTTTTTTTCACAAGGAAGTATAGGTTGAACACTGTTAAATGAACTTTTACTGCTGCTGGAATATCAAAATTTGCCTTATATGCCAGTTTCACTACACTATTTTATCACCATTCAGACACCATATGCTTCTATAAATACTTATGCCTACATGCTTTGGTTTATGGACTGTTTCTACTTTTGAGCTTCTCCCCTTCCTAGCTCTTACCCAATGTTTAATTTGAAGTAGTTCTCCCCAAAAGTGGCTTAAACTCCTAAATCTGGGATGAAATTTAACTCTGAATCTGCACCAAAAGGACCAGGTATGTCTACAGCTGAAAAAGGGGGGGCAAAGTCAATAGATGCTGAAGAATGGATAAAGGCCTTTAGAAACACAATGGTGTACATCTTTCAGTGAGGTTGAAAGGTGCACAAAAAGGAATTCTATGAAAAAAGAGAAGGAAAAAGAGAAGGAAATGAATTCCTTGAAGTCTACCACCAAAATGTATTTTCAATCCAGGTAACCTGGACATCTTTTTGTATTACAGATGCCTCTGAACAACAGATCTGTAGAAAGAGTAGATGCCCACTGAATTAAGCAGTGAAGTTTACCAAAAAGAAGAGATGTTCAAAGAAGATATCTTTAGGAAATTATTATACCTTGCATGTGGAAACTAAATAGATAGTGAAAACAAAATAACAGAGTTTAGAAGTGGAGGAGGGAATATAACTTTATAAAATTATACCAAGGACATTAATAAAACACTCTTCAGCAGAGGAGAATCTTGCCCTAAAAAAAGATTCACTATAAACATCTCTAAGATCTGCATTATAATAATATGAAATAATTTTTAGAGAGATGGCTGTGTTATGATTCAAACTTTGGATGGGAGAGTTTAAGTTATCTGATTTACATTATCTCTGGCACCACTCTGTTATGCCCTCAGGGAAGATGGTAGGGAGTGGGAGGGGAACTTACATATGAAATGTGAATTTTCATTATCCTCTAATGGAGATGAAAACATGAGAAAGGTGAACCTTCATCTTAGAGATGTTGAAGTCCAAGAGCTATCACACATTTCAGGGGCAGCTGAGTATATGTAATGCCCTTTGAAAAAAGTCAGCCCCTTGTGTATGGAAGGTAGGCAAAACATGAAAAAAAAAAATCTACGTTCTTATTGTCCATTCACGTTGATACCAGCTCCACTCTGGCCACTTGAATATATAGGTTTACAGGAACCCATCAGTTCTCAAATTCAGTGAGGTGGAATGGGATCTGAACTTTAATGCCTTTGAACATCTATGAAGATTTCAGACCTGACAGGTGAATGGATAACTGTTCTGCCCTTTTCTGTCATTTGTGTCAGATACCAACTACAAGCCATTACTCAGGAAGACCTACCCAAGACACTGGGAGAATCTTCTAGTGAAGTATCACATGTTTGCTCAGATAGGATCAAGGAATTGTTCAGGATGACATCCTGAGGTGTCTAGTCCAACCTTCTGCTCCAGACAGGGTCAGCTTCAAGAACAGACCAGGCTGCTCAGGACTTTAGAATCACAGAATTCTGTGAAATATCCTGAGCTGGAAGGGACCCGCAAGAATCATTGAAGTTCAGCTCCTGGCGCTGCACAGGACACCCCAAGAATCACACCATTAATTCTTTATTGTTACAGCCACCACTGAAATCTACTTAGTTCTATTTTACTAATAGAAATTACAAAATATAGAGTGATAAACCTAGAATTATTCATCAGTGCATAGCCTGATTAACCTGCCTGTCTGTTCTCCAGAGTCACAAGGGACACCACTAATTAAACAGGAGGCCATTGCACTAGTCATTCTCTCTCAAAGGCTAGGAGATAAGGTCTTGAATAACATATTGCAATGTTTTTGAGAGCCAATCTTTCATCATTCAGTCCAAGCTCATTTATCAGACTGGAGTTCACCTACAAATCAATGTGAAGGCTTTTGACTGAAAATGTTTTTCACAGAAGGTAGAATAAGTTTCTTTCAGATTCTGCCCGTCACCAGAAGAACCAGAAAAGGTGTGTTCCCTACACCACCTCAAGAACTTTGTCCAATTCTATTTGAATGACCAAAACATTGAAACTATCCTAGAAGGAGCTTCTGAACAGGTTCTATTAACTACATCATCTCACTCCTGCATTCTACTAGCACATTCTTTCCCTTAAATATCTAGGGATACCCTCTCAGGGGAAAACTTAAGGGTCAGAAGTTTGTGATTGCCAACAGTAATTTAATACAATATCAGCTTACTGCCAGGAGGAACCTTCTCTTGATATAAACAAGAGAGAGCCAGCATGGCTTCAGTCTCCTTTGTTTATTTGAGAGTGTTTTTTCTCTGAGAACTCTGCTGTTTCTTAAAGCTCACAAGAAGATTGTTACAAATCTACGATCACTAAATACAAAGTGATAGGACTACAGCATCTTGCCATTAAATGTGTTTACTCTAGCAACAATAAAACCCTACCACAGCACCCATTTCTACAAGAAGGCAGGAAATATCAACAGAAAAGTATCTCCTACTCTTGCTCAGTAGTCTCCATTTCTGCCTTTGATCCAATTTAACAAATGAAGTACAGCAGTTCTCTATGAAAATGCCTAGGCTTTCCCTCACTGCCTTATGCTCTACAGTTTCAGATGGGTCACAGAGTGCTTCATACTTCGGCCCATAGTTTCACTATAATGGTTGTGGGTTTAAACCTGTAGAAAACAGGCACTGCTTCCAAGCAATATGCAAGATATTAGCAGCTGCTATTAGGCCCATTCACTACCAAAGAAGCACTATTCCCACTGGTATTTATGTTTGTATGTGTAAAAGGCTTGAAACCTCTGTGATGACAGCCATTTTATCCTTCCTTAAAGGCTTCCAATAGACTAAGGTCCGATATTCCCTCTCCAAAATAATACAATTGCGAGATTGCCTATTTGAGAAGGAAACTGCCTGGGTGGGCCATGAATTAAGTGGGCCCAAGACAATGACTTCATTTGCTTAAATAGTATGTGCGTCAATGAAAGCATTTGCTAAATAAAGAAACCTCCCAGCAATTTTCTTCCAAGTCAACATTCACAAGCTGTGGGTTAGCATTACCCTTCCTTTTGTGAAGCTGTAACACACTGCAGAGGTTATGAAACTCCCAGTATCAGTATCACAAGAGTGGAGATAGTAAGGGGGTAAGGACAGTCTAAAGGAAGTGGCCACTTCTGATTTGATGTACCTGTTTTTTTACTTGCTGGGACAAACTTTTTCCTCCAAGATTACACCAGGAGTCTGATCAACTATTATTGTTGGATTCCAGAAAAGTGGGGAGGATGTAAAAGGATTAGGGAAAATGCCTGGGGTCCCAAGGGCACTCTAAAATTCGGATAACTTATGAGATTCACTGGCTTGTCTGCTTTGCAGGATAAAGAAAGCATTTGAACCATAAATCCTAGTGAAAAGGGAGAGGGAAGTAGATTTTTTTGGTTGTTATTTTAAGGGATGTTCTTACCTTCTCCATCGAAAATAGGTTGGGTTTCCATGGTCGGCGTTGGCTTCGAACCATCATCTGAATTGAGGGTTAGAAAGAATCGAAAAGAAACTACCATTATTGAGGTAAATACTATCTACTCTCCAGTACTGTTGAATGATTGGGATTTGTACATGGCCCGGCCAAGTCAGGAAGAGAGAGAAGACAGACAGAACAAAATCATTTTATGCTAAAAGCAGTAACATTTTAGATAAAATATGCATCAAGCCCTTTTGGTACACTTAAAAAGCCTCCCCCATCCCTCCTCAAACCACTGGTGTTTATCACCTGGTAGTCTCCCCAGAAGGCAATTAATTGCCTTTTAGTTACAGGTCAGTTTAGTTTTACACAGGCCATTTCCTGAGACAGCAAAGATTCTGGAGATTGCTGTCCTATTGTGTCTTTCTCCTCATTCCTTCTGTTCAAAAGAAAAATTATTCTTCTGAAACTTACCTGTGTAGAATTGGCACCGGCATTTACTGCAGAGCTGTCAGAAAGGGATAGTCAATAGCAAATCTTTTTTTTTTTTTTTTTTTTTTTTTTTTTTTACAATGACTGCATCAAGGTGTTCTCTAATTGCAATGTGGTGGCAATGTCTTCCAATGGCAAAATTGTGGGGAAAAAAATTCCTCTTACATTAGATTTAATTTTAGTTGTGTCTGTTTTGTCCATGACAGTATTTGGTGAGTGATCTCTCCTGGACCTTAACTCACAAACCTTTGATACATATTCTCCCCTATCCAGTTCCAGAGCAAAGTGATAGAGCAGCTTTGGTGGGTGCCTAGCATCTAGCCAGGGTCAGCCTACTACACCTAGAACTGGGATTTTTTTCTTTATATTTTATTCATTTTGAAATACAGTGAATTAAAACCTTCAATTTCTAATAACAATTCTCTGCATGTGGTATTGGCAAGAATGACACTAGGCAGCAAAGTAGGCAGTAACCTAAAATGTGAAGTTGCACAGTGAAAATATGTTGGAGGGAGGAGCCCACGCCAGAAAAGCCAGGCTTGCCTCTACCTCCATGACCATCAGATGCACAGGGCAAACACACTTTGGAGGAAACGTACATGGGACAGTCCTTCCTAAAGGAAGCAACAACTGCCCTTAGCCTTCTCTTCTATCAGCTCCATTTACAAAAGTAAGATACCATTGGAAGGGGAAGGGAAGGGCAGAAATGGGAAACAAAAGCTTGTAGACTTTTTCCACCCATACCTGTATTTGCAGTTTTTTAAAGTGAGGAAAAGCTTGAACACCTCTTCCACAGTTCATTTATTTTATGCATTTTCACACAAAGTAGTCTAGTTCACAAAAAGCAAAAACTGATAATGCTAATAATTCCATTTCAACCTCAGAGATCCACTGAAGTAAAGGACATTGACAGAAATAAGAGAGACACCCTGTCATTATTTTCCTCTTCATCATTGCATTTGGTTTTATGCTAAACTGCAAGTGTAACAAAAAATACTTGGAAGAAAAAATACTTACCATTCCTCAGTCAGCTCTTGTTTTGAGCTTTCCTGTTATTAGGCACTACCAGTAACCTGGATAAGCACTATTTCTTTTTTTTAAAGTTTGAGCAACTGACTTGGAAAAAATTCCTGAATATTGCTTAAATTACAAGGAGGAAGGTTTTGCCCTTTAAAGGCTCTTCGGATTGAAGTAAATAGGTGATCTTCACTTCTTACGTTAGAATAGGTTGCTCTGCTGCAAGACTCCAAGAGCCACAGCTATGTCTTGTTATTTATTTAGGATGGCACTTTACACTGTAACAAAGCAGTGAAGAGAATGTCATTAGCATGACTGGCTTTACAGATTGAGAAACCAACCCAAAACTGCTGAAGACACAGAACAACCACAAAGGTGAATAATTCTCAAGTTATACAAAATAGGAAGAGAGCTGGTGTTAAAAAAAGACCAGTGCAATAATAAGTTTCTTGTTATTGCTCTCATGAATGCTTCTGCACCAAGTAATTACAGAACTGCTTTTCAGATTTAAAGCAGCAACCTGGAAGCCAACAATGGGGGAAAATTAGAAGTGGACCTGAGCCACAGCACTTGATTCAAATCATTATTTGAAATCTGGCAGAACACAGGATGTTTCAGGTTCAGGGGGATTCTTTCACATTCATGTATGTGCAAGGAACACAGCATCAATTACAATTTGTCAAATACATTCTTCTTAAGAAAGAGAATTTTCCAGCAGCTTTTGTATGAAGTTAGCCATTAAGCTACTGGACAATATTAAACAAAACCCTCAGTTCAAAGCTACTGTTTAAAATAATCTCAGTAAAATGGCTCAATGAATTACAAAATCACTTCCTCACTGGATTACTAAATCCAAATTGTCACTAAGTCCACATTGTAGCAGCACCCAGCACAGTATTAAGGGTTTTGCAAATAGAGAGAAGTATAATTACTCCCCTGTTGTTCAAGCAAGTACAGTTCTTTCATCACACATACAAGATAAAATGCAATAGGCAAGAACCCTGTAATTACATTCACCATATTTCAAAAATCAAAAGCCAGGGATATTTCTGATTATTTCTTAAAGGTCATGAAATAGTCACATAAAAGACAAAAATTGCACTTCATTAAAAACACCATGCTCACTTCCCAGCTGCCAGCTTCTTACTCTGAAATTACCAATTTTTTTTCTTAAACTGGAGAATTTTCAGTAAGTCTCAGTGTTCCAAATTAGCTTACGTCAAGTTTCACTGCTGTTCCCTTTGAGCAGAAAAACCACCCTAGTACTTGCCTGCTCTTATTTGATTTTTCCTCTCACTCAATAGTCCGTTTGTCACACTGAGCATTTGTTCCACTGGCCTGTTTGCTCCTCACAAACAAGGCATAAGTTCTATTTTACATACCTGAAAGTTTTGAAAAGACATTTTGTATTCCTTAGATAAATATTTCAACATAGAACAAAACCCTGAACTATTCCAGAGGCCTGAGGTCTCCTGTGATACTACACGAGAAGTACAGAATACTGTTACTTTGGGTACAAAGGTAATGAAGTATGTTCACTGGGTACAGGCTCTCCCTTTCTTCAAAGAGCTGTTAAATTCCACACTTTCAAAAGAGGCATGCCGCTGCAATAGTTCCTTATGCACAGCATGTCACAGAGATTAAAGAGATCAAGTGTTACTTCCTAATCCCTCTAGATAGCAATGCTTCCAGATCAGGAACTAATGTAATTCAGAATCACACCCCCTGGATGCAGGATATTTTCAGAGCCTTGAGGAGGAGTTCACTGACATACTTCCCTTCCAAGTTTTACAACCCAGCATGAATACCCACCTTCTTTTTCCAAGACCACTGACTACAGACAGTATCACTCAGCAGAATACTACCTCATGAGACATTTTAAAGCTATAAAACTCCTCCATCAAGTGTCCTTTTCCTAGAGCACACTTGCAAAAGTTAAGCAGATTTTTCTGGCTCAATTGTTGTCAACTTTTAAATGGTATTTCTTATCTTGCCACAGGATAAGAGTGAAACAGGCAGGTCTAAATGAGACTCCCTAAGCCATTTTTTCATTAAGGTACCTTGGATACAAACCAGAATTCCACTTGCTCCACTTCCGTCAGAAGCTCATAAGCAAGAACAGTTTTTATTGCATTTGACTGACAATGACTCAAACCAGGGACAATTACTTGCACATCCTGATCTACTACTAGTGCTGGGCAAGAACTCTTTATGCTGTCACTAGAACACCCCTCCCCATGTTTTATCTTTGCAAAACATCTAGCAAGCATCCACATCTGCAATGACTGTAGTGTACACTGGGGCTGAGGGAGGAGATCCAGTTCATGCAAAGGACACTTGTTAAAGTGATCATTTTACTCTGAATGACAAGCATTAAGGCCACGAGCAACTTAAATTACGTCAGGAGAAAAGTAAACTCTTTGACACAAAAATGCATTAATTACTATAGAAAAATGTGAAGTAACTGCCTGCTGCTGTGAATTACCATTCTAGCTCAAGCCACCTAATGGAAGGTGTAGAAAGGGGAAAAGTTTGGAGATAAAAGCGATGTACTAAAGGTTGATGTTGCTGAGGAGGCACGTAGGTCTTGGTCTGCTAATGTGATGATGCAAGTATTCAGATGACTTGTGCAGTGAGTATATTTTTCCTGGTAGGAGATGTGATGTGGGAGGCTAATGCTGTGTTCTGACTGGAATCCATGAGGCAATCTGTAAACATTTCTTCCATTTGGAAGAGCACAGGTGTTTATGGAGTCAATCACCCAGGCTTTATACAAATCTAGTCTTTTTTGTAAGTATATATTGGCTTGAAAATCGATGGTTCCCAAACTTGAGTCAGACTGATAGAATAAGCAGATGACAATTTTAAGTGCATAGCTCTGATCTGGGAAGAGGCAGCCTTCTTCCAGTGTCAAGTGGTTCCTTCACTTACCATCATCTGGTTTTGGCTGAGTCATTAGAGAGCACAGCTGAAGCTAAATAGGCAACTTAGAGCACAGAGAGCCAGGACAATGAGTGAGCTCTTAGCAGGTCCTTTTCGAAGCAGCAAAGTCCACCTTTAGTAAATCTGTCAAGCCAATAGCAAGGGAGAAGAGCTTTCCTAGGCTTCAGTACTCCTGAGGTACTTAAGTCATACATACTCATTCCTGCAGTTTTAGTAACTCTGATCAGACAACAAAGACCCGCCATGTCAATTAGGCTCCTTGTAGCCACATAGTACCCGACTCTTGAAGATGCAGTTTTGACTTTGATACTTCTATGTTATTACCCCCAGATCCAGAGTATTTTAAGTATTAAAAAAAAAAAATACAACAAAACTTGTGTTTTGTGTTTGCATTACACGGGGTCTTAGACGAAAATACATGTCCCTTCTAGTATTGCAGGGGAGGAGCAAATTGTTGCCTTAGCCACAATTCTTCCCAACATTAAATGAAACAATTTCAGCAAGTCATAATTAATTTAATAGTCTATGCAATTTTTATGTACAGACATATATTGCCAATATAAATGCAGAAAGCTAGCATTCATGCAAAAAAATTCTTACAAATCTGGCCAATCAAGATAAGTTTTTTGCAAGCAGCTGAAATGGAAGCACACAAGTACAGATAGACTTCCCTGCCAGGTTTTAACACTCCTGTCCATAGAACCATTTAGGTTGAAAAAGACCTCTAAGATCATCAAGTCCAACCACTTCTATGCATGGAGATCCCACAGCTGTTAAGAAAAAAACCCCAACTTTTTAAACCAAATCAGCAAAAGCCATGTTCTCACTCTTTAATGCTTCAATTTTAAGAAACAGAAGTAATGTGCTGCCTTTGGATATAACAATCCCCAAACACTTGGACAAGTGAAGTAAAGTTTTGCTTAAAAAGCAGAAAATATGCCTAAGTGCTAAACATGCAAGGGCTCTGTGGGGCTTAATGAGGTCCTAACTGCAAAGGTTGACTTACACTGTTACTGCAGTAATTGTTCTCTTCCTACATCAACTATTCTGTATGCCATATGGATGCAGGCAGCCTTTACTTCAACACTGCATTCCAGATATCAACCAGATAGGATAAGGAGCCTGTCCCCATGCCTTCTGGAAGGCATTAGTTCCCCCCACTTCCTTCTCACATCTCCCTCGCAGGTGCATGAACATGAAAAAAGCCACTCAAGCCCCAAGGACTTTGTGGTCCAATGTACTCAGTGTTTGTTTGGCAGCACAATTCTTCGCCCTGCAAGAAAGCCTATCCCATGCACAGACAGCTGGAAGTAACTCTGACCCCTGTGACACAATTCAAAGCCTCCTCTGTTTGGCTTTTTGATTCCTGATTGACACACTCACTGCCAGGCGGAGATAAATGCTGCTGGGAGGACAATGTTGATCTGCTCCAACTATTCTTGTGAAGGACTTTTTCAGAATAATAAACAAAAAACACTGGTGTGCTTAAGTGTGTGAATAGAACTGGAGGTAGACAGAGAGGGGAGTGAAGTGCTTTACAGAGGCTGGCAAGTCGATTGAAGAGTTAATTGTCTGGGTGTACAATGAGTTTATTCTGACCACAAACAAAGAGCTCCCTCTTCCTGAGCCTGGTCCTTCAAAAGCAAACGTGTCAAAAGCAGTCTGGAGCAGCACTCATTAATAGCAATGCTCTAGTCTCTGGGGTTCAGTGGCTTTAAAACTATTGAATCTTGAGATTCAGACAAAATCTCTCAAAAATCCAAAGTCCTTATTTACTGCATAAGTTCTAAAGGCAGTTCTAAGTAATTAGCCAAAAGAAACCTCCCCTCTAACCTCTTGTTCTTTGCAGCCTTTAAACAGCTTCTTTCGAAAAATAAAGACATGGCAAGGTTATTACCCTTCAAATATAATGCTGTAGACACCTTCCCCAACATGAGATCCAGTTTTATATTATTTCAATTATGTGTCATGTAAAAGTGACCCTTAATGTCTCATACTTGGGAAGATACAAAATCCCAGCCCACATGTGGACCTGCATTTCAGAGCTTGCACTATATAGGTCAAACCAATACAATGTCCAAAACCATCCCCTGCCTCTGGGAAAGTTCAGATCCAGATTCAGATTTGAACTCTGCAGGTTGAACCAAGCCCTTAGGTAATTACCACTTAAAATACCTGACTCCCTTCTGTAAGTTGTGCAAAACTTTCTGGGGAGAAAAAACATCTCCCTAGTACTGCTGCATGGAAGACAAGGCAGCTGAAAACTGAGCCATTATACTTTACTACTTTGATGACAAAACCCTTAAGATTTTGGTATCAGTGCAGAGACACTGCATGTTATTTGAACAAGTAGCAGCTATAAAGATCAGAGAATTAAGCTGAGCTTCCTCATCATGTAAATTTCTTTTAGTGAACTTTCTCATCATGTAAATTTGCTTCACTACTTGTGAAAAGTTCTTGTTTTAACACACTTACAGAAATGTAGCATTCCAAAGAACATTTTTCTCAAGTGTATGGGCATGCTTATAAGCAAAAGATAAGCTACCTTAAGATTATTAAAGCCATTATTTAAGAGCACTTACCTAATTCAAACTTGAGACTCACCCTGTGCTCTCCCCTTTCTCAAGCTAAAATCTCCAGTGGAGTGCAATCAACTAATTTAGGAGGACAGCAGGGAGCCACAAGTTTGTGTGATCTCTCTTTTGTTCTACTGAGTAATAAGTGAGGGATTCAAAACCTCAAACCTGTGAAATAAGATTTCTTGGTTTGCAGCCAGTTTCTCTCCAAATTGTAAACAGTAAATCACAGTCTTAACCAATTTTGCAGGATTGGAGTTTTCGACAAGCAGCAGCAGTATCCCACAGGTAGCCTGAGTACAGATGTAACTCAGAATAAGGAACCTGTAAAGTCCTGTTGTTTAGATCTAGAATTCTAAGTTAATTTTTGGGCCAAACTCCAACACAGAGATGATCTTCTCTATAAAAGCAATTTGTACATAAGATATGAGTTAAAGAAGCATATGATCAGATTTTAGTTTGGTTATCAGAGCATTTCTGAGGTCAAATGCAAGGAAGCTTAAATAGAGAAGACCTGTCACTGGGCATAGATTTACCTTATTGCAGTTTTACAGTTTCAGACTTCACAGCCAAACTCCTTCCCAAAAGGTAAAACAGGTCTCTTCAAAGATTTGGAAGTAATAGGAAAAATAAATGCCCAAGGCCAGATTTGAACCCTATCTGTTATAAAGGTGAAGCAGGTAATAAAGGTGAGGTTACTTTTGAGACCATCTTCAGTTTAGATTTGTACAAAAAGCTTTCTTTTTGATCAATGTGGAATCACTGTCAAGCTGTGACGACACTGTCCCCACTGTGCCCTCCCCCACTTTCAGAGACTTATTATTCTCACCCTCCTGTAACAACCCCAGTAGCAGTTTTATTCCTTAAGCTAGACAGAAATCATCCTGCAACTTAGAAATACGTGCTCTTGTAATCAGCTCTGACCTACAGAACCAAGCCTCCAGTTATGTCACTGTGCCAAAGAGAATGACAACTAGGTTGCCAGTGATTTTAACTGTCTCGATTTAAGTAAAAAAGTTCACTCCCAGAGTGGATCAAATTGCCGGAAGAAGGAGAAAAAACAGGAAAAAAAAATTAAAAGAACCTGCATATCCAATCAAAGGCTCTTGAGGGAGCTGCTAAGATACAAGTAATTTTTCTTAATTTTCACTTTATCAGATTCAAGCCGTTCTCTCTTTGAGCTTAGTTCCTCCCTTCCATCACAGGCAAAGTACTGCAATTCTTTGGAAGAAGGGATTATTTTCCTGGTATCGCTGCATTTTTCTATCCAACTGCTATTCTGGCTACTTTGTTGAGCTAAAAAATATTTTTTTTTTATTACTGTGTAAGTTACACAATACTTCTACCTTGAAAGATGACCATATTCTCAGCCCCATGGTTTTGAAATTCATTCTTTTACTTTGTTCATATATCTTCTGAAATAAGCTATGCAGCAGCAGGGCCAACACTAAAATCCCTCTTTAGAGGGATTAGAGTCCATCAGCCCCACTGAACACCTTGCCTAGAAATGCTACATGTAAGTGCCATATATTGACTTGTATGTTTATTTCACAATAATAATGAAGGTAATTTCAGAATATAGTATCGCAGCAGACAAGCTATGAGCTCATCCTCATCAGCAATGTCAGAATGTTTAAAACATTCTCTAGTTCAACTACTTGTTGAGAAAGGAGAAGGGGAACAAAGCTCAGAGTCCCGCCTCAGCTTCCAGGCTCTGCTTCCGTCATCTGGTAAGTTTTCAGACAGGATCTCAGCCTGCCTGTCATTGCAGACTGATGTTTCACAGCTGCTAGCAATGTTCTGCAGGGCTAAAGAAATGAATCTCGACCACCATGGAGAGTAGCTCTTCTCCTTATGCACCAGTAACAATCTCAGCGTGTAAAACAACAGTGTGACAACACCTGGGAAGGCTATTGGAATGCCTTCAAAACTGAAAAACACATACAGGCTGCAGAAAGAGGCTCCCAATGAGAGGAAAGAAAATTTTTCATTCAGCTGTGTACTTAAGCTGTCCTTCAAGAGTCTAAGGTCACCCCCCTGCTGAGGCACATACCTGAGGGGAAATGGAGGCATGGCTAAAAGAATCAGGGAGACTAAATGGTTTTTTGGTCTGGTCAGAACACACAGCACCAAAAGTTACCTGCTACCAAAAATCATGACTACCTAACACATATGCTAAAGAATGATGACATATTTATCAAGTAGCAATGGCAGCTGGTGGTAGGGATGGCACTCAGTTTAAAAACAGAATCTCCAAGGCTCATTTTCACCAGCAGACACCTTCACAGGTCAAATGGAATAGAAAAGCTTTGCTGTGATAAATACAACCCAGCAATTATACAGCTGTAAATCCAGCACTTCCCTTTTTTTCCACAGAAAAGGATCAAGGTAATGAAGATGAGAGGAAGAATTGAAATGACCTTATTCTTCAGGGAGATTAACAATTGAAGGCCGTAATAAACACTGAATAAAGAAGAATTTCTCTGTGTAATAAAAACTATATCCAAGTGCGTATCAATATAGGCTACAACCAAATTATTTGGAAAAGCTATTGCCAATCCATAGAAGTGATGTTAGGCCACCTTGTTCCAAGGAATACTGTCTATAGTAATAAACTGAGAAAATGTGAGTTAGAAGGGGCAATGTAATACATGGTTGCTCCAGACAGTCCTGGCACTAAGCTTCACAGGGAAACTGGAGAGAAGAGGCACAGAAAAACAGAGTAGCAATACTATACAGGCTGGGTAAATCACAGTCAGCAAAAGCTGGAGTATAAACTGTTAGGAATGTTTGTTGGTGGCTTTTTTTTTTATCCAAAGCAGAAACACCTCCAAAGTGTCAGCATTACTTACACTGTAGAGTGAGTGATGAGACTAAATCAGCAATAGCTAGCACTGAGAATGTTTAAAAATAGATTGAAGGAGGGGAAGTAGAGGAAGAGATGCTTAACTTTTTAATAGCTTTGTACTTAGTAGAAGAACTCATTTTTATCTCACCCTGTAAACACCACAAGTATTATAGATACTGCAGAATTTAAAACTACAGTATCTTAATTTTGAACCATCTTCCATTTGGCTCACTGCCTTGAGTGACATTTGAAATAAAACAGGGAGCAAAAAAGTTTCCACACAAAGAAATATTTTGCTTAAGGCACCATATCTCATAGCAAGATTTTTAGCACTTGACATTGCCCCAAACGTTGAGCAAAGTTTGCAAAGAGCTCTATGGCACTGTCAACAGCTGCCTGATCACTGCTGGCAAAAGCAACAACCACGTTATGATTGTTTAGTTTAGCCTCTCTGGTTTTATTCTACCGACAATATATCACTTTTTTTTTTTTTTTTCAGGAGCTTCTGCTTTGTTGTAAACTATTCTCTGTTTCCACACAGCCCAATAGACACCCCCTCCTCAACTACCTCTCCTGAAATGCTGCTCAAAGTCCACAATCAACCTTGTCACTTCTAGGCTATACAAGAGCCCAGATATCTGAAGCTGTGGAAAAGGGAGCACATCTGAAATGCCCACAAGAATATTGTGATTCTGATCTTGGATTGCTTTGCTGAACAAAGAAAAAAATATAACAATTTTTATGCAAGTTTTTCAGAAACATTTCAGTTTTCAGAAGCTACCTGATAATATACAGTGAGCTAGGGCAAGGGGCATGGAAGGTTGTGATTACAATACCACTCTTTCTTCCTTTTCTCCCCAATATCACTCACATTCCCTTTCACTCCTCTCCTTCCAGCTTTGCCCTCTTCAAGGTAAAGACTCTATAAATTCTCCCACATCTTCAAGGCCTGCGAGTGGGGGGTTGGAGACGGCAGCAAATTTGCCAGATCAATGGCCATTTGAAATTCAGACATATGGCTGAAGCCCTACAGCTGCATGTGTTAATTACCACACGTGTCCCCTGTAAAGCAGTCTGTTAAACACAAAAAGAAAACAGAAGAGAAAAAAGCCTTTCCAAGGGATTAAGTAAATAGTCTAAATTTTTGACCCTGCTCCCCCAGACACATGCCTGTGTACAAGCTGCCTTCCTTTCTCCCAACACCTGCATACTGAGGAAGCACAAGACCCCTTCCACCTCTAGCCATGTGCAGTCAGCCTATCTCAGAGCACATTTTCCCCCTTCTAGCTCCTCATTTCCAGCTTCTTCTCTCGCCAGCCCCTCTCCCTTTCGAGAGGTAATTCCTGGCTGACAACCAGACTAGCCTTGGGCTTACAATACGCCTTTTCATTTCCTTGCAGGCAAAGAGAATGGATACCTCAGAGTTATATCTGCATTGCATGTGTGAAAATGAAGAAAAAGGGGAGGGGGCTGGGAAATACATGTTTTTCCATTGCTTGTTGCCACAGATTTTTTTCCTCCCTGGATCATTAAAGAGGAGTGTCAGAGCTTTAGTGAGTGAGCACAGCTTTCCTCTCTAACTACATAGCCCCAGCTTTTTCACCACAGGATCTGAATTTTTTCTAAAGGAGGTTTTCTTTTTGATTATGAAACCAAAGAACAGTTCTTCTCTATGAGGGAAGGAATGGAGAACAGAGGGAATCAGATACAGTAACAGTACTGCTGGAAGAAGCTCCAAAGGATCTAATGTGTTTCAGAAGGAAATGTGTATTCACAGAATAAAGCACTGCAGTGTACACAGAGTATAAGTGACAACACATTCTCAACATTAAAATATTTTTATTTTAAGGTGAAGGTCAATCCTCAAGTTACAGACTGCCAGACATCTAATTATCTGTTCATAATGAACCAGAGATAACTGATTTTAAGAATCATCTCATTTAATGGCATATCTGTGAGAAGCTGAGCAGTCAAATGAAACCTGTCAAGTCCTTACACAGATTGCTTTGCTGCAGCACCTAAAGGTCCCATCAGAAACTGAGCACCAAGCTGAGCACAGGAACATGTAATAAAAGACACGAAAACCACCCACTGTGGGGAAGACTTCTCCCATCCTTAGCCTTTATCAAAGCATTTTGCAGTACAGCTCCCTTGCTGTCAACATAGAACAAAAGTCCAGATGAGCACGCAGAGGAAAGCTATTATTCCAGATAGATCTCTTGTAAAGAAGTTTTAATTCCCCTAGGTGCCATCTCAGGAACTTGAACAAACATTGGGCTTGTCTCTCCAGCTTCTCCCCACCTTATTTAAGGGCACACATGGTCTGTATGCAGTCAAGCTTTCCCATCACAATTTCATAGTTTAACTCTCTTATAAAGAAACTTTGACAGAGCTCATGGTGCAAAGGAGTTGAAAGGAAAGTACTTCCAGCCCCTTGACCAAACACCTGCACCACGACAAAACACATTTCCTGGTACATTACTCTGATCTGAAAGAAAACACCACTAACATTCAGATGTCTAGATTCTATAGAGCATGAGAAGAATAATGTCAACAACTCTTAAAAAAGAGAAAAGGTTTTGAGCCTACGTGAAGTATTTTAACAACAAAACCAACTGACAGACCCCAAATTTATTCCATTTCTCTGAAAGCTGTAATGATCAGACACCAGAAATCCACGTATAGCATATAAACAGTTAATAATACCTTAACAGATGTTGTTTAATCAATTGTTAGTCTACTTATTAGATCTACTCACCAGGTTGCTCAATACTATGACTTAATAATTTAAAAGCTTTTACAGCTGTTCTTAAGACATTACAGACAGGAGTTGTCTGTAGATTGCTATAATAACACTTGTAAACTACAATTTTATTAAGTCATATTATATAGACTAAGCTACTGATTCGAACTGCTGTTTTATAGATGAAAGCAGAATTCTTGCATTGTATCAAACAAAATACACTTTAAAACAGAATTTGCCTTCTTTTTATATTTGCCCATGAAACTTTCTTCAGTCTCAAATTTGATACATATGTTCTGAGGCCCACAAAAAAGTCTTTATGAAAACTAAACAATTGCAGACAAGGCAGTGATGTGGGGAACCAAAAGGATTGTTTTTAGTTCTACTGTTTATGTAACAAATTTGAGGTTTTACTTCTAGGCTTCAATATTTCAAAAATCTGTTTGTTTCATGTGATATATCTATGTGTTTTTTAGAACACTGCTCTGCTCTGGAAAAGTGATCCAATATACACAGTATTGTAAAATTACATTCCTCTGTTCTCAAAAAATTGATCACAATTCTCATTTAAAAGCTGAGTTCTGGCTATCTAATAAAATCTGTCATGTTGGAAAACTATGATATCTGTGAAATTGACTTGCTTTCTACAGTTACATTTAACCGGAACTAAATAAATAATTTTGTAGATGATATACAGTATAGAGAGAGCAATAGGAACCAGAGACAATTCTGACTATTTATAAGCTGGCAAACCTACTGATTACCTTAATAGTATTTCTTACAGAACTGTCCTTATAATAGAGAAGCAAACTTCCATTCCACTGCTAAGTTCGCATGGAAATACGAATGTGAGCTACCCAAAATCTTACGTGCTACAAATTCCATTTACAGAAACTTTGCTCACAGCCCACTTGAACTATTGCAGGACAGTTTTTGTTACTTTAACCTCTCCCCATAACTTCTCAGTCAACTGAGTTTTTATCCTAGTTTCATGAAAAGCAGCACATATTAATGTTTCTCCCACAGATTGTTTCCTGACTCCATCAGCTTTTAACAGGGTAGACTGAGAAATTGTCACTATCAGTGTGTGGTAGAACAAATCAAGCTTTTGCACATCTGAAGGGCTTGCAGCACGCTTGTAGTACACACACAGTGAATCAGTTGCTTTCAGGAAGCAGACTTATTACATATGCATAGCACAGTCTGACTTTCCACATAGCTACACTACACACCCAGCTCCATCCATAAGCATCAAGTTGTTTGTGCACATTTTCAGCACGAGTGTATATTTTACCCATAAAAGACCTGACAAACACATCAGTCCTGGCCTAGGAATATTACATGATGAAGCTAATGAGTTCATAAAATGATACTTGCATGAAAATTCTCCTTCATCTGGATTTCTAAATTAGTATATATCTTTTATTTAAGTATATACACTTAACATAAGGGATCCAGATTAACTGTTTGGGTGAATGTAGACTTGCTACCTCCTAATGTTCTGCAAAAAATTAAACATAAGATGGTGTTCACCAACTAGAACCCTCACTTGACTTTATACTGCCTCAGTAAACTTGTATTTACTTCTTCTTACTGATGAAGGCTACACAGTATTTCTTTCTTTCCTGTATTCTCCACAAACTCCTGAAGACATCAAAGCATTTTCTAAGTGTTTATGAGACTGGAAACACAGCTGAAGCTCGCTATCTGTAACAGCACAGTTGTGTTTCAGATTTGATCAGTACCTAGATGAATCCAGAAAGATCTGGAGAAAGTGAAGATCAAAGTCCAAGTCTGACATTTTAGTCACATTTCAACTTGATGAGTTTTGTTGAGGTATTACCTGTCTTCTCTCCTATGAGACATTCAAGCCCCTGTTGAGGCCATGTGCTCCTCTCCCTGCCAGCTGAGGACAGGTGAATTAGGGCCAGCTGCACCTGACTTCTTACCACCAGCAGACAAAGCTTCCAGGTCCCCAGGTACAAGCAGCTCCATTTATTTTCATCAGCACAAGCCTCCTTCACTTGGGTTTGCCTGAGGAGAGTGTTCGCCCTTTACCGCTCAGCCTAATTACTGACTCACACTAATGGCTCATTACTGATTCAAATTGCTCAGTCTGTTGGCTGCATAACTGGGCCATTAGAGTTTTCTAGAGGTAAGACTCTTGGAAAACAGCACGAAAAAAAGCCACAGAATGGGCCAACTTGCCCACAATTGCAGCCCAGAATTTTCCTGCCAACAAAGCCTGCCTTTAAACTCATTTCTGACAGTTAAACCCACAAGAAGGAACCCAATTCTACATATTTAATTGTCAGGAATTTCAAGTTGCTCATCTTGGGTTTCTCAAACTACTTCAGTGTTCTCTTGTAGGCTGCAAAACTCATTGGGGAAAGCTTTTTGCAGCTCCATACAAGAGTCATGTCTACACATAAGACAGTAAGTGTACAACAAACTCAACCTGGCCTTTGCTTTCTGCAGGGCCATCAGAGCTTACATTTCACCAACAACTGTTCAGAGAATTGCAGATGCTTTATTATCAGCTTTTGCAATGGGGAAACAAGACAAGTCAAAACAGGCTTGGAACTTTTTGCACTGCTAAGACTTCATAAAAGAAAAAGGGAGTTCATACCACTCAAGACTCTTCATGACTGACACTGAAAGGTACTCCAGCCCAAATTCATCCTGCAGTTGCATCATGTTTAAATCCCAGATTACCGAGCCAACCATCCTTTTCCACTTCCTTCATTCAGTTGGTTCAAAATGGTATCACAGTGTCCAGAACAGTAAATTACCATTAATGAACCAATATCACCACTTCAATATATTTTCTCTCCACTCACTTTTAATTCATTGTGTTTCTAGTTTTAAGAAGACCAAGTGACTTTACAGAGATAAGCAGTTACATGGCTGTTTTTTTACATCCCTCTGATTCCTAACCAGACTACTTTTAAAACCTTCTTGATGACTGTAAACACTACTCCTGATCACAATATGCTAAATCTGAAAAAAAAGCCCCAACGCTTCCCAGATAAAGAAAATAAAACTTTATTTTGTTTCATGTTTACTTCTTTTGTCCCAAAGTATGGCACAATTTCCCTTTGGCTGGAAAGGAATGTTCTTCATTCTTTAGGCAGGGAAGAAATCCAGTAACATTGGCTCCAAAGATGCTTTTCACTGCTTCTTAAAACATTAACAACGTCCTAGTGGGAGAGACTGGGGAGATCCAGACCTCTAGAGGACAGCATGAATTTTCCAGGTGTCTCAGGACCTTTAAACTAAGCAGCAACTGGAGCAAATTAATGCAAGAAGCTCCTTAGAAGAAAGGACTGTACAAAGAGCAACAGAAATCTGCAGGTTCTGGATATCCTAATCTCACAGAAGAGTAATTACATTCCTTGGCAAAGTTCTTGGAAACTTGTTCTTCACTTGTGGGACAAATTCAGCATAAAAAGGACAGTGATAAGTGTCTGAGCTGCAAAGTCACAAAGCAGGCATGCCCTGGAGGGCCTGGGTTTCCATTCCACCTCATGCAAACATGCCTCCATCTCCCCAGGGCCAGGTCTGTTCTGCCTTCCAGCAACTGAATGCGTCTCAGACACAGAACAAATCAATATGGCCTATTTTAAAGTTTTAAGTTTGATGCCAATTTAATTTGATTTAAATTACCTTATGGGGCAAATTGTATGAGTAACTGGCATTGCATCATACAGCAATAGCAGCAATGTAAATATGGATAACCAGAGCATGGAATTTAAACATAAGAAGTAACTCCTGCCAGCATGCTTGCTTGTTCTCTGCAGAAAGCTCTACAGAACCACTTCTGCAACTACATGCCAAGCCACATGAACATAAAGCCATTTTGTTTTCTTCTCATCAGTAGTGAGAGAGCCTGTGAGTGGAATCATATGTTACCTCAAATCTTATAGTACCTCAACACACCTTCTGAGCCCCAGAAATTAGAGCTAAACAGGAAGGAAAAGAGGGCAAAAGATCTGGAGAAAGAGTTATTACCAATAACCAGCCTTCTTCTCCTTCCAACATTAATTTGCCCCTTCTAAAGGAAAGCTAATATGCTAGTAAAGTCTTCATTTATTACCCAGCAGCGTAAGCCTACCCATCCACACTGTTTCTAAGGCAGAGTAGCCTCCACCCTTTTGCCCTGAAGACTTGAAAGGCATGAAGTTTATTAGCTCATATTTTACATTCCTGTATGAATGAGAAAAAAGAAATCACTTTTGAGAGTCTTAGCTATTCTTTGTCTTCCTCCGAGTACCTATTGTGTGCCAGATATGCTCTTTGACTATAATACCCTCACTCAGGCATGGAGAGAGGGAGGAGTCAGCTGTGCAAGGGGAAAATTCCAAAAGCTCCCAAATCAGATGGCAGTTGCCCAAAGAGATACCAGAAGCTTCCAGGCTGTGCCTCTACAACACAAAAGTCATTACTGACCCAAGCTCCTGCTGGACCTCTCCTCATCCTGCCCTTTTTGTCACCTTGCAAAGGGCAATCTTTGCAACAAGTGCCTGAACACTTAGCTAGAATAGATGGTTATGTGCATGCTGGCTTGCCATGAGTCTTCAGAGAAGCCAGACCTGCAGCAACCACCTTGCTTCAAGAAAGCCAGGCTGTTCTTGATTCCAGCTTCCTTCCATCAGGACCTGATACTGGAATTTTGAATCAAGGTAACTTAAAGCAAGAAAAAACACCGATAAGAAGGATAAAATTCATTTTTAGATTAGTCATTTCCATTCATAGATGAAAAAGTAATGCTATGTCCATCAAATTTTAAACCAAATTATTACAGCTTCTAAAAGCCCTCTTGATTTTAAAAGACCCATTAAATAGCTCCTCATAAGTATTTTTCTAACATGATGGAATAGGGCCAGACTTGCTTCTGTGTGGGTTTCTAGCAAATACGAACAGATCCAGAACTGCAGGAGACAAAGTTTACATGACTGCTTGAAGCATGCTGGCCCAAAGGGAAACATTTCCCCTTTGACAGCTACTGCACAGGACATTTCCGTAGCCACAAAACCAAGGATACCCTCCTTGAAACAGGATGCCACAGGCAGCATCAAGGAGAATTAATTTATATTACAAACTTTAAATTAATTCATACCATGTACAGTTTTCTTTTTGCATGTTCCAACCTCTAAGTTAATAAAGGGAATGAAGAAGAAAAAACAAGTTCAGATGTTTCTCCCTTTTGTTCCTGTTTCTCATGAAATCCAATGTTAGCTGCTTTCAATTCTAGAACAACAGACCAGGACTACACAAGTAAAAAGCCTACAAATAACTAGAAAATAATGCAGATTTCAGGAGCTGTTTGATTTGCTTGTACTTCAGGCTAGACTGGCAATGATTGCATTAACAGAATTATAACCATGTGTTCAGGTGCCAATTACACATTAATGCATAATTACAGGTTTAAAGAGACGTATCCTTACCTAAAATAAGAAACAGGCTTCAGCATTCAGTCTCAACTAACTAGTTTTCCTTGCATATTTCTTCTCCTTACCTTTCCTCATATACAAGCAATAGGCTGGAGAGCAGATATGCTCAAAACACATTTCTACTCTGAACAGAGCAATCAAATCCCTATTAAGTGCTTTCAGGACGTGACTGACGTTCCCAGCATGGAAGACATCCCTCAAATTAAAGTATTGGCATCAAAGTCAGTGTTTTCCTTGGTTTTGAAGTGTCAGGAATAACTGGTTTAGAGAGTTAGCACTAAAAATCCTGCTTCGGTTATCAAAACAGGAACTTCTCCCAGGAAAGAGCATTCATCCTCACCAGCAGAAGGGAGGATGCATTCAGGACAGTTTTCCTGGAGTAAAGAGGCAAACTCAAAAGTTGCCTCTCAGCTGGGGCTAGAGGGGTAAAAGGCTGAAAATTAGGGTGTGGAAAAGGCCTAAAGACATATTTGACTGCTCCTCAATGTATACTTCAGTGGTCAACCATCCCAACACCATTTCAGTGAATGCAAACCAGCAGACACAGGGAAGAGCTGTGAATACTCACAGGAGAAGAACAATGACCCATTTAATGCCTTGCTCAGCAAAGGCAAACTGAAGACAGGAGTGGTAAAGAAGAAGAATCAGTGCCTGTGAGGTTTCCAAGCACTACTAAGGTTTAATCCAGCACTGCTCCAGCTGGCCAGAGGGTTTTATGCGCTGTTAAAAAACCCCACCTTTCAATGCATACAAAGCCACAACCGTGACATTGGCACTCCTGTTTCCTGGAGTACAAATCATACTGACAGCCTTCCTAATCTCTAGGGATTTTACTGAGAAATTCTCAGTATGTTACTTGAAGGTGAAAAAGCAGAAGTTATTCTAGATCAGCCACTCCTTTGGGAAACTCAGCTTTCTTGTACTTTAACTCAGCTGAGAAGCACAGAGCAGAGCACACCTTTTTCTACTCCACAGGGAGCAGAACAGTCTTATTCCTCTTCCTGAAGAGGAGCTCTAGTGGCACATCCACCCCTGCACCCTGGAGCTGGTTAGGAACCCATATTCTGAGCTATCTTAAAGGACCTGGCTGGGCAGCTGCTATTACAGAACAAGTTGGTGAAGCACAGGACTCCACTCACCTTTCCTTCCTGAATTACCCTGGCTTGATGGTTTATCCGTTACAGAACCTAAAGGGAAGAACAAAAAGAAGAAAAAAAGACTTCAATTTAGATGCTGCATGATCACACAGAGCATGTGATCTCACATTAATACAGTCAATATCTCAACACATAAAGCATCTATTTTACTTGTCAACAGCTCCAGAGAGCCTGTGGCTTCAACCCATGTGAAAAGTATAAGGAAATTTTATGCATTAAGACATTAAATTGGGATAAGGGTAAACAAGAAATCTTTAGTAGTTGGATCTAGCGATTTGAAAGACCTCAGCAGAGGTCTTGCTAGTAAGAAACCTGGGATAAATCCAAGAGCAAGCAGGAAAGATCAGTAAGAGTCACTTCTTTCATTTGCAAATGTCAGGAAGAGCAAATCAAAAGCAGATGGGGAGAATGTGCAGGGAATGCAAGCACAATATTCTAGAGGAAAGGGACTAAGTGGGACAATTTGCAGAAAATGGATTTCAACCAACCCCTGAACATCCCCAGCTGTTTGAAATGGGATACTGAGTAAGATCCAGCATGTACTTGAACAGAACACATCTTGGGTTGTTTACTATAATTTAGATCTTCACATAGTATGTATGATTCTACACTTGCTTCTGCACTCTGTGCTTTAGTGCTTCATCACAGTTTTCTACTAGGATTTGAACAGGTGGTAAAAGCTTCTTGAATAAATCCATTACAAAGCGTATAAAAATCTATGACAAGCTTTTATTTTTCTCCAGTTTTGTTGGAGTTCTTGTTTGTTTGTTTGGGGGTTTATTGGTTTTGTTTTTATTTTTTTGTTTTGGGTGTTTTTTGTTTGCTTTGGTTTAATAGCTTTATTCACAGGAAACTGATTCTTACATGCACCATTACTAAAAATTCCAGTGATTACTGAACATTCAGGAAACACAGATCAAAAGTCAGCTTTAAAGAAGGCAGCTCTGACAGGCCCAAGAATCTGATCAAGACAAATTCTGAAGGTAAACTGTCTGTTGCCTGGACACTTTCACTTGCAGATCAGTTCATCACAGATTTACTGCTGAATTACAAGTAGTAAGCATAAATTTAATAATTTTCATCATATGTCTAACATCTGTGTCCCACAGTACAACATGACTTTACTTTTCTGATGTTATTAACAGCACAAGGCTAACTGAATAGATCAGTAAAAGTCTAAAACGTGCCCTACCAGAATGATATACCGGAAATGGTGTCATAAAGTCATAATCTAAAGCATCAAGCCAAATTACTGTAGGATTGCACTTTATACTAAAACAGAATATTAATTTTTTTTTTTCTTTCCACACGCCTGTGAAAAACCAAGCATCTCCTCAAGGTACATTGGCTCACTGGTTCTCAGACAGCTCTCCCACTCAACTCAAAACCCCCCTCAAAACTTATGTTTGCTCATTACCACAGAACACCCTACAGCTAAGAGGACACCAGATAAGGTGAGAAAAATTCAAAATCCCAAAGGTCTGACTGCTGTCATACTCCCACCTAAAGGGCAAATGCTGCAAGGTGTGAGAGGAGAACCATACTAAAAACCCTTGAGATGCAGATTGTAGAGCATGAAGACAGACACAGTAGCAGTGCTCATATGGCATCACTGAACATGTCAGAAACACACTCCTATGCTTACTGCCTTTTCCTTCTTTAATTTTTTGGTGGGGAGAGAGGAAAGTGAGGAGGGCAGCACAATTCTAGTGTTGCCCTTCAATTCTCTCTGAAGTATAGAACAGCTTCCCAACCCTGCCTGTGTTTACTGTGGTGTTGTCACAGCAGCACTGTTGATCGCAGCTCAAAAAGCTAGACCACTATTGATCAGGGCCATATGAAAATCTAGAGACCAATTTCATTCCACTTGAGCCATGGACTACCATATTGAATGGTGCAGAGAAGAAAGAAAAACAACATTCCTCTGTTTTAAAGAAACTTGTGGATTTGGTCTCAATAAACTGCTGGGTGACAAAGTAATGTCAGGCTGAGTGCCCAGAAACACATCACTTAATAAATATGAGTAATAGCCTGGGTCTGGACCTCCCTCTTGTGAGCTGTGGTGCAAGCACAGTGCTGCCCACCTCATGACACAAACACAGGGATCCTAAATTAAGCAACGCGGTCAAAAGACCCAAAATCATTATAACAGCAGGACCCCAGAAACTGACAGTTTTGCACAGAATCACCTTCATGAATTAACTGAAATCACTTTGTACAAAAAATTACTCTGTGTCCCACAAAATACAGCCCAAGAACCATTTCTTTAAAATACAGCTCATGGAAAAAAAATTATCCCATCTGTTCAGCAAATCTCTGGTGTTGATGTACACACAACACTGACTCTTGCCTTGGCTTCCACAGGTTGTCACCTTAGTGGTTTTTCTTACTGAGCCTTGCAGAAGTGTCTGTATCCTAATTGCAGGGTGGACATGCCACAGTCCACAGTGCAGCGTTAAGTGGGATAAACTGAGGCTCTCTCAAAAGGATGCACTCACCCCAACCCTCTTTGGTTATAAAGTTAGTAACTGTTGAAGCCACCCCCACAGTACCTGAACATACAGGAGTTTTGTTCTGTACAGAAGAGCCGCTAATAGGCTTGCCATCAGGTGTCACACACCAGCAGTATCCAGTGTAGGTATGGCACTGCACCTGTTTAATAAAACAAAGAGCAGGCATTTCATTTCTCATTCTATCACCAACCACTTTATTATAATTCAGCATCTTATTGGAAGTCCCAACCCAGAGGTATCACAAACACATGCTTCAGAGTGAGGAGGTTTTACAGAAGACTACCTTTGAAATCATTTTTTCCCTCACCTCCCCCCCTACCTAAAGAAAGGCGATTTCTCCTACTCCAACTCTTGTAGCTGAAATTCAGGAGGCAAGAGAAGTTATAAGTAATCATCTGAGAGCACTTTAGTTGGGGGATGCAGCAGTGGTGTCTCAGCTCATTCCACCCTCCCCTACATCCCACTTACTGTTTACTGTTAAAAACTTGTCCCGCTGCATCCCAGCTGAGTTATGGAAAGGCTACCCTATCCCAAATTCCACAGCCACTGCTTGAGAGCAGCATCTGTAGGCACTTCAAAAGCATGTTATTCAGTAACATGGCTGGAAAAATGCAATACTGATTCGGTTAACAAACCTTCTCCAGATAGATTTAAGCCCTATTCTGTTACTGTGTCAAACTACACAGCAGGAGCAAGATCCAACATGCTTTCTCCTCATATATCGGCATGGACTTAAGAACATCTGATGAAAGTTCTAGTGAGTCAAAAGGTACACAGTGTAAAATTCATCTTGATTGACTTTAAAGCTCTGAACTGAATATCTAGAGTTGCCCAGTTCCTTCCTTCACCACAGAAAGATACCAGAATTACTAATTCAGATACAGAACCTTTCAAGTAAGAATAGATAAGCCTGATCTAGCAGACTGTTCTCAGTAATATCTACAGAGATATTAATTCAGCAGCACTAAAATTACATTCACCTAACAAATCTAATGACAGCCTTTGCCTCAGCTTTCAGAGTAGCCAACAACTGGATGAAATTCAGGATGCCTTTGACATCTTTGAGATAAAAGTAAACTATTATTGTACAGGCATCTGTGTAAATACTAACAGGTTCCAAAATTCTTCCTAACAAGCATACTTTCAGCTGTATTTAAATGTGCACATTAGTACCTTGGAATGATATAGAAATGCATGCTGTTACTATAAACTAGAGATGGCTCCTTCAATACATTTCTGAAAAAAGCCATTAAATTAGACCATTTCAGAAACTGCCTTTTTATTTTACTTGTAAAATGAATTCTGTCCGTTCTCTCTTTTTCCAAACAAGTTCATTGAAACCAATTTCCAATTCCAGTCCTCTTCACACAGAAGAGAAGAGCAATGGGGTGTTTGTGCTGGTCCCCTCATTAGGGATCCTTCACAGCAAAACTAGGCATTCCCCCTCACTGACAGCTGGCTTCAATGCCCTAAGGTAGCAAAGTTTGTTCAGAGACTTAATGACAGTTTTTTAAAAGGCTTTGAATATCACATAAAACATGATCTAAGAGCAATTATAACACAGTACGTTGTGTTTATCTTGGGTTTTACTTGTTTATCTTGGGTTTTACTAAAGTGCAAATCAATCATTTTGCCTCAAGCATTTACTTTTAGTAGCCAAAATCAACAGTAATCTCATGTACCCATGTTACTGCAGTCACTGTCACTGCTATTTGCAGTTTTATTTTTCTTCTCTCAATATATCACAATATTGATTGCAAATTATTCAAAAGTACTATGACTATAATAAGCAATAATCAAGTTAGAAAATATTTGTTATTGCTCAATGTAATCAATTGAACACTCAAAACAAATGTGATGGAACTGCTTGAACTGCTCAGGTTTGTGTTTAGAGTTTATCTTTGCTGAGCACACACACACAGAACTGCATTCCCAACAGCACAAGAAGCTGTCTTTACATCTGAGCATTAATTGTAAAAATCATACCAAGGGATAGAGCTAAATACCAGGATAGGGTCTCGAATTTGTAGGGCAAGACCATTCCATGTTACTTTATATAAAAAAAAAATGCAGCGTACACATCATTTAAAAAACTCAAGTATTGGTCACTTGATAGTCCTTTAGCCAAGCCTTCAGAGGCAGAGGAGTCAAAAAAATGTATTCACGAATTCAGGATAGATGCATTAACTAAGAGTATGCTGTATAACTACACACTAGTTGTAGAGAACTACAAATTACATACACTCATTTATGCAAACCAAGTACGTTACATCCATAAAAAAGTGAAGTAAGTTTGTAAATAACTAGGCTAAGAAATGCTAGTCTTCCTTGGATTGGTATCCCATGACCTTTTCTTCCCCCATGTTGCCATTAAAAAAAGAAAGAAATTGCCATTGAAAAAAAAGTAAGAAAAAAAATCGGAGACTGATAGCACTTAGCACTTTCACAACAGCCACAACCACATGTTTTACTGCAGTACCAAAGGACTTCCCTTCTACAGATAACAACTGCAAGTAAATCTCAGCCATTATCCTAAAGGCCAGACAGCTACCCATGAAGAATGGGCACTTCAGAAATCTCAAGAATCAGTTGCAGTTGTTTTTCCTGAATGTCTTCACATTGAGACATGCTACCTTTCACCATGACACCTGATCAGGTCTCAGTACAATTTGGGGTTCTAACAACAGTGGCCTACAGCCTAGAGTTTGCAGCTTAAAGGCTGGGAGGGAAGGTATACTCTTCATCACCTACATAGGCCTGGTGAAAAAAGTGTAAAGGCAATAGCTGATCCAGTACCCTTTCTAAGCACTGTGTGTAAACAAACATAAAATGTCGACTGTTTCAGAGCATCTATGGTAATAAATATCCAAAATGTGGGGGTTAACTTTAAAATTCTCCATTTATCTTACATTTGAGCTTTTATTTCTAAATAAAATTTCAATTGTCAACCCAAAATTCAACCTCATTCTCATCCCACTCCCAAAGTAGTGAGATTTTTAAACACTTATAATCAGAAGAGTAAGTATGTAAGCATGACAGATGTTTACTGCACAGATCTAATCTTCAGTTATTGAGTTAATTTTGACTCTATCAAAACACATGTTAGAAAAAGTGTGTTTGACTTTTTCAGCTCTCAGTCTGCTAAAGCTAAGATTGAGGCAGAGGAAATACAATCTTATATACTTAATAGACTTGATTGTTAACCAAGCTGCAGCTACAGAATGCCTGTTACTGCTGGAAAGGCACACAACAGACTTTGGTATCTCAGATTAACATACACCTGTCCAACAGCTGAACATTGTAAGTTACATAATAGGAAATCAGACAAATAAAACCTGTAAATCATTTGAGGTCTTCAACAGATTCCTCATTAACATCTACATTAAAAAAAAAAATCCAATTGCATTTTAAAACACTGCAAGCAGCCAAATCCCTGATCATGCAGAAGGACACTGTTCATATTTTTCATGGAGAGATAGTACATCTTATCTGTGTCTCAAATGAAGGATGAAAAGCGTGAGGGACAAACCCAAGAAAAATTGCTCCATATCACCACTCCCCAAATTAAAAGTGTAGCAGCAGCTTCTCTATTCCACCCTGCCATTACAATGTGTGAAATCAAACAGCAGCCAATATACTGGCTGTATGATTAAATACCTGCTCTCATAAAATTCCTAACAATATGTAAACATTAAAAGAGTAGTCGCTGGGCGATGACTCTGCCCCTTACGTTCCTCAGGGGGAAAAGAAGCCATTCTTTGGGTTTCTTCAGTATCTCACTGGCAATGTCAAAACCAGATTCCCAAGAAAAGCTTCTAAACAAGCAAGCTTCTAAAGTAAAGCTTCTAAACAAGCAAGCAGCATCCCTTTATGACTATTTGACAAGTGAGAATCAAGAGGATGTTGCTCAAATAGAAGGCAGAAGTGAGACAGAAATTATATACACATATGACAGAGAACAGAGGCAAAGCAGCAATTCTGTGATCGCTGAAACCAGTTTCCATGGAGTTACAGAAAGAGGTAGTTTGCTGTAAGAGGCTTGAAAACACCTTTGACAAGCACCGGGCTGACCACAGGAACAGCAACACTCAGACTAGCCTCCCACTGCTGGTCAGATGTAAAGTTTAGCAACCCATTCCTATCCCATCACAGATCAAACAAACATTTCCTGGCTCCTTCCACAATGGAGGGCAGAGATGAGAAGGGAAGAACATTCATTCTGTATTGAAAGCTATACTTCTGTGAGAAAAGAAAAAACACATACACTTTTTAAATGGCACTGCTGAGACTAAGGGCAGGCAGCAAAGCTACTGACTGTACTCACAGCACCAGGCAGCACTCCAAATCCTGGTTGCATCCAGGTGCTCCTTGTAAACACTGTAAAAACAGCTAAATAAATAGCTCCAAGCCAGCAGGTCATCTAGTCTGACCCAGGGAACAGAAGCCAGTGTGACACAGCCATTCTTTAATCAAATCTTTCCTTTGTTCAAGCCATTGAGGCTCAGCTAGAAAGTCCCCTGGAACCCAAGTTAGTGGTACACAACTGGCACACTGGCCTGATGGCTATTTATCTCAACTTTACATGGTGATGCCTCTGTTTTGGTTCACATGTCTTGCTGTAATGCTTAGACCATGCATCTTGTCACACTTTTTGCTACATTAAGAGTCACCTGATTATTGTCAGAAGCCTGCCTTGCCTTTAGAGGCAATTTCAGGGGAGCTATGAATCAGTCTGCATCTTGTGTTTAAGCCTCTGTGGGACTGCAGCCTCTTAAACAATTTTTGTCACTTTTTCTATTCTCCACTCATATTTAATTCTTCACAAATGGTGTTGTGCAAATATTCCCACCAGGGCTTTATGCAGCACCCACCTCCCTCAAGTCTACGCACCACTCAAGTAATGCTTGTTCCACAGGAATTTCACTAATCATATAACCAGGGAGAGAAATGATCTGAAGTTAAAGAATCTAAGTCATGATCAAGGGCATTCCCATCACACACACTGACACATATATTATTTTTAGTTCAGGAAAAGGGTCCCCAAGAGAGGCTTTTTGCTTCTGACATAGAATGTGACACTTTGAAGCTAAGAATGACCTTACATTGTCACTTTCCTTAAGTACGTCCACTCCCACTTTAAGAACCTGTTCTTTGCTATCTCACTAGTACTTCTTTGAAGAAATGCCATAAATAACCAAAGTTCTTACCTCCTTACCCACTCATGCTTTATCTTTAGCACAACATACAAATGAGAAACACAATGAAAGCCACAGGAAGAAAGCAAATGTTTAAGTAGCAAACCTGCAGAGCAGTACTCACAGAAAGCTACAGCTACCATCTTTTAGAGAAGGGATGTTTTTTAATAAAAAGAAGTGCCAGAACTACCTACAGTTTAAAAAGCAGATGCTTTATAAAGAGTTTTTTCAGTCTAGCAAGATAGACTCTGTTCTTCTGAAAGGAGAGGTGAATTCATTGAGAGCTTAGTATTGCTGGAATCTGAGCACTGAAAAATGGAATATCAGACAGCATCCAGGGAATGAAGGACATGTCCACACAGTACCTTGTTGCATTAAGAAGTGAGTTTGTAATTCTGCCCAGCATCATGCTACACTAGCCAATACAAAGGAGCAGACTTGGATCATGAAGTCACACCGCAAGCTGAAAGGGTTCCACGTATCCTTAGAAAAGGCTGCTTGTAGAACTTGTGAGAAAACAGAACTTTATATGTGCATTAGCATAGTGTGGAGTGAAACTACTGGTATGGACCATAATATAGATCACTCTTTCCAAGCAGACTTGTATGACAAGATGTGGGAATGCTCTGTAAGCTATCTGATAATGCAGAACTACTCTGATAGTCAGCTCCTCACTGATCCTGTCAAAAGACCACAGGTTTGACTGATGCACTCGTTTTAAGAGAAATCTCAGTGCTGCGTCATAACTGCACCAGGAACCAGATTTTAAGAACCCTAAACTCAAACTCTCCAGGGAGACTTGCCCTCAGACACTTGTACACACACTTGTGAGGAAAAGAAACCACAACTAGACAGTGGAAGGTGGCAGCAAATAGCAAGACATACCACAAAGTTCCACAAAACTACACCCCCAAGGCAGGATTAACATTATTCATGTTCATATTAATCTGTCTGAAACAGATCCCATTTTAAATCTCAGCAACCTTTTCTGAAAAACTGCTTGGGGGAAAACTATGAAGAATGCAAGTCTCCCTCAGCCCATGGCAACAAGCCCAATGGCACTAGGCAGCAAAAGAAAGTGTGCAGATTACCCACTAGTGCCTGTTGTTTATGAAGAACAGATCACAGCAGGTTAAGTGCCGCATGGAAAAGGAATGGTATTTATAGAAAATACAGCATAACAGCAAAAAGGCAAAAGTCTTGGGAACAGAAACTGGTTTTAGTCATGTTCAATTCTGCACAACAGTATGTGACCTCAGTTTTCTACAATTAATCAAATTACTTGTATCCAACAAACATTCTTATGTTGTGAATAACTCAAATTTTATCTGCCTGCTTATATTACTGTGGACTAAGTGTAAAGAGAGTTTGTCATTGGAAGTAATATTCCCCACACAGACTGAAATATAAAGACATAGCAATTCCAGAGGAATTAATCAGGTCTGCTTCCCCATTTACAGTCATCCCATCATGCCTGCAGTAGCACCACTTCTTCATGCTGCAAATTCATGTCACGTTTTTGGATGCTTAAGTAGCACTAAAAGGGAATTTGATAAGATCTTTGCAATACACATACTCAACAATAAGGGAGGCAGCACACGTCACATAGAAACAGTGAACTGACAAGTGTCAGCTCCTCTTGATGCAGTACACAAACCCCATTATACCTAGTCATGCATAGGAAAATTGGAAAACTGATTAGTTGAGCAACAGAATTGGTGGCAACACTGGTTTCGATCTAAATTTCACAGGCAACGAAAAACAGACAGATCATACAAGTGTTTTAAGACATTCATGATGTCTCTCTATGAAAGGGTTAAAATGCAAGCCAAACTAAGGCCTTTGCCTTTAGGCCCTTCTCCCTTGTTACCACATCTGTGGTAGATCCAACCCTGCAGGGAAGCAGGAGGAAGTAAGGTGAGCATGGTCCTCCTCCTGCAGCGGCTGCCCATGTGGCGCATGGTCCTGCTCACACAGCAGCAGAGGAGCTGTGTTTTCATCACCATTCTACAGCTCCATCCAATCTGCAGTGGATCCAGCCCCAGATTCAGTATTGAACTGGGTACAATTCCAGGAGCTAGAAAGGGCAAACTTGAGCTGCTTTCAGAGGAATAGCCCCACTTTCAGTGTTTACCCACAGTGATTACAATTTAGTTTCTAATAAGGATAATTATGATGAACTACAAAAGCAATAGTTCAAGCTAGTTAAGGCCAAGCAAGTTCTCTGAACATAGTTACTACTACCAAATCCTTCCACATCTGTACTGCTCTTGTTTTTCAGCCCTACAAAAACGTCAAGATTTTCCAACAATTAATTAATTATTTAGTTTTAAAAATCAGACTCTTTCGAAGTCTGATGGCAAGGACAACGACATGGGCCTGCACACCTACTGTGTTCAGTAGGCTCAACAAGATGACCTGAAAGCAAGTCATCTACATCTTGAATGAGTGCTGTAACAATTCAGACATTTGATATTCTAAATACATGCATGCATCTTTGTTTCCTCTCTGATCGGAATTTTCCTTCTACATAGAACTCCCTTTCACAATAACTGTTACACAGAAAGGGGGAAGCTGTTGAAAAGTCTCCCTAGCCAACTTTACATACAGAGTATATACCCTGAAACAAGTGCATCTGCTTAGACTCTTGTTGGGATGGGGATTCCACATTGAAGTGCACAGTGGGTATTTTTCCTAGAAACTTCATTGAGAGATGCTGTTCTGTTGCAGACTTCCCAACTGAGATTTTGGAGTCTAGATGGAGCAACACTCTGGGTACTGAACCAGAATAAACTAACAACAGTCCAGAGCTGACTTCTGCAAGGCTTCAGGGACTTCACAAGAACACAGCCTCCCTGTAAAGTAGAACCCAGGAGCATCAATTCTCTGCACAACAGATGCCGTATCAAAAATACTTCCACCAGATGAGATCTATTCAGGAGTTGCTGTTTAGATTGTTCACCAAAATTCTAGCTTTTATACATCTTTTTTAAAATCAAAATTTAATTAATTTTTACCAGAAGGTAAAGGAAATACTTGTCTCAAATGCAGGTTGAAACTAGTTACCTTCCTTGGACATTATTTTTCACTTCTACCTTATGCAGGGACAATTACTTTAAATGCTGCAATATAACTGATGAAGCTGGTTCATGAGGTATGTGGAACATAGGGTATTTTTATGAACCAAGGAATTATATGCATTTCAGTTAATTCCAGATACAAAGAGATCAGAGGCTTCTTTCATCATGCCAGGTAAAACAAAAGCACTTTAGTGTTCACAGATAGAACTGAACGGAGGAAGAATGTGGAATATCCCTTGGCTGCCAACTGACACCACACAATTTTTGTAAGCAGTCTCATGCTGCCCCTCAACTGGCAACCAACACTGGCTAAGGAATGTGCCAAAGTAAAGTCCAACAACTTCTCCACAATCCAGACACTGGTACCAACCTTCAAAATAAACCTGCCTGAAACAAAGCTTTATCAACTATACTATCAGTCCAGCTAATAAGGATAAAAAAATTCACCTTCTTTCCTCTCCAAGACGTTGATGGACAGGTGATAAACATTTCAAAGTTTGCTTTCCTTACCCCTTTTTTCTTGAACTATGAAGCTTAACATGGAACATTTTGCTCCATGTTGGCCCTACTGTGCTAGCTTTTATAAGCACTAGCCTCCAGTGCCAACACAATCTGAGAAGCTCTACACAAAATCATATTTCAACAATTGAAAGCACAGTTGAACTGCAAGAAACTGCAGCCATCTTCTCTTATCCCGACCTTCCCATGATGGTCCACACAGTACAGAAATATAATGCTACTCTAAAGAAGCATGCAAAGTTTGCAGGATGAATACAACTTTTTGTATTCAAAAAAACAAAAACAAAACAATACCCCTCCCACATACCAAATAACGGGAGGGTAAGGCTGAGGAGAGGAATAAAACTTTTTGTGGGTTATCACCAAAAAAAAAAAAAAAAAAAAAAAATCTTTCCTCTCCTATTCCCCCCAGGCATCGCAAAATGTTTGAACCAAATCCAAAGTGCTCTGCCTTCCTCATCTTTTTAAAGCCAATATTGATTCTGTTTTGGAATTTCTTTTACCTTCAGAAGACCTTGCAAACAATCAATGTACCCTAAAATTTCTCCAAGAAAGACGGCATCTAGAGCAGTATTAGATGTATGGAAGGTTAGGAAAAAAAACATACTGTGGTTTACTTAAATCCACAAAGTAGAGGTCACAAGGTTGCAGGTTTTTGGCTTTTTAGATGCACGCAAAACTGAGCGGACAGCATGAAACTGTGTCAGGAAACTCTGCATGAGCCATTTTTAACAACCAGTTCAGTCAGCACTAGGACATTACTCAATATGCTAGTGGTAACAGAACCAGGTATCTCTTCCTTTCTACCCTGCTTTGGCAAACTTCGGCAACTCAACAGTGAAGAAATAAAAACCCAAACAAAGCAGTCTCATCTCCTCTCTGCCCGTCCTCCAAATCACTACAGGACACAGAGTACAAGAAGTACCTTGCAGAAGCAACAGGCTGAATAGACTGCTTTTTTTCCTGGGATCAATGAAGCAGAGGTAATAGCAGAATAAGCTGCATCCACTCTGCCCTGTGTAAGCCACAGCTCTCTTTACAGCTCCTCTTCATGGAAAAATTGACCTCCCCTGCAACTGTTTTTCTTTCTATGCAATGCTGAAGATTACTGCCATTTGTTTCTGTACTACACTGGAGCTGATGCTATTGCATATGTGTATGTCTTTTAAAGTACTGTGACTGAATCAAAATTTACATTTGGATAAAGAAATTCCCAGCTTTCAAATTTTTACCCAAGTAACTGAGTCAGAGTGTGCACCCACTCTGCTATCACTTGGCTCATGCCTTAACACTCAATCTCCCACAGACACCTGAAGCCTGGCTGAATGAAGCAAATAGAAATTTTACCTGCATGAATGATCCATCCTCATTGCATTCTGGGATGAAGACTGCTTCCTGGGGCTTCTTTGCCTGTTCCAATGCTTGAGCTCTCTCTGATCGGCACTTGCTTTGGCCAGCATCTACAAAGAGAAAAGCAAAACTCAGTTACATTGCAATATGGCCTCTCCAAAAGCCACCCCATGACCCATGCAGCTGCAAGAGAAAAAAGCCTCAAAACAAATAAATATAAAGCATAAAAAACCATTACCCACCCATTCACAAGGTAGATATGGAGTTACCACTCATGATCTTAAAGACAAATATGAACCTAAACAATCAAACTACAAGCCAGTTAATTAAGAGCTGCCTTATTTCCTAGTCATTAGTTTTCATGGTCATCTAAAGATCCTGGAAGCTTCTTTCAACCAGCACTGGAGCACAATGTCCACACAATGAAAGGCCATTAACATTAACAGCCTGAAACTGGATGGCTAAGTAGCAACCAAATAATTCAGGCTGAGCAGTGAGCTATGTGAAAAGATGTGATGACCTCCTCTTCTCTGAGCAACTCTCCCAGGAAAATACTAAAATAGCCAGTCATCCATATGAACTTCCACCTTTGTGTGGTTCAGATGAGGCAGATATGCCATTTCCTGCGCTTTCCTGAAACTCAGCCTTTACCTCTAGTCCCAGTGCTTACAGCCAGGTGTGCATTACAACTTTCTCATATCAATTACTCACTTCAGAGACAAGAAAAAAACTTGGTCTGCAAGCAGAGTTTGAAGGGGTTAAGATCTCAGCTCTTACTTCAGATGATGGCGAAGTGTAGCATAGCCTTAACCCCTTCCAGGTTGAGCTCACTGTTACAGAGTATACCCAGGTAAGTTTAATGACTGATGAGTCAAAGAGGAAAGTTCTGCCCTGCAGAGATCCAGATTGACTTGGTGTTTACATTTAAAAACATCAGGTCTAACAATACAGCTGTTCAGCCTAGGAAGAGAAGGAAAACAGTGAACATCTGTTTCCGTGGCACTCTGACACCAGACCTAGCACCTTCTTTCTTCTCCCATGAATCCACTCACTAAAGATTTTCAGAAACTTCAAGCAGCACCACACAGAGTGAGCAAGTTTCAATCCCCATTGTACCAGGCATGGACATCATATTGGTTAACAAAAAATTCCACTGAATCCCCAAAGATCACATTCTGTTTCATAGATCATATGAACTTTGACAACAGAATCACTAATACCAGCATTAAATTAGAAAGTCAGTCTGGATTCTTAGAGCAATTGAATTCACATTGTGTGGCAATAGAAGTAACTTCCATCTAGGCATCTCTAGACACAGAAATCAATGACAATGCTGTCAATAGTTTTGATGAAGACAGACCAAAGCTTTCAGGCCGAGTACTTTATTAATACAACTGATGACTCGAGAGATTAAGTTCCCAGTTTGCCAACACAGTTTTGTTTTAAGCATATCTGTTATTACTTCCCAGGAAGGATTTCACAAGGCTTCTGAAAGTATGGAAATCCAACCATTCTCTTTGGAAGAAGAATGATTCATAGCAATAGTATACAGTACAGATGCCAGCTGCTTAGGCACTGAGTTAGAAAGCAACAGTACCTGTTTCAATTCTGCCAATGATTACTCAGTGATTACAAGCTGGTCACCTCACCTCCGTGTGACCTCATGTCACTTCTGATCCTATGTCACTTATCTTTAGACTAATTTGTTTGTTGGGTGTTTGCACAATATCAAGTCACAAGAAGCTTTGATCTCTGGTGGGCCTATTATGCACCTGTATAAAGAGTGAAATTGTTACAGAATAAAAAAGATTTGAATAAAGTTTGCAGGGTTTTTTTTTCTAGTTATCCATAAGCTTTGACATGGAATTTCCTTTTTTGCCTGCTTGCCAACATGACCAGAAGATCAGACCTTGTTTACACACCTCCAGAGGAGGACAGTCCTCCCAACTGATCCTTCCAAACATGTGCTCATTCCTTCAGCTGAAAAGGAAGCACTGGCAATGCTTTTAACTGGAACACCTATCACCTGCAGATCTTCTGTTCAAGCTTAAGAGTCTAAATCCTGCTTGGCATGACAGAGGACATTACTACAAAACCAGATGGTGTGCCTGCACTTTGTTTCATAGCTGCTTGACTGAAAACACTTTCAATTTCGGCTTCACAGGAGACAACTAAGTAGCAAAAAAAAAAAAAATCAGCACAGATGAGGGAGATATGCACTTGCAAGGAAAAAAACAAGTGTGAATTTCTTACGTGACAATCAAACCACAAGTTCCCAAATGAAAGTGTTTTCTAGCCTCTCTATATGAGGATACAAGACTGCAGACAGTCATTTCTGGTTCCTCTCCTGAACACAAAACAGATGCATAAAGCACTTCCACATAGCATCTGCTTTAGTGCTGGCACACTCACAACTACACAACTGAAACTGGATGCTTCAGCACAGAGCTGGTAGAAACAAACATTTTGTGATATGCCCTGCAGTAATAAATACATGAGAAGCCCAGGCAGAAGGGAAACGAACCCAGATCTTTGTCCAATTTGTCTAATGAACAAAGAAACATGCACAAGATCAAACCCTCACTTTAAGAAGATAATATAAACACATTACTGCTACGGCTACCATGTCCCTCCCAGCAATTTTAACTGGTCTTTACAGACTGAACTCCCTACTCCCACCCAGCAGAGCACACTTCACAGCACACCACCATTACACCACAGTGTTTGAGAGCGCATCATTGTTGCAGCATCTTTTGCACTTCATTTGTTGGCTCAAGTGGTGACTTCACAAATTGCTGCTGAAGTCCAGAGAAAACAGAGTTTTTCTCCTGTTCATGAACACTCAGGAATGATTACTTCTACCATCCTCCCTCACTGACTTCCAAAGGTCATGCCAGTCCTTTTACAGCCTTGATTTGGAACAAACACTTACATACCACGCTGGGTGGAAAGGTGCGTGCATATTGCAATCTTTTTTGTCAGTCTTCCACAGATCAGTTCCAGCAAAAACAGTGCCTTTAAGATCAACATTTACCAGTTTGTTTTTAAAAGGACTGTCAATCCTTCTCTTCCTCACTCCACAGGCTGGTATTTTTATAATGTTTGCATCAACATGTGATTTCAGTGGGATGACTTCACCTTGCTATTTTTTGCTTTGTTAATTAGAAAATGTGAAGTATTACATAAGTGCCAAGTGTTTAAAAAGTAGCTGTCAAATAGCTCACCCCAAATAAGACGTATTACAAATTTTACTGAAGCCTGATCTTAGGATTGTAGGTTCATATACACTATTCTGCATTTTGACTGCTTACCCAAGTGTTTCAGCACTTTCTTCCCTGTTTTTAGAAATGTTCTCTGGAATATCAAACACCATGTTTATAAATGAGAATGGCATTAATGCATTCCAATTTCATGGTTCAAGCAGACTAAACTGGACACTTTTCCCTCCATTACATTAGGTGAAAAACCAAAACAGCATAATTTCTTTTGAAAGCAGATCTGCTTAATTTTACTTTAAATATCTTCAAACTTGGGACAGATTTACTGTAGCTCAGAAAGCTGTCCTTTAAAGAAAATTAATTCTCAAACTGGCAGCTGGCAACCAGGAGATTGTTAACTACAAGTGATGTTTTTGACATCCCTGGCCTAATGGGCACAATGCAGGTGCACATAATTTTGGATTTTGCAATGAAATTGGCTAGTTCCCATGGCTGATCTTATCTGTGAATAGTTTATTCAAACAAGACCACCATGGCCCTCGTAATATACACACTGCACTCCTGAAGAGGCTCCAAGAATTCCAGCATCCTCTCTTCAGCAGGCAGAGGCAGTATTGACACCAAACATCATGGTATAAAGACCCCAAGCTCTCCTAATGCAACGTAAAACTTCTCCAGGATTCACATAACATTAACAGCAAATCAATAGAATGCAACCACTGAAATCTATTAAAGCTAATTAATTTTAATTCTCCTTTGTTTGTATCCAAAGTTCAAATAGCAAAAATTGATCCAAGCAGCTTTTTAACTATTTTCAGTTCCATTAGGTAACTGTCTCACATATAGGCCAGGTCTCCATCAGACAAGAAGCAGTTCAGCTACACTAAAGTCAGCAGATTCATACCCATTTACTCAATTATCTGTGTATTTGCATAAAACAGGCAAAAAGAGATCTCAGCAAACTACAAAAACATGCTTATCTATTGTACAGGATATCTATCATTATTCACTCTTCTCACTGCTTTCCACTTCCTTTGGTCAAGTCCTACACCTGGCATCTCAAACTTCTTTCACCCACAGAGAATGGTTCAGGTTGGTAGGGACCACTTCCTGCTAACGCAGGGTCCCTTGGAGCAAGCTGCTCAGGACTGAGTAAATCTTTTTGGGCAGCTGTTCCAGTCTTCAGTTACCTTCACAGTAAAAATGTTCTCCCTCATGTTCAAGTGGAACTACCTGTATTCCAGTTTCTGCCCCTTGACTCTTGTCCTATTGCTTGGCACTACCGAAATACCTGGATCCATCCTGTGACACCCTCCTTTCAAGATACTTATATACATTGATGAGGTCCCCTCTCAGTCATACCTTCTCCAGGATAAATAGGCCCAGCTCCCTCAGTGTTTCCTCACAAGTGAGGTGCTTCAGTTCGCTCATTATCTTTGTCACCTTCTGCTGGACCCCCTCCAGAATCTCCAGGTCTTTCTGGTACTGAGGAGCCCAGAACTGCACACAGGCCTCCAGAAGTGGCCTCACCAACGCTGAGTAGAGGGGCAGAATCACCTTCCTTGACCTGCTGGCAATGCTCTTCCTGATACACCCCAGGATATCATTGTCCTTCTTGGCTACAAGAGCACTGTGGCTCATGGACATCTTGTTGTCCATCAAGACCCCCAGGCCCTTCTCTACAGAGCTGCTTTCCAGCAGGTCTTCCCCCAGCCTGTACTGATGCAGGAGGTTACTCCTTCCCAGGTGCAGGACGCCCATACTCTGTTGATTTTCAATAAGGTTCCACTGTCATCATCCCCCCAACCCTCAGATCTTTCTGAAGAGTTTCACAGCTCTCCCAGCTTTGAATTATCAACAAACTTGCTGAAGAGGCATCTGTCCCTTCATCCAAGTCGCTGACGAACAAGTTAAATGATAATGGACCCAATATTGAACCTTGTCAGACACCACCAGTGACAGGCCTCCAACCACAACTGTGCCACTGACCCCAATCCCCTGAGACCTGTCATTCACACAGCTCTCAAACCACCTCGCTGTCCACATGTCCAGTCTGCATTCCCTGAGCTTTCCTGCGAGGATATCATGGGAGAGAGTATCAAAAGCCTTCCCGAAGGCCAGGTTAACAACACCCACTACTCTTCCCTCATCTATCCAGCCAGTTGTCCCATCATAGAAGGCAATCTGGTTGGTTAAGCATGACTTCCCCACCCACAGAGACTGCTCCTGATCACCTTCTTGTCTTCCTTTCACATCAATGCACTTTGTTCCTTTTCTGATATTCACACTGCATTTCTACTCCAGAGTTCCCTAATTTATTCAGAACATGCCTAGATTTGCAAAGTGATTGAAAGTGACATTTTAGATTTTACTAACTGCTGCCAAAGAAGGACATTCTTATTCACAGTCAAGGGAGAATAAAGCAAGTTTCAAGACAAAACACATGGATCTAGTGAACAAAGTGGTTTCAAAACATCATCTCATGTCCAATGAAAATAGTAGGTAGAGAAGATTATCTTCAAATAACCCATCAGTCAGAAGACCTGCCTTTCTGGCACATTAGTCAAAAGCTGTGCTCATTTCCTGTGTCCCAGGAGAAAGGCTGAAGGTCCTGTTACAATCTCCACCAGAAACTTACAGATAGGTTCACTCTACACAGTGACTTATGATCTAAGAACAAACTCTGTACCAGCAGACTTATTAATCTAACTAATAAATCTAAAGAGAATTTTTAGAACATTCCCACATTGTAATTAAACAAGCCAAAGAAGTTCCTAGAAATCGACCAGTTAACACAGAACTTAAATGTGTTCTAAGCCACAGATACATACCAATAAGACAATCACTGCATAAATGACTCTTGGCAAGCTGTCAAGATTAACAAGTATTTGTCCTCCACTCCTGCGAAGTTGTGAGGTATAACTCTTATTTAACATCAGATATTACGACGCCTCCTGAGAAAAGATCCAGGTAGCATTGCTTGGCTGTGTATTTTAGACACAGCTATACCATCTGGAACTATTCCCTAGAATCTCATCAGTGAGGCTCCATTTGTCAGGGATGTCATAATTTGATCATTTTAAGCTACTCCTGACTTTTAACCCTTTGTGATGTGTGAGGGTTTGGAGGGAGTTCAGATAATTTAGCACTGAAGGAATTTCATTGAAAAGCACATGAGGAAGCTAGCAACAAACAAGAGCTCAATAAGGGTTATAGCTCTCAAAGGGCTGGCAAGATTTCGTCTTTAAAGGTCCTTAGTTTCTTGAGAGAGAACAGAGCATTAAGTTGAATCAAAAAGGTTCTGTTCTCACTATGGAAACCATTCTGTTTTCCTTGGCACAAGCACAGTTAAAGTCATCAGCATATACACTGGAAGCCTATGGTAATCCGGGCTGCAGAACTATGCCTTGCTGTCCACAATATACTTTCTCTTTTATTTATTTTAGTCGCCTGTTGTTTTTCCCCCTTCACAGAGTGAAGTGCAAGTTAAAACTTCTCATTCCAAAAGGATGAGTTCTTGGGTACAGTATCTATCACAACTGTATGTGACAGAGCTCGATGGCCCATGGGATCCCTAACAGTTTCATGGGAGGTCTCTGCAGAGCATCTGTCATGCAGGAGGAGTGAAGGCTGTTCGGGGTATACCCGGTGTCCTGCTGCAGTACAAGGTGCTCAAACACTGTCGGCAATACGTTCCTTTTTGCAAGTACACAATACAGACCTGGCAAACAGCCTGTAGTTCAGCACAGCTGTCTCACAACTGCCCAGATTTGCCAACAACTGTGATCTTTGTGCACTAAAGGTCATGTTCCTAATGCAGCTAGAAAAACAAAATACCTTTCAACAGTAGCACATATGGAAATTACCAGCTAGGTTAAATTTGCATGTGATAGTTGAAAGAGTATTCCTACTTCACAGGGATTGGCAGGAATGTCAGTGGGTTAAAAGCAAGACTTGAAGTTTACAAACACTCCCAGGTTGTTATCGTACCACAGGGTAAGAGGAAAAAGGAAAAGAGAACACAAGTTAGCTTCAATTAAACATTTTAGTTGCATCAGAGAGCAGAAAGAAAGTGTACTTTACCTGTGCTCAAGACAAAAAAGTCTCGGTTACTTCTTTGGGACTCTAGAATCACAACATGCAGTAGACCATGTAGTTTGGGAAGCATATTTTGTCAGCTTCCAGAAACAGACAGTTTAGTACACAGATGTACCGCACTTCAGATGTCATGTTTTAAGCAACCAAATAGTGCCAGTTAATATGCCAGTATCAGCTACGGAGCTGCTTATCTAAGATACTCTGCTCAAGGGATAAAAGCAAACACAGGACTCTCACCATACTGCTTCTTATTGTGATACTCAAAAATGCATCACTTGCAAGAACAATCCAAGTGCTTCTTAAGCTCTGCGAAGAAACATTCTGGGTTTCCACTATTTAGAAAGACGCCTGATTCAAAGGCCTCTTCTATGCTTTGGGAGAAGCTGCCATAAATCAACCCAGCAGCAGTGAAAAACAAACAAACAAACAAATCATACAAGTAATTTTTTTCCAATGAGAAACTGTTTAAAAGAGAGCAGTATTTGAAGTCAGGCTCATAATTCACCTAAACTATAAAGTCTGTCAATACACTGAAATGGATTTCCATTTCATATCAAGCAATTCTAACAAAGATACGTTTTTTACTAAAGCAAAAAAAGCCTTTATAAATAAATGCCAGGCTTAAATGAATTATTTTTGTTCTGTCACATGGATTTTAATGAGTTTCTCCTGTCACTTTAATCTACTGCCAAAAACACCTGTGCCATCTGCCCTCTGAGCCAATTGAGCCTTCAGAAAATGGATTACTTTACTTTTCACTTCACTGCAAAGGTAAACCATTTGTGTGACAAGACACCAACAATCCTTTAAAAAGTTTCAACTTCATCTTTAGACTATGCCAAAGAGCTGAATTGAGAGACAGTATTCGCACTTCTAAGTAGATGTGTAACAGCGAACGGGAAAAAAAGAGCCATGTAAAGCCTTGCATGCACTGTCTTCTTAATTAGCTCAGCACAGAAAGTCTGTGTATGTCTGAAAAGGGACTAGACATCTAGTGTACATCATATTCTTTCCCATTCCAAATTCCTGTCAGTTAAAGGGTCAAAGGTGTCTTGATTCCTCTTCAGCACAGGCAGCAAGAAGAAGTCTCCTTTCAGGATTTGGTTTTGAATTTCCACGGGGCCAGTTGTTTCTCTCTGCAGACATATATTTCAGCCCTTTTTCAGGGGCTGTGGCTGTGATGTCTGTGGCTCCTTTGCCTTCTTTCACCAATAATTCAGTCAGCTCATACTCTACTGCCTAAACCGAGACTCAGATACCCATGCTTGCAAGAATGCACAATTCCAAATCAGATTACTCTCAGAGCACGGTACTAAACTCAAAGGTCTAAGGATTCTGTTTCTTACGGGGTAGGCCTCCCACTTCTCCTCTCAGAGGCATTTGAATTCCACCTACCTTTGCAGCGGCCACGATGCGTCACGCTCAGACTCGGCTCACGGCACTTAGCTCTCTGGTAGTCGCACATCGACTCGTACGTCCTGCCGTCAGAGGCACACAGGGCTTTGGACTGGGACCGGGAGCAATGCAGGTTACACTGCGGGTCTCTGTCACGGTCGCTTATTAAAAACTGAAGGAAGTGACAAAAGGAGGGAGAAAAAAAAACACAGTGGGTTTGTTTGGTTTCCCAAAACTGAGCATGGTGTATTTTTTTTCTTTATGACAATAACAATATGACTATAATGCATTTTAAGCTGCCTAACAAAGCTGACTTCGCCTGAAGGGAACTTTAAATGAAACACGTACATCTTTTAAAAAAATTAACGGTCTTTGCCATTTCATTCTCTTTAATAAAATGGAAATATTACTCACTCTGCCTCACCTCTAAAAAAGTAAGATGTGCAAAGCCAAACACAACCCACACGGGAAGGGCAATACTGAGTCACAACAGCCTAGCTTGCCCAGTGCTGTGCCACAAACAGTATCTGGTACTAGACAATTTTAGTCAGAGACACAAAAAATGTATCACCAAAGACAGAGGAATACAAATAAACTATCAAGCTTGGCCTTGGTAGTTGAACCATGCATGTGACCAGTTTTATATCACCAGTGATGTTTTTGAAAGCACTCTTTATATCATCTGTAAATACCACCTGCAAGAGCATATCTGCACACTCCCAAAGTCACCTTTTGTTCCTTCCTGATGGCACCCAGCACAGCTGGCAACGGCACTCCATGCATCCCACAATCTAATTGCACACTATGCAAAAACCTATTTCTTTTCAGAAGTTTGAATTTATATCATCTTTCTGCATACCCCTTCTTCCTGAGCATTCCATTATGATGCAACCCATTTCGTACAGATGTGGCACTCCTTGTCAGTCTTCTGTAGTTCGAATAATCCCAACCTTCCAATTTCTCACCCAGACCACTTCGCTCCATATCATGATCACTACTGTTATCCTTGGCATTCGGTCTTATTTTTGGTGATGGGGAAACCACAATGCACATGAGTCCCCATCTTCTGTCTGTTCATTCCCTGCAAATCCTAACATCTGGAAGTAGTTTATTGCTGTACCCTCAACTCTACTCTGAGCTGCCTATAGGGACACCCAGGTCACTTTCCCAAGTTCATATTGTTTTCCTGTGGGTCCACTGACGGTCATCTTTCCATAACCACTTGCAGAGATTTTTGGCAAGTCATGATAGTAGCAGCCTTTTCTCTTCCCATACTACCCCACTCAGTGGTTCGTCAGAATTTAAATTACTACCCAAACCCAATCACCTGCTCACAGGAAGATTTCAGAGGACTCTCCAAACAAGTTCCATGAGGATTAAGCAAAGAAAAGGCAAGTTAAACCTGCCTTGCACTTCCCAGTCCCTACCTCTCATTTCTACAGCCCCTTGCAAGCCTGGGGGCACCAGAGCTGCTCTCTAACACACTCATACCCCAGCTCGCTGTCAAAGCAGTTCTGAGCTCAGCAGTTCAGAGCTGGCTGGCAAATGGGCACTGACTGACACCCTGCCTGTATGCACAAAGCCACAGCTCTCCAAGTGTGTTGATAGCTGGATGCCTTACAGGGAAGTGTGACTCACTGCCATAATCACCTTGGTGTTACAGTTTCCTACAAAGCTGTCTACTCTATGCTTTGAGGTTAAAGCTGTTGAAAAAACATTGCCTGAAGCCTAGTTTGGGTTGGTTTTTAACCACTCCGAGAACACGAATCTCTGAAATTTGGTTGTTGGTGGGTTTTTTCATTACAAAAAAAATCTTTTCTCCCTAGTTAAATGAAAAACAATTGAGAAGTTTCATATTTTCATACTGTACTGCTGGATCTTTTGAAGACCAATGCATTACTAAACCCCCCATATAAACAAGACAGCTGGGAAAAGCAAGCAAGGTTGGCATTCATTTTACTTTTGGTGGGGCAAACTTTTTTTAAGATCTCATCTGCCACAGACTTGACATATTTGTTACAGCACAGTGTTTTTGAAATGTTTTTGTTCCTTTTCTGCAACACATTCTATAACCTGGCAACACCTGCTCCAAATGGGAAATTGGAAAATTTAAACCTGAAGGCAATTTTAAATTGTTTATAGAGACTTGGACTAGACTATAAAAACACTGTAAAGCTGGACCAGATTTTTTTCTTTTCAGTGGTTGGACTATCACAACTTAACTTGGAATTGCTCTGGCTACAGTAGTGTCTTTCTGTCACCCCCAAAATGCAAAGATTGGTAGTGACTGTAAACATACAGCAAAAAGCAAAAGACTGAAGATGCTGAAGCATCCTCCCAGCATGCGATGTCAGACACTGAAAGACTCACAAGGCTTTTCAGGTTTCTGTATGTATAAACAGACTTTCAAAGCAGAGCTGCCTGATAGGACAGTATGGTGCACATGCAGCAGTTAAATATTCAGTTCAACACAGAAGCCATTCTGGTTTAGAAGGAACACACAGATCTCCTATTTATCACAACTGTAGACTCAAGCTACTGGCATGAAACATTTTGCAAATTCCTTGTCAGAAGCTGAGTTCCAAAGGTATGAGTTATCCAGACGTTCAACAAAAAATCTAGAATACTGGTTTCTCAGCATCAAACCATATTACCAACTTACTGAAAGTCGTCTTGTATCATGACAACTCACTTAAGCCTTCTGCAGCCTGTACCAAAATACTTAGTATAGAGTGGGCTCATACATCAAGAACACCTCTTCCTCATTCTAAAGAATAAAAAGCTCTTCTCAAGGCTGACAAACAAGTTAAACCTAAGGCTGTGGAAGAGTTTTCCTCAGGTGCCTCCTTGCAGACAGAGAAACAACTCGACATTGATTAATTATAAAGGCCTGAGGAAACATGCAGAGCACCCCAATGCAGTCTGTGAAGTTCTTGCCTACCCAAATTAAGCCAAGAACCACGTTATTAGAAAAAAAAATTTAAAAAAAAAAATCAAAAGCCTTTTTAGCATTTGTAATTTCGATTACAGTAGGGCGCCCACACAGCATGTTCGGTGCTTTCCAGACACTGAAGATGCCACACCTGCCTTGCCAAAAAAGTTTATGGTTTACGTAGTTGCACAAGATGGTGCTTGTTTTGTTCAGGTAGATTGTAACTGTGTAAGTCTGCATTAAATTCAAGAAGGATCCAGGATCACACCTGTCTGATCAGAGCTCTTCTCACGCAAGCAAACCGTGCTGCCAGAAAGGCCAGCAGTATCTCCAGGAGATCCAAAGGGCTTCAAAAACTCCCCCTAAGTGTAGGGTGCCTGCTCCGCTGTAGCTCACAGCCCATATCTTTGCTCAGCAGACCTGATAGCATTCAGGTATAAATTGGTTGTTCTTTGTCCCCTTTCTAGCAGGTAAGCATTCATGCTACAGAAGTGATGGTCAATACAGACCACCCACAGACATTTAATATACTAAATGTTTTGAGTGTACATCCCCTCCCACCCAGCACAAAAAGTCTTCCTTTGGCATTTTGCCATTCTGAGAGCATGACCTCCTCTGTAACCACCTCAGCTGCATGAAGGAAAAGAATGGATGAATGCTAAATGGTTGTCATGCCCTTGGTTCTGTAATTTTAACACCTAGGACCACAATCCACATGCAGTCAGTTCTATTTTTATTTTATAATTCCCACTTTGAGCAAAGGCACTGCTTTCCCAAGGGCACTGAGCTGCCACATAAGAGCCCCTTTGGTCACTGCTGGACATACTGCTAAGCTGGGCTGTGAGCAACGTGCCCTAATGCCTGGTAACCACTCTCCCCAGACACAGCCAAGACAGGAATGTGACTCTCTGGTCCTTCCAGGGGAAGAGCAGCAAGATAAATATTCTGCCTTTAATACCAAATGTCCTATGATGACCTTCGAAGCTCAAATCAAAGCCTGATGTCCCAACAGCTCCAGGATGCACACACAAACAGACTTTGCAAACAACAGAATCACTACTCACAGAGCAGCACTTGATGCTCTACACAGACACACAATGCAAGCAAACCTGGAGTCAGGGAAAAAGCAAACCTGCAAACATCTGCAGCACCAGCAGGTTTCATCCAAGCTTCATCTAGAAAGAAGAGGAAAATTATTATCTTAGCTCTGAAATTTCTCAAAGCTTCTTTTTGATTTCTGTGTTTCCATTTGTTTCAGAACAGTCTACATCCAAAGCAAACGGGATTGGAGACAGCTTATCAGTTCTTTATCTCCTCTCTTTTCCTTCATGAGAAGAAAGCTATTAAAAGTAGAACAAAAAGGAAAACAAACAAACTGCCACAAACACAAACCCCCAGCTAAGAAAGAAAAACAACAACAAGCAAAAAAACCGAACAAACCCCCTTCCAAAACTAGAAGGAATAATCTATTTTACAGGAAAAAGTTAAAATTGACCAGACTGCAAATGGAATCCATTGAATATAGACTCAACACTACGATAAGTAACACTAGTATTAAGCAACAATATTTGTATTTACATAACATTTATTTACACTAAGGGAGTCTGCACAGTGCCTATTCCAGCCAGTTTAAGTCCCTGCCCTAAAGAGTTTCCAGTTCAATGCAGCTCTCAGAGCATCTTTTTATGTCAAATATTCTATCTGTATAAGGACACAAACCTCCTCCCTTTAGCAAATACATTTACACAGGTGTTTGCAGAAACCACTTCCCAAACTGCTTTCTGCTTCTTCAGACTTGAAAGAAAAAGGAAAGATAAGAGGTCAGAATGAAGTTAACTTTGCCAACAAAGCATATCTGTTCTTTTTCTCCACACCTCAACACCACTGCTGACAAACAACAAACACTGATTAAAGGGTTTTTAATGCCTGTGAAGGAAAGCAGACTCCCTGCAGCTGCACAGCAGCTGGGAACACTTGTGTTATTTAGCAGAAAAAGGTCTGACCCCACAAGTGAAAATGAGCTTGGTGGTCACTCATTCTATTCACCATCTGGGTACATTATAAGCACAAACAGAACAGCACAGCCTTTTGTGATGGAGGTAACGAGAAATGGCCAAGGCATTGTAGTACCACAGTAACATGCCTTAGCAAGGCTTCAGGGAAAAGAGGGAGCAAGGGACGCAAATGACATGAACGTGAGAAAGTGGAAATCTATTGAGAAACAAATCTAGAGTTCACTACAGATCAAAACAGAGCTGCCTCTGCTGTTTAGCAGCTTCACTTCAGATTAGTACTGCAGAGTGCTGCTGCCTAACAAAACGGAGATAGACAAAAGAGCACTTGCAATATTTTACTGCTGTTTTGGCAGATTTCAAGTTTGAAGACCCTCAGAACATGTTCTGGGAAAGTGTGATTCATCTAGGTATATTCACATGGCGCAGATCACCCACTCATTAGTCAGTATACTCAGACTGGCCTGACTTAAGTACAAATGAGCAAGTCCTTCCCAGAGAGAACTCCCCAGGAAAACCATACCATTTTACACATTAAGGGAGACTATAAACTTCTCGACATTTTTGTTGCTGTTGGAAAGAATCATTTCACATTTTTATGCCTTGGTTTCAGGCTCCAAACTGGTGCAACCAGCCATTCTGGAGGCACAACTGGAGCCAAATTCCAGTTTTAATCATGGCTAGACTCTCAGCCTCATGGCAGGTTGCCTGCAGGGCACAAGCACTTCAATTTCAACCACTGGTTTTGGACTTCAGCCAAGCTTCCTGCCATGGAACCATCAGCCTAGAAGGTTTCACAGGGGTCAGAGATCCTGTCAGAGACCCAAAATGCCTCACTTCTAGGAACACAAAGAGGAAATTTTGAAAGTCTTAAAAACTCTCTCAGGGTTTGCAGCCTTACATGTGCAGAAAGATAGCAACCACCCAGAGCCACCAAACTCCCAAGAGCTGACCGGGCTGTCCAGCTTCTGTCCTGAAAGTGCCCATGCAGCCTCAGAATCTAGCAAGTGAAAAAAGGCTTTTGAAGTGAGCTTCCTGGGAAGGTGGTTATGTGTTTTGGGGCAACGGAAGGAAGAAATTGATTTATTTTAATATACCCTTTTTGGACATGCTCACAAGTTTGTACTTCACTGGCACCTGGATAACTTTTTTAAGAAAAAAATTTCTCAAAGTCCTTTGCATATTAAGAAGTTCCAGTCCTTGGGTGGTATTTTTTAGCATTCTGCAGATTTATACCAAGACTTAATGCTTTCCCAACAAATTTCAGAAGGGCATTTCTCCCAGGCAGGAGGTACTTACAAGAAAGATATTGTAATACTTTTACTCCTGAAGTCACCCCTCCTGCAAAGTGAAGAGTCTAGCCTAAGTTAAAGCACCACTTACGTTTCAACTCCAAGCCTCCAGCTGTGCAAACAAGAATGGGTTCAAAGCACAGAGCCTGTGCTTGAGGATGGTAAAGGCTGAACAAATGTATGGGATCACATGCAAAGCCAGCAAACTCTAGATTTATTTGCATGAGTTGAATTCAAGACAGTTTTTTGCTCTTACAGGCTAGAAACCTCATTTTTCTTCCCTCATACTATCCTCCCTCAATCCTTGTTTTGTGTAAGCCACTACAATGAAGGGCAGCACTTAAGTATTAGATGACTTTTAGCTAGGAAATAATATGTTCATTTTCTTTGCAAACTGATCCCCAAACATGATGCAGCAGCCATGTCTTATTTTTAGAAGATTAGGTACTAGATCCAGAGAAGCTGCCTAATAGAGTATTTGAAGAGCCCACCAAGGGTTTGGGAGAAACCCTTAGAATTGCATTTCATCTCAGAACAGCTCTCTGGGTTTTTTCTTGTTGTGATTTTGTTGTTCATAGGAAGAAAAAGTCATTGCAGTCACAGAGTGAACTTTAAAATTTTCTCTTTTTGCTTTAACATTCAAGTATATGAAAGTGCTTAACTACATTTACTTGTGGGAAACAAAATGCCAGAGACACCATGGACAAGAAATTAATCTCATATTTTAAAATAATTGCTTTTACCACACAATTTTTATATCCACATGCCTGCATCACCTTCATAAAATCCAACTTCAGTTTTGTAAGTCACAAGTTTTAGCATCTCATAAGTTCAGTACACCAATCACCTGAACAGAGGAAGAAACCAAAACTTAAACACAAAACAGAAACTTCATCTTAAGTCTCACATTTCTAACACACAACTTCTAAATCTTTCTAGTAAGTCTGGCGGTATTAAGGTAGAGACTGATTTAATTTATTTGAAGTAATTACTTCAGTTTCTGTCAAAACTCACTCTCCTACTCAGAGTATTCCTGCAGCCAAGATAACATGTAAGCCTAGAACAAATTTAAGATTAAATTTAATTTGTCAAACACATTGACAAGAAAAGGTATGTTTAACTTGGACTATTTCTTCTCTTTACCTTTGCAACTATACATGTTGAACCAGATAGAAAATCCAAATGCTTGAACAGTCAGGCAATGAACTTCTTGTCCCAAGAAAATAACAGGAAAACTTCCATTAATATAAAATGTGGAATCTTGTCTTCACTGAATCATATTGTTTAAGAATATGACCCAGTCTTTCAAGTTTAAGGAGTCCTGTGCTTATTCAGCGTAACTCGGAAAACAAACTCAAAACATCCTACTGTATTCCTTATGCCAAGTTAATCTCTCAGTAACTATATCCCCTACTTTAGTCTGTCATAGTGCTAGTTGAAGCTGTTGATCTCCACTAGCAAATGTAGCAGGATTACAACTTCGTGCTGTCACTAGGTGAGAAGTCAGCTCTTCCATTGTAATGGGATATGTTTTTCTCAAAAGAAGCTCTCAGAAAAAGCAGAAGGGTTGAAGTAATACCAGGTGTATACTTCAACAAAGGACAGTAACTCAAGCAAGATTCCCATGACGAGTGATCTCCACGCTTACCCAAATGTTTGAATACTGAATGCTTCAAACCATTGCACAGACTCTTCCCTCTTGGCCCCAGTTCTCTCAAATCATGGAGACTGAAGTATGTACTTTCTTACCCTCCACTGTACAAACTTCTAAAAGTCAGTTCCAGGATTTCTAGAGTTCTGTGCACTGGCATGGGAAGTCTAGCCACTTACAGAAAGTGGCTGTGAAATAATAATTTCTCGAGCCTATTTTCCCTTTTGTACTACTTTTAACAGGACTGCCTATGCAGTCAGCCTAGGAATGCTTCTTCCCCATTTGCAAGAGGTTGGAGTACTGAAATAGTCTTGATATAAGCTTTTCACATGAGTCTTTGGTATGTTCTGTGGGATTACACATAAACTGCAAGCATGTCTGATGACAACTAAGTTTTGTTGAAGCACTCTTAAATGAATAAGCTGTTTGATGAAGTACAAATTCTCTGCTGATTTTCCATCAGTAGCCTGATAGGTATAAAGGGCTTCCTTTTAAATCCAAAGCCCCTAAAATTTGTCTTCATCACCTGACATCAATTCATCGGGACTCCCTTCTCTTAAGCACCTTCTCATGCTGTCTTTCTCTCAACAACCCAAAGTACTTTGCCCTTTACTTGCACAGTGTTATTGCTGAAGAGTGGGCACCTACTCTAAGTGGAGTCTCCAAGCCAGTTGATAAGCTTTCTAAAATACCCCAAAGGAGCAAGATAAAAATTACTTATTCTCCTCCCGTAATCCCTTCTTCTCAATAAGACAAAAGTTTCTAGCCATGCCAGAGACTGCCCACTGCAAAAAGCAGATATCAAGTCTTACTAAAGATGGCTTCGTAACCTCCTGAACACTGACTCCTACATAAGTACCATTCTCTTTGGCATACACACAAGGAACATTATGTAAGTACTCACAGCAAAGCAGATAAAACTGAATTTACCTCAAGCCAGATACCCTTTTGCCACTTTCTGGTCTACACCACAACCATTGTCACCCTTCAGTCACAGCCATATGTATTAGACACTATTACTGTAGACAAAGCAGGTGGATGAAGACCACCACCACCTCTGGAACTGCTCTATTCTGTTAGAAGATAAGCTCCTAAAGAGACATGATGATTGAACATAGTTTACAAACACAGTTTGGCAGCCACAACTTCAGGGTTGAGTTCCAATAGAAATAAAACTATACAAAGGCACTTCCTCCATCACAAATTATTTGTCCCTGTAAATCTTCCAGGATGGAGAAGGCCACCCATTATAACTCGATAGCTGTACAAACTTTGGTCCCTAAACCAATTCCTCAAAAATGCTGAAAGAGGCATTCAAATTGAAGCTGGCATCCAGCCTTCATTATGTTTGGTGTAACTGCTGCCAACAGCAGAACCAAGAAGCAGATATTAGAAATAGCTGATCTCATTAGTTCAAAACCTATCAAGGGCTGGCTGCCCATCAGGAGACGCATGCTAAATGAATGCCAAGTCTGAAATTCCATTGCACAGAAGGGATATTAAAAAAGGAGGTACTGAGAACACTCAAGGGTTCACTTTCCTGAACTATATTCTTACCCCTTTATGATCCAAAGATAATGCTTAACCGAAGATGATTGCATCAGGACCTTCTCCCCATTTCATGCAGCTTTACATGGCACTCCAGTGCCAAAGCTTCTGAAGCACTGTCTGGGTACAGAACTGATATGTCTCCTTTTACAGGCCTACCTTGCCATCTCCAGAGAGATGGTCAGAGTTGGGTTCTGGCCTAATCAGCTATACAGAGTAACAGCCTTCACAGTCCCCATAGGCCTCAAAGCTACAGAGAGTAATGAAGGAAGTTGCCCCAATTACTCTATTATTCCTCTGAGGTGTCAGAGACAGCAAAACTGAAGAAAAGACTGGAATTTCACCTTGTTCATACATAATATCATATACTCTCATTAAATACAGAGCAGCTTGCGAAAGCAGCAGCAGCAGCTCTCTTACATTTATTACTAACACTGCTCCAGTACTGTTAAAAAGAAAGGGTTTTCCTAACATCATAGAGGATGTGTTATCCCTGGACTTCTAGTCTATAGATTAAGAGGCAACAACAAAGACATATTCTCCTCAGCAGAAGAGAACTGTTCAGTTAATAGATAAATTAACTATTCAGTTAATTGCCACGAGGTACTATTCGCTCCCCCTACAAATCACTGCAGTAGTGATGTTCATCTACCAACACATGCAGTTATTTGACGTTAAGATCATATGCATCTGATCTACAGACAAGTCATTTCAGAGACTCAGCTTTAATCAAGTCCGACGATAACTTTTAAAAACACCATTTAGGAATTTAACTCTTGCTTCAGCAGGCCAGCAGAGAGCCTTCTGAATAGCCCTTTAGTAAAATGCTGTTGACATCATAAGGATCCCAGGCTTGGCTTAATACTCACTGCTTCAAGTGCCAAACCTACCTTGGTGTATTCCACAGTGATCCAGACAGACACATTAAATGCAAGGCAAGTTTTAAATTCAGAGTGAAATAACCCAATCGTGCTAACCAAGAAAAAAAGTGTGCCAGCCAGGAATTTAGACCAAGAGGGAAAGAATCAGGAAAGGAAGTACAAAACAGAAATGAAACTCCTGTCAAAAGTCAGAAAAAAGAAACTTTTCCTCCCAGTTCCCCAAGGGAAAGATTCATTGTTTCATTACTTCATTCTGTAGTTCTGTTTGCATTGTATTTTACAGTGTTTAACAGCAATTCTTGTCTTTCTACTTACATTTAAACTAAATGCTTCCCTCAGTTTTGTAGGCATAACCATCCAGAGTTTGACCTTGTGAAGAAAGTGCTGGACAATGCCTTCTTGGACTGTCAGGCAGTTATAGCCTTTTGGGACAGCACAGGCAGTAGGAGAGAAGTTTTCCCCACTACCAAAATCTTTCTGGATCACAAATTGAAGAAGCTGCTGTGCACAAAAGCTTTAGGACAGGAACTTCCGTTCTGCTGGTATGAAACCAATTCTCTTGCCTCAAAAAACAGTCTGTTCATATGACAGTCTATATGATACATATGATAAAAACCTTTCCGTAACAGACAAGACGCAAGAACTGGTTGCTTCAGGAGTTGGAACTGCTACAGAGAAACACTTCTAAAATAAAATGCTTGTGTGAGGCAAGAAGGAAGGACCCTTGTTAGAGGCACCATGGTTAGCTCTAAAGCCAGCATCTTCTGTCAGTGACATTCAGAAGAGTAAATATACTTTCCAATTTCTGCAGACAGGATTTGTTTACAGTAATTACTTGTGCCTTTCTTAAAAATTGTAGCAGTAACCTAGGTGCTGGCTGCTGAACTTTGAGAGGAAAGGAAAACATGTCAAGCATCTCTACAGCTCTGCCATTCACTGAAGAGCCAAACTAGGCAGTACCACCTCAAATTAGTAAGTTGTTAGTGTGCAAGGTTTTCCAGACTGTTTAAGTACAGTTCACATGCCTTCCAATAGCTTGGGAGTAGGATGTTGCATTTTATCACTACTACTGAACTACCCAGCAATATTACTACATACTAGCATGAAAAAGTGCTTTTGCATGAAAATCTGTTTACACAGGTCAGGCATATTTTCCATACTGAAGTGACAGATGTGGTTTGTATGGTGTTCCCAGCAGAACCTCTCCTGCTGAGCTTCACAAGGATTCACAGAACAGAATCATTTAGTTTGGAAAAGACCTCTATAATCAAGTCCAACCATTAACCCAGCACTGCCAAGTTCCCCACTAAACCATGTCCCTAAACACCATATCTACACATCTTTTAAATGCCTCCAGGAATGGTGACTCAACCACTTTCCTGGGTAGCCTGTTCCAATACTTGGCAACAATTTCAGTGAAAATTTTTTCCTAAGATCCAATCTAAGCCTCCCCTGGTGCAACTTCAGGCCATTTCCTTTTGTGCTGCCACTTGTTACCTGAAAGAAGAAATCAACCACTACCTGCCTACAACCTCCTTCCAGGGAGTTGTAGAGAGCAATAAGGTCACCCTGAACCTCCTTTTCTCCAGACTAAGAAACCCCAGTTCCCTCAGATGCTCCTCAGACTTATGCTCAAGACCCTTCCCCAGCTTCACTGCCCTTCTCTGGACACATTTCAGATGTTCAGTGTCTCTCCTCTAGCAAGGGGAAACATCTCTAAGCTGTCAGGTTGCTGCTATGAGGTCTGCAGTTTTATTATGTAGAATGGGAAACAACGACAGTGGTGTCTTCAAAAGAAGAAATAATTACAGGTATCTTGATGCTGCCCCAGACTATTGATATGAGTTTCCCCAGCAAGATACAAAATCCCTTTTCCACCAAAGCACTTCTCTTCCTCCCCACAGTGTTATACATACATTTAATCCCCACACCCAAGTAGAAAGGTGTTAGTGACTGATCTTAATACAGGCTGCTCACTCTCAGGTTGACAGCTTTTTCACAACATTTTGTACTCTAGAACTGTTTATTTTAGTGTGTTTACTTTCAAGCTGCAGAAAAGGCGATCCTAGCTACGCTGAACTATTTTTCACACTTTTGGTAAGGAGCTGCAGAATACTCATACTGCTTCCTTACTGCTAAAAGCAGACATGTTTCCTTATTTTCTGGGGAGATAAGTTTTGAGTATTTCCAGTTCTAAAATATCTCACTTTAAACACAAGTGAAGTTAACTTTCATTGTCACCAAGCCCCTTGCAGTTAAAAGCTATCCAAGCCAGTGGGCTTGGATATTTTGGTTATCTTAGATATATTTTTTGGTATTTTCATACATGGGTTGTTCTGTCTAGCATTCCATACAAGTAGCCACCTCTAGTCCAAATTCACATAGCACTCACCAGGTTAACTTTCCTCCAGTTGCACTACACTGGGGTTCTGGAAGTGTTCAGCCAACTTCGTGCTGCGATTTGTGCATCTCTCTAGTGGAAGCTAAAAAAATGTCTAATACACATATCAGTCTATTTTTGCTGTCTGCCTCCCTGAAGGGAGCAGGATATCAGTCTTAATATAAGCAAATATGAGACCTTTGCACAATAAATCTTTGACACAGATAATTGGCAAGATTATTGCAGTCTCTCATCTTCCTTTTCAGGGCATGTTATTGAAAAAGCTATGGGAAAACATCTGCGGTTTTATCTGGATTCCTCAGATTTTCTGGATCTCTTTCTGTCTGGTCTAAGACCTGGCCACAGTACAAACACATACTCAGGCTTACTGGTCAGACATCTCACAGCGGACAAAGACCAAACTGACATTCTTAGTTGACACACTTAAAGCAGGCTGTGATACCAGCTCCCACAAGAGGCTTTGTGATTGCTTCAGACTATGAAGAGTAAGTAGTACTGACACCATCACCACATCTAGAAGAGTACACTGAGCTTCTGTAAAGGGTTAAGCAGTTTTCTTTCTTTCTTCATGCATTCTATAGCTTAAGAGGCTACTGGGCCAATTTCATCTGAAGAAATTTGCTTTTCTGACCCAAATAATTGATCTTCCTCTTCTCACTGGACAATACTGCCCACCTTCACAGCAGGCTGCACTGTGGCCAATAAGATGATGATCCCAGGAAGAAGTGACACCAGCAGAAAGGATCAGGAGAAGCAGGACTTGCTTTATCACTGAATAGCACAACTGAAGGGTAGGCTGCTTACTGCTCATGTGATACTATACTGCTTGAGGGGATAGCAGGCAAGCATTGGCAGAGAACAAGGGAGATGAAGTATTAGTAATCACTTCTCCCCATTCACCTGTAGCCACCCATGCAAGAAATATACCATATATTTTTCCTCATCCAAGTAAGACAACAACAACAAATTTCACGCCCTCACTCTGCTCAAATGTAAGCCTCAGGAGAGCTCCAGTTACTATAGCTATAAAGTGCTGCATGCCCCAGTTGAGGTTTATTTAAAAATAGGTAGATAGATGGCAATAATGAAGGCCTAGATTGTGGTGATTGGCATTCATTGCCCAAAAAGCAGCTCAGAACTGTATAAATATTAGCAAGCCTGTTCTCAGCAGTCTGTTCTGGTGGAGGAGGAGGTGCAAAGGCCTTTTCTGGTGCAAAGGCCCTCTCTTCTCCTCTCCCCTGAGTTTAGGAACGCTCTTTAAGCTGAAGAGTTATCCCAGGCACTAGCTGTCTTAGCAAACATTGCTAAATCCTAGTTTCACCTGAAAAAAATCTTGACATGCTGAATCAGATTTCACTCCACTTTCTACAGGCTTTTTGGTCTATACCAGGAGGCAAGAGATAATTGGAGGGGTAATCAACTTTAAGAAATTTAAGGAAATCCAGCTGTACAAATATTTAAGAAGAAATGATTTTATGTTGTTTGATAGGACTCCAGGCAGATACTAGGTCAGTTTAGGTCAACTGTGACCCAAGAAAAAAATATCTGGGTTTAAGAACTTGAAGTGACAGTTTCATTAAAATGAATCGGTTTAATGGGTGCATGAGAAATGGCTGTGTGTCTGGCCTTGCCAAAAGGTTTCCTGGACCTTAAAGATGTAGGCACCAATAAAGATTCCAGACTGAATCAAGTTGCTTATCCTTGCCAATCCTGATTTTGCCATGACTGTTTGCTCCTCACATTTCTCTACTCAAATCTCTTTGTAACTACACACTCCCTTTTTCTCTCTCTTACTTGCTCACACTTTGTCTTTGCTCCTTTTTAATTCCAATCCTTTTAAGATTCAGACAGGTCTCACACATTTCATCTGCTCTCTTTCAGTGCCTAACTGGAAAACACTGAAACCTTTGAGGAAATATTAAAATCAAGAAAAGTCATCTCTGATCCCTCCAGCTGAAGTCTGCCAGCTCTCACACAGAACAACCACTCTGTACCTGACTCTGGAAAGACATTTTCCCCCTAGCAATTACATTAACATCTTACATATACAAATATTGTTACCAGCTTCTGCACCAAGCATCTTCTCCCCAGGTTTACTGGCATGCCAGGCTGGCAGTTGACTTCTATCCCCCATCACTGTTCTAGGTCCTCGATGTTCACCTGAACTTCTGCAGTTTCCTAGGCCTTTCTCTCCTCCCGGTTACAGTTACAAACCCAAACGATTTCACTAGCCAGCTTCTCCTTTAGAATTCAAGTAGAAGGAGGAAGTTATTAACCAGTCCCTCAAAAACCCTAATTATACTCAATAATTCAGTTCTATCACTGGATACTATTTTGATCCCCAACCCTCTGTTACTGGTTACAGCTCAAGTACCACCATATTCCTTTCTTTTCCAGGACTTCTGACTCCTGACTACAGAGAAATAAGTCACTTCAATGGTGGTGTGTTTTCGATCAACCAAGCGAGATGACAAATTTTACATCTTGAAATCTGAGATTTTATTCCTATTAGTTTTTAGGGAGAAAGGTAAGTGTAGCCTAGTTTCCTATTACTAACAAGCCCCTGGATGACAGAGAGTTGTTGGCCACAGGGCAGTGAGTCAGTAGCTCAGTTTCTTGCAAAGATTTTAGAAGCACCCCACTACAGTTACAGCTGGGTATCAAGACAGTGTCAAGAAAGCATGAGCATTACCCAAAATAAAAGCAGAATGGAAAAGAACATTAAAAAATGCAAACTTGAATTATCCTTGAGAAAATACAAACCATCAGAAAACAATATTAAGCCATCCTGCAGAGACTCCACTCTCTGGATTCAGTTAGCTTCATCCTGTGTCACCAGAGCCTGCTAAGAGCACAAGTACGTTAGGGCTCACACAGGACTAGGATTTATTGCAATTTCCAAGTCTGTCTCTGAAGGCTCGGCCAAGGAGCTTCTTTCTTCCCTCTCCCTTTCTCATTGGAATTCCCTCATTAGTAAGCAGAGCCCAACACAAACTTCTTAAAAAAAAGTTTGCAAGAAAATTTAGTCATCATTAACCCCTAGGTAAAAGGGAGGGAACACTTTAGGAGGTAAAACCAGAGCCAGATTTTGAACATCTGTGAGCAAGGTGTAAGGGAGGAGTCCTATAAAGTCTGAAGTTTGCACGCAAAGAGGTTGACAGCAGCTTTTGGATACAATACAGATTTATATCCCTTGCTTTTTTCACCAGTCTCCATGCTCATACCCAGAAGCAGATTCGCTTACAGAGTGTGAGGACTACATCAGAGAGGTATCTTCATCTGAGAATTTTTCTTAAAATGGAATAACTTAAAGTCCTCTAAATTAGATAAACCCCAGGTTTGCATGCAACAAATGGACTATTTCTACAAGTTAACTTCCATGAGAAAGCCTGAAGCAAGACCTGCATATATCCTTGAGCATAGAAAGAACCTTTTACAGAAGAGCCAGAAGGAAGTATGAATCCTTAAAAGCCTGTTACTGAATGAATTGCTGAGAGCACAAAGCAAAGCTGGAGTGCCTGGTCTCCCCAAAACACAGGTCACCTTGTGATAACACTTGCTCCAAACATTCTTCTTCAAGTCAGTTCTCTGAACAGGCACGCTCTGAAGATGTGTAATGCTTCAGATGACTAAGTACTAATAAAAAGAGGCTTAGCTTGAACTGGGAAAAGATCAAACGAAGGAATGAAAACAGCATCCTCACAGAAATTCAGTGTAATGTGAATTGAGAGATGAGATTTTTGTTAGAAGATGATTACTGTTGCTTTCCCAGGAAAGTTCAAGGATCTGACAATTCCGTGAAATGGCAGCAGCTCTTATTTTAATATTTCTATACAAAAAAAGAGCTCTTGTCCACCATTTATGTCAACTCAAAGAGGCAGAAATAGTGTACTTTCACCAAAACAGTGCTCTGCAAGGAAAAAGATCCAAAAGACTCTTTTTTAGCTCAAAACCAGGAGATTGTTCTTATAGGAGGACCTAAATCACCCGGCCTTTGCAAAATTTTACAATTAGCATAATTTGGGTAGCAATTAACCCAAATTATTGGTCAAATTTATGAGACACATAGTAGTTACATATGAAAGACAACCCCATCCTATTCTTTCCTCATCTTTTTTCTACAAGGGTAAGTCATCTTTAGCAGCAGAGAGAGCCCATGACAAACATTATTTTCAGACAAAATTCTTCCCACTAGTATTAAATAGTTCAGGCAGAAAGATTCTTACTGGTTTGGAGTAGCACTACTCCTCATAGCAGTGCCATTTGATAGATTCGTAACTAGATACTGGAACTGCTTATCTTCTCAGTACTTAGCCAGGATTCCTCAAAACAGGGAGTGAACATCCATAGCAAATGTCCAAATGGACTTGTGCCATAACGGATTAATGCAGGCAATCTATAACTAAGGACCTGTCTGGCAGGCTCACTCTAGCTAGCTTGTTGACTTAAGACTTGCCACTTTGTCCCTGAGCATCTCACTCCATTTTCTACTTAAAATCATTTCCCCAGCATAACAGCATGTTTTCTGATAAAGCTTTCCCCTTTCAGGCTTACACCAATCATTCTTCTCCCCATGAGTACCAAAAACCAGATATTCTTCCACCCCTTGGATCAGTACCAGCCCATCAAAAGCAGCAGCACCACAATCCTGAACACACTGCTTTTTGCATTCACACAGTCTAGTTGCACTAACTGGAATACAGGATGCTAGAGCCACAGCAAACTGTCTCCCACAATATACATACCATAGTTCCACTACAGAAATATCACTTAAGGTCTGCTTTGAGGTACATAATAAGCACTTGATAAGCTACTACAATAATGTTTTCCACAGATGTTCTAGCTATGTATTTCTGTTACCTTTATGCAATGTCCATGTATGCAAAGGATATTTCTCCAAATGCAGAAGTTATTTTCATTTTTGCAGAGTCAGATATCAAAGAATTAACCTGGTAGTCAGAAGACAGTAGGTAGCTGAATGGGACAATTCCCTAAGATTCTTGTTCCTGTGTGCCTTTTTATTAAAGGAATCAGCTTGAGGTTTGTTCCACAGCTTGTTTGTGAGAGAACTTACCTTTACGGTCATCATAAGCAGAACCATTCACTAATCTCTAGAATTCCTCCCACCATCTAAACTGTCTGCACTGGGTTCAGGTGCTGGAAGAATATCTGTGTCCTAACCATATGGAACTGGGATTCTCGAGACTACTGACCTCCTCAGCTTGCTAAGCTTAAGTTCTCCTTCCCAAGAAGAGTGGAGAAATATTGCCTGAGAAAGGTAAGTTATTTATTCTTAATGAAATTAAACTGTTAATAAATCAGAAACAATAGAGAAATCCTATAAGTTTTTTACTGTCTCAAGAACTGTTTTACATGGTGATAATACGTGGCACCAACTTGTACCCAAGCCTACAACGACAAGGAGCCTCGACTCAGCTTTAAGGAAGAAGTATCATACCTGCAAAGAGAACTTGCAGCAAAAACAAACTGAACATCAAGAAAGATACTGGGAGAGATTTAAAGGACAGCAGGCAAAATGGCAAAGGAAGCAGTCAAACAAAACCTCAGTAAAAGAGTCACAGAATTCAACTATGAAGATCTTTACAAAGACGATGAGATTTTCCAAACAATGCCCACTGCAAAGGGTTTTTTAACAACTCATCTCTAGCCAACCCAAATACGGTTTATCAGCAGTGATCTCTATCTGCTTGAGCCTCAATCCAAGGCTTGTCCACAATCTTTTAAGATTTAGCCTCCTGCATTTTACAATAGAGAGAAAACAAGGCCAAAAAAAAGTCTTTTTTTCCTTCTGAGATGTTTTAGAAGCAGTGAGGACAGCACATATAGTGCCAAGGCAGCTCACAAGATAGGTATCTCTCTTCTAGCTGTTAACTTCTTCCTCTCTGTAGGAATCCTTTCAAAGCAAGCACGTCCTTCAGCAGCAAATCAATACATCAATTAGCATGAATTCTGTTTCAGACACTTAATGTCTATAAATAGATAGCCCAAAATAACTGAGGATTACAGAAAACAGTGAGAGACTACTGCCATCTCAGGCATAGTAACTTGTCAGGACTCTTCAACTGGTAACCCACAGGCTGCATCATCCAGACAAGATGGCCAAGTCATCTCCCGCCACTCAGCAACTCAGCACTCCTTGCACTGGGGCTCTGTGGCATGGAGGGGAAGGGCAAGCTCTACAATATTAGCCTGTCCCTTGACTATCCAGCACCTCTGAGTGAATGAGCATTGCTATATACTCATGCAGTGGAAACTGTGTTCCCAGTAACATCCTCCAGAAGAAACAGGGAGGGACAGACATCTATGCTTCCACTTCAAGGCATTGCTATTTCAGACTAGTCTCAAGGCACCAGTGTGGGACTGCCTGTGGGCAATGAAAGCTTTATGCACCAGATATGCACCCCTCCTCATTCTTCTCACTCTCAAGCCTGTCTCCCTTTCCCAACAGCCAGTGGCTTCAGTAGATACTAATTCTCCAGTTCCCTCAGACACCAGCCTTCACCCCCTGACATACACTTCTAGCCTGTCTGCGCAAAAATCTTCATTTTCTCTCTAAATTACAAAGGACCATACTTATTTACACCAGCATCTTTATAAAATTCAGATTTATTAGAAAGCATGAGATGCTTTTGTGATTATGTGGAGGAGCAGTTTTTCCTACTGAGAACATTCCCACTCCTATGTTTGAAGTGAGGACAAACCAGACCCCCTAGTATATCCTATTCCAAGTTTTACCAGACTGCGGGAATGAGACTGGAACAGTTTCTCCTCTGCAGTTCCCAAGCCAACACAGACAAAAAAGCACCCTAAACATTTTTTGCTCTTGTTAGAGCTTTCAGGCAGGAATTCTCTTAGGTGCTGTGCATCACTTGAACAAGAATAATTTGAGGTCCTACTTAGGAACAGGAACAACTAGGATCCCATCAAATGCAACAGGATACATACTTGGCTGCCTCTTATGAAATAAAGACAACTTGTAAAAAAAAAGCTTAAAACATCCCTCATTAACTGGAAATTATATTAGACATTGCCAAACAGCTGTTTAATGGGGATATATTATACACACGCTGTGCAGCTTCAGAGGTTTTGCACTTCTAAGACTTCTTTTATCTGTGGACTACAGCGTATTTACTAGGAAAAGGGCTCTGACACACACCTGTAAGGCAGGCATTATCCCACTCTAGGTGAAAAGCTTTAGAGATGGTAACTCACTCAAATTCACAAAACAAGCTAGTAGAAAAGATAAAAGAGAGCACAATCTACCACCATTCTTCAGGCATTTTATGGCTGGAAAGCTATTCTCCCTCAGCCTCCAGTCATGTTCATAGTTACTCCCCAAAAGCACATCTAAGAAAAGAGTAGATAATGCAGCACTGTGGTCAGGTGCAGCAGGTAGTTAGGACTGTGTGTATCCTTACACCTCAGACCTCTCTTCTCCAGCCTCTGTGCAATTAGAGCTGTGGCTTCATATACATGCAGTGTTTGAACTACAGGAAAACACTTGCTAATTCAGCCTGAGTGTCTGACATAGGAAATAAGAGGATAATACTGGACAGCAGGGAATGAAGCAGTGCTATTGCCTTAACTTAACCAGTACAGCCAACATCCTTCAAGAGGGAGGGTTAACCAAAAACCTATCACTGTTCTCTTATACTCCCACCTGAGTACTGCACTGTGGACAAGACAGATTATCACTATGTACTGCCCTCAATTTTTTATCTGTCAAGGAAAGGTTAGGTAGAAATAGGCAAAAAGGAACCAAAGGTACCCAAAGCTAGAGTCAGTCCTGACTATGTGCCTATTGTGGAGTTACTTGACTTGTTTGGGCTTTTAAAGAGGTTACATATGTAATAATCTAAATACAAGAATTAAACTGGATGGATTCAAGTCTCAAATTCCACTTAGAAGTAACATGCCAGTTTTTGTTATAAAAATAACTTATAATTTCATTAGTAGCTTACCCCCAAACTATAAAAGACTGACTCTCATTAGCAGAGGCAAGTTATTTCTTTACTGAGCTGCAACAGCCTGCTTGCCCTTCCAACAATTGGTACCTTCCCCATCAAAAGGGACTGCTCAAAAATAGAAATTCAACACTATCCTGATGCTCCAATTTTGACAAAGAGACTTAGAGCATCCATGTAAGACTCTGAAGCTTTCCATCACATTTGACATGTTTACTCATTGTTTGAAATACTTGGAAATCCGCTTAAGTTACCTAATCACATCCTCTGGCAAGTTGAAGTTACTTGACATTCCTGCCTTCTCTTTCCCACCTTTGGGGCAAACTAAGTGTAAACTGGGCACCAAAACAAGTACAGCAGAGCCAAGTACCATCTAGGATCTCAAAGGAGTACGCTTTGAGGTTAGCACAACACAGAAAATCCAGGCACTGCCCTTTCCTATCACCTAACTAACCTGAGGGATAGAAAGCATTGGGAGAGACAGTGAAGGATGATTTCAGTTTTGCTTCCAGTGATGGCACTTCCTCTCAGCTCTAAGTCTAGAAACACATGGTAGTTCCTCTGCAAAAGAAAAAATAAACAGTTATCCATTTAACTAGTAACAGAAACAGAGTAAGGCACCCCAAAACACGCAGTGGGGAAGCACTTTCAAAAAGGCAAAGACCTCCTTCAAATTCTCAATTTAAAAGGGGCAGACAAGAACAGAAAAAGTACCCAGTCTGATGTGGCATTTAATTCTCAAGATGGCTCACAACTTGCAGAGGTTCTTCCTGAAAACTTTCAGGGCAATTCCTTTGGATTGTTCCTACTGTACAAATTTGTGGCACAATATACAGACTGTTGACAATCTAGCTTAGTATACTTATGCAGGAAGAGAAGATCAAGTAGCAGTACTGTTGACATCATTCCCTTTCACAAAGAAATCCACTCAGCTGCTGACAAGCCCAGAGTTAAAAATATCACATCAGGCATGTACCTTCGTGGGAGACCAGCAGTTATAGGCTTTGGCAGATGCACCCAAGCCAGCTGTTCAAAGAGGCTACAGAAGTTGCATGCCTGCTTTAGGAACTGTTTTGCCAACTCAGTATTGCTCTTCCCCATCCAGCCACTGGAATGTCCACCAAGTTCAGTATAACAGGGTTGGCTGGATAAATGCAGCCACACAACCATAATCAAGTGTAGTATCTGTGATAAAACCAGAAGCTGAACAGTTGCAATTCAACACTTAATTACTGGAGCAAAGATCTGCTGAAAGAGTGATTGAGAGCCTTAAAGGATTTTCTCACCTGCTAAATTCAGTTACTAGACTTGAACAGAAGTCTGACTAGTTTCTATCTTCACCTATTTCTTATTTGGACAAGCCCACATTGTACAGACTGATGCAGTAGTCAGCATCTCCTTTAACTCCTCAGTTGTCCAGCCCCGTTGGTGCGGAAGCACTACAGGGCATGTTCAGTTCAGATAGTTTGTAACTAGGAAATGTAAAGCTGCAGTAGGCTTTAGAGGAAAAAGCAACACCACACTGAGTTTGTCCAACAACTTTATTTTCTTACTACTTAAGTAAACAAATCACAGAACAGAAAAAATAAGCATCAGGTGTGTATTTTGGCAATTAGACACCCACTGTATTAGTACAGAACCTTAAAGTTCTAAGCAAGCCTGTGATTGACTTTGTTGAAGAGTAAAGATCCTAGTGAACATAAATCCTTCAGTTCTTGGTACAAAGCCTTAACACACTGGGGGAGCACCACTTCAAAGAACACAGTCTAAAGAGAAAATACAAGTCTTACTGCATTTTAGGCTCAGGTTTTTTACCATGTTGAAGCTATTTAGGAGTTGTCCAACTTAAAACAACCTGAGCCAATTACCTGAGATCCAGAACAGAGATCCTCCAATCCAAAAGCACACTCAGATGGGACTTGAGACTGTCTTCAAAAGCCAGATGTATAACCAAATCTTTGTTCATTCAATACTATCATTTAGCTACATCTTCCACTTGCCTTTTTTAGTTGCTTCCAGAGGTAATTGCTCAATTTCCAGTTCAAAGCACTTTATAACTAAGCATGCAAGAAGGCCATCTCTGAGATACCTTATCAGTCTGCTGCACACCAATGCCTACCTCTAAATGGCACACAAATGGTCAGTTAATTACATTATTGGTCAGGCAGTCTATTCAAGTGGAATTAAAGCATCTAATTAACTTTCACCAACAGCATGCTGAATGAAAGTTGAACTAATACATCATTACTAGAAGCCACAAAAAATTTAAAGATTAGATTTAAAGGCAGAATCTTGCAAGCAGTTTTGATGTTGGAAAGTCAAAGCACATACCAGTTTTCCTTCTTAGTAGTAAGCAAGTACAGTCAGTTATGCAACCAAACACCTTTTAACCTTCTATAGCCACACAAACATTGAACATCCTAAGTTTTATTCTTCAAAAGAACAAGAAAGTGTTAGTGAGTACACAGGCAACAGCATTCAAAGCTAAGCAGTTCCTTTAGGGGATTAACCTAAAGGTTAAGAGAGCACACCTGTAGCTAACTTGCACATACAGACCTCCAACTGCTCCAAGTTCCCAAGCCTGTACAGCCTTCCATGGCACTGTAAATAAAGTGATGTGCATTTTATCTACACGTTTTGAGGTAAAACAGGTTTTACCACAGTGCTGATGCAGTTCTGCACTGTGTGATTCTGAAATTCTGTCTTGGCTAGCTTTCCATTTTACCATCAAAGTATTGGACTCCTTGTTCAAACCTCCAGGCTCTTAGAGAAGGGAATGCTGCCACTCTTCCACAGTGGGCTCCTCTTAAAAAGGGTTTATTCTCAGACTGAAAAGGTGTGAGTACCCCCAGATTTTGCTTCTGGATAGCATCACATAATATTTAATAATTCTGCTTGGGAAGTGTTTCCTGGATGATTTCCATTGCTCCTCCTCGCACCTCTCTCCCATCGCTGGAGCACAGCTGTGTGCCCAGCACACCCCGGGGCTGGTGCTCCAGGTCACAAGGCAGCCACTCCCTGCACAGCCAGGGCCACGAGAGGGCAGGATTCCGGGTGAGGGACGCACCGGGCCCTCTGCTTTACAGGGAACTCACACTTCCCTATCAGCTCCCTCTACACCAAGCTACCTCTCTGCAGGGATCACATCACCGCTGGATGTTCGTGTCTAGAACCACATGAAGAACATCCTACGGTTATCATGACTGGTTCCATGCAAGATTTCAGCCTTTAGCTTACATCAGCCAATTCACCTAATCAAGCCAGAAATCACATCAACCCATGCATTCCCACCCTGACACACCACTGTGTACGTTAGTCAAGTTTTTGCCATGTCATTTCAAGTTCTTTGGTAATTTATACAGCAGAAAGGATTTCTGAGCATTCTCTGCCTCATATGCAAACAGCAATAACATCTTCTTTCCTTCCGAGCTAAATTCAACATCGCTACAAATTCCAGATCTACTTCCCTCATTTCCATCAAGGGCCTTGTTCACGTTTGCAGACAATATTTTAACATACTGTGTTCACAGACACCCAGGACAGGTTTCCACTTACCCATGCTGCAAACCCAAGACAAGAAGAATTGAAGGCAACCGACAATCCTGCATTCACATTTAACAAGCAACAGAGGAACAGAGAAGGCCTGCGCTCACCAGAATCATCTCACTATTCTATTTCAAGGAAGTACTTCAATATTGGACAATGGAAAATAAAAAGCAGCTGTCAAGAGCTTTTCATAGGTTGACCATGGGACTTAATAATAGCAGAGAGAATGCAGATGTTAAGAGCCTAAATTAATAGCATGCCTTAGCTAGGCTAGATCTAGTTCATCACACCTGAGGGCTTGGTCTCCTTTCCCTATTCAGACAAAGACTTTTCAGGGTACATATGGGGCCAAAGCCATCCATCAAGCCATCCACCTCTTGAAAATTCAGTTCCTAGTGCACTGTGGATAACTCTTCCATGTTCTGAGGAGCCACGTCATCCCCTCAAGTGCTGCTCCACATTCAAGTTGAAACCAGCTTGCCCAGGGCAGCACACAGCAGTGTCATAACCAGTGAGATACAATCCCACCGTGCAGATCACTAAGTGGAATGACCAGGTATGCCAGTTCAAAGCACCTCCCGGTCATAACCCAGCTTCATGAAGTCCAGGCAATACCCTTATCAGATCACAGATACATCTTCTACAGTTGCTAACAAAGGTGAGCATACTTGCAGAGTTCAAAAGTACACGTAAACAATCTGGATCTACCCACCAACCGCTATACTAGGTTTGCAGGGAAAGCTTTCGATCAAGTGGCAGGATAAAACTAATTATAATGCCAAGGTTGGGACATACAAGTCACCCCAGATCTCTGCTGGAGAGATGGACAGCTTTCTTTTAGAAGATAAACTCTTGTAAATAGCCCTGTGTTCAATTAGAGCTACACTAGGTGCAGCGCAGATAGGATGTTTTGCCAGCACAGGACACCAGCAAAGCATACTTCTGATGAAAGTAGAGTCTTCGAGTAAAGTCAGCCAAGACATCCTTAACTAGCCTCATATTGAACTGGTCTTCATCACTGCACATTAGCAAAGAAATCTGCTCTTGCTTTGAGACATAGACCCTATTCATGGGGGAAGCGGGGGGATAAATCCTCTCTATTCAACAAGTTCCACGTAGAGACTTAGCCTACCCCAAAAGGCTAAAGAAATAGTTTGTCTTACATTTTGTTGGAAGTTACTGCTTGTGCATTTAACACATGGCCGGAACATCATAACAGAACACTGCAACTTTTAATACAAATCTGTGTGGACTAGGGGTCTACTGTGATTTTAGTAGGCATTAACATTTGCTACTATTCTCAGCTATCAACTCATGATGAGTGCACACAAATTCTTTTTTCTCTAAGGAGCCAACATGAAAAACTTTGTATTACAAACAGAAAAAAAAAAAATGGAACTCATTACTCTGAACAGAGGGTAAAAAGCATAGTTATATCAGTATAGCTCCTAAGAGTACAGGAAAGGAAAGCAGTGTTTTATCTTTAACTTGCAGCAAAACCTCAGAGCTCTAAATCCTTTTTCCACAGGAATTATATAATAGGATGGCATTAAAGTTTGTAACTAGCACTTCCAGACTTCAGCTGCTGCACTTAATGGTTCCTAAGTCACGCCATCGCCTCTTGCTTAGAGCCAAATACCAGCTACTGTCACTGAACCAACATCTCTAATCCAGTGATGCACAAGGATGGTGGGATGGACTAGTTTATTAACTAGTCCTTGAAAACAAAAAATAAGTTGGGTTTCTGAAACAGGAGAAATGCACCTACTGTCACTAAGTTGAGTGCCCAGTTTCCCAAAGATAACAGCTGCAAGCAGCCATGGATTTTTTTTATTACTGTGCTTTTAGAAGCTATTTCAAAAGCTAACTTTGCTTAATTCACTAGTATATGGCACAGAAGGAACACCCGAAGCACTTCCAAGTATTTTAAATTGCCTGATAACTAGATGTGCTAAGCCAGTAGAAACAAAGAGCACATTTTCAGCATGGTCCATCCCTACAGCCAGCACAGGCTGGCTGTCAGCAACTGCAGTATCATAATAAGAGCTCTACATTTAAAAGCTGCTCCACTTCCACATTATATGGCAGCACTTCAACCAGTCTAGACCATCTTCAATAGCTGTTCTTCATCCAGACTTGACCACCAAGACAAGTGAATAAATCCAACTCCAGCCGTACAACCGGTAGATGAAATTGGTCAGTCCAGCCACAGCAGTTGTCTGGCTGTAGCTCACAGCAGGCCAAAGCAACATACTCAACAAATCAATACAGCCAGGGATCAGAAAACATGCCTGGACATGAGCTTGGAAAGACAGACCACAGAATGGATGCAGCATAAATGATTGTTTATGGGCAGAAAAATGACCTGGAAACAGGAGGCTGTTGCAGCTTGAGAGTACACAACTAAACTTGTTGCCTGTTGCACCTAAATGCCAACAATCTTAACTCAAGCAGTGAGTACTTCTATGGCTAGAATAATTTTTTTTTTAATTACTACATTTTACTTAAAGTTTGTACTTTCCACTATATCCTGTCAAAAGGATGCACGCAATGCAAATAAAGTAACAGAGTTTTGTTAGTGCTTTAAAGTGTAAGGTCAGTAAGTGGTTGTGAGTTACTACAGTGGCTTAGTCTTCATGGGGCTTTGAGAAACTATTTGGTAAATGCTTAAACCCTCAAACTAAAATGCTAGAAGTTGCCAGATTCTGGAAACTTAAAAACATTTATTCCTATCCTGTTTGGAGATTGTTGGTGACCAAAATAACTACCTTCTGTAAGTTTCCCAGGTCAAAGTTTGTCAGGAGATACAATATTTGGCAGTCCTTTTTCAGAATTATTTAGTACCAGGACCAGTCACAGCACTTACCATTAACTGTTTGGTCTCTTCCCCTTCCAAATGGGGAGGATGAAAAGCCAGTCTCTACATTTGGATGTGACAGCCCTGCCATCCCAAAACTACCAGAGGCTCTTCATGGAGCCAGAAATGAAATAGCATGTAAGTGCTTGAATTCATGCAGTATTTAGCACTCAACTCACTGCCAGAGAACCTGCATCTATGTGCCATAATCTGAAACACCTGTAGTGTGTAGAAGCTAGAACCTCAAAGAACAAGGTAATCAGGCTTTCCCCTTCCTTCCTATGAAAGGCACACCCCATAAGTCACACACATGCCTGCAAAGCAGCTGTTTGCAAATGGCACAGAACTGCAGTGCTCTGGAGGTAAAGGCACTCGTATGGAAAAAGAGTAACACAATCAACCTGAAATCTACATTCATATGGGAACAGAACTTGAAAGTACTCAGTTAATTTGAGGGTACATCTCAAAAAATTAAAAGCACAGAGTAGAACTTAGGCTAGACTACATCTCTGATATTGCTTAGGTGTATTGTCACCTTTCAAAGCAAAACCACATGGAGCCTCTCCTAGACATCCACCCTGCCTTGAAGAGGATTGAAATAGGTAACTTCAAGGCACAACCAGTTTGACTGATGTGTGAACTCCATGTTGGTAGTACTTTCAGAAGCATGGCAAAACCATTGCTAACTCTGCTGGGAGCTTTGCAATCCAAGGCAGCGTTGCAAAAGCAGCAATGCTGACTCACAGTGTAGAACCTTGTCTGACCACCTGTATTGGGCTTACATGGTAAAGTTCTGGTGGCAGCTGCAGAGGTGGTCTCCATGAGAAGTCAGGGGTAGCCCTGTGCTGGACACTGCTGGTTCCATAGCACACCCACTGCAGGCCAACAACCACCAGCCAGGCTGACAACACCTCTGAAAGCAAACTTAAAGGGTAAAATGTCACATGGCATGGGGAGCAGGGCGGGAAGTGAGAAGCCACAGCACAATCCAGATCAGTAAAGGAGGTGCTCTAGATACCAAAGCAGACATTCCCCTGCAGTCCACAGAAAAAAACCATGGAGGAGCAGGTATTGCCCTGCAGCTTGGAAAGAATGCCACAGCGGAGCAGGTCAGCGTTTTCTGAAGGAAGTTGCAGCCCATGGAGAGGCCATGATGGAGCAGATTTTTTCTGAAAGACTGAAGTCTAAGGAAAACCCATGCTGGAGCATAGGAAAAAATGAGCAGCTGGGTAAGGTCAACCAACCAAAAAACAAGGACAAAAGCAGAAACATTTCCAGTTTGCAGATTCTAGGCACAATCCTCATACTCCAGTCAAGAACAGCCCATGCTGTTTGGTCCTGTGGATAACTTGGTGCTTGCTCATCATTAGAGGTACTGTAGCATCAGTGAGGCTTAAGAAATACAGGGATGGTCTGAAATCTGAAAAAGCCACTTTCCCCAGCATAAGTGAATAAACCAGTAAATAAATCAGACAAGGGAAGGAATGGGGAATTAAGTGAATGCAAGTGATTAATTACAGTTCTGTTTAATTTTGTCATTGTCTGACACCAACTCACAGATTTTTGAGCTATCCTGTCTTTCCAGAACTGTTGACCTTTCTAGCCCAAGAGCTTATATTGCAACAACCAAAGTGGATTACAAGCTTCAAGTAAGACAGACACTCACCAGATATTCATTCAGCCTTTCACAATTGTCTCTTTAGTATCTTGTAGCATTTGTTGAATCACTGCCATTTGAGCTTTAAAGTGGAATGACTTTATAATCTACTCAATTTCAACAAAAACTTTCCCCAAACAGGAATCACATTTGAAGGGAAGCCTCCTACAAAGTCAAGCTCACTGTCTGAAAGCAGTAGGTCCAACTGAAGCTGTTCAAGCCGAGCAGACTCTGCATACAGCACTAGATATAACATAGATGTTGCCCTGTAATACATCTAGAAAGATTTCCCAGGAGTCAGCTGTAAATTCTAATAATCCTCAACTGAGAACAAGATGTCACTGGGTACCAACCAACTTCCTCCCCAAAGAATACCTAGGATAGAGGCATGCCACTCCCTAAAGTAAGGGGAAACTTCCTGGTGCTGTTCCTTCATTTCAGGGATCTGAAGCTCTAAGCCAAGTGCTCAAGATGAACAAGAAGCCAGGGCAGCAGCTTGATGTGAGTTTCAGTTAGAGCTGATACTGCAGCAGCTGCTTCATCGGAAAAAAACAAGGTCAGAGCTGGGGAAATTAAAAGAAAGTACTCCCTGCTCTTTGGGTAAGAAACACTTCCTCAAACTCTGTCCCTTGCCTATTTTAAGAGGCTTCCTCTATTCAAATCCATCAAATCCTGATTGCAATTCAGTATAGGTCATCAACTAAACAAGCTTCATCAGTGTCAGCATTTATAAATGCTTCTTCACTTTGTATCTTATTGAATCCAGTTATGACTACATTCAGATGTTTTGTGTAAACAATGCCTAGCACTGGTGTCAATCACCTCACAATAAAAGAGATGCCAAGAGAGTCTTGTATTTTTACATCAACATCTGCTCGTGAAACAAAAGCCACTAGCAAGTCCCACTAAAGCAATTTTAGATAAGTACAGTTCTACCCATCTGAATACTGGCATGAGATTTAACAAGATTATCTCTTCTCATTTGATCCTAATTGGTTGCCTTAGGAAATGCATGGATATGCGTGAACATCAGTCTACCATACACTGAAGAACTGACATGCTTGGCTTAGGCTGTTTGTGGTAATCCCTAGGTTTGCTTTCTAATAAATACTAACCAGAGACAAGCCAAAGATAACACCCTATTTTGTCCTCTTAATCTGAGGTGACCTCATCAAGTCTACAATCAGCCTTCTGGCACTTCCTGAATACAAGTGCTTATATTGTCCACAGTTTCATGCAAGGTAAAGACAAGGAAAGAAGTGAAAGTAATTTTTAGCTTTTGCTCTAACATGCAACACTTAATCATTGCCCGGAAAGGCTGGTTATATCCTTACAAGAGAGTTTATCAATGCTGAGCAAACTGAAGGAAAACGTGTCAAGTGGAATATATATGTAGTTTAACTTGATTTACTTGCCCCAGTGATTCCAAAGAAAAGCATGAATTCCTGAAATTGGACACACCTTTACCAGGAGGAAGGCTTCAGGCAGAGTTCAGCAAAAACTACCAAGTTCAGAATTGTTCTCCCACTCCCATTGTCCTGCCTGAACAGAGGCACACCCAGAGAGTATATATCTTAGGGAATGAAGCAGATTTGACAGGAGTTTAGACAAAGGAAAAGCTAGTCAGAAGCTATTCTGTAGATGACACTATTAATGGGCAGGTTAACTTGGAAGTAGCTATAGCAGAGGCTCTCCACTTAAGGTCAGATGTGGAAATTTCCTTACCAAAAGCAATAAAGAGCTAAGAATTGCATGGGATACCTGAGAAAGTTTGAAGTTTAAGAGGAAAAACAGGTTACTATGGTAGTAGTAGTTTTTCAAACATGGGGGGAAAAAAGACCTATGCCTCTGTAGCTCACTATTCTTTGCTAGAGGAAAACTTCCCTAGAGCTGAAGTTAAACTTTTTATTTGGGACTATCATTCACTTATGAGCACACTGTTGCTTCACTTTTATTTTTTTTTTAATCAAACCTTTCTCTTCATATTGCACAAGGTTCTACTACTGAACTCTTCCCAATTCTGGGACTTCAGCAGGGGCTGGGAAAAAAGTCCCTTGATTATGTGAAACAACTGTGGAAACATTTTTGGTTTTGTTTGCCAACAGAACTAGAAGCAAAACTTGAAGACTTTCAGGTAAATTCTTAGAGTTCCAACAGGAAACCTAAAATCTTAGTTTGCTTATGACACTAGCTATTGAAGCTAGAGCCGATTCTCAAAACTGTGGGCTCAAAATGTATTTGTTATGCAATTGGGCCAAGTCCAGAAAGGCTGAGGGACAGGTTTTAGGAATGCTTAAATTTATACAAGTGTGGTAAATTCTTTTCCTCCTACTCAGTTCCAGTTTCAGCACCAAAAAAACCCTAGTGTTCTAGAAGATATACTGCATTTTTCTTAAGTTAATTATACAGGCAAAACTCGATTTGGAAGTTGGGGCTGACTTTTTTTTTTAATTTCGTTCATGCAAGAACCACATACACACGAACCAGGATAGCTTCATCCTCCTAGCATAAAAGCTAACAGCTACACATCATACCTGTTTACACATCAATAGATTTTACAAAACAGTGCAGATGAGTTAGGATGCTTCATCCTATGGGTGCATTCAAATCCAGATTAGAAATCTGCAAAACATACACTGCACTATGCTAATGAACAACAGCTAGTTTCAACACCAATACTGCTGCTAAAGTGCTTCAGGTGAAGAAGCACTTTCATGGTAAAGAAAAGCTCAACTTCACAACCCAGCTAGTTTGGAACTCCTTTAGGCATCTATCGTTCACAATAAAAATCCTGAAATTTATACAGTCTCACTGACAACTGAAGATGAAGACAAGAAAAGCTAAAATTTCACACTGATTGCTTTCCACTCCCTGTCCTATTCACCCTTAAGAGACACCCTATTTAAGTAACAAAATGGCAAATGTTTACCTTGTCTAGATATTTAAAGCTCTGTCAGCCACCTTAAATTTAATCCTGATTTTTCAGGGAATACATAAGTGATAGGTGAGCTGAGAAGTTCAGGAGGGCTCCAACAGTTATATTTTAACAACTCTTCACTTTTTAAGAAGGGTAGTAGCTTAGGTGACAGCTCAAATCCAGCAGAGCACAATTGTTTTCTACTAATACGTTTGTTACTTCAGGGGAACTGAGGAGAGGACAAAACCTGGAAAACTTAAGTCTTCTTCAGCTACAACTAGTAACATTCAGATTACTTCAGAGCCAACTAGACTACCTCAATATAAGAGTCCTTAATTTAGAAAACCACCACCAAGTTGGAGCATAAAGCACTTTCTTAGTTCCCTTTGAAGAGAACACTCAGCTCCCTGGAAGCTCCTGAAGATGAACCCCCAAAACAAAAAAATTTGGGCTGACATACTTCCCTGTACTTTTAGACAATGGATTTAACTATCATTAATATGTTACCACCAGCAAATTATGTCCATTTTATAAAAGTCTGTAGAAATTGAAACTACTACTCCTTCTACAGTTCAAGCTTAAACTGGGCAAGTAAAGGGAGTCCAAGAGCAGTTACCGCCCCTGAGAGAACATCCTGATTCTATGAAGCAGCACATCCCTGCCTCTACAGAGCACCTAACAAGATAAAGCCCACAGAAGACAGATTTGACTTTCAAACCCACACCTAGGTATGATTCCTGCTCATAAAAATACCCTCTGCACCTATGCAATAATAAGGAAAGACAGCCCATAGACACTAACAAAGTCAAGGGAATAACTAGTGTAGCAACCTTGATAAAAAAATCATAGCAAAATTCTTCAATGTTCACCCCCTTTATGGAAAGCATGAGACATGTCAGGTGGCACAGCCACCACTGAAATACTTTCCACCATGAGGTATATTACCTGTCCAGATAACCAGTGTCACTTGGCCATCACTTCAGATTTTTACCTACAAAGCTGCAGGATAGCACCTCTACAATAACCTGAAGCCTTCAGGTACAGCAGCCAGAAGCACCATTCTCTTACAATCAAAAACTAAACCCTTGGACTTCTACACATGTGCAGTGGATTTAAGAAATCCTATCCCATGGCACTTTCAGAAGTTATATTAAAGTCAGACAGATTTCTGCACCTAGCTTTATTTCCAGAAATATTTCAGATGCATTGCAGCTAACTGAGGGCAAATAACACCACCAGCAGAAGCACTGAGAATCCAGCTGACTACCATTTACTACAACAGCAGGAAGATATGGCATTTACACCCAATCCCTTACCTGATAGAATTCTAAAGCCTTGGCTGTAGATACTGGTATTGTTTTTAATTTTAAAAGGTGGATCAAGTTCTTCTGGATTTACATATTTTGAGGTTAAGCTACAGAGAGGGAAATAAGTCAAGCTAATCTCTAGACCTGTGGAGCAAAAAAATTATTGCATTAACACCTCTGTTCATTTTACACATACCAGTCTCACAGATTTCTGTGTTAAAAGTAATTTTCTTCCCCTAAGCCTGAGACGCACACACATTAAAACTCACACTTCCCTACAAGTTTGGAGTTGATAATCCTCTAGCGTTCCAGATACATACACATTTTTTAAAGCTAATTTTGAACACACCTTATCTATTTTGCAACACTTGTCTGCTTACTTTTAAGGGCAAAGGAATAAGCCAAATGCAAAACTCCAAGCAGAAGCCAAGAACGGTTACCACCATTCTGTATGGTAACTAGACCCAAATCAGAAGTAACTTCTTGGCTCAGACAGAAACCCCTTTATCTGGCTAGTATCCACAAACTCCAACTCATTTAATATCCTCCACTTGGAAATTACGCCCAAGAGCTTCTGGCTTCTTAGTTCTTAACTTGCACCTAGTTCCACCATGTATTTGTTTAAGCCCAAGTGCAGAATGCATATAAATCTGCTTCAAAGAAATGGGAAGGGAAGTGGTTTGATGTACTAGCTAGAACAGGTTCTTTAATCTCATGCTACTCAAGGGAGTCTATGCTGCAACAAAAGATTACCATACTATATGTTTCTGACTAGCATGTATATGGTACACACAGAAGCAAGATCTAGAGATATTGTACATCTGGACATTAAAGGATACCACTACCTCTACCAGGTGTTTTCACCTAAGGATGCTTCCTTATCTATTTGATTCCCATTTCACTCCCCCTCCATACCATATGTGGTCACACTGCTTCTTGTGCAACCCACAACAGCCATAGAATCTGAGACAATTACCTTTACATTAAGGCTGTATTGGATTGTTTTAATTTGTTGGAGTATCAAACCCTAAAGTATTAGAATTACAACTGAAGGATCATATGATCTTATGTTTTTGGTTCTTTATATAACCAAAGAAAAAGTTGTTAATCAACTATTCTGGACTCCATGAAATTATAGAACAAGCACTATTCCAGGCATCACAAGCCTACATATAGCAGCTAAGTTAGTGGACTTCGTTCATCAGAAGGCAGAATATGGCTTCCCTGTGCAATTCAAGTGATAATTCTCAGTCATGGAACAGGGAAGAGAACAGGGATGGACAACATTTTCCACATTCCTTCTAGTCTGTGACCCAAGTAATGGTAACAGAGAAACGGTGGCCAAGAGAAACCTCTGAAACAGAATCTGCCCACTAAGTGTTTGGAACCTCTCCTCCCTATTTGAGGATCAGCACTTCCCGCTGGACATGATTCCAACTATCATTAACTGGACCAGTGGCCAAGAAAAACCTTAGAAAAACAAGTTATTTCATCTGTCCTACTTCCCCATCTTTCTTATCCCTACACACCTTCCCTTCCACTTACTATGATTCTTTCTATCAGAAGCTCTCCCATGAGAAAGCCCTCACTTTTATCAGGCCCTCAACCCCAGCTTTAATCAACATCTCAGTGGCACAGAAAGGGCATGCTTCTTCCACTCTGAATAGGGTAAAATTACATTGTTTGAGTTTATCATGAGACACAGAATAGAGAAAAATTATATTAGGCCAATGCTCTTATAGCAGTGAATCAAATTTAACTTCAGATTGACAAGGGCTGCCATGTAGTCTACAGAGCCAATCTCAACAGATTGATAGAACAGAATCTCAATAGTTTATGCACAGAAAGAATGTTGCACACGAACAGCCTGCTCCCTTCCCCTTAGCCACTTCAAGTCAAAGTGTACGGGGCAAGGTGACCCAGTTTACAGAACCCCAGCACATGTTCTGGGTCTGTCCTCAAGCAGTGAGCAGTGAGCATGGTCCTCTGTGGCAGTGAGTCAGGTACAATCCCCTGCTCAGATTCATTCATTCATTCACTTCATCCAGAGGCAACAGAACTCCACCTCCAGCCCAAAAGGGGAGTCTAGGTGTCCATGGCAGAGCAAGTTATCTGCCTACACACACCAGTTTCTGTATGACTTCCTCCACCTGCATGAAGAGTCTGCCAGCAGCACTGGTGGGTTGCTTGTCTAGGCTTTCCTCCAGACTCTACTTGCCAAAACCCTCAGTCAACCTTTAATGCAGCCTCTGTTACTATAGTAACTACTGTTCTTTTCCTATCTCTAGGCACAGACCCTGGGGGAAAGTACTTGAGTTTGTTCTCATTTCACACCTACCACTCACTTGCCCACTGCATAGCTACGTGCCACTCCAAATGAAAAACCTCTGTCAGTGGGCCCTCAAAAGCAGCTGGCCCAGCCACAAGCCAGTGGGAGGCAAAAATGCACAAACCCAACATGCAGGCATATCCTTCTGAGCAGGCTACAGCTGGGAGACCACCAGCAGAGTTTGACAGTCCAGGCACCTGGAGGCTCACGGGGCCTTCCAGGCCACTGCTCTACGGACAGACGCACAACAGAACCATCTGACTGTTACACAGTGGCTCAGGTGGAAAGGGACCCCTGTGGGTCATCTGGTCCCACCTTCCTGCTCAAGCAGGGTCATCTTAGAGCATATGGCACAGGACTGCATCCAGATGGTTCTTGAATATCTCCAGTGAGGTAGACTGGAAAGCCTTCAAGCCTTCAAGGGTGTTACTCCAGGCTGCCTGGGCATCATCCACTGAGGCTCAGGCCAGTCTTCAGAGTACTCTGAAAGTGCCACGCAGACTAGAGTGAATCCCTTCATAAACCAAAGCCAGTTTGCTCCATTGTCACCTGCAATACTGTAGGGGCCACAGTTTCAGCATGAAGGCCTTCTACTCAGATAGCACAGGCTTCCCTTGGAGCAGTTCTTGTAGAAAACTGTAACAACCATATTTGTCACCTCAAGTTCTTAAGAAATAGCATTGGTCAAAGGGTAAGCCCACTATATGAGGCAATGTTTTCCTCACCAAACAAGCAGATGACTCTTCAATGAATATTGCTAACATTATCTATATTGTTACTGCAGCATCCCACAGGAGCCTAAGTTGCATCAGGAACCTACTTTATTAAAGAGAAAAAACATCCAGGATAGGAGGCATGAGTCTGGTTTCAAGGTAAGGCCTTATCCTGGGGAAGTTGCTGTCAGGCTGAAGAGCTGCTGATATCCTGCATGAGGCCATATACAAAGAACTCTTTTGTATGGTGGGTGGTTTTCACCATCCTGAATAAAACTTTACACCCTGGTGTGACTAGCTATGCTTTCCTGTTGTTACACTCTTAAAGCTACAATGCCTTCTCTCCTCAACAACAATAACAACAAAAAGAGTGCAGAGTTGCATTCTCACTTGGGTTTTGGTGCCAGAATAGTCCTTCCTCATACCTACAAGCAGTAAAGTCATCACACACAGAAAGCTTCACATGGTTCACATATAAGCTGCTGAACACCAGTTGTAACTGCTCATGCGAGCCAGTCAGAAGAGGCAGCCAGTTACATACCACTTCTATCACATCCTGGTAGTTTCTCTGCTTAAGCAAACATCTCACACTGACCTCATGCCTTATCCAGAAAGCTCCAGCATGGAATGGATTCACCCACATCAATGGCAGCCTTCCCTGTCAGAGCAAGAACTTCACAAACAAGAGCTTCTCAGAAATGAGCATAGAAAGCTTAGAGTCCTACCAATGCAATGACAGTACACATAACAGTTCACATAACACTGTCATACACATAACAGTTCAAGTCACAACAGCTGCTACTCTGCCAGAGTGTCACCTGAGGACCAAAGCAGTGAACTACTCCCACTACACACCAAGCTCAGCTTTGCTGTGCCACAAAGTCCCTGGATGGTGCATCAGTACCAGAGACCCCGTGGCAGCTGCCAGGGGACTCTGACAGGAAGCCACCACACTGTCACACAGGATGCTTCAGTATGACAGTCAGCACAGCAGCCTTGAGGGATCAGCTTTAGTTCCACCTGTATTGTTTCCATGTTTAGCTTTTAATGTTAGCATGAAGCTTATAGTGTAACACTTAACTGCACTGACAGATGTGCCAGCACCAGAAGAACTGGGATTCACCAGCCAAGTAAGAGACAAATGGGGTTTTGTTTGTTTGGGGTTTTTTTGACATAGTAATGTCGCAATTAGTTTGAGATGGCAGGATAAGAACATCTAAGATATTTAAATAGCAGTATTAATATTTCAGAGCTACTACACTACTGAAATGAGTTTACAGTCATTTTACCACTTGCTTCAGGCCATCTGGAAATGAAAGAAGCCAAGAGAGCATCTGCTCTGCACTGTGAAGATTACCTTAGCACACTAAAGCTAGAAACTAGAAAACTAGTCCAAGAGGTTATCATTGTAGGTGTTCCACCAGCTACAGAGCTTGCTGCCACCACCAGCAAAAAAACATGAGCAGTTTCTTTTTCTGTACCTGATCTTTTGCTGGCCAGAAATCTTTCATTAACAGCACAGTTCATTAACATGAGTGGAAATATTCTTGTAGCCAATTCTGAAGCTCAGGCAGTTAAAACACCAACTCTAAGACTACACAGAGCAAGTAAAATCCTACGACATTTTTCTGTTTAGAAGATGGCCTGTTGTTCCAATAGGAACATAATGTTTTAATACTTCTCTACACAAGAACCAATCCTGTTCTTCAACACAGTTGCATACTGTTTAAAAAACACAAGTCAGAGCAGTTTCTTTAGTACAGAAATGAATTCAGCTAACATTAAAGGTCTAAATAGGAGCAAGAAGAAATAAGCAATATAGCTCCATATATAATTAGAGTTTCCACTCAGGTAAAAAACATCTCTCACCCAACCAAAACAGAGTATCTGTTTGCCTTAGAGTAACAAACCTGTCCTATCTCTTTTCTAAAGACTCGCCTTTGGGTACTTGTTTCTTCATTAAATTAATCTCTCCAATGGTAAAGAAATCTAAAAGCATTAAAGTGCTTCAGTTGCTAGTTACTAGTGTAGACCTTTGCAATGCAGAGTGGTGATTAAGCTCAAACAAGAAACAAAATTCAGTCATTGAAAACCTATCCTAAAGTTCATTTTTCTGTTCTAGACCTCCTGTGTATGAAACCCTCTGCCTTATATTCTTATTATTATTCTTGTAATTTCTTCCCACCATAAAGAACACAAACTCCCTAATTTTGGTATGCATAAAGACACCTGCTTTGTGGAACCCTTCCTGTGGGGCTGCAGTGAGTACAGAGCAGAACACACTCCTTGTGCCACTCCTGCATAAGCTGCAATGCTGCTTCCTCCTCCCAGAGGGGACAACAAAGCTGCAAGAGCCTTTTCAGCACTTTTTACCAAGATTCTTATTTGGTGTTCTAGCTAGTAGCCAACTGCAGCAGGAAATTCCCAATGCTCTGTGGCACTCCAATTTATGCACTGGACTCTGTTGTTAGCATCACAGTTTTACCATTTATTACCTTTCCTTGCAACAGCACTGAACAATAAGGTCCTCCCCCATCTGCAACCGCATGCCTTTCAAGGAAGGATATGACATTTCCATGCATGAAACTAGGAAGAATCTTATAGTGACTACCCTGTCCTCCCCTCTTACCATCTTTTAGTCCTCTGAAGTCACTGGAGGAGTGCAGATCCCCACTCTTCCAGAAATACAAGCCCATTCATAGAACAGCTCTTGACTGCTGCAGTCACATTGTGTGCCTTCTGCAAGCATCCACCATTTCTGTGTGCTAGTATTTGTCATTACTGTCACCAGCAGTTCTCTGCCATGACGTTCATAATGGTCAGGAGTTATACTCAGAAAGCAGAGGGCCAACACAGATCTCTCCCCGAACTAGAAAAAAACAAAGGTCACACTTAAGTGTCCAGGTGGAGGAAAATGCAGCTTAGTGGCACAATTTAATCTGCTATGAAAGAATACTGCTTAAATGCACCACACAGTAGGAGATGCAAGAGACAGCCCAGTAAAGCTCCCCATCTATTGCTTTAGATTCAAAGAGCAGGGAAATAGGAAGACCTGGCTTGTCACACACCCCAGATCTCATGCCAGCAGAGAGAAAGAGGCACACAGGAAGACAGTATGAATAGAAAATAAAGCCTGATTATCTTTTTCCAGAAGTTAGCATCCTTCAAACAGGCATTTTTCTAGTCCCACAATGCTCTTTTGAGCTATAAAAGTAGAAGTGACCAGGTGATTGTGTAACACAGCAGAAGTTTTACTAGACTCTGTCAAGTGCACACAGCAGCCTGGGGCTTCCAAGTTGTTTCTAGGACAAGATATTAGACTTCCTATGGGGCTTCACTTGGGACAGTTGTTATTGACTGTCATTGGGCAATAGCATATATGCAACAGCCAGATGTTTCCTACAAGTCACTGACACCAAGCCTAAGGAATTCATATCACTGCTCATAGTTTCAGTGTAACAAGAAACAGCAAGCTTCATACATCTTTCGAGAGCCAGAAGTTCCTCAACAGACCTGTAGGTACTAGCTGCACTTTTAATTTACCTTGGTATTCAAGTAATTATCCTGAACTCACTTAATCTGAAAGTTTCATCCCTTATTGGCACAAAGGATGTAGATACACCTATTTCTCTTCAATACCTCTAGTTTTTCAACATTTTCTGCAAACAGTAGCAAGCCATTCTCTTCTGCTTATGTATTTAATAACAGTATTGGCTGCCAATCTTAGATCACTACAGTAGCAAGAGAAATGCAAGGAGGAAGCTCTAGAACTTGATTCAAGCATTATTGCTGGTCATTTGAATTCACTGAGTAGGACTAAAAACTGTTGTTCACCTTTAAAAGAATTTCAGCTTGCAAATATTGTCATCCTAGCACTTACTGTACAGAAAAGATACGAAAGAGTAGGTATCACACTTAGCAATTGAACACCTACAAGATCAGATCCCCAAAACAGCAACACTGACACCTGGCCAGGGAGACTTCCTGACAGGAACACACATTTGATCAGAAGTCTACACAAGAAATACATACTGGTGTAACCTAGTACTCATTATTTAAGAAATTAATAATAAAGTATTTTTGTTGTTATTGGAAGCTAAAGTATGTCACATTTATACTAACGGCAGCTTTATTGGCAATGTCTGATCGGTGCAAGAGATGAAGCTCAGGGCTTATATCAATCAACCTGATTGCAACCTAGCAAACCAAACTCCTCACCTTCACATGCACTTAATCATGACACTTTGAGGGGCAAAAAGACAAATTTCATTAATAGGACATCCTGGAAATATACATCCTTCCATTTAAGAGCTCATAAGTTAAAACACTAAGTTAAAACTTTAAGGCACATCTTGTAGCAGAACTACAGATATTAGTGTTCACTAATATCTGATATTCTCCTCAGTCATGAAGGAAGAAATAGCAGAGTCAATTTACTTACTTCAAGCAACAAGTATATCAGTACTCCCTTGTATTTGGTTTTCCATTCTCCTGAAGTAGCTCCCACTCCAAGACAGCACAGCATAGGGAGCAATTAAACTGCCTTGTAAAGTACAGTATAAAAAATGGTATATGTGAAAACTGTTTGGTATAGAGGCTCATTGTACAATCATGCACCACCATTAGGATTTTTTTTTATTTTGTTGTTTCAACTGCGCTTCATTAAAGCAGCTAGATGCTGGTGCTGATGAAGACCCTAGTCATCCAGCCAGACTCTTACCTATCACTTTTAAAGTTCCTCTCTGTTTGGAATCACTCTGATTTTGAACTTTATGCTTGATATCAGGTAATAAAGATACATGCAAAAGCCCCCCTGTGCTTCCTGATCTTTTAAAGCAGGTCTCAGTAATTTATGGCACACACCAGTTCTGACTTAGAACTAGTGAGATCAGAACTAACAGTTGCTGTTACACATCTGGCCATAAAAGAGGCTACACAGCACAGCTGAACACAACAACATCAGTGCAACCAGTAGTACGCTTTCCATACCTCTGAGAAGTATTTAATAGCCATCATGGCCAAACAACAATTCCATTAGGAAAAAAAAAAAAAAAAAAGAACATTTTACTCAAGTCTCTTCTTGTTATACTTTGGCCAAGTAGGGATTTCAAAGACTCCTGGTCTTGCCTAGCTATGGTCTAAGTTAATTAGGTACTATACTTCTAGCATTTTAGATGGCTGGGTCAAGAATGCACGTGGCCAATGCATCCAGCATGCCTGCAGAGAGGTAAGTTTTTTCCACTTATCCAGAGCTGTGCTTTCATTGCAGCATTGCCTTAAGAACAGCTACTGCTTTGCAGCTTTATAATTGAAAACTCTCACGCTACTCCATAGTGGTGCTGCAGTGGTAACACTCACTCACTGGGAGAACCATATTTAGAAAAACTTTGGGTTCTCCCCCAGAGCAATATAATAGTTTGGTAAGTGAAATGAACAGCCCCAGTAAGAGTCAAACATTGTCAGATTAAAAAAACCAGAGCTAGACTCCTACAGGGAGAAGCCTGGGCTGAAGGCATCTAGCTTTATTGCAAGGATTCATTTAATCCCTGCTCGGGAACATAAAAAAAGAAAACTCCTAAAGCTATGTGCTGGGAACAGGGGCTACATTAAATGCAAGTCGAGCAATATAAAAACACAGCCTGCCAACCTCCCCCCTCCAGTGTTCTTCTGCAATAAATACCAACAAGTTAATACCGGTGTATGAACTTCTCGCATGCAGCCGATACCCGGCTTTTAATAAGCGAGCGGGGGAGGCCCTTGCGAGGGTCTGCGCCCGGCGGGAGCGGGGCCGAGGGCCGCTGCCCGGCGGCCGGGGCTCCACCTGCGGCGCTGACAGGGCGCGGGGGCGGCGGGCCGGGGCAGGGCGCTGCAACCTGCCGCGCCGGGGCGGCAGCTCACTTACCCGGGGCCCCGTGGCTCGGTGGCTGCGACCCGGCGGCAGATGCACCAGCAGCAGCGCCAGCAGGAACGGGCGAGCCCCCGCGCTGCGCCAGGCCCGCGGCATCATCGTCCCTCGGGGCGGCGCGGCTCTGCGGCCACCGGAGGCGGCTCTCCCGGGCGCAGCGGCGATGCCGGTCCCGCCGCAGCAGGTTCCCCGCCTCGGCCATGGGGATGCCCGTTATAAAGCCGCGGCGGGGCGGGGCCGGCCGGCACTGACCGCGCCGCGCGCCTATCGCCGTGCGGCCGCCGCGGGCCGCTGCCAATGGCGGGGCCGCGCCGCCTCTCGCCCGGCCCCCCGCCACCGGGCGGCGCAGGTTGGCCGCGGGCGGCGAGGCGGAGGGCGCTGGGCGGGCGGCGTCCCCGTGCCCCCGGTGGCACCTGAGGCCGCGGCGACCGGGCGGCCTTGGCGGGGCTGTGGGATACGGCCGGCCAGCGCGGCCGGCACACCCCGCTCCCGCCCCGCGCCAAGCCAGGCAGGGCGTACCGGCCCCGGCCCCGGGCGAGGGCAGTGACAGCTGAGCCGTGCAGGCGGGCCGGGTTAGCAAGTAAATTGGGCATAGGAAATCACCGCCTGGTCCACAAACCATGTTCATTTGGTCCTGCGTTCTGGGTCCAAATGGTCTGGACAGGAGCAAGCTCGTGTCTCAGGGAGTGCAGATCCTCGTCTCATCTCCACGCCGAGGCTCGGGGCATGGCTGACCCACAGCCACAGAGCCTACCTCTCCCTGAAGATCTTACTCTGCGTTCCCAGCTGCACAAGTAGCCCCAAAGCCCATTGCTTTGTATTGCCCAGCAGATCCTTCAGATCTCATGCAGGTGATGTGTTCGGGGCCTTTGATAATACAGGCCTTGCACCTGGGAAAATATCCAAAGTCTAGGTTTGGTACCTCTTGAGATGACAAGCCCTTAGGGACTGCATGTGGATCCCAGTTCGTCCAAGCACCAGGCACTCAGTAATGGGAAGTTTGGGTAGAAAGCGACCATCGTCGTACAACAGGCAAGTTAGTGCAGCTGCGGAGCAGACGCAGGAGAAGAGGGGAAAACAGAGATACACCTCCCAGCAAGGCCCAGTCTCTACAGGCATGTCTAAAGAGGGAGCAGTACCATGGCACTGTAATGACAGCAAGCTGCAGACCCTGAGCAGTGGAGGCAGCAAGTAATTCCAAGCCTTCCACCTGACAGAGAGACTGAGCAGTGGAGGTATCTTGTGAACTAGACTGGCTTGCATTTACATCAAGTCCTTAATTTTCAACTTACCAGCTTAAGTTTGATGGAGGGCAGGGCAGAGGCCCAACATATTGCAGAGTAATATGCATGGGAGGTCATTGCCATGCATGTAATAGTGATAATAACCTTTAGGTAGGACTGTTTTCTGGTGCTTTTATGGAAACACAAGAAACATGACATTTTTTCACACAACGTATTAACTTTCTTTACTCAGTGACCTTACAAGAGGCAATACTTGCACTTGCAAAAATTCCCTAGAGTGTATCCGCTAGGTATGGGGAGGGGCTGCTACGCCCACACAAAGAACCTTGTTACACAGTAGAAGTCATGTAATTCTGGCATCTTATCAGAGCAAAGCAGAGTGGTTAGGTATAGCGGTTGCTTTGATCTTTCTTTTCCTAAAAAAAAAAAATTAAAAAAATTTAAAATATGCCAATATGTAACATTTTGTCATTAGCCTAGACAGGATAAGCCGTTTGTTACTCACGTGGAGCTCGGCCAGTATTCATTATTCTTGGCTTACAGATTTCTCTGTGACTCCAAACACAGCACCCCATACAAGCCTACCTTAGTCCTAACCCTCACCACTCTGCCAGCCTGGTTCTAAGCTTTGGCAGCTCTTCTCCAGTATGGCCTGTGGTATCCTCTGATTTTCCACTTCAAAGTCTCTCTGATCCACCTGAACATATGCCATTCCACATGACACAAACAGAGAGACCTTGAAGGGAAGAGGAGGGGAAGAGCTAGGAAATCTGAATGAGTGTCCTTGTGGATATAGGGATCAGCTTGGTTGAGGTGGGGCAAGTTATACCGGTGCACACCTGAATCTGTGAAAAGACAGGCAGATTCTAGTACAGTTTTGTTGAGGCAGTGATCCCACCACTGAAGTACCACATAACCTCATACTTAAGTCTTGATTAAATTCCAGTCCAGATAACAATATTACACTTGCCTACATTCTCCTCTCCAATTTCATAAGGGGATTTTTGCATCTGACCTATTTTGTGTTTTCCCTTCATGTGTTCTTTATCACTTGTACTTTAAACATGAATGCCTTACTTTGGTATATTTTTTACACACAAACACCAGGATATCAGGATCTCTATGCTAGATAAATGTTTAACACCATGAAAAAGTAATTGTTTTCTTAATCCCTAATAGAGACTATCAGCTACACCAGAAACCTACTCACCAATGCCTACGAGGCTCTGACATCAGCAGCATCTTAACACCAAGTTCAAGTTCCAGAGAGGGTCAGAAATTCCAGTAACAGAAACCTTTGACCCCTTCATGGCCAAAGCTGTTCATAATCTTTCCACACATACTCCCAGCCACAGCCAGATATTTCTCTGTAGGGAGAAATACTGTCCTTGTGGATAGTAACTGCTTTAGTGCAGAAGAGACTTCATCGCCTCACCTATGTATCACCACTGAATTTTACTGAGCTGTTCCAAGCCCAAAAATCTCAGCAAGTTACTATTCAGGAGGCTGGAGGGACATCCAAGCTCTGCTTAAAGACACCATTAAGAGAGAAAATACATGGGTCTTTTCCAGTGGTCACTTTCACTATTGAAAATGTGTACCTAACTCTTAGGCGCACTGGGCCTGGTACTTTACTGATGTCATCATCAAAGAAAAATCTAGGTAAACAGAATAAACTGCAGAAACAGAAAGCTTTGGGCCATTATATTGTCTGTTATTTCTTTTAGGTTTCTGGCAAGTAGGAAGCGCCTGCACTGGGCATCAGTGGCATCGCAAAGATGTTGATGAGCCAAGAGAAGCCTATTAACCAAACATAAGAGGAATTGGGCACCTAATCTTCTCACTTGAACTCTTCTGAAAAACTCTGCCGTCAGTCAGAGTGCCAAATATTGCTGGCACAGTACTTCACTCAGTGATGTCTCACTAGCAAAGAACTTGCCCAGAGTGTGCAACTGAAAACCACAGAGAGAGACACAGAACTGGAAGTTATTCTTCAGGTCCAGACATTTGTACACCAGGCCCAACACATGGATCCTTCAGAGGAAGACATGAGCTCAGCCACAATGAATTCAACTATGCAATGCTGGTAAGGGAGCACTGAAACTGGTACCGTTGGGGCTTGTTGTGTACATGAGATGCAGCCTACGACTTGCACCTCTGAAGACTTACCCCAACCTGTGCCCATCTGAGTGATGATTAATATCTTGTTGCTATGGTGCTTGCATATCACGTGCATCACCACAAACTCATGGCACAGGACGTGTATATTGGTGGTCTTGACAGCTCTTCAGGGAGAACTGTTTGATTGCTTTGATTATTTGACTCTGCTTCTACTTGTCTTGTCCTCAAACAAGTTTCAGAAGATCACTGTCCTCTTTTAAACAGTATTGGCACTCAGAACCATCATGGGATTTATCTGCCACAGCTTCCATCAGGGCACAAATCCCCTCTTGCAAATGTTTAGTAGAAATGATTATTCAACTTTCAATAGAGAATAATCTACTGCCTCCAAATATTATGTCATTGCTTTTAGGGACTAATTTACTGTTAGAGGTTCTTTTTTTAAGTCAGTAGATGTTACAGTCACTCCTGCAAGAGTTTTACATGTCACTTGTCACAATTTTAAAAAGAGGTAAAGAAGAACATAGGAAGTTTGCTGTAAGATTTGTTTTTGTGGGCCGTAACAATGCAGAATTTAGAGCTTGTTTGTTTGTTTTGGTTTTTTGTAACTTTTGCCCATTGAATCATTTGGACCATTTTAATCAGAGAATTATCCATTGCTGCCAGGTCTTAATTGCTGAGAACCTGCAGTAGCAGAAGAATCTTTTCTACTATGCTGACACCTGCAAATCTCCATCTAGAGAGATGGTTTTTTGTAACTTTTTTGGTTTTTTGTAACTTTTGGTTTTTTGTAACTTTTGCCCATTGAATCATTTGGACCATTTTAATCAGAGAATTATCCATTGCTGCCAGGTCTTAATTGCTGAGAACCTGCAGTAGCAGAAGAATCTTTTCTACTATGCTGACACCTGCAAATCTCCATCTAGAGGCAAGTTTGGGGCAGTCCAGAGTAAAGACTGAAAAGCCACAGCTGAGCATATTCATGACCCTATGAAGTTAAGAATAGCAAACACAGGAAGAGAGAGTCTGTTCAGTCACCCTAAAATGAGGTGGAATACAATTTCCCCAGCTTACCAGACATAGCTAAAGTGAGTGTGGGGAGGAGTAAGTTTGATTCACTGACTATGAAGGTGGAAATCAGACCTCATTGGGTTCAAAAAGATTCAAATCACAGCATACAGCAATTTTACAGTGTCATCCCACTGTCAACACAGCTTTTTACTACATCTTGCACTTTACTGCATTCCTTTCTTTTTTGTTTTCATAATAATACTGGTGTATGGCAAACAACCTCTTCCCATGATGGAATAACAGTCAGTTTCTGCTAAGTGCAAAGTATTCACGCTTGTTAAGAAGCAGAGACATGTTGCTTTGCGGTGTTCTGCATGCTTTGGTTTGTATTTGCTGGATTATGTAAAAAAAAGTGAGTCTCAGCTTTTTATGGAAGATAATTATATGCATGTAAATATATATGTGCTTGAATGAAACAGAAACCCTGTTAGTAAAAAATAAGTGTCCTATTGGGCTTTTCATCCTGAAGCTCTTTGCAGAATATTCACTTACACCTGAACAAAAAGCTTTGTCAAAAATATTACAGGATTTCAAGCCTTTTCCGATGAAATCTGTTTAGAGCATGCCATTTCATTCATTATACTTCATACAGGAATTCTGTTCAGACTTTTTCTCTATAAAGTATATTAAATTGTGTTGGTCCTGGCTGCACTACTTTGGTTTCCCAAAGAGATGCTAGTAGCCCTGATTAGTTCCCACCACTGCCAGACCCTCACCTCTCACTAGTGCCCATTCATCTGACCTTAATACCCAGTCATACCTTCACACACCTATATTATTCCATCATGGGAAGAGGCTGTTGGCCATACACCAGTATTATGAAAACAGAACATAATTAAACCAAAAAGAAAGGAATGCAGTAAGTGTAAGATGTAGTAAAGAGGCAGTAATGCTCATTTGATCTTCAGTATATTTTTTCATGGTACTTCAGCACATACCTATTTTTAAGGGTGGAACCACTACAATGACATAGCTGATGTTAGTCTGTAATCTGCCAGCTCTTTGAAAACAAGGATACTCTCATTTTTTGGCCTTTTTACTCTTACTTATGTTTTGAAAACTATGGGATATAATGCTAAAAATCAATATGAGGCCCACTGAAGTGGTGGTAAATGACAGGTATATATGGAGCACTAGAAAATTGAATGACTTTTCCAAATATCTATCTAATAGATTTCTAATGTTAATTGTGCACTCCTTTGAATTCTGTAAAGCAAATATAACATCACTCCAGGCTCTAAACAGAATGCCAATCGACCATATCTTTAACCTTTAGAATCTTTAAAAGTACTTAGGGACTTGCCAATTTTTTTTTTATTTTGTCAGCTATGAGTTTGAAGTTGGGTTGGACTCCATATGGACTCCAGAAAAGAGCAGATCTGTTCCAACCTCATTTATCAATCTTATCAAGGCAAGGATTCTTTCTGCTCATCCTGTCTACCTGGGTGGGATAGATGGAAAGTGGGTGGGGAAAAAACTACCTCTGCACTGAAATTTTGAGGAGTTGGTACTCTGGGGTGCAAATGCAAAGGAGAGCAGCTGGTGAATCCCCCATACATGAGAACTCTCTGTGTCCATGCCGAGTGGGCTGACCATCGAAAGTGCAAAAGAAGAGTGTGTGCAGGAATCAGGCCAGGCCCCATGGAAGGCAGGGTCTCTTGCCTACACATGATCCTCCACCAGCACAGACAACAACAAAAACGAGAAGGAAGCAACTGAGGACCAGGCCCTGTGAGCTCAACAAGTTATGATATTGAGACTGTATTTTGTTGCTTGAGCACATTTACCTTGCCTCACAGAAACGCTCAGATGAATGCAATAAAGTATTTTGTCTCATGGATTGGCGTCCCCCTCATCTGCCTCACTCCATTAGCAGTCAATATCTTCAGGAAACTCAGAATCAGATTCGTGTTCTAAATGGCATGAAACAGCTTGGAAATATACTCCAGCAAAGAAACCCTGACATCAAATTAGACGCTCTTTGTCTTCTTAGTTGTGGAGGCAAAATGGTGACAAAACAGCAGAATACATTCTAAGATGCCTTGATCCCAATTTTTCATCAGGGCCAAGAGCAACATTCCTTATCAGACAGGCAAAGTTTGTTTTTTCTTCCCTACCAGCTTCTTAGCACTGATTTAAGTTTCACACTGACACCAGCAAAACGGCACTTAAATCACAGCCCTGAGAACCAGCTACACGTATCCAAAGCTGAGCAGAGTTCAAACCTCAGCCCTGTGCTGATACAGAGTCTTTTCTGTTTTAAATTGCCCACCCACTCACTATTCCCAGCTGCCGAGCCACATAACGTTCAAAGACCACACACAAGGTGCAAGAGCAATAGGGGCCTGTTGAAAATTAAAGTGCAACAGCTTAGTCAAAAGGATAGACTCCAGTATTGCTGCCTAGAAAATGGGGGCAAGAAATTAGACAGAAGGGCAGACAGGACCGTGGGAGATCCATACAGAAAGCAATGGGAATCTACACTGGAGTGTATTTTGCACAAATCCCCTATTCTCAGCTCAATAGATAACAGAGACACACAGAGCTTCGTATTTGAGGACAGGCAAGAAACAGCTCAAAAAAAGGGCGGCTGCTTTCTAGGAGCTAGACAAGATACTAGGGTCAGTCCCAGGATTTGTTCTCAGCTTGGCTGAAAGCATCTAGAGCTGGTCAAAAACCCTCTCTGTACCTTATTTCCCCTTCTTAAGCAAGTGTAAAGAATTGTAAGACATGTTTTGCTATGTCCCATTGCCCCCACCAGACAACAAAACTGTCAAAGAGCTCTGGTTTCTTCTCTCCGGTGCTGCAGATGAAGGGACCTTGCTCTGAAATGCACTCATTTGAATGCCAAATAGTAGTGTCACCAATATCTCTTCATCCCATTGTAAGAGCACATTGCTATTGAAAGCTATAGAGTGTTGCATTACCACTCAGTTGGTGGCACAAAGGCAGAAGTGGCACCCATTTTTTAGAAAAGAGTGTGGTCCTCCTGCTGACTCCAGGCTAGTACTTACAGGGTCAGGGGCACTCTGGTGAAAATAGACCATATCCTGAACCTATCTGCTCATATGGCCAGGTTTACAAAGAGTTTTCCACAAGAAGAGACTGTTCACCTCAAAGTGTTTTAAAAACATTCTTAGGTTTTGTCCTGTTGCTTCTATACATAAAGAATGTGTCTTTATACATCAAGATTTTGTGCTTCGTCACTAACCAGCGCTGAATACTTAAAGGCTGAGTCAAGCTGTATCCTAAGTACGGGCTGTTTTATCCATCCCTAAATGAAACGGCTTCACTGCTGAGACAAGGCAATGCTGTAACAGCACACGGCACAGCCCAGCAGTCAGAACAAGAAACAACGAAGGTGGTTTCTAACAGAAAGTGCTCAGCGTGTTTGAAGAGGCAGACTGCCAGCGCTCTATGGTGTCATCCTACTCCCTGTTTCTCAACTGGGACAGCAGCTAAGAAGAGAAGAAAGGAGGAAAGATGAAACACAACATGCCTTGAACTTTCTCACTGCACCTCTACTAGATTACTACTAGCAAAAGAAAGCAAGTCAAGGAGGACAGGAAGGAAAGATTCAGTCAAGTACCCCATACCAAGTACTCTGAGATGGTGGTTTGAACCCAGAACCACATAGGGTAGCTAGCATGTGTTCCTGTAATGATGAAAAATAGAAGCACAGATACAAAAGTGCTTGCAGCATTGTCAGGCTCTTACATGTGATCCCAGGTTTGGGCTTCAGAACGTGCAAAACAATAAACAGAACAAAAGATACCGAGACTGGAATTTCGGTAGTTAACTCTATTGCTCTAATAATGTCACTACTTTCTTAAAAAAATGGGAAATGTAAAATAAAATATAGGTATACATGCACACCGTTTTGATCTTTTGATTCCTGTCAGAAGCTCAGTGCAGAATAAAACCTTCCAGCACACAATTGCTTGCATCCAGCTTTTTGAAATATCCCACTGTGATACATATCAACCTTTTTCTTTTGATTGATAGACTTTGCTAGGGAAACACAGCAGAACAGATGTGTGTGCATGGGTGCCATCAAATTAATTTTAACGCTCTTTTTTTCCTGCTCCCCCCTCCCACCCACAGGCTTATAAAGTTATTCTGAAAGACATGAGAACTCTAAATAATGGGGAGAGGGAGAGTGGGGATTAAAGCACATCTGAAGAAAGTAGTATAAAATTGCACTGAAAGCAAAAAATCCTCCCACCATAACCTACCCTTGTCCACCCCTGTGTCAACAAATATGCAACCAATTAATGTAATTGCAGAGTTATTTATGGCACACAGGAAAGTGTAGTCAGGGACCCTGAGAAACAAGGTTGTAGGATAGGAACGCCTGGGTTTCCCCCTCACCCCCTCGTTTGCAGATGTTTAAGTTGACTTGTGGTGTCCATGTGTCTCATAACCAACAGCCTGTCTACTTTGCAGGTGTTGCTTGCTGTATGGGGGTGGGTAAAGTGGATGAAAGGAGACCTGGAAAAAAGTTGGCGTCTTCTGATTTCAAACTGTGACTAAAAGATATTGGTTGGGTTTAGATATTCCCCCGCCTACTCCCACCAACTTTGCAGGCTACAAAAGCCCCATGCTTAATCCCTTCAGATGACCCTTCCGACAGCAGCAACAACATTTGAACAACAGGGGGAAAAAATTTCTTAGCTCCATGATTTGATTGTTCAGGGTGACAGTTTTGTTACTGTTCAGTGCCCTGCACAAGAGAGGTTTTAATTAGAGCTATTGAGTGGTTTGAATTGGCACAATTAGGGTCAGCATTAATGATTGCTGCATGTGTTCTTTTGAACAGTAAGGGCTTTTTTTTGCCCATGGACAGGAGGGGGTAGCAGCTAATGAACTAGGAGAGTGCAAATTATCTCTGCAAAGCTGGGGCAAGTGTAATACACACTGGGGATAAAGTGGAGAGCAGGAAGAGAGAACACAGCTTGTGGGGTTGATCAAGAAGACTTCCCAGAAGTGTGCTGAGCACCATCCATCTCCAGTGCTTGCCATTTGCTTCCTCAGGTGTTAAGGCTACATAAAACACTGACAAAGATGTGCTTCCTGTATCTCAAGGAACACCTCAGAGAGGCAAAGTACACGCAGTGTTTTCATACTGAAAAATATAAAAGGAGAAGGGGAAAAAGCTGCAGTCTGCTGAAAACAGTAGTCTGCTTCAAAACAAGGACATGCTCATGCAAATTGGTATTCCCATGAGTAGGCTTGTAGGCTTTACCCACCTCCTATTCACTTCAGTGTGATACTGAATCAGTTCAAAGGAACACAGCCACATAAGAGACAGACATATACATTTGTGTACAAGCACCCTCCTCTGTGTACGTAGAAATGCCTCCCAAATACACACACCTGCTTTAGCAGCACGAGAGTGGGGCAGGTCCTGTGCTGCCAAGTGGGTGCCAGAGCCCCATGCTTATGGCACCTCTGCCAAAGGCTGCTCTTTAAAAATCAAGAGTCCTCACAGAATGTGCCACTTGACTTAAAGAACAGACCTCTTGGGGGGCATACCTATGATCTCCTCAAAACTTGTAGATCTCCTGAAATGTGTTCATTAGAGAGTCTCTTTCTGATCCACACATTCTGTGAAGCTCTTCAGAAATGCTCCCAGGCTGCAGGAGGAATACACACCCATGTCATTCCAGCATAGCCAAAGAGACTTCTCTTCAACAAAACTACTTATTAGGGAAGAGGCACATAGGTGATAGTGATGATACTCATGTCATGTGGGTGCAGGGACTCGCTGGCAGCACAGGACCTGCCCCACTCTCGTGAAGAACCTCCATTGCTTCTGGACGGTGCATGTCCTCCCCAAAGCACGTGCTATTTTTGCCTCAAGCCTACAACAAAGCCTTCAGAGTATTCTGCATTTACTAAAACAAGCTTTTGGTCAGGCATTATATTAGAACTACAGGCCTCGCTTCACCTTCAAGGTACAGAAAGGGTTTGTTCATGTGCCAGCTACCCAGTGGTGGAGCTACCCTCCTCCAGAGAGACAGCCATTCCCCACGTATATGTGAAACACATCCATTTTTACTAATGGTGGGTTGACCTTCTGATACCCAAATCAGCCTAGAAGTCTCTTCTGGGCTCCAAAAAGCCCAGATAGGACATCACTACTAGGAGCACCCGTGGACTGTCTCAGGTGTGGCACTACCAGCTGACCCAGATACTGGCACTCATCTCTGGTCTGGCCCTGAATACCTATGCAAGCCATCAGGCTGGCTGTAAAACATCCTTTCTCATTGCCTGCAGTAATAATGTCTCCTGAATGTGACCCAGAGATGGAGATACATTGCCAGGCACCATGCCTCAAAGAAAAGGTTGATTCTTCAGTAAGTTAAGATTAGTTGGTAGAGTAGAAATGTATATGCTGTCAGAGAACTGATCCTCGTACATTTTTCAGAAAACATTTTCAGCCAAACTTTCTGCAGCCATCCCAGAGTGTGGCCACCAACACCTAACCACTCAAATTTTTGAGGCCAAGCATTGGCACCAGCCAAGGCTGCACAGCCCACCAGTTCCTTCATTGGCAAAACAGGTAAAACTGTGTGCATGACTGGAGTGGAAAAGCTGGGTGGAATCCTGGGTGTGCAGTCTTGGCTGGGAAATAGCCAAATACTTCAGCTTTTATATATGCAAAGGAAGATAAAGGTCTCAAAATATGGAGAGAATGAGACTCTTTGGTGTGGTTAATTCTATTACAAGATATTTTCAGATCTTTCAGTGTCTCACTCTCTAAACATGACCTTCTCTTAAAAAAAAAATCCAATTTCTCTGGCTTTTTAAACTAGGTAATATAAATTACGTTATTATTACCTAGGATACACAGTGGGCCAATGTATTTGGGAAATAATTGCAGGCCAAAATCTTGCCATGCAAACAGAGGTCAAACAGACTGTTTGTGCATAAAGAGCTCATATTCTCTAATAGGCTTAATTCAGTAGGAATTTAGTCTGCAACATGAAGATTTAAGCAGTGATACTGCTGCAGTCCATTTGAAGCCTATGGATGGATACAAATCTAATGAGCACTCACAGCTAGGATAATCTCACTTAGTTTTTCAAGGCAGAAAACTAAGGTAGACCCATGCTCCTTAGGTGTAGGTTACCTACTCATTTGTGGCCTCACAACAAGTTCTTTACCTTATTACAAATTTTGTGATCCTCATGTCCAAGAAGCATGAGAGTCCATCGCATAAAGGATCTTTCACCAGGTGTGCCAACCTCCAGGGCATAAAGATCCCTGCAGTGCTCAGCAGAGGGCTATGGCTGCCAGCAGGAGCTGGAGGTGAGCAGGTAGATGACAGGAGGGTGAGAGCAGAGCTGTAGCAGTTGTCTCTCTTGGGAGAAAGCAGTGTGGCTGCAGGAGCTTCAGCTCACCCAGCATCCCTGAATGGAGAACACTTCTCCCTGCCCTTGTCTGGGCAGGAGGAACTGGTTCCACTGGGGCTCAGCAGAGGTGCAAAATTAGAGTGCTGAGGGAAGGGCAGAGACACAGGCAAACACCTCCTGGGTGCTTTTGCCATTGGCTGCTTTCGCGCCCTCTCCCCCAAGCCTCTCTCACAAGGACTTCAGCTGTTCCCATGGCCAGCAATTTTGTTTGGGCAGGCATCCAGCATTGCCTAGCAGATCCAAAATGACACCTCACACATTCTTGAAGGTGTGAAAGAAACAACCAAGCTGAATCGTTTCACCACCCTCAGGGTACTAGAGGTGATACCATAGACCTGCCAAGGAACACGCAAAGGACATCCACAAACATTTCACGACCACCTTCTTTGAGTCTGCTTTGTTATTAAACAGTCCTGGCTTTTGGCATTAGCTGGAAAGCAGAACATACAACTGCTCAGACAGGACCTCTGCCTTGGCTTTCTTGTCATATATCCTCAAAAAGGCAAGACTTTTCAGTAACAGGTTGATTTATGTCATCCAATAAATATATTATAGGCTTTGTATGGATCATTTACAAGCAAATAATAACCCTGCAGGTGGGAGGATGGGGCTAACACCATAGGCACCAAGCTGCCAGCTGGGCCATGCCTGAGGTTGAGCTACCTAAAAGAGTCTGGAAGCTAACAGGCAAGAAAGTGGATGTGACATGGAAAGCTGCATGTGAGAGGGAATATTGTGAGAAGCTGGCAAAAGGTACAGGCTGGCTGGATCCCTCATGTGGTTACCAGGAATGTGTGTGAGCAACAGCCGAACCACAGGACAGCTGGAGTGGAGCACTGGGGACATTCTGGGAAATGGGGCCTTGCCAGGCCAGCATGCCTGGTAACCACACCTGTAACAGCACATAAGCCTGAGATAACCTGGTTAGCAGCATCAGAAATAGCAAACTCAGGAATGGATATATGGCAAAACCAGGACTACGAGGGAAAACTAGTTAGGTGCAGGTTGTCTCTCTCGATTGTGAAACAGAAATAGAGATGCAGGGATGGTAAAAAAAGAGTTCAAGGAACACAGAAATGGATAATAAGATACACGATTCACGTGTCTGGGAGCATTTGTCAAGCAGCCCTATGCTTGACCACTGGAGCTGAAGCCAGCAATGAGCCAAACCCAGTGTTTCTGACCATGCCATCAGAGTCAGACCTGCTTCCACCCCAGACAGAGGACAGGGCTTGGAAGTGCAGGGGATTAGCTTTCACTAGCTGGACAGACAGATTGAGCATCCCAGCATAACTAGTTTGGTGCCTGTTCCAGAGAGGATGGCATTAGCAGCCCTCCACCACTATGTAACAGCTAGGATTAAGTGGTTTTTTGGTTTTCAGCTCAATTAGTACAGATAAACTATTGGAACTACAGAAGGTACCTTGTTTACCTTCAAACTCATGGTCTACACCCAAGAAAAATATGTTCCAGGAAAACCATTTGCACTGAAAAATCAGTATTGCATGTCCTTTGCCTTAGTGTAGGCACTGATTAGGAAATAGAAAATATGCAAGGAGTCTGTCTATGAAGTGATGCTTAGAAGTTCTGCAAGCACTCCCAGAAGCTATAGAATGCAGAAGCTATAAATGCAGACTTCAAAAACTTGTCAGGAAAAAAGCAAGTTACTCGTATACTACAATATACTTCATCTGAGCATTGGCTGAAGGTTTGATACAGACTTATTTTACTGAAATTAGTCAACCCATCTCCAACTTGAGAGAAATATATCTTGTCTTTAAGCTCTACAACATTTAATTGTACCTCAGATCACCCATAAACCAGCAGAGGCTGTGCTTTTCATAATTTCTCTGTGTCAGTGTTTCCATACCACTGCATTTCTGTGCTCCAGCCAGAGCAGCACTACTTGCAAGCAGACCAGCTAAGAAAAGGTGATGAACGATCCCACAGAGACTAAGCTGTGAGATATTTCTCATTGGCCTGAATATTGAGCAGTGAATTCACCCTCACAGCCTTTTCTCAATGTTCCTGGGTCTCCTTCCCCTGGCAGATCCAGGGTTTGTCCTAGCCTGGTGCCAGTAGCCCTATGCACCCAGAGCTTCAGGTCTCCCTTCCTAGGGCAGACTGCTCCATCTCACTTTAGAGCTCCAGATTCCTTGCCCCCTGCTGTAGTCTCTTCTAAAGGCACCTTTTGCTCCAGCTTCCCTACAAAGAAAATAAGTTACTTAGATTCTGTATCTAAGAGCACTTGGGAAAACTCCAGTATTGCCAAAGCACTGGCAGGGGGCTGAAAGCAGCCAAGCTTTTTGCTGAATGCTCTCTCACACAGCACAGAAACACGTGCAGAGCTGGACTCAGTATATCACCAAATTCATCAGATATGATAACCAATATCAACTGCAGAAATGTTTGTGAGAAAGCAAGAGAAAGCTGGGGACCTTTAGCAAAGCTGGGCAAATGAGCCATCATTAAGAATCCTACACAATTTGAACTATTTATCCAGTTGATTATTTAATTTTAAGCAACATCCCTTTTGCTGCCTCAGAGACTTTTTTCCCCATGGTTATTGGGATTTTTCAATATTATTGCCTTGATTTGGGAGAAGGGTACATTTTTCCTTTTGTCACATCAAGCTACATTCTCACATTAAAAAGAAAAGTCAGGCAACCAAGTTGATTTTCAGCTGTATCTGCTTTTAGATCAGAGCTCTTCCCCTGGTTAACCAGTGGGATGCATCAGAAGTCATGGCTCAGGATGCTTCGGGGTCTAGGCCTGATCAATAAGCTGATAGGCCTGAAAAAGGGCACCTCATGTGAGGGAAAAGCACTAAGAAGAAAAGCAACATGAACTGCACAATAACTTGGGAATAGCATTGGGAATTCTAATGTAAACTTCAAATTTTTGTGGGTAAATCCTTCACTCAAATCACAGTCACAATGAGCTTGTATTCAAGAGTTTCTGCAGCCTAGAAGGTCAGCAGATCCTCCCACCACAACTCAACCAGCACCTTTGCAAAGATCACAGTGCCCAGGAGCCCAGCCCCTTCATCATCACCCTGGCCAGGCCCAGGCCCCTTGCTTGGTACCACAGACAATAGAACTGCCTTGAGAAGGGGTACATCCCTGTATGACTTCTAAACTTCCCTCCTGGCTCTGATTTCTCATGAAGCCTAAGAACCTCTGCACTCCCTGGACATCCTCACGAGAAAGGACAATTTGTTACCACAGGAGCATATTTCACAATGCAGCACCATTTTAAACACCTGGTGTGAGGATTCTGTAAAATTTTAAGCTAGAGCCATGGTCTTAAGTTTAACACAACTGATTGGGGACACACATCTTCACTTTTTTCAGCTGTCCCATTTTCACTGCTTGCAAATTACTGACCTTCCCTTAGCCCCATCTCCTGCACGCCTGAACTAACACAACTCCACATAGCCTTTCTGTAGGCTTGTACTGCATAAAGCCTTTGCTGTTGTTTCTTATTTCTTATTAATTTAAATATCACTGGGCTTAATGGCAGTCAGGTTTTGCCCTTCTGCCAACAATTTAACTGAGCATACAAGCACTGCCAGGTTACTTTACTGCTTAAGGAGTAGCTTTCCCACATAGCCATTGCTATTTTCCAGAAATTTACCACAGAAATCATCTCCAATTGCAACAATCAGGACTCAAGGCATATCTTCCACTGTCCAAGCACAGAAGTTCTGTGTTCCCTCAGCCCCACAATATACCTTGGAGGCAGCAATATCCACCACCAGCCTTATCTCAAAAGGATGCTGAGCCAGTCTCTCATATAATTGTGAGTTACTAAGCAAAGTAGGTAGTTTTCCAACAGCGACTTAGTGCAATTCCGAATTTGGGGCAGGATTTCTACAGCCTTCATGGTTTTTGTGATGATATTTCATGTCCCCCCTTGCCACCTATTCCATCTCTGCAACCTGAAACTGCCTAGGAAAGGGCTGATCCACTTTGCCACCCACACAGATGTCTGCACTGCCAAACCAGCACCAATGGCTATGCCCTTTTTCATCACCAGGCCAGCAAGAATCCTACCTCACCTTCACATCCACATGTATGTTTGCAATTAGAGTAACTTTTATTTTTGTTACATTATACGAGACCCAAGTCTTTTAGCTGCAGTGGTCTAGGGAGCACAAAGCTGTGAATCTCAGTAGGCACCTACACAGCACTCCTGCCATGCTGCCCAAGTCACAAGACAGGCAGGGAAAGGATTTCCAACAAGGAAGAAAGAGCATAATAGAATCCAGCAGAGGCACTGGTATTTATGGTAGTACTCTTCAAGTTCCATCCCTCCCCTTGCATCATTCTTCTGAGTGTGAAAATATATCAGTAACTTTGTGTACTCTCTGCATATAACTCCCCGGCTTGGATGCAGAAAGCCAGGCTGGCACAAGGAACATAATTTAAGAGCATCTGACCTCAGGTTGGTAAATTGGGCCCATTGTACAACCCCATCTGTATCACTGTACACATAGAGTACATAATTATGAAGCAGCATTTTTACCTTCTGAACAACCTCCATATGATACCCAGGAGATACTTCCTGTTCTCAGCACTGTTGTGACATTAACTTTCCTGCTTCTTTTGGCTGTTTGTCTCTCAAGCTGAAGTGTCTAGAACTGGGAAAGCCACAGCCAAGGAAAGTCATTAATACAAACATCACTAATATTTATGACAGACACTCAAAGAAAAGTATTCCACAATGAATTATCTTGTTTTCCACCCAGCTCAGTAAGGGCTAGAGTGCCTTGCAGCTCTATTCTGCTTCAGCTCCCTTCCATTTTTCCTCCAAGCAGCAAGGGCACCTCAGAGCAATGAGGATTTTCTGGCCCTTTAACAATCCCCTTGTCCGCCAGACTTCCTCCTTTCATAGCCCCCATGTGCTCCCTCCCCTCTTCCCCAGGGCTAGTTAATATGTGCCAAATCCTGACACCCTGAATGGTTTCCCAACGCCGACACTAATCACGTTTTCAGGAGCAGGTCAGCAGTGAAGGAGCTGAAATTCGTGTGAAAAAGTCCCTGGGATGGCCCCGATGCCTCACACCTGCATGCCCTATTCATCTGCACTGTTTACACATTGTCATCCACAATTAATTCTTTCCAGGGACGCTCCACTGCCTGCCCTCCCGTTGCACAGGGACCCCATTCTGAGCTGTTGTGTCTGTTAAATTGAGCATGGGGTGCTGCGATTAAATTAAGTTTTGTGGCACTCTCTCTCTTTCTCTCCCTCCCTTCCCTTCTCTTTTCTCTCCATTAATAACGATGCCTGCTGGAAGATTGCTGGCACTGGAGTAAAGAAGTAATTACAGGCACTAAAAGTAGGGAAAGAAAAGTTTCTGTGTGGAAATGTGAATGGGGACATCTTTTCTGGCTAGCCGACATTTCCCTTAGAGCGAGGTGGGAACCACGGCCGCCTGTAATTCCAGGGCACAAGCAGGAGAAAGGAGAGGAGGGCATGGGGGCACACATGATGATCTCCCATACAGCAAACTGCCAAAATTTGGATCTGTGAGAGCCTTTAGCCACTAGCCTGAATATAGGTTTTCTTCAGCAATTGATGTTCTCACCTTCTACTACAGCCTCGTTTGTGCATATGCATGGCATACACCAGCCTGGTTGCTCTTCTCACAAAGTATCATACCCAAAGGCACATGGAGAAGTTCCCTGGCTAACAGGCAAGCAAGTCACCTCTTCACACTGGCACACTCCTGCACTGTTGCATAAAATGTGGAATAAGAATTGCTCACTGGAGATGAGAAGGAAAACAAGAGGACAGGAATTTGACCAGCTTCTGCAAAACCTCAAGGCAGCAGCTTTTTTTGCCAAGTATTTTGCTCATGCATGAAGTGGACAACTGGTTTTTATTACTGGGACCTCTTCAAAGTTGAAGAGCCATTTTTGCTGAAAACGGAAATGTGCAGCTTTCCAAGCAAGTGAAACTGGGTGGACTTGGCTTTACATCTTTGTTCAGCTACTTGCAGGACTCACCACCACAATAGACTGCAGTCCCACAGCATTGCACATGAAGTGTTCCCTTGGTAAGAAGGGCAGAGCCCAGACCCTTCCAGCCAGCAGCCTGGATGAGAGCTACAGCCAAACTAAAGAGCAGCCTCTGTTTGCTCATGTCAGCCACACACCCAAAAAAGAAAAAAAAAAAAAGAAAGACCTGAAAATCGCCTGAAGTTCTGAGGCCCCAATATTCAACACACACATGAAACATAACAAAATTAATTGACTACAAGCACAGTCTTTTAAGGCTTAGCAAATAGCAGCCTCTCTGATTTTTATCCTATGCTAGAAAATTGCCCCTGCAAGACAAAAATCTTTATGTTGGCAATTAAAGAAACAGCCTCCTCATAAACACCACTGTAAAATATTTTTGCACGCACATAGGAAACCTGCTGGATGTAAAGCACGTGCTACATCCCCCTCTAGTGCTGAACTACTACAGAATAACAACCTAATACTGCTGCTGCTTTCTTCAGGTGGAGCAGAGACTTCTGAAACAATCCATAATTAAACTCCATAAAGAAACCTGAAGGGTGGCTGCCACATGTGAAGGCACCTTTATGGGACGATTCCTCTACAGAAGATGGATTCACAGGGGCTGAGAAATCCAAGAGTCCTTACAACTAAAAAGATTTTGATACTTCCTAAATACCAATGTGAATCCAGGACAAATTTGTTTCATTTAGCAAGTCTCCTTATTCATTCTGTACTTCCTCTTAAAAACTAGGGAACTGTAAACATCACACACCTAATCAACACCTATCCCATGGCATCACAGGTCTTCAGTGCTTCATACCAAGAACCTGGGCAAAAGAGCCCCTCCAAGAGCACCAGCTAGAATTATTACTCTCCCAATCACCCTCCACCACAGCAGCCATGTCTTGCAGGCCTTATTCAGGTAAGGAACCTGGCTGAGTCAGGCAGGGAGCACCAGCTTTCATCACCTGCCTGTATTCTATTGCATTGTCTTGTCTCACCTCCTGCCTCACCTGCAAGGACCATCAGGCCTGACACCAAGAGCAGCAGCCCTACAGGTCTCCAAGGTGCATGACAGCTCAACACCAAAACCACGCTGACTGCAAGTCTTAGTTCCGTGCAAGAGCTCTGTGCAAGAGTTGCAGCTTGTTAACAGGAGAGGGAAGAAGCCAGAGAGCAGTCAGGCACCAGGGAAAGTCAGGCCCAAAGAAGGCCCTGGGGGCTGGAAAGACCAGATGCAGGTTGGATTCAACAGGTTACCTGGGTCAGGCTGGGTAGAGTTCAGGATTTACAACCAGCATGGGCAACAGACATCGATCTAGCTGGCATTCCCAACTGGATGTGGGAACACGGCAATACACCACAACACCAGCACCATGCACTGTGGCCCATCCTTCCTCATCAGCTGACAGAGCCTGCTTACACAGTCCTTCCAACCTGTTACTACAGGCACAGAGCACACAAATTTTATCAAAAGGCCTCCGTGGCCTTCTGGCAAAAACACCATCACTCAGCAAAGTGGTGCAGCTGAGGCTCCCATACCAGCCAGCCATGTTTCACCACCAGTGGCAAGCACTCTCTGCCTCCTCTTTTTAGTCAGCCTTTAGGAGAAGTAAACTCAATCCTTCTTTCCAGGTGGGTGAAACTTGCCAAAGAACAGCTGAACACAGGTCTTTATAATGAAGGTGTTTAAGTAACCTTAGTGGCAGGTGTTGAGAGGAGCCCTGCCTATGAAAACTTGAGGTGAAGGCTCTTGATTTAAATTTCCCTGAAGCAGAACTACGAGTACTCTTAGTAATATAACTGTTACAAAACCTGCAAGCTGCATACCACCCTTTCCTCCCACTGAAACAATGAGAATGGAGGATGTTCAGCAAATTATACCACTTGCCCAGTTAATAAACAATTCATGAAATTATGCACTGTTTTGAAGTGCTCTATAAACATATATTAATCCATCATTAAATAATTAAGATAACTCTCTGTTCTTTTTCTCTGGCACTCCCAAGTTGATGGATGTTCCTATAGCAACGGAGGAGCAGGACGGAGGGCAGGGGGAACGCAGGGCTCGGGAGGCGATGCTAGCGCAGGACCTTTGCTCTCCAGCCCTCCAAAAGTCACACAGGGCAAGCGGAAGGGAGCTGCGAGAGGTGACATGCAGGAAGGAGGCTTTCAATTTTAATGGAAATTCTGACGATGACAGTCTATGCAAATAGGTACATGAAAGAGGAGAGGAAACAGACGGGGGGCGGCAGGGGGGAAGGGGGAGAGAAATTAACCCTGGTTCAGATTTCAAAGCAAAGTCAGGAATAATTTTTGGAGCTAAGAATAGTTGCAGTGCACCTTGTTCTCACTGGACTTGAGCCTTGCATAATCCTTAGACTCGGGGTCTGAAATTACAGCTGGGAGGGGGAGGGAAGCCAGTCTGCATAGTCCAGGAAACGTGGCTGTCCAGTCTGCAGCTCCATCACCTTTATGATTCCTTTGTGTCACCAAAAGGCACTATTTAACAAAGGAGCTGTCCTTCTGCTTTTGCAGGGCCCTTGCAGTTGTTTTGCAAATGAGATTGCTTGATTGGTGAGCAAAATCAGAGATCTTTTGAAGCTGTTGCCCAGGAAAGGGGGAGGGCAAGGAGTTCAATTATCCCTCACAGTAAGTAGTAGGATCTGCTTCATCCCATAAAGAGCTGTTGAGAATGAACCAAAGCAACTTTTGAACTGACTTTTACGTAAATTTCACCAGAAAATCCCAGGAAGACCTTAGAGCCACCTGCAGAAAAGAGCTGAGCCTGCTGAATTCCCAGGAAACACTCCTGTACCTATTGCAGAGCTCTCACCTCCCTTGGGGCCAGCCAAGCCAGGGGCTGCCCCAGCCCCAGCCAGCCTTCAAGCAGGCAAATGGGGTTTTTAGGGTCTTTAGCTTGTTGGGAAACCTGCTCAACCAACACCAAAGGACAGCTCCTCCACCACATCCAAGGGTCCAGACCTTCCAGAGCTTTTTGGTGTAGATCACATCAGCACCTAGTGGGCACTCACTGGGAGATCTTTTTTAATCAGAACAAATCAAACAGAACAGTCTGTTACACAAAAAGTGCCTGTGGGAAGACAGGGGTGCTGCTGACAAGAAATGAAGTTTTGTCACAGTGAACTGGAACCGAGCACTTTGCTCCAACTGCTACAAATTTTTTTCATTTCAGTTTAGTTCAGCATGGGAAGGAACTTACCCGAAAAGGCCTCTTTTTTTTTCCTGTGCATGGGGCTTGTGGCTGAGCACTCACTGAGAACAACGTGGGCCTTGCTCAAGCTTTATGGGAGCCGGGCAGAGCTCCCAGGGAGCACAGCCCAGAGGAGAGAATGGGACCCAAACCCAAGGAAAGGCACTGCCTATTTTAATGTTAAGCAGACTTGAAACTAAACATTTCATGTCAGTTCAACAAATTGAAACAAAACATTCCTACCTCAGAAATGTCAAAATGCTTCACTTTGATCCAAAAAAAAATCAAAACAGAACACAGAAACATTTCTGAACATGACTGTTATAATTCCAGGAAACAATTTTTCCTATTTTTTTGCCCCAGTTTGTTCTGTTCTGAAAAACAGAAATTCAAAATTTCACAAAGCTGTACTTAGAGCCATTTATCACAGGAGGAACCAATACTGCCTATACATGCATATGTGTGTGTGAGCACTCTCACTCCCACACACAGCGCATCCACCACGCCTTTCAGTGGCACCCCCAGGACTCTCTCAGGGCTGGTTTCACCACCAAAGAGCTGCCAGGCCTCCAGCCCCATGACCAGAGAATGCCTTTCAGTCTGTAGGAGGTCCCATGTGCCTGGGAATATCCAGTGCAAGTGCACTGTCAAACCCTGGTGGTGGCTGTCCACAAGATACCTTAAGAAACAGGGTGTTTAGGGCTGGCACAGCCATCACTACCATCACCACAGGGTTCACACACACAGCCCAGTTTAGAGTCTGCTCTCCTCCAGGGCTGACCCAGGATTTGGTCTGACTAGTTTCAGATCTCATCGTTTGGTGCTGATGTGAATACCAAGAAACTGGTTTGAATAATCTCCTGTTTTGGGAACAGGTGTTAAAAACAGCATGTACTTAAAGAAAAGAGGGAAGGGTGTAGGAATTTCACAGCTTCAGTATAATTTGACCTGTGATGTTAATTTATACTGCTGAGGATCCTCTCCCCTGAGCATAGTTAAGAACATGCTGATATGGAGAAAGATGACATGCTCCTAATCATGCACTGCATGCCCAAGATGGATCCAGGTATCTACTTTCACCTCCGTAAGTGTAATCTAATGCTGCATCCAGCAACACTTTGATGACTTTGTATGGACACTCCTACAATCTTCATGCTGTCCAGCTGAGGGCTACAAATATGGCTGGCTGTGTCACTGGGCCCTTAGAGAAAGTGCTCCCAGGAATTCTCTGTGCCAAGTAACAGCTAAACCAGGGAATAAAACCTTCCCCTATGCTCCCTCTCTGCCTGCCAAAGCTTTTTAGCTGTTCTGTTTCCCATTTGCTTAGGATAGCCTTCTTCTTCCAAAAAGCTAAAAGACATTCTAAAGTATCCTTGTGTGTTTATTTTTCACAGTCTTTCAGTGTTGACTTCCTCTCCATCACATATCTTCAGAGTCCCCTGGTGCCAGGTCCTGTCTTGTTCTGTAAGGTGAGGACACTGTAAGGGGTCCACTGTGGCTCTCTTGCACGGGTGGGATAGCTAACATGACCAGATAGGCACATACACCTTAGCCCTCTAGCCCAAAACTGCCAGGACTGAGACTCCATGCTCTCTTCTGCCAGACTCTCAGCACCCACTGCCTTGATTTCCCTGCTATAGACCAGTCTTTCTCTAGTACCTTCACCTGGGGGAATTTTCTTTATCTTGGTCTCTTCCTAACTGAGGGAAAAAACTTTCTTTTAAATATTTCCCAGCCGGCACTTCTGCAAAAGCAGCACCTATCATCATCCTGGACATACAGTGTTGCACTGTATTTCTCTCTTGTATAAATAATGCATAATAATAATTCATTCTGCTGATTCTCTGCTTCTTTCCAACATTTCCAAACTCATTCACCCTCTAAGCATGCAAAAACAAACTGCAGGGACAATTCATATTGCATCTACAGCTAAATGCTCTCTTGCCTTCCAGTACCCTCTGGACTCATTCCCTGTGGGCTGGCAGTAGCTCAAGGCATACAGGCTTGTATCTGATGCAAAATCAGTTTCTTGCTGAGACCTTGCAGTTTCTTCACAAGGCTTCTGCAAGAGCCTAAAAGAACATGCAAAAGACTTTATCCATCATAGGGCTGTCCCAGGCTGCAAGAGGAGAGTGGATCTGAGATGGGCTGCCTTCCAGGTGATGATTGTTGCCACCTCCTGGAAACAGCTTGCAGCATCCTTGCCAATTGCTGGGTTTCATCCCTAAATATAGGAAGGTTTTAGACTTTATAATGGGATGAAGATGAGTAAGAGATCTTCCTTGTAGGGACAAAAGTGTACTGACACTTTGTGGAAGCAGTATATCACCTTTGAGAACCAGAGTATGCATTGCTTTAAAAATAGAAGATAATAAGATAAAGAATAACCACAGGAACAGAGAAAATTAGTGTGTAGGTTATGTTCCAAAAATCCCCTCAGTGAAGCTTCAGATGTTGCCATCATCCCCCTTGAAGATTATTTCAAGACTGTACTAATATATGGATCTTGAGTTGGCTGTTACCATGGGCACATATCTAATCAAATGGGCCATAATTATGTATATTACCCAATTTGGCATTTGGGAGCACTTCAGTGATGATACTTCTGCTTTCTGACAAATAACATGATTATTCAGTAAGCTGCATATGTTTTAATGTTGGATTTTTGTTCTTTGATAAGAAACTATCTAGCTAACCAAAAGTGTTTTTCACTTGCAAAGTCATAGCCATTAGCAACCAAGTTAAATTAATTAGTTTGATAAGCTAATAAATATATTTAGGACTCTTTGTGCTATGCTCAGTCACCTTTAGAAAACACTTCATCATTAGTCACCAAAAAATGAAGCGTTCTCTTTTTTCCAAGGATGAGAGCACTTCAAAAACTTCAGTTTAACATTATAAATTACAATGCTATTTGCTTTAAAAATAGATTTTAAAATTGATGCTTGCCTTTAGCTTCAAGACTGAAAACAGATTCTTTATATATAGTCTTGGATTTATGGGAAAAACAAGGAAGTTTCCAGAATCATGTCAGAAAAAAGCTGGTGATGCTCATTCTCATGGCTTCACTATATTTAAAATGGGTTCTCCCATGCTGCTACAATGCCCCCAGACACAAGCAGAAGGCAAGATTTTTTCCTGTGATACCCACCGAGAGGAGACTGCCAGCAGAAGGACAGTGGGATGGACAGTGACAGAGGCTGCAGAGCTGGGCCATGTTTTAAATAATCTGTGACAATGAGCTGGGAGACAAGATGGAAGCCTGACAGACTTGGGTCAAGGTCTTGGGGAGAGGGGCAATCCTAGCTGTGCATACAGCAACGTGCTTTCCTTCTCTTTCTGCTAACTTTACTCGAGTGTTTTTCTTATAACTATATTTAGGAAAAGGACAGAGAAAGACTCCTCTGGAACTGTGTTGTTTTACCTTCAATCCCCATCATACCCACACAGCTGCCAGGACACATGGCTGGGAGAACCTGCCAGTTAGAGCAGCCTCTTTCTTCCCCTCTTCCACCCACTCAAATGATAATGAGAGAAGAAAGAGACCCTGTAAATCACCAGGTGACCAGAAGCATATCACCTTCTGTGCTTTTCTTCCTGTGACAAAGGTTCCTCAAGTCTGCAAGGGAGAAATACACAAAGTGCAGAGTTGAATACAAGAATGAAGCAAACTGCTGAGCTGCAGAAGGAATTGGTAGAACAGAACAGAAAACCACCCAAACTGGAGGTGTCTGGTCAAGACTAGCAGTAAAAAAGTATCTGTACCAGAGTCAGCATTGAGTAGGTCAGACCATGACAAGACAGAGGAAGTACTTGGCAGGATGAACCATGTGATGTCCAGATGGGAGATCACTGATACCAGCACAAGTTGTGGCAGGTTGGCTTTGGCACAATTCTTTTAGAAACCAACTGGTGAACACAGCTAGTGATCAGAAAGAAGACAAGGACACTCTTTTGCAGCCCCAGTGTGAATTGGATGAAAGATCCCCAGTTGCCCTCTATTCTCAGCACGAGGATGCCTGCCCCAACCACTAGGCAGGTGGTCTGCAAGGGCATGACTTACCTGGTGCTGTGTTGAATGCTCCTGCTCCAGCTGCTCAATTAGCTTTTGAGTGAGCTGGTACGGTTGGAGTTTGTATGGCTGCCAGTGGAACACTTAGGTTAGAGGCCATTTATGTAAAATTGAAGCGTTAATAATAAACCACAAAATAGTACTTGGAATATGGGTATCCTAGCTAAAGATGGGAGCCTATCATTCAATCCTGGTTGCAATCTGATTCAGCCAGCAGACTGTGCAAATCCATTTTGAAGTTCTCAGCTTCAGTTGCTCTGTGACACCAGGCACCAGACGGCCTCTTCTCCCTCCCCCAGCACCCCACATCATTAAAAGTAATTAAACTCTTGTGCTGTGGTGTCCTGGTGTCACAAGACACCTGGTAAGTCTCACCTCTAACTGCCCACTTGGCTGTGCTGAAATAGCAGTGCTGCAGATGCTGCCTGTGGGGCTCAGTCTGCTCCCACCAAAGTGCTGGGTGAGCTGCTGGCGGGGCACCCCCAGCTCTGCCTGGCTTTCCAGGCTGCAGTAGGGAGCTGCAAGTTAATCAGCAGTGCCCCACAGCAGGTCAGCACACCCAGCTATCAGGGTTTTCCCTTGTTTGTCATTTTCCATCAGCCTCCATTTTCCTCCAAATCCCTTTGGTGTACCAATTAATCCAGAGGGTTTTCATTTACTCGGGCCATCCAAATCAGCAACACACGAATACCCCCCACAATCACTGCCAACAGCTCATAATACATTTTAACTGCTCCTTGGCCTTTGATGTGTTAGCCTTCTGGGCAACATTATCATTACCCTTTATATACCTCTGTAGGTGAATGCAGCGCTGCACATGCTAAGTGCAAGGGGTTTGCTTGTGCCTGGAATAAAGCACATTGTTCTAAGAATCTGCAAGAGTTGTGCCCTCTTTGCTGGCAAAACCCCAAACCAGCCCCAAACAAACACAAATAATGTCCTGGGTTATGGAGAGCTTATTTTCAAAGTGGATGAGCAATTACAGGGAGGAACAGGACAAACCAAAAGAGGTGTTTGCCTAGGGAGAAGCATTGGTGGGAGAAAGGAGTCCTGGTGTAGTCTGGAAGTGTGGGTATCATGTCAGGGGAAGCAGATGGCATGCCATGCAGATGTGCACATGCTGGAAGTACGTATGGAATGGAATACATCATTCCAGCTGAAGTATCAGATGCAGGCAAATTCAGGAAAATATAATGGGAAAAATTTAGGGAGGCAGGATTATTGTAGTCTGTGACATTCTTCACAACTTTGGAGACATTTATGGTTTGGAGGTGTCTTGTAATTGGAATAGTTACAGTTGCATTTCTCAGGGAATATAAATCAGTGTGGGTGCCATCAGGCTGACAATTTGGAAGGGCACTCAGTCCAGCAGGGAAAATGTGAAAACAGTCAGAGCCCTGAAAGATTAGTTAGAGATGGCATGGGTTAGCTAAGGTTGGTTTCACAGGACCCACATGACCCACACGTGCTTACAACAGAGGGGTGGAGAAACAAGCTCTCTGTAATGAGATATTTTTGTGGGAAATGATGGGTATACAATGTTAATATGGGTGCACCATATTAACATACAGAGTCCCCAAGCCCAGCTAGTGAGGGAGGGCACCCGGACTTTGCCCAGCCAGTCCGTAGCCTCTGAAGTTTTCTACTTGTCTTGCCAATTCTCTTACCAAAGGCAATAAATGGCTCCCCCACTCTCCCTCTAGCTGTAAAACAAAGCACTGCTCGTTGTTGCCCTCCTTTATCCAGAGAGCTGATATTTTATTTTTTATAAATTCAGACCATAACTTTCCTATTTGCAGGCATCATTCTGTAAAGGATGGGCTGGCCCATGTCCATGCAGCACAGACCCTGGTGTAGTGAGCATGGCCAGCCTCCAGATCCTCCAGCTCTGCAAGGGGCTCATGCTAGATTAAATTAGGAGTACCTCAGAAAGCTGGGAGGCAGAGAAAGGGGCTGCTTGCAGCATGTTGGCACATTGGTCCTTAAAATAGGAATGAGCCCTTCCCCACTCCCCCTGAAAGCACATGGGGATAAAGAGATCACAGAGAAGAGCTATTGAAACATGTCTGGGGGAGGCCTGGTTTCAAGCAGGGCACGGGACACTGAACAATAGCTGCCATTTTGAAGCAACTAGAGCCCAGAGTGCTCTTGAGGAGGTGACAGAAAACACTGTCACAGGGTAGGAGCCTTGCTTGCGAAATAAATGGCCCCTGAGAGCTCCTTGTGCAATGGCTGCTGACGTGCAAAGCCAGCACTGAAAAACATCAACTGTGCTTTCTAAAAATATGAAAGAGCGGTGCCCAAGGGAGGTGGCGAGGGAAGAGCCCAGCAGTGCTGCTGTACCCCTGCAGGATTTCTGGGAAGGCACCGTGCCTTTCTGTGCCCTGCTGAGAGCAGGGTCACACTGGGGCCCTGCTCACAGGAGTCACCAGCCATGTGAACAAGCCCCTGGAGGAAAGAGCCCCTGCCCTTCATGAGTCCTCAGGGAAGAGCACATCCCTACAGCAAGATTTGTAGGTGGGAGACAATCCTCCAAGCCAAGCTGTTCATGAACCCTGGCTGCAACTGAGCGGGGACAAGGGACCAGGGGCTGCTGCTGCCCCTGGTGAGCTCCCTGGACCTCTCCTACCAGGACAGCAGGCTGCAGGACCTTGGAGAGGCTTTGCTGCCCAGCAGGTCTGAAGGATGTGGCCAGACACAACCAAGCAGGGCAGCCCAGCCTCTGCCACTGGGGCAATCCTGGCCACTGTCACCACCTCTGGCTGCCCTTCTAAGCCCCCAGAGATGGAGGAGGCTCCTCAGCTTCAGGAGAGGCTGGCCAAGAAAAAGGTGCAGAAACAGTTAAAGCTGGTAATTAAACTTCCCAGCAGAAACATATGATCTGGGGAGAGAAAAGCATCCTTTCCAGCACTGCCAGCCCCACATACTCAAAAATTATCAGATGCAGGCAAATTTATCAGGTTCCAGAGAATCACAGCTTTAAAATTGCAAGGCATTTTATTCTGGTTTTTAATGAAAATTATAAACATTTGAGCTTTTCCTACATGCACTCTGGTTTCCTGAAGTTCATTATCACATTTTCGAACTTTTCTGCAAATCCCTGGGGGCTACAAACTTCTTTTTTTTAATAAAATAAAGTTGAGTAGCTCACCTAGTGCCCACACCTTTGTGCCAAACAGCAAAGATCAAAAGATTTACACCAAAATGAGGAGTACAGGAAACACTGGAAATCTCAAGAATGAACACCCTGCAGTATACGATTTGTCATTTTTCTCTGGGGTTGCACAAAAAAAGTTAAACTGTTTTAACCAACTCACATTGCCTAACTATTTTGTCAGCATGAAGAACAGGTCTTCAGTGTCATTTTGCTTCCAAATAATAATTTTGCTTGCTGCCAAGCACTGCAGGAAAGTTAAAACTGAGGCTGCAGTCCCTGCCTTAGAGGCCAGAGAAGCACACAGCTTCTGGGACCCTATGGTGTGCTCAACCATGGTTGCTGCTGCTCGTGGAGCAGGGAAGGCTGTGAAACATTATCCAGTGTCAAGCCCAGACCTGGCCTTGCATCTTTAGCCTGATCCATACAGAAATGTCTTGGCCAAAAGGGGCAGGTGGGTGCCATCAACTTATTTCCTTTGTGTTGGAAGGCACTGAAAGAACTGCCACATGTCTTACAGGAAGAGCTGTGTAACAGAGCAGGTAGGCTGTGGGAAATACATCAGCCAGTAAAGAGGTCAGTGATCCTCCAAGATTAAAGGCTGATCTGAACTCGCTAGCATGCCTCTTGAAAGGATTTGGCATGTAACAGCCTGATTATCAATTGCTGTCCTTAAGAGAATGTGATCCTCTCCTTTGCACTGATCCTGTTAGCTTTATTTACCATAACACTTGCTGAAACATCCTCTTGCAGAGATAATGGCTTCCTTTGGTTGCTGTCAGAATGAACAAATGGAAACAAAAACATGCTGCTAATAACTGTGTCCTACTCTAATTAATTAAAGTAAGACAAAAGCACTGCACTGCTGGGTTTGGCTCGCCATTGCCTGGGTGCCTGGACAAGCCCCAAGCACAGGGGCTGACCACAGGAATACCAATAACACAGCAGTGCCTAATACACGAGATTTCCACCAGCCCAGAAACTCAGAAAACATTCATGAGGAATAGGAATATGCTTGGCACCAAACTGGGATCCAACCACCCAGAGGCTGCTGTTCTAGACAGACCTCAGCCCACATGGGCCGAAGGAGCTGCCAAAGATGGCAGATGGGTAAAGTAGACAAGAAAGCAAAGGGTTTTCAACAGTCCTCTTGAAATTTTTGTGGCACATCTGCACCATGCAGAAAGGCCAATAGCTCAGTCCAGGCAGGCAGTAACAGGGCTTTAGCAGGATGGTGGAAGAGAGGCAGAAATTGGCTTGCCTGTGTCTTACAGCAGGATGCTAAGCAAGGAAGTAAGTCCAGCTCTCTTCTCCTGCAAGTGAAAAACATAAACTCTGCACATCCTGCCTCTTCAGACTGAATCAGGGTCCAGTCACAACAAGCAAAGTTGAAGAAAAAGGGAACAAAGTAAATGGAGTGCACAAATCCAAACTAAATAGCCACAGCACTGAGCACCCACAGAGTTTATGCTGTAAACAAGCAGGTCCCCATATCCAAGTGCTGTTCAACACACAGATACTTCTTTAGGATTTCTTCACTGATGGACTGTGGATCACAAGAGCTTGGCCAGCAGTCCAGGACTATCCAGGCTTCAAACATCCCTTGGGAGGTGGTTTCAGGTGCCCCACCTCAGCTATGGTGCTGCCTTGTGAATCCCTGTTGTCCTCCATGCCCAAGGGTGCTCCCTTGGGCTGGGACACTCAGGACACCCCAGTGAGTGTCCTATGGGAGCCAGGCTTTCACACCAGCCTTTCTGTGCATGCATAAGGGTCTTGGACTCTTTCATTAATCCTTGGCTATTCCTGAACACCTTATTTCTTACTTTCCACTTTCCTAACCATCTCCTGTATTAAATCTTCACATTCATTATGTAGGAAGGAGAACTAGTGCATGTCACTAATTGAGCAGTTTAAGGCTGTGACGTTAGAGCTTGAGCACAACCTGCCATATGAAATAATTTAAATATCAGCTTTGATACAAAATAAGCACACTCTCCTCAGCTCAAGGTGCAATTGCCCTCTGTAGATGTACAGCATCCACAGCTGGAAGTTAGGCAAGCAACTGGGCAACCTTCTGCTGCCCACAGCAGCTCTCACAAGCTCATGCCAGAGGCTTCTCACGTGACCAGAGAGAGCACAGCATTTTCTGTGTAGATATCACCCTTGCAAAGGTCAAAGAACAGTAGCCAAGGTTCATTTCTCCTGTGAAGCTAAGAGCAATAGTCAAGGCTATACAGATTGGAGACAGGTTTAGGGAAATGTCCTGCTGACAGCATTTTATCAAAGTTGCAAGAAAACTTAAGCTGTAAAATTTTTCTGAAGCTTTGACATCTGGTCCCTAAAGAAATGAAACATTCAAGATTAACTAGACCCACTAACTACATAGTAAATAACTAACTACAATGGACAATAAAAATATCTCTTCCTACAGAGAAAAATAAGCATCACAGATATGAAAACACTTCCTTCTGTAGAGTTTTTCATAAAAAAACCTGCCCTTGAGGTGAACCTGCTTCAACACCATGCTGACACCCTTCCTGCAGGCAGAGGAAGGAAAAACAGAGACACCCTTTGTATCTGGGAACACAGGGTGCCCCCAGTGCTCCCCTCAACCCGTCAGCAAGGGGGGTTGTTGCCCCAGACCTGCAGCTTGCTTCCCACCAGGGGAAAACAGAGTCTTTCCGTGTATCATCACATTGCCACTGCTACAGGTTCCTCAGGGAAACAGAAAATCTATCACAGCAGCCAGGAATCCATGGCAACCTGGGCTTGCCTACCATAAACAAACCCTTCTCCAGAGCTCTCCGTCTGGAGTATCTTAAAACCCCTTAGGGTAGTAACACCACTGGAAAGATGGGGTAGGACCCCTCCCACCCACCAATGCCCTTAGGTATTTCCCAGTGCTGGTGGAAAGCCTCACTCTAGAAATTCAGAGGAAGATCTAGCATGCTAATATGATAGAAATGTTGGTCTGAATGACTGAAGCACCTCACACTCTCGGGAGCAGCATTTCTTTCTGCAGAGTTTCCTACACTGCTCAAGGTATAAACAATGCCTATGTGCCCAGCAAACTCAAATTTAAAACAACCTCCCTGACAGAGAAGAGGCATCAGAGCAAGCTTCTTTTCCACTGCTGGCCAACTGGAGCATGCTCTGGCTGACATTGCCGAGCCCACCCTGGGTCTCCAGCTGGGACAAAGCCCTCAGCCACAGCTGGAACCACTCATGACAAGTCATGACTGTGTCTGCAGAAGTTCTCCTCGTTCCATCCCCACTCCAGCATAGTGCCCATACGTGGGCAGGGCTATTGTGGGCAAATTGCCTCAAAATCACACAGAAATCAGCAAATTGATTAGCCAAGCATATAACAGTACAGTTCTCACTGCTTTCACAAACCTTACCTGAGCAAAATGTGGCCACCACAGGTCAAAGACATGTCTTGTATTGTGGGCCAACAGTGTGAAATCTGACATAATCAAGCACTGCTGCTCCTGTTGGGCACATCTGCTGAAACAGGGCCTTTGGGCAGCCACTGAGCTGGGCTCAGGTTATGTTAAATTCTGTAAAAACACAGGAGAGATGATGATGCCAGCTGCAAACTAAGAAAATGGACTACAGCCCCCCACCACTGAAAGGGGCACATAAGGCATTTTGTATTTATCAGATGCATTTTTGAAGCTGCATTATGAAAGCACGAAGCACTAACTCCTTCCAAAAAAAAAACCAAAATAAAATCCACAACACAGCTCGTTTTGAACTCCAACAGGAAGTCTGCAAAGTCGTACACATTTTCTTACTCTTTTTTAAAATGCTTCCTTCAGTGCCTCGGGCTTGCTGAGCACGGCTGGATGCCTGCTGCGTTAGCCGGGCCGTGCCGGTGACCCGGGGTCGGTGTTACCGGCACAGGCCCCGCCGGCGGCCCCGCAGCGCTGCGGCCTCTGCCGCCCGGCGGGCACGGCGGCCGTGCCGGCAGCGCCCTCCAGCGGCCTGCGCCGCGCACAGCCCGCACCGCGCCGGACCGGGCCGGGCCGGGCCGCTGCAGCCCCTCGGCTCACGGGAAAGGCGGACAGCGCCCTGAGAGCGGCCGGAAGTCACCTCAGTCACCTTGCAGAGACTGAACCCTTCCGGGAAGCGGCCGAAGGAAGGAAAAGGCCCGCTTTGCCCTGCGATTAAACAGACGGCTTCTGCAAGGCGGACGCATCCTCTGAGCCGAGGCGGATGGCTTGGGCACCAAGTCAGCAGCGTGCCCGTGCAACACCCGGGCCCGCTGCCCTCGGCAATGAGAGCACCCTCCTTCCTCCAGCCACCCCTTCAGCCATCCCACCGCCCAGGTCCTACCGCGGGGAGCAGCAGCTTTAGAGCTGAGGGACAGCTCTTTGGCCACACTTAAATGTGAACTCCCAGCTCTGGTGCCCATGTCAAATAACCGAATGTCCAAGCATGAACCACGGTGAAATAATGATCCTAATTTATCCTTTCATCAACCAGTCTCTTGTGAGATTTCCCCCATTAACTACTGGGAACCAGTAAGAATGCTTGAGCAATGAACAACTAGCAGACATTTTTTTAATTATTAGAGTCATATAGTCCTGCAAAGGGTGAGAATGTTAGAACATGGTCATTTTAAAAACCTGAGTTACACTGAGTTTAGGGGAAGAGGAGCTGCTGCCAAGGCAGTGACACTTTATAAGCACTTTATTGCTTGGCTTGACTCTTTCTGCATTTCTTACGAAATCAGCACATGGTGGAAAACAAGCATTTTTTAGGAAGGCTGGGGATTCACAGGGGAAAAAATCCTGAAGAGAGGGATAGAAAGAGATCATGAATTGCTATGGGATTTGTACTTTCTCTTAATTCTTATGGATCTTGCCCATGTGCTGCTTGGTCAGCCCTTGCTTGTGCCTGGTAGTCTTGCAGATGCCTACAGAAAATCAAAATGCACACAGTGCTGCAGGCCTCCTCGCCCCACCCGCTCAGCCAGCAACGAGCTGAGGCACTTCTCTGCCACCACAGTGACACAGGGGGCTCAAGGCACCCCCTGTGACTTACTGAAGGGCCCCTTGCCCCCAAGAATGGCAGCGTGGTGCTCACAAAGGCGTAGGAGAAGCCGTGGGCATGGATGTGCAGAGCTACTGAGAGCCACAGGCACTGCTCCTTCCCACCCGATGGGGGATGCCTGTGCTGGCCTCCTGAGCTGTTGTTGGTGCTTTTCCGGCCTGGCTGTCAGCCTGGAAAACAAAGTTCCCAACCAAAGCAAGAGCAAGTGGGGAGAAACACAGGGAACAGCTCTGACATTCCTGCCTGCCTCCAGCAGTGTTTCCAGAGCAATAGGGCTGCAGAGGCTAAGCCTGCTGAGCTCCCAGATGAATAGAAGCAATGAACATGCTACTGCAGCATCATAATACTCTTCAGCAAAGGACTTAGAGCTCAGCCACACTGCAACAAATCTTCCCAGCTAAAATCCCTTCCCCAGTCCTATTGGTACGACTACCAAATAACAGCAACTTCCCTATCTGTGAGGCTCTTTCAGACCCAGGCTTTATATCCTGCAAGCAGAGGACAGGGTTTTACCAAGGGGATTTTCTTGAAGCAGGAGGACTGAAGAATACTATTGCTCACCAAGCTCAGCCAGGAAAGGACGGAGCAGCGCGTGATCTGCCAAAGCCTCCTGCAGCCACATCCACTGGCGCTAAGGTAACTGTACCCCTTTTGCTGTAGTTTAACCTGCTCAGCTCTGACTGTTTCTAGAGGCCCTGCCTTGACCTAGGGGATGTCTCAGGTCAATCTGAAGGCAATAAATGCCTTAAATGAAGGCAAAACCTGCTGAGGGAAGTGTGGCACCTGAGAGCAAGGCAGGTAAAGTGCCATTCCCCAGCATGGCAGGTGTAAGGAAGCACATCTCCTGTTACAGCCAGGGACAGGGAGCAGTGGCAGGATGAGCAGCAGTCATCCTCACAGAAGCTGGAGGATCAGCCACCTTTCCAGGTGCTTCCTGCCCCAGCACCAGCTGCCCAGGCCCTGCTTCCCTGCACACCAGAGCACTGAGTGCATGTCATGCCATGCAGCCTGGTACTGGAAGCACACGGCAGGTACCAGTCTGCAGTGGGGAACAGCTGCCTATTTGGCTTTCATTGGTGAGTTTGTGTGATGTCTGCAGCTCTTCTGGATCACAGTGCAGAACACCCCAGGTCCTGAATGCAGCACTGCTGTGCCCATCACACCTAGCTTTGACTGCAGAGGTCAGCTGAGGTACCTACCTTGCAGAACCTTCCCTCAGTACCAAGGAGGGAATAATATTTTCAGTGTTGGTAAGGCTTGGAGAATTAATTCCTATATGCAGCCAAAAAGTTTCTAGACAGTGTCAGACTTAACACATCAGGAAAAGAGACGTGAAGGCCCCCAAGTGTTTACCAGAGAAATTACTCATCCACATAGTAATGTCTTCTAGACCTCGCTATCAAAAGCTTTATTTATGGCCAGAAGAATAAGTATTTTATAATCTCATTAAAAACAAAGTACCCTGGATGCATTATATTTTCAAGTATTAGTCTCAGCAGTATCTTGTGAATGAGCTCTGGTTCATTTTCCTTTGTGTGAAGTGCTCATCTTTACCTGTCTTCTCCACCCACCTTGAGCTGTCTTCCTCTTGCTCTCACTAGCTGTCTCATTGTGAAGCTGGATGCTGGAAGAGGTGGAGCAGAAGATACACAAACTGCACAGGATATTTCCAAAGTGAATGGGGTTCACAGCTGACTGCTCTAAACACAGATTTCTGTTTCAGCAGCTGCTGAAGGGTAAGAGTGGTGTCCTGAAAGAGAGCTCATGTTTAGCTTGCATTAATTTAATGTTATTTGGACTTTCGAATCAATCCTTCCCTCACCTTCCCAGCCACTTACAGAAGAAGGGACCTCCTAACCCCTCATCAGGATGAACAAGACCAAGGGAGCTTTTGATAGCCCAGAACTTTGGAGCCCAGGTTGCATGCAGAGCAGCACCTTCCTGACCAGTGTGGCACCACCCTTTGCATTTGGACAGCGGGCTACAGACACAGCCCTGAACGTAATCCTTATCGTGGTTCTCCTTGTCATCATGGTGTCTCTGGGATGTACAATGGAGATAGCCAAGATCACAAGTTACCTCAGGAGGCCTAAAGGTGTGGCAATAGCCATAATGGCTCAGTACAGCATCATGCCCTTGACAGCATTCATACTGGGCAAGTTCTTCCAGCTGGGCACCTCAGAATCCCTGGCCATCCTCATCTGTGGCTGCTGCCCAGGGGGAAACCTCTCCAACATCTTTAGCCTGGCACTGAGAGGGGACATGAACCTCAGGTAAGGAAAGCCATGTATCCATTGTCCAGGCCAATCTAGTTAAATGACTGTTTCAGAAACTAGTTTAATCAACATTAGGAGGCCCCAAGAAGTTGGACAAAGACTGAAACACTAAGTCCAAAACATTTTTAAAGCCCCCATATTCTTCAGTAAGTTAATTTGTCCCTGTTTTACAATGGGACTTTGTACCTTTCTCTGAATCACTGGCATGCTGCTCTTGATGACATGGATGCAGGAACACTTTTTCATCTCCATGCAGCAGTGCATACAGCATGTACGTATGCTGTGTCTATCCATGCAGTTCTGTGTAAACTGACCATGCTGCCAAAGAGGCTGTATCAGTGAGAAATGTTGAACTAGCAGAACACCACTCTCCAACAAACCCTAGCGATAAAACAAGGTCCAGCACAAAAATACAAAGTATTACTTTTCCTCTCAGTTGTGAATTTCCGAAATGCAAACTGTACCCTTGTCATGGGTATGTACCCTTTCTCAGCATGTATGAAACTTGAGTCATCTTCTCCCTTCTCCATTCGTATCACGTCCTTCTACAATCTGACAGTGATGTTGGGGAGATCTCAGTGACAAGTTGGGAAAAAGCAAGGTAAAGTCTTGTATCAAAATCTGTCCAGGCAAGCAATCAGATTAGCTTAGTCCATTTTTAAAAAGTGTTGTTCTTCTACTGAGGGGTCCTTTCTTCATCTCAGTGCTGTAATGACTGCATGCTCCATGGTCCTGGCAATTGGATTAATGCCACTGCTTCTGTACCTTTACTCGGGAGGACTATACGAGGCTGATTTGGAGGCAAGGTGCCTTACAAAGGAATAATCACCTCCCTGGTGCTGATGCTCATCCCCTGTGCCATCGGCATCATCTTGAATGAGAAGAAACCACAGTACACTGGCCGTATCACCAAGGTAAGAAGTATCCTGTGCTAGTCACCTTTCAGTCAAGGGCCTTGAGGAAGTTTTCAAAAATAGAATCACAGAGATTAACTTCTTTAAGACATGCCACAAATCAGTGAAAGGATTGAGGAAGAACTCAAGACATCCACTTCACCTGTTTAATGGTTAAAATATTTGCCCAAGGAGAAGTCCTCCATCTTCTCCAGGCAGATGTTTTGTAGCCAACTTGCTACATTGCTCTCCTTTTGCTTCAGTTTTGACTTCAGAGGTTTTCTGCTATATCAGCACTAATGAGCCTCATAGGCACTGCCCTCAACTACTGCTGCAACCAAAGCAGAACCCAGATAAAAACCAACCAACCAAACAATAACCATCCCAAAACAAATTAAAACCACCCCACTGTTCTCAGAGGTCTAGCACAAGGCAAAAATCAAATCAGGAAATTGCTATCCAACAGAAGCCACTGTATCACCAAGTGCCCACTTATGCCTGGAATCATGTCCCTGCCTCCTTTATACATCAGGCATTTAAACAGCAAAACAGAAGTCCAGACAACCACATACACTCTTATCTAACTCAGCTCCTCTAGGCCCTACCTGTGAGTGAAGTTGTTTCCTCAGCACCTGCTTGGGGTGGATAGAGCCACAAAGGGACCTGGAGAGAGACAAGTAGCAATGCCTGAGAAACAAGCAGCTTGTGCAGCAAGACCAGTCATTTTGCATACAGACTAGAGAGGTATTTGGTTATTTAAAGTTTCTTTTGGTAATAGTCCAGGATGGTCTCTTGTTGATTACAGATAACATTTATGTCTATGAAAGGCATTATGTCCTCTGTGTACTTCACATGATGGACAGAGAACTGGGTACAGCTGCTTCTGACAGCTGAGGCACATTTTGCCCAGGATTTCTCTCTTTTCCACATCTCAATCACTTTTATTTTAGGCAGGGATGGTTATGCTTCTACTGTCATCTGCTGCTATAATTGTTCTGTCAGTGGCCAATATGGGAAGCTGTATCATGGTTGTCTTCTCACCATCTCTCCTGGGAACTTCTGCCTTAATGCCCCTTACTGGATTCCTGCTGGGCTATGCTGTCTCTGCAGCCTTCAAGCTTGATGACCGGTATGTTCTTCCACACCTCCCTCCCCTCTCCCTCTCATCAGGAACAGAGAATTAAGGGAGCTCTGCTTTGCAAAGCAATGGTGAAAACATGGATTTGAGGAATATACTTCTGTAGAACACTGACCCCATTCACCCAGCATAGGGCCTAGGAATACAACCAGACAGTACAAGCTGGTCCCAAGCCAGTGACTCCCATACCTTGAGTGGGAAGGAAAAGACTTTAACCTCTGCTTGGCTTAGCTGAGAGGGGAGGAATAGCTAAGCAGGTTTTTTTGGCACAGGCACTTGATCACCATGGAAGCTTCACTGAACAAGTAGATGGATGGTTTTGGCTTAAGGTCACTAGTGACCTGCTAAACATATTACCAACCTCTGCTCTTGTTAATGAAGCTGGGGGAAAAGAACTATTAGCACCGCAAAAAAAAAAATCCCAAACCCAAAAAACTGAGAAATAACAACACAGCTCAAACCCCAAGTGATGCAGTTATTTCCCAGCCAATTACTACCCCAAACCAGTCAGTGCATTCTCAGCTGCAGCCCCAGGGATTTAGAATGAAAACCTGGCATATAAAACCTGCTCCTGCTTTATTCCTCATCCTACCTAAACCAGGTAGGAATCCTCCTAGTCCTTTTTTATACCTTCATATGTTGGACTCTACCCCCCTCAGAAGATTACTTCCCTGCAGGAAGCTGCAGAGTCCAGAGCAGGACACAAGGCCTCCAATACCATTATGAACAAAGTCCACATTGGTAACATGATCTGTCTTGCCCATTGTGAAGGGAGCAGGAGGCAAAACTCTTTAGGGATTGCAGTATTGTTCCTGACAGAGCAGCTTTTAGCCACAGGCAAGTGCACCAGCAAGGTGGGCAGGGTTCTGTTTCAGTTGAAAGCGATTTAAATCTGTGATCTATTTACCTTTTCTCCTTCAGGTGCAGGCGGACAGTGTGCATGGAAACTGGCTGCCAGAATGTACAGCTTTGCTCAGCTATCCTCAAGGTCACCTTCGCCCCAGAGATCATTGGGCCCCTCTACTTCTTCCCACTACTCTACTTGCTCTTCCAGCTTGGAGAAGGATTTCTGCTCATCCTGGTCTTTCGGATCCATGACAGAATAAAGCAATCCAATGGCAAGTACAGCTTTGCTCCTTTATTTCTTGTATTTTCCACGCTAAGCCAGACATGCTTACAGTGTAACTACCGATGAATTGCTGCTTTATAAAGGCAGAATCCAGCTGCTCTTTAACTAGGGATTTCATACCCAACACGGTAAATTCAAATCAGAGTCAAAAATTCAGAGGTAGCTCAAGACCTTAGAAATTCAATGGACTTCTTGCATCAGCAGGATGTTTCATACAGCTCCATACTATCAAAACTATTGGTGCTCAGGTTTTCCCAGTCCGGTGCTTTAAGCCACAGTGGAGACCCTGCAGAAGTCATGACCTGCACTAAGCACATGCAAAGAACGGGGGCGTTTGTGTGTGACTAGAACTACACAAGAACATATTCTTTAATGCAACAAATCCCAGCTTTGCTTCAAGCTGTTAAGTGATTTCTTGAGAGGACAGAACTGCCAAATACTGCAGCCAAAGGAAGGAAACTTTTGGATCTTTTGCTAGAGAAGTACATAAAGAGATTGAAACTTAATTTTAAAATACATACAATATTGGCATAGATGTGAAATAGACTCTTCTCCAACTCCAGCAGGTCCCTAATTTCAAAGCTCAGCTGACTGCACAGATGGCTAAAGGATGCACTGCTGAATGAGATCCTCCACCCACCACCCCTCTGATGCTGCCAGTCCAGCTTTTCTCCACTTACTTCAGAGAGATGCAGCAGAGTAGCTGCTACAGAGCTGCTTCAGGATCACTTTACCACATCTTACAGCTATGCTTAGGATAACTCAATACGGGGTGGGGGGAAAACCCACACTCATTTGGATCCTTGGGTGTGTGTTCAGAGCAAAGTAGTTGATACTGGAAACAGACATGCAGGTGCTGGCAAGACTACTATAACAAGAGTTGTATTCCAGCCTCCGGGTCATAAATGACTGGAAATAAAATGGCTTCAGTCTTTTGGCAGGAATCCCAAGTTCCTTCCTCTTGTTTTGAATGACTCAGTAATTCTAGTTATAGCTGCCACCATCTTTCCCCAACCTGGTTTCAGAATTACCATTCTCCCATTTTTCTTTCTTCAGATGCAGCAAAAATTATCTGTGCAGGTGTGGACACGCTTAGTGCTCAAGAAATGAAATCAGTGTCAAGACATTGCAGAAACAGTGGAAAACCAGGAAAACAATATATGGATCCTGCAGCAGTTGCTTTCACAACCCTCCAAGCTCTACCTTCTGCAGCCAGCTCATAGGTCTCCAGCTGTTCTGTCAAAGACTTATTTCACAGCAGCCACAGAGCCATCTGCACCCAGACTGTTATTCCCCAAAGACCTTGCTCCAGACTGTGCCTTGCTCTGTCAGCCCTGAAAGGAGGAAACTTCTAGTGACTTCAAAGTCATTGTGACAGCCCTTTGGGACAGCTGAAGAACATGGCAAGTGACTGTCCCAGTTTTACCTGTAAGAAAATCACTACCTACATCAGTTCCCTTTCTTAATTTCACTTACCTCTGACGGTCCTGCTGGCACGTAATGGAAGCAGATCCTGATGACATCTCTGCGGATTAACGTAATTTCTCTAACCGACCCAGAATGAGCTGTGACTCCATGCAAAAGCCACTGAGATCCAATGTACAGCCAAGCAGCCCATGGGTTGTTGGTTTCTCTCATACTCCAATGGGGACCATGCAGTACCACTGATCCCCCACAGCAGAGGCCACACAAGCCATGATCATGGCTACACAAACTGCCTTTGTATGCCGAGTCTGGGCCCAGTAAGCTGTACCTCCAAAACCAGATGAATCTTAAATGTGCCTTCTTTTGTAGCCGTCAGTGAACTCAACACCACACCTGTTCTCAACACCACCTAGGGATGGTCACAGTACCAGGAAAGATTGGCGTCAACATCTCTGATCTCTCCAGACTATGCCTTGTAACCCAAAGTAGTTCATCTTAACTAAGAATAAACAGGTTCATACCAAGAACCTACACTTAATAATTTCTGACCAGAAATCAAGATAAGCCTCCATACTGCAAAGCTTGGGAGTTGAACAGGAAGCTCGTCATTTTAACAGCCAGCTCCCCAGGGAAAACACAGACACCTGCTCATGCTGCTTGCAAGGCAAGTAAGTGGTGTGGTCTAGAAAGGGAATTCAGAACGACTATTTATAGAGCAGATAATACTTCACATTTAGCCTGAGAGAAGTCTATGATCCCTTTCATCACATTAAGTGCCTTCAGCCACCTGGGTTCCAGTTGAAGCCAAGTCCCACTTGGACACAGATGCCCATCATCATCCAAGTTACTAGGATCAACTGACTTGAGATCTCAACACAGCTAACCTTCCACCCGGATGAGTGTGAATGCTGTGTTTATACCTGCAAGTTAGAGCCCCTTTGTTCCACATCTCTTGGGGTGATCCATCATCTGCACCACTAAGGCACCGAGAATGAAGCCTCCCAGTCCCCAAACTTAATAGTAACAATCCAGTAACTGTGGATCCTACCCCCTCTCACTGCCTGCTCTCAGGAGTGCCTGGCAGCCCAATACACTGCCACCTCAACAAACACACCCACACAGTACAAGAGCTCCTCTCCTTCCTTACCTTGGCAGCCAAGCATTCTGCAGCAGCAGGGAAAAAGGGCAGCAGGGCTGTAGCTTTGTAAAGCACTTTATAAAAAACCACATTATTTTAAAAATTAAATTCCTACATTCTCTTATGGGTGAGGGGTTAGAAATAGAGGGATTGCAGAGGACTGCTGCCACTGGAAGGCACAAACACTAAAACACAGAACCTCACGGTACTACTGCTGCATTACTCCCACCCGACTTAAAAATCCCTCTTCCCCCAGAATGAGGACTAACACTTAGAAAAATGGTTTATCCACTCCTCAGAGTTCTCATACGAACATGCAAAAACACACTAATGAAGTATGCTGACTACATCTGTCTTTAACATTCCACACTCATTATCCCAAGCGATTAAAAGCTAAATGACTCATCCATTCCACTTTTTGCTACCAACTATGATAGCCCGATTATCCACGTTCTCATTTCAGAACGCAGACATCCAAGGACATCACACCACGTATTTAAAAGGATGCTAATTCTCAGCCCTGCCCAGAATAGTTATCACTTTGCCACAGCTCCATCTTCAAGAAACATTTTAACACAGTCACAACCACTTTATTAACACCAAGAAACAAACTAGAAGCAGGAAATGTTTCTTTATATTTTATTTAAGCTATTTCATTCTTAGGTATCAAGAAATAAGAGTGCTTTATAGAATATTATTAACACAGGGCAGTGAAATGGGCATTTTTTTAGTGTAGTGCAAGTTATATCAAATGAAAATATTTTAAAATAAAGTTTTATTACCAGTACCGACCAGCACTTAATCTGCTGACCTATAGCTGAAACAATGTCTCAAAAGCACAAAAAAATACCCTCTGAAATAAAGCTTTATGTACAGCACATAGAGAGCTCTTAGATGCCTACAGCTGTTAGTCTGAGATATTAAACTAATGTTTTTGAGTTGCTATTCACAGTTGAATATACTGAGAACTAAGTGTTCAGATGACTTTAGAGTACAAAAAATTTTGTCTGCTTTAGTTATAAAGAGCTCTGCCAATATTCACAAACTATACACTTCAGACATTCACAAAAAATGTGAGCAAGAAAAGGGTTATCAAAAAACATTTAATACAATTAGTCAATAACCCTTCCCACCATGGTCCACATCTACAAAGTTCCCCCTTCCCTCCCCCCTCCCCATCCAAACCCTGCCCCACAGAAAGTCACATACTTACCACAAGTTTTAGCAAGTATGGTTTAAAAAAGGGCCCCCGGGGCAAGTTATTTATAGTTCAGTTGCCACTGTCAACAGATCTGGACCTCGATCTAGACCTCTGCCGATCTACGGATGACGGAGATTTGGATCTACTGGAAGAACCACGCTTCTGGCTCTTGTTTGGCAGTGGGGATCTGCTAACTGATCGCGACTTGCTATGGCTCCTGCTCCGTGACCTGCTGTAGGACTTGCGGCTGCGCGAACGAGAGTGGCTGCGAGAGCCGGAGGAGCTCCTGCTGCGCGACCGTGACCTGCTCCTGGACCTACTGAGGAGGGAACGGAGAGCGCCACTCAGTGTCAGCCCCGGCCACAACCAGGCAGCCCACGGCTCTCCAGCTCGGCTGCCTGGTCACTGACTTCAGAGTTTCTCAGTGCATGTTTAAGCATTATTTAAGAAAAGTAGAAATCCATACCTGTGCCTTTTGCTGCCTTCAATTAGTTTGATTTTCCTTCCATTAATTTCTTTACCAGAAAGCTTTTCGATAGCATTCTTTAAATCACTGTAAGAGGCAAATTCAACCACCCTACAGAAAAAATAAAAAACCCAAACATGAAGCTCACTATTAGAAGTTGTAGTTACCAATACAAGCAAAATTTACACTGGGGAAAAACCAACCAAACAAAACTCCAAAATCAACACTGCTCAGTGTAATTATCCCTTGTCATCACTGAAGCATGAAAAATTCCCCTCCCCAAACATTTCCCACATGCATTTTTAAAGGGTAGCTAAATTAAGCCATGAACAGCTGCTGACACAAAGTAGCCAGCTTCCCTCCCCAAATATTACATATACAGGTTACTCTATAGGTCACTTGATAGGCTTACCCTTCATTTAACTTAGGTCTGTGTGCATCTGCAAAGGTTACTTCCCCGGCTTGTCTCATGAAGTCTTTGAGATCCTAACACAAGACCACTCATGTTACGCACAGAAGTGAAATGAACACTTAGCTATACAAAAGTAGTTTAAAGCAGACAAAAGAAACTTATGACTACTGAAAGAGAAGTTGTTAGATAAATCACAAACATGGCAACTGCCACACTTGTATTCTATCAAAATTGCATTATCTGTATCACAATCTGTATCAGGGCACGAAATAAATGAGAAAAGCATATTGCTTTAAGCAAAATGCTAATAACGGGTATTAACATTAAGGCAAATATTAGTCTAAAATGATTTTATCGATTAAATAACAAAGAGAAAGAAAGAGAGAGAGAAAAAGAAATAAGAAAGCACATTTTTATATATACTGGATTGACTTTGAAATACTACCCATATATTTTTGGACTATTTCAGTCTCCATTTACATTACAAGTCTTATACGAATAGAGAATTACATTTACATAACACCAATTATTTTGTGCCCCATATGTCATTAAAAATATAGTTTACTTTACCTTTATTAACATTTCCCTAGGCTAGCCAAGCAGCAAACTGCATTAAGCGACCGGAGATACCGTCATGACATATGCCCGACTGGCTCTTCGCCACCCACTTGCCGAACACTACCCAGTCGATGGAAGCCATTAATCGCACTGCCCTCCCTATCAGGAGACTATGGATGGATCCAGACATTCTCTATGCTTGATGTCACCAAGGACCACTTTACTGCGATCAGGATTCCAACGACCACCTAATTTCCAATCTTTCAACTCTTTTCGACCAGGACCTCGTTATTCGGAAGCGTTACAGGAAGAACAGCTCTCAACTTAGGAATCAGATCTCGTTAACGCTCTGGGACCGCTGCAATGTGGCACTTTAAGGAGTGCATCGATTACGTCTAGACCGGCAAACACAGATCTAGAGGTGGCCAAGTGACATTGTAGGAGCTGACTGGAAAGTCAACCAGGCCCGACCAAGAGTGACCAAGACAGAACGATTAGGATAACCCACAGGCACTCCTCGTCATAAGGCCAACGACACAGATAGGCTGGCAAATAAAGGGTTTAATATGTGGTTAAAATGGATTTTAAAAACAAGAAAAAAAAATAAATATATATCCTCAAACATATAAATTTATTATTATTATGAATTAACATTAACTAGCTTTCATTCAAAATATTTAAGTTATGTTACTAAAAATCGTATTAATTACATAAACATTTTAATAAATCAGGCTTTAATTTAATTAATTATTTTACAAAATAATTACATTACATTACATACCCATTAAATGAAGTCAAAATAGTTAATCGTGTTTCAACAAACCTGCCAGCTGACTCGGGAAGACAAATTTTCCACTATGAGGCGATTTTCTGTTCTTAGAGGTGGGGCGTTTCTGTTTTCAAATAAAGAATTCAGACTTCTATTAGTAAATAAAATATAACCACGTTAATATTAATGAAGTCTGTACCAGGAACTGGTATCAGCGTATCATCCTTAGTGCTACAACCTGAGCTACATAACACACTGAGCAATCTAGGGCAGGCATTAGGTACTTAGGGGAGGGAGCGTAAGGATGACAGGCATATCTGAGAAGTTCTGTAATCTTCACTACCCTCCTGCCACACCAAATGACTTAAAAGGCAAATAACACCTTTTAATAGCTCGTTCCAGCTCACGTTCTCTGGGATGAGGCCAAAGCACTCTTTGTTAAAACTGCACTGGTTCAAAGCTGCACGTACCTCCTGTCACTGCGCAGGCGGCGGCTACTGAACCGGTCAGAGTACCTCCCTCTGCCTCTGCCCCTCGAGCGTGCTCTGGCATGCTCAATGGTCACCCTGTGAAGAGAAAAACATAACAAAATGTGTCGTTAGGTATTTCTTCTTTTGCATACAGTTATAGTTCTCAGAAGAAAATTAAGAAAAATCAAACACAAAATAGTTTGACCAGTACTGATAACACAATTCAAATTAAAACTGACTTTCAGATCCCCAAGCTTGTATAGCCATGAAACAGGATACCTCACCTCTCACTGCAAAGTTCTTTTCCATCCAATTCATAGACAGCATCGTCTGCATCCCTCGGATCCTCAAACTCCTGCAAAACCAAGACAATAAAACCAAGCAATTACATTCCAGTGAACAAGCAGATGCTTACTTGTCACGGGGTGTGCCTTGATAGACACGTTAATGGATTTTCTTTCAAAGTAGCTTCGTAAACCTCAAACGCGAGTGAGCACTAGGGGAGTGGCGAAGGGAGAAGGGGCGCACTCACCACGAATCCGAAGCCTCTCTTCAGGTCGATGTCGCGGATGCGGCCGTACCCCTTGAAGAACCTCTCCACATCCTTCTCCCTGGCGGCTGGGTTCAGCCTCCCGATGAAGACGCGGCAGCCGCTCATGGCTGTGTGTGCGCGGCGCTGCTGCGGGGACAGGCGCGTCAGGCCCCGCCCGGTGACTCAGCACCGCCCGCCGCCACTGCCGCAGTGCGCCAGCCGGCCCCGGCCCCGCCCCCGCCACGGGCCAATGGGAAGGCGGCGGGCGGACACCGCCTCAGCCCGCGCCAATAGGAGGCCAGTGCTCGGCCTCCGGCCCCGCCCAGCTCCCCTCCCCTCCCATTAGCCCCGCCCCCGCCGAGCCGAGGAAGAAAAGCAAACGCCATCACTGCCACAAAATGGCGGCCGCGCCGCACCCGCCTGTGATACCAGCCCAGCCGCGACGAGCACCGAGTGGAACGGAGCAGTGACAACGCCAGCCGGGGGTCCGCGGGCCCGCCGGGCACACAGTAGAAGCGCTCTGCGCCGCACACGCTCCGCTGCGCTTCCCCGCGCTCCGCTCTGTGGGGTAGCCCCCAAAGGTTTTACGAACCTGGGCTGTGGGTCTCGGTGCAGGCCGAGCCGGACGGTTTCGCGGTGCGGTGCGACAGGCAGTCGGCGGTGGGGCGGATGCGTCCTCCTCGGGCGACAGACGGCTCCGACTGCTGCGCAACACCGGCGCTGCACCGCGAAATGGAGGCGGCCCCGCGCGTCAGCGCCGTCCCGCGCGGCGATTGGCGGAGGTGGCGGCCACGCCCCTCCCCGGGGATTCCAGGTCAGGGCGGGGGGGGGCGCGCCGGCGCCCATCTTCTGGGAGCCATGTTGGGGCGGCAGGGGGATAAACAAGCCGGGCCGCCGCCGGGGCTAGGCCGGGAGAAGCCGTGCTGAGGGCTGAAACACAACCTGCGGGGCTCTTTTACTCATCCAGTACACAACAGGCTAAAACCTGTGCTGCTCTTGTGTGCGGGCAAGGGCTAGCGACAGGCGTTTCTGGCTCGTTATGAGCAAACTATGAGAGGAGGAAAATATATAAGGAGCTCCTCATCTGCTTAAATCCTCATTTAGAACCAAATGTGTAACGACAAGGTAGAGAGATGAGCCTTGTCTCCATTTTACATACCTCTGCAGAATTTATCACAGCTTGGCTTCTAGATGGTTGCAGTAAAGGCAAGAGATTATCCCAAGGGGTATTTGAAATGAAGAAGACATCTGGAAGTTGAAGATACGTGCACTAGTTTTCCAGTACAGACAGAGGCTGGAGCTCTGTGACCCTCCTTGCCAGATTTATGCACTGCTGGATCAGTTGACTTTAGACAAAAAGCCAGCAGGTACAGCTGCACCAGGCTGCCTCTTTTGATGCATTTTGATAATTACAGTATGATCCTTTTAATAGCATTTTCCTGACTTGTCACCTGGCATCCCATGCTGCCCTGAGTCCCTCCCCCTACCCCTTCCCTTTGTGGGCCATCTTTGTTACACCCAGGGTCTGTTATTAATGACCTCTATGGGATGAATTTCTCTTTTTCATGCTTAGTCACTGGGATGTATTTCCCTGGAACAATGCAGCACGTGATGGTGCTGACATCATAGCTTTATATGACTGCCCACACACACTCCTCAAACTGCAGCAGCATGCAGAGTCCCAAAAATGGGAAAGTTATTTCTGCTGCATGCAGTGAGGAGAAAGGCTACCACGTAGCTAAAGGTTTGGCAAGGGCACTGTCAGCATCACTTGCTTCTCTCTTGGGTTCCAAAGACGCACATTTCCCTTCTGCGCAGAGGCAGCGTCTGTGAGAAAAGCCAGGATGATGCACAGACAGGAAAATCTGCAGTACAGGGAGGACTTTGAGCAAGGAATGACAATGCTTGTGATTACCCCTGTGGATCATAACCTTTGCCTGCTGAGGAAGATACATTCAGATGTGCCATCTAACATTTAACAGTGCTAATTTCATAATGAGTTACAGCGCTTTAACAGGTGCCATGGGAACAGGCAGTTCTGTTCCTGTCAACACCAGGACTCTCCTGTCTGCAGAGTGAGCTGGTACACAAAGCTAAACCAGCAAAAACTAGCACTGGAAAAGGCAGCAAGCAGACTTCTGAAGGTTTAACACCATGAAATCCAGCTTGTAGTGGGATGAAAACAAGGTTTAGCACTGAACTGAGAAGAGAGGAAGGGACAGGAGCACCCATTTAAGGAAGAGCTGCTCATTTTAGCAGCATGAAACTGCAGTTTAAAAAGCCTTGTCCTTGTAACTACCAAGCAGTAATCTCCCTGCATCTGAACACTGGGTGAAAAGCATTGAAAGTCAGGAGGAGATCCAGGAGACAACAATCACTCTTTAGAACACTCCTGTGTTACCTAAGTCTGTTACCAACATAAAGGTCACACACTCTTTTACTCACATGGACTTCTCACGTGAGGGTCATGAGCAAACATGTCTGTTTCTTACCCAGTTTCTCTGAATTTTATGTAAACAGGCAGTACTATTTCTCCCTTTGGCTTGAGGTTGTCTGAGGACCACATAGGACTTGTTAATATTACTGCTGCTGGCTAGCCCAGTAGTGTCCACACTCCTACATTCCTGCAGTTTTGGTTGTTGAGAGCCACACAAGCCCTCTAAAATCCTTGTAGTTTATTCATCAAGGTAACTAAGTAAATAGAGTTACTATTTGGAAGTGAAAAGATCATGAGGCAGCAGAAGATGAAATGAAACTTGAAACAAAGTCTCAGCTGGCTATCATTAATGTTAATATCATTAATGTGGAAAACAGTTAATAGGGAATAACTTGTTGCTGTCTCTTTAAAAAAAAAAAAAGTAATCAAATGAAGCTAATGAAGTCCAAGTCAAAACGTGCAAAAAGAGGTGGCTCTTCACCAACTGATAACAGACCTCTGGCATAACTTGCTGCAGGGTGCTCTGATACAAGAAATTTATATGGCCTCACCCTACAGACAGTTTTAAACCAGGGAGGAGGAGGAAACAGGGAAAAAAAAAGGAGCAAGGGAGGAAAAAGGACTCCAATTCAGAGACTCTGCCTAGCATTGCTGAAGACCCTCTACAAAAAGTGCTGTCCTACAGATCCACAGTGAAGCTGCTGTATAAGCCGTGTAGCCAGAGATTCAGCACTTTGCCCAGTTCTACAGGACTTCCTGAATGGAAGCCAAAATGTAGCTTGTGTCCTCTTCTGCTACTGGTGAATATATTTGTTACTTCTTCCATTATGGTTATCTGTGTTAATCTCCTCTACTGTTCTTTGTTTTCTCCTTTCCTGTTCTCTTAGTTACCTGTGCATTCTCGGTTCTGGTTTTTTTCCATGACTAACTAAACGAACATATTTCTGTTACTGCTACGTAAGTGTAGCTCTCTTAGAAGTAGCAGCAATGAGGGTTCAAGAACAGCTTTACAAAAATCTCAAGTAGGTGGCAAACACTGAATAGAGAATTTAATCATTGAGCACCAGTTGCTTTTCTTCAAAATATTTGGAGAAAGAAAATGGAAATTGGCCTAAAAATAATAGAATAACACATTCAAAAATACATTTGTCACAGTTTTTTTTCTGTTTTTCCACTTTTTGAGAAAGCTAAGCTTTTCAAATTGCTCAGATCTAAAAATATAGATTTCTTACATGTTAGTGTCAGGCTGAGAGCCCTTGCCCACCACCCAGAAGTATATTTATAGTACTTTTAGTATTTTTTTTTTTGGTAGACTGTAATTCAGGGTGAAACTGTGCTGCCCTGGTGCTGTATCACTGAGGAGTCAGTAGAGTTGGGGAGCCTGACTGGTGGCTACTCTTCCACACTCCAGACAGACCCTCACAGCCTAACCAGCCTTGTTTCAGCTGGCTCCTGCCAGAAAGCCCTGCATAACAGTTCCTCACACTCATCTTTTCCAGCCAAACATAATAGTTATCATCCCATTAATTATAGCTCAGCAGCTGTAAGTATTAAGTATTAAGCTACTCCTGGTGGTACCTTAGGTACAGGGGATCTGTAGCTCAACAGTGAAGTTGCAGACTTTAAGTTCAGGTGAGTGAGTATGTGTCTTCCATGGCTGTGGCTCAGGAAAAAGGAGCAGAGGCAGGAACTGATCATCCCCTCTTCTCTAGGACATGGGGAAGGCACTGCCTATGTCTCTGCACTTTGCCACTGTGTGAAGGCGTCAAGGCAGATTGACAACAGAATAGTGCACCATCACATCAGATCGTATCTCAGTAGAAATTTAATAATGACAAAGCATTATGCACCATCACATTTTTTACATTATCTATAAATGCAACAAGGTTTAGGTTAGCTTTTATGCAAATTTATGCCAGCTGCAGATGGGCAGCTGGAATCTGGTCCAGCATGAAGATTACAGGTACAAAGTGGAAAGGATGTTTTTTTTTCCTTGGGTTAATATTTGAATGGTCAGAACACGTTTGCACCAGCTCAGTGTGTTTACTTTTAGACACTGAATGCGAACACATAAAGAAATTTCACAACACTGTGAGAGTGAGCTGTAGACTGGTGCAAAAACACCTTATGGGGTCAAAGCTATTTATAAACCTTCAGAGGGTAACAGGAGATCATCTGCAGGATCATGTGTCCTTCCTTGTCTGGCCCTTTCAGACCTTTCCTGCAAGCCATGTAAGCCCCTTTCTGATTGAACTTTGTGTCAGAGCTACTCCCAAATACAACAACTGCAGTCATGGCCATGGTCTGCCATTACATTTCCAAGCAGCTTAAATCATACTGTGTCTTTGTTTTGACAAACCACCTTCTTTGTGTACAAAGACCCAGGAACTAACATTGGCAACAGTTTTTGTTTTCAGCAGAGGGCAGATTGCAAACACTGAGCATGTCTTCAACTTTTGCTTAATTGAGAGACGGTATTCACTTTAAATAGAGTATGAAGACCATAGGTCATAATAGGGTAGGAATAGGATGAAGAAAGTTCACTTTTTCTCATGAAAACAGCACTTTTAATCCTTAAACTCTGTGGAGTACCTCATGAACCATTCCTGAGAAATCTCTAGCCCTGTGCCAAATGCCTGATTTCCTAGTGGTTCAGTGATTTTTCGATTGGCAGTCTTCAAAGATCAAAAAGGCACTGGAACAAAATACTAAATAATCTATTTTTGCACATTTGCATTCAGTAAACTGGTCAGCTGCTCATACTAACAAGGCAGGCAGTCAAGATCAAGATGTTTCAAATGAATACAACACTCCTTACTGCAATAACTAAATTATCATGCAAGGGGGGAAATAGAGATGTGTTAACCCTGACTATAATAAATGGTCATAATAAATTTGGTCCATTTTTTAAGCAAATAGGAAAATGCCAAAGTAAAAATCATTGTAAGCTGAAAGTACAAGTTTTTCAGAGTTTGCACTCAAAATAGCTCCTTGACAAGCCTAGGGATAATTCCTTTGGGGAATCGGGTCTCTTCTTAGCATGGAATGATTCAACACCTGCATTAATAATTTGTTAAACAGATTAGAGCATGCAGTGTTAAAACATGCAGATGAATCAGGCTGGGAAGAGTTTCAAACACTCTGAAGACAAGAAAAGAGGGTGTGATGTTTAAGGGCCAAGTTATGAAGTGTGGCAGAATGACAGGCAAGATTTAACAGTAACTTCAGTTCCTCAGCACAGAATGCCACACCTTTTGTAAAGAGCAGTACCTATGGGTTTCTGCTATATTTAATGAACAGAGATCAAAACTTCATGGAAGGCTGGAGTGTTATCAATGCTCTAAGTGCCTTCTGTTCCCCTATTTTCACATGCAGTTCAAGTCTGGGGAGGATAGTACAAGCCTGATCAATACTGTGTTTATTTCTTATTGTTAGGACAGATTAAATTGAGGAAAAACAACATTAAAACAGTCTACTACATACTTGCCAAGTCCAGGAAAACAGTCAATAGGCTGTAATTACAAGAGACTGTTTAAAACAGAGGTCACATTATATACATTAAAACAAACATGGAAAAATCTTACACAAAAATATATATTGTACCATTCAGGAAAGGGAATGAAATCTTGAAATAAGAGAGCCAAGTGCAACAAATGTTCTGGAAAGAAGATATGATCAAATAAAATGCAATTGAAAAAAACCCAGAAAATTTACAAATGCACTGACTACTACCAAATGTAATGAGATGAAAAGAGGTGCAGTGAAAAGGAACAAAAGTTGCCCATATTATTCCCATTGAAATCCCGAAAACAGGCAAGAAAGGTAAATAAAGAGACAGGAGAAGAAACTGAAGAAATGAAATGCTAAAATAAAATAAGAAAAAAATCTTAAAGCAAAACCCATAAAAGCAAATGGGATGACCTGAAGTGCAGGGAAAGGGACCAAAGCTTGCCCAATTGATCCTCATTGGAATCGCAAGATTTCATTCCCTTTCCTGAAAGGAATTGGAGAATATATATATATATATATATATATATATATATATATATATATATATATGTATATATGGCACAATGCTTCCTTCAGCCTTCTGACAGATGCTGCTGGAAAGGAAGCTGTATTTTCAGTACCAGTTTAGCCATCCAGGAATTATGCATAACTTGCATTGTATTTATATGTCACTGTAGTTACTTTGAAAAGGTGTGTGTGTATATATAAGCATTATAACTCTTTGAATGTTCTCATTCCAATGCCTAGGTCTTTCTTTTCATATTGCTTAAAGATACATGTATACATGATCTTTCTATAGATACCATTTGATGCTCCAGTCGATTCAGTGACAGGCCTGTTTCTGGAGGTTTCTTCTCCCAGCTTCTCATTTTTGTTGTTCTCCCTCCGTTTTACCAACTCAGCTTTCAGGGCTACTGTAATAAGAATTATTTTGGTTTTTTGAACCAGGACTGTTACTCCTCCCCCTTGACAGGGCTCTGCTGTCAGAGGAGTGCTAACTAGATCCACATCTCCCCATATCCACACCAGAGAATTTATTTCCAAAGTGCTTATTCCCTGCTGGGGACCGTGCCACCAGTTAACATCAGGCCCTTGAGCTTTAAACTATCCCATGACCAATACAACAACATAGAGCTAGAATAATTAGTGAGGACACTGGAATTCACCCTTCCACAAACCCATGATGTCAAACCCCAGCCAAGCCCTTAAGAAGAAAATTCTCAAAAATTTCCCTTGCAGACACAAGTGCTGGAAAGGCTGTCTAAATGTAGGAGAAAATTCAGCAGATTTTGGCTTGTTTTATCCTCAGACATGGATTCTGTCTGCAAGAAGCCCTCCATGAGCAAGGGGGTGTTTGGTGCCACAAAGCACTCTCATCTGCAGGCATTAAGGAGTGATCAGCACCAGCAAATGGAGAAATGAGGTGGGACAGCTCCCAGGGTGCAGCAGCTGGAAGGCTCAGGGGAAGACCTCTGTAGTAGTTCATCTCTTATTTACTAAGCATAGGGATTTGTCTGAACCATGCCACTCTTGTAGACTTTAAAGGCCTGTATTAGGGTATGAGGGTCAGCTCAAACCAAAATAATCTCAGAGCCCTGACACTGATGTGCAGTGAGCTGCAGTGCAAGCCAGGCTGTTAAAGCAGTGGCTCAAGTGCATAACTCAAGCACATATTCCACCTTTTGCTCTAGATTTAAGTGCTTGGCCACCACAATGTTCTGAATATGTGTCTGTCCAAAACAAAAGACATGATTTTGCATATCTCTTTCCTCCTTGGCATCATTTCTGCAGCTCTGAAACTGCCATGGCTTCTCTCATGCAGCCCCCTGAGCTGCACAGTGCATTAAATAATGCCTCAACAGCTTTTCCAAGGGTCTGATACTGCTCCATGGCACTCCAGCACCCCCAGTTTGCTAGTTCCCAGCTGTGTACACAAGCAGAAAGGTTTTCTTGTGACTACTGTCAAATTCACTCATTGAATGGCAAGGAGGGGAAGCAACAGGCACAGGCTATTTCAGACAGGCAGAAAGCTGGAAGACAAAGAGCCTGGCAGGTCAGTCCATTCTCCATTACTTGCTCTATCTCCTCACCACCACCTTCTGCCTTTCCACAGGAAAATATGTCCCCTCCCCAGCACAGGGACAAGCCAAGAGCCTTGGCTGCTGCTGCTCCCTGTGGGAAGTCACTTCTGTTTGACAAATGACAATACAAGGCACTTTATTTTTTGTCTGTTTAACCCATATTTATGTTTCAGAATTTCTCCTGTCACATTGAGTTACAAGCCCTTGAAGGAAGATAAAGACTCCTTTTTCCTCCCTGGGGACTGTTCCTTTTGGATACTAATAACAACCCTCCTTAGCTGTCCCTGCACATCTGAGATACACATATTTATCCCTTTTCATCTTTTCTTTTAAGTCCTTCCAGCCTCTGATAATTTCATTGGTCTTGTGTGACCCTTGCCTTGTTTTTTCCATGTCTTAGACTCAGCTGCAAGACAGCTGATAGAATTGATAAATACCATGATTCTTAAATATGTTGCTGCTCCCACAGGTGCCTCCCCACCCCTGCTCATCTGTTGGTAGCAGGCTGTCTCCTAGAAGCTCAGAGACCTTTTCTTCAGGCTAGCCTGAATTCATGTTACAAGGCTGGCCTGATGAACCTTTGCTGCTCTGGGCTGTGCTGCTGAGAGGAAGGAAAATGAACTCACTGTCTGGTGAAAAATGCTCTCCGTGACAGCTCCCCTGTCCAACTGAGATGGAAATATGGATATAAAGCACTGGCTCTGGCAGGCAGCTTCATGGCAGAGGACAAGAGTGATCGGGGGAAATCCTGATGGGCTCTGCACTCAAAGTGTAACACAGTTAACCAAACTGTATACACAGGGAAATTTGAAGTGTTCCTGACAGCTGCACTGGGGCTTCAGTCCTATTTTGGGTTGGGTTTTTGGGGTTTTTTTCCCAATGCTAGAACAAAAAAGGAAGAGAAAAGGAAATAAAGAAGAGCATTAAAATCATTCCCTATTTAAAGAAAATACAAATTTAAAAGGTTTGTTTTTTTTTATTTTACCAAGTCCTTTTCATATTCAAGGAAGAAAATAGTGGTTTTATGCTTAAACCAACATCCCTAATTTCAAAGGTAAAAGTAGCCATGGCTATGTAATAGCTGTAATGATCTAGGCCCCATGCTCTAGTAGGTAGGTAGGTACACAGATGAAATTTCAGGCAAGATCTGCCTTGGGTGACTGTGAAGCAGCAGCCACAAGACAATATCACGTAAGCTTCTGAAAGAAGGAATAAAGACCCTCACCAAATGATTAGGCTACGTTTTTGTTAAGCACGTTTTTAACTTCAGCAGCTAAATAACATACTGGCTCACAGCTGCTTTATTTAAAGTTTCATTGATCTCACTCTGTTGGGAGCTTATAATGAATACCAGATCCCAAATCCCTTGTATTTTCTACAGAGACAGGCAGAAGGAAAACACTTAAAACAAGGCCAGCTTTCTTTGAGAAACGGGGAAGGCGGGAATCCCCCTCAAGCAGTAATATTCCCCTGCTCCCTCACCAGACTAAAAAGGAGACACATAAAAGTTATAAATAACTTCTTTTTCTTGGTTATGGAACCCAATAAAATAAGAAAGATGTTTTGGACTTTAAAAGGCAAAAAAAAAAATTCTTTGTGTTTTTGAAAATTTCAAAGGAAACTGCATCAGTTGCTCAGAAGGGCATCATGTTTGGAGAATTTATTAACTCAGTCATTAATCTGGGTGGTGAAGCATCTCCTCTGTGCCCTGAGAGATCACCTTTAGGTTTCAGTGTCACCCCTGACACTGCCTTAGAGAGACTGGAAAGAGTGCTCTCTCTTCCCTCATTTACATCCCTTCCTTACCCCCTTGGCTCAGATAGCAACGAGATGCTGGTGGTGGGTTTGTGCTCCTGGGGGAAGGGTCAAAATGCAACGGTGTTGGGCATCCTCAGAAACTACAAAAAGTAATCCCAGGTATAAAGTGAAGATAACTTCATACAAATACAGAACGGAGAAGCAAAGAAAGAAAAACATTGAATCTCCCTGAATCTCTCATAATTGTCTTTGCTAATTGCATGAGGAAGCTACAAGGCATTAATTCTTGTTTCCCAACTCACTGGGACCAGGACCAGCCCATTAACTGATAAACCAAGCAGAACAGCAACACACTTTGTTCCCTATTGCACTAGGTAAACAAGAAAACCTTATTCCAGCGCCTCGGAGGCACAGCACCACATGCCCCTGCACCCAGACCCCTCCCACGCTCCATTGCATTTTTACCACCTTGTTCTGAAATTCCTAATTTGCTGCCAAAATTCAGCAAAGAAGAAAGGCAATCTCCCTGCACGACTTCCAGAGTCCCCACTGACCTTTCTTAGGCTGGGAACAGCAGGGCCTCCATTTGATACCCCAGGGCAGGGCCCTGACTGATTTATCTCAAACTAAATCAACATCTCTGAATTACCATTTCGGTCATTCCCAGGGCACAGCCTGGCTGGAATAAAGGGGCCATCCCTCCAGTCACCACTTGCAGAACCAACAAGAGCTCACAGCTAAAGCAGAGGTCTGGAAGAAGACATTAAAAGGTGTCATTAAAAGCATTTGTTTCCCTGCCTGCAACACAGCCTCTCGTATGACCTGGAGAAGGTTACTTCAGTCTTCTATGCTTTGTTTTTTCCCCGTCTCCATCAACAAGGGCAGTGTGGCCTTCCCACTCACGGAGATGCCACAAAAATAAAATTCCCTTATTTGTAAAACTATTGAAAAAAGCACAGGGGGGCAATAAGAGAAATACTGAAGAGTTTCACTGACAAATCAACTATTTAAAAGCTTCCTGGAGGAAGCAATTATTTAGAGCCAGGTTACATTTATAACAGGGGAAACAGGGGAAACACAGACTGTAGGATGGTAACAACTCTATCTTGCAGAGCTGAACCCAGGATAACAAGTCTCCAGGAAACAGCTGTAACAGGGACAATTCTGCCATCCTGTGCAGGCAGCTCATGGAGATGGAGAAAAGTTGTTTGTGCAAGTTTGGAGTCCTGTCACCCACAGGAAGCCCTATACTGCCCTGCAGCACCCAGGGAGAACAGCATGAAATGGGAAACCCAGTATATCTGCACCCTTGGGTATCCAGCTTCCACTTCTGGCCGTCACCCAGGAGCTGGCTCCCTAGGAAAACTCTGCTACTCCCAAATCTGGCCCCTGATCTTCTTAACATGAGAATACTTTAAATGTGGGGTTAAAGATGAAGATTACATACCTTCTAATTATAGGTAACATGTTAGCCCTTCTTAGTGGAGGATCTGCGTGATGGGCAGAGCCAGGGCAGAAGCAAATCCAGCAAAGCAGCCACCAGCACCCCCAGCTGCCACTGACCTGTCAGGAAGGTCGTGCACTGCCACTGCCAGCTCTCCCCACCTGTCCTCTCACTCCCAGCTGCCACTGAACCCAGTGAATAGGACAGGTCTCCCTGGTGTGCTCTCCGGTATCCAGAGGATGCTCCAGCCCACAACAGCTCCCCCCTCCTTCCCTGAGAGCATCAGCTCTGTGCCCAGTGATTGGCCGCCCGAGCCGCTGGGTGCTGTGGTTTGACACACGTGGGCACAAGGGAGAGCACGTCTGTCCCATGAAGTGGGACCCCCAGCCTCACTGGGATACGTGAGCTCGGAAGAGAAACCCTGCATGCCACACAGAGCTGCTAAACTCAGCGTGATCTCAAACACCAACCACTAAAAGAGCTGCCAGATCAGAGGGACGTGTCCGTACAAGGAGTCAAGGGTGTTTGTGCCTTGAATACCGGAACCAGTCTGTGCCCCCTTACCCCAAATTCTGTTTTTTCCTCATTGATGTAACATGAAAAGTCTGAGATAAGTCCCACAGATGCACCATGAGCTCAGCATGGGCCACATGACAAAGAGCTGTCAAAGAACAATCACCTTATGCCAATGTACCCTCAGGGCTGCTCAGCTCTGCCCGTGTCTCACAGAAGGTTAAGGTGAGCAGCTTGCTGGTAAACATCATTGTCCTGCAAAAGGTAACAGAGAGAACTGGGAAGTCCATAGCGTGTGCTTTCCCATCCCTTCCCCTGCACCCCAGCTTGGTGCCAAGAGAGACCATGCAGTTTTGCCAAGTACCACAACCGACGAGGAGTGAGGGCTGGCAGTGTGTCCTGGCCAGACTCTGCTCTCCTCTCCAGTGACAGCTCCGTGAGGGGCCCTCTGCACGGCCCGGCAGGTGAGGAGCGTGCTAGCGCTTTGTGGAGCACGGCGCTGTTGGCACGCAGCCTGCTGGCATCCTGCTCTCGGGAAGGGGAATCTGACACCCTGAATAAGAAGCCAGCGGCTGGGGGAGCTCTTAGTGCAGGGGAGGGTCCCGGCAGGGGCAGAGCTACGGTACCTGAAGGGCAAAGCTTTCCCACGGTGGCGCTGCGGCACGCGGCAAAGAGCAGCGACCGAGGCCCTCGGTCCTGGAGCCGGGCTGAAGCTCCCGGCTGCTCCGGGGCTGGGGCGCTCACGGCTCGGTGCTCCCGGACAGCCCACGTGTGCGGAACAGCCTGCCTGGGAGCCAAGCAGCGCGCTGCGCCCGCTGGCAGGACGCCTGCTGAGGGCAGTAGCCCATCTGTCCCCTTGCCTGAGCGAGGTTCTCAAAGAGACTTTGTGGCGGGGTCAGTCTTTGCGGCGAGGCTGCTCTTCTGGAAGCAGAGATGTTCCTGTGTGCCCTGGCCTTTCCGCCCTTCCGCCACAGGGCCGACGGTCAAGGAAGATTGCCCAGACCACCCACCTCGGGCTGGCTGCCCTCAGCCTTGTCTCCCACAGTCATTTCTCATTGCCAGTACAAACCAGAGGTGACAAATCATTTCCAGTGTGTCAAGAGGGGCGCATTCCTGGCTACCAGAACTGCTGGGGCAGGAGACCATCGCTCAGTGAAAAACAGTAATTAAAAACAATTCCTGGAGGCCAATGACTCCCACGTGTTAACTGTGTGGTGCAGGAAGGTTTGCACAGACCAGGGAGCTCCAGTTTCACTGTAGTAAAATTACAGTAAGATCTGCTTGCTGTGTGGGAATCATTTTTGGAACAAGTGGAAATAGGAGGAAGGTAGATGTCACCCCTACCCTTCTTTAACCTGGCTGTTCCTTCCCAAAGAATAAAAGTCATGTCTATAATTACACAAAAATCTTAACATCTTTGAGGACTGCTTTGAACAAGCTGGACAAAAGGATCTCCTCCCTCCTTCCCTATTACATTACTGACAGATTTTGTTAAAAGAAAGGTACACTTGCCTGAAGTGGCAGTTATCTTAGTTTTTGAAGCAAAACAAACAGTAAAAATAGTAATGGAGTGCATATTGCACTGAAAGAACAATGGGTGTCTGCCCCTCTGCATTTTCTGCTTCCTCCACCCTCCCAATGCATCTCAACTACAGAAGAGGGAAGAGCAGAGCCTGCCCCAGCCCCTCCTCTGCCATCAACCCACGTAGCTGTAGATCTCTGTCCTGTCTCCTATACTGTCCTGCTACCCACTTGGGATTATTATTTCACCAATGAAAGCTATCTCCCCTCTAAAAATAGCACTCTCTTCCTATACATACTGCTCTTATACAGACTCCAAGATTAATAAGCCATTTATTATATTTACCCTGTCTTCCTCTCTGAAATCCACTCATACCACACATAATCTCTTTAAACCTTTCCCCCTTGCCCAGCCTGGCCTCATTTCTCAAGGAATTCTATTCTAGTACACGGAGGGCAGCCTTTGCTTCTGAACTTGGAGACGTGATCCTTCTAAGGCTGCACAAACTCTGAACTTCTCTTCTTTAGCATTTGAGCTTCCCTAGGTTTAACTTCATCCTAGTTTTCACAACTGCAACACATTAATCAATGATCTGCTAGATTTCCAGACCACAAGGCCTAAGCAGTTAAAAAAACCAAAAACAAACACAAGAAATTATAGCTTCACTTCAAAAGAATTTTTTTTAATTTAGAAATGCAGTTATATACATAGAACAATTAAATTAAACTTTGTACAAATATTAAAATACTATCTTCACACCCACTGCAATGTACAGGATACCAGAAAATACATATAAAATAAAGCAAAATAAAATTGATAGAGTGACATCCTGCACAGCATCAGTTATGGTTTTAAATCCCACATATATATGGAGTACCATTCTGCAAATAATTCCATAGTGGTGCAATTCAGATAAAAAGAAAACACATATAGGAAAGAAAAGATTAATGCAGAAAGGCAATCAAGCTCCCCTTGCATTTGAATCAGCAACTACCAGCAGTCTACCCACCACATCATAGGCTTTCTGCTTCAGAGACAACCTCAATTTTGTTTTCTTTTGGAAGGAAGCAACTTTGAGAATCCGAACTAGAGCGTTTTCCAGCACAAGTTGCCTCTGTCTGTTCTCACTCAAGGACAGAAGCAAAAGCACAGCTTACGGAAAGCATCTGCAGAGCATCAATACAACATGTTCTGGTGGGTACATAGAGCTGAACATTACCTGCAGAGGGCTGAGTTTGAAAGCAGTGCTGAACACACGGCCCTGAAGTGTGGGAAGTGGCGTGTTCTGTCCCAGTGTGCTAGGACTAGAAAAAGGCTTACTTCTTGTACAAAAATACACCTTAAAATGAAGCCTGCTCTAGGAAACCTCTTTGCACTTTCAAAGCCTACAGTAGAGAAAAACTGTTTTCTAATGAAGTTCTGCAAGCAAAGGTTTTCACATAGAGCAAATTCAATCTGCTGTTCCCTGGTAAGGAGTGACGGGTGAGGTTAGGGTGAGGCAGGATGTGCAAAATAAATGGGATTTATTGCATTTATATACAAAAAACCAAAGTGAAATTTATTTAAATAGTTATCTGTATAGAGTAACAAGGCAGTTTTTTGTTTAAACTGCTATAAGAACAGTAAAACCACATTTTTTGCAAGTATGTTCTAAAAAGGTCAGCAAGGACAGCTCAGTGTGTCCAACCAGTTGTACATTAATTATTTTTTTATACAGCAAGCCTGCTGGTGTATGCTAAATTATCTAACAAAGCACAAGCTCCCTTACAACCTGGCCATTATTGCATTAGCTCATTAGCCTGCAGTAAACCTCTGCCTTCAGCTCTTCCTTAGACAACTCCTTGTGTTCCCTTTACTGCGCTGCAAATGACTTAACCATCCCAGATTATTTCCAATGGCTGAGCCAGTTGGTCTCTTAGCCCCACTCCTCACTATTGACCCAAGTCATCCACCTCTGAGAGCATCTCAGGATGTTTCTTCCCAAAGCATGTGGAACAGACTTCTTCCTTCCTGAGTTCTCCACATACTGAAAGGCCAAATGAAGACTTCAGATGCAGTAAACAATTCACCACACTGAGCTGAAAAGCCAAGGAGAAACCTCAGCAAAGATGTCCAAGGGGCGAAAAGCACTCTGCTTGCTGAGTACACATTCTGCTACCCAGCAACTTCCCTGATAGTTAAAGATAAAAATGCATTAAGTCCCAAACTCATGAGGTTTTATCTCAACAACTCCAGAAGCTCACATGCTTCAGCACATCTCTTCTGACTTAATTTTTACATATTCTGCAGTTAATGATGGGGAGGCACAAGCTATTTAAAACCAGAACACACAAACCCCTCTCTCACCAGTGCTGCTGACACCCTTCAAGGCTGCGGGAGGCTCTGACACAGTCCAAGCTGGCTCATCATTTGAGGTGAGCTTCATGATGCAGACCCTGATGAGAGACTGGCCCACTTCCCCATGGGTCACTGCCACCTTCATGCCCTGGTTCTCTCAGTTCTAAATGCCTGGGCTGTAAACACTGCAATGAGTTGCATTTATTTTTTTTAAAAAAGCTATGGAACTGGAAAGGAGCAAGGAAGTTTTTCTATTGCACATAATATCCTGAATTTCTGAAATGCCCTTCCCCCCCAACTCTTAGACTCCAAAAATAATGGAAAGCTTTAAAATAAGTGCTACTTTTATTTTTCTCAATGTAATTAAATAATTTTAATGTTCTTGAATATCACAGGATCCAGCATGTATGACAGAGCATGAGATGATTATGTTGTGAGTGTTAAATAAGAAAAAATGCCTCCCTTTGAAATCTCTTACCAGACATAGGTGGGGGAAAAAAAGGTATGGAGACTGTGGCCTCATCACGTGAAGAAAAAAAAAAAATAAAGGAAAAAAACCAATTTACTGTATTACATCTTGCAAGGCTGAGCCTCTGTGCTTCCCATCCACAACACTGAGATGCAGGCTGCATCTACTTATGGCAAAATCCAGAGAGAACACACTCAGAGATAATGAACACTCCTGAGGCAGAGTACAGCTCACATCTGAGGGATCTTTTGACTTCAGGTCTTGCTCCCATAAGTAAAGATACAACTGTGCAAAGTAGGTTTTCCTATATCTCTACCCAAAGACTTCTCAGTCCTTCAGCCTCTGCAGAATTAAAACAAACATGAATGAATAATAATCATTTGAAAAGCAGTAAAGTGAGGCCTTGCTCTCCCTCCTCCTTGAAAAAATTGTCAGACATCTTTTGGGTTCCTCCCCTGCTGTTTTATCTTATTTTATATGAGAATTAACTCTAAAGCTGAGGGTGTAGATGAGCATGTGATGCCTCCAAACTGTGTTCCATATTCTGGCTCACACAGATCCTTGGGGCCTGTTCCTACAAGCTTTGCTGCAGGGAATAGAGCTCTTCTGCAGGATCTGGAATCATCAGATGGGATTACCATCCAGCACAGAGACTGGCCTGGAAGCTGCTGGCTTACCATCAACAAGCCAACAGAAGCTGCCTGTTTTTATGCTTGATCACAATAGCTACACTTGCATATTTTTCTCCTCCACCTCTGCATTTCCCCCACTCGTTAGTAAAGCCATTTCCAACAATTTTTATAGAATCCAAAGTGCCATGTCATGCACTTTGGCCACAACAACCCCCTGCAGCACTACAAGCTGGGGGAAGAGTTGCTGGACAGTGGCCAGGCAAAAAAGGACCTGGGGTTTACTGACTGATGGCAGACTGAACACGTAGCCAGCAGTGTGCCCAGGTGGCCAAGAAGGCCAATGGCATCCTGGCCTGTGTGGCCAGCAGGACCAGAGCAGAGATTGTGCCTCTGTACTCAGCACTGGTGAGACCCCACCTTGAGTGCTGTGTCCTGTTTTGGAACCCCCAATTCAGGAAGGACATTGAGATGTTTGAATGAATTCAGACAAGGGCAACAAGGCTGGTGAAGGGTTTGGAGCACAAATCCTATGAGGAGGCTGAGGGAGTTGGGGTTGTGCAGCCTGGAGGAGATTCAGACCTTATCACTCTCCACAACTCCCTGAAAGGAGGGCGTAGCCAGGTGGGGATTGGTCTCTTCTCCCAGGTAACCAGTGGCAGGACAAGAGGACCCAGTCTTAAGCTGCAACAGGGGAAGTTTAGGCTGGACATTAGGAAGAAATTCTTCACAGAAAGGATGACTGGGCATTGGAATAGACTGCCCAGGGAGGCAGTGAAGTCACCATCCCTGGAGGTGGCACTCAGTGCCATGGTCTAGTTGACAAGGTGGTGTTCGGTCATAGGTTGGACTTGATGGTCATAAAGGTCTTTTCCAACCTAGGTTAATTCTGTGTGATTCTGTGAAATTAAAGCACTCCCTCTTTGCAGAGCTTGCTTCCTTTTCTTCCCCACCCAAACTGAATTTTCTCTCCCAAGCTGGTGTTGCTTTTTTACAACAGCAGAGAGGAGGCCAGGCCACAGAGGATGTGTTTTTTCTGCTGGTGGCGCAGGTGCTCGTCCAGAGCAAGGTCAGGCCTTGGGATCAGCTTCCAGCTTCTCCCACCAACCCGGCACTAGCACTGCCCCTTTCAGAAAGGCAACACATTCCCAACTTCTACACCTTGAATTGCTGAGGGTCTGTTTGAGCAGACAGGATCCTGAATGCATAAAAAGCAACTCCTGCTCCAAGCTGGTTAGGCAGCAGGAAAGTCACACAGACTTTCCTCCACACTCCCTTACCACTACACTTGTTCAACCCCTCCAATAAACCAACGAAGGAGAATTTACTCAAGCTTAGACCATTTCCAACAGTCAAAAAGCTAAATACAATCACCCCCATGCTTATTTTTTAAAATTCCAATGACATATGTGTAAACAACATTTGTCCTCTACAGCACTTGAAGCTGAGACACCACAGCCCACTGTAAAATGACAGGATTTTCACCATCCAAATTGAACAAAAAATACCTAAACCACCCAAATGGGATTTATCAAATTCTTATGTTAATGCAAGGTAACATGAGCAACAGGGAAGGATGTTTAAAACACTGTCATTTTAAATCCACATCCCTCTATAACAAGGATAGAGAAAAAAGGATTCTTCCATCCACAGGCACACTTCCATGTGTCCTGGCATTTAACAGCTATTCAAGAAAAGAAATAGCAAATACACAGCTGGACACTGGCTAATCCCCATTTCAAAGAACTGGAGCTAAGCCACAGTGATTTTATACGTAAAGATGTTGTATCATTTTTGTCAAGTGCTGTAATGGTGTTTTTACTGTAGCAATGAGGATGAGGATAGTGAGGATCGTAAACCAAAAGCAAAGCAACGAAGACAGCATCCCTGTTTACCTGTACATTACCACATGATGTGTAAGGCCATGACATTTTGCTCCTTCAACTCAAAAATGTAGCAGCTTCTCACAGGGCAAACACTTCCCTGGTTACTTCAAGACAGTTATGACAAGGTACATGCAGCATCTAAGAAGCCAATTCTTCTTATTGAAACCAATCCCATGGAACAGTGTCCAGACCTCAGTGAAGAACCTTACAACCACCACAGCACTTGGACTGGACCATCTACCCCAGACAAATGTGGCTTCCTGCAGTTACAGAGTCCCAACACGGACAGTCTGACCTGCTGTAGATAACTGTGGCAGGCAGAGGTACACATATTTCTGCATTTTCTCTTCCCTTCTACCAAACTTGAAACAATCCTCAAAATCTCAGGACTGAGCTGTGGTGTCTTCCAGCACTGCTGTCAGTGTGCTTGATTTTCCCTCACAGCAACAGGCTGGCATTGTGTTTAGGAGAACCTTTGCAAATGCTGCTCACCTGCAGCCACAAGGGAGGAGCCCTTCTCTATGGGCCCACTGGAGCCCACCAGGGTAAAACAGCAGACCCTTTGCTGTATGCAGCTAGGAAGACACTCCAGCCTATGAGATGGCAGTTACCCAGGATTCAAGTACCTACTGTGGCTGGAAAAGGAATCTGGGATTGCACCAATGGCACTAGGAATTCACCATCTACAGGCATATTTTTGTCTTGGTATTTTCAAACACCTGAACCTCTTCCAGTGGGCTGCACTGGTAGAGGAAGGAGACAAAAGTGATTTTCAGGAATGGTCTCCTGCAGAGATGGGACAGAGGGCATTGCTACATGTTGGACTTCTCAGCCTTCAGTGCTTAAGCAATTCTCAGTGAACTGTTCCTGCATGGCTAAGCTGTCACACAGCCCATCTCACCTGAGGCGCTTCTAGACATCACAAGCTGCCCCTTAACTGCAAACCCTCCCAAGCCCACTGCAATCCCTCCCAAGCCCACTTTCAGTCCCAGGGAGGCATTCTGTCCTGCCCTATCACAAAGAGGATGCTGGAAGAAGAGCATATATAACATACATATGTATACTTAAACTGTGTCTGCACCCAGCAAGCAAGCGGGTTTAGCCCCTGTTCTCTGGGCAGCAGAAGGGCTAGAAAGGCTGATAAGCTGCAACAAGCCGGTGTGAGGAGGAGAAAGGCACAAGAAAAGAGCAGCTCTTCAGAGACTGCTGTCAAACATCTGGCTGGGGAAGAGGAGAGGAGAGCTCAAATCCACTCTGTTCCTTGAGCCCCTGATGCTGATGGAATGGGGAAGCCAGCGCTGCACCAACTCCACTGGTGCATCCAGGAGGCAACCTGGCGACATCCTTTGGATCTTCAGCTGAGGGCATCTCTTCTTGGAGGTATCCAGGGTACAGCTTGCGAGGATGGGGAAGACTGCACAGAGTGCTTCTGTCCCAAAGGCAGGGTGAGGGCAGGAGGAAGAAATCCAAGATGAAGAAGACTGGACAAACACAGCAGACCTCATGCTTCCTTCAATAAAGGAATATCTGAACAGTGCGGATAGAGGAAAAAAAAAGAAAAAGTAGTCAAACTTTTGCAGTTCAACACACACCAGAAAAATTACTACTGAAAGCAAGATCGGCCCCTACTTTCATAACATGACAATGCAGTGGTCTCCCTCTCATCACATCACAGCAGAAAGGAACTCTGGAGGACTCTGCTCCAACCTGCCCCTGAGAGTGGGACCATCACCAGCTCTAGCCTCAAAAAACTCCAAGGACAGAGATTCCATCACCACTCTTGGGTGTCTGTCTGGTCCTGCATTACCCTCCTAGCACAAAGTAATTCTTAACACCATAGAAAGGGGAAGTTCTGCCCTGAGCTATCTTCAAGCCAGTTACATTTCATGCCTTAGACACAGCAGTCCCTGCAGAAGCAACCTTAAGCTACACCTTCACATCTTGCATTACAAAGCCACTCCTTCAGGACAGCACAGAAGTGAGGAATAAAAGATGTTTTGACTGTTCAATAGACTTGCCCCTCTGCCCTCTACAGTAAGTTCAAGCACATCCCTCTTTGGTCTTGCAGGCTAAGGCTGCAGCACTGAATGCTTTGTGGCAGAAAGCTGCTTACTAAAATAGTCTAAAAATTAGGCAGCCCAAACATCACAAAAGGTTTGTATTCCAAGCATGTCCTCCCACTCCAAGTTAGTTTCCACAAACACAGTTATTTTACTGCTTTTGCACTGTGATGCTGGAGGCTGGATTTCTCTGAAAATCCTTTGCTAAAACAAGAGTTAGCAATAGACAATCTTGCTCAGACTGCCCTGGGCTCCCAGTCTGAGAACACCGAGTTCTTCAGAAGAAGACATTAAATACTGCTTACATGCTAAAGAGGTGAAACATGCTATAGAGACTGGATCTTTTCAAAAATTGCTCTAGTGGCAGACACACGTAGGGACATGCCTTGTTTTTCACCCTAGTCAACTGCAGAACCTACTCTTAAAAGGGTCTCATTTAGTGCTCCTTGCACAAGTCACTTACCATCTGTGTATTCCTCAGAGGAAGTGAGTGATAAAAGGCTCTGTATGTCACTGCTTTCTGAATCTTGGACCTCTTTGTGTCCAGGTTTACTGTTAGCCATGCCAGCTACCCAGGAAGAGGTAGCAGCCTGATGCACAAGAACAGTTTCAGAGCGCTGAGAGCCACTGGCTTCACACAGCCCAGAATGTCCAGGAGCTTCATCTTCTCTTTCAAAGGTATTGTGAGCCCCTTGGTCCGACTGCTGCATCTCTCTGGGTCCATTCTGTCCAGCTCCCTCTGACAGCACAATCTGCACTCGGGAGTCTGAGGGTGGAATGCAATTCCCTGTGCTGCCATATACTGCTTCTTCATAGGACGGCAAGGCCACCTGGACACCATCCACCATAATAGAGACCTGATCTCCAGACACACCTTGGTCTCGCCTCAAAAAAAAAAACAAACAGGAACAAAGACAGGGGAGGAGAAAAAAAATCAAGTTGAGTGTTTATTTTACTATATGTATCTTACCAAGAACTCCAGTAACCTCCCATAGCAGAACTCTAACTCTCACCATTTAGGGGTGGGCAGAAACTTGAATGGTGGTTTAACAAGGTCAAGCAAGCATAGTCTTGGAGCCCTACTGCCAATTGCCATTAAACATGAGCAGGGGCTGTAATTCACAGCACCCGATGGATTTAACAGCAAGAGCTGAAAAGGTTACCCTCCACTTACCTCCACAGCTAAATTTGACAAAGGTCATGACTCAGCTCCGTGCTTTTGGCAAAGAGCACTGTTGATTCCAGCCTGGTGCACTGCTACATTCCACAACACCCAGCACTGTCTGTTTCGCTGCCTCTGCTGCCAGCCAGATAACCTCTGGCAGGATGGGGAAGACAGCTCTGGCACAGCATGAATCACCTGGCCTCATGAGGCCTGAGAGAAAATTTTTCTTTTTTAGTAGTTTGGGCCTTTTCAGAAGAGGGCAGACTCCAGGGCTCCACCTCTCAACCTTGCCACTGCTGGAGTGCCTGCCTCAGCTGACAGCAGTGTTATGGCTGGGTCCCTCCTCTCACCCACAAACCCAGGCCAGGAGGGTTCTCCTCCCACAGCAGAGAAGGATGGCAGACTTGCACATGGATCTAAAGATCTGTACTGCCTAATTTCGGGTCCACAGGACCTCAAGCAGCCTGGGAAAGATGCACATATATACACCCAGACAGACTTCAGTAGCTATTCAAGGCTAGAAAGAGGTAGGGAATTGATCTGCAGCCAGACTAGTAAGTATCATAATTTTTTCCATTCAAAACCAAGGCAAAAGCACAAGGAAGTCACTCCTTGGGTGGAACATAAGAATGGGGACTGCAGGTGGGTATCACTGACCACCATTTCAGAAAAGCACTGGATCAGTAGTATGGGGCAGAGATGTCACTGAGGTGATGAGAAGAGGAACAGAGAAGCAAGGACCTAAGTTGCTCCAAAATGACAGTCTGACTCGACTACCTGAATGGGTTTCTACTGCAAAGGAACAGGGTGCTCTGAGCCCCTCCAAACCCCAGCTACACTTACCTGCTGTGATGGAATGACTTCAGCTTTGGCTGCAGCAAAACAAACAGCACAACCAACAGCAGAATCAGGGCAACGGAGCTCGCTGTGGAGGCTACTATGGACAGCGTGGGCACTCCAATTGTTGGAGGAGAATCCTTTTCTACAAAACCAAGGGGAGTACAAGGTAAAATGAGTAACTGCCACAGAGAAGGAGAAACATTCACACTGTTACTCCGGGCTTACTCTGGGTGTGTGTGTAAGGAGCCCAAGTTTCCCATACAGGCAAGACACACCACCTATCTCAGTTTGCATCTCCATCTGACACCTCTCCATCAGCTGTAAAGGGAACCCAAAACAAAACAGGCACATACAAGGGTCCTTTGGAAAAACAGAGCAAACAGAAAAGCAGTGCAAGCAGGCCGTGGGAGCTGACAGATGGTGGTAAGGGTCATATTATACATGGATCTGCCCAAGCAAAAGCTAGAGAATGTCATGATGTCACCAGCAAGGCCGATAATTGCCTAGCACAATAAGCAGCCTATTTTAGGCCAAACAATAGAAAAAGTTCCAAACCCCATTTTTTCTCAAGTGATGTAACAGCCTTGCAAAGAGGGTGAAGGTCAACTGGCTGGGTATCATTATGCACTTATTATAATTAAGACACAGAAAATATTAAGTTTCTCTCTCACACAAACATATGCCAGAGGACAGAGAAGGAAGGCAGATGTTGTTTCAGGGTGATGAGCTTTCAGTGTTAGATGCATGTGCCCTGTTCACATTACTCTTTCCTACCCTTCTGCAGCTGTGCTGTATGACTGTATGGAAACCAATTTGGCTTTTAAAGGACCTGTGCAGGAATAAACTGGGAGTGAAGAGAGAATGGCTTGGAAGAGGTATTGCTCAGCACTGCATACCATGCCTAGAAGACTACACTAGCCCTTTCACCTCCCTAGAGGAAATAGTTGTCTGTATTTGTTGTTTCTGTCCCTAATTTGTGTCTTTGGGAGCGATCCGAAAAGCCTCCCCTACCCATCAGCAAATACTACTGTGAATTGCACATTTGATTTATGCAATTCCTCATTTCCTCTTTCTACATCCATCTCATTCTTCAGGAGCACAGGGCTCAAATTGCAGAGGGAATTCAGGACACATGCAATGAGGGATAAGAGGAAGAGCAACAGGTAAACAGAAAAAAAAAAGAGCTGGAGGATCGTTACTTTTAATCCTACAGCCTGAAATCTATGCCCAAAACAGGCATTTAAGATGGAAATCTAGTTTGCAATTTTCTGCATCATCTCTTGGGGTCAAACCTACTTGCCTTAGTTGTTTTGAACTTGTTTCTTTGAAATCTTTTAGAAGTAGCTTGACCCCCTCCCCAGGAAAAAAACAGTGACTAGCACATTTTTCCCTATGGCAAATAGGGTTGAGTAAGGATTTTACCTTTCAGCATTTCTCAGGGAAGTAACAGGAACTAGGGTAGGCAAATAGAGATGCTCCATTTTCAGCATCAGTACATGATACTGTCAAACTGCTCACTATACAGGGTGCACTCCAGTACATTTACCATCTCATATGCCAAAAAATGTCACTAACTCATACAGTAAACTACCAAAAGGCTATGGGGCTGACAGGCTCAGAGCTGCACAAAACACGTGGTAAGTGTGCAAGCTAAGGACTTAAATTATCCTCTATGGAGCAGGTAGGATCTTCCCCTTCCCAATAATTTTAAGACCTACTGCCTTTCTAGAGTCTCCTACTTCCTTCCCCTTCTTTGAGCCTGTTGAAAGAGACCCACTAGTTAAGAGTCAGCTATCTCTGACCCTGAATAGCTGATTCAAAGCTTGTGTTGTGAAAGCAATGGCTTTTTCATTGGGTCAGACTTTTGAGGCACTACATTTTTCATAATGCCACTGACCCTTCAAGATGCTAAGAAATCTGAGGGGTTTCTGCTCATCACAACACAATCCTTCAGCTAGACCAAGTGCCACCACAAAGGAATGCCACTCAGGGAACACTACATGCAATAGCACAGCTTTGTTCTCCAGCCTGGGTGCAGCAAGGGGAAGGGGAATCACTATGGAAAGGAAGCTTAAGCTGAATTTGAAAAACCTCTTCAGGATCTATTTGCTGCCAGGTGAACTCCCAGATACTTATAAATTCCTTATAAATCATAGGAAGGCACTATTGGAGTGGCAGAGACACTGAAAAGGCAGTGTCTTTGGGACAGGACAGGATGTTCCAGGGATCACAGGTATGCAGTGAGCTCCATAAAGAGCTTGATGAAGGTACTTCTATTTTTTTCCTGTTTCTTTCCAATCAAGCTGACATTTTGCTTTATGTATTATGAGACTTAATTCCAAAGTGTACATCCTGCTGGCTTAGGATGACTGAGTAGTAACGTTCTACCAACAAGCCCACCTAGAAGAGGGGAGGGAGTTCTCTCTTTATCCAATATACCCACTGTTAAAACCAGAAGAGTAGTAGGTAAATTAAGAGCTATATCAAGAACATTTTCCTGCAAATCTTTTTACTTTGCTGCTTTGATGGAGGAATTCCTGTTGAGCTGGGAGAGACACAAAACAAAAGCTGTCCATTTCTACTTGGAGAGAAGCAGAAATCATTTGTCATCAACGTCCTTTCCTGCCAGTACAGTGAAAAGCAGCACCATCAATCTTTTTGACACAGGAAACCAACAGTTACTTAACCTGTTTGCAAGGAAGATCGACTCTACACACATACACACACGTGTACAGACTCACTGAGGGAGATGTACTGTCAAATCCATCAAGGAAAGCCAGACAGCATGGAAAATGCTACTGTTAGGGCTTCCAGCATTCCTGGGATGAGAGCCTCAAGATAAGGGGCTCCACCTAAGTAACAAGTTGCCTACTGTTATACTCCTATCCATGGCTTTTCTCCTTGTGTTAGGGACTCTAAGTCTGCATCTGATGGGCTGCTACTGAAGAGATGTTTTTAAGAAAGAGTCATGATTGTGAGTTGCATTTATGAAATTGCTGGAGCAATGAGAGACAGCCAAATGGACTTCCTCAGCATCACACTAAATGTTAAGGGATAATCAGAAAAGTCAATGCAAGGACAATTCTAGAGTCAGGGAGTACTCACCTGGGCTGAGCCTGCAGCTGACTTCCATGGGTGGGTTCCACTCTCCATTCTTGCAGGTCAAGTATTTATAATCTCCTTTCAGCATGTAGCCTTCAACACACAGATACTCTATGACACTGCCTGAAGTCAGAGGGTTGTTGCAGGGGCTAGGGTGGCATTTATAACCTCCATTCTCAGGTTGTGGCGGCTGGGGACAATCTGGAAAAAAACCAAGTATTGTGAAGGACATCTTAGAGGAAGACACCTATTACACAATATATATTGTGTATGAAACATAGGCAGACTTCCACCTACAAACACCCACTAAATCAGGAAACTACTAAAACTGAGAAGAAAGGCTGTTACACAGTGGCAGAGAACACCTCTGATAAAGTTTCTGTGATTGTTAAATAACTGCTTGTTATCCCAGTAGTACAGTCCAACTGGCAGACACCAAACTGGTGATATTCTTGAGCAGTGACACAGTACAGATTCCACATGAGAGAGGCCCAGAAAATCCTTACCGCTATCTTTTCCCCACAGCTGTTTCCCTAGAGACTGCAGAGAACCTACCAACCAGGTTTTCCTATTAGTCTGGAGGAGAAGAGCATGAAACCCATTGAAAGGAATAAAGAATGCAAAAACCCCTCTGTACTATGGATACACAGTGTCAAGGTGCAGACCTGCCCCGTTATAAGGCACCCTAGAAGTCTGTAAAAGCACACAGATTTTGAATATTTTACATAGATATGCCACCAACAAGATTGGCAACAGAGCTTTGTTGCAGTAGGACGAACTTCTTCACTGAAAGGGTGGTCAGGTGTTGAAACAGGTTGCACAGGGGATGGTAAGGTCACCATCCCCAGAAGTGTTCAAGAAACAACTGGACATGGCACTTAGTACTATGGTTTAGTTACATGGTGGTGTTCTGTCAAAGGTGGGACTTGATCATCTCCAGAGGACTTCTCCTAGGACCAAATATTCTAGTCTAGTTTTTTAAAAAAATTCAGTGTATTTTGAAAACATTTTTAAAAAAATCCTTCTGTTTACCTATGTGAACTCTGGAATGTTGAAGGTGCTTCACATTCCTTTTTCCATCTCCATTACCCTGACTAGTGGGTATAGGCACATGTGGTATCTGGCACATGCCAGAACTTTTCTTGCAGAATTTTCAATAGCCATTGAAATAAAAACAACAAACCAAAATTGAGGAAACTGCACTGAAAACAGGATATTTGTCTTGCTCAGAACTTCCTCTCATCTGACAGGTCACAATGACCCTGCAGAACAGCCCCAATAACTTCCGCTGACATCACGTATCTGCTCAGCTGGAAGATAGAGAAATCCAGATTTTTCACTTAAAATTCACATCAGCTTCCTAGACTTCATAAAAGAAAATACATTATAGACCCCTCTTGAGGCATTTTGGGGTATGGAAAATCAGTCAACCCACCCAGGGTGTTCCATCAGAGCACGGTGACCCGGGCCTCTCCTTAAACCCCAGAGCACACATTCCCATGTTCTACCTCAAAGTGATCCACTTACTGTGGGACAAAGAGCAGCAAACAGCTGGGCAAAGTTCAAGTAACTGGATTTTGAGCAAGACTTAAGAAGCAAAAGAAAACGTGAGATTCATTCACTGTGGAAAAATTTGCCATGTTGCCTTAGTGCAAACAACTCTTGAACCTAAACACATGTGAGACTGCAGCACAGGTAGTGCTTGTAAATGCCTATGAACCCTGAGATGAGGTGCTGACTGAAGCCAAAAATGCTCTGGTATGAGTTCTGCCAGCATTATAATTGCAATTTAATTTACTTCTTCAGAAAAGGTTAACAGGGGTCTAAGGAGCAGCTTTTCAAGACAGCTTTGTTCTTGAGGAGATCTATTCTTAAATAAGCTTCAGAGAAGCCACTGTCCAGTGCCTCGTGAGTTTTAACTGTTACCTCTTCTGTGTTTTTTATCTTTTCTTTCTGCAATAATTTTGTAACCAGTGTTTGAATCCTGCACCTTATGAGGCTCAACTTCCTTTCACTGTGAGCCGGTGCAACATCTCAGGGCAGCTGAGATCAGCCAAAGCAACAGATGAATGGCACATTTCACATTCAAGCACATAGACAAATGCCCTGGTTCATCTGCAGTCAAGGAGAGGATTTTTTACTAAACTACAAAACGATTTGAGCACCAGAGATATTTTTAGCAGCTGAACACATACCTCTCCTGGCACTGGTAAACGCCAGTGTCACCACAGCTGTTGCCAAAACTCAAGAGCAGAGAGGACAACTTCCCTGCACCTTTTTATACCATAGGAAGTACCTGGAATTGCTTGGGAGTCACACATAGCATCTTTCTGCTGATTGCAGCAAAGAGCTCAGTCCCATGGTCCCCTTTTCTCCTGAGCTATGCCCATGTGGCCACTGCACTAGGAACCCCTTTGCACACAGCAGCAGCTCACTGCTGGGTCCCCTTCTATCATAAAGTGCCACCTACACTGATGAGGTTCCACAGTTACGTACAAACATCAGCCAGCCAACAAGAAACATACACTCATTTACACTGCAGTAACACTCTCAAAGGCTTGGAAACACCATCACACCAGGCACCTGCAGAACCATGATCTGGCCTTCTCAGGTAAGGTCTTCAGGAGATGCACAGCTATGCAACTGCAAACTGGATTGCTCCTCACCTCCACAGACCACTTGGACAGGAAAGGAGAGAAGCAGCTGATAAGTGTGTTCAGGCAGTTATGCCTGACTTGTCCTATTCACAGGGAAGGGATTGCAGAATTAGCCACCTCCCCTTCCCTCTACCCCTGACCTTCATTTGCCATCACAGCATGCAGGAATGCACAAGTATTTTAAAATGTCACCTTCACTGTGATGGAAGAACACAGCCTATGTGCTGGGAAATAGATAAAAAAGGTCTGAATTAGGCAGCCAGAACATCAACACCCTCCACCCTAAATATGATTGAGCTGATCCTGGACTGTCCTTTGCAAGGCAGCCTCAGGGGAATAAAGCTTATCAGAGCCTGCAGCTTTGGGCTGCAGTTGATGGCATTGGAAATTGCTGAAGGCAAGGCTTGGGTGGGTAAGATGATGAACTGGTGGTACCTGAAAAACTAAGAAAGTCAAATACCTCTGCTCCCTAATGAACCCGCTCTCTCTCCCTGGCATCTCTGACAGAATGCAGCACCTTTGGAAACCAGGGCCCAGTCCAGCAGAAGAGAGGCATCCAGAATGCCTGGAACAGACAATGTAGCAACCTGTTCCCTAAGCTTTCACTGCCCTCAGCTTTCACACTCTCCATAATGCTTTTCTTCAATTTCCTCCATATTTGCACTTCAAATTGGGGCTAATAGAAGAAAAAGTACAAGTCTGATTCTGCACAACCCTTTATGTTCCCAGCAGCAAAGCTTATGCCCCAAGTTTGCAGAACTGGTATGTTCACAGCAATACAGAACCAGGCAGAGCACCCCATTTATTGCTATCCACAGAATAAACCACCGACACTTCAGGAGTGAAAAAAGCTGGGTACCAACTGCTGCCAGAAAGCACACCCAGAGCAGCCTGCTCCTGGCTATGGTTGGTGGCCAGAAGGCACAGGTGAATGGGAAGAGCTGCCTGTGTGAACTGTGTATTACCACTCTGGAGCATGGCTGTGTTGGGATGGTTCAGTACTGGGAACAGATACGTGCAGGAATTTAATCAACTCCCTCCCTGAAACATGTTTTTGGAAATATCCTGGGGCTTGTGAGACATCTTAACACAAATGCTCATGCCAGGGAAGGAAGAGTAAGATAGCCAAGTTACAGAAGTTATCAACTTCCTAGGGGGTTACTGACATTCTAGGCTTGCAAGCTATCACCAGAATCTTGATTCATCAAGCTTTCAGGATGCACAGAAATAGGTTTTAAACATTTCTCCACTTTGTGCAAAGAGAGCAAACACTCCCAAAGGCCCTGTTTCTAGGAGGTACTGAAGCTTATGACATCTCCTGAGAGAGCTGGTTCTCTGCCAGCATACACTGCTGGAAAACAGGAAGGAAATAGAAGTCCAAAGACTTAGAACATCACTGAACTCCGTTCAGAGGTAAAGAAATTGTCATTTCCAGATTTTGACAGGCAGAAATTAAGTTATGCACTGAAACTTCTGCAAATGCCATTCCAAACCACTAGGTATTTAATATACAGACAAATTTTTAATATGCAAATGAAAAAATACTAAGCCAGTAGGCACCTCCACCCAGCATCCCACCAAATCACCTATAAGCACCATATTTTTCTGTTTTGGTCACATGAAAAAATACTGTCCTTCTTCAAGGAGGGTTAACTGCTCTGATGTTCTTTGAATAGCTGTTACCAGCTTGACAATAACCACCACAACACTAAAGAACCCCTTTTTTGTTGCAGTAACAGCAACATCACATTGTACCTTTACCAGTTCCCTTTCCCATCTTCTTCAAGTAGCAAGCCTCATTTCCTTCCTCTTCTACCAGATTCACAGATAGCTGTGAGGAGCTGGAACGCAGCTTCTTTTAGAGACAGTAAGAGATGTCAGTTGGCCAAATTGATTAATTTAATCACCAAAGGATAAAAAGGTTCTTCATGTCATAGAAAGCAGATGAGCCTGTTGTGGCAAGGACGAAGAACAATACACTCCACTCATACATACAAAGAAAGATTAAATCATACTTCAATCTGACTGGATAATTGTCACAGAATTATAAAAGCTCCTCAGCATTAACCTTCTTTGCACAGGCACACTACACAGAAGTCTAAGACCTCTCTACAGTCTTATTTGCTTGGCACTGTCTATTTTTTCAATCAGTAAGTTTCACAGACTCTACAGGGGGTCTTACACTCCTTTTTTCTGCACCAAGCACATGAATTGTTTTTCAGTCACTAACCTGTTTTACTGGGCAGTCTGACTACACAGAGATGAAAACCCAATCCTCCTTAAAAAATGCATTCTTATGAGGAAAACAAAACCCAAGCAAACAACAAAAACACAAACAAACATCCAAATCCCCCCAATCAACCAATCAAGCAAACAACAAATCCCTTCTAATCATGATCTGCTAGAGTGCGTAACTGTAAGTTTGTAACTGAGGGAGAACAAGCCAGGGCACTGCTCACCTTAAGTGGGCAGACAATTGTGTACAGCATCGCTCAACGATAGGATGTTTTGCCCTGAACACCCAGTAATAGTTCTTCATCTCCATAGCAGGGCACAAAGGTCACTAAAACTAGGATAGGAACAGTTCTGACAAAATGAAGTGGCTCTTTACATGAGTCAGACCCAAATCCCAGCAACTTCAAGAGGAAGCTGGATTCAGCCTCAGGTAAATCCCTCACTGACTACACAAGTCAGTGTTCTACACCTGCTCTAGCAGGTTTGACTATCCTCAGAGCAGTGGCAGAGGAGCCTTACAGGTCTATGCCGCAGTACTTTGGAAGCCATTTGTGTTTACAACTGCTCTGCTGGATGCCCTGAGCATGTGCCCTGCTTGGATACTGTTAACACACCTCCTGGCCTTTTAGACATACCACAATTTTTGTGTGATGTGGAAACTAGAAATGGAAGATGCTACGGTCAGTACTTCTCTTTCTTCCTCTGCTCCATTCAACAGATACTATCATGACTCACAGAAGAAAAACAACCTACAAACAAAAACTACCCTCCTAACCAAGATAAATATTCCCCTGGCTAGTCTGGTTAAACTTGTTACGATGTCTCATGTCAGCAGGTCTTACCTGGTGAGCAAACATCTCTGTGAAGCAGAGCAGAAGAGGTACCCAGTTAAACTGTCCCACTGCTAGCAGCCTTGCCATTTCTTTCATGCTGTTTCCCCTGAAGCCTCATCCTAACTTCCTTGTACTACTTTGACTGCCCTACAGTAGGATTTCTGTGCAATAGCTCACTCAGAAAAGGTCGGCGTACCTCAAGGCCTGCCACCTTTTTGTCTCTTCTCATATCTCCTATCACATAGGAAGGTTTCCTTTTGGTCACAGTCATTTCCTGTTCACTGTCTTACAAGTTGTGCTTCAGCACATCCACAGTGGCAAGGAGAACTTCTCTGTCCAAGTCTCCAGTTCTCCAAAACATTTTCACCTTTATTCTTTCAGACAGGACTTGCTACCAGCATATCTAGAAAAGCACCCAAAATAAACACAAGATATCCCCATCCTCCAGTTACTTGTCCCTGCTACAGAGACTTCCATTTTCAACTAGGCTAATTCGCGTGTGCATCACCTCAGTATAGCTAAGGAAATTGAAAAAGCTATTACTAATTTCTGGCAAGGACCTTCCAAACAGCCCCAAACTCTAGGGGAGTAACCCTCCCTCTCTACTCCCACCTTCAATCTGGGTCTTGCCACAGCTAAATGGGTGGTCTGAAATACTAATTCCATCTGAAGGCTTCTGCAGAGTCTGTGCATTTTCAGCATCTCAGACCTGAGATCCAGATTTAACACCATGTTGAAAACAACAGAGCCAGATTCATAGTTCTTTTCCAGTTAGTGCCCTGAACAGGCTTGCAGCAATAGTGGGGGCTTTATCAATTGCTATTTGCATGCAAATTCATACACAGGGCTTCATCCTTTTTTTACACAATGCTTTTTCACAATAAAAACTTGACAGCCTGATGCAGTCAGCAGGCCAGAAGTGCAAGCCAGGGAGCAGCAAGAATGCTCACTTCAGCTTCTGTAGGGTCTGGCAAGTCTAGCAGAGTGCTACCCACAGATCCCGCTCAGGGATGACACTGAACGTTGGTTTGGCCTTAGCAAATGCATTCAATTGCTTCCTGACAAGAGCTCTGGCCATATGTACTAATAGGAGAAGAGACACTCTTTCTCTCCTTGCAGAGTTTCAGTTCTTGCCAGCAGGGTGCTACCCGACCTCTCCGCTAATCTCCTGGTTGTTTAGTAAGCCAAAAAGGAAAGAATTTACTCCTGCTTTCACCCAGTTCTTGGATACACTCCCAACTTCTGTCACCAGTACTCAGAGAAGCATGAATATGATCCAACCAGATAACAGCATCAGTGCTGTCCTTAGCCACACAGCAGGGTAGTCAGCACTGAGCTGACTTAGCAGCTTCCTGAGCAACAACAGAGGAACGCAGCAGCCTCCCAGTGCTGCAGACAGACTCCAGTGCCTTAGGTTACACCTAACAGGACACACTGCAAGTAACTTTAATTAAATTTGTTTGGTTGGGTCTTTTTTGGTTTTGTTTTGGTGTGTTTGTTGGGGTCTGGGACTTTTTTGTTTGTCTTCCAGTGTAGCTTTTCCTCCCATAGAAGACATTGTCTCAAACACTTCCACATTTGCTAAGGTAGGACAGATCCTTACGTAGCATATGATGAACTCAAACCCCACTAATCACCTACTAAGAGAAAAAACCATGAAAAGTAGCACCAAAACTAAAGGCAACGTGCAGCTGGCATATGTGCCATTTTCAACAACAAGCACTTATTTTACAAACCCTTTGGAACTACCAGACAGGAAATTCACTGTCCAAGTTAGTGGCTTTTCTTGTGACAGCTTTATCCCCTAAGCTCTGCAGGGGCTAGGCTAAAGGTGGTTTCTGCCTTGAGAAGAAAAGAAGATGAAAAAGTGTATATACACCTATTTTATTCAAAGAACATACGCTACTTATCATGTCCCTCTAACCCAAATCTCCTGCTCTGGGGGGAACGGGGAAAAACAGGGTGACTGCTAAACAAAGTAAATCCACAAGCTTCTTTTTCAGTAAATAATTTTTCTTCTTAAACAAGGGCCTTCAGTCACACAAGACTTCCTTCTGCCTAAGACAGAACTGGTGTTTGGCTCCAGGAGCTTTCTACAGAGAGGGAGATGGAGGAAGATGACTATCCAGTTTCGCTTTCAGTGTGAAATCCAGAGAGGCAACATCCTTGCTTTTCCTCTTCCCTTGTACACACAAACCAGCCCATAAACAGCAGAAGGCACTTTTGGCAGCCCCTCCCTCAGCAGCAGTTCAGTTTTAATAAGAAGCAAGTCTGTTATCATTTCGTACCCCTTTTAGACTAGCTATGTCAACCAAACACCATCTTTTACCAAAAAAAGAAACACTTCCTAGGCAGCTGGTCTGGAGAGAAAAAGCACCTTGATAAGCTTTGATCAACAGCACTGCCACTCCTCACCCACACCTTCCTTCCTGTTGAGAAAGCAATGACAAGGGGATATGCTTTAGTGGTAGATAGAAAAGCAGTCACCCCCACCCACATTTTCCAGCAAGACTGCCAACTCCATTTATGAGTGCTAAATACCTTCAGGTTTCCAACTAACCATGCTTGCCTGGATGCACTCAAAAGCTTTCAGCACAGCAGCTTCCCACTATGCACCCTCTGCATTGTCCTTCCCAGGCAGAGAGCCTGGATTAATATTAGGCTAGGAAATGGCTCATCAAGTATTTCAGGGACAAACGTCACTGCTTCTAACAGCAGGTTTGTGCTGAACACAAAGAGCCACGTGCTTTAGACCAGGGTTTCTCTTGGCAGGCTGACTCCAAGAGGCACAATGACCTGATCTGGGAATAGTATTTGAGATTTTACCCTCTCCCAGCATCTTCAGAGCATTTTTTAGCCCACACAGTGACGTTCCAACACAAATGTATGCTGCAGTCATTAGAAAGCCTTTTCCCTAGAGGACAAGTGGGCCTCTCCTGGTGGAGGTGAAGCATGCTTTACTCCCCTTTCAGGTAGCTCAAGGTATTAATGTTTGGGGTTTTTTTGTTTACTGCCCACCAGTGTACTAACCTCTGTGTTTTAACTACACAAACACAGTAGCTGCAGATAGAACACGTGAAAAGAGACCCAGACTGAAGCCATCCTCTGCCAGCTGGCAGCAGCTGACAACTTGGTGTGTTTCTAGCCAGAGACAGGATTCACTCCCTAAAACACCGATTACCAGATGCCCAGGTTTTCCACTGGTCTGTAATTTCTGGGGAAGAGATGGGGATTGGAAGCAGGAGAACAGACTTTGAATCTTCTCCTTTTCAGCACTCTGGCTTTCTCTAGCACATGAGCAGATGGGTCATTTCCCAAGGGGCAAACCCGATACAGCAGCTGCTGCTGGGGCCCAGTCACAACAGCTGAGGCTAAAGGACCTCTTTATATTTAACTTACAGGAGGCACAAGTCAATAAAAGGCCTCCATTGTGAGTGCACACACTTCTCACTGACCCTGCCCCTAAAATATTTTAAGCCTTCCTAAAAACACACTGCAAAACATAACCCTCTTTTGCGTTCTGCGTATTAAGCAGAGGCCAAAGTCCACTGAAAAATAAGCTCTCTGTCTTTACTGGCTCCAGATGCTGCTTATTCTGAAGTCAAAGACAGAAGACCAAACTGAGCAGGACTGGAGTCTTCACTGGGAAATTACAGTTTCCCCAGCAAGGGCATTCTCTGAAGAGGAGGCTTATTTTTTTTAATGTCGTAATATGGGTAAATGAGAAGAATCAAAGCAAAGAGATTTGTATATATAATCATATAGCTGTGCATTTATATAATTAGACACAAGCACTTAAAATGTGTACAGTAACAGGCACCCCTTACAGCCATCCCATACACAGTAAAGCTGCATTTTTTTTTCTTTTTCCTTCTTTCTGGTTTTTTTTCCCCTTAGGGCAGGGGAGGAAAAAGCAAGAAAGAAAAGACTCTAATTGCAGCCTTCCACCAATGCAGTCGCCATCTGGTAACTCAAGAGACACATGGAGACGAATTATCTTAATTAACATGTTACAACAGTATTTTAAAAAAACTCTATGCTTATTAACACTCAGCTGTGATTAGCCAACCATGGAGGAAGCCTGCTAGTGCAACATTAATTACGGGTCTTGTCTGTCTTTCTATTAGAAATATGATTTTTTTTTTTTACCCCCAGTAGTTTATCTCTCTCCTAAAAAGAAAACCATTAGCATCAAAGCTTACTCTAAAATGCAAATTATATTTACATTCTACAAGAGTCAAAATGCTTAGGCTATATCAAGCTGCCACTGGTGCTTCTACAGTGCTACAGATTGTCTGTATATAAAACACTTCTCTCTGCCCCTTAGAAAGCCTTGCTTCAGTTAAAGAACTCCAGTGTCACTGATATTCTGGCAGAAAAATAAGTGTTATACCTTTCAAGTTCCTTTCCCCCTCCAAAACAGGACAGACTTTGCTGTATGCTAGGCAGTTGGAAAACCAAGATACAAATTCCAGGTCTAACAAAACCCACATCTGTGAAAGGAAGATTTCTGTGATGGAAAGCAGCAACCAAACACAACTGCACTCCAGAAACACATCTGCCTCCCTAGAAGAGTGCTACTCACTGTGACAACTTATTTTCCCTGTAATAAGCCCACCTTAATGTGGTCCCCTCAGATAGTTTCCCAAGTGATTCAGCCTGACAGGCTCCAAGACTAACACTGCCAAGTTTTTCAGAGTTGGCTCTGCATTAACAGGGCTGGCTGCAGCAGGGCTCTCATCCGTGCCAGGCATTCTGGACATCAGGATAACACCAAATCATAATACAAAAACCTGGTGCCTCTAAACAAAGCCAGGATGATAAATTAGTTCTGGAAACATTAATAAGGAGGAGGAAGCAAACCAGGAACAACTGCAGAAGTACTTTTAAGATCTTCTGATAAAGTAATCTTATTGCTGCACACACACGCAAATAAATTAAAGTTATTGGTGATGTATGTGGAAGCTCATGAAGCTTACTTATGTCCTGTAAAGATGAAGAGCAGCTGCCCAGTACTTTACAACACCCCATACTGCCAGGACAGTATAAACAATTTGCATCTGGGCTGCAGTTGGAGTCAGCAGTACAGTGGCTGCAAAAAAGCCAATTTAATACAGAAACCTGCTCTCACCCATGGGCTCAGTGCAGCTTTCCAAGTGGCCACATTTCATTTGCTTTTGTTTTCTAAGGCTGCTTCCAGCCTCCCTGTGCCTTCTTCCAACCACCCTATAATTATTTTCACATGTTCCAAGAAGGAAATTAAGCAATGCTGTAACAACACTTTGTATAATCAAAGGGTTCCAGATTCTGCTTTTGAACCCAAAACCCAGTAGCCTTGTGGGCTCATAAGCATAGGCTCTTCCAGTTCTAAATTTTATTTTAAATTGCAAAAAGGAGGAGATTATTTAAAAAAAAATATTATCAAAATAATTTGATGGTCTTACAAAAAAGAAACAGCTGTGCAGGAACTTACTTCATACAGTTTGATTTGTAATCTTGTCCCTGCTTACCTGTTTCTCAAAACTTACAAAACTAAAAATTGGTCTCAGTCCAGGGGTAATCTGCACATATACTCCACTGTTTCCTTGTCTGTTCCTAAATGGGGTTTCAGTTTGGATATAGCAATACCCTAAGGTGTTTTTTTCAGAATAAAAGCCTGACACACTATGGGGCTCTGGTGTAATGAAAAACATCTCATGCTTCAGCAAGAACAATGAGACAGTATAGGAAAAAGCATAACTGTGCTGTTCAGTATAACACAATATTAATGCTGATTTAGGACACCAGGTTTTGATAGGACACAGGTGACTGGTCTGTAAAGATCTGACTGAAATAAACACAGTCCCTCTATTGACACTAGGCGAGGACACCAGGGAAACATGCCTTAAAGATACAGCAGAGCAAAACTTGTCTCTACCAGCAAGTGACACAAGGCCTTCAACTTAGCAGTGCCTCACAAAACTTAACTGGGTTGTGGATTTCCATATGACTACAAAACTTCCACTTCACTCCAGCCTAGTACAGCAATCAAGTTCTTTTTTCCAGTAAGTCCTTAGTCCTATGAGAGTTTCCCAAAGTATGTCCCTGTTGTGGATCCAGCATGGCCACCCAAGCTCAGGATGACACGTATCACTTGCCTGTAGTGAGTCCATTGCAGCAGGAGTCCATTGCTCCCCGTCCACCATGAGGTGGCACTCAGGCAGGCACCACCAACCACCACAACTGGCTTCCCCTCACCCCAGAGGCCAGTTCATGCCCACCTTCTAACCCCAGTTCTGTTACTGTTTACTCTGAGACTTGACAAAGATCACTGCACAGTCATAAGTCTGCTCATGAGGCAGTCCTAAAGTCCAAGGGGACATGGGAATCTCTGCTGTAATAACTTTTGAGTTTAGATACACTAGCCAAGTCACTTTAAAGCTCTGCCCTGGTAGGCCTCCTTCGTTCACTAATGAACCTTTTGCAACTGATTCATTTTTCATCCTTTCAGCGGCAGCAGCTGTTGCCTCTGACTCAGCCTAACCAAAACGTACTGATCTGGAAGTCTGGCCAAGGCTGATCTAGGAACAGCTTGCACACAGGACAGCGCTGTGCACTAAATGTTGTTCCACCTTCACCTCTGTGGAAATCAAACTGGGAAGCTCAGAGTCCCACGTTATTGAAGTTTTCCTCTGCAATTCATCTACTGACAGATTTGCTAGGGAAAGGTGGGTAAGGACAGTGATCCTGAAACCCCAATCTGATACACCAACACACACAGGAGAGTACTTTTTCCTTCTGCCATGCTATTTCTCTTCTGGCTTATGGCTCTGCTCAGGACCACTGAACATAACAGAATCTAATATCTAGGCAGATCCGTTTATCCTTTAAGAATGACTCATCTCTAGCACAGGACTTGTCAAAACAAGTACTCAGATAATTTACCACTGACTGGGCAGAATTGCAAAGACTTATCCTTGTTTTGCTGGAAATCCTCTCTAAGCACAGTCATATTTTCACTCTAGATGTGGTTAGTTTAGCCATAAATATTAAGTCATCTTTCCTGCCAACTTTAGAGAAGCTCAGCATCACAAACAACTTCTCTACAGAGTCCAGTACGACAGAAAAAAGAAAAACCCCAGATCCACCTGAACACTTATCAAGTCATCCTGTTCAAAGTGGGAGGCATGTCAGGCTACACAGTGACAGAAGTACTGCACATGGCAAATGTACCTTTCCCAGAGAACCCAGTCCTACAGACTCCCACTTAGGCAAGTTCAGTCCATCTGAGCTTCACTTTCTTGAACAGATCAGCTGATACAGACTGAATCCAAACTCTAAAAATTCAAAAGCTCTAAGGGTGAAGCTGAAGAACTCATCTTCAAAGAAAAGTAAGAAGTTTTTTCTACTGAGATGAGCTAGCTGTGACACACCTCTCTAAATTTCCTAACACTTGAACAGTGTTGGTGCAATTTCAGAGCTAGGGAGGTGATAGCAGGAAAGGTGATGTCCGACCCTGTATAACCTGCACTGAAACTTAACACCTACTCAGTTCGTAATCTCTATTTACTGGCAATACAAGTAATTAGAGAGTATTTTTTAGCAAGAAGGAAGGAAATCCAGTGAAGCTACCAGTAAGCTTGCTTTGTGACTGGAGCACGACTAGCAAGAGGCATCAAGGCCTGGTGGGATGCTGCTGCTGCTACTTTGATTTACCAGTCACAGAGACATGATCAGGTCTGGCAGAACAGGCAAAGTCACACACATTCCACCAACTCGGAGTTTGCTGGGGATCAAATGGTACATGGAAAGAAAATGGCAACTTAGTATTATGCATACAAATGCCGAGTATAGAAAAATTAGATAGAAAAAATAGAAAATTCAGGTTATCAGCCACCTTCTTTGAGAAGATTATCTTGCTATACAGATGTACTTATTTCAAAGTGTTTGTTTTTTCATCTCCATTTTCCCAGTCCCTACCCACAGCTCTAAGCAAATCAATGGACATGAAATAGCAGTTGTCAAAAACGGACCTAGCAGCAAATGTGAATTCTTCCTTTCTGTCTATGTAGCTTCTCATCCCAAACACCCACAGGGCAAACATAGCTGAACTGAAACAAGCCATAATTGAGAAACTGTTCAAAAAACAAGTTCCTTCCACAGCTGGCAAGAAAAGTGTTCAGAGAGGTTGTGTAAAAGTTCTCACCCTTTGAAATACTATTTTTCCTTTGACACTTTCACTATAGCCACTGCAATCAAAGCACAGGCATGGCAAAACATCCAATTGAAAACGCATGTAACAACCAAAAGAAAAGGTCAGCAGTAGCAACTGCCAAGACAGAACTCATTTGTAGCCCTTAATGCCTGATAAAAACACAGGAGAAGATGAAATACCATTCCATCCATTTGACATAAAAAGAAATTATAAAACATACAACCCCAAATCCTACAGTGTAACCATTTTCAAAACAAAATCTTCAGAAAAGCAATCAGATCTCCTCAAGGACTACTAAACTTCAATCTTGTTTCTCTGCAATTCACTGCTTTTAAGCAGTAAGAAATACAAGACTGTACATATTCTTTGCTTCTTGCTTATATTCCCTGGTAACCTAGAGAGGTTCTTTGTTCTGTAACAATTAAAAAGCCAAGTTACAGCCACAAAACAAAACAAAGATTCTCCCAATGCTTTATTATGGAGTTGTTTTTCATGGGAAAGTTTCGTTTGAAAGGGACCCTGAAGATCACCTAGTTCCTAACCCCCTGCCATGGGCAGGGACACTTTCCACTAGATCTTCCAGTGCTACCACCCTCTCTTCTTCTGCTTCTTGCATGCCAGCTGGTTTTGTTTTATATTATTTGTGACATTTCATTAAGCGCCATTTATTGTTCTGAGGAACTTATTTGCTCAGCATTCTCAAGTGGCTTTCTTCAGCTACATCTTATCTATACAGTATCACTAGTTCTGTCAGAGCAGCTCCTGCTAAATCAGCAGGAGTATTTCTCAGGGTAATGTACATTTAACAGGATAACAACAGTGCAAAAATGCTCAGTTCAATTTTGGTTCCATAAAGCACCAGGAATCACACCCCACTGACTGCATTTTACCTGGACCATTCTTGACTTCAAACAGGCCAAGTCTGATTGATACTGTTATAATTTCCTGCCAGCCAGACCTTGAGGTCTAGGACAGTACCTTATTGAAAAGGAGAGACTGTTGCAGGCCAGGTTCTTCCAGACAATTCAGCTGATTTTCAGATGCTGTTCCAAACCCTGTTTCCTTGACTACCACAGGAACCAAAACAACATGAGACCATTTTGTTTGTTGTCCTGTGTAATTCCAGACAGCATTTACAGAATCAAGCTGGAGAAATTTCAAGTCCCTCCTGGGTTTCTTACTTTCTAAAATCTTACTGTTCCTCCTCACAGCCATCTTCCACCAAACATGCATGAGAAAATTCCTGCTCAGCTCCAGCATTCCCTCATATCAAACAATAGTTTCAATTGCTGTTTCAACTACTTAGTTCCATAAAAAAGATAGTGTGTTTAGCTGGGGTTTGCAAGATGTGTTTTGTTTTTATTTGGGTTGGATACTTTAAGTTGTAGGATTTGGGGTTTTTTTTAAAGCATTTAACTGCAAGGAGAGTTTTTGCATGTTCCTGCAATGTTTAATGTTATTATTACATCTACTATGTTAGTAATATCCACTACGTTGCTACTTGCACATTTTTGTCTAAATTGTCAAATCCAGCAGGACAACTTGATTGCAAGAGCTGCAAAACCATCTTATCACAGAGAGACCTATCAGAATGAAATGCTGATTTTACACAGCAAGTTGTCATTATAACAGCTTAATTCTGTGATCCTCTGAAAAAGAGGATGAGGTGGGAGAGCCAGATTGTTCAAAAAAAACCTCCCACAAAATAATTACTTAAAGGATTTATTTATTTATAGGTTCATAATTCCCTAGAGCATAAAATCTGTTCTACTACCTGGGTTAACACAGCACATATATGTACAGACACTGATCTAGCAGACAGATTTCCCAACCACCACCTGACTCAGGCTTTGAAGGGAAACAGTAAGCAAGAGCAACCAAGACAGTGAGAGAAGTTATAGCCTGTCAGCTAAAAACAACGTAATCTTTCCCAAATCGTGCAAGAACAAAGCAGTTTCAAGTTCCTACACAGAAAAGAAAAGCATATTTCAGATGCTCCCCAGGGAAGAATGCAGTAGAGGAAGCTGTTGCAGCATGCCTGAATGCCGCAGGAAGTGCTCTGCTGAGCACAAAAGAGCAAAATTCATGAGCGTTCCCACCTTCCTCAGAGCTGGGGCCAGAGCTCAGAGGAATGCTGAGAACACCCTGGAGAGTCCTCACCCTCACACAGCTGGAACAGATCTGCCTCCCACATCATCCCATGAACATACATGGTAGGAAGCAAATATCCAAATCCCAGCTCTTCCCCAGTATCAATGCTCCCATCTAATACTCCCTTAACCTAGCAAAAAAATTCCCCAAACCCACAAGAGGGGAGGGCAGAGGTTATGTTCACTCCCACTACAGAACCAGTCGCTGAACCTGCCTTACACCTTCCCAAGTGCTCAGCAGGCTTCTGCCAATCAGTCCTGGCGTCAGACACATACAGGCCCTGGGCACTGACAGCAAGCCCACTTCTGTGAGGATGCAGCTCACAAACACATCATCTCACACTTGCAAGAAAAACACAGGATCTCTCCACATATAAGGCAACCCATATCCTCATGCATTTTCCCAAGTCACTTTTTCAGGGAGCTGAAGAAAGCAAGCCCTTCCTGCACAGGACTCCCCAAACAGAGGGCTCAGTTCAGGCTCAGTTAGTTCTGAGGCACCAGACTCCCCCACAAGCCTGGCAGACAAGGCACAGAGCCCTCAGGAGCCCTGCAACCTTCCAGAAAGGAAGCTGAAGTTTAGGCCAGACGTGCAGGCCACTGACTTCAGACTACTCTCAGCCACCAGGTCTACATCTGAACAGTTCCCTTGCTAATTCAACATTCCTGAACTAAGAAGTCTTTTTTCCTCATTTAAATATTCACTAGTTAATGCAGTTTTTCTTTCTCTCAGCAGCAGATGTTTTAATTTGTCTCATCACATCTTCTGGACTGTAATTCAGTAGAGAAGCAATAAAGCACCAAGAGTTATGGCCAGATGAAACTCATCAGCAGACAAAAATGAAGACCCCAGACACAATGAAAATAAACAGTGCACAGACAGTGTCCCTACAACAACAACTGCTCTGAGCTGTAGAACTTCTGTGTTAGGCTTCACTCTAATGTCTCTGCAGCTGCTTGGAGTAGCTCAGTCTACCAGAGGGTTTGGCAAAAATGCCCAAACAGTGCTGATAGGCTTCTTGGTAGTGGAGTGAAAGGTTCCCATGTATATTTGAGATCCACTTACTATATGGTTCAATCTCTTTACAATTAGTAGGGTTTCTCACACAAAGGAAATGGAAGATTTGAAGAAATCATGCTAAAAATAGCAAAAATGCTGCCCTCCAGAGAGAGACACACTTGGGAACTCTCCCAACTGTGTATGCAGATTCCTTGAGAATGCTTAAATAACATCTTATGCCTGAGAACTTGTGGGAAAAACAGCATGGAGGGAAGTTATTTGATGCTGATAAATTAACATCCAGAGTGTAAAATGCAGTTCCAGAGAAAAAAAACAGGAGTCCATTTACTAAATCTATCAGTTACTGTTCTGTAACTGATTTCTTTTTCATACCAATAGAGAAGATTTTATAGAACAGCACATGGATTTAATCAGGAAGAATAAGTATTACAAGGAAACAATGTAAACAGAAATCTGAGAGCTCCAAACCCAAACCTGAGCACTTGGGCCAAGTTTGCTAGGAACACATGGGGTCTTGAATACATACCATCTAGGAAGCCTAACAGACCAACAACATACTACGAAGTTGTTCTGATACTAAAGACAGAATTCCTTTACCCAGACCTTTCCTGGGTTTGTTCATTTGTTTCCCCATCTCCTCCAAGTGATTGGGGAAAATTATATTTGAAGTTTTTAGGGGAAGGAAATAAGACAAAACACAGTAGTAGTAGTAGTAAGCTAACAGGCACTGCAGAACTGTGTTCAGCAGGCAGCAGGGAGCTACCAGGACAAAAGGCAGTACAAAAATGCCACAGCCTCTTCTTTCGAACTTCTGGTAATTTTGCCTTCCAATCTCCTCCACCTCCATATCATTTGCTCAGTACACAGGAGCTACTCTTTCTTACCAGATACATCCCACAGACACTGTCAGAACTTTCTTCCTCGTGCCAATTATAGTCAAAGACTGAAGACTGTTGGGCTCAGTTTCACAGCACTCATCATATTAGACAGCCTAATGGCAGCACCATCCTTTATTCTGCCCCTTGTCCACCCCTGCCTTTTCTACTAACTTTTTAGAAAAGGTTACTTTGGCCACACTTAGTATTGAGGATGCTACTCACAAAAACACCTACATTCTGGCAGCTGACATGGAGAGCAGATGACAACATTTCAAAGAGACAGCCTCTGTTGAAAGTAGCTCAAGTTTGGGAAAGAAGGGAGAAGTGTTAAAAGTACCTACTTCCCAAATGGACTTCATAAATAATCTGTATCTTTCATCAAGGTATTAATGAAATACTTAGTAGTCCCATCTAAACTTATGAATTCTTGTGTCCTCCCAAATCACCACTTACTGATTGGAACACTGAACTGGAGTTTGACAACACATCCTCCAGCTAATACCACCTTCCTTCTGTGCATGCACACAAGAGCCTTCTAAAATCTCACAAGATATATATTAGTACCAATGTTGGAAAAGCCCTTTTCCAAAACCTCTGGTTAACATAGATCTTTTTACCAAGGTTCCAGGCATTTTCAAGTCACTATTTCTAAAATACATGTTCAAGAATTAGCACTGTCAAGATATACATTTTCATTCTCTCATAGTCACCCAGCAACAAACCTCAAAATAGATTATCAGTTCTTAACCTAATGCAATTGCGTAAAGGGTATTTTGTGGCTGAACACCATTATACTGTGTCAACTCCCACCAGAAGTCAAAGTTATTTCCCAAGAAACAGAAGGAGTATTTAATGTCTGGAAAACTAGAGTGTTCTTTGAAAAAAAGACCAACTTGTCGATTTTTTTTTTTTTTTTTTGCATCTTGCCTAAGGACAAAGAAAGCAGAAGTCTCCCAGGCACTGGGAAAAGTCCTGGATTATGACACTGGACCTTTTTCTCTCCCATTTTTCCTCCCAGTCAGTATGGCTTTATCAGAAAGTAGGGTGGAGGTGTTTGCTTATATCAAATTCCATGTTCTACTTTTGTAGCCCTGCCCCCACAAGCATCCAAATGTAAAACCTTAAACACAAATCACAGCAACCTAGTTATAGCACATCAAAGCTGTCACTGTCACTCATTCTCGGGGAGAAGAGACAACCAGACAGTTGACATTTACTCTAGCTCACAGCATAAACAAAAACGGAATCATAGTATCTCTTCTGCTGCTCTGGTAAGACATTGATCCCACACTACCCTGCAACAACCACACTACCAAGTCTAGATTCCAACTGCACCTGTGCTCTCCTCTCAATTGCTGTGCTTTTTGAAGTTACCTCTTACTGGTCCTTTTTAAACACCTCATCACAATGCAAGTCACCCCAGTGTGTAGAACACACCCAACAAGAGTATTCATTTGTTGCAGAGGCAGTTTGTGACCACATACCTTCTTATTCAAGGGGCACATACCTCTGCCAATTACAGAAATTGCTTGCACTGAAAAGCAAAGAAATATTCAAAGTTTTATTTTAACACAATTAGAGCAGTTTTAAAGTAAGAAGCTGTCATCACATGGCAGGCAAAACTACATGGGCTAATGTTATGTGCTCCAAAGACCACTGACTGCTTGGAAATCCCAGTCTAGTACATCTACTGGCAACAGATTTCCAGTGTAGACTCTGCAAAAAGCTCCCAGAAAACTATTTTTTCCATAACAGTTCATTCTGAGAGGAGGTCATGTGGCTGCAGATAGAAGATTTAGACATATCAAGTGACTTGCTCTCCTCAGTAAAAATAGTCAAAAGCAAGTTTCATGGCAATGGGAACTTGACATGGAAAGCCTCTTGAGCACAAGACCATAGCAAGTTTCTGCCTAGAAATGCAAAATGCCTGCACAGATAGGGCCATACTGCAGTAAAGGAGATCTCCAGGGCTGCAGTGGCTGAGAGAAACAAGCAAGGATGGTTTTGCAATAGGTGCAGATAATGTTGTCTGGGGATACATAGGTACCAGGAGGAAAAGGCATACGGTACTGCACTGTCTTCCTGAAACAATAGAACAGACGGCCATCACCGCAAATTTTAAGTTTAAGGAAATAGATTTAAGCCTTCTTTCAAATGCTTCCTCAGTCTGCTTATGGTCAAGCAACCTTTGGAGAAAGCCAGCTTCAGTGTCTGTTCGTGGATTTCCAAATGTTACTCCGTTGCTCTATTGGAGTTATGGTACTCAGTTGTCATGAGAATTTTGCAGCTCTCCTTCAGTAATAAATTGCCTATAAATTTAAGCAGCAGAATACTACATCACTCTTTCAGATTGTTAAGCACACTGGGCAAAATTTTCAGCAGCATTTGCATGATTTGAGACATCCTTTCCCAACTAATTACCAGTGGGACACGAGCACTTTGGAAAAATTCATTTGATGGTAACGTACCTGACATCAGAGCCATCCCACCAGGTATCTTCCTAATTTAAAGAAGATGCAATACTGTTTTTCTTTGCTATTCACTTGCTTAGCTGCTATATCACTTTATAAAGACCTATTCAAGCTGACAAAAGAACAAACAATTTAGTGGAATCTAAACTATACCATCAAGAAGTGAGAAATTTCTGACACATGCTTTATTTATTGTACTAAGACCCTTTCTTGGCACCCTGCCCCATCTCCTTTCTTCCACCTCATGCACTTGTTACACAGAATCCCATTACTTCATATAGCCACTTCCTTTCCATATTTGTCTCTATTTTTTTGCTGACAGAAACGAAAGAAAGAACAACTTTATTATTATAAGGATCTATTTGAAAATCAGTATCTCACTAGATTCCCTGCATTTAGAATTGTATCATATATTGACCTGGTTTCTCCCTTCTCAATACATCAGAGGCAAATTAATTCAGTTCTCAACATCTGACACAAAGCACTTGCAATGAGGGATATAGCGGTTAAGGTCTTATGTCTTCAATTATTTTTACTGAATTGCCTCTTCTTTTAAAATTTGCAGTCTTGTAAGAAGTGCATTTGAAAAAAGCCGCAAGTTTGCTACTAGCTATTTCCAAGTAATTAAATTCATTAATCCAAACAGGGAGCAAGGGAAATAAAGCTACTTTCTCCTTCATGCTTCTCCCCCTCCTCTTACTCCATAATAATTATAAATGCTCTTAACTCACAAAATACTATGACCAGTGCTTATTCATTCTGGCTTTTGCTGTCCTTATCTTTCTTTTGCAAGCCTTAAAACAGTAATTGCCCTGAAATTGAAAAGAATAAGAGGGTTTTCCCCACAGTAAACCTAAAACTTCATTGGCCTCTCAGAGAGAAGGCTGTTTGTTGAAAGAAATACAAAAACCCAAGCTGTATACTCCCAAGTTGTAATGTTAAATAGTTTGATTGTAATGTTAAAACAGCCTATTAACTCGCCCGGCCTAAAGAGAAAAGGCCGAGAGGCGAGCCCTGCCCCCAGGGGCTGTCTGCGAAGGCTGTCGGCAGCCAGAAAGAATGTTTTGCTGTAAAATAGAAGATGCAATGTTACTTACCTATTTAAGCTGTTCAAATTGAATGTATCCCTAAAATTTTTACTTGTTGTACCCTGAGTTTTATACCCTTTTTCCCCTGGGTCTCGGGGTGCCCCCACCCGGGGGGGATTCCACCCTTTTTCCCTGAGTCACCGGGCTGTCCCCACCCCGTCAGGGGAGAATCCTGTACCTGCTTCCCAGTGGGGGCTGCTGACCCCGCCCAATATGGAGATTAGGACACCCTGCTCCCAAGATGCACTGATTCAGCCAGCTGAACCCCTAAACCCCCTAAAACAACGAGTCAACACAAAAACTGAACCTAAGGAGGATAATACTGTGCAATGCACAAGTCCAGCTACCTGCAGGTAGCAGGTATTTTTGGTTACCTTCTCGCCATGACCTGAAGAGAACTGGAGAGAGGTGACCCCCCCCGAGAGCACACGAGTAAAGGTAGATTCTTTGGAAGCTCCTGCGAGGACAAGAATCCCGACTCTGCAGCACCAGCAGCAGAATCGTCAGCACCTCCTCCTCCACGGTGTCCACAGGGAGCAGCGGCGGCAGGCGCAGCCCCCGAGCCCCCTACCCAGAGCTGATTTCTAATAAAGGCCTTTTCAAAGGAGCTGGTCTCCTGGCCCATTAATTCATAACAATTTGGGGGCTCGTCCGGGATCTGACCACACCCAGAGAAGACGGAGGACGGCACGGCCGGCCGCTCTTTGGCTCTCTGACAGCTGGTCACACCGGACCCAAGGAAAGCAGCCTGGGATTGGACAGCGCGGAGGAGCATCGGTAAAGTATAGCCGGTGGCGGGAGTGGAGACGAGTGAATGGTGTGTGAGTGAGACGGGGGCCGGCAGCTCGGACCCCCGAAGTGAGTGTGGACCTCCTAGTACCACGGTTCTGAACTTCCGCGAGGGAGTCAGCTGGGAACGGAGGGAAGCGAAAGGAGAACTGAGTGAGAGAGGCGTCTCCAGGGGCATAGGGGGCCCCCCTCTGGGCGTGCAGAGGTAATTTAGAGAGTGAGTGGCACGTCATAGAGTGAATGAGGAAATAGGCCCGCCTCCATTCTAAAATCCACAGAGGCAGGCTGCTCGGGCTGATCCAAGCATGCGGAAAGCCTAGAAGCTGTGTGAAGCATGCACCGCATTGGCTGAAGTTACGGCCCGGGGTGTCTGAGTGCTGGCTGGGGTAGTGGCCGAAACCCTAAGGGCGGGTTTTCCGGGCTACTTTTCGGGGGCTCTGCACACTGGCTGGGGTAGCTTATCGGGGTGCGGGGAGTGAAAGAGGGTACTGGCCGTGCTATGGCCCGGGGTGTCCAGGTAATGATGCACCGCATTGGCTGAGGTCACGGCCCGGGGTGTCCAGGTGAGGAGACACTGGCTGGGGTGGCTTATCGGGGTGCGGGGAGCGAGGACCTACTTGAGACACTGGCTGGGATAGCTACCGGGGTACAGGATTGGGCGCACTGGTTGGGGGTACCTAGAAGTGAGAGGTATGCGTTCCAGGTGCGGTGAGCCTACAGGGCCGGGGGTCTTCTGAGCCAAGAGTTGCCCAGAAGTGAACTTATCCGGGTGTAGGGTGAATGAGAGTTAGGGAAGTCCCAAAAGTGCGAGGGACTTAACAATAGGGAGAGTGAGTGTGTCGCACACTGTATGTCCAAGTCTAGCTGTGGTAGTGACTGCAACTCTGGGCCCAGGTTTACCGACTGCTTACGGAAACTTGTCTGACGTACAGGAGAGAAAGAGGGGTGCTGGCTGGGAGTAGTGGCCGAAACCCTAAGGGCGGGTTTTCCGGGCTACTTTTCGGGGCACTCAGAACACTGGCAGAAGTGGTGACTGGAGCCACTAACGGGTGTTCATAGAGTGAATGAGGGGTGCTGGCTGGAAGTAGTGCTGAGACCCTAAGGGCGGGTTATCAGGCTACCACGGGGCACCCAGAACGCTGGCAGAGGTGGTGCCCAGACCTTGAGTAGTGGCCGAGACCCTAAGGGCGGGTTTTCCGGGCTACTTTTGTTACTGGGGCCACTGACAAGTGTTCATAGAGTGAGTGAAAATTACCAGTGAGAATGGGAGCATACATAAGTAGACAAGAACAGCCTGAGAAAAAAGAAAAGGAGAAGATAAAAAACATTCCTCCAGATAGTCCACTAGGACAAATGTTAGAACTATGGAGTACTGATGAAGCCACTAAAAGTTTGAATAAAGTTAAAATGATTCATTATTGTATAGAGGTTTGGCCCACTTTAAATTTACCCGAAAAATAGCCATGGTGTGGAACTAAAGACCCTTGGATGTGCTCCCAATTAAACCAGTATCTGAAATCTCGAAAGGATTCAGATTCTGAGCAGATCCTTTATGCTGCCTGCTGGCAGCCACATAGAACCGAAGGTGAAACAGCTAAGATTTGTAAGCTACAAGAGGAAAAGAAAAAAAATGAAAAAGAGAAAAGAGAAGAAAACAGTCATAATTGGGACCCTCTCGATCATTTGCCCCCTCCTCCAGTCTACCCTGGAATACCCCAAACTATTTCTGCTAACCCTCCAGCTTTACCTGTGAACCCCTCCCCATCTCTCCAAACCATAATCCCTACTCCTTCTCCAGCTTGCACCCCAACAGGATTACCCCCGACAGCTCCACCACCTCAATCTAACCCAACTATCTCAAGTACTAATCCCTTCTACCCTGCAGCCCTGTCCTTAACCTCTCCTAACACTAGCCTAGGCCACTCCCCTTCACCATCTACCATCCCTGCACCCCCACACAACTGGGAGCTGGACTTGCCAGCCAATGAGACTAATTTTCTAGAAACCCCAAAAGGACCCTACTGTGGCACCAGGTCAAAAACAAAACTCTTCCCCCTAAGGGAAGTCCCTATGGGTAGAGTAGCTGGAAGAGTAAGGTTTGTAAATGCACCTCTGACAGCTTCAGAAGTTAGAAGTTTTAAGAAAGAGCTGGGGAATCTAGTTGAAGACCCTGTGGGGATTGCTAAGCAAATAGATCAGTTCTTAGGCCCGAGCATTTATACGTGGAGTGAGTTAAATTCGATATTAAACATACTTTTTAATCCAGAAGAAGTTCGGCTGATTAGAACAGCTGGCATACAAGTTTGGGAAAGGGAAAATAGGATGGGCCTCCCAGGAGACCAGAAGTTGCCACTAGTTGACCCTAGGTGGAACCCAAACATGGGGGAGGGTATACGAAATATGGAAGATTACAGAAACTTGATGATAAGAGGCATCAAGGAATCAGTCCCCCGGAGTAATAACACAAAATTAGCCTTTGATGGAGCCCAGGAGAAAGATGAGACCCCAGCAGCCTGGTTAAACAGACTGAGAAAGAACTTCCAGCAGTATTCTAACTTGGATCCAGATAGCACCGAGGGACAAGTGTTTTTAAAATTACAGTTTGTTACAAAATCCTGGCCAGATATAAGGAGGAAACTAGAAAAGGTGGAAGACTGGCAGGAAAAGGGGATAAATGACTTATTAAGAAAAGCTTTAAAAGTTTATCTGAGGAGAGAAGATGAAAAAGCAAAGACAAAAGCTAGAATTATAGTAGCTGTGGCCAAAGAAAGTGTCAGAGATAATAGAGACTTACAAGAAAGGAGAAATGTAAAACCTCCATCAGAGAGAGGCAAAGAAAAACTGCTATTGCCTTGGAACACCCCTCTGAGACCAAAAGAAACCCGAATATGCCACTACTGTGGCGAAGTGGGTCACATAAGGAGATATTGCAAAAAGGTACCCTTGGACAATGCTATTATAAAAGAGCAAGAGGCATTGGAGAAGTTCTTAAAAGGAGAAGGTAATGGAGATTAGGGGTGTCATGAGCTCTATATATTAGGGGACCCAATGAAACATCAAGAAGAGCCCATGGTAAAATTTGAAGTAGGTCCCCATCATGAAGGATTTGAGTTTTTAGTAAATACTGGTGCAGACAAATCTAGTGTTAATCAGCTTCCAATTGGAATTACAGTTAGGAAACGGACATGTGATGTCTTAGGAGCAGAAGGGAAACCCTTCCGGGCTTCTGTCTTAGAAAATGTGGAGATCAAAGGAAATTCAAAAAAATGTGTCACTGATCTCATATACTTGCCTAAATTAGACAGTAATTTACTCGGAAGAGACTTGCAAGTTCAGTTAGGGGTAGGGATTCTTCCTAAAGAGGGTAAAATGGTGGTCCAGATGATGAAAATAACTGTTAAAGATTTGAACATGGACAGCTGAGAATGAAGAACAGTTAGAAAATCTAAAAGCCAAGTTATCCTCAGCCCCAGTTCTTAGTCTTCCTGACCTTAAGAAGAAGTTTGACTTATTCATAAATGCAGAAGAGGGAACAGCCTATGGGGTGTTAACCCAAGAGTGGAGAGGACACAAAAAGCCTGTTGCATACCTTTCTAAGCTCCTAGACCCAGTTGCAAGGGGATGGCCAGCTTGTCTTCAAGCTGTGGCAGCTACAGCAGTCCTTGTAGAAGAAGCACAAAAGCTAACACTACAAGGAAAAATCATTGCACACACCCCCCACGATCTCAGAGCAGTGTTGAGTCAAAAAGCCCAACAATGGTTAACAAACTCAAGAATCCTAAAATATGAAGTAATTCTGACAAATGCTGAAAATCTAGAATTAATCACATCCAAAAGTTTAAACCCTGCACAATTCCTCTCAGGGGAGCCCATACCCGCCCTAGAACATAATTGCTTAGAAGTCATAGACCTGCAAACAAAAGTAAGGGAGGACCTTGAGGATGTACCCCTGCCATATGGGAGGGTGTTGTTCATTGATGGATCATCTAAAATGGCAGAGGGAAAAAGAATATCAGGTTATGCAATAGTCAAAGGTATCAACAAACAGAGTTTGAAAGTTATAGAGAAAGAAAAATTGCCCCCAAACTGGTCTACTCAATGCTGTGAGATCTATGCTCTAAAAAGAGGATTGGACCTGTTAGAACAAGATCAAGGTACAATTTACACTGACTCACGGTATGCCTTTGGAATTGTGCACACATTTAGAAAAATTTGGGAAGAAAGAAGATACCTAAATTCCAAGGGAAAAGATTTGATACATAAAGAACTAATTAAGTTGGTATTAAAATCCCTTATGAAACCCAGGGAAATTGCAATAGTGCATATCAAGGGACATCAAAAAGGGAATACCTTTGAAGGAAAAGGCAATCAAGCAGCTAACCAAGCCGCCAAGTTAGCAGCCCAAAACCTAGGGGAGCCAATAAAAATTTTGACTTTGACTGATTTGCCAGCTGATAAAGAACCAATATATGATGATTATGAATCAGAGGAAATAAAAAAGTTAAAGCTGCACCAGGGGAAACAAGGGGAATGGTTAACACCAGATGGACGAAAGTTTTTAAATAAAGCCCTGGCTCGAAAAATGCTAACAGAAATACACAGTCTGACCCACTGGGGCACCCAAGGATTATGTGATCACTTTTTAAGAGAGTATTTATGTATCAGAGTATATAATTTGGCCAAAGCAATTACTGAAGGATGCCTTATCTGCCAAAAGGTAAATCAAAAAGCAATGAGAAAGAATACCCCAGGAGGAAGACAAATAGCATTAAGACCCTTTCAAAATATACAAATAGATTTTACTGAAATGCCTCCAGTACAAGGGTACAAATATCTACTTGTTATAGTTGATCATCTAACCCATTGGGTGGAAGCCTTTCCTACAAAAAGAGAAACAGCACAAGTGGTAATAAAAATATTATTAGAACACATCATCCCCCGGTATGGGCTAATAAATAATATTAATTCAGACCGAAGTCCTCATTTTGTAGCCAAAATCCTACATGATGTCATTAAAGCCTTAGGAATCAAGTAGCAATTGCATACACCCTGGCATCCCCAAAGTTCAGGGAGAGTTGAGAGGATGAATAAAACCCTCAAAAATGTATTAACCAAATTGATAACCGAAACAAGAATGAATTGGCTCAAGTGTTTGCCCCTGGCCCTTCTGCGAATCCGGGTCCGACCGAGATCCGACATAGGGGCTTCACCATATGAAATGATGTTTGGACTCCCCTTCTTACTAACCCCCTATAGCACTGGGAATTATTTGGAAGGAGAGGCCGCTACCCAAGAATATGTAAAAACGATTGGAAAGACATTGGCAGATCTTAAAAGAAGAGGGTATCTTCCTCAAACCTCTCCCTTAGACACTGACATGCACCAAATAAAACCAGGAGACTGGGTTTTAATTAAGTCCTGGAATACCACCCCATTAACCCCTAAATTTGAAGGTCCGTTCCAAGTTCTACTCACTACTCATACTGCTGTGCGAACCCAAGAAAAGGGTTGGACTCACATCACCAGAGTGAAAGGACCATTACCACCCCCGAGAGATCCCTCTGACCCTGCAACCCCAACAAGAGTTCCCTCTGAGTAGACTGTCACTCGAGATCCAGACACCCTCAAAATAACTCTCAAGAAACAACCGAAAGCCAGTTAAAAACAATAAGAGACAATAACAGTTATTACAAGTTGTTGTTACCATTGCTGAAAATCCACATTGTTATAAGAAGTTAAAAAAGTGTTAATATAGAAGTGTAAAATAATCAATGCAAAGTTATTGTAATGTTGTAATTGTAATGTTGTAATTGTAATAGTTAAATGCAAAGTTATTGTAATGAGTCACAGAGTGTTAATGTAAAAAAATGATAAGTAGCAGTAATTCTAAAAAAATTAAATCTCTCATAGGGCACACCCAAAAGGAACTAAATAAAACTAAGAAAAAAAGTGGGAATAAACAAGAGAGGACTCCACAAATCCAGCCTAAGAAATCCCCAAACCCAAGAGGCAAGACCAGGTGAGACCAAAGAGACGGGGCCGGTTCATACTGGACTCTTGGAGGGACTGATAATAGTCCTGTTGATGATGAGGAGAAAAAACTCTCCGACCCAAGAGGCAAGCCCAGGTGAGACCAGAGGGCCCACAAATAAAATGGTTCATACTGGACTCTTGGAGGGACTGATAGTAGTCCTGGTAATAAGCAAATTTGCAGATGGAGCTTGCTCCAAATGCCATGGGGAGAATCTACAATCCCTTATAAGAGTTCACACCCATGTGAATCCCACATGCTTTAACATGACCCAATTATCCACCTGTCAAAAACAATACTGGATTGGAAAAGCTGCTATGTTTAAGCAGTGCCTGACTGGAGAGTGCCCTATCAGAGAATGGTTCTGTTTTAAAGAGTTGGAAAATCCAAAAAGAGTCGCAAATCTAATAAAAGAAAAACCACTAGTAGTAAAAAAGAGTGAAATAGATGAACCGGAGAAATATTGGTCTATTGAAAAAAGAAAATCAAAGTGTGTCTATAATAAAAGTTATGATCCACATAACTGCATTAATAAAAAAGGCAATCCTTTTTGGAGAATCAAAGAGACTTCAAAATATTGGAAACCCTTATATAGCAATTTAAAGAGAAATAGCCAAAGAAAAAGAACTGTAATTAGTATAAGCAACACCCAAACATGGGAGAATAAAATATAGACACCAAAAGAAATAGAAAAGATATATAAACCAGCAACTTAGGCACAAGATAAAACATGGGAGTACCAAACTCCAATTTACATGTTGAATAGAATTATCAAATTACAAACAGTATTAATAAGCATATCAAACACAACAGCCCTTGCCCTTGAACATATCAATAACCAATTGACACAAACAAGAGCAGTAGTTAATCAACTTAAACTAGCAGTCAATTATGAGAGTAAAGCAATAAGAAATATTTCCAAGGAAATAAAAAAAATTGCAAGTACCCAAGAATGGAAGCCCCTAATTAATATAAACTGGTGGAACAACTCATGGTGGAAAAAAGTAGTGTTCATTGCAATTAGTGCCTCTACCAGTCTCCTACTCTTCCACTGTATGCAAAAACCCACGAATACAATTAAATTAAAACCCCAAGAAGAACAACTAAGTACAGCAAAAAGAATTTATAACCAATACCAAGAATTAAAACAAAGTTATTCCCTTAAATCAGAAATAGCCAATTGATGCGGACAAAAGCCCGATCAAAGAATTAGAGGGGGGATTGAAAGAAATACAAAAACCCAAGCTGTATACTCCCAAGTTGTAATGTTAAATAGTTTGATTGTAATGTTAAAACAGCCTATTAACTCGCCCGGCCTAAAGAGAAAAGGCTGAGAGGCGAGCCCTGCCCCCAGGGGCTGTCTGCGAAGGCTGTCGGCAGCCAGAAAGAATGTTTTGCTGTAAAATAGAAGATGCAATGTTACTTACCTATTTAAGCTGTTCAAATTGAATGTATCCCTAAAATTTTTACTTGTTGTACCCTGAGTTTTATACCCTTTTTCCCCTGGGTCTCGGGGTGCCCCCACCCGGGGGGGATTCCACCCTTTTTCCCTGAGTCACCGGGCTGTCCCCACCCCGTCAGGGGAGAATCCTGTACCTGCTTCCCAGTGGGGGCTGCTGACCCCGCCCAATATGGAGATTAGGACACCCTGCTCCCAAGATGCACTGATTCAGCCAGCTGAACCCCTAAACCCCCTAAAACAACGAGTCAACACAAAAACTGAACCTAAGGAGGATAATACTGTGCAATGCACAAGTCCAGCTACCTGCAGGTAGCAGGTATTTTTGGTTACCTTCTCGCCATGACCTGAAGAGAACTGGAGAGAGGTGACCCCCCCCGAGAGCACACGAGTAAAGGTAGATTCTTTGGAAGCTCCTGCGAGGACAAGAATCCCGACTCTGCAGCACCAGCAGCAGAATCGTCAGCACCTCCTCCTCCACGGTGTCCACAGGGAGCAGCGGCGGCAGGCGCAGCCCCCGAGCCCCCTACCCAGAGCTGATTTCTAATAAAGGCCTTTTCAAAGGAGCTGGTCTCCTGGCCCATTAATTCATAACATTTGTTGCTTCTTGCATTCTTTAGTTCTTAGGTTTTTAGTTCACAGTATTGAGATCACAATTTTTACCTTTCCTGCAGCCTGCTTCCACCATGATACAGAATATTTCATTTCTATCATCACTACCACAAAAAGAGTTTTGAAAAAAGAATGCAGAAACTCACACATGCCAAGACCAGACACACATAGATGCACAGGAGCTAAGCTGAACTGTAAATTCAAAAGCCTGTACAATTAGAGCTGGTTGCACAGCAACTCAATGACTAACTTCCCAAGGAGACAGCTGGTCGGTTTGCATAGCTGTGTGAGTTGGTGCATCTGCAGAAACAGGAAAAAGAAGAGGACAAGACAGAACAACAGCAGCTTTCTGTCCAGCACAGGGCACCCAGAAGCTCCACCTTTCTCTGTGAAGGTTCAGTTGAACATTTAATGTTTAAGAATCTCCATCCTTGTTGAAGTAAGTGCCCTTCATGGAAATAAGTAAATTAGAACACACCTGGAGATGGGCAGAGCTTGAAATACACTGAATAAGCACACACACATTGTCAGCAGCCACCACACTACTGGAAGGCCTTCCACAGGTTCCTGTTTTCACACAGGTAAGTTAAATGACTCCTTTTCTCAGCACACCAAATACTCTGTACTGTGTTTACAGAGGAAACTACTTCTGCTCCTCCCTGGTGTCCAGAGGTACAGCTTATCTACAGCTCAGGCCTGCCATCTCCCTCAAGAAGAGCCACAGCTGTGCAGGAGCCATGAGTCATCGGGGAAGGCCCCGCACCCAGTGGCACCCAGAGCAAGGGACACCCAGGACACATCAGCACTGCTTTGCAGAGCCACTTGGTGAGCTACATCCTATGTGGACATGCAAGAGAAGTCCTTATGGGCACACACCAAGATTAAGGCCTGTGAACACTTCAGCCTACATATATAATAATGTCTCTTCCATACACACCTTTCCCTGCCTATTCAACAGTACAATAGACATGGTACTAGCAGTACTGCTCCAGAGAAAGCTCCAGGCAACCACCAGCATTTCCTGCTGCACACCCTCCAACTGTGCTCAGTCACGGTAAGGGGTTCGGATACTGTGGACCAGCTAATAATTTTAAGGCCCACGCGTTTGGAGAGGTTGTACAAAGTAGACCTGCCTCACTCTGGCAAGCAAAGAAGGCAATTCCCTTTGTTCTCTTCCCCAGGGACCACTCAACCAATCTGTCTGGCCTGACCTGTCATTTCTATAGCTAAGGGAACTGGAGAGGAAGTAGCAACCACATGGATTTTCCACCAGAGTTCAGCATTTTAGAGTCTTAATGCAAGTTTCCAGCACAAGTAACATCACAAAGGGAAAGTGAACTTAGTGAAAAACAATCAGCTGAATATTGATCAGAGGTGAGGGTAATGCAACAGAATTGCAGGAGTCAGGAGTTAAGTTTCACAAATAGTTTTTGTTGCTAAACAAGACCTTATAAAAATACAATCGCTTCCCAGGGAATCACCCTGAAATCCTGTGCCTGAGCACAGAAAGGGTTTTTTCATACCACAAGATGAGTGGAAGGCAGACAATGAATAGGATGCATGTGCTGCCCATTTCCTTTGGTTGAAATACATAAGACAAACTAGTATAACGTAACTTCTTCCTGTAAGCATGACTACAGAATAATTCTCTAGCATACAGCTATGATCACAACACAGACCCTTTAACTTTTCCATCAGGAAATTCTCAGGCAGTCACTCCAGATCAGTAAGAAAGAATGCTATCAGAAACAATTTCATATCTGTCAGCCCACATTTAGGCCAATAAACAACCAGCTTCCTTGCAACAATAACCCACTTTTAACATGGCATGTCTTCATCGACCCTTCAGGATCTACGGGGAAAGGAGGGGGGAAAACTGACAGAGGTAACCAGAAAGCAGCTTTTCAAGTAACAGTCAAAATACTCTCCCCTCAGAACCTGGGGGTTGTGGTAATCCCCTTTTTGAAATGCTAATGTCATTACAACCATAGCACCAGAAGACAAGCATGGGGCCTGAGTGACAGAGCCTCTGCTGTGCCCTTACACAGATGATTTAAACTGAGCCTTTTGTAACTCTCCTCCCCAAAGCTGCCTGCCCAGCATCATGCTTGACAGGAGCTGCAGCTGCCATCCGACCCTCCCGAGGAGCAGGGGTGCAAAGATCAAGCAGATGAATTCATGCGTGCAGGCTGGGGGCGCAGCAGCCGTGTGCTGCAGCCTTGTGGTCTCTGAACACACATGTCGGGACAAAGATGGGCTCGGGGAAGCCTGAAACAAGACAAAGAAAAAAGTCCCTGACTGCTCTCTTGCTACTGCTAAACAACTGCACAACACTGAAAATCATTACAGCTGGTCATTAAAGTAGGCACAGCACATAACAGTGTAGGAGAGCACAGCTCAAAGAAACTAATCAACATAAATACATCTCTACTTGCACCCAGGGAACCAGCTCAGCCTCAGGAAGAAATTCCCCCCATGGAGAAAGGTACTCCAAAGGGACAGACAACAGTCAACTTCCCCAACAAAAGCACTGGAATTATTTGCTGTGATGAGATTGGAGACCACACCAGGCAAAACAAGTTTCATCTTGCCATCACATGATATTTAACAATTGACAGATGGTTACCAGAGGGCTTTCTAGTTTTGTTTTCAATTCAGTTTTCGTTACCTCTGATACCAGTCAGGGCAAATCAACTTCAAGTGATAATTCTGTTGTAAAATACTACAGGATTTACTGCAAAAGTGTTTCCTGTAACTTACCATTTCCTACCATCTCCCACTACATGTGAAAAAAAGAGATCATCACCACAACACCTGAGAAGTAAATCAAGCTAAGTTTCACACCAAGTGGAATACAGATTAACTGGAAAAGCAAAATACAACTGAAACATTTGCCATTCACAAACACTGCTGCATTTACAGCAATTCCCACTTCACCATGACTGTGGGTGAAGCTACCTGCACCCCACAGTCAAAGCTGGTCAAAGCAGGCCATTGTCCCACTCTTCTCTGCACTGCTGTGGCCTCACTTCGAGTGCAGGGGCTATTCTGGGCACCACAATATAAAAAAGGTTTTAAGCTATTAGAGAGTGTCCAAAGGAGGGCCACGAGGATGGGGAAGGGTCTGGAGGGGAAGCCACCTGAGAAGTGCCTGAGGTCACTTAGTCTGTTCAGCCTGCAGGAAACCATGGGGAGATCTCTTTGTGGTCTTCAACATCCTCGAAATGGAGGTGCAGGCACCAATCTCATCACTCTCATGACCAGTGACAGAGCTTGAGAAAATGGGATGTTGTGTCAGGAAGGTTTGGTTGGATATCAGGAAAAGTTTTTTCAAGAGGATGGTTGGGCACTGGAACAGGCTCTCCAATAACGTGGTCACAGGATCAAGCCTGACAGAGGTTCAAGAAGTATTTGGACAATGCTCTCAGGCACACGATGTGATTCTTGGGGTGTTCTGCGCAGGGCCAGGAGTTAAACTTAATGCTCCTGATGAATCCCTTCCAACACAGCATATCCTATGAGTCTGTGAAATAATATGTAAGAGCCCCTCAAAGTACTCCTGCTTAGGTGTTTTAACTCTTACCTATAGAGAAGTATCTGCATTTAACGAGGCCAGCCTTTAGTGCCACAGAAAGAAGAAAGGTGATAGACCACTCTGGAAAGAGAGATGTGTTTGCTTTCATTTGTGCACAGTGCATGCCGGCAAGCAGCTTTGAAACCCTGGGTTCAGTGGCAGCTTTTTAGAAATGAAACCACAAAAGCTCAGATTCTGCAGGCATCCTCCCTTGGTGCTACTAACAAAAGTCAGGAGAAAAATTTCCTCCATCTGAAGCAACTAATTAAGTCAAGAGTTGAGTGGCTGGAAACAGACTTAATGATAAGATGCTTTCCTGCTGTCAGAGGATGTAGAACAGACATTAATTTTCATCCTCTCAAATCCCTCCGTGGCAGCCAATCCAGCCAAGCATGAAATACTCCTGACCTGCCTCAGAAAACTAGCCAGGGACATGCAGTAAAACAGCTATGAGTTTGCTCACCTTGACTGTAGTCAGAGAATGAATCTCTTCACAACAGCCCTAGTTAGCAGCTTATACCAATCCCTTTTTGTTTTACTAACAGCAAGAATCAAGAATGCTAAAAGCAGCCCTACATGTGTCTCAGACGACAGACTGCAATGTTCCTTTTCCCCCATGCAGTCATACCACTGCCTGCCCAAGGACTCAACTCATACATAGGATCAGCTCATGACTGGAAAGACCTGGTTTAAGTGGGACCAAACATGACCAAGGCAATACTGACAGGAAAAACATACAACAAAAAACCAAACAAGCCCCAAAAAATCCCAAACCAAAAACCAACAAAACAAACAAAAAATCCAGTTTTCTGAAAAGGTGCTCCAGCCCTGAGGAGTCTTCCACAGCTGGAGGCATGTGCCAAGAGGCAGTCAGTTCTCCAGGGTGCTAAGAGGAGGCAGGGAGGCAGAACTTCTCACAGGAGCTAACCTCTTTCAGCACACCCCCACACTGCACTTCCAGTGTGTCTGCCCAGCAGAGGCATGGCTTTATGCCAGCAGACAGTCATCAGGCCACCACTGCACACACCTCCTCTCCCACACAGCACAAGTGTGCTAACAGGGCCTGGCTGCCAGTCTTGTGATCTGCCTCTGTTTCACTACCGCTCCAGTGACAAAAACTTACGAGGATCCTGTACCAACAGATTGCTCGGCTCTCCCAGCACTGTACATCTCCCCTCAACTGTTCCAAAAGTGGAGTCCAGCTTACTAAATGCCATGGAGGAAACAGTCGCCACCAAAGCACGAACTGTCAACTTGAAGATTTAAATATTTGGGAAGTAAATACAAATAAAGAGATTCAAAGTGAGAAGGCTCAAAGGTCAACCCTGCTTTGGGCTAATAGCAGTAACATTTGCAGCAAGACTAGTTTGCTGAGAAAGGCAAAGAACTGGAGGACTAATACACTTAAAGTGTAAAAAAACAAACTTGCCACCTTCATAGGTTTCACTAAGACTTGCTCTTAAAGGCATACTCATTGCAGCTTGTGATTATATTCAAATTTCTCAGCTTACATATGAAAAAATAGTAATTTCCTCATTTGAGAGAAAAGTGACAGCTGAACCCAAACAGGCAAATGATAAAGCTTTTACCTTCTCTTAGTATCTTACAACCTAAGTAATTTACACCAAAGAAAGTGTTTACAATGAAACCTGAAGGTTGTTTTCCAGGTGCATTCAACCGTTACTTTTGCTAGGGAAAGCAAAACCAGTGACAGAAGGGAAGTACTAGCTTTAGGGTAATACAGAGCATTACAGATACTTTACACACTTCACTTGTGCAAAAAAGGAGATGTGTTACAGCACAAAGCATGGCTTAGCACAACTTGCACAGTAAGGGTCCTTTCCAAAAAGCACACCAGCAGGCCTAAAACTTGAACTACCGGAGACAGGTTACACAGCAAGGACATTCCCAGGGCTCTGAGTTTCAAAGATAGCTGCTCTGAAGTTACAAGAGGAATGGATACAAGGAAACTGTTAGAAATCCACATTTCTCTCCTCCTTGACAGAGATCTATCAATAGCTGTGAGTTTTGTAGGACACACCAGAAGCACATTCCTAAAGGCCTCTGCAGCATCAGCTAAGTCTCCTGGAGGTTAAGTCTTCAGCATGCTGGTGATCCAGAATAAAGGCAGCACTGAAGTTGCTTACCCACTCTAATATAATTTCATTCCACACTTACAGTGACATACAGACCCCACCTGGAAGGGATCACCATCGGCAAGGAGTGTTGACAAGGATCTAGGGTTAGGCAGCTTTAATAGGTTTATCTTCTCTACAAAAAGGGTTCCTCTACAGGGGTGAAGCAGCCAAACAAATGCAGGATAGGGGGAAGAGCAAAGCAGCTTTTAACTATTAAAGTGAACACAAACTAAGAAAAGCAGAACTTTGAGAAAGTCAGTACTCTAACCATGATAGCAACTTCCAGTTGAAATGCCTCCCTACATGATCTTTCACAGGAAACTGCTATATGATCTCTCACAATTTCTCACCCCCCAGATCACCATCCATGATGTTAGAGCACTTATAGACAGCCACAGCCAGTGCTCCAGTAATTGCCATCTTCACCCTCATCTGCTTCTACCTCAGATTTCTGTGCTGAAGCTTCAGTCCCTGGAGGGCACACCCACTTTGTAACCTTTAAATTCTTCAACTCTCTGCCAGTGTCTCAAAAGTCAGTCTTGTTGCCTACAGAAAAGCTTCAAAACCCTGATGTTGTAGAGGCATCCTCCTGCATTAAGACACTCTTACCTAACTCTTAAAAAATAAACACATATTTTTGTACTAGTGTTCCCCCTCCCAAGGCCATACTATTCTCAACTGTACCAATCTACCTGCATAAATAAAACACTACCTTCTTTTAGGATTTGCACTACTTAACCACCAAGTCACTAATTTGCTTTATAAACCACTAGGATCGTTTTCACAACTCTACCTCTGGAAACAGACACCCTCCTGTTTTGCTGCACTCCTGTCCCCCTCCTCTCCTTCCTAGAATCTTATTCTCTACTGATCCTCCTTCACGTAAAATCTCTTCCACCACTTTGCTACAAATCCCCATTTGCCTTACAACATTGGTAAGGGCACAAAAAAGTTTTATTCCCTTTCTGGACAGTTTGATGAGTGTCTAAGGATATGTCTGACACAAAATTCTTTCCACACCATGTTGGTCTTTTTCTCAGGACACAGAAAATGTTCTTTCTAGCCTGAAATGCAGCAGCAGCATTTTACTTTCTAATTATGACTCTGCATGTGTCAAAGATTACCATGTATCTTCCCTGTCTGTGGGCTGAAAACTCAAGACAACATCCACCAGAGGTGCTTATTTCACTCTGCAGTAAGGCAACATTTTTCAAGTAGGACATATATTTCCCTTTACTGACAAAGAAAAAGATGTATCTCAAAAGCAGCAGCAATGGTGGTTTTTTGCTCTCCAACAAGAAATATTTTCCCAGTTAAACTGACTGGCTAGACCTAAAATGCTGAGCCCAAAGGATTTCAAGATGCTCTTTTGTTACCCTACTGTTCAATTCTTTGGCTTCTGCTCCCACTGAAATGCTTCTTACTATGCCAGGTGGATAAACACACTTATTTTTGCATTCACAGCATTGGACCTATAGAGAAGGAACACAGGAGGCATCTCCAACCAGCATCAGCCATACCAAAATACACAAGCAATGAAGGAGAATCCCAACAACCTCTTGAGGTTAGGCAGTCTTCTCAGTACAAGAAATCCAGAAGTTCCCCTCCCTGTTCTATAATAAAAGGATCACTGTACTAGGCTGGGCCAAAAGCTCATTTTATTCTTCAACAGTTTAGCAACATACCCACTCCAGCAACATACCAAATCCATCTAGCACATCTGGTAAGTCATCTATCCAGCCCCACACCTAAGGGGTTACTTCAAATCCCTTTAACATCTGGAAGCAGTCCTCCAACTCCAATGCAACGCTTTGCAGAAGCAGAGCCTCGGGAATTCCTGTTTGCAGGGGAAGATGAACACTCCCCAGAGGTTTCAGCTCATTAAAAGGAAAATGTGTTTTTCTATGCAGACCAGCACACCCAGATAAGCAGGTACAACCTCTTGTGACAATGCCATAATCCTGTTCCAATTACTTTCACAAAGGTACAAACATTTCTGAGCTCGCTGTTCAAGGGCCTTTAGTACCATCTTCATTCCTGACTATTGGCAGCTTGTTGTCAGCAGTGTTTTAGCAGTGCTCATCTAGACAGATTCCCAGGTTTAGCAGAGCCTTGACAGATTCAGCCACAAAAGCTGAAGACTCAACAATCTACAGTTTCCTGCCCTACAACTTGTTTCTTCCTTATCACCCATGTCAGCATCCTGAGGTCATATCCGCAGCCACTCCACACCCCACACCAGCCAACCCAGCAGTACTTGCAGTAACAGCCCAGACTGAAGGTTGCCACAGATCCATAGCAAATGTACTTCCTGCTCTGCCATCCCCACTGCAGAATCACTATTGGCTGGCAGCATGAACAGGAAGTGCTAACTACTTGTGGTACTTTGGTTAAACATAAGGCTGGAGAAGCAATGGCAGACATGTGTTGCACAGATGAAAAACTCTCTATGCAATATTCTAAAAAAAACAGTTCCTCAGCTGCACTGGGAACCAGTGTAGGATTCAAACGGGACAGAAGCGGGAAAGGAACTGGGACAAGGCGACAAACAAGCAGATTTTCTTCTATCTCACTGTCAGGACTTTTCCTGTAACACTTAAGGAAAGACCCAAACTCTTCCCAAATGATTGACTCTAACAAATAAAAAGGAAAGGACTGAGTGAAAATCGGAAGAGACAGAGAAATCTGTATCTTCAGCCTAGCAGGCAGCAGTCCTCAAGGAACACCAGGAAGGTGAGTCAGAACCTGGACTGTAGTTCACAACTAGTTTCTCCTGAAGAGCAAGTGACACTTAGCACTCCTTCTGCTTCCCTCTACAATGAAACTCCTACCAGTTTCCATTTTTTGCATTCTAACCTAAGAAGCTACAATGAATTGGACCAGACAACTCTTGAGGTTTTTCCTAAAATAGCTGATTTTCCTGCTAGCAACCGTAGCCAAGAATTGAAAGCCCCTTAATACTGTGTGTGTGATATCACTCTTTTGCCAGGAGTAATATTTAGGCATTGAATAAAAATAGAGGATTCAGATGGTCCCATCAGGACTTCTTTTAACCCCCTCTTTCTGAAAACCACAATTTGGTAGGTGGCAAAATTTCTCTCCCACACCTTTAAATTATTCTTCATTAATCCATTCCTCTCAGATTTTGTTCCTGTGAGATTTGTTTTTCTCAGAGGAGGGGGAAAGTTCAGACTAAACAAATCATATTTCAGAGGTTAACAAAAATGTACAGAAAATTTTATTTTATATATTTAGAAGAGACAAGGAAACCAAATATGCTTCCCAACTCCTTCCAAAGTTGCATGCATCCATAACACAGCCACTGGAACGACTTTAGATTTTTTCTGAGCACATGAAATGAAAAGCAGGAGTATCTAATGGAATATATCAAGAATCATGCTGAGATGTTCACTTTTCTTGATTAAAGGAACTGAAAGATTTTTTTATCTCATCCTGTCCTCTCAATACTCTCAGCTTCTCAAAACTCTCACAATGCAGCATTCTCTGCATTTAATGAAATGTTCTGATTTGTTGTTTTCTTGAGTCATTTGAAGTTAAATGCTGTACAAGGCACAAGGATCCCTTCCAGGCATAGTGAAAGATGAGAAGCTGATCTCCCCTCTCTCAAACTGAGGGCAGCCATCATTCCCAAATCCAAGGGTCAAAAATGAAAATGGCGCATAGAGATGAATCTCAAGCCTATCCAACCGAACAAAAAGTACAATGGGAATCCGAGCTCAGAGACACTTGTATTAACCAGTAAAATATCACACTCATTTCTCATAGCACAGGTGAATGTAAGTTTACTCACATGCAGGTCCTTTGGATTTGCTTAGCCAACCTAGGACAGACAAAAGGAAAATTCAGGATTATTATTATGCTATCATGGTTTAAGTCAGCAGTTAGCTAAACATCACAAAGCTTTAATTCATTCTTCAGCCACTAGAACTCATTAAAATTAAACAAGTTATGTGGCTTCTTGAGAGCCTTGTTACTCCCTTCAAGGCATTTACTTAAGTTACACCGCCTGGGTCAGTGTGTGTTAGCAGTTTGAATATTATTATTATTATACAAATAGTCTAATTCTGAGCCTATCTGCAACTGCTTCCTAGCCACCTTTGCAGCCTGGCCATTATTCTGCAGCTCCTCACCATGCTCTTCCATACCACTCTGCTCTTACTAAGTTCTAAAAAGGGACTGGAAAGAGGAATTGCTTCTGAAATTGCTCCCCCTTCTCTCCATGAAGGCGGCCATACTGCTTTGGGCTGACACTGTAATTTCTCCAAACACTTACATGAAGCATACAGGTTAGAATCGAGATCATCTGTTCATGCATGACACTTTGCACATTTCTGTCTGGCCATCCAGTGCTGTAGTGTCCTTGTTTTCATGGCCATTGAATTCATCCCTAGCTGTATAAACCCCTTCCTTTCAGCTGCATAATCAGAGACAAAGGAAACCTCTGCTTCGCAGAGATCCCCAAAGAATAGGAACAAGTCTGAATCTGCTCAATGAGTGGAGTGCGCTCTAACAAGCTGCTCTGTGCAATGCAAACGAATGCCAGTGGTATCCAAGAGCTTCTGTGCAGAATAACCTTGGCACTGAAAAGACCTTAGAACAGCAAGCAGCAGATTGGCTGCATTTGCGTCAGAAACAACACACAGGAATGAAGTCGCTTGAGTTTATTCAAGCTCAATTTATCACTTTAATGGCAATCCTAAAAATTAAAGAGCTAACTTTATAGCATTTTGCACGTGCAGTCAACAAAAATCAGATAGTGTTTAAATCTAAATGGACTTAGATTCACCAAGCCTGCATAACTATTAATTTTTAAAGGTTAATATTTAAATTCTCTCCTTTATGGGTATTGATATTTGCTTAATTCCGGATGTTTAATACTTTTACCAACACATTTACTTGCATTTCCCAGGATCAGGTGATGCTATTACCAATAATGAAAGGCCCAACCTGTTTTGATAGGTTTCTGACAGAGCCAGTCATGAATCCAAGAGAGATTACACATTTGGAACATAAATCATAGGAAGCTTTCAGAGTATTTTACAGACTACATGTTAAAATTTAATGAACAATTTAATCTGATCCACTGTCATTCTTCCAAAAATAGCCTGGCCAGGCAGGAGGACCATTGTGAATGAGATATAAATACAAGGCCTTAAGGAACAAAGAGGAGAAAAATTACAAAAGTTACAGCAACAAAGAAAAGGTGGAGAACATTATCTGAGGAAATGCAGATAAAAAGGTTGTCATTGCTCCTCTCCAATGCTTTAAAAATTCCCCACCTCTAACTACTAAGCATTCTGGCTCTTAGCCACATTTCAGTTGAACCCTCAAAGAAACAGAAATGACAGAGGAAGAACTAGACCTCAGTGTTACTGAGGAGCTTTCCATGTCTCCTTGCCTGCTCATTCCTTCATTATTTCTTGCAAATAATCTTGGAAAACTTGCCAGACAAGGAAAAATGCTACGACAGTGATAAAGCTCAAACCATATTTCTGAGCAGCACTCAAGTTTCCATAAATCCTCCTCTTCTGACACAGCTTCAACCACTTGCCCATTACCAAATGCTGCATTTGTTTTGTGTTAAAATATGTGCAGTGGTTAGGGAACAGTTTCCCCAAATTCTGCAGTATGCTTCGTGACTAAGCAACTTATATTCATCTCATGGCACTCGAGGATATTTGGATAGATTGCTTGAGACAAAGTGCTGAGGATTTTTCTTAAAAATCCATGCATAAATAAAATCAATTTATTACCAGAGGACAGAGCAGATGCTTGCTGACTGAAAATGAGTCTGCTCCCTGCATTAACCACATGGCAAAAAGAACACCTTCCTGCCCAGATCATGAATACATCTTTAAGCTTCCTGGAACTTATGCAATAGAATTTCTAAGCAGCAAAATTATTGCAATACAATATACCTCATATGGTTTTATACATAAGAATCACAAGCTCTGCTTTCTCACTCAGGGCTGAGTCAGGCATTGTCTCCATGCTTGTCTTTTTATGAGAACATTCTTCAGCTTTTATAACAATTTTGAGCTTTTCACACTGGCTCCACATTCAAGATAAGCATTACCACCACAAGATTTAATACAGTCTCTTGCTTCATGTTAATATTGTTTTGCTCTGCTTGCTCTGAATGACTTTGCTGTGCAAAGTAATAAAGTGAGGATGGTGAGGTGGTTGGGGGACAAAGATGAGGGAAAGATGATTTTCCAAGTGCCTCACCAATACACTTTGTTTTTCCATCTGGCTCTCTGCTCCTCAGCTGACTTGCTCATTAATGTTGCTCATGGCTGGCACGCTGCTGCAGGTGCAGCTCCCTGGGCCCATGACCCACCACTGAGCACCCCCACCCCTCCCAGCAATTGGCTTTTGGGTTGCTACAGCCCAGTCCCAGAAAAACCAAACATGGAAGAGCTCCTCAGGGAGCCCTTCTCCAGGACTTCTTCCCCTGCATATCTCGCCCTCTGCTATGATCCTGGCTCCCCTCTGTTTTCTCACTTCCCCTGCAGGAAGTGGTTCCTGCCTAGCCACTATAATCCTGTTTAGTCGATGATCTGCCTTGATCAGTTCACCAGAACTGGTTTCAGATCCTGAAGCAAAAAGAACACAGAAAGGGAAACACAATGCAGAATCACTCTCGGGTCTTCTGGCATGCCTAACTACTGCTTTTGTAATGTGATTGGATGTCTCAAAAATTATATTAAAAAAGATTGCCAGCATTGTGGCAGCTTTTCCCCATCCAGCAGCCCATGCAGTACAAGGCATTTGCATACTGATTGCAGTCTCATTTGAAGGTGCTGCAGTGCTTAGTTTCAGATGGTGATGGTGCCCCAGGCTGGGAGGCATATCTGACAGGCCTATCTGAAATGAGGCAGTGACACTATCACCAACAGCAAGGCTGGAAAAAAAACATGGATAGCCCAGATCCAAAAAGATCCTGTCCCTTTCCCACTGTCACTAACTATTCATGACAAATTGTCATGCTTTCAAGGGTGTCTTCCCCAGCCCCTCATTACCTACAAGGACAAAATCAGGTTAGGAAGACACATAAGCCTGAGATACCGGATTTCAGCAGCCTCCTCCTTCCAGCTCCAAGAGCCAGGAATAGTAAAAGGAAATCAACTCCTCCACCAGAAGTTTTCAACACCAGCAGACTTTTCCATAAAGGATCACCTCAACTTTGAGTACATCTGGCAGCTAACGTTTACTCTTCTCTACCACACTGATGCTGAGGATTGTTGGTCACATGACATTCTCAGGTGCCATGATATGTCAAATAAATAGGACTTTTTAGAGCTATGCCAAGAATTAAGGTTTTCTTTACATAGGCAAGCTAATGCTCTACATTATAACAGCTGCTCAAGTCAAATCTGTCTGTTTGGGATTAACTCCTTCAAAGTTCTTGCAAGAGCAAACAAAGTTCCTCCTTCCATCTCCTGTCTCCTATGACCAGATTTAGGAGACAGACAAAAACTAGATCATGGCTGGTCTGAGAAAAAAGGACGTATTTCAGGGTATACTGGGTAATCAAGCACATACTTCACATCATGTACTACCTTCTTTCTGAGTATCCAGTACATTTCCTTCTCCCACTCATTTCTAAAAGGCAGATCTCCCATCTCTGATGACATTTTTCATATCATCCCGTTCCACTGCTATTTTACAGGATTCACAACATTCATCCATCCAAGAAACATTAAGAGATGAGGGAAGAGGGAAAACTTAAGCCAAAAAGAAGATTCAGTGGAGGGGTGCAGGTAGCAGGTGTGAGAAGATAGCATACAAGGCAACACTGAACAGATTCATCAGCTGTGCAAAAGAGCTGGATACAATTTCTGCTTCTACCCCTTCACATGAGCAGTTGCTACAGGGCACACAGATAACACTCTCTACATGAGAATCTCACCCAACAAAAACATGCTCTCAAGATGCCCAGCATCCCCAGCTGCAGTGAAGAAATGAGAATGGAGGGTAAAAAACCCATGGGAATCAAAACTACAGGATGAAGGACAAGCACTTATTTACCTATATGCAAGACTCATTCAGTTCAGACACTTCACGCTCTGCTCAACAAGTACTGATGGAATTTTTCCTGTGAGTACTGGAAGATGTGTACAAATACATCAACCTTCACCAGTTTTCACCTAAAAACATACAGCCACTTCAAAACTTAGAAACCTCCCCCTCCCTGTAGCATATATAAAGTTTGCACTTACCTGTGGACTGTGCTTCCAAGATAAAGGAACCAAAGATAACTAGCAGACGAAATAACCCATGGCCAGTCAAGGCAAGAGATGATCCTGTGTTGCTCTTTGATGCTACCATTCCATGGCACATCTTTTACCCACCAAGGTTTCTTTTTAAAAAATTTCTGAAAGATCTGGTTGATCAGGAGCACCTTGGTCTAAAAAAAAAACAAAGCAAGAAAAAGTGTTGAGCCAAACACATACAACATCTGGAGAGGGAGGAGGGAAAGTTAGAAACAAAGAAACCTTTTATATATTCTAGCACTTAGGAATCTTACTAAGTATTCACAGTTCTCAAGGTAACAGGAGCAGAAAAAGCAATCTTCTACACAGGAAAGACTAAAATGAGCTGTATTAGAGAGAGACCATAACTCTTCACTTGCTCTCTGATGTTTCAAATGTGAAGACTGCTTAGCTTACAATTAATTTTACCTTTTCCTTTCAAGACAGCCCCAGAGGACATAGCATCTGGAGGATTTGTTTCAAAAATTCTTCAAGAGACCCAATCTTCCTACACCCCCACCACTTTTCAGAAGGTCTCTGAGACACAGCAGACAGTACTAGACAGCTAGGATAAATCACTGAAATGCTTCTTCAGCCACCTGGAGAGGCACAGCAATGCTGACAGCCAGCCGGCAGGCAAACACACGCTTGTGAGGAGGAATGTAAAACAACCTGCAAACCTCAGGTATAATGATCTGACAGGACACAGCACAGCAATTAAAAGTTGCAGGATGTGACACTGCTCATACCTGAAGACTGAGGGATTCACCCACAGCCTATGAGGCACCATCACAGCAAAAACAGCCTTGTACACAAACACACAAAGCACAGCTGTGAAACAAGAGAAAAGCACGAAGTCGAACCCTTACTTTTAATGAAGACCCAGCAGAACACATATTCCACCAACCTACTATAATTTTAACCTGCAAGGTCTCCAGTGGTAAACACACCAACAAACAAAAAACCAATCAACCAAAAAACACCTGAAAAAACAAATCAACCAGTAAAATAAAAATAACCAAAAATACCCACATGGAAACACATTTCAATACCTGTATCCTGCTATTCATTACACATCTGAAGCTGTCAGGTAAAAACAAGTTTGCCAAAATTAATGGCTTTTTACACCTGACAACAGGAATACTTTTAATTCTGAGGAAAATCCCATTCAGCCACAGCTTCTTCAGTTTAATGAATATGCAGACTGAAGGGGAATTAGGTTTTTTATTTGGCCAAGTTTCCCAAGGAAATTCAAAACTGCTGGGTAATCTCAAAGAGATCTGAGAAGTGCAGAGGCAGGTATTGTACTCTTTTATACCTTGTAAGGACAAAGAGGACATCTGGGTTAGCACTCCTACTACTGGGGAAGGCAGAACCTTCAGATCCTTAAGTACTTCTGAGATTAAAGCAATACACCAGCACTGACTAGAGAAACACATGACTCAAACAGCCTCAACTCACATTTCCAATTATTCAGGCAAAACAGTAGATGCATTCTGAGAGGGAATAGGTAGATTTATCAATAAACCTGCTAGCCATTCTAGTAAAAAGAGGGTTTTTCCTTAGTTCCATGTCACTACTAGGCTCATATATTCTTCACAAAAGGGTTATCTTTAAAATTTGGATTTTTCTTTTTAGTCTCTCTCAAAGAAAAATTCTTTGTCTGCATACACCCTGCCTTGAAATGTCATTTCAAGATGACATTTAAAGTGTCATGTGTATTGGAGCTGCTGCTACAATAAACTCTCTGTCTACCCCTTTTGTTTCTTGCCTCATTTGGAGGGGGAGGGAAAGGGAGAGGAGTGAATCTATCCCACTATGCCTGCAGCACAGCCTATAGATTTCTCATGTATTCCATGGATAAGGAGCCAATGTTTTGTTCAGCAAACTTCCACCATGCAGAACGGAATAAGGATACTTTCACTTACCCGCTAGAATACCTTCAGCAACAGTTAGACTATGGAATGAAAAAATACTCCATGTGAACAAAGCCAAGCCAGTTAATCTCTATATCTGCCCTGTCCTCTCAAGTCATCTAAGTTCATATTCAATTGGAAGAGGCCAGCTTGTACTCCTGGCAAAGAGACAGCTGCTCTCCTCCAAGAGTTACTGCTCTACACAGAATTATAGCTCTGAAAAAGCAATGCACCATCTTCAACAAACACCCTTCTGATTAGACCAAGAAACCTCTGTCCTCCCTATTCCAGATTAATGATGCCTCATTAGTATAAGAACCTCTGAAAGTATTGCCAAGGTATCTTTTAAAGGTGGCCCTCCCTGCCCTTGGAACAATGCATGTCAGGTGACATAGCAGCAGCCAAGAGAGGTAGGAAGAGGGCATGCAGTTATCACAAAACTTGCTGAGCCACGTAAGGTGTGCTATCTTTCCCTAGAGGCATTTACCTCCTCCAAAAACTGCACCTAGAAGTCAGCAGTCCAGTTCTGGTCTCTGAAGAGTGAACAAGTTAGAAATACCTAAAAGAAGAATATCTTCAGGGGGAATCAATAATTGCTTATTCTTAATTCACTCACAGATTGCTCCAAAGCACAGCGCTATTTCTCTACTTTCTTTTAAAATCAGACATGGTTTCCACACCTCTTTTTGGCTACCAAGTCACTTGAATCCCAGGTATTCTGTCTATCACAGGCCTGGGGCTGCCACTTCAGGAATGTTCTAAATTGATGCTGCTATGCCTACAGAAACATCCCACTAAGCTGATTTAGTCCAGTGTGGATTTGAAGGAGACACAAGGGTAGCCAGCCCATCCAGTGGGGGACAGCACAGATAAACCCCCTCAGGATTGTTAGGAGACACAGATTACAGGTACCACTTGAAAGGATATAAAACTTGTTCCCAGCCTTGACTGTTCACTGGCAAAATTAGAAGAGAGAGATTCTGACTAGATAAGACTTTTTCCCAGAGGAGAGCTGATTTAGAGTCTATTTAGACAGACATTCAATTCTCTGAAAACTGACTGTTGTTTTAGCACACTTCTTATACCTACAGCTCAGGGGGAAGCAGCTTTCATAACAACTCCTCAGGCCTCCACTGCCTGAAGTTAGCTGGAGCACTGTGTAGATCACACACATTTGTCAGAGACATACTCCCAGGGGCATAGCTTAACAATTCAGGGGGTTGGGAGAATCAAAGTGCACACACAAAGCACTAGGGAACGGGCTGGTTTCTTTAATGAATACTAAGAACAGTAAGGCAGAAGCTGACAGTAGCACAAGTACGAAGAGCAAGGACATTTCAGACCCATTTCACATGCCACAGCTCAGGCTGAAGGGTTATGTAAGGATTAAGTCTAAACAAAGATGTTTTCAAAGATAATATTTAGTACAGCCAGCAGTGCCCATAAATACAGTAAGGAGTGGAGGAGATTTTTCTCTGTTAAAAATATATCAGTCAATAAAGGTGGAGGGGTTTTTGCTTTCTTTATAATGTGAATCTTGAAAAACACCTACTAAATATGGCTAAGACAATAAACCATCCCCTATATCCACAAAGTCAATAGCCACACACCCTCTCGGGGAGTGCTATGAACAAGTGAAAAGCACTTATTGCTCCTAGCTTACAGACATCTCCAGCTCTTTCTTCAAGTCTTGGCATCAAGCAAGCTTCCCAATGATGCTTCAGCAAGAGTCCCCCTCATTGCATGGCCAGTCCTGCTTGCACAGGGAACAGCAGGTTGCTTCTACATAAAGTCCTCAAGCAGACATCAGCTTCCACTGAAACCATGCAGGCCAGACATCCTGCTTGCTCTTACACCACCAGCAGCCCTTTCCAAAGATGACCCACTTATATACAGCAGGAGCTCTCTTTAAGACAAGCTCTTTGGGGACCTTTACCATTTATCTTCCAGACCTTCAGAAGTTGCCAACTCATATCATCCCTTGATCCAAGATCCCTATATAAGCATGTATAAATTTTCACAGGATTATGACTTAATTTTCTTATTTTTCTTATTTTGTCACAGAAGGACTCGTAGGTCTACATGGAAAAGCATTCTTTGGAAGGCCATATGCTCAGGACATGCTCTAGGCAACCAGAGACTGGACAGTCTGAAGCCCTCTAGTTGTTCCAAATGCCTGGCACAGTTACATCCTGTATCACTGTTGTTGGAAAACAGGTCTTCAACCTGAATTCTTCAAAGTTTATTTAGGGAAGTGTTCAGAATGTTTGGAATGCTACTGGCTTGCTTTTAAATACCATACTTGAAACTTAGCAAAAGAAAATTTGCTATCCTCATGCACATAAGAAATCTCTATTTTATCCACATGATTTCCCCCTCACAGAATAATACTCAGACATTGTTTGCTAACTCTTGAATGCACACAGCAAAGATCTTAGCAGTGGCATGAGTGATGGGTGTGCACAGCACAGCTTTTGAAAAGCTAAGCACAAGCATTGTTCTTGCCTCATGGTCACGCTGCAAGTGGAATCTAATGTAAGCAGTGTGGTTCAGAGGATTTAACCTTCACCTTTAGTTGCTGGTTTTGTTGTATCCTTATTTTGCCTGCTTTCAAAGAGCAGTTAAGCTTTAAAGCAAAAAAGCCGTCCTCTTGGCTGCTAAAATGAAAAAAAATACAGAAAAATCAAGTCCAAGTGACAGCAGAGCAAAGAAATCCTTCATTCCACTTACTTTCTGTGGTTAAACCAGCTTAGTTGAAAGCTTTTAAAAACAGAATTGTAATTACACTGTTCAGTTTAACTTAGGAACAAAGAAAAAAAAAAGCCTTTGAAGTTACCTGCAGGCAGTTCAGAAAAATGTCCATCATCTGACTTTTCAGCACAGCCAACTCTCAATTATTCAGGATAATGGGAAAAGGTGGAAGAGGAAAGGAGGAAATATGAAAAGCCAAACAACATGTAACACTCCTCCTGCCCAGTAATCAGATGATGTGTTTGGTAGCTTCATTTCACGCCTTCATATTTGAATATGAAAAAAGGCAGGTTTCTGCATAGCAGTCACAGCATAAAGCATATGGGCAAATTGCACCTATTCCCTGCTACAAAGAAGAATCACTAGGAAAGACCAAGCTACTTACTCTGGACATTGGAATCAGCACACACCCTACTGCAAACAACCCCATTGCTGAAGTGGAATCTGAATAGTTGGATTTCCTTCCTCATTCCCCAACTGTGCCAAGGGTTTGGCCTATGACCTTCAAATTTGGCTGTTGCTTTCAAATAATTGTTTTGATTTAGCTTTTACCTGCTCTTTCCCATTAAGGTTTCTAGAACACTTCTTTTAAATTTTAAAATGTTAGATTAAAAAAAAAAATCCCAACAAACTAAACCAACAATTGGTGATGCACAGCTTCCATTTTCAAGAGGGAGCATTAGAGTTTGCACAGAAAGAAGCCTGATGGACAGGTTAAACTCTGAAATTCCATTTTAATCTCTGATAAATGGCAAGTACCTAACTCTCCACAGACTCACTAAGGCACACCCAAGCTTTAAGCCAGGGAACTGGATTTTTCACTACTGGATAACTAGTACCTTACAACTGGTTAAGTCACACCAGTATTCCTACCTCAAATGAATAAATCTGCAAGATTCACCAATTTGCACAGCTTGCTCCCCAACTTCCTCCTCTCTATCCTTCCTATCAGAATCAAGTCCTTTAGGCATCTAGATCATGCTTTTGCACCCCTCCCTTGTTTGCCTCATTATCTCACTTGATGCTCCTCGAACCATCCCGAGGTTAGCCGAGCATGTTTTTCTGTGGGCTGACTGCAAAGAGCACTTCCTCCAGCTATTCCCCTTCCATGCTGGGTGCAAGCCTTTGTACACGAGCTTCTTCCCTGCTACAGCCCAGAGAAATGGACAGCAGGTTCAAGGATACTCCTGAGGGGACCAAACCAGCTTCAACTCCAACATTCCTTTTAAAGGTAAGTAACAAGAAAGGAACAGATTTTCCATGGTGTACAAAGAAAAGGTGCAAGGTTGCCAAGGGGAAAAGGGGTGGTATTCAGTACCTTCCACTGCCCATTACATGATGGAAACACTCAAGTCAGTGTGGATTAACAACTGCCAGGCAGGGCTCAGTTTTCATTCTTGCAAATAGCACTCATACTTTCAGAAACAGAATCAGAGACAAACCATTAGAAACAGTCTCAGTATTTTGATGATCCTTCCCCATTTCCATGTACTGTGGTTGTCATGCCAGGTCTGACACATTCACAGAAGATATGAATTGTAGTACTTAAAAAAAAAAAATCCAATTTTCCTTGCTTTGGTAAGGCCAAGAGAAAGTCCTAAATACCATTAGCTCCCCAGATTTTAAGACATTTCCTTTAAAGTCAGAATTTCACTGGAAACTTTTTATGTTTAACTTGGGGAGATGAAGATAAGAGATCAAAATCCAATTGTCTTTCCAAATAAGGAAGAAGTTAGTTATGGGCAGGCTGTGAACTTCCAGGAACCAGTAAGAAGAAAAACAGAGCTGCGGAGGAGCAGTGTTCCCACTGTTAGGTTAATGTACACCACTCCAATGCACTGCAGCTTTCTGCATTATTACAAAAATGCTTACAGCAGTGGGATCATGTCAACAGTGAATGAAAAGAAAACATTTTATTTTTTTTTCAGTGCTGGATCTGCTTTAAAGGGATTTTTTTTTTTAAACATACTGTCATCTATGCAACCTACGGGAGGAACCAGACACCGGGGGATTGTGGAAAACACATCTCTCGGTTTTGGTTTTGGGGGTTTTTTGTTGTTTGTGGGTTTTTTGAAAATGTCTTTATTTGGAAAAGTATTCCCTTTAGAAACTATTGTTTCAGCATTTTTCCCCTGCTGCACTGCATCAGAAAAGCTAGGTTTCATACTTTCAGCTTTAATCAGTACAACAGCACTTTTACAGAGGACCATATGCACAAAATGTTCCAGAATGCCTTCCAAAAATAATAAGTCCTAAAAAAGAAAACTCACAGTAAACTGGAATGGCTTCAGGGAAGGAGAATAAAGAAAAACCGTGCAAAGGCAGACTCCTTGTAACCACATCCAAGTTTGAAATGTTACTTTCAGTAACAGGGTTGACAAAGAAGCACTGGATTGGTAAAGTCACTTGTATATATCCAGGATGCTATTCTCATTTATGCAGCTATGTTAATCTGTTTCAGAGAATGAACCACAAAGCCCGTGTACAGATTTTATAATCCCTCGCTACTAGAATGTGCTTCTCCCTATCCTTACCATTTCTTGTGCTTTCATTTCAACTATGTGGCTAAAAGCATCAGTCTGCTATACATGCAGCTGCAATACCACCAGGCTGCACAGCCTTTTAAGAGGACATCCATTTGGAAGTTTTTTTCTTCTCAAAGCCCTCAAAATATAAACTTCAATGAAGCAGTCTGACATTTACGTAAGGAACTATACTAGGAGATGGAGGAATTCATATTTATTCCTAAAAGCACAACTGTGAGACACAACTCCAGTTTAAAATGATTACATTTCCTAGATCTAAAGACATGTACTATATAGAAGTATCACCCACTTTCAAGGAATGACGACAAACACTGTACAGTGCTTGCTATTTTTATCCCACCTTATGAAGAAGGTTCTCAACAAGAGATGTGTTCCAACAAGACAGATGATTGACCAAACTGAGAAAGTTTTAAATTCTGGTTTTGGCCTTAAGACTGCATTTGGGATTCTAACACAGAAGAGAATGACTTCACTATATCTCAGTAAGGCAGGCCTTCAAAAGGTCTCAGCACTATGGCACGGTTTTGCATCCATTAGCTCACTATTTCCCTTTGCTTTTGTTTTTTAGCAGCTGCAAACTTGCTAGATGTTTCTCAGTGCTTTTTCTCCTTGGGATGCACTGTGCTAACAGCACAGATGCACATGTATTGCCACAAACCCCTCACTGTGGCAGACCTCCATCACAGTAGCACTGGGCACGTTTTATTCCACAGAGCCATATCACTCTTGCCAGTGTACAATGAAGAAATAAAACATTTTGCATCCCCTTTCAACCCCCTGGCAATTAAGACCACAGGACAATTAGCACACTGCCTGCACACAGACCCGCTCCTGTAGGGCCGCAGAGCACCCTCAGCAGCAGCAGGCACACCAGCCTCCACCCCAACACTCAATCTGGAGATTTCAGACATCAGGCAAGTTGACATAAACTGATTTCAAAAGTCAATAGGACCAAGAGAAGAGGGGGTGGGGAACAGGAGCCCAAACAACTTGCTTTATTTTAAATCACTCTCACAATTACCTGAATTACTCACAAAGAAGACACATCACTATGCAGAAGACCCTCACAGTCTTTTTCCCTCTAACTAGTTTCTCTCAACAGGCTATGCTTAATTTGATTTTCTTACAAGTGATCAGTTGCAATTACATTCTGATTTAAGCAGCACAAGCTAGAAAAATCAAGTCAGAGAGACACTCCAAGAAGGAGAGTGGCTTATTACATGTGACAAGGGGACATACACACACCATCATAAAGGCCAAGTGCTCCAAGCAGAATCCACAGGATAGATCCCTTACCAGCAGAGTAGCAAACCACCATCCGAGACCTACAACCATCATACAAAGATTGTGTGTTAAAGACTTCCACCATTTTGTGTTAAAGACTTCCACCATTAAATTGGAGTGGGAGAGAAGCATGCCAGAAAGAAGTGTAGAGAAACAGAAGTTTGCAGAAAAAAACTTTTCATAAATAAAACCCGTTTGTTCCATCTCAGGTCAGTTTAAAGCTTCAACTTCTTCCTCACCTGACTCAGTGACATTTAAACTTTACAAAGCATGGCTAGTAGAGGAAAAAAAAATTAAAAAATAAATCACTGTTAGCTGGAACTAGTGTGGCCCAGAGGTGGGACACAGGATGCTCTGACTTGCAGCAGGAGACAATCAGCCTTCTGCACGACCCTGCAGGTGTCAGAAGGATCCCCACTCCTCCACACCCCAGGGAGGGGACTCTACCTAGCTGTTATCAAACTCAAACCAAATGTTAAGCAAAGGCTCCTGAGGCAGCCAAGGAGCACTGCCTCATAGTAACTGCTCATTTAGCAGCTCTCAGTACCTTGTTTATACAGCAGCAATGGTTCCTCACCCTTTACTGACCTGCAGTCTAATCCACCTCTTGTACATCAGCATCTCCCCTTTGCAGAGCCAGCTGGGGTTGTCCCTCCACTATCCAAGCACTTACAGGCTACCTGAGCTGAAGGACCCCTTGCTCTTGGGTAACTAGACACCCCCATGCTCCCACACCCACCTTGCAGCTAAACATCCCCTTTGCAACAATAATGAAACTTCCAGGAACTTCTAGGAGAAACTGGGCCCTTGCACAAGGACAGCTCTGGGGCCAGTGGAAGCAGCAGCTGGGGAAACACTCCCACCTCAGATTTTACTGCTGAGCATTTTGCTGATATAAGCAAACACCTCCACCCTACTTTCTGATAAAGCCATACCGACTGGGAGGAAAAATGGGAGAGAAAAAGGTCCAGTGTCATAATCCAGGACTTTTCCCAGTGCCTGGGAGACTTCTGCTTTCTTTGTCCTTAGGCAAGATGCAAAAAAAAAAAAAAAATGTTTAGACCTTTCTGAAAGATTCAGGGTTTTTTATTTGTAAAGCATATCTTTATTTAAGTGGTTGCTCTGTTCTTTTAAACTGTTGCACCAGTGTCACCACTTTCCTATTACTTCCTCTTGTCTGTTCAAGAGATGCCAGTGAATTGTTGAGCAGGTTTCTGATCCTGATGTCAAGCTGTTTGCATTCCTCTACATGCATGTAGCATTTGTGGAAAGTAACTTATCTCTGTATGGGTTTTATTTAGAATGTTTGGCTTAAGAGGAGAAGGAAATTGGTAACACTGAAAGATGGTGGTAATGGATTTAACCAGTTGCTTTGCAGCAAATCCTTAAACTGCAGAGGCAAAAGGGAAACAGCTTTGGTGTTGACAACTGCTAACTCTCAAAAGACTAAATTGCATCAGATTTACAAAATGGGGAAAACAAATCCACTCTTAAGGGTACAGTATAAAAAGGTGCATACCCTTTGAGAAACTCATTTCAAAATAGATTAAATGAACATGAAAATCCTCTGCTGTTGAAAGTCATTTTAAATCACCTTCTCATTCTTTCTTGGGTCTTGCATATTAATTTTGTTGTGCTGTAAGCTCTTGTAGCTGATCTTTTTGTCCTGCTGCTTGGAGCACTGTGTTACAGGTAAAAACGTGAAGAGCAGGACTTTTAAACAAGCTTGCTTTATACTAGTTCTAATAACCTTTATATAATCAATTCAGTCTGAGGGAACCTTGTTTCCAGAGACAGGAAATTGCTTGAGGATTACTGGCTGTCGCAGGACCTTCATATTTATTTGCAAAATGTCTGGAAAAAATAATAATAGAATCAGTCTTCCTTTAAAGGCAGTTGAAACTGGAGTTGCTGTGCTTTTCCCATGAGGCTGGGTAGAGGTCACTGGGAATTCTATGCTAGAATGTTTTTTCTTGACAAATAGTTTCATGGCTTCAGTGTATTCATGCAGGGTGCTTGGAGACACCTCAAAACCCCAAGCAGAGCAGGGTGTGACCTGTTCCCCAGGTGGATGTACTGTTCACTTGGCTGCTTGACATACTTATTCCTTACCTTCAGGCAGTAGAGAGTTAAGCATACCTGCTCTAAAATGCACTTTTTAGAGGGAATGGGGAAGGATCTTCCACTTTTCAGCTCTGTGGGTGCAAGAGGAGCAAGGCCTAAAGGTGTCTGGGACAGCATGTGTGGTATCTTTCATGTTCATGTGCCCAGAGTGTTGACATTTGAATACAAGTATGCTGGACAAGTGAAAAAAAATGTAGAAATCCAAAAAACTCCATAGTCTGTCTTTTTGCTTGTGTTTCATGGATGGTTGCCTGGTGGCTGGTCCATTTAGGAGTGGAGGACTATGACTGGAGCCAGGAGGCAGGCAGCACCTGGGAGTGGTGTGCTTGGCTGAGGGACAGTAGGCAGGTCAATAGCAGGATGCTTTACCTCTGCGTCCTGGTCCCAGTGGTGAAGAGGTGTTGCCTGTGGCTTTATCCAGAGTTTGTCTTCATGCATTTTGAGTATTAGGAGGGAAATATGATCTTGGGAAGGGTTTTCCCTAGAGTTTTGAGGTAGACTGGACAAAGCCTAGCTGTGCTTTTGCGGTCCTAGGTGGTCTAGCAAAACAGCCAAAGTGTGAGGTAGAAGCTTAAATAACCTGTATGCTCTGACTTCTGGGTGTATCTCCTTCTGACCTAGCATGGGCATGTGTGTGATTCTTGCTTGTGTGCAGCACCACTCTAGTAGCCCTGTTTTTTTTTAATAACCTTCTGGCTCTTCACTAAATGCAGAGTAACAACTGTTAAAAAAGCCAACAAAACACCAAATGTCATCTGTAGCTCCACCTATAACATTCAGAGAGAAAGATTGTATTGTGTGAATGTCACAGCAACTATATCCAGAGGAGTTGGTGGTCTGTTGCTTGCAACTATCTGGATTTCCACTGGCATCTTTTAAAAAGCCACTTGCAAGCTCAATTTTGTGAAAAGACTAGTCTCTGCATGTTTTATACACATTCTAACTCACCTAGAGCTGCTTTCCTGGGTAACCCAAACGTTGCATTTAACAGGTGTAAGCAACAGTTGGCTCTGGACAACAAAGGATCTCCACTGTCCCTTTTGCACTTCAGGGTCTGCTCTCCTTATGAAGCACAATCATCCTTTCACATGCAGAGGGAAGTGGGGAGAGGACAAAGACAAGCCTGCATTGTGGAAAATAAATAGCTCCACTAAGGCTCCACAGGACACTACAAGGCACATTTTGAGGAAACCACCCTTCTTACAGCATACTAGAGAACACAATAGCTATCAGAAGCCTTTTCTCTAGCACTCACATACTCTTCCCTGGTCTCTAGCAACACTGCCACGGCCTCCACCTCCAAGTCCTGCTCCTCAGAAGCACTTGAGTATAGCTGCTGGAAAACACTGCTGAGGCTGCCTCACACCACCCTTGAAAATGGAAAGGAATCTCAGTGCAATGCTGCTGTGAGCCCTTTTGAAAGGTAGGAACACAAGCTGGTAAGGACAGAACTCAGCAAGGTACTTCTGAGGGACCAAGGTTAAGCTTCATCATCTCTGCCAAGAACAGCCATGCTTTATTCACAAAGGCATCAACAGTCTTTGCAAGTTCCTTGCAGACAAATCAAATCTGAAAAAGCTAATTATATTTAGGCTACATTTGCTACAAAATAAGTGTAATTGGGCAGGAGTTTAAGTTCCTTGAAGAAGCAGTCCCACTGATAATTTTTTTTATTTCTCACCAAAGAAAACTGTTGCAGTTTTGTCACTAGACCAACAGCAAATTTCACTCTCAGAAGTCATGACATAAGAGGTTACTCTTCCCCAGAGGCAAAGGCTCTCAGGAGGGAGGTCTTGTAGAATTTACAGGTACAACCTCAACACCACCACCATCAAGGGAACACTATCCCTTGCAAACACTGTGAGTACTTCCACCAGCAAGGAGATATGCAGAGCAGGTGATGGTCTGCAACATCAATAGTTCCAAGATGCCCAACCCAAAATTTTTGCTCACTTTCTTTTCTGGGGAAATAATCTTGACTTCCTCACTGCAGGAAGGACTCCTGAACTGGTGGGAATGAAGAAATGCAGAAGAAAGAAAGAATCAGCCTTGTGGGAGCCATGACATCTCAGAGCACAGAGCTCAACACCCACTGCGCATTCCTGAGAACAGGCCACAGAGCTCACCTGCAAACCAATCAAGAGATGAGAACATGCAGAGGGATCCCAGTTCCCTTCTACAACTGATCACCCAAAATGCAAAGGGTTTGAGTTAAGACCAATGACAGTAATGTGAAAGACACTGCAACAAAAGAAAGATGGACAATCTACAGTGAGACTCTGAGAACTTCGCAGAAGCCTAAAAAATGCTGAGGAGGAGACTGAAACGGGGATATGCACATTACTGCCTTAATGTCATCAATCCTGGGAGGGTCTAGCTCATGAAAATACCTGACGTGGAGAGTTGAAACTATTTTTTAGATATTAAGATTAACCCAAAGTCCACAAACACCTTCATTTCAAGATGCAAAAAGGAATCCTTGAAGAAAATTATTAAATCTCCATTTCTGAGACAGAATTTTTTTTTTCCTCCACTATCATAAGTCAAGAAAAAGTATGAGGGGGGGAAAGGGTATCAGAAATGAAGGTCTTAAACAACTTCAGAGAGGTGATTAACATAATCAACACTTGTTTTTAAAACCACACCTGAAGCGTAGGTGGCTTTGTACAGGTGCCTTGCTTTAGAAATCGTTTACCAAGAGTCAAACCAGAGCTCTAGAAACCTTCTGGAAAGGTGTTGTCTTACCATCAGCTGAATAATCCAATTATGTTGACTTGCGAAATGTCAGGCCTATCCCCAGCAATGCCTAATCCCCTCACCAACAAGTAGTCAGTAGACTTTAGGCAAGCCTGCTATTTCACCAGAATCAAGCTGAAGAACACTAGTCTTTAAATAGCATAGACGTGGGCAATAGAGGCTGCAGCTACCACAGGTCTCTTTGATCTGATTTTCTACAGTTGAATGCTGAGACACATTTTCTGAAATAAATGACAGCCACATGCTTCCTTTCAGCAGGCTCTCCTTGCCTTACATGGAAAACATTTCTTGTAAGACACACAGGAAGCAAAGGTTAGATCAGATTTTAGTTGTGGGATCTTTTCATGCTGTGCAATAAAAAGCCCACTGATCTCACGCTGCTTCCCCCTCTGCTGCATGCTCCTCCCCCTCATACAATGAAAGCCTCTTGGCTGAAACGTCATTTCTCATCCCTTCTCTTTAGCACATGCTTTTTAACATCCTTTTTCCTACAAAACAGCTAGCTGTGACTCCCTGCAGAAGATCCTGCAAAGGAAGAGATGCAGACAGGAAGCCTGGGGCACATGCCAAAGGATAAACTTTTGCTTTCGGACAGGTATGTGACTAGGCAAAAAAGCCCTTCACAAGCACTTCTTGCCTCAGTAACACCTGCAGGTCAAAGAAAGGCAGAAATCGGAGCCTACAAATCAGATCATGCTGTGGTAGGTGCTGTATAAACACTTAGCAAAAAAAAGAGACCACTGCTACACGGATATCATAAGCTACCATCACGTGGAGCGAAAACACCTCTTTAATCTGAGCGATCACTGCTCCAGAGATCTTACTCTCACGGCAGGTTCTTGCTATATCACACCCAAAGAAATACAGAGCTCTTTGGTCTACTGCAAACATGCAATAAAATCTGCACCACGCCTGTTGTTAATGCTTTCTTTGTTCGCTACAGTTCATTACTCACTACAGTTTAGAAGATTGAAAAGGAAATTAAAAGGTCACTCAGATACATGAGCTATTTCTGCCACAAATATGCCAATAATTTGACTCAGTAGCAAGAATCAAAGAGCAAAACTACTTGAAAACAAGTTTTCCCTCAAATTCTTATCAGTAAATATTTAACCCCCATATATATATTATTTTTTGTAGCTACAGTCACTGACATGAGCTTGATACTTACTGATTTATAAAATCAGATTTATAAAAGGACTAAAAGCTAAGACTTTTTTTTGCCAATGGCTATCCTCCTATCCAGTTTCCAGCTCTTTCCCTTTGTTTCCTTAACACTGCCTCACCTGTTTAATTTCTTTTTGATTCTTTCATAAGATTTTTTTACCACACCTCCTTGCACACATTCCAGTTCACGCTTCACACGCAAGAACGAGCCTTCCCTCTCCCACAGCTCCTTGTGTGATTTCCTCAGCTGAACTCGTTAACAATGTCTCCAGGACTTCCCACGACTGAAAAAACACCCGCCCCTGGGCAGAGAGGAATGAGTTTGCAGGGTTTTGAGGGCAGTTACTTTGTGCATTTCGCCAAGGCCCTGTGCGGCTGCAGCAGCAGCAATCCAGGGAGGCTTTGTGAGCACACCACCCCAGCAGGGCTGGGCAGGGCCCCGCTTTGCAGAGCTCCGTGCGCAGGTGAGCTGCAGACGGACAGTGGAGGCTGTGTTCCCTCATGCGAGGGATTATCAACACCCTCTAGATACCTGCAAACAACCACAACCACAAATGGGTACATAGCAATCTCCTGCTCCAGGAAAAAGAGCAAACTGTCTCCTCTCCCATGCTGGCTGGGCTTTCAGAAAGTGTGCCGGCTTTTTGGTAGGCAGAGCTGTTGGGGGAGGGGGTAGATGAGAGATGGGAATGGGGTGAGGGGGTTTTATTTTGTAATTTTTTTGTTTTAACTGTTCTCAGTTTAGCCATGCCTCTTTAAGAGACAGAACCTACACAAGAACACACCCCCTCCATGGCTGAGATCATGAGGTGCTACTGAACATATCTTTCAGAGCTTGATATTAAGCCAAAGCATTCCTGCTGCACAGAACACGGGGTGCTACAATGGCAGTGCAGGGCAAATTACTGAGAGCAGTGGGACACAGAAACACAGATTTGCTACAAAACATCTCCAGCCATTTTGAACACTGATCTTTTCCATCAGAGTTTAAAAAACCTTTTGTTTTGCTTATGCTTAAACTGTGTACATTGTAGCAGCACCTCAAAGACTGTAGTAACTCTGTAAATACCAATGAGATTATTAAAAAGAAATCTGTCTCTTCTCAATGTCTTAGAATTTATTCTGGCCTTTCCTTGCATTTTATCATCCCTAGAGCAGCTGTTCCTCTTTTGATAATGGACAAAGATGAAAACACTGCTTTGTTGCATCCTTATAACTGGGCCCAGTGGGATTCTCAGGGAACATGAGTCTGCTCCCAAACACAGCTATCAGCAGGTATCACCACTCTTGTGATTTTGTCTTCTAGTAAGAGCAATATTAAAATTTTAGAGCCATCTGTCATAACTGAACAACTCTACCATTAATCCCACCATCATCAAACAGACTCTTTCCTTCTTAGACAAAGCACTCTAGGTTTCAGTCTCCTTCACAAGCAGATGCTTAAAAGAGTTTGGTCTGTTGACTGGCTCTGCTAAGGGGCCACACTAAGTTTGGAAGTACCTGCAAGTGGCAGTATTTCGCAGTTAAAGCTGCCTACAATACAACTTTGACTCACTGAAGGTGAGAACTACAAGCCCTCACATGCTAAACACAGTGCACAAACCATCACAGGTAACTTACAGCACTAAAAAGAAAACAACAGGCCTAAGAGCACCCAGACACAAGTCTTCCAGAAAGGACTAGTGGTTTCTGAACACAGACAGGAAAGGCAGCTCCTTACTACATGCTTCTTCAATACATGATTTGAGGCAAACCCCTTGGGCCCTGAAGTAAGCACCTCCCCACTTCTATTTTTCACGAGAAAGACAGAATCTGTCCTCTAGAGACTCATGTTACCCCCACAGGAGATCACCCCATGTCACTACCACAGGCTTCCGAAGTAAAGCAAGAGATAAAGTATCAACACACTGGGCACAGGACCTGTGCTAGTGCCTCTTCTCAATATCACATTAACTAGAGAGCACAATCAACCACACACATTTTGAACTGTTCCACATTTGGTATCTGCATTCTCTCAAAAATGAAAGACAAAGATAACAATTGCTTCACATTAACCAATCTCATCACCACATCCCTTACTGAATTACAGACAATTTTTTCTTGTTAAATCATGGCAGTGTCCTCGATATTAACAGCAAATCCTCCTTCTTAATCCAGAAATCTTAAAAAAAAAAAAATCTACCACCACATTCTCCTTTGTTTGACACCCTTCTTAGTAAATATGTCCATACTGATGTGTTTATCTTTACAAAGAAAACCAGCAGGCAGGGTTCCTGAACAGGGAGTAGAAATAAATTTTGACCACAGCTAGACTTACAGAGAAAAGGGAAGAAAGGAGCTGCCTTCAACTATGCCCAGACAAGCAGCCTACAGAAGGGATCAGTCCATAACTATGCCTGTTCCAGCTGCATGTGTGAAAGAGATTTCAGGCAAGTCAGCACAGCAGTGCATGCTCAGCACTGCTCGAGGGCAACAGAACCCCCATGGCAAAGCAATGTGCCCCTTTCCACATGAGCTTTCCTAAGAATACATGAAATAGGAAGATCTGACTTATCTTCACCACTAAGGACTAAAGTTTGAGTGTTGTGTCAAGTACTCCATACCCCATGGAAACAAAAGACACAACAAAGAACAACTCTCTATGCATGCAGTCCTCAAACTCCTGCATCCAGACTGCCAAATGCCATGGTCTGTCTGGCACTCAGACTGCAGCTGACCTCCCTGTGCCTACCCTTCCATAGAGGCTCATGAGTATATAAGAAGACAACCTACACTGGCAGGGAGAACATAGAAAACAACCACTTACATGCAAAAAATATCTTCATTCTCTCACTAGAGAAACAACGCACTGGGATACAAAGTGATGCAGATTTGCAAAGAAACTGCTTTCACTAACAAAACCAAACCAAACTACCGTAAAGAAGGTGGGGTGGAACACGTTCTTATGTTGAAGAACGAAGCACAAAGGTCATAAGTAACAGTAAAACAGGAGAAGCTGTTGAGCTGAGCATACTAAACCAGGGTTTTTACCACCAATACACACATCAGATCCACTACATTTCATGCACTCCCCATCTTATTTCTATATGAACATTTAGAAAATCAAGGCAATAACCTGATACACTCAAGATAAGCAATATCACAGCCCACTACAGAGAGGACAGGAAGAAAACAAAGAGAATTTGTGTACCAAAGCAAAACACAGCAGAAGAACATCTGCTGCTTTTACCAGGAATACCATATGGCAAATATCTGAGGTAAGGAGAATGAGTTCATTCATATTTAAAAGCAAAAGTAATAGGTCATTCCTTCCAAGTTAAGAGGAAAAATGCCTATTTCCCTTTCCCTGTTACAGACACAGCATTCTTAGTCCAGATATGGCCTTCCAAGGAACTGGTACTGTCAATATTCTGCCCCAGACAGTCAAGCTCAAGGCACTTTCTGTGTCAAGATGCCAGAAAGAGGAGGATAAGAATGTTCATGTAGGAGTTTTGCTTAGTCCTAACATAAGCCTGCTTTAATCAAAGCCAAGTCAGAGCTACAACACAAAGACCAGTTTTGTCACCAGCAGATTACAGTTAACATTCTGGAGCTCTGTGGCATTTGGCAGCAGTAAGCACACTTAGCCCAATACATCTCAACCACTTTGGTGAAGCAATCTTCAGTTCCTGGAAGAGCTGCTCAGAATGCAACCAACACAGTTGGTTCCAATCAGAGCACCCAGAAACATGTCTTTCTTCAACAAATGTGAGGGCAGGAGCATGGCAGCAATGTTTCTAACATCTTGCAGAACACTTACCTGCCAGCTGAGAAACTTCTACTTCTGCAGTGCTACCCCACATATGGATCTGCCATGCAGCAAAGTTACAAGGTAAGAGGGACAATCTTAATGCATCCTCATTGTCTCTTCAGAAAACTCAAACCAGATCAATAAGGTCTTTTTCTATTTGAACAGCTGTTGGTGGGTACCATTTAGCTTTTAAAGCAGGTAAGACCCCTGACTCCAGCAAAGGCCCTCAACAGCTGCCAGGATAGAGCACACAAGTTAATTCACCTCTGTAAGAGCCCCTCCTTCCCAACAAAGTCTTGCCATATTTGCTGGTTTTTCATTCTTCCCAAGCCTGAATCCACACTTGCTCTCTGGAATTCAAGTATTCAGTCTGTCAATTGAGTTTTCGTTGCAAGAGACAGATAGCAAAAAGGATTAGAAGGAATTTGCAGCAGTGCCGAGCAGTCTAAGCCACAAAAAGAACACGGTATAGAAGTCTAGTCTGACAATCAAGTGCCAGGAGTAAATAAAATGAAAAATGACAGGCCAGATTAACTAGTGCCAGTATACTTCCCAGATTCATTCACATCACATATCCCAGCCTCCCCTCTCCACCTCTTTAAAACACTCCAGTGTGAATTCTGAGTATATTATTGCCCTGACCCATACATCTCATTTTGTATTTGCTCTCTGCCTACAGAAGGGAATTCAGGTAGAAAGCCAGAGATTAATATTCTTACATGTAGAGCAATCCATAAGTGTCTCCAGCAGAGCCAAGCATTTGCTTAGAGGAAGAAAAAAAGGCAGCCACCTGGTGTATAGCTCCTATGTGGGGCTCAAGTCCACTGCTGAGACAGGAGGCTTCTTCAGCCTCCTCCCAAGCAGTGGGTGGAAAAAGCAATGCACCACAGAAGAAATGTAGACAGCAAGGGTCTGGCTTAAAAGCCCCACAGTCAGAAAGTGCCAAAGGCAAAAGGAGATGATGTATCAGAATTTTAGCTGCTGCTAGGATAAGTATTTACTGAGAGAGTTGTCTAGAAGACTCATCTTTTGACCAGGAGTTTTATGCTTATGAAAGCCAGTTTTTGATGAGTTTGTAAAATAAAGTGTCATTTTCTCACATGTTTTGCCTTCATCATTTACTGATGATCCTGCTATAAAAGAATACATTTCACAGCAAAGTGCAGCAGAAACAGTGCACCTGTGTGGTATAGAAATCTAAGGAAGCTGAAAGCTGGATGCAGGCTTCTGAATCTAAAGCCTTCTGCAACCCAGGCTTCTGCAGGCAGTAAAGAAAATGTTATTTTTATGTAAGTCACCAGAAGTTACTAACAATCAATTTGTAGCAAGATCTGTAGTCTCCATTTCTTCCAACTGAGAAGGAAGAAAAACTGCCTATAAAAGCGTCACATAATTAAATGCCTTTTTAGACAAAGGGCAATCAATAGTCTGGGAAATCAGAAAGGTTGTAGCACAGTTTTAAGCAAGCCAAAGGCTACAGGGAGAGGTTAAATATGGACTTCCATAACAAATATTCCTAGGATTTTTGTTTTGTTTTTTTTTTGTCTAGTATCATCCTCTGCTTGTGGCTAACAGCAGACAAACCATAGCAGACTTGTTACAGTTTCCAGAAAAGGCAGATTTTGTGGAGACAACTGAAATCCACTGTTTTCCTGTGTGAAACTTGGGATAGCCCATCTATTTAGGATCACCTGAAACCAGAGCTGGACAGTCATCCCTTTGCATGTGGAAGCCTAAGAAGAAATGGTCAGAGCATATCAGCAGTTGTGTGTGTCACCTCAACAGAAGCACACATGACTGCAGAAAATGACAGTGGCTAAAGTTACTCTTCTCATGGCACCTGCCCTCTGCCAAGGATAAGGAGGTCAAGGGAACAAAACACAACAGACAAAAGACTTCTACATTATCTTTTCCCAAGTCTGTCCTCAGTTCTGTAGTGCCAACATTAAACTTCATTACAAGAGCCATGATTACTTCTACCTTATAAGCCAAGCTTTGCCTCAAAAGTCTCACTTTGGTCTGTGTATTTGTCACCTATCCAATAATTTAAGGATTTTTCCCCCCTGCAAATTAAAAGAAGCTTCAGGTATAAGCAATGCCTCCCAGCTGCTCTGCCAAGGTCTGAACTTTAGATACAGGACAGCTTGGTTGCTCATCACCTCATGTAGCACAGAGAAGAAAAGCAGCAGCATAGCCAAGCCTTCAAATTTGGAAGGACAAGATGTATTCCGTGGGATATCAAAATAACCACACCTATGTCAATGAGTACACTACGATCCAAAAAGTAAAGGTAACATTTCACTCTCCAAACTTTTTCATACTCTTACATGAACAAATTTAGAGAAACTTCTGCAAAGATAGCAATTTCCAGTTGACCAGGTCCCTTTTACCTAGTCTGCTCATGAGGCATTAAGAAACCCCAGAGGAATAGGATTTTTGTTTTTGGAACACCAAATATTTCAGCTTTCCTGCCCAGTGAAGTCTGGTGAGGAAGCACTCCTGTTTGATGCAAAAGGAAGAAAGGTCTAGGTCAGACCTACTCTAGAAAGAAATCAGCAGCAGCACTAAATGCCTTTCCTCCCTGCAGCTGCCCATGCCCTGCACACCTACAAGGTCACCTCCTCCCCATGTGCCAGGTGTGGCTGGCACAACCCTACACCAGCAGCTGAAAGCTTGGCAACCTTACAGCCCTACACACTGGGAAAACCACAACATAATGAAGTCATACACAGGCATGCAGCAGTACAAGGTATGCAGCAGCCACACGTTACACCCTATTACACTGGAAACAGCCATTAATTGTGGAAGCATGTAATTTTTACTCAATGAGCTTTTGCTTATGTACTTCAGCTATTTTAGCTCTTCTTGCAGAAGACATCAAATAAGCTCATCCATTGCTCCAGTTACCTATAGAACAGACAAGTTATCCAAGTGCAAGGCTCACCACAGCAATGTCTTCATCACAGAAAGGCCAAGAAGAATGAATGGGACTTAAGCTTTTAATACCAATAAAAAGCAAACTGGAGCTGTTAGGATTAAATTTACCTAAAACTTATTTTGCCTAAACACAGCCTAAAGGCAAAAACCTATGGCCAAATGATAATTCTTCTCACAGGAAGCTAATGAACATGACTGCATTCCAGGAAGTAGCTCCTGGACACCAGGAGACTGGTAGATTTTTGCAAGGTTTGTCTTCCCTAATGTATTCATATCACCAGCATCTTAAGAGTAATGTCACATAAAAGAAGCAGGCTATTTCAGCTTTAGTTAGTTACATTTTCATGTGCCTTTTTCCCCCCTTACCTTCCTCCATCGCGTGTTACTGGCCTTTGACTGGGATTTGTGTTCTCACTTGGGAGCACTGCCTAGCACACTGTAGATTACACCTTGATTGCAGACAGATATATACTGAAGAAGCTGATCTACCCTCAAAAATTGCACACTTATAGGTGTGCAAAAAATCCACACGTGATCAAAACAAGCTCATCTAATTTACCTGCCATTTCCTGCAGATGCTTTGAAAGGCAGGAAGCTTGCAGAGAAGCCAGGTAGCACCTACACAACATTCATGGCACTATACAAAACTTGCATTAATACTGCCTGCACTAATCAACTTTCCTAACCTCATGGCTATTTTTCCTGAGACACCAACAGAGCCTCAGCCTCCAGAGTATCAGTCTCTGTTCACACAGGCAGTGCAAGTCAAATACCTTTCTCAGTATCCAATTCCCGGCTAGCAAGCACAGCGTCACACTCCTCAAGGCGTTCCACACACTCTGGGTGCAACATCCTTGTTTTACTTCCCTTAGCCAAAACGGGAGAAAATTTCTGCAAGTCTTTCCAACATCAGGTGAGGGTATAACAGCAATCACCTTCATGGTGAAACTTTGAAGTAACTCTACTGAACTCATAATCCCAGTATACTAAAGTATTAAGCCAGTTTCAAGAAACCTTCTTCAAATATCTCATTGTCCTCCTGAACCTCACCTACATTCAAAAACATTTTTTTTCAATTTGAAATACAAGCTGCCTTCTACACTTAGAGGGAATTCTACCATTATCACGTATAACATTTTTGGCTCCATAGCCAAGAAGAAGTCAAAGACAAGAAAGACTAAAGTAATTGTGAGTCCTAGAGGAAAAAACATGTAGATAAAATTTACTGATTTTACACTTAATATTGATCTTTGTGGCATGGAAGAAAAAAAAACCACCTCTGTTAGTGTATCCATTCTATAAAATTCACCACTTATGGGGATTAAACAAATTGAACAGTCCGTTTGAGCTGCTGAAAGGGAAGAAAGTGTTGCCTTTAACTTCTCTAATCACCTTGACAGTGCCTGGCTGTATCTTCACTGAGTGCAGGATATACTTGTTAAGACACAGCACTGTGTTTTCTAAGCTGAATAATACCTCCTAACAGCTCCAAGTACTTCTTTAAATAGAAAGAGGGTGCAAAATTTCCCTGTGTACTGGGAGCCTGTTAAACAAATGGTATAAAAACCCCCAAATCAATGTATGCTTGACACAGAAGGAATCAGTTATGCAGCAATTAAATGCACAATGCAAGGGGACTATAAAACACCAGCTTGCCTTAGCAAGTATGGTTGCTTGACACCAAGTACATCAGACAATAAAAATAAATCTTATCACGTCTCAAATTCAGCAAGGCTTGTCTGGAACAATGCCTGGAAAGCCTGCTGCATGTGCATCACTCTGTAAGATGCCCAGCTGGAGATGGTAAACACTGGGCACAGGTACCCATGTCAACCAAGTCAACAGAGGTCAACTTACTTTGTTTCAAATCACAAAAGATGAGTAGGATGTTGAAAAGCAATAGAATATGAATAACTAAGTACGGGGCACCCATTTGCAGGAAATGCCCTGCATAAGCAAATCAAGGGTAAAGAAAAGATAAAACCAACACCACATAGATCTTCCAGATTTTATTTTCAGGTTGTAAAAGCAATCACTCTGAAAATGAGCATTTCCTGGGATTTAACAATTGTTGGGCTAATAGCACTAGGCGATGGCAGTTACACCTAGCCCATAATTTTACCCACATTAAATGTACCATATCAGGTAGTGATGTCCCTTCAGGATATTATCAACAGAATCAACCTTAAAAAAACAACACTGTTCAGAAGTGCTAATAAGCCCCTTCCCACAGCTAATGTTTCCATGCAGGTTTGCATCAAGGAGCCAGAATGGATTACTTTGAAATGTACACCCTGCATCTGTGCATAGTCACTGGCAGAAAGCACTTCAAGTCATTCTCCTCAGTTGAGCATCTTCTGATGGAGCCTTTATCCCTCTGCCCCATTACCTCTTCACACATGTTTTTGGGCTCAGCTTATCTAGATATTCTATGTCTACATAGGCAAAAATTGTGCAGTTTGCAAAGAAATGAGATTTTTACGTCATCACTGCAGGACTGCTCCAATTTTGCATTAGGGAAAAACACTCCACAAAAACGAAACATTAGGGCATTGCACCAATATGCTCATGCTAGCTGCACACATACACGGTCTCTTCTTCTAGGGAAGATCTTTGACTTGTCCAAATCCTTCCCATCCCTCTGTTCTGTACTGATACCAAAAAGGGTCTCAAACCACCCTGTGGAAGGAACAGCCCCTAGTGAAAGACTGCAAACTCCCTTACAAACTCAGCAGAAGGCCAGCCCTAGCCAGACCCAGGACAGCTAATCCATGGAGGATTGCCACCATCGATCCTCAGAGAGCCCACTATCACTAACAGCACTGCTATATTAGCAGACCTGCTTTTAGAAGCACAAGGATGAGCTTCTCATCAGCTTCTTACTGCCAAGGAAAGGCTAAAGAGGCTAACTCCGAACACTTCTTCCCTCCTCTTCTGGATCTGCATGACATTTTTTAACAGCTCTATCTGATACAAGCATTTCACATGAGACATAACCATATTTTCACCACCATCCTTTCCCCACTGTCACTAGTAAGATGTGGTGAAGAGGCACTATTTTTTGTGTTACATCATAGGCAGAGTCATATTTCACTATAAACTTAGGTTTCAATCTTATCTCTGATGCTGTGCAGATTATGTTTAGGCTGAGAGCAGATTACTGGTGTAAATCAAAACATTATCTAGGTTGCACACACATCCGCTATAGAAAACTTACAGAGCTCTTTGGACTAGGGATCAGAAGCTAGCCTCTTAAGGAATCCTTAAAAGCATCTGAGAAACAACATCTGTTTGTTTTGGCCAAGAAGAGACAGAATGAAAAATACCTTATAAATTTCAGTTACATGTCCCAACATGTAGCAAAAGATGCCACTGCATTCAATCCAATGTATCTCGCATCAACAAAGAGTTGGGTTTTTTACTTAATGATTCAAAAAATAAACACACACACACAGCCACCAAGATATCTATTACACTGAAGTGTACAAGTACCACCCAGGAGCATCCAAAAAAATCTCACAATATTTAAGTAAACATTCCTAACGAGGCCTTCTTAAAACTCAAAACTTTGCTCTCAAGGTAGCAGTTACAGAAAACAAAGGACATCAGGGAGGCAAAGGAAAAAGAGAGGTAGCAAAGGAGCTTAATGCCTTATCAATGCTAAAGGGTTCTGAGGGGAAGAGGGCATAGACAGAAGAATTATCCCTATCTTGATTAGCATCAGAACAAAGGCTCACATTAGTTTGCCTGCACTAGGACTCCCCTAGAGCACTGGATAATAACCCTGTTGAAAGCATTAAGAGATTTCCTCCCCACTTCACCCCCTTGCAATCTACACTCCTTCTCTAAAGGGGGATAAAAGGATGAGGTCCAAATAACAGCTTTATGTTTAATTCTCTGAAAGACGTATCTGGGCAGCTTTTTACAACTGAGACATCAAATATACAATACACAAGTAAGATTCTTCTGTGACAGGTTCTCAAAGGTAACATTTGGGAGCAGGTAGGGGAAAAATCAAATCAAAACAAAATTTTTTGTTCAAGAGAAAAGGTCAGATAGCACAGGTGACTTATCATGCATGCTTAACTCTGGAAGGCAGGAAGGACTTCAGTAGTTTCTACAGCAAAACCAGGGAGTGGTAAGGGAGCGAAGAATAAAAGGAAAAAACACAGTCTGTGGTATCTGAACACCACAAAAACCAGGTTAACAGAGGTGTCAAGAAAAATGCTAAGGCATGGCTACAAAGAAGTCACAACCTAAGAACATTTTAGAATACTTCGTGTCCCAAAAGCTAGAGATGCTAACACCAGTAGCTGTCTCACTGCAGGATGAGAACATGGAAGGCAGCACATTTTGCCTTCAGTTTACAGAGGAGTCATGGCATTTGGACAAAATGCAGGTTTTAAAAGCAAAAACTCAGGAGAAACAAAGTAACAGCATTACCTTTCACCTTACCTGGTATTGACACAGGCTGGCATACACTTGTCAAGTTAGCAAGATGAAACTGACGGTTCAATGAGGATAGGTTAATTCACACACCTAGAACTGCACAAAAAAAAGTAGATATTAGCCATGTAAGTACTAAGAATAGCACTCTGTCACATAAAAGAGCAGGAGGCTTGAGGGGCAGAAGTAGCTCTATGTTTTTAGGACACAGGCACACATCTATGCTTCAGACGCAAACATTACTCACAAAATTCAGATCTGGGTCTGAGATATACTGCACAAGTTACTCAAAATCAAAGAATATGCAAACTATCCTCACACATTCCATTTAAAAATCTCAAGGATAAGAAAAGAACGGTTTCAAGTGTAGCAAAGTGTTACCAAAAACATTTTTCAGCAGCACTCAAGTTTGCTTGATAGGGTTTTTTTCAGCAGCACAGAAACTTCCTAAAAGTTACCCAAAATACATATATTGAAACTGCATCAAGTCCAGCCATCAGATACACATATGCACTTTCAGTGATTGCAAATACTGCATACTTCCCAGGTAAGCATAGGAAAAATTTATTTCTACAGTGCCAAAATAAAAAGGGTGTATACGGTCTCATCACCGTATACACCCTTTTTATTCAGCATTACTACTAAAAATTCCAGTATTTAAAAAGATGGTTATTAATAAGGCAACCTTCTCCACTTTGCAAAGTACAACCACAAACTGAGAACTCGGAAAACTGGTCATCCGAGTGAGAGCAAAAGCCATGCAGCTGAAAGGAATTTTTGTCTAGTCTGCTTAAAGATTTCCTTTGTTGCTAAACATTTCATTGTCACATTTAAATGTCAGCTTTTTAAGTCAAAGAAGTGTGCAAGCCCTGCAAAACAGGAAACCATAAACAGACTTGAGATGAAGGTTCTCACAGCTAATGAAATGAAAAGTAAACCTAGCAAACTTCTCTTCACATCTCTGATATGCTTACAAAAAGACACAAACCCTGATCTTACAACCTTGCTCCCAATACCCATGAAATTATTTTTGATTAATCTCTTAGTAAGTTTGTATGGTTTTGTAGTCTCCTTATATACCAGGGCAAAGCTTGCAATGATCTCCAGCACTTTTGTTGCACATCACAGAATGAGGCCGCAGCACTTCAGGATCACACGGCTCTTTGCAATAGTGCTTTGGCTTATAAAGACATACTGCTTGATTTTCCTAAGGGGAAAACAGGACCCTCCCTTTCCTGAAGCAAGCAGCATGCCCTTTTTGGACTTTGAAAAGGAGTGAGGGGCCCTCAGAGAGAAGCTGGCTTTAAAGCTTTCAGGATGATCGCACATATGGCCACTGGCTCGCCAGTGGCATATGCGGCAGCAGATGGAAAAGTGAAGCTTTCATACCCTCTGAGCAATGCTCTGCAATTTTGACACTTCTCTTGAAAAGCAGATATGTCAATCACCCTCCCAGGCTGGTGTTTTGGCACAGAAGAGATTCTCCTCAGTCTGAGCACCAACACCAAAGGATAACCTATACAGGGTATTTGCAAGGCAGTTTCTGTCTTAGATTTCAAATATAATGAATGCATACACAGCAGAGAATGATAAATTACTGTTGTCTTCACTGCACATCAGCTGGCTTTCAGCTCATTAGAGGGCAACACATACCCAGTATGCATTCTTTCCTTTTAAGGAGGCGTGGGGGGAGGTGTTTTAATTAACATTAGAGCACCTTACTAGGTCTAACAAATAAAATGCCTTTTCAGAGTAGTCAGCACAAATGGGCTCCAATACCCAAAGGCGATTCTGTCACATCCCCCAGTAAAACTGTATTAGCGTGGACTGCTCTAATATAGTGTCCTTGAACACTTTTAAGAAGTTATTTACAGAGAAAAGAAAATCCAAAGAGCCTAAATAGGTCAAAGACATTCAAACATTTCATTAATCTATAGATTTAGCACTATACATACAAACTACAGTTCCTTTAAAAGCAAGCAGCCTTTAACAGCTACTGTTAGAAATCACATTACAAGCCTAGCTATTTAAAGATCTGCATTTTTATATAAACTAAGAACATAATTCTCAAGCTCACCTACAGAAATTGAGGGGTTGGGAAGGGTGTTGTTTGGTTTGCTTAGTCATTTTTTAAAGACTGATTTATCAGCAGGGTTTCCCTCTTAAAACTTATGTACCCCTAAAAGTCCTGCAAAAAGAGATCCAATATACCAACATAACTTCTTTTCTATCTTTATTCCCAAACAAGCTGCAAACTTGGTTTTGATAAGAAATTCTTGCAATTCCCACTCATTTTATTACAAAATCCCATTAAATCAATGCAAGGAAAAAACAGGAACAGCAGTGAAGAACAGCATTATTATAAACTGTGAGGAAAATTAGTTGAGGAAAAATTTAAATAACTTTGAAGTTTTCCAAATGGTCCTGGCACTTCTGAAGTGTAAGCTAAAGGAGCTATGAACAGAGACATGGTATTGAAGCTCGTTCACTTCTGAGCATGAGGTTAAAATGCTGCACATTTCAGCCCTGCAAAGTTCAATTGCCTACAAGGAATTTACTCCTATGGCAAATGTACACTGTAAGAATGAAAGCCATTCTATTCTATAGCACAAATATGATGTGGTGTTTTATTTACCACATAAAAAGTGATTTCAGTGGCCAATTTCCCTCGACTCTGCTGAAGCAGCTCCAAAAGCTGTACTTTGCCTTGTTAAAAGGTTACCACAGCAGTGATGACCAACCCATTCCACTCAACACTCACTTATACCAGGAAGCCAATTTACTGCTGGTGGGCTGGTTGCCAGGAGAGCAGTTCCCCTCAGGGAATCACCAGAGTGACATGAGACACATAGATCCTTTGTGCTGCAGAGAAAGTTCTCCATGTACACTCCACTTTTGGAGCCTGCCCACTGTCCAACACACAGGGAAAGACAGAAGCTGGGAGGACAACTGAGACAGTGGGAAAGAAGTAGGGGTTTTACACCTCCTGGTCCTGCAGCTCTTCAATGTGAGCTTCCTCAAAAAACTGTCTTGAATTACCACACACCAATATTTCAAATAAATAAATAAGCAAGCAAACAACAGGCCAGGCTTTCACTGGTCTCTTATTAGCATCACTATGCTTAGTCTGGAAACAGAATTTGCAGACTGCATCATGCAGTAAGCCACGTGAGAGCACTAAGCTTCCTGTGAGAGGTAGTAGCTGCCAGTGCTCAGTAACAAAACAGGCAGCATATGAATGAGAGATGAAAACTTTTTCTGGTATGTACAAAAAGGCTCACTTCCTGACATTTATAGGAAGTATTTCTACTGATTAAACTTAAAATCAATTTTTGCAGCTGCATAAACAAGACTTCTAGCGGAGGCAGGGAAAACATTGTCTGTATAACTACAGACCAGCAAAGCCAGATGAATTACACAGATGGGCTTAAAAAGATGGAGTGCTTCACTGAAGTCATCTACCTGCTCCTGACTACTCCACTGTGCTGCAGGTTAAATTGTTACATCTGAAATAATTCTATTTGTACCCAGAGTAACTTAATGACAAGACATTAAACATGTAGGATGCATTTCTAAGGACATGACACTTGTCATGACAACTAGATAAATGTAATTACAGATTACTGTATTTTGGCAAAAGAAATCTACTGTAAGTAATACCACAATACTTTTGCTATATATGGTTAAAATTCTTCCCTGTTCTAGGAAATGCCTTCATGTTTCTATTTACGTATTCCTAAAGCAGAATTCAATCCCTGCTGCCTCTCTCCCCTCCTTCCCAGTATTTCAGGCAAACAGGTTGTGGGACCAACCCTGCCAGTGAAAGATGCCTCTCCCAGCTAAGCCTGATCAGCTGGGATCAGCTGGTTACAGCAGCCAACAAGTGGCTCAGAGGGCAGAGGAGCTGCAGGGAGTCCCTGTGCCAAGCAGAGTGCACAAAAGGACACAGTCCAGGAAACTCTGGAGCAAGGCTTCCAAGCTACTGTCCTTTCATGCAGTTACTTGTATATAATGGGCTTCTCTGGAAGTATCTCAGGCAAGCAAAAAGAGGTGCAACTTTCAAAAGGGGAAAAAAAAAATACAACAGCAGTGGCCTGACACAGACCCCGAGTGCAGCATCCAACCTTCCTGGACCGACAGAAGCCAGCAACTTACATCTGCTTGCTCACAAAAGCAGAACAAGCAAGAGGTGTGTTTGGGCTGTACAGCAGTAGATGGCTGTGGTGTGAGCAAGTAGCGATAAAAAGCAGAAGTGACACAACAGGAGCAGTCACAGAAACCCAAATCTACGGTTATAATGTTGCACAGCTGAGGTTAAGATCACGGCAGGCTGCTCTTACTGAGAGCTGTAACAATTTTCGAGGCAGGAGCAAAATAGCAGAAAACCACGACCTCAAGACAGAACAAATTGCGTCAAAACCACTACACTCCAGGCAGGACCCGCATTTAGTGACTTCAGTTACCATTACTTGCTGACTGCCCAGGCAGCTGGGCTCAAGCAGCCATTTCAGCCCACCTTCACCCGCTGCACTAAATATAAACTGCTGATAACTGTGTGCAAACCGTTTCAGCAGAGACAGGGAGCACTGCACAACTCAAGGACGCTGGGTCCTCCTCAGAGGCTATAGGTGGTCAATTTGCATGACAAGCAGAAAGAGAACTAAAGTCTCTGCTACACTTGTGGCTGGGAAATTTCTGCCTCGAGATCAGTACTTTCCCAGACGTACACTTCAGAGTCATCTGCCTTTAAAGAGGATATGAGGGCACCTGGGTTTTGACAATAACTTGTCTAAGAGGAGGTTATGGCTCCCTAATCAGGTGCTACTTTGCTCTACAATGACCTTCAGTTTTCAAGTCTAGTTAGAGTAGATGCCGATCTTTTAAGCACATCCTTCACCCAGTGTCCCTTAAAGAAACATACTTTCCCACTTTCAGATGGTACTGTCTTTTCTAGTGGTCCATAAAACACTCATTTAAATAACAGAACAAGCCAAGGTAAGAGGGAAGATGAAACTGCAAACAAGAAAAAGAAAAGTTAATTTTTTCTCCAAGTTTTGCTTAGAGAATTACTATCAGAAACAACATGAAAGTTACAAAGAGAGAAGTATGATCTGTAACGCTGCCAGTGCCACAACTGGCCGCCAGATTACACTACTAGAAAGAATTATTCTCTCTGCATCAAAATACACCCCCAAAAACAGCATGTCATGAACAGAAGAAAAGGAGGCAGATTTGTAAAGAGATTTATGGCAGACACCTGAAGAGGAGGTGGATGAAATCAACGATCAACTACAGACACCAGAGAGAGCACCGATCCTTAGCACACTGGCATTTAATATGTAAATTCCTTCTCTGCTTAGGTGTTTTGCCTCCCTTTGATGTATGCAGACAAGTCCAAACTAGAGATGAGAACTGGGAGAGTTCCCTTTCTCCATTATCTCAAGTTTTTTTCTTGTCTAAGCAACAGTTAGGTGCTCTAACTATATCACTTTTGTATCTGTTTGGAGGGGGAAAAAAAAAAACAACACTAAAAAGAGAAGTATAACAAACAGTATTAAAGGAGAGAGTCAATGTTTTCCCAGCTCTGATGCAGATGTAAGCAGCAACCCGGTGCCTGACAGCTATAGCGCAGCCTAGGAGAAAAGAAAGACAAGCTGAACAACAGAGGACAGTACAGATACTCTGGAAAAGATCCAGATGTCTTGAGCTTAGTCCTACTGCATGAAAAATTAAAGACGTTAAAACCTCCTCTTAAGAACTTTTCTTCCCATTGTTCTGACCACGACTCTTTTGAACAAGCTGCATTGCTCCAGAAACCTCAGGAACTACGGTGACAATAGATTCCTGCCAAGAGAAGCACCATTACATAATAGCTTTTATGGGAACACGCACAAAAAGCCACTAGGAAGTGCAAACAGACAAGTGCAAGATCCTCTCTGCCCATCGGCTCAGTTTAGCTCTTGACTACTTCAGGATATTTTTAATTCATATATTTACTTCCTCTCAACAAAATCCGTGTTACCGTAACTATACTGAGATCACGTCCATTTCCACACAATAATGTAACCCCCTGGAGAATACGCCCACTTAAAACTACTGTATTTGCATTAATCTGTTCAAAAGAATGCTACAAAGATGAAAAACTGTGTCACTATTTCCATTAGTATATTAGAAATAAGAACATATTATGGTATTTTTTCATCCTTTACCCAATTTTAAGAATACTTACAACAATTATTGCTTGTCAGTTCTGAGAAGCCTAGCATAGCTATTTTTGAGTTCCAGGTCCTCTACAGGGGATTTACCATAGATTTGTTACACGCACACGTAGAGGCTCAGCCTTAAGCACTGCACACGTGTAAAGGCAGCTGCTAGGGAAGCTCTGACCTCTGGCAGTGTTAAGGTACCATAAAGAAGAAAGCAAAAATGAAAACCTAACAAACACAAAGTTTCTCACGTTGAATTGTCCGCAGCAGTGCTTGCACTACCACCTTCATCTCAGGCACCACTTTCCCTGTGTCTCCCCACGCACCCAAAAGCTCTACGAAAGGAAAAAGAGAAGACAGCGGTGAACGCTTATCCGCTGCTACTCAGGGGTATTAAATCCTAGAGATTCGTCCCGCACCAAGCGAATCCTCACGCCCGAACACACACATACACACACACTTTAAGACCGCTGACCTCAGAGAAAGCCCGGCTCTGCCGTCACCACCGACCACCCGCCGCTGTGACACGAGGGAGCCGCAGGTACCACAGGTGACATTATGTAAGGGAGGCGGCCGGGCAGCCGGGCGGGGAAGGGCTCCCGCCGCAGCCCCGAGCACCGCCAGCTCCGTGCGGGGCTGCGGCCGGGCAGGGCTCCCCTCGCTCCCCGCGGGGGCCACCCGGGGGAGCGACGCCGACACCTTCCGGCTCCCGGCCCCGCCGCCCGGCCCCCGCCCAGCACACGCTCCCCGCTCCCCGGCGGCGGGCCCGGCTCCGCGCCCCGCCGCAACCAACCCCCCTACCCCTGCCCCCGCCCCGCGCCCCGGCGGCCCCTGGGCTGCGCGCCCTCCCCCCGCGGCGGCAACGGCGGCGGCGGGTGCTCACCGGGCGGGCGGCTCGGCGGGCGGGCTGGGGGCGGCGGTGCCGCTGGCGCTGCAGGTCGGCGGCCGCGCGCCCCGGCCGCCCCGGCGTCTCGCCCGCCCAACGCCCCGGCCGCCGCCGCGCGCCAGGCCCCGCCCCGCCCCGCCGGGCCCAGCTCGCGGGGCGGGGCGGGGCCGCCCTTAAAGGAGCCGCGCGAAGGGGCGCGGCCGGAGGGGGGCGCTGCGGCGCGGCCCGCGGGGGGCGGAGCGCGGCTCGGGACCGGCAGCCGCCGCCGCTGAGGGACGGGGCGGGGCGGGGCGGGGCCGGGCGGAGCACAGCCCCGCCGCATCCAGCCACGGCTGCTGTTGGAAGCCGCCGGGAGCGCTGCGAGCCTCCTCGCCTCTCCGCGGGGCGGCGTGCGGCTGCACGGACACGTGGCGCTCGCTCTCGGCCCGGCACCGGGGCACAGCGGCTGTGAGCGGAGCAGGAGCGGCCCCGCAGCGGCAGGGGAGAGCGGTATTGCATAGCCCTGGCCGTGTCCTTGCGCTGCCAGCCCCTTCTCGCCGGGCCGCGGGGGCAGCGCACGGGTGCCCCTTGCCTCTGTCGCGGCTGCGGAGCCACTGCAGAGCTCGGGCAGTGCAGAGACTCAGCCATGGGCACGCTACTGCCAACTTGCCACAACGGCACGGAAGCCACGCCAATGCTCTTGCAGCAGGCACACTCCTGCCAGCCCGTTCCTTGCCCTGTCCCACCAGCCCACCTACTGTCTGCACCCTTCGTCACTCCGCTGGGGACAGCCTGTGGTAGCACAAGCCACAGCGGGGTGCGTCCTGCTGTGCAGCACCAGCAGAGCCAGAGTGCTGGCTGAAGGGTCCAAGGCTGGGCTGTTGCAGGAGGGCTCACAGGGGTTTAGTGCACACAGGTGCAGAGGGATGCTTACGCCTTCTTGCCACCTCCTCTCTCTTCATCTGCTTTTTACAGCCTCTCCGTAAAAAGATGAAGACAACACTCCTGTATCCAAAAGTGCCTTCAGGGAATCAAGGAAGGATTCCTTGCTTTGCTTTGCTTTCTATTGCTTGAATTAAGACCTGCCTTCTATGGATCTGCTACATTATTCATATTCCACTGTGGAGAGTGAGCTGTTCTCCCTCTTATATACGGAAGGAACCATATGTAGTTCTACTGAAAAGGTGAAGGGAAGTTTACCTATTTTTCTGCAATAGTACAGTGATCATTCATAGTAAAAGCCATAATAGGTTATAGCTTACCAATGGCTTACCATCATTTCATCAGATGTAGGAGATGAATATGATACATCACAAAACATTCCCTATAAATACTCCCCTTGTAAGCACTTCAATACCAAAAAGCAGGAAAAAACTACATCATCATCCGGAAAACATGCCTAAAGGCAGGAAGGAAGAGTGGGAGCTAGAGCTGCACACAAACCTGCTGATTCACACAGCTGTTCTTTTTGTGAAATCTCAGATGCAAAGGTAGAAGGCACGGAGTGAAAATATTGGCCTGTGTTTTGCTGTGCTTTGATCAATTAGTGCAGCTGTCCTGGTCCTGAAGGAAAAGTTCAGAAACTTTTGTACTTCTGAAATAAAAGAGCTATGAGGAGGCTGCCACAGTACTCCCTCTGCTCATGGCATTAATGCACAGAGAAAGATGCAATTCCTGGCAAATTCTCACTAAAATGACCTCTCACTAGGGGCTGATTCATCACATTTTTGGCTTCAACCAGTTCAACTTTTTAAAACATTTAGAGTTCCTTATATTTCCGTGCATACTTTGTTTCCGTAATTTTCATTCGTACATATTTCTCTTTATAACTGTATCAAGCCATAATAAAAACCACTATATTCCTGCTTTGAGGCCTCAGATACACTAATTTGGCTGCACTTATATTTTTTGTTTAGCGTGGAATCACAGAAATCAGCATTTACAGACCATCTTAAATGTCCAAAGTATCACACAGACATTAACTAATGCCCTTTACATTGGGTTTGCCATACTGCATCAGACCACCAGCCAGTCTAATCCAACATCCTGTTATCAGCAATAGCCAACTGCCAATACTTCAGAGGAAGTAAATGCCATCAACTACCCCCAAAACAGTTACAGCACTCTTCCAGGCAAACGCCTGTGACTAACTGGTTCCAGTCTTTTCAGGCTCCAGGTTCTAGAGCAGGAGGTGGAACATTTTCTCTTTATTACATGTATCACTAAAAGAAAGGTCAGGAGCTGCCACCATCAGAGCACCTCTCCCTAGGGCACAAAGCTTATGGTCTCAACCCAGGTATTTTGGCATAATTTTCCTAATGTTTGCTTTCAGCTTACTTGAATGCAGATGAAAATAAATAATTCATTGAAACATTTATTTTTCAGTAATAGAAATTTTAAAGCATAAAAGCTGCCAAACTCTACTAGAAGGTCAAAGCATGCTTATTTTGTGTGGCCCCATCTGATTAAACAATTAATTTCTTGTCCAATGGTTAAGGATGTTGCTTTTACTCCACAGAAGGAGTTTTACTATCATGTAAGTCTTAGTCACTCAATACACTGCTTTCTGGCAGAGACACCAATGGGATTTGGTCAGAAGCACAGGGCTGGGGAAAAGGGCAGCCCATACATGGGGGCAGTGAGACACCCCACACCAATCTTGCCCTGGTTTTTTGGCAAACCTGCAGCAGTGGGATGGCAATGGAAGCTGGGCTGGAGAGAACACGTTTTACAATAATATAAAACATCTCTTATAGTGATGCAAATGCACACTGTTCTGCAAGCCTCGACAGACCCCACAGGGACTGTTGGTGCCCTCTGGATCCAGACCTGCCACTGGATTAATCAGATAAAAGAAACATATTTTTAATCCCAGACTTGAAATTTGTATCCTGCCATTCAAACTGCCAAAAGCCTTTCACAACCCTGTGAAAACAAATGGTGCTTCTTACCCTCCTGCACACATCTGCCCATTCCTTCCCTCCCGTGGTGGACTTCTGTAATAGGTTGATGCTGGCTGGATTCCTGGCACCCACCAAAGCTCCTCTATCACTCCCGTCTGCAGCTGGACAGGAGAGAGAAAATTTAACAAAGAGTTGCAAAAAGGATCAGGAGAGATCACTCATCAAATACCATCATGAAAAAAAACAGGATAGAATTAGAGACATTAATTGAATTTATTAGTAAAAAAATTAGAGCAGGATAATAAGAAGTAAAATAAAACCTTTGAAACACCTTCCCTCCACCCCTCTCTCCTTCCTGAGCTCTACTTCCTCCCCCAGCAGCGCAGGAAGACAGGGAATGGAGGTTATGGTCAATTCATCACCCATGGCTTCTCACACTGCTCAGGGAGAAGAGTCTTTCCCCTGTTCCACTGTGGGTCCCTCCCACAGGAGACAGTTCTCCATGAACTTCTCCAACCTGGCTCCATCTCACAAGCAACAGCTCTCTGCAAACTGCTGCAACCTGAGTCCATCCCACAGGCAAGTCATGCTCAAACTGCTGCAGTGTGGGTCACTCTTCCACAGGATGCACTCCTCCAAGGACAGGCATTTACCACCATTTCTAACTGGTGGTTGTCCTTGATCAGAGGCACATCCGTCTATGGAGCCACCAGGGATTGACTCTGCTGCACATGGAGGAAACTTCTAGCAGCTTCTCACAGAAGCCACCCCTGTACCCCTCCCTGCTGCTACCAAAGCTTGGCCATGCAAACCCAATACAACTTCAAAAGTCATTGAACTCTGCTCAAGTGCCACATATCTAACATGACTCCAATTTCACGGTAACTTCACTTCTGAGAGAAGCCACTGATAAAATATGATTTCTGATGGTAGTGCTCAGCTCAGAAAAGTCTCCTGACAGTCCAAGCACTATCAGAAGAGAAAAAACATAGTGTAAAAGATAATGTTACTTCAGGCTGTCACACAATCTCTCCTTGGCCATGAGCCTTGGTAATGTTACCATCCTATGTGACCTCCTTCTCCTCAGTGCTCTGTGCCCCTGCAGACAAAGAGGGAGTACTGTACCTGCTCCATGCCATTTGTCCTCTCCTCCACATTGCTGCCAGGAAGCAAGCCAAAAGACTAAGACAGCTTCACTCTAAGGACAGGCTGCTACAGACATCCTGAGCTCCCAGCTCAATCATCAAAGACTTTTCGGCTTCAGAGGACTCTCTCACAACACCTTTTTTCTCAGGGAGAGCTCTTACTGCTAAGATGCAGGAGAGCTACTCACATTTTTCTGTTCCCATCAAGCCCCCACATTCAGATTCCAGTGGGAAAGCAGGTAGCTGGCATCACATCAGAGATGCCTTTTTTTTTCCTGGAGCTGCCAGCATGCCAGGCCTCATTCTAGCAAATAGGATCTCCTACTTGGGCATACATGACAGCCACACATACTCCTGTTCCTTTGCCTCCTTGCTGGTAACACTTCTGTGACCTATTCATTGGCAACTTGTTTGAAATGGGATTTGTGCAGGAGTAAATCAGGTTTTAAGTGCTTCTGAAATCCTCACAGCCCACTAGCCTCCTGTAGATTATACCTCTCTTGTTTTGCTTTTGTTTTTTCCCCAACTTCGTTCTGCACACATCTCCTGGTCTGCTAGCCCTCAGTATCATACACTGGAACCCACACACATTATTTTGTGTTTAGCAGAGTATTATTCATTATTAACATTCTGAGTAGATGTAAATAGAGCAGCTCATCTCCAAAAGAATATTAAAGCAACATGGGGGAAACGTGAATAAAAGAGAAATCTTGGCACACCATCCACCCTTTTGCCTTGCTAGGGCACTTGAGTTCACAGTCTGCTGATGAAGAAGAGGTAAGGCTAAACCTGGCAATGAGCATCATCCTTGCCATGACATTTCCCTTCTTGGAGTACCATAAACATGCACTGCACTAAGAGATATTTTCTTTCTGTGACTTGAAATACAGCATACAGTTGTGCAGCAGTCACCAGGGCTGTCATGGGAGCCAGAAGACTCAGCTCACAACCTGGAGTTTATAGGGATTTGGGTCTTGAAGCTGCACTACATTTGTTCTATACATATAGGCCTGTACCAGAGAAGCTCAAAAAAAAATGGTCTCCTGGAAACTACCCAGAGCTTTTCTCTCTGAGGGAAACAAATGAGGCCTTAATTAATTTTCTTTCAAATACAGCAAATTGACTTCTGCTCCAGTTGTGCTAGTTTCAAGCCACACAGCACAATGGTATTAATTCCACTTCACTTAAGGGCTAAATGTTCAGAGCAAGGAAAAGGGAGTTTCCTGTAGGTCTTGCTATGGTTGAAGTCAACAAACCACCCTGGTTTTCACAGGAGTGGTTTCTTCAGAGTCTGCATTTCTGAGGGTGACTGTGACATGTCCCTGGGTTAGCACAGCAAAATGCAGGATACATGAAAGGCACTGGCTGAGCTGGACCACTGCCTGGTCCTTTGCATATTTTTAAAGGCCTGCCAGATCCTGCCTCAAATTTCATTTTACAGGCTCAAAGGTAGAAGCACTTTTAATGCCCTGTCCTAAGGCTAGCTTACTGGTTCACTGATCATCCTAACTAGCCCTGCTGTCTCAAACTTAATTTAATCTTTTTTAACACCAGTCTTGCCTGCAGAATTTCTGAACACAGGAATAACACACTGTTCTGCACGGGGTCTCCTCAGTACCTTGCAAATCAGTGGTGTACTCCTTTTCTATCAGAGACACTTTGCCCAATAAACCAGAAGAACACGTTTGCCTTCTTAGCATTTGCTTCATTTGGCTGCAATCAGCACCTAACCCATGTCCCAGAAATGGCACTCAAATCCCAGCAGAACAATTTGCCTGGAAACAGTGCCACTGTGCAGCAGCCATCCTGCACTATCTCCCTGTGATGTTCTTCAGTGCCATGGACCTGTACTAGCACCATCTCATGAATCTCACCCCTACACTGTGCTAAAAAGCATGAGAGTTGGAAGAAATAAATTGTACAACAAAACCCAAATCACTGAGTACAGTGAGCCTGTTAGTTCAAGGAGAGAAACTGCAGAATCTGACCTATATATACATGTATAAGAAGCACCAATTCTACAAAACTCTTATGGTAAACTATCCATCCCACCCCCTTACGTATGTTCAATGGTTCAGTAGCTGCATCACTGCTTATGTGTTGCAGTAAAGAGGTAAAGGGGATCAAAGAGGAGGAAGGACAAGGCCTCCTTCGCCATAAAATCCTGTGAGCAATTTAAGTTACCTTCCAACCGTCTTAAAATCCTCCCACTACCAAGTTTATCTAATATATTTAATATACGGCTTCATTCTTACATTGACTATGCACTGCTATTATTCTCTTCACAGATGGAAGGGGGTGGTACCAACCCATGGATACCAACTCATACCATTTGCTTAGTAAAAAGTGACAAGCAAAGAACTGAACCTGTTCCTGTCTAACACCCATTGTCCTCAACCCTTCCTTCTTTCCAACAACTTCATGTTCCACAATTTCCCAAAAAGTAGCCCAATTTACTCTCAGCTTCTCCTCTGCCAACTCTGAAAATTAAATTAAGAAAGTCAGGCATCTCTTGACTAATTCTTCAAAATTCAGGGTAGCTGTAGAAGTCTTTCTATTACACAAGAAGGTTTTTGTCAAAGGACATTTGTTAACTTCTTGGATTCCCACCTGTTCTTTCCACATGATTTTGCATTGTTTCACTACATACAGACTCTGTACACCTCAAGAAAGCAGCAAATCTTTTCTTTATATAAAAATCAGTCCTTTTCAAGTTGCATACTGGAACTACTGTCTGCTGACTTTCATATTTTCTGAGGCAACATCTGGCATAAAAATTGATTGCAAATATTATCAGTTAGGAAGATTTTCTTCTAGCAGTCTTCCAGTTGGCTTTATTCCCAGAAATCAGCCCAATGGAAAAGAAAAATCTATTTGGCACTGTCTCCAGTTGCAATTACTCATTCTTCAGGTAGAACAGTTTTCCCCCTTGGGAAGGTTTTGCTGATATGCAATTCAGATGATGGGTTCTGAACTGCACTGGAACAGGTATGGCCTCTGGGGTTCTGGACAGATGCTCTCTGACGCCTAAGGAATTCAGAATCCCAGCCCATGCTGTAAAAGAATAATAGAGGTTATCCTCTCCAAAGTCTAAGCATATAACTATAGGTATAACTTGAGGAATTTAAATGCAATCCTATCATTATGGGTAGTAGGCTTCAGCTGCAGACATTCACCCATAATTAAGCAGAATTATTCATAAGGGGCTTGCCAAAGTCATGGCAGCATTGTTAGCTCAGGTCTTTGTTAAACAGTGTTAAAACAGCAGGAGCAACTCAGGCATGGGCTGCCTCCTGTGGACCTAATGTGGGAGAGTGAGCAACCCTGCTCATGTGTGTTCACTTTGCCTCCATGAGTGGAATATTTGTCTTCCAGTTCTCCTGAATTCAAGAGCAGGCATCATGGGTTTAATACCTCTCTGCCTTTCTCCTCAGGCCATAATAGACACCAATGCAGGCTGAGTGCATTGGCCCCATACACATCCTTTACACTCCATAAGGATGGGTGTACAGACAGCACGACAAGGAAAGGTCCAGCTTCCAGCTCCTGACCCCTCTCATGTTCCCTGCTGTGCATCACTCCCAGATGAGAGCAGAAGCAAACAGCAAATCGTTTCCTTCTGGCTGTCAGCTCCTTGGCACAGCACCATCAGGCAAGACCAAGTACAACCCAGGAATGGAAAAGTAGCTCATATTTAAATTGGAACATTAAATATTATATCCTTGAATACTATGTTCTGATGTGGCTTCCAGTAGGAGAAGGAGGAGTGATGTGAGATTTTTGCAGTTCTAAAAATACCTAACTGATAAAATCCGAGCATTGGTGAAGGTAGAAATCATACAAAAAGAGAAACAATCTTACTGTTCAGCTAATAAACACCTCAGATTAGTTAAAACAAAAATAATTTAAAATCTCCAGCCTTAATGTGACAGTTTGTTCTGTTTGATTACACTTTGCATTTTACTTCCCTGGAAGAGCATCACCAGCAATGTCGCATTTCCCACTGTTCTTCAATAGCTTCATGTTGTGATTTCCAGGCTGTGCTAGAATAAATAGGACAGCTTGGAAACTGAAGCAGCATGCAAGACTGATCATTTGCTGAAAACCAACAGTTTTCAAGTAAATGAATGGCATGTTAATTGCATTTCGGTTTCAGCTTGAAAATGCAACCATGTAGCATTAGGATGTAGCCTTCCTGTTGAGTTTACACTCAATGGCACTTGCTTGTTAGAGACTATTCTGGGTCACTGCACTATTTGTATCTGGATAGAAGCTCTTGCACATGCAGTTTGTAGGCCTGCAAGGATGACTCCAGTGGAATACTCTGACCTCTTATAACAATCCTCATACTCATTTCAGGTATTTGTTGACCTCATCTGAAGTTTGCTCTATGACCTTGTGGCCAAATCCTCCATGATTCACCATGTGGAAGGGCTCCATAACTCCCTCATGACCCATGAATTCTCTAAAGAAGCCAAGCCTGACCAGAAGAACTGTGTGCATTAGGTTCAACAGCAACATCTGAGGTTTGGTTTCTGCCAATATATGCCAACATTCTAATTGCTTCAGAAATAACCACTGACAACAGAATATCTCGAAAACCAAATAAAATCTACCCTCACATCTACACTTGTTTCCATAGAAATATGCAGTGACAAGGATTTTTCCCCTCATTTTCTCTGCCAGCCTACCATATATTTATTCAAACAGCCCTGGTAACTGACTAGGTTTACCCAAATACAAAACTACTGCAGATGTGCCAAACTTGCACAAAGCCAAATAGAGAGCTGTTCAGCATGACCCCAAGAAAGCATCCATGCAGCAACACTGCTGCCAGTCCTCAATACAGAGAGAGAGAACTCTCTGCAGATCCTTTCAGCCAGCCACCAACAAAATCTTTTCAATATTGAGGACTAACCAGTTTCAGTGAGACAGCAAACAGCACACACCATGGTGTTTCCCAGCAAGATGAACACCAATAACAACTCACCATGGGCACACTGGCCTCAGACTCCAGCTTTGTATTAGAGTGAAAGATACAGTATTTGCAATGCAAGTCGGTCCCCAGTGGCTGCCAAACATTTTGCTTCCGGCAGTAGCCCTCTGCATCGCCCCCCACCATATGTCACCATCCCCAGCTACCTCCTCACATCCCATCCCTTCTCTGCTTCCCTGCTCTGTGCATCTGCCCCAGCCAGAAGCTCCATTTCCCTAGAGACTCTGCTGAGGGTCAGCCACAGATGACAACATTAGGCAAAGCCTCTGGGCTGTGAGCGGTGGGGACGGTGCCTCAGCTTCGGGCAGTTCCTTTGAAGTCTCTCAGGATGCTGTGCACTCACCACACCAGAACAGCCTGGCAGGGGCCACAGAGGAGGGAGGCCTTGCCATGTCTCCCCAGCAGGCAGTCTGTGGCAGCAGGAAGAAAGCAAACGCCCATCTTGCCACCCATGGAGGAAGGGAAAGGCAAGCTGTGCCAGGACTGCAGGCAGAGCAGAAGCACAGAGTGACAAAAACCAAAGGCAAAGCAAGGGAAATGTAAAAAATGAACCAACACTGAAATTTCACAGAGGACTTTGGCTTTTGTCAGGTTGTTACACTGACATTGTGGCATGCTGGGCTTTGGACCTTGGCTATCAGGCAAGCCCAATGTATAAAGTCAAAAGGGACATTATGTTCAGCATTATCACATAGCAGGCTGTAAAATCACTCAGGTGGATGGGCTGCAGGACTGTAAACAAAGGATTATGGCCTGTGACAAGTGGCCGTTCAGAGAGAAGGAACCAGAGATACCATGGCACTGGGGATCAGTAAAACATTAGACTGAGTGCCTCATTAAAATTTTAAATTAGTGCTTAAACCATCCAACTGATAGAAGGTTGTGCTGGAGAGGCTGTGGTGTGTCCTGGGAGAGGGGCAGGAGCTGCATCTGGGCAGGGAAGGGACATATTTGGGCAGATGCTTGGTGCCTGTGTCCCAGCAGCAGCTAGGAAGAGAAGGGCAACATGCCTGGGAGACACCAGCAAAAATTGTGTCAGAGGGCTCCTTACTCTCCTCTCCCCAAGGCTGTCACTTTCCCCTTATCCGCAGGGCTCAGGAAGATGCAGGAATATTCTGGTGCAAAACCAGGAAGAGTCTAAGCAAGATGGAACAGGCTGAGAGCTGAAGTAGCTACACAATGGGTCAGAGTCATCCCAACAACAGTATAAAAATACTGAGACAAAGAGTAGAAATGCAAACTAGCTGAAGACAGGATTCAACCTGGAAAACAAAGGCTATCTAGCAAGGAGGAAATAATTTTAATAATAACCAACTAATGTTCCTCTTGGCAGAGGAGGGAAGAGGTCTGGAAAGCCAAACTATATTGATCTGGCCTTAGGAGAGCTAGAAAATTAGAGAAGGGGACACAAAGAAATTAGCTAGAGAGGAGGAAGGCAATGCACCAGCACCAGGAATGTGCATGCAGCGACCCTGCCAGGCAATACAGAGCTGAGTGCTGGGCAGGAACCCACTGATCAGTTCAGGCTGTGGCTACCATGAGAGTCTGACACACTGGGAGGAAGACAGAAGGGGATAGCTCCTTGTACAGCTATGGGGGATTGATTTGTGATGACAGTACGTGTTCCTTGTCTCTGAGGGGACATAGAAACAGTTTACAAACATTTGCAAGGCATACACCCAAGCAGGAGGGAGTGCAAATTACTTAGAGAAGACAAAACAAAGAGAGGGAAAACCCAAGCTGAAAGTAACTCAGAAGCTTCTACCAATGAGCTGTAGTAGGCTGTGAAATAGCTCTCATGAAGAGAGCAGAGAAGAACCCAGGTATGGGTGGTTTTAAAGTTGGATGGGATGAAAGTAAATAATGCATGAGCAGTGGAAGGCATACGGAAGAATTTGTAGAAGTGATACAAAAATTTCCACCCACTCTATCTGTAGTTCCAGTTTTCCACTGCCCTGCATCTCTTGCTATCATTAGTAGTGATGCAAAACTGAAAAGTGTTTATTAAAGTGCAATCTTATAGCACTGCTCCACCTGAGAACATAGATTTCTAGACATATCTAGCCAACAGAGAATTAGGCTTTATAATTGTGTCTGGGAAAATGACTCACTAGCAGCGATCCACTTAAACTCCTCCAATGGTCTCCTCCCTCCCCATCCCAAATCTCCTTTAGTCTTGACGAGGTAGGGATACGACTCTGTGTTTGGATAGTGTGTGTTAATGTATCCTAAAGTCAAATCCAGCTTCTTCCAAAAATCTCCTGATAAATCCCTTTTTAATTGCATTTGGGAGACCACTTACAGGGCTCCCAAAGATCCACATGGAAACCTGGAAAGATCAAGGCCCAATTACAGTCCTGATGAAGGCTGAAATAGCAACATGCCAAAAGCCTGGAGTAGCCTACACCTTACCTGGCATATACACTTACCAGCTTGGAAACACAGCTATAGCTTGACAGCTACAGTGCTACAGCAAGTATTAATGCTTAGCCCCATCAGCCAGAAGGCTGAGCTCTTCATGCAGCAGAGCTGTTTCCTGGCCTGAGGATTTTTCACATGACTAATAACCAAGCTTTATAACTGTCCCCTGCAGACTATCACAATGATGAATGAATGAGATCAGACCAGTCAATATGGCTTATTGGTGGAGTTTGCTCACTTGCTGGGGATGCATCATTACTCTGCATTCATCAGCACAGTCTTAGCCTGGACAATATGAAATGACAACCAACCTGAAGCTCCCCAGCTCTCTGCTAAAAACTCCCAAGCCTTTTTGGGTCCTTCTTTTGCTGGGCCATCCTGGAAAGTTGTTTGGTGAGTACCATATCCTTCCTTATTAAAGCAAGGCATATTAAGGTGTACCTGTAGAAGTTAAATGAGAAATTGCTGAAAAACATCGACTTCATAACACAGTGACTAATGGTGCATTTACTACTCCTGTCCTCTGCCTGAAAAAATGAGAGTTGCTCCACTAAGTGGCACAGATGCTCTGCAGCTCCACAAGCAGCAGTGATCCTCTTTTGGCTGAACGGTATTTCCAGAGCAAAGGATTTCTCAACTCCATTGAGGCTGTTGAGCTCAGGATTCCTGTAGAAACCAGGGATATTTCAAAGTAACTGCAAGCACCATATTCAAAGTGGGTAGTCAAAAAGGTGTACTGTATCGCCTGACGCACCTCTGCATCAAGCAATAGCTTGCTTACACCAGAACAAAAGGGAGTAAGGTTTCATGGTTGGAAACTGCTCTGAAATGAAATCTGAGAGCCCTTTCCATTCCTTTCCAGCTCTGACATGAATTTCCTAGGTGGCCCAAGGCAGGCATCTTCATCTCCCTGGGGCTCAGTTTGCCATCTGTAAAACTGGGTTAGCATCTCCTGTGCCTTCTTACACCCCTTTTATCCTTGTCTCTATTAATGGCAAATACAAATGCGCTTGTTTGTGTGCAGGAACAGCGCAAAACAGGGGGCACGGCCGTGAAAATGCGGCTCATTTATGAAGGTCTGCAGGGAAAGACGTGAGCTCGAAGGGGCAGGTGCAGGACAGGATGCACGGACGAAGGATGCGCACACACGGAGTGGGGATGCCTGCAGGGAAAGACACCCTCCTGGCGGGCCGGGCGCCTACCAGCCACCCGAGCCAGCGCCGGGCCCGGCCCCTCGCGGCGGGGAGGCGGGGGCGGCTCCCCCGCCCGGCCGCAGCGCTGCCCCCGGCCCGGCCCGGCCCGGCGGCGGGGCTGCGGGGCGGGCTCCCCCCGCGCCCGCCTCCGCCCGCCCCCCGCGCGGGGCTGCAGCGGGCAGCGCGGGGCGCCGCAGCCTGCGGGCGGCCGCCGTGCCCGCCGCCGCCGTGCCCGCCGCCCCGCAGCTGGGGGCGCCGCGCGGGGCCCGGGGTGCCATGGAGGAGCCGCCGCCCGCCTGATCCCCGAGGCCGCCGGCACCGAGACAAAGAGCGGGGCTGCGGCCGCGCCCGCCCGGTGAGTGCCGCGGGGGACCGGGGCGGGCGGGGGGCTCCGTCTTGCGCCGCGGGCGGCGGCCCGGGAGTAGGTGTCGGTCCCGCTGCCAGCCCTGCCTGACGTCTCCGAGCACCCCTTTCTCCGGTCACCCCCATTTATGCGCGGACACCCTCGTCCGCCACTCCTCCAAGCCCGGCACACCTAAAGCATCCTCGTTCACAGCCCGGCCACCCTCAGCCCAGACTGCCCTCCCGGCCCAGACACACGCTGTGCTCCCCCAGCACCCCCGTTCCTTGCCGAACGATTCCGCGCCCACTGCCCAAACCTGCCGGAGGACTCTGAACGCCCCCCTCCCTCCTCACCCCGAACACCCCCGTCACCCCGAACGCCCCCGCGCGCACCACAGGGCACAACCCGCCAGTCCTAAAGACGCCCCCACCACGCCCCTGAGCCCGACCGCCCAAACACGGCTCCCTGCCGGGACACCCCCGCCCCGGAGCTGCCCCGGAGCTGCCCCTTCGCGCCCAGCACCTGCCGCAACCTGCCCCCTTCCCGCACAAACACAGCCCGCCCAGGCACCCCCGGTAGCACCCCCGGGAGCTCTCCCCCTGCCGCCCGCTCCCAGCCGCTCCTCGCCCCTGCCCGGGGACACAAAGGGGTCTGTGCGCCCGCTGCCCGCCCGCTCACCCGCCGCCGCTCTCTGTCCCGCAGGCCGAGCCATGGTGGAGCCGCCGGCCGAGCCTCCCCCGCAGCCCTGCCCGGCGCCCGGGGGGGCAGCGGGGGGAGAGCCGGCCCGTCCTGGAGAGCAGTCGCCGCTGCTGCACCTGGACCTGTACAACTTCGACTGCGCGGCGGCGGAGGGCAGCCGGTACGTGCTGACCAGCCCGCGGTCGCTGGAGGCCTGCGCCCGCTGCGCCGTGCGGCCCGTGGAGCTGCTGCCGCGGGCGCTGGGGGACCTGCTGAGAGAGGCGCCCGGGCGCTCCATGCGGGTGGCCGCCGGCCTCTACGAGGCCTACGAGCGGGAGCGCCGCCGCAAGCTGCAGCAGTGCCGGGAGGAGCGGGAGAGGATTATCCGGGAGGAGAAGAGGCGGATCCTCGCGCCCCTCGGCAGCCTGCCGCCTTCGCCCGCCGCCCGCGTCTCGTCCCGGGCTACGGCCGCAGCTGCGGGCGGGCCCCGGGCCCATGGCGCGGGGAAGGCCAGGGCATCGAGGGGTGCCAAGGGCAAGAGCCACTCCCTGGACTCGCTGCAGAAGCGCCGCGAGGGTAGCTGGGGCAAGACCTCCTCTGAGTCGGGCGCTTCGTCGTCCTACAGCGGGGAGAGCCTGCGGGAGCGCGGGGGCAAGGTGTGCGGCCGGGGTCGGGGGGTGGCCGCCGCCAATGGGACTCTGCTGGGGCGCAGCTTCAGCCTGGGCGACCTCAGCCACTCACCACAAACTGCCCAGAGAGTCGAGAGGATCGTCAGGGAGGTGAAGAGGAAGAAGGGTATCTCAGAGGTGCCAGAGAGAGACAAGAAGATCGCGGCACTGATGATCGCCAAGCACCAGGAGGCCAACCTCCTGCGGGAGCAGCGGCAGGCGGCCCATCTGCAGTGGGACAGCCAGCGGCGCCTGGCTGAGCGGCGGAAGGAGCAGGAGGAGAAGGAGAAGCAGAAGGCCCTCCTGCAGGGTCAGCGGATGTGGGAGAGCCAGGTGGAGAAGCGGCGAGGGAGACTGAACCAGGAGCAGGAGGAAGCCGCCCTGATGAAGCAGAGGCAGCTCCTGGTGTGTGAGGAGAGGTGGCGGGAGCAAGCAGAGAAGCAGGAGCGGCTGCGGAGGGAGAGGCTGGAGAGGGCCATCAAGGAGGACAAGCAGAAAAAGCTCCATCAAGAGCTCAATCTGAAGGCGAAGGAAGAAGTCAAGAAGGAGCACCAGGAACGAGAAGAGCAGCTCCTGCAAGAGAAGCTGTCCACAGCTGCACAGAAGAGGCTGAAGAAGGAAGTGCAACTACAGAAGGAAAAGAGACTGTTCAACCAAGCAGAGAAGCTGAAGCATGAGGCCTTGCTCAAGGAACTGGCCAGGCAAGAGGCAGAAGAGAAGGAAATGCTGAAGGCATCCCTGAAGATGAGTTTGACAAAGGCTCAGGAGAACTACGAGCAGCTTGTGGAGAAGAGGAACCAGGAGCTGAGGGAGAAGGCCAGGCGTGAGGAGATGCAGATCCAGAGAGCTAAACTGGCAGCAGAGAAGAAGGAAAGAGAGCAGAGGGAGCACTTGGAAGCACTGGCTAGAGAGAGAGAGAGAAAGCTCCAGCATGCTGCACAGGTGGCTGAAGAGGCTGTCCAAGAAAAAGCCCGAAAAGTGGTCTTGAGCCGTCTGGAAAAGGAAAAAGTGCAGAAGATGAACAAGCAAAAGGTGGAACAGTATGAGGACCTACGGCGCAGGGAAATTCTCCTCTCTATAGAGAGGAAGCTGGAGAGAAGTGAGCAGATCTTCAAGGAGAAGAAGACCGTCTTAGAAAATGCCAGGTCTGTTGCTCGAGCATCCTTCCATGTCCGGGAAAAGGTGCGGGAGGAGACAAACATGCGCACCTTTGACAAGATGGCCTTTGAAGCAGAACTGCATGCTCACCTTAGTAAGAAATGAAAGATCTTGTTGTGGATGAGTGAGGATGCTCCACTGGTTGGCCATCATAATGTGACAGAAAGCTCCTTGGCATGAGCATTTAAAAAACAACATTCACCCTTATTTTGTATTTTGGGGGAGCAGGGTACCGCACAAAAATGTGGCAGCTATTTCACATAATGTTTTAAATACGTTTTTTGTTATGGGTGTGTTTTAAAGACTGACCTCAGTCATCTTTACAGAAAGCAAGCAAGTTTTTGTGTCCTCCACCCCACAAGCACATGCATTTTTCAGAGAGGGCTGCAAAATCTGCTTGAAGCCTCTGAGTTACTGATTGATTGTTTACACCAGAGATGACTACAGCTGCACTCTCCAGCTGGAAGTGCAAACAGAGGTTGCTGACTACCAGAGCCTGCTGAATAAGAACTAAAACCACCCAAGCTGATTCTGCCTGGAGTGCCGGGCAGTTTAGTTTAAGTTGTGGGACTGCATTTTCAAAGCTGCTGCATTCCCATGCTGAAGGTGAGGAAGGCTGGAGTACAAAATGCCATATACCCTGGGTGCCCCTTGGCTGCCGCTAGTACCAAGCTAGGGAAAGCACAGATCAAGGCCATGTAAGTAGACATCATGATTAGAGCTGGGCAGAAGCTGTTTGAAAGTGCTCACAAAACACAATTTTGTTTTTGCTGTTTGCAACTATTACCCCCCCCAGGTATCCTCACCTCTCCTTCTTTCCAAGTTTCTCTTACAAACACCTGTAGAATTCCTCCTTTTCTTTTGGAGGAGGTAGAAAAGGAGAGAAATTTGTGGACAGTCCACAAACTGATGAGCAGCCACACAAGCCAGTTGTTTATTAAGATATAAAAATGAATGAACCTGTGGAATCTGGACTTCGGGGGAAATATGGAGGTCACTTGTAAATGGAAATCACCACCCTCAGGAATTCTCAAAACTCAAGAAGACCTTCAGCCACCTTATCCAATTTGCCCTATCTTGAGCAGGAGGTTGGACCAGATGTTCTCCAGAGTTCCTGTCCAACCTTACAGTTCTCATGAGCTGCATACAGTGAGATGTTCACCCAGCTCTTATCATCATCTACTGAGCAGGGCAGCATTTCTCTGCCACTGGTGCTAAGAGTTGTATTCTCATCTAGAGCACAAGAAAGAGTAGATGCACAAAATAAGGTACATTACAGATTCTCTTAGATGAGGATCATGTCTTTTTTATAAGAGTTAACTCAATGCTGTTTAGAGGGAACTGAGTCCTTCTGCAATTAAATACAGCAGAAATGTGAAAAGCCTGCCTGTGCACAGCATTCTAGTGCAAGAGTGTTCTGCTCCAGGTTTCCACATTTACTCTTTGTTGAGTTGGAGTTGGAAGCACACATCCAAAGCAGGCACTTTGGTTTGGTTTTTTCCTGGCTCTGGGCAGCATCAGCTCTCTGTTCCATCATCCATGATTGCTCTGGTGATAGCAGTCAGACCTGGAGCATGGAGGAGAAGCAGCAAGAAAAGACAGGATCTTGTTCCTTTGCGGATGTCTCTGACATACAGCACAGTAGAAGAGACAACCAGAAGAGGGTTGACATATGGCACAGACATGCAGTCTCGCATGCATAGATTGCTTACCAGAATTTCCCAGGAGGTAACAGCAGGTCAGAACCCTCCTAGAAGGCTTTAAAGACAGTGCTAAATGAACAGTAACAATAGACCAAATAGATCTTGGTGCCCTGCAAGGCTAGAGACTTTACTCAAACAGTGTTGAAAATGAAGATGTAGATTTTTTTTTTATTTTTATAGAACTTGCTTTTCTTTGAACATGGTACAAATGGTTGTGTTAAGGGCAGGCAGCATGAAAGCAGGAATTAGAGCACCTGAGCAATGTTTGCTCTGTCAGTCATTGGCTCACTGTGTAATGCCAGACAAGTCCTCAGAGGCTGGACTTGCTCCTCTTGATGTAAGCGGAAGCAGAGTTGGGCTTTTGGGGTTGCTGGGACTCACAGGAAATAGTAAGACTCAGCTTGGCAAAGCACTTCAAAGACTTTGGACAAATGTTGCTTATAAAGCACAAAGTAATATTTATTTATGTATTTATTTATTTATTTATTTGAGTGGTTATTAAAGTAAAACATTCCTTGGTGAAAAGCATTAACACCCAAATCTGGTAGCTGTGGAAAGGACAGCTGCATTACTGTTTCCAGCATGGAAGCTGTCCCCTCACCCTCGTCCTCAAAGCAGCAATTAGAACAGTGAAATGAATCCTGCTCTAACACTGGACAAGGTCCTTCAGAAAAACAGACTTCATGTGTTGTCCATGCCACAGTGATCTGTGTGTGCCCTTGGAGCTGCAAAGACCTAGGAAAGAGATGGCCAGTGGCCCAAACCCAGCCAGTGCAAAACTGCCCTTGCTCCCTGACAGCACTAGAGTTGGGATAAAACCTGCAGTGCCTCCAGCACAACCAACGTTTCACCTCGTTTGTAGCCTTTGGGGCTGCAGAGAAAGCTTGCCTCATGGATATGAGGGCTTTTGCTTCCTGTGTCATTGCACTGTGGTTGAAATTCACTGCTTGGTTCCTTTAGTAAAGGGACAATGGGGAGAGCTGGGAAACAGTGGACAGAAGGCAAATGGTGGTGGGTGAATGAGCAGGCAGCCTCTAACTGGAGCAGGATGTTTTCCCTAAAGCTCTACTGCAACCTACCTGAAGACTGTCCAGACTTCCCTCTGACAAGGGCATTTCCAGATGGAGAACATTCTGCAGCCCAGGAGACATGTCTTGGCCACTGATTGTAATTACACCTGGGGTCCATCTCTTGCTGCTGACTGAGTTTGACACCTTGGGGCTACAGCTGAACTAATCAACACAAACCTACATGATGGTAATTGGATTGGCAAACTAGTGTTCCTATACTGTGCAGTGTACAGCTCAAGTTTTGAATGTGCAATCTGAGAAAAAATATTTTTTTTCAAAAGACATTAATCTGTGTGTGGATATTTTTTATTTCTCTAGTGGTTTAAGTCCAAAGTCCCTGAAATTCAGTGGAGTTTATGAGTTTAAAATTGCAGCATGGAAAATTTAAGTCAGCAGTTTGGGTGGAGGCATGAGAGGTATTTCTTGGGTCTGCGTATGCTTCTGTTTGTTTGAGAGGGAGGGAGGCCAGTCTTCTGAGCCTTCATAATGGAATATCCCCCACACCCCACATGCCTCTTAACACTAGGACGTGAAAAAAATTCACTTCTAGGTCTGACTCTTTTGTCATTAGCTCATCTTTGAGCATGCATCTTTACTGTGAAATATTACCTTGTTGTAAGATTCTAGTCTGAAAGGACCCTACTTCTCTGGTAACTTTACATCTACATCCCTGCCATTCAGCAAGGAATCCTCTGCATTATAAAACCACTCTGGCAGTAAGAATCATCCTGTATTACAAAACCAAACTGCCAGTGCTATTTTGTTCTTCTGTGCTTTACACAGCTCCCTGCATCTCATCTCAGGACCTGGCTGTGAGGTAAGCTAGTTATCGCCCCCAGCCTAAGTACAAGCAAACTGAAGCAGAAAGAACTGATGTGATTTGCCCTGGGCCATGTTGGCCTCCCTGATCTAGCTGGAGCTCTCACTAACGTCCTCCCTAATCCCCATGCAGTCCTCTAATTAACCTCTCCTGGCTGCAGTGGAGGGCTATCCCTGTGCCCCTGCTGTGGCAGCTCCCCTGACTCCTGATCTGCCACTGGTGCCTCATGGAGGATTCAGGTTTGAAGCCACCAGCCACCACTTCTGGGCGTTGCCCCCAAACCCTGGAACAATTTAAATGGGGGGCCTGAAGGTTAGGTAAGACTGCACTGGGAGCCCAGAACAGGGGCAGGGTGAGAGGAAAGTGCATTAGCAGAAATGGGCAGGAGCTACAGATGGAAATGTTAAATGAATGAGTAAACATGGACTGAGTATCCTTACGCCATCCTGACTAGCTGGAATCACTTAGATCTCTATGTATGACAGCATACAATAACACTTTCTTTCAGCACATTAAACTTACAGGGCCCAGTTCATCCCATTAGTTACCTCTCCAGGGCCAGCAGAGTTATTCCAGGAGTGAATACAGTCCAGATATTTGAAACTTTTCATTATTTATGTAAATCACAGTGGCTTGGCAGAGCCTATGCTTTCAAGAGCTCGGTGGAAATTTCCTCCTGCCTGAGCAGGACCCAGGCAATGGGATGGGAGGGTCACATATCAGTTGATATTTTTAGACTGGGTGATAGATTTGTCAATACCCTGGTGCTGGACACTGTGTTCCTGGGTGTTTACAAAGCAGTGTCTGCTTAAGCAGCTCAGTGCAGCTGAGGGGAAGAGCAGCTGGCACAGAAGTACCTTGACAGACACTAAGCTAAACAGTGGGGAGTAAGAGATTTGGCTCTTTGTCTACTGGGTGCTTCTGGGAATGTTTTGGTTTGTAGGAGGGTGATGCGATAATTTTGTCTCTTTTTTAATCACCTCCCAAGTAAGCTATGCTATTTTTAACAATTATTTAATGATTTATAAGAGACAGGAAAATAAATGAGGAAGGGAGCACAAAACACAGATGTGTAGGTAAAGCTGAAAGCCATTTTTCTTTCCCTCCTAAAAAAAGTCGTATTATGCCAGCAGGTGAAAGTTTTGTTAAGTGCCACGTTGTGTGCAATTTCTGAGACCCTAGGAGGGGACGACTCTGTTCACAAGCTTTTCTACTTCTACTGTACATGCTGACAAGACAGGCTTCATGTTTACCTCCCAGCAACAGCTGTTTCTTCAGCTTTCAAAGAAAAGGTGAGATCCATGGACAGGCACTATTTTCACTGGAGAGGGGCCACTGCAGCCACTCCAGCCATCCTGGGTGGACTTGGTCCTCATCTGACATGAACCCTGATGGAAGAGTGGCACTTTGTTCTCATCAGGGAATTTCAGCAGCCCTCACCCAGACATTCTAGGAGCCTTTGCACCATTTTCAGCTTCCACCTGAAGCTGTGAAGCTGTCCTTGTTTCCTAGTTTGATCCTGAGGCTCCTGCACCCATTGCCTGCAGCTAGGTAGCTGGGGAGCTGACCATAGTGTACAGCCAAATCTCCACTTGTCTGCAGAGGCTTCAAGAAAACTAATTTGCCCTCTCTTCCTTAAACTGGGGCACATCTGTGCACAAACAACTACAGGAACTGTCTGAATCTGGGCGTTGGGTGGCATAGATTGAAAACCTACAGAAAAACTGGGGTGTTGTGGCATAGCAAAGGGATGCTACTGTTTTGTTTTTAATTATAAAGCACCACTGCTAATTTACTTCCCCTGCATTGCTTTCCCAGACAGTACCATGAATGGGGCAAGCATTAACAGCCCCAGAGGAAGTGCTTAGCTGTTGCCCTTCCCACTTAGACCAGTGCTTGGCATGGGAAGCAGTGTCCCTCCTTGCCTGAGAGGGAAGCTTTCCTTTCTGCAATCATCACTGCATCGTGCACAGGTGCTCTGGGGACAGGCTGGCATCCTAAGATACATCCATCCTATCACTACTATCACCAGCTTCTTATGGCCTGAACTCTACCAGTAAATTCATATCTAGCTCATAGAGGTCTGCATGAACTGTCATGACAGGAATGTTAGATATGTTGTAACAGTTATAAGTCATGATGTTCCTTTCCTGTTATCAGTTTCACCTACTGCTGCTCGGGAGGAAGTAAAGCCAGGGAGGATTGTTTCAGTAAACCAGAGGTGACCTGCCTGGTCTCAGAAAATGTTAGGCAGGTAGGCAAGCTGAGAGCTTCAGGGCTTTATGCAACACTAGAACACCTGACATCCTAGGTTAGCTGTAGATATACTCCATATCCCTTTTCATGGTAGCTGTCACTCCAACTTACATCTCTTGGGTGCTGTGAGTCCTAATATTTTCCAGGCAGAAGGCACTCTTTCTTGTAACAGAAGTTTCCTGTGAGTCCTACAATTTTTAAAAAAACCTGCATAATCTGTTTGCAGAATCAGGTATTTCAATGCATTTTACTTATGGTTCCATCAAAAAAATTGTAGAAGTAGAGATTCCTGAAGACAATGATGTTCATACCCAGTTTTCCCTAAGTGTCTCTTGATCAGACTGCACTGTGCTACTCCAGAGATTTCTTGCAGCTCCTGCCACCTCTGGGAACCTGCAGATCCCTCCCTGCAGACACTGTACCATAACGCAGATGCCACATGAGCCAGGCACAGCCTGTGAGTCCCCAAATGCACAGAAAATTTGCTGTGAGCTACCAGGGGAATTTCTGCAGAGTCTCCTGGAAGCCGCAGGGCCCTTTCCGTCCCTCCTGACACCAGTGCTGTATAAACTCCTGTGCTGTACAGTGCCTGCTGACCCAGTAATGCTGTCTGAGTCCTCTCCATGGCAACGCACTGCAGTGTCCTCAGGTACAGGGAGGCATCTTGCAGGCAGGCAAGGCTGCCCAGGGAGTCCATGGACCAGATGTATAGAGAATAAATTTAGCGTTTTTCCATGGGGAAATTGGAGGCACAAAGTGACTCCCCAGAGGAAATGAAAGAATGTCTGAAGAAGAAAGAAATAACAAAATGAGTTATTTGAATATCCTTAAAATCATAGGAGACGTGGTTTATATGTCTCATGCAACAGATGTACATGGCCAAGCAGCTTCACATATTTAGATAGCCTCAGGGAATCAAGAATGGTGGAAAGTACTTGGGACCTCAGGCAAGAAAGGAATGATGTTTTCCAGCAAGGGCTAGGGTTGGCCAGAGTGGAAACTTGTAGAGAAATTGGTCTAGATGTCTCCAACCATGATGCTTCTCATACCGTTATAGCAAAGGAATATGTCCTGAATGCATGGGGGGAAGTAAGGATGGAAAAGAGAAGCCTGGGATAAGCACATACAAAACTTAAACAAATGTGTAATATAATGAAAATAAGACTGAATTGTGATTTTTTTTTTAGGTCTCCTTTCTGTTGAAGGCTTCTCCTTTACAGCAGCAGAAAAATGCCTTCTGGAGCACCCCAGCCCAGTAGCTTCCTGTACCCCAGGCCTGCATGGGTGCTGCTTCAGGCATCTGTCAGCACCCCACAATGTTAGGAAGGAGCCTGACCTAAACCACCTCCCTTTAGGCTCTAGGGCAGCAGCCAAGTGTGCCCAGGGTTCTCCTGTGAAGCAGAGGGTGATGAGGAGCACCTCATTTTAGTATTTGAATCTAGGCCGGCAGAGAAAAGATTTTACCTTGTGTCAGTGCTAGGATCAGGAGGATGAGCTAAGAGGAGGTATGTGTCTCAAGACCACATGATGAAGAAGCACTTTTCTAGTAAAGACTGTTTTAATTCTGCTTGCTTTTTCGGTTTTGTTTTTGTTTGGGGCGGGGTGGGAGGAGGGGTTGGTTGGGGTTTTGGGGGGTTTGTTTATTTAGGTTTTTGGAGGATTTTTTGGGTTTCGTGGGTGTTTTTTTGGTTTCTGGGTGGTTGGTTTTGGGGTTTTTTGTTTCATTTTCTTTTCTTTTTCTTTTTAAGTTGTTCTGTTTTTTCTTCCTCAAAGACCAAATTTAATATCAAACTACCAGGGTTTGGCAGAGACCCATAGTCCAGTTCTCAATAGGGAACTGGATTGCTGGCTGACAGTGTTGCACAAAGACCAGATCCATACCCACCCGTGTTTGTAAGCAACCATTTCGATTGAGCCAGGAGAGCTGGGATTGGTTCCTGGCTGCTAAGGTCAATTGCCCAAGGACAAGCACATGGTGACAGCTAGCACATTCCTGTGTCCAACAGAGGTGGCACCACAGCCAGAGGTAATCTGAGGCTGGGGCTGTTTCCAAAGAGAGCAGGGATCTCGTGAAAGTTAAAAGCCAGATTAAAGGGGAATCATAATCCTTAACTATGCAGTGACAGCCTGGGAAGAGAGGATTGCTCAAAAGACCCAAGGGTCTTCCCTCAAGAATGACAGTGCCTCACTGCTGGCAAGCTGCATGTGGGCTCACATCTCTATCTTCTTCTCTGGCAGGGGCAAGAAACAGAATTACAGCAAAAAGCAGGGGACAGATGTCTGGCTGTGGGGATGAAACCTCCTAGGTGAGACCCTGTCAGTCCAAGCTCTCCCTGATTTCACTTACAGACAGAACCCTAAATACCACTGGAAGAGTGGGCTTCAACCCTCAGTTTGTACAGCCTGGCACCTGGTCATGCACCCATGCTCTGATGCATTTGCTGCACTTGCTTGGAATAAGGCAGGCTTGTGGGGCTTTCCAGCATGCCAGCTGCATGCTTCACTGCCATATCCCAGCCACAGCTTTGAAGCTGCAGGAAAGGTTTTATCTCATTCTTTCCCAGTTCAAATCAGCAGGATTAGTTGTTTATTCAGGAGTCCCTTCCCCCACTGGCAGGGAAAAATAATTATAAACCTTCTTTTTATATATGCCAGCTAGCAGACAGGATCAGTACGCAAAGGGACTCTGATTTCTGACATGCCTAAGTCCTCAGACAACTGTGGGGTTTTTACACCATATGGCTCTATCACTTGACAAAATAGTGCCCTAGACAGGCTGTTTGTTTTCCACTCTGACACCAAATTAACTTAGGGAGATGGGCACACATAGCCTCAGTTTCTGCATTGTTGCCACTGTTTCTGAGGTCTCCAGACCTATTGCGAGCCACTGTATTTTTGCAGCCCCTCCTGCCCCCCTCCAGGACCAGCTACCAAAGGGATTAAACACAGCATGTTATCTACTGCAGTGGCTTAATCACTAAGCAAAGCACTCATCCCCTGACCACAAGGTCAAGGAATTATCTTCCTGATAGATAACAGAGCCAGGGCTTGGAACAAAATGAGGAGCTGAACTGTCATTGCAAGCCACAGGCCACAGTTTATTGCTGTTTCTGGGGAAGTAATGCTGCTAAGATGCTATGGAAGTGCAGCATGACTCTTCTCACCTGCCCCAGAATGTCTTTTGGTGTCAGGGGAAGATAAACACAGCAAAAATGGTATTCAGTTTCAGGTACATACATCTCCCTCTCTTAAACACCCCTTATTCCAAACTTGTCCCTCTGAGAGCAAGAAGTTTTGATGGCTGGGTGTTTTTGGCACTGTGTACTAAAGGGACTGAAGAACCAACTAAGCCCTAAGACTGGGCCAAAAGAGAAATGACCTTGGGGGAAACATACATATCTAGAAGAGGACATAGATTCTACATATCAGTTTCAGCAGAAGGTGGGAAGTCCTGTTCCCATGTAAGCTGGCCTGTTAGGGCAGAGCTGCAGGGCCTGCCAGCCCCACAGCTCACTGAACTGCGAGAGGGCAACTCACACCAGTGGGGGGAGATTTAAATATAGAGAGCCCAGGTCTGCTGCCACCGTAAAAGAGTGAGGAAAACTCCTGACATAGAGAGCTGCAAAGCGAGGTTCTTACTAGGCACTAGCACAGGGCATCAGCTCCCACAGCATTGCTGTGAGTGCCTCGGAGCTCTCTGCACAGGGACAGGCAGGATGGGCCATGGTCTCCTGCCTGGTGGCTGCCAAGAGCACTGCCTTTTCATAGAAAGGGACAGTGTAAACTGAGATTACAGAAAAAGGCTGAGAGGATAAGGCTCTCTGCCTGAAGCTGGGTAATACAAATAGCTTGCAGCTTTCCAGGTGGCTTCCTCACATACATAAAAGGAACTCCAGAGGAGGAATCCTCGTCTCTACAACAGTCTAGGTTCTGAAGACTCTGGTTGAAATTACACATGTGCTAAATCTTCCTTGTTGTGCCTTTCAAAAGCAGCTAAGCAGTCAAATGACATCATCTCACCTCCCTCGGTACATCTTGCCTTTTGCAGTCCCTAAAGGGCCTGGTTGTTACCACTTGTCTGTGAAACATTCACACCCTGCCAAGTCTGTGTGCCTTACCTGTGAACAGCAAGGGCCACACTGCAGCCAGGGGCACTGCTCTTCTCCATCTTCCCACCAGGAGATGCTTCCTGCAGCACTGGTGTGGAATGTGAGAGAAGCAGCTCTCACCTTAAAGCGAAAGATTAACACAGCTTAGCAAATTTCACTCTTCTTCAACTATAAATCAAAAATAAAAATGTTATTTATTACTTTAGCTCAGAACATGAAGGATCTGATTGTCTCTGAGATGTCTGTCTCTGTCAAGCTTGGTGGATCCTCCAAAGAGCTCACATGATGTGCATGCTCTTCATCCTCCTGGGACTGGGCACAGATATCAGAGCCCTTTCCATACACCCACCTCCAACTTAACAGCTAAGGTACAGCAGAGACACAGGCAGGACTGGCAGGCAGGGTAAGTAACCTGCCTGCCCTGCAAAGAGCCTGAATGAGCTAGCTGCAAATAAAGGTCCTTTTTCCCTATCTCTTAGGTAAAGGAGACAACTCTCCACAGTGCTCTGTGGAGAACAGAGTGCTAATAAAGCTTTAAATTTTCCACTCAACTGCTGCTCCGCAGCTCCCCTCACTTTCCCACCCGCATTTCTCTGTGCCTTTGAGGAAATCTGGCATTACATATTTTCTATATTGTTCTTAATTAGGAAAAAAATCTCCTTCCATTAAGTTACTCTCCAGAGCAGAGACAGGGGGACATGCACCTGCCTTACAGTCTGCCAGGGGGCCTCTCCTCAGTGTCTCTCCCATGGCCACTGTCCCTGCAGCCCCAGGATCTGCAGAGAGCACAATCCAAGCCTCAATATCACTTTGTCCATAGCAGAAAGCTGCACAACCCCTTCAAGAAAAACCACATCTCTCTTCTAGAGCATGTGAAGGAAAGGACCCCTTTTAACCACATGGAAATCACACACTGCCCTACCTGTCTTGTGTGTGCTTCTCTCCACAGGGATGTGGCTGTGAAATGCAGCTCAGTACACAACCCAGAGCTTGTTCTGCCCAAGCTCCAAGGTGCTCCCCAGAAATGGAAATGGCTGCACAGGTTCACCAGGTCAGCTGGGGAATGGCATGAGCTGCCTTCTCCTCCCATGGAGCTCCAGCCTGGCACCTCTACTTACTAGTTTTTCCATTTCATTATGTTTCACCTCCTCCCTACAAGCAGACTTTAATCATGACTTCTCTACATTTCTACCATGCTCCAGATGACACCAAAAACAGGACTGTCTCTTCCAGAGGATTCACCAACCTTCAAGTCTCCAAAGTTTACAGCACCTAGCCTGGGTAACAACCTTTCCCAAAAAATGGTCCATATATGTTTAGATACAAATAGCTCTTGGAAAATGTACGTAATTAAATATATCTCCTCCAGTAGTAAGTCTAAGAGCCTGGGACAGCAACTGCTTTCCTCCTTCTCCCCATTAGTGGTACCAGATCCTGCCTGCTGTGTGACATGAGCTCCCTCCCATCAAGCACCCTGGTTCCTCTCCTTCCCCTTGCTCAAGCACTGCCAGCTGTGTTTGCCAGGTTTCCCTTGGGAACTCTGCCTTCTGGCTGTCAGTGCACAGCCAAGCCTGCTAGCCCACATGCTCCCCAGCCAGCTGCTGCTCCTGAATACCTCCTGGAGGGTCTGTGCTGGGCATGTGTAGGAATGTGTTGGTCCAGGCAGCAGTTACTGCAGATGGGGAAATCCCTGATGTATGCCAGAGATGGCATGCCACAGATCCTGTTCCCAAGCCTTTTTTTGCCATAGATTAAGAACGGCACTAAAATTCACCCTGTGATAAGTAGGTGAAACATACTTGTCTGTGGCAAGCAGAAGAGATTAGAGACTGTTTTCAATAAATCTCTGAAGATTAAGGAGAAAGGAGATTCCATAAAGTAAAATCTGATTTGTCTTTAGCACAGCTGTCTATCTAAAGATGAGTACCCACATCCCACTTCTGTACAATTCACATTTCTCCACACACAGCCTCCAAAAAAGTGAGCTGAAGTCATGGTTTTACTGCTGTAACTAGCATCCATAACATTGCAGGCTGTGGTATCAGGGCTGTGGGGATGGCAAATACTGACCCATTTCTCCTCAGAAAGAAGACAGGATTCATTTCACGTTACCTTGGGAACTCACACCCTGCCACAGCAAACATCACACGGACAGGCAGAGAAAAAGCTGAATATAGTCCTCTGTCCTACTGTCTTCTGACCTTATACAGCACAGCCTCCTCTTCCATAATTGATGTCTCTTGCTGCAGAGGCAGCCACAGCTTCTGATTCTCTGTCTATCCCATTACAGCAGTAGTAAGTGCAAGCCCATTATTCTGCAAAACAATTCAAATTAATTCAGAGCCTTAAACCAGGAAGTCTTTCTTTATAACACCACCTCTCCCTTGCTGCACTGCAGCTACAAGAAGTCAGCAGCTCCATCTCTCCATTTTCCCCATGAACCCATTGTCTGGGACACACATGACATCTCCTCTGAGGAAACAGTTTCTTGGGTTTTTTTCAGTGACATTCAGAGATACTTAAAACATCCCTGGTGCATGTAAGAGGGATGTTTTTCCAGGGCTCTTAAGATATAGCTGCAGTCTGTTAAATCATGCAGATAGGAAAATGTTGAGGAAATTTCTGGCACACCACCCATCTGACCTGACTTATTTACATGCTGCTAGAGCTAGGAAATGCAGCACTTTTATAGCCCTTGTGATCTGAGACTGTTTTTCTGAAGAAAAGCAGCAGCAGGAAAAGGGCACATCAGGCTTTCTATGTGCTTAGCTTCAGAAACCACATTATCCCTGAGCCTCATGCCCCAGCCCCTGCTCTGGGACAGGCAGAGCCTCCTTCCCCAGCACGGGAGCTGCGTGCCCAGCCGTGATCAGAGAGAGCTGCCACCACTGACCCTCATCCAGGGCAGCTGGGAAGGTGCTCAGTGCCTTCTTTAGCAGGTTGCTGAAAGGCTTGGAAAAGCTGAGGCCACCTTTGACCTGCCAGCTGCGGAGTGGAGGCACAGACGTGTCTCTAATGCAGGATTAACAGGCTGCTGCCCTTGCCAGGGCTGTTTGCCCACGCATGGCTTTCTCTGGGGGTCTGGCAGTGCAGCTACAGTGGAGATATAGCCTCCAGGGCCACCTTCAGTTAGAAAGCACACCAGGCTTCATCTGAAGGTAAAACTTTCTGGTCCGCTCTATGCCTCTGAGGAAAAACCAGAAATTACTTTTGGACAAATTATTTTCAGGGAAAACAATAAAAATAAAAATAAACTGATTATGAAGTATTTCTTTGAGTAGATGACAGACTCCTCTGATTGAAGGTCCAGTGGAGGGGACTGGTTCCTCTGCCTGTCCCTCTCCCTGGTGAAACACACTGGGACAGGACCTGGCACAAAGACTCCGAAATGGCTCCTGCTGCATGTCCAAGGTGAGGGGACACCTGGCACCACCCTGCCCAGCTCTGTACCCACAAGTGGCCCACAGCCACATGTGAGGTAGGCTGTGAAGCAGGGAGGGAAGGTGCCTGGTTAAGAGCCCGGGGTGTTCACTGCCCATCACTGTGCATTTTCTGCATGAAATGCTCAAGTCAGAAAGACTTTGGAGCAGGATGAATTATATTTCTAGACAGGAAGGCAGTGTTATGAAAAAAGCATGAGCAGCTATGAGGGCGTGTCTCACCTCCTTTGCACTCCAAGGAGAGCAGCCCTCCCATCTCCACCATGGCAGAACCTTCCTCCCACTGTTCCTGTTGCTGCAAACCCCGCCAGGGTGAGGCCAATTTCCGCCTTGGGGAGACAGCCCCAGCTAGCCAAAGAAGAATGAACAGAAAGCTTAGGGAGCAGCCTGGAGGGGAAGGTGAGGAACAGCCAGCTTGCAATCCTGTTCAAAGCTAGGGAGAGCTGGATAGACAGGAAAGGCTGTACAGTCACTGTGCAAAGCAGTGTTTGTTTGCTACCTCTGTGATCCTCTTCAAGTACAGACAGGATGGAAACTCCGGCTATGGGCAGTGCACCAGAACCAGGGCCCAGAAGCTTATTTCAGGTCTGTTCCCTCCTGTCTTCAGGACACTTCGTTCCTTTGCAGGGTTCTACCCACAACAGTTATTCTTTGCTTGCCTGCTAGGATGGGTCTTTCTTTCCCATTCACCCAGAAAGCAACTGTTCTCTCCTGCCCTTCACATTCCCTGGTCTGGGAATGAAGCAGAGCCCACACACAGCCCCCTTGACAGCCAGGCTGCACTTAGGAACTGAACCAGGTGCTTATAGCAGAGCACTATGGGGCCAGGATCAGGAGATGCTCTTCTCCCTTCACCCCTGTTCCCAGTAGCCTTTCCTAAAGCTGGCTCACTAAATTGCCTCCTTCCCTTCTGCTGCTGAAACCTTGGTGGCAAGGTCTGCCTCAGCATGCTGGAATCCAACAGGCCTGAGATGGCAGGAGCAGCTCAAGCTGTGGGCATGGGGCTCTCTGCTCCTGGGTGGCAGCAGAGCTCATGCCCACTTGCAAGAGGAAGCCAAAGGCTCCCATGACATGGAGATGCTGTGAGTGTGTCAGGAGGGGTAACATGCACATCCTTTGGGGCATCCAGCTCTGAGGGTTCTCCCTGGATCCACAACCACCACTGTTTCTGAAGAGGCTACAACTCAGCAGCAGTTGGTCACAGCTGGAGGGATTTTCTGTGTAGTGAGCAGCCATCAAGACTAATTCTCTGCCAGCACCAGGAGCCAGCCACATGCTAAAAGTGGACTAATTGTGCACATTCTCTTCTAGTTCCTTCAACATCAGTCAGGGCAAGGGACTAAAACATTTCCTTATCCAAAGAAATTAATTTTCCCTTACTGCATGGCTTCAAGCTTCAAATACAGTGTATCCCGCTACTCCGCCTTATCCAAGCTTTTATATGTGTTAAGCACAATTATTTTACCCATCTGTGATACCTTTGAATGGCTGAGAATTTTCTGTCCTCATTTTGGAGCCCACATTCCCCCTACACAGGCAGGAAATAGAGCTCTGCCTGCACATTCTTTCTCTTAGCCTAAAATAAGTTCCAGATTAAACCACACTTGATCTGTATTTGTGTAAGGGAGGAAATTTAGGAGGAGGAGAAGAAGCAGAAAGAAAAGCAGCCTTCGCTGCCATTTCTCACATCCCTTCATGGGTTGCAGCACCTCTCTGAAGTACCACACACTTGATGAGAGAGGGATCTAGAGGGCTGCTCCAGGTTAGAGGAATTTCTGAACATCCAAATCCCTTGAGAGTTACAGGAATTTCCAATCTCTTCCAGTCCATGTTTAGATACCCAAAACCTTTCCAGCACCTTTTCAGCTCCCCTGAGTAGCCTCTGTGTAAAAAAGCTGCCCATAAAGAATAACTGTAAGCGTATCCCTGAATCACAGGGATCATATTCCTGCATCACAGGGCATGCCTCGTGTAAACTGGGGAGAGGGAAAAAGGGCCTTGGCTGCAGACTCCTTTTCTCTGGGGCTGGACTCCTTGCTTGCATTCAGCAAGCTTTTTGCTTACTGGGAAATCAAACAGCTGTATTCAGGTTATCGAAATGCTCTTGCCATAGCACACATTTTGTTTTTGAAGCACACCAACTATTGGCAGTGCTCCAGTTTTAGTCACACCTGCTGCACTCCTACCTTTCAATCTCCTTCCTCTTGAAGCCTCCTCACCCTCCTGTCACCTGCAACAAGCATGTGGTGTGCCTTTGGCAGAATCAGGAAAGGAAAGGAGAAATTAAAACGGTGGCTACTCCCAAGCAAGTTACAATCCAATCAATCTCTGGCAATCTTTGCATTAAAAGCCTGCTCCTCTACTTTGTTACAAAAGCCACAGCATTCTCACCTTCTTGCTGTGTCATTTGTATTGCTAGTAAGATTAGTGCACCTAAAAGCACAGCCCATCTCTGCCACCCAGGGACCTTGAATGCCCCGTGAACTGTCCCAAAGACAGAGTTCTGCCAAACATGCTACTGCCCTGGTCATGGCTGTGCCTTCAGCAGTGAGTGACACAAGCCTCCAGCCTTAGTCCATCAAGGCTGAGAGCCAGAACCTCTTTTGAACAGGGCCTAATTACATTGCAGGAAGTCAGTTTCCTCATACCCACCACAAAACACTTGTTTTCAAACCCCCTTATTAGCATGGAGATGTCAAAAATATTAATTCCTGTTTTACAGAGCTTAGATAAAAAACCCCCAAACAAAAAACAGAACCTGTTTTCCTCATGTTGGAGAGGCAGAGGCTGCATGTCCTGTGGGCAGCCACTGATGTGTGGAGGAACAGGGAGCTCTCTCCCAGCCCAGAATTAATGATGAAGAAACCAAAGAGAAGAGCAGCTCTAGGAGAGGACATATTCCGCTACTCTTGGGTGGTTTCCACAGAGAGGTCTGAGGCAGGGGTGCAGTCAAGAAGAACTCAAGGGTAACCAGAGTCCATTTAGTATTTTAAGCAATGCAAAGTTTGCACTTTTCAGGATACAGCAAAAGAAGAGGACATGACCCTTCTGAGTTATTTATTGCAACACCTCCGAGTTAGCAAAAGGTGCCTTTGTTACCCCCACAAAATGGCCTTTACCATTTTTCTTCCTCTGAAGTGCCAGATCTGCCAACACTGAAAAAACCCCCAAAATCTGTCTGTTAGTTCAAGCATTACAATGGTTTCTGCAAAGAGCAGGAAGGACTGACAGACCTGACTGAATACTGGGTTGGATCTTTTTGCATTTTGGCTATGGAGTTAAGCTTGCAGTAAGAAGCGTTACTTAATACAGAAAAAGGGATGTTATCTCAGTGCACAGAAACACATTGCAGGTTGTTCAACAAACCACACATAGTGGCTGAACTCATGGTGACTGTCACCCCAACAGGCCACCTCAGACCTGGCTCTCAGGTGACTCACTACAACAATTCCTCTGGCTTGGTCATTTTGTCCTTTCAAAGACATGCTCGGACTAGATGGGTAAAAAATTGTACACAGACTAGGTGAAAAACTGCAGAGTTGTCCTTGTGCATGAGGGAAAAGATGCCAGAATTAATGCATCCATCACAGACACACCAGCACCAAGGAGCACCGAGTGTCCAGGCAAGCCCCTGCCTGCGACAAGACTTTCAGAGCATGGGCCACTTTCCTGGGAGCAAACCTTTTCTTACTGGGTAGAACATGAGCCAGCTTCTCTCCCTCTAATAACCACAAAATGTGACTGCACAAAAGATTCAAAACAGACTATTCCTATGGAAATCTATCATCTTATTTCCATAGAGATACACTAATATTACACTAAGTCCTAAGCAGAAAGCCTGCCTACTATCTGGAGCTTAAAAAAAGCCACACTTTGTAGCTGAAAACTGCTACCAGCCTATGTCACTTGTGTGCCATGCACAGCAATACAAACACGCACCAGCGACCATTCATCCTTTATTATTGACTGCTGACCCCAAGGGCAATTTCCATTTCTTACGCACTTTCTCTGCTTTAGAAGTGGCACAGGCTGGGGACAGCAGGGCTAGAGCTGCCTTCTTTTCTCTGACATTTACTTCTGTGCAAGAGCAAAGCCTTGGGGCAGTGGGCACTTCAGCAGGAACCACTCTTCTTCACTAGGGACTGAAACAGCCTGTGCATCTTACAAGGAGGATGATGGTAACCTTCAAGTCAGTTAACTGAACCTTTAACAGGAGCCATCCTTCACACTGTGAAAAGTAGCTAAGACAATGCAGAGGAGAATCAGCAGGCTTCACACTTGGCAATGTCTCTGACAGGAATAATAGGGAATGTCTTCAGAGGGAAAAGAAGTTCCCAGGTGTTACCCAGAAGGTGGAGGTAGTGAAGAATGGCCACAGGCTTTTCAGAGCCAGTCTAGCTGTTCTGCAACTCCTGAAGTGAAATCTTCAAGGTGTAAATAATCCTATATTTTCTTCTATCCTCAGACACAAGAGAACTAGTTAGAGAACTCTTCTCATTGGAGGAAGTTATTACCTCATTCCCAGTTTTCCCAGCAGAAGAAAGCAATCTAGGATTGATTACTAGTGAAGGTTATTTGAACAGAGAGGAGTTGCTCCCTAAGCCATCTTGCTGTTACTGCATTGCGTTAAAAATACGCAGAGAACATTGAAATCAGTAATTTCTGTGTCCTTTGAAAGGAGACAGTCACTTAATTAAGATGCTGTGGTGCACAGAGGCAGCTCCGTGCTGACTCTGCCGGGGAGATTACAGGGTAGTAGATTGCTGTGCAGCAGGGAATGACTGATGGAAAGCATCTCCTCACCAGTGGCTCAGGGCACATCTTGCTGGTTACACACAGCATTCACTTACTTCAGGTAAGCAAGTGGGAGCTTTCTACTTCAGGTGTGATACATTCTGCTTTAACTTTATACCCAATTTAAAAGTGGGAGTGAGTGGCAAGGGTGAAAGCTTTTTACATACAGCCAATCCTTCGGAGGGTGATCTTCAGCACGTAACACAACAACTCAGTGAAGCAGAGGAACTGCGCAGGCAGTAAATGAGAGTGTCACAATGATTTGTTTGAACTCCTGCAGAGACAATTCAATATCATTTTGGTGACAGTGCATCAAGAACACACAGGAATTCATTCTAGTGTCAGCATAACTTTTATTGACTTATTGCTGTCAATATGCACAGTAAAGGAAGACCTGATGTGGCTACCTCCTGCATACAATACTTCTGAAGAGTCAGATACTGTGGCTTTGATGGTAATAGAACAAAAATGCTGTATTCACAGGCCACAGGGTGATTTTCCTAACTGCCTGAATTATAGATGCATTCCCTTGCTATCCTTTATTCTGTCCCTTCCAGCATCACCTAATATAGACCTTGTAACTGGAAAGTAGCTAGAGGTGATTTGGGAACAGCATAAAGGAAAAAAACTGTTTCTGTATTGCTCTATCACAGCCCTTCAGCCTTGTAGGAGCAAGAATTCATTTGTGGCTTTCTAGCATATAAACACAAGTAGATAATCCACAGAAGGATCAGGTATGCTAAGAAAGGATGGAAACAATCTTCTCCTACCATATGACCTATTATCACAAAAACATCATCCTTCAGAGCTGGGTCCTCTGATTGGATGAAACCTCCCAATGCCTGGCAGAAGGATACTAGTCAGTAACTGACTGAAATGGGAAGTACAGGCTGTGCTTTTAAAGCTTTTCCTCTGGTCACACTAGAGTGATTCCATCCAGGAGCATTACACTGTCACAGGATGCTCCTCTACCCAGCATTAACCCCTCTCCTCTGGCTGGTAAGCCAAAGCTTGCTTCCCAGCCTCACCCTTGACTTTTCCCTAGGAAAAACACTATACTTGCAGGGAATTATGTAGGTGGCCAGAAGCCAAAGGCTGTGAGTGGACACTGTCACAGTCTGAATGGGACAGTAGCAACCTGTGTGTCACTGGACATACATAATTCCCAGTGCTCCTGATGCCATGAAAGGTACAGTAAATCTGCACTTTACCACCCCCTAACCCCTAACTGTACTTCTGATGCTAACTTTATTCACCTTTGTATTGTCTATTTCTTTATTTCCCCATTAATATGCAGGAGAAAACAGGGCATCACTCCAAGTGATGCTTATCCTGTGCTCTGTAAGCACCAGGCAGTGCTGTTTCTACAGCATGGATAATTATTAGCCAACTGCTTACTTAAAATAGGTGGGAGAGGCTGCAAGGGGTTCCACAACAAAGTGACTCCTCTCCTGCACTCCTCTTCCACAGCCCTGACAGCTTGCCTGAAGTGGTAGTGGGTTATGTTGCTGGACAGTGCTCACCCTTCTGCCCTCCAACTCATTTCACAGAGGTGTTGAGGAAGCCATCAAAACTGAGTCAAAGGCATCTTCACACTGAGCAATAGAGAGCCAACAGCTAACACCTTCCCTAGCACATATTCCTCTGTTCTGACACAGCTAGATGTCCCAGTGCAAAAAATGTGCAAAGGTGGCCCTGGAATGTTCTGCTCACCGTGAATACAACAGAACCCTCCCTCCAGCTTGCACTGATGCCATTGAGTTACCTATGAGCTCTTCTCTGTACATGATCCTCCTTGGACCCAAATCCACAGCATCCTCCTGTTGTCTTGACCTTGTGTTCTTGCTGTTTGCTTGAAATGATGCAGCATCAAGATAAAACGTTTGGCCCTGTGTTTGATACTTTTGCCTGTGCTTGGGAGGTTGGGACTGCTGCAGTTTTCAGGAGATGTGCCCCACCGAAGTGCTGATTGACTGAGGGTTTGCAGGCAGCCATCTCTTAGGGGGGATCAGGCAGAGCAGGGTGAGCTGTGTTCAGCTGAGGAGATTACACTAACTGGAACATAGGCTGCTAAAAGGCTTCCTCAGAAGCACTTGTGTTTGGCAGACACACTAGGCAGGGGAGGAAAGGAGAGGCACTTCCTAAGCTATGGTCTCTGGTTCACTTTAACACTGACTGTGGCATCTTGGCAAAACATGGCTTAATGTAAGCAGCTGAAGCAAACAGGTCTGGAGTGAAGGTCTGCCAGGCTGCAGGGAGCACTCAAACTAAAGCAAAGCCAGTTACTGAAGGGATTGCCTACACACAACTCTCTCCCACCTTTCCCACCAAATGCCAAATCTCCCTTCTGAGCCTAGTGCCCAAGGCTGTAACTTTTGCAGAGCTGAATGGCAGGTCAATCTCAGAAGCCTCCTCCCAAGAAGAGTCACTTTTTGTCCGCTGAAGTGGAATCCTTTTGTGACCTCATGATTTGATAGATAGTTTTCCTAAAGCGCTGGTCCCGGCTCAGTCTTTTGGCTGCTTCTTTCAGCTCTTCAATGTTTTCAGCTTCTGCATGCGAGAAGATGAAGGACTGGGACTGTTTCACTGAAACAAGAACAGCACAGAAAGGTAAACACTCTCCATCAGGGACACAGACTGAAGATAAAGCTTCACTACAGCTCACGAGCCATGTGACCAACATGACTGACCCTAACTCAGTCTGTGATTAGGCATTCTGATGAAGTCATATTTAAGTATGTATTTTTAGGGGCCCAGGACCATCACAGAAGTTTAACTTTCAAAATACACAAAGAAATGGGCAACAAGTACACAAGGCTTGTTCTCTGGGAAAGCTCCAAGTAGCATTGTGGCTCCATTCTACTGCTAAGGAACATGAAATACACACAACATTTGCAGACTTCACTGCTCTGCCAGCCCCATCAGCACATGTCTGCTCCTGCAGGATATAAAATAGAAGGCTGCCCGACACCCACTGTCGTTCCAGGACGCGCTGGTTCTCCGGCAGCGGAAGCGGCAGCTCTTTATGCGGCGAGTGGCAGCCTTGTGGATGTACACGGAGTTCTTCATGATCACAGGCATCTTGGCCTCCAGCTCAGCGTTGCGGATGCACTCTTCGAAGAACTCTGGGGAGAGAACGCCGCTGTAACAGCGATGGGACAGGCTCGCCAAGCAATGAACCAGTCACAAGGGACTGCACTCATTGATGGGCTGAGCCAGGTGATGATGACCTTCATGAAGAACAACACATAAAGCTCCAGAATATCATCAGAAAGAGCATTTTCAAATGTTCATTTTCAAAGTGACAAAAACCTCCAGTTCCCAACAAACGCATACTCAAATTTAGAAAGAGCTGCAGCCATCCATTCCACATCAGTAGTTCTCACAACTGCTCATGATTCAACTGCCAAAAGCCTTGGACACTGTGATAAAACTTCTCAGCTCTGAAGCCTTGCTCATCGTATTTTCTTTGAAGGAGTTCTAAAACCAGTCAGGTCTAACTGGGAAAGGAAGGTGTTGGCAACATCAGCACAGGCACACATGTCCAGGCCACACACAGTAAGGGATTTCTTAATAGCATAGCAAATACTAGCACACAGTTACATATATTATGGGCTTCAAGAAAATCCCCATGTCCGAACTCTGATGTTATTCTGCCCTGATCTGCCACACAAACTGCTTTTCCTGGCCTATTTCTCCTCCTGTGGTCTGACCAGTGTCTATTCTGCCATTCCAGTCTTGCTGTCCTCCTGCCTGTTGCTGGTTCCCTGCTGTTCAAAGGCATCGTGTGCTAATGTGCACAAACTCTTCCATAAAGGGCAGGGCAAAGCTGCAGGAACCACTTGGAAGGACTGAGGCAATCTGCACTGGGACTAACGTTAGGGGAAACATTGCTGGTCCCTTATTTTCTCCAGTGCTCTGCTCATCAGTACATTTTTACTGTTTTGAAGAAAACATCCCCCAAAATCTAAGGTTGAAAATATCAGGAGACATTCAGTACGAGTTACTCACTCACACCCTGTGAAGCTCTACTTGAATGCTGAGCTCAGCACATCCACTTTAGCTCTGTTTTCTTACCATGGCTCAGAGCCAGTGGGATGAAGTTCAGAATCATGCCTTTTTCTCCATTTAGAAATCTCATGTAGGAACTACCGAATAATACTTGTATTATTTAAATATATAGGAACTATAAGTATGTGAATAGATATAAAACTATTTATACATTTATTCATCCCTATTTACTTAACAGTGCTCAGAATACCACAGGACTTTTGGACTTTTCTGTATTGGCTCAGTACATCCACCCTTCACTGAAATTAAGCTTTAACTGTACAGACACAGCATCTCCAAAAATGCTTCTCCCTGCACTATAACTTGACCATGGAAAACAAGCAAGATTTCACTCAAATGAGGCTGCTAATGTCAGTTCCCAAGCCTGACTCAAGCCAAATGCCAGGGTAACGCTCCCCAAGAGAACCCAAAAAGACCCAACCCAAACAAACCAAATAAAGGCAAAGAAACAGGGATAACCTCTGAGGAGCATCAGCCTTACACCTGACCTGTGCACTGCAGTGCTGGGCTGATGCTGAGATTCAGCTCTGAGTAAAGATCCAAACTTCACCTTCTGGGTCACCTACCAGCACGTTGCTACAGCAACCACGAGCCTCCTTAAACTGGTGATATTCTTGTAACCAAGGCTGAGAAGTAAAGCCTTGAGGGGAACCAGAGGACTCCTCATAATGCAGACCTAGTCAGCAGTCAGTTTTTATAGCTCTGCCACAGCTTCCCTGTTTGACATTTTGGAAAGTATTTGCTCATCTCTAGGTTTGCCTTCCACCCAGCAGAGAAGGCTGGAATAATTTCATGCTCCTTTGAGAGGCTGGAATAATTTCAACCTCCTTTGAGGGCAAAACACCAACTACCTGCATAGCACATTATAGCACCTCCAAGGGGAGGTGTGGTGGAGGTACAAGAAGTTGGGAGACCACATTTATGTGCAGCTTTGCTAATTTGGAATCTTCTTTTTGTGTCTGGGAAGACAGGTAGAAATTTCCTCTCTTGAGTTTGCTCATCAGTAGAGAGGATGGATGACTAACTTACTTCTCAAGTTACTGACATCTGCTTTCATCTTCTTCTCTTTCTCCTTGTTGCAATTCAGAGAGTTTAAGCCTTGCTCCAAGCTCTGCAATGCTTCCTCAGCTTCTCTCAGTCTCTTCTCCAGATCCATGCGTACTTTCACTTCAGCCTGAGGAAGAAAATAAGAATTGCTGAAAAACAGCTTGTTTCTCAGTAAATATCCTGGTAACTCACAAGGTCTGTGAGGGACTTGCCATAGATGAAAATGAAAAGACAATAGTGATGGAAATCCTTAGAAATATTGCTAGGCAACATAAAGTCATTTCTCATGTCTTCAGACAGCATCTGAAGTCCAGACTATTATAGCAACTTTCCTTTACTCTGACTTCATTTTTCACAGTTTTCCTCCCATTGCATAAACCATATGGAATCAGAGATGTTATTTTAATACACGAATTTGTGCTAATGCAAGTACTTGCAGCTGAGCAGGAACAGAAGGACATCAATCCAGCTGAGACAGACTGAGATAAAGGCAGACAATTCCCACAAAGGGATGTACAGTGCTTAGTTTCAGAAACAAAACACAAGAGAAGTTAGAAATACAGTACTAGTTTAGCAAATGAGAAAGGCTATACAGCTTAGGTCAACTTAGCTTTAGTCTGGCCAAGTAGGTTACAAGGTAAGAAAATATTGTAGGTGCAGGAAAAAGAATAACTCAGGGATTTTTTTGGACAAAATATTTGTATAAGGAGGTTGAATGTCAAACAGCCAATTATTAACATAACATTTACATTATGTAGATTTAAATAAAATACCATACCTCATCCAGTTACCTTTGCATAGATTAATGTATTGTCTGCTATGAAGGAGGGCTGGTCCCTCAGCTGAATTCCTCTGCTTTTGAACCCAAGTTCTTGCAATGGTTACTGAAGATTTAAAACTTTTAAGGTTGGTTTTCTGAGCACAGGTGAGGAGGGAAGATGTCTCCTCAGTTCTGCAACATCCATATTAGCATTTCTTTGAAATCATCTTTATTCTTGATTGTGTCTACTTTCCTCTTTTACTTTTTTTCTTCCCTCCATCTATAGATTATGCTTTCACAGTAGCAAATTAAAAGACTTGTACTGAATGGATTAATTAGGCTTCAGGATGTGAAAATAAATAGTAGTACTACTACATAGATATAAGATGGCAATTTCATGTGTTACCGTGATATCATAGTGCTTTGGATAGGAAGAGATCTTAAAGATCATCTCACTCCAACCCCTCAACCATGGGAAGGGATAATTTTCACTAGACCAGGTTTCTCAGAGCTCCATCCAACCCAGTCCTGAACACTTCCAGGGATGGAATATCCACAAATTCTCTGAGCAACTTGTTTCAATGCCTTACCACCCTCACAGTAAAGAAGTTCCTTCTAATACCTAATCTAAACCTCTCCTCTTTCAGTTTGAAGCCAATCTCACCTGTCCTATCATTACATGTTCTTGTAAAAATTCCCTCTCCAGCTCTCCTGTAGATATCTCTAGGCACTGGAAGTGCTGTAAGGTTTCCTTCTCAGAGCCTTCTCTTCCCCAGGCCAAACAGCCCCAACTCTCTCAGCCTGTGTTCACAGGAGAGGTGCTCCAGCCCTCCGAGCACCTTGGTGGTCCTGCTCTGGGCTCACTCCAACAGGTCAATGTCCTTTCAGAGCTGGATGCAGCACTGCAGGTGGGGTCTCACCAGAGTGGAGCAGAGAGGGACAGAATCACCTCCCTCACCCTGCCAGCTACTCTGCTTTGGATGCAGGCCAGGATACAGTTGGCAATATGAAGCACAGCTAATGAAGATTTATGGCCACAATATGAAAACTAAATAAAACCAAGAGTTTGGCTGGATAGGGAATGAACTGAAAGAGAAAATGGAAGCACTCTGAGCCCAGGGACAGCAATATGTGACATATGCAGGGGATACCTTGAGGTCTCTCTCTGCCTGCTGTTTCTCTGCAGTCAGCTCCAAGAGCGAGTTCTGCAGCGCTTGCGACTGGGAAGAGTAAAACTCCCGCTCCTCCTCCAGTGCTCGAGACCGCTCCTCATTCTCCTTCATCCTGGTTCATGGCACAGCAAAGAAAGATGACCATTCCCACCCCAACACAACTCACAGGAAGGAAAGGAGCTCATGATGGGGCATGCTCAACTACCTGACTGCCCAGAGCAAAGAGGCACTAAAAGGAGCATTGTGTGCTCCATTCCAATAACACAGGCATTGCAGAAAACGAGGTGGACAGTTCTTGAATGGAACATTCTCAACTCCCAGATGAGGCCCAGGAGCACCAAACACTCCTTATGGACAGGCCATGAACACCTTCACATGTCCAAGTCCTGGTCTGAAAGGAGCAGACCCAACTGGGAGCAAGTTCAGCTGCCCTGCCTCACTCTGTCTCCTTTGAAGGATTTGTAACCTCAACTCCTGCCCAGGAGTTGGAACCAGACAAGCTTCCAGACTTGTCTGGTGCTGGCACTCAAAAAGCAAGTCAGCAGACAGTCACATCATTCAGCACCACTAAGCATGAGCAGAAGTGTCCTCTTTCCCCACTTCACCTTTTCTCTGCTAGGAGTTTCTCCTGCAGAAGTTGCTGCATCTTCTCTTCAATCTGTCGCAGGCTGCAGTGCAGTCCCCAGATGGGGCTTTGCTCCTTGCTGGGGCTGGTTGGAGGTGGGACCTGACTCTCATTTTCTTCCAGCATCTCCAGCATTTGTTGTTTTTCCAGGGAGAGCTCCTTGAAGAAGGACAGAGATTGTGAGTATTAGCCAAGTCTAACGTTTCTGCTCCTGTTCCTGCCTGGTTCTTCCTTACTAAGTGCCTCCATCCTTATATCCACATGCCTCATACAGGTTAAACACAGGAATAACAAAATCTGGGTTTCATTTCATACCTCATGCTTCATGGGGAGCAAGCTTCCACCATAGCCTTCGCTGTGAAGGGGTGAACCAGCAGGCTCCTTTGATGTGATAAGGACAAGTAAGGACACAGCTCAGGGACTGGAACCTTGGGCTCCCCTGGTGCATCACACATGCAGGCAGCTCCCTGCCTTCCCTGCTCTGCTTGCTCCTTAGTGGGAACTGGAGGCACCCCCTCTGTGGTACTTCTAACTGCAGGAAATAGGACATGCCACACTGTTGGCCTCCAAAGTGTTCAGTGTGCAATTAGGGCAGGAATGGTACTTCCATGGCTTTCCAGTTCTTTTTTTTTTTTCATAGCTACGGACAAGGAGAAGGGCTCAAAGGAACAGATTTTTGGACAAACTTGCAGGATCTGACACAAACATTAAAGATAGACCTTCCAGCTTCAGAATGCCAACTGTGTGGAAATTTCACAAACAATACACATTTAGAAAAGACTTTCTAGAAAAGACACTTTCCACAAACCCACCAGTAAGGAATGATTTTAATACATCAAGACTCTGTTTCCTAGATTCCCATGTGGTACGTGATTTCCTTGGGAATCCTGCTCCCTTCTGTGAACAAAGAATGCCCCTCTGCTGCGTCAAATTCCATCAGAAGGTAGGGAGGTGCAGTTAAAAAAAAATGCTCATCATAGACTTACAGTCATGTTGGCTGGGAGGGACCTTGCAGTAGGCTCTTGTCCAGCCTGCTGTTCAGAGCCAGTCTGTCAGCACAGCAGGATATGGTCAGCTGTGGCTGTTTAAAGTCTGAAAACAGTCCACGACGAAGGTTCCTCAGCCTCTCTGCCTGCCTGCCCATCTGGTGAAAATTCTCTCCCTCCTCTTCCACCTAATCTTCCTAAACTGCAACTTATTATGGTTCTTGTCCTACCACCATATCACCTGGTACTGCTGAGAAAATCTTGGTTCAGTTGTGCTGTGTCATTTCTCATCCATTTCTGCAGGGGATTTTGGTGTTCATATCAGCTACCAAATTAACCTGTTCATCTGTACAGCACTTCAACTCTGGCATTAGCAGATGTTGGATTCATTCCATGGGACAGCATTGCTTTCAGGCCAAAATTCTGTCACTCAGAGGGGAGGAGTGGTCACTCACCTCTAGGGTGGTCTGTAAGGACTGTGTCAGGCTTCGCAACTCTTTCTTTTCTTCCTCCACTCCTTTAAGGGAGCGGGCTGTGAGCTCCAGCTCCCTAAAGAAGCAAAAAGGGTGACAGCTATTGCAGGGGAACAACAGCCCCACAGACCACGCCCAGGCTGTGTGGGCCATGGGTCTCCTGTGCAGGACCTGCAACCATCAGTTGGCACAGCCAGTCCTGGAGAGCCAGGAGTTTGCCAGAAAGCATCACGTCCTGCCTCGGACACACTACAGGTGTTCAGGAACTTCACTGTGCCTCCTGACCATCAAACCCAACCCAACAGTTACTGTGCTCCTCCAGCAAGGGCAGAGCCATGGTTGCAACTGAGAGAGCTCAGACAGGGAAGTCACATCTAAGCAGAGCCTATGAGAAAAAAATGGTTTGCAAAATCACACTGGCTTTTCTGAGATGCTACTTAGGGAGAAAAAAAGAAAAGTAAAAAAGAGCAATAGCAAAAAATGCCCTTCAACACTTGGGGCAAAGCACTTGGATTCTTCTATTTCTAAGTATATTTGCTGCTCATATTTTGCATAGTTAACTTTAAAAATGACAAAACTAATCTTGGTGAGGCAACATCATCATACATCCATTATCATTCAGCTGATGGTGGAAAACCAGATCCAGGTGTCTGGACCCCACATAGCTGTTCAGTCTTTAAGGCTGAACAGCTAATTAGTTGAACTAATTGCTTCTCTGAAATCTTCCCTTGCACCTGTCCATTGCCATGCCACCCCAACTAATCTGGGGGTTGCTTCTGTCCCAGCACTTTGAAATTAAATTGCTGGAGGCCTGAGTGCAAAATGAAGCTAAGCTGTATTCTGTTGGTCACATGCAACAGCAAATGCAGGTAAAGAGCCCACAGCCACTCCTGTTTTGGTCAATCTCCCTCCTACTTGCACAAAATAGGTGGATTTTACAGACTGTTTTGATTCACCACGCCAGTGGCACTTCTGGTGTCCCTTTCCTGCCCTGCTGCCGTACCGTCTGATCTCCTCCTGCTCCAGCCGCAGCTCCCGCACCACCTCTTCAAAGCGCTGCTTCTCTGCTTCCAGGATCTGGTTCAGACGCTCCAGCTCCTGCTCCGGAAGAGAAGACAGGATTGCACTCTGCCAGCACAGTTAGAGGCTTCCCTGTGAACAACGCCTGGGACTTCTGACATGGCATTTAATCCAAGCCGTGTACAACTAAAGGGTGTCTGATTCCACCACACTTTTGTCCAGGGCAATTAGAAGCATTTGAAGTTGGCTGAGGTTTTTCAGACATCCAGAAGTCCCAGCCAGGTTACCAAGCATCTGGAAATCTCAGACGTGCTCCTTGCACAGGTCAGCTCAGCCACATATATACAGAAGGTCCAAAACACCCTGGGAATGCTGACTCACTTGTAAATACCATTTTCAGGCACTCACACATGCAGATACAGAAAAGCCAGACAGCCTCAGAATGCAGCAGCCCCAGAATTTCTGTGCCTGAAGTGTGATACTTCAGAAAGGCCAGCTCAGCCTTTCTTCTCCCCCCACTGGGGCAGGAAAGCACAAACAATTCAGTTACAGCTTTGCACAGCTTAATCAGACTGTCACTATCTTTGGGCTGATAAAACAGTGCTTAGAGAGCACCAAATACCACAAGCTGTCCTTCACATAGTGAAACAGTCTCTTCCCCTAGTCTCTAGGAAGCAGTTGCACTGAGACCTACTGCTGATGGAGAAAGACAGGACCAAAATTCAGCAAGGGTCCCTCTCCTGGTCAGACCCCTTGCAGCCATAGCTGCTGTGCAGAACTCCTGCTACAGGCCCATGCCAGTCACAAAAAACAGTGCTGGCACTGGATAAATTCATAATAAGACTCTTGCTCCATGGTGCAGATACACAGTTCAAGCTGCTTTCCCAACATACTGCTCTGAAGCCTCCAGGCCCCCTGAGGGTCAAACCACAGTTCAGTGAGCTCTACCTTTGGTCCTTCACAGCACTAAACTCCTTGAGACTAACCCAGCCCCATCTGCTCTCTGTGGGCAATGGAGTTACTGTGCATGGCTTTGGAAGAAGCAGAGATTTGTTCCAAGATCTTCAGACAAGGTCATTTCCCTCCCTGTGGCTGTGGGGTGTGCAGCAGGCTACCTCACCAGAGGGAGATGTCTCTCTGCAAAGGTAAAAGGAGCTTAGCCCTAAGCAAGTGTCCAAGCCACTTTTAGATTTTCTCTCTCCAGAAATGTATGCAAGAAATATATAGGCCTGAGAAACCTAGGTCAGCATTGCCATCTTTTCCCAAGGAGAGGGAACAGTCATTTTGGATTAACTGGAAAGGAGGCACTTTGCACATTTATAACATGGTGGTCCATATCCATGCAGACTTTCCAACAGCATCATAGGACAATCCATTTGCACAATTATCTTGTCATGACTTTATAATGGTGCTATAAAAATCGGTATAGATTTGGATCAGTAAATATAAGGATGTGCTACTTGTATTGTATTAAGCAATTATAAGTTAGGAATAGATTGAAAAGCAGTTATAAACTTGACAAAGCCACCTGGCCTAGTGGAAGATGTCCCTCCCTGCCCATGGCAGGGGGGTAGGAATGAGATGATCTTTAAGGTCCCTTCCAACCCAAAGCACTCTATTCTAAAGTAAATTAAGGTGTAATAGTCACATCTAAGAGAGTGGTCTCTTGATTTTTCCCCATCTCTGTTGCGTCCAAAACACAAACCACATTGTTTTTGTGCTCCTTGTTTCTCACAACAGTATCTCTATGCTAGAACAATGTTGGTTTACTTGCTCTCCAACTGTGGAGATAGGTCTTAATTGCCACAATCTTCTTGAATCTGCCAAATAACAATTAAGTAATTCAATCCAGTGAGTATGAATTTCATTTGATCTTCCTCCCTGGTCCTCTTGGAGCCATAATGGCAAACCTGCTGCATGGAAAGTAACAGGGAAAGGGAGCAGGGATACACCTCCATGACCCATCTCATGGCACAGGTCTTATTCCTCCCTTCATCCATAGGACCCAGAGGTTGGCTGGAGACTCTGTGCCTCCACAAGCCTCTCTCCCTGAACACTGACATGCCTTCAAACAAACAGGTCCCAACTCCCAGGGCAGGTGAAGGAAATTGGCTTGTGATCAACTCACCTCTTTTTGCTCCCTCTGCAGACATAGCTCTTCTGTTTCTTCCATTAGTTTATCTGCAAGCACACAAAAAAAGGTCCAAATTCACAAGATATTTACAAACAAGAAAAACACTGACTTTTTGGGAGCTTGAAAATGCAGCATTGCCTATTCTTTTGTGTGTAGCTGCCTGGGAGGCTCCAAAGGCTGAGATGGCACTAATGGGAAGTTCTTTGATTTCCCTCCTGCCAAATAACTTAATAAACTAAACAAGCATATTGCTTTGTACTCCTTCTAAGGTTTCCTCTCAATGTTCTTAAAGAGCATTAATGAACCATCCTTCACCATCCTCTAGCTGAGTCAGGAAAATATTCTTATCTCTGCTTCACAGATAAGGAGCAAGGCATGGAAACGTCAAGTGAGAGCAGAGGGTCACACAACATGTAGCAGCAGTCAGTTTTCCTGCAGCTCAGTGCCCCATCCTCACCTGCCTAGCCCATTATCCTCTCCTTAGCCCTCTGGGCAGCACTGTCAACTCCTAGTGTCACCTTGGGATGTCCCAGCCAAGCCCAGAAATCAGTCCCTAACTTAGCCACAAAACTTCTGCCGTAGAGAGCAGTTCCCCTCAGCACCAGCTGCTCTTGTCCACTGAAGACACACACACCCAGCAGAGGCTGTGCTCTGGTCCTCACCTGCAGCCTGGTGCACCTATGCTGTGCTGGCTCCAAGATCAGAGGCTCTGCCTCAGGCAGCTCTTGGCCACACTTACAGGAGCCCAGACAGAAATGCTCCTCATGGTCAAGCCTCAGGTTTAGCTCTCAGCTCTGCCACGGAGCAGGGGCAGGTTCGCTGTAGGACTTCTATCTTCCTCATGTCAGGGGAGTGAGGTGCTACTGGTTTCCCTGGTACTGAGGACCTGACAAGGTTACTGCTGCTGGCAGGATTACTACTTCCAGGAGGAATTCAGATCTCTACCTCCTGCCCAGAGCAGGGCTCCTGGTGCCAGAGAAATAGTGTAACATTACCAAAGCTCCACCGAGCACCACTGCTGCCTTTATGTTCCACTCTCTCCCTCTTCCTCCTGGCCAGAACCCAGCACAGATGGACTCTAATTACACAGAGACTCTCCCACCTTCCCTCTTCTGCCCCTCCTGAGGGGCCCAAGCCCTGGACTTGATGGGTTTTGTAAAATCCATGTCTGACAGTGAAACCTGGATCCCAGCTGGGTGGAAGGTAACTCAGTGTGGATTCAAGACATTCCTCAGAGCAGTGTTCCTCCAGAGAACCTTGACCTGCTTTCAGGAACAGTGCCTGACCTCAAAGCTTGACTACAGGATGGACACAGATCATTGAAAGTAAGGTTAATGAGGCAGAAGCCTTAGCACTTATATAGAAATAGACAGTTCCTGTCAAAAGAAAGTAACCAACTGTGACAATTGACCAGGTCTGAATGTTCTTGTCATGGACCAAAGAACCCACTGAAACATATATTTTATATTCCAAATATCTGCTATTTGCCACAGAATGTGTATTTCTCTATTCCTCCACCACCTTTTCTTTTATCATACTAAAGACCTCTTTAGTCTTTTAAGCCCTTTAGTTTGCTCTTTGTTGCAAAATAATGTTTTGACAAAAAATTCCTGTTTCTAATTTTCCTCCTGTTTCTGTCCCTTCAGGTCTTCCTGCCAGCATCTTTTTCCTCTCAGTATCCCCTGTTATCCTCTGTCAGGTGTGGAACCACTTCTCCCTGCCTGCCTCAGGTATGAGCCCATCCATCACCTCACATGTGTGAATGGTGCTCAGATGGACAGAATAAACATGCCTTGATACTTGAGTTATGATCACTGTTACGTGTGAGACCATGTACTGAGATCAGCCCTGATCAGCATGGATGCAGACATGCAAAAAGCTCCTTAAAATTCCTCCACTGGCTTGACAATTAGAAGTAGACACCATGATGCTCAAGGCATCACCAACGTGAAGCACCCAAATTTCTGCTGCCTTATTTAAAGCAGATAACTCTCCAGACAAGTGACCCACAGCCTCCAGGTCAGGTCTCTTAGACCTGGGGAGTGCTGTAACTTAGGGGGCATCTGGGTTAAAAGGGCTGCTCTTCCTTGGCTCTTTGCATAGCAATGCAGGGAAGAGATAATTTGGACCTCCCAAGGCAGTCAGAGCATCCAAGGTATCAGACCATGCAGAGGCTGGTTCCTCAATAGGGGATTGGATTACATAATCTACTTCTCTTCATACCTGAATTATTTTACCTTCATCTGTTCTTTCTCCACTGTCTACAGAGAGCACTGACAAATCATCCACTGCCATTAGACACCCCAAACAAGCCCATGTAAATGCTCCCACTTCCTTCCTGTATGAACAACGTGAGCAAACACAAAGATTGAGTAAGACAAAGAAACCCACCAGCTAGGTGAAGAAAACTCATGTATGAGAAGGTGTGACCAACCTCAGAGGCATCAGTCCTGTCTGATTCAGGGAGACAAAGCTATTGTCTATTTGCCTGTGAGCAGCTGAAAGCAGCACATCCAAACCTCTCAGGGGTGGCAAATGTTTGTACAGGTGAGCCATGCAGGACTGCAGCATATTGGGCAAAGCACATTCCTCCTTCACACTCCACACAGATGTCCAGATCCCACCTTAACTTTTGCATGTTTTGACTCCCTTCAGACCTGAATTTCAGCTGCTGACTGCTCTAAAGCTTCATCCAGAGAAAACCTGTAGCCACTTGGCTTGACCACACTGACAACTCCAGAAAAGCAAAATTACTATTTTGGCCTTTATTGCTTTTCAGAGTAAGAGCTTCCTACCTAAATATTCCTGTTTCTCCTTGGCCAGCTGTAGTCCTTGAGCTTCCAGGCTCTCGATCATGGCTTCTCCTAGCTGGGCATTCTTCCAGGTCCTAGGGAGAGCAGACACAAAGGAGGCAACATAAGAGAGCTAAGGGTCCCACGGACTAGGACAGGGGACACAGCCTAGCAAACTACCAAGGAATTTGAACATACAGACTCTCATCAGTTGGGACCATGATTCTCTAAAAGTTTTCTCCACAAATGCATTGGAGAAATTTCCCTGGCATTCAGTAATTTTTATTTTTTTTTTTAATACATGGGCTGTGTGTCAACACCTCACAGCTATTCAAATGTTTTTTTCCAGTGTTTTGGAGAGTTCTATACTGAGCTTAATTCTGAGGGCTCTCCAGACCAATCCAGCACATCCACAGCCTCCAACTCCAACAGGACATACCTGGAACCCTTTAAATGACAGACTTTAGAACCAGATTTTAGCTTTTAACTCTAGTAACTTCCCACTGCCAGCAACATTGTCTTCTGCAGCCTTTCCAATATTTTCCTGTTAGAGCCACTCTTCCCCTTCAGACTTCAACCACTTACTGAATCCTTCCTATGGCCTTCTACCTTCAGTCTTTCTGGTATTCATCATCCATCCTGGAACCAATCAACCCCTCCTCTGCTAAAGCTGTAAGCCACTAGGACTTGGTGTCTGGCCCTACACTGAGTCAAGTGCTTTTTCCTGACAATGAAGAAGCAGAGGTAAAAGCCAGACAAGATGCTGGCAAGAAGGGAATGTTAAAGGAAGTTGGCATATTCAAAGAGCACCTTGTGTAATTGTAGGACCACTGGCCAGAGGATATCAAGGTCTCTTAAACACTTCATGAAACAAAGCTAAAAAAAGGGCCTGTGGAGCAGATACCCATTACTGATTGAGTTGACAGACAGGCTAGGCTTTAATACAGATATTAAACACCGTGGACAAGGACACACAAAAACCAAAAATAGAACCAGAAATGGAGTTTGCTGCTCACTTCTATTCATGTTCCATTAGAAAAAAATCTGCATCTATAAAATGCATAACATTAAAACATACATATATTTGTTTGCAATCTGTTTATATAGATGTGCATACAGGAACAGCAATTGTTGCCCAGAAATACTGCCATATTTGTTAAATCCTAAGGGATCTTATAAATATTAAATATCTGTAAAGGCCTCTTTGTGAGCGAGTTGAAATTGCAGCTTTTTGGAAACTATTAATTTGGCAATCTCTTATTTCAAGGCAAGCTGTACTTTGTCTCTTATAAAAGCCAGACGAATAAATTAAACACACACCACCGCAGGGAGCAGGCAGCAGGCAGCTCACAGCTCCAGCAGCCCAAGCTCTTTGCAGATGTATGTGTTTCTTGTCAGAAACGAGGCTATTTCTTAAGCAGAGAGGAAATTAGAACATTAATTTAAAAGGTGCTGTTTTGCCCACAGGTAGACATCTTCATCTGGAGTGAGAACATGTGGGTGTGAACGTGTTTTCTCACTAACATTCCCTGTTACAGGACAAATCTGATCCCAGAGAAGCAAACAGGTCGAGATGGGAGTGGGGGGGATGATAGAGTTTATCATATGTTTACACGGAGGGTTTCAAAACATCTGTTGCCTTTTAGGTGTCTGTTTATAGATTCACCTTTTCAGTGAGTGCTCCCTCCCTCTTCTCCTAACAAGACATTTCCCTGTCTGTTACTCAAAGGTTACTACACCTACTGCTGTGTGACTTAGAAAATGCACTCAGATCACTGTGTAGCATTTAAGCCTTTTATTCCTTTATCTGCTGGAACCAGTGCCAGTGTAATCACAGCTACAGGGAGGCACCAGGCTATGACTTCAGCTGAGGGGCAAGCAAGGGCTTCTATTACTTTGTATTTCTTGCCAAGTAAGTTTTCCTCAGAAAAAGCTACATTGCTTAAAGTATTGGAAAGCACAGGGCCAGGAAGGCTCATGGGACAAGTAGAAAGCCCTTGCCTGGAAAAAAAAAACCAAACAACAACCCCAAAGCTGTAGAGAATCTCCATCACATATACATCTCAATCACTGTCTGTTCCAGTCCTTCTGCAGCACTGGGAATATCTCTTTAGCTTTGGCTGCATTTTACTTTTCTTGGGAGCACCCACTGCCAATTTTTGGAGATACTTAGCACTTTATAGTCCACAAGATGTAAGTACTATGTTACTTTTTTTCTCCTGTAGTGCCCACCAAGTTTACTTACTACCAGTTCAGGGAATGCTGCTGTGGACAGAGAGAAGTTATGTGTGCCCTTCACCCCCGCTGGCAGCAGCAAAACCTCTCTGGGTGGGAAGAGGGCATGGCAGTCTGGGAGTCAGGGCTTTGTGTATTTCCAAACAGCTTTCACAATCTGGCAAGCATGGAAAGTCCAAGCCACAACACTTTGGAAGCGTGGGGAGCCCATCAGTTCCCCTTTGCATTGAAGAAGCCATTTCCCTATCAGGGCAGGAGGCTTGGAAAGGAGTGTAGAACTGAAGGGATCACTGAGCAGGCTGTGATGGTGGAGGCAATAACCAGTTGTGCAGGCACTTACCCATAACCCACCCCAGATGGAAAGAGGCAGTGGATAAAATTGAAACAAAGGACAGAGGATACTTCCCAGCCTGGATTTGTTTTTCTTCCCTCTCCTATTTCCATAAATCAGTCTGTGGAGTTTGTTTTGGGGTTGGGCTTTTTTTTTTTTTTTTTTTTGAGGTTGCTCGTTTGTAGGGTTTGGGGCTTTTTGTTGTGGGTGGGTTTGTTTGTTTGTTTGTTGGTGGTTTTTTTGGTTGTTTTTTTTTTTTTTTGGTCAGCTTTAAATAATGATGAAAACAGCAGGATGATCCCAGCTTAGTGCTGCGGTGCCACCAGCAGTACAATCTCCATCTAGGAACAAAAGAACATTATAACAGATTGCCTAGAATAATTCAACTGTATTCTTTTAGCTTTTCTATTCACTGCAGATCAATTCATTGGCCCACGCTGGCCTTTCTAACTGCTTTTTAGCTCCCAACCTGACCCTGTTAAATCACATAATCTGTGCCTTTCCTCACATGCAGGCTACCATCAGCATGGATGAGACTGGCACCAGAGCTGCACCACTCTCTGATGCAGGAACAGAAACAGAGAGGAGAGGAAAGGTGCCTCAGGCAGAATATCAACTAGGTGCAGGTTATCTGCTGTATGACAGCAGCCACTTCCAGCTTCTGCTTTAAATGCAACTGCTGGAATAGTAAGGCACGGGCTAGAGAAAAGGCTGGCTCTGTGCAGGGCAGAAGTGCAGGGCTTACTTGTGCATACCCCTCCTGAGTTGTGCTGCCTTCCTTCTTCCCTCCCATACACACCTGAAAGATGAACTTGGTCCCAGACTATTGCCCTTGGCAATAGTTGATCTTAACATTGGCAAAGGTAAGTTGCAGACCTGTGCTATTCAATAGAAATCTTCCAATTGCTCAAGGGCTTAACTCTGTGTCTGTCACTTCCCCTCTGCTGTGGCCAAGGCTGCTCATGCCAAGTGGGCGGCAGATCTCTGCCTTGGGTCTTGTGTCCCATGGGACTCCTGCTCCCATGAAACTTCAAGGGACAGCTTTGTGTCGCTACACTACCACGGAGGTAACAGCTTGCCCCAGCACCAAACCCAAGCACACTGTGGCAGCACAGAGCTTGGCTTGGGCTGATCCACCCTAACACTAAGTTCCCCATTAATTACAAATCGACATTTTGAGCCTCACAACATTGAAATTAACTGAGATATTGCCTTGGCATGTACACATACATGCACACACTGGTATTACAAGTTAAACACCTTTTGTTCCTACAGGGACAAGAGACCACACATGTTGTAATGCAGCCAGGAAGGGCAGAGCAAAATGCTCATTGCCTTAAGCCTCATAGCTGTATGGTAGGCTCTGCTCTACAGACCCAGGAAGTTTCTGTATCTCATTTGGGAAAGTCAAATCCCTGTTTAAGTATTATGTCTTTCTGCATCTGCTGAGATTTAGAAGGAGCCTGCTCTAGTTTTGCAGGACAGCTGCTCATTGCACTGTCAGGCTTCTGGGAGCTGGGGGATTGCAGAGCTGGAGGCCAACAAACTGCAAATCTCTGTCCAGCATTCTCAGCAGAATGTGAACCAATACAGAATGCATACAGCAATCAAACCCTCTCACCCCTGCAGGTGGGCTGGAAATGCTCTGCTAACACTGCCTCTCCTGGGATTCAGGCTGCCTCCACAATTAAACTGTTCTGAGAGGCCAAATCCTGCTGCTGCATGGCCTGAGCGCCCACAGATCTGGGTGGAAGGAATGCACACCCCACAGACACAGAACTGCACCACAATTACTGTTACTGCTCAGTACTGTGCTGGTGAGGTCCCTGCTTGCAGCAGGATGTAGATCCACATGGGCAGCTGCTCACTAGCTTCAGGTCTTGCCTGTTCTGCTCTTACTTTACCCCAAACTTGTATGGAGAAGTTGTCTGACCCCCACTTCTGTCAAGCCTGCAAACCTTGCTTCCCACACAGAATGGACCAGGAGGGCTCCCACCTCTCTGAGGCACGAGAGAGGGATAGCAGATGGAACTCAGTGTTATCAGCATTTGGCAGATGCCAGCCTGGGGTGCTGAGCAGAGAGCCACACTGCACACACACTCCACAATAAGGCAGGAAGCTTTGCATCAGTTTTAGAGCACTCCCGTTTAGAGCAAGGATGGGTCCAGGAGGCAAGTGAAACTCTCACTCTTTTTGAAGATCTTGTCTGACTCCCATAGCCCTTCCAGTCAGGCTTCTTCCTCTTTATCCTTTACACAACTACAGAGCAGATCAAAGCAAATAAGGAATAGAAAGAAGCTTACACTTTTCCAGACTCCTGTAGCATCTCCAGCCACTGAGCCTGCTCAAACTCTGATTCAGCTGCTAGAACAATGTTACCCTAGAAGAGGGGAGGGGAGGGGAAAAAAACCCAGATTAGAGAGTCTGGTGCCTTATCCACCTCTATGCACTGATGGCATGAACTAGACACAGCTGTGGTGGGAGGAGAGCCCACCACAGCCTTCCACCTCCACAAGAAGTATCACATGGGAGCAAGTACAACCTAGGCCTACCACACATTGGGAAGTGTGCACACAGCAAACAGTCACAGTAGGAATAATACTGATAAGGCAACATGAGCTCTGGGGGTCCTGAGAATCTGCCTAGTGGTCTGCTAGTATCATAAAACCTGGTGTCAGAAAGTGCAAGTTTCCTTGTTGGTTGTGAAAGCAGCAGCAGCAAAGCCTTGAGGGGACTTGGGATGCCAAGTCACCCTTGCTCTCGGGATAGTCTGTCCAGAGAGGGTAGGCATACCTTGGTGGGGAGGGGAAAAGACTGCCAATCCAGCTCTGCTCATCAGCATTAACCTGTTCTGTGGTGTTTGGAGCGTTTTAGAAGAAAAGAAATCTACTTACATGGAAGTCTTCATGAGAGATTTTTATGGCATAAGGCATGTTGGCCTCTTCTTTGGGCTCCACAATGCAGCCTCCCAGGGGTATGACACCCTGGGGATAAACCAGAGCACTCTGATGAGTCAGGGAAATCAAGTATAACTACCAACTAACCAAGAGCTGAACTTTCACCCTCCAGTCACTTTGTTGGCCCCTGCCCTGCCTTGGCTACCCCAGGAGGGACAATACACACAGTTCCTGAAAAGCAGAGGGACTCTCATTTCTCATTACCACCAGGAAACCCTCAGCCACTATCTGGAAGGAGATAAAGACAGCAGTCCTGCCTTCAGCATGGAGGGAAAGCTGTTAGCTAGAACATGGAAACAGAAACTCTTTCATTAAGGAGGAAGTGATCTCCCAACAGGGGCACACATTGCAGGTTCAGTGGGGTATCAATGGAGAGGCAGTGCATTCATTGCAGTCACTGACAGCAGTCAAAACCCCACATGTGCTGTGTGGGACAGCTGCCTGCCCCTAACCAGGATGGGTGAAATCAGCACCTTTGGAAGCTCAAGTGCTACATCAGCCTCCAGTGACTAGGGAGGACAAAAGCAGGCTCAGAGCACAGGGTCCCCCTGTGGAGCTGCAGGCAGCAGAGCTACAGAGGCCGCTCAGTACTGAGGGCAGGTGGGCTGTCAGCTGCTGATGGGTGCAAGTACAGGTCAGGAACAAGAGGCAAACAGAGCTCTTGGCCCCACAACTGGCTTTGCCAACAGCATTTTTTTAGTTGTAAGATTAGTTGACTAGATCATGAAAACAAAGGAGTATATCTACTATCAGGTTAAAAAAAAAAAAAAAAAAAAGTCATATGCCTGCTGAATCATTAAATATCCTGAAAAGGTACCAACATGATTCTCTCTCTTTTGAGAGAATTTGATTTGATTCTCTCTCATCTCTCTGTGGGATGTCTGGGACTTACCTCTTCATCACTTGCTGGGCCCATGGAGGGTGGGGGAGGGAATGCTAGAAACAGAATAACTCCCTCCTTGTGCAAACACTGCTCACCTTGGGATGGATATTGAAGTATTTATTGCTTTCAAAGCTCTTCTTCTCACTCTCAGCATAGTACAGCAGGAAGCTTTCCTTAATGATGAAGAACCTTCAAGAAGGAAATACATTCTGGTGAAATGAAGATTGTGGTTCACAGCACAAGAAAATCTCCACCTATCTAAAGCTGCTTTCTGAGCAGGAGAGTTTACTACTCCCACCTAAGACTAAGGTGAGGTGCCTCACTTGTGCTCACAGCCAAGAGCTGGTGCTTAACAGTAAGTGCCTTGTTCAAGTGCCTTGTTCAAGTGCCTTGTGCTTGCAGCTCACCCCAGCAGGCACACACCAGAGCTGGGGGCAAATCACAGTGCTGCAGGCTCACAGGGTGCTGGGGCAGCACTCTGTGCCCAAGACAGGACCACAGACTTCTGGCTTCTCTACGTGTGTGCTCTCTCTAGCTCGTGTGCTGAATTCAACCTATTGGAGAGAGCTGCTCTTTTATTCAAGGGTCTCTCGCATGGGCTAAGGCCAACTAAACACTTATTTTGCAATGTGCTGCCTGCCACCCTCTTCCCTCCCATCTCAGCATAAGCCAGAAGGGAAGTGTTTCCACTCTAACAGAATCACAGCCTAGCATCCCCAAGCGACTCTTGAGGCAAACATTGGCCACCAAAGCACTCAGGAGCAAAAATAAGTTTGAGAGATATTTTTAAGCAGAGCACCTGGCAAACTCTCCTGTCACTGACCTTCACAACTACAAGGGAAATTGAGTATTTTTTTCTCATATGTGTAACATTAAAATACACCTTGTTCTGCTCACTTAGTCTTAGGTATGCTCTGGTGATCATTTATGGTAGCCACAAAATATCACAGCTTCTGCAAGCCAAGCCTCTAACTTACTGGAGGTGTCCTCAAAATTATGATTAAAGGACCTCCACCTTTAACTTATTTGGATTTTTGAAATGCCCCTTGGAGAGTCCCTCCTCTCTTCAAAAATTGAGGTTGCACATACTCTGCAGGCAGTGGTACAGGGGGGAGATATCTGACTTAGTTTCATTTTGGTTTAAATTTCTGCAGCACTGAAAAATGATGAAGAGCAGCTGAAAAAAATGGGGACAAGGATAGTAGGGAGGTTTCAAAAGAGTAAGTGACAAAGAAAATGTACTGTTTTGTTCTGTGCATATTTTCTGACACGAGAAAGAGGGATTTGGGAAGAAAGTGAAAGGCAAGAAGGTGAAAATTATTTAAAAATACCTTTTTACACTTCACAAAACACATCTGTGTAAACCACTTTCATGTAGTCCTGAGGACAAGAGATCATGAGGAAACTGGAAAGGGTAAGGCATTACTGTGAATAATAAGAACGTTCCCAAGAAGCCCTACTGTTTCTGGGACGGAACAAGAGGAGACCTCTATAGGCAGTGCTGCCCACTTGTGCAGCCTGCATTCCTGCACCTTTCCTTGCAGCCACCATTGCTAATGGGCTACAGGCCGAGGGGGCTGATCCACAAGGACAATTCTAATGCCTTCATGTACCCATCTCCCCCCAGTCCTCTCCTGAAGTGGATGGGTTGTCAGATGGAGCCAAGTCCTGCCTCCAGTAGAGATGAGCACAGCAATCTGGTATCAGTTTAGTTCTAAAAGCTAAAGAAAGATGTTGAGGCTGGCAGAGAATCATCAAAATCATAATAAAATAATATATATAATTATTAATAATTATTATTCTCATTATTTTACCTGGGTGAAAACTTTACTGCTTCCATCAGCTTCTGTGTCTTGCTCTTCTGCTATGGCTCTGGCAACACAGATGAAATTGCCAAATGCCATGGAAACAGAGACCATGGGTTCTTGGGGCAATAAAAAATGCAGAAACAAAGCTAAACTTCTGAAAATCTGCAGCAAACTCAAGATCTGGACCTACTTTGTACCTTCTCTACAGTATTTAAAAGTGACAATCATTGAACAGGTGCATATTTACATCCAGAAATCTTCAGAATGTACAAACACCAGCAGCAGTTATTGTTCCGCCTTTTTTTCCCCTCTCCTTGCCCTCTCATTTATACCTGCCCATGTTGACATCAGAGGTGGGGAGAGGCAGGCACTTTGCCAAGGCAGACATCAGCAATCTCCAGAGGGCAGACAAGGCTTGTTCCTCCTGTCCACATCACTTCTGTGAACAGCAGCCCTGTGCCTTCCTGATTAATTTTTCCTCACCTCTCTGGTCATTAACTCCATAAGAAAGTTTTCCTTTGAGTGAGTAGCTGCAACTTTCTGTTGTCTCCAACTCTCTATGCTTAGTTCAAGGAGGACTTAATTTTTTAGAGTTGCCTTATCTGCACAATAAATACAGAACTAACATCTTAAAAGAACAAACCTGCCTGCCCAATGGCCTGTGCTTGGTCCAGTGAGTCAGAGGGAACCAGATATTGTGGGAATCTAGAGATGCCAAAAGTCAACATACGACATGAAAAAGAGAAAGTCTACTCATCACTTGCAACACTCTTTTCAGTCTGACTAATCTCAGGAAACATTTGCCAGACAGGTAAAGATATTGATCTTTAACTCTGTGTGATTTTTAAATCTAAATGTTAACCCCCAGTTAAAGCCAGGGCTTAGTTTGTTACGTATTTTTTATTGCTCAGTGCTGATAATCCTCATATTAAAGATTATGCTCCAATGGAAACCAAAATCAAAGCAAAAATAAGAACAAAATATAGCACAATCTCCAAAAAATGATGCGTCTTTCACAGATAAATGAAATTTTAGATCCACGACCTCACAGATGTGCAGAGAAAATATGGGGATTTGGAATGAAAATATACAAAATAAGAGTTTAAAAAATAATAAGAACAAATCCCACTGCAAGTAATGAAGGAAAAACATTGAAAATCTGGTTAGTTTGTGCACATAATGTATTTATGCTCAGATAATATTCTCTCATCTATCCTTATTAGGAAAGCAACACCTGAGCAACCAAGAGCATCACTTTAAATGACCTTCAGGACAAAGTCTCCATACAACAATCCAGGGAAAATTGATGCAGCATGGTGTAAAGAGGGATGAAACAAAAGAATTGAGGAGAGAGTTACAAGACTCAAGAGCAGGTTGAAGACTAAAGCAGCAACCAGGCAAGTAAGAGCAGAGAGGGAAAAGATGGCCAAGGGAGAATGGGGAGAGACACCCCGTTAGGACTGTGACTGGAGGACTGGAGACACTGAACATGTGTCTGAATTAGGCACAGATGTGGCAGCAGGAGAAAAGGGAGTGCTGTAAAGGCAGGGGATGATTTTGAATACAAACAAAAAGCCAAAAAAGAAGCCATTTAAAAACAGAGCAGAGTTGAAAACTTCGGAGAACAGCAGCAAAGGTGTGAGAGGTGAGACAGGCTGGCACAGCCACACTCCACAGACAGCACAGGTAATATAAGAGCCATTCATGTGGTCAGCTGCTCTGGTCACCCATCCCTGCTGCTGGATCCTGCACTAACGAACCAGCGAAACCACAGCGTAATTAAACTGGAATAACAGAGCAATGGTAACAATTTGAATGACAACAGCTCTACACTGGACAAATTGAGATACCTGATCTCTGTGGAGTAAGTGCTCTCTTTGTATCACAGAAGGCTAATGAAATTAATTAGCTAATCTTTGTACAAGTTTTTGACATGACAATGGCCCAGATGAAGTAGTTACACTATAAAACTGCAGCAGTCTCCCTGGTCCTTTATTCCGATGTTGTTTCTCTGGCCCAGGAGCACAGGCAGCGAATCCCGTTTACTAGCTCAGCCCAGTACTGTATCCCCGGGGACAGCTCAGGAAACCGATGGGCAAATGGTCTTTATCAGCACAAAGATCGGAGTCCGCAGTACCTGCCCCTCATTCTTCCTCTGCTGACAGCTCCAGGCTTCCCTGCCTGCCTGCCGGCAGCCGGAGCGCGCCCAGCCCGGCAGGGAGCGGGAAGAGCTGGATGCTCCCTGACAGCAAGCAGCAAAATGGGAAGATTACAAGGACGAGAGGGAAGCACACGCTCTCGCAGCCCCGCTGTCCCGGCAGCTCCTGCTGCCGTGTGCTGCACACGCAAGCTGCTCTGCAGCTGTGCGATTCCCAGGGGGGTTTCTGAGCAGAAAGCAGTCCCAAACAATTATCTCGTTCATCTGTCCTGTGACCGCATGCAGTGACTGTTAGTAGCCACTGTGGAAAACAAGGTTACGTGCCTGCTTTGCAATGCCACGGACAGGACCGGTTCGAGAAAAGACAAAAAATTCTTTCTTGACCGTGCTGTGTTTCTCTCCTTCCAACCTGTCGTCTCTGATGGATTTATAGATAGATAAAGGCATATTTTGTGTTTTGTTCTCTCCTGTTTTCAATTTCTTGTGCTCATGTTGCTTTTCTGATGCTCAGTTGTCCACCAAGCAGATGCCCCTTCCTGCCACTGTCTCACTGAACCCCCGAGTCTCAGACGTGGATGGTGACAGTTTAGAGCCTGACATTTCTATATGGGACTGAGATTATTCATAATAAAGAAGGATATCCCACTTCCCTCCTGGAAAGTTACAGCACCCTACTCATTCCATATCCAGGGCAGGAACACACACTATGCATTTCACTCCAGCATCTGTGCCAGGTTTGGTGCCATTACCAGTAAAACTTCTGTGGTAGGAGAGACTAAATTGCTTGTTATGCATTGGAAGGAAGAATGGAGTGCAGTTGTTTGGAAGAGGAGGACCATTAGGGACTGAGAATATGGTTTTCCAAAACCACTCCAGCAGTGACCCAAGCTTAGACTGTCAAAAGCACCAGTAAACTCAGAAGACAGTTGCTTCTCTGTCAGAAGGGTATTACTTTGCAAGGAAAGAAAATTCACATTAGGAATAGATCTCCCTTTCTTTGAGAGACAGGCATTAGGATGCTGCTAATGGCATTTCAAAAATCAAGCTCTGAAAGGCAGCATGCTCAGATGTCAGCCCTAGCAGATAAACACAGCTACACTGGTCCAGTGCCAGAAGCATCCAGCCCACTCTCAGACAGTACCTAACGAAGCACACAAATATTTGGGCTTCAGAGCAGACCATTGTATGGCCAAAAGAAAGGACTGAAAATGCTCCAGACAGCTGCTGCAGGTCAAGTTCAGCTGTCTCCACAGGTGCCATCAAGATCTAGCCCTGACTAAAACAAAGTTCTGCTATCCCTCCCTGCTCCCTGCATAATCTCTATTGCTGTGAAATTCCCAAACCTGGGATTTCCATCACCAAAGTACTGGACACCATGCCTGGACACTTTTTCCTTGATCTCCTATCAAGTCAGATTCCATCCTTCCCTTGCTTTTCTTTTCAGTTTCTCCAGAAGCATTTCTGCTACAGCCAAATGAATGGGATCAAGCCAGTAAATATCCTGTATCTCCCACATGGACCCATCTTCAAGGCTGATGGCCTGATGAGATCAATCTTCCCCTTTCGTACTGTTTTATCTCCCATATCTTGGAAAGACTTTCCTTGGGAGTGGGAGCAGTACTGTTGCCCAAGATTTCAGGACAAAACCTACATTTATCAGAGATCCAGTCCTCAATGACATCAAGCAATAGTCAATTTTTTTCTTAACTGGAGTGGGAAACATCTCCTTTTCTTAAAGAAATGTACTTGACCAGCTATGTGTTGCTGGGCATGGGAGGAAAGAGGGGGAAATTAATGAATTGCTCCTTACCTCCCCATAATGATTTGTTATAACATGTAAGGTTATTTTACTTTAAAGCAAGTCTCTCCCATGGTAAAACAAACAAACAAATCAACAACACATTGTTCCTCCTGTTCAAGTCTTTTTACCCCAGTACTCACTTCCTTCCAAACCCTTCCATGTTCAACTCTCACTGACCTGTGTCTGGTCCCCAGGACCCTCAGCTGCTATGCTTGCAACTAATCTTCCATATCATCCCTGCCCCACAGGCACCTCCCCTTCTGTTCCCAGCTGCTATCACTAAAATATTTACCACTTGCCGAAGGTGGGGGTGACTTCTAGGAATAGAACAGCACTAAATAAATAATGACAGAGGGAGCAGAGATGGGCCATTTGCCTGCAAGAAATTTTTATTAGGGAGAGCCTTTTAAGAATGCTTTCTCCATGGCAAATTACCTTTCCCTCTGTTGTTATTCTGTCCAGTTCTTTTCCGTAACACAATCACATTAGTTTCCAGACATAATTCATTTATTTATCAATATTTGGGAGCTGAGTAGGGAGCATCAGCACAAATTCTTTTCTGGGTGAAAATACGCTGTTCTTGGCATGGGAGGGAATAAAACCCACACACAGGTCAAAGACTGCTACAAACACAAAACTGCTTCCCAAGTAATGTTTTGGGTTTTTTTTTTTCAGGCTATGCCACCTTCACAGACCAGGCAGCATTATGGCTACTACAAAGAGGAAAGCTGGGAAAGCTGGCTTTAGAAATGGATTGTTTGTATCTACACTGCAGACTGCAGCAAAGGTACTTACCCACAAAAGGCCAGAGATTCAGTGATTTGCATAAAGAAACTACAGCAACTCTAAACTTAAAACTGACCCAGCACTTCAGTATTATAGAACATACTTCTGTCCTTGGTTAAAGGTTATAGCAAATACTTTCCAACTCCAAACTTCCTGGCTGCTGATAGATAACACACAGCAGCTTACAACTCCCTAACACCAGATGGGGGAGAATTCAGAGCCACCTTCTCCCCAGGGAAGAGTCTGCATGTGCTGTTCCAAGCACGCTGTCACTGTCAGGCAGCACAGCAGTGCTGGAGCTGGTCCACAGAGCCCTGCAGACCACACACACGCACATGCAGACCCACACGCAGCCAGCTCAGCCCTGCCACCTTGCACCCAAAGGACTCAAAGAGCTTTGGCTGCTAAAACAAAGAGGTCAGGCAGTTTAGGGCAAAATGCATGAGCTGACTCTTTCCCTTTCGTGAAACTATTATAATTATCCAGAGGAGGCAGCTAGTCTCTACTCCCACCCTGAAGTACACATAGCACAAGGTCTGGACAGAGAAAGAAGAGAGTACAATGGGATGCCACGTGTCTAAAGCAGACTCAGAACAGCAGGGAAGCTATGCCCCAAGTTTTACCCCTAGCCTCTGCCTGGCTGGCTGCACTTGAAGAGTCAAACACTCAGGCTCTTAACTTACCCCAGAACCCTTAGGCTTTGTATTTCATCCGAGCATCCCTCAGCAGCTGTGGCTTACCTCCTGGACCATTTGGCTGACTGCCTCCCAAAGGGTCTCTTCCAGAGCACACCGTACAGCTGCACTTTGGTGCTGATGTCCAGAGCATCTGAATCTGCCTGTTCCATGGACGGAGAAGGGGATACAGAACTGGATTTTGAAGCGAACATTATAGATGGATCTGGTTCTAACTCGCCCCCTCCGCGTGGCAGCTCAGGGAATCCGATTAAATGCAATGAACCAGCAGGATGTAACCAGCCCAGCCGACACAGAGACTGGGCTTTGGTTTGAATCAATAACTTGACTGCTCAGCACTCAGTCAGTAATTCTCTCCCTGATGCACGGATGATGAGAGTTTTCTCATTGCGTATTACTTCCTGATGCATTGCAAACAGCACACATCCAAGCCCAAGGGAAAAAGAAGAGTGAAGAGAGTCAGACATCAGAAACACAGAGAGGCAGAAAGAGCTCATCAGAAGAAAAGCTCTCAGCAATAACGTAAGCCAAAATACCTCTGCACCAGAGCCAGCTTGGAAGGTTATCTCACTCGACATTGCAGCACTCCATGCAGAAATTAGGGCAAGACGGATGTTTTACTGACAGGCATCTCTGACACATATTCCCAAAATCTTGCGCTTGGAGACAGGTTCTTCTCATTTGTCCTGAGGAAAATTGGGGCAGCGTGAGTGGGAGCCAGCAAGTTCAATCAGACTCCCTCTATCATCAGGGAGGGTGAGGGGGCCTTGCTGTGCCAGCCTGGCACTGCCCACCTGGGGAGAGTTCACGTGGCTGCTGGGTTTGGACTGGGCAGTGTCCTTACTGCATGCCTTGCTCTGCCTTAAAGGGCCACTGCTGACCAAAGTTGGAGCATAAAATTCTGCCTGCCTTCATGCTTTGCTGCGTCTTGGAGAGGTGGCAAGAACAGACTCTGCCCTGCCCTGACTCTTAGGTACCAGCTCCTTCTTGGCCCCAGCACAGACACACAGGAATATGTCACACAGCTCAATAGGTCCATGTTCATCTCCTGCTTAGTACTCCCACAGCAAGTTTTTAAATCTGGTTCCCTATGTCCTTGTTCCTCTCTTGAAACCCTTTCTTCCTGCACAGATAACAAACACAGTTCTCCAAAAGGACCTGTCTTTTGGAACACCCACAGGAAAGCAGTTTAGCATCATATTGCTCTTTACTGCATCTGGCCTCCCCTCCAGAATTAGAATTTAGGGAAGAACCCGAGCTGCTAAAGCATCTGAGGTTTTGGGATATCATATAACCAGTACAGACATGTACATGCTGTATGGCATGTATGCCATAGATCCTGAGGTATATGCTCCTGATTTAACCTGTACCATCCTATGTGAATAGATTTTGATGCTGTAATTGCTGAGTGTCAGCCCTTCCCAGTGCAGTTGTTCAGAAGAGACACAGTGCAGACACTTGATCCTTTCCCATCCCCTGTCAGAAATGGAATGTGCTATAGGCTAGGTCACACCACAGGACATGGGCTCACTTAGCTTTATACAGTCAGAGGCACTTGCAGAGCATCCTAAAGAGAGAAGATGCAGACAGCCTGCCTCAGGTTCACAGGCTGCATTCAGTATTAGAGAAATTAGAGATGCAGGTCCCTGATAAAAGTCACAGTTGATCAATAGATGAGACAGCAGACTGCATGATTTGTTACTTTCTCTCACCCTGGCTTTGACCAACCTTTTGGTCCCAGACAGCACATGTCCCATCTCAGTGACATTAAGGCAGAGGGTGGGGAAGAGAGCAGCAGATACTGCTTCCATCTCACCTGAGCTCTAACTCTTGAACATAACACTGCATTGCAGAAGAGGAGCATTAATGCTATAGATGCCATTCCACACACAGCACCAAGAAATAAATACTGCTCATAACCAGGAGAGGGAACATTTTCCTTCAAATTATGTTGCACAAAGGGTAAAAATGGTTCTGGGCCCTACTGCCTCACTCTATAAATGTGGAGTGAAGAGCCACAGAGCTCCCATGTAAAGACGATCCGGTGCCCCCACCATTGTACCGCACCAAAAATGCAAAGATCTGACAGCAGTGACCTGCCATGAGGAGACAGATTTTCACCCTTTACTATTTTTCGTTCTTTCTTATTTTTACCTTATACAGACTAAGAGAGTAAAGGGGTTTCTAGCTTTGAACATCAAAAAGTGAGATTTTTTTTTTTCCCTCTGGAGGCCTCTAAGACAAGCAAGGCACTGAGTAGTTACAGCAAGTTCTTTAAAGTCAACAGGCCAGGGGGGAGGGAAAGAGCAACCTGTTTTTGTCAAGCAACAGGCCAGCAATGCTAGGGCAGTAGAGAGCAGCAAGGTGAATTTTGTAACTGCTGGTGTCTGACACAGTAATTTGTAGTAATAGTGGCTCCTTTAATATTTCCTTTTTGTGTGTACTAATCTAATGAAGGGGAAACACGGCTGTACATCCTTGAGAGACAGCACTGGGCCTTTAATCAGAAAACCTTTCTTTGGAGCAACAGGCTGCACTGGTATGGCAATTATTTTGCAAATAAATGTTGTCTATTTTTCCTACACATCAAGCCAATAAAATTTTGCTAAAAATAAACATTTGAAGCAGACAGCAGCACGAGCTATACAGAAGTAACACTTCTTAACAGAATATCCTGAGTCGGAAGGGACCTACAAGGAGCATCAAGTCCAACTCTTAGCCCTGCACAGGAAATGCCCAAGAACTCCCCCATGTGCCTTCATCACAGGCCACCCTCCAGCTCAAAGATGCTCCCTTTCAGTTTAAGGAGACACATATTGGCTAACTTCAGCTGCTGAGGAGGCTTGTATATTATTTTTTTTTTTAAGTGAAAAGTTATACCTTCATGTTCTGGGCAGCCTGACAATACTGTATTATGCAGAAAAGAACAAACTGCATCTTGGGTTGGGGCCAGTAAGTTGAGACAGATCAGAGCTGCTGTGGAGTTGGAGAGATTCAGATCTTACCTTCCAGTAAAGGTAGATTCCCTTTACTTTTACAGCTTTTGATAGGTTCCATAGCCATTTTTAACCCTGAGAAACATTAGCAATTATGGGAGTTATTATCAGGTACCCAAACAATGTGAAGAAAAGTCCAGCTCCAGTTTCATTTATGATACATCACTCTTGCAAAGACAAAATGTCACGTGTACTCCTCAAAGTGATGCTCCAGCTTCCTAGGTGCACAGCTGTGTGCAGAGGCTATTTTAAGTAGAAAAACAACTACCATCAATTCACCTCTAGTGAGATACACTAACAGAGCATGTTTCTTTTGCTCAGTGATTAAATTTGCAGTGTCAGATGGAAAGTCAGAGCTATTCTGCAGAACTCAAAGAAAAGTTACTCAGCAAATGGAATTAAAAGTCAAGTGCCTCTGTAGATTTGCAACCCCATCAGACATCATCCTTACAGATGTACAATCCCATTTGGCATCATCCTTTGGTAAGAACTACATGGTCTCAGTGACCTGTTCCAGCCAAAGCCCTTCACCAGTCCCAGTCCTTCAAATGCACTCAGATCCATGCTGGATGGCCCAGGAATCATACTAATCCAACTATTTGCTGTGGATATAGTGCCACTTCAGAAGACTTAGAGGAAGAAAGAAAATAAAGCAACAGTTTACTGAAGCAAAGGGATCTGATAGCAAGCAGCCAGCCCTATAGCTTGGCTTTTGGAAGGTAGCTTTCTCAGGAACTGACACCATAGTCAATTACTATTTCTCTCAGCACGAAAAGAAGATAATTTTTTTTAATCCTACTAAGATATCTCTTCTGGAAGAAAACTCATTTATTCTGGTGTCTTGTTCTGTTAAACAAAGAATTCTACTAAAAAGCCATTTTTCAGAATACATCAGAGTGGTCAGCTACATTTGAAAGCTTCCTCCAGAAGATAGCCCACAGGCTACCAGTGTTTCCCCCATCAAGCCTAAATACCATAAAATGATCACACAGCTGACACACAGAAAATGATTGGAGCTTCAGTAGTTAAATAGGCTGCTTATCTGACTGAGGCTGTCCTGTGAAGGGCCAGGAGTTGGACTTTGATGACCATTGTGGGTCTCTTCCAACAGAATATTCTATGAATCTAAGCATGTAACTTGATTTCCCTCAGCCACTGTTCCTCATGTGTGACAGTGGTACTAAATCCAGAACATCACAAGAATACATATACCAAGGCAGTAGTTTGGGTACCATGGGCAGCCAAAAAAGTCCTGCAAAAGAGAAGGATTTGTTAGCATTTCCCTGGCAGAATAACAGAGGGGGGAAATGTAATACCTCTACATAGTAAGACAGGCAAACAACCAGAGAACCACCAGCACATTTCAGATGTGACAACAGTCCAGCAAGAAGCAAATGAGATCCAGCACTGCCCATTCAAGAGTTCTTGAGCTGTTTCAACACCAGTAAGTATATCTGAATTCTCCACATTTCTAAAAACAGGTTAGCTGCTGGATTTCTATCCACAAGGTTTCTCAACTGCAAAGGTTTCAATATTGATTGCAGTCCACCAATTTCTACCCACTTTGTTCCCTTTGGTCAAAACAAGGTAAGAATTCATAGACTTAACTTTTAAACCATAAATACATATCCAGGAAAACAGAACTGGCCAACCCCTGTTTTTATCTAATCTGAAGTTTGTAAAATGCCCTGCACATGCACACAGAGACCACAATTGCTCTTCTGTACACATTCAGTGCTTCCTTTGCACCTACCATTGCTGTGATCACTAAAGGCAACACCTTGAAAAGTATGGACACTACAATTAGGACTTCATTCAGGAGTGGAAACTGCAGGGACCACACCATCAATGTTCTTCACATCCTTCCCCTACACATTGTGCAATACCCCTCAGCTCTGGTTGCAGCAGCCTCCAAGTTTCTCCTTCCTGGTCCTGCTTAACCAGCCAGTCACAGCAAGGTCAGAACTCCTGCTGTGCATATACACAGGGCTGGCACTTGCCTCCCTCCTATCCACATCCCCAAGTGGTTATCTAAGTACAGAGGCACAAAGATCTACTGCTGCCATCTATCCTAGCAGCAGACCATGACAGCTGTACTACAAACCTACAATGTTGAGGGGAGCCAGCAGCCAGATGAAAGATACAATGTCTGGCAAGGAAGGGCATTGAAAACTTTGCTCTCTACAACATACAGCAGGCTAAGAGGGCCATCTCCTTTTATCCTCCTGTGAGCCATACTGCCACACAGCTTCTGTAGATGAGGCTTCTTTCATAATGCTAAATTTTAGACTGTAGGGATAAACATGGAAAAGCTCCCAGACCCATTGCCTAGTCATCCACTTGTACCCAGTCACCTTCATGTGATGTCTGCACAGAGATGTCGGGGGTACAAAGTTTTGTTCAACATCAGTCACCTCTCAGTTTCACTGTCAAAAAGAGACAGCCGAACATGGGAAATCCACTGCAGTCCTACAACTGGATTCATTCTACTCACAGCGTCACCCTCTGAGGCAAGAAATGCTTGAGTTAAGAGGTGCAACAGTAAGACTCACCCAGAGTACTAGTAAGGCCTGTAAGTTTTTAGCAGGCCTCTTCAATCCTGTATAACCAGGAGTATCTCACTGAAAGTGCTCCTTCAGACAGAGAAGCCCATTAACCTCCATAGACTTCAACATAACTATACATCGTAAATTAATTACCACTTCAGATACTGGCTTGGCATACAGATACAAAATAAGCATTTTCCCCCTATTAATTTCAATCTGCTTCTAGATTTTCCAAATGTTACGTAGCTTTGGTGTTAGTCAGCACGATACAGCTTAATTTTTATTAGGTTTACAAGTTTTTCTGAATAAGACATTTTTCTTTAACCCCTATCCACAATAACAGTTTGTTAATCTCTTGACATCACTCACAGACAAGAGGAGAAGTGCTGTGATAAGGAGGGTGGAATGTTGTGCAATTCTGCCTGCAGGGATATTTGGATAAGGCTTGCACATATCAGTAGAAGAATGGCTTAATTTGTCAGCTGGAACAATAGATGACAGCTCATCATCTTGCTGCTGTGCTCTTCCCTAATGAGTCGCTCATAAAAATGCTGATGTACATTTTTATTTCCTTAACAAATGAAGGAACACTCTACAGCAATCACCAGGAAGCCTGCAACACCATATCTCCTAAATATTTAAGTTTGTAGTACTAACTCTTGTAACATAAATGCACCCAAAGCCCTTCCTCACATCTCCAAAAGGATTTACCAGAGACTAGTGATTAAATCTCCAGCTACTGAGGTGATGCATTTACTAAATACACTAAAAGAATGCTAATATACTGCATAATTCTTCACCATTAAAGCTGAGTTTTACTTGCCAAAAAACAAGAGTCTGTCTGGGAAAAATACTGGCTTTCCCTTCTTACTGCTTTACATTTGCTTGTACCACCTTTAACAGCACCTCTGTTTGCTTCGGTTCTCCTACTGACTTTACATTAATCATATTCTCTTGTGCTTAAGCCAGTATAAAGAGATTACACTTTCTTAATGACACAAGTCCTAGGAGCTGCCAGAAAAAATCAAAAGCAAGCAACCAGCTGAGAGGATTGCTTATTGCTAGAGTGAAAGAGCTAAAACACTGTGTGACAGGATCTTAGATAAGTCTGTAGACAGCAAGTGCAGGAGAAAAACATAAATCCATTTTTTAAATGAATTGCTTATGAATCATCTCCATCAAGTGCTCTCTCTTAAATGGATGCATGAAGTTTGCAAATGCATACATCACTCACCCTATAACAGCACCATTCCCCTTTCTCTTTTCTGAAAATGCAGGTCTAAACCCCAGTCGTGCTTACAGGGCAGCTGGGAAGTATGGAGAACATCTATACACTATGTCAACTCAGCAACTCTAAGAGGAATCTCATCAATGTATACAAATACTTGAGAGAAGGGTGCAAAGGGGATGGAGCCAGACTTAGTGTTTGCTTTTTTGGTTTGGGACTGACAAGATTGAGAGTACAAGATGGAAAAAAGATGATTTCCTTTAGGTCCAAAGGATCCTCAAGCCTTTTAACAGTGGCCTGGAGCAGCAACCTTAAGCACATCATCTCCTTGTTGCCCTCCAAAGAGGTCTCAGCCTTGTAAGCTCCAGAGATTTCCCTGGGGGTGCAGTAGAAGATAGTTTCAGGGCAATGCAACTCCTAAACACCCTGTGAGAGACAGAGTTGCCAAATGCCCTGCTCAAGCAGAGCTATCACATCATCTCTGCATTAATATCTCTGGACACATTCAGAGCCATATCCAAATCCACCTGCTATACTGCCTCCCAACACACAGTTTCACATTCCAGGTTTGCAAGAGTTGCTCAGACATCATGAAGAAATGCAGAAAACACATTCCCACAGAAATAAAACACCGTCTGCAACGCTTATCCCATTTAAGACTCATTACTTTCCATCAGACCTGTCACAAAACCCCATGCAGTAAATGACAAGCCAACTCCGAAGCACTGCACCTAGTAAAAATTTAATATAATAAATTGAAAACGGCAATATTATTTTAACCATTCACAATTAAAGTGGAAAAATTATAAGGCAGCCATTCATGGAATGATTATGTGTACAAATGGTTTGGAAAAAAGACATTAAAATTACAGTTCCATACATGGAGTCAGGTAAACAGCAATGACCACACAACGTTTTTCCCTGGAAAGCCAAGGCTGCTAAGAGATATAAGAACAGTAAGGAAAAAAAAAATTAAAAGAACTTTGATGTGAACAGGAATCTGAAATTTGTGATAAAGAATCCGATATTCATCACAAACTTTCCCACCATACTGCAATCACTCCTCTCTTTCCACCCTCAAAAGAATACAAGTACACTTTCCTTCTCTTTCTCCCAAGTGCCAGCACAGAACGGGAAGGGAGCAGCAGGAGCATTTATTCCACATCATCTCTCTTTTCTGCAATCAGCTGATACCACATGGCCACACCTGCTACTGTCAAAAGCTCCTTGAAGGCTCTGAACTAGTTCCTGAATAAACACAGTGGTTTTCCTGGGCCTCTTGGGTAAGATTAGCCTTTTATATAATCCACCTGGAAATAGTTCCTTGGAGTCAAAGTTTCTGTGTTTAAACACCCAGCCATCTGACAAGTCAAAACAATAAAAAAATCCTGTCCTGTGTGACAGCTCTGCCATCCTTACTTAAGTTAATGTCAGTGCAGCTTCTGCCTCTGTCATTGAATTCTGAAAAAGAAATATTTCCCTTCTTTATACAAGGAACAATAAAAGCATTAGAACAGTAGGGAAAGTACCTGAAGACATGAGGATCAACTGAAACAGCTTTAGTCCAATTCCTAGTGCCAATTAGGCACGTTTTTTAACGGAAAAAAAAACCAGGTGATGAGAAGATTATGGATTTCCTAGAGGGACTTACAGAAGTGGGACATGGCTGGCACTTGGTTTAAGCATTTACCTGCTAGACCTACTGCCACCTACCTCACAGAATAAAAAACAGGGAGAGAGGTTATTACAATAGAGAGTAAGAGGAGTTTGTTTGCACCAAGGTCTCCTGAGGAGTAGAAAATGATACCAGATGGCCCTGACTACATGCAATGCTTGGATTTACTGTGACAGATGGGGAGATAGGTAGAAAGAAAGGGTTACAATAAAATGGACCATTTAATTTAAATCATTAAAATACTCCACTTCAAGAAAATAATCCTCCATTTGGTATTAAAAATTGGAAATGTTTGATAATACAAAATTTTACATTCTCCATATCAACATAAACAAAAGCTTCTTTAGTCACTGCAGTTTCAGTTACAGAATTGAAAATAATTCAACAGAGATAACACGCAGCCAAAAGAAAATGCTGTTGCTACTTCTAAATGGGTAGAAATAAAAATAAAAATCACTGAAGTCTTCTGTCACTTAACCAAATGCCAAAATAAAAAGTATGTTTTTAGAATTTTTGTGCCAATTTTAAGTTGCCAATGTTTTCATTCAAATTCCCTCACCTGTTGGTATAACTTTGCCTCTATACTTCATGAATCATTAAACTGAGTATTACTATTTCTGATGGCTGCCCCAGAAACTGGAAACATGATGTGAAGGACAGGAAAATGTAAAGATGACAAGACCTCTCAGCAGTGGCACCTGTGATTAATATGCCAGAGGTTTTGTCAGCAGTGAAAAACCTGGCTGCCACATCCTCACCAATACACACTGATCCATGTAAAAATGTACTCTCCACATACGTCAGCCGGGAACAAAAGGCATGAAAGGGGACCTGACCTCTGCCAACCATTGCTATTGTTATACACAAAGTGAGGCTGGAGGGGAATGCGGTAAGGGTGTCAACTCCCAGGGTGGGGTGCACATGCAAGTGACAGGCCAGAGGTTAAAGAAGAAAAACTTACTGCTTTACCATATGCAAGCACCTAGTGCTGCACTAAGCTATCTCCTGCTCTTGCAAACCCTACACCTATTGGAAATGGTTATGTGGAAAGATTAAAGATGGTAAAATAGTGAGATTACAAGGAAGAAGGTAATTAGGGGAAATCAGGAAGAACAAAACTCGGGAGTAAATATCCCTGTGTATCATTTGCATGTGTTAGGAACCTGTCCTGCTGAACTTTTTAAACCAGTAACTTACCAGTTGTATTATGTATGTTGTAAAAATCCCAAATCCAAAACAAACAGACAAAAACCCCATTGAAACACACAGAAGAGGATCCCATCCACATCACTAAATTTGCAGTGGCTTTTCAGGACACAATATTGAAGGTCTAATAGAAAAAAAAATGCTTGTTTAGGTCTGAAGCACTAATTCTATCTGAAAATACTGTATTTTGGGAAAATATGACTTCTAATAATTTTGCATTGATCTTACGTAGTAAAACACACAAATGAACAAGCACTCCTGGGAATCAATACTAGGTTCAATCCTGGGATACATCAGTATTGTTACAGAACCAACAGACAAAGCCGTCCAAGAGCCAGGCCATACCCATTACTCTCTGAACTAACAGACAAACAGGACAATAACAAAAATGTAAAGAAGTTATGAGGCACAATGGGCTCTGCAGTTTAAGTAATAAATGGCATGACAAACTGTTGCACTCATTCATATGGAAACAAGAAGCACTTCAGTTAAGAAGATATTTCTTCAAAATGCATTTTTAAAAAAGCAAAAAGAAAAAATAGATTTGGCAATGTTATCTTCAAAAAGTGCAGGCGAAGTATAGCTTAAAAGGGGTTCAGCATTAAAAAGTTTTCCCCTAAAGAAAGAATTTTATGCTGATTCTGTGCATGTCAAGCACTCCTGACTTTTCAATGCACATTAGAGTATAACATGTTTTGCATAAGGGAAATGGTGCTGTGCCTTGAAAATGGAGGGATCTTTTACCACTCCTCTGCAGTGAGAGACATCAGCAATTGGCAGAAAGTCCTCCAGTAGATTTACCAAAACTAAGTAAGAGGCAAATGAACAATTCCCAAAGGAAAAGCAAAATGTCTAATAGGTCCACTGGGAACCCACCAGTTTGGAGTTTTTTTGTGGGTTTGAGTTTTTTCTGCTCAGAACTGCTTTAGAAACACTTTGTATTCTATCTGCAGCATAAATATTTAACTAAACATTTGTTTTGTTAGCCTTAATGCCTTTATTTAGTGAAAAACCCACACAGTCCCGCACTGATTTCAGCAGTTCAGGTTTTTGAAAATGAGCTAGTGAAGTTCTCTGGTCCCTCAACAGCTGTCTCCATCAGATTTCTACTCCTCAGAGCCCAGAACAGCTCTATTTCAAAGGGCACTATGGGTATCTCTCTCAACAGAGGCAGTAGTGTATCACAGTAGCCAATACATAATTCCTGCTGACATTTTTGGTGCTTAACACTTGACCGACTTGGCAGAAGACTATCTCCCAAGAAACAGTGCCTTTTCAGAATTTATTAACAATTGAACAATCAAAACACTATTCTCCTTGCTCCTATCCTTTTGTCTTAAATGATGGAATACACTGCAAAACTTATTTGCACTGTCTTAACCAGCTGATTTGTTCCTCTAATCCTACACATTGCCTACATAATTTCTTTCCTATCAAGTGACACTTCTGTGACAACAGCAGTGTTACACAGAGCTCCCAGTGCAGCCCATTTCTGCAATACAATTAGTGACAAGCACCACAAGGGCCAGTAGCATTGCCAGGACAACGTAGAACTGACGGGGAGAGCCCCCTTCTTCATGAGTGAGACTTCAACCTCTCACAATGCAGCCATCCTTGGGTTTTGCTCTCAGCTGTAAAAGCTGAACTGCAGGATACTTTGGTGATTGCAATTTCTTGATGAGTCACTATGTTCTTCCCTGCTCACCCTTCTTAAACTTCAAGTTCCGTCTTCCCTGAGAATAGGGCCAGAAGTAACAATTAAAAACCAAATGTCTTCAGAAAAGAAAGTTACACAGAATTTGCATCCGGCTGCCAAAGTACATTTTGCTACACTAAAAACTTTCCCAGTATTCCTCATTTTGCAATCAAGATTCCCTCTGAACTCCATAAAGTGGATGGGATGAATGATGAGTAAAAGAATGATAAAGGGAGCAGCAGACATTTACTGCTCATGTCTTATCGAGGAGGAAACAGTGAAATTTGAGCGTTTAGTGATGGTGTCCAACGGACAGAACTAGAGGAATAAGGCATCCTAATACTAGGGCTGCCACCTCCAGACGACTGAGTCCTTTTCCTCCAGTTGATTCAGGTTTGTGGCTATGAGCAATTCCTCCTACTTCTGGGAGAACATGAACTGTGGCAACATAAAGGAAAGTCCCAGCAGAAAACAGCATAGCAACTCCAGTGGCATTGACTTCTGACAGGGCTTCTTTGCTGCTCTGAAACACAAAGAGCAAAAAAAGTGAGAGTGAGCAGAAGTCCTTCAATCAGTAAGAAAAAATTCTCTCAGTATCCAGGCACAGTAGGATTTCTATCAAGACTCGTCTCACAGTGATAACGGTTTAGTGTGATTTTTTGCATCTTGCACCTTACATGTAGTAACTGGCACCCTGAAGATGTGGGGGAGCAAAAAGACACCCCTCCTGCTAATTACTTCACTTTGGACTTACAAAGAAAAAACCTTTACAAAAGAACCCTCAGAAAGGGAAAAAAGTCACAGTTTGCTGAAGCATCTTGTTTGATCAGCCCACAGCCAAGATACCGAACAGGTTTAGAAGAAAATAAAATTCATATTGCAAAGCCACAAATTTTAAGGAGGATGCTCAAGATTGACGTTTTTCTTCCCTTTTTCTAAACAAGGGGTTCAAATAAGATGTTAGCCTTTAAACATCTGCTTTATTACTCTTTGGAACCAAGTCCCAAAACATCACTCATTAAATATTTCATTTGTATGTAGAAGTAAACAGCTGGAACTTTTCCAGCACTTCCATGCAAACTTCACAAAAAATTCTGCATCAAAACTGAGTATCTCTTCATAATAGGATTAAGATATGCTACAGATGAGTAAATGCAATGAAATGCAAACCCACTCATATCAGATTCAAATGCTTTTTCAATGCTCTCCAACTCAGGTGTAATCTTAGTTCTTGTGTTTACTCTCAGGTCATTTTTCCAAAGAGAAAGACACATCATCTGGAACTACAAAACCACTGTGATGGTCCTGATGCCTTATCAATTCTCTGTTCTTTCTGAAGGGCAAAATGTAAACCCAACCCTTGATGAGGACACTTCAAAAGAGTACTCAAAGAGAATTAACTTTTCTATTTACGGACCCAACCCTTTTTTCTGCTGTCTTTTGTACTGTAATATCAAACATAAATCCTATCCAGCAAGTAAAGGATTAGCCCAGATGATTTATTTAATCCTTCCTCTCATGCCTTGAGTTTTGTGAGATCACGTTATATCCTTTACAACACGCCACCATAGCATGTCACCAGCAGACACACGGCAGCTGAGAAATACAGGAGCATCCCAGGATAGGCTATGAGAAGCTGAAACATTTAATTTGGACAGAGATGATAAACTCATGGGCAGTGTCCCATTTCACAACCCATTTGTTGTACAGACCCAAGACACAAGGATGCTTTAGAGAGTAAGGCAAAAAGACTGTTCTAGCTGAGGACTCAACTTCTGACACAGACTTTGAATATAGAGGATCATTTCTGGGATGGTGGGGAAAGATAGAAAAGACTATTTCTTACCTGCATATTAAAAGAAGAATGCATGCAACAGTGCTGAAAATTACTTATTTAAATAGGCATCACATAAAACCTACTATACGAATAAACTGTTCTCAGTGGGGAGCAGCAGAAAAGATAAAAGACAGAAATCAGACTTCAAAAAAAGAACTATACCAAACTCTATAAAGGAGTTATGTCACTGATTCTGATGGAAATGCATGGATTAGTATTTGTTTTGTGCATTCATACTGCTACCTTTTCATCAACTTTTCTTATTTCTTAATTCTGCTGAATCTTTCAAGCAGTTTGGAATGATGTAACATGAAACTCGTATCACGATCCTTTCCCCAAACTTCACCACTAAGCTAGATTTTGGGCAGAACAAAACCATGGACCTACCTTGCTTAGCCCTAAGTATGTCAACATCGACATAACAGGTGCTGCTAACGCAAAGACCAGCAAGTGTTTTCTGATTCGATTCCGTTCTAGCCCAGCATGCATCAGGAAGGAAACCAGGCCAAAGGCAGCTGGTGCCTGCAAAAAAACAATATTCACTGATAATACAATACCTTCTAAAAACTCTGAAAAATGAGAAAAGGTTGAAATATGACTTACTACATTGAAATGGACTGAATTGAAGACATTCAGGGCAGGCACTAGCATGCTGCAGCTAACCCAAATCAAGAGCATTCTGCAGACTGCCCCAGTTTAATAACTAAGCCTAATAGAAACTCATGTTCTGGCTATCAGGAAACATGTATTTGTGTAGTCATTATAAATACTAAAATATTCATTCTGACTACAATCATTCCTATAATCCCTAAGACTCCATCAATTTAGGTAATTTCTTTTTTTCATCCTGTTACTATCATACATCCTTAGATAGACAGTTTCTTCATCTATAGTAGAAAAATTCTACAATTAACCTGGGGAGGAAAACAATTGCCCAAAGACAGGTAACAGTCAGATGTTAACAAAGACTTAAGAGCTCTTTTGAATAGTTCATTCCTGTTCTCACCAGGAAGCAAACAAATAATTCCTTCTCCCCCTGCTGGCATCCAGTCTCATCCTAAAGGCATAGATGTCCCACTACTCACAGAACTTATTGTATTTTTGCTTGTATAAAGACAACAGCAATCCACCCTGACATTTCTGAGGTAAGAAATAAAACTAAAATACCTTAAATATTTTTAAACACAGAATCTCTTTTTTTTTTTTTAACATAGAAGGAAATCATGACTGAAAAAATATAAGACAGACAAAAGAATCAGTCAGGATCAGAAGAATAGAAAAAAAGACACCAGAGAAGAAATAAGTTTCTCTTCTAATACCAAATACTCATAGGAGAAATTTTCCTCCTCTAAAATTGTACCATTCCAGAAGTCAGTTAAGAACATTAAGAATAACAAAAGCAAGTTTAACCTGGCAATAGCCATAAGTTAAGCGCCAAGATGAGACTGTGACATTGCACCCTCAAAGAAAGTTATGTAAATCACACTTACTTCTATGAACATCGAAGAAAAGACAATAGATATGCATTTCTTAACATTTTGTACATGTAATTATGTATGATTTCTGATGAATTTATGACTAACCACTGTAATCCATGCACGTGCTACCGTAAGGCAAATTTGATCTGCACAGGTATGTTTAGAGACCACATAGCCAATAGCTTCACATTCACACAAGTATTCAGCAAAAATCTCCCCATCTCCAAGAGCCACTGTCTGCTTGTTACCATCAGCAAAACATTTGTTTTCCTATAAAAATGGTATATGAGTGATGTTGAAGCTACTAAACAGAGGTAACCAGAATTGTAATTTAGTACTCTGATATTCAGTGGTTTCAAAAGACTAACCCTTTAAACACTAAAACCTTTCACAACAAATATCCTCCCCATTTTCTGATGAACATCACAGAACCAAGACTGTTGTAATCTGCATAAAACTGCTTCTCCTCCTTAAATGCACTAGCATATATTTCTGTGCCTCACCTTTTAGAACTTCTCTGAATATGTCACTTACAGCAGTAATAACCTAGGGTTTGTTTGTTTGTTAAATAAACACTACCATACTAACTTCAGAAGAAGTCAGTGTGAAGCTGACACATTTCTTAAGAGCTACTCTTCTCTCTCTTCTTTTGGAAGACTTTTCCCAACGCTGCAACCAAGGCAGGCAGTAGGCAGTCCGAATTCTCTCTCGCTTGCACCCCACTCAGACTTAGCATCAATCATGTGCTCTTCTGTCATACCTCATACCCATCCTTTTTGGTCCTTGACACTGTACCAACCTCTTCAATTCAATGGCATTAAACACTTTTGTATTACATCACTAATGAAACTGTAGATCTTTAGCAATTCCTGTGTTAATGGTCTTTTGAAGAACAAGCAAGAGTTTTTTGATAACTCACCTTGTGCAACATAATCGCAACAAACACTATCAACTGGACACTAGTCTGAGAAGTAGAAGCTGCTGCACCCAATGCAACACCATCAGCTGAAAAAGGAGTGCAGATTCATGGATTATTCTTCTACATGAGCTTCCCCACCCCCTCAAAGGCTAACAATAGAAAACATGTTGATTTAAGAAGCTCTATTACTGAAAATTGCCATTAACAATAGCAATCCAACAGAGGATTTACATGCCTTTGTTTGTTAAGCCATAACAATTCAGAATATCAGAAAACCCTCAGCAAGAACTGTCTCATATCTCCCAAGACCATAAAAACCATAATGGGAATCTACTCTGTACTGACACATTCCTTCAAATTAGAACAAGTAACAAGTTTAGTTGTTTTAGTCTTCTGTACTAGAAGAGACGTCTTCTCTAAATTAAAAATCTAAGCATTGCACGAATTTTAATTATTACCCTTTAAATGATTTTTCAAATATAAATACTATTGTAAATATTTTTTATCACTTAAAATAAATATACTGTCAAAATGAAATAAAAATGGATACTATACTACTCCTTAATACATAGACACTGTTTAGTGAAGAAGTACCTTTTTGATCAACATCTTCTGACTTATCTAGACAACAAACTTCAGCAGGACATGAAAAAGCACCATATTTATACTACACATATATAGTGAAGAATCACAATGTGAACTGTAACACACACTTAACAGTCAGTCCTTGCAAGTCAGCCTAAATGTGTTTCAGTCAAGTCTTCGTGCTCCACCTTATAATGTCCTTTTCCTCCCCTACAGGGTACTATTCTTTTAAATTTGTATTTAAAAATAAAAAAAACATCAACCAACAAGCAAACCAAAGGTGCTTCATACAACTTATCAAATGTGTTAGTATGTATTGAAATTTAACAGCTAAAGGAGTCAGCAAAGAAACTGAAGGGGCATTGAAGAGAGTGAGCATCACACAACCTTTCAAGTGGGAAAAACAAAAGAATAAAGTAAAGAGTAAAAGAGAAAATTCTGTACCCAAATAAAACACCATGAACCATCTGAGCTTCCAGTTAATTCTGGGAAAGATCCTTAGTTCCCCTTCCATTTTTTTTTTCTTTCTTTTATAAAAAGCCACCTCCAAAAGCAAAACCCAAATGTCTCCATCACACCTGAAGATGACCCACACAGTAATGCATATACTTGTCAAGTACTAATAATAGGTCCCACCTTACCTGCAGCATGGACTACTAGTCCCAGTGTGGTGGTGATTTTGGAGTTGCCTGATCTTGCAGCTTCTGGATCTGAAAGAGTCATGAGAAGAGTTATGATATAGTTATGTCCTGGGGTGACTCTTTGATGCTTGTATCCCCAACTGTCTGTCCTGTTTATGCTGTATGTTGAGTTCTGTACCTTTAGGACTGGTTCTGAGAGCAAAGGGGGAGAAAGAAGCAGCATGGAATTTGTTTCAGGTACTGCCTGACTCCTACACATTCTTTCTCCTGGACGGTGTTGTCTGCAGCATGACTGTGGGACAGAGATCTCCTGAGCTTTTACTTAATTTTTAACCAGCTAAGGCAGAGAAGTTCTCTGGACTGTTTTTTCCCTTTTTCTTGGGCCTGTTTAAATCTACTCTGGACTGAAAAACCCAGAGGAGCACCGGGAGCTCGCACCTGCGGCCCGCCGGGCCTGGATCTCCGGAGGGAGTGATGAGATACTGAGTGAGCCCAGCTACCCACAGCAAGGACTTCCTGAATTTGCCATCTCATTTCAAAGCAAGGAAAGGTTTTATTGCTTCATATTATTCATTCTTTATGCTTCTGGGTACTTTGTTTGTTAAATAAATAGTTTTTTCCACTTTTATCCAAGGAAGTTCTTTCCCAGACCAGCTGGGGGAGGGGCCGTTTGGGTTTGCTCCCCAGAGGGGTCCCAATTCGGGGGGTTTCTCCCAAATTTGCCCTAAACCAGGAGAAGATCAAATGAATAAATGATGCTGGGAAAAAAATTGTAAGTATCACTGTACATATCTCCCCAAGCTACTTAGGTAGTTGTATTCAAAACTACCAGCTTCTGTATTTCTGTATTAGAGTTACTGTAAAATAGTTTGACACTTAAGACCCTCAAATCACCTGAAATTCTGCCAACAAACAAGTGACAGACGCACAGTTCTTTGCAATTTGTAGGATCTCTTGCATAGGCAGAAGCAGATATTTTTCTTAACCTCCTAAAATGAAATTTTAAAGGTCTGTGCCACCACGAAAAAGAAAAGCTACTTTTGGATCCCAAGAATCCAGAGCTGCTTTGAGAGTCAGGATGATTTTCCCCCACACAGCTCAATGTTCATAGTTCAGGTGACAGTCTAGGTCAGTTTTTGTTGCAGTGATTCCTTGGCAGTTCCTAGTGAACAGTAAAGTCTACTTGTCATAGCACCAGTTGCAAAGATTTCCCTTTGATGTTATACACCACAAAGGAGAAATGCAGCCAGGGCTGTTTGAGATCCAGTGTTTTGACCAGAATTGACTGACATTTGCAGGTGAGCTCATTACACAGCACAACAGGGCAACATCAATATCCACCAGGACACAATCAGTGGTGCAACTGTTACAAAGAATCACTGCAGGGTGGGTAAGCCCTACACAAGTGCAGAAACATCTCATTATTCAACTGCTTAATTCCAATTTGAACAGCCCTGACTGAATTATCCCAGTGGCCTGTAAAACAACTGTAAGCACACCTACACTGCTTTACTAACTCCGCAGTGATGCCAAAACAGAAATTCCAGTCTTTTTCTTTCCTCCTGCCTGCCCCCTTACCCCCCAGCCTCTCCTCACTCCCAGGCACACATGTAGTTTCCCAATGAGTCAGCTTGAACTTCTGAATGAAGGGGAAACCATGTGAGTAACTAACTGCATAAGCTGCACTTGCATGACAGCAATGGTATATTCATGTCAAACAGGAGGAGATACTCAAAAAAAACCATTTCCTTTACAGTTGTTTTGGATTGACCATTACTAAACACACAGAATCACATTTGACTTCATACCTTCATTCTGGCCTAAACTAGAATTTTTCTACTTTAGACAAAGTAACATCTAGTCACTTGGTAAATAATAAACTACAAGACATTGGTTCAAGTGAAAAGTGGTTTTCTTCAGTCACTTTAAAAAAGTTACAAAAACACTGCTACATCTCCTGTGACAGGTAAAGGCTAGATAAAACTTTACTTAATATTCTATTTTACAGCGTGTATCTCTTAATACAGATCACATTTTTCTCCCAGTATTTGCTACGAACAGAGACATAGAAAAGGGTCATAACCTATACAAACCAAGGATCCTTTTGGAAGTTGCTCACCTACATCTCCCTGACATCTTCATTGTCAGTGTTTCTTTAGAACAACTCTGAAAATAAGCTACCTGTGGCTGTGGCTCCATTTCTTCAGAAGTACACGGGTGACACAGCTCTTGCACTGGCCTTTCATCTGTCCCACCACAGTAACCCCATACAAACAAGTTGTACTGTCAACTGACAAGAATCAGACAAAACCTATCCTCCTGCCTTTGTGTGTGTTTTACTTTTCCTTTAAGATCAATTCCTTATTTTTTTCGTGGCCAAATTCCAGCCTCAGAGGACATTGTGTGGGAGAAAATGAGCAGCCAAAGGCAACAAAATACTTTTTCAAATGACAGAACACCTTTGGTGCATTTCAAGCTACACTCTGAGCATGAAGTCATACACAAGAAACAAAGGCAACTGTAGAGCATTTTTAGAGTTCTGCAAGAAGCTGACAAATCTTTACACAAAACAAAAAGTATTTTGAAGCATCCGAGGCTCTAGACTAGTGTGGGAGGTCCAGCTATGCAGTTAAAGTACCAGAGCTTACATCTAATCATTTCTGCCATCTTACTTAAGACAGCTTGCTGTTCTTTACAAATTTTATCTACATATATGACAATTAAGTAGGAAAAACAACTGAATATAAGACTAACCTGAAGTTTTTTGGAAAGCCAAAGAAACCCCCTATGGGTGATACTGTAAAACAGACAATAACTCAAGTGTCAAGTCACCCTTCACCCCACACCACATGTGCTCATACATGTTACTGAGGCAAGCTCTCAAATTATGGTGAATTTTGAAATAGATTTCCAGCATAAACATTTCACATGGACCTTGGTTTACATTTTCAAAGTACCTACTGAAACTCTGGACATGACTGGACAAATTACACCCTGGTAGCATCAAAAAAAACCTGCAACTTGTTAATTAAGACTAATAATCAAGTTTAATTGAAGTGAATCTTTACTTACCATCTGTAGAGTGCACGTGAGAGCTGCCTATCTGATCCACCAAGAGCATGAAGACAAAGCCCAGGACAAGGGACACACCAATGTAGGCGTGCAGCCTGGAATGGTCGTGGCCATGCTCGTGCGCTGCTGGCATTTTCGCCACCTTCTCCGACTCCATCACGTGCTGCATCTCGCTCGCTGGGTGATGCTTTCCTGTGACAGGCAAGCAAATAGATCAGGAGACAGGAGACTAAACATGACACAGTCATTTCTTTCCTCCTGCCAAAAGCCTTCCTCACACTTTCCTGGACAATACACGGAAGTCCTTGTTCAAGGTCTTTCTTAGACAATGTTCTCAGCAAAGCCTGGTTGGTTTCTCCTCATACGTCTTCAGCACGGAAAAGCAAGGAAAGTATTAATAATCCAGGTTGCATTTTAAATACAAATTAATTCACAAAAATTGCTGTATAATTCTTTTTTTAACTGAAGTTGCCAGTTAAAATGTCAATATTCAGAGATACTGTCAAGCAGTTACTTCACTTACCTTCATTTAAATGAGAAAATAGAGGATGAGGAGATAAAATAGATTCCATCCACTAAAAGATTTAATACCATCTTTAAGAAGATTAACTGATGCTAAAATATAAACAAGCTAGTATTGATACACTTCATTGATACAGACTACAATATTTAAGTCAAGCACACTGATCTACAAATGTTAGTACCACCCCAGAAAAACAAAGTCCAAGCCTTGGGGATGAATGATGTGTGGTTTCCTTTCCCTACACAAGCTATTAAAAGCTTGTCCATAGTTGTTTTGGGTTTTTTGGGTTTTTTTTTTCATTTTCAGAAGGTCTTTTGGATGGCAACTACTCTTCAGAAGCTTTAAAAACTTATACCAAAAATTTGACTTATCATCATCGTCTTGCTGGAATATTCATACCTCCTCTTGGATGAGACAAGTGTATGTTCATCCCACTGTACAAAACATCACAGTGCCACTACTACAGACAAAACACATCAGAATAAGCTCAGTAGTAAAGATTTCAAACATATCTTTGCTGAACAAGATTGATCAATAAAATTACTTTGGACACAAGATTTTTTTGCCATCTATATTATGAAGTTGATTTTGCTTCAGATCATTTCAAGCCATAAAACTGTGTAACTCAGGGCAATCTTTCTGACAGTGGTTATACAGTTTCAGCAGTTAAAACAAAGGACTGAAGTTAGCAAAGGAATTTTATTTGCTGGTGGTACCCAAACCAAGGTTTCACTACACAGATACACAGGTTTATGACCAAAGAATAATCCAAGCCATGATACGTTATTTTCTTTCAGCCTACAAGGTTGAAAATTAGAAGCTATTTATTCCATAGCCTGTGGGTAAATACAGAAGTAATAGTAAATTACTTCTGTACCAATGGAAAACACTAAAATGCTTGTTAGCAAGCAATCAGTCAAGAGCTAAGCTACACCTGAAAGAGGGAAAACAAAGACTTCTTTTCGTTTTTCTACTTACATAAATATACCTCAAGGTTTCCCTTAGTTTCACCTTTCTAGGTTTAATTATGTAAATAGGTGAACTTGAAAAAAAAGAGAAAGCTGTTCTCATATTCTTAAGTTTAACTTTGAATATCATACTTTTCTAAAAATATATTAGGAATTGTTTTTATAGTTAAATCTGTAATACTCATTAATTCTGCCCCTTTGCAATACAAAAAAAAAAATCCAGATAGACTGTTGTTAGACACAATACTGTGAGTTAGACATTGAGTCTGAAGCCATTCACAAATTCTTTTTTCCTAGTAAATACTTCTGCTATTACTACTGTAGTACTGTGAAGTGTCTTTTTTTGCCATATACTACACAAAGTTATAGCCCATACAGCTCTACACAGCAAGCTGTCAAGTCAGACATGAACAGTATGTCCCATTTACTGAAAAAGTATTAAAATCCACAAATGTTCACAGCAATTGTATTCATTGCTAGCTGTACATTACAAAGAGAAAATCAGTCTACTCAGAATTAAAATTGAATGGAGAGCAAACCCACAACTACAGCTCATTACAGACATCCAACATCAGAGTGAACAAATTATAGCACAGTATAAAAGCACAATCAGAGCTTCTTTCACTTCCTGATAAAGGATGATTTTATGTATTATCTTCTATTTATTCCAAATCTAAGCAAAACAACATAAATTTAGTGGAAGCCAAAACAGTATACATTAAAGCATATTACTAAAATGAAATTTAAAGTTTTAGAAACACAAAATCCAGTACTATAGGAAAAGCTACCTCTCAATCCCAGATTAGCAACAACAGTACACCAGATGCTTGCAAGGTTCTCTACAGCTTTATAGTGCTTTCCCCTGCAATCAGTAAGCCATTGCCATTTACCTTCAAAGTTTTGATTCTGAGCATATTAGAAAAATCTCATACACACAATGGTCATCTAATAGTACAAGTCTCCAAGCAAAAGCAAAATTTAAAGAGCACTCCAAACAGAGGTGATGAGCCCTGGCTACTTCACACAATGTCATAACCTCAAACTTTATGAAGATGTAAAAACCTCTGTTAAGGCTTTTGGCTGTAAGACATGCTCCACATAAACATCCCTGCAAGCCACAATCTCTGCTCACAATCTCTTCATTAGAGATGATGAGGTGGTTAAGACAGTGACAGCAGACTAGAACTGGATGCTTGTACACAGAGATTTAGATGTGTAATGTATACCACTACCCAAGCAGAAATGCCTGCTACTCTGCAAATTAGCCCTATGTAACCATAATTTTCAGCTAGATCTATTAATTCCAATGCTTTTCAGCTGTGGAGGAAATTCTTACTAGGGCAGGGACACAGATTTGTAAAACACCTCCTGCAATTGCTTTAATGAGAAGCAGTCTAAACTACAAAGAGAAGCAGCAAATACTCCATAATTTCATCCTCTGCCAAAGGCACCCTTACACCTCCTCTGAAGTTCCAGTGGAAGTTAAACTCTCCCCAGAATAAGAAACACTACACATGACCTGTCATAAAAGGCTGTTATTCCATGAACAGTACAGTATCCAGACCCACAAATGACTGGATAACTCAGCAAGAGTCATAAATCTGCAGTCTGATCATATTCCTCAATGTGCAGTATCATGCCTACGGTACTTCTGCATTTCTATGCCTGCTTTGTGTCATGTTGCTGTGAAGCTCTTCCATCAATCTCCTGTTAAAAACTCTAAAAAAGAAGCCTCAGTGTATCATAACACACCATGATCTAAGTTATCTTGAACAAAGCCATCTGGGTTTGGTTCTTACCCTCCAAAATGTCTTCATAAAGTGCATGTACTCCTTCTGGCACAATGACAGCCAAGGCAGTTCCACACAGCAGCCCAGCACCCAGAACAGTCACCAACTTCAATCTCTCCTGCAAGTAAGTACAAAACAAGTACCACCTTTAAGAATGAAAATGCTTTCTTTATTCTCCCTTATTAACAGAGGTTGGGGATGGGGGTTACTTGTTGCATAAATATTGAGAATTTGCAATTAAATCCTAACAAGACTATATAAACCTAATGTTTTCTAGTAAAGAATAATGAAGTTTTATTCATATTTTTGGAAGAATTTCTATAACAAAAATAAAAACCACACATAGTTTTTCAGTACTTGCTACTATTACAGTTAGCTTCCTAGTTATACTCTAGTTTTGGGCAAAAAGCTTAGAGATATCTTCCTCCCAAACTAATTACATTGTGTTGAATCAATAAATTCACAATTCACTTCCTTGTGACTACATTGACAGGCCAAAGTCAAAGCCACGTCCTAAAATCCAATTACATAAACATACAAGAGAGTCTAAAATATGATCGTTTGCAGAGGTCATTACTCATAATTTCTGTAAGACTCCTATCCTATAACATCTGGCAACCATGGCAGTTTAGCTCCTCCTGATAACTGTGTGGCACACATTTAGTGGCAGAGCCATCATCATCTTCCATGTTCAGTGAGAAGTCTGAGTGCTACCAAAACACTCGTGTTGACTACTGAGAACACAGAGGCAGGGCTCAGCATTTGAGTAACAGGAAACCATTTGCTGCACATCATCATTATGCCATCCATTCTCCCTCATGCACTGTAACAACACAGATTGCTCAGTCTCACTGAAATGTGCCACACTCACACAGAAGAAGCAGGAGGCAGGAGGGAGATGCACAGCCAGCTTCCTGAAAGTAAGCCAAATGTGACCATAAGGGAGCAACTGTAGCATTACTGGGGAAAACTCAGCCAGTATCATGAAAGAAAGTGTAAAGTTTCAAAGTTTACACAGAAAACAAGTGTAAAGCTCCCAGAAACATGCACTGTATGCTAGCATACACAACAATCATACTTGGTAAATTGTGATACAGTGGCAATCTACATGAGAAGATAAATTTTCATAAAGTAATTCTACAAAAATATAGTACCATAAAAAGAAAAAAACCCATTATTTTTATCTGCAATGCTATAATATTTTTTGCATACACACATAAACACAGAGGAAAGTGTCAGAAGTAATACTGATTTATTACAACGGCAAATATATAGTATAGCTTGCCTTCACTTGGGCACCTGTGAATTTTAAAGATCCATGAAAAGAATACACACTAACAAGTCATCATTTCAAGGTAAGTCACCATCTCCTTTTCAGTACAAAATAGGTGTGGTGAATACAGAAACTTAGAACAGCCTACATAGATAGGCAAAAGGAATACAGTTTATCCAAGAAATCAAACCATTTCTGTTAAATACATTTGCACTTGAAAAAGCAAGAGCAACATAGTAAACAGTGCTAAAACTCCATGAGAAAAAAAATCTCAAATTCCTCAAATCAGCAAACTGTTCCACTGCTCAGTATTTTTTTAGGTCTGTATGGCATTGAAACTTTTACTTGGACCTCACACCTACTTTCAGGAGGAAGTGGCCCCAGTTCCTGCCTCTGTTACACCAGCAAAACATTCAAACTGCTACAATTTTTTTTTTTTTTTTTTTTGCATTTAGACTAGAGTTTAAGAGACAGCCTCAGAACTGGTAGAGTGCTGTTTCCAGACCTAAATTAGACAAACAGAGTCCTGAAAATCAGGACTAAAGTGAAAGGGTACGTCTGTACACAGAACTAAGGCAAAGTTCTCTTCAGTTGGTACCTTTTACCATCCAAGTTTAGTCATAACTGGGTTTCCCAGAGTTTTATACTTTCAAAAATATCCTAACCTAATTAAAACAATAGAACACAGCATGAGATCAGAATACAAATGATAAATTCCATGTCAAAAATAATCTGAAGGAATGTCTTAACACTAATGAATAATTTTATTAAATTTTATATTCATTTAATCTAGCATCTGGGGTATATTATGTACAGCATTCACTTTTGTTTTCATCTCAAGCATTACAAATGGCCAGCGGGAAGAGATATTTTTACTCACGCTGGCTATCTGCAAAACTTTTTGCAAACTATAGAATGGACCATCCAAACAGTCATTTCAGTTTGAAATTATCTTTGTTGCAGACTCCTAAGCAATAATTTTAAACAAAACAGTTATAACTTCTAATTAGAGACTTCCAGGATTAGCTAGGATTTGTACATCATGAGCAGAGATATTTTGCTCTCTTAAACCAGCACTGCATGCAAACCTTTAAAATACCTAATACTTAAATCAGGTGTAAAACCAAGTCAAGAATTTCTGAGAGCTTAAGATACCACAATAAACTTGACTGCACATTGCATACTGATGGTAAAATACCACAGACACAAAAGGCTCATTAGGTACATGATTACTGCTTAGGCAGTTCTGGATCCACAACAGATCTGTATCCCTGCAGCTGCTGGAAGCCTTGAAAGGTTTGGGAGACCGCTGAGCCAACCACACAAAGCAAACACAGACAGAACAAGAACCTTCAAACAACACTGAATATAAGTTAAGAGTTAGCAGGTGACTATCAGGCACACACATGACAAAATGTACAATTAAATTAAAAGAGAGACAAGATTAGCACATGAGGCAGTGCTCTCAAGAAAACCCTCCACGGGCTTCAGGGCAGAAGTGAGTTTTGAAGAACAAGACAGTGGAAGCAACAACACTGAAGACACATAAGGGGAGGTCCCACCAAAGCATCAGATGAAGCACTGGCAAAACAGAACTCTGCTGATGTTCAAGTGAAGATGCCCAAATACACTGTTAGGTTCAATTCATTTAGCTGAGTTGTACTTTTCCTAAAATGAACAGCCTTTCCTTCCATGCTGCTCAGGGTCTACTGCTTCCAAAGCCTCCTAGCAACGATGGGCCCAAAGGGCAGGTGCAAGCAGCCCTGTGACCTGATGGAAGACAAAGGCACGTTTCTCCTCCAGTGCCTTGCTTCCCAAAAATAGCACTACTTCCAAGAGAAATGGGAACCCCTCATACCAGTGCTCTTACTAGCTTAGAACACCCAAACCCTCACTGTGCCATACCTCTACACAATAACCATCACTCAGAAAGTGAAAAACCCTTGGGTATCAGAGGATATTAGGAAACATACAAAGACTGTGACAACCATTGTCATCTCAAAAAATATTTCTTAGAAGCACACAAATATGTTTCATCAGGAACTCCTGTACTGTTTGGGAACTTGCCCAGCCTATGAAAGTCTCCCCTTCCTTTAACAGGACCTTATTCATCCAAGACGTTTTTCCAAAAGAATGCCTTGAGTTACACAGGGCAGTAACTTGATGTTCTACAGTAATCAAAAAGCTAAGGTTTAATTTTCAACAGAGCAAACTGTGAGCAAAATTGTGAATCAAAGTTTTTCAAGAATATTCTTAGAATTGTTTTTAAAAGCCTTAATTTGAGTAGCCCACAGGCACATAAGACATAACTACCGACTCCAGCAATTTCTTACACAAGCTTCTAAGAATAGCCATGCTTTCTCATGCCCTTACACTACCTGCTGAGACTTTGCTTCACCTGTAGCAGAGACTCGGCTCAAATCTGACAAGTTTAAATGGCCACTGTGAAACGAGCATAATTTTACACAGCAGTTTTAAATGAAAATTAGTATTGCACTCATAACTTTTAAAGATAAAACTTCATGCTTAACAGCCTTGCCGTACTGCAAGGGGACGGCACCAACTCCTACTGGGAGATGTCTCTGGTTTCTCCTTTAGCAACCAGCAAGCAGCTTGGCGGAGTCGTCTTACCTCGGAAAAATTAACTGCCAAGGGTATAATTCCTGCCACATAGCAGGCGACCAGCATGGCCAGGGACAGCAGGCAGATGGAGGGGAAGTCATCCATTTCGCCGCTTTCTGTCCGGTCCCTTGAAGCGAAATCCAACCGCAACTTTTCCACCTCTCCCCAGCGCACGCCTTAACCCGTGCAGACACCGAGCTCCCAGGAGAGGCTTTCAGCCATGTCTCTCTCGCCGGCGGCAGCGGCCGGCTGGGTCCCCAGCCGGGGGTGCGCGGCCAGGGGGCGGGGGCGGCTCGGCCACCGGCAGGCGGGCCCGGCCCTCACCTGAGGCGGGGGAACTTTCACCCGCGCCGCGCTGCTCCCCGGGGAGGCGGGAGGGAGGGCTGGGGGACAGCGAGCACGCAGGCGGCTCCTCACGGCGGGACAGCCTCAGACGGGGCCGAGGGGACCCAGCGGGACCAGCGCCGCCACCTCGCACCCACGGCCGCTGCCCCGGCGGCCAAGTGGCACCTCAGCGCTTCCCCTTCCGGGACGGGCCGCGCCCGCCCCGCCCCGCCCCGCGCGCTGCCCGGCTCCGACATGGCGGGCGGGGCCTCGGCCCGCCATGGGCCGCCAGCGGCTCCCTCACCAAAGATGGCGGCGGCCGCGCCCCGCCCCCGCCAGCCCGGCCGGCGGCCCTGCGGGCGCGTGCGCGCGCGCGGGCGGCGCTCTGGCGCGGGCGGCTCTATGGTGGCGGCCGTTGGCGCGGCGGCGCTTCCGGCGGGCGCGGGGGCCTGTGGGGGATCGCCGCGCGCCACTTCTGCCCGGCGGTGCTGAAGGAGCGGAGCCGCCATGGTGAGAACGGGACGGGATCGCCGGGCTGCGGGCACACCGCGCCCGCCAGGGCAGCCTTCCCTTCCCCTCCCCTCCTCTCCCCGTCTCCCGGGTCACGGCGGGCGGGAAGGCGGCGGCCGGTGGTGCGGGCCCGGTGCACGTTTTGGCGGGGCAGGGCCGGACGGGGCGGGGGCACAAAGGCGGCGGCGGCGCTCGGGGAGCGGCGCGCTGGGCGCTCCCGCCCCTCTCCCCGGCAGCCTCGGCCCCTTCTCGGGGCGCTGCTGGGATCGCAGCGCTTTCCCGCCAGTCTCGCTCGCCGAGCGAGCCGGCCTTAAATGGCTGATTTGCGCTTTCCATGCTGCTTTCCCTGCTCCTCCCCTCTGCTCGGAGGAGGGAAAGGCGGGAGCTTGCGTTGGTGGGCTCTGGAAATGGAATGCTGAAGCTCAAAGGCCTCCCTACCATCGTGGTTTGTTGCGTTCGTCTAATAAATTAAGACGTGCTGAAGCAAGTTGTTGCCGTGCGGTGGGAGGACAGCTGCTTGTCGGTTTGCAGCGAAGTTCCGTATCTGCCCGGTACTTGCTCCGGTGCAGTTGGCTTCGGCCATGATGAGCAGCTGCAAGCCCTGTCCCTCTTGGCCAAGGTGAAAGGTGGCCTTTGGACCACTTGTTCTGCCTGGCATTTAGGTGTGTGCAGGATGCTACTAGGTTGGTATTTGCATCGCTACACATCTTACCTTTACAGTATGTGTTTATCTTCCACTTTTATTGTTTCGGGGCTTCTTTTTTTTTTTTTTTACCCTTTATTGTCAAATACACTACAATTGGTGGAAGCCTCTTTGGGCAGATGCTGCATAGCTTTTAAGTCCTGCAGGTTTGGCTCTTGGCACTACCTTAACCAGTTTTACAGGGTTCTGCCTTTACTAACAGGAGCAGTTTCTAAAGTGCTCTCTAGAAATCCAAATTGCTATAATATAAACCATGTGGTGTCTCATTCCATGCCTGCTTCAAAGCAGCCAGTACAACTGTGCTTTTAAGGAAAATGCAAAGAAATTCAACATGCATCATAATAATAAGGGTCCATATTGGGCTTCTCCAGATAACCTGGTGCTAATACAGAAAGGTTTATGGATCTTCCCTTGTTTTGGTTTTGTCACCTAAGCACATGGGGCAGGTATAATAGTTGGAGGAGACTTCCTTCTGGCTTCTAAACTTGTAATTGTTTTGTACTTACATGGTTGGACAGGACCAGCAATTTTATCAAATCAAACAATTTTTTCCCCTTTAAAGTAAAATAATGTCAAGTTCCCAAAGAAATGTTTGAAAATAATTAATTCTACAATACACGTGCTCCAATGGCATTAATTTTAATATTTTTCTGGGCCAGTAACTGATAATGGATGTTGTATAGTGTCTGAAGTGATAAATAGTTTGAAGTCAGAAGCCCAAATGATTTCTGCTCTGAAGTTCTGAAAGAACTGGCTTACACGTCTGGCTCACTGATTTTCCTAGAATGTAATTATTTGGATAATTTCAGGATTTATACATTCATTTAGCACTCCTCAGTGACCATCTAATTAAAATTACAGTGCTGGGAAATTATTTTATGATAATCTTTGGCAGTCGTTTGGAATCCCTGCTAAGACATGCTTGTTCAAGTACAATGCAGTTATGAACAGCCAGATACCAGCTCCCCTTGGGGAATTCCCTTCAAATCAATCATCCTCTGGCAAACATGAAAGTGGATTTAAATTATCTGCTCTCCTTTGTATGATTTTTGTTGTTACAGGGTGCAGCTCAGAATTCCCCTTTTTCCCATTTCTGATAAGGAAAAGTCTTGCTCCTTATTTTTCTCCATGTAACATTTTCCTGAACTTCTCAGAATCTGCTGCTGCTGTGTTGAGACAATTTAAAGAACTGAAAACTGTATTCCAAGGATGAGAAAGCTGTCAGTTATGGGATAAGAATTTGTCCTGTTGTTTGGGGTTTTTTTTTTTTTCCTGTAAATCCTTAGATTTGGCATTTCTCTTTTCTGTCACTGCTTTTCATGAGCATTGAACTGGTATCTTCACTGATTTCCAAAGTATGGGTCAGGATTTTTCTGTCAGCTGCTGATTAATCTAAGCCAAATAATGTCTTACCCTGCAGTTGCCTCTATGTTGTGTGCTCACCTCATATATTAGCACTGAAAATGTTGGATGCAGTCAGCAGCACTGGAAACAGCCATTTGCAGCATGCTTGCAAACTTTCTGTGGTGTGCAACCTGTTAATCAGATCACAGATTGTGTACACTTCAAAAATCTTGCTTCTTTGCTCAAGTTACTTGCCGTAGCCAAGTGAAAAATGTTATGGAAATAATGGAAGCCACAGAGTGTACAATCATCCAAGCCTTCCCTGCAGAAGAACAAGCTTATGGACTCCAACATTTGGAACCATTTTCTGTGCCATAGTTACTGTTTGAGTAAACTCATTGAAGTGTGAAAAACCAGTACATCTGTTTTGCTAGAAACGCTCTTGAGTGCTTAGTGCAGATTTATTGTATCATTGGTGTTAAATGGATAACACTAATTAGCTATTTCTGTTAAAATCATCCAGGTGAGATTGACAATGTGCTTACGTTGGGTCCCCTCCTTGCTCTTTATTGGGGTATTGAAAATTTTACTACTGTTTTTTTGCTTGTGTTTGGAATACAAAAAGTAAATGCACTAATGCCACAGCTCTTATACATTGACTTTATTTCTTTGCTTGTCTGTCTAAATAGAAACTATCTCTGTGGTATTTTTTTTTCAGCCCAATAGCTGCTTTACTGGTGATTTTACACACTTTAAAGTTCCATAAGGATTGATAGGACTTGTTGGAAACAAAACTTATTAACACAGCTTATATAAATAGTAAATGCTGTGTGGAAAATGTCAGTGTCCTTGATTGCTAGTCTAATATTTTACTATTATGCTTCTTCTTACTCCTTCTTCCATATAAATAACTTAATAACTTAATTGTTTTGTTTTTCAGTCTCACACAATTCTACTTGTCCAGCCTACCAAGAGGCCAGAAGGCAGAACATATGCTGATTATGAATCGGTGAATGAGTGCATGGAAGGTGGGTGGATGCAGACGTGGGAGTTAAAAACTGTTGTTAAAATCCTATTTTTGACATATTCATAAACTTAATAAGAAGATAAGTTGCTCTTCATGATTTCAAAGCTAATTCACAAAAAAAAACAAACCCTCATGCTTGTAGCTTACTAATGTTCTAGCAAACTGAAAACTAGTTATTTATTTCTAAAACTTCCTTTTTCTATTAGATGTCTGGTTTTGGTTTAACTAGATGAAACCACATGCAGTTTGGGAGAGTAGACAATAATTCTTCCTGGGCCCATGCAGCAGACTTGTTTCAATGCATTTCATTGCAGGATCAGCACTTAATTCTGACTATTCTTTTCTTAGCACTGTAAGGTAAAGATTGCTACTGGAAATAATATATTGAATAAAGGATTGTGTGCAATTGATACATAATTTGCAATCTCGTGGTACACGTGCCAGAGTCAAGACCTGTGAAACTTTGATACACATAATGAGCATGGAAAGAAAACTGAAATATCAGAGCTGTAGTTCACTTAACATTAATCTTGCAGGAGGTTTTGTGAGGTTAACAAAAGTATAACAAAGACCATGTAAGGTCTCTGTGCTCTTTTAAATATTACATTCTTCTCAAATGTATCTGAATTATTAGTGGACTAATTTAAATAAGTAAAAGTGCCTTAAATGTATGTACAGGTTTGTGCTGTTACTCTTACCTCAATATCCTGTTTGACTCTTGGATCAAGAATGATCATTCTTATGTGTTCCTCTGTTTCTCAGGTGTTTGTGCAGCAGGAATATATGTTCTAATTGCTGTCTTAAAATGATTAGAAGGAGTTAATTAAGTTCCAGCTTAATGCATGGAAAGTTACATATTTGACAGAACTGAAACTTTTTCCCCTAGATGATGAAAACTTTTCTTTCCATGCATCTTACCTGATTTTATAGTATTATGTTTCAATGCAAAACACTAGGAACAAAAGAATTTCAGCTCTAGAAAATTTGATTGTTTTTATGGTGGTAATCTCTAAACTTTTATTTGTGGATCAAGAGCTGAAAAAGTTTCAGCTAATACAGTTTTTTAATCTTACATTGTTAATCTTGTTTCTCTGTAGGAGTCTGTAAAATGTATGAAGAGCATCTGAAGAGAATGAATCCCAACAGTCCATCCATTACATATGATATCAGCCAATTGTTTGACTTCATTGATGACTTGGCAGACCTCAGCTGTCTTGTGTAAGTTCAGTTGCACAAGTCCATTTCAGTGCCTTAGGAAAGTCTGAAGTCTTCCCTCTAAACTCTTCTGTGTGAGTTAACATAATGCTGTTTTATGTGGTTTTAGCAATAACTGTAGTGCAGCAGTAGTGCAGCAGTAGTGCAGCTACCCTAGCAAGTTGCCAGTCCAGTTAACTGCACAGATACAAGGTACCTCTAAAGAAGGCTTAGAAACTAACGGTTTCCACTTGGATTTGACTCACTTGAAGCTGACTGAAATCCAGCAATTAAATACAGCTGACTATTTTATTACCACTAGAATCTGCTTAAATTTGCCTTTGTGCTGTTGGTCCAGTTCCTCAGGAAGTTAAATGGTTACAGAATTTTTTTCAGTTGAGAGCAGTACTTGTAGGAGGGTAGAAGGCTGTAGAAGTGCATTGCAGCCAAAAGTTTGTTTTGATCAAGATACAGCAAGATGAATGTTTATCAAACAGACTGAAAGTAGCCACTTGTTTTAGAGGGTAGCAACTGTTTTCTAGGATAGTCTTGTGCCTTTCTTAATTAGGCTTCTAAAATCAGTGTCGTGCCACATTCTACTTCAGCATAGTTTTCCACCAGATGGCACACATAGCACAAGGTGTAATAGACTTGTCTTGTGTTCACAGAAATTCCTGAAGTACTTGATGTCTGCTCTTGCTGTGTAGCATTATGAAAGGATTTGGGGATGGAGGGTAGAAATCAGTAACTTTTCCTGAAACTAGCATTTTGTACATTGCACTAGAACTACTGCTGTGTGAACATAGACTGAAGCTCTTTGTTTGGCCTTGAGCCAATCATGCTGGGGTTTAAATAGTAAGACTTCCTTAGAAACAGCATGCTTAGGGCTTTTTCTAAGGTAAGAACTATAAATTGTTTTGGAATGAGCTGACTTGGATTTTACCAAGCTTTTTATCAGCTTTTTACCACTGACTATCTCACTCTTCTTATCTGATCAGAAATAAAAGATTTAAAGACTGATCAGGACTTCAGTAGTTCTTAAATCATTCACTGAAAGTGCCATCTTCATGAACAAAATATTCAGCTTTAATGACTGAGGGAGAAAGGAGGGCATGAGCCTACACAGAACTTCACTCAGATTACTTTCATTTTTCAGTCTCATTCTGTTTTAATTCAACATGCCCTGAGTAACTGAATTCTCTGGCTTTTGCTAGTGAACTGCTTTTATCAACTGTCCTTGAGTAGCAAAGAAAATGCATCTGTGGGTTCTTGTTTTCAGTTTGCTTTTTATGAAGTGTCTTTGTTAGATGTAAGCTTGCCCTCAGTGCCAACTGGCGAGAATCCTTTGTCATCCATCTGTGAGTCTGCCTTTGCTCCTGGAAACACTCGATCTTAATAATTTTCAAAAAAATTCCACACAGAAGTTGAACACTTGAAAACTTAACTAAATCCTCGAAGTAGTGCTGAAGAAGTGCTTGATTCATTAAGACAAACAGACTGACATTTTTTTCTTGTTTCCTCTGCAGTTACCGTGCTGATACTCAGACATACCAACCGTACAACAAAGACTGGATAAAGGAGAAGATCTACGTCCTCCTCCGCAGGCAGGCCCAGCAAGCAAGCAAATAATGAGGGCACCATTGCTACGTGGGTTTGGGGAGGGTTTGGACAACAGGTGTGTACAGAGTGTAGTAGTGAACGTTTTGTATTCCAGTCATCCTGTTGCCATCTTGATAAACTCGTTAGCCAGGACTGATTGTCTTTTTAGAGATACAAGGATTTTGTTGGATTTGACTCTTTTTTTTTCAGTGTAAATGGAGAAGAACGTACATCTTCAGCAGAGTTTTGGGTTTTTTTCCTCCAGTTTGCTAATGGTCCTACCTTATTTGAACCCCTGGGGCTGTTCACATTGTACTTCACCACATTTGCTGTATGTGTCCCTCTGTGGGTTCTTAACATTGAGTTCTGTCCTTCAGATGTCTTAATGGGAAATAAAAAACGACCCTTTAGTTAAATTTGAGTGCTCAATTTTGTGGTTCCTGCCAAAAAACACAAATCTTTTTTCCCTGTTATCCAAGGGATAGGGCTTGAAAGGTCCTGTGGACTGAACCAACAATGGTTTCCTGTATTACAGAACGCTCGAATTCTGGCTTAGTCTTGGTACTGTTTTCCCTGGGCATCTGTGGGAAACACAGCAACCCTCCTGCAATGCACAGCTGATCTCTCTACAAGGCATTTGTATATAGGTGTGTCTGCCCTGGGATTGGTGAAGGATAAGAGTGGGCTGAATGTATCACATCACAGGCCCCTTGAATTAGTCTGCTTACAATTTTCCTCCAAGAAATGTAATTCCCATGAAAATCTGCCCCAAACTTCATTTTCTCTTTACAAAAGATAACGACTTTACTGTTGGCCCACACTATAAATTACATCTGCTCCCATCTATCTTGAATGCTGATGCTTTTGTGATTTTGCAGTACTGAAAAGATTTGGAATGGAGGACACATCAGACCAAAAATAGAGCAGGTGGAAAAGAAAGGCTGGTTTGGTATTTTGTCTTTAGAGTTTGCCTACTAAAGGCACAGACTGTACAGATAACACTCAAACAAGAGTGGTTCTGGGATTGACAGAGGAATGCAATTCTCTCCAATGCACTTAACTTCCCAATACATGTCAACAGTTTCAGATGGACCTCACAGCAAATGCAGTGGCTGAAAAGAATCAGAGGTAAAGTGACTGTCTGTGGAAAAGCTTTAATGAAAATAGCTTTACTTAAGTGATAAGTAATAGCTGCTGAAGACTGGGAATCAAATTACCAAAGGGATATAAATTCTTAAAAAGAAACTGAATGAGGGTGTCAAACTGCTTAGCACAAATACAGGTTGGAGATTAGACCTACCAGCTCTAGAATTTATAATGATCACGAATAAAATCAATCTGCTAAAATCAAAGCATGCTTCCTTTATAATGAATAGTGACTTTCAAAACATATTAGGTCAGAAATATATTAGTACACTTAAGATTATTAAATCTGAAAATACTTTGGCACGTAAGTTTTATGTCCAGCTTGACACACTAAGTAATACTTAGAAAATTCACTGTTGCCCCTATAATAACATTCAGATTTAATACAAGCAATGTTATTTAAACAACTTTTATAGTTTATCCTCCTGAATAGCACATACTAAATAACACGTTTTCTCCTAACATCTTTGAGGCTAACTTAATTTTGGGGTTTTTTTGGTAAAAGTTCCAATATTCTCATGGATGCAATTTTGCAGTCTTTAAATGAAGCCAAATAAACATTTACCTCATTCTGTGGACTGGCTTTCAATTTAAGGAAAACCAGCAATGTGGTGGTCTCTTTCCTTACTGTGAAAAGCACAAAGGAGTATGCTGAATCTCTAGTAATCAGGCATTGGAACACAGCAGAGTTCTTCCTCCAAAGGTACCTTATGTTTGGTCTGATTTAAAAAAAAAATTGTCCTCTTCCTTGATTTTGGCTCTACTATAATAACTGTGCAAACTCAGACCAGTAAACAAGTATAAAATGCAGATTTCTTACGTTAGAGCAGAAAATATGAAGACAGTACTTTAAAGGAGATGGTAATTATCCTTTCTGCTTTTTGAAAGGGGCTTTGTGAAGGTATGTTTTTAGTGTTTTGGAAAGTAGAAGGTTTACAAGCTTTAACTTAAAGGTTAGTTCACTTTTTTTTTAAACGTACAAACTACTGTGGTCATTTCACTGACAGAAGTTTTCACAGAATTGGAAAATGCAGGTAAGTGGTCCTTTCATATCTCTGGAGCCAGATTTGGCCTTCTGTAGATGGAAAAGTGTGGTCTGTAGGCCACTTTAGGAGAAGGGATTTGGGCATCGTATCTTTTCCCCCAGCTACAAGTCTTTTTTTCTTTTTCTGAAATAAGCTACTACTTAAAATTCTAGTTTATAGTTCTTGAGCTGCTGTTTTCCATAAACCTTTAGTGCATTTTACTTGATTAACTATTTATGAAACAATAGATTCGTTGCTTAGCTGAGCAGCTGACCAAATACACTGAAAGGAAGAAAGAATGCTACAGTATCTGATGTGCAAGGAGCTAGGAAGAAGAATCTGGAAAGTTGTCCTCACTAACCACGTGATGCCTTCAGAAATTTAGTGAAGAGGGTTATGAGCACTTGGAAACAGTAGACTGGCACTGTAGTATTGTAGGCTGTTCTAGCAGAGTGTGAAAAGTGACTTCACTTTGCTTCCTTGCTCCTACTGAGTAATGGATGACAGCAGGGCATGTAGTGCCTTCTGCAGTTGCACTGGTCCTCAGAGGCATCAGCACTTTGATAGCAAGATACTGATAATTGCCCAAGTTCAGCTACTATAAAAGTGAGATTCAGTAGCAGCGCTTTGCAGGTAAAGCCATAAAAATTGGCATGATAACAGAAAGTGTGTCAAAAAAGAATTTGTCTTCCCATGCATGCTTTGCCTGCAGCAAATTGTCTGGTGCTTCTTACGTAAGGATAGATACAAGTAATTGTGCTGGTCATGCCTGCTACAGTGTGGGAGTAAATGACAAAGGAAATTATATTGGCTGCTTCTACAGGAGAGTGGTACAGTATTTTAGAACAGGGATTAAGAATGGAGTCCAGAGACCTAGTATTTCAAAGTGTGTGGAAATACTTATTTTTTTAAAAAAGCAGTCCACTAAGGAAGCCTAGGCTCAGACCAAGGAGCTGTATGAGCTATTTGCCAGGATTGCAGAGGAATTGAGGTGCTTACCTGACTTCTGCTTGCCTTGTGGAGCCATGAGCCATGCTGCTTCTTTGCTGATCACAGACTCGGGAAGTCCTCCCACAATTTCTGGACTGGACTGGCCCTGCCATGGACTTCAAGTTGAGACATGACCAGACTGGTACAACTCATTTCTTGGCAGGGCTATTCACTAAGCAAATAGTAGGGTGAAGTTATGTGAGGTGGCTGAGCTGAAGTAGCAGTTCCCTGTTGTTGGAAGGCATAATGCTACTTCACACTATGTACAAAAAATACTGAGTGTTGTGGGGAAGGGGAGAACAGGACTGCTAGTCAGCACCAACAAGCAGAGCAGCTGGTCACTTAAAAAAATGAAACCTGATAGTTTGAGAACAAGGACAAGCATGGTAGATAAAATGGTGCATATATAAAGCACCCATTTATCTACCACTGCAAACTCCTGCCACGGTCAGGGAGCAATCCTACTAAGATTAGAATGTATGTTGTGTTTGACACCACAATAATAACAGGATCACTCTTGCAGGAATCCCACTCTCCAGCCTCCTTCAGTATGCTGAAGGAGAGTTGTGAAAAGCAAAACAGTTTGCATTCCTGCTCTCAGGGTGAAATAAACTAGGTAGTGAAAATACTTGTCTACTATTGCTTCCATCATCATGTTCTTTTAAAATAGACTGAAATCTTGACATCCATCATAATGCATCATTAGCACAGCAGGAAGGTATCATCATTGCTAGATCAGTCTGTTCTTTCCTTATCACCACTGTCAATGTACAGTGGAGGGAAAAAGTAGTAGTCAAGACCACCTTGTTATCTTCCTTAGCAACTAATAAACCTGTTTACAGCAAGAGGAGACTTGACTACCCACAGTATTTTTAAGGTTGAAAGAACTACCAGATTTTTTTTCACTTGCATTAGAAAAGGGTAAGTTAGTTGCAAAGTTGCTGGTTGCGTTCTCATTACCATATGCCAAGCAATTTGTGCTGGTTCATGATGCACTGAAAGCAAGGATGTTTCTTAGGATGACTTACTCTCAGAGGGAAGAGAGGAAAGCTCCAGCAGCTTGACTTTAGAGTATATAAACAGATATGTACATTTGCAATCCTCACTGGGTAAGGGTCTGATTGTACTGGAACTCAGCTACACTGAAACCTCAATCCATAAAAAAAGCTAATAAACAGAAAAATCAAGGGTAGCTGGGTTGCAAGTGCAAAATATTTTAAACCTCCTGTTTTTTCAATTGCTATGAAACTCATGTTTTCTAGACCCTGGTGAGCATTGAAACAAATTGTTTTTACCATTATCATAGGTTGAGGGGGGCAGGGAGTTTAAGTTATTAATTCTCCAGCAGGAGATGGGCTGTGGGTGAGGTTAAAGATTCTCAGCCTCAGTGAGCATCTGAGCCACTCATGTTAGGTACCCACTGGCCTTTGAAGTCTAAAAGTGTTGATTTCAAGTTAAAATGATAAATAATTTGTACTAGCTATAGATAATCAGCAAGAGTCCATCTGTTAAACCAGAAAATTTTGTGCCTCTCTTGTACTAGTCAGTTCCCTCAGGTTTTCTACACTGAGTGTATTGTCTGCTACAATGTTACTCAGTGTTGCCCAAATACAAGGTACCATTCATGGAAACAGCAGGGGAATGAATCTGCCACTGAAACTCTCTGAATGGAGATGCTCAGCTTTGCATAGTACAAGGCAGCTCTCTATTATCACCCACTAATATATGCTTCTTCCTCACTATGTCTGAAAAGGATTAAAATAAAGCTTGTCTTGATTTGTCATAGGAAAACATTCGATTGTAAAAATTAGTTTCTTCATTACGCTAATCTGAACTGTGCCTGTAGGAACATTTTATCTGGATGAACTTTGGGCATAGCTCCAATTCATAGGTTTTATTCAAACTCTTTGTGCTGAGTTTGCAGTGACACACAAGTAGCACTTGCATGCTGCACAGACCTGCTCAGAGGTGAGCATTAGCAAGGGTTTTCTTACCAGTTTTGTACACACCTGAGCCTGCTGCTGCTGCACCCCCTGCAGCATCTCCACAGTCCCCAACCAAGACTGTTACTGTGGGCTGTTGTGTGTATCAGTGACATACACACATCTTCTGGAACTCTGTAGCTGGCACAAGCACAAAGCAGGCAGCAGCTAAGTCAACAAGACCCACAGAAGTGAAAAATTTGGCAGTGTACTCGGGGGCTGTTGTGTCTGGGCTCTACCACTGACTTGCTCCAACACTTGTATTGCCCAGATCTCTTAACACACTGGTGCTTCCATCTAGTGTATTCCATTGCTGCTTCTGCATCCCTTCATTAACCGTGCAGGAAACAGGCCCCCAAATCTAAATTATCTTCTTAGTTACCATAGGCACTGGGTTACACACACACAACACAAACCTGCTGCCCTGAGAGGTGGGGAATATCCATCCTTGGAGACGTTCAAGAACCACTCTGAGCAGCATTTGACTAGACAACTTCTGGACCTCTCTTCCAATCTAAATTATCCCTCATTCTATTGGAGCCACTACTAGAAAATCCCACACCATGAAAAATGGGAAATCTGAGTCCATACTCTGACCAGTTTCATACAGCTGCTGGAACTCAGTATTCTCCAGGCCATTGAGGACAGTGCTGAAATTGGTAGGCCATCATGTGTTCATGGTGGTTTTGGGTGACACAAGAGAAGCATCCACCAGGCTACAGAAAGTGATGTCTTTATCACTGCTCCCCAGTGATAAAGACAGGGTGCAGAACAGTCAAATTTGATTTTGTTCTCATATTCTCTTCAGGTGAATGAAGGTTCACATGGGACACTGTGAATAATGCCTTGTCACAGAGGTTAAGTCCCTAGAGGTCATCAGACTTGCCACCCAAATGCAACCCTCCATACTCCCCCCACCTTTCCAGGCCTCAGGTAAAAGAAGAAAATAAACATATAAAAGACCTCAGAAAGCTGTGATGTAGTATTAGGAAAAGCTCAGAGACATTGCAAAATGCCAGGGGAAGGTAAGAAGCAGGCTATACGTGGCAATGCAGAAAAAAGCAATTACACCTTTGCTTCCACACCAACCCCCTGCTGATCTCATTGGAGGCAAAGGCATCTTCATGCAGTATCAAGTAATGTACTTGAAAGTGGAAAGTCAGAGCTGCCTGAACTAAGCATAAACCTTGTTTTGCATTTCTTTTTTAACTACGTCTATTTTCAGGTTCAAGAAGGAAATGAGGGGCAGGGGGAATTTTCTTCATCTCTCAAGACATTAACTTGGTCTCTGATAAGAGGGAATTCTTAGCTCGTACATCTATTCCACTGGAACACAGTAGAAGCACTAACCAGAACATAAAGCAGGGTCAGTGTTCAAATCTTCTCTTCAAAGTGCATTCCTCAAATCCAGAATTGTTTCTTCTCCATCCTCATGGTCTCTAGAAATTTAGCCAATGCCAAACCAGAGCTGCTTTCCTTGCCTGGCTTGCAATGGTCTTCTCAAACACATTTCTCAGCTCATTAGTATCCTTCTAATTTCTGGGACAGGTGAGTTTAATTTCAATTTCTATTTAATTTATGTTTGTCTCCTGCTAATGCTAGCAGTTTTCTGCAGGTTTTCCTGTCTGTCTTAGAACCTAGTTCAATGAAATAACCATGGCACCAGCAGCTCTATATGAAGATTACCAGTCTTTCATCCTGTGGTAATGATACGGCTTTAGTCTTAACCAGGAATTAATCATTCAATGCCCCTAAAATTGCAAGTTTTGTTTTTGTGTTTACAACACAGTTGTTCAGTGACCACTCAGTGCACCCTCTATTCCTTGCTTCTATCGTGTCCAAGTAAAAGCACTCATTACTTACAAAAATTAAATAACTTCAACTAGAAAGCTTGAAAAGAAACACATGAGAATAACCAAGTATTTGATCTTAATGAGGACACTCACCTCAGATATTCCAGGGAACTCAAAGCTTGTCTGAAATAAGCAGAGTAGGAGCTACATTTAACTATGTTGCTCTGTTTCTTGGCAGAAAGATACCCAAATCAGGTCAGCCATAGCTCCAGGTGGTATTTCCCTTCTGAAAAGTCCAAGGAAAAACAGGCACTTCCCTCCATCTTATAATTAATGGACTAAACATTTTGATAGCATGTTGCATAACCCAGGCAGCTCACTGCTCAGTGTGCTGGCTTCACTGTCTGTCTCACTCCTCAGCCCCCTTTTCTGCTTAGGTACAGGACACCTCAGCAGCTCACTTAGAGCCCCACATGCCTCTTACAAGGGAATAGCAGCCAGCAGAATTTTTATCAGCCTCCACCTGCCCCCAAAGACACCTCAAATAGCACATTTTAAGCTCCATAAATCTGACTTCTCTGTTTAAACTGTTTCTATAGAAAATTCATGACTACCTCCAGGCATGCTGTCTTTAGAAGTTAGACATCACTGCAACCTACTTGCAGGGAGAATAGAGGTCCAGCCTCAATGTATTTGACACATAATTCAGCTTTAAAAAAACTACCTGTGTATCTTGCCCAGACTCTCCTAAGGCTCCTGGAGGAACATAAGAGTAAAATGCAGGTCCCAGCCCAATGCCAGCTGAGTAGCTTAATAATGAGCACTTTGGTGCACTTCCTCCTTTTCCCTCCTCACACATGCATCGACCTAACTGATGATCTCCTGCTCTACCTTTGTCAAAAATGTGATACTCACCCTAACTAGCAATTAGTAGTGCTAATTAGTTAATGCAGAGGATCCTCAGAGAATGGAAACACACGCTCTTCCTATCTTTTACTTAGATAAACCTATTTATAAAGAGCAATCTATGACAGCTGCTAAATGCAAGGATGATAGCCCTGGCTTGGGGTGTCAGTGCATCAGGGCCCTGGGAGTGTTTTGGGAGAGGGTCTACCATGCAGTTGCCCTGTTCTTACTTTTTTCCTTAGACACTTGGTGTAGGTTATTGACAGGAACAGGTCAAAGGGCTTTGTGGTGCTTGTATCTGATCAGATACACAGAGGAACTCTACTGTGGGGCAGTTTTGTTGGATTTTTTTGTTTACTTGGCAAACATCTCCCACAGATATTTTGCAGGGAAGATGAAAGGGCTTATGCAGACCTAAGGTAGAAAGGTAGTGGTTTTTTTCCATATTTTCCTCGTTGTTTCCAGTAGTTTATTGTTTTGGGCATGGTGTTCTGAGAATGAGAGAACTGGTGATGATGTAACTTGCTGATACAGTTACTGTCTAGGAGCTGTTTACTCATGGGCTTCATGAAAACTCAGGAAATACTTTCCCCAAAATGCAAGTGGTGCCATATATTAGTTGAAATATGTACTTCATGGCACTGGGTGGTTTTTAAAGTGACCCTTAACACGGCAGACAACATTTTTTTGTAAACTTTAATGTAATTAATAATACTGATTTAGCCACATCTGCATTTATTTGAAGTCTAATGCTTCATCACTCTTGCAATTACTTCTCCAGATGAGTTCTAGAGGCCTTGGAAATTGCTTGCTGCTGCTATTTTGATCCTATGCCCTAGGAGTATAAACTCAGTTATAGAAACTCCATCTGAGTCCATTTAATGAACTACATGAATCAGAGACCTGCAATAAAGCCCAATTAGAAATGAGTGCACAGGGAATATTGATCTCCCTAAAACCTTTTACAGCTTTCAGGATCTGCCTGGTCACTCATCACTGCAGCAGGCAGCAGCCCTTTCCTGCTAGTTCCCTTCTGCTCACTTGCCAGGATTATGGTCAGATTAAGAAGTGATTGAACAGATCAGCTGGTAGGAACCCTGGGGTATGAGGGAGAGCCCCCAGACAACCCTTCTCACACATGCTCTCAGTCCTCAAGTTTTATTACTAATTCAGAGGGAATTTGTACAGCAGTGCCTGCTTTTCCTCTGAGCAACACCAAGAAAACCCCTCTGAGATTTTATCATCTTTCCTACTAATGAACATGGTGTCTGGAGGCTCTGAGTTCACAGAGGTCACAGCTGACAGCATTTTCATGCAAAGCACACCCATGAAAGGGTCCTGTGAACTCCTATCAGACCTTCAGCCTTGTTTGCAGTATATTACAGGAGAAGAACCCCTGTGGTAATGAAGCACACATTCAAATGAGACATTTGAATAAGAAGCGTGCATTAAAAGGAATTTGTGGCATCCTAGCTAAAACACCACCCAAAGCCAGACTCTTTTCCAGGCTGCACCCCAGATGATATATGGTGTCCAGAAGCCCATATCCAAAGGGTGTAGGTGGGATTTGAATCATTTGGATCATTACATTTTTGTAATTATAAAAGTCTCTGTTCGGTTGTTGTCCAAAGCTGGAATGCACTTTTCAGTCTTCACAATTCAAGATCTGCTTCAACACCCACACAGAAGCACTCTAGTCTCAGCTGTGTTCAGACCACCTGCATGAGTAAGTGCTAAGGGAACTCATAAACAAAGTGTTCCTCCACTTCACTTGATTTGATAAGCCTCCTCCAAACACAGCCATTGCAAATAAATAGGAAGACAAGAGTCAAAGCTTTCTCTATTTCACCAAGCTGTGTAGGCTTGTGTGGGGCTGCCAAGAGGGATTAGAGGACAAAATATTGAATGTCTTACGATGAGGGTCTTTTGAAATCCTTGGTGTGGAATATCTGGGGATGACCTGCACCAGAGGGAAAGTAATTACAGTTTTCTAGTAGCAGCTGGGGTATTTACAGGAAGGTCTTTCATTCCAGGCACTGTTCCAAAGGCTGTTTATAAGCTTGAAATTAAATAGTTGCTGAATAAAAATGCAAAGTAATTCCTGAAGTAATCTTGGGCTCCAGGCCTTGCTCCAGAGACTGAAAGCTCTTCAACCACTAGGTTAGAATCATACATCCTTTGTTCAAACCAAACTTTATTACCACATGAAGTCCAAAGTAGAACAGCTTTAGCAGGCAGAGCTAAGAACAACCCCACCTAGAGAAACCCCGGTTTCCCAAAGAATCTGTTCTGCTCTGATATATTGCATTGGTACAAGGTGGGAGTGATTCCTGCCAGCCACATGAGGCACAGGGAGCAGCCCCCTCCTATGGGTTTCCCTAGCAGGACTCTGCTCACGGTGGGAAAGCCACCGCACAAGCCTTGTGGCAGCCCTGGGGCATTCAGAGTTCAGCACTTGATATAGATGTCCCTGGGCAAAGGGGCTCCAGCTGTGCTGGCAGCTGCTGGTCCTGCCAAGGGCTCTTGGATGCTGCAAGTACCTACCAGTGACCCAGCTGTATCCTGTTCTAACCTGGGAAAGAGAAGCTGCAAAGACAGAAGCCAGCTTTGTACAACCCTGCTGCTCCAGGCTAAGCTCGTCTCTGATTTGGGTACCTGGCTTACACTGGGGCCAGGCTGGTGTAGGTCACTGCCACTATTTATTTTTAATAAGATCAAAATGAAACTGGGAGGGGAGAAATTGAAGAGTTTTGAAGAAAAACAGACCTCTTCCCTCTCAGGACAGAGCACTTGTGCTCTAGAGGCTTTCTCAGACTCTTCAGCATAAGCTCAGTACTTGCAGATATCTGAAAAACTCCTGCCATTAAAGTTTAGAGTAAACAGAGGTGATGTGTGACACGTTAAATATTGCTAATGAGCATCAGGTGTTTGCAGGGGAAAATGGCTCCTCGTCTTAGATATGGTAATTATTTTAAAGATCTATTTAGCATTTAGATTGCTTGGAGGGAAAAGATCTTGGAAAAGTTGATTGCCTTGAAAAGTGCTGCTCCGGTACCAAGTGGGTCTCTTTGAACACTGCTTTCATCTCCTCAGAAAGCAAGCAGAGGAGACACTTCATCTGGGGGTAATTAGAGGGACTTTGCCATCGTAGTCCTTGTAAACAGCGTTATAACGGGCAGTCTCCAGTTAAAGAACCGTTTAAGAGAGATAAAATTGAGAGATTGAACAATCTGCACTGAAGCTCTGGGAGGAGCTGTGAAAGTCATGCTTGAACATTCGCTCTCTGTAATCCCACCCCCAGCAGAAGACCTTTTGGCACGCTTTTAGACTTCGCTATATCTGTTGCATTTTTAATTACACATATTCATCAACAGGCTGCCACATCATCAGCTCTCACACGCTGAGTGACTTAGCCTAAACAAATCTCCTGGAGGTACAGGAGTACACTCCATGAAAATCCCAGATCCGGCAGGACGTAAGAGCAAGGAACCAGATTCCCATTTGGTAGCTGAATATCTCCACCCACAGTCAAGCTGCACCGTGCTAGCCTGAGCCTGGTCCAGGGAATGAATTCAAACTTCTCAGGCCAAAAGGACAAAGCAGCCTGTAAACCTAATACACCAGGCTGAGCAAACCTGGCAACTCGGAATAGGCCTGCTACAATTTGTCACTTTTCCTCAAAAATCTGAGAAATGGCCTGAAGGAAATGACTTCTGCCCCAAATAGATCCCTCCACACTCGAGTCACTGAAACACCACTGGCATGCCCCCTGCCCTGCAGCACGCTGAGCAGCAAAGGCAGTCCAGGGGATAAACCAGCACAGTGAAGCCTTCATCCACTGCTGTACTAAGGTGTTCTTACTGGGCAGAAGTATCAGTGTATTAAGCAGTATTGCAGATTAACAACTTGAGATAGGCAGGGTGTTTCAGAAGGGAACTGATGCTGGACACTGAGGGAGGATCTGTACAGAGCATCCCCTGAACACTGCCAGTACAGAATGCAGACCCTATCCAAACATTAGCTGTATTTCTCTCCTTCCTAGTAGCCCCTTCAAGATTTGTATTACCAGTTTCCCTGTGTCTGTGGCTGAAGAAATACCAAGCAGGATAACCACCAAGCTGCCCTCTAGCCCTTAATCTCTCACCTGCCTTTGTTCAGCTCTTTATTGCTGCTTCTGCCACAAAGCCGGTGACTGCCAAGCAGCATTCTCCCAGCCACTCACGTTTCTTAGAGCCAATAATGTCAAAATTCACAAATAGAAATTTAGACTAAGCAGGAGCAATTCAGACTGAGTCTGTTTCCCAAATCTGACAAGTGTATGCACTAATGAATAATGTCTACACAATCCTGCAAAAAGAAAAAGAAAAATGCAGCAGTGAGGAGAAAGTCCAACATCAATTTCTGCTAAGAAAAATGTTTCTCTGTTCAGTCTCCTCACCCATAAAATTTATTTCAAGACCAGAAAGGAGCAATGCAGATGTAAGTGAAGGTGATAGCAGAACACACAAGGACTAAGTAGAGCAGAATTTCATCCTGGGGCAGGCAAGGCCATAGGTGTAGATGTGCACACCAGCTGCAGGGTGGTCACGCTGTAGTTAGCACAGCAAGGGGATCAGGGCAGGCAAACTGCTGCAGCACCAGCATGGTGGCCCCAGCAGCTTGTACAGCCCAGCCTGAGGTCCAGGCAGTGCCAGCTGCTGGGCAAGGAGGTGCTGAGCCTGGTGCCTCAGGAAGGGCTTCCTTTTTTCGTGCTGCACCATGAGCACAAGAACTCAGAATCAAGCAAGGAAAAAAGTCAGCAAAGAATTAAATTACTCACAGGAAGAGCTTTATTAGGAAACACCACCAGCAAAAATGGTTCCTATGTGCTTTTCCAAGATGGCTGAATTCAAGTTCACTTCATGTTGCAGCATTGGGATGTTGTGACTGGTTTGCAGTCTCTGAGGATCACAGCTGAAAGCAGAACACATTCTTCTTGCTCTGACCCTTGGTAAGATGAGGCAAAACTGGGAATTACCTGTCCCTATTTATGTTCTCACCAGTGAACTTCCAGCTGTAGTACCAATGGTTCTTGTGTTTAATTTAAAAGGGAAGGAATCACTTGGGTGAGGGGTAGAAAAGATCTAGTTCAGTCCTGGTCAGCCTTGGACTGTCTGATCCTCACTGAGATCCAGAGAAACAAGACTCAAAAAACAATATTTAGAGACAGCAAGGAGAGATGCAGGTGGCTCCAAGACTGGGCTGGGACATCAGCCTCAGCTCACCCCAGTGCCCCACTTTCTGCTGCAGCCTGAGATACAGACACCCTTACACCAGTGCACCCCACTGTCGGTGGCATGACAACCCTTCCATGGGAACCAGGTTTGAAAGTCACAGTCTGAGCATATTCTCCCAAGTCCTGGCTGGCTGGCACAGGCCAAGCTGTCTCCTGACATGGAAATGGGACAGCTTGCAGAAAGGCTGGGGGTAGCTGGCACTAGAAACAAGAGACAGGTCTATGTGTTCCTCAGGGCCTGACCCAACAGTCTTGTCCTAGAAACACCCCCAGTCATTACAGGAGGACTCCTACTCCTTTCACATCTCTTTCTTCTTCACCCTGTTGCTCTATTACTGATTGGGCTGAAAGGCATTCATCAAGCTTCTTCCCATTTTTCCTACAATGGAAACTATGGCCACATTTAAGTGTCCTCACACTACTTCAGCACTTCCCCATCCACTGCTTTTCTGCTTGCCACAGCACTGGGAACAACACTGCATCTCTTCAACAAGGGTGAAATGCAAGCCATCGCCTTCAAAACATACCAGCATTGACATGATTTCTGGTTTGCCCTCATTATATCTTGGGAGGACTGGAAATCAAGGCGCTGTGGTGGGTAAAGAAATTCACACAAACTTTGGTGAACTGTAAAATATGTCATCTCTTCAAATAAACTGTTCTCTGTACTTTGTATGCAGGTGTCCCACTTCTTTGAAACTGCTGTGTGCACTTCCAAAATAGAGCCATACTGCAGGGCCAGTCCTGGTACCCAGCTGCTGAAAGGAAGCCAACAGCAGACAGCAGCAGGTCCAGGTCAGAACTAAACAACCACCAGGAGACCCCATGGCAGTGACCAGGGGCAGTGACATGAAATGCCAGGGCAGGAGGTGAAAAGGGACAACAAGAGCTGGGATGAGGCCTGGGAATGCCCACAATCACCCCAGCAGATAACAGCCACCAGGCTTACAAGGAGCTCAGGCTGCTTGAGAAGGGCATACTGAGATCCACCATCAGTTGAGTCTGGGATGGGGAAAGGCAAAGCAGCCCTGCACTCTTGAACACAAAATACAGGGAGAAAAGCCACTGGGAAAAGAAAGTAGACAGACCTGGAAGTACAGAGGGGTTCACGGGTGGCCTTTTGGGTCAGTGAACCCATTTTGTTCACTTCATGCTCATGAATTTGTGCCTCCCCCAGGCACTGGCCAGCTCATCACCCAGCACACCGCTGCTGTTACTGCCAAGCTCAGCTCTGCTGCAGGCAATGCTAAGCTGTACTAGTTTCCATGGAAATCAAAGAGAGAGAAGCTGATTTCCACCAAAATCACATTCAAAACACAATTTTGTCCCAAGTGGATTATTTTGTTATCTTTTCTCTCATCCTTGTTTTTTTCCACCATGCAGTACAGAAACTGAATTTATTTTAATGACTCAGATTTGTAAAGCTTATTTTCATCAATAAGTCAAGCAGAAGTAGCTATTTCCATTCAGATGGGATGTCTCAAAAAAAGGCAAGTCTGAACACTTACCAGTGTCATTTTCAGCACAGAAATACTACCTTATTCTGGCCTGGTTTTAATAACTGGTTAGTCACTAGTGAGATTTAAGCAGCATTTCTCAAACAGATGCAGATCAGTCAAAGGGTTGTTCATTCCCCTCATGTCCCCAGGCTTCCCTTGCCCAGTGGCTCCTCTGCAACATGCTGCAGCAAAGAAACATTTTTTAACACAGCTCTGGACTGTATCAAAGCTGTTTGCAAAACACCTTACAGAAACAAAGCCCTAGAAATGGGGATGGCTGCTACCTTGCACCCTAGCTAGGAGGGTGATGGAAAGGCAATGCCTCCTCTCCTCACATAAGCACAAAATTCTCCACTGCAGAAGCAGAGCCGGAAGCCCAGGATGCTGCAAATATCCTGTTTATTTTCATAGGGCACTGTACTGCTGATTTTTTGCTACTATAGCAGCAAAACAAACACGCTGAAAACAAGTTTTGTTTCGGGTAGATCTAAACATCTAATTTCAATATTTGCAGTTCTCCAGGGCTTCTCTGCTTCTGTTTAAAGTTCTCACAAGTCAGGATGAAGGAATGAACCTTAGGCCCCCTAAAAGGCAGGGATACAGGAGCTCTTCAGCTCCTCTCTGAACACTCACCAAGCAGTAGAGACCAAAAGAGAAAGGATGCAGAGAGCATGTTAGGATGCTTGCTCGAGGGAAGAGCAGCAGTCAGGTTTCCAAATGCTTCTGAACTTAGAATCTACCTCTAAAATACTGAAGAAGTCCAGTTAGAGGGCTAGAGATACCCCCTTCCACACACCCTGCAGCCCAACAGCAGAGGGTCTTGAGAATTAAGAGACGTTCCCATAAAGTCTCTGTAGCAAGGAAATACCTTTTAACAAACTGCAGAAAAGGATGGTCCCTTAGCACCTAGATTTTTTACTGAATGTAGCCTGGGGAATACCTCTGTTTCCAAGAAAATAATCTGCTTTTTGAGTTCTCAAATAAAATATTTGCGCATTAAAAAAAACAAAAAACAAAAAACAAATCCAAACAACCGATTTTCCTTTTTTGATAAAGCATCTGCTGAATTTGACCCAGCTGTATGACTGCTGTGGACATGGTGTTTCTGGGTTTTCAGCCTCCAGCAGAGAAATTACTCCCCTAACATTTTTCCCACATGATGTTCTAGTCCCTTTTGAGGCACCTGTTTCTATTCCAAACTCCTCTCCATCTTATGTATGTGTCAGACAACTGCATGTCTGATCTTATCCTCCTCAGAGGGTAACCCAGCCCTCACCCATTTCCCCTTCCCTCCCAATCCCCCTAGTCTGGCTCTTCAGAAGATCAAAACTCTATCATTTTCCTAGGCAGGACTAAAAATAGTCTTCCCAGCCATCATTGCAGCCTGAGAACCTCCTGGTTTCTAGGGCACTGTGGTGGTCATTGCTCAGGGTGTGCATGGCAGGGCTCCAGGGACACAGCCCAAATATGTCCTGCTACAAGAGTAGCACTAAGAGAGAAAGACCCAACTCTTCTCCTTTTTACTGTGTTCCCACAGCACTCAAACATCAGGCAGCATGGATAGCCGTGGTTCCCCCCACACCAGGTGACTTCCAGCATACCTTCACCCTCCTTCCTTAGACAGATGCTCTGGCACAGCTGCTTTCTGCATAGGCAGACCCAGCTGATCCTAGTTTGAAAAAGCCTCTGCCAGGTGAACTGGCAGGCTGTTAACCCCCCATTTTAAACTCAAAGTCTCCAAATTGGCACTGCTGGCTGGGCTTTCTTTTTTTTCTCTTTTTTTTTATTTCCTCTCTCTTTTTTTTTTTTCCCTTCTATCCCTCTTTTTCTTTTTCTCCTCTCTTTTTGTTTTAAATAATATGGGTTAGAAAAGCTTACCAGCCTCCTTGGGGAGCCACACTATTTGAAGCTCAGCGATGCACATGCTCAGAGACATCTGTGGGTGGTGATGCTTCTTTGGCCTCAAGCCAGAAACAGAAGAAAGGTCTTTGGGAGGCTTATGTAAAAAACAGGCAGGTTGCTAGCGTAAGGAAAATATCAAGGAGGGAGTAATAGGAAGAATTAATTAATTCCCCACAACCCCAGCCATTTCTTTCAGCATGTAAGTCAGCCCATTAATTGCCAGGAAGGATACCTGTCTCCCTATCCAACTGAGAAAGACTATTTCAGTCCTTTTCAACTGGTACACCATGGTATCCTAGAAGTGTCTCTGCCTGCTCCAGCAGTATCCATCCTGAGGCAACCCAGGAACCCCTGCAGAGAACTGGAGTATGTATATCCAGGGAACAAACCCAGTGAGAGATGGAGGAGAGGACCAGAGAAGAAAGGATGCTCTTTTCTAGTAGAGGAAGCAAAGGGGAATAAGAACAGGCTGAAACGCTTATTTCAAAATGGATTTTATTCCAGGCATTAACAGATTCTGGCACATGCTTTTTTTGAAGAAAAAGGAAAACTAATCTGGGTTCCACATAAATTACATCTGGCAAAGTGCAACTTACAAGTGAGTGGGAAAAATAAATCTTTTTAAACCGATTTCTGTACAACAGTAGATTCAGCTCCTCTTAAATAAACCCCCATTGGTTCACAGCACAGGAAATTACATTGGATGCTCTGACACAGTAACAGCTTTCTTTAAGGGTTTTACCAATGCAAATGCTCTGTCTTGACAGTCTAGGGGGCTGTTTAAAGTAAACAGGAAAACAAGGGTGAGCAGCTGCTTGTTCTGACTTAAAAATAGTCAGTTTTGTTGAAGAAATCCTAACAGAGACACCTGTTACAAAACATGGCACTGCAGGGACCTTGGGGAAAAAAGAAGAGATAACATTGTTCCTCCTTCCCTTCAGTGCAAGGGAAATGTAGAGTATCCTAATAATTAGTTTGAACAAGACTTTGTTTATTCCAAGAAGTTCAGTTTGCCCACATATGACAGCAGCCTTTTGTAATGTACCTCCTTTTCAGTAACTGCTAAACTACATTGGAAACCAGCAGCTTCCAAAAGCTGATGTGTGGGGAGGTCTATGTTGAGCTAAAGAAACGCTTCAGCTGACAGAAGAGTGAGCAGTTGGGAGGTGACCTCAGGTGAACATGGCCAAAACTAGGTAGAATTAAAAAATGGAACTCCAAACTCCACAAGCAATTTGAGTTATTATTGACATCTAGCACATGTCTACCTTTGCCCTTTCCTCCCCCAGGCCAGGGCACCTGAAGAAGGAGAGTGTCCCATCTTCAGCAGCCCCAGCTTACCCCATTCGGACGTTTCCTCCCAAATTTACCCTAAACCAAGACACAGGCCAAGAAGGATGCCAGTTCACACTCTGCCAGGAGAGCAGGAGGAAGAGAGGCACAAATCACCACAGTTAGTCCAGGTATGTCTGCTCCAGGAGCAGTCAGCAGCCTCCAGCACGGGAGCCAAACACACAGTTGAGGGCAGCAGTCACCGTGCTGACAAGAGCCCTTTGAACCAGGGCTGGCCCAGAGCTTGGAGACTGTAAATAAGCAGAGCTTCTGTGGTCTGCAGCAGTCAGGAGCATTGTTTGTAGAGGAGCTGGGTCCTGGTCCCAGAGTGGTTATGAAGAAGGAACTGGAAGAAAGCTGCACACACACAGTGGGAGCAGGGAGGAAGGAGGCAGTACCTGGTAGAGGAGTGAACATGCTGTTAGCTGCCACACAGAAGCTGCTGGAGAGTGAAATGGGGGGAGGTCAGATGGTCCACTTAGCTATGTTTTGATGAAAACATGTAATCCTTTCACACTTCATTGTATACAGAGCTTACAAACAGTACCAGCTCAGTGGCCCTTTGTCTGTATTTGCATGAATATTTTTCAAGCCAGGTAGGTAAGAACTTGACTGTTTCTGTCTCCTATTGCACAATGATGCTATTCTGAAAGGACCATCTCCTGCATATTCTTGTTTAAAAATGCAGTAGCTAATAGGATGGCATCTCTCCCTTCAATGGGTCTGTCTGGCCTGCTCTTGTTCCATTCCTAGGCTATTTTCCTTCCTTCTCTGTCCTCTTCTGACCTCTGTGGTTCTGGCCCAAAGTATCCCTACGCAGGGAAAGAGAAATCACTGCAGAGTCAGTGCCCTCATTTCCACACAGAAGAGCAGCTGCACCATTCTGTAAGGATCAAAAAAAAACTCCCTTGTGAGTTTTCACAGTGCAGGCAGGTCATTCTGCTGGCTAATCAGTGCTGAAATGGGGATCTGGTATCAAAGTGAAGGGAGAGACAGGATAAGAGCTCCTGCCACATGATGGATTTAATTTTTTTAAACCAAGAACAAAAAACATTGTCCAGTTTTCACACTAAGCACATTCAATGTATGAAGAACATTATCTGTTCTTTTGTCAACTGTTTGGGCTAACACCAAGCTTAGAGAAAGAATTAAAAAGAGATACAAACATGATCAAAAGCAAACAGCTGTTCAGAATCCAAATGATTGACCTATTTCTTCTACACCAAATCAGAAAGGATCCAGGCAAGAAATTGCCTAATGAAGATACCACCATCTGATTCCCCTGTCAGGTTCTTGGAAAGGAGGGTTGGTTTACAAAATCTATTTCAAGAGGAAAATTTAACAGATCTAGTTAGGTGATGGTAAGATTGTGGGGCCTTTATTCAAGAAGGTAAGCATCCCTTGGCAGGTTTGAAAACCCACACGTGGCTAGAGCTGACTGGTAACTAAGACCAGGATGGGGATGCTAGTTAGAGACCACCAGTGCCTTTGGTTATTTCCAGAACATGAAGGAGCCTCTCTTAGGGCAGGCCTGCACTGTGGCAGCATTTCTGCAGGGGGCAGTTTCAGCTTTACCAGACAACCCCTCCCCAGGGTGCTCACCAGGGAGAGAGAGGGATGTCAAAAGTAGAGCAGCCCCAGCCTTTTTGCCTTGTCTTTCTCAAAGAGAGAAGGAAAAGCAACTAGACAGAGAGTGGGTGGTTTGTCATGCCAGGCTCTGTTCACAGGGGCTATGCAGAACTGGAGAGACAAGCATGAGAACTGTGGCCCTTGCTGCAGCCAGCAGCAAGAAGTCTGCTATGACCTAGGGGCTGTCCCCTTCTGTCTCTCACAGTGGGGATCTGGGTGGGCTCCTGCCACAGGCCTGAGCCATGTGCAGCACCTCTGTCAGTGTGTGCTGCCCACACAGCTCTGTGCACCACCTTTGGTGTGAGCTGCAGTGGGCAGTGGCTGGTAGCACCAGGAAGAACAGCCAGAGAACAGTCCCAGCTTCCCTAACAGCCCCAAGTGCTGGCACCTGTCTCTGGCTCCACCAGAACATGGTACCCTGAAGCTGCAGGCTTGGGCCACTCTCGGAGGCAGGGCTGGCCTTCCACACATAAAAAAGCTGTAAGGAAGACTTCAACAGGGAATAGTCCCTGAAACAATCCCTGCTTAGGCTGGTAAAAGAGACTGTCCCTTTTCAATCTCTCTTGTCAGCACTGCCCAACCTCAGCACATTTGGCTGTAGGGCAGCTACTGTGGGCAGAGGAAGGAATGGGCCCACCAAAAAGAGGTGACAAACCTGCCCCCAGGACCTGCCAGCTGTTTTCCAGCCTCTCCACTGATCATGATGACTCCTCTGGCCAGTCGTCACTGAGAGACAGATGCATAAATGATGCACAGTGTTAGAGCCAAAAGGCAGGGAAGCCACAGAGCTACCAATGTCTGCACAAGCATAGCCTAAGCTGCTGGACTGAAGGTTGTGGACTCTGGATGCAGAGAAAGGAAAGGATGGGGAGAGCTGCAAGTACTGGGCTGCGTCCTCCTCCACCTCTAGGTGCAGCTGTGCACAGGCATCAGCTACAAAGGAGAACTTAAGACAACAGATGGGAAGATTTTGACAACTGTCCTGATCCTTCTCATCCCCAGCTTCTTCTTTGAAAAGCTCAAAAACATCAAGTGCTCAGCTGAAATGGTGGCTTACTGATGGGCACAATGAAAACATTTAGGGTCAGACATACAAAAACCATTCCTCCCTTCCGGATTCCCCTCTGTCCCCAAAGTCTCATGCACAAAGAAACAAGGAGATCTCTGTGCTACCATCATGTTGCTTGTAGCAGCTCCCACTGTTGGCCAGGTACACCTGCTTGACAGGGGTTGGTCACCACTCTTCCAGTCTGGTTTTCCAGGCAGAGACCGCTGACAAAGTGTTGAATGAAGCTGCCTTTCATCTTCCACTTCTGTGAGGAGACACGGAAAAAACATGATGTTACTTCCATTCCCCCACAGAACTGTGACTTCAAGTTGAGTGCAATCTCAAGTAAATTCCAACAACCAGGCAGAATGAAAATCTGGGTATGGGCAGCATCTCTAAATCACTGATTTCCTGTACTAATGATACCTGCAGTTAGGTAGGGTTAGGGTTTAGCTGAGTTACAGGGCTGGGTACTCAGAAGCATCTAGAAGGCAAATGACAGTAGCGGTCACAGCACCAAGCCTTGGCTGAATTCAAGAGGCACCTGGACAATGCTCTCAGGCACATGATGTAACTCTTGGGGTGTTGTGTGAAGGGCCAGGGATTGGACTCAGTGATCCAGATGGGTCTCTTCCAACCCAGCGAATTCCATGATTGTGTGATTCTATCAACATAAAAATCAGCAAGTAATGGCATTTTCAAAGTGTATTATAGTCACAGTTTCCAGGCCCCTCTGTCCTGGGCACCCAGATACCTGCCAAAACTCAAAACCCTCCTATGGCTGCTTTCCAATCCATGGAAAGCAAAGCACTGAAATGTCTCCCAACACTGAAAACAACCTGTCCACAGAAAGCAAAAATCACACTTCCTACTGCTTGACTGGATCTCTCTCTTATCCATGGTTCCCTCATCTCTTCTTTCATCAAATTCAAAAGGTCCCATATACCACCCTTTCCTGAAGGTCCACTTTGGTTGTGCTACTTACCAGGAAACAAAAATATGTCCTAACCTTGAATTTAAAATTCTGCTGGGAAAGGGCTCTACCTTCCATCCCTGCTGGAAAAAAAACCCCAAACTGGGAACACTGTGGCTGATAATAAGAGAAAGAAGTCTGGGACTTGGGATCTCCCAGATGAGGCAGTGTCATTCATCTCTAGTGGGGCACAGCTGAGCTCAACAGGTTGAGAAGATTGAGGGGTCCAGGCTCCAGGGATTTTCCCTTCATTCTTTTCAGTCACACGGATGACCCAGTTAGAATTGTGGTCTGGGTGCTCAGTCAATAAAGAGCTTAGGAATATTATGAGGATATTTTGGCTAACCCATGAGACTGATGAAGAAAATAAACAGTTTGACAATATTGATGGACCTCAAGAGCATTGCAGAAAAGATATGCAATGGGAATTTAAAAATTTCCCGCAATATCTGGACAATGTCAAAATCTACAAACATTTTAATTCTTGGGTGACATAGCAAAAGGACTGCCACATGCTGTGTGGTTTAAGATATTCAATTATGTGCACATATTGCTGGCAGCTGTTATGTGTCTTGGAGGGCAGGGTAGTTGCAAAGCCCAGAGTAATCTGTTGCTCCTGTATCACGTATTTCTTCAAGTCTTAATACCAGGGGCAGCATCAATTAGCAGTATTGCTAGCCCTGTTTGACAGGACAACACTAAAGGAGAGCTGTTTGTGCAGCAGGGAGAAGCTGATTTTGACGGAGAAGGGGGCAGAGGATAGCAGTGATGATGGACAGGAAGATGCAATGCAGTCTTGGCACTACAATGCCCTCACCAGCTGCTGCAACCCACTGCCTACACAGGTCCCAGAGCCATCTGGCTCCCATCTGGCAGGAGCCTCCCTACAAAGAGCTGAGGAAGAGTTAATATCATAAAGCAGCAGCTGTAATGATGGAGTGTAAAGGAGGGGGTCTTCTCCCCTGGCAGGCTGTGCTCTGTGCCTAGCTGGTGCCATTGCTGCACGACAGCCTCCCCACCAGTGTCTCCCAGTGTCACAGACACCCCAGTGAAGGACTTCTCCAAAACACACCTACTTCCTTGCCCTCCACCTTCCCACTGCCTCTCTGGATTTGTCAATTCTCAGTGTCCATGCTCCTCTGTACGTGTGCAGCTGCCTCTCCCACACACCCCACAGCTCACCAAAAGGCCCTGCTGTAGAAGAGTATGCTGCTATGAGATTTGAGATGAAGGACAAGGCCAATTACCAAGAGACACTGGTTTTCTTCTTCCCCCTTGCTGTTCAGGAGAAAACTAGCACCATGGGAGGCTTGCTCATGTTAGTCCTTCAGATGAGAGACCTGCTACTGTGGCACTGTCCATGCTGAGCAGGTACCCACTGTGATGTCTGTAGGGAGAGTCTGCAGCAACAGGCTCAGCAGGACACCAGCAAACACTCCCCAGAGCACATCTACTGCTGCTAACAAAATCAATCAGCTTCTCAGTGAATCACACCACTGGAAAGCCCAGCATGTCAAGTCACTCCAGATCCCTTTGTTCAAAATAAAGTGGGGCAAGGATAGGGAAGGGAGAGGAGGAGAGAAGGTGAGAGTTGAAGGTGAGGCTCATCTGGGCTGCAGGGAGGTGCCATGTATGTAGCTGTTATAAAGCATACTGACAGTAAAAGTAGGGCTCCTCATCTCAAATGCATCTCAAATGTTTTCAGAATGATGAATTTTACCTATTCTGATCAGAAACTCTGCTTTTCTACCCTTCATGAGATATCAGAACAACTCCCCTGACTTCACCTGAACCATTCACAAGGCCTGACTGCAGAACACAGGATTACCAGCTGTGTTCTGTTGAGGCAGCTCAACATCCTGCCCTGCAGGGACACATCATATCTCAGCCCTTTTAGGAGGGTGGGTGGCAGGAATGGATGGGAACAGGAGATAGGACACTCATCTCCCACTGTCAGCCACCTCAGAAATGAGCAATTTAGTCTAAACTAGTTGCCTGGTGACATAGTTATGGAGGGGTCCAAGCACAAGCCCCTTCTGGGAGGGCCCAGCTTTCTCCACAGACCACAAGGGAAGCCTGGACTGCTAAGTTTTAAATGATAGCAATAATGACCATCTTCAGCAAAAAATAAACAGAGTAGACACCTCCTGCATACACGTTACAGGGAGTCCTCTCTTCTCTTACACCCAGACACTATGACTGGCCTGTACTTGGAAGGAAAGCTTTTGGATACAGGCATTGCACAATCTGAAAAATTTTGGCTTGAAAATTCTCTTTTGTCTCCCTTTCTTGTGCAGATGGAGATAATACAGTTTACTGGTCAGAGTAGCTTTGGAGTGAAGATGGAGGAAGGCAAAAAAGAATCAATTTTTTCTTTGAAATATTGTGTCTTGATCCTCTTCCCTAGTGTTAAGCCAAAATCTCCCCCATTTTCTTGTAAATCTCTCTCTCCCTCTTTTTTTTCAATAATTTCAATGTACTTTTAGGTGGTTGGATAGAAGCACTCTATGTACAATTACTAAGAGAAAAGTCAGAAATAGCCAGTCCTCTTCTATCCAATATACAAGAGCTGAAATGGTTTACACTACCCTAATTTTTCAGGGTAATCAAAAATTTTCTTTTAACCCCCAGTAATCCAGGCAGTCCAGGGTTTCTCTCAAAATCCTAGCTGTGAAACAGTGGAATTGGCCAAGCTCAGGAGGCACAGGTGAGAAAGGCAAATTTTGCTCATGAGGACTGAGATGCTTCAAACAGAAACGAATGGAGAGCTGATAACTGGAGTAGCCAAGGATGTTGGAAGTTCTAATCAAATGTATTCAGAGCCATGGCAGCCTGAAGCTGGTCTTGAACACCAAATTTTAAATATATGAGCAGAGACAGAGGATGGAAAAGCTCACATCAGCATCTAGCAAGTACTGTCTTCCTTTGAGCACTTAAATTTGTAAAACTAAATCACAACTAAGAGAAACTTTTGCCTCTTGGAAACTGCTTTCAACGTATGGCATATTGCCAGTATTGTTTTACCTACTTATTGTCGTGAAGGTGCTGAGTCAGGTGCTTTCAAAATAGACAGGCTTTCATTCCTTTTCTTTTCAGATACTCTATATAAAGTTGCATTCATCTTCAGATAATATACACTGAGAAGTAAAGTGGGAAAAAAACAAAGGGACACAGGATTTCAAATAGTGTTTGTCTCACAAGAAAACTCAGTGTCCTCATTTTCAGGCTGAGGTCACATTCCTTCAGAACATTTTAATGAAATATAGCTGTTTAATAGGATTTCTCAGCATTTCTCGTTCTGTTGGGAAATACTGTGCCAATGTTTCTCATTTTCATCCTCTTGTTTTAGTGTCTGACTCTCACTTTGCCTTCTATTTGTCCTCACTATAATACAAATTAAAACACCACTCCTACTGTCAGTCAGAGCCAGAAAACAAAGCTGAAGGCAATAATTTATTGTGCATTCAACTAAAAATGCTATTCTCCAAATAACATTATGGATAACATCCATCTGCTTTGAAATCTAGTTCTGATTATGCAGAATAGCTTTTGGCTGGTCTTCTGCTAGCAGTGCCAGCTGTTGCTGTTGAATGATCAACAGGATCATGTTGCCAAATAGATTTCATTTCTGGTTTCTTTCAACCCAAGGGTGTCTGACAGCACCAAAAATCATCTGAAGTGTGACTATTGTCTCATATCCTCCTGCTTGCAAAATTCTAGATTTATTTTGAGGTAATATTCTAGACACAAATCATAATACTCTAAAGTCTCTGCTAGAGTATTACCTATATGTTAGATGGACTATTTTTAGCACTCAAAGTTTGCAACAAAATTAACTGTCCTTGGGACATGCTTAATGCAGAACAGCTGTGTAGCATGGGCACAGCTTCAGTATGTTTGAAAGCAGAAACCAACTTTAGGAGCTGTGTGGTGCTGTCATAATGATCTAACCAATCTACTCCCAGGACCCTAAAATCCAAAGCTATCATGTGTACCATCTTTTGTCAGAAATGTTCCTTTTTCATGACTCGACACAGACATGAAATCTACATGCAGGAAAACCCAAACATCTTTCACCACAGATCTCTGATGGCAGTGACAGGAAAGATGTTCAAAGCTGGACTTTGATTAGGCTGCCGTCTCCTTTTAGGATATTGCACGTGTGATGTCTGTGATGCATGTTGCCCACGCTCACCCTCCTCCACTCAGACCACATCACATAGTCAGGACTCTTGCTTGGCATTTCCAGCTCTGCAGAGTAGCTCAGCTCCCCTCCCTCAGCTCCTCTGACTTTCTGAGAAGCCCTCTTGAACTCAGAAGTGGATACACTCAAGCACAGCTTGGAAGCACTGCTTTCCCCCAGCACTTGCACTTTGGGCTGTGAGTATCCATGGGGAGACAGGCAAGCTGTATGGCAACTGAGGGAATTTGTTCCTTCCAGCTTTGCTCTTTCTTGGAAATCAAATACCAGGAGGAAAGAGAGAGGAACAGTTTACAAATTTTAGACTTCTAGCTAATTAAAATCTAATGTCAGTGTTAACAACAATTACTGTTGTGTTTATGGAAGGAAAGAACCATAACAACATTCCCTAGGAACACAACAAACTTGAGCGCTGTAAGTAGAATTGGCTTTATAAGTAGCAATTTCTAAATGGGAGTTTGGGAATACAAAAAAGACCTCAACATTTAAGAGCATTTCAACCCAAATTACATTAAAAATTCAAATGCATTTCTCCCGCTTCACCCCACCTTATCCCTTCAGCCACAAGGCAGTTTGAAATGGCAGCTGCAATTCAAATCAGTCTCTATTTGAAATGCTTAAACAAAATCCTTGCTTAAAATCAGTTGGTTAAATCATCTGCTAGGTCAAGTCCTTGATGTAAGTGCAGTTTGCTCACATAAGGTAATGGAAAACAACATACACCCTTAAGTGTGTGTATATCTTTATAATGAGTCTGTATATAATAAACACATCAAGACACAATAAATCCCATTTCAGCAGCAGAATAAGCCTGCTTGTATTACTGTGGATTAATCTCTCTTCTGGCTTCTGATACAGCTTGGACTCCACCCTCCTTGAGGGACCCTTGTCCTTCCATGACAGAGGAAGCAAGGAAAGACAGCCGATTTTGGCAGCTGCTAAAGTCCTCTCTGCTGCCAGGGAGGAAAATACTTCGAGGCACATAAGGAGAAGCTAAGTGACCTAATTACATACCAATGGGATGAGTGATTGCCGACAAGAAAAAGAAGCAGGCAAGCACAGCCCACCTGGGATACCCTTGCAGACTAATCCAAACTCAAGAGTTTTCCCAGTGTATTCATGGTGACAACTCTTCAAGGCATTTTTGCATTAACCAACCCTCCAGAGAAAGTCTACAGAGATTTTCCATAAATGGGCAGGACTGGATTTCAGTGCTTTCTTTCAGGAAGAACTAAATTCAAGGGTTCATAGCATGAGAAAGTACTGACAAAAGATGTTGCTGAGAACTGGTCAAAGCTGAGCCATCCTCTATCTTTGGGCTATCAAAACAACAAACACGTCAGAAAGCACAGAGTCAGCACAGCCTTAGATGACAGAAAATTTGTTCTCTCTTGGTGCAGAGGGAAGCATGGGAACTTGGAGTGAAACAAATCCATTCTGCTGTCTGCCAGTATTGCATTGCTCCTTTTTGTGCTTTGCCCAGTTCTGATAAAAAGATACATCATATCTCTGTTGAGGGCACCCTAGCCATTGCAGAGGCCATCCCTTCCCTGGTGCTGTAAGGCAAAATGATTGATTAGTCCTGACAGATCAGGGATGCACATCTTGGAAACAGCATAAGTCAAGGAGCTCCGTTTTGTTGGGAACATTGCTGCTGTGTATTTTTCCTCTAGGGAGCAGTTCAGGTGGAACATACAGTGCTTTGTGTCAGCCAGTATCTCTTAAACGAGTTCCATGCACTCAGTTTTAAAGGTCTGCTCACATGTCCAAAGACAGCACAAAGAAGAACACAGCTCTCTCACTTCAACTTAAATAAACAAATGATAGCACACACCACCCTTCCCTTTGGTATCTCAAAGCAGTTGCCTCACCTACCTCTCTTTGGTGCTGTGCTTCATCCATACTGCACCATAAACTTATCCAAGAAGCAAAGTTGGGGTGCTACTGAGCTGGAGCCAACCATGCTGCAGGGGCCCAGGCAGAGCAGACACCCACATACTGCTCTTCTGCTTGGTCACACACTCTCTCATACATCCAAGCTTATGAAAAACACCAGAGAGGAGGACGCAGAAGATGGAAAGGACTTTAATGTGCTTTGCTAGTACTGGATTTGCCCCTGCTGGCTGCACTGATGTAGGTACACTGGTCTGTGGCAATGAAGGCATCAGAAAGAGCTGCACAGTTACTCACCTGTCTGCCGTCTTTTTGATTGCAAGCTTCCAGTGTGATTTGAGAACCAGTAGAGAAGGAGGTAATGGAAAGACACTTGTCCTGCTGTCTAATTAAAGGGTCACTGAATATCCACTCCTTTGGAATAAGAAAAAGAAAGGTTCCATTAGGATCCCAACAGTGATCAGATGAGAGAGAGAGAGCTTTTTCTGTCAGTTATTTTAAAAACCTCTGTCTTTTGTTCTCTTCCTACGAAAGGCTCCCTGGGAAGACTACCACAGCAGTTGTCACCTGATCAGAAGTTTATGCTCAGGCTTGGTGCATCATGACCATTTAAAAGCCTGCAGCTGGGTCCCCTCACTATCTGAGGTGTCTGATTAACCCTGGATCTCAACCAACTCTCTGCTCTGCAGCTTTACAGATTCAGGCCTACAAAGCAAGGAGGATCCCGAGCCCTGACACACATGATGTGCAACTGTTTCTGCATATTTCACACAGCAGACATTCTCCAACAGGTATCTGGGACCTATAGACTGTCAAGCAAAGCATAACACATGCAAGCATATCCATATACCATCAGCACGCATAAGGGACAAACGGATTCATTTTTCCTCCCTCTGACTAGATGGATACCTGATCCTACCAACTGCTACTACTAAACTTTCCCCAAGGAAGAAATACAAAATGCAGTAAGTTTCAGAGATTTCAAATGGTGATGACACAGAGCAATGAGTCTGGTTAAATGGCACACTGAATGCTGGCTGCAAACTAGTTTCCAAGTTAACAGATGTGAATATGTATTTTCTGGCATAAAATACCCTACTGCGACCCTTAACTTTCTCAAGCTGCTTCCCTGCTGCTTTCAGTCACCAACAGAGAGTCTGAGTGCAGATCTTCAGCTTGTATATGCCATCACAGCTCCACTGCAGTTAGGAGAACTGCACCACGTTACTACCACTGGGGTCAGCTATTTAAACTCTATTTGTGCTTTATACTGAAACACATCTGCAATACAGCCCAATTCAAGTCACCTGCAGCTACAGCTGAGCTGGCAGAGCAACGAATATCTCTAATCCCAAAAAATCTCTTACCCACATGCCAGGGTACTAGCCAAGCACAGCCCCAAAATGATTCTCAATGAGAGTCACTCCCTGAGCACTTAAGAACTACCTGCTGTCTCTGAGTGATGAAAACCTTCACATTCTACGCCTGACTGCTGAGTCTGTTGAGCCAACAGAGCTCTGAGAGATGGGCTTCTTTTTCTGCTTACTATTAAAATCATTACAGGGTCAAATTCTTCCTTCTGTCACCTCCATATCAACCCACCAAGGCTAGAGATTCAAGCCTCTTCATTCAGGTAATAAAAAGGGTAGGAGCAGGAGCAAAGCACCAAGCTGAAGCCTGCCTTACCTGAGTGACAGGTGGATTATTCACCGTCCCTTTACAGTTTCCCATGCCAGCCAACATATTCCCTGTGGTATCCTGTGCCTGAGACTCCAGACAGTTTCTTCCTTGTCTAATTATTCCTGGAATCAACTCTTTTTCAGGAATCCTTGAAGTAAAATGACAGTTGCATGGTACTTCATACACAGAAATTTCCAAAGTACTTTCACATTTATAAGGGTGTAATTGGCCCCTGACTGAAACACAGTCCCCTATATTTGACAGAAAATGAACAACATCATGCTACCCACTGGAAATATCTGGAGGAGGCAAAAATCAAGTGAGAACTTGGTCAGAGGACTGGTACCTTTTTGTTTCAGAAGGCGTACCAGGATCTTTAGGGGTACCCTAAGCAGTTTAATGTGATGATTCTGAAAGAGCCTGAAAGGTAGAAAGAAGCTGTTTCCAGCAAAAAGTCATATCCACACTGATTTGTTCTGCTTCTTCCTCCCCCTTTCTCAGTCTTCACCCCAGCTAACACATATTCTGCCTCATTGGTAGGAATGCAGGGAAGATCTGTCCAGGCCAGACTACAGCTGGATGTTTCAGCCTCCACTCACACCACACGCTGAGGTGTTGCCAGGTTGTGCTGGTTTGCACATGCCAGCAACACAGCTCTACCCAGGCTGCCTCCCAGCTGAGCAAGGACACAACAATACCATGTCCTGACTCAGAGCAGGGGAAGCCACAGGGACAGCTGGTTCTGGCGCTCCTTAGAGCCTTCTCTGGACCACCCAAACCTCTGCACTGAGACTGTCCAGTTCCACTTGGCTGAACTCCCTCCAGACAGAGCACCCAATGGACAGAGACCAAGTCAAAACTGGGAGAGCTGTAGTGCTCTGGTACTTGTCTACAGCCCACACCTCTGAAAACACCACTGTTGCACATCTCCAAGGGACAGCCGTGTGGGGCAGAACCCACACCTCCCAAATCCTTCAGAGATTTCTACAAGCAAAGAACTGACTCACTTGAGCTCGGGGTAGACATTCTCCAGGTACCACTGGAAGGATTTACAGTTCAGTTTGCGTCGCAGCTCCACTCGGTCTGCAACACTGGAAACACAGGCAGTTTGCTGAGAATAAGGCAGTGAACAGAGGGAGGGGGGAAATGAAGACTGACCAGGAGGTTTGAGGGTATTGCATGACTTTTTGCCATTACTCATTCTCCCACGCAATTGTTGCTGGGTTCAGAGCACTAGCAGTGACCTGAGGTGACGAGGAGGAGAGAGGCAAGTGGCAGGGAATAGAAATGGAAGACAAACACTCTCAGAGAGCTGCTCTTGCACCTCCTTTGGCTCAGAGCAACAGCAGGTCCCACTTTGTTAAATAATACATTGCAGTAAAACTGCTGTAAGATCAGGAAAGTGTTTTTGCCTCTGGGTGCCCCTGTAGAGGCATAGCATGAAACCTGTACAACAGTCAGCTGCTGAAAAGGCCTAGGAAGTGTTTGTGCTCAGGTACATACAGATGATTAACATGTGTGTGCTAAAGCATGTCTCTAGCTCATGGCAGCAAGTCTAGGCTCAGGTTGGAGAACTGAGACATGGAGAACTTAATTATTTGTTCTAAAGCAGCTTAGGGGAAAGGTGGGAGTGTAAGGGGAGATTACCTCAACAATCTCAGTAGCTGTCTACTGTGACAGTCCTCTCACTGATGATTTGTTTGGCTTTAGCTGGCTGAAGAAGAGGATTTCCCCCCAGCAGTCCTACTGAGCAGCGAAACAAAGAACTCTTGTCTTTAAGCTGTAACACTACATTTGTGTGTTGGGAAGGAATTTCAACTGTACCTGTGTACCTCTCCATCCTCAGCCCACAGATACCACATGTACATGAGGCAACAAACCTCAGGGAATGTTCTTACATTTTATATCCACATCAAAACTGAGGGGAAGGAGGGTCCATTTTAGGCCCAATTGTCAGTGATGGTGTCAAAGGCATTTGCACCCTAAAATCTAGATTTAATGCAGGTTCACAGAGCTGTTACTATAGCACATTGCCTGAAATTAAAGTCTTATGCTCTGCTCCAGCTTTTATTCAGCCAATGCTGCCAGTAAAGTCACTAGAAAATCTGTGTGAACAAGAACTGCAGATTTTGCCACTAAAACACATAAGCAATATATCCACATACAATATGCAATAGTCTGGTTTCCTCCAAAAGCAGCAGGGTTACCTGCTATGTGGTCCCAGCCCAACTGCTGCAGTCAGCTCAAGGACTGATAAATTAGGTAGGCAAAGCTATTTTTATGAAGATATGTAATGCATCATGATTATAAAGCAAAGTGTACAGCAAGAAAAGTGATCTGGTTGTCATAAATAAGTAGGAGATGCATCATTATCCTGTGCACACAGCTACATTTGAGATACAACCACATTTGCCAAGTCCTTACACCAAAACAACAATAGCCTCTTGTTCACAGGCAGATAGAACCCACAGAAATACAGCACCCCTGGGATTTTTATATTTAGTTGGGAGTCACAGGAGTTTGAGAGCACAAACAGCAAGCTCTCCTCTCATCCCAGGTTTGGTGTCCATCACTGATTTCTGGGTCACAGAGAACTGTTAAGCTGATAACAATGAGTCCCATGTGGCCTGAAGACAGCTTTAGCAAAGGTGCTGTAAGAAGCACAGTTCTGCAGATGGTGTTTCTGAATCTCACCATTGGCCATGCTCTGTCCTGCCCTACAAACCAGGGAAACTACTCTCCATCCATCAGGAAAGTGGGGAGTGCATCAAGTGCAACGTGCCCCCATGTGCCAGCCAGCCATGCTTGCCCTGCGATTCTGCATCTGCACAGGAACTTCAGATCAAGCTCAAGATACAGCTCACATTTCCACAACAGCTGCATGCTGTGATAGAAAAATATTCCTGTGTATCCACTTAAAATGTCCAGTCTTTTATTTTCATTACAGATCCGTTTGGCCTTCTGCTAACAAATGATTGCTAACAGTGTTATCGGGGAAAATATAAAGTGAATTAGAAGCAAACCTCATTAGCCAGACACTCAGGCTACAACCTCCCTGGCAAACCAGGCATTCAGAGCACCTCTATTTCTCACTCTTAGCCCCAGAGAAGACCTAAAAACTATTTACTACCAAGGGGTTTACCAGAGCCCTCCTAGCAAGGTTTGGGGCAGCTTACCTTCCGAATGACTTGCCAATAGCCGACGGCCGGGCCTCGTAGTAGTACTGCTTGTATTCATCCATCCACACCTCTGCCGTGCGCTTGGTGTTCCTGCGGGGTCAGCAGATGCTGTGCTGAGGAGAGTCTGTTCTGCTCTGCTGCAGAACCTGCCCTCCCAGAGAGCACCCAAGACATGTCTGCCAGGAGGTAGTGGGGGACAGTCCCAAACACGAAACTGAGTAGGCAGTATGGATGGAGACTGAATGTGTTAAGTCCAGCAAGCCTCACTTGAGAACATTTCAGAAGTTAAAAATTTAACAGCCATAGTTTACCATGACTTTTTCACACATACTTCCTCTGCAGAGACACCAGGCCTGATTGTCACCATCACACGCATTTACAATATCCCTTTTCCCAGGTTAGAATAACGTTACGGGATAATTCAGCTTGGAAAGCAGCTCTGTCTAACCTCTAATCTCCTGCCCAAACCAGACTAGCTTCATATTAGGTCATGTTGTTCAGGGTCTTGACTGGTTGAGTTTTGAAATCTCCAATGATGGAGATTTCACCATCTCTCTGTGGCCCTGCAGCAGTGCTTGACTACTTTCATTGTCAAGTACTTCATCTCATCTCTTTTCTCTTTCCATCTGTCCTGCAGTAGAAGTTGTCCTCAGGGTTTATCTTACAGCATGTACAGCTCAGAGACAACAAAGATGTCCAAGGACTGCTGAGACCCACGCACATGTCACAGGGCAGCATCTGTGAATGGCCAGGGTGTCTCTCTGGCATACTGCTTCCCCTGCCCCCACCAGAGACTGAGAAGGAATAAGAGACACTAATATAAACAGCAGAGAAGGGAACAGCTTTTGTTCACAGAAAACAGCAACTCATCCTTCCCTTGAGAACAGATGCTCAGTCACAAGCTGTTCTCCGTTACCAGGCAAAAGCACAACAAAGAATTCAGACTTATTTAGACATGCCCAGCACGAAGGTGGCCTGGCTGCTACCAGGAGCTGCCCAACACCTACTTGATGTAAGTCAGCGCGTTGCCCTCAGGAAAGTCGTAGGGATGGCGCTTCCTGAACACGTGTCCCACTCGGCTGCAGGGAACAATCTCCAAGCTGCCACCACACATCCACACTCGGAAAGAGAGCTCTGGAAGAGACCCCAAGAGTCATACAGCTGCAATAGTTCCAAGAAGGGCAATTTTCTTACCCCTCTGCTCTAGGTGTATTGCCTGCAACAGCAAATCAGGGAAAGCAATGCTGTGGTGAGAGTGGAGAAACTGTCCTCCCTTTGTTAAAATGGAGGCAACCACTGCAGCTCAGGGACTTCCAAGCCTTCTCCAGTCCTGCTCCTCTTTGGTGTCATTTCAGTGAGACACCTTTGCATTTGACCAAATGTCTTGGTTTGGAACCACAACCCAAGACACCAAGTCTTCAAGGTTGCTCAGGATGTCAGGCCCTCAGGATGGCATTTGGCAACAGACTGAGACCACTCCCCACACATACACCCTGTTTCGGACTTCTGTTACTCTCAACCCTGCACACAGATGGAATTAAAAAGGAAGAATTTACTGTGTAAAGCAAATCATGTGAAGAAGAAAGGGAGTTTAGAAGACAACAGGAAAGAACAGAACAAGATGAGGGTATAGGGAGTCAATGTCTAGAGCTGTTCTCTCCCTCACACCTCTATGTTATCTACAATAGTTCCTTCTTCTCATTTTGGTAGGCTCTATTACTAATGAAATAGAGCAACTGACTGTTGCAGTTGCCTCTGCTGGAGGAACTGCTCAGAGCAGATACCAGTCTCACACAGTATGACTATGAAAATACAGAGAGTATCCTGCTACTTGAAGAAATCCACCCTATCCTGAAGCTAGATTCAACATTTTGTTAAAGGATTAGAAGAGCATGGAGCTTTGATGAGCAGGCACTTATTTGCATCACAGAAGGTATGTGACCTTGCTCAAGCTTATGGGTCTGAACTCACAACTTTAATCACTGCCACACCAGAGGGGTTTTCCACTTTCAATTTATGTGGTGGTGAAAAGAGAAGGAAGAAGGAAAATGAAAATTACCTGGGTGGTTTGGTAGGCTTTACCAAAACCACTTCAGATTGTATAGACTGATTACTTCAAAAACTTTACTCAGTTGGGATCTCCCTCCAGTAACGCCTGATTTATGCAGCTCTGATGCTTAGAAATTAAAAGAAATTGTGTATCCAGATCTAATGGATGTTTGAAACCAAGTACACACACTAACATCTTCCCAACCTTCATCTTTCTCCATAGCTTTCCTCTCTGCATACTGAGAGGTAGCTCAAACAGTGAGTTGCAGGGTGGGGGGAGATAGTCTAATGTAGCTTCTCAGTAAAAAAACATTTGATTAGACTGTATTTTGTAGTATTTCTTACTAGCTTTTTTCTCTCCTGACTCTTATCCAGAGCTAATTATTTTCAGATTCTTTTTAACAGAGAGTTCCAGATTTGAAGAGAGGAAGGGTTTTAGAAACAAATAAAAAAAACCCCAAGACATAAGTTTCTGTCTGGTGATGTGTCCAACTGACATCGGCTCTCCCGGAATGAGCTTCTGACTCACTTTGGCCTACAAGAAAAACAAAACTCTCAGTCTGGCATGTGTAACTTGAAAGTGATGTCCATTTCCAAAGAGAGGATTTCTCACACCATCTTAGACAGAACTACACTCTCATTCCTCTACAAATGAGGACCTAATTTAAACAGTCCATTCCTACTCAAAATTGTAATATTTAGTAAAAATAATGTTTCAGAACATAATCAATATTTTTCCTTGATTGGAACACCCAGTTTTCAATTAAGTATGGTAAACTGGTTTTTTTAGAGGTTGAATTAACCATTCTGAATTCTTCAATGAATACTTTTGTAGTCAAATCCAGGTTGGTTTCTATCCCTCTGCTTTCAGCAGCAACAGACTTGATAGAGGATGAGGGACAAGTGACAGGAGACACTGAACTTACAGAAAAACCTCCTAACGAGGCAGCACTGGCAAGCCCTGTACTTGTGGCACATAGCCTGGCCCAGCCACTGCCAGGTTTTACAAGAGCTATTTCAAGGAGAATGAAGCAAATTCTGTGGAGCAATTCTGTGATTTCAGTAAGCTCAATATGGAAGAATGACTGGCAGCATGCAAATAATTTACTTATGCTACTTGTGGCAGAGAGCTCTACTTAGCATCATGCTACTGACATACAGACCAAACTACAACACTGGACTCCTAGGTGGGCAGAAGCAGACAGAGAAAAGCCTAAAGAAATATTCTTTCTCCATCTTTGGGGTTTACAGCTTTTACACAGCCACAGCTCAGAGGCTGGCAGAACAGCCAAGTAGCTGGCTTTGAGCTGGAGCAGGGCTAGTGATGGCAAGGAGCTGAGTTTGGCTCTGCTCCTGAGGGACATAACGGAGGGGATCTTCATGCCTGGGTAAAGGCTTCTGTTACTTCTGCCACAGTGCTTAGCTGATGCTACTAGGACTGCTGAGATTTAATGCCAGCACCATTTAATAACTCTTTTTAATACAATGAATACCATAAAACTGACTCAAGATCTGGGAAAACAGAGAAGACTCATTATCAGATATTTTGTTTTTAAAATGTGGTACTTTGAGAGTCTATTATCAGCCCAAAATATTATTTAATGTTTTTAGAAAGGATTTCAGAAAGAGGCAGCTCTCCCAGCTGTGTTCAGAGAAACAAGTTTCCTCTTCCTGACTATTTCATTCTTTCTAATTGGTTCTCCAGGTGCTAGGAAACACCATGCAAAGTCTTTTTTGAAAGTCTTTATTTACAAATCTGTGACATTTATGGAACTTGTAGAAACAGATTTTTTTTTTGTAGTGTTAGCTACAGAGAAATCTACATGAGTTGACTACAAAAAGGAAGACCTTTATCTCCTCAGCTCCATCTGCACCATTTCTAAATGAATGCTCCAAATACTTGATGTCTCAGTGAACCTCTCTTGAACATTCATCTTTCTTTTGTCATTAACACCTGGTGACATTGCACTTCCCTTCACATGGGGCAAAGAGAGATGCCTGGAATATCTGTGCCACTATTAAGTGCAAGCAGATGGGTTTAAGCACCATGCCCTAAAACAGCACGTGAGTGGACAGACTACACTGGGCCTCTGAATTCCTCAGATGTTTGTGATGCCCTAGCCTGCTTCTAAATGTTTGATTCTGAGTCTATTTGTAACCAAATTCCATTTACAAAGAGGCTTGTTTTATTAGGAAAAACATCTCTCTGACCTGTCAAGCTGGGAGGGCAATTCAGACTTATCTGCAAGAGAGGAACAGGTATAAGAAGAGGCTGCAGTAATGGCTGCCCACTTCAGAGCTGGGGCAACACAGACTGTCTTGTGAAGAACTGGAGGAATATTCTCTAAAAACAAGAAACAATTTAAATATCAGGAGGTTCCTCTTTTCTTTCTTGTACTGTGGAAGCTCCTGTATAACAGCACATATGCCTGTAGGAGAGTGTAGCCCTGATCACATGTACTGCATGCTGACAGCGATACAGCTCTGACCACCTTGCTCTGACCACTACACTGACCCAACCTTACACTGACATGCTGATTAGATCTCTCAAAAAAAAGCTCTGGTAAGCAATGAAGACTGGGAAGCAGTTCTGCATTAGTGTGTCATTCACTTGAAACATCCTTAACTTACCAAAATTTTCTCCTCCCCAGATGTCCATTTGAGTATCATATTTTCCCAGATGGTTAAACCAGGACTTGTCAATCACAAAGATGCCTCCTGCTATGACAGGGGTTCTGGAAGAGAAAACAGAATCCAGAAAAAATAATCACACATATATGTAGCACCACAAACCTAATTTTAAAGGGCAGACAATTTGTCCAGGCCTCATCTAAAAGAGAAAAATAGTAGATCTGGAAGGTGAGCCTGCAGCAGGTTTCTGAGATGCCCCTCACTAGATCATCCTCATGCATTTTTTAGATGGTCTTCCAAGCACTACAAGAGTAATGCTGTGTCTTTTGCATTTATACAAATAGGCACAGTGTGAAGGAATGATGGGCACTGTTTGATGACTGGGTTCACCAATTAGACATGGTGTGACAGGCTGCTGCAGGTACTGCTCTGCTGTTAGCAAGCTGGTCACTTCTGGAGTGCAAAACAGAGGCTCACAAATTACACAGAGGAATTAAATTATACTTTTATATTACAAATAGGGAGCTGTCTGCCTATACAGACAAGCACCATAACTCTTCATATCAGGATTTGTTACATTTTACATGTCTCAGAGCCAGGTACCCTGCAGTGAGGCTGGCAACAAGTGTTCCAGCCAACAGAATCTCTTTTGTCTGTGGACATGCAGATTTAGTAGGTGGGAGTCATTCTATGCCCACATTACTAGGTAAGATTCAGTTTTCTGATCTGTTTTACACATGTGGAATGACTGTTTATCTGCTTCATTATTTAAGTTTTCATCTGAAAGATGGAGGTAATTAAAAAAACCCAAAGCAATTTCTGAGGCATTCAGAGTGTTGAGTTAGGGAGAACACAAGAACAAACATATAGAAGAAGAGGTGGCTTGTAGAGTGGTGCACATGATAGTAAATAATTGCTATTCTTCCAATATTCAGAGAGCAGTACTCTCACACTTAGGGTATAGACCTCAATGTATTCAGAAAACAACATGAAGAGTTTGTTATCATCAATGACAAATTTATGTGATGCCAAAATGCCAAGTGAATGCTGTGGCATTCTGTCCTCAGCAAGGCAGCCCTTGTACCCTCCTTGCCACACTGCTGAAGCCTTAGCAAAGGTATTTGGAGAAGTGTACCCTGTCCATCAGAGTGTACCTTATAGACTGAGTTGGGTCTGTTCTGGACATCTTCTGCTCTATAGGAATCTGTTCCCACTTAAAGTGAAGGCTCCAGTCAAACCCTGAAAAGGAAAAATTGGTTTTCTAATTGTAAAAACAGTACTACTATCTCCAGTGATAGTCTGCACCTTTATATCACTGGCAATCCAGATGTTCCTTCCCTGACCTCCCCACAGTCTACCCAAAATGGCAACAGCCTATTCTAATGTAGACCTCACCATCTTCTGTCTTGGCACCATCATTCCTTAGCATTACAGATCTCTCCTCAATTTCACTCCACATTTTCAGGAGAGTGTTGTCAGGCTGAGAGGTAATTGTACTCTGGCCACTTTGTTTTACCAAAGACAAACCCTGTCTGCCAGAGTTATGAGGCTTTAATAAAGGACTTTGTGGGATGTGATATATTCCAGGAACCAAGGCCTGCAGATCACTGTAACCACCTTGTCTTTCAAGATACCATGTTCTTACAGATGTCCTATGGTGGATAGTAGAGCACAGCAGAGTCACTAACTTTATACCATTGCTAAGGGTAGCCAAAGAACAGGCAGCCTTTGGCTGGCAAGCAGTGTAGAAGTGAGCCCCAGCTATAAAAGGTGTAGAAGGGCACCAGGAAGTGGGGTGGACAGAGGAGCAGCTGCAGTGGGTTCAGCTGTGAGGGGAGAGGTGTAAATGCTTTTCAGAAGATGCCACGAGATAGCCTGGCAGATCAAAGCAGCAACTGGAAGTGCCTGTCAGACTCCAGTGTACATGTAGCATAGTGAGGACAAGGTGAGATATTTAACCAATTAACTAAGTCCAGAAACTGCTAAATGTTATGACGGTGATGCAAGTTTAAGAGGAAAACACTAGTTGAGTTTTGTTCTAACTCTTCAAAAGATCTGACTTTGCAAGTTGCAGAGAAAAAGGGACAGATAACCTGTCAGGAAAGATCACCACCCTGTTTTCTTGGAAAGCTGAAGAGAACACAACTTATTTATCATGGACTATCCCTCAGGTCTAATTTACATAAGCCATTCATTATACCCACCTCCCCTCAAATCTGCTGATGCTGCCAGGTAGGCAAAATTATCCAGGCTGATAACATCAATGATTGGACTCACCACTCGGGTATAATCCTGAGGGAGAGAGAGAAAGGGGGGGATAAAACAGAGTCAGGGTTTCTTCAATGTCTGGCAAAGCTGCCAAAGATCAGGAAACACCAAGTTGCATATGTAAATCTTTGTCTGGTTTCTCCAATATGGTAGCTGTGCAAGGGATCTGTGGCCATGAAATCCAACCATGGAGATGGTGGGTACTAGCCAGCTGCACTTTATGGATGTGGGGAATGGAGTCGGACTCCAGCACCTAGGAATGCTGCTAAGAAACAGCTCTTTATTTCCTGCCCAAGTCACAGGGCATCAATCACTGTCCCAAGGGTTTTGTGCTTGCTTTTGATATCTATTGATAGCACACCTGCTCAGCCATACTTGAATTAACTCATTATTATCAGCCTAGAAATCATCAAACCCCTAATAACGCGTTTTCCTAAGAAGTACTACAAATCAAGACCCCACATTTAATATTCATAGTGCAAACTTTATAATACATTTAACACATTGTATACACTATTATATCAAGATATTGTGAGTGCTTTATTGCTATTAGGGCATATAGACATTCACAGTTTTCTTTTGCAATCCTTTTAGTAAGTAGAAGTTGAACAATTTTTCAACATCATGAGACAGGGCATTAAAGATGCTGTTGTGACAGCTGACATGTAAGATGAAACTGAGCTGGCAATGCCAGAAACAGCACCTTGTTATTGGACAGTTGCCATCATCCATGCCTTTCCTATCAAACCTTCATTGTGTGCCTTGCAATAGTTCCTCATGAGGTACCACACTTGGCTAGGATGGGACATCCTTGGTAAGAGGATTCATGTTTTTTCCCCTCTGAGCTGTGATGGTTGCCCAGCCAGAGTGTGTCTGCCCAGCTTGAGACTCCAGCACCCACCTGGCAGCCTGGTGTGCCAGCCACTACTCCAACCAATCTGTGCCAGGACTGGCTAGGGCAAGACTGAAATCTGAAATAGGATGCACATCAGAAATGTAGGAAGTAGGTCAGAAATAGGTTGCTTGAAATCTGCTCACTAAAAAATTTGTGTACTAGAGTTAGCACACAGGCTTTTGCAATTTAGATCCCTCACTAAAGAAATGAGTGAGGTCCTTTCTGCTTAGGAACCCCTATGCTGGTGCTGCAGTCTGACTTAAACACCAATAAGTAAAGTAAACATTTATGGGCTTTATTGAACAAGAATAAAAAGCAGAAGCTTTTAATTCATCAATTCTGAAGTTTCACCTTCTTCTGCTCCTTAATTTTAAGCTAATCAGACATGCTTAAAAAGCATCATTAAAGCCTCCACCTCTTCTCCTGAGGCCTGTTACTTCATGGGATCCTCCTTTCAGAGGGGAACAATCACAGCCACTTGCAAGCAGGGCTTCTCCCATCACCTCTCCCCTCTCTTTTCTTACAGCAGGGCTGTATGATCTCTCTCTCCAGCTCTACAGTGCAGTCAGGGTGACAGCTGCAAATATTTCTGCCTCATTCTCATTCTTCCAGCCCTACATCAATCCTTTGCCAAGTGAACCATCAAAGGGACATCCCTGCACTCACAGGCAGCTTCTCTGAGATAGGAAGCTGCCTGCATGCAGGTGATGTATGGTGGCAGCTCACTGAGAACATTAATGGAAAGAAAGTTTTGGCAGTGACAAGGCAGAGGGGAGGGTCCAGCAGCAAGGGAGATGGAAACCATGGAAAAATTGCACAATGTATGCTGCCCAAGGGGCTGTCCTACACACAGGTGAACAGGACAAGGAAGCACAATGCCTGCAGGAGACAAGAGGTACAAGTTGGTGGTTCCAGCATTCAGCATTGCACCCCATCACTGCACCTCCTGCCTTATCACACTGGCAGGACAGAACCCCACCAGGGATCTCTTGCCCACCTAGCTCAGGCTATACCTTCCTCTGTAACAGCCTGCCTGAGGAGTACCTTGGCAGGCCTTGTTCTCACCAGTTCTGCTGACGCATGTGAGGGCAGAGGATCCAACAGCACAGCACAGGCCAGCTCCACCCATCCCAGAGCGGGACATGGTGCTCACCTCTTTCACTCTCTGAAGCATTGGCTGCAGCCACTCGCTGTTGACTTCACAGTGACTGTCCAAGAAGGTGAGGATGTCAGCAGTTGCCACTTCAGCTCCTCGCACCCGAGAGCGAATCAGCCCTACGAGGAGAAAAGGACAGCAAAGGAGCAGGAAGGTTAGCAAAGGAAATGTTTGAGCCTCCTTCAGCAAAAATACTTTGTGTGGCCATTACAGGGCAAGAGCAGGTGATTCTCCTATATCACATCTCTATCAGGAGCAGAGAGCAGCTTCAGAGCAGGGCATACCCTGGGGACAGTCAGATGAGCCCTCCCAGCACACAATGAATGATCTCTCCTGTCACTTCTGTCCATGACACAGAACTTTCATGTGGCTCCTTGCTCCTCCATTCCAGCCCTCCCCACAGACATCTGGCTGCTGCCTGCTCACTCACTCTCCCACTGAGCACCCTGCTGCCTCCATCACCAATTCCCCATGGCCAAATTCTACTCTCTGCTTTTTGCCTTCCTTACTGCTTATCTCCTTTATTCCCATTTGTCTTTTATTCTGCCCTGCAGAGTATCAGCCTGGCTCTCAGATTACTCCTTGCTTTCTTACAGACCATCCCACTACATGGGATGCTCTTGGTGAACTAAACAGTCATTTTTGTCTCTCCTTCTAGATCCTTGCTCCAAACCTGCTGTGCACTGACAACTTTAGAAATAACCCAGCACATGTGAGTCAAAATAAAGAGCAGCTGGGAAAGTCAGAGTCATTTATGCACATAGCAGATAGATGAGAAAAAACTTTTCTTAACTGTATCTCTATGATAGACACGATTGCTTTTCCTTCCCCCATGTCTCCTACACAGCTTGTTATCGTGCACTTGTAAGTGCAAGAGTTAGCTTGTGTTTAACAGGACAAGACTTACATCTGGAGCTTTATTCATAAAGATCTTAAAATGTGGTCTTTGTTCCAGCCAAGGCCTCTGGACACCACTTTTCATTATTTAAGTATTATGTGAGACCCCTGAAGCTTGAGAGTTGATAAGCTCTGTTCTCCCTCCACAGAGCTTCCAAGTGCTTACACTGAAACAACAAACTCTAAGAAACAACATGTAAGCAGCTGGTAGGCAACCAGAGTCATGTGGAAAAATAGGCAAAATCTTTGTACTTAGAAAGCTTTCCACACTCACCTTCTCGATGGGTGTTTCGTAAACACTTGACCTTTGGGATCTTGGTAAGGAGCTGGCAGTCCTCAGCTTGGGGAAAGCAAAAAAGACATTTGGTACACATGCATGAATTATTTGGCTTCAACAGAGAGCCCTAATTAACTGTCCTCCTGCTTCTCCACGGGAGGAGAAATTCTGCTTTCACTTAACATCACATTAATCAGCCTCTATCCTGTTGTCTATAGAGTACACAGAAGAGCACTGCCTGCTTGCTGTCCTCCTCAGGCAGCTGAGCCCATGTTTCCCAATCCTCTGAGCAGCCAGGCCTCCATCTCCCCTGCTCAGCATTTCACAAGAACAATGGGGCATGTGCTGGCAGCATGGCACTGGGCACTAATGAAATGGAGAGAACACAGGCAAGCAGGACTGCACGTCACCAAAGAGCCAAGGAAAAGAGAATTCTGCAGCATAAAGTGATCTTATCCACTCTCTTTGCCTTCAGTGGCTCATATGGGCATTTCCTGCTATTTGTTCACAGGGCAGTTTCCACTGGATTTTACTTAATGAAGGCCACTGGGATGTGACCTGCTTCCTTGGAGACACCATCACATTGACACATGGATGCCTGACCAAGGGCTTTGCTGGCAGCTTGCCAGAAACTCCTGGCATCCCTCATTTATATTACCTAGGGAAAATGAGGGCAAGGAACAATTACCTGCTCCAGCCAGACACCAATGAGCACTGAGTCTTTAGTTCTCTGTCATCCTCTCTATTCCTGCTCTAGCAGATGTCATAGCAATAGCAATTTCTAACTTGCTCTTTTTTCTTGCTCCATCAAATTCACCCCAGTTTCCATGTTTATTCCATATTCCTTTTCATGTCTCATGCCCCTTCTTTCCTGCTGTCATCTTCCCACAGACTGAGCACTCTGGGGAGAGTGCCAAGGCCCTTAGCCAAAGTGCACCTCTTAGCACGTTCCTGTACAGGCATTTCCATTCCCAAGGACATGTGCAATCTGAAATACTGCTCTTATGCTGGCACTTTGGCAGATGCTGCATCATCCAAGGGAAGTGGCAGGTGCTCTGACCTATAGGGCATCAAGGTTTTGCTGGAACTCTTGCTACAAGGGAAGGCTACAAGGGAAGGCAATGTTCTTATCTTTGCCAAGTCACATCTTCAGGTATGACAATCCTTACTCAGTCGTTCATTCTGCAGGAGTGGAGCACATCACTCTGCCTGTAGCTACTTGCCAGAGATGACAGACTCTCAGTATATATGGAGAAACTGAGGCAGGTATTAAAGGAATGTGTCAGACCTCAAACATGTGCTGAAGTGCCTCCATGAAGGTGTCTCAGGGAAGTGGCTATATCCACAAATATCCAACTGCCAGTGAAAAAATAAGAGCTGTGACAGGATGGAGCCTTTTAAAAACATTTCTATTTACTGAAGAGCCTAAATGGGAGTGCTGGTTGAACCCTGTCCAGAATAGGTACCAGAAGTCCATCACTGTTGATCTGAAACACTTTGATCATTAAGAACGGAATTTTTAGGTGCAGAATGTGGAACACTAAGGATTGTTTGTTGGAAGTGCTCAGAAACACTGAAATTAAACAGCTGAGCACAGCTCAGTACTTATTCAAAACACACTGTAAGGCCCTGAGAAACTTAAATCTCTCATCTCAGCATCCACCTTTAAAAATGTTTTTTTTGTGGCCAAAGCTACAGAAGCTTTTAGCTTCAAAATCAAAATAGCATTGCTTCCTTTCCTCAGCAGGCCAAGGTGGGCATTTGCAGCTATCTGTAAAGTATTCTGGAGGAGTAATTATCGATTATTATCAATGGTACATAACTAGATTGTCCTTGAATCTAGAGCACATCATGGGAGAAGCAAGGAGTCCTCTATCCCCACCAACTCACAACTACCACACAACAGCCAGGAGCAAGAACAACAGTACAGGTGGAAAGACTCCAGAGCCTCCAGTCTGCATGTCTGGTGGAACTGATGCAGTAGACACTCCATCCCTGTGCCAAGCTGCAGAAGAAAGCATGGTGCAGTCCAAAGCAGTAACTCTGCCACAGCTTCCCACAGGGACACCTGGGATCCCAGGCTCATGGAGGCAGACAGCCAGTCTCGCCTAGGCCTGCCTGCAGGACCCCAGGCAGCAATTTTCTGTAAGCTCCACTGCATCCTCTTCTTGCCTCTTGGTCTGTAAGTACCTGGTCTGATCATGTACACCATTGCTACATATACACCTTGCTGAATGGCTCACCAAATGCTGCATAATGAAACTCGACAGAGACCTGTGGCAACCTAGCAAAAACTGCCACACTGACAGAAAAGGAAGACCCAACAAAAAGAAAAAGAGAGGAAGAAGCTCTGGCCTCTGCCATGCATGGACATTAAACACAGACTTGTTTTTTTTTTCTTTTTCTCCTGCATACAGACAAGAGGGAATCTGAGGGAGGGGGACTCAACCGAGCAAACAAAAAACAGGAAAAAAGAAGGGAAGAAATAAGTGTAAAGGAAATAGGTCCAAACTTACGATCTGAGCTGAAGTCATCTACCAAAATGATCTCCTGGATGAGACTGGGAGGGGTGCGGTTCAGAACACTGCAGGGACCCAGGAAAGAAAAAGCCACTTTGTGAGCTGCCATAATGACAATGTTAGGACTGATAGAAATCTGCTGGGCTATGCACTACTGCAGGAATACCAAACTCCAGTAAAGTGGAAGCAGTAACCTTGCCCTTGTAACAGTGTTCACTGGCAGGCCCAAACTACAAGTGAGAATATCCCAGAGAGCTATGGCATCTCAGCCAGACCTTACAAGAACCCACAGCCACGAGCTGACTGTGGGACTTGCCTGGGGCAGCTAGCAAAGGGTGCTGCAGCATGCTCTGCCCCTAAACAGAAGTGAAATGGAGAGAACCAGCTGGCCCGAGGCAGCCCGATGAGCATAAAGAGCTGCCACTTTCCCCAGCAAGGAGCTCTATCTCAATGCAACAGGTGCAACTTGCTTGGGCTTTCTCACCAATTCCCTTCTTTGGAAGGAAGTATTGTCAGCATTCTGGATTTGGATTTTTTTTCCTAGCTTTTGGTTGTTACCTGTCTGTCTTTCAAACCATCCCCTTTCCTCAGTGAAAGGTTGCACCATACTGTGTCTGCACACCTCGGGTCTGCAATGAGTTTGCATCTGCAGGACACACACGAGGGAAGCAGAGAAAAGCTTCTGCCCTCCTCAGACATCAAAGCATTGTGGTACTCTGGAGTCTGAGCAGTTCAGTTCTGACTTCTTTATCAGTCTCATTCATTTAAAATGCGTGAACTCTTTTTCCATGGCTTTACTACCATCTCATAGCATATTCCCCCTTCAAGCCTCCTCCAACGCCGCTGTGCACAGGCAGGTCCTCACTAATTTGAACAAGGTTGCTCAGTGATGCTTAAGCAGTCCAATGAAGAGGGCAGTTAAGCAAATTTTTATACTGAAAACAGAGGCAAACACTGTCCTCCCAGCAACCTGTCTCATTTCAGTGGCATCTGCTCTTTTGAGCAATACTGGAGAAAAATTTCCAGCTCTTTTTCTCTTTTGGATTTTGTTGTTGTTGTGGTTGCTTTATATAGGAAATAAACAACAAGAATAGTCCCATACTCCCAGAAATGAAGGTGTAGAAAAATAAAATGCCATCTTGTTAAGTAACATCACTGATGGTTTTGCATACAGAGCCAAAGTTCCCTCAGTTTGGAAGAGTTTTCTGCTTTCTCATACAGCAAAATCCTGACTGATTTGCTGCTCAGTATCACATCCCACACTGTTTCAGATTCACATTGCTTTATACGCCTCTGATAGTATTTGTATTTTGAGCTTACATGTCCCTAGATGACTGAGCTTGCACTTTCCAATGCTGAATCTCATTTGCTTTTCTTGGCTTATATCTCTCTGGATCCTCTAGTATGGTGGGGTGGGAGGTGGGGGGATGTTCCTGTGTCATTCTAAGTGCAGCTTCTCCCAGCACAACCATCATCTGCATATTTTACAGACAAGGTTGCCCTGCACTGAAATTCTTGTCTGTGAAAAAACAATGCAAAACAACACAGACAGACTGCAGTATAATGGCTGCAAAATGGTATTCTACACCTTCTTCCACTAGCTTGACTATTGGCATTTTCTCCACAAGTTTCAGGTCTTTCAACTCAACGTAACTGGGAAAAAAACCCCATTTTGTTCTCTGTTCTTTACCTGCCCACTGATTCCCCAGTAGAGAGAAACATCCCGTGAGGAGTTCACAGCTCATTTTACAGTGCCCTGTTCTTCTCAGCTCTGCAATAACTTGCAGTAGACCCTTGGGAAAGATCCTTAACCTCTTTGCACTTTGTTGTCCCTGGCTTTTTAACAAGCAGCACAGCAATTCTAATATTTCCCCTCACTGAGGTGCAGAGACTGCCATGACAAACACTTCTAGGCACAAAAATGTATTACTAGAATTCCAAAATCCAAATGAAATTGCCTTTTACAGCAGAAACATGGAACTGTTCCCCCCTCATCTCATGGATTCCCTATCTCCTTTGCCTTTTCTCACAGCTTCCTTCTTCTTTCAGTATCAGAGTCCTTACTCTCTTGCATGAACATGACATCAGCACTGCCAGTGAGTTTCTCTCCTCTGTCCATCCCCCCTGAGCTCACAGATGATCTTGTTTATTCTGGATGTTAGCAGAAGTATATTTTTTTCCCTTTGCTCTAAAATAATATTTTTTTCCCATTATTTCAATTGTCATTCTAAAGAGATGCTACACCAAATGCTCTAGCATTACAACAGCATTCTCTTAATCAGAATTTTTACAGGCCCTCTGCATAGGCACTGAACCACTGACAGCTGTTCAAATCCATTGACTTAGAGCCTGATAATTCACCTTTACATTTGCATCAAAACCAAAAGGTCCCTGCAATAATGACTTTCTGAAATCAGAAAGAGAAAGAGAGGGACCAAACAACAAAGCACTTGACTGTTTCTTCTGCAGGAATAGTCATGGCAGCAGAAGTGATGGTATGGCTTAATGATTAATCATGCATAGACATCAATCATATAAAATGCCTTTTGAGTGACAATTGTTCCTGAAGGAGAACAGGATGCCAAGCAAGTGACTGATTTGAGAGTGACAGCTATGTCCTAGCAAGGAAAAGAGATCAAAGCAGGCAAGCAGCTCTTGACTGACACACATCTCCTGCAGGACTGAGGATGACAGCAACAAGCCATTTGAACTGGCATGTTCACAGGTTTTGTCTGATAGCCCATTTCTGATCACCCCCCCCCCCCCCCCCCCATTCCCCTTCTTTAGACTCTTGCTGGATATTTTTAACCAGTTGTCTCCCTCTACACTGAAAACATATGGCTGGAGCCCACACTAGAAGGCAGGTATGCAGCCCATGCTGCCTCTGAAGACCAGGAGGGACAAGCAACAGGGTGCTTGAGGAACCACATTATTCCTCCTCATGGTCACTCTTCTATTTCTCCCTCATACACAAACATTTCTCCCATTCTCAAGGAGCAACAACAGCACATCATCCCTGCTGCTTCCACCCAGCAGCAGAGATCCCAGAGACAGGAGGGGGAAGTAGGCAACTGCTGAGCTGCCAGAGGTGTTTAAGTCCACGTGTTCTTAACAAGAAGGGTGTGCAGATCAGGACCCGGCCCCTGGAGCTGCCATGTTTTGATCACCCTGAAATAAGCCTGTGATGTGGGAGTATCACCCCTGGGTCACTTCCCAAGATCTTTTGGTACCAGCATTGCCACTTCATTGAGTTACCTTGCAGTAAGCTGGTATCTGGCTCAGGGGAGTGCATTTGGGCTCCCTCTGGGTTTAAGATCAATTCAATCCCAGTACCCTTTTCATGGACTTCATTCTAGAATTTCCCAAAGTCTTATGGCTGGTTTTTGAGTGCCCAAATTCAGACACTCAACAGCCACACTTGTAAAGACCTCACGTATGAAAATTTCAACTGGTAATACATTTTCTACTCACCTCAAAAGATTAGCCTTCTAAAAATGTTTTCAGACATAGAAAGATTTGCTTTTAGTGCTGCTAATTTCCACCAGTTTTCCTGCTTGACATCCATTTCTCTTATAGCATCCCCACAGTGTAATCATGATAACTGAACTTGGGAAAAGGCCCATAATAACAGTGGAATCATATTTAACTTTCACCAGATGCATCTCAAATGGTTCATTCTAATTATCCAAATAATCATGCTCTACCTGGTTTAAGAAAGCTCTTTCAGATATAGAAATAATGACAACTGCAAGCCTGACTAGTCAGCAGGTAAGCAGGCAGTGCAATTATAGGTTTCCCGTTGCTTAATATCACTGTGGCCCTCAGCAGACTCACAGCCAGGTCATAAACTCAACAGAACAGAACAGTCCTGTCCCTTTGATACTTGACTTATCCTGAAGTGCCAGGGATGCAAAGTAATTACACAGCACTGGTGCACTGGCTGTGTATGTGACTTGAGCAGCAATTACACTCACAGCAGTAATTCAGCCTGGCACATTCAGATGAGTTTTGCTGAAAGATGGGACTCTCAGGTTAGAGAAGAGGCCCTGAAGAGCTCTGTCAAATCCCTCTGTAACATCAGTGTCAACCTGTAAATCAGACTTATGCCTGTGCCTCTCCTAGCAGTGCAGCCATGACGTGAAGCTGTACCTCTGTGTGTGGTTGTCAAACCTTCAGTGCTCAAAGGCGAGGCTACTAGCCAATGCTTGCTTGTGTGGCACTGCAAACACTGTAGGGCCCAAGAAGAACTCAGCCTTCAGGAGCTCTCATGAGACAGGGATAAATAATTGACACTTCTAATGTGATTTAAGGAAGGAGTAAGTCCATCACATGCACTGGCTGTAAACAGTCTGGCAATGAAGACCCCAGCTGTAGCCAGAGGCCTGGGAGGAAATTCCATCCACTACACCATGCATAGCAGAGTGCAGCCAGTTCCTCACAACAGCACTCCTCCAGTGGCAGCAGCATTGCAGGGACCAATCTGAAAAGATGGGTCACCCATTTTTCAAGGTCTTTGTTGGGGCTCTGGTTGCAGGAGACTACATCTGAGAGACTGGTAATATCACATCTTAAGTGCTATGTCCAGTTCTGGGCTTTCCAGGACAAGAAAAAGTAGGACATACAACCATGGTTTCTCAGCACCTATTTACTGTCTGACCTGTGACTGAAAAGGCAGAAATCTCCTCCAGCTGCCCTAGCAGGACCATGATTCCAAACAAGTCTGCCCGTTTTCTGGACAGTGACTCTAGAACTCATTGTATGGTTCAAATGAAAAGAAAATGACAGAAATAAAAAGACAAAATGTGTCAATGTAATATATAAAGGTCTCTGGAAACACAATAGCACCAAACTTGGTGGCAGAAACCCAGCCGTCTAGACATGAGGCCAACTTGAAAAAGCCTGTTTGTTATTCACATAGCACATTTCTTTAACTCCACAGGACCTGTCAAGGGAAGAAGTGGCAATGATGAATAATGCATTCCTGTTAGTGATACCATCAGCTCAAACTGCTACACAGACAATTCACTCTCCCTTCAGCCTCAACAGGCTTTTCCTGGGCCTGCTTGCAGGCTTCAGAGACCCTTTGAGAAATTACTTAATAAGTTAGAGAAGACAGAGGGCATTTTTTTCTGTAGGAACTAAAAGAAGAAGAGCCTTCCTGGGTTCTGTGGGGGTGGTGGAAGAGGGCAGTGAATGAACAGCTGGAACATCACTTTGTGGTACAGATGACTGCAAACCTCCATCTATTTGGGGTTGCTGACAGACCCTAGGCTACCTACTTACTTAGCTAGATTTGGCCACTGCTGATACTCAGACATGAGGAGACACTGGTACAAGACAGCAAGTGTCCTGCAGGCTCAGCAGGAGCTGTGTGTAAAGCCCCAGGGAGTACCTGGTGGGCCATCAGGTTCAGCAACTCTACCAGCAAGGGACTCGGTCCCCATGAGACTTGTTCACCGCTTTGTGCTTGGAGGCTTGCAAGCTACGCTCCTGCCCACCCTGAGCCAGCCTCAGCACCTGTAACACGTGCCCTGGCAGGGAGCTGGCTGCTTATTTCTGTTTATGGAACACAGTCCCTCCCCAGCCTCCACCCCCCTGCTGCACCTAGCAACACACAGCGCTCTCTTTGGTCCCCCCTCACTCTCCAAGCCAAGCTCACACAGACTGCTCTCCCCTGTGGACGCAGGCCCAGCCACCCTTTCTTGCTGCTTGTGATTCCCCCTGTTGGAGCCATACAGAGCAGATATGCTCTGCATTTGCAGATACGCCCACAGTGCCCATCCAGGCCTCTGGCCTGTCCTAGTGGGGCAGCCTGAGAGCAGAATGCTATTACTCAGGGAACTGCAGCCATCCTGCTGGCCTAGCTGCTGCAAAATGCCTCATTTCCCCCCAGAGCATTCCCAGACTCCACTATCCAGGCCCGGCAGGCCAGCTGAACTCACCTCCTCACCGTGCGCAGCAGGGTGGATCGCGCCTCGTTGTGGAAGGTGATGATCAGACTGGTGGCTGGCAGGTCCGTGTCATAGCGTACAGAAGTGCACCTGCAGCACAGGGAGCAGAAGTGTAAGCCAAACATCACCCGGCAGCAGCCACTGCAGCAGTGTACCTGCAACTTCTAAACAGAGAGTAATCTGCTAAAATCAGAATCGGCACAGTTGAGCTGCAGCAAGGGAGGCCTCAGCAGCCCCTGCACCAAGGCTAGCAGCTTAAAAAGAACTCTATTTAGAGTTCTTCAACTCTATTGAAAAGCAACGTTTGGAGGCCGTGATACCTAAACTCACAAAGCTGCATGCTAAGGAGGCCACGTGAGTTTCATAGTGAACTAAGTTTCAGTCGTGGATTCTAGTCCCTGGATTTACCTGTGATTCACATAAAATCTTGTTTATTCATGCACAGGACATGGACAAGCTAAGGATGCATGGAGCTGGTACAGCCAGGCATTGCTGTATAAGCACTTCAAATTCTTTGGGCACAAACTTCACAGAAAGGAAAACACTAGCTAGTTCTGTGATCTCTGTTGGGGAGTTGCTGAGGCTCAACACTAATGGACCTGCTGGCAATGAAGAACAATTCATTCTATCTTCTCATCTGACTTTGTAACCTTAGGTACATACATATATTCTCACACTCACAACCAAGGATTAACTTGCACCAGGCTGCTTCTCCCTGTGGAGAGCAAAGTTTCTGTGAGGAGAACAACTCACAGATGTGAATCCTGAATCCAGTTCTGGCAGATGCTAAGCATGGCTGATTTGGGCTGACCTGCTCCTCCAAAGCGTCTGCCTTCTTAACTTACAGACAACGCCAAACTGCAGTCAGTCTGCTCTAATTTCCTGCCTGATGAAGAAACCAAACCTACTTTTAATAACTCAAGGCTTTGCATAGACTGAATCTCCATCCTGAAAGGGAATACAATTCACTTCTTAGACCCACTACTTGAACTTCCACATTTACTTACTATTCTTTTATGAGTATTGCTAAACTGTTACTGGTTTTATCATCACTTTCAGTCCTACTGGTTTATGACTTTTTCTTTGCAGTGTTTTACTGAGGAGACAGCAACTTCACACAGCAATTTTCAAACATATAGAGAAGCCTGATAAAGTGGACAACATGAGAACAGACCTGACACCAACCATATTTATTATTGTTTCAAAATAACCCCATGATGTAATGCATACAAAATGTATTAAGGAATCAGGAAGGGGAAAAACAGAAGAGGCTGCTATATGTGTTATTTGGGGAAGTTTTCCCAATATTTCAGCATTACTACAGCATCACAGAGAGGCAAGGACAAGGTTTGTGCTTGAAAGTCAACCCTCTCTTTCTTTTGGATCAAAGAAACAGCAACATGCTAAGTCAGAAGGAGCTTCTGGGATGTGAGGTCAGGAATGTCCATGCTCTTGCTTGGGTGCCCAAAGAAAAATTGATATGTTAGTGACCTACAGACTCTCCCCATTCCTTAAACAAAGAGCCAGGTCCACAATCTAACTTGTATCAGCTGAAGTAAGTCCTCATCCTAAGCTGCCATCCCACCAACTATTCCAATATTGTTAGAACATAAGACAGCGAAACACAGATTGCTCATTTCCAAATTGCTCCCTGTAAAGGGGAGAAACATGGAAATAGGTTTATTTGTTCTGATTATTTACTGCTTTGGACTCTCCATTACTCAAGGGAATCCTTGGAAAGCTGAGTCTGAAATGCAGGGATGTATTTGCAGGGAATACATTTGCAGGGAATCACATATATTTTGCTCTTCTGACTGAAGTGCACAGATGAGGCTCTTCACAAAAAGCATGCTCTGCATGGTATCACAGATCAAAATAAACAATAATTCACCTTTGAAGTGAGCTGGTTTTAGGCCAGAACATGACAGCAGATTAACAGAGAACAGCAATTCTGCGTGGCAGGGAGACTTGTCAGCAACACAGAACATGGAACCATTGCCTCTGAGTCACTAGGAAGCCAGTCCCAAATACTGTGCTGGAGAACAGCAGGACAACACTTGGATCCCACCACAATTGTCGTGACTGCTCGCCTTCTAAAAGCTCTCTGAGGGCTGTCAGTGCTGGCAGGCTCCATGTCTCCTGGCACTCCTTTCACAATTTCAGTCAAGTTAGATGCCTGGTTTCCTGCTCCCAGCAGCTGTGAAATGTTGCTTTGCAACCATACCATACCATAGCACGCCACACCACACCATACCATACCACACCACACCATACCATACCACACCATACCATACCATACCACACCATACCATACCATACCATACCATACCATACCATACCATACCATACCATACCATACCATACCATACCATACCATACCTAGAACCATAGATAGTTCTAGGTAAAGTCTAGGACTGAAGTAGACTATTGTACACTATTCTATTACTACTAAACCTACAGTTTTCAACAACCTTTTTGTACTGAAGCATTACCTTTCTTTTACTCCAGAAACTACAAAATAGTTACCCAAGCACTATCAGCAACTTAAGGATGATTTTTTTCAGGAGAATAAATACACCCTCAGCGAAACAGGGACAGAACAACAAGCACTTTGTAAGATACAAAACACTGTATTTGCATGTTAGTTTCATCCCTACTCCAGCATTCCTCATCCAGTGATGTTCAGGCTGGAAAGAAGCACCAAACCAGCTTCAGACAGCCAGGGCACAGCAGATGAGGAACACCAGAGGAAAGCAAGGCTGCAACAAAGGTGTTCTTTGCAGCCAGGACAGAAGGATGATGAGGGAAGCTGTGAGTATGGGAGCAGCTGGGCAAAAAACAACTGTCCAGTGAGCAATCCGAGCTGCAGTGGAGGGGCTGTGCTAAAACAAGATGATACTTGGACCTGGAAAAAGCAGTGTTAGAAAAGTCTCAAGCTGGGACTGAATTACTCAAGGTTCCCCAAGCATTTGAGACCTTTCCAGATGAACCATGAAATTCAGTGAAACAGCGGACCACAGCTGGCAAAGAAAACCCCAGAATATACTTTGTCAGCATTGCAGAGCGACTCTGGGGGCTCCCTGCAGCAGGCAGCAGGCAGGGCTGGGAGCAGGGCTGGGAGCAGGGCTGGGAGCAGGGCGGCAGGGTACCTGTAGTGCCTGGTGTCCCGAATGGGGCGGTCGCTGCTGAGTTTGTCGCTCTCCAGCTGGTTGAAGGCGTGCTGCCGGTAGGGGTCTTCTCCGGCCTGCAGCACCTTGGAGGACAGGTAAGCCTTCTCGTCAAAACCCCGCCGGCTGCTCCTCTCTCCTTGGGGAGCCCTCGTCACCTAGAGCAGAGACAAGCATCAGAGCATCAGGGAGAGCAGCTGGTCCACATTCACATAGAGGTAATAAGTTCAGACATTGCCACGCATCTGGATGTTGCTCAGGTATGGGGGAAGGCAGGAAAGGCAAGAGCTTGCAAAGGAAAGCAGGAGTCCTCACAGATAGGGTGTTAAAATTGCCATCCCTGAGGAAAATTGCAGGCTTGCTATCCTTACTGACTGAGCTTGGGATGAAAGCTGCTGTTCCTGATGGCTCAGGCAGAGCCAAATTCCCTTTAGCACCTGTTACACAGAATGTGTGAGACTGCAGGCATTTGGAAATCCTTCCAGGCAATGAATGTCTGAGAGCAGTCTCCAGCCAAGGTGGCTGAGACACCGTATTTTGAGGAAAAGCAGTTTCAGCCTTTCAACAATCACTACCAAACGCAAACACAGAGGCAGCTGATGTAATAGGTGCCCTGCTGTGCCTTGCTCAGACTTGCCCAGTCTCACAGATGTCCCTGATACAGCTGAAAGCTGCACATGACTGTCCCCAGTACCCCACAAGAGTTAAAAGACCAGGGCCACCCCTCTCCTCTCCTAATTTTCCTCTAACTTTCCTAGGCCACAGCGTCAGTTCAATATCAGCATTTGAAAACCATTCACTAGGGTCATCAGGAGCGAGGACAGGCACAGCTCTGGCCCTCTCTTAGGTACATGATTCTGTTTGGAAACAACCTACAAACTCTAAAAATATTTGCTTATAAAGCAATCAAGACTGTTTATACAATAAAAGTAGTTTAACAAATTGTCTGTGGAAGCTGTTTGATAGACCAAATAATGAAGAGGACAAAATACTCCCAGCCTTGCAAGGGAGTGCTAGAGCTCCCTAAAACTGCTGCATGAGGCAGACACCAGCACCTACACATCTCATTCAAAGCACCAGATAATCCCCAGATCCTGAGATCCTTTTATGTAAAATAACTTGGATATTCTCTATTACTAGGCTTGATCACGTTTCTCCCTCTGCTAAAGGTCTCCTTTCAGGAGTTACAGAGGGCAAGAGACAAGAGAATGGTCCCCAGTATCACAAAACATGTTGGCTGAGCCATCCTATTGGGCTGGGAAAGAATTTAAGAGACCCAACACCACAGCAAATTCCTTAAGCAGGAGAGTGCTTTGAAGAACATTCATCTCTGCAACTTTCTCTGACAAGGGCTACCCTTCAGTGCAGACAGCCCTAGGAGAACCAGACAGTCAGATAAGATGATGGCAAATGAAATTCACCATAAAGAAGTGCAAGACAATGAACATTAGAAAAAATAAATTGAACCACTGATGTACATTGATGGATCTCAAATGAACCGTGACCACTCAGGCTACAGATCTGAGCATCCCCGTGGACAGCTCAAATGAAACCCTGCACTCGTCTGCAGAGATGGGAAATGCAGCAAATTGAGTGCACTGCAAATGGGACAGAGAGAACTGAAACCATCTGAGCAGTTAAATGAAATCAGCGACAGCTCAGCAGCCATGGCCAGAGCACTGCCTTTGTCAAGCCTGTGTCTGGAAGGAAGCTACTGGAGGATGAAGAGAAATTAGAGGTTAGGACTATTCCATTTGGAGATAAGATTAATTAAGTCAGAAAAAAAAATGAAGGTGGCCCATAAAATTATGCCTTATACAGCCAAAGTTAGGCTGATGCTAAGATCTCCCTTTCTCACCATACAAGAATGAGGCAAACATCTTTTCATGGAAAAAAAAAATAAAAGGAGCTATTATTTTCAACACTGAGAAACTCCTTCAGCCACTGCACAACCAAGCCAATGTTTATGGATCTGCCCTTGTGTAGGACACGCATAGGCACACTCCAGTGGGTGAGTCTGCCTCTGCTCTGCCACCCCTTCTCCTTCTCCAGGGATGCTGCTGCCATCCCCTCTGCCCCTGGCAGCCACCACCACATCACCTGGGCATGGCTCTGGGTTACAGGAACATCTTGGCTACTTTTATGGCTGGTTGCACAGCCTGCTGCCTAGGATCTTCCTTGAATTTGTATTTTCAGTATGATGAGAGAATAATTACTTTCATACCTCTAAAAACTGAAATGTTTTCTTTCCTTCAATCATACCAGGAGTTTTGTCAAACTCAGCTTCCATTTCTCCTTTTCCTTTTACCCTAGAAAACAATGCTGATTTGAAGCAAAAGCCCAGTTTATCACATACCTTTGAATATTTTGCAGTCACATGCTTGCTCTTTGATACTTATCTCTTGCCCCCCCAAGTCCCGTAAAAGCAACATCTGTTTTTGGTTTATGTTGCCAGGAATATACTAGAAAATGCTGGAAATGACAACACATCTTCAGGAGACATTTTTCCCAGGACAGTGCAAGGGTTGGGGGTCCCTATAGCAGGGAGCAGGGTCTGGCAGCAGAGGACAATCCTATGCCCCAGGCAGAGGTGGGCACCAGGGCAGGAGCACCAGGGCAGCCCCAGCCCTGGGAACCACACACCTCTCTGGGGAAGGACAGGATAAGGACCCACCTTTGGCAGGGCCCATGGCTGGGCAGGGCAAGGCTATTGGGAGCTGGAGACCAGCTCTGCTGCAGCATCCCTGGGGCAGGGGCTGTGAGACCCTGGGGTCCTGACCATGGGCAGGGAGAGGAGAGGAGAGTCCAGGGGAGTGGGCAGGGACAGGAAGGCCCTTTATTGCCCTAAAAGCCATGACGTATTTCATCTTGAACTATCAGGGGTAATTCTAGATACCATGGTTCTCACATTACTTACAAGTCAAAAAGTGGTAAAAGATCGCTGGGAAATGATTGTCAGTTAAGAGTTAAGTCCCACTTGCAGTTTTATCTCAGACAGTATCTCTTTGTGCTCTCTTCAAACAGGGAAAAGGGAGGGTTCAGAGGATGATAGCTAGGAGGGCCTGGCTTCAGCTTCTAGAAAGGCAGCTAATCAATAGATAATCAACAAGTAACCAAACATCCATCTATGAGCACCAAGAAGATAACAAGGTAATAAACAGGAGCTAACTGAGATTTGTCAAGCCCCAGTCATGTCAGACCAATCTAATTTTCTTCTGTGATGTAGTAATCAGGCTCAAGGGTATGGAGAAGCAGGAGACAGATACATCATGACTTTGATAATGTTTTTGGTAGGGGCTGTTAAGATGCTGTCATTAGCAAGCTAGAAAAGTAATAGTCTGGGTGAAACTACTGCAGAATGGGTGAAACTGGTTGGAAAGCTACTGGCAGAGCATAATTATTAGCTGTTCACTGTCAGAGCAGAGGGGTAAGAGCAGGTCTTAGGGGTTCTGGATCCAGCACTATTCAGCATTTTCATAAATACCTTGGATATTCAGACACAGTATGTTTGTCAAATCCATAGGAAATCCAAAAAACATGGATTTCAGACTCATTGGGTAACAGGACTGGAATTCAAAATTATCTCAACACATGGAGAATACATCTGAAAACAGTAAAAGCAATTCAATAAGGGTACAGCAGACCTTTACAGTTCACCAAGTCTGTGCTGACACAAAACATGGCAGATACAGCAAGGTAGCAACTCCTCAGAAAAGCCCTAGACATTACAGCTCATTACAAACCACACGACAGCAAAGTCAGATTAAAAAAGCAGAGCAAACACAATCCTGAGTGGAGCCTAGACAGCTGTGAACTAGCCTGACAAAGCAATATAAGGCTTATCTTTAAGGACTGTCTTGCTTTAACAGATTATATTCCTAGAACGTAGATGTTGCATTACAGGACGTTTATTGCTGTGAAGTCAAATGATACTTGACAGGAACAGTACAGGTTCTCTATGAAACCCTGCCAAACCCTCTGAGAAGGGCAGACTAAAGCCTTTTTTCCTGTCTCTTCACCTAACCACGTCTCACTTCAGGAAGAAGTCAATAGAAGTAGATACTAGCTTTAGTATATTAAAGGCACATTATGCACAGCTGAGTGCAGAGTCACGACTTTTACCCTACTAACAGGACAGTTCATACCCCTAGGTCTCTTATGTAGTTACACACCCTGTATCCCCATGCTTGGGGCTGGAACTACAAGTGCCAGTTAGGGGAGCAGAAGAGCCCAGTTCCTTATGACTGATGATCTCTGATAGATAAAAGAAAAAAAAAAAAGCTATATGAAAGCAGAAATAAAGATGAATAGGCACTAGAAATGTGAGTGTCTAGACAAGGGATTAGCAAATAGTTTGCACAAATTAAGTTTTGTCCCAAACATTGCTGAGACCTCCAAAAAAATGCACACATCAAAATTTCAGGAAATACTGTAAACCTTCTAATCTTATTTCACCATTTCTCATTTTCACATATGATTTTTCCTTTCTGCAACAGATAGGATTCAAGTGCTCTTCTGCTGTTGAAAGTGTGTTCTGATTTATGTTTTGACCTGGTTCAAGAGACCAGAAACTATTTAAATAGCAAAATTAACTTTGTAAGTGAGGGATTAAGGTAAAGGAATTAATGCCATGCATGTCTATGTAAACTTGAGAGCCTCATATCCTAACACAGGGATATTCCTCTAGGCCTGGTTCCTTGTGAAATAGCAAGACTATAATAGAGATAGTGCCATTCATCTCTGTGCATTGTCATAGTCTGCCATCAGACACAGCCACACCAGCTGCCACATCGTGCTAACAGCCACTAAAACCACAGCTAGGGAATTCGGGGTCCCAAGGTGCATTTTTTTAACAGCAGGCTTGGCCAAATTCAAAAAGAATAACCATACTCCAGGGGTCATGAGGAATCACTACTTAATTAGAGTAAGGTATGTACAACTCTCAAAGGTAAGTGAAATTAATCATTTTACAGTTACTGTGAAATTAGTCCAGCAGCAGTTTTATGTGACAGGACATATACTTTGCACCTCTTGCACTCCTTCCAAGTGTTTAGTGCCAGTACAACAAATGGAGCAGGGGGTGCCATGCTTCTCCTTTGTTTTAAGCTCATTTTCACAATTGCCTCAGCTCTATCAAACCCCAGAAGTGAAAAGCATCAATTCCAAGCTGTCCCCACTACGTGTATTCCATAGAAGACACAACTGACCAGGAAGGTCTAGTTGACCAATGTGGACACAAAGAAAGCCAGGGAGTAACAACTTCACCAAACCTTCTGCTCTCTTGAGGCCCCCCTTCAATTTACCCCACTGCTGCAGCCTCACACACTGTCACTTGCCATGTCCCTCAGCCCTGCCAGCCCCTCCCTCCCAGCTCTGTATCTCCAACTCCCTCCAGCAGATTTCTCTCCTCTGAACTGATTTAATGCCAATTTCAGCCCATCATACTGAGATACAAACTTGCTGGCTATGCAAATCCTCATCCCTCAGAACAAAGGTAAGAGCCAGTTCACCTCTGCAAACCCCACTGGTGCTGTTGAGGCCTGCATGGTGTGTCATTTCTCTGCTGGCTCACTCCACATGCTCCACACACTGTTCCAGTGACCTGATGAAAAGTCCCAGAGAGGACAAGCCAGCACAGCACAACCACCAGCAGTGAGATGCTGGGAAGCACAGCAGTGCTTGGGGATGCTCCAGAGACAGGTGCTGCTCAGCTCTGTAACCCATATGCTGGCACAGGGATGGACTATGATTGCCAGAGGTCACAGGGCAGGACTGAGAGCTGCAGCAACATCCCAAAAAATTCCAAGGGAACAAGCTACTCTCTATGGGCTGAACCTGGAAGATCACATGAGCTAAATGCCTGTTAACAAAAGCATTTGCTTTAGAGGGTGTGTTGCATTTCCAGTCCACACTAGGAATCCCAGTGTGCACGTGGCTTTTGTTACGTCTCATGAAATAGTCTATACAGCTCTTCAAAATACTATTCCTAGTCCTCTGAGACAAAAGCCTGTGCCTGACAGCACAGGGCCTATTTTATTCATGCTTTGTTAAACTGTGTAAAGCATTTTAAATGTGGTTTGGGAACCATGCACTTATGGAACTTCTGCTATGAAATTTTAATAAAAATTACCACAGTTAAATAGAACCATCACTGTTCTTTGAGAAGTGCAAGTGCTGACAGCAGAGCCCAGAGACCAATCTGAATGTTTCATTTGTAGCTTGCATAAACTGGAGTAACACAATGGAAAGAGTAAAGCAACTTGATCAGCTCCCATGGCACCTAACTGGTCACCAAAAGAATTTCTACTGCCATTAACACTGGGCAATCTTGAGGCCTGCTGCCAGTTCCAAACTGGAGACCAGCAGTGGATGCCCTGTGAGAAGAGCCCGTGGTCACCAGCTCACAGGGCCTCTCCAGGCCCTCTGACAGAGCTGTAGTTGCCATGGGATGGCACAAGTGAGAAACAGAGGTTGTCTGCTGGGGTTTGCTTTCCAGTACTGATGCTTGCCCAAAGTGCCTCTCGGCCTTTTCCTCTCCTATTCTTTTCCATAGCCTCTGGGCATTCAGTGTCTTCTGTGCATGCAGAGGCAATTCCCTGTCAGCTCTGCAAGACTTGCATCTCAACTCTCTTCTGGTTTTGCCCTGAGAAGCCCTTTCTCTCTATGCCTGCCTCATGACTAGCATAAGGAGATGACTTCTATCAAGTATGTCCATCTTTGACTAAGTCATGCCATTCCACCAAATATTTTCTCTTTTGTTCTTCTTTTTTCCCTTACAGTTTTGCCAGCCACCGAGTTGTTGACAAGGAAAGTGTCCTCAAGAATCTGACCCGCAAAGATGGAAATTCTGTTCAAGATAAGAAAGGAGAAACAACTACATTTCTGTGTTTTGTTTCCACAGCAGTGTTCTCCCCAAAACCAGCAATTTTTGGATGCAACTTTCAGACCCTCCTCCAAGAGATAAAGAAGATGGCACATGTTCCATGTTATTCCCTACAGCATGGATTAGGTGAACATCACAGGCTACTATGATGACTGCCACAAGCAGACATGGGCTGTTGGTGTGAAGAATTTAGAAACAGGATGTTGCTGATTTACAGGTCACAACAGTGTGTTGATGGACAAGGTGTGGTCACTAACCTTCAAACAGACTTGCCATGGTTTGCTGGTGTTTTGGGCAGTTTAAGGGAAGAAAGCAACACAAGAGAGCAAAACTGTGTGGGAAGTTTACAGGGGGAGCAGCAAAAAAAAAACCTCTTCAGTAATTAAATTACTGCCTCTATCATGAGCAGTGGTTCTCTGATACCCTCATCCAGCTTCTCAGCAGACAGAAGGATGTTGTCTGTCCTACCACAATCCCAACTCCTTGCTTTCATGTGTAAGTACTGGCAGTCTTGCTTCTGAGGCAGACATGTGGCCTCTGCCTAACGATCCTACTTAGCCATCTCTTTAGTGTTTCTGTGGAGAAGCATCCTTCCCATAATATTTCATATAGATCCTGCATGTCCTTGTCTACAGGAGGGAAGAGATGCTTCCAGGAAGCACGGCTGGATCACTTTGCCCAGCTCTCAAGGATATGCAGTGCAGCATGGCTTGACAACTGGAGGACAGCCAAAAGTAACACAGAGTGTGCAAGTGCCAGCACTACAGCACACATCAGTGCCACTCATCTTGCAAACAGCAGCCCCAAAGAGCGTGGGGTACTTGCTGCTTGTGCTGGTTACACGAGCTCAGCACCACACTGTGTGCAAAGAAGCTGCTTCCACATGCAGTGACTGCCTTCCACGCCAACTAACTCTCTCCATGCCCACCTAGATTAACAATCAATGCATAAATCCTGCCAACTTGGATTCCCCTCTGAATACAGTCCTGATGTATATTCACTGTAGAATGATAACCTGAGAAGCTGGAATTTGTTATACAACCTCTTATGTGACAGGTGCACAACACTACTGTTTATCCTGCTCTGCTGCTGGCCAAGGCAGATATAGAATATATAGATATAACATATAGCATAAGGAGATGACTTCTATCAAGTATGTCCATCTTTGACTCAGCTGTTCAATCCTGAAGGTACTTTCAGCAGTTAACAAGGGTTAGACCCTAAACAGTGTTCTTGTCTAGTTGCCCAGAGGCAGGAAGACATTGCCCATAACTGGAGGGAGGGGACAGGATGCCCTAAGGTATCCTTCTGGTCTTTTGTTTTCAAGAGTGTTGAATAAAGCAAAGCAATGGAAACAAAAATGGCTTCAAAGACAGATGCCTGAGGGCACTCTCTTCCAAACAGCTTGGAGGAAATGAGGCTGCTCAGAACCATAGAAATTCAGACCCCAGATGAGGTAATGCAGTTGCCAAGGTGCTTTCCTTCCCTCAGTTTGAAATGTAATGCACACAGATGTCTCTTATGAAAATGTACAATATAATCTTTTAATATATTTATGATATTTACATACATTGATTTTGTATAAGCACCCACATGTCCAGACTTGCATACATCTGGCTTCTATGTTTGTTCAGCCTTTTTCTCATACCCTGGAATAATGCCATTTTTTCCCTATTGAGCAAACTTTATTGTGACATGAACACTGCCACTTTTGCACATAGAAACCTTTATGCTGCTGTATTCCACTCCAGGAGAAAAACAATGTGGAAAACCCCATGAGAAATAGTGAGTGGATGGTTTTCAAAATTGCTGACTACCAGCACAAGAGGGGAGTGTGAGGTCTGTAGGGCTGCTGTTCCCAGAAACAGCACTTGTTTTCCAAGCACATTTCCCTGCATCCATAAATATCCATGACAACATCTGGTGTCAGGGAGAAGACAGACAGGACAGCACACTCTTTGAATACCTAAGGGACTAGGATGTTCATGCTGACACCCACACCAAAGCAGCAGCACTGTCAGAAAGAGATCCCAGCAGGTAGCTGGGGACACGGTGCCTCTGGGTATGAAGGTTTTGCACAGAGAAGATGGTCACATGGACATGAAGCTATCTACATTCAGACAGACATCTGCTTAGTATCACACAGGAAATCTACTCAGCAAAAGCCACCCAGGCTACTTACTGTATACAGGAATACTGCTTGCTAAAGGTCATACCTACACAATCTTTAAAAGTGTGTTTTGAGGTCCTTCAGAGTATAAAAGGGGCTATGTGAAGAAGCATTTTCTCTTTTGGAAAAATATCCCTGTCTTCATAGACATTTAAATATGCAAAGAATGCCTCTGGTTTCCCAGTGATTTTGAACTAGGAAAACAAAGAAGGAAAAGGAACAATATTCTGTTATTTATCTTCTGTTAGATACTCAGTGGCCACTTGGGTGTTACCTAAGCCCTGCTTTATAGCACCTGTATCAAGACAGACTGACATACAGCATTCTGCATCAAGATGATGCCCCCGTGGACAGCTGGTAACTGCCAAAAAGCCAACAAGACAGTTTAAATGAGGGTGGTCCATGTCTCCATAAATCATCAGTCACATAAACTTCATCTCTCTCTGCCCACTCCCCCACCTACGCTATCTGCACAGACACAACCTGGGTATGTGCCTGCCCTGCTGATGTACTAATCTATTCCCTTTGAACTAGAGTGACCTACATTCAGTCCTTTCCTCCCAGTGAATCACAACTGTCTGGAGTGACAGATGCTGCCACAGATATTTTCACAGAAAAGGAGAAAGCAACTTTAGGCCTCATAAGCTGCTAACATAGTAAGCAGTGAACTGGTTACCTAAGAGATGAACAGAGGTCAGCTGGCACTGAGAAGCAGGCACCACTCACCCAAAGTATTAAAGTATTTAATTACGTTAAGCTTGGGGCTCATTTTCTTTGCCTTCAAGATGACGCTGTAAAGGCTTTTTGCTAAGGCTAGAGAAAGGAAGCTAAAGTACCTTTTAAATCATTCATACTCAAGAGTTAGAGCTTTAAATGGAGATTAGAAGATTAAGAATAAAATAGTGCAGTTTTGCAACTAGCCAACATTCACACTCACAAAAATACTGTGCACATGCACAGATGAGCCAGGAAGACAAAGGGACACCTCAGGACACTTCACACCCCCACCAGGGACAAAGCCAACCACGCAGCAGGAGGTGGGAGTTTCTCCCTGTCTTCCAACAAGGAAAGATTTTTCCCTAATGTGTTCTTGTTAGCAGGTCTTGCTCAAACAGTCATTATTTTAAATATAAACCAGTTCTGCACCAACTCTCTCTCTCTCCCCATGTTAATCACCAGACTGATCCTGCCCTACCTCTCACAGGTAGCTGCACCGGGCAGTGAGAAGCACTGCACATCCTGCAGACGGAGCCTCAGGAGCCACACTCCATCCCGCCTTTGTGCCAGCTGGGCCCAGGACCATGCTGCTTCTGGAGGCTGGCCCACAGCCCCAGAGCCTGCACGGACCTTGTCTTCCCTGGAGATAACACCTGAGCAGGATCTGACCTTGGCGAGCCAAGTAATTTGCCACAGTGCTCTACACAGCTCCTCCTCACATTAGCTTTTGAACATCACAGAGAAAGGCTTTAGGGAGGACGTATTGTTTGGGAGTCAGACAGGACCAACATGAAAATGCAGATTGTCTGTACACCAACAACCAAAGTGACATTTAGCAGAGTGACTTAATATAGCTCCTCATGTCGCTGCTGAATCATGACCTGGTTTCTTAGAGAATTTCAAGAATGACCTTCAGCTCAAAATGTAAACTTGTATTTTGGAGGCTTGAAGCTATGAGATCTAATCCCAAAGACTGTGCTGACATTCCTTCTGAAGTGACAATAGGGATGGTACATATACATCCACTATTTATTACAAAAATGAGTCCCTTTTTATAAGACCTTCTTCACTCAGACATCTTCTCTGCTAGGCATTCAGCCCTGCAGCATGCAACATTGTTTTCTAATAGTGGAAAAACTCACTGTCTATTCGTCCATGAAGATTTGAGACTATCGAGCCATTGCCATTTTGTTTAGGAGCCAAATGATATTCCATTTTAATTGATTAATTTTTCAGTTACTGCATTGCTCCAATTTCAGGACTTAGCAATCAATGTGAACTGACAAAACCCTCAGAGCTGCACTCTGCTTCTGTTTGGGTCTCCATTTGCAAAGGCATTTAATTCACCTCCTCAACAGCAAATTTAATAAGGATGAGTACCAATGAAGAATCATGCAGTGGGCTCATATATGCCTGTCAAATATGACAAACACCTGTGTTATGCTATGCAGCCCTCTGTCATTCTAGACTTCAATCACACTAATAATAGAGGCCCCCTCAACAGCCTGCCATTTAGTCACTGTCAACCAGGAAAGAGCTGGGCACACAAGGAAGAGCAGAACCACAGAAGCATCACAAAAATACACTCAGGACAGGTATTGCCACAACCCCTGCTCATGGAAATACAGTTCCACCCATGCACAAAGTGCTGCAGCCCCTCACACAGCCCTTTGTCTCATTCTGCAGGTGCAAACTGCAGCAAAACCAAGTCAGTGATAGTGAGGATCTTTAAAATCCACTGCTCAATCAATCCCTGTCCAATACAAAGGGCATGATCTGGTTCTGCACACACAACGCTCAAAGTTCTGTATTGTAAAAACATCTTGTAAAGATACAGCTGCTGGGTTATGTTGTTAGGAGAACTCACAGTTTTTCTACAGATAGGATAAATTTTTGCTGTCATAGTTGCAAAAAGGAAAAAAGGTGGATATCTAGACATCCAAAAGCCAGAAGGTAAAGAACACAGAACTTGATTTTCAAATAAAGCAATGTTTAAATGGTTTGTGGTCAGCAATAACACCACCACAGAAACCTTGGGCTATAGCTGTTTCTTTTGGCCTGGCTTAACCATAAATCTGATCAGGCAGATTTTGGGAGCTGCTGGTTTTGAGTTCATTTATGGAAAGGTATGTCTGGCATTTTTCTCCACATATTCAACTAATGAAATGTTGCCCAAATTCAATTTTTAAAAAGCTCCCAGAGTCATGCAACCAAGTCCCACTTCCCTCTCACCCAAAAACTGCACTCCTGACATACCAGACTCCTCTCCTGACGACCTACTTCACCCAGTCATCAGCTCAGCAGTTTCCACTCTGTGAGCATGATTTTGCTTTTCAAAGTTCATGTATGGGTCACAGCAAGAAATGTGGGTGTCTGTTTCTGATAGCTGGGGCTGTGATCCTTAAGGCATGTTGTGTGAGTATAACCAATACTGTCAAGAAGACAATGTTCCCTTCTCAAGATCCACCATATGCTTTTTAAAAAATTCTCCTCTTCCAAAGTATGGTGGCTGAGTATAACCAGTAGGATTGATTGACCTCCACTCACAATCCTGGGCAACACAACAGCCTCACTTACCTCCCATGGCCTAAGCAGCACCGGGCAGGTGCATTTTCCACCACACAGACCTCTTTCACCAAAGAGAGAGAACAGCTTCAAAAAGCCACTGGTCAAAGAACCTTGCCCAGGCCTTCAGCCTTCCTAAATATGAATGAAAAATAAACATAGACACATCCAGTCTTGTCACAGCTCCATTAAACCCACAGGGTTGCTCATGAGGATGAGCACTGCTCGGTGAGTTCTGCCTTCTCCTCTCCACACAAAGCTGCATGAAGCACACAGGCTTTGTTCATGTTCAGAAGAATACAATGTAAAAGTCTGAGTGACTGTAAATTACTAGTTAAATTCAGTGGTAAAATTGCCAGTGACATCAGCAGAATTTCAGCCACAACAAAAATACAAACAGTGGGAAACAAACACACCCAGAGTACTCACAGAGGACCCAATTTCCCGCTATCTTTCAGAATTTTGGAAAAATTAAACTGCTTAGCACACTAAGGTTCCCTTTCTCACAACTCTTTATTTGCTCTGGAAAATGGCTCTTGTTTAGAAACCATTTTAAATATGTTATTAATGGCCTTCATTACCCAGAAGACAAATAATATATAAACTTCTGGCTGGAGGTTGTGGTGGTGATGTAAAGATTAAAAGCAAAACAGCTTGTTCGTGGTATAGAGTCTGTAAAACAGCTCATTTTCTCCCCAACAGAAAAAAAAGTTGAGACATTCTTCACATTTCTGGCTTTATCTTGTTGGGTTTCAGCATTTCTGGCTCCACAAAGGAATATGGGCAATGAACGAAGATGAACAAAGCAAAGGTGTTGAGAGGTTTGCTCAAAGTAGATTTAAAAAAAAAATTAAAAATCATAAAACCAAAACCAGTGTAGTTGCAAGCATCAAAGATATCACAAAATAAACTTTAAAGACCTCCAAGCCCTGAAAACCCACAAAAACTTGAAAGGACTGTTATAGGCAACAAGATGCAGGAGGCCTGTCCTTAGATTACAAAGGAATCTAAGATTATAAGGAAGAGAAATCAGCTTGTACTTCTGCATCACAGTCTGGAATAAGCATTTCTTACCTTAGCTGGTTGAATGTAAAAAGTATTCTGTATGAGTCTGACCATGGCAAGACCATGGACCAACGGCACCCAGGCAGTGTATTCATCTCCATGCCCCATTCCAGGCAATTTCTCTCTGCCAGTGCTGAAGGTGGTTGGACCAGCAACACACCCAAATGTCAATAAAGAGCAACACTCTTTAGCAGAGCACCTTGTACTGAACAAAACAGACTTAACTGTTCAAATGTTATTTTTGATTAGCACAAAGGCAGCTGCCAGTGAGGTCCCTGCAACCAGAACGTGAACAGCAGCTCTCATGCCCAGTAGCATTCACTGCTCACAATCAGCCAACTGTCAGGACAGCATTCTTCAATCTTTCTCCCTAATTAAGATATTTAAGTAACATGTTCTGCTGAAGGACTCTTCATGATCTGTCAATATATACAGCTCTTTATACAGCTGTCACTCATACAGCTTACAGCTCTATCTCTTGTTCCTTCAGCCTCAAGCCAATATAAAAAGGCATATTTAAGGTTCTAGGATTAGGCACTCAGCAAAAAGGGCAATCCTGAATTATAAGTATCAATAGAAAGCTACTTCTACCATGCACTACAAGCTTTAACTAGCATGACTGCACATAATTACATGCCAATGTGTACCCTCATGCAGGAGACTGAACTCTCTGGAGTTCTTCCTCTGCTTCCCTGCAATCATGTGCAAAGTACAACAGAAACAGGTGGCATGCCAAAAGTGTCCAGATCAAGCCCTACCAATTATCTCACACACAGTAGCTTTAAAAAATGTGAAGCCTGAAATTGTAGTCAGACCTGCAACTTGGTCCCAAGGGGAGCCAGAGCAGCAGCTAGCCAGAGAAATCTTTGCATTCCAAGAGGCAGCTTCCTTTACACATGCTAGGATCCTGCTAGGACCACCCTTACAGAGGGATGTAGGAAACAAAACTTTTCTTTTTTAGGAGGCAGCATTTCACAGAATGGGTAAAGTTAGAAGGGACCACAGCGGGTGATCTGGTCCAACCTCCCTGCTCAAGCAGGGTCATCCTAGAGCACATGGCACAGGATTGTGTCCAAATGGTTCTTGAATATCTCCAGTGAGGGAGACTCCATAACCTCTCTGAGCAATCTGTTCCATGTGGATGGTCACCCACAGAGGACAGAACTTCCTCCTCATGTTTAGGTGCATCATTTTCCTGCCCATTGCCTCTTGTCCTATTGCTCAGCACCACGGAGCCGAGCCTGGCTCCACCCTCTGACACTCTCCTTTCAAGACCAAAAAGGTCCCCTCTCAGTCATCTCTTCTAGAGGCTGAGCAGGCCGAGCTGTCTCAGTGTTCCCTCATAAGACAGATGGTCCAGTTCCCTCATCATCTTTGTCATTTTGAGGTCTTCTCTTCAAAGCCAGGCCTTCTCGGGGCAGGCCTTTCCCTCTTCTAACATCAGCCCCTATAATTATAGCAGGGTCCCCTACACCTCTGTAATTGCCAATCTGGAAGTTACTTCCCTTCTTCTCCTTATCTATTGCCCAGTCCTGCAGTATTTTCCAGTGGTTGCTTTTGGAGAGGAAAACAGCTATCCAAGCTACCAAGATACCCCATGCTGTAGGCATGCTGTGGAAGGACTTGCTCCATCTCTGCCAGAAACTCAATGTGCTCTGCTACTGGTACCTTCCCTCTAGCAGGATTTTAACACTGCCCAAAACAGGGGGAAAATGGAAAACAAGAATGAAAACAAATCAAAACCCAGAACTACTGCACACACAAGTAAGCACCACACCAGGGAAGAACTGCCTGCCATTGAATGTGCTGCTGGAAGCAGCAAATGATACCTGTTTCCTTCAACACGTTTAAGCCCTCCAAATGTGAGATAAAGGACCCAAGCTATTCTTAAACTCAAACTGCAGGATATTCCAGTGCTGCAGAATGCATTTGGCTGCTCATCTCTCATTGCCTGGACAGGTAGCGAACAGGCAGTGACAGACACACACCAGCAGCCTGCAACTGCTGCTAGCCTGCCTCAAGCACAGGGAGCAGTAGGTCTCACATTTGGAAAGATCCCAAGGTATCATAAACCTCCTGCTGTTTCCCTTTACAGCACATTTCTGTCTCTGATTGCATATGCAACCACCAGGGCACAGGCTATAAAACCCAAGCCTAATACAGAGATCTACCCGCATTTCTAGATGTTTGTTACCATAGCAATACCACAGTATTTTTTAGCTTGTTTTGTTGCTTTTGGTTTTTTTAAAGCTAAGTCGTTATCCAGTGCACACAGAGCCAGTTCCCAGTTATGTGAGAAGGAAACTTCACAGTGTTCTGTGCGTGTGGCAGAGCCTCCTCCCTGGGAGCAGGGTGCTGAGAGGAGATGCTCAGCTCCTGCCTCAGCCCCACTGTGATTGCAGGGCTCTGCCCACTTCATTCACCAAAGCCATTTCTGACACCTGCACCCAGCATGGTGTTGCCTCCCACCCACGCTGATCAGCACCACATCACTGCACTTCTTACCTCTTGGGGAGCTCTTGTGGTTAACTTTTCTCAGAACACCCATCAGATTCTTAGGAGCATCCACTTTCAGCTTCTTCCTCAGACAGCTCAGCCAAAAGCAGCTTACAAGACCAGCACAAATAACGTAAAACCAACTTTTCCTTCAATGCTAGTTTACTTCAGGGTCTGGTAGTGATCTACAGAAGCCTTAAAACAACTATCATAAGATTGTTTTCCAGGCCTGCCATATCAACATACAGCTTGGACAACAGCTTGTTTTTCAGCGTACCGTTTACAGGCTAGTCCAAAGATTGTGAAAAAGACAAAAATGTTGACTGACAGCTATTTACTCCTCAAATATAACTAACTGTAATCATGTTCAGAATCAAGGCTACCAACAGGAGAATCCTTCCAGAAGCAGAAAGAAATATATTATTTTGCCAGAAGATTTATTTTTATATTTTTTTAAGAGTCAAACACTTGGTACATTTGGGTAATTTTGGAAAGCTGTCACTTTAGCAACCAATGCCCCACGCTGGCGGAGCAGAAGAGCTTAGCAGCACACCTCATTAGAAACCATTGAAGTTAAACACTAGAAAATTGTCTGCCATCAAACCTTTGTGAGGTGTGTCCATCATAAAATGGAGCAAATTTTGCACACCTGTCTTGCTGATGCACTTGGGCTGTACACAACCATGTCTGTATGCCAGCTCACAAGGGGTAACTGCCTGGTACAGTTCCTGGAAATGAATAATCATTCCTTAAACACAGGCAGCACAGGTTTGTACTGCAACACTAACGGCCTGGAATTGCTAGGTACCTGTCAGTCATGCAGAACAAGAAAATGAATAATTTCATTAGAGGACAGTAGAAAGGTATCTTTCAAAAGTTCACTGATCTTTAGTGACAGATTAGGGAAGAAATCGTGTTTCTCATTGCAGAAAAGTGATTTTCCTCACTGAAGGCAAAACTGTAATATGAGAAAGACTGCTTCAGAAATGGCTGCCTTTGAGAGAGACAATTGACACAGACCATGCACTGTGGTGAAGGCAATGCAACAGCAATTTATATCTCTGCATTAAGCAGTGTCAACAGTTCAGATCCTACTGTGCCAGGCCTAAGACATGCTCATAGGTGTCAAGAGAAAAGATACCTATTTCAAGGAGGCTGATTAACATGGAAACACTAAAAAAATCCATTAAAATCTCATGGGCAGAGGTACTACAGCTCTCATAGCAATCACGAGTAAAGGCTCATTTATTGTGGTTTTAATCCATGGTTTTAATCCAAGCATTTCGCTAGTTTTTACTGGTGGGGCCTCTGCTGCAAAGCTCAGAGATCACCTCCAGCTAAAGAGGGGTCTACCCACTACAAGCCATTGGTGACTTCATCCAAGGATATATGTGTGAGTGATCCCATCTTGAGCAAGCTCACCCTCACACAGGAGGGTAACCTGGCTTGTCCCCAGCTCTTGGATGCCCCAAATCCTGCTTACAGGTGCTCAAAACAAGAGAAGCTTGAGAGGAAAGAAGGCAGCTGGGTCCCAGAGCTACTTGCACCATCATCCATTTCTGCAGGATGCCTCTGGGGCTGTTAAACTAAAGGTATTCAAGATGAACCTCTGCTTGATGGGGATGGAAGTGCATCAGCCAAATTGATCAGGTTTGGCATCTTATTAGGTAAGTATGTCAAATTTTTTTTGGTAAATACAGGGAGGCATTCTGATATCCAGTGCTTTTGCTCAGGTGTCCAAATGGCTTGCCAGGATTTTGTCTGTACCACTCAAAGAGTAGGAGAAACAATAGATCTGAATTACTTCTTTGAACAAAACAGGAAGAGAAGTACAAAGATGACAAAAATCCTTTATACTGAAAAAAGTCTCTGCAACAAGAACCTCAAGGCTTTCAGTATATACCCACACAAATAACATGCACTGATCTCCCAGACAACTCAGTTCAGAAACTGTGAATGTAGCCATATCTTTTGTTTCCTAAAAAAAAAAATTGTCCCTTTTTTCCTCATCTGAAAGTGAGGAAGGTCTACAGAGATGTTAAATAGCTGCTCTTCTCTGCAGTCTAGAGCCAGGGGGAAAAGCACAAGGAAACAAAGCTGGTCCTATCTTGCTACTTGCAATGTACTTCCCCTCCAAATTAGCTTGCTTTATCCATCCTGCCAGACCCCCTGCAGCTCTTCCCATCTCATGTCACTTAGATGCCCTGAGTCAGAGGCTGTCAGACTTTTCTATCTACAGGTCAATATTAACTGTCTGAGTTATGGAGCCATTTAGCCCAGTGGCTCAAACTGCAAGGATATTCCAGCAAGGCTGCTCCAGCTGTCCTTGGAGATGAACTGAGAGCTCCTAGTGCCAGGACCTTTCCACCCTGCTCTCCACTCAGTGCTCAGCTGGGGCTGGGGTGCAGCAACTACCCCAGCAAATGACCATCTCTCACCTGGTAACATCTTAACAGATGAAAGATCCTACATTTACTCCCTCACCCATCAGATATGCCTTTAACATATATTGCTCCTACAACATATAGAGCAATATTGCCAGAACCAATCTCAAAATGACTGATAAATTTTGTAGGGAAGCAGCAAGTGGGAAAAGCATATATAGAACACCCATCCCCACCCTCTGTTTTCCTACACACATTCACCCCTTCAATCTCCTCCCAGAGCACTGTGTTAACCTGTGTGAAGCAATAAGGTTTTAACCAAGAGGGAGAAGAACTCCCTCAACTCCTTTTTGTTAATAATGACTTTATAGTACCCTTCACTGCACATTTTCATGTTACCAGGCAAGTAACAGACATCATCCCTCTCATACCCCCTAGTTAATACCAGGCTAACAACAGGAATTTTCTTTGCAGTCAACCCACCTGGAGCAAAACATTACCAGAATGGTGTCTTCCCCCCACCTAAGTGCTTTAACCTTGAGTACAAACATCATGGCAATAGAGCAAAAATAATTTTCTTCAGGGACAACAGCCAGCTGGGAGCTATCTCTCCAATCTGGGAGAGATAACCTGGCTTTTGCTTCTCCTGTTTCCCCTCACACTCCATCCAAATACAACTAACATCCCTCAGTGTCTTCTCAGTCCAGCTACTAGAAGATGACCTCTGTCTCTAGACTTAGCAGGGCCCACATCTGCTGCAGGTATGGGACTGTGCTGACTCAGTCTCTGCCTCTCTCACAGCCCAAAGGGGAGGAAAGATTCCAGGAGGAAAGATTTCCTTATTCCCAGGGATGAGGAAATACAGGCATTATTTGCAGACAGATGGAGGGATGTCCTGGTAAGATTAGTTTCTCCTGCATTTCATGACCTCCCAAGCAGTGTCCCTACCATCAGCTGGCAAAATCTGGTGGAATGGCATAGTTGCTCATCATAACCTTCAGATCAAAATATAGGATTAGTGCCTTTTCAGAGCAAGGGGAGCAGTAATAATTGCCTGCAGGCTCTCAAATCAAATATTCTCACTTCTTTCAGCAAGGCACCACAGCTGTCTACCCCTTCTGCCATTTGTGATCTTTTGGAGGACACAATCAATGATGTTCACAAGACTGCAGTCATGTCTTGCAGCGCCCTTGAGAAATGATTAACAGTCCCTTTCCATCTCAGCTTAAAGGGAAAACTGCAAAGCACAAAACAGCTTCATCAAACAGCTACTTCCAGATCTACCTAAGTCCTTCACCCAAAAGACCTTGCTAGTCTAAAATGTACAGTGTTATATTTATTTAACTGCTTCCAGCAGTGCAAAGCAGCCACTGAAGAGCAGGTCTTCATTCAACACACGGACAAATATTTGTCTCCTCTCCAGTAACACCACTGATGACCTAGCTTGTATGCTTAAAGGACAGAAGCAGCTGAAAACACTAGCTTTGACATACTGAGAGAGCCAGAGTGGGATTTGGCCCAGTACAGTACAAGTGAGCCTACCTGCTACAATGCTGGCCTTCTCAAAACACTTACTCCCTTCTCCCTGGAAGCTGCTTCTCTGGGCTTCCCCCATCTGCCTCTGCAACACTGGTGTTGCTCCTCAAGGCTTCAGGGTTAAGGGCAAAGTCCTTGCCAAGTTAGAAGTGGGCTTGAAACTCATGTCTGAGACAGCTTCCATACGTTCACTTCCTTTTTATTCAGGGAAGGAAACAATTCTCCTTAGCCATCTGTTAGTACCATGATATCCATCTGGAGGGGAAGAAAGGACACAAACCAGCTAAAAGAAAAATTCCCCAAGGAGATAAATGGGGGCTATTGGCTAAAAAACCCCACCAAAATAAATTCTGCAGTAGTCCAATTGTTTCTAGCTTAGGAAGAGGATCCTGCTGCACCCCCAGCAAACATTTCAAATAAGGCTGATGTGCTTTGCAGCCTACAAAATATTCTTGTTTTATTCTCTACGAAAGACACAGACCCTTCAAAACCTGAAGGTAAGCAGTTAATCCCTGGTGCTGGAAACTAGGTTTCACATAGAGGAACCTAATAAGCCATTTTTAACCTCTAATTCTTGAGCTTTGCACAGACAATGGACTTTCTCTCCTTTGAGTGCTTCCAAAATAGCCTGCCTTGGCCACCTGAGGGAGGGCAGAGAGAAAAGGCAGGGTGAAAGATGTACCCCAAACCAAGTTCTTAATTTTGAAACTATTATAGCAAATTATTTTCTTGCACTCTATCCCTTCCTTTCTAGTGGCAGTGTGGGAGAAGAGAATGTAAATGTTTTAGGAGAGGACTGCTGTTAAAAATTTAAACATTCCATGATTTCCCCCCTTTATCCCCACAGATCTAGATATTTTTGAATATGCAAGTTTTAAGCATTTGCTGATCAACAGATATCAAGCCTCGTGGAATTACCTCAACTCAAAAGTCACTAGTTCATTAACTAATTAAAAGCATAATAATGGTAACACAGCAATATCATAAGGAACCTCATCTTTTTGCAGACATCAAAGATTGCCAGTTTCATAGAAATAGTAAACAACAACATTTCTGAGGAATTTCTGAGGATGTGATTCATCTCTATCCCCTGCCATAATAACAAGAGAAAGATGCCCATGCTTATGATTAATTCTTCTAATTAAGAGCCCTGTGCAAATGGCATGTATTTCACACAAGGGATTTTGTCTAAACCAGGAACCAAGTTCAAGGATAAAATTCAATTGCACAGCTAGGAAAGCACAAATCACAGTGACACTCTTCCTTCTTTCAGGCAGGAGCCAATGAACCATTCCTGGACAACTCGTTACTGTCTGCCTCATTTGAGCCACTCATTACAAGGGCCTTCACCTCACAGCCCTGCAAGATGTCCTGCTTGCAAATAGAGACCTGAGCACTCTCAATGCTGCCTCCTAAAGACACCCAGTGAGGAGAGGCATCATCCTGGGGGGGCAAAGCCTGCTGGCACTGTGCATCAGCAGGATATACTCACTTCAGTTTTCCCTTATCACCCCTGCCTTCCCTGCAGAAGAGCCATGACTATTTAAACATGCACTGAAGCTCTAAGGAAGGGGATGTCAGTTAAATGCCCAGCGGGAAAGACGTTCAAAGAGAAAGTCAATGGAGCCTGAGCAATCAGTGTAAATCAAGACTTCAACCTTTCTGAGCCTCCTTCAGACTCTTGATCTATAAAAGAAGATGCTTAAACACTTACCACATTTCTGAAGAGTCAAGTGCACATGACCTGTCAATGCAAAAAATGTTTATTACTTGAAGTACCAATTGAAGTGTTTCAGTCTTATTGTCTGTGGACTGTTTTCCCTGTGAAAACCATTGAGCAGAACAGATGCCACTACAAATCTGTTTAATGTAGATATATGGATTCACTTTCAATGTGTACATCTCTAGTAGATAGACCCTTAGCTTGATGCAATATCCAAGTCCTAACTAATTTGTCACTAGTAATTAAGTCATAACCATAGCAGCCAGTACCCCAGCTTCTGGTGCATAAAACCAGTTTCTGTTTATTGACCAGCAGAGAGAAATCTGACTGCCAGGCAGCTGAATCAGATGGGAGCAGTTCCTTTCCAATGCAGCAAAGAAAACTTTCAAGGAAAATCATCCTCTATCCACTGCTCTCTGGGGTAACACAATTAGGCCATGACATACAGACAGGTCATTTAATACAATAGGAACAAATCCACTGATAGCATATCCCTTGCCTGAATGGAAGGCAGGCTGTGAAATTACCTCTGAAGAGGCAGACAGGCCTCTCTAACAGCAATCCTCTCCTCCCAAACCACACATCTTTAAAGGGCAGCCAGCTCCAGCCCAGTCACATTGAATTCTACTCTGTAACCCCAGCATCATTATATAATCTTCCCTGCTGCTTCCAGACACTGGTTCCAATCTGGCTCAGTATAGACTAGAACCATAGCATTGTGCTTACTGCATTTTATATTGGCAATCTATTTAATGGGACAGGGGAAAGGAAGAGATCTCAGAAGGTTTTCTGATACCTCCCAAAGCAAGCCAGAAGCTCCAGGAGCCATGGAGCCATTTCTGCAGAAGGCAGTCAGCATCTGCAGGGAGGCTGCAGTTATTTTAAGGCATTATTAAGAGTCTGCATTTTAGTGAACATTCAAATATTTTAAATTTATTAAAATTCTTCTAAATATATTTTAATACTTCCACACTTTCTCTATACTAGAACACAATAAAGACAGAAAAGTCCTTGCACTCCACATTTCTTCATACACCTTTCTCATCCCAAGGAAGCACCAAGCAAGCTCCTCCAATTCAGATAAGCCAGTTCAGCAAATCAAGGAGAATATTGCCATCACACCATCACACTCTCAGAAATGTACCAAATCAATTTCATTACAGCTAATAGAGCTCTTTTAAAACACATTTTTGAGAAATGCACAGCGACAAGTTCTTTCAGGTCAACACTTAGTAAAGGACAGTATAAACACCTTTCTCCTTGCCAGACCTGGTGTCTGTCCTGAGAACAGATCGCTGAGCTGCTCTCTAACATCGAAGACGTTCCCATGCAATTGTTTTTCACACACTCTTTGGTAACACTGGAGGTACTGAACTGGCAGGAGAATTGCATAATTCTTCTGGAAGCACAGCCTATAGGGAGCCTGAGTGGTACTACCAAATAGGTGGGGATTTTTTACTCACCCTTTTCAGAAGCAAAGATACTTCTTTTAGATCATCAGGCTTTTGGCCTATTTTGGCCATCTTTTCCCTTTAAGCAAGTCCAGAGAGCCCATTTCTGCTTACAGTGCAAAGCCATTCTGAAAAACCAGTTCCGCAGAAGCAATTCTGTCCCACTCCCACTACCCCAATAGCACCACGTGGAGATATTCAAGAAGCTATAGCAAGTCTGTGTCAAACAGGACAGACTTACTGAAGTTGCTTGCACTTGTTAGGAGCTTTCCCAAGGTGACACATTGCTGCTGACCTAGCAACGTTACTCCTCACCTCTCTGATCAGGAGAGCTGCTCTGCAGCATGCTGCACAGAGTGGGTTATCCAGCCCAGGTACAGGCTGTACCCCAGGGCCCCACACTGAGACTGCCAAGTTTTCCTTGCCTGCATTACAGAATCATTGGCAATATTACCCAATATCACTGGCCAAAACAACAGTGGTAAAGGCCTGGCCTTCTGTAACTTTTCATCTTCCAGCTGATGTTGTCCAGACTGCTGGAGCCTGAACTAGCCAAGTACCCCTTCTCAGCACAAAGTTGGGTCTGCAGTGGCAGCAATGGATGCCTGACATTCAGACTCCTATTAGAAGGAAAATGAGAACAACTAGCTAAACTCACCCTTGTAAAATTCTGCTCCTACAAAAGTAGACAATGTTGCTGTACTTGCATTTGACCATTAATAACTTGTGGGCAAAAGGCCATATGCCCAGTCAGATGGTAGTGCCCGTGACAACTTGTGCCACATGCCACCAGCCAGGCATACAAGCATTTCAGCATCCATCCTGTTTTTATCTGTCTGTGTAAAGAACTAGGTAGCAAGACAATAAACGAGTACATGCTACAAACGCCAGGAACATATTCCCTGATGAAAATACTCTTTTTTTCTGTAAAGAGAATGATTAAAAGTGTTACAGTGTATTTTCCAGTCAGAAGAGCAAAATACACAGAATAGTGGTTTAAGCAGGTGGTTGAGGATGTCATTTGGCATTGAAAACAATGTAACACAGGGAACCTCGCTTTACCCTGAATAAGGTGAGATGTAAGTCTGCAAAAGCAGAATTGAGAATGAAGAAGCACCATCAGCCCCAAGGAGCCCTGCTGTTCATCGCCCCAGCCAGTTAAGGAGTGTTTCAACACCCTTCAGCAGTTGGGCTGAGGTGGGAAAAGCTGAAGTCCAGCTCCCAGAGCTCAGCAAACACCCTGAGATTTACTCCAGTACAGCATGGCGAGGCAGTTAATCATTATGAGAAGTCATGTTGCTACGTGGTAACAGGTTTAATGATTAACATTTACACATCACTTAGAAGTTTTTTCTAACCTGTCTCTTGTCCTAGCAGCTTATTCTCAAATGGTACTTCTTCCCCCAAAATGAACATGCAGGAAGAAATGCACACCAAAACCAAGTTGGCATTTGAGGTAACTGAGGTAATCCATGAGAGGGGATTTCCCAATACATTCCCTCCAGCCACAAGCCAAATTTGTTTCCCCCAAGGTGTCCCAGCTCACTCAGGTTACATACAGTATGTGCCAAAGTGGTTTTAGGTGGCCAACTCATCACTGGTCATAGAAATTACAAGGGGTGGGGAGGTGGTCCAAGTATATTACCAATGCAAAATGTCATGGGGAATGGCCAGTTACAATAGGGGCCATCACAGGACAGAGTTTTAATTGTCTCTGGGGTAGTAACTGGAATCCAGTAGCAAATTCATTGAATTTGAATTCATTCATTGAATGTGTTGGCATACAATTAACATCCAAGCTGTCTTGGCTTCACTGGTATTCTCATCAGAGTTAATAACCAGAGGTTAGGAGTTCTGAATAATACTTTGTTTCAGCAGAGCTCAAGGCTTCATCTCAGCTCGCCATCAGGGGAATGGGGGAAAGAATGCTTTCTATCCCCAACTCTTCATCTCACTCATGCACAGAGGTTATAAACTCCGGGACAGAAGCTGTCTTTTCTGCTCACATTTGCACAGAAGAGCCTGCAGTCTGGATAGCCAAAGACATTGCAGATAAACAGGAATCACCCAGCAGTACAGGCCTTGTGTGGGGTCTTGGAGACGATCAAGACAAATAAGAGATCTCACATAACTCTTCCATGCAAATTGCTTGAAAAAAGGATGGCAAGGCAACTGGTAACTCCAAGCAGGCTTGTGGCAGGCCCTAATGGTTTATTACTCAACTAGTCTCCCTGTCTCACTCTGCCTTCACAGAAGGGCCCCAAACATGTCTCTCACATACAGAAAGAATCTGCTACAGAGACACACATCCAGCTATGAGTTGTGCACACCCTGGTACACAGAGTTACACCTAGGGCAGGGGAAAGGACTTTTCATAGAGAACAGCTTCTCTCCACACCTCTCCTTTTGCACCTGAACCCTCAGCACACTGCCAACCCTCACCCAGCTCCTGCCAAGCAGTTCCAGATAATGGCTGGAGTCACCCCCATCGCAACCCAGTGCAAATCTGATCTCTGCATGGCACAGATGCTGAGCCCACCCCAGGATAAGGAGCATCTAACTCAAATGGCTCCCAACTGACAGGCACTGATCAAAATGCATCTAAATTTACCCCTATCAGATATGGGACAGTGATATGGGAATTTATCTTGGGAAGAAAAATACTGAACAGAAAACTTAAACACTGATCTCAATGGAAATATTTTCCATTCAAACTCAACTCACCTACTCAAGACCAGAAAGATACAAATTGCCTCTAATGATTCAAAACAACCTTCTGGCAACATGCTTCATGGCTGTCCTTGCCACTGAGAGTGGTGAAGACCTCACTCTAAGCTCTGCACAGGGCCACCAAATTAAACACTGCAGTGGAAGATGTATTTCTAGCAGAATTATAAAAGCACTAACAGAAAGCTGGACAAGAAAACTGATGATGTATTGTGGATCTCAAAATCTGCTTAGTCTTTATCAATCTGTCACAAGACTTAGTTTAGCAATTTCCTGGATATTTAATAAATATCATGGGCAGCATTAGTCCTTAAGTTCTTAGATTCACTGGTACATGACCTAGGGAATCCAGATGGTCACCCTGCATTTCTGCTTTGTAACACTTGTACACAGCCTTCCATGGTGAACAGCACCACCCAGCTCCACCCAGCTCCACCACTTCCCTCCTGCCCCCACAAAAAAGTTTAGATCTTGGATTTTGCTGAAGCCAAGATGAAGGAACTGTGTAGAACTGAGTTTTCTGAACATGCAGCTGTCATGGGCTAGGAGGGGCCTGATTTTGTTCCAATCGGGGTCAGCTTTTTTGATTGACAAGCAATTTATCCAGTAGAAGACAAGCTGCGACTTTTGGCGAAATGCTTAAAAAGGCTGGGTGGGGGGGGAGGAGCGCTCTCTTCGTCGTTAGGGTGGCAGACTAAGGACGGAGGGCTGCCTGGGCCGGCTGGCCTCGGTGCCCCCCCACCCCGGGGCGGCTGCGGCGGGCCGGGCGGGCCGGGCCGGGCCCCAATGCTGCCGGAGCCGGGGCAGGCCGGGTCGGAGCTTTAGGAGCCGCTGTCTCGCGGAGAGGCGGACAGCATGGAGAGAGAGAGAGAGAGCTCGGACGGAGTGCCCCTTCGCCCTTGCTATTCTTTTCAAGCCGAAGAAACCAGCGCACGGCTTCTAAACGACTCAGTTTCCCGCCGCAGAGCCACGTGGGCAGCCCGACAGCCCGAAAAGTTTAACCTTTTGTTGTGAGCAGATGGATTTTCCTAAACATCATCTTTCTCCGGAAGAAGAACAGTTATAGCGAAGGAACTATGGAAAGACATGGCATGAAGCTACAGTCGGTAAGGGAAGAGTGAAAAGGACTTTAAGGCAAAAGGACAAGGAGTGGCCTAATTTTGGCTGGACATTTCTGGTAAACTATAAAGACTGAACTGGTTTTGTTTCCTGTAACATATAAATGCTTTTGGGGGGATGTAAGGTTCTAGTTAAAAGTGATATGAAGTTTTTTTTTTTTGCTCCTAAAGAAAGAGGAGATTTGTTTTTGGGTCTTGAGATGATTTTGGAAATAGAAAAAGAGAATCTTTGTGTCATACTAGAGGAGGCATCCTTAAACAGTACCCCAGTAAGCAAATATGGCCTATGTGCAGTGTTGAGAGAACTGCTAATGGGTATGGTATGTCTATATAGAACCCAGAGAGACTCCTTTCCTAAAAGAACTGATAAAAGGTTATTTTTAAAATGGTAAAACTGGCTGAAGTTGCAAGTCATGTCTTTTTATGTTGAGTGAAGAAAGGTAAAAAACTTAGAAAGAGAAAGAAAGATGTTTTAGAAGTTTCATTTGTTGTTGTTGTTGTCTTTTTTTTCCCTTTTCTTGTTGTTTTTGTGTGTATTAATAAACTATCTTTGTAATTTAAAGATGGGCCTGGTTTGCTTTATATTCTTCCAGTCAAATAAAATATAGAACGTGATTAAACCATCACAGCAGCCCACTGGCAGGAGCGAGTTCCTCTTGCACACTGGTGAACCGGAGAGCCTTACACGGCTCCTATGGTACAGAAGAATAAGAAGGGAATCCTCTCACACACCCAGTTCCCATCACCACTCTCCCCTCCTGCAGCTGCTGGTCCTGCCCAGCTGAGTGCCCCAAGTCCCTGCTCCTGCCTCCAGGCAATCTGTGGACAGACTGTGTGGGGCAGCTGGCACAGCTCAGGACATCACGAGCATCCTGTGCAGACCCTGCAATAATGCAGGCACAACGGGGTAGGGAGAGTTTTCTCACCTTTTCTTCAGCACTTGCAGTGGTGTTAATACCTGTTTATCCATTCTTGGCCATTCTTTATGATGTCTCTTAGGAGATATTGGGCAAAAGCAGAAGAAAAATACAGAGCATTCCAATCCCCTTTAAGCTCAATGCGACAATTTTAATCCTCTAACTAAAAGGAAAGAGGGGGAAAAATGAGATGGACTGTGACAGGTTGGAAGGACTAAATCCCCGTTAACTAGGGCACCAAGATTTAAAGGGCTCAGCTTTGCACACATCAAATGTCTCTCACAAGGTCCTCACAGGAGACTGTCCCCTCCAGTTCCTCAGTGCAGGTGGAGACCTGCTGCCCGAAGGACGCTGGTGGTGGGCAAGAGAACACTACTGCCATGACATTGCCATGCCATGACTGAGGCTGCCAAACCCATGGGGTGACAGAAGCACCCAGGTAGCCCTTTTGAGTCACAGATACAAGGAGTAGCAAAGGTACTAACCACACAGGGCAGTAGTGCACAATTAGCAGCTGAACAGCAGCGGAGAGAAGAATGTAAGCATAACCTGTATTTCACATTAGCCCTGCCACACACAATGATTTGTATCACCCCACCATGTTTCCTTTCAACTCCAACATATCTTTCCTGAAAGTGAGGCTTTGAGTCCAAGAAAATTAATGAGTAAATAATTTACAATGCATAATTTTTAATAATGCTGTAAGGAGAGTGATGCAGGGAGATGAGCAGATTTTTCCTATTAGTCTATGTGACTCAATCTGCATGCTGTGCTGTAAGGACAGTGTTTGCTTTCACTGTTAACCACCTCCTCACGGCTCGCCTAACATGTAGCATGAGATTGACGTCTGTTCAAGGACCTGACCTGAGCCAGCAGTCCAACTGCTCACTTAAAATCCTTTCACACTCAGCCAAAGGCAGCTTTTGATAGGTGCTTGGGCAGCTCCTCCAAGGCCAGACCTCACTTGACCTCATCTCATCATTGCCTGGCCTGACAGATTCACAGTTAAGCCTGATGGAACGCTGATTTCACAGCCCTTCTCAAAATTTCTTTTGGGCCGCCCAGCCAGTGTGGTCCAGTTTTCCCAGCACAGACTGGAAATGCCCCAAAATGTCCCACGGGGCCACTCAGCTAGCAGGCATGGCACAGCAATTCCAAGGCATGGCACAACCAGACTCAGACTACCCAAACACAAGGAGGATACAAACAGATGCCAAGTTCATTCAGATTTACTCCAACAGAATTTTTGGAAGGGTTACCTCACTGCGTCCTTTGGCTGCCAACCCAAGCTCAGTATAAACACCACCCTGCACCCCAGCAATGAGAGAAACACCCCTGTGCTCACCCCAGCCTGCCCCTGACAGGAGCCAGCTCTGCAAGTGAAGCACCAACAGGGATGTGGCAACTCAGCATCCCTAGGCCAGAGATAGGGTTATGCCCCTACCATCAGTGCTCCTGCCAGCCCCTCAGAGGCCACTGTGAGAGGTTGTTCCCTATCTTTAGGCATAAAACAGGTAGTCCAGCCACATGGAGACATTTCAGAAGGTTGAGAGACAAATATAGCCTACTCCATCAGTAATGTGGTGGCTGGTAATTCCTACCACACAACCAGATCTGAATAAATCTCACTAGAAGGTACAAAGAAGAAAAAAATCCACCAAAAATGACATGCATATTACAGCACCTGGGAAATACAGCATGATCACATGAACCAGGACCTGGCAGTGAATGGCTTGCACCATTCACAGTTTTTAACTCCAACACCTTACTACTATTTTTTACAATTTCTAAACACTACAGGGAACTACATAGGAAGCACACAATTGTTTCAATTCCATTGTGTGGATGTGATGGCTTCCATTTGCACTGCCACTGTATCCAGATTTCTGTACTCAGAGACAAACTGACCAGCTACCCAAGGAGCTGCACTGCTTCTTGCAGCTCTTAGACACTCTTCCTTCTTCATCATGCTTTTTACTGCATACTGGGTACCAAAAGGCAAAAAGTTACAGCATGGCATTACTGGACAGCATGGCATTACTGGACACGACATTCTCTGGCACCAAATACTTTGTTCAGGGCACTCAGCATGCAAGCAGATGGAAAACATCATTTTTCCAATTTTTGTCCTGCAGAAAGATTTTTTCAGAGAAATTCTGAAGACACTTTCATTGGTTAGAAGCACTTTTCCAGCCAAGCCCTAGCTGTGTCAGGGCAGTTATCCAAAACAATAAAGGCAAGAAAAATAGTCTTTTTTTTTCCTCACAGGCTCACAAAATGTCTGATACAGATTTCAGCACAGGTGCTTCCTCTCTCTGCTACTGTTAAACAAAGCCTCCTCAAAAAGATCACATTACAGCTTACAAGGTGAAAAATTTGTTAAGTGGGAGAATAGAAAACAAGAGTTTAAAGCAGATAATTTTCTGCTTTAGCCAAATATCACCAGTGACCACACTCTAACAGTCAGAAGTTAAGAGTACTGCCCCAGCCCAACCATGGCAGCCTTGAAGCCTGAACTGCAAAGCTAACCCTCCAGCTCCATCATGGCAGGACAACCAGCCAAGCATCATCTGAGCAGCCAGAACAGCTTCCCAGCCCAGGGGCAGGCACACGTGACAGCTTCATTCACATCCTGGGGATGCACAGGGACACCAACACGCTGTGAGACCTGCAGTGGCCCTGCAGAGGGAGCTGAGGCAGGTCTCTGCAGGGACAATGCCCCTGAAGGAGGTGAAAGAAAGCAGCACCAAAGGGAGCATGCAGCTGCCCATCAAAAACCTGGTCCCTACCAACACTGAGAAATTACCCATATGCTCAAAGCTCATCACAACAGGGGTAATTTCTCTGCAGAGATAGGGCCCAAGAGACCACTATATTCTTTTTTACTTTGTTTTTGAATTTGTTTTAAATGCATTGCCATATATCTCACTGTCTCCACAGCCCCAAGCACAACTGGGACATGGAAATCTGAAGCGGACAGTCCACCTCCAGTCCTTTATCACTTTTATTAGTTGCAAGAATATGTGCTTGTAAAGACATAGCAAAATACAGCAGCAGGTAACACATAGCCTTTTCTAACAAATCCTATTGTTCAGTGCATGGAGCAGCCTGTGCTGTGCCTTCAACACCTTCCTCTTGCAGCAGACCAGCCCTGACCTGCTACATTTCTGCTAATCCCGTTCCTTGTTCAGAGGGTATACAAAGGGAGAACTCAACCACATGTTTTGTTAAGGTTATCTCTCTCATCTCCAGCCCTCTACAAAACTTGCAAGCTAAGTTGCACAAAAGCCCTGTGAAGCAGATAAAATTTTCGTTTTAGACTTTGGGGAAACGGAGGGGTATGAAGGGCCTGTAAGGAAGATGAGTTCAGCTTGGTCAAAAAGGCAGCTCAACTCCCACTCTACGGCTCTCACTGGGGTTCAATCTTCATGTTAATGCAACAGTATGGGATGTGTTGTGGATCATGGCCTCTGTGCTGGACAGACAGAGCAGCTGACAGCTGACAGGACAACCCCAAAGGACAGGACAAGCCTACTGCAGGAGCTGGCAGATAGGGCTGGAGAGCGGCATACACAACCAGAAGAGGAAAGAGAAAGCAAGGTCCTGAGACTTGCACTGAGGTGACATAGAATAGGAACAACCAGCTGGCATTCTATGGGGAGCCAAGGAAGAGCAAGAGATCTCACGTTGCTGGGCTCTGCCCTGGGGCTTCCCCTGCAGAAGTGAGAAAATGCACAGGTGAGCTAGGGTCCCCCGCTGTCCCAGGTGCTTCATCCTCAGCACATTTGCCTCTGTTTGTTTCATTGCCCTTGTGCCCTGCATGTTTTTCTAATAGGAATAATTAAGTCAGTTTTCAGTGCTCCAAAATGGGCAGTCCCAGTCCAGTGCCACTGAAACAAGACATCTTCTCCCCTTGCCTTTTAAGGGACTCTCAACCTGCCTGCCTTGGGATGAAGTGTCTGGACCAAGTTTTCACCATGGCAAACAGCAACCTGAGATGCCTATCAAAGCTTTCTGTTTCTAGCAACACTGCTAAATTTTTAGCCTTTAAATCTTAAGACAGTTTTGTACATGCAAAGACAAATCTAACTGAGGAAGCAGCTGCATATTAAAGAATGCTTCAGCTCGCTAAAATTTGCAACTGCTTCACCCACTGATTTAATGAAAAGGCTCTAGTAAAATAAAACATGTTCAGGAACACTGCACTGGGCCTCCTCTCACTCCTGCACACTGTCCCAGGCTGCCCAGACCACCACATTCCCCAAGCCCCAGCTACCTCTCTGCAGCTACAGCATCATTTTGATTAACAATTAAGGCCAGTGCTGCCAACTGGATTTTATTAATATTACTATTGCAAATAATTTCTTTTATTTTTATTTTATTTTTAATGCATCACAAGGGCCCCTGGGACAAATTAAATATAAAATAATTTTCTGCCATTTAGGCAAACAGCAGCCATTCCCCCATTTTTAAAACATAAACACTGTAAATAAAATATTAAACCATTAAGCTGCCACTGAATCTTCCTCCTGCAGTAATACCCTTAGAGAAAAAGTTACCAAGTCATCCTTTCCCAGAGAGCTGGCACAGGCCCCATATGCCATAAGAGAGATGCCACAGAGATCCAAAAAAAAATCAGTGCTGCAGGGGTCTGGCCACAGCAGGAATGGCTCTCACAAAACCCCAAGCATTAAAGGCTGTGTCCCCCATCCTGATACAAACTGGGGAGAGCAGAGGCCATACAGGTGCTGGGAAGAGCCAGGCAGGTGCTGGATTTTGGCAGTGGAATGGGCCAGGCTGAACAGCACAGCCAAACCCACCAACTGGCAGGGGCACCTTCGCCTGCAAAACTGTTGGCACTGCAACCTGCAGCTTCTTTTCCATCTCATTTCCAACACCCCAGATATCTGCAGAGCCACAGGGAGCAGAGCTGCTTTGCAGGCTGGTAGGATGGAGAGATGAGGTTTCCTCCACTTTAACTTGAAAGGAAGATGTTTTAAGAAAACAAGAGCATTTCATGAGCTGTTGAACATGGCAGCTTCACCAGTCCACTCACTGTACCTTCCTGGCCTCAAGCTCCTGCTGCTGCAGCCATGGCAGTCTGGCTTACAGGCAGCATCACAGCCCTGGGGGACCACACAGCCTCCTGTGCTCTGTCCACATGTGTGCAAACTCAAACAGACACTCAGCATAAGAGCAGAAAGAAACCTAGAGCCATATGCCTGATCCTTGCCCCAAAAGGCAGGAGACTCAAGAGGGACCAACCTGCTATGAGTAAAATGGTAAGGAAGCTGCTGAAATGAACTGTGGCACCTCATTAAAAATTAGGCCTTTTCTCTCCATAGCACAGCAGGCCATGAAATTAGGCCTGGCAATATGCCAATGCAAGGAAATAGTGCTGATCTCCCTCTTGTGTTTGTTGGGGTTTTTTATTTATTTAGGATCCACCTCAGTTTCCGGAGTTACATGCCTGAGGCTACAAGACCTGCCTCCAGGCAGGCACACAGGCAGGAGCCTCATGGGACATAGGTCCCTGAAAAATGGTATCATTTAGCAAACCACAAAAGTTGCAGCTTATCCAAGTTGTGAGGAAAACAGCATCCTCTGAAAGCTGCACACAGAGGAAATGTGATAGAGGGAAGAGAATAAAATCCTTCATGAACACGCGGTGAACATCAGCCAGCACCTGCTCTGTGGGATTCAGATACCCAGGAGCCAAAGGCAACACAAAACAGAAGCAGCAGAATGTGCTGTTAACTAGGTGTTCCAGGATCTGAAGAGCATAAATCAAGGTGGTCTTACTTGGTGGCAAATACAAGCATGGCTAAAAGTGTGAGTTTGGCAATTCAGAGAAGCAGGCAGTCCAGCAGCCCAGCCACTGCCTATTTTCTGGCTAAACAAGATGTGGGAATTAAACAATTGACATCTTTCCTCGCCAACTTGTTTTTTGCCCACACACACCACCTGTTCTGAGCAAAGCATCCCAGTGGAGTCTCCTGCTTGCTGTCTCACCACAGGCAGGTGACACGCAGTTCAGAGATGTTTGCAGAGCATTTAGAAACCCTTTGCTCTAAGAAAAAAGGACGCCTTGATCTCATCTCCCCAGTGCTCATCCTAGATGGCTGAGCACAGAGGGAGGGAGCAGCCAGGAGGGCTGAGCCCAGGCAGCCTGAGCCAGCGTTACAATACAGGGCTCTCCCTGCCAAACGGGCTCCAGCCGGCTCACAGAGCACCTACACAGGTCACAAAAGCTGGCAGGATGAAGACAAGAGACAACATACCGGCTCCAAAGAGCAATTGACAAAGATAAGAGGCATCACACCTGCTCCAAAGAGCAACAGGGCATCAGCAGAACACAACTGAGAGCATTTAAATAACGATACTTTTGTCTCCAACTTCCAGGCATGTTGCTGCTTTCCTGCCACCCCAGAGAAGTCAGCAAGCTAGAGAATCCTGTGGGCAGCCTCACATCCTGCTTTTGACTAGGGAATAGGCGCAAATACACCCACCCTCAGCTCACAGTCAGCCAACAGAAAAATTTCTCTTTCAAAGCTGCCTACCAACCACCCCTCTCACTAGCAAGCTTTGCCCACACTGCAGCAATGGCCCTGCTCTCTCCCCTGGGACACAAGTGCGCTGGGCGAGCTTCCCATGCTGCAGTCTTTAGACAGGGAAGAACAGAGCCCTGGGCTCTGCTCATCAGTACCTTACTAAAGCAGATATGCAGCACATGGTGAACAATTAACCACCTGTACATAGCGCAGGAATGATGCCAAAGCCCTTCCAAAGACACATAGCACAGCCTCTGGCCTTTGGAAATTTCCTGGAGACAGGAGACAACCTTTTGCCTAGAAGAGACAGAAAAGAGTCCAGGGAAGAAGCTCAACTTCCAAAATCACACAAACCAACTGTCAGAGGTTTTAGGGCTCCTTCTAATCAATATGAAACTATGCTGTGCTCCAGAGAAAAAAATGCATTTCTAGGAGTGTGGTACTCACTTGTGTTTCTACCCTCTGTGGTAAGTAGAAGGAGAAGCATGCAGGGGCTTGTGTTACCAAGTGAGCCCTGCCATTTGCCAATATCTGAATTTTCATTTCAAGCCTCTGTAGAGCCTGTTTGTGAAGAGCCTGTTGCAGAGAGGCCACATGTCAAGATTTCTATATATAAAGCAGATATCTGTAGGACCACCATTAATGCATGAGCTGTTTCTGGGACATTGATCTCTGACAGCTCCATGCCCCAGCTTAAATATTCAAAGATTTCCCTGCTGACTCCAGGAATCAGACATCCAGATTTTAAGTTCAAAGTTGTGCTAATAAATATGAGGTCAACAAATAAAAAACAGTTTCAAGCTGAGATTTGCAACTGACTACAGTGTTTACCTGAGATGATTTTTATTCTTTGCATTAAGAGAGAATAAAGAAGAAAAACACAAGCTCAGAAAGCTCTTCAGTTTTTAAACTCATGCAATACACCTTCACTTGCCCAGCATTTGAAATGTCATGGCATAGATGCAAGAGCAGAACTCTGGGACTCACTCATCCAAAAGAAAGATTTTTTTCTTTTTCCCAGACAGAAAAGCAGCCAATTCTAGAAAACTGAAAAAATATTTTTCCAGAGACCCATAAGTCACATGAGTCAGATGAGCCCAAATCTGAACCCCAACACCATCACTCCAGCAGAGCAAAGGAAACCAGCAGCCAGACCAAAATGGGCAGCTGGTCTCAGTGGCTCTGCAGAAAGCCAAGGGCTAGAGAAGCACGCAGAGCACAGGCACACCGCCCCTTACACATGACCACCATCATACATTAAGTCAAATAATCTGACTGTGAGGGGAATGAACTCAGGGTTGAGGGCTCTGCGCTGCCAAAGGACAGCTGCTTCTCTGGACTGGTTATTTCTCCAGCAGAGCAGTAGAACTGGCAGCAGAACGTTCCTCTGCTGGCTGGCAGAGGGTGGTGGGCTGTGCTGAGGACCAAAGCTGGCCGCATGCTGAGGACCATCCACACAGCTACTGCTCCAGCCTGACCAGCCCTCAGGCTCACACACGCGCTTCAGACCACTAGATCAACTGCTCAGACCCTGCTAGATGCCACACCCTGAGGGACAGTGCTGTCCCCAGACCTCCACCAACCTTCCTGCCCCATGCCCACATGCAGTCGCTTCCCTGCTTCTGCCCCAGCAGCGCAGGCAGAGGCCAAGGCTGGGACAGCTCGTTGTGCACATCACTGCCAAGCCTGTTGGGCTCCCCACAGCCATGGCACTGCACAGTTACAGGAGTACACATACTGCATTTTACCACCTTGCCTCTCACAGCAACCCACCAAAGCCTTGGGAAACCTGCATGCATGAGGGAAAGCCCAAACACCACAAACCCCTCCTGTTTCCCTTCTCTACGCAAATACATTGTGGCAGGTCAGGATGTGAAATTTCCACCATGTCCCACTGCCAGGTGCAACAGGAGAGGGTCCTCCTTCATCTCAGCTGCTACTGAGAGCCCTGCTAGGAGGGCTGGCACATCCTGGGATCCCAGTTACAGAGGGACTTGAGAAGTAAAGGATGATTATTTTTCCTTCCTAAGGGATTTCAGGCATGGAGCAGAGCTGGAATGATTTACATGGTTTTGAGAGCAGGACTAGATCTGGAGTGGCTGCTGCACAGCGCTATCTTGTAAGGAGAGGCTTTGTGGTTAGCCATGAGCACATACTTCCCCCCCCAAAGAGCAGCAATATAACAACCTGTGGCACTGCCACAGCATCCTCCTCATGAGGATTTTAAGGTGCTTGGCAGATGATATGGATTCATGTAACCTCACAAGGCCTCTGAGAGGGAGTAAAGTAAATGCTAAAAAAAACCAGAAGGGATAGCGGGAGAACAGAGAAATAAAACTGCTAGAGCAGCATGTTCAAGCTCACACAAGAAATCAGAGGCTCAGGGGCAGCTTCCTCTGCCACTAAGGTGGAATCAAAAGAGCAGGAGTGCTCCAAATCCTCCGTTTGTTCAGCTCAGCCCTAGCCAGCCTAAGAGCATTTCCGAGTGCACCCAAAGGGCTACAGCAATATTAGCACTCGCACAGAGCTCCTCACCGTACACATTTTCACAGTCCTGCTCCACAGAGGGTTCAAAGCTGAGCAGCCTGAACTGCTGGCAGCCCCCAGCCCTAGTGAGCAGCAAATAACAGAAGCACTCTGCCCAAGAGCCTCAGCCTTGACTTTTGAGTTTCAGCAGCTGCAAGAAATGGCCAAGGGGCTCAGCTGAAGAGTTTCCACCCTGCTGCCTGAGGGTTGGGGCTGCTCTGACTGCATTTTCCAAACATTTACAGGGCTTCCCAAACACCTATACACACACTTCCCATCTCTGCTTTACAGGTGAAAAAAAGGCCAAAAACTCCCAGTGCCAGCCACGGAGGGAAGCGGGCAGCCCTGGCGCCGGGCCCCTGCTCTGACTCTGACCGGGCTGCTGCTTTTGTTCGCTTCCATGTGTGCGTAACCAGCTGACAAATGGATTCACAGCCAAAGAGTGACACACAGTGCAGTTCCCAAACTGCTCCAGCTGGATTACTCCTGGGAATGGTACTGCTGGGCCACTTCTTGCTCCAGGGGCTGATTTATTTTTTATGAAGCGATTGCCTAGAGTTGGGATGCTTTATTGATGTTATTATACAGGCTGAAGGGAGGACAAATCACCCCCACGGACAGAGCAGAAAGGTCCTCATCATCCTCAAGTCAGGAGCTCAATTTTATTCCCCTACTGAGCCCACAGATACCCGAGGTGGGCAGAGTGTGGGGCTTTCAACAATACTGAAGTAGCATATCAGGGCACTGCTACCACTCCTCGGGTTAGGAACTGAGCCCTCTTCCTGCCCAAACCCTGAGCCCGACTCAGACGGGTGCCTCTGGCTTGAAAGAGACAAAAGTCCCGAGTGGCGCCCAGGTGCCCTATCTGGCAGCCAAGCAGAGGGGGCCGAAGTTGGTAGCAGCTGTACAGTCACTCGCATTCCCCCGGCCCGGTGCTCGGAGCCCGGCTGGCCGGAGGAAGGGCTTGTGAGAGGTCACGGCTCTCAGCTGGTCCTGACGGGCAAGCACTGTGATCACATACACGCGTGTGTGCGTACAGATCTGTATGTGTGCACCGTCTGAACGCGAACCAGAAACCTCCCAGCTGTTTCACGCGCCTTTTTCCCCGGCCAAGGGCAGCCGCTCTCAGCCGGAGGAGCAGAGCCCGGGCTGAGAGCGGCGGAGACAACTCGCAAACACTTTACCCACGGCATTACTCTATTCCCCCGAGAGTGCCCACCCTGTTCCCCGATTGTAGCGGCTGCCATGGTGACAAGCACGAAATGCTAAAATAAACAGAAAGCAACCCGAAGGCAAAGCGCAGCGCTCCGCCGGCGCACCCCGCGCCCGCCGCGGCGGCTCCCTCCCCGAGCATCCTCCCGGCCGCGGCAGGACGGGATGCTGGCGGCGCCGCTCACTCACGATCAGGGGGATGGTCCTCTCCTCCCGGCGCAGCTCCAGCCTGCCGGCCGCCCTCTGCCCGCTCCGGGCGCCGCCGCTACCGCCTCCGGCGGACCTGCCGGCAGCCGCCGAGCGGGGCTTGTTGTCCTGCCATAAGTAGTAGAAAGTGCCCAGGATCCAGGCGACGGTCAGGATGGCGATGGCATTAGCCCTGATCCTCCTCATGCCGAGCGCCCCGGGGGAGCCTGGGAGCGCTGCCTCGACGGGCAGGGGCGGCTGCGGGAGGAAGAAGAAGAAGAGAGGAGAAGGCGGCGGCGGCGGCGCGGCTCCCCCGCCCCGCACCGCTCCGGCCCCGGCCCGCACCGCCCAGCCGCCGCCGCCGGGTCCTAACGCCTGGCCCGCTCCGCCGCAGGGGGCGGAGGGCTCCGCGCCTCCTCCTGCTCCTCCTCCTCCCGGCCTGGCCGGCGCGGGGAGCGGGGGCCGGCAGCCGACGGGGATGCGCTCGGCGCCGCAGCCGCAGCGGGCGCGGGGCGGCAGGGTCCCCGTGGCGGGGAGCGGTGACACGGGCTCAGCCCCAAGAGATGGCTGCTGGGACGCGGGCAGCACGGCAGCCTGCCCTCCTGCACCGCTGCCCCGGTGGGACTCGCGTCTGTGCCGCCTAGTGCTCCCCTGAGGCAGGCGGCCAGCGAATACACCGTGGCAGCCCATGGCACACGGGATCCAGGCACCCACTCCATGGAGATGAGCCCATCTCCCACCGAGGCTGTGGCGGCTGAGGGGAGCAAGGCTCTGGGGCTGACAGTGGGGCTGCCCAAGCACCCGCTCCCAGCGCTGCCACACGCAAGGCACACACTGGCACAAGGGCTGGGCGCCGGGGCCAGCGCCACAGCCTCGAGGCCTTTCAGGCCCTGCGGGAGGACAAGCATGGCAGTGGAGAGGCAACGATGATACAATTCCACATTACGGGGCACTGCTAAAGCTGTAGCAGAAAAAAGCTCACTGAATCCAGCCCTGCGGGCAGCTTGAACAACAGAGCATGCAGCTTGTTAAACCAAGTGACATTTAGGCACAGTGCAGCTGCTGTGCAACTACGGCTTTAAGGTTTGCAAGAGCAGGAGGAGGTACAGAGAAAACTTACAGGGAAAACAAATGTTTAGAAAACATAGGTGGTTCCAAGGCATCTGATAACGGGGCTAGATAGAAAATGTGGGTGCTTCCAAGGCACTCGATGAGGGGATAAGAGTATTTGTGTTACAGTATGGAAAATGTCATCAGGGCTTCTAAATAACTTTTTGCCCTACTTTCCTCCTCACCAAATTCCTCTAAGTGTAATTGCAACTTGCCCTGCTAAATTGCCCTTTGAGATATACCTGCACACTGCTTCTTTCCTGAAGTACAGCACAGTACAAAATTCATTCCTGAGACTCGTTCTGTGGGCACTCAGGGCAGAGTGTTGATTCCAGGACCACCACCTCCCACGGCTGCAGCAGGGCTCCACATCAATCTCCCTGCAAAGCACACTGCGTGCCTGATGTAGAAAATGTTAGAAAGCCTCTCACATCCTCCTAGGTACTTTTCCCAATTACCTGTCAACCATACACAGCTTCCCAGGCTGACTAGCGACGGTCAGGAAGTCAAGAGGAAGCTTGAGACATTTAAAGCAAAAGCAAAGTCTTCCAAGGGATCAACAAAAACATAATCAGTCTAAGCTGCCTGGTCAACATCCTGTGGAAGCTGGGCTCCCACTATTTTCAATCTCTTTCACAGTCTTACTGGAAAAAAAGCATCTGCTCTCCTGTGTGGGTTTGTATCCAGCAGCTGCCTGGGCTGCAGAGGCACATGAAGAGAGGCAGAGGAGCTATACCAAGGATTCAGAAAACAGGGAGAGAGGGAGTAAGATGTGCTCATATCCATGTGATAGCAGAGCCAGGCAGAGTGTCTTATCTTTCACCACTGTGCAGATTATATCAGACTATGCTTGATTCCTTCTTAGTCTTTTCTCACCTTTTGGTGGGATTCACTACAGCAATGGAGACTTCTGTGTGAAACAGGAGAAAATCCTCTGCCCTAGGACTTGAATCAAACAGACTGCCTTCTGCTTTTCCAAGCACACTGCTTCCTTTTTCCACTGCAGCCATTTATTTTCTTCCTGTGTTACCCCCACACCCCACTAGCACACCCTATAAACTGCCATGAAATCACCATTGCCTCTCAAGGGGTGGCATGTAGGGAAGCCTCAGAAAAGAGCAGTGCTCTGTAGACAAGCTTCAGCAGAGCCCCAGAGAGAAGCCAGGTCAAGAGATCTTTCCCCTGGGGGGCAGCTGTTTTTACTCCCCTCTCCCTGCAGGAATCAGCAGTAGAAAGCAATAGAAATCAGCAGTTTCTGCAGTCTGTTCTTGCAGAAACACATTCAGAGTGCTGGGTAGGGAAACTCTGCTCTAGCCCACAATCACAGTGAAGGGCACAGCAAAAGCTGTGCCACCACCTCTGCTGGTGGCAGAGCAGCTCACCATGCCAGCAGATCCAGTTCAGCACAGACAGACCAGATCTGCAGAGGTCCCTTATTTATGTCACCTAAGCTTTGGGGCCTATCTGAGCTGAAGAGTGTCAGGAGGTGCTGGTTGGGGAACAAGAGCTAGCTGACCTGAAGGAGACAGGACCTTCAGCACAGCTCCAGCAGAAAAAGCATGTACTTGCACAGCATCAAGCTTCCACATGCTTTGGAAGTGTCTCTGCAGCAATGTTTCATCTCCAGGGCCCACATACCTCACTGCAGGATTACTAGCTTGCAGGTCTGAGCTATTGGTACTGAAGGTCCCATTTTCTGCAGCCAGAACTTGCAATGATTTAATCTCTGACCACTGAGCTTTGCTCCAGGATCTCATCTTTCTTTTAAAAGACGACACACTTCTAACCTTACGTTCTACAGGGATCTCTGACAATATAAATTGTTCAGTTCAGATATAGCTATACTGTAAGCTGCAATGCTGCATGCAGATATTAGCACCAGCCCATCAGAGATAAGAATACCAGAAACAGTCTGGCATGGAGATCTCTACACCACACAACTAGCAATGTAGACATACCATGAATGTTAACAGTGTTAATATTCAGTGCTGATCTTCACAAAAGTATCAACTAATTCAATAAATGCCCTAAGAGAAGTGACCTGAGAAACATAATACAATGAAATAAACAAATCAAGATTATTCAAACTCCACAGCAGAATTATGGGATCTTATCACCACATTTGGTCTTTTTCAGTTCCATCATAGAGATGCTAAATCTTTTCTTATTTTGCGACAAACTTTGTACAGTGGAATAAGAGACCTTGTGACATCCCAGGCAGCTGCTTTTTTACCATAAACATAAACTAAGTATTTGGTGAATAATAAAGATACAAAACAAGAGGAGGAATATAACCAGCTACAAGGAGCATTTTGTGGTGGTTTGAGAACATTATTTTTTTTTTTGTAAACACCAAGGCCCTAACCAGCATCTCTTTAATGAAAAGAGATCTCCTAAGGTCATGAATATTAAAAGGTGCTCTTGAGAAGCCAGTTTTGTCTTTGGCTGACAGATTAAGTCACATAATCTAGGAGAAGAGACCTGGTGTTTCAAATTGCCCAGATAAAACTGAGATGATCATTATTGAAGGGGAAAAGACATTGTCTTCAGAAAAATGAAGTGTGGCTGCTTCATAGTTATGGCGAGACACAGTGCATGTTTTTGCAGTCATCTGACTTAAAACGTGGCTGAGCTTTCAACTATGAAACATCTGGAGAACACCAAAAAGTTTTTTCTTAGCACTCCTCTGATCTGAGAAGTCAGGTCTGCTATATTTGTGGCCTCCAGGCAAGGAAGTGCCATCTGAAACATGAACATAAGGTCTGTCTGGACTCTGGAGACTGTTTGGGTAAATTCATACAGAGTTTAGCTAAGAACATTTGAAGAAAATTAGCATCAGAGTTCAAGGGCTGAAGCAGGTCATGCTCCAGAGAGAAACAACAGTAGCATGTTATGATGATGAGGTGGGATGAGAAGACTCCCCCACAGCCAGCCAGAAGCTGAGCTCCACCTTGCATCTAGGGAAGAGCACTCCCGGTTCAGGGACTTTTCAGGGATTTTTCACAAAAGATCACTCGTCAGAGAGCTCCTCCTGCATGGGCAGGGCAGGGTGTAAGGGAGGTAAGACACCTTAGAATGGTTTTCTCTGAACTTGCTGCCACCCAGTGACTCCTTCCTCTGGCCCACCTCTAGGCTTGGACACTCACTCTCCCTGGTGAAGCTCCTGATCTTTTCCCAAACAGGGGCAGTGATCTGCTTCCAGGTCAGGAAGAGATTGGTAGGAATGGGTGAAAGCAATTGGGGGGAGAGGACTCACAGCTCATCCCTGATTTCAATTCAAGAAAAAAAAGAAGGGAAAATCTTTGTTTCAATGGGCAGAAAGAGCTGAAGTTCTTGCCCCGTAATGGATGAGAGGCACCTCAGTGTGACCATGACATCTCACCATGCTCTTCATCCAGATCCAGATCTCCCCCCATAAAACCTCTGAGACACGTTCACCCATACTGTAATGCCAAGTGTGTGCCATCATCCTCCACCATGCAGATGTTGAAAAGAAAAAGAAAAATGTTATCTTCATGACTCATCTACACTGACCAAATTTTTACACTGCCTGAAGTACTCTTCTTGTCTGAAAAAGCTTTCTTACACTGGTCAGATGGGTGTGCATGTGGGCTTCTGAAAATCTATATTGCTGTCATATATCACCCTCCACATCCCTGGCCTCAGACACCACTGGGAAACCACAAGGTGCACCAGGAGTCCAACAGCCTGACTTGATCGTGCTCTGCCTAGAGCTAGACACTGTTCAAGTAGTCTCCAGCCCTTTACTACTGCAGGCACCATAAAAAGGCCAGTCAGATAAATTACTCCCATAGGAGTGGCTCAATTTATCCTGAAGCCCAGTCAGAATAGGTACAGATGGTAGATGCCAATTAGATCTGCATTTAACAGAAGATAAGGTGTTTGGGGTGTCATATATGCTGACCAGGACAGAAATGTCTTCTGGGCCCTTGTTTCTGGCCAGCATGTAAACAAGTAAGGTGCTGGAGGGCAGCAACTCAGACCCAAGTTAAGGCAAATAGCACAGAGTTAACTGGGAACCAGGATTTCAGTTGCTTTAAATTGTACAATTAAACATTGTCATAAGTGCTGTTAAGGTCACTGTAATCTTAACATACTTTCATGAGCATGTTTCTTAAAGGAAAATGAGAGCATAGAGAAGACTTCACAATAAGCTGTAATTAACAGTTCCCTGTTGCACTTGTGCTCTTCAAGTATGAAGAGAAAAACATCTGCTAAAAGGCTAACAGTGCAAGAAGAATCTGCTTTGACAGTGTGTAAGAGCCAGGAAAGCCTTCAGAGTGTTTGGCTGGGATTCAGGATGGGAGATGGTGCCATTAATCCCCTCTAAGCCAGGGAACCTACCTGTCTGTCACCACAAGACAAGGTGAGCCTTAGTGAGAAGTGCAGTGATGGTAGAATCAGGCAGGAGTGATCAACAGCCCAGAAAAATGCTCAAAGTCCATATAACCTTTTAAAAGTGTAGAAACAGAATAAATATTTAAGTAGTAATAATTACATATTAGTAGAATTTATTAACTAGAAGATCCACATATAATCAACCTGATTCACTTTACGAGCCTGATACTAATTTTTGCTCTCCCTCCTAGCTACTTTTCTTATCTCCTTTTCTTACTCCAAGTCATTTGCTTCACTTCCTTGCTGCATCTTTTCTAGGACACAGATTTATTTCCCACCTTCATGGTAAAGCACGTAGCGCCTTTTCTGGTGCTCAGAATTAATTAACAATAAAAATCTTTTTTATTACGATCTGAGGACAATTTGCTCTCCTTTACTGGCATCCCATCACAGCCATGACTGTGACCTGAACTGCAATTTAATCCTCATAGAAATTCAAATCTTTTACAGCTCAGTGTAGCCACCAGGTTAGTGCTCGTAACAGTCCTCTTGGCTGCAAAGGAGAAGCAGTTTGAAATGCTCATCTGGCAAAATGATGAAACTCCTGTCTTCCACTACAGAGGAATTTCATGTGAAAACATAACAATCTGAGAAATAACCTGTGAAAAACATCCAACCCAGTTTCTCACACATCCCATAAAAGGAGCTTGCACCCTGCACAGCAGACTGGGTTTGAATAGAGTGCAAGGAAAAATGTTTAGGTTTCCTAAAAATCACAGTAATATATTTATTTTTGAAGCTCTATCACTGAAAATAGCTTGGATAATTAATGGAAAAGTTTCCAAAACATACCAGCCCTGGCACTAAGCATGAGAAACTCCAGGCTGAAGGGAGGCCAGAAATAGGAGCCATGGATCAGTCAACTCCAGAGGCACTGCAGTGCTGTTTCAGTGAGCCTGATGCCATAATCCACCTAGTGGGATCCAGGTCCATCTCCAGGTGGAACCTGGAATGTGTAAAAAAGCCAGGAAAGGGTTGGAGTTCACAGGACATGAGGCATCCCTGTAATGTAAGGAGCACCGTTCAGGCAGATCAATGTATTATTAAATATTTATAAGTTTCTACCATTTCCATCTGTGTTCTGTTGGAACATCTTTACTTCCAGGGAGGTGGGTGAAGCAGACATCGAGGATGGCTAGAGTATTTATTGAAATGACAGCCTCAGTGGAATTGTGACCATTAAGAATTGCTGACCTGCATCAGGCCAGCAAGCAGCTATGTCAGCCTGGAAGGCACCAGGAGCTTCACAGGGCAGCACACAGACAACTCTCACAGTATGACACCACTTCTGCCTGAAGAATAAGGCACACAGTCTGAGCCTGGCAGCATCCCTCTCTATAAACAGCAATCCAGATATTGCTAAGCTTCCACAAACATGCAGCTAAATTCTTTTGAAGCTCTTGCAGAAATGGAGCTGCTGTCCTTTTCATGACTTTAGAAAGTCCTTCTTTAAATATTCATATTTTAGGACAAATATTTTTATCCCCCCCTAAAGGTAAATGCTTTAGATGTGCTGAACAAAATGGCCTCCACCACTTTTGCAAAGAAGGGGGGATGGGAATTATGAAATTAAAAAATTTCACTATTTAAAAAATTACCCCTAATTTTTCCTCGTAATTATCTTCAGTACCTGAATGCATGGTTTGGCAATGAAGAGCTGTCACTGTGGAGCAGAGCAGCCAGAAAAAGGAGTGAGAAATGGCAGAAAATGCTTAAGCCACTGTGAATGGAAGTGGTACTCTCATTTGAAAACTTGCATGTCTGCAGAGACACTCAGCACATCACTGCAGCATTTTCAGATGCAGAGATACAGCATGCCATGCATTTACAGGCATGCACATGTGTTTCACACTTTTAGATTTGTTTCAGGTCTAACTCAAGTTTGCAGCAGATACCACTTTCTCAGATGCTGGCTGAAAAAAATATCTCCCACGGGAGCTAAGAACCATTGGAAGCCTAACCATTTCTGTTTGAAGGTCACAGCAACATTCAAGAAATGTGCCATATCTTCCAAATAAATAACTAATTCATTTACAAATGTGTCCACTGCAGCATACCTTTCCCACAGACAGAGGATGAAAAAGGCTCTGTGCAACAATTACAAGCACGTTGCTTAATGGCATACTGAAGTACACTTAAAGGTTATTTTACTGTAGAAAAATCTATATAGACAAAAATAACCGTATCAATAGGTGCAAGTTTTAAAGCCCCATGTACAGCACATGCAATCCCAGCCTGCCAACAGTTATCCTACCATGCATAAGTGTCATACTGGTCTTTCCTGCTTCATTGCCTGGCTTTGTTTCTGCTCCAAGCAGCCAGCTCAGCCAGGCAGGCTTTGTCCAAACTCCAGCACAGAGCAAGCTCGGACTCCACCACCATCACAGCACTTCATGGGCTCTTATGTGCTGTGTTCCTGCCTCAGCTGGGCAGCATCAGCCCCTGAACCTGGGTCTCCAGAGATGGGAGGCAGCTCTTCCCTACTTGGCAGCCCCAGGGGCAGCTGAGTGCAGCAGACACAGAGGGAAGGAGGCACCAGGTTCTCTTTATCATCATGTACAGGGAGGAGCTCAACAAGACAGACGTGACTCACAGGGATGTTTGGTCCCCAATAAGCTCTGAAGGATGAGTTTGCTTTGACGCCTTTCCAGCCCTCAGGAACTTCTGCAACCTCCCTAAGCAGGAAGAAACAAATGCTCCATCTTTCTATCTGCCTCTGCCTGCCTTATCCTTCTTCATGTTCTTCGTAGCACCTGGATCAAAAACAAAAAAAAAGCTTGGAATAATCCAAGTGAGAGTGTCATCAACAGTGAAGGAAGAGATGTGTTTTCTGCTTGCTGGCAGAAAACTAGCCTTAGATAGAAAACTTACATATCACAAGCTGAAGGCCCTCTGTGATGCAAGGAAAAAATCAAAGGTCTGAATCAGTAAAGCTGAGAATGTCAAATGGGAATCAGAATGAAAAATATCAGTTGGATCTGGAAATTAAAGTCCAGCATCACAGAGTCTCAGATGGAGGTGCAACAAGAAACTGCTCACCAGAGGAGTGATTTTGGAGAAAACTAGGAATTCCTCAGTCAGGTGCCCCATGTATTGCAAGGAAAATCCAGGAGGCTGTTCCTCTCCCAGGCAGACTCAGTACTGCATTGGCTGCTTCAGAACAAGTCTGCTGTAAAGAGGAAGGAGTCCAATTACGAAAGCGATGGTGAATCTGGGGTCTCGTAGGAGAAGAAAAATAATGACAGACCATCTGCTATCTGGGGTGCAACTAGCACCATATTCATCTAAATCTGAAGCTGTTTTAAATCATCTGCAACAGAAATTATTTGTGATGACATCAAACTGTTAGGTCATTGTCTATTCATCACGAGCTGGGGCTCACCCAAATTTCCATCCCTAGTTAGACCACCAGCCACTACAGTATAAATAACAAAACCTGTAATTCATTTTTGGCTCATATGCAGTTCTTTCACTAATAAAACATTGAAGTCAGTGACCTGGCATTGTCTTCCATGGACTGAACTGAGGCAGACTGTGCACATTCATTTTTTTTTGCCCTCAGACTGAGAAGTCAATAAATGAACTATAGCCAGTGCATTGAGATTTAGAAGGGTTTGATGGTACTTCTTATTTTATACCTCTGCTGAATTTGTAATTTCTTGACCTCAGCCCACGCATCATGCTTTGGATGTGGATTTATTGAAGTCAGGATTTCACAGCTTTGAGCGAGATTCAGAATATAGTTTATGGATGCAAGAGAGGTCAGAAATGAAGAACTGGGACACAAGACACACACCTTAAGAAAAGAACTTTTCTCCCGTCTCTGAAGACTGATCTGCTGTGGCTCTGAAAATCCTGTTCAGTTGTTTGGTCTCTTCAAAATGCCCCAATCTCAGTCTATTTCTGTTCCCCAACCCCCTCTATTCTGCTGCATTTGGGAATAATTTTTTCCAGCCCTTTTACACTGCTTCCAGCTGTGCTGCACTTGAGGTGCAATGCCCTACCACTACCTCACCTGCAGAAGCATGAGCTCAGCTACTGAGGCAGCACCCCTTTCCAAGGACTTGAGGTTTTACAAATGACAAGAACAGACATCCCCATGGGAGCTGCCTGAAGAGAGTGATACATTTCCTACATTCATTGTGTGTGTTCTGGGTCTCCTTGATATGAAAGTAACAGGGAACAGGAGCAACAGTTGAAATTGTGAGGTCTGCAATGATTGAAGTCAAGAGATCCACTCCCTGGTATTGCCTCTTACTCCTCTGCTCCTGCAGGCTCCCAGTGATGGCCCCACCTTCCACCTCAGTTCAGTGACACTCAAGTGCCCAATTCCCTAGCAGGCTCCTTTGTACCAGGTTGCTGTCTCTCAGCAGGAATCCAGGCTGCCAGCAGTGCATAAATGCACATAGCCCGGAGCCTGAGGTGGAGACACACAGATGTAATGCCTTTTATTCTCTTTTGTCAGAAAAATGTAATTTACTTACTACTACTATTCACTGTTAAAAGAGAGAGGAGCTTGCTGATACAAAAGTAATACTGCTTTAGTATACTGATAGCATTAAAACAATGCAGCATCAACAGAATGGACACAGCTGCTGGATTCAAGGTGTTTATAGCATGACATTGCCAGGGGAATGAGCTATAAATACATAACAGGCCCCTTGACAGCATCAGGTCACATTTCAGTTAGATAAACAAAAAGACTATCCAAAAGTCCACCTCCAATCAAAATAATAATTAACACTATGCAAGCGAGGTCTGAATTTCTGCCTATCATGACACAGATGCAACCAGAGGGTGCTCTCCAGATGGTCTGTACTAGCTTAGAGAATAGGTCCCTCGATGCTATAGTCAGTGAAGACCATTGACATTTAAGTACTTCACTGCTGAAGACACAGAGCCATGGTGTTCCTCAAGCCTGAACAAATGATCCCTGTTCATCTGTCTCCTTGCAACTAATGTCCATCTCCCCAGCTGGCTCAGCATCCAGCTACCTTGCAAGTGTCTTGTTCACACAGTGCAGCTGTTGATAGGCAGGCAGCTTCAGCAGGGGCAATAAGGACCACAAAAGCAGCTCTAATGCCTTTTTTGTCTCCTTCATGTCAGATCTGCAGAGCAGTGAGGTTAGCACGCATAGAATGAGTTTCTACTCCTCTGCCACACATTGAAATTGGGAAGTCTGGTTATGTGCTTCTGACAATGTTCCCCAACATCTTTTTATGTCACTATCACCACAGTCCACTGACAAATACAGGAAGGAGGGTGGAGAAGCCCCTTTCTTCCTTATCAAATCAGCACACCTAGAGCACGGAATCATTGGGGTTAAAACACGCAAAATAGCTTGTTACCACCAAACCTGCCTGAACACCAGCATTTCATCCACAGACTCACTAAGTTTACCATTACTCTCTGCATCCGCCATCCTTAAAAGAAACAAAGAGTCAGCTAGAACACAGAATACTTCAAAGTTCACTCTGCATAAAGACTTGGAAGTTCTTCCTTGTAAGACACTCTGTTAACTAACCAACAGGTCCTCTGTGCAGGAGCCTTTCTGAAGCAAACTGAAGTAGTATTGTATCATCATCAGGGACTTTCTCCTCCCTCATCAAACCCTCAATGCCATTTGGGAATTCGTGTTGGCAGAAACACGTGCAGTCACTTTAGCTGGCATTTTTCAGACAGGCAACTCATTGAGAGTCTACTCACTGCTGGGTATTTAGAGAGAGGAAGATGAAATTAAATCCTGCTGGCCATACAGCTCAGCCCCAGCAAAGCAGGCACTGCTCCATGTCTTGGTGATAGGAGGCTTGTTAAAAAAAATTCTGCCTAGCTCTCCTCAAACTACCACAGGAAATACCAGTCAGTTTTCACCCTGAAAACATGAAGTGTGAAAAACAAACTATCTGGGGAGAACCAAGCTCACACTACTGACTAGTAAGGTCAGTGAAACTGTCTTGAACTAACTAGACTTTGGCTTCAGTCCAGCATAGCAATTCCTACATGTCTATCCTTGCCCTCATGGATCATATGGGAGTATTTTTTTGTAGTGTGCCTAACACACAGCACCCCATGGCTTTTGGAATTCCCTTCAAGTTGATTGTATTTTTCAGGCTTTCCCCTTCATCTTTGTTCAGGATGCAAGTGAGAAAATCATGCTGGTTTTACTGGCATATATTTTCCATCTTGATTCCAGCACAATTTGTTTCTTTGTACAGCAGTTCCATTTAACTTCATGGAGTGGGGATGGTGGTGAAATCTCCTCAGCAAACTCTCAGGAATTTTATAGAAAAATAAGGCTTGTCAGATTACTGACTCCATTGTCTCTCCTAAGTGAAGTTCTGAGATTAAAAAAAAAAAAAAAAAAAGAGCACATACTTGGGAAGAGAAAGTTCATTTAGGTCTGGAGGTCTGTTTAGTAATTTTTCTCAAGGAAGCAGGGATTTTTAGAAAGCTACTAAGTTGCATTAAAAAAAGAAATCCTCATTTGGCTTCAGTGTCCTTTTCTGAAGCATTTGACTGGAAGTGCCAAGTGCGGTGTTAACAGAGTGTGAGGAGCGAAGGGGAGGGAACACGTGCCAAGGTCACCTCCTCAGCAGTAGCAATGGCGAGCTTCACAGCAGTGATATAAAACCTCCCTCTGATACAAGATACCAGTCACAGCTACTTTTTAAGAGCTATAAAAACAGAGCAGGCACATATTAATTACAGCAGTTCAGAGAGAAGCTCTGCGTGTCTGTCTTGGCAGCGGGTGACTGAAGGGCACATAGCACGTAGGGGAGCAGAACGTCCATGCACAGAGTTAGCTAAAATATTTTAATTTTTATCACCTCTGGGTTTGTCAGTGGGCAGCACAGATGGTTTGCAGCTGGGGAGCCAGTCAGTGTGCTGCAAAAAAAGCAATGTGACCTGTGTCATGAAGCAGTGCATACTGTAAGGAAGCTTCTCTTCATGACTAGCACAAATCTCTTTCATTGACATTTAAGTCCATAACCTCCTGTCCTAGCTAGACTAGAAAGCACACCACAAAAATCCCCCTCTTCTTCAGCACAACATGTTTCTTATTTACCTCTTTGTCCCTCCATTGTTTCCCCTGAACAAGACAAACGCAGTTCTTCTAAACTTTGCTCATAAGCCACATTTCCACACTGATGCTCCCTGCAGAGCACAGGACTCACCTTCCAGAGGGACAAGCTCTCAGCAAAAGTGGCAGCGATGAGGACAAGAACCCAGTCAGGCGTCCCTCTGTTCTGCTCCCTTGAAGGTTCGGGCAAGGCAGGCCAAGAGACAATCAAGGTTAGTAGCTGAGTGTCAACCCACTAGCTATGGCCATTTCTCCTCCTTGTCCCCTACTACAGCCCACCATGAGAACAGGCTTTTGCTGTGAACTCACTGCCTGGAAGCAGCTGGCAGTGAAACACGTCAAGCAAAAGGCTGGTGGCTAGCAGGAAGTCTTCCTGGTTTTAACTGGTGATTATTCCAATTGAGTGAAATACAGATAATCTACCTTTTTTATCTCTTATTTTTATCTACCTGTATTTACCTCACCTGCTGGCTTCTTTGTTCAAAATTGGAGCAGGCCTTACACACTCCAATATTTCACTATACACTGGAAACCTTGAAAGCAGCAGAACATAACTGGGGTATGAAGCCAATGGGGCCAGAGCCCAGTGACATTAAGAGTCCCACTGCCCACGTGCAAGGCAGGGAATAAAAGGGGTATTTGGGTATTCTTGAGGATCTAACATTCACCATCACCTATGGTGCACAGAAGATGCACTTGAAAGCAGTTTTCTCTCCCATAAACACCTTGTCAAGAAACAGGCAGTCTAGTCTGAAGTTTTCCAGAGCTCTGTAAGGATTTCTTAGGTTCCAATTTTACTGCTTGGACCGACTCTGCTTCTAGTGTGGAGAAAATATCTGTAAAATGGAGCTGGTCTTTAAGACATCAACACAGTACTTTGAGACATGCAGCTGAACAACATCTAGTCTTGCTACTCATATATCACAGGAGAACCACAGGGGGACAGAAGAGAGTATAAAGCTTTTAAAACATATGGAAAACATTATCTGAATAGCAAAAATATGACATAAAACTATATACACATACTTAGAGCTCAGATTTGAACTCTCCATAGCCCTTTCCAGATAAGTAGGGATAATGATTTTTTTATTCATAGTAAACTGAAAGGGAGTCCCACTCATATTTTTCACACGCCCCAGCAGTCAGACAGTCTCTCTGCTTTTATTTACGGCTAGAAGTCCTGGACAGAGTCATGGCACAGAGGAAAAAGGAAAAGCAACTGGCAGATCCCAGCTAATGCAAAGTACTGTCTGTCATTTTTCAAAGAACAATCAATTGGAAAGGACTTGTTAATCAATGTGAAACAGATACATTTCAGATCCCCACAGAGCATGATACAATGTGAAGCAGCTTCTTAGAGCAGCAGGGTTTTTTGTGAAGGGAGTTTGGACAGGCAGTTTTTCTCTTAAGCCTGCATTTCTGACAGCTGCCTGGTACCCTTTTCGCAGGCTTGTCACATTTGTGCCGAGATATATAAATGTCTTCTCCTTTTTTCCTTCTTAACCACTGCACAGTCTTTCACTTTTTTAAGAAAAGAAAGATAGAAGCAGTATTTCCTATCATCTCTAGACGAAACTGGAGTTTTTCCTGTACAAGCAAATGGCTTCTTGTTATCTGAAGGTGACATCTCTATTTTACAGTAAAAGCCTACATCCTCTTTTTTTTTCTGTTCTCTTTACTCCCCCCCATCTCAAAGCTGAACTTATCCAATAGCTTGCAAAGGAAAGTAATAAGAGAAAGATGGTTTTGCTTTGTTTCCTGGCGACCAACACCACTGAGAACCCAGGTAGCATCACACTGGCTAATTCAAGACAGAAACAAGTTCCATTACAGTTAAGTGGCAAGAGAGGATGCAGCACTAACCTTGGCCCAGAAAATCCTTGCCAGAGCTGCCCACTCTTCATGGTAGAATTCAGAGTGATAGAAGAATATGTTTTGATTAAGAGAAATTATGTTCCATGCATGTTTATTTGGCTTTGGGTTTTTTTTTCCCCTACTAAGCTTAACCATGTTGGCTCACTTGCATTACTTTCTTTACCTGTAAAAGCATTTAACAAAACCCCCTTGGTGCAGGGCTAATACAAGAGGGCTCATTGTGGCTCCTTTAATACATCCCAGAGAAAGCTGGATATATCTTTGCACTTAGCTCAAACTGCCTCTGCCTTTCTCCAGAACAATGTACCCCTCGGGGTGAGGAAAAGTCCTTATACCAATGGTATGGTATTACTTAGAAGAGAGAGAAAGTTCTTTGTAATGGCCCCTACTCCCAAAGAATATCAAAGGGGATGGCAGCTTGTGGAAATAAAGGTCTTACAGGTCTGGAGGAGATCAAGGAGCAGTGATGAGAACTGACTTTCTGGTTCAGACTAGAGGTGTCTCTAAATCCACAGAGAACATTTGCATGTGAAAAGACCCAGTTTTGCATGTGAAAAGAACCAGTTCCTCCAAGACATTCAGGCAGGGGGCCAAGGCAGTGAGGTACCTCTCAAGGCCAAGGCAGTGAGGTACTTCTCAAGGCCAAGGCAGTGAGGTACTTCTCAAGGCAACCACGTCCCCTTCACTGAAAAACTCCCACCAAAACCATGTTACAAACAGTGCAGAGTTCAGATACTCCCTAAGGAGCCAGAACAACAGAAATGCAACAGGACGAGAGCTTCCCATCCCTGCCATTACTGAATACGAAACAGAGAAAAATGCAAGCCCACAGGGATATGTTGTCTTCAGTCCTGTCAGTCACAAATGTGACAGCTGGGACCTTTAGAGGCTGTCAAAGGAGGAAAACCAAGGCTCTCCAAATGCCAAGACTGTCAGCAGCATAATTAACATGTCATGTATGGTCTGCTCAAAAGTGCAGCCCCTACTGTACCTCCAACACACAGTGCTGCCCAGTTGGTAAATCCTGTACTGTGCAATAATGTCTAAGTTACTGAAAAATCAAGAAAAAACACAAACTGTAATGTTTGAAAAACCAAAAATCAGCTTGTAGCCCATAGAGGAAGGGCTTCAAGGGCCATTGCTTCTCCCAGTCCAGAGGCGTGTCTCTGGAAATTTATACCCAGTTGTATTCTTACAGAAGAACATCTGTTTCACATGGGCAAAACACATGAAACAAAAGGATGGAAGCAAGTTCTGCAGGGAATTCATAAGCCAAGACAGGTCTGGGGATCTCAGCAGATGAGGTGTGCTCCCCACTAATTTGCAAGGACCACTTTGAGGCAGGTGGCACCAAGCACCAGATAAAAGGGAAAATTCCTCTCCCCCATCCATGCTTTGGATCCTTTGGACGAACTTAAAAATGTGAAGTGACAAGCAACAGAAAGAAAAATCCCATGGTGTGAAAGCCAGCCCAAACAGAGAGCATTGCCAATTCTCCCCCTGCACAGGCAAAATGGATGTGTGTGGTTAAGTGCAGGACTGTCCCAGTTAAGGTAAAATACTTGGGGCAACCTAAATAAAAGCTCAGGCTGAGAAAAATCTAAGGTTTCATTTGAACAAATGCAGATCTGTAGCCATGACTGACCAAAATGACCAGGCCAAGGACAGCACCTGAATCCACTATTCAAGCATATCTGAGCAAGCTCACTATCCCATTGCATGGAAGTACACTATTGCTGCCAGCATGGGCTCTTCCACAGCTGATCTCTGACACACAAATCAGGGAAGGCACTGGAAAGGGAAACTCAGAGGGTGAGATCCAGGACTGGGTAAGACACAAGGAAAGGAGAGAAAAAGCAAGCATGCAAGAAAGGAACAAAAGAACTTGAGAAGTGGTAAGTCTGGTAAAAGAGTAAATTTTTATAGAATGTCACAATTAGCAATGGAGACATACAAGGAAGTTTTATCTACAGACTGGTAGAAAATTTAAAATCATAATAAAATAAAGCCGATCTATTTCTGCATAATAAATATATTGCTTCCCCTCTTCTTTCAGATTGAATTAAAATTATGCAAGTTAAGGATATCTTACAAAGAATCTTAGTTTAGAAAATATTTTTGAATGAAGTTCTCCTTGCTAGTTTCTATTTCTGAACAAGTGATTTGGAAAAAAACCTCTTCAATGATACCACTGGCTCCTTAGAAATAGAGGACCTGCAGTCCAGTTCTTGTCTCCACATTACTTTCTTGTCTCACAAACAGAAAAGACGTGACCCTGTGGTCAGCCAATCGGTTCCATTAAAGAGTTTGATCAGGAGTTGCTATATCAGAACAAAGGAGAAAAAACAAAGCAGAACAAAGAGGTGAAATGGACACCTTGTACTCCTGATGACAGAAAAGGAGTTTCTGAGTCACGCAGAGAGCTCTCAACACCCCGATCAGATGGAGACAGGATATAGCACTATCTGAACACATGCTCAAAATGCTTTGGAGAGAAATAGTTATATCCAAACTGCTGCTGTAGGCAGGAAGGTCTTGCTGGGATTATAATCAGCTGTGTGAGTGAGCACAGAGACATACCACATTTGGCTAGATGACTTTTTGTTAAGACTTACCAGTGGTAGAGGGAAAAAGAAAATTGCGCTTATAATGAAAATTATCTCATTTGCAGCTCTGTGATAAGTAGTATTTATCATGAATCTTTGATTTCTTATGCTGCTATTGCAGCTCCTCTGGGATGGCATTAATGTAGCATTTCTGTCCATGGCTCCTACTTATCTCAAAGTCTCTGTTACAAACAGTGTTTTTACTCCTGGCCTGTGAAATTTCTTGAATTATCTGATAAGGGACTGTTTCAGCCACAATCACAGCAGGTCCAGGATTCTGCCCAAATGTTATAAAAAAATGTGGGTCAACTGTGCTATACACAGCAGCATGAAGATAAGGGTTTTACTGAAACTTCTTTACAGGGGCGTATAAAAGTTGAGTGAGCATAGTTTCATCAGTCAGTAGAAGCACACTCATCTCATGCAATCAAAATCATCAAGAGGGATTTTACAGAAAGGAGTGTGTATTTTTAAAAAGTTATCTTTAACTAAGATCTAGCAACAGACAAAGAACATGAATATTTAAGGAAGTTAGACAGCAGCACATCTTAAAAAACAACAATAATAATTAGCACACACCAGCTTATATTTTCAAAGCATTTTACAAAAACATTAATTCCTTAAGGCTCACAACACCTTTGTGAGATAGTTAAGTATTATTAGTCCCATTTTAGAGACAGAGAAACAGGCATGAAGAGAGTATAACCTGCTCACCACCACACATGTCAAGACCAGCTACAGAACATCAGATTTTCCATTTTTTGCCACGTGTGGTCAGATCTCTTAAAAGCTTCTGGTCCTTAATTTAAATTGTTTCCTCTCATCCCTTTTAAAACACCTGTCCTTATTTCTGATATGAAAAAGTACTCACCAAGTGCTATTCAAAGAATTACTGAATGGTTTGGGTTGGAAGGGACTCTAAATAATATCCCGTTCCAACATCCCTGCCATGGACTGGGACACCTTCCACTATACCAGGTTGCTCGTAGCTCCATCCAATCTGGCTTTGAACACTTCCAGGGATGAGGCATTCACAGCTTCTCTGGCAAGCTGTTCCAGTGCCTCACCACCCTTACAGTAAAGAATTTCTTCCCAATACCTAAACCTAGCCTCTTTCAGTTTAAATCCACTAACCCTTGTTCTACACACTCTTGTAAGAAGTCATAGGAGAGGTGCTCCAGCCTTCTGATAATCTCTGTAGCCCTCCTCTGGACTTTCTCTATTACATATTGTCCACAGAGCTGGACACAGTACTCCAGGTGGTCTCACAAGAGCAGAACAGAGGGGGAGAATCACCTCCCTTGACTTGCTGGTCATGCCTCTTTTGATGCAACCCATGATGCAGTTGGCCTTCTGGAAAAGTTTTCAACGCATTCCAGGAACCTCCTGAATTGCTTATGCCCTGCTGTGTTGCCTCTCCAACCAATATGGGGTGGCTGAAGTCCCCCATGAAGACTAGGCCTTGTGAACACCAGATTGCTCTTATCTCTATAGAGCTTCATCCACTCAGTCTTCCTGGTTGAGAGACCTGTAGAAGACCCCCTCTGTCACCTGTCCCTGCCCTCCCTTTAATCCTGACCCATAAGTTCTTGATGGACTCCTCATCCATCCCTAGGCTGAGCTCCATGCACTCCAACCAACCTTTGACAAAGAAGGTGACACCTCCTCCTCGCCTCCAGTGCCTGTTCTTCCTGAAGAGCCTGCATCCTTCCATTCCAACACTGCAGTCACAGGAGTTATGCCACCCCGTCTCTGTAACAGCCCTGCACGTGTGAGCACACTACTCATGATAAACAAGCAGAATTAGGAAAAACATTTTTTTAAATTCTGTTACTGGAAGCTGTTTAACAAAAGACTTGACATGGATATTTCCATACTGCCAGAGTGTCACTTCTCATCAGGCACCTGCCACCAGGAAACTTGCTGAGGCCTATCTGCAATGCTGGGACAGCTCAGAATCTGCAAAAAAAAATAGGGTTTCTTTGCTTCTTCCAGACAGAGAATCTGTCTCTGGCAGGGGGTCTTCTCTAGGAAAAACCCTTATGAGTACAACTCCACTGAAAACGAAGGAAGATTTTTATCAGGAAGACCCTCAAGGTAAAGCCAAGGGCACAAATGTACATCAGAAAATCTAGAAACTTTCATCTGTTGTGCTTTTGTTGCCTTTCTTTGGACTTACTCTATTATGAAAGATGGTCAGGAGGCATCAGACATCCTGGGGGCTAGAAAATGATTCTTCATAGTCACTTTGAGAAGACAAGTTCCCTTGTCATATCACTCTTGCACTGAACTAGTAAGTGACAGACTAGGAAAAAACTTCCAAACCACCTGAAAGTTCAAGTCAATGGATTTAACACTACAAACTGCTAAATTTAACTCTTAACTGGCAAATCTGGCAGATCTACTGCTGCCCTTTTTGCAAACCCAGGCCCCAGGTGTTAGTGGAGATATAGAAATCAAAATAGTCATTCCATCTTCAGTTACATATGTCCATTACACACAATCCAGAGTCCAGGAAGTTAGTTTCATGACAGCTTGATCTGAAGATCCTCCCCGTACTTTTGGATCAACTTCACATGGTTATGGTCCACTGACCATTGCTCTGGGAGGTGTTTGGGCTTCATGCTGTCCAAGAAATGCTGCCGCCAGCGTCTTTCCAGCTGCATAAGAGAGCGCAGGCCTCCTTTAGCACAACACTGCACCACCTTCAGTCCATGTGGCACGTAGCTCTCATTGCAGATCCTGCCAGGACACAAGCACAATTTATTTTCACACAAGCCCGTTGTCAGACTCCAGATCTGTCTCCAATGAACAGCAAGACACTGAAGATACTTTCAGCTGCAGAGTTTAATTACAGACAAAGGGTAAGCTAACCAAGAGGGAGAGTTTTAAGCTTTGCTTCAATGCCAGACTCTTTTCTGGAACACAGTTACACTGTGAAGCTGGTTTCTCTGAACTGAGAAAGTGTTCTTCTTTACAGCAACACTAAACAAAGCACTTAAGGTCCATTACAAGCTCCTCAGGAGACTGCAAATTTCTCAAGGCAAGAATTATATGACCCTTCAGAGTGCTGAGCCTGTCACTGAATTCTCTGTCTGGATGGGCTCTGAGTTACAACATCTGCACTTTACAAACAGTGAGCATAACAAGGAGAAAATACTCATTTCACACAGAGACTAGACACTTGTTAAGAAAAGATATTTGGGGAAGCTTTGAGAAAGTGAAGAAGAGAAGACTTCTAATATGACTGTTCTTCAGACTCTTCTCCTGATCTGTCCTTCAGAAGAAGTATAAAATGTTGGATGGGAAGATGGAGTGCAAGAACAGACGACTGGTGAGGAGGAAGGGAAAGAGGGAAAGAAACAAGAGCTGCAGTTCAGAAGCCAGTGGTGGGTTGAGGGGAGGTGGGTATAAACAAAAACAAAACCAGTAAGAAATGCAACATAAACTACTAAAACCTTACATCCAGCCTATATGGGCTGCTGTTGCTGTACCTGGTTTCCAGACCAGCTGCTGCCTGGAGCATCTCTGGAGTGACTGTGTCTGTGTTATAGAAGTCCTTGATGCTTTGCAGCAGCTCTGCCCTCCGGGGGTCAGGCAGGCTGTCTGCATTCAGCAGGGCTCGCGCCCCCGAGCGCACTTGCCTGCGCAGAGGGTCCTCCAGGAGACGCACGCCCTCCTCGGAGCCGATCGGAGCCCCAAATTCCTGGGCCAGCTGCTGCTTGAGGTGGTTGTCATAGTAATTGGAGATGGCATGGCAGGATGTGCAGAGTAGGAGCACGTCATGCGAGTTGTGGTCCTTCATCTGGATGGGGAAGTGTCTTCGGTATTCGTGGGGAACAACATTCTTCCTAGAGAAGACAAAACAGACAGCTCATTGCGTTTGTCTGGAGCTGCTGCTCCCCAGTTAATCCTCTTCGTGCCCCAGAAAGGGTCAGCTAAAACTAAAGTCCAGGTAAGCAAATATTACCAGGACACGTAGTACAGAAAGTGATTATTTTTATTCTTTTCATTTGTAGTTCTCTCTCCAGATTTTCTGCATTTCTCTTTTTTCCTTTCCAAAAATTCATCACTTTCAATTAAAGATTCATACTGTAAAAAAAAAAAAATCAAGTAATACACTGAGAAGTACACTTCTCAACTAATCAGTAGCAGACAAAAAGACAAAGAGAAAAATCTTATTCTATTTGACCTGATGAGCTTTAGGCTCATCCAAACCTTTCAAAAATAAAGGATTAAGTAGTGGAAGGAATAGTACAACTCTTTTCGGAAGGGGATGCCACCCACGCAGTGTGTCAGCACACTGTCCCTCAAACTGCAGCACATACATGTTCCACATGCTTTGATCTCTCCTAGGATCAATATCTCCTGCCTCTCTAAGAGGAAAGGCTGGTCTCTTCAGTGTCTCATACAGCCAAACAACTGCAAAGCACCCAAACAGTGTCTCATCCAGGACATCAGCAAGCACAGTGTTTCAGGCCACTAACCAAGCTTCTGAATGCCAAACTTGATGCAGACCTCAGTCATATTTTAGAAGGTGCATTTTTCTCCTACCCTCTAAACAACTCACCGGATATAGGACTCTCGCTTGCCACATACAACACAGAGGTTTTCCTTGACTGTCAGATAATAATCAACTTGAGACTCGGGACGTCCTGAAGGCTCAAACCGCAGCTTCACAACAAAAGGGTCTGTGCTAACTAGCTCTAAAAGGATAAAGGCAAAGAGAAAATATTCAAGACAATTTGTATTGGAAAGCTAAAATAATGATGATGCTACAACGTAAGAGTCATGCTAGTGAATCCCCAGCAGTACTTCCAATAAGAAAGGATACAAAAATGTTCATGCTCCATTATGAAGAAGAGGAAAAAGAGAGAGAAGAGAGAGGAGAGAGAGGAGGGAGAGGAGGGAGAGGAGGGAGAGGAGGGAGAGAAAGAGAGAGAAAGAGAGAGGAAGAGAGAGGAAGAGAAAGGAAGAGAGAGGAAGAAAGGAAGAGAGGAAGAGAGGAAGAGAGGAAGAGAGGAAGAGAGAGGAAGAGAGAGGAAGAGAGAGGAAGAGAGAGGAAGAGAGAGGAAGAGAGAGAAAGAAAGAGAAAGAGAAAGAGAGAGGAAGAGAGAGGAAGAGAGAGGAAGAGAGGAAGAGAGGAAGAGAGGAAGAGAGAGAGGAAGAGAGGAAGAGAGAGGAAAAGAGAGGAAAAGAGAGGAAAAGAGAGGAAAAGAGAAGAGAGAGAAGAGAGAGAAAGAGAGAGAAAGAGAGAAAGAGAGAAAGAGAGAAAGAGAGAGGAAGAGAGAGGAAGAGAGAAGAGAGAGAAGAGAGAGAAGAGAGAGAAGAGAGAGAAGAGAGAGAAGAGAGAGAAGAGAGAGAAGAGAGAGAAGAGAGAGAAGAGAGAGAAGAGAGAGAAGAGAGAGAGGAGAGAGAGGAGAGAGAGCTGCATTTCAAATACCAGCAAGAAAACTGGTATGCCTACCTCCAATCCCCTTGTCCAAATACCACTGAGCCTTCTTGCGATCACAAGTGCACAGGGGCTGTCCATCTGGTGCATGCAGGAAGCAGTTGTCATACAGCGGAGATTTTCTATGAAACAAGAGCAGTATTACAGCAGCTATAATAGCATGCAAAAAACCCCAGAGCTTTCTCTAGCCCTGTGTGCCACACTGCAGTTCAGGCAGCTTCCTGCGAATCACAGAAGTACCCCTAAACACAAACTTGAGGCTGCTGAGACTCCACAGGCTGCTGCTCAGGGAAGCAGCACATCTGAAATTTTTTTCCAGGGTTCACCAACTGACTCTAAGGTATCTTTGCTCTCCTGCTGCCAACAGAATTGTAACTTTTGAATCCAAATTTTCAAGAGATGCCATCAATGAAGACAGCATTTAAAAAAATTTGAATTAGAAAACAGAAGAGAATTGAAGTCACAAAGGATTATGAGTAATAGTAAACTCAAAGAGAGCATCAACTTACAGGCAAGGCAGTTTCAAGGATTAGCTGCCTAAGCCTAGATTTTAATGTTTTATTATGAAAATTTTTCTAAAATTTAGTGTGAATAGCAATTACTCTATTCACCCAAGAGAAATGGTCCAAAAACACTCTTGCAGCACTGGGAACTTGAACACATGTGTTCAAGAGAACAATGAAGCTGAGCTGATGCCCTCAAACACAGGCCCCAACCTTTGGCAGTGACAAGAAGTCCTGCTTGAGCAGTCTCTGGTGGTTTGTAGCAGTGGAAGGGCTCTGTTTTGCAGAAGACATCTCCTTACTCTGTCAACCTCCTTCAAACAAAACTGAAGCTTGGAGCAGGCTGGGCTCAGAGAGGACCTGGGAGGAACTGGACAGACATGTCACAATACGCTGCAAAACAGTTTCCTTTCCTCTCTACAGTGAGATTGTACAAATTAGTACTCAGCAGAGCTCTACCAGCTGAAAAGGTTGATTTGCAGGCTATGTAATCTGACAAAATTATTTCTTCTGAGGTCTGTGAGGGAAAAATCCCAACAAAAGATAAAGGAGGTCTCCTTCCACTGAGCATCAGCAGTTCAACTCAGTCACCATGATAATTTCAGTACTTCCCGACTCTAAATGAATAAACATTAAAACTAAACAGACTTAAACACAAAGGAAGAGTGAAAAAGGACTTTTGAAACCACACCCAGATCAGAGCCACATTGCTGTAAATACTGTAAAAAGCAGTGAGCCTACAGATCTCTCAGAAAGTCAAGCACAGTTCAAAACAAAAAAATGAATAAACATATACAGGGAGATCTTAATTTATTTTGGAATGTAATTTTGTTTAAACTTTAATCTCCTATGAGATGCAGTCCTCCTGTTTTGTATTACACAACCTCCAAATAAAAAATTATTTTAAAAAAAGAGGGACTTGTTCTGTAAAACACAATACTGTTAATCACTGCTAATGAAATCAATACTATTGACTACACTAAAATTTCTCCATTGCAAATTCAATAAACTTAAAAAGAAGAAAATAAATACAAAAATGTATTTCTTTCCCAATTATAATTACATATAATTTTATTTATGTCCAGTGATAAATTTTATTAGATTATATCCTAACAAAACCAAACATACAGATACTCCACATCTTCTACTGCATTGAGCTTAAAGCAGCTTTTCCAACTTGTTTTTAATTTAAAAACAACTGAACTCTTGCTAGCAAAAGCCCATAAGAATTTAAGATTCTCTCCAAAAAATCGCCTGCAAGGATGTCAGTCCTGAATCCAGCAACAGCTGCCTCTGCAAGGCCAAAGCAGCACTATTCTCTCCTCTTGCCCCCTGGCCAACACAGAAGGGCAGTGCTTTGCTGCTACCACAGGCTGTTCCTTCCTGTGCCCTCTGGCAGCTCACATAACATGTCTTAGCCCTGATAACCTCAGCTTCGAGCCCTGCCATCTCTGTGGCCATGGCAACATGGGACAGCAAAGGACAAACAACAGTCCACGAAGCAGATCCTGATGAAAGGATAAGCTCTGTGCAGTTGTCACCTTTTCCTTGGAGAAGACAGGGCACAGCTGTCTGGGCAGCAGAACCACAGAATCATAGAATATACAGAATAGAATATGCTGAGTTGGAAGGGACCCACTCATCAAGTCCAACTCCTGGCCCTGCTCAGGACACCTTGGACATCCAAGAATAACACCTGGAAAGCCAACTGCCTCCTAGGACTATGCTTTCTGGCTAATGGCTCCACAGGGGAAGGAAGGAAGGGCAAAACTTAAAGCCAACACCTCAACTTGCTCATGATCTAAGTAGAGATCTAAGTGCTGGCCCTGCTTTTTTCAGGGTTTTCCTTAATCAGTGCAAAGAGTAAGATGTGCTCATATACTGACCGTGCAGAATATCCCACACCCAGAGGCTTTCTCTTCTGCCTCCGTGGATCTCTCATCTGCTGATTGCCAGGGGGCTGGCCGTTCACCCAGGATTTCCGATTCTTTGTTTTCTGCGGGGAACGCCCCTCTCCGCTCTTCTCCTCTCCTGTGCTGCCACTCTTTCTTCCTCTAAATGGGATATCCACCAAGCCCTGGCATTTACCCCGTGCTTTCTCCCAAGCAGTGACACAGTTTTCACCTTCAGATGTAGCAGGGAGGCTGGTAAATCCCAGCAAATGGAAAAACAGAGCCACTGAGACCTGGGCATCCCTAGCAGCATAGAGAACCTGCAGAAAAGCACAGAAGTTAAGATACTGACAAACAGCAAATACTCCCAACATTATCAGTCTTTAGCACAAGGTACACTGAAACCAGAAGCTGGATTCATTTCCTTTAGAAGTTCACATGAAGTTTTGCCAGGTGAGTGGCACTTTCATAACATCACCACATCTCACTACCCTGGGGTAGTGCTCCCAGGAACTGCAAGGGACTGAAAACACATTTAAGTTAGACACCCTCCAACCCCACAATCCCTCATAAAAAGTTCCCTTTTGGCACACTGGCTAAGAGCATTCAGCATGTTTTTTTTGTCCTGTCACTCCCTCTGCTGGTCATTGCTTCTGCAAGCATTTGCAGATTTGCAGCTTGACTAAAGAAACTGGGCAGTCAGGGAAAACCAACAGTGCTCTAAAGAAAGTGAACAAGATTTCCAGTGTCTCTCTAATATTGCACCGACTGCTACAGACTGAAGAAAAAAATAAAAAGGTGAGGTTTTGGAAACACTTCTTCAAAGGATCTTGCCTCACATATCTTTCAGGACTAAAGGAAAATAAGGGTAAAGAAACCAGGGAGAACAGCACAAAATTATCTTCATGGAAAAGGAAGGAAATGTAGGCAGTGAGTCTGAAATTAACTTTAGGCCCTGTCACAAGGTTTTGAGGTATAATCTGAATAGGCTTCGATTTCCTGTTGTAAGCCTCTTTTTCAACTAAGAAGGTTACTTTTCCTCCCAAGACAGTAAATTGAAGTGGAGAACACACCTGGTCTTGTGTCAGCTCCTCTGCTTCCCAGTTGCTGCAACGCACTTGAGGGGATTTGTCGAGTGGGAAGTTCAGGACTTTTTCAGCTAAAGATTTAAGGCTAAGGCAGTTGTGAAATAGATCCTTCCTTCAGTTCGACAAAGAAAGTGAAACAAACATATTAAAAATGAAATTATACACTCATGCAAATTCTGATGGCCTCATACAGCCTGAACCTTCCAGAACACAATGCACATGATGTATGACTCAAACAGCACACAGCTGCCTGTCATCTTTACAGACCCTCTCCCTCCCCTCTACTGAAATGTCCTGTCTAGATTTAGTAATTATACTGTGTTTGCAGTATGCAAAGCAGGCAAGGCTGGGAGTTAGTAACATTTAAGGCTGAAATGCTTGGCTCTGAACTACTCACTTCTGAACTAAAGAGGTCCACCATACAGTGATGGACCACTTGTCCGACAGATTTATGAGAAGTCCAAGAACCAGGAATGACTCAGAAGAATCCTGGCCACTAGAGACAAGAAGTCCACCCTCAGTGCTGAAAAGGCACCAACAGGTCAGCAAACCTATGGCCCAGATCACTAACATTACACCCAGGCACACATATAACTGTACATGAAGAATATTTGCAAGTAAAACATCTCTTTTTAGGAAGAGTGAAAGATAAGAAAATGGCATCACAAGTGTAACCTTCCTGTAGAAGAACTGTTATTAAAAGAGAAAGTTGGAACTGGTTTATTTAGTATTTTTCCAAGAAATCTTGAAATTCAACAGTTCCTTTTATGTGCCCTGGGCACATTTAACTCACACTGCTAGGTAGTGTATTCAAACATCTGCTGACACAGTGCTCACTCTCACTGCATTACATCACTCTGCCTGGACTTCTGAAAAGCTGAAGAATGATACACAGAGAAGTCCACAAAGGTATCAGTCTGTAAGAGAAGACTAATGGACACAATTAGCAAATGAAATCCTCACGAAGATTTCATTCCCATTAAGAGCACAGAATAGAAGCATGACACTGACACGTTCTTGGGCAATAGCTATCAATGCCTATTCTCTAAAGACATCCTAAGAATTCTAGGCATACCAGCCCGGTATCATTCAGCTTATGCAAATCACCAACTCAAATGATGCCTCAAACGGACCCACCCCTGCCTCAGGCACTTACCGCTGTCTCATGGCTAAATACCGGAGATCCATGCTGCCTTTGACAGGAAGACCATAATCATGAAGCAATTTGCAAGCATCTTCCCAGCATCCTACCCCAACTTTCAACACAGCACTATCTGCCATGATGTCCAACAGGGTCTTTGGAAGAGTCTGGCCACTGGCAGCAAGCCTGGGCAAGCGAACAAGAATGCAGAGGCCACTGGAAGAAGCCATCTGTAACAGGGATACAGGACTTGCTTTTCCCTCCACAGATACCTGTAATGAAGTAAAATATGAAAGACTAGGTTACCGTACTATTAGTAATACTGAGGCTGAAGCAAAATACAAAAAGGCCACTGAAAGCAGGAAATACTTATCGGTTTACAGAGTCAAGTATTGTTACACGTCTCTAAAAATTCACTGCAAGTTATGTGGTCTTTTTCACAGTATTACTGTCCCCAAGCTACTTCTTGCCACGTTCCCACATGAGAATCCTTCCGCCTTTCACCCTTCCCCTTCATAGCTGAGCTGGTGGAAGAAATCAGAAGCATCAGCACAAAGCCACCCACTATATAAATGTTTATGGCAAATACATTGTTTAGCTCTGGCTTACACTAATGACTGTGGGGTGAATAAATTTCCAGTCAAAGCAACGGCAAAGGCAGGCTTTATAAATTACTTTAAGGCTGTTTGAGATATCACACATGCAAACGTACAAGCAGAAGAGGAACTTTGTTTTCTGGTTGTCCCGGTGAGTTTTATCTATGTATCAGCATTACCCTCCTTTTTGGATTTAACATTCTAAGATTGTTTCTTAAATATGTAGCTGGATTTAAAATAGTGTAAGCCCAACCTACTTCTAGTAAATCACCTTTAAAGAGATATTACACAAAACACATTGTGCTATATTTAGCCATACAACTGTTACTATATTTAGTGAAGTCGATTTATCACAGGAACTCAGTAAACAAACACATCTGCGGAATTAAAAACTTAGCATGTTTAAACGTAAGAAGAATCAAAATTAGCAGCTACTTCACTGCCATCATGACAGATGCAGTTTCAGTAGTCAGCCCTGTGGTATCTGTTGAAGCAAAGGAACTGCTCCACCTTCAATGATTTCCCCATGCAATTTGCAATCTAAAGGAAGGAGAGGGGCTTCTTAATCACTCACCCACTCACAATCAATTCCAAGAACCGGCCACTTCTCCAGCTCCTTCTTCAGCAATGGTTCAACACGATCCCACTCCTCCTGCTCTGAAACTATCATTATGTCTGCACCAAGGGTCCTCTCTATCCAGAAAAAGGTGGGAGATTTGAAGAAGGAAACCACCTTCTTATCCTCTGCCTTAATGAGTTTCTCATCTCCTGACTTTACTGCTGCTTCCTCTTGCTGACTACTACAGCGTGTTTTCCCTTTCCGACGCTGGGTCGCTTTCCACAAAACCAGGCCCCCCAGTGCAACGCCCAGCAGGGTCGCCAAAGTAATCGTCACGGCTGTTTGCTTGGCCATTTTTTATTGCCCTTTCTCTCCCTTCACCTCACCCTCTCAAAACGGCATTGTGGGATTTCATCATGGCCTGCAGAGAAAAATAAGAGAAGAAATTAAAGACAACTTAATGAAATGTGTTTAGAGATATTAAACACATGCAATGCTATCATAACATGGTTCTAGCCACAACTTGTGATCCTGATAGAAAAAAGGTCTGGGTCCCACTTTGATGGCCTGGGGGCCTGGGGACAGACTGCTGCAGTGATGGACTGGGCAGGAAGAGGAGACTGAATGCTGCTGTTGATCACACTACTAAAAACTTTAAAGGGAACCCATTAAATTAAACCGGTGCAACTCGGTGCTTCCACAAACTGCTATTCCAAAAATAAACTAGTCACATTTACTATCAACATCTTTTAGTTCAGTTTGTAACTAGATCAACCTAAACAAGGTCCAAATGAAATTCCTGCAGAATAAGCATGTCCATTCACGCATTAGTAAATAACAGGCATTTGTCCATTACATTCGCAGCAATACTAGGGTCAAAAGGCTCTTCAGGCATTGGAAAGCCCTAAAGCAGCAGCATCTTATTTTTAACTCTGCTGTCCCTCTATCATACAGAAGCTTAGTACCCCTTCAATAAACTGAAATCAATCCTGCCCCTCCACCCCTACCTCCCCAACCCACCACGTTGTTTCTAAAGGGCTGTCGTTGCGCAATTGCGCACTCTTCCCCACAAGCAGAAGTTGGGGAATCGATGCTTCTCCAGCCCTGCACAGCCGCTCCCAGCACCCCGAGCACGGCCCGGGCACCTGCCTGAGCGCCCCCGAAGCAACAGGTCATTCACTGCCCCCGGTAAACGGAGCGCCAACACCGGCTGCCACGAGGCCGCCCGCCGCGACGGCCTCTCCCGCGGTCCGGCAGCCACTACCCCTCCGGGAACCGGGGGTGCCTGTGATCCTTGTGCGGATCCCCGCCGGGGCAGGAGAAGCCCCGATCAGACACCCCGATCCCCGCTCAGCCCCGGCGGCGGAGTCGCGCCAAGGCCCGGGGGCGGGCGCGGGACCGCAGCCGAGCGCTCCTCCGGGCCGCTGCCAGGCCCGACGGGACGGGGGCGAGCGGGGGCGTCCGCGGCTTCCCTCGGCACCGGGAGGAACGCGCTGCCCGCTTTAGGCTCGGTCGCGGTTATCTACCCCGGGAAGAGGCCCGGACGCCGGGAGCGATCATGCGGGAGGCCGCGGGCGCACCGGACCGCGCACCGGCAGCCGGGGCCGCCGCCTCTCCAGGACGCGCGCAGCAGCCTCTCCCCCGCGCCCGGCCCCGCCGCCCGCCCGCGGCCCCGCCGGGCGCCCACCGATCCGCCCGCTGCCTGCCTCCCGCGGAACGGCTGCGTCCGGCTGCAGGAACGCCCCGCGGGGCAGTCACCAAACACACCGGGAGCCTTAGAGTGGCGGACGCTTCCTCTGTGCCGGCGGTGCGAGTGGGCGGTGGGCGCCGCCATGTTGTACGGCAGCTAGTGGCGGGGCGTCTGTGTCGCTGGGCAGGCGCCAACGTGCCTTCAGCCGGAGCAAAATACTGGCAAGATTTCTGAAAAGCCAGCTCTTTTAAAGGAGATTTTTGGAGTGAAAAGTGCGGTTAGTTGTCTGCGACTAGGGAGGGCTTGAGGAGCGAGCCGCAGCGGGCGTGAAGTCACCCAAACGCAGAGCACCGGGGAGCCCCTGGGGCAGGAGGGACCAGGTAGAATGGGAAGTAAAGAACAAAGGCAGCCAGGAAAACAACTAGCAATCGCAGCCACCTCCAAATCGGCAAACTGGAAGAAAACAAAGAGCGAACAAATCAAATAGAGAGTATTAAGAAATTAGCAGAGGAATTATCATGACAAGTGATTGCTTCCCCCGTGTGCGGGGAGAAATAGGAACGTTAGAAGTATGACACCACAAAACCTGGACAGTGAGTGTGCAGGCAGCTGCTGTATTCAGGGCTACGATCATCGAGGCTTGAGGTCATCACTGTTAAAAAGCAAACAACTTTCCAGCCCAAACTTCATTGCAAATGAGAGGATCTGAGCACCCAATTTTCTTCAAATTCCTTTGCAATTCCCAGTATCTCCCGGATTTTGTGCTGTTAGAATTCCACCTAGCTGCATCTATTTGAAGTAGAGACTGGACCCACAGAAAATGCTGCGTTAAATCAATTTAACAATTTGACAGCATCAAATTTTGTTTTAACTTTGCCACTTCTACTCATCAGGGTAGGAGGATCTCCCTAGCAGAGACGTGGTATTTAGCAGACATATTGTCCAAAGAGTGCAGCAAAGCAGCTAATGGCTGGGCATTGGCAAAAATCTCCTATAGAAGCAGTATTTTTTCAGTCTGTAACTCATCTTTATTTTCCCCCTTCTTTTTTTCTTAACACAGGAATGAGGTACAGACATTTCGATAGCTCACAAGAGACACAGGTGATTTCCAGAACACTTTTCTCAGCAAATAAGGCCCTTTCCTTATCAGAAATAAGATGACAAGGCTGTTAAAGGTTAAGCAGCTACTTGTTCTAATGACCTGATTTATGCCAGCATGGTGTGGCCATATCAGGTCTCACTGGTGCTGGGGTAGGATCAGAGTTTTGTTTTCCATTGACTTATATCTGTATTTTGAATGTACAAATGCTTCATACCTTACAGTTACAGCTTCTGTATTATAAGTGTTTCTGCAAAGCCTCTCACTCTTGCTCTACAGTGAAGAGATTTTTATCCATTTTTATATTAATTCACTGGGTTACAAAGCATTGCAATCTCACTGCAGTAACTCACATCTTGTCTCTGGCTCATTCTCCTCTAGAGGGAAGGTCTGCATTTCCCTTTCAGTCACAGCCTGGCCCCAGCTTCTCCATCCATCCCCTGTGCTCCAATGCACCAGACACAGCTGACCAGCTGAACTGCAGGTCACCACGCAGGAGCCAGCACTGCTCTGAAGTTTCTCACATGCTTTGTGCTCAGAAGAAAAGTGCATCATGTGCATGATCAGGACAGAAGGCTGGAGGGGTCTGGCAGTACCTGAGTTCCCACAGTCAGATGGACATGTTCTTCCTGTTTCTCTCCCTCTCTCCCTTCATACATATCCCTCAAAGTACAGTGTTTTGTTTTGTATGGTCATTGGAATCTAGCATAAACCTGGATTGCCACTTGGATGGATAGTCCCACATTTCCTGTTGTACTTGTGACTGCTCACTCCCTGCTCCCTTGCTCCAGCACCCACATTTCTGTAATGACAGGGTCAGAAAATCATGGAACAGATCCATCTGTAAAATAGTTCAAAGGAAAAAGTAACTCCTGGGGACATAACAGACATTTCAAAGCCCAAGTGACTGGAAAGAGAACCAAGAAGACAATACAGCTAGGCTCCAGGATCCAGCTGCCCCTACTGTGGGGTAGGCAAGGCATCCTTAAGAGAACTCTGTCAGAGCTCAAGATAAGCAGAGAATATTGAACAAGTCTGCAAAGATTGTTTGCAGATAGACCCTTTGTAATAAACTGGCATCCACCCAGAAATCTGAAATAGCAGGTTTTCCTCTTACAAATTGTTTATTTTAGTTTCTAAAGTAATAGAAGTCTATTGTAAAATTACAATAGAGAAAAATGCAATAAAATATCTCAATATTTATTACACAGTGAAAATCTCACAGAGAAGATGCTAGCTTTTCTCCAAGTAAGAGGATGGTATCCCTGGTTGCATTTAAAGCCTTTATTTTTCATGGCATCACTGATATTACAGAGTCCTGTAAGCCAGGAGTCTCTTTAACAGTTTGTCTTATATCTACATAGCCATTTATTCAAACACAAAGATTAAATTAAAAATGAATGAAAGCAACTGATGCATGAGTGCACTCTGGCAAAAAAAACAAAACAAAACAACAAAAGCAAAACAAAAACCCCCAAACAAACACCCCCCCCCCCCCACCCCCTCCCCAAACAAAAACCAAGTTCCCAAAAACCTGACAGGGACATTGTTGAAGATGAGAAAATAACCAAGTGAGTGAACACCAACTGCTGGCTTAGCCTTACTTAGAAGAAATCTGTTACAGCATGTAACTGGAAGCCTTTATATGGTAAACAGCAACATTTACTCTTCTCTCTCTATAGCCTGACCTGAGGTCTCTGCAGAGGTCTCGGTCAAAAGACTAATTTTCAGCCTGATTTCCTAAGGAAAGAAGACTTATGAAATTACTCTATGTTAATGTTTCTGCCTCTGGGTCCCATTACTTCCCCCACTTTCCTTGCCAAAAAAAGCGTGTTTAAACCATTGCTAAATTCCATCTAAATTTGCACAAAGGTAACTTCAGTGAAATGCAAAACCAAATGGATGAAACAAGTCCTAATAAAGCTGTCACTGATAAAATGGTAAGCATGTGCAGGCACTGATTAGTATGCATATGAGAATCCACACAGTGATACCACATCAGGGCAAATCCGTAGGACACCAGGCTTCACTTGTTCTGCTGATCACAGAAAAAAATTATTTTTATAATGACATTAGCTCATCCTTTAGGAGGGAGAAGACTGGGGTAAATGAGTCAGTGTTCAAAGGAAAATCAATGATCATGGAATATCAAAGGAAAAAGGCTCCAGTGAAGACTTAAATTGCTGGTAGCAGACAATGAGCAGAGAGCTGCATGTAGTCCCAACTAGCTCATTAACAACACTCTCTTTGGGGCCCCATCCCAAACTCCAGAAAAAGCCAAACTCACATTTCAACTCCTAATGTGATTTATCTTCCTTCTGTCGATGCTGGTAACCCCATGACTACATATGCAAACAAGCTGTTTCGAACAGGGTTTGTTTTAGCAGGGTTGATACCAGGAAGGCAGTAGGGTTTCTTTCCTCAAGAAGTCAGAATGAGATCAGTTTCAATCAACTGTGAACCCACATCCTAAAGGTGGAGTCTCACACTACAACAATTTGGATGGAAGGTTTAGCTTGTGTTGAAAAGGCATTTTTTCTTCCCCTTTCTACCTGTCAGCATTCTTCTCCAGCCTCAACTCTGCAAATACTGGTGCCTGCTTAATTCAAGGAATTAAGTGAGCAGAAAGCACAGCAGAAAACTGGGTTTTCTTCTGGTTTAACTCCCTGTACTAACTCATCATACAGCCAGATCTCAGTGAAACTACATCCTAAGCCAAAAGATGAGTCAGTGGTAGCTCACTGAAGGTAGCTCACTGACAGAGTTTGCAGGTTTTGCAAAGAATCTGAAAAAAACCCAAAAAACCTCAGAGCTGTAAAATACTAGATAATCCCATGAGGATGAGTTGTATTAACATCAATCACCATCCATGTATTTCTTCCTTAATTGCCAACTCTTTTCATTGCTTATATAGAAACAGAGATGAATTTCACAATTCCATTTCTTGAAGAGCTGCTTAACTTATCCCAGTAGTTCAGTCCAGAAAGCACTCTGAGTCAGCCTCACAGTTTATGGCTGCTAAGAATATGACATCCCCCATCTCCAGAACTCATCTCCCAGCTGGACACTCCAGACTAGCTTGTGCTGATTTTGGCACTCATTGGGATACTTCCATGAGCCAAATAAACACGTGGCAGACAAGCAGGTCCAATAAGTAGCAGCATCAGCACAAAGAATGGGACAGAACACAGAGCCACAAAAAAATAAAGCCACCTTTCAGTGGTCACAAATCATTAGATTAGCTTAGCTGCATGTTAAACCTACATAGCTGAACAGCGAGCCCTAAGGGAAAAGGAGGAATTTGAGAAAACAATCCTTGTTTTTCCTACCTTTCTGGTCCATGAAAGTAAGCAAAAGGAGAAAAGCCCAGAAGCCACCAAATTTTCACTAGAGGGAATAAATTACACAAGCAAAATTATTTTTTAAAAAAATTACATGGCTAAAATATGATGTAGTCTTCTTGGTTTATTTCCCCTCAAAAATAAAAAAAAAATATTGGTATAAACAAACAAATGAATAAAAGCCTTTGACTCAGCTCCACTTTCCTAATTACGCATTCACTCTCTCTGACTCACTGCATAGACATCCAGCTAGCAGTGTCCAAACTTCTCAGTTTCCAGTCTGGATTAACCAAAGCCAGCCAAAGGTTCTACAGAAGCCCAAAAAGAGTACTTAAATCTCATCCCTTCTCACCTGACACAATCAACCATGCTTCACTTACATACTTTTTACCTATTTATGACTTCCTACCTAGTGTTTGACAGACTTTCAGAGAGCTGTATGCTTGGTCTTCTATTACCCTCCTACATTATCTCTGAGTTAGCTCTGGGGAAAGGAGCAGATCCATTAAATCATCTGCAGAGAGATATTAATTTATTTATATTTCAGATGAGATACCTCCCCTATCCAAACTCAAAATATAGTCTTCTCCTCTCTTCTGTGAATGACTAGCAGGAAATTAGAGCTCAGCAGAGCTAGAACTCTTCCCTGAAAGCCCTCTTATTATCTTCTTTGTGAGTATCTGTGGATAGCATAGTTTACCTGCCACTCAAACTTGTTTGTCAACTGTCAGGTCTGACTGAAATGTCTTTGTAGATCCTAGCACCTAGGGTATATACTTCCATGTGACAGCTCCAAAACAGCCCTTTGATCCATCCTCGCAGCTAAGACCCTTGTTCTCCTGCTGATATACAAAGACTGCCCTAATACCTCTCCATCCAGCATTAACCAACAGAGCTCCTAACACAACAGCCATTGACCACTGGAAATGCCACAGTCTGACTCTGACAACTGATCAGTTATTGTCAGTCCTTCCAGAGGCAGAATAAAAATTCTGTAGCATGGACAGAAGCTAATATGAGAGCAATGTAACACCATGGCCATACCTCATCCAGGTCAGCTTGGTACTTGCTGAGAGACTGGGCTCTGCACAACCTTGGAATAAATAACTCTGAAACTGCAACCCAAGATTGTTTACATAGATCATGACTCTAACCATATCACTTCTCTGAAGGATTCTCATAGTTCCCTCTTCTGTATTGCAACAAACACTTTGTATTACCTTCATTTCCAAGGGCATCTACAGCAATTCACCACCCTGTTCATTATCTCCCATTTCCTTTCCAGTTGACTCCTCCACTCTGTTGCCTACTTGTTGAAATTCCAGTCAAAACATTTGTTGCGCTTAATTTCAATGCTGCTTTTGAGACATGGAGGAGACTATAAATATCCTACAGAATTAAGCAGCTCAAGCGATGTGTACAGACAGACTCTGGCTTCCTGTGCCCTTTGAGTCTGGCCAGGCTCAATCCAATTTGGACTGTGACAACCAGTCTAGGTATAGCACCCCCCATGCTAACATGTCCTACAGCAACTTGATGAAGTTTGATCTGTTGATCTGACTAACTACTGTCAGTACATCAATTCCATTGCAAGCTGCAGAATGTTCCTGTTAAAGTAGAAAAAGATGCTTCGCTGATGTTACTTCAGTATGACCAGGACAACAGTGTATGTGCTTTGAGAGGTAACAGCACTCTGGCTTTATTAACACAGCAACCTATTATTTTCCAAGGAAGGTATTACCTGTATAGGCTATGATAACTTCCTTAGGTGTTATAGTGAAAATTAATCCAAAGAAAGGAATCAGAGTGAAAAGAATGCTTCCCAGTACAATTTATTAACCTATATGGTCATGTCATTGAGCAGAACAGATTAACAGTTTGCTATTATTTTTCTTTTAAATTCTATCTGCTTAGAAATGTGATTAAAAAAACCCAACACACACACACACACACAAAAACAAACAAGCAAAAAAACCCCAAACAGACAAAAAAAAATAAACAACCCAACAAAACAAAACCAAACTCAGTTAAATTTTTCTTTAAAAACCTGGAAATGGATGCTTGGGAAATAATTTTACTTCTGTGCAAAACCATGTAAGTACAGAGCTTTCCTAGAGACTGGATCCAGAACATGGAGAAAAAGCACTGGAGATTTTATTATATTGCATATTTATTTCAGTATAGAAACCAAAGGTACTCAAAGATATTAAACCTGAACAATACTTTAGGAAAGGGGAAAAAATGAACCATGTTTGGAATTGAGAAGTGAGCAACAGTTTCTGATATAATTGTAATAGTGCAGAATGTCATGGCATGCAAGCAACAGAGCTATAAAATACGATTTTATATCAATGTCTGAAGCTTACCTGTGTCTGAAGCTAAGGTAATAAACACAAACCATGATGGACAGTGTCTTTGCCTCTCTATATTGAGGGTGGCTAGACATGTTACACCGCAATAGCTGGCCATCCACAACTGTAACTAGAAAAGACCTTTATGTACAGTTCAGATTAGAAGAGATGAACTGCTCTGTTTTCACTTCAGTTGTGAAGCACTGTTAAGTGTTAATGTTAACAATGTTACATTCTTTTTTTATTCCCAATTAGAAGAGAAAGCTTTTTATTTACTTTCATTATGTGTTAAAATTAAGGCTATAGTGTCATTAAATATAAAGCTTGGTTTATGCAGGATTTGATGCTCTTTCTATAATCTTAATCAAGAAGAAACCCAAAGCACTTAACTGACTTTCTATAATTAAATCATTTCTATTTCTATGGAAGAGCTGTCACCGGAACATGGCAGCAGTCTAGCAGTACTCAGTCACCCTACCACATCACATTTTATGTCAGGGACAGTTTTTCACTCTGCTTATTTTAAAGTTTGAAGACTGCTAATTCCCAGCAGATGCAGTGCTACACAAAGATGGCCAGGATGGTCAGGCTAATTCCTCTCACCTTCTGAAAACTGTATCTTCCCTAGGTACTGGTGCCATGAGAAATACCTGAAAGTTCCAAGCTGCTCGCTTTGTGCACAGGCAGCATGCAGTCAGATGCTGCAAGGTGGGACTGGGGGTCTGTGCAGCACCTCACGGACATCACTCTTTGAATGACACTCCTGTTCCCTGACATGGCATCAGATGTTACCTGAGAGGTACAAGGTTCTGTGAAAGAGAAAAGATAGTCTTATTCCAGTAAGGTAAAGGTTAGGATATTATTAAACAGTGAAGGACAAGATGGATCACTTCCACCTGGTTAGCCAGCTGCGTTTTGGGGTTTAGTTGACGCTGCAGGGTAAGAGAAGAAAATTCATCTGTACTTCCAGCAGTCTTCTAAGGGCTGCAGAAAGGTCTACTGACTCACTTGTGATGGGGCAACCCTCCTGTATTCAGTGTTGCTCGGGAAGGAGCAGGAGAGAGCAAGCTATGAAACCTCGGATAGCCCCATAATAACTATCATAAGAGAAAACAACCACAACAAGAAAACCCCAAACGAAATTCTAAAGCCGTAATGCTTTGAATTCCCGCAGAAATCGCATTTACAGAGGACAAGCCCCACTGCAAACCGCCCCCGCACTTGAGCTATTTTTCCCCCTCATCTTCCCTCCGCTGCGTTGCCCGCCCGTTGCTTCAAGGCGGGCCGGCCGTGGCTCCGGAGCGCTCCCTTCCCATTCCCCGCTCCGTGGGAGCACCTGCCCGCCCGCCGCCACCTCCCTGCCGGCCGCGGGGCGCAGGCGGCACAGGTCACTCAGCCGGGCCGGCCGAGCGGCGGGACGCGTCCTGCCGCGGCTCCTCCGAGTGACGGCTGTACCCGTTCCCCGGCAGGTCCTCCGAGTGGCGAACGTGTCCTTCCCCTAAAAGGTCCCCGCAGCGGCGAGTGTGTCCGGCCCCCTGCAAGTCCCCGCACGGCGAATGTATCCTTGCCCCAGGAGGTCCTTGGAGTGGCGAACGTTACCGTCCCCGCAGGGGCGAGTGTGTGTGTCCCCCCGCGCCGCTCCAGCAGCGAGTTAACCGGCGGCGGCGCCACGCTAGAGCCGGGCCGGGAGGCGCGGGCTGCAGCTGAGGATCAGCTGCTGAGGGAAGCGGGGAGGAGCCAGCGGGATCAGGAAGCGGCGGAGTGTCTAACACCTCTCTGCCATGGCTGGCTAAAGAAAAATCATCATAACCATAACAAGGGGGGAAGCGGGGGAGGGGAGGCGGCGGCGGGGGAAGGGGCGGCGGGGGAAGGAGCGGCGGGGAGCGGCGCAGGCGGCAGCATGAGGAGGAGAGGCAGCCGCGGGGGCAGCATGCGGTCGGTGGTGGGGTTCCTGTCCCAGCGGGGCTTGGAGGGGGACCCCCTGCTCACCCAAGACTTCCAGCGAAGACGCCTGCGGGGCTGCAGGAACCTCTACAAGAAGGACCTCCTGGGCCACTTCGGCTGTGTCAATGCCATTGAATTCTCCAACAATGGAGGCCAGTGGCTGGTCTCAGGTAAAGCGAACGCTCCCGTCCCTCGCCCCCTCCCGCCACCCCCTCCCCAGGAAGCATCTTCCTCCCCGGCCGCCTCCCCTGAGGCCCGGGGGAGGGGAGCCGCGGCAGCGCTGCTCAGAGCCGTTTCCCAAATCCACCGGTGCCCGGGAATGATGTTTTCTCAAGTAGGGATCTAAAATGGTTGACAGGTTTTAAATTCTACTATTATCGGGGGGGAGCCCTGGACAAAGTTTTTACGAGAGTGTTTCCCGGGCGCTGGGGGTGGGAGCTAGGGGTGCCCTTTTATTTGATAGCTCGCCTGTCTTTCCTCTTAAAAGAAGAATTTCTTATTTTGGGGGGACGACGACGGAGAAGAAGCAGCCCCGCGGCGCTCATTGTGGACAGCGGGTGACATTTGTCAGCGCCGTGCCCCGGGCCGGGGTCAGCAATCGCTGTCGGGGGCGAGCTGCGGCCCCGAGTTTGACCGGGGGGGCTGCAGTACCGCCCGGCATCGGGCGGGAACCGGATCGGTTTAATCGAGGGACTGGTTACTTTGGGGCCACCCCCACCACATCTTTTTTGGGGGGGAGGGGAGTGGGGTTTTGTTTTGTTCCTCCTCCCTCCTCTTGCAGGGCGCGTTTGTGGAAGAGGGGGGATATGTTTGTGGTGATGGTTTTTGGCTTAAGGTCCCCTCTGTTGCCTGCCGGGGCTGAGGGAGCCATAGGGGTGGGGGATGCTGTCAGGTAGCAGGGATGCGAGGGCTTGACATCAGCTGCGACACCGAGGACGGGGAAAGGCTCTGCACCCCCAGCCAGGGAGGGGCTGCGGGGCTCGGCGGCCGCCTGGCCGCCTCCCCCCACCCCAACAGCGCTTGGCGCAGGTGCCTCTTCCTGCTTCCCCGCCTCCGGGCTCCGAGGGGCGGCAGGAGAAGGAGGCAACTTGAGGCCGGGGCCTGGCCGGGCGCTGCAGGCCGCGGTCTCCTCGGGCGGCTCTTAGCGACAGGCCGGGGAATCGCGGGCCGATCCCGCCCGCGGCGCCCCGGGGGCTTGGGCGCTGAGGGGTCGCGGCGCTCTTCTCCCGCCGAGCCCTGGGACCCCGCGCTCCTCTGCAACGGGGCAGAGACCTTCGAGCGGTGGGGAGGGAGCTGCCGGCCCCGGAGGGACCGCTGGTATCGCGCCGCCCCGGGCAGGGCCGGGCCGCCGAGCGCGGTGTCCATTGCAGGCCGCGGTCGGGGGGCGTTGTGTCCCGGCCGCCCCTCGCCCCCCTTCCGTTGCTCCCCCGCGGCCGGGGCTGCCGGCAGGTCCCTCCCCAGGGGCCGGGCAGCAGCGGGAAAGGCCCGTTCCCCGTCGTGTGCGGCAGCTGCCCTCGGGGGGATCGCAGAGGTCCTTGGCAGCTTTGTGGAGAGTGGTCTCCGCTTGCCAGGGGGTTGCTGACCTGGTTATTAGCCGAGGGCCTCGGTCTTGCCTGTCCACCTCGTAAATAACGACAGGAGCTACTGAGGAATGTGATGGGGGCATGGCGGAGCGGACAGTGTACTGCCTTGCCGTGGTGTCTGGGCAGAGGTGAACTGTATCGCACAATGGTATCAGTAATAATTTCAAAGACCATTCAATAAAGAGTTTTAATGACTGGTTACTTTTAAGCAAGGGCAAAATAGAAACCCTGTATAAACATGGAGTGGAAGCTGATACACTGAAACTGTCCTAAAATTAACATACTTACCTGAAGAAACTTAAAAGCTTATGTCCAGTGATTTCTGAAGTAAGTGTCCATGAAGGATCTTAGTGTTACTGTTAGGGATTCTTTTATCTTTATGCACAGCCAACTTCTGAGATATGCATCCATTTAGCTTGTGAGTATGTGTGCACACATACATACGTATATATGTATGTAAGTATGAGTGCATATTGGAAAGGAATGCTGATTCACCCATTCTAAAGTTGCCATTTGTGCTGGTTGTCCTACTGGTTTGTACTGTTCCTTCTCCAGTAGAAAGTAGAGTGATGTATTTTTACTTATAGAGTGCTACAGAGAGCTCAAGTGCATCTGTTTTTTTCTTTTTTATTTTCCATAATAAGTGATGGAAACACCACCAGTATTTTCTGTTCTTGCTCAAGAAGGCCTCAGGATATACTTTAAGTCTTGCCATATCATCAGTGCACTTACCTATGTTGACATTCATTCTTTAGGCAGAAGCATAAGCAGTCCAGGGCTGGAATGGACTTTTAAGAATTAATTTTGTCCAAACTGCCTGAATCAAGGTAGGTGCAGTGAAAGAATGAAGGCAGAGTTCACATCTAGTGGGTATCTTAAAAAGTGTATATAAAAGGAATGCTTTCAAACAATGTCCTGTTTTCAATTTCCTAACTTTTCATAGAGCTTCAGAATGTTCAAAGAGGGTAAGGTTTTCCTCCATATGTAGTACATACATGCTACTAGAGTTCTACCCTCCTAAAAAACAAACAAACAAACAAAAAAAAAACCACCAAAAAAAAAAACCCCAACAACCCACCAAAAAACAAAAACAAAACCAAAAAACATGTGCTAGCAGTGCACAAATTTGGGATAACCAAGAACAGATTACCTTAAGTCTGACCTTCTATTGATTCCCTGAGAAAGTGAGCAGTTCTAATTATGGTAACTTTTTAAAATTTTCAAGTTATCCATGACCATAATATCTAGAACACTTTATGGGCCATAGCAACAGCAGGCAGATGCTTTGTGCTTCAGTCAAGAACAAGAAAATAAAAGTCCAAATATTTATGGATACTCTGTTAAATTTCACGCCATTGTAAGACCAAGCTTCATTAAAATGACACTCAAAGCACTCGCTTTAAAGGCCGTACTTGATCCTGAAGCTCTGAGAAGTAGCAACAGCAGGAAAAAAGAGCAATGAGGAAAGGTAAAGGAAGGGTCTAAGCTGCCTCTACTCTCAAGTTTTGTAGAAGAGTTGCTTCAGAAGACTTCCAAATGCAGATAAAGCCTTAGAATTGGTAGCATGAGGGTCTGTCTTCCCTCAAAATACCATACAGAAGTAAAGATGAGATATTGGGTGCTTCCAACTGCACTTACAGCAGCTAAGGGAGTTAACAGGTACATTGGAGTGCACAAAAAGGGAGAGTGCAAGCAGTCTTTTTGGTTGTTCAGTCTTAAGTAATATGTATATTCTTAACCTAGAGAAGTGTGCTTTGGCTGATTGACTTGTTAACAACTTAGACCTTGTTAGAGCTGTGTTAAGTACAGCTGATACAGTGCATTCATAGTGGCTGTACCAATGCCATTGAAATATCAGCCTGCATCCAAGTTAGTGATGTTCTCATCACTTGGCTGGAATGCTTTCCCTTGGGTATGTGTCCCACTTTTTTTTTTACTCTTTTTTTTTCATGTGTGTGTCTCACAGAAGCAAGTCTGTAAGGCTAATGATTACTGTTTCAGTAAACAATTCAAACTGCTTAAACAGGGTTTATATTGCAGCTACAGATAATTTTCCTGTTAGGATTTTGGAGAGAACTTCAGTCTCAGCAAGCCCTCTGAAAGCATGTTTGAAACTTTTTGGTGTCTTAACTTCTTTAAATCTTGTATTGGAACGTACCTGTTTAATAGTATTTATTTTTGTTCTTAACCATGTTTCAAAGTAAAAAAGTTGAGGTCCACAGATTGAATTGGGGGTCAATCTGGAGGTTCTTTCTGTACCTTTGTGAAACTCAACAGTCTCACTTTACAGAGGGGAAGAAGGGCAGAGATGAGTGTTTTGGGACAAGGGTGCTAGAAGAAGAGACTGACATAAGGACAAGGATTTTAAAACATTGAAATAATTGGAAGGAGGAGGTACACACTCAGGAGAGTCCTGAGTGTGTGTAGTGTGACAAGCAGAAAAAAAACTATCTATAGAATGACACAAGGAAAGAGAAAAGCTGAACATATAAAAAATGTCAAAGTGGGTTGAAATTGGTTAAAGCTTGCTTGTGGATGGAGTTGAAGGATTTTATTGGGCAAATGTGTCTTTGCAACACTTTATGTACTAGATAGTGGTTTTTTCTTTTAACAGTTTGATAAACATGTGACTGTCCAAGCATGGAAATTAAAATCATCATGCAATGGTATGCAACCACCTGCTTCCTTCACGTTTGCAAGCATGTCCTGCAATTCAGCTTCTTAAAGCTCAGCTATACTTGGTCTGTGTAATAGTCTTTCTGCCATCCTTAGGTCTGGTGGATATGTTTTCCTGTTTGTTTATCTGACTGTCATTTCTCATGCCTGCTATCTTTTACAAACATAAGTATCTTTATCAGAACCTCCCACTTTTTTTGCATACTTTAAACTGCATTTTCAAGATAACTTCTGGGAAGTACTGTAATTGGAGACTTACTTAATCCATGCTAGTGTTCTTTTTCTCTTGGCTTTTTTTTTTCCTTCCTACCAGATAATGCAAAAGTTAATAGCTGCTCTATGATCCTAAATTTGTTAGGGTGCTAGAAAGTGTTGTAAATGCATCTGTCATTTAGTTTTTACATAAATCTGAAGGAACATGAGCCTAAAACAGGGGAATGATATGACTTTAGTAAATGTTGTGGAGTATTACTTCTGAATAAGGGGATTGTGTATCAAGTATGTTTTAAGGAGGGATGGTCTGGTCTTTGTATCAAGCAGAATTCTGTGGGAGGAAGGAAATTAGGCTCAGTTTCTACATCATGTTTTAATTAATGTCTGAGAAATTTTAAAATTTCTCAGAAAAGATAGGATCAGGCAGTGATAATTTCAGGGGATAGGAGTTGAAGTTCAAGTAATTAAGATACATTACATGGAAAAAATGTCATGTGTTTTGAGAGGGACAAGTGCAACCTACTGCATGTGAATAAAAATTGGCTCTACAAATATATCATGGAGACTAGACCATAATCATTTAGAAAGGAAATGCATAAATATCACAACATAAATATGATCAGACATGACAAATCATGTGAAGTGAACCTACTGTGGTGCTGTTGGTGCCTCAAATGGAGTGCTGTGCTCAGTTTTGGGCAGTGAACTTTGAGAAAGATGTGCACAAACTGAGAAAATTCAGAAGAGGGCATAGAGAATGATCAGAGGCCTAGAAGAATGAAATAGTGAAAGAAAGGGGTCCGTTCAGTCTACAGAAAGAACAGCTGAGTAGAAACCCAAGTCCTGAGCTGCATAAAGCTGTTTTTAATTATTATTATGTGAAGTTGTGAGCTCTTTTTTTTTTTTTTTTTTTTTAATCTCCTGGGAATAGGACAAAAAAATGGTCTCAAATTATAGGAAGAAAGATTTTAGGGTGATGTTTGATCTTGCACTTTCCCTTCATCCTGTAACTCGTTCATTTCTTTCTCCTCTTCATTGTTTGCACTGTGGCACTTTTGTAATTTAAAGTCTGAAACTGGTATGATGGAAGCATCTGATCAGGGGGACAGAATAGGTAGGGAGAGGTTGTTGTCTGTCAGTTGATTTTCTGTCAGGTCAACTTCTTTGACTTACCCTGTGCCTGAATGGCCACTGGATCCAAGGGAAAGTAGCAGGAGCACATGGCAAGGGGGAGTGGGATAATATGTAATGTCAAACTGCACCCTCAGGCTTGATATTATAGGGTAATCTGCCTAACGGCAAGGGTAATCAAAAACTGAAACAGGCTGCCTAAGGAGGGTATGAAATCTACCTCAGCAGTGTTTTTTTTAAGAGCAAACTAGAGACTTATCTTCTGGGAATAATAAGAGCCTGGCCTTTTGCCTTTGGCCAAGGCCAACTAAGCAATCAACTTCTTGAAATACCATCCAATCCTGCTTTCTGTGATTCATGTAACTTCTGAAGTAGATACAAGCAATAAGACTAATCCTTCATGTTATGATTTAAAAGTACTGCCCACTTGCCATGTAAGTTCTTTAGCAAATGGACCTGGTATATGGGAGATAAAGGGGAGTAGTGGTCTTGAGCTTTGTCCACAATCAGCAAGGTTAATGTACTTTAAAACTGCAGTTTTTCAGGACTGGCTGGTAGGATTTTGAAGTGCTTCTGTTTGTACACAGGAGCTCAAGTGTGCTTCATGAGCTATGCAGATACTGTTTGGACTGGATTTACTTTTGGCAGGAGTATGTTCTGGCCCCCTTCAAACTATTTTTTGTCTAAAACAAATAGATTTCTCTTCCTTTATCTCTTTGGTTTTGAGTGTTTCTACAGGTTTGACCCTGCTCCTGTAATGAGCACTGAAGTACTTGACTAATTAAATCTTTTAAAATGTGGTTCCTTTCTGAAAAATAACTGTAGAATGGCACTGTGTAGTTCTTAGCTGGGTCACACAAACTTTTACTTTTCAAATTGTCAGTCATACAGTCCTAAACAGAATCTGCAAAATAAGATGAAAGTGGAGCTACTTCCTCATTGTAGATGTAAAACTTACTGTTTCTGACAACATCGACTGAAAAATTACAAATTCTCTATGGATCTTCAATTTCCAGAAAATCCACATGTGGAGCCTTGCTGACTAAGGTATTTGCATATGAAGCCATATATCCAGGTTTTCCGGATATGATAAACCTGTTGCTGTTGGTGTATGCTCTATATTATTTTAAGAATGTGGCTTCTGCTTCAGTTGTAGAATTGATGTACATGCACAATAAATTCACCGTAAATTGGAAGCATTTTAATTAATCTGCATTTGCCCAACTACTGCACAGAACAAATGCTACAGACCTGAAGTTTCCTATGATCTCAGACTTGTAACTTACGTTGCATAATGTGTATGCAGTTTGTGTCTGATGAGTCACAGTTCCTTTCTACAGAGCATAAAAACTATATATTCACATTTTCTTTACTTTCTCCCTGTATACTTGCCCATACATGTGCACTTCCCTCCTTTCTTCCCTCTTATGGTAAGAGTCAGGTTTGGGTAATGGAGATTGCATTTGCTGGTTTCACTCACTTAAGACTTGCCTTCTCTTGGGTGTTGTTTGCCTGTGACTTAACACTGCTTGTTCTCTTGTTTGAGGATGCAGGGATTGCTGAAGTGTCTTGTTTGCCACAAATCCTCTATGGTCCAACACACTGGGTAACTTTCTTTCTGGTGGAACTGGCTTTGGGTCAGACGTATTTCTAGAACAGCTGAATTGGAATTAGAAGGGAACACACTTCCAACACAATGTTATTATTTTGTTAAACTTTTATTTCTCAGTGGGATATGCGAGGAATAAAACTGGAGACTGAACAGGTGTAGAAGTTCTCAAAGACAAGGATGTACAAGAGAATACATAGATGGAGGAGGGACTGCACTGCATGAGTGTGGGGAGCATTTAAAAGCTCCTAAGATATAGAATGTGCCACCACTGAAGTTTCATGGAGATCTAGGTGTCTGGGAACAGGGAGACATTTGTATTGAACAGGAAAAGTAGTTTCCAAGGCAAACAGGCACTAAGGTATAGGAACTTATAAAAGAGAAGGTAGTGGCAACTTTTCACACTATCGAACACTTTTCTGCACAGATTGCAAATTATCCTACTCCTACCATGCTGTGTGTGTGCCGGGAACCACAGTAATGCTTGTTCTATGGATATCCTAACTTTTTTTTTTTTGTATCTGGATAGTGGTTGGTGAAAATGATAATGAGTTTACTGTTAAAGTGAGACACCTAGATGGCTGTGCTATTAGATAGGAGGATGTGTAGACTTTCTGCAGGGGTTTTGCAAATTGGTTTGCTATGGTAACAAATAACAACATGTTACTATGTTTTGCCCTGAAATGTTTTTTACAAAAGGCAATAAATGAAGTCTGATAGCAGCAATATTTGTGTTCACCTGTGTTAAGTGTTGCTTAAATTGTTTTTCAGGTAGTGACAACATTATGACATGGTGGTTGGCAGCGTTGGGAAGTAGTCACCTTGTTACTTCTTAATCTTAACTTGAATAGTGTGGTCGTATGTTTCAACACTCATGTATTTCTATGTGTCCTTATTAGAAGCTCATCTGCAATCAAATGCAAATGCAACTTTCTCTCCTATTTCTAGACAGAAAGGAATCTAAGTTTCCATCAGTTTAGTTGACCATAAATAACTGTGAGATTTTGGATCCATCAAATTTGACTCATTCTCACTAGCTATCAAATGCATCACAAATCTTTGTATCATGTACTCTTGTTTGATATGTGAAGTATAAAATCAGGAGGAGGAATACGCAATTTCATGGAGCATGGGTAATCATAACATGCTGCTGTACTGTCTATCAAAGTGTCATAAAATCTGTTAGGAGACTCAAAGGCTGAGAGACTGTTTACTTGTAGGATGTTTGACGTAACTCAGTTCCATGGGAAAATGTCTTAATAGCAACATATGATGTGAAAAGTTCTAAGAAATCTGATGAACAGTAGTAATGAAATCTATTTATGCATTTACCTTTTTTGCAAGTAAACAGCAGGCCAAGTAATTTTCGTTTCTTTTTTTCTCTTTTTGATGCCTTTGTCCTCTGGATAGCAGCTCAAAAAGCTCTGAGTTTAGGCTTTTGATTGTGCAAAGAATCAGTAAAATGTTTTAAATGTAATCAGCATGTTTCTGGTGTCACTTTTCATTTGTGATAACATTCTTTTTCACTTTTTATTAAAGACAGATACCAAAAATACTTTGAGTCTGACTTGAAGAAACCTTATTCAGATTTTATCGCATTCAGAATTGCTGCTGAGAATGCTGACCAATACAAGAATATCTTGATTTTTTTCTTTTCCTAATACATAATAACCTAATGCAGTTGAAGCACAAACAGTCTAATATTTATTTTATATGTAACTGTTTGCCAGAGAGAGAAGGAGGCACTTAAATATATTTATGTATAGAGCTCTGAACTGAGAACTGCATGTAGACAAGCAATTAGGAGTACAGCAAGATGTAAAGCAAGAGAGTTGAACTTCCTTTTTCCGGGTACTCTCTTTGTCAGGACTTCACAGAAATATTTGTCTTGACCTTTACAGGTCTAGAAGCCTGGCATAACTGTGCATGCTGAATGCTTCAGTAAAATTTTTTTATCTTTTATCAGTCCTGAGCCAACCTATGCTATGAAGGCTTTGCAAAGACTGCTGGAGCATATAGTTTTCAGTGAAAGGGGGAAAAAGTTCATGTTTTATGAATGACATAAGCAATGCTGGCAACAAGGAGTTGATGTAGAAGCATTTTGCCAACATGCGTATGTAATCTGGCATGTAATTCATCTACAGCTTGCCATGGAATTTTGCATGGCAGTAAAGTTCTGAGTTTCCAGGTTGCTATAGGTTGTCACTATGTGTTGGCAGAATGGCAGCTGTTTAATTCAACCTTTTCCTGCTGATTGCTCTGTTTTCATTAATTTTAATTGAATACCTGACTGCATGACATCTTAATGTAAATGTGTGTCTATATATCCAAAAAGGCATACATTTTTTATGCTAATCGAGGTTTTAGCAAATCTTTTTATGAATAGCTTCAGAGTTAAATAATTTGTCTGTAATCAATTTACACATGGCTCAGGCAGTAATGCACATTTCTTTTATTTCTTCTAGGAGGGGATGACCGCCGAGTCTTACTTTGGCATATGGAAGAAGCCATCCACTCAAGAGTCAAACCAGTTCAGCTGAAAGGGGAGCATCACTCTAACATTTTCTGCCTAGCTTTCAACAGTGGCAATACAAAAGTGTTCTCTGGAGGTAAGGAAGGAAGAGCACCCTGATTTCACATGAATATGTATTGTGAATGCCTTGGAATAGAAGCCATGAGTAAGATCCTGCCCCCCGTGAGATCTGGAAGGTGTTCTTAATCAGCAATTGGAACTTTTTTGGGAAGAGGGAATCCTTTAGCTAGCACAACATTTTCAATTTTGTCATGCCTTTTTCCAAACTCTGGTGGAAGCTCATCATGTCTCGAACCATTGTGAGAATCCTGGGTCCAATCTGCCTCTGCTTGTGCTAAAGACTGTGGAAAACATTTTTCTTAGCTGTACTAGGAGCAGACCCTGCATTCTCTCTGGTACTCAAGCCTGATGCTTGAAAATCTTTTCTGCTACTGTCTGTTTTCAACACACCCTTAGACAGCTCATGAAGGACTATTGCCATCTATTGGTGGATCATGTTTTCTTAGACCATGTTTCAGTTCTTGCTAGGTAAGCCTCTGTCTTTTAGAACTGTTGGCACATTGCGCTCTGATAACCCTTGATGCTCTCATCTCTTTTTAATATAAATCTGCTTTTTAATAGAAAGTTTAATTTGGTCTTAAAACTGAGGTAAGGGGACATATACTTGTTCTGGGGTAATAGTTTCTGTAATTTAGGTCCATTTCACCACTTGATTTTTAAAGGGAGGAAATTTAAATTGAGAAGAAAAAGGCACAAGAGTGTCAATGCAGTCAAGTGCCATTTTCTGCTATACTTCATTTCCACTCTCTTGTGGAAATGGTCACAGATCACAGAATGGATGAGAATTTGTATCTTTTGTTAGTATGTTCATTAACATACAGGTAGACTTACTTTAGCGTACTCTGAGACTGCTTGGTCAAAGCCCTCATTACCTTTTTGACCCAAGATTTGTGAACTGTAAATCAATGCTAGAGATTGATTCTGAGGGCATATGAATGGTGAAAGCTTCTCATCCTTCACTGTTGTGTTAAAATTATAATGTCCCAAAGAAAAAAAAAAAAAAAGATATGACAAAACTTAATCTGGTGTCAGATTTCAAGGATGAAATGATTCAGTTATGCTTCTCAGGTGGAATAAACCCAAGACTGTCAAACAGTGACTGTCAAATAGTCTTCTTGTTCTGGGGACTGCTGTTTGTTTTATGAGAAAAATAGCAGTACATGCTGTCTTCAAATGAGTATATCTGCACAAGTGATTCCAGTGGAATTTTGGGCCAGAGTCTCTTTAACTTTAGTTTGAATTTAGACAAATGGAACCTTACATGAATATTCAAGGAATGAAGTGTGCCAAATCTTGCTCGACCAGCTGGAATGGTATTTTCTCATGTCCAACTCAGCCCTCTGTCCATTGGGATTTGCTCTCAGAGGCTGCTGTTTTCACAGGAAAGGCAGAAGAGTGATGTGATTGTACCTTGTTACTGAATGTAGCACCTGCAGTTAAAGATTTATATAATTGATTATGGTGGATTGTTGCTAAGATGCCAGGTTAGATGAGCTATGACAGCTGATGCACAGAGAAACTGGCCGTTCTCATATCTTTTTCCTCCTCCAGTTTGCATAAAAACACTTATCCTCTGCCAGAAATTATTTCCATTGGAGGAGTCAGGAACTCTTTCAGCTGCTCCATCAAGATTCAGTGAGCTCATCTGCAAGGGCTGTGAGTCTGACTCTCGGATCCCTTGTAAAGAGTCATTTTGCTGCATGGCCTAGATGTACCATCTGTTTTATCTCTGTTGGTAAAATGGGGCTAGCTATATTTATTCACTCAGTGATGTTCTGGGGAGATTCGTAAAAAGTCTGAAAGAATCATGGGTTCTAAGATCTACTGGTTGTCACACAGAAACTTACATCCACACCTGAGTTTGGAGTTGTATTTAAATCATAGAAGTTGGAATACTTAAAAAAACCCCCCAAACTAAAAATTAGAATATGTAAACTTAGCACAAGTCACATAGAACTGAATTTATTCTATAAATGACTGCCAATGACTAATGACTTAGGATCTGATGACCTTTCTCTAAAGCAGCTCTTGATAACAGAGAAGGGATTTTCCACTTCAATACAAATTGGATTGCATCCAAGGAATTTCAGAGCTCTTTGCTTTGAAGGAGCAAGCACCCCATGTAGCCATTACAAAAATGGAAGTCAGGAACTGAGTGGACAATGTTTTGCATGTAATCTCTGGAGGAAGCAACTGTCCCAAAGAAGTTCCCATCTCTGAAGAATATTTCTGCCCTTCTCTGTCCACACACACTGAGAGCAGAACAGCATTTGAAATGCAAGATCCTTTCCTAGTAAACTGTGTGGACTTTTTTTTATTTGCACTTAATGTTAGGTATATGAAAAGCTGAAATAAACCTACAGGAAATTGAATTTGGTTTTTTTAGCACTTATATGCCAGATATGGGGTTTAGGCCACCTTAACTGTGCTTCTCTGTATGTGCTTTGCACTATTTCACCTTTACAAGTATAACTGAAGGGAATGGCAGATTCTTCCTGTCTTTCTGATTGTTGTAACTGCAGTTATCAAAACAAGAGAGATTATAAATGACACAGGTTGTGTATGCAATTACAACCCAGTTAGTCTCAATGAAGAATGAACTCTCCAATGTTAAAGTAAAAACACTCTAAGTGGGACCCCCCCCAAGCTGAACAGCAGTGATGTTTTGTGCAGGGATGAATCCTTACCAGAAGCATCCCATTTGTGGTTTGAATTTTGTCACCACTTTCTCTTCCCATACACAGAAGAGAGGAAAACAGTGTTTATTCCACTCTCCTTTCATTCTTTCTTTCCCATTTTGGAGCTTGTGATGGAAGGGAATTTGATCCCATGATGACTAGATGCCTGAAACCAGGCAACTGGAATGATTCTTTTATTCGTACTGGATGGACACTGAAGAGCCAGAGTGTCTGCTGGAGGAAATTTTGTCATTGTAGAAACTAAGCTGCGTTTTTCACTGGAGAAGTATGTAGGCACTAGAGTAGTTTTACTAGGTATAAACAGTGTGTAATGGTATATAATGGGCAGTTCCAAATACAATTAATGACCAAAGGACACTTACACTTAAATGACTTGTTTATTGTACCATGGAAAAGGTGAGCTACTGCAGTAACTTAAGGCTGGCACTATTTTACTGGAGCCTGGGCAAAGAGCAAATGGTTGTAGAAAATCTCATACCTCACTAGGCAAAGAGAAACTTTTTCATACTTCTCCGTTGAGACAGAATACAACTGAAATATGTATGGAATTGATGAAAACTGAGTCAACTGAACATTTAAGAATCATAACATGAAATCTTGCTCCTTCTGAACCTCTGTTTTTAGTATGAATTAAGAAAGCTTCACAGATCTACATAATGACTACAAAGATATACAGAGCATAAAAATATGACTTTGCAGGCTTTCTAGTTTTGTGGTTTTTTTCTGAATTAAATATAAAAGTGTGTGTGTCCTTAAATATTTCTAAAGAGGAGGTGCCAAATTTAGGTAATAAAATATTCAGCACAGAGGCTAAAAAAATAATCTGTTGTTATAGCTTGAAAAACTCTGCATGAGCTATTGGCATTACTTGGTGGCTGTGACCCTCTTAGCCTGCACACATGTGGTTAGTTTCCATTGCATTCAGTTGGTGTGATCAAAGAAAAGTGACATGATTGTCTGGTTACTTGGTTTGGGTTTTGTTAATACAGAAAAAATTACATTGGCTGTCACGTTCATGCCTTCTCAATGGTTGCAAAACCCTGAGTGCTGACAGTGTTAGCTGGCAGTATTTGATCAGGGAGCCACACGTGCATTTCATTTATGACATTTCTTTTCACCTTCCGTGATCTTTTTATGGAGCATCCCTTGAACAGGAAGAAAGATGTATTTTTATGAGCGTTAAAAGTGTTCTGCTGCTTCATGTAATAGTCTGTATTGCAAATCTCCCCAAACTTAAGCTCAAACTGGACAAAGAAGGATTAGTAGCATATTTAAGTACAATTATTTGTTGAGCAGTAGCAGACGAAACAGGTTGGTGCATTTGGTCATGACTGGTGATGTCACATGGAACCTTTCATGTAACTGAGCAGAGGGTAACCACGTAGCAACTGAGCTGGTCTTCTCTATTTCAATATTGGTTTGAAATTGTTATTTTTTTTAAAAGGTGGTTTAGGTTTTTTCACTATAATGCTTCATAATCACTAGAACATGGTATTAATTGCTTATATTTCTCTTTTTAGGCAATGATGAGCAAGTTATACTCCATGATGTTGAAAGGTAAATACACAGTTTGTTTCCACTGCTTCAAGAACTCCTTTAATGTCAACTCACTGTAGGTATTTTCTGTTTTAAATCAATGCTTTAGGAGAAGAACAGTGTCTTAATACTGAAATTTGTTTTTTATTTATCTAAATTCATAACTGGAATGAAGTATTCCCCATCACTCCATTTTCTTTTTCATTACTTGGGTTCTGTATTATTTTGACCTCAGGAAAAAGAATGGTAATTAAATATATACTCTCCTGCAGACATAGTAGTAGGTTCTGAGGAGATTTTTCTGGCACTTAAACAGCTGTTGGCACAGACTTCTTGTTTTTCAACAGACTCACCTGACTTGTGTTTAAGATGGCTAGTGCTTGGCCTACCTAACTTCCTGTTAGAGCTTTGGATGCAACTGCCTGATTCTCCACACTAACATGAAGAATTTTGGTTTTGATACTTACTTTCTACCAAAACTGCAAAACAGTTGTGAATTAGATTTTGTCGTGCTACATCAAGATTAGGCTGTTAGTCAAAGTATAACTTATACAATAGCAGTAATAAATTGAATTGGACTTCTCTAGACATTTTGTCTATTGAGCTTACTGCTTTTGAAGTAAAGAAACTTTAAAATTTTGGTCTGTACTAATAACTTCTACAGATTTAAGCGTTGACCGTTCATTTAACATGAACTCAAGAAAATAAAGAAAAAGCAGGAAGAGATATGTGTAAGAGTAAATAGAAAACCTTACATTTCTTTGAGTTCCCTGAATAACAGAATATGGATATATTTCTTGATGTGTTTGTCCAAAGCCTTTTGCATTGTTCAGTGTATATCTGCCTTCCATCATACCTTATGTCTTCTTGCATAAATCTTACATGCAAGCTGGGCAAAAGCAACTTTGTCTTCTGTTCTGATGGTTTCTCAAGAATATAATGTTGTTTAGTGTTTGGGATTTTTTGTTTTGTTTTGTTTTTAACATTTTAGGCTTTTTGGGAGGGGTGTTTTGTTTGTTTTTTTTGGGGGGGATGTATTTGGTTTTGTGGGAGTTTTTTTTGTTTAGTATTCTGTTTTTCTTGTTTTAATTAAACGTGGAAGTGTCAGTTTTAGATGCTGGTGATTATTGTGTTCAGACTTTTTAAGATTCTGCAAGATCTTTGTCATTTTAACTTTTCTATGTAATGCGTTTTTCCTGTTGTGTCTTGTTTAGATGTTTTGACTAGTTTTTTTGATATGTGCATATTTTTCGTGTGCTTTTGTTGTCAGGTTTTTATTATTTTAGGTATGCTAAGTCTGGTTATAATCCATACAGAATTCCTTCTTCTAAGGCTATTTTGTATGATCTTCTAAAAGAAACCTTAGTAGCCTGAATTCTGATTGATTTCTAGGGAAAGTTAATCTCTTTTTAATGATAACTCTTAGTCTGTTAACTGCTTTTTCATAACTTTAAATGGCTTTTTCTGTTACTGCCTTTCCCCCCCTTTTTTACTAATGATCTCTGAGACAGTTAGTAGGTCTGCCACTAAGAACATCAATTGCCATGTGAGCAAAATGCTGATTTTATATGGGATCTCTTTGGTGCAGCTTCCATGAGATGAGCTATAGGGATCATATATAGAGTTTATTCCCTAAAGAAATAAAGGGGCTTTTAAAAAGAAATAAGGCAGTCCCAGGATCTTCTGATTTAGTATTTCAGGTTTTGACCTCTCCATACCACTGTTCCAGCTTTTTAGATGACCTAAAACATTGGGAAAATAATAGAGAATATGCTTTTTCTTTTTCTTTTTTTTTTTTTAATCACTATGAAACAGCTGAAATCCAGATATACTTTGGGGGGAAATTATTTTTATTTTTTTGGTTTTTTGCTGTTTTTTCTACATGGAAAAATACAGATCTGGTCTATCCTGAAAAACAATAAAACTTACTGAAAAAGCCATCTGGAAAGTTGCTCTTATGTGAGCTTCAATTGAACTTTTGGACAAAACAGAAACCTGTATTAAAGAATGAACTTCTGTCTTGTTTTCCTTTTTACATTAAGTAGTAAAAATTGACCCCAGAGGTCCCAAGTCTTTCCCTTTCCCATTACATCCTCCCAAACTTAAATCTAATGCATCATGTCTTCTACAGTGTCTTGCAGTATCTGAAGTTTTTAATGTTTGGGTTTTAGTTTGAGACATTTTTTCCTCATAGCTATAAAGTCACTATGAAGTCACTATACATGGGTATTTTGTTTTTTTACTCTAATTAAACACAAGGGTCTTCTTATGAAATTCTAGAAACTTTGTCCCAAAGTATTACAGGTAGATAAAGCTTTGCTTTATAAAACAATGGCAAAAGAAGGAAGAATGATGATGTTGTGTCTCTTTTCCAGCACTGAGACTTTGGATGTGTTTGCCCACGAGGATGCAGTGTATGGTCTCTCAGTGAGCCCAGTGAATGACAACATCTTTGCTAGTTCATCAGATGATGGCCGGGTTCTCATTTGGGACATCCGAGAGTCTTCCCATGGAGGTGAGATCTCTAGAAGGAAAATATAATTGATTTAGGAAGAATTCATGCAAGGCAAGGAAGAGAAAAGTTATGTTTGTCTGGGGCAGTCGAGACAGTGAGTCTTGGAGAAGGGTGAAAGTGAGGCATAGTTCTTTTGGCCAGTGATTGGCAAGCCCTGGTCTTTACAATTCTGTTACTGTCTGAAATGACTACTTATCATTTTTATTAAAGATGGTGTTGAGCTGCTCCCTTCAGTTCATACTCCAGTGTATAAGAGCTACAGTTGTGAATGAGCATAAGCAACAATAGAAAAGTAATCCCCTTACTTTTCATTAAAATAACTTAGTGCCTCATTAGTTTAGCTCCTGTAATCTGTCTTTGACTGGCTGAAATGCAACTTTTGATATCTTAGAAGAAAACCATGGTGCCAATCTATTTATAATAAAGGTTGAAGGAAAGCACCAGTAATTAGTGACAATGATTTGACTAAGGAAATATACACAAATTTTAAATTTATTTTAAAAACCAGCTCCTTTGTTTGGCAGTCTGACGTTTGTCTCTCCACTCAGCTGATGCAGGCCTTTGCTTCTCAGTGGGGGCTGCCATTTTAATAACACAGCCTTTTATGACCCAGCAGGATTCTGATTTGATGATGCAAACACAGAAGGTCAGTTTTGGTGTTAAACCTTATTAGGAGCTGCTGGCAGACCAACAGCAATTTCTAAAACCTTTGGGCAGACTGGCAGAACAAAAGTTGGCTTCTTTTCTTCTTTTTACTTTTGACTCTTGTGACAATGAATAGCACCATGGAGCTTCATTTGTGGTCAGAGACCTTTGTTTTCATCACTGCTAAGGAAACACTAAAAAGGAAAATCCCTGATGAAAAAGCTTGTAATAGAGCATGAGAGGAGGGTACAGACAAGACAAGTAAATGTTAATTCTGTCTCATTTGCTTTGTAGGTAGTCATTTCATAAGGCATTGGGAATTTGAGAGGGTTGCCTGCTTAGCCATGTTTTATATGTGGCAATGAGGGAAATGAGGAAATAAAATGGCATAGCTCTGGAGGTGCTTGTGGGGCTACAGGCACTGCTCTTGGTGGCTCAGATAGGGACAATAACTGTCTCCCAAGCACATGAGTGACACAGGAGTTGCACCAAAACAATCAGTGAATGGGAAAGTCTGGCCAAATCCCTGGCTCAAAATAGGGATTGATTATGGTTTCTCAGTTGATTGAAAGAGTGCCAGCATGCCACAAAAGATACAAACAAGGAAAAGAATTAGACTGTGCCTAAAGCTGTAAAGCTCACAGAAACAGAGAGAAGGTAACAGAGTCAAGGCTTTTCCCCACTCTTCATGGAGACAGTATTTTGATGGAATAAATAAGGCAGAGTAGCAGTCCCCTCCTGTGTGAGGGACAGTCTGAATGAGCATGTTTTCTGCTCTGTGTGTGAACAGCAAGAGCTAACTGTTAACATTTTTTTTATGCAGGAGGAACACCCTTCTTGCCAGCTCGTACACCTCTTAAGAGGTGGTAGGCTTCTTTTCCCCAGGGTTAGCAGCTTGCATTGAGCTGAGTTGCATACAAGCTTATTTCACTTCTTGTAATACTATTCTCCCTTAAAAGCAATTGCTGGTACATTTATAGTCTGGGTAATCAGCAGTGGCTGTGGAAGCTCTCAGGCATATATTGCTAGGAAGCTTTCAGAAGCCCCTCCATGTATAGTCCTTATCAGATGAGCATTTGGTCATGAACCTTAAGAAGATTCCAGTATTTGATCTTTGAATAGCTAGCTTTAAACTCTGATAACCCTCCATAAAGAAAATGGTGTCTTGAAATTCTGTATGTGTCCTTTTCCATATTTAGACAGAATTAATGTACACGTGGGTGGATTTTAAAACTTCAGGTTTTATATTGCTTTGGATGTGTCAGCTTGAGAAGTGGTTTGAACACGTCTCCATATCTTCAGATCTTGTTATGCTGTTTCCATATTCAGCTGCCAAACTCCTTGCATTGAACAGTTGAATGCATTGTTTGTTCTTATGTCTAAAATTTCAACTTTTTCAACAGAGCCCTTCTGCTTGGCACACTACCCATCAGCCTTTCACAGTGTGATGTTTAATCCAGTAGAACCCAGATTACTGGCTACTGCCAACTCTAAGGAAGGTGTGGGGCTCTGGGATATTCGTAAACCTCAGAGGTATGATCTGGCTGTCCTTGTTTTATGCTGTGTTATTTCTTTCCTTTGGGAGGTGATGGCATGCTTTTTTTTTATTTTATTTTTTTTATTTAAGTCAGTATATATGGTAGTAAGAAAAGATGCAGAACAAAGTTAACAGCAATGTTGGTAATCAATTATTTTGCATAATTAATATTCTTCTTCATACTTATGATCTAATTTGATTTAAAATGGGGCTACATCTTCAGTGTTAAGGTAGGTGATTTTTTTTTTGAAGCCTGCCTGGCCTCACCACTGCAGATTAATTTGGATTGCTGTGTCAAGTTCTCATCATTGTATTTAGCACTGTCTTGGTACTACTGGAAGAAGCTGTGGTGGCCACTGCCTGGTTTACAGTTTGTTTTTCATGCCCAGCTCAGTTTTCAATGGCTGACTAGAGAGTGTGGTCAAGACAGCTTTTTACTTAGTGCTTATGAGTTTAACATGACTTCCTGAGTGATACAGACATCTGTATAATCATTTGGCTGTATAATGTGCTTCCAGATTTGCATAGAGTTAAAAACAAGTTAAGAGAATTAGGTTGCAGCTTTAAATATGGTTATACTGCATTCTAAAGTGGATGTATGCAATGTCTGATACCAGACTTTGGCATGTGTGAGAGATTAAGCTTTTTCAGTCTTTCAGATTTCGAATGTTCATTTTCCATCATAAAAATCTGTGGTGGATTAAGTCTGGCAGGATGCCAGCTGTAACATAAATGAATGCAGGTGTTAAGTCTGCTTTCAACTACCATTTTTCTGGGACAGCCATTAGCTCTCCGCCTTTGCTTGATCAGAGATGTGTCCAAAACACAGTGAGAAGGGTATGCTTGCTTGGCTTAGGAAAAGAAAATATCTCTAAAGCACTCTGCTGCCACTGCAGATTGTTTCCCCTATGAAGCTCTCAGGAAAGAGGACTCTTCAGAATGATCTGTGTTCTGCTAGTGGGCTGCCAAAGTCAAAGTCTCTAGTATTTAAATAAATTAGACTGGTTTTTTAGACTTTTTAAAGTAACAGAGCATTTGACAAAACTTCTAGTTGTCTCTGTAGATCTAATTTGCTTATCTAGAAAGCTGGAACTTGTTCTTTAATGTAGGTGTGGCCAATTCACTTTGTGTCATACAAGGAAAAAGATATTAATTTTAGATCAGTAAAGATAGAATTTACACATCTATCTGTGTGTTTTCGTTTGTTACAATCTATGCTGGAGAAAATACACTTAATTATCAGGGGGAAAAAACAGTTCTTGTTAAAATAATCCACATAATGCTGTAAGTACTTGTGGTAGACTGCATAAAACTGAAGTTAGTATGTGTGGGACTTTATGAATATTTTCCATATTCTTATTAATAATAAATGGTGCTGTAGTTGCAGGTAAGATGTGTGCCAAAAGCACTTTGGTTGGTGACTTTTATAGGCAGAATGGGTTAAAGAGCCCTGAAATTCTCCATAATCTAGGGATAAACAGGAAGGTGTCTGTGTAAGCATGGCACTAGCACAGCAAACGAGGACTACTGCATCAGATGCTTTCCTCATTGTCAAAAAGTCTGATAATGGTGAAAATTCTTGCTTCCCTACATGTTTGTAGCTCTCTTTTTTACTGTCATTGGAAGGAATAGAGGTTTTTGAGGGACATGATTTAGCAGTATTTGATTGTTGAATCTTTGCTGGGATTGTTGAATAGCACAATATATAAATAACTACAGTAAAAAATTGCTAGATCTGTCTATTTCTTCCCTAGTCTACACTTTCATTTACATTGCTTCACATGACATTTCACCTGTGAGGGATTTTTGTACCTTAAGCCATCAAGAGAAATTTCTCCTTCCCTTCAGTATTGATGTAGTCCATCATAACACTGAGGCCATTGTGGAAGTTTTTCAGTCCTGTCATTCCACCTGTGGTGCTAATGGAAAGTATTAGATCAGTTGAACTTCAGCTCTTTTGTCACATTCTGTGGTAGGAGGGTTTTGATTACAGGTTGAATGGGTAGAAAGAAGGGGACAAAGTGTTTTAAGGGTTTACTATGGGTTGCCAAAATTTTAACTTCCAGTGGGTTAAGCTGGACCACAGCACTCTTCCAATACGGGACATGAGAAATGGTTACACGTAGTTAATAATTTGCTGCTGGTATAACACTTCCTGTAAAACTCCTTTCCCCAACTACTGTCAGTTCTCAGAAGGAGGCAGAGTTAGATGATGCAGGCACTACTTTTTGGTTCATAACTAGGGGCTGCTCTGGGGAATCTTGCTGCTGCTTGTCTGCAAAATCCAGCAAGTGAAAAGCTTGGAATTCTGAAAACTAGCTGCTTGTGGCCAGTAGCAGTACTGTAGTTAGCAGTACCTTCACATAAAATACTGCAGCCAACAGCACTGTGTGTGTTGAAACCTTTTACAGATACAGGTGAGGTTTGATAAAACTCACAGGATTTGGCTGGCCTTTACTCGTTTGAAGGGGATCAGGCTTGATGCTGAATTTCTGGTTTTAATCAGCAGAGGGTCCTCAGGGGAAGTATAGTTTTTCTTTTTGCTAGTTTTTCTTTGTGCTGTTCAGCTTGATAATGGACTATCAGAAAAGGGGAAATTTGCTGTTAACTTCTAAACTTGTATGGCAGTCAGTGGAATATGGCTAATTGTGTAGTTTTAAACTAATAGCTCTACATTTTCCAAACATGGAATAGAGCAGCGATGTCCTCGTAGATTAGAGAATTCAGACAGAGATTCCGTTGCTTGACAGGAACAAATGAGTTGTATCTACTTATTTATCCAGAAAATCTGAGGATTTTTACAGCAGTGCATTTTTCTTTAAAATACGTGGCTCTTCTCCAATTGGGTTATGGGAGAATTTGTCTCAGCTTGCTGTTGCATGCCTCCAGCCAGGAAAGTCAGTTTTGTCCACTTCTTTAGTTAGGCAACATTAAACACCCCTAAAAATTTTTAATTGAATACTTTTAGGGCTAGGAAAGATGTCCTGATTATGAGTAAATTTTATTCATATGTTGTGGAATTGGTTAACTTTGTAATGGGAAGCTGGGAGTGCTTTATGCTTGGCTACTACAGTGAAGGAGGTGATTGAAAAGCCAGCATTTCTTGGCATGCATGGAGAAATTTAGAGACAGTTGCACAGCTCTGAATTGTGGAAAGTTTAGCTCACTTCAAATAATCATAATTTGATTAGTCTTGCTGACTGAGTCAGGATACAGAGGCGGATTCATTTTGCTTTTTCCCAAAGTTCATTCACAGCTTGATATCTCTTCTGTCTCAGATTTAGTGCAGCAATTAAGATTCTCTCCTTCTACCCCAGTATACTAATAAAATATGGATGTGGTGGGTTGGCTCCTCCAAAATAGCATATGAAGTGCTATAAATATAGAACTAATATAATTCTATGATTATAAGCTGACTAGTGATTCTGGAAATCTTATTTTTCTATTTTTAGAATGTGTAAGTATTTATATTCCTTCAGGTGGACATTAAACTGAAACCATCTGTATTGTTTCTTTTCTAAAAACAGTGCATTGAGAAGCTTTAAATGTGGTTTTGATTGAGGAGGCTGCTGTAAGGCATTCACACCACTAGATGGGGTCTGAAAGCTGTGCCTTTTTAAAAGAAGAAATTTTAAAGGGAGGTCTATGCTTCTTAAACTATTTACAATAAAATATGTATTATAAATATTGTTACAGAGTTACTGGGGGCAACTCAGTGAGTTAGAGTACATATATATTTCAAGCAAAGACTGTAACTGCAGCCGTTGTTGGGTACTCATCTTCTCTCTCTTTTTCCACACAGCTCCATGACCATCTCCTTCTTTTTACTGAAATAAAAAGAAAATATTATCATTGTCCCCTTAATGCTTTCTTTTCCTATGTTCCCCCTGGCCCACCACTTACATCAACTTATGTGCAAGTTTTTGAGATCAAAATTATATTGGTTTGTCCTATTAATGACCACTACACATTTTTAAACTGATCTTCATGCTGCTAAAGGCCATTCACAGAAGTGTGTTCTGCTTGTGTTGGGAGCATTGAACCAGTACTTTATGCACACTGGCTACATTGGTGTGTCCAGTTCGAGGGTTAAAATGCTAAGTCTTGTATCATAAATACATATCTTGGGGTGTTTTAGGTGAGTCTGGGAGGGCTTATGTAAAAACCACCAGGCCCTCATTCCTATGTCTGTTGCATAGTTATGTGTTTGACCTGTTTTTTGAGCCAACTCATCGTATTAAAAGTTAGAAAACTAAGCTGGAAAGGCTTTGTAGCTTTCTTATGCCCTAGCAAGTTGAATTTGATTCAGGGAGAGTCCAGTGGCAACTGTAAACCATTGAGAATAGAGAGTAAGGCCTGTAAGGCTGAGAAGGGGACATAAGAAAGAAGCGTGTACTCATTTGAGGAGCAGTGAACTATTAGATATGTTCAGCTGTTTGTGGCATTCTGCTCATTCTGTTTTACTTGCTGTGGTTTCTTTTGCTGCACTAACCTTCTTTTTTTGCCACCTCAGCATGTTCTTTACAAGCTTTTTACAAAGTAGAAGTAGAACCTGACCAAAGCTGGGGATGATTTACCTTCCAAGGCTGCATGTTTCATAAGAATAAACTATAAACAGAGAGTTTTTCTTTTTGTCATTTGACTTTTTGTGTTCCTGGAGTAAAACACTCTTCCAGAACCCCAGACTTTAATTTTGGGATCTGGAAATGCATTTGTCCCCCTAATTCAAGTACTGTATTGAACTCTGAGTGAGGTAGAAATGCTTACACACAATATGCCTTTTTAAGATTCTTCTGAAAGTTCAGGAGATTTGTGCTGTCTGCATAGTTACAAGTCCATGTACTCAAAAAGCCCACTGATGAGTTAAAAAAAAATCCTCGAGCAACAGGGCAAGCCTTGTATTCCTTGGTGATTGTAATCCTTATGGTGTATTTTAAAAGCTTTTTTTTTTTTGACCATACAAATCATAATAAGCCCAAGTTAAAGGAATGTCATTTTTGGTGTTTCCCATCAAGTCTTTACAGATAAATCCAAAAGGAATATTATTTCAGCTTTGATTTCTTTCTTTATCGTGGCTGACAAGTAACTGCAGTTCAGAGCCCAATTCAACAAACTTTTTAGCTCACATTAAATGAATATTTGTGTCTCAAAAAAGACCAGTCAAGAAGGCTTTCTTAGTGTACTCTAAACTAACATTAAATTTGTCTCCTGCTCTGAGGATTTAGAGAAGCAAACTCCCAAGTTGTGGGCAAGGAATACATGTTGTTAGATATTAGTGAATCATCTAGTGATTAGCTCATTAAACCGTAAGAAAAATATAGAGATACAGAAATTTCTTTCCTGTAGTAAACAAATTAGATTCAGGGGGATCTTGAGAGAGAACTCTTCTTAACATGTTTATGAATGTTCAGGTATGTCGATCTTGCCAATGTGTGGAGGACCTTGAAGGTGTGGCTGCACTGTACTGCTGATCTTGAACTGACTGTATATTCTAAAGTCTTTGTCTTGAACAGAGCTTTTCTGTCAAGTGCTAATTACTAGGTGTTCAGCTTAGTCATTGTGCTGCAAGTAGACACAATCCAACTCTTAAAACAACCTATTCAATCCATTACTTCTGGTCCACATCTATTGGAAATCACAGATACTTTTGAAAATCCAATTCTTGGCTCCTGATTGCTTTGACTTGTAGTTTCTCTTTCTTCATTTGGTTCCCAGCCTTTCAAAGACTTGATGAGTATTACTTTTTTTGGTTTTGTATCAGTGGTCTGATAGCAAGAGGAAAACACTGTTGGATGTAGAAATGTCGCAGGTGGCATTAGATAGACCTGTAGTTGGAAAAGCTAGGTGTCTGGTTTATGAGACCTCTCTCAGTATCAAAATAGGAGTGGTAGCTGCCAGAACTACAGGAAATTAGAGAATGGTTCTTCATAGCTTAGTTAGATGCACGTCAAATAGACCTTTGCTAAAGAGGACTGAAATTACCTCTGAATAAAGGCATGGTGAATTCTGTTAGAGTTTATTTTTGATGAGTGGATATGCAAGGGAGGAAAGGGAGAATATGAGTATTTGCAGATCTGTCTGTACCGCAGGTGATACATGTAACCTGTTGCATAGAGAGGACCTCAGAAAATCTGTGTGGTGTTGTTGAAGGTATTCTAAGGTCATAAACACAGCATCATAACTGAGTACAAGTCCATTGAGGTCTCCAGTGGTTGCTAATTTTCGTTTCTAGGGTCATACCTTCCAGGTATTTGATCCTTAAAGATCACACCAGAAGAACAGAGATGGCAGTTATTTTCTGAGAAATGGTCACACATGTGCTGAGTTTTTTATCCTTTCTAGCTTTCCTTTCTGAGCTCACTCTACAAAGTAACTGTTGCCTTCTTTTATCTGTGTGTTACCAAGATGTCTGGTATGAAATACTGAGCTTTTGCAAGTGTGAGGGATCCAGTATTGGTGGTGATTGTGTTGGGGATATTAATTCCAGGCCAGCCACAGGGTTTGCCTCTGACAGGGAGCTTACCTAGGTTCAGGGATCTTTCCTTATAAGCTAGTGCTAGTGGACTGGGAATTTTCTTCGTGTAGAATCTGTAGATGTTACATGATGGCAGGAATAGTATGAGGATATTTAAGGTTTTACTTTGACTGTTTTGCATTTTGATTTTTCATGTGAAGGAAAGAAGCTTCTGATTGTCATCACTTCCAGTGGGAATGCTTTGGGATTCCCAAAGCCCCTGCAGGTGGAACAGTTCACTACATTATTGAATTGGCAAATACCTGTTTCAATTATTTCAGTGCAATAGAAGTGTGCTGCATGTTTCTGTTTGGACACCATTGTCAGTCCTGCTCTGAGCAGAGCAGAGTATTAAGGACTGCAGGAGAAATGTGTGTATCTTGGCAACCACTTGTTCATTGTCAGCCTTGTCATTTCTTTCTCTTCCCAGTGAAATAATTTGTTGTAAATTTTGACTAACTTGATGCTGCTTAAAGTAATCCATTTATTTAGGTTACAGTATAACAAATTTTAAGTGCTATTTTAGAACTCAGCAGTATGGGTCAACCACACCACCTCAAATAGTTCAAATAACTATTTGTCTTCTCTTGCAATTCAGGAAATAGAACTCATCCCACACATGTACCATCCTCATATGTTACACTTCTGTGCTACTGAGGCAGCTCAACTGATCAGTTTCTCAGCCTAGAATTTGAAGCTCTCCTAACCAGATCCAACTTGGCATATTTGCCACAAATTACACAGAACCTAAATATAGATACTTTCCCCCCATTTGTCTTCCATTATTTCTCAAAAGTTCCCTTTAATGTGGTAGAAAGTGAATGGATTATTGCTTAAGTTCATGGGGATTGTATTTTTCTGGGTATCTCTGGGATGTTTTGAAGGAACATTTGAATAGTAACGGCACCTGGGGGAGTAGTACTTTTTGGATGGCTTTTGGCTTTGATTTCCTTATTGTAAACATATATCTCCAAAATATTTGCCACAAATTTAGCCAAAATCAATGACTTATTTAGAGTTAGAAATATCTGAGTTTCCTCTGTCTTTCCTTCTTTCTTATCACTGATGGAAAAAAGGGAGTACTTGCAAATGAGCCTTTTTTGACTTTGGAAAAAGAGAGATGGTGACAATCACCAAGGCTTTAGTCATGTTGGTGACTTTCCTGCGTGTGGACACTTTTTTTGTGGTTGCCATTTTCAGTCAATCGATGCTTTTTATTTGCCTTTTTTTTTTTTCTTTAAAGATAGGAGGGCAGCCTAAAGTTGTGAAATATGTAAATCAGTGAATTTATTGTTCAGTTTTTTTTATTCTGAAGCAGTAATTTCTGTTGCTGGTGTGAGCATCACCTAATAGATATTCTGGAAGTACTTAAGTGTGCAAGTCTGCTAAATACTGCCTGGTATTTAAGTGTGTGAAGCAGGTGCTGTAGTCTCTTTTTCCCACCCTTATGACTTGTCCTTATTGTGAAATTTACTGGGACCGTGCCATAGGAAGGGCCCTCTAACTTAGCTTCTGTTTTAGATGTACACACTCTATATTTCATTTCCAGTCCTGCTTTATGCGTCACCTTGTCAGCCCTCTTGGGATAGAGGGTGTAGCTTAGCTTTCTCTGTGTTTAGGCTGGTATCCTTCCTGGAGTAGAGTGTATTTAGAAAGATTTTAAATTTTCCTCTAGAATCCCTGGATTTGTTGATTAGACACACAACTGAATTTTGGAGAATTGAGGTTCAAATTGTATAATAAAAAAGAGTGTTTTTAGTAGCTCAGCTTTTAATTCTTTCTTGTTCTCACATAGAGCTATGATCATTCTTCTGTTTGGCCTCTCCTATCTTGATTGGCCTCCATCATATGCACGAGGATTTTCTGATTTGAAGATGAAACTTTTTCACACCTACAAGCACCCTCACATTAGCACTCTTGGTTCTGGCAGGCACTTGAAGCTCAGTACTGTCCCTTTGCTCAGTGGGATCCAGCTTGCTTGTACAAGCAGAGGTGCTATGCAGGTTTTAGATGTTCAACACTGTGTGTAACTGTAAACAAGAAGTCAGGAAACCTGGTTTTGTTTCACAGCGTTGGTTAGGTCTGTTGGTTGACCTTTCTTGCCCTCGGTTTTTCCTGTACCAAGGAAAGGGAAAACTGCCTACTTCAAAAGCCTCGTGGTGCTTAATCTTTTTGTTAGCTTTGAAATACTTTAGCACCCAGGTCTTTCTAAAGCAAGAATTTAAAGTGCAAAGTATTGTCCTTGTAATGCAAATTTTAAAAGTATAATCTGTTGTTCAAAAGAAGCTCAGATTGAATGGGTTTTTGTAGACGGCTTTCTTAAGGCAGTAATTGTTGTAAGTCTTGCCCTAACCACCTCTATACCTCCATTTAATATGGAGGGAGTTAAAAGAGAAGCTTTTTTTGTCTAAAAAGAAAAACAAGGAGAAGGGAAAATGAAAAAAAAATTGGTGACTGAAATCAATGGAGAGATCCTCTTAGTGCATTTACTAGGAGAACATCTGAAATATTAGCTTAACCCTATTGTAACAGAAGGGAATTAGTCTTTGAAACATCAGTCTAGGGGAAACTGTGTTGGAACCAACCTGATGAGTCCAAAGTCTGCAGTTGCATTCATTTAGCTTTAAGTGAAAATTAATATAAATCTTTTACCTACTAGAGGCAAAAGCTTTACTAGTTCAAGACTGGACTCTTACTACTGCAGGAACATTTCGGATCTTGCTAATTTTCCTGTCAAAAGAAAGGCCTACTTTCTTCTTGCTGCTATTTTCTTTAATTTCTGCCTGTGTAGTTTTCATAAATTAAAAATTCCTGCAGCTTCACTAGAGAAAAGCAGAGAAGTGCGTGTATGTATATAATTGGATAAGAAAACAATTCTGTGGCTGATGTTACTCAGCTTTCCTAATGCAAGACAACAATTGTAGCACAGAAATGTGTAGGAAAAATGTATATCATAGGACTGCAGCATTGACACGACTGATTTTGCACAAGGTATGAAAATGGCTTCATTCTTCAAGAGGAATTGCCAACTTTTACACTCAGATTATTTTTCTAAGGTAACATTCTCTGATATTCATGTTCTTTGTGTTGTAATGACTTTGGTGAATGCTTGGTTTTGGGAACACATCCTGCTCCTTTATTTGGTCTAAAGGTCATCCTCCCATGCCATGTCTGGCTGTATTTGCATCTTCTCTATCTGGTTATCTGATGGAACCTGCTCCTTTGTGTTTTGCTGGATTTAGCTGAGCAGTGTTCTCTGTCACAGTCTGTACTCCATCCTACAAGGTGCTATTTCTGAACAGGCTGAATAATGGACTCTGATCAGAGAATTTAAGGATTAGAAAATGATGGAAATTATCAGGTTTTTCAGCTAGTTTGTTTGTGGCTGTTGGACAGTTGTGTTTTACATTGTATTCTCTAGTTCCTTTTTTTTATATCTTGCTAAATTTTGTTGCTGTTTGGTTGAGTTTTTGGCTTTTTGTTGTTGTTTCAGTTTTTGTGGTTTTTTCCTGAAAAGCTAATTGTCTGCTTACTGGATCTCATTTATTACTTACATTACAGTAACACCTACATGATTCAAGCAGAGAGTGAGAATAGGACACTCTTGTGCCTGCTGACCTGCAGATCTGTAGTGAGGGCAAGCCTAGGGCAGGAGAATGTTTGGGGGCAGGTCTGTAGCAAGACCAAAACAAAACTTGGCTAGAGCTGGAGGAGGATGTGAGGCATTCAAACAAACAGGCATTTTTTTATGCTTGTTGTCATTTGCTGCTGTTCAATCTTTGTAATGTTAAATCTTTGTAATAACCTTAAATCCTGAAAGGATAAAAGTAATACAGATGAGGGGGAGAGTTTAGTATCCTTTAAGCCTCTGCTCTTGCCATCTTCCTTAGAATACTGATTTTCTTGTGTTATTTTCCTGTGAATAAAGGCAGAATACAGGAAATCGTAATGTCTTCTGGAGAATTGCCTGAGATCAGTGATGTAGCAACATTTTCATTCAGTGATTCAGTTAGGTCATAAGGGCCAAACTAGGCAAGCCTGTGCTGTTACATTGTTGGGTTGCTCGGGGTACATAAATGGTAATGTTTGATGTTTTTAAGGCTCCAGTTTCTGAAGTATATTATCAGATAAAAATCTCAGGTGTTAAACAAATTAAAATATTGCCCTCATGGTTTGGAGGGAACACCAAAGCTTCTGTTCACCTTAGAGTTTGCCATGCATGGAAGTTTATTAATGATAGGGAGATTCCATTTTGAACTAGTTTATATGTTTCTGACCCTAACAGTAAACAGCAAAGAAATGTCACATTCTTGAACATGCCAAATCTTCACCCTGAATTCTGTACTTTCCTCATCTTGGTGGATGGAGTTGATTTTAATTGTACTTTCTTTTTGAAGGAAAGCAAAGATGTTTAGCTTTGCTAACAATACACAGCCTTTGTTTTATTTGGTTATTGTTTAATGTCCAAGCAAATACCCCTTACTTCCCGGTAAGGGTTCTTGAAGACAGTCTTGTAAAGGTAATAAGATAATCAGAAGTAGTGATGACAGAATTTGGAAAAATGAGCCTTTTTCTGAAAAATAATTATATCTTGACTATGGCTTGTATACCTTCTGGTCTTCAGACACTGATGGACTTCCTTCTCATTTGTTAACACAATACTTACAGTGAAAAGCCATACACTTAGACACAATTGATTTGCTTTTCAAAGAAACTATATGGAGATTTCTGAGACTCATAATCTACTTTGAAAAGGTCTGCATGAGTATTGATATTGTGCTGACTTTTCTGTTATTGGTTAATTTGGCTCTAAGAGTTTGCTTCAGGCTACATATGAATTGTGTCCTTTTAAACACACAGTAATTTTCTTGCAAATAAACCCCCAAACTTTTCTGCAGTTTTCCAGGCCAAAATTCTGTTTGCCAAGTTTCATTCCAGTTATTTTTTGCACAGTTAGAAGTTTCTCAATTTTGTGGTTACAGAATTGCTGACAAACACAGTTGTATGCAATGGTGTGTATTAGTTACGAGCATTCAGTTCATTCTTTCCTTTTAAGGTCATTCTTTCATTAACTTAGCCTCACTCACTGCTGTTTATGATACCAACACTTTTCTCTTGCTTAATTAATTTCTTTTTTGAAATGACACCCCTGTACCAAGGACAGTGTCTGTACTGCAATGCAGTGGTGCTGCTCCTTCCCTTACCCCACTAATTGGCAGCAGAAACCAAATTGTTTAGGTTAGTTGTGCTGCCCGTGGATTCAAAGGCTTCCATTGTTTGGCTGAGCTGGTATTTAGTTAGCCCTTGCCTGCTGCCTGTGTGCAGCGTATCCAGCTACGGAAATGACCATATTGCATATAATCGTCCATTCTCTCCCTCCTCAGCCTCCTTCCAGCTCCAGCATGTGTGTTTGGATTGCAATGTTCCATCTGGGGACTAAATATTTCTCTTAATCATACAATATGACTTTTTAAAAAACTCAGAAGTGCATGTGTCTCTCTTTATATTGCTTCCAGAGCTGGTAGGCAACATCAGCATTCCACAGCTGTCTGGGTGAGCCAAATTTGGAAGCAGACTAAATCCGAGTAGTCTAGCTTTGGATTCATAAAAATAATGCCTCTGGCAGAAAGAGCGCTCATCTTGTTCAGAAGTGTCCTTTTACTCTTGCCTTCAGATTTCTCACTAGCTATCATGGTCTGTGTCTTCAAGATGAGAGTATTGCTTCTGGCATGATGCATCAGTCAACTTTTTAGTAACTGCAACAAGGTGTTTCCTCTGCAACTCCTTTGTTAGTGCATGCAGTAAGGGGCAGGCATAAAGTGGCAGTTCTGACATGAGCAACGTATCCAAACATGTCTACACTGCCCCACATAATCCTGTGTGAAAAAATCCAAAAGTAACACTGACTAAAGGTACAGAGCAACACCCTGGTGCAACTGAGAATGGGGATATAGTCATTTGAACATGCTTAAACACAGCACTTCTCTTCCTCTCCCCTCCCCACCCCCCAAGAAAAGAAAGTGCAAAAGCTCTCATTTTGATTAGTTTGAAGGTCTTTAGAGCTTCTTGAATCAGACATCCTCTTTAGTACTAACAAATATTACTAGTGGCTTAATACTCTAAAAAATAACTTCTCCTGGCTTCTTTCTTGGAGAGGGCTGGTTGCTTTTTTCCTGCAATTTTGATGGAGATGTATAACTCTAGAAGGCATTTCAGGCAATTATTATTTTTTTTCCTAAAACCATCATGGTTGTTCTAAAATCAACAAAATTTTATGATGGAACTTATCAAAGTCTTAGGGTTCTTCAGTTTTCAGTACTGCTACCATGTGCACTGCCTACAGTATGAGGCAGAGAGAGATTTCTCAAATCCTTTATATGTCCTCTGTTTGTCAACTAGGTGAGCAGTTTTGCCACCAAGATAGAGCCATGAGCTGCATTCCCTCCATACACATCCCCCCCTCTTATTCGTGAACATATCTCTGTCCTAGGAGGAGAGAGAGAGCAAGTATTTTTCCTCTGTTTGGATCAGGAAATGGATGTTTGGTGGGGGCTTGTGTCAGTTTGTTCACCTCATCCCCACCTGACTACCCACTGCCTCTTTTCAGAGTTTGTTAAAAGAAAACACTGTGCAGTTAATTTAACAAGTCCTTTCAAAGAGGCAGAGAGGAAGCAATCAGGACACATTGGGGTGGGGAAAACAGAAAACTCCTGTCTTGTGATTAGTACAGTGAAATGCTGTCTTGGAGCTATAGTGTCAGACTTTTGGGGCCAGAATTCAGGCAAGTGGGGAAAGTCATTATCTTACATTATAAATGAATGGCAAACAGCTATTTTAGTATTTCTTTCTGTATTAGCCAAACTAGCTCACTGCTTTTTTTTTGTTAGTGTGGGGGTCTCATTTTTTTGTTCGGTTTTCTTTTGTTTGGTTTTTTGGGGTTTTTGGGGGTTGGTTTTTGGGTTTTTTTTTTTGAGCCACATGTTAAAAAGAACTGCAGCAGGAACTGTATTTCCATTACATGTGTGGCTGAATTATGTGGAATGAGTGTCTGTGGCAGGCAAAACTGGATCTTTTGAGGAGCATTAACTATGCAGCTCCTTAATTCTAGACTTTTCATGTGTGGATATGATAATTTTTTCTGAAGTTCTAGTCTCTCTTGCTTCCTTTAATTTCTGAAGTAAAACATTCTTTTGGAGCTTTGCTACACTGAAGTTACTGCAACACAATATAGAATTAAATTCCAAGTGTTTGCTTTGGTACCTTTGACTGCTGTAGGAGCTTAATGAAACATCTGTAAGCAGAATGGAAGCCAGTTTAATATTGCACTCCTATTGCTACAAAATGTAATCTCAAATGATTTCATACTAGTAACCATGGAAACTTTGCTTGAAGCCTTGAAAGGATGGAGTATCTGGTAGGCTCACTCACTTGTAGGCAGGAGAGAATTCTGGGTTGTGATTTGGATTAAGAGGGAGAACTGGTAATGAGGAGAGAAGCTTAATCTTGGTGCAGCAGTGGCACCTAAACATTAAGTCTGGTTGGTACATCTTTGTTATGACCTTCTTATTCATGTTGGACAACTCATATTTTTATTAAAAATTCTCTTAACCAAAAAGAATCTCAGGTTGTTTCTTCTGCCTGTTCTTTTTTTTTTTTGGTTTGTTTTGGTTTTGTTTGTTTTGTTTTTTGTGGGTTGGTTTGTTTGTTTGTTTTTGGTTTTTGTTTTGTTGTTTTTTTTTGTTTTGGTTTCTTTTGGGGTTTTTTTTTTTGTGTTGCGTTCTTGGTTGTGTTGGGGTTTTGGGAGGTTTATGATGTTTTAGCTTATTTGTTTGTCTTTTTTAAGGAAATGGAAAATTCCATAGAAAAAAAAAGATGGCTTACTGAGACCTGTCAGAAGAGGGGGAGGCAAAAATGTCATATGTGTTTTGGTTATCTTGTTTTGTTTTGATTTTTAATGTCTGACTGAGTATTTTGAGCTGAGTACTTTATTTGTCTCAATTCAAAGAAACTAGGGCTGATGAGAGGGATCCTAAATCCTTGTCTCTAAGCTTACAGTTTCTACTATTAAATTGTCTCATGTTTTAATTAACTACCTTGAACACAATTAAGAAAAGCTTGGCAACTTTGCCATGGAGGAGGAGAACACGAGACACCAGGGCTGTTCACACTGATAAAAGTGTTCTGAAGTTTTGATGCCCAGCTTGAAGAACTTAGTAGTTAGTTAGCTTTGAAAATCTGGCTTCTGGTGCCTTTGTGGCACCCTGGCTTTGACTGTTCAGTTCACAAAGAACATGTGTGTGTGTGTGTGTGTGTGTGTGTGTGTGAGCAGCATATTTCTAGTGCATTCATTATGTAGAGTCTTGTAATTTGTGTTGGTTTTGTTTAACTCCAGCTTAGGAACAATGGTTTTTTAACTTTACGGTATCTCAGGCAATGATGCATGTTTCAACCTGCATGGAATGTGCCTTCCCATCCATGTGGAGTGACTCATTTTTCACAGTTGTTGGGGCAAAGGGCTGTATCAGAAAGTATTATGCATTAAAATCTGTGAATAAACTCCCCTCTAGAATTTACAAATTCTGAGCTGACATGCTTTTTCTGGTCCAGAAGGGGCATAAAAGTCACAGCTCTCAACAAGATTTGATGGTTATTGCTCAAAACAGAACTGTTAACAAAAAACAGAGCTCTAGTACTGTTTAGGGATGTTTCAGTGATCACTGAACAAAAAAAAGGGATAAAATGTTTTCTATCTTTGTCTCACTTGCCATATACACAATCATTTTAAGTACACAGATTGAATGAAGTCTTTGAAAAGAACAGAAAATCTGCACGAGTTGCATTTAAGGTGTGCTTTGACTAACTTTAGGTTCCTTTATGGAACAAAAGACATTTCTGTTACTTTTTTAAGGAGAGAGTGTGGAAACTTGTGAACCTTTGGTTTTGTTTTGTGTATGTCAATAAGAATGGATACAAATACTCCAGCTCTGAGCATACAGCCTTATATGGGACAAGGAAACCAGCTAAACCTGCCACATGAAAGTTTTAGGTAATAATGTCACGTGATAACATAATTGTCTTGCCTACTTGGCAGTATTTTTAGATGAAGCTAGTTCAAGATTAGCTAAGTGACTTATTTTAGCATTTATTGCAATAACATGTTAGTAAGATGTCCTTTTATTTAAGACATCTGGAGCTGATTGTGGAGTTTAAACATCCTCTGATGCCCTGTAGAGAGATAAATAAAAGCAGAAGAGAGAGAATGGCCAGCCTGTCTACATTTGGAGAAAATGCCATCTGGTGCCAGAGCAAGGGTAAAAGACTGCTTGGATTCAAGAACCAGATAACAAAAAGGGCTGAGTGCTGGTAGGGTCAGTCTCAAAGGCAGACATCTCAGAAGCAAAAGGACAGCCTTTTTAAGGCTAAGTGCTCTGTCCAACTTTGCTCCTATGCAGGAAATATATTTGTTATTAACAAAACTACTCACAGTCTTTAACTTTTCTCTTCTGAAAACTTTACAGTCATAGCATTTTGATAGCTTGTCATTCAGATTTCATATTAAGATTTTTCAGGAATTGATGCTTTAAAGTAGAAGCTAAATAAGGTTATAGTTTACTGGGCTTGTTTGTTTGAAATGCCTCAGTAAGATTAAAGAGAGTTGTGTCTTTAAGTAGTTGAGTTGATACCTGCAGCCCACCTCAGCTGCTCCCACTTGTCTTTTCCCAGTTCCCTGCTCCGCTATGGTGGAAACCTTTCCCTGCAGAGTGCCATGAGCGTCCGGTTCAACAGCAACGGCACCCAGCTGCTGGCCCTGCGGCGGCGCCTGCCCCCGGTGCTCTACGACATCCACTGCCGCCTGCCCGTCTTCCAGTTCGACAACCAGGGCTACTTCAACTCCTGCACTATGAAGAGCTGCTGTTTTGCAGGTGATCGTGATCAGGTAATAAGCAAGCAATGCTGCCCTGAGTCTCTGGAGTTTCCATGACTGAGAACGCCTCTGTGAGCGTGGCTTTTTTCTGATTCAGGAGGTAACACAGGAAGCAGGACACGTACAGGCTTATTCAGAACTGTTTTGCAATGTAGGCTGTGAGAGAAGGAAAACATGTACCAAAACACATGAGAAGTTTTACCTGTTATTTGATATGATCTAATACTTACTTGGAAGATTATAGTCAGTAGAAAATATTTGCTGTCTTTCTAGGTCCAATTAATACAATGTTATCTACTCATCTACATATGATAAGGAAGCATCTTCCTTGCATTTCAATTTTCTTACAGAGTGACGTAGAGGCAATCTCACAGAATGTAAATATTGTGAATTTATAGAGTTATTAGTTCTTATTTCAGATTATAATGTTTCCCTTTTAATACTCAACTACTAGATCAGGTAGGATCAGTGTTCTGTAGTGGTGATGGCAGGTGGTTAGGAAGGAGTAGTCTGTTACTGCACTGAGGCAGGGCTCTGTCCCTACTGCTGATCACAAAGAAACATGTCACACATACAGTGGCTAACAGAAGTTCATATGATTCTAGAGCCAGATATTGTCTTTGGACAGCTGTATTTAATAACTCCAGGCACTGTTTAAAGACAAAAGATGTATTTTTCAAGCTATGATAATATCAAACTATGATCTGAAAATTTCTTAAGTGTCATAGGCAAAATTCTTGTAGTCAGAAATTCATCACTAATTCTATTGCTGCTGCTGCAGGAGGCAGAGTTGAGCTTCTTTCATACTGCAAGTAGGAAATACATTCACGTCACTGAAATTGAGCAGTGTTCCTTAGTTCTGAATATTTTTTGACAGGAGTGTGAAAATGTGATAATGAAATTTATTTAAAACAATTGAGGGCTTACTATAAAGCATGGGAAAACACATGTTGGTTAAGAAGAAAGCCACTCACAATTTGTGATCCATTATTTAGTCGGCCTAAAGACTTTTCTCCTCTGGAAGTCAGTGTAGAGCTGTGTACACTCTGACACATAATTTAGCTTTTCATTTGTTACTGAAGATGTAGAGAAAAGTCTTAGTAGACATTGCTCTGCTTTCTAAGGCATTTTCTTATGGGTATGTTATCATTTTAACAAGAGGAGTATGTCTTTTCTGTATCAGGCTGATGCAATACTTCAGGAGCCTGCATTTTTTAAAAAAACTTTATATTTTTGTGGCTTGACAGACTTTCTGTTCAGATAAGTAGCAGCACATAATGCTGCTAATGAGTTGGAAATCAGAACAAAAGACAATTATACTCTCATAAAACTATGTGAAGCTAATAGGGAAGATGAAGTTTTATATCGAATATTAGAGAGATGTGGAATTTGACATTTAGACACAAGCTCCTTCCATCTTCTAACTGGAAGGAAAAATGATAATGAATTCAGAAAATGCCAACACATGCTCCAACTCTGTCTGAAACTGTCCAGTAATGTTCAAATTGAGTGGCTAAGATTGTCAACACTAGGGATAGCCCTTAGGGACTGCCTTTTACAGAGAACCCAATTCCAGTTGCAGGTATATCTAGGAAAGAAGGTTAGAGTTGGAACCTACTACCTAGGTTCCTTACTTACTACCTAGTAAGATAGATAAGGTGAATAAAAAAATAACAATTTTTTTGAGTTTTGCCCTTCTGTACAACTAGTATGCTTTGGCATAATGTACACAAGTCTTCATCCCTGCAAATCAGAATTCATCAAAAGAAGAAACAATGCTGTATCCAATTTAATCTGGCTCTAGTTGCCTCTCCCTGTTAATATTGCTGTTCTTAGCCTTTATAAAGAATGTCTTTCATTTGAGATCCATGCAAAGTAAGCTTCACAGTATACCTTGGTTGTATTTCCTCATAGGATCAAAATTTTGTGTGGGCTAAGGCTCATTTGAAGGGACTTGCGGATAAGAAAGTTGCTTTCAAATTGTGAGTGGCACTTATGGTAGGAAGGCTTCTTTAGCAGTTTTTTCACATTGAACCTCTGATTTTCTCTCTCTTCGATTCTTCTTTTCATCTTTATTAAACTGCCAACTTGATATTTTTTCTCTTTTAAGCTGTCTTAAATAGTTAGGTTTTACCTTTCTTACAGAGCACAGTAAATTAAAAATGGAGTCTCCTGTGTTCAAAAACTATTATGTATTGTCTTCACAGGTAGTTAATCTAATAAAGTTGCATTTCTATACTATATTTTAACTCTAATAAGAAAGTATTATCCTTAACTCATCAGTGCTTAGAATGCAATTGCATTGGGAAAAAAGTGAACTGGTGAAAGGGGGAGGCTTTTCCTGTCCAACAGAGGTGATGTAAGACCTTTCACTGACACCACTTCCTAACTTGGCAAAATCATTTACTTATTTTCCTGAGTTAATGACTTGTGCTGACACTCAGAGAGCTCTGACAAGAGTTTGGATGTGATATAGGGATCAGAAGATGGATGAGATGGAGATACAGCCTTTCAGCTCTGTGAGACCCAGCTCCTCACAGAGCTATAGCCTTTGCTAATCTTTCTCTGAAGTTTGTACATAGAAAACAGTTTGCTCACAGGAAGTTTTCTTATAAATTATGGCCATCAGAGTTTAAAACCCCATAACTGTTAGTTTTGGGTTGCCTTTGGAAATGTGTTTTAATACAGTGGTGAAAATCTACAGTAAAGATAAATAACACCCTGTTCGTTATGGATTGCATTCTGGTGTGGCAGAAATGAGCAGATCCTGAGCTGCAAACACACAACTTAACAGTTCTCTTGGAGATTGCCCTTACATCTTAAGAAGCCAAAGGCTTAAGTTCCCAAAATGACCAGAAGTGTTGTTCTTACTTTGATAAGGTATGTGTGTTAAATTGATGAAATTTCTTTGCAGAAACAAAACAGAGACTGCTAGGTGGGGAACAGTTTGATTGGTTTGTCTGTTGATGGGGTTTAGACTTTCTAATATTTTCTCAGTATTGCTTTTTTAGTGCTCACAGATTGTGATAGGTACTCAAAAGGAGCCAGAACTCCTGATGTGTCACTCTAGAGGGAAGCCTGCTACCAGCAGGCGTGCAGTGATCTGTATACCACCTCCTTTTCCTGGAGAATCTGAGCTGCAAGTAGATTGAAACCTCTTAGCAAAGAATGATATATCATTAATGCTTTAAGGTACAAAATGCAGGAAGACTCACTTGTTAACTGCTATGATTTTGGGGGGATTTTTTTAAGTTTAAGAACATATTCTGAAATGTTTATATGATTTTGAGTTGTTGCAGGTATTATGTGTTGCAGCACAAGCTAAGTGACAGGAATTTTAGGGGATGAACAGCTTTGTGTCTTTGTGGCCTTGCAAATTATTTTTTTCCTCCAAAAGCATTATTGTCCTAGTCCTTGTGAGCCTGATTTCAAAGTCAATGAGCAGTGTGTGTACATATGAGCATTTTTTCTAGAAATGCCACAGTCATGCTTTTCTTGTTTCTTGCAGCTATCAAAGCTTGAGAGGCATTGTTTAGCTGATATTTTATTTGCACTCTTTAAAACTACCTTCATTTGCTCCTCTCAGAACTTTTTCTTTTGTCCTTGTCATTGGTGTAATGACCTAATTCACATGACACCAATTCTTCTACTCTTTGAGGAAGAGCTCTGATGTTGGTTGATAAACGGGTTCAAAATGGTATGGTGTTAACATTATCCAGGAGCTCACTTGAGTCATACAGCTATGAAAGAGAGGAAGGGTAAGGTGGGGTGGATGGATGAAGCAAGACTCTCAGCTTCCCACTGCCTCTGTTAGCTATAGAGATTTCTGTGAGAATGTGATTTATCCATCCTTCTGGGCATCCAGGTCCAGAATTTTAAAACCAGTTTATTTATACCTCCAAGTCCCACTGACTTTAGTGTGCACAAGTGTTTGATTACATACAGATATTAAATGTATGAGACTCTCTAGTCATGTTGCAGTGCTGGGTGAGTTTCTATTCTTCTTGCCAGCGTTAGAATTTGGGAAATGTTGATTAAATACTAAGGATTTTTAGTTGCTACACTGGTATAGAAAATACCTTCTTGTATCTGAGGATACAGAAAGTATTGCAGGACTTTGGGTACCCAAATGTGTTTTTAAGTGTAGGAGCCTCAGAGGCTATAGTGATGGGCAACAGCAAAAAAAGGCCCAGAAAGAAACCACAAAACACAACCACTCTCCGAACTAAAAGAGTCCAAAAGGTTTTCTTGCTCAAGACTTGTTGCCTGTGTCACAATGGTGAATGCTATCGGTTCATTCCTGTTTTTTCCCTGTGTAGATAATGTGAGGCTCTATAACACTTGTGGTTGTAAAATCAACTGCGTATTGCCTGTTTAAAAAAGGCGGGGGTGGGGAGAAATAACTTGTGCCCTGTGAGTCAAACAAAAAGTGTCTTGACTCTGGCATGCCCTCAGACATTACATCACCACTCAGCCTTTTCTGTTGACATTACACTGGTATAGGAGAGTTTCAGGAATGCACTGCTCACGGTGCTGCAAGGCTGCTCCAACTCCCTATAAAGTTACAGCCCTCATTATGTTGAGATCCGTGTTCTAAATAGCCCTGGTTAGGGACAAGCCAGCTTTTCACAGGACAGAATTATTACATGAATCTAACTCTTCCAAAAACAAGGTTAGCTGTATAGGTGCCAGTGGTCTTGTATGGTTATATATTGCCTTTGTAAAGAAAGAGAGTTCAGTGTTTCTTCAGTGGTGTTATTTGTGTCATCTAATTTGGAGGTTGTTTTTCATGGGAATAGTCCTTATCAATGTCTAAGTTTAAGAACTAGCAAGAAGAAAGGGAATTATTCTTTTAGAAAATATATTGTAAGTTTCCTGTGCATGGAAGACTTCCTAATGAATAATAGCTTATTGCAGTCAGCATTTCTTAATATATGAAAAGCATTCAGTGTGCAAATACGTTGCTGTGCTTGGATAAAAAGAAAATCGATGTCTTACTCTCTCTTAAATTTGGTTTCTTCCAAGAATTATTGATGACACTGTATTTTGGTTTTTCCTTTATCTAAATAGCAGTTTAAATGCCAGCTATATCCATAATACATACCTGAAAAGTCTATGCATGAGATTTATCTAGCAGTGAAATTATTTATTCTTTTTTTCCCCATTGTTTTTGGTAATTGACATTGGGAAATGCCTCTTCAGAGTCAAGGTCTTGACAGCAGGAGCTGTGAATTTTCTCTAACCCTTCTTGTTCTGATTGCCTCTTCCCCCATTCCTGGTGCATCATGCCATCCCCATTTCCTGTCTCCCTTCTCTACTGCATTCCTATAAGCCCTCGGGGGAGGTTTTTAGACATCTGCACAGCAGTGCATAAGCCCAAAAGGACCCATACTGAAACTAAATTCTGGTGGGTGGAGTGGAACTCAGACTCAGGAGACTTTGAATTCTTCAGGCTTTGTGTTCCTCATAGTACATCACAGGAGATTTGTAGTTAGTAGCACCTCTCGTATGCTCAGATAAACTTGTTGATTTCTTTGTAATGTAATAGAAATGTTTTCCCTGCCATAGAAATCCTCAGAAAGGATTTCTAAGTTGCTTTTGTTCATTAATAAAATTCCTGTTATGGCCTTTCTGCATGACAAAAAGGCAGCTGTAAAAATGTTGGTGGACTGTTCCCAATGATGCTTCTGTAAGCACTTGAAACTGCCCCACACAGAGTTGGCTGCTTGTAAGACTAGAGATTTAGGGAGTGGGAATACAAATTTTTGGCTTTGAAATTTATGTACTAGAAGCAATTTGTATTTCTCCAGTCTGCTGTGTCACAGCTTTGCTTTTTCCAATTCATGAGATAGGCATGCTTCTTACTGAGGAACAAAGCTTCTGTTGTTAAAAAGCCTTTTGGACTCACCTGTTTGATTCTCAGGCTGAGATGGAAAACTTTTAAGCTCTTTTTTGTGCCAGTTTCAGCCTCTTGAAAAACAGTCTCAAAGAGTACAGTGTAGAATAGAGTACAGGCTGTCCTGGCTAGTGTGAAAAAAGATGTCTGTTTTCACAGTGTTGTGAGCCCTTTTTGAATCTGATAAATATTGAAATAAACCCCCATAATTCGTGCTCCAGAATTTATTATAAAGTAGAAGATGTGTAGATACCTTGTAGGCAAATTCTTTTCATAGCCATAGGTTTTCCAAAACACATCTCAGAGAGAGCTTTCTCAGTTATGTCTCCTCTTATTTTAGGTTTCTTTTTTGAAAGACAGGAATAAGAGGTTAGTAGCTTGCATAGGTGACTGCTCACTATTTTGTCATCTCATGGTTAACTGTCTTGAGAGAACAACCTCTAGTTGGTGACAATGAGAGCTACTACAAGGAGGCAGCCACTCTTGACTGGGGTTGCAGTTTGAGGTACTAACAAGGCAGTGTGCCCTCGAGGGAACATCCTATACTTCCTTTGGGCTGTGCTGGCACCCATCTGACCCTACAGAATCTGGCTGAAATACATAAATGGCAATACTATATTGAATGACTCATGACAATGTGTATGAGGTTTTAGTGCTGTAGCTACTGAATCAGACCACTGCTGTTAGGGGTTCCAGCGCTAGCACAAGACATGTGGGTGGGAACAGACCTGCTGAGGAAGTCAGCTGGCGATGATTACTGCAGTCTTTCAAGCTGCACTCAGTGGGAATTCTATACTGAAAACCTAGATTCATCAACACCTAGATTCATCAGCACATAAAGGTACCAGCCTGACAGATCAGGAATCACAAAGAAATGGAAATACTTGACTAATTGACTGTTCTCCTTAATTGTTTTGCCTTGTTGTTTCCTTGCTTGTTTGTTTCTTGATGCTTTTGGAATAGGAAAATTCTTTTCCTCCTCCATAGTTGTGTACCTACCTTGTTTCCCAACCGGTTAGTAGATATTCTAACAATAAAGATGAATTGAAAGTAAATCTGCGGGTTTTCTACCTGCAGGAAATGCAGACAACATGAAATTATGATCAAATTGTAAATTATCAGTATTTTTTTAAATGAAAAAATAACAGGGGAAGCTTTTTTTTCATAAAATGTGTGGAGCAGTCTTGACACCACAAAAGATCTAGAAGCAGCTATAAAAAAATTTTGTGTTCTGTCAAATACTTCTCATACAAAATGTCATGTATAACAAGCCTAGTGTTCATGGTTGTGGTTTTTATATACAAACATACGTATATATATACACACACACAATCACACACAAATATACATCTGTGTATGAGGGGACCTTTCTTATGCTTTGCTTCTTTTTGTTTATAGCTTGCTTATCCCCCTTGAAATAGTTCCACGAGAAGCAGATTGTCGTGTTCACATTGGGATTTTGTTGGGTTCAGGGATGACTTCCCTTCTGGGTTTCCTGATGTTTAGTTAGTAGGATGTATCTATGGTACTGCTTTGTTTTCAGTGGCTACTTATGGGGTCTCTCTCCCCTCTGTGTGACAGCTGCCCTTTCGTAAAAGAATATTTCTGGACAGTCCATAATTCTGGGATCTTCAGCTTCTTTATTAAATTTTAAATTGGCTGTTAGGCTTAGAAGTCCTTGGAGACAGAGAGCTATCACAAAGAACAAAATAGCATAAGCCCTGTTTACTTAGGAAACCTTTCCTCCTTGGATAAATACACAGTTTTTATATGCTTCATGTAGATGGATTCTTTTTCCACAGGTGATTTTCAGTCTCTTTTGGACAAAGAATATTTTTCAGACTTCAGTGATGCTTCATGTCAAACTCTGTTTTCCTCAATGCTTAGTGCATATTCCACCACAGAAGTGATATGCAAGTCTCAAGGAATTAAGACTTGAGCTTAGCAGACTGCCCCAAACCAGATTCTTTATCTGTTGTCATAGGAAAATAAACAAAAGTCTACATCCCAGCCATTAATTATGTCATGTTACAGGTAAAATAGAGGGCCTGTACATCCTGTCTCTTAAAGGACATATGCAAAGCACCAGCCTAACTGTTTCAAATTTAGATGCCTCTGCTTCTTCCCCAGCATGTGGGTTTTGCACTACTTGAAGAAGCTAAGGGACAGCTCACTAAAACCCTGAGAAAAATTCTGTTTCTTTTGATTTTTCTACCCCAAGTCTCATTGGCCCCTCTGAAGAAAGGGCAGATATACCCAAGTGAGTGGGAATTGAGATATGGGAAGTTTAGTTTCTTTCAAAGCTGTCAACAGCAGCATGAAATTCGAGTCTGACAAGCATTTTCCTGCTAGTAACTTAGCAGTACTTATGTTTTAAATGGTTATAATTTCTGTGCCTTTATCTGTTGTTTGTGCATACATTTATAATTATATGGTGATGGTGCTTTTTGATTTGTGCATTTAAGACAGGCTCCTACACTCTTCTTGTTCTCCCCTACATTAGTAGGGCCAAACAAGAGACTTGCTGGTACTTTTGGAAACGTGATCCGTGTCTTCTAGTCCTTTATCTAGGGCCAAAGGCTCAAAAATCTCTCTGATATGGGTCATAAGCAATAGGACATTTTATGTGAGCAGGAAATGTGAATATTGGAGACTAAAACAAGGTGCAATTTAGAAAAAAATTTATTGAAATAATCCATATTTAGTAGCATCTGAGGAAATGTAGCTTGTGGGATTTTGAAAGCTTTCAAACTGGCAGTGCTATGAACAAAAAATAAATTCCCTAGAGTGGTAGTACTCTGAAAAATGCAATGCTAATGCTACTGTTACTAGACTACAGAAGCAGATTAGATCTTCATTTATTTATATCAACTGCTGTAATTTCCTTGGGGAGAGAGAGAAAATGAGAAGAGTTACAGTGGAATGAGTGGGGAGTGCTAGTCCAATGTAATTCTTTCAGATTCCTGATGGTGGTTCATTTTAAGCATTTTATGTGTACTTGAAACTCAGACTGAATTGGTGTTTTCTCCCAGGAGCAGACTAACCATGCCTGAGAGTTTTCTTCCTTCTAAGGCAAACTTCTGAATCAGCAGCTCATAGTCATCTGGAAGCCTTTTCCTGTCATTGTTGCTAACAGCTAGGCATAGAAGCTGACTCTGCCCTTCTAAAAAAATTCCAGTATTAACAGCAAGTGTTTTTTCTGTCTAATCTTGTCTTCACGTGAATTTTGTAAATGTTGATTTCTGATGTCCTGGTCAGATACAGCAGCAAAAAGGCAGACAATGAAACAGGTGGGTTTAATATTGGTCTGTTCCACCCAGACATGTGAGCTCCTCATACAGAGTCTGATCTGATTCCTAACTCAGCACTGAGGTTCTTGAGGTTATGTTCAGCTTGAGTTTGTTTTTTGAGGGGGAGGGTGGAAGGAGGACAGTGCTCAATGTCTTAGCTATTTAGTTGTCTCTGTGAGTGCACATGGTTTTGCCTCCCCCTGGCTTGCCTCTTTGATTTGATTATCTGGCCTTTTGTTCTTAAAGTGAGTGACTAGAAGGTACTCTGCTAGGAATCTATCCCCTCAGGACCAAAAATCCTTGTTCACAATTAAAGTGGAGTCTAACCACATGCAGGATGTCATTCTTTCATGTACCCTTCCTCAAGCCCTTGTATTTTTTTCCTTTCTGTTCCTTCATTTTAGAAGTCTACTCCATTCTCTCAGGATTTGAGCCTTATTAACTAGAGTTTGGTGAACTTAATAATAATTATTTCTTTGACTTTTCTAGTAGTAGAGACTGACTTTTTAGTTTTCTTAATCCTTATTCTACAACTGTGACTAGTGCAGTGAACTATTGGCTTATTGTTATATTAATAATGAATATATCAAAGAAAACTGTTTCACAAATGGTGCTGTAAATGTCCTAGTAACATCAGTCCAGCTGTGATCTGTAGAGGCCTTAGGTTCTGATTGCCTTGTGCAGAGAGTACTAATTGGAATTGAGGATTGTTTTCCAAATGTCATGCAAGTGACATCAAGCATGTTTCTGACTTTGGCAGCTTGGGTGTCCACCCTTGAAGCTTCTGTGCCACATTGTTCTTTCAGTGGCTGCAGTCATGAGGTTGTTCTTCTGGCAATCTCTTGGTCTTGACCAGAAAAGCTGCTTTCTACTTGTCAGACCCATATCACCTGGTCCTACAGAAAAAGACAAAAGGAATGCATCTGGGAATTCAATTCTATGTTGTGAGAACAGGATGAAAACATGTACCCCAAAGGCATCCTTACAGGGAAAGAGAGCAGAAAACAATGCTGGCTGCTACAGTGGTGGCAGTGTAATGGCAGAGATACAAAATGCTTGGATGTTTTGTGGAATATGATCAATTGCTGGTGATTATTGGCAGACGTAACCGTCAAAATAAAATTTAATTTTATATAAAAAGTTCACTATTCACAGCACATTGCTTACAACATCAAACTTGTGTACATGACTTTATCAGTTAATGCTTTTGGCATTTGCTAGTGGCTGTCTTGTGTCAAGATTAAAGCCTTAAGTACTTTTTCTGCTCAGGTCCCGAGCTGAGCTTGTTCTGTGGCTGGACATAATTGCATTGCAGATGTTTAATTCATTGCTACTTGTTTTCTCTTAATTCACTCCAGAATGCAAGCGTGTTTGATCAGTGCAAATGTCATTGGGCTTGAAAATGATAATGAAGTGAAGGACTTCATGGTCCTTTTAAGTAGGTAGGATTGGATTGAATATCTCTGCCACTGGAGGTACTCTAGAGTCATCTAGACACAGTCCTGGGAAGTCAGCTTCTAGGGGGCCCTGCTTGAGCAGGTGGATTGGACCAGGTAACCTCCAAAGGTCCCTTCCAGCCTCAGCCATTCTATGATTCTGTAAACCATTTTAAGGTACTTTGTCAATTTCTTCCTTTAAATTCCCCAAATCATGATCACTTTAATTTATGCAAGATGAGCTGAACTGCAGATCCTGTTGCTGTGGTCTGTCTTGCCATTAGTACGTTCATGAAGCTGTGATGTCTGATGGAGTGTAAAGGTCTCAGATGGGCATTTTCCTGATACTTCACTTCTCCCCTCCTCCTTCCCCTCCCCCCTGTAACCCAAAGCCCAACCATAATCCACCGAGACAATTATTTCCCTTCTTATTTTGGCAATCTTTGAAATAAATCTGTCAGAAGAGAGCTCTGGAGATCACCTGACTTTAATTGCTTCTCAGAGCAGAGCATCTTCAGAATCAGATCCAATTGGTTAGGGAATTTTTAAGATAATTTTGGATTTGCAAGAGTGGAGATTCCACCATCTTTCTGGGGCTGAGTTGCAGTGTTTGTTATGCTCCTGAACTTCCTTTGTGCTCAGCTGGAATTGCCCTTGCTGTGACTTGTGACTGTTGCTTCCTGGGTATCCACTGCATGCCTCTGAGAAGAGTCTGTCCCTGGCTGCTCAGTATTCCTTTGATCAGTGGGAAACTGTGGAGGTCCTCTCTGTCCCTTCCCTTTCTCCTGGCTAAACAAAACGAGTTCCCTTAGGTTTTCCTTGCAGGTCATGGGCCTTCAGCTGCAGCAGCCCTCTTGTCCACTCTCTGTCCAATTTGTTAGTGTCACCCTTGTATTGGGGGACCCAAGCCAGACACAGAACCACAGGTGTGGCTTCAAAAATGCCAGATAAGGGGAATAATCACTTGTCTTGACCTCCTGCTTACACTTTTGACAGTGCATTAAGTTGCTGTTACTACACATCACTGCAAGGGCAGTCTAAATCTTGCTATTCCAAAGCAAGACAGAGTATACTGGTGTCAATGGTCTTCTCAGGTAGTGCATTGCTCCATGGGCAGTGACACATGAGATTTCCTGTACAATTGACCATTGAGTCTTACAGAATTACAGAGTGTTCCTCTGCAAATAATTTTGGAAGCAGGTTTGAAGGGTCTCACAGACAGTTCATTCCCGCCATGTACATAACATGTTTTTTCTGTCCTATGTGCCTCATGCAGGATATCTGAAATCTGTCACTTTGGGGCCCTGCCATTGTTGGTTTATGATATGTGGGGGGAAAAAAAAAAGGCATGGTCATAAATTTGAGATACTGAGTTTTCTAGGTGTTTTAGTTACAAGTCTGTTTTTAGTCATGTGTCCTTGGCAAAGTAGTTGCTGCTTCAACAACACAATTTGGTAATAAATAGTAACAACTGGCAACATCTCTATATAAATGAGACTTTTTTTTTTCCACAAAGCATTTCTTTAAAAAAACGTATTAGAGGTGCTTTCCTTCTAATTGCTGGGATGTTTCCTATATGAGCCCTAATCCTTGGAGTTTTGGCACAGTGGTTCAGCCTGCTGTGGGCTAACATTTATGAGCAGCCAAATGAAAGGGGAAGCACATATTCCTGGCACTGTCAGGTCGGTTTGGAAGGTAAATTGCCTAAGTGCTTGAACATGTTGGCTTGTAGAAATAACTTTCAGGCTTAGAAAGTATGGGTTTATGAGTGATTCTGAACCAGTGTGCACAAGCTTTTAAAGGAGCTTTTGTTTGATCAGTACTTCTTACCTGTCAGAAAACAAGCAGAATTGCATTCATAAGTGCTTACTCACATCCTGCATTTTTAAAAATGAAGGAAAAAAGAATGGTTGGATTATGATAGCAGGAAACCAGAGAAGGGATTTTAGTGGTTCATTATTGCATATTTTTGACAGGAAACATCCGAACGCTGCACTAATGTAATCAGCATTGCAAACAGAACATATGTAAATTGGTAGCCATTTTTTCTGTGATAGTGTGTATTTTTTGTTTATTTGCTTCTCAGTCCTGTGTTATTCCAGAACTTTCTCCTCACTGCTTGGTGTTACTTTGCCTAATGATTTTGTGTTTCCCTGGAAAATGAAAGGCAGAAACCAGTTATATTTGAGCCAAGCAAAACAGAATTTGTCTCTTATTGAAGGTTAGAAAAGGGACAAACTGGGTCCATTTCTTTGTCTCCCTTTACCCTAACCTACTAAAAAAATGAAATGAAAAACCCAGCCTCTTGACTGTACTGATTAAACTGCAGCCTAACATCAGTGGAGGGATAGAGATTTACACTGTCTACACCAGTATAACTGGAATTGGAATCTGTCATTGGTTCCACTACATGTCATTTAATCTCTAATTTGGGAGAGAAATAAACTGTACTCCCTGTCATTAATGGGAGAATAAGTATTTGGAGGTGAGGCGCAGTTTGTGGCCTCTCAGAACTGAGAGGCATAAGCTTTTTGCCACATCAAATGTCACCTGCCATTCCCGTGCCTGCTTGTAGTATATTAAGCTACTTTAAATTGCATATGGCCTCAAGTTCTGCACAATAAAGAGATTGTTTATCATTTGTGCACTGCTGAAAAAGGGCAGCCTTCCATCTCTTCAGAGTAACTATGACCAGGGGAAAAATGAATAGTGTGATAAATGGGCGGGAGCAGAGGGGCCCTTAAAACCACTTGAGACTTGCTGACAGTGAATGTTTAGCTTTGTTTTTTGTTTGGTGTTCAAGATTATTCTCAGTGACTGACTTTTGATGGTCTTGGTAGACATGTCTGGCTTGTGTGTAATGGACATGGCAGCTCTCTTCTTAGGTATGTGTTTGATGGAGTTTTCCTTGGTAGTTCAGGAGATGAGGAAAAAAAAAGAAAAAGATGAAATGCTTCAACATCAAAAAAAGACCAGAGTTGCAGGCTGAAAAATAGAGAGTGTGATCTAGATCTAGACATGCTTATATTAAAGCCAACCAAAACTCATAGCCTTATTTAGCAAAGCAAACATAGACTTTGGGCAGTAGGTATTAGATATCTGAAGTATGCTTTTCAATTTTGGTCTGTTTATGCATGCAGCATTTTTGTGCTGGTACTTGATCCCCATTTAAATGTAAATTGATCAGTGAGGTGCAAAGAATGATGCAAATTACCCTTTTTTTCTCATTTTTGGTTTGGAGGAAGTAGATCAATAGTAAAATAGCATAATTTGGGTGATACTTTGTCTTAAACTGCTTTTACTTTTATTCTTAACAGTACATCCTTTCGGGCTCTGATGACTTCAATTTGTATATGTGGAGGATTCCTCCAGATCCAGAAGCAGGTAAGTAGTGTTGTTGTTTTAGATGGGGAAGGGAGAGTAGGGGGCAGGTGTCTGACAAATACTAGACTGGTATTTCAAAAAAATTTCTGTTCTCACTCACGCTGTGAATCTAGAGCAATTCTGAGGAAAGCTGTACAAATGTCTGATCTGGGTAACAGTGGTCAATGCCATTTGAATGTTTTATCATAATGATTTTCTATTTTTTTTCCCTTCTCATGTAATGATCATTCCTCCCACAATAAAGCTTGCAGCACAAAATGGTGCTGGGTTCACAGGGTGCTCCTTACAGCTCCAGTGCATTGACCACTTTTCCCCTCTCATTCCTCTTATACCAAAATCTTCCCACTGATTTCCAATGCAGAGAAATTATACTTGTTTTTACTTTATGGGTGGCGGAGCATTATCAGCTGGTGGAAATGGCCACTTTTAACTAATTTCTGACCCATTCCCATGCTGGGGCAGACATGGTAAGCAAACAGCAGTAGCACAGCCCTGTATGAAAGCACAGGAGAGGCATGTTAAAGAAAAGCAGCTGTGAGGGGGCAATGTAAATATTGTGAATGCCACTGTTGGTCGGTGTCTAATTTGATGTGGTCTAGTAGGGTGTAGGGTTTGGCAGTATAACACTCTAAGCCATACAATGTTAGCATCTCTCTTCTGTTGAAACAAATCACTGCACTTCTTGAAGGGTGTTAAATTTTAATTGAAAGAGTCAAGACTTTCAAAACTGTAGTAGAGTTTTCATTTTTAGTGGCTCTGGTTCTTTAAACTGTACATTTTAGATATTAAGTACAACTGAGGGCTATCCTGTGGTCTCAAACACTTTAGCAATAGTGAGAGAAAGTTACAAACTGTGTTAGAGGTAAAATGAAAATATTCTGTTTCATTTTAAAGGTTGTTAATAACAGCTGTGTAATCCACAGCTGAAAGGATGAATAGCCTTTGGTTAGTGGCAGGGTTTTGAGGAAAATGACGTTTTTGCTTAGTTAACCAATGTTTCAAGTTGCAGTCCACAAGTCCTGGGGATTGTCCTACTAAATACCAGTAGCTTGGCCTTCTATCTTTACATAGACTTCATAGAGATATCTCCCTGCTTTTCTTTTTATTTGTGTGATTTTCTATTACATTCCACACAGGTTTACTACTACTTACGGATTTTTCCTCTTAGTTAAAACAAAGATGACATACATTATAATTAGTTATTTATTTGTAAGTTTTATTGTGTGGACTGTAGAATTACATTTTCTGCATGTGTCACCGTACTGTCCTGACTTCCTTTGTAAAATCTGGATTTGAGATTTTCTGTTTATATGGCTGTGATGCTCTTGAAAACTTTATTCCCAGAGAGCTGCAGATGACAAACTTTTTATCTGGGACTTTTGCACAAGGATGATAGCTAGTACTTGTTGCACCTGTAAGCAAAATTATTATTAAGCAAAATAATCTGTTTCAGAGTAGTTGTTAAAGATGTCTCTCTGTAAAAAAGATACATGCTTGCAAAAATAGTTGCTATTTACAAATAGGTGATACTATTTTGATCTAACAAATTTAAAATTTAATTAGTGATTTACCACAAAACAATGTCATATCTCTTTTGGTCAGATTTCTTGTCTCTGGTTCTTGTAACTTCAGGAAGGGTGTCAGTACACTTGCAACATTTCAGTTACAAAATTAATTACTTAATATCAATTGCCCTCAGTGGTTGCTTAACGAATCAGAAGATCCAGGAGTAGGAATGGGTATGTCTTACTTAATGTCTTGTAACTTGAACAGTTCTCTTTTTGAAATATTTCAGCAAAACTCACAAGCTTTCTTTTGTTACACCCAAAGGTCTGCTTCTGTGGAAAATAACTAATTGGGCATCCAGATCACCTGTAATAGGCTTATTGAAGCTTTTCTTTTATTCATTCAGCTCTTCTTGGAGGGTTGTGCCCATTTTGACTGTGTCCTTTCTTAAATCTCATCCTGCTGTTCAGAATAATTGCCAGAGAGAGATGTTGCTGTGCTTCCTTCTTAGAGAAATAGTCTTGCCATAGGGATGTAGAGACTTTGGAAAACTTTTGCTTCAGTGGAAAACTCCTTGTTCTTATGTTCTAGCTAAAATAGGAGTGCCTTTGGGTTTGTGATCTGAGAGAGTGGAATGTGGTCTTTCACTTAAAATAGTGTGCAAACTAGACAGGATGATGTAATGTCCTGTACTGTTGGTTGGTATTTTAAATAAAAATATCTCTCTGATTTCTGCCTTCCGGTTGAACTCAGACTTTGTGTTGCTATAAATATTTATGATACAACTCCCTTAAATTGTATAAGTTATTTGAAAATAGGGAATTTTTTTGTGAGCATGTATCTTTTTATACAGCTACATCCTTAACAACAGCTCTGAAATTGTTTTGTTTACGCATAGATGCACCAAGTGCTGGTTATCCAATGGTTTGCAACATTAGTGAACAAAAGATGAAGAAAAGTGTGAAGGAGCACACCAGTCAGACAGTTGCAAACATATTTCAGCTTGGAGAAATGTGGTTTCCTGGTATTTTGCCAGGAGACTAGAACAAGTTCTGCTGGAGTTTTTTTCAGCTAGTCACAGTTTAGAAGTGTCCTTCCAGTAGGTTGCATTAAAGCATTCCCATAATCAGCTGGAATCTGCAAGCAATTTTTTGGTCCAATAACTAGGCAGGATTTTTACCACCTTTGGGGCAGGGAGGTGTATGAAAATGCTTAGGAAGGTATTCTGTTGAAGAGTTTTACTGACTGTCTCTCTCTCTAGTCTTACATTATTCTGAATAGCCTGGGATTTCCTCTGCTAGAAGGTTTGTTGCTTTTTTACCACCTTTTGTGGTTTCTTAAAGATGGAATAGTTTGCTCATTTTTCCACTTTCATCTCCATCCAAGTACTATCCAGCTTTCCACTGTGCTTTAGAAGTAATTGCCAAATGTTTCATGGATTTGTTAGCCAGTTTCTTCTTTAAAGTAATCCATGAAAGTATCACAGTTTTTTTCAGAGGCAGCTTCTAGCAAAGTTAATACGTAAGTCTGGCAGAAGAAAAGCAGTCCTGAGTTTCCACAGCTTTTCCTTGACTCTGATGTAAGCTGGAAGTGAGAAGAGACATCAGTCCTACATGACTTGTCCAGCAAGCCTATTAACATAAGCACTTAAGACATTATTAAACCTAACACCAATAAACGTGGTCTATTAGCTGGTAAAGAACCCCTGTTCAAGACAGAGCCTGACATGTCTTGTGGAGTAATAGAGGGTTTAGTAGACCAAAAGTTTTCAAAATGGAATTTACATTCCTCACTCACTACTCTGAATCATCTATGCAACTCTTTCTTTTGAAATATTGCTCAAAGCTGCAATGTGAGGGATATGGTATTTATTTGTGATTGAGAATACAGCTGGGGATCCTTCAGTTCATGTGAGCAAGCTGTCACCAGGTTCTGGAAAACTTTACTAAATCAGAACAGCAAACTGCATTTCAAAACTTCTTTAATTCTGCCTTTGACTATAACTGCAAGCAAGAAAGGGCTGGTCATTGTGGTCCAGTTACTAAACTAATTGCACTAATTTTCAGCAGAACTGATGCAATTTTTCTTCCTTTTTTTGGTCCTCCTTGGTCTTTGTAAATGCCAACACTTCTTTAGGCTTGAAGAATTCAGGAACAGACCTTTTCACAATACTTGAACAGGGCTGTTCATTGGAGATGGCTCGTAGTTTAAGTTCTCAAAGTTCTGGGCTGATAGGTGAAGATGAGTAAAAAATTATTAAGTGTTTCCTAATGTCTTTAGCTATTTTTGAGATATTTTATATATGGGTACATATGCATATGTGCACTTGGTTGGGGCAGGGGAATGCCATCTGACCCAGTGGGGAGTGTGCTCTGGAAGGTTTGTGGTTTGGTTTTTTTTTTTAATATTTTTCTGAGTGTGGTCTTGGGTTATAAACTGTTTTACTTTTAGGACTGTAGTTTGTCTCTTTTTTCAGGTCACTCAGTGTTGACCATATTGTGCTATGGAACAGTTGTTTGATTAACACAGTGAGTAAATGCTGGGTCATTGTAGAAAAGGTTCTTGTATTCAGTGGAATTGGGGCTGGTTTCCATGCCATTTGGATTGTAATAATACCATGGACCTGTGGAATGTACTGGCCAAGTAGCACCTATCAGAAAACAGGGCAGTGTTGGGTGCTTTGTAGTGCTGTAGGCAACTGAAAGAAGATTCAGCATCCATGACTGTTTCTCTCACCAGCCTTAGTATGTTTAATACCTAATTCAGGAACAGAAAGCTGAAGATAACACTGAGCCTTGGGAGAGGCTGGAGAAGCTTTAGTCCTTAACAACTGGCTATCTAATTGTACCAAAGCTCCTTTCTCTTGGTTGTATTGAAAATGTTTGCAGCCACCAGTGCAAAAGAAATGCACAGCCAAGCACTTTTCACACTTCCATTAACAAAAACCAAACCCAACCACAAAAAAGCAAACAAAAAACCTCAAGAATAGCTATTGGTTGTGAGATAATTTCACTTATATCTGTTACATTCAGAAAGCATAGTTGTTGGTGGTAACTTGCATGGTTTCAATAACATTGCAAAACCTGTTGCAACCTATGCCATTAAGCACACCAAAAAAGCTGTGTCTCTCAGACCAGGACAGGGAACAGAGTGGAAAGGGTGTGCCAAAGTTTATTTCTATAGCAATTTTGTCTTAGCTTTCATATTGTTATTTAGCTATACTGGTGAAAACAACAGTGGAAGGGTTGGGCTAGATAAGGTGTATGGCAGGCATTTAGAAGCAACAAAAGGAAGAAAATATATACCCAAAAATAGCTACTACCACGACAGCTTTCTGCGTAGTCTTTAAATGTCTAAATATTACTTTCCTCTTTGGCTTTTGGAAACTCCACAGAGGTACAAGACTACTGTGGGGTTGGTTCTAGGCATAGGCCAAGCAAAGAAGTTGATGTTGTCTGAGGCAGAGGCTGCTACCAGCTGACTGCTTCTTTTGTATTCACTCAAACTCTGCAAGGCCGTGCTGATCCTTTCACCTCGCCTGGAAGCTGGAGGGGGTGTTCAAAGGTGTCAAAGGAAGCAGCATATGCCATTAGCTCCAGCTCCACAAATGGATTTGGAGCTGCTTTCTTATGAGGGGACACTTGGTACTCCTTCTACCATGCTAGGAGAAGGGATCTTGGCCACCCCTTCCTGTTCTCACCCCATATTTGATGTGATCAAAGTCAGTTTTGCTTGCACTGCTGAGAAACCTTTAGTAAGGCAGGCTGCTGCCAGAGCTGGAGTCAGATTCCTGCTCCCAGGAGAAGGTGTGCTGCAGGATCCTGTGCTCTCAGGGCGAAAGTGCTTGTGTTTAAATCTAGCTTCTCTGCAGATGGGTCTCTGAGGAGCAAAGCCATCTGCTGGCATCCATTGTATGAAACAAATACAGGTGTGTGAGTGACCAGAGGGAGACTTTTAAGGTACCTAAACATAACATGCTGCAGAGGCCTTATATGCTATGCATATTTACTTGTATTGTGCTGTGCATTTCTTGCCAAGCGATGGTATCTCTCTTTGTTAGCACATCATGATCTCATAGGATTCAAATGCAAAGTAGTGGCCTATGGTCTAAATGTGCCCAGGATTATTATTAATGAAAACTAAATTAATTTTAAATGAGCTACTGCTGTAGTGCCAAGTACTGCAGTGGAATGGTATGCTATGGCACACTGGCAGCAGCTGCAAATATCTGGTTCTTCTCAGGAGTTTTCAGCACTTTGAGTAATTCACAAGGCTTGTATGAAGTTATGCTTTACTCTGTGGAAGGTCTTTCTACCTTATATGAACAAACAGTAGAATTTCTTTGCCAGTGTCCTAGATAGCAAAGACTTCTTAATGAGGTCATTTAATTCCTCTGTTACAGAGCCTGTGCAGGATAGTTCCTTCTCCCAGCAAGTTTTCTGGCATTTTGACTGGGTTTTTTAATGTTTGGAACAATGCAGCTTCCATTAGTTTGGATACTGTTCAACATTCTTACAGGATTTCTGCACTAGAACACTTTTCTTAGTAATCTATCACTTTTGCTTTTTCTTTATCCTTCAAATAATTTATTCTGGCATTTACTAAACATTGCTTCATGTTGTAGAACTCATGCAGGGGAAGTCAGATTGGTGTCTAAATCTCTCACTCTCCTTTGTTACAATTTACTAGAGTTCTTAAGATATATTGGGATGTACCATTCAGCATGTTTGCAATATGTCAAATGTCAACTCATTCACGTAAGTATTTACCAAATCACATAATTAAGAAGTAGTTCATTAGCCTAACATTTAAAACATAAATTATTAAAGCAAATGAAGAAGAAATCACTTTGGCAACTTAGTAGACATCAACTACTTCAAAACATTGTATTATTCCTTCCTCTGTACGGGAGCCTGGAGAGAGCCCTTGTGTTACAAAGGTGTTCTTGTCAAACATGTACGGGAAATACGTTTTGAAATGTACACATTGGATTTAGCCTTTTACACGTTATTTCTTTCACCTGGTCAGATATCACAGTATTCATTCGTATCATTCATATTATTTAAAGGACTTTTTGAGGTTTTGTATTGCTCTTCTTTGGAACACTTATTTGCAGGGTATAAATTAAGAGTGATTTTCTTGACATTTCACTTCGAGTATCAAATAAAAGCAGACCAAAAACACACATTGACCAGCACAACTAGAACACTAAACCACTACTCAGGACTGTCTTTAAACATGGCAATTTTTGGGTCATATTGCAAAATTAGCTAGAACATATCCATCTCTTCTCTCCAGTACTTAGAGGTTATAAAATTATAAACCTTCTAAAATCGGCATAGTCAGCCTCTGAAGACTTTAGGATTTATTTTTTTATATATTATTAGTAACAGATATGGCTTCTGTATGAACACTGCTTATACATGTTGGAGCTAGCTAAGAATATAAAAGCTGCTGTGCTTAAAGAGTTGCAGAACCCATGCATGCTACTAAATTTAAAAGCAAACAAATAACACCCCCTCCCCCTAAAAAAACCCCCTGAACCTCAAAAGCAAAATTTGAGTGGTTTTAGGATAGCAGAAGTCAATTCTGCTGAAATAATACAAATAAAAATACCATTTCAAGGGAAGACAGCAAAAGAAAATGGAATTTATTACATGGGAAAAGGAAGATGGCATCAGGAATTTGAGCAGTTTATGGCTAGCCTCCACTTAATGTACAGATGCACTTTTTTATTTTTTTTTGCCAGCAGAGATAAGCGAACTTAACTCACACTCTGAGATGGCTAAAGGCTGTATGGCTGCAGCTAAGCCTCTGCTGAGAGACCTGGGGGATTCCAGACAAGGCAGATTTCTGCCATGCAGATACTAATGTAATATGATGACAGCTGGGGTGAGCTACTATAAAATAGAGGGAGTGCTTCCAAAATAAGGATGTAGAAGACTTTGCATTAAGTGCTTACTTAGAGGTGTTGCTTAAACACATAGGAGCTGGTAGACTAAAATTGTATCAAGCAAGGGATTGTCCAAAAAATAGGTTCTGGGGCAGCCTATTATATTTGACATAAAGATTATCAGAATATTGCTGAAGTCAGTACTTTCTGGTTTAAATTATTAAAAACTCCCATACCATTGGTAAAAGCTGACCTCTAAGATTTGTACTTCTCCTGGAGCAATTTCATATAACTGGGCAGTTCTTTTAAGGAGCCTTGTGGGGAAGTTCACCTTCATTTTAAGAGGAGGGAAGTATGTTCTATTACTATGCTTTCTCTGAATTTACTGATAACTGCTTAAAAAGAGTTCAGGGAACTTCAATATTAAATCAGAAAGCTTTGACGTTCCTTCATAGAATTATGCAACCATAGAATCATAGAATGATAGAAGGGATCTTTAAATATAGTTCCAACCCCTCTGCCAAAGGGGCTCCAGGAGACCAGCTTGCTGAAAGCCCCATCTAACCCGGTCTTGAACACTTCCAGGGATGGAGCAACCACAACTTCTCTGGGCAACTTGTGCCAGTGTCTCATCACCCTCATTTGAAAAAATGCCTTCCTTATATCCAATACAACCCCACACTCTTTCAGCTTAAAACTTGCCCCTTCTTCTGTCACTACAGATCTTGGTAAAAATTGTCTGTCTTTCTTATAAGTTCCCTTTATTGAAAGGCTGCAGTAAATTCTCCCTGGAGCCTTCTTTCCTCCCAGCTTAACAACCCCACCCAACTCTCTCAGCTGTTCTTGTAGGGGAGGTGTTCCTTCACTCTGATCATGGTTGTGGTCCTCCTCTGGACCCATTTCAACACCTCCAGGTACTTCTTGTGCAGGAGGCCCCAGAACTGGATGCAGTACTCCAGGTGGAGTCTCACAAGGGCAGAGATGAATCACCTCCCTTGACTCGCTGGTCACACTGCTTGTGATGCAGCCCAGGACATGGTTGGCTTTTCTGGGCTTCAGACATTGGATAAATCTGCCTACAGCCTAGGTAGCCTGATGTAGCACGCTGAGCACTTTTCATCCATTGCTCTTAGTGTATTGGTAAACATTCCAGAGTTTAATGCTGGTAGACACTTCTGGCATTAAATGACTTTTCTCACTGTTCTACTGGGAAAATAGCCATGGGTTAATTCACACTGCTGACAGTACCACAAAAGGCCAATGACTGACTTAGAAATGCAGCCCAAGATACTGGTACATGGTATTTGTTTCATCTCCATTATAATTCTTTCTTTGCTCATAGTCCCTCTGACTCTTTCATTAGTGACTTGTACAGAATTCACGTAGCTACAGTCCATGGATAGTTAAAACTTGTTTTAGACATCACTTACAGGCTTGGAGACATTTTGTAAGTGAACCCTCTCTTCATTCCCAAGGCCCTCTTTCTTGGAATATTTATCTGCTATGTCAAGATGTGTTGAGAAGTGGTCTTGTAACCATCTACTGTTGGCTTGATAGATGCAATTGGACTGACAGCTCTGATTTGGCTGGAAGGAATGCTGTGGGAGTAGGGCAGCTTACCATCAGCCATAAGTGTCTAGCAGGATGAGCAGAATGAAAGGACTTGAAGAATCTCATAAAATGGAAAAGAAAATCAAAAGAGCTTAATTTGGCATTTAATGAGCTTGCTCTCCAATTAGTTACTTCTCACTCAAATTTGCTGACATGGTGAAATCTTGCTCCAGTGGCTGAAGGCAGAATGTAACTCTGGGTCTTTACAGAAAATACAAATGTACCCAAATAAGACAACTTGCTGCAGGTACCTCAGTCTCAGTGAGTTACTTTCAGTGTGGGGAGCCATGTGTTTTGGTCCCTGGAGTTACTTGCCATCACTTTTCCCTTTCTCAGGAACTTCATTTTTCTATCACAAGGTGCCATGAGACAGCAGTTTGGTGTGCAAAAATTATGCAAAGCAGAACACTTTCCAGGAGCAGTAAAAGATCTGTCTCTGGATTTTTAGGACTTGGATGACACCTCATTTCTAAATCCTTATCATGCTTTGTTCTCCTCGTTAAACATCAGTCAGCTTTTCGGAGTGCAGTTACAATGAGTGAAAGGGATGGAACACTTGGTAAGAGGAGAGGGGCTGTACACAAGGTCATTAGCTGCAGTTGTTTTCATCATTTGTGTAACCTAACAAATAGAAGGTGATATGAGAATGGGTGGGTTTTTTCATTTTTTTTCCCCCTTGACTCTTCTATCTTGCTGCTCTTCAGTGGTAATGCAAGTTTTTCTTTAGGAAGTGTGAATTACAGGAGAGCTCTGACTCTGTTTTTAGAATACAAGTTGTTCAGCACAGGGCTTAAACCAGCAACTGTTTCAGCTGAAATAGCTCTTGTTGGGGCCAAAGGAAGATATCAAACATTTTCAACAAGAGGGACGTAAAGTTTGTTTAGTGTAAAGATGACCGTAAGTAGCACAGAAGCTAGTGAAATTATTTTAGTTTTCCATAAGGTGTACTTACAACCTATGAAGTTTTAAATAGCAAGTTGATTTTCATCTGAAGTGATTGTCAGTTTTTACTTCCTGGCTTTTAAAAGCTTTGTTTTCTTTCACTGAAAATGTTAAGTCATAACGTGTTGATGGACACTTGTTTATTCAGATACACAGGTGTGCTTTCTAACAAATTTGTAGTTTTAATTGTGTGAGTCTATGAATATAAAAAAATACTGTGGGACTGTTTCTTGCTTTGGTGTATAGACCTAGTAAGAGTCAATGACCAAGCAGAAAAGTTAATTGGCTTCTGTTTTGAGTTTTACCACTAGCACAAAAGCATTCCACTTTGGCTAATTCACTGCCTTGTGACAAAGAATGATATAACCCACTGTTCAGATGTGTTATTTCAGGTCCTTCCTATTCATTAGGCTAGAGTCAACTGTGACAGTAATAAATAGCTGATTTAAAAAAATAAATTTGAAAAATAGTATCACTGTTAAAAGCCAACCTCTTTATTTGTCTCTGCTTCAGATTTACAAAATGTCTGAGTCATGCCTTAAGTTTCACTGGTGATTTCAGTATGTTGTTCTCATTCACATATTTGTCATATTAGGTCAAAAATCATTGTTTGTTTAAATGAATCAAAGAAAGCTTCTAAGTCCTTATTTGCAAGAAGGATGCTTTTCATCAAACTTGCAGCTTCTCATGGGGTATTCCTCACAAAATTGGAATTCTGCAGCCAACACAGGTCTTAAACTATTGCAAAATAAAGCTGAAGCACATTTTTAAATATAATAGGACTTTAAATGACTATGACTGAAAGTAATACGGAGATTTAATTATTCATGTCCATGTGTGCTTGTTTTCCCCTAGGTGGCATTGGCAGGGTCGTCAATGGTGCTTTCATGGTATTGAAAGGTCATCGGTCAATTGTGAACCAAGTGCGGTTTAATCCTCACACCTACATGATCTGTTCTTCTGGCGTTGAAAAGATTATAAAGGTAAGATCAGTTATCAGAAAATGTGTTCTTTCAGTCTTTCAGGAAGAAATACTTCATTTTGCTCAGCATTATTCTGTTCCACACATATCCTGTCTTCTCCTCTTACTGTTTTATAAAATGTTTTATATGTTTTATACTGTCTCCTCTTGTTTTGTAAAATGTTTTGTCTTGTTTGCTCCTAAGTTTGGTTACAGTTGTAATGTGATCTTCTACAACTTGTGATACTCTGGTCTAAAATGTAATAAAAGTATTTCCAAAGAGTATTGTTAAACCTTGGTCTAGACTGACCTGACTGAATAATGCTTCAGAAGGCCTTCCATAATTTTTGTACATCTTTACATATCAAATCAATTCAACTTACCTTTTCTGTGGCTTTCAGAGGAAGGATTCTTAATACCTTGCACAATATATTTCTGAATGCTTTAATAATGTAGTTTTTTACCTTTTTCTGTGGAACTGAAAGAGATAAGTTAGGTTCTGAAATTTTCTTTCCTTAAGAAAAGACAGTCAATATTGTGGGAGCAAGGCCAAACCAATTTTGTTATTTGAGGTTTGGGAAGGATTATGCTGCACTAATGTGATTTGCATTCTGCTGCCATTGCTATAATTTAGATCTACCAACAGTGTGAAAAAAGCCATAACCATTTAATTTTGAAGTAGGATAAAAAGAACTGCTGTTGATCCTAACTATTTGTTGGATGACTTCATGAAAGTCTTACCTTCATGTGGCTATAAATAATGTTAGAATATTGTGAATGCTTCTGTCAGGTACAAACTTGTCCTGTTTTAGTGATGTGCAACTTAAGGACCAAAACTGACCCAAAATCCTGGGACCATGGCTCAATGCCCCACTGCACTGCTTGCATTACAGCTACTGTCAGCATTTGGGTTCTGACTGTAGTTCAGCTTTCCTTCTCTTCTGTCTTCCCCCAGTACTTTAGTTCTTTTTTCTTCATCTGTGCCTGCCTGACAGGTTTGATCACAAATAGTAAATACAGGCTTTGAACAAAAGTGCATTGAACAGACTTAGCAGCTTACTGATTTTTCAATTTCCAAGCAGTCAAACTGCCACTGTTTAACAACAGTTTTGCCAGAGGCATATTTTTTTTTGCTTTGGCAACTTGATTCATGCAGCCTGAATTTTGCCTTTTGGATTCTAGATCTGCTGACCTTTCCCCTTATGAATCCTCCCTGCATGAGTGTGCTTAGACTGTTGGATTAGCATTGGTATAAACATCCCCCGTGTTGCTTTTGTGTACTTCTGTTAGGGTTTTGGCAGAGCATTTTTTTTGCCTAGTGATTAAAAGGTTATTTTGATTAAGGCTGCAGTCACAGGTTGTGTAACTCTTTGAAAGACACCTCTGCTTGAGCGCTTCCTTAGAAGAGAACTCCTGTTGTGTCACTGTGTGTGCAGTGGAACTTGTGCAGCTGCTTTGAGGGAACTGAATTCCCCAGACATTTCAAGCTAGAAAAAAATTAAGGGAAAGGTGTTTAATGTATTAAGTTGTGATGGTTTAATCACGTTCTATATTTCATTTGACTGGAAGAATATAAAGCAAACCAGGCCCATCTTTAAATTACAAAGATAGTTTATTAATACACACAAAAACAACAAGAAAAGGGAAAAACAACAACAACAACAAATGAAACTTCTAAAACATCTTTCTTTCTCTTTCTAAGTTTTTTACCTTTCTTCACTCAACATAAAAAGACATGACCTGCAACTTCAGCCAGTTTTACCATTTTAAAAATAACCTTTTATCAGTTCTTTTAGGAAAGGAGTCTCTCTGGGTTCTATATAGACATCCCATGCTCTACATCTGCGAGGATTTTAAAGGAACTCCTGCAAACTGCGAAATCCTACCCATTAGCAGTTCTCTCAACACTGCACATAGGCCATATTTGCTTATTGGGGTACTGTTTAAGGATGCCTCCTCTAGTATGACACAAAGATTCTCTTCTTCTATTTCTAAAATCATCTCAAGACCCAAAAACAAATCTCCTCTTTCTTTAGGAGCAAAAAGCTTCATATCACTTTTAACTAGAACTTTACATCCCCCCAAAAGCATTTATATGTTACAGGAAAAACTAGTTGTCTCTATAGTTTACCAGAAATGTCCAGCCAAAATTAGGCCACTCCTTGTCCTTTTGCCTTAAAGTCCTTTTCACTCTTCCCTTACCGACTGTAGCTTCATGCCGTGTCCTTCCATAGTTCATTCGCTATAGCTGTTCTTCTTCCGGAGAAAGATGATGTTTAGGAAAGTCCATCTGCTAACAACAAAGGGTTAAACTTTTCGGGCTGCCGGGCTGCCCACGTGGCTCTGCGGCGGGAAACTGAGTCGTTTAGAAGCCGTGCGCTGGTTTCTTCGGCTTGAAAAAAGAAGAGCAAGGGTGAAGGGGCACTCCGTCCGAGCTCTCCTTCTTCTCCATGCTGCCTGCTTCTCGGCAAGACAGCGGCTCCTAAAGCTCCGACCCGGCCTGCCCCGGCTCCGGCAGCATCGGGGCCCGGCCCGGCCCGCCCGGCCCGCCGCAGCCGCCCGGGGTGGGGGGGCACCGAGGCCGGCCCGGCCCGGCCGCTCCCTGTCCCCAGCCTGCCACACCGGAAGACAAAGAGAGTCACTCCTCCCCCCACCCAGCCTTTTTAAGCATTTCGCCAAAAGTCGCAGCTTGTCTTCTACTGGATAAATTGCTTGTCAATCAAAAAAAACTGACCCCGATTGGAACAAAATCAGGCTTTTCCTAGCCTATGACATAAGTTTATTGGCCAACCAGAACTTCTTACCCTTTTGTTGTATGTCCTTTTGTCTCAGCTTGTAATGTGCCTTGTTTGTGGCTCAGGTACTTTCAGGGCTCATGTCTTGTGTGAGCTGCCTGACTTGGCTCTCTAAAGGCACTCTGTCAGTGCACAGCAGTTTGCAGGTGACTGGACAAAGGTGGTTTCTTCTTCATTCCAGCTACTTCTGTGGATAGGTTGGAGACCAGTAACTGCCACTAGCAGAAGGGCAAAACAGGAAAAACAGCACCAGCAGTTCTCAGGGGCCATTTATGGCATTAAAAACAGCTGGGAACACAAGTCTTTCCTTTGCTATCTTTCTTTCCCCTATATAAATGTTTGATGTGCTTGCTCAGAGAAATTGAGATGACAGGAGAAGGAACAATAAATAAAAATCATAGTTAATTTTCTTTATGTTTTCTTATTTTGTTGCTTTTGGTTTATTTGTTTTAATCACTTTCTTAAAAAGTGTCCTTCTTTTTATTATCCCTCAAGTGTCTTCTAAAGCCCTTTCTGGAATTAAATCACAGAAGATAACTTCACTGTTGTTGGTTGCAGTTGTAGAAACAATTGTAGAGACATGGTAATATATTAAAAACATGGATGCAAGTAGTTGTTTGTCTGAGCTCTTAATTTTTAGGGTAGCTGGCCTAAATTTAGTACTTCAAGAAGGGAGGAACTGATAGCACCAGCATCAAGCCATTCAATAATTCCATGAGCTTCTGCCAACACATTTGCTATTTTAATGCTGATTGTAAATGAGATACAAATTCATCTCAGCCTAGCCCCACAGAAAAGAGTAGCATTCACAAGAATGATTTTGGTGTTTGTGGTTATGGCTTTTTTTCTTTAGCTTTATTTTGTTGTAAAGTACCCACAAGAATACAATTCAGTACTTCATTGGTTTAGGGTTTGATTTCTGCTAGGACCAAAAATAAGACCCAACAATCTCATTAACAGAAGACATTAGGAGCCTCGACTCCAGACAGTGTGTGATGGACACATGAACCCAAATGAATTGTTCATTGCCCTTCATTTACTGGACTTCAGTAAAATTGTATGAAAAAGTACAGCTGCAAACTAAAATAATCATTTGCATCAAGCATTCATCACAAGGGCAAAAGCAATATAAAACAGAAAAATACCACTTTCCCCTCTGTTAAGTGTACAATACATTGGGATATGCTGGCAAGAAAACAGATTGCATTGCAGAAGAAATAAATGAGGCATTCCCTCTGATGTGTTGTGCTTAGAGGAGGGCCACAGAGAATTATGCAGTTAGGAGACACTTCCAGGAGACATAAAATAGATGATGTGCATTATGATTTTCAGAAAAAAAAATTCTGTTTTGTATTGAAAATGGAATATTGTGTAACAGAGCACAACTGTTGTGGGTCCCATTTGTTTAAAAATTTCAAGTGTGTCGGAGATAACAAAGCCTATTTGCACATGTTGCTATGGTGACAGATTAATGTCATTGTGACTATCTGCCTCTGCTAATCAGATAATCTAACTGTTTTTAATTATTCTCATGCTACAGGCATAACTACTTTTTTGTTTTAAAATTTGGGGGGTTGCCACCCTGGAATACAAGCAATTCAAAGATGCTGTCAGTAGATATCTACTGAGTAGAGAACCAGTTTTGTATTCCCGTTTTCTGTTATTGTTCCTATTTTTATATCTGTACTCAGGTCATCAGTGAGTAATATTCATCTCCTTAATGTTCTGACAGAGAAAAACTTCTTGATAAATGGTTGCTTCAGTGGGTTGATTTGCCAACTTATTTTCTCCAGTTTGATCACATTATTCCTCGACATAGCATCAGTCAGAGGATAAGAAAAAGGCAAAGGCATTGCATTTACAAAGAAACCCATTTCAGATGCCACAGAGAGCACTGGATAAGTTGATACCAGTTTAAAGACTTCCCCATTCTGCCAAGGATAGATTCTTAGTCTGATTTCTTTCTGTGACTCTGGCAGTCCTTCGCACTCCCTCATAAAAAAATATCTAAAATGCAGGGATATCATTCTCCAGAGACAACTGATCCCGAACAAACAAGGTATTCATCCTGAATTCCCTTGCCTTCTCTTTATTACTTATTTTTCTGTGAACAAATCTCTTGGAAGGGAAAAGTCTCACTATGGGCTCTTTGTAGCTATTTTTTCAATATTTTATACTGCTCTGTTTTTGCTGATGCTTGCAGAGAGAGCAGAAAGATGTGGTAGTGCTACCAAGGATCTATCTCCGTGCACACAATTTATGTACCTGTTTAGATTAATTTCATTACAAACAGACCTTTCTCAGAGGGACTTCAGAACAGACTACCTCTCCTCCATATATATTGATTCATACCAGATCCAAGCATTTTCTAATTCTCTTTTTAAAAAATAATTTTAAAAGGCTTTATAAAACCTAGTGACCAATCTAACGCTGCTAAGATTATTTGAGGAAGGGGCATGCAGCCTGCCTGTCTAAGCACACAGTACAAAGCATTTACAAGATGTTACATGCTTCTAAAAAAGATCTGATCTGCTTGCTGAAACACTCAGTAGTGGGACAAAGGGGGGAAAGATCTGAGGTTGTGAGAGAAGGTACTGAACACACACTACATAAATCTTCAAGAAGGCAGCAACCCAAGAATAGTCTTTTCAGCAAGTAGAGTTCTGTTTTTCTATTAAAAAATGTGGTATATCCACAAATCAACAATTCTCTCTCTCATGGATTTACTGAGAGAAAGTTCTTTCCTGCATTGTCTTTCAGAAGTGGAGCCTGGTCTGTTCTCTTGAATAGTTCAAAAAGGTTAAGTTTGGTTGCTGAAATTCTGTACATAGTAGGCTTAGATTGGATTTTGTTAACTTCATCCAAACATGGTACTTGTCCTTTGGGCTATATGTCTGGTAAGTGCAGTGCTTGAACCAAGCAACAGAGAACTGTCTTCATTCTGGTTTCAAGTGTCATATTAAAGAATTGCACTGGGAGAAAATTTGCTGAAGCACTGCGAATAATAGAAAAAGCAGTTAAGTACCAATAGCAAATACACCTTGATGTTGAGATGTTCCTAAAACAGCCTGATGTAACACAATGTCAAGTTCCTTTCCCTTTGCTCTGAAAGGCAGCTTGATGATTGTCTGCAGAAAAAAAAAGTATATCTGTAGCCCACTTAAGTTTTAGAATAGTGTCTCTTATCTATCTAGCCAGATCATATGTGGAAGTTCAGTTAACCATAAATTACAGAGGATGCAGAGTAAAAGCTTACATATTTGGGAGATTTCCAGAATTAAGTTTACTTGTTCATCTTAAACTGGGCTGTTCTGGACAAGTAGTTGCAAAGTAATTTATTTCATTTTGCTTCCATTATTAAGGTGTTAGGGTTTTTTGTACACTGTCAAAAATCTCAGTGAATACAGAGTAATTGGCATTCGTGTGGGCTTTTCTTATGTTGCTTGTCATGGTAGTATTGGGTTATGTTGCATGTGTTAACTAGGCATCTGTAAGACGAGTGCTGAATATGTCATTTATACATGCAAAAGACTTTTTGTTAGCAGTTTTGTCTGTTTGGAACAAAACTTAATTAATTTCTGTTGGAAAAATTGTTAGATTTTTTTTTCCAAAGACTATCCCAAAAGTCCAACCTGGTATAGAGAGCTGGTATAGAATTTTTTCCCCTGAGCTTGTTATCATGATAAAACCAAAGCATGGCTGAGATCAGATCTTTTATAAGCAGAACATTAAGGCATTGTTGTAGATAAGCTACATACTGGCTCTGCTTACAGTAAGGCATTGTACATTCCATTAACCATTGATCCAAAGTGATAGTGGTTGTCCACAGAATGTCACAATCACATTGCCCCCAAATCTGTGAGTAAATCTGAGAAGGGTGAGGACATCCAATTATTGTTTGCTATGGATTACCATTTCTTAGGGATATTGGTGGATTTTCTTTGGAGCTTTTTTTCCCCCTTTTCCTCTCCATACCAGGAAAATTGAGGGAAGGATAGATGGAGAACATAATCAAGACTGTTGCTGTTGGTGCAATCAGTACACTTCAAAAGTAGCTTTCAGTAAAACTCTTCAACTTTACCTATTAAAACTGCTGTTGTGTCTTCAGAGGATGTTGGAAGATTCCTTTTCTTTGTAACTGTTCCCTAAAGGGAGTAGTGCAGCTCTACTTTTCACCTCCATGCATTCAACTCCCTGCCTGCTGATCAGGTGGGGTTGACTACGTAGCTGGATGAAATGTTACTCTACACCACTGGCACCAGCAGCTCTAGTTTCCTGGGAAACAAGTGCTTTCATTAGTGCTAAGACTGTATTGTAGGCAACAAACTATTCTTGCTGTTAGTGAGTAAGCATCCCTTATTACATAAAAGTAGAGCCCTGCAATTTGGGAGAAATTATCACACAATGAATTACCAAAATGATGGATAATTTGCAGTGTGAGAGCTTTTATATTCTGTATGGGTGAAGTAAATGCAGGAAAAACACATTGTAAAGGGGAAGAAAAAATCCCACAGCTCTGTAATACTTCTAAGTATGATACCGAAGGGTAAAAATTAATAAAAACAATCTGCAACCTGCAGCTATTCTGGGTATTTGAGCTACTGTTCCATTTCCAGTGCTTATAATAGTTTATGAATTCAAAGACATATGTGTGGTTTTTATTTTCTGTTACAGATCTGGAGTCCCTATAAGCAGCCTGACTGCACAGGAGACCTGGATGGTAGAATTGAAGATGATTCACGTTGCCTCTACACTCATGAAGAGTACATCAGTCTTGTGTTGAACAGTGGTAGTGGTTTGTCCCACGATTATGCCAACCAATCAGTCCAGGAAGATCCACGGATGATGGCCTTTTTTGACTCTCTCGTGCGCCGGGAGATCGAGGGCTGGAGTTCTGATTCAGACAGCGACCTCAGTGAGAGCACAATCCTGCAGCTCCATGCAGGAGTGAGTGAACGCTCTGCTTACAGCGAGTCAGAATCCTCCACCTCTTTGCATCACTCCCCACCACAGGTGGCTGAAGAGTCTGATGAAACTGCCTATAACTTAAGGGCCTTAAGATCAACTGCGTCCCCCTCAGCCAGAGAAGACGTGGCTTCCCGTCAGCAGAGGCTCTCTGCACTGAGGAAGTACCAGGACAAACGTCTCCTGGCCCTTTCCAATGAGTCTGACTCTGATGACAATACCTGTGAGGCAGAACTAGATACAGACCTTTTCCCACGGCCACCCTCTCCGAGTCCTGAGGAGAATGAGTCCAGCAGTTCCAGCAGCAGCAGCAGTACAGAAGATGAAGAGGAACTGAATGAAAGACGCACGTCGATGAGGCAACGCAATGCACTGAGGCGCCGACAGAAGGTGCAAAAGGAAGAAAGGACTAGCACTAACACAGAGAATATAACCCCTTACATAGGTGAGGACATATATGATTACCCCCAGATCAAAGTAGATGATCTTTCTTCCTCTCCAGCTTCTTCACCAGATAGGAGTTCAGCTAACAAAGAAGTTCTTAAAGAAAGGACGTCCCCTTGTTCAGACAGTGAATCAGTGGAGAGAAAGATTTACAAAGCTTACAAATGGCTCCATTATTCTTACATATCATATTCAGCTAATAAAGATGGTGAATCCTCCAGAGGAGATGGAGAAAATGATGAAGGGAAACCAGGAACCAGTGGAAGGCACAGTGCAACACGCTCGCTACCTAAGGAAGATGCTAGGAACTTAAGTTCAGTAGCTCCTCAGGGTTCCTCAGCTCTTTCTGCTGAAAACCACAACAGAGAAAATTTAAAAGAATGTGGTGGGATAGAAAATTCTAGTAATGGTCAAGCTCATGAACGTGACAATCAGCGGCGGATGGAGGGTCAAGAAAACACATCTGAAGACACAAGCAGTGGAGGCGTAGAGCATTCTTTTGAGACTAAAAAGCTTAATGGGAAAGCTAACTGCAAAGGGCTAAATAGCTGTACCGAAGAACCTTGCATTCAGACCACAGGACTTGTGGAACAGAAAAATAGTCAGAACTGTCAACCAGCACCAAGCCATCACTCACTGGTCCCTCCATTCTCCACTGTTGCCATCTGTAGCATGTCAGGTCACTGCTCCAGAAACCAGACTGATGGCAGTGAGGAGAGGAGCTTCGACCCCTCCTGCATTAACCACAATAATGGCCACTTGCATCTTCACCCTTCGTGCTTCAACAATGGACAGAGTTTTGGAGAGCAGGAGTCTGTGACGCAAGGACTACAGGTGCACTCAAATGCTGATAAAGGTAACCTTGTACAGGTGGGTGTGACCTTGCACAAAGACTGCTGCCTGTCTGAAATGGACTCCAACAGCTACAATGTGAGCACAAGAGAGGATACTGCTGACCTGCATCCTGCGGGCAGTGACAGCACTCAATCTCTCGGAGGACTGAAAAGACACAGAGCGGAGTTGGAAGATCCAGATTCAGAGAGTTCATCCTTAGAAAAGAAGTTAAAAACATGATAAATGCAAATGTCTGTCGTAGTGTGCACTCTCTCGAAAAGAAAAGGAGAAAGAAAGTATTAAAGGCACATAGAGCTTGGGTCTGAAACATTGCGTTTGAATTCTCCATTCTGTTCTTCAGTGGGTCTGTTTTAGATTGCCAGTGGTTCATGCTGTATAAAAATCCAACTTGCTCCTTAATGAGACTGAGTCTAGTGTACCCATACAAGGTTCTGTTTAAAGTAAATCCTTATTAAGATGGTTGACTGAATAATTCTTGTGTGAGCATGTGTCATTTGTTCAGCCAGCCAACCAGGATGACTGCTTTAAAGTTTAATTGTTCTTCTAAGGAGGAAGTTTTCCATACTGCCACAACATATTGCAGGCTGAAGAATGGTGGAATTAGATCACACTGCTGATAGATCACACAATTAGGGTGTGTTTCTTGTTGAGGAAAACAGGAAAGAAGTATTTCTGAGCCCCTTATTCTGCTTCAGAAAGTAAAGCAATGCAACCATTAGGGAGAATATTTTCAGAACTGGATGGTATCTTCAGAGATGATACTTCATAATGCTCTTACTTCTGATACAGTTCAGTGGCATTATTTTTATGCCAACAGAAAAGCTATAGGAAATGAGCCTCTTCCCAAAATCAACTTTAGACTGTTCCCATGGTGACATTCAATTTTGTGGGCTTTTTTAAAGAAAAGAGCTGAATAACACAGTGTCATCACTATATAGAAGTATGATTGTTGGCAAGAAGCAGGTATTATGCTGTAGACCTCATTCTAACCAAGGGCTTTTAAAAACCGGGCATTGAAACATGCTTTTCTGTCATTTTAACACATAGACATTCTTCTTCATCATCACTATTATTATTATTATGGTTCTAGGTGTTGGGATGTATCTCAATTGTGCCCACCCTTCCCCCATGCTCTTACTTTTGGGAAGCAGTAGACCAAACAGAAAATAGTTGAAGTATGGATAATGTAACTGATTCATGTTAACAGCAACATTTGGCAAACTCTGAAAAATGCTTTTTTTAAATCAGTTTTTGCAGCCCAAAACTGGTTGGGATTGGAGATCAGGGTTGGTTTTCCACCACTGCGCTGCTAATATTTGAAATTGTAGACAGGTGGATGTGTTCAGCAGAGTTCTGCATGTAAGGAAAGCTTCAGAGAACTGTCCCCACATGTGGGGAGACTGGGTCTCCAAGTCTGGCAATCAGAACTTGGGCAAGAGCACAGCTCTTGCTGCAAAGAACTGGAGTACTCTGTGGTGGACAGAGTTGTTTCTTGCCTGGGCACTGTTTTGAGTGGAGTATCTGGTGAGTCATCTCAGTTCTGGCGTGCTGAAACTAGTGAAATTGCACTTGCTCCCCTAGCAACAAGGTAAGAGGAGTCAGTGTGTGAAGGGAAAACAAACTATCTATAAAGGACACAAGAACTACATGTATGTGCAACAGAAAAAGATGTTTCTTTGGACCCCAGTAATTTCCAAAGGCTTTCAAGCCCAAAACCAAGGAAGGGTTAGTTTATTTTAAGGAATTGGAAATTTTTGCTTTCAATACAACTTCTGGTGGTACATTGCTGTAGAGCACTGGCCTCAGAATAATTATTTTAGATCCACAACTCTCTGGTTCCTTGGGAAAGTAGGAAAAAGCCCTTTTAAAAGAGGATGAAAGTGAAGGAGCACTTCAGAAGAGGTGCTGTGAGAGAGAGGTGTGGGAGGGAGAGTGAAGAATATGACCTGAAACATTGTCTTACAACTACTCTATGTAGTCTGTCATAGGCTGTCTGCCCACACTGGGTCTGCTTTTCTAGATGAGAAAGACAAAGAGGTGTTTGCAAACACAAGCGAAAGTGGCAATAAGAGCAACCTCTGATACACTGTTACTTTATTGAAAAAATGGTTCTGTACTTGCTACATTGTACATCCCTGCAATCAAGATCACTCCAGGAGTGTTTTCCTCAGTTGTATAAACATTTTACTGTAAATTCTGATTCTTAGCCAAAATCTTGAGGTTGCCGAGTCAAAACTTTTTATGTTTTAAAAACATAAAACACTGGAAAATGTTCTCATCCCTTACTTCTAGTGAATAAGCATCTCTACTCTTCTTTGACATGGTCATCTTTTCCTGGTGTTTTCTCAAATGCCTTGTGGTCTCACTTTCTGGTTCTTTTGTTTGTTTTGAAAAGCGGAATAAAAGCTCCCTGGCTTGGTGTTACAGAATCACAGAATGGGTAAGGTTGGAAGAGACCACTGGAAGTCTTCTAATCCAACCTCCCTGCTCCTGTACAGGCTCTGGGCATAAAGGGTTGCTGTGGTTTCCCCAAAGACAACCTCCTATGCTGTCTGCATTCTTGTCATTTCTAGTTTCTGTCAGGCAGGAGGAGGAAGGCGAGCTGCAATCTTAACCTTTTGTTCACAGGAAACTTCAGTGCACACAAGAACTGCAGCTTCTGAAGCAGTGCATTCACCTCCTCACATAAATAAATGTTATCAGCAGTAGGCAGCTCCATTGTGTGGTAGAGTCCCAAAAAAGCAAGCCAGCAAGCAGCAGCATGTCCCTTTCAGGTAGCCAACTCTGAGAAGAGCTGCTCTGTCAGGTTGCTTCACTCTGTCATTGATCCTGTGTAGTTGCTTTCCCCCCCTACACTGGGTTGCTCATCCTGCTGTGTGCCCACAGTTTCCATGTGCGTTTTGCTGTGTGCTTGGAATTGTCACTCCCCACTTCTGGGAAGATTGTAAACTGATAGGTGGAAAATCTTACTAATTTATCGGAAGAGATTTTACCTTTACTAATAGTCTGCCATGTACTTAAAACCGAAAAGGTTGTGTAAATATTGAACTACCCTGTTAGTCACTATTTGCTCACCATGCAGCTTGTTATGGCAGGAAATTTGCTAGGCCACCTTGTACAGTTCATTACCAGAGAACCTTATCAGTGGGAAAGAGAAACTCTCCTTTACATCTCCCCAGAAAACGTTAGACAGAGAAATATTGATTTTTAATGAAGTTCTTTCTTATATTTCTACAAGGTCACAGACTGTATTTGCTTATTTCAGCTTTCTCTGTTTAAAGAGAGAGTTAAAGCTGACTCTTCCTCTGAAGAGCAAGCATGAGGCTTGTCTGGCCCGGTGTGTTAACTGCTTGTAGAGGTGCAGGAGGATATGAGATCTATCAACCAAAGTTCATCTCAGGTTTTTCCAGCTCTCCAGTGAACATTTTACCAAAGCTGGTGAGTTTTCTTCAAGGTGAGTGGCTCAATGGAGATGACACTTTGCTGTTTAGAAGCAGCTCTCACAGACCAAACGAGCAGAAAGACACAGCTGCCTCAAGAAGGCAAGAGCACAGGTTTTTACCAGTTGCTGGCAGAAAATTCTGAAATCCAGCCTGTCTCAGCTGGAGTAATCAATGGGAAGGACAACTTATTTCAGAACCTTTCCTCCAAAATTTGCAATGGATTTTTCCTGCTAAGTTTCGTAATGGAGTCAATGATTGAAACCCGATCCTAATCTCTGCATATAACCTATGTCAGTTGGTAGCTGGGAAATCAATATTCCTCAAACCTTTAAAGAAGATAGGGCCACTTCTGAGGTCTTGTACTTGCCTGCATTGTCACATCCTGGTGAATACATAAAGGTCTCTTGCTCACTGTGGCCATCACAAGCTGATGTGGCCTGATATTACTGAAGTCTTAGGCTGCTTTCATTTGCAGTTAATTTATTTTGCTGTTTGTGGGAGAGAGCAAGAAAAGATTGTTGTTACTGCCCCAGTGAGTTAAAATGCTCTGTGTTAGTGAGTTTTCATCTCTTTTTTACCTGCACTGCTATTGGCAGAGGTACCCTTTACACCTGATGCTTTCTCTCTCATTTTCAGCCACTCAGATTATCTGCATGTCTTTGTCAAACCTGGGAAGCTCAGGGCTGTGCTGCAGGATCTTCAGAGTACCAGAGAAATGCAAATGGCTGCAACAGCTGAATTACTATGTGAACATGCACATGGTTATTCAGGAATGCTTCAATAAACTAATCCTAGCACATACATAATTTATAAAACACATCAGCACACTCCTGCAGCTGTGTCAGGATGCACTAATTAGCCCAGCTAAATGCTCTACTCTTATGAACAAGAACTCTGTTTCAAACATCTGAGAAAATGGCAATTCTCTAGGGGGAAAAAAGAGAAAAAAACAAAACCACCACCCCCCCCAATAAAAAAAAAACAAACCCAAGCCACCATCCCACTGGTTATGAGAGGTTCCAAGTTTGCCAAAGTTTTCTTCAGTGATTGTGCAGATGAAAAAGCAGAGAAATCCCAGAAGTCAGTGTGTTCTGTGATCAGAAGAAATAATTTGAATTTGATGTTTCTACTTCACCTGATTGAAGTCAAGAATTTGAACTTGAGCCTCTTGCTTTTCACTAGAGCATCCTAAGCATCAGCCTGTTGCATTATTCAGGATGGGATTTGTTCATCATTTGTCTGAAATGCAAAGGGAAAAGGAAATATAAACAGTTCCTTCCACAAATACCTGGAGCAGAGCCTTGAGCCCAGCCCTGCTGGTTTATGGTTTGGTGAGAAAATGCTGGAGGACCCTTTCTCCCTTCTCCACCTTGTGTGATCTCTGTTCCAGAGAGCAAGACAGAGATGCTGATGCAGCTCTGAATGCTTACCATTGTCTTGAATGTGGGAGAACGGTCCTTCCAAATTGGGTGGGGAGGCTATGATTGTTTTTTATATTGTTATTTTGTTGTGGACCCATAGTACCTACCTCCTGAGTTGACTGGCCAAGTCAGTGAGCTATTTGCTCTGGGATATGGCTGGCAAGCTCAGCTTCTGTGTCTCAGGGATATCTTCCCATTACGTTCTAGTCTTGCGTGGTCTCAGCAGCAGTTCTGGTGTTGCTTTGCAGATGTAGGTTGGCACTCTGGCAGCTTTCAGAGCTGATCAGAGTTTTGCCTTTGCTGAGGCTGCTGTTAGCACTCTGGCTGCTTGGAGCTGTGTGGTGCAAATGAGTAAAAATGTTCATATGAGCATGCAAAAAATGCCTGTATTTGAACTTTTGAAGGGGGGATCAGGTCCCTCGCAGCCAGACGATGCCTCTGGCTCTGTCTAGCACTTTCACCATTGGATGCTACAGCAGTTGCAGGTTTCTAGGTATAATGTAGTCCTGGACTATATTTAACTTCACAAACCACAGCTTCTTATTTGCAGCATTAACAGTGGGAAGCACCAGTTCCTAGGTACTCCCAGGGCTCACCTTCTGGCCATTCCTAAACGGTCAAACCACATGATCTTTAGGAAAGTCTGACGTGTCAGTGTCCTGCTTCCAGAACAAAGACCGAAACAAAAGTTGCTTCAAGGAAAGTCTAATGCATATTTTCAAAGAGCTTTGGCTTTAGTTCAGCATTTAAGGTAAAGTAGTCATGAGATACATACTCTTTAAAATGTGGCTGTGTTAGAAAAGGAAACAGCATGAGCTTCAGAACTGAATTCTGTCAGGAAATAGGAAAGTTGAAATGTATTTAAAAACAAACAAGCAAGCCCCTCACACCCAATTAAGTTTTGAATAGAAGTTCATTGCCTGCTTCAAAGAGTGACTTCTAGAAGCCTCAGCAATAAGTTTACAGAATTGACTTCTCACTCTTGAGCTTGACAGCTCTAGCCCACTGATGTGAAGAAGCTGAGAAGCCACAGCCAGGCCTCACATTGCTCTCTTGATGGGCCTGCCACATGTTGTTGCTGAGCTGGGGTCACTCGTCCATGTGCAGCCAGTGTGGCTGTCAGTAGCAAGGCTGCCCCTGGCTCTGACCAGCTGATTCTGCCTTGTTTTTTCTGCAGCTGTCTGGTGTAGATTCATATTGCCTGGGATGTGCTGAAGAAAACCCAAAATGCTTCCCTTTAAGGACCTTAGGCATGTCTGCCTTTGGATCTTGGAGGGAAGGTCTGGGGCTAAATTTCAGGGTGATCTTTATGCAGCCTGTTAAAATGAAGAAAACAAATGTATTCTTGCAGGAGGAACAGAGGAGTACAAGACATGAGCCTCCTCTGACTTACTCTTTCCCTTCCTGAGGTTTCTATGTCTCCTCGAGGGGTCTTGTACATTTTTCTTGTCTCTAGGACATAGAGAGACTTCCAGTGTTGGGTGGCTAGAAAACAAAAATGAAACTTTATAGCTCTGCTTCAGTCACACTTCCAGTATATTATGGCCAGAAACTGGTATTTCCTGGCTTGGAATTATATCTCTGAATTTTCTCCAAAGCATAAGCAAAGTCTGCTTCCCACCTATCTAAGCTTTGGAGAGAGAGAAAGGAAAGATGGTCTAAGCTCCAACAATCTTGGAATGAAAGAATCTACATGTTTAAAGCTGGCTATAAGCCCCCTATTCCCAAAGTTTGTATTAAACACACACAGCAACTCTGCAGTGCAGTGCACTTATCTGAATGCAGGGATGACAACAGCAGAAGTCCTGCATCTCCTGTAATTCAGGGACTGAGAGTGTTTCAGTCTGTCTGACAGGGCAGATCTCTTGTCTTTCCATAAAGAAGCTTTTTTTAGCTCATACATGTTTCTGATGATGTGGAAGATTTATTTTTGATCTGGGAAAGTCTGTAGCAATGTTTTGAATTCCTGAATGGCTGACTGACTGATAATCCATCTGAGGAACACTGGAAGCAATTTACAGCCTTAGATGGAGATTTTTATTTAGTTATACATACTTTTAAAGTCAAAACTTTTACAGTTCATCGTCCAACACGAGGGCTCTTCACCTTTCATCTGCCCTCTGTTTTCCAAGGAAGGGTGACTTTCTCCTTCAGTCCACTTACAACCTCCACTAATGGTACAGATGCAAAGGTACAGATCATTTGTGGCCCATCTTCTCAACACTTAAAGAACATGTTGGGACAGTAGACCATCTTGCTGGAGGCACACAAATTGCAGCAGACAGCAGGAGAAATGGCTCATTAATCTATGCTCTGAAGTTGAAAATCTGCAAAAACATGGGAAGGTTTCAGTCTGAATGACACATCTTGAGGTCTCCTATGGCTGGGCCTGAAATACCTTTGATGTTTCTCCAATTTTATGCTACAGTCTCCAAAGCCAGTATTTGTTTTCAGCCCAAGGGTAAGCCTACTCTAATCTTACTCTTGCCAGATGAAAATTATTTCAGAACTTTAAGTCAGTGTATTGCTTAGCTGATTACATTTCTGAAGTTTAAACCAAATTAAATACTCAGCTGATCATACTATACAATTATACTGCCTAAAGGGAAGGATTTAATTTGTCTACAGCTGAGAAAGGAAAAAACCAAACAAACCAACCAACCAAAAAAATCCCCAAACATTTTAAACTCAGAGTAAAAAGGAGGCTGATAGTTGCATGAGAAGCTGAGATCTGCTGCTATGAAACTGCTGCAGAGGGGAAAGCTCGTCTCCAGGACAGAGGCAGGCAGTCCTGAGCTGCTGGGCTTCCTATGGGAACCAGTTCAAATTCCAAAGCCCTTGGAAAGCTGACAGGTTTCTCCTGGATTAGTGTGCATGTTGACTCACAAGGAAAGCCCCAGAAGGAGCAGCAGGAGCATTTGGTGGTAGCCAGGCTCAAGGAGGGGTGCTGGGACTCCTGTCATCAGTGGAAAGTGAGGGAGCTCTTAGAATCACAGCACGGTTTGGGCTGGAAGGGGCCTTAAAGATCATATCAATCATATCATTCCAACCCCCCTGCCATGGCCAGGGACACCTTCCACCAGACCAGGCTGCTCAAACCCCTGTCCAACCTGGCCTTAAACACTTCCAGGGACAGGCATCCACAGCTTGTCTGGAAAAACTGTTCCAGCACCTCACCACCCTCACAGTAAAGAATTTCTTCCTTATATCTAATCCAAGCCTGTCTTCTTTCAGTTTAAAGCCATTACCCCTTGTCTTATCACTACATACCCCTGTAAAAAGTCCCTCTCCATATTTCCTGTAGCCCCCTGTAATTTCTGGAAAGCTGCAATAAGGTCTCCCCAGACACTTCTCCAGACTGAACAACCCCAGCTCTGAGTTTCAGCCTTTCCTCCTAGGAGAGGTTCTCCATCCCTCTGATCATCTTTGTGGTGCTGCTCTGGACTCACTCCAGAAGGTTGATGTCTTTATGCTCAGAACCCCAGAGCTGGATGCAGCACTACAGGTGGGGTTTCAGCAGAGCAGGGTAGAGGGGGAGAATCCCCTCCCTCACCCTGCTGGCCACAGTACCTGGTAACTCTTCCACAAAAGCGTTGCCCTGTGGAGGAGTGATTCACTGGGAAAGGAGGGGCAGGAAGTTACCAGGACTTCAGTTCCCTCCCTCACCAATTCCACTTGTTATGGCATATTTGCTTGTGATACCAGGATTTGAAGGGCCCATTCCACTACTGCTGATAGCAGCATATAACGGAGCTGCCTGGGTAGCTGTGGCTTCCTTCCATCCAGCCCTGACTTACAATGGTTTTAGGATGTTACTCTGGAAAGTCCAAATACCACACTGAGACAGCTGGGTACCGGTGATTTGCAAATGAACTTAGGTTCAGGGGCAGTAAATGCACTAATAAACTATATATTTACAGCTGGCAAACAGTGAAAAGGGGAAGATCACTGCAATAAATTAGAAATGAGGAAATATGGGCAAGCAATGAGGGAAACAAAGGTCCTAAGGAGAAAAAAAAGGAATACAAGGCAAGCAAGAGTGTTTGGTCAAATCCAGATCAGAAGGAATCTGCAGTTTTCCCAAGAGCTGAAAGTGCAGTTTGTCTGTGGTAGCACAGGGTGGACAGGACCCCAAGGTGAGCTGTCCTGCCCCAGAAAAGCCAGCCAGGAGCTGTGGCTCCTGTTCCTTCAAACCAACAGAAATGCATTAATTTGCACTTGGGGGTTTTCAGCTAACAAACTCTCTCACACAGAGAGATCTCTGAACTGCTAATATAGTGTGGGGGGTATTAATAAGCCTTACTGCTCAGGAAAGCTCTGGGGGTCTGGGAAGCAGCCGTGGAAACAGGATGACCTAATTCCAGTCCCACTGGCTTGCTTTCAGTGCCAACAGAATGAAGATTTGATATGAGGCAAGTGTTAAAAAAGGAGCAAGAAAATATCATCATGGCTAATTGCATGCATCACCAGTGCAAACTGATAGGGAATGATGTAGAAAATGGATTGTGTTGACTAAGCATATTTTCAAGCTCAGCTGATAAATGTAGAAGTTGCAATAATATTTGGGCCACTGGAGAGGTGTCCTAGGGCCCAAGCATTGTCTGTTAAACCAGAGCAATCCACATTCAGTGCATTCATCATTAATCAACACTAACCCCAAGCAGCAAATCATTAGTGACACTTTTAGTGGACAGCAGGGCCTCAAACAGGTACTGATACACCTATTAATGGCTGGGCAACGTGCACAAGGGTAACTATGTCCTTTGCAGCCTGTATTACAAGCAGAAAAGGTAGTGAGAACAACGTGGCCAAGCAGCCTGCCAGTGTCATGCCAAGCAGCGTGCCCCAGGTCAGGCCCTGATAAACCTGGGCCACTTGGGTATGGGAGAAAACCAGCCAGAAACACAGCCATTTGTATGGTTGAGGAGTATAAAAAAGACAAGTCAATGTTACCTTTTCCTAACATCTTTTAGGATAATTATGTAAAACCAGGCTCCAAGCAGTTTCAACCCTTTGTGTGTTTTATTGCTATCTGTTGATTGCCTTGTCTGGTGCAGCACAAGTCAGAGCTGGGGACTTCTCACAGAGGGAGAAGTTTTCTCACAGTTTTCTTTCTGTCTGGGTGGCTGCATGATGCCAACACTTCTGCAAGTGTTCCACTGACATGTGAGCAGTACAGACATTTGTCCTTGTAATCTTGTCCTGGACAGCCCCACTTCTTGCTGGAAGTTAATGGTGCAGTGCATAATGCTCTGCAGAGGTAAACCTGCACCAACCTGATGGACTGGAGAGGCAAGCTGAGAGAAAATCTCCTGAAAAAGGATTTCAAATGTTTTTTTCAGATAACTACTCTGCATGCATCCTTCAGAAGCTACATTAAGCCCACATGTGCCATTCCTAAAGTGCTACAGCTGAGTGGTCCAGTTGCAGGCTTTTTAATTAAAGTGAAAGCCATATTTGCCTTGTGTAGAAAGACAAAAACCTTTGTCAGCCCTTAGCTCTTTGCTAAGGCAGGTTGTGATTCTTCTCTTTGCAGTTTCTCTCCACTGTTCCCCTACCCCTGGTGCTGCTCAGCCCGTGCTGTGCCGAGCAGGCAGCTGGAGCCATCCATGCCAGCAGCACCCTGCTGGGCAGCAGCAGGAGGCTCACCACTGCTAAATGGTGACCAGACAAGGAGTGGGAAAGAGCCCCAAGTTAGGGTAAATGTGATCATAACATCATTGCATCCTTCTCTGAGGAGCTGCTCGGAGCACTGTGCTGAGACCATTTCTTGTTAGTCCCATCTTTCATGTTTTCAAGTTTGTGAACACAAACAGCTCTTTGGAAAACAGGCTCGGGAGCATCGGTACTCCGGTTCTGTATGGCAAGAGTAAGGAAGGATGGGGTATACAGATATTTGGCTTCACAGTCTGTTCTCATATACTTCTGTGGTGGCATTTGAACTCTTTGAGAACTAATAAACTAATTCACTAAACAGTCCTGCTGTTGTTCACTAGGTTTGTTATCAGCTCATCTAAGAAAAGTAGCAGCAGCTTGAGGATTTTGCTCCAAACACTTGGATTTTGCTTAAGGTGGTTCTTGATTACTTTCAACAAACTGAACTGATTTAAGTTCTCTTCTCATGAAAAGTATGATGGGGGAGATGATTTATTCAGTCAGAGAATTCATCATTGCATAAACAGAGGAAGAGGCTGAATTAGCATTAATGAAAGATCTATGAATGTTCCTGGAGAAATGTTATTACTTTAACTCAGAGTTGACTCTGGGGCTTGGCTTTTTCTTTTTTGCTCTGTAAGAATTTCCAGTGGACTGCTCTGTGATGAATAATATCTCAGTTGTTGTTCTTAAATAAATCTAATTATGCTTTTTCCATGCAGGAAATGGAATCAAATTATAGGTATCACTCATTCATCCTTTTATAATTCCTGTAATATTAGCAAGACAATGTCCTGCTTGTGAAGAAAGCAGTGTGCTTGGCCCTGGGCAGTTGGTAGAAGATGGAAGCATCTGATCAAATTACTCAGCTTCTCAAAGAAATAATTTTTAGAGGATGTTGATGATTATAATTCCTTACCTTGTTCCATCCAGGTTGTTCCTAGCCGTGGAAAATCACCACAGCAGAGGAGTGATCTGGACAGGGGGATATGGCTAGTGCTGAGCACGAGGATGCCACCAAGGCAGCCAGCTGGGATAACTCATCAAAGCAAGTGCTTGGTAGTCTCACACATATCTTGGATTCTTCTACAGGGCTTAAAGCATGTCATCACATACGTCTTGAATTATGTATGAAGCGCTGATTGGACGTAGCAGATCTGTGTAACCACAGAGTTATCCGCCCGCCTCCGGGCTGCCGGCTCCGCCAGATGGGAAATGTCTGCTCCTGCACAGCCCAGCTGCGCTCTGTCTTCCTCCTGTGTCAGACATCCCACACTGGGGTGGCCTCCGTCCCAGCAGAGGTGCTACAGAAGGGGGAAAACTCAGATATGAGCATCCCACTGGGATAAAAGTGTTTCCATCTCTCCATCCTGCCCTGGCCAGCTTCCCCTGGTGTTTAGTACCACACTGGCCCTGGGGGACAGGTGGCACCCCCAGAGCATCAGGGAACTGCAGCATGGTAGGTCTTGGACCACAGTGGTCACAGGTAGCTGTCAAGGATGGTTCCTGACTCCCCCATTGAGGGGCCTGGCTGAGGCCTGCTGAAAAGCTGCTGCTCGTGCTTTCATGCAGCTGTGGTAGTAGAAGGGGGAGAGGGACAGACCAGCAGCATGGTGAATTGGTAGCAGGGTGGGTGCACATCCTGTGCTCAGTGCTGGATGAGCAGTGATGGTCCCCACTGTCCCTTGGATGGGCAGGATTGGGGCTCCCATCCCCAACACCTGCACTGGCATTTGGGCAAGAGTGACCCTTTCACCCCAGGCACTCTGCAGCCTGTGTACCACAGTGCCATACTGGCATTTGGGCAAGAGTGACCCTTTCACCCCAGGCACTCTGCAGCCTGTGTACCACAGTGCCATCAGCCACAGCCAACTGGGAGCAGTGGGCTCTGTGCTCAGGCTGGAGCACACAGACTCTCGGGAAATAAACCATCACTGGCCAAGGGTTGGGCCTGGTGTCTTTAGAAGTGGGTTTGTGGAGAAGCAATGCGGGGTTGCACTCTGGGCAACAAATGTGGTCACAGTCCAAGCTCCTCTCCTCACCTGTCTACAGGGAACAAAGAGCATCAAATCTTCTAGATCTAGAGATCTCTACCTTTATTCCTTGTGAAAAGCTGCCCGCAAGTCTGTCAAGTATGTGCAGGACTGGGGCTGCCCAGTTTACCTGCAGGGCTGGTGCCCTCAGCTGTGCAGAATGACTCCAGCTCCATGTGTGCTCAGACAGAGCACGTCAACAGCAGACAGGCTCAGCAGCCCCTTCCCAAGCAGGGGGCTCTTCTTATTAGTCCCCAGCCCCAGGGAACTGACCCAGCCTGCCCCCAGTTCTCTGTTTATTTCAAGTTTTATAGCTTCAGAAAAATTCCTGTCTGATGATCTAGATCTATTTACACCCCACTGCTGTGTAGTAACATTCCACCAGTGCTAAGCAATATTTCATTCAGGGACTAAATTTGCTGTCTGAGTTCAGAAGCTCTTCATCATTGTGGGAGCAGATCTCTCAAAATCTCTCTCAAATATTTATCTATTGCATCATGTCCAGAAAATTACAATCTGGACCTCTTTTTGGACTAGAGAACTGTAAAAAACACTGCCTGTTTCCCTGGGCCTCTTCTCCACATGCAGCTACACTCTCTATCCATATCCCTGGGAGCTATGGAAAGTCTGGATAATGGTGATGATGGGAAAGAGTAACAGCTTTGTAAACAATGGCATGCAGGGAAAACAGTTAAAGGTAGTTCTATAGATCTGCTAAGAAAAGGGAGGGATTGAAGTCCTGCAGCATTCCCAAGCCAGCTGCTGTGGTTGTTCCCATCTCTGTTTATGTAGGTACTTTGGTGTCTGACCTCGGTCTGGACAAATGTCTACAGCACTGGGCTAAGAAGAATCTTGCCTTCAGTAGGAGAGGAAAGAATGAAAAGTCTGGGACTGGTAACTTAGGCAAGAAGATTGACTACAACACAGGTCATGGTGGCTTGGGAGTTTATGAGATTCAGGAAACCTCACAAAAGAACAAGACTGACTTACAGTATGTGATGGTTTCACACCTGCCTGACTACATGGTTCTCCACTTCCCTCTGAACTGCCATGCTGGGGCTGCTGCCAGGCAAGGTAGGCTTCAGGCTTCAAACCACATGGTAATTCCCTTGTCCCTTCTGCTAATCATTTTCCACATCCCTCCTGCCTCCCTGGCTATCAGCCTTGTCAAGGAAGACAGGCTAGATAATCTGCAAGGACTGAACACCCATTCCCTGGCTGCTGGTCCTCCCCCACCTCTGCCATCCTGGCTCCTCAGTGAGCTGGTATCAATGAAGTCTGAACTGGGGCAAATTTCTACCTAAAGGGAAAATGTCTTTCTCCACAACCAGCTCTGACACTTCTTGTCAGCAGCGATTTCAAATTCACCAGGTAACACAAATAACAAAAGCCCACACCTAAACTGCAGCCCTGTTTCACATGGTCTGGTGCAGGGACAAGTCCCTGGGGATGGAGCTGTGGCTGGAGGACAGTGTGGGGTGGCTGCATGGCTGCTGCTCCCACAGCCTCCCGGCAGGAATGCAGGCAGGCACATCCCCCTGCGCTGCTGGACTGTGGCCGGGGCGAGCTGCCAGCTGGTTCCACAGTCTCCCTCAGCTGAAAGTGTGTGAGGAAATCACAGAGGATCTCTGTGGCCTGTGCCTGAAAACTTTTTCCTCTATCTGACGTTGCCTCCTAATAGAATTTGACTGGTCAATACTGGCTAGTGTGCCTGGGGTGAGAGCATTTTAAAATGGGTGTTGAAAACTCTTTTATGGAGAATTTCCAGCCTGCTTATTGCTCCAGGTGGGAGAAGCCTGGAGGAAAGCCACATACATGCAGCAGTCTAGACATGTTTGATTTCTTTTTGGAATTAAAGAACAGAAGTCCCATAATACCCTCTCTTTTTTTTAGCATTCATACAAGTAGCCAATATAAACAATTCTCTCACTGCCCTGAAATCTGGAGTTGCTCACAGGATGAAGCAGTGACCTACTGAACCTCTGGGAAGAGTAATATTAGCCTCTGTCTGGTGTGCTGCTGCCTTGGCCTGGTGCACAGCCCCGCTGCCCGGGGCCCAGCGCAGGCACCCCATGTGTCTCCAGGCTGCTCCCATCCAAGGAGAGGAGATACACAGCGAGGACACTGAACTCAAGGACTCCCTGTACTTGGGCACATAACAAACCCTCTGCTCCTCAGATAGAACAAGTTCCCCAGCTTTGCTTCAAACCACCTGGAGGGCCAAGCTACCGAGGCCCTTGTCCTAGGGTGTGGAACTGGCATTAAATCCCGTGTGTTGAATGCAGAGAACATTTTTCCATCACACCCAAGTGCTGCTGCTCATGATGGATTTGGAAGTACCTACAGACACATGTTCATGGCAGCAAGCCTCCAGGCTGACTCACAGGCAGGTGACTGCCATTTAAACCAGGGTCACTTCTGAGGTTGCCAGTGCCCTCACTGCATTTTGGCTTTCATGCACAAGTGATGGAGTTTCCTGTCGCAATATGAAATATTAGGATAAATGTCAATGAGGCTGAATAATTATTGCACTTGCAATCAAGCAAGGATTTGTTGTTCAAGGCTGCTTGTTCTTCTTGAGCTGGTGGTGGTGCTGCTCCTTTGGGCTTCCCTAAGCCTTCTGGCTGCAATACTGTTGCCTGGAGTTCTGATGCTGTCACTTCTCCAGATTGTTTTATACAAATGGATTTTTCTTTTCTGGGTTTTCTGTGCCTTTAATTTTGGTTCTGCCTACACACTCATGGTTGGAATTGCATTGAAGAGGCACACAACGAAGAACAAGGTGAAGGAGCTGGCAATATATCCTGCTCAGTTTCAAATGCAGCGGAGGAGATGACAGCTGCCCAAGCTGGACTCCTGAGCATGGAAATGGCTCAAAAATTGACAGTATCATATTGAGTGAAAAGATCTACTCAGGAGTCAGCCTCTCTGACAGCACAAAAAGCCAAGAATGGGGTGTCCATATTTTCTCTGTAGTGGTAGCATGAGTGTGAGGGACATAAGAAATTATTAAATGTGATGAAGGCTGTGTTGCCTTTCAGCTAAGCTCTTGTCCTTGCCTTTTAGGACTTCAAGATAAAGAACTGGCATTTGGATCTAATCAGGACTTAGAGAAACAGACAAGCTGATAACATTTCAAGACTTCAAGCCTTCATTTTGGTTTAATCCCTGTGTAGTTAATTTTACTTCCCAAAGATGTTTTGCAGGCTCTTTTTGCAGGCTTTGTTCTTCTTCATGTCCCACCTCAGGCATACTGAGGATATGGTGGATAGCTTTGCAGAGGTGCTGCATCCCACCACAAGCTTCTAGGTTGATTGACTCCCTTGTGCCCCATGAGCTTAGGAAGGCAACTTGGAATCCCCTAGACCAAAGGTGCAACCCCAAAAAGAGCAGTTGCTGCAGTTACCATGGCTGAAAATTCCTTGGGTATCTCTCTGTGCTTTGTTTCCTGCCTTGCTCTGGCAAAGCTCTCCGTTTCCATGGTGATGATTTATTCCTCTAAATAGTTTCTATTCAAGAACAATATTATGAGTCCTTCTCTGTTGTTGGTTTAATTAAAAATAACCTACTCTTCTCCTGGCATCAGTTTGGCTGAATAAGTTGGAGTTGGACACTGACCTCCGACTTCTCTGGTCCGCCCTTGCTCCCACCCAGAGATGACCTTTCTACCTCCCTGCCACTCAGTGTAACCCTTGAAGAATGTCCTTCTGCTCCTGACCTGTCCTACTGAGAAATCTCTCATGAGTGGAGCTAGAAGGAAAACACAGAGAGGAGGAAAGGAGAGAGCAGCCAAGCTCTTGCAGAAGAGCACCACACAGTCCCACGTCTGCCCAGGAGTGGAGAGGAGCACAACACCCTGTGCAGTTCTGCTCTTGAGCTTTCCTTTCCATGAGCAAGGAAGCTTGTGATAAATAGGAAGCTTTGTGAGAACAGCATGCATGGCCTGTGATGAAATGGCCTGTAGTGCATCACTCACCATCACAGCCTGGATTTTAAATGAGCTGCCAAAGAGGGAGCCTCTCCCCTCCTACCCAGTCCTTGGCTTCCAAAACAGATATTTTTTTACTCTGAGTGGAACAAGGACTTGTAGCCTGAAAACTGGAAACAAAAATGAAAGAAAATTAAAAGGCTGAACTGCATATTTGGTAAATCTTAAAGTGTCCATTTTATTGCATAAAAGTCTGAATAGGCAGACTGGTCTCCATACAACAGGTGCTATTTGGTGTCTCTTGGGACACTTCCTTCTTACTTTGCATAATGAAAGAGACAGAGCATCTGGTTTCTCTGCTTCATTTTAAATGCCAGTGCTTATTTTGTTAATACATTTACCTTCCAATTTTCTTCAGATGTAGTAAAAAGGAAATGCTTTGAGGTTCTTCTGCATAGAAGCACATTAACGTGCTTGATTTTTAGGCACCAGTAGCAGGGGTACTCAGAGCCCGGAGTTCACCCATGGAGTGAGGAGAACAGACTTCAGGGAATTGAATTCCCATCTATGAAAACAGTTCTTGAATCAATGAAGAAATTTTCTGACTTGTTCCATTAAATGCAGCCAGCATCAGCTTGTTCTGGGAGACAGATGAAAACCTGTCCACAAAGAAGTATGGAATACAGCCTTCCAAATGGCTTTTGCTTTGGTGTACGGAACAGCATTGCAGGAATGCCGGGTTGCTGGCCAATCCAGAGGGGCGGGTACCAGGTACATTTCCTTCTGCAATACTCAGGCTGTGAAATCTTTTAAAGCAATTGCAGCACCTTTCAAACATGCAGTGGAACCCATCCTTATACGGTGGGAAAGCTTCATGTTCTGCTGTTAGAAGATAGGAATGTGAGCTCAGCAAGGATTGCTTCACGTGAGCCCTTTATCTGAGAAATTGGCGATAAAACTGAAGAAGTTCACGTGACACAAGAAGAATTTCTCCCTTATCTAAAGGAAGCCGGAGATGTCAAGTCAGAGGTACAATACACAGGATGAGTTACGAGGAGGAAATGATGTAAAGGGGCCAGACAGTTTGGAAATCTGCCTGCTTGCTTGTGTCCTATTTTGTGCCTTGGAGGATTATACTGACATCAATACAATATCCATTTTAAAAATCATTGACTGGAAGCTTGAATCTGTCAGCTGTATGAAAAATTACAGAATCCAAAGTCCTTAGGACCCTCAAGTGTGCCATCTCTGGTTTTGACCTCTCTTTGACATTGAACTGGGAGAAAGCGAGGGAGGATTTTGAGATAAGCCTTTCAATTTATCAGTTGTCATTTTTCTCATACAATTTTTTCTGAAAGTAGCAGCTTCTATGCCTTTGAAAGTACAATGGGGGAAGATGCTGTGCTATCAAAACAGTTCATTTGCCTCTTACCCAATACCCACCAAGTTCACCCGGAAGAGATTTTTCAATCATTTAAACCTTTGTTTTTAGATGGCTTGTCTCCTTTAAAAGAAAAGAGGAATATGCTACTTCTTGGTGTAGAATATAAGCATGCCAGGTGTTAAATTCCATCTATTTCCTCCACACTCTTTCCAAAGCCTGGCTAGAAACATCTTGTCCCATTGTAAGAAGCCTGTGTGGACCTGAAGCATCTCTTGACTTGTTACTTTAGGTAGTGTCTCTCTGCATGCTTCCCAGTTAATCTTGCCATCAAAACCCTCTTGCTTCCATTCCTTGTGCCACTGTGCCTGCCTATTTTGTGTTTCACCTCTTTACAGACTCTCTTTCCCCATGTGTCCTTTTGCCTGGTATCAGTGCTTGGCGCTGCTTTTCAGCACAGTGTGATGGAAAGCCAGACACCAATCATCCCTTGTCTAGTCCACGGGCTCCAGAAAAAGCAGTTACAAGGCATGGGACTCCCAGTGAAACCAGAGGGCTGTGAGGGAAGGGTCACATGCTCACCTGGTCCCCAGGAAGCATGCACCCAACACACTCTCTGTTTGGCCAGGATATCTCCAAAGCAAAACTCAGGTGCCACAAGAAGAGGTCACCAGCAGTACTGTAGTTGCAGTGCAATGAGGCCATGCTATTTAGGTACAGTATCTTATTGAGAAGCCCCATCCTTCACAAGGAGCTCAGACCATGTTGTTTTAAAGAATAGCCATGGGTTATTTTTATCAAAGACAATGTGACCACTAGAAGCAGTATAACGGGGATCAGCATGATTTACTTTTTTCCAGGACAATGGCCATTGAGCCATTGTTCTGGTGGAGCTGAGGACAGTTTGGGCTTACCAATTGCCATTTTCAAATAAACCAAGGCAAAAAGAAAAACAAAATCTGACTCCTCAGCTGGGCAGAGCTGCAGTGGTTTCTCTATTGCTAGTGTAACTAAAATGTGGTAAAAGCACAATCCAGTCTCTCAAGCCAGCAGATAGCATGAAAAAGAGAGTGTTAGTGGAATCCTGCTTTTTTTGGCCTGAGTAGCCTGATGAAAACTGGCCCTGCTCTGAGCTGGTGGCTGGGCCAGCTGTCCTCCCAGGGCCCCTTCCAAACTGGATTTCCTGATGGTGCTAAAGAATGACAGACTGGCCTGCACAAAAAATTCACTTGAACTTCCAGACAGTAAACCGAAGTGAGATTCAAGATAGTAATTCCATTTTGAATTACAAGGCCAGGACTCAATGCGATTTTCTGGCTTTGTCTTTCCCAGGGTATCCCTGGTGTGGAGCTCCCCAGCAGCCAACCCCATGGCCTAGAGGTTCAGCCAGTGCCTCCCACTTGGCAGTCCATGCATGTGCATGTCCTCCCTGAAGGCTACACCCTGCAGTGATAGCTCTTTCCAACACTCCCTTCGGAGCTGGAAGGAGTGAGAGATGTGTCTGTAGCTATACATTAAAATGCAAGGCTTGAATTTTTCTCAGTGGGACTACATGTAGAGTGAATGCTGCTTCTGCTCTTACAGGGAAGCTGGAAGGCAGATACTGGCCCTGTTCCTTCTTCAGAGCATCCATCCCAGGCATATCTGAAAATAGAGACCTACACTGGGGCCAGGCTGGTCTGAATGTGCCTAATAAAAGAGGATGGTACCGATGTGAAGAGGTGCTCACACATGCAGCTCTGAGCTGTGCTCAGGGGTAACACCCAGATCAATAGTGACCATGGAGAGCTGGAGGTCTCTGGCTTTGTGCAGGCAGAAACCAAGGGGAAACAGACCTGCTGTCAGGAAGGAGGAGTTTGCTCCAAGGAGATTGGTACTTCTGCTGAACCAGACTGGAGAACAGCAGCAGGAATTTTTCATTCATTTGCACCCATCTCTGATTTCTTCCACCAACGCTTCAGCAGAACTGAAGTCTATTGATGTTTAAAACACTCTTGGAGCTGGTTTTTTCTCTCAGGGTGTTTTAGATGCAAACACTGTGACTGTGCTCCCAGAAACCTGTTGGGTGGGCTGGATTTTGGAAATACGAATGTTAAGTCACAGATAAATGAACAAAGCAGATAAACAGGTACAAGAGGAAATATTGCTGTAAATCCAAGGTGTGCCTTCTTTGTAGCTTTATTTGAGAATCAGGAAGAAACCAGCACTCAGTCCCATTCAAGGTAATGGTAGATTTGGTATTGGGCATACACAATTTGGACTGGGCCCAGACCCTCTTTCTACCTCCTTTTTTAATTGCTCTTGCCATAATTACTACTATTGTTGTATATAGTTGGGTTTTTTCCCTTGTGTGCAAAAACTATGATGCAAATGGGAGCCACTCCCAGAGAGTGCCCAAGGGCTGGGATGCAACTGCCCTGAGACGGCTTATGCTGCAAAATAATGAAGGTCAGGGGACTCATTCCAAACCAGATGCCATTGGCAAACATTGTGTTGTGCCATTGCTGTGCTCCAAAAGAAATGCCAGAGCCCTGAGCCTTGGTCATGCCCCAAAAAATCTGTGCAGCTGGGCTGGGACTCACCTCTTCTCTGTTGTGGCCATACAGGAGGGGTTGGACATTTGCTCCCCAGAGCTATCTGAAAGTCCTGGACAAACAAGGAAACTGGCCCTGGACAGGAAACTCAGCAATTGCACAGTGCTGACAAATGTCCAGAGGCTATAAACTACAAAAGCATGGAGAAAATGGAGAGCCTTGTGCTCTCCACTTTGTTTTTCATGTGTAGTGATCTCAGATGCCAGTCACAAAGAGACCAGACGTCTGCAGACAGCCCCGGATATTTACATTTATTTTTAGCTAAGGCAATGTAATTTGTGGCTAATGTGATGTTTTAATAAAACAGAATCAGAAAGGAGTGAAGTTATTTATGTCTTTCAGCAAGACCTACACAGCCTGTTCCAGGTCTACAGCCCCAGCCTAAGCCCCTGGGCAGAGGGTATGGGCGCAGAGATGACAAAATCTCTGCTCAGCTTTGCTATTAGCAGACACAATTTGAGCATGTTATAAAGTGGTATTCCCATAACCTTAGGCTCATAGACTCTCTGCTTTCCTCTCACTGAAGTGAGAGTGCTATGATGCTAAACTGAACTCAGCACAAGGGAGACCTGGGTGCTTTCAAAGTCCAAAATGGAGCCTTACTTGAGTCAGGTGATGAGGAAGTACTTATATTTATTTTCTACTGTACCAATTGTGTACTGTTTGCATTGTCTGTCCTTCAAAGAATGACAGTTTAGAGATTCAAGGGGATGAAGGGGGATGTTTGGTTACTTTTTTTGCCTTAGCAGAAAATCATCCTTGAATAAAGATCCCAGACACGTTATCAACCCCAAAGCAGTATGTTCTAGAAATTGAGTATGTGGAACAGAGTCTATGCACACATATGAAGAAAATTATTTCCAAATTTTATCTTCTGTCCTGTCACAGGATACCACAACAAGGTGCTGTCACGATAGGACTTAACCATAACTTTTCAACAAATCCCCTTATCAACCAAGCTGATATATATTTGTGTAGTGCTACGGCTGAATTTGGCACTGCCTTGGCAAAGGTTTGCAAAAGTGTAATTTGCATGTAAGTTCCCTTGCGTTCTTAGCCAAATATTCACACCTTTTTGGTTTTGATTTCCATTATTCTTCAGGGTACCACATACTTGAGGTACCTGAGGTGCACATATGTACACTTGGGTCTGAAAGAAACAGGGATTAAAATCTGCTTCGTTAGCTGTGGGTAGAGGTCTATCAGCAGGAACTAGAAATGCTTCTCATAGAGCATATTTCTGCCTCTGTACCTGAGATGGTTATGACCATTAGTACTGTGCAAATCAATAGTTGTAATGATTTGTAGTAGAAAACAATACATTTCACTGTATTTCCCATATAAACATTGTCAGTTCATTTGACACAATTTGCAGCTCTCTTAATTTTTTCACATTTTCCCCTTCAGAAAATGCTTACCATTCTAAAAGGAGCAAACCACCTTTATACACAGACAGGTAGACTATGCCACAAGGGTTTTTCTTTTATGTAGGTGTTACTATAAGGAAAGATTATAATCTAGGGCTCTTGCCTGTGGGTTATCTTGAGAATCATCTAAGTTCATTCATACAAGTGGAGGATAAATATTGGGACTTCATAAGAAATAGCCAGGATATTTCACAAAATCTCAATATCTTGGCATTTCCAATTCCTAGTCTGCTAGACTGCAATGCTGTGAACAGTGTGGCCCAGAGATGTCAGGTGTCAGAGGGGTGTTCAGAGGAAGAGGATGGTGCCAAAAACTCAGCCCCAGAGCTGTCAAGTCTTACAGTAAGACCAGGTCATTTCTTTTTCTTCCCAGGCTTTTATTTTCATCACTACTTTTCAAAGTCCTGGCTGATACAGTATCTGAAAGGCGTTTTTTCAGCTCAGCCTTACAAGACAGAGTAAAGAGCACCTGTGTTTCTTTACCACAACAGTACAAGGAAGTTTTCTGAGGCTCATGCTTCATTAGCTCAGCTTCTTCAGCCATAACCATTTGGGTACAATGTGCATAACCTGCATAGTCATTATGGCAAGAGAAAAATCCTTGATGATTTTTTCTGCCCCATGGTCTGTGCACTGACATCAACAGTGGGAGGCCTTCTGCTGTCCCTGACTATAGCTCTATTTCCCAATACCTGCAATCTCAGATATCAAAGGAATTACTGCAGTTAAAAACACCCTGTGAGATGAAGAATTTTTTTTTTAAAGTCTGAAGTAATCGAGAGAAAGAGTCCAGCACACTGACCTTGTGGCTCATTCTTGTTCTCTCTCTTTTCCCCAGATGGGGATGTCCTTCTTGTCCAACAGCTTAGAGGCAGTGGTGACTGCTTGGGATCACCTTCTCAGAGCTGAGGCTATAATCAAGATACACCAGGCTGCATATCACCAAAATGCTAAGATGGAGGAGATCATGGTGATAAGCATCTCAGCTGGAGAAATGGCCTTCACTGAGTGGAAAAATGCTGGATGCACAACAGCAACAGGCCTGCTTCTGTGGGTGAGACTGGCTCTGTTCTTCCAAATGACAGCCAGCTGCCACCTCTCTTTGTAAGGCCCATTCCTCTGGAAGATATGACTACCATGAGGTAGCATATTGCTGCTTGGGATGGAGAGATAACACTTCAGCCTTTAGCCTTTCTCTGGCAATTTGCATGACAATGGATTCCAACTCTTCTTTGCAGATTGAAGAAAAGCAGGTGTTTGCCATCCAGTGTGTTTTGAGCCACAGGTAGTGTGGGACAGATGAGATAGGGCCAGTGATTCAGTGTCAGAGGAGATGTACTAGGCACATGTCAGGACTATAACAACCTCTTCCCAAGTGGGTCCAAGTGGGAGTAGGCCCCACTGTGTCAGCCCCAATGCCAGAACCATTCTATGATGAGGCTCCTACTTCATCCCCAAAGCTGTCAAGCTCTCCTACAGCATTGCTTTCAGTAAATATTTAGGGTCAGAGGCCAAGCCACTGTTGCTATGAAAGCTGCCTCCCAGCCAGTTGAGAGTGCTGAAACCACATCTACTAGTGCCCTGTGAAGAGAATGGAGTAGGGATGTTCAGGGTATTTTTGGACAGGAACAGTGATGGTGACTTTGCTGTTGGCCAGAACAAAGAAAAAAAACAAACCCACATCTTCTTTTATGTTAACAAGTGGCTCTCCTTTTTCAGCAGGGGAAGACCCAGGGAAGCTGTTAGAGCAGTTTTTGCTTCCCAGAGAGGAGAGCACCACTGCTTTCTGCCTGTGTCCTGGAGGGCACAGCAGCATATCTTTACCTAGACAGTTAATTAAACAGCGCACGTCTGAAGCAATGAGCCCAGCCCCAAAGTCCCCATTCGGTGTTTCCCTCTTGCACCCGGTCGGGGTTTGGCCCTGCATTTCACAGCTTAGGTCCCTCGGCCTCCGCTCCGGCTCAGGAGGGGGAGCCGGGCCTGCAGCGGGAGTGGGAGGAGCTGCCCCGGCGCCGCACCCCGCGGGCGGCCGGGCCGGGGATCGCTCGGGCGGGACGGCATCGCCCTCGCTGCCGCTCCCTACAAGGCCGGACGGGTTCCACCTCTCCTGCGGGGGGGGCGAGGCGGCCCCCGGGAATCAGCCTGGCCGTAGATGGCTGTGGAAATGGCTGTGGAAACCTTCAAGGTGCCGGCCAGGCGCCGTGGGGCCAGGCACAGCCCAGGGTGGGAAAACCTGGTGCGGGGAGTGGCATGGCCCACTAGGGATTCTCGGCTTTTGTCCCTACACCAAGCACCAGCCACCGTGGGGTCGGGAAAAGACAGAGTGATCAGAGGGGAGTCCAGTCCACCAGTGCTGCCGTGATCCGTGCATCATTCATCCAGGGCACCCGGTCAGGGTCACTGACTGCTGGGCTGGACAGCAGCCACACTAAACCCTGCTGAAAGCGGTCATGTAAAAAGCCTACAGTTTGATTCCCAGGCATCCCACATGGAAGTGCATCTGTCCTTCCTGGGACAGAGCACAACTACAGGGAAGGCCTCTGCTTGATGCCTGCCCTGCAAAAAATATTAAATAAATAAATAATGGTTTTTAAAAAGTCAGGCAAGAAACATGTACTGATTCATTGGGATTAATTTGTTGGTCCAACAAAAGACATTAGAGACTGATGTCTTGACATGTGGACTTCAGGTTAATGTGAGGTCTGCTCCACCACTTTATATTATTTATTACTCCTCCACCACTTCATCTCCCTCTCTGCTATTGAAGAAATAATTTAGGCTTTCTTACAGGGGAAAAAAAAAAAAAAAAAAAAAAAAAAAAAAAAAAAAAAAGCACAATATATAACTGGAGAGCAGGATGCCCTGGGAAGGGCCCTTAGGGATGGAAGAAGACCTATTTATGGAACAAACTCTACCTCTGGCCCTGACTGCTGGGCTACAGCCACAGAGAGCACAGGTGGAACGTGCACACAGGCAGCAGCCCAGCCTGAATGAGGTGAAGGCTGGGCTGCCCCGAGAGCCTCCTTGCCTCGGTCTGAAAGCGCCATTGTCTGTATATCCCACATCCCTCTTTACTTGCTGTGCATCAAAGCTAATTTTATGAGAGGTTTGCAGGTAGTCATGGCTCAGAGAGTCAAAGCATTACAGGGGAGTGCAGGGCTTGCACAGCTGGTTTGGAGCCTCCTCTTAGAGAAGAGATTAAAGGAAGCTGGGGAAGCAGCTTACCTAGTTTGCCTGCTGAGTAGCTGCCCCTGCTGCATGCTGTAGGTGCTGCCAGGGGCATCGTCCTCGTTTGTCTTACAGCACTGGACATACTGCTCCACAAGTGTCACCTTCCTCAAAGTGGAGCCACTGCAAATGTAAAGGTATGAGGTTCTCTGCAGCTTTCCAAATAAGAAGCTCTCTGATACAAGAGGTAACTTTGCACTGTGCAGTTTGATTTCCAGCAGCTGTGCAGAGTTACTGCCACTTCACAGAGAAGAAACAGCCATGAGCTAGTTAGGAGGCAAGAATAATGAACACAAGATGATTTTCTGTACAAAGGCATGCATAACCCATAGCTGCTTCCATGAAGCAGTTTTTGCTTGCGGAGCATAGAAGCTTAACCTGTTCTGCAGAGACAGGCAGGCTGCCAACCACCCAGGTGCTCCCTGAATGCTCCAGAGAAGTGGGGTGAAGGGATTTCTTCAAGTAAAGCCCACAGTCATGAATAGCTAGCTTTAGGCTCCAGGAGATCTATTTTGGGAAGGCAAGCTAATGGAGCAGTGACTTTAGGCTCAGTGTGTGGGTCCTGCTCAAATTCTGAACAAAGTTTGAATCTGGATCCCAGCCTTATTGACTCAGTATCATGTTTCCCATTCACTTCTGGACCACTGTGTGCTGAGAACAAGCTGACATGCCTGGAAGGCTGTTGGTATTTTTTTCAGCTGTACCAACTACTTTTCTAAAGGGAGTGAGCTCTGCCTCCACACCATGCTGTGCTAAGCTGTGCAATCTCTGCTGCTGGTGGAGGCAGGTGGCTTGGCATCGTACAGAAGAAACTGAAAATCTCAGGTTTTTCTCCCAGATCTCCCAGGGCAGCCTTAGGAGCACTAGATGATACTAAAGGAGCCTTGATTAGCACCTTGAAGACCACAGATAACAGGTAAGAATCAACCAACTCCCTCTGCACTTAGTTTTAGTTTAGAGCATTTTAGAGCATTCATGTCCTGTTGGTGCACTATGATGAGGGTGGGCCTCTCTAGAGTCACATGGATCTGCATTTTCTTAGCCCTTTATGAACTGTCATTGTGGCTCCATACCCAAGCATGGATTATGAGTATAGTTTGCAGTTTGATGACACTGTGACCCATCTCACCATAGAAACAAACCATTGATGCTACAAGCATGAGGAGATAGAGGGGCCACGAGAGGTGCATTTAGAAGCCAAAACCAGGAGTGAAACATCTCCAGTCAGGATTTGGAGTGATGGTGAGTTTTGCTGGTAGCTGTAGCAGAGATCTGCCACTTCCTTTATGAGGCAGCTGGAAGTGGATTTAAAACAGTTGTTGTCCATGTAAGTGTATATAAATATATTTTTTTCCCACAGCCCCTTTCACCTTACTCACCTCTCTCAGCTGAGTCAAGATCCTGCAGCAGTTGTGCTGCAATGTGCTTTACACATGGATGTCTGATGAGACTGTCTAGGTCAGGTTCCACATGTCTGATTTTACATTTTTATTTCCCTACAGTTGTAAATACTTTTCTTCAATCATTAGTCTCTTTACAATCATGTTGCTTCATGGTACTGCCTCACCCTCTGAAGCTGATGGTATTGCACATTATGAAATCAAGGTGGACAGGATCACAAAAGATGACACAGAATTCACCTTCCAAGCTCATGGTGGGTTTGATTGTCCCTAAAGTTTGGCCTTTCTTATATAACTGTCCTACTTGTTCTTTAAAATCTCCAGCAGTGGAAATTCAGCAGCTTCCTTTAGTGGCATCCTCAAGATCTTTGCTACCCTGACCATTCGCAGATTCTCCAGTGGCCACAGCAAATGATGTCATGTGTTACTCTTTGCAGTAAACTTTTACGTATTTGAGGACAAGTACTGTGTCTTGCTTAAATTTTTTTCTTCCCTAGACTAAACAAAGCCTGCTTCTTTCCAGTCTCCTCTCAAAGGTCAGGTTTTCAAGACCTCTGAGCCTTCTTGTTACTTCTCCTTTGGACTCTCTCCAACTGATGTGTATCTGTCTTAAAAACTGGCACCCAGAGCTAGACACAGGACTCCATCCACAGCCTTACAAACGCTGAGGGGGACAAAAGGTTTGCTTCTCGTGTTCTACAAATGACACTGCTCTATGCATGCACTTCTGGACGTGGATTTCCTGGGCAAAGGCCTGTGAGAGCTCTGGCATTACCATCTGCCTGCATAGCATTCATGCTTTGCCATGCCGCTGCATTCCCTGGCTGCTGACAGTACAGTCTGCTCCAGATCTGTTGATGTGTGCTCTTCTGTGTTTGCTCTGCATATATAATTAACATAGCCTCAACTCTCACACCATGCACTTCTCCACAAAGAATTAAAGACTGCAGTACATGCCTGGCCTGCTTGTATCACAATTTGCATTCTATCAAATTTCTACCATCCGTCACCCTCTGTGGTTTCCCCTACAGGATTATCCCAGGCCTGCATCATTCATGGAGCAAAAATTATGAGCAAGTGAACCTCATGCATGGTCAGGTCTTACACCAGCTCTCTGCAGCCTGTCAGGGATGATGGGGCTATGTGATGTGGGGCACTGAGCTCTCTGGTGATGCATTTCTGCAGCAGTATCCTGCAGAACTTGCCTCAGGAATGCTTCATTTGTGCAAAACTGTCCCATGGATGGATGGACGGATGGAGCATGAGCTCTGCAGAAGCTACAGACCACTGCAGCAGCATGCAAAATCTTGAGCAAGCGCCCTCAAAGTGCTTTGCTCTCAACGTATCTGAGTGCAGTTGTGGGTTTGTTCAGTCAGGGATTGCTGACCCACTACTGAAACAAGTGTGACCTACAGCTGCACGCCCTACCCACACTGGCTGTATCTGTAAGGGACCCAGCACATCCCAGAGCAGTGATGGATGGCACAGCAATGACTATTGCTGCTCTGGTCAGTGTTAGACTTGCATGTTAGTGGCAGAGCCGTGTGGGAAAGAAGCCAGTGCAGTGTGTTGTAGCTGAAGTATGACAAGGCAGCTGCCATGCTCAGAAGAAATGAAATTTTTGTTGGCTTTCTCTCTGGAAAGTGATTCCAAGCCATGGCCAGAAAGGGGTTCTGCTTGAAAACAGCCTGAGGATACCACTGTACAAGTGATATCCTTGAAGATGGGGGAGGGCTGGGGTTTTTTTTTCAAACACTGTACTACAAAATAGCAGACTTGCAATTATGGAGAACATCAAAGTGAATGGATTTTAAGTGAAGTTTTTAAGCTGGAGCTAAATAATGATAGGTCTGAGAGCTCAGTGACTCTCACATAAAAAAAGGTTTTCTGTGAAGGCAAGGGTGGAGGCCAGAAAGAGACTAATCTCTGTCCTTGCTATTCTCTTACTGTGTTGCAGCTGTTCCCTTTCCAGAAAAAATTCACATTTACCTCCAAAGCTTGGCACATTTGTTCCATGGTCAGTTTTGGCAACTAGGAAGTGAGAGAAACAATAAATTCTGCCTCTTTAAGCCACAGGCACATCATCAGGCAAGCTCTGCACAATCGGAGTGAGAACAAGAGACTCAAACCTGAATCTCCCTCTTGGTGGCAACAGGAGTGAGCTATCCTATATTTCATTTGCAGTCTCCAGAGGTAAGCAGGTTCTCCTGCCTTCTTGCTACCATGTGGAAAGCACTGGTTGGCTTTGCTTTTCAGAGCTCTGCTCATGGAGGTGTGTAGCTTCTGCAGCAGCTGCTGCACCATGGCTTCCCCTGTGCCTCAGGGCAGCATCTTCCTCTGCTTCCACCAGGAGAGGTGGCACTGAGCATGGCATGGATCGAGCCCTTGGTTTGTACATGGATACACCAGTTGTCAGGGATTTGTGTACTTACGATGTCCAGTTTGAAGTGTGCTCGCTTCTACACTTTAATCCATTCCCTGTCTCTTGCAGGAGCATGGAAAATGCTATTGTCTTTATCTTCTCTGGTTCCTGAGTCTCTTTATTATTTGGGCCAGACAAAGGTACTGTGTCAGCACTGTGAAATGGAATGTCCTTTAAAGACTGACACAGAAAACTGAAAAGACTGAGCAAAAAAAACCTACAAAGACCTGCCCCTCAGTAAAGGGCAATTTGCAGGCAAAACATGGGAAGTACTAACCCTGGGTGACTGAAGGTCTCTATGCCCATATCGTAGAATAAGGATGGTAACTCAAATGTACAATGTGTTTCATGGGCATCTAACATGACTCTGTCAGTGCCACTGGATGGTTTTACTCCCTATGTCCCTCTGCATAACCAGCTCAGCAGCTGCCCAAGTTGCTTTGGTTGCATGATGCTCCTGTGCACTTCTGAGCAGCAAACACCTTTCCCTTCAGGGATAAAGTGAGGGAGCAAAGGCGGCGTTATTTGAGCAATGTTGGTCCAGTACTCTTTGAAGGATGAGAGCAGATAGGGGTACGTGATAACAGGAATATAGGAGTAGAGGTGAAATTCCTGATTCTATTGTTTAAGTGACACTGTGAAAGCAAAGGGAACAATCTAGGGTATACTCTGCTAGAAAAGTAAAATCAGGATTTTTACAGGGGGAAAAATAATTTTCACAAAATGACATGCATCAAACAATATTAGCAAATATATATGAAGACTGCTCTATAAGTCACTTTGGTTTTAAAGCTCATGCTCTGAACAGGCATGGTTGACCTCCAGTCAGCAGAAGGAGGAGATAACATCCTCTTCAGCTACTTGTGCAATCCCACAGTTTAGGGTGAAGGACCAGGGAGGCAATTTTGGAAGATCAGGTAATTGGGTGGGGAAGTAAAGGGAAGAGGACTTAGGATGGTAGGGTCCTAGTAGAAGAGGAAACACAACTTAGGTGAAGAGGCCCTGAAGGAAAGAAAACATTTTGTACTTGGGAGCTTCATTTGGGCCTCTTTTTTCTTTTGTCCAAACATACCATTTCTACCTTGGTCGTTCCTTCTTTTTTCCACCCATCCCTTGATGGCCATGGCAGTTATTCCATGACACTTCTTAAAAACAAAAGTTCTACCCAATGCCTGGGCCCAAGCCCCTTCCTCCCTAGACCCCATGAAGCATGGTATACCCCACTGAGCTCAATCAAATTAATGCCTGCATTTCCCAGGGCCTGAGTTCTTACTGGTAGTGTGTCCTGAATTGGTGACATAGAAATTAGGAAAAAGAATATAACTTGTTGAATTCTCTACTGTGATGGGTCAACATGCAGCTCAAATTTAAGTGCCAAATCTCCGAGCAACAAAGTTTTTGTGCATCTGCAGAATATAAGTGCAGAAACTTGGCTGTGAGAGTTCCCAAAACAAAAGTCAAGGGCCATTCCAACACAGCCTTGTTCACTGTTGTACAGTGACTGAGCTCACCTGCTGGGCCTCATTACAGAAGCTTATGGATGTTCTTGGCAAAAAAACAGATGTGTCCCCAGGGAAGCTCGTGACCTGTAGCTAATATGCAAAGCACAAAGAGAATGAGCAGCAAACAGTAACCAGAAATACCTTAATGCCTTTGGGCTTGTTCCTCTTTTCATCTGTTGCAGGCTGAAGAAGTAGGATGTACGTCCAACTGTTCCCACGGTGACCCTGTCCCCTGCCCTGCAGAAAGGCCACTCTCCCTTCATTGGATCAGAAAGGCTTTATTGGAGACCCACATGGTCCAGCAGGGTTGGAATAATGCCCACAGAAATCAGCAGCAATCTTGTACAGAGAAGAGAACTCTAGGAGTAATGAAAGGAAGTCAGGAAGACCAGAAGCCTGCTGGGGTTCCAGGCACCTCTCCCATCTACAGAGCAGCACCGGGCTCTGTAGCTCCTGCTGCTGCTGTGCTTCCCTCTCCCGTTGCAAGCTTGTCTATTCCCCATCGTGGTGCTGATACAACTCTTTGCAAGGCCAAAAGTTAAGTGGATCTGGTAACTATCCCAAGTTTGGAAACAGTCTTTTTTCCCCCCTCATTATTGCTTGTAAGTTCACAAAACTCTGGCCAAGTACACTCACTTCCTTTTGTTAAGGAGTTTGTAAAGAGCTAATAGTTGGGATGGGCGTAGGAGTGAAAAATTAAGATATTTCCCAGAAATCCAAGAAGAATTTTGAGAAGCAAGGATGATGACGTTACAAATACAAATGTCAGGGACAGTTAGGAGAGAGGCTCTAATACACTAGAAACCTCACGCTAGTTCTTGATTTTCTAACAGGTTATTGCACTTATGTTGTCTATTAAATTGTCTAACCCATCCTTGGCCCTGTGCAAGAAGAAATAGGTACATGAACAGGATACTGGCAACTAAAAACATTTTTCTATTTATACTGTCACCAGGGTGTAAGAGAATGGGTATATTTCACACAGATAAGAACAGTAACTTTATGAGTATGGGGACAGTTGCTTTACAACTCAACTCCAAGTAGCCAAAGAGGCAGCATCCAGAAGATTCAGCCTCACAGAAACCCACTGCATGTCTCAGGGCTTGAACCTCCATGGTGCTGAGCATTTCCTGGGAAATGCTGAGAATCCCCACTAACCAGAAGGCAGTTGAGACCTCTCACCACATTTGTGAAGGTCTGAAAAGTGGCTTTCAATAATGGGCTCTTAAAATATAGGGGCAGTGAAGCAAGTAGGACCCCCTGCCTTAAAACACAAAGCCTAAAACTTCTCTCAGGGAATGTGTTTGTTTCCCTCCTCCTTTTTCCCCCCCAGATCTCTACCAATTCCCATATTCTTCCAGATTTCTCAGGTGAAAGTGCTTTCATAAATCATAAAAACAAGAAAGTACAAAGCTTTTAGACATGTTTGTTTTTTCTCTATCGTGATCAGGCTGTAGCAGTTGGTTCACAATTTCTGCTACCAGGGGTTCATCAAATGGTTGTAAGAAATAAAAATTGGCCCTTCCTCTTTAAAATTATGACTTTTACTGTACTTACGCATTGAAATAATCTTTCTTCATCTTAAGTGATGCATGGTAGAGTGAATACAGGTCTCTGAATGGTGCAGAACTGTTATTATCCTGATAATTGTATTTGTGTTTTTGATATCCGCAGGTGTAGATAAAGGAGCATCATATGACACATGAAGACTGAGTACAGTACAGAGCACCATTATACCATACACCTGTCTGTTACAGTCTGCACAGTTATTTATGCCAAGAAGAATATATCCAATTTCTCCTCCAATGTTTGTTAAGAAGCACGAAAAAAAATTCCCCTTTTTTGCCAGTGGAGCTCATTGATGTAATTTAGGGCTGAATCTAGCTTGATGTAGAACATTTCAGCTTAGTTCAACCTGGTGCTTTGCAGCATCTTTCCAGTCCATTCTCAGCTACCAAACTCTCTGCTTCTTCTGTACTGGACAAATTGGGACACAAGCTCACTCTGCCATGCATGATGCTGTAGAACCATGTTTCAAATCTTTGTTTCCTTGGGCTTCCTCTAGATTTTGTGAGAGATGCCATAGTGCTTCTCAGCAAGACTACCAGGGGGAACAAACAATGCTGCTGGTCCTTTTTCCCCCTCTACTTTCTTAACTGACGGAAGCCCAAGTCAAGTGTTTGTGTATTGGTACACTCCTAACGTGTGGTTTCCCTTCTAGGAAGCTACGAGATGAGCCAAACGCACTTTAGTTTAGCGTTTTCCTGTCAAACAGGATATTTGTGGGCAGACAGCAGAAGGTGGGTCTGGCAGGCCTTGGCACGGCAGTGGATGCCCCACAGCTGCACCTGCTGACTCCGGGTGTGAGTCTGGCTGCCAGGGCTAGCAATCCCAACCTTGACCAGCGATTACCAGTCAGGAACAGGACACACAGCCCTTTCTTTTTGCATCCTAGATGTAGGCACACCTGCACAACCCCACAAGCTGTGTTTTGAGTTGGGCAGCAGGACTGTGGGGCCGTGACTGAGCACCGTCATGTCGGGGCCGGCAGGATGGGCACCAGCTGTGCCACACAAAAACATCCTCACGGTGACAGGATTTGATACACCTGAAGTTGTATGAAAGAAAGTTTAGGTTGGATATCAGGAAAAGGTTCTTCACCCTGAGGATGGCTGAACACTGGAACAGGCTCTCCAGGGCAGTGGCCACAGCACTAAATCTGACAGAGTTCCATGCAGCGTTTGGTCAATGCTCTCAGGCACAGGGTGTGACTCTTGGGGTGTCCTGTGCAGGGCCAGGAGCTGGACTCGATGATCCTTGCGGGTCGCTCCGAACTCAAGAGTATTCTGTGATCCTGTGACAAAATTCCACCCGGATCCGCCCGTGAGGACGCACCTAGTACAGGCTCCCGGGCCCCAGCCTGCCGCGGAGCCCTGAAAGACAAATGCCCCCACAGTGGCGTGGCGGGGAGCTCCCCTCAGACCGCACGGCACGGGCCCCACCGCGGCCTCCCCCCGCACCGGGGAGGTGTCGGCGGGGCCGCCGCAAACCGTGGCACACGGATGCCGTGACGGACGTGCGTAATGACCAATGAGAGAGAGAGAGACTCCCCCTCGGGGGGCGGGGCGCGGCCGCGCGGATAGCGGCCAATGAGAGGCGCGGAGGCGGGCGGTGGGCGGGGCGCGCCCCCGCGGCGCTGAGCGCGGCCGAGGCGGTGAGGTGGGAGCGGGCGCCGCCGCCGCGCGCTCGGGCTGAGCGGCCGCGGGGCCGGGACGGGCACAGCGGGCAGTCGCACCGGCGGGACGCGACGGGACGGGCAGCAGCGGCCGCAGCCATGGATCACTACGACCCACAGCAGACTAACGACTACATGCAGCCGGAGGAGGACTGGGACCGGGACCTGCTCCTCGACCCAGCCTGGGAGAAGCAGCAGAGGAAGGTGGGCGCACCGTCGTCCTCTCCCCTGGCATACATCCCGTGGCGCTGCCGGGACCCGGCCTCGCCGCCCCCTCCACCGCTGCGGCGGGGCCGGTGCGCACTCGGCCGGGGGCTGGCGCTGCGCGGCGTGGCGGGGCGAGGCGAGGCGGCAGGGACGCGGGGGCGGGCGGGGCGGGCAGGTGATGGCGGGGCGGGGAGGGAGGTGCTGCGGCGGGTCCCCCTGCAGCAACAGATGTCGGCCGGGTCACCGGCTCCCGGCCCGCAGGTCCGCCCGGGCGGAGCGAGGACGCCGGCGGGCGGCGGCGGGGCCCCTCCGCATCCCCCCCGCATCCCCGCCGCCGCCCGTGCCCCGGCCCCGCCGGCCGGCGGCGGGACAGTAACTGGCTTCTGTTTGAATGGTGTGGTTTAGGGCAGGGCTTGCGCCGATCTCATGTCCAAAAATGGTAACATTCGGCCCTTTTTTAAATCGAAGGGTGGCGGTGGGAAGGGGAGGGGAGCCCAGGAGGAGCTTCAGCCTCGCCGTTAGCTAGTTATATTTTTTCCCCTCCTCCTTTAAACCAAAAGCATCCTGTATTAGATCACTCAGGAATCCTAATCCCCGAAACATTTCCGTTTTAGTCACTCTATCAGACAACAGTAAAGCAGAATTTGGAACAACACGCATGCTGGCATGGCTGGGGCACTTCGGGGTGCAGGAGGCTCCCGCTGGCTTCGCAGCCAGTCACTTATTCTCTCAGGGCTCGTGCTTTGGATCGTGCCTTGCTCTCCCCTTGCTGTGAGCAGGCAGAAGAATCCCAGACTTTCCATGAGAGGGGGCATGATACTGCTTTTTTATGCACAAATGATATATTAACATATATAATGTAGGCTGAGGTGTGGGGCTTTCTGTAGAAAGCTGGGAACAATTGGGAAGGAGAGCACAACAGTGAGAAGGTGATTATTCCTCTTTAACCCTTCTCCTCTTCCCCTCCTCCACTTCCAGATCAGAGTGTTTCAGGTTTTCCTGTACAGAGCTGTCTAAAATGGTGCCACTGAGAAGTTTTTCCCCTGAAGTCTGATGACTTAATTGAAGGTGATAGCTATAGAGCTGCTGTCAGTGCTTTCCTTGCTCAGGGACTTGAGTGCTGAGAGTAGACAGCATGAGAACTAAAGTATACAAACAAGAACATTTACTGAAGAACGAGTTGATAGTCTGCGAGGTTATATTTCGGCAAAGGAAAAGCGAGGAATGCAATCTTGGTCTGGGCTGTGAGTGCTGGATGGCTTATCGGAAGTCAGAGCTCTGTTCCTTTGAGGAGGGAAGTTTCTTCCTTTTCAAAAGATCTGCCTGGCTGCAATATTTATTTCCAGTCCTATGACTGTATCTGGCCAGTACATCTAGAAACAGCTATTGGGGCCCAGAGTGAGATTGCCAGCCTTGCTGACAGGCTGTAAAGGGAAATGATTGTCATGCAGGGCTTTTTTGCCTTCTATGGTGCAGGGTGAAGTAAAATATTTTATATGTAGGGGGACACTGATTGGTTGTCAGAAGCAGGAGTGGAACCTTTGGACTCAAAAGAAGTCTTAAACCCAAGATTGCTGTACATGCTGTAAATGTCGTGCTCTTTTAGTATTACCTCCTTCCAGGAGATTTTAAGTCCTCTTGGTCCTATCACAAGAGGGTGACAAAGAGCTGTTCTGTTAACGTGGGTTACTTGAGCAGGGGGAAGAAGCCAAGAGGGAGTTTGAAGTAATGAAAGCCAACTTCTTGTGCTGGTAAACAGCAACCAGTTGAATTTGATGTGCTGGGAGTCACTCTCCAGCTTGCTGGACTGGAGGACTCTATATAGGTAGATGTCTGTCACTGGTGGTGGGATCACTTTGTTGTTTCTCTTTCTGCTGATGGACAGTTGAAGCTGCTCCATTCTGCAGTGGATACAAGCTCAAAGTTTTTTGGTGACCCACCTCTCTGGTGTCTGTAGTTAGGAGGATCAGGTCCGGGAGTGATGGCTCTTCCCAGTCGCAGCCCAGTTGCATCAGGCCAGTATCCCCTTAGAGGGATTGGTGATTGGACCCCAGCCCAGGAAGACTGTGCATATGCTGAGGGACAGTCTTGCTCTCCTTCTGGGGGTCTGAATGTGACCAAAAGCCCTGTTGGGGTCTTGGGGCTTGCTTCCTTCAGATGTAAGGAGGTAACAGTATCTACCAAGCAAAAACCTGCAGAGTGTGGTGAGGTAAAACTGTCAGTCCTTCTTACCTGTGAAATGAAATCACTGCAGTAATTAAAGTTAAATGTTCAGTACAGTACATGTTAGTTAATAGCTTACTGAGATGAATAGGAGAGATTCGTGCCTACCAAATATTCGTGTAGATTCTTTTCAGGCTCGGTCTTTTCTTGTTGACTCACATGTTTTAGGTTTTTCTTCACCTAAGTCTGATTTAAGTACTACTGAATTATCGTCATTATTTATAACACTGAGGCCAGCTGGTGAGGCAGACTTCAAACTTCTTGGGCCCTCTCTGGGAACAGGGACAGCATGTCTAAAGTGGTGGCACGGCCAGTAATGCTGTGAGCAAATGTCTGTGCAAGAAGTGTCCATGTCTTGGCAGCTGTTTCCAGCCCAGCCCCTCATGTCGTGGCTCAGTAAGGCTCTGTAGGCTGCAGATAGCTGTGCCACATTGCTGTCCTGCCAGGCTTTGTGCAGCTGGGACTAATTCAGACTTGGGAAGCGAGCAGTCTAGTAATGTTACTCAAATATGAATTTCAGTCCAGCTCCCCTTCTCCTGGCTGCATGGGCTCAGCAGAACTCATGGCAGACATCAGAAGTGGGAAGATCTGAATGATAGTAACATCTTCTGCAGGAGCATTATAAGGGCAAGTTTGCTGAGCTTTTGGGAGCTGGTTTGCAGGTTTCCTACCTGTGCTGAGAGACGTGTTACAACCTTTGCTGTCTGGAATGGTGCTTTGAAATGGTTAAATGGGCAAACTGCAGAATGAATTTCATCATTGGTGGATGAAAGGTGGCCTCGTGAATATGATACGGAGGAGAAGCACTTTCACACCTCTTCATACCTGGCCCTTCCTGGGAAGCTGTTGTTTTGCAATGTAGGGATAAAGTGACAGTTCCTGGGAGGAAAGCAGATTTCCATGTGAAGCCAATTTTTCATGTCTATCAGAAGAGACTCTCTGAGAGGTTTTAAAGATCTCATCACAGCATTGCTATTCTTAAGCAGCAGCAGCACCAGCAAAAAAAAAAAAAAAATGTTGTGCAGGAAAAATTCAGCTACTTTTCACCTGATATAAGCCTCTGCACAATCTTTTGTGCAGGAGCGGAGGGTCTGTTCTGGAGATTAAAATACTTTCTCCTTTGAACTACATCTCAGTAGTTTGAACTGTTGAACTCATCTCAGCAGTTTCTCCTAACAGCCTTTTTTTTCCTCTGCTTTCTCTTCTTTCCTGTCTGGAGTCACGCCTCAAAGTAGCACTAGCATAACAAGATTGATTTTGCAGTTTCCCAGATTTGCAAAGCAAAACTTGCTAAAAGCCGTTGCAGTGGACTCACCTAGCTGTCAAAATAGACAAGCTTGCCTAGTAAAAAGTACATATGTAGGTGTTTAGTGGCCAGGGGATAGTCACTTGTGGTCACAAGGACATTTCTACCTCCCGATGACAGGTTACCAGCTGCAGCACTCGGACTTTTCCTGGTGGGCTGGTGGAGCAGCTGTGTGGCTAGCTGAGCCAGTTGGTGTTCAGCATGCCTGGCTTGTCTTCACAGATGAGGTGGAGGGCGATGGTGAGAAGGACAATCTCCAACCACTGTCTCCTGAGTGTCAGGAGTAACACTGGGGTGAAGCTGGGTTTGTTTGGGGGTGCTGGTAGGGGTCAGCCTTCAGGTCCTGTCCATACAGCAGGCTCTCATGTGGGCCATTCTCATTTAATGAGCTCGTTGCTCAACAAGGTGTGGCTCATTCACGTTTATTTTAAAGTCTGGCCTGAAGCAACTTGTCTCAACTGTAGAACTGGCAGGGAAACTTTAAATGCTGAATTGCTTTTCAACCTGACAACTGCTTTCTTAGGAGTAGGAAGCAGTGTTCATTTGCAGTGTGCAGAAGATAGCCATATGCAACTTTAATAGTCTAAGGAATGATAATATGCTTGATTTTATTAAAAAAATCAAAAATCGTGAAAAAAATGAAGTTGATGAAATGAATGTGTTTTGTGCTTTATCTGCTGCTGCTCTGCCTTGCCACGTTGGCATTTCTGACAGTGTGGCAGTAAATGATATCTCTGGCTTAAGAGAACTGGACTGGTCAGATTTATGGTGCTGCAGAAGCAGTGATAGCACAGACTTTGGTAGTACTTTTTCTGCACCAAAGAAGTGCTTACTAAGTTGTTTATGAACTTACAGAAATCTCCTGTTATAAACCTAAGTCTCTTAAACCTCTCTCACTACTCTGTGCCATGCAGCGCATGTAATGATACACATAAATACAAGGGTAAAAAAGCCATGGGTCTCGTGGCCCTACTGTGTCTGCGTCCTGCAGGCCTTACTGCTCTTATGATTTGCATTTTGCTGTTCTAATCACCTCTCTGAGATGGGGTTGTTAATGATAGAAAGTACTCATTAAATAGGGCCATCATGGAATTACTCCATCTCCAAGCCTGCTGGTAAGCATGCTCCGATCAGGTGGTAAGAGTGTGACTATTATTATTATCTCAGGCAAAATGTAAAAGCCACAATCATAGCTTCCTTTTCACTTGGATTGAGTGTCCTCTTGTCCAGATAGGGTCTATTTTGAAGAAGGTATCTAGACTTGCAGAAAGCTACTGTTGCGGTAGCTGCTGTGGACCCACAAAAAGGTGTGATACTACTCCTAAACTGAAGTTTGCTAAAATTTCTTTCAGTGCCATCATAGATTCAGCTGTGAGGTAAATAAATGTGCATTGTTGATGAATACACTGCATTTGGTTGCTTTGCTCCTGCTGTGACACTGCGTAGTACTCTGTCTGGGCCATAGCAAGGGATGGTCCTTGCATGAAGTCTTCGCAGTGTGGGTGTGCTGCAGGGAAGGTGGCCCTGATGCACCTGAGTCTCCTGTGGGCTTTATTTCACTCTCACCAGTATTGAGACAGAAGCAGAATGGTGAACTTTGTAAGGATGCTTGCTCAGCTGCTCTTTTGCAGGCAGGCAATATATCAGGTCACCAGATATCTCATATCTTTCAGATCAAGCTTTTGTTGTTTAACATAGGTAGCTTGTTGCCAGATACTTGCTTTTCAAAACATTAAGCTCAAAAGTTGCTGTAGGGATCTCTGGAAATATCTGGCTTTGTAGATCAGTTATTTCTTGAGTGTGGGAGTTCTGCCTCATACTTTCTGTGATCAGGTTTCATCAGGATGTGCGTGTTTGGTTTTTTTAACAAGAGCATTATTATTCATTGTAACCTCATGGTGGATGATGAATGAGGCATGTGCATTTTGCTGTGACTTACCCTCCTATTCAGAATCCTGTGGAAGGGGGGAGTCTAAGGAGAAAGCAGGCATGGGTTAAAAAGGAGACTGCAGATTCTTTCAGGGGGAGTCTGTAACAGATTCCAAGGATCAGTTTATGAGAACATGGTACTCACCAATCTGTACTGAACTTATCCTTCCAGTCCTCTAGGGAAGCGTGAAACACCTCAAAGGCATCCAGCTGCCAACCCAGTGATGTAAAGTATGTCTGTCTGGGGAATTTCTTGTTAACTGCTTCAGGCAACCAGTTTAAATTCTTGTGCATGTGATTTAGTAATGACAGTTTTTCAGTGCATTGAGTGCGAAGGCTAGAGAGGATAACATTGTTTTCTGCCCTGACCGCTTGCAGTGCTCATAGCTTGGGGCGGGTGGCATGCTGCTTAGGGCATCCTTAAGTAGAAGCTGTTTGGAAACCAGTTTTATTGTGTGCCTCGGAGAACTTGTCCCCTCTTGTCCCCTGGGAAGCACATGCTTTTGTGTGAGATGGTGTTGTCTGTGTATAATTTAAGGATAACTGGGTGGTAACTGAGAATGTGGGACAGTAAACCTGTTTGGTAAAAGTGTTCATGAACACTGGAATCACACTTCTAGAAACTATGTATGTTACAGTGGTGTCCAGTGAATGGTGCCTGTTCTTCCTAGCCCGGAGGTCCCAGCTGCTCCTGCTGTGGGCACTTTGCCCCTCTCATGTGTGCTGTGTGAGAGGTGCAGCTCTCATGCACTGTCAAGTGGAGGAGGAGCAGGGTTCAGTTGGCCTCCCCAGCCAGTTTGTGAGCCTGTATGCTTTTCTGTGGTGACTCGTTGGAATCCACTAAAGACATTGACCTGGAGTTGTTAAGGCTGGCACAAACAGCAGTGATAGAGATGGTGAAAACTTGCATGGCTGTGCTGGTGAAGGACTGAGAGTATTTTCTATCTGGCTGTGGATTATCACTGTTGTGCCTGACACTTAGGCTGTTCTCTGGGGTGCGCTTATGCTATTGGAGAATGGCTGTGCCCTTTCTGACAATGAGGTGCAGAAAGCAGTCAGTGTAGAAAAGAGGCTGGAGAACTGTCTGGGGAAACATTGGGAAGCTGCAAAAATACGACATACAATGGACTGGTCTCACTTTAATGTGTTGTGTCAGCCCCAGGGGCTTGCTGGATGGATATATTGCTGTGATTTTTAGAGGTATTCTGTACAATCTAAGAAATGGTGTTTGAGGAGGACGGAAGATGGTGCAACAATTTGCTCTTCTTCTGTATGAGAATATAAAACTGATTTCTTGCCATGTTTGACTGTTGGAAGCATGATGGTTATCATAAGGAATGTGCTTAGCATGACTTCTACAAAACTTCTATAGCAATGTAAAACCCTGTTATCCCATCAAAGCAATATGTGAACTGTGCCTGAAGGGGGAAAAAGCAGGTGTAATATGCTTGACAGCTGCTAGGGTGAGAAAAACAAAACCTCAGCAAGAAAGGCAGTCACCTTTTCTTCATAGAGGCGTATAGGATGTGCTCTAACTTTGGCCTTTTGGGGCTGAAGCATTGTTACTCAGAGATTGATCTGTGGGGATGAGTTGGTGAAGAGTGGTGAGATAGACTTGTCAGCAGCAGTACTGTCTGTCTGGTGTTAGTCATGCCAGAAAAGCCTTCTATTGAAGTCTGTAGAACCACCCACCACTTCTTTTTGACCTTGGCGCATGAGACTGACACAGAGGTTCCCAATAGTCACTCAGATCCCTGAGACAGAATTGGGGGCTTCTTGGGCCAATGCAAAAAATGCTTAGGTGAGCAAAGGCACTACCATTAATATGATAAATTAAAAAAATAAATTAATAATATGATTAATTAAGTTACTTCCAGTTCCTTTCCTGTCACTGCCTTCCCTGCTCTCGTTCCCCTGCTGTATGAGAGCAGAACTTGGTCATAGGATGTGGTGTGGCCTGGTGCCAGTTTAACCTCTTGGCTCCCTATTAGACACTAAAGCAGAACCATTTTTTCCCCATGCTGGTTTCCTGTCCTTGTGTCTTTGCCATTCAGCTGGCAATGACTGTGTCTTACTGGTAGTGGCTGGATCAGGCCTTTGAAAGCCAACTCTCATATGTACTGCAGCTTGCTGTCTTCATGCTTTTACCTGTGATTGTCCTCTCTTACTCTGCTTTCAAATCCATGACTGCTTTGAAGCACTACAACATGAATGAGACTCTGCAGAGACATTCTCAGCCCTCAGTGTTCTCAAACAGCTTCCGTTGGCAGGGCTGGGGTATGCGTGCATAAACAGAGGGGTTTTTGGTCTTTCATCCAAATGAGTCTTTGATTTGTCATTCTATCTATGTAGACTAGAAATGTGTTCAACCCTGTGGTGTGAGAAATGACAGCAAACCTGTCATTTTTCTATTGTATTAAAGCCAAGATAGGAAGTGTTGGCAAGTGAAAAGACCATGTCTTGGCTATGCTCACTGCAGTGAACACCACTAATGTGTGTCTCCGTATCACCTGTCAGTCAGATTGGCGTGGTTTCAAGTAGGTCTCTGAATACCCAGCAATCCAGGGCTACTGGGAGCACCAGGGTGGATAGTTTGTAGGCAGGTGAGGCTGCAGGGCAGGCTTCTTAAACAGCAAATTTTTCCACATCCTCCTAGATAGCTTATGTGGTCAGTGGGAAGGAAGGGATGACTTGATGGATCAGCTGATTGCTTCTTTGTCAGTCTACTTGACTTGGCAGTGACTGTGCACTGCTGCAGTGTAGGGCCTGCCTTTCAGGATAGCACAGGTTGGCTCTGCTCATGTGTCCTATGCATGCCCTCATTTTTCAGAGGGACCCCTGTGAAATCTTGTATGTGTCACACAGCATAGTGTGAACGGGCAACTGGTTTGCTCTGCTCCTTCCATTAGCACAGTGCTGGGTGGCTGGAGAAATTTCACACAGAATACTGATGTTTCCTTTTATAACGCTGAGGATGACCCTCATGTCCTACAGAGGTGCTGAACCAAGGCCAATTGGCAGTAGAGGAAGCACTTCTTCTTTCCATGTCCTTTGGATCAGGCAGCCAGGGCACTTGCTACTCCTCACTGCAGCATATGATGATGCTAAGCATTTGAACTTCACTGCTGCTGTAAATGGAAGTTGTGCTGTTACTTCTTCCCTGCAGGAGCTAGCCCATAAAGGCCTCTGAGAGGTGCGGGAGAGTGAGAGAACCATGTATGGTCTCTGCATCCCAGCTGAGTGCTCTTTTCTTCATCATGGAAAATGATGTGTACGTCCTAGAGCCCTGTTTCCTGGCCAGATTCTTCGGCTCTACAGCAGCCAAGTTTCTCTTGCTACCCAAGAACTTAACCTGTAATCCCCTTCATTCATTTTATTTAAACCTACCCTTCAGTACATAGTAAGTTAGTTCTGCTACTTGTCCCCAAGAAAACTGTAAAAAGTGACTGCATGGTTGAAAAAAAAGCAAGGTTATTTCTTAACTGCTAAACAGTGCCAAAAAAAGGAGGCTGTTTAAAGCTGTTCAGACCATATCTATGCCAGGCTTTATTGCGACGGAAAATACTTAATTTCCTAAGGAAAACTTTAACTGCAGCCAAAATCAGTTCCAAAATTTTAAGCATATTTCTGCTTCCGGGTGAGTTTCCTACATGTCTTATCTGGTTTGGGAGATGTGGACATTTCCCACTTAGGAAGTAGAGGAGAGCAGTAGCCCAGGTGCAAGCCTGTGCTGGTAAGAGGAGTGTGGGGGTATGTTTGTTCAAACCTCTGCCTTCCCCCAGCCCTGCTTGCAGCATTGCTGTAAAAGAGGAGCATCCCCAGAGGGAGCGTTGGTCTTGGCCCCACCTGGTTCTGCACACCAGCGAGAGACCCTGTGCTTTGTCAGTGCTTGCTCATCAGGCACCCTTGGGAGTGGCACTTGCAGGCAGCTGCGCTGTGCAGAGAAGGCTGGCTGGGTGCAGCGTGGTAGTTCAGTCATGAACACCAGTGTTTGTCTGTTTCAAAATGGTCAGCATGTGGAAACTTGCTGTTTCCCAAGGGTTTTGTTGGGCCGTTGGGGAAATCTGGCCAGAGATGAGACTATTTCCAGCTGTGGTGAGCCAAGTGTGAACTCACTCTGGGCAAGATGCCCAGATCCACTGGTTTTCTCTTGCCAGAAATCCTTGCCCTTCAGCCAGCGATACCAAGCTCAGTTTCTGCCAGTCCTCAGCTGAAGATCTCTGAAGGGAAAAGAGAACAAGGAGACCAAGCAGAGCAAGATCCTGCTGAGGTGGGGGGGCAAGGGCAATAACTGAGGAGCTTGCAAAGGGGGTACAATGGTAGTGTGTTACCACTGAGGGCTGGCTGTTGTGGGTGAAGGCTAGCAAGAGGTGTAGAGACCCGCCTTTCTTAGGGTAAGAGATGAAAAAGTGGCTGGTGGTGGTGCAAGGGATTGGCTTTTCTTGGTTAGGCAGAGCTACCTGACCCACAGGGCCATGGCATACTGCTGGCTGGCAGTACCATCAGGGTAGTCACCTGTGAATGAGTATTGTTGCCTTTATTGTAGTTTCAACACACTGGGGATTTCTTCTGTGAAGTAAGATACTGCTTTCCTCTCTTGTGGAAGGTGCCCTTCAAGGTGGGGAGGCTGTGTATCTGGTAATCTTGCCTTCCTCATGTCTGGGAGTCTTCTTGCCTTTCTCAGAAAAGGCATGGCCGCAAAAAACTTCATCTTCTGGAGCTGGCAGTCCTTCTTGTTGCAATGTCTCCATTGGGATTGGAGTTCTTGCAGGGATCCATTGGTCCAGTTGCTTTTCTGCAGACTGCTCTGTAGTTAGACTGTGTGACAGAGTGAGGACCTGTATGTGTCAGGTGTGAGGGAGCCTCCCCATTAACTTGTATGGATTTCTGGTCCTCCCAATGCTGGCAACAGTTGCTAGTGAAAAGAAATTTCTGTTCTTTTTGCTGAGTGCCTTTGGCTTTTGGTCCTGTGAGTGGTTGCATTTAGCTGTTTGGTTCAAGCTAGCAGGTCTCTCTTAAGACTTCCTAAAAGGCCTGTATTCATGACTTGCATGCTGAAACAAAGCATCTCAGGCATGATACATACCATGTCAGTAATTTAGCATGCACACACCTGCCTGCATCATGTCTTTTGGGTCCAGTAATGGAGAGGTGTTGGAGCACATGGGATCAGCACATTAACAGAAGACCTTCTGTTTCTGCAACACACCTCCTCCAATAATTTTCATGTGCCAACATATCATTTAGTGACACATTACACAGCTCCTTGCTGTTGCAGCTTGTTGCAAATAGTCTGACCCAGCCAGCTACTAACAGCCTCCTACAGGGTGGACTGCCGAAATCTGTTTCTATCCTAAACCCAAAGGAGTATTTCCCTCCCCCTCCTATAGTGCCTTGTTTCTTTAAAGCTGTTAACTGGCCGTAATCCAATCATTACTACTGTAATTAGTGAACTGCTCACAGTAATTAAAGCACTTGAAGCAGAATATCCTCTGATTGCAGAGCTTGGAACAACTTCTGCCTGCAGTTCTGTGAGAGGCAGTTACTGCTGATGGCACAGAGGTGGGTGCAGGGGACACAGGGCAAGCCTGGCACCTGCTGCCACACTGCCTCTTGTGCCAAGCCCCAACAGGCACCATGTGGCCTTTCCACAGCAGGGGGATGCCTCGGAGCCCCACGGATGTGAGCTGGTGTGCTTAGCTTAGGGTGGTGATTTGCTGTCAAAAAGGAGCCTTCTTTTTGTGAGCTGCTGCAGAAGATGGTGATGTTGGGTGGAACTCTTAGGGTAGCTGCTGGCATTGAAGGTGTGATGTATTAGTACTTAATGTTTGGTTTGTACAGGGTAGAAAATCACTGTTGCAGCAGGCTCAAGGTTGCTGTCAGGGTACCCTCTTGTCGCAACGTGCGGTGCCTATGCTCTCCCTCCACCTGCCAAAGCCCTAATTTCATAGGCAAGGCCAAGGGACTTTAGCTTCTCACCCTGCAAATTCATTCCTGCAGGGTTTCTAGGCAGATGCATCCCTCGCTGCATTCTTCAGCCACTTCTCTCTTGGGAGCAGTGAGAGAGCTTTCCTGAGAGCTTCACCTGCTCTCCCCTTTATACCCTGACAGAAGGGCAGTGTCAGCATGCTTGTCTCTGGCCTTTGTTCTGTTTCCTCATGTTTGCCTCCTGAGATGAAGCCTGTTGTAACTTGAGCTCTTCCTTCTTGGGGAGGAGGAGGGCCGCGATGAGGATCAAGTGTGGGCAGCTTTTGAAATGGAGGGCCCTGCTGGATGAGGAGGAGTGAGGGTGGGTGACTACATGCAAGTACAGCAAGAAAAAGGCTGTGCAGTGGTAAAATACGTCTTTGCCCAGCTGGCAGGCATGCTGTACTCAGCAGCTCAGGAGGGTATTTGTTGGCAGTATTTGGCCTGTGATGGGGTCAGAAAAATGAAAAGTCTTTCTGGCCTAAGGAGGAGGCTTTTAAAAAAACACCATCAACAGCAAAACCCAAACCAAACACACACAGCTACTAAACCCTCAACCCCCGGCCCCCCCCACCCACCCAAAATAACACAAAACACATCGACCCAAAACCCACTTCCCTTGAAGGGTTTTCACTTTGCTCTTGAGCAGTTATTGTGCAGTCTCCAGGCTTTATTCCTGTGTGGTGCTGGGCAATAGAGGCAGGGGTGCACGATGGCCCCTGGCATGTGAAATGGAGAAAAAGAACTTCTGATGAGAACAAATTTCTTCCATGTGCTCTGTGTTTAGCCTGGGAGGGAAGAGATGTTCTTACCCTTTTGGACTCCATGTTGTCAGCCTCCAACACTGCTGTCTATATATTTAACTTGTCCTACAGCTGTGTGAAAGGTTGAAAATGTAGTTGTTGCCATACAGGTCAGAGTGGTCAGTAAGGTGGGGAGGAAGTCCTGGAGTGCCAGTGGCCAGAGGTCTGTGTGGTGGGCAGTGTGATGTGCCGAGATCTCTGCCTGCTGCCTGTGCAGTGTCTGTCTGTTCCCTTGCACTCTGTCTGTGCAACTGCCTGCATCTTCTTGCACTCTCTTGCTGGGCTTGTATCCTGCAAGGTAACTGGGGAAAGGGACCAAGTTTCTGCTGTGTTTGAACTCTGATCTATGAGTGTGGTTCCCAGATGATGCAAGAGGACAAGCCCTGAAAAGATGGTAACTGATTTTAAATGGACCTTAATTTTGTGGCTTTTACATGTTACCTTAAGGCCACTTGTGCTGATTTCAGTACCTCCTGTTTGTGATACTTGCATGCAATGCACTTGATTCAAAGAAATGATTTTCAATTCCATGTTCTTCTGCACTACCACCCTGTATTTGACTTGGTGTTGGTTTTAGGTGCTGGCACAGCCACTGTCAGCACACCCTGATTAAGTGCTCCCAAGTGTCTCTTCAGGACCAAGTCTAGTGATGTGCCACTTCAAAGGGGTTCTTCTGTATTTCTGTGATGTTTGGCTTCAGATGTTTGCTTTCATTATGTCGTTACAAATTTGCAATTATATATCCTTTTCTTCACACTCTTTCAACTCTTCTAGCATAGTACAGTAGTATTTGGTAGTGTGTTTCTGATGTGGGTGTAACCAGAGAATAAAATCACAGCATACTATTTTTGTTAAATTTTGCTTTGAGTTTAAAGCAATCTTATAGTACTCCTTGATATCTTTTTTCTATATATCCCTATCCCAAATTCTACCTCCTCTTCTTCCTTTCTTTTCTTGCCTCACCTTCATTAACAGGCACTGGGAAGGGAAATGTGTTCCCATTTTATTCTACCATTGTGTTCAATGATCTCATGTGCTTTGGATTGAAGATTGCTGTTCTGCTTAGGTGAGTTGCTGGCTTTCATGGTCTGATACGTTAACAAAATGATGTGCTACTGGGGAGAGCTTTTGAACTTTTTGTTAGTAAGATTTTAATGATTACCTTTATCTCTTTCATCTAGAGACTATTTTGGTGGTGTCACTGTCCTTCAGAGGTTGTTTGGAAGTTCCCCCCACTGGGTGTAGGCTCCAGCAGCCCCTGAGCAAGCATTGCTCTGCTTCTGAGTGCGGCAGCAGCAGGGAGGCTTGAGGTAGAGGAGTGTTTGTACCGGGCACAGTCAGGCTGTGGGAACTGCAGGTGTGTGTCCAGGGTGCACAGCCCATCCAAAGGAGCAGCTCTCTAGGCAAAGAGCAAAGTTTTTCATCAGTGCTGTACACACTACACAAGTACACAGTAAGAGGTGTCCCTCTGGGAATGGGTGTTGCCCTCAATGCCATCACAAAGGGTGAGGCATCTGCAAAGCTCACTGGGGTTTCTGTTCCCCTCTGACCTTCCTGTGTGGTGGATTGGTAGGTCATGTTCTCCTGTGACCTCTTCTCATGTGAACCCTTAACACGATTTTTAAGGGTCATTATTTGTCATGAAGCTGCAGTGCCCAGAACAACTACTACCCTTCTGATCTTAGAAGAAGAGAATAGTATAAAAATATTAACTAGACATGCTTGTTTCTATCAAGCTAACTGGGATCTAATTTACCCATTTGCTGCTTTCTTTGCTTTCCCAAGAAGATATTAGTGGGCAAAATATTTCACATATGTATATTCAGGTTAATGCACTCCAGAGCTCTTAATGTAGTTTATGTAGTTTTTATCTGCTTTTTGGCTTGCAAACTTTGCTACTTCTGCAGCCTTACAAAAGGGGTGAATAAATGTATTGTTGTGTAATCGCTGTCTGTAGAGTGAATTCTAGAGAATTTGCCAGAGGGTGACCTTAAGTATATTCAAATTTACAGTCCCTGATGATTCCAAATACTCACCAAAATCTTGTTTCACACCTAAATTGTTTAACTTTGGCATATGCAAGTGCTGAATGTTCTCCCTTCATCCATTTACTTGGGACAAGACTCACTCCAGATGCAGTTTCATAGTCTTTAGTCCAGTCTGACTGTGCTTGTCTGTCAGTTTTTCTCAGTTGGATGCAGTCATGATCGGTACCTGAATGTGCTATGGAAAAGTGAGTTTTCAGCCAGATCAGAGTCGATCACTCTTGAGCTGAAGGTAAAGAGGAGGTAGCAGGATAAAGGAAGTGAAGTTCAGGGTGGGACTGCCCACTTAAGCGGTGGCTTGTCAATAAAGCCGGCAGCCTAAGGAGCTGGAGGTTTGTGCTTTGTTCCAGGCTTCTGAATACCTTTTGCTATGTTGGAAAGCAAAGTAATGCTTTCCCACTTTATTTAAGCCCTGCCCAAATTCCTTGAATTTTTGCAGCTTGGTCCAGGTGATAGTTCTAGTTTGCATGTGAAAAGAATGAAGTGGCCGCCAACTCTCCATAGGTAGGAATGCAGCTTAAAACCTGCCTGCCTCTAGCCATGCAAGATATCTGAGATAGAGGAAGGGTTTTGAAATAGGGAATGGAAATCTCCCTGACACAAGTAAGTCATGTTGGAAGCAGTGAGAGGTGCTTACTGCTTGACAGAGTAAATGGGCTGAACTAGCCAATGCTGCCTGAGAAATAGCTGTTTGTTCCTTCCCTTGCAAGGCACAGCCGCTATCTTGCTTCACATTTACTACTTGTGGACATGAACTGTGAGCCAGATGAAAAACCTTAATCGGTGTTAAAATTAATTTACCAAAAAACAAGAGGAAGAAGAGTTAAACCTAGATAGCTTTTCACAGTGAAGGAGCAGCAAGAGAATAGGAAAGAACTGGAGAGAGTCTAAGAAAAAAACAATCTTGGCTTTTTTTTGATGTGGAAATAAATACCGGCACATCTGTGTTCTGAACATCCCCTTGCCTGGTTCCCCAAGCACTGGCCCTGGCCTGGGATTCAACATCTGTCTCACTTTAAGTCCAGTGCAGTCTCCTGCCTTCTGGAAGCGAGTGCTTGATGGCTGGTCAAAGAACTGCTGCACAGCAGCTGCTGAGCTGGGAAAGAAGCTGCTGCTGTTGCCTGTGCAGGAACATTAACTGCCTCCTGGTAGGCCCTGCAGAGATTGCCAGAGCTCAGTGCTGCCCTCATGAACCCAATTGCTGAAGCTTTGGGGCAACAGAGCTGCTCAGCAAGTGCAGCCCTCCAAGTCTTAAAGCTCAAAGCCTGAAGACGTTGTCATGCTGCTTTTCGGAATACCAGACTTTTTCCATGAACAGGTACCAGTAGTCTTTAAAGAGGGGCCAGGCTGCTGTTGGGAGCTTGGGGAACACAGGATTTTGCTATGAGTTGGCCCCTTGTGCCTGGGAGCTGGTGCTTCCCTCTTGGGTTAATACAACAGGGTTGGTTGCTGCTACAGCAGGAATTCCCTGTCAGCTGGGAGATGCTTTGCTGTAGTGGCTCCACTGATGGGTGCCTGGCTCTTTATCCCCTATCTGATGCATAGTGCTCTGATCTGATCTGCTTTTACTACCCTGTCACTGTTCATGTGAACATCTATCGTTCTGCTGACTATTGCTTCAAATGTAGTTCAAAGTCAGCAGCATGAACATGTCAGGGCTCTGTTCTTAGTTTTCCTGGATAGACCTCAGCCTACAGCAGTCCTAAATACAGAGAAACCACACAGGGAGCTGGAGACAGGCTCTAAATTATCAGGGTTGGGTTCTTAAGCATCAGGAAATGAGGAAGAAAAAAGTGCTAAAGTAGCCTGCTAAGCAATGCAAGTGGCTTAGCAGTTTTGGCAGCTGAGAAGGGAAGAAATAAATTCTAATTCACTTAACAATACCTTACCTGTGTGCAGAAATGAGCTGGCTGGCTTATGGCATGGGAGGCTGTCTAATGTGGAAATGACTAACTTCCTCTGGCAATACCAGTATGCTGCATAGGATGTAGGAGGTAGGATGTGAGGAGGTCCTGGGCCACTAAAAGTGTAGCTAGGCTTGTTAAGTATCAAGTTAATCTGTGAAAACTCTACTTTCTGAGTTGGATTGTCCCATTTCTTCAGGAAGAAAATGTTTCCCTTACAGGCACAATGTGTGGCCGTCTGACTGCATAAGAGGAAGTAAAAATTTCACAAAGGTTAGGTCCTGCGTGCCTTGATAATAGCATATGTGATCCCATTGAAGGGAAGAGAATACCACGGGAGCAGAGGACTAAAATTCTTTACTTACGGTCTTCTAGCCTGCTGGTTCTGGCCACTAACCCTTCCCAGGCTGTGGCAGGTGCTGGTGCAGGGTTGTGTGGTCATTACTGTGAGGTGTGGCAGCAGTTGGAGCGGGAGCACAGCCGGCGGTGCCCTGGGCCGGATGCTTGTGTGGCAGCCGCGGTGTCCCGGGGTGACGGCCGCTACCGACTGTAGTGTGGAACAATCGCCTGATTGCCTGCTAAGGAAAGGGTTGGGACAACTATACCCTTGCCCTGCAAGCCCACCCACTGTTTGTTCAGCATGTTGGGAGGGGGATTATTTCTTCCTGGCCCACAGACAAGATCAGCTTGAGCATCTCACTGCAGCATCTTAATTACCCATACCCTTTTCCTTGTGAAAGCTGCATGTAGTATTGTCCAGCCATATGCTTGGGTTAGAGCAGGGGAGATCACCAAACATCAGATGTCCAGGGGGCTGATTATGGCCAAAATTGCATACAGCCTTCTGCAACCTTCTGTTGTGTGGATGTGGCTCTTCAGAGGAGACAGCAGCAAGCACCAAGCTGAGGACAAAAGGCCAGTAAGTTTGTGGACACTGTTTTGCTGTTCCCACTGCAGCTTTGTGCTGACATGCAGCTGCCAGCAGGAAGAGGGTTAAGCCTGCGTATCACATGGCACAATTCTGTTTACTACATATTTTTCATAATCAGGACTGGCATCCCAATCCAGATGATTAGCACTTAACCAAAGACCCTGAAACGATGTGTGTCATGTTTGTATTCCTCTGAAGCTATGCAGTCTGCCACCGTTTCTCTTGTAGAGACTTGATTCTCCCTGCAGCCTTCAAAGGGAGCTATGGGGAGAGCAGAAAATGAACAATTGTATGACGAAGACTGGGTTGGACTGAATTACATTCATCTTAATCTAAGCTTGAAGCCAGGGGAATTTTGCCAGGAATCGACCTATACCATAATAACTTGATCTCTGCCAAAGGAGATTCTTGCCTTACCCTGCTCTGAGATTAGAGCACCAGCTCGACAGTGACAGTCAAGGAAATGAGACTGTGCTCCTTGGCTTGGTTTGGATGAGTATTGTTCAGTGCTGAGTGCAGGCTGTGGAGAACAAAGTATAAAATTCACGTTAGTTTTTGAGGTGTGGTTTTGGATAAGAGGAAAGGTGTAATTTCACAGCACAGTCTATACCTTATTCTTGCTATCAGCAGCAGCATTACTGTAGCAAACTTCCATGGGGCCCAAGGCCCTCTCTACTACTCCTTCTGCACAAGGCAGTTCTCTCTGTCTCTCTCTCCTAACAAACTCATCTCTGCCCATACACAACACGTGGCTTTTCCCTTCTCCGGTGTAGTAGCAGTTCATTTGTAAAGACCTGCTTTCTCCTCCTTAGAGCTTCAACACTTGGCAGCAACCTGCACTGCAGCCGTTTCTGAAGACAGATTGCAGAAGTCTGTTTTTCCCCATGCTTCTAAAGGTCTTTTTCCATCCCCCTTCTTTTCAGTCTTATCTGAAAAGTCACATCATCATCCATGGATAAAGCTTACACAAATTAAACATGGGAGAGGAAGGATGAAGAGGTGTACCTTTCCCCCCCCCCCTTCCCTGTGATGAATCCAATGCTAATGGAAAAAGAATTTCTCTTGACCATCATGTTTGTTATTGGAGTCTACCTCCTTAGGAAACTCTTTGGCTGAAGAGGATTAGGAAAGGTTTCCTGATCTAAGCACTGTCCATATGTCTGCTAGTAGTGTCAAAAGGACTCTCCTTTTATTTTTTCAACCTCAGTGACTTTTTACCCCTTTGTACTTCAGGAGGAAATGAGATGAAATTTCTGCTTTCTATTCTGTTGAGTGCTGGCTGTGGCTGCTAATGTATGGTACATTTCTTAGCCACACATATTGAAAATACAGCACATTGAGTCTATCTTGAATTATCTTTTTTATTTCGGTCTTACACTGAACTGCACTATTGTAAGAGAAAGCTACTTGGACTTAGAGATACAGTCAAATCCCTCTAATTAGAAGACTTTTGGTAGATGTCTTAGGGTGCTAGCAAGATACCTATTTTCAGGAGATATTGACAGACCTTGTATGGACATTTCTGGAATAAAGTTTTTAGGTCTTCTGAAACAAGCAGCAGTAAGTGTTGCTTGACTGTCCCAAGGTAATTTGACTTCCACATGGTAACTTAGATTGCTGTCTGTTATCTGCGTGTGCCTTGCCTTGCTCAGAAGATTCTTTATTTGAGAAAACAGGCAGCAAACATTAAGGCAGCGAACAGGACCGCACATGACCTGCATGTCCTCCATTTGAGTTATCTATTTCTTGTCACTGATTTGAAGCAGACTGAACAGCCATGCATTTTTTTATGTGTAACCATTAGGATAGTCATCAAGTGTCAGTTGTGATACTAAGCTGAACTGCAAATGTTTTGCTTAGCAACTGTTGCAAAGGAAAATTGTCAGGCAACAGCAAAATTAGGAATGGTGAGTATGGAAGGCACTCTTTGTGAGAGATGAGCTGTACTCTGACGTGTTATTTGTGACTAAGTGATTTGGCATTTTCTTACACAAACATGTAAGAATATGAGCGTTTATGAATAGGCATCAAAGCAAGTTCAGTCTGATCCCCTAGGTCTCCCAATGCTCTTGCTAGCCTGGCTTTCTGTGTATAATAGATGTTTGCAGGCAGTTTACCAATAAAGGGCAGCAGGGTTGAAGAGCTTGACATGGTGGTAACTTCTGCTACCAAGAAGGGGGCTAATCCAGCAGTCCTTGGGCATATAATCTGAAAGAAGAAATCTAAGGTAAACTGCTTTAAGCATTTATATTAAGCAGTGTTTGTGTTCACATGTCTCCTGGCCTTACTGCTGTAATCTTAACAAGAGGCTGTCTTAGGAGAGGCATATGAGTAGCAGTTGGGTATCAGAATACAAATACTGTCAGGGTAAGAGCACTTTCATTAGGTGTTACTTATTCATGGGAGAAATGATTAAAGGCAAAAGAAACCTACCTTAGACTGGCACATGTGATGTGCCTCAGAGTGTGCAGGAGCCTTTCAACTGGGTTATATGTGAGAGGTGCTTGGCACACGTCTTATAGACTAGTTTTTACTTGATTATTAAATTCTATGCAAAAAATTTAAAAAGCTTAAAAAGTTATGTAAGGAAGAGTCAAGGTACAGCTTAGTAGTAGTCTGCCCAGACTGCTTGCCCAGTCTTGAAGTAGAGGTTTTGTTGTTCCCAGTATTTGTTTCTTCCAGTTTTTTTTCCCCACTGCTGTTGCAGTGAGGTTTTAACAGTGCTTCCGTTGCCCTTACAGGCCAGGGCTCAGTTGGAATCAGAGCATGTTCTCCTCAATACCTGCCTTTTCTTCCTTGCCTGTCTCAAATGTATCTCATGTGGCAGAGAGAATTGCTGTTTTTCTTGGGTGACAGTACAGCTCAAGCAGGAGCTCTCCAATATGAGAGCTTCCATGTCTGAACCAGGCCACGCAGGAAACTGTCCTCAGCAAGGTGTTACCTTTTTCTGAAATTTGCTTCCTACCTGAGGCTGGGTAGGAAGTGTGAAAAGGACTTTCTCCAAGTCCTTTTTCTTCTGATGGAAGGATACCAGAGACGATGTGGAGAGAGGACCGATCACTGTGGTGGATCTCAGCAGATCTGATATGAGCACTGGTGTGCCACTTGCTGTGCTTTGGACTTGCAGTTCTGTCGTTCTCTCTGCCCGTGTGGTTTTGTGTCCTCTTAGCAGGAATACTCTTTGTTGCAAGCTTACAAATAAAGGCAGAATCCCTGCTGCCTCATCCTACTCTCAAGTGAAATGTCTTGTGTGAATAATTTGCCTTTCCCTGAGCAGACCCCATGTTTATCTGTCACATCAGAAGTGGGAGCATCTCCAGCCTCATTCCCTGCTGTACCTGTGGGGTTTCAGTAATTGTAATGAAGGGTGTGTGTTGCTGTGTTACAGAAGTAGTGCTGTAGTTGATCCTCCTGTGTCTCCTTTATCACTGTGCATATGAGCATAGTGTAAAACAGGCCCTGGGGATTCTCCAAAGCTACTAGAGGAGGCAGGTGCTGCTGGCAGACACTGGAGGAGCCTGTGCTGTTGTTGCTGACTCTCTTTTCCTTGCAATTAATAAAAAAGACTGTTCTAAAAAAAAGTGCTACTTGGATGCACCTGCTTTTCCAAAGGCTGTGCAGCTGGTGGAAAGCAAATGGTGTCTAACAAGTGAATGGGGGTGTGTAAGCAGGTACCCTGTGTAGCTTCCAGGGCCTTTGCAGTGCAGGAAAGAGGGTTGGTTTAAATTAGATTTAAGAGAGGAAGTATTTACAATGAAGGTGATAAAACACTGGGACAGGTTCCTCACAGAGGAGTTGGATGGAAACATTCACCTGGAAACATTTAAGGTCAGATTGGATGGGGCTCTGAGCAACTTGATGTAGTTGAGGATGTCCCTACTCATTGCAGGGAGGGTGGGTGAGATTAAAGGTCCATTCCAATCCAAACTATTCTATGATTCTGTGCATCACAGAAAACAAGGTGTGCCTGTTGTCCTAGGTAAAAGTAGTGGTTCCACTAGTGGTTCATTTGCAAGTATAAAGCAGTGGGCACCCTTGTACTTTGTTCTTCCTGACAAACCAGACTGCAAATGGCCTCCTGTGGTCAGGAGCCACATCTGAGAGTTTCAAAGGCGGCATATGCTGGCTGGGGACCTTGTGGCTAAAAGAGCATACATTTCAGATGAGATCAGATCTCACTAGAAAGAAAAAAAATCTGAGGAAGGGTATGAGTTAGAGATGTGATTGCATGCGTGCTCAGTCTAGGCAAATAATGTGTTCTGATGGTTCACACTGGTTTTGATGCCCTCGTTTGTGAGGGATGCTGAAGCACTACTTTTTAAAGGAGCCCGGTTCTGATACCCACCCAGAATTTGGATCATTGTAAGACTGTTTCACAACTTGCAATACACAAGGTTAAAAAGTACCCCATCCTTTGAATGGTTTAACTTTTGCGTATGAGAGAAGGGCACCTCCCCATGCTGCCCTCAGAGCTGCTATTGTCACTGGTAGTTAATATGCAACCATAATGTCCACAGAACATCTAAGTTTCCACAATTACTTCTGTACCTTGACAATGTCTTTTCCAAGAGTGGCAAGGGAGGGGCAGGAAAGGAGAGACTTCCTTTGTATTGCCTTAAAAGAGCTAAGCAAACTAACTGTAAGCCACAGAATATTGATCTGACCTTCACTTAAGTCAAACTCTGCATAAAATTTGCTGTAAATAGATTGAACAGTTGCTTCATAATTCTATCCTGCTCTTTCCTACTGAACTGTAAAACAGAAGTACACTGAATACCTCAGATGATTTAAGGAGTTTGCTTACAAAAATGTTTTGTTCCTGCTGTCTCATTGTGCAGGTTCAGGACCTCACTGTGCTCTGCATGCAGGCTCAGCATGAACAGAGTGCTCTTACTGTGATGTCCATAATTCTTGTTCATACTGTTCTTTCCTCACTTGCAGTTTCACGTGTTGGTTGTTGCTGTTTGTTAAGGAGATGAGTTTGTGGTTCTTCCCTGTTTTGGTGCAGTTTATTTTGAGTTAATTTAGGATCCAGTAAGATGTTTGTGTAGTTCCAATACAGCTGAATCCTTGGGGAATTAATCACCTGTGCCTTTTGTTGTCATTATGTTACTCACCTGTCTTCGATTAAGTCTAGTTCTTCACAGCTAGGCTTTATAAACCAAAATATATTTACACCTTACTGATCATCTTCTTTTTCTCTATCTCTGGCAATTACATCAGGTGATACTTGTGCTCCTATGAGATTTTGTGTAACTCCCTACTTAATTCTTTCCACAATGGAGACTGGGCACTTTATGCTTTCATTTTCCATCCTCTGGCTAGTTTATATTCCAGAAGAGCTGTTTCCCTGTGAAAAGTCAATTATGTCAATGGGGAAAATAAGTCAAAAGTTGAGTAACAAAGAGGAAAGTTGCAAACTGCATCTCGTTTCTAGAGGTGTGGCAGGAGCCAAAGAGGTTTGTTCCTTACCTAGACACCAGCACAGTGGGGCAGCATAGGGAGACAGAATTTGTTAGTACTGCGGCGTCCTGGATGGCCCGTTATCAAAGAATAAATAGGTTAATATTTGACTTTAAGGATTAGGCATTACTTTTCAAGAAGAGCTGAAATCAATCAGGAATTGAATACAACAGTATGTAGGAAAATGTGCACTAGCATTTTTTTGCATCTTTCAAGAATGGCACGTTGTCTGTTTCCTTACTGATTTGTTTCATTACTGTCTGTTTTGTTACTGTTTGATCATTATTGTGATTTGTTTGAGTTGCCAGGGACAGAGGTGGGCAGTGGCTAAGGCAGCTTCCTGGAAAAAAAGCCCTACTGATAACCAAAGCAGCTGTGGGTTTTGATAGCCCAGCAAAGGGAAGAGGAGCCAGGGCCACAGCTTCCATGATGCTTCAATTTGATGCCATTTTAATGATTAGCCATGATCCCTTAAAGCCTTTGCTAGGAAGGTGGTGTTGGCTTCATGCCAGTTCCAGGTGCAGTCACTTGAGCTGTACTGTGGTGGCTGGCACATTGGAGTGCCGTGGTGGCAGTGCAGGTGGAGCCCATTGTCTGGAGGGGCACTGCTCTTTGGGTGTTGTCCTCTCCTGCCTTTTGCCATGAGACAATATGTTCTGAAGCAATGGATTTCCATTCCTTTGTCTGGGAGGCAAGGCCTGTGCTTGGATAGCCATTGTTTTGGCCACCTGGCTAGAAGGTTGGTGGATTGCCCTTGGCACTGTAGTTAAACTAGCTTCTTGGTGGGGCTTTCTTTGTGTTCACTGGGTTTGGCACTGTTTATGAAAGCAAGTACAAAATACTTTGTGTAAGTGGGAATTAATCTCCTGTGTTGATTCTGCCGCATCACTCTTCAGAAGATAAAGACCTGAAGTACAATTCTCAAGGAGGAGGAAGCTTTTCTAGGCCAATTTCACCTGCAAGATTCCGTTTGTTCTCAGGTGAAAGGGTAGAGAAGTTGTGAGAGCTCCTGACTCAGTAGTTGGAAAGCCAGGTCTCAGCCTTCAAGACTTTGTGAAGAACACATGTTTCTCAGGGTGGTCGAGGTGCACGGAGGGTTACTGAATTCTCTGTTAAATTCAAGCAAGTGGGATAGAGATGAGGAGTAGCATACAGGCCCTTTAAGAATAAATTGGCAAAAGAGGAGCTCAGTATTTAAATTTAGTGCAGACGAAGAGGGAAAAAATTCCCTACAGCATCTGGTTTATATTACTGCTCTCTGCCTCAGTAGAGGGTGTGTTTACAGTGAAGCTCTCCAGTGCATAACGAGGGGGTGCTCAAACTGTTTGTTTCAGGGGAACTCTGGTCTGAGGGTATGCCTTGCAGCCATCTCCATGTCCTCCCTTTGGCCTCTGTATCTAATCCCATCTCAGCTGCTGAGCAGAGCAGAGGGGTGTCCTGTTGGGGCTGAGGTGTCTGAGCACAGCACTCCAGCTTTTAGGGTTCTCTAATATTGCTTCTTATTGTGGCTTCTTCCCATTTGGCTCAGCCTAGAAATGGAAGCAAATATAAAAACCCTTATAATGAGTTTATGCAGACATATTACCAGTGGCTATGTACAAAGACTAGAACTGCTGATGTGTCTGTGTTCCAGCTGTTTTAATGATTTGAACAGAGCTGGTCACTTTGGATTTTTCTATATGCAAGTTTGAAGCTCAGTGTGGGAGGTAGAAAGAGCAGAAGGATGGCAGGGTTTTAGTTGTGGTGGAATTTCTATTTTGTGTGCATGTGTTTTGTTTATTAAAGTGTGGTTTGTGGTCTCTGGGCAGTTTCAGCAGAGCCCAGTGCCAAAAGGAAACCTGAGCTGGCAGCAGTAGTGGGGTGAGCTGCTCATCAGAACGTAGCACAGCTTTGCATAGAAAGTGCTTTACAGAGACCTGTGGATGCGACCTGTGCAAGTGCTCACTTCCACCAGTAGCTTGTACATCCTGTAATGTATTTCTCTAAGGACTGACTGCACCTGTGGCCATGAGTGCTGTAAATGTACAGCTGGACTCACAGTGGGCTCCTGTGCTGTTTTTGACAGATAGGGAGGTTAAAAATTAATTTGATTTGCATATCACCTGATAATATATCTCGTATTGCAGGATTTCATTATGTTCAAGGCCAAAATACAAATTTTTTTAGGTGGAAAAATAATTCCTTGCCCACAGAGCTAATGATCATTTCAGTGTCTGCTACTTTAAACTTCTGGGAATAGATACCATATGCTTCCAGGCAGAAGGAAGAGAAATGGAAAATTCTATATTTATGCTCATGTATAGTAAAGATTTTTCATATGGTCATTCTCTCCAGCTGCTGCTGGACCAAAGCCTGTTGCCACCCCTGCCAGACTGAGATTAACACTTGTAAAACAACACTCTTCACTCAGCTTTTTTGCAATTTATCTCATGCAATAAAACACAAAACTAGAGCCCATCTCCCCTTTTTCCTCCTCCTGTTCCAGAAGGAGTCAGTGGCAGTTACCTTCTTGCAATTTTCATCACCTCTTCTCTTTAAACAGTAGCAGAGGCAAATCATAATTCTTTGCCTGACCCTGTTCAAATTGGTCACCTCAACTATTCATCATCCATCTCCCTACAGGTGAATTGAAATTTAAACCCTACTGTTGCCTCTCTGCCCTCCTCTTTCAGCAAACCACCATCTTGTGAGCTGCCATGTGCACTTCCCAGTGGCTGTCCTAGAGACAGGCTGCTCTCACTAGATGCAGAGGACCTGCATGATTGATGGCAAAATTGGCAGCACTGTGTGTGTGCCCTGTTCCTTGACGATGCTTTGGGTAATGCTGGTATGTAGGGGGTCAGTCAGCAATTCCTCAGTTGTATCTGTGAGATGGTTTCCAAGGGGGATTGCATCTCCTTTGGTCTGCACCCATTAGACCTCTGTAAAGTACCATCCTTCTGGGTAGCTTATTGTGGATAGTGCCTTTAAACAAGTTCCTGCGGAGCACAAGAAGGTGGGAGCATGAAGCATCTGAACTACAGTTCCCAAAAGACATCACAATTCCACTGCTAGAGCAAAATTCTGCAGCTTGTAACAAAATATTTTATTATATGCATCCTTGCTGTAAACAGACCCTTTTCTATAGAGCAGAAAAAAGTCCAAACTGTCAGAGCTATCCTGAAACTCACTTTTCTAAAAATGGGGTCTTTGCAGCCATTAATTTGGAACACTCATAGTTTAAAAAGAAAGTTTATGGGGGTATGGTTAGGATTGAAATGAAGCTACAGTAAGGGAGGGAAGATACTACCAAATAATGTAAATGTGCCTGTAAAAATTTACTTTTAACTTTGGCTCTACTGGGATTTTACTCTTCTTCTGTCTTTGCTCTTTTCTAAGATATTTGCATTAATGCATAGTTGGGACATTTGTCATAAGAATTATTCCAATCCTCTTTTTTCCAACCTAAAGCTGGTTCAAGGAAAAAAAAATGGCCATCTAGTGCTTTTTATTAGAAATTGCTAACACAATAAACTCAGAGGTATATTCATTTTCATTGATGAAAATACATGATTTTTCTTCTTTCTTTCTTTCAGTTCTCTGTCCATTTGAAGGCTCTTCTTAGTGAGGGAAAACGTTGGAGATTTTTCCCCTATTCCTTAACTGGGCTAACATTTTCATACCCAGAATGATGCCTTCTCTCATCTAATGAGGAATGCACCTTTTATACCAATGGCCTTTCCTACAAAGGGAAAGGCTTTGGATATGTGTGGAGCACAGTAAGAAAAAAGCCCCAAGCCGGCGTAGTTCTGGCATGCACCATCCAGTTTACATCATATGTCCTCTCTTGTGGTGAGCTCTTTGACCTGATCTCCTAGAAATGAGAAAATGCAAGAATTTGAATGTGTCTGTGGCTAGTGCTTAAATCAGAGTCTGTCCTCAGCCACTGGAATTGCTACAGATTCAGCTCCTGAGTTCAGATATTTCATGTGCTTTCCTGACTGCCCTGTGTGCCAGTTTCCAAACCCAGCCACAGTAGAGTGGTGTTAGTAATATAGGTTACATTTGGGCTTGTCACATCTTTTCAGAGGGTGACTGTGGAGCAGAGCATGACTTTTAACAGAAAGCAGTCCTGGGCTGGTCCCCAAGTCCTCACCAGTCAATGGCAGTGTCTGTTTGCCCAGAGCATGGATGCTGGGACTTGTGTCCCCTATGTCCCTTTGTTCTCTGTCTCTCAGAGAACATAGTTTGTAGCCTCCAGCATTTTGACATGGAAAAATAAAAAAGAGTAAACATTTCCTGATGGGCTGAACTGGCTGGTTAGCAGTGTTTTCCTCCCAGTTCCTTCTGCAGTGTGTTTCCTGCTATGTTCCCTTAGGCTTTCCTGTCATCAGGATGGTGAACATCTTGCTGCTAGGTTTAAAAAGAGATCAGTTTTTCCCAATAGTATCTGGTAAAGTGTTCTGCATGACTGCTTTTAAATAACGCAGCAGCTCCTTACAGCTCCTTTGGACGTGGCTAGAGTCATCAGACTTTTTCTGTCATTCTGCCACTCTCCCCCACAGTGCAGGGCCTGAACCCAACTCCCAGCAGTGAGTGGAAACATTCTCCTTGGTAGCCTTTGGGTTAAGTCCAGAAAGTTTGCTGCCTTTCCCAGGCTTTACCCTAGGGCAGCTATTCTAACAAGCTCAACACCCTCCCAAAGTATTGCAGATCCCTGGTGCGTGTGTCTTTAAGTCTCACTTCCTTTTTCCTTTCTGTAAAAGTTTTGGAAAGTTAGACTAAAAACCCATAGCACAACCTTTTAAAATAGCAAACAAGTCTAATAGATATTAGCTCAAAGCTACTGTGTTACTAAGAACTAGAACTGCCTTTGCTAATGGTTCAGGTTGAATAAAAGATCAAAGAAAGAAGAAAACAAAAATACCCAACAAACTGGAATGTTTCTCTTTTACTTTTAATCCTTGGTATCAGTCCCACATCTGACTTCATTTAGATAGTGTTTCTTGCTTTGCTAAACTACATAAACAGTCTCAAGACAATATAATTAAGATAAAAATAGATAAAAATACAAGGCTTTGCTCATGAGATCAAGAAAGTCTTTAAAGATTGCATCGCCTTAAAGTTAAGTATATTGTCCTTAGATTCCCAGCCTGAATTTTTGGTGGCTGTGGGCAGGGCCAAGGAGCCAGAGTTTGGAGCAAAGGCATCAAATCGAAGGATGCAGGGGAGTGTGCTGTGCTGTCCTCAGCCAGATGTTATGCTGGGTGAGCCAGCATTGCCTCCATCTCCCTTAATGCAATTGCTTGTCTCTTGGGATGTCTGAAACATTGAACCACAGCAGTCTGGAACAAAACTTCTGCTGTAATTATGCCCTATCACAATTTTTAATCTTCAACGGTCCTTTTTTTTTTACTTTGTTTTAAGATCTGCATCCTGGTACTGAACACAACATGCTGAGAAGATGTGAACTCCCTGTCTTTGCTCCATTGTACTACCAAGCCTCAGTTCCCATGTTTGCTGGGTCCTAATCTCTGCAGGGAACTGTGCCCTAGATTCCTGTTACAGCTCCTGTGTGAGACAGGCATTGCTAAGCTGTGCTACCACCAGTGTTTCTGGTACCTTGGCTTGCATGCTCTACACTGTTTTTCACTGTGCTCTCCAGGTGTACCCACAGACTTGGCACAGATCACTCAAAGCACACCTCAGTACCAGTCAGGACTATATTTACTGCACGAAGACAGGAGATCTCATCACTTGCAGTGATGTGGTGGTAGGTCAGCGCTACAAGCTTGCAGATGCTTTGAGGCCCATGAAGATGCTCACTAATTAGACCCCTCCTCAGACTGTGGTGTTCACTGAGAAATGACTTGCTATTCAGTGCTATTGCACAGTTTAAATCCTGTTGTATTCTACTCTTAGATTACATATTCATACCTAAGCACAGAATATGCCTTAAGATTCCAGAAAAGACCATCTTCATAATCTCACCACCTGCAGTAGCTTTCGTACTTTTGGTATCTAATTAAAAGTAAGTGACAATGCAATTCAGTTTTAAATATGGCCATTACCTTAATAAATACTTGTCCCCACAACCACAGGACACAGAGACACCAATCTATGTAATTTTTTGTGGTTATTAGTAATTTCATTTAAACTGCAAGTTATTTAAACTATATATGAAAAAACTGTTGAACCTACAACTGTGCAAATATGTAAAGCCACCTAAGAGTTAAAGCCTGGGAGGCGAAATTCCTGTGGTCAACTCCCAGTAATTCACTGAAGATCTGATCATCCTGACTGCTTGTCTGTGCACTGTTGAAGGCCTGCAGGTTCAACTAGACAGGGAGTGGACACACTGGAAAGCTTGTGCCACACTAAAGTCTTACCTTCTCTTCATGTGTGAGAAGGTGTAGGTCTCAGTCCCATCCCAAATGTTGTGCTGGCTTTACAGAGGTAACAGCAGTAAAAGGTGACAACTCCTGCTGCTCTGTTTGTGTGAATGAAAGGAGCACATCTGGTTGGGGATAGATGAAGGAGCAGTTCCACCTTCTCAGTGTCTCTGTTCTGTTTTGCAAGGCTGGAGGTGGGAGGAAGAAGGGGGTGCCTAGGTAGTCCCTTTTCAGGGTTCCCAAGGCTCAGTTCTGCATTTTGCATTTTAGAAGACATTTACTGCTCACATGGATTAACAGTGAGACTTTTTTACAGTGCCTTTATGTAAACATTCAGTATCTTGCCTTCTCCCAGATCAGTTAAATCCTTTTATCCAACAATAGATGTGACATTCCCTGCTCTGACCTGACATTTTATTTATTCGAGAATGGCTGATGAATCTCCATGCAGCTCTCACACAGACTCTCAATTATCTTATGTTTGAGTAATGGCAATTCTTTTTTTTCCAACCTCCATGAAGCAATCCAATCACCCTCACCCAAGCAGCTGCAGCAGTAATTTTTGTCATCCATCACTTTTAAACATGCCCTTCAGTTTGTGTCTTGTCAGCAGCATCCCTTTCTTCACTTATTAAATATGAGGTACCTATCTTTGTTTTAAGGCCCTATTTCAACCTCTCCCATTCTTATCTCTGCTGTGAGATGTCAGCCTGCACTTGTATCAGCCCCTGAAGCCAACTGTCTGCTCATTGTATTTTCAATTGCTTTCTTGCTCTTGTTTGTGCTGCCTCACTTGCTTAGGTGTGATCTGCCGTAGACTGGCACAGTTAGGTTGTTTCCCTCACATTAGGCTGGCAGCACCAGCAGCATGGACCAAACTAGAGCAGAATGCACTGTGGCAGCTATTTGAGAGCAAGGGGATGGCTCCAAACCTTGGACACTGGGGGGGATTCAGGCCTATGGTCTTGCATAGGAAGCTGCAGTTCAGAGATGTTTGTAGGGGTAGCTTGTAGGAGTTGTGAACTGTTTGTTCCTTTTTCAAGGGTCAGCCTTTGTGGATCAAGTCTCTCTAGTTTACTATGATCTTGATGTAGAAAATGACAAGAGGTAGGCTGTGGGTGTGCCGAGACCACTGCCAAGCACCCTGACTAACGCTGCCTACTTACTTCCACCCTCATCTCAAGACTCACATTGAAGTGCTTTGGAGCACAGAGCAGATTTTCACCCTGTGTATGATAGCTCCTAGCACAGTAAGAGCCCTATGCATCTTCAGGGCCCTTACTTCTTTGGTAGCACATGTGAATGAGTCATCTTGTCCCAGGAGCAATTTTCTTAATTTTGGAAAATCCCATTTCAGGTGGATGACCTTAACAATTGTAGACCTTGTTCAAAAGGCAACTCTTCTGGATCTGTAAATGACCCCTCTGGAGCTGGGAATTATGCATTTCACAGTTACAAGTGACTGTGAGAGCTCTGAATGTTGTCAGCACATTTTGTTAAGGGACAGTGATGATGGCCAAGGAGCTAAATGTACCCAAGACTCTTTCTTTCTTTCTGTATGTTTTATACAAGAGTTGCTGTTACTGGTGATGGGAGTGAAGCCCAAATACATAGTACATCTATGCCATGTAGCCTATCCTTTCTGATTCCTTGCTCTTTGACAAGGGAGCTCTAAGGCTTCATGCCAGACACTATTTTGGAGGCCCTTTCTTGCTTGAAATGCAGCTATCATTTCTTTTATCCAAAACATTTGCCATCATCCCTTAGAAAACCAGATTATTTTGAGTTTTTTTGTGTTCCAGAGCTGCAGAGTCCCTAAACTTCTGCCAATGCTTTGTGCTAGGTTTGCAGCATCCATACAGAGCACTGGGTAATAGATTCAGTTGTTTCAATTAGTCAACCTGCTTACGTAGCTCTGTATTTAAAAAACCTGGATAAATGAAGCTGTAACTTCCTCCCTTTCCCATCATCAGCAGAGTAAACAGCCAAAGAAGAGCCACAGATAAAACACCACCTGTGAATCCTCCCAGGAAGGTCTGGGCAGCCCCAGATGTCTCTGAACCTACACTGCAGAAGGGCTTTCAGCCAGATCAGCTCCTGCACTGCTGGCTCTGTGGACTTAGGATAAACTGATAGGCCCCACATATACACCTTCATGGCAGAAGCAATACAGATCTTCATTGGAGCCATTGTGTTTGTGTCTGCCTGTGAAGCCACCAGAGGGAAGGTGCTTCGCTGACTGGCTTCAGGTTGAAAGAAGTCTTGTACCTTTGGCCCATGCTCTCAGGCCAGAGCTGGAGCAGAGCTGTACGTCCTGCTTTGTGTTACAGTGCCAGGTGTTCTCTGTCTTCCCCCCAGCCTGTTCCTGGGACCAGGTGGGTGACACCTCACCTTCACAATGCAATCAGTACTGGGTCTGAATAAACCTGGATGGTGAGGTATAAAGTGCAGGCCTGCCATCAGGAAAATAAATGTGCAGGTTTTCATCCTGGTGTCTTGGCCCTATCCTGTGCACAGCAGTTGGAGTTCAGCTTCCATGAATCAAACAGCCTGGCTTTCAGTGGTTTGTTGCCACTTTTTAGTCTATAAATTGTTGCATCCTAGTGTGGTAAAGTGATTTCTTCAATATATCTTGAAATGCTATAAAGCATATAGGAAATTCAGCATATAAAATGCAGAGACAAGTTCTGTTTAATTTTTGTTAGGAGAGAGCTGGAAGCAAGTTGACATTTATGAGCTGATTTCATAGGAGAGAGGAGTATAATGAAGAGTCTTGCTAGTTTGAACGTGATGATACACTTTAAAAGATCTTACTTCTAGCTGGTTGACATTCTTGTATAGTTTGGGGGGGGAGTTTAATGGTTTTTGCATGTTTGAAGGCTTCTGGTGTTTTTCTAGCTGTTAGTACTCTCTGGTAACTCAGGGATAAAGAGATCTTACACTTTACTGATCCAAAATACCAGGCAACTCACTGGTTGTAGCTTTCAAGTACCAGAAGCAGATTCTTTGTGAAATGGTGCGGTTCTGTAGCAGAAGTGGAGTTAAAGGCTCCAGAGGCACAAATGTAGAGGAGAACAAATATTTACCCTGTGTTGGACAGGAAGTGTGCTGGATTGAGATTTCTGCCCTTGCTGCTTTAGCCCGTTGTTAGCTAATAAAAGGGCGTGTTCTGGCTCCAGAGCAGTTAACACCACGCCAGTGGGAAGCCAGTGTTGAACAGACTTTGGATTTTTCTTTTTTTGTCCTGTCTTCCAGGATATGAGTTAAAAACTGTGCAAGACACACTGAGAACTGTATTGCACTGAGCAAAAATGAAAACTCCTGCACTGAATTTACTTGGCACTTCTTGCAAATGATGTGCTGCTGATTCATTGCCAGTGTCAAAAAGGATGAATTGGTTGCCAGAAGAGTTTATTTTCTCTATGCAGCAGTTCCTAGCTCCTCTGGACAAAGAGAGTCTTCAGTGGAGAGCTTCACACTACCAAGTGGGATCCAAGCTGGCTTATGCTGTCAGGCTTAGGGATGGAGCTCGTACTGCTGTAGTGTTGTTCTCATCCTGAGCTGCAGAGATGGGTTTTGGAAAGTGGCTAAAAAAAGTGCTGGGGCTATGCCCTGGGCTTGGTAAATGCAAGTAGACTTAAAATTTTCTGTTTCACCTTCAGTTCAGTCCTTATGCAGCCACAAGATGGTTCTTTGAGTGGATGCTGGTACTGCACAGTACAGTGTAATGATACCTCCCGATTTCAGGGCATAGCACTTGAGAAAATAGTGTGGGCTATATTTTATATTTCAGCTCAGAACTCAGCAGCTACAATTAAGTCAGAACAGGACATTAGCACTGGTGCTAGTGGTACTGAACTCCTTTTGTGGAGGTGGTGAAATTGTGCTGCAAGTGTCTGTAATGATTCCTTCTGAATATCCATTTAATTCCTTCAGCCTTTCAAAGAGGCCAACTCCATTGGAAAGCAAAGCTCTTCGTTGTGCAGCCTTCATCTCATTGAGCATCATACCTGTAATATTTTAGAGGTCAGCTGCTGATAATGTAACTTGTCAACACAAAACAAGCCCTGTGCCGTTGGAGACTGGGCTTGGAACATAAATACCAAAAGGGTTTTATCAAATGCCTTTCTTCTTTTCAAAATTGTAATGTGGCTTCAAATACAAAGCAACATGCAGTAAAGGTATTTCAGGTTAGAAGATGAGATTGGGGAGTATGGCAAATGGTTACTTTTCTCTTAATTCAGGTTCAAATAAAAGGCACTTTGGATGGCTCTCTGTACTTGTGGTGAGGTTTGTGTAGAGGATCTGCAATACCTAGAGCTCCCCTGAGGGGAGAGGACAACCATTCTTGAGTATTTTTGGGCATTCTAGCAGACATCCAAGCATACCAAGGAGTAATCCAAGAGGTGTAGTATACAGAAGTAGGGCTGTAGTAGGTCTGCGCTTCCTCTGTCACTATTAAAAACCAATAATATGGATGTGTATAAAGCTTCTGTCACTTGCAGCACATGGGCAGAGAAAATATTAAATGGGCCAGTTGTGTCTCATGAACAACCTTTTTAATGCCCAGCTTTCTTCAGTAGGGTTGTTGGTGTGATTTGTTTGTCCAGCCGTAGCCTTGCTTGTGCCAGGATCTAGGATCACGTTGTAATTACTGCCCAATTAAATGAGCACCTCCTTGTCAGCTTGTATCACAGACTTGTGCAGAAAAAGAAGCTGCAACCAAGCCTGTCAATTGAGTCTGTGTTGAGTGTGGGGAGGGTGTTAAGCAGCCACCCACGAGACCCCAGCACTTCTTCCAAGTGCTTTAAAATGTGAAAGGAGGATTCAGAGCAGTAGCATTAGGAAAGGGAAAAATCACATGAGACCCTGAGAGGTAGTGCTGGTAAATGAATTACTGCTGAATGAGGGGAAACTGGAACTGGATTGTTGAGCTTTATTTTTCATGGCCTCCCCAGCCAAATCCTTCCAGTTAGTAAGTTGATGATGGCCTAGTCTGTCTGTTCAAGTAAGGAGAGATGTATTTGTGGTAGCCATGGGCTAACATCCTCCTTAATTGATACAGTGTGTTCAGCTTCCAGACTACCAAGGTGGAAAGGATCCCATTGTGGGGCAGCCTGGACTGCTTTATTAGTAATCCTATTGCTTAAAAAAAGCTGTGTGTGCAGCAGTTTTTTGCCTGCTATAATAAACTATTATCTGTTATTAGATGATTGCATCAGTCCTTGTTCCAGATAATTTTATTTAAATAGAATTCCTTGCAGCATGGACTCGGCTGCAGAAGTTGTTGCAGGAATTAGCTGCTTTGTCCCAGCAGTCCTGTAAGGAATGCATGGCGTTGCAGTAAGCAGGAGCCATGCAGGGTTTGCATTCAGGCCAGGCAGGGAATGCAGCCTGGCTGTGCAGCCAGGAGCCCAGGTTACCTGCCAACTACATGACTAGCAGCACTTGCAGCTGGGTAAAGTGATTTTGTTTTTCAGCCGTGTATGAAGTATTGTTTGACCATCCTGCTTTCTTTTCTGGTGACTGGAAAGGGAGTCATTTCCCCTACAACACTAGGAGAAAGCCTGGGCTAGCACCTGTAGCTTTCATCCCACTCAAGACCTCCCTTTACAGAGCACATATGTAGACAGCATCAGACTATGCTACTAGGCTGAGACTTGTGTGCTAGCAGCTCCATCCCCTTCTTAACAGGAGCCAAACCTTTGTGGACAAATCTCAACAGCAGAGCTGTGTTGAAGTACTTGATTAAAATTCATCCCCCAGCATAAACACAAGGAATGAGGGTGCCTTGGTGGCTGTGAACACTGCTGCTCTTCGAGCAGGGTGGTGGTGGTGGTCTGGAGAGGCAGTGCTCCAGTGAATTCTTTTGCTTAAGCCAGACCTTTCTCCTGTCAAGGGGAAAAGAGGCAATGAGCACTGCTCTGGCTCAGTTACAGCTTCTCCAGGGCTGTTACACAAATACAGCAGTCTCTTGACTGTGTCAGAAAGTTTACATTCACCCATGGAAAGCGGGGCTGTGTGGAAGAGTGATTTAGCAAGGAGAGAAGTAAAGAGCATCTGGAAAGGTCAGATAAAGCTGGAATGTCACTGTCACAGCCACAAAGAGATGAAATTGACCATTTTTTTTTTTAATATCTGTCGTTTATGTGCCTGTGGTAACTTGGACATTTACACTGCTAAAATTGCTCAGCAGCTGAAGTGCCTTATGACTGCCTTGTTTCATCAAAGAGCTCTCTAGATCTGCTCCGAGTGGTATCATGGTGCTGCTGCTTTTGAGGCAGAAACATTCTTTAAACTTTAAAATGTTGACTTACTGTCCTACTTCCCTAGGTTTCAGAAATTCTGCCTGAGCCACTTTGGTACCAGAAAGGTACTCATATTAGAAAAAACAGTGTGGAGGGGAAAGGTTATTGGCTTTTAGGAGCAAAAGCAAATGTTGGGGAAGTGCAAAGCGTACCAGAAGGGTGCGTGTGTGTATGCACAGGGGGTATGGGTAGGTTTGCAGTTGACAGGGCTGAGAGATACCTGGAAGGACCTAGCTGAGGATGGTATCTCAGTAGAGTTTTGGTTGCAGGACTGTTTATCCCCTGGCTGTTGTTTTAACTAGCTTCTTGTGACTGGGAAAGGGAACACAGTGAGGAAGCAAGGATTTTCATGTTGTGTCAAGAAAAAGGGTGTGCATGACTGTTAAAATAGGTATGCAGGTAGGCTTGTAGAGGATATCCCAGCTGTAAATATGCTGGGGCAGCAGAACAGTTAATCATATTTGCTTGCTTTTAATAACATAATAATTTTTATTATCTGACAGGTTATATTGTGGTAAAATACCTATGTGCTATGGTTCGTGCAGGACCCAGCAGCCAAATAGCAAGAGCTGAACCTGATGTCAGGGATCTTGCTGATTAGGCTGGGATGTAAAAAGAAAAAAAAAACTAAAAACTACAAATCATAGCTAGATAGGAGCAGGGAGTACAGAGTGCAGTGATGAGAAATGCATCCGTGTACATGCAAACACATTTCATTAGATATCTTCCATAGTGAACAGTGAACAAGAGGCAGGCCTGCAGGGGTGTCCTGGCAATCTGTTGTGTCCAAAAATAAAATTACGAGTATAATATATGGAAAGATCCAAGGGCCAAGAAACACAGTTCTGTTTGCACCTCTTGTGCAGTTGCCACAGAAAATTTATGGTGTGAGGTTTCTGTGCTATTATTTACCAGTAAGTAGTTTTCCAGCTCTGAAACTTCCATAAGCCTCAAGATTAACAGGCTATTTGTTTTCTTGTCTTTGGGACAGGGAGCTAGAGCAGGGAGCAGGAGAATAATCTCCAGACTCCTGTGTCTGCAGACAGCAAGGAAGAACATCTGCTGTTTCTGAGCAGCTTCCTGCCTGGCAGTATATTTTTGCTCTCTGAACTGGGGTGCAAGTCACCCCCCCACAACAAATGCAGGTGGTTTTTTTGTGTTTTTTTCCTTGCCTGGCTGCTCCCAGGGCCAGGCCTGCACCAGAAAGGTGGCTGGCTGCTTTTGACAGCCCTTTCCACTTTTGAAAACTTGTTTGCTGGTGACAGGCAGCACAGTGGGGCTTAGCAGCTGCCCTGAGCCAGTTGCCACTGGTAGCTGTGACTCAGGGTGTGGCGAGGAGCGGCTGTGTTGCCCAGAAGGTGGCTGGGGTGAGTGGGTTTCCTTTTCAGTAGGTTTCCTAGAATCACAAAAAGGATCCTGTGCAGATGCATGAAGCCAATTCAGTAAAAATGGCTCTACACAAGACTGCCAGAGTTGGAAGACTCAGTGGACAGTGAAAATTTCAGCTCTTCTTTCCCTCTGCTTTTCTGATGCGTTTCGCCAGGCTTCTCCTATCTGTCAGATCTCTTTCCAGTTTACTGCTTTGACGTAAGAAGATATTTTACCCCTCTGCAGTATGTACAGTAAATGCAACATAAAGCTGTTTTCTGATGTTTATGTTTTGATAGATATTGCTGTGGGCTGATCTGTGGTGAATGCAGTTTGTGAGTCCCACTGCAGTTATTTAAAACATTCATAATCCTGCTTTCTTGTAAAATAGCCTAATGCATCCACTGTGGGATACTGGTTGTTGCTGTTCACATATCCTATTGTGCTGCTTATAGTATTATGCTTGTTGGAGTTCATTTAGGACCTAAAGATGCCTTGAGGAAATGTTTGCACGTCTGGGAATTGGCTTATGGAAACTGTGTGTGCTCTATTTACTCTTCATGGCCTGTCTTCTTGAGAAGTCGAAATGTACATTCTGCCACTCATGGCTGATGGCAGTGTATTGCAGAATTGAGCCTGTCTGAGGCCATGATGAGGTGGAGATGATTCCAGTTGAGAAATTGGTGCTGTGCAGAGGGGTGCCCTGTAGAGCTCGGTTGGAATTATCAGTGATGTAAAGCAGAGATGTCTGATCTACTTTGGGCTGATGGAGAACAAAACTGAAATGACTTCAGAGAAGTCAGACAAGAAATAAAAGTGCAGCCTTGTGGCTTGTGAGTTAGATCTCAGGGTTCCTCCTCAAATCAACATGAATTTTGTAATGTCACTCAGGGCCAGACACTAGCTCAAGGTATTTTGCTTTGCTTTCCAGATATGAGAAGGAGATTCATGGGTATCGACAACCTTTCTGACATAACTTCCTCTCATACTTTGATATGTGATGATAATGTAGCATTTGAAAACATCTCTGCTCTCATTTGCCCTTTCTGGAAGAATGAAGTAGCCTGGCTGCAAAAGGGAGCCAAATAAATTAACCTCTCTTCTTGTAATACAGCTCAAGCAATAGAATGAAGCAAATAGCACCAAAAAGATGTACTTCAGGCCCTTTTCCAAATAAAACCACTCTTACTCAAAACAAAACCAAAATAACCCACCTCTTTTTTTTTTTTTTTTTTTTCTCATGGGATTAACAATAAAAAGCAATAAAAGGTGCTTAATTTCTTACTCTTTTTTCCAAGTTTCCAAATCTGGAAGGAAACCAGGCTATTTTGAAAAAAGAGATCCCAGACTTTCACAATACATGCATCCGTCCAAAGGGCCGTTGCCATAAAAGTATTTACAGCTGTGCTGTTATCCTGCTCCATTCCACAGTCCCAGTGGAGAACAAGGCCAGGGTTGCACCAGTGGAAGGCTTGGCAGCTGTTGAGCAATGCTTTTTCCAAGGGAAGATGTGTGGCAGACTACACTATTTGTGGTCTGGTGAGCTCAAACGAGAGCAGGTTAGTAGTGAAAGCCCAGCTTTAAGGCAACTAAGAACAATCCTGTTGCCATTTGGGGTAATCTTTCTTTTGAAATCCCATGCATGGTATAAGTAGTAGTGAAGCATTTCTAAATTTTTGGCATGCTGTGCTTCAGTATTAAATGAGTCCTTCCTTCTGTGGTTCCCCAACAGCTTAAAATGGCATGGCTGCTGTGGTCCACTCCACCCTCCTGCTTGGTCCTTGTGTCCAATTTTCTTTTGTAGAAGCTTGTTAGATTCTGCTGAACTGCTCCATGCACTACTGAGCAGACCAGTCTCAAGAAAGTAAACTATTTTCTTTGCTGGGTCAGTGAGTTGAATTGACTCTAGGGCCACATCTGGGAGAGGGAGGAAAGACTCCCTGTGGTAGCACTGCGCTTTTGGATACACTCATTTTTGAGTAACGTCCCCCTTCTATTTAGAGAGTGATAGAGGGGTTATCGGGTTGTACAAAGGAAAAAGGGTTTGCTTGGTCTGCTATTCAAACACTGTGAAACACACGCATTAGCACTTGAACAAACTTGTCCTCCTGGTTGCTACCATTTACTCTTCAAACAGTAGTTGTGTGTCAAACATCTTCTGCATGTTCAGATGAGATTCAACTCTTTAATTCATCTGTTTAAGCATGCAGAGATGTCTGAGATGTTTTATATTTGCTGCTTGTGTTTTGACCATCAAACTCTTCTCTTTCAGACCAGTTCACATGGTACTCTTTTGAGATAACTCCTTCTGTCACATCTCTTGGAAGAGGTGGTCTCTCCCCTGTCAGTGCCCCACATGCCCATTGTTCAGAGCATGGGCTTACAGATGGCAACCTCAAAAAAGGTGTTGTCATCTGTTGTGGTGAAATTAATTTCTCTCACATGAGAGATACTTTTATCTTGACTAGTTGAGGTCAGAAGATGCTTTCAAAAGAGCTTTGCATAGCCTGCATAGTACTGACTGTGTTGTAGTTTAGGCCTCGGTCTGTCCTGTACTTCAGACTTGTATTATTATTCCAGAGGTGGTGCATGGTATCACTAATTACAGAGTGGCTGTGATTGTGTTTTTGAGATGGCTGCAATGATGCTTCTGCCAGAGGCTCTCAAGTAGTGGGAGTCTGGGGCTGTGCTAGGCATATTGTCACTGTCACCTGTATCCTTTCTAGGACCTGCACTTCTGCCAAGATGGGTGATATTATCCTTAACTCCTCCATGTGATGGGGGAGGAAAGGTGGGACCATGGTGGGAAAGAGAGGTCTGCTAAGCAATTGGTCAGTGAGAATGGAGACAGCAGGACAGACCTTACTTGGATGTGATTTATGTGGCTGAGGAGCTCAGCATGCTGTCCTTCTGTGTCTAAGGGCTGCTAGGGGTGGAATAGACCATAGGCAGCTGAAGAATGGTTCTTTTTTTCTCTCAAGCACCTCTCTAGAGACAAGATCATCTGGAATGCTGTTCTCCTTTGTATTAATATGTGTTATCTAATACCACTAGAAGTCCTTAGCAATCTGAGCACTTAGTATGCTTTAAAATCATTTTCAAGGTATTCTAAGCCAAACAGAAAATGAGAAGCCTCTCCAGAACATCAGATGTGCTGGAGCTGTAAATTTACTGTCTCAGATTCCCTCTGCTACAGAAACATCCTGCAACTTCTTTGGGTATTTAGAGGTGCAAATGCTTGTGCTCCACCAGGACTTCAGTGGACACATAACCTAATGAGAATTTGTCATGGTACTTAGCAGCACTGATTTGGTTGGGAACTGTTGTTTGGTTTGTGGGAAGATTACTGACTGCTTTTTTATTTTTTTCTTTCCCTTCCTGTGTTTTAGACGTTTACAGCGTGGTGTAATTCTCACCTCCGCAAGGCTGGGACACAGATTGAGAACATAGAGGAAGATTTCAGGGATGGTCTTAAACTCATGTTACTTCTGGAAGTCATTTCAGGTGAGAGAGTGTGTGGTGCTGCCCGTGCAGGAGACTGACTGCAAGGGCTGTAATGCTGCAGTTTCTGCTGGAATGTAAGAACAGCTGCTTCCTGATTCAGAGCAAGTTTCTCCCTAACAAATATGTGTCTCCAGCAGTGACCATTTTGAAATGTATTCCAAAGCTCATGGCCTGTGCAGGCTGCCTATTGCATTCCTGCTCCAGCTTCTTGGCTTTTCTCTGCCTGTCAGGAATGCACAGCCTCCTGTGAAGATCCAGGCAGTGGCTCTTACTGCTTGGCAGGGCTGATGAAGCAGCTCTGGGAAGTGTGGGAATGCTGCACTGGGAAATCATACCAAAGCCACATGGCAGTGGGAGTATGATAGAAGTTACCGGACGAAGGGAGTCAAACCAGTAAATCTTCTGTGTCATTCAGTTTCAGCCATGACTGAAGTTTTTCCATTCTAGTTCATTCTGAGCTCAATGTTCAAACCCTCATGGGGAAAAAAAAAATCCCAAAGAAAAGCAAAATCCCAAAATAGTCTGAAATAAAAGCAGTGGCATGAACAAGTTAGGTCAAGTTAGATTTGTTTTTTCTTTGTGTCACAAATGTCCCACTACTAGACAGGTATCTCCCAGGGATTATTTCATATAAGCAGTAATCCCTTTTGATGTGTTCAGGAAATAAATACCTTAGTAAAGTGTTGTGGGAGGGACTGAAAGAGGGCAAGACTGTATTTATCAAACTGGGGTTGTTCATCCCCAGCTCACAGACTGTTTTTTGATGGCTTTTGAGCCAGTTACAGCAACCCAGTGACTTGAATTCCTGACCTTGGTATGTTTTCCAATAAAATGGCCATGACAGTAGTATTCAGACTGCTTTTCTTATGTCCCTTTTCTTCCCTTACACCATTTTATGGAAAGATTCTGTCAGTTTATCATCAGTGTTTTTCAAGAAGTTATGAATATAGAATGAAATCTCAGGGGGTTTCCCATGCTGGTGGTTCGGAGCGATCTGAGTTGGAAACAGAATCAGAATTTTGCAGTGTGCACATTGTTTCTGCAGTGCCTGGAAGAAATGAGGTAGCAGAGTCCTGTTAGTGTATTTTCCCTATTTATGTTCCCTTAGAGAGACAGGTCTGCAGCCTGGACACTGAGGCAGATGGGCCTTGATGGCTTAGCTTCTAATAGTTGGACTGGAAGACAGGGGAGAGAAGGATGTGTAGGAGAAGGCAGACGAGGCTTGGTGCTAAAGCAGGGGATCTTGTATCTCATGCTGCTTAATTTCCTTGCATCATCTCCTGCTCTTTCTCTGTTGCTGTCCCTTTGGTGGCCTGCTGGCAGGGCCTGTCAGATCCACCTCTGTTTGGGAAGAATCTAGCAGCTTCCAAGTGCAGTGGGGTGGGCGTGGCACATCCCTGTCCCAGTGAGAGCAGCTCTGTGCCTGCAGCCTGCTGCTGCATGGCCACTGCGCAAAGGCCTGCGGGGCAGCTGGGGGCTGCATCCCACCACAGACCACGGTCCTTCACACACTTGAGACTGAGCATCCTTTCCCTAGAGGCAGCAGAAGCTATGCAGCTCTCCTAAGCCCAGTGGCAAAAAAAGAGAAACATAGCACATTTTTTCCTCATTTCACTTCCATCATTGTGGTTCCCTTATCCACTGTGAGCCCCACTGCTCATACAGAGCCTCCTTCCAGCTGCCAGCTCCTCTAGCAACCCCTTAGGTCTGTAGCTGGGGAAGCAGCAGCTCATGCAGGGAGCAGTGTGTGAGGGTCAGGAGTCTCCTGATGTTTGGCAAGGGCTCACCTGTATGTTTTTGCCATGACTCCCACTCATCATCTGCCAAAATGGTGAATCTCTGGATGGCTGTTAGCCCTCCAGTTTCAGCTTCTGGCCTTTCCTTTCAGCTCTTGGCTCGCACTTTCCTCTTCATGTATTTTGAGGGACTGCAGAGCTGCTGATGGGAATTTGGCAGGGTTACTCTGTGGCAGGCTGATCTCCTCTAACCCAGTGTATAAGAGCTTTCAGCCATGAGAGTGCTGGGTCAGCTTGGCTGAGAGCCATGTTGAGCTGAGTGCCCTCCCCACCTGGCTGGGATGTGTGGGAATGAGGGAGCACTATCTCCCTCTGCCTCTACTGCAGGGTGGCTGTGCCACTCTGCCATGGCAGGAAGGATAGAACCTTCAGGGAAGGTTCTGGAGACCCTATTGTGGAAGTGGGACTGCCACTGAAAACCTGTTTCAGGGAGGGAGACCCTCACATGTGTCCTTGGAAACACATTGCTGCCAGGCAGCTGAGGCAGGTAGGAAGCAGTTTTGCCATCCAGTGCAGTTTCCCAGAGTATGGAAAGCAATGATGGTCTGCTTCAGTTTTACCCAGCGTGAGACCTTCTGGAGGTGAGCTGTGCTGCTGACAGGTCCCCTTTCAGCCCCACAAGAGCCCCTTGGTTCCCTGTACAGTAGGGGAAGTTCCATGGACTGTCCTGGGGCTTCCTCATTGCAGGTCCTCTCTGGTTGGTCTCTGTGGTTGGAAGTAACAACTGCAGCCCCCCTTAGAAACTGCCCCAAAAGATACACTTTCATTTTTTACCACATGTGTTTCCTTCCCCTGACAAAGCTATTTTAAAAATAGTACTAAAAGACTGTAAAAGGCCAAACTTACATTTAGTACTTTCAAGATAAAGTTGTAAGGTGTTTTTTTTTCCCTTCAAACAGACAGAGTCACTAATTGAAATTTTTCATAAACAAATTTGCAGTGAGCAACTTCTATGCCAACACATCCTTGCATTGTTTGGCTTTTAAAGCACAGCCTTGGGCTACCTCATGAGAATCAGAGAACAAAAATGAGTAGTGGACCATTTTCATTTTGTCAGCTAGAAGTACTGAGAAATAAAGCCAATGATGCCAGTAGCTCAAAGTAGAACATATTTCTAGCAGGCTTCCTTTTAACAGTCCACATCATTAATAATGTGTGGCATGCAACCAGATGATCCTTTTTTCTAGAAATCTAAATCTGTAATGAAGTCCATTGGGTTTTGAAAGCTAAAAGGTTCACAGAGAAAGGATTTGAATCTGGGAGAGGTTTGCAGTCACCATCACTCGAGGATGTCACAGCTGGCAGGGGAGCAGTCCTGCTGTCCCCAGCCCCAGGGAGAGCAGTTCAATGCTCTCCACTGCACTGGCACCACACACACGGCCACGAGGTGAATTGGATCAGCTTGCTGTTCCAGCTGAAACCTAATCGCTTCTCTTTATTTTTTTTTTGCAAGGCTAGTTTACAGTCACACTGAACTGAAGGAAATGGCTGGGGTTTAGCTGGCTCGACCCATTTGTTGACATTTGGCTGCATAAGACTGCTTAAGTCTGTTGTAAAATTACACGTAAAAATGTCGTCGTGAAGCTGTCGCAAATAACTGTCACAAAAAATGCTTCAACTTTTCTGTAGAATGACTAGCATTATCCAAGTGGAAAAATAAAGCAGGGGTACTGTGACATGTGCTTGAGGTTCCATTAAAGCAAAAGAGTTGGGTTTTTTTAAAATCGTAGGAAGGAGATAGTATCATAAAATACATCTTTTTACTTAAATTGTCAGACATCAGTGTTTCGTTTTAAAAATGAATCTGGTTTTATCCTTTAGTGTGAGAGGTAATGAAACCAGTTTACAGTAACCACTTAAATGCTTTTAAAGCATTGTAATTTCCAGACTTTTTTCCTTTGAAGAGCATGGTTATGGAGATAGTATTCTCTTCTCTGTTTCAGCTTTTCCTTGCACCTGTTTTAGGAAACAAGTCAAGTACTTTTCTTGCTCACACTTAAACATCAAATAAAGGGTTTGAGTCAGCTTACATTGACTTAAAAATTCAGTTCAAGATATAGCAGGAGACTTTTGGAACTGAATAGGTCAAGTGACTTGCCTAGACTTGCCCATTTGATCTCCTTTTAATTATAATTTTTTTAAGTACAAAACCAGCTTGGATTTTCTTTAGATTGTTTTTGTATTCTGGAGCTTGTGATCTGGAAGCGGATGTTTACTTCTAATATTGTCTCATATACCGGTGGTTCCTGAAATCCGGTCTAATTCTATTTCTATTTGAGGTTTCTTTGAAAAGTCCACCTGTCCAAGCTTTATTGAAAAGTCCACCTGTCCAAGCTTTAATTTGCTTACTCTGAGTGTTTGGGTTATTGTTAGCAAAAGTAGACTGTGATTGTAGTTACAAGCAGCCTATCAAGGAGGACATGACTGCACTCAATGCACCTCTTTCAAATAAATAAAGTTGGAAAGTGCTTTTCCAACTCTACCAGCTTTGTTGCAGTCAGGAGCTGGGCGTTATCCTAAGACTGATTTCTATCAGAGATTAACCTGTTCTTACCTCAGGGCTACGCTGCTTCCTTCTTTGTGCCTCAGTATAAACATTTAAAATGTACTTGTGTAAAAGACCTGGTATAGAGCTAGAAATACATCAAACTTAATGGAAAGGAGTTCATGTGACAGTCCTTGCAGTTATAAAGCCACTTTGCCAAAGAAGTAATTTTATTTCCTGCTACAGGCAGTTTTGGCCATTCAGTGGCGAGACTAGAGAGGTAGGAGGTCTGAATCTTGGCTGGGGGAAAGAAAAGGCAAGGTACAAGATCACCCTCATATTTGACTGTAGTAGTTCCAAGGAGAGATTTGCTTTTTAAGTAGGGTGTTGCTAATGCTGAAGGAGAGCTCTTCACCTGTCTTTGTCAGGGAGGGGAGTTTGTGCTCTTTCCAGGCCTTGTTATCTGTGGCTGGAGGAGATTGGTTCTCCTGCCTAGCTCGGGGTGGGGGGGCGTGGGGGGGGTTTTAACAGATTTTTTCACCTCTGACGCAAACCTACTCTGAAAAGGACAGGTTCTCTGTTACCAACTTACCTGTGATGCATCAAAAAGTTACTTTTCTGTCTGATTGTTTCTGGAGGTGCTTAAACAGTGAGTGTGTCTGTCCTGAAGAGAGGCGGGGAGGTCTACTCTCTGCCAGGCTGAGCAGTGGGAGCCACACCACAGGAAACATGCAGCAGGGAAGAACAGGTTCAGAATTGTTTTCTAATACTTTTATTTTTTTTCCTCTTTTCTTATTAGGTGAACGTCTGGCTAAGCCTGAAAGAGGCAAAATGCGAGTGCACAAAATATCCAATGTGAACAAGGCCTTGGATTTCATTGCCAGCAAAGGAGTCAAGCTAGTATCCATTGGAGCAGAAGGTAAAGGAACCATCTGATTTTTCTGAGCCCAAGCTGTGCTTAGCCCTTGCCTTTCTTTCATAGCGGCATGTCATTTCCCTTTACACCTACCAAGCCCTACTGTGTTCTTGTAGAATAAACAATTGAGTTAAAAATGGCATATAGTAGGCCTTTACCTTGGATTTAAATCCTGTCTTCACACCAGGCTACCAAACCTGATTTCCATTTGGGATGATTGGTCAGGTCATCGTGGCTTTTCTGTGGGTTCTCATGAGTTAAGGAAAACTGAGCAATGGCAGAAACAAATTAATTGAGATATTTCTTTCTCAAATGAAGAAAACCAAATTGAAGCATAGCAGCTATTGGTATTTAGCTTGTTTCAGAGCTGCTGGACAGGATCCATTGCTGGAGGACGTTGCATGGGTTAAAGCCAAGTGCAGTCCCCAACACAGGACAAGGACTCCAGAGGCTCCAATTTTCAGGGCTTCCAGGCTTCTGCTGGTGCACCCTACATAGCTGGATGCTCTGGCTGGAAGCCTTGTATCACTGTGTAGGGACCAGCAGTGTGGGCAGCATCTGGGATACCCTCAAGAACTTTCAGATCATGCAGAAAGCAGGCAGCTGTGTAGGATTTTTGTCTTTTTAGCAGAGGTGATGGGTATTTTACAGATATGTCACCCAAGTCCCAGAAGGTCTTACAAGTTTTCATGACACTTGTTTTTCTCTGTTCTGGATCTGTTTGTCCTTCCTATGGATTCAGATTGTCACTGTTACTGTGGAGACATTCTACTTCTGAGATATTTCTAGGTTTGTCTTCACAGTGACCATGGAAAATGAGGGAGGTTTGTTATCTCCACCTTGCAGATGGAAATACTTGGTTTCTCTAGGGAAACTCATGACACAGCCAGGAAATGAGTCCATGATACAGTTCTGGATGAGTATTCCTTCTTTGGGAGAGTCCTGGGCCTGCAGGGCTGAGCTCTGTCTATTCTCAGCTCATGAGGTCACTGCAGTGTTGGTATGCTGTCCGAAATTCTCAATTTTCAAGCATTCTCTTGGGGCATCTTCAACACCTGTACCCATCCTATGGCTCGTTTGTTCCATGTCAGATCAGGCAGATTACCCTCAGCCACTGCAGGTGCTTATGTTTGCCTTACCAAAACCTTTACCTCAACATACTGCTTAAACTTCATGGAGACTTTGGAATAATTTAGAACTAATGTCAGGGACATTGCAGATGCCTCTTCCCTGTGTTTGGTACTGAAGAGGAAAATGCAAGAGGTCAATGGCTGAATGATATAGATATTTTGCGTGCAAAACCATTCTTCAAATTTCTCAGCTTTTTCAGCAGTAGCAACCTGAGGCTGTTGTTGGCTGTGAGTACTGTTTATGGAGCACAAAAATGTATCTAAGGTCATTTTGTGCCCTTACAAAAAGATTCATGCATCCAGTGCCTGCTACAACAGTTCATATCTGTATAGGATCCTTTTCAGACTAGAGAACTGGAAGCTGGAACTGGACCCAGAGATGATCTGCCTTACAATAGCTCCTGTTTTCCAGAGTATGTGTAAACCCTATCTTCCTTTCTTCCTAAATTCCCCTTTTTTTCCTTCTGATTCTGTTCTCCCTGGCAATAATTTCTTTATCTGAGGGATTTCTTTTTTTTATCTCTGTTCCTGAGTCAGCTGAGACTGCATCTCGCAGCACTTAGAAATCATTTGCAAGTCAAATGATCTGTGACCGAAGATCACCAGGGCCCACTTACTCAGTATGGACTGATAGCAGTTACTCTGTTCAGAAATAGGCTGTGAAGTGCCATTTTGTGACAGAAGTATGATCCCTGTCAATCTGAATAGCGATCTGGAGCTCCCCTGCCAAATGTTTCCTGCCTTTCCTTTGTCCTGGTGCCTGTGCAGCTACATGGACAATACCTGTGGCTTTCTTTAAACTACCAAAGGTGGCGTGGCACTGCAGTTCAGTCTAAGGTTAGCTTGGATTTTTATACAGAGTGCTTGGGCCTGTGCTGTGATGCCAGCTCAGGCCATGTAAGTGTGGTCACAGCATGGACTTGCCCATCCCAGTGCCTGCCCATGCACACAGAGTGATCCCAGGCCACTCTGCTTGTCACCAAGCAACATAACCTGCTGCAAGGACTTCTGCCCAGCCTTGCAGGTGCTTGGTGGGCACTAAACTGCACATCAGCTATAAAAACGGACTTTTACTTTGGACAGAACAGCAGTTTATTCTGTCCGTGAAAGGGATTATGAACCTTTCTGAAGCATGAATTTTAGGGACTTGATTTGAGACTTTTTAAAGACATAATGCAGCAGCATGGCAGAAGGTCAAAACCAATGACTTGGTTATAATTCTGCACCAAGAAAATGAGCTATAGATGCCTGGGTCAGGTTGGACTCGTGTAGAAAGTTTTCTAGGGAGCTTTTCTCCCAGAGAAGAAAACCACCGTGGAGCTGCAGTGTGGTGGTACTGGCTGAGGGAGCACACTCCTTACCTCAGGGGCTTGTTCCATCTCTGGGTGTCTGCTGGGCAGCAAGCTTTGAAGGGTCTGCAGTCCAGCTGTAGTTCTCTGTACATATTGGCATCAATGTCATGTTTTTTTGGGGGGTTTGGTTTTGTTTTAATCTAAACATTTTGTTAGCTGGAGTCCATAGAATCAAAAGTATGTTGTAGCATACACCAGATCGGTGTAAATCTGGATCAAGGAAGACTCTAGCCAAATGGTTTTCATCTGCTTTTAAATCTCACTGTCATCTGACACCTCAGGAGCCTTCTTTTGCTGTAAGGGATTCCATAATCATGTCAAATGCTCCTGGGATTTAACAGACTGAATAGGTCAAGTATGTCACCCTAAGACTGATTTATTTTTACCTTAAATCTGCATAGAAGGTTTCTGCTTTCTTCAACATATCTTGCTTACTTCAACATACAGATAACTTTGGATGAACTGACCCCTATTCTCACCTGCACAAGTAAAAGGAGAAATAAAGTTTAGAGATTTCAATGATTGCATCTGAGTAAAACACCTACTGAAGGACCAGACAGTGCAAGCTTACATTTATTTCACTATGAAAAGAGAGGGAAAATAGGGTCTCCCTATGTCTGTGAGTGAAGCATAGCATTTTATTTGTCCCTATGTCCTGTCCACTCTGTTACAGACTTGAGAGTTACACCCTCACTAAAAATGCCATCTATCCATCCTAAATCTGATGGGCCTGTCAGGAGCAACATGCTTTCAGAAGACAGGGGTGTGGATAGTTGTCCTGCTGTATTTGGCTTTTGTTTGACAAACAAAATGCAGAGCAGCCTTTATGTTGTCACCATTGTTGTTCTATGTCTCCAATTCCCAGATCATGCTATCCTGCCAGTTGTTCATGCCCTGCAACTTCTTCTCGCTATGGGGTAACCAAAGGCTGTACTCTGATGGGCAGCTCAGAAGGATCTAGGAAGGCATAACAGTTTCTGCTTCTAACTATCCATGGCAGGAAAAGAAGCTTAATAATTTTTGCATTTTTCAAAATAAGTTCATGCATTTAAAAGAGGTGGTGGCATTTCAAAAGGCACGTCTCTGTGGCCAGCCAGTTCTGTAGTTTTGCATACTTGTTACTTGGTACGATGATAGGAGCTGGATGGAAGCATATTCACTGGTGCAAAAAAATTCCTTCTAGTGGATGCAGATGCCTCACCAGTTTTAGCCAGCAACTGATCAACCCTCAAGTTGAATGTAAATCACATTGATAACATGTGCTTGCTGCTGCTGTTCCTTCAACAGCTGCTGGTGGTGAAGTGCACACAGTGCTTACAGAGACCCTGCCTAGAAAGAGCACTTGGAAAGCAGAGTCAGGCTTTTAGAAAATACTGTCTGATTACAAGCCTTTTAATACATGAAATGCTCTCACATTACTGAGTCTTCCTTATATCAGCAGGGAACAGGCATATTGTCTTTAATTAAACATTAGATTGTTCTAGCTTTGTAGTGTTGCATTCAACTTTTTAACAGTTCCTGTGGAGTTTCTTTTTCTTCATGCAAGAAAAGCAGAAAGCTTCATGCAAACCTGTTTTGCAACCATGTTTTTCACTTTTGTTTCTTGGCCTGTTCTACTACACTAGAAAGAGACTGGCAGCAGATGAAGGGTTGTGAATTCTGAAGAAAAACGAGGTTTGCAGCGGGGAATACTGGGATGGAAAACCAAGTGCCCGAGGGCCAAAGAGTATAGTCTTCTGATCAGACTGAGTGGCTTTGTAACCAGGTTTCCAGGAGCAGATTTTTAGCACTAGAAATGAAAAATGCTTGCCTGCTTCTAACAAATAATAACTATTTTGTCAATTCTGTTTCAAAGAGCAGGAAGAAAAAAAAGGACAGGACTGTGTGGCCTGTTAGATGTGTATCCTGGGATGGATCACTCACTAATCTCACTGACATCAGTATCTGCTTGGTAAATGGTGGTACTGTGTGAAGTCAAATGATGTGTAGAGATGAAGTGGTAGAAATATTCTGGATTTCCTCCATGGCACTGCTAAGGAATAATCAGATATGGGAACAGGGAGCACGTTTTCCTTTTTAGACGGGTAGTGCTGTGAAGAGGACTGGGAAAGAAGGGATGCTTCCACCTTAATTCCACCAGCTTGACTTTATAAAGCTGGAATTTGAGAGCGTGACCAGAACATAGTGCCGAGTTCTTATGCTATGTTAGCGACTTAATGCTAACAGTTTTATGTGAGTATCTGGACCTTTATTTCAAATTAAAATCCATGGAGCAGTAATATTAATTACCTGTTTCAGCTCACTGGTTGATTCATTGCTGTTCATGAAGCATTTTCAGCATTAAAGTATTGTCATCAGATTTTAATCAAGCCCATTAAACTTAAAAGCTCAATTTAGTTTCAGGTCTTAAATATATCCTAGAAGAGTCCTGCCAACTGTTCTGGGTTTTACAAGCACTGAGTTTTTTGCATTTTGAAAATCCCCATGAGTGTCTATCACGTGAACAAAACAAAGCTGAAAATACAGATGCTTTCTTGTATATTTTAGCTGCAGTATCTCAGGTATTTGTAAAAATAGTAAGGATTTTCCTTTAAGTTGATTGCAGTGCTTTATTGGAGGGGTGAAGAATGCAAAAAGTACAGAACTGAATACACTTGCCAACACATGACATTTTCTTGCATCAGCCACCAGACAACCCCCTGACCTCAAAATGTCTGTAAAAAATTAATTTGCGTGAAAACCATCAACAGACAAATACAGTTTTTTCATGCCAGCAAAAGTAACTGTAGCTTTTTTGTACTGAACTGAAAAGTTATTGGCTGTTTAATTCTGGGCAAACCGATGACCCGCTAAGAGATCTTAGTGTTCTCTGAAGTTTAGAAAGGAGCAGAGACAGAGTTTTACTGCAGTAAAACAAAGTAGCGTGTCTTGTTTTCTGGCTTTTGCATCTGTAAATCACTAATTCAGATGTTTGTCAAAGGACAGTAGAGCTTTTAATTCTGATTTACACTGAAAGTTGTGTGACGTGTATCTCTAAATCACAAGTTTTCAGGAATTTGGACACGATTTCTGAAAATCTGCTTTTGAGGTGTGTGCTACTGGTCGGTTGGTTTTGAGTACAACAAGGTTCACATTTTGAAATTCTTTTGTGAGAAGAAAAGCATTTTTTTTTAGTGGCTTAAAATGAAGGATTCAAATATTGTTACTTTTATGTCAGTATCCAGACAGGTGTTGGTTGCCTATACCGCAAATTGTACTTGCCCTTTAACACAATGTGTTCCTGCTGGGCAGCTTTATGAAAAAAGTGGCATGGAGGTGTCTACAGTGGTACAGAAATGGTTTCTGATAATCTTCTTGGAACTTGAATTATTCTACCTCTGAGCAGTAGGTTAATTCTAACCATTTTATTACTGAAAATACTCTTGTAACTTGTCATTTGTTTGTGAAAGTCATACAGGGACCTGTCAGAGAATGAGTGGGAGAAAGCAGCTCAGCTGGTTTCACTATCCAAAAATGTGAAGGCTGTAAATACTGTAACTGTGTATATATATCCATGGAATTTTTGTAGATGTTGAGGATCAGTACTTGAGACCCATCTGCTCACTGTTTGGACTGTTTGGCTCTAGTCCATACATGGTGGAAGCTTCTTTCTGGGCCAGCATTGCCCCAAGCACCTCTCCCCAGGACCTTGATCCTCCATCCTAAACAGATCGTACCTCACACACGCAAGCAGTTGCCTTGTAAAACCTCCAAGTTCTTGACCCTTGCTGATTTATATTGTGGAATCTAATGAGCAGGAAAGCACAGTCTGCTCACAGGCATGGTTTATGTTATGTTCTGCGCAGACTGGTCAGCATGAATCCTTGCTTCCTCTTCCAGCAGGATGCATGGACTTTGAGAAATGCTCTGTTGTGTCTTTTGGCAATTACATGACTGAAAAGTCCTATACAGGCAGTCTGTATTTAGGTTTGTTTGACATTAAAATGTTTATGGTGTATGGTTTTCTTGGTGGTATCTTGTTCACAGGACAAAACCAGCTGTCAGAGCCCATCTGCTCTGGGAATTGTCACTGGTCTTTCTGGTATATTTATGCTGGGGCAGTTATATAGGTAACTTGGAGTAGATAGGGGATAAGAGAAGGAAGGCTTTTCATTTTCTCAGTTTGGCTTATTTGACTTCTAAGTAATAGTAGTTATACCTGAGGAAGGTGCGTTTAGGCCCCTGTGGGGAATTACACTGATCTAAATTAGTGCTTATTCTCGATTTTTGGGATCATTTGTGTCTGTTTTGCTCTCAGTATTGTACTGCAAAAGAACCAGTCTGATTACTGGGTCATGTACTGTACCTATCAGCAGAGCATCTGGGAAGGCAGGGAAAAACAGTTTTGAGCAGGAATTCTGTTTCTCCTGTCTGCAAAAGGAAATGTTCCCCAGTACTCCTGTTTTGCAAGGATTTGCAGTTCCAACTTTATGTATTCTATTTCTTCTCTTTCTACCTTTTTTCCATAGAAATCGTGGATGGCAATGTTAAAATGACCCTTGGAATGATCTGGACCATCATCCTTCGCTTTGCCATTCAGGATATCTCAGTTGAAGGTAAATTTTAGTTCTTTCTTGCCACTCTTCAGTAATGGACAACTGGGATAACTAAATGGCTTTGCCACTTAAATGGCCCAAAATGTGCTCTTAAGTTAGTCACTGAAAGATCCTAGGGAGCTACACTTCTCAGCCTGCCCTGACATCTCATGAATGTTTATGGCCAAGCTCAAGCATACTGAGATGAGTTTTTCACATGCTTCTCTTACAAGAGATTTCAAAGGTAGCTCAGAAGGATGACTAAACCTGAAAATAAACTTAAGTATTGGAGTTTGATTCAGGGGCTGGCACTGAAAATTAACCTATTACTTAGGAGTCCTACGAGACTCTCTTATCCCAAAAAGCTATCTTCTTATTACTGAACCTCATTAAGAATATAATAATAACAAAACTACCCTAGTAAACTTTTCCAAACAAGAAATTCTCTGACAAGTGAAGTTAAATAAAGCACAGTTTAGTGCAGTCTCTATCAAAGAGGAATTGGTTTTCTAGTATATGCTCCAGAGACTCCTCTAAGAAAATGAGTTAATTGATGTTTTTTCATTCTTTCTCTAGAAACATCTGCTAAAGAAGGACTTTTGTTATGGTGTCAGAGGAAGACAGCTCCCTACAAAAATGTAAACATCCAGAACTTCCATATCAGGTGAGTTACAGGCAAAAACATAGCTTTACAATCTGTGTTATTTTCCTGTGTCTCGAGGGCTTGCCATGCTTACACTGTATGTTCAAGAATATTCCTGACAGACCTCCCAAGGCAGTGCATGTGCACATTACAGAATTGACTGTGTGGTCCAGAGAGATGCCTAGGAAACTGAAGGCAGAGGTTCTAAGAGGATCCAAGTACCTACATCCTAATTCCTCATTCAGGTTACAGTGACTGCTTTCATAAAGTTCGTCAGGGCATTGAGTCCTCCAAGAGCAGCATTTGTGGCATGGGCTAAGCAAGAGAGCTTTTGCTCTGTGAAAACTCAGAACACTTTGAACACTATGAAAAAAGGACTGCCTCCCAGCTTTTGTAGTATGGCAAAGCTGGGAAGGAATAAGGGGTTCTCTTGCTCTGCTTTTTGTATTTCCAAACTGGCAGATGTTCCAGTGAAGATTCTGCATAATAGTGGTTTTTTTTTTCAGCACATCTTGGAGCCTTGTATGAACTATAATGTAGAGCACTTCTAAGCTTAACTGCCATCCATGCTTGCCAATACTTCAATGGAGCTAGCTGGGGACATCTGCCTTTTCCCTGAGGAATGTACTTGTTCCTCCTTTATGGCTTATGTCTACACCCTTTTTCAACCTCAGACTCGCATGCTGCACAGGACATGCACAGAGAACTGCCAAAAACGAGGTGCCAACTCAATGGGCAACTCTTAATCACAATGGATTTTTGTAGGGGTTGAAAGGGATCTTTATTGCAGTCTCATGCACATACAGATATCCTCGTTCCCAGCACTTACAGAAGCACTGTTAGTTGGAAACTAAAGCAGAATTAGTTGTCTTACTGCCTTGGTGCCTTCCCTCATGCTCACTACTGTGTGTCTCCGTGGCTGAACAATGTTCATTGTTCTCTCTTGTGTTTCTCTTGTAGCTGGAAGGATGGCCTTGGTTTCTGTGCTTTAATTCATAGACACCGTCCAGAGCTCATCGACTACGGGAAGCTACGGAAGGTACAAATCCGTTTGTTAGACCAGATGCTTGGCACCTTAGAAGTACAGAGGGAAAAGAATTAGCTTGATAAACATAATTGGAGAACTTCAGCACAAGCTGGCAGTTGCAGGACTTGGGAGGGGAAGGAAGGAGGGATGAATCAGTACATTCAGTCTTCTTAGTGAAGCGTGAACTTAATGAGCTTCCTGCTTGACTTTCCTTGCTTTCAGACTGCCTTGTATGAGACACACGTGCCCCAATCCCAGCTGATGAGCAAAAGCTGGCAAACTCAGTAAGACCAAATGTGGGAATAGTTCTGTGTTAATGTCACAGACTAGTGAGTCAAATCAGGCTTAACATTTCTGTGGAGAGTTGGATAGAAACCAGTTATCTGGTGTTCAAAATGCAATAGCTGATTGAGGGGTCTGTGTGCCCTCACTGGACACTTGTCACATGCTTCCAGCTTAGCACATCTGCAGTGCTTCTGGGCTTCCCCTAGCGTGTAGGTATCAGATACTAAAAAAGCATTTGTCAGAAAACTCAATTTTACTTAAATACTTGTTCTGGTAGCACAATACCAAGCTGCTCCAGAGTTTACTTCCTGTGTGGTTTGGAGACAAGATTGCTGAATGGATGATGACAATAACCACTTGGTGGTTTATGCTGCTCCCAATGTCTTGACTCAGCAGTGCAATAGAAGATCAAACTGGGTTCTTATCCTACTGGCATTCCTGCAGTCTGCTGAGATCCAGTTTCACTGTATCTGTGCCCATGTCACCAAGAGCATTATTCACACGTCATTGCTGGGGCTAACACAAAAAGCTTGTCCATCAGGTCTCCTGCTGTGTGTGCTTGATATTAGCTAGGGAAATAAACATAGAAGCCCATCACCAACAGACCTGGGCTCTTGGATCACCATGCAAATGGACAAAATGTAAATGACCTAATCAAATCAGCTGCATCCCAGAGGCAGTGAACTGTACAATCCCTGATCTGCTTTTCAATAACTTTTTAGATCTTTACTGTCTTCCAGAGCAGTCAGTTTTTCTAATCAGTTTTAGTGTCTGGAGTTAGCACATGATGAATAAACAGTGAGGGGAGACTGTGCCTGTTTACATAAACAGCAGCAAGAAGAAAAGGAATTATTAGAGTAACATTTTCCATGCCTAATCTTGGGAAAATAACACAGCTAAGCAATGTGTGCCTAACAAACCCAGGCAGGTAAATGCTACGGTGCACTCTGTTATCAACAAGGCCCTAAGCCAAACCCAAGCAAAACCAGTGAGTTATTTGTTGATATTGACTGCAGGGTTTATAGGGTGAAAAATACGGTGATTGTTCTAGCCAAATTCAGTGTAAATGAGAGGGGACTTCACCTACTTGGAGTAAGGTTAAATGGAACCAGCATCTTTTGATCTTTGCTTGCTTTTGATCCCAGCCTTCATCTGGTTCTCTCAGTCCTCCTTAAGTCTTCTCACACTCTGTATCATTTTTATTGTTGTTCTGCCTCAGTTACTCTAAAGAGATGAGATTAAATGTATGTTAGAGAACTCTACAACAGCTGAAATCTTGAGCAAATAGCTGGGAGGAACTTAGAGTCTAGTTTTTAGCTCTGGCAGTTGATGTGTGCTGAAGGAAAGTTAAGCTTTTTTTTATGCTAGACATTTGAAACCATTTGTGGAATGTATAAACACAGAGGAGGCTGCAGAGAAGCAGCCATTACAGTGCATAGTAGATTAGAGATCCACCTCAAGTTCTCTTCCAGCTCTAGGGAGCAATTAGTGGCATCTCAGTTGTGTGTGCCTTTGGCAGTGCTGTGTGTGTTTCTGTGTATGCACATACACACAAATCTATGAAATAAAGAGGTGGAATCAGTCCAAGCTGCCCAGAGTTCTGTACTGTACTTCTTGTTTGGGCAGCATTCTTCTGCAGCTTGTGTTTTCTGCTCTTTCACAGAGGCTGTGTCTAAGCTACAGACCTGTATTGGCAGTGTATACTTACAACAGGTAGCCAGTTTAGTAGTTGCATGTCTTCCCAAAATTTAGCAACTTCTTTTGTCAGCACTGTTTTGTATTGAGTTTGTTCCTAGCTATTTTTCCTAGTCTAGCTGTATTAGTGGAACAAGCAGAGTTCTTCTCTGCACACATGCACTTCCTAGCTAAAGTTACTTGTATAGTCTAGGCCTCAAAACAACAGGTACAAGTCCAGCTTGGTGTTGGTGATTCCCTGACACCCCAGCTACTTGTTTAGAAAGTTTCTATTTAGTGCAGATCTGTCTGCTATTATTCAGCTCGTTGAAGATAAGGTCTTGGGATTCAGGTCATGGTCTGCAGGTGAGGGGTATGCAGAAGATGGGGTTTCCCTTCCTCCCTTTACCCTTGACTGCAGCTCAACTGTGAGCCACATCTGAGATACTTTTGTCAAGTACAGTGATTGACTGCTGGCTCTGACACCCCCTCATATACCACAATATGTATAGAACTGTGGTCTGTGTACTACTGTGTTACATGCAGATATTTCTGAAAATATGAGTTTTGTATTTCTTTCCTAGTGTCTTAAATTCTGGCAAATATAGTAAGTGCTTCCTCTCTCTCAGTTTTCCTTCCCCTCCATCTCCTTTCCTGATTGCTAGTTGATAGATGATGTTTTTTATGTTACATTGCAATAATTGCCATGGCAACCTTGTGTGCTGCAGGGACTTGGAAATAGCTGGAGGAAGAGAGGAGTCCCCGCATGAATTAAAGTTGTGGTGAAAGATGAAGAGCCATGTTAGTCTTTAGTCAGCAAAAGCAGAGAATGAGCCAGGTTGGCATCTGTCTAGGGCAGGTTTGCTGTCTGCCACACTAAAACAAAGTACCTCCTCCACGGTAAAGCTACAGATTTCCTTGTGGCTAGCCCATCTAGATCCTGGCAAGTTACTGTTCCTTTTCATGCCTCTGCCATTGCTATGTTCATGTAAATGGAACTGCAGCCAAGACACCTCCACAGCTTCATGTAGGTCACTGCTCTTCTGGGTGTGTGTTTCAGCTGTGGGAAGAGTCGGGGCACAGGTGACTTTTTTGTTTGATCTGCTGTTTGGGTCCCTAAAGTGTGCCTGCAGCTGTGGTGCTGCAATGCGAGGCTTGGAGCTGCCTGGCCAGTCTTTATTACATTGCCCCTTTTCATGGGTGTCAGCTGAAACAGGTGATTTGATATAATGGTTAGTTGGGCTACAGTGGGATGGAACTGAATGTGGTGGAGTTGAGAGGAATTTCATAGGGCTTGAGACCCTGTTGTAGTCTTGGAAAAGCCCTGGGAGAAACCCTGACTCATGCACAAAGAAGCATCATTTTTGGGATGAGCTGCTCCACTGTTCTTGAGGGGTGAAGTTTTTCCTACAGGGAACAGTCTTGCTCAAGAGTAGCCCTCTGCTCATCTCCAAGCTAATCTTGGACTTAGGTAGCTTGCTTTTCAGTAGTGCTGTCTGTAGTTTCATTCCCTAAGAAATACTGTGATCACACATCTTTCCTGCATTTGAAGTAGAAATCTGCTGGCTTTATCTAGGTGAGTCTCCACTTTCCCACATGTTAAAACTTCCAGCCCTTCCTTTGGGACTGCCTAAGCCCAGTAAGTTTTCCCATCAGGAAACCTCTCCCAGCTTTCAGCCAAAATTTTCTTTTTAACCTTAGGCAACAGTGCTCCTGGTGTTGTTACTTGCAAACTGATAGGAAAGCTATCTGCAGTAAGAGATTTGCTCCTCCCTTTCCTCCAGGAGAGGCTGGCAGATCTTCATGCAGCTTGTTCAGATGGGTCTATGCTAAGGAAGGGTTTGTGTTAATACTAAATGTTCTGTCAGGGTGTTACCAACCATGATGGTCACAAGTCAGCATGGGGTGAAATTTGCTACACAGTGGTGACATTTCTACAGAAATAGAAAATGGCACATGGGCTAAGGGGAAGACTGGCAAGGGAGCTGCCACTTGACATTTCTGGATGCTCTTGCACTTGAGTGAAAGGAAATCTTCCTAAATGAAGCTAGGGCTGTGTCTGCACTCAGTGAACAAAGTAGTTTATAGGCCAGCTAGTCTCACCTCCTCAGATAAGGCTTTTGGTTATGCTATGGCTTCCTAGAGGTTTTTCCACATCAGGCACAGAAGACAAGGAGGTTGAAATTGAAGTGATTCCTCTAATTTCATGGCATAGGATGGTTCCTTGTAGCTAAAGAATAGTAAAAATCCACTGCCTGCTCCACTGCTCAACTCTGAAGAGGTGGCTGTAGATATATCTGATGTAGTCACCATTGCAAGTGTATTATATAGGACTATAGGGAGATGACACTATGTCACACTGTATGTGACAGCTGCTGGCTTCATCACAGCATGCCTGTGCAACACTGCCTTGCTTAATATTGACTTGTTCCAGTGGGTTTAATACAGATCACTGTCTGGTTCAGTGGCCTTTGTGTGTGATTTACTTTGATAGGTGAAACATTGCAGTCTGATAGAGACATTCACCCTAAGGAATATATTGCTGATATACAAGCCTAATACATGCTTGGTTCCTAGGGAAATGCTGCAGGAAACTGCTTTTCAGAGCAGCTTGGTTTCCTAGTTCATGAACGCTGTAATCTGAGTGCTACATAATGACTAGTGCCATAAAGGAAGTTTTATTCATGCCCATACCCTGTCTGCCCAAGCCTGCCTAGCTTCATCTTTCCTGCTGGGTGGGTTCAAAGGAAACTGCCTGTTGATTAGAGTTCAGGCACTGCTTAGTCTTCCAAGTCAATGCAATAAGCAAAGGCACATGATTCAAATAAAAAATAAACAGAACATGGATGCTACTCTAGAAAAAAAGGTGAAATAATTTTACTACCTGTTTCCTGGTTTTTATGTGGGTGTCTGTGTGAGTGGCACAAATGACAATATGGAGAGTACCACTCCATCTTTCCTCCCTTCCAAAAGACACCAAACAAGATGGCTAAACACTAGCAGTTCATGCTAGTAGAAGCCATGTCTCAACAGTAGAAAGTGATAATGCATATCTCATTTCTCACCCATGAAGTGAATTGATCCTTCAGAATAATGAAGTATCATGGTTATACAGGAATATAGAAACAAGCTGGTAGGAGAATCTTACCCAGGTTGGCAAATGTCTTGTTGCTGATTATTATGTTTGAATGCTGGACACAGTTTTCAGAGAGTCTTTCATTTTCAATGACATTTGTATTTCATGTTTTCTTGTGTGGCTCTCTAAAATCTACAGAAAGTTTATATAGAGAGGAATAGAAATGTACTAAGGAAATTACAAGATGTGTGCAGAAGGAAAAGCCATACTCAAGGCAAAATGGGTACTTTTATATGTATTTATTTTGTAGAGATTTGTTGAAACATTTCTCTTCCTCCCACTCAACTGGTGTTCAACAAACTGTACACTAGCTAAGGACAGCACCCGTTGCAGATGTTGTTACTATTTTAGTGTTGCTTAGATGTTCTAACAGATACACAGCTCTGCAGTTCTTTAAAATCGAAGTTGCAAACCTCATATAAGCATGAGATGTAAATGGAAGGTGTGGTCTCATCATTTACTATTGGTATGATATGAAGCTAGTTTTACTTATAACTAGGTCCAAGACAAAATGCATTATTCCTTTTTTTTGCAAGTGCATAGACTATATGTTAACTGTCATACCAAGGGTCCCTAGGCTCTTCTTTCAAAGGAAGCTAATTATTTCATCCTGCTGCATGAGGCATCAAGCACAATTTTGTCTGGCAAGCACAGTTACCTGAACCAAACCAAGCTCTTCCTGAGAGAAATGCTGTGTACCTTGTTAAAAGTTGATGCTAATGCTCTTCCTCTGTTTCTTTCCCAGGATGATCCTCTCACTAATCTAAACACAGCTTTTGATGTGGCTGAGAAATATCTGGATATTCCAAAAATGCTGGATGCAGAAGGTAAAGTAGAATCCAACAGCTTTTAACTTGCTTTTTCTCAAGAAATGTTCCACTTCTTCTAGGTGGACTTCTTTTGTACAAGATTTCAGTAACCTCTGAATGTTCCCCACATGACTGTGCAGTAAATGTATAGGGGAAAAGTTAAAATGGAATAATGAGTCACATGTTCTGCTTCCCTCTTCCTTCTCTCTCCTTCAGTCTTTTAAGTCTAGCGTGGTGATCTTAGCTTGGGGTTGAAACACAAGGCAGAGATGAGTAACACCTGTCATCTGCTGACTGAAGTGTTCCCTTTCAATTATCAGGCCAAATACTGAGTTAGTGTATGGTGTAGGACTGTGTTCCTTTTGCTCCAGGGTTTTTTTGCTGTGGTCTTCCTGACATTGCTGGTATTCTTCCTTTTAAGGGCATGGTATTATTATTATTATTACTACTATTATTATTATTATAAACTGCCTTTTCTTGACTACTCAGAAGTGTTTGGCCTGAAGATCCTTCAGTGACTGGGTCTGGAGACCAAGGCAGAGTTCTGTGTTGTTCAGAGATGCTTTTGCTGCTGGTTATGACTGCGTCCCTGGGGCCACTGGGACAGCAAGGATTACTTTTCAGAGCCTTGTCAGGACCAGCTTGGCAATAGATTTTGAAGACTGTAACTCAGGAGTACAAACAACAGCCTGAAGTAGTTCACTGGTTGTTGGCTGTTTGCCTAAAGCCAGCTGGTTTCAATGGTAGAAGCTGTTTGCAGACTTGGGTTGGACAGGAGAAGCAGTTAAAGATTTTTGTTAAATGAAGGAGTGAGAGGAGCAAAGAGTAAAGGTGGGAATAGGACAGCCAAACCCAGTGAACCTATATTTCAGTAACTAGGATGATCATATTCCTAGGTAGTGTTTCCCATCCTCAGAGATGAGTTTTGCTTTCCCTGCATTCATCATGCTGAGGTTAAAAAAGACATCATGAGGTTTCCAGAGCAGATTCAAATGTTTCCTGCCATTCTGTAGGAAATAGAGACACCTCCAAAATAAGCCGATCTAGCTTCAGATCTCAGCAAAAGTAGCAGTGATGAAGAGGGCCCCTGGCAGGAGTTCTCATTGCTCTTTACTGATCTCTCTCCTCCCTCATGGAGTGGAGCTAATGTGCATTCCTCCACACGATTAATTCTGGTCTCTGGAGGTGTTGAGTTTCCCCTGAAACTAATGAAAGGGCCTCTTGAAATTCAAGCCATCATTGTGTTGAAATGGAGGAGGGAGGCATGGAAAAGAAGGGAGAAAGTCTTTCCAGAAGAACAGAACTGCATGGAGGAATTGCAGTACAATATGTGTATAAAAGTATCTCAGCCCGATGCCAGTTTGGGTTGATTCAATCCACCAATCACAGTAATGTTCTCAGGACAGGGAAGTGCTGTGACACTAGGCATGCTGACATGTGGCTGCCTTAGCCTGGCCAGACTCTGGAGGAAATTTGATGATGAGGGAGGGGAACCAGAAGGGTGATCCTGGGTTCTGACATGTGCACATCTTCTGGGGAGTGCTGGGAAGCCCTGTGGAATCGCTATGACACGCACACGCCGCAGCAGGCCTCCTGGACAGTTGTGGTTCTACCCTTCCTCTGCTTTCCTCCCATCAGTTGATTATGCTCTTAACGTGAGGTTTTTTTTGACAGACATTGTTGGAACTGCCCGTCCTGACGAGAAAGCCATCATGACCTATGTTTCTAGCTTCTACCACGCCTTCTCAGGAGCCCAGAAGGTATCGCAGGATCCCAAGCTCCCTCCACAGAGCACACCTGGTGCCGTTGCTAATGTCCAAACCTTTTTTTCTTTCTCTCTCTCCTCTCTAGCTACGGGCATCTTTATTATTATGTTCTTGGTAGAGTTGGCTGTTGGTTCAAAGTGGTGCCCCAGAAAAAATACACGGGGCAAGGGAGCCAGGAATTCCATTTCCCTGTAGTCAGCAGTACTTCCAGTGGCACTTAGGTATGCCACACTTTGGCACACATGCAAATATAAGGGCATGGGGGGCTCTGCCTTCTTCATTTGCCTTATGAACTGCTGTCCTGATGACCAAGAACCTGTACCTCTTGATCCTGGTAAATCTGGGCTAGGATGCTTGGTCTTACAAGAAGCAAAGACCACCACATAGATACAGGAAACTGCAGCCTTCCCCCATGGGGAATAATACAGATACCTATTCACTTTTTTGTTGTTGTTTTTTTTTTTCCAAAGATGGAGAAACAGAGCTGACTGAGGTTTTATGAAGGGTTTAATGAATGTCCAAAGCTTTATCTTTTTCCTTATGTATGCTCCAGGTTCTAGCACCCTTGCTTTAAGTTCTGAACCTGCTGCTTTCTCAAGTTGTGTCACAAATTCAGTCCCAGTTCACCTGGGACTTACAAAGCATGTCTAACAAGTACATCCATGGTGGTTTTGCAAACAGAGCATTGCTTATCATGACAGAGATGCCTGTTTTTGTTCATTTGTTTCCTTTTCTCCCCCCTCTTTTCTCATCCATGCTGGAAATCAGGCAGTTGAGTCCTCGCTACTTCTGGCTTAGCCATTTTCCTGTTGGTAATGGATTCACTTAAGGAAAACATTTTGTGGGTGAAACCTTGTACACATCTCTTGCCAAAACCAAGCAGCCTCCTGCACTTGAGTGCCTTAGGAACAGGCAGTGCGCGTTGCAGCAGAGCAGATCCTGTGTAGGAAGTGCACTGCGTGGGAAGGCTCTGATCTCCAGCTCCTCGGCGTACCAAGGGCCTCGAGCACAGGCATTCAGATCTCCAAACAACTTGTTTGCATCCTTGGGCCAGGCCCTCAGGCCACAGCTGTGAAGTGCAGAGCCCAGATCCTCATCTCAGGATCCCTCTGGATTGGAGGGTAGGGAGGGGTGCCGCTTTGAGCCACAAGCCAACACTGCTAGCCACCTTCTGATCCGAATTCCCAGCTCTCCGCATGGAAATCTGTTTGGCCTGTCCTGCAATGCATGATGGGAAGTTTTCTCCCCCTCTCTCACGCCACCCATGATTGTTTTGTTTTTTCCTATGTGCTGCTTCTTACTTTATCCTTTCAACCTCTTTTCCTTCTCTGCACAGATATTATAGGCACGCTAAGGCCGGATGAGAAGGCCATAATGACCTATGTCTCATGTTACTACCACGCCTTCTCAGGGGCGCAGAAGGTGAGACTTTACTGCTAACAACCCCTCCCCTCACCCTGCCCTGCCCACCTGTCCTCTCCAATGAGGAACGCCAGACCCCGTCCGCCCCAGGGCGTTTGCAGGGAAGCCCAGTGCATCCAATGATGCATTTGGATATGGCATCTGTAATCTTGCTGGAGAAGTGATTTAAGTGTCCTTTGGGACAGACTTGAGCTGCTCCTTCCCTCCAGTCTCACACCACAGCAGAGGAGAAAGCATTTGGTAACGCTAGCATTGGAAGACATCTGCTCTGAGAGAGGCAGTACCCTTTCAGTAACTAGTGGGCATTGTCCTGGCCAGGCAGTGCACCTCCAGAAGTACCACAGTCAAACTCGCCCATTCCAGGAAACCACAGCCCGTCCTGCTTGGGCTGCCATCCTGCCTTCCACACTCAGCCTCCACTGGGTCAGTGTCTTTTCCTAGGCTGAATCATCCGTGGGCTGGTTACATAGCACTTCTGTGCACCAGCCATGAAGTTCATTTCTACCAGGCCTTCAGCTTTTCCAAACTCACATGCTTTTCTGTTCCTTGTTTCTTCCTTGTAATTCTCCTCTGTTTCCCAAACTACCTTTCTCTGCCTTGCCCATTTCCATAGCTTCAGGCTTTCCTTCTTCCTCTGCTTCCCCTTTACTCCAAAGTCTCTTTGCCTGACATCAGGATGTTTGGAACTAAATAATTGCAGATCACCTTTGGACAAGCAATTTCCCAGCAATCCTTTGAATAAGGGAAAAAGATTCTTTTCTGCCATGTCATAACCTGCCTGGGCTGCAGCCCTTCCACAAGATAACTGCTAATTTCAAATAGGAGGCTTTAGAACAGTAAAATCCAAAATCCAAGACTACATTCTTCGTGTTATGGACATGCCTTTTCTATTTGAGGCACAGTCCTTGTGTTGCCCAGCTTGAGGGCTAGTCTAACTCCAGGAAGATTCCATCTCTTTTGTGCAAAGCAGTGCAGATGGTCCTAACATTGATTCAGTTTCCATGCTGATGCTGACTTTCAGAGGGCAAATGCAAGCAGTAGTTTCCAGGGAGCAGCTCTTTAGTTCAAGCTTTTTGTTCTCTGCCCAGTTTCATATAAATTACGTGATACTGTCTTGTTTCCAAGGAACTGGGAATGTGTCCCACAGCAGTGCAGTAGACTTGCCCATTTGGCATAATTTGTGTAGTCATGACTTTCCTGCTAGGATCCTGTGGTTTTTTGTTCAAAACACTTAAGACCAGTCTGCAAGCTCCAGCCAGCTGATACTTGCCCAGGAAGACTGTAGTTTCAGAAATCATGCCAGCCTCATGATAAGGCCTGCTGTTTGCCAGGTGCCCTTGAGGGACCGCTCCGTGCAGTCTGCTTAACCTGAGGAACTCCAGATGAAGAAACATCAAACCACAATTTGAGGAGGGTTGTAGCCTGCTGCAGAAACAACCATGACACTTGCCAATCTCTTCCTTTTCTCTCTGCACCCATTCCATGATTTGGAAACCTGCTCAGCAGGTTCCATTCTCTGATCAACAATTTAGGTGGATGCTCAGTCTCCTGGGATAACTGAAAACAGTCTTCTGCTTGCCTCAGGACCTGAACCAAGTAGCTGGGGCAAAAACTAACGATGAAGTTTCTAAGTTATTAAAGTTCCAATCCCATGTATTCCAACTGGCTTACAGGGAAAATTTAATACGTTATTCATTTTTTAGCAGTCCTGATGGGCCAGCACCTCAACTGTGCCCTGGCAGGAGGGACACAGCTCCTTTTTGGAGCTGCATTAGTCATAAATTAGCCAGCTGCTAGGTGACACAGATTCAAACCTGCAGGCAAATGCAAAGTGATTGCTGAGTACAAGCCCCTGCCCAGATGTTACTGTGTTGCTACCTCATGCAGGGTTAGGTGACTTACTGTGATATCGCTCGATTTTTCATCCAGATTTTTCATTACTGTCACCAGGCCTGAAGGGAGAGTCCCATGAGCCGCTTTCTGCTTCTTTCATTCTCTTATCCTGAGCCTTTGAAGGTACAGGGTCCCCAGCCTGACATGTGTATGTAGATGGCTGCTTTTTCTCTATGCCATTTTTTTATATATGTATTTGTAGGTATACTTGCTTTGGTTGGTTTGCTTGTTTTCTAACCGCTTCTGACTTTCACACTAAATGCATGCAACTACTGGTTGGCTTAATATTTTGTAAGCTTGTGGCAATTTCTAACTAATGTTTTACTGTTTTATCAAGAGATTGTGTTTGGTGTATAGTATTTTGGAGTGGTCCTCTGAGGCCAGAGGACAGCAGCAGACAGGCATCTTCCCCTGACGCTAGAGGACAGCAACAGGCAGGCATCCCTACATAGCGCACTGTGGGAATGCCTTCCTTCATGATCCTCCTCAGCAGAAAGACTTGGATCCATGAACTAGAGAGACTGCAAGCTCTACTCCTATCCTAAGCAGTTCAAGCTATGGTTGAGAAGTACAGAAAAGATAAAAGGCAGATAAATTGCCGCCATTCAGTTTTTTGTTTTGATTCCACCAGCCTGTGCATAGACACAGCAGCGTGGTATCATGCAGAGTGTCCTGGGCTTGCCCACCCCAAGACTTTGAGTGCAAGCACTACAATGTGTCAGCACCATGCTGCACTGAAGCTGATGAGCTCACACAGGTTCTCTGAGAATACAGGCAGCTTCCAGACCCCAGGATCCTGCATCTTCTCAGTGATGTCCTGTGGGTATCTTGGCTTTTTTGGAGTCAGTATGAACATCCTAAATGCATCGTTGCCTTTAGCAGTGTGGGGAAGCCAAAATAGCTTTTTCCACTGAACTAATGAAGGTGTAAGGGGAGCTGCCTTGGCCTCATGTAAACATCTTGGTGTGCCATTCTTTTTTTATCTAAAAGTGTTTCACTTTAGTTTTGAGGTTGCCATCACTATGGATCAGCTCATTAGCAGTAGTGTGGGGGATATTTGTGAAGGTTGCCTGAAAGCTCTGGCATCCTTTTGTCCTACCTTGCTCAGAGCACAGTGTAACATGTTGCTCGTGACATTAATGGTAGTTGTGGCCACAGAGCCTTTCCTGTGGCTGCAGCAACAGCACACTATTGTGTAGAGCAGTAGCAGTTCCAAGGCAAGAACAATTGGGAGGCAAGTACTGGTGGGGGAAAGAAAGCCTCTACACTCCTGCCATTAGGATAATAAAACTAATGTCGTAACTGCTGACATTCTTTGGGTCTTTTTGTTTGGACAGTTGTTCAACACGCATATATACACACACATATTTAAACTTGGGCAGCTGGAGAAAGTCTATCACCAGATAGATGCCTCAGTAGAATGAGGTTCTGCCTGCACAGCTGGCTGCTGCTGCAGTGAGCTCATGGGGTGTAAAAATAAGAAAGTTAAATGAACACCTCTCCTGGAGTGATTGAGATAAACATTAGGTACTGCCAGTTCCCTGTAGTCACTGGGCATATCATGGTAAGGCTCTAGGAATGTCTTTTTGACATACTATTTGGTCCCATGTCTATAGTTTTCTCTGTATATCAAAACCCACTCCATTAGAGTACAAACTTTAGTTAAAAATAGGCCAAAGTATGAGCTTTCTAAAATGTAACCATTGTTTGCACTTTTTGCAGATTTATTTTTAAGTTAAACTGCTCCTTTTAATGTACGGGTCTCTCTGATGTGTTTTAAATGAGCTGATAATCTGTGTATCTCGTAGCTGGTCCACATTAGTGAAGGGGCAGATGACTGAATAGATGTTTTAACAGCTTCATTTCATTCTACAAATGAATAAGATTGCTGTGTCCCCTGGGACCTTAGCAATCCATACATCACTGTAGAGCCTATGACTTTATTGCTATTCTTGCTGCTTCACATCAGCTGCAAAAATTAGAAGTTTTTTCTCAAATGCCCTTGAAGATTGAATAAACAGATAATAAAAGGTCTTCTAAAAATAGGAAAAGGTTGAAACTTACCAGCTATAAACTCAGCAAAACCTATTTTGGCGTCAGTCCTAAATGTCGTTTCGAGGCAGGACGCAGCGTTCACAGTTGGTTTGTTGTAGTGCTGGCATGTACCCTCTCCTTATTTGCACTGAGCAAACTGTAAGGAGCACTTCTCCCACGGGGGCCTGTGGGTACCTCTGGCACCTTCCCCAGGCACCAGGGTCACAGCTGTACTGTGGTAAGAGGGATCTGAGCAATCCCCTGATGCATCACAGGGGCATATGCTCAGGCTTTGTGGCATGGCACACACACCATGGTAAAGATAAAGGGAGCTGATAACTCACAGATACATTCTGTGCAGGGATCAGCCTGCTTGTATGTCCCCCATGCCAAACACATGCATGGCACTCCAGACTGACTGCTTCTGAGTTCATAGCTGGGATTTTTCTGTTCCTTATTTTCCAAATTCATGTTCTAACATGTTGAGCTCCCTGCAGAGAACCAGGTTTTGGTCTCACAATGGAAAGAAAGAAAAAAATTCCAAACCTAAATAGTAACAGTAGGATATTTTTTTATTGTGAGACTTGTTTTGGAAGAGTAAGCAGAAAGATTGCCCAGAAAAGTAGGGGGAAGAGAAATCCTCTTCTCAGCTGGATCATGAGACTCTGAATATGTGGTAGGTGTATGCTCCACCAAGGAGGTGGCCCTGCAATCAGTGCCAGAAATACTGGAAGACAGTTCTGCTGGGCAGAATTTAAGATTAAGAGAAGTATTAACCATTTAATCTGTCAAACAAAATTAGGAATTTTCCCATAAGTCCAGTCTATGGGTTAACTCTGTTTGGGTAGTTCTTTCCTGGGGTAAAAGTAGGGAGACAGTCTCGTCAGCTTGACATCACTCCTACTGCTGTTCCAGCTCAGAATGCTGGTATGGGGAGTGGAGGTGGCAGCAGAAACTCCCTGCCTTTGTGAAGAGGTATCCAGGGTCCCTGAGATAGGAAGCAAACAACAAGGCCCTCTTACAGAAGCAGCTCCAGAAAAAGCATAGAAGCATTGGTTGTGCCACAACATATAGGGTAGAATCAGTACAGCTGAGAACCTTTGAAGAAGGGAAAAAACAAATCATTATAGAAGGCCAGATGGAAAGCAGAGAGGTCAGGACAGACGTCTCAAAGTGCAGAGAGGTTGCTAGAGCTAAGGGAGGAGATCTTACCTGCAGGTACGTAGCAGGAAGCTAAGCTGCAAGTTTTGGTTTGGGTTGTTTTTTCTTTTCACATTTCCCTTCTTCCATTTTTCTTCTCTTTGTCAGGCGGAGACAGCAGCAAATCGTATCTGCAAGGTGCTGGCAGTCAACCAAGAAAATGAACAGCTCATGGAAGACTACGAAAAGCTGGCCAGTGATGTAGGTGTTGGTTTCTGAGTGGTGGTATGCAGAAAAGAATTGCATTTAATGCTGATAAGTAATCTTGGGGAGTGCTGTTGGCCCACTGCCATCTTCTCTGGAAAACTATTTTTTCCTCTTCCAATTAAAGACCAAAGGTACCTTAAAGACAAAAGCAATCTACCTTAAAACAGAAAGCTTCCACAGAGAAGTTCTGGATTTTTCAATTTATTAGGAGCCAACCCAGAAATGCTAAAATCGAAGGAAAAATCGAGTTGATTAAACTTGAATTTGTCAGGACTATACAAGTTCATTACATCTTTTCTACAGCTTGTATGCTAATATACTGTAGAAGTCAGGAGTTGAATCAGAGAATAAAAGTTAGAGATATTTGAGGAAAGTAATATGCATTTGCTGATAATGGAAAGAATCTGTGTCAGATACAAGCTGGAGGCTGCTTTTGTTAACTGAGAAGGCTGACAGACTGACAACAGGGAAGCTTCAAGAGACCAAATGTGGACTGGAGTATGTTTGTGGTAGTTAAGTAGTGAAGAGAAGATGGACAACAGAAGGGCAAACAGCCTGATCTGAAAAGCATAGGGCACTACTCCCCTCACAGTGTAGACTGCCTATCACACTAACATTTTGCCAGCTCTCCAGATAGGTTTGTTATGGAGGTATATTCAAAGAGCAGTGGTGACTTTGAGGAAGCTAGAGTGGGAAAAGTGTAAGGCTGAACTGAAATCAAGAACTTGATTTCTCCTGTCAGATTCTTCTGGAGATAATATGACTTACAGCATCCTTTAGGTATGCAACAGTCCAGCAAAATTCATCAGGCTTTAACATAATCTGAGGATATAGTTTTGGTTCTACTTGTGCAAAAGCTGTACCTTAAGCATGTTGGATTGGCACTGCTGCAACAAGCAGTACTACTTAGTGTGGTGAGGAATGTGTTGCTCATTAAAAAAAAGTACTTCCAATAAAGCTGGCAGACTTTTCTTTACAAGCCCTGCTGGTGGCAGAATCTTTCTGACAGCAAACATAAAAGTAAATGGTCCCTTATGAAATCAGAGCAACACCTGCAGCTTCAGCACAATTTTCAGTTCAAGGCTTCTTGTCATTGCTCCTTCCAGCTGCTGGAGTGGATTCGTCGCACCATCCCCTGGCTGGAGAACCGGGCCCCAGAGAACACCATGCAAGCCATGCAGCAGAAACTGGAGGACTTCCGGGACTACCGCCGCCTGCACAAGCCCCCCAAGGTCCAAGAGAAGTGCCAACTTGAGATCAATTTCAACACCTTGCAGACCAAGCTGCGGCTCAGCAACAGGCCAGCCTTCATGCCCTCCGAAGGGAAAATGGTCTCGGTGAGTGGGGTGACTGCTTCTGTATACCCCAAACGTGCCTGAAAAACCAGACTCCCTTTCTGCCCATGGATGGGCAGAGAATGCCCACCTTCATAGTGAGAATTCTGTGCGAGGAACCCTGGAAAATAGAAATTGGGGAGGCCATGATAAGAAAGGATCAAGTGATCATTGCTTCCCTTTGTCTAAATCGGACTCTGAGGCTCTTCACATGTCTTTTATGAGGAGATGTCTCGGTGGCTTTCATTCTTTCTGGTTCAGAAATGGTTGATTTTTATTAAAGTTTCATGTAGGGGAACTTAAAAAAACACTCTAGAAGTGTTTAGAGAGGCTTTTTTTCTGCAGACAGTTATATCCTGGCACTTCCAGTCCTGCCTGTCTTAAGTCTGATACACTGTCTCCCTGATTTGTCTGCAGAACCCCGTGAGATGAAAAGCCCATGCTCACTCCCTCCAATCAGCTGAAGCCTCACTGAGACTAATGCCGGTGAACATCTTCCCTCCAACTTCTAACTTGCCTTTCCATCTCATGTTTCTGTCTCTAGGATATAAACAATGCCTGGGGTGGCCTAGAGCAGGCTGAGAAGGGCTACGAGGAGTGGTTATTGAATGAGATCCGGAGGCTAGAGAGGCTGGATCACCTGGCAGAGAAGTTCCGGCAGAAGGCATCAATTCATGAGTCCTGGACAGATGGTAATGCCAACCTACATGCTTCCTATAGCCTGACACAGTGCTGACTTATGTGGGGAGGAGGAGATGGATTGTGCATTGGTCCTTCCATGAGAGTTTCCTCTTGAGAAGGCTAGATTTAATTCTTACTTTATTAGAAAACAATGCATGGAAATCAACTTGATCTCTGTTCTGCATCATGCAGTCAACATTGGCATTTCCTAACTGTGGCAAAGTGAGAACTTTGGCTAGAGGAGAGCAGTTACAGAGCAGAGGAAAAGTTCCTCTGCAGTAAATGCTACCTACCATTGGCTTTTACAGGATCAGCATAACCCACTTTGCACATACTGAGACAAGTCCAGTATAAACTGTGACAGTGCTGGCTTAAGCTACATTGTGTGCCCTTCTGTGTTGTTAATGGCAAACTCACACTTTGTGGTTTGAAAGTGAGCATTGTGCTTCTCTAGACCAGCAGGCACGGGGACAAGCCTTGGGCAGGGCAGCTGGAGTGAGGCCAATGCCCTTTTGAGGGCCCTCGAGGGTGCCTGGGTGGTGAGAGCTGGCTTTGGCCACCCTGGGTCCTGTCCTTCATTCTTCTGTCCTTTGGCTCCCTCCCCAGGTAAGGAAGCAATGCTGCAGCAGAAGGATTACGAAACTGCCACCCTCTCGGAGATAAAGGCCCTGCTGAAGAAACACGAGGCCTTTGAGAGCGACCTGGCTGCACACCAGGACCGCGTGGAACAGATTGCTGCTATTGCACAAGAGCTCAAGTACGGCACCCCAGTGCATGTCCCATCCTTGGGGCCAGGGAGGCTTAGTGAGCTTTGCCCTCTCGAGAGCAAAAAATCCATCCCCATGCAAAAATGCTGGGAATTCCCAGTGTTTCCAAACAGTATCTAGGATACTGCTATCCAGTATCTGGACTCACCAGAAAAGCAGGCCAGAAAATGGATGAGCCGTGGGTGCTGTTGAGAAGGAGGCAGAAGTATATTCCTAAGCCAAGTTTCCATCCTCTTCTAGTTCATTATGATGCCATGAACCCTTTCCTAAAGAGTCTGACCTGCTGCTGGCACATGCTGTATTTTAGAGTTGTGACACTGTCATACTTTTCCAGGAACAGAAGGAAAGAGGAGAGGATAGGAGGGTCTCAGTTTGCTGTCTTTTATAAAAAGAAAAATTCTTCCTTATTCCAGCAGGGAAAAAGCTGCTTGAGCCCATTGTGGCCTCATTGTTTCCCCTGGGAGTACTTGCACTGTGTGCACTCTGTTCAGCACATGCTGCAGGGCATCTTTGCAGCAGATCAGCTCTTTCCCTGTTTCCAGCTTGGAAACCTTCACCTCTGCTCCTTTTCCTGGAGTAATACAGGTTACCAGGAGAAATGGGGGGGCTCATCAGGATTGCTTGAGATAGCTGGCAGGCAAAGAGCTGGAGGCTGCAGCGCAGGGAGGTTTTGAAAGCCTGCATGTTTCTTGGCAAAAAACAGTCTGAACTACTTGGTTTTGACTCTGTTTCCTATTTTAAAAAGATTTATATATCACACTGGCCTATCTGAGGTTAATGTCTGGGCCAAGATCAGTCCTCTTGGGCTGAAGAGCTGTTTTTCTCTAAAAAATTAGGATTATTGGATCAAGATCATTATCTTCTTTAACATCAGAGATTTACAGAATTGCTCTCTTGTCCACTGGAGGATTGACCTTGGAACAGGAGGAGGGTTCAAGGCAATCCTCCGTGTCAGTAAGATTAAAACTGAGTCTGTCTAGTCAGCAAGCATTACCTGACCTGCCACTTCCAAAGCACACACTGCATGTCAGCCAAAGCAGCTGCAGCTCTGAGAGCAGCAGGGAAGATGGAGGCCTAAGCTGTGGGAGAGGTTATTTCTTCGAAAGTCTGAGAACAGCAGGCTCTGCTATTGTTATAAAAGCTATCTTCCATTTCAGCAAAGAGACCATGCCCTGAAAAACCGTGGCAGAGCTTTTTTCTTCTCCAGAGACACATTGCCAGAGAGATGCAGAGGCTGTGGAGGAAGCCACTGCAGCTACTCATGGCAGGAATGTTTGGGGGCATGGCATGTTCCCCTCCTGAGCCGTAGTGGTCCAGCACAGGTGTGTCAGAAGGAGTTCTTTCATCTGCAGTGCTGGCTCTGCAGCAAAGTAGATCAAGCAACTGATCTGGATTAAAAACCTAGCAAAGAAGTTATTTTTAGCCCAAATCAGTTTCCTGGCTAGTTTACTGAAGGACTCCACCAGCAGCTGAGCCCACACACCCCAGGAGGGCAGTACAATGGCATGAGGAAAGAAGGTTGCGGGAGGAGCCCGTGGATGGCTTAAAGAATTGCTCCTCACATGGCTCAGGGTCACTCGGTGATTTATTCCCAGTGGTTTATTTTGGGTTTTTCTTTCAAGGCTAACACTTCCCAGATTGGCTGGTCTCCCTCTGCCTGCAGATTTCTCTCTCTTTGACCGTGTGCAGAACCATGAGCACAAAGTAGTGCAAGGCTGAAAGCTTTAGTGTGCCCCTGTGCTCTCCTTTCCCCAGTCATACTTTTACCAGCCTATGTTCCTTGAGTGTCAACCTATAGACATGTCTGCAAAGCACTTCTTGTCAGGCATACAGGAGAGAAACCTACATGGTTATTCTGGGATTGTCCTAAATAAATTTAGTGGGTTATGTAATTTAGCTATTCCTTGCCACCTGTACTATGCAATTCTTAGGACAATCTTAAGCAGTTTCTTAGTGTTCCTAATAAAATCTTTGGTTTTCATTCTGATGTATAAAACACAGTTTGTTAGACTGCATAATGTTCTTAAGCAGAATACAGGAGCAGATTGCTCTGATCATAATCTGCTTATTTCCAGTTTGAGCCAAAGTCTATATATACTGCCTTCCCCCTTTGGCAAGTTATTCCCATCAGGTAGCCAGCCTCAGTATTTGTTGAGGCCTTGGATGGTCCTGTTCTGTGCTGTTTGATTCAGCATAACATACAGTGTATCCTAAACTAGATCCTGATATCACCCTGACACAGCAACCATGATCTCTTTGTCTGAATCTTCAAGACTGATCAGGATTTCTAATAGGTTTGTTATTTCTGTACAAGGTCATTATTTGACTTCTTGTCATTTTTTTCCCCACCCTTTATAGTGAGCTGGACTATTACGACTCTCCCAGTGTCAATGCCAGATGCCAGAAGATCTGTGATCAGTGGGATAATCTGGGTGCCCTAACCCAGAAACGTAGGGAAGCCTTGGAGGTGAGATATGTTACAAGTTGGACCTTCTGAATGCACTCATTCGTGGGGGCCAAGCTGCAGAGGGCACAAGCAATATCAGCTCACTTGTGAACTCCTGGAACATCCTGGACTGTAAACAAGGGCTACATTTCAGTAAACTTAGGCTGCTTTTCTTCCAGCCCAATTACGGTGCCATTTGTTTGCCTCAGCCAGTTGATTTATTTTTACTTCTTTTGTGTGTTTTGTGAACTCATTCTGCCTGAAATTCTGCCTTGTTTTGTTTTATTTCAAAGGACCTTGAATTTATTTTATTTCCCTTAGAGGGGAAAAAATCTGTCCAGTGTGTAATCTCTAACAGCAGAGAGATTTTTACTGACATGCCATCCTGCGAGAACCAAGGAGGTCTGAAAGGAAGGAGCAGCTCAGACAACCCATGTATCTATGTGATTTTTTCTTCTCCAACCATCTCTCTTGATTTTCTTTCTTTTTTTTTTTTCTTTTTGTGCACAGAGGACAGAGAAACTACTGGAAACAATTGATCAGTTGTACCTGGAGTATGCCAAACGAGCTGCCCCTTTCAATAACTGGATGGAAGGGGCCATGGAGGATCTGCAGGACACATTCATTGTTCACACTATTGAGGAGATCCAGGTACAGAGCAGTCATTTTGCACCAGTTAGGTGGGGACAGTGAGAAGTTTGGGGTCTCCTGAGTTGTATGAATTCAGAGTGGTATGAATTTGTAGTTTATATTGGTGTTTCTGCTCTATGGAGTGAGCCTTATGAAGAGAAACAAAAATGAGTATGTTTTTCCTTGATTTTCTCAAAAAACCTGTGTCTGAATAGGTATAAAGCATACATACATCATTCTAGCTGGACACAAAAACTGAAAACAGATTTTTCAGGGTAACTCCAGAGCCGTATTAATGGAAGCCTGAAAATTGAGAGAACCTTTTAGAGTCTTGTGGAATTTTTCTTAACCCACATGAGCAAAGCTTAGTGCTGCTTACAGAGTCTACAGGTCAATTCTCACATGGAATGTCGTGTCCAGGTCACCTGGTTCTATCTGATAGGATGTACCATGAGGACAGTTGAGCTACTAGCTGGTTTTTGGTGCTGAGCACAAGAAAAATCGCAATTGTCCGCTTTGGTGCTGAATTATCATTTGAAATCAAAGTTGTCTTGCCTTCTCTAGGACAACAAAGACAGTTTTTCCCCTTCTGAAAGGGTGTTAGGAAAGCAACTGGAGGTATATACAGGTAATTTGCATACCTTAGAGAGCAGGAATTACTTTCCCTGGATTGCAGTGGGGACTTTATTTCACTTTCTGTTCACCTTGATGGGCTTGTGAAAAGAATCCAAGTCAGCAGTTTGCCAGAAAGGCCGAGAAGAGTGTGACCATCAGTGAGGCAGCAAATGGGAGACCTACAGGCACACCCAGGGCGGTGGTGGAGTAGTGATGGTTACTGAGCTGCTACTTTTTTCTCCCATCCTTCCCTCCTGAACAAAGGGGTTCATTAAGTCTTTCATAATGCAAAATAATCTAAATAGCACTTAAACATTTCCATTGTCTCCTTGTGACTGCTTGCAATGTCTTTCCCAGCCTCCAGACTTGTATTACATCTCTATGGCCACTACAGCAGCTGCAAAGCAATGAGTCACAATGTAAGGAAGGAATTTTACAGAAAGTAGTTAACTGTGTGTGTTGTGAGAGAGAGCAGTCAATCATGTGGTTTACTTTCATTCCTTCTTCTGTCCACACCATTCCCTTGGTTATCCCTGCACACACCTCTGTTTCCCATGTGTTTTCCTGCCTCTTTCCCTGCATTTGCTTCCCTAGACTTGATCTTCTAGGTTTCTGGGATGAAGTACCTTAAATGCCTGTAGAAGCAGTGGGAGATGAGCCAGGACCAGCTGGCTTGTCAGCTGGCTACAAACTACCAGCAAGCATGCCCCAACCATCAGTCCTTGGAGTACGGCCCGGGCACCGCAGCAAGACGGGGAGCAGGAAGGGCCTGTTGTGGTCAGGGAGAAGGAGCTGTTTTCCAGCAGCAGGAGCATGTGATGCCTGTGCAAGTTTGCAGTTGGCTGGAAGACGTTCACCTGGTTCTAACTGACTCTGAACAAAACAAATTAGATCTGACCCTTAGTACTCATCTGGAGTTACTTTGGGTGTAGAAATAGGGCATACCTAGTGGGAGAAGAAAACATAGCACACTTAAACTAGTGAGACTTTTTTTTAATAGTACTTCTAGTAGTCAGATCTTCTTCCCCAAAGAGGCTGACAAGCAGTCACTGAGCAGTGTTTGAGAAATAGTTCCCCCTAAACTATGAGCCAGCATTATTCCACCTTTTTATGTTATGTGATCTCTGTCACTAGTCAACAGTCAGACAGAGAGAGGGAAAACAAGACTTCGCATCATTTAACTACTTAAAACATCCCATTTAGTGATAGTGAGAGAACCTGAAAAATGTATTAGAGTAGCCTGCATTGTGTCCTGGAAATATGTTAGCTTTTGCAGCTATTCTTCAGGAATACGTTTGCTGAAGAGGCTATTCCATAAGTAGCGTTCTTCACCCTCCCTTTGCTGCTGCTTTCCTTCTGCAGGGATTGACCACAGCTCATGAGCAGTTCAAAGCCACATTGCCAGATGCCGACAAGGAGCGACAAGCCATCCTGGGAATCCACAATGAAGTCTCAAAGATTGTCCAGACATATCATGTCAACATGGCAGGAACAAATCCTTACACTACAATCACCCCACATGAGATCAATGGCAAATGGGAACATGTGAGTTCTTTCCAGCCTTGCCGGGTGGTGGGGGACAATGTCACTGCTCAACCACTGTGGGCCCAGGAAATGGATTATTTACTCTGCAGTTACCCTCTCATGCTTACTGCTGAGTTCAGTGGGGTTTTGTCATTTGGTTTTGGCTCAATTGCAGTGTACTTGGAAAGTGGTACAGATCTTTGATATAAATGCCTAAGTCATGTCAGACCCCCTTTTGCATCCTAATTTTAAATGAAAGTCGCTAAATTTGAAAGCTTTGAGGGTTTTTGTTTTCAGTTGACCTGCAGGTAAGTATAGCATGTGAATCAGTATCCTTTTTCACCATTCAGCCCTTCACATGTTCTATCTCTGCAGCCAAGTAGCCTTTCCTTGGCCGTATTCCTAAAAGAGAAGCTACTGTCCGTACTTGTTGTGCTTATGGTTCTTAGTACCAAACAAAATCACAATGTGAGATCTGAACAGAATCCTGCAACTCAGTTAACATGAGCCACCAAAAACCCAAATAATGAATGGAAGCTGCTTCTGGTCTTCATAGTCTGACATGAGTTTGTGTATCCTACAGCAGATAGGATTCACATTCTGTCCGCTTGCCCACTGTGACTTAAACCAGATGACTTCTTGTATTCAGTGCAAACACCCACTCCTCCCTCCCTTTTGGCAACTTCTGCATTTCCTGTACATGTGCCTTGGTGTGTCTAAACTGCACAGTGGGTGTCTTGGTTTGGAAAGACAGGTATCTGCTAGGGAAAGCTGGAGCACCCCATGGAACGGAGAATGTAAACTCCCTCCCTCCAAATTATTATAATTTTGCAGTTAGGGGCTTTCACACAAAGATATGGGAATAGAAATAACAGTTCTTTACTAGGAATATTAAAAATACAAATGCAGTAGAAAAAAAACCAAAAACAAGCAAGCAAACAGAAATCCTAGAAACCTTGACAGAGTCAGAAATATGACCTGACACCCTGTTGGTTATGGTGTTGGAAGCAGTCCAGATAAATCCTCCTGGAGTAAGAGATGTGGTTCTGTTGGAGTAGAGATGATCCTGTAGAAAGGGTCCAGTGGTGGCGAGATGGGTCTGGTCTTCCTCTGGAATCCGGTGGAAATCAGGCTGTCCTGGTGTTCCTGAGTCTCAGTTTTTATCCAGGTAGGAACGACTGGCTCCCCGCACTGGGTGGGGCATCTCACAATGGGATGATGGAATGTTTTCAGTCATTGGTGAGCCTTAATGGCCCATTAACAGAAGATATCGCCCCGGAGGGTGGTGAAAGAGATAAGGAACATTGCTCCACCTGGTTTTAACAGCTGACCCATTAGCAGAAGGCATCCACCCCCTCCCCCCTGGAGTTATGAGGAATGGGTTATACAAGAGATAAAGAAAACACCTCCCCAACCGGTTTCAACAGATGGAAAATAGAATAAACATTTTTGGTTACATATTGCAACCTAAGACACTGAGTTACTCTTTGTTGTAGGTGCGGCAGCTGGTTCCCAGAAGGGATCAAGCCCTGATGGAAGAACACGCTCGCCAGCAGCAAAATGAACGACTTCGTAAACAGTTTGGTGCACAGGCCAATGTCATTGGACCCTGGATCCAGACCAAGATGGAGGTAGTGCTTTGCAAATTTTGAAGCACTGTTTTCCCTCTGTGATCTTCACTGATACTCTTGTTCATGATCTCTCTTGACCACTGTCACAGCCATTCTTTCTTCAAGTTACAGCAAGAGAAACATCATAGAAAATACACAGAATCCCCAGGTTGATATTGGTTACTGAAGCGCTTATACTTTTCTTCCTCTAACTCCAGTATCAGAAAAAAAGCATTACTTAAGATGGGGAACACTGGTATTTTAAGATTTGTGTTTATATGCAACGAATTCAAAATCCTAGATCAGAGACAGTTTGTGTAGTTGCTTGCACAGCAATGGTCTTGATACATGTGACTGAATAAATACAATTAATTCACCAAACATCTGCAGAGGAGACATTTTTAAGGGAGATCCCTCTTTAGGTAAGATTTGACTTAAAGTCATTGCAGTTGATCAAATATAAAAATACGAAGCTATTACTGATGGCAGGAGCTAGAAAGAAGAGAGCAATTACAGAAATATGCCTCTATGAAGAGCTAACTTAGTGGCAGACAGTACACCAGAAAAAGATCTGCCTTGGTAGATTACTAGCTTATGGACTTCAGTTTCCTTCTTTTGTATCCTTGTATTAGACAATCTTTTGTGATTCACCTCACTTAGAAAATGTTCAGGGCTTGATTCACCTCACTTGGAAAATGTTCAGGGCTATGCTAAATTTTTTGCTGACACTGTCTCAGTTCCTGTGAAGTAATTGCTCCATGAGATTTTTTTTTTTTTTTTGAATCATCATTCTGTGTGAGAGTGAAATTGCTGCAATAAATGTCAGGCATGTTGGGGCTTGTCCTTTCAGTGGAGTCTTAACTTCTTTGGCTTTGCTAATGCAGGAGATTGGCCGCATTTCAATAGAGATGCATGGGACCCTGGAGGACCAGCTCAACCACTTGCGGCAGTATGAGAAAAGCATTGTGAATTACAAACCAAAGATTGACCAGCTGGAAGGAGACCACCAGCTGATCCAGGAAGCGCTTATCTTTGACAACAAGCACACCAACTACACCATGGAGGTAAATGTTTTGGCAACAATTAGACAGCCTCATCTGCTGTGGCCACTTAGTGTCAGCCACATGTAGCTCTGGCAGTGTGCTGTGGTTCTCAGGAAAATGGAGGGCTTGGTAATATGGCCAGGCGTGCAACAACATGTCACTGAATTTCATTTTTGCCTTACTGTACTTCATGCCAACCCATTCCAATGTACTTCCAAATATAGACAACAGAAACAACCTGAATGAGATCGCACAGTGTTGCTTGAAAAATTGACAGGTCTCGTTTCTCCTGCCACCTGATTGTGTTCGCTGGGATTAGAAAGGCAAGTGCCGATGATTTTGAGCTGCCACTACCTGGCAGAAGAAAAAAGTCCAACAGAAGTTTGTTTTTCTTAAGTCAGAGACTGGCTTTCTGTTGATAACGTGAGGTTTCTTGGGAGCAATCTGAGTTCAACATTAGTCCAGCTGAACACAGACAGGCTTTGAAACTTGTTTTTTGGTTTCTAGCCAGCTTTCTGTTAAGCAACAGCAGAGGCAGGGGAGCACCAGTGTCTTCCAAGCACTGTGTTTTATTCAGTTTCTTGGTAAGGAGAGGTTTCTGCCTAAATAAGTCCTAGAAGCACTAGGCTTGCTTCTCATTTGTGTTAAAGGCCTCCAATATGTTGCTCTGACCAGGCAAAGGAATTTTGCAATAGGACAAAATTTTTCTTAGGAAAGCGAAAGAAAGATCAGGAACTGGCCTCTTCAGTATGGAGTTTTTTCAGTCAAAATTCAGATTTTAAACATCTGCAGATTAGAAGGAATCTTTTCTGAGAAAATGGACACCAGGGACTGCCTTGCACACCAGGATCATTTAATTTGCAATAAGTAGCACATCTGGTCCACTGGCCTCAGAAGCAGAAGAGCAACTTCTTAATTTCAATATTGTCCTGACCTCTTTCACCAGCATATCCGTGTGGGCTGGGAGCAGTTGCTAACAACAATTGCTAGAACCATCAACGAAGTGGAAAACCAGATTCTGACCCGTGATGCCAAAGGAATCAGCCAGGAACAGATGAATGAGTTCCGGGCTTCTTTCAACCACTTTGACAGGGTAAGTCAGTGCTGACTGCAGCTACGAGCTTCCATGTGGACTGCACAGTGCAATAAAAAACAAGCAGTTGCTGTGGGATCACAGAAGATGTTTCATTCTTAAAAATGCCACTCCCGTGGAGCACTCATTTCTGTGAAGACTGCCAAGGGATTGTTAGCCTGGGAGAAGTACATCTTCACAGGAAACCGCAAAATTTCCTGGTAAAGCAAGAGTATAGAAGATTTGAAGGCTTTTTTAGGCAATTAGTCTTTTATCCATTCCTCTCCAGAGAGCAGATTATTATTTTGATTTATAAAATTCTTGGGACCATCTGTTCTCCACTCTTCCATACCATCTCTGCTATATCTGAGCAGAGATTGGCAATGCTTTTAAATTGCTGAACACTGGCTATTTCAGCCCTTCTCTAGCTAAGAAAAATCAACCATGGGTTCTTTTCTTAGGAGAGGGACCCATAAAGCCCTGTAGATTTTGTATTTTTACTTTCATATCATTTGCCCCTTCCATCACAACAGTCTGAATGTTAATGCAGACAGGAGCGTCCCACCTTCAACTATTTGATTATGAAGGCCTAACATTGACTTAAAAAACTGGATTTTCTTGAAGAAAGTCACTTGAAATTGGCCCTGTCATCCTGTCTGTAGTTGATCTGGCCAGAGGTGGTGGCAGCAGGCAGGGGCTCTTCAGTGCTTTGGGGCTGTTCTGAGCTAGAATTCTGCAGGAGGGATGAGGATTCTTAGTTCCTGTAGTAGCTTGTGTGTTATTTGATGGGTACATCCAGACACTGGGGGAGCGGGCAATGAGCAAAGGGAAGAGCAGCTGCCGTGTTGTGCTGCACTGTACATCCCTGCTGTTTGCAGAGCTGAGCACTTGAAATAGCTTTGTCAGTCAAAGCTCCACCTCCTGTGCAGGTCACATAAATACAGCTATAATGCTGCTCCCCTGAGCTTCAGCTGGTTTTCTTTGTCTGTTCCTGGGATGCCCTGACAGCTAAGCTTCCTTGGGTGTGTTGCCAAACATACCTGCCCTCACCTACTCCTTCAGTGGAACTTTTGACTATAAGATTAAGGCAATGCTTCCCACTGCCTCTGCCTGCTTACCTGCACTCTGGGTTACTAGTGAAACACAGGGCTTCTGACACTGGATAACAAGCAGTGATGCAAGTAATTCACTTGGGAGATTGAGATCTGAGCATCAGCTGTTTTTGTCATTCAAATGCTCTCAACATGGGATGAGCTCTCTGAGAAGGAACTGTTCCAAGAGCATTTTTAGCACATCCTGAAATGTCATTGTGATATCTAATGTTGTGCACTTTTTATTTTTCTTCCCTGTCTTTCTATCTGCATGTCATTCTTCCTGTTCCTCTCTCCTCACCCACTGCATGGTGCACCTGTTCATTGTCCTTTCACCTCCCTTTGATCTCCTCTGTGTCTCCTGTCCTGCCCCACACCGTCACCCCACTGGCACTGCATGTCCTGCTGCCTGGCACACCGCATAACCAGGACCACTCCGGCACACTTGGCCCTGAGGAATTCAAAGCCTGTCTCATCAGCTTGGGTTACGATATTGGAAACGATGCACAGGTACTGAAAGCTAGTGGTGAACACAGCCAGATATTAAACTGTGAAAAAATAACAGTTTTTTTCCCTTCTTTTCTTGTTTGTCTTAATCCATCTGTTGTTGTTGTTCTTGTGTTTGACTGTATATACATGGCTTTTCTATAATACTTTCTCTCTAAATGCACTTTGGTATCTATTCCTTTTTAATTCCTTAATTTTTTGTCTTGGGAGAATTCCTCTTATGTCTTCAAACTGTTCTGTTTACTTCTGTGTCACTTAAAACTCTTTTCATTGTCCATTCCTCAATCTGTCTTGTTTAATATCTTCTTGCCCTTTTTTCATCACCAATCTTTCTTGTGTGTAAACTATTCCATGTCAAAAACCACCTTTGCTTCTTCATGGTTTCACAAACTACCTTTCCTCTGTTATTTTTCATTGTCCTGTAACTCCTCCTTCTATCTTCTCCCCCCTGAAACTCATTCTTTATAATGTCTGCTGTGGGATCATTTCTCCCTGGACTGGTCTCCCTTTTCTCTCTTGGCTTTTTCCATCTTTGCGTCATTCTCTGTAGAAGAAGACTGGTATGATGGATTGTGAAGATTTCCGAGCCTGCCTTATCTCCATGGGTTACAATATGGTAATGTAGAGCCCTCTGTCACTCCTATTCAAAGTGATTCTGTAGGCACCTTCAAAAATACAGGGAGAATGTGTAGTGCATCAAGGTAAATACAGCCTTATTTTCCAAAATTATCAGCAATGTTAAATCTAGTCTTAGTTGTACACGTAAAATGCTTGTCTCGCAGCTCTAGCCAAAGGTTAAAAAAAAAGAAAGAATTGTCTATTTTCCTGTATAGTTCAAATAAAAATTAAGTTTATCAAACTATTTAGCTACTAGTGAAAGAAACAGTAAGCTTCCTCATATTGGCGCCTGCTCTCTGCATAGTTCACACAAGCTCCCCTAGCCCTGAATATCACTTGAAATCATTCAGAAGTACACATGACCTCACTTCTGAATAGACTCAGAATGCTGCTCCTCTCATTCCTACCATTTGTTTCACATCTCCTTTCCTGTACATGTAAGTTCAGGTTCCAGTCATTCTCCCCATAGCTTTTCCCTCACCAGAATACCTGAATATTCAGAGCAGTAACATGTGGCACCTTGAGAGGCATGACATTTAATAGGAAGAGCTTCACCAAAGACTGATGCTCATCAAAGGGCAGGAGAAGAGTACAGTGCAAGCATATTCATATGCACTCTTGGTGTCTTTGCTCCTGATATCAGGCAAAGCAGTGTTTAATCATCTTACTCATCAGCCCAGTAAAAATACAGACTCAGGTGCAGCATGCCATGACAGTAACCTTTGATTAGGTATCTTAATTACTCTTGAAGGTATACTCTTTAAATGTGTTAGGAGAGCCTGTTCCCAGGAGAAGACTCTGCTCTGCTCTCCCCTCCTCCTTACCTGGGGAGGAAGGAGTCCCAGAGATGAGAACAGATGACCTTTGGTTTAAATGCAGAAAGAAATGAAGAAAACTACACTACAAGGTTTTGGTTTCTGTAGCAAAACTTCTCTGTAGGATCTTGACTGTAGAGACTATTTCCCTGGGCCACTCCAGATACGCAAGTCCTTCTTTGCAAAGCCTGCCTATTAAAGATGAGTATGAAATACCACAGAGACATTTCTTCTGTCAGCTAAAGGAAATTGTAGCAGTTCTAGTTTAAGTAAATGAAAGTAAAAGGATTTGAGGAGTTCAGATCTTCAAATACTGCTACAGACTTCTAACACATGTATAGGTAAATTTGGGTCTTCCTCTAAAGTCAGCTGGTATTGCTCCCCAATAGGAGCATTGTCCTAGAGCTGGATGTTATCCTCAGGCATAGCTGGCAGTGTTTTATTCCAGAGGGCAAATGAGTAGGAAGCATTTTTACACAACAGTAAGCTAAAAAAGAACATCCTGATTAAAAAAACCCCCACAGGTGGTTTCTATTTGGCTTTGTCTTCTAGCCTGTGAGACGTGCTGCTGAACAGTTTCTCCTCACTTTGGTAGCAGTGCTGCCCAAATACCCAGGCTTACATGACTCTCTTGCTCTCCAGGGAGAGGCAGAGTTTGCTCGCATCATGAGCATCGTCGACCCGAACCGTTTGGGTGTAGTGACCTTCCAGGCCTTCATCGACTTCATGTCCCGGGAAACTGCAGATACAGATACTGCTGACCAGGTTATGGCTTCCTTCAAGATCCTGGCTGGAGATAAGGTCAGGCTCCACACCTTGATTTCTTGTATGCTTAACTTCTACTTTCTTTTTTCTCATCTCTGAGAAAAAGTGTCAAGGGAAGCACTCTTCCATGGGAGGGTGTTTTCACAGGAACATTCTGTAGTGCTGGAGGAGTGCAAGGTTAAAGTGTGGGTTAATGAGCAGCCTGCTGAGGCACTCAAAAGTCCTGCTCAGCTGTCAGTCAGAACTTTGCAGCCCACTCTTGCTTCAACATTTTAATTAAGAGCTTGGTTGCAATTTGTTATTTTAAAATTAATAAGTTCAACAGATGGTTTTTGATTAGTCTTGAAAACTGTTCATTACTGACAGCTGTAAACTTGAGATGACCTTTCCCAGATCTACGTGTCACTATCAGTTGTTATACAGTCAATGGATTTTAATTAAGGATATACAACCAATAGATTTTCATTGAGGATGTGCTGTATCTGCAGGAGAAACATCTTTTAACCATAGAAATTGGTTGAACGTAGGAAAACTTGGGGTAATATTAAAAGTATTAATTTTTGGAATTTACATCATCAGGGGAAGCAGCTGATAAGAAATGTAATTTTATTTTTCTTACACAACAATGCCCACTAATCTTTCATGTAACTGAACAAATTAATGTAATATTAATGTATCTCTTTATTTGCTAATTATTTTAGTCATCTCACATGAAATGTTGGATACCATTGCTCAGATTGTAATGAGTTACCCTTTAATTCAGTACTGGTTTCCATTTTTCATTGAGAATCTTTTTGTAATTGTAATCTAGAAACCCATGATACCTGTCCTGTAGACATATACCTGACCGAAGCCAGTTCTATTGTCTTTTGAAGCCTGAAAATTCCATGTTATTCAGATAAGCTAACCACTGAATAAATAGGTACTTTGAGATGCAGTATTACTTATTAACTTGTTTACTCTGTACAGAGCGTTACATATACTTGTCAGTGTTTAACATGCTCTGGTGATTGTAATATGAATTAATATTTCATTATGAAGAAAAACCCCTCAGAGCCCAGTCATTAAAGTGAAAGGGAAAAAGAAATTATAAGAAGTCACAGGAGAGAGAGGGATGGTGTGAAACCTGAGCTATGGCTCAGACAGACTGCAAATGGCCATGAGTCAGTTCACTTAAGACAACATAGTGATTATGACTAGCAAACAGGCAGCTACTGTTACCTACTGCAGGGAGAGAAGCCAGGCTAGCTCAGCTCAGCACAGTGAGTCTCCAGAAGCCAAATTTACATAAGTTTTGCTTGCTTATTAAAAACGTCCGCAGTGAAAGGACTGTTGCTGGAACTGTGGCAGCAATACAAAGTGTTTGCTTGTCTGCTGCCTGCATTGGTGCACTAGCAAGAGCTAGTGGGGATGGCTCCCTCCCTTTCTCTGAAGAGAGGGAATGGCAGCTCCCAAGCAGCACAAGCAGCTGTTACCTCCTGCTGGTGAGCAACAGCATCCAAATAAAATTTCTGCTTTCTCCCATTTACTTTCAGCAGGACCTCGTTTGTCAACAGGAAGGCACAGTCTTAACACTAACAACTTGCCTGACTTACCTCCAGGTCTTTCTTTAGCTGCACCAGCATCTCTCATGCAAAACCAATCTCAGCTGTAAAAACCATTTACTTGTCCAAACAGTAGGGAAGGAGTGCATGTTCTCCCAGGGTGTAAGTGCAAGTGTGCTCTCTGTGTGGGTGTACAGCACGGGTCTAGTTGCTGGGATCCTGTCCCTGAGCGTTGCCTGCTGCCCTGGTGGGACAGGGGGTGGTTGCCCCTCAGAGGAAGGTCAGTTTCCAGAGAGTAATGATTGCCTTATCATTTGTCCTGGTTGCAGAACTACATCACTGTGGATGAGCTGCGGCGGGAGCTGCCTCCTGACCAGGCTGAATACTGCATTGCTAGGATGGCACCCTACAGTGGCCGTGATGCTGTACCCGGTGCCCTGGACTACATGTCCTTCTCCACAGCGCTCTACGGCGAAAGTGACCTTTAACTTTTTTCTGTCCCACCACACGCTCCCTCCCCTCTCCCCCGTCCAACACGCCCTATTTTCTCTTTGCAAAGCAACCTCTGCTCCGCTCTTTTTTGTGTTTTCCTGTTTTGCTTCAGATAACAGATCACATTTTTAAGTGGGGGGGAGGACATTGACATGGGACCGCCTACCTTGCCCTTGAAAAAACAGTTTACAAAATTATTTTGTGCAAAAAAGTTACGTTTTAAAAAGAACAGACATATTTTATTATAGAAAAAAGGTATTTTTCTCCACCAGATTGAAACTTAAAAAGAAAATGTTAAAATATTGCACCAAATATTTTTTGTTGTGACATAGAAAGTCAAGCACAATGTTACATTCCATCCTTTCCAAAAAGAACCAAACTATGACAAAACTCCACTTGTTCTGTTAACTATTACATTTGCATATGTCTCTCTTATCACGTTTATCTTGGGAGGGGGGAAGGCACACAAGTGCATGTGTTTGCTGGTTCACTCATTTCATGAAAATATTTTATGATAAACTTTTGAAATTGCTGTGTTTTCTAGGGAAAAAATAATGTACACAGCTCATGTTTTCATATTTAATTAAAAAATACAATACGCCTCCTATGTTTATCAGTGCACAACTTTTTTTGTTGCTGAGAGTTGTCTGGTTTCAGAACATGAAGCTTGAGAGTTGATAACTTTGATATTGCTTGTCACAAACCATATTAAAAACTTCTTGTGATAACAACTCTAGACTTTATTCATTTGTATAGTAGAATAGTTAAATCCTACTTAGTTAAACATAATAAGGAGAATCCAAAATTAATGGTTTCAATTGAAACTACACTACATTTAAAGGTATATTCCAGCCCCATAGCCTTTTCTTTCTTGCTGATTAATGTTGAAATTTTCACAGCTTAATGACCACTTTAAATCCCCAATACACCCCTGTCTTTAGAAGCAATATTCTTGTTACTCCTTAAAAACCAGCATAGAATTAGTTACTAGAGCTGTACAACTACCATGTCTTAACCATCCATGAAAAATCCATCTACTGTTCCATGCTCAATATTGAACATCTGACTGATTTTGATACATCTTCTGACACCATAGATTCCTCCAAGGATCATCTTTCTATTGGACATACGAACTAAACCAGCCTTCAGGACAACTCCTGTGGGACTTATATTGAGTCATAAAGTAACACATACACACATGTGTCCAGAAATTGGCAAAGGGAAGCATCTAATCCCTTCCAGCCATCTCATACTACAGGTGCATTTCCTGCCCTCCCACAGCTTTTTTAGGAGACACAGGGTTAGGAGCAAAATAACATTACTGCTTCGTGACGTGTTTCAAGTAAGTGTTTTATAGGTGTAAGCACATACCTCTGTCTCTACTCCCAAAGGCAGATTTTATTTTGAAGTAATGACTGCAGCAATGGTGGACTCGTGTGCAGATTCACAAAGAGCTCCTCGGTAACATCGTCCTCTCGTTCTCCAGGGCAGAGCTGAGTCCTGAGGAAGGTATTGTACATGGTGGGCTGGGGTTCAGCACAGCTTTCTGGTTTATTCCTGACCTTCAGCCAGACACAATAAAAATCACAGCACGTTGTGATGTATCCCAACATGACAGTATCTGCCTACTGTATTTGGAGAGGGGATGCTAATGTCTGCTACCACCCTTCTTTCCAGCATACACCAAGATCTGCATTCTCCTGTAGGCTGGATAATGAGTTTACAGGGGGCATGTATATAATGCCATTTAGCTTCATACATAGACAGACCAGGCTGCATTCACCACAGCTTGTCTTCAAAGGTGACACTTTGTGTAACTTAGCTATAATTGTGTTGTTAATGAGACCTGGAATTGAGCTGAAGCCTCCTGTGTTGAAACCCTACTGAGAAGCCTGGAGGGGTTGATATGAATTGTCAGTAATGTGGGACTTGGAGCCACAGCAGCATTTAATCCACTTGGAAACAAACTCATTTTCAGCTATGTCTCTACTATGTTGCTGCAAATGGGACTGTCCTCTTCAAAGGTATGGTATGCTGATTTCCATTGCCATGTTTTAAAGTAGGAAGCATAGGTTATTTGTTTGAAAGCTAAAACAGCAGAGAGGATGACTAGAGGCCTGAACAGATAATTTATATTGAACTTTGCCTCTGAATATCCATTGCCCTTGCTTTGGCAACTCTTTCCTCTTCCACAGTAGCTGCCCTGTCCTTGGTTTGCTGCACCTGAAAAAGGACATTTGCACTGTCAAAATTTTGATTTAAAAAATTTGATCTCTGTAGGTTGTACCCGTTCCCAGATGATGCAATGATATTTTAATAAATATTTATTTAAACAGTAAAACTGGAGTGGGGGAGAATGGGAATATCTGTTGGGCTATTAAATGATCACTGTCTAGAGAAAAGATCCATGTTATTTTGGAAAAGGGGTGGAAAAGAGCATAGCTGCCCCTTGGGCCATCACTTAGGGCCCAGGTCTGCTACCACTCTGAGAATGAAGCCAAATTATGTTGAATGATCCCGGTGACAGCGCTCTGCAAGTCTGTGCTCGGAGATTCCAGAAGTCTTCATAAAAATCTTTTTCTGAGGTGGCAGTGTTGCAATGTGTGACCAGGTTTCACACAAAGCACCAGCTAGGTGTAAGTATTCCTGGTTTTATGACAGCAGGTGGCTCATCCCTGCTGACACCATAGATTGGTGGCAGTGTGTTGGCACCCCAGCACTGCTTTGGTGAAACCGAGATGTCAACAGCAACAGAAGGGTCTGGCCTATGCTTCTGAGTACTTGAATAGGGTTAAAAATATTGGCAATAGGTGTGCCTAAAATATATTGGTATGTTTCTTTTCGGGTGGCACGGCCTCTGGCAAACTGGCTAGAGCTTATGTGACCTGCTGCAAGACACTCACCTTCCTCATTTGCAGCACAAGATTTATCTTGCAATTGTGTGGCCTAACAGTTTGTGGCAGTTAGTATGCTGAAATGTGAAAACAGCTTGTGGTATTAGGCTCATGGTTTTGCAGCTAACATGCCATTCTTTAGCCAAGGCTTGGCATCAACCTTGATGAAATTCATTTCTGGAAGCAGCTGTTTGCAGCTCAGTGACTGCCCTTTTGTCTGCCAGGAGCAGAAAAAGTGGACAACCCACTTGAAGCTCATTCCTTCCATTCAGGGGTAAACCATTTCTGTCAGTCTCCCATGCTCACTATTTCAGGTGTGGAAATTACCCTTTTTGAAGAAATTAACCAAGAAAGTCCTTTCCATGACTGTTGATATCTTTGGCTGCTGAAATCTCAATGACCTGCCTTATTCAGCCTGACAGGTACAGGGGCAGAAAACACTTCAGTGCTCAAACAACATGGGTCTTGTCTTGCCTGCCAAAATATCAACCACATTTCCCAAAGCCTCTCAAATCTATCTTGTGACCGTTGCATGTCTTCAGTGCTGCCAGCATCTGGTTTGGAGCAAAGTGCAGGAGCAGAGCCAGGAGTCTCAGAAGACAATGAAAGGAAACTAGTCTGCAACCTTGAATGAACTTGGTTTCAAAGAAGTATTCATATATCCATGGAGATTCCATCCAGACGAGTCAGACTGACTGGTCTTATCAGGGAAATGAAGGAGAGGGTGGGGGTTTATAATGGCTGTGAAAAGGAACAGCTTGAACTAAAATGTCTTTGTTAAGAAAACAGAATGGAAATATAATTTTCATACCATAACAAGAAGATTATTTGTACAACATTGCTTGCACTAGAGATACTGTAGTGTAGTACTGTAGGACAGACTTTTTCCACCCCTGTGGTAGCCAAGTAGGAAAAAACTTAATCCTGTTGAATTAATTAAACCCTTGAGGTGACTCTAGCTACTGAAAGAATTGCTACTATGCAAACCCTTAAAACCCACTGTATTAGCACTAAGCTGCTGGGAAAGTCTTAGCATAGTAAACATAGATTAACAAAGTCTAGGGCATATCCTGATGCAAACAGGTAACCAGGACATTCCCCAGCTGACACTGAGAAAATGTGCTAAGTGCTGCAGTCAGTAGAGAAGTCAGCCATTGCAAAGGATGAAGCTGGATGATTGCACCTTGTGCGGGGAGGAATGCTCTAAGGCTATTTCAGATAGATTTAAATCTCAGCAATTTGAACCCACTGAAAATCAAAGGAGAAAAATAACCTTTTCTATATTCTGAGGGCTCAGAGCTACCATAGACTAGATCTCACCAATAAGATATTAAAATAGAGTCTTCCCATCTTTGAATACCATGCAGCAGCCAGGAAACAGGGTCTCAGCTTTATTCTCTGCTTTGACTTCTGGGACATACACACATGAAAATATGTTGGCAGAAAGTGCCCTACCTCCTGTCACTGTCTTACCTCTTCTCAGCAAGTCTCTTTACACCCACTTTCTATTAGTCAGTAGGTCACATCCTGGTGGCCTAGCCAGCATTCAAGCAAAATCCTGAGGACCTCTAGTAATCATCATGCCTCAGTGACCCCTGACCTTCAGACTGCAAAAGCTCGATCTCCCTACTGCTGCAGGAAACATCCAGCGTTACTCCCACTGTGCAAATAAAGGAGGTGTAGGGGGGGAAGGGCTAGATGTCACTAGAAGGTAGAAATATGAAGCCTTTGTTTACAATTGCAATCCAGGTCTGTTCATCTGGTGCTCCAGTCTGGAGATACTGCTCACTAGGCTTTTCCCTTATGCACCTAAACCTTCTCTGCACACCTCTGTTTCTGCCCTACACCCTAACCAGCAGGAAACCTAATAGGCTGGGCCAGAGAGCATCTCCTCAGCCCTCACCTGGTCTCTGAAATAATTAAGCACTCAAGCAATAGGAGAAAAAGCATGAGCCCATATCCTCATGGTTTAAGCAATGGGTTTGCAGAAAGAATGCTGCATTTCTGTCCGTGACAGGTATTTTTTAGGTATTTTCTATTAAACAGCCACAGGATAAAGATCCTTAGGATAGAAAACAGGCCCTAAGCATGCCCCTCTCAGCACCCCAACCACTAGGCCTCTTACACTTGCTTTCTCTTGGCTGTCTGCTCCATAGAGGCAGAAATTGAGTGAGGGCAGCCTCCCTCCTCCACCACCACAGGCTCTCACTGTGGTTGGGACACTGTGGTGTGTGGGAGCCTGAATCTTCAATCTGAGAAATACAGCAGACCTGAGCTTCCAGAGTAATGAGTATTTAAAATGATAAGCCATTTTACAAAATGTAGCTGTTGGTCTGAACATATCTTTTGGCAGCCAAAGAAAAGAACAAGCCCTAGTTAATCCTCATTACAAACAGAAGTTGGCACTCTGCTTGGAGATAAGATCCATCCTTTGGATCCCAGGCGGAAGAAGACTCTGGCTTCCCAGCTACAGGCAAGTGCATTTATGTTGAGCAGGGGCAGGATAGCCATACTTACACCTCTCACCAGTGCTTCCTAGCAGCACCTCACTCATTTGCTAGCATTTTTGGTCCCCAAATGTCGTGTACAAGACCTAGCTTTACATCTTGCCTTGGATTCTTTCTGGATGTCTAGCGCCTGTTAGGTGCTGCAGGGAAGGCAACTGAGTGGTTATTGTCTCCTGGCAGAGGTGCCTTGCCTGTGCTGCTCAGGAAGGTTCATGGTGGAGCAATGAACTGGCCCAGCTCTGTCACCTTCCAGTCTGAGTGCTGCAGTCACCCTACAACTAGTTAAAACATTTTCCCAGACCATCCCCTGGATTCTTAATTGCTGTTGTGGCTTTTTTTTATGACCCTGTGGCTTTCATTGTACAGATTTGCCTAAAAATAAGGACTACTTTAATCTGCAGAGTTAAGAAAGCATTTTATACCTTTATTATTCAAGCACATTCAAACATCATCAGTATCATCACCATCACTTTAACGAAGACTCTCTCTCCTTAATGAATAGGACATAATATTAAATCTGTGGTGCTGAGCCACAGCATCCTGCTTTCTGGGACAGAGAAAATAAAATTTCTTCTTCAGGGAAGTCAGAAAGCAGTTAATTTACCCCAGCAATAAACAGATTGTGGTTTTTAAGTATTCTGATTCCAGATAAGTGTTTGTTTACATTTGTAGATGTGCAGTCAGGACAGTAATAGTTCCCAGTGGGCTTTCAGATGTGCTTCTGAGAGACCAATCTTTCTGTGCAAGCAAAATAATGAGGGGCCTTAAACACAGCATTATTACTAAAGTTGATTTTGCACGTGATAGCTTCCAGAAACACTACCCACACAAAAGAGGCAATGCTGCAGATTCTCCTCCTGATCCATCTCATGCCTTTTACCACCCATGCAGAGTGTCCACAACCAAGAAAGGGAAAGCAGGACTCCAGCCTGGCTCAGGCACTACCGGAGCAGCCGGAGCCGCGTTCCAGATGCACAGCCGCATTCTTCCCTGCTGACATGATCCCAGAGGCTGAAGAGAAGCAGGATAAAGCCAAAAAAGCTTTAACTGGGCTTCTAGCATGACTTATCTTCATTATTGCCAGTAACTCCAATCCCTATTACATCCATACCATTCCAAGACCGCCACCTAAGGAGCTTTTTTCTGCTTCTGAGCTTCTTAACACAGCAGTTCAAGCACACAGTCACACAGAGACTCTACTGCTGCTCCTGTAATAGTCCAGCTCTGCCACCTACACAGAATTTGTACAAAAAGTCACACCATTGCCATTTTGAGTGTTCTGGACTGTCTTATCAAATACAGAAGTAAAAGCAGCCTTAGAACTAAAGACTGTATTCAGAGTTGTAAGACATACTTGCACCAGCTACAGCTACCCACATTTTCTTTTTTAACCACAGCTAGCTGTGTTCTGTTGTCACATTTCTCCATTTTCATACCAAGTAAGAGTTCACATCAGCTGCCTTTGTGGCAAAAATCAGCAGCATCCTGAGCTGCATTAGCCAGGGCGTCACTGGAGGGTCACGAGATGTGATCCTGCCCCTCTACACAGCACTGGTGAGGCCACATCTGGAGTGTTATGTCCACAAAAGAGACATGGACTTACTGAAGCAAATCCAGCACATCACCACAAAGACGACTGTGAGACTGGAACACCTCTCATATAAGGAGAGGCCAAGAGAGCTGGGATCATTCAGCCTGGAGAAGGCTGAATTTGTATAAATACCTGAACGGGAGGGAATGAAGAGGAGGATGCCACACTCTTCTCAGTAGCATCCACTGACTACTGAAACCCATGGCGCTTCATCTGAAGATAAGAAAATACTTTTTTTTCTACTCTAAGGGTGGTCAAACACTAGGTCAGGTTGTCCAGAGAGGTTGTGGAGCCTGCATCTGGAGAGATACTAAAAAGCTGGCTGGACATGGTCCTGAGCAGCCTTGGGGGATTAAACCAGATGATCTCAAAGGATCACTTCCAACCTAAAAGATTCTGTTTATTATATGGACGTTTAATGTATAGATATAGGTTATCTCCCTCCTAGAGAGGGCAATACATTTGAATGATGCCCGAATTTAACATACAATATCATAAATGCAACTTAGATATTTCCTGTTAAAACAGGAAATCTAGACATGATGCTATCAGACAAAGAGAGAAATCAGGCAAACCAAACTGTAGTTATATTTTAAGCATTTGGATGGTGAAGACTTAGTAAGTCATGCTACATTGACAAAACAGATAGTTTTTATCTTGATCGTCATACTGTAAACTGTCATTAATCACGCTGTAAGAAGTCCAGAATGTCAGTATATCTGACATTAATAAAGCAGGAAAGTACTGTGCTGTTTATTCATGGAAAAGCTGCTTCTGCCATACAGGCCTGGATCTTCTCTAGACGCTTTTCCCCAGCCAAGGTTTCCCCCTGGTGTCAGCGACTAACAATATTGCAGCGTTACCCAAAGCCCTGTAATTCTGTGAAAAGAAGATGGTGAGGGGCTGGCCGCAGTGCAATTCCGTTGGCAGAACTGAGCTGCCGAACGCAACACTTGAGATGAATTCTCGTGTGACTTTTCTCCTCCATTTGTTAAGCAGAATTGTTACCCATCTGTTTTGCCATGTCTTAGTCAAAAAATCACACGGCAGTTCAGCACGAAGAGGCTGCCCAGCGAAGCTGTGGACACCCCATCCGTGGCCGTGTGCGAGGCCAGGCTGGACGGGGCTCCGAGCACCCTGTCCTAGCGGGAATGTCCCTGCCCGTGGCGGAGGGTCGCAGCGGGATGGACTCTAAGCCTCCCCGCCATTGCCCCCCCGCGCCTACATCTCCCGTCGTGCCGCGCGGCGCGCTGCGGGCGGGGCGGCGCGGGCGGCTGTGCGCAGGCGCGGCGGTCGCGCGGCGGTCGGTCGGTGGAGCAGCCGGCAGCCATTGTCGCCGCGGCCGCAGAGCGGTTCCCTCACGGCCCGCAGGACTCGCCGCTCCGCGACGGTGCGTGGCCGCCCCTCCGTGGCGGGGGGGCCGGGGCGGGCGCGGGGAGCCACTGGCGGGGTTCTGGCGGCGGTACCCTGCGGCGGGGCGGGAACGGGCCGAGGCCGGGGAGCGGCGGGCGGAGGCCGCGCTGGCGCCGCGCGGCGCCGCAGGCCCGGGCGCTCGGCGGGGCCGCGGCCGGGGGGGTGGAGGGGGGGGGGGGGGGCGCGATCCATCGCTGCCCCGAGGGGGGAGGGCTGATCCCGGCACGATGGCCGGGAGGAGCCGTCGCGGATTGGAGGCGAGTGCAAAGCTTCGAAGAGCCGAAGGGGCCGGCGCCGCTGCGTGGGCCGACGCCGCGATGGCGGCGGGCCCGTGAAGAGGGCCCGGCTGCCTTGGGCAGGCCGCAGGCCTGGCGCAATCCCGGATCCTCTTGGCTTCTCGAAAGGAGGGAGGAGCAGATGGCCGCTTGCTGCGGGTCCCTGCTTCCCGAGGGCTTTTCTGTATCTACTGAGTCGTCAGGGAGCGAACTCGGTTTCATTGTTTTGGGCGCAACGTGAGAAGCTCCGCGCCTCGCAGATGTCAGTATAGATCTCTCATCCATTGTGCTCCCTGATCATGAGTAAATAAGGCGCGGATGGATTGTTCGTCTGCCCTTCGCCGTATATTTGACAGTTTCAGTGGTGGTCAGTTCACCCACCCACCCCGTGTTCATTTCCTTCTGTGATTGTTCCCCCCATTTTGTTTTCCTGGAGCTAAAAATATCGAACAGCAGTTACGCAGTCCTTTTAATGTTTCAAATCTCGGTTGTTCCCAAAATGAGCGCAGTTGCCGAAGTGGCTGTTCTTGCCGTGTTTTAAAGCACACAGTTACGTAAGGCCGGCCTTTCCCTGAATACCCACTGCTGGCCTGGCCGTGTGTGCGCGGTGAGGCTGCGCCAGGGACACCGTGTGTTGGGAGACCGGGCACTCCGAGGGAGCTGAACCAGCCCCTGCGCTGGATTTCCGTGTGGGCATCAAAATGCACGCGTGAGCACAAAGGAGAGCATGGTTACAAAGGGCAGCCTAGGCTCTCCCGAGGTTCGGAGATGGCTGAGGCCGAGCTAAGTGAGTGCTGTCACAGTCCAGCCCCTCGCCCCATAAAACGCCCGGTACCCAGGCGTCCAAAGCTCTGGCAGTTCTGTGATGGCATGGTAAGTCTGAGCAAGGAAAGTGTTCAATAGAAACCTAATGGCTGGAAGTTAACAGAGAAGGTAAATCACATTAATTCAAAATACTGCATCCAAACTGACTGGAATTATTTTCATGGCTACCGTGACGTGTTGTCTGTTTACTCTGCCTGCTTTAGAGCCCAGTATTGTAGTGCAAGATCACATCATATTTCCATTCCTTAGGGCTCGAATTCTTTAGCTTTTTCTATGACAGCAAGTTTATTGACTGAGCCAAATAATTAATATTTTCCAGTTACAAGATCTTAAAAATTTTCAAACCACATAAACTGAAAAAGTGACACCATAAGATAAAAGATGGAGTTTTACATAGAATATCTCAAATGATATATCCTGGATCAGTGAATAGCTTTAAAAATATCAGTGCCTTAAATAACCTTTTTTATTTTTACCATCATTGAAAACTTATAATGCAAAATTCTTCTTCAAAACCAGATAGACTGTTAAAATCAGTTATATTTATTGTTACTGGAAATCAAAATAATTTGATGGCTACCATTTTATCTTTAAATTTTATCAAAGAGATTTTTCTAGGTGAAAGCAAAAGTTTTGAAAATGTTTTATGTTGTTTGTTGTTATTTTAATGATTAGCATATTAATTTTGTTCTTTTTTTTTTTTTTTTTCCAGCAGCTGCTAACCCAGTAAAATCTTTGAAGTTGCAGATTTGGGATTTTAAGTTTCATGATTAAAAAATACAAAACTGGAAGTTCTTTGTAGGTTGTGCAGCAAGACAGGATTTTATCGCTTCTCTGGCTGTAGAGAATCTGCCAGAAAAGTGATAGATACAATTTTAATATATATCCCTGGAGGAGAGTAAAATCAAATCCTACTTCACCGAGATTTCTGAGATGTAAAAGTGATCTTAATCACCCTGTTTTAAGTTTGTTAATCTGATCAATGGTGCTGTTTTCTTTTTTAGCATCAACCTTAAGATGAGTGGCTGCCGTGTCTTTGTTGGACACTTGAGCTCACGTGCTCGTGAGCGGGATGTAGAGAAATTCTTCAAAGGCTATGGTCGCATACGAGAAATCCACCTGAAAAATGGATTTGGCTTTGTGGTGAGTAGCAGCAGCCTTGTTTTCCTTGCTCTTGCTTGCAGGTACTAACCTTGCTAGGGTGACGTCAAGGAAAGGGAGATGTTTAAGATAATAGTTGTTGCAGTGGGAAACGGAAAATATTAATACACATTTCAGAAAGCTTTTCATGATTTTGGATTACAGTTTTGGCCAGGTTTTGCTCAAAATCTTTGTAATATTCCAGCTACATTAAATACATTGTTTGATCATAGTCTTCTGTGGATTTAAAATTTATCCCTCATTTCTGAAGACTGTATGAATATCCTGTTATGGCAGTACAAAATTTTGTAGTCTTGACTGGGGAGTAAAATTTATACAGAACCACTTGAGCTCCTCTCTCACCCCTTGTAGTCTGCTTGGTCATATTTCTTAAACAATGGCCTGACATAAAAGCAGAGTAGTTGGCTAAGACAAGAGGTGTAATAGGTGCTGGCTGGTGGATTCAAGCAGCACAGCTCTGAAGTCTTGTGCAGCTGAAGTTCAACATATTCATCATCAGTACATGTTTTTAGGGCATATATGACTGTCAGACTATTAAAATGAAATAATTCATTGTATTTCAGTTACCTACCATTGTATCTCAGTTATCTACTTGTCTGCTCCTAAATGTCCAAATTTTGCAGCTTTACAGGTTCTCAGATTGACTCAGTATCAGCCTGTGTTTTAACTTACCTCATGAGAATTGAGAATTCTGTTGTGCAGCACTTAGTTCAGACTTGAAAGGCTGATACTGCCCTCGCGCTATGGCAGGCTTACATGCCACTCTTTCTGCCAAGATCAATCCCTTGAGTGCAGTTACTGGAAAAGAACAAAAGGACAGGCTTTGCCTACTTTAGTTTCATGGGAATATTGCTCCTTAACTTCTACACATGGTGTGGTTCCTGGTTCCCCTGCATTATGAACTGCTTCTTGTTGACTGCCAGTTGGTAAATACCTGTCTCTTGAAAGTTAGGAGGTAAATGGCTGATGTAGACACGAGCCTGAGTTTATTTAGAGTGCCCTTTCCAATTGCTGCTGTTTCGCAGTCCCCTTTCCTTGAGTGTTCCTCTTCTCTTCCTGGGCAGGGCTGTTGACTCATTCAGGAACAACTTCTGTTCAACTCTTGTAAGCGAGTCAGTCAATCCTCCCTCCTCTCCAGTTCCTAGGTGGAACCATTTTCTTTTCAAAGATCACTAATAAGCTTGAATAATTGTCTCATAAATTTATCTAAAAAATTAATTGTTTTCAGGATTTTTTTTTTCTTTACAGCTGAACAATTTTCCCACCCATACTTGTCATCCCATCATTGTGCACCCATATCAGAAATCCCTTCCATTGTTCGTGTAACTGTGTTTTAGGTTTTGGAAGACTCTGGATTCCCTTGGAGCTGCCTTTTCTTCCTGCTGAACAAGCATAGCTCTCTCTCAACGTTTTCTTTGTTATCCAATCTTCTGATGAGTTTTGGTGGCCCTCTGTTAGTCGCAGTCCAATTTTTCAGTGTCTGTTATGAGCTGGAGGGACCAAAACTGGACACAGTGTTCCAGGTGTGGCCTAACGAGTGCCAAGTAGGGTGGAATAATAGCACCCCTTGGCCTGCTGATTGTACTCCTACTGATGCAGCCCAGGATGTGATTGGCTTTCCTTGCAGCAAGGCCACGCTGCTGACTCATGCTTAGCTGACTCTCCACAAGGATTTCCATGTCCTTTTCAGCAGAGCTACACTCCAGCCACTCAGCCCCCAGCACATTCTGCTGCTTAGGATTGTCTTGTGCCACATGCAGCACTTCATGTTTTATCTTTTGTTGAGACTTGTGATTCTTGTTTGCTTCATCTTTCAGCCTGTCAAGGTCTTTATGTGGGATGGTTTTTCATTCTGGTATATCTACTTCTCCTCCCACTTTGGTGTCAGACACAAAATTGGTGAGGCTGTGCTTGATCCTGTCATCCATGACATTTATAAACACATGGAATGGCATTATCCTTATGGCGCTTCACTGGCCGTGTGCTGTCAGTTCTTCTTTATTTTCTGTTATTTAAGACCTGTATTTATAAAACATCACAAAACCAAGCGAACATTGTTACAGCGTTAAAAGCATGTTTTGTTGTACTTGATTAAAATAATTGCTTAATCTTTAAAACTAATTATATTTACCTGAATTTTGTAGATTTCAGGACATAGTGTTGTCAAACTTCAGACCATCAAGCTAGATAGACTTGCAGATGTTCAGTTTGTTAGAAAGTGGCTGACGTAAGGGGACTTGTAGTTGCCAGCTATTGACACTTTTAAATGCTGGACCTAAATTAAGCCTCTTAAGGTAATCTTTGCGTCATCATGCAAGGATGTGTGATGTTTCACTTGGTAGGGAAACAAATTCCAGTGCAGAAGGGGGAAGATTGCTTAAGCCAGTATTGCTTCTGAAAAGCAGTTTATAATTATGCAAACACTTTCTTCAACTTGAGAAGCTTCTTCTCTGTTGTTAATTCCTTGCAAGCTGCGGTTCCACAATTTTTTCTCTCCATCTGCACTGTTGCTGCCAGCAGTCCCTACCTAGCTTCTTGTTCTCTCTGCTTTATTTCTTTCCTTTGTCCTCTTGCCTCTCATGGTGTTGCTGCAGTTGTCCAGCCACATATAATGAACCTACCTGGGAAGCTGATCTGGTTGAAAAATAACACTTTTTCACCCCACCTCCTGCACAAAGTGTGCTGGTTTTCATCTGGGTAGATTTCTTGACCTAGTTTCCTGCAGAGCTGTACAAGGAGCTTTGCCAAGAACCAGTGGGCTGGATAGTGGGCAGAGGCTACTTGGGCTGACTAAAGCAGCATTTCTGCCAAAAGCAAAGTGACAGATTCCATCGCAACAGTAAATGGAATTATGCTTGTTACAGCTGATCTGGACCCACAGGTGGCCGGTGCTGAAGAAGGGCTTATGTTTCATTCTCTTCTTACATGGGCACCTTTTTGCCCAGCTAATGAACTGAATTCACTCAGAAAAAAAAATAAGCCCTTTTTTTTTTGTTTACTCTTTCTTTGCCGGTTCAGTAAGAATTTAATCTTGAGAGAGTTTCAGAAGTGCACAACTCCCGTGCATTTGATCAGCTCATGCTGTTATATTCCATTTTCCTGTATGTGGAGCTGTGTTTTAAATTGTATGCCTTGAAATAATTTCCCCCACCTTTCCCAAAAAGTGTTTTAGATATTTTTGTAGCAAAACAGGTAGTTTAGTTAATTTATTTACTATAGGTCCTGCAAATAGTTCTACTGAAACAATTGGGGAGGCAAAAACAGTTTGTGGGATGGAGGGAGGAGAAATTACCATGAATAGGAACATCTTGGCTTTTCAGTCATAAATGTACCAGAAATTAGCTTCTGTATTCAAAGTTCTTTGTGATACTTGCTGTAGAAATATAAAATTTATAAAGAAAGCATTTTTATTAGTATTTGCGTGTACGGTAGGGAAAATACTTTTTTATTCCTGTTTTCTTTTTAGGAATTCGAAGACCACAGGGATGCTGATGATGCAATTTATGAACTAAATGGTAAAGAGCTGTGTGATGAAAGGTAAGTGTGATACCCTAATTTCCCTTAAGAACAGAAAAAGTTCTTTGCATCAAAATGCAGTGCATTATCTTGTGCCCTGACACCTGTCTGCTGTGATTCTGTGGTGGGATATACCTTCCATAACTTTCAAGGCATTCACTGGGATCCAGTCTTGTTTAAGACAAGGATTAGTTTGGGACTGCAGGAGGAATGGTTTGAAGCAGGGCTGACTGTTTTCTCTACTTGCACTTAGTTCTCTTTCAAAGGTAACTTAGAATCTTGTCATTAGGAGTATTAGTAAGAGTGAATTGAATTTGTTTAGTATTTCTGTGTCTTTTGACCAGAAAATAAGCTGTTGATAGCCTGTTATCATTTGGATTGTTGCCCTTCAGTTTGCAGCGATGTGGATTGTGGTCATTGTATGTTGCAGTAATTTTTATTTTGATTATGGAAGCTGTATTTTAGGTCATTAGGTTGTTGTTAGTTACTTTAGTACTCTTTTCTCTCTGTGATTACTCCTGGGCTCTGGTTGAGCAAATTCAAGTGTTGCAGGCTGAATTACAGACTCGTGACAATTTTCATGAAAATCCAAGGGAGGCGAATGAGAAAAAACACTGGTCTGACTCTTTAAGAAATGCCAGTGGTTATGTTATAAATCACTGCTTGCAAGGGCAAGGTAATTCTTGTTTGTGCACATTTGCTTCCAGTTGTGAAAGATTTAAGTCAATGTCAAATACTTGAAGTTTGTTGTTTTAAGTTTTTATGTGCTTGTTTTGTTTTGTTCCTGTCATAAGGGTCACAATTGAACATGCTCGAGCCCGAAGAGGAAGGGGAAGGTTCTCACAACGGTTCAGTTATTACCAGTCGCAGAGTGGATCTAGGTAAGTGCTCTGGCCTCTCTGTCCTCTTCCTCTTCCAGTAACGAAAGAACTGGAGTTTTCTTTTTGTGATTTAGGGATCCAGCTCTGTTTCTCTGTATAGCTTCATAAAAGGAGTTTCATGTTCTCAAACCTTGCAGGTTCATTACTATTATTTGTCTTCTCAGGCTGAGGAGAGTGGGGATTTTAAAGCAGTTCAGCTGTCTTGGAGAGGTTCACAAACCTCTTAGGAAATGTGCCTTTGCAATACTGTAGGCACTATGCTGGTCTTGCTTCCTGTTGTGTAAATGATGTGAAGGAGTATTGCTGCAGCTGGATTGGCTGATTTTAACACTAAGTCAAGAAAATGCAGAGCTGCTCTGTTGCAGCTTTTGTCACCAAATTAAGCTTATATGATAGGTAGAATTATTGTAGAGCAATAATTCAAGGTATTTACTGTTCAGCTAAGTTTTCACATTTCCGCTTGTATGATTTTCAAAATGCTTATTTCAGCACAGCCTAGAAAAGGAGTAGTGCTAGGGCATAAGATAAACACTTCTGCACATGTTAGTAAATAGCAGTTGACCAAGTTTGCTGACCAAGCAGGAGAGTCTCTCTCCAGTGATGGAATGTGAAAACCAGGACACAGCTCATCTCTAGAATATCTCTAGAGGACGTTGGGGTGATTAGAGCCAGTGGTGAGCCTTGTGCCAACTTGCAGGGAAAGTTCTGCAGATTTGCCTATATTCTGCCAGACAACTACACATAACGTTTTTGTACTTTACACCTACCTGTGTGAAGGAAATACGTGTGGAAGAATTTACTCTGTGGAAACATTCATAGCTGTGGCCTGTGCAGAGTAGAGTTTGGAAGTAAGATGAAGATACAAGGGACATAAACTTTCACATTTGTTACAAAGTCAGAATTGCTGCCAGTTACCAGCCAATGTCTGGAACATCTAATTTGCATATGCAAGCATGCTAATTAGATTTTTTTTACTTTTGGCAGTAACCTTGGTGTGGGTATAGTTGGCCCAAGGTCCAGGCTAAAAGTGGACTTTCAAAGTAGCAAGTTTGCTTGATTGAAGGTCATGGGTATCTGATGTTGTAGTCATGTTCATGATGTCAGACTGCCAGTGCTAGACAGGAAGATACTTGGTTTGCAATAATGGAAAAATGAGACTCATCCTGCCAGTTTTGTGACTCTGGATCCTCTTGTTTAAATACTTGGAAGATCGGGATGTTCTGAAAAAAAAATGGGACATTCTTCTAATGGAGTCTTAAGTATACTCTTGACTAAGAAGAATCAAGTCTGTAGTCCAGCAATAAGGAAATCACTTAAATCTTTCAGCAAACTGTAGAAAACGTCAGATTTCTTAAGTTTTAATTTCCTTATGCTGGAGAATTTTTTTTTCTTTCTTTTTTTTTTTCCTTTGAATTCTTCAGCCGGTATGGGCCTCCTGTTCGTACTGAACACAGGATCATTGTTGAAAACCTTTCGTCCCGTATCAGCTGGCAGGTGAGTTAGCATCTTATCTTCTCTTTTTTACACCTTATTTTATTGCTCCGTAAGTAGATTGCTTTCAGCCTAATTTCGTAATAAAGCCATCATAAATATTTAATGAGAACAAAAAATAAGAAAAAAGCTTTAGGGATTGCTAAAAATTAGCATTCAAGCACTTACAGGAGTCTTTTGTTTCAAAATTGTGCAAATAGTTCTGTAACTAGATTTTGTAGTTGGGAACTGATTCTCACTTTTGTTTGCCAACTGATAAAACTTTTGAAGACTCTAGATTGTTTCTAAAATATTGAAACATTGCATTTGTTCAAACTGTGTCATTCTTTTGTATTGTAACACCTGGAAGTGCATGCCTTTGTTTTGATTGAAATTTATAGTCTTTTCTTATGTTTTGCAAAATATTTTTGTGACCCAATTCATGATAGAGAATTCTGGTAATGCATCATTAATAGAGAGAATTTTAAGAGAGCTACTGTGTTGAGTATGCTTATTGTAGATTTTTTTATTTAAATCCCAGACTTTCAGTACTTGTCATTTGAAGCTTTCTTTCCACCGTTTTTTTTGTTGTTTTTTCACCTCTGCTAATGTTTTGCTAATATTTAGCTGGCTTTTAACAGAATAGCCAGGTAATCAATTCTTTTAGTTGTGTTCTGTGTAGTATACAGTGTACAGAAAGTTTACTTTTTAAGGACATAGGAACACATGCTATTTACAAAAGGTGAGTGAATAGTGGAGTTTAGTCTTGTTCATTAACCTTTGTATTCTTTGAACAAAGAGACTTTAATCAATGTCCTGAAGGATGCAGTAGAACATGTTGAATGTTCAAAGCCTTGGTCTTGGAGCTACTTCCCCACAAGGAGGCTTCTTGGCTTGCCTGGAGCTTCGCTGATGTGTTTCACAAGAGTTGGGTGCAATCCATGCAGATAAACAGTTGAACTCAGTTTGTTTATCTTCTGCATGACAGGTTCAAAGGATTTGTAACATTACAGTTGTGTTAATTATTGAATAACTAAAAATCCCAGCTGAGTTGATGTGATGATCAACCGGATTTAATCTAAATATCTTCTGGGTCTGCTACGCAGTTACACGTACGGAGAGATTGTCACTTGGAAACGACAGTAGGGACCAGAGAAGTAAGCTATAATGGAGTGCTCAGGAAAATAAATCCTATAATGCTGTTTAGTGTTAAATGCGTAACTTGAAAAAAAATTAACATTTTTGTGGCCTTCTTTTACTTGTGAATATTTATAATGGCTTTATGTGTACTTACATTTTAATCTGAAGCCCACCAAATTCAGATTTCAGACAGGTGAATCTTTTAGTATTCTAATTAAATGTTTTAATGTCTCTTAAATATATGATAAGTTACCATAAGAGACTTTTCCATACCTGCCTAAATAGACATCATTTGAAGGTAACAACCATGTGCAAGCTGCATTTACTCTTGAAGTTGTACTGCTTTGGTACTGATACAGTGTTTTAACTTCTAACTGTGCTACTTACAACATATTAAAATAGCTAATCCATTAACAGTAGTGCCATTACTCTTCCCTTCTAATCCCTGCTAGGAAGCACACTCATTATAGAACCTTGCTTTTAAACTTATGCACAGAATTTAATCTTTGTGTCCAGATCCCAATATTTGAGAACATCTATCATCCTTAAAAGTTACTGTTTTGGGATATGTAAACACAGAAAAAGCCAGAAAAATGCCTATTTGGACCACTTTCCTCAGATTGTTGACTATATTGTTAATAGATAATCCCATCTGTAACTAGTAGAGAAACTGTTAGACCTCTCCTTTTTTTTTAGCAAACATATATTTCTGCATGTTCAGAGCTTTCCAACCACCCTCATCAGTTTTTCAGTGTCAAATTTTCATGCAGTTGAGAAAAGTAGGTCTGTGTTACATCAAGATGTATTGTTTAACGTGTTTTTCCTATTTATGGTTGTCCTACACCTTATTTCTCTTTGCTGCTAAGGACAACAGGGTTTTGTTGTGCTATTTAAGGTGACTCAGAACAGTAAAATTAAGATAAAATTTGATTGTTCCACTGGTTAGGTAATACCAGGCAACCTTAAGACATTCCCCTAATAACAGAATGTTGAGCTTTTATAGCACATGCACACTTCCTCTCTTTTAAGCAATAATGTTGGCATCTTAATCATGTTGACATTGCAATTACAAATTATATTTAATTTTAATGTTTCTTAGGATTCAGCATATAGTGTGGCAAGATTCTGGGAGCCTAAAGTTACTGATTTGGGAAATAATTATGTAGATTAAAATTTTCTAACTTCGTTTTGACTTACCAGTCCTGGTCTGGTTAAATTCTCATTGACTTGAGCAGAGCCAAAATTTTGTCCATCATCTCTAAACTGAGGTAAATTGAAGTATTGTTTTTAATGGTACTAATAGGGACCAATTTTCACTTGCTATTAGGGTTTCTTTGTATTAAGACCTGTGAAACAAGGAAAATATCTACTACTTTGCATATGCCAGTTTTTAACATGAAACTATTGAATTAAAATACTAGATAGAACTAAGCTTTTTTATATTCTGTGGCAAATGTTCTAAAGTTTTTTCTTGGCTTTTTATTTTGTAGTCTTCTGTTCCTTAAGTGTATTTCTAACCAAGTACATTTTGAACCTCTTCTAACAACCTTGATTTAGTTAACCTTCATTTTTCTTGTGTGGAGGAAAAAGAACCAAAGATTTGGGGGTTTTCTAGTGGCTGAAATTCTAGGGTTTGGCCTGTTCTGAATTTTCCTTTTGGTTCCTATGACACTCCTGTTTTTTGGCAGTCTAGATCTTGGTTTGCCTGGGTTTGATCTCGATTGGCTAGCACAGATCATCCTCGGGTTCTTTAGCCACTTCTGGAGACTGGAGACTATGTCCAGTGCTTTCAGGGCCTCTGGTACCTCCGTGAAGCATATTGCTATGAGCCATCACTGCCTTTCTCATGTAAGAGAGTTCCTCTTGGCCAGCTAGGTATTGGACAAGCAACTCTTTGCTTAAGGTACCTTCTTATATCACCTGCCACTTGTGGTGTGCTGCGGTAAGTAGTCTGGGATTATGAAATACCAGATACTGTTGGGTAAAAGTGCTGCCTTAACTTAGACAAATGTTTAGCTTTTTAGTGACCTCTTGCATTATTTGTCTGTGCTTTCTCCTATTGCTGAGGAAGTAATTTTAATTGCCCATGTTTAGCCTCTGTTAAGTTTAGGACAAGGATGTCTGTTGATGTGACACTGTAGCGTGACAGAAACTCAAATGAAAAACTTTCCTTTGCAAAATTTTTAATTACATTGTAATTACACCTTTTTGCTTTTAATTTTGCTTTGAAGCTGGGGGAGGTGAGCATAAAGATTGAATTTATCTACATCTACTGAAATGTCATTTAACTGGGGTGTTAGTTATAAAAATCTGCATTTAATACTACTGCACTTCTCATCTCCTATAGTTCTGATTTCAGGGGACATGTTGGTGTTTTAAGTATTGATTGCATTATGTTTTCATAACAGCTGTTTTTGGGATGTAGGATTATCTTGAAAGCAGTGTTCTAGTCACTGTAGCTGTAAAATGATGGGTGCTTTATGCAGCTGCTACTACATAAGCTGTTTCAGAAACTTTTTTCTAAATGATATGTATATTTTCATATAAAGAAATTAAAAAGCATTAAGCAGTTTAAGCAGAGAAAGTTTTAGGGAAGTATTCTGCTACCTGACTGATTCGTGTCCTGTTCAAACTAAAATGTTAACTTTTGCTGTAGGACTTAAAAGATGTCATGAGAAAGGCAGGGGAGGTCACCTATGTGGATGCACACAGAAACAACAGGAATGAAGGGTAAGTTCATTTTGTGTCTTTGTATGATACGATAGCTGAAACTATTAAGGGCATGATTTTTCTCGTAATACAGAAGAAATGAAATATAAATCTATGGTGTGGCTTGGATGCTGGAATTTCTCCAGTTACAGAACCAAAACAATCCAAGACACAAACTGTCAGTAAGTAGGAGTTCAGTATTGAACTCAGTCTCTATTCTCTATCACAAGAACAATGTGTGAAAGCAGAAAAGGAAGGCAGAATTCCTTTCAAATGTTAAGTCCTGCTGTCTTATTTTTGTATAATAATTTATGATCTGAGTCCTGAGGCTAAAACACCTCCTGTCTGTGGCTGCTTTACACTGGTTCAGCAGCCAAAATCATGGGAAGTGAACATCACCAACTTCCATGGGGAATACCTACCTGCCCACTCTCTCTTTTCAGTTCTGGAGACTACAAAGGTCCTGCACAACAAAGCAGAAGAGAAGGAAGTGTGAATAGAGTGTCTGTGCTGGCAAAACGTCTCTGGGTCACTGCAAACCAATGCAGCTTAGATCTTTTTTTGAGTTCAAATTTAAAAACCAACAAAGACTGGATTTTTCTATTCACTGTTAAAATTCTTAAATAGGGCAGAAGAGGCTGGAAACTTATTTTGTTTCATGGACAGCTTTGGAATGCAGCTTAGTGGAGGACTGAAAGATATTTCCTCAGCTGAGGCAGGTTTGTGTAGCGTCCTGCATTTTCTCCATCTCCTTGCAGATGGCAGTTCTTAAGGACATGTTAGAGGTATCAATGGCTAGGACTGTTGGTGTCATATTTTCCTATTAACCATGTTAAAAACTAGCTATCAGAAAGCTGTGAATCAGCGGATAAAAAAGGGCCATACTTGCTTTCCTTACTTTTTTATTTCTCTGAAACTTTTATTTCATTATGGTCTACAGGGTTGTGGAGTTTGCATCTTACAGTGACATGAAGAGTGCACTGGAAAAACTGGATGGCACTGAGCTGAATGGACGCAGAATTAAACTGACTGAAGACCACAGAAGGCATAGGTATGTCACCTGACATGATAAAATTCTGCTGAGGGCATGGATTTGGGTAGTATTGATGCCAAAGTTTGATTATCTAGGTTTTGGCCCCAAGCTAAATATCACTGCACAGAACCACTTTTTAGCAATGTAAACAAGATTAAGATAAGAACTAACTTGCTGAAACAGGGTAAATAGAAGACTTTTGGATGAGAGTAAAGATTTTTTTAAAGACAAAATGTGGTATTGTAAAGAAAGAACTTTTTAAAACCACAAATTTTGGTACTAAAAATGTTTAATTTAAAGGACAGCTGTTTCACAGTTCGGTGAAATGTTTCTCAAATAGTTGTGAAAGCCAGCTTGTTTGTAAGAATAAAAGAAAATCATTTAGCTTGCTTGCATTATTCATAAGCAGTTCTGCTGTTCAGTCATTAAAAAACATGTTGGCTGCACATCTTTCATTGTCTCTCTTAAAAATAAATCCATTTCTTTCCTTGAAAAAAGGGATGCATTTCTAGTAAAGGTGTTAAAACTCAAAGGCCTAAAGTGTGCTGGTGATCCACACCTTTAGAGATTTTCTTAGCCTCTTGAAAGAAACTCTTACTAATTTGCATGGCGTTTCTAGAAAGAATAAAAACCACAGGTATAAAGTTTCATTTCTGTGTTTTTCTTGATAAATTAAATGATACTTCAAGGCAGGAGGTATGCAGACAAAGAGTTCTTCTTTGATAGAGACTCCCGTGCCTAAAAATCTGTTTCTCTCCTGGCAGGAGCTGGGTAGAGGCATCTTTTATTAGGCAGTTCATACTTTGCCACGCTAGCAGAGAATGTCAAGGCCAGCAATTCCTGATAGCATTGACCTAAGACCATACTGTCATGGTGGAGCAGAGCAGAAATCTAGCAGCACTGTGAAATGACTGAATGCTGTGAATAGCACTTGCAGATGTTCAGATGGATGTGCTATGCACAGAGAATAGTTGAGAATTTTACGTGATTGTTTTAAATTCAGTAAGAGGTGAGACTACAGCTTTTAATTCTGTTTCTCTAGAAGCCGATCTCGATCAAGGAGTTACTCAAGATCTCGCAGCAGGTCCAGGTCTACAGGATCTTCCCGATCGGACAGCCGCTCCAGGTCCCGGTCAAGGTCCCGCTCCAGGTCCAGGTCTCGCTCTCGATCCCGATCTCGCTCTCGATCCCGCTCTCGTTCTCGCAGTCGTACTCCTAAAAAGAGTTACTCCCACAAAAGCCACCGCTCCAGCTTGATAGCTTCTTCCCCCTCTCCCTCTTCTTCTAAAAGAAAATCTCGTTCTAGGTCGAGCTCTGCTCATAGCCGTAGTTAACCTGCTCTGAGAGATGTTAATTAATTCGATTCAAGTTTCTTGAAGACTTGAGACAAGTTATGTATGAGAACTGGGAGGGGAAGAGTTAACATGATGAAAGGGTGACCTCCTCTTACATTGCCAAAGTGCCTGTCATCAAATAGGCCATCTCTGTGAGGAGGGGCTGGCTGTCAGCTTTCTTCTTTCAGTGAAGTCTGGAGTGGGAAGTCTTTTTTATTTTTTCCCTGCTATTAGTAAACATTTCTATCATAGATATATTATGTACACATAATGCTGAGGTAATGGGATGAGACAATACGCTGCTTTCTCCCTCTCTTGCCCCTACTTTCCCCTCCACCTCCAAGGCCTTTGACTTCCAAAATACTATGTTAGCTTTTGTCCTTGGTATTGAGTCCGAGAACAGGAAGTATAGATTTAATTCCTTTAAGGTTCTGTGGCTACTTTTCTGTGCGAGAATGAATGGACCAGATTAAATTAGTTTAGAGTTCCCCTTTTTCCCCGTTGCTTGGCTTAACAGGCTGTTTTAAGTTCCAGCTTTACATGACCTTGACAATATGCTTAATTTGCAAAAGTCTTTCAGGAATACACATTGGTTAGTTGAATATTGCTCACTTGGATAGTGAATTAATACAATGTTAAGCAGTAATGAAAGCTGGAATTTTCTGTTAAAATGAGACATACCATCCAGATGTCAGGATTATTGGGAATCCATTATAATAATTTTACAGTAATTCACTAGTATGTGGTATTGTATGTATAGGCCTTATTTGACAGGTGACTTCATAAAACTGCACAGAAATGTCAATATGCATGTCCATGTTTTTTGATGTTTATAAAAGTGACATAGCTTTCATACCCAAAAGTGTGATACTGAATAACATGTGTATGACTAGCAATAGTCTTGATGGAAAGGAAGGTTATTTTAGTAATGAGAGCAGCAAAAAAAATCCCAGGAAAAGTGTAGTCAAAATCTCCGGAATGCACCGTTGTTTTGATTAATAGAAATTTCCAGTGCAGATACTGTTGTTCTTAAAATTTGGAATTAGATTTTTTTTTTAACTTCTGTATTGTCAAAGAAGGGAAACATTTTTGGAAAAAATATGTAAATTAATCCCAAAGTCTTACATGTATTTAAATGTACCATTCCTAATAAAATCAAACCTTTTTCTGGCTTATTTTGCTGTTTTGTTTAATTGTAGTTGCTGTTGTTCACTTCACACAATCTGACATGATCACAGAGATTTATTTGTAGGTATACCTGTACAGAAGTAAGAAAATGTAAACTAGAAACCAGTTTATATATATATATATATATATGTGACCAGATGCTGACTAACTGGAGGACAGGATAGGATTTTACTGTCATGGCCAGCAGTGGCTGTTTGAATAAATGGAAAAAGGATTCTTTCTGCAGGCCTCAGACCAGTTTGTGTGATACCTTCTGCACTGACAGTTCTCAGGGGAACCAACAACCAAATGGCCACAGGTGTTGGAATCTGCCTATAGGTAAATCCATTTTTCACTTTTAAAGTACTGTACTAGAGATTCTTACACTGCCCACACAACTTGTGTACATATAAGGCTTCAAGGCTGATGCCCTTTATAAAGCCAAGTTACTGGTGACCCTGCCCATGGCAGGGGTTTGGAACCAGATGATTTTTAGGGTCCCTTCGCACCCAAACTATTCTTTCATTCTTAGCATGTTTGCCATGATGTGATCTGAATATGCTAGCAGTTCTCTTAGCACAGGACATTTTCCTCCTAGGGGAAGGCAGCCTTATCCTACAGCATGCAACTGCTTGTGGCATGGGCCACACCTGCAAGTCGAGCACAGCAATTAGTTGCATTTCAGCAACTGGCTGCATCACCCCCCAAAAACAAGAGTGTATTTTCTCTGATGTTTATGGCACTTCTTTATTATTTACGTTTTTGTCAGTTCAATGCGCAGCTTTTCATCTAAGGATATCCCAGTGGTTTGTGAAGATAAACTTTATTCTACTTGGCCATATGACATCTCTGCTTTATTGATGAGAAGAGTGAGTGTTGTGTGTGCTCACCTGTGGCTGCCAAACAAGGGGGTGAGGAGGAGGAATATTCCTGCCAGGAAGGCCAGGATTCCTCCTCGAGCGTGTCATCTCCTGGCTGTCCTTGTGCTGCTGTTCCTGGATCTGCGAATGGGCTGAGAAGGGTGTGGGTTGCGTTCGGGGACAAAACATTTCTCTTTCAAAACCGCCGTGAAGGAGCACCGTGATTCCTTAGGAAGAAGTGCCCCAGGCTCTGTACCCACAGCGCTCTGCCCCTGCTCCAGCAAAGGGTCAAGGGTGGTGAGTGCTGCGGGTGGAATTTCTCCGCTCTGCCGCACCCCGATCTGAGAGCTAGCTGTTGTACAGTTCCTAAGTGGAATTCGTCTTAGAGGTTTTGGAAGCATGTAATTTCCTGTCTGTTTCCTTCATTCCCACTCCATAGCCATTGTTTGCTGGCAGACTAAATGCTTTGTGCATCCAGTACCTGAGGGCACGTTTCCCATTTTACCAGCCCCGAAATCAGTTCCCCCTCCACCTCCTCTGCACAAACCTGCTGGAGAGTTGTTAGCCTTTCACCCCGGGTGATTTACTAGGACAGTAACACTGATTAGCCAACAATTATACCTAGCAGAGGGTTCCATGCATGCCAGTTTAAAGGAGGGGATACAGCAGAAACATAAGGGAGCCATTCAGGCCTTAGAGTCAGCACCAAGAGGAAAGTGCAAGGGTTAACAGGCTGGGGTTAGGAACAAGGCCAGATTATATGTTGTAGGGAAATACTGGCTAATGACAATTCTGTCTGTGTAGTCTCCAGATGTTCAAAGGATATTGGCTACTGTTGATTTTTGGGCCTAAGACCATGAGGGAGTGATGAGGGAGGGAAGAATGTATGGCAAAACTCCTTTTTCAAGATTAACGAAGGACTTAAGAGTTTCACTGGTAATGAATGCTACTTTTGTGTAGTGTGATGGCTTTTTCCTATAACCAGGGATGAATGTGTTCTTTCCTGGTTCTCTCTTCCATTCTAGACATCTCTTGTGTGGACCTGGAAAGATCCAGAGCGGATGTTTCAGTTCACACCTTGAATTTCTCTCTGTATGAGTGTATGTAGGTGTGATACATCACTGGAGACCCTGAGATCAGGTTCAGCAGGGTTCTACACACACGCTGGATTTGTTTTACCCAACAGCCAGCTGTCTGGTGTTCCAAGGCAACCGATTTCCCCTTGATCTGAGTCCCATGGATATTACTTTGAGGTTCATAGAGGTAGGATGCTGCAGGACACTCTTAAAGGAAGTAAGCACCCATTGGTATAGCTGAAGTTAGAATCTGAAAAGGCTCTCAGTCTAGAGCCTTGAAAACAGGTATTTTAAACTTGTTAAAATTTGAGCCAGATTTTAGTCAGGGGACAGAGTAGCAGTGGGCCAGCATATGCTGGCACAGCAATGACAAGGAGAGGTTAGGGAAATATACACAGGAAAAGAAAGGAAACTGGATGAAGTCTTTGCATTCAGAGCTATAGCTGAAGGAATTAGTCCTCAAACTCGGTGAATGAGACTATGGATGTGGGCCCCACTGTGACTTCTGGTTGGGATTTTCCAAGTCCCTCAGGCTATCAGGAGCCCAGGCCAGCAGCATTCCAGCTACCAGACAGAGCTCTCTAGAGCAGACTGTGCTTAGGCCACAGGCAGTCTCTCCTTCTGCTGGTACTGACTGTCAGACAATCAGTATCTGGCCTCTCTAGACAGCCTATCCTTTTCATGTCTCTGGCTAAAAATGGAATTTACCAGAGCTGGTCTTACACACCACATCCTGTGCTTCAGTCTGAAGTACTGGTATTGGTTGCATTTGGCTTGGTCCCTTCTATGTACGTTTTCCCGTAAAGCTTTGGGTCACACTGGGCGTTGAATAAAAAGTGTAGGCAAGCAGCTCTGCTGTTTCTTACATATTCTGCCATTGCTGTTCCCTGCATCACTGGCAGCTCCTCTGAATGCCTTAACTGAAGAGTCATGTGCTCAAAAACCCCCAAGTTTTCTTACATGTTTAAACATTTTCCATTCTTGTCATTCAAATTGCTGCAGCCTGTTTCTAGCACTGTGCAAGAACATTACTGATCATGTAGACTGATCTTCCAGGTTTGCCCAAAATGCTCGCTGCAAGATTTCTGCCCACAGTTGCCTTCCGCTTGTTTCAGTTTACTTTATTTTTCCCTATTTCTGGCACTTGGATGGTCTAAAATCCACATCTCCTTCTTGTACACACTCTTGAATTTCCTTTAGTCCAGTAGCTTGTGTCTGTTACCTGTGAGCACCAAAATTATTATGCTGTATTTCCCAGTGAGAACTGATGACAGTATATTTTGAGACCCAAATCTCACCGCAAACACCTCAAAACCTGTGAGTGAATTTACTTAACTCTGCTAAGAGCTCAGAAACCTGTGCTGTGCACTTCCCTACCCTCCTGCAAGTGTCTGTGCTACCTGCACAACAGCAATACGGTGCGTGGAAGAGGAGTGTGCTGAGGGCGGGTTCTGCTGTGCTTACAGTGAAGCTGGGCTGTGACGCTGCAGTCAGGGTTGCCTTGGGCTGGGCTCTAGGGCTGCCCACGCGCTGCTTCACCGTGACGGTGCTGTTTGGGTGACAGCAGGGTTCTCCCGGCACGCCAGCAGCGCGATCCCAGCGGGCAGTGCCATCACTGCTCCCCCCGGGCCGGTCCCGGGCACCCAGCGAGCCCCGCGCGGCCCCGCCCGCCCCGGGCGCCCGGCCCGCCAGGGGGCGCTGTGGCACCGCCTCACGGAAACCGCTCTTCCAGAAACTCGCGAAATCGCCTCGAAATCGCCTCAAAATCGCCTCAAAATCGCGCTGTGACCCAGAGCTTTGCCTTTGCGGAACCCCCGACACACGCACACACGTGCACGCACACGCACATATGCACACACGTGCACACACACGCACACACATGCACACACGTGCACACACACATGCACACATACGCACACACATGCACACACATACGTGTGCACACACATGCACACACACGCACACATGCACACACACACATGCACACACATACGTGTGCGAACACATGCACACACACATGCACACACACACACATGCACACACACACACACACACATGCACACACACACGCACACGCACTGGGAGCTCTGTCCTCGCCCCCCATGCGGTTTTCAGCACGTTCACCTGGCGGGGAGCGGAAGGAAAAGGGGGAGGAGCGGCGCGGGGAGGCTCAAAAATCAACCATGAAGGTGAGCCACGTGCAGGTCTCGTGAAGGAGCTGTGTGCTGGAAGCCACGTCACTGTGTGCAGATAATCTGGGGCCCGTCATTTTGGCTCCCTGGCACTTCCTTGCGCCCTTGGAAGTCCCTTTGTCATGACAGCCACCAGAGAATCGCTCTGAAGGGCTGTGGACCTGTTTCTCCAGCCCAGTGGTGGTCCCAGGGTCACTCCCCACAACAGGGGGATCCCAGGGATGCCCACAACATCTTCTGAGGATAGAGACTGACAGCTTCACCAAGGGCCTGAGCTGTCCACCTTTGTGAGCTCTGGCAGGGTGAGGGAGGGAGATGGAGAGGTTGGATTAAGAACCAGGTATTAAATTGCAGCCACCCAGGAAACCTACACAGGCTAATCTTGAGAGGAGAGGGGTTACAAAGGCTTAGAAGTAGCCAGAGCTAACAAATGCTTCTCTTCTGCACTAGACTGAGAAACAAAACTTTCTGCTGAGGAAGCCACCAACCCCACCCCCATCCTCCTCCTTCCCCTTCACGTGTACCCACAGGAGCTGCCCAGAACTGGGGCTGCACCTACTGCCATGGCCTGTTTCTAGACAGCGTTAGCTACACACTGAATACTGCCACTTCTCCAAAGGAGCCTGGTGACAAAGAGGCTTCAGGAAATAACTTCTGGCTTGGTCTGGATAAAATTTCCTGTGGTCTAGGTGTGATTTCTGAGCAGAATGGTTTTCTGCTATGCTTCACCACCCAGTGCCTACAGCAGGGCTGTTACTCCTGCAGGCTGTCCTGCAGAGGCTGGCTGGGGGCTCTTCCCCTGGGTTCACCCAAGACCTCTGGCCCTTACCAAGTCAACTGCCCACGACAGCCTCTCCACATTCCAGTCCTCTTCCAAAGTCAGGGCTACCCCAAGAAAACATCCACTGCCCTCAGAGAAGGAGTTCAGGTCTTCATCATCATCAAGTTTTTTTACTTCAAGGGGACTCAGATGGCTTTCTTGGTTGACCCTTGATATCTGGAAGCAGAATCAGGGTCTGTGAAGTTTCAAGACCCAATCCCTCTGCTTGAGAGCTTGAGGCCAGAACAGCCAGACTCCAAACTCATAGAGGACTGAATCAGCTCCCAGATTTCTGGACCCCTGCTCCAGCAGCAAGGCAACAAGGTGGTGAGGTGCTTAATCGTCTTGGGGTCCAGAGAGGAAGGCAGAGCTCTGGCCTTGGATTTCCCTGATCCCACTTGTCTCTCAGGAGTCCAGCATGTGCTCCCTTGCCCTTTCTTGTTCTTGCTGGATTGAAAAGCAGGGAAAACAGAAATATTAATGATCTTTCTGTTAGCCCAAATTCCCATGGGTGCTTCCTCAGATCTGGAAAACCTTGGGCAAACAACACAAGTAATTTTCATCTGTCACCATTTCATCTGGTTTCACAGACTTTGTTGCTTTCTCCTCAGCTTATGACAGTGATGCCATCCACTCTGAGTTCCATTCTCAGGAACAGCACCGGCAGAACTGGCAACACTCTTGCACTTCCTACAGTACACTGCCACTGCACCTCCATCTTCCATGTGCCATCATCCAGCATGCACACAGCATCACTGGCTGGCTAACAGCCACCTCCCTGGGCTGTGGGTGTCTGAGCCTCAGATCACGCAGAAGAGCTCCTCTTCACATCCCATCCTCTCTACCCTGGCTTCACTTGTTTTCCTTTTTTCACTCCAAGAAGCAGGTTCAGGTAATTTTCAGCTCCAGGTCCTCCAAGATTAAGTACCACAGTCAAATGGTAGTGTTTGGGAATATTAACCCAGGGTATTCAAACACTTTCCACCATTTCATTTACTGAGAAAACCCTCCACTGTGGAAAGCTTTTCTGGTCTTCAGTATCTCTGGGACTTTCAGTGTCCTCTTAGGGCCAGATTGTCTCTGGGGCTTGCCCCACTTCTCCTTTGAGGGACAGGTAAAGAGGGCAGGGGAAGTGTTGGCTTGCAGAGGGTGGGAAGGAGCTGCCTCCACTTCAAAGCTCCTGAGGCTGTCCGCAGGCAGGAAGGGCTGTCGGTGACGCTGGGGCGTGAGGCAAGCCCGCCACAAGGAAATGGTAAGGCTGATGGGATGTGAAAGCTGTGACTGTGTCAAAGGCAGGATGGAAATGTAAGGGTAGCCCTATTTTTAGCAGCTTCTTGCAGAACTTTGCTAGAGCGTGCTGGAGTCAGCGGCTGCTTCCTCTTTCCTTTATGTAAGCAGCACTGGCGAGGTTCAGATCTGTTTTTATTTAGCCACTCACACAACAGCATTGACAGAAAGGTCCCTCCAGCCCCTTGGACACAGACCACCCATGGTCAGAGAGTCTTAGGTAAGGAGAAGAGAAAGCCCATCACGCATCCCTGTCTCAGTTTCAGGGCTGTGAGAGGTGGAAATCGATGCCGAGGCTGCAGAACGTGACTCTTAGTCACACCAGCAGGGGATTTAGCAATGTGGAGGTTGCAGGGTGCAGGGCAGGCAGTGTGCAAGCAGAACTGAAGTGCTTTGTGAGGGCCTTTGGTTGAACTTCTCCAACTACAAGACCAGGGTATCACTGCCCTGCAATCCTCACCTTCCTACTCCACTTCAACCCCCTCGTGTGCTCGAGGTGTGTGGAGGTGGCAGAGTTTAACACACCTCAAATTAGCATGGGGCACTCTGCAGAGCAGTGGGCTGCCATGAGAGTCCTCTGCCTGTTTCCCTTTAACATCTGTCAGTACACCTGCTGTAGGGAAATGCATGGGGGAGAGGCCATTCCTAAGCCAGGTGAGAGAGAAGATGAGGCAGCAAAGTAGAGGAGCAGCTATGGTAAAGAAGCAACAGCTAAAATATGACTTTTCTGAACAGGCTGTAACCACCAAAACATGTTACAGACTGGCTCCAGTTACCAGGGGTCCAGGTGAGTTTGACTTGCAGTGTTCAGTTTAGGAAGAGGTTGGGAAGACAGTGTCCAGGCCTAGGCACCCAGAGCTTGCTCCTGGTCAGAGCTCTGGCTATAGGGCTTGATGTACTTAATAGGTAACACAATCCCTGTCCCTGCTTGAGTCTTCCTGCTAATAATCTTTCAATACCATACATTAACACCATTCCCAGAAACCTAGAGCTCCTCAGAGCCTCTCAAGTATTTCTGCAAGATTCTGCTTTGTATCTCATATTTCATACTGTCTTTCACCCCCATGGCAGATGCATCAGTTATCTGTATAGGCTGTTCTTAAGCTGGATTGATTACAGCAGTATATGCAATCCTTGAATGAGAGCTGTGGATGGAGAAATGCTTTGTAGTGGGGCAATTTTATTTAGAAATGGGGAATCCTTTGTACGTGGGTAGTGAGGAGAGCAGGTGGTGGCCAGTGCACTGCTGTCCAAGGGAATGTGCTGGAAGGTCCCTTTGGCCTCTAGATGGCAGCCCTATTGCTTCCCCCCAACCTGCCGAGACACAGAAACGCCTTCCTTCCAAAAACGGGGCATGAACACAGGCCTCACACTCTGCACTTCAGACCCAAACCTACCCAGAGTCAAGACTGCATTCAAATAAACTCTGTTGGCTTTTTTCTCTCTGGAAATCAGAGCCACAGCAGCTCCATTAGGCCTCACACCTGCACATGCTTTTTTCTGCTCTCTCTGATGCACTGGCAGCTCTCCTGGGGGAGAGCCAGAGTCTCCTTAGCACATTGTACTTGGCCTCTGGGAATATAGAGCTGTGAACCTAACAAGAATCTAAACCCCACTTTGCCAAAGCTACCTGTACAGTAAATTGCTGTAATTGTTTCAATAAAAAACTACAGCCAAGCATTTAATGGCTCACAGCTGCTGCGACTCTCTGTGATTCCATTTTAAGGTTTGAATGCTTGTATTATTTTTGAAGCATGGGGGACAAAAAGGGAGAGTTACCATCACTAACATTGACAGATGTATCTTCATGCTCGCTCTATTTTAGATGAGATAAAACCCAGCCTTTTGAAGGAGAAGAGTCATAAATACTTCCATATTAGAGATGTTGGCAGTGGGACTCATGGAAATCTACAGAGCTGGCTATTAGCAGAAAATGTTAATAAATTGTCTTTCTGATTAAAAGTTACTTAGTTAACTTACTTGGAAGTACCCCATTTCTGTATTTCCTGAAAACTCACACTCATCCCTTCTTGCATCCTCACAACACCCTGAGAGCTACGTGCTGTATTCTAAGAGGTGAGTGAGACTGTTACCCAGACCTGAAAGGTGTTCTGTACCTAGAGATTGGGAGTGGGGTATAGTTGCCTGACCTGCACTGACATCAAAAGGCAGCAAGGAGCAAAGCCCTTTTGAAATCCAATTAGGCACTATGACAGCATCTTCAAGTGCCTCTGTACCTGCAGCACTACTCCTCAGATGATTCATGGGGAGTGTGTGTCAAAACCCTGCAAGAACAAACTGTGCAAACAAGGCAGATGACATCCAGAGGGTACAGAAATGTGACTTTTTTTTTGTTTGTTTGTTTTTAATTGATAGCTTGGGAAGGTGATAATAAGATAGGAAGAATGTCCTGTTGGTGTTTAATTCTCTTGTGCTGGTGCCTGGTACAAGTGACAGGCCTGGAAGTGGAGCAGGGATAAGGCAGTTAGCTGTTCTGCAGGGCCAACAAAGCTGGGGGGCTCAGGAATGCATTTCTCATGCATTCTCATGCATTTCTCATGTTACAGGAAGTTCTCAGATCACGGGCTTGTCAGAGGGGATATACTTTGCTCAGTGCCAAGAAGTGTAAAGGAGAATAAATATATAGGAAAAGGAGGAAACAACTTTTAAGATAGTTTTTTAGTTTGGTCATTTGGGGTTTTCTTCTGCTTTAATAAAGCAAAAGAAAATTTGCAAGAAATTTATGGTCTGATTTGAATCCTACTAATGCTCATGGAAATCTCTTTAGTGAATACTGGACCAGGTCCAAGAAAAGCAGGTTATTATTCCCTTAACTTCTATTCGTCCATAACTGTTCCCTTCTGCATGCAGTTTTGTTAAATCTTGCCAGTAGATTTACTGTGAGCCTCATCAGCAGTGGACCTGGATAAGGCACTGGGATCAGCTGCCTCTTAACTCTGAGCCAGTCTTCCCAGGACAGTGCTGGTAAAGGAGGATGCCTTGACTACATGGCAGGTAGCTGGAACCTTGGCTGGAGCATCCTGGTAGGATGTCTTATGGTAAGACCCAGCTGAGAGGTATGTGACCTCTCTGTCTTGCACTGACCTGCTCTGCCAGGTGGGTGATTTTAGTACAGCAAAACCAGAACAGCTCAATAAAACGGTTTGGTTGTAGTCAAAAAGTGCAAAGTAAGACCACTTTGCAATAGACAAAGAACGGACCAGAAAATGGCCTTGTGTTTGCCAGGACTAGAACAGGGCCAGGCACCTGGAAGCAATCTTTCCCCCAGTCTGGGACACTGGAGATGAGAGGAAGCAGGTTCCAATCCCAGCTCTGCCAAAGACTGGGTACTCTTTTTAATGTGCCACTGCAACAAAAGAGTTCAATGAGAAAACTCAGCTCTTGTTTCATTGCCCTAGGGATAGAGGAATGCTTTTGGGGAGTTTTGCACTTGCATCACTCTACACCTGTGCTACCCTCAGCAAACCTGTTTGAGTTTGTAAAGCCAAGAGGTTTGAGCCTGGAGTACTTGTGTTGCTGGTAAGGACATAATTTCTACATGGATCAGGATCTTTTCTGCTATTTGGAGAGTAAGTCTGAGTATGGCATAGGTGGTATGAACAGTGAGTTTGGGCTTGAAACTAAGACTGAACTCTCAGTTGCCCATATAAATATCAACACTTGAAAATTCACATTGAAGGTTATACCTACAGTATACACCCATATCTAAAGGTTGGAAATACAATTTGGGATAATTTGCTAGCCTTCTTTTTTCCCCCCATCCTGTCTCTCTGCTCTATGACTGGGATTATCGCAGGGCACGTAGGCTCAGCCTAGACTGAATACGTTTTTGGGGACGTGGTTTTGAGTCACAGGGCAGCTATGACTGCTCCTGGTGAGGTGGAACAGCCCTCACACATCCCACCAGCTGTCCGTCCTTCTGTGATGCTGGGGTGCTTTACAAGGTGTGCACGTCATGCGTGAACAGAGGTTCCTGTTGAGGCACAAGGCAAGGAAGCTGGTGGTGTGCCACCAAAAATAGGGAACAGGAGCTGCACCCTCTGTCCTCTTGGGCTATAAACAAAAAAAACCCCAACCACTTCTCAGGTCCCAGGAAGCTGAAAGCTGCTCCAGATCCACCCTTGTGTGAGAAGAAAACACACCCCATGCTTTTGCCAACATGTGGCTGCAGGTTCCTCACCGCAGCCTGAGCCAGCCCTCCCTGATGATGTGTGGCCCTAGGGTGGTGTGACACTGCCTCTTGGGAGTGGGGCTGGCCAGGCAGCTGCTGGAGTAGGCTTCCCCAGCTTCCCCTTCTGCTGGGTGCTGCCCCTGTGAAACAGCCTCCAGCCATCTGAAAATTCAGTATGGCCCTGTATCTTCCACAGCAAAGATTTTGTTAAGTAGTTTTATATTTCTAAACATTACGCAGCTCTGTTGCAAGCTTCCCAATGCCTGCCTCAAGCAGCTCATCTGAGCTGTTCCTCCCAGGCTAATCTCTGTGATCTGTGGCATGCATACAGCATTGATGAGAACAGGACCTCCCCTCTGCCATATTTGCCAGAACAGGCATAACTCAAGATAACCAGATTTGAAACAATCAGAGCAGGAAGCAGCAATAACTGGCCTGGAGGAAAGGCAGGGAGGGAGTTGCCCATAGACAGTATTTAGGGGGGGTGCCTGATTTGTGGTATCTGATCTCTTTCCACACTCTAGCCTCACCTACAAAGGCAGGATGTAAAGCTTGCAGGATCATCCCTCATCTCCCAGGCTTGGGCCCTTGAGTTTAGATCTGTAGGGTCTTCTGTTTATCTGTAGTGTTTTGTGTGTGGTTATTGAGCTATGCATGTGCATGACAAAGAACTCCAGAGCTGCAGCTGGGTCGGACACGGTGTCGTCACTGAGGATGGACAAGGTGGCAGACATTCGTGTCATTTTTTTCTCCAGAGTACAGGGTCCCGAAGGCTGGTGCTGCTGCAGCAGCTGATGCTTCCCAGGATCTGCAGTCTGTACACAGCAAACCCAGCCAGCCTCCCAGCCAGGACCTACACACCGTGGGGGTCAGGGCAGGCCGAGGCAGGTCTGCAAGCGCCTTCCCTGAGGAGCTGACGGCTTAGTCACCAGGGCTCTCCACAAAACCCTGTAAACACCACCCACAGCTCCCTGCAGGAGTCCTTGCCATCGGGCTCTGCCAGAGCCCTGTCCTGCTGCTCCCTGTGCCAAGGGTCACGAGCTGGGACCAGCAGCTGGGTGCCAAATGTGGGCTGTAGCTCAGTGCAGCCGGTCTGCTAGAGGTCGTCACACGCCTCCTTAAGCAAACAGGGATCCACGCCAGTTGATAAATCATTTACCAGAAGTCAGAAGCAAAGAACTAGATTAACCAGGTCACTGGGTGTCCTGGGGGAATGACGTGTCAGTGGAGCTGAAACAGCAGATCCCACAGTTGCAATCTGTTGCCTTCTTCTGTCCTGACAGCAATTCATGGAAATCCCTGGAACTAGACACTAGATATGGAAAAACCCATTAGCTCATCCCAGTCAGCTCACTAGTTAAAGCAGTCACTCCCACTGTACGTTTTCTGGCAAAGCTAAAAATGTCTCAAGAGAGGGGATTTCCACCAGCTTCTTCTCAAGAGGAAACTATTCCACCTATCAGGAAAGCTGCCCTGTGGTGATATTTTTGTAAACCAGAAGTAACTCCAGAACCCAAGAGAGAAAAAAAACCAAAAAAAGATTCTGCTGCAGGAACTGGGGCAGTGATGTTTTTTCTGCCTGAACAGATACGTGCCACATGGAGCACGTCTCCAAATGGAAACTCTGTGGGTACACGTGTTTACACAAAGCCACCGAAGTGTGCTCATGTGTGTGTAAATACACCCGTGTCCTCCCTCCCCTTCCCAAGGGTGGGATGACCTTGTGCCTTCAGCACAGGCAGTGTGTTGCAGTGTGATATCACACCTAGCTCACTTTTGTGCAACTGCATTCACATAAAGGTTCAGCACATTGCTCTGAGCAGGGAAGACACACGTGAAAGGCAGGAGGCAATAGCTGATGGTGGTGCTCCAGCACCCACTGCCTCTGTGAACAGGGAGAAGTTGCTTCTCCTCGGCTGTGCCAAGAGAAGAACAGCCCCCCCTCACCACTGCTGGGGGCTCTGAGGCTTGGTGCATTAAGGGTTGAAACCCAACATGAATAGGAAAGATGGTGCAATGCAGAGCTGTCTTGCTGAGGCTGACAACAAAGGCCATGGAGATTTTGGCAGCTAAGCTTTTCAGCACCTGGGAAGCACTTTGGGACAGTGGGGAAATAAATTAGCTGTGTGATGGCACTTAAAGCCTTATCATTAGTTTCAGAACTAATTCTGTATTTAGATGAATGGGTGTAGCACATATTGCTGAGCTGGAACCTGCAAGAGATAGTGAGGATTGCTCCCTGTTCCCATTTAGAAAAATTTTGACCAGCAAAAACGTAACTTGCTGTCTTGGTGGATTAGGTCTGGGAGCAGAGGTCTGTGGCTGGGGTAGGCACAGCAGCTACACCAGCAGCAAACAAGTCCCATGCTGTTCTGGGCTCTGATTACCTGTGCCACTGGGTGTTGACTTATGCCACTTAGAAGAAGGTAGGGTATTACCTGGGTGTTTGCTCTGAATTTGTGACTCCTCAACTAGTCATTTTATTTGTCTCTCACAGCTGGCACAGCTGCCTTCCCTACTGGGGACCCCTGAAATGCAGGCACTGTGTTTTGCACTGTTCTAGGGACTGGAGTTTCCTTTCTCAGCAGTGGTGCTGAGGCTGCCCACTCTGATACTGCAGGACTGCTGATGTGCTGGCCATACCTAGCTTTGGCCTGGGCTTTCTTCTCTGCAGGGTTCTTACTTTATTCTGTTTAGCCAAAACACACTGAAGCCTGAACAGGGGCTATAAAAGAACTACGTGAACTGTGGAAAAGGATCTAACCAAGGAGGCACAGGTCACACTCTGGGCCTTGACCGGGTCCCTGCAGTTGCTGTCAGGTACTAGCCAGCTGACCTACTGAGCCCCTTGCCCCTTGCACTGTGGAAGGATAAGAGCAAGTAGAGCCCAGTAATATTTTAACTAAGAGATTAACTTTCTGCCAGTTCAACAACAATGGATCTTCTGTTTCTGTGGATGAACGGTGCTGACCTGAGGCTCTTCCACATGCCAGCCCAAGCTCTCTTGCCTCTGGTTGCTCTGCCCTCAGAGGAAAACTCAAATTTAGCCCTCAGACAGGAAAAGAAACCTCAACTCCAGAGACAAGAGCCCAGAAAGGTGTTGTCCCGACTCTTCAACAACTCATGTCTCTGGCACAGTGTGAGTGGCACTTAATTCCTAAAGAAGGGCCAGAGAAGAACTACCCATCCGCCTTCCAGATGCTCAAGACTCACTCATTTCCCTACTAAGTCCCAGTGCACCTCAAACTCAAATATGATGGTTTAAAGAGATGTAGAGAGGCCTCTGAACAGTCCTGGTACTCAAATGCATTCCCTTCCCACTCTGAAGTACTTTTGAGACCCTTATCTCTCACACCTTGAAATTTGTGGACATTTTGCCATTGCTCTCAACAGGTACAGTTCTAGCCCCTGAGAGACAGGTCCCAAGCCCACAGAAATCAAGATGGATCTTTCTGCAAACTTCGTCATGGCAATGGAAACAAGTTATGCACATGACAAGGCAAAAAGCAACACCAGATTCACTGAAATGACCTACTGCAAAGGTTATATTCCAAAGATGAAAATACCAAGTGTTTTATTTTAAAACAGAAGTTAAGATTCATGCAGGGAAAGCTGACCTTCCCTTCAGTATTGTGAAGCTGGGTGCAGCAGCATCCCATGGGGCCCCAGCCAGCCAGACCAGCCAGTCTCAGAAAGTGGAACTGACTAATCTGAGTCGTCTGCAATGAGCTGGGCATGAGTGAAATCATGCCCTGTGTAAACAGCGTGAAAAGCTAAGTTAGATGATAAGGAGCTGGGGTTTTTTTATTATTGTTGTTGTTCTTGATTCTGTGTAGGAGAGGATAACAACATAGGTGAGAATTTTAAATAGCAAAGCAAAAGTAAACAGCAGTGGCAACATGTGGCCCTGGATATTCAGCAGTGATGAGACATTGAAGGCTCTGTTTCCCAGTGCTTGTAGTGAACCACTTTTAGGAGGCTTGGTTTCCAGTAAGTGCTCAGCACTTAAAAACAACTACCCTCACAAATAATTGGGGCCATGATCTTTATCTCCTGTACTTTGAGAGCCATTTCCACTTGAGAGGCAAAAATTTTCCTTCCATCTCCTCACAGAGCCATCTTTCCTCCCTCAGACATTTGCACCAGGAGTGTATGGGCAGAAATTAACTCAGGCCCCAAAAGAGAAGGAGGGGAGACCTTGCCCAGCAGGCAGATTGCTTGCAGATCCTTGCCGGGTGGTGGAATCAACCAACACCCCGGTACAGGGTGTGTGCCTGTGATGTGGTGGAGGAGCACATGGTGGCTGATTTTCAGCTGCCTCCCTCTGTTCTGTGCGTGGCCTTGCGTTAGTTTCAGGCCTAATAACATCATGATATCATAATGATATATCAGGCTCTGATGACAACACCGCATGGAGTAAGCCACAGCAATCTGATCTCATTCTGCAAACGTGGAGAGATGAGCGTTACTGCTTCACAGGACAAGTGGGTGGCAGGTAGATGGGAGCTGGCACTACCTATATTGTCGGGCCTGGGTGGGAACGTGACCTGCTGGGTTAAATTAGGTGGCTGGGAGCTTAATTAGCCTCAGCTCTAAATCAGCCTCAGCAGTTGTGGGTGAGTCACCAGACCTATCTGCATTCACTTCTTCCATCTGTGAAATGGTGACAATAATATTTCGTCACCTGATGGGGGAGGGAAGGGAGAGTGTGTACAAGAATGAATAAATGTTTACAAAGCACCTTGTGAGCAGCACAGGCTCTGGATGTGCTTAGGAGGAACCCGCCTTTTTCCCTCTGCTCTGGGTTGCACCATACTGTGAGGTATAAGCACTCCCCTCAGAGTCAACAGTTTCAAATGAGAGCAAATGGGATGATTCCTCAGGAGAGAGAGTGAGGACTTCATGTGTTACCAGCAATTTCAATAAATTCTATTCAAGGAAAAGCAAAGTAACCTCTTAAAAGATAATAAAGCAGAAAAACAAATGAGCTGTGACCAGTATTTCTTTTGTGATGGTACCATGACCTTAGGTTTCACTTCCCAAATAGGAACCAGAACAGAGAAGCGAATCCCCTTGAAATAAAAGTGAAGTTAATAACGGGACGCCTTTAGCTCTTACCACATCCTGTGTGTGCAGATCACTCTGCTTGTAGCTGACAAGGGCACTTCTAGATTTTTCTTTAGCATGTTAATTCTTTGCTGAGTCAAACCATGTTGTATAAACAGTTGGGGAAAAGCCCTCCTGCACCTCCCCTCCAGCACTGCAGAGCCACACGCCCTGTCCTGCTCCGTTCCCTTGTGCAGGGGTGCCTGTGCCCACAGCACTGCTCCTCTGCCCTGCTGTCCGTACAGACCCACGCTCTCCACAGCTGTCAAAACCACTCAGTGAGCTCTCACAGTGAATGAGCACTCACACAGCCCTGCCCACCCTTGCTCCCTGTCGTAGCACACATTTTCTGCCACAGTTTCGAGCACTCACACGCAAACGTGTGATGGCCAGTGTCCTGCTACGTGTTCACTGGCACTTGTTCTCATGCACATACACAATTCCTTAAGCCAGCACAAACACACACACATATGCACACTCTTCTTAGTCCAATACAAGCACAGAACTACTTGTTGTTTACTTTTTCTGGTACAAAAGAGAGGATCTGCAGAGGGATCTGGACAGGCTGGGTCATCGTCTGAGGCCAGTGGTATGAGGCTCATTAAGGCAAAGTGCTGGGTCCTGCACTTGGGTCACAACAACTCCATGGAGCTGGAGGAAGAGTGGCTGGAAAGCTGCTTAGCAGAACAGGACCTGGGGGTGCTGGTCTACAGCAGCTGAACAAGAGCCAGCTGTGCCCAGGTGGCCAGGAAGGGCAATGGCACCCTGGCCTGTACCAGCAATAGTGTGGCCAGCAGGACCAGGGCAGTGACTGTCCCCCTGTACTCAGCATTGGTGAGGCCACACCTCAAATCCTGTGTTCTGTTCTGGGCCCTTCAGTACCAGAAAAACATTGAGGTGTTGCAGCAGGTCCAGAGAGGGGCAGTGGAGCTGGTGAAGGGTCTGGAGCACAGGTCTGATGAGGAGCAGCTGAGGGAGCTGGGGGTGTTTAGCCTGGAGAAAAGGAAGCTCAGGGGAGACCTTATCACTCTCTACAACCACCTGAAAGGAGGCTGTAGCCAGGTAGGGGTTGGTCTCTTCTCCCAAGCAACCAGTGACAGGACAAGAGGAAATGGTCTCAAGCTGCACCATGGGAGGTTCAGGTTGGACATCAAAAGAATTTCTTCACTGAAAGGGTTGTCAAGCATTGGAATGAACCATCCAGGGAGGTTGTGGAGTCACCATCCCCAGAAGCATTCAAGAAATGGATCTAGAACCTAATGCTAGGGCTTAGTTGACATGGTAGTGTTTGGTCAAAGGTTGGACTCAATAATCCTGGAGGTCTTTTCCAACCTTCATGATTCTGTGATTCTGTGAAATGCATGCACTTCATAAATGCAAACTGGTCATACACATATACAGCTCAACTATGAGACAGAGCTCCAGGCCTCTCCATAGCATCATCATTGCAACAACCTTCTTCCTGGGATGAGCTTTGTAGCTGAGGGTTTGACTGCTTCAGGAGATGTGGATTAGTTAGCATATTAATTCACCAGCACAGCAATCTTATTGGTATGATTTAGGCTGAACACTTACCTTTTGGTGCACTACTAGCTTTTGCTGCTGCTTTTCATTCTGCTTATACTGTTGGAGGTGACTGTAGGATCCTCCCTTCATCAGCAGAGTTCCTCTTATGAACAGTTTCACTAAGAAAGCCTTTACTCCTACACCTGCTCCTCAATGGATCTTCAGCATTTTAGTGACACCTTGAAATTCTGGTTTGCATTTTGGAATATCTCCATTTGCAAACAGACACAGTTGCATCCACCACATCCGGAACCTGTAGGATTTTTATCTGTTGACAATATTAGAGGTAACAGACTGGTCATGTTTGAGCTGCCCATCTCAAACACATAAGAACCTGGGAGGAGGGGCACAAGTTTGCCCAGCATCCTGGCATTGTACTGGTGGGCCAGCTGCTGACTTCAGTAACAATTAGTGGGCATGATTTCTCAGCTCAGTGTACACAAAATGAAAGGCACCGAACTTTGGAGTCAGAAGACTTCTTAAAAATTATTTTAATACATCTAACAATGCTCACTCTGTAGGCCTGGAGATAAATGAAGCAGCACTGGCTTAAATCTTATTTCACACAGGACATCAGGCAAGCATTCAACAGGAAGAGTTTCCTGTTGCTATGAGTTACTGCTAGACCTATTATCCAGTTGTACCAGCCCCATGCAGGAGACCTAAAGAGAAAAACTGATCTGTTTTTCTCCTTGACCATCTGAGGTGCTCCCAAATTTCTGATTAAGCTCTTGGTACTTGCCAAGTAACACCTCCCCCTGCAGAGCTGTGGGCTGGTATCTTGGCATTTCCCAAGTGGCACTAGAGGGCCCACATCCTTCCCCTTCCAAAAGAACTAATCCCAAACGCTTGACAGACAGGTTCCAAAATACTGTCAGTCACCTAAGGAACATAACTAAGAAAAAATAAAACCAGTAATGTTGCATTCTGCTGTGCTGGTGAATTTGCTTTTGAATCTAGTCTTTGACCCACACTTCAGAGTATTCATGTTTTTCTCTGTACTAGCTAACATGAACAGCATGCTTTTCTTAGCTGAAAAAATAGATTCTCTTATGACCACGTGACGTATGGAACAGAGACTTACTAAAAAAAAAAAGTAGGAAAGTAGGAAGATTAGCCTTCCTCTTTCTTCACCCCTAGTAGCCAGCAATCAATGTCTCATGTATCTGCAACACTTTTTATCCCTTTACAGAAAGCAAAGGATTGGTAAGGAGATACAGAGGTAAGGAGGAAGCATCCTGCTGTGGATCTTCAAGGCTGCCTGGGCTTCACAACACCAAGGAAGCTGTGCTGTGGAGCAGGGCATCGTGTCATCCTCTCAGTGCTCAGCACCTGCACTGCACAGTAGCCCAGACACCAGGCCAAGTGTCTCTGCTCTTGTCAGGAGCATGATTAGCTCCTCTTTGATGACAACAAGTCCAGGCTCTGCTTTTGTTTCTCAGCCAGAAGCCTACCTGTCTGTGGGTCCATGGCCCCAGCACAGCACTGGGAACTGGTGGGGGCATCCAGAAACCCTGATTGAAATAGTGACAAACATCATCCAGCAAACAATTTCCCCTCCCTGGTCATCCACAGAGCATGTGGCAAAGCTCCCACCTTTCTGGTGCAGCCACCTGTAGAATGTGTGGCATTGCTCCCTCTCTGGTTTCTCCACAGAGGTTTCTGTATGCAGGAAAAGTTGGAAATTCGGAAGGCATCTGTCTCCTCCCAGCCCAGCTGCCTTGCCACACACCAGGGACAGATGCCTTTGTTCTATGTCACTTTTCTGGTCCCCCAGACTTGTTTCAGAATCAGCATGATTCTTTAGTAACTTCATAAAAATAAACAAGGGCCTGATAGCATTTAGGTCATACTAGTAAATTATTTACACAGAGACCCCCTCCCTTCTGTTTCTTATTGCATGGGTCTTGGTGTCACCACGGCCTGCCAGGGACCACATTTGTCCCTGCAGTGTAGTCCCCACTCGGTGACAGCCAGGCACGGATGTGAGCACACAGGTGGGGCCTCACCAGCTGCTGCCCAGGGCTGGAGGTTGCCCACAAGGCAATTGCATCCAGCCTCTGCAAAAGTGGGTGTTGGCAACCTGTGCTGAGCGGGTACGCTGCTCCGGGTGGCTTGGCAGGCAGAGGCAGCTGAGTTCAGGCCAGGTACAAGCTTATCAGCAGATCACATCCAGCTGGGAACAGTACTGAGAGGCAGCCCAGTGGCAAAGCACAAACTTCCTTGCAACTATTTTTAAAAGCACCTTTACATCTCTCTTTTCAACTCGCAGAGCACAAATAAACTAAAAGCATCAGCCAGCAGTTGCTAAAGGGAACTATTGTTTTGTAGCCTTCCTCAACCCTGTTGCAAATGAAATATTATAATACTCCTCAACCCCCCTTCACAGAAGAAGTCCCCCATCCAGCTCTGCATTTGGTCCTTTTTCTATTCTTCCATGCTGCCTTTGGTGAACTTTTGATCTTGACTCAGCATGGTCCATCTTACAATGTTTCTTTAGGTCCTGCTTCACAGTGGGCAAGTGGGCATGGCCTGTGATGGGTGCCCAGGTTACACGATGACACGTTTCCATGCTGACCCATGGTGCAGGTCTCACGTGTGGTGTTTGAACAGTCACTGCCCCTGTCCGCTGCTGACCCCCACAACACAGCTTCTGATTCAGAGCAAGAGGCTTGCCCAATTTCTTCTAAAACAGCTTGCTCTGGCATTTGTGTGCACTGAACTTTCTCCGTCATGGTGGTTTGGTTTCCAAGTTTAGTTAGAATCTTCTGGAGTCCCTCCCAGTCCTGCCAAGACTTGCTTGCATTTATAATGCATGGTTCTCTATTGGCAGCAAATGTTGTTGCCTTTTTATCCTTCTTCCCCCTTCACTGATTTTTGTAATAGTATTCAGAGGGCTGCTTTCATCTCTGCCAGGCATAGTCCCACCACCCTCTTCCACCCAGTAAACTTTTCTTCTCCAACTGGAACACTGGCCTTTTACTTTTAATGGATTTTCCCCCCATTCTGTCACTTCTGACTCAATTTTCAATCCAGAAGCTCACAGAAATCAACTCATTAGTGCTCTACCAATGCTCCTTCTGCTGGGTGTTGGTCCACCAGTGCGACGGGCACGGTCCCCATTTTTCTGGAAGCCTCATATTATGCCCTGTCTGGCCTTTCTTTAAAATGCAGCTGCTCCCTGGGACAGGGCAGGAGGGAGGAAGGGGACTGGAGTTTTGCCCTTTATACTGTGGGGGGCAGCAGCAGGGCCAGTGATGGCCATGAGGGGTGCTGACTCCAAGGCTGTGCCACAATGCCTTGTGTTTTCCTGGGTAAATCCCTTGAGGCCAGGTGTCACACAGAGCAATGCCCAGTCACTGGTACTGGCAGCTGTGCCAGGTGTTGAGGAGGCTACTCTGGGCACCATCATCCATCCCTGTGTGCTGTGCAGGATCCATACAGGGCAGAGGCCTGCAGGAAACACCTCAGACTGGTGTAGGACTGCCCAGGTCTCCCTGGGGAAAGCAGAGTACTGCAGCTGAAATGCCAGCCCACCGTGCCACAGGGAATGGCATGTGGCAAAGCCATTCAAAACCACCAGAGCAGCAGCCCTGCTCCTCCCTCACCTTGGGAGCCCAGCTCTTGTCCTTTAACGCTGAGTGCTGGTAGTACCTGCTTGCCATGCTGGGTGGCAGCATGGCCCCACCACTGCCCAACCCCACCCTCATCCCAGTATGAGAACAACGTAATTTAACTCTCCTGTGGCCAAATGTGCCAGTTAGGCTGGGATGTCCTTGTCCAGGGAGCTGGTGGGCACTGCCAGCCCATCCCATCCTCTGCCTTTTGCTGCTTTCCACTGCAGTAGCACTGAGATGATGTGTGTCAAAAGACAGATCCAGAAGTGGGCCACGGACCAGTAAGTTCAGAAGTGGAGGTGCCAGCATGACCCCGGGATCAAGGGGTGGGTGCAATTGCCTGAGGTAAGAGCCATGTCCAGCACATTTGGATCTGGGTCTTGCTCTAGCATTAGTTTGGTTTCCCAGTTTACCTGTGAAGTGCTTCAAAGGGCACTGAAAGAGTCTGCAAAGGGCAGCAGGAGCAGGAGCAACTGCTGAAGCCTGAGAGGAGGCTCCCATGCTGCTGGGGAAGGCTGCAGTGGGAATTTTAGCACTGACTCCTGCATGAGCAGAACTAGGTGAGCAAAGCTTTCCCAATCTGAGCTCAAATGTATGAATTTACCATATCTAACGCCTCCCTGAAATCCAAACAGACACAATTACATTCTCTTTCTGTAATGAATCAGTAATTATACTGAAGAACACTATTATTTGTTTGGCATGACCTATATAAACCCGACTTGGGGAGTGCATAGTTGGTGTGGTGCCAGTGCCCTGCGTATTATTGCCTTATAAACACAACCATTGTTTGAATTTCAGATCAAAACAAACCGAGCCACGTCGCTTGTCAGTTATTAGATATCTTTTTCCCAAATGCTCACCCAGGCCGTATTACAATAACAATAATTATTATTACATACTTCCTTATTGTATGTTTGTGCCGAGGTAGCACATTTGCCTTTTTCCCACACATTAGTTGCTTCTCCTGACTCTTATGATTCACTCCTGCCTATTTCCCAATGTCCACGAGGTCTTTCGGCATTCCCAGCTGCATTCTGTCAAGACCTGCAGATTGGCACAGGGACTCATGGTGCTGTATTGCACCAGCCTGCAAAGGGTTGCAAACCAGCACAGGGGCTTTGTTCCTCGAGGGAATATACAAACCAAAGAAAGATGTGGACCCTGGCCCCAGGTGCTTTATAAATATTTAACTTAGTCTGATAATGTGATAAGGGCTGCTAATGTGATTTGGACATACTAAAACCCAGCCCTGCTTGGGCAGGGTTGGAAATGGACCTTCTGTGGGAAAAAGGGTGGGAGGGGGGCAAGCCAGAGCAGCCAAGTGATGATGCTTTCCACAGCCAGTGCCACAGCTTGGAGTAGGACTCACCTTGCCCAACCTGGGACACCCAAAATGTAGCTGTCAAATCCTCAGCAAGCTGCCGATCTGCCTTTACAGTCACAGAAGAGAAGCAGGTGCTTGGCTGGCGGGTGAGTCAGCCCTTCTCAAGATAAACTTCAAGATATGTGAAATGAATCACACACTAGAGGTGCCTATTTGTCTCCATTGACTATGCAGGAAGCCTGTCCAACTAATTAGGCTTAGACACCTAACTTTTAGGCACTTAAAAACAGATGAGAGGAATCCCATTGTCACTGACATTCTTCATTACTGGCCTGACAAAGTAGGCAGTGGGAGAAGCTCCCTGGAAATTCCCTACCAGAGTTGGACCTAACCAAACTCCTCTATCCTCTGTGCAGGAGAATCTGCAAAGCCTCACCTCAGCGTCCTCCCCCTTGGAGCTCCTACGGGCATAGGGTTCTCCAGCCATGCCCAGCTGGCAGAGATGAAAGCATGCTCCCTGCTGAGGTCTGAATGAGGCAACGGTCTTGTGGGAAAAGACATAATAATGGAGCTGAAGTCTGCATTATAATGTATTCAGAGCAGGCAGGAGGAACAAGAAAAAACAAAAAGAAAAGGAGACTTGACCTTGGCTTCCTGCCTGGTGCTAAAAGTGTGTTTTGATGGAACGGGATAGGCGGGAAAGCAAGCTGCCTCCCTAATGCAAATATCTCATGGAGCTGTAAGATGTGTGGAGTGCAGCCCATGTGTTTAGAAATAAGGTTATGACAAGCTGCACCGTGAAAGGACAGAATGGGATTTTTCAGAGGGTTACAGCTGAGCCTGTTGGAGGTGAGTGGCCACCAGCACAGCAAGCAGCACCTTCTGACACCAGCACTGCATGCCACATAAATGTCATGATCCAAGAGGCTCCGGAATTGTCTTAGACTTTCTCAAAAAAGAAAATAAAAAAGATGAAAGCATTTCGTCCCAGAACTTATTTTTTGAGAAAAAAATTAAGGAAACATTCCACTGGTTAATGTCTGCTGAATAATCAGCAGCCAGGGCTGCTGTGGCTGGAAACAGGCAGAGGCCAACAGAAACCACTCTGCTGCGTTTTCATCTTGCTGTGTATCAGCTTGGGACCATGGATGCAGGATTTGAAAAAACTGATTTTGTCCTGGTTTCTGAGATCTATGCCTTTCCATGTCCGCAACCACTTATTACATGCATTAACCATCCTATTGATTGATACAAGGGCAATTGCTGTTTTGATGTGCAGCAGGTGTCACTTGCTTCTTTTTTTCTGGAATCTGCCAACAGCTTCTTTAAAGCTTCTGGCACTTCCCCTAACCTGAACAACAATTTATTGAGGTGAGATATATTTGACTTCCCTCTCCCCTGGCAGGCACAGAGCCCTGTGCAGATTAGGCCAGCTTAAGGGCACCTATTTGAAGCCGTGCCCTTGCTGCACACAACAATCCTCTCCTGAGGCTGGGCCCAGCAGGGATGCTGGGGACCCCAGGACCACCATGTGCCTGACTGAGACCTGGAGAAAAGAGCATGCTGGCACCTGGCTGCACAGGCTGTCCCATGGATGTGGACTCTCCACAGAGAGGGAATGGGGTGCTGCTCCAGGGACCTGAAACATGACAGAACACCAGTGTCCCCAACAGCGGCTTTGTGGCTCTGCCCCACCACTGATGAGAAATCTTGCTCCATAGCTCACCTTGCTGTAGCCAGGCTGGGCACTTCCTCAGCTCCCATTACCACACTGGCAGGATGGAAATCCCTTCTCTAGCTTCATGCAGTTGTGGCATGTTCAGGGAGGAGATCAGACGAGTCTTGTGCCTTGCCCTAGAGGGTTTGTAACTTCACTGAGAGCAGGCACATCCCTAAGAAGAGGGAGATTTCTCTGCAGGAGGTGGTGGGTGCCAGCAGCAAGTGAGCAGCAGGGAGATCTGTGGTGCTGTGTGAGGGAGCTGCTGGGCTTTCCTGCTTGTCCCCATGTCCAGACAGGATGTGCAGACCTCAGCTGGGGACTGCACTGCCATGGGGCAGGGGTAAAGTAACAGCCCCACACCCAGGTCACAGGCAGGGAGGCAGATGTACTTTGTTGGGCACCTTCCCTTTCCACAACCATGCAGCAGCCAGTCCTGGTGATGGTCTCCTCCTCCAGCCCCTCAAACCTGTTGCCACACTGGTGTGTGTCTCAGCCCTGCTCCCACCCTCAGCACAGGCTGCATGTGTCTGGATGCAGCTGGACAGACCCCAGGATGTGGCTAGGCCAGCCTCCTGAGCAGTCATGACAAACAGCTAAACACTTGCATGGGCTTGTTGTCCTGCTGTGTGGAAATACATTAATTGCATTAGTATTTCCACTGGAAATTATAACTTAGATCCATTCACTTCAGCCAATTTCCTTACCCTGCATCTGCTTAAAAGGACATCTCTGCTTTTTCCACTGCAGTGTCTTGTCAGTGCCACTGGTGCTAAATTTGTGGCAGGCTAGTCACATCCATGTGACACTTCAGAAGAGGCCACACATTACCTCCACCTCCTGTCTTCCCCTCGCTTCCCCCAGAGGTAGCCCAGCATCTGAGCTGCTGAAAAACAGAAAGCCCTTTTTATGAACAACTAAATCAGATCCCAAACCCCACTACTAATTAGTAAAGATGTGCAGTAATTTAGATCACCTTGGATGGTCTTTAGGTCATTCACGGGTGTAAAGTCAGGAGGATTAAGGGCTTATAATATTTGTCTGGTATGGCTGCTACCAATTCCAGCAAAAATAATGGAGCTAGCTTCTTGGGTTTCCTGCCACCACAAAGTACACACACGCACACACTCTCTATTTTATGAATGTTTACATACCCGAGCTGCCAGGAATCTCACTCCCGTTGCTTCCCACCACCTTAACACACTTTCCTGTATCTCTGTGAATTTGTTTTCTCAACGAGCAGCTGCTAATATCCCTTTTGCTTGGGAGCAGGCAGAGACCCGACTTCCTCGGGTGCCAGAAAAGCCTGGCAGAGGGCGCACCTACAAGCTGTGGTTTCCATCTCAAGCCATTTACACCTCCCAGTGGCTACCCAGAGATGTTCCATGGAAGAAGTGCAAGGCCAAAATAAAAGGAAGTATTAAAAAGTTACAGACAGGTGGGGAAAGGCCACGCTGACATCCGCCTACTCCCCCTGAAAGGCCACAGAGTCTGAGGAGGCGCCTGGAACAGAGGAAACATCTACACCCACTTGCAGAGACCAGCAGAAAGGCACTTCCACACCTACACCTCCAGGGTCACAGCCAACAAAAATAGCATCAGACCCAAAAGATATGTATAGAATAGTGACTGCAGAAAGCCTTGGCTCATTTTACAGCCCCTAGCAAAAATAAAGTCAGGAGGTTTGTCCTTCCTCTGCTCCCAGCCTCCGTACATCGGAGCACCGCTGCAGACAAGACGTGTCTGTTTACCTGTGGATTCCCATGGGAGCAGGGGAGTGAAATGCCCAACTCTTCTGAAACTCACAGGAGAAAATGCTGCCTGTGACGAAAGCACCACTTCCCTTCCCTACCTTGAAACTTTGGGAACTGAGTGGTAAGTGGGGGAATAAACCAAAACACCCCACACCCACCTCATTTTCAACAGTTCAGGCTTTTTCACACTCAAGTTCTTGCTCGGTAACTCTGACGCAAGCAGATCTGCAGCTTCCTACTGCCAAATGGCTCCAGGTGAGGGGAAGTGCAGGTGTCTTAAGATAGCAACCTTGTTCTTTTGCCACAGGAGCTGCACCATCATCAAATATATTTGTGGCAAAGCTGGTACTTGGATTCAGTTTACACTCAGTGCTCAAAGTAACCTCTTATTACCCTGGCAGGGAGTTAAACTGGGCAAAGAGTGCAGCCACCTCATAGGACTGCTCTCCAGCCTTTAGCAGAGGCCAGCGTGTGCTCAGCAGCTTGGGGACAAGATAGTGCTGATTTGAACATCCCAGGGCCAAACTGGATCAGACCAAAGGTCTGTTGTGGCTTTCCTCTTACCTCCAAGAGCAGCCAGTGCTTATGGGGGAAAATGGGAATGAGAGCGTGACACTTTTGCTGTGCATTGTCCAGCAATACATTGCAGAGGTCTGCCTTTGTCTTTAGTAAACCTCCAGGGACTTTTCCTCCATAAATCTGTCAAATTGCTTTTTTGACCCAGTTTATACTTTTGACCTCTACAGCATCATGTGCCAGTGAGCCCACAGTTTTATACACATGTGCAATTGGAAAAAGTAATCCTTTAAACCTCCTGCCTTTATCATTTCATCCACTGCCCCCTTCTTGTTCCCCACCTTCTGGCCACTCTGGCCTGTTTCAGCTCTCGTGCAGGAAAGTGGTTCTTAATTCCTCTGCTAAATATGTGCATGGGTCTAATGCAGAATCTTATGCCTCTGTATTTTGTGACAAGTTTAGCATCTGCTTGCATTTGACCCAGGAAGGACAGGGCTCCAAAAGTGGCTAAGGACAAGTTTGAGAAGGGGTGGGGGGTTCTGAACATTTATTCCTGCTTCCCAGGCCCAGCTGTAGTATCCGAACTGGAATGTGCTGGGCCTGGATGGACTGACTCACACAAGAAGTCTAGTGAGCATGGCATTGCATTCATTCACTTTTTCAGTAATCTTCTTTAATAATTGACTTTAATTTATTCATTTACCTCTCTTTATTCATTTGCATCTATCAAAGTTCTGGCATGGCTCTGGCGGGTGGTGTAAGGCTCCAATTTTTTCATTCCTCTGCTCGGTGTGAATTCATGCCCACACAAATTCCCACTCTGGCCCGGAGGGCTCTGACTTTTAGCCACGAGGTGGGGTGAGCAGCTAAATTCCTGAGCTGAGCATGTGCGCAGGCAATGCAAGGCAGACCACCACGGAGTCGGGGTTTGCCAACCTAAATCACTGGAAAAAAAATTCCTTCTCGGCTTCAGCCTTTGCCACTTGATCCGCGGAAATGTGCAGCCTTAAACCCCAAGTTTCCAAAACAAATGCACACGGCGCAAGCGAGTAACAGAGAAGCAGCAGGGAGGGGCAGCGGGCTGTGCTGGCGGAGGGGCTGCCGGCCCTGGGCTTGCCGCGATCCCACTCCAAGATCAGCCCCATGCCCCGGCCGGACAACAGGAGGAACCGGGCAGAAACCAGGCTGGGAGCGACTCGGTAGTGAAATAGTTATCTCGGCTGGCTTTCTCGGTAACTCTTGGAAAGTCCCCGAAATGACGTTTCTAACTAACAATTAAAATGGGTTTAATTATAGAGAGGCTCAGAGCCCTGGGAACAAGCACCATCTACAGAACGAGTAAACAACTGCAGAAAATAATAGGCTGTTTGCTCCCCTGTCTACTCCTCACTTCTGGCCAAGGCGAGGGGAAAAAGAAAAAAAAACTATAAAGAGAAGGAAATTCGAGGAACCTGATTGCTCTCCTTAAGTAAATAATAATAATAATGATCATTTAAAAAAATCTGGAATAGCCCGAGCCTGTGGGCATTTCTCTCGGTTGGTTATTTTGGTTGTTCTTGAAGACCAAAGGAGGGGAAAAAGATCAGCCGCCAGCGCAAAGTCCAGATGCCGCGACTCCAAAGCAAACAGAGGAGGAAGTGGATGATTTGTTTGAAGTTGTCGGTGCGATGGCCGCTCGGGTCAGCGCTCTGCAGCCCAAGGCAGGGGTTTCTGCTCTCCCAGCCAAGCCGGAGTGCAGGGAAGGAGGAAGAGCCTGCCGTGCGGGGCAGGGCCCCCTCACCCGCCTGCGCGGGGAAGAGGGCCCAGATGCCATTGCTCAGCCTCGGATGAAAGGAACACCCACTGAAGTTCTAGCCGAGGCTGGGGCTGCGGGGGATAGCTGGGCAGGGAGTGAGCGCTGAGGCGCCCTGCTAGTGACAAGCCTTCAACAGTTGGGCTCGTTTTTATTTTTATACAGAAACTGCCACCACTGTCCCCCCTCGTCTCTGCCATACCGGTATCAGTTATGAATCACCGAATCATACTTTGCTTACTGAAACCTGGAACAGATTACTTGCTTAGAGACCTTATTTTATTATTTTATTTTTATTTTCAGTTTTACAGTGGTGAGTCTGGGGACTGGGAGAAAAGGCAGGATTTATCAAACACCCTTCTAAAGGGCAGACGCGCATTTTAACAACGTAAATTACTGGGGATGTGAGCTATTTCCCCTTGTAGAGGCTGCCAGGTTTCAGTAAAGATTTGAAAGAAGAAGTAAGGCTCCGAGGGAGGGGGGTGCGGCGCGGGGCGATAAGCACAAAGCCCTCCGGGGCGCACGACCGCGGCCCCACGCGGGTCCCATCAGCTGGAATCCAAGCGGGCAGACCCCGCTGGCTTTCCGCGGGAAAAACTCCGCGAGCCGCGGAGCCGCCGCCCAGCGCGGCCGTTGGGCGCGCGGCCGCCGCTCCCCCCGCGCGGAGCGCAACGGGACGGCCGCGCGCGCCGGCGGAGGCGCGCGGGCGCGTGCCGAGTTAAACGCGCGCACGCACGCGGACACGCGCGCACAACGTGGACGCTCGCGGACGCGCGCGCGGGCACACGCGCACGGGGGCGCGCGCGCGGAGACGCGAGCACAAACGGCCACGCGCGCAGAGGCGCGCGGAGTCACTCGGTGCGGCCGCACAACCGCCCCCTCCGGCGCAGCGCAGCGCGGGGCAGGGCGGGCCCGGCACAGCCACCCACCCGCTCGCCCGCCGGGGAGTTCAGCGTTCTTTTCCCCCCCTCCCCCCTCCCCTTCCTCCCGAAAGTTTTTTTGGGCCTGCCCGCCCGGGTGATTCAGTCGCGGTGTCAATCACCCTGCCCTCCTCCTCCTCCCCTTTCCCGCCGCCGGCTCCTCCTCCCGGGGTAAGTCACAAAAACTTTATAAGTTGAGCTTTCGCCGAGCCCCTTGGAAGCGGCGAGCGGGCGCGGCGGCCGGGCGGGCTGGTGGCGGCATCGGCGGCGGGGGGAGGCTGCGAGCAGGGGCGCTGGAGGCTGTGCCTTACCCACGCCGTGACTCCTCGTGTCCGAGTGCCGCTGCCCCACTCGCTTCCCCCCTCGCTCGCCGAAGATGTCCACAGCCCTGGTGTCGCCCACCATCTTCGACTTGAGCGAAGTTTTATGCAAGGTAAGGGCGCCGGCGGGGCGTTCCGCCGCCAACTTCGGGGGGTTTCAGCTTCCTTAGGGTTCTTGTTCGGGCTTTCCCCCCTTCCCCTCCCCCCGTTTCGTTTTCTGGTCGTGAGCAAGTTCGGCGCTGGGACCGGAGGGTGCAGGGCGGGGACCCGAGTGCGGTCACCCCGTTTCGGGACGCCGGGGTCTCTCCCGCCCGCGTTTCCCGCCTCGGCCGCTCCGGAGGAGGAAGGGTGGGGGAGCCGCCCGCGCTCCCGGCGGGCTCAGCCGCCGCGCCGAGCGGGGGGCCGGATCCTTCCCGTGCCCCCGGGGCCGCCGCGCTACAACACGCCCGGGCGCGGCGCGGCGGGCGGCGGCGCTGCCGCGGGCCGGGGCGGGGGGAAGAGCGGGCGGACGGGCGGGCTCCCTCCCCGCGGGGCTCGGCCGCCCCTGGCCGGCCGCGCTGCGGGAGCGGTTGGGCGGGCGCCGCGCCGCGCGCTGCCCTTCCCGCGCGCCGCCGTCCCCGGGGGCGCTCCCGGGGAAGCGCTCCCGCCGCGCGGGGTTTGCGGGCGCCCCCCCGCGCCGGGCGCTCGGCTCGCTCCGGGACCGCTCCGCGCCAGGGACGGGGAGGGGCGCGGCGGGGGGCCCGGGGCTGCGGCGGATGCGGCCGCGGAGGGACGGAGCGGGGCGCCTGTCGGGGCAGGGCGGCCGCCGCTCCCCGGGCCTCGGCAGTGGGAGGCGATGGGGTGCCGCGCCGCGCTCTCGGGGCTGCGTGGGGATGTCGGAGAAGGTGGCGGCGGTAGCAGTGACGTGACCGGCCCTTGCTTTGTCCCCGCAGAGCAACAAGATGTTGAATTACGGCCCCTCGGGTGTCAGCGGGTGCCTGCTGGACAGGAAGGCGGTGGGCACCCCGGCGGGCGGGGGTTTCCCTAGGAGGCACTCTGTCACCCTGCCCAACTCCAAGTTTCACCAGAACCAGCTCCTCAGCAGCCTGAAAGGGGAGCCGGCTCCCATGCTGGGCCCCCGGGAAAGCCGCTTCCGGGACCGCTCCTTCTCCGAGGGTGGCGAGCGCCTACTGCAGCAAAAGCAGCCCGGGGGACAGGTCAACTCCAGCCGCTACAAGACGGAGCTGTGCCGCCCCTTCGAGGAGAACGGCGCCTGCAAGTACGGTGACAAGTGCCAGTTCGCCCACGGCATCCACGAGCTGCGGAGCCTCACCCGTCACCCCAAGTACAAGACCGAGCTGTGCCGCACTTTCCACACCATCGGCTTCTGCCCCTACGGGCCGCGCTGCCACTTCATCCACAACGCGGAGGAGCGCCGCGCCGTGGCGGGGAGCCGGGAGCCCGCCGTCACCGACAGACCCCGCCTGCAGCACAGCTTCAGCTTCGCCGGCTTCCCCAGCACTGCTGCCAGCGGGCTGCTGGACAGCCCCACTTCCATCACACCGCCGCCCATGCTGAGCGCCGACGACCTGCTGGGCTCCCCCACCTTGCCTGACTGCGCCAGCAACCCTTTCACCTTCTCCAGCCAGGAGCTGGTCAGTCTCTTTGCCCCCAGCATGGGGGTGCAGGTGCCCAGCGGGAGCTCCCCCACCACCTTCTTGTTCAGGCCCATGTCCGAGTCCCCCAACATGTTTGACTCGCCACCCAGTCCTCAGGACTCCCTCTCTGACCAGGAGGGCTATCTGAGCAGCTCCAGCAGCAGCCACAGCGGCTCAGATTCCCCTATCCTGGACACCTCAAGACGTCTTCCCATCTTCAGCAGACTCTCCATCTCCGACGACTAATGTGGGGTTTCCTCTTGCCCCTCCCCACCTCTTTATTACAATGTTAAGCTGAACTCCCCCCACCTTGTCCCCAGTAGTCCGAGCTGGATGTTAACATGTCCACCTGCCTGCCTGATACCCACTGGCTTAAACCTTAAGTGCCAAAATTACGATGAGAAGCAATAACGTTTACAAAATTAGTGCCTTTTAACACTTTTCACTGTGACTGTATTACCTCTCCAGCTGCAGAGGGCACCAGCAGCTCTGTGCACTTCCAGATGTGCAGGAAATGTCCGAATCCGGCTCCCTCCACTGGCCATGTACTGCATCGCCCTCCCCCAGCCGCTTCCCAGCTGGCCAGTTTCTGCTAGGCTGCAGGCATGTGGGCAAGCGTTAACATCCAGTCCTCTTTCTCCCCTCCCCTTATAAAGACTAAATCTTGCCTGGATCCGCTCAGGTCTGCGGGAAGAAAAAGCTGAGAACGGACAAAGATTGTAACATGAGTGGGACTTCGACTGGGAGGAAGAAAACAAAAGCAAAAACCAGATGGACTATGAGAGACTTGATTTTGGTGCTAAAGTTCCCCGTGTATACATGTGACATCTTAAAACAAATAAAGAAATAGAGGGGTGGGGCCAACAGAAGTCATTCCACACACACAAGTTTGTGTAAACAAAGTTCCAGTAGACATAGCTTTAATGGTTTTGCTCTAGAGTACTTTAGACCTATCTTAGAGCACTCACGCCAAGCTTTTTATTATTTTTTTTCTGGGTTTTTAATTTTGTATAACTTTTCAGAAATTGGAGAGCAAATTTTGCTTGTCACTGCACAACAATATAAAAAGCTTATTTAACTTATCAAAACGTATTTATTGCCGAAACCTTTGCTTTTTAATTTTGTTCATATTTATCGGGATGATGAATCCATAGAATATATTCTTTTATGTTTAAATTATGATCTTCCATATTAATCTTAAGATTGTGAAGTGTCTTTTTTCCTTTTTTCCCCACAGTTTAATATATTATACTACGATGACATTTTTTGTAACTTTACACTTTTTTTGGTTATTTTATTTTAAAAAATGAAAAATTAATTTAAAAAAAAATGCAAAAACTGTGTTTGGATTATTTATTTTAGAACTCCCTCCCCCTTTTTTTGTGTTGGACTGCAAATGGAGTTGTTGTGCATCTTTGCCTTTTCTCTTCTCCTTCTCTTCCCCTCTCCCGGGTCTTGCCTACCTGGGCTTTAGAATGTACATACCTGAGCTCTGTTGCGAGACAACGTGGAAGGAAGACCTTTTTCTTCCTGTAATTGTATAGATGCTTCAAGGAGAAAAGCCTTGGGCTCAAAGTGCCTATCTGAAGACATTCCAAATACAGTTTGTCTTTGCATTTCTGTATTCCAAGTTTGGAGTTTTCCTTGCCAAGGTGAATGGGACTGGCACAAAGAGAATAATGAATGTAATTTTTTTTCCCCCTGTTACTGTTAGCTACACTGCTTTTTCTTCCTCTTTGTGTGAGTTTATTTAAAAGAGAATCTCTTTTGTAATGACTGTTTGCAGTTTAAATCAATAAACCCCAAGTTTTTTCAAGAAACTGACAGTGGAGCTGGTTTTACTTGCAAAAATTGAGGGCCTGGTTTTAGACAACCCAGCAAATGCAGATGCTTCCCTTCTCTTGACCCTTGAAGTGCCCACAGTGTGCCCAGGCATCCCTCCATCGTTCCTCACTGATTCAGTGGGTCAGCCCTGCAAGTGCTTGGAAGCAGATCAGTGCCAGCAAATACCTGATGTGACCTACCCCTGATGTGGCCTCTAACCTCCTCTGTCTCTTACAGAGTGCTTGAGTCACTCAGTCTGTTCCTGCCAAGTCCTTTCTGATGAGCATGGCTTAAACCTGGGATTGGCTTTTGTTGCTTGTGTGCCTTGTGTGTTCCTGCATAGCTCCTTCCCCTTCAAGGAGGGCTTTATGTGTGTTTCGAGTGAGGCTAAAGTGGGATGTTGAAGTGTTAGAGATACTCCAAATCTCAGTCCTGGCTTGTTAGTGGTACTGCTCTGCTTTCACTGAGGGGCTGTTTGGTGCTTTGTGGGGGAGAGGAACATGAACCCCCAGCGAAGGCTTGAGCGTATGCACACATCACCTCGCTACTGCATTTAAACCCTTGCACATCTTGAAGGATTGGCAATCCCAGAAACTTCTCAGGACATTGGTTTTGTTTAGGAACACATCCTTGCTACCACTGCTCATGGTGTTAGGTCTTGTGTTTCCACCTTTGAGCTCTCCTATGGAGCAAGCCTTTCTTCCAAGCTGAGGCTGAAATGCTGCTGAACCTCCAGTCCTTCAGCTGTCGTAACATGCCTCAGTGTTCAGATTTCCTAATTCATGTTGGAAAAGTTCCTGCCAAATAAAAGCTGTAGGATACCTCAAGGCTTACACCAGTGAACCGACCTCTGCTGTTAGCTATGCACTTGTGTGGTCTGGCACCAAAGGTGAGCTGGGTGGAGGAAAGATGGAGGAAGAAGTGTTGCTGATGGAAGCTGCTTCCCTTGAACTCTGCAAAAGCTATGGTGGGGAGTTTGTTTGGCAGATACTGATGTAAACTAGTGCGTAGTGTAGTCTATGTGCTGATCCCTGGGAGAAGAGCCTCAGGCACAGCTTCAGCACTGCTGGCCTTCAGCAGTGTGTTGACTGCAGCCTTGCTCCTGGGCATAAAGGCAATGAGCCCCATGTGAGGATGGGTTCTGCCTGGGAGACTGAAGCCCATTTGCAGCATGGAGCCCAGGTGTGCCTCCTCTGCTGCTGGGAATCAAGCTGTTGGCACCTGAAGAGTGAGAGTATCTGATCTGGAGGGGATCCCATGCCTATTGCAGGGCACACACGTGGAGCTTGAAACTGCTTGCTTCCTTTCTGGACTTTCTGTGCTGCTCTTCAAACAAATGGTCTTTCACCAGTTAATAATTGATGAAGAAAATAGTTGTATCAGTTACACAATGCTATTGGTATGACAAACAACCAGGAAGCTGTGCTAAAAGTAGGTCTTTGCTCATGGTACTTGGGTACTTGTCCTTCGAGTGCACCAATTCTGGGAAGCCAGGACTGTTTTTCTCCTGTGAGTTTATTAATGATATATGCTCGGTCACTCTGTGTTTTGCCTTTTGAAACTAACTTTGAGCTGGTTCACACAGGGGATAGAGAAGAGCAGGACAGGATGCAAGAGTCTTCAGCAGTGGAAGGATTTACCTGATCTGATACCATTAGGATTCATTGCAGCTTTGGTAGGTAGCAGCAGATACTCTAGAGAGACTTCTCCTTCCTTGTATTTATCATGGATGAGTTGTCCATGCTCTTTCTCACAGGGTCAGCAAGTTCACCTAATGGTTGTTTAGGTGAACCTACCATGCCTGGTAATAGCCTAGCCAAGGCTCAGAAAATATATATAAAGAGCCTATTCTGACGTGATAGTTTTGGGACACACATTCCTGTGACTTGAGGACTCTGGCTTATTGATTTAGTGCATGGGACTTTCAGAGTGGCCATAAAACAGGGCTGGGCCCGTGCATTGGCACAGTTGGTCCTGGTGTGCCTGCTGTGGCAGGGCAGGGAGAAGCACCCACAAGAAGAAGATGCCTGTAAGGTGCCATGGCAAAGCATGCCTCAGTACACTTCACAGGTTGCACTTAGAGCCCTTACTGTGGGGCAGGAGGACACCTATGGTGGCTCTTGCTTCTCTTTGCATACATTTTGTTGTAGTCATGGGTGCTTGCTGTGGGCTCCTTCTAAGAAGGGGCTTGTCCATGCCTCTGGGCTACAAGTGTTTGCTGTTTTTTGGCTTTGAAGTCAGGTGAGTCTAGTGCTATCCACCCTCAATATATCTTGGAACTTAGAGCCATTGTGTATGGCTGGCTGTGCCATTTGCCTCTTGGTAGGGAATAATGTGATGACTTTGATCTGCTGAGATCCAGGAGGCTCAGATCCCACCATGGTACCTGCCTCCCCCCTTCCTAATTCCTGCAACGGCTGCATGTGTCCCAGAGACACTATTGAATGCTTACTCACTTCTTTGCAATGGGCTAGCTGTGGCTTTTGTGCTAAAACACCTTCAGTTTTGCAATTAGGGCCTGTAGAAGCAGTGGCCATCTCATTTCCTGAATGTCGTAGGAGAGAGATGAAAAGTCAAATAGGGGTTCTTTGTTGTTGCTGATGGTTTTGTTTTCAAAGGCAGTTGGGAACTTAACTGTCTGGTTTTGGCCAATCTTTGTTTAGTATCACTTGTACATGGATATGGTATGCCAGATTGCAAGTGGTGAAAAATACCATTTAAAAGGAACCCTGAAATTTTCCAAGTTCCTGGTCCTGACAGAGTTTGTCTCAACAGTATAGTCATGAAATTAGGAGGCAGAGAGGGAAAGAATTTGGAGAAGAAATATGCTTGGAGGGCTGTTGCAAGCTGGCTCAAATTTTCAGTCCATATGGTTCCTATGCAGTAAGTGCAGTGGTCTGTTGATGGGACTTTGGGCTGCTCCTGCAAATCACCTCAGGAAGAAGGGGCTCTGCCAGGCCTCTGCACAGCAGAGGGGAGATGGCAGTGGGGCAGGAAAGGATGGGGTCACCGCTGGAGATCGAGAGCCAGAGACTGAGTCCACACAGCGTGGGGATGGCAGGGGTGAGAAAGAAGCCGTGCTGTCTACCTGAAAGAAGCTTGAAGACCACTCATGTTCAAGTGCCTGAAGGCCAATAAACTGGGTCTCTCCAGTGGGGCTCAAGAGCATCAAATTGAGGGGAAGGTCTGGATAATGTAGCCTGCTGGATACTATCTGATGACCATGCCCAAGGGTATGAATGACTATTAAGAAGCAGTAATACAGGCAAAAACCACAGCATGCCCTTGACACTTGCTAATTGCTGCAATTTGTGTGGTCTGGTTGGAGAAAGCTAGCATGTGCTTGAGTCTGGAGAAAGAGGCTTTGGGAGAAGGTGCTGTGGTCAGTGTGTGAACAAAGAGGCTCCTGACTTCAGTGCTGGGGGTATTGTGGAGGCTGGAGGCTGAAAACATGTCCAGGGGCAGCACTGACACAAAAACACTGCCTGGGAGGGAGAGAGAGACTTGTGCCTCAGGGAGGCTCCTCATGCCCTACATTACAACAGGCAAACAGTAAGGTGTGAGGTCTGGTACCACGCAGTGGGGCTGATGGGGCAGTTCTGCTGCAGAGGGGTGCTGTGCTGAGTGACCAGATGCTCTGGCAACAAGGAAAAGTGTAGTGAGTGAAGTGAAAATAGGGAAAAAATTTCACAGGTGCCGTTCTTACCTGGGCCCTACAGAAGAGGGATCAGGAGGAACTCACAGCAGAAGCAGTTTGAGGGGTATGAACCAGCCACAAACGGGAAGAAAGCAGCAAAACCAGTGTTAGGAAGGAGTTAGGTGGGAGGAAGGGGGGGTTAAGGAGTTGTAGATGGTCCCTTGGGCTGGGAACACTGGGACAGATGGTGAGATCGGCTCGGTGGGGACACTTCAAGCGACTGCTGGGAATCCTCAGAACAGGTCTTGCCCTCGAGGCTAAGTTCAGTCCAAAACGTTAGAAGGTGATTCTGCCTGCTGATGTAAAATGTCCTTTGTTTAGAGAGTCTTTGGCCCGTTCAGCAACGCCTTTTCCTCACAAAGCCGATGCTTATTCCCTAGAATACTTACAGGAAAAAAAAAAAAAAAGTTCCTCCAAGACACCCTAAACCAATACCTGCTGTGACTAAGCCCTGTGGGCAGCTCCGCAGCTGATTTATATCCTCCTCCTCCAAAGCGGAGGGGTTAGAGTGGAAACAGAGGCGCGTTAAACATCGCCCAGGGCAGCGAGCGAGCGCTGCAGCGGGGCGGGAGGGAGCGGGGCTGCGGGGCGGCTGCTCCAGCCGTGACGCCGCTTCGGGTTTCCTCCTGCCCAGAACAGAGCTCCCTTTGGCCACTGCAGCTTTATGGGCTCGCCTGGCTTTATTATACTGCAAATGTTTTGAATTCCACATGTTAATTTCCAGAGAGGCTTTGTTTCACTTTTGCTGCTCCCCACCCCCCCTCCCCAGCCCCGGTTTTAATTTTTTCTTTTGATTTTTTTTTTTTTTTTTAATTACCACTGCCCTAATCTCTTCTTTTTGACTGGCTTTTTGGTAGTAGCTGCCATTTTCTGAGCACACAGAGGACTGGAATTCTCCCTGCCTGGGCTCCAGCTGCAAATTAATCTCTTTTCAGTTTCGTTTTATGTCCGCCCACTCTCCCCACCACATTAACTTAGTCAACACATGGAAGTGAAATTTTTCCAGCCAGGATCCTGCGGGCTGTGAGGCTGTTGCGGCGCACGTGAGTGCCAGCGCCGGAGTTTTCTCGCACCTCCGGGTGGAAGGAAGTTTTCTCATCCCCCACCTATGCCCGCGGTTGCCGGTGGGATGTGAGAGGCTTTAACGACTGGAGCCTGTGGAAACATTTCAGGGTTGAGCATTTCTGTGTGTATTTAAAGTCCCGGCCGCAGGTGCGGTGTGTTTGCAGCGCCCCCGGTGCTACCAGAGCCCTGCTCTCCCCGCAGGGTCTGTCTCCCTCCCGGGGAGCACAGAAAGTGCAAGCACTGACGGTATTGACAAAGACTGATGGAGTCTGCTTGGCCTGTGCAGAGGTATTTTGTAATTTCTACATGATGCCTTTCGCATCTGGGCCTGGGAGGACTTCGCAGGTATTTTAGGCGCTTGGCAAGTTTATCTGTACCTATCCCACAGGTTTTAAAACCCCGTTAGAGGCACAACTGCCAGGGAAAGGGGATCATCCGGCAGTGGCACAGGGGCACAGAAGGAGCTGCAAAAATAATTCAGGATTCCTGATAGTTCTTGTCCTGTCATAGTCTCCAGGCAACAGCAAATATTTCTCCTGAATACTCTGGATGAGCAGATGCCAACGTTGATTCACAGGAAAAGGATGTAGCCACGCAAGCCATAGAAATGTTGTTTGGGATGGTAGCCACGGCCCCTAAGGAGACGTTAAGCAATATGGAACAAACGCCAGTGAAGCTCTTAAAACTCTTGCTGTGTTTGCTATGAAGAGATTTCATGAGCAGTCTTAGGTGGGAACCTTTGTGATTTACCTTGATCACAGCTACGTGGACAGAATGTATTGTGTTTCACAGCTCTGGAGGTGCTGCTAGTGCTTTTGAGCACTAGCAAAGTTCTGGTTTACGGAGAAGTTACAGTCACAAGATATGAGGAGAGCTTTTGTTTAAAAAGCTTTTGTTAAAGGCCCAGACCAGAGTGTAAAAGGTGCACTTTTCCTCGGAAAAAGGATGGCAGTGAAAATGTGCAAAGAGGCTTCCTGTTTATTTTCCTTGAGACTCGGATATTCTTTGCTGTGTTTACAAATAACTCCATTTCCCTCCTTTATTTTACTTACAAACTTATAATGAGATTGAAAAGCTGAGAACAAATCCTAATTCACTCCCTCTTCAGGGTGAATTTTGGCCCAGCCAAAAAAGCTAGAAGAGCTGCAGAAAATAATTTTCCTCTTAGGTTTAGGTAATGTGGGCTTTCAATTAATTGACTGAATTTGCTGACCAAAATGTTTTCTCTCTTCCAGCAATTTTTCTGACCAGAAAAACACTTCCAGTGTGGATGAAAACAGAACCAGAGATGTTTTGAAAACATGTAAAAGTTTGTTTCAAAAGCAAGCAGCTGGTAAGAAATTGAGGGAAGACAGCTGGGGAAGGCCAGTGGTCCACGGCTTGTGGGGTTATCAGTGTGTCATCCAGATTGGCAGCGACTTCTAGTGAATCATTCAGCCCTTCTCTTTTAACTGTGACAGGACTGAACTCACTATTTTCAAACTACCTCTCAGGCAGAGGGAGTTGACTATTGATAGCCTTGAATGTCTCCAGCACTGAAGTGTGCACAGCATTCCCTTGTCAGGCAGCACTCAGGCAGTTTTAACCTCTCTATAACCTGTACTGAACCTAAATGTCTCCTATAAAGGTTTGTAGCCACTGACTTTTTGTCCCATTGCCTTTGATTAATAAGACTGGAGCCCAACTTCCAGACAAAGTCCTGCAAAATAGCGTGTGTGGTTTTACCTTTCAGCTTTCCTGCCAGCTCTTCTCTTCTCCAGCCTGTTTCCAGGGAATGTGATTTTCAAAACATTTTCATGCTTCTCTTTGCACGCCTGCCAAAAATATAGGATGTCCTAGACCCACCCTGGACTTTCATTTTCAGCCTGGTTGTGCACTTGGTGATGCTGTCCTGCCTTTGCTTCCTGAGGTGGTAAATTTAACCTTCCCAGCTTAATGTGGGATGAGGTCAGGAAGAAAGCACTGTGTCAAATTATACTGGTTCTGCTAGGAATACAGTGGGAATCAGAGTCTGACCTCTTGTCACAGCATTGTGCTGCCAGCCAGGGCCCTGCCCCATTACTGTGGGGTGTCCTGGCTCCCCTCACACAGCCTGGCAGTGGTGGGTGCCTGATTATGCAGAGTTTATCCCCAGTGGGTTGCGTGTATGCATAAGTGTGCCTACATAATATCTGTGTAACCAGCTCTGATAGCAGCACTGTGCTTCATGGCACCCTGGGTCCCTGGGCTGTCACCCCACTGTCAGGCTGGAGCAGTCTGGGGCCCTCACCAGTGCCTCAAAGGAAGCCATACTCCTGCCCTTTGGTTTCCCTCCCTGAAGGAGAGACATTATTCCCTATCCCCAGGGAACATCAGCTTTGAAACACACAGCTGACTTGTTTTCATTTACCATTATCTTGGTTTACGTAAATTACAGCGCTTAACAGTGGTCATAAAATTATCTGGCTTTAAAAAAAATTCAGCTGTAGAGTTTCGTCTCCCTGTGGTCCTCCCTGATCAGCTCATTTCCAAGGGGCAATCATGCACTGGGAAAAGAAACAGTCTCTCCTTGTTCATCACTAATGGGCATCTCCCCATTGTATCAGCAGCCTAATGTTGGTCCCTGTAGAAAGTACAGCAAGCCATGCTTGCTGTTCACCATGCACTGCTTCACCCTTCTGAATAACTCTGCCAAGTTATTGAGATCAACCAAATCATCCACCATCCCTCACCAGTGGCCACCACACCACCAACACTGTAGAATCAAGTTCTGCCCTGGAGAGGAGACTCATTGACAAAGCAGTGGTGATCCTCACTGAGGGATTTTGGCTCACCTTTGGGTGTACTGCAACTGGAATATTGTCTCCTAACATCTGCCTCATCTGGAAGCTGAATGGCAGACTGGCTGGTTTTAGGAATCAGTCTTGACCTGTGTTAGGATTTCAGCAATGAGAATCTGGTTTCCAATTGTGGTACTGTAAGGAAAGGGATAGGCCAGATGCCTAGTGTATACAAGTAAGAAACCTAAACTAATAAAATTTTATTTTAGTTGCTGAAACAGAACGTATTAATCTAAATAACCACAAGGAGTAGATGAGCTGGACAACCAGCAATATCAGACATTGTTCCAGCAATGGCATCTGCACTTTATTTCTGTCAGTGATTTTAGGTAGTGATGTGTCTTTTTCTTCATTAAAACCTGGTAGATAGTGAGGTCCAAGATGACAACTTATATAATTAGAATTTCAAAAGAATATATTATGCCAATTTTTCTGATACATAGAGATTGACTTTGAAAAGGCCAGAGCTGGCAGAAATGTGGATTTCTTCAATTTTTGCACACCTTTCTCTGTGCTCCTGCTGGTAGAACTGGGACTGCCATGACTCTTTTCCACAGGTGGCAATGAAAATTGATCAAGGGATCTAGCCTGTTCCTCTGCTTCATCTAAGTAAAACACAGAAAGTGGACAAGAAACGTGAATGCTAAAAAAGTAAAATCCAGTCCACCTCCAGGTAAAGGCAATGTACCAACTCCTTTTCAGTGCTCTCTGACACACGGAATTGGTCCTTGAACTGCTCTCATTTGGTCTGCTGGTAAAACAAATCATAATGTTCAATATGAAGTAAACCAGGAAGAGAGGAAGAAACTGCAATTCAGCAGTGAGCATCTGAGCAGTGTGGAAACAAGTGCTGGTGGGAGCTAGGGCCTTCAGATCCAGCCCTGACTCACAGGCTGTGCTAGATTTCAGGTGGTTCCCAAATACGGTGGGGAATGAGGGACAGGGAAAAACCTGCTCCAGAAACTGTACTTTGTCCAGCACTCAACAGCTGCTTTGGATCCTGCTTTGCAAAAGATTAAATAAAATAAAAGAAAAAGAAAAAAAAAAAAGGAAAAAAAAGAAGAGAGGGAGTGAAATTGAGATCGGGAAAAGAAACAGAGAGTCCCAAATAAACATGTTTTTGATGGAGGAACTGGGTTTTCGCACCCTAGCACTGTTTGTACTTTCAGATTGTCAGCAATCTGTAGCGTGTGAGCAGAGGACAGTGTGGTGGAAATACCTATGAAGCAGTGAGAGCCTTATCGAGGTACTGTACCAGGAAATACACCGCTTTCTTTCCTACTTCATGCACGATACTATGATTAAACCCCACAGCACGCCTCATCATAACATGTGCCTTATCAGCCCCGCTATCTGATGACAGCAGCAGCCCTCGGGAGACCAAACTGACATCATCCAAAACCTCAGTAGTTCAAGACTGAGGTATGTAGCTAGGCTGCAAGCTGTGCTTGACTCTGTTTATCTGTTTGTACTAAACTTGCAGGTACTTCGCTAGAGGAAAAGGAGTATAAAAATCAAGCCCAAACAATGTTTCAGAATGTTCCTGACAGGCTGTCATGCTATTTAGCAAATGAATGCAGCAAGCAAAGGAGGTTTTTGTCCTCAGTAAGTACCAGAAGTCTGCTCCACAGCTTTCTGTAGCTTTGAGGGGGGGGAAAGGTCAAACCAAGAGATTGTCACTGCCTTGAGGACGGTGCCACCGGTGATTTGGTACGGAGTCCCACTCCCAGCTGACCCAAATTCGGCTGCCTGTGGCTGTGAGGTTTAGGTTCATCCTGTATCACAAATAGGGGCCAGCTGTTGATCCGGGTGGAGCTCTGAATCTCCAGATACTAAACTTCATCATGGCTGGTTCATTGCCACTCTTCTTGTTTGGTTACTGCTGGTTCACCGAGGCAAAGCATATCGGCTATGTCATTCTGGCCTCCTAGCCTCCTTTCTGTAATTTAAAATTAATTTCTACAGTCATAAAATTTAAAAACAGAAAATAGAGTAGGCTTTTCTTGTGTAACATTCAGCAAACTTCTCTGGTTTTAATTTGTTCTCCCTGTCCTGGGTTCTTCAAAACACCTTCTCTCATTTACGTCAGCAGAGATTTACCACACCCCAGTTATTTCAGACCTGGATAGCACCATGGAAAAAGATTACCAGTCTTCTGGAGCTGCCTCCTTATGCCTTGGACAAAAGAAGATCATATGGTGGGACCATATTCATTCAAGAACTGCCTTTGTATTTGTACAGAACCTAGCTCGAGCGGGGCTACTCCTTCTTGGAGTTCGCTGTGCTACAAAACTGTTCTTAAAAGCACCCCCTGCTCTTAATGTTTGGGTTTTGGCCGGTGTGTTTTTAGTTGCAATGCAAGCATTCAGAGGGAAATCGAGCCGGATTCAAATGCCGAATGCATGCATAGCAAGAGAAGTGGGGCCATCCAGCACTGGGATGCTAAGTGTCCCTTTACAGCCCGCACGGAGCCGCCACCGCCGGGCATGCAGGGCACGGGGAGCCTCGCTGCCCGCTGTGACCCCGGCTGGGCCAGGACTCCGAGATGTCCCCGCATCTGTCACAGGGCAGCTGCTTTGCCAAAGAGACCTTGTCTTCCAGGACAGCCTTGCACCCTCGCCGTGCACTCGCTGTTCTCATAAAGTGCTGGTTTCCTCCCCTCCCAGCGCACCTGCCTGCCCCGCAGCCGGACACGGGATGGGTAACCAGGCAGGTCAGGTCGGCTCCTCCAGCAACGTGTCCAGCTCCACTGAACACTACCCGGCAAAAGAAAAATACAGAGGGTTTTTATTTTACTGTCCCAGCGAAGGCTCGGCGCAAGGGATGGGCTGGAAAGAGGTCTGGTGGAAATGAGACTTGCCTTTTAAGATAGAGCGTCAGATAAATCCAGCTGTGTTGTGGGACTGCTGGAAGCCTCCCCGGACAAGTGTGGGGAACTTACAGTGGTTTTTGAGCCATAGGGCTATTGTCTGCTTTGTTGAACATGCTTCTTTGTCTTGTTGAACTTTAAGGAGCGCTGAGAACACAATGTGCCGTAGGGGGAAGGCTTACAGAAAGACTGGATCAGAAAATGGAAAAATTAAAAAATTTATTCTTCCTACAATACTTTCTAAAATATTCCTGTTCTGAAGCACATTTGCTTTTTTTTCTGCCTGCTCTATACACCCCTGGCTCTTCCCTGGCTCTGCTATATTAGTTAGTGCTTTAGTTGATTTACTCTCATCATTGCTAAAAATACTGTAAAAACCCCATTTTAAACAAATGTGATACAGAGGAAGGCTGTTGAGGTCGGGGTTTGGTAAGAAATACAGGTGGGATTTTTCAGGTTTAGAGACAGCTTCTGGTCGGTCCCACTTTCCTGAAGAGGAAGCGCTTTTGAATGGCTCTTGTGAAATATGCTGATGGTCTGAAGATCCAGATCACCAACTCCCCATGACAATTGCCACTGATTGACCACTTGCTGGCTGTCTCCGCTGTAGCCCAGGAATGGATGAGTCATGGAAACAGAATTCCCCTTCACCCTGGCTGCCTCCCAGGCCCTCTGGGGGACTGCGTTGACAACAGAGAAGGAAAGTCAGCACTGGTTTTTTTTGGCACTGTGAATCATTGATCAAACAAAACTCTTCTGCTTCCACGGACTTCATATCAAGGCAACGTTTTTCATGAGTGTTACCTGAACAATTGCATACTAAGAGAACAATCTCAAATAGTGCTGGGCACATTATTTTGTGTAGAAAATTGATTCTCTGTTACTTCAGGCCAGAAAAAAATGTACCCTGTTTGCTAGAAGCTTTATCAGAAGATGCTGAAAACAATTGCCATGCTTAGGTGCAGCAGTATTTAAATACTGGTTTTCATTTTCGAATGATTTTCTGACATAGAGTTTTGTTGCATTTTAATAATTTCCAAATGGAATAACCCTCTTGGGAAAAAAAAAAAAAAGAAAAAAAAAAAAAAAAGACAATAAAAGAGAAGGAAATGAACAGATTAAGCCCTGCATGCTTCCCTGAATAGAGAATTACCATTTAGGTGGGGAAGCAGGTTCTGTTCGATGAGGAAACTCAATTATTTTTATGTGAGTTCTGCCTGGAACATTACTCAATATTCATACAACTCTGCTACTGCAGCTCAGATATAAATACTAATGAACCCATATAGTGAGGTATTCAGAATTCCCCTCGAGGTATTCTCAAGTGAAAAAAAACCCATAAAAAAGTGTAAAGGAATTTTTGTCTTGACACCAGATGAATGCTGGGAGAAAGAAGTGCAAGCCCTGCCTCAGTGCAAGCCCTTTGCCTTGAAAGGAGCCTTTTGGGTGTTGTCAGCCCTGCCCACACAGCACACACGGCCTGAGCACAGCCATCGAGCCAGGGCTGGTGACTGTGTGGGTCAGGCCAGCACCTGCCTCCTTCATTCCTTCCTTACCCCCCTCCCTGTCTTGCCCTCTCCTTCCCTGCCTATGACATCCGTGCACACCAGGAACAGTCCTGTCCTCCCCTCCAAGGTGCTGGCCAGGACATTTCCTGCAAAGTTCCCAGGTCTCAGGTAGTAGCAGTGCAATGGGTGATGTGGTTGCAATGATGGTGTGCAATCCCTTCGGTGCTGGAGTTTGTCCTGGCTGTTGTGATGTGTCAGGATCCGGTGGTGCTGGATCCAAAGCACCACTGAGATGCTGTCCATGACTCAACACCAACTGGACGTTTCCAGCTCACATGCCTGTGATGTGAGGTTGCACGGACGTGCTTGGATTAAACAACAGGGCATGGAAATGAGAGCTGTAATAGGAATTGTACCTTGTGTCTGGCATCAAAGCCATAAACAGAGCCTTCTAAAGAGCCCTCAGTGCAGATAACCCCACCTCCTCACTCCTGCTTTTCAAATGGGGGGGATGGGATTGTCATGGCCCTTGCCAGTTTTCCATTGTGGGAAAGGCATCCTTACTTGCACACTGGAGATAACTTCAGCAGCAGGCACTGGGAGAAGTGTCAGCGTGGTGGTGCCGTGCTTATGCCCGTCAGCTGTGATGGGGGGGTCTGGTGACACCTCAGCCATTGCCCCACTTCTCCCTGAGCTGGGGTTTTGGGAGCTGTGCCACTCCACGCACCAGGGCATCCTTGCAGGCCCCAGTCTCCTGGTGGTTGGATGGCCCAAGAGCTGGCTGTGTCTGTCAGAAGTGCTGCTCCCTGTGCCAGTGCCAGCTGGGACCTGGTGGCAGGGTGCAGGATGCTGCTGGCAGCAGCATGCCCCTTCCACAGGCTGCTCTCATCATCCTCCCCTCAATGCCAGCCAGGACGTCAGGAATGGGATGTCCTGGGTGTTGGTAACTGCACTGCCTCTCACCACTTGTGATTCTGTGCTGCTGCAGAGGCTACAGCTGCTGGGACAGGGAGGTGACATGGCACAGCTGTGGGGACACCTTGGCTTTCATCAGGCTCAGCAGTCTGATCTGCCTCAGCAGCCATACACATTCTGCCTTGCTTTTCCTTTCCAAAACAATCATATCTGGGAGGAAAGTGGAGCTTCTGCGCCAGACACCGACAAGGATGTACTGGAATAGACCAACAGACCATCTAATCCATGAATCTTCATCCAGCCAAGATGGGTGCTTCTCAAGGAGACCTTAAGCCTCCCTGGACCTGTGCTATGTTATCCCATGGAGAGTGCTGGGGAAACAGTGACTTAACCTGGAGGAGTTCAAGGGAGGGCAGAGCAGAAGGAATGATTCCCTTCTGGTGGAAAGGGCTGCAGTTTGGCAAGGCTGCCCTTTGATGGGGCGTTACCCACATTTCCCAGCCTGGCAGGCTCAGGTTGCTGCACTGGTCCTTCCCGAGGTCACAGCTTAAACCCTCTCAGAGATGGCAGCCACTGCAGAAGCCCAGTGCTTTTGTTCAAGGGGTCATCTCCTTGGGGACACACAATGCCCATGTCCCTACAGGAAATAGTCCCATGGTTCATTCATAGGTTTCTGGGTGCAGTTTTGGGTGTTGGTTGCTTCCCATAAAAACCTGAATGGCTCACAATTGGCTGTAATGAGCGTCTGACTCTGCCTGCTGCACTGTCACAGCAGCTGGCAGCAGGAATGTGTGCTGGAGCACCCTTGCTGGAAAAGGGAATGTCTCTGATGGGGCACCAGGACACACTGGATGCTAGAAACCCCTGCCAGGACTGATCTGAATTTACTGGTTTTCAGTGCTACTTCTAAAACCAAATTTTAGAGACATTCAGGTTTTGTGGGGGGAAAAAGTCCGGTCCCCAGGATGAGGGAAACACTGAAAAGGATTTCTGGCAGTGCAGCTAACTGGTGTTCCACCTGACTGGTGAACCCAGTGTTTTTGTATTGCAGAAATTGAATTGATTTGTTAATTGCTTTTTGGGTTATCCAGAGCCTTGGACAGGTTTTCCTTTACTAAAAAAAAATTAGCAAATCCATACAGTTTCTCTACAGCACTGACTAGCTAAGCTGAGCTGGGAGAAGTTCTTGTGAAGGATGCTGTGAACTGGTGATTACCATAAGGGAGACAGGGCTAGAGTCAGGCTTTGCTCAGGGGTGGGGACCAGTCTGAAAAATGGATCAAATAACACCCAACTCCACAAAGCACTTTGGAATCATGTTGTGGTTTTGATTTGGTTTGTAACTCCTCATGTAAGCCAAACCTACAGATAAACTTTAGAAAGTAAAGGAAGATCTCAACGTGTTAAAAGAAAACATTTTAATACAAAAGGGTACTCAAGTTCAAATTGGATCAAATTCTTGTTTCATTCTAGGAATCATTGAAATTAAGGAAGCAAGAAAAACCAACAGAGAAGAAGCCACTATGACAGTACTTTGCAAAATCCCATAAATAACAGAAAATACCTGGTAATATGTCGTGGAAAAAAAAGCTCAGTTTTATTTTCAGATAAGTAGAAGAAGATCTGAACACAGCTAGTAACTTGTGGGTAGATCTGCAACCCTCTGTGAATAGTAACCACATTAACTGCACTTAGAGTAACTGCAGAGCCCCAGACCAGAGCTGAGGTACCACTTACACCCTATCTATACTTTATTTCAAGTGCAAGTGATGCACACCTGGGGTTTGGCCTTGGCAGCCCCACAACGAAGGTGCAAATCTGCTCTGCATTTGGCAGTTTGGGAGGCAATGAAACTGATTACAGCTGCCTGCTCTGCGTGTGTGCAAGCTGCATATAAGCTGCATTTCTGATGAGAGTACATGTCTTGTTAAGATAGGCTTAAACTGAAACTGTGTGGAGAAAATGAACTCAGGAGGGTTCCCAGTTGTGTTTCTGCAACTTGGCTGTTTGAATCAGCAGCTTGTGATGCTTAACACAAACAAATTGCAAAATGAAACATCCTTGATTTAAGGATTGAACTGGATACCTAAGATAGAAGAACTGCCCAAGAGCCTCTGATGTTGCACCATTTTTCAGAAGTAGCAAGGTCATGCCTGTTTGTCAAAGTCTGAAGTGACTGGCACAAAACAAGATCAGGTTGTTGGTGTGGGTGGCCTGTGTGGAGCACGTGGCATCTGCCACAACCACATGGCTGCACAGCCCTCAGCCAGACCTGCAGCATCTCCTGTAATGCAGATCTTTGCTCCACTTGTCTCGACACCAGGGGGGATTTCCTTTCCCTGCTCTGCCCTTCTCTGCTTGCAGCTGGGACCCCACAGAGGCAGTGCTGCTGGTGGGAATCAGACCAGACCTTCCTTCCTGGCCCCTGTGTGTTCCCGTCCTGCCTCATGCTCCTTCAGAAACTGTTAATCATCCTGAACTACTTACTGGTTTTGTGATCTTAAACAGGGCTTGAACTCAGCTTTCTAGAGGTGAAAGCACAATGTCTTACTGTAACTCATTTTGCCAGCCAATCCTATCCTGAACCCAACAATATTTTAATCTCAAAATCCAACCTCAAAACCCACAGCATTTTCAGTTACTGTATTTCTTCACCACACAGCTGAAAACAACTCTTTTATTTTCAACCACCCTTGTTTTTCTAAAGTGAATCACAAACCCTGGAGCTTAACCGACAGAAAAGACCCAGAGACAAATCCTCTGTCACCATCCTGGTGTTTTAAGAAATAATGTAATTAGAGTAAGAAAGCATTTATCTGCAGTCACATGGGTATAACAGAAGATTCAACAACTCCATGGCTAAGCCAGATAGTTCATCTTAAAGAAGTCAAAAAAGCATTGTTGCCTACAAAATATTTGTGGTGGTATACCTATTAGTCAGTCATTTCTTTGTTTGCCCATGGAAGCCCTTACCTTTTCCCTGGAAAGCAACTTGACTCTCTTCTAGATTTGGTCCTGCTCAGTGGTCTGCCACTCATTTTATTGCCGTTCTTGGCTGTGCCTTCTTGAATCACACCAAGGAATAATTAACAATGACACAACTCTGGTTCTCAGTGGGTTTCCCCATCAGAAAAATGTTAACCATCAGAGTGCTCAGTGCAGCACCCATGAATAGTGTGTAGCCCTTCCAGGGAAATCTGGTCTGTTTTAGTCACTCCAGTTAATTAGTGAGAAAACTGGGACATCTGAATTTATGCTCTCATAGAAAGGCCACAGGGTGGCCAAGGGAGAAAGCCAGATCTTCAGGCTGTCATTCTGAAGCAATAGCCACCTTTCTTCCCATGCTGTTTACACTTAGGGAGAATAAATGGGCATTTCACAACCTGAGGAGGTGTTTACAGTTCCCAGCCTCTTCTTACAGATGTGCTGGGATAATAGCTCCTGGTATGTGTTTGGTACTTGTACTGATGAAGGGGCTGGAAGGAAACCCTCAGTCCTGGAGGCCAGGTCTCATTGACCAGGTTTCATTGACACCAGAGGAAGTATGACCTATTCCAGATTTAAAAACATTTATCCAGCAGCAGAAGCCTGGCCCTCAAGACCAATTGATGCTTAGGAAAACATGGCTAGACCAACAGACCATCTAATCCATGAATCTTCACATAAGTGCAGATGTGTCAGAACTGTTTAAAGCTTGGTCAGAGAAGAGTTGGAAACAATTCCAGGTGCTCAGCAGTGTCCAAGGTGAGGCCAGTACAGGTTGGTCCTTGCACTGGGCATTGCCCAAAGCTGGTATCAGTAGTGTCTTGTGCCTGGGGCTGCCATGGTGAGGCCAAGCCTGAGCTTTCCCCTTGTCCCTCTCCGGGGGTCTCTCCGGGGCGGGGCACACAGAGCACGGGCCAAGTGTTGCAATCAAACTCTCGATGGAGCCGATTACCCTCAGTCATGTCTGGGAGGGAGGGAGGGAGGGAGGGACGCGCTCTGTGTCTTGATCAACGTCATGCATCTTTCTATATAGGGGTTTGCAAAATTAGACTTCATAAGCCTCCCCCAGCCCCTTCCCTGAAAGCTACACCCACATTTTTCTCATGGATGACTCATTGTTAAAACAAGATGTTTCTTCAGCTAGAGTTTTTCTATGCTATGTATTAGAAACAGCTGAACATCTGCCCTGACATCAGGCTTCTCGGGTGGCGGGGAGAGCACGCCTTGGTATGCCAGTGCACATGAACTTGCACACATCTGTACATACGCTTTGTATATTTTTGAGTTGCTCTTTTGCCCTCTCCACTGCTTTTCCTTTCAGATTTTTTTATTTGTTTGGTCTTGATTTTTCCTTTTTTTTTTTTTTTAAATCTATACCTCTCCACCTCTGTTTTATGTGTGTAGATTGCAGAGCCACAAACACTTGCATTCTTCATTCAAAACAATGATATGGAGAGAAATATAAAATTACCTCATCCATTCCTTCATGGATAAACAGAAAAAGATGATGGAGTTCTTTCATATGATACAAGAAAAGAGAGTTAAAACAGATCAGTTTAAATTAAACAAAGGAAAGCATTGGATGAAATAACAGGAAAAGCAGCCTCAGTCTGTCAGATTGAGGAATAGTTTGTTTCTTAAGGGTAGTGGCTGAACTGGACAGTTTGCACATGATTTTTTTGGGAGTGATAATGCTTCTCTGTCCCTAGAGTGAGGTGTGTCTTCATCACTTTGATGTGTGCAACTCTGAAATCAGCAACATGGGAAACCACTGGGGCAGAGATGTCAGAAATAGTAAGAAGTTTCCTGAGGTGATAAAAAGGCCACCTGGGAGGTGGCTGTGAAGGAAAATTCCAATGACCGTGTGCAATATTTTGAAGGAACAATCGAAGGGGCTTGAGGCTAAGATGCGTTCACATGTGAGTGAAGGTTGCTTGCCATTAGGTTATCCCCCCTGGAGGATTCTCTGAAGATGCAAGGCTTTCGGACCCTTTTCAAAAATTGCACTTTGGAGTTAAAATGAATGCTACGAAAAAAACCCAACCAAACAACAACAAAAAACCCCACAACCAAACGCACATGTTTAGGCCCATGTCCTGCAAGGAAATCCAGAGAGGCTGGGGAAGTGGTAAAGGTCAGAAGATGTGCTCTGAGGAGCAAACCCACAGCAGCTGTTTGGCCGAAGGAGCACAGGCGCCGGCCCTGCGACGCGAGGCTGACACGGAGCACGGATCCCTCCAGCCCTGCCGCTGCTGTCCCCCGGCTGTCCTGTGGGGCAGGGCTGGCTGGGCACAGGGAAGGGTGCACCCTCCACCACATCCCGACCCCAACTGCCCCACTGCCCTGCTCCTGTGCGTGCAGCACATGGAGAAACAGCCTTAGCAATCTGGCCGTGGTTGGGAGCGCTTTGGCTGTGGGCTGTGCAGGGCAGGAGCAGCCCTTCTTCACCTCCTGATCAGCTGCAAGCAACCGCTGAGGGCAATTAACAGCTCAACAGGCTCAACAGGTAGGGCGAGCATGGTGGCAGAGCAAGTTCCCCTCACACTCCACCAACCCACAGTACCCCAGCTGAAGTCTCTGCTTGAATCAAAGTGTGTTAGGTGTGGTATATGAGTTATGCTTGAAAAGTTTAATGAATTCAAGGGTACAGCCTCAACTAGCAGCTCACAGCAATAAATGAGCCTTGGGGCAAGCCAAGCCAACTTTCACTCAAGTTGATAGAGGTCTGGTCTTTTGGCTTCAGTGGGAACAGGATGAGGTCCCTCATAGCCAGCCAAGGAGAGATTAATCTAATGATGTAATGGTGTTCATAACTGCCTGCTCAGCCTTAATTCTGCTCTGACATTGTGAGCATGGATCACAGCACAGTCTGTAATTATGTGATCACATACCACTTGCTCTGTGAGACGTCCGCCCATTTGAGGTGCAGGTTGGGAGGTAAGGGCAGAAAGGTTCTCTCCAGCCCCTGTGACATTGTCCCATATCCCAGAGCACTGCTCTGCAACAGGCTTCTTGCAAGGTCTTGGACAAGAAAAGGCTGTAGTATGCATATGGCAGGGAATGAGTTATGGTTTCACCAGCATCGTAAGCCTGACTTTTTCTGAACAGAGGAATTTGGATTTTCACTCTTATTGAGCTCTGAATGTAGCTTTATGCTATGGGTAGTCAACAGCAATAGTGGCTTTAGGTCTAAACTGCCTATACAGCCTATCCACATCCTTGTTGCAGGAGGTTTGAAAATCCCTTGGCTGAGGCATGGAGGCACACCTATCTTCTGGCAGGAGTAGACAGCATTGCTGTTGGCAACAGTACCACTTAAAAACAAAGGTTTTATCTCCCTGATCTGACACCATGAACTCACTCTGCTTCTGGACATCTTTCCAATCTCACCATCTCCTTCTTTAACATGTTCCAGAGGCTCTGCTGGCCTGGCTTCCAGCATCCCCATAACTGATAGCTAAAGGGCTGGCTGAAGATCCTCGTTCCCACTGACAAATGGGAGCAAATGGAATGAATGGAGAAAGGGTATGGAAGGAAATCCTGAAGCAGTGAAAAATGGAAGACAAGAACTTAGTGAGTGAGCTTAGAACAAAAAAGACACGTGTGACCTTGGTAATGTCAGGAAGTACAAGGAGAGATGCAGAGGAGAAAGGAGCTGCAAAGAATCTAAAGGGTCATAAGGAAAAAGAACATCCAGAGCAGAAAGAAAGGTCAAGGCATGAGAATAAACAAGGAGGAAAAACAGATGAAAGAAAACAAAACAGAGAAACCAAAGAAAATAGTTCAATCTGGAGGCGAAAGCGGGAAAGGCCGTACAATACAGCACTAACAAGCAAGGCCTGTGGATGAGTTTCCCCTACCCTGCCTCATGTCTGGACCCCAGGGGCTCACCCTTGTGGGACCTTGGCATTGTCCTGCAGGACTGATCAAGAAGGGACAAAGTGTGATGGCCACATGGTGCTACAGACAAGCCACTGTCCCTGCTCCTGGTGGGGCTCCCTGGCCTCTCTGGCATTCCTTTCTCACCCCAGCAGCCCTTAACACAGTGCACCTTCACTGGTGTTCGTGTCACGTAGGTACATCAGGCATTGCAAGTCAGTCATTGTTGTCTGGGATGTCTCTGCAGGGGACACTGTGAACACACACTGAGGGGCCACATTCTGGCTTGGTGCTGAGACCCCCTGAAAGACAAATACTTTGAGATATAAAAGGAACAAAAGTAAAAATTCCAAATTTTGTCACCTGCAAGCGTGTCTGGGCTACAAAATATGTCACAAGAGCATCTTCCTCTTTAGTGAATCTTCTTTACGCCCGAGTTTTATCTAATGCAGGGATGGAGTAATCCCACTGATGTCACTGGGCTGACGCAGGTGTAAAACTGGTGTGTGTGCCTGGTGAAATAGGGTCAGAGCTGTGTACTAGGAGGCACAGCTGCTGATAAAAAGGAGCTTCTGCAGCTGAGCCACTCTCCTATCCAGGCTTGGGGCCCGGGGTGGGGGGCTGGCCTGGTTTCCTCTAGCACCCCTCTCCATCCAGACAAGCAGTTTCCATGAGTCTTTAGCAGAAAAATACCAGTTTTGTTGAGGTTCCACATTTCCTGTGGATAAAAGCAAGATGAAGAACTATGTTCCTGGTGTTGTAAGGACTGCATCAAAACTTTTTCGTTTGTTGAATGGAAGAAAGCAGCTGAGGTAAAAGTTGTGACCACTGATCAGCTGCTTGATTTCACACCCTATTTTTTGTGCTGAAGTGCCTGAGATTGTTATTATTCTAATCCCATGTGGGTACTTGACTTCTTACAAAAGCTTTCTATCGGAGATGTGAAATGAAGTGTTGTCCTTGGAGCCATATTAATGCCCAAGCTGGGCCTACTCTGCCATTACACAGAGTGTAATTCTGTGTAGTCATTGTGCTGCTGGTGTCAAGCATATTGCTTTGGGATTTCTGGGGTCATGTAAGCTGCTAATAAACAACACATGTCTTTCCTACGGATGGATCCCTTTAATTCGCACAACAGTGCCGGTGCAATCCACCCCACACCCATCACACCTCATCTTTTATTGGAAGCAAATACCGAAAAAACCCTGACACACAAACTATGAAATAAGGAAGAAAGAAAAGTGACGTCCAAGGAACTTGGCAGAGCCCCGCGTGCCCCATGTGAGGAACTGGGCAGCTGACTTCCAGCATCCAGGTGATGTAATGTTGGTTTAACGGCGTACACACCTCTGTGTGCTAATGAACAGAGCAGGCTGAGACAAGTAACTACACAGACAGCTCTGGAAGCCAGCAAGAAATGCACCTTGGTGTGTGTGTGTGTGAAGTGGCCACCACACGCTCCCTGTGCCCCTTTGATGCCGGGAAGGAATGCTCTGCTTTCCGAACCAAAGGCACTCTGTTTTGCCTGTGGGCTATGTGGAAATTTGAGAAGGTGGAAGCAAGAAGCAACTTGTTCTGTCAGGGAGGAAAAGCAGTCTGCAGCTATTTACACTGCACACTACAGCTCTTAAGCGGGGTGCCTGCAATGGTTAAAGGCCACCTTTCTTTCGGCGGGGCTGTTCCTTGCCCTGCCGTGCCGCCCACCAGCAGTTGGATTTTGCCCCCATCCTGTTGCAACAGGTTGATACGGGGTGGTTTGGATCTGGTGATTCTTGTCTGAGACCCCGCTGTGGTTTTTTCAGTCTTGCAAGACACTGTGTTTTGTCCCAGCGGTCTCTCCGAGGCATGAGGAGGGAAGCTGTTTCCTGTTTGTGTCTGTGATGGACGTAACAGCCACTTTTACTGCACGTGAGGCATCGGGGGTTTGTTCCTCCTTTCTCCAGCACTTTCTGGGTAATGTTTTCCGCATTTGGTCTCAACCCACAGTCCTTTTCTCAGAAAACTTAAGAGAGTCACCCCAGCTATATTTCCATGGGTGGGTGGTTGTGTTTATATACACACACACACGTGTGTTAAAAATATCCTGCTTTATTAAGGTACCATTAGAATATTCCATTATCTGGCATTAACCTAGTCGAGCCAAACAGCAGTTTAAGCAGTGCAAAATGGTCTAAACCTTCTTTTTGTATTCTGTCTGGAAGGAATCTATCACTTTCATCCAGCTCTGGCTGGCAGGTTCTGGTGGTCTAAGGAGAACCAACCTAAGGAGTTCCCTCAAGAGAGACACGAGGAGAGGAGAGGAGAGGAGAGGAGAGGAGAGGAGAGGAGAGGAGAGGAGAGGAGAGGAGAGGAGAGGAGAGGAGAGGAGAGGAGAGGAGAGGAGAGGAGAGGAGAGGAGAGGAGAGGAGAGGAGAGGGCACTGCTCCCAGCCGGGTGCCCCTGCAGCTGCTGCTGCCAGTGCCCGCAGTGCCCGGCCCCAGAGAGATCACTGGCTATCGATTGCTGCTCCTGCTGACAAATCTACATATAAAAGCCGAACGTGAGAGATAACTAACAGATAAGCCTGCCATTTTCCAGGTGTTGGAAAACCTGACTGCCTTCTTTATACAAACACAGCTTTAAGTACTATTCACCTCGGGGTGTGGATGAGTTTATCTTGGTTGGGAATCCAAGGAAATGACTTTTAACCCCTAGCATTGTAATAGGTTGCCCAATGCATCCATATAAACATGATGCACACTTACAGTGTAATGATCCCTGGGGTTTATTAAATACCATAACAAGGACTTTCGGAAGGCAGCCAGATAGCCTGTTCCTCCAAGCTATATTATTAAGAAAGACCAAACTCTTACAACAAAATGTTTTAAAGGTGTGCTGTTTTTATTTTGTTGTGGTTTTTTTTTTTTTTTTTTTTTTTTAACTAGCCTTGAATTATTTAGCATGTTCTCTAAGGGATTATTGTTTCATGTCCCTTTTCAGCATCTGAGACCTGAAGAGTCCTGTGTAATAGTCTCTGCAGGCAGCAGCCAGTTAACCTTCTGTGTTTCCATTGGTGACCTGCAGCTCTGGAGCACTTCTTCCCTTCTCAAGCACCAGAACATTGCAGGCAGTAGCAGATTTCAAGTACAGGACTGAGCTGGAAAACTATTATGTACAAATACATATGATAAGGTCCCGCAAAATTTAAGAATATGGAATCAACAGCAGGCCAGGCAAATTTAATTGAAGTCCACAGAGATTGACTCTAGAAAGCAGTACACCGGAATAAAAAGGAATTACAAGTTTTATGAAGCTACAAAATAGTATATATGACTTATGGTGTGTTAGCAAAGCTAGGGTTGAACCAGTATACAGTAAAAAAGAAAAAAAAACACTTCTGGTTCCCAATAAAGAAAAGATTCTGCAGTTTATTACATGGCTTGTCTATGTTGGTGCTGCAGGGCTAGAAGAAATAAAAAGTAATAAAATCCGACTTTGTTTCTAATACCAGCAGATCCAAAGCTAAATATGCAACGGCACAATTCTGTTTTGAAAGATTGTACCATTTTTCCACAGCCTTTTCTCAGAGAAGATAACACACTCAGAATGCAGTGCAGAACTGTCACTGAAAAAAGTTCCCTTTTCAGAGTATTTGGGGAGATTTGTGTATCGCTAAGCAGAAGTGAGAAAAAGCTAACTAGTCATCTAACCTTTCCCCAGGCCAAGAACATGCTGTACCCAGCGCTGTGTCTCCTGGTGTTCTACGCGGGATGTGGCATGTCCCAGGGGAGTGGTGGGACCAGGAACCCACATGCCTGCCCTGTCCTCCCACAGGCTGTCGGCTGCCATGGCCCTGCTGCCTGTTGCAGGCACTGCATGCCAGGGAAAACTGTGTGGGTGCCTCCAGCCTCAGGGGCTTGGCAGGCACTGCTGTGGAACGAGGATGCTGAATAGTGGGCTGGCCTTCCTTGTGTTTGATCAGGAAATAAAACTCCCGGGCGTCGGATTCACCGCACCTGGGGAGGCTTTGCTGGCTTCTGGGCGGTGCTCTCTGCAGGAGAAGCCGACTCGGCAGCCGTGGCACAGCAGGGCATTCCCGATGGCCAGGCATTCCCCATGGCCAGGTATTCCCGATGGCCAGGTATTCCCCATGGCCAGGCATTCCCGATGGCCAGGTATTCCCCATGGCCAGGCATTCCTGATGGCTGGGCATTCCCCATGGCCAGGCATTCCCCATGGCCAGGCTCCCCCTTTCCTGCACGCCTGGCAGGGGCAGGGGGCCCATCCCAGCCGTCCTACGGGAGCGCAGGCAAGGAGATACCTGCTCGGTTTGGGTAAACCACCCAGCTGCAAAGATTTTAAAAACTTACCCAGTTTGGCCAAGCCTTTGTGGATTAGCAAAACGGGCTGGAGAATTACCAGAAGCTGCTGCCCATCATCCTGTCTGGTGCTTCCTGCTGGGGTCAGGAACACCAGCTGCCCTGCCCTCCTCACAGGAATATCAGCAGTTTCACTTCCACACCCAGCCCACGGCAAAACACCAGTGAGCAGCAATAAAAAGTAACAGTTAAAAAAAAAAAAAGAAAAAAAAAAAGAGACATAAGTGTTTCATAATTCAGAAAAGATTTACCAGCAGAGGCTACAGGTGACAGAAAATGGACAGGCCCTGACGGGGATTCGGTGTGAAAGGAACCTGTAGCCTGATGTTTCTGGGTATGGTTGGTAATGGTGGAGACCAGGAACATGCCAACGTTTGGAGGCAACAGGAGGACTGCTCATGTTTCCTTACAAACCCCTGCAGGGTCCAGCCCCACTCCCCGTGTGGGAGCCCTGCCTCTGTGGCAGATTTGCAGACCTGTCTGACCTCCCTTGCTGAGCCACAGCCCTGTCTTGCACACTCCTGGGGGGTCACGGCTTTGAGCCTACTGCTGCCACCCTCCCACAAACCCTGTGCAGCCTGGGGACAGCAGCGTGGCACAGGGGACAGCAGTGTGGCACAGTGCCCAGCAGTGTGGCACAGGGGACAGCAGTGTGGCACAGTGAGACAGCAGCGTGGCACAGGGGACAGCAGTGTGGCACAGGGGACAGCAGTGTGGGACAGTGCCCAGCAGTGTGGCACAGGGGAAGCAATGTGGCACAGGGGAAGCAGTGTGGCACAGTGAGACAGCAGTGTGGCACAGGGGACAGCAGTGTGGCACAGGGGACAGCAGCGTGGCACAGTGCCCAGCAGTGTGGCACAGGGGAAGCAGTGTGGCACAGTGCCCAGCGCTGTGGCACAGGGGACAGCAGTGTGGCACAGGGGAAGCAATGTGGCACAGGGGAAGCAGTGTGGCACAGTGAGACAGCAGTGTGGCACAGTGCCCAGCAGTGTGGCACAGGGGAAGCAATGTGGCACAGGGGAAGCAGTGTGGCACAGTGAGACAGCAGTGTGGCACAGGGGAAGCAGTGTGGCACAGGGGAAGCAGTGTGGCACAGTGAGACAGCAGTGTGGCACAGGGGAAGCAGTGTGGCACAGGGGAAGCAGTGTGGCACAGTGAGACAGCAGTGTGGCACAGGGGACAGCAGTGTGGCACAGTGCCCAGCAGTGTGGCACAGGGGAAGCAATGTGGCACAGGGGAAGCAGTGTGGCACAGTGCCCAGCAGTGTGGCACAGGGGACAGCAGTGTGGCACAGGGGACAGCAGTGTGGCACAGGGGAAGCAGTGTGGCACAGCGGACAGCAGTGTGGGACAAGGGACAGCAGTGTGGCACAGGAGACAGCGGTGTGGGACAAGGGACAGCAGTGTGGCACAGTGCCCAGCAGTGTGGCACAGGGGACAGCAGTGTGGCACACCAGCTGGTGCCTGAGGGGAGGGCATAGCCTGGAGCATGCGTATCCATACTTGGCTCTGCCTCTTAAGAGTGACCAACATCTGATGCATGAGTCCCAGCAAGGTGAGGAAGCTGGGCTCTTGAAGCAGGGGCAGCCATGGCTTGACTTCACTCTCATCTGTGTATTTCTGCATCAGGCTTGACTGCTGTCAGCCTTTTCCCATCCATACAAACTCTGTACATACACAAAGTCTTATTAAGAAAGGATTGGTCTGAATGTTGACACATGTTTTGGGGGAGGGAAACCTTCATTTAGCTGAACTCCTTCATCCACCTCTAGTGCCTCCTCTGCCCGAAAGAAAAGGCTGTTCTCATTCACTTCTTTCACTGCAGTTAATTAGTAAGTCCGAGCTGGCCCGTCCTCTGGTGCTGGTAGTTTCTTTAATCTCTCTGTTGCTAGGGCATGCTGACATGCACCACTGGTACCAGTTCCAGCGTGATGTGGGGGATTGTGGAAAGAAAGGGGAAAGGGCTGATCAAACAGAATCTGATTTAAAAAAAAATAAAAAGAATAGAAAAAAAGGAGAAAAGGCTCTTTTTGATGAGGCTGAGAAGTTTACAATGAGGGAAAGCACACGGTGAATGATAAGGCCTAAAGGAGCTCATTAAATTGAGGCAAGCTGAGCAGAGTTATCTTATTTCACTCTCTTTCTCCTGACACCCCCATGATGGAGAATTCCTTTATTGAAGTGGGGGCAGGAAGGATCATTTCCTTGCAAAATGTTTGATAGAAATCAATGTATAATTGTTTTCCTAGAAGTTTTGTGTTTTTTTCAATCAACCCTTTAAACACCTGTAAGGCAAATTGAAGCCTCAGCAAAGGGTGCTGCTTGAGAGAAGTGTAGGCTCCAAGTGAAAGAGGTCCCATAGCCCATTACTGTTTCCTTCTCTCAGCTCATCCAGCCTTCTGAGAAATAGCAAGATAGAAGTTAAGTAAGACACATGGACCTCAGGGATATCAGATGCCAGGTATGAATGCAAATTTGAAATGTTTGCCTTGGAAGTAGTTTTGCTCACTTCATTTGATCTGCCTTTACAAAATCAGCGTGCGTGTGATTTGAGAAGATTCATGTATAGAACAAAGTGCTGCCTGGCTAAACCTCACACAGTTATTTCCTTGGGATCTCTGGGAAGTGCCTTTGTTCTGACTGTGGCCTGTGCTGGCTGCCTCAGGAGCAAAGAATCCCACCACAGCATGTCTCAGTGAGTGCAGATATATTGAAGAGCTAGAGAGTGTAGGAGGCTGCAGGCTCGTAGGGAAGCTTCCTAGGTCTGTGCTCAGCAGAGAAAACCAGGGTAGGGCGTAATCCCTTGCTGGCAACACAGTGGAAGAGTGAAGTGATGGACAGTGCATTCTTTCTTTCCATCTGAAAATCAGTCAGATTGCTAACCAGAGCTCCATTTTGAGAGTCTGCATAAATGATGGACCACAAAACAGAAGTGAGCACCTGCCCCATGCAGCCTCTTACTCACAGAGTCATGAGATGAGCACTCACTTTCTTGTGGGGACAGAAAGGGATGGTGTGACTGCAGCCGTGCCAGCCAGAACAGCTCTGGGCACCGGGGTGGGGCAGCAGTGGCAAACAGCATATTGTCTCTGCAAAACTCCACCAGACCCAGCATAAATTTTTAAAAGAATTTTTGATGGTTGTACTTTCTTTCATGGACCCTAAAGGAGGCTTTGGAAAGCCACCTCAGAGTTCTCATTAAAAAGCAATCCATTATTGTAAATAAATATTTTAGCCTCCCTCGCCTGGAGGTCTTTCTCCCTACCTTAGCACTTCCCTCTGGCCAAGAATTCCACTCCTGCTATGCAGGTGATGACATGGACTGCTCACTTGTACTGCAAGGGATAAAGTTAGCTATTTCCAAAGATAAGAGCAGCCTTTAAATGTGCAAATATGTTTTTATTAATCTCCCCTCCTACTTCGAATAATTCCCCCTCCCCTCCAGCCATAGGTGCACACAGGGACCCTTTCTGCATTGGAAAGTGCTGAATTTTACACATGGCCCCTCAGCCTTAGTACAGCTTTACTGCTTTAATCTCCTTCAGGTATCAGCCCATCCTTCTGCAGTTGTTTCAAGACAATTGGGTTTTTTTGCTGAGGGATTTCTTCCTAAGAGGGATCAGGAGTTTGGCATCTAGCACATCCCCCACTCATTTCCCCATCCTCCAGTCTTTTTATCTCAAATCTTTTCAGCAGAACTGTACCCAAAGGTATGATGAGGCATGGTGGGGTGAGATGTCACTGTTACCCCTTACTTTGCCAGGCTGACTTTGCTAATATGATCTGAATCAGGACATGCATTCCTCACATAAAGACAGGTTTAGCTGATGGGACATACTGGTAAGGAGAAACTTTTAAAGAACCTTTCATTGACCCTGGTGTCATATGTGGGGTTTGGGCACACAAATGGTAGCATGCTGTTCCTTCATTCATCCCACACATCCCCACTCATTTGGGGTCTCATGCAGAGCAGGGAAATGCAAGTGCAGAGAGGCTTTGTTTGCTTAATGGATTTGTAAACTAGAGATGGAAAGATAAGCCACTGTAGTCTTCTGTCAGTCTCATCCATTACCCTATAGCACTGTCTGGTTTAATTCACTTTATACTAATTTTTTACCTGGTGTAAACAGTGGTAACATGTACAGGACAGTGGAAAACTTGTCTGTTGTTTGAGTTATTTAATGCCTACCTTTGTCAGCTTGACAGCACCTTTCTCTCCCTTCTTTCCAAGCATGGTCTTTTTTCAACTGTTTCTTGACAAGCAGTCTCCAGCAATTCAGAACTGGAATAGTTGCTGTCATGCTGTGGTGCATTTTAGATGTGATACATTAAGTGCCTCTGTGTATCAGGGTCTTTACACAGGAGTCACCCGTGATTTTTGCGTACTGACATGAGGAAGAAGTCAGATAAGTCAAAAACAAGATCCAGTGGCTGAAAGCACAACAAATTCACACCAGTAAGCACACTAAGGGTGGCTGAACAGGGGATATTGTGCTAATGGTGCAATTTGTCCAGGCTGAGAAGAGGAGGGAATTTTTCTATCCTGGAAAGTTGTCATGATAAGATTGGATAAGAACTCTGTTAGAAGAGAGCAACACAGCCCTTATGGTTTGTTACTTCTAGTGTTAACCTGTAACAAACCATAAATAAATATTGTGCAAGTTTCCGTATGCTGCAGTTTATCAGCAGGGTCTTCTGTTACTTGATTTATGATCTAGGCTGCTTGGGTTTAACAGCAGTTGGTAGTAGTGAACATGTCCTGCAGCAGGGTCTGGGTGGTGCCTGGGTTCTGAGGCACAACTAAAGCCCATGCAAGGCTATCTTCTGTCTGGCAACTGGCTGACACTGCAAAACACACAGGAACCCTAAAAACAAAAGCAGCATAATGGGAAGGAAGGTGACTCACAGCTAGGCAAGGGGCCAGGTTTCTCTGCTTTTTTCTCTGAGTCTCCACTTCTGGAAGTCCCTGTTTGCATGGCCTTATTATCAACTGATGTTTTAGCTGTTCACTTGTGGTGTATCCTAACCAAAGGGAACTGAAGCACTATCTGAAATTTGCTTCCTCTTGGACAACAGAAGGACCAGCTGAACTCCTTCCCCTTTTGGCTGCTCAGGCTGCTCCTTTGTCAGAGCACTATTACAGCAGTGCAACACTGCTTTATTTACAGAATTTATTTACAGTACTGCTTCGGCTTCTTGAGCGGGGACCTTTTGAGTGTCTTGACTGGTGAGAAGAGTATGTGACAGTGGAAGGTAAGTTAGACCTTTTGTGCAGGCATGACTTCAGAGCAGGCATTACATCACTAGTGAATTCTTAGTTTTTCATATGTATGAAAATAAAAACATATTCTCCTCTCCATCAGCCTAGTCTGTTCTGCCTTCAAGCTTGACAGGCCAGCTGAGGGAAGCCAGCAAAAGAAAGTACCCAAAGGAGAAAATACAATTTTCTAGTGAGCAGCTGAGACAAACCTGAAGAATACTTCTGGCTGTAAACACTTACAGCATTTGAGACTATGTAAAATTCTGATCTGGGTTAAAAAATATTGTTATTTACACTCATCACTTACGGTAAGGACAGGAGGTTAAACAGTATTTGACTAGCAGAGACTGAATGTTCCCAGGTAGAGCTTAACAGTTGGTAAGAGATGGAAACAAAGATCAAGCTTCTGGTCTTTCCTGGACCAAGAAAACCAGTAGTGGTTCCATTAAAACTATTTGCTCAGTAACTAAAGGCATGTAATTTTGGACCCTGGGCAAGGGAGAAGCTCTGGTTATGTAAAAAGTACCTTGGAGAGAACAGTAATAAGCATCAGCTATCCAAAAACTGGAGAGTTCATAGGAGCTATAACAACAGATCACTTTGAGAATTCATCAGCTCTGCTTTGATCTCAGCCTTGAGGAAATGAGCATGCAGAAGCTGGGCTAGATGTATGACAACAAAATCACAAAGGTCACACAGCAAAATGGGAGCCAACCAGCAAGAGACTTTAAATGACAATTACTTTTTCCATCACTACTTCAGCAGCAACAGGAAGAGGTAGGCGACCAAAACCATGCTGCCTGTTGGGGAAGAAAAGCTCCAGACAGTTCCTGACTAGAGTGCCAGGGTGCTTCATACCTTTTTTGCATTTGTTATCACTTCAGACAAATATTGCAATCAACGTCAATGACAGAAGAGGGTAAGATCACAAAACTAAAACAAAGGCTAGATGAGAAGATCCTTCAGATAGTATTGAAGTTGGTTGGGCCAGATGAATTTCATCCTCGGGTAATTGCTACAGCCAGTTAGTTATTTAACCACAGAAGCTCTAAGCACAACCTCGCCCAGCTCCTGGGATGTTTTATGGAGCCCAGAGATCATACTTGGAAGCCTGGAAAAGTGCAGACGTAGTTCCGGTCTTTAAAAGGGAAAAAAGGAGGAGCCAGGGATTACAGATTGTTCAGTTTGACTTCAATTCCCGGAAAAATACTGGAACAAACAATCAAACTTTGGTAAGCACCTAAAACAAAACAAAGAGATGAATAATGGCCAGCGTAGATTTGTCAAAAACAAATTGTGTAAAACAGGTCAAATTTCCTTTCATGACAGAATAAAGAACCCTCATTGATAAGGGACAAGCAATAGTATTCCTATATTTTGACAGTGGTGAGGCTTTTGTTACAGCACAACATGATAAGCCAAAGCAAATTTAATTAAGGGAATCTTTGATAGAGGAGCTGGTCTGAGACAATAGAATGCTGATTGGAAAACTGCATGAAGAGAACAGTTATTAGCTATACTTTTAAAAGGGAAAGATGGATCAAGAAGAGTTGGTGGGAATCTATACTGGTTCAGTCTGATTTAAGGGGATTATGAACAGTTTGGACAACGGAATAGAAAATATTACATTCTTGGCTACCATAAATCTGGAAGGGTACTATGGGTAATGTGAAATACAAAGCTACAATTAAAAAATATTTAGACAAACAGGCTTAAGAATAGGATTCATTTCAGTAAGGACAGTTCTCAGTTTCTATGCTTGGGCACACCAGGAATAATTATTCTATATAAATAAAATATTCTATTTATATAGGGCAGTAAATTTTTGTGTAAGTAGCAACACTGCATAAAAAGATCTGAGAGATATTCCAGGTCACAATCCAAATATGAGTTAATTGCTAATGCAAAAAGGACACGTGCTTTACTAGGATGTGTGCTTAGAGATGAACTCCACAAATAATCATTCTGCTCAGCTGTCTGTGAGCAGTTGGAGTGTAACATCCAGCTTTGGGTGCTGTGCTCAAGACAAGGTCCAGAGGACAACTGGGGATAATCAGAGGTCTTGAAAAACAGACCTAGGAGGGCACAATGAACAAATTGACTTCCTTAAGTCTAGAGGAGACTGGGGCAAGATAGGGTTACTGCTGTCAAATACGTGAAAGGTGACTGGGAAGAAAAGGGGAATAAATTGTTTGCCATATAGATGATGGATATGACAAGTAATGAGCTTAAACTACAGAAAAGGAGATTGGGGTTGGATGTTAGAAGATGGCAAGCAGTAAGGATAATTACACAGAGAAATATCTGAGGAGGGTGTGGAATCGCCATCCTGCTTTTAGGAAGAGGTTAGACAAGCATTTGCCAAGTGTGACATAAGTACAATGATCCTGCCTGGGGACATGAGTCTGGACTGAGTGAGCTTCTGAGATTCCTCCCAGCCATAAAAATCTCTGATTCTCGCCTGGCTGCTGGAGGAAGCAGGGCTGATGTTGTGGAGCACTGCAAGTGCTCCATGTTTGTGGTTAGTAGTGCTCTCATTTGTGAGTGAGAGCCAAGAGCAGGAGCCTATGTGTGCTGCTGTCTGGTTCAGAGAAAAAAGGCTGCAGTGACAGGTGAAGTCACCAAAGACTCAGATGTTCTTGGATTGTGAGAATATAGTCCTGTATGTTTGATCTCTCATTTAAATGTCTCTGGTTCCCACGTGGTGATGATACATGACACTAACCTTGATTGATCAGTACAAAACAGCATGTAAAGCTGGAACTTTGTCACTCTGACTGTTCCTAGGATTGCCTGCTATTGCAGCCTCCTGTAGAGCCAACCAGAGTAGCCTGTCCTTTATATAATTCAGGGCTCTTCCTTCAGTTTTGGTTGGAACCAGAGGCCAGTTCAGCCTGCAGCCCTGGCAGCAGTGACACAGGCTGGCACTTGGAGCCCTAAAGCTTCTGCAGTGTCAGATGCTGGGGAACAGAAATGTGAGAAACTGTGTTTTATCTGGAGTCCCCGTGGGCCATTAGGGACAGAGCTTGCTAAAGATTATTTTATGTAAACAATTACAGAAGTTTGTGTTTCTCTAGGAACTCAGTAGAAGATAAATGGAAAAGGATACAAGAAGAAAGGACAGATTTTTTTTTTTCAGTTTCCAAAGACAGCTTTTACAAACACTAGTATATAAATAGCAAAAAAAAAAAAAAAAAAAAAAAAAAAAAAAAAAAAAAAAAAAAAAAAAGAAAAGAAGCTTATTTTAAAGAGGTGGCTAACCCAAAGTCATGTGAAAAAAATAGCAGAGAGCAAACACTGAAGTCCTTTAACTCTATGTCATAATTTATAGCAGGTTCCAATTGTGAAATCTGTCAGCGATCTGGGACAGATGTTATGGTGAGGAAAATAAAACAGACAACAGAATGGGAAATGCAGAGAAGATGAAATGACATCGTGTTGTAATCCTTATGGGAAATCTCTATATGGCTTTCCAGAATAGTGTGCTGGTGAGCAATTAGGAAATAGATGAGCTATATAAACAGAGCCACTAGAGGTCTGTAACTGTTCCCATGCAGTTTCCACAGAAACTCTCAGTCTCAAGGGCAGCTTTGGGAGGGGACTATTCTGCCCACCATCTTCTAAATGATCCTTTTAATAATCTGTCCAGACTATTTGTGTAGGAAATGGACAAAAATGGAGGTTTTCCAGTGCTCGTTCTGGTTCCTATGGCAGTAGATCAAAGGCAATAACAATACAGATTTAATTAATTCAGGAGAAGGAATTCCCACTTGCAGCGGTCTTGACCCAGCAGTGGAGGAAAGCTGTCAATCATAAGGGCAAAGGTGCCAAAACTGGCATGGATTTGTGTTTTTTTTTTTCTTTTCCTTCACACGAAGCAGTTCAGGAGGAGAGTGAAACTGTAAATGTCACCTGAGCTTCAGCAAAAGTAGGGGTTCACATATAATCAATTTATATACAACTTATATATAAACATATAAAAATTGTAACTGCATGAACCATCCAGCTATAGGACATCTGGACAATAACTGGGCCTGTAGTCTTCTCAAAAGAAGCCCCTCTGAGGGAATTGTATTTCCTTGTCTAGGTCAAGTTTGGAGAACATCCCTCTCAGCCTTACTCCAAATGCCCATCTTCACATCAAAGACCAGCAGCATCCTTAAAGGCAGCAAAACCTGACAAACAAAAGTTGGGGAGGAACTCATCCCCACCTTCCAGCTTGGTGTAAATCACAGGAGCAGAAGGGATAAAATGATTAGAAAGAACCAAGAATTACTGACTTAGCCAAAGAAGAGTGCAGACAAAAATCCTTGCACAGAACTAACATAAAAAAAATGAAGAAAGGCCTTTTGGGACACTGAGCAGGGAGCTGGCCACCAGGGCACTGGGGCTTTCTAGAATGCCTTAAAGACCAGAAGGAAGGAAGAGAGGAATTTTGTTGATTTTACTTGAGCTAGAAATTACCACAATAGTAATCTGATGCAAATCTACAATGGGAGATCTTAAGGAGGCCAGCAGAGAATGGAAAAGTAGAAAGAATGACTATTTTCCCACCAAAAATATATTGTCTGAGTGGGAATAGTATTTGAGAAAGAACCACACAGGAAGGAAAATCTTGTAGAATTTGCTGATGTTAAATTAATTAATTTCTTTGAATGATGTCTTCAAAAAGACTTTTTTTTCAAAGAAAGGTTCTAAAACTTTTACTCATACCTGTGACAAAGCTCCTGTTGCCTTCACCTTTAAATATCAGAATATCAAAGGTGAAGTCAGTTTAAGAATCTGTTATCCCTTTGCCCTGCATGCCCTCAGTTTCCTTTCCATATGCAGCTCATCTAACCTGGCCTGAGTTTCTTTCTCAACATGAGGGAAGTGACCCACAGGACCCTTTGTGTGACTTCTGAAGCACTGAGCAACAGACAGCACTGAGACAGCACCAGAGCTCTGCTGCAGCTGATTTTAGAGAAAACATGTTGAACCCTGTGGCCAATGTGTAGTTTGGTGCAAGGTGCCAAATACTTTGAGGGCTGAATCTGCCTACCTAAAATTGCAATGAAGACATTTTGCAAGACAGGGATAGGGGCTCATACCCAACTAGGGCAATCTGATGATTTGTCTACCACTCTGTCAAACAGTCATTAATTAGAAAAATTAGATAAATAAAGACTCACTTAGATCCAGTGGCTTGGCCTGCTGAGACACCTTAATACTTTTTGCAGAAGTCTCCTGCACAAAATGATTTAGAAATTGTTTCCTACCTGCAGCCTGTTTCATCTTTGAACTCCAGCTGACATCATCCCCATGGCACAAAACTTTAGGGCTCTGACATTCAAGAAAGGATCTTTACATGACAACATCTTACAGCCAAACTTGTGGGTTTACCTGGAATCCTGCATGTGATTCCCAGCCCTACACACAGTAAACATTCTTACTACACAGAGGCCTCTGTGTGTCCATTCATTCAGACACACCATCAGTGCCCACACCGGGTCTCTTGCCAACCTCTGTGTGTGTGTGTGGTTTCTCATCACGTGGGCTTTCACTGAAAGTGTAAAGTGAGGAAGAATGGGCCTTTCCATTTCTAGGAAGGCACTGAACCATCATGTTGTATATGGATCTGGAAAAAGGAAGTGCTCCCATTTGGAGAATTTAGGTGCTCTGAAGAGAATGACCTCTTCATGCTGGCACAATTTAATTTATCTGTTTACTGGATATTGCCCCGTTAAACCACTTGCAGCATGGCCAAGGTTAGGCTATATAAGGCCTAATTGCACTCCCTTATGAAACTTGGTAGAAAAACCCTTCACACCTTTAGAAATTCTTTTTCAGGTTTATCAGATGTCATATGTCCTTACGTTACCTTGGGAGTTACATTTTTCAAGGTCTTTTGCACAGTTCAATCCCTTTGGTCAAACATTAGAGGAGCTTTCTCACAGCCTAGTGGGTTAGACCCCAGAAGTGGTCAGTCTGGTCTCCCAAGAAGCAGTCCTGTGTGCTGCAGGGGCTGGCAGAAGACTTGTCAGAGATCATAATGGAGTCAGTGGGTCACACAGAGCCAGTGTGCATGAGAGGGCAGCACAAAAGCCGCCATCAGGTAGGACTCATATGCTGTAACATACAGAAATGGGGCAAGCCTCAGCCTCAAGGCATTTCCAGAAGGAGGTGAGGTGATGCTTGCTGGTGACATTGCTTTTGATATAGGAGATCTTAAAATTAGTTATTTTAAAAGTGTCATTTTTGATATTTGAAGCCAGCAGGTTCTTTTGGCACAGAAGAGCCTCATCATTGCGCTTTAGATGTAATTAAAATTTGCCATTACAGTTCTAGGGAGAGTCCTTGGGCTATTTGCTTCATAGCTGGAGTTTGGAGCCAAAATACTTACTGTAACCTGAGATTTAAAGGTTTTGCATGTTATTAAGAAAGCAAGCTGCAGCCTGCCCTCTTCCCTGTCCTTTCTTCAGGGTGGCTAAAGTACTGCAACTACGACACATGCACACAAAAACGTATTGACAATAGTGAAATTTTTATGTCAGTAACACACGTGAAAAGAATGTGTGAAGCCCATGAAAGTATGTAAAGACTCATGCTAGTTCTGTGTTTAATGATAGTGAGATGTGAGGCTGCCATATCACACTGAGGTGTGCAAAGTTCTGGCTCTCTGAGTCAGCCTTTAAGAAGAAGGCTGAAAAGCATTTGCCTCCTCTGTGCCATTTGTGTTGTCAGGAATGTGCTAAAACCAAATCCTGTATACTGGTAGTGACAACTGGAGTAGTCCCAGTCTCCACGTGAGTGAGATGAAGGCATTCTGCTTTTTGTGGCCCCTGATAATGTGGAAGTCTGTTATGGATGGCTTGGATTTTTCTCAGGGACATAGTTCAGAAGAGCCAGCTGATACCTACATGTGAACTTCCATGTACGTTACAACATTGGGAATTCTTTTGATTTACCCTAAATTTGAATTTTCTGGGGAGGAAAAGAATAAAGGTCCTGATATAATTTTATTTTTAATGCATAAGTGCAGTGTTTCAAGAAGTATTTTTTCCTGTAAGATAGTGATTAACTCTCAGGAAGCGAGTTCTTCAGCTTAGAATATCTTCTCTTGAAATCAGTGCTTTTCCTCTGCTCTTACCATCCTCCTTTGCAACCCCCGAAAATGAAAGTTGGTACATTCCTGAAGGCTGCTCCAAAATAAACATCCAGCAATTGCCAACTTCTGCCTCAGCTGCATTAATGAACCCCTTTAAACCACCAGTCCAATGCAGTAGGTGCTTACGAGAATAATATTCAGCCACTGTCTGTGCTCCAGATGTGGGGTTGGCTGTGAAGCAGGCAAGGTTCCAAAGCTGGGATGGCATTCCTGTGACCACTTTCCATGCCAGCTGTCTCAAGGAGTTGTTACAAGAGGTGCTAATCAGGTGCTTGAGAACAGCATTCAGTCCCTCCTTCCCCTGACCATGCTCCGGACCTCACTCCCAATGAGGAAAATGCTATTAGAATATTAGGTCATCATCTTGGTGCTTCCTGTTTTCTTGACAGGTTCTCCTGTAGCTTGCTCTGCTGATTCTCAGGTCCCAGAGCACTGGGGTTATGGCTCTGTACAAAATAAAGGCGGAGAAATGAGTGGCTGCATCACAAAAGCGTATGACTGGACATTTTGTTTTGCAAGGCTGGTGAGACAATATGAATCATACTGTTCCTCCCACACAGAAATCCCCTTCTGCTATAGTTATGCCTTGCATACCTAATTGCTTAGTAACTGGCATAAAGAAACTTCTCTGCAAAGCCGGGGAAAACCGTATTTCCCAAGTGGCCAAATGCCACCCTGTTCAGCTTTGGTCTAATACTGACATCTCAGATATTGACACTGTGATAATCATTATGAGAAATGCCACTGGAAAATGATTGGATGCCAAAAGTGCAATTACCTCTCCCTTAGAAAGCCAAGAATAAGTGGAATGTCCTTTAATATTTTGGTTACTCCACATGCTTATATGTGAACCTTGCTGGGAGAATGGCAGCAGCATAACAAAAGCAGGAGAGCTTGTGGGGTTATTCAAACCCCCTGCTGCTCCTTATGGGCTTGTTTGATCAGAGGGGCTCAGTGCAGCTCCACTGGGGCTCATGCCTGACATTCACATCTATTTTTGCAGGTGAGTGAAGGTTTTCTGAAGCAGCTCAGGCGCTGGGAAGCTCAGAGTCCTCCTGTCCCCAGAGTGGGTTGAGGGCACACAAAATGAGCACCATTTATTGCCTGGCAGAGGCTTTCCAGAGTCCACATGCCATTGGTCACATGTGAAACCCTGGCATGGGTCATCTCTCTGGGCAAATGCCTGGCTGGGAATGGGACAGTGGGAACTGAGGAGAAGTCAGTGGTATCAGATGGGTGGGCAGCCAGGAGCTGCCAGCCACTTGGTCCATCACTCATATGCATGTGCTACAGGACACAGCAGAAGTTTTAGGTGCTGATCAGCAGCGCAATACAGGATAAAGAATGAAATTCTGGCAGCATATGGGAGAGACTTAGGCTGTGAGGAGGTGGGAAAGACCTGTCTCAGGAAGATTTCTTGCATGCAAGCTACTACAATGGGAAACTGCTACCCTTTCTCTTGTGTGTCTGGGAATACAGGGGCTGTGAGTCCTGTAGTTCAAGTTTACAAGTTTAAAACACTGAATTCAATGCATTTTCATAGGGTAAGTCTTGCCCAGCAACTTCCAGGATGGTTCAACTGGGCCCAAGGCACTCATGAAGAACAGGAGTATTTCCAACAGCTCCTTGAAGGCAGGTAAAGCAGTGAGGTTGGTGTGGCCACAGCCTCAGGTACTGAACATGCTGGGGCTGCATGGGTGGGAAGGGTGGCTGGTGGGGATGCTGGACATGTCTGTCCAGACTCTGTGAATTTTCTTTCCCTGGGCCCCTGTACCGGCTCTGTTCTGCCACTGCCGTCCTGGCTCGCTGTCCCTGAACCCGGCCCTGCTGCCAGCCCATGGCCACCCCCACCCACCCAGTGCCCCTGGTGCCCAGCACCCCCTGCAGCACACAGCAGCTGCATGGTTTATTTTGGAGCCCCACAGCAATCCCCCCGGCCTCATGCCCCGCCGTACAGCGCCGCAGCCGCCTCCAGCTTGCGATAGCGCAGTGGCCGCCAGGTGAGCCTGGCTCAGTGTAAATATTTTGCTTTCAGTGGAAGGAAATGTGACATACGTTTGGGGTGGAAGTTATCCAGAGGCTGTGGCCTCGGGAGCCGAGCTGCTGGGAAGCCCCTGCCACAGCGCTCTCAAGGTACCGGCACTATCAAACATTGGACATGGGGACTGTGCACCAGCAAGGGGCCAAACAGATTTTATTCTCAGTGACACTGCAAGGGCAGCCTTGTAGGGGGGTCACTGAGGAGTGAGGGTGCCCATGCTGCCCAGGCACAGCACAGTAAGGCACAGCATGGCCTGTCTGCCCTGGCACAACTCCCCGTGGGCAGCTGAGCACTGGTATGAAAGAAGGTCATGGCAGAGAGAGATGAGCAGAGGCACTTTCCAAACATCCATGTGAGTTTGGACCAAAGATGCCATAAAAAAAATCACTACATGAAGATTTGTGTTTCTTAAACCATATGGCCATGTAAGCAGCCATGGGTAATGTGGCAGGTCCCAGTCTCCTGCTCATGGGCTTTGTCCTGCACTGAGGACAGTCCAGTTTAAGGCCTGGATGGTTTTAAAAGCTGCCTGCAGCTGAGGGATGCTTGCTGTTGGTAATACTTGTGATCACCTGCCTCAGCCTGACTGTAGATATGCTTAAAAAGGAATAGTAATACAGTGCTTAAAGGCATATTGTACCAAGTAGCTAGTGTCACATTTTACATCTGATAAATATTAATTAATGGCATTTCAAAGTACAAAAGGTGCTGGGAACTCATGCATTGGCTGGAGAGACAGAGATCTCCCATATTTAACCATAAGCTTGCTGAATTATGCATTTGACTTGGCATAGCTGGTTACCCTGGAGTGGTGTCTGCTTGTTTGGCATCCCTCCCTGTCATACCAAGGTACCGACTTCCCACAGGACAGCCCAGCAGCCTCCCCAGGGAATCAAAGAGCCAGATTATCCAGAATGGGCAAGCTGCACCAAGTCAAGGCTTTGGTTTTGGTAAGTATCCAGAAATTAAAGCTCTAACTTGTTGAGGTTTTAGGCCTTGCCTAGGCCCCATCCTTATCAACTGCTGTGAGCTTAATTACCAACCTTTGTTTCTCCAGACAGTCAAATGTGTTATAGAGAAAATGCATGTGTGTTCGATTCACTTGTGAAAGGCTTGGCAGTAGGCAATTTAAAATCAAATTACAGTCTGCCATTAAAACAAACCCAGAAAGTTCCATTTCACAGGACAATGCTCCTCATGCACTAAAATAAAAGCTGAAACAACTGCATGGTAATGCTCAGCCAGCTCACAAAACCGTAGGGAGGCTCATTGACTTTTTAGGAAGATCCCCAGTGAATATTAAACAGACCCTGACGTTCCTAGCACCGCTGCCTGTGATCAGCACTTCACTGCCCACTACATGCAGAGACATTTTGTCCTGGGTTATGGAATCAAAAATGTGTATTCTATTTTCATCTGCTGAAAGCAGTTGGGGAATTGTTCTTTATTTCTTGTAACTTTGGAAGGAGGGGGACGGGGGGGAGGGGCGGGTGCCTTTTGGGTAATGGGCCATCAACAGACTATACCCCCGGACTATACCCGCTCCCCCCAGAGCCCCATCTGCATGCATGGTCCTATTGTGGGATGCCCCGCCCAGTGGGGGGAGTCTACAATTGCTGCCGGGAAAACTGAGCCGGCCGGGGACAGACTTCACTTGCTTCACCCCGATTCCTGGGAGGAAGACGGCACCCCATCTCATCTTCGCCAGACCCCATCTCATCATCGCCGCACCCCATCTCACCATCACCTCACCCCTGGACCCCTCCTCATCACCCCTGGACTCCTCCTCCTCACTCCTAGACCCTTTTTGGCTACAGGATCGTCCCTGCTCCAACAGAGCCACGTCTACCACCCCAGGAGGACTCACTTCTGGACTGCTTCCAACACCCTGACTAACAGGGTGCCAGGTGGCAGCTCTGATTCTATCAGGGCTTTCCCAAATTGTTGTTGTTTGTTTGCTGGTTTGGTGGGGTAGTTTTGTTTCCTACCACATTTGTATTATTGATATTCCTAGTAAAGAACTGTTATTCCTATTCCCAAATCTTTGCCTGAGAGCCCTTAATTGAAAATTTATAATTTGGCAGGGGTGGGGGGTTTGCATTCTCTATTCTAAGGGAAACCCCAGTTTCCCTGGCAGACACCTGTCTTGTCAAACCAAGACAGATTTTGGCGCCCAAGTGTGGGGCACAAGGGCATTGAGACAGAGGAATAACAGTTCTTGTGTACTAGATAGAAGTCTACTGCTCAAAATCATGTGGTCCAGCTTTCCCTGGTTTGGCTGGCACGTGGTTGTGGCTGTATTTCTGCCATTTGCTGGCCCTTATCTAAACATGGGCCCTATAACCAAGGCTACTGTGGCTGGCATCCAGTTTATTTTGTGGGTTAATAAGGTGAGGAATTCGTGGATTTTTAACTTCCTTTGGAAAGCAGGCACATGGATTCAGGGCTATCATAGACTAACTCTGTGTTTCTGGGGTTACTTTAATAATGGTACATATTGTGAGGAAATGGCACCTGGGGAAATTTTCTCCCAATCCTTCACTCAGTTTTTTGGGTCTACTCCACCAGCTTTTCAAGGGTTAAATTTCCCTCTGAATGCTAATGACGTCATACAGTGGTTGGTGCTGCTTATAGGCCTATTCTATTTGGTATTCAGAGATAAAGGGAGACTGGCCTGGGTAAGCACTCTGATAACTACCCCAAAGAATAATGATGCTGCCCAAGAGCCCACCCCTGTCCCACAGCCAGCCTCAGGCATAAACCACCCGGTTTGGGTGAAGGCTCTGATAAAAGAAATGCATGAGATGAACCAGATGCTGAAAGAGTACATTTCCCCAGCTGGTGAGAAACCTTCGCCCTGCCCTGACAAAAGAGAATCTGATACAGAACCCGCAGACATTACAACTGTCCAGGTTCCAGCTGACACACAGGGGCAGTCACAGCCAGCAGCAGTTGCCCCTGTGGAAACAAGGAAATCTAAAGTGAAAACAGCAAACCCAGAGAGTAAAGATAAGAAGGGAGGGCCCTCACAAGACACAAGGGAATCACATGTTCAGATCATCACTGAGACCCTGTCGTATGAAAGTCTCCGTAATCTGCAAAAAGATATTGTACGGCGGGGACGTGAGGCTTACACTGCCTGGCTACTTCGGGTTTGGGATCTTATGGGCACAGGTGTCCAACTAGATGGTGGGGAGGCCAGGAATTTGGGACCCTTGACCCAAGACTCAGGTATAAATCAGGTATTTGTAAGGGAGCCTGGACCTCTTTCCCTCTGGCAGCAGCTTTTAACGAGTGTGAGAGAAAGATTTGTCCACAGAGAAAGAATGCAGGAGCACCACCATAGAATGCGCTGGAAAACTCTGGAGGAAGGAATCCAACAGCTGAGGGAAGTGGCAGTACTAGAGGTACTTTTTGGGAGGAGTGGACAGCATGATAATGATCCTGACAAAGTTAGATGCACAGCGCAGATGTTATGGAACCTGGCAAATCTGGGGCCATCTCAGTATACTACATTTATTGCAACCATTAATGCTGAAGACAACCAAGTGACAGTGGGGGCTGTTGCCAATAAGCTTAGGAATTATGAGAGCATGATCAATGGCCCGCTGCAAGCTCATATCTCTGCTGTGGTGAAAGAGCTCAAAGAGGAAATGAGGGAGGTGAGGGAGGAGATGAGGAAGAGCAGTTCCAATGTGGCACCGGTACGAGTCACAGGCCCCAGAGTCAGAGCCCAACGACCCCCAGCCAGAGAGAGAGGGTACACCCCGAGAGCTGACCTGTGGTTTTACCTGCGTGACCATGGGGAAGACATGGGAGTGTGGGATGGGAAACCCACCTATGTCCTGGCAGCCCGGGTGCGTGAGCTCAAGGAGAGGAACACTCACCAAAAGGGTGCCACTAAAATGAAAGTATCCTCAACCTCCTATGCCCAGGCTGTCAGTAGTCAGGGTGCTGGAACCTCTAGTATGTATGCTCAGGGAGGGAATAACCAGTGCTAGAGGGGCCCTGCCTCTAGCCAGGTAGAGGAGAGGAACAATCGGATCTATTGGACTGTGTGGATCCGATGGCCTGGCACATCTGACCCACAGAAATACACGGCTTTAGTTGACACTGGCTCCCAATGTACCCTGATGCCGTTGGGGTATGTGGGAGCAGAACCCATCTCTATTTCTGGAGTGACAGGGGGGTCCCAGCAGCTGACTGTATTGGAGGCCGAAGTGAGTTTGACTGGGAATGGGTGGCAGAAACACCCCATTGTGACTGGTCCAGAGGCCCCGTGCATCCTTGGCATAGACTATCTCAAAAATGGACATTTCAAAGACCCAAAAGGATATCGTTGGGCTTTTGGAGTAGCTGCTGTAGAGACGGAAGCAATCAGACAACTAAATACCCTGCCTGGTCTCTCCGACGACCCCTCTGCTGTGGGACTGCTGAGAGTTGAAGAACAACAGGTGCCAATCGCCACAGCAACAGTGCACCGTCGGCAATACCGTACTGACAGAGACTCTGTGACTCCGATCCATGAGATGATTCGTAAACTGGAGAGCCAAGGGGTGGTCAGCAAAACCCACTCACCCTTCAACAGTCCCATTTGGCCTGTGCGTAAGTCTGAAGGGGAATGGAGATTGACTGTGGACTATCGTGCATTGAATGAAGTGACTCCACCACTGAGCGCTGCCGTGCCAGACATGCTGGAGCTCCAGTATGAGCTGGAGTCCAAGGCAGCAAAGTGGTATGCGACCATCGATATTGCCAATGCCTTCTTCTCCATTCCTTTGGCAGCAGAGTGCAGGCCCCAGTTTGCTTTCACCTGGAGGGGCGTGCAGTACACCTGGAACCGACTGCCCCAGGGGTGGAAGCACAGTCCCACCATCTGCCATGGACTGATCCAGGCTGCACTGGAGAAGGGTGAGGCTCCGGAACATCTACAGTACATTGATGACATCATTGTGTGGGGAAACACGGCAGTGGAAGTTTTCGAGAAAGGAGAAAAGATCATCCAGATTCTCCTGGAAGCTGGCTTTGCCATTAAGAAGAGTAAAGTCAAGGGACCTGCCCGAGAGATCCAGTTCCTGGGAGTGAAGTGGCAAGATGGACGGCGTCAGATCCCCACAGAGGTCATTAATAAGATCACCGCGATGTCTCCACCGACCAGCAAGAAGGAAACACAAGCTTTCCTAGGTGCCATAGGTTTCTGGAGGATGCACATCCCTGAGTACAGTCAGATTGTGAGCCCTTTGTACCTGGTTACCCGCAAAAAGAACGATTTCCAACTGGGGCCCAGAGCAGCAACACGCCTTTGCCCAGATCAAGCAGGAAATCGCTCATGCGGTGGCCCTTGGCCCAGTCAGGACGGGACCAGAGGTAAAGAATGTGCTTTACTCCGCAGCTGGGAGCCATGGTCTGTCCTGGAGCCTTTGGCAGAAGGTGCCTGGTGAGACTCGAGGCCGGCCACTGGGATTCTGGAGCCGAAGCTACAGAGGGTCTGAAGCCAATTACACTCCCACGGAGAAGGAGATCTTGGCTGCCTATGAAGGAGTTCAAGCCGCCTCAGAGGTGATTGGCACTGAAGCACAACTCCTCCTGGCACCCCGACTACCAGTGCTGGGGTGGATGTTTAAAGGAAAGGTTCCCTCCACCCATCACGCCACCGATGCCACCTGGAGCAAATGGATTGCCCTCATCACTCAGCGCGCCCGTATTGGAAACCCGAATCGCCCTGGGATTCTGGAAGTGATCACCAACTGGCCGGAAGCTGAGAACTTCAGTCTCACCGAGGAAGAAGAACAAGAGCAGGTAACCCGGGCTGAAGAAGCTCCACCATATAACCAACTGCCAGCAGAAGAAGCACGCTACGCTCTTTTCACTGACGGTTCCTGTCGCATCGTAGGGATGAACCGAAAGTGAAAAGCAGCTGTGTGGAGCCCCACAAGACAGGTTGCACAAGCCACTGAAGGAGAAGGTGGGTCAAGCCAGCTTGCCGAACTCAAAGCTGTTCAATTGGCCCTGGACATCGCTGAAAGAGAGAAGTGGCCAAAGCTCTACCTCTACACCGATTCGTGGATGGTAGCTAATGCTCTGTGGGGCTGGCTGGAAAGGTGGAAAAAAGTCAGCTGGCAGCGTAGGGGAAAACCAATCTGGGCTGCTGATGAGTAGAAAGACATCGCCACCAGAGTAGGGAAACTACCTGTGAAAGTCCGTCATGTGGATGCCCATGTTCCCAAGAGTCGGGCTAATGAGGAGCACCGGAACAACGAACAGGTAGATCAGGCCGCGAAGATAGAAGTGTCTAAGATAGACTTGGATTGGCAACATAAGGGTGAGTTGTTCCTAGCTCGGTGGGCCCATGATGCCTCAGGTCATCAGGGCAGAGATGCCACCTATAAGTGGGCACGAGACCGAGGGGTGGATCTAACCATGGACAGTATCTCTCAAGTTATCCATGACTGTGAGACGTGTGCTGCCATCAAGCAGGCCAAGCGGGTGAAGCCCCTCTGGTACGGTGGACGGTGGTCCAAATATAAGTATGGGGAGGCCTGGCAGATTGATTACATCACCCTGCCCCAAACCCGCCAAGGCAAGCGCTATGTGCTGACCATGGTGGAAGCCACCACTGGGTGGCTGGAGACCTATCCTGTGCCTCATGCCACCGCCCGGAACACCATCCTGGGCCTTGAAAGACAAGTCCTGTGGAGACACAGCACCCCTGAGAGAATCGAGTCAGACAACGAGACCCATTTCAAGAACAGCCTTATAAACACCTGGGCTAAAGAACACGGCATTGAATGGATCTATCACATCCCTTATCATGCACAAGCTGCCGGGAAAGTGGAACGGTGCAATAGTCTACTTAAGACCACTCTGAAGGCACTTGGCAGAGGGACCTTTAAGAACTGGGAAGTGAACTTAGCAAAAGCCACCTGGATGGTCAACACCCGAGGCTCCATCAATCGAGCTGGTCCTGCCCAGTCTACCCCTTTGCACACAGTAGATGGAGATAAAGTCCCTGTAGTGCACATGAGAGGTATTTTAGGAAAGACTGTCTGGATTAACCCCACCTCAGGCAAAGGCGAACCCATCCGTGGGATTGTTTTTGCTCAAGGACCTAGTTACACTTGGTGGGTAATGCAGAAAGATGGAAAAACCAGTTGTGTACCCCAAGAAAACCTAATCCTAAGTAAGAACTGAGTGTAGGGGTTCATTCTGCTAGTAGTTCATTGCTTTAGGTATGATGCAGATGATAATAGAATAAGGGGTGGATAATGTCCTGGGTTATGGAATCAAAAATGTGTATTCTATTTTCATCTGCTGAAAGCAGTTGGGGAATTGTTCTTTATTTCTTGTAACTTTGGAAGGAGGGGGACGGGGGGGAGGGGCGGGTGCCTTTTGGGTAATGGGCCATCAACAGACTATACCCCCGGACTATACCCGCTCCCCCCAGAGCCCCATCTGCATGCATGGTCCTATTGTGGGATGCCCCGCCCAGTGGGGGGAGTCTACAATTGCTGCCGGGAAAACTGAGCCGGCCGGGGACAGACTTCACTTGCTTCACCCCGATTCCTGGGAGGAAGACGGCACCCCATCTCATCTTCGCCAGACCCCATCTCATCATCGCCGCACCCCATCTCACCATCACCTCACCCCTGGACCCCTCCTCATCACCCCTGGACTCCTCCTCCTCACTCCTAGACCCTTTTTGGCTACAGGATCGTCCCTGCTCCAACAGAGCCACGTCTACCACCCCAGGAGGACTCACTTCTGGACTGCTTCCAACACCCTGACTAACAGGGTGCCAGGTGGCAGCTCTGATTCTATCAGGGCTTTCCCAAATTGTTGTTGTTTGTTTGCTGGTTTGGTGGGGTAGTTTTGTTTCCTACCACATTTGTATTATTGATATTCCTAGTAAAGAACTGTTATTCCTATTCCCAAATCTTTGCCTGAGAGCCCTTAATTGAAAATTTATAATTTGGCAGGGGTGGGGGGTTTGCATTCTCTATTCTAAGGGAAACCCCAGTTTCCCTGGCAGACACCTGTCTTGTCAAACCAAGACAGATTTAAAGAGCTCTTGCAGCAACCACTGACACCATCATACTGAATCCTGCCTGGGAGACCTTAGAAATGAGTCATAGAGGGGAATTTTCCTGTTCCTTAGAACACACTGCCAGTGTGCTTAGCTGAAAAGCAGTGGAGAAGGAAGGAAATGAAATAAAAAAATTTCAGAATTGGAAATTTTCATTGTGTCATTTCATGATTAGAAATGAACACATACATACACATGTATGTATGTATGCATACAACTACATATACATGCAGGCCAAAGAAAGCACAAGGAACCTGTTGTAACCAAAGCATGTGACACACAATCCTAAGCAGGACGTTCTGTTCATAGTAGAACATAATGTAGCTCATGGAAGCTCAAGGATGAAGCAATAAAATTTGTGTACTAGCCAGTTCAAGGTTACACAAAAACATTAAGCTCCCTCTTGTTTAGAAGACACTGAAATGTGATACATGAACAAAAAAGAAGTAATGTCTTTAACTCTTAAAAGAGAATGGCTGTTTTACTCTCTAGGGATCTATGGGATCCTCCACTCTGAGGAATATAAAAGACCTCCTTTTTCCCAGATGGAAGGAAGGATTCATTTTAGGTGGAAGCAATATGCATGTGATATTCCCCATGTGGTAAGTGAAGTGTAGGCTGGCAGGTCTGTGGGCTGCTCACCACCTCTATTTAACATCCAGAGCTGTGCTGTGGCACTGGGCACTGAGGCTCAGTGGGACATCATGGGGGCCACACCTTAGTGTAGCTCAGGCTGGTCTTACATCTCTATTTTCAGATTTAGAACTGAAAGTCATGCCAGAGCTCTTGCCTCAGGGCTTCAGCTGACCTCCTAGCTCTTTGCAATCACCACCAGCAGCAGGTTAGCCACTGCCAGCCCTGCAAGGCACTTCTGTGCTTGTGTGAAACAGGAGACTTATGGAGAGGGATTTTTGGCTGCTGCAGCCTTTGGGTGTGCTGTGCTATGTACTGCACGCGCTGTGAGCTGCTGCTTCTCCTGGGAGCCAGAGAAAAGGGGTCCTGGCATCACAAGGCTGAGAGACAGTCTGTGCCAGGCCAGCAAGGTGGCAGTCCATGAACTCACTGCCACTATGGATATGAAATGCTGGGAAAGGGCAAAGGAGCTCCCAGCCATTACAGACAGGCTCAGTTTCCTGCCTGGATGATGACAGACCAGTCTCCCATCACAGACTCTGTTTAACAACAGATTAACTGAATTCTTTCGAGCTTTTCTTGTGCTGAAAGGACGTGTCCTAAAGCAGCTGAAAAGACAGCCCACGTATCCAATACTAGCAGCTCTTTTTGATCTGCCTTTTCTTTGACACTGCCTGGGGTACCCTCCCCCCACAGCCCTGCAATGTATATTCACTTTTTAATGCAGTTGGCTTGGATTTGTGAGGAGTGTAAAGTGCCAGCCACCTCAAAGGCCAGTCAGAAGAATTGCCATCTAAAAGACCAGCTGGCAGAGAAGTGATTTAACCTGACAAAAAAAAAGGTGTTGAGATTAGTTTGATTATTTGGGGGGTGGAGGATGAGGGGAGGTGGTAGTGTTGGCACAAAGAAAAAGCTCTGGACTCAGTAGAAACAGCTAATTCAGCCAAGCACCAAAACTGGTGCCAGCTCTAGATAAACTTTGGTGCTCCTCTTGCAGTTTTTATCCAGACTTGTCCCAGTCAGCACCAGGAACTGCCGACGGGTGCATCTCATCAATAAAAACAGGCTAGAAGAGACTTGTGATGTTTCCTGTGTGTTTGCCTTGAACAGGCATGTATCTCACACCCAGAGCCCCCCTTAGCTCTGCCAGTTCCAAGAGCTGGCTTGGTATTTACGCCATCCTAGATGGGAGCTGGGGCAGCCACCAGCCTGAGCAGCAGGAAGCAACCTCTCCCCTGTGCACAAGTGCTCACATCTGGGGTTTTGACTCACTACAGTGGTGAGTGGGGTGTGTGGGGTGTGTGCTGTCCTGCGAATTGCAGCTCTGGGTGCAGCTTTCAGTGGTCACTGCCACCGCTATGTAAGCACCATGGTTCACTTTCCAAGCACAAAGCTCTCTATGGGACATCTCTGTCCCACAGAGAGATGTGCAGTTCAAGAAGAGGAGAAAGATACATGTGGCATGGGTTTCTGAGCTAGAAAACATGAAAAGTTGTGCCCAACAAGAAAACACAGCTGAGAGGTAGCTGGGAGGGCTCTGTCCTTTCAATCTCTGTGTCTATCAACAGAAGAGGTGCTTGAAAATTGCACCCATCATTTTCTTTTGCAGAGTAATAAGCAAATAGGTTTTAGCCCATCGCCTGCAGGGAAATGGTTTTGTAATGGAAGGAGCACTCTGAACTAAATCAACAAACAAGAGAATGGCTGTGTTTGTTTTTCCATGTACTGGAGGTGAGGGCTCAACCAGGCTGGGGTTTCTTTCACATCCTCTCCACTTGACACAGGGCAGGGGACAGGCACAGACACATGCAGAGCTGCACACCTACGTGGAGGGAGCACTGGAACAACAAAACTTTTGGTCTCTGCCTTCCCCCCACACAAGTGCCATGCCCTTCCTGTCCGTGGAGATGTGGGTCTCATGTGGGAGATTGGCATACCTGATGTTCTCCCTCTGGCTGTATTTTCATGACTGTTTTAAGCCAACACATGCCACTGACATGGGAGCTGCCTGAATGTCTCACTGCTCCTGGCTACTTGCTTCCTCCCCTCAGCTCTTGTGCAATCACACCGAAGTGCATCAGTGAGTGCAGCTGGATCACAACCAACCAAGGATTACAAAAAGGATGCATTTTTTTTTTAATCCAGTGGTTCCCCACTCCACTCACTTGCACTGGGAGTGAACCTCGTGGGCCTCTTTAGGCAGTGACACTGACTTATTGGAAGAGACATTCATGGCACTCTGGCTTGGGGCAAGGGATGACCTGGGAGGGGAGAGCCCTGCTGGCCCCAGGGCATCCCTGCCTGCCTGTGTGGGTGGTAGGAGAAAGCAGCAAGTAAGCTGAATTAATCAACCAGAAGCTTTGATACTGGTTGGAGTATCTGGTTCACATGCATACATATGCTCATAGAACTGCATTTTACTACAGCCAATTTCACATGAGGCAGGTATTTTTGCTTATTGATTATCAATCCAGAACCATCAATGTAGTCATTTCCATGCTACATATGCTTTGTTGGTATGCCTGAAGGACCTGTGCCCAGCACAGGCTAAGCATTAAGTTGGGAAAAGAGAGTTACCTAGCCAGACAGCATTTTTTCCTCCTTTCAGCTGCATTCTAAAGAGACAATTATTTGGAAGTATCTTGTGTGCTTTTTCAGTGCACAGGAAGCATTTGCAAAGGCAAAGGCAGCAGTGAGTGTATGCTTTAATCCTGTCTCAGACAGAGCATTCTCCTTATTCATCTATTCCCAGCATTTGAACTGTTAGCTCAAAGGCTGGCCTATAGCTGGAATGAATAGCTTAAGATAGCCCTCTCCATGTCTAGGCCACTGGATGTCCATATGGGCTAATGTTTTTAATGTATATCCCCATTGTCCTTCTTTTCTCCTAGCAGAGAAAAAGGAGAGAGAGGTATTTCTGTGTGCTTCAGCGTCTCGTATGTGCCAGTCTGTGCCTGTTCCAAGTGCTGTAAGCACATGCAGATATAGATGTGCCCATACAGACCCAGATGTGCCCAGACAGACCCACACTACTAGTCACGTTTACATCTGTCTATATATGCATGCCTCTTCTGCCATGCAATCAACATATACACAAGTTTGTTGAAACAAGCCAATCTTTTTTTTTCTCTCCTGAATTGCCAAATGCTGGAAGCTGCAGGCTAGCTATTGTGGTTACCCTGATTCCCAGGTTTCTCCTGCAGTTGGCAAGTAAGCAGCACTGCAAGTTTCCTACCAACTGGGATGAAGTTTTGTGTAAATCACCTTCTAGGCGTTAGACTTTTCCCAGCAAAAGAGGGGGGTGGGTGTTTGGAGGAGGGAGAATTGCTCTCTTTGATGTGGGGATTAGTTCACATGTCAGCATTATCCATCCCCCTTTTTTTAATATGCTGTGATTTATAGAAGGGCAGCTATGAGAGATAGCCAAGGGGACACCCCACGTGGGACTGACAGACACCACCTCCCAGAAAATACCTACAACTAAAGCAGCTGGCATCAACAGAAAGACTCCAACTGCAAAAAAATTTGAAAGCATCATAAAAAAAGCCCTGTTTTGCCTAACAAATGCTTTTTAAAAATTAGGATGTGCTTTACTGCTTATTGAGCAGAAACTGGTTTACCCAGCAGCAGAGGGGGAGTTTTTCTGTACATCCCCAATAAAGAAATTATAAATGCTTTTTTCCTTAAAAAAAAAAAAGGTTTGTTTTGTATTTTCCCCTTAGAGCACACATCACTAGTGAGAACCAGTGTGGTTTCAAAAATTATTATGCTTGCTTGAAACATATTTAGCTATGTGACTGTTCCAGTCAGAGTTTCCACATTCTCCTGCATGAATATTTTATCAGTGCTTTAGAAAAACTTCACTTTTTGGTCAAAAGTTATATGGTTGTTCTGTAATCCAACCTTATGTCTATAAGTGTTGAAGGAAACTTTCCTGATGTTTTTCATGGGAACTGGATAAGGCTCTGACTTATAAGGCTAGAAGCCATATTCAGAGTAGCTTTGCTTAGCATATCTGAATTTTGGGCTTACTGCTTTGTGGAGTGTATGGCTGAGGAGCTGGCAAAGGAGACAGTGATAGATACAGTAAGAAGTTTAACTAACTTCTTACTTTTGTTTGTATCAGTATTTTTTCAAATTTCTGTCTGTTTTGGTCCTTTCCAGTTCCTAGAAATTTTATTTTTCCAGCTCTCTTTGAATAAAACTTCGAGACATTCTAGTAAAACAAACTTTTATTTTGTAATTAAAAATGCAGTTTAATTTCCAGACAGATCAGCTCTTTGAGCTGATTCCCAGTATAGCTCCTCCTGTGTTGAAGGCAGTGGGGTGACAAGGCTGTGGCAGCCCAGACTTTAGAGTGAGCTGCTGTAAAACTCTACCCTAAATAAGCAGTTTTATCATATTTTTACCACAAAGATACCATGAGGTCTTCCTTGGGTGCTTCTTTAAGTCCTCTCCCACTCAGATACCCAAAGCCCTGCATTCACCCTTGATGCTGCTTTGCTTGTGCTCCTTCCAGCACAGCAGAGGCATCTCAGTGGCTGCCTGGGCACCTCTACCTTGAGGGACAGACAAAAGCCAAACCACTTCTTTGCTGCCCTTTCCAATGGTCTCCCGCAATTCCCCCCGCTATTCTTTTAAGCATAAAGAGGTTATTGTGTCACCCCCCAGCAACCCATGACTGCCACTGACAACCAAAGCGTGACGCACGACGGGACGCGCCCCACACAAGCAGGCTTTGTACCCGGGGCACTGCAGTAAAGTGGCCACGTTCAAGTGTGGCCTCACAGTGTGACTTCTCCCACCCCAGCCCGGGCTGCTCCATGTGCTCTGACCCAAATGCTAATGGAACTACTTCAACCCGCAGTGGCAGCACAGACAAAAGCTGCTCTGGCATCTCCCCAAGCGCAGTGCCCTGGCCCAGGGCTCCTGTGCAGGTATGCTGCAGCAGCACGCTCGAAAAGACGGGCCTGGCTCTGCAGAGCAGAGTGGAGAGCTGCAGGTTTGGCTCTCAGGTGCCTGTGTGTGCCCCACCTGGGCTTGCTACTCCTCTTTTGTGCCACTGTGAAGTGACTGCAATCACAACCCTTCTCAGAAATGTGCACAGAATAATGTATTACGTGCACGTGCACCCTCTCCTCACAAACAGGTAACAGCAGAGTAATTCAGTGATGCTTCCCCTCACCCCAGCCTGATGCGGGGCTGGGGATGCTGTGTGGAGAGAGAAGGGTGACTTGGTGGACTGGAAATGATAACTGCTTCCACAGCCTGGGAAACATGCTGCATATGTTTCTGGCAAACAAGGGTATTTAAGAGACGTGGCACACGCTGAGCTACTTATTCTTCTTCACAAATGGCCCACTGGAGCCAAAAATCAAAACCATTTCCTGCTTATTTGTTCAAATTGTCAAAATATTTGACTGAATGAAAGTCAAGCAGTATCCTGAAGACAATATTTCATAGAAGGAAAGACAATTTGGAGATCGCTGTGTTCCCTTACTTCACTGCACTTTCCAGAAATGGAAAATCCTCCTTGCTGGTCTCCTGGCTATTGTGTGGCAGGGTGGACAATGCCACCTGATTACAGCCACAGACATCACCAGCTTACACTTTTTTCTACACATGCTAGCATTTGGGTGCTCAGACTTGTCTCCATTGTCACTGGCAGCCTGAATCTCTCCCAAAGGGTTAAATAAGTTTTTCTTTTAATAAGGACACAGCATCAGCTGATTAAACCCCAGTATTTATGCATGTATTTTGCTAATGCTTTTGAGAGAGAAAAGTAATTCCTATATTATTCAGGCTTGCTCTCATCTGGGAGAAGCAGGATTTCTCAACTCCTGTTTGGATTAAGTTGGGAATATACAATTCAAGCAAAGTTTGTTAAATGCCATATATACTAAGAAGCTAGACAAACCTTTGCAGTAGTTATGTTTGAGTGTAACTGAGACTAGAATGCAGATTTTATGTTTTTCATGGCTTACAGTTAAGAATGAAACAATGTAATATAAAGCAATAATTGAACAGCCAGTCAGCCAAGCAGGACAGGCTTACACTTTTGAATACACTGCACATTTGAAAATGATGAGAAAAACAGAATTTGAAAACACTGTCTGTTTGGGAGTTTTTGTTTGTTTTTGAAAGTTATGTTGATAACAATAGAGCTTAAATCAGAACAATATAAACAGACTGCAACTTAAAACTTTACCTGGTCTTTTCACTTAAACCCACAAAAATGTAAGTATAGGCTGGAGTTCATAACAAGCTGGACCCTTCCCCTTAAAAAAAAAAAAGAAAAAAAGAACCAAAACCAAAATCAAATGCTCAGTTTGATTATCCAGCTGTTTGACTCAAAGGTGCAACTGGCTTATTTTTCTGTGGTCTGTATGAAACCCAGAAGAACACTGGGCCCTGACTGCTAGACATAACTCACATGCTTCCAAAGCTGAGCATGAATCATACACTGCCCTGTGTGAAATCCTACATGAAAACATCAGGTGCAGAACAAGAACTCTTCCTGCAGGAGATACCTGCCCTCCCTCATGTAACACTGATAGCAGGAAATGACTGTAACTGCTGATATATCAGAAACAGCCCTTGAATATTTCTGCCTTTCATCCACATTTAATAAAAGATCACTTCCATTTGAGATTCTCCAAAAGCATGTTTTTTTCTGATATGTCATATATATAAGGGTGACACAAAGTAAATATGTTACCACTTTCACAAGTTGTATGATGAACTAAATACCTGCCTCATCTAGAATTCGGTAATGGAAGGGCTGTATTTTCTTTTTGACTCCCTAGTAACAGACATATTGTCCATGTCCAGTGAAGGTTAAAATTCCACTGGACCACAGCTGTGTACCTTGTATGCAGGCTTTGAGAAGTGACTTCCATACCTGCTGAAGCAATTAACCATTGGTGCAGCAGTTGGGATAAAGCAAGTGATGCAACTGCAATGTGCCTTTGGTTGGGAAGCAGCTTCAGGTCTAAATGGCAGCCTTGTCAGATATGCTCCTGGTTCCACTGCTTGTATTTACTGCTCGGGAGAGAGCTCAAAGACTCTGGAAATGCTGCAGTAAACAGCCACCTTCTTAGCACCCTGCTCAGTGCAAAGCTTCCCTGGCACCTGATTAGGAAAACACTGCGGGGGATTCACAGGAGCAGGGGCTGGGGTCAGGAGAAAGCATTAAAGCTTCATGTGTAGCTTTTCATGTGACCCGGCTGGCGGGCCAGTGACTGTGGGCTCCATTGGCAGGCACTGGCTTGTGGAGACCTGGGAATTATTATATAGGATTGGGAGAGAATGCCAGCAATGCACACAGAGCCCAGGGGGGAGGATGAAAGGGAAACACCACACAACAAATGAATTCAGAAATACGCATGCAATTTCTGAATGACTTCTTTCCCTTCGCTGAACCTGCACACCAGTTTCTACAGTCACCAGTGAAAGCCACACGTCCCATGGCTGACAAGATCAGTGCCAACCCCCCTGGCTCTGCCAGCCCACACACTGCTCCCCAGCACCTGCTGCTGCATGGGAGCAGGCCACCTCTGCTGTCAGCAGCAAGAAGAGCATGCTGTTGGTGTGCATGAATGAAGGTCCTTGCCAAGACACCAGTGAGCCCCCTAAACCCAGCTGCCCTCAGGAGGAAAGTGGGGTGTGGCTCTTCTGAATGCGGCAGCTCCCACTGGTGGTGGCAATGCTGTGGGGCCGTGGTGAAACTCATAGCTGAGGGCAACGGGGGAAAACTCAGTGTTGCTCCTTCAGCAGTCTGAACCAAGCAGAGCCAGAACAGCCCACTGGCTGGGGGCAGAGCTCAGCTGGTGCCACCTCCATTGTCACCGTGGTGGTTGGGGGCCCACCTGTCTTGTGGCTGGCCTTCCCAGGTGGCTGCAGTCAGATGGGGTGTGCGGGCATGGGCTTTGAAAGCACACTTAGGAACAGTAACTTGCTGCTTCCCCACACTGTATAATTTTGGAAAGATGGGAGGAGGGCCATCTAGAAATGGTGTCCCTGCAGCTCCTCACTTGGCATGGTAGAACCATCTTTTATTATCCTTTGGGGCTACAGCTGAAAACAAAAAATGCTTTCATTTCAGTTTGGCAGCAGCTCTGGTTGTGTGTGCTCTGGCTGCTTCCTTAATTACAGTGGTTGTTGACAACTTCTGATAGAGACCCTCTCTTTGAGCATTCCCCCCACTCCCCCACTTTTTTTGCAGTCTGAACACATAGCAAACCGGGACATTCTGTAAAAATAAGCTCACTGTAACTCAGTGATTCCCATGCCACAGTTATGCTCTCTTCTGTCCTCTCAGTTTGTGCTGCTGCTGTTTATTTCCTCTTTCTGGCTATAAGACGTTTTATTTATTAGTGCTAGATTTCCTGTTGCCTGCAGCTGCCCGTTCTTTACTCTCCCCAGTGCATTTTACCACTGCAGGCTGTCTGTAGGTTTGTTGTCCCACTGACTGAGGTACTCTCGTCAAGTTTGGTTGGTGGTTGTATTAAACAGCACTTGACAAAGAGGAGGCTTACATGGCAGCCTGGGCATACAAACACCCCACCTCTTCCAATAAACCAAAGGCTGGGACGGTAAGCTCTCAGAGGCAGAGGAGGGGTCCCTTTTTTATGACTTACTGATGCAAAGATTATGCTTTTTCAGATGGGAGTAACACCTCTTGTTTTGCTTGCACACACTGCACCACACAGGGGAAGTCAGCTCTTTGCCTGCACATGTCTGCATGTCTGAGTGACAAGGGGTTAGAAGTTTGCAATTATTTATATTTCAGACTGTGAGCCACACCATGGTAGAAACATCATGCAGACTTTACACATGTGAGGTTCATGAATTACTTCCCTGATCTTTTGTGGACATTCAACATCCTTGTAGTAAACAGAAAAACTGCTTATACAGAAAGTGAGATCATGAAGTGGAAAAAAATGTTTTGCTGCTTTGAACATGATTTCCCTGCTGGGAGGAAGAAGGCAGCAAAAGCTCTTCACACTCTGTATTACCAGCAAGGCCAGTTGGAAAAGCTCTCTCATCTACACCGGGGGGAAGTGCTTCATCTAAATCTCTGTGGTCCAATAGCTATCTGGTATTATTTCAAATGGCAGAGAATAAGGTTGAAGCAGCACCTAATGGTAATATTCTCTCTCTTGTGTTTTATGTGTAAGGTGCTGCCTTAATTTTATCATCTTCTCTTTCTGTCTGGAAGGAATTTGGGGCCCAAAAACTGAGTAATGAGGGTTAGGGGTGAAGTGAACCCCAAGGCGTGGAGGTGTGTTTTACAGCAGCCGTGTTCCTGTCAGGATGTGATCCTTTCAGCTGTTGTTTATGGTGGGCAGTTGCTGGCAGAGAAGCTCTGCAGGTGCAGCATCATTTGACACTTCTTCCTTTGTCAGATGTTCGAGAGCTGCCCATGACCATTAAATAGGGAACAGTCCTCTGACATCTTCTTCCAGGTAAAATGGAAATGGGAGATCCTGAGCATTTGAATTATGAAAGATCCCAGTGTGTTACCTGCAAGCCAGTGTTTTAACCCCAGTGTCCTGGCCAAATCCCAGCTCTGCTAATTACATCCTGCCTATGTGAAAATTCCCCTGCATTTGTACACTGCTTTCCTCCTCGCTTGTTTTCAGCAGCTGTGTGGGGTTGCCAGGTGCGGCAAAGCGCTTGCCATGTTCCACCTCAGGCCTGGCTGCCTTTCAGCAGAGAATGAAATGAGCACTGTGCACAGCACTTGCACCGAGTTTGGATCCTCTGCAGGGAGGAGTGCTAGAGAAGCAGCCTACCCAAGGACCAGTGCTGGAGCCTTGTCACAAAAGGTAACAGTGTTAAGAGGCCAAAGGTTCTGGTGCTGGGGTATGTCATAAGGTCACAGCAGAGACAGGAGGAGTGGTTTTCCTCCCAATATGTCTCATCTGCAAGGGCTGGAATAGCTGGTGCATACTGATCTGGTTTTGGTAGCTGACTGACTTCAGTTTGTTTGCACAGTGGAAGAAGCTCTCAGTCCTGCTTACACTGGCCACTGTCAATATACATCCAGCTTTGCATGTCTGGTTATCTATCAGTGTGAACAAGGGAAACTAAGGGGAAAATAATTTAAGAACTTTAAATCTAGAGATTTGTTTCCTTCTCTTCATGACTTCATGACTCATGTGCACATTGCTTTTTGCTTGGCCCTGCTGGGAACAACTCTCTTCAACTGACCATTAGTCCCTCTGGTAAAAATCTCACTCATACCACTGGAGAAGAACTGGCTGATGGATTATCCATCTCTTCTGAAGAGGTGAAAGAGGTGGCTGCAGCTGTAGTTACAGGATGCTAATAATAAGAAGCAGTAAAAAATGCAAGTCACATACAGAAGGGTAATGAAATTACATATACTCAATACAGGAGTGACTTATTAGCTCATCTGTCCAATTTTCTTGTCAGCCAAGCTCTCTTGTTGATTATGGCATTTTTACCAAGTTCTGCCTGAATATTATATGAAAGTACATATAAACGTGTTTGAGGTTGCTCCCAAGAGAACACCAACTCCACTGGCAGCAGTGGAGGCAGAACACGCCCAAGGCAGACAGAGCAGTGACTTGATTTTTCTTTTTCCCCACTTCACATTCCTCTTTGATCTTTTCAACATCTTAATTCCATGGGACAGCAGTTGTGAGCAAGGGGGAAAACCCAAGGTTGTCTCAAGGTGTGATGCCAGCATGTTTTCACTGCATCCTAGGAAAGGAAGTACAGCAAGGCTTGGAAAGGGAGAGAATGTGTGTTGTTTGTGGTGATTCAAAGACCAAAGTTCTCTTACCACACTGCCCCTGTTACTTCAGTAAAGCACAACTATTTTGGTCTCATTAGCCATGTCTTTAAACTATATTTGCTTCATGGGGATAAGAAGAAGGGGATTAAGGTTTAATTCACTAATGTTTGTAAAACATTTTAGAACTTGATGGAAATTTCCCAGGTAATGCAGAGAGCATTGAAAAGATTATCTCCCTCTCCAACTGCAAATGGCTCCGCAATATGAGAGAAATGAGTGAAAACAGTGCTTGCATTCTGGTGTTTATAATACAGAAACCCTCTAGCTTCCCCTCTCAATCCTTCCATGTTTTTTTTAAAGTAGGGAGAGACAGCAATGAGAAATTTTAGTCTAAACAGAGTGCAGTTGCTCCCTGGAGACTTGAATGCAGCTCAGTGGAATTTTCCCTGCCTTCAGTCTTTTGTACTTCTTAAAGGTCCTGGAACCAGGCATGTGACTGTAAGAGCAAAAAACACTTCTCTGTCTGAGTGCTCTACCAAATATTTACAAGATACCCAGATAAAATGGCTACAAGCAAGTTCAGCAGGGTTTGAGTGGCCGGTAGTGCAGCACTATCAAGAAGAAAATCTAAATCTTAGCTAAAACAAAATTAAAATTACACGTTACAAAGGTCTCTTCAAAGCACAAAACTGGTAACACTGAAGCTGGAAAATTGCTCTTCCCCGGGGTGAAATGTATTACTTTTAGAAGTAGCTTATTGAAATGCAGTAGCTTCCTTGTTGTGATGGAGACTTCCTTGTTAAAGGAGAGCCCAAAGCCGTGTGAGCAGGCGTGCAAGCAGATAGCTGCAGAGATGCCCTCTCCATGCCATCCTGCCTGGTGGCTGCGAGTGATGCAACATCAGCTTCCATGTGTCTGGCACTGCCACACTGTGCAGTACTTTTCAGTACTCTCTTTTCTTTACAGGTGCTCCCAGGAACTGTCTCATCACCCCCAGACTGCCTAGCAAACAGCAGATGGCAACCTGCCTGCCTGGCTGCTCGAGGTGGCCTCACTGCAGCTCGTTTTCTTGCTGGGTTACCTACAGCCACTTCAGCAGTACTCCAGACCTCTCATAATTCTGTACAGGTTACTCTGCTTTTCAATAGGGTGCTCAGGGAGGCTTTCTCTGTGATGGCAGAGGACAGAACCAGCCAGGTTCTCAGGCCAGTGGTGAGCATGCAGTGGCAGCTGGCACTAACTGAACCCATGGCTTTCCTGTAGGCTTGAGAGCCAGGAACAACCAGACCCCGATCACAGCACAGCCAGTGATGCTTTTAGCAGCCTTGAGCAAGTCATACATTCTCTAAGTCTGTAAGGTGAGTAAATAGATGTGTGGTTTGCAGTCATATTGTGAATACTTCAAAAGTGCTTTGAAGACAGAGAAAGCTGAGCAGCTGTAATACACATCGATCTTCCCACCGTTTAGATTGCTGCCTGTTCTCCTAACACTCTGAACAGCCAGAGCCCAGCTATTTGTAACTCTTATATCATCTCTGATGGTTTCCAAGTGAGTTACAGGAATAAGTACTTACTGTACTTTTGCTTTATAATCAAGCCACTGAGTGGCCTTACCATTCTCTAAAAAAAAAGAAGTGAACATTTCACTGTGTTTTGGGTTGTGGACACTCCTGTGCTTGGCCATTGGTTCCTCCAAATTTATGAGGTGGTGAGATGAATTAGGAAGGCACATGTGGCCTACACTTCTGCAGTACCATGTATGTTGTTCAGAGGCTTGTATTATTAAGTCACTTAAATTAACCGAAACAAAAGACAGGTTTTTCATAAGCTCAGAGTTAAGTATGTCCCCACACATACGAAGAACAGAACTTGGTTTTAAAGTTAGTCTTTGAAGAGACAAAAGAAGAAGAATGCTCACTCTCTGCTTCAACAGATTTTTGAAAACCAATGTCGTCATTCATTCAAGTCTTTGGGGAGGTTTCATTTGTCCTTTCTATAGATTTGATGTATTTCTTGAAGTCTCACCAGTAGTGCTGGGTAAAGCAGCATCATGTGAAGTATCTTTCAAGGCAGTGTTCCTCACTCGTATGGGCTGCAGGGCAGGATTGGTTCCTTCCCAAGCTAAATTTGTTTGATCCTTTCGGTCTGAAACACACAATAAAGACAAGACACCTCAATCACAATATTTCTGAATGAGATTGCAAAGTTGCCATTTCCTCCAGCAAACAACCACTTGGAAACCCATTTAATACACAAAACAAATCAAGGTAATAAGTTCACTATGAACAAAATTTTACAGATTTGCTGAGAATGGATTGATGTGCATGTAATGATCCTTTTTTTTTCTGCCTGTCTGGTTATCCTTCTAGTTACCAGTGTCCAAACTCTCCTTCTCATCCTGGCTGGCAAATTTTCTGATGTGCTCTGGAGCCAAACTTTAGACTAGTCAAGGCCCCTTCCCCATTCTTTGCCAGAGCTCTCCAAAGGCCAGCATGTATTTGCTGACAATACTGTACTTGCTAGGTATTTTCCACCACCCTTATTTTCCAATAAAACTGACTTTTGGTAGCCAGTACCTATGAACAGAGAATGGGATATGCAAGAAGATGGACATTCTCTACTACAGCTCATGTTCGACAGTTCAAATACATTTTCTAGAGTTAAACAGAGCACAGCTTATAGGAATATATTTTCTAACTAGTAGCAAATTGCCTTGGATTCAGAGAGAATATTATGGCTCCACTTCATAGGCTTTATTAATACCTAGGCTGAGATCAGAGTCTGCTTTCCAACCAGTATAAGCTGCTCCTCTTCTAGTCTTAGTCCTCTGTCAATGGCAGGCTGTAAAGTGCTTTGGGATCAAGCTCTCTATGTAAATAAAGGATATTATATGACTTTGATTAGACACTTTATGTAGAAAACAGACTGCTGTTTGTGAGAGGATGAAATGAAAGCCTTCCTGAGCAACCTGCAAGCTGATGAACACAAGCTGAAGAAACACACAGTTACCAGGACCAGAGTAGCCAAGGTACTACTAATCATCAGCCAGATCACATCACATCCTCAGGTTTGCTGCTATTAACTGTGTTGCGAGGCATCCCAGGCCTATTCAAATACGTATTTCTTTTCCAGTCTCTCCAGCTGACCCACTGAGACAAACTCCATCATAGCACAGAGAGCCCTCAGGTGCCTGAAGGACTCTGTAGAACAGCCAGCTGATGCTTGGGCTGATTCCTGCTGTGCTGTACCAAAGTTTTGAAGAAAGTCAGTAAATCTGAAAGGAGGCAAGTGAAAGGCAGGATATTTCACAGTAACAATCCATGATCAACAGAGGTGATATTGTAGAAGAAACACAAGGTTTATTACACAGCTTGTCAACGTAAGCTGCATCTCAGTCTTCCTCTTCCTCTTGAGCCCTGTTCATTAACTATACAAAAAGCAACTACACTAGAAAAGAGTTGCTCATATAGCTGTCCTGGTACAACCATACTGATAACAATGATAACTCTGATTTCCCATATTCCTCAAGGGAAATATGCTGCACTGACAAAAGCACCTCTAAGACTGCTTAAAACACCTTTGGTATTTACTGCAAGGCATCTACAGCATTACCCAACTGTACTTAATGTTAATATAGAGCTGGCTTGACAACCCAAAAAATGTCCAGAAGTCTTTCTGTGAATTTACTGGGAGAGAATAAGTGAAGTTGTCTATACTCTGTCTAGCTTTGGGAGAGGGCTGACAGGAAATGTATCTGAGAACTTCTTTCGATAAAAAGATAGGAAAGAGCAAGCAAGCAATTCTTTCCGAAGAAGCAGCTCGTAGTGAGCCTCTGAGAAGTCTATAGTCTCATCCTATTAAAACAAACAAACAAACAAACAAACAAACAAACAAACAAACAAACAAACAAACCTCCAAGCCCCACTCTCTAAGCAAAGGAACAGAAAATACCACCTGTCTACAAGAAGAATCCAGGCATTCCATAGTCATGATGTACTAGGCTTATGAACACTGTCATTCTTAGTGCATAAAAGATAACGAAAAATAGTTTTGTACTGTCATATTAGCCAACTATATTTTTGAGCTTTAGATAACCCAGCAAATGTGCATTTTCAATATGCTGTCTCTTTTTCCTTACTTGTTTGTTTCTGTTAAACCATGATGTTTAAAATAAATCATGGGAACCTTGGAAGTCTGTTTAACACCACTGCTTTTTGAACAATATCACTCAGGAATTCCAAGCCAAATGAGTCTCAGATTTTGTAAAGTGGATGACCACAGTTTTTAACTACAAGAATACCATAGCTTTTTTCTCATTTTCAGTAAGGTCCATTTTCTACCAAATGGGGTTTGTATAGGAAGTTATGTATGATACCACCCATCCATAATCACTAATTATAAAACATAACATATGGGTTTTTCCACACTGTTTTTCTAGAATAACTGCTGGTTACCAACAGGTATTGAACAGTTCCCATTGACTTTGAGTGGAATAGCAATACCCAGTTGTATCTGCACCTGAAGCAGGCCTATGCACTTCAGAAAACTGCTTAGATTTCTACACAGGCTCTGATTCAATCTTTTGTTATCTCCTCTGAGTGATTCAGCTCAGAGAACTGGCCTGATTATTCCGTTATAAGCAAGGACATGTAACCCTTTCATGGGGTTAGAAGCCATTGTAAAGTTATTTGTACTGTATGTATGCAAATCAGCTTCAGTTTGAGGTAGTCTGGGAGAAGTTTGAGGGGGATTTCCCTGCTTTATGTAATCATTGTTGCTTCTTAGCTTCCTCTATTCACATAGCCAGGAGACATAGGCTTGACACTGCTGGTAGTTTCTCAAACTCAATTTGAAAGCAAAGGCAATGTGCTCAGTGACCTACAGCAGCCCTGTAGCTTTCGGTAAATCCTCAGATGCTGGTGCAATGATACGTGGAATGAAGGAGGCCTGAAGGAGCAGTAGGGGAATAACATCACAGACTTCACTTGCTGGCATACTGTGACAATGGTCAGCAGCCAGGAGGATCTATGTGCTATCCCTCAGCTTAAACTCTGGCCTACTCAGAGGCCTGATTTCTCAATTCTCAATCCACACAGAGTGAGGCACCTCATCTGTGCTGAGCACTGTCAGGTCACTCTCCAGAGCATGGGCCCCTGCACACCAGACTGCAAGCACACAGAACTGGCTGCCCTCACCTCCCCATATGGAGGTGAGGAACAACATTCATCTTACCATTTGCTCAGGTGTCTCCAGTCCCACCAAAGATACTCACTGAAATGACAGGCTGGACAGGTAGAAGTTTCAAGGCAAAGAAGAGAAACCCCCTATCTCTCAGCAGCCCACAGAGAGCTCTGTGCTGCTCAGGCCACACTGCTGCTGACACCCAGGTAAGCCTGCTCAGGGCTTGGCTGAGTAGGGCTCCCTACCCAGTGTATCATGCTGTACATGTTGTGGTGTTATTGTTCCAAACTGGAAGATTTATAATTCAGCAACTATCCAGATTCTGAGAAACAGACTTACTGAAAACCACTAAGCTAAGGGAAATACAACAGGTGAAGTAAGCATGGTGGCACCGAGGAGGAAGGAAATCTCCCTGCAGTGTGCTGATAAGAGTGTGCTTGATATATACTATGTCCAATCTGCACAATCCACAACTGGGAAAACACAGCCTGGCTGAAGGAAATTCAGCTCGGGGGCCCTAGGGACTGAATTAGTCTGTTAAAATGCTTTGTTGGTTTTATTTATCACTACTTAATTAGGATGCTTGACCAACACACTGGAAAGATAGTAACTGTTAAATATTCAACAAGCTGACCTTTCAGTTACAATATTGCAATACTGAATAAAGTTCATGGAAAGTTTGTCCTTCCTAGGTACTCCAACAAAGCCAAAGGGAACTAGACTGGGCCAAAAAAATAAAAAAGTACGAAAAAAGTAGGGCAGTACTGTGGAGACCTGCTTAAAAATCCAAGTCTTGCTATGGGCTCATTGAATGATCTCAGGCAAGTTGTTTCCTGCCCTGTGCTTCAATTTTTCTCATCTGTAAAAAGAGTACAACAATGTTGATCTCCCTTGTAAATCGCTGAGATGAATGGCTAAAAAAGCAGTAATATATTATTAATTACTTATTATTTCTGAGGAAGAAAAAGCAAAGAGAAGAAGTCATCAATCTTTCAGGGTTTTCTCAATCCTCATAAAAAATAAAAAAGTGCGACAGAATGTGAATTCCACACAACAGAAACTTTTGGCAAATTACCTTTAAGAAGGAATAGTGGGTACACAATTAAAAGAAAGTTTAAAGTGAGCAGACACTCAGGAAAACGCTCCAGATGGTGAAACAAGTTAGGCTGCAGAGCAGGCTCCCACAGGAAGCGGTGAAACCCCCATTGTTTGAGACATCTGAAACTGAATTCCCCCAAGTGCTGGTATATACAATACAAGGAATCATTCCACACTGTCTCAAAGTATAGTGGCACTGTGATGACCTGAGAGAACTACACCTTCCATTTCTACAGTTTTAAGAGAGAAATGACTCTCTCTGCCTATGGAGAGCTGTAGACTCTTGTATCAATATAGTACCCGAGGAACATCTGCTGGGGAGTAACTACACTGTGTTTTTGCAGGAGATGGATTCATCAGCCTTAACAGATCTTTCACATTCCTAATTCCAATGTCTGAACTTTGTATGTTGAAGAGGGGAAAGAAAGCCCCCCCCTTCCAGTCTCTGAGAATTACAGTGTGTATCCTACTATTTATTTCCTTTATTACAATCTGAAAAGAAATTGGGTGGCTTGATTTTTACAGGCAGTGGTTTGCAGAAGAAATACCATTATTTTAATGGGAACCAAATGAGCAGTCATTACATAAATGGCATTATGAGACACAGAACTAATGCTGAAATGTTAAATGCTTGGGTGAAACTCATCAAGGTGAGAACTGACAGCAGCACGCTGGAACATTGGGGTTTCTCCACACTCAAGACACTACTGCAAACATTTCCCAGTGCTGTTAATGCTAGTTCAGCTCCTCTGGAGGTAGCTCTGGAGGGCATCTGACTGCTTCTGTTGTTACCAGCCTAAAATCTTAAGACCATCTCTGAAATCCAAATTCAGAGCCAGTTTTATTGATAGAACTTGCTTAACTGGATGGAGCGGGTAGAGCAAGAAAATTTTTTAAAACAAGCTGGAAATTAGAGTTTTAATACCTTCATTTCCTCTTGGACTCATACCTGCTGGTACACAAAAACATGCTGTGAATTGATTCAGTTGGCAGATGAGCACTAGTGATCATGTTTTGCTCTATTCACTTGGGCAGGACAGCTCTGGAGTGCTCCTGATCCCTTCTCAACTCCTTGGGCAGGAGAGCTGGTGCCAGGAGCAGTGGGATGTGCACCCCAGCATGCCTTGCCTGCTGCCTCCACCAAAGAGGGCTGGCACTACTGCGCTTCTCCCCGTTTCTGGACAGAGACTCAGCAACTTCCTCAGGAATGAATCATGAACAAAAAACCAAACAACAGCTATTTAAGAAGGTTTCGTCTCCCTCTGGAACTGTTCTGAGCAGTATCATATTCCTGACAGTTTATTCTTCAAGAATTTAGTCATCTAAGGTTACAGTGACTCATGTGACGAACCTTCTGCCCATTTCCTGGAAAGAGTCTTGCGTGGCCCTCTACACCTCCTGACATTTTCCTTGAGGGTCTCAGTTCTCACTTCATTTTCATATAGTTCAGCTTTCCTTCAATTTTGGGGTGGAGGAAGAAGGCAAAAATATCTTGAGTGCATCCAAATTTACAGTGTAACCAGAAAGCAGAGTGGTGAAAGAAATATTTGTAAGACAAAGAACCAGAGAATCTCTTTTGGAAATAGTTGCCTCTTGGGCTGAAATCTGCTTAGAAGAAAAGGAGCTGCTCTAAAAAGTGCTGCGTGGTCCAATCTGATCATGAATTTACCAGGGCTGTACCCTGTAAAATGAAAATGAAAAAGATTTGAGGGCTCCCTCAGAGCATTGCTTGGGTAGGTGTGACTCACCCTGGGCAAATGCCACCGATGACAAGCACCCTGACACAAAATATTGAATGAAATGTGCTGGATGGGAACCAAAGTAACCGTTTTACATAATTGGGCCAATCTGAAAGAGACTTCTGTGCATTAAACAACTGCTTCCTTTCCCTGGTGGAAGTTCAAAAGCTGCTCACAAACAGCTTGAAGGATACTTCGGCAAACTCTGATCTAAGTAGGGTTGTGCTATGCCTACAGCAGACAGCTGCCTGGCCATCAGTGACATCCAGACCATCCCTTATAAGGCATCCAGAAGTGATACTGCTGCATGTATATATTACAGTTAAAACAGGGAGTAGGGGTTTAGTGTTCTTGTTAAAATACCCAGAAACTTATGAGAGTGTGAGCGCATCAGCTTCATTTCCAAAGTGTGAAACAGCTCAGCAGCAGTGCTGGTGCACGCTATAGATCAACTCCTTCTATGCCTAAGTTGACAGAGTAAGCATCCTGACTTACACTAACTTGCAGCAGAGACAGTTAAGGAATTTGCAGATCTGACAGAACCAACATGTCCAGTATTCTCCCAGGATGATTTCAGTACTTAATTATACCAGTGTAACTGGCACATATGCCAGTGTGTGTGTGTATGTGTGTATATATATATATATTTACACATGTAAGTACACATACACTAGCATGCATCAGAAGCCTGTTCCCTCTAAAGGGATATAGGACCAGGCCAAAGCTGGCCTGACATTCTTTTTTTAAAAAAGTAAACTTCTACAAGCCCCGATTCCAACAGAAATGTTTCCATGATTTATTTTAAGAAGAGAACATTCCCCTGCAGTGCTCACCGCAACCCAAACATTGCAGCACTGTGCAAGAGCATGAGAAGCAGAGGAAACTTAAGAATCTATTTTCACTCCTTCAGAAGAGAAATAAAAGGAGTAAACAAATAGGAAAAGCAGTGACAAATAAATTTAATTTTAGTGGTGGCTGTAATGTTATCTGCAATATAGCTAAGGAGAGTAGACTTGAAGTGTGCAGGCACTTCTAGTGATTTCTGCAAGGCATGACTAAGTGTGTGATGGGCATTTGTGGGAGCCATCTCTTTCACTGCAAGAAAGAGATTTATTTTTCTTTGGTTCACCCTTCCTTCTCCTCACACCTTGCCTTTCACATTTGAGAAACTGAACAGACTAGAAGAAATTGCCTCACTGTTTTCAAATCTAGAAAATAATTTGAAGCATGGGCAAGCTATGAAGAACAAATTCCTCATTGGTGGGAGAGCACTTAGATAATTGAATGTAAAGGGAAGAGTCCTTCCTCTAAATATCTGGAGCCCTCTGTTCTACAGAAAGAGGCAACAGCCTCCAGTGCTACTGTTTGTTTCTTTGCTCAAATTTGGAAAAACCAGCAAGTATTAGAAGGAAAAAAGGGGCATATGTTAAGAGAAAGAACTAAAGAACAAGCACATAGTTTCCTGACATAACTACTGACTGCAAGCGCACACACATGCATGCAGACATGCACACACAGCACACAGTGCCTCAGTCTGAAAGATCTGTCTACTGAAGACAGAGAAAAAAAGTGAGTGAAGCCTGCCTGAAAGGGACCATAGAGACTGATCTTGTGGCAGATTAGTGATTTCACCAGAGAGTTTTTGGAAGCCGTAAACAGGAAATGGTTAAGTAAAAGCAGGTGGAGCATGCTGATTGCAGGAACAATGCAGGAAATTGCTGTGTGTCTGAATGGATGCAAAAAACCTGCCCTTGCTCAGGCCTTGGCAGTCACTGTATGCCCACTCCACCTTGTCCTGGTCCTCCCTCACCACCTTTATCTCCCCAAGCTACAGTCTCAAAGTCTGCAAGCACCTTTTGTAATCTGCTCTCCTTGAATTTTGGAGGGTTGGAAGGTTCTGCTTGGAAGGCAAGAAACAAGAGGGACTCACCTGGTTCAACAAGAATGAGTCAGAAGTACCCAGCAGTACCCACTGCCTGCCAGGAGTTTCAGGTCTGAGGAGACAGAACAGCATCTCTGGCTACTGCCTCAAGTGTATTTAGCAGAATAGTCAATCAGAGAAACATTACTCCTATGGCCCCTTCCATTCAAGGGGGCTCCCAAAGTGCTAAGCTGTAGGGATCATTCTCCATCTCCACTGAATCACAGTCCCTTCTGGGAGAGAGCACTGCAGCTGTTTAATAGCTCACAGCAACAGCACACAAGCAGATGGAAAAGAAAGTGAAATGTGCAAGAGGCATTTTTTCCACTTTCCTTCTAACCTTCCCTCTTTCCTCCTTGTCCACAGTGATCTGAGCCAATTCCAGACTACTCCAGATGTGTCACCAGTCTGCAGAAGCTTGGCTCTGGAGATAGGGATCTGCTTGCCAGTGTGCAGCCTTCCCAGTGCTTTCAGACCCAAGGGTCAAGTTCCTGCTGCCACACTCTCATCCCTGGCTGTGCTGCCAGATGTGCTGCAGGATGAAGGGCAGACATGCTGGTAAAGAACAATTCTGCTTTCTTCTAGATGAGTATTGCGTTGATAGAAAATTGCTTAATGTAGACAAGACACTCTTGCCTTCAAAGTATACTAAAAGTCACATTAATGCTGTGAGAAAAGTTAAGAAAGAAGTACATAGATTAGTTTGAATCATTTTGACCTTTTCTACATCTTAAGTATTGGATGGTAAAGCTCTATTGGCAAACTCTCTCTTAGGTATTTCTCCTCCTCTCCTACACATACATTAAAAAAAATAAATCTGTTTCTTCTTACTTTCTGAGCAAAGAATGGCAAATGAGCTACCATGGAGTTACAACTGCACAAACAAAAAGTTTTTTCTGGCAGAGAAATCTTGCAAGGAAATCCTGCTCTTTTTTTGACATTATTATTTTGGCAAAACTTACCAGGTGTTACTGGGAGTTCAAACTTTTACTCTCTTTTCTGTATCTTTTAAAACAGAGAGGTACTAACTACATACAACCTAACACTTTTTAAGTTCAAACTCTTAAATCCTGGTCTAGATAAGGCCTTTGGATTGCTCTCACCCTGAGCAATGTCCCATATCCCACACTTCCAGGCCACCTGCCCAGGCCATACCTTCCTGGGAATGTCCTGAGAACAGCTGTGATCAGAGACCAACACTCCATACTCCCCCCATGGGAGGGAAGAGGAGGCACTGCCAAGGAAAGGTTGGTATGACACCTTCTGCAAGTGCTACCACACTTGTCTAAGATGCCATGGGACAAAAGTGGACAGAGAGGATGTGTGCTATCACCTTCAGGTGGATGGCAGGCCAACTTCAGGTAGTTAAACCCTGGCACTGACTTCCAGGAAAAAAAGAGTCTGTGATTCATACAAATCTAGGAAACTGAGAGAAAATAACTGGAATGAGATGAACAAAAATAAGTAGGAGCCTCTTTCTTGCTCCTTTCACAGTTTCAGCTTTCCCGCAACCTTACTCACTTTTTTTTTGCATTTTGTTGTTGAGAAAAACAGCAGGAATTAGGTTCCTGGTATAATTACAGTTTGCTGAGAAAATCATGGCCCACAGCAGTGATTCCTTTAGTGCTAGAGACAGATGTTGCTGAAGTCTAATCACAGTCTTCCCACTAACTAGGCCCTGAGTCTAATCTGTCATCAGCTGGGAGGCCGCTGGCTCCCGCCATGCGTGTGAACCCGAGCTGCTCAGTTTGTTCCTCTCCCCTCACCCAGAGGCAGGCAGTGCCAGAAGGAGGGTATGTTTCCATTCACTCCTTGCTCTCAGTTACAGTGATACCACAACTTCAGTGTGCTGCTTATCTCTCTGCCATGCTTAGTATCAAAGCCTCACTGGAAAGGGCTCAAGTGGTTGTTTTCAACTTACAGTGCCTAGTGACTGCAGTTCAAAAATATAATTTGAGATAAGTTGAAGGAGAGGCTTAGTAAGAATGGCCTGTAGCTAATTTGTCCTTCCAAAATGTATGGTATTCTCTGCCTCCTAAGAGGACAAGGCTGCACTCAGTGATGGGTCACATAACCTCCAGATGTTAATAACAAGACCCAAAAGCTGATGAGCACAGAAGTAGGAGGAAGAGAGCAAAGCAGAACTGGGCATATTGAAAAAAGTCAGGAAAGAGCATACCTGCAAGAGGGGATTGAACACATCTCTCCTACGTGTTACACGCAGATGACATTGCCACTAAATGTTTTCTATCTGACATTCAAAGACCATCGGGCCACTAAAAGCACCAGGCCACATCTTTGAACTTCTCTGTCCTGGTGAAAGAATCTCTAAAATCAACAGACCCCATCAGTTCAGAAGTGCCCCTGTGCAGGCTAAAGTCACCGTGGTACTGGATTAATGTGTTTAGTTTGGATTCTGGTCATGGAAGGAAACTGGCTGAAGGAGTCCATTTCAAAGGCACAGTACTGCAGCATACAGAACCAGTGAGAATTGGGGAAGTCCTTCAGCTGGTAAGGACTTTCAGCATCTGTAAAGTTAACAGTGCCCTGAAGTAACAGGGGAGATGCTAGGTGGGGAGGGATAGATGAAACAGCTGTGCTTTGCATAAGGAGCTCTTAAGCAAGGAATAAGGGAACTGAGTTGGTCATCATTTCTGGTCAGAAGCAAAAGTGTATTAAACGAGCTGATTTGCTGAAGCAGCCTGTGGCCCATGCAATTTCTTTGTGTTTAGCTTTTTCTGAATCTGCACGCAGTAGCTGGGCACACACTGTAATACTCACCAGATCTCTGCAGTAAAGGTGTGCAGGGCAGCATCTCAGCCATTGACAGTTCGAGGAAACAAAGTGTAGCGTGATGTGTCAGAGAGGAGGAAGAAGTGACTCATATGGGAAGAAAAACAAAGCAAAGATGAAGAGCATAAGGGAAGTGGCAGACTGTTGGCTGTAAATCAGTTTTCCTGCACTCAGAAGGGTGGGTATTATGGTGAGAGAAGCTGTACTTGACAGTAATGGAAGTCCACGGAAGTTTGATTAAGATTAAATGGCAGTCACATGCCAACACAGAAAAGAGGCTTTAAGACTAAAATCAAAGACAGGAAGTGACTAAAGTAGGTCACAAGCTGTGGGTAGTGAGCTGCATAGATTAAGTGGGACTTGGAGCAACTCAGTTAGTTCTGTTAAGTGATGACACAATGTCACCAAGTTTAACAAATCTGACTCTGAGATCACCTTCAAGGCCTTGATAGCAAATCAGAGATTACTGAATCCTAGCTGTATCGCCATCAGAGCAGATACTGTATGTGTTTTAACAAGAGATCGGTTTTACAGTCACTTTTTGACCCTGCCAAGCTTCCTGTAAATAGAGTGCTGTTTTGTCTGAACAGGATTTCTTCTTGAGGAGCTGGGAAAAATGAACTGACTAATAGAAACCGTGAGACTGAGAAGGGCTGCTACTGCAGGTTGAAAAGACAGATGCAATGGAGAAACTGCTTTCCACTCCTCAATTCAGTATGTCTTTGATTCGAGAGCTTTGTTCACATCCAGGGCAGCCGGAAGAGAACAGTCACCTTGTATTTTTGTACCTGATGAGAAAATTCCAGATTGTATGTGTGCATTGGGACAGTTCAATGTGTGTCTATTCCCACTTCAAAGAGGCTTTCAGTGCTCTTTGAGATGTAGGGAGTGAGGAAGGGTGAGAACTGCTAAAGCTAGCCCCATCCTCATTAAATCTTTGCCCTCTCCGGAGCAAGCATGCAAGTGGAGAGAATAGATGATATGCATGAGCAACTGAGCATCTGTGATCTCATGACCTTTGACTGTTGTATTATGGGAAATGTATTCTTTGGTTGCTATGCTTTTCTAATTCATTTGTATTTTCCTTCAGTGACTCCCTTGTATTTTCTTTGGTGCTCCTGTGTAACGGTTTCAAGGATATCTCCAAGTTAAGCATGCATACAATAGCTTTAATTAAATGTTTGTGGGTATCTCACAGTAAAGCAAGGGAAAGGGAAAGCAAACAGTTCTGTCCTTACTTGTACCTATCCCTTTGGAGCCCTGGCTTGGGTGGAGGCATCTGCACCACTGCCATTTAAACCTAGTTCTAAGCTATCGTGAAATGAAGAGCATCAGGTCCTGCTGCTCTGCATGCAAGCACTTCAGGCATTTCACTCTCATTAAAAAGCTACAGGTCACCTGTGGAAGGTACAATGCTAAGATGCTTTAGACTAGGCTAGAAGAAATAAAAAATAAACTAGGGAAGACACTTCTTTGCTCCACTTACAAAAATTGAAGACTAAGATTAAAACCCTTAACCATTTCTTAAAATACGCTAAAATGCTATCAGAAGAATAGCACAAAAGCAAAGATCTTGGTCTTCTTCGATATTCTGATATTAATATTTTCTTTTCTCTGTGCCACTAGCACAATCTCACTCTTGATGCCACCGCCAGAAAGAAATCATTATTATTATTTTATTGTTATTATTTTATATCAGAATCTTCGCTTCCTTTACAAGTAGTTAACTGCATTTTTCTTATGTATAGAAGAAAGCTGTGAAGAAATTTGTTTCCATTTCAGGCATTTAAAATAAATATACATGAGGCAAATGAAATTTGGAAGGGAAACTTTCATCATGCAAAGATGGAGGAATAAGAGACAGGATACAAAGGTTATTGGTTAGTTCTTCGAGTCAAATACAACATCATTTTACAGCAGGCCTGACACTAACAATTATTGCTAATATTTAGTACTAGTATAAAGTACTTGTCTTGAGTTTTTCAGTGACTGATATCACTGTTATTTCAGAGCTGATACAAACTAATTTAAAACCACTTTGGCAGAGCTATACGTATTTTATTGCAAATCTATCCATTACTTTTTAGTGGCTCCCAGAGACAACATACATCAGAAAATTCAAGAATAATTCTAAGGCTAGAAAGAAACAATAAAGGCCAGTTTGATGGAGCATAAGGAACTCATGCTCCTAACACTGATTTTGGTCATTTCTCCACACTGAGACCAGAGGCATTGTCAGTTTTTGCAGTCTGACATGCTGGCTTTGGGCAGAAATTGAGTAGAGCAGGGGGTGGGTTAGGTTTGCTGGAGCTAGAGCAGGAGTGACTTTTTACAAGGGAACAGAAAGCACGGGTTGTTTCCCTCACGTAGCAAGGCACAAACAACAGGGTTATCTGAGAAGATTGAGAACTGCTGACATTAGAAACAGGAACTGGCATCTGCAAAGAAGAGTAGGAGTGGGATGAAAGCAGTCTTACAAAGCAAAGGAGGAAATGAGAAGGCCAGGGAAGATCTAAAATTGTGAGCAGCTAACAAATGCTGACAAATACTTCTTTCCTTGAGGGTATGATCCTGAGCACATTCAGGCCAACTTGAAGAGTCCTACCAGGATTTTTGAGATACTCTTAGTGAAGATTTCTACTCTTTGCCCCTCCCTTAAGCTGTAGTCTGTTTCCACTGAATCTTCAGAAAATGCCTCTCAAAAATACAACTAATTTTGATGATGGCTGAGAGTAAAAAAGGTTTATTCTGAAAGTTGTGTGAAGAAAGATCTACCCTTCCCCCTCCTTCATCTCTGCCATGTCTGTCTGATGCCTGTATTCCAGCCTGTCACTTTGGATGGCCAGTGACTGTAGCAAGGATGCAGGGAAGTGCTGCACAGAAGGCACACAGCCTGGCCTTTTTTGGGTTTCCTATTCTGATAATGGAGTGGTTTGATTTTCGTTGTTCGGTATTCTGAATTATTTACTCAAGCTGTCCTGAGACCTCTACTCCATGTAAAACAAGACCTGGCAGGTTCTCAGGTTTATTAGCTCCACTGCTCCATCAGCTTAATTTTTATTCATTGCTTTGGACTTTTCTGTATGTCACTTATATTTTTTTGCTTAGTACTGTTTATATCTCATCTGTCAGTCTTCACTGTTGCTTCTCTGTTTCCTACTATATTGCAGCTGAGAAACTCTCACATCAAAACCCAAGTTACTCTTTTGTTTTCCATCCTATCAGGTACTCCAAGGACTACTTCTGCCCTTCTCCTCTGGTAGTAACAGCCTATTTACATCACCAAGGCTAAGGCCAGGAAAATCAATGCCTGATTTTCTCCCAGGGCTGAGTTTTTATTAGTTTTTAAACAGTAATTAGTTACTGTTTTCACCACACAGGTCCCCAAAATACCCACACTAATTAAGGCCCATAGGGATGTTGGTGCAGTAATCTTGGGCAGTCATAAGTACGTTTGGTCTTCTCTGGTTCTTCAGGTTCCAGTTCCCTGTAGAAAGGTTGTGTCTATGTTAATTCACCAAATACATTAAGAACTTGAAGTTAAAGATCAAAGTTCAGGGCAATCCCTCTACTCTGTGACCTAAGCAGTGCTGTTTACTGACAAATGCCCCCCTCAAATTATTTGTGATAAGGAGAGGGAATTGAAAGAGAATAAAATAGTAATTGGTGATTTCTTTACAACTTATTTTATTAGCTTGTTCTAAAAGTAGTTTGGTTCCCCCTACACAAAAAATTTTTCCTATTCCTGACATAAAAGCAGTTACAAATGATTTAGCAGAGCTATCTGTACATGTGAATGCAGTGCTCACGCTCCCTGTCACCTCATCAACACCCCAAACAGACTGGGAAAGAAGAAGAAAGGTTGCAAAATGAGTATAAATACTCTGCATGGAGCCAATAAGACAGCAAAATCACAATGGGGGAAAGGAGAAGTCAAAAGTTAATCCCAGGTGTAATACCTCAGAAGTCAGATGCACATTGTGAGAGGTGTTATTCAGTTAATTTTTATATTTTGTTTTCACTCTGTGGACTTTAAGGCAGGCCTTAGCCAGTGAAAGCTGAATTCCCTGTAGATGTCTTGCACTACCTGTTGTCTTCCCAAGTTTCTTTTTCAATAACACATTTTCTCCCTTGTTTTCAAATGCTTGCTGGAGTCTTAAGACATTTTAAACCTAACAATAAAACACCTGCATTATATGAAGACTTGAGACTTAAGTTCCACCTCCCTCAATTTTACTGAAGTGCTGCCATTAGTCAGGTTAACCCTTTCATAGTCAGTTTTGCTGTCAAAATGAAATTACATGTCTGCTACATATAGCCAAATTCCACACTCCTACACTGTATTTGGAGGAAAAGACAAACAACCCAGAGACACCAGAGAGCTCCATCCTGTGCTGACTGGCAAAGGGTGAAGAACCTCTAAATCACAGCTGCAGAGGCTATACTCTCCACAGAAGCACAACAGCCCTGGAATAACATGTCTGCTGGTAAAACTTAAAACTAAAATGTTCTTACCAACCATTTCTGTTTCAAGAGATTTTGGAGTTGTATCATAGAAACTTCATTCAACGAAATGGTAAAACTTACTATTCTCCGTGTCCCTTCCCTTTTCTCATTCCAATGTCCTAAATGAGAAACAGAGCAGCACTATACAGTGATTTTTGTGCCTGTATGTCCAAGAATGCTATTACTCTTATATTAAATTAGAAAAATGGCAGCACATGAAGTAATTGCCCAAATTCATGCAGCAGTTTAGTAGAAGGGCTGATAAATTCAATTGTCAATGCACTAAGCAACTCTGTCGTTACCCAATTACTTTAACTTTCTGATAAGCAGTTATTTCTAAGTCCATACACATCACAGAAGCACAAACAGCAACAACTGCTGGCTATTTTATCAGATATGATCAGCTCACTGAAGACAGGAGAGAGTAACTTAATGCAACTAGACAGGGACTGAGGATCTGTACACTGTGAGCTCTGATTCCATCTCTGTTGTTGTTTATGGGCATATAACTTTGGGTCTTTATGACTCAGCTTCCCATCTGTGCAAGAGGGAGAGTAATTCTTCACAGCCAGGTGAATCAAGACGTCATAGATTTCTGAGATGATTCTGAGTCAGTCATCCATCTTAGGACTTTAGTGGCACACCTATAACAGGGCTAATTGACTAATATGTATCAGACCTGCATGGAGATAATAGGTACATCACAGATCCAGAGGTTTGGAGATACTCAAATACCAATGGTACAGAGCCATAAAAATTCCTAGGATAACCAGGTAAGTAAAGAGAGAAGTATTAGTTGCTACCCTGTAAATTTACCAGTATAATTAATTTAATTGGTAGTTATTATTTACACAATCTGATGTATTAGATACTGTTCTGATTGATACCAATACACATCTCTGCAACAGTGGTATAGGAAATATTATCACATATCTTGTCAATCATAAAGAGAAGAGTACAAAGTTTATGCTGACCTTGTAAACAAACTATTTCCATTTATTCATGCCTACCAGTATATGATTTCAAATCTGTGTAGGTAGCAGTAATCACTGGAAATGGCCTTTATCATCACGGCAGAGATAGTTTTAGGACATAGGCCTATTGCTATTGAATAGAATGTCATATGATGTGGGGATCCAGTAGACTGGCACACGCAGCAGTGAAAGCCATGTGGTGTGCGAGTAGCAGACAGCCCCTATGCCCTCATGCCATCTCTGACCACAGACCAGGAGTGAACACTTGTGTTCCCATTGAGGAGCACACCTTGCCTTGCCTGCTAATAGGGAAGACAAAGGCTGAGCATAATTTATAAAGGTAATCTAGACTGGAATTTGTCACATTTGAGTCATGACTCAGAAGATTTTTTACTTTTCCGTTCCGTGTAAACATGCATAAATTATCATTCTGAATTGCTTTTAAACACTGAGGTAAACAGCCTTTCAAAGTCTCTCTTAAACCAAATTGGTGTAAATCTCACATTTGTTTGAGTTTACACCCTTTAACTAGCATTAGGAAGCTGTGATTTATATTGCTATGTAAATCACATCTGCTCATAAGCTGTGGTTTGAAAACACTGCACATCTGTGGTATCAAATGTGTGCAAATTAGAGAATTATATGACATAACCAGTCACTTACATGGAAATGTAAGCAATGTAAGCTTCATTTTTTGTGTCGTATTTGAAGTCATGTTATTACATAGCATAAACTACAATCATCTACTCTCTACTTAGACACCAATCCAAACAGAAATTTGCAATCCCTTTGCAATCATTTTCACAGAGCCATATACTCAGGTACCCTGTCAAGAATGTAAGTTACAAACTGTTATGTGCCCTGAAGCATGCTTATGGCCCTTCTTTATAGGTGGCCTGGTCACCATACTCATTACTTGTGAGTAAATTAAGGGCAGGGTTTCTTCTTTGTAGTTGTGCTTGTTGATAAAAGAATCAGCAATGTGGGAAAGCAGAAGTTTTTCAGCTTTACTTCCGGTCGTGTATCTATGCTTTCTTTTAGAAGTTAGTACCAGATTGACCACAGACAGCACTTTCTAATCCAGGATCTAGAGGCAGGGGTGGGGAGCTGGTATAATCAATCTCTTTCAACACTGGGAAAGGGGTTGTCCCCTGTGCTGTACTTGTCTTCCTCTGAGTGCCTCAAAAGACAGTGTCAGCAAGATTTTCCTCCTTCTATTTCATAGAATTGCTCCTATTTTCACCTTTTTTTAGGTAAGTACTTTTAAAATCTAGTCATAACAATGTTCTGCTTTAAATTACAAGTTTATTTCTTTTCAGTCTTGACTGCATTTTTCTTTAGACAACTACTTCTACAAAACTTTCATCAGATGATCTAACATTACTTATAAGCACCATTAATGAAGCCCAACAAAACAATTATGCAAAAGCTGTTATCATCTTTACGTTTCATAATAAATTAGAGATAAATGAATACATGACTCAGTCAAGGTTGTACTGTGAATCAATGACAGCAGCTGGAAATGTAGCCGAGGAACTTTGACACCCACACTTCTGCTGAAACTATATGCCCTGAAAACACCATGATTGTCTCGGATCCATTGTGCCCTACCAACATTTCTCTTGTATCACTGAAGCCTTTTTAGGCTATGAAAATTAAAGAAAAGGAAAAAGAATGTAAATCAGTGTCTTATAGTACATTGTTTTCCCTTCTGAAACTAAGAGACTTCTTCTTGGTTTATTTTTTTCTTGCAGTAGATATTGGCAGGCTGAAAGTTGAAATAAAATAGGAAAAAATAACAAGCATATTTTGAGTGATTACTCAACTGGGGTCCTTTGTGACAGGAAATGCAGCTGCGTGACTAATGGGCCTGACTTTCTCTTGGCTTCCTTCCCCCTTCAAAGATCTTGTTTATTGCCCCAGCCAATTTTTTTTTTTTTTTTAAATTGCTAGAAGCTAGAATTTTCCAGGAAAAAAAAAAATCCTTGCAAGAGGCAAAGGCAGTAAATCTTAAAAAGATCAAGGGCTGCAGAGCTCTCCCTCATCTACTCCTTTTAGCCTTCCAGGCTCTTGAGTCACGTCATATCTTCCCCTGTTCTGCTCCGAACATGTGTCTAGCAGATCTTTCTGCTTTGGTGAGAGGAGGGAGTATGTGAATCACATTTATAGCATTTAACCCTGGAATTCATAAAGGAAGGACTAATTCCATTAAGGAAACCAGGGGCCTCCTTAGCCTTTTGCATTTTGTCTTTTTTATTATTTTTCCTCGCTCTCTCCTTAGCAGTTGTGTGCCCATGCTCCATAATGACATGGCTGTTAAGTGTGAGCTATTGAGATTTGACACAGCACAGTCCCATTAGTAAGGGGCCATGGAGTTTTAAATGTTGTTTGCATTAGGCTTGCTTTTTAAGTCTGCTTTGTTGAGCTGCCTAGGTAACAGAAGATAGGCCAGGACCTGAACCACCCCTGGCAGAAAAGGAACTGCACATCCAAGCTCCATGGCAGGCCCTTAACCCTGTAACTCGGTGCAAAGAAACCCTGAGTTCCCTCTCAGTACTGGCTGGTTGTGAGCATATGGTTGGATAGAGTATCTCTGGGAGCAGGGCCCTGTCATCCTTTGGAGATGCCTACCCTGAAAACAGTGGTACTGAGCCCTGTGAAGGGACACAGAGGGCAGACTGAGCTGAGTTGTGAAGTGCTCCCAGAGCACTTGGCCAACATGGCATTTACTGCCCTGAGGGTGGGCACTGGTGCAGGAGCCTGTGTGCTGGCAGCTGCAGTGCCAGCACCAGTCCTGCCACAGAGGCAACAGCTAAAACTTCAGACTAGTAGTGGTGGGTTTATTCCTGCAAGGAGGTTAAAACTCTACCAGACAGGTAAACAATAGCCTCAAAGAACATGATCTACAAGAAGCGGGAGCCATTCTTTAGCCTTCTCTAAAGGCCCTTTTCTTTGGAAAGCTGGGGTATCGAGTCATTGAAAGAGAGTTTGAGGGCTGCTCTGTAATCTGCAATGCTGGCATGGTTTCCTGTGCCTGTAGCAGAGGCTAAAAAAGGAGGTGAATATATTCATTACTATGAACTGCACAGAGGAACCATCAGAATGGGTATGCTAAAAAAAGGGATGGAACCTTTGGTTATGAACAGACCTAAAAGAATTGAATACATGTGTACAGAGAGATCGTTTTCCACTACCTACAAGAGGAAAAATCTCTGGGGAAGTGGTGATGCCAAATATTTTCTTACGCTTCATGTGTCAGCAGGGTCTGGCAGAATCCCTTAAAAAAACAGAGCACGCATTTTGTGCAGATTGAGAATCATAATTCTAGTGATTTAAATTGTTTCACCAAACTAGAGATATTTCTCCAAAAATACAGCAGATGTTTGATGATGTACCAAGTTTTCAGCATTTACACAGATCAGATGATGTTAAGATCAGCAGAAAAAAACTAACAGAATAACACAGTAAAAGTCTTCAGATTGGTCCTGAAAAAAAACCATAAACTGTGTTAGACAGAAAAAAAGTTAATTTCTCACAACAGCTCTAAAATCTTGACCAAGCTATACAGCAAAGTGACAGAGGAGCTAGACTGGGTGCAGAAGTGATGGGTCACCAGGACTCATTGGAATCAGAGATGTTTGTGTAACCTGGCTGCATGACCTGAGAACACCAAGGCACTGCTGCAAAAATACTGACAGTAGACTTTGACTACAAAGTTTAACGATTCCAGAGACTGAAGGATAAAGGGGATGCAGCCCTGAGGTATCTTAAAACTACACAAGACAGAGCTGTCTCCAAAAAAGAACTAGCCTACCCCTCTTGCAGCTATATGGTCAAAACTGGAGATCACTAATTTCTGTGCATTCAGAGTGAGTGTCAGTGCATTCTGATAAAAAAGAAGGATTTGGCACTTGTCCATGTAAAATGTTTCCTGTCCTCTTTTTTTTTTTTTTTCCTTTGTCTTTTATGAGAACACTGTTTTAGAAAACTGACCATAACCCACTTACTGCAATTGCCAAAATGGCCTGGCAAAGACCCCTCTCCTCATGAATACATGGATTTATTTGCTTCAGTTATAAATTTATGATTTGCAGATTGGGAGGGATTTGGTAGGTTCAAACCTAATCCCTTGAGCATTTGATGAAAAAGCAATGATGCAAAGTCCAGAGCTAGATTTTGTATGTGATGATTTGCTTAAAAATTTTTGCTTGTGATGGTGATAAGACCCAGTGGAAAGTATATGAGCCTGTCACTGAGAATATTCTCAGCCTTGTGGCTGACTTTAAGTGAAGTATGACTACTGTATCCTGGCTAGGAAAAATTATATAACCTCTCTTGATGCTTCTTCGTACTTCCCTGAGGTAATCTTACTACAAGGTAGTACAATAAAACAGGTGGCAGGATATATCAAGGTTATAACTACTACACATCTTGTACTTGCTAAGGTAAACAAGATCTGACAATATAGCAGGAATAAGTGTGAGATGTTTTCAGTAAAATAAGATTTAGCTCTACCACTCTAGTTCTATTAGTCCTAATCAATGAGATAGTAGGAAGTAGTGGCAAAAAAAATTATTACTACTCAAAAGAAAGTGTGGAATTAGGCTCTGGTCTGATTTTAGGTCTATTATATCAATGTATCAAGGTGGAACATATGAAGTCAGTCAACCACTGACATTTTGCTTGACAAAAAAAAAAACCCAAAAAACAACAACAAAAAAATGCAACCTATTTTCATTTTTGCAGTCTTTCAATTCCCTGACATCAAGACGCCATGCTTCTTGAAGAAGACTAAAGAAACAGCCAAGGCACAAAAAACTTAGAATAACATAATTTGCTCCCTGATAACTGTAGCTGTGATATTCCAGTTCCAGAGATGTAAGAACAACTGCCCAGACCTCAGGATTCACTGAGCACAGTTTATGTGATGTTGTTTGTAACTACCTGCAATTGCATATCAGCACAACTTGTCTGAATTTTGTCTTGGAAAATTCGGTGACTTCAGGACTTCTGACACTAACAACTGCCCCTTCCAGTCTGAGGTGCTACAAAGTTCTCATTTTATCATGAACAGCTGGATGAAACCAGATGCATAATAAAGCAAATCCTTCATAGCCAGCCTAAGCACTAGATGTGCAATGATGACAATTCCATTTCAGCCCCGAGGAGGCTGCATTTGAGAATATATGAGAATACTTCCATGGGGAAATAATCAATTTATAAACAAACTTCTTATGCACTTTGAGATGAAAACACTACACAGAATCAGTTTAATTCACTCTACTTATGTGACAAACTCATGTTATTCATGTTATTGTTTTCCTGGTTTTGCTACGCCAATCACACTGCAATTCCAAATGTCATCACTCTGTGCCAGAACAGCAGTCTGACACGTTAAAAAAAAAACTTGCAAAATAAAAAAAAAAACTTGTGATGGAAAGTGCTCCCATGTGTGCAGCCTGCTCATGCTCAGAAAGTGTTCATGTTCCATTTCTCACTGCCTAGTTAACAAGTGGTGTGAGTATGGTTTTGAATTTTGGGTGTACTTTACCCATTCCTAGCCTGTCCTAGGCACTGGGTTCCCTAGCATGACAGTTGCCTCACATTCAGGCTCCCGGCTGCCTTCATTTTCTGCTCTGATGCACTCCTGGCTCTGGAAAATCTCACCTCATCAGCAGAAACAACCAAACTGTATCTCAAGAGTTTCAAATTATGAGACAGTTTGGAGATTTTCTCTTCCCTTTTGTTGAATCCTACAAAAACAACTAAAAGGAATGTGTTACCTAGGAGATCAAAAGGACTGGACTGTCTTTGACCTGGGGAGTATTACTGAAACTACATGTTAGATGAGGTCTAAATTAGGCATCTGCTAACTGCATGATGTAGCTTCACCCAAAATATAATTGTTGTTACACGCAGGCCTCCTGTGCCTTTGTTTCTTCACCTGTAACATGCAGACAGAAGCACTCAGCCGTGCAGCAAAGAGTATTTAGAGTTCATTGGCATTCCTGAAGACTTTGGAGATTCTTAGATAAACAGTGCAGTATGAACAGAAACCAGGTGATACTGTATCTTTCTCTTGGTGACACTCCCCTGCTGTTGGTATTGTGCTCGCACATTCCTGAGTTAAGCTTGCTTGAGGGATTTGATTTCACTTCAGCTTAAAATCTTTGTTTCCTCAATCAGAGAGGGTGCTGGAATACACGGTAAAGCACAGCAAATCTCTCACGTCCAGAAACTTCACTCTCAAGGCCCCTGCTAACCACTTCCACCTGACCTTCCCCACCTTTTTTAATATACTCAGCCAAGGACAGTGAGAACAATTTCATACATGCATGTTTTGCACACCCTGCAACCCTGTGCATTTTGAAGGTCAGACAGAGCATTCTCTGCCACAGCAAACAATTTTTGTGTAGATGAGAAGCTTTGCTTTATAAAAAGACCCTGTTACTATATGCCCATGTGTTTGCAGATTTACATGAAAAAGCAGAATTTCTGAGCTCTTGATAGCTAGGTATAGTCCCAAGCCTGGATACATATTTTGCTTTAGGAACTGAGCTCTATGTCTACATGCCTTCAAGAGGCCTTGTAAGTACATCATCTTTGCTCTCCCATCTCTGAAACTGGGATTATAATACTCTCCCATAATAGAGGGGTTTAGAAATGTTCATTTCTAGAAGTTTTAACAAATGTTAAATATCAGTTGTTTTGATCCTCTTCCATTACAAAGAAGCCCTGCAATTCTTCCATCCTCTCCAGTTCAAAAGATTGTCCTCTCCTGCAGCCTTTATATTATTTAATTGAATTGTACAGGGTAGTTGCATGAGCCAACCTCTTTTACATAACTCCTTTTTGTTGTTACAGAGTGGAGGAAGACGGGCATTTAGACAGTAAGTAACTATTTTGTGAGTAATAGTGAGGGACATGCTGACAAAAGGTTTCCATAAATAACTCTTTCCCCTCTGTGCTCTAGGAGCAGCTTTGTCTGTGACAGCTCCTCTTTGACAGTGTGTCTAGCACAGAACAACTCACAATCAAAAAGTATCAGCAGGTGTGAAAAGAACACCCACACAAGTGTCAGGTCCTCAAGCATAATCCCTGGAGCTGTTGGATTTCCCACTTTGCAGCAATGATTCAGCTTGGTGATGGCATTGTGAATGGCTCAGGAGAAGAATGACAGTAATATCAGTATTTGTAACAACAGCTTATTAATGATGACATTAATGAGCATTTGCATTAAGGTGGCATGTTTCAGGTCTAGTTGGTGGTTTTCCATAAGGATCCCTGTGCTAGAGCACCTCCTGCACAGGGCACAGAACTTGAGGCTGGAGGATGGGGATATCCCTTACGGAGTGGGGACTCACAATGAGGGCAATGTACATCAGGCAGTGCCCAGGAGCTGAGGGCAGCTGGGGAGCCCCACTGGCTGCTGTAGCAAGAACAGGGGTCTGACTTTGGCATGGGCTTGTCCTGCCAGCCCTGTCCCTCATCTGTCCTCTTGAAAGTTATGCTCAGCCCACGCATTACAGCTACTCGGAGAGACAGCGGTTCCCTTCAACGCATGCATATAGCTGATGGAACTGAATTGTTGCAGCAGTTTGGAAAAGGGAAAATGTATAATGCCAGGCTGGATAAAACATTAAGACACTGTTGGCTTGATGTGGGCAGAAGTCCTGCCAGATGAAGCATTTGCACCTGGAAATCCATGAGGCAGAAGACTGGTGCAGGAGCATTTGTGCTGCCCTCAGTGAGGCAGCAGCTCACTCACACGTACTCAGACTCCCAGGAGGCCAGGGCTCAGGGCTTCTCAAGGGGGTCAGTTTTTTATATAGTAAAGCAAACAGTTGAGCTAATCAAGAATTTTTTTCTTTTCTTTTCTGAGGCTCTTGGCATCCAGCCTTGTTACTTGCAATCTTTAATTTGTACTGTGGCTTCCTTTTCCCTGCTGCCTTCTCACTCAGTCCCATTTTCCCACACACTTATTTCCTAACTCTACCTCTACTGAGGCCTTCATTTAGTTTGGACCCAAATTTATCTCAATCCTACACAAAGCTGATGTTACCTCATCATTTATTCCTGCAAATGACTGTCATCAGAAATTCATAAGCCTGAAAGGTTTATAAAAAAAAAAAAAAAAAAAGCCATTTTCTGTGTTGTTACTTATAAAGTAACTTTATTCATACGCATTGATAGAAATAGATTGTGGATCAATTTAGACCTTCTTTTGGTTATACAGCTGCCTGAGTCTTAAAATTGGGGTTTGTAAAGGATCTGTGCATGTCCGTGCCAGGGGTGGGCTGAAATTTACACATATTACTCACAAACTGGCCATGAAAAAGCCTCTTATCATAGAGCTTTCACTATAAGGGAGCAGATTCTGATTAAACAGAGCCACATTTTGGCAGATTCTCTATCCCTCTTCCATAATACTATGAAAAGAATGAGAGATAAAGGCATTTTTTCTGTTTAGCACAGCAACACGGTCCAGAACACATTGTGTAGAGAAACCGATGAAGGTGACATCAGTGCAAATAAATATCTCAAGTAAAACCATAGCAAAATTCCAGTAAAAATATACAGCCATCTAGTTCTCAATTGTCAACATGGCAGAGGTTAGCCTGCTCAACAGCTCATGAGAGATGTAGAAACATGAGCAAGAAGTGGCCCACCTGATCACTAGGTTCTACCTCATGAAATCTCCTTTAGATGGTCTTTTCTGAAAAGCTGCAGAGAACCCAAAGTGTTCCTTCAGTCTGCACACACTCCAGGAGCTGCAAAAGAGCATCATGTTGTAACAAATGCACAGCCTCTACCACACATTTAGATCCAGCTGATCTCGTATCATTTGAGGTAAATACTTCTCCTCCTTCCCTGTGGTCATTTTCAAACCCATTTCTATAGAACTCCTCTGCCTCTGAATGGAGCCCAAGTTGGCAGGACACTACTTTCCAAGTCATGACGCAAGCTGCAAACAGCTAACAAAGCCTGAAGCACATTCTCCTATTTTCACTGGTCCTCACAGCCACTTCCAAGCGAGCACAGAAGGGTTTTTAATGAATTGCAGTGAAGAAGAGGCTAAAAGCACTGTGAGACACTGAGCTAGCAGGCAGTGGATGGGCCGTGTGTCCATCCTCTGCGAGGCGGTGGATCACAGGCCAGGGCCAGCAGACAGGACACAACAGGCATCATTACTCATTGGCATCTCTCACAAAGAAGTCCCCTAGGCTGAGCAGAGCCACACATTAGAAAGCAGATGCTGCCAAGTTGTGCACTGTGCACAGTCCGCGAAGCAGTTTGTTCAGTGTTTCTCATTAATTTCAGAATTCACTACTGAAGAAAACTCTTTATAAGGTGGGACATGTTTTAAAAGAACAGTTGGTGCAGATTCAACTTGCATAAAGCTGCACAGCTCTATTAAATACCAAGGGGTGTTGCTGATTTATACCAGCTGAGAAGTTGGCCAATATCCTTTTGAAGCCATCAACTCTCCCATTGGTAATTGCCAGTAGAAACACTGGGAAATACAAGAAGAAATGAAAAATAGAGCACATTTATGTGAAAAACCTTCGATGCAAAACAAATGTCTGCTTGCTGCACAAAAGCTGAAATAATACAGTTGTTATTGGAACTGTGCTACAATAAAACAAGCTGGATGAGTCAACCAGCAGTGCATCTAATCTCCACTGGCTGCCTTTCTGGTCCCCAAGCTCCCCATCTATTTTTATCTCTGCTTTCTTCAATACGATGTTTGGTTTACAAGCAATAAATCTACAGCTCTTGGGTCCCCTGTGTGCACTCTTTTCGGCAGGCCACTCAGCATTTAGGATTTTACCCAGACCATTTCAGTTGTAAGACCACAGAACATGGAGGCTATGATTCAGATTCAAAAGACACCGTGGCCCAGAAAGCACAGCAGAGGCATGGGGCATCACAAAGTTTTCTGCACTGAAGGAAGTGGGCACCACGCAGGGCCATCTGAGAAGCTTTGGGATGCACTTGCTCCCAGACTTGATAAAACACACAGATTGGAGCAGTGCTTTATTCAAGCTCCATGCTGCAGCATTGGGCACATACAGAGCACACGGTGTACTCAGTGCAACAGCTAGGGGCACAGCTAACACTAAAATGGCACTGGTAATCAGTGTTTGTTGCTGTGCCTATACAAAGAAAATGTCATTCCCTCCTTTTCCACGGGTGGGTGAAATTTTCAGTGAAGCCATTTGCACCTGGTCTACCTTAGGAGCCATTACAGAGTGTAATGTTTGGAAGCTGAGAAAAGGATAACCCTGACTTCAGAATCACTGGGCAGGTGATGGGAACCGTGTTTGTGAAGTGAGACTACTGGTTTTTGTTGGCTGGGTGTGGTAGCCCTTCCTTGAGAAAAGTGTAGGTGAAATCCTGGAATCACAATACTCCTGCTTCATTTTTCTCTGGCAGCCAAATTATGATCCTAGAAACAGAGCAATTATTTTTCTAATTTTTCTCTCTTCTCTTTAATGGTTTCATTACAAAGTCATACAGCTAGTCACCTTGAGCTCATACATGCTGAGAAACATCTGTTAATTGAATATTAAGATAGCAAGAGTGTTATAATGGATAGAAACTACTGGGATACGATGTGGCCCAAAGCCTTTCCTTTCATTCCAAGAGTACGTGCTTCAGGGAGCAAGGGAGAAGAGTATATGAATTTAATTTCAGACATTCACATTTTAGGTGGCCCCGAGGGACGTACCCATTTCCTATATAAGGTTTGGTCTGTTTGCAATTAAGCTCTCTTCTTTGCATATTTCCGGAGAGATTAAAAATAGCAATATCAGCTTATTTTTTGACTTCTGGAGATAAACAAAGCCATTGCTTCTAGGGCTTTTAAAGCACTGATCAGACTCATAGATCATAGGCCAAATTTGTCTGTGAATTTTTTATCCTGGATAAACTAGCAATTCCAAAGATAAGAAAAAAGGTAGGAGCACATTTCCAGAACTGGAGACCTTTGAAAACAACTTAACTTTTGCAGTCCTAATTTTTAAACAAAGCTTAATGTTGATAAAGAGTTAAGTTGAATACTCTTTTTACAGAAACCTCAAGACCAGTTCAAACCTCTCCCACCATTCTCACAACCAATGTATCAATTCCAGAGCTGAGAGGTTTGCTGAGCTCCGATTACAGTTTTCCTCCTATTCTTTTTCTGTTGGGATTAGCATCATCAATCCATTTAATCCAAAACGTAAAGCTGTTTTTTGTGATGCAGTCATCCATTCTCAAGAACCTTTACAGAAACAACTCATTTATAATGGTGCCTAAATTGCTATCAGATGGGATTGATTCCCATACATCCCTAACAGCCTGAGGTTGGACACATGATAGTGATCTGCAACTGATAATTTCTTCCCTGCTGTTTAGGTTTTTCATTTGCAGAAATCACCTGGAACGGGCACCATTTTCCAAAGAAGTGCCTGACCACCATGTTGTGAATTTAAGTCTCCTGGCAGTGCTTTTGTGTTTTTGTTTATCTTTTGCAGACTGCTTAGAAGTCAGTGGATACTGATGGAACCATGAACAATGGGATTAAAATCACTGATATAGTGGTTTTAACATTAGTTATTCACACTCTTGTGTGCTGACAACAAAACAAGGATTCAATCAAATGCAACCAAAATTATTTGTTAGCTTTCCTAAAGGCCAGGAAACACTTAGGACAACATTCAACTCAGTAGTGGAAATAACTTCCACTATCTTTCTAGGAATTATGTTAATTTCTTCTTGATTTTAATTTTACTACCAGACTGAATTAAAGACTCAGATCAGCATTGAATTCTTAATCTTGAAAATTCAATCATACCATGCATGCACCTAATAACTATAATTTCTAATTCTGGTTGTGTTTGAGCTTCCTTATCCAAATAATCTGATTACTTCCCTACAATCAAATCTTTAGCGACTTTTAGTGCTTACATTGTGAACACACAAGGGTAAAAACCAGTGAGAAAGTCTGTGATTCTGCAACAGTATAATCTGACCTAAACTGTGGCTGCATCAACGCTGCCTCCTGATCACAGACCTTCAGCTCCTTTCTTGTGCTCCACTGGGGCTCATCAAACCTTACAAAAAATTGGTCATGGGGATGGTGAAAACTTACTTTTTTGCAATGTTAACTTTTGTCCAGCTTAGCTCCCTGAACTATGCTATTCAAGGGTCAGACACAAATGATTGCTTGTATTGAGGAAACACTGGAGCATGCCTGGGCAACAGCAGCCCTGATTTAGGTTAGCTGGAATGGATGTGGAATTGTACTTTAACTATTTTGTGGGCAGGGTTGTTAAAAACATATGGGGTGACTTACAAAAAGCTGTTTCCAGCAGTTCATTAAAGATTTGATTTCCAAAGCAGGACTTCCAGACCAGTAGTCAGTACAAGCCATTGTGAAATTCAGGGGATCTTTTTAGAGCATCAGGTAAGGGTTTGACCAATGAAAGACTTGACAGTCTGACAGGGTAAATTGCATGGAGATTCTGCTGGATATTTAGAAACAAAGACTAGGCACCAATAGCTTCAGGAGAGTGTGTGGAATGGGTACCAGCTTGACAGAGCACAAGGACTGGACAAACAAGTATACTGCAACCTGGGACCAGGGTACATGAGTAGCAAAGCTGAGAACTCCAGATTGTAAGAGCAAGACTAGCTAAGTCCGAGACAAACTGGTAGAACTACATTGTGGATGCTGCACAGAAACTGTCCATGCAATGTGTGGCTCTTACGTGCCCTCTAGGCCCTCATTTTCCAAGTGCTGCATTGCCCCAGCAAAAATGAAGAATGATATTGAAACTGATGATTCAGGAGGGAGAAAAGATTTCAGCACCACAATAGCCACATGAACAAGGAACACATTTACTGTTGAGTAGTCATACTTTGGAAAAATCCACATGGCCATTACAAGAGGGAAGGAAATAGACATAGTTAAGCAAGATACTAGTGGCCCACACCACCAGGCTGCACTTTGTTCCTCTGCTGTGCAGTGGCACAGGAAAGACTGGTGGCCTGTTCCATGCCTCCTGTGATGGCAGAAAGGTTTTCCCTACCACACTTGAGTTCTAGGGCTCTACAAGGAGCAGTAATCAATACCATAATCCAAAGCGGCCTTGAAGAAGTCAACAGGACTATTCACAAGAACTGATTATAAGAGCTCATGTTGCAAAATGAGCCCCTTATTTTGGTAAAGGGAAGCACAGTAATAAGTCCTATTGTTCTAGCAACACAGACACTATTCCTGATGACCTAATACAGGTTCTGCTGTGTGACAAGAGTCAGAAATAGACCTTACAAAATAATACGGACTTTCATGAAAGCAGGACAAAATGTGTAAAGTTTTAAAAAAATATTCTTCAAAATAAAAGTGCTCTTGATCCACTTTGGCTTCCAGCAATGTTAAGGACATAAGATCTTTCTGGTACCATGGCCTGTAAAGAGTCAAATTCCTGAGCTCCTAAATGTGCTCCTGCATATTTCCAGGACATTTGTTAGGGAAAAAAAAATCCCAAACAACAGAATAACCTTCTGTCCATCAAGCAAGATTTCACAACATTTACAGTACCAGGCACAGAGAACTCTGCCTCTCTGGCCCACAGCCACACCGCAGGTGGCGAACTTTCTAGCTCTCACAAACTAATTAGGCTCAGGTCAGGTATGCGACTGAGAGAACTCCAGGGAGAGTGGAGGGTGAAGCAGGAAGCAGTGCTGATGATTCAACCAGGGATCATCTTCAGAACAATTTTAAAGTTGCTTCTTCAGAAAGGAAAGTGATTTTATTTCTAGGAGTACAGAAAGGGAAAACTTTCTGGTACAAAAATGAAAGTGAGGACTTTTTTTAAAGTAAAGAAGCAATGGATTCATTAGTCAAAATTCTTTATGGTGACAGTTTATGGTGTCTAACAGTGGAGTGAGACAGGTGACAAGAAGGCAAAACCACTTTCAGTTGCTATTATCAGCTCTCAAGATGATCTTTCTTTCTAGTAAGAAACTAGAGCTGCAAGGGAAATAATTTTGAAATTCCAGCAAAGCTTTCTGCACACATAAAGACAGCACAGGAGTGACTCCAATGTCTGCACATGCAATCAGTGGAATGAGAAAGAGTCACTGCTGGGTCTTGTATCAGATGCTGCAAAGCTTTTGTAGTAGACATAACCTAGGGCTGTGCAGGGCTGCTTTGTGCCATTCTACACTATGAGGAGTGGCTGACATTTAACACTTTCTCCCAAAGCCATAAAATTACAAACTAAGGTTCACAGCAGCTACAAGCAATATGAGTACTGTTCCATCAAACCCTGCATCTGGCTCCTCAAAAAGGCTGCTGCCAAGTTAAAGTAGTTCAATGCCAAAGTACTCTCATATTCTCTATTTCTTAACATCTTCAAAACACAACTTTGTGGGAATTCCCTAGGTCAAGTATAGGGCATTATGTTTAAGGCAGTGACCAGAGAAGAGTCTGTGGTCAGTGTCACACAGGTCATCCTTGGTTCTGTAGTGGGTCTTTTCAATAATGTAATTCTGCCATCAGTAGATGCAAAAAACATCCAAGTGAACAACCTTCTATCTGGATAGTGCTTATCAGGTTTCAGGTCCAGCTTTTAGTTGCCTGTGCCTGTTTGCTACGTGACACGTAGTGGTAATGACTGGTGAAAGCAGCAACAAAAGCAACATGGTGGAGCTGTGGTGGTGAGAGATGGATGTGAACTTCAGAGGATCAGGTATGTCTTATTCCACCTGTGGATCTTTCAGATATGTCAGTATAAGCATGGAGGATTTCCTACTGTGTTTGCATTGAGCATCAGAAAAAACCTTTTCACTGCAGTACAGTGCTGGAATGGGTTACTCAGAGAAGTTGTGCAATCCCCATCCTTGCATGGTTTCATGACTTGGCTAGACAAAATCACAGCTGACCTGTTAAGTGCTGGCAACAGTTCTGCTTTTATCAGGATGTTGGAATAGAGACCTCCAGAGGTCCCTCCTTAACCTACATTTCTATGATGCTATGTCTCTTGGATCCCAGAGCTGAGCTGACCATGTTTTGAAAGGACCTTGTAGGGTGAGAGGCCATGGCTGGTACCATCTACCAAGCTGGAATGGTTGGAATGGTTTATGTGAAGCAAACTAAGTGTCTGAGTGGAGGCCTCCCACACCTACATGTAAAATCTCCTTTTGAACAGAGACTGAATGGCAGAGATATTGTGAAATACTGCTTATGAGGTGGCAGTAATTATGGAATGGTGATGCTGCTCAATTTCCTTATGCAACCAAGGCTTCAGCCAAGAAAAGGTGTTCGTCTCCTGCAGCATTCTTATTCTTCTGTAGCAGTGGTAATTGAGAGAGCAATTGAGTTAGTGTTTGTTCACTGCCATGCTGAGGTGTTGTTCAAAGAGGGTAGGTTTATGGCTGAATTACAGGCTGGCATATACCTCAACGTTTTGTTTCCTGCTTTCAAGACAATTATATTTAGCTGCTTCTGACACTAAAGGGACCAGAAGAGTCTGTGCTCTTCCACTACACAGATCCCAGACTGGACCGGCTGCAGGAACATGCTGGAGTCAGGGAAAAGCTGATAATTCAGTGGGGACATTTCTATACAGGCTGGTAGACACAGTAGAAATGTGCACAGAACAGACAAAATCCTTTCCACAAAAACACCATTTGCACTGTTCTGCCACACTTCATTCATCCATAGTTCATGGCTGGTTTGTTCCTGGCACACGTATTTCTTTCCTCCAGTTCAGAGCCAGCTTGCCCACTGCTACAATACCCTTATCTCTTTAATCCCTCTCATAATCTCTACATTCCCTGCTTTTTGCACAGAAATGAAAGAACCCAAGAAGTGCATGTAGTGGTTGGACATAGGGAGAACCAGGAGTATGCTGGCCCCAGGTGAGAACTTCTACATTAGCAAACACAAGCTGAGATGTCTCTGAACAAATCATGTTCTCTAAAAACTGCCAAGAGAACAGCTGAACTCACAGTGAACTAATGGAGCTTGAGCTAAGAATCACAGTGTATCACCTGGAGCTACCAATGGGCTAAAGAAATTCTTTTCCTTGAAAAAAGCCCTAACCACAGTTTATGTCAGTGTGACATGTACTGATGTGGTCTTCCAAATGACTACAAATACATTTCAGAGATTATTTTCTCTTGTATATTAGCTTGAACAAATACTGAGCAGCTGAGAAAGAGTCTGAATCTTAGCATGACACCTTATGTAGGCACAGAAAAATATTTAAAGAATGAGATAATTTTGAAAAACACTGCGATGTTTTTAACAGGGGCTGTTTCTCAGAAACTTTGGCTGATACAATCCTAACACCAGGACTACCAGTGAGTTCTGGGACCTCCATGAAATGTGAGCCAACTTTATCACCCTTTAAGCTGGAAGGATGCTTGAGAGTATTTAGAGCAGTAGATCTTGGGATCTGCTATACACAATAATTATATTTATCTCCAATACGTTTGATAGTCATAAATATATTAATCTAAATTTTCTCCACAGAAAACCCTAAATATATTTAAGAGATCTAAACAATGAAACTATGATGGCAGTTAAATCATAGCTACACAAAACAGCAGGATGTATGCTCAAAAGGCCTCTTCATGTCAAGTCAACAGAGAGCAAAAGCTTCTTGCACCCTAGAAATACAAATAATGATCTTTATCTACTTCCTAATAATGACATAGGGATAAACTCTGTCCACTCTTGCATATATATGTGTAAGAAATCTCCTCTCCATACAGCTCCTACAGCAAGGGACTAGCTTCAGTTACAGTCTTTTGCACCCCTGTTCTGCTTCCTCCAAAATTGTCCATTCCATATTAATGCCTGCCTGCCAAATCACATTAATTCCATAGTTGTATCCCTGTCATAAGCCATTAGTTCCACAGTCTTACTACACATAATACATACATTCCACATTCTTTTCCTTAATATGCAAATCTTTCCAACCATGGTCTCCTTTGTTTTGGTGCCTCTCCCACCAGAGAATATGCAGGAGGGCTCACAAACTGATCCTTTGGGATATACTCAAACATAACCAATATGTTCTTTGTGATTCATATGCAACAAGAGGAGAGGTTTTGTGGTTCCCTCCCAAGCCTTCAATTGCTTAAATATTGCCCAGATTCCTGATGCCTTTCATCTGCACCAGGTGGTTTACACTGGTCATTTTGAATTTCCTTCCAAGGCTGATATTTACAGTAGGACACTTTTCCAATGGCTCTAAGTAGTATTTTGAGACAACAGTGAGGCTTAGGTAACAGCCACATTACTGTCACCATCTCCTGCTGTCAGAATCTCATCATGACCTTACAGGACTCATGGCTGTGCTTTGCATTCAATCAGTTAGAAATACTTGTTTTAGGAATAGTATCTCCTCGTTTTCCTGTCAGTTGTCAGTCCTAACAAATCTTGCCTTTATTTTGTCCAAATTCATTCCCCTCATAATCTGCAGCAGGAACCTACTAAACAGTCATCTGAACATTTTAATTGGTCAAAAATACAGCAGAATAGACAAAGTGACATTGTACTCTGACAAAACTCAGGATGTTTCACTTGCTTCGGCAAATTCTCTTACTTGATAAGGTTGTGGTACTCAAGACCTACACTCTGTTTCATTGACACAGCTGTAGTCAATAGACACTTGGAGCTGGCAAAGTCCATGATAAAACTCTGAAGTTCTGGACACTACTAACAGCACAATTTAAGCCCTGGGGTGTGAAGCCAGATTTCGCCATTCATTTGGTATAGTGTACAACACAATTCTTCCCACAATTTTTCCTATTCTCCCAATTGCAATGGCTGGCACCATCTCTCTCTGAGCAGGGAGATGGCTGAGGAACAGCTGAGAACTTGGTCTTACCAGCCAGGTTTATAATTATTCTTAATTTGCACACATGCTATGGTGACGTGTGCATTACATATGCTTAGACTGCATGGCTGAATGCTCATGTTATATCAAGCTGTGGATGATTTTATAGCTGGCTTTGCTCCTTGAGCAGTGGGAGCAGCTCGTGTGCATTTCTGAAAGGCAAACTACAGCCCAGAGGCTGTAGCTGTAATTCTCCAGCCCGATCTTTCCCATCCCAACTACCGTGACTCCCTTATGCCCCGACATTCTTTGCTGCTTTGTTTATGCTGTAGAAAACATCTGTGAGGGTATACGGCCAAGGTGAAAGATTTTGGCAGCTATTTTTCATAGCTCAGCTTAAAGGGAAAATATGAAGACTGCCCCTCTTTCTCAGAGGAGGAAGGGTGGGGTTGAAAAATGAGATCCGACTGCAGCCAGTCCAAATAGCAGACTTGCTGTCCCACTAGCCCCTTTAAAGGAAAAGGGAATTGTTTTTTCAGTAGAATGAACTATGCTGCAGAAGAGGAAAGGTTTAAAAGAAATAAACTGGATTAACTTTTAGAGTAACCATTTAGATGAATGTATTACGAAAACCTTCAAAATGTTGAGATGTGTTAGGCTAAGCATATTATTTCCAGAAAACGCATAAATCATGCTGCAGATGTCGTTTAAAACCAGGCTGACATAACAATAAAAATCTGTAGCAGAGAACACCCCCACACTACTAGGAGATGGACTCAATTACACTACAGGTCTTTTTCAATGTTTAACTTCTATGACTCCTTATAGAATTGGGGCCCTGTAAGGGGAAGCAGAAAAAATGTTGGCTTATTACCTTTGTTGATTAACAGATCAACTTTCTCAAGCATTGAAGTACTTTATAGGCCTACGAAGTATAGACTGTAGGTAGAGAATTGCAGATTTCCCTGACAAGGTGTAGTTTACTGCTGACATTCTGCAGTGGAGCAGAGATGACAGCACATGCCAATTGCATTTATCAGGTTGGCTTTGGAAGATCAGGAAGGAGAGATGAAAATTCCTGCTAGGAAGTGAAGGACTTGCAGGATGACAAGGAGATTACGGATTTGTTTTAAGGACCTGTAAACAGGCAGGCACCACTTCATTCCTCCCTGAATTACAGCCACTTCTAGGTGAAACAGCAAAACCAATTACAAAACAACAGGGACACTTAGGATAGGAGGTGAGGAATGGTGTGTTATTGCTTAAGAGGAAATTGGAACAAAAAGTCAGGAATCACTCAGAAGCACTGTGCTGCAATGATAAACAAAAAGGTCCACCTGGAACTTAAGCCCTGCTCTGTGTGCGGTCACACTCAGGACATTCCCCTCTCTTGCCATGAAGTCGGTCACTGCTTACAGATGAGGAAGCTCAGCTACTGCCAGATACATCCACTGGGATGCAGCAGCTACATGACCTCCAGGATAGAGACAAAGCTACCTCAGAGCTTGGAGCAGAAAGATGACTGAGTACTTGGGATCCATCTATGATCTGTCAAGAGCAGTAGCACAGCTGACCAGTGAGAGAGGGCACTGCTAGTGGGGGCATGCAGCCACGCAAGCAACTACTGCCTCCTCCACCCACCTCTCCTTCTGTCTGCCCTTCATCCAGATCTACACAGGCTCCAAATTAATTTTGCAACCTGGAATGCTGTTAACACAATCAAATTATGAGAGAAAAGCTCATCTTGAGAGAAGGCAAAAATCAGCTCCTTTCTCTGTCTCACAGCTGTCCCCTCCTCTTCACCATGTGTTCCTGAAACCTGGGGCTGTTCCAAGCACTAAACGCACTGGAAAGCATATCCTTGGGCCAGCTGTGATCTGATCATGGCACACTGGCTGCGGGTGAATCAGAAACCAACTGATAGGCCCAGGAACAATGTGGTCCCTTGTTAGGCTCCGAGAACAGCCATCGCCTTCAGCCTCTCCCACCCTTCCCCAGCCAGCCTTCAGCAGAGCGGGATGCCAGGACAGCCTGTGTAACATGTCCTGTATGATCCTTTCCCACCAACTCTGTGCTGAACTGCAGCTATTTTCTGGTTTGAATGACATGCTCCTTGTGTTGTGAGAGACTCTGGGTGGGGACTGTTGCAGCTTCTTTGGAAGTGGGTGCACAGCAAGTGACAGGCAGATACTAATATTTATGTGCAAGCTGCCACGGGGCAGCCCCAGCAGCAGCACCTGGGACCATGGTTCCTCTGGAATCCCAAGGGCTGGAAACCTCCAGGGAAGCTGCTTCTCATCGGCCTCATAGAGCACTCACTGGATTGAACAGATCCCAGGAACCAGATTTTATCTGGCCTTACAACTTTGCCGATGTTTTGTAGGCTTTGTATGTTTATGACATTAAGTAAGCATTATGGAAATGAAGCAATGGCACAAAGCCAGAGCCCTCTGTTTTTCCCAGCCCTTCTCACAGCTAGGCTGCTGCAATTCTCAGGAGCAGATGCTACAGGAAGAGTGTGAGTGGTGGGACAGGGCTCAGTCTTCTCCAAGGCAATAATCTGAGGGGGAACAGAGTGCTGTCTGGAGGGAGAATAAGCCATGGTCAACACAGATTAGAGGTAGCTGACAAAAGATTGCAGAGAAATTTAACCCTGGTGCATTACCAAGTCTCACATCTAATAGTTCTTTGCATTTGTACTGAATTATTGTGCCAAAGCACCAATCAGGATTGCCTAGTGTTTGGCAGTACAGCCCTATCTCCAGGGTAAATATGCTTTGCCAATCAATTCCCACTGCACTTTTGATTAGACACAATAATTTCCTTGCTTCCTGCCCTAAACACTTACCATGTTGTACCACAGCTGCATTTCAATAGTGCAAAAAGGATCCAAATACATTGGTTCTAGCAAATTTCAGTGTAAATATGGACCTGAAATCGGCATCCTTCATCTTAAAAAATACTGTATTGCTGCAAGACATTACTAATGGTTGATAAATGAGAACTACATATTTTTTCTGTGTCTTTTGTTAGTCCAAACTGCTTTATAAGCTAGGAATACTACATATCCTATATGGGAACTACGTACCATTACCATAACAGCCACTCGCCTGGTAGGAAGCTCTTATGAGCACACCAGCACCAGCTCACAAAAGAAATGGAGCAGAAAGTTAATTTTCCTGAAAATTAGTGTTGACTTGGATAGCTGTAATAAGTTTCTAATCACATCCAAACTGATTCTGCAGCTGTGGCTCAAATTTGTATATTCTTTCCCACTCTACTGACTTCTGCTGTGGAACTGCCTTTTGGGCCAAAACACCCCTGAATCTGGTCTTGATATTCCAGTGTACTACAGCTGCACCAGAAGTGAAATCTGCCTGGCTGGATCAGATCTAAATAATTGAAATGCACAGTGAGATGTGTACAGAGATTAAATCTTTTATGAAATATGTAAGTCAGCAAGAATCATAACACAACAATGAATATGGGGTACAGCAACTGAGTATAAAGCCAGCAAAATTCTAACATGAGTAAATTTTACTAAACCTTAATCTGCATTCTACAAAGAAAACTATCAGGATTTTCTTGATACATTGAGCTCAATAAATTTGCTTTGAATAGCTGTCTGTGAGTGTGACAGAGAGAGAATTAGTCTGGAATGCCATAAGGATGTCAGCCAAGCTCCCAGCATCTGGAAAGCAGAAAGCAGAACTATATTTAGTGCACAATGACTTGCAATAATTTGGGGAGGGAGTGGAGAGGAACAAAAAAGAACAAGGGAAAAGAACAAAACTTAAGTTGGCAATTTTGGACAATTAAATTAATTATAAAGAAAAAAGAACAATGAGGCTGGGAAAAGGATAAATGAAACCCAGGGGTATATGTTATTATAAGAGCTTCTACAAGCAGAAATGTTGTATAGAGTTAGCAGACATATTTATAAACACGCTATAGATAATGCATACTTCAGTATAAATACCACCTCTAAGAATTTCTGGCACAGAACAGTTAGGGCACTGACCTCTGCTGTACATTCATTTCCTTTATGTGGCTGAAATGGCCTAAATATATTCCTTAGTTAGGCATGGGAAACTTTTTCCATATGGTAACTGCATCTGCAAGAGTCCTCCACAGAGTAACTTTACTCGGTTATGAATGTGTTATGAGCTCTTTGCAAAGCATGTAGAGGTGACTGTGTGCTCCCCTACACCTACTTGTGAACAGAACAAGCACCAAGTAAATAGCTAACTTTCACTGCTGCAGTACATTCAAAATAAAAATGGTGTAACACTTTCTAAGTTCCTTATTGCTATAATAAAAACAAAGTACTGAACAGTCATATCTCCTTTCTATCACTTACATAGTTTTTGTTTTATCCTTCACTTGACTTAAACATTCCATACACTAACTCTTCAGTGTCACTCATTTCCTGGCACTTTCTCAGACCTGAGATGCCAGGATTCCAGAGCCTCCGCCTTCAGCACTTTAAAGGAAATCTCAAATAACAACCAACCTCTTAAAACCAAGGCACACATCTCAGGCACAGTGGTGCTGTTTAAAGGATAACTAAGATGAAAGTAAACACTATTACTGACAAAACAGTAAAAACATTATTATATTCACAAATGTCAAAGTATTTTCTGGTGTCCAAACTAATCTAGCTTTCAGCTTCTAGGAAGAAATGTGCTGCCAAAAGATGAGGTGTGGCCAAGAGAGAGATACCAAATGTGTTGAGCAGAAGAGAGAGCAGAAAGTGTTACCTGTGCACAGGCAGCAATTCCCTAAGCTTGATGAAAGACAGCAGAGATCTGAGGCCTGTGAGCTGGGAGAAGCTGGGTATTACCTGCAAAGAGCAGAATATTGCCTTTGAAGCACAGACCAGAGCAGCAGACATTTTGGGAGGAAACAAGGAGTGCTTCTGTGATTTGGCTGCTTTAGCCATCAGTCTGTACTTTACTTGTATTTACAAATAACAGCCAAAAAAGAAGAAAAAATTACTTCTTTCTGAAACAGGCAGTTTGAGAGAAAGTAAAAAACCAGCAGCCATTTTCCATCTGGCTTCAAGATCAGTTAACATCTGTAAGGACCTGTATAGCCTCTTATTTGTAAACTCCAAGTTGTGTGTCTCTCTAAATTAGCTCTCTCATGTGCTTTTGAGGTGTACTCTTGCTGGCTCTCCCTGTATTAGACAGGTGTATTAATTATATGTCCTACTGTGCTGTCCCTAAGGATAAAAGGAGAGACCTTGTTCCTTGTTGTACTAAAGATGGAGTTTCTAGACCAGACTCTGCTAATTAACGTATCAGCATTTGTCATATATGTGCATAAGAACTGGAGCTAGATCAAACCTACCCACAGAAACTGCAGAGCTGTAACTGAGGTACCTATTCTGCAGTCTCACATGCTCTTCACCAGTCATACAGTATACATGCATAATTGAAAACAATGAACAATTTTTCAGTACAGTACAAGGGATGACACCAGCATTGTATCTCTTTTTAGACCCAGAGATATCCAGCAACAGAATGGATGGGGAGTAGGTACCTTTACTACCTCGGAAGCAGAGTGGAAACAGGGCAATATAAGAGATCCACAAAAACAAGGAGACAAAGATGCCAAATAAAAGGAGGCAAGGATTGAGATAACTACACAGAAACAGTAGCAATGCACATAATACCCTCTGCAAGGGCAACGTTAGAAACAATAATGTAAATGATTGTATCAGTCCTTCAGTTGATATAGGAATTGGGGAAGTAAGGGCACTTAACTGCACTATGCAGACACTGGAGCACAGCTCTGTGATGAGATCTGACTTATCCTACTATTTGAGATCACAGTGCCTAATGAAAAAGACAAGAAAGCACTGCTGCTCTCATCAGACATGGCATGGAGCTTTCTTTTCCTCACAGTCCCCTCAAGCAGGGCACTTGCACATGTCCTGTTTTCAAGGAAAAACATATGTTTGAAATATTATAAATGAAAGCTGCTAAAGAAAACTGCTATTACGAATGAGTAGATTTTGATACATGTTTTACATTCTTTGGGGTCTGAGATCCCATTTGAACTAGAAATGCTGTCTGCAAACACCCTGCTGAAGTCAGCAGAAGATGAGGATTTACTGTAATCACTACAGAACTGGGCAGTGAGCTAGGCTCATTCCTGAACAGTTTCCTAAGAGACGTTAACAGCCTCAGCTGGGTGCTCTTTGTAGTTTTGGCAGAGGTCAGCTCTGTCTCTAAGCACAAATCAGAAAAGTAAATCTAGTCTAAACAATTCTCTGTACCGTTCCAGAAGCAATTAAAGGCACTTTGCTTTGTGTATTTCCCCCAGGTGTGAGCAGACACTTCCCACAGACAGTTTGTACAGCAAAAGCTCAAAAAGCATAAACTCTTTGCAGAGGAAAAGGCAAAAAACCTTCCTGCTTACGCATGTAAGTCTGAGCTGGACAAAACAGTGCAGGATTAGCTTATCCAGACACTGCCTATGACCTGTACTTGGAGAAAAGTAATGGTAAAACAATTCCAGTTCAACTCTTCTAACTCCATCAGGCTCCTTATTAGCAAGGTTAATACCAACAGATTAGGTATTCACTTCTCAATTTGGAATTATTTAGCTAGGAATGAAAATGTAATGTGCTCCATTCAACACGTCACCTACACTCATGACAAGGATACTAGCACTTATGAAGCTAAAAACATCACTCATCCATGAGTTATATAAAATCAGCAATGTGAAAAGTGTAGAAACAAGTGAGTACAAAACGATTTCTCACACATTTTAAAATTACTAATTATAAATATTTAGATTATTACATAACACTGTGTTAAAGTGCATTTGGCTGTTTCTTTGTTCATGATCCTCCAAAAATGGAACAGTTACTAACACAGTTACTAATACTAAATACAGTTACTAATTAGTATTCATATAATATTAGGTATACTCACTATACCTAAAAACTCCCACTGGTTTTACTAAAAGCCAGGACCAGCAGTCCTAGGAATTCAACACATTGTCTAGGAATCTCCTGTGTATTATCACTGGCATATTGTTAATTTTTCAAAACAGAAATCTACCTGGATAACTAGCACCATGATAGAAGAGATGAAACATGAGTAGTTCATGGAGTCAATATTTTTACATTTATTATTTTATATTCCTTTTTTAAAAAATCATAATTGACACATTCATGCCTGGTGTACCTCTCCAGCCTTGATGCAGCACAACTCCCTACACTGCTTTTATTCATTGCTGTCGCAGTAAATAAAAGAAACAAACTGATTTAGGGGTAGTTTGATTAGACAAAAACCATCTAAACCCCTCATGTTCCCAGATGTGGCTCACATCACAATTCCGCAGATGTATGATCACAGCTTACACAGCAAAGTGCACAGGCAGAGGAGTAGGCAGGGCAGCAATAACTGTAATGGTAAAGCATGATGGAAATGTAACCTGAAATCCTGGCCTTAGCCTGTGGTTACAAACTTTATCCCTCCTTATATTGACATAGCACCTTCAGAGCAGAACATTCCCTGAAACAAACTCCCAAAGCATGTATTTATAGTATTGACAGTGACTGGCAGAAAACAGGAGTGAGTGGAATGCCCTTACTCTGGCATAGCTGACACCGTCTGCAGGCCAGGAAGCAAACCTGCTTTTGTTAGGGGATGCCAGTAGCATGTGCTGGCACCAGACAGGATTTTGCTGCAGCCTTGCAGATTTCTGCTTCTGGTTTCTGAGCAGTGCCAAACATTGCTTGTCCCAGTCTGCCCTTGAATGGAAAACCTTTTCACCAGTGGCTCATCTACATCCATTGCTAATTTTCACTAGCAGCAGCCAGAGAGTTTCCTAATATGCAGAATGTGCAGATACAAAAAAAAGATATGACTGTACTTTTATACTGCAGAAATAACATATGTTTTTACTGTTATTTGACGTTGCTGATCACTACCAGCCCCAAAGAGTCCAACTTCATGGAGGGGAAGATAACAACTGGCAGCAGAAAGGAGAAACATCTGTTGTCGTACCAAGAGGTTTGCATGAATCACTTCACCTTCTCAGTAAATTCTAGAATAAAATCTATCTCAGTGGTTTTGCATAGGAAGAAGCAAGACACAACTAGGGGTCTGGACTTGGTGAGGCCTTAGAGGAGCCTCCAACTGTAGGTTATATTCAGAGAGCTGAAGATACCAATCTAGAATTTTTTTCCTCTATCTGTGCCCCCTAGAACACCAGGTAACTCCCACCTCCATTGTCAGGCCAGGTGATTTTACCATTTACCATTAGATTACCTTTATTTAGCATGGGAAACTAAGTGCACCCGTTTAATTTTATGCAAACAATCTGCTCTGGGCTGTCTGCAACCTGCTCTGGGCCGTCTGGAAAGGTGTCACCCTGGGTGCTATAAAAGGAATTTTTGGCACATGAATTCAGACAGTATTTAGATTCTATAAAACAATCCATGCTGCAGCCCAAATTCCTCCCTGTGGATTATACCAGTGAAGAAGAGGGTCCCTAGACTTTTATGACAGCATAATGTCAGATTCTGGATCTATGTGGAACTGGCATGCGCTCTGTAATAACAGAAAGTATTCACATGTTTTTACTACAGTAAAAATGGCTTCTCCACTCTGACAGTGGGTTAGAGGAGAAGCTAGGGCACACAAAGACAAGCTATTTGCAGGTATTTGCCCCTGAGGTGCCAAGCTATCATTCATAACATGACTACCCCAAAGTATTAATGCAGCAGAAGAGAAAGCATACCTAGATTTATTTCAAATAGTTTTCTTACATACAACTTCAAGGGCAGGAATGGGCAGCTGTCTGTTCTCATCAATGAAACCCTAAGTGGGAAGAGTTCTTTACTGGGTAGCTGACTGTCCTAAGGCCATTTTATACTTTCACATGGTTTAACAGACCAGAGAATTAGAATTGTTGAGATTTATTCAGCCAACAAATATTAAGTATTTTGGTTTCATTAACAGTATCCTTTTGAAGCTGTGAAAAGTAGTTTATGTATTGATTTCTGTCCAGAATCCCAGCTGAAATGAAAGTCATGAAGGATCATGTTAGCCTTCAGCTGCTATCATAAAATCATTGCAGAACACTGTTTAATTAGCCCGATTTTCAACTGCATTTTAAAACACATCCTGGCCTCACCTCTCTTGACTAAACTTGAGGTGATCCAGCAGTGCTACGTGGGATTACACACTAAAATTATCCATATGTGCAGGCCATACTGAAGGTGCTTTGGTTATGAGATTCAAGACCAAAAGCACAGGCAGGAGCTACAGCTTTGTTGCGAAATGGCAGGAAAAGAGCTGTGAGGACGTTTATAATGTACCGGCGAGTGTTACGGCTGCCTGGAGCTGGCACTCCCAGTGTTTCACTCTTCTGCCCACCAGACATGTCTAAATATCTTGTGTAAACAAGAAACAAAACAATAGGTGACTGTAGTGTGAATTATAAAAGCCTGGCATCCCTGTTGGAACCTGACTGCTGCTCTTAAACTGCCCCAGCTGTGCTTTCACAGTCTAGGATGTCAGCAGAACTCCTCCAGTGAATCAGCCTTGCGCTCCTTCCCGGGCCATCTACAGCACCCTTTTATAGACTATATTGTCAGACTGGGGCAGGTTTCTGAGCCAGAAGTTCAGCACTACTGCCTCTGTACTCCAGAAAGATAGGTTTGCTATTATACTATACCAGCAACAGCAAAAAAGCCCAACAAACCAACCAAGATGAAAATAATACTGCATATGGAATGCACTAAGTTGTCAGTAGTATGGTGTTTTGTTCCTAGCAGGAACAGGTAGAGCAGACATTAGAGAGATCCTGAGGGATTCTCTGGTAGAGCAAAAAGTTTTCCAAATGTAAGATAGACTGTGTGACTCTATGAGCTGACTCAGAGGCAAGGGCCAAATTAGTCCTGGCTGAAACGACATGGATTTCAGGCAGCTCCCTAAAATGAATGTGTCCCTACAATGAGTGCAGTTTTTCTTTCACTACCAGGAGCCCCCATCTGTCTAAATCATTCCAAGCTAATACTGGATTCACTTACTGTGTGTTTTACTTTTTTGAGAAGACGAAAAGAGATACCATGCAACCACCTTAAGTAGTTCTCTTTTGTAACTGCAGTCAGTTCTTCAAATGCTGGTGTGCTGTCCTGTTGCCAACTACAACAGCACTATCCTTCCTTCCCTCTTCTTGTTTCCAGCTACAAAAGAGCAAATCATAAGCCAGGTCTGCTCCAGACTGTGTCTCAGTAGGTATCAGCTACCTGAAAAGGCATGCCCTTCCCTTTGTGTCAGTGCAGTCTTCCCCTGGTTTCTACCCATCTTGGTTTTGGAATAGAAGAGTGAAAACACTCCAGTACTTTTCATCAGGTTCAAATCTACTTAAAAATAGATACAAAAGGAAAAAGAAAATATATATTCTTTGTTGATTTATCTATGAGTACTGGAGAGCAGTTGTATCACTGATGTTTTGGAGAAGGATCAGACACCTTCGTAGTCAAACAGCACCATCCAACATATGGCAGTAGATGAAGGCTGCTTTTTGCCTCTCATATTCACTCTGAATCCTCCTAAATCACCCCTGCCAACACAATCCAATCCTTGAAGATCATTAACAATTGTCTGAAGAGCAAATTCTCACTTATGTAATAGGTTAGGCTGCACCAAACAGCAGGTATGAAAAGTTCCCTGGGGGAAGACACCTGCAGAATCTGTTCCTTGACCTTCAGCTCCACTGCTCCTACAGATGAATGATGTTTGATTCAGCACTGCATTAGCAGTACATATGCAAAGTATGTCTCAGGAACAAAACATCAGCTCTTCTGAAAACGATCAGTCTTACAGTTTCATTTGTCAGGTGACACTTCCTTATAATTTTGATAAGTGGAAAGCACTCCTGGTTAAAATAAGAAACAATTGAATACATTCCCCAACTCATTCTCTTTGTGAAAATATATATCTTGGAAAGCAAAATATTTAAACACAGATTGTTATTGGAAGCACTTATCTGTAAGAGGCCCTCAAACATTAAAACCACATAAAAATATTCTATTAATGAGCTGAGGTCCCCTTAGCAGGGTCTGGAGCACCCTGCGTGTAACTCACATGTCTCTGGTAAAACTCTTATTTTTTCTGACTGCAGTATATATTTCAGATAAATGTAAACAAAATCAATGTGAAACTTACACCTGAATTTCTCTCTGATTTCCCAAGAAAACAGAGATGGGACTTCCCAAGGGAATATATACATATGGACTTCCCCACAAGCACAAAAAGATATTTAGAAGTTCTTTAAAGAGAAATAAAAAGGAAGAAGCAGATGAAGAATTTCTAGTCTGTGTCAGGTAAAATGTTTGCATGCTACAGAAGGAAAAAGTATTCTATTGATCCCAGTATAGTAGCTTTCCTCACATCCTTCAAGGCTCATCTGCTCAGTGTATCAGGCACTCCTGTTATCCTTGGAGATACAGGGGCTGACTTGCCAACAAAGTGGAGAAAAGCCACTTGAAACCTTTTTCTTCCTCAGTGCAATACAGTCATACTGTCAAAGAAAACAAATCTTCACACAGTACATCTCCCAAACATGTATTTTAAACTGGAAAGAAGAGAAGGATCTTTTCACTTTATATAGTGCAGTGAAATTTTCTTCTGCAGGCTCTTTTTTGGGATGTACTTTGTTGAAGCACTGAAGTGCTATTTCATTACATGTACATATTAGGAATTTGTAATTCATTTGCTCTTCTTCCAATCCACAGTTCATTTTCAACCAGTTCATAAAAGATCTGCTCTCGGTATTTGGAGAAAAGACAAGAGAGAGCCTGGCTGTACTCACATTATGCAATGACTGACTTAAGTGGAAACTCATCGGACTGAAGGTTTTGGCCCAAATATCCAGTAGCTCACAGGAAAGTCCAAGATGTTAGGTGCCAGAAGATCTGGAATGCGAGATGTGTAGTTACTAGAGCATCTGCCACTGTGGCAGGTAAAGTCTGAAAGCAAAGTGGGAGGTTCTAGTTTGGAAGGAAGCAGATGACACTGCATTATCAGTACAGTATTAGACAGATACAGCTGGATTTCATCAGGACTGCATCTTCCTATGAATGGCAACAAGAAGCTGTTTACAGATGCACACAAAGGGAAGCAAAACCCACATGATATTTAACCTGTCTGAGAGTAAATAGGACCTGTACTCTAGCTGTGGGAAAGCAGAGTCCTCACTAGGAGTAGAAAGAGAACTTCCACATGTAGTGATAACCCCTTGCTCAGCTCAAATCACCTTGAGTCAAGAATCCCTCTTGACCTTCCTGGTTGCTCTGGCTCTGCATTCATTGCTGAACTCCTTACTCTTGAGTTAAAGCCCAAATGTATTTTGTGAGTGAGCACATATATTTAATCTTTCCCAAATGTTCCATCTCAAAGTAATGGCATAATACCTGGCTCGTTCTTTCAGCTCCACCAAACAATAACTGCCAGGAAAACAGCTTACTTCAGCCATTTCTAACAAAATACAGTTAGGTCTTTAACACACAGCCTTCTCTTTACTTGGGCTGCTGCTGTTTTAGTGCAGTTCTTTGTAGACTCCCTTGGTTAATGCCAGTTGCATTCCTCTTCCAGAGAGCAACTTGCTTCTTGTAGAAACAAATACATTTACATTTGGAGAATTTTACAGCTGGAGCTTTTCCTAAGACCTTGCACTTCTGACATTACCTTTTTTCGTAACAGCCTGCACAGGTACCACCTGAAGGCAAGGTACTGGTCTTAGCTTTGTCTCTCAAAACTTCAACATTCTATGATCTCTTCCAGTGAATGTTAAAGTCGGAAAAGCCAAATAAGTCTCTCTCTGTGTGTGCTAAAATGGTGAAAGTTGCCATACAAGCACACTTAAAATGGACTTAGAAACCAAATGACCATAAATGACAGAGTTCATACCTCCCTGCCAGATGTGCTAGAGCACCACTATGGAAACAGCTCAGTGGGCAGTATGTTCATGCAAGAGCTTTGAAGCGGGAGGCTGAGGAGAAGAAGTTAGTGACACTAACTAGAGATGTGGAAAGAGGCAGGAAAAGGTCTGAAAAGTTCTGAAAAAAAAAAAGAATCTAGTGCACAAAGGAAAAGATGTCTCTACTGCCAATCCCTCTGGGATCTTTTGCTCATTCAGCTGTAGTGAACAGACCAAGACCCAGAGGATGGTTACACGCTGCCCAAGGACTATCTCTGCAATGTGACAGCAAAGAGGCCACGGCAAGGAAAGGAAGCAGGAATCTCTTGGAAGTATTATAAAAGGCTAACTCATTCCCCTTCACATACTAGTTTCCACCAGACTCTGGGTGAACATTTAAAAAGCCCCATGGTATTTTCTTTTTCTTCTTCTTTAAAAGGGACCTGTTCATAGTCCCTGCAACAGACTTAAAAGTGAGACACCCACTGTCTGGTCGCTCTCTGCCCAATGGAACACAAACAGGGTTTGTGAACTTTCCTGAGGCACTGTATGTGACAGGAGATAGTATGCAACCTGAGAGCCAACAGGCTAGTGAGTAAGACTGGATACCAAAACATATGGATTCAATTTCTGACTTTCGTACAGACTTCTGTAAGAGAAGACTTCACCAAGAGACCCCTTCAATGCTTTCACTATTATCCCTTCTAAGTAAGATGACAGTAACACCCTCTCACCATGTATTAATACTTTACCATAGAGATAATCATCCCTATTTGTACTCAATCCTGTACTAGGGAAGCAAACATGGCAAAGACATGAATGTCTGCACCTGCACAGACAGACCTAAGCAGACATCACAAGTCTCCTGAAGAATTCTGACATGCAATCCATTACACGATTATACAATTGCTTTAGTGGCAAATACAGCCTTGCAAGGCTTCTGCAGTGTTGTAAACCTTACTTTCAATGATCTTAGCTCTTGTAGATTTTAAGTGATTAAGCAAAAGTGTTACAGTGCACCTTCAACTGGCCCTTCATAAATAGGTTTTGCTTTAGGAAGGGTTTCTTACTGAGTTTACCATGAAATATTTGCATGTGAAATTTAGAAATTTGAATTAAAACAGATTTGTTTATTTTAGAACACACTAGAGGCACCCACTGCACAGCTGAGTTTCCAGCACACCAGTACTGGATGCCAAGGAGCTTCAGGGAAACAAGTAACAGAATGGGAAACTGAGCAGCTTAGCTTCTTTTCACATTAGTTGCCAAAAGTGGGCAGCACTACTGAAATAATATTGTACAAAATCTCCTCTTAACTCAAGAAGCTTACTGTTTATTTCCTATCCAGCGTCTATGCATAGAAACCCCAAAACATTGCAGGAAACAATACTAACTCTATGTTTATCCAACAAACTAGAGATATTCTTCATGAAAAGAATTAGTAGGTTTAGGATCAAGAAGAAGATGCTTATTATTATTGTACATCTTCATGTACTCAAGCAACATTTTTTTCTTGGAAAATGTTCCAAGCAGTTCTTGAACAGCACAAGCATCAATGTAGCAGTTAAAACAATACCATGTATTTGCCTTGTACAGAAACCTAGAACATCACCTTTCTAACATAATATAAGTAAAAGTCTTATGAAAAAGCATCCTTAACAAGCATGAGGAGATGAGGCCCTGGCTTAACACATCATCTGATGTAAGAGGCTGAGATGTGTGCTGCTGTGTTAACATCCTTCCAGGGAAGTGCTTTAATTCCAAATCAAGAAGGAACATCACCATCTCTTGAGTCATCACCATCACTTCCTGCCTTTCTGTGTGCATGTTCATAGGAAATCTTTCATCTAATTTTTTTCAAAGCCAAATCCCACTTGGCTAGCAAGCTCAGGCAAGATTCAGACAAAAACAGTATAGGCACAACAAGTTTCAACAAAAATATTTGTTGCAAGAACACTCTTTGATTCATTTGCTCTTCCTTGGCTGAACCTCGACTACACCCATCCTGATGCACATTTGTGGAGTGCCGTTGCCATGTCAGAGGATCCAAGTTCAATTTCTGCATACTCTAGTGATTTCTTCTGGCTTTGAACACTATCCAGGTGGCTGCACAAGGGGCTACAGAAATCACAGGGAGACAGCAGGGTGAGAGTACTTGCCTGAGAAGCAAAGAAAGGGGAGATACCCACATTCTACCAGCCCGTCCCCATCCAATCTGCCCACAATATGCTGTTGTAAAGAGTTTGCAGTAAAGCTGGGGATTTGGCACTAACATGGTGTGGAATAGTCATCAGATATTTAAAACAGAGCTGAGAGAACAAAGAAGGGCTTTGTAATGCAAGGCAGCACTGAAAACCCTGAAACTCTGCCAGCCGGCTTGCATGGAGTGTTTGCTAATGTACACAGTGGAGTGCATTCCTCGCATTTGATTACATGACAGTTTTATATACCAGGTATATGCACAGGGTTTTTCTTAACTCTTTAAGTCCTCCCTCATTTATAAATCCTAAAGCAATTCACAGTGGTTTCACTTCTGCTGTCTTGAAAATGCACACAACTTCAGTCATGAAAGGCTGAGCATGTGCTGTGGGCAATTGCTTGTCAATGTGTAAGTACACTTATTTCTGTTCCTATAAACAGTAGAAGTTATTAAGCATGAAACAAATAGAAAATTCATTGTCTCCTTTGTCTTTTGCATCTCCCTTGATTTAAGCAGTGAGTATAAAGAGGCTTGTTTAAAGGACCACTACCATTGCCTCTCTATATGGTAAAATGGAGGATGCAGAGACTGCAATTAAAGCTCCCCCTTGTTAGAACAGGAGAAGGGAGCCAGGAACCCCTGGCTGGCTAACGCTGTATTCTACCATACGCTGTATTACATGGTGTCTACCATAAAAGGAGGATCATTGTATGTGCTCTTCTTGGTGAAGTTCTTGGAGAGCTATGGCTAAAATGTGTTGCCTGTAAGCAGGCAATGTTCCATGCATTCAGGCAAAAGAACCTCTCATGTGTATGACGTGAGGAATACAGATGGAATAAAGGACCAAGGCCTAAACTGCAGGGCTTGGATGCTTTAGTGCTAAGTGGTTGAGGAGGGCAAAGTATTCCCGCTTTCCTGTTCTGCTAATGCACAAAGTAAATTTTTTAGCCATAATTTTAAAAATACACAATTATATTTTCAGAAGATCCGCCATGGTATCTTTAATAAACTCTAAGCTGTAAAACTATTAAGTTATAAAGTCAGAAGATTAACATCTGTTAATTTAGTTAAAAGAAAAAGAGAGGCACTGAAAGAGATATTTGTAGTTAAACTCTCCAGCACTCATACTGTTGCCTGTATTTTTAATGTTGGTAGCTCACAGGCCAACATCTAATTAAGCCCACATTTAACCAGAAATTATTTTTTCTGCTTAGTCACCCAGGGAAACAATCAAGAGATGAAAGTTAAAGCATCCTGACCAATATTTGGGTGTCAGATAGCATCATTACTCATGAAATTTCTACTCCCATACTCCAACTACTTAAAGCAGAATTTGCTCTGTAGGTAGAGAGGAAGTGCTTGGTGTCTGGAATTAGATGGGCAGAGAGGAAGGAAAGTAAAAGAAGATGAAGGTTATTGCAGTGGTGGGGAAAGTGTACACAACGGCAGATAAGGCTGGGGCAAGATGCGGGAAAATTAGGCCAGAACAAAGGCAAACTAAGCCACTGTCCTAAGTCTCCATAAGTCATTTAAAGGTTCTTACCATAGTGAGAATGATTCCAAAACAGATCCCAAAATGGATGGGTGTAAATAAAGGACTTAGGAGAACAGCGATGGGAGTACTACATTTTGTACACACAGCAGGCAGACTCTTGCTGGAATATTTGTACGTGCTTGAATTTCTAAAGAAGAGGGAGAATCATTTCCCAAATCAAAAACTGCATTATTAGATACCACAAATACAGAGACATAGACAAGATATCCTGTTTCCAAACTACAGGTATTTTCACTAAAGAATGACAGTTAAATTGCCATATTGGCAGAACTAACTCACAAAAGAAAAGCACTTTTTGAAGTTTCCATTTAAACACTGATAGGTCTTTAAACTATTATTAGCTGTGAGATCCTTCTTTGGATAGCAGAAGAAAATGTTACATTTTTAAGGGTAAAAGGGAACTGGAAGCATCACGGAGATTCTTACGGGAAAGTCAATGTTTCATAAAATGTACTGCAGATGATACATTCAGACAAATATCTGCATCCTATTTCTGAAACAGGACTGTTTCTGTGTTATTCATAATTACTTTTTCCTACTGTTAGATTGTGCAACTTGGAAATAATGTGACACTTCTGAAAGAGAATTTTTTTTACTACGGAGATTTATTTTTTACTATGAGGAAAGGGGTGGAAAGTACTCAGACAATAGCATTTCTCAGCAATCTTTGGCTGTAATGATCACAAAATGCTGCTGCCTCTAACACTTAGCTGCACATGAATGTAAAAGACCAAGACTCATCTCACATTCCTTCTCCTCCCAAAGGGTCATGATACACTAACACCCTTCTGCAACCACAGAGGCCCACATGGCTCAGTTATCTTTCCCATACCATGAGATGTATAAATGTGTGAGAGTCGGCACCCTTGGATGCCAGGAGAACATTTATGACACCTAACTACATGCTGCCTTCACTTTACAACAGATAGCACCGTATCCCAGACATCTGAATTCCTCAGCTCAGAAAAAAGGAGCCAAAGATAAACCCTGCTGCTTAGTCAACCACAGAAAAACAGAGGTGATGCTCCCAGAAGAGGTGAAATTTAGAAATTTAGCCACACCAGCAATTACCGTGCTGTGTTCAAAGAACAGACTCCTGTCACAGTGGCACAGAGCATCAAAATCTCCTGGTGTAGGATATGGAAACAACCATGACAGTCAAAAAAAGCTGGTCTACACAGTGACTTAAGGAACATGGCCCTGTTCTAGTAAAGGCTGTGGACACGTGAGTGTACAACTCTGAGGACTGGAATCATGGAATCACAGTGTGATGTGCACTTTAAAGGCCTCAAGCTTTACTTTCAGTAGGTACTGCACTTGGGATGATTTGAAGGGTTTTGATTTTACTTCCTATGCAGCATCTTGGTTAGCTAATCACAAGGCAGCTCTCTTGGCACAAGTGACCTGTTCAGTTTAAGGCCTTCAGATTTTTTCAGGGAGATAATCATAATAAATTTGACATATAAAAGGGATGAATCTTCAAAACTCCATCAGTAGAAGAGCTAACAGTGGCCATAAATTTCAGTAGCTTCAGGAAACTCTTTTGCAATCCTCCACACTGCTTTTTAAATAATAATAATGTGGAAAATTTGGAGCTGTACTGTTACCTCAAAGGAGAAAGCAGAAATTTGAATGAAAAATCAAAAGCTGATTATTGCAAGTGTGCTTATATTAAGTCCAGAAAGAGAGACAGAACAGAGAAAAATGACCCTTGTGTAACATAATGTTACTTTATCAAGTTCACAGAGTATTAATAAGGGAATATAATGATTTCTCAAATATATTCTACAGTTAAATATTAAACCTCCAGACCCATCCTGTGTATGGCTGCAATTAACATATAGAGCCTTCCTCTAAAATCACATGTGGCTTACAGAACACTGAATCCTGCCAAAACATCCCTGGTTATGCATCAATAAAGTCATGAATGCACAGCTCTGGGAATGGTGTTGGTGATGTTCTACATGGGAATCAGCAGAGGGAACAAATAACACTGTGGCTTTTTGAGTTCTACGAAATAATGGAAATGGCATCTTTTTTTCCTCCTCTCAGTGGAGTAATGGAACAGTAGATAAACTGTGGAAAACCACAGCTAAATATTTAGAACCCACAAGGAAAAAGTCCTTTTTAGCTTGAACAAATCAAGCTATTTCACTTACAGACTGGGAAGGAAAAGAGAGACAGAAGGTTTGTTATTGTTATTTCTATTTTTAAATATGTATGAGATGCTTAGATACTATTTTGATAGGGGCTACACAAGCACCAAAAGAAAGAAGGATAGGATTTTTTTCCATGATGTTCTTATATCTTTATAGTGGTGATCCAAGCTTCAGCCTTTAGCAATACCTTTTCCAATCAAGGTATCTGGAAATGTCTTAAGACCATTTCAAAAATCAGTGGAAACACTGCAACATAAAACATGACCTTCATGCCATCTGGACCTATGGGTATTTGAAATTCCCAGAGATTTCCTCCAAAATGACTAAGTTCAGTATCTGCTCCTTGCCCATCATCACATAGTTGATGTTTTAATTTAAAGAATGCTCAAAGGTTGACAAGAAAAGTTACTTAAAAGTTTTGAAGCATGTTCGAGTTCATTAAGTAAACATATTTTTTAATATTCTGTACCTCACTTTTCCCACCTTGAGAAGATTTTATTGTTGAAAGACATTTACTTATCTAAGAGGATTATTAAGACGCTAATGAGTATTTTAAAAATATTTAGAGAAGGCTAAAGAAAACTATGGAAAAATCGTGATTTGAAACAAAAAATAAAAAGGACAATGAGAAACATACAGGGAAGGAATTGAAGGTTATCTCTACGTAACAGGACAGAAACTGGCAACATAGTATATTCACAAATTCTGGATCCTATTCTTCATTATGCTTTGAAGTAAAACCCCCACAGATGAAGCGCACCTATAGTGAGAATGTTTAGTGAGAATTCTCACCTATAGTGAGAATCAACTTTAGTGTTGCTGTTGATTTCATATTGATCAATTGTGTAAGAAATTTAGTGTCTCTCTCCTAAGAAGAAAAAAACCCTATTTCTCAGAGTTCCCAGGAGTTAAAGTAATAATATAAATCACAAAAAAGAAGAAAAAAAAAAGTATCAAAAAAAGCCCTGAGAAAGAAGCAAAGATAATCAAGTCAGATATAAATGAAGATTAATCCCCTCAGTTCAGTGCCTCTGAGGACTAGACAGGTTGTCTTCATGCCTCAATGACAAGTCTATTAACCAGTGAGCATATACTCAGTTTTGCAGCTGAAAAACCATAAAATCTTTCCTAAATATTAATTTGTTTACATTTCACAGTCCACCAGTAAGACTTAACCAGGACATTCTCCAGAAAAACTTGCATTGCTGACTACCTCCAGTCACACCTCGCTACAAATGCTTCAGTGGTGAGGCAAGACACCTTGAATTGAGGTCTTCATCTGTTTTGGATCCAACCTACTGTCTAGAACATAAGTTAAATTTCTGCAAAACATGAGGAAGAGGAATGATAATAAAAAAAGGACATTTTTAAGGTACTTGCTCCTGCATCTGAAAGCAACTTTGCTCAGAAATGAAATTTGAGACAGTCCCACCACTTTGTGTTTAAGTATCTTTCACTGCAAGGTCTTTTTCACTTACTTAGCTAACTGAGCTTTTAAACAACGCTTGGGATTGTATCACTGATCCTGTTTCATGCCCAGATATGTTCAGACAGAATGTACAATGAGACAGCTGATTTTTTGGGGTTTATATAAAAAACCACAGAGCTATGCTGGGATGAGGATTCAGGAGCCCTGCCTCCCACCCTGGCACCACTAGCCAGCCACCATTCAGGGCTCCGGTGCTAGCTTAGCTTGTCTGGCCCAGTAATAATGAAAGGAAGAAAGGATTTTTCACTAGGAATTTGGAGTATTTTCTCATTATAACCAACCAGCATGACCAGAAAAAAGACTCCTGATGCAATCCATGGGCCTAGTTCTCACTCCCCCGCTGGCAAGGCCTGAAAGACTGCTGGGGCCACAAGCCCCACTCCTCCAGGAGAGGGGAGGGAAAATGGGCTAAAACCAGATCCTGTCCGTCAGGACTTGTATCCTGCCTTCAGCACTGCCCAGAGCTTCACGGTTCAGGAAAAAGCAAACAAACAAACAAAAAATCCCCCCTGCTTCTCCCTTCCAGCACCCGTGGCCTGTGGTGCAGTAACCAAGGAAGCGGCTCGTCCCATTACTGGCAGCCAGCCCTTCAAGGGATGGGGACTGGGCAAGGATAAACTCCAGCTAAAATCCCAACTCCAGTCTCATTCTTCAGACCAAAACTAGAAAATAGGTCAGAGTGGGCAGAATTTGGTATCGTAAGGGCCCTCATGGCTGGAAACAGGGCAGCTGAGCATGCTGTGGGGTGGAAATAGTGGCCTGGGGGAGGTCAGTGCACAGAGGGATAACAGTGCTTTTCCAGCGGCACTTCAGCTGTGTGCCCAGAGTGTTGATTTCTGCCCAGCACAAAAGCAAGTCATCGGAGGGGGATTTTCTTCTTTCCTCTCTCATAGCCACCCTCGACACTACAGCAGCAGCTGAGGGGCCTTCTCCTGGAGAAGGCACAGCAGGAATAATCCCACAGGTCGAGCGGCAAGGGCAGAGGCCAGAGGGCAGGGAAGGTCAGCACTAGGCAGGCACGATGTTGAGCGGCCAAAGCAGGCAGAGGGTCTGTTTCTGGGTCCTCTAAGCCCGGCTGCCAGAAACTTAAGACGCACTTTGGGAGACCCAGGGACATGGCTCATGGTAACCTGCAGTACCAGACAGCTGATGGCGTCTGTCCTGGGAGTGGGAGCAGGGGGAGGAAAGGGCTCCGCACTTTGTCCCCGCTGGTGTGACTGTGTGTTGCTCTGCTTGCAACAGCGCAGCCTCAATGCGCTCGTGGTTCCTTGTGCAATGAGAATGTGTGCCCAGAGAGCGAGAGACGAGGTGCCAGCTGACACAGTGCAAGGGAGGTGAGAACGCTGTCAAGGTTTTGCTCACTGCAAGAGGTGGGTGCACCTTTTCCAATACAGACAAAAGAAACAATGCAATGCCACAATATGCATTTGCACCACGCCATCGGAAGTCCTCAGCTGTGTGCTCTGCTCTGCTATGGACTTCCTTAGCTTAACACCTCTTTCACACACAGTCACAAATCAGAGTGAATCTTCTGCTGTTCATGGAGTCATAGCCCTGGACAACAGTCACAAGAGACAACCAGACCCACTGTGTGACTCTGGGTCTCAAGTCTTGCTGTTCTTGTAGCAGGGATAAAGACCACCATGCTTGTCCACTCAGGCAGAAGGTCCATTTCTGGCACTCCTTGAGGTTTGACCTTGAGAAGGTGGTGGGTGAGGTCTGGTTTGTACTACCCTGTACACCAACTAAGGCCTCAGATAGGAATCACCTGTATCCTGCTTTCAACTCTAGTCTAACACGTGGAACTTTCTCCTCTCTGTCACCAGATTTTCTCTTTCTTTTTCACTGAAACACAAATAACTGAAATTTAATTTTCCCTTGTGGAATTTTGTGATTACATGAGGTCGTGCAGGATAAGCACGTAGTAGATCCATTCTCCCTCTCCCCTGCCACCTGTTCCTTCCATCAGGCCTGTTCTTTGGCCTTGTCATCATCCTGTCACACAATCTGCTTTTCACAATCTTGTGAGACTTTGGTCTCACAGAGAGACTTGAGGCCTTCCTAACAGCTCCTACACAAGCCCATCATTGCTAGTAACTGAGCACAAGACAGTGGAGGCAGGCAACATTTTTGTTGAAAGTCTTGATGGATCCACCCAGTAAGAAAGGCCAGGCTGACAATAACACAGGCTTCTTGTACCAGATCATCCCAGTAGTCTGTTTCCTGCAAAAGTCAACTCATTCAGAAGAAAACAAAATAAGTTAGTGTACCTAGCCAGTTGCAAAACGGAGTGGACAGAAATATTCCTCTCTTTCCTTCCGTGACCAGGCAGCCAAAGAAACATTGTTACACTGAGAATTTTTCTGCCTCCCTTTTCCACCCATATGATTTCATTTATCTCACCATGGTTTCTGGCTAGTAGCAGAAACAAGAATTTAATTTAAACATTAAAAAATTGACTCTGGAACCAAACTTCTTTAGAAAATAGGAATGTTTTGGTTTGTGTGTGTTTTAATTTAACCCATTACTTTACTGCATTAATCCCATTAGAAATCTGAATGCGTCTGACACTCCCAAAAGTTAAAGCTCTGAATCAGTTGGTTCAACTTTAGCAGAAAGAGAAACAGAAACAAATTAAAAATAAGGATATGGGAATTAAAAGGAAATTCACAAAACACTTTTCTGAGGGTAACTGATAAATTTCACAAAAATGTGCTACCTGCAGTAGTGGAATACTACCTTCCACTTGAGATAATACTACAGGTCCTGGTTATCAGAGTGCTAATTTTCAGGATGCAAAGCTGGGATTTAACAACTCCATTCCAAATACTGCCAAGCACACTGGGATTTTTCCTCATAATTTTTATCATCCAAAGAGAGATAAATTCTCCTTCTTCCTGAAATTAACTCTTTGCCTCTGGTAAGGAAGTCCGAAGAAGCAAGTTGGCTTCAGAGGCTGCACAGAATGAAAGAAAAAAACATGCAACACCACCTTTTCCTCCAAATGGGCACAGGCACTGCTTTTTTTTGGCCATGGGTAACTTAGGACATGAAGCTATTTGCTGGCACATATTTAATCGCCATTTTTACTAACTAAATTTTTACAATCACTTTTTACTAACTTTTCTGCATGATGGACGAGGGTTTTTTGTTGAAATGAGGTCACTATGTTTCACCTTTTCCTCCTATGCTGGGTCAAGTTTGCTGCGTCAATTCACATAGCTTAAAAAAATATATGCACATCTTCTGAGCTGCATCCTGGCACCATAAAGCAAAGCCAGTTTTGGCTTCCTTCACTTACCAGTAGTGGAAGCTGGGAGCCTTTGGATGCACAGACTGCCCTCCACTGTGCATGCACCTCTCCCAGGTCACAGGGGATATTGGGCAACTTTGGCTGTGATGTGCCTCACCAGGACCGACCTCTCAGACCACCATCCCACACTGGGGAGTAAGAGGGAGCCTGGGCTCATCTCTCCTGTGCAATTTCAGGGAGAGGCTCTGGCCCTCTGCCTCTTATCAGCACCATACGACAAACCCACTGCTCTTGTCATTTCTGTCATTCCTGCCACCCTCTATGGAGGAGTTCTGCATGTGTGCTCAAAGCTGCACTTAGTGACCTCCTCTTTCTTTCCAGTTCTCCTCATCCTCTGCACAAATAACTCTGCTCTTTCAACAAGAGTTCAAGTAAAACAAAGAATTTCAAGAGAGGGTGGACACCCTTGATATGCACCCAGCCCAAAACGTATCTGCCAAACCCTAGACACACGAGCCAGCTGGCCTGGGCATGGTGGAGAGGGAAAGAGTCCTATGCCAGTACACTGCCCACCCCCAAATTTGATTCAGGAGAAAAAAGCCTTTAATGTGACAACACACACAGGGTACCACTTCCAAGTTACACACAACCAATGTCCCTGGGTAGCTTTGATCAGTACGCTGTCTGGAATGTGTAAGGTTCAGTATATAGTGACTTCAGTCACTCAGCCTCCCAAGTCAGCCCTGGAAGAAAAGGAGAAAACAAATACAGCCATTTGCTCCTTTCCCCAGTTTGAACTTGGAACAATTTACGGCCTTCCCCAAAGACAGGCTGCTCTCTTGTCCCTGACCTTTGCTGTAAACTCCAGCATTGCTGTTACCTCCATTAGGGCCTTCTGAGCCGGTTCTGTTGCCCTCTGAGCCTGGCACTGGCTAAGGACACACCAGACATGTCATACTCTGTTTACATGCAGGCTCTGTTTACATGGCAGAGACCCAACAACTCATCAACCTCCTTAAAAGCCATGAGAAGACAAAGCAAGCAGAACGATGTTTGTTCTGACCCCTAACCACTCTGGCTCCACAACAGCAACATTGTGAAGACATTTGATAAAAAAGTGGACTTCAGTAAAGTAACTCTTGTCCTTGCCAAACACTAATCTCAATCCCTTTGGAAGGCCCTCCCTGGAGTCCATAGTCATACCCAGACAAGTAGGATGTTCCACAGCTGAGCACTCTCTGTGCCTTGTCCTTGTGCTCTCCAGGCCCTTGCTTTTTGGGAATTAGAGCCTGGGGAGGTCAGAAGCCCCAATCACATCAAATGAAGCTGTGGCAGACAGCCCTAAATTATTAATGTCCTTAAATACTAAGTGCACTCGGCAACCAATTCAGCCTCCAGCACACAGGCTGTGCACCAACATGGCCCCAAAGGGGTCACAGGAGAAAAACCTCACTAAGGATTGTGAAGCGGCAGTTCTGTTTGCTTTGACACATTTGTCTCTCCCCTGGACAGAGGATACACACAGTGTATCATGAATCACTCCATTTGTACACATGTCCACTCTTCTCTTACTTTCAGCCACTCCTTGTCCCTGGGAGACACACAGCAGTCCTAACCAGAGCTCCATTGTATTTACATCCAAGAAGGTAGTCTTGAAAGCTGCAAGATGACCTTTCAGTGATATGGCAAGAGAATCATACTTCCACATCTACAATTTTACTTGATTCTGTCACTGGAAAGACTGCAATTCATTAACACATCTCTGCTAGGCACAGTTTGATATTTCTCTTTAACCACATCCCTTTAAAACTAACCTTATTGACTACTTACTCCTGTAAACTTCCATTTTGTTTTTGATTTAGTTTCATCCCACTATGGCATCCTACCTCTGGCTCCTCACTACTACCACAACTGGCCTGCAAATAACAACTCTGACTTGGATGTTGTGTTTATTAACAGTTTACTGTTTTCATGCAGCTTTAATTGTGTTTCAAGAGGAACGGATGCTGATTTTTGCTCCTGTTTCAACATTTGGCAAATGCATGAAATTCCGCATGTTGTAGGAAACAGGAAGAAAGCTTTAACTTCAACTATTTCCAATGTACATGCACAAACAACACAATCAAAGTACATGCTCCTCCTGTTTACCTCCTCCACACCTCAATATTTCTGTTCTCCTTCTCTGCCCTTCTGGGAATGTATCTCTTTCACTTCTGTTCATCTCTCTCCCACACCCACAGGCATGCACTGATTTGTTATTGCTAAGTCACTTGTGATTAAAGCTCTGGATACACTAGTTTATTGCAGGGCTGTCCCTGGCTTCATAGGCTGTTTGCTGTTTTGTTATTATAGTGCTGAAGCCTCTTTCTTGTAGTTTGCTGCCTTACACACACATACACACCACCACCACCACAAAGTATTTAGATTGAAATGGCCAACACAAAAATTGACTTGGGGTTTGCAAACAATTTGAAAGGGAATGAGGGAAAAGGGGGTTACAGATCCTGGAAATGCAGCCTCCCTGCCCCGCCTGACTTCCCTGAGTGTTTGCCATTTTTTCTGTGGTACTAGAATAAAAAGCTTCAAGTGCCACAAAAGCTGCATGACTGTTTGCTTTACTTGGCTGCAGAAACTCAGGCACAGCATATTCATCTGGGAAGCTGTTAGTTGGAGTTGGGGAAAATCACTGGTCCCTTTTGGCTGTATAGACTTTGACAATAGCTTTAACAAGTTGGATTTGGCTTTCTGAGCAACAGGCAACAAACACAAAGTACTGAAAACCTCTAAAAATTATGATGGATGTATTTACACTTGTTAAATATAAGAGCAAGCCCCTCCTCCTTGGACATGTTTCAGGCCCCTTCCAAAAAAAGGGGGGATTTCAAAAGCAAAGCTCACAGCAGACAGAATTTCCGTTTTATTTTGAAAAGTCCTATGCATACCCCTACTGCATTCCTCTTCTTTCCCCTCCCACCAAAAAAAAAAAAAAAAAAAAAAGCATAAAAGCAAACTTCTGGGCATAGCTTAAAAGCCACAAAACCTCCTCCATGTGTGTATTCTCCAGCTCCACTGCAGATACTTGGAGTTACATAAAACTGGGCAGTTAGTGATTCTGGCAGTTGAAAAATTACAAAGTTCAGGGGCTGAGGAGGGCGTGGGCCAAGCTGAAGTTTTCCAGAGAGCTGTACCAGATGGAGCGGAGAAAAAAATGCTTCTCTTTCGGCTCAGGAAGCTGGAGTTAAAAATCTCTGAACCCTAAACAAATTTCAGGGATATCTCCATTCCCTGGTCCCTGTGAACACTGGTATTGGTAGTGCTGGTTATCAAGGATGATTTGGACCTTAAGAAGCAATGAATGCCTTTCTGCATGTGGCAATGCAATGTCTTTACAGTGACACAGCAGAGAATGATGTGCTGCAGTCACGCCCTGTTACCAGAGCTGTGCAAGCCTTCTCCCTGCTGGTTCATAACCAGCAGCATGTTTCCATTTCCAACTGGATGGTTGATGCATAAAGACGAAGTGCATCATGTAATAAATGACTAGCTACCAAACATGTTCCAAGTCAGCAGATATACACCAGAATATGGTTTTGTGTTACAACATCTGTTTACTGGGATGATGCTATATTTAACTGTTATATTTAAATTATAATAACTCCTCAGATTTGGACTTAAAACTATCCAGGTAGGAATAGTCACGCTTCTTATCTAAGTGCTAAATAGTGTGTTAGTTAGCACATGTTGTAAGATGTTGGAATTTTTCAGTGTAAGTAATCCCAACTGTGTTTTAAAATACCCTGGCTAGTCAGGCTTAATTTTCTACCTCTGGACAGCATTTTAAAATATGCTTTCAACTGTGACCAGCTGTGATCACACTAAGGGCAAAATAGCCTTTAACCATGTGTTAGTCAGCAAAGACTGGGATATTGTGTCCAGCTCACTGCATACACTGCAAGAAAGACATTTGCAAGCTGAAGTGAAGTCCAGTGGGGGGACCTTAAAATGGTCAGGGGCTGGCATATAAGAAAGGCTGGGAGATCTCAAATTCTTCAGCCTAGAGAAGGCTAAGGCAGGAGAGTTTGTATAAGAAAACAGAGTGTTTAAGCTTTATTTTTTTAATGAAAATGCTGATTAAGAAGCAAAATTTAGATGCTTTTTTGAAGATAATTTGTCCTCTAGGATCTGGAATAACTCACTTCACATTGAATGAAAACCTGTCATTTCATTTTTGATTCTTTTTTCTTATGTGGAAACCAGCCCAAATGACCTGGAGAGAAGACCCTGCATATAACACATTACCAATTACTACAAGGAACTCATTCATATAGTATTAACAACGGAAATTGTTTTAAAGACTGAATTTTCTGCTTGGTGTCATCAGTTCTCAGTGAAATAGGCATGGCAAGGTCGACTCTGTTTACCTATTAACTGTGAACACAAAAGACAAACTTCTCTAACTCAGCATGGAATCAGTCAGCTAACTAAATAAAGTAACTACTTATGTGCAATGCGGTCTTGGTCAAGTCACTCAAAAGCTTACCACTGGAGATTATGGTTCTGCAGCAGTCAAAATTAAAATAACAGTTGGCTTATGTGGTACAGCTCTGGCCATGCATTCCCATTCTTCTCTTACACCCAACACTACACCTTTTACCAAGCTGTTTCCCTGATCTAGGTCAACATAAAGCTCACCTAACAAAAATTAGCATAGTCTTTGGTACCAAACAGGATCAGAATAATAGCTAAAGCTATAGGCAAGAAATAATATTTAATTCTAATTTCTCATTTCATTTTAGACAGCTGCAATTTTCCTCAGATTTGGGAATTGTGTGGATTGTGAGGTTTTGGAAGATTCAATAAAGTGATCGTTCTTATATGCAAAATAAAATTTCAACATGCTTTCTCTGTTACTGCCAGTTCACATTCCTTTGGAAAAAGTTGAAGTGAAAATTAATGAAATTCAGTGAATGTTTGCTGGAAAATGTTTTCTTTAAACAAAAATATAGGCATGTCATAACAATACTTAGAACGTAATACAGAAAGCATTTCAGCTATTTTTATAGTCTTAGAGAACATTATGTAATTTGTTACTTAGATGTCATTAAGCTAAAAAAAGAAAAAAAAAGGAGACTAGACATACCAAATAAAAATTATTAAAAAGCCCCTTCCCCCTCCCAGTAGGATCCAGGTTTCTGACCCTACTAAGAGCCTCAGTCGGGCAAGCAACTATTGCAAGTTCCAGCTGCACCAAAGCTCTCTCCCTCTATTCTTGAGTCCCCTTGCAGACTACAGTGATCTGCACAAGCCATTTTTTTTCCCTCTCTATCTGGGATCTGGCAATGGCCCCTTGCAACTTAACTGCTTTCCCCACCAGCTTTTTCTCCAGGCTGTGTGTTGACCTGGCAAATGCTTCTAGCTGTAAGGAGATGAAAAGAAGGTAAGGAAAAAATGGGGAAAAAAGCACAAGCTCTGCAGATGAAAGTCTGAGGCAGTGTTTTCCTTTCCAAAGTGCTGCTACATTCCCATAAGCTTGTGGTTTCCTGCATTCTGTTAGAGGGCTTTTTTTCTTTTTCTTTTTTCTTTTTTTTTAAATCCTTCTGGTGATATCTGAAGAGGGAAAATGTCCAGCACTAACAGGGGGCCTTTTGTTCTATTCGTTTCTAAGTGGACTTTAACCCAGTTACTACAGACTGAGTCACTGTAGAAACAAATAAAATAAAAGCTCTCTGTTTTGTCCCTCTGGACAGGTCAGGGACATGTTAAGTTCTGTTCTCCCTTTCCTACTTTTTGGAAACAGTACCAGACCTGGCATTGCACTGCAATAATAATGAACATAGTTTATGGCTGTTCCTTTTTATATGTCCTGGCAACCCCTACAGAGCTGATATTCCAATAAAGCTAGCATTTCATTAACAAAATAAACGCACAAGGGGCATATCCTTGGGTAATGAGATGAAATTAAATGAGAGAAAGGCTGGCTACCAGGAACTGGTAAGATACAAGCAAGCTTGACACATATAGGTGCATATCTGAGCTATTTCAGTACCTTGACAGATCTCAAACTTTTAATAATTCACAGCAAATAACTGCTTGTTTCTGAATATGACTGTAAGATTCACTCACTCTCAGGCTGAATTTTAGGCTGAATCTGAGGGTTGAATTTCAGTCATTTTTTGCAGGTCTGATTGCTATGACAAGTTATATCCTGTCACCATACATCAATTTTGGGGTAAATCATTATCTATTTAGATTCCAACCATCTAAATTAAAACATCTAAAAGAAGAGCATCCTGGGGCTTACTGATCTCTGGAGGCTCTGGAAAATCTGTGCACAAGAGGATTGCTCCTCCTCTTTTCCCCTTCTCTAATCAGCTGGCTTTCCATGAAAATCTTTTTAACTCTTTAGTGTCCCCCTTATTTATGAGCTCTCAGCTCTGGCAAAACACCTGCCTGTTGTGTCTGGCAAGTGCAGAAGGTCACTGTAAGCTTGCTTTCGTCTCTCTTTTGTGTCCTTGCTACAGCTGGTTACGCAGTTGCTTATCTAAAACCACTGTTTTTTCCAGCAGCCCTCTTCCTGGTCCAGTTTGTTTGTAAGGCAGGAAGGTTTTATACTGAGGAGAAGTTAGGAGGAGGACGAAGTACTAGTAGGAAGTACTTACTAGCAGTAGAAATACATTTTTCAGCTGGGCAATGGGTTGTCATGCAAAGCTAGGACAGAGAGAAACTGCAGCAATTAATAGAGAGGATTTTGTACAAGAACATGCAGTGCTGCATGGAGAACCAAATACAGGCAAAATCAAGACTGTTCTGGGCCATGGGCGTGAGTCAGTAGTTTCACATGTGGCTGGTATTGTACTGGGCATGGGAGGACAAGGGAGCACAGGGCCAGAGGACTGTAGCGATGCCAGGGCTGGGGTGCAGCATCAGGACTGAGCTCAGTACTATGCCAGGCCTCTTGCTGCTCCCTTTTCTCTCTTCTATTTCCCACCAAAATTGTCATCTTACAGTCACGGCATTCTACCTGGCACAAATGGCATCTGTTCCCACACCTGCTCAGACCTGTGTGGAAATACTGTCCTAAGTGCTGAGGTTTGCTGGAGATGTACTTTGGTAGTGCCTCCTTCTCCTGGCTTGATTTCTTGTGCCACTTTTGATGTTCCTCAACCCTGAAACACTCCAGAAATGGTTGGTGAACTTCTTATGCTGTGCTAGAAGAGAGCTTCTTTTAGCTTTTCACTCTTATTAAAACAGCAAATTGCAAACCAAATGGAAATTGAATTATGAACTGTTATGCTATTTCTTAACACACTGCATTCTGTCTGCAGAAACTTAAGCCTCTACACAAGCCACAGCAAGAGCCCAGCAAACCTCAGTGATCATGGTGCTACTTACTATCATTATTCTTACCTAACTTATCTTTTGATGTATTTTGGAGCAGCCATAAGAGACCAAGCACAATAAGGTTTAGCACAATTTGGGAGCGTAGGTTGCTGCATTACTCTTTCCTTGTTAGAGTAACAGCAAGGGAAACACAGACAGACTCTCCCTTTACCTTTTTTCTTCCTATTACACTATCAGTGTTTCACTGGGATGGTCCTCACATCACTTGGGCTGATAAAAAAAATGCGAAAGAGATTCCATCCCAACTAGAGAACTGGATGGGTTTCAGAACTTGTCAAGAGCAAGTAAAGCAGCAAAATATTCTGAAGTGCACATAGCAGATTCTTTGGAACAGTTTCCAAGCAAATTTATGTTCATTTCTTGGCCGAATACTACTTGAAACAGAACAAGAATGGTGAACATGGGGAGAAATTTGTGATAAGCAGAAGTGAAACATCTGTTTTATCGGACACAACTGAATTCCAGATGTTGTCAAAATCACATAATTCTAGAAGTGCCAATCTCTTTGTGGGTTGCCCTGAGAAAGGTCATGTCACTGAACTCTTGGTGACTGAATGGCTTTTGTCCTGGAAAATTCACTCCCAGATGTGCAGTGCTTGCTGGAGTTTGATGCAATTTGCTTTGTTAACTTAGGCAGAGCAAAGAAAGATATCAAAAGGAGATACCCTACTTTATGAGAGTAAGCTGGTCTCATAGATCCTGCATGACTTGTGCTTGTTTTCATTCCTATTGAAACCTGTTGGACATGCTCACTGCTATAGGATGTTGCCTCAAGCTGTCAGTAAGATAATCAAATACCTTTACCTCAGCCTGAATGGTTCACAGGAATGGGACTCTTCAATATAGGTCCAGGTTAGAAATCACAGTAAATTCTGATGCTGTCTTTACATTCCTCTGGAGGACATCATGCTGAGAGAAGTGCTGGCCTAGGTTGGTGTTAGAGCATTATTCCATGCCAGCAAATAGCGTAGACAGATGGAAAACATTTGAACCTTTTTTCAGTACAGAGTTCTTTCCCAGTTCTGGGCAGGAACAACGGGGCTCCTCAGTCATTTTTTTGCCTCTTAACCTTTGAATCCTTGACACCACTAAAATGCTGACCATCAATGTCAGAAGCACTGTAATGCTCTCATCACGTGTAATCTGTTTCCCTTCCCTGTTTCACACATAGAGTCTGTAGGCCGTGTTTGTGCATGTGACAGAGGGAGGAGAAATGAGTGACACATGATCCAGGGGTTACAGTGAGACTACGTGCATCTGCTTCGGGACACAACGGCAAGGCACAAATGAGTGCAGTGTGTTTGTATGACATGGAGCCACATGACTATGCATACCAGCAGGCAGCTCTGTGAAGATGTCAGTGGAACTGATTTTCTTCTGTAAGAGCTGTTCTTCCTGCCATATTTTTCTTTTTGGGTCACAACTCTACTATTACTTTGCAACTTGATAAGATTCTCAGTGAAATCTCTTTTCTTGACACTCTAGATACTAGGAAAGCCTAAGAATTTTCTGATGCAGAGTCAAAATGCACAGCAGTGACATGCAGTACATTATATATAAGTAGATTAGAAAATGTGTTTAAGCAATAGAGTAATATAACTTGCATCCATCTGTCATTCAAGAAGGGATGCACAAAAGAGTCTGTCACTTAATTCAGTAGGGTGATCAGTGGGTCTGCCTGGGAACGTACTTATTTACAAAAGGACACATTATGGCTTTAGAGCTTGTTGGAGTGAAGCAGGCTTAAATGTGAGTGTGCATATGAATTGTTCTATTTTATAACTTGTAAATTCCTCTTTCGGATGTACTCCACCCTCCAGTGACCTTTTGCTCAGAAATTAACCTAATCTTCACAGAAACTGAGCTTTCCTGATTCATCATTATCATAAACAGCTGTTTTCTACCTATTTGTCCTGAGCACAAAACTTCAGTTACCCTTTTATTTTTATAACTACTGAAGTCAGTTTATAATGAGTTTTGTTGCTTATAGCAGGTTGCACGGTTTCCATTTAGTAGGCAATATGGTCAGGTAAGAGGTCTAAAAAGATTTACATCAACCAACAAAATAAAAATTTGCAGAAAGTAATTTGAGCAGAAGACTGAATTTCTGCTAAGACCTTCGACAGCAGGTTCATTGGTTTCCAGCTGATGAGACAGACTTTCAGCTCCTTGCTGGCTTTATTCTCCCGTGATCTGAAGGCATTTGGATAGCGCATTTTGAACCAATTGGTTGTTTTCTCAGAGTCCACACAGAGGTCGGGGAGAAAGGAGAGTATCTTTCTTGCTAATGTTAGCTAGACAATGGCAGCTTAACTGTAAAGCCCCCTAAAAGAGAATAAGCCTATTGTGTCCCCAGTGTGTTTCCCACATTTCAAAGGCCACTAAGTAGCACCAGCATCTTTGCCTCTGGGTTACTGAGAAGACAGACTCCTGTGCTTATTAAATGATGTTTTTCCCTAATGATTTGAAACAAAAAAGGCACACACATACAAAACCAGAGATGTGCACATTTAAGGCTTCTCCTGCCATAAGGTCAAACACATGCAAAGACACAAAAAAGAGCTTGGTTCCAAGATATCAGAGTAGATCCACTTGCCCATCTCTCCCACACTGGCCCTTACTCTATTTTCTGCTGCGCGAGCCCCTGATTCCTACACAATTAAGCGCGGCACCAATGGCATTTCTGCCACTGCTCCTTCCACTTGGCTTCACTGCTGAGAAAGGAGCTTGTTCAGCGGGGAGGCGGGCACTGCTGCCTGAATAGTCTCTGAAGCATTCATTATCTCCTGCCTAATTACATGGCCGGCATAGTGGTGGTGTTGTGGGAACATTGCATCACATTAATCAGCAAGGGGATGTGCCAAGATGAAAGGGTCCCCTTGTGTCTGCTCTCTGCTGTGGAAAATGGGCAGGAGGGCGGGGGAAAGAGCGGGGTATTTATCAAGTGGCAAGTAGGGAAGGCACAGCGGGTGCACCCCAGCTTGGCCTGGCCAAACCACCATCTTCCCAGGTCAGTGCTTTTGTAGCAAATACACCTTTTGTGTTCATGCATGTTGATGGATCAATAGCTCCAGAGGCTAAAATCCTTCAGCACAGCACAAGTATGAGCAAGAGCTGTAAGGCAACACATCCTTTAGTTGCTCCAGGAGGGAGTGGGAGCTGGTCCTCCGCAGACTGTCCTGCCCTTAGCCCACTCTGATTAGAAGCAGGATCACCTGTTTGAACAGGCTCAGATTCAGCTGCAACCTGGCCACAAGGCTTCACAGAAAGCCACTGCCCCTCAAAACGCTCTCCAAACGCATTCGTGTCCAACAGTCTCCAAGTCAAATGTTAAATCGTAGCTGTGATGGGGCTCCTGAATTAAAGTCAAGCTGGTACACAAAAGCAAAAATTTCATTTCCCAAAGCCTGCTGGTGAAAACCCCAGTTCATCCACATAGGATAAAATTTAAATGGACTCTTGAAATCTGAGAAGAGATCTCATTTCCTCCTATCTTTGTCCCACTTGCAGGACATTTGAAAGGCTTTGTAAGGCTTTGCATAGATGCTCCTCTGTGTGTTGGGGCTGGGGGGAGGGTTGAGGCATCCACACTGTGGTTGTTTGGCACCCTGCAAAATACTGGGTCAGACTAGAATACAAAATGACAGTCCTTGGCTGAGCTGCTTATTGCTGTGAGATGGAATAGCAGTGCTCTAGAGAGGAGAAGGAAAGGTAATGGAAAAATGAAGACATTACAAACGCAGCTCTTTGCATTCGTTAACCTTTCCCATTCACTTTTGATTCGATCAGTTCACATCGACCCTCTTTAAAATCCTCCAAGGATAGGCAGCAGCTCATGCTCTACTCTCTTCCCATTTGGCTTCCTGCAGGCCTTCTGTCCTTCACTGCTTTTCTGCACTTGAACTGTGCTTCAGGTTGAATTCAATTGCTTGGAATGGAAATGTCTTGCCATCAAACCCCATTGTTTTTGCAATGCATCTGACTTATTAATGGAGGCTATTAAAACCACTTTGGAAGCAGATTTACTGAGAGGCAGATAAGTTTATCTGCCACAAAGTAGGTGTGAATGCCAGTTACTCCTGCAGTGACTGTTGCCAAGTCCTCCCACTGGTATCCCATGCTGTTTTGCGGACAATTGGGGCAGTCTGCTTATCTGTGTGCCACCTGTTGTGCTGGAGTCACCCTGACCCAGTGCCACCTTTCTATTCAAACACTATTGCCTAGTCAGGTGGTGTTCTTGGGTTTCAGCACACAGGGGGCATTGCTTATGTAATGCCAGACAGGCCTATATTAACAGATTTGACTTCATTGCCCTCTGGTGTGAGGAGTATATACAACAGGGCGCTTGCCTTTTTTTTTTTTTTTTTTTTTTTTTTTTTTTTTTTTTTTTGGGAGAACAAATGGGACCTGCCTTGCTTACAAGTGACAATCAAACTGAGGAAGGGGAAACTTCTGGTTAGCTTGTCATATATATATAACGTAAACAGAGTTTATGGAGCAGGAGGGGACATTTAATATAGCTCAGCTCCAGGTATCATCTCTCCATCTTGGGCTTTTAATGATTACAGCATTGCTCTGGTTTCCCTCTGCTTCTTGATCTTTGGGCACAAGAAAAAATAATGTCCACTGTGATATTTAAATCCAGCATGGGGACTCCATGACCGAGGAGCTCACTTAGTCCCAATGCCACAATTCCTGTTTCACTCTGGTTTCCGTGCTGGAGATCCACAGTAACTAAGAGCATCTCAGCATAGCTTTCACATTTGCCAGGTTTGAACAGAATCCTTCCTCTGCCATTTGGGCACAACATCCTTTACACAAATTAAATTAGTGCATATGCACTTTCTAGCTCCTCTCCTCTGTTAAGTCTTTGGTTGACAACTCTGACTTGAACACAAGACTCTTGGTACTTAATTAATCTTTCCCCCAAGTCACCAGGAGAGTTGAGCTCTAGCCATCTTCTTCCCAGCAGAGACACAGAAGTTCCGTAAGATGGAGAATATTTTTCCAGACGCACACTCATTAAAGACTGATAAAATCCATGAGACTGGAATTCCAACCTCAAGACAAAGCACAGTTTTACCCCCAGTGGTATTAAGGCTACTATCTGAGCAACAATTAGCTGTCCCTTTCATCTCACGTTTGCCTGACAAAAGTGAGATATTAAACTTTGATCACTGCAATGTATCCTGCACTAAAACTGGCCAGTTTACACTGGAGGAAAAAAGCTTGAGCGATAACATAGTGAAAAACTCTGGTCTCTAATCCAACAGACAGATAAAAAGACAGAAGCAGGGGAAGAAATCTTACGACATGATACAAGGGAGATAATGACAGGAATGTGCCAGACTTTATAATTACTGTTGATGAGGTTAATCTAAGGGCAAATAATCCTGTGGGAGAATATGGTAGCTTTGTGATCAAGACCTTTTCTGAAATACAAGAGTCTTCTGCATTCCTCAATCCTAATGCCTCTCCCCTTCTGGGACACCCACTGCCCCCCAGCACAGAAACATCTCCTTTTCTCATGGAGTCACCCCAGCAGTGTGCAGTTGTCATCCCTACCCACAAAGGCAGTGATTTATCACTGGCAACTTGCACCCCAAGCAAGGAATAGGTTTCTCTCCTGCTTGCATTAGCTCCTGACTGCACAGGCACGAGCTTGTATGTGCACTGCAGTTTGAATTGAAAAGTGCCTTTTGACTTGTGTTTTACCACCACTGCCAGTTATTCCAGGAACTTGAGTCAAACCACTGGGAAGACCAAATGCAAATGCAGCAGATGAAGAGCTCTAGAAGAGGCCTAGAGTAAAAGCCAGTTCAGTTTCCATCTCCTCCTCTTTTTCATGTGCCCCACTCACTGCCATACGTAAACGGTGGCTATGCAGGACATTCCTACAGCAACTTCCCTGTTGTGAACACTGTACAAATCACAGTGTTGCTACCACTTTTGGGAATGTAACTTTGAAACCAGTCTATTTCTAGAGGCAGCAGAAAGGTGATGGTACAAAACAACCATGGGAATTTCTTATTCTGACACAAAATTTCATTGCTTCTGAAGAGGAAAATTAACATCACAAACATTCCCCCTTCCAGCAGAGAGAAGGAAAATGGGGAAAGTGGCTGCTCCACACAAAGCTGTCCAGCCCTGAAATGGAAGTCCGTCCAAAGGTCTACAGGCTTCTGGGGCACATCTGCAAAGTCCACAACAAATTCCAACACAGTTAAGTTCTGTTTCACAGTTTCACCCCCCTCTTCATGTGACAGCTTTCTTTACAATCCCACAGTACCTCTTTCTCACCTGGAAATACCATCTCTGGCTGTTTTTTTTTTCCTTGTCTTGGTCTCTGGTTTCCAATGGACTATTAACTGAGAACCTCTTTTCTCCCTTGTATCTGTGTTCCTGTTAACTCTGCTTTACATATTCTATGACAAAAAAATAAAATCAAACTTCAACTGTGTGAAACAAGAACTCAGCAATTTGATGGTAAGTGCAGCATTCGTGCCTATCTCTCACTGGTGCCAAACGTGATTTGGATTTTAGTAATTCAATAGATAGATAAGATATGTAAGGTTATTTGATTTAGTATTTGGCTGTAACGTGTTTCTAAAATACTCTGCAGCTAAGAAATGTAAAGACCACATGATTATGTTTCTTCAGGGTAAATGAAACAACTTCTTTGAAAGCAATATGCTCATTGCAGGTGTAATTATCATGTTTTTAACACTTTGCTGCAAGTTCCATTTAAAGGAAGCGCTTATCCAACAGCTCTGTGGTGATTTTTAAGTAATTCCCCTCCCTCCACATGCCCACACTAACACCAACAGGGCTTACAAGGAAATCCCAACAGGCAGACTGTTATTCAGTGTATTTCTGCATTTCTAAGGCTCATCGACCTTTCTTTTGTCAGATAAAAGCTTCCCATCTCTTTAAGCCCTTCATTCTTGCAATAGTCCCACAGAAAAGTTGACATCCTTGGCAAGGAGAGTGAAAAGCAGATTGTCCGCCCTTCCCAATAGGCCAGTCTGGAGTTGTTTTAGCCTGTTTAAATCTCTCCCCTATTTATATGCTAATGTTCTGGTATCAGCAGAAAGTATAAACAGTGTTGTTTACAGCTCCCTATAGTCTCTGAGCACCAAGCTGCCAGGAGAATACTGTGTACTGGGCAAAGAGATATATTTATTGAAATTAAAATGGCCACTTCTAAGACCATGAGAAACAAAACTGTAAAAATGCAGTGTCAGCCAACAATATAACATACAAAACAGGACTGGCAAAAAGCCATTAACCAGGGGGTCAGCCATAGGTTCTGGGGAGCTAAGAGATTTCATATTTAACAGGGAGAGATCTGGGGAGACCTTCAGCACAGAGACCTCTGAGAAAAGAGAGCATCAAGCTCCTTGGCATGGCAGCTTACATGCTCCATTTGCTATTATTGCAGATTTGTGTTAGTGGATAAAGGCTCAAAGCTTGGCTCATAGGTCTCCTGGATCCTGAAGTGAATTAAACACTCCTAAGGAAAACAGCATGGTCTAAAGGAGCAAGCACAGGAATTCTTGAGTTTAGATCTTGTCTCTTCAGTTTGTGGTGACTCTTCACCAGTAGAGCACTAGGTCTTAACGGTAACAGCAAAACCAGGCAGCAGTAAGGATGTGTAACAATGATGGTTGTGCAGTGTGAAGCTGTCTGAACATGAGGGCACAGAGCTTGTGTCTTCTTTACATTAGTCAACAAAATGTTGACAATTGCAATGGCACTCCCTGTTCAAATCCAGGGGAATACCTGCTCCCATTATCAATGCTTTATCTTCCATTAAATAAATATTTTAAGGCTTTGAAAAAAATCCTTGTTTACCATAATGTCTGCTGTATGCAATTCTTACACAAATGCAATTGCTGAAGAAAGATGCTAAACTGGTTGACTTCACAATCCTTATTGTATGGTTTTCTACTGAAAGTCAGAAAAAGATAGGGCAATTTAACTCATGTTCTCCTACTGTATATGTTTCAGTTTTCACCACATGAGATTCAGCACTCTACTTTCAGGAGGAAAAATGCAGGGTACCTCAGTGAGGGCTTTGGTGAGCCCAGGCCACACGGGCCAGCTGAGGCACATGCAGTGTGTGCACTACCAGTACTGCACTCTGCTCTCTTTGGAGTGAGACTCCAGTGGTTGGACAACCCGTCCTGCTTGTCTCTGTGATCTAAAGCCACATCACATCCACCAGTAACACTGACTCTCTTGCTGGGCAGCCCCAGACAAGGTTCCAAGACAGGACTGAGTCTTTTTTTAGCCCTCACAGTCCTGCAAAATCAGTGCAGAGGCACCTGGGTAGGACGACATGTAACTGCTTGGCTGTTACTCGAGAAGTATACATAAACTGCAAATAAGAGGAAGTCCTCTACTCAATAACTTTATATCAGCACCACTAGATTGCTGAAAGGGTAAAATGCCAAGAGGACCACATGCAATGGCATTGTGCCTTGTCAGAGCAGCACAATCACAGAAAGAGTTTGAGGTAGTGAACAATGAGAGTATAACACTGTAAAGGATGTGCTTTTTCTCCAGTTGGAATTCAGTTGCTAAGTTCATCAAGAGGATTTAGAGCAACCCTTTGCTATAATAACTAAACATAGGCTTGCATGAAAATCCCACATTCGGCCGTGGCACACTGGCTAAACTACTCTGTCTCCTTCTGGTTGTGTGTTCCCAAAGAAGGAAACAGTTCATTTCTGCTACTATAGTACATCTGAAATTAGGCAGCAGTCTGCCAAGTTTTCCAGTGCAGAAAATTTCTGTCTTCTAAGTTCAAGTAATCTCCATGTGGTCTTGCACATATTACTTACATCATCTTTTAAAGAAATTTAATCTAGCCAGTCCTGAGCTTTGAAGTTTTGCTGTACAGTGGCAAAGGGTTAAGACTACCCAGACTGCATCAGGTGCCCTGCACACATTACACTTGCATTTTGCAGGATTACAAGTGCTTATCAACAGTGCAAATAATCCAGCTCAGTGCTTTTATTCTATTCAAGGCTGTCTGAAATGTGTTCGTTCCTAATAACTGACAGATAAACCATTAAACCAGGTAGGGATGATGCTTGTTGGAGCCGTTTTGAGCTCCAGCAGCAGTTTCTAAATTTCCTTCCATTACTTATTATTAATTACTGTTTCCTAAGTACCAGCAGTAAGAGACAAATACAGGCAGCTCCATAGCAAGGGGTTAATTTAACTTTTAAGTAAAAGGCATATTGATTAAAATCTCAGTATGAACAATGAGAGACATCTTAAATCTGAAGCCACGAGTTGGGATTGTAGTGTTTGTAATTTCTGGCATCTGTGTCTGAAAGATGACGAAAAGGCAAGTAAGTGGTTTTAAGAGTAGCTGGGTGTTTTGGTCAAAGAGAAAACTGACGTAGAGAGAACTGTAAATGTATTTCTCAGAGATGCATCTACAGAAATAATAATAAAGAAGAGGCTAAAATGTAGTCTTACATAATGCATTGCTGCTTGGACATGGGCCAGGAGGGAAGTATGGAAAAAACAGCCCATAAAGATGCCAATAGTTTCTAAGCAGAAACATCTGTTGAGGTCTTAAAAACGGTCAAGCCTGCAGCAAGCTCAGCAACAGGAAAGTCTGCAGTTGATCACTCCTACCCTCATCAGTCCCATGAACTCCCACCCCTGGGACTGGATCAGAGCTTGGAAGATAGCTGACACCATGAATCAAACACAGCTCCTTTCTTAAAGGGGAAAAGGGAAAGAACAGAGAACCAGGATGGGTGTCTGGGGAAAACAAATTATTGTTTGGAATGGAGGTATTCAGGAAGAGTTACAAAAGAGTAAGGGAACATGCAAAGGGAGACCCAGTGGCTTATCCACTCTGTCCCATGGGGTGCTCATACACTGAATTTCCATTGCTCTGTCCAGTCTAATTTTAAATGTCTCAAGCAAAAGGCCTTGCTCCCCTTGGGAGGCTATTGCAAAACCTCACAAATCATCTTTGCCTTTTCCATGACTGCCTCTTCCTTTGCGATAGTTCATTTAACTTTGTTTTCTCTTGATATTGAACAGTGCCTCTAGACATACCAGTTCCAAACAGCAATTTCTTCTTCCTGAAAGCATTTGTCCCCCTTCACTGTCTTCTCTCAAGAAAGAAGTTATCTTAATATCTACGGAGATTGTATTTTGTTCATCTCTGCAGGATCTGCATCTGCCAACAGGAAGGGAGCATGGTTCTACTGGATCTTACAAGGATCAATAATTGGGGGACTCAACTGCTATATTACAGGAGATGTATACATTGGCAAAAGTTCTTATAAAGCAGGGTTTGGAGCCTTCTCTTTCCCATCTCTAATCATTTCAGGTGCCAGTTTTGACTAATTGCTCATGTTAAAGCTTCTTACAGAATGTGAACATTTATTGACCAAGAAGGCAAAACTTCAATCAATGACAATAAAAGTTTTAACTATTGGTCCTTAGGTGGACGTTCCATTTTTGCTGCAAATGCAAAACTCCAGCAGCCTGCCATATCCATGGGAGTGGGCAGTAACCTAGCAGTGAATTTCTGAATTTGCGAAGGATTCTACTTTAGAGTTAGTGGTGACTGAAATACCATGCAACCTACACTTCATTTCTCAAAAAAGGGTAGTATTTGAGTGCTTGGTACTTTAGAAGTATTTACCCAGCACTTTTGAAAATCTAAGCAGAATCTTTTTGCCCTCTTAAACTACTTACTAACATTTTCCTAGCAATAGTTGTTCTATATAAATTTAGACTGAAGGATCAATATATGGCTTAGACTGGAACTCTTGCCGTGAAATTACCCATACAGTCCACAACCAGCAGCTCCACAACAATAACAGAAGTGAGCTGAGTAGTGTTTAAAGTGTTCAGATGTTCATAAACAAACTCTGCGGTTCTCAGTATTCATCAGTTTTCAGATTTTGACCTGCTGTAGACCCACACTCCAAAATGGCACAGTGTGATTTGCTTCCTGGTGCAGAAGTTCCCAAGTTCTCACCACTGAATATCAAAGAAAGCTTGCTGCTGAAGGAATCTCTTCCAACCTACCTAGTTCCCTGCTCTTCTTCCCCACCTTTTTTTTTTTTTTCACTAGATTAGCAGCTTTGAACAAGAAACTATGGCACTATCTAAAGCTCCAAGGATCCATTTTTGAGTCTGTAAGATATTCTCCACCTTCATACTTGCTCTCTGGCTATGTCCATAAACATTGTATCAGGGGAGGATTTTGTGAACTTGTTCAAATTTCTACTTGTGAAGTCAGATGGACAACTTACTGTTAATGGTGGGACAAATAACATTACTAGAAGTAGTGATATTACAGTTTTTCATGTCATGCAGCTAAAAATTACTGATCAAAAGGCCTTATTAGTAGCTTGGCTTTCAGGTGTGGAGCAAAATTGCCACACTGCATGTGAAGCACTGGATGACTTCAAAGACTGAGAAACAAAAAGGCTTAGAAAGCGTCTTGCATCCCGCTATTGCTCCTGCAGTTTTCTAACCAGTCTCAACCAGCTGCCTACATCCAATCTGGTCTCATGAAGCCCCAATTCCCTGCAGGTCCTCTGGCAGCACACAAGAAGGGAATGGTCTCCAACAATGCAGGGGTAAAGAGAACTTTTAACTCAATGTTAAGCCTCTTAAAAAATGAGCTGAGGTTCCTCTGAGATTTTATTAAATCTGCCAGCCTGTGAAATACTGCCCATTGGATCAAAGACACAATGCACCCTTTCTTAGCTTGTGCTGAGCTCTTCATGGATCTCCAAAGGGCAGTAGGGCTGTAATGTCTCGTTAGGTCAGTCATTTAATACAAGGAACTGAAAAAATCACCAGAGACCATGAGTCAGGATGGGACTCTGCCGTCCCGTCAGGAGCACAACGTCTGACCCTTTTAATTCATCTTCCCTCCCTTCTTCCCCAGTACACTGGGAACTACTCACTGTTGCTGATGTATAAAACCCTGCCACAACAACTACTAAAAAGGGCAGCTCCATGCTGGCATTGATCCTGCCTTCATCTCACTGCATTCTTTGTCTAAGAGAACAGAGGCAGGATTAGAAGGCGGTTTAGAGTGCAACCAGGCAGTAAGATTAATAACTGCTCTTAGTTTCATTCATGGTCAATTGAGTGTATGTGAATCTGCAGAGGACCTTCTCCAAACAATCTGTAGGGATGGTAGCGGCGGTCATAGAACCAGAAATCCAAAGCAAATTTCAGTGACATAGCGCTTCTTTAGGGAAAAATTACATGTTTTGCTATCTCTCGATCCACAAATACTGCTCTGCTTGTGTAGGTCTGCTAGTACTTACCCCCAAATCTGTTGTGCACCCTATCTTACTCCCTAGAAAGTCCACTGACTCCAGTGAGAGAAAGTTTGCTATCAGGAGTGCTTTCAGCCAGGCATTTGAAATGTGTCAGCTACTCTTTAAACAAATCAAACACCTTGAAGCCTAAAGGATAAAATGTTTGACGTGATTTATCCCAACTTCATCTCCTACAAGTAATGCACATAAGTCACATGGTCTGGCTCCTTTTTCTTGAAGGGGTTGGTTAGCACTTTCTTTATGAATTCTTGCATATGTGAGTACAAGATACAGCATGCACAGTGGTCAGAGAGGTGACCATCAAATGTGTTCCCTAATGACCAGCATGTTGGAAAGACCTGACTGGTCAAAATTCATAGCTGCTAGTGTAAAAGCAAAAAATGCAGTCATGTGAATGAAAGCTGGCCATCTTTTACATTTATTATCTAATTCTGTTAACATTACTAAACAAAGTATTTTTGCAGCACTTTGGTCACTGGCTAAGACATATATAGGGACTCCAGACAGTGTGTGCCTGCAAGGCTTTGGGGCACCACTCTGGTTGGAGCAAAACCCTGTGGGAAAGGCACACGCAGGGGTTTGATTTCAGAGTATAGAACATTAGATTATTTTTTTTTTTTCAGAGATGCCCCTGTTTTTTCAATCTGTACATAATTTTTTAATCCAGAAAACATCAAAGCAGAGAGGACCAAGCTACGCAAAGGAATGCCTATATCCACAACTGAAATGGAGCTGGGGGTAGCAGTTAGCCACATGGACAGCACTACCCAACAGCTTAGGAAAAACAGGACAAATAAGTTTGCCTTTTAATGGCCAACAATACCTTGCAGGCATGTCTGTACAGACTTGGAATGCCTGGAGCCAGGTTTCAAAAATGTGGTACTGTCTAGGCATTTTGCTTGGTCTGACAAAGGAAAGGAAGGAGGCACATGGTAGTTTTGCCCTTGCTACACTTTCTAACACGTCCTGTAACATGTCCTGCAGGGTCAAAATTCTTACTTCAAATAATGGAGTGTTACCTGAATAGTCATCTCACAGTCTGCACACTGTAGCTGGCTGTATTCCCAAGCATTTAGAAATTTGCCATTCTTATTTAATTGAAACACGAGGAGAATTGACAGAAGCAGGAATTTATTGAATTCTCCTAACTGATAACTGAAAGATTAACTTCTGGAGAGAATGCCTTGAGATTTTCAACGACCACATATGATTAGGACATTGGCTTAATATATCATCTATCCAAACTGTAGTGACTAAAACAGGGTTGGTGATAGAAAAAAAGAAGAAAATGATAGGAAAGAACATATAGGCCACTGCAATCTGAAATATGGTATAAAGAGCCCCATAAAATCTGTCTGCCCAAAGAATTTCTTATTGATTAACAGTTCATATGGGCATGAGTGAGAAAGAGTCAAGGCAAAATAAAGCTGCTCCAGCGTGAAACAAAACAAAACAAAACAAAACAAAACAAAACAAAACAAAACAAAACAAAACAAAACACAACAAAACAAAACAAAACAATCCCACCTCTCCCCAAAGGCTCTTGTTTTCACTAGGCAAAGTGCCACTGACTTCTGCAGACCTCAACCAAGATCATTAACTGTCAAACCTGGATTATATGGGACCACCATAGGAGACTCGTATTCTCTCTGCACAGTAATTTTAAATTTTGGTTCCAATTCACACTAACCTCTTACCTCCCCAAAAGCATTCATGCAAAATAAACACTGGCATTAAAGGGAGACTTTACATCCAATGTGATATACTGCAGCAGGGGATGGGTGAAATCCCAGAATGGGCAGTGCAGTGAGGCTCTGCTTCTGCCAGGTTCCCCTGCCCAATCTATAGGCCAAAGAAAGCTCAGTAACTTTGAAATGTAGCTCAGTTGCTTTTTCATGACAGTTCTATATTACTACATTAGATTATTTAGAATTAGATCTTGTTAAATGATGCCTCTTTGACAGTTTTAGCCTAGAACTGAGCATGGAAATATCTTTTTTTGCTCATATGAAAGGACTTTGCCACAGGATTGAGGCACACAAGCCACAGCAGTAAGGAGAACATGGAGCAAGCAGTAAACATCAGTCTTCAATGCTGTCATACCAACATTAAACTCACTTAAAAAAACAGTTGGGAGAGACAGATGGTTAGATATCTAAGAATGCTGATACTTCTGAGAAGGGGAGCAAGACATGGGTCATTTGTAAAAATAGCAGAAACCCTGTCTGTAACTTCAGCAACGTTCAATTTCTGTATTTAAAAGAGTCCTCTGAGGCTGCAGCTTTCACGCACATACCCCGGCTTTCACAGGGAGCATGGGAAAATAAGCTCATTGTGTCAGAAGGCCTTGAAAGGGAAAGGAGGCTTGCAGCAGGATGGGAGGAGGGGAAGAGCTAGAGCACAGCTTGAAAATGCATGGAGAGAAATCAAAAACAAACATGTACCTACCCCCACCATGCACATGCACACACATACAAGCCCTAAACTCTGACTGAACTCTGAAATCGGAGACCGAGCTGCTTTGGAAGCCACTGCTAACTTTTCTTCTTCTCTCCTTTTCTCCTTTTTTTTTTTTTTTTTTTTTTTTTTTTTTTTTTTTTTTTTTTGTTTGCTTTATTTTTGGGTTTGGTTTGGGGGTGGGGTTTTGTTTTTTACCTTTCTAAGGAGGAAAAGAAAATCAGCAAACTTGTGTGTGTGTGTCCTGGGTAGCTCAGGAAGAGTGAGTTGTCAAAAGCCCACTCCAGCATCTCTCTTTCTTGCTCCTGGTGAGCATTTTATAAATATTTGTGAGGTTGCATGGGGCGGGGGGGATAGCTGGGGGGAGTGGAGGCTGCAGGAGGGAGGCTAGATAACTTCTGGGCCCACACGGCCCAGAAGTTTTGAAAGCCTGCTTTTCATTAGCATTGCCTAGCAACCAACTCATCTGCTGCAAATCTCATCACGCCCCTGCAAAGCATCCACGGCATGCTAATCTTTTCATTTAATAGAAAAGCTGCTGTAATCTTTCTTCCTTTTCCTTTCTAAAAAAGCAGACAATAATAAAAATAATAATAATAATGATAAAAAAAGATTCCGTTCCTGCTCCCCCTGCTGCCCTGCACCCCCCCAGTGCTCTTGTTGATCTAACACTTTGCTGAGTTCCCATGGATGACCTACATGTGTGTGTTCTGGCTGATAAGTCCCAGCTGCAAAGGCAAGCTTGGGTCGGTTTTTGCTTTCTGTGTTGTGTGTGCTGGAAAGGGAGGGCGGTGAGGGGGAGGATTTTTCTGGCTGGGAGCTGAGAGAGGAAGGAGGCAGGCAAGGCTACAGCACTCAGAGTCCAAAATGGGTCCAAATGGCTTAAATGAAATCTCTGGCTTCAGATACTGTAACTGAAGCCTCCCCAGCAGACAGGGAAGAACTGGTTTGTTCTGGTGTGTGCGTGCACAGATCCAAGTTCTCCCCATATCCGCAGGAGAAGAGTGAGTCTTGCTTTGTTGCTGATGAATTCCATGTCCAGCCAGCTGCAAACAAGCCATGCTCTGGAATCTCCCTGGGCTTTGCCTGTCCTTTCACTCTGAAAATATCGCGCCTAAGGGTAGGGGAAGTGGTTTGGACAAAATAAGACTTGACCTGAGCATCTGCCCAGAACTGAAACCAAACGTCTGTCTCCCTGAATTTTTTGGCTTTTCATAAAGCTCAGATAATTTCTCTTGCCACCTGCCCATCTTCAAGCATGTCTGCGCTTTATGGTTCCACATGGAAACACTAATCTATCATGAAACAGGCCACGCATGCAGCTTCTGAGCTGGTGAGAAACAAGAACCCGAAAACCTGCAGACAAGCACATTGTCAAATATCCAGCCCCATTTTTACACATACCCTCATGAGGTGTGCCACGTTTTTCTTTGCTCTTTTCTCAGTCTCCTTCCCTTCTTTCTAGTCTCTGTATTTCCTCTACCTTATTTGTACTTTTAAGGGCTCCTGAGGTTGTCCTATCCTCTCCACTCAAAAAGTAGTCAACTCCTCCAAAGTGCAACCCTGGGGCCATTTCACATTCTACTTAACAGTCTATCCTCTTTCCTGGTCCTCTAACCTGTGAACCTTGAACATGATACACCCCACTTCTACCCACATGTGGTGATTGAGAGCAGGCTCCTTTACAAAGACGTTTCCTCTTCTCTCCAGCACATTGCTGGAAGCATTCCCACTAGAGAGGTGCTATAAAGATGACTGCAAGATCACAAGGCCCTAAAGCAGGTTAAGTCACTCTGGCCAATAATGTTATCATACCTAAGGAAATGACAATGGGGCCATTGTGCAATGGATCAGGTAGAGATAAGATACTATGAATTTCCTAAGAAATCTGTGCTAAACTAGAGCAATATGAGGCCTGGAAAGCAGTAACTCTTACGTAAAGTTGGAAAGGATACCACGATTGTGGAAGATATTTCAATGTCACACTGCTTTGCATTTTTGAGCAATACATGGTGAACAATAATTTTCAGGCCTACTCTTGCAAAGTCCTAAAGGATAGATAGGCTCAGTAACAAAACTTTTGACAGTGTCCCTGACGGAATGGCTGTAAGGCCAGTGACCAGGAGAGCAAGAAAGTTCAACCAATCTCAGCTTCAACCTCTGGCAACCATTTCAAAGGGTTTCATGGAGCATAGTGCCCACAAACAGATGAAATGAGACCGTTCATGAGCCATTTACTGCACTTGACTGGGAAGAATTGCCAGCTTTTGAAATACACATCCACCTCCTCTCTCTTACTTTCTAAACAACTCCAGTGCTACCAGCTTCAGCGCTCTGTGCTGCAAGCACTTCCAGAGTCATCAATCAGGTGAAAACCCTTTCCCCTATGCACACACTGGGCTTGAAACCATTATGGGCTGGCTCTGCTCCCACAGCCAGCTGGAGACAGAGGTGCTTCAAATGCATTCGACGGGAAAGGAAATAAAACCCCCACCTTTGCTGGCTTTTAATTAAAAAAAAATCTCAAGCCTCATTGGTTCTCGGGAAAGCATAGTTGGCTCATGTTTAAAGTGATAGTATGGAAATAAAATTAGTATTTTAACAAATTCCATTCCCTGTGTTAGTAAGACCTTTAACAAAAAGGCTGTTCACCATAAAAATAAGACTTTTTGATCACTGGAAGGCAGGTACTTTGGACTCAAAAGCAGACTACTAAAAGAAGCTAAGAATTACCTCTTCTTTAGGATTTATACCTATCTTTTCACAGACCTGCATTTTTTTGAAATCTGTTCTAGGCCATTCCAGGGATAGTGAGCTCTGTTGGGTGGGTAAGAAGTAATAGATAGCAAAGCAATAGCACCAGATGGCAGAAGGAAGCAAGTGAGGAACTGAATGCCACTTACACACATGGCAGATCATTTGCTGTGAACTACCATCACTGTTGTGATGGAAAAGGATAAATTCTTGTGAGTGGAAAATGAACTGGAATGGAGACAAGATTCCCTGGTTTGGGTGCAAATGGTGATAATAATAATTTTTCTGTTGTGTCCCAGAGAGTAGAAATTAAATATGTGACAAGTCTCAAGCCTCTCTTGTCCTTGGTGAACTTATATACATGTTTCAAATACTTTAGCCTAACTAGCATTCTCATTATCAGAATGAGCTGAGAAGCCAAAAATTGAATGAACATTCTTCAGGTCTCCAGACAGTGAGGAAGGACTTAAAGGCTGAGTTTTTTTGATCAACCTAAAGGTAAGGAAACATAATTTCAAGCTCCTCTTGTTAACACTGAATTCAAGTCTATGGATGTATGATCCTCATGGCCCCTGCTGGAGAAAAAATTCTTAATCAAAGAGCAGCAGCAAGTTATCTGGAATGATCCACTCTTGGGAAAGACTCAGGCCTAAGCAAACAGTAGATCCTTATAAGCATCAACCTTTTTTTTTTTTCTTTTTTTTTTTTTTTTAGCAGGTTGTAACAGCTTCTAAGATATACTCTTGTTTTAGAGCAGTCATGTTCTTACAGCATTAATAAAATGACAGCTCCCAATGAACAGTGCATAGAAGACTTACAGTATTGGACAAGGCTGAGAAATGCTGGCTTTCATGGTGTTCTGCAGTTCAAAGTGAGGAAAGTTTGTCACTTTGGCAGAATATTAGCTGAGGGAAAGAAAAATGTGTGAAGGCAGTTAAATAAGGTTACACAGGTGCTGCTACTTCAGACTGTGGAAAAAAAATAAATTATAATACATGTGAAAGAAAATAATGTCTCTAACATTAGAGTCTTCTTACTGCAGGGATAAAACCACATGTCTGCTTTAGGAGTGCTGCACTCCTTTAACTCGCCAAACATCACACTGACATTCTTTAGTGACTTGTGGTTTGGAGAGACAGCCATATGTAAAACTGAGGACTACACACTTCTTAGAACTGGAAACTATTTGAATATGTTCTGTTAAACTTCGAGATGTAATCAAGCCAAAGACAATTTTACATGCTAATAGAACTCCACCTCATGATAAATGTTATAGTCTCTTAAGACAATTTTATCATTTAGGCCACTCCTTACCTCTCACAAATCAAGAGAGTTTCCAGTTTTGGGGAAGAAATGAGAAGGGCTTAAATGCTGCCAATATCAAAACAGGGCATTTTCAGAACAGCCAGAGTTTTGAAGCAAGTTCTGTGATTGCTAGAAATAGGTCAAACTCATATTACATTCACAAGCACTCTGGAAGTTTAAAGAAACTTAGGGAAAGAAAGTAAAAAAGATGTCCTTACCATGAACTCATTTGTACTGAAGAACTAGATAAAATTTTACCAAAGAGATCATTAAAATTTAAACTGTTATTTAGATAGAATTCTTGCCTTGTAATTCAGCAAAAGTCTCCCTTGCTCTGGACAGAACTACTGAACTGCTTTCTTCAGAGGATTCATAAATGAGATGCCCTTAATGTTTTCACAGAATAGACATCAGTGTTTGGACTTGTTGCTATATGTGGCATTTTGCCCCAAAATTTACTGAATTTCGGGTGTATTAGATATCAAATCCTAGAGCAAAAATATTCGGGTTTGGTTTAGTGTTGTCAAATACTTATTATTTAAAATGTCAAATTGCATTCCATTAGAGAAAAATGTTGGTATTTCTAGGGTTTGGGTAGCTTTGGATCTAAGGTGTATGCTATTAACTGCATGCACAAATGGGAATCTGTTCTTCCTACAGGTAAGAGGAAAATGAAGCAAATATCTTGTCAGCCAATTGCTATGCGACAGTGAAATACAGCAAGATGCAAAAACCTCAGCATATATTTAAGGTCTGGAGAGTTTCTTTAAGCTATACCTTCCTACATGGACCTCCTCTTATGCCATACCAATTTTAAGCCTCATCGTGGTTGTTACTTCCACAGTCTTCTGCTTCAACAGGTTCCCAGCTCATCACTGCCATGATTCTACTGCTTGCTTGCTTTCCATTCTGGTTCCTTCAAGTTGCCCAGATGGGTACAGTGAAACTGGGGACACATCTTAATTTCCTGTATCCTAATACTGCCTTACAGTGACTCAACAGTTCTTAAAGGTTAGAAAAAGGAATTTCAAAAGAAAATGGACTCAACCTTGGGCTGGAGCATGCCTAGAATATGACTATATGTGGTAAGTTTTCATGGGAAAATAAAACTCCTTCTCTTTTTTTATCCTAATATCCCATTCATCCATCAATAATGTGCAACCCATGCCCAAAAATGGAGGCCATAGAGCCTCCTAGAAAAGAAGAATCGCTTTCAATCACTTGCAAAACAATCACTTTCTTTATAACTCAATACGAACTTTTGGAAGAAACTTTCTATCAAAACCATTCAGAAACAAGTCCCTTATATTGCCTTTTTGGCTCAAATGTTACGGTAAATTATAATTAGATGAAAACAGGATTTTATAATGGAAGGTCTAAGAAAACTGCAACAATCACGGGGTGACTAGCTTTCCCTGTCCATCAACAATAAGGTGACAGCAATTCCAAATGTCCACATGACCAAACACATTCAAAAATGAGCTTAAACTCCTTAACAGATCATTCAGGACACATTGATATACACAGATGCTTCCTGCTCCCTGGATAACAGGGGCAATTCCATGCCTATCTCTGCACTAGTCTTAATCAATGTACTTCCTTTGGAGGTCACTGCCTGGGCTTTCATATGTCTGCAACTTTGCTGTAGATGCTTTCTGGTACTGCAGGTGTAGTGGTGTGTGCTTCTGTGCTCACAAACACAGCCATCCATTAACTCCTTATCACCCTCCTTTGCCAGAGATTACTCAACAGATACAGAAAACATAGTGAAAACAAACCAGGATTGCATGATCAAAGTTTTTTATTCTGTTCTGCCTGCAAATTAGTGTTGCTCAAAATTAAAAAGCCCAAAGAATGTTGGGATCTAACTACAAAACACACATGAGGGATGAGCAGCAGTACAAGCTTCCCCACTGTCTGATGCTGTCTGGTCACTCAGGCAGAGGAAGAGTAAGGACAGGAACGATGTATTGCCTCTGACCATTCACTCTGAGACTTCTCTGCTGACATAAATGACAAAGGTCTTGGGTAGTTTTCCCTAGTTAACCTCACATTGGATCACTGACCCTTAGCAGAATGACCAAAGATGAGAAGAAGGAGCATAGGTCTCATCCTAGATGTGTATGCTGCTCTGCAATCCTGTATGTCAGCATGGAGTAAGGATCCCTTATGGAGGGAATCAAGGTGATCAATTGCTGCCTGCTGGGAGGGAAAAGAAACAGACTACAGCAATGAGAATTCTAACCCCTGCTCTTGCTAGAGACTTCTGAAAGGCAAATGCCTTCCAACTGTTAGTTTACTGTTAGTGACTGTTAGAGGCAAAGAAGGGCCAGTCTTACAGAGCAAAATATCTGATACAAGTCTGGAGAATTACACTATCCTACTGAAACTGAACTCTTTATTATGTTAAAGAGCCTACACAGCAATTAACTTAATACTCTCTTTTCAATGGTTTTAGGAATACATATTATTACATTTTTATGGAAGGTCCTGGCTGCATGGAGAATTGCATTTGTGAGTCAGCTGTGAAACACAGGCCACCAAATTCAGAAACTGTCCTGGAAACAGCACCAGCCAGTGCTGTCTTATGTAAAGGGAAAGCTTGGAGGAACTGATGAACAATTATCTAAACATGCCATTGTCATGGCACCTTCAACCAGTCTCAGCTGAGTGGCCTAAAAAAATCCCCCTGGATTGTTTTTCAGCCAGTTTGTGCAACTGTTCAGGTCAGGAAAGTGCCAGAGCCAGAGCAAGAGGAGAGGGAGCTGGGAGCTGAATGAGTAGGAGCAGAGCAGACTGAGCAGTTTAAACTGCTATGGAGTTGAACCATGAAACTCTTTGATCCACTTTTCAGTCGCTACTGAATGTAGCACATGAGTTCCTACATGAGTTCACTTCTTAATGCTAAAGCACTTCTTCAGATATTTATAAAAGACCTTCCCTGATTATCACAGAGGTAACTGGACCCTGCAGCACTTCCACTGAAGGCAGTGGAAAGAAAACAGTCTGCTTTCGGTCAACAATGGCAAACCAAGCAAGGAGTGAAACTGAAAAGCAGCTGTGCAAAGATATTCTACAATTAGAATTACAGACAGTAAAGACACCCTGAAGAGAAAAGGCAAACGAAGCCCCTTTGGATTTTGAACTGAAACCTGCTCTCTTGAATATTCTGCACTAACTGACTGGGAAATGGAAACAATTTACAGTAGACAAATCTCCTGATGTCTGACAGCTTGAATGCAGTAGATAGAAGTGGCACAGTAGTGGATAGAAGTCAATGCTCCTTGACTCATAAATTAAATCAACTGTGAAGCCTTTAGTAAAGGGTGAAGTGTGAATAAGCTGGTTGAAGGAACCCTAGCTTGTGTGGAAATTAGCTGATGGGGAGATGCTCACCCTGCATACAGCTGTCCTAGTCTGAGAGACTGCTGCCCTCCAGCTGCCTCTATCTGCCACCCCGCTCAGGGCTGCTGTCTCCCCAGCAGCTGGCAGAGCCACCCACGAGAGCTTCCAGGCAGGATTTGTCACATCCATTTAAATGAGTGGTTTGAGCTAGTGCACCTTTACCCTACACCCCAAAACATACTGGGGAGCGTACACACAAACCCTGCCCATGGCTGAGCAGTTGGCAGTGGCCAACAGAGGACTGTGGTAAGTAACAGAGCTCAGCAATGCCTTCCAGCTGCATCCGGAGGAAGGGGCTTGTCCATGGGTTTTGACTTCACTCTTGTTTACATAGGGAAATTACACTGCTTTAAGTAAATGCACAGTTTATATCCAATTTACCTAAACTATTGCAAACCCTTGTGTAAGCACTTAGTGAAATGCAGCTTAAACAGAGGAGAAGCATGGGTGTGGCACAAGTTCCAGTAAACCTATTAAACTTATTTAAATTAAACCAGTGGGAATTCCATGTGTTAACCAATCTTTTGCAATTCCATAAGGGTAAATTCTCCATTATATCTATACCCATGCAGGAGTAAATGTAAGCAGTAGGACTAAATAACTTCAGAATTTGGCTCTGCACTAAGCCCAGACCAAATTTTAGATTATAACCATTCCCAAGCACTAAATCACAGCAAACCTTGTGTTCCTTTACTACCACTCTCAGGGCAAATGCACTACCTGAAATGCTGGGAATATGAAGTTTTCCATCCTCATGATCCCTGTTTTCCTCAGGCTCAGGCTTTGTAAAGAAATGAGAAAGAGTCATGGTCTCCCAGTACATCAAAGACCAAAGGCCTTCTAAATCTTAATATCCTGCCTGCTCCAAAGAGCAGAGCTGGGTTTGGGTATGGGGGAGGAGAAAGGAAGTGCTCATAGGTCTGAATGCAACCAGCACATACAGTAGGTCTAATTCTTGTCCTATCAGCCTTGACGCAATGTGTCCTTTTCCTTCATCTATTTTAGATAAACAGGAAAGGAAAAGAAAAAAAAATCAGTGCTGGAAAAAATACAAGTCAGTTTGGAAAGAAAACGTTATTGTCAAATGTTCTAATGGCAATTTCAAACAATAGTGAGTTTAGTATGTCATATGAAAAACAGGACTATGATAGTCAATCATAACAGAAACAGAAAAATAGACTTAAAAGAAAAATGGTGCTACAATAAGAATAGCTAGTGTTTCGGATCATTAAACATTACAGCTTATGAGTAACAAAGCCTGAAAAGTGGTCATATTCTTACACCAAATTTTCTGGCAGGGAAGGCTCTTTACAGATAGTTAAAGAGGTTTGTTGTGGTTTGCAAACGATCCCTGAATGTACCTAGGCTACTGCCTAGCAAAACCATGAATGGCACTGCCTTCCTCTAACCATTAAACTGTTCCAAGAAGTATTCTTTCATTAATGCTTTCGTACACAAAAACAGGTAAAAACTGGTTACACAGTAGGAGTAATCTGGTTTGGCACTCAACACTACTTCCAGAAGCAAAGTCAACTTTCTAGTATAACTACAGGACCATTGAGACCTCTGAAAGGGCTCAGTCTACAACTGAAGACTATAAAACATAACTTGCAGAATGGTTTTTGTACCTCTGGTGCAGAAATCCCTGATGAAAATAGACATAGGTTATGACACCAGACCCTCTCACTTGATAAATTTTGTATTTATAAATTTTGTTTCTAAAGACATTGGACCTACTAAGCAAAATTATTATAGGTGGGCATAGCTTCCTGCCAATCAGTGCAAACTCAGTGATGTGATGAAAAAAATTGATTCAATCAGTTTAATCTGTTAGCAGTGGGTTTTTATCATTTGTAGCCTGGACAGGAGGGATCTGATGAGACACATTAATCTATTTCGTTAATTTAACAGTATGTTAAATTAACTGCAGTATGATGCACTGCCACCATTACAGTGCATGGAAATATGGAAATATGGAAATATGTTATCTTCCAAACATTTTGCAGATGCTAACTAATTATTCCATGCATTTTCACAAAGCAGTTCAATATTGCTAACTACTAGCTGAAACTGTTCATCAGTGTTATCCATTGTCCTTCAACAAGTCCAGAGCTAAGCAAACATTAGAACAGAGCTCTTAGTTTCCAACAACACCTTCTACCCTTTAGGCTGTGCTGCTTACTCACATTCTGAAGGAGGTGGCTGGGAGTAAGAATTGATGACTATTTTTATCTCAGTTACCCATCAAAAACCCCTTTATTCAGGCTGTATGGCATGGGCTTCTATTCCAGTTCTTAGAGAATGTCTGTTCATAACACAAAAAACACCCTTGTTAAAATTGCCCTTAAATGAGTCTCTAGAAGTGTTATGGATGGACTGGCCAACGCTGACAATCCTCTCCTTTGACCCCATTCTAGTTCTTCTGTGGAAGGGCTTGTAACACATTATTAAAGCTAAGAGAAGAAAGATGCTCTGAAAGTCATTTCTGGAGGATGCAGAGTTGCTGATGCAGGGTATGCCCTGGCCAGGTGACATGGTTCCAGCTCTCCACTCGTTCAGTTCCTGCACTCCCTGGGATGCTGTACATGACTCAGTCGTGCTCTGCCACTGCCTGGGGTTCACCCATCTGTTCAAAAGTCAGGAGTCAATCAACAATTTCACCTTCCTCATGCTCTACTGTAATACAACTTTTGCTGGAATTCTTCACTCTCCCATATAGCAGGACATGATAGTTGACATTCTCTACTTGCTGCTGCCTACTGACATTTTTCTCTTGCACTTCCTGCTCTGCTTCTTCTTTCCTTTCTTTCTTTCCTTAAACCCAGTTGACAGAACTACCATTTTAGGCTGTGCCCTTCAACTGCAGAAGCAGTGAACTGTATTCCTAAGAAGCCTCAAGCTCTAAAATGCAGGTTGAGTAAGTTACCATTTCTGTGAACTAAGTATTTTCTTTTTATAATATTTTAAAAAGAGAATTTGTTCACAAAAGAACAAAACACCAGAAAGGTTTATATCTCCTAACAGAAACCATCTGCTTGAACATAAAGCTGTGAATGTATTGGTATTTTCAATTCAGGCTCAGGAGAGCTGGGAAAAAGAACACAAGTCTGCAGACTGTTACTCAGACTGTTAATCTTTCTGTTAATGAAACAGTTTTTGCAAGACAAGTGCTACCATATCCTTAAAAAAAAAACCAACAAAAAACCAAAAAAACACTTTCAGAAAACCCCAGCATACTCTTTTATGAGCTGAACATTTCCCTGTCACACTCCAGAGAATAAGGATGTGCTGCAACTCCACACAAAATACTGCTTGCCATTATAATCAGAGGGAAGAGAAATGAAGAGCTTAATCTGTAGTTGTTCTTTAATTTTTAACTGAAGTTATGTATTAAAATATCCAGCACTGATGTTCTACAAAACAATAACCCAGCAAAACTCTAGCCTGTGAATTTTGATCATTATGGGAATTTTTGCTTCTCCCCTCTTGAAAATAACATGACCCATGGCCTATTTTTCAAGCCAGATTTCAATCCTCTCTAGCCAGCTGTCAGGAAACCACAGAAGGTGCTTGAAAGAGCACAAGAAATGGCTGGTTCTAATCTGAAGGGGAAAAAAAAGTTGAGGAACAAGGCAGCTACTTGTGGCAGAATGTTATTTTTTCTTCAGTCTGTGCCTGCATATTTTCCCAACATGTGTACTCTGTTACCCCATCACTTCCATCTTTTCCTTGGGTAAATATCTCTGCTTTGGAATAAAAGAAAGCCCAGGGGTGCTACTTGTAAGGACTGCACTCGCCTTGATATGTTGTTTTTGAACTGAACACATACAATAGGCACATTTCAAACTTGGACCTTTGCCATCATACATGTTGCTTTTAGTTTAACCTTCTCAGATGATGGGGGAGGCTGGAGGTAAGGAAGAGGCTGAGAGCAGGGTCATACACTCTATCCTTTACCAGATGTAGGGTCTCGTGGGAGCCAAGTGTAATAGCCCACACAAACCCCTCTAAGCACACAACATAATGGAGAAAGAGAGAAATGCAAGCTGACCCTCTCCCAGTGCCAATTCTTTGCAAAATCAAATACAGTGGGTGACTGGGCCAGACCTTTGCCATCCAGCTGTCTAGATAAAAAAGGGTAGTGTGATTAACAATTTATTTTTAAAAATAAATATCTGTGTACAAGTTCTACGTGAGTAAGAGAATCAACTGAAATGAGATTTCTCCCCATTTTCATCCTTTAAACTGCATGCCCTATTAAATGACTCTGTTTCATGTATGTGATTTAATGTGCCATTTGGAACCCAAAAGGTGGACTGAACTAGATTAGACATCTGTTCTGGAGAAGAATTAGATACAGAATTGGGACCTAGGAAATTCTGGATTAAACCAGCTCAAAGACTACCCTACAATAAAATACTAACCCAGTTAAGGACACTGGGCAAGACACACTTTTCCCCACCATTCTCATACATCAGATGACAATGCAGCAACAGGTGGGGCAAGGACAAGAGCTGGCAATGGGCTCACTCTGTTACCTGTGTAACTCATGCCAGGTTACTTCCAAGTGGCATGTGAATGAAGCCTGAAGCCCTGAAAGCTGCCATGTGTACTAAGCAACTTGGAGATGGGAAGACCTGCCAGTGGGCATGAGGGTAGTGCTGAAGCAAACCTAATTTGGGAACAAAACAAAGTATTGAGTAGTTCCTGGAAGGTGCTAGGAAGGTCAGAAAGAGTTACAAATTCTCTGTACTACACAGTATTGAGTCCAGCTCTGCAGAGTGTTCTTGAATATGTATTTTGCATGCATGTACTCATTTAATTTGATAATATACCAAACCTAATTTGATCTCAAACCTGGCAACAGGTCACCTGAAGAATCATGCTTAAATGTTTGGTGTGTACAAATCATTTCTCCCACCCTGATCTCTCCCATTATCATAATCTTTTCCCTTCTTCATCTTTCAAAAATCTAGTCTAGTAAGGTCTAGTAAGGTCTAGTAAGGTCTTACTTCCCCATCATTACATTGAAACTTCTTTCCCAGAATTTTCCTTTTTAATGAATTCTTTTCTCCTTGATGCCCCTTACATACTTCACTAACCCAACACATAATTTCCCTCCCTAGTTACTCCCTTACCACGGGGCTATCCTGTCTTCAGCTCTACAGCTCTGAGGAGCAACCAACCGCTCGTACAGAGCACAGGTAAATCAGAAACCTTATGGCTCCACACATGGGTACCCTTCCCTTTCCCCAGCAAGTCCCATTCAAAGAACCATTTCTCTCTTTAAACCAGCAAATAATTTGCCAGCATGCAAATGAAAAGATTGGGCAGATGATATTTAATTTTGTATTTACATCTTATGGGTGTGCTTCCATAGCCTTGGTATTAGGTATCTGTAACTTTGATAACCACTAAAGATCGTTGAAAACTACGTTGGCACGTGGTAATTCTCATGTCACACGTTATACTCCTTTTCCAAACAGTGCACCTTGTCTAGAGTACAAACAGTGACAGATAGTCAAGTGAGAAGGTGTTGTAAGAGAAACTCTATAAATGGGCATACACTGCAGCAATCACTAGCATGTGATATGTGTGCAGAGACTGAGCCAGTGTCTTGAATAGCTCTGAGATGAGAGGAATTAAAATCATCTTTATCATTTGCTTTTTACAGGGATTTAGAGGACATATTCTAAATCTAGTTTTTGTGTAACAAAACAGAAGTAAAAATAGAAAACCCAGTCACTGTTCAGTTGTTTGAGAAATTATTGTTTTTCTTGCTGCTCTGTCAAAAAAATACAGCAATAAAAATAGCCCATAACTGGGAATCTATCAAGCTCTAGAGCATTTTACAGCCCAGAACCCTGGAAGTCCCAAGAACCTGTGGAAGTCCAAAATAGCTCCACAATGAACAATATTTTCCAGAAGTTGTGGTTTTCATATATACCCAACCTATCTGTGAAAACTCCAAGAGAGTTTATGAATACAATAAACTTAAAATTTCATTAGCTCCTTTACTAACCAACTGAACTAACTACATAATTGAAGTTTGTGTCAGGTTTTCATCTGCTAAGATGCAAACAACTGTGGAGCAAAACACAGCAGTACTTTGTAGGAGCCAAGCAGTGTTACACAGTGTCAAAAAACATATAAAGAAATCTAATAACATTACAAGAGGAGAAGTTAGGTAAAGGTAAAGGAACACATAAGGTAAAGGAACATTAGATACTCTTTGGCATGGAAGGGCTAATGGGGTTTTCACCTACAGTGTATGTGCTATCCTACTAGTGATACAGGAGCCAGTTCTGTGCTGTGACAAATGGCTTTTCTCAGTCTTGTGAAGCAGAAGTCTTCTGTCCCATGGAGTACTCTTGAGAAAAGAAGGGAGTTACTATGGAAAGGCACAGAAAGCTGCCCAGGGTGTGGGCAATTCAATCAGTATCCCTGGCACAGTTGGCATCCTCTGGCACACACACTGGACAGCTTGTCAGGTGAAATGACAGCAGGCTGCTGCTCAGCCCAGTAGCTGGGTAGCAGTCCTCACCAGGCTAACTCTGCAGTGGAAAACTTAATCTAAAGGGATATGTAAGAAATGAAAAGGTGTAAGAACTGCCAAATCACTAAACCTCGTAACATGATACTAGCAATGGTATGTGTGCAAGAAAATACAGCAACACCACAGACAGATAAAAAATGACCTGGTAACTTCAGATAAAATTTTACAGGCTCTTCTGCTGCGTGTCCCATAAAGAAAGAGGGGGCTCACACATGCAACTCTTCATTAGCTCCTTTCTCACTTTTACAGTTTTGACTTGAGTAACATCACCCTGTGAAGTGGCAGATTTCCAGAGTCGTCTAATGAACCTCTGAAATCCACCACTGCTTAACAGGGGGCCAAGATTCCAAGACACTAAAGGTAAAATAATTCCCAATAGGTCTCCTAAGAACATCTTAGTGTGTCTGTACTGAGTGGTACTTTCACACCATTCCCTTCCTCTCTGCTTTGACTGGATAAGGAGCTCAGAGGAAAAACAAATACCTATGAATACCAATGTGCAGGGAGCCCTTGTAAATTCACTTCCTGTCAGTCCAACAAATGAGCTCCCTCTGGGAAGTCATGAGAGAGAGCCTTCTCACAACAGCCTGATTATCAAAAGTCTGTTCTCTTGTGAAATACTCTAACCTCACAGGGAAAGTATCATAATAATATAAAAGTATCATAATAGCTTGAGCAGTGTAAATTACTTTTGTAACTTGGGATGTGTGGGGCACATTTCCGGCAGGTTGGTTCCCAGTGATGCTGTTTGCCTCTGTATCACTTGAGAATTACTCCAAGCATGAAAGATTCATGTGCTGTAAAAATTCAGTTTCAGAATAGAAATGCAATTCTCCATATATCAGATTGCAGGCGGTCACTGCATCCATCATAATTTTAGCAAGATGGCTTTATCATTGCCTTGTTCTCAGAAATATAATGCATGTTACCTGCTACAGTCCTATTCAGTATTTCAAAAATTTTTTAGAAATAAGCTGCTCATTGATTTTGTTCTTCAGGGATTGCCGTAAGTCTACAGCACTTGGGTACTGATGGCATTTCTGTCAGTTTCCAGATTTGCCTTTCACAGTTCTCTGTCTTGGATCTTTTCCATTTTTGCAGTTTTCAGATCCATCCATGTTTTGCAGCTATCTGGGTGTGAAGGCATCCTACAAAATAATCTGAGGAGTTACCTCCTGCTTTTGCTTTATTTCTTTCCAGTCTCCCTAGAGTTTCTGAGGCAGCGCTTTTGCATGTCTGTACACAAAGATACCCTCACCGTTATCCCTCTCACCCTAAAAAAGAGACTGCTTTTACAACCGTGTTTCATTTCAGTTGTATCAGTAAAACCCCAAACCCTGAGAAACCAGAAAGAACTAGTGTAAATCAAACAGTGCTCTTACCACTTAGACCCGCCCTGCAACCCTTTCCAATCAGGGAATCTAAAATTACCATATTTACAGCATCTGCAGCAGAGCCAAGTACAAAACAAGATGAATAGCTGTGACGCACGAGGCAGAGTGTGGAAGTATGCAGCTGGGTCTGCAAACAATATAGGCACTCGGCACTGAAGTCCATCTAATGCTTTTCACAGAGCAGAGTGACTAAAAGGAAAAGGAGGGGGAGGGAGGAGAAGAGAAATTCCAGGAAGATGAGTGAAAACACAGCAGAAATCCCAGGCTGCTTCACTAATGGGTAATTGAAATGACTCACAAAAGGTCTAGTAGGGAATTCAATTAATTAGGGACGTGACTGGGCAGAGAGGAGGAGAGAGAGAAAAGAATGCTGGTGATACAAGAAAATCACTCCTCTCCATTCACTTAGGAAAGGGCCTGGAAGAAAATCTCAAGGAAAGAAAAAGCCAAGTTTTTCAAGACAGGGCCTCTACCCCTTTTTATGCACAGAAAAGGACAAATAAGCACACCCTTATTGCTTGTCCTCCTTCCTCCAGATTTCTTAGGAAAACAAAGAAAAACAGGATAAAATTTGATATATTAAATACCTCAAGGCAACTGGTAAGAAGAAACTACGAGGACAAGACAGAGGAATGATGCAGAATAGATCAACTGCAGTGCTGCTAACAGCATCCTCCTTGTCATAACACCACTGCTTAGTCCATGTGACAATGAGGGGAGGGAGATAGGAAGCAGTAGGGAGATGAGTAAATTAAAAATACTTGGGGATGTTTGAAGGAAAAAATACAATCAGGAAAGGGAAAGTAGTAGAAATAGGGGAGGACTGGAATGCAAGAGGACTGGAATTGACAAGAACAGGAGAGAAAAATGGAAAAGGAGTGGATGGAAGGAAGGTGAAGGGAAATGGTAAAGGTCATGGGTGAGAGAAGCAGCAGGGGGAAAACCTGAAAAGGAGGAGAAGAGCAGATTCAGGAAGGGTCAGGGAAAGAATGATAAGTTTCACAATCAGTCAGCAGTTAGGACTTGCTGTGATGGGTACTTGAGAACATCCATGTTGACTCAGAGACCATTTATTGACAAATACTGCTTCTGACCGAGCCTCAGAGACTAAATTTACACTAGTGCTAGTGTATCTTCAAGATACACTAGATATTTTTATCTCTTGATAAAAATCTTCAAGAATGTGTGATCTAAACTTTCCAGGCCCACAACTGGTCATTCCTGGCAGTGGAACACCAGGGAGAGATACAATGAGCAGAGGCAAGTGCTCATTCACGGGATGGAAAGTGGGATCTGCAGTCCTTCATAATAAAGTTACCATAGCTTGAAACGCAGCTCTCATTAATTCTGACTCGGAGCTGTTATTGCCAGGCTGGCTGTTCAATAGCTTTACAAAGGAAACTCAGGGTCATTGTTTACCTTCGTGAATCATGAAGAGAGCTAACAAAAAGTACTTCTTAGGCCCTATCGGGTTCAGCACTGAATGCCCTCTGAAGGCTTAGATATGCTCTCATGCTCAAGGATCAAGATACTATCGCTGTGAAAGGTTGGCAAAGATTGCAATATGCTGCATGTTTGGGCAATTAGCTGAGGATTTTTGTTCCCAGCGCTGTCAATCTGACATCTTAGCAAGAAAACATATAAATCAAACCATATACTTCTGCCAGTGAACTGACCATTAACGTCAGCTCCACTATCAAATAATTTTCAGAAAAGCAAAAGATTTTTCATAATCATTTTATTTTCTGCAATAGAGCAAAGAAGATACAACACTGCCTGAGAAAACACTTTTTAGGCAGTTAAGACATACTGGACCGGAAGGAAAAGATATACTATTTAGGTAACAAGAACCAGTATGAATGATACTAGTATCTTTATACTACTGTAAATACACTAGTGTCTAGACACAGAGATTGCACTACTGCAACTAAATCCAGGCTTTCACAATGTTTTAAGTTACATTCATGCAAAAATGAGTATGCAGAAATCCCCAGCTGATTCTGAATTGACCTTCCAACATGACACTAAGGAGTATTATGCAGCTGCAGGAATCATCTTTCAGAAGAGGTATAAAGTGGAAATTCATATTCCAGTGGGCTGGTCTAAAAAAATACCCCCTACAAATTTTGCAAAGACATTATTGTTGGTAATGTAAACATACTTCAACCATCTGGGCTAGTATTTTCTATGGAAAAGGACTACAAATTTTGGGCATTCAATGCCTAGGTGCCTATGCAACAATGTGACTGTCATACAAGAATTAGAATACAGCTATAAAATGCCAGTAAAGTCAGGCAGCCCCAGAAGCAAATTTGAGCTGGGCAGCCAGAGCACTACTTGACACAGTACTTTTTCTGGCTTCAAAGCTCCATTCTTTTCAATTCTCTAACATGTCTGATGAAACACACAGAGCAATGTGTTCTGAAGGTCCCCAGTTTCTAACCAGAGTGCCTCCAAAATTTATCAGTGCTTTGATTTCACGGCCAATATAATTTTGTCTTTTTACTGAGTCTTCATCAAGTTAAATTAATGAGAACTGCAGGCTTGGTCAACATGTATCTTGAGGCTATCTGGATTCTGTTAAGCCAGGCTGACACATTTTGTTCAGACCCTCCTCTCCTGTTCAAAACACTCAACAGAAAATAAAAAAAATAAAAATAAAAATCTTCTCTTTCGTACAGAATAAAATAATTAAAATAAATTCTTTTTATCTCTCTTATTAAGTACCATTCTGTATTTAGTAATTTGACAGAACCAAAGAATGATTTTTCTGTATTCCACAATGTCATCCCTCCTCCCTGGATCTATTCAAAGCCTCTTGTACATATTTAATCACTCCTAGCCAGGCCTAGCTAATGAAATGCAGGGCCTTGCCCTGACCTGACCTTGCTATTTCTATTTTGGCTCAGCACATCCTCTGCTAGTTGGATTAAAAAAAAAAAAGTTGTTTCTTTCTCTTGGTCTTAAAGGTCCTGTTACTGGCAGGGGGTATGGTCAAGGACACTGCTGAAAACAGGACAAATGAATGTGAACACTGTTTTGCAAAACTACTGCAAATCAAAAATGGACCACAGCAACCTAAGTGCGAAGTTTTTTCCGTCTTTGGCTGGCAAACACTGGTGGGCACTGTTCATCTACTGGGAATAGCTTATCACTAGATAACTCTGTAAGAAAAATGGACTGCTCAAATTGTTTGCAGCGGTCATAAAGCACTGGTATTTGTTTGGGCATTTACTGCAACTAAATATGTTGTTCTTAGTCTTCCCTATCTGTCCTTCTTATTTGCCAATATGGCAATTTAAAAAATATATTTTCCATTTCTGAGAGTTTGTAAAGATGTGTGATCCCATTTATGAGCACTTAGGAATACTGGATGTTAGGTTATCCCTTTTGTCACATGATGTTGGTTGCAGAAATTTATCAACATGCCAACAGAAGTCAGAAACATTTCTAGTATAAAACAGGACAACATTAACATGGTGATCCATGTGGATTTTTTAAGCTGCTGTTTGTTTTTTCAATTGGTTTGTGAATTTGTTGACCATTGGTTTTGGTGCTCAGTTTAACACAGTGAGTTGCTGGATGAACCATAAACCATATTTGAAGTCAGCAAGGGCAAGGGCCATCATTTTCTTCTTTGGGAGCACACACTGCCTGACATTGTGGAGCTTGGATGCTGAATAGGGGTCGCAGATGCTATCACCAAACAACCAGTAACAGCATAAGGACCTGAAGGTACTCGGACTGTCAGAAAAATCAGGCTGAGCAGTTCAATCCGCCATTGTTCCTCAATTACCTCTCAGTTGAGGCACATCAGAGAAAATGATGCTGAATAGCATGAAGATGCCTTAACTAGCTGCCCCAAACTAATGTCCTACATCCCATGGAGCACTGTGAGCCTTAAAAGCTGCCTAAAGGCTACGGATGTAGACCATATTTCCAACGGCCAAAGTCAGTTTAACACATCCCTATTAGTCCTTCTGCATGTGCTAGAACAGACATAAGAATTAGACTGGCACTTACAAGCCCAGTCTTTTCTCAGCTCAACTAAAAACAAACAGATTCAAGTTGCAACCTTTGGATGAATTGAAGCAGTAGGACATTAGACATTGCTTGAAGGAAGAAATGAGAAAATCACGTTTGCAATCACTAAAGTCAAACAATGCCGTTGTGTCATTTTCCTTCTAATACTGTTTATCAAGTTGTTTTTTAGTCTGGTTTTCTACATAGACAACATTTTAGCAATCACATTCTGTACCCCACTAGCTTTTACCCCTATAACCTTTTCAGCCAAGTCTGACAAAGGATAGGGGTTCTCAAACATAAGTGAGATTACAGAAATTCAGTGAAAAGTGATTAACAAGTGGAAGAGAGAGCGACTGTAAATATCACTGTCTGGCTTATTAAGTTACCCATTATTAGATTCCATGAAATCCACAAAGAGGACTTCTGAGTACCAACCACAGGAAAGACCTGTAGATACAGTCAACCAACCACAAGGTACAGATGGGTACCAAGCCACATTTTATTAGTTTTTTTCCTACACTCACAGGTTTGCCACAGTTTACAAAAAAACCTTGAAGTTGTCTATTTCACAGGAAAAAGTGGAAACATACAGCCTTGTTGGGATTCTGCTATTAGTTTTTTCCATCACTGCAATGCAGCACCTGCAGCTGAGGTATGCTGTCCTGAAACAAGTAGCTTTACTTCATTGTCCCACATGGTTTGATACTGGAGCCAAATTGCTCTAACTGTGAATGGTTAACAGCAGACATGACCCTGTCTCTCTTTCCATGTCTTCCATCTCTCTTTCATGCAGCCTGACCTGATTCCCTCACACTAGTGCTCATCTTACTCCACAAGAAATCAGTTCAGGCAGCAAAGGTGGCAAAAGGCTAACCCAAAAGTACAAAGCAAACAGATTACTTAGCTCCCAGAGATGACTCACCAAGGGGTTTGGTGAGTACCAGAAGAGATACAGAAGTTGACCTTGGCTTGGACCTGTTGATGGCCTTGGTTTTTGACACCTGGATGACCAGGAGATGAGAGATCAGCATTACTACAACCTAAAACCTGGCTATGGTCTTAAGTGGGTGGTCATAGTCAAACATCTGCGTCTGGTGACCCTCACTCACAATGGTTCCCTTGGGAAGACACAGCACACGGTGCCACTCTGAGTGAAAAACAAACCTCTGTGAAAGTAAAGGCAAAGGCAACATTCAGACATTTTTCATCCCTCTTCAAGCAGGATTCTGACCTACCTTGAGCCCCAGCCCCACTGCAGATGTAGTAAACAGAGCCAAACACTGTTGCGTAGAGCAAGCACTGACTGTGCAGGCACACACTGACTGTGTGTGTCTGTGATTTCTTTGTGTTACAGTTTTCTGCAGGCATTTTGTTGTAATTTTATACTACAGACATACATCAAGAGCATTGAGGGCTGAATCTTCCTTGCTTATGCTATTCCTGATGTTTGGCAGAGGTGGAGAACGCTACCTTGGGGTGCTCCTTCCCTTGGAGACCTGGCGGGATGTTGCAGTTAAGCCACATCCCCACAGCTCAAACCACAGAATGTAAAAACAGCTGTGAAATCCAACTGTCTGAGCTGCCTTGGTGTTTGGCTGGCCTCTGTGGGACCAAACTTTCTTGACTCAAAGTAAAAATATGATTTAGCATAATTCACGAGACTAGGCAAAAACATTTTTTGGGAGGTTCATTCCAACCTACTTGTAACAAACAAATTTGGGCAACCACCTATACATGCCAGAAAAAATGTTTATCCAGCTTAGCCAAAATTGAGCAAAATAGATTTGTTGGCAGCATGGACAAAGCTTTATGGTTTTTTTACAGTCCCTTCCTAATTTCAGTTTTCCATTCCCCACCCTTCAGAGTTTCTTAAATGATTCTTTCTCCTCAATGGTTTTTCAGTTTGGGCACTGTCCTTTAATTTTTTCAGCCTTATGGTTTTCTTTCCTTTAGTCTTCTTTTGCATTTGTTTTCTTTCTGTCCTTTCTCATGGAAACCTATTAAAAAAACCTCCTATCTCTAACATTCCTACCTTTTCTTTGCCAAACTATTTTTCCCTGGCCAAAGATATATTCTTTGATATCCCTTGATTAAACTTCCAAAGTATTAAATGATTGGGAAACAGGAATCTTAACAGTTGCCTAAGACCACAATTCCAGAAAAGAGAAGGAATTTTTTATTTACATGTGTCTAACTAATGCAGATATTTATATATAGATATATATATTTTAATACTCTTGCCAGTTCCTCAGAAACTAGCACAGAGAAGATACATGTAAGGGAAAATGGATGAAAGGACGACTTTTGAGCAAGACAACTTCAGAAAGAGAGGAAAATAGACAAATTCAATGGCTTAACATGGAAAATTAGAGTCTATGATTTCCAGGAACACCAGTCTTCCTTCTGAAACTACAAACTTCATATATTTCCTATGGAATGGACCTCAAAACTCCTATTTTTTTAGCATTAACTGCTTGAACCATTTATAAAATGGCTCACGGTCTCAAAAATCAACAGGAAAATTTTCAGCATTCCAGTTAGAACTTAAATTTTATTTGTATTTTTTTTAATTCAAAGTCAGACTGAGTCTCCCACTGTTCACAGTAAGCACCGCATAGTTTTGTGTGCATTCCCAAGGCTACTCAGACTAACCTATAAAGGCCTGAGTATTTTCTGCTGGATATGTTCCCTAAAAATTGTCTCGCTATCTCCAGAGACTTGAAATCACAGTGGTAACCAGTTTTCTTGGGGATGACAAGAAGCAATTCTGCACAGGCAGTTATTCAAGAGAGCCTCCCCAGTGGATTCTTCTGGGAGTTCGTATCTTCATGTTTTAGTAACAGCCTCCAACCATTGCCTCAGACTCTCTTTTTGGAATATATGAGCACTTGAAATTAGTTCATGCTAAACTTTTCAAGGGCTGATTTTATCACTTTTTAATTGAAAGCATCTCACTAAAAACATAATTGCCCATGCTGAGGATGCAGAAGACTTGGGATGGATATGACAAATCTTTCAAGCAACACTGAGTGTTCAAATTATGCTTAAAAGCTCAAAACACAACGTTGCCCAGAAGAAGAGGAACTCTGCTTAAGCAGCCTTTAAGCATACTTCCCAGTCAGGTCAGGACTGGCTCCCAAATACAAAATACGTGCACATGACTTGCTAATAACCTATCAGTGTTTATCATTACTCATCACAGGGTTAAAAAATACAATGAAAAGCCAAATTACAACTAAAACCTCATGATCAATTGATCAACAGTTCAAGAAAGAAGACTTTGTTGCATTATGATTTTTAGGAATCCCTCTGGAATCACTGACAGCATCTTCAGCAACTACAACAGTATTGTGTTGGACGTGTATCCATAGTGGCTCTTGGCAGGTTCAGACAAGAAACAGGAAGACTGATATCACTTTGTTGCTGCATATGTTACTGTGAGATTCAAGTCCTTGCTGGGTCAGAAATCACATGGTGTATTACGGGCTTAAGATTAATTATGGAGATTTAAAGTTTTGACCATAAGCCACAAATGGAAATGGGCTACAGAAAAAATAAGTTTGATGATTCTGGGCCATGTAGTAATAGAACGTCTTAGGGAAAACAGAATTAATTAATTTCAGTGGTAGATGTGCTTTTAGCATCCTTGTCAAGTAAGTCACATCATTACCTTGTTTCAGGAATCTGACACAAAAAGACAGTATTAGGTATTTAATATTAGAGGAGAATCTTTGCAGGGATCTGTGTAATTCCATTTGTGTTGACAACTTCAACAATAACAGGCCAGGAATAATCTGCTCCATTAAAGAATGGAATGAAATTACTCTCTTAGGTTGGTTAGCCATCCTTTTTTCTTCTTTCTGATGTAGCCCAGATCATAATGTAAACTGACTGTTAGGTGAGAACTCTGGTGTCCATTACCAATACCTGAAAACTTCAACATGTTTTCATCTCTGTATAGCCAATACAAACATTTCCACTGGGGATAAATGTAGTAAATACAAAAGCAATGTCCAAACCAATCCCCAGCCTTCAGAAAACTACATAACATGCAGATGACCTCCTATATTCAGGTAATATCTTTTTCTAGTTGATAGATGAGGAGAGATTTCATATGTAGGGATGGAGGGATGTAATTTTAACATCAAATACATTCCAACTCCCTTATCTAATCTAACGAGCCATTTAACAGTTTATCTATCAGATCAAATCTTTGAATCAGTTTTGTGCCATGGGAGTAAAAGATGCCTAATATTTAAATAACCATCTATTTTGACAAAGGTGAACTTGATCTGTAATAAAGATTGTTTCCAGTCAATGATCTTCAAAAGATCTCTTCCATTTCTTTCCAGATGACTATACAAAACATCACAGTACATAAAATACCTTGGTCTAATCCACTGCCACTTATTTTCCTCTTTGTCATTATTTCTTAAGCTTTATGAAGTACTTTTGTAAATGTTTTGGGCCTAGAGAAGGCATGCTCTTGCTTTCATATGGAAACTGTAAGCACTGTCATCCCTCCACTGCCACAAGACACACATGCACACAGCTGGCACATTCTTCTAATCTCAAAAGTGAAGAAAAAAAGAATCTCAGCTGCAATATTAATAGCAAATATATTCTGGTTCATGTCTGGTTACACTCAGGTGAACACTGATAAGTCATGTGTGAGGTTCTCATACGTAGCTCTGGCACTGCAACACCAATCCTAACATGCCTCCAGGCTCTCCTTAACATTGCCATACAACACAGTCCTGAATGGCTTCCTGCTGTTCCACTTCTCTCCAGTGGAGATTTTATTAGAGTTGGCCATAGTTGGTCTTTGCTTTTTATAGAAAAATAAATATATGGGCCTTCATCTTCCCTCAGAATCTGAGACTTCAGATAGACATGTAGGCCAAATTCTGCAGCAATGCTTCCTCCAAACGACAATTTTCAGACATCATTCCTGAATGTTTACAGAACACATGATGAAAACATCTGTCCTAGTTAAGCTGATTCATGTGTGCTTCCAAATGCTTAATAAGTGTTCCAACAATGTATATTAAAAAATCAAACTGAAGTACCATGTTAAAAACCCTGTCCATATCATGCAAATGTGTCCCAGATTAAAGTAGAGAGCTATATACGCACCACCTAGGCCATCTTAGGTCATACATAACCTGCCTGATTTTTGGCTGATCTGTATTGCATTGATAATGGGGAAATTGCTGGGGAAGGAACCTTGGTGCCATTTTTCAAGAGCAGACAAGGTTTGCCCTTAATGCAATAATGCTGAGGCAAATTCCATTATTTTCCCTTCCAGCAGTCTCAGCACAGCAGTTCTTCACTACTTGCTCCACTCAGTGTTTATGGAAAGTCACCCAATACCTTGAAGAAGTAGGTGTCTCACCTACCCACAGCACTCGCCTCCAAGTGCGCGGCATTCCTGGCACCAAATGAAACACTGGGGACAAGCACATCATGGCATTCACAGCAGGGCTTCACAGCACACTCGGTTACTGTACACCCAGCACAACCTACCAACAACAAAACAGCTTAGCAAGAAACGCTGAAGAGCACTGAGCAAATGGTGTGGTGTCTTTGGACCGCCACCAAAGCATCAGGTCTTCATAATACAAAGTGATATGCAAAAATAGAGCTTAACATAAACAGCAGGAATGGAAAAGCATTGCCAGACATTAGTGAAATGCTAACTTTCCTAGCTTGGGAAAATTCATTCATCACTACAAAGGCATTGCTTTGTAGCTTGGTTCAGCAGCAGAGAAGAATGCCTATAGAATTATTTATAGGTAGTAAGAATTTTATAGGTTCTTTATATAAAAAAAAGTAATTTTTTAAACATACCAGGTTTAAGTCTAATGTGCAACTCTACGAATATGTTCTCAGTTTTGCTTTCTTCCTCTTCTCACCTTCAAATTCTGGTGTCCTGGACAACCACACAGCAACAGAAGAAATTTCCAGTGGTTCAGGACACTTTTGCAATTACTTAAATTGGTTTAAATGACATTATGGTTATCACATATAATAATTAACTACAAGGAAAAAGCTTTGGCCTAAATGATCAATACTCTTTCAAAAAGAATGATGGAGATTGCTGTTTTTAAATGTCATCACTGTGCAGACCTGTTTTAACTTTGTCCTCCCTGGCCTGAGAGGGCCTACACGAGATAAAGGGGCATGGCACAGCAGAGCTGCGCTGTGAGATCTCATTCTTCCCCTAGGGTAGTTAGGCTGCATCATGTCCTGTAACTCACCACCTGTGTTCAGAGCTTACAAGGGAAATGCACAAAGCAAGAAACAGACAGCAGTGGGAATGCTATGCTATGCAACTCCTGATGTGCAAGTCAAATTCAATTATATGGATAGCATTGCAAACACTCAAAGGTCCCCCAAATCCAGGGTTCACTCTTCTTACAGTACACATTAATGACTTTAAAGGAAGCAGCTGCCTTTCCACAGGCCACCATGGGCCAAAATAAGCTGCCCATCCCAACGTGAGCAACCAAACTCAGGCACTTTGCCTCTGTTCCAGGCCCCTGTAACATGAGCAGTCTATGAGTGGATGGGGCACCATGCTGGATGCTGCACTCAAAATGCCTGTCCTCTCCTTCTGGCACAGAGAGCACCACTGTTCCTTTTTAAAAATCCCCTGCTCTTAGCAAGGTTTGTTTTTCTAACTGGTTCCCAGAAATCTCTTGGGCGTTCCAAGCCCAGAAAAGTAATTACTGCATTACTTTGGCCACAGACACAATATCAACCTTGTTAGACTTGGCCTATGGAGAGAGCCAAACACCTGCTGCTGCAACATTTATTTGATAAGCTTCATGCTTCACTAACATAAACCTGATCCTGCTGACCTGCAGGAGGATGAAAAGGAGTCGGGGGGGAAAGGGTGGAGCAGGTAGGCAATCTCATGGCCCTCTGGCCCAGCAGCTTACAGCCCTCTCTCTCAGCAAGCTCCCATTTCTCTTTGCTTTCTTGTTTCCTGGTGAGAGCTTCAGAGAATTGGTTTTCCCCCTGCAGTTATGCAGGCAGATGTGGCTAGGGCTAGGATTCCCATGCCTTATGACGGATTAACTGACAAGTGCGGGATCAATACGGGAATTGTTCTAGCTCTGGCTGCATCTGTAGGCTTCCAAAGCAGACAGAATAGCTGCACACACTCTCGTTGGCATGGTGGTGTGTGCACTGAAAGGCTGGCTTAATACAAAGTTCATTAGTTATCAGCAAGGAGGGAGGGGAAGAAGGGCTGCAAAATCAGTCAAATCAACAGATAAAAGGTTGGAGAGAAAATCAGATATAGAAATAGAAAATTGATTTTTATTCTTCAAATGACATCGTTTTCTAGTCTAGTATAAAAAAAAAAAAAAGAAAAAAAAAATGGGAGTGGGGGAGAAATAAATAAGATTTTATTCCAAACAGAACCATCTCTTCTAGCTGATACTGCCAAGCAATATCTGAGGAAAAAAACACATGCGAGAGGACTTAGCAGGAAGGAGAAAATAACCTTCCTGACCATCATGCTCAGTATCAAGAAAGAAACTTATTTTTGCCTGCTTCTCAGTCTCATCGTTTTCTAAGCAGAGGAAATACAAAACAGACAATCTAGAACCAGTAAGGACATTTCCATGTATTTGCTAGTTGTCACTTACATGGAAAGGTTTGACCTCAGGACAGTATGTTTTCTAGTGTACTTTGTTTATCATTCTTTACCTGAATGACACCTCTGTCAGTGTATGTAGATAGCTGATAGTGATTCACCCTCTTGGGAGACAGCGGGAAGCAGATGAATCACCATGGATTACATCAGAGCCAGACCAAACTTTTATATGAAACTTGGCACTAATGAAACTTGAACACTAATCCTCTGAACAAACATGAAGTTGTCTACATGACCATCTTCTATCTTATTTCACCTTCTTCCAGTGGCTCAGAACTTCAGGAAATTCATTTCCTGATGGATTAAAAAAACCTGCAAAAATCCAAATAATATGCCACAAGACATTTTCTGGATAGATCCAACCCAAATCAAAGCAAAACCCTCAAAAGAAAACTTCTCTTGGGGAGCCTCAAGCACAGTTTTACAATTATGTGAAATTCAGCTAATGAGTGACAAACAAAATTTTGGACTACCACCAACATTCTACTTTTGTATTCACCCTTCACAGGGTGAACGTACATGCAGCATCAAAGTAAAATGCTAACTAGACTCAGAAAACCAGCATGACTGGATTCTCAAAGCTCTACTTAAAACAGTCAACTGTTCTTCAATTTCTGCTTTTATTGACTAGACTGTTTCTCTCTGAATAGTATGAAAAAGATTTTTTAGAACTAGTAGTCAGGAAGAGAAACAAGTAATCTGTTTTAGAACTAGTAGTCAGGAAGAGAAACAAGTAATCTGATACTATTGGAATACTTTTGTGGAAAGTGCTGCACAGAAGAAGACAGAAAGCGTAAGAGAATTCAACCTACACTGGGAAGTCTGTATTGCTTGGAAGACTGAGTGTACCAGAGATCCACAAAGTAAGTGCTGCCCAGCATGAAAATCCTGAAAGCAACATACAGTATATCCAATTAATGGAAAATGCACCAGACTGAGCCGTCTTTGTTTTGTTAAAAACTGATGACAATCAAAGTAAATAACTTCATTTTTCATCCACCATTTTGCTTTAGGCTGTATGCCAATGTTCCCTAACACACTAAAAGCAAAATGAAAGAACTCCAAATGCATTGTTCACCCACCAGGCAGAAGTGATAAAGAACTCGTGGCCTGTTCCTCAACAGCTGCTAGAGAAACCAGCAGCAAAACTCCCAAGCTAAGAACAATTTTATTTCTTGGAGCTCTCTAAACAATAAAGTCATCTCATTTCAGAAACTAATAAAAAGCATCCCAGGCAAAGGATGGCAATGGATGGCAAAAAAATTGCAACGACTATAAATATCCTCCAAATGGAATTTCTGTAAAACCCCTATCATATTACAGGATGCTTATGTATATTATTCTGCCTTTTATTCTTAAGTCTAGTTTCAGACTGTGAGCACATGTACACCTTGTATAGCAGCTTCTGCCTATAGCTGCCCTAGATTACCACAGATGCAGCAGCTCCCCAAAGAATATGTTTCATGGTAAAATACTGGTACACTGTTACAGTAGCAGGAATAGTTCTAAAGAAAGTTGAACAGTTTGACAGCATCTGTGGTAAACTACTCCTGGTTATCTGAGAAGTGGAAGCCAAGGAGCTTGACCTGACACATCAGCAGAGTACTCAGAAGCCACACTAAGTTTGGAGCACAGCAGGGCAAATGCTGTGTTCCACACAGCTCACACAGAGCATCCCCAAGAGAGCAGCTCTGTGCTTACAATGAACACTGGCCTAAAGGAACCAAAATCATACAGCAACTTCTTAAAATAAATGCTCCCAGTGGGCCCTGCTTCCTGTCCTGTAACAGCCACCAGAGCAGAGGAGCAAAACTTAGTCTGAGTCACGTAAGTGCACGTGTGCTTGTCTGCACAAGAGCCCTGAGCTCTGGGTGCCTTGGCACGTGTGGCTGCCCACGTGCTTGTGCAGCCAGCTACAGGACCATGAGAAGAACATGAAAGCAGGATGTCTCTCTCTCTTTCTCTCTCCATTTTCTTCCTCTATGCAGAGAACTTTATGTAGTTGAAAACTGAAAAAAAATTTGAGATTTTTCCTCTCTACAGGTAAAATGTGAGCTAAATTGCAGGCCCTTAACAGTGGCTAGAGCGCAGCCTGGTAATAACACATCACTTCGGCTGTGCCAGATCCCTGGGAACCTCCAGGATCAACACCTTACCAACTACACCATTTTATATGACAGCAAAGGATCAAATTGGACAGAGTCAGAGTAGAATATCAAGATAAAACTTTTTTCATGGTAACTGAATATTGTGCTCTCAAATATTTTCTCTCTTTTTCAAAAGTGCATTTCTAGCTTTACAGTTGTGATGACAACTTTTATGTTGGGAATCAAGAGTAAGTAATATAAGTAGCCCAAGTCTGCAAACAAACTAAAATAGGTTTCTCAAATTTATGTCATAGCTTGATGCCTTGAAATGACTGAACCCCATCCTTCTCATAAGTTTTTTGTTTGAACTATCTGGCTTCTTCAGGTTGGAATCAATGAAAGAAAAAGACTATGGCTTTTTGTTATGTCTTGGGTTAAAACCTATTGAAACTGGTTGCTCTAGCACTGCATTTCCTTTCCAGCTAAATAAGGCTACAATTAAATACTGCTTTGTTTAGTAATTGTTAAAAACAAAAGACTACCAAAAGACACAGGCTGTGCAGGGTCTGGGTCTCACAAGACAAAGGGAATCATGGGAACGATGCCACAAATGTGGAAATTAGAGCAAGGAGAAGTTCAGCTCTGCTTCTAAAAGTGTTGGGGATGAATATGGTATCTTTGTTGACAGAGGAAGCATATCCTAGCATGTGAAGCTTACTGTAAGCCAATATTACTTACACAATTTTTACTATATCAAACTACTGTAGTTATTTCTTTGGTAATTTGCTAGCTGTCACTCAAAGCATGTGGAATAGTAAAAACATACAACTGCTTATTTTACTTTTTGTTTTTGTTGGGGGGTGTGTGTGTGCGCAAAGAATATCAAAAACAGGTTTCTTCTTACAAAAGTCATCCAAAGCCATCCAAAATTAAGTTTACTCTCTCAGAATACTATTAGGTTACTTCAAGCCTTAAAATAAATCTCTGGCCAAGTCCTAGATGGCTAATTACTTCCAGTTATTTCTGAATAAAGTTTTAACCATTTTTGTTGGAGTCATCTGTATCTAACAGGTTGGGGTGAAGGGAGAAAGTGATCTGTCTGAGCATTAGACAAATAACAGACTTACAGAATAAAAGCAGAAGAACAAAACAAAGTAACTGAAAAGACAGCAAACCAAATTGCTTCTAGCAGCATTTGAGGAAGGCCAAGGGAAAAAGTGAAACACCTTACAGTATCCAAAAGCCTTCAGGTCACTTTATTTCAGCTACATCATGCCTTAAGTTTTGGAAAGAAGAAATACAGGCAGGAAATGCTAACAAGATTTCCAGTACATCAACTCCAACTTGATTTATTCTTAAAAAAACCAGTCTAATTCCTGAAAGCTTTGCAGCAGCTCTGGCCTGTTTCTAGAGTACTGTGGCACACAGGAAGTGAACTGGGTGCTGATGGGAGAGGTACAGCATGTGCTTAGGAGAAGGAGGGAGCACAGGAGAGTCCCATGGAAAAACCATGTCCTGCTCAATGTAGTCTCCAGATGACCTGTTATAAATGCGAGAAATTATTTGTCAAACAAAGTATAAGGGGTTCTCTCTGTATTTAAACCTTTGCTTGAACTAAATCATAAAGCAGGAAAGTCGTGAAAATGCAGAACTCATTTTGGAAAAATATGCCCAGATAAGGATACATAAGGCTTCCTGGACAACTATGCAGTAACTGGATTACATGTGTACAGAATGAAACACTGTAGAAATGGAGCGTCCTTCATATAATGCTGAACATTTTAGCATCTCTGTAAATTAGAGGATTGAAAACAGGACATGGTGAAATTCTTTTGTCCATTATTACACAAAACTGGCAAGAATTAGCAGTTGAAGCCAGATATCCCCAGACCTCAATCTTAAAACTGTACTTTCTTTGATGTTACTCATTCCTAGGGCACATTTAATAGAGCAGTGAACTGGTGCTGATTGCTGTGGCTTATTAACCAGTGACAGATTTGGGCCATGCATATACTCATTTCCCATAACAAATATTTGCATATGGGACTGAAGCACTGGGATGCCATACATGCACAGCTATTGTCTCAAGTCAACCCTTCCTTCCAAGGCCCAGTTCCACTTCTTCCTCTATCTCAGTCCCTTCATTAATCTCCCCATTTACCTTCTAGTTTCATTTAGATTACAAGTTATTGTCACTAAATACATGAAAACTGTAACTAAAGGCAGTCTGGGCCTAGCATAATTAATCAAGTGATTTCCAGCTAATGATTTACTGCTTGCTTCACTTCTCCACCCAATGTCTGGCTTTTTAGGGCAAAGGCGAAACTTCTTGCATGTTGCTAGAGGACTACACACAGTAATGGGACTAAGAATGCAATAAAAAAGATTTAATGTCAAAGGGGATGAATAGAATCAATGAGTATTTTCCCTTGAGCAGTGAACAGTACATTGCTACTTCGGTGGCAAAGGCTCCTAAGCCCAGAAGAAGAAGCTCAGAATTGCCTTCTGTGAGTGCCATGCCAGTGGAAGCACTTTTGGCTTGACTTGTTTTGGCCCATGTGTCTGCTATTCTGATTCTTCAATGAGACAATTCACTGTCTGTTTCTGGGGACAGAATGAATGGAGGAGTTAGATCAATTATCTGAGAGTCTTCAGGATACCCTCTGACAGATGATGAAAGGACTCTAATATGTAATTGAAATACCCTGTACCAAAATACTCACATTAAACCTTGGCTGATTACACACAGGTCTGAGCTATCTCAGACCTTCAGAACAGGAACTGAGTTGTTTATCAGTGAAAGCCAAACTTCTAAAAAGCTGGCTGCCCACTACAGAGCCTTTGTGTCGGGTAAATTAGCTTCAGGAAGAGAATCAGAATGAATTAAAACCACATGGAGATCCTCTCCCTTTACCCCCCTTTTCCCCTTTACTCTCACTATATGAATCCCCTCACCAGGAGACAGAGGCCAGTTCAGTATAATTTAGTCCAGTGTTTTTGTTTCCTAAAGTCTCAGTCTTGGGCTGAGTCCATTAATAGGCTGCAGCTGATTTTAATCTAGATGAACTCAAGACTTCTCTCTTCTTTGGTTTTAAAAAGATTACAAATTGTGTGTTATATAAATAGAGGGAAAAGGGAAAAAAGAACCAGAATTGGTAAAAAAATCTGCTCTCCATTAGCTGACCTGCTGAACAAGACTGTGATTCAAATAAAGATGAGAAATGAGAGATGTGGGGAGAAAAATACCCAACTAAAAGCTCTTGTGATACTGCACCCAGACACAGTGGTAAGAGGAGATGCAGTAATGTCTGATAGCTACCATTACCATTGTAACAACACAGAAGAGATATTAATGGAACTCCAAAAGCAACAAACCACATGCCTCAAAGACTCTTCTGATAGTTTGCAGCAACCCCTCCCCGTTAAACATAAAATCACTTTATTAGCAATTATGACCTCTTTGTATCTCAGGTCTCTCTGGTAGCTAGGGTGGAATAAGTTGGTCCCAGACTAGTTCCTTGTAGATACTTTAGCATGTGAAAGAATACCATGATACTCACAAGGACTGGTTCAAGTGGGATTTCTAAATAGAGGTGCTGACCCTAGAGAAAGCTGTCTCAGATCAGTGCTGACATAATTTCGGGTGGGAAGGGGCAGGGCTTTTTTTTTTTTACACCAACTTCTCTGTCTGAATTCTCTGTCTGCCTAATATCACTCTAGAGCTCTACACACTGGATGGCTCAAGAGTGCATGAATCCATGATTTTTAACATAATTGCTATAGGCTACAAATGTGACACTCATTTTTATTGATGCTCAATCTCAGTGCTGATGTGTTCAAAGTCTCCTTTTAGAAGACTCTCATGCAGCTCATAGACATCTGCTCCATTTAAAAATGGCCACTGCAGCTGAGCAGCAAAGCCAAACATGAAGGCACAATGAACAGCACCAGAGTAGAATGTAACTACTCACAGTACCCTACAGACAGGTGTCTCCTGGTGGTGAGCAACAGGATGGCTGCCATTTGGAACAAATTACAGAATTCTCTGTAACAGATTTCTGTTATTTAACTTCAGCTAAAAAAAATATAGATAAAAAACTGCATTCAATCCATAAGAAAAACAAAATGGTTTTTGTAGCCTATGAGCAAGATGTTAAGTGAGCTGTACTCACAAAGGAAAGGTCAAAACAAGCTGGAGTCTCAATGTCATTACAATAACGTAAAAAATTTCAAAATAGCATTTGATTCCACAGATTCCATTTCAGAAGTCCAGAAATGTTTTTTCTCTGCTTGTTAATGCTTTCATTTTGGGAATAGCACACATCTGTTTAACACAAAGGTAGTATACCTGTATAAAGTAAAAATCACAGCTTTGCCATAAGAAGGAACCAAAATAGATGTAGTAAAAGTGCTACTAAATCAATAATAAATAGTAGATATGCAGAGAAACAGATGTCCAGATGACATTAGTAAGAGGAATCACACAGTTCTACCAGATTTACCTGAATACAACCCCTCCTAATAAGTTTCAATTGCAATTATAAATATGTCTGGATTAAACCCAGTAATTTTTCATTCCTTGCTAATGGGGCAAATGTAACTTGGAAGGAGTCTGTATACAATCACTGGAGGTTTTATTTGTATAACTTTTCTGGAGGCTGACTATGACTATATTTGATTGCGTGTGGGTGGCTGTGGGACAGGCAGACAGCTGGGTGAAAAACTATGACAAAAGGAATCTTGTCCCATTTCCTGCCTGTGCTTCATTCACTAATGAGCACTGCTCTGGGTCATTCTCAAGATTTCTTCATCTGTTGTTGTCTCGTCTGCAAAAGGGGCACCCCGGCAGTGGAGCTGTTGTCAGCTTGTCTTGAGAGTTTATTCTGCTGCCTCTCACCCTTGCAGCTGTGTGGGATTTTAAGTGCCTGGCTGTAAACAACTCCATATTTTGTGCTTCTTTTTGGATGACTTGAAGGCCAGGCTAAGGCCAGATGTGTTTGCTGGTGTAATCTGTTTCTCATTTCTTCTGATAAATGCATATCTCAACAACTAATAATAAAGTGAAATCAGGATTTATCTGTTGTCTTCTTCAGTTTGATTTCTATTGGACAGAAAATGTTAATAAAACATAGCTAAGTCCTCAGTCTCTCATTTCTTCCTGGAGTGCTTGAAATGTACACTGAACATATCCTTACAAATAAACAACCAGGCTGGTGAATCTGATGCCATTTAACTCCTGCTGTAGCAACCAATATGCCTCTTGCTAGCTTGTGGAAACAAAACCATTTTGCTTCTGTAAAAAACAGTTTTTCTGAGTCACCTATTTTTGTTTCTTTTGTCAGACCAGCTCTCTTGATTTCTTCCTGGTAACAGGTTTACTCTTTTTAACAGGATTCCTTTATAAAAGGCTTTTACCTGTGCACAGGCAGGATCCAGCCTTCTCCTACAGCAAACTGTTCTGTTATCAAGTCTAGTCCATTGGTGAGAAAACTCATTAGAGGCAGCACATAAGGACTGCATCTCTCTCCTCATGTCCAGGGTTCAGTAAGTCTCTATCCAAGGAAAAGGAAGAAATCACACCAAATTTCATTGTATCAAAGTGCTGTCTTTTGATTTGTGTTGTTAAATGTTATTGTATTGAGCTTCCCCTTCCAAAGAGGTGTAAAGGTGAGGCAGTGGGAAGGGGAAGGCTGTAACAGCTTAGCCTACCCTCTTCCAGGCTAATGACTTGCAAGACATGTACTGCTGCAGTGCAACACAGAACTCTGCTGCCCATGATTCTCCTCTTCTTTCTAGTTAGATCATGGCCTTATCCACTGCCACCCCTCATATCAATTATAATGGGGCTCTCACTCTTCATTAAAACCACTACTGAAGTCTGCAAAGATACTGCTCCAACAAAAACCAATTCCACCAGGCACGGCTTTGATAGCAGGCTTCCAATCCTCTTGTATCTGTAACTGGTTTTTTACATCCTCTGCAAGTTGAAATTATTATAGATAGATATGGATGGTCATAAAAACAGTTTATATAAAGAACGTCATACAGTTGTCTTTTACCCAAGAAGCCTTTCAGATAAATGCTCTAATTTCATCCCAAGGGAGATTTTGCCAAACTCTCTAGCCCTAAGAGGGGAAAGAAACCCTTTCCACAGTGCTAGGCAGTTCTAATTACAGATGCGTCAAACCAGCACTTACTTTTATAATTGTTCAGCAGCTCGTCTCTTGTCTTCAACCACACTAATGAATGTTCCAGTTCTGTTCAGCAAAGGGGTCACCAAAAACCTAAGTAAACTCTATTTCTTCCATACCTCTTCAGATTTATTTTAACACCCAAGTACAAAAACTGTAACTGTATACATAAGCCACCTTGACTGGCCTAACTGAAGACAACTGTTTAAACTGGCAAAGACACAATTTATTCTATTAAAACCACTCATGGTGATATGTGAGAAGAAAAGAAATCCTTTTAGCTTTTAAGAAACAAATAATTTCTAGGGTTAGTAATTAGGAAAACAAAACAAACACAAAACATTTGTATTTGTAAACTGAGTATACTTGCTGTGGCTTGACTAAAATGTGCTAAATCTAATCTTGGAATTTTTTTCTTCAAAGAACCACCACACCTCAAGATGCTATAACGTAGGAAAACTAAGTACAAGCAGAGCCATTTCCCCACTGGCCCATCTGGATTTCCAGCATTTTACTGAGCTTTTGTATCTATTATGTGAAATCTGGATTTTCAGCATTTTACTGAGCTTTTGTATCTATTATGTGAAATAAAGACCAACTTGTTTTCAGAAGGATACTTTGGTGAGTGGTCTGAATTAATTTTATTTCTTAATTTAATTTTCCAGGACATTCAGAGGTTTTTTTCCATTTTCTGTGTTGAATTTAGTGGGTTTACAGAGCCACAATACCAACAATGTGATATGGTGCTTATTTCTTCCTGTATCCAGCATGGTTTTACATACAAATTGATCATACCTCAAATATCTAATTTGAGCCTGGCCCTAATTCTCCCGCCTTCAATGGTAAATAGTTGATGTACTATGACACTCTAAAGAATATTTCTTACACTTGACCCTCTCAATAGTTTCATGGGATTCTCCCCATTCTCTTTGCATTCTTACCAAATGCTTTCACTTTGACAGATCACCAAGCCCTCATCACTTGCATTAAACAAAACAAGGCTATTTTATCTAATTAATGTTCTTTCTCTGTCTACAGTAATGTTGGTAGAACTGTCACAAAACATACTGTTATGAGAACAATTAGATTTCGGGTTTATGGAAACCGACTAACATAAAGGTGTGGAAGTGTCATTTTGTACATCTTGCACCATGGTAACCTTGAATTTACAGGAAATCAATGCAAGGATGCACCTCAAATGGGAGACAATGCTGATATGTATTTGTGGGCTGCTTTTATTTTCTGTCCAGAAATTTCAAATCATCATATACAAGGAATGAACTCTGTATATCAGAATTAAAATATGCACCTACATATTTCAAACCTCCCAACACCATAGCATTGCCTCTAACGGGATGCAAATTCTGTTTCTCCAGTGTCTCTTGGTATGCAGAGATAGTACATGGACTGGACAAAGCCAGTGTAGGACTAACAGGCAAGCTAAGCAGAATTTCATGATTGCAGGGGTATCTTTAAATTGTAATGTGAGGTCAGCTGATGACACCATTGCCTGAGTCATCTGAAAATCTGAAACAATGGCTCTGAGCATAGTAAACTTTATCACTAATCTGACAGTGTGTCATCTTCATGACTTGATAGATGGGGAGAGGGACAGCAGGAATTCTGCCACTTCAGCAGACAAATCTTCGGGTGGAGCAGGAACAGAAAAGTACAGTAAACCTGACTCAGTCTCTAGCAGATCCATTCAGCAACATGCCTGAACTTTACACTCAGGACTCTGGGTGCCTGTCACTTTCAATAAGGAAATGGCATCTCTTACTGCTCCTATGGTGGGCAACAACGCAGAGGAAGAATCAAATGGCAGAGAAGCAGCAAAACAGAAGTGCCAGGGTTTAAAACCAGGCTTTTAAAACCTCACATGACCTAAATAAATACTAGCACTGACATACCTGATTTGAGGCTGTCATGAAAGGGAAGCCTAGTCTTTAGATAAACAGAGTGTCCGCCCTTAACCTCCTGAACCATCAATTTTCCTCATCTAATACTGCAGAAAGGTTATGTTGCAGTGCCCTGTGCTTCCTCACATTTAAAGTTAAGGTAGCCAAGGGCAACAAAGACTCCTTCCTCTCCAGCCTGATAGCAGAGCTCTTCCTTCCTTTTGTTCACATGGAGAACAAACACTGAGTTGAACAATAACAGTGGATGCTTCATTATGATGCTCTCTTGGGCACCCAGCCCTGGTGAGCTTTATCTTACCCCTTGGTTTTGTTTTAAAGGAAACTGTGAATGGTCTTTTCAATTGCTGGTGTTTCAAGATCAACATTACCTCTACTTCCTCTGTTTTCAAGTTTCCTTATTTTACCAACAATATGTGGCACTATGAAAGAGAAAAAAAAAAAAAAAAGACACCCAACGAACTGAGAAAGCTTCCAGTCTCAGGCAAGCAAGTTAAACGAGCTTTCCCTGTTAATTAATGCCACACTGTTGGCTGCAGCCCTCAGTGGGCCAGCTCCCTTACCCCTTCTGCCAGAACAGGTCTTGAATTTGCAAATTCAGTTTGTGTTTGAAGTTTTCCTGTGCCCTCAAGTGACACAGCAGTAAATGGTGTCCTTCCTGAGCCCAGGCATCTGGGACCCGCTTGAGGGACACCTTATTCCCTTTTTGCTCAGATGTGACAGTGGAATTGAGTTCATTCTACACTGGAGTAATCAGGGCTTGCTCTGACTTTTATCCATTACTTAGAAACCTTTCCTAAGGTTTCCTAAGGGCATGACAAGTCTTGCAAATGAAAATAAACTGTGACTCAGGTGGCTGCCCATCCTTGCTGCTGCTACCTTGTACTCCTAGCCAAACTGGCCCACTTGGCTATGGGTCAGTTGTGTGACTACTCATCACCCAGTTCAGCCTAACACACATTTGAGAGAAAAAGGGGAGAAAACCTGTTTCTCAAGGAAAAGAAAGTATTCTGGATGAATAAAAGCTACCTCTACTAAACTCGAATAAAGTTCTATCCAGGACTGCAGTGATGAAGCAAGGCAATAGAATTGTAGGGGAAGGGAGGCTGAAAAGCAAAGAAGGAACAACATACCTTTGAGCTCTGGTGTGCTCTGCCTGAGGCCCTGCCTCTGTCTCAAACATGAAGGTAGCCAGGATCACATAACAGAACTATCAAAGTTATGCTTTAACCATCCTGATTTAGTGCTTTTGGCTTTTACTACCACTTTAGAATATATTGACTTGATTTTCAAAGGTAATGAGCACCTACAGGTCCCACTGCCTTCGGTGACAGCTGCAGCTCTAAAAATCAGTTTAAGATAGTTTGCATCTTGAGAAGAACTGAAGGAAAATAAAAGGCCTATTGTGTAGATATGAAGAGTTTAAACACTGCTGATTGGTGGTCTATGAGTCCCTTCCCTTTTCAAATGAATTTCACTCCATGTTTTGTTTGGTTTTCCTGTTGATGCATCCTGCACCCTCCAGTGCTAAGCTGGTGGGATCCCACATACTTTTCCTGGCACGTGGTGTTTAAAATAAGAGACCTCAGCAATCGGATATCCTCAGCATTTCCAGCTATTGAACACAATCATGAGTGCTGTGATCCAATTTCAGAGCAGACAAGGAAAGATACAGAGTAATATTCTCCCTGTGCTGGTATGGGGCAGACAAAAGAAAACTAAGCAAACAGGATGTTCTGCTCCTCTGTGGACTTCAGCAGACAGGATATGGTCTAGCTCACAGCTAGGACTCACAGCTGCAATGTATGTGCCTGGCTGCCCAATACCTTGTTTTGGGTAATTCATCTACAGCACAAATACAGCATAAAGAAAAGTAAGAGATGTGGTGTGCAGTTACCACCTGTCATGTCTCAAGACTGAAGTTCTTCATCAAGCATATGCAGCCTGAAGGAGGAATGTGATATTTAGACATGCTACTAAGAGAGAATCTCATCCCAACCCTAAATTCACTCAGAACATCTTCACCAATGCAACGCTTGGTGTTCACAACTTTGGATTTCAGCCTGTTTATTCTAAGCCTATTCACTGAATAACAAGGCATATCTCAGCTGAGGTCTCCACAATAGCACACAGCACTCAGTTCAGACTATTCAGACTCTAATATTCCCCAGCATTTTCTAGAAACGTCACTCCTCACATCTCAGCTGCTGCTTCTGGGAAGTGCACCTTCACAGAGCATCGGATTGTTTGGGAGAATGTTTCAGTAGCTGAAAAACTAGGAAGTTGAAATGAAAATGAGAATCAGTGGACAATAAAGTAAAATCTTTTCAACAACATCTTTTGTTGAACTGTTAATTGTAGCATCATTTGCCTTTGCTTCCTTTTCACCCCTGCAGGGTTGTGCTGCCTTGCCTGTGTGCTGAGCCCTAAGGCAGACCCTCTAGGGTTATTCAGGTGGCAAACCAAGAAGCAGCCTGGGCTGATACACCACACTCCAGCAAACTGCTGACTAACCTTGTTGCCTCTCTTATCCCTATAATGCTTCTTTAACTCAATCTGGCCCTGAAGTTTATCTCAAAAGTTTTTCAGGGGTCTTCACAGAAAAGAATGACTAAGGACCAGGTTTGGTTTCATTACAACATAAACACTGAGGAGCAGTGCTAAAGTTCACAGGAACTCTGCAGAAAATACTTTACAGTAACAGCCCAATATTAGGAATTTTAGGGAATGACTGTAACGAAAAAAAGCATTTGAAGTAAACCACTGTTTGCTGAGAGGGTTTATCACATGTGCCTGTTTCTAAGAAAGTGCTATATATTCCTATTCCATCTTATCAAGATAGATTTAATATTATATGAGAAGATAATTTAAATCTGTGACAGTGCAAGTCAACACATCAGATGCAGAGATACATGAGGTTGTTCAGAGTGTGTTAATTCTTGAAACATAGAGGAAGTTTCAAAGAAAAACAGCACTGGGATCAAAGCAGTGGAAGCCCTATTTGGAAAGTGTTATCCCTGTGCTAGTAAGCCTCTCCCCAGGAAAAGTTTTCTAGTTTAGATGAAGTGTAATTCAAGTGTGCTTGCACTTGAATTGCACTCTGGAGACTTCCAGAGTTTAGACTGTAGGTAACTCTTGGATCTCCTCAGAAGAGGGAACAATGAAGTGTCCAGCATTTCTCTTTGGAAAACAGGCTGTACACTTAGGGATTTTACAAGATTGTAGTAATACATAAATTCCTATAGCTAAAGAAAAGTTGCATGTATTAGCAAGGGTAAGTAATTTGGGTCATTGTCCTCTATTGCTAACTATATTTTCACAAGATCAAATTACATCAGTGATGGCCTCACCAAACAAGTTAGTGGTGAAGCCAGTGCAGACATAACCTTTGAGGATGGCAAAAGAAACTCAGCTGTGCCTACGTGAGAAAAGAAAAAATCACAGTGAGACTTAACTGTCTTTTACTTTCATAAGCTGCACACAAAAACATGAGACTTTACTCTGGCTGAAAAGCATGTTTTTGAACATTTATTTGGCCTCCTACTTATGCATGTGTTCACTTAAGAACATTGAGTCCATCTTAGGTACACTTGACCTTATTTTACAAATCTGTAGCTTGAAAGATGTAACATCTACATTCAGTCCAGGCAATTACTAGTGAAGTCTTAGTCTTCCATGACAATGTTCAGTTCCCAGAATAATATATTGTCACAAATCACCAACACTACCTCTAATCAACAGACAATTACACTCCTTATGTTAAAAGCCTTTTGGAAAAAAGGCCATTTGCTTTAGCACTATGCTGAAAACCCAGGGGAGCAGCCCACTTTGATCAGGAATTCATTACAGAGAACCCGGTAAGGAGAAGATTTCTCTGAAGTGAGATCATTTTGTCCCAGGAAGCCTATGCCAGCCTTGAAAAGAGGGGAACAGACTTACACTCTTCAGCTCGTTGTTTTAACAACACTGGGTTAAAAGAAATTAGTTTTGTTTTGCACTTGTGTAAATGAGAACAGATTTGGCACACCACTTACACTTAAGCTTTTTTTTTGTATTACATTTAGTAGAACTTCAGACAAATTAAATGCTGGCACTTCAATTGCAATCTAGTAAAGCATTTAGGGACATGTTTGGCTTTCAAGTGCAAGACACCAGTACTGTATCTGCAGTATTTTTACATGCATCTTTAGAAATAAGCAGGTAATTCAAAACATTGTGCTAAACTGGATTTATCCAGCATAATGTCCTCTCACAAGTTAAGCTCACAGGAGAAAGTACAGCCAGAAACTTTACCAATCTACTGCCTATCTACTATACCGTTATGTGAAAGGTCATGTGTGTAGCGAGATATATTTAATTTTATTGAAATGACAGTTTATTTGGTTTCTACTGGATCTAAACCCAAGATGCCTCTAGTCTTCCTTCACCATTAAAATGTTTTCCTTCCATTTCTCATCATTAACATTTTTAGTTGGTTTTGCATCTGTACTCTGTTTCTCTGCCCTCCTTCATTTGACAGCCGTAGAGTTTGGCTACTCCAGCAAGGCATTGGCAGTGCTGCTGCAGAGCAGTGGAGCAATTCCCACAAACTCATCTAAGGAGGACATCCTCACCCAAGCAAACACAGCTCCTGGGCCAGGTTTAGCAACCCACTCCTCAAAATTCCATGAATTACATGAACAAAAGGACATTTTCATTGATGTCAGCTATATCTGTGTGGGTGATGTTGCAGGCATTAGGATGATGGCAGTCTTACTTTTTCCTCATTCCTTACTCCCAGGATGGACTTAACCTACAAACTGATAGTGCTTCTTTGCTCTCATTATTACAAACCTGTTAGAAATAGCATGAGACTTTCAGTGTCTTGTGGGGAGTACAGCAAAAACGGTTCCACCCCACAGAGATCCTAACAATGATCAGTTCATCTTTATCCCTCCAATAGGGCTGGAAATCACCAGTGGCACTGCAAATCTTTTACCATCTCAATAGCAATGCACAACTCTATTCCCATTAATCTGTCTTCTACCCATTCACACATCAAGTACAACCCTGCTTCATTTTACAGATTATATCCATGTTGCTCCAGACAAAGGTCACTTTATAGTTACAGTTCTTCAATTGAATAAAAGCTTTTGATGCAGTAAATAATTGTCTTTCACTGTTCAAACCCACACAATACAATACAAATAATGCTGCCCTTTCTTTCAGAATTCCTTTTCTACCTCACTACTTGTTTCTTTACAAAATAAAATGAGGCACTTTTCACTTGCTTCGGCCATAGAAATTAGTTATAGCACTTTGCAGACAGTTTGCCATGCTGCACTACAAACCCAGACCCTATGCTATTTTGAGATCAAAATGAGCTTCTTTCATTACCTTAGTGACAAATGAAACATAATGTACCAAGGTTTCCCTAGATTTAGCTGTTACTAGATATTTTTTCCTTACTACTGTGAAACTTAAGACACTCTCTTCCAAGTGCCACATTCTTTTGTTTCTACATATAATAAGTTACCTGCCTCAATAGGACATTACATGCAAGGTGAGCATGTTTGTGTTCAGAAGGTTGTGTGCAGTGGAAAAGAGGGCAGCAGAAAGGGTGAATTAATCAACTAATTATCCAGTCCTGCAGCACAACCCCCAAACTCTTCCCTTTGACAATACAAGGTATTCTGTTCTTTCTTTGAGTAGTGAGGGGAGCCAGTCAGCAGGAGACACAAAATTTTGAGGTTAAATTTACAGACAGTTATACCTTTCTTTCAAAAAGGAAGAGTAAAACATAGCAAGATAAATCATAATGCCAAGTACACTCATGAAAAATGGCAACCATTTACCAACAACAGTGCTTTTTTTAGCACTGAAGGTCATGACAATAATTGAGGCCAAAAGTTAAGACAGACAAATTCTAATCTGAAATACAGAACAAGGGGTTTGCAGCAAGGTAGCTAAAATTTGAAAGCACTGTCAAGGCAAACCAGGAACTCATATTTCCTTATGTCTGCAAATAATAGTGATTAAACTTTCCTAGGAGAAATGATTCAGTGCAACAAAGCTATCAGGTACCTGAAGGAAACATTTATGATATATGGGAGGTCAGTTTGGATGAACTGATAAATCTATCCATCTTTAAACCCTATGAAACTATATCATTATTCAAAAACAAGTCATAGCTCACTAATATAATTTGCCTTATGTTTTCAGTGCTTCTGAGTTTTTTCCGTGAAGAGCAACGTTAATCACTTAATTAAAGCATCCAGTATCAGGAGACTCTTCAGCTGGCAAACAGCCACCATGACCCTGTCTCCTTTCACAGCACCATCCTCTTGATAACAGAAGGCATTTGCTAAAGGAAGATGGAATGAGACTTCCACAAACAGCTGAGCTGTTGGTAGGTAACAGCTAGGCTTGTTGTTAGCTTGTATTTATAACCCACAACACTGCTGCTTTTAAAGCTAGACTTGGATGGTCACCCACAAAATACAGCTTTAAATCAGTTTCATTCAGCCTATCTTTTTCACATATGTGTGCACAAAGCTAAGTAACATCTTCTAGTTCAGCACCCAGTATGTGCTACATTCAACTTCAATGAAACTACAATTAGGCAAGAGCAGTTCAAAATTTCTTCTGACTGTTAGAACAGAATTACCAGCTAGCAATTTCCAATCAAAACAGAAATTATATCATAGCCAATGAGAAAGATCATCTTACAACTTGCACTCTTAATCAACTAGATCTGGAGCTCTTTTAATTTTATTCTTCTTTTTAACAGTATGACTTCATTCACTGCAACTGGTATGTTGGAATAGGGAAGCGACAGCAAGTTCTTAGAACAGCAAACACAAACTTGACAGTAAAACTTCCAATATTTTGCAGTGATTAGAACCAGGTTTCTGCCTTTTTGTCTAAGATCTCTACAAAATAGAGGTGGGTTGTCAGACTGGATTCTGCACTCACAATTCGGGTCCATCAAAGAATGACAGTGTACATCATGGCAGAACATAACATGACATTGCACTGCAATGTAAAGGCAACTGAGGGTATTTTTGGGGTTGCAGTCCACTCCCTCCATAGCACAGAGCAATCTGAAGCAATGAAAGGAGGAGGCTGAAGACTTGTCTTGCTAAATTTCTGACTGCCCAATCTTGCTTTTCAATCACATTTCGTTCCTCTAGTCTGAAAGTGGAAATAAAAGAGTGAGTGCATAAATGGATTCTCCTCATCCCTGAACACTTCACGTTTATAAAAGCAAGTAAGTTTTCTCCAAGGGACTCTTGGGCAGTCTGGAGATCTCCTCTGACAATAAAAGAGAAGCAGTTCTGCCTTCACTAGGGTCTCCTCCAAAAATTTCTGTGCTTGCACTGAGGCCAGGAGATGCAAAGATACCAGGGAAACAGAGCAGCAATTTACATTGACAAAGAGGATTTTGATACACTCCTCCAAATGGGGCAGCATTACCATCTTAATAGCCTTTTGCTCTCAGCCCTCTTCCTGAGGACGCTGGAGATTTTTGCAAATGGAGAACAGTTCCGCTTCCCATTTTAAGCGCAACAATAGCAGAAGGGCTCCTTAAACTGCATCAAATAGCAGTCTGTGAAATCCCTAACTAGCCACACTGCCTCTCCTGCCGTTTTATTATCCTCCAGCCCACAGAACAAAGCAGGAGGGAGCTCCTCCTCTTTTTTTTTTTTTTTTTTTTTTTTTTTTTTAGCCTATTCCACACATCCTAATCCCTCAGAGGTGGCAATGGAAATTGCTTGTGGAACTGTTAAATCACACTTTCACTTTGTCTTTCATTCCCCATTCACCCTCACTAATCAGGGAGCTTCCAGCCACATTTTCCGATATCAATTTGTTTATGGCCTATTGGTTAATGGTCCCGGGATGGGACCCCCTGAGTAAAAAGAAAGAATCCTGGGCACTTCAGCCAGCTGCTGCTTCTCACCAGTTCCCACATCCATCCACTTGCTCCCATCAGCCACCCTGAATGTGCTCACCTCCTGACACCAAGGGAATTAAACAACAAAGCCTGAATGGGAGAGTTGCCTTTGCAATCAGGCTGCGGGACAGATTCCACTTGTTAGCGCTATGTGATGTCCCTGGCTGGCCTGGCTACTTGCCTTACTGTCATCTTAGCTTCATCCAGCTCCCCTTTGCAAAGAAGCACTGAGTACAAGTCTCAAAAAGACTCTAGCCTCTCTTGAAATAGCCAGCCTGGTGCCGCTTTCTGCATCTTATCCAAACCAGACATTTCCTGGTGATTTGCTCACTTCCTCTTTCCGCAGAAATAATGATCACTGAAATGTGGGATGAGACCATGCAATATTTACTTTTACAAATCAGTGACATGGTTCATGTGAAAGTGCTTACAAGTCTCTGTAAAAGAGTCTGGGGCACATTATCAGGGGAACCATGCCCTTCCTTGCTACCCATCTTGGAGAAAAATATCTAAAATAGAAACATAATAATGTAGTCAGAAAGTAATAAAAGGCTCACACAGAGAAGACATTTTAGTTGCCTTTCAAAATGCACAAAGAATGATATCAAGACAACAATTACTTGAAGAAATTCAAACTGGTATTTTATCTTTTTGTAGAAAAATGGCAAACTCTGTTCTAAATGTACAATCCAGAAACATGGGTATAGGAAAAGAGCAATTGTCACACTTTTAATACAATGATATCCTCTCAGCATGCTGCTCCGTCATCATTACAGGTAACCAGGCCCACTTGTTCTTTAAAGGTATGGTTCAGTCCTGGGAAAGCTATATTCATGGCTCACAGAAAAGAGCTGAAGAAATTAAGAATGTCTCTGAACAAATGCTCCCTGTTTCTGAAATGGGAAAACTTTCCCCCAGTTTCACTATATTAGTGCCTGAGGACAGCAGGAAATTGTCTGTCTTTTCTAATAATGACCAGAAACATCTATATAACTCAAGATATCCAAGATAGAAAAGCAGCTTATCATCTGCCCTATACTGAAACAAAACATGTCAAGACCAACTCTTCCAAGTAATCTCAGTTTAAACTAATAAAAATAGTTTCTAGTTCCTGTAGACATTTAGAATTACTGGAACCAAATAAAGCAGATCAAGCCCAAAATGCTATCTAAGAATATACTGAAAATAGTATCCAAAGGTTTAGGAAACACTGTATAGACACCTCCCCTGTTACAATTATGTAGATGTATCAAATGGAAGCAAAAATGCACCATAAAACATTTTCATTTCTTTTGTTTTCTGACACATTTTATATCACCTTAGATGTAAGCATATTGAGTCACTAGGAAATGGAAATATGTCATTAATCCGGTACAGCCTGTTTGAATGTGAGAAATGTGCAATCAGCAGGAGAAGAACTGTTCACATCCCTTAAAATGTCCATAGTGCCTCAGGGGATCAGTGATTCTCCATCACTGGAAACTGAGAACCAGCTATACTCACTTGTCTTATTGCCCTGGCTGCATATCACAGCATCCTCCCTGAACAGAAAGTGACAGGCACTGACCAGTTTTATTCAGTCTGTTAAATTGATGCAGTGATAAGGAGCCAGGCTGCATATCAAAAGACATCAATTCAACAAAATTGATCTATTGGTATTTGTCAAAAAGTAAGGATGTTTGTTGGGATAAATGGAAAAGAAGTGAAGAGTTAAACTTCCCTCTTTGCTGTGTCTATAGGTACATGATTCAGGACACAGCCATGAGGAATCCTAGTTCCCTGTCAGCACAGTAGTAATATCCAGCTTTCAGTATACTACTTCATATCCTAGAGAATTTGAGGATAATTTAAGATCATACGGCATTAGCTTTAAAACCATCACAAAAATAGAAAACAGATATTAATTTCCTGTATTTTTACTGATGCCAAGCCATGTGCTAAGGAAGAACCATTTATTAGAGCAGGTTATTAATGATAGATGGGTATGTTTCTCCTGAAGAAACCTATCCCATAGGACCCCACATTACCCAAACCATTCCACTTTACCTTGGAGGAAAACAGGGAGCCCTGGTTAATAATTTCAGGGCCCATGTCTAGATCCATGGCAATATGCAAGAACTAATTTAGTATAATCCAAGAAAAAACAGTGAATTCAGCAGAACACTCCCCTTGTTAAAAAGAATGTTTAAACCTGTGGGGTTTAAATTCAGTATAAACAGCACCATTTTCTACTATAGTTGTCACCTACATTCAGTCTGCTTAAAACACTAATTGAAAAGGCAAAAAACCAATGCTCTGGTCTTACCCTGAAGAACCAAGCCTGATTTCTCAATGGTGTAGAAAAAAGTGGAGAATGGAGCCACAGGGGATTTAGCAACCAGGAGCTGCAAAACAAAGGTATGATGTAAGTATGTATCTTTATAGCATACTGATCAAAGCTCAAATCTGCAAAAACATCTCACCAGATTTAACTTCCAGAAGTAGTAAACCATACTTCAGAAATAACATGTAGTTATTTATCTAGCCCTGTCACTTGTAAGTAGTTGAGATCTTCTGATACACATATATAGATCATGCTGCAATTTTAAAAGGATTTGCAGGTCCTAAAAAAACACCATCATGAAAGCAGTAAGTTTTGCTTGTCTTACTGGTGTCCTGTTAAGCTTAAGCATTCCTGCTGGTTCAGGCTTTTGCACTCAGAGACGATTTTGAACAAAACTGGTACTGGCAATTACATATAAATTACATATTAAAAAAAAAATAAAGGCAATTTTTAATTGCCATCAGCTGTTCCACAGATATGCTCCCTTGGCTTCTCCAAGAACTCCAACCACTGTCTTCATCCAGCCCCTGGAAGCAGCACGTCCACTCGTGGGTCATCACACACTGGGGATGGTAACATGCCATTGCAAGTATCTGGATGTCCTCTTCTGCAAAATGGGTAATGGCCATGTCAAGCTTTATTCAAGGATCTTGTCCTTGAAATATCAGAACCGGAATTCCCTCGGGGTGGGTGTGCAGCACAATTGAATTTAGCTTGGCATTAGGGTGACACCAGAAATAAACCAAGCTCCCTGGCTCCACTAGGGTAGAACCATCCTCTGTGGAAGATGAGCTGCAGCAGAACTGCAGAGACAGAAACGGGTTTGTTAGCAGAGTAGGGAATGTGGGACCTGCAGGTGGCAAACTCACACAAATGTGCCAAGCCTTATTACTTGGATGTTTGATTTTTGCTCATTGCCAAGGACTGTTCCTCCACAGCCTGCCTAAAATAACCCTCTTCTCTCACCTGCATGAAAGTGACATTTTAATGACAAATTTAATACACTCTGCCCAAAATGTGATCAGCACAAACACTGATCTGACAGTGCCCACATGGCCCTGCAGACATCACTGACAGCAGTGGCTGAAGCAGAGTGTGCTGCTGCTCTGCCTCCAGCACAGAGCTGCTGAACAAACCTGAAACATGGTTCTTGCTCACCCCTTCCACAGGTAGAAAAAAGCTGGGATCTGGAAACCAGTCCTCAGTGGACAGTGGCTGTGTAGTCTGAGAGAGCCTTCCTGCCTTCCTGTTCCCTGGGGGCATGATTTGGTGGATGGTTTCCCTTCAGCTCCTGCTGAGCTTCAGCAGGGATGTGCTCCCAGCAGATCAGCCTGGCAGAGCCTGTATTGTGAGGGCTGAGGACACAGAGCTGGCCTGCCAGCTCCCTTTCAGTGCACTGATTTCATCCAAGCCCTCCATGCGGCCTCTTGGGCAACACGCTGTGGAACATCACACACCTCAGTGCCTAAATTCCCAAAGCCCCGTCAGATACTGCACCCTCACAGCCCATGATAGGCAGCCTTTGGGTCAGATACATCCAAATACAGATAAAAATCCCATTATTTCCAGAGGGCATGCCCTAATTCTGCCAAACATTCGAGCACTTGTAAGGGTCACAGCGTATGAATTCTGGTTGGTGGTGCCCATCAGTCAGTGGGGAAGCAGTAAGCAGGTTTTACAAGGTCCAGGAGAGACTACAAGGAAAACAAGGAAGTTCATGTTCACCAAAAGTGCTCACATTTCCCTGCAAAGTCAGACACTATTGAATAATATATAGACATACAGAAGTGGGACATGTAAGAATAGAAATATCAAGCACCAGAAGTTTGAGCTCTGCAGTGTCTTTGAGTATCCAAAAGATTTGACAGCAAATTCTGCTGCAGCATCAAGGCTCATGTGCTTTTCCTGTAGCACTTTAAATGCTAAGGGTGTCTGTAGAGTAGGTAGTTTCATTTGTATTTGTATATAATCTGCAGACAGGACCATGCTTAGATGCTTAGTCCTGCAACTCCTTCTCATCTAATTCTGATCCAGGCCGAACTAAAAATGTCCCTGTGTCTGGTTCTTCAAACGTAACCGTTATTACCTACAGCTAGCAAACATTTTTATGGGCTTCTGCATTTAAACCAACATAATCTCCCCTCTTCTTTGAAAGTGAAAAATAAAGGCAGGCACATAAAGACCACAAATACAGTTGGAGAACATCAGACCAGTCCAAATGTCAATGTTTTCCTTTCTGTTTTATGAAGCTGGCAAAACCACCTCAGGATATGATACTGTGAATACTTGGTGAATACTCCAAGTAGGAAAACTGCTGTAGTAGCACCTGCCCCTCTTTCATTCTCTCTGGGATTATCTTCTGGAGAAAAGAGGGGCAAGTGACATCCCACATGCCTGATGCACTCTAAGAAAACCTGAATTCCTTTACCTGTCATTACCACAGAATAAGGTGAGCTGGAAGGGATGCACAAGGATCATCAAATCCAACTCCCAGCTCTGCACAGAACCATCCCCAGGAGTCACACCATGTTCCTGAGGGCATTGTCCTAAACACCTCTTGAACTTGAACAGGCTTGGTGCTGTGAGCACTGCCCTTGGGAGCCTGTTCCAGTGCCCAGCCTCCCTCTGCAGGAAGAACCTTACTCCAATAACTAACCTAAACCTCCTCTGACACAACTTCAGGCCATTTCCTCAGGTCCTGTCACTGGTTACCACAGAGACAGCAGGAGGAAGACTGCCTGGAAGAAAGTAGAGTCAAGAGGAGTTGCCTCCAGGTGCTTCACACACTCTGTCAGCTCTGGAAACATAAGGGAGAGGATGGGCTGGAAAAACTGTGCACTCAGGTAGAGTCTCCTGGAACAGCTGCCTGTTTAATTGGAAAGTCCTGAAGTGAAACAGTTACAATTCTGACACCTAAGGTCAAATTTTTGGCATTCTGTGCACTACTATGCACATAAATACTAACCTATATCTGCATGTGCACTAGGCACAGTTATACGTGCACATGGATAGACATTCTAATAAGTCTGTGTACATTCTGTTACTGCATTTTTGTTCAGTTACAATATGTGCACAGCTATGTATAGCAATGAAAAAATATAATAAATCACATCCTTTCAGCAGCACATCACAGAGCCCCTCTGAAAGGCGGCTGCTGCACGGCTACATCTGAGACTCTGAATTAGCTTCCTTTTCAGTGAAATGGAAACAGCTCAGAATATTCAAAGGTATTGCTTTATTTTGAAGGTTTTCCCAATGAGAAAAAGAACCTTTATAGTACAACTGCATATTTCACAACCAGACAGAGTACACAGAATTCATTTTTATAACATCAAACTATAGCATTTAACATAACATTAAAAAAAGGAGTAAATATGTATTTAGATTTGTTTTTCAAGCAAAACCAAAAAACTGTAAAAGTTCATTGCAAGTTATCCTCTAGCTGGAACAGTCAATGTAGAGTAGGTTCTTACACATAGACAAGTAACTTATAAACCATGGAAGGAAATACATATCAAAAAAAGAAAATTATGTTTTGAAGGCCAGGAAGTGGATAAATCAAGGATTACCAAAAATCAAGGTAATTTTACCTCTGGAAATATTATTAACAATAGCAAAAAGGAAATAAAAATTGGATTTATAATGAAATTACATTGGCATAGTGATTAAATACATTCCTAGATATCAGTGGAAAAATAATAATTTTTCCTCAAATGGACAATACTGAAAAAGAAGAAAAGGCAGGTAATGGGAATTATCCATATCACATAGATATAGAAATAACAACTGAGTGGAACATAAACTCCAGAAATTTAGCAGAAGTAGATAACCTCTATCAGGAAACCATTCTAAGAAACAGCATGTGAATTTAGGTCTGATAGCTAGTATTTGTCACTTTTCTATGAACTTGAAGATGATGCAACATACTTGGTCCCCCTAAAAGAAGAGGAAAAAAAAGTTAACTAGTGAGTTGATGCTGTAACCTGACAGTACCATGCAGGGCTTTAGAAGAAATTTTGAAGTGAAGAATAACACAGCTTGGACACAGGATAAGTAAATTTGCTGATGCTGTTGACTCCCTCAGAGATAGGGAGAGCCTGCAGAGAAACCTTGACAATTTAGGGGACTGGGAAATCACCAAGTTTTACAACAGAAAGTGCTGGATTCTGCACCCAGGATGGAGCAGCCCTGGATGTAAGGACAGTCTGGAAACGAGAGTCTGGAGAGCAGCACTGTGGAGAAAGACCTGAAGCTCCTGGTCAATGTCAAGTTGAACATGAGCCAGCAGTGCCCTGGCAGCCAGGAGGGCCCAGCCTGTCCTGGGGTACATCAGGCACAGCAGCACCAGCTGGGGAAGGGAGGGGATTGTCCTGCTCTGCTCTGCACTGGAGCAGCCTCACCTCCAGTGCTGGGAGCAGTTTTGGGAGCCACAGTGTAAGAAGTATACAAAGCTCTAAGAGAGTGTCCAAAGGAGGGCTACAAAGATTGTGAAACATCTTGAGGGGAACATGTATGAGGAGCAGCTGAGGCCACTTGGTCTGTTTAGCCTGGAGGAGACTGAGGGGGGACCTCATTGCAGTCTACAACTTCCACATGAGGGGAAGAGGAGGGGCAGGCACCAATCTCTTCCCTCTGGTGACCAGTGACAGAATAGAACAGCTGAAGTTGTGTCAGAAGAGGTCTAGGTTGGATAATATAACAAAATTCTTCATCCAGAGGGTGGTTGGGCATTGGAAGAGGCTCCCCAGGGAAGTGGTCACAGCACCAGCCTGACAGAGTTCAAGAAGTATTTGGGCAACTCTCCCAGGCATATGGTGTGATCCTTGGGCTGTCCTGTGCAGGGCCAGGAGCTGGACTCTGTGATCCTTATGAGCTCCTTCCAACTCAGGATATTCTATGATTACATGAACTAAAGTCTTGGAAAATAGGGTAAAAGAAAACATGGATATCATGCCAGACATACATGACATCCTTCCTTGACTTCTTTTTAGAAGTCTGAAATAAATTTGAACTCATCTCTTTGGATCTCTGTAAAGCTTTAAACACTGCTAAATGGGAACTGGTAATGAAGAAAACAAGGATAAGCACAGAAACTGTAATACAAAAGGGGAAACAGTTATTGCAAAGAAGACACTTCCTGGGTGTACCTGAGATATTAGTATCTCACTTAGACTGACTAATAAAGTGATGTAGCCAAGGCAGTTGCATATCCAGTTATACAGTGCACCATCACATATACCTGGTAAAACCAGGGATACCTGGGTGTTTCTGTACAAGACACCAGCAAGGTTTAATCTGGGAGACCATGTACTGTACAGGTCACTTATGAACCCAAACTGCAAGAGATGGGCTGCAAGGAGACTGGAGTGCTCATCTGAGATGGCACTAGAAAAATGTTAGCTCGGTGAATCTGGCAGAAATGAAGGCTGACAGTGTTTGTGTGTGTAAGTGAATGGAGAGAGAGGAAATGAGAGAATGAAGCAGGAAGAAACAGAAGAACTTTTCAAATGGACATCACTGGCAGAAGAACAGATTTTCAGCCATTAAGACATTCTGGCTGGAAATTTTAAAGTTCATAACTATCAATAAAGTGAGACTCTGGAAGAGCCTTCAAATCAAAGAGGCAAAGTTAAAAAGTTAATCTTTGTTTTTAGGATTCAGATTAAAATATTTATGAAAGGGATATGAAGCAGTGCCTAGGGAGCACTTCATGATCTACTAAGTCTCTTCAAGTCCTGTGGGCTTCCTGACAGCATCAAAGCCCTGCCAACCCATGTTTTATGCCAACAGAACTGACAGAGTTGGAACAATGCATACTAACAATGTCCTTTGATGGCCAACATGCAGCTAAGGATCTTTGTGGTGAATAAACCAAGAAAAAGTTGCTGGTTTTCAAATACAGAATCTGTAATCTGAAGTCTTCTCATCTGTATCTTCTGGTGAGCATCTGCTCCTCTCCATAAGATTCCTAAGAGCCACCTGAGGATGTGGAGAACACACATTCTTCCAGAATAACTCAGAAGCACTCATCACAGGAGTGCAGGAATTAACAAAACTCACATATATTAGAGTATATGTCTTGTTTCAATTCTAAATCACTCCTGGGTGAAAACTGGGGAGAGTACAGAGAGATGAATTATCTGAACCTGGATCTGAATTCAGAACTATTTAGTAACAAGCTGAAACACAGATCTCTTTCCACAGTCCTATTTTATAAAACTTAAGACCATGGACCTAAATTTTCAGTCCAACATAAAAGATTTCCTCAGTTCCCTTTTCACTTCAGGAAAAGAAAGGGAAATAGAATTCCACTAATGTTCCTGATGTATGTAAAGGAATTTATTGCACTGTTTCCTAGCCAGATAAGTGAAAGACACACCTTCAGTGATAAGCACTATTAATCATGGAATCAAAAATTAATCCAGGCCCCACCAGTTTTTTTTCCCTATTAACACTTCAGCGCAGTTGAAGTTGCACCAAAAGTAGTACACATTTTGAGATGAGTAAACAGTAATGGTAAGTAATAGGCTAAAGAAACTCACAGGCATTTTGATTGCAAAAATTATTTTAACAGTGAAATTAATAGAAAACAGAGATAGAAAAATGATAAAACAGTACTGAGTCTTTCTAGTTCATCCTATCATACTTCTGAATGATCTACCCACGAGCTTCTGGAATGGAATGTAAAATCCATCTGCAGTTATTCTTACACTGCTGTCCCTATAAAGTGCAAATGATAGAGATAGATGAGGGAAGTAAAAATGAATGCAATTTCAATTTTTGCCAAGTCCAACCTCTATATAATGGTCAAATCTTAGTTTCCTTTCTTTTCTTTCTAGCATCACATTTCCCTGTCAAGAGGTTTGTAATAAATATTTATTATTTGACATCAATGTAGAATAAATACTAAATGATGGAAAAATCATTTCTGCCATGAGGCATGCTAAGAACACAAAAGTACTATGTAAGAGGAAATATATCACCTTGATGAAAAGTGAATAGAAATTGGATAGATGCCATTAGATTAGATAAAGGAAGATAAATGTGAGACAAACAGCAGTTGATAAACAAAAGGCTCAGAGAGAATTGATGATGACAGTGGAAATATTGTACATTAATGTTTGTTTTGGTTAGGGAAAGCATTTTTATTAATACATTTTATTGTTTATAAGCTTTATGGAAGAGATGAATCACAGAATCGATTGCAGAAGCCCAGCAGAAAACAGCAATTATTGGGACAATACCACCTGTCAATAGCAAGGAAAGTGATGAATTGGAAAATGTATTGGAGGAACTTTCAGAAGGATTCTGACAACCAGAAATCAAGCCAATGTCCTGCCAAAAAAAGAGTAAAGATGATGAAGGGGACAGAGTCTTATATCAAATAAGTTATCAAAATGACAGGATGATAAACTACCAAACAGTGAAATAACAAGATTATTTTGACTGAACTATCAGCTCTCACATGATTGAAAAATTATGATTTTAGAATGGAAAACTAATTATTTTAAGAAAACTAATGGACTAGATATTTCAATAAAATACTTGTGAAAGTCAGCTGTATTAACATTTAATACATCATTTCCATTTAGACTGGAAAGACAACCACTTTTGTCCCTATTTTTTAATGGAAACCATTACAAGAAATTGGTTTTTAGCAACAACTGAGGAACATAAATAAAACTATTTGAAGCCTCCTTGAAAGTATGTTAGTTTCTTATAAACAAACAGATTCTTCTCTTTTTATTTTATTCTATGTCAAGCTTTCTCTTACACTATCTTTTCTCCTAGAATCAAAATATTCTTGTCTATTGTACTGACAAAATGCATATATGTGCACTAGGGACTGAAAAAAAAGCAAATCCACATTTGAAGTCAATAAATATTTTGGAATTCAGGTCTACTGACTGAATACCAGGGACCTCTGAACGAGTCTGGCTCTCACTACACTTATGGCCCTTACTGAAACCATGCTGGCTTGCTGGGACATTTTGCTAATTCATATTGCTGTCCTATTGCAGTGAACAAGCTTTGCTAACAGCTTTTCAGGAGAACTCTTCAGTAACACCACATTCACTTGACAGAGCATGAGAATTGAGAAGGAAGCCTACACCATTGACAGGGTCACTCAACACAAAGAATACTGTCTCTCAAGGTTTGATTAGACTCATATACTAATAAAATCAGTGCTAAGCTAAACAAATCTTTCCCATAATTGTGCCAAATTGACTGGGTGGACAATCTTCACGCCAGAATTTCCCTTCTTATTGTAGATCAGAAGGGTTGTTTTTTCAGCTGCAACAGAGCCCAGGAAAAAGCCAGTAAGGAAAACAACAAAGTTGATTTTGCATCAGATATCCCAGCAGACTTCATAACTGTTTTTTCTGTCCCCTCCTTCTGCTTCTTCTTAGGCCCAGTGTGCCAGAATTTGATATATTCTAGAAAGGAAAGCAGCAGTCCTCATTCTGCAGATCGTTTACTTTTGCAGCTCCAGTTCCCAGGGCCAGCTCTGTTTCTCTGTCCCACAGCTCACACTGCCTCCAGTCCATCGGAAAGGTACCCAAAGAGAGAACCAAGAGTTCCCTAAAAGGCACCAACACTGTAGTGGCATTAAGGGTTCACAGAGTTGTTCCCCACTCCCTCTTTACATTGAAGCATCCTTTAGGGCAATGGGATGGCTTTTTACACTGTAAGAGAAAAAATGGTTGTGTTTGCTGCCAAGCCTCACCAAACACCAATGCTCATTGACCTTGGAGCTCTCTGAGGCTTCAGTCCCACCACGGGTTCTGATTTGACTTGGGAGATAACTGCCCCTTGATGCAGAAACAATGAGTGACTTCGGTGTTATGGTGGAAAAGGAGGTAGTTTAGGTCTCCTGCAACCACTTAGTAAGCTCACGAGATTTACCTATAGACAATAAACTGATCTCTGATGGCAAATGATTCTTCGGATAACAACATTTTGTGCTTATATGGTACTTAATCTATAGATTTTAAAAAGGCCTTGGAAGGGTGGGGAAAAAATAAACCCATTATGCACTTGGGTAAATTGAAGCTAAATACAGTCCTAAAGATTTTATTAGCTGATATTAGTACCAGAATCTGAATAACATTATTAAATCCTATTGCCTTCATAAGCAAATCACTGTAGAGTTTGACTTTATTGGGACCTCGTGTTTTCTTATGGAAACAATTATCCCCTGCTTTGTATCTTCCTCCAAACCCCACTGCAAGCAAAAGCTCTCTATGCACAAATTTTCCCCTTTCAAGCAGAAGAAAGCTCAGCCACTCCAGCTGTACTGTCTGCACCCATACACTTGACAGTAAGAAAGGCTACAGGCTGGGCAGGCTGTGCTATTATTGGGAATAAGGAGGTAAACCAGACAGGCTAAGAAAAAGAGATATATGCAGTCATTCTTCAGTCTTCCCAAACATCTAGACCCCACACATGTATTCTCCCTGGGGAAGAAAAAGAAAAAAAAGTGTATTGAAACAGGGCATGCTTAAGCTGTCCTGAGCACTAGAGAGGGAACTAGAGAAGTGGGGCTACAAACATGCCCCAGTACTGGCAGTAGATGTGGAGTCCCTACTGCTTCCATAAATGTGGAAAATAAAATAAAATAAAATAAAATAATAAAAAAACCAAATTAAAAAACAATCATCATTTGGATTAAAATGATTTCTTAGGAAACTACAATTTAATTTGTGCCATACATAGCACCTGAGAGATGTGGTCCTCTGAAGTCCAGCTGTTTGAAAAAGCTTTCATCAAGGCCAGGTTAATGGGCCACAACTCAATAAAATTCTTTATAGAGCAGTGTAAATGGATTGTATCTCCTCTTTCCCTACAAGAAAATCCCACCCAGAGGAAACTGTTTAGGAACAAGTTTCCTTTCTAGTACTTTATGGAAAAGCAACAATGGCAGCTAGAGACAGTTTATGAGAGGCATTCCATAAATCCAAACCAATTAGTGCAGAAAAGTAGGCAAGTAGACTTTCTGTACATCCTAAAAATGTCCATTAACACACATCTGGAAAAAACAGCAGAGTGAATGGAGGCAAAAGGCAACTGACCATCTTGCTGTCGTCTCAATCCCTCAAAATGCAGCAGCACATCTGTTTATTTTCTTTTAGTGCAATACATACAAATTTCATATATTACAAACATTACTAAGAGAGCAAAGCCAAGAATTACCTATTTATCATCTTAAAAAAAAGTGAGGGAGGGAGAAATGCAGATGCACTTAAGACATTTTTACAGGCAAACAGCAACAATGGGTGCAGATTTGAGTAAGAAAATTAATGAAGAGAAAGTCTTCAAAAGCTCAAGGGAAAACATGAAATGGATTCAGCATGGGAGAAAGAATTCAAAGAAATCTATATCCTGAAATATCAGCATGACACTTATATTAACAAATGTAAATTAATGTCAAAGAGATCAAACTTTCTCAGCCAAATTCCAACAGATTACCTTTAATTATAAGTCATTGCTAGTGCTAGTGTGAAGCAGAGCTTTTGAAATATTTAAAACAAATCTCTAGAAAGCAGGAAGCTATGTAAGAATAGCAAAATTTCAGCTAAACCACTTCTTGTCTTTTTGTTTCATCCTAGCAATAACGTCTAGGATATGATCATATATTATTTTGTGTAAGCCTAGGCAGACCACTTCACTTTCCTCTCTGTGCTCCACTCTCAGAAGTGGTTAATTAATAAAAATTCATTCTACACCTTTGTATCTCTTATGTGAAATTATTTAGGCTGCTTACAAACCTAAGCTCTAGCTTACATTTATGTTAAGGTTATGTTCCTAATTCAATTACCATTAGTTTTATTATTTATGCTAGATATTCATCTTAAAGGAGTACCAGGAATTCTGGGACATAGTGGTCTTGCCCATGATAACACAGAAATATGTGATCACTTGAAAAAAAAGTGAGGATTACTTATCCAGTGTGAAGGCTAGAAGTGCAAGTGAGATAGAAGCATTTTATAGTACTTTTTACATGTCTTTTCTGAATCAGCATTTCATTTCCAGCAGACCTGGCTTGGTGATGTTCTGGCTGTACACTCTGTTATCCTAAGAATACATACTAGTAGCCAGTGACTGTGCTTGCACTTTGTGCAACCACAAATTCTTCACCAAGCACAGGTCAGTTGAGTTGCTTAGGTAGCAGAGAGGTGGACAGATGGTTGAGAAGCTGACCTAAAGAGACACCATGCAAAGAAGCTGAGGTGTTGAGATTCTGCTTTGCAACACCAGACACAACAGGTCATTCAGGAGTGTCTGAGCTCCCAACTCTCAATGTCTTAGTGATGGCAGTAGATACTCTCTATGACTGTGGACTTTTTACAACAGAAAAAAGAGCTCTCAGAGCAGTTTGTTAGTGCAGTTCTTCCTATAGTAATGAATAACAGTCACAGGCAATGACTCCAATAAAAATAAACCATCATTGCATGCACATGTGGCTGGACTTACTCCCACAGGAGACATTCAATACTTGCAAAGGAAAGAAATGGAAGGAAAACAAACAAAAGAAGGAGATAGAAATGAAAACCAAGAATCTTTTAAGAATAGAGGAGAAACAGAGAGGACAAGAGGAAATAGGACATGTCAAATCTCAAGCCTGCTGTACCTGCCTGGCTTCAGGCATTCCTTATAAAAAGCAATATATGTATAGAGCACTTACAGTGCACAGTGTCAGGAACTGGGAATCAGGATTCATTCTTCCTAACTTTGCCACTGCTGTTTGAGCAACTGCATGAAAATCATATATGGACATAAGACATCTGTAGCAACTTTACTGTATTAATTTTCTGCCAGGTAGGCACAGCTCCAGAGGTACCTTACTTTTCTGTACCCAGAGGCTAAAATCCAGAAGAAGCAATAAGCAACAGCTTTGCTATCTCTTTTCAGTGGGGTCAATTCCTCCCTCTCTCATAAAACCAGAACAAAGGCATGTGTTTTGGCTGAGCTTATCCAGGCAGTTGCTAGCAACAGATGACCAGTCTGCAAATTGTTTCAGTTTTTGTGGTGTGCCAAACACTGGATTTCAAGTGAGAGAGGTCAGCATGAAATATGTACTGCCATTTAGGCATGGTTTTAGCATCAGGCACTATAATGAGGAGCTCTGAGTATCCTTGGGCTGAGTAAACATAACTTCAGTGGAAGAAAATCATCAAAACCTCAAATGAGTATCAAAGACAAACATAGACAACAAAACCAAAACTTTCCAAGGTGAACTGTCCAGATGTGCTCCAGAGCAATAACTGTCCTGAATGCAATAGGCCAAATCTAACAAAATGCTGCTTTTCCTTAGCTGTCCTTTCCCAGACTGCCAGCACACTCCTGAGCCCTTGTACCCAGAGAGCCTTTTCTTGCCTGATGTACATAACAATAACTCCAGCGGCTGGGAACTGCACTACCCAGGCAAACAGCAAGTTTTAATTGGAAAAGAAAATTAAATCCCACATGTGTATTCAAATGGTGTCTGAACTGCAGCAGCATGGCCAGGGAACTGCACAAAAACAGGCTGCCTCCAGTTTACTTCACTGAAGTCAGACTTCTGGTGCAAGTTCCCCAGGGTGAATACAGGGAGGGTATGCAGTGTAGTCAGCTCCCTTCAGCTCATGAAATACCAGATCCTACAAAATTCCTTTCCCCAGAAGCGTTTTCTGTCTCCCTGCCACATGCTTTATTCCCTAGTTTGTAAAATGGATTTTGTCACCTTTTCTGTTTCTGAGTTCTCTTGGTTTAGTGCAAATTTTGTGAGGAAACTTCTGAATGGGGTCTTTCTAGAAAGCAAATTTAAGCTGTTTCTCTCTTAACTGGTTTGGGAAAAGATTTCTTTGGAGAAAAGTGGAAAAAACTGTTTATTTAACAAGCAAAGTATTCACGAGCATAAAACAATAAAAGTTCTCGAAGTTTTGAAGAGATGGCAAATTCAGAAAGCCCTTTCCTGCGGGGTGGCTCAGCTTGCTCAGGCTTTTATCAGTCCCTCAGCACTGGAATGCAGTGTCCTGGCCCTGGTGGGCTATAGGTGTGAGCTCTTGGTGTTTTTCTGGGTTTTTAGTCTTGAGCAGGTTTAAACAGTTCTAAGAAAAAGAAAAACTGCAGTCCAGGGAAATTCTCTGCCTCAGTTAGCTAAAAAGCTAACTAAAAAGCAAAGGAGAGCTCCTTCTTGCTGTCCGTGCTGCAGACAACGCTGTCTGGGAGAAGGATGCAGAGCAGTGAGTGCAGTTTCTGCAAACAAACTCCATGCTTCTTCACCCCACCTTCACTCCTGGAACCAGTCTTAAAGGTGCAGAACTTATATCCAGCACAAACAGAAGAGACAACTGGGGATACAAGCATCACAAAGTTACTCCAGGACACGAGTGTCTTCTTATTTTCCCAGTGCAGAGTCCTCTATAGGCCAGGAAACTTTATAAGGACTTGGCCATGATGACATCCTATGCTATAATACTTTTGAGGCTCAAAGCCCTGATAATTCTCCAATGTGAAGGGTAGTTCAGGAGAAGATGCTTGTAGCTTTTACTGAGCAGGAAAACAGCCAGCCAGCAAGAGTGCCCTGCTTACCACAAGAAAACAGTGCCAACAAAAGGGATCTGAGGATGGTGCTGTGGCTGGATAAAGTAGTTGGGCAACATAAACACAGCCTCCAATGGGAATTCTCTTATGTGGCAACTTGTGGTCACTCATGAGATTTACAGTGCACCAGTAGTGAGAAGAACAGCAAATAGTTTATGTAGGTTTTCAGAGCCTTGCATACTGTTCCATTTCACTCTAGTTCTGCAATAACTAAGTAAAAATAAGGAAAAAGCTGAAGGATACAATACTTATTTACAGCACATACTGGAACACTGCTTTATCCCAGAGATCTTGTGTCCCAAATTGTGAAGGACTCCTGAGGGAGTCCAGTAAAATAGCACCAGAGCAACTTTTCTCAGAACACATGGCTGCTTCCACCCAGCCTGCCAGACGTGACTGGAAGAGATGGGACCAGTGGAGAGCAGAGCTCAGAAGCCCAGGAGCCGCACACTTACTCCTCCAGAGAGCCACATGTTCAGCCAGAGATGCCACTGGCTCCTCTGCCCATGTCACTGCATGGAGCAGATCAGCTCGGTGTAGTGCAGCAGCACAAGGTGAGGAATATACATTCCTAAGTATATAATTGGCATGTGCATTGCCATCATGATTTATTACTTCTATTATTCTTCAAATATCTATAATAATTTTAGCAACACACTTATCTTCTATAGATAAAAAAGTATCCGCTGTAAATTCAACTTCAATGCCTGTTTCTAATGTGTCTCAAATCTTTATTTAAATAATACTCATTCCTTCTTTAACTTTCTTTTTGCTTTCTATATGATGAAAACCACCACCATTATTATTTCTAAATTGAAAGAAAATTAACCATTATAAAATAGGATCAGAAGTGGGCTCTTCCTGGTCTCCACTCATAGGTTTTGAACATCAGCAAAAACCAATGTCCTTCCTTGATGTAAAGGCATAATCCTAAAACCCCAGAACTGGGCCAAAAAGTTGAAGCCCTAGATCATCGCATTAATATTTTTCAACCACACTAGTGGCTGCAAAATGCCTTTGACATGAAACAAACAAAACCCCTTTCCAACTCTTCCTGTGTGTTCACTTTGTTCTGTTCCTAAAAGCAAAGTCCTAGGAGACAAGCTAAAACAACAGTGCTAATTTCACATCTGAGAGACAGCAATATTATCTTATGTAAAGCTTCAGCAGAGTGTATTTTAGAGTCCACTGGGCATCACACACAAGGACAAGAAAAAACTCATGCTAACAGATCTGTGAGCATATACAGATGCAATAAATACAGCATATACAGATGCAATATGTGTGGTTTTGTCATGTATGGAGTACTGTCATGCTCTACTGATGTTAAGAAAATGGTGACAGAGTTAATTTCAGTCTTTCTACAAGAGTCAGGTTTTCTGTAGCAAGAACATTACTGGGAGAGATTTTACCAATGAATTGGAAACCAATGGCCTTATAATCATCATCTGTATTGCTGAATGTACAGCTGCTGAATAACAAAATTCTAGAAAAACTTTTCTCTAACAAACATGAACTGTTCTAGAAGGCATCATTTACATTTCTATAGGGCACTGAATACCCAAGAAGCCTGAGCAGGCAAAGGTAAACATTCTTGTTCCAGTGCATGGTACAGATGCACTAAAGACTGGTCAGACCTTTAAGACCTGAAATATTGCTGTATAACCCTTCAGCTCTGAAATTTTTGATGACAACGTGCCACAAACAATGATCAGTAGGTTAATAAATCTTTTTATGTTTGGAGAAGAAACAGAAGCAAAGATCATGAGTAATGATCATTCTTTTCACAAAATTACTGGGATTATATTACTCTTAGATATTCTCTTGCATGGGGATTATACTTAAATTCAGACTTTAGGGATCCTAACTACATGTGAACTTTAGAAAAGTTTAGCTATGTTCAAAGGACAAAAATGTAGCCATTACAAAGAAAAGGCAACACTGTAGGGGAAAAAAAACCCCTCAACCTCTTCTTTCCTGCAGTGGCACCCAAATGGCAGCATTTAGTACATGTCTTACATGTCTACATGTTGTTTACCTTTCTTTTATATACTTAATACCAATTAAGTATATCTGGTATTACCTTAGCAAGATTAATAAGATACTCTTTGATTTTTTGTGCTTATTTACACTTTTATTTTCTCTTTTCAGCTTGCTCACCTATTTCAAATGAGATGGCCATTATAAGATCACAAGAGAGAAGCAAGACAAAAACGTATGAAAAAAGGAGAAGAGAGTAGTTTCCTCCTGGTTTTGATAAGAAATGTACCACATCCAGCTGTAAATATCAATCAAGAGAGGATTAGGTGATTTTTTAATCTGTAGTTTGAGATGACTGTGGGTATAGAGTTTTATATTACTGTTAGATAGATAAATAAAGACTAATGCTAAAAGAAACAAGCTCAGTGACGTACAGTGAAGAACAAACATATCACTTGGACCAGAACCACCAGTGTGCTGAAAAAAATGTCAATACTGGCTCAGACTCCAAACCAAACCTTCTTGACCACTGTCAGCTCTGCTGCACAAGGCCAGCTCAAGTGTCCTGAAGTCCATAACTTCCACTTCAATGCCGTGCAGTATGTAAACACCCTGCACTGCAGAAGATATCTGCACAGACAAATGGCAGAAAAAAAATCAGACTGATTGATCCCTCAGGACTAGTGCAAGAACTTCTGCCAGAGATTCTGGACTCACTTGTAGGAAATGACTGATAAAGAGAGACCATGAACCATCACTGTTATGCAAATGTGAAAGGGCCTTGCAAACCCAAGATAAGTCTAATGAACTCTTTCCAGTGAAGAACTTCAGGAGTGACTCACACGCCACTCTGCCACCTAAGTTTATCATTTTTTGATGAGACAGGGATTTATTGACAAGTGACCTCATTAGTAATTTCCAAGCTGGTGTTGGTCCAATATGAATACTCAAGGAAGAAGTAATTCATGAACTGAGCTGTACTTTACAGTACTTCTTACCAGTATTCAAAAAGTTGAAGCTATCCATCAATCACAAGTCTGTCAGAAACACTGAACCTCAACAGGGATTGAGGAATTTATGGTTTTCTGTTAATATCCAGCCAAAGGACATATCTCTCCCTAATCAAAATACCTGTGAGAGTCGGAAGCAGGATGGCTCAGGTAGCTATTTATAACGTTTTCTATCTTTCAGTCCCAAGTATCTTCCAGTGTTTCCACCATGTGGGTAGAATATAACACCACTTCCTGCACATATCCTTTCCATTCCTGATTGAGTGGATGTCCCAAAATCCCATGGTATTTTCCAACAGCTACAACCACCAGTCCAAGGGAATAATATTGTGAAAATTATATATTTTACTACCTTCTTGATGCATTATGATGGTAGATATGATAAAGTTGGCCAGGCAGCTCCCATTAAGTCTGCCACATTGCAGATAATCTACACCCCCTGTGTTTTAAAGTGCAGTCTATCTCAGGCAGTGGTGTGTAAAAATGGGTTTTATTCCTTAGAGTGGGTCAGTAGTCTGCATTCGGTTCCTAAGCGGTTAAGAAGGTTTTGCCCTTTTTCAGCCTGTTTTTACATCACAGCAAAGGAATTACAGAGATAAAAATTAAAAAATCTACGTAGAGCAAACTCCACTAGATGAACTGATCCTACCCAGGGTAGATATACTGATAAAACTGAACTGAAAACCCCATTGTTCTCTCTACAGTAGATTTTTAAAAATCACTCACTGGCTGCCATTCTCCTGTATTGTCAATCTAGAACAGTTCAATGACTTTAGATCCATGAAACAAAAATTCAAGTTCAGAGTACAATATCCTAGATGTACAAACTCCTGACATGATTCTCCCTTAAATGTTTAGAGAATCATAAAAGTAATGCCTGAACATGAGAATCATGTCTGATCCCTATCTTTTCACACAAGATGCCATGCATTTTGCCCACTAAAGTCAATATATCCAAGTCTGTCTGGTTTTAAAACTTTACCTGAGGTCTACTTTTTTTTTACCAGTGACAGCTCAGACTTGTTACTATGTCTTTAGATATATTCTATCTAGCACAGACCTTGGCTGGGAAGAAAGTAGAAAGAAGCTTGGACAAGCATTTCCAGGCCATATACAGCACTCCAGGGATGTCCCCAGTGCCTTTCCACAGGCATACAAACACTTTTCATTTGAAAACACCTTGCCTGATCTATTCTAGGGTAGCCCACACCCTTTTCATGGTTACATTACAGTGTTGAATTAGTCTTTCTGCGAGAAACAAAACCACTCCAATACCAGCTTCTCTTTGAACTTGTCTGCTCCTTAAGTAAAACAGAAACTCATTTGTAATGCCCAATATTATTTTGCAAATTATTTCTATTAGGAATCTTATATTCCACTATATTTTCATTACTTGGGGTTGTCCAGTTCACCCAAAATGATTTTCTGATATTTTTCACTATTAAGAATGTCTTTAAGTATACTATATTCCAAGACAGGCTCAGCAGAACTTTTCTGAATAATTAACACTTAAAGTTGAGTTAGGCATTGCTTCCCTCTGTTTTCAAATTTAAAAAGAAAATGACAAAAAAAAATGAAAAAGGAAAAAGGAGAATCTGGTGCAAGATAAGAGGCAAGGGGATTTGCCACGTCATTCCAAGGATAAATAACTTTGGTCATTGCCACTCTTTAGCAGTGATGACATTTCAGTTATTGATGAGAGAGTCTGCCCTAGGTTAATTCCTCTCTGTTTTGAGGGAAAAACTCACACAGAAGTCAAATAAAAATCAGAAAAGTGATTCTGTATAAACAGGATGGGAGTTTGCATTCAGTCCCTCTGTGCAAAGGGACTTAAGCTTAGAAACAGAACATTCTTCAGACAATTCAGACTAGAGCCTGAAAGTCCCATCTGGTTCTTTCTCTCTCTCATTTTTATGCTGTTTTACTTAACTGTAAGTACAGTGTTTGTAAAGGGTGTTGGATTAATAGCATCACAGACAGAAGTTCTCTTTTGTATTCAGAACAGATTTTATTACAGTAATCTTACCTTGCCATCCTGACCTTCAAGTGTCTCCCAATAAAGAACAGGAGGAATAGCCCAAATTTCTGAAAATTTCTATCTGATTAACATGAAAGTGCACAATTATCAATTAGATCAAGGCAAAAGGCCATTTCCTCAGTTACAGAACTGAGACAATATGTAAAAATTAAAACAGCATCTCAGTGACTAAGTAGGTCTCATCAAGGTAACAATTCTATTTTCTGTGGTGTGTTTGAAAGAGGAAAGAAAAGGTATTGATAATACTAGAAATGTCACATTAGCCTCTACTGAAGATAAGAGGCCAGACAAGCATTTTAATAATCTAAATATTTAACTGCTACTTACTGTCTTTGTTGGGTACTTGCAGTTTAGAACAATTTTGATGTCTGAAAGATGAGAGACAGAGGAATGCAAGGTGACTTCTGGAGCTGAGGCTTAGAAAACACACCTCTGGTATCAACAGAAACTGCAAACAAGGAATTAGAGAAAAAGTTCTGCCATAAAGCTCCAGTCACAGTCCCCATTTCATTAAACTTTACTTATGAAGAGAAGTTTATGGCATGCTGGGGAGAGAGATTCAGACTGAACTCAGTGACCACACTGCACAGGAGTTCAGCAGGTGAGTTAATCTACTGAGCAAGCTGGAGCAGGAAGCAGGAGTACCTTCACTACATAGCAGCAGGAGATACAAAGACTTGTAAGTGCCCAAAACAAAGGCAATAAATGTTAAGCAATATCAAGCTTACTGGCACTCAATGGCAGTGAAGAGACACCAACACTGCTCCTAGCTGCAAAAGGTTTATTCAGTCACCTAGTTATGATTCAGTTTCCCTGGTTATGAGCACCTGGCAAGGGCACTGCAGAGATCAGTCTGCAAATGCTTTTGCATGGTAATTTGAAAATATAGGATAATAGGAGGTGGTTAACTTGTACCTGGTGTAGGTTAGCAGCAATCAAGGAGCAGCCTCTGCTGAGAGTGGGCTGGTCTGTCAGTCAAAGACACCTACCAGAAAGAACCCACCTCTGCCACCAACCTCAGCAGGAAGACTCAGTGCTACTTAGTGACTGAGTTTGCCTCTCTGCCTCAGAGATGTCCCTGCTTCTCTGTTTAGGATGCTTTGAACTACAGGTGAATGAGTTTGAAGCTTGTACAGCTGCTCCTACATTTTGTCTATCCAACAGTAGAATAATCTTTATTAAGAAAACTTGCAGTAGTTATTAAAGAAATTACAGAGAAGAGAACAAGATGAACTATTTCAAGGTTTCTTCTAGTCTTTTCTATTTGACCTAGAGCCTTTTCATTTCTATTTAGATTCCTAGATAACAAAATGATTAGTGTTTTATAAGCACCTGAGTAAACGAATTCTTGTTCAAGAATGATGGAAACATTTCTCTCTAAAAGCGTCCTGTTAAGAGGAGAGGGCCATAATTCCAGACCCATTTAATGTAGACAGGGCTCCAGTGATGGCTATATTGTATGACCACCCCCCAAAAGTTCATTAAGAAGGAGGCTTGCTGCAAAGAGAGACATGAACAAACACTCAAGTCAGGCAAGTAAGTCACCTGGTGACGTTTCAGCTTGAAACACTTGTTAATGAGCTGTTGCTATTTTTCTGGCATCCTTTCATTTGGCACATTGCTGGATTAAGTCAGTATCATATTGTGTTGATAACCATCTGTTTATGCTACAGTTGTGCCTTGTGTCCAGTTTCATACTGTTCTCATGTTATTCAAGATTATATTGCTGCTTATGCTTGTATATGATGTATGGATAAGCAAAAGACTTCTGTCATAAGGCTTATCAGTCGACAGCGTTTTAATCAGAAAAAATCCCATAATATTATTTATGTATTTTTAAGGATGTGGTTTGTAAACATGCATGGAAATTTAAAGCCATAACAACATTGTGTCCTGATTCAAAATATCCAATCGATAGTTGAGGCGAGGCAAAAGTCTCTGAAGTACATTGTGCATCCTAGGAAAAAAACCATTTCTTTAAATGGAAGGGTTTGCAGAATTTGAATATGTGCTTCTGTAGTCTTTTCATGGCTACTTTTTTCAAAAGAAACATAATGGAGAACCATAAAAAATTAATCTCATCTGAAAAAAAATCTACTTTCTTGTAAGATTTCCTATCATTTTTTTCCTTGCATGACTCCACACCATCACTTTTATCCTAAAAAGATTATAAAAATATCCCTTAGTGTTTTTACAGAATTGCCTTTCCATATGATAAGCATATTGTATAAGAAGATGGCTCAGAACAGATACACATTTTACAACACTTCCAATAGCCATCCCCTGGTGAAGTTATAGCCAAATATCTGTACATTTTGAAAGAACTGTTTTACTAATATGATAAGAAATGCAAGGTAAATAATTGCAAATCTCTTGTAAAACATCATACTCACTCCCCTTGGCTCTCTTCCAGCCCTTCCCCCACCCAGCAAGTACCAGGGTTACTTCACCATTGCCATTTTGGAATGCTTATTCAGGGCTTATTCATATGATAGTAAGCAGAGCAAGATGAAACAGCTGGTCTGTAACCAAGGACACAATAAAAGTTATGTCTGGCATTAGTCTGAATGAGATAAGGGGGTTTTGTTCTGTTTTGTTTTATTGAGAATGAGTCACCGTATACTTATGCATTTGAAACACTTTACCTGCACACTTTACCATTTTACCAGGAAAATTCCTACCCAGCAGTTCACTTGGCACAGCTTGAAAGCTTCAGCCCATATCTCAATCCTAAAACCAGTTGTTCTCCAGATACTCAGACCCCTGATCTGGAAGACATGGATGGGCAGAATGAAGCCCCCATGACCCAAGGGGAAATGCCCAATGACCTGCTTTGCCACCTAGACACCCACAGGTCTGCGGGGCCAGGTGGGATCCACCCGAGGGTACTGAGGCAGCTGTCAGAAGAGCTCACTGAGCTACTGCCCATCAGTCACTGCAGCCCTGGTCACCCAGGGAGGTCCCAGGTGACAGGAACCTGGCAAATGTGGCACCATCTACAAGGGCCAGAGGAGGATCTGGAGAGCTGCAGGTCTGTCATCCTGACCTTGGTGCTGGGAAAGGTCATGGAGCAGACCACCCTGAGTGCCATCACACAAGACGTGCAGGACAACCAGGGGACCAGGCCCACACAGCATGGGTTTGTTGAAAGGCAGGCCCTGCTTGACCAACCTGATCTCCTTCTATGACAAGTGACTTTAGTAGATCTTTTCACACTGCTTCCCACAGCATTCTCATGGAGAAATTGGCTTCTCATGGTGCAGATGGGCATACTAGTTGCTAGGTGAAACACTGGGTAGCTGGGCCCAGAGAGTGGTGGTGAATGGTGCTACGTCCAGTGGGTGACCAACCACCAGTGGTGTTCCCCAGGGTGCAGTATTAGGGCCAGACCTATTTCATGTCTTCATCGACTGTCTGGACAAGAGGATCAAGTGGACCACCAGGCAATTTGCAGGCTACAGCAAGTTGGGCAGGAGTGTTGATCTACTGGAGGGTAGGAATGCTTTGCAGAGGGACCTGGACAGGCTGGATTGATGGGCCAGTTATATGGCATTCAGTAAGGAGAAGTGCTGGCTTCTGCACTTGCATCACAACAACCCCAGGCAATGCTACAGGCTGGGGGAGGAGTGGCTGGGGATGCTGGTTGACAACTAGCTGAAAATGATCCAGCAGTCCAGGTGGCCAAGAAGGCCAATGGCATCCTGGCCTGTATCAGGAGCAGTGTGACCAGCAGGACCAGGAAAGTGATTGTCTCCCTGTACTGGGCACTGGTGAGGCCACACCGCAAATCCTGTGTCCTGTTCTGGACTCCTCCATACAAGGACATTGAGGTGCTGGAGCATGTCCAGAGAAGGGCAACAAGGCTGGTGAATGGTCTGGAGCACACGTCTGATGAGGAGTATCTGAGGGAGATGGACTTGTTCAGCATGGAGAAAATAAAATTCAGAGCCAACCTCATTGGTCTCTACAACTCCCTGAAAGGAGGTTGTAGGTGCGTAGAGGTCAGTCTCTTCTCCCAGGTAACATGCGACAGAGCAAGAGGAAATGGCCTCAAGTTGTGCCAAGCAAGGTTTAGATTGGGTATTAGGAAAAATATCTTCACAGAAAGGGTTGTCAAGCATTGGGACAGGCTGCTCAGGGAAGCAATGGACTTTCCATCCCTGGAGGCATTTAAAAGACATGTAGATGTGGCACCTGGGGACATGGTTTAGTGGTGGACTTGGCAGTGCTGGGTTAATGGTTGCATTTGATGATTTAAAGGGTCCAACATGTATGATTCTGAGATTCAAAATGCTCTTTCTTGAAAACACTACAGGAAAAGACTGACTTCTTACAAAATAACACTTCTACGTGCATTTTTCCCCCAAGAATTTCAAAACATGTTACAGATATTAACACAATACTACGAGTCTCACAAATCCCTTGAAAATTATAAAATAAACCAGGCCCATATAAGTTGCCATACCAGATCTGGGCACTGTCTCATTTAATCCAGCACCCTGCCTCCAATGGACAAGAACAAAACATTAAATATAGCATGGCAATGTATTTAACCCTATCAAAGACAGCTGAGAACATAAGAAAAACAGTAACCTTAAAGCCTGCTGACTCCAGCTCAGGAAAGAAGGATAATTATACACATAGGGGTAACTGAGGAGTCTGATAGTTTCTAGTGCAGCCCCATTGGTTTTGGCCCAAACTCAAAGAGTCTGTATGTTCAGGTATGCATTTCAGGAAAATAAATGTCATGGTTAACTACTTACAAGAGTAACTAGGGTGAACAAAGTATCAGTATCCAAAGATAATTCCCTTCATGAAGGTATTTGTGTGAAACAATTAACTTTTCCCATGTTCTCACATGTTCTTATGCCACTGTGCTGCTGTTGAAATTGTACAGTTCAGTCCCACCTCAGTAGCTAAAAGACTCCTGCTGTTGTCCATGCTTGTGGGTTTTGGTGACATACTGAATTTAAATGCAGACTGGAAATCTCTTTTGGCCCTCCCCCAGTGGTGTTGCTTCTGTCCTGGAGGAAACAAAAACCAGAACCCTGTCTTCTAGAAGGAAGCAAAAGAGCAAAGTTCATCTGTTTGTTCAGAAAGCTGTTCCTATCCTAGCAATAAAGCAAACCTAACTGATTTTCAGGCAGGCAGGACATCCCAGAAATTTCATTACTTTGCTGAATTGGCTGCTGTCTTATTAATGTTCACCAGACATAGGAAGGGTGGGGTGGAAAAAGGGATAGTTGGCTGGAAAATATCTACTGGACAAACAAAATACATTTTTTATTTAATATATTAAAAAAAAATCCCAACTGTGTAGAAATTCTATGTTCAGTTTCCTAAGGTTTGTTACATACTTGCTCTGCCACCTGCTGCCCTGGCATTCCCTAAGGTTTCAGGAACAGGGACTATGTCTGTGAGTTTTCCCAGAAACAAATACTGCATGACTAAGAACAAGCATCTAGCAGCCCAGTCAGTGGGCTGTCCGGGAGATACCACAGATCTGGAAAACTGTTGCTTGAATCTTCCTGAACAATCACATTATCACCCTTGGCCCAGTGCTTCTCAAGATGCTTTTTCTCTTGATGAGTGGGATTCTGCAGCAAGGATTAACATGCTGGCTCTGCTACCTTGGAAGTCAGATATAATGAGGGGAAGTCCCTCAGACTGTCACCACTGCTCCAGCTCCTCCAGGGAAAGAAAGAGTGAAAGTAGACCCAGAAAGAGAATATTCTGGGGATCAAGTGACTGACTAAAGAATGAATTGTACCTTTTGAAAAACCAAATTGTATCCACTCTGGAAGGAAAAGGGAGGTGTATGTCTGGTGGGAGCAAGGTAAGGTGACATGGGAAGAATACAGAAATGCTGTTGGCCATGGTAGGGGGAAAATTTGTGTGGTCAAAGCTCAATTGGAGATAAAGCAGACCAGAACTGTGGGGGACAGTAAAAGAGAGGGTTTTTTCAAATACATTAATGGCAAAAGGCAGTGTAGAAATAACATCATCCTGTTACAGGATGAGGACTGTCAACCTCACAAATGGGGACGTGGACAAGGCAGAGGTGTTTAAATGCTTTCTTTGCCTTCAGCTTCAACACTGATGAAGGACCATGGGGGCCTCTAGCCCTGAGCTAGAGGATCATGACTGGAGAATGATCAATTCCCAGCTGACCCTGAAATTGTGTGGGATCTGCTGCTTCAGCTGGATCCCTACAAATCTATGGCGCCTGATGGAACTCATCTGAGGAGCTAACTGATGTCATCACAAAGCCTCTCAATGATTTTCAGCAGTCTTGGGATTCCTGAGAGGTCCCACCTGACAGGAAACTGGCAAACATCATCCTGATTTTCAAGAAGGCCAAGAAGGAGGACCTGAGAAACTACAAGTCTGTCAGTCTCAACTCAGTGCTTGGTAAAATCATGGAAAACATTATTCTGAGAAGTACTGAAAAACACCTGGAAGACAACACAATCATTGATCACAGCCAGCATGGCTCCATAAGGGGAAAGTCCTGCTTGTTGAACCTGATTTCCTTCTACAACAGGGTAACCCACCTAAAAGACCTAGGAAAGCCAGCTGATGTAATCTCGACTTCTGCAAACCTTTCAGTATCCTTCTGGACAAATTGTCCAGGCCACAGCTAGATAAACACATCCTGTGCTGGGTGAGCAACTGGCTCAGAGGTCAGGCACACAGAGTTGTAGTGAATGGAGTGACATCAGAGCAGGAACTTGTCACTAGGTTCTGCAGGGCTCCAACCTCAGCCCTGTGCTCTTCAACATCTTGATTAATGACTGGGACACAAGATTCAAAAGGATACTAAGTAAATTTGCCAATGGCACTAAATTGTGAGGAGCTGTTGACTCCCTCAAAGGCGCGGAGGTCCTGCAGAGAAACCTCAACAAACTAGAGAGATGGGTAATCACCCTAGGACAACCAGCCATATGAAGTTTCTATGATTCTATCGAAACACAGTTTATTCCTTATACAGTATTGATTCTGTAAGGTTACAAATGTGGAAAAGCAGGAAAAACTTGGTTTTGAGACTACGTTTTACCCAAATCTCTGGACCAACTGTGTGCTTTCACTAATTTCCTGGGGCAAAACTTCACTTTAAAACCAAGACTACAGATAATCACAGGTTTTTGGTTGTTATTTATTTTTATTTGGTTGGCTTTGTGGTTTTTTTGAATCTTCATGTTAAGCTTCCTTAAAAAGTGCTGGCTTTCAAAGCACTGATATTTAATACCTCCTGGCAGAACCACTTTGCGATGACTGAAACGTCCTCTCAAGAACTGAGGCACCTTTATTCACGGTTCATTCCTGAGAGTGGGTATAAAACAATTATAAAGCAGCACATATGTGTAAAATGATAGTAATTTGATCAATACAGTGCTGCGACAGGTAGGGTAACTGTAGATGCCTTCCTCTAACTGCAAGCTGCATGTCTAGCTGAAAGATTTCTATGAGTTTAGGAAACAAGAATTTACCTGAAAAAAAGGACACCAATATCAGCAACAGGAAGATACCTACTGGACATCATGGACATATCCCATTTCAGTCATGGACTTCACAGGCGCATCACTATTTACATCACACTTCTGCTTCAAATTACTTTGGTTTTAATAATGCGTACTAACATTTACTTTAACGTGGTTTTTCTTCAGTGTAGCTTTAGTTCCTTTGCTTAACTAAAACAGAATGACCATATAGCTTCACTTGTAAGCAAGGTGGTACACCTGATAAATCTAGCCAGGAAGAGAGGAAAAATCTCTTGGAAAAAGCAGACCATAATTTCAAAGGCTTGAACACAACTTTTCATACTTTGCGATCTATTCCTTCTCAAACAAAATCAGGAAAAAAACTGCATGTAATATCTGAATGTTCTTTGGGAAAGCTGCCTCCCTTTTTCCACTACCAGAGGAATTTTCTTAATCTGTTTTAGCTGACTTTGTGCATCATGAAGTAGCACAGAGCCCAGTTTCTGCCCTTTACCCTTTGCCAGCTCCACCTCTCATGTAACTCTGAAGTGATCCAGGAAATTTATGAACAGTTTTGTATTTTGCAGAATTTAGTATTTTTGTGGAAAAGGAGAACTCATTACAGACCAGCATAAAAAGCATAAGAAAATTTATAAGAGCAGAAGCAGTAAGAGTATATTTTTATGGATAGCCTTTAAAAGTGAGTACAGAAGACATCTTTTCTACCTGCATTTGATACACTTAACCTTCTACCTCAAAGTCCAGAGGACTACTGCTTCTTCAAAGTGCCCACTACTTGAAGAAATAGGAGTGCTATCATTAGAATTTTACTTGTAATAAATAATTTTCTAGTAAAACCCGATGGCTTCCTCTCCTCTAGCTCCAAAGACTGCAATCTAAAAGCAAGAAACTTTATGTTGTGATAGTAAACCCAGGAGCACCAATTGGAACGCTTATGGGTAGTAATGGTATAGGAGTAAGATGGTAGAAATACCACATAGCAATTCTTCTGGCAGCTCTCTACTTTAACTGGCAGAAAATCAATAACATTAAGACTGAGGGTCACAGCCTTTGGAAAGAGTTACATCAATGCAAAAACAGAACAGACAAAGCCAAAAGAGATTATAACCAAGATATCCTAAGGGACAGATGAAATCATGCATTATGATGTTTCTAAAAACAAAAAAAAAAGTCATTCCCTCAATCATACCCCAAATGTCTTGTCTCCCAGTTTTTCACAGTTTTTTAAATTAATAGGTGAAGATTGCAGTAAAAGATGCTATTATTTTTCACTTAAAAGCATTAAGTCTCTCAGTGAAAAGGTTAACTATTCTCCTACTTGCAGGCATACTTCTGGGAAATTGGTACCATACTTACTGCTCAAAGTTAAGCTTGCTGGTGCCGGCAGCAAGCTCCTACTCACAAACAGTAGTCCCAGAAAACAGAATGCTCCCCATCCTAACAGCCACAGCTGAAATTGGGCACAAAGAGTGGACAGCATGACAGCAAAACAACCATGGCAGTGAAAAGACCAGGTTTCTACTCCTGTCCTAAAATTCTGTGTAGGAAAGCACTTTAAGGAAAACACCTTTCATCTCCACGACGTAGAATGTACAAACGGCTCAAGAAACTTGTACATCTATACCAATGGTGACTCAGAAAAGCTCATCCTAACACATAGAGGTACTGGAGTGCTGGCCATCTCTTAAAAACAAAGGACACTGACTGACTCTCACCCCAAATAAACAGTTGGGCTCTTGAGCACCAAGTTCTCAGTACATGTAGCATAACCAGAGAGGTTGAAGGACACAGCCCATCTGACCAAGTAACGGTGGTGTAGCTTTATTTAAATTCTCTTTGTTGTTAAATTCTCACCTGTCTTGTTGGCAAGTCATGGTATTGTAGTATGAGCCTGGTGTTGACACTGTGACTCCACGTGTTGCCAAGGGCTGCTGTCACACAACCAGAATCCCTCTTCCCACTCACGGAAGATCCTGAAGATAAATATGATAGAAACTGCATCAGGACCATGGAACAGAAAAGGGTTCATCATTAAAACTTTATCAGACATCTCAGATTATTCCCTAAACTAGGTAATTACAAATAGCACTTAAGAGATGGCACTGCTGCATTAGTTTCCTACCTTTCTGATTTATTTATACAACTGGAGTGTGAGCTCTCCATCTCACTCTCTGATATCAACGATAAGTGCCAAGAATTAAGAAGAATTAAGGAGATGTTCCAAAGTATTACCTACCTTCTCGGAGAGACCAGTATATTTTCTAAACATCTAGGGGTGCACCACACCTGTGGGACACTTGCCTATTCCTCTTTAGCTACTCTATCCCCATGCAAACCAGCTTTGTCTGGGCACAGAGGAGATGGAAGCAGGCCAGCAAAGTCACAGTGTATAACAACAAAACAAAAAGGGAATCTAAAGGAGCAGAATGTGCTACCACAATACTCTGACCTAAAAATCAGAATACTGATTCATACCATCAGACATCTACACTTTTTCTAAGATTTGCAAAGAAGAGAGCCCCTTAGCTGTAATTACCATTCTGCTGTCTCTGAAATCATTTGAACTTTATATAACCCCGAAGGAAAGCGAACTTTGCTGGAATCAGCAGTGACAACATAAAGAAGTGTTTCCAATAATGCCACATGATGCAGCTTGCTTAACTGCCATTGCACCCAAGCTTGCTTAGACTGAAACCAGAGACCCACACATGCACACGTACGCAAGCAGCAAAGTTTCACCGGCATAACTCACCAAAGAAGCATCTAACTGGAACCTTCAGTATTAGGAATGCTATTCTGTTAATTAACCTAGCCCATCTCTGTTGGGAAGGTGGATGTGCTAACAAGAATAATTTATCTTCATCTATGTTTTGGATTTAATTTTCCAGCTGGAGGAATGAACACACTCAAGTGTTAAAGCGGGGTGCTGGGAGGTCTGTGTTCCATTCCCTTAAAATGACTCAAAGCAAGTTACTTAATTAAGTTCATTAAGTTCTACAAATTTTTGGGTTTGTGCTAACACCACAAAAGTAAAATGCTATTACTGTACAAACCGGATAATGGAGAGTGTAAGACACTGAAGCAGCTTTCAAGTTTTGCAAACCTTTCATGTGGAATAAGCTGCAGTCAACACAGTCCTTCTTTCCCTATCCTGTTAGAAATGGGTAAGAACTACAAAATTCAAGTGAGGCCACTAAATGTGAGTTCTAGTGGGTGTGGGTCTGTGATCCCCTCACAGCTGATGTAACTGCACCCCTGTTTAAAGCTCAAGCCACCATTCCACACCACCAAGAAGCAATTCCTGCACCCCTGCTTGTGCGCCCCTCACTACAAAGGGTCCAGACATTCCAAACGGAGCTAGTGTTGGCATAAAACAGCCACAAAATTCACACCCAAACTTCTCTCAAATCATGTATCTGCTATTAGGTAACAGAAGGAGTAGCATCTTGCTGTTGCAATCCTGAGCCAGGCATTTAAATGGTTAAATGTCTAGAAAACACTGCTTTCACACTATGGAGATATCACTCCATAGCAATTCCTAATTCTGCATTCCTTCAGGCCTAAAGCCTGTCCCAAAGTGAACAGAAATGTGTAAGGTTTGTGGCAGAACAAGCTAATTGCTGTAATTTATTTTATTTTCTTATACAGGAGAAAGCACACTGTACCATACTGTGTCAGTCCCTATCTGAAGAAGGCAAATCCTCTTCTGTAAAGTTATTAAAATTTATGACTTTGGTGCAAAGTAGTTAGTAAACCTGGAGCAAATTTACAGCAAAGACTTTTTGCAAGGTGGAAGGGAATGCTTCACTGGAAAGGTTTCCATTTTATAAGGGATCCTCCTGCGAACTGATGCATTAGGCAGATAGAGAGGTAAAACAAGAAGTGAAGCAAACAGGAGGAAGCAGTGCCAGATTTGTAAAGAAGTTCAAGGGCAGTGACAACATATGCTGCATTCCTTCTTGCTCTAAACACAAAAAGATAGCAAATGTCTCAGAGGAAGGAAAGAGGATATGTTAAGAAAACAGATTTATGTTGAAACATGGCCTTAAAAAAACCTTGGACTTATCTTTTCTGTTATTTCAACTACTACTTAGACATTAATGAACTGGACAAAGGAAGTGGATAAATAATACTGTTCAGAAAGAGTGATTTTTTTTCCAGCATGCATTGCCTTGTGCTTCCAAACCCTGATATTTCCATACTTAGAGACAGGAGTATCACACCAACATTGGCCCAAGAAGAAAACAGGCTTGTAAGACTTTGGTCTCTGCTCGGAGGTCCCCAAATTCTCCAACCTGAACCACTGCAGAGTAGTATGGAGTGCTAACCCATGCTGTGAGGTGGAGGCTTCCACAGCATCTGCAATGGGCAGTCAGCTGATGGGCAGCAGTTCCAGTCTCTCCAGTGCACTTAAAGCCAGTTCCTTCTCCAGTCACTGCTGGCATCATGGGTTCTGTTCAGGACACAGGTGATACAGGGAGTGCAGGGATTAGGGAAAGTAGGAAAATAGAGCTGAATACAGATGAGAGAAAGGTGACATCTCAGTCTATGTATGCAGTAAGGGAGTGGGAGTCCAGAAGCACAGAGATGGGATCCTAGCACAGGGAGGTGAAGGTGAATGTTTGAAGGCTGGAAGAAGATGTCTGAACAACTCCCTGCTTTCAGTATCAGGTCCACCTCCAGGGAAATGGGTGATTTCAAGTCCTGTAAACACTCTCTCCTTCCTCACACAAAAAAAACCCCAAAAAAACCCCAGCATGAAACTAATCTTCAAAGCAGACAGGCCAAGGACTCTATGAGGTGCCTGTTCCACTGTCTGCTGTGAAACTGAACTTTTCAGAGCACTGGCAGAGACAGCAGCAGACACCGTATCTGTTCTGGACTGCAAACACAGAGGAGGAACTGGCTGCTTCACTCTCACTGAACAGCTGTCACAAGTGAAAATAAAGCTGCTTGTGGTCTGAGTCAAATGCAAAGTAAATGCCTTTCCACAACCAGGGGCAAAACAAAGAAGAAAGGGTGACCTCAGCTGAGGCCCACAGTGCTGCTTCCAAGCAGAAGAGGCTTACACTGGGCTCCAATGCCTAGAAGGAGCCCTACTTATACACTAGATTAATTTTTTTTCTCCCTATCAATGCAGTAAAAACAAACTTTCTATAAGTAACTGCCCTGTCACTGAGAGAAATGATACATACAGGCAAGTCAGGGAAAGTGATTTTATTTCACCTTCCATTTTTCACTGGTGAGAACAGCAGAATTAAAGCTATTCAGCTCAATACTGCTTCTGGAATTATTCTATCATGTCCAACCGAAGCACTGCAAGTCCAGACCTGGTCTCAAAGACCTTCTTGTCCTCTGCATATAAGGTGGTACATTTTAGAGACTAAATCCTCATGTAAACAAGTCCCAGTTGCTGCAAGTATGTTGGAAGGCGATTTAATCACAATGACACTTCAGTTCCATCAGTTTCTTATCATAGGAAAATTTGGATAACTAGACCAGTATCTTGAATCAAATGAAACAAACTTCTTAAAACAGTTGTTTTTGTTTTTGTTTTTTGAGTGCAAGAAGTCCTTGCTGGCAGAAAGCAACTATACTCTTCATTAAAAAAACCCAACATGGTCCTTGTTGGTATAACTGCACAGAATAATTACTTTAACCTTGTCCATATTCTCACATATTGATTTTTTCCTTCCCAGATGGACATATCATTGCCTTTGGGCACATTCATCCCCAACACTGGGCCCTTTGCAAACTCTATCAACTGGTGATTTGAAAATATTTTCTCATCAAATGTTAAAAATAGATTGATGAACTAAATGACAGTAAAATAACAAAACAGTGAAGCAATAAGTCCCCAAATCTTTCAAATCTTAACATCAAACCATCTTGATAAAAGCCTGGCCTATCAAAAAGAGGGAAAAAAACTCTCTGAAAGTACAGAGAAAATATTTATAAAGAATTAAACTACTGAGCTCAACAAAACCAGCACACCGTGCAATAAGAATGGAAGTACTTTGCCTCTCTCTCAGGCTGCGCAGCTTTCCGGTTCACTGGCAGAGCTCAAAGACCACTACTTTTCACCTGCATTGCATTTAGTCTGTATTTTTGGGGCAGATCTCTAACAATGAGAACAGAAGAAAAAGAAGAAAAAAAAAATCCCCTTCAACCCCTAATCTATTTTTCCATCATCACCTACTCAGAAAGTACAAGTATAAAAATACGCAGTGGTGGAAAAACCCATCACACAATCAAAAACAACCCACAGGACAAACTCATCTGTGAAGTAACTAACCACAGCACTCTTCGAACTCCCACTGCTGGCCTCTGCCATTTTAAGCCCTTCACAGCTTTTTCCTAAGTCAAAAGTGATTCTGATTCTCTTACCCTACAGTGGTGACCGTCACACTCTCTGCACGGCTCAGCTAAGGTGTATCTCAAAGCACACTATTGACTTCATGCAGTCTTTTATTATTTAGGATGTATGGCAGGAAAAACAGTTGCTGCTGTACGAAATCAAGCTTGGCCACAAAACTAGCCGTGAGAAAATTCTAACTTTTAAAAATGCTTATGCTCTTCCTTTTATTATGAGAGGGAGTCTGGCAGTTTTACTGCTAAAAACCTCCTAGTTCTAAATCTTCACACTAAATCTAAACTACACACATCCCTCCCCCCCCTCCCCGATTATTCCATATTACTTCAAATTTTATTAAGTAGAAATATTTTCACTGGAAGTTGGAATTGTTCAGTAATCAATTACATGTAATTTAGTTTTCCTTATTTTCATAGCACAGTTATCAAAATATACTTAGCAAACAAACAATTAAGCATAAATTCCTACTAATCCCCAGCTAAAAAAACTCCAAACATGTTATGTGCCAACTTGAGACTACACTAAACAGGCTGTTTGATTCAGTTGTCATCATCAAGAGACCCAAAATAGACTCCAGGTGCAAAGTTCTGATGGAGTCAGCAGTGAATGCGATAGAAAGGGAATGAGCTCACTTCTCATTTTGGACAACAGAGTTCATTTATCTCATATGCCCCAAACAGGTGAGTTTTCACAGTTTTTTGCTTATCACATTTATGTCTTTATATGTACACCCTCTGGGTGGTTTTTACATGGTTAATCTGATATTAGATCAAAATTAAGGTCATTTTTGCTGTCTTTTTTCCAGTCATTCATTATTTCCATCGCAACAACTCCTAGAGCTCTCGTCTTCAAGATGCAAACCACAAGACAAACAGAGAACAAAAAGATAGTTCCTGACCTAAAGAGCTTCTTTTCATGAGAATTGCAGATTACAAGTCTCTTAGCTGCTGATGATTATTCCCCACTTACAAAGAATCTTCCCTAAGGGATGAGAGAAAATACACCAAAATATGTGACAGGCCAGCAAAACTATATATAAATAAGGACTTTGAGTATTCTCCATGAAACATTAGAAGCTTTTTCAAATAAGTAATGTTAACAATTACTCTACCCCCCAAAAAATCAGCGGGGACCTTTATACAGCTCAAAATTTAGGAAGGGTCCACCAGAGCACTGGAGAGATGCTGATTTACCTTTTAACCGCCCACCAGCATGCCTACTGTTACCAGTGTGTTTTACACCAGAAGATGTCATTCCCTCATTGAACTCATTGGTGAGTTCATGTCAATTCTCTTCTGAGTTGAGAAAGAGAAGCACACATATGCTAGTACTGGGACTCCTGCCTGATGACCTAAAAAAGGAATTGACATTAAGAAATGAAAAAATCCAGCTGGTCTGATTTCTTGCCAAACAATCTATTGGCCATGACCAAAACAATCAGGTCTCAGGAGATCTGTGGAGGTGGGAAGACAGCTGGTGGTTTACAGCACCTGAAATAGGGCCCAAATCAGGGAATTGTGGAGTTGAGAGCCTTGGGAACAGATATTTCTTTTCACTGGTGAAAATGTTCTGCCTCTGTCACCTGACACCACATCACAAAGTGATGAGCTTCCAGCTCCCTATCATTGCTGCAGTGCTACTGCAAATGACAGAACAAGTAGTGATTTGGTGGGAGGGATGGCGAAGAACAAGTAGAAGAAAGCAGTTAAGTCAATTCCTTTCTGTAACCGAGGATAAATTTTTTACCCCTCAGCTAACCTTTACCCCTTTACCTCCTTCCCCTCACAGTGGTCTTTGAGAAATTTTCTCCTTTTCTAAAATCTAAAATTATACTAGTTTACACCACTCTCTCAGTATCCCGAGTTCTTTTCCAAATTGCTTGCCATTAAAACTTGAAGCAGCTTTTTCTTTTGAACCTCTCCTATGCAGTCACATCTTCCTGTCTCTCCAAAACTAGAAAATAAAATCACAAACCATTGAGCTAAGGGAGGGAAAAAAAAAAACCAAAACAAACAAACAACCCAGATCTGGAATTTTGCCTGCCTGCACATATAAAGGATGCATAGGCTGAAAAACAAAGCTTGCCCAATCAAGGCATCTGGCAATGCTAGGGCCCTGTGATCCAGAAAATGCTTTTAATTATCACCTCACCAATCATGCTACAAGTTCTTGCTGTAATTTTTTTGCTTAAGTACCCTTACGGAATCAAACAGATCATGATATTAATCAGAAGGCATGTATGAGGGAGGGGGTAGAATGCTAGAATTACATGTATGTAGGTCCCTTAAGGCTTGAATAAAGAAATGAGATTTAGAATCTCACTGTCAGAGCAACTGAAGCCTTGCATGCTGCAAGCCTCAGCCCTCTGACCTACACGGCCTTGGCATTACCATATCTGATTTTCCCAGGATGGTTTATCTCAGCTGCTAAACTTCATCAGTCTCTGCTCGTGTTTACCCATCATCTGGATTTGCCACTTCCGAACTTTCCAGACGAGAACCAAATAAGCCCTCTGTCACAGTCACCCCCCCCAACATAACAGACTGAAGCCTGGAAGCCTAAATGGCTGAATCCCAGAAAGGCAGAACAAAAGCTAATGCAGCTGGGGGGAGGAGAGTGAGATACAGCTCTGAAACTGCAGTGAGCTTCAGAATGCAGTTCACAGCAACATGGTCGTGTTAGATGCTGCAGTCTGAGAGGCAGATTATTCCCACAGTCTACTTTTTTTTTTTTTCCATAAAATATGTCTTAGTAAAGAAGCAGTGTCATGGCAATTTAGCTCTTATATGCAAGAAACTGTCACAGTGCAGGCAAAAGCAGCACCACTCCAGTCTGCAAATGAACCTTAAATTCAGAGTCACAGTGCAGAAGGGCAATGGGGATAGGAGAGAAAGAGTCCAGTTTCTGTTGCAGTGACTTCTCCAGCCAACAGTAGCCAACAAAAGCACCAATTAGTACTAACTTGCCCAGGGTATTTCTGACATGGCTGCTCATCTCCCCAGGAGTGGCTGAGGAGTGCTTTTCTGGCAGCAGAAAAGGACAGTAGGTGTATGCAAGCTTGTTTTCAATGGCACTAACATCTTCGTTGGTAAATATATTCTGCTAAGAAGCCACAAAGAGCATTGTGCTGCTACAGTTGGGTTACTGCCAGCACCTGAGTTTGCTCAATTAACACTAGTGCTGACAGTCCGCCCACACTGGGGTGGATTTTCTCAACACACTCAGCATAAAATGTCTAAATGAATAACAATTTCTGATCACAGCCTAGTAACATGGCTTTGAACTAGTGAATTAGGTTATATGTCCTTTTCACTCCCGAGCACAGGAGTATTTCAGTAGCATCTTTTAGTACTATCTTTCCAAGTAATTTTCAAATTTAGTGAGTGATAACTTCTTTATACGGAGGGTTGAAACATGCAATAATTAAAACTCCACAGTGGGGCTGATAATCACAGGGACTAAAATCAGTGTTAAATAGTACTTCAGGTTGAGAATGCAATTCAAACTGAGCAAACTGCTTTACTTTGCATGATGACCATCATAATTTCTTTGAAAACTTAGCCTTCGGTGTTCTTAACAGTGGTCCCATACATTACAGTTGCAAGAACTTCCTCTAGGTGTAAGTAAAAACAACAATCTTAGAGCTGTAAAGCTTGGATCATGAGCCAGAGTTATCAAAACTGAAATTCCAGAAGGAAGCAATCCTCCTTCAGCCTGCAACATGGAAACAGAGGTCAGCCAAACATTTGGGGGCTAGAGATGACTGTTTGCAAATTACAGCTGTTCACATCTGGAGTTCAGATTTGGTCAAATGCTTAATACTATCAATCACGAAAGCTGAACTGGAAGAATGTTTTGGCTGTATAAGAACATAAAAGTTAGAAAATATTAAATGTAAAAAAAAAAATTACAACTCTGCCTTTCAAACACAGAACATTTGACTCAATTTTCTCAAAATGAGTATCATCACGGTTGACTGTGGCATTTCTTAACTGGTATTTAACCACAAGCTTGTGGTGCAAGTTAACCATTGCACTTGCCAATGCAGGTTTCTCTGGCTGTATCAATTTCTCAGCACAGAGTGGTTTGTGACACCAGATGAAGGATGCAACCTCTTCTCTAACAAAGTATATTTTGGGCTGGCCCAGCAAACCCTACATATAGACTTAGCAGAGTCTGTAAGTCTTAGCAGATGCAGCTGAGTACTCAGAGCACCTTCAAAACACACCTTAGAGTAGCTTCTGAGCATAAATTAATTGGGCACTTTCACTTTTTTTATTGCACAGCCAATACTCCCATGTATAGAAAATGTGTTCCCTCTCACTATAAGATATATGACAAAACATTTTAGTACATGCAGACACCACAGGGCTCACTGTTCAGAAGTGACTCATCTCCAAAGCTGAAAATACATATATATTTATGTGCTTAGGCACACACACACAGAGGCAGTATAAAACACGCAGGATGTTAAAATGACTGACAATTACAGGGGTCTGGCTTCACTCTCTAACTGACACAGACTTTCCAGGAGTTTCCCAGCTAGTCAGTCCCTCTCTTCATGGCACAGTCACCCATCCTGAAGCAGAGGAGGGAGATATATGCTTTTTTTTTTTTTCATCTCATTCTCAAAAAGGAATGACTTACTTTATCTGAATTAAGCAAATAAATTCAATTTTGGACAACAACCAAGACTGGAAAATTTCATCCTGATAAGCTGTTCTGACTGAAGACAAGGGGTTAGAAGGGAGACAGTTATACAGCCTTAACTATAGGAGGTTCCTTCCGTTCCTGCTATAATGCAAAATATTCCAAGATGTGCCAAATTTTCACAGTAGTCTGCATCAGGCAGCGATAAGACACCAAAGTGCTCTGTGGAGACTAATGCATAAATCCAAAATGATCTTTTGACTGCAGTGACTCTTCTCTCCTGAGATGTATTACATTTTTTAAAGTCAGTGAAAAATAAAAAATTGCAAAATACCACTTTTAATCCTTGGACTACAAAATGATTGAACCCTCTAGAGGCCAGTCAGGGCCAGAATTTTATTTTTTTTCCCCAGATTTGGCGGGGCAGGGGGAGGGCAAAGGGAAAGGGAGAGAGCAAAGAGTGGTTCGTTTCAAATAGCAACATTGTCCAAAAGGGTGAAAGGGAACAGATGGCCATGGAGAATGCAGCCTCAAAGCCCTAAAGAAAAGGGCTATTTTGACAGATCTCGCTGTTTCCTATTCAAGCATGAACACTCTGGCATGGAGAGTTAAGACGATACAGGGAACAACCTCTGTTCCCAGCAACTGACTATGGGCAACTGGCCTCTGAAGCTCTCTGAGAAAAACAACATGAGACAGACAGACAAACAGATATGGCAGCAAGCCCAGATCCCAGCCAGCAGGAAAGGGAAAAAAACCCCCAAAAACAAAAACCAAAAAAACCCCCAAACATCAGAAAAGCTAGAAACAGCTGCGTTTTCCTGGCTCCAGTGCAGAGCACTAGAAAGAGCCTGTCCAGCCTTTCTCATCTTCCTTTTTGGTAAAAACTTCTCGAAGGGGTCACCCTCAAGCTGTTGGTCTTTGCCCCGAGGGGAGGTGAAAAAGAGGACAGACCGGAGCTCAAGTCTGCCTCAATGAAACCTGCTTCCTTTAATCACAAAGACCTCCCTCCAGCAAACTATGAAGAACTCTAAACATAAAAATACATAATTAATGCTGGATTTTTGCATGCAAAAAGGCTGAGAAATTTAAAGTTGTGGCTCTCACAGTTCTCTGTAGTTTGTTTGCATAGAATACAGCAGAAAGCCATTATATCTGAGGGCAGGGTGAATTGTACCTGCTGTGGGAAACACCATTAATGTGTGTCCTGACTTCTCTATTAATCTTACCAAGAGAGTGCATCAACAGCCGTTTCACTCACCAACTCTGGATATGTGCTGTCACACAGAGATTTCAGTTTTGAAGGACAGCTTCACATCCACATCCAAAATTTAAAGACCAACCTGAGCCATTAACTGTAACCAGACTTCACTGTCTCCAAAGTCCATAGAACAAGGGATGAATCTCAGTTTGTGAATTTCTGATTTCCTGTATCATTTTTGTGCTTAAGGCAGAGCTTGAGGTACTGCCTGTTTCCCAGGCAGAGCTCGCCTGTGGGCAGCAGCACTGAGCAATACCTTCCCTTTCCACTGTAGTGGGGACCAGAGCAATGGCAGTTTCACACTACAGTTGCAGGGAGGGAAAGAGGGGGTATATGCTATAAACATTAACAATCTTCACAATCCTTCCCTGAGGCAGGGAAGTGGCTATCATCTCAATTTTAATATCCTCCTTTTTAAAAATCATTGAAGGAAAAAAAGATAATAAAGAACTGTGAGTGCTTACATGCCAGAACTCCAAATGAAGAAATGCAAATGCTACATACTGATCCTATCTGTGCCTTTGTTCCCTCATCTGTGAAATAGCATTTGTTTACTTTAGTCAATAAGTAGTAAAAGTGTAGAAAAATAGACACCAGGAACAAACCACCTCAACATCCTTAGCAATCCAATTATTATTAAAACCATAATTCTCTACAATATGTAAATAATTTGTGGGGTTTTGTTGGTTTCACAACGGATAGCCAATGCAGTCAGAACTAGCTGTAATCATTAATTAGTAACTAAATAGATAGGATCTGACTAGTGGAAATAGTCAAACAATAAATAAAATACCTTATTTTAGGCTAAATCAGATAAATTCTGTTTCTTTTCTTCTTAACCATGAGCTTCCTAAGACTGAGTAACTGCTCTAGGTAACACTTTTTAAGGGAAACTCAAATGTGGATTACTGGCTAACTATTAAGAAGTATTTAACTTGTGGATTCAACTTTCTTCCCCATGTTTCCTTGAGTAAAGTCAACCTAGTACCCCATAGTTTTAATTTTGCTTTACTTTTAATATATGAGTCCTTCTGTTCACTGCAGGAGTAACCAATAATGCTCACAAACTAATTCTGTCTTTCACATCGCAGGACAGGTGGTCCCTCAGTATATTCCCACACATTCCAAATATTTTAAGTGTTCCACATCTGTTGTCTAAAACATTTTTAGTTCCCTGCAAGAACAGTAGGAGATGAAAACAAGAAGTTATATATAACATAGCAACTGACCTCGTATGCCACATGAGCTCTCTGTCATTTCAACAAGATTATAAATTTCAGAAAAGAGCTCAATCTTAATTCGTTATACTATACAGCTATCTTGCAGAGAAGATAACTTGGGAATTAACTTGTGACAGCTGTAATAGCCCAGACGATAAAACTGAATCTCGAGATGACCTTTTTCACCCCCATGAATATGCTGATCTACAGGAAGTTTTTTAAATTAAAGAATTAAGTTGATTCACACATTTTCTCACTGTACAAACTCCTCTATCTGCTTTAAAAAAAAAAATCAAAACATCTCCCATGTATGTATAAGCAGTCTTGGTGGGATTTCTATAGGAGTTTAGAGTTGGCCTATAGCAGGTTGGAAACACTAGATGCTTTTTTTTTCCCCTACAAGAATGAATCTAATCAATGTATATTTTAAAAACATCTGGCTGCAAGTATTTCTTCTCGCTAAACAGAGCCGCTGGTCAAGATTTGATGCCAGGAAATTCAAAGCACTAATTGCATCTTAACCAGAAGGCTACTCATAGAAGGCAGAAAATAACTGCCTGGGCTGTGCTTGGGAGAGGTGGCAAGGGTTGGTATCTCTGCTCTCGCTCCAAGTGCTGCGAGATGGCAGCAGCTACCAGCAGCTGGGAGTCGGGTTTGCATCTTGGCGGAGCGGGCACATCTCGCTGAACCAGCACTGCAGCTCCACTGGGCACTGGTTTGTTACAGCCTGTAACAGGAGATGGGTCCCTGCTGGATGGCCAATGTCATTTCCAACAAGGCAATGACATTCCCTCAAGGACTCTGCCGGCACAGAGTGCATAAATCCAAACTGCACGTGTCAGTTAGGAAAGCTAGTGTCTCATCATGGGAGATACTTGCAGTACAAACATCATCTCCAAAACCATGCAACAGAAACAAGTGCACAGCCTTTTGTTGCTGCTGTTTTATTTTTTCAGTTAAAAAGAAACCTTCTAGTCTGAGCTACACTGAAATGTTACAGGGGACCCCTGTGTGACAGTCCCCAAGACCATGCTTCATGGCAAAGGATGCCACTGTGAGACCGTGGTTAACTACTAGAACACAGAGATGTCTTAGAACATCCCATGGAGCCAGGACTGAAACTTAGGAATTTAACCAAACTTGCCCCAATTAGTTTTGGAAGAGAGGCTGCCTTTGTCCAGCCCTAAACCAACACTGACTGCAAGGCACAGTTTCTCAACAGTACATAATGGCAACATGATGCTGGATAGGAATGAGGATATAGACACCTTCACCAAAAACACAACTGGATATATAGTAGCTGGAACAGACCCATGAAGAAGAGGATTTTAGGGGTTTTTGTAAAAGCAAAAAATTTAGACTCACTCATCATAAACTCCACACAGGCTCTGACATCCTCTTACCACTGCAAGAACGGGAAAGACAAGATAAAGAGGGACAACCATGCTAAGGATCATCACTGGGTACCACAGCAGAAGCCACAGAGATGAGAATTGTGGGAGTTCCACTTAACTTTTAAATCCTACCTTTCAGAAAAGGTATTTGCATTTCTGAAGCAGAGATGTTAGCATGCTTAACTGTGCAAAACAAGAGGCTGCCAATGGCTGAAAAATCACTGAGAAGTTAGAGTAAACTTGCACTCAAAAGCTGCTGTGTTCATGTAAACAAAAGATGATAACAAGGATTTGCAGGATGTACTATGTCACACCATCCTAGCCTGGAAATAAACAGTCTTATTAAACACATAAAAATCAGAATATGCCATGTGAGAAAAACAATAGCCTGGTTTTTCACCTTCACCAAGGAATGGCTACTTGGCTGATGACTATGTCAGTAGCACCCTGCAAGGACTGTTCCCTAAGCTGTGACACATTTCTATCCTTTCTATACTACTGTTGCTCTGGACTTCTGAAGATTCACGAATAGAATTAGGGGTGACTTGCTAAGCTGCCCATCCAGTGACATGAAGCATGTGTCTGTTTTCCAGCATAACCTAATTGCTAGACAGTAAAGCAACTTCAGTCATTGGCCAATTAAGTAATTCCAGGCATTTCTACTTCATACCCTTAATCCATCCTCTCCAAAAAGCAGCATTGTGATTTCACTATCTGTCTTGGAATCAATGAAGCCAACTGACTTCTGCTTCTAGAAAGCAACACCATGGGCAAGTTCATTCAGCCTGATGTGACAAAAGAGACATACAGTGGGAAGACCATCTATTCCACATAAGAAAACCAAGTGCTGTTTTTCCCTCTGTTCTGGAGCTGCCTATCCTACCTTAGGCATATACTCCATGATTTGATTATATTACATTTTGAAACAATTCAAATTTCTTCACACTTAGGCTAGGAGTATGTAAAACAAATAACTTGAGTGCTGTGATGGAAAACAATCCCTGGGGAATGCCACATGTATTTCTCAAGCAGAACTTGTACCATGGATCCTTTGACTTTGAAAAGCAAATGAACAAGAATAGTAATTAAAAAGTAGAATAATTATGAGATCAACTTTGTTACCAAGTAACAATATGATTAAAGTTAATATACTTGTCATACATAAGAAAAGACTAAATATGGATTAAGTAGTGTGCCGGTGAATGTGGTTAAACAACCCGACCTTCTTGTGAAGCCAACTTTGAATTTTGCCCTTACATAAGCTCTCATAAAAGCTCTGCATTGGTAGAAAGTTTCTGTATCTGACAGAAGGCTACAGGTGGCCTAGGTGAGTGGAATGTGAGATTCAGAGCTAACCCACAGCAGCACAGAGTCATCTAACTGAGCCTTACATCCAAATTCATGCATGAAGTAAAATGTCAAAAAAAAAAAAAAAGCTGGAGGCCCAAGTAATGTGGAAAGACTGATTTCCTCCGTGAAACAGGGTTTGGGGAAGTGGAAAAACCTATTTCTTATCTGCAAATTTTCAAGACAGTAGAAAAGGACAAAAGCATATGTAGAATTGCTCTTCGAGGATGCTGCGTGACAAAATACAACTAGCTTGCCATCAAGGCACAGAAGACCTGGAAAGCACATAGTGACCATGACACTGGATTTTCTTAGAAGAAAGCTGGCATTCTTTCCTGAAGGGCAGTGCCCACAACCATTTTATAGATGCTGGATGAATGCAAGTTACTGACAGTTTAGGGAGCCTAGTTTGGTATCACTCAGATATGATATGAGTGTGCTCTACATATTCACTTGCCATATAAATTACATATTCAATAATTCTAAACTGAACAAGATTCTTCATTTAATTATCACGCTATCATCATGATAAAAAGAAAGCTGTTTAGAAAGTAGTAGTTAGGAAAGTGCCTCGTGGATAGTGTTGATCATCATAACACTCTATAACTTCCTCTACTGTCAATGGGGGTGCACATCATGTGATGCATCTTGATGTTACTATCTACTTAGACAGGCAAAGCCTTCATCCAAAAGTGCCTAGATATTTGGTACCTACTGGAAACCAACCATTCTTGAAAGTCTTTTATGTTGGTTTTAACAACTTAGTTCTTCCAGCAAAGTAATTACTGGAAGAAGTTTACGATTGCTGAAACTAGGTAACCAGACTAGAATGTTCTTTTCCTAACTTTTTTTTTTTTTCAGTAAAGAAAACCAATCCTCAAAACAATTTGTAAAAAACCCTGAATGAAAATGAATCATATGAAATTAAATAAGTGGTTCTGTAAAAGAGTAATAGGATTTCCATAATTTATTTTGGAACAATATACAGGTATAAATGTTGATCTTGCTAGTATGAACTTAGGCAAAATAAAGTTTATAGTATGTGGTCAGTTCAAAACTCAGGCCATGTAACTACATCACCATGTAGTTCTGAAGTCAGTCAACAATATCAAGCTACTTTGGAGACACAGAAGAATTTGATAAGAGGTTCACCTTTAAGATATTCACCTTTCCAACTTAGTGAAGCATGGTTTGTTGTTAAAATGACAGCTCATGCACCGAAAGTCAGAAAATGGAAGTCCTCTCCTGTACTTGCTCACTTTAAAAATGGGAGGTACTTGGATTCAAAGCTTTGTTACTAATTGCAGACTTGTATTACAGCTTTCTAGTTTCCCCCTGTAGACAGGTACATACACTCAGCTTCTCCTGCAGGCAGTAGGATTTGCAGGAACACCTTTGGTGGCAAATTTGGGCCTCGTTTTATACCTGCAGTTTCCAGCTTTTGCTGGTGAACAGAAGCATATCAACACCTTGCAGCCATGGCTAGCCTACATCCATGAATCAAATGAACAGCTTGTATATTCTACACTCCAACACTGATTATACTGGCAATATTTGACTATGCTCCTAATCAGAGCCAGTTAAAAAAAAATTACCCCCCTGATTTTTAAAATCAATCAACCTGCTGAAGAATAAATACTTTGTGAAAACTTGTACATGCCAGTAAGTTTTCTGAATGACACAGGCCATGCTGATACCTGCCAAGCAGATTTCCTGCTGAACCTTGCTGCTTTTTCCAGCCCACTCTCTGGCAGCTGCCCAAACAACAGCTTTGGACCAAGGACCCAGGACATCCAAGGAAACAGCTTAGGCAGTGTAAGAAAAGGGGAGAGCATCCACATTGACATCTTTTTCAAAAAAAAAAAAAAAGTTTCAGCTCTGAGTACACAGTGAAATACTTGTCTTCCAATTAAAAATATTTTCTGAAAACTCAGGAATTATTGCACAACAAGGAATATAATTTACCAGCCACTCCTATTACAAAGAACAACAGTCTTAACCCTTTACTGGAAAGCAGATCAACTGCCTTTCAGTTGCCCTTCCCTTTTCCCTTCCTTCACTCCACTACAAAATTTTCATTCTTACCTGGAGTCATACTGTAATCTAGGTCATCAGGCCAGTCTCCTACTCTAACATCTGGTCATTGTTGGCTGGAACAGTGTACAAAGACTGTTCAGACCATAACCAAATAACTTTCAAGAAGGAAGAGGCAATTTGCAAGACCAATTTACATTACCAAAGGTGTGACAGAAATCGAGGAACAGGGGTTCATCTCTGATAAATTATCAACCCCTACTTTTGCTTATATGCAGATACAATGTACACCTAGAGTACCTTAGAAAGAACAGGTAATTACTACTGATGAACTGGTGCCTACTTCCATGATACTTAACCCTAAATGTGGACATATTTTGTACATGATATATGGGGGCAGCTATGGCTCAAACACATTTGTTGCCATTCAAAGGTTACAGAAACAGCACAAAGCTTGGGAAGAGGTGCCCGAATTCATAGGGATTCTAATAAACTTTACCACTTTTCCTGGTATGTCCCTAGTCAATGTTAATATAATCCTTCTTTTAAAGGCAAGCAGTGCCAAAGAAAAACAAATTACTTGGCTGGGCGTGCATGATCAGGATTTTGAATTTAGCCAAGACATGTTACATCCTATCTCTTGTAAGAAGTACCACAGGAATTTCAATAAGTTCAAATAGTGTAAATAACAAACTTGTGCTTCAAGAGAAATATAGTGCTTCAGCAAAAAGAGTGCCTCTTTATGTCACTCCAGGTGATTGTCTCAATACTAATCTAGCAGAAAATAGGATGCTTACTGAATAACCAGTAGTATTATTCTGTGCCCAACAAAAGCTTATCATGATCATTTCAGCCCAATCCTACTTTATTTACAAGACACAGCAAGGTAAGAGCTAGAGACAGCACTGTCATTTGTCAGTTAATACTCAGAGCTGACTATAGCAAGAACACATTAATGAAAAATCGAAATTAGTCATTCTCCATTGGCTTCTCCAGACTTTCTCTTCAGATGCAGTGACTTATTTAAGCAATAATCATTGCAACTTTGGTGAAATTACAGAAGGTACAGAAACAGTTTTTGAACACCAGTAACATTTAATTGTATTAGTATGCTCTCCAAAGGCATTACTATGGGGTTAAACCTACAATGATACAAAATTTTTTGCTTTATTAGTGGCAGTCCCTTCACAGAATGGAGACTGGAATTGAAAGCGGTGCTCAGTGGCAGGAGGCTGCCATCAGAGCAACACACCCCAGCTTTAGTCTTCCCCTTAACAGCCAACATGCAGCAGTAGTGCTGAGTCTGGCTAACACAGCTGTGTGGTATCTTGTCACTTCAAATAGTGGAAGAGTAAATAAGGCACCGTAAAGGAATTTGCCACACCATAGGAGTCTTGTCATACCCAACGCAAAGTGCATGCAGTACATGAATCAGTTTGGAATACAATATCAAAACTAAGGTATGAATTGGCTGCAAAAGAGTCAAATTGTTCTCATTCTAGCCATTATACTACCTGAGCATATTTCCCTTGAGAAAAACATCCATGGATAAAAAGAAAGAAAACAAAGAGGCAGAGTGTTTTTAGCACTACCCTCGTGCTTTTGGGTCATCGTTTCATTGCCTACAGCTTCAAGCTCACCACCTTCAGGAACAGGCAAGGAGAAATGAAGTCAGGTTCACTTACTTCACAGAACTCTGCAGTGAAATATATATGTAGAAACTTACCCCTTCTCTTGTAAAACTGAGGCCTTTCCAGGCCAAACCCAACAACACAGCAAACTCAGAACACATCAAACCATCAGTGCTAATATTTATTTCAGTGTTGATAATGACTTCAGAATGGAAGAATTCAGCTCCTTTCTATCCTAAATTTGGTCTTGGCTTCAAAACCAGGTACATAAATTAGATACATCAATGGAAAATATCAAGTCTTGTTTGCTCCCACAACATAGCACTGGTATTTCCATCAATGTTCTTGAATCTTAGTAATTATTTTCTAAAAAACAATCAGCCAAAAACTACATTTCTCTGTAAATGTGTAAACATTTTACTGCTTTGAACATTAAGCTTTTTTTCAAACCAATATCTTTCACAGCTCCATCTTTAATCTCACCTGTAAGCAGATGAACATTTCAGATTCTATGTACTCAAACTTTGTTTAAGAAAAAGAATCATGAACATAAAGCAAATTTGACCATATTTGCTGGAACAGCCCATGCATAAAGTTCCTTTACACTCTCTATAGCACACAAGTCACTTTTTTAAATTGCTTGAGGCCGTAATTCAATACCTGCTTAGCAGCTTCACAGCTGTACTGTTTAGCAGCTTGGGCTAAGAAGTGAATCAAACTGTATTCAACAACTCATATTTACAAGCCAGAAAAAAACCAGAATATGTATATGTGCAGAACAATGCAGTAAACTCTGTCCCAAGGGTGACTCATTACATTGAGTACCTATCCTAAAAATCAGCAAAAACTTTGTTATAGCAAGACATTTTATAACAATACAGAGTGATTATTAGGCATCTGCTATAACAGCCCGAAGCTTGGAGGGTTTGGGGGGTGAGTTAGGCTTGGTCTGGTCTTTCTGGGTTTTTTTTGAGGTTTGTTTTTGTTTTTGTTTGTTTTGGTTTTTTGTTTTGTTTTTTAAGTGTGTAACTACAATGCAGGTACTTGACGTACATTGCTGCTGTTTCTGGACTTCTCTTTGAAAGTTAGAGATGCAAAGCCATCCTGGAAAACCTAAACCAAAGTTCTTTTGAAAAGTACTTTCATCCAAATAGAATCATACCAAATAAAGCCATAAAATCAGAGACTGCTCTAAGTACACTGTAATGAGCCCTCAGATTAACTGAGTTTGCAATGAATCTTAACACACAAATAAATCCCGTGTACCTTTTGGGTTTTCTGGCAATCCCATCTCACAGTCTTGGCTACTACCCATATGGGAGTTTTGCCACATTAATGGAATTAACATGCTGCTTTTCTTTTGCTAGCATGAGTTCTTATATTATTTTAAAGCTCCTTGTATCTCAGTTCTGCTTTCCAAGTTAAAGCTGGCGTATCTAGCAGCAGTGGGTCACTGTGGAGGACACGCACCATTTCAGTATTGGCTCAGAAGAATGCATTGCTTAGGATGTACAAGTTCTCCATTAGAGCAACCACCAAAAAAAGTAACACTGAAATAAATATTTATCAACTCAGCTGTAACTATTTCCCTTTCATACTGGACAGTACTGGACTACAGACAGAATGTCAATGACTTGACCATTCTTTTAATATGCCTCATTTAATTGATTAAAATCACATCAAGCATACGTGTGTGGGACTTGTAAAGTCCGTTGCATGTGTTAACCCTCCCAGCAGAACATTGCATCCCACTCTCTTTGCAAGATAATATATTTCTTTCAAAAATTATGATTTAGATTCTTCTAATGTAGCTGATTCTCAGAGGTAAAGAAACTGCAGTCTCAAGGGATCTGAAGCATGACTCTGAATTTTCTGACATTTGTAGTAGTATCCTTCCTTTTTATTCCCCCCACTTCTGCATTTCTCCCACTCCCACCCAGGACAAGTCTACTTTTTATTAGCTTCAGTGAGATTCCACAACAAAGTAACACTTCTCAGCATCTACTTGTGCCCTCTGCTTTGTCCAATCAAACTTCTAATAAATTGTCTTCACTATTACACAACAGCACAAGCTCTCTATGACATGGAAAGTAATAATGTGGTGGATGTTCCCCTTAAAAGATTTTATCAGTGATGCAGTTTCCTAGTACAAAACTGCTTCACACATCTTTGGGAGGGGGGAAGAGGGGGAGGGTGGGGTGCAAGAGGAGATAAATTGTCTGAGGTCAGCACCAAACCTTGCCTCATCTCCCAGGGGTGATGAATCATTCACCCTGCTCAGAATAAACATATCCTCATTGAAGGGGACTGTTGGATGGATTAACTGAAAAATACCCTAATAGGAGGATTTTGTTTGTCTGTAGATGCCACTCCAACACATAAAGAGAAAAGAGAAATTAAGTTGCTGTCCCAAGTATATCTCAAGCCATCTCACTAAAACCTGGTTAATTTTTCCCCCTTTGTAATTCAGTTTTAAAAGTATTCAGCTACCATTTAACTTTGCACTGTGAATATCTCATTGCTCTCCAAGGTATAGCTAATACCCAGTTACTACTTGGGAATGACTATTTTGCACAATAATCCTCTTACTTTACTTTTGGATGGCTTAAGGAAGAAGCCAGTGGAAAGGGAAGGGAGGAGAGAGAACAAAAATGAGAGTGGGGAGCCAGGACTGAAAGAGGGTCAGTGGCAGGAAAGGGAACAGGGTGGGGATGGCTGAGCCTGTGACAGCAGGGAATGGTTAACTGGCTGGAGCTGGCAAAGGATGGTGAGAAGACAGAGCAGCATAAAGCAATGAGCACACTGCACTGCAGGTCACATGAGATAGCCATGGGAAACCCTTTCTACTGCCTTTAAAACAGTGCATTTTAAATATGTGAAAATTTGACTCAGATTGAGTAACAGTACTGCAAAAAATGAACCGAGTACTGATCCACAAGGCATCATAGCTCTTCTCATCTGCTCAAAGTCCCAAGGTCTCTCAGGTGAGACTGCATATTTTAGACAGCTCTAAGCAACTCTAATGGTTTCCTTATGTAGTATGTCAGCTGAAAAACACAATAGGTAGAGACTCCACCATACTCTCTTTCAAGGCTCCTTGAAACTTCACAGAGCTAAGACATGTTTATCCAATATTTATGTACTGCACCTGTACTCCACAAACTACACTAATTTTTAAAAAGTTTCTGATATTTTTTTGTTACAGTGTGTTGATCATATTCTGTAAAATTCACTGTGGAGGTTTTTGTAGTTTTTCTCTATCAGCTCTGAATTCTTTAGGAGGATATTTTCATGCTTTAACAGGGCTCTGGAGATCAACTGGAAACATTGTTACTAAACACCTCTTCATATTTTCAGAAATACCTCTTCATATTCACAGGAGATCCTCAAGTGTCAAGACTTTTCTCCACTTCACCTTAAAAGCAAACAATAATCTGTCTTCTCAGATAGAGTGCACAAGACTTGCTGGGTCTTTACACTGAAAGATAGATAGTATAGCCATAGCAATTTGAAATCCTTATTAGCTGAGCTCTGTAAGTCCAGTTAGTAATGAATTTAAAAGAAAGGGTTTCTTGCCCTTTTTTTTCTACTTCTCTTTACTTCTGGTTAGAGAGGTATGTGCTTCATGTTCACAAGCAGTTTAATTAATTCACAGTTTAATTAATTTCAAAAGTAGTGAAATAACCAGATCCTTGCCGTGGCAGCATCACTTAATGAAGCTACTGTATTTCCATCATATTGAAAAAAGTGCATTTGGTGCTCTTCTACTCAGGCAAGCAAAAAGGTTAAGTGATATAGTCCAAAAGACAATACCTGTTGCAAGAAGTTATGCAACATCATTTGACAGAAGAAAGGGACATATTTACAGATATTGTGGTGAAATCAGACAAGTACAATTCCATTACTGTGGCATCTTCCTCGTGAGTCCAGGGAAGATGAAAATATGAATGTTTGAAGAACTCAGAAAAATGTTATTTGTCTTAGAGGTACCACCTCTCCTCCAGATCAAACATCCAACTGTTGCACATCGTCTACCAAAAGTGAAGACATACAAACACCTTTATGCTTAATGTTGCACACTAATTTCATGTATCCATCAGTGTTCTGTACCTGTCTGAGAGTAACTAATGATAGACACTCATTTTTATGAGACAGCAGGAAGACATGCTTTTTCCAAAGACTGTCAATTTCTGCCTTTACAATGAAGTTTAACCTGTATTTTTCTCTAGAACTCCCAGTAGCTCAGAGATAAAGCTGTGTATTACTGTGGCGTGTCTGCCAGTTGCCAAAGCAATGCATTGGCCACTAAAATCAACTAAACATTGTTCTGAAGGGAATTTAACACTTGCTTTATCTCATGTATTTGAAAGTTCCAAAAAAGTGGTTCATTTTCATCTGGATAGTGACAGAAAATGGGTTTGCATACTGACCCCTCAGCTGTTCAGCTTATAAATGCCAAGTAAGCTCTAAAAGTCCAGTTGCCTTGCCTGGAATCATCTGATTTACTGCTTCTTCATCTCACATTTTTGAGAAATTGGTCTGGAATTTTGCTCAAAATTTTTCAGTCAGACTCAATGAAATACCTGCTGTAGTATTAGATATTTGTTCTGTGGAGAAAAGCATGCAGTAGTGTATAGCTGAAATCTGAGTCTGTCACTTTAGCATAATTGTTCCTTAGTGTACCTCGATGTCTTTCGCAGGCTGTGCTATGTTAGACAGATAACCCGAGTCAGCTCAGGAAAGACAGGCCAGGTCTCATGGTTCAGCAGAAGGCTCACACTAGGACCATTACAACAGCCAGGGATGCTGGGGTGAAATATGAGGCTGAATGATGTTAAGTAGCCAAGAACTGCAACAGCCAAACAGACAAGTTAAAAGATGGACTACTTGGCTGAAGTAATACTGTACGTGAGACACACAAAGCCTTAGCAGACTTGGACTACAAAAGCCATTTCCTCAGATAAGCTTGCACTGAATTTGAACAGGGTCTCACAGAGAGCCCTTTGAATCAACCTTTGTAGCAAGAAGCTGTCCAGGCTAAGCAAGGGGATGGAGAGTAGGAAAAACTTCATGACCAGCATGAACCTACCTTCCTAGTCCAAGAATACAAAGCTTAGACAAGGGAGAACCACTGGAGCACAAAGTTTCTACTGCACAGAAGGCAGCTAAAAAATTCCTATTTCGTGTAGTAGGAAAGTTCTGAGGAGTGCAGCTCAGAGAGTGAGATTTTAAAGGATCAGGCAGCAGACATGGTAAAAATGGTATCTCAGACTAGAAGGACCACTGCTCCAAACTCCTGCTCCTTAAAGTTTTATCATACTGTTTGTTCCCTCTTCTTCTCTACTTATTATAGCAGGATAACAGAGAAGAAAAAGGTCTCAAATTGCCCCTCTGCTTGCAGATTCTGTGATGGCACAGTCCATTGCTTTGCCAGGGTGGTTGTTCTCACAGAGCTCTCATGACATGCTCAGTCAACAACCATGCCCAAGCACAGTAACGGGCAGAGCTTGTGTTTGGCACAGGGGAGCTGAAGACAGCTGCCCCCCTCCTTTCCTTGCTTTCTGAGTTCAGTCTTTCTGACAACCCATGTTGACCAGATGGGCCCTAGATTTTATAAGCTATGTGAAAAGATGAAGGAATGTCTCCTGATGTGCTTGCACTGAACAGAAAACCCACCTCAGGATGTAACATGCCACAAGATGTCCATTAGAAAAACAAAACAAAAAACCTGGTTGCTTTATATCAGTGGAAGCTGCAGAGTAGTTCACACTGGAACTGTGCATGCACACAAACACACAACAGGCCTCACAGAGCAAATGAAGGGGCTTATTAGAGATGAAAGAAGGCCTCACATCATCCCTTGTAAGGGACCATTGTCTCCCTTTCTGCTGCAGTGGTCTGTGAAGCTGTGGGAAACAAATGACCTCCGAGCCACAGCGCTGTGTGCAACTGCAAAAGAAAAGGGAGGGGGAGAGGGAGGGGGTTCCATGGGAGGGCCAGCATCCTCACTCTCCAGTCTTCCAACAACATCCCCATCATGCCATCCCAGTGCACAGCACAGAGGTGTTCCACATGCCTCCATGCAGCTCCTGCTGCAGCCCAGTCAGCAATAAAACTGAAATCTCAGCAGAGAGAGCAAGACACTCTTCCCCACCAGCACAAGGGTCTTCCATCTGGCTGCCTGGCTGGTTACTCAAGCTTAATGGTTGAAGGTATGCTTCAGACCTTCTGCTTTTCATTTGTACTTTTTTCATACCATTAATAAGGAACAAAAAAAAAGTCTGCTTCACTTGGGAAAAGGGCACACAGGAACAAACAGAAGAGAAACAAACAATTAAATGAAGCACGGGGAAAAAAGGACAGGAAGGATTGCTGTAGAAAACAAGTATCAACAGCCAATGCTTATCCCATGTCCTTTACTGAGTTGTTGGTTATGAGAGATACTGGGAGATGCAAAGGTGAGTTAAACACATGCACTCCTCATAATACACTGAATACAAAACACACTCCTTTATTCTTTCTGGTCTCTTCTTTTTTTGCTTGCTCCTCATAACCTTCCTTCCAGTCATTTGATCAATCTTTAGTCTTTTACACCTAAACAGAACACCATCCCTATTATATTCAACTCTGGTCTAAAGAACAAGACTATTATTTTTGGTCAGGCTAAATTCTACAAAGATGTGAAGTGCAGCAGCTTTGGAAAGTCCATTGGTTTAGTAATCTAAATTTCTCCTAACTCAGTTTTCCACTCAGCATCTGATTCACGATTTCTGCCTTGGTATTTGGATATCAACACTATGGAAGTAATCATGTTTCTGCAGAGCCAGAAGTCAGACCAGGCTGCCAGAGCTAAAGAAGATGCTCCTGACTGCACTATGGAGGAAACCATCTCTTGGACAAAAAAAGAATAGCATGGATATAACTCTGATCAGAACTACAGACAACATTGAATTTCACTTTCACTGAATTTCTTCAAAATCTTTAACCACACCACCAGAAAGTTCATGCAGTAAATCACCTTTGAAATAACCATATTCTTTACAAGCTGAAAAAGAAAAGAGTATTATCACTAACCTTATTTCTGTATTTAAAGGTTTACGAGATGCTCAGACACTTGGCTAGTGCATGGAGAAAACTGCATATGCAAGGGGTTTCTTTCATAGACAACTCTAAAATACATGATACTTGTAATTAAAAAGTATACAGCTGATATTTGTAATTAAAAAGTATACTAACAGCAACACTGTAACATACTTTTAAAAAATGTTACTATAAATTTCCATGAAAAATTCTCTTTGGCTATTTTTTAATACAACTCAAGATGAAGAAAGGCTTTTAATCCCAGCACTACACTGTCTGACTTGCAAAGGCATTCAGGAAATACCCAGGGCTAAACAAAACTGTTCTTAATTATTTTAAATTCATAAAAACAGCTCTGTATAAGGTTCTGAATCCCTTTTTAGTTAATAGAAATACCCCTACAGCTGGAACCTGGACTACAGCTCTAGCCACTTCTCTTTCCAATGTCAACAAAATTTTCCGCTTCTGTCACAAGATTTTGACAGTTCTTACAACATCAATGAATCAAGTCTTGTGGTCTCTCTAGAAAAGCTGCATTATCCACAGTGCACATAAAAGGGGAATCAGCAGAAAGACAGCTTTGGGGTAGTTATAACCCACAGGTTACACTGCAGAGGGAAAAATGGAGATGGGAGAGAAGCACTGCCCTTATAGCAGGTCAACAGCTAAACACATTCAAACCAACAAAACTTGAATTAAAAGTAGTAAAATGAATCCAGGACACAGAGTCATGTAGCAAGGAAAGTGAAAAGCTGGAAGAGCCCCCAACAGCCGTTGCTCACAACCCATCAGGGGAGAGCAGAATCCACAAAGCAGCACAGATTTGTACTGACATTTGTTATTCCCCAGAACAGGATTATGCACCGTCCAATGTAATTGTGGAGGAAAGCCCCACTTTCAAACTTTGCTTAAGTCCTTCAAGAATTGATGGTAAAGTCATGTACAGAAACCAGGTCTCCAGATGCCTAGTCCTGTAACTTCAGAATACTTCTGAAAAGACTCGTGTGCATTTGAAAGCAATGTCTCTATATAATAAATGCATAAGTGTCACTACATACATGGACTGTATCTAAGAGTTAGGAACTTAACCACAGTACAGAGGTATGAGTTAGCATCTGAGAAATGGGAAGTTAAACCTCTGTAATAAAACAGGGCTTTACATACTGATTTGCATGTTCCCTATTCTCGGCAAACAATTACACAAGTAGTTTTGACTATCCATTCAGAATGAATGGAAAAAAAATCAAATTAACAGAAAGTAGTGAACTAGTAAACAGGATTAAACACATCCTTTAGTAATCTCAGATAGGGAATTGTTTAATGTTTTCTATTTATTTTGCTGATGGTCATTTCAATAAGCACCTACACACAACAAGTTAATTAAAATGATTGTGCAATCTATGGAATAATATTTGCTAAGTACAGTAGCTACACAATGACATGGGAAAGACAGTCCATAACCTTCAGATTAACTAGTGCCAAAGAACACTACGAGATTAAATATAAACATTGAAACCCAGGAGACCACATCCCTGAGTACAGTTATACACTACTTATGTACTCTGCAGGTAGAAAAGCATGGTCATAAAAATCAACAAAACGAGTCTAAGGAGAATCATTTAAGTGAAGTGAGGCCAGCTCACTTCAGGTCCCCAATAACATCTTCCTCTTTCCCCAGCCCAAAGCAAACAAAGTCACTACAAAACGGAAAATAGGCAGCATCAACTGATTCTGTAAGGTTTTTCTTTTTAATCGTATTTTCAAGTCCCCTGAAACAAACTAAGACACTTTTGTTCTGCTCTAAGACTGATAGATCAGCTTGCATCAAAAATAATCAGGGCAGAGTGAAGATGAGCTAAATACATACACATTATATTCAGCATTTATTAACATGCATCCCAATTATTTTCCCAAAGAAAATATTCCCAGTTAACTAGTAGGTTGTTCAAAATCCTGTCCTACAGCAGAAGTACCAATCTGGCTCTCATTTTTGTATTCCAGGAAACAGCTGTTTGTGTTTACAGTTACCAGCAAACAATTCAGCTTTTTAATCAAACAAGAGCTACTTGGGTGCCTTTGCCCATGGCTATGGGAATCAAATCACTCTGGAAAACAGACCTTTTACAACATTACTTAGAGGCCCTCAGCGGATGCAGGGGATTTGAGAGGCATGCTTTTTGAGGAAACCAGATTTATAATTTGCAGCATTCTCCATCCTAGGTCAATATACTGAGCTCAGTAACAAACTTCAAACTCAAAATGGGCCAGGGGTCAGTTTTCTTTCTTCTTCTCTCTCCAAATTTCCTTCTGTCTCATGTGCCTACATCCTCTAGTTTTTTTACCCACTGTATATGCACAAATAATAAAAAAAATAAGTTCAGCTCTACTATAAAACAAAGTTGAGCAATCCAGAGAGGATGATGCTTTTTTTCTAGCAATAGACTACATTTTCCCAGTATGAACATATAGGACCATTTTTTCTGTGTGAACACTTGTATAATGGCACTTGCTTAGAGGTTGAAAAGCACATGTGAGCTCCTCTCCATATTTCACTTTAGCTTTGTAGCAACCTTTCCCTGCTGTTAGCCTGCTGGAGCTGTTCCTCACAAGGCATGTGCATATGCAATACATGCAGTTGTTGGTTTGTCACAAAACAAGACCAGTTCCTCATTTCTCTAGATGTGAGTTAAACACAAATATATAAATGGTGTGCCCCATAAGGAGTCAAAATGAAATTTTGATTTCTGTTTCTTGCAATACTGTGTACATGAGCCTTTACAGGAGAAGCAGGTGAGTTTAAATGCTGCAGCTCTAGACTTGGAAAGGCAAAAAAGTGTATCCCAGTGAGAAGCAGCTACCAAGTAGTTCCTCCTCCCGATCACTGCCTAGCAGCATATTTACCTGTTGCATTTTGAAACAGAAACCTCTGAGCCAGTTCAGTCTCTTTCCTTCACAGAAAGGAACATTTATGATACACTGTGCAGTCTTTGCCATTCCTGTCCACAAAGCTTCCCTAAGAAATGGCCGTGTGATCTATGAAAACAGAATTCTGCCACAAAGTTTTTTCTCTTCTAGGAAACACCAGAGCTTAAAAGAGCTAATACACTAGAAAAACCCACTAGAAGTGATACAGCAGCAGGCACTGGAGGCTTTTAGTTCACTTGAAAGGAGCACAACCTTTTCTCTTGAAGCCAGGTAACCTGAGGCAGTTTAGTTAATGAGGTCTTCCTCATTCCACCAGCAATTCCAGGGCAAATTTGAAGATTTTGGTCTTCAGAAAAATTTTAGATAGTCTCACAGGTGCTCCACTAAACAAAAAAACCAGTGAAGGGAATGCAAACAAACTTGCACTGGTCTATAGACTGATGGAGGACATCAACACAAGAAACAAAACAAAACAAAACAAAACAAAGAATTACGAGCATGAGCAGCTGAGTGCGAGACTCAAAGATTCCCTATGATTGTCCCACAGAGGAATAGAGATTCTCCACGTTCTGTCATTGCAAGTGGTGCTGCAGATATTAAGAACCACTAAAACTTTGTTCTCCCACAAGATGACTTCAAATAGATCACTGCTAAAAGACTTAGCAAGTGGCAGCCTGGAGATATTGTGTTTTCATTTTATATGATATCTGCTTCCTCTGGGATTCCCTGGCCAAGGTACTGCATAATCCTTTCCAATAAAGCAACACTGTTCAGGCAATTCCCAAGACAGAAGCTAAAGGAAAAAATAATAACCCTTAGCAAAAAATACACAAACAACTATCTACAATATAAAAGAAAATCCACTTAGATACAAACTAAACAGGAAACTGAAGTGTCTTGAGTTTAAATGAGGGGAAGTTGCAAATGAGTTCTGGCTCTCTAGAGAATAAAAGCATTTCAACCTTACGGTCACTATCAGCAAAAGATCTTTTTTATTCTATCTCCTCAAAACCTCAAGTCCATGATCCCTATCGAGCGAGCATGAGGAAAGATTAATTCCCTTTTCATTAACTTCTTGGGTCTTTTGCCTTGAACACAAGTTCAAAACTGCACACAGCACCCTTACACAACAAGCAGTCCCTGGGTTTCACAATCTAGGTTATCCTTCCCAGGCAAATGCAGTTTATTACATGGAGGAACGCCAAAAGTTAAGTGTGTAAGTTTATACAGACATACCACACTATTTGTATTGGATTGATTAAAAACCCAGCAAATGAAAACAATAAAGAAAAGAATCCAAGAACAGAGCGTTCTTTATACATTTGTAATTTTGGTTTCTAAATAGACATACTTTCAGGAGTTGAATGTGTAATTATTTTTAAAACTTACAAATGAGCAGCAATGAGTAAGACAATTGGATAAAATATTCCAGCTGAACTTTATGTGGAACTTGTATTTCATTCTAAATACCTGCCTTCCATGAATTTTTCAAATTTCTCTTACAGGAAAACATCACAGTTATACTGATGTTTATATTTAGTGTAATCCAACTCATAAAGGCTCAAAATACAACTTAAATAATTAAAATAACCCCACTTCTGTTGAAGTCGAAGTTGCAATTGTTATTGATGTAGAATGAGGAATGCATGACAATGCCTCCTGATCAGGTCCCAGTACATTCAACACTGAACTTTACTGTCCAAATTGCCTTCACCATCAAAAGAATGAAGAAATCCAAGCAACAAGAAGTAAATTTAATCACACTGTAATTACAAAAGTAAAAGAAATTAACCAAAAGAAAATTGATTAATTAAACAACACAGAAACAGTTTCCCTTTCCAATGTCAATTATCCTTTCAAAATTACAAAGACGCAAATTCAAGAATTTTGTTCAGTGTCATTAACCAACATCTACAAACAAGAAACACAAACACAGCATAGTTGAGATATCATAAAGTTAGCCCTCCTCTGTTCCTGAAAGGATATGCTCAAAATCAGAAGGATTAAACCACAGAATTAGTATGAAACACAGGTCTTTGGAGGATTTGCAGATATTTTAATGAATAGTTTCTGCCTGATGACATAATGGCCTAGATAATACCTGCACTGTGCAAGTGGTTTTCCCCACTGAGCAGCTAAGGAAACTGAGACTCATGATCACAGTTGCCAACTAGAATTCTCCTTGTTCTGATAGACATGTGTGACTTCACTCAGCTCTTTACCTCATCAAGCGCTTGTGGCTGACAGCTAGAGATGTTCCTGGCTTTACAGTTCCTGGTCCTCCTCATACACGTGCCCCTGTGAAACCCTGCAGCTGCCCCACTGGAGCCACAGTGACTTTGTGAGCAGCTCCCACTTTCTCCTGTGGACATTCAGGTGAAGGTTAGGACAGAGTTCTCTGAGGTGAAAGAGAAGCCCACAGCAAAACCAAATGTGTAGTAAAAAAGAGCATTTAATGAAGAACCAACAGCCATATCTGGCAGTTAAAAATCAGTTCCCCATTATCAGTGGTAATCACTGACAAAGCCCTGATTGGAAATTGGTAGATTTCCCCCATCATTCTGACAAAAAAGCTTGTCATGCACATGAAACCCTTCATGTGTATAACCCTCTCCTTCTTCCATACCATACTTCATGTACAGGATACAGGACAAGATTTTACATGCTCTACTCACAGGTAATCTCTCTGAATGAGTCAAGAAACTTCTGACCTCTGTTTGGGTAAGCTGAAATTGAAGCACCTCAAAACCAATGCAAACTCATAAAACTTCCATGATTATTCAAGTACTGATTATTCATAATAAGCTAAAACTGTTGGTCAGAGAGAGAATGAGGAGCAGGTAAAGATGAACGATGAATGTGCTGATCCTTGGCTCCCAGACATAAAATTCATTAAGCTATGGTCTGAAGTGGTGAAAAAATGGTAATTCACAGCTAAAATAAGCCACTGTTATACTGCTACATGATCATTCTCTTGCCCAAGCAGAGAAGAAAGAAAAACTTCAGCTTAGTGATGCACCTCCAGCTTTCAGTGCTATCTGTGGCTGCTTCTCAAGAACAGTGTACAACTTGTCCTCTGCTTAGGGCTGTTCTTGAACCTGTAATTATGCAAAATAACTTGATGCTAGGTCTAGAATTACAAAACCCACAACCCATGTTTTCTCCAAGGCTGTCCAGCAAGAGCTCAAAACCTAGAAACCAAAACCTACATTGGCTATCATCAGACTCGAACTTTACAAACAGCCTCCATAAAGTGAAGTCAGAGGCACATCTGCACATCACTGATCACCAGCACAACATTGATACTGGCTACATGATAAAATTATGCCAGTGCTGGCTACAACATGGAACTGCCTGTAGTCCCTTACTCTGGTAATATCAGCACGCAATTTGTTGGACAGATTATGTAATCCACAGATGAAGGCAGTTACAGGTTTTGATTTTATCCAGCATTAACAGCCCCTAATAGCCTAGTTCAGCACAGACATAACAAATGAAAATGGCTTTAAATTACCCCTCCCTTGAGATGTAATTTCATAAGAGAACAAACTCTATATGCACAAAGAGAGATTTCCAATGTAAACATGTGGTGGAAGCTAAAAGCTTCAGTTAGATTTGGAGCAAAGCAAGGGATTAAATTTCAAAGACGTCCATTTCTTTCCAGTTCACAATATACATATATATTCTTTTCTGCTGATTTTTCAGTCTTTTGTGCTCAGATCGTGTCTATTAAAGAAATCACTTCTTAACTTTTTAAGACCTTACTGAGCTTTGTCTCATTTTTCCCCTCACACAAGAACTCTGGCTGGAATAGAGAATCTACAGTTGTTACAATGGGTAAATCATAAGCAGAACCAGAATCACTACCAGCATCTGTCTGTGAGCATTTTAAATTATCCTTTATGTTTTCAGAAGATGGACTCTAGAATTTTGACTAACTTATTAGCTAAATTGAAGTTCTTAAACAGTGAGAAAAAAAAGAGAGATGTATAATAACTCCAGTATCAAAGATTCTTCAGGTTTTTTTCTTTCTCAGGATTAATGTAATGTAAGCCCTGATTTTGTATTTGATAAGATGCCAAGCAGAGTCAGAAAGAAAAGTGCTTTACAGAGAGAAATCCAATGCTAGTGCTAGAAAAAACTGTATTTGTGAACATAATATTTTTCCCTCTGACTTCTTAGTCATCTGGCAAAAATATCCATGAAGACATTATATGGCAACCATTATTATTTGAAGGTTTGACCTCATCACCTCTCATAAAAACACAAGACCAGATTTACATGCAACAGAAAACTTCTAGTCATTTTGCACTGGTATTGACTTATTTCAAAACTGAAGTTTAGATCTCTAAAGGTTAGTCACTTTTGTTGGTTTGTCTTTTCTTCAAAGACACTGTTTTCAAACATTGCTATTCAGTGTTGAAACAGCACCCTAAAAAAATACATTCATTATCTATTTGAAGATAATGTGATATGGTGTTTTTTTTGTGATTGGACACACTGAATCTGTTCTAATCATAGAGAACAAAATTTCTTTCCATCATCTGAGATCAAGGGTTTCAGACAATTGTGATTAAATAGAAAAAAATCCACTTTTAAATAGTCCCTGCAACAAACAAATTTAAGGATACGAAGTTAAACAAAAAGCAGGCAGGGGGGAAAAAAAAAGGACGAAAATGGCAAATCTGGGAAGAACAGAGGGGTGCTTATAGAAGCTGGCATTTGTATGCAAGCTTTATGCACTGTAAAGTGGCAGCAGGGTTATTACTACCAACGTTTACAATTCAAGAGAGCAAAAGAGTATCCTGCATGTAAAAAGGACTAATTTTGTTACTGATAAAGGTTTGTATGGGATGCAGCTTTACATTTCTTACGTGAACAGTTTTGTGCTGATGTAATTCTAGCTTTGTCATTAATCCTGATACAGGGGAGTAAAATCGGACCTAATCATAGCAGAATGTTCATTTATTTTGACTGGCCTATCATTTAATGTTATTTCTTTTTTAAAGAGAGGGCTTCATACAATAAGGGAAATGATCCCCTCTCCTCATATTCCTTAGGGTACACAAGTCACTCCTTCAGCAACACTTACCACACAGAATTTACCACCACAACCTTGATCTTTCACTGTGTTGTGTTTTAGGAAGACACTGTTCCTGACACTTATCCATAACAACAAATTTCAAAGTTATCATGTTTTTTGAGAACCAGGGCCTAGGAATTTTTTTTTTATGATCTCAATAGAAAGTTATATGTTTTAATGCTAGAATTGCAAATAATGCAAGAGGCAAGATGCGAAGTGCAGGATGTATTCAGCTAAACAATTGATAATGCCTGAAATTTCCTAATTGACAACACTTGCACTTGCAAAATTTTTTACACATATTCTCTCAGAATTATGACTAGTGTCTCCATCTTCAAATTCCATCTTGGACAAATGCACCTGAAGCTACTGGTGCTTAGCTTTTGGCTCTAAAGACCATTTGGGGTTTTTTTTGTGGTTTTGTTGGGTGTTTGGTTGTTGTTGTTTTAAATCAATAAGTGGTTGACCACAGATAAGTCTGCAATTTCCCAAAGTAAAGTATTTCACTATTAGATGGAAAAAGACTTGATAATCATAACAACTCTGAAGAAAAACATAAAAAGAATGACCATTCGTCCAGATTGCCCCAACAGACCAATTGCAAAAGACTTCTTTTGCAGACTTCTGTGTGGCTATCAATTAATCTATCTACATATACATACACATGCACAGGCACATAGATATCTATCTCTTCTGTTATATACTAAATCAGCCTTGTGTTTATTTAGGAGAGGTTGGTGGAATGTAAAAGTCACAGCTGGTTCAGACACTCATCTCCTGAAGAATATGTATTCTGAAAGGAAACTACACATTAGAATTTGATACTCCTGTCTTTTGAAGAAGCCTAGCTTGAGTGAGTATGGAAATGGGATTTCAAATGTTTTTAGATCAGCCGAAGCAGCTAAATAAAAGGGCTTTACAAACGTAAGCTGAGAGTTTCCTTTAGTTTTACTAAATAACTTCCCCATCCCTTTTTTTTTTTTTTTCATTCTTCAACAGCCCCAGAACAACAACAAAAAAAATCATATTTGGAGAAATTATCTCTACTAAGCATTTTCTCTGAAAGTATATTAATGTTTCATTCTGTGCTGCATGGCTTTATCCTCTGCAGCTTCACCTCCTTGACTTCCTGAACAGATCCCTCAGGACAAAGATGATTAATTTCTATATGGAATTGTTTACATCAGGATCTGGTGTAAACAAAGGTGAAATAACAATAGAACTGGAAAGCACTTGCATTGTAATCTGTAACCCAGTCAAGCTAGTAACCGAACATTTTAAACTATCCTTACAGACATGGAGGAGACCACTGCATGCGTTGGGAAACAATTGAGCAATTTCAGTAATAATTGTGAAGATAAGCATGGAGTGCAGCAATAGAACAGAAAGATCCATTATCCTTTAAGTTGGAACTCAGTCAAAAGGAAGTTGAAACCACTACTTCACCATGAGACGCTCAGGAGAGACAGTTATTTCTGAGGAAGTGAAGTTACACAAGAGTTCTGACAGATATCAGGAAGCCCATCGAAAAATGAGATGTTAATTCACAGTAAGACACAAACAACAGCCTCTGTTTGCTGACTCTCCTGCTCTACCAGATGTAGCAAGAACATGCCATTTTCAAGACAGATAACTTCTTTCTGAATGCACAAAAAACACAAAGCAAGGTCATTTTTAATCTAAATCCCATTTCCAAACATAGCAGGGCTTGGGTATGTTGGGAAAGAAGTGCTGAGAAAGAAGTACCCAGTTCCTCTTGAGTGAACAGAGGAGAACTCCTCCATCTCTTCTCATTTGTGATGCTTCAATTCCTCCTACTGAGAAGGCTTGATCTGGAGTATGAAGTATAAGTATGAAGTACTTATTGGGAAAATAAGAACAATCCACAATACCATAAGGCTTGATAAATAAGAAACTTGCCTCCCCAAAGTCTTCATTCACAGACCATTTTACGAGTTACAATATTGTAGCTGGTATTTAATTTTGATTCAGAAAGTAAAATAATACTCAAGCAGAAAGCTGTTCTTACACAAGTCAGCATGTATAACACTTGCACAGAGATCATAAGGACTATGCTGTGCTTTCTGAGTAAATTGGATGAAGCAGCTCCAAAAATTTTCAGTCTCTTTAAGTTTCTTCCAATAGGCATCATCTCATTAATCCAAACACATGAAATTTGGTTGCTCAAAAGAAAGACAAATCCAGAGGGTCGCTCCAGTGGTTTATCCTTACCATCTTGTAATTTAGGCACTTCAGTGCTTCATTTGAAAGTTTTTTGCAAAGTGAGATCCTGAGTACTTCTTTGGCTAACAAATCAGGATTCAAGGCTCATTCCTGTTGCTTTCAATGGTTCCACGGTAAAAACATTCCTTGTTCTAACTTGACATAATATGGGAGAACACACAGATTTCTATTAGATACTTCCAAATTCCGTCAAATGTCTTAATCCAGAGACCAACCTAATGTTCTGCTTTCAAACAACCAGAGCCAAGTCCTAAATGGAGACTTCAAAGAATAGGCCAATTTGTGAAAAGTATCACAACACATTCATCTATAGGTGTAAACCAGGGTTTACTTGTTCAGAGAGAAGTTTGAGCATTTGGGCTGTGTTCTCTGACTAGAAGGGCTTCACCTAGACCTAATGCTCTTAACCTTAGCCTGGGAACCTACAGACTTTGGAGTACATGCTGCTCAAGTTGCTTCCACTTCGTTACCAGTTTACAGTGTAGTTACTCTGTAGGCCACTGAGAGAACTTGGCCTACATCAGCATTTCCACAAACTATCATTCCTGGCATCAACTTATTTTCAATCTATCCTCTGCCCATAACATAGTAAAGTAACTGGATATTACTTTACTATGTTAAAAACTAATTTCTTTTTTTTTTTTTTCTCCCCTGAATATCAACTTCCAGGCTGCCAGCCCAGCCCTGGTGTTTCTAGGCTGCCAGCTGACCATACTAGGGGACTCACACATTGGTAAATATTGCAAGAGCCATGGCTACAACAGCTGTTCTCATCATCACTGCTTTTATTGTCAAGATATTTATAGTGACAATAATTTCTGCAAAGAAAAAAACCTGAAGTCTTCTATAGGGAAACCCAGACTATGCATTCTTTGTCTTCCTGCTCCTGTAACTGATCAGGTTCTTGAGACTGATGAGGGACGCTGGGCCATGCTCATTATTCACAAAATATCTACTGACATATTTTAACATAGTTCTGTGATATGAAATTTGATAGAAAAGAATAAAATCCCACTTTATATAAGTGGCTAATCTCATCAGGATCTGTTTCTGTACTGGATTATCATTTTTCATACCAATAACCTACATCTGCCTATAGAGAGAACTACACATAACCAGACAGCAAAGGTGAACTTACTTATAGCTGAGGAAGTCTTTGATGGCCTCAGTACAATTCAGAAATCCCACTCTGTTAGAGGCAGATATTATTTTGTGCATATTTTTAATGCCAATAGATCACAAATTAACAACTTCTATAATGACAGTGACAGCAACCAACCACTTGAATATTCCCCTTAAAACAGGGTAGCAGTCACACCTTACCACACATCTTGCAAATCTGACCTGTGGTTTTCATCTGCGCCCTCTGCATCCAGCACACTGGCAAACATGCAGAGCTTCCTGAGCCATCCAGAGTCTCAGTGAATGACTGTTTGTTTTGTAAATATTACTGGCCACAGCTCAAAGGAGCTTTTCTATGCTTTTGATCTCCACTACAAACGCAAAGGACTGAGCAGCATGTGGCCAGGAAAAGCTGCATCCAGCAAGAGGCTATGAAAACTTCTGCCTGGAGAGTCAGTAAAAAAGGAAGGCAAGCTCTTCCACAACAATTTATACAAAAGTTCTGCTTTATATATTCAGAAACTGTAATTTGCACCCATCCATCTTTTCTCAGAAACCCAGAAGTTCCATGAGGGCATGTTTCAAAAAAAACACGTGGTTTGTGCACCTCACCAAGTTCATATGTCACTACATGCAGAAACTAACAATATACACACGTGCTATCAGTGAGAAGGAATAAGTTACTCCTCAGGCATAATGCCTAGAAAAATGAAAGAAGAGTTTTCCATGAAAATATTCTATAAAAACTTCTAGAAAAACATATAAATATTGTTAGTGAAGTGCAGAGTTACATTTATGCACTTTACTTCCTGCCTTAAGATGATTTCAGATCTTCATTTCTTCCACAGATGCATTTCTTTGCCAGGTTCTGACAAAACTGTTCAAAAACCCAATGATTACACTGCAAAAAAAAGTTTTATGCCTTCATATAAAACATACCAAATAGACTGCATTCAGTTGGTCTTTCATTTTCCAGTCTCATTTTCCCTTCCCCTTTCATGGCACATATAGTCAGCAGAGTTTCCTGTGATCATCTACCCTAGCCTCAACCTCAAGAAGGTGGGTTGAGGACTCTATCTATACACATGTTCCATGTGGTCTGAAATATATCAATAACTTGCATATCAGCTTCACAGGTGAGCTGCTCCAGAGTCACCACCCATCCTCCTAGGAAGCTGTATCTTTCTAAGGCTGAAATTGTACCACTTGTTCCAGTCACTGCACACTCATTTGCCTGCACAAGCAAGAAGACTGAACTGCCAAATAACAATTCCAAGCATAAGTACCACCGTAGACTTACATTGTCACCAGACTCCTAAAGCCTTTTATGGAGAAGACTTCTACAACATGGACTGGGTTTTGTGGTCTCCTGCTTAAATTCTGAGAATCCAAACTGAACACAAATTCCAGCAGAATTCTACCAGTCCTGAGTACAGAAATAAACAGCATTCCTCCTTTCTGTTTGGAAATCCTGTTAAAGCATATCAGGATCCCATTAAGGGGCTCTTGGCCAGAGCTGATTAGAAAGACAGCTTCTGCTGAGGAAGTTTCAACTACTTTCCCACCCTGGGATAATCTCTGGATCATGGTTTAAGGCTGTTTCTTATGCTGTATGCACAAACTTGCATTCTTCCCCTGATTTACATTGCCTTTACTTGGCCGTAGTAGAACTACACAGAATGATGGGTAATCTTGAAAAAGGAGCTAAAAACCAGACAAGGAGAGAAACTGAATAACCCATTAAATCATGAATATATCCTATAAAAGTTGTGTGCAAGTATGCTGTGAGTCAAAAAGGGAAAGCCTTCTGTCTCATTGTTCATCTTGGAAATTGCCTGGGAAACCATCACATTGATGGAATGGATCTGGCACCATTCCACAGAATTAAATTCACAACTGAAAATTAGCCTTCAAAATAGTTACTAGTTGCTGCTGGTACTTAGAAGGAAAGTATCCCTTCATTCTAGCATCCCAGCATCCTTGTATGCAATATTACTTCAAATAATTTGGACATTTTGGCGAACATGGACACCCATTTTATTAACTGCTTTTAGCCACATGCATTTACAGTTGTCTTCAGTACAGATTGAAAATTTCATTTTAGGGCAACAGATTGTATCTTGAAATGAACACAGTCAAGAGGAGTTTAACACACGGACCTACCCTGTTCCCCTATGGTCCATCTGTAAAGCTCAAAGGCCAAACATTAAGAACTATGTTACATTACCTTTTGTTTCATTTTGCAATATTTATGGCACAAGCATGAAAGTATGAACAGCATGATGCTTCCTTATCAGTGACTTGTCTCCTCCAAGATTTATCCAGAAGCCAGTAGTAGGTTCCCCAGTATCATCACTGACTGACTTCACAGATACTGGATTACCCTATCAGTAAACCTTCTGGGAGAACAGTATGGACAGGGAGGAAAAGCCTTTGCTTACAAACACATTCCTTCTTCACTAACAAGGAAATAACTCAAACAAATATAAGTATTATATAATAATATAAGATTGCTTGCTACAAACACCCCCATGCACATACATATATATATACACACACATATACATGTATCATACACAGGGCCTTAAGCCTAGAACCACAGAGAACCTGCTGATGGAAACTCTGTTAGTAAGAGATGGTCAGAAAATCAGGTCTATCTGCCAGCTTATGGCTGCAACTTCTCCAAGCTTTTTGTGCCCAAGTGCTTAAAGTTCAAATAAACTGTGGTCTATGGACCGTAGTTACTTGGAACTTCTCACTCAGTCTTTGGCCATGGAGCGAAATACAGAAATACAGGTCTTGCTGTTGAGTCATTAGTTTGGCCTAAGTCAAGAAACTGACTGTCTGTAGGAGAAATGTTTCACCTTTAGGTCCCTGGTTGGCATCCAGTACAGGTCAGCAGTAGCTGAATGTCATAACCATCAGACAGTTGTTTACAGTCCGATGCAAAATGAATTTGCCAACTTATCAGTTTCACTGCATTCTGCAGGATCTACATCATCAATGACCTTCACAAAAACTTTAGACATTCAGCAAAGGACTAAATTAGAGCCTGAGCTTCCACGCTGAGTGGTGGGATCTGGAGTCTCCAGATCAAAGGTGGAATACACTGATAAGCCAGTAGAACAGCTTGTGTCACCACTGCTTGTATTCAACAGTCTAAGGACAAGAGGAAAGAGACTATGGTTTGCAGAAAGCTCAGCTTAGTGCCTTAAAGTAATACTAAAATCTATTAAAAAGTACACCCTGTTTTCAGCAAATATTTTCCTAACTACTGATGTAAGTAGAAGGCACAGTTGTTTCTGTCAATACTCTGAAAGCACCAAAATTCTTTTCATCTGGCCTATATTAGGTGCTAGGAAAACGTTAATGTTGACCATGAGGTGTGATTTAAAAGAATCTCTTTAAACACACCTCAGTTACATCTGGTTAGTTACAGTAAGTTCATCGCTGATGTTACGCCCAGTTACTTTTTCAAGGAATGTCAACATTTGAGGGCTGTAACTTACTGGCAGTTTAGTGTTATCCTGGGATTAATATGAGAGGAGAGAAGTGGGCTGTGAGTTACAAGGGGATGTGTACTGCAAGAGATTTGGCAGGCCAGAGCTCTCATTAGGCCAAAATTAGGGATGTCCTAGGTCTGTATGTATGCTATTAATCACTACCTGGGGCTTACCAACAAAAGTAGTTTTTCCATTATAAAATTCATTGCTCATTTCAAGAGGAAAATAATTATCCTATTTGCAGAGTTCAGATTTGGGGGGAAGAAATACCAGAATTTCTTCAAATTCTCTTCAAAACATTCAAAAATCAGACAGAAAGAAAATCTAAAATCTTCAGAAAAGAAAATGTTTTTCTACTCCTGCCTTCAAGCAGCACTATTCCATATCAAAATTTATTAAGTATTTACTAGCCTGAGTTGACAGAAAAGATAATCTTCAAGCCATCAGCACATTTAACAGCATCAAAGTAAGTAGATTTATACTTAGGGAATTAGCTATTAGGAGAATTAAGATCCCTGACCTTTGACAGAGTCCCAGTTAATAGATCCAGTACTTATCAGTGATTCATCAAAATGTGTAACCTTGTGTATAAATGGATAAATAGGCATAACAAACATAGCACAATAAAGAAGAGCATATATAAATACACTCTACAATGACTAATAAAGAAAAGTACAGAACAGACAAAAATGTAGCACCATAAGCCCCAACAATATTTCCAGCTAGAAGAGACCTCAGGTCTCTCATCCTACCTCCTGTATCTGGGACAGCTATCTCAGACCAGCTTACTCAGCCTTTACCCACCCAGATTTTGAAAACCACTGATGATACAGACAGTACAACTGCTCTGTGCAGTCTGTATTGTTCAGAGTGTAAATGGAAAGAAAGAAACAGGCAGTTCAAAATATGCAGAAGGAAACACATAAAACCCTCAAAGTGATACCAGGACTGCCAGAGAAAGAAAAAAAAAGGCTAAGGGAAGAAAGTACAGTTATTTTAAAAATAAGAAAACAAGTACAGGAAAACATTTTTTTGTACTTCAATTTATCCAGAAGCCTAACGTGCAGGGTCTGATTCTTTAATCCTTGATTTTGTAAAATAAAACAACAATCCAAAACCAAACCAAAACAGAAAATCTTTAGCCCTTTAAGCCACTTCAGCATAGACTCCAGAACCTGAGATAACTCAAAGCACCAGCTGCTTTCAAACAGGTAGCCTGCAGCAATACTGCTGAGCTGTGTTTGACACATTTCTGCCAGAACTTTCAGGATAAACAATGAATGACACTATTTTGTATGTTGAACTGTGTAGTTCCATCAGATACAAAGCTGATTGCAAGCCCTCCAACTGAACACATCTCCTATATGGCTGTTTTAATGCTTCCCGTTTCAAGGAACTGGGAAATGGCAGGACAGCATGGCAGGGCCATTTTTAGGGCTGGTGAATTGAGAGATATAGATAAACATTTTAAGTTTTGTTTTCTGGCCTATTTGTTCTGTTATCACAATTCTGATAGCAGAACCTTCAAGCACAGGACAGCTTTAATGTTGTTGGAAATAGGGAAGAGGAAGAACACTTGCTATCAACTCTGTTGCCACTACACGGTCAAGCCAGATGAAGACAAAAATGGAAGAACAAAATTATCACCACTTGGAGCTGATAGTAACGAGACACTCAGAGATACTACAGTTCAGACACTGAATGCACAAGGCGCAGGCTGGAAGAGTTTATACTGACCACAACCAGTCAGGGCATCACAGGATTCTATGAGGCTAAGGAGTAAAAAAATATTTTTCGTTCTGTTTTACTGACGTGGCTTGGTATCGCTAGGTCTTGATGTCTTGATTTAATGTTTGAAAGATGTGTGTGTCAACAAGAGTGTGACTACCTCAATAATTGATTCAATATGGAATTGTGCCCCTGGAGATAGAGAGGAGACTGGAAAGGCTGCAGAGGCAGCCAATGAGACAAACAAAAGGCTTTCGTCTGAGGTGAACTCCTCTTCTATGAGGGAGTGTATGCCATGTAATGTTTTGATGATCGCCATGCTCGTTCCACAACAGACAGCCCCCTGAGATAACATTAAAACCTATGCCTGTCCTCTTCTTAAGGTTCAGACAATAATACTAAAGGTAGCAAAATTATTTCAGCATTCAAAGTAAGTAATCAGTGATGACACAGGAAGCCACATCTGAGCGTCTGAACTAAGAAAACCCCGCAGAGCTTCAAGTGCCCATGACGCAGTCTTTTCCAATTGAGTGTAAATAGGACATGTCACCTCACCCAATGCCCTGGACCACAATGTTTTGAAGGTAGCAAAGGAGGAAACCACACTGCAAAGAGGAAGCAAGAAATGAAGTTTTAAAAAGCTTGTAGGTTTAAACCAGCTCTATCATAACCAAAACCAGCTATTAAATTCTGAAGTAATAACACATCATTAGCAATTAAACTGCTGGAACTGGACAGCAATCTCTCAAACATTTTCAATGGCACCATTGAGTGTAGGAATTGCTCACCACTATATGCAAGGCAACAACTGGCAAGGTATTGTTTATCAGAGTGATTAGAATATGGCACACCACTACCACAGGTACCTTTGGTACCTGTGCAAAATGCAAGAAAAACACCACCTAATTTCATATGGAACTAAGAAGTGGGGCTGACCGGGAAACAGTTTTGGTTTTGTTTTATTCTTCACTGATTTAGCAAAAGTAAAACCTTGCAAAACAACATATGTTTAGTTTGAAGGGTGCAAGAACAGTGAGAGAAAAAAAAAAAAAAGAAACATTCAGACAATAAGCCAGATGTTATTTTGTGTAAGGTCTCTAGTTATGCTTAAGAACCTCAGCCTTGTCTCCTTTTTGTGTTCAAGATTTTTATTTTAACAGGAAACACACATTTCCACAGAACATGCCACTTCTGATAAAACACATTTTTATTTTCATTCATATCACAGTTGTCACAAAATTTTTCAGCACAATCAAAATAAGTACTTTATTGTGTTGAAATCTGCTGAAATTTCACTGTTTTACAGACACAAAGTTGCAATCATTACTTTATTTATTTGTTTAAAATGCTTTTGATTCACAACTGCACTATACCAAAATGCAGGTGATCTTCTACTACCTTAGAAAGAACCACCAAATCCTGGGCTGAAGCTATAATAAAGTCAAAGTTGCCCTATATTGCATGGGCACATATTACATACCACTGAACTTGTCTTCAGTTACTACTCAGCCTACAGGACACAAATACCTTATTAGAACAAGGGAGGAAAACAAGGTACATCTAAGGAAAACCCACAGCTTATTAAAATAAGTTTTCCAAGTCCTTTACACTGTCAGAATGACACTAAAGTGATAGAACCTCCTCTCACTCATAGGATCTTCTCATCCAGGCACTTCATTTTAACAGGAGGCAGGTTCATCTCAGGATATATCTACACTGTGTGTGGTAAATACTAGAAAGATTATGCTGTGCTGACCTCTCTGCCTCTGTGACTCATCTGCTGCTGGAACCCTCTGGATCCCAACAGCTCATTCCACGCTAGCTCACATGACCATCACAGCACTGACTAAGAAGCAGATGCACCCTCAGGAAAAGCAGAACTGGGCAGTTTTGGATGGTAAGCCAAGACAAGGACTTGGCCAAAAGCCATTAAGGACTTGACACGCTGATCCCATGCTGTTCAGAGTTTTCTCACACTAACCTGGAGGAAAATAATGTCACCAGTTTTTGCTAGTTTGTGTGATTCTGGTGTACACTCAAAAGAACAAACTAAAGGCTCCATGAGGTTTTTGGCATTTTTAGCTGAACCCACTGCGAACTTTTCCCCTTGAGATTCAGATTTGGTCACTGACAGGCACTCTATTAGCTTGAAGGCACTAAAGTTTGTCCTAAACTTCATTCCTACCAAATATTAACAAGAAAAGATTTACAGACTTCTAAAGCTCAAAAAACCCCTGCAGGCCCATGTTCTTAGTCACTCATCCTTCAGTGGGTAGCAGTTTTCAGTGGGAAGCATAACTCTCAAACATGACAAGCCTTGTTTCAAGTCTTAAAACAAAACATCAACATTATCAGATTGAAGTTAAAACAGAGGGGACAGCAAGGGAAAAGCAAGTTGGATGGTATTTATGAAAGATCACTCAGCCGCAGATGCTGATGATGACTGGACCAAAAAATTTGGTACTTGAGGCAAATGTTTACTGCCACTGAGATGTGACTGTAGGCCAAAGGGAGACAAAATGTCACATTTCATAGCATAAACAACAGTAAATGAAAGACATGGCAGCTCAGGCTTCAGCACAAAGGAGCTTGTCAAATCCCATCAGCTAGGATTTGAGCTGTTACCCTGCTGAAATGCCTACTGTTGTTTCTTTGTGATCAAGTATTACCTGAGCTCAGTAACCACAGGTCAGGCAACAGGCATTACAGCTTATTATTAAACCCTCCTACTGATCTTTGGAAGTGGTCTGCATTGCCTGACTCACACAAAAACACACAAGAGAAAACATTAAATATTTTTGTTTAAGAAGTAAGTCCCCATTAGCAAATAATTTGGCACAGCAGTGTCAGACAACCAAAAGAGTTGGTGTTGATCCCCCTCTAACTGCATCATTGTTCTGTTCCAAACTTGCTTGCTCTGGTTTCCTGTGAGAATGTCCCTACTCTGGCTGTGGCTTCATGACCAGCAATTCCTTTAGATTCTTCTGCCTTCAGGATGGCTTTGAGCACTACTGGACAGCATGGAGCTAGCTAGCACCAAAATTTCTGGTTTAATTTCTTACAAAAGTTCTCTAGTTGCTGCACATCAAAAGCACCCTACATAATGAACAAACATGCAGCAAGCAAAGATCATTGAGGACTTGTTTCAAAATCTCAGTGAAAAGCCCACTGCAGATGCAGGCTGGATGAAATTTGAGGTCCAAACTACTGGAGGAGGTCCAACTACTGGAGGAGTTGGTTGAACACAGGATATTTTTCATTCTTTCAGTTTACTTGAAAAAATATAGGACCCCCTATACAGTATACATTCCCAGAATGTCTTAGAGCCAAAAGCTGCAAACGCCTTAAACAAAATTCTATATTCAGATTGCTTATAATAAATTTTAATTGTGCACCATCCTGCATAATTTACAGTTCTTTCTTAGACCCAAATTACAAAACTCAGCCTTCTGGTTCGCTAAGCAAAACCAATAAACAATGAAATCTGACAAGTCAAAAATCTACTATTAAAAAAAAAAAGAGAGAATGAAAATTGAAAGATAAGCAAGGGAAGCAAAAAACTGGATGGAATCAGATATTTTAAGAACTCAAGAATTTATTTATTTTGTGTGTAAGACATCAATTTTTTTTTCCTGTTCCTTCAAAGCTACAGAAGCATAGCTGTTGAAGCCTGAAATTGTAGTTCCATACCCTTTTGCTTTTACATTAAACAAATGATCTCAGTTTTTGGAGCAGTTTTTGACTCCAGGGAAACTATGCCATTAAGAGAGTGCCAGAAACACATCTAATTGATGCGTGTCCCAAGAACAGCTCAAAAGAGGGCAGACATACCACATATAGATTTCAAGGAAACTACTGAAAAGCCACAGAGCTTCAACAGAATGTGATATGTGAAACATAACATATGAAAGACTCACTATCAAAAGGCTAAATTCAGTTTGGGAGATATTAATCTGAATACCTAAGAGGTACCATAAATTGGATACGCTCCGTTGTGCACCAAATCCAACCTGGACAGATGGAGGAGGCTTTATGCTCCATTTTCTTATGTGTAATTAGCATTTAAGGGACGATCAAGTTACAGATGCAAAGTTTCAAACAATTTTTTTCTTTTTTACAGTACATGTACAGTGACCAGTAATATCAGATTTTCTGACCATTTACTTGAGTGGCTTACACAATCCATACCTTGACTCTGCTGTTCTCATTTTCAGTGTAACGGTTTCTATGCCTGACAGAAAATCAGTCCAGCAACATCCTTAAACAAAGCACTCCACACAGAGCTCTGAAACTAGACTTGTGCAGATTGAACTCTGGACTAATTTTAATCCAAATGATAGGCAATTTTAATATTTTTCTGCACCATATCCTCCTCTTTCCTACTTGCCATCATTGGCAATTTTCAGGGTCTGTTGACAAAACTGTAAGTAAAATTAAGTCACCTGTTGCAGGCTCCTCCCCTTGTTGGATTTACAGAACAATGCCACTGTCAAACTTCCATGCCTGTAAATTATCAAGTCACCAGCCTTGGACTATCAGTTAGCTATTAAAATGTTACTATTTTCCATAATGACAATGAGTGCTTTCAAAAGAACAAATCTGAAACCTACTTTTTTTTTTCCTATAAAGTCCACTTAAAATTGTGGCAGAACAAGACTTAAAAATCAGATGTCTAATTAGGACATCTGTAACTTGTCATTTTATGCTAAAAAGGCTGTTTGCATGGCTTATCAAACCTGTAGCCTTTGTAGACTACACCAGCCATCACACAAGGCTCCCTTCTGTTTATTTCTCCATCAGCATCCTACATCCGTAAGACCGTGCTCATATATGCATACATACATATGAAAAATAGAATTAGTTTTACAAAATATAGGAAAGGTTTAGCCCATCTCCACTAGCGCTGCCCTATATAGCTTTCAATTACTTTGAACGGAACGTTTAGTTATTTCAGCAGAGAGAGACAGACATCAATCCTTCCATTAAGGCAAGGAGTATTCAGGGAGAACAGCTTTGGAAAGGGTGGCTTGTGGCAGAAGCTGCAGCTGGTACCCATCCAGCAGCCGTGGCCGAGTCAGCCACGCCACGAGGGCGCCGGGGCTCGCTGCCAGCCAACGGCCGGGGAAGCGAGATGGAGAGGCGAGTTCATGAAGAAAGACTGCGGCAGCGTGGGAGGACTCTGACCTTTTGATCTCCGAGATGTTCCTGATGTACCAAAGTGACATGTCAGCTCTAATAAGCTGCACTCTCAGACTGGTGGCAGGGGCCTACAAATTACTGTGAGATCTGAAGGCATTTGTTGTGATGATCCTGGCCTGGATGCGGCACATCAGCGCTCCCCCAGCAGGACTATCTGACAGTCTACCCAACAATTGCCAACCCAGGGGTTGTAACCTCCAGCGGGGTCACAGCCGCACAGAGTGGGGTCGCAAGCCTGACAGAGATGTGATTGTTTATGTTAGTCTTTAGGGTCGCAAGCTTGGCTGGGGTGAGTTCACCACCAAAAACAGAGGCACAAACCCAAACCATTTGGGAACAGCTGGCCTAACAGATTTTGCACTCAGAAACGACTTCCGGATATTCAGCTAAAACGTGCCCAAACTACTGCCTTGAATATCCATGTGCCAGCCTGAAACAAGAACTCCCCTGACAGGTATCAGACTGGCTCAAATTACTCCTAAAGAATCATGGCTGCATACTCAGTAGTAGCATCTGGTTTGCTTTCTTTGTGACAAATTTTCCATTGTTAACACTACAGCTATTCATACTTGAGCCATTGTCTTTTCTACCCTTCCTGGTGCTAGTTAGGCATCAGTTCATGCAGGAATATTCTGTAGGTTGCCTGAGGGAGCAACAGCAGGACATTTTAGGAGAGCAGAAATTAGTAAAAACATAGCCTTCCTTTAGTTAAGTGCAGGGAATTTCCTCTTTGTACCATTTCTTCACCCATCTTCCCGTACTGCACTGTGACCACTTGGGTTGCTCTCCTCTGAATGCTTCTTTTTTTTATCTTTTAGTGTAACTGATATTATGAGAAGACTAGTTGAGTCCAGATGAGATTAATTTTGTTCATGTGAAGCATGCAAAATCTGCTCATGCTCATGCTCTCTATTTTAATTAAATTAAGAAATAATGCACCAACCATATACTGTCATTTATTGTTGTGTTATGTTTGGGTTTCAATGCAATATTTTAGGAGCAGAACGTCACTGAGAAGAAGTTCATTCATATGACAGAGCACCCAGCTTCAACCACCAAAAAAGGCTGACAGGTTATAAACTTCCATCATTTAAGACAATAAATCATTATCACAATAATAAAGCAGGAAATAGGCACAAATTAAGCAGAAACACCAATGTGTTCTTTTCATGATTAAGGGGAATCATCAATCATAGAAACTGCCTGAGATTAACAAGGAGTCACTTTTTTCAAACATCCTGCAGTAAACCCAGAGGAAACCCAGCTGGAACTGCAACTAGAATATAGGCATAAGACTCTAAAATTATCCTCTGTTTTCTCACCCTTGTCTTCCCTTTTGGTATAGCATTTGCACCTCAGTTCACTCTTAACGGCTTCAAGCAGGTGAGCCATACGTTTCATGAAATGCCACAAGCCAAATGTAATTACCATAGTGACATTTTCCCATGTACCAAAATTCTTCTGGTCCCTTCCAGCTCCATCAGAAGAAAGATCCAGTAATGGATCTTTATAAAAAGATCTTAATAAAACTCCAGAAGAAATGGGACTGCATGCTACTGATTGCTAAATATTTTTCCCCAGCCTCTGTACAGATTTAAGGATAACCCACAGTGAGTTAAGACAGAATTTAATTGGTCATTGGTTGCAGGGGCAAGTGGTGTTCAGCTCTTTCTTACCCTTGAATTCCATTTTTTACAATGCAATTTGAAAGATAAGTTCCACGAACACTGAGGTGCAGTGTGTAGGGCTGCAGAAGGAATTCGAACCAAGCCAGGCCTCATGTCTCTGATTTAAACCACTGATTTACAGGAACAAAGCAAAAAGTTCTGTATTTACCCACATGAGTTAATCTAACTTTTAAACATTCTTAGAGCATAAGGAAATGACCAATTGCATATTCTTGCAATACTTTACAGCTACATGCCATCAACTGAGACTCAGTGACTGACTCACGCACGCTCTTAAGCTTAATGCAGTTACAGTCATACAGGAATAAGCTGATGTGTGCAGCAGGATTCATGGAAACCCATCCTACTTTGTACTGGAAGGTGTAGCATGTACTCAGTTGCAGTTTTTTCTCACTGCAGGTAAGATACTTAGCAGCTGAGAGGCAGCAACTTCTAACCACTCAACTGTGACTGTAATCACTTCTGTTACTGTGCTTCTCATTATATAGATGAATGATTCCCAACAAATGTACCTGAAGGGTTTTTGGATTACAAATCATTGATTAATGATTGTCAGTCACATCACATCTTCAGAAAGAAACCACAACAAAGCAGTAAAACTTTGCATGCTCTCATCGAGGCAATTAGGATATGATTCTCTTAAACTGATGTATTAAAGTTTTGAATGCTACTGCTGACAGTTTTCAACCTTTCTGTAGTCTAGATCAAGTGATTATGCATATGTCATTCAACTTGGAACCTCCACAGACACATACAGTGTCTGCATCACTGTTATACTGAGAGATTTATCTTTTTGATTAAAAAGCCGTTTAAATTTGGCTGTCACTACTTCCCACTTGGTGAAATATAGCATCAAAATTAGTACAGGCGAACATGACAACTGTTATCATGAAATCTAACTGCTCCATACACCACCACAACGCTGCCTCACGCAGAAACAATCATGGTATCATTTCCCCTAATGGTTAATATCATTTGTTCCAGGCCCAGAAATGATGGTGTCCTTGTGCTGTTCTCTACAACCAGAGGGGCTTTTTTCCTTCCACTGAAGCACAAGTGCAGACTCCACTACTGTTAAGAATACAGAGTTACAAGAAATGTGAATATAGAGCAAATACAAGAATGAAATCCTATTTTGAGAAGGTTTGTTTTCCCCTACAACAGGTATTAATGGGTTTTATCAAGGTTGCTCCTCTTTTTGGTGCCCTCTGTTTACCTGTCCTGAAGTGGATGCACTATGCTGCCTTCCAGCAGGTTAAGGAACATGAGCTCCTTCTCATCTTTGAGAGTATATAAGGGTAACGATCTTTTTTGCGAAAACTGGAGAAGTAACTCAAAGACAGAACAGACTGAAGGAATAAAAATCTTTCCACAGAATTGTTAGCTGGTGAAGAGGATTACAGGGTCTCTGCTGGAGCAGATTCTTAAAATGCAGCTGAGACATGAAGTCCAGCAGCAAAATAAAGAATTAAAAACAAACAACTCCAGCTGTTTCATTACTGAGTTCACGTGAACCAGAACCAGTGACTTAAGCAACTCTATCAACTCTGACACTGAAGTCAGAGACGCCCAAGGCTCAGACCTGGAGGCAAAATCCTGTGGCTCACTGAGCTCTCTTGTCCCATCATGGAAGGGTTCCTGATAATTTGGCCTAAATGCCGATCAAACCATCAGGTGAGAACAGTAATTCACATCAAAGCAAACACAGAGGCAAATCTCACTATGCTTCCCTATGTGGTCATGACTGTAGCAAAATCACGCAGCAAAAGCTATACTGTAGCACTTCCCTATCTCTGTAAGCCATAAATCAAGAACAGAACTGCATTAGAGAATCACAGAATGGATAAGGTTGGAAGGGTCCACAGTGGATCATCTGGTCTCACCTCCCTGCTCAAGCAGGGTCATGCTGGAGCACATGGCACAGGATTGCATCCAGATGCTTCTTGAATATCTCCAGTGAGGGAGATAATCTCTCTGGACAACTTGTTCCAATGCATGCTCACTCAAACAGTAAAGAAGTTCTTCCTCACGTTCAGGTGGAACTTTCTGTGAATCAGTTTCTGCCCATTGCCTCTTGTCCTGTTACTTGGCACCACCAAGAAGAGCCTGACTCCATCCTCTAGGTACTCTCCCTTCAGGTATTTATATACAGTGATATGGTCCCCTCTTTACCTTTACAGGAACAGGCTTTAATTTTTAGGGTTCACACCTGCACACTAGCCTCAGTTGGGAAATTAACTCCTCAGTATGCATAGGCATGGCCTAATCATTGGAACTCACCTTCCAAACAACCTGAAAATACCATCTGTGTTATTTGTACTCATTGCCTTTTTGTGTATTTAAAATTTACTAAGTTTCACAGGGTCCATATAAGGGGTCACAAACAAAAGACCTTTCTTACACTGTGCCAGAAGGTTCATGAGTTTCAACATGCTAATAACTCCATACAGATTATATACCATAATGGCAAAAAAGAAAGGGGGTTTAATAACTATTCCCAAATTCTTGGTTCTCAGAAAATCAGAGTGAATTCATATTAAAATGATATTAATTTATGAATTGTCCTATTCAAAAATGTATTATAATTAACTAACTGTATTGGTTTAGGATAAATTAGGGGGAGAATCTCTAAAAGGGAGTCCCCTCAAACAAACCTCCACCACCCCTCCCCCCCAGCCCGGGGTTGGGAAGGAAATTCTTTGGAGGAGGAATAAGTGGAAAAAACCGGTTTTATTGACAAATGAACAAAAATCTCCCCACCCCGAGTGGAACGAAAGGCGCAGGATTACTCAGGGGGAGGGCTCCAAGCTTCTTTGGCGGGCTCCGGGTCTTCTCCGACGTCTCGGGTCAGATCAGTTCCAGAGCCGGTCCGGTCTTGGGGGGGGGGGGGAGGGGGGAAGGGAAAAAGAGGGGGAAAGAAAAAACGGAGAGCAGGCAGCAGAGGCAGCAGCAGCAGCAGCGGCAGCGGCAGCGGCAGCAGTAGCAGCAGAGGCAGTGGAAGCCAAGCAGCAGAAGAGCTGAAGCAGCCAAAGCCAAGCAAGCAGCACAAGCAGCAGCTGAAGCAGCGGCAGCCAGAAGCAGCTCTGCTCGGGCAGCAAAAGCCCCGCGAGCAAAACAGCGCTGCTAAGACATAACAAAAACAGTCCACTGATATGGGATAGAGGCACTGTCAACCCAGAACATTCCACCCCTTATCCCATATAGTGGACGCACAATAAAACTTTCATCTCACTTACTCAAACCTTAGACACTTACACATTTCCATCCATTTTACTTGCTCAGACCTTTGACACTTACACGTTTCCTTCTGACATATGAGTCTTACCCCACATTCAGATCTCCCTGAGGTACACATCGTGCTGTTCCATCTTTCTGCATTATCCACCAGGTATAACCCGGTCCTTGAGCAGAGACAACTCCACGGATGGGTTTGCCTGTACTCGAGGTAGGGTTGATCCACACTGTCTTTCCCAACAAATCTCTAACATGGGCCACTGGGACTTTATCTCCATCTACTACATTACGGAGCTGAGACTCAGCAGGACCCGCTCGGTTGGTAGAACCTCGGGTGTTAACTAACCAAGTGGCCTTTGCTAAATGCTGCTCCCAGTTCTTTAAGGACCCCCCACCCAATGCTTTCAGGGTGGTTTTTAACAACCCATTGTACCTCTCCACTTTGCCTGCAGCTGGTGCATGGTAGGGAATATGGTACACCCACTCAATGCCATGCTCCCTAGCCCAGGTTTTAATAAGATTATTTTTAAAATGAGTCCCATTGTCTGACTCAATTCTCTCGGGCGTACCATGCCTCCAAAGGACCTGCTTTTCAAGGCCCAGGATGGTGTTGCGGGCTGTAGCATGAGACACAGGGTAGGTTTCCAACCATCCCGTGGTGGCTTCTACCATGGTCAGCACATGGCGCTTGCCTTGGCGCGTTTGAGGCAGTGTGATGTAATCAATCTGCCAGGCCTCCCCATACTTGTACTTAGACCAGCGCCCTCCATACCAGAGGGGCTTCATCCGCTTGGCCTGCTTGATGGCAGCGCACGTCTCACAGTCTCGGATAACTTGAGAAATGCTGTCCATGGTTAGATCCACCCCTCGGTCTCGTGCCCACTTATAGGTGGCATCTCTGCCCTGATGACCTGAGGCATCATGGGCCCATCGAGCTAAGAACAACTCTCCTTTGTGCTGCCAATCTAAGTCTATCTTAGACACCTCTATCTTTGCAGCCTGATCTACTCGCTCGTTGTTCTGGTGTTCCTCATTAGCCCGACTCTTAGGGACATGAGCATCTACATGACGGACCTTCACATGTAGTCTCCCTACTCTGGTGGCAATGTCCTTCCACTCATCAGCAGCCCAGATTGGTTTTCCCCTACGCTGCCAGTTAGCCTTTCTCCACCTTTCCAGCCAGCCCCACAGAGCATTAGCTACCATCCACGAATCGGTGTAGAGGTAGAGCTTTGGCCACTTCTCTCTTTCAGCGATGTCCAGGGCCAATTGAACAGCTTTGAGTTCGGCAAGCTGGCTTGACCCACCTTCTCCTTCAGTGGCTTGTGCAACCTGTCTTGTGGGGCTCCACACAGCTGCTTTCCACTTCCGGTTCATCCCTACGATGCGGCAGGAACCGTCAGTGAAAAGAGCGTAGCGTGCTTCTTCTGCTGGCAGTTGGTTATATGGTGGAGCTTCTTCAGCCCGGGTTACCTGCTCTTGTTCTTCTTCCTCGGTGAGACTGAAATTCTCAGCTTCCGGCCAGTTGGTGATCACTTCCAGAATCCCAGGGCGATTCAGGTTTCCAATACGGGCACGCTGAGTAAGGAGGGCGATCCATTTGCTCCAGGTGGCGTCAGTGGCGTGATGGGTGGAGGGAACCTTTCCTTTAAACATCCACCCCAGCACTGGTAGTCGGGGTGCCAGGAGGAGCTGTGCTTCCGTGCCAATCACCTCTGAGGCGGCTTGAACTCCTTCATAGGCAGCCAAGATCTCCTTCTCCGTGGGAGTGTAATTGGCTTCAGACCCTCTGTAGCTTCGGCTCCAGAATCCCAGTGGCCGGCCTCGAGTTTCACCTGGCACCTTCTGCCAAAGGCTCCAGGACGGACCATAGCTCCCAGCTGCAGAGTAAAGCACATTCTTTACCTCTGGTCCCGTCCTGACTGGGCCAAGGGCCACCGTATGAGCGATTTCCTGCTTGATCTGGGCAAAGGCGTGTTGCTGTTCTGGACCCCAGTGGAAATCGTTCTTCTTGCGGGTAACCAGGTACAGAGGGCTCACAATCTGGCCATACTCAGGGATGTGCATCCTCCAAAAGCCTATGGCGCCTAGGAAAGCCTGTGTTTCCTTTTTGTTGGTCGGTGGGGACATGGCGGTGATCTTATTGATGACTTCTGTGGGGATCTGACGCCGTCCATCTTGCCATTTTACTCCCAGGAACTGGATCTCTCGGGCAGGCCCTTTGACCTTGCTCTTCTTGATGGCAAAGCCGGCTTCCAGGAGAATCTGGATAATCTTCTGTCCTTTCTCAAACACTTCCACTGCCGTGTTTCCCCACACAATGATGTCATCAATGTACTGTAGATGTTCCGGAGCCTCACCCTTTTCCAGTGCAGCCTGGATCAGTCCATGGCAGATGGTGGGACTGTGCTTCCACCCCTGGGGCAATCGGTTCCAGGTGTACTGCACCCCCCTCCATGTGAAGGCAAACTGGGGTCTGCATTCGGTTGCCAAAGGAATGGAGAAAAATGCATTGGCAATGTCAATAGTGGCGTACCACCTCGCTGCCTTGGACTCCAGCTCATACTGGAGCTCCAACATGTCTGGCACGGCAGCGCTCAGTGGTGGTGTCACTTCATTCAATGCACGATAGTCCACAGTCAATCTCCATTCCCCTTCAGACTTACGCACAGGCCAAATGGGACTGTTGAAGGGTGAGTGGGTTTTACTGACCACGCCTTGGCTCTCCAGCTCACGGATCAACTTATGGATGGGGATCACAGCATCTCGAGTCGTTCTATACTGCCGGCGGTGCACTACTGAAGTGGCAATGGGTACCTGTTGATCTTCCCCCTTCAGAAGTCCTACTGTAGATGGATCCTCAGACAGTCCAGGCAAGGTATTCAGTTGCTGGATGCCCTCCGTCATTACAGCTGCCACCCCAAATGCCCACCTGAGTCCCTTTGGGTCTTTGAAATACCCACTTCGGAGGTAATCTATGCCCAAAATGCATGGGGCCTCTGGGCCAGTCACAATGGGGTGTTTCCTCCACTCATTTCCAGTCAGGCTTACTTCTGCTTCTACCAGAGTAAAATCTTGTGACCCCCCGGTCACGCCAGCGATAGAGACAGACTCTACCCCTACATGTCTTGATGGAATTAATGTACACTGCGCACCTGTATCAACCAAAGCCTCATATTCTTGTGGTTCCGATGTGCCAGGCCAACGAATCCACACCGTCCAAAAAACACGATTTTCCCTAGCCTCTACCTGGCTAGAGGCAGGGCCCCTCTAAGCCTGGTTATCCTTCCTTCCTTGGGCATATGTCTTAGAAGTTCCTTCAAGGGGCTCGGACATGTCATCATCATCACACTTGGCAGTTCGGCTACGGGCAACTGGAGCTGCTTCCCTTCTAGTGGAACTTCCTCTCTGAGTCTTGCCTTCCTTCAATTCACGCACCCGTTGTGCCAAAGCAGCAGTAGATTTTCCGTCCCATCTCCTCATGTTCTCTCCAGATTCACGCAGGAAAAACCACAACTCAGCTCGTGGGGTGTACTTCCTCTCCCCATCAAAGGTGCGCCTGCGTTGGATACCAGGGCCTCTAATTTGCACTGCTGAGATTTGGAGAAGGTCCTCTCTAATCTCCTCCCTAAGCTTCTTATGATTCTCCTCCAGCTTATCTTCTAGTTTCTGGAGACGTGTTTCCACTGCTGCGATTCTGGCATGTGTTGGGCCATGCACAGCATCTGCATATGCTCGGAGCTTCTTTGCCATATCAAGTACAGTCTCCCCTGTGTGCTCCCGCTTCATTACTGCTAAGGCAGAAGCATATTCTAATGGCCCAAGCCGTATAAGTTTTCGCCACATCACAGACGTACACGGTACCAAGTCTGGGTTCCTAATATTTATGTCATCAGAGAAGATCATCTCTGCCACTGCCATTTCCCTCAAGCGTTGAATCCCTTGTTCTATGGTCTTCCATGGGGTTTGCTGCATATAAAGATCATCTGCACACAGGTATCTTTCTGCCACACTTCCTAGGACCCGTACCCAGAGGCTGCGTGGATTAGCCTCTCTCATCATCTCTTGGTCGATGACTGGATCAAGTGACAGGGATCCCAAATGTCTCGCTTCAGTGCCATCCAGAATTGTAGCCTCTCCTGCGGCATCCCAAAGACGGACTAGCCAACTAATGATAGGTTCATCAGGTTGTCGCCTGTAATCCTTTCTTAGGCCCCGAAGGTCCTTCAGGGAAAAGGAATCAGTGTTGGCTTCTGATCCTGTGCCAGGTGCTTTGGCTTCGGATCTTGGTGAAGGTCCTTCTCCTGGGTCATCATCGTCCACTGGTCGGTCGGTTTTGTGTGTATGCTTCTTTGCTGGAGCAACTGCCAGGGGCTTAGGCTTACTGTCAGGTTCTATCTTAGCTGCTGGCTTCACAACTGGGGTGCTGGCTGCAGACTTAGCGACTGGGGCAGCTGTTGATTTACGTTCCTGCCCCCCTGCCTCCATCTGCTGCCCTACAGTATCTAGCAGTGTACGATAAACATATGCCAAGGCCCAGCTCACTGCAATAATCCTTTTCTCTTTAGTATTACCATAACACTTCTCTCTCAAATACTTGGCCACCTCAGCCGGGTTCTGAATTTGTTCAGATGGGAAGTCCCAGGCTATAGGATCAGAGAATTCTTTTAAAATTTGGCCCATGTCTTCCCATTTTCCACTCCAATCAAGATTTCTTCTACTTGGCTTTTCCCTTACATCAGAGGTCTCATTAGCTCCTTTGGAAATCTCAGCTCTCAATTTACATAAACTGCAGACAGTATAGAGGAAGCTTACTAAATTAAATGCCAGAAAGATGGTTTCCTTTACACTCAGAGAGAACTGAACATTCTCTAATAGAGATATAAACAATTCTGAGGAGAAGAGGGAAAACAGAGGCTGAAAGTACTCTGCCCCTGCCCCTGCTTCTCTTGTCACAAACTGAGTACCTAACCATAACAACGAACCATCAAGTGTATTTACAGCCTTCCTGTAAATCATTACAAACAAGCCTAGCCCAATGAATATTCTGACTAGTGCCCCACGGCTACATAAACTACGTATTAGGAGCAATACCAGAGCTATTTCAGGATAAGGAAATAGCCCTAGGTACCACAAAGGTAGTAACACCTCAAAAAACCCTAGGGACCAGAAATATTGGCAGGCTTTCACCCCGAATGACATTATGAGTTCACAAAAAACCATCCCGATACACCCACAAAACAATCAGAACCACCAATATTATTATTAAGGTTTTTTCCACTTTCTTGGGTTCGTTTCCCAGGCCAACGCACCAAAAAGTGTATTGGTTTAGGATAAATTAGGGGGAGAATCTCTAAAAGGGAGTCCCCTCAAACAAACCTCCACCACCCCTCCCCCCCAGCCCGGGGTTGGGAAGGAAATTCTTTGGAGGAGGAATAAGTGGAAAAAAACCGGTTTTATTGACAAATGAACAAAAATCTCCCCACCCCGAGTGGAACGAAAGGCGCAGGATTACTCAGGGGGAGGGCTCCAAGCTTCTTTGGCGGGCTCCGGGTCTTCTCCGACGTCTCGGGTCAGATCAGTTCCAGAGCCGGTCCGGTCTTGGGGGGGGGGGGGAGGGGGGAAGGGAAAAAGAGGGGGAAAGAAAAAACGGAGAGCAGGCAGCAGAGGCAGCAGCAGCAGCAGCGGCAGCGGCAGCGGCAGCAGTAGCAGCAGAGGCAGTGGAAGCCAAGCAGCAGAAGAGCTGAAGCAGCCAAAGCCAAGCAAGCAGCACAAGCAGCAGCTGAAGCAGCGGCAGCCAGAAGCAGCTCTGCTCGGGCAGCAAAAGCCCCGCGAGCAAAACAGCGCTGCTAAGACATAACAAAAACAGTCCACTGATATGGGATAGAGGCACTGTCAACCCAGAACACTAACATACTGCTTCTATGATCCAATGCAAACTAGCTCCTCTTTCAATCAAAATTGTGTAAACCAGACTGCAATCAGTTTACAGAGCATTCAGCTAAAATACTAAAGGCCTAAAATACGCCAAACTGTTATGATATTTTCCAATGCATTTAAATTCCTCTCATTCTGGAGAACTTCACAAGGAAATGAACTATTCTGCATTAGCTTTAAAACTACACTGAGGAAGTGTTTTAGAAACTTGTTTAACAGCTACTTGATTCATAAACTCACGCTTCCTGCAAAACAGGTATGTTTATGCTTCACAGAATATACTTTTTTTTATTTTAATTAAGTCACCTGTGGGTCCAACCCTAAGCATTAAACATACACCTAAATCAATAAATAAACAAACCTAAACCAATCAACAGTCTCTGATCTCTGGGGGCTCCTCAGCTCACCTGATAATTCCTTCAGTGTTTCCACTCCATTTGGCACCAGGACTGAAAAAAGAAGATTTGAAAGGAAAGAAGTAATAAACTACAGAACTCACTGCAGTGAAGAGAAGGTCAATCCACTATTTTCCCCATAGGAATATCTTGAAATATTAAGAAAAAAGGTTGCAAAATAAAAATAAAGCCCCAAATTTCTAAAAAACGTAAACTGAAGCTGAAAGAATAAAACAATTTAACCATAATATGTCAAGGGGTCAAGGGCAAAGCAAGGAAGAAAAACTGAAGATTCCAGCTTCAAACCTTCTGCTCCTAAAGTAGGAAAATCCTGTGAGTGGGAGATATTATGGTAGCTTAGTGTTCTCCAGTCTCCACAACACAAAAGCCTATTTCTGCTCAACAGCTTAAAAGAATTCAAGATCAGAGCAACAAAGATGAAAAGGTCAGACTAAACTCATTGCTCACACTGTGCACTAAAAATATACAATGCTATGACAAACCACTTGATGAACACAAATGGCAGAAGACGAACACTGGCCTCCCCAGATCTAGTGCAAGTTTAGAGATGATTTTAAACACAAAATAATTCTGACTTTTTCAAACAAATATTTGAAAGTACTAGCTGAGACTGAAGAAGCCCAAGACAGCATTCCTTTTTTTTTTGCTTGACACTTTGTGAAGGGTAGGAGGAGGATACAGCTCTTGTTCATACCAACACACCCCTGATTTTTTTCCAAGAAAGATGGAGTTTGGCTTTGATGTCTGTGAGAGGAAGTTAGAGCTTGCAGCTGGCAAATACATTAACAGCACAGGCACTGGTGGACTAGAAGGGACCTCAAGTAGGTTATCTCGTCCTATCTCTTTGCAGCACACAAATGAAACACAAATTTCCCTATCCACCTAGTGCTAAAATACACAGGCTTAGAATTAGTTTCTAAAGACTTTTTATATTAGGTAAAATTTAATCATGTGAAGTTCACAAAAACAGTAAAAATAGAACAGTCACAGACACAGATAACTTGTTTAAAAAACCCCATGAATAGTCATACAAAATATGTCTATTGCTCATGAGGCCTAATGCAGCTTGAACCTTTATTTTATTAAGATACTATTTTAATTGGGTAAGAGCTAATTTTTTATACTGAAATGATAATGCATTAGTTCTTAGGATACTCCCGTGCTTGTCTGACCATGCTGTTGTAGGCTTCCCCAAGTGATCTTTGACTGGAAGAAGTAAATAGAGGCTATTCTACAAAGCAAGGACAGAGTGAAACACCAACGTTCACCATCATCCTCCAGACTATCCCCTCTGATGACACGGTTTGAGAGATGGCTATGTAAAAATGGTGAGGCTACAAGAAAAAACTGACTTCAGTTCCTAGGGAAGAAGTGACAGCATTACATGTCTGAGGATTTTAGAGATAGAGAAAAATATTATTAGTCCTACCTGCTTCAGTTGATAATCTGACAAGTATGTAAAGGCCAAATGAATGCAAGGACTCAGACTATATGTGGAGAAATTTTGGTATTTTATTCATCACTTTAATTTGTGGCAAACTATGCTTTTTTTTTTTTTTTTTTTGTCTATCTGGAAGCAGAAGTATGCACAGATCTGGGAATTTAGCTGGATATAACCATTTCCTACAAGAAATAACAACAAATAGTTCATGAATTCTTACACATTGCTATGTAAGTGGTGGAGTTTTACAGCCAGCACTGCTTTTATAAATCCATTAATGTTCTCATAAAAATCTAACGTATCTTTAGGACACAAGTTTTCATGCACTAGATTACAACTTTGCAGAAGACAAGCTCTGAGCCTGAAACAGCTTGACAATGTCCTTTCAGCTTGTTCATCAGATTAACTTTCTGTCACACATCAGATGAACAGCTTCCTTGGTTTCTTGCCTAATCTAACACATAACCCAAGCAATTCTCTTCTCAAGCACAATCAGAAGCAAAAACGAAGGACACCATAACATTCCACTTCTTTCTAATAGCACATTTAGTTTGAAATTTTCATTTCTGCCTCCATCTAAGAAAGATTACCCTTTTAGCAAACCATTTTTAGCGAAGGGACTCTGATTTCAGATAGGATTAAAACAACATAATAGACATATACAAACCAAGCAGTCTGAATTGCTTACAGGACTAATAATGTGTTATGGGTCCTTTCACATCTAGGTCACTGGTTCAAATTCAGCTCTAGTTGGTGATGAGTGACAAGGAACAATGAGGTAAGAACCCAGTCACAAATCTGGCCTCTTATCCCTGACTCTGCAATATATACTCTTCGTGCACTTGGGCTACTCCCCTAACTACTCTTTCCTGCAAATTCTACAACTCTACAATTTACTTTCCTGTAAGTTCTCTTGTAAAAGAGTAGTAAGTATTATTATTATCATACTAACTCTAGAAGACTAATTAATTTAGGTGTCTGAAAATACAAAAGATTATCAGAAGTTTATTGCTGCTTTCAGGTTGTCCAAGAGTTAACATCCAAATGCATTAAGGGGGAACTTTCTCAGGACAGGTTAACATTGTGATGTTAAAAGAACTCACCAAAACACACTGGCCACACCTGTGTCTTTTGATAGGAAGATAAACGTGGAAGTCAGATGTTGAATGAGCCAGAAATTACACGTTTACTCACAGATAGACAGCAGGGATTAAAAGCAATGAAAAATGGAAATCCAGAAGCAGACACTTTACAAATAAGAAAGACATAGGGAAACAAGCATGTAGTGTGGAGATGCACTGTGTTCTTCCATTACACAACACAGTAAGCAAATGCCATATCAATGTTAGTCAAGAAAGGAGGGAAGGGAGAGAAGGAAAGGAGTTTATCAGCCCTACATCCCTTGATAAAACTTGAATTCCCAAAGGAGCCTGCACTGTTGATGTCTGTACTGTTCTTGTCCTGTGGCAAAACAAATGTTTCCATTTTCAATAAGTGTGATGCTGCCACATTTTACTACTTCAGATCCTTAATTAAAAACAAGGAATGAGAGCAATAAAGGAATAAAACACAGAGAACCAACACATTTTAACTCATTCTTAAGTTAAAAGGTGAAAAGCAGTGGTGGTAGTTTAGACACAACATAATAGATTCATTAATAACCTGTAACTGCTAGAAAAATCATTATGCCATTGCTTGTGTAGCTCTAATTCTAGTACACAGCTCATACACAGCACTGAGAATCTTTCATATGTTCTGGGAAATTTAGAAACATTTCAACTATTTCATGTGTTTTTCCTAAGTATCTTCAAATATTTTAACCACAGGACAAAAATCTGTTTTACTGAAAACATATTTTGTTATTACTCCCACTTCAGAGTCAGCTGTGCCCTTCTTTCCAGAGGACACTCATCCATAGCAATTTTAAAGGACAAAGAGAAGGACAAGTACTGCAATCAAGACAATTTAATAACACAATTCACAACAACTTTGTGCCAAGAAAGAATATATAAACGTGAAAAATTATGCTCTTATCTTCCAAATCTGGTTACCAAATTTCAAACCTTTCTGCCAGAGGCAGGAAGCAGTATTTGAGCCATGTACTTCAGAGATACTTTGGTAATGGGTGGAGCCAATAAAAGCCACAAGCACAATTCCAAAATTGTTTAATGGGCCACGCTTTGCCAGACTCCTATGGACAAAATCATGAAGTACACACATCAACCAGCATTAAGGCATTGCACTGAAGTTACTTGCTACTCCCTGACACTCTGTTTAAATCTACTTTCAACCTCTTTCTCTTGTCTACTGAAATGAGTTGCAGAAATAATGTCAGTTTAGTTATTTTTGACACGGAGCTGTACTTGTGTTATGTCAGACAAGTTTGAGACAACTGTGTGTGATCAATCAGAACACAGAGAAGCTGATCAGAACCACCAGAAATTGCAGCAAGAAGACCAAGAGGGGAAATACCCATGTCATGCAAAGCGGAAAGTCTACATGGAATTACCATGCCTTTGCAAGAAAGATGAGCATTGCTTTGCATCATGCATTTGGGTCTATCCATGAACTGAACACTAAATAACAAAGTTTTCTGCATCTGTCCCTCACGAGGCTACTCTGACTATTCTTTGCAAGTGAGGAAAACTGAAATTATTATATGACTTTGTAAACCTTGATTAAGAATTATCTTTTCTTCTTAGGACACTAAGTCCTCACTACTACTCAAAAAAGTGCTTTTCTCTAATTCTGCACAGAAAACAGAAGCACGAAGATGTAAAGTAATATATCACAAAAATCCCCATATTACATTCACACAACAGAGAGATGCAGTCTGAGGCACTGTACTTGAAAACCAAACAAGTGTAATTCAAGGAACAGGACTGAGGACCTGCTTTCCATCCTTTGTGACCACTTGTTTCTCTTTGGAACCACTGATAACTATTAGATAAGATGAAATTTGCAGACTAGCCTGTGTATTTATTCTTGCAGAAGCTTTAGAAGACTGACAAAATAATGCTTTAAATGCATGTGAGTGACAGTACAATGCTGAGAAACTGACATGGCTCAAAAATTCATTCCCAGCCTTTAGAAAGTGTCTGATCCTTTTAGCTACTCCACATACCTTCTTTTCAATTATAAATGGATTTTCAGAGACACTGGAAAATAATTCTGTTTCAAGACTGTGTTAGGTTAGACTTTATAATTTGACTCTCTCAGCCCCCCATATTTCAACAGAAGACTGCAAGTTACAGTGTGGATTTGTGTCCGTCTAGAGTTTCAGTTCTGATAGAAGGGATTTCTTACCTTCAGACAGGGACAAATCATCAGCTGGAGACACCAGGTCTGCCCGGATCCCAGGGCCACTGCTCAGCGATGTGGTAATCTGATTTGTCAAGATAACCTGCAAACAGAGGAGGAGAGGGGGATGGGAAATGAATTTTTATAGCTACTGGAAGGCAGAGAGAAGCCCAGGATTGGAATCCTCCAGGCATTGCATTGAGATGACCCTCTATTCTGCTCTTCAGCAAATTCAACACTCAGAACACTTTGAAGTACCTGCAGAAACTGAAAGAGCCAATTGCAAGAAGTGGAGGAAAAGGGATATTGTTAAAAAGACAAAATACTGAATAACAGTATGTTGATACATACAGGCACCTTAAATGAAATTACTGTTCTGAAGAGCATCATCTTTTGCTTGTCTTCCATGAACAATTTGATGCTTCTCACAAAACCCCACCATTTTCTTCATAGGCAAATGGGAAATCTATTTTCCAAGTAATTTCCACACTTTCTTCCCTTGGCTGAAGCACAGTGCCATGGAGGAAGGTGTGGTAGGGGTAGGGGTACATCCCCATTGATTAGCACAAAAGTACTAAATGTGACAGGGCTGTTTTTACAAAAGGGGATTTTTGGTGTTTTTCAGCATCACAAGATTCTGATAAACAAGACTATAGTACCTACAGTGCTCTCCTCTGACAGCATGAACAATAGTCATGCTTAGAAGAGATGAACAATTTCTTGCACCTTTGAACATATACTGTTCTTTAGTAACAGAAAACATTAAGCAAATGCTGCAAACACCACAGAGAGAACATAGCTGTAGCCACAGTTATCTCACAATGCTTTGGATCTCTGAGCAGCTGCACTTTTTGTGGTAACAACTGCTCTCCACTTTGCTGACTGACATAAACTTCAAAAATTACTTTAAAAAAAACAAAACAAAACAAAATGGTTCTTCTACTTGCACTGAGAACACACAAACTCCAAACAAGCTCTTTCAAATTATTGGCTTGTCTTCAGCTGTATTTGAGACAGGAGAAAGGGATCCTATACAATACTTCATGAATGCAGTTTCATGATGCTACTAGAATAAATTAACAGATTACCATTGCTAGAAGGAATTTCTCAGCTCTTCCCTCCACTGCTTTCTCATGGCTTCCTCCTGCTTTCTAACACTTTCAGCAGTAAGATATTACACAGTCTCCCCTTTCTTTTGTAAAAGAAATCTCTCTCTCATTGTGAGACCCCACCCAAGCTGTGTCAGATCGAGTTGTAACTGGAGTGGTGGTGCTGCAGGGTATTGTGTCTTCTTCAGGCAGCATGACATGAGGTGCCAGAAGTGTGATGGAGTGTGTGACCTCTACAAGACTCCCTGCTCACGCCAGCCCACCCATCTCTGTGCTTGCAAACAGGCATGATGGTGCCTGAGAGCTTTATGGACTCTATCCACAGGACTACATTAAGAACTGTGTCAGTCAAATCTTTGCTTACCCAACAGGAGTTCAAGACCTTCAGAACTCCACAGTGATACCCCTCATGCTTATCTACTAACGACTATAAGCTCTGAAAACAAACTTCAGCTAGCTGTGATCACTCTGCATAGCTTAACCACAGGATGCACCTTTGGGGAGTGAGCATTTATGATCACTGCAGTGAACATGGACGCGGTAGATAACAGCCTTGCTTGGTCATACACCTTGGCTAAGGTACAACTTGCAATACTGCTAACAACAAACACAAGAGACACGTTACACCCCTCTGCTGTTTCTCCCAGAGCTGCTGTGTGCACCTACAAGCACCCAAAAGCAGACAGCAAAGGGTCTGGTACACAGAACTCCTTGCCGCCTCTGATGGCTGACTTGTTCATAGATTACAAACTAAGATAATTCAATTTATTAACAAAGAAAAAAAAAAGTCATTTTTCCCTTTTTTCTTGCTAGGATACTTATCTTCCATTTTAGTGACCTAGTTCATCCTTGTGATAGGATGGGCATCGAAACTGGTTCAAAGCAAATGAAAGGAGTAGGCAGCCAAGAGTCATAGGCATAAAGAAGGATAAGGAAGGATGTGAGACCTTTCCTTCTTGAAACCATTCTCACTTTGTTTCCACTGTGTCACAAAAGCCACAGGTTCATGTATCCATAGTATCCAGTACTAGAAAATGTGCTGAAACAGAACACACTAACAAACTTATACTCACACGTACTGGTGAGGTATGAAGTTTTCATTGGCACACTTTGCAATGATCACATTATTAACAAGTATCAAACTCTCTAAGTGATTCAGTCACCCCAGACTCGTGCCAAGATAATCTTTGTGCTGTACTGTCACGTATTTTATTATTTATGCACCACATTTTAAAGAAATGTTACCATGCTTAAGGAATGTTTTTAATAGAAAAAAATAACTAAGCACACTATATTTCATATTGCTTTCTTTCAAAGGAAACTAACTTTGAAGGCTTAAAAAAAAATCAAAAGAAAAATGAACGAGAAGAATAATGCAACTGTTTTTTTTTAATCTTCCAGAATCCTCCTTAACCAGGAACTCCACAGCACTGTTAGCTGTAGGACTGGAAATCTTCTTCAACTTTTATGTTTAACTCAAGCTATGCCTCTGAACCTAGATTTCAATTTCTGATGTGTCCTTCAGTAACTATTTAATACTAATATCCTAGATTCCCTGCTATACTGTTAAAAAAATCAGTTTAAAAAAGCAGAGTCCTACCCAAGTAAATGTTCCTCTCTGACTTGCTCTGAGGATGGGAATTAAGCATGTTTGAGTTCCATGACTTCACTGACAGTTACATATTTGCTTAAACACATATCAAAATGTATTTGAATAAGCACACTTCCTCTGAGATGAAGCCATATGCATACACAGAATGCTTATTTTGTAATTAATTGAAAATTATTTCCCATTTCTACAAGCCTGCACAACCAACATAGATGCAAGTTCTCCCATGAGTTCAGCCACAAGACAAGGCTGTTAGCTAAGCACCCTAAATTTGGCATGAAATTCCCTATCACACTTCTTGAGCCTCGCCTACTGCAAAATTCTTTCATGGGACTCCTCACCCATGAGGAACAGGTACTCCTATTATCATATATATATATATATATATACACATACATATACATACATATATATGTATTTTCATGTATCTTTGTGTGGCTCCCATAATACAGTTTGAATCTCACAATGAGAGTGTGCAGAGTACTCCAAACTCTCACTGGCTCTAAGAAGCTGTCGGTCACTAACAAAGGAAAAGAGCTGGTCCCTTGCCACAGTTACGAAAAAAAAAAGGCACCCAGATTCAGCAAATTCCTCTAAACAGATATCTCTATCTTCAAAACTTCAACCATATGCCCTTACTGGAAAGTGCCAAGTTTTATTTTTCCATTAGTAAAACTTTGGTCACGAATACTTTGGCAGTGAGAAGATCCATTTAAACGAGACCATAGATTTTCAGTCACCAGTCCTTACAGGCATTCAACTTGAAGCCCTGAATACTGGTATCACATGACTCCAGTGGCACATTTAAAGAATTGATTAATTTTTCCCCAAAGTTTCCTTCATGAATCTGAAAGACGTGCTTACATCTTACGTGCTTTCTGCTACCCTTTGAAATGGTTCGACATATTCAGAGAGTTGCAAATCGGTGTTTGAGGGAATGGTTAAACTTGTGTGTGATATGGAGAAAACACACAGGCAGACAAAGGAGATCTGGTGCCAAACAGCTCTGTGCCTGTCTGGTGGGGAATCCCATTTGTGCATGGATAGCATCAGCTGAGTCTCAAACATTGCTTCACACGTGTGCACAGAATATAATGCTGTTTTTGATGTTAATTATGCTGTTTCTTACAAACCACCAAAAATAAGGTTTGGGTTGGTCTGATAGGTGCTACACTTTAAAGAAAATTCCTGCTAAGCAGTGCTTGGAAACAAGCTGGGCTGTCAGTCCAAGCAGACTTACTAAAGAGTGCTTTGCACTGAACTAGCAATAGCACTTCAACTTTTGATTGCAGATCTGCCATTAATTTAACCTGTTTAGTACAGAAGACCTGCCAAGACCTCAGGCTAAGTAGGTAAGGAAAATTTGCCTCTGTTTGGGTTCCTTTGGACAGATACTGGACATCATTACCAGCCAAGCACAGCTTCCTTTCAAGAGGTTCAAAGCCAGTCATACGTTTATTAACTTCCAGCAGAACACTTAACAGTGAGAATATTGCTACATGGTATTTTGATGTTATCTTACTGAAATACACAATATTTTAAAATATATTGTATTTTAAAAACAGTCAGTATGTTAGGAGGAGCTCCTATTTCCAACATCAACTAATGGAACAAAATAATTTCACTGCCACTAAGAGTCACAAAAAGCCATCACACCTCTCCACACACAAGTGTGTCCTGACACGTGCAACAGGTAAGGAAGTTTTGCTATTGTTTTTTCTGTTCCTACTTTGAGATGAACAAAGGGTGTAGGGCTTCTTCAGCCAGCAACTGTGCCTGAATGGAAAACACTCTCCACTGCTAAAAGAGGGTAAAAAAGGGTCAGCTAGACAGCTCAGTAACACTAGAAACATATTTCAATGCAGTCTCCCATGGAGCTCAACAAACCACTGCCTTTAAGCTTTCAGCCTACTCCTTTGCAATTGGTTAAGAGAGCTATTTAACACATGAAAATTTAGAGTCCTCAGCCTTCCAATTCTGACAGAATTACCAACTCTTTGGTAATTCACTCAGATTCAGATTTCAAAATCCTTTCTGGGAAAAAGTCTACTACTTAAAATACCACACAAATGACGGATCACACCATTTCCAAATCTTTTACTTCAATTTTTACTGCAGCATAGCTATCTCAGACTGTAAAATAACCCCATCTAACCATTAGAAATGTTAGGACAGCAAGGAGAATTAGAAAAACCAGAGAGAAACACAGTAGGAAAGACTTGTCAACTTCCTAATTTTAGACATGTTAAAAAAGCCCCATAATTTACTTCTCTGGTTATTTTCTTACTTTTTATAGGTGCCAGTACCTGGAAAAAAATGGACACAATGATTTCTCAAGGAAAACAGTATTCAGGTTCCAGACAGATCATTGTTACTTCTAAGATTTAATCCAGAAGTCAACAACAGTGTTAATGTCCTATTAAAATCTTTATATGTTGTGAAAACAGGGTCACCTTCCACTGATGTGATTTCAGCAGACGCTAGTTTTTTGGAAACACATTAGAAAAAATAAAAAAAAGCAACTTATTTATTGTGCCTCAACTCACAACACCCCCATTTATTGGGAATAGCAAAGTTCCTGCATATGCAGAAAATCCCTGCAGGTCCTGGGAGAGAGTTGGCCTAAGAACTTTACACAGAAGAATAAGCAAACTATTTTTTGTTTGGTTATTTATACAGTACAATTTTTCAAGTACTCCTCCTGCCCTTCCTAGACCACACTGAAACTACTAAATCTGACTTTGTCATCCTTGCAAATCCAGTTGTGTAAATAAGCCATTTTCTGTAAACTTGTGGTCTCAGCCTCCTTGTTAGTTTATTGCAAAATTAAAGGGAGCTCAGCACAGAACTATCAATCAGTAACCAGCAAAGGTATAAAGTCTTCTGGAATGTATCAAAAGGCAAAAAACCACACTGTTTCATGAAATGGCTGTTTGTTAAAAGAATGAAGCAGAAATCCCCATTTCGCATGCAACACTATTTAGGAAAACTCTTATTAAAGGCTTCCGGTTGAGCTGGGAGAGCAAGCACAAGAACACTTGCAATAATCCCAAATTACTCCACCCTTATTAGCCCATGAATTTTGTGGTTGTCACTGTGCTCAAGAAACGTCACTAGAGAGTACCAAGTACAAGTCAGTGGGACTGGGATGGTGACTCTGCATGCTGGAGGAGAAGGAAAGGAAGTTTCACTGATCTCCAGCCAATCTTATTCCAATCTCTGACAAGGCACCTCTCTCCCTTTCCCTGAAAAACAGAGCTTTTCATGAGGCATTCAAGTAATGGCTCAAAACAATAAAGGTCAGTGCACCAAGCAATATCACAGTCTGATGGGGCTGGCAGTAACCCTGAAAACAGAAAAAGGGAACAGTGAGGAAAATGGGGTGAAAAATCCTGCTTCAAACAGCTGTGACAACCGCAGCCTTCTCCTTGAAAACCGGTGGAAGATCCTCAAGACTGGCATCAGTCTGCTCAAGGAAGAATCCTAAGTTACCACCATCTGTGACAGTAACAAATCTTCATCTAAGCTACACACTTAGTTTTTTCTTCAAGTTCTGTTTCTTTGGGGAGATTTTCTTCAGCATCAGTGGCCATTTGCCACAAAAGCTGTCAAAAGTTGTGCAAGACCTCAGCAAAACTTCTACTTAATACTCACAAAGAAGAAAATATGCTTGAAACTGAGCATTTTTGGTGAAATCATGGAGTTACAAACAGAAAAAGGAAAGGTCTGAATGCAATACCAAGAACTCCTAACCAAAATACGAATTTTCAAGAGAGCATGTCCAGTGCCCACAGCTACAGCAGCCCCTGAAGCCAGTTACTGCTCCACAGGGTCTCACCTCGCAGGAGACTGGCTTTTAGTGAGAAAAGCCTCTGCACAGTCGAGACAGCTCTGGGCTCCAGGATCAAATCACAACTATTATAATGACAGGAGATGAAATATATATACATATCTTCATTCTTAGAAAATGCAAACGATTTTGGCTCACAAAAACCAAATACAAAAGAAAAAAACCAACAGTTCATCACCTCAAATCCAAGCAAATCACCACACCCACCCAATACTTCTCCCACTCGGGATTCTTGTATTCCTAAACTGAGCAGCCACCAGCCCCAGCAGCTCAGGTTTCTGTGGGGAAGAATGTAAATAATGTCAAATACTCTATAAAGCCCAGATATTACAAGTAAGAAGACTTCTAATACATGAAATTCCCACATCCAAAGTCAAACATCACTTCTGGTGTTTAATCAAGGCCTAACTACGATACTCAAAAGTATCTTTACACCTTTTACTAAAATGGTTGCAGCACAAAGCTGTTTCACTGCAGGCAGGAGCAATACACAAATGCCCACATTTAACAACTGTTGCTAACCCAAACCAGCTGAAAGACAAGTACCCATTACAGCCATCTTGCCTGTAATATGACAGAGGAACAGGCTGGTAACAGGGAGACACAGGCCAGAGGGAAGCAGATGGATATTCTCAGACACAGCATAGCAGCTACCCTGACTGAAGGCAAAGCCAAGAGCTGTTAGAATTCACATCTCACCAATGTTACCAGAATTTGGCATAATTCCCTGAATAACAGATATATACACATAAACCACTGGAAGCCTATTGAGAACCACTTCCTAATCCCATACACAATGTATACTCCTGCAAGTGCTGGCCTTGCCTCACAGGAATTTCAACTGCACCTATTTTCATCAGAATCTGAGGGGGCAGGGAAAAGGCAATTAAACAGCACAGAAACAAGAAAGCACAGTTCTCTGGAAGGCTCACTAACACCTTTTAAAAGATTAGAGATCTGTTGATCAGGACACATTGTTGGCTAGCTGCAACTTTATTAGATCTCTTAGGAAAGAGAGAACTTCCAGCTCTTGTTTTGTCAAGGTATCTCTACTCAAACTTCTCCTCTTTCATCCCTCAGTGAGACAATTCATAGCAGCAGAAGTGATTTTATAGTTATTGGATTTCACGGGGTATAGACAGGACTTGGAAGGAATCAAAGTATCTTTCAGAGACTAGCCACTGTATTTACATCAGACTTCTTCTGCTTTGCATAGGAAAAGTACAAAGTTATGCAATTCTATTCCATGAGACTTTTGAAGAAGTCAAGTCACATCTCTGCCAACTGCTTAAAAAGCATCACAATGAATTAAAACTTCTACCAGAAGAAAAAAAAGAAACAAAGCAAAACAAAAGCATGCTGTTCTCAGGCAGCTACACGCCTTCAAGTCGAAATAGCTACCACCCAGCAATAGCCTGAGGTCTTCCTACTCTGTGAACAAGGAATGCAGCCAACACAAACCTAACCTTCAAAATCCACACCGCAGCACCCTTGTGCTGTGCTGCCCAGAAGAAGGGTTTGTGTGCCTGCAAGACCTTCAGATCCAGCAGCCTGCACAGCCCTGTTTGCAGAGGCACATGTCCCCCAAGAGCGATGGCCACCCGCCCTCATGTCCTGCCTGGCACCCAGAGCTCCCTCTTAAGTTTCCAGCAGATATTCCTCTCCTCCACCCTCCCCTCCAGCCCCTGCTTAACCATGGCTTTCTGAATTGAGCTTTCTCGTGTGTGTGGATAGTGATGTGCCATAGTAAGAGACTGCTCTGACACTGGCTGAGGCAACACAAAGTACCTCACAGGAAATCAGTGTAATCCACAGGCAACTTTTACAGCCAAAGCCTGCTGCACCCTAAAAGCAGCAAGCACCACTGCTTAAAAGGGAGTTTTCTGACAAATGCCAAATTTTCTTGTAACAGGATAAATAAAACAAAATTATAAACTCACAGTTCACTCTTAGACTGTTTGCTGTTCTCTGCAACAGCGCTTTTGGTTGGTTGAATTTGTTTTGTTTTGAAGGACAGGGAAAAATCTGGGTTGCCTGGAACACCAGCAAAGTGGTACAGAATTTCAGTTCTGCACCAGCATGCTCCAGATTGAGAGGAGAGACATCTCCTACACTTTCAAACGACTGCAAGGAAGTAAAAAATTTATGCTCACTTTTTTTCCCAATGAAAAACCTAGTTTAGTTTATTGGCACTAGTTAGTTGTCATTGGCAGATCTAAACAGACTGAAGGCTCTTTCCTTTCACTTACTGTGTTCAGGCCTTCTGCTATGCATCTACCCTGCTTCATCCAGCACTTCAAATTTACCTGGATCTACACAAATTCTTTTGACATTAAATCTCACTGCCTTCTGGTGGAATAAATGTATTGTTACCCCTATTGTAGAGACAGATGCACAGACACTAAGCAAGCTGACTAAAGGTACCACAAATGTTTACTACGATTCCCAAGCCCTGATTTCAAGAACAGAGTTAAAAGTTGGAAAGGCTCATACTCCCCCAAGCACTCTAGAACACCACAGGCCTATCTTGTATGTACCCAGCAAATTATATACAATTATATACATATAATTCTTTCCATATTTGGGGTTTATTTTAGTTAGGTTTTTTTATACCTGTCTTTACTTAGCTTTTTCCTAACAACTCAATAGGATTATGAAGTAATGAGAGAAGTGTCTTTTATTCATTACTTAGCTAATGAAATACTCCTAACAAGGTCTACTTAGGGCTCATGGCCTATTTCAAGTTTATAATTAGTGTACCAGCATTTTTATTTGATTTTGATGTTTTGACAAGCCCATCAGACAGACCATTTATACTAATATACACATGTAGATCTAGAGAGATATAGCATATAAAGCACAACTTCATGTCATTAATTCCATTAATTCCTCAGATCCTTTCCAATTAGTTCCTTCAAGCCTTCAAGGCAGTGGGTCACAGGAGACTCACTGAATCTTGGATACAAACTGAAACAGCTCAATGGGCTACTGTAGTTTACAGCTTCACTGAACAGTCTTAAAAACACTTTCCCTAGCTCCACCTTATCCCACACCATGACCCTATGCCAACACTCTTAAAAGGAGGACAGTGTTAGTTTAGACTACTCCTTGGTATCTTGTGGAAGCAGCAGAAAGCACTTCTAGGATGTGCTAGAATATTTGTTCCCCTTGTCCATTCATTAAACTTAAACGCAGGTAACTACTACCACCATCACATGGCTTACTTTTTTTTATACACAACATACTTTATCAGCACCACAGAAACAGAGCAAATCTATTCTAGCCTATGGTTACATTAGAGAACACAGAATGTTTTACACCACACTTGTTAGAAAAGTTTTCTTACAGTGCTATGGCCTTTCACTGAACATGTTTCAAGACACAGGATTTTTATGCTTGTCTCTAATGGCTATGCTTACTTTATTTCAGTGTATGTAACAGTCAGTAGGCTTGAAGTGCAGGGTAACAGGGAGTTTGGATACGTAACTCCATCACCCCATTTGCCCAAGCTCTTTGACAGGTGTGTAGAGTATTAAGGTAGTAACAGATATTGCACAGAAACCTGACAACCAATATATCAATAATTTTTACAAAACAAACTAGACACTGACAGCAGTATTTAGTGCAACTATGGCTGATTTGGTGAATGCTGTGTTCCCGCTGGTTTCAAAGTTCAGTTATCAACCTCTATAGCTGCAATGGCTGCAAAAAAGTAGAAGTCATGCAGAAAACAAAATACCCAGATGCTGAGACAAACAGCCTGTCAAGTTGCCCAAGTCAGTTTCCCTTCCTTCTAACTCAGGGCTCAGAAAGATATGAAATAACAGTGAGAATGAAATAGATGTACTACAAGCTGTAGATATCCATTAACATTTCATTTTAGACATTTTCATACACTGAATTGCATTTACACCTTTAGAGCCTAACCTACAGTTTAGCCAGTAATCTTCCTCTGCCAGAAATATTTATAGTATTACAAAACCATCAGTACCCTCAGTCTCCCTTAAAATGCAACAATACAAAACACTGGGTAGTACTTTTCTGCTGTACCAGTGACTGTTTTCATAATCAACATATTTTAGTCCAATTGGACTGAAAGTCAAAGTTTTACCAACTAACTTTTGGAGCTTTGTACTATATCAACATACCTCTAAAATGCAGTGCAATATTTTGATGCAAAAGAAGATTATTTGGGTATATTTTATCAGTCTCCTAAACCTGCAGACTTAGACAATTAAAAGCTTTACCCTTTGACATTCTTTCTCTTATAACGTTCAATACGTTATCCAAACTAAGATATTCTGAAGAAAATCTAAACAAATAAATAAATAAATGCAACCTAAACAAAAGGCACAGTGGTGGACTGTGTTACAAAGTTTTATTGGCACTCTTTGAACACTGCTCTAGCATTTTAGGAAGACTTGTTACACAGTAGTAAGATTATCCTAAGTGTTTCTTCAACAAAAGCACATTAAAATAAAAAGTCTACTGGTTATAGATATATAGTGCATAATGAGACAGGAAAAAAACCATGCCCAAACATGTATGTGTATCATTGTTTTCCAAACATGTCAAGATCTGGTATCACCCAGAGGAAAGAAGAGGAGAGGAGACATAAATCATCCAAGTTTCTTCTCATCAATATTTGGGGGATTTTTTTTTAATTTCCTTTTATTTTTATTTTATTTTTTATTTATTTTTTATTTCTCCAGAATAAAACTTCTGGAATTTCAGTGGCAGAGAAATACCCTGTAATCTGTAATTACAGATTTGTAATCTGCCTCTGTAATCTATTTTTTCTAAATCATTTCACTAGGAAATATAGTTAGCCTCTATTTCTCCAATAAAATCAGCCTTTTATGTCACATTTTAAACTTTCTATTAAGCTATTCAACTTATTTGAATTGGAGTGTATTTTTCTTGGAAGCATGAATAATTAGAAATCTTTCTGAAAGTTAGGACTTAGGATAGAAAAGGTACTCTGAAAAATGTCAGGAATCATTTTTGTGCTGAGACTCCAACATGACACACACCCCCTTTGGCTTGGTAATCACTGAGAATAGGTGCACTGGTTCTACTGGAAATTACCTTGGGCCTACCAGTACCACTGTATTGTTGGCACATCATTTTTAATGTAAATATTTGTAAACACTTAATAAAACAAACCCAAATATCTTTATTCAGCTCTTTGGGCAGTCTAGAATATTTACAGCTGTTACTAGAACAACAGAAATTTTGAGACTTGATGTCAGGTGGATAAAAACAGGCTGTGGCTCCTTCAGTGATCTTGAACACTCAGAAAACCTTGGGAACGGTACAGGATTTCAGATTTTTTGCAATTAGGAAGCATCTGCTCTTCAGGAATTAAACTTAAGTAAGTAATTTTTCCACCTCATTCAAATAGTGTAAGGGCAACAAAGATTTGTTACCCATCCTACAAACTACAGACACAGGCATCAGAGAAAAGCAGCTGGTGTCTTCTGGACAGCCAACTGAAATTTTGCAGCAGCTCTAGATTAATTGCTCACTGCAGATATGAATTTTTAAGTATAATTTCCTAGACTTGCTATTAAAATTCACAGGATCATGCATTTTCCTTGGACTCCACTGAAACTGCTTCATCTAAAATATTTCTTAAAAAAATCACATCAGCGTCTCCATTGTAGAGTTCCGCAAAAAAATGCAAAGATAGTAATGTTAAAAATTAATTACAAATATTTAATTTAGAGAAGAACTTAAGAGGAGCAAAATATGCTTTAGTCAATAGATTCTGTTGTCCCAGTGGGTTTTCTGCAGCCCCATTGCTGGAACAGCTTCTTCCAGTGAGGAGTGAGATACTTGGGCAAACACATAGGAAGCGTGGCCTAGATTAGAAATGGATTTCTGGACAGGACTGAAGTGTGTGACCAAACATTGTGGGAACTCAGGAGCAAAAAGACCAGTAAGATGTTTCCAGTCAGGCAGGAAGTGCATCTTCAGATACACTAGGTATGGGTCAGGAGGCAGCAGCTACAGATGCTGGGACACTGGGATTGGTGCTGACAGTGGAATAGTAGCTCAGTAGACTTTCTCAGGAAAGGATAGGATGTATTTGTAGAGCTTCTAAAACAAAGATTAAAGTAATTCAATGCAAGATAGTTGAACTTCAAAGCAAGGTGCAGCAGCAGAGCAGAGTGTGTGACAGATTAAAGCTAACTGCTCAATTATATCTGAATGTCAGTGAAAATTCCTTCATGTTTAGATGGATGCTAATTTACAAAATACCTTGTGTGGTGTGGAGATGTAAAGCTTCTGGAGACAGAAGGGCATTGATGGCATAACACCCCTCCAGTTACGCTGTCTGATCCTGCGATCATCAAAACATATAGACTAGAAAAGTGTTTTCAGCAGTAGGGCTATCAATTCAATAAAGTTATTTTTTCATTGGCTATTCCTTGGGTCTAATTAAAGGTGACTATGCCTTGTTTTATAATAAATTTCTCCTCAAAAAGTTACTCGTTGTTTTTCTATTTAAAACAATCCCTATCTGTTGTTACCAAGCCTTAAAATTCCATGCATGAACAGAACGTGTAATGGATAGATTATATTCCAGCTGCCTCTTGGATTTACATCCTCCTCCGGAACATTAGACATCCACTTCACTGTAGAAACTAGCCTGACAAGGTAAGTTCTCATTTTGAATGTTATTAATACTAGTCAGTTTTTGTTCCAGACTTGATAAGATTTATTGCAAGTCTGGTTTTATTGATCCTAAAGGATCATGTTACACCAAAGTGAAACATGATCAGGGCCTTGTCTCTGTCCAGCTTCATCCTTTTGTCCATAAATACATTCACAGAGAAACAACCAGTCCAGACTTTTTCTCTTCTTAACTCTTCACCTCAATTAATATTCAAGGGAGAACAGGAGGGAGCAGAAGTCCAATCGCATGTTTTTCTAATCCTGGTTCTGAGGCTAAGTAGCTGCAACTGCTTACAGATACAATAAATTCTTTGTGCCCTGTTTTCAAAGCAGGCCTAATGCCTACCCCATAAGAGTATTGTGGGATTTGGTATTTTGCTTTCCTAATGCTTTGAACTCCCTGCATGAAGTATGATTAAGATCACAGTGCATCACCACATACCATCCTGTGTTCCCAGAGTCTTCCAATGTACAGCTGGGCAACATCTAAATACAATTTAGCAATAATAGTTGACCTCTCTAGGTTCTCTATATGGGCTTGTTGGGCTTGTAACAAAACTCTAAAAACTTCCCTCCAGAAAAATCTACTGGCTTTTTTTTCCTTCCTTTTGGCATTTTTGGCGGGCGGGGGGAAGTTGATGTGTTTGTTTTAATCCTTTGCCTTTGCTTGAGTTGGGAGTGAAAGCATCACTGGTTTGCACTGCATGTTTAGGAAGGGTAAATCTGAAAAATTCCTTGTGGCTCAACTTCTGGTATGTTGTACAACATTCTGTAAAGTATTAGAACTGTATTTAAAACAGATGGAAAGTAACAAATAGATGCCAGCTTATTATTTAAATGCTAGCTGCGAACTGTGTTTTTGGAAACAACTTTTGGTCTCTCTTGAGCTTACTGAGGGTGTTTTAAAGAGCTGTTTAATAGAGCAAGAAGTACTGAATAGTTCCAGAATAGCAAAGACAACAAAATGACAGCAATGCAGAACAGCTTCAAATCAACCCTGTACTAATTTATTTTCTGAACTGGATAACTCAGATCATTCCTGTGCCAGTAAAAGGCAAATAAACAGTTATTTTTTAGGGTACAAGATCAACAAGTACAGACTTTGGACTACTTTTAAAACACAAGGCTCAATAAGGAGCCTTCTGTATATATCAGAATAAGCAGCATGAAAAAATATTCTATTCCTCTCTGCAAAAGCACAGGGTAAAACACACACACAGAAAGATCAGGTCAGCGCCGAAATAAAATACTCCATTTCAGATGTAAAAGCTGACTTTTTAATAGGCTGGAGAAAACATCAGTGATTACCTAGATTTCAGTCCAAACTCCATCTCAACAGCCAAGAACAAACTGTTGCTGAGGAAACTGCAGCATGCAACAGCTCACTGAGAGCTGTGCCCACAGTGAAGTTCCAGAGAGAAAGGGGGAGAGGCACAGATAACTAAAGAGAAGGCATGATTTATGGAAAACGAATACAAACTTCCTCAGGAATGAATACCTGGAATACCAGCAGCAAATATAAATGGGGGGAACAGAACTGGCACATCTAGAACACAGTGGGGCACAGAGACCTGAAAATTGCTGCTTTGGAGGCAAAGCGCCTGCTAATACTTTCATAACACTTCAAAGAATGACGCCTTAAATAGAAAAGCCATTCTCACCAAACAAGAAGCCATCCACTGCCTGTGGATGGATGCCTCTGTACAGACTGAGAACTGTACTTGCACTGACCATCACAAGAAAGACTCACCATTCATTTTGCCACAGTTTCTACCCTGATTACAAATAGCAAGAGCCAGCCTCAAGAATAAATGCACACCCACTGCAAATAAACACATCTAAATGCTTCTTCTGACAAAAATGACCAATGCCTAAATGGCCCACAGTAGCCCAAACTCCACAGACAGTACTAAACTACAAGTTTTGTGAAACATACTACTGAAATTCTGTACAGATAGCATCAGATTTAGGTGATTAAAAGATAATCTAGATACAGGTAGTTGCCAATTCCACCTTGCCAATTTGCAGCATTATTCTGGGGAGGACCAGAAAACCAGGAAGATGTTCTGTGCAAATCAACAAGGTCAAACAATGTCCATTCTTCATTTTCCTTAAAACTTGTAGTACTTTGAGGATATAAAGGAAGAGTTAATAATGCATTGTATAGGACTGTATTCTTATTTGCATTCTGGTTTGTGGCATAAGCAGATTCTCTCCATTCTTGGAGATTAAAATTTTTTCTTAAGCTCCTATAAGATTGAACTAACTACTGTAACAGGACTGCATGAAACACCTCAGATAACCATTACTGTGGGATTCATAGTGAAACTTTGAGAACTCAGAACACAAAGTAGAAAACAGCTAATGAATGGCTCTGCTTGCCCTACAAATCTAGTTTACCAGGAAGTCCAGCCATGACATGGTTCAATTTTGAAGACTACGACCATAATTTTATAAAAGACACAAGTACACACAGCATGTACATACCCTTTGCCCCAGATCTGGATCATGTCAGAGCTTGTCCAGGCACTATCACTCCCTTGCAATTCCTCTGCCGCAGGTCAAACCAGAACTCAAAAAAAAATCCCTGCCTTGCATTGTAACATTGTAGGCTGGAGAAGGGCAATGCCACTCAGTTCTGTGCTAACACAATTCCTTCCATCTTCCCTCTCAAAACAGGGACACAGCATTCAAACATAGGCAGAAGAATGCAGCACAGTTATGCTTGTCCAGTAATGGAAATATTTTGCTAAACCTGCCACTCTGCCTCCCTGTACAGTTGCTTTCTTTGCCTGCATCTAAAACTGGCTGTGCAAAAGATGGAAAAGTATAAATTGAGGCAGAAATCACCTTCAGACTGAGTACTCAACAGTATGAACACTGTAATATGCCCTATATAGTCACACAAGAGTTACTCAAATCATAACTCTATATGAGCCACACAACAAACACAGACATATGTGACAATGCTTCCCCAAATAAAAAGCCCAAACACAATAAAAAAGTGCCTTGTATCATAATTTTCAGAGGAGACTCTCAAAACACTACACACAGTAAGATCCTGAATCTAAAGAAAAGACAGACAGGGATGATACCATGCATTTTACAGACCGGAAAATAAAGAAGAGAGCCTGGGAGATTTTGTAAGCATCAAAGGGCATCAGTATCTAAGAGGTCTTTATAAACAGCAATAAAAAGGCAGCAAATTTGAAGAACTGAAGAACAGTTTCAGGGAAAAATATCTGCAGGTTTTTACAAAATGCCCACTGGTCTACAGTACATGATTTTTATAAAGTACAAAGCATATGTTTGCCATTACCTTCTCTTTTCTAGGAAGAAAATAGGAAACTACATAAGTGTTTGTTAGAAAGTGAAAAAAATATGATGGAGGAAGTGTTTTAGCAGATGGCTTTAAAATTCAAATCTTCAGAGCAAAAAGTTCAGAGCCAGACTGCCTTAAATTGTTCAGACTGTTGTCTAACAGCATCATATTTGGGACTATGTGGTTGTGCAGGAAAGGAGAACAACACATTCATCTACCAAAAAGGCCAGGCAGAACATAGTATACTCTTATTTAAATCTTCAAAAAGAACTTTTCAAATATTATTTTAACATGACAAGAAGAATGGTGACTCTGACTAAAAAATTACTTCCACACTTTTTTCATTTGGTTTATTCACCACTCAAAGATAATGATAGCTTACCTGGAACTTTTGTAGCTGAGTCCTCCGAAATAATTCTCTATTCAAGGTCATATGACAATTCTCAGTGTCAAACAGCCTTATAAAAGAAACTTCAGACTGGCAAAAAAACAAGCAGCTTTATACGTACACTGTTACAGCTTACATCAGTGTTTCAAAAATATAGAGTGGATTTTGGTTCACCTTTTTTGTTCATTATTATTGCAACTGAATGAACATGGAGAAGTAATTCATATAACCAAATGGGTAATAAAATGTGTAAATATCATGTAAATATCTTATAGATACATTGAAATTATGGTAGTACAGGCCTATCTTAACACTTTCAGCTGACCAAGGAAAACAGTAGATATGGGACTGAACAGAGAGGAAGCAATACTGAGGCCATCAATGGGCCAACAAATCATCCTTAATAGGCAAAATGTAAGAATATGTGTTTTACAGTATATCAAAGCAAATCTAACATGTCTAGGACATTGAACATGCACCATAAGGTCTGGCACACAGGGTATTTATTTGTAAGTTAGCAGCTAAGACATCCTGCATATCCCAATTCTTCTCTTTTCCTTGAAGTTAAGAGGTTTCAAGTCAGAAAAAAAAGCCATGTTGGGGAAGATTCAGATAAATCGCATCCTTGAGGAAATTTTGCACATCTCTACTTCCAACTGTATTTTATGTGCCTAAGACTGGACACTGGAGATACTGGAACAAGCTGACACTCAAAATTAGAAAGCTTTTCTAATTTTCACAAGTATTTCTGTGTTGTTAGATCAAACCAAGTTTAAGTTAAACACTGCCAGGAAAACCATTGATCAGGAAATAGAAATAAATGCTCCAAGAACTATGGTTCGTCTTCCTTTCCTTCTCCTAGCTGAACATCACGGTTTTGCACACACACATCCCTGCAACTGTCTTTTGGGCCCTTATGGACCTTGTTTCCAATCAATCATTCTTTTGACTTCACCTGTTTTCAGAAAAATTATTGAAACAAAGACAAAACACTTTAGAACACACAACCAGGATTGGAAGAATTCTTTTAATTACAATTGAGAAGTCAGTAAAGCATTTGCAGATCTCTCTAAACCAGACAAAGCCTACCTCCCTTCAGAAAAATAAAGACAGTCTTTCTGTTTTGAAAGAGAAAGTTGTGAAGTTCACTAAAAGCAGCAGAAGACTGTAAGGGAAGTGTCTAATAAACTTTTCTAAAATTTCTTCTCAGTTCATTGGAGATAGTACAAAATGGTGGGCCCAGAAAAAGTTAATGCAGCATTCACACATATTTCTAGAAAACAAAACATCAGAAAGTAGAAAGAAAAGAACCAAAGAACAATCTGAACAAGTATTCCTACTCAAGGCAGCACTTAAGCATGTACTCAATTTAAAGTATATACTTAAAACACTAATTAAAATATGTTTAAGTGCTTTCTTGAGTTGATATCAAAGAATTCAATCAGACATTGATGTAAAAATTTGGCAGCAATTGTAGCATTTTATTTAATATTGGAATGCAAGAAAGTTATTCAAAGACAAATTGCTGTATGAGGCAGAGGCTGTGTGTTCTTGCAAGTTCTTGCAGCCAGCCTGGCTACTACACTCTGGAACTGCATTCACAAGAATTAGTACTTCAAAGGAAAAGAGCATTATAGCAGAACTGGAAGATGGACAGAGATCACAGAAACAAGGCATTTTCAAGAAAGTTTTACCAAATAAATACTTGAAATATTCACTTTTAAAAAAATACATATACATTTACCACACCACTATTAAGAGCTTAAAGAAAATGGTGTCAAATTAGAGGATGTAGCAACAGAACAGGATTTAGCCAAACTATATATGCTAAAAAAAAAGAAGCTATGGAACAAAAAATCAGTATCTGACCACAGAGGAGGAACTAGGTTTCAAGTAGATCACAGTAATATTATACTGAAAGAATAGCAGAGAATGTTCTATATTTTTGAATCTTCCTTAAGACAAACCCAAGCCACAAAAATATAACGAGGATACACACAGAGTTACAGTTCTCTTCCATACTTCAGGAGAAGGACAATGAGCATAAAAGTTGATACTAACAATGCCAATACTGGTATTAACAATTAAGACAACAAAGTCCATTAAGATTATTGCTTTTAATTGCTTTGTTTACAAACCATAATCAATGGTCATCATCTCTGAGAATTTCAGAGATACCTGGATAATGTAAGTTTTTGATACCTCTATTTGGAGGTTTTGTCCTCTGTGTGTAGGTCATTTTCAGCCATTGAAGATATTATCAAGTGCAATCTGAATAGAATTTTCTTTTCATAAAATCATTTTAGACATGTTTTTAAAATAAGAAAACATGCTATTGGCACAACTACCGCTCCTGTGTTCCCTTGGGGACATCTTTATTGGTACCCATTACGGAAAAAAAAACAAAACCCCAACTCTAACCACTATGACTTCTAGTATCTTTTCTACACAGAATAATCACTATATGAGACTGTATTTTCATATGTTTACATATGTTTTAAATGGAGTAAGATGAGACTGAAATGAGAAGCTACTCTGGCCTCTCCTGTATCTCATTTCCATCCCTGAACTGCTGCCCATTCCATGCAGGAAGATGTTTCTGTGGACTTACACTGAACATGTCTAAACTTATGCAGTTGCCCAGCCTGGATGGAGGGAGAAGGGGATGACTCCTTTCAGCTGCCATGCTGTGATACTGTGTGCATAGAGTGTTCGTAGAATTACAGGGTAAGAGTCTGCCCTAATGCAGAGGTCATAGCAGGGCCAGAAATAAGAGAGTAATTTCCCACCACCACTATGATTTCAGACCTTCAAAGGAGAACAAAAATCGTAATTGCCCTTATGTTAGGCTCTTTTCCATTGCTACAATGTGGGAAAATACCATTTCATTACATCCTTGTTTCTGGTCCTGGTAGTTCTCAAAAGTTTAGACCAGCCAGCTATGACTGAAGAACTGGCTATAGCCCAATGTATACCTCAAACTATCATCCTGTTTGAGAAAGGTGAAGGAAGCCGTTACCTAATAGGCTGTCTATTTGTCCTATTTATTTTAAATGGTATTGTCTGGAGGTGCTCAGAATTTTGAACACTATAACTTTTTCCCAGGGAGATGCAGATGAGAAAGCCAAGGAGCTGTTAAACAGACCATGAGATACTAAATGCAATTCACAGCTGCACCCTCCTCATTCTCCAGCCACCAGATACATCTTTCACACAGTCTTTAGGCTTTGATTGTTGAACAACGCTGGTCAAGACTTACTAGTAATTTACCAGGGAGCTTATTTTTTTAAAGATGACAGCAAAACTGCCCACCAGAGCAATGCATTTCATGGTAATATGTTTACATAGATGCTTTTCTCTAAAAGGAAAGGATTACATCTACGTAATATTTACACAGATCCACTTCTGCTGAAAATAGCATTTGCTACAATTCAGCTGGTGATTAACACATTGCCTGTTCTGCAACAGCAAGGCACCACTTACAATCTCTTCAGAAACTTTCTGTTTAATAAGCATTTAACTATTCTATAGAAATAAAAAGCAAACAATCAGATTAAAAACTGAAGAAAATCTTGTAGCACACAATTCCATGTGTTTGGGAATTGCCTGTTACATTCTGTTAAGACAGCTATTTAGAATAGCAATTGGTCACATCTCACATAGAGGCAGTCGCTTTTTTCTCTAAGTTCATTGAAAGAAAGTTGAGCACGCCAAGAAATCAACTTCTAGTGAAGTTATTCTGCCACCTGCTGTTGCACTTATGGACATACTAGATATTTAAATCTGAATATTTTCAGTTAAAAAAAAAACTAATAAAAAAGGGAGAAAAACTGATTATTAATTATGAACCATTAATATATTAGACTCTTTTCCTCTTTTTGATTTCTCCAGCAGGTGACCCAAAATACGCTTATCACCAAGACAGAGGGGGTCAGGGGTTAGGAGGAGAACCTTGTTCAAGGGAAAAGCCCATGGCTTTAAAAAAAAAAAAAAAAAAAAAAAAAAGAGTGAGAGAGAGAGAAAACCATAAGGAAGGAAATAATTATTAAACCACATAAAACAAAGTTTTTTCACAAGTGTCATAAAATTCACATAGGAATAATTGTCTAAAAGCCTTCTATTCTGAAACACTGCTGGATTACCGTATCAAATCAAAGAACAGGTTAAATGAAATACTGAAATTCACCAGTTTACACTCACTGTCTGAGTGGGGGAGAAACTAGAGCAAGTGGTATTGAAAAGGTAACTCCTCTTACACCTTCAGTTCTATCAGTAATACAGCTGATAGTTTAGCAAACTTGACAAAGTCCTGTTCCAAAAAACAAGAGCCAAGAAGGTGGCCATCCCAGCCGGCAGCACCCACCACTTACTTTTGGGATATCAACAAATAGCACCCCCTCATGTCTGGCCAGGCACAACACCTTTCCACAGAACTAGAGTGGCTACATCATATGCTGTCCTTATGTTGCCTATTGCTTTGCACATGCTTAAATTCTTCTCCACAGTGCAGGCAGGTACAGGAAGAGTTTGGAGGAAGGATAGGAAAAAGATGGGACATCCAAAAGAACTGCAGAGGGAAGTCAGGGAAAGCAAAGTTACTTGCTGAAAGATGATCCACTCTCTTGAAAAATGCCTTGGGATATTTAATTATTGTAATTAATGAAAGATAAAACTCTAGATGTAACCTAAACTGCAGGACAAAAAAAAAAAAAAATCCCTGACCAGAGAAGGAAGTTCTGACTCAACAAAACAAATATCCATGCAACACATGGATATACATTCTGTCCTACAAAGGGTTACGACAAGAGAGTTGCCTCCATTCCAAACAGATTGGACTAAACTTGCTTAGCTCATGAGACTGGAGAAGGATCACAAGACAGCAGGTTAACCACTCTTTGTATTAAACATACCTACTTGGTCTACTCTTCATTTGGAGCACTACTAAAAGCTTGCTCTGCTTTGGCAGATGCCCACTGCCATTTACAATGGATATTCAGCTGTTCCTTCAGGCTCTTCATCCCTTTGATATCCTATTGCCTGTTACACATTAGACAGGAGTACAATCCCTGTTTGCAAGCAGTACCTGCATGGCAACCTCACACTCTTTCAAATGAAGCCTCCCAGCAATTTTTGGTTTGCCCCTTGGTCAAGTAGAGGAATTAGTTCTCCAGACAACAGCTCTGCATTCCACCACTGGTTCTTCTCAGGGAAGTGCTCCAGCAGCCTCTGAGTGAAAGAGCATCTCACCTGCTGCAGGGAACCCCACAGAGCTGTGCTCTCTCCGCTGTGGTGGGAAAGGGGGTAAGGACTTGTTGGCCAAGTTAAATGAGCTCAGCAGTGGTTTTGTCTCTTGCTTACCTGATTTCTAGTAGATTTGTCTCATTGCTCAGCCCAGTGAGCAGAGTTGCAACATTAATTACTGCTTTTCATTTCCAAGTTAAATTCTGCTTCCAATTTGCATATCATGGGAAGGAGACTTTAACCAGATCTTGAGGTATTTATACAAACCCATCCACTTTCACCTCTCTATGTGTCAAATAATTTATATATGCTAGGTATTATTAGCTCTACCTTTTGAAGCAGAATGGCGAAAGAGACTGAGATAAGCAACAAAAACCTGTAGCAGATCTAGTTCCTAACACAGATCTTGGCCTTTCTGTTGTAATGAACACTAAATAAACCTGCAAAATAGCACATTCATGCATAAAAGTCAAGTTTTTTAATATAGTGTTTTTACTAGCTCTGGTTTCAGAGTTCTGTTTTCTGTACTGAAATGGAAGGTCATCCTGTACAAACTTAACTCAGTATTTTTTTCTGCTCCTGAATTTTGCTATCTTTTGCTTCATGTGTATATGCAGTTGTTACATTAAGGATTTATGCAGATGTTTTACCTTTTACAGTAAGCTAATTCCCTTGTTTGTGCCATAGATGGAAGCCAACTAGAATTTCTTCCAGCCATTGCATTCTAACACGATGAATTCCATTTTTCCCCCATAAGGTATTTTCCCATAGGAATTTCCATAAGGAATGCTATTCCTTGCAGTACTCTTTTCATATCATTCTTGTCCCTTTCAACCAGGTAGATAATGAAGTACTTTTCCCCTGAAGCCAGATATCTATTGATGAAACAAGGTGTACTACCAAGGCCACACCCTATGATTTGATTAATTTGTTCTCTGACCTCTTTTTAATCACACTTGGGACTTCAGTTTTCTAAGGAAACACACCTGGACAGTGAACAAAAAGAGGTCAAGCAGATGACATCTTGAGCTGTATCGTGGCTGAACTGCACAACCCCCCTACAGTGATTTAAAATGTTTATTTTCATTTGATATTGCAGAAGCTACACATGACAGACTCTTTGCTCAATCAGAGCAAAGGCATTTTTGACACAGCCCTAATTCAACTGCATGTTAATAAATGACCACCAGAAGAAAGACAAAAGAAAATCCAATCCAACTGTCCATTACTGAGTCAAATAAAATAATCCGTAACACAGCTGCAGCAGGAAGAAAATCATGATTCTCTCATCTTCCCTTTGATTTAGCTTAGTCCAGAATAAATGCTTCTCTTAAGATCTCTTATCCATTAGTTTGTTAATTCTTTTATATATACACTAAGAGATCCTAATGAAGATGGAGCAGCAGAAGTGCTGTTGTCCAGTGCATTAAAAACTATCCAAAGACCATATAGAATCTACTGAATGATTTCTCATACACCGAAAAATTGCATTATGCTGTATCAACTACCATACACTGTCATGAATTTATTTATACTGCTGCTGAACTTGTTGCATTGCTGTGACTAAGAATGAGTCATTAAACTGCAATACAGTGTAATACATATGAAAGGAAAAGCAAAACTTCTTCCATCAAGTCAAATCTGAAGATTGTTTTAGACAAGAGGGATGCTCTTTCAGGATTTATTTGGAACACCCAGGTCTCTGTGCAAAGAACACCGGGTACTTTGGTGAGCACAAGATGTTGAAACCATGGGTTTGCATCTCACTGATCACACACCCTTTCCTGCAGTAATCTTTTACTCCAGGACACGGGCTCAGACCTGACTCAGAGCAAAGAACACCTCTAACCAAAAACTGCCAGCAACAGCCCCTGCGTACAGGCTTGTTACCCACATCCCCACCCTTCACAGGGCAGCGGTGGCCCATCCATTTACCGCCCAGAGTCAGCCTTGCTTCATCTGCAAATTGTGACAGAAATCACAGCCTAAGGTGTAGCTACATAACCTGCACATTATGCACCTTTCATTAAAGAAAGTGTAAATGCAGCAATCTATTAATAAACACTTCTTGCAGGGCCTGAAAAATGTGAGAACAAACAAACATTTCATAACATATATAAAAAGGCTTTCCAGTTAACATCCTGTTCTGAATATGTGGCTGACCCACAGTAGCCCCTGGCAACAGTCTGCCAACATCTCAGGCCAGCATGCTTAGATACTTCTGCCAGTGCTTCCGTTCCTCTACACATCACAACAAGCCAGCTTATCCAGCTTACCTGATACATAGTGCAATGCAGCCAGGACCTCAAGCTATTTCCTTCAGATTGAATATGTCAAGACATGAAAATGATTAACCAAAATGAAGAAGTTTAAAAGCTGCAAGAAAATTGCCGTGAAGTAAAGTCTCTGTAAAGCAAGGATTGCACCATTTGTAAAGCTGGGGCTTTCCACAGACTGATAATACTGGGATGCTTTGCTATTTCTCTCTCAACATTGTGGTAAGAACAGCAGACAGACAGACAATGGCTATTTATCTCTGATGCTACATTCAGCCCGAGAGATCTACAGGGCACAGCGATGTGACCTTTTGTAGGCAAATACAATCCTGCTGTGCCCTGTGGTCCAAGCAGAATGGAAAACATGTCAGTGCAATGCCAAGACCAAGCTAACACACAGCACATCTTGCCAGACTTTAAAGCAAACCCAAATCTACCTGCATACCGACATGGTATGGAGGAAAACAGGAGGTAAATGCTGTACATGAGACACATTTATGTTTTGCTGCAATAAAGAGGTACCTTGCATCAGACTCTAAAGAGACTGATGCAGACTTTTTAGTCCAGCTAAAAATAAAATATAAGCAGCTATACAGGAAGGTGCTGGTACCTGACTCCTGTGCCTATTGGAGCCTTAAGGTAATCCAAGCACGGACTTTGCCGGTATTAAAAAAAAAAAAAGGATGCTAGTCATCATTCTAGTGCTCATCCATGCAAATCACATGGCAGTATTCTAAGCATGAATGCTCTAAGAGAGATGTGGCGCTCAAATGATGATAGATTTTACACTTGGTTTCTGTGTCTTAAACTGCAGAGGTGCTACAGAGCATTGTATTTTTTAAAGGGAAGAGAAAGAGACATAGGTGACAGTTTTGAGGGCTGGCACCCAGCTACTCTTCTGTGAAAACACGTATGAAACAAAGCATCATACTTAGGCACAAGTAAATAAAACTCAAAAGAATTTGCTACCCCTCAAAAAAACATTCTCTTTGCTATAGTAATAAGCTTGCAGTGCTCAGAACTCTTACTTAAAATTCCCCTCATTCTATCTTTTGCATATTTATCTGTTTTTAAATAAACATATTAAAGTTTAAAACCATTTTTATATGTATAAACACATATATAATTTATATATGGAATTTCTTCTACTTTTAGACAAAACATATTGTTTCCAAATGCTGTCATTGTTATAGTCTTAGACAACAAGAGCCTCACCAGAGAGATTAATTACAGCAGAGACAGGACAAAGTAATTTTTTTCCATGCTACCTTATCACAGAGCTGCTAAACTACCACTGGCCAAATTCCTCCTCTGTAAACATTAAATCCTCAACTGCTGAATAAATGATGGTGCTTGTAACTTTTGCCAAAGATGTGCAACAAATTTCACACACATGACAGAACAACTAGATGACTCTAATTTCTGGGCACCTATCACCTGGCAATAACCAGAGGAGTAGAGTTTGTTATGTTTTGGCTGAGTGAACAGTCACTGATAAGACTCCTAATTTAAGCTTGGGAAAATGAAATGTTTTTCTTGCCCACTCTTTGTTTCCTCCTTCTCTCCTTCCAATTAGCTAGTGTTACAGTAGTCCTGTTTACTTAGCAAATCTCCTTACAATTATATTTGAAATTACCAGGGATCATCACCTTAACAAAATCCAAAATAGTAACTCCTCCTATTCAGGATCATCCTTCACAGCCTCACCGAAGGTGGAGAAACTCAGATTCAAAAGTAGATTAGGAATATCAGTATATGTTTTGGAGTATGGAACCTACTACCCGTAACACTGGACACTGTGATCACTCCAAAGAAAGGGATACTCAGTGACTTTTCAAAGTCACCTACTAACAGGAAAAAATGAGTGGTGATCGTTTTAATTAAACTGGGCCTTAAATCTTTCTCTGTAACAGCTGACCCTGGTGAAAGAGTCTGATTAGAGACCTCAAGAAAGGCTGAATTTATAATGTGGGAGCTCCTGGCAGTTTCCATCACCTCAAATTACACAGTGATTTTGAGCAGTGCAGAGGACCTAGAAGGAGGAATTCTGCCCTGATTTATTTACTCTGACTTCCCTCACAAGCTCCTGACACAGAATCAAGAGTGAGAAAATTCTCTTCTTCCAAGATGATCTTAAATTCAGCGAAGCACAATCCCATCTCCTCTTCTTGTTAATGCTTGCATCCAAGCACACATGTACATGACTTATATCCTGTAGTTGGGAGAGCAGGGTGATGAGAGTCCCTGTAGTCCCTTTCAAATTTTTCTCTACGAACAGACACAAGACACATGGGAGAAGCTGAAAGGTGTCCTGCGTATCTTGCAACTTCTGTTTAGTTTCATGTAATCCTTCCAGACTCAAATGAAAGCCAGATTTAGATCATGTTAGATGATATTAGCACAGGCAACACTTACAAGAAGCAGCAGCTAGCCAACAGTCTGATGTCACCTTTTTACCAGGGGTTCCTTCCCCCAAAGCAAAGTAGAGGATTGCTTCCAAGCTGGGCTGGATTCAACACCAATTATGAGTTCATTAACTGCAACAGTACTCTCAACTAATTAAAGGCAACTTCTACTGTAACTATTCCTATCAGGCAAAGATATTTCAAATTTTATCTGTATTTTAAACAGCTCCAGAGGATATCACTCAAGTTCCTTCTATGTAGAAGTGATGATGAGACTAGTACAGCAACTATAATTATCAAATTATATATTATTTTTGTAAGGCAAGTTAGACCAGCAAAAACTCACCCTGTGAACGTGCCACACACTCCACCTCCACTTTTGGGGAGCATTTCAGAGCTTTGCTTTCAAGTTCATAACACTCCACATTATCACTAGGACACAGACATCTCCAGTGTTAGAAATTGTGAAGCTGCCACACAGGTAAGCAAAAAGGACATTCTGTTCTTTACAGAAGACATCCAGACAAAAATCTCAGGTCAGTGTGAGCTTATCACAAGCACTGCTCTTTCCTTCCATTTTTCCAACAAATTAAAATACTTCATTTACAACAGTTAAGACAACTGTAATATCACAAGAAATGATTCTTTGAAATAATTTCAAAATTTCCCTTATTTTCATCTATTTTTGGCAAGCATCAGGAGATCAGAAAGACAGAATCAACTCTCCCTCAAGAAATGTGAACTGCAAAAATCAAGGTGACTGAAATGTGTAAGGTTTAAAATGCACCAGGTTTGTGTTGACTGCTTCTCTGTAGTTTCTAGATGCAAAGCAAAAATATTAAGGTCTTGCCAGAGAGCATGATTTAGAGACCTAAAGCATGGACTTTAACTGTATGTTAAGAGTGACTGAATTCAAAATGTGAGTCTTCCTGGATCAGCATTATCATCTACTGAAATGATCTTATCCAGCAAGATTTCAGCTCTACTTTAGGCATTTTGTTCATCTTGGACAGAAGTTGTACTTCAATGAATTTGTACATATTTGTAGTCAATTCACACTCATGTATTATCACTAACAAAGTGACATATCTGTGACAAACTCTCAAAATGCACTCAAACCCTCTTTTTTTCAATAGATGTTTTTATACAGCAACAGAAATATGTCCTTCACTGGAGGCCTGAAAAGGTTTTTTGGGGGGATTTTTATTTGCTAGAACTCATTCTGGGACAACATTATAATGTAACATTATAATGCAGTGTTCCTTTAGGAAAGAGATGATTAACCTAGACTAACACCATATTTATGCAAACTCAGATAAAGACAAAATCACATACCTCAGAATATAAACAGTTGCCACAGTTGTCATGGGAGTATTTGTCTACTCACCCCTTGACTGCAAGGACATGGTGAGTAAGGCAAGAGAGGAGGTGGTGCCTTATTCTGAGCTAAAAAGAATAAATAAGACAGACAGATCTGCTGTATTAAATCTTATGTTCCTTAGTCTTTGCCATCTGGCAAGTGATCCACGGCTCATGTGAAACGAGTGGGTGGTCATGGTCTGGTTTGCACTAGACATTTCTTGGGATCACAGAAAAAGAAAACAAAACACTGCAGTTGGCACCAAGCACTGCTCTTGTTAGCGGCTTTCAGCAGGCGAAGGACCAAACAAAACTGAAGACTAAGCCTCGCCCTCCTACAGAACTGGTCACAACTTCAAAAGTTGATAAAAGCAAGTTTGTATAAGGGAGAGGGAATGTTTGCAATGCCTCTGGGCCTGTCATTCTGTTACAGGTAAAGAAAGCAGAGATTTCAGCCCTTGGGACCATCAGTGACTTTACCATCCCCACTGATAATTCACCCTCCCGTGAGTATCAGCTCTGGAGCCTCAAAGGGCACAAGAAATTTACAGCACTGATTTCTTTTTCTGGGTAGATCTGATCCTAAAATCTTAAGCTGACATTATATAAAGTTATTAGCCAAAACCAAAATTCATCTTAGCATAACAGCTCAATAGAGAGGTGAGTGAACAACTACATGCAGGACCCAAGCTAGGACACTGCTGCCAGCCTTAAATAAGTTCTAGTAAGAGCTGTGAAAAGTGAAAGGGTTTTTTTTATAAAACTTTATTAATAGATGAACAACAATGCTTAAAGGCAGGTTTTCTACATTGAGGAATAATGTTTCAAAGATTATCCTGCTGAAAAAGAGCCAAACACTACAGCATACACATTGTTTTAAGTTTGATACATGCAAACTTTTCAAGTACAAACACCTTTAAAGGAAGCCACAAGGTGAAGGCAGACTTGCTTTTCCCTAACAACCCAGAATCATAGAATATCCTGAGATGGAAGAAACTCACAAGGATCATCAAAGCCCAATTCTTGGAACTACACAGGACACCCCAACAATCACACCCTGTGCCCAAGAGCATTGTCCAAACACTTCTTGAACTCTGTCTGGGTTGGTACTGCAACCATTTCCCTGGGGAGCCTGTTCCAGTGCCCAGCCACCCTCTGGGGGGAAGAATCTTTTCCTAAACCTCTCCTGACACAGCTTCAGGCCATTCCCTCAGGTCCTGTCACTGCTCACCAGAAAGGAGAGATCAGCACCTGTCCTGATGCTTTTCCTCATGCGGATGCTGAAGACCATAAGGAGGTCTCCCTTCAGTCTCCTGCAGGCTGAACAGACCAAGTGACCTCAGGCACTCCTCAGGTGGCTTCCCCTCCAGACCCTTCCCCATCCTCGTGGCCCTCCTTTGGACACTCTCTAATAGCTTAAAACCTTTTTTATATTGTGATGCCCAAAACTGCACACAGGACTTGAGCTGAGGCCACCCCAGTGCAGAGCAGAGCAGGACAATCTCCTCCCTTCCCCAGCTGGTGATGCTGTGCCTGATGCACCCCAGGACAGGCTTGGCCCTCCTGGCTGCCAGGGCACTGCTGACTCATTTTAATTTATCACCAACCAGGAGCCTCCACGTACATTTTCATGGCGCTACCGTATATTCCTTTTATTTCAAGGAACACTCATTTAGCATAGAGTCATACCATGAAATGGCACCAATAGATATTTTTAATTCAATATACCAACTCACTGAGCAATTTTAAATCATATTTCAGCTCTGGCTGAACACCAAAAGCAAACCTAACTCCTGTTTGCACAAATAGCATCACAGCAATTTCACAAAGGCAAGCTGGATAGCATTGTGTTTCCCATTTCAGGGAATGCATATTAAAATAACATTTATTTAGTTAGTTTTAAGAACTTGCTATATATCTTAAAATTTTGCAATAAAGAATTTAAACAATTATGAGTTCTCAGTGGCTTTCCTTTCACAAACCAAAACTTACACAGGAACATTAAGTATCCAGACAAAAATACTAATCTAACTAAATCTATATGAGATTAATAAATGAAAGAGAACTCATCAGAATCAGTCTGTTAAGGTCACATGTTTCAAAAGCAGCAGTTTTTCCTTTGAACCTATTAATTCCAAAGGAGAGGTGAAAAATATGTTGCTAATGTTCTGAGAGATAATATATTTGCCTGATTTCAATAAAGAAAAAACAGCATTCACATCTGCACTGGGGTTTTTTCCTGCTTGCAAAAATAGTTTCTAGTTTCTCCAAATCTTACCGGGCAAGATTGGAAGATTTAACAACTGATCAGTCAGCTATGAGCCTAAACATTTTAAAAATCAACTTATACAGGAATACTACACAACTCAGTTTGTTATGACACATACAGCTTTTCTGAACTCATCAGACTTAGCTGCAATACAATTTTTAACCAGTGGACAAAGCAACATAGATATCATAAAACTTGGCAGGGTTCTGAAGAACAGGGGGAAAAAACCCCTCCCAGAACAACCCAGAAAACCCATTAAAAACAAAACCCCAGCAAGACTAAACTGTTGAATCTTTGCCAACACACACATCCAGCAGTGCTCTGTGAAAGAAGGGTAGAGGAAGGTCACTGAACTGTTCTCTGCTGTCTGCCCTGTTCTGTGGGGCTTGTATATCCCTTAAAGCATATGTGCATAAATTAAAGATGGGGATTTCTTGATTTTAACAAACCACACATGTTATCTGTGGTTGTTACAAACAGGGAAAGTCCAGGGTAATCATTGTCACCAGCTGGAAAGAGAGAGCGCTTTCAAAGACTATTGTAGCATCTGAAGTTGCTCAAGTAGTAGTTAAGGGAACTGCTTTGGATTAAAACACACAGCATGCCAAGAGCTGTTATACTGATATCTTAATTTCTAAAAGTCTTTCATTCTAAAAAAGAAAACTATACAACCTAGTTCCATAGCCTTCCTGTAGGCTGGATTTCTACTGCTTCTATAACATTTTACATGAGTGTAATGTGATGCCGATGTCAAATGGAAGATCAACAGCACCATTCTCCTGAAGGCACAGAAAACATGAGCGCCTTGTGAAGAGAGAGAATGGCACTGATTTTTCCAGCAAAGCTGTTCAATTAAAGACACTATGGAATTACAACTTAAAATAAATAGATATTTTGTATTTTTTAACACCTGGATGTTATGACTCTTGAGCATAAACATAAGTTCTGTAATGTCACTGAAGTATAGCAACACCTGAGGTCAGAAGAAAGCTGCTTTTCAAGAGCATGCATGTTTCCCAAATGCTTATCACAAAACACCAAAAGCTGCATCTTTTACAGCAAGGACAATATAAGTAAAGAAAATTCAGCAACTTTAACAACAATCTGTGTAAAAAAACCCTACAATAAATACTTTAACCACAGCAACTAGTCTGGGCCTTGGCTTCACCCTTCTTCATAAAAACTGACTTTAAGCCATGTAGCACTCTCTAAAACTCTATTCCAAGATCTATTGTTGCACCATACTTTCCTACCAAGTATTTCTGTGGAGACTGCTCTTCCAAACAGGGTCCCAGCCCCATTCACTCTCTTTTGATTATCTGGCAAATTCATGACCTGATACTCAGCAACACCAGCACTTCAGAATGAGTGTAACACAAAGGAAGCTGTCTTCAGAGAGCACAACCAGCCCTTGGGTATTCTGAAAAGGATAGTGAGAACTTGCGAAGAAAAAGTTCTGAAAGAAAGAAAAAAGTTTTAATGACAGAAGAGATTGATGAAATCAATTTAAAGAAGTAACTGCAGAGCTTCTTTAAATAACAAAGCCTAGGAGGAGGGACAATAGATAGTAAGAGTGTAAAAACCAAAATTATCAACAGAGAAATTATTTATTGTTCTACAATGAACTGCACTTTGGAGATTTATTTTATCGTTTATATTTACCTCAGAAAATACTGCCCAAAAGCAACTGAGTAAAGTTTACCAGCTGGCTTTTATGAAAAAAATAAACAACAAAATAACAAATGCCTCATGGTAACAGAGCATCAAGGTGAAGAAAAGCACTGACAAAAAATAAACAGTGGAGAGAGACCAGCAGATATTTAGGGCACTGGACAACTCATATCTACTATGGAAGGACAGAGGATTAAGTTAACCCTGCCAGAATTTGAGTCTAGAGAGTGGCTTTGAGTAATTTGAGCAGTTCTAGAGAAACAGGATTTAAAATGTAATGCATACAGTGCTATACTGGGCATGCTGACATACTCTTCTCAACAGCTTCTCAAAGCTAATCATATCACATTATATAAATGCTTGATTGGAATTTTTGAAACCAATAGGGAAAAGAAATACTTGGTATCAGTTGAAATGTTTTCCTTGTCACTTTTTAATCATTTTCTGTGAGGCACTAAAAAAAACCAACTGATGGTCGCTTCTAGATTTTAGATCTTTATATTTCGAAAAGGAAAATATTCTTACATTGAGTTCACATAAATGACATCCTTTCTTCTTGACATATTAAGACTATAGCTCAACACCGACCCTCAGGCGGGCCTATCTGTTTCCTAGGAAGTGTCTGCATTTTCCTGGTACAGCTACAGAAACTGCCATCAGAACTGCCAAATCCAGAAAAATCACAGGAAAAATTTGGAAAATATCACCTGTATAGGAATACTTCAGTTCATATCCATAGCTGTCTTGTAACACAATATATGATTAGATACAATTTTTAAATAACTGCTTGTGTAATACATAAATGTAGCAAGAACACTGTGCTAAACCAAACACTGTGCTCAAATCTAACACAAAACCAGAATGAGACAATGTGGTTTGTAGATTGTTCAGGCTGCTGCTAATCCCCTGTGGGTCTCACTCAAGTAATCACAACGCAGCAGCAGGTACCGATCCCTCTGTGCAGCCCAGAAGGCAGATGTCCATCCCAGAAGCTGATTACAAGCATCTGCCTACCTTAGTTGGATTCAAACTTACACCTCCCACTTCAAAATGAAATCTCCTAGTCAAAATATGACTTCGAGATGTAATCTGGACTCTCTATGCCATTCTGTCCATCTCTGGCCTCTACTCCTCTTGAACATACACCAGCTTATATATAGATATTAATTACAGAAATGTCCATTTGCACAGAATTCCAGTCTGAGCAGGATCTAGGACTGTTATTTCAAAACAGTACTTTAAAGGTTACAAGCAGACTCTTCACTCTTCCCTCTCGGGTCCACTTATGTCTGCAGGAGATCTTGCTCCCACCACACTGACCCTTACAGCAGCCCAATACCCAGATCTGTAGACCACCAATACCATTTGTGTTATGTTAGTGCCCATAAACTCCATTCACAAATCAAGACTGTGCTGCACATCCTACAGTGCACAACCCCAAATGAACAGACAGACAACACACCCAACACACCTGGCCTGCTTCAAAAGACCTTCAGTGAACATTGATGCAGAGAGCTCCAATGCAATTCTGCCTACTGCATGCTGTGGATAAGGAAGTAGTTTCTCTTCACAGTAGGATCAGAGCAATGGTTTATCTAATCTAGCACCCTGTCCCTGATAGTGGCAGCAGGAGAGCACATGATACTTTAGAAGGTGGCTGAGCTATTCCTCTTAACCTAGGGGTGTTGGAGGGCATCTCTAGCTATTCCCTTTAGAATCTGTTAATGGCATGTGTTTCTGAATATGCCTGACCTCACTTGCACCAACTGATTTCTGGACAGTATTTTCTTTAGGGTTTTTTTTTCCATTTTCAATAATGGACAGAAAAATACTATTTTAAAGTTTTGCTGACACTTGCTTCTGGAATCAGTATAAACACACTTTCCAGTCATCAGTAACACAAGTCTTACAAGATCTGCTACACTTACATCTACTTTTTCAAGCCATGCCCTTTATTCATCAGCCTTAGGTACACCCAAAGATATGTTAAAGAAGAACTACACAAATGCAACCCATCTTAAGTAATTACCCATCCATTCCTATGTAAAAAAATGACCACTTCCTTGTAGATAAGGACCAAAATCTGTGGAAGGTAAAGCTCAAATTCACCTCAGCTAAGTAGTTCAGTAAATCACATGGGCTTGGGATCTGTTCCTTACCAGGAAAGAGATGCAAGGGAACATTATTTCTTGGAGGAAACAGATATCAGGGGCTACTGTGTAGTCATGTGAAGGCTGAAATAAAAAAAGACGTGCCATATAGACCCAATATAACATCCTGACTCATTTGCTCTCTCCCCCTTTGGACTTGACAAACACATCAGAGCCTACAACAAAAAGGTAGTTGTTGATGTTTACACTGCTTAAAGCGTCAATAGCATTGCCCACTTTCTTAGGCTAACCCACAGTAAATACCAGTTTCATGGACAAGGAAACTGCCAGAAAATAAATAATTAAAAACAGCTAGAAGATGATTACTGCTTTGTGACTCCAACCCAGAAGTTTGAAACGAGAGCAGAATTCAATTTACTCGCTTTAATGAATTCCTTCTGCCATGCAGTTAATTTCACACATTTCCTCCTGTTCTGATTATTAAAAAGGAAAAGCAGCTAGTATAAACATCAAAGAGTGGCATTATTGCACTGTGTGACACCAGGGTGTTTTCCAAAGCTCCAGGTAAAAAAAGACCAGGGAACTTTCTGATCCCTTGGCAGGATCAGATGCAACGCACTCGCTACCTAAAAGGGATCACTTACATGTGATAAGGTTTGGGAGGCTGGGGCTCAGTGACACAGCACTATGGCAACAGCAGGAGAGAAGTACCACACACCCACACCACCCTTCACAGGAGCACAGCTCTGCTCCTGCTACAGTGAGGAAAACATCACCTCATAATATTTTTTTCTTTATTTCCTAGCCCTTTGAAACCCTACCTACACAGGCACATGTATCATAAATTCACTCAACTCAGTATTAATCCATGCTACTTCTAACAATAATGATGATTCACCTTTATTTTTGGTATAGTATAGACTGCATTGAGGGCTGCAGTCTCCCAAAAACAACAAATACCAGCAAGTTCTGCCACAAAAATAGTTATGAACTGTTCTACTATTCATTTTACTTCCTCCCAGGTCAAAATGGATAAAATGTAATCAGTAATACGAACTGGTCCTGAATTACACAAGATTGACAAAAGTAGAAACAATTCTTCTAACATTTATTCTTACATAACCCCCCAAAAAATACAATACCATACTGAGACTTAAAAGCTCAGCTATTGTCTTGAAAATGTTTTCCTAGGCCAGCACCAGAGAGAACTCCATTGGTCAACAGTTCAGACCTTGAATGCCTTTCCTTCCAGAACACTTAATTCAATGCTAGCAAGTAAAAGAAAGTAGCTTTAACTGCAGGACAAACTTCCTAGAAGATTTAATTGGATTAAATAAATTTCTACATCAAAGTTTCACTACTTGTATCTGCATGTAAATGAAGAAAAAACCCTTCTAGCTCCAGAGCTGAACAAAACCAGGGGCTCCAAAGGCCTCACTGCAAATGCCACATGTGCACACAGACCTCTGGAGCAGCCCCCTCAGGAAGCTCTCAGCCTGAGGGCCTTAAAGCACAGATACCCACGCGTTCCAGGTACCACCCTGAGCCAATCACACAATCTGCACACATACATCTGACCACCGCCATGCACCTGACCCGGGGCCACTTGAAGGCCTTTGTGGGACGGGCTCAGGCTCCCAGTTCCTCTAGCGCCAGATGCCCTCTCAGCCACACTTGCTGCAGGAGGCTGTCCCAGAAACTCAGGCTGGAGAGGAGCAGGTTAGGAATCTGCAGCTAGAAGAAAGCACCATCCATACACCTGTGGTGTGTATTTCGAAATGACGGCGTGGCCCTGTGTGCACTTGCGCTGACAGACACTGCTGATGGGGCAGTGCGTGGCTGTGCCAGCTGATGGCTGACCTCAGCAGAGGCCATTGCAGCTGCAATCTGCCTTCTGTACACGAGGTCTCGTTGTTGTACGGCTGGAAAACCCGTGATGGTGCAAGTGTGGGAAAGCACCATGCCATTGCCTTGTGTGAAAGCCAGTCCACAGCCTAAAAATAACATTATCTAGTCAACAGCACACAGCACTCATCTATTGCTCCAGTGTTCTCAGGGTTGCACAGCCAAAGGCACAGCCAAAGGCTGGAGTTACACAATCAAGATAACTTTTCTATTCCACCCTACTGTCAGATGCTTGCAACTTTTCATCTGGGAAAAAAAAAAAAGTGTTTTCTTAGCTACACCCTTGGAAGTCTAACTCTGCACTTAACAAGAGAAACTAAACAAGGAAATGTCAATCACCATTCTCACTGGCAGGGCTGAGACTGAGGGCTTCAGTCATACACATTCAACAAAATGGACAAAATGAAGGCGAATTAGAATAACTATCATTTACAACTTCACCAGCTGTACACAGAGAGGCCTACAGGAAAAACCAGCCTATTTTTTCTACCGATGAAGCACTGCCTTCCCTGCATGTCTTCCAGTATACCAACCTAGTTGTTTTTAGAAGTTTCAAATATGGGAGCTTTTGCCAGCTCCAAGGAAAATTTACCACATCCTTTCACTAGTACTTGGATCTTCAGCCAGCTACAGTCACACATACTGAACCGAGCCAGTAAGTCTTATGCTACCCAGGCTTCATCCAACACGACCTAGTGCCATAAATCCATTTGAAAATGTTAAGCTAGAAGAAAATATTTGAAGAAAATTATTTCCATATACAAACATCTTTCTAAGGATCTCAAAGTCAGACCCCATTAACTTCAAATAAAAATGGAAATCAGGAGATATTAAGATTGCCATATGTCTTGTTTCAGAAAGTAGGAAACCTGCAGATAGACTGACCACTGTTATTATTTAAAACTGCACAGAAAATATAGGGCAAAGTCAGGAACAAGGTAAAGCCTGCACAGCCCCCTTATCTACCAATTACACTGGGGATTTTCAAACCCAAAGGTGGCAAAGTTTCAAGGGGCCATGACCATCCTTTCTTTATGATATATCAAGTAGGAAAGGGAACGCCATATGGAAAAATCTGAAAGAACCATTCAATTAACCTGTATCTGGAGGAAGTGGTAAATAGCATGAAAGTATTTCCAATGCAGATCAAGTGAATCATCAACAATTTAAGCAAAAAATTTTCTTCAAAAGCATCACATTGGTATTGTTTTTATGTTTGAAAATGCTTCCCAGAACAAAGAGATTTTATCACTGGTCTTTTTTCCCTTCTCAGTGGAAGTTTCTTGCAGAGGAAAAGAGAAAGAAGACATGAAAGTATACACAGAAATGAAACATCTGTCCTTTTTGTTCTCACCAGCTTAGAAAAATGTAAGAGGAAAAAGGCAGCTTTTTCTTTCAGAAGTCCCCATGTGAAAGACTTTTGAATCAACAGAACTTACAGCTGTGCAGAAGGAACTGGATTTTAAGGACTCTACCAATAAAAAAATTGTGAATCACTTTTGAACTTGCAGTTGAGACAATATTCTGCTTTTGTCTGCACTTAAACAGTCTTAGTGATTTCAAAAAAAAATGCAAGTTTTACTTCTTTCTTTAAAGGTTTGCTGACTTTTCCCCTCTCTGTGAAGGCTGATGAATAACTAGGCTGATCCTCCTTTCCACTCAGAAATCACGGATGCAGTGGAAGTCAGAACATCTCTTCAAGCACAAAACTTAATTTCAAAGCTCTCAGTCTTTACCACAAGTCTCTCAGCTGCAGTAAAGCCACAAACGTTTTACCAGATCTAACTACAGTGAAAACAACTCAATGGATATAAATATCATCACACATTTGCAGACACTGGGCAGAACCCACAAATCCTTCTTTCTGGACAGCAGCCAGTGGGAGTTTCAGAGCCTGTACGGCTTTGCAAAAGGAAATAATTTAGCCTCCTATAACAAATGCGCTGTCCCTAAAGAATAGTGTCATGGAAATCAGAGCACATAGAAACAGGACTTTAAAAAATAATATGCTACAGTCCTAACCAGCTTTCCAAACAATCCCTTAAATGTCATTTTATACTGGGCAGTTATATTAAATGCAGAGAATTATTCCTCTCTTCACATAATTAAGTAGGTGTACTTCTCAGAATCTAAAAGCTACTTCTTGGAAAGGATGGCTTGTCTCCTGTTGAGCCTAGCTGCATCTTAAAACTACTGTTTCTAGCAGAAAACCAAAGGCATAAGTGACAAGAGAAGGTTCCATCATTTTTTTCCTTTATGATTCCTGGCTAACACACCCAATTTACAAATCCATGTGTCAGGTAGCCTTTTTAATACTATCAGGCTGTAAATTTTACATGGAGTCACATCTCTGACATCATACCAGTAATGAAACAATTTTTCACTTGAAAATGAAACTTTAATTCACGAAAGAGAAATAGTCTGAATTCATTGTTTTGTTAAAGGTGTCCTTGTCCCTCAGAACCAATCTACACAAAAACTTATTTCTGTAAGTAGAACAAGTATATCTGATTTTCAAAATTATATATAAACTAATATCAATTTTAGTCAAATTTCTGGCCAAACCAACACTTTAAAAACATCCTCTTCCATGAAAAAAGGGGGGGAAAAAAGAAAAAAGGAATCGATGCTGTTAGTTGAGTTAAATGGTTCTAATGAAGTTCCTATCCATTTGGCAGTCATATGTATCAGTCTGTATCATGTATTTTACTTATCTATTTCCCACATTGTCATTGGCTGAAGAGGTTCACTCTGCCACATACATTCACTGAACAAGTGAAGGGGTGTTACAAACAACAAAGAACAAACTGAACTACCTCCCACCTCATGTATCTCCATACAGAACAGTTAGCACTGGACAAGCAAAGGCATCAAATCCATTTACTGGCTTGTCATGCTTATCCATCACTAATATTTACAGGCACAAGTCTGTGAGCTGTCATTCTTGTCCTACAACACCAGTGGACCCAATTTCACAGTCCTGAGGAGTATTTTGCATTCCGAATAGTTACATTACACAGAAACTTATGGGGAGTACCCACAGTTAGTTTTAACGCTTGAATAAGGCACTACAAAAGGGGCAGGATCAGACTATAAATAAGCTAAAAATTAATAGAAGAAACAATTCATCTCCTATGAACACCTGTTTAATTGTGCAGGTTTGAAGCAAGGCTGAGACCAATCCTCTAGATAAAGCTGGACTTCGCTGTTTTCTGCTTCAACTACTATCTTATGGAACAGCTTCAAGTAACTCAAATAATAAATGAATAGCCTATAAATATTGTTTTAACTTTCCCCTCTGTAACACAACACCTGCTTTTGGTTCTGTTCACACTTCCATTCATGCATGAAGTGTATGTACAAAGAGGGTTATTGTGTCATTGAGTAAATGAGCAGTGAAATCAAACCAAAACTAGTAACCTCCAATATTACAGTTTTCTGTTCCCTGTGCAAAGGCAATGAGTTCTTTCTATCTAACTCTAGACATACATCTTAGTACTGAATTGCAAAATAATAGTTATTTGCAAATCATTGCTTCCCCCAGTATGAAAACTCTACCACCTAAAGGCGAGAAACACTGAACACATGGACTGCATTAAACAGATCTACTTTTTGAGAAGCCAAACAGACAGAATTTCACTTGTTGGCCTCCTCCACCTCTCTGCTCCAAGTGCTCTCTTATTTAAGCGACTAAGTGTACAGGACAATATTCTTAAATGTTAATGACAATGAATACCTTCCAAAAAGCACAAGCCAGATCTTTGGTTTATAAACATAAAGCTTTTATCTTTACTATATCCAGCGCTGAAGGCTGTGTTTGATTTGGTTATGGAAGGCTCAATGAAAACTTCTTACAATCTGTATTACTGCACTTCAATGCAGATTTCCTTCCCAGAAATATTCACTCAATGCTGCAAATATATTCAGCTAATGGACTGGGACAGAGGGCATTAGGCAATTCTGCACCAGCACTGTACCACAGCCTCTTGCCTGGCTGACACTGTGGTCTCTTCAGGCCCTGCTGAGTGAAAAAGTATGTTTATACAGTGATAACTTTTATCCTGATGTGTTCCCACTTTTCTCTATTGTTCCTCACTGTCCATTTATTGTGGAAGTGACAGGGCCATGAGAGCCACAGTACGGTTACAGCTCTTGTGGTAATTTGTTTTACAATTTCAGGCTTAGGAATGTCTGTGCTGGTTTCAGCTGGATTAGAGTTTATTTTCTTCGCAGTGGCTAGTACAGGACTATGTTTTGGATTTGTGCTTAACAGAGTTAATAACATAGAGATGTTTTTGTTATTGCTGAGAAGGGCTCACACAGAGCCAAGGCCTTTTCTACTTTTCCTAAGGCCATGCTGGTGAGGAAGCTAGGGGTGCATGGGAGGCCGGGAGGGGACACAGCCAGGGCAGGCGACCCCAACTGACCAAAGGCACATTCCAGACCATGTGACATCATCCTCAGTATATAAAGTTGGGGGAATAAGGAAGAAGGGGGGACATTTGAAGTGATGGTGTTTGTCTTCCCAAGTCACCATTACAGATGATGGGGCCCTGCTCTCCTGGGGGTGGCTGAACACCTGCCTGCCCATGGGAAGTGGTGAATTCATTCCTTGTTTTGCTTTGCTGGTGTGCACAGCTTTTGCTTTCCCTATTAAACTGTCTGTCTCAATCCAGGGGTTTTCTGGCTTTTACCCTGATCCACTGGTGAGAGAGTGAGCAAGCATGCGGCTGCGCGGGGCTTGGCTGCTGGCTGGGGTTAAACCATGACACTGTCTTACACAGAAGTATTTATAAGGAGTATCTCCTAGACATCTGCTAATACAAACAGTATTACTCCCAAATAGATTATGTCTAAAAAAACAAACCCACCTTACATACAGAACAGAGTAAGTCACATGAAACAGGTGTCAGTAACAGCATTCAGTAGCTTACTGACATTAACATCATTTAATGCTCAGCTGTTACAAGGATTAAAAAAAGTACAAGTATAAAGTGGGAGAGCATAATAAGATAGCTGTTCCACATGATAAAAACAACTTGTGGATGCAGCTCCAATGGCAACTGCTACTGTATTTGATCTCCATTATTTTCTAAATTGAAGGCTTCATGTTTATTCTTCTAAACTACTAGCATGATAAAACCATAGCTTTAATGCCATACTTAACACAGTACAGAGCTACTCAGCTAATATATTCATGATACACTACAATATACTCTTTCACTAGACCTTAACACTGCTTGTTAGACTGTATCTTAGACGTCCTGAATATGTTTTGGACTGAGGTAATGGAGTGAGTGACAGTGTAAGTAAGGGAGAGTAGAGGATATTCCCATTACAAGAAAATATAAGCTCAGGAAAGCTACCTAAAGAAAGAAAAAACTGTTCAAGAAACTGTTACTCCCTTTCAGAGACAACAAAACTTAGGTAGGAGTACCACAAACCTGTAGAAGAAAACAAAGAGCTGGAGTACCAATGAATTTCTTAAGCTCTTCTTTGCTGGCAGTACAGAATATCTAATAAAACCAAAATATACTCTCTTCACAAATTTGAAACAGCCTAACTAGGATTACTGCAACTCACAAGCACCAGGAGAAACCTTTCTGCTTTTAAAAGGAAACAAGTTCTCCTTCATACCCTAATGGGTAACAGTAAGGGAAGGTGTTAATAGCTTTTTCACCAGTAGGTTTTGTAATTGCACAACTTATGGTTTTGCTTCTAAATGCAAGAAACATCAATCAAGAAAACTTCTTTGCTTCCAAAATCTCTTCTCCAACATATTACTGCCAGAAACTGGGCTGGTTTTCTCAGACACAGACTGCATCATGCTCACATTAATTTGAGTAAGTATGAAAAGCACTGCTCTCAGACATTTCTTGAAGGATCACTTTAATAACTTCCTTTAATTCAAATACATTGTTTGTGGTTTTTCCCATAACTGCAGCCTAACCCTCTCAACATTGTATGCAATATCTTTTTCCTTTTTTTTTTTTTGTCTGCCTGCCACCATAAAAACAATTTCAGGATTAAAACCACAATCAAGCTCTGTCTACGTGCCACAGGAGAAAAGCAACATGGCCACCTGATCAAGATTAGAAAGATTACACACATGAAAGTAGTTAGAGTGGTTAATCTGCTACTACACCTACAGTAACTGGGTGTAGCTGTGCCCTTTCTAACAATGTCAAGGGTGTACTGATTTAGCCACGACACATGAAAAGACAAACACTTTCTGGGACTGAAACCTACCTCAGTCCATTTAGACCATGTGAGCTCTCAACAATGATTCAGAGCAGGAGAAGGCTGAGGTCACTCCACAGCCAGACGTGACGACTTAAGATTAAAATATTTTAACTCCCTGAGAGTTGGATTGCTTTTGTTTTGAAGCAGTGCCTCTGGCAAGCAGAAAGCAGCAATTCATTTAGTATAATAGAAAAGAATGTGATTTCTAACCTTAACAGACCTTTTTCTTCAAGAGATGGTTACTCAGAACAAATGCATATCACAGCTGATTCAATTGGACCTGGAACAGTAATAAAGGCAATACTCTCAAAAAAGCTCAGCTTCTGGAGGCTTACAGTGTTTTTACTTACTATTTCAATTAAAGGACTTCATTTGCCATTTACTTATTCACAGATGTCTCTAAAAATTGATCTGCATAAAAGCAATTTTGGGTTCTAAGAGACTTGCAGGACACTTAACTGCAAGAGAAGCTCCTACACTGACCATCCCACCATATGCTTATCTAAACTAGACGTAGAAAGCTCATGTGGAAGTGGAAAGCAATAGAAAAAGCAATATAATTTGCAATTAGTATTAAATCAATGTTTCCATTTCATGTATTCTACGAATAACAACTGGGTAATGCACATTAAACTACATAAATAAAGTATTAAACACAGGCATTCAGTGACACACACTGACTCCAGAATCAGATATACACAAAATATTAATAATTCTTACATAGGAAATACTAGAAAATAGCAACACTGAAAGGTTATGAGCAGTTCACAAAATTCTGATGCACAGCTTTACCCCATTTTAACACTAGTAATTTTTATTAAAATCTGCATTCAGAGATACAAACATTTTTTCTACTAAAAAAATGAAGTTTTTCTCAACATTGCATTTCCCCTGTATTGTCTTTTCTTTTAGTACTGCTAGCAAATATTACATGCACTGCTGAACAGCTGTATTTTGTATTTCAGCAATCCTGAGAGAAAAAAAGTAAGTGCTCTCCAAGTGTGCTTTGGTTTCCTCATGATGTAATGGCCTATAGACTGTTAATAATTTTCAGAGTAATGTGTTGAGTCAATCTTTACCATTTTAAACGAACACAAATCCATAGAAACGGTCATGAAACAAAGCTGAAGCCAATGCACTGCATATTTACAGTCACAAACATCACAGCACAGTTTGGGGCAGAAATTAGAATGCTACAAACAAAAATCTGAGAAAATGTAGCAGCCAATGTCACTGAGATGTGGATAAAATGCAATTAACACCCATGCTCACAAGAAATGTGACTTTTGCCAAGTACAGAATTTGGACATGGAATAATTACAGCACTTAAGGAAACACGATTTTTTAATTAAAAAGGCAAATAAAAATAATTACTTTTCAGATGTGAAAGAAGAGATTTTAGTGAAAGTATGTTTTTCCGCTCTAATAACTGAGATAGTGAATTTCTGTTAGCTGTATCTTAATTTTTGATCTGCTGGAGCAAACCAGAGGTAGGTCACGAAGATAAGAGAGCTGGAGCACCTCTCCTACGAAGACAGGCTGAGAGCTGGAGTTGCTCAGCCTGGAGAAGAGAAGGCTCCAGGGAGACCTTATAGTACCTTCTAGTACCTAAAGGGGGGCTACAAGAGAGCTGGAAAGAGACTTTTTATGAGAGCATCTAGTGACAGGACAAGGGGGAATGGCTTTAAAATGAGAGAGGGTAGATTAAGATTGGATATAAGGAAGAAACTCTTTACTGTGAGGGTGGTAAGGAACAGATTGCCCAGAGAAGCTGTGGATGCCTCATCCTTGGAAGTGTTCAAGGCCAGCTTGGATGGGGCTTTAAGCAACCTGATCCACAAGAAGATGCCCCTTGGGAGGTTGGAAGGTTATCTTGAAGGTCCCTTGCAACCCAGATCTGCAAAGTTCACTCCTCCTTTTTCTGTGTCCCGTACGCCCAAAGTCCAATGTCAAATGACAGTCCACATCAAATGGAGACACAAAACATCAGAGCCTGAACTGCACAATACAGATTAAGATGTGGCTTGTTCAACACTTTCCAGTTTCCCTGTGTGTCCAGATCATCATGCTAAAATATTCTTTAACAGAAAGCTTATGGTAGACCTAAGCAAAACTGGCTGTACAGCATTTTGGCTGCCAGAATTTTTTTATATATATTATAGGCAGTAAATGGCAAAAATACCAGTCAAATATACCAGTTTTACACGTTAATATTTCCAAGTTTTAACATATGCTTCCAGCAATTTAAGACCTTCTTAAATGAGAAGACCCCCAGAGGCTCAGGCAATGCTTCCACAGATGCTTCCCTGTACAACACTGACAACCTGAGCAGCTCACATCAGTACTACTTCTGCAGCACCACAAGTCAAGCTGGGACAATGGTCAGAATTTAAACTAACCCCATCTTTTCTCCTTTCTACACAGGCTTTTAAGATTCATTTATGTTTCTGGACCCATTTCACAGGTGGCCCCTGAGAGAGCTGCACCGACCCAACTGCAGCCACAAGGGGAGAAGTGCATCACAGAAATGGCCTTTTAGATGACACCAGTAAGCACCAGGTGAAGACATCACAAAGATTGCCAGAGCCTTTGGCATTTATGGGAATGATCACTGTCAGGGCAGTTACATAATGGTTCTGTTCCAGCAGCAAAGCAGGCTTAAAAATTGCCAGCCTTGCTTACCTTCAGCTACTCTTTATTGTCTCATGCCAAGTTTTTTCAGAAGGTTATTTTTAGCCTCGATTATTTCAGTAAACTATTTTACTGCATTATACCACAAACCCTTAGGCTGGCATTGAAGGGGCTATGAAGCATAGCATAGGGAAGGGAGCTAATATCCTGCTTTTTAATTAGCTCCACAACAAATACCAGAACTACCTGTAGTTATTAATCTCTTAGGTTACTGCTACAAGTCATCCAAATTCTCTGACAGTGTCTGAAAAATGCCAGCAATAATGAAATTAAAATAATATTATGCAAGATAACAAAAAGATACCATCTGGAAGATTACACATTTCAAAACAGGACAGGACTTCTGGACTGCAGTTTCAGTAAGTCCACTAAACTCACACAGGACAATGAAACCTCAAAATAGCATTTTTGATAGCAGCATCAACAGGCACATCAGGAATCAATTTCAACTTTCAGGGCTCTCTAAATGCTGGAGATCATCTTCCCACGATCCCTACTCAAATGTTTCCACTTGCTCATATTAACTTCTCTGCTCACTGAACCCTTGCACTAAGCCATTTCAGCATGCTAACCCTACAGAAAATTAACCACTTGTTTTGCTACATGTACTTTCTTCTTGTGCTAGTGCATACAATGGCTCAGCATTGCACTCCAGATAAGTACTGAAGCCAGTGCAAAGGAGAGAAGATGAGAAAACTGTCCAGGAATTTATTTCTTTTCTAGGTACAGTGAACACAGAAGCTACAGAAAGGCATGTCAGAGGAGCAGAGCACTGAGTGAAAGCACTAGTACATTATCCCTCTTTGCTCCTTAGAAATACAGCCTAAGTACAACTGAGTTCTCTTGAAACATTTTTATGGGAAATTTGGAGTGCTTCAACACAGACCCAAATCCTGCTTCCCATATAATCTCCAAGGCAAAACAGATACAAGAAACATTCTTGTGTACAGAAGAGACATGTACATATGTATTAGATAACATTCCACTTTAAAATATTTTTAAATCACAAAGATCAAGCCTCACTCCCATATAATTAAGTATCCCTCAAGAGCTGTGAATTCTTCTTTCTATCAGTTATCAAGCATTGCTCTGTCAAGCAGGCACCAGTGTATTGCAAAGCACTGTGTGTACACAAAAAAAAAGACAAAGCAAGAGGCCCTAGTTTAAAGTCACCTTGGAAAACACTGTCTTTTTAATAAGGATTAAAATAATTGAAAGAATTTGTGCATTCAAGATGATGGCTTTCACCATTTTCTCTCACTGAGCACAACACTTAAATAGCCAGGCTTGTTGTTCTTGGGGTTATTTGCCTTGACATGTCAGTATTGGCAAGGGGAGACAGCAGTTACCTTTCTGCAGGGCTCAGCACACATTACACAAAGAGCAGAGCAATTCACCCAGTCCTCCTCACCCTGCTGAGGGCAAGAAGGTTATCAGTCTGGAAAACAGGATTAGGTGTTTCTCAAGCAGGCTCTTAGCAAGAAACACTACACAAAACCTGTTTATTATGTTTCTAAGCCATGAAGAAAAAAAGAAAAAGAAAAAGAAAAAGAAAAAGAAAAAGAAAAAGAAAAAGAAAAAGAAAAAGAAAAAGAAAAAGAAAAAGAAAAAGAAAAAGAAAAAGAAAAAGAAAAAGAAAAAGAAAAAGAAAAAGAAAAAGAAAAAGAAAAAGAAAAAGAAAAAGAAAAAGAAAAAGAAAAAGAAAAAGAAAAAGAAAAAGAAAAAGAAAAAGAAAACCCTCCTCTGCATCCATACCTTATGATTTAATTCTGCACTTGCTCTGATTCATAAAAACATGATAAAGTACCAAAAAGAATTTCCTTAGAAGTGAGCAAACAAGGGACAATAAGTGCATGACAAAGAGGTATAAACAAGCCATTGGAGTTAATTTTTGCCAAGGCTAAGTGTCTAATTTCTCTTTCACAATACTGGTCTGGCTGCCTGTGAACACACCCAGGTGAGCTTGAAGGTTCAAGCACTGCTGAAAGGAAATGACACAATAGGAAAAGAATCCAGGAGGTATCCAGGAGGTCTCAAATCTCCCAAGCCCTTTGTCTTAGCCTGCGGCCAGCTCTACACAAGGGTAGGTGTATTTGTAATTCTGCTCACCCTCTCTCCTTCTCACCCACCTTTCTTAGAGCAGGTAGCTAAAAATAGGAAAGTTTAATGTGCAAAGCCAACCCAACTTGCTAAATGCCAGGCATTTTTGAGAAGAGGCTGAGAGAGAAGCAGGCAAGGCAGGAGGAAAGAAAAAGTTTTTTATATCTGATTCTGAAATGATGACCTGCAGGAAAAAAAATCCCTCAGGAGCATTAACCAATGGCAGTGCAGGAAGTAACCATCTTTGACACTCCCACTTGGTCTCTACCAAAGGATTCAATTTCATTCCAAATGAGAACAAAAGGAATGGGTGTTTCAGAGCCATCCTTGGGCTTGGAGAAACAGATCAGCTCACCTGTGTATAGGGAAGTTACTAATTACATAGCACAGTCTTATAGCTGTCAAATTTGCAAGACAGGGGCCACATTCAGATCAGCAGAGCAGCTGGGGGCCAATGTATATGGCCATCTAGGAACTCCCATGGTCTTTGATGACACAAAATCCCCTCTAGGTCAATGCATCCTACAGAATTAGGCTCACTATCTCCCTAACATTTTCTCAATGCCTCTCTGTAGTGCTGATTCCCAAACTACGGTCTGGAATTGGGCAGCATTTGGCAAACAGCATCAGGAACCACCATGAAGAGCAAACACCAAATTTGTTTCTTTTGGATGGTCTGTAAGAACGTCTGAGAGCTCACAGAGTTCTTGTGGTAGAAACCACTGCTTTTGCTATTGTTTGATACACATTAAAACAAACTATAACAGGAAGTGATCAACTTCCAGCACACAATATCTGTGGTTAGTCTTTGAACATCAGCTGTAAGGCTGTCTCAAAAGCTGCCTGGCTACAAAGCAGACTTCTTTCCTTTACATGATTTATTGCAATGATGCTGCCTATACTGACTGCTAACAACACTGCAGCTGGAGGTGCCAGATCTCACATGTAGACCAAATATTCCCTTACTTATTCTTTTCCCAGTTGATCAGGAATCATGTCTGCAATCTTTAGCACTGTCTGCAACAATGCAGCAAACCTCAAGCAGATTCTTCCAGTGAGTGCAAATGCAAGGGTGAAATACACATTTGTACATTGTATAAACTGGTGTCTACCTACTGAAACGTACGGGAGAATTAAGACTACAGCTCAAACCAAAAGCACTAACAAATTATCTAAACAGGGAATGGGAAAGAGACTCTAGTGCTTAAGTGACATCCATTATTTTCCATATTTTCATGGAAGCAGCTCTCTGTTTGACAGCAAGTGTTTCAGTTTGGCTGTAGTCTTTAAGTTTGCTTCAACTGATCAGGGCACACCACAGCCAAAAGGAGCAGCACCTTACTGCCCCTGCCATTTGCATTACCATGCCCTCCTCTCTGCCAGTGGCTGACCAGTGATGGAGATGACAAATAACACTACGAAAAGACATTTGCAACAAATAGCAGACCGAAAAATTCTCTCCAGTAAAAGATTTCAAATCCAAAAACTTGTAAATTGATGACCAAAGACTGGCACACAAGCCAGAAGTGACACCTCTAATCCATAATCACGCAGCAGAAAAAGCATTCAGGATGCATATACTCCACTGGGCAGACTAGACTACCCCAAGACCACTACTGAAAATTTCAAATCCACAAGCAAGGAGTCATCATGGATAAATGGGTGCTGGAAACATCAATACTAATATCAAACTTATATCCAAGTTACTACATTGATCTCCTAAAAAATGTTTTGGACCAGTATTGCAAGAGGAAGGTATTTAACAAAACAGAAATGAACTGAGGCTCACCAGCAGAGCAAAGAACCCAGGACTGAAACATGGAGAGGTTTTGTACATGTAAACTCTGATATGCTGTCACAATTCAGCCAGAAAAAGCTTCCCTGTTAACATCGAATTCCCTTTAAAAATACTTTGTACTGGCCACTTGTCACTGATACACTGCATATCTTGTTTTTGTTTAGTCAATCTAAGTACACTTGAGCAAGTACATCAAAGACTGCTCAAGTGGGTGTGACACCTCAAAAATAATTTCGAAAACTTTTTTGCAATTATTACTATTATAGCTTCTTTAACTGTGTGTGTGTTGAAAAGCCTGGTGGTAAAGACCAATTTTAAAAAGCATTACAGCACTGACTGATAATAAATTTGGCTCACATCAGTCTATTTATAGCCTAATGTTTGGATGACGCAGGAAGTTTGGCATTGGACTAGATGATCTCAAGAAGTCCTTTCCAGCCTAAATAATTCTGTGTGAAAATGAATGTTGTTTAATGTGAATTCCTCTGCTGCTAGGTAGCAATGTTCCATTCAGTCCCCAGCAAACAGCCTAGGAAAAGGAAACGAAACTTGAAAAGAACTTGGGTTTTAAAAAGAAGCTAAACCCTTGAGAAATTAAAACCTGCTACCTTGCATCATCTGAATTCCAGATTTCAAATGGCACACAGAAGGCAGGACTGATGCTCAAGAAAACAAACAAATACAGCTGCATACCAAAATCTGACCTATAAAGCAGCGACAACTCTTGGTTTTCCTGACTGATATATCTTCATGACCCTTGGCACCAAAGAAATGGGATAACCCAGGCCACTAACCACCTAATCTATGATCTTGCTTCTAGCAATGACCAGCACCTGAACTTTCACTGGTAGGACAGAAAGTTCACAGTAACCTATGGCCTGTTGTGCACAGACATTGAGTTTGGCCATCTAACACTCAGTACTTTACAACCTACTGAGTGATGAGAGTTGTCACACAGTTACCTTCATTCCTTTCTTAGGACTCAAAGTCGAATGAAGAAATCAGCCACTTCCTCTTTTACCCTCTCCTCCCCAACTGGCACAACACAATATCCTAATTTAAACCAGTCTGCTATAGTTAGTCAAATCGGGCATTTTTAAGCAGCAGTTTCCTACAACAATTCCTTATTTAAAAGATCTTACACAGTTTTGGTAAAAACTTTTCAGAAGACATTGGTACATGTCCTCAGCACTCTCCTCCCTGCTTGAGATTTGAGGCATAATTCCCTACCATCAGGATACAGATCAGTGATATATCTATGTGTGTTTCCAGAACTACCCAATAGTCTTCAGATAAAATCTCTAGATATTTAAGCCAGATAAGGGAACACTTATTCACGCATTCTAAACTCAGAAAACATTATTTGGAAAATTTACAGGGTTGGAAGTCTAAAGCAATCTCCTATCAGTTACTCAGGTTTATGAGGCACTGAAGCAGTGCTTCTGCCTGTAGTCACGTTCACAGCTGTCATTAGCAGTACGCTGACTGCTAGCAAGCAAAACATAAATAGCCCCTGGAACAGAGGAAAATGACACATCTAGTCAGAACTATTGTGCAGAGAACTTAATTCAAGTGACAAAACAAGTATGCATTCCAGTCTTACCTAGTCTGTCACCGGTTTGCAACAGCAAACCAACATACAACATAAGCTGAGAGTCTTTTATTAAAACTGCCAAAGGGACGTAAACCTAGGCTTCAGACAGGGCACATTGACCTCTGTCTGACCGAACATAAATTTCAGAGAAGCATTCTAGTGATAAACACAAAAGACTTTAAAGGAGTATGTGAGTGGCACCTCTGTGAGTCAGAAAAACTCAGAACAGGGTGAAGTATTCTCTGTATTTGCAGTGTGCTTTACAGCAGCCCCCAACACCACACACACACACAGACAAGCTCACACTCAGGGGCAAAATAGACACAGCAACACCAGCGAGAGTGTCAGCTTCCTTCACACTCTGGATGATGGAAGAGTTACCTGCATGATAATTGTTGACTACTATTTAGCAGTGTACACTGTGTTGTTAGACAAAGACAATATAATGCCTGATTTGAAGAGCAAGTGAGATGATTTGGATATTACGTTCTGGGAAGCAGTGGAAACGTTCTGTTTTGCTTTTGCTTGGACATGTACATTGAATGATGTCAACAATTACTGAAGTTATGATTTCTTTGAGCTTTATATTTTTAGTTTAGAACTACATAGAGAATCTCGTGAGCTACAATATCCCCATGATTCTTAGTTAAAAATAACAAAGTCATACTTAAAACACTATACAAGTATTGTAACTACTAAATACGTGCATTTAAGTGAGGTCCACCATTAAAAATGCACATGACTTTATCTTCTGTATCTTCTGGTCTACCATTTTCTAAAACAATTAGAAAATATTATTTCAGATAATATTTAGGAAGTAGAAGGCAATTCTTCTACATAAAGGGAGTAGGAGGAAAAATTCAGGACAAGCAATGTCAGTCCTAGTTCCAAATATATTGTCTGGCTGGGAAGTAACTGAAAACATCAAATTGAAGAACTCCATGTTTTAATCGCTGTTCTCCCATGATTTACAGAATCTGTTACTTCTTTTTTTAAAAAGTGTGACTGGAAAAGATAAGGTCAATACAACTTGCTAGTATCTAGGCAGCAAGATGACAGAGCAAAAAAGTAATAACCAGCAGATTTAAAATAGAATAATAATATTTTTTTACTAAGTATGTAAACAGTAAGTCAGGGGGGAAGTAAATATTTCTGAAAGGAGTGGTAAAAATTGTGCAGGAACTAGAGAGAATAGAAATGCTAAACATTTATTAGAAAATATTAACAATATTATATATGGTCATATATAAACACCTATGAGAAACTGAAACACAGTTTCATTAAGAAAATAAATAATTAACTCAAATCATCATGACAGTTCTTCTCATTTAATGTTGAACCTTCGATGCTTGGCACTTTTCTTGATATGTGGATCCTATTTGAATCATAACACTCACAACACAGTTTTTTACCTTAAATGCACACGTAAAATGTGAAAATACAAATGTCTAAAAATCTACAAAAAGGTGGCAATACAAAAAACCAAAAAAACTGAGAATAGAATAGTTTTTTCAATTGTTTTTAAGCAACTACTAGTTTTAAGGCTTCTGCCTCAGTTTCTAAATGCTTAATGTTTGCAATCTTTTGCTATTTAAAAGTATAGCAAAGATCTGAGATGATTTACAGTAAAGGGTAATGTAAATGTACTGCCAAGAAAAATCCCACAATTAAGTTTATTACTTGGATTATTTAACACTGGGGAAGGGAAATGGCAGTTGCAGACAGTGCTTTACCATCTGTATCATCCTTCCAAGGACCAATTTAATGGACAACTGTAATCTATGGATAGGTATCTCCCCTTTTAGAAGAAAGAAACTGACAACAACCTTACCACCGAGGCTGAAGAATAAAATGTCTGCAGTATCTAATGGTCACCTTGGTCAGCAAAAGTACACTAGGAGTTATAGGGGTGCTCTAAAAAAACAATGTATCACTGTATGTTAGGCTGCTCAGATTTCTCATTTTACTGTCTGCTTCTACAGGAAGGTGAAGCTTTATGTAACAAGGTGGCACTGGTGGGGCTTTCACAGGTGTGGTGTTGGTATTTCTACCAACAGAGGGAAAAAAAAACCAAAACCAAAACCAAAAAAAAAAAAAAAAACAACCAACCAAAAAAACCCCACATACAAATCATGTAAAGGAATGAATTACCCTTGGACAACAAACATCTAAATTATCTTGGAAGTCACGAGTAACCCCATGAAAGCCAAACAGTATGCACAGCTTGAAGCTGCGAATGGACTTTTAAAAACAAACTAAATTGAAAAAACATTTGAACAGTTCTACATTTCTACAGAACTCTACAAGGAAAAAAAAAATCAGTTCACTCATTTAATTAGATGGAAAATACACCTCGGAAAAACCCTACGTTTTGCAGATCATGAAAATTACAGTGCTATTTCCCTTGTAACTAACATACCATCACTGATTTCTGATGTGAAAGACCGTAAAACTGTTAGGTGGTGGAAAGAACAGTAAATTCTGGGTATTTTAGGATTTAAACAGAACTATTTCTAGTTTTATTAGGCATATCAAAATCATGGCTAAACCTCAGCAGTAGGCTTGTGCTTTTAGGAAAAACGTTGTTAAATCAGTAGAAGTTTGTATTTCTTGGCACACAGGCACCATCCTAACAAGTCTCTTTAAAAGCAAGTATCTCAGTGGAGGTAATATTTACTGTTTACTGTACTTCTGGTTGTTAGGGGTTACCAAAAAGGTCCTGTTTTTCCATGACATCAGCTGCATTCCAATAGAAATGTGTGCCCAGGAGTTTTAGTAATGACTGTAGCCTCCAACAGTTGAAACCTTGGCCGAAATCCTCTACACCTGCAGACCAGCTGAGCAAAATGAAGAAAGAAAAAAAAAAAAAGAAAAAAAAAGCCACAAAGAATTTAACTGGAATTTTTCTGACTTAGCTCCTAGTAAAGAGAAATTATTGTTTTTGTTTCTCAAATCTGTTTTTTAAAGTTGTTTGGACCAATTTTTGAGTATATGCTAGTTGTTGTTGCTTGTTCAATTAATTTCTTGGCTCAAGGCCTCAACTCAGTCTGTCAGGAGTGTAACATTCCACACCAAATTTAACAGTTCAAAGAGATTTCAAAACAGAGTGCTCAAATTTTTAAAAATGAGTACGTCTTACCTGCCTTACATCTCTCTCCTCTGTTTCTTTGTCTAAAATTATAGAAAATTATTTCTAAAAAATTATTTCTAAGAAATGGCTGATAATATGCCATTGCCATTGAAATACCATGAAAACCCAACTATTTGTGAAACATGCAGATCCTCTAGTCTTGGGTAAAATCCCACAAAGACAGCAAGATTTCAAGAGCAGGCAATACACTGAATGAAAACAAGTACAGGGCTACACTCTGAACACTGAGGAAAAGCCAGAACACCAGAGCAGTGGCAGATATCATCCTCTCTGTGGACAGCATTGAATGTGTAAACGTGCAAGTGTGTAAATTACAACCATGGCCACGTTGAGCAAAGTGTGTCTACCAACAGCAAAGCAGTCGTGGTCTCTTTTGAATTCTGTACACTACAGATCGAACAATTAGCTGTCTGACAAGGGGGCAGCCCCAACATCTACTCAAGGGAGCCTGCCCCTGCAGCTCACCCAGCTACCAAAACCCTGCTGAGTAAACCCAACACAGCCATGCAACCCTGCATACAACCAGCAGTATCCAAGTGGGTCTATTGAACCTGAGGCCCAAAATATAAAACGTCAAAATGATATGAGATTGAAGACTACAAAATAGAATTAAGGATTTGGACTCACATTTTCCTGAATATCATGCTATCACATTACTAGGGAGGCAATTCCTAGTGCAAGGAAAAGAGCCAGTATCAGAATAAAAGGCATGGGAGTGTTCACATGTACCAGTTCCTGACACTACTTCACACACGGCTATTTCAAGTTCTTATTAAGCACCACCACAAAAGAGAAAACTGTTTTACAAGAGAACTTAAAAAAATCATTATTTTGTCATCAATAGGGAAATAATTTGAAATCAATCAGCTCAGCTCTGTTCATAATTTAGACCAGTTTCCTTTACTGAATTCTCTTCGCTGATAGAAGCCTACTACAATTAGTAACACGCAAAGCATAGCAAAAACATCTCAAAGGCCCATAATAAATTCTCTACAGAGCCTAATGTTAATTTGGAGGGAAAAAGGCCCTGTTGACAAAATTGTTTATAACAGACACTTGTAGGCTAAAGAATTGTGCCAAAAATTGCAAGGTACTTAATATAAAACAGTGTTTGCCAGTCAGAAATTACTCTCTCCTTGACAACACATTCACCTGTTATATTTCTCTGATTTTGGTTTTCAGTTAGCATATGCTTTAAACAAAGACTGTTCTTTCCATCTTTGTTTCCTTTAAGTGTTTTCTTAAAGAAGTCCAATCTTTACTATTGAAATTTGCTATCATCTTAATTTTATATTATTGCATATGGTTGTGTCTGCAGAACCTTAGGTGGAGCTGCACTTATTTCCTAAAGGAAGTATGCTCACTCCAACCAAAATACTATGAATGTGGAAACTGTAAATGGTTCCAATTTTGCCAGTTAGCACATAAGAAAGAAGAACAATTACACTTAAGAGCTATCATTTTGCCCTTAAGGTCTGCCAGACCTGTGTTAAAGAAAAGCAGGTTGTACTCTAGTAGTTCAGAAAGATATTTGTGACAAATCTTAAGGGGACAGACTTTGTCTTCACCTTAACTACACCTTAACAATGAAGGATAAAAGCTGCTTTAACTACATAAACAAGAGACTTGGGAGTGTCAGCAATCTTTTTGGCCAGTTCCACCCTTGCACTCCCTTGTACTGCTCAAAATTTAACTGATCGCTGCAGGACAGGTGCCTCTGAGGGAACTAAAAATCACAAACCATGCACCACAAAGGTGTGCTCCACGTTCCCAGCCCACTACTCACAGATCTTTGCACCACAGCCATCAGGGATGATGAATGCTATTTGTGGCCACAAATTGCCAGCAAATTTAGATTTGTGATGCTGAAGGAAATAGCACCAATGATTAAACACACAGCCTTCTGCAAGACCGTGTGTGGGAGACAAATGAAAAACCAGTATCATTGTGTACAAAGACTTCCATGAACGTCTGGCAGAAACAGAAGTGTTGTCACCATTTGTGTTAAATTCCAGGGATATTTGACCTAAGCTTATCTCAAAGCCTTGGGAAGCTTTAACTGTACAGTGGATATTTGATGTTAGACATCCCACAGGCTTATGCAATGCTGCTCTGCTCGCTCAAATGGCAGCTTTACTGCCTCCAGCAATGGGCTGCATAGCATATTTTAAAAAAAGATACACAAAGCTTTTCCCACAAATCTGCAGGCCAATGACCTAAAATGTCCTGCAAGACCAAGGCAGCTCCCAGTCTGGCCTCTTCCTGCACTCAAAGGGCTTAGGCTTGATGCACAAGAAAAGGCAGAGAAGAATTAGTTTATATATACATAAAGCAGGGGTGCAGAATAACACATCAGTCACAAGATGAGGCAGAAATGGACTGCTAAGAGAGAAACTAAGATCTGAGGCTTTTTAAACAATTAGGATAGTATGCAATTTAACAAAATTCAGAGGAACTCCTGAGCATTGATAGATGATATCCTATGATCAATCATACATTTAGAAAGTATACTTTTACAGTGAACTGTGATGTTAATTCAGTCACTATTTTATATGTCAGGTAAGCAAAACTTTTCTGGCAGAAAAATTACAGATAATATACATGAAGGCCTGTACATTTATTACTAAGTTTAAAGAAGCCAAGATGAGTTTGCACAGACAGTGTTATCATTACTTTTTTAATTAAACAAGGAAAAATTCCGGGGTGTAACAACCTACCAACATTCAGATCTTAGTGCTCAGGAGTCTTAGACACTGTCACAGTACACAAGAAACTACTGTATGAGCCATAAAGTGCATAATTAGTCACTTCCTTATGTTTTTTCACACTTCAGTATGTAAGCTCCATCAGCTCTGTTTCACCTCTGAAATGCAACTGTACCTGAGAAAGTAATTCTTTAAGGAATCTCAAGTAAACATTATAAAATGAAGGAACTCTTCCATTGTTCCTCATACTACCAGTTTATGTAGATGCATAAAAGATGTACATTTCTTGAAAGCACAAATCTTTAGGTCTGGAAAACAAACATGACCGTGATCATCTGCTGAGAGTCTAGCAGCAATGAGATTCTCACTCATTATTTCCTTTAGAAACATACCCTCAACACAGTATCTAAGACTCTATGAATGAGACACTTATACTGTAGTATTTCTTCAATGAGAATTTTGATTAGCTGGTCATCTTCTCTGCTGTATGTTCAGAAACCAACTGTTCAGACTGTATCTGCTTTATTTTGCTTACAGTGTGTATTTAGAGAGTTAAAAATTTGTTTTAAACTGGAACTAGAACTAGCTTGCATGTTCTTCAGACCTTCCACCAGATGATTTATTCGCCATATATACTCACTAAAGAATTCTATCCTTTGTCTGAAACAGAGGAGAGAAGCTAAAAGGAAAATACTGTCTGAATATCTAAATCCCTACCTACTGCATTATTCATTACTGGTTTTGGTGCCTCAGCTACCAGAATGCCCAAACCAAAATTACTTAACCTGACAAAAAATCATTAACCACTGCAGTACCTTTTAAACATTATTGTACAAACACAAACAGAGCTCCATTCTGTTGTCTACATAATGGAAAACAACAACTTACCTCTAAGCTTCAGTGAGGATGAATTGATGATATTAGATAAATGAAAAGATCTGACATCTAACAAAAAATTTCAGCAAAGGTTGTTCATTCTTTTAGAAATAATGATAAAATAACTAGGCAGGAAAACAAAGAAAATAATTGGTTCACAGAGACCACTTCAATTAGACCACTGACAGCAGTTTATTAATCACTATGGACAGCAATTTTTCCTCTATGCAGCACAAGCCAAAGCCATATCCTCTACATGCAGTTCTTTGGTAGAATTACCTGTACTCACAGCCCACCCTCAGCACAACTAAAACAATCTGGATTACAGAGTAGATCTTAGTATTGATTATCACCCTTCTGTTGCACTAATTGATAACTAAATAAGACACACATGAACTAAAATGTAGAAGTTAGTTTACCAATATTTGAGTATTTCTGATTTCAGATTCTAACTGTCCTTCAAATATCCAAGCCTGTTCATTTAAAAGGAAATCTTGTATCACCCTTTCCCCCCTAGATTGAGGAAACTCAAATTTGAATCAGATTCCAGATCCAATTTGGACAAATTCAACCTTGTAGATGAACTAACACTCAAGAAATGCGACACCACCTTTTCTATCTTCTCCCTTCCTCTCCAGGTTGCACACTAATTGGCTCCAAGCCAACATCATCTTCTGGAGATTGGGCTAAGTACTCAGAAATTCAGAAGAACTTCCCAGATCAAAATAAATCCATGCATTATTTCTTTTGCAGCCGTACACAATACATGTCGACTCAATTTAAATTTAATATTTATAGACATCCTTCATCATACATTACTGGTCTCAAGATCAGAAAGAAAATAAGCACACTAATGTGAGAGGGAAAAGCAGAGGGCACTTCAGCCAAACTAAAGCTGAGCTAGTGCCTCTCCATGCAGTTACGACAGAGGCTGTCAAGCCCAGCTGAACAAACAACTAACAGACAGAAATTCTGAATAGCAGCAGCAGCAGCTTATTTTAAAGTATAACACATTCATTTCAATCCCCATGGAAAAAGTAATCACCAGTTGGCTTGAAACAGCACCAAGACTAGTTCAGCAGAACCATTTCCTTCAACAAACACACAGCTTGCTCTCAAGCACAAGAGGATAGAATGGCACACAGTTCATTTGCTTTTGCTCTGCTCCCTCCACCTTCAAATATTTGTGTTTGGGGTAATGTTGACCAGTGGGACATATGTTCCTGTGCCTCAAATTCTGTTGAGCTGAAACTATGTTCTTATCTTGCTCTACTTCCCTAAAGAAAAATTAATTATACAGAGGGTAAAAGTAAGAGTAGCAACTTTTGTTTCTGCCATGCCTTTCGTGTCCAATGATCTGAAAACACACAGTACATCTGGAATTGAACACAGCAGCTCTTCTGCAGCTCACAGTAACAGCATACAACAGACTGGGTAAAAAGTAAATTAATATAGCTGTATGTAACAACTTCTTACTCCATCCTATAGTTATGGTAATTCAAGGTTCAGCCTCTGGTTGTTTTTCCCCATTCATTGCTTCACTCCTGACTTACTTCTGACCTAGATGTTAGGAAAATCTCATTCTTAAATCCTGCCAGAAGTCATAAATCTCAGAGTTGGAGCAATACAAGCTTTGCAGTGGTTTAGAACGAAACAAAGCAGAAATGGGTCATGAGAATAAGTAAAACAAAGTGAAATTAAGGAAAATCAGGCAAGAAAAGAGGGAATTCAGAATAGTCCTAGCAAAACACGAGTTACTGATGTACTGAGTATAACTTTTAAAGTGAACATGCACATAAATAGGAAAGGAACAAACCAAATAGTAACTGAATTCCAGATATAAAATTACTGAGAGGGAAGATCATACACTCAGCTTACAAGAAGGACCTAAAAATCTCACCAAAACCTGTCATGTCCATGTATTCTGCAGTATAAACAACCATAACAGCTGACAAGGAAAAACTGTAATCATGTCCTGCTATTAAAAGCCAAAACTATAATATAACACTCTCAAGGGCAAGATTACAGAAAAGAGCACATGAAGCCTAGGCACGGCCAGCAGGTAATTACATATTATATCCCTTTTTCCCTGACACTTGAAAGAAAAGATACAAAGAAAACACTTTTTGAAGGTTCCCTGGCAGACAAAATGCTTGCAAATCATTTTCTGAAACACAAGACATTGCAGTGTTGCAGTCAAACTGGACAACAATATGGGTCTTTTCAGGAGTTATACATAACTCTAAGTATTGGCCTGAATTATATTTTATGGTAGCACATTTTGCATCTTTCAGAAACACATGCTTCTGGTTGGGAATAAATCCCTTTAGGAATGAAAGATAGAGAATCTCATATGGGAAGAAGCATCTGAAGGCAAGCAAGAGCTACACCACGTTGAGGAGCAAAGGATTCTCCAGACACCAGATCAGCTCTGCAGACCTGGACTCCAGATGAAGAATTACAGAGATTAACTCTTTTCTAGCTATTTGGTTTGCAAGAGTCATTTGAGTCTTTTGGAGACGTCACATCAGCACATCTGTAATGCCAAGGAGGAGCCAGATCAAGATTATCAATGATTCCAACACTGAACTGAGTCTGAGCTGTGCTACAAGGTCCAGGAACAGTTTCAGATTTGAGATGAAACAGAACAGGACAAACATAAAAGCTCCCAACCTGAAGAGAGCAGTTAAATTCAAAAGGAAAGATATCACAGGAGCTCAGAAAGGACAGTGGAAAGGCAAGAGGCTTGAAGGATATGAGTACATAATAAAAGAAGCTAGAACAAGCCCCACAAAGAAGGAAAAAACCCCCAAACTACATACAGATGGTCCATAACAGTAACATTTAATCCATCTGTCATTGAAATATATTGAAGTAAGTATATTTTTAAGTTAAGACAAAGACTGAATGCTTAAAATTCCTCAAATTGTAACTTCCTTGTATTATGGGCTCTAAAAGAATTTCTTTTTACCAGCTAAGAAATGACTACTGTGTTTTCCATTGCATCCTTCCTTCCAAGTGAAACAAATTTTGCAAGCTCATATCACAGTTGGCTATCCTTTCAGCATGAGAAAGGATCGCTGGAAGGAGGAGAAAAATCAAAACAAGATTAAAAGAGGCAAACCAGTAACAGGCTGCTATTATTGCCAAGCCAGTGCTAAACACAGAAGAGTGGAAAATAATTTGAATTCTTTAAATGCAATTTTATTTTAATTTTACACTTCAGAAGAAATAGTCAAAGGAAAAATGCTTGTTACCAAATGATAAAGTAACATACAGAGTCTTTATTAATTTGAGAAAGGAAACTATACCACACAATGTATCAAAGAACAAAGCAAACACCAATTAAAAAAAAATCTTTATATTTCCTTACAGGTTGTCAAATCTGTCTATTAAACGGGTTGGAAGATATTGTATCTGTATTGTGAATACTCCTAACAAACAGCAGAAATCACTAACATTAACTTGGCACAGTAGTGCTTGTCCTGAGAAACAAACTGAGGTCACTCCTGTCTCTTTTTAAAAAATCCCACGAAATCTTTGGTTTGTACCCAAATTCTCCCCAGGGAATATCACAGTTTAACTTCAGCTGCATAAACAACAGTCCTTCTTCCAAATAACCTAAAAACAAATAAACTGTGCCTCTTAAATATTAGTGATCCATAAAAACACTGTCAGTAATTAAAAATATGTGTCTTTCAGTACTCAGGCTAAACTCTTATCTGGGAATTATTTCTAAACTATTTTATTATAAAATGAGTTTTCAAAATTGGGAGAAGATCTCCTTTATAGGATGGGCCCACTTCAACAGGGCAATGAATAAGAGCAAAATTAGTTTTCACAGTGGTGCTCTACACTGTTCACAAGTCAGATAGGGCTGAGGAAGCATAGGTCATTGTTGGACTGGGACAAAGACAATTCCTGTCTTTTGGAAAAAGGAAAGTGGCTTAACCTCTGTCAGTGGCTGTTACACCTCAACTGCTGATTTAACAGATCAGGTGATGCAAGTGCTCCACATCTGCTTCAGTGCAACCTCTCATTTAAGCCAGCCCAGATGAGTTTCTCATGAATGACCCAAAGAGTATTTATGCAATCTGTTTGCCAACTTGGTGACAGCAGCAACACCAGGGGTAATTTCTTGCACAGGTACAGCTACTGGCATGCAGCAAGCCTGCCCATGGCATAAAGACCTCAGAGAAATAAATGGAAGATAAGGGAAACACAATGACTGAGGAAAGCTAAAATGCTTCACTGGATGTGATCTGGGTAACAGCAGCTTACATACAAACCTTTTCAATAACGTTTTCAAAAAGCATAAAAACAGGAGATCTAGAGTCCTTTCCAATTTGACATTCAGAAGAGCAAGCAAATGGAGAGCTCTTCATGGACTATGTACAGGAGCAGCAGCCAGGAGAATCTGCTGCGCTGAATCACCTCAAAGCACTGATGTACAACTGCTCCAACCATGTAGAAACCCAACCTGCTTCTATGAAGTGTTTTTGGTATTCGGTTCATCAAACGTCAGTATCGATTCTTGTACAGTGTCCTGAGAGCTTTAAAGTAAAAAGATGATGAAAGACCTCTAGTGAAACCACTCCAGTTTCCCTTCTCAGCAGGGCAAGAAGTTGAGTTGACATTGTGTAATCTTTGCAGCCTGAACAAACCTGAGTGCTACATGACAAAACCCCACCTGGGGGGTGGTGATGTATATCTCCCACAAGTGTAATATTACTTCAGATTAAGCTAAGGAAGACTCAGAGCTTAAGATACTCTTCTTTAGTTGTTTATCCACCGCCCCCATGATTTTTCAAGATTTAACAAAGCTTCATAACAAATTTAAAAAGCAACTCATTTCATCTCATCTACTACCCAAAGCATTCACAAATAGTTATCTAGGGGCTTCTTTTTTAAACAGCAGCAGAAAAATGGAATATATAAGCTATGGAAAAGTCTACAGCAGACAGAGCAGTATCTGTGCCTATTTCTGTCTTCTGAACCTTTTTTTCTTCCAAGATCTGTTAAACTGGGCTCAAGAATCCCTTTTCCTAAATTCATGGCCTGAAAAAATACTCCAGTGTTCATCTCTATCCTAGCTTGCTTGCTTGTTTTCTGGCTTCAAAAGTTTGTTAAACCCATCTCTGCTTTTAAACCCAGTCATGGATCATCTCATGCTATTAAGCCCTATGCTCACATACAGATTTTCTGTAGAACAGTGTATGACATGCAGTTCTGAGCCCAAGGCTGAAATATTCCTAAACTCTAGTCTTAGTCCTCATAGCATTGTACTGAAATCACTCCAGCCCACCACCAACTTCTTTGACAACTTTGGAAGGTAGGCAGTATCAACTTTAAAAATTGCCTAACACTGACAACACCAAATAATCTCCATTACCAATCAATGTCCACACACCCAAACATAAATATTTTAATCATCTTTGTCCTAGGTTACAATGTAAGATGTGCTCAAAGTATGTATTCTATCACCATCTTCATGAGCTGTTGAACCCATAGTGGAGCAGTGCTTCCCTTGCCCCCTCCCTCTGGGCTATCTTCTATTAATGGGCCATCAATGCCTTGCCCATGACTCACAGGTAACTCCCTCCAGGAGCTCTCTCTGTTTAATGGGCAATCAAGGACCCACTGGTGGAATGATATCAGCCCATTGTGAGATGCTCTCCCCAGGGGGAGGAGCCAAGCATTCCCACCTGGATATAATCTGGGATTCGGGACAGCACAGGGGCCCTTACCCACTGGATTCCCAGAGGACAAGACCTACCAGACCTTTCTACAGAATCACTGCCTGAACAAGAACACTTCATCTGGACTGCTACCACCACCCTCACTATCAGGGTGTCAGGTGGTACTCTGACTCTGTCAGTGATCTTTTGTACTATTGCATTTATTTTATTTTACTTTTTTCCCTCCTATTAAATTGTTTTTCTGACTTGGAGTCTCTCACTGGTTTTGCTTTCAAACTAGCACAATCTTCTAATCTGAATCAGCGCTGAAGAATCTATGCAAACAGAGAGCTGAGACATCATCTTAAGTCTCCAACAGCAGCAGTAACATCAGCTATATCCTGGTAAAAACTCCAATGTGACAAAGCCTTTTATGAGCAAAACCACCTGCTTTAGTTCTATTAGGCAGTTACACAGTACATGTGGTTTTGCTATTTTTCCACTTTGCCTAACCTTCCCGCTTAAACTACATTTTCTGTTGAGGTGAGGGCTCATTCATTCAAAATGTAAAACTATCCCAATCTTCAGGCTTCTATTTCATGGAACAAATATAAGAACTATCTTGTCATGTGAAAAGAAAGGCCAGTCTTTTAAAGAACTGTTTTCCTGGCTGACATTTTGGTTTTTGAAGGTAGAATCCCACACTCCATGCTGATACCAAAGAACACTTTTGGAGGCCTTGGTCTATGTTCAGATAAAATTGAAAACTCTGTTGGAACTTAGATGATCTGAAAAGCAGAATGCAGTATCTCACTGCATATGAGAGAAGGATTTGACAAGGAACAAGACTGCTTTATTCTGTTATGTAAAAACTCTATATAAACAAGGAGTCATCTACAGTAAGTCATCTACACTGAGTTTACAGTCTAATCAGAAATAAAAGGTAATAAATTAGCATAACAGACAACATACAACAAGAGAAAAACATAGGATACAGTATCTTGACAAGATTACATGCATATTTCCTTTGATTGTGCATCAGAGGTTTTACTCACAAAGGCACTGCAGTAGCCAATGAGCGGACAAAAAATATTGTCAGCATTTTCATTGACTGACTTAATCATCACATACTTCTCCCAAGCTGCAGCAAAATCCTGACGAACTGCAGTAAATTCTCAAGAAACTGTATCCTCCACAGGAGCTGTCCTGTCACATCTGAGCTAAGCAAACCTAATGAATTTTCCACCTTTGTCATAATGCAATTGTTTCTATTAAGCTTCACAGATAAACTTATCTACTTGGTACCTGAGCACACAGTTTGGTGGTTTTAAAAATAATTCTGCCTGCTCAACAGACCCTGGTAATTTTCCTCTCGAGGGCAGCAGCTGGAAAACGTTCTGCAACATATTCATTAAAATCCCAACACAACAAGTGTTCTTTCAGGTCAGACTTGCTGCTCCCGCTTTTCAGCTAACCTACCATGAAATATGCATAAGCCTTCAAAAGGAGAAACCGCCGTAGATGACGAAAGGTTCAAAGAAACATCCATTGACTATAAACTTCAGTCAGAAGGTTGAAAACTCCAGTGTTAGCTTGTTACTAATGGACTGTAATAAGGCTGGATTCTGTACTGAAAGACTTAGCCTAAGTTGCCAGGTTTTTCTGTAGAGACTTCCTGGAGGTTACAGATTGATGTTGTTCTACTCAGCCACACAAGGCCATAAATGGCTGAAGAATTCAGCTCTCTTAAGAAGTGGCCAAGGTATTTAATTGGCAACATCTCACTGACTTAAAAGATTTGGGGGGTTTGACCTGAACCACTTTTTAAAATTATTTCTAGGCCATGAGCATCCAATTACCTTATGAAATCTGCAGCTATCCCTTTTGGTATTTTTCCATAGCATGCAGGGAGCCTTCCATCCAAGTATGCATTCTGCCTCTACCCAAATGCCCTGGCTCTAACCTTTCGACTACAACCATTTTGTTTCACTTCTGAAAGTGGAACTGAAAGCTTCCTAAAATGGCTATGAAGTTATATAAGAGTCCATTATAATCTGCATAAAGGTCTGATTTGTAACTTTGATTTGCAGCACGCTGGGAGTTGTCTTAGTCTGACTGGGATCAGAAAGGTAAAATGTAGAACTGATTGAAGTCTTAGAGCTTTTTCCCACCACCAAAGTGGTGCTTTCACATGTTTTTATGGAAGCAAAAACTTTATCCTGTTAGTATTTGTACACTCAGAAAGCCATGTGCATGCTCTTTAGTTCTTCAGTTTGCTGGGCACAATGCCCTCCATCAATTTTCTAATCATTAACTCTTCATCCCCTCCCTGAATGATGTTCAAAAGACAGTTTGTCAAGAACAGGCATGGCATTGCTCCCAGACAGAAACCATTGCTGTTCTCTTGCGGTACAACAGCTGTTACTAAAACATATAAATAAATAAATCCCCCAAGTGAAATATTTCTCAACACAGAACTAAATCCGTTTTTGTTGAAATAAACAAACTAGATTTCAGAATGATGATGTCTACAATAGATAATTATTCTTATAGGCAGGAAAGAATGAGCATGAGAAAGATTTGTGATTGTCTAACTCAGAAGATGGGATCACTTCTCTTACTTGACTAGAGATGTTGATCAGAGAAATAGTTACAACTTACTTGATATGAAACACATTACAGAAGAACTCTAGGACTTAAATGAAGAAAAGACAATTGTGAGTTCTTTAAGATTGTTTGTAACAATTCCAGCCACAAAATATGAAAGAAAGCAGCAATTCCCAAAAAAGGGAGCTTTGTGTACTGTGGAACCAGTCAGTTTAAATTCTGTGAAAAGTGGTTTTGCCTTATTAATTTTTTTTTAATTTAAGCATCCAAGTTTCAAACATGCCACATTTTTCTGTGTTGACAGGGATAAGTTAGGATTGCTTAACAAGGAAATGAAAGGGCTAACTCAAACCATACCCCTTTTTTCCCCCACTCATTAGCATCACTGTATATGCATCTAGCAAGCTCCAGGACAGAAAGACACAGAGGCAGCCATTCAGTTGCCAAGAGCTCCAGTCATATTATTAATGTACATACTACTTACAGTCATTATTCATCAACCTCACTCAAAGTTGCTCAAGTGTCTATTATATGTTTCCTATCAATGTGGTCCATGTGTTCCCTAACCTCATGCCATTGCTCTTGGCTTTCTTTAAAGTCCTGCATTCACACCATGCAGCAGCACAGCAGTTAAATATGGCACTAGAAGATGACTAGAAGATTTATTATCTCTTTAATTGATTCCTTAATCAATATTCTGCAATTCTGAAGATAAATTACAGGACACCAAGAAGAAAAAGAGACACACAATCATTCATCAGCCATTTTTCCAAAGCTGATCCACTCTGCTTTTTCTTTTCTCTGGACTGCTTGCCACTCAAAGGAATGGCACCTTTATTTTTTTTTAGAAAACAGATTCTTTTTGCACTGGAGAGGTTGGAAAGAAAATTGAGTAGCAGCAGTTCCTTAGCATCACCTCACAAGTACTTCAACTTGTAACTCTGAAAATAAGAATCTAATACTTTCCTCTCAAATATCCAAACCGCAGAGTTTTCATCCAGGTATCAAAGAAACAGATTTCAACTGTATCATGTGCATGAATTCAGACTGGAGTGGTGGACTGAGAGGACACAATCACTGGGGTTTTTTTTCAGTTAAAACTCAAACAAATGCTGAGAGATATTTAAGAACCTAAATAAAAATACAGCAAAACAAATCAGAGAAAACTTTGCATCAAAATAATGACATACTACGGGATATTGCCGTAACATCAGTAGCTCTTTAATCAGTTGGCAGCTTTTGAAAAATATCACCCCTATGCTAATCAAATGCTTCTAAATGGAAGGTAAAGTTAAATTTTAGAATGGAAGCCCAGACTGTCAGTGTACCTCAGCTTTCATCTGCAGAGTTTGTATATTTTGCATTTCTACAGAGCAGCCAGTTATAGTTCTTTCAGTTTTACCCCAGGGTTTTTTGCTTTAGCAATTAATGACCTAAGTTATACTGTTCTTTTACAAAAATCACAGCCTGTTAAAACTCTTTTAGTTGTTTTCTATATATCGGATATATGACAGCTTCTAATAAGAAGTGGCAGGGAAGTTACTGAACGTATCCTGAACTTGGTTTACTTAAGGGAACTGACCTCTCTAGCAACGTCTGATCCACCCTGTGCAGAAGTCTGGCAGGAAATAATAGCTGAGCTCTTAAATATTCAGCAGAGCCAAGTGCACATGCATATGTTTCTGTGTTCAGTTTACTACTTTCAATCTTTCCATCTATTTACTGAACCTTCTTTTCCTGTTTTATTTACTTAGGCTCCAAAGACACATAGTAAATATTTCACAGGGCAACCAGATAAGGCAACTTCACCAAGCTCAGCAATGATGGAAAGAACTGTAAAGCTGCTGCTTCTCTGTTCTGTTTTCTTTTTAATGGAGTGCAGCTGAAATACAGCTGGAAAACAGCTGTCAGCTTCAATTTCCCAAATCTGCACTAAAATAACAACTACAGCTTGATCATATGATAATTACCTCTGAATTAGAGCCCTAGGTTTGAGACATTACACACAACTAGAAGTTAGCCAAGAGCCTGAGGATGACAATAAACATAAGGCTGAAAAGCTTGGGGTTTTGGACATACTCCTCTTCAACATTTGTTAGTTCAGTGCATTCTTCTATTAGGTAAATATCTGAGGAACAACATTAATGCTTTGCTCTTCCTCAGTGTTTTAGAAATACTGTCCTTAAGAAAACCCCTTTACAAATACCAGAACACTTCAATTGAAGTAGGTACATACCACAGAAGTGATCATCTGAAGCTAAAGGGAACCTTAAGCTTCCTTTTGGACAGCAGTGAAATTCAGTTTCTAGTGCCTGGTTGTTTCATCTTTAGAAACTACAGTTCTTTTCAAATAACTTATGAACAGAAAGCAGCTTCCCCCCATTTTTCCATCTAATAAACTGCCTTGATGAAAAACATAGTAAGTATGTTTGAGACAGACAAATATAAAAATACTTTAAGAAATAAAACTGCTTATTAATTTTATGTAGTCTTTCTGCTCAGAGATATGGATTTATCAACGAGGCCTATGAGACTAAAAATAATCCAAATTTATATAAGTGAACTGTTTCACAAAAGAATAATTTGGTCAATACATATAAGCTGACTATTGCAAAAGTGTACCTGCACTTTCCTCAAAAGGAGGAAGCAAGATCTGCAACTCACTCTGACTTGAACATTTCTTCCATTCTTTGTAATCTTTTCCTGTAACTATGCCATCTAGCATTACTTGACACAACTTTACAACATATAAACATGACTAACTCCAGAAATCAGAGACAAGGAAAAAAATACACCAAGAAATAGACCGTTTGCTGACCCACTCTTACCACAACATCCACTAAATATCCCCAGCTAGTAATTTTAAATTTTAAATATAATGAGTAAGCACAGCAGAAATGAGTTGACAATAACAAATTCTACACATTAATTCACCACTTCATAAATAATTTAGAAAAATAACTTTGAAATATTTTGAAATATACTACATTTTTGGCAGATTTAAGATCTCAGAAGAATTAATTTCCCATTGATATGCAAAAAAGCAATAGAAGTTTGATGACTTCATAGCAAATACATTCTTGTATTACAAACTACATTTAGCTATTTATATAATAGCTATTTAATAGAGTGGGTATTTTTAAGAGGACACCAGTGTCCCATTTTACGCAAGATGAAAAAAAGAACTCAAAGAAAGCATTTTGCACATGGTCCCTTAGCATGTAAACAAAACTTTTGGGGGAGAGTGTAAGCTCAAGGACGTGTTTTCATGCGGCAGTCAGCCCTTATTCAAATAACTAATACACTGAGCTATCATTTTTAAACATCAGAATACTTTAAAGATCATTACACTAACCCTGAATATATGCCTCCTTTTAAAACAGGTGAGGTTACAAAGAGAGTGAAAAAAACAAACAACTGTTTAGGAGTTTGAGGAATGCATTGTTTACAAAAGGGTTTCTTTTTACCATGTTACTTATTTCAAATACCTACATCTAACTTTAGTGGTTTCTCTTTAACATTCATATCCACTAATGTTACTCTACAGTGTCAAAACAGATCTCTTGATTAACCATCACACTTATTCCTGCCCAGCTATAATACCAGAATTATTAATGCCAGCCTCCAGCCAGCTCTTCTCCAACAGCTGTGCTGCACTTCATTGTTATGCAACACTACAAGGAATTCCTAGTTTTCTCTGTGAGAATGATTGTGAAGAACTAATTTTCTCTGGCTTTAGAGTCAAGATTTAATGCAAGTATGCCAAGCAATAACCTGAAACCATTCACCTTTTTCACACCAATCCCCCAGGTGAAAACTAAAAAAGCAAAGAGCAAGTTTTAAAAAGAGGGGTAATTTACAGCAGCAGTTTGAACTGACAATGAAAAACAAAGGCCAGAAGAGAAACTTGAAAGTACAGGGCAAAAAGAATTTTTTGAAGAAAGCAAGAAGTGCCTAGAAGCAAACAGTACAACAAAGAGAAAGTTATTACCCTAACACCTTTCGTACATTTTTCAAGAAATACAAAAGCAAAGCCCATTCGTAAACATGTACCTAGACTGCAAGGCTCTGACAGAGGAAAACAGGATTTTGTGAGGGGTTTCTCTATGCAGATACAACATGAAGTTCTTCAATGAACAGGTTTATGATATGGAAATCTCATTAACAAGTAACGCCAGCAAAATTCTGAAATCCACCACAAAAGCAGTGTAAGCAAGAGAAAAACTGAAAAACTAAATAGTAAGAGTCCCTGAATTTGTTTCCTATGCTTAGACAAAACACAAAGCCAAGTGGCAAAACCACACCCAGTCAAGAGGAGTTTGACAGAGTGTAAGAGGAATTTCAATGTCTGCCTGAATTGATGAAGAACTCAGCAACTCAGATAACCAAGCAAATTTAAAATTGTCTGCTAAGCAGAATAACAAAAAACCTCCATACCTTTATACATTTTTTTTAATAGCTTAGAAGAGTGGAAGATGTCAGGAACTAAGATTATTGACCTAAAGCTCTGGACGGTGTATGTTTTCATGCTCATGAGATTCAGTTAGACTACAAGAGCAATGCCTGCTGAAATTCCCCAGCCCTGAAAACAAGGCAGCAAGGGAGCTGGAAAGGACGGTGTAAGTATGCCAAATGAGCTGCATTCCTTTCAACACCCCAAGTCCACAACTAAAATTAGCACTCAGGAGAAGAAATACAGATTTAATCCTGAATGTGGCCTTTACTTTGCTCTGAGAGGCCCATTCTTCAGACCCCAATAAACACTATTGTTCCTTGAAGGTTACCTGACAAAAGCAGCAAACAGTCATAATACTACATTTTGCACAGAGCAACAACTTTAATTCTTAGACTTAAAGAAGAAGAAGACACAAACTGTCACTGATATCTGCACAGGCTGATAGCAGAGTCAGGCCAGCAGAGAAGCCAAAACTTCCCCTGGGGGACACGTGTTTTATGAACACTCTGCAGAGTCCACCTTTACATCAGGCAGCGTATCTTTGAAAATCCTGAAGTCAGGAGTTGCCACCTGATCTGTCTAGGCTCAGTACTGAGACAAATGTATTCTGGTTCAGTTTGGAATCAAGTGTGGGAAGAGTTAAACTCTACTCTTTTTCCATGCATGAACTTTAAATCTTGATCAATATGTGGTAAATGTTTCTTCCGTGAAGGAAAACATAAGTGAAATATATATGTAACACTCTAATAATACAGTACAAAACAACACAGTCCCAGATACAGCCCTACCAAGTTCCTTTCACATGAGTAATCCCACACTAGTAACAAAAGATGAGATTAGTAGGCCTTAATTCATTTGTTTTGATGTTCTCTCTCTCAATTCATATGAATCAATATAAAACCCAACAATATTTATTAAGCAGGAAGTTTAAAAGCAAACAATCTAATGATCCTTAAGGATCACCAGAGACAGTAAAACAATGCTGCAGGAAGAGCTCTAGTTCACTCATTCTAAATGCACAACTCATATTTTTTTTCTGGGCCCTTTGATGTATTGTAAAGATGCGTACATTTTATGCAATGGCAGGACTCAGAAACATGGACTAAGTTTAAAATTCACATCTCTGAGGGCAGCTCTTCCATGCCTGATGAACATCATGAAACTCCACTTCTTATCATACAAAAATGGCAGTTTCCCACATTTACACAGCTGTTTAATTCATAGAGCAAACCTGACATGTTTTTGAACACTATTCTGACGTTTTCTTGACTTCTGTGTTCTAATTAAGTAAGTTTTTCTACAGCCATCAAAAGTCATGGTTAAAAGTCACAGCAATTTTCTCAACAAACATACTCCAAGAGCTATTACTTCCCATTACTCAAGGCCAAGGGCCAGACATGTAGTTCCATTACAAGCACTCTACAGAAACATATAAAAACACTCATAAAAATGCATTTGTTTTTATGGCAAAGAGATATGAATGAATCAATACTCTACATAGAAACTACCACAATATTATTAGAGTTTATTCAACCTGCAAGAATTTTATCAAATCTTAAATCATGTTCCCTTCCTTCTTTCCTCCCCACATGCATCAATGGAGTCTTGTGTTATGGTTTGCAAATATTTAAAGTGGTGTGTCAAGCCGTGCTGCAGAAGCCTGATGGTCATGCTATGCTATGAATAACAGACTGAAAGCAGGGAAAACAGTTCCTTAATCAAATTACAACTCTTGGGGATAAACACATTTCCAAATGATGTAATTATAACAATATGTCACACTCTGCTGAAGACCTCATATAACATTAAAATAAAGAATGAGTGGATAGGAAATGTAAGCAAAGGATGACATAATATTGGTCTGTGCCAGTTTCTGCCTGTTTTCAATCAGGCCAGACATCAGAGAGTAACTTGGGAGGGGGGAAAAAAAAAGTCTCGCTAACAGTCAAGGGAATTTCTGTTTAAATCGGAGGCCTGTGCACCAAGATCACATTTGACCTTGTAATATAAATAAAGTAACCTTAATGAAGTGCGTACAGAGCCTGGGAAAGACAAGCCCCCCTGCCTACCCCCTCATACTGAGTCCCAAATAAACACACCAATATGACTTAAGACATGCTTGCAGAAAAGTTTATTATTTTATTTTCACCTCTGTATATATCCCATGCCAGTAAAAACTGCTGCATCACAAGCTCTTAATTTAGTCCCTTTTAGACATAAGAGGAACTTGGATGGTTGATCCTAAACATGCCTGCACCAAATAACTCATAAATGAGCCAACAGAAAACACATATCTCAAACTCAGTCAAATGCTTTGTGTGCACAAGTGAAACGAGTTGTATCTGGTTCAGACCTGAATCCTTGGTATGGCAGTAAATCACATTATCAGCCTATAAAGTGAAGTCACTTGATTCTGTCCAAATTGAATACACTCCATTGTGGCTTTGCTATAATCCCCTTATGAGAACTGTGTGCATCATTATTTACCCAACTGTTATGTGGGTGGAAACAGGAGACATTCACCTCTGGCAAATATGTGTGTAGCTTCTCTCAAGTCAATAGAGTTGCACCTGCTTAGACCAGCAATGAAGCTTGTCTCTGATGACAACGAAGATATTATCTAAAGGTAAAACAGTTCCTGTTTTGTCTGAAAAATTAAATACTTCCAAACATGTCAAGTCACTTGCAAATGCTGCCCATAAAGGAAAAACTTTGGAAGTACTAATTCCACAAAACATGGAGCATCTGAAGCCGGAAATCTTGAAGAGATTCACACCCTCCCCTGCACTCGCCTTCTGCGAGGAATCTTCCACAACAGCTCTGGAGCCTGACCTGCCATGGTTCTTGCTTGGACAACAACAGCAACCTACCTTATTGGGAGCCCAGAAAGGCTCAGTGCTAAAGACAACTACCAGAGAAAAAGTAGGCAGCTCTCTGCCTATTTACTGCCATCTTTCCCTGCTGTGAGGGAGCAGCAAGACAGAAGGAAAACAACTGCTGACTAGAAAAGGAAAAGGGAGGGAAAGCAATGACAAACCAGCCAAGTGCATTTCCACTGCCAGACCTCTTTACAGAATTAGCCATTCACACACACCTCTTCCCTCAAACTCCCTCTTTTATCTTTATCACTCTCAGCCTCATTATTTTTTTTTTCTCTAACAAGCCTGAAGTTTCTCCCAAATCTGATCATTCTCATACACTGAAGAAAGAACGCCCCCAAAAAACAAAACAAAAAACCAAACCCAAAAAAACCATAAAAGTCACTTCACCTCATGCCATTACCTACTTAACTACTATGATCACACTTGCTACGTATTTCCTCTTCCTTTCACATGCCTGAGTTATTTTTTATAGTACGGACTTCAAAACACCTAGCACACCTGGGAACACCATGTAATTACTACATGGATGACTACAGTTAGGATTATAAAGATACGAAAAAACCAGGTTTCTCTTGAGTGAAATTCCTCCCTTCCAACCAGTTTATCAAAGGAATAAGGTTCAAAGCTCCCACTGTCTACTAATAAAGACAGCTGATCTACCAGAACTTCCATTCATACAGAAATAGAAGCTGCCCTTTAAATGGGACCTGGCAAAAAATACTGGAATTTCTACACTTTTTGATCTTAAAAATAACAACCAAAAATTGGGTGAACTCATTCAGCTGACTTCATTGGCTTGTATTTCTGGGACTTGGCTCAATTTTAATGGAACACATATCCCAGTTTCAATGAACAGTTGTCCAATGAGCATATGATGGACCAGGTAGCCTGAAAGCCTTATCCAGCTCACTCTTATTTGACACAGGTTAGCACCCAGTGAAATCTGCATGTGACATTTTCAGAAATACATAATAAATTTTTACTATTTTTGTATGATAAATTACAATAGCCACAAGCAGGAACCACTTTCCCCATGTAAGCCAGGCTGCATCTGCAGAGAAATACAGCCAACCACAACATGCAATTCCCAATTATTATGGGGGCCAGGTACACAAAGAGTTTGTTTAATTAGTTGCTGATACTGGAGCACAGATGTTTGGAGACAACTACTCACTGAAACTTTGCCAAGATTACATTCATTCTCCTCCTTCTACACAACATATAAAATCACTCTTTGTAGTCTTTGTGGTGACCAGCGACAGGACCAGCAACAGGACCCAAGGGAGTGGCATGAAGCTGAGTAAGAGGAGGTTTAGGTTGGGTATCAGTAAAAGGTTCTTCACTCAGAGGATGGTTGAGCACTGGAACAGGCTCCCCAGTACAGTAGTCACAGCACTAAATCTGAAGAGTTCAAGCAGTGTCTGGTCAATGCTCTCAGGCACAGGGTGGGCAGGGCCAGGAGTTGGACTCGAAGATCTTTGTGGGTCTCTTCCAACTCAGCTTATTCTGTGATTCTGTAACATATCGAATAAATAAAATACCTACAATAAATACAGTGAATACAAATTCACTGCATCCTATGAAAGTAAGCATAAGCGTTGAAAACAAGTCCCTGAAGATTAGTGACTGACTAAGAGCAGTCAATTAACTTCATCTGGTCCTTAATCCTCAGGAAATTTCTTACAGTCAAGTGAATCCTGCTACAAAATTAACAATAAACTTAGATTATAAAATTCATATGCTTTGTTGCATTTTCTTTACTATATCTAGTTAGCATTCATGAAAAGTAGTGAAATTTACTTATAGCTGTATTCAACATCAGCCAAGCACTTGTTTTTTAGCAGTCTAAACCAAACAACCTTTAATTCCGTATTTTTCATGCCAATGCATCACAAAGCTCTTTGTTTACAAAGCTGTTTGTTTACAAGAAGCTCTGCCCTGTTACTTTAGGATACAAAGTTGCATATTACACCTAATGAGACTGAAAAGAAAATCCTGTACAAAGTACCAAGGTTTTAAACACTGTCAATTCTACATAAATATTGCCATGTTCTTTATTTCCTCTTAAATGGTGAATGTCACACATGCCAGAGAAGTAAACAGAAACATGTCTAAAAATTGTGCTTATATGACTTAGAGAGCAGTATTCGATGTTACCCAGTGGCAATGAATCTTGAAAAGCTACAAACTGGTCTCTCTGTGTGAAGTTCTACAACCTAAATGTAACATAGTGAACCCCCCATCTCCAAGTTTTACTTAACATCACTTCCTTTTTCATTTTGCTTTAAACCTCTGGCCCAAAAATTAAATTTAATTAAAGGAACTGAATGACACGAATCCAGCTAACAGTCCTAATTTGTTCTAAATTCTAAGAAACCCAAATTTTGAAAAGCAGTTCAATGTCAAGGTATTTTGTCACTCCAGTCAATTGAAGTAGCTAATTCTCCTGATTTTGTGAGTGAATTAAATCATTTGGTATCTATCTGGCATACACATGAGTAAAAGATCTGGTAAAAGGAACAATAAAAAGTTTCTGAAACAGAATAAAACTTCTTATGAATTCCAGGAAATGCAGTTGATCCAAACTAACTGCTCTTCCTCTCTATTAATGTTCTAAGTGAAATCTTATAGTGCCTCAATCTACATTACTTTAATCATCTTTTGAAAGAAATGGGCTTCTCTCTATGTATACAAAATCTACAAGCTCAAAAACTGTTTCTCACTTGTGACTTACAGTCCAGGTATCTCCCCTGCAAAGGACAAGTCATTTATGCTTCATTCCTTCAGATGCTTGTTGAGTAAGCTGTCATACTTGGATTAAATGAATTCTTCTCATTTGTTTGGCAGCTAATCATGCAGGAAACCAAAAACTCTTCCAGCTGATTGAGTTCCCTCAATAGGAGAGCTGGCATCGAGTCACACAACTCCATTTAAGTGGAACAATAACAGTATCAGGTTACCTTCTAACAATAGCTCCAGTGTTATTTGGCATTGCTGTCAAATGTCTCAAGAGGAAGACAAACATGTGAATACATGGAGATCTCCCAAGAATGTTTTCCCATTCAGAAAAAAAAAAATCCCAAGAATATTAACAACAGTGGTGGGGTTTTTTTCTAAGTTTTGGTATTCCTAAGAAATAAAGGATTCTTACAAACACTCCTACTTTTAAAATTACTACCTTTCTACTACCATGCACTTAAGAATTGAGTGTTATCAACATTACCATTTCATAGTTGAGGACACAAAAACTAAAAGGACATAAATTTCAATGAAATTTGAATAATGACTAAACTACAAGGAAGATACAACTTGAGAATCTCAGTTTTCAGACCCTTGCCACTGCACAGACTGTTCTAGGAATCTGGCCTAGTTTCAACTACTGCAGGGTGTTCTTGTCTTCTGATGCTCAAGAGGAAGTTGAAGGGAGGAGAAGCGTAGTGTCGGTGAAATGAGAAGATGATTTCTGAAGCATCACAATCACCTTTTGGCTAGAAGCCTAAGAAAGCTGCAGTATCAAACACTGAGGAAACAAACTAAAAAAAAATCCAAAACAGGGCTTGGCAACAAAAGGGCAACTAAAAACCTCTCCCCATGAATCCTTTTCCTCCTCTGAATTCAACTCATTTTGACTCTAAGATCTGGACTTAAATGGAAAATAGATATTGCCTTTTGTTAAGTTACGATGAATTCTTCAAAACCACTGAAAGAGGGAAACAAAAGTATTATTTCTGTATTATTTCATTACTCTGTATTATTTCATTTTACCTCACTGATGTGTACAAAATTCCTCACAACTGCCAATATTTATCTTTGTCTCTTCACATCTAAAAGTTTCGTGAAATTTTACTAGATTTTTCACTCCTTAGCAGTTGTTACTCAGCATTGCTCCATTTCCTTCAAGCACGTTGGAGTAATTTATACTAACATACCAACAAAGGAGATAGGAAACAACTAAGGATAAACAAGGCTGTTAAAAGCATGTTCAAAATCTGTTTTTAACCTGTGCTGACCCCATTTCTATATGCAGACACAGCCAAGATCTAGGAATGCCTTGTAAGATCAACAGCAAAAAGCTTTGCTCAAGAACGAATACATAACAGGACAGGCTGCTTACAGCAAAGTTCATTGCTCTTCCCATACCTACACTATTTCTTCAACATTTGTGTAGCATATGTCCTTTAGCCAAATTGCATGCTTTCAGGTTGAGAAACATCAGCCAAAAGCACAGTTTTTGAGCAAATACTATCAGTATGGCCTGTTGTAAAAAAACAGTAACTAAAACACATTGGCTCAGATACAAGTCAGCCACAGAAATGTGGCTTCTAATACAGTGTGTTACCCACACACTACTACTCAGCAGATGTTTCAAACAGCTGCCATTTGAACCAGAAAAACAATCCTGGATGGGTGTTTGTTGTTTTAAACTCCTACCAGGCACCCCAAGCTACAAAAAAAGGAACAACTGGTATTTTTTATATTTATGTAATTTCATAATCTGTCTGTTACTCTAGAAACAGGTAACTTATCAAGATAGTGCAAAGAAAGAAGAAAAAATAAAGCCTAAAGAGCAAACTTCCAGCAATTTACTAACACTTTGTAAAGGTGCCCAAACATATTTGTTCCATCTAGAGGCTGTTTGAAGCCTTGTTGATTGCTTTATCTGTTAATCTCCAAGCATGACCTTTTAAATCTTCAATGCAAGGAAGGGCGTCTGGTAAAAATAGGTAGTGGCACCCACAGGAAGGTGCTCACCTTCAAGCCAGGCCATTATAAATACAGAAGGCTAAAACAAAACACATGAAAAGACTAAAGAGCGGTCCTTCTCCTCCTTCCTCTCCCTACCTTAGGAGGAGGAACCATTTCCAAAAAGGTGCTAACGAGTTATAAAAGATGAGCTGTGAAGAGCAGGTGCATTACATGTTTTGAGAGACATCAAAGGTACAACCAAGACTTCCACATTGTGAGCACTCGAGGACTTCTTCTCCTCACTTCTTTTCCTTATACAGAGAGAGAAGCAAAGCAGCACTGAAGCAAATTAAAACAGAGGTTGGGTTGGAAAGTTTATAAAAGCCAAACCAAGGAATATAACAATAAAAGGAAAAAAAATACCTGGTAACTTCAAAACTTTTACACCAACAGCAAAATGATATAAAATAACCAAAACATTCCAATCTGTACAGTTCAAAGGTCATCACTGAAGAGAAATACAAGGACAAAAGTGACACTAACCTCTATCTCTCCCATTGTCATATTTTAATTAAGGAACAACAAAAAATCAGATGCTATTATTCAAATAGTTCTTGGTCTTAGTTGCCCCCATGACTTCTAATGCTCCACCCGCAGAGCAGCAAGGCTACACTCTGAAGAAATTAGGGCATATCAGACACAGGAAAAAAATTATACTAGAGACAAAATTCAAAAATACCAGCAAGCAAACAGTTTACAGACATAACTGACAGACATAGATGTAGCAACATCAGAACACTCTCAAACCATGTGAGAAAGAAGAAAGAGAATTGGAAACTTTGGGTATGGGAAAGTCTTTTTCCAGCTGCACTACTTTGGATCCAAAGGGGTCTGAGACAATAAAACACATAATCATTTTCCTTCACAGTGAAAATCCAGAGTTCAAATGGCAATCTGCAGTTCTTTTAAAACCTTTTTTCTTTAAAGAGGGTAGCAAACTTACAGTTTTTAAGTAGACAGGTATAATCCCTATTTCGGGATTATACCTGTCTACTATTATTGCAGCACGCCAGGGATGTGCAACTTGTCTATATTAAGAACTAAGTCTAGGACAAAGACAGGAACAGACTCCTGACCTTGTGATTCCTACTCTTAGACTGTCACCACAAAGCTACCTCTACTTTATGTCAATACAGCTATTACCTGTGAAATCTCCACAGAACTGTTGTTCTGAGGCAATATCTGAACCTGCCTCTAATCAAAGATTTGAGAAACTGAGACAGACTTCACAGGGTGTTTGTTTGTGGGACATGTATAGGCAGGAAACGTGAACAGTCTTAAAGAAAAGCTTTAGCAAACTACAATCCACAGTTTCTCCACTAAAAAGCAAGGAAGAATCATGCCTAACTGGGTATCAACAAGATAGCCACTGCAGGAAGAGGTAACATTGCACTGCTGACATGCACAATTAACATTGCTCACTGTTGATCGTGTTCCGTGGCACTTGAACAAACCTGTTACTTCTGTGAGCTCTTTAAAAAAAGCTTTTGCTGGAAGTCAGACACAAAGGCTTCTTTCATGTGCTTATGTTGATAATCACATAAATAAACCTATTAAGTTTAAATACTTACCCCAAAAGATTATTTACCATGCCTTGTCGTTTGTGTAAATGCTTAATGAGAATCTCATAACGATAGTTTGGACATCCCCTATACTTGGACATACAAGAAAACCAGTACTGTGATCATGAAAAGACAAGGTCTCAGCAGCAAGGCTGCAATCCAGTATAATGCAGGCATAGCACTTGAACTGTAAAGGTGGAAGAACACGTTAAAATCCTGTTTAAGATAGTTAACAAAGGCATTTTTGCAACTTTTAATGGAAATATGCAACTTCTTGTCTGCCCACCATTAGAAGGTCAGTAAAAGGCAGACTCTCTTGGTACTTTTGTATCCTGCCTTTGAGTAACAAGAAAATAAAATAATTTAAAAAAAGACTAAGCCTTGTCAGCATGAGCTCCAGTCCTCTTCTGGCACACTGTGCAAAGGCAATCAACAGCACTGAGAATACCTGTTATTCAGATGCAATAAGGAACAGCATGCCTCTGAGGCTTTCTGCACTTTTTACTTCCAGCTCAAGTGCTTAAGGATAAATGCAACATACCCAACAGTACACTGTAAATTAGTCTAAATAGGTGTATTTTTTCTGAAAACATAAGAAATCTGTGGCTGTAGATGATTAAAGAATTCTGAATTGCCTAAGGAGACAGGCATCATATACTTCTTTGGTTCAGTAAAACTACATGAAGCAGAACTCTGCTATTGATCCCAGTCCAGGAAGAATTGGGGCATGTGGCCCCTACATATACTTTGTGTTTCTGCCACACAACATCCACAGTATCTCTGACTGAAACAACTGAATAAATTTCATAGAATGGTAGAATACTAGTAAGTGAGAAATATAAAAGTAATAGATATACATGTATATATATGTAAATACATAAAGTATAACTTTGAAATACTTTGAAAGTAAAAGTTTTTCCTTTCAACCATCACAACTTTCAAAGAGTCAGTCATTCACCATACCAGTAGAAAAGTCCATATTCCCAGTATACATAGTAATTGTTAGTAGGATTGAAATATTCTCTAGTCATTACTCTTCTCAAGTAGCCCCACCTCTCTGAAGATACTGCTTACTTTACAGACAGACATTCTGAAACCTAAAGCAATTTAAAGCAATCAGACAATAAGGTGCAGTAAGACGAAACCAGTTGGGTTGATGTGAGAGATCAACTGCTGCAGGAAAGAGGTCCCATACTCTCTACTCCTCTTAGCATTCCCCTTTCCAGCCACACATTCCTGATGCTTCCTTGTACGAGCTATGATTCATGCAAGCCTTCAGTAAGCCAATTCACTGGAAGAAGCTAATTTATCCAGAATGACCCTTCTGCAAGTTGATAACCTCAATCAACTTGCCAAGGGATCAGATGAACCTCAGAACACGCAAGGGAGGAAAAAGATGAAGGACTGCTCCCAGCAGCAACAAAATGCTAAATCTGCTTGGCTGTCCTCAAACCTGATCTTTAATCTCTCGTGAATACCAGAGAGCAAAATAGAACTTTCATAATGAGTTATTAAGTTATCAATGTATTTTGTTGCCTAAAAGGATGCCACCCTGTATTGGAACTCAGATGGAGATTCTTGCAGCTATTTGGTTCCGTCAGCATTAGAAGAATGCCACGTATTTACAATCTGCTATCCCTGCACATGTTAAGCAGTATTTTTTTTCTACAAGTAGCGCCAGTGAAGATAGTAGAACTTTTCAGAACACGGTACCATTTTACAGAAAGGTATTAGAATTTGGTCGCATTACAAAATGTGATTTCAATAATGATCTCTCTCTCAAATACAACTGCTATTTAGTCTTTTCTACGTAAGACACAGAACTGTAGAGTCATAATGTCATATAGAGAATGCACAGGACACAGAAGAGCTGCTTGGTAATCTACTGGCAAAAATCTAGCTATTGAGTGTCATTTTTCTAGCAGTGTCTGTAATTCAATTATGATGAATTTGTCTTCAAGATATATTAATCATTGTTCATCTTGGCTCATGTTGCCTCACCACTCAGCTTGGTTAACAACACATTATTTAAATTAATTCCCTGATTTGCTGCATACTTTCATCAACATTACTTTTCCCATGAGAAATGGATTTGCCTCTCTACGTGTACCTTAAGAACAATGTGGTAAGAAGTAATTCATGCCAAGTAACGTTTATGCTTATGTATGCAAACACATAACTCCCATTAATTAAAAGAAGTTATCAATGATGTATTAAGATTTGCAAGAGTCTTTTGCATGTTCTTATTTAATATCAGAGCAACGTTAAAAAAAAAAATATACTGTTATTTAGAGAGAGAATTTGTAACATTATTCCTACCATAATGTACTTAGACTATGCAAAAATATTACCCTCACTAATATCATTATCTTTTCTCAGTTTTGTTACACGAAAAATGCCATCTTAAATTGTGTTTGTGATCCAGGTAACATAACATGAAATTTGCCTTCCTGTAAGGCAAAGCTCTGAACAGAAGTGTACTCAGTTTCCTGACTGGTCTCCCCAAAACGTCAAAGAAACTGGATAAAATTTTACAAGCTAGGAGCCTCTTTCTGAAGTCCACATATCGCTCCTCCCACCAGGGAGTTCAACACAGCATCTTAACCCTTCTCACTATACAAGGGTGGCACCAGAGGGTCTTGCAAGCAGATGAATCAAAGCAAATTACTAACGAGTCAGGGAAACAACTTGTGGTTTAACCTTCTAAAAGGTTTGTTTCAAACATAACAAAGATACTCGAACACCTACAGCTTTTGAGTGTCACTACACACTCCAGTGCCACAGTGAGTTTTGCACGGTCAGCAGCATGCTTTTGACACTGAAGTTCAGAGATAAGAGCCACAGGCACACTATTTCCTTACATATAAAGCACTTGAGCCCTCCATATTTCATAAATTACATGCATACAGTTCCAAAAGAGTATGCCATTCTTCAGTAGAGACAGCACTATCAGTAACATCGATACTCCAAGAAAAAGGGATTTGAGTTCATAAGACATTTCAAAGCAACTAAAAGGGGGTAATCTACAGACAAAATGCCAGTCCATTCTTTCACAAAGACAAATAAATTATCAGGAAAAACAAACACTAAAATTTCAGGATCAAAACTGATCCTGAGATCTTCAGTTATATAAAAAAAGAAAATATCACCCCCAAACAAAAACACCCCAAAGCAAAAACACTCATGCACATGCAGTGCCTCAAGTAAAGCAATCCTTTGAGCTAGGGGAACATCAAACTTATTCAATCTAGAGCCTGTTCTCAAAGCAGGACTCAAGTCAACAATGTTAAATATTCCACCTAGTTACAGGAATATACAGCCATTCCCCACACTTTCTCCATAGCCTGCTTCCATACAGAAGCATTACTTGATTCAGCAAAGGAACTCTGCTCCTCTTCTGCAGCAACCCTGTGAAATACAGTACAATGAAGTACGAGCTGCAACAGAGATTTGAAAATTCAAGTCCTCAACTTTTCACAGTCTTCTGCAAATGCATCTTAATTAGATGCAATGTCAGTACAGATCAACAGCATGCTGATGACAGGAAATGTGGAACTAGATCTCAGGTTTCATTTTAGGTACCTTTTGATTTACTATGTGATGCTAGGCAAGTCACTTTCCATTATTTATTTATAAGTTACATCTAATTATCTAGGAAACCTAATTACCTCATCTGGAAAGTGATTTGAAATGCACAGATGAAAGATAGTGTGTATTTCTCAACACTTGTCATCTGTGCCAATAAAATACCTATTTCACAATAATTAGCTCTAACTGTATTTTTGATAGCTACTGCCTCATCCCTAGAAATTCCAGCTCTGGAAGTCACAAATAGAAAGACTCATTGGGATGCAATGCTAATGAAGTGGTATGTGAAATATCTATAGATAAGATTAATATTCTAAAGGCCTTTTTGCAATCACTCAGCACGCAATGAAACTTTCCTCCCAGTTGGGTTTCCCTCAAATGAAAAACAAGAGATTTATTTTTAAACTCATCTGTATGACAGTAAGCAGCTCCAGCTCAGGTCTGTCTGAAAAAAAAAAAACAAAAAACAAAACAAAACAAACAAACAAAAAACTGGCCTAGGAAACTAAATCTAATCTTAAGACTGATTAAAACGTTCTAGAAATCTTTAGTAAATGTGTCTTATTACTCCATGTAGAAGCCCTATATTCACTTCTGGAAAATTTGTGAAACAGTAATAGGACCCTCAGAACAGACAGAAAGCTTAACCTTGGGGCAGGGGCTGGGTGAGATGGGCTGAAATAAAATGGGGACAGAGCAGGCAGTCTGAAGCACTATGGGGGTTCCACCTCCCATGCTCCAGCCATGCACCAGCCCAAAGAAGGGATCCCAACAGCCCACAAACAGGAGAGAGACTCACTAAACCCTACTACTCTTTCCAACCAAGTCTAGTGTCCTGTCTCTACAATAGCTAGCACGGCATGTTTCAGCCAAAACCCTAAGAAATTATGTGGGAAACAATTATGGAGTAATCAATTCAGCATGTGAATCTCTGGTTAAAGAAATCAAAGAGCACATGTCCTAAAACACATATACCCATCTGTTAAGGTCTTCTACATTCTAATCCTGACTATTTTTAATAAAGAACTTTTTCCTTCTCTGTTATGAACTGGGATTTCCAAACAAGCCCAAATTACAATGTTCATTTTGACTTTAAGCATTCTGCAGCCTAAGGCACTTCATCTTGTGCATGTGTACACACATTAACCTAATGAGTTCTCAGCCTCATTCACATTCTACCATTCTACATACCACTGGAGTAAAGAAATTTAAATATAAAACTACGTAGGGTCAGTCTACTGGCAGGACATTTTTTTAAGAAGCTGAATTATTTTCAACACATACATCATTTTAAACAACACAAACACACTATTTTAAGTAAGAAAATAGTGCAACTTTTAATACATCATAATCAAGACAAAATCACATGGTTTCTGATTTCTTCTACAGGAAGTCCCATCTCAATACTTCATTCACTCCTTCAGGCAAAATAAAAAAAAAAAAATCTTCCTTCAATTTACTCTAGTCTGTGTTGCTGCTGGTAAGCATATCTGCTGTCAGCTTCCTGGAAGATGATCTCCCATAGAATCAGGGAGGTGGCTGCTGTTGCTGCTAACAAGACTCTAAAGTAACAGAGAAATCTGCCTCTATCAGCATGTGAAGGAGGTGAGGCAGGAGAACCTGTGACTGACTTGATTGCACAAGCAACCACCAACACAGTCAAACCAGCTCACCATCTGTGTATCTCTCCTCCCAGTACTTGCCCATACTTCTGTTACTTATGATTCCCACCACTTACACAGAAGTGAAAAAGGAAATTAGATTATTTTTTGTTACTGAATACAACCCAAGTGGAAAAAACATAATTTTCCCTTCCCCTGCTAGACTCCATGTTTCTCATTCCCTTATTTCAGCTACATCCCTGTTTTCTCACTAACTCACCGAGTCATTTTCTCACCAACAGTAGGGAAAATGCTGCTGCTATTTAAATTTCTGGGCCTCTTAGAGCTGAATAAAGTCAATTTTGGCTCAGAACACCTATGGCAAAATGAGTATTATTGTTCTTTTTCAACAAAACAAAAAACCTCCTAAGAATATCTAAAAAATACTGCACACACCTGACCACTACAGCATAGCTCTACTTGATGTATTTCTCACCAGTGATAGGTGATCAGCATTTCTTCAAAACACAGCTATTAGGTATATTTTATTCTCTGAATTTCTCATAAGATGTGGTAGAAATCAATTAACAAAGCTTGCCCAACCTTGCTGCAAAGAAAGCAGCTGAAAGAGCAAAGCCAAATGCACAGCCAGAAGGTTCACCTCCACTTTATTCTTATACAGGGACGTTCAGGTGACTCAGGCTGCAACTGCTGCCCACATGCAGGAATCAGCATGGGTTGTAAGCACAGCCTTCATATGTGGTCCTTTTTCCTCAAGAAAAAGACAGCAGGATACAAAGTTTCTCATGGATTTAGCCCATGAACTACCAGCTGGAACACATAAATGTAGAAATGCAGGTGTTTGAAGAAAAAGAAACGCACCCTTCAAAATGCTAAAATAACAAGAAAAAGATGACAAGAAAAAAAGTTAAATATTTCATCACAATAATCCTATGGTAAAAGAAATGATTGAGTTTTTAACCACCGTGAATAAAAACAAGATGCAATCATTTTCCAAACTCACTAACATCAAAAGGAGTCCTTCTATATTTGATCAATGTTCCTACATTAATTACAAAGGCTCCAGTCATTCCACAGGTTTTTTTCCTGAAGCATAAAATCAGGTCTTCAAACAGAACTCATAACTGTTTTCCCAAAGGTTTTAGAGCCAGAACACGCTGTTACTACATTCAGACTATTTTTCTCATTCATTTGCAATATGTCAAGAGTTTTGAGGACCTGTTGAATGTTCTCTCATGCTAACAGGCACATACAGTTTTTTGTCACCTTCTTACGCTGGTCATCTACTTTCACCATATTTGTAGGAACTTTTTTTTTAAATCTTCTGACAAATTTGGCTGAAAGTGGCCAGAAGCTCAAAGGTAATTTTGCATGCCTATTCATGAGCACAAGCACACACATGCATGTGATCCAGCATCTTTGGCTACAGGAATAAACTATAAAGTCTGGCGAATGTAACTCTTAGAAATTGAAAAAATATCAAAAATAGCAAAAACTTTTCCACCCATTCCAATGCTTACCTGTATTTTTTCACCCTCAGATAGTCAATATACAATTTTCAATTCACTTACCATCATTCTGTTCATACAAAAAAAGTACACAGCACCACAGAGTGGGATAGATCAATCTGCTAAATAATTCCTAGAGTCAGGTTTCAGCAAGCTAATCATGAAATCAAACCCATTTTGCAGACAGACCTCTGTCTACAGGTGTCTCTCTTATGTGGTGGGGTTCCTTCATGAATTGTTCTCTTTTTCTGGTTAGCTCAGTATTGGTAGGAAGAGAGCGTGTCCATTCTAATTTTCAAAATCTTGCACTCATTGCTAAGCCAGTGTATTCAAAATGCTTTGATAACATTTGCAAGCCTAAAAAGATTGACTTCACTGCTCAGAGCCCATGTGTGTTTGCAAGTATTAATGATGAGTTGATCTACAGAAGAATATTTATAGACTCTACAGAAAATTCATCCCAGGCTTTTGGTCATGGGAAATGTGCCAAAAGACTGCACATCTCCAAAAGCCCAAGTCCCCATCACCTGCAGGGTGTGAATACACATCCAGAGAGCTCTGCCTGCCATTCAGAACAGATCTCAAAGCTCAGGCAGACATTCTTCTCGCTTATAGATACGAAAGCATTGCTGCACACTGTGAACTTGGCTTTTGTCACAGTTTTAAAAAAAAATTAAAAACAACCAAAATACTAGAGCAGGTAATCCCTGGAAGGCCTTGTGATCACATTCCTTGACATGCTTGATAAATATGGAAATAGTGAAAATGTTCTGACTTGCTAAACTTGCAGTCTCTTTAATGCATTTCTTGGCCCCAACATGCACAGACTGCTGACTTGGCACACACAGAGGACCTTTGCTCACCTTCCTCAATAGACCCACACTGATAAGTCTGAGTTTCCCCAAGAGTAGAATGAAGTCATACTTATTAAAATGTTTACTGAATTCATAAAAGAAGAGCAGTGCTCTCATGAAAATAGGAATGTCAGAGCAAATCTCCATAGGCCCATGTATGCAACATTAGATGATAAAAAATTAAACCAGAATTTGAATTACTCTCATTTTTTAAAAACAGACTAGACTAAAATACCTTTAAGATTTTATGGAACACTGACTTCTAAAGAACATCACCTGCTTATGCACATTAATGAAAGAGATAGAGTAACAAAGAAGCCGGACTGAATAAAATTTAACTCACAGCTATCATTTTTACCCTACTGTATGATTCACTAGCCATTGGTTCAAACACCAAAAACATGTTCAGGTAACGTGGAACACTACATATAATTTAATTTGCATAAATAAACATGAATATATTTATCAGATTTAAGAATATTACAGTATGTATGTGTTCTACAGTACCTTTTACCTTGCCACACCAATGTACTTTTTTATACTCAGTACAGTAGATTGTTTCAGCCACAGGAATAAAAGAGGTTAATATAAAAAGAGTGGAGGAGGAGACTCTAATGCCTACATACAACTGACTACTAATTATTTTGAAACAAAGAAACAATGAACCATAGATTATTGCAAGTTGTGCTCACTGTTTTCCAAGGGAGGTGTCAAGATGGTTGATTGTGTCAGCCTAGCTTTCAGCTGCTCTGTTTGAAAACCAAAACATATTTTTGACACTCAGAAATTGGGTGCTCTTAAAATGTATATGGCACATTCATAAGCACTTCAAAATGAAAAACTGTTTCCATCAGACAAGGTAATGTTAAAGGATTATGCACAATCAAATCACTTCTCCAGTGAATGTCTGAAAAATAAATTTTCAAGAAAGTGAATTTGCCCAGCTGTGTGTGTTGTCTCATTTACAAAATAAGAAAAAAAACTCTGCATATCATCCTAGAACCCACATATCTATCAATCATTATAGTTAAGATTGTGAGAGTAAAAAAATTTGTAATATAATAACTTATATTTGTAACTTATATTTACAGTCTGAATTATATCCTTAGACAAGTGGCGGTAGGGTAAGAAACCAGTCAAACTCTACTTAAGCCATGTTCTCAAGATATGCCGAATACTAACATTCAGCCTTGCTCTCCTAGGAGTACAAATTTTCTTCTTATACAGCATATTTGGATTAAATTTTTAAATGTTATTGAAGTACAAAAAAACCCAACATTTTCTCTTAAGCATTAATGCAGTTATGCCAATTATTAACTAATGACATTGACAAAAAGTTTTGTATTAGAAGGATGGTTTATAGCAGAAAAGTTGAAAACAGCAAGAACTTGGTAAGAAAATGAAAACAAGACCATAGCCTGGTCTAGTTTACAGATACTAAGAAAGTCAGCACTGCATTTTGCATAATTTTAACCAATTACTGACAGTAATTTTAGGACAGCTTAAGTCATCACTGTAACACAGAAAATTTAAACTTTAAGTAGGTTGCACAGATACAAGTAAAACCAGAGTAAATAGAAAATTTGCCCTGCAGTTAGTGCCAGGTGGTGCACAGATCCAATACAAGTACAGTGTATTCCATGTTACTGAGGTGAAAAGAGGAGAACTTTGAATTCACAAAGAAAAACTTGGTTATATTAAATTCCTAGAAGTACATTCTAGTTATGAATCAGATGCTACTGATTCTGATTATACTGTTAACTTGAATACTAAGAAAAAGGTATGTGAACAAATACTCAGCAATGCACCAGCAGGGCACAGGTAAAATGCAAACACAAAAAGCTCCGAGAAGAGAGCAAACATTGAATAAATAACAGCTCAGCTAAGTAAAATAAACACAGAAAGAATAAACACAGAAGGAATAAAGAGGTAAGTTTAAAAACCAAGGACAAAAAACCAAACTAACAAACAAAACAAAACAAACAAACAAAAAAGAAAACAAAACCCACACACCACACCAAGGCATACCCAATATAAACAGAAAGCATCCAGAACTCAAGCAAAGATACAGGACACTACAAAAGAACAACATATTTCACATTTACTTTACAAAACGACAGAATTATACATTATTATATACATACTTCATTTAAAAATGAGAAAAAGAAACGCTTCTCATGCATATACCTCACAATTCACAGAGTATCAAGTATTTATGAATTGCCTACGTGTAAATAAAAAAATAAGCAAATATCTAAGTAAAAATAGAACTAAAAGAAAATAAAGGAGGAAAATACAGAGCACGAAAGGACAAAGATGAGATCAAAAAAATCTTCAGATAATTGATTCTGAGACTCAGCTATAGAAATTGCCAAAGAAAATTGCCATAAAAAACTCAAAAACTTTAGCCTTCATTTTACACATATTAAAATACTCGTCACAAACAGGGATACACAAGTGGGCACCAACCGATTCATTGCCTTTTTTTCAGATATAGTACAAGAGTTTTTTCTTGAGGACACAGACAAGGTGACTGCACCACAATAGTCCCTTCAAAGCCTACCAAATTTAGGCTAGATCACTTGCAAGAATTGAGCAAATCCAAATACATATGGATACTCTGAAGCAGTGTAAAATCTCTGCTTTCCCTTCTCTTAGAAGTCTCTCTACAATCTGAAAGCCAATTCTGCAAGTGAAAAACCCTACCACAGAGCAAACTTATGAAGACTGATGAAAGGTATGGAAAACAAAAGTTGAAAGATTTGAAGCTTTTACTAACATGCAGAGTGTTAACATTCACCCAGAAAACACAACATTTTCTCTAAAGGCTTCAAATGAAGAACCAAAAGCTGTTTAGATATGAAGTTGAGGCTGAGTTACAACCTGAAATGTTTCTTAGAAGAGCAGTTAGACTGGCTGGAAAAAACACATGTAAATAAACAACACAACAATGTAAATGAGGCTCAAAATACACAAATTTTTTTCTTAATTTTCTCTATGAGTGTAACTTCAAAGCACAAACAGACCATAAACACCATCAAGGTCCAGAGCACAGCTTTGAACACTGTCCCCAAGGAAACAAGTAGCTGTATCAAGAAGTACATCTAGTGAATTGAAAACCTATTCATCCATAGATTGATGGATGACACAGAGTACAGTTGTATGATTCACATTCCTAAAAATGAGATTGGTTGGTTTACAAAGTGCAACTGTTCAAAAGAAAAATTATTATGTTAAATATTATCAAATTACAATAGCTTCATTAGCACAAGCAGGATTAAGAGTAAGGTGAAAAGTAATAGTAAAAAGAAGTCATGAATGGTATTTAAAATTATTAACTGGTATTAAGACCATAGTTTAGTTTCATATAGAAAAAACTAGAAGCTGTGAACTTTGGTAAAGACTTCACTGCAGAGCAAAATGCACATGATTGCAAGTAATATCACCTCATTCATATTCCAAATTATAAAAGGTAGGTGTTAAGGAATAGACACAGTTTAGCAATTAGCTGTAGAATCTTGAGAAGATATCTGAAAAAAAAGTCTAAGAACAGAAAGAGACAGCTAGAAGCAAAAAACCAACAATGAAACGAAACAAACCCCCCCAAAACCACAAACAAACCAAAACCCAAACCCAATCTTAAGTATTGTCATCAAATTAATGACATTTTCCTAGCTAGCAAAATTCCAAACCTTCATTTTATTAACAAGTTAGTGACAAATAAAAGAGCCTTCTGTCACAGGACTAAGGCACACGTCAACCTCTTCCAGTTTATAAAGTTAAAATGTTTCAATTCCCTGACTGCCTAATCCAACAAGAAGATCACCAAAATAAAAGATCCACATATCTTGTCCTACCAAACCCTATTACGCCCTTAAGATCTAAAAACATAAACACAATAAATGCAATAAACAAAGTAATTAGAACTCCCTTCAGGGGCCTGGTAATTTCAGACTTGGTTAAGACAGACAATATAGAAAGAAAACATGGGTGCATGCTCTCTTGTGCACAAAAAGGAAAAATATGCAAAATTTGCCCTTTGCTGTAATACAGAATATTAAGTTTCTCTTCATTTTGAGCAAAAAATGCTCTTCCATTGCTTGACATTTCTTCTCTGGAACAAAGAGATAGGGAGGAGCCAAGGAGTACAACTTACTAAAGGGCACACAAAAAGACTGTGTACAAGCAACCTCCTGATGTGATAAAGCAAACTGGAGAAGAGGAGCAGTAGGTGAATTGCTGAGTGTTCTGCAAAAACAGACTGTCAGATCAACAGGATCAAAATTAACCGCTCCAGCAAGTACTTAAGATTGATGGACAAAAGGCAGCACATGGCAGCACCTGCAGTCTCAGGGGACTTCCCTCTATGTAGCTCACACTTCTGCAGTGCAAAGATGATCAAATAGATCTAACAACATAATGCTACACTATGCACTCAGAGCAAAAGGAGAATACAGATGGTACATGATTCCACTTCCTGTGACACTACACTGATTGGTTTTATTGTGAAGTCTATTTATACAGCTGATTATAAATTCCTAGTGTGCTCTGATTAATGCAATAGCAGCTGGACTACTTCCTTTCTCTTAGCACTTAGCTGCATTCTTGATTAGTGAGTGGTATCTGAAAGCTTGTGAAACAAGTACAGGAAGATCAAACAAAAGCAATGATTTCCTCTTAGACCACTACATTACATTAAACCTGCCAACACTAGACCAGTTAGTCTCTGACCTGCAGCAGCTGGGAGTAGCCAGATTCCAGATGGTCCCAGAAAGCTGCTTTTGTATGGTCCTTGTCTTATTTGTACCAATCTAACATGGAAAGAAAAAAATCAGAGCCAGCTGTTTGGGCAACTCTGTGATAGATGACAGCTCCAAATAGAGCAAATTTCCAGTCATCTAGTTTGTATATGATGTGTACAAGATCCATCCCTACAGGACTACCATCCCTACTGAAAGTCAAACCTATTTCCACTACACTAAAACAGCCACAGTCTGCGTGCCACTGGCATCTCAAGATAACAAACCACTACAAAATACTCTATCACATCTCCTATCCTGAATCCTCAGCTTTCCAAAGGAAGAGGAAAGAAGAGAGGATTCAAGTCATTGCTCTGAAGTTTATGTGTGCACCATAGTATGTAAGATTCGCAGTGCTAACCAGAAGAGCGAGCACAGAAGAATTAAGCGAACACCTCACTCCATATATTTTTATTTTCAAACTTGGCAGATCAGTGAAGTTCTATATAAGGCTTAGAATTATCTGAAAAGTATACATGTGTGTCTCCTTTTATACTGCAAAACAATTCAGAGCTAAAAACTTGAGGAGTTCTCCCAAAAACTGTTTTCAAACCTGAAGCAAGCACAGCAGTTAAACTGCAACTGCATTTGGCCTTAGCTAATTCAGGTAACCAATACCTGCAGTGAAGGATACATCAAGATGAGTTCAGCATAAATCAAAATACGTAGACAAATTCAGTAATAAATTTAAGTTGTCAGCAGCACAATTTATAAGTTTTTCCTGTTTCTACTGCAAAGAAGAACCTACATTTCACTACCATCTGGGGGCAAAAAAGTAATTTGTAAAAGTGCTCAATTAATCAACTTATATTGTAAAAAATATTTTCTTAGAAGACAGGCACTTCAATTCTCAGATTTAAGGAAGTTAAATTCTTGCTTTAAGTATACTGTCAGCCTCAGCTTTAAGTTACATATGTGACTCATGGGATGTTCTCAAAATGGATTTTTTTTCTTATTGTACAATTTCTTTCCTATTGTACAATTGTTAGCAAAATTAAAAGCTTCTGTGTTCCAAAACAGAACAAAGTAACAGAATCCAAATCTAATCAGAAAGCTGTTTGGAACAGTCTCTCCATTATTTTCCCCCCAGCTGAAGGTGAGCAATGGATAATTAAAAATAAAGTTATTCTGGGGTGTTGGTTTTTTTGGTTTTTTTTTTTCACTCTGCACTCTGGGGCAATGAATAAACTGTGACCTAACCCGCAAAAGGAAAAATTCTTGCCTAGGAACATGCAAAGTTCTAAGTAATTCTTTCTAGAGGCAAGAACAATTGTTCCATCTGTCTTGTTCTCAGCTTCTACCCACCTTATGACATCTCCCTCTACTTCCTAAATAAAAGAGAATCACAAGCTTTGGGAAATCATGAGCATTTAAAAAAATCTTTTAAGGATTCAAGCACAAGAAAAGCAAATTTGTCTTGACACCATCCAAGACTTGTGTCAGACACAAGGGCCAAAGCTCAGAATTGAAAAATACAAGACTGATCAGAAAATATGTTAAGTAGCATATTAATTTCTTCTGCAGTTCTAAATGCAGTTTGCCCGATGTGCTGCAGAAGGCAGAGGCACAGTAATTCAACGTGCATTTCACTGGCATTTTAATCTAAATCAAATTCTCCTGCCTTTAGCATTACAGTGCTTAGTCCATCTTAGATGGCTTAATACAAGTTGAGAACTCTACCTACAAACCTAGCAGCAACCATTACTAGAAAATACCACTTGATGTAATGAGGTTGCTAAAAAAGGAGTTCTATCCAACTTCTGTCACAAAGTTAATAAAATGTATAAAATTTTCAGAAAAGGAAAAACTTACTTTCCTTTCTTGATTTTGGCACTTGAGCAATATGCCAGAATTACACAACCACTTTATGCCACAAGGCTACTACTTGGGAAAATTCTATCTCAGTGACAATATGACAATATTGCAGAAGGGGGTATCAGCCCCCTTTGCTAACTAGCACTTTACATTATAATTCACTTTTAGTCCCATAGAACTTCATTGTACTTGACTATTTTGTTTTAACTTACCAGCATGAGACCTAAACCACAGCTACAAAAGGACAATTACAAGCATGGAGGATGGCTCTCAACAAAAACTTATTTTGTTTTCTCCCCATTCTGAAGCCTGTCATCCAAGGCCTCACTTACTGCACACCAATAAAGTTCAGTTCTGTGCACCAAATAACTCTTTTCTTTAGCAACTGGAACCTACATTGAGTGCTTCACAGCTACTTTGCCTTCACAAATAGGAGTCATCCATTTACAGATAGGGAATGGAGCCACAACAGATTGATGTGAAGAGTTTTGACTCTGGAGTCCTGCTTTGAGGCACTCACCACTCGATTGCTCTGTTTAATGTGGCATGCTGTAACACTTAATTTATTAAATCAGCAGCCTCTGCTGAATGTAGTTGTAGAAGTGAGCATTTCACTTTTAATCTCACAAACCAAGTGCCCACAAAATGAGATGTCCTATTAATGTTCAGCCATGAAAGGCCTGCTTAGAATGGTTTAGTCATCCCTAAGTATACTTATATATGTTTATATTACCAAAGGCATACCTGATTATCAAAGGAAGAGTTCAGCTGTCTTGATTAGGTCTTACTCACCTTGGAAAAATCAACCTTTGCGACACCAATGATGCAATAATCTGAAAACAGTTTCCTTCACTGCAAACAGACTTATACCCTGGACAGACTGAGGCAGAGATACCACGTAAAATACAAAGTGAGATCAGATTTTTTCATAATACCAAAAGAGAAAGGATTGCATAGAAAAACTGAATCCTCAGTTCTCCAAATCTTAACTTTCAGTCCTACTACCATCACTACTATCTTGATATTTTTAAACGCAGTTCTATATTTGTTTTTGCACGAGTTATAGTAAGATGACTAATATTTATGCATTATTCTGATTCATTTGAGCTCATGGTCTAGATACAAACAGCTGACTTTCAGGCGACAATCTGAAAACAGCCAGAATACCTCTAAGCCTGGAAGCTCTTTTTGTAGTTTATCCACAGTGCTCTCTAATATTTAATTTTTCTCCTTTAAAAATTGTTGTTCAACAAATACAGTTTGCAACAGTTAGATTATTCTCCACTTAAAAACAAACAAAAAGCAATCAACCAACCAACAACAAAATTCAGCCTTTTTGCTAGCTTTTTGCTATTGTCTTGGAAAAAAAGGAAAATATGCATATGTGTGTGCGTATATATATATATCTACTGAAATATATTAGACAAAAGCACAAGCAGAAAAAGAAATGATGTGTTCCTTGAGAGGCACACTTCATGTAATACACAACGAATAACAAAATTCCATCCATAATTCACAAGAAGGAATATTTATGTAAGAACGACATTTGTTTGACATCTAACTCTAAATTTTATTACCTTGGCTTCACCATATGTTTGTTCCTTATATGTATGGACATAGTTACTTAATTAGTACCACATACTTCAGTAAATTCTTCACAGCATGAAATTTTTTCAGCATCTATGTATATAATCCCAACCCAAGAACTAGAAACATCAATCTACAAAAAATTTTGTTTCCACTTGTACCCCTGTACTTCAACAGAAATTCTTCCTGCAGGCTGATTTATCAGTTCAAAGCAGCAATTACTATAGTTGAATTTACTCACTTAGGAGCATTGCAAAGACACTTCAGGACATTAAAGCAGATTAAAGCTCCTATAGCAATTCAAGAAAGTATTCTGTATTTGTATTTTAACCAAAACTCAAATAATGACAGATGATTACAGACACTTAGGCAAAAGTGAAAAAAAGTTGGTTTTTTTAAACATTGCACATGACACTATCATTTCATATTGTGTTTGGTCTCACTGCTAACCTGAGATCAAAATCTTTCGACATTCCCAACTATTTCATCAATGCTGGGTCTGCCACTGACTCACTTAAGTAATCTTTGAAGCAGTAGTTTATGCTTTCCATGCTTCACTTACCTAGCTGTGTATTAATTTTTTATATGAAACAGATTTTTAGAGGAACATTTATTTGCAATGTGCTTTGAGAATATAAGATAAAACACCTTAAACTTTCAAAATTTAGAGTCTTGCTTGGTCAGGACTTATATGGTATTCCTGTCAAAACGAGTTACAAACATCATCCCTAAATTTCACTAAACTCTGTGAGGAATAAAAATTAGGTACCAGAGTCCTGTAATTTGCATTACCTTTTTGTGCATCTCAGCAGCTATTGCAAACAAACTTTGCTGTGGCCACACAAGGATCTGAAAGTTTGCTTGGAAAGAATATGCTGTGCAATAGCTAAGAGTATCTCCAGGTGTCTGTATAGACAGACATGTTTGTTTACAGAGAATCAAGACTACTCAAAACAATTCCTAAAACATTTAGCTTTTAGAACCTTCAGTGTCAACACTTCGCGAGAAACTTGGTATTATTCTTGGCAAGAAGCTGTGAAAAGTGGTAGGAAAATAGTCAAGATACCTTTGGATGTAGGTGAACTGGAATTTTTCACAGAACAGTTTCTCTTGTAAATTTGTCTGCACCTAGTTTAATCAACAAAATTTGCAGCTGTTAACAGGTTGTGCTTCCATATGCTACCCGTTACAAGCACATTTCTTAAGACAGAAGCCTGTTTAGAGTTCAATTGTTTTAATTGGACTTGGTACCAAAAGAAAAGCGTAAATAATAAAGCTACCCATCAAAAGAAGTAGAATCAAGAATAGGTTACAGGAAAACTGCTTTCCTCTGGCTTACAAAGGTGTAAGCACAAGGACAGTGGAGGTTATTTAGCTTTGCTCATATGCACAGCATAGACCATAGCTGCAGTTCAGGCCTCCTCACATCAGGAGAAATACACCTCACCTCATTTAGTGCCAACTAATTGTGCCTATGGTGGCTAGAGCACAGTTAAAATACTTCCAGCAAAACTTGAGGTAATTACTGTAATCTTACTGGAATATGCTGCATAGTCATAGTACATCAAACATCTTCATAAAGGCTGCTACCTCAGCAAGTTGCTACTGATTATTTTAGAGGTTTAACTTTGTTATTTGAATTTCTCATTGCTTGCAACCTCCACCACCATCTTTGGAAAACAGGAAGAAAACAAACTTGCCTGTAAGGATTTCTTTTTAGGAAGGTACATTTGTTTGAGGCCTGAATCTTTTGTCCAATTAGTTCCACCTGGTTGTTTCAGACTAATTAGATAGAGGGTGGGGGTGCATGGGAGTGTACTTCGGGTTATTGTTTGACTGCATGCTCTACAACTGGACTGAAGGAGCCTGGAAGGGATGCTAGACAGAGGTAACAATTGTTCACTTCCTACATTGCACTCATTATTAAATTTACTGTCCATTGTTTATTTTAAAGCAAAATTAAGTTGTTCATCAGACATATTCAGATTTTAAATGCCCTGTCACTGAGAATTTTGCCCATTGGCCGTACCTGTTCCTTGGCCATGCTCTCTCTTACTCACGTTTACTGACAATTTGGTACATTTTTGTTTCTGTAAGGACACACAATTTCCTTGCAGTTAAGGCCAAACCTGCATTCATAGCTTGGCTGTAATCATCAGAACTGCCACAATTTAATCCTCCTTAGTTCAGATTTTGTAATGCCTTATGCCTATTAGGATAAAAGAAGAAGTGAAAGGCTATAGAGACTATTTTATCTCCATAATAGCCTTTCCTCATCAGGAACTCAGCAATTTACAAGCACAACATATCACAGCAACTTAAGACCTCCATGAGCAGTAGCCTCGGATGTTTTGCCCATGTTTGATTGGCATAGTTCATAACAGGAGGGACAAAACTTGACATTAAATACCAAATGACCTGCAGTGAAAATGAAGCCTCTGTTGGCTTTGAACAATCTCATAGCCCAAGACAAGGAAATCTAAATTCTTCTTATGACACAACCAAAACGAATCCTAAGGAGATAAGGACATTTGTATAAGAAACACCTGGAGATTTTAAAAACAAAGGGGAGAAAAAGAACAGGTTTTAGATTGTTAGGACTGTTAACCAAACTAATTAGAGCACACTGCAGAAAGTCATGAATTAGAATTTGAATCTTGAATTAAAGAAGTTAAGATAAGCTGAGGAGTGTAAAGAATTGGCTGCTCTTAGGTCACTCATGCAAATCAAAGAAGATAAGGACCAGGAACATTGTCTAGGTGAGAAAAGTCTCCATGCTTAAATTGTTGATGGGCAGGTTTACTCAGAACCACGCAATATATACACACAATCAGCTAAATAATTTATAATTCACAAAAGAGTCTCAATGCTGTCACCATAACACTGTATTATCAGTGTGCCAAGAAAGGAAGGAGTAGTTAGAGTCCACTTAAAATGCAAGGCTTTTAAATACAGCCAATGTTTTTAAAGTATTTTCATCATCAAGTAACTTTGGCACTTTTTTTTTTTTTTAGAAAAGGCACCAGCAAAAATCAAGAGGATTGTTTATGCAGTATTAGTAGCATAGTTTATCTTTAAATATGTCGAAGTACTGTCAGGAAACTTCAGACAGAATGATCCATCAACTGATGTCATGTAGATAAAATTAAAATAGTTTCCATCAGAAAACTACCAATTTCTCTGATATATCATTTTTCTTCTTCCAACTCTTCTCGAGAAATAAAAATCATAGAGGCTTTTCTGCTAGAAACTAAAAGTTACCAAACAAGTGCTCACTCCCACCCCCTTATTTCAAAATTATCCTGTTACACTGGCACACACAAAGCCATGTTCTATAGCAGTCATATTGATACCACCATGAAAATGTAAAGCTCCTCATTCTCACATGAATATCCAGGTATGAGTCCTAACCTTCCGGGCTTCTCAGACCAGCGAGACTTGGGGATGCACAACTCCTGACAACACATTAATTTTAGTACCATGGAGGTGCTGTTCTCAGAGCAACCAAGTTTGAAAACCTTGAAGACAATCTTGGCTTATAGACTGATTTCTAGAACAAATTCACTAGTAAGTGCCCTCTCTCTTATCCAGTGTCGTCCTTACGGAAAAGTTTTGCTTTTCAGCTCCTCTCTGACCTTTTGGCACTTCTCTCATCCTAACTGCACAAAAACTCCCTGACCAGCACGTGCAGTCATTCAGTTATATGGAGATTAGACAGAGTGGGGAAAAAAAAAAAAAAGAAAAAAGAAAAAAGAACAAAGCATGTGTTTTTCTCCTTCTACCCAATTTTCTATTCTGAATCAAGCACAGTTGCTTCATAGTGACGTGGAGAAAGGAAGGCCTTTCTATAGTAATATTATAGTTAACAAATGCTTTGCAGAGGTAATGCTTCACTGCAGGTTTGCATATGCTCATTTAACAAAACTAGTACTATTAAAATCCACTCCTTGGAAGAAGAAACTAGTCTATGTAGCTGAGAAGAAAGCCCTTATTTCTCTTTTGGTCTCAGTTTAAGCTAGCTAAGGTATCTCTAGAGTACACTAGCAGGATGTAACAAGATTGGTGCTTGATGTTGCACTTCTTCCAAAACCCCAGTCCTAAGGGCTTCCAAGCTACCATTTTTAAATCTATGCTGAACAATTTCATTGGAGAAGCAAGGCACTACACAGAGCTCAAATAATGAAATTATATCTGTGTATTCATTTTTTTTTTTTCTGCAGATCAAGGATGAATCTCCCCAACCATCTGCACTGCTTCCTACTTGAGACAAGTAGGACACTCAGCACAGCATCACCAGTAAAAGACCTTCCCACAAATCTCCTGGAGTACAGAAGTAACCTTAATCTCTGCTCAACTTCTTTGTAAATGTCTTTAGCACACAGTAAGAACAACAATTGCAGTAACAGACATTTGTCTTCTGCTTACAGTTTAAAGGACATCACAGATGTGCTGAGCTTATTCAAACCTGTGAAGTCAGCAGTTTTGAAATAATGCTACAAAGGCTACCATGGTATTAGACACACAATGACCACACCATGAGGTGTTACAACTAAAAAAAGAGATATTAAAGAAAACAAAAAAGGACACATCTTCATGTCAGTTGCAAGTTCAACATGGATAGAGTACAGTTGTGTTTGACTTTTTATTTTTTTAAAGGGAGCAACCACAAATTTGTCAATACAAAGATGTTAAGAGTTGAGCCAGTGACAGCTTAACAGTAAAACCAGGCCTCTCTGACACCGTTCATTTTATTATTTTCTTTATTGTAATTCTTTCAACTTTAAAACAGCTTGAACTTGGGGAGCTCCTGTTTTCTGTCATTTCACAACTCATAACCTGCAGGGCTGTTCCATTTAGAATAAAATGTTAAAAAAGTGATCAACAGTAAATCACTACACTGTGCACTTAAAAGTCTCATAAAGTGAAGAGCTGGAAAGCAGAGACAATTCACATAAAAACAGAGGGGAGGAAATAATTTGCTGCTTATAGCACAGGACTGTAAGTTAATACATCTGGGTTCAATTCGATACCTTAAATGTGAATAGCACCATGTGCTTTGCAGAAGTGAAAGGAAGTTTTATTCATCAGCATTTATAAAGCATTTTGAGATCCCAAGATAAAATATTTTAGCAAAGCAGAAATTACTGTGTGATATTTTATTTTGCAAATTATTTTACAGAGCAAAACAACAGTTTAATAACAATACAGTACCCTACTATCTCAAAGTCTCTGAAAACTGGCAAGTGTTTTATTGAAAGTCAGGTTACCAAAAAAACCAAAACAAACAAACAAAAAACAAGGAGTAGATACATAAATGCCATCACCTTGATTTTTAAGCAGAGATCACACATGTTCAAGTAATGCACTCAGTCTCTTAATTCAATCACTAACATTAAGTATTGACACTCCTAAATTATGTTTTACAAAAGCAAAACACATACTGCAGGTGGCCCACTAACATAACTGAGATGCCCACAGGAAGTCAACTTTGCTTCAGCTAATCAACAAAGTTTTTCTTTTCACAAAAGTTGAAAATATCCCATGGCATGAATGCCAACCACAAAGAAACTAGTCTGAAATTTACCCAAAATATTGTAATGACTCAACACTCAAATAGCAAAACACATTCATGTTTCTACCTATCACATCTGTTTTTTAAATTAATGGTCTAAAAGCCAATCCCTCTCCATTTCACCCTTTCAACTTTGGCAGTAGAATCCTGTCCCAATACCCTTCTTCCAAAGTCCCATGGATAAAATTTAAAGCTTAACAGTAGAGTAATACTAATAAAATATCAAATTACATCAAACACCATATCTCAGCCTGACTAGTCTTAGTTCTCATTATTTGCACGCACTGCTACCAAGATGAGGTATCCTTCCTAACATCCTAGTACAGCCATTTGGAGGTTCAGTATGTCTACTGTCTCTTCAGTATGTTTACTGTTGCTTAGATGCTGACTGAGCAGTGGTGAGTGATTGCCTTTGCATCACTTTTTATTCTTTTTCTCCTCCCTTCACTTATTAAACTCTCTTCATCTCAACCTATACAATGTTCTTGGTTTTGCTCTTTCAGTTCTCTCCCCCATTGCTCTGAGGGGAAGGAAGCAAGCATTTGGTAGACATGTAGCTGCTGGGCTGGGTCAACTCACTAGAGAACGTCATCAAGAAAAGGCACAAAAAGACATTTTATTGGTAAATCAGTGTCTGAGGAATATCCCATTTTGACTTCAATTGCTTTTGCAAAACAAAGAAACAAGTCTTTCTGATATTTTTGAAAGCATTGAATAATTACTCACATACAGACTTCTGCCCTCACCGTATTGCTTCTAAGCTTGACTCAGAGCTGGTTCATCTGAACGGAAATATCAAAAGATTACACACCAGGTCCTCAAGAACCTGAAGTTCACAGGACAGAAGTTCTTATGCAGAGAACTTTTGGGTAGCATTGAACACTCATATTAAAAAAAAGAAAAAGGCTTAGTTTTATGCAGAGTTTAACCTGCTTATATTTTCTAAGCATAATTTTTTACAACTCTTCTCCTGCTTTTCCAGCAAACTACCCAAGCAGAATGTAAACTCTGAACAATAGATTCAAAAAGATACCTGACAATAGGATTGTTTCAAATGCCATTCATGTTTGGTATTATATTCTGTGTTTAAACGTCTATAAAAACACAGGTATCATGCAAAGTCTAAAACCAATCACAGGCTCATAAATGGTGCTCAAAATTAAAGGTTTAGGAGAATCTAGAAAGGAATTCAAATGCCTTGCTGATAGTTGTTTTGAACAGGCATGTATAGGTACTCATGTGGAAGAAAATAACAGATGGAAATAAACAGAAAATGTCTAAAACTGCCAGAGAAAGAATTTTTGGGCTAAGTATTGACTGATAGTAACTCTGAAATATTAGCAAAGAAATTTTGTCTGCCTGATTCTGCTAGCACTCAGGCAGGAAAAACTTGGTACACGACTTATAAATAAGCAGCTGAACATCAAACAAATGTGTCTCAGTTTCTCCTCATGTGTATCAACCTGCAAGAACCCATGGTTTTGGCTAAAACAATTATATCTTCCTCTGTAAATTTAAACACACTCTAACTCTCTGTGTTACAAGGCTTAAATCTACTCTCAGACAACTTCAGGCAGAGTTAATTATCTGTGACCTAGAAATTGCTCCTCAGATCAATACCATTAATACTATCATCCTTGAGCTTCTGCAGAGATTTAGAATACAGGGAGAAGACATGGGTACAATTCAGAACAGGAAACATAACACAGTGTAATAGATGAAGACCTGGCCTAAGACAGTGCCCCCAAGCTTTCCGACCCATCACAATGGGCCAGTATCCAAGAAGTGAGATATACACAGATTAACCAGTTTCTTGGGGACCGAACATTTTCCTTCTGAGTCCTTTCTGACTATCTGACAAATAGCAGCTGCCATCTTTTCGCTACATAAATAACCAAACACTTAATTAAGAAGCCAAAACACCTTAAAATACTACTTCGTACTCAGGAAGTAAAGACCTCCCATAGCTCCATCTTTATTAAAAATACAACTTATACATTCAACAAGCTCCATTTAATTGACTCTATGGCTGTGAAACAATGTTACAATGGTCCAGGAAATACAGAGTCCTAAAGATGCAGTTTCACCCCAAATCACTATTTTTGGAACCTATTTCTTTCCAGACACAGGAATTAAGCAGTGCCAGTGTTTCCTTTTCCCTCTTGGTTTGCATCCATTTAAAAAAAAAAAAAAAAAAAAAAAAAAAAAAAAAAAAAAAAAAAACACCACCACAAGAAATAAACACACTTAAGAGCATGAAAGTACACAACTCTAAACACTCCACAAAAAAAAAAAACAAGAAGTGGCCAAAAAGACAGAGGGGAATAATACACCACACTGCACTGTATCCTTCAAAGGAGAAAGACCAGAACTTAGCTGTAAGGTGGTTTTAACTTAACCAGCTACAGGTATTTCAATACATATTGAATGCTAACCCTGGCCATGGGATGCATTTGTAACATTAGGCACTATAAGGCAAACTTACTGTTGATTAAAAAGGTTTCTGAGGTGCTATTTAGAAGTGTAAGGAAGTCATCACAAAGTCATTAGCAAACAATCAATTTATTCACAGGAATGCTGAGATTTGGTTTCAGACTGATATATCCAAATGATATGCATCACAAGGGAGAAGAAGTAGGTTTCCTAATTAGATATTAGGAAGAAATACTTTACTGTGAGCTTGCTGAGGCACTGGAACAGGTTGCCCAAATAGGCCCCATCCCTGGAAGTGTTCAAGGCCAGGTTGGATGGGGCTTAGAGCAACCTGAACCAGTGGAAAGTGTTCCTGTCATGGCAGGGTGGTTGGAACTAGATGACCTTTCAAAGTCATATTTCTATCACTCTGCTCAGCCACCACCCTCTATACACAACCAGGCAGAAAAGAGAGACTACACTCAGGCCTGGATATTTGGCACTGCAATTCGATGGGTTGCATGCCTTTTTCTACTCCAAATTATTGTCCATGTCACACATGCCCCTGGGAGAAGCTCTAAGATAGCCACCACCTAATTTGAAACTAGATATTAAAGAATTTCTTTTAAATAAACTGAAAGCATTTTCTGGAAGGCCCCAAAATTGCACAATGTAACCTTGGGAAGATGCAAGGAGTCCCAGGCAGCCCTGTTACAGATGTTCGGGATATTGGCAGTGTTTGAACTTCGTGTGTGGGCAGGGGAGGGGGGTACTGGGGAAAGCACCTGAAAAGGAACAGATACACAAAACACAGCAGTAAAACATGGCTGTCTTAATTCACACTCATTAAGTGCCACTGCAGCCTGGTTCAAAAAGCCTTTGCTGAGTGATTTCCAGAGCCTTCTCTTCATTCACTGCACCTGTGACAAGCCAAGATTGGGATGTTAATTATTCAGCCATTTACAAGAAACACAAAACAGAACATGCCTTCAGCAAAGACATGTGAAGCTCCAGGTGAATAAAGTCTTGCTTAAGATGAGATTTGCTTCATACAAATTCCATTTCTGTATTTGAGACACCTGGTGTATATCATTAAGGATATATTCAAGGTGGAAAATGCCTAAAGGGAAGTCTGCTATCAGAGCTGGGATCTTTCCCATCCACCTTACCTGTGGTGACAGCAGTGAAGAAGATATTCACTGATGCCTGCAGAAAACAACATACAGTAACATTTACACAGGAAGATAACCATGAGTTACCAGGCAATAAGACCGCAGGCAGATATCCCATCTACTTAAATATATTATCACTGGATTAATTCCTCAAAGCCATGAAGATCAGAAGGGCAAGACACAGTGGATATTGCAAAGGATTTCCTTAAAGGGAAGCCTTGGCCCTTAATTTTCTCCTGGCTTTTACTGTGAACAGTATTTTATTCCATTATTTTGTTGGCACTAAACATCTGAGAGAAAGCATTCACTTCCTCCTTGGGAAATTGGGAGATGCATTAAGCAGGGCCATTTCATGGATTAAGAACTTGCAGACTTCTTCCTTAGACGTTAAGTTATCCAGCATGTTAGGGGATCCAAGAGTCTCATCATTTCCTGAAACAGCCTTGTACTTGTGAGGTAATACTTGAATCCCAGTGAACTTGAAACACAGTTTTAGGACAAAGAATATCTTTCAGGCAGGCTGCTAGTATGAAACTAATAAGCTGTATTGGACCAGGTCAGCATATGTCCATACAACCTTTTGCAGGCTGATGACGAGGCTGTGCCCTTATAACAGAGGCTTGTTCTATCAGCCACCCTAAACTGATCACAGCACCACGTCCAAGCTAACAAATGCTTCTAAGTTACTAAAAAGATAAATGCATCAAAAATGTTTCCTAACAGCCTGAAAACCCAAACTACCAGAAGTAACAAATGTTACTTTCTTACAGTTCTACTGTGCTGTGTTTTTGCCAAATAATCAAACCATGTTCTCCAAGGAAGTCCAACAAATCTAGTCAAGTATATTTATTATATTTCACTTTTTTATTTAAGTTTAAATAAGTGAAACCAATAGAGTGCTTTAACTTTGGACTAAGCTAAAAATAACCATATTTTACTCAACATAGTGGTTGGGTAAAGGAACACCTATAAAATGAAAATTTTATTAACCTGATTGTTAAATTTACTCATTATTTTTCTCTCATTAGAACCTCCCTGATCTCTAGAAGTGAAATTTTTCCCAAGTTGCTTCTATATCCTCCAAACAAAGTACATCATTATCCAAGAGATATATTTCCTTTTTAGTAACTCCTAGAACAGGGATCTTCTGTCTCAGGGCTAAACTGTAAATGCCAAGCATTTTTCTGAAAATGTAGGCAGATGTCACATTCTACTTTTTTTGGTAACCTTTCTGACTTACATTTAAATATTCAAGATCAAAATCATTCTTAAAAAAGATTGATTTGATTAAAAAGATTGATCTTTGATAAAAAGATTATGTTTTATTACTTATTTGGCATTGCACTTAGATTAGTACACTCTCTGGCAGAACATGGCCAGAACTTTCAAACCAACAAAAATCTCCAGCAAACTGTCAGCATGCTTAAGCATAACAAATAACACCATAATGTCAAAACAGTGATGCTGACATGGTCTGACAAAGGTGCTGGGGTCACTTAAAAACTGACATATATTTTTTGCACTCTCATCTCATTATTTCCAAATTTCTGCTCACCTTCTGTTTCAATGGGAAGTAAATTATTCCATTTTGGTATTTATAATCTTATGGTTCAGATTAAAAAACAAATATGAATTTTGAATTAATATAAAATACATGCATTGACTTACTAGTTGTTCTCCAACTTTAAAAGAAAAATAAACAGAAAAAGTCATTACTTACAATTGCATCTCACATAAACGGCTATTGCCATGATCTGTGATCTTATGCATTTTGGCAATGGGTACAAATTCTATATCATAATGCCTTCACCAATGAGGTGAGGTGCATCTACTTGAGCAGTTCCAAAACTCAACCAGACTAGAGATCAACAACCATAATCATTATTTTGACTACACCTCTTTAACAAGAGGTGAAGCAGTGACCAAAATGCATTTACCTCAGAGAAACAGCTTGTGATGGAAAGAGCAACAGAATACATTTAAAATTTGTATTTAATATGATAGCAGTGTAATTTTTGGAAAGTGACACCTAGGCCACAAAAGCCAGACATTTGTCCATTCAACGGTTCAGGTTTAAGTGTATCAAATAATGCAAGCAAGAAACAAAACATTTACTATTTTTCTTTTCTTGGAGCCCTTTCTCTTTGGTAAAGATTTTGACAGCTGTCCCTATTTTTTTCAGAAGTTAAGAGATGATCTAAGAAAATACCATGATTTTTTATATACATATTCTAAACAACTGAAAGAAGCCTTGTATTCACTAATGAAGTAATCAGTTTATTAGTAGTGAATATTCAAAAGCACTACTAGTTATTGCCTAAGGAAGGGGACTAAAGACTGTATCATAACCAAAAGCTTCCAGCTATCAAGTATTGGGACAGGCTGCTTAGGGAACCTGTTGAGTCACTATCTCTGAAGGAATTGGAAAGACATGCAGTTGTGGTGCTTAGGGACTTGGTTTAGTGGTGGACTTGGCAGTGCTGTGAAAATGGTTGGACTGGATGACGGTAAGGGTCATTTCCAGCCCCAATGATTCTGTGATTAATACAGCAAAAATCATCATCTGGCCATATATTTTGTGTGTGTGTGCATGTGTGATTTTCCAGGAAAAAAAATCCCTGCTTAGTGTGATATGCAGTTCAAAAATATAAAAGTACAGAACACTTAAAAGTTAATCAAAACTGTGAGCTATGAAAACTCTATATAGGAATGTACTTCCCTGTGTTCATTTCCAAAACAACAGTTAGTTAAAGCAGTTGTTCTTTTACACATACTAAAATGTTGAACCCTGCAAAGATATGAAGTCTGCTAAACTCTTCATTTATAGAAAATACAGACATACCTTCCATATCCTTCTGGTCTTGCCCAACTGGCTACAAGCTTAAATCTACAGTAAGTACTGTAGGGATCACACCAAATGAACTGCTCATTATTTAATACCTATACTGCTCTGAGACTCTCTGACACTTTCTGCTTTCTAAGCTACAGGCTTAGAGCCAGTCCTGCAAACCCACTAGGGGGAAGATTTCTGGAATAAATCATTTCATATGGCAATATTCCTCACTGAGACAATAAAATACAGCTCCCAGATTTCCTCTAGGGACTTCTTTGTGATCATGGAAAAAGTGCACATCTGTAAGGGTTTAATAGTACATACACTTCATTTACATGAAGGCTTTTTAACAAAGATCCTTTTAAGTGTTTCATCTACTGAACTGTAACATTGTTCCTTTACCAGGTCACTATCATCTACTTACCTATAAATCTTGTTGAATAACTACAAAAAATACAGTTCTAGGATGTATGAGGTTTTATAGCAAAGAAAAAGGACAATAGTAACTTCAGAACTATTAATTTGATGTACTGTGCATCAGTAAGGTCAGTAAAAAACCAATTGTATTTACAGCTGTACACCAGCCATGACAAACAGAAATATATTTTATTATATTTCTTACCAAAGAAACTGGAAACTTGTTTTGTTACAAATACCCAGTTATAGGTATTTGCTTAATAAAAACAGAACACTTGACATGTCTGTGATCTACCAAAACAACAAATCATAGCAACTTTTCCAGAAAAGACAATATTAAGGTAGGTAACTTCTCTGTCAAAGCAAAGAATGTTAAGAAATACCTCCCTCTCGATGGACATGAAGCTGGTAACTTATGGAAAAAGTTAGCACCCAAACTAGTTCATGTACACCACAATCAGAACATGCTAAACCACAGTGCAGCAGCAACCCAAGCAAGATGCAGCTTTTTTTTCATATAACACTTGAGAAAAGCAAGCGTTCATCTCCCATACCCAACATTAAGTTGGTTATAAATTGATTCCTTATGAGAAGTTTCTTCAAAGTTTAGGAGTTATCCTTAAGGACTGCAGACAGACTTTCATTTTTGATATTTATTTACTCATAGCAATATATTTATTTCTATATTTATTTTGTATATCATGACTGGTTGCCAATGGCATCATGCCCATTTCAACTCCATCCACACTACTTACACTCTCCCTCAACTCTTTTCAGTGAGAGGCTTATGTCAGTCTTACAGACAAAAGATAACTGTCCAGAAGGATGCTACAACCGCATTGAGGGCTGGGGGGCAGAATGGAGTAGAGGGAGAGGTGGGAAAAAGTAACACTGAAAGATTTCTGACAGTGCAGAATGAAAGAACATAAGCATCTCAGGTCCCCTGAAGACATTTGCAACCAGAACTTTAAATTTCCTTCCGTGGAAACAAATCCAAGAAAAAAGTAAGATGCAAACAAACAATGCTGAAAGCCTCAAGACAAAAGTGAAAAGGTTTTAGATAAGAAAACAACTTGAAAAAACCAAAATTTAAGAATTGTGAGTAAAAGCAAGCCAGTTAAGGTGAAAGTATACTTAAAGCAAACAAATATAAATCTTATAGTAGTTCCTAACCTCTTAATACTGAATAATAAATGACAGAGACATAATAGTTAATTAGAACTTAAAGAGACACTTGGAACAACAATAAAATTCCCTACAGGAGTAGTTAGTCTTCAAAATTTCCCTTAAAAGATAATGACTTGGTGTAAGAGATTGACTTGGAAGATTCTTTAACATTGCTGCATTTAAGAAGTGACATTCTGCCCTATACACCTTTCAGGAGATATGTATTTTGTTCTTTTATTATATCTTATACATAAGTACTTTACACAAAGGTATAGCTAAGTAAGTGAGTTGCTATTAACATTTGAAAATTAAGTACTTTCTCAAACTATATTACTTTCCAACTATACTAATAAATAAAATAAAATAAAACAAAACTGCTGGTATCTATTTGGTGTACCATTTCAGATTCTTTTATAGGAACACACATTTTCAACAGAACAGAAAGTAGTCAAGTAGTATCTTAGATTATCTTAATGCACAAAAAAGAAATAAAGACAGCAAATAATATATCAGAAGCAGAAAGACTTTCCTCATTCAACAGGAACTTAAGAGGACAGGATTCTGGTAAGAAAGAGAAGTCAGTCTCTCCCTGCTAGATGGACCTGATACTACATGCTCATTTTTCTCTAGCTCTACTTGACAATGACATAACTTTTTACTTCTGTTTATTCCTCTACAGGCTGCAAACAAACTACAAACTGGAGCACCATGCTCAGCTTCTTAATTATAATTGGGATCATCTATCTGAATATGTTCATGGATGCATTTACTCTGCATTCATTTTCATCCCTCTAATTTAAGCCAAGGCATTCACCAATTTACTTTAGTTCACATGTATATGCATACTGAGCACAGATAAACCAAAATCAGAGGGAGCTCCTGCCGAACCAACATCTCCAAAAATCCCTAAAATATATTTAACACGATATGCAGTTTCCATCTGTATGAAACAAGATGCTAACAGTCTGCTGAGGTGGAAACTAGAAGCCAAAATCATAGTTTGTAAAGATAGTTCAGATTTTGTCTGTAAGTATCTGTCTGCAGTATTTTGCATGCAAGTGTCATGAGGAAAACCTTAGCACCACAGTGAGGCAGTGTGTATTGTATAGATCTTTTTATCCCCAGCCATCAAAGACTAAGGTACAGTTCCTATTAACATTGATATACCTGTTTCACTAACACATCAGGTCAATGGTATCTCCAAATAAAAATAAGACAAACTTCAGAATCAAGAAAACACCCTTCCTTCAATACAGATCCATACAACTGATGTTCCATACTGCACATCACACCCTGCACGGCACAGTGCAGACACAATAAATGCCCAAGGGCTAACAGTGCTGCACAGCAACACACAATCATTTTGTTGCTTCAAGTCCTAAACAAGCCCAACAAGTTCTGTGCAGTTGGTAAATTCTCCATTCTAGAAGAAGTGTGTGTGTGCATATGGACATGCAAAATTTGCTTTAAAAGTAAATTCTGGAAAACTAAACATGTGCTAAACTACTGACACCATTCTTCTGGTCTTTCCATCAGTTGCCTGGTCTACTTCAACATTTCCACGTTTAAAAAAGACTAAAAGAAATTCACATTTCTAATTCTCCACTAGGTACCTCATTCTAGTTTTACTTAGGCCATGACAGGAAAGCATTACCCTAATGTCTTTTATAAAATATATTCAGCACATACAGAAGGATGAAAGGAAACAGCCACTCATCACCACCAGTGGAGTTTAAAACAAGGAAAGGTATCTGAACTGGCAAAACTCAGCAGAAGGGTTTCTCTATGATACTGCTGTTCTAGCTGAAAGGCTTTTGGGTTTCTAACAGGAAAGAGAAATACTTTAAAAAAAATTATTCACAGCCATAATTACAACAGATGGAAAAGAAGTAACATTTGGAGCTTACTCACAGTACTCTCAGACTTGAGCCTATAGTGCTGAGGGGTCAACAATACACTTGTTATTTTTACCATCTCAAGACTTATGTGTACCCTGTAACCAGACTACCCACAATAGATTTTAGAGTTTAAAAATAGCCTTCCTTTACTTGAGCATTTACAAAATATAGCAATGACAGCTGAACATATGCTTGTTGCAATAAATAAAAAGCCTCGAACAGGTGATAACCAAACAAGTATTGAAATTAAAAGAACAATCACTACAAACTAAGCTTTAGGGTCAAGTTATCAGGTGGTGCCATTTTAGCAAAGGAAGATGAATAATTTTCCACAGTCAAATGAACAGTTAAATGATCTGGTACCATCTACAGGAAAACCTTAATCTTGTCCTTTTCCTTTGTTGCTAAAAGGAAATTACATTGCCCTATAACTTTAGGGCAGGTCACTATACCTAAACAACAGCACAACAGTAATTTTATTTCTGAATATCCTATCTTTAAATAAACTAATAGCCACACATTTGTCTTGTATGTACTTTTTCTCCCCCCATTCCTACAATCTTCCAATTCTTTTGTATTTAAAAAAGAAACAACAATCATCGATGAGGGCCGTCTCTCAAACAGAACAATATTTTTTAAGAGCTTAAACACTAATGGTGAGCATCCAAACACATATTTTAAAGAGACTTGGTTTCCTTGCACAATGAGCACTTACAACCTTTCTGCAACTCACCTGGCTAAGAAAGCTATGTTAAATCTTGCTGGACAGACCACTGTTTCACTCAAGTATTATTCTCTGTGAAATACATCCTGCTGCTTGAAATTCCCAAACTCACAACACCCATTAGTCAAACATAGCAAAGTACCACTTAACCATTCAGGAAACCAGTGATGTTTACTTTGAGGTTCACCTTCAAATGAATAAAGAATCCACATACTATTTATACTAGTTATCTCTGTTATGAAACTTTCAGGTTTAGCCCACTGGGCATGTTGAAATGATAAATCATGTTTGGCTGCAGAAAAAACCCCTCACTCAGATTCAAACGCCCACAAGGAAAATAGCATCTGCCTAAAGTAGCACAACATTTTAGCCATTCCTTTAGGTTTTAATCCCAGGCTGATTCTGCTTTAATATCTGCAAATTCCACATCTTTGACAAGCAAATACACACACCCCCTTTGCTTCCCACTCCTTTATTTATTCTTCTCAAACTTTCCACTCAAGCCAGTCTGTCTTGAATATGAAAGACTAAAGGCACTTGACAAAATACTAAAAGATATGTTTTGTAATGAAAAAAGTGGCAGGGTGAGGGGGAATATGTAATGTTATTTTGTTATTGTTCTTAAATCCCTCATTGGTGTTTGCATTTCAAAACAAGAATATATGATACTTCAAAATCAAAAAAGCATTCCTATTATCTTTCACTCCTTCTCTATTTACTAGCAGATATCCAACTAGATTTACAAGCAACATGTTGTTATTCCATTAAATGCTAGAGGAATGACCTGCATCTCTCTGCCTCAAGTTTCAAGTACTTGGACTCTGTGGAACAAGTTTCAATCTGTGTCAGGATGCAAATGAGAGCAAGTAGAGTTTACTGTATGAAAATCTTTCAGATGAGGCTTTAAAAACTTAACTTTCCTCTACTGACAGGACAATCTCACAGCATTTCTGATCAGCAGATGTGCCCAAATCATTGGTCGTATTTTTGTGTGCACTATTTGACTGCCATCTCACCTTAGGGCCCTGACTGCACTACTGTAACTGGACAGTATGTGTATAAGATGGCCCATATATGTGCAGCCAGGATCAAATGGGTGGAGAAAACCCACTTAACTTCTACCACTTAGTTTCAACAAGTTACTAGCATTCATAACCTAGTGAAGACAAGCACCTATTCACTGCATCTTTCATTAGCAGGAAAGTTGCTCCTTTAATGACACAGAAGTACCCATGCCAGGTCTGATAAAGCCAGCACGACAGAAACAAGCATGACCTGTTTGACACAGACAGCAGTTCTACTGTTGTAGCTCAGAGCAAATGCATCCAAGGACACCATACACTGCTTAAAGGAAAAAAAATAAGGAGTCCCATTCCATTAATAATAATAATAAAAAAATCACACAGACAATTAGCTCCCAACCAAAATAACATCACTAGTGATAAATACCACCTTACAAAGTGAAAGTGTATTGCAGGACCTAAGCTAACTCATTTTGTTGAATGGTGCAGGATTCACTCCAGAGTGGCCAGACCAAGCAAAAGCAAAGAATGGGAATGCACGTTAAGAGCATGGCTATCAGACAGAACTAGGTCAGGAAAAGAGCACAAGGACAAGCCACAAAGCAATCCTTCCAGAAAAAACACCAAAACCCACAACACCGCCACATCTTTATGCCATGAAAAGGGAAACACTAAGTAATTTCTGGTTCTTCACATAACTCTCACAACATTCCTGCAAAAGAAGCTCTCTTTTCCATCCACTCAGTCTTAAAATTATACCTTTCATATGGGTTTACACCTGTTTAAGATCTTGCTCATTTTAATTCTGAGTATGTCCTCCCCATCCCCCCAAACCCATTGCAGTTACCTACATTAAACAAGCTTTGCACTTAATTTGCACGGTGCTAAGAGAAGCTATGAAAGCTAAATTAAGCTGAGCATTGGTTCCAAAACAGAATGCTCTAAAAGCCATTGATCTCACATGCAATGTCTTCAAACGATTTAAAAACGTGTTGCTGACACAATTTTCAAAATTCCCTGTCACGTTATTAAAAAAACTCCCATATCTTTTTTTTGGATGCGTTTTTCCCATGGAATTCTACACTGCAGCATATTAATGAAACAAGCTGATAGCTCTCCAAGATTGGACAAAATTAGACAAATAGACAAGCTCCTTCTTTAAATTAGTTTACATTTCCTTTTGTATTTCTAATGTTTTCCACAATGGACCCAACAGAGGCAACAGAACTTTCTAAATGCCATGCAAGAGAGAGATCAATTACTTGATTCAAATAACCTGAATTTCTCCTGTATTTGGAAAAATCATGCATTTTTTGAATCTCCATAATCACTCTGAATTTGGTCCAGACTTTGGCTTACATTAAAGTGATTTAAATGTCAATGCATAGGAAAAGAACAGCACAACCATTCCTTAGTCTAGCTTTTTCAAAACCTAGAATGCAATCGGCAGTTGCAATACTATAAACTTTTACTTAAAGATTACCAGAGAAATATTGTCCTGCAGGTCTGTAAAAAACAAAAAAAATCCAGTAATACAGACAGTGATGTATAACCTACAATGCAGTGCTTCATCTACCTCTCAGATCTAAAATAGTGGCAATGTTCTCTTGCTTTTCCTATTTCGACATGTCAAGAGAATTAACTTTATTTACCAGGCTGTGGACTTTTTTGTTTCACTTTCAACACTTAGCATATAGAACTGTACATGCAATAAAGACCTTACAAAAGCCAAGCAGTCAAAACAAATTTTGCATTTCTATCTTTGCGAATTAATTAATTGTTTAACCCTTCTCATTTCTCCCAGAAATGAAAGCTTTTGGTGAAGCACCTGTTTAAGTCCCAACATTCTGCTTGCAAGCCTCTTCCTTCAGTGCTTTCTTCTAGAAAGCTTGTGAGATAGTCAAAACAATACTCAGAGAAACTGTACGTCCTTCAAGTACCTTAGGTCAAACCTGTGGCCAACTGAGAGATCAAAAGAGAAATGGTGAATAGAAATCTTATAGATTGCGAAGTTTTGTGGTTATATGCCTAAAAACCTCACTATTACAGTCCCCCACCCCTGTAGTAAGCAAGAAAAGAATCAATAGGAACAACCTTCTGGATGGAGGCTTTTTTTAAAGATCCCACTGTGATGGAATAGACAATAGTACAAAATACTTACCCCTTTATCAAGGCTGAACCCAGTCATATAACTATTATCTTTACTTCTTGATTTCAAGTCATAATAGAGTGAATAAAAGCCCAGCATACTTCATCCTCTTCTTCAGTGCAGTGTTCAAAGATCTGTGGCCTAAGGGAATGCATTTCTATGCAGTTTTCTGAGAAAGGCTGGCACACCTATAAACAGCTTTTATTTGAATGATAAGATATAAAGCAAGGCATATTAGAAACCTCTTGCACCATGAAAAACTGGGAGGACTCCCAGCCTTCATCCTGTCTAAAACTGTACCCCTTTCAATTCTCAGGCATTCACATATGACCATACACTCAACTCTCACACTATCACTTGTATTTCAAATTACCAGAGGTACTGAAAAAGATTGAGCCCAGCAAGATTATTTACTTCCTTGCAAGCCATCCTACAACCTTCAGGACTGAAATTCTTCAAAAGCAAAAGCAAAGCATCACTTGCAGTAGTAGGTAGGGATTATGAGATTCCTTTAGCAAGCAAACAGTTTAAAATAGTCTTCGACAAACAGTCAATTTCCATATGCAAGATGGGTAAAGATACAATTTTACACTTATCTTGGAGCTTTTCAAATATGATTTTATTTGATTTGGAACCACATTCGAGAATTCCACCTCAGGGTCAGCTGTTGGGAGCCACTATCACAAGAAGAGTTTCAACATGAATGACAAACCCCACTTAAAGCAGTTAGGAGTAATCACATCCATTGGAATAAATGCATTTGTTACATCACAATGGTTTAGTGGCATATCCAGTAAAAATACAATAGGGTATGCAATCTAAAAAAAAGCTAAGACAGTATTCTTGCTAGTTATCACCTATTTCATTACTGCTCTTCAAAATCTCAAGAAAGATCAGTTTTACTGGAAACTATCCTAACTACAAGAAGAAAAAATATCTCTCAAAGGAAGTTCCCACTACCTGAATCAAAGACAAGAAGCATATAAAGGTTTTATTATTTAAGATGCATACTCATATTTTTAAAATACTGGCTATTTGGTTGTCTCTACTTGTTCTTTAGGTTCTGTTTGCTTGCTTAAAGGCTATAAAGACTTGCATTTTCATTGTTTAAAGGAGAAAAACTTAGCTGATCTATTTCAACATATACTGCTATACCATGGAATCACCTAAGACTTGAACTGGTCCAGCTTTTCATTGTCATTATCAAAGCCAAGATGTATAATATCAGAGAGTAAATACAGAATTACGAAAGCTACGTTCCACTACAGTTGAGAAGAAATCCTACACAACTCCTATCTATTTCATTAATGCAAAAGGTAACAGATGCATCTAAATAACCAAACTAAAGAAACTCATGGAAGGTACTTTTGTAATGCTGCTAGTAGAACAAACAGCAGCTAGCTAAAATTCACCAAAAAGGCAAAGCATTAAATGAGGTTTCCCTTCCATCCACCTACTAGCAATTCCAGAGGCCACAAGGCAGCTGCATTGGGGATTCTCAAGTATGGGAAAAAAACCAGGAAACAAAACAGGCAAAATGTAAAACCCAGCAGGAATACAACTTGTGGTAGGAATTTAAAATATAGGTAGCTGTATCATTGATCAGGCAAATTATCACAGAAAAATCAGAAGCACAGTCTCTTTCACTTGAAGAAAAAAAATAGAAAAGAATAATCGGTTGCCAAATAGAGATCACAAGTAAGCATGCATGCATTAGCTTTTTTGTGCAGTGAACTGTATCAGAAGCTCCAAAAGTCTTCTGCTTGTTTATAAAATATAAAAATATATCCACTCAGAGACAAGAAAGCAACATAGCTTAGATGAATTCTAAAATATCCAACTTCTAGAAGCAAAGTTCAAATCTTGGTAATGTCAATAAAGAGTTTTATTTTTCTAAAGCAGATAGACCAGGTTCCTATACCATTTTCCATATTTGCCCAGCAGCTTTTTGGCAGGAAATTCTTTTGGATAAGACTTCAAAAACTTAAAGTCTTATTTGGTTTATGTTAATATTAATGTTTTCATGACTTTTCTTCAAGAAATGATGGTTGGCCTGAAGCCTCTGACTTAAATTGCCATTTCTTTCTAAAGCTTGTAGTTTCTTTCCATCAAAGAGGACCTGCACAACAACCATAGACTATACTAATCAAAACCTGCTAGAAAAATAAACAATATTCATCAGTAATACAGTCACAGTAGACTTCTAGCATGATTCAACATCCAAGTTGCAGATACGATGTGAAAAATGTATGTGCAAATTCTCTTGTGCTTAATCACAAAAACAACATGATGATAAACTGATGCATAGAACATATTCACACAGGAAACGGGAATTCAGATGCCAAGGGAGGAGTAAAAAAATAAGATTTTTCAAATAAGAACTAAAATTGGCTAGCTCATCCAACAAGGCAGAGAAGTGGAGGAAGAAGCTGGCAACATTGACAAAGGCAGCTCTTCCAATAAATCAGAAGTCACATGGAAAGAGTGGAATTTATTCACAGTGAAGGAGATAATGAAGGTGTCTGAGGCAGATTTCTAAAACAATTCTCATTTACATCCTAAAATGAACATGAAGTTAGTGAAGATATCTGAGGATAAAGAAAGTGACTGGGAGAGAAGAGGGGAAAATGGACGAAATGAGATGATGGGAAAGATGGAAAGCCTCTCAGTAGAAAATAGGAAGTAGGAGTGACAGCCAAAACCTTTCCCAACAAAATAAAAAACAGAAAGCATAAACCATATTCTACATCAGTCTACAGGCTGAGGAGAGGAATTATGCAATACACTGTGGCAGGTTGTTGATTCAAATCTTAAAATTTAAATCGAGTTACTAGATCAAAGGAAGACTAATTAAAACAAAAATCAAGTACAGGGTGTGCAATTCCTCTCCTTAATTACTCCAGCCGTAAACCTCAAGGCTTCACTAAGTACTTCACATTAGCTCACTTCTTCCACAGCTGAGCTGTTCCAAAGGCAGCAGCAAAGGGATGGTTGCCTGGAATTAAAATGAAATGCCTGTAAGTTCCAGTATAGTCTTTGTAAGTGGATGTGGGTTTTCTCCAACTGGCAAAGCAAAAAGGCACCTCCTGCTGGGAAGACTCAGTCAAAGAGGAAAAAGCTGGCTTCTTGGAAGGAAAAAAACATGACTAGCTGCTAAAAGGACTTTACTTTCTAACCTTAATGGAGCATCCTGAATCAGGGACAGATGCAGCTACATCATCAGAGGACTTGTCCCAGTCATGAAACGAAGACACCATGCTAGTAGACAGCCAGAATAATTTACAACCTCAAATAGAATTTCCTGCACTTTTCTATTCATTTTTATATTTCTGTCCAGTACACATCCACAAAACCTGTCAGAAAGAGCAGTACAGAGAGATGAAACCCACTGGCAAAAACTCAAGGCAAAATAAACCAAGATGTAAGCTCCTTGCAAAATCACACTGCTCAAACTCAGTGCCAGATAACGCCTACTTAACACAGAGGTTTTTCCTCCAAACATAGTGACAAATGACATAAACACTGGCAGAGCACACATAAATGTCTATACCAAGGGCGCTCAGGCCCTTGTGCAAAAGCAATCCCACAGAGGCAGGAATAACCCAGTCTCTTTTCCCCAGCATGTTTTTAACATGCATTACAGGAGATTTATTCGCTTCTACACTACATTAAATTTTTGATTGGGCAGGGCCAGCCTGACTGGCAGCTCATCCAGTGTTGACTAACCAGGGGGCCTTGGCTAAATATGTATCCCAGTCTTTGAAGGCCACACCACCCACTGCTCTTAGTGTAGTCTTTAACAGCCCATTGCATTGTTCCATCTTTCAGAAGCTAGTGCATGATACAGAGTGTGTTATAGCCACTCAGTGCCGTGTTCTTTGGCCCAAGTGTCTATGAAGTGGTTTTGGGGATTATTGTCTGATTCAATTCTTTCTGGAGTACCATGTTGCCATACTTGCTTTTCAAGGCCCAGAATAGCTCCCATGTGGTGGCATGGGACACAAGATATGTTCCTAGCCCATCCTGTGGTTGCTTCCACCATTGTCAGCACATGGCACTTGCCATGACACGTTTGGGACGCTGCTAGGCGTCCCTGTATTACATTTCAGCCATTGTAAGACCAGAGAGGCTTTACCCACTTGGCCTGCATTCCCAAGCAAGCTCCAAGAAGCCACAGGCTCGGCACACCAGGGGGCTGTTACAAGCCTGACATCATCCATGGACTGCAACCTTGATCACAAGGACTTGGGTCCCATGAGAGCATCACCAGGGAGGGGGGATTCTGCACACCACATATCCCATGCCCCATTATGGGGCAGGGATCTGGCACTGGGCTCACGGAGACATGGCACAGTACAGCTCCTGGAAGCCTTGGAGGCACCACTGGGATCTCTACGTATTTTTCAAACATCAGTTAAATAAAAGAAAAGATAAAGTTAGAACTCTGTCCTCTAGTAAATAAACATCCATTTTTGGCTTTCAAACAGTTTTAAAACCTGGAATTGGCAGAGTGATAAGAAAAGACAGGAAGACAACACAAATGAAGCTCATTTTGAGGTCAAGTCTGACAGCATCTTTATTAAAATAAGTATTGTAAGAGCAGCAGCAGAAAGGCCAAAGAATGAATCATAGACTAAGTCTGACTAAACCTTCTTAACTCAGCAATAAACCTTAATGCTGAATCATAGTGACAGGATATTATTGGAGAAGTCCATATTGCCACTCCAATTCTGAGGACTGCCAGTCCATTACCTAATGCTACTACTGAAAATGTTAAGAATCAACAAATGACCAAACAGTACTGTCTAAGGCTACATCACCAAACATAGCATAAGGTAACCACCCAAAATCAAATGTTTACATTTTGATTAGCAGAACTACCAGCATATTCTTAGCCTTCGTTATCTAACTTAGCCACAGTAAGGAACGTGGTATTCAAACTCTTCTGATAATAAGACAGTATTGTTAGACATCCACTTTGTTAGCAGATTTTTATCTTTCACCTGCTATCAGAAATCACATCACAAATGTTCTGTGGGAGTAAGCAAGACTAGAAAAAAAGAAAGAACTTCTATTAGAGAATAAGCCATAAACAACAGATTACAAAACCAAACACTGGAAACATGTTTGAAGGGAACTGGTACTATATATTTATGATTGAGATTGATTATGATTCCTGTCCAGTTTTCTTAATAAAACTTCAACAAACTCAAGGACTTGGAGATGGCCTGCTTGTACTGAAAAAGAATTTGTGCATGGTTTCCTTTTTCCCCTAGGACTATTTAACTGACAGCAAATCTTTGAAGCTGTTCTTTCAATGAAATGTGCCTATTGCTACAAACAGCTAACTCTGTAACGGAGTTTGGCTTTCCTTCCTACATCATAAAATTAGTGACTCAAGTGCCATCTACTGTGTCTGCACTCAAGTGAAATGCAACACAGTGCCAAAAACATCAAACAGAAATAACTCATCAATTTTATGCCAAATTGATATCATATCTTCAAGCATTGTTTTCCATGCAGATTAACATATACACTATGCTCAGAAGACTAGATAGTCACCTTTGCGGTATGAAATTCAAGTTAATATAATGGTCTAGAGCAGATCTTCATATTTTCAATTAAATTAAAACAGAACAAAGAAAGAAAAAAAACCACAAAGAATCAGCTTGGTTTTCCTCTCATCTTGATTATGCTCTTAAAACTTCCTGTTTTCTTTCAGAAGATCAGGGAACTCAGATATGGGGGGAGAAAAAACTTACAGCAAACACCAGAGAAACAGCATTTATCTGGAGTCCCCAGATAACTGTCATGAAAACAACACTGCATTTTGCTACACAAAGGCTTTAAACAGAAAACACAGTATCTCAAAAATCCCTGGATTATCAAATCTTTTAAGTGCACAGTTGCTTTATTAGGGGAGAATTCCAACACTTCTCTTGAAAAAAAAGCTTCGTACAAAAGGAAAACACAAGTCAAATATTACAGGTAAAAATACAGCTTGGAGTCATTCACACAACACACAGCTTTAACTATCTCATACAATATCTTCTATTTCATGATGTACATAACTTTGCATTAAAATTGCTTTGCTTCAGCAGTCAAAACACTAAAGGCAGGTGTCCTTTCAATGCTACAATAAAGTTTGCTGGTGGATTCCTCTCAGCTTTAAATTGCATCGTTTTTCATTACATTAAAAGAGGGGTCATGGAAACTCACTCCTTTTTCTCCCCAAGCCCCTCAGCATGCAAAGAAATTTAAGATTTGGGGCTAGAATTACCCCCATGTGTATTATCAACTGCAGACCATGGGAGCAGTTCTGCTGGGATGTTAGGAGTAGATGGCAGGTCGGGAGGAGTAGCAAATCCTTATACTTGCTTATTCTGCTGTAAATGCAGACGTGTGGGAAGTAAATAAAATAAGGCCAGGACTTCAGAGCTATAACCTCCTTCTGCAAACACAGCTCCCTTCATTTGTAGTAGATGGAAGAAACAAATATAAAAAGACTTTCCTCTAATGTTGCTCTTTCCAGAAGAGCTTCGTCTCTAGCTTCACTGGCACATACAGAGAAATGATACAAAATCCTTTAAAAACAAAATAGCCACTCTGTAACTGTCACCACAGTGAACCACAAACACCCAAGTTTAGGTGTCCAATGGAATCCAACCCCAGAATGGATAAGAGGCTGCATTCAAATGCCATCAGTGTTCCAATGTTCCTTTAAATACCGACTTTAAGTTCAAACGTATACATGGTTATCAAGTAACAGGGAAAATTCATTCAGATTAATAAAATATGAAAGGTTGCCTCCTACTTATTGGTTCCAAAATAAATATGACAATCAGCATGTGTGATTAAACTTTGCTTCCAAACCAAACACTGTGTCATGCATACAATTCAGGGTTTAAAATACCACAAATATTCTGAAGGGGTCACAAGGTACATAAAGGCAAACATAAGACCAATTTACAGCAGGAAATTTGGCAGAGAGGTACAAAGGGAGTGGTTGGGGGGGAGGGGGTTGAAGGCTTGCTGTTTTGAAAGAAGTACAATATGGTGCACACCTGGTTCTCCTTCAGCCCTGATTACCACTGTAACTGGAAGCACATACAGCTAGGAGGACCCTGCATAGATCTCAAAACCAAATTATTCTGATGTACTCCAATGTCTGTTTGTCAAAGCACCATGCTATGAATACTCAAGTGTTCAGTCTGAGCTGACAACAGCCCTTTTCCCTATCAGCTGTGTTTTGGATTTCACGCTCATTGCCAGAGGGTTCACAGCTGGGAATTACATACAGGTCATGTGAAAAACTCTTTCTTTGTAACAGTTCTGTTCCCAAGTCTTATTCTGCAATAGAGGGCAATATTTGAGAACATATTCCAGCTGCCTCATCTTCAGCTGGATTTACCTTACAAAGATAAATTATGTATAAGACAATGGCCAAGGCTATGCCAGTTCCCCTTTGCCCACTCCCCAAACTGCAGAGCATTTGCCTAAAGCACTACATATTCTTCCATTTTCAGGTTCCTGCATAGTTCCAACAAGGTAACCTGAGCCTGACGAAAAAATTGTTGCAATTCTAGGTGCGATTTTACTCTGGCAGGATATATCCTCCCTGATCTGTACAACTTCAGTATTTCAGGGAGAATCTTTTCATGATTCAGCCAACATGGCTCAATTTTGATTTCCAAGCCATTACCTTTCTCTTCTCTGAACTTCTGAGCATCACAGTCAGTTTGCAATCACAACGGCTGGAAAGAACAGAGAAGGATAGGGTTCACTCCACATTCAGGGAGAAAAGGATACATTCACCACAGTATCTGAACTTCTCATTTCTGCCAAGCAACAGGCAAAAAGCCAACACAACTTTGTAAAGAGAAGTTCCTCTCCCTTTTGGGTGATGAAAAGGCACCACCTTGTGGATGCTGCTCTGTGTGAAAGGCTTCACCAACTCAGAAAATGTTCCAGTACAGCAAATTCCTAATTCTGTCAATGGGAGCATCAAAGATTTGTATCATGAAAAAAATCACCGCTGAACAAATACCAGAGCATGCTTCAGCTAACAAAGCAGTCTGCCTAACTCAAGTGTGTAATTAAAGCTTTGCTGTGTTCAGTCTCTAAGTGAATACTGAAGTTCTTCAGCTAAATCAACTACGTAAAATCTTAACAAGGGAAGGAGTTTTATTTACAACATACAAATATAAGCTTCTCCACCACCTCATCTATATTTATTATTCTCCAGCAAGCACTTATTAGACACTTATTGCAAGAATCTAAACTAACAATTGATTTGATTGCAAAAATAGTGCCAGTTTTCCATAAGCAATAGCCAAACAGCAGTCACAGTCAAAAGCAAATTTAATCAGGCCCTGTGCAAAACACACACTCAGTACCTCAGTCTGAAATAACCACCCAAAATCACTAGAGGACTGTACACTGGACAGCCTAGTAGGAATATCATACTCATTTCAGTCATTGAGCAAACAAGATTTGCCACACAGAATTCTTCATCTACAGGCCTTTTCATTAAAGGTTCTTTTTCCTGTGCATATCAAACTTGAGGTAGGGGGGATACCAGACAACACAGCTAAGAATATAATCCAAACAACTTCTAGTTCAACAGCTAGCTACTAGAATATATGTTTTCCTATCAAAAGGCCATAAATATCCTCTGAAAAGCCATCGATAGAACACAAAACTAAAGACAATGGGCTGGTGCAATACAAAATGAATAATAATGCAATACAGAATACCAGTATGTTTGGTATTCAGAAAACACAGAAAACAAAAAAAGCCTGTGATGCATCTTTTAAAAGGTTGTATCCTTTCTACATTATCTCTATATTCTATCAACATTGCCAGAGCATTTATGCAACTTACATAGAATGAGCAACCAAAAAAATCCACACAAACAAAAAATCTGCTTGTGGTTCTTGAAAATGCTTCTATGATTAGTATTTTAATGTAAATGATAATATTTCAATGTCCAAAAATTTGAAGAAAAAATGGATTGCAATGACTTCTAGAACAGGGAATTAATTCTAGCTAAGTTTTGGTAAGTCAAAAGCCAGTACCTATAGTTTCAGTATAATTAAAGAACCTTGTTGAAATTATTTCTTACAAATCACCTGCCATACCTATATTTTATCAACAGAGAAAACATACCTGAGAAGAATATGCACATTTAAGTTTAGTCTTAAACCATACAGCTGAAAAACATCTGTTGTCTATTCAGTGCTCTAACTGAAGTGAGAGGAACAAATAAACCACAGTACAACATCCAATGGCACCAAAAATCCCCTGTACTGTTCCTGCAAAATGCTTGTGCATCAGTACCACAAACGGAAGGAACCTAAATAGGGCAGGTTTAGCTTTCAAGAACATCTGAAAAGACTGGAGAAATACTTGCAAAAATAAAGAAAGGGCAGGGGAGAGATGGATTCAAGAAAGCAGAAGCTGATACACGGATAACTAAGTTAAAAAAAAAAAAAAAAAAAAAAAAGAAGACAACTTAGCAACACAGCTGCTCCTTTCAAAGGGTGTAGGAACTACGGCAGAATACAAGTGAACAAGTCAAAAAGCAAGGATATTGCATCCTGTTATTCTGGTGAAAAAGTTATTCATGAAAAAAATTAAATCATTTGTAAGATAAAGTGCATATTTATTTGTGTATGATTACATATTGATGCATATACAGAAGCCCACAGCATTGTCAGAAAAATCATGAGTGTTATTTCACCTTTAACCACATATATAAAATATAAGTGAGTCTAAATCCGATGAGTACAGCCTGAATTTTTCAGCCACACACATTTTCATCCTAACTGGCCAGGACAATGTGGTTGTGCTTATTTCAGAAAACTAAAAAAATCCAAGAAATTTAACCATGACAAAAGAGGCACTGTAAACCAACAACAGTTGTAAAGCATGTGGGGAACATCTCTTCAGCCTTGAACAGATAAAATGAAGAATGTAAAGAAGGGAGTGGAAAATAGAAGACTAGCAAGAAAAACACACAAAGGGGTTTAATTTAGGCTGCCACTTTCTTCACCATTTCCAAGAAAAACTCACTCTTGATTGAAATTAGATTTAATTTTGAAACTTGTATAACAAGTTGGTAGAATTAAACATGTCTTTAGACATCTAAATTAGAGGGAGTAAGAGGAAGGATAAACAACAAAAGATTCACCTCTAAAACAGGAGAGGAACACACTGAAGGAAAGGAAAAAGAAAACCTTTAGGAGAAAGACAGATGTTCTCAGCTGCCATATAGACTAAATGAAGCTCCATGACGATAACGGCAAAAACTCAAGAGAAGTCTCAATGTCAGTTTTCACTTCCAATTGCTTTAAAATTTTTTGCAGGAAGGGGGAGGAGGGTCAGCTTTCTGCTTCCATTTCAGCATCATCAAAAATTTCAGCTGCTTGTTCTACAAAATAACATACAACTATTTGTATTTAACAAAACTCTGCTGTCTTTATTCCTCTGATGAAACTTCCACCTGCCTACACTAGGAGAGTGGATCCAAAAAGGAATTTATTAGTACCAAAAGATTAAGCATATCAGTAGTGTGCACTTTACTAGATCACTCACATTCGAAGGCATACAAATGACCACGAGCATTTGGTGTCTTACAGCACATTAAAAACCTGCAATTTAAACATAAATGGAACCTCCAGATTAAATGTCACAGCAAGAGTAAGAAAGCTTAATGTCTCTGCTCATCAGTAACTCCACAGAATCTAAACTAGACAAAGGTATGTTTACAGGCCCTTCTTTGCTAGACCAACAGGGAGGTTTCCCCAAGCTCCTCTTCAGATTTCTGGTGAGCTCTCTTTTCCTGACTGCACCAATTGAGCTAATTAAAAAAACCCCAAACTTTCACACCCTTCCTATCGGTGTTTCTTCACTTTACCTCATCATCAACTCTGAATTGGGAAGGAGATTTTTCAAAGCTGAGAAAAAAGCTGGCGTAGTAGAAATACTCTGAGGTCACAGACTGTGTTAGTACATGGATTATTGAAAAAACTCTAGCATTGATAAAAAAGATTTTAACACTATAATTCCATCTATAGTTTCTGATAGAAGCATATGACAGTAATTAAGTTTATGTGTATTTTTTAGATTTCAGGAACACAACCTATATGACTTTTATCACTGATACCACAGCATCATGAACCAGGCATCTTTGTCTGGTACCACAGAAATTTCATTTTCCTTGAGTTTCCCTTGACATTTAGCAAAATTTATGGACTAAATGTAAAATATGGCTTGCCTCAAAAAACAAAAAAAAGCCCATTATCTATATCATGCCTTAAACAACAGAATCTCAAATGCCAGTTATTGAGCTGCTAGAAAGAAGGCAGTTTGCTATGCCATGAGAGCCAATGTTGTCTATTGTTCAGATGAACTGGGGTGAAGTGACTGATCATTCTTAATTACCAGCATTTCTTTGGACATGATCTGTATTTGAGGAACATCACAGTTATAAAAATCCAATCTTACATAAATAATGCAAAAATTATGTTATTCTAAGAGACAAAAAAAAATAAATATACACAAGTATTGTTACTTTATAATTGAAGTAATTACACATTTATGCTGACAGATTTTACCTGGCACCAAAAAATGAAAAGTGTGTATCTATTGTGATTAACAAATTGTGGTACTTGGAATTTTGACAGCACTAGAGTTTTAAAAAAGAACATGCACACACAGAGGACCACACAAATACTTCTGGAATTTTGCATCTCCAAGTAACTAGTATGAAACTATTTTGCGTTAGCAATAATCTGAACTGTTATTCTCCAGTAACTGTTCAGTGTCAAGCACAAAGTACTTTGGCAATCTACATGCATACTACTTTCTACATCAATAACTATCTTTGCTGCATACAAATTCATCTTTATCTGCCTTTTAATAGAGGGTGTCAAAAAGCCCCACACATACTACCCATAGCCTCATTCATTTCAAATTAGACCTCACTACAAGGGTCTGTCTTCAGATCAAATCAGCAGCTATAATTTGCACAAAATGTTCTAAAAATAGAAGATACAGGTCTGCAACAGCTATGTACAGAACCTCTGAGATGAAACAAACCACTATTACTTAAAACAACTGCTGCAACCGATGCAGTCCCAACAAAACAACAAAAAAAGTACCACACACCAAGTAAGTTAAATCAAGATCACAGACTTTCACCTGAACTTGAACCTACAGTCTTGGACAATTTAGTAAATTCTCAGTAAAATTTCCTCTTACTAGCAGACAAAGAACAGGAGCTGGAGATAATTACATTTTACAGACTCTTAAAGCAGCAGCTGCAAAAACTTGGTGATAGTTTAGCCATAGCATACTGACAGATGGATATGAACTATTAATAATGAAAGAATTCAAGCATGTTATGAACTATACCAGCTATTTTATGGGTTGTTATACATATCATTCTGAATTTTAGCACAGGAAGAAATACTGCAGTTTGAAAAATCAACTATTCAGCATAATTTCTGACCTCAGCTATAATTCATTATGCATGGATATATTACAACTCCAAATACAGCATATTATGATGCATTTTAAAACCAGAATGTGCAGATTAAAACCAGGACACTGACCTAATAGTGCACAAAAGCCTTAAGCAGGGTATGGGTAGGTTGTATACAACCAGGCACTGGTTCACCTTTAGTCAAAGTACAAAGCACTGTAATAATGGTATGTTATACAGGCCTTCCTAGAACAGTTCCAAGTTTAAAGAACATTTTGACCTTTTTCTTTGCTCATTCTGAGTAAAAATCCCTCTAGCATTTTTACTCATGCTATCCTTTTTACTGAAGATGCAGTTTTACATTCAAAAACTGTGCTGCTGCCAGAAACCACACACTCCTGCCCCTCCCTTTCTGCCTACATTAGTGCCTGTTCAGCTGCACAATCGCCCACTACATTTTTTTTCCCCTGGTTTGCTTTTTCAGCTGGTTTACATCCTCATTCAGGCTGACAAGCAAGCACAAACCAGTTGCAAATGTGACAATGAAATTAATTACAAGGCAGGTAGGAAAGAAATCGTCTTTGCCACTTGTTGACCACCTCTTGATTTTGGATTGCTCACACTTTCCATAAGCAGGCTCAATTAACCTACTACCCATGTGTCACTTGTGATTTGCACAGATAATTTATTCTGCTTGCAGCTTGTACCTGGTGTCTTCTCTCCTAGGGACAACTTCAGAATGGCAGCTGCAGGTTAGTGGATTTCCATATTGCTAGTGGTGGCTCTTCTGTGACTCCCTTAAGCCAACTGAGAAAGGAGACACAGTAATAAGTGTTGCTCCCACCCCAAACAGGATCTCTACAGTAACTATTTCCTTTACTGTTGTCAATCTGCTCCTTGAAAATATGAAAAGCATGAGCAAGCTTCACAAAGTGCTTCAGCAGCCTCTCTTTGTTTTGAGCATCTCCATTTTGGGCACATCACAGAAGCAGAATAAAACCTTATCTGTTCTAACACACAATACTCTAGTGCTGTGCCTGTTACATACTCAAGGTCTCCTCAAACTTTGTGCTCACTGCCCAGGTATGACTGCTTGCATTACAGTTCCAGAAAGAGCTGTGACATAGAGCTCTTCCATGCAACCACAGGAAGTTATACAAGCCTGAACCATGCCAACCTTAGATGATGCAAAAATTTAGGACTTACAGAGGAACACACATCACCCTACACTGAACTTCCAGTTACTCAGCTGTAGTTCACTAGTATCGTTCATATGTTTACAGGAAAATAACTTCAGTTTGGTATTTCAAAAATTGCCAATATCTGAACCCATTTTGCTTAAATTCATGTTCCTGAGAAGTAAAGTACCTAGAACACCAGCATATGCCTGTAGCCTTAAGCAAGTTCCCTTCTTCCCTAGGGGAGATCTTTATGAAGTTACAAAAAGCATCTAAGCAGTGAATACTTCTAAAGCAAACTTTCCATCAAGAACTAAGTTTCAGTTGCATGGGGAAAAGAAAAAAACAACCAAAAAAACCACCAACCAGTTCATGTGATAGAACTAATCTTGCTGATCAGGACGTAATGAAAAATGCAATACCATGGACAGCCAAGAACCCAGTCAAGGCCTCAGATATTGTTGAAGAGAAAAGCTCTCTTTGCCTAGGTCAAAGGCAGGAGATACAAAAAATACAAAAGTAGCATATGGAAAATACTGTAATCTAGAGATAAAGAAAGTTATTTTCATGCTGGGGTGGGCAATACAGCTTATCCAAATTGGAGTATCAAATGTTAGGACTATTGAGTTGGAAAGAGATACTGTCATTACTAAAATTCTGATATAGTCTCACCAAGAAAAACCAGCTCATTTATTCCTATCTAATCAAAATTTTGCAGAAAACTGTTCCACCCTATTCAATAAAAACCTTGAAATCTCATTTTGTTTACTTACTATATTATAGCAGAAATGCTATATTCTCAAATGAGACATAGCTACACATTTTAGAGGGAGGTAACTTTACAGTTTTGATGAGGTTGCTGAAACCATGTAGACTCAAAGGAATCTGTATTTGAAATGGCTCTCCCTCCATTTTATACTGAATTTCTGCCAAATTAATTAAAGGGCTATTAAAATTATGGGTTTTCTACTTTAAATATCAAACTGGGATGAAAAAATCAACATATATAGCTGAAACTTCAGAGAACAATTATAAAAAACATACTTGTTCTCAATAAAGAAGATGGAGCTTTCTTGTAGGAAAGTTAAAATGAAGTTTCTCAGGAGACCTTATGTTATAGCTCATAGATTCCAATTCCAAGCAAAACAGATTAAGGAAACCAGAGCAAAGAACTCTTCTAATACACAAGAGCCTCAACAGCAGATGAAAAAGAGCAGACTGAAAAGCTTGCCCTGCAAATCCAGATTCTCCTATTTTCAAAGCAGCACAGGATCATCAACCATCTAGCTGCAATAGTTTAGTCTGGTTGTCTGTTATTACATGTGGAAAGATGGAAATTTTGCAGACTGCAAAAGGCAGGTTCTGCAGTTAACAGCAGCAAGCAGACTGCATCATGGAGCTTCCAGACCAAACTTGATCAAAAAGCAGCCCCAGCAGCACACCTAGTTCCACCTGACTGCAATGTTCTCACAAATCAGTCTTGTAGACACAAAGAGGGAAGTGGTACCATCATTTCTATTACCCCAGTTTCCAAGAAAGTAAAATTTTACTTTTGAACTCTGGGAGCATTTGTATTATAAGAGACATATGCATTGCCCAATCTTAATTTTGTTTTATCCCCAGCCCTTTATGCCTCAGGGGGCTAGTACAATATTACTTAGGAGTAACAATTGCAGAATTGGTCCTTATTATTTCCAGAAGTCCTGGGGCTGAATAACCAAAAAGTAAACTAACACTAGAGAATCTGGAAATCAAATCACTAATTTATTACTATACTGAGCTCATACAAGTGCTCGAGATTCAACAAGGACCTCAAGACCCACCAAGATTTTTCTAGCAACTTCCAATCTGGTCAACTATTCTTTGCATTGCTATCCTGTCTAAAGACTAGAATTCTGTTCAGCTATGAATTATGCAAATGCAGAAATATTTCTAGAGAATTTACAGTTGAAATAAAATCAGAGGACAAGGAAGAAGCACAAGAAAAAACACAAAAAGAACTAAATACTCAAAACATAAGTACTTCTCTGCAGAGTCACAAATAGATTATTGGTCCAAAGGTTCAGGCAGTTTTTTCATACAGTCAAAACAGTAGATCTTGTCAAACCCTAAACTCTCAACACAAGGCACAAAAGCCCATCAGTACAATTAACTGTTGTTTTTTACAGCACATACAGAATAGCAGTGTGATAGGGCAGGGGGAAACCAAAAACAAACTGAACAAACAAAACCCCTGTATTTTTATACAAATACTGTATTTTTATTTTAGCAGTAGAACATTGTATATAGGTATGTTACTGAAACTAGAAAACTATAACCTAAATTAATCTATGTGAAGTTCATTTTGAAACAACACACAGTAGTTATCAGTGTTTAAAGGTCTCTCATTGAATAAAATGGTACAGTCTGCATGAAGTCTGGTTCTATCCAATAGTTACACAAAGAATCTGTAACAGAATGAATGAATTATCATTTTTCTGGCAAAAACAGGTAAGCAGGGAGGAGACTGCAAGTAAGCCATGCGATTAGAATTCAAAATCATCTTGGCAAGTTAGGAAAAATAACATTGGAAGAGCAACTAGCTAAGCAACAAGGTCAGCAGATGCAGATCCAAGATTTTAATAATTGTTAGGTAAACAGCATCAGGCTGTTGCAAAGAAAGCAAACTGTGTTACAATGCATAAACATGAGGATGTTCTGCAAGGCATGAGAAGAAATCCTTCTCCATACCTAAACTTTGCTAGAGATTCATCTGGAATATTGTCCACTTTTAGGCACCTCAATTTCAAGATTATGTCAATCAGCTGAACCCAGAGAAGTGTAACAACACAGACTAGAAAACACAAGAAACTGTTTATTTACTTTGGAAGAAGTCCTTCAAAAATTCAAGTCAAGACAGATATCAGAGAAAGCCTGTCCTACTTTATAGCAAATATTGTACATAATCATAGAGCAGATCAAAAACAAACCTGGTAAAAAAATCTGATTCCTCTCAACTCCCTCTCCTGTATGTTAATCCTAGTGTGTTCCTTCTACATAATTTCATATGTGCAATTGTGTAGAATGATAGCTTTTGGCAAAGTCACTTGCACTGTAAAATGGAAAAAGCAATGAAGGAAATACTTTAAAAGAAAAACCAAACTGAATTCAAGTATCATATAACTTTAAACTACCTCCTCCACTATACTTCACCACCACATGAAAACAGGAAACATTGCTCTACCATTTCTCATTCCTTTTCCTCAGCAGTATTAAATATTTTATGGTATAGATGGTCCAAAAGGAACAGTGTCAGGCCATAAACTGCATAAACATATATTCTCTAGACACATTTTAAAAAGAACACAAATGGCAGCAGTACTGAAGATAGTTATAATTACATTTTAACCAGCCATTTCAAACTGAAACAAGGCTGTGCACCTTCTGAGGATAATTTTTAACATCCACATGAGAAGACAAAATCATATCTTTCACCACTCTAACAATGCTTAATGGTTGAATTTATCCCCTTTTATCAAAATTGGGTTTTGCTCAATACTGTGGAGTGGAATAATTGAAACCTAAACAGCCTGCCAATAAAAACTGAGTTTATGAAGTTTTAGCAAGGGCAAAGAAAGAACAGTGTTCTCTAAGTCCCCTTTAACCATCTTGGTTTCCCAAGTAAACAACAACAAAAATTAAAATTCATGCCAAACCACACTTTACAAATAGCACTGTTCATATAAATGTGAAATTCTGACATTTACTTTTGAAGCAGGTATTTGTTTAAAAAAAAAAAAAAAGCTAACAGTATAATACTTAATTTAAATATCCAAGGCTATAGACTCAGTTCTGGGCATAAAAGTACTGCTAATTACAACATGGTAGGAAATCTTAACATCATAGAATGGTTTGGTTTGGAAGGGACCTTAAAGATCATCTAGTTCCAACTCCTCTGCCATGGGCAATGAACCTTCTGCTAGATAAGGTTGCTCATCCAACCTGGCCCTGAAAACTTCCAGGGATGCTACATTGCAACTGCTCTGAGCAACCTGTTCCAGTGCCTCACCACACTCATTTCACAAATTATTTGTTACTTAAACAGATGAAGTGCACTGAACAAGATTAGGTGCTCCTCTTTATACCAAAAAAAGAATATATTTGAAACCAAAAGTCTGGATACAGCTAGCACAAATGCTATTTTCTAATGTTGGTCAGTTCACCATTTAATGAGGACATGAACACCAACATGAATTTTGGTGCAGGAAAAGTGAAACATTTCGAAGAGAACTAGAATTGTGGATTTTTAGAAGAAAGTTAGTCTTGGAAGTAATCTTCCTGACTTAGGAAACAAATTAACTACTGTTTTCCATGGCTCAAAGCAAAGGAAGGTCTACTCAAGGATTCTTTGTTTCATACAGAAGAATAAAGCCAGCAAATTGTGCAATATCTACATTATTCTAAATATTGATGCTTCTGTGGATAATGTTCACAGTATGATTAGCATAAGACATTGGGATCTTTTCATCCTATTGAGTTGATCAGAGGACTACTCAGTTTCTACAAGAACCTGGTTAATTATCTTAATAAAATTCTGCAGGTTCAAATGCTCTACTGTGTCTTCTAATCCGTCACATTGTTTTTAACTTCCATGCTGCTACCTAGAGAAATACACAAACTTCATGGAGAAAAGTATGAAAGCTACTCATATGAAGGGAGAGAAGAACACAAGTAATAACCCCAGACTGAAAGGAGAACTACATTATCACTTAAAACTTGAGCAAGCAGATGGCCAGGAGTTCAGTGTGATTATCCAACGGCTTCTATTAGCAGTTGGAAAAGGTATTCAAGTTCACATACGTATATAAACCCAAAATATGCTTAAAACTTGAGTGACATAACACTACACATAAATATCAGCAGCTTAACAGAAAAGGACCCATACTTCCCATGGAATTCTCACCACTAGGAACAGTCTGAATTACATCTGGCCTAAATATGGGTAGTTAAATTCTGGTAACTCAATTCCAGAACATTTACTTCTAATAACATTAACTCTTTGCTAAAGAAACACACGGTTTACTGTGTTTCTTTACGTAACTTGTAAGAAATTTCTCTTTCTAGAAAACTTCAAAGTGGAACTAGTTCTCTAAGTTTTGCAAGTGAAGTTTTTTTAATTCTAGTTTTAAACAACCTGTAAGGATAATTCAATTACGGTCTCTATAACACTGGTATTAAATGTACTTTTTAATAGCAAAGAATAAAAACCAAGTTTGCATTTCAGCAGCTTTACAGTTTAGATATAGACAAAATAGATACATTAGACCTGAATGTCTAATGTATCCCCATCATTTTGGAAAAGCCATTATACAGCGTTGCTACAGAATGTAACAACAAATCAACTACGTATTTTTACCAAACTCTTTACACACTTATTTCCAATTCAAATGGAACTGGCATATAAACAACTTTCCTTCAGGAATCTTTTATCTTGGAATTTGTTTTGTGTTCCATAAACAAATATTTTCAAATATCAGAACAGCAACAGCTAAAGTGCAGAGGAGGTAACAAGCAACCATCTATGTAGAAACAGAATAAAAAGAAGCAAGAACGAGACCAAATGGGAATAAAAATTGATTATAAACAAAAAGAAAACTAGGAGCTTGAATATTCCCTCTGTGCCAACAGAAGCACTTCAGTTTTGAGACACTTTACTGCAGGAAGATGAGACAATATAAGTAAACAAACTTAACAAAAGACAGCAGAAAAGGCACTCCAGATGTCAAGTAATTTCTCCATATGAAGCAATTTTGAGACGAAAAAACTTACTCAACCTAAAAGCAAATATACATTTAGCTAACCATTTGGCTTTCTAAAGTAAATGAAAATGTCGGGTATAAGTTTAAAGAGCACAATGCATAAGTGACTGTGAAGCACTTAAACTAAAACATGTGACATCAGTGTGAAAAATCTGTGACAAATCTGTTGTCATATTATATAAATATCAAGTGTACTTTTAGTTTTTAAATGGAGCATGTCAATTCCAAATGGGAAAAAATATTACTGTGGAACTTGTGGGCTTCTTGAACTACTATCAATTTATTTAGCATAGAAAATAAAAGCACTGGAGAACGATTACATAAGGTTTGTCTTCCATTTGCTCTAAAAAATCCCTCATGAGAAGTTAAAGTCTTTCATCCTAAGTTACTTCATATTTTCAGAAAGAACAAATTAAAAAAACAGGCCATGCTGTTATACATCTGCTGGTCACAATAACCAACATACTGATCATAAACAACAAAGGTTCACTTTAGTGATCTAAGAATATAATCCAGACAAAAGCATAAAGGACAGCAAATGTGGTAATTTGATTAGCCTTAGGGGTTTACAAAGCAAATTTCATCATTAGTCTCAATTTGATAATTAAAAGAATGCTTAAAGCAGTTTGGTTTTGCAACTGCTGCTTCTGGAATACTTTTTCACAGAGATGTCTAGCCAGCTTCATGTATTTTCTGAAGTATTAATGACTAAAAAATCAGAGTCCAGAAACAACAAATTTTATAAGATAAATTTTTAAATCTCAACAATAGATCTAGTCATATTGGTTTTTAGTTTTAGCTCTTTACTGAAAAGGAGACATGTCTCTACTAGCCCAAACCTTCACCAAATACCACCTACTAATAATATACAGTTTCCTGGGAATATGAAAGAAGAGAAGAAAAAAAATCCAAAGCATATTTTAGTTTCTTTTTCAGAAGGCTAAGTAAGTCAGGAAACATACAGGACTGATTACTGTTGCTTAAATACATAATCTGGTAGACAGCATCAACACACATTGTAAAAGAAGATATTCAGATCCAAATGCTCTCAACTACAAGGTGCTTTATTAACAGATAAAAGTAATGTAAATTTTCATACAGATTTGCATATTCACTGGATTTCAAAAAGAAAGGGGATTTTGTTTCATTAATAATCAAGCTGTCCTTCTCAGTTTCCAGGAACTGCTTTTGATTGGACTGGCTAGTTCCAACCAAACCTGGGAGAAAAAAAGTATGCTTTGGTTACAACTCAGTGCAGGAAAGGGAAAAAGGGACACTGCTACACAGTGCCCCATGGAGGCTAAAGCTTCAGAGAGAGCTCACTCATTAGTACAGCTGCCAGATCACCTGTCAAACAACCATAAGTGATCTAAACCTTGTGCTGCCTCTTGATCTGGCATTACTTCAAATGCCTAGAATGAACCTGGGCTTACTGCTAAGTTACAAGGAAGAAAAGATCAGAAAAGGTGACGAGGCATCATACTTCACTTTTTGAGAAACTACTTAAGCTTTACAAATGTCCATAAATTAAAAATAAACCAATTTCACTTTTCTTTGTACTTTACAAACAACAAAAAGATTAAGTCAAAATATAATTTTATAACAAAAAATTAAGTCAAGCAAAAAATGACAGTCACAAACCACTTTCACCAGCTTCACTCAGTGGCTAAGATAGTACCATTTAATTAATATGTTTATTATCTTTTCTCATCTCAAGACATGGAATAAGTTCTCATTTACTACAACTGTTTTAAATTTTACACTGAGGATGGCAACTGCTACTTTCCAAGGAGCATCTATATGTTGTCCTGGACTCAGTATAAATTCCTTGTTATTAGTCATGACCCCTATCCTCACAACATCCTCCCACTGAACAGTTCTGCCCCATTTTACAACCAAAAAACAGAGGTGCAGAGAGGTTAATGAACAACCACCATCAATTTTGGTATAATCAAGGTCAACTTTTTTTCCAAATATTTCATACCATATGGAGCTACTATTGTAGCAGCCCTCTTGTTGCATTTCTACCCTCTTGAGGGTAGAAATGAGCCAAGGCACAGACTTCTTCTTTACCACAGCATGAAAAGGGTTCTGGTTTATTCCTCTTTACAGCTCAGCCATCCTGACTCCAACCATTCACTCATTCTGGCTGCAGCAAGCTCCTACTGTAGGCTCCTCTTGCAGCCTCTGACTGCTGGTTATTTCCTGCTAAACTATGACTGCAGGTATCAGTTTGCAGGCTCTGAATGCAGGCTTTTACCAGCTAGACTGTGACTGCAGGTTCCAACAACAGGCGCTAACTGCAGACCCAGAATGACCTCACAGCAAGGATTCTCTTACCAGGATCCTTCTTCATGATCCTCCCCTCACCAGCTAACCCACTGCCTTTTATCACACTTCTCTTTATTGGCTACAGCTGTGACTCATCAGGGGCGAGGCTGCATTGGGTAATTAACACAGCTGTTACTTAGCAGGGGCAAGGTCACCTGTACTCCCTGCTCCTACAAGCTACCTGGGTTTGAAACAGCTCCCCTTGAGTTTGGTAAAAACTATGACCTCAAGCCACTTTGCACATCAAACTCAATAACCTGCTACCACAAGCACATAATTATAAGCAGTTGGAGAGTTTATAATACCAACAAAAACGACTGCATTAAAATCTTCTTAACTCTGGCATAACATTGCACAGGGTTTCTACAAACTTAACCCTGTTTGAACCCATTTCCCTTTTAGGAAATGGGGGAGGAATGCCCACTTAAACACACTTATAATAAGCAGGTATTTATGTTTAGTAATGCATTCCAATGATTAATTATCCAGTAAGAACACACCCCTTATTCGACATCTGAACTTGCTTAATTCAGCTTCCAACCACAGAATTGTGGTACACCTGGTATCAGCCAAAGAGAGCTTTTATCAAATACCCCCCTTCATTGAGTAGGTGCATATTGACTAATGAAGAAGCCCTTAACATTTCCTCAGCTAAGCTAAACAAAATAAGCACCTTATGTCTTCTTTACTGAGACTGTTCTCCCCCATTCATTTTCAAGGCTGTTCTCTGGAAGCTGCTTTTTCACCACCCTCTCTGGACTGTCAACAGCAGATGTACTGCTCCAAAAAGAGTTATAGCTGATACCTCCTAATTTCCAATCCCCTTGTTCAACTACTCAAAGTTTTTCACCAGATTTTTAGCTAAAGCCAAAAGGACTGACTTCAAGCTCAAATCCTGTCAGCCTCAGATTGAGTCTCCCTAATTGTTGCCCAATTCAGTATTTAGTTGCACTGATTGTGCCATGAAGCGTTACATTCATGTGTCCAGTTTATTAGTGAACTAAATCACTTTACAACCTTACTAATGTCCTTAGTCCCAAACTTATATTTATTATTTTCTAGGTAAGTAAAACACCTGAAATAATGCCAGCACAGTTATTTACAGTGAGAATCTCAGATACTCTGTAAGGGAAATGAATGCAATGCATGGAACAGCAGACTGATTTTGCAGTGGGTGCCAACACTTGCAGATGCACAACACACTCCAACGCTGGATTCTGCATGATAACCAGCCAGCCTTGCCTAGGAATCCATTTTTGCAAGAACCCAAATCTCTAGCCCAAGCCCTCCTAGAATTCTTAATTAATAGGGCTTACTAGAGTTTATTTTGCAATATAAATTTTAACAAATCTTAAAATTACTCTAGAAACAACAAATAAGCAATGGTTGCTAATGATGATAAATTAAAAGAGTGGGTTTGCATTTAATAAATTGAAAAATCTAATCAATAGTTGCTTTAAAAACATACAAGCTTTCAGTTTGTGTATTCATACATAATTACATGGATCATGAAAGATTTTATTTAAAAGGTAAGACATCTCATGGACCAATGTGAAAAGTCAAAGGCTGTAATCAAAGCACAAGTTCCTGCTAAAAATCCCAGAACTCCTTACTAAAGTGTTCACAGTGAGAAACAATCTCAACATGAGGTACTGAAAATGTCATAAAGCAAACATATCAGTTTAAACATAATGAAACATCTAAATGTTAGAACTTTATATTCTTCTTATGTAGGAAGAATTAGGATCACAGTCTTAGGCTGCTTCATACTGTCCAATTCTCAGACTTCTGTGCATATTAACACTGCTGTCTGACTAGGCAGGACAGCAGCCTGAAATGTCAGAGGTTCAAATCCAGCTCAGCTTCACCATTTCAGTGAAGGTGGAGGGCAGAGCAGGGGCTGTCTAAAGAAGTAGAAAATGGAGAAATATACAAAAATAGCATCTTCTCATAAAATTTATCCACTTTCTCAAAGGACTGCATAATATTTTTTTCAAAATATCAGAGTGTACATGTTTGCACACAATTCCTTCCTGGCTTTATAAACAGTCACTATAAACATTACTGGGTGCACTGACTGGGATGCTATCTTTTGTACATGAACTTTGAAGGCACTTAGGAACTTAGGTTTAATCTTCTCCATCAGAAGTCTTTAGAAGTCACATAGCAGAAGGAAATCCATTCCTCTTACATTACATAAGCTAGTTCCACACTTCCTATTTCTGATGTGATAGCTTCTGTGACCTCAGGAGCAGCAGAGTGAAAAAGGCCCCACCAGGCTTACTCACAATCTTACCACAGCTTCTCTCTTACACTGGAGTGATGAGTAAGTTACCCAGACCAGGAAATGCTTTAAAGAGCTGAGTTTCGATGATATCTTTTGAAATGACCCTTTGTGGACCACATAATAAACACACACACAAACACACATACACAGTCTATATCTTCTAAAGCACTTTTCAATCAGGTCTACCCAGTTCTTGCACTCAGTGTCCATGTCTTCCTTTGCATTTTATGAGCGAGTCTACAGACAAGGATTTGCTGAGCTGTTATCTTCCCTTCTGCAGGAATTAGCATACCTTATCAGCTACAAAAGGAATTTATACTGCTCCAGAGCATAAGCCTTTTTGAGATTCTATTAACTTATGTAAAAGAAACAGAGACAGAAAAAATCTTCACCTACCCAGAGTATGCATTAGGTAGAGTGACAATGCAGTACAAAGGAACCATCAGGATAAACAATACTTAATGGCAAGAAAATGTAGAATTAAAAAAAAAAAAAAGGCACTGAGAGACAGCTGGAGACCCTAGTAATTTCTTATTTAAAGTCCCAAATTAACAAAAAATTAAAAATAATTTCTAAGAATTATTTTAAAAACAAACAAACAAACCCACAGAAGAAACACACCAAGCAGAACCATTACTGTTCTTCTATTTCCCAACTGTATTCCAACTGGTACCTGCTTAAAGATTCCTGCTAGAGTCATTGTCTGGTTTCTGTCTTCCTGTCATTTTCCTTCTTCTCTATTACTTGATACTGTAAGGCAAAAACTTAGAAAAGGAGGAAGAACTTACTGGTATTGAGAACTCCTCTGCCAAATACTTCAACACTGATGCTCCTCTAGTCAAAAAGTTACTTCTCTCTGCCAGATTGCCCTGGAGTTTTGTATCAAACTCCTTTCTGACAACTGAAGCAACAGAGTCAATTATTATAAGTTTAACTTTCTTCGAAATAATTTCTTCTTCCAAAGACATAATCCTAAAAAAAATAAAAAGTCACTGATAGCATTATTTACACAATAGAACCATTTTATAACACTGAAAATTTTAAAATGAAAATTCCTTTAATAAGCTTAAAGTCAGTCCCTCTTTTTCCCTCCTCACACACCACCTCCATTAAGATCTGCATCTATTAAAGAGATTTGGAAAGGAATCTGAGGGTCAGTGTGTCCAAGGCAAGACCTCTCCACAAGAGACTTTTGGAAGACCTCTAGCTAGCAACAATATGCTGTACAACCCCTGAATGGCAGACAGCAAGTAAAGTGGGCATTGAAACCATGCCTCTTCCAGTGCTTCAAGGGGATTTAAAAGTAAGAGGGAGAGTGATTTTTTTACATGGGCAGATAGTGATAGGACAAGGGGAAGTGGCTTTAAACTAAAAGAAGAGAGATTTAGATTAGAAGTCAGGAAGAAATACTTTACTCAGTGGGTAGTGAGGCACCAGCACAGGTGCCCAGAGAAGCTGTGGATGCCCCATTTCTGAAAATGTTCAATGCCAAGTTGGATAGGGCCCTGAACAACCTAAGTGGGTGCTATCCCACTTATGATGAGAGGTTTGGAACTATGATGAGAGGTTTGGAACTAGGTGATCTTTAAGCTCTCTTCCAACTCAAGCCATTCTATATTTCTTTAATATGCTACTAGCTGTTGTCTGATAAAGCTGTTATTAGAAGAAAAAAATATTCTGATAATTCTCCCACTAAGATAAAACACACATGATGCTAAAATATAACTTATTAGTTTGCATTGCAACATATGTTCACAAATTAATATAAAGTAACAACATGACAATACAACACCACACTCAGGCTGGTAACTGCTAAACAACTCCTCCCTCCCATTGCTGGAGGAATCCCTATCTTCCTGAAAGTAAAATGCTTTGGAGGAACAAACTTCTATTTACTGGAAAATGTAACTCTTATACTATTGCATCTGCACAATTCAAGAGAATACCTGTCACATGAGCATTCCCCTTTATTGGATTACAAGGATCAGATCACATAGAAATTGTCTATCAGAAATTAAAAAGCATCAAGTGGATTATTCACATGCTATGTGAAAGAGCAATGTCAATCTTTGTATAGCAGTGTTACTTTGTTGGAGACCATGCTAGTATCCACATGAAAATGTCTCAAATAAATTAATTTACTCTTCATAAAACTTTGATAAAAAAAATATTGTTATAGACAATCCAGTCAAAATGGTCTTGTCCTCTCTTAAACTCTGGAAAAGAATACCTCTTCAGTACACAGCAACAGGTCAGCTCTCGGTACAGGTGGATGCTACGGGTCATGCACAGCAGCTTTTCATCTGAGTCAAAATAAGTAGGGAATCTGTTTGCTGCTATCTCAATCAACCTATATATAAAAAAACAAAAAAACAGAAGGCATAATACTGCAAAAAGAATAATACAGGATAATAAGGCATCAAGTATTCAGAAAGCAAAAATAGCAAAGCTCTGAACCATAAGCAGATACCAACTATGACTGGAAATCTTTTTTTAAAAGGAAAAGCATACTTTATCAGAGTGAAACAGTGGAAGTCAGAACAGTTAGGTTCTCTTTCCAGTGATGCTGAGTCAGTGGTACACTAGGGAAAGACATCATGTGTCTGTATGCAGAGAAAGGACATATCTCTTCTAGAAGAAAAGTTTGCTTCTTCAAGTTTTATACCAGAGATTCCACTCAATGAGCAAGCATTTTCCTATTCTAATTATTTTATCCAGATATTCATTTCATTTAAATAAAACTACTCTACAACTCTAACCATCTTTGTTTTCACCTTCATCTTGCAGTGAAATCATAGAGAAGGCTTTGTGCCATCACAGAAACTGAACAAGCTGGTGAAAAACAGAAGGTCCATTAGAAGATCCAACCAACATGGAAGCAGGACTGCAAAGAGCAGAGCCCAGTTCACCTCCAAGTACTTACACAAGCAGTACATGCATGGAAAATATGCCTGACAAAGTAAAAATCTTTTCACAGATAATCTCTCCTTAAAAACACGAACAATGTCATTTGGATGAGAGCCTTTCACTGGAACAGCTTCTAGTTTACATTACCTATTTAGAAAAAGGGCTTATAAAATCTTAAAATATACTTGTTAGAATACAGGGTGGGAAAAAAAAGAGTAAAACCACTGTGTCACAAAGTGACTGATTCTCCAACTGCCAAGGCATCTACAACTGAACATCCATTCGTTCAGACACCACAGCTACAAACAGTAACAAAAAGACTGAACTGTTGAAGTGGCTCCTTTACTGATAAAACTGAATGTGGGGTTCCATGACTAAATGCTATCCACTACCTTATCAGCAGATTCATAATCCATCAAAACCTTGAACTACAGTTGCTGGTTATTATCAGAGTAGACCAAGGAAACATATCCGATAACAGGTGATAACACCAAAAGAAGTCAGAAGAAGCTGGATATTTATTATTTGTTGTCAAAATACTTTCATATTCACAAATCATGACTTGGGAAAAAACCACACAGATGTAAAAGCAAACAGCTTTCAATTAAATTATATTTTATACATAAAATCATTGAGGAAATTAAATAGTATGCATTTTAGACATGCTGACTGCCTACAAATTCCTCAGAAATTACTGGAAAGAAGTTCCACTCTTCTGAACACAAGGCAATTTCATCTAGGTCCTTAAAGAGATGATCCAAGAATTTCACTTTGAAACTTGCAGTTACAATCTACACAGAAATTTTTTTCCACAATGAAAATTTTAAGTTTTAGTAACAAAAATACTTAATTGCTTATATTTTAAGCAGACATATCCCACCACCTATCGCTTGAGAAGAGTGGCATCTAGTGGATTACACTTGTGGGCACAACTTATTCATTGTCTCTCTTTAAATTTAGGCTCCTTTCATTAAAATACAAAGTTAAAGCAATTTTAGGGAAAACAAATTTAAAATCAGTTTAGAAAGAGAACTCAGGAGATTTTGAGGCAACATCCTGTTCAAAGCAGTCAGAACAAGTTACTTGACTCTTCATCTATTTCAGAAGCCTTCAGGGATGGAAGGCAGCACCACTTCTCTGGACAAAGCTTTTTCAACACAAAGGCAGTTAGGAATTGTAAAGCTTCTCCATATACCAGTCCAGAAATAAAGCTCAGTGTATGCCTGCTGACTCCCAGCACACAGCCCTGTGCCATCTCCTTCAGGCCTCCTCACTGGCAAGGGAAGGCTACAGTTAGAATGTGCCAACACCTTCTCTCCATTTGACTGAGCAAGTCCTTGGTCTCCCCACAAATGGCAAATGCTCCAGCTTCCAACCACCTTGGGAAAAGCAGATATGCACCTCCCTGGCCCTGAAGGTACCTCCTCCTTAGAGGATGCAACACAGAAAGTATAAAATATAGTCAGTTTGCTGAAATTGTGTTTATCATTTGCAACTGAGTAATACTAAATATGACCTAATACAAAATATTCTCATCCTTAATAATAATATTATTTTTGCCATGTTCCTTTCTACATCCTATTCTATTTTCAGCAGTTTCAGTTTCATCTGAATTTGCCTTCCTTTGCTTTAGCACTCATTTCTAAGTGGCAAGTCTCAACTCACTCTTTAGGTCTGACCTTTTTTTACTATTTAGATTTCAAGGACCTGAAATAAAACTTAAGTGGTGTGTAAGGAGGAAGCACTGTACTTTGCAGAGCCATTGCCTGAAGCTTTTTTCTTTGATATACTATACTTCAAACTTTTGTGACATTAACTTGACAAAAAGCAGGGTTAGAAATCCCACCTCCTCATCCATGATAACTTGCAATGAATAATCAATGGAAATACATTTACTTTGATACTCCAGATTCATGCCATGGCTATAGCTACTAAATCATTTGAAATATATAAATTACTTCATTGAACCTCTTTCTGCCCATTTTTCTACACAAACAAGGATGAGAGTACTGTACTTCTTGGCCCTCCCCAGACCCTTCATAACTTTTGAACGTGCTCATTCCAAACAAAAGGGACAAAGGAATAGAAATCTCAAAAACATCAAAGCCATAAAGTTTTGTGGCGTTGGTAACTAAGTAAAATAAATTAGACCAACATTTAATGAAACACTGCAGGATCATTTCAATAGATAATCAGACAGTTAACATGGGAAGAGAGGCAACCAACACATGTAACTCTCAAGCAATCCAGCATAGGGTGTCTCCTGTCCATTCAGCACTCAAATACACTGGAATGCACAGCTGAGCCATTTGGGCTGCATGGGCCAAGCAGGAGATATCAGAAGAACCAGAGATGTTAGAGAAGTAAGGTAATACAGTACTGCATAGCTGCTAAGGATATAGGAGATGCAAGGTTACTGCAGAAGGGAATCACAAATGCAGGAGGTCACAAGGCCCTGTTTAACAGAAATAGGATGGAAATCAGAAGGAAAACTGGCAATGTCAGTCCCACTGCTCACTGGAAAAACTCCACTGCCTTTGTAGTAAAAATGTTGGGCCTTTACATCCTCTAATTAAGTTCCTGTTAACTCCACAAAACAAACTGCAAAGCAAGATTTCAGGTAGAGGACTGGTAAGACCATTTAAAAATTGAAGATCATGCCATCCACCTTGTCATACCAGAACTGGAATCTGCAACCTCATACAAATTAGGAAGGTGAGCAAACCATTTTATTAAATTAATTTCACTGTCTGTGGAATAACTGCATGTACCAGAGGAATGTTCAATAATTACCATCAGTATTTAAAACTACACAATTATTGCTCAGAAAATAATTGAAGGTTCCAAGATAAAAGGTGCTAAGAAGTTGTGTGCATTTTGGAGTTTCACATCTTACCTTTCAGCACTGAATGCAGACTCCGTGTCGATGTATATAACAGCCCCATCCAGTCCTCCCATGCTTACAGGCAGTGTAGCCAGAACACTCAACATGATACAAAATTGAGTTTTGCCACAACCTGGTGGGCTAGTTATCTGGAAAGAAAAAGATTAGCAACATAACATTCATTTCAGCATAATTCTACTTTTCTCTAAGTCCCATCAGCCAGTGTTCCCCCAATTCTGCTCTTTCAGTTACCAAAAGAGACAACAGCCATGAAAAGACAGAACACAGCCCACAAAGACCAACTTGAAGTTACTCTTGGATCTGTACCTTGCAGACAAATTCATCCCCTGAAGAACAAAAAAAGCTTTTCAGACAGAGCATTATGCTTATACTTTATTTCTTTGACATCATTACCTTTCAAATTTGAGGTCCTCTACTCTCCCCTCACCTCATAAGATCTTCCCTAGAGACACCTAGCTCTCTTCCATCTGCCCCTGTGCTACCTTCTAAAACAGAGCAGAATTAAAAGAATCACAGTTGACATTCACATGTCATCAATGGCTTTTAGAGCTGAAAACAAAGTCCAGAGCTAATGAGCTCACAGACATAAACATCTCCTTATAAATCATCATTATCCTTGTGATTTCTCTCCTAGAAATCACAAGGATAATTGCTGATATCCCATAAAGGCTGAATGTTCAGTATGAACCACATATAAACATAAGACAGATTTTATCTGCCCCAGGGACTACACTCTGCACGATGCAGTGTGTGTTTTTTCATTGGTGTTAACTCCCTATTACCATATTTCAACACCAACACCATTCAATGATCCAGACCAGTTCCCAATTCTAAGCTTCCACCTGTGCTCACTGAAAGCCCCTGTGGTGAACCAGCGTTCAAAGAGAGCACGTTCAGCTTGTATGAAAAGGTTCCAGTATGATTTTGAAGAGGAAAAACACCAGGATCCAAAGAACACATTGTTTGATGAGATCACCAGTTTCTGAGAGGAGTATTTTTCTACCAGAGATGGCAGTCTGCTGTTCTTTATCCACTGCAGATCTTCCAGAGATTGTGTCTGAATGCTGTGCTCTGTGTTCAGATAATTGCAAGTTCATTACTACTACAGTGGGTCTTTAAATACAATATCACATTGTGACAGCTTCTGGGAAGGGAGATGATGAAATCATAAATACTAGGAGGGTCAAAAAACAGCAAAAACAAAGTCAAAGTGACTTATGGCAGTGAAAACAGAGTGGTGGGTTCATTCTTACGCTAGTAGCAACAAACTAACAATGCAAGGTGTAAAAGCAAGCCTCTCCAGGGAAGCTGAACTGTAAAACAAAGCATGCTGTCTCAAAATTCCCAGTACTGCCAGAACAAAGGCCTAAATAGAGAGCTATTGTTTTAAACTTAACAACAAACTTTACAATAGACAGACACTCAAAATCAAACTGATTTTTGAAATCACATGCACAATAGTTTGTTTTAAAACAGAAACACTCTTTCACCACAAGATATTACAGTATTGCTATGGTTTTGTTTTAAGCAGTAGCAGCATGACTTGAAGCACAGAAAATTTACAGGGAAACACTGAAGGATCAGTGTTAGCTCCAGTTAACAGTTGGTTAAAATCCCTTTAGTCACCTTTGTCTTCAAACAAGGCCTGAAAGTCAAGCTATATCAATCAATCAATCTACTTGAAGCATTAATGCAAGAGAAGCATTAAATGATTTTTGTTTAGAAGCACACACTGCATTTAGTGAATTACAGATCAGGAATCAGTATTTATGTAATCTGTTCCCCAGCCAGCGTACTTGAATTACAAACTATCATATCAGCAGTATCTGCTACAATTTAATATGAACCCAAAGCACATTTAAAAGTGCAGAGGCAATACACATTCTGTGATAGCCAATGAATCTCACCAGTTGTTTCTTGTTAAAAAGAAGACTTGAAATGAATATGGGGAGAACATCAATCCAGTTTATTAAATTAAAATGTTTGGACAACTGTGAGGATACTTCATAAAATCATTTGCAGTTTCAGCCTGGGAGGTGCAATGGAAGCAATATTCACTTCAGTGGCTGACACAGAAACTAATTCAGCAGAAATGCTATAAAAATGTCCAAGGATATGAGCATCATATCAGAGAAAATGAGGGAACCTTGCAGTACAAGGAAGCAAGCCAATGGAGCAAGAAAGCCTTCTATTCCCAAAAACAATATTTCATGTTTAATCTGCATTCATTTAAAGGGCCTTAAAACAGGCTTTTAAATAATCCACAGTGAACAATTTTACAAAACTACAACATTATATTGTAGTTACCACTGTTTCAGCAAGTGTTTAGAACAACAGAACCCTACTTGAAATTCCTCTAATAAATTTAAATTGAATGTCTGCAAAAAATTCATTTGGCTTGTTTTACCATAAATTTGCTCTGAAAAGAAAAATCACCCGGATAGAAACATGAAGACTGCAACAGTTTTGAAAAGTATATTTTATTAGGCAGAGATAAATTATTTTTCAATAAGTTATATACTGTTTTCTCTGGCACATCTGTAGGGTTTGGATGAAATCACAAGGAGCTATTTCTTCATCTACCAGAAGATTAAACTCTTCAATATTCAAAAAAGGAACTATTCTAATTTTTCCTCATAAAACTTGGCTAAAATCTCTGACCACAGAATTTCAGCTATGATTTAGCCTCCAATTTAAAACCTAATAGTGGCTTGGTAAAAAAAAGGTCTGAGACAGTATAATGTAAAACAAATCCCTCTGGCGCTCAAAAAGCAAGAAGATTTGACTGTAAAAGGTACCATTACAAGTCTTAATCCTTCTGATCAGGTACTCAAATTCCAAGTTTCCAGCCACCCTCACTGCTGGGTAAAGTAACAGAAAGACAATGATTTAGCCCTACCAGTCAGGAAGTAAATGATGCATTCAGCAAGCTTTTGAAGAGAACTTCTCTCAGACTCAAAATATCTATCAAATTCAAAAATGCCAAAACACAATCTACTAGTTGGCTATGCTCCAATGAATTGCAAAAAAAAAAAAAAAGGCAAATTAAAAGTGTTAAATCCTAAAATCACTCAAATGCAAAAAAAAAAAAAAAAGACCTGAAAGTGTTCACAAGTTACAGTACAGCATAAAAGCAGCAGAAGCACAGCATCAAACCAGCAGCAGCAGCAAACTGATAGCTTTCTATTAAAATTTCATCTAGCCATCCCGATGAACACTTAGAGTGCTGCCAACCTTTCAAACTACTTCAGATCTCAAGACCCTTGCAAAAATGCTTTTTAAAATCCCTAGAACCAGGCTTCAAAAGAAAAGAAAATCAGTTTCTCTATAGTTAATGGTTATCTGCCTTTTCATTTGCTGAAAAACCCCTAAAAGGTGCCCTAATTGCTTTCCACACTTAGTACCTAAAAGGCAAATAAAAAGCAATACACTATTCTATTTTTTTCTTGGAAACATCTAATCTTTTGAGTTATTCATCACATTTCTGGATCCTACCTAGTTACCTCTCTATTTCTGACTAAATATGTATCAGTCATCAACCAAGCCCAAGGTGCAGATGGAAGGACACAGTGCTTGCAGTTCTGCTCTCACCCACTACGTGTCTTGTACACGTCAACATCTCCCTCCCTTGGTGAGATCTCCCGTTATAGAGAACTGCACCAGGCAGGCTGTCTTCTCATTTTTAACCAAAATATCTTATTTGGATAAATATATTCATATTCAAAAGCTTTTTTTTAGAAGAGAACTTAGAAGTGCAATATTACCTTTTCTGGCGCTGTGCTTTTCATTTACATTCAGATACAAGTTTGGCCTATCTTTGAATATATTTATTTCCTCCAACTTTAAATACAATGATACATAGGGACTATGACTATTCTTAAAATACAGTTTATCAACAGTTACTCATGTTTTCTTATATTAAGGGCTAAATATTCTAAGAAAACATTGGAGGGGAATATTAAAAAAGAGTATTGTGATAATTAACCAGGCTAAGAAGTGCACAAAATATATAGCTCTGGAAAATTAAGCACTTATATTAACTTCCTGTAGAGCATTATTTTATATCATCTCAGGAAAATTGTATTTGACACCCATACTTTGAGATCAACTGCTTGCAGAGTTTACTTTTAAATAAAATTTAAAGCAAAACAAAACCAACATAAAACTTAAAGGTCAGCTAAACTCCCCTAAAACTCCCAGCATGTTAACCACTGCTTTTCTGCAGATCTTCCTCTGGAGCAATGCCAAGAACATGGCAATCAGCAAGCCTGAATTCTATTACTGCTCTACAGCCATTCTACCTGGTCCTCAAGCAAGAACACATCAGACAGACTGCACTGATTGCTGAATGACAGCTCCATTTAGGACTAAGAACAAAGACAAATATTTACGACACTGTTATCAGCAGCCTTGTAAATTAACCATGTGGCTCTAAGGACCCAAAAGGATTGCATCCACTTGGTTTTTCAGCAGAAAAAAAAATTCATATTCAATACTCCAAATACTTGGGCACCACTCCTGAACCAGTCACAAGCTCAAGGACAAATCATGCTATCACAGAAAAGACACATCTCTACCCGACTTCTTCCTCCTGCCTCTGCAGCAGTGGCTCTGCATTTCAACTAAAGAAGCACAATTCAGAAGTTTAAGCAACGTAAGCACCTGAACAGCCATTCCCTAACTCCAGGGAGGAATGGTTAGTGGACCACACAGAACTCGTGGAAAGTTAGATTGTAGCAGCAAGCAAGCATCATTTCTTTCCAAACATGGACTATGCTATTTCAGCAGTTGACCACATGAACCATAATCCATAAGAAAAGACAAAGTCCAGCCACTGTTTTGCTGATAAAAAATATTTTTAGGAAGCAAAAGCTCATCTCCTGCTGAAGGCACTATGCTCAACAGCAGCACAGTTACAATCTCATGCCCACACATATCACTACTAAATATACTTCCTACTATATAGGAACAGCTCTTCTTCAAAGAAACAGAATTTAGCAAGTTGTTTCTCTCAGAATTTGAAGACTTGAACTATTCACTTTAAGTTCTTCTGATCTAAATTTCTTATAGTAAACTGGCAACAAAGCTAGGCCTAGATATGAAGAAAATATTAATTCTGACAGATCAATTTAAGTTCATGGGTGCATTCTTAAACATTTTTATGGTAACCTGCATGGTGTATACTCCATTGTCTACAAAAAGAAATATTCAGAATCTTTAAAAACTAATAGCCCCTCATTAGGGAAGAGATCCTAGATCAGAAACTGTTTATTCTCAACTCAGTGTTGCTTGAACTCTTTAATGTTTTAAATCACTGTTAGATTTCATAAGTCATTTCGATCAGAGATCAAAATCAATCTAGCTTGATTATAGGGTGCAAAAAATGTATTTTCTTCATAGAAAGATTTTCAAAAGTTCTCTGACAATTTGCCACAGTAGACAAAGAAAGGCACTTGTCAAGGACTGTTCTCATCCAAAAACTCTTGTGTATTTTGTGTTTGAAGCACCTGACACAAGACAGTCCAACCTATTTGTGACTTTTTATGTCTAGGTAGAATGCTCAACTAAAGTAAAATACATTAAACAAGTTACCTCTGTGAGGGATCCACAAGGCACTCCACCATGCAGGACTCTATCCAAACTAAGAAGCGTGGTGGATAAAAAGGCTGAAGAAGGATTGACAGACTTCCTTAGTTTCATTTCATAAGCCTACAAAAGGAGGGGAAAATAGCAAAAGAAAACAAGCAAATCAGAAAATGCTTTTTTTAATGGAAACAGCAAAAATTATTTGCTTTCAACAACCTGGTATGACTTAACACTTGACAGTGAGAGAAGTATTGTTATATTCAGCTATAGCCTGCCCTTAGCTCATCACCCTTCCTTGTATTAATATTCCATTTATAGCTCACAGAGCAAATTTAAGTCTTTTTCCTCTCCCCCACCACAATATTAAATAATAAGCCCATAATCATGATGTAACAGAAGTTGTCTCTGCTCTTATTCAACAAGGTTTGTTTTCAACCTGTAAAACTCCCTGATCAGTGTTCATTACCAGTTTGCTAGCTTTAAACACATTCAGTAAAAGTCAAACTAATTCTTCTATTACTAACTTTATTGCAGCATATTAGTGAATTTAAAGTTTCACAGAATTACTCATAATTACTATGCCAATTACACATCACAAAATTGAGCATGGATTATTTGTGTAAGGAATAAAAAGGGGGTTGCATTGAGGTCAGAACTGTCTGTATCCTCTCTGTTCTAAAAGACATCTTTTCATATGAATTCAAAAAAGAAAAGAAAATGCTGCTGCTGCATTGCAGCTAACATGTTTCCTTCTTGCACCCTCCTCAGTTAGGCTACTGTAGCCTGAGGCACACTACAACTCATTTACATGGGTGGAAAAAGTCCTCAAGGAGTTATTTTCAGGATCACTTCAATTTTTGGCACCACTTTTATATCTAAACCAAATTTATACTGAAATTCTTATTATTTGCTTGTAGTAAACAAAATTTTTATTGTCTTATCTGCAAGATACAAACTAGAAGCAATTTTTACATGATGGATTGGCAGAGAGTGTAACTTACTTCCCTACAGCACTCAGGGCTGATGCTGCAACCCTGAACAATCTCATGTAACTGCACCAACCTAAAGTGCATCAGAGACCTACATTTAAAAATAAAAACATTATGTCATAGTGCAACAGAACTGAGACACCACAAGCCTGCCAGCTTAAAAGATGAGAGACAATGTTCAGTTTTTTCCCAGATACTGTATCAAAAACAGTATCAACACGAGCATACTTACAGTCTGCTTTTTGGGAGCACAAGCTCGGCTGACTTTACAAAGAAGCTTCTGCACCTCATAGTAGCTCTGTCCCGTCACTTTCATTAGCTCCAAGAGGGAAAGACATAAGAAGTCCTGAAAGATTACAGAGCAATTCAGAGAGCTCAAGCTAGAAATCCAGGCTGAGGACCAAACTGATGCAATCTGAGCAAAATTAGTACATATTCCACTGGTTTAGCAACTCTCCCTTCAGATACTTTTACACATTGATGAAGTTCCCTCTCAGTTGTCTCTTCTTGAGGCTGAACAGGCCCAGCTCCCTCAGCCTTTCCTCATAAGAGAGATTTTTCAATCCCCTCTTCATCTTCATAGCCCTTTGCTGGACCCACTCCAGGAGCTCCCTGTCTCTCTTGCCCTGAGGAGCCCAGAACTGGACACAGCACTCCTGATCAGGCTCACCAGGGCTAAGTAGAGGGGCAGGATCCCCTCCCTCCAGCTGCTGCCAACGCTCCTCCTGGTGCAGCTCAGGATCCCATTGGCCTTCTTGGCCACAAGGACACACTGCTGGCTCAGGGACAGGTTGTTGTCCACCAGTACCCCCAACTCCTTCTCCACAGAGCTGCTTCTGCGACTTCTCTACCTCCACAGGGATAATAAGTACATAAAAGTTTATAAGTTTAAGTTAGGCATCTATCATTTTAAAGTTCTATTTTTACAAGGCAGCAGGCCAGAGGGAGTCTGAAATGCTCCCTACTTTATAGAAAGTAAAGCTCCCTGTTTAATTAAACTGCCAAAAAGCAAACTCGACATGCATTAAAACAACACAGTCACACAAACACAAACAAAACACACCAAACCAACCCACAAAACAAACCCACACCCAAAAAACCCCACCAATCCACCAACAAAGCATCAAAACCACCAAACCAAATAGATCCACAAAATACCCACCCCCCTACAAACAAAATAACTTTCACCTGGCAAGTAGTGACCTGATACCGACTCAGCCTTTCACACATTTCCTGAGACAACTGTGCTCTTCTAAGTTTCTTAGCAGCCATGCTTCCCAATCTACAGGGCAGACAAAAAAAAAATGTTTGAAACATGATTTTAATACGACTCTGTAGACAATTCCACAGACTCCTTGCTGAAGAAAAAAGAGGTGTGTACATATACATGATGTAATATGATATAGATTCCCCATATAAGTCTGTGTCACATTAAATTACATTACCAGTCTGAATGCAGTTTTGTTAAATTACATCTCATATTTGACCGTGTATGAGAACATACCAGTGAGAACAGCAGTGTCAACACTATCTATAGGACAGATGTTTCTGGGACATAAGAAAGCTAGAAATTACACAGTCATGAGCTGAACAAGAACACCTCATGCTATACTGCACTGGCAAGAAATAACCTTTGGATGCCTGAACGTAAATTGTAGAGCAATCACAGTAAGCATTCAGCCCTAGAATATAGACTGCTAGAATACAGCACTCCGTTTTGGTGACCCAATCAATGGCACCGCACAAAACACCTCGGGATGCTGTCCAGCCCAGTACAACCCAAAGCACACACACAGGTATGCTTGACCATGCCGCTGTTGCACACATACTATTTAGGCAACAGTCCTAGTATTAATTCATACAGACATTCAGGCAAAACAAAGGTTTTTATAATGTATCAAGTGCACCTATCGCGAACGTTTGCCATGACAGAAAACCGCTACAACTTTGCAGATGCACAGGCCTCTACATCTTCACAAGATCGAAACTTTATTGCCCCCTGTACAAAATCCTCCTTAAACAGGAATGAACCCCAAAGTTTAAGGCTCCCTCCGCCGCATCAGCCTGGGACGTGTGGATGCGCCTGCAGCCGGAGACCCAGCCCGGCCCTCTCTGGTCCCCGGCAGTGAAAACCGCGGGCACCAGAAAACCCACTCCCGCCGCAAACCAGCCTCACCCCGCGGCTGGGGGTGTTCCGCCGCACACCAGCCCCCCGCCGGGGCCCGGGGTGTCGGGTCGGGTCGGTTCGGTTCGGTTCGGCCGGACCGGGCCAGCCCCGCCGCGGGAGCGGAACCGCGCACCCACAACTTTGCAAAGGCTTCCCGCCGCAGGCACCGGGGCGGGGCCGCCCGCCAAGGCCCGCGCTCGCGATTGGCTGCGCTGCCGCCAATCATCGTGCAGCGCTGACGGCCGGCGGCGCGCGGGGCATGCCGGGAGCGGTAGTTCCCGGGAGCAGGCGTTTGTGTTGGCCCCGGCGCTGCTCGGGGTAGTGTCCGCCTGCACCCGCCGAGTCGGGACACTGCTCTCCTTTGCGGAGACTGAGGGCCCGAGGGGCCGCTCCGGGTGCTCAGTGTTCCTTCCGCCCGTGAACGTGAGAGCACCCCTGGAGGCGGGAGCCATGCACGGCGTTCTTGTGCTGTAATGTTGAAATTCCTTCCGTCCTCTGCACAAAAGCGTCTACAAAACCATAAAGTCTCAAGCATGGAGAGTGCTGTGCTCGTGGTCGGTTGTTAGTAAAGAGTATTGGAATGATGGCCTTGTTTTCATATTTAGGGCTCACAGACACCTGGTCGGCTGCCGGCTGTGAGAGAAACGCCCCATAATGTGAATCACAAGATCAATGAATCCAACCTATGACCGAACACCACCTTGTCACACCCTGACTCTAAGAGCCACATCTAGTCTTTCCTTAAACAACTGCAGGGACAGTGACCCCACCACCTCCCTGGGCAGCCCATTCCAATGCCAAATCACTCTTTCTGTGAAGAAATGCCTCCTAACATCCAACCTGAACCTCCCATCGTGCAGTTTAACTCTATGTCCTCTTGTCCTGTTAGTTACCTGGGAGAGGAGGCCACACCCCACCTGGCTACAGCCTCTTTTCATGTAGTTGTGGAGAACGATAAGGCCCGAGTCTCCTTTTTGCCAGGCTAAATAACCCCAGCTCCCTCAGCTGCTCCTCATTGAACTCAAGAACCTTCACCAGCTTTGTTGCCCTTCTCTGGACAGCCTCCAGTACCTCAATGTACTTCCTGAATTGAGGGTTTCAGAACTGGACCCAGTACTGGAGAGGTGGTTTCATCAATGCCAAATACAGGAGAAGAATCATTTTCCTAGTCCTGCTGGGCACACTATTGCTGATATAGGGAATTTCTGAATGTAACAAGGAGAAGCAGTCATCAGACATGACTGACATGAATGTTTACGGGGTGAGTTTTCCAACTCAATCTAGGCTATACCAGAAAGCATTAGTACAGTGTATAAGTTATCTGCATAATCCTTACAGTACTGAAAAATAACCCAGCTGAAGAAAAAATGGGCCAAACTACCTTGGACATCTGAGAAACTGCGCATTGGGAAGTGCATGGCTGGGCTTTTGTCTATTCTGTAAAACAAATGCCACAGCAAAGCTGCAAACCTCAGAACACTTCAGCCACTCTTCCAAATGAGTGCACAGCAGAAGCAGCAAGAAACTATCATAAAATGCCCAAGTAGTGGCATAAAATGCCCAAGTAGTGGCATAAAATGCCCATAGTGTCAAAAAGCGTCAGGGAATTATTGTTTCTTTCATACCTTGAAGGGAGCTTAAATGCTGAAAGAAGTCCAGAGGATTTAAGGAGCTGGGCAGGGAGCAAGCAGCCCATACAAAAGCAACTCAGAGCTGTAGTGAAAAGGTAGCTGAACAGGGAGAGATAGCATGGAGGAAGAGCTCCTCCTAGTGTAGTCGGCCTTTAAAAGTAGATTTGAAAAATGGGAGTCACCTTTGAGAAAAGCTGTCTAAGGAAAGGGAAAAGATGTTGTTGCTGCAGTTTAGTTTCAATGTAAAAAGGAGGAGATGACCATAGTATAACTTGTCATAAACTACTGTTTCCTCCTCAGTACAGGGGTAGAAGAAGCCCTACCTTACCACCAGAGGAAAGGGCAGCATTGCTTTGATGACTTTTCTTTCCTCCCACAAATGCATCAGGGTTTTCCCTTCACCTTCCACTTTCTACACAAACAAAATACCTGTATTAAACCAGAGTACTGTTTTGGACATTGAGCAAGGGAAGAAAATCTTACCAGTACTTTAGAAAATTTGTGAGCAAAATCAATATAGCCAGGTGCTCCCTGCATGTTCTTTGAATCCCATTTCTCAGAGGTGTCATGACTGTTCCCCAGTCTGCTTCTCAGATATGCAGATACATCTTTAAACCTACTGTCAAATAATTGTGCATCATCTTCTCCATGTAACTCGAGGGAGAGAACATTCAGAGGATAACCAGAGATGTGTTCACATATGCTTAGTCACTGTCAGCGTTCTCAAGCAGCAGCACATCAGGCAGCATCACAGCCTCCATATGTTTGACTAGGACAGTAGTCGCTAGGGAATCAGGGCACTCTGCAAACAGCTCTGCTCTGTGACCTTGGTCAAGCCCCTTGACAACAGGGTGTCTGTTTTCCATCTTGGGTTTGTTTTGCCTATTTAGTCTGCAAACAGAGGAAGTAGTGCCAGGCCAATAGACTCTTGTGTCGGGCATGATACAGCAGAGAACTGTGCTAGTCTAAGCCTTTTGCTGCTTCTGGAACGTGTAATAAGAAAGGATAAATAAAGCTAGGAGATGATTATAAGAACCAAGTTGCACCACGTTAACATAAGAAGGTCATTTAAACTGGCAACACTGGAGGAAGAGTCACAGAAAGGCAGAAGAATAACAGCAACAACAAATGAGGCCTCACAGAATCAAAAGGATCTAACATCAAGCACACCAATTAAAAAAAAAAAAAAAAAGGAATGGTGATTAGCTGTCTAAGGGGAAAGCAGAAAGGGATAGAGTCTGATTTGAAGGACACATGATGAAATACTTATCAGTTCTTACCCAAATAAATACTCAGTAGTTAATAATTCTGCAAGTCTCTTGCATTGAAAAGATAATGGTAAAGTGTTTCCTTTCTGGAAAAGATTCCACAGAAAAGTTTCTTCCTCAAACCCAAGACAGCCTTTTGTGAGCATTTTCAGATAATAGTTTGCATTCTGGAACATTTCAGATTATTCACATAATTACTAACACAGTGTCAGCTCACTGACTACAATCCTCAGGTTTGTTACTATTTTCCAATTCAGTTCTTGCCTTAAAATTAGCAGTGTTCCCCTACTCCTGTGAAAATGTCTCCCCAGAAGAGTCTACTCCAGGAGAATACAGCAACAATTCTGACTCACAAGGGTAATCCAGCTACTCAGAGCAATTTCCCACCTTATGCTTGCTGACTAGTGTCTAATTAGTCTAATATATTTATTCTTATTCCTTGGGGTTACCTGCTTGATGCCTATTACATTCTTTAATAGAAAGAAATTACCCATGAGCTCTGGAGACTGCAAAATAGTTAGAGAACAGCACATGCTTTCCTGGGATTAAGGTCCCAAGAGGTTGCTCAATAACACTACACAAAGGACCCTCCAGTGAATTATTCTGTCTGTGTCTGTCTCCCCAAAGGAGTTGGAGATTTACTTCAAATCCTTTGAGGTTTCCCTATCTCAAAAAAAAAAGACATTCGAAAGATCCCATAAGGAGGCCTGCACCCTGGTTGAAAACACTTTATTTTTTCATGCTGTCCACACCAGCACAGCTGTAGCAAAACTACTTCAACCTGAGATTTTGCCAGAGGCATCTGCTCCAGGGATGGGTGGGGGGGAAAGGAAACTGCCTTTCTGTTGTTTTTAGAAGCTGCTCAGCACAGTTGCCATTGGCTATAATAAAAAAAAAATCAAAAAGACTTGACCTGTGAAAAAGTAACTCATCTTTTCATTTTAACTTATTCTTCCCCCTACGCCCAGTCATCTGAACTGTGGACGGGATAAATGCTTCTCCCCAGGCAATTAACCTTTTTCCTCCTGCTCAGGAAGGATTAAATCCAATTAATAATTAATCCTCTCCAGGTATTCAAGAAGACCTATCTGAGCACACACCTTTACACCCAGGAAAAAGATTTTTTTTTTCCTCAGGACAGGCAGAAGGCATCTCTCTGTTCTCTGCCACATGCTACTGTGAATCCAGAATTATCAATAACCTCCAAAACGATTTCACAAATATTCAGCAGCAATGTAGAGGTTTTTTTGAAAGGGAGTGTCTGTACTTCCTACCCTTTTTACAAAAAAAGCAGGCTGGGCACATTCACTGCTATTCCAGGCAGAAGGGCAGCCCCACCTGCATGTTACAGCTTTGAAAAACTCATCTGCATTTGCTTTCTGCCCAAACTACAACAAACAAATTGAGAGACTTCAGGGATTATTCCACTTTTAGCCTGTACTCATCTAAGAAGATTACCCACCAAGATCAGCTTCCTACTTCATTTAGCTTTTTCTGGTTAAAGGGACAGGAGGAGTCATTCAAGTCTTTGGAGTTTTTATATTTCCCTGTTAAGTTTGTGTTAGATGAGAAGGCCATGAACTGATACAGCAGCAGCATAATAGTCTATGTGAAGTTGCTGTTACAGAGCAGATCTTTACCTGTACATGCTAAACCAAATTTGTCCTACATAAACCAAACCTGACATCCTCCTGCCTTTCACCTGTGCCTTACCAGCACCCCTTTTTTACTGCCTTGTCTTGACCATCTGTTTACTGAAATTGCTGTTGTTGTCCCAGTAGTGATGTCTGCAATCATCAGGCCTTGCCACTCACAACACAGATTTTCCTGCAGCTTTCCCTGAGATGCTGAGATAGAGGAAGAAGTGACAAATGTCACAGCAGGGGGCCTTTAGGAGCATTGTGATCCTTCACAGCATCCAGCCTCTATTGAGAAGCTGCAATTAGACTAGAAAAATCAAAGTACCTCACAGTGACCAGTAGTGAAAGTGCACTGTGTACTCCTTGTCATCACACTCAGAGTCAGACACCATGAAATTAGCACTGATGGTGCCTGGGTTTAGCTATTAGGGTAGGACATCTGTTGCTTTCAGGTACAGCCCTCGCTCCATCTGTAGAATTCTTCAGTGGAGAAAGGAGACAACAGGAACCAGTGGACTCGACTGAGAGATGAGCTTTTTTGCTCAGACAACACCAGCAGAGAAGAGGAGATCTCAGACACACATCTCTGTGCAGTTGAAATGGGGGAAAAGGAATCTTCACTTTGTGATGTTACAGATTGATTGCTCTGATAACCCAGCAGCTGATCTCAGCCCAGTAGCTCTTATTTCAAATAACAAACACACAAACCAGAAAGCAAACAAAGCCTGGAACATTTCATTCCTTTAATTATTTTGGTCTGGGGCCTTTGGCTTTTGCATGGTTTTCATTCTACTTATTTTTAAAGCAATGGATGAGATCCCTATGGCTGGAACTACAAAGGAAACTGCTCCAGACATCCTCACCATTCTCCCCTAGAAGATGTTGCTGAAGTGTTTCCAAAGGTGGCTGAGTGGCCTGAAAGACAGAACACACCAAGAGAGAAAGCAGAAGAATGTCTTTCTGGGCAGAGAAAGCAGAAGAATGTCTCCACTGCCACAGTATTTGTGCTTTACAGTCTTCTGCTTGCCTGTGAAAGAATGAGACATCTTCATGCCCTGCAATTGGATGTTACTCATGCTCACACACACCTACAAGGAACTCAGCAGTCTCAAACAGGATCAAAACAGAGACCCAGTGTCCTGTGTCTAAGCAGTGTTGGAGAACAGATGGAAGAGATCTCTTCATGGATAATTACGGAAGACTTAACCACAGAGGAAAGAAGAGATCAGGTTAATTCTGTGGTGATTATTTTTTTAGCTTGAAGCATGGCACTTCTTATCCATTTTACTGGGATGAGCACACAGCAATAATATATGCAAATATCACCCCAGTACTCCAGTATCACAAACTCAGTTATTATAGAGACTATCTAGGCAAGCATATTTGTTACTCAGTGTTTGGGCACCACACTATAGCTATGATCACATTATCCTCACCCTACATTGACAGGTTTGCATTACTGCAAATCTGTAAAATTGATTTTACAGAGCCATAGCTATTTTTTAAATAAATCACTACAGCAAATTCTATTAAATGAACTATGCAGCAAATTAAGCCTATGCTTAATTGAAGTAAAATAGGACATATGTACAGCAAGAAGCTGAATGCATGATTAGCTGCTTTGCTGAGCCAGGGTTCTATTGATTGTCTAATAACTGAACTTTTGTTTCAGTGGTCTTTAGGGTAGAGGCTTATAAATCTGCATGAAGCATCAGAGTCCAATCCAGTTCAGTCACTGAAGGAATATTTTCCTGGACCTCAGTTTTCACCAAAGAGGGAAAGGGCATGAAATGAGAACATTCTCAGCCTTGCAAAATAAAATGCACCACAAGGAATGGTGCCAGTGAGCTGACAGGAGATAGAGACATCCTGCATTCATCACTGACTTTCATCAGCCGTGCTGTCATGGCATCAGTAGGGACAGGTGTATCCTGGGCTGTGTGACTCAACAGCCGTATGGTACCAGAAGTTTGATTCACCTGGCTCTCATTCAGCCTCCACTGGGAGCTGCGTGTTTCCCTGACCTCGCAGTGGGAACTCACCAAGTCACATACAAAGGCCAAATGATTTTTTAAAGCCTCTGATTTGAGCTGGCTTCATTCTAGGGCTTCTAGTTTAAAATATTTTCATCCCCAGGGGTGCACAGCTGACATACCTCTAACTGGAGCCATCTGAAGAGAATCAGGAGAGAAATGTCCCAGAATGGTAAAACTTGAGTCACTCTAAATCTATGGTCACTTTTCAAATATCGAGGCTTAAATGATAAGATCAGGAATACAGACAAGTCATCAAGGCTGGGGAATGGGCAGATGAGCGAGATGACTTGAGGTCAGTGAAGTGAATAAAGTTACAGTAAATCAGGCTAAGAAGAGAAGCAGAGGTTTGGGTATTAAAAACACGGACCATAAACACACAGTTTTGATTGTTTCTTTCTCTCTGCCTTTAATCTCACTCGGACGAAAAGAAGCTGGGAGGATGAATGAATGTCAGATGTGAAGAAAATCTTTGAACTTTCAATTTCCTATTATAAACCAGGACTAGAATAGTAAAAAGCAGCAGAGGTCAGAAATGAGATAGAATGGAAAAAAAGCAGCATTCACCCTCTTATTCCAGGGATAATGGTTTCAATCTGCTGGGTATGAAGAGAGACACTGGGAGAGAAAATCCAGAAAAAGCAGAATGTTTTACAGGGCAAGAGAGGGATACTGTTCATTGTACTAGACCTATGTATGGTTCACTCTGAGGTTTTGTAGCTGTAATTCTGCCATCCTACACCACAGTCTTGTACCTAAACCACAGAGAGAGTGCCCAGGTCCTGCTTTGCTGTCAGGGAAGAGTCAGGAGATGAAGAACAATTCTGGAGCCATCCAGAAGCCAAGACTTCTGTCTCCGTCCCAGTGTACCCAAAAGGGGCAGATGTTTGGTTTCTGTTAGATTAAGCTTTTGGCTAGAGCTTAAGCTTTGCTGTGGGTTAGCTGCTGATCCTAACTGGATAGCTTGCTTTTCTATCTGCCAAAAATGCCTAGAGTAACACACTGGCTCTTTTTGTGCAGTCTGCCAACAATCAAAATAAACACATAATATTAAAACTATGTATTTTAAATAAAATACAAGTGGGTATGGGCAGGAATTCTCACAGTCTTTCCTCCCCGCTGCTGATTTCCTCTGCTTAAAAATGCCTCTATTCCTCCTTCTGCCTGTTCAAAACCTGAAGAAAAAAGGAAATTGATGACACCAATTCAGCCACGAAAATGTGGGTATTGAGGGAATCCAAGAAGAGCAAGACTTTCTTCTTATACACCAAGGTGGAAGATTGATGACTTCAATTGACAATTGATGACTGGTAAAATGAAATTTATTATCTACATTCCACCTCAGAAACACTTCCTGACATTTACTGTTTCTGGCACCATTAACCTCTGTGCATGAGGGTGGGAGGAACATAGTGGAGCAGTTCATGTTTTTAAGTCAGCAGCACTGCAGACCCATACTGATGCCCCATATGACTCTGCAGGTTTTGGAGGGCACTTGCTAAAATCAGTTCCTTTCTCTTGTACAGATGTCAGCACTTGAGGTAAATCCTAGTTTCCTTGGTTAATGTTCTTTCCTTACTAAAACATGGTAACTTGAAGCAGCTTTTTCTAAGGCAGGATTTAGTAATAAGTGAGGTCCATGTTCCCTTTGGTTCTCATCCAATGTTACTGATTTCACCATTCAATGAGCATAAAACATTCCCTCTGTGATTTAATAGCATTTTACACAGAGCCTGCAAGCTATGAGCAAGAGCCTGCAAGCGTGAGACACAGAATAACAAAAAAATTAGTCCAGACTAAGCATACTACTTTTCCCTTTTCTTCAGGAACCAATTGTAGGAGGCCCATGTCTGGGCTGGTGCAGGCTTTTGTCTTGCAAGCAGCTGGGCTGCACAGGCACTCCTTGTTGGAAGTGTCTGGCTCCAGCATCTGCCAGAACCTGGGTGAGTACCACCTGTCTGTGCTGGGCCAGGCTGGTCCCAGAGGCTACTGAGCACCCTGGCTGTGATCTGGCACCCTGGAGTGCCTGTATCTGCATTTGAGTTGTACTGATACTTACAGATATTTCAGGACTGGATTTTAGAGGGGCTGCTGTCAAGGTTTGGATTGCTAAATCTCATGCCACTTCTTACTCTAGCAGGGCTTGCTCAGTGTTAATCCTTCAATATACAAAGCAGATAAATTAACAGTCATGCAGGACTGGGAGCAGGAGGAGGAGCTTCTTTGTAAAACCTTATTAAAACATCTCTGTCTTGTCAGTGTGTACAGCGAGAACCCCACGAGGGCTTTCATTGCATCTTTGGCCATAATTGTCTCCCTTGCATGGTCTTCTGAGCTGGCCAGCTAATGATTTCCTTGGCCAAGATATCTGCATTACAAAAACACCATACTGTGACAAAGTGCCCATTTCTGCCTGCCTTTACAGAAGCAGACAGTTTTCCCACACACAAATAGCCTTTTAACAGTTCAATAAGTAACTGCTGCTCCTCTGCTCATGCTCAGCCCCAATACTTGGGCTGCAAGGTGGAGCAGCAATGGGGGTATTTGATCAATGCTATTGTTATAATAAAAGCTGTCCCTGACCGAGCTGCAGGTAAAATTTCTCTTGGGAGCAACATTTCCTGCTGACTCCATATAGAAGGCTTGGCAGAATGCCCTGTGCTTTTCAGATATTTTTTGCTGGTAACAGAAAAATCCTCCTGCAGGGCTGTAGAATCAGCCCCCTAAAGCCCTTGACCCTGAGTGTGTAATCTCCCTGGAGACCCAATGCTCATGAAGAAATATAATCTTCTTGAAGCATCTGCTGTCTGTGTTGTGTTAAAATATGACTGGGATGCAACTGTCAAATCTCCAGCTCACTCACTGCAGAATCCTTTACAGGGCAATAAAAAAACACAATCTCTCTCTATTGCTCTAAGGAGGGATATGTTATCGTGGCTGCAGCCTGAGAGGTTTCTGTATCCAACTGACATTTCACATGCTTTTGTGTCCTGGGAAGGTAATAGCACACAACAGATGGGAAACGGAGCTGTTTTGCGAGGTCACGGTCACGGCATCACGTGCAAATCCTTTGCCCACTGGGACCTGGCGGCGCATGAGCCGTGCTGGGGAAGCCAGAAGAGCTCTCCTGCCTGCACAGTGACAATTGGCAAGGAGGCCTGGGAGGACAGTCTTGGCAAATGGATCAGTCTGACAGATCAGCTTTCCCACTGGGCCTGAAAGGGTAGGAGAGATATTTCTTTTCATAGAAGGCACAGAGCAAAGGGGTGTCTCCTGTTTTTTAGATTTCTTTATATATTTTTCTGAGCCAGTTGAGGACTTGGTCTCTGCTCTGAAGACATAGGTGTAGGGAGCAGAAAAGAGTGCTTTAAATGCAGAACTAGCAAGGAAAGAATAATCAATATGGCTTGCCAATGATACTCAGATCTGCTCTTGTTTCAGTTTTCTGTATTTTTTTTCAACACTGTAAACTCATCTCCTTGACATCTGCCCTGCCCTTGCTCTCAGTCTCCATCTTCCCTTCCCCCACTTTTCCCTTTAATGCTGGTGTCCTCATTTCCCCTTTTGTACATATGACCCTTTCACTATGCAGGGATTAGTATCTCACTCATAAATATGTGAAATAGATACGCAGATGATTTAATTTGCTGGGTTTTGTAGGGCTAGTGAGACAGACTGGCATGGGGAGAAGGGTATATTCTGGCAGGTCAGCTGAAGAAAACATCTTGGGTACAGGATGAGTAATGTGAAACACCAGCACCAGTCCAGGAGGGAGACTTCAGGGGCAGGGAAAAGGTAGTGAAATATAAAGGCTAGGCAAATATGGAAGAGCAGAAGAGAAAGATGTCTCTGCTTCTCCCATTTGTTATGTATCTTCCAGGGAGAAAGAACAAAAGTGGGGTACACGAGAAAAAAATAGGGACCAGAAATCCACCTTGGCTGCAGTGGTTCAAGTTGTTGGTAACTCATTCAGGAAGAGATGCCAGAGGAGCCAAGAATAAGGCTGGTCTAATGAGATGGTGGCAAACTAGGAGGGATGCAGAGGTCTGGGACATGGGGAAGAGATGGCAGTAAAAGCTGCATAACTGGATGGGGGTGCCCAGACTGGGGACACAGCTGATCTGAACAGGGATTCCTCAGGAGAAGAGCTGGAGATAAACAATGCTGTGAAGCCCCAGCCGAGAAAAAACTGTCAAGTGGCAAGGATTAAGTCACCAGATCCAAAACAGGAAATGAACACTATAGTTCTAACAGGCAATAAGACCTTGCCAGGAGGCAGCTAGTGAGGCAGAGAGGAAGGACAGGATGGGCAATGGAAGATAAAGCAGAGGAATAAGGTTTAATGAACCATACATGACAGCAGTCAAGTCCATGCTTACTGCTGGCTTTGCCAGCAGCCGTAAGGTTGCAGGCAGCCTTGCTGGGACAGTGTAACACCACAAGCTTCATGCTGGGTGCATGCCCAGAGGTCAGTGGCCAGGACAACTGCAGCCTGTGCTGTTGTTTGGATATGTTTGTGCTACTTTCAGCAGTCATGCAGCACAAAGCCCCACCATAAGCACACTGCTGGGGGCCATGCTGTCCTTACTGAGATCAAAGGACAGCTGTGCTCTGTCATCACACTTATCAAGCAAAGTATCATTATCTTTACCAGGCTAACTCCAATCAGCCCCTGCTGAAGAGCCAGTTCACCATCCAGTGACATTAAAAAGCTGTTTTGCTAGAGAATGCCAGCATCTGGCTAAGGTGGACACCTGTGTGTCACGTGAAGAGGAGTCGCACAGAGGAGGCTCCTAGTGTGCCACAAGCCATGTTCCACTTTGGTGTTGCTGACATGCTCAAATCATTATCAGGAATTTACCTTCCTGTGTCTGTGTGGCAGCCAGGGCTGGATGGAAATGGACAACAGAGCTACCTCTTGGACATTTTGGTCAAGCTCTTTCATTGGTGGAACAGAGCTGGGATGTTTATTCTTATCCTTGAAAATTTCAAGAAACTTTTTTTAATGCTTATTCTCTCTGATAACTAAGCACTTACAGATCCAGTTAGGGACATGCTTACATCAATGTGACAACAAAAAACACAAGGCCTGGCCCGGACAATTTTCAATGTGACTGAGATTGGAGACAGCAGACAGATCCAATGGCCAAAAGATGGAGCAGCAGCAGAACAGGACGTCTAGGATCCGCATCGCAGCCTGGGTGGGAGTACTTTTGCTGAGAAAGAGGAGTGGATGGGATGGGTTTGACTCAGAAGGATACACACTGCTCTCCTGACAATAACAGAGTGCATATAGACTGGAAGCCAAACCCTATCAAAGGAACCAGAAGGTCCCCAAGCGATAACTCCCCTTTTTTAAAGATTAAGCAGGATAGTATGCTATGTTTGCCTTATCTGATTTAAACATCATATGTAAAATATGTTTGAAAAAACCTAGGCCTAACTTCCCTCTCTGAGCTGACTGCTCATCGATTAGAGGCTTTCATCCCCTGACACATCTAACTGAGACCATACCAAAGCACACAGACAGCTGGTGAGGTCAAGAACATCCAACCTAGATATTAACTTTTTTCATATGTATGTGGGCTTTATTTTGGATATTCTCTTGATTTCATCTGTTTAAGAAAGTGGCAGTGAGTGGGCAGCTAAACAGAGGATGGCTCTTCTTTGCTGGCAGAAGATACAATGCAGCATGTATGCCATCAGCTATGTTTGTGCATCTAAACACCCTCACTATGTGTATACACATTTATGTGAAGGATAAGGTGAAATTACGTATTAGTCTACATTCACTGAAACTCAAACAGATTGACCAGAGCAGCTTTTTGCTGAATTTAGCCTTGAAAACCTATTGTGTACCATTGTGTGGAAGGTAGAGCAAACACACTGAACAGTAATTGTGTACTTCCTGCTGTACTTGTGCCTGAAGGCAAGGGTGTAAAATGTTTTCTGCTTTTCAAAGCACTGACAACTGCAACTGTTGTGGGCTTCAATGGAAGGTACAGCTCATCAGCAATTGTTTAACACAGCATTTTTGTTCAATTGTCAAAAGTGGGGTTCAGTCTTGGGGTAGGGGGGCTTGGGTACTCATCTCTGCAGCATGGGCTTGCAGTGGAGATAAAGCATGGAAAAGGACAGAATATCCCAAAGGAGCAAAGGCGAAAGAGGAGCAGTAGGAAGAGCTGTGGTATCAGATGAGTGGTCTGACAACAGAAACAGCATCAGAGATAAGCTCTGCAGTAACTGCAACACGAGCTGATAAAACAGATGGTCACCTCAGTTTAGCCTTTGACATAGCTTGTTGCCCCTAGCAATATTTACCCAAAAGTACTCTACTGATGGAGATGCGATTATGTAGCAGACAGAGGGAATCAGTCCTATTTTATACTGTCTATCTGCTCTGACTGTCCCTTCATGTGCTGGCTTTGACTTGGGCAGACAGAGCAATGTCATGATATGCACAGCCATTTCTGGGACAGCTTCACATGGTGGAAACCAGGTAGCACTTCCCCAGTTTCCCAACTTTGCTGGAATGTTATTAACTCACTCCACAAATCTGGAAACTTGGTTAAGAGGTAAAGTGTTGAACTCCCTTTTCTCTTTCTGAAATGACCTTCTGGGAACTATCAGGACATTTTCATCAGCTGCTGATCAGTGCTATTTGGAGTTAATTCTAACCCACTTCAGTAATACTTCAGAAGCAAGAATTATTTCATTAGTTTGTGAAAAGCACATCAAAGATCCTTCAGTGAAATGTGAAAATACTATTATTCTCATTCCCAAAATACTAAGGTAAAGAACCACACTGAAATAGCAATATAGAAATGTTGCAAAGGTGATTAACTACAATGGAAAGCAACATTCTTCACTGGAAGATGTCCCATATCTGAAAGGCCAGACATCTCTAGGCATATCCATATCTCACCTATTTAATAAATGTTGTCTCAACTGCACGTTTATGTATTTTTATTGAAGAGAAAATTGCTTGTATTTCCTTCTCTTTCTTCTGCATTATAGCATTAAAGCAGGACCGCATGCCAAACAACAGTATAAACAAACAGCATCACCAGATACTTAAGGGTCTTTAGCTCCTAAATTGACTAAACCATAAATACAAACTGACGTCAAACATTTGGGATTACCATTTAAAAATTGCCTATTTTCTGAGACACTAATGAAGGCCATACATATCAGAAAATTCAGTGCCTACAATAGGAGTGAGCTGCCCAGACTCTGGAGTAAGGAGTCAATGAAATGGTCTGCATCTCCTAGAATAAAAAACCTGCCCATTTGCTTTAGAGCTATGAGAAGTACCAGATACAGAGGATATGAAGAGATCCTTTCAACCTAACTCTTGAAGATTTGGGAGTGTCAACACCAGTCGTTGCTCTGCCACCATTATCAGCAGTGTTTTTATCCCCCCCTCTACTCATCACAGTTCTTGTATGGTGGAAGCCCATCCTGGCTGTGCACTGGAGCTGCACAGCACACCCCTGTGCAACGCAGAGTGCAGTTGTGTGATGATACAGACCTGCTCCACAGCTGTAAAAAGTCACCTTCCACATTTGGTCTTCAGGGTCTCAATTAAACAGCTGAAATTTTAAACATGTAAGAGCACAAGTAAGATAAGAAGCAGCGATGATGCTTATACAGGATCTCTGTCTTGCTCCCTCTTAAGCATGGAATTAAGAGTACATTTTGTAAGGCAAAGTGAATTCCTGAGTAGACGTTGGTACTAATTCAGGTCCTGAAGTGGTATAGCCAAATGGCAGCACATTCTGAGGTGTGTCTTCTCAGCATGGTTAACTCAGCAGGATGGAGCACAGCACTATAAGGCTTTTAGGACCTATATTGGCTTAATGAGCATTAGCATACACATCCCAAGGTGACGTATTTTTCCACAAATTTGTAAGTTGGGAATCACCTTGAGAGAAAGAGGACTGGAGATTTTGAATGCTCCTTCTAGTTCAGAGTAAGTTCAAGCAATCATACACTTTGGGGCAAGCAAACATTTGCGTTTCCACAAGGAGTGAAGATTTCAGTGGAAAAGCACAACTTTGTATTTGAAGATGTGCTGCCTTTGGACACTAAAGTAACCAGTGCATCCCTAGCCCTTGCCTAGGACTTCTGCCAAAACAGCACCTTTTCCTTCCACATCTGTGCTAGTTGCCCAGGAGCCAAAAGCAGAGTAGGTACTGGGGGCACCATCTGCTTCTGTAACTTCCCCTCTTGTTCACAAAGCAGTTTGACCTGTGGTCAAATCCTTGATGTAGCAATCCCTTGCCATCCTAGCAGATGTAAGCTACTCCACATGGTACAAATTCACTATGAGGTCTGTGGAAGTCTTGCTTGTGATGAGCCTGAAGTTCAGAGCCTTACAGCTCTGAGAATCAAAGTTCCTGTGCTCAAGTGGAGACAGACCTGTGTTAGCATAAAACCTTGAGTGGTGCCAAGGCCCCTGAGCAGCTGCAGAGCTTGCTCCATTCTCTGGGACAGAAGGTGGAAGGAAGGGAATGTCCCTTCCCCAGCAATTGGCTCAGGACACTCCAGGAGGAGTAAGAGAAGACAGGTTCAGAGGGAAGCCATTTGCCAAACAAGGACAATTTTCATCTGTTCTCACTGGCTCTGTGACCCAAAATGGTGTTTAGGTGCCAGAGCAGCTGGGTAAGGTGACACAAACTGCTAACAGCTTCTGGTTTGGTAAGGGGCTGTATAAGAAGAAAAATTTCCTTTTACAACAGAGGATGGACCGCAGAGGGATTTGGTAGCTGCCAATGTGCAAGAAGGAAGAGGAAGAGAGTATTCTCCCCTCAGGTGGTTCAGCTGTATTTTGCAGGCAGAAGTGGAGGAAAAGACTCAGGTCTGCAAGCTTCCCCCTTGAATACAGGGTATTTTGCATGTAGTCAGGGCCTAGGATAAACTAAAATAGAAAAACATTTGGTTTCAGTTCACATCTTGGTTGTGGCTCATGTTTTATTTACAGAAAGGGCAGAAGTTTCCGTGAGCGAAGAAATCCCCTTTCTTTCTCTGAAGGTTTTAGAAAACCAGTCAGCTGCAGAGCAATGCTACTGAACTCAGGACTTCAGTCACCTGCTTTCTAATTCTCAAAGTAGCTAAAGCCCTGTAGTCTTTTTTTACCTTTTATAGTCACAGGACTAGTCAAGCAAAATCTTGACTGGATTATTCTGCTTTAATTACAAAATGCACTCAGAGCAAAGGCGCAATAGTACCTGCTACGTATGTACGCATTTTCCTCAATTATAACACCAAAGACCAAAATGCCATCTGGTCCTGCTGTAGATCAAACATTCCCCTCTGGCAAGATCTTTGGAGTATGAACAGATACCACAGTAATGCTTGAACTGCCTCTTGTGTGACAGACACCAGACTGTATTTATTTATCACATACTTTGAGATCCTTTAGGGTGGACTGTACATGAGATAAGCAAGAGAACAGATGCAAAACTGGAACCTTGGAGAGTCCACATCCCACCACCCCCTGGAAAAGAAAGGCAGAGATCAGGGTCACTTTCTCTTTGCTGCAGTTAGGACAAGGTAGATAAATCACAAGGTTTTTTTATTGCTGGTGAACTCAAAACAGGCAACTTTAATCTACTGAGGAAGATACACATACAAACAAATGTTAGGCCTTGTGCGTTTTTTTTTTTTTCTTCTTAATGTAAATGTCTCTTCAACTTCAGTCCAGCTCCCGAGCTCTCACTGAGCTGCCACTGAGATCCTGGTAACGTGCTCTGGGCAGTTCTGCAAGATGTTATAAGAAGCATCACATGTATTAAAAAAGGAGATTTTGCAGAAAAGACAAAGCTCTGACAGCAGCCATGTTGCTCAGAAAGGAGAAGTCTGGCTAATCCTGCTGCATTAGGTATGTGGTATTATACATAATTAAATGGTTTAAGAATTTGCCAGGTCCTTTTCTGTTTCTGGTGTGCAAGCTGCAAGTAAAGTGCACTTCTGGGTATAAATTACCACTCTATGAAGATGCAATAGCTGGGCAGTACATGTCAGACACCAGTGGAAAGCAGACTACAACAGCTGTTTCAATGACACAGGCAGTAAGAATAATGCCCTAGGATACTAGATGCTGCTGGGAAACCCCTCCGTTATTTTGAGCAGTTAAATATTACATCACTCAGCAAAACACAAAGTGTCATTTATATGGGACCTTCTTAAGTACAGACAGTAACAGACATGACTGCTATTGCACACCAGGACTCTGTGGACAGCCGTCCTCCACACCACATTGCTAACTCCTTTTAACCTTTTCAAAGAGTTTTGTAACAGCTCAGGAGAAAGCAGCGATCCTAAGGATCTTTCTATAAAGCTGAGGGATTTACATGACGTGGGGGTGGTGTAGGAGGCAGCACAACACGACATTTAAGCTATGCTGTGAGAGGACAACCCAGCTTTAGACACTGCATTTGATGTCGTGACATAACCAGGGCCAAAATGGTGGGATCCCAACTCGCATCTGCACCTTGCAATTCTTGTTCTGCTCCAGTAGAGCTCATCTACATTATCCCACATACAAAGCTCTTTTTTTTTTTTCCTCCATGTACAGTTTCAGGTAACTATTTTGCCTGGGTCTATACTCCTGAGACCAACAAGGCTGATAAACTACATAGTGTTCCTCTGATTTCATAACACTGGCAACACAGCATCAAAAGAACTATCTGTTCAGTATTTGTTCTCTTTTAATTTAATGAACTATAAAAAGGGAACTCTAAATACCCACCTAAGTATTTTCAGTGATTCGGGGTACATTGCATACCCAGGACAGATTTGATTAACTCCTTGCCACCACTGTTTTCATGTGTCCATTGCCAGCAATGGATGCCATGTGAAAAGGGGAAGGGAAGGAATAAAATAATTGCTCTCTGTGCAATACAAAAAAGGATTAACACTGCCCTGTAAGAAGAGAATCAAGAAACAATTCTACCCACAGGGCCAGCAATGCTTTTCCTCTCAGGACTGGCTGCACCAGGGCAAGGAGCAGGTTCATAGCTGAACACCCCCTACCAGAGACAAGGGACACACACAGAACTGGCCCAACTATTTCCAAAATAAGAGTGGAATTCTACTACAGATTTGCATTTCAAGCCAAATTATCCCTGGTACAGCTCTGCTGACTGTGGTGGAAGAACAAGAAAAATTAGTCTGGCCTTATGGGACAACTCTGGCAAACCTTTTCCATAAATCAGTTCAGGAGTGAGAAATCTGACAGCTGGAAGCTTCATGTTTCTTCCTAACTTCAAAGGCTAACTTCAATCCACTCTTTGTAATCCAAGAGTGGATTACAAACTTGTGGCTGCCACTATCAAACACTTCCCTGGACCACAACTGTCCTTGTTCTCCGTAAGCGTTCCCAATAGGTTAAATTTCAAAATGTCCCTGGTGCAGGTAGGTCTACAGTGAAGCCACAGCAGTCCCTCCTACTCCACCTCTCTACTGCTGCTCTCACACCCTAACTCAAAGCCTCATTCAGGCAGAGCATGAAGAAGTGCATGCTTTTCAGAAACTGGTGTTTTGTTTTTTGTTTGGTTGAGGGTTTTTTTTAGTAAATGCATCAGGCAGCATGGTATATCTCTTGCTGCCTCCAATTACTGACATGACAATTGGTTGTGGTTATTTAAAGCAGAATTTGAGAAGAAAAAGCAAATCCACTTGATACACTGAGCCAAACACTAGGCAGAACTCAGCTAAGGCCTGCCAGTGCTGAAGGAACATAGAAGACAGTGCCAGAGGACCAAATCCTGGGTTAGCCACATGAAGGTTTTGACCTTCAAATACAATGGGCTGCAGCCAGACTAAGTCATCAACATCACCAGAAACAGGAATTCCTGGAAAGGAAGGCAAAAAAGTCTTGTGGGCTATATAGTCTCTACAAGGTTTGCACGGCTGAGATGGGAGCTGGAATCTGCAGCAAGATCTGCTTTGGGAGGACAGAGGAGATGGGAAGACTTGCACTATTTCTTGCGCCTTTTGCCAAGATTCAGATAGCACAGATTATGGTAAAATTCACTTGGCAATAAAGGCCTTTGTTAGAAAAAAAAAAGAAAAAAAAAAAAAGAAAAGAAAAAGGAGAAAAAATTCTAGTGAGTATCAGGAGTTATCAGGACTGAGATTTCAAAAAGTACAAGATCTGTATAAATTCAGCAAGATGTCCAGCACCAGATTATTTCATGGTGCAACAAAGAACCTGGGGAGAGGCCAATGGGACCTGGTGAGGGGAACACCATCTACCTCCCCAGCAGACTGCCAGTCTTAGGTACTTCTCAACAGCAGACGGATTTTGCTTGTTCCTGCAGCATCTCAGGTCCCACGGGAGGTATTGGTTGCAAGCAAGCACCTGAATATTGCCTAATGGAGTAAGCCAATCACTAACTCAGCTGGCGTGTCCATGCCCATCCACTGATTAGGTGGGGTTTTTTTGGATGCATTTCCGCTGTAGCATTTCTTTGTTCTTCTTTCTCCACTTTAAAGTTTAAGCAAAAGGACTGCTTTCATCAGTAATAAGTTAAAATCAGAAACGACCTAACTAACAAGTAACTGATATTGGTCCTTGGAGCCCAAAGAGTAAAATCCATAGAAAATCTATTGGTTCCATTTTTTCTGGTATATCCCATGCACACCTCCATTAGAAAAATGGGGTTTATGAATCTTGTACAGCAAGGAGCAGTACCTCAGAGCCAGAGCTGACTGTCCGTGGTAGAGGTCTGGGCTCTCTCAGATTGCTAAGTATGGTTCTAAGTCACTGCTCAATCCGTCTTCACGTGGCCGTTGGCCAAGCCAACGGGTGCGGTGGGGGCCCCGGGCTCGGCAGTCTCATCAAATCGTAAGCGCAGGGTGTTTCTGATCACCAGCTGCTCCATGATGAAAGAAGCACAAAACCATGGGATGGCATACTCCAGGGTGATCAGGCCCATGAAGTCAAAATCAAACTGGGAATAGTCCCATGGGCAGGCGTTGAACTGGCGTAGGATGAGGCCAGTGGTGAACTCCCAGAGATATGTCCACAGTGTGTAAATGAAGCAGCGCACTATAATGTTACACTTGTCTTTGAGATACAGATACATCTTCTCCACAATGAGGATGGAGGTGCCATAGATGAAGAGTGCCCACACACTGGTAACACCTGGGAACTTCCAGTTGAAGTTGACCACAAACTCCCAGGCAGCTGTGAACATCACCTCACAGAAATAGCCGTGGATGGCGTAGAGGTACCATCGTGAGAAAGCGGTCAGAGGTTCTGCCGCAGCCATTCTTCTGTACTCAACCCAGCAGCACTCTGAAAGGAAGAGGGAGAGAGGGAGAGAGGTGTCAGCGAGGATGTCACAAGTCCTTATCCCCCAGATGGCAACACATAAACTTGTAACAAAGGATAAATCTGAGAATGAAGTGACTCTCATTTTCACCACAGCAGATTTTAAGTCCTGGGGAAAGGTGGCATCTTAAAGGGCTCCATGACTCAGGATGGGCCTGAACAACATACACTGCTCTGCCTGAAAAATGGGACACCTGAAAAATGGATATTACACTGGCAATAAGGAGGGAGTTGATAAGTACAGGGGCTTTGCCAGGAGCAAGGTAGCAAAAGAAGTTACTGGTTTCAAGTCAGCAGAAAAATATAGCCATCTCCCAAGGAGCACACATCACCTGTTTGCTCATTTCAAGAAACAGCACTATACCTTACTTCTCTGATTCTACTGTGGAACAGATTAGTTGAACACAGCATTGTAAAACTGGACCTTTCCAGCTGTTGCCTACTGTCTCTATACCCAAAATGTTTACTGTAGTGTAAAACTGAGCTTTGATGGGAGCTACAAGGGGAACTGGAGGAGAAATTTCAGAGATTTTACACTTACAGACACCATACCTTGCGCTCATTATTCAGCTGAACTTTTATTTTGCCTGTTGAAGAACTCATCCATTGTATGGCTAGCATTTGTAAAATAATTTTCTTACGGTGTCAGACTTCCTGATACCAAATCAAAAAGCACAAGAGAGCCACTGAAATCCATTCAGATTTGGCTTCAGGACAGCAAAGCACAAAGGAGGAGAATAAAAAGGAACAGCTGAGCCCAGAGAAGGGTAGTTAGACATGATAAATAGGAAATGAGAACAAACTCTAATTGTCTATACAGGAAGAAATTGGTGAAGAGTTTTTGAAAAGGCAGTGATTTGCTTATCACTGAGCTGTTTCAGCACAATTAGCTTTTACCCTTTCTGTAGAGATACACAAGTCTGCCATACTCCAGTCAATGACACAAGGTGATTATAAGCATAATTTTACTGAAGCCTTGCAGATTTATACCACAGGATGAATTTGACCTCTTTCATTCTTAGAAACTTACTTTTTCAAGTTGAGTTTCTCTAGACTCTTTACCAAGCCCTATTTAACTTTCTCTGCATTTGTCAGTTCCATGGCACAATGTGCTAGGGAAAGGACCACAAAAACTTTATGTACAGTCATTCCATGCCATCTGGAAAGAGGCTGTTCCTGCCCTGCCCTGTAAAGACAGTGCCTCTCTGTACAAAATATTAACACACTTCTGATAGGAGATAAGAGAAACGTCTATAAGGAAAAACAGAACTATAATAATAAACATGAAGAAGATATGCACAGGGGAATATTGAAAGTGAGAAAGACAGAGCTGTATCCATGATCTGTTCACACTTCTCTTAACCAGACACATGAACAACCAAAGCCTTGACAGTTCATATGATTTGGGTGCTTGGGCAAAGACCCATTCTCTAATGGCAGAATCCATTTCCCACAGGACACTGAGCCATTATTACATGCTACAGAGAAAGGTCAACAGCATATAGGGAGGGAGCTTGTAGGTGAAAGAATAAAGAATCACTAGAGATTGCCTCATGTCTCCTAACAATTCAGTCCCAAGAAACCCTGCAAAACAGCAGAGGAGGTGGCACATGAGAAATATGCAGGAGGCACATGTGAAATATCCACACAGTCCATAAGAAGCTGGTGCATAAGGGCAGTTTGTCAATGTAATGTTACTTGGTTAGTTTGCCAACACAGTTGATAAGCTTAGGACTCTGAATCCTCATACCATTACTCAATTCTGACATAATTTCAAGAACAAGTGAAAAGTCAGAGCTACAGAAGTAAGGCAAAGCAGTAAGAAGGCATCATGATTTAAACCCAGCTAGCAACTAAGTGCCAGACAGCCACTTGCTCACTGCTCTCCAGTGGGATGGGAAGAAGAATCAGGGTTGGGGGGGGGAGTAAAACTCATGAATTAAGATGAGTTTAATAACTGAAACAAAGTGAAAAGTAATAATAATGTAATTAGCTCAGTTGGTTAGAGCATGATGCTAATAATGCCCAGGATTGTGGGTTTGATACCTGTATAGGCCATTCACTTAAGAGTTGGACTTGATGATCCTTGTGGGTCCCTTCCACCTCAGAATATTCTGTGATGTTTCTGTAATATGTAAGGTCATTATGCAGAGAAGAAAATGATTGTAAAGATTTTACTAGCTTGCCAAGGGATTGTATGGTTTTCCTCTCTTTTCTATAAGCCTAACTTTTTCACTTGTGATCCTTAGTCCTTGCACTTCTCTTTACAGCTTTACATGAAATGTATTTGAGCTGTTAGCTGGGAGCACCCTTGTAATTTTGCAAATCTATTCACGAAGTTGGATCAAATGCACAGAGGGTCCTTCCCTCTCACCCTCCATTTTTATTCCAAGGATCCCCTCACCAATTATTTCCGTTGTCTTATACCTCCCTACAAAAGCCAAAGACTCGTAGAAACATATCCAACAAGCCACGTCCTGTTCTACACCCCACTATTTCCTCTGTGCAATGAAGATTTCTCTTTCCTGGTTCTATACCACCAACTTAATAAAAATCTATTTACTTTCCATTTCTTTTTTACTCTTTGCAAAATATTTAGCCACTGCATTAGATGTCTAAAACTTGAATCTAGATCAGGTCTCAGACATCTACAATACAAGTTAACCTGTTGCAAAGACCGCTGTTGAGTTCTTTTGAATCACATGGCTTTCACCACAAGTGTAAAGAGACAAACATCAATGCACTGGCACTCTCTCATTTGCCTTCACTACTGTCATGATTCCAGTGGGCCCAGCCTTGATGCAAACTTCCTTCTTACAACATGCTTGCAAGAATCCTCACAGACTCCCTGCTGATTAGGAGCATCCGAAGACAAGGCAGATGCCAATCTGTGGTAGCCCAAACATAACTGGTTCCACTGTCCTAGGTACTAAGAAAATTCACAAATCACAGCTCCTCCTGTTTTTATTTCACCCGAAATAAAACAACAGGTACATAGTAAGACATAAAGGGAATGGAGGATACATTTAAGGGGGGGCTATCACAAACCACAGCACATCACCGCACAAGCTGGGGACTGTCCAATTTAATGGTTACAAGTCACTTGAGCATTTACAGAACAATTAAAACTGCAGCTTTTCCCAAGCATCTTATTACCCAGCCACACCAAATTATTGGGTGTCTGGTAAGCAATACTGCACAAGAAGGTCTCAAGAGGGACATAAAGGGGAAAAGTATTGTTCTGTTGGGTAGCAATTCATGATAAAAGAATCAAGCAGAAAAGCATCACATTAGCGGGAGAAGCATCCAAACAGAAGGCCAAGACTGGATTCAGTAAGAAATGCAGATTTGTGAAAAGACTTAAGTAGATAATTGAACTTGGTGATGCAAAACTTTTAATGGAGTGACAGTAATACTGACCAAAAGGCTCTGAACATATGGGAGCTATTCAGTCTCCTCAGGAAAACAAATGACAGTCATCACTGAAGCACTTACAATGGGATGGGCAGCAGCTTCCTGAAAATTCAGAAACACAGCTGCCAGCTATGCAACTCTCAGCAGAGAGCAAACAATGCATGGAGACTGCTCATGGATGACCATGCTTGCACTGAGGCTGCTCACATTGTGCTGTTTTGGGGAAAATAGGGAGCTTCTAAACTCGAAGTTTTGAAAATGCTTTCCATCATCAGCAAATTATATTCAAAATAGTTAAAACAGAAATAGTTCCTCTAATACAAAGTTATTAGGAAGCCTGAGCTAGGCCAGCAAAAACAAAGTCCTTGTTTCTCTAGTAGGACCTTCTTTTCCAGCTTGCTGGGAAAACAACAACAACAACAACAACAACCAAACAAAACAAACCACAACAAACACGGCAAGTCTGTGAAAACCACACATGGACCTCCTAGAACACTCAGTCCTTTCCCTGACTGACCTGCCTGCATAACTCTGCTGGCAATGAAGGGGCCAAGAGCCTACTCCACCTACACAGGAAACAAGCACAGACCTAACAGGGAAAGTATATGAAGGACTGAGGTTCTCTACAGAAGTCTGGTTGCAGCAACAAGTTCACTGAGGACACAAAGCTGGGAGGCTTTGTGCTGTGCTGCGCAGCCCTTCAGAAGGATCTTGACAGGCTGGAGAGATGGGCAGAGAAGAACTGCCCGAAATTCATGACAAATGCAGAGTCCTACACCTAAGGAAGAGTAACTCCATGCAAGGACAAGAGGCAATGGGCAGAAACTGATGCAGGAAGTTCCACCTGAATATGAGGAAGAACTTCTTTACTCTGTGGGTGATCAAGCATTGGACAGATTGCCCAGAGAGGTTGTGGAATCTCCCTCACTGGAGATATTCAAGATATTCAAGAACTGTCTGGATGCAATCCTGTGCCATGTGCTCCAGGATGACCCTGTTTGAGCAGTGAGTTTGGACCGGATGACCCACAGTGGTCCCTCCCGACCTGACCCATTCTGCGATCAGAGCAGGACTTTGACTTATGGCTGCAAGAAAGCACCAAGATTACACTTTAATATTTTATAATTTCAGCTCTGAAATGGATATTAATAATCCCCTAGGTTGAGGTAAGATACAGATAAAACTGATGCACCAGGCCAAGTAAGGAGAAAGGACTTACAGACTGCCCCACTTCACGTGAGACCAGAGGAGCACTTCCATACTCACATCCGCTTTTGCAGGTGATGCAGCCTTGGCAGGCAAGAGGGAAGTGATCAGAAGATGGAGTGATGGCAGACCAAGAAATAATGATAGATTTGTCTCACGCAAGCACTGCAGGGGAGACCTCAGTGGATGTCGCATTCATGCCTCATTAAGTTCTTGAGCACTGCCTGGCTCATTTTTTTTCAAAGCTCTCCTTTGCAGTGGCTTTCTGCCCATTTCCCTACTATTAAGCCAAACTGTGCTTAAAAAAAGTCTCATGCAGGTTGTCTTTATTCCCTTTAATCCAGCATAGTTATTTAGATGCTCTTGATGAGTGGAATTAACTCTGAAATGCTAATAAAAGAAAAACACAAACAAAAACCTCCGTGAGACAATTCCCCTAATGAATTCTGAGTCTATGAATTCTGTCGGCTAATTGATCCAGGTGAACTTGAACTACTGCAGCATGTTTCATACTCATAGTACCCAGTTATTTCTGCAAGTTAAAAAGTTACAGCACAGCATAATTTTACAAATTTATATTTACTGATATTTAGCTCTATAACGTGCATGCTCATATTTCTAAGAAATGCCTTAGGGATCTATAACCCTATGTTATATATCATAATTACTCTTAAATTTGAAAAAGTGCAAAGGAGACACATACACAGTAGGATACTTCAGTCTCTCCAAATGACAGGACCATGAGTAGCAGACCAAGCTGAAGTCCTCTCCCTGCCAATGAGCTGTACTGCTAATGTCCTCCTTCCTCAGATCCTTATTACCCAAACAGTACTTATGTAAAAATAACTGTTTCTCATCACTTTTGAATTACTTTCATTGGCACATCATTGTAGCTACTGTGTTTTTTCTTCAGACTGGGAGTATGTGTATCTGGTTTTCTGCTTTAGTAAGGGTTACAGTACATATGAGAACGTGTTGGTGAAAATTGACATGCACTATTTGGGCAATATCTGTTTAAGTGTAATTCTTCTTATTTTGCATTTTCCCTGTAAGTAAACTCCTAACAAGCATACCTTTGCAACCATGGACAATATTCAAAGAATATGCTGCAAATCTGGCTTCAACATTTTCACAGAGGTCTCACGCACCATTAGAAGTAAAGCTTTACAGAAAACTAGATGTGTACAGAACACTAGGTACTAGATTTAGCCCCAAGACATTAGTTCATCAGTGTTTAAAGATTTATACAGTAAAGTCTTAGTGGTACTTATGTGCTGAAGTCATAACTCTGAGAAGATATTAATCCTTCAGGTAACTGAGAGCTTCAATTAACTGTGGCTCAGAAAATAGGATTTCAACTGTACTGAAGTATGGAAGAGCTCCAGCAGATCGATAAATCAAGCCCTGCAATGAAGCTAAAAGCATGCCACAGACGTCTCCAAATAGAGACTCTCAGTGCTTTCAGGAAGGACCTGGAGCCCCTGGATTTTGGTCAGTTCTGAGTCATCTGTTTTGCTGCTTCTTTGTCTGGACTCTACGTCCATCAGGATGCACACTGTCTCCCTTCCACATACTGCGGGGTAAGAAAGCACAATCTATTTCTCATCTGCATTTTCCCCTCATTTTTGTCTCTAGCTCCTTTCCCATAGAAGGCACATAATTTCCCTGCCACTCCTTGTTTTCTTGTTCCCTTGCCCAGTTCACTGTACACCTGCTGGCAGCCTCTGATCCCTGTCTATCTCTCAAATCTGGTCCAAAGAGAATTGGGATACAGTAAAAAAGAATGACGACAAAAGGAGATTAAATGAATCCAATTACCAGACTAACACAAGGGGATGGGGAAGTGTAGTTCTTAGCAGTAATGCCTGTGTGTGGGCTGCCCAGAAGGTACCATTTCACAACAGAAAGACGAAAGGTAGGGTTTTCTTGGGAAGGAGTGTAGAGGGAGGTCAGCTTCTCAGAGGACAAAGAGAAAATATGAATATATTGTTTAAAGAATAGCTTTCTGACTAAGGTGATCTCATGAATGTCAGTAGAAGTGCAGAAAGTGGAAACTTTCAATGTCCTGCCACACACATAGCAGGAAATGTTACGTTACCTGAACACACCTTAGCCCACAGTGACCACTGCAACTACAGAACAGATTAAGGCAGTAGCTCTTTACTTACCAAGAGGAATATTTCCTTTCTACCTGACAGAAGTTAAGACCCCCAAGAATCATGCAAGTAGCAGACTCGAAAGACACTATGAAAAATTACTGAATCCAAACTTGACATCTACAAGGATTGAGCCCAAATCTCCCTAGCATCTCCTTCAGGTAAGGCCATGTTATTCTCCAAGCCTGTTGCTATAAGGCTCTTGGTGCCTTACCTGCTGCCCTTCCCTGTTTGGAAAAGCTGCCCCGAGTTCCCAACATTTGCTGATACTACTCAAAACAGGCAAATGTCCAGCAAGAGCCCAAGTGTCCCTGATGTGGCTCCAGTACAAAGCAGACACTTGGAAGCCAGGACTCTTCTATAGGAGCAGGCAGAGCTTCCCATTAACACTAAGGAGGAGGGAGCCAGCATTATGGAAGGTCTGTTCCCAAGGACGGGGCATGTCCATGGGGTTCAATCTGCTTTGAGAATCTGTATCAGCCATCCTTCAGTTTTGGGTGCTTAGTTACTGGATTCACCATTATCTTAACCTGGACAGTTGACTTCTTTCTCTGCAGCAAGAGCAGACCTGAGTTCCTAGAACCCTGTTTTCTAAAAGTGACACATGTTCACACACCATGACTTCAGGTGTCTGAGCACTTACAGTTCCCTGATGGGCAACTGCCTGACCAGTAAGCTCCTGTGAGTTGGGCCCCTTCATATCAAACCATGCATTCAAATACAGTGGCAATCAAAATTCATGTGTGTTTTCAACAGCTTGAGCTTAACACATGATACTAGCTGCCTGAAGAAAATCTGACATTCAAAGAACATAGTGCACATCATGCCTTACCAGCAACCCAAACCTGAGTGACAAATGGAGGGAGAGAATTTGTCCTGAAACACAAGAGTTTACAAGATTTTATCCTTTCCACTGTCACTACACAGCCAACACATGTAAAGAAAAGACAACATTATGGCAAGACATCATGTGTCACTCATCTTACGTGGTTTCTTACAGCTTTTTGGAAATTCAGACACACTTGTTTTTGGAAAGGTGGGGGATTTTTCTTCTCAGCAAATGCCTCATCTTTTCAAAGCAAAATGGAAAGCAAATAAACCATTCTGCTTCAACCTACAATAAAAAATTGGTCCACTCACAGAGGTCAGTATCAGTAACAAATAAATATGCTTAGCCAGCACTTCTCAACAATCTTCATAAATAAGCCGGAATCAGGATGAAATGGATGAAAGCCAGATTAGGGGAAAAAAATTTCAAACATTTTTCACATTGAAAATAAAGCTTGGCAGAGAAAAATACTATGATCAAGCTGTTAAAAGTATCTAAAATAGCAGCTTGCTCACATACTGACGCAATCCAAGTCACTTAAATCTGTATCATTGACAGATTCAAAGTAGTCTCTCCTCATTTGCTACAGGCAAAGGTCAAAGCATCGTCTCATAAAAACAGCTGCTTCTTTTATGGAAGTTCTTGTTGCATATACACAACTGTAAAGAATTGTTTCCCTCTACTTTTATTACTCTTCAATGGTGCACAAGCCCTTAAAAATTCCCAGGATTCAACTAATAGTAGGTAACTGGATAGTTTAAATACCTGCAGGTAGCAACTAGTCACTCTTCATCTAGAAGGAACAGAACTGCTGCAGTTCATAAAGAAACATAACATCTTGGTCTAAACTGAGTTAGGTTTAAATCCTGCAAGCAGAAGGTACTGCATAAAGTCAGATGAAACAGGAGGGAGCACACTTTTAAGCACCTTCAGGTTCACAGCTCAAGATCATCATAGAAAGAGTTTCCTCTCTTTCCCCTTTTGGAAACCTCTTGGTGGCAATTCTACATCAAATAATTTTTCCTTCTTAATATATAGTTTTTTCCTTCCTAACATTAAACTGTTTCTGAGGTGTCAAAGAATCAGGTCTCCCAAGTGCTATCTGCTACTCACTGGGCAGTGACTCCTCAAGTTTCCTCCTAGCACCCCTGGTGTAAAGCTTAAGCAGTCTCAGAGTAGTAAATTATCCTTTTTCACCAAAGGAATCCCTGTGGAGCCTCCAAGATTACCTCATCTACCTCATCTTCTTAATTTCACACAGCATCAGAGGTAGAAACATCCTGAAAAGGAAGGGTAGAAGAGGATAAATCTCAGAATTCTACTGATTACCTTGTCATGTCCAGCAAGATCCTCAAGTAGACAACCATTTCAACAGCTGGGAAAGGCAGCTCCTCTGAGCAGTTTCCCAGAGTTTTTCCCGCTAGTACCCACCAATTACCATACCATGGGTATTAATCATGCTATCACTGGTTTGCAAAGTACGTAATCAGCAGTGGAAATATATTGTATGCACAAATAAATTAGTGACGGGTTTTGTACTTTATTGTTCAGATTTATTTCAGTTCAGCATCACTTAGGAAAATTTCTCTTCCAAGACTTGTAAAATTTCTCTCTTTTGAATAACAAGTCAACAAAACCTTGGGGTTTAGGGCCTACTTCCTATACAGCAAACATATCCCTCCACTGTGTTAGGTATTTCTATTCCTATTTACATCTTTGCAAAAGAAGGCTGACATTTTCAGCATTGCTATTTCCTAAAGGTGTTTAGCATTCAAGTTACAATCACAAAGACACCATCTTCATGTTTTATGCACACCTGTCATTTTTCTCTTTTGTAAACCTGAAGCATGAGATTCACCATAAACCTCTAATGTTTAGGTGTTTATTACTCCCCTTCAAGTCATGCATTTGATTATGTGCTGTGTGTCCCAAGGAGAAAGCACAAGAGCTTTCCCACAGGGAAAGGTGACTGAAACTCAAACTTCTTGAAAGGTGGCAAGTTGTACACTCAGGAGCTCTATTAAAAAAAAAGGAATAATTCAACTTTTGTGCCCCAGGCAGAACTGGTATTTGCCAGGGTTTTTTATTTCTCCCTGTCATTCAGGGAAGCTCTTATCTCTTCAGCCATCAATTTCTTCACTCAGCATTGGTCCATAAGCTTGTTACATCCTACAGCTCCCTTCTTTTCCAATCAGTCAACTTACAAAGACACTGTTCTAGTAGTGTTTCCCAGCACTATTCTTCCAACCAAGACATGTGCTCCCAGCTGCAGCTTCATGCACTCCAGCTCATGAGCCAGGGAGCTGGGTCATAATGATGTCTCCTGTCCCCTCAGACTAGACCTGATGCCATCTTTGTTCTTTTCCTACTGTTTCTGAGTTTCTTATTGCCTCTCTCCCAAATCACAGAACACTGGACTGTTCTCTAGTTTGGACTGGACCATAGATATCTGCTTTAATGAAGGCAAATCAACTTGCTATGTCTACATAAATTTGAATTCTATCTACAGCTGTATAGATACATAAAGATATAGAGATGCCTTCATATATTGTCCTATTTTATTTGCTGATTTGTCCTTTTCTCCCCTCTACTTGAAGGGGATGGATCTTTCTCCTTAAAACTGCCTCTTCTGACTGTTCATTTTTGTGCTGAGGTGAGCTTTTACAAACACTACTATTGGATTTATCATACCTTCATCCTGCCAATCATTCATCACAGCTTCACAGTGCTCACTTCAGCCTTTACAGAGCCACTCTGAAAATAGATCCATTTAATATTATATTTATACCCTTCTTCCACATTTCCTTTTGTGACTACAGTGTGTCCAAATGACCATGTCCTACTGAACAGTCTCCCCAATAAAACCAACAGATTCATTGCTCCATTACTGAGAAGAATTTTCAAAATTTGTATGTATTTAACAGTCAACCTAAGTGTAACACTTGGGGTTCCTTAAGACAGAAAAGTCTGTATGTATGTGCACAGGACTGCTTCAGAATATTCTAAATGCCTTTAAGTCCAGGAATTTACCTTTCATAGTACAGGAAGCCCAGATCATGAAATAAAGCAATACCATAACTTCAGACTGCTTTACAGATCTATCAGTTTATGCTTGAGAGCCAACTCACATTCACCCCTTTTCTGAGATCCAATCTACACATTCAGCCTTCTGAAAAATTCTAAACCATCTCTTGTGAATAGCAGCTAACATGCATCTGCTTCAGGACTCACAGAATGTAACTGGATCGTGTTAATACCACCTACTTCTAAACACCTGAAGAAGGAATTAAGTTTCCACTTTAGAAAAGGAAGTCCTTAAGAACTGCTAACTCTAATCCTAAACTCAGCAAGGATGTAAAAATACTGCTCACCTCTTCACTCAACTGTCAGTCTGCACAGAAGACATTTTCCACTCTGCTGCAGAAAGATGGTACAGTTGAAAAAGGTTAAAGCACAATGATAACAGAGGACTTGAATTTGAGTCCGCACATACAGCTACTGCAGGAGAAGACAGAGCAATTTTCTTGCTTGTGTATTTGTATTTATTCTGTTTTACATGCTTCAAAAAAGAAAATATTCCAAAACACACACAGCTCTTTCCTTATACATATTCATTTAATTCTGACTGACGAAACACCCTCATAATTGAAACACAAGCATTAAGTGGCCAAGATCCTTGGCCATTGCAGAAGAGAGACAAGATAACAATGTATTCTTTTACTTGCCTCTGGAAGATGCTCTTTCTAGAATAGATAACTCGTGTTGATGCATAATGCAGAAAGTTCATGTTCTCACTATCAGAGCTTCTCTTTCCTTTACAAAAGTACTGATGCTTCCCTGAACAGTTCAGACAGTACCATTTACTGACCCTGAATTCCCTTTACAACGGTACTTGTGATGGTCATGCAGGTGCCTTAGGAACATGTGGAGGCACAAGCTGAAGAAGGAGGAGTTGGTTGCCCAGTTTCTCCACCAGATGGGTTTGTGATGTGCACAATCTTTCCCTGTTGCAGGTTCCACAAGAAAATAAATGCTCATGCCAGGAAGAATTAGCTACTGCAGATCCAGACTATGTTTTCAGTAACTTTGGTCTTACTACTTTGGTCAGATCAGAGACAAAAACATGATACTCGACTTCAAACATCTTCAAGCCCAAAGATGGCATGAGTATCTGTAATTTACTGTCCCCCTTCCACCTCACTCTCAGTATCAGCTGACTCAGTAAATCCTATCACCTCTCCTTAGAAAAGGGAATACTGAGCTCAACAGACTTCACCTGGTTTCCAGAAGATGCTTGTTTTTGAAATCTCATGGCAGCCTAGTAGCTGAATGCTATGAAACACAGGACACCCTCAGCTAGAAACACTAGAAGTGCCATTTACACCAGACAGAAGCATGTGAGAGGAAATGGAAAAACCACAACTTCCCACCCATGAGGTTCAGTTTGTTCTTAACACTTTGTGTACTTAGTTTCTCCTTCTGCCAAATACCCAGCTTCCACTAATTTCTGTCAGCTTGTCAGAGGAAGTTTATTGCACTCTGCACCTTGTTGGAAAGACTCAGTTTCCCCTGGGGCCTGGCAAGGACAACCAGGAAAGAAAACAACTATGGTTGTGTCATCCTCTGCAACAGGGAAGCAAACCTGTCATCCTGGTGTCTCATCCACAGGCAGTAGAGGCTTTTCAATGGATGGATAATTCAACAGGCTTCCTTCCATTGAACTGCAATCTAAGACTTTACCTGGCTACCATGTAATTGTGCTTTTGTATTTAGACAGAATAAGAGAATCTCAGAATAGTTTGGGTTGAGAGGGACCCCAAAGATCATCCAGTTCCAACCAGCCTGCCATGGTCAAGGACACCTTCCTCTGGACCAGGTTGCTCAGAGCCCCATCCAACCTGGCCCTGAACACTTCCAGGGATGGAGCATCCACAAATTCTCTGGGCAACCTGTTCCAATGCCTCACCGCCCCTCACAGTAAAAAAGTTTTTCTTCTTATCCAGCCTAAACCTACTCTCAGTTTAAAGCCATCACTCTTTGGCCAATCACTACATGCCCTCGTAAAAATTTCCTCTCCTGCTCTCTTGCAGCCCTCTTTAGGTGCTATAAGGTTTTCTTCTCAGAGCCTTCTCTTGCCCAGGCTGAACACCCCAGCTGTCTTAGCACAGGTTAGGTGCTCCATCCGTCTACCCAAGTTGGTGGCCTTCCCCTGGACTCATTCCAACAGGTCCATGTCCTTCCTGTGCTGGGAACCCCAGAGCTGGATGTAGCATTCTAAGCAGAGTCTTATGAGGGCAGAGGGTCCCAGTACAGATCTCTGAGGAGCACCATTTGTTCTTTGACATTTGGAACTCTGAGCTATTTGACAACAACCCTTTGCATGCAATAGTCCAAACAATTCCTTATCCACTGAACAGTCTACCCATCAAATCCATGTCTCGCCAATGTAGAGAGGAGGATGTTGTGAGGGACCATGTCAACAGCTTTACAGAAGTCCAGACAAATGACACTTGCACCTTCCACTGATGGAGTCACGCCATCACAGGAGGCCACTGGGTTGGTCAGGCAGGACTTGCCCTTGGTGAAGCTGTGCTGGCTGTCTTGAATCACACGAGTGTGTCTTGCCCCATTAATAACTGGCCACAGAGTTCCCAAACTGGCAGGGCTTTCCCAGGGTCACACTATTTTCTGCTCAGATCTTCATTTGTGGTGCCCTTAATACCCAACTTATGTTTTCAGCTTTCATTCTACCATCTCAAGAAAAGTTTAAAGATACACTCTGAACAACTGGTTGTTATTTTAGGAGACACTGTTATTTAGCAGTTGTTGTTTAAGCAGCGAGGAACTGATCCCTCCTTTGAGCAGACACTGAGCTCTCACTGACTGAAATGCATTTCTGACAGTGACTTGTTTGTTCACCTCCAGTAATCTGTGTTACACTATTACTGCACCATGATACCATTCTAACAAATGAATTATTTGCATGACATGGTTTTATTAGATTTTGAATTTCATATAAATATTTCATACACAGATACATACAGAGGTCCAAATTAATGAATGAATTTCAGGTGCTTAACAAAGATACTTTACAAGCTTTGTTTCCCTACAGGCTCCCATTTGTAGTTACTAGAGCCTGTGAAGGCAGCTAGAGATGCGCACATTCTGAAGACAAAAGTGGAATTTGATCATTCCTGATGCTATCTTTCCTGCATCTCTCCAGTACCTTCTTAGAGGTGCTTAAAGCATGTACAACGCTGATTTATTCACCTCTGTGAAATACTTGAGGTTACATAGGGTAATTCCAGGTCTTATCAAACAAGATTTTTTTTCTTTATCTTGCTTTCCTTCTGGGCAACAATAGGCACCTCATGCCTCTGGGCAAAATGCCAGTTTAACAAAGATGCCAGTTCTCATCTGTGTATTGGGAACTGTCTTGTATTAAGACTAGAAAAGAATTCCTCAGTTTTAAGTAAAATGGTTTGATATTACTCACACTGGACACCAAAAATAACCCTCTTCAAAAGCCCCAAACCTTGAATTCTTTTTAAACCATCTTTAAAATCTGCTCAACAAACAGAGCATCAGGTGACCCATACCAAATAGAACCAGAGAGGCACCATATGTTTTCTTGTCTATGTTTATGTAAGATGCTTAAGAGCTGTCATTTTCATGCCTGAATTGTGCATCCACTACTGGCAGTCCTGGAGACACACACTGTGGTCAGCTCTCCATTCCTTTTTAGATGTACAGAAACCTGCAGCTACCATACTTCTATGACAATCACTAGATACTAAGCAATACACTGTTGGTAGAATGAGAAAGAATGTAAGTTTTTGTCTCCTGTTAAAACAACCTAAATATCATTCCATAATATAACTAGTCTTGATACATGCAACAACAAACCCATCACATTACACATAGACCAAACAGCACTATCTGCTGTTCATAGCAATGTCAAGGTGTTCAAAGTGTTAACATTTTCAAATGTGCTTGTTTTGCATAGGCTTGTACTAACTTAGAAGCCAGATTACACTGCAGCTAAGCAACTTGCTTCACTGTATCCTCACTGTCTCTGAGAGTTCCCACAGCTGTAAAGATATGCAAAGTTAACTTAAATATTACATATGCAAAGTGAGCTTTTAAATGAATGTGCCTCAGCCAAGGCAGTGCTGCATGTGTGGCACACAGATAAAAGTTCTGGCAGTGTACATCTGTGCCTGAAAAGAAATGGAGGGTGACTTTTGCCATTCCATGCTGATGGTAGTTTTCTTGGGTATTTCCTATGTCTAAGTCGACCTTCTGAGTCACCTGTGCTTAGATACTCTGGCAGCACAGTACAAGAGGCAAAGTTCTGCACTGCATCCACAACATTGACAGATCTTCCTTCCTTCTCCCGCTGAGTTTACAATGACCAGTATAAAAAAGAATAAGGAGCATCTTCTTATCCATGGAAGCAGCCTCCATTCAGCAGCCTTCCCTCACTTTTTCCCTAGTACAGCCAAGGCATGTAAAAAACAGTTCCAAGAGTCTGGCTAAGAGCAGACTGGACATTAGAGGATGCTGAAAAAAAGTGAAGCTCTTCTACAAAGCTGCATGAAGGCTCAGCAGTCAAAAAGCAGGGAATGTTAGAGATCTACTCCAACTTTCATCCTGGGAGTACTGAAACTAAAATATCCACTAGACTACAGTAGCTCTCCCAAAGCAATTCTAAAAGGCATTGAGACTGACAGACAATACAAAGAATAAAAATCTTCAGTTTCCCCGGAGTTGCTAAATAGAACTTAAAGACTAACAAAAAAAGATAAAAAAATGCAAAAGTATGCACACAGGATGATAAATGTAGCTGGGACCAGTGGATAAACAGAAAATTAGGAATGTATTAGGGGTTTTGGCAAGTTATGTAACAAGAAGCAACACGCATGCCCAAAGAAAAGTTCAAGGAATGGTCATATTGGGGCACTCAGTAACTACAACCAGAGTCCCCTTTAGATGACCCTCCAGGATCATAAAGGGTTTTCCAGTAGGAGGCAGATGAATGCAAATTAGTTCTAGGGAAAGCGATGTTTATGTATTAGTTAGGAAGTACATTGTAATGAATGTGTATAATCAGGATGGAATAAATACCCTATGGTAAAGTTTCACAATACACATTTGATTAGAGGAGATATCCTCTGAAAGTGTCCAGCACTGTAATAAAGAATGCCTGCTTTCTAATACTTCAAATTGTGTTAGAAAGTTTATTTTCTGTCTGATTTTGGTATCACTACAACAAGGAAGTGAAGCAAGTAGAAGACAGGACTCAAATGGAGAAGCGAAAGGACCTTCCTAAGTCAGTGCCAAGGTGACTACATAAATGGGGCTGTTGAGCAGCTGTGCGGCCTCATGAAGCAATATGCAAACCGATGCAGGTCTTGTAATGAGCTATGCTGGCCCTAAGAGAGGTGCAAGAGGCAAATAGTGCAGTGAACTAACACAGGACTGATGAAACCTCTGCTTTACAACTAGGTTTGCCATGATCTGCAATGTGACCTTGGACATGTCACTCCACCTCTCTGTGCCTCTGACTGCCATCTGGCTGATTAGGCTGAACTATTTGGTGTGAGGGCTGCATCTAATTATAGACTGGGCTGGCAGGTAGCAAAAATAGTTACCTATACTGACAAAAGTCATCAGGAAAACTGAAATACAAAGAGCAACTGAATCCAGTCACTAGCAGAAGTGCCAAATTGAGGTGCAGACAAAAAGGCTGCATAACTAGGCAGCTCTTAAGCACCAGTCTCATTTGCTCAGTCATCTGTGTCACATGGATTCCCAAGTTTACCAAACTATTTTTTTCAGGGAGCATGAAGGTGCATCTTTAAGCCAGATACAAGCATTTGTATTTAACAGCATATTCAATAAGTTTCTCTGTACAGCACTTAAGAGTGAGTAATTAAAGGAAATATTTCTGCACTAGAGCTTCTCATTAGCAACCTAATTAGCCTTCTGAAAATAATTAACGTTCCTTTCTATAAAGGGAACAGATGACCCATTACATCCATTAGACAAGCAAAACAAATGCTGAAGGTAAGGAAGATTTGTTCAGGGAGACAGCAAGAAAGCATCCAGCAGCAGTACAAGTAAAAAAGAAGATGAGGCACAAATACCTGTGAACCATGAAGACTAGACAGTGCAAGTGTGTGTGCAAGACTAGTATGTGCATAACTGCCTGATGTGTGCATGCAACATTCACATTGAGCATTTTCCTTCCCCAGCCTCTTGGACCCACTGGTAATCTCGTCACTAAGATGCTGAAAAATTCCACTTCTAACTTATTTTGAAAGCCAGAATTAATCAACCATTCACAGTCAGAAACAGCTCTCTCCACATGCAAAAATTCCCCAAGGGTCATGTATTTCGACTATTAAACACTCTCAAAATGGCTGTTAAAATAAAGCATGATTTAATGTCAGATACAGGGACAAGTGAGTTGATGTCTATGAACAGCATGAAGTTCACCTGTTAAGTTTCACAGGGTGGTGTTAGACCAGTTAGTGTAACCCGAAAGAGTTATACATATGTTTCCTGACCAGTGCATGTTTGAAATCAGTGTGGCTGAGAGTCACAGGCACCAGTGTTGTGGGATGTGTGTGTATATATAGATGACAGAAAGCAAAGGACAGAGGTCAATATATCCCTGCCAGGTGCAGCAAGAACTGTGGTATCAGTATAGCTGGATGCGTTGCTCCAATGCAGAACAACAGATAAAAGTGAAATGAGATGAGCTTCTAAACATCCACATATTCAGGTAACATAGCAAACATAATTCATGAAAACGCAGCTGCATTTTCAGCCAGTTCCATGTTTGATACATACTTACATTTCCCTGGCAGGAAAGCTGAACACTCTCTAGCCTTCAAGTGTGATTGCAGTGAGGGCAAAGCTCATTCGCACAAAAGCTTCTACAGCTACATCACTATGGAAACCACAAATCCATTGCGGGCTCTGTTCGTCTATTTCTTTCACAGATGAAAAACAAAGAAAAGGTATGCTTCCAGTTTATCACCTTTTCACTTTGGTCAAGACCATAGGATGACAAACACATTTTACCTTCTTCAGAAGCAACACTTTCCTCCTTGACAGCTCTCTTTGTGAAATCTACCCAGCCTCTCAACCCAGCAGGGCAGTCACCCCCTCAGCATGCTTCCACCACTTTTTTTAGTGAGGACTCTTCAAACACAGTCTGGGATTTTATCTTAGCCTCCACAGTTTCCCTCTGCATCTGGACTACGACAACTCCAAAGGTGACTCACTCTAGGGCATATCCAGCTGGCTGACATAATGAGAAGCTGAAAACTGTTCTGAACACAAGCTACAGCGTCTTGTTTTGACAGAAGTAACATTCCCTTCCTTTCCAAGAAGCTCTTTGAGAACATTTAAAGTGCTCTCAAAATGCAGTAGAGCACATTACAAGACAGCTGTAAATGCAAAGGTTGAACTTCTGCTTTAAGAAGACCATAATTTCTACAGCTGTTGCTAGTTACAGGTAGCTTTTCCCACACTAAAAATCAGAATACATCTCAGCAAAAGCCTAATAGCCAAGAGCAACTCTGAGAGACGCAGCAGGAAAATGGGGAAAAATGCTCAAAAATTTGCAATGTGGCATGCACAGTGCAGCCTGGGTATGCAAAATGGCAGAAGGAATTTTCTTCACACTAACCAGTGGGAAGAAAAAAAAGCAAAAAAATAAACCGCCTCTGCATCTAAGTATGTGCATTTTATGCTGAAGAACAGCTTCTGAACAAATCTTCAGCAACACCTTCTCTCACAGTGGGCACATCTTACCTGAGCCCACAGCAGTTCATGGAAGAGTTGGAGGAGAATTGAGCCTCTGCAGCTCTGTAAGTCTTCAGTGCCTCTCAAATTCAACTGCCAGTTGTATAACACTGACAAATGCCTACTAGTAAATGAGTTGAGAAAAACTATGTGTTACAGATGCTCCCAAACAGCCATTTAAATACCCTCATCTCCACTAGAGCACTCTGCATGGACTGAAAAATCCTGCCTGTGCTCAGGGAACTTTTAACAGAGGACACTTTAGCTTCTCAGCAAGAGGGAGCTAGGAACAAACTGACATAGTCTAAGTTCTCTTACAAAAACCAAAGCAATGCTACACAAAAGATGCAGCTCTCCCACCTCCCTTTTGCAAAATGGGCCAGAGCAGCCAGGGCTTCCATCTTGCTCCTAACTCATTGCCCTCACAGACAATTCCAGGCTGGCATCACCAGATGTGTCCCAAGTTCCTTCATGTTACAAGTATTCCTACCAACAGCCCACCGGATGATAAGAGGTTACTTCTGTGTCCTCAAGGATGTCACAACAATGACAAGCCAGTCTAATGAAGGACAAGCTCAAGAGTGGTGATCACAGTCTGCAGGGTCTTGTCCCCATGGCTTTGAAAGCAGATCTGTCTGCATCTCCAACAGACAGCATCCTGAACATCCTGAGTGGATGGAATCTACAGGAGGCATTGGAAGAATGAATAATTCATAGTCTTGCTCTGCTGCCAGTGGATCTGTGTTTTCTTGTGCCCATACGGCGCTCAGTTTGTTTTAACAGTAATAAGAGGCTTCTGTGCTACATTTGATGGTTCTTGAGGACAGGCAAGAAGCAGCATTTGCCCTACTCACAGCAATAGTACCACACACCAGACCACTTGCCAGACACAGCTTTCCTCAGAAGTACTCATGACTGCATCACTGACATAACAGCTGGACTCATACAAAGCTCAGTCCATCTCCAGCTGCCTTCTCAGGAAGCCGCTGACACTTGCTTTGTTATAATATTGCAGCACTAGTCTGGACTTTGCCACTCAAGAGATGACACTTGGTGACCAACTGAAGCCCTGTAATCAGCTACACAGTGGGCAGCTGGAGCTCTAGGCAGGAGCTGATCCTGTTTAGCCACACTGTTAGCACTGCCACAATTAAGCCTACTGCTTTCCTTTGGGATCTGACTGTTCCCCAGTCTCAGAGAGGATCAGGGGTCTATCAGCAAGAATACCCAGAGGAGTGGGACAAGAGAATAGCCCAACACAGGATCTCTTGGGCACTACAACTAGGAGAGGGTAATGGGACACCTGAGACAGGACAGAGGGAGGAATGACAGTGCTATATGTATCTGAAGTTTATATGCATAAACTCACATATTCAAAGTGAGTTCCCAGCTAGAAATAAAGTACTGTGCACAACCTACCCAGGAAAGCTGATCAAGAACAGAGAAAACAATATTGTAGCCTGAACCATGCCACATATTGCAGACACAAAGAGCGTGTCAAAAATGCTGCGGGGTCTGGAAATTGTTCTGGTCCCACAATGTCCACCCCACTAACCAGAATCAATATAAACTTTTGCTCTGGGATATAAATCACCCTTCCAAATTGATAGCATTTTACATGCACTCTGTGGTAGTGTAACTGATTGCCACAGCATACAGCAAAGTGGCAAGATGAGGCTAAGATTAGCAGAGTAACACACTGGTGAATCAGGTGCAGAGACTGCACTGCTTGTTAGGGCCAGGAATAGATTCCTCATCATCCGACTCACACCTGTGCTTTCACAGGAGAGAGCAACCCCCTGCTCTTTACCTACTGCTCTGGTTTAGCTCAGAGATACTGCTCCACTGTCCTGATTGTTTTAACTGCCTAAGGCTAACAGAGTGTGAGGTTTTAAAGAGGCAATAACACTGAAAAGTTTGGCTGAATAAATTACAAGAAATCAGAATGACGTGACTCACAGCAGACAGAAATCAAGGGTGATGTGTGCAAATGGCAATCTTACACCTCCAGAAAAGAACTTGAGGTTTAAACTGATGGAAATAACTTTGCATTCTACATACTTAAATTTCAAAGGTCCCATCTACAATGCAGTCAGCACTGTACTCTACTCAGACAGCTCCTCAGTTTTTCTGGTCTACAGGCGCAGTCCCACCAGTTTTAGCCTCCAGACCTTACCTTTTCCGGGGAGGGATCCTGGAGCTCTCCCACTCTCTGGCCAGCTCCTAATTCACAACATCCGCAGGTAGACTAGGCTGTCTCCAGCAAATCCAAGGGTTTCAGATGCCAGTTGTTTTCAGCCCAGGTGTGTGTGACCAACAGCTAATACAGCAACCAGACAGCCTTCCTAAACCAAAAAAGCACATTTTAATCTTAATACAGCACAATGCAAGAGAGGTTTTAAACACTGAACAAGCTATGTGTATGGATAGCTTAGCTCCATTACATTGGGTCCTGGAAGACCTGACTGCTTCAGAGCCCCCAAACAGCACCTGTACCTGCCCCTTGCCCAGGGCGGCACCCTGACAGCTGCCTCTCCTCGGGTGAGGCTCAGCCTTTCTGCTCTCCACTGTCCTTCTAGATCTCAGCCACAGCAAACACAAGGAGCAACTTCACTGGAGTCAGTGACCAAAGGTTCACTGCTACCATCTCAGCCCAGGTCTCAATTAACTCTTGGAGTGTCTACTAGAAATTGCTTTACCTCTCTTTTCCCCATCAAGATGTCAATTTTTTAAGTAAGCTTCACTGCTCACGCCTTCCAACCCCCATCCTATCTCTCCTAACATTGCTTCCTTATCTTCCCCAATCTCCTCTCATCCTCACTTCTCCAATCAACACACTTTTGTTCTCTCTTCCCCATTCCAGGACAGTGTGGACTTCATGCTAGCAGGCCCTTGCCACTGCCACCCACCCAGCACCCCAGCCTGTTCCTGGGGGCACTGGCACTGACGTCCCTGCTCCAGTGATCTGACTGCCTTTCATCTCCATATTGGGCTCAGTCAGCACAGCTGCACGATCCAAGCAAGTGGAACCCATGAGCTGAGGCTCTCTTTTTCAAATGCTGACATTTAGGATGCCACATTTCTGATTTTCATAGAAGTCATGTCTCACGGTGACAGCTTCAACACAAAAGTATACAACACCTTATTTACATCAGCCTCACAGATCTTACAACCCGAGGGCTTGTCTATACATAGCATTTTTCTGGATTAATTGCATATGAAGAAGGTAAAGCAAGGACATTTATGTGTCAGACTGTGTAACAAATGAGTTCTTCACATTATCCTAATGAATCTCAGCATTTTTGAGCACCAAAATCCAAGAGGAATTCAGTTTTCCTTAATAAACAAACCAAACCTACACTGTTTTTATTTGAATGACACGAACTACAAAACCACTCCAATTAAAAATGCAGATTAAATAACTAAACCTCCCCCCAAAAAATCTTCCCAATGAAATTAATGTAGCAATGAATAGCATAAACCCACCAATTAAATCAATGTAATATGGGTATTATTGAGACACATCTAGCATCTTCTGCCTATGCACTGAAGCTTGCATCTACTTTGGAGTCTCTCTTATCACGAAAAGTAGTTGCTATTTTACTAGCTACATATTTGTATATCAGACTGGGAAAAAACTTGTTTGATGTCTAGCTTTGTATAAATTGTTGTCACATCAATGTTCCTAAAAATTATTTGCACGTAATCCATTTTCCTTATATGCATTTTGCTACAGTTGGATATTTGCCACAGATTTCTACTGAACTATTTATCAGACATATGCAAACAAAATTTCAAAAGGCATTTCCTTAGAATCACAAGAACACTGAGAATACTTTTTACTTGTCTATAATTTGATATGTAAATACTGAGGAACGAAATCATACAAAATAAGCAACTGCAACACACTCCCAACTCCTTAATGCAGAAACATGAACATTACAAAAGGCTTCAAGCCAACCTAACTTTAGAACAACACCATCCTGCTCAGTCCATCCCTTTCCCTGGCACCAGAGCTCAGGCCACCCATGGGGCTTCACCTGGAGGCACACCAAGGAACTCATCAGCCCTCTGAATGCTATCCCATGCTACCCTAAAGCTTGCTAGTTTTCAGCTGTATCATCATCTCTCAGATTTGGCTCAGAGCACACAGCTCAGCAAGAAGTTCCCTTTTCACAAAATGCTTCTTCATTACTTTGAACTCAAAGTGCTGGAGAAACTGTACCTCTGGTTACAAATGTATCTACACTTGAAAGAAAACACTCATTGAAGAAAATCTTCATTAGTAAAGACTATGTCATAATACACGTGAGCAAAACAGTAGAGCTGAAGAGAAAGATTTGACCTTAAGGCTCACATGATTAATACAAAGCTTAAGCTGTTCAGAAAATGAGATTTGTTTTTTGTTTTGTATATAAATGGACCTTCTGTGTCAAAATACTAAGGATTAAAAATGTGTAGTGTTTTCAGAAGGGAAAATCAAGCAAAAAAAACAGTTAGTGTGTTCATCCACTTGCATACACAAAAATAGTTAAAAACTAAAGTCTCAAACTTCCCAGAACACTTCCTGCTCTGACTGTTTCTCTGACACAGACACCAACATTCCTGGTGTCAGCAGGTTGGGGACTGCACATGAGCATAATCTAGCAGTACTGCTCATCAAATGAGAACACAAAGAAAAGCAAACTAAAAGGAAAGCAAATTTCTAACTGGAAAGTGGTTAGTTGTGCATTCCTTCAGCTGTCTATTTTAGTATTAACATCCCTTCATTATTTCTACAGTTCTCTACAAAGAAAGCTCAGGCCCATGCAACTAACTGTTTTTAGTTGTGCAACAAAAATATCAACTCACAACATTACTCCATGACTTATCTGAGATTCTCCTGGGAAGAAAGTGCCAAATTTGGAAACAGAAAGTATGTGTCTTCTCAGAAACTTGCCCTGTTGTGGCAGGACTTACACAAAGGATGATGCAGATTTCCCTTCTAACTAAAGTACCACCATTTCTCTTGATGAGAACTTCTGAACCTGTTCCTACACTGGACTGAAATACTGCAGAGAGACACATAGGACACAGTCCCTCATCTCCTGAAATGCAAATGCCTTTTGCTCCCTCTGGAACAACAAAAAAACAATTGGTAAACCAATGCTGTAAAACAACAACTTGCAGTTACCCGAGGAAAACAAGTTATTTTAAGGTTATGTGCATCCTTTCCTAGATATATCTACATAGATCCCCTAGCTCTACTGAAAACTTCTGTCAAAGCCCTAAGAAGCACATTAGACATCTGGAGTTTCACATTTTTTCTAAAAGCCATGCCACCACCCAACAGCTGAAGAGGCTTGGGCAGATGCCTGCATCCCCACACAACAGTCTCTGCAAATGCTTCTGTGGCTATTTATTGCCAAAACCAAAAATGCATTTAAATAACTTCCAAGAGTCTTTATTTTTTGCTGTTATCTTGCAATATCTTTGAAAAAGAAATTAAACTCAGGTTTCAAAGAAACACAAAACTGAATTCCCTCATGCTGTCTTCCATTATTACACTATGACGTTTTCCTCTGTGTACACTCATCCCTGCTTATATTCCTTCCATTCTGCTTCTGCAAAGCAAGGAAAATGAACCAGCTGGATTTACATTCATATTTTTATGAACTACCATGGCTATCAATATTTTTGGGCCAAGGGGCCACTGTGAGTGTTTTAATACTTCTCACAGCTTGCCATGTATTCCTGTAATCTACCTTTTAACAAAAATCTCTCACCCATTTTCTTAATTTTCATGGTCCCAAGGATGAGCTCTGACCTACTTGTAAGCTGCTGAACCATCAAACACTCACAGACCCATGGCAGGGAATGGTTATTTACTCATATATGCTCACATACCGTTCATTATCTTTGAGACCTCATCTAACTTTTGTTGTTGATTTCAGGTTTGGTGAATACTTTTCTCTAAAACTGGGGTCAAATCTGACCTCACAATATGGCAGACTAAGCAGGAGATGAGTCAAAAAGGAGCAACTCTTACAAAACTCCACCTACACTTTCTTTATGAAGAAGTACAGAACCCATGTTATATCATGAAAGCACACTCACTGGCTTTTTGGCAATTGAAGGCAGGGTACTGTTGCCTGGCAACTTATCTGATTACCATTTTTTCAAGTATCACATGCACACTTAGATATATTGCATAATAATGTCTCGCTTTTATGCAGCCTAACCCAATGGGGAAAAAAAAGAGGGGGATAGGGGCAGGAAAGCTACCAAAATTCATGTCTTTCTTTTTGGGAAAAAGCGTACAAGATAGTAGCTCAAAACCAGGTTGAAACATTAGTATTCCTGAATTTTATTCCTGCCTTTCCTGGCTTGCTGAATGTGCTTATACAAGCATTTTACTTTATCTACTTGTCTGCAAAATGACACTAATAATACCAGCCTCACAGAGACACACTGAAAATTCATTAAGAACAGAGAGATTCTCAAATGAAAGACGCAGTGGAAGTGCTGGTGTTAGCACTTACAGCTTTTTAGTACTCCAAACGTAAGCATAGCAAATGTTCATCATTGTCATGACATTGTCCAGTCCTTGTTTCTCAAACCAAGGAAACTACATTTCTCGCATCAGAATGGGACACTTTCCCACTTTCTAGGTCTGATATGTAGCTGAGGAAAGAAAAAATAAAACAAAAAACCTACTCCCACTGCCCCACACAAAAGGCAGCATACCCCAACTTGGAGTAACTAAGAAAAGGACCTGGATTCTAGATGTTGACCTTTCGTACATCTACAATTTAGTAAGACAATATAACATAATGAATTGCCTTCTTTCCATACACACCTTAGTATTCCACTGCACAGGAAATGGCTTAGCTGCCCAGGGCACTCCTACTAATACCATGCTAACCTCTGTCAGCTCAAGTGCCTGAGGTTGATGGTTTGGAAAGTATCTCATCTCCATGGTAAGGCACTAAGCAGCAAAGGAAAACCAAGCTCACTATTGCTAAGGAATCATTACATTACTTTCACAGCAGCTCTTCTCTCCCTAGTTAGACATTCAAGCATTCTTATAAACCGTGCCCTACATCCTGAAGCTCCTGTACAAGTCCGCTTCCAATTAAAAGCTTAATTGTGAGGTGTGCCTTGGAAAGAACTGCTGGATCAAAATAAACCAAATCACATGGTATCTACCATACCACTAGGGAAAACTATACACATCTTAAAAATGCCAGAAATTACAAAAATAAATAATTCTTCTTCTAGAATTTACTGGAAGCATCCTTACCATAAACCTCTGCTGACACAAAATACAAAGAAAATACGTGGCTCAAAGTGTCCCATGGGTTAAGCAAGTCCAGCTTTGCTAGGTCAGTTAGCAGGAGAGGAAACAGCCAAATATACCACTATAATCAGGAACACTCTTCCACAAGCAGAGAGGAATGACTACCTAGAGCTCTGCATAGACACAGCCCCAGCCAAGATTTCTCAGTCCAGATTAGGCTGGTGGAGCCAAATGAGTTGGATCATCATCTGTGCATGTCTTCTGGATGAAAGAAATAAAAACAAAACAGACTCCCCAACCCCAGAAGGTACTTGGCAGTACACACAGCACTATGCCAGAGCTACCCATGCTAAAAAGAGAGAGCTCCCCACTCCAGAAGTACTTCATCATGCTCCCAGCAAAATCATGAAAACAGGACAGAGAGGTGCTCCACAGAAGTTCTTCATACAGGCTTACCTCCAATAAGTGGCACACCTGAGAGCAAAGATCCAGCAAGGAAGAAGTCAAACAGCAGCTTCACCATGCTATGCTATGAACACTCACCTATTGACTACTAATGCTTGGATCTTATGCAATGAAAGCAAGACAGCATTTGTGGTAGGGAAGATTGCCTCAGTCATTTAATCCAGCTCTGACAGAAGCATGTGAGGGCGGGGGAGTTTTGAAATAAGGTTGTGGACTCTTGTGCACTGACACCAACAAAAATCCAGAACAAAAGAAAGGGTAACATAAAACATTTCCCTCTTTTATACAATGATTAGACACCTCTGACCTAGTAACTGATAAGTATGCTCCTTCAGATATGCCTACGAACAAATCCCTAAAGCAGTCTAGCTTTTATTTCGCCTCTGAGGACATGCTAACGAGCAGAATGCACCTGCAAAGACTTTTACACTCATTTCAGCTGGACTGCAAGGTGCATAAGCTCTGGCTCACAGTAGACATTATTGGGTGTATCATTTACAACCAGGAATGTAGTGCTCTGACTAACCAGAAAGAGAGCGTTGTTCTGAATTGGCACAGATGTTGGTAATCTGCTCCTGCAGAGCCAAAGCCTTTGCCCAGTCTGGCTTTCTTTCAAGGCTTTTTGTAGTTGCCTGCACAGCCACCTTACCTAGGAACTCAGGAACCATCTGGATACTTCTGCCTCACATATCATAACAGAAATGTGAAAAGCAGACCAGTTTGTTTCTGACGTACATGGCTAACCAGCCCTCTGCTCCCTCACCCAGTCCGTACTGAGCCTGCAGATCTAAAGCAAGCAGCGTAGTCAGATGATAAAGTCACCAGAGAATACTTAAACACATACAGGAAGCAGATATGAGAAGGGATCCTTTACAAACCTGTACCAAGCAAGCCACAAGCAGGTAATACCTTTTTATGTTGGAAAACATTAGCTCACTAGATGATCAAACTTCTTTCAAAAGAAGTAAGGATATATACCATACTTCTTCACCTTTCACATCAAGCAAATTCTGTTTTGAAACAGAACTCCCACTTGTATTGTTCAACTTAATTTCTTTCACCCCAGAAACAACCCAGGAACACCACTGGACACTGCCTCATCTGCAGCTACACGGGAACACGCAGGACAGAAATGACCACATGTAAGTTTGCTCGAGTGGTGAGGAGTGGGAATAAAGGCTTTTCCGACCTCCTGCTGGCAAACAATTTCTTTAAGTAATAGACCCCTTTTCCAGAGAATAATTAGCCCTAAGGAATGAAGCATTGCTGCCCTTTAATTAGCATTGTTGTTACCTCCCTCTTACCATGTAATAGCAGGCTGTCTGAGACTGAAAAAAGAAACAAAACAATACAACAACTTAATTTCATTTTCTTAAACATGGCGTTTGTTGAAGGCAATCCAGAAACAAAGGATCCTAAGGTACAATTTGCAACAATAAAATTTTCCATTATTTCTATGATTTCACCACCAGAACAAGGTCTCCTCCACACCACCACTCTTAAAGACTCCTCAATATATGTTCTCCTTTTTAAAAGCTTTCTCAGGATGCTTTCCAATCATCTTCCACGAAGAAGAACTTCTTTCTGTTGTCAGACAGCTTAACAGAAAGGACCCTTTTGCCTGAAACCAAACTCTTTTGCCTAGCCAAATCTGCTGCAGATCATTTTATTAAAATTTCATGCAGTTTCTTGCAACACAGCTCAACAACTTGGATAAGGACAGAAGTTCTTTAGTCTAAGGACAGTAGATGTGCATACCATGAACAAGGAGCACAAGGAAGCACACAACAACCAGTGAGGCAACTCCAAAACTTGCAAAGGACTCTGCAAACAAGTCTCACAGAGATGACACTTAGTGACCGATCTCGTGCTGCGGAAAAAAGAGAAACCTACAAAGCCTGGCCCCAGACTCTGCGGTAAGTACTATTCTGAGGATACAAACAAGACTTGCCACCAAAGCACCTGATGATAGCAAAAAGTTGGGGGTTCCTCCCCTCCTCCCCCCACCCCGCTCAACAGGAAAAGTGCACAGTCTCCTCTCTTCCCCCTTATTGTCCCTCCGTACCTTCTTCTTCCTGGCATGCTCATTCCCCAACTGCAGTTCATTTCTAATGCTTTGGAGAGAGGCAAAAATTAAATTCACCTGATTAATTATGCCATAAGAAGAAACACCCCTCCTGGACACAATGCAGTGCCTGCCAGCAGCCCTGAAACACCTGATCCGAGGACAGATATTGTCTTAACCAAGCAGACAGGTACAGTACATTTACGATGCTGGAAAACAACTCCTCTCTCCCTTTCTTGATGTGCGAGAATAAGTAGATCCACAAATTACAAGGGCAAAGGGATCCCTACATCTTCACTCCCTAGAACTTCTCCAAGATGCTGAATAAGTTACAGATTGCAAACACGTATCTTAAAACACTCCACACGCTGTTGAGTTCATCTACTTATCCAAAAACCTCTTCCTGCCTTACACTCTAAGCCAGAAACCTGCATCTCCCTTCAAGGTTAAATTTACCTTTCACTGTTTGGCACCACGTAACATTATGACATTGTCGGCAAAACTGCTCCCCACTACGAGGTACCATGAGGTACCATTTCCATATGAATACAGAGATCTAGGTTACCCTCAACCCACACATCTGTGTTATCTGTACCTCTTGTTTTAAACCCCTTTTACCACTTCTGTAAACTGCCATGGAATCTTGCCGTAAGAATTCCCAGGTTTGAACTCTCCAAGGAAGCAGATTGTTTTTCTGCCTCCACCACCAACCTTCAGTAGAGTGGGAATACTGAATACTCCCAGCAATACTGACCAAGGTTACAGACATGCTGCCTGAACCTCAGCAAGAAGTTATGCAGCAACAAGCAGTATTATCTCAACTTCTGCTTCTCCCTCCATTTCCTTTCCACCGGACTATACTACATGCTTTTTCAATGTTCCTGTGATCAGAGGATCTCAGAATGCTTCACATTGAATCAGCTGCTTCTAGCACTTTTGCTGAGCTTTGTTCAGGAAGATGCTAGATTTTCTAGCTAAAACAATTTGGAGTTAAGTCTTGTGTTTCAATTTGACAATGACCTGTGAAATGCCATTTTCCTGTACCTCAGTTTCCCCTTCTACAAACAGGGAGACACCCATGTTCTTCAGTGGCAGCCTCAACAGAGAAGTATGACATTTTCAGATATACACACCGAGAACATATATTCTTCAGGGAGAAGATACCTACTTTAAAATTTAGTGAAAAATCTAAAATTATCTACAGTAGCAAGCTGCTGTCACCTAACACAGGAAAACTGACATTTCTCCATGGAAGAAGCCATTCTCACTGGCACAAGGTGCTGGGATTCAAGGACCTTCAGGATGTGTCATGGACATAAGAGTATCTTATGGATTTCCTACCGTTTTGCTCAGTGCTGGCTGAAAGTGCCTACAGGCATTATGGACTCCATGTCAATAAGTCTTTCTTTTCTGTTTCCTAACAACTTAGGGGAAGTTTTGTTTTCATTACTTCCTATTTACCACAAACAGCAGCTACCCCATCTCTAATTGATGTTCTACATATATTAATGCATTTGTGCTCCTGGAAACCACAGAATGGAGCTCTTTGGGCAATCTGTTCTTCTTGCAAATCCCCAATGCACACGCCTCTGGAGATGCTACCACCTTGCCTGTGAAAAAATCAGCTCCTGCAGGGACTGCTTTTTTCCTCAGAAATAAGAGAAAACAGGAAAAACCTGTCAAATAAACAATGCCAGAGAACAATACAAAGTATTTAACGTAACAGAGTTCTACTGCATCTGCTGTGTAATTATGAAGCTTAACAAGTTTGTACATCCCCGGTAGTTTTGGATCAGCAATGTGAAATGCTCTCTAGGAAGTCCCAGTGTAACAGTCCAGCTTAAGATGAACAGGACAGGGCAGCCTCCCCAGCATCCGTACTCCTAAGCATCCTAGAAACAATTTGCAAAGCCCTAGAGTAACTGAGTGAATGGGGGACAGAAGGAATTGGATTTTCCATTTTGCAAAAATTCAGCTATTCTGAATATTTTTCCATACCAAAAATGGAACAAGAACAAACATCTTGAGACTAATTTAAATTAAAAAAAAATAGAAAAGAAAAAGCTCTCATTTTCAGCTGACTATAGTATCTGTATCGCTGACCTCTGGCTTTTACACACAGGAGTAATTCACAAGGTTGCAGAAAAGTCACTGAAGGGACCAGAGCCAGCCCCCACCTCCCAGTTCCGCTCTGCAAACGCTGGACTCATACAGAGCTATTTCCCCTCGCTTGGAATAAAGTTTTACAGAAATCAATACAAAAAGATGTTTCGAGACATTTCTCCCCTTTTAATGGGGAAAAAAAAAAAAAAAAAGAAAAAAAAAAAGAGGACTGTCCAGTGAAAAGCACCTCCGATTTCAACAACCCTTCCACCCTGCTTTCCCAGAGCCCCGAAAACTTCGCAGCCGGGGTCGGGAACTGCCAAGCAAAACCCCTTCGGCACCCACCGCGCTGCCGCCCCGAGGAGCTGCGGGGGGCGGCGGGGCCCGGCCTGCGGGGGCCGCGCCGCTCCCCGGGAGAGGGCGACACACCGGTGCCCGGTGTCCCCGCGGGGCCCGCCGCTGGCGGGGAAGCTGCCGCTCGGCCGCCCGCCTTTGTCTCGTTCCGGCCGGCACCCGCCCGGGGCGGCACGGCCCTCCCGCCGCCAGAAAGCGAAACCAACGGGGCCGGTCGCCATCCCCGCCCGCCGCCCCGGGCAGCGCATCCCCCGCGCCGCTCGGCTGCGGGGAGGCCCCGCGGGCCGCGCGCACCCCCGGCAGGGGCGGCCGTGAGGGCAGCGGCCGCGGGCAGCTCCCGGTGCCGCCGCTCGGCACCCCCGCCCGGCCGCGGCTCGTGTCCTCACCGGTGTCCATGGGTGCCCCGCGGTCGGCGGGAGGTGAAGTGTGCCAGTGACACTCGTCCGTAGTATGGATGCGGTTTCAATCTGCACATGCTCGCTCCCGACAGCCAGCCTGCCCCGCCACCTTCCCTTAACTCTTTCCGCACTGCCTCGCACTGCCTCGCACTGCCTCCTCCGCCCCGCGGCGCCGGCCCCGCGTCCTCCTGCCGGCCTGCAGCCGCTTCCCTCGGCCCGCGGGCGGGGGTCCGGCCCGGTGAGCCCTCCTGGGGCCATCGCGGGGCACAGAGCCTGAACGCGGCGGGGGAGCCCCGGAGAGGGACCTGTCTGCCCCGGAGAGCCGGACCCTGCCGGTGCGGGCCGGTGGGTGCTCAGGTGAGCGTCGGGAACACCCTGCCCTAAAAGCTCCCCAAACGCCTGGAGTGTTGGCTCCGGCCGGGAACACGATGTGGCACAGTGCGCCTTGGCTGGTGAGCCTGCAGGACCAGTTCTTCATATTTACTCATCCAAAGAAACCCGTAACGAAAAGAAATAAACACACACACCCCATCAGCCCCATCAGCTGAGGGATGTAACCCCAATGTGCCTGCTGTTGGATCTGGACGCTGACAGCACATCCCTGCAGTGCAGGAAATAAAACACAGCTATCAAAGGAAGTATTTGTCTGCAGCTTCAGTATTAAAATAGGGAAACATAATCTCTGAAAAATGTGGTTTTCCACCTAGAAGGATCTCTTCAGATTCAGAAAACTGCCCGAGGAAGAATAGTAGGAAAATAAATTTGAAGCATAGGTAGTAAAAATAAATTAAAATCCCTTCTCTGGTTGCATTAACTCTTCGGCAGCACAAGAACACAGGAAAAAAATGCCTTTCTTGTGCATGAGAAATCAGGAGAGTGCAGTCCTGAACCAGGGCTTGCAAGCAAACAAATTGCCCCTCCGTACCTCTGCCCCTCCTCTGAAGCAATGGAGGTGACAGCAGCTCTGCCGTTAGGTGTAACTGACTAGTGCCTCTCCAGTGCCTCACAGTCTTCAGACTAAAATGAGCCAGGTTTTTAGTTCTGTCCGTTTCCGGAGAGATATTAACATATTCTGGGATAAAATGGTAACCTGAAGTGACACGAACGCAGAAATGGCAAATGATCTTGAGCCCAGAGACCTGTCTTTATCCAGCACCCTGCGTTTCCTAATGGGTTACTGACTTAGGGCTCTTGTCTGATCTTCCCAGGCCTCTGATGCAGTCCACATTTTCTTTCTGACAGGCACAGGGATTCCTGGTCTTTCCTACCTTCTGTAGTACCAGAAATGATGAGCTAATGCATTTAGCAGAATAAAGATGTTTTTATGACCTCTGTTTAATGACTCAGCATTTCTGGTTTCAATAATAAATAGTCCCAATAACGAGGAATCATCGGATCTGTGCAGGCCCCGAAGCAATTATAATGAAGGATTCTCAAGATGTCTGGCAGCAGTGACTCTGTTAAAGGCAGGTATTCTCTGGAGAGGCTGCTCCTTCAGCCGCAGACCTGCAGGGCCAGCAGAGGCTGCACACTCCAAAGCCGCCGCGGCCGTGCACGGACAGCTCTGCCCAAGCCGGGAGTGCCCGGGATGCTGCCTGGCGTTCCCCCTGCGCTCGCCCGGGGAGCTCTGTGCACAAACCTCTGTAGCTGCTCCGAGGATGCCACAATGCAGCAAACCAGACTGTCACCGAGTCACCTGATTGCACAATCTCACTGTGAGAGCTGGAGATGCAGAAAGATGGAGCGTTTTAAAGGGGAAATGGAGAATAATGCACAGCTAGCCCTATCTCACAAACGAGCTGTGCAAGCTAGGGCAGCGCTGCGTGTGCCGGTGACCTCAAGCTGGATGAAAAAAACCCACAACTGTTTTGTATAAATTTCAACAGGGCTGAGAAGGAAAATGGTAGAATAGCCAATGCATCTTTGAAGTTCTGACAAGCACCTTTAAAATACCATATCCGATTAGGCAGTTGGAGGAGACAGTAGCTTGAAGCAGTGCTTACGTATTTATTGTGAAATAGCATCCTTTAGAAAGCACCATGCTAGAGGTATAGTCAAGAGAGCGTGAGAGAGATCATTTCACAGTATGAGACAGCATGAGTGTTTCACAGCATGAGAGGAGAGAATTCCTTACAGGGAGCAGAGGAAAGGTCAAAGAGAGAGGAAGAAGAGAGCTGAGAGATACTCACCTACAAGAAGGAGAAATCAACAGCCGAAGATGGATCAGAAAAAAGGAGAAGCACATGTAGAGAATACATAAATCTGTATTCTCCTGTCTAGACACATCATGCAGAGAGAGGAAGGAGGAAGTAAGGATGAAGGAGAGGGCTCCCAGAATGAGAAGAAAGGAAGGAGGAGGCAGTGAAGCAGGGTGAGGGGAGTGAAGATACTGTACTGTGTTGAGGGGACAGGCGAGAGGGAGAAATGTCAGAGCGAGCACCTGATGGTGGTGCTGTACACCTGAGAGCTTGTTCAGCTCTACCTAGCTGCATTAGCTGGTCCAGAAGAGCTCTTATTATTCTGTTCAGCCTTTTTCCTTCCACCCTGAGTTAGTAAAGGAAGAGGAAAAAAAATAAATTGAGATTATAATACAGTGAAAGTGGGAGTAGGATGAAGACAGGGGACAAAGGCAAGACAATTTCTAGAACTGCCCTTTTGTCAGGCATGTCACAAGGAAGCTGAGCTCTCCAAGGCCTGGTGCTGGGAGTGAGCACCATTCTCTGCAGAGCATCCAGGCTTGCGTGCAGGAAGCTGGGTCCGAGATGGAAAGAGTTTGTGCTGACATAAGGGTTCTCTAGTCTGTCTGCAGACAGACTAGTAAACTGTAAACAGGCACAGGGAATGCAGCTGATCTTATTAATGGTCTCATAATCCCTTAATGTGTGTGTTGCCTTTTTCTGAAATAGCATAAATCATATCTAATACCTGATCTAGTTCCTATAGGTGTTCCCAAAACCAGTTCAGATGTTTCTGCACCAGCCTCTCTGGTTCTGGAAGGGTTTCATCATTTGGGTCCACCATAACACCTGACTCTATGGAAACATCTTGGAAAGTGGCATAATCATATTTGTTTGCTGCTGTACTCCTGTATCAGGACATGGTAAGGAGTGCAGTGCAGCAATACCCAGGCTGGTTCGTCACTCATCCATTCTGTGACAGGCAGAGCTTAATCCCTCACTGTAATTTGTGTTTTATTTGTGGCACGTTGTTACACTGAAGAAAAAAATAAAAGAATTACTTATGTCTTCAGGAGCAGTTTAATGTGGTCATGACACTGGTATCTGAGTACTTCACAAATATCACTGCCACTGTAGTCATTCCCAGTGAGGTAAGATCTTGCTCTGCACACTGGGCTTTGAAGTTCAGACATGTTTTAGTTAAAAAGAATCCTAATTTTGAGATTCATAGCATCTCTTTCCCCAGAGAATTTAGTTTTATATGGCTTCTTATATTTAAATTCCAGTTTAATCCAGTAGATGCTCATTCCTTCTGTAAATCCAGTCCTGGTCGTGAAAAAGAAGCAGCTGAAAATTAGTCTTACTAGTTTAGTCCAAGTGGGTTGTCTGACATTGCTTAGGAACTGAGGAATGGGATCCATATTTCCAGAGCAGGGTATAACCACCAGGCTTATTAAGTCATCCTTAGCCTTATTTCTCAATTCACTTTCTACATGCTAATGGGTTCTGCAGCAAATGAAATTAGAATCTCACCTTATAACATTCCCCATTCTCTACACAGCCCTCCCAGTGCTTTGAAGGAAACACCTATTATGAAAAAACTTCATCACTATTGTTTAAAACCTGTCAAGATGGAGTCAGGGTTTTCCCCTCCCTAGGGAAGTTTGGCTTTTTCTGTCCTGTTTTTCTGAGGAGGTCCCACAATTGGAAATTGGGAATTTCATCTCCCTGTGTGTATAGAATAAAGAGCAGATGCTCTGTGTTTATTTAATAACCCCCCTATGGTTGTACATCCAAAACATGGGCTTCTCTGACAGGAAACTGAGGAACAAAGAGTAATCTTTAGGCTTGCAAGGAAACTAAAGAAGGAACTATTTTTATTTTTTTTTAACCTGAAGGGGCCCCAGCCACTGTGGTGACAAATGTTATCCAAATACCTGAAGTAAGAGATGGATTTTGAAGAATACCACAAGTCATGTACTGTTTCAGATCAGCTTGTATAGGTCTTCATGCAATGCCATGGAAATTGCTTTCTTTGTCTCTTTTTCCTTATGGTGCAGGTAGGAAAAATACAAGCCATGGATTTGCTAAGTTTTTTGGAGAAAACATGAAGGAAGTTTTCAAACATGGTTCCTCCAAGCTGGAGAAGACTCCCTAGAGTGATGGTTCCTCTCTTTCTTTTGCTTGTGTCAGGCTGGGTTTTTTCTATGGCTCAGACGCTAGCCCCATATTCATCACTCCTGAGAAAGTACTTGATTCACAAAGGGATAGAGGCAGAAGTTGAGTCCATGAAGGTTCTTAACTTATCTCTGCACAAAATTGAAGCCACTTAAACATTTGTTCTTCTAACGGTGCCTGTGGCAGTCTCTTGTAGTAAGGTGCTGTCCTTGGCATCAGCTTCCAAAAGTTAAAGGCTAGACAGCAATCCCCAAGGAAGCCAGAGCTGTTTTTGAAAACTCTAGGCTTTCTCTCTGGGACTGCTGAAATAATTTCCTTACTCAGAACATTTTCTGTCCTTTAGATATAGATCATAATAGTAAAGCTTACATTAGTACTTAGCTTTTCTTCCCTTCAAAGCATTTTTCTGTAATAGATGCCTGCCATGCCATTTAGCTTGGTAAGAGCTTGGCTCTGAAACGAAAAACTGCAAATAGGAAATTTTTACTCCTAAGAGATATGACCAAAGTGCCATGCAGCAAAGCATTCCCTGTTTAGGAAAGCTCTGTCCGTGGGTGTTCCTATTCAAGGTATCCATGGGAAAAGATATTAGTAAGACATTATTTCATAGAGAGTGTTAAAGCTTGTGAGTTTCCTCTGGGATGTTCAGGGATCACCTCTTTGGATTCAAAGAGAAATTTCTCAGCAGAGAACTAGTGTCCTCCACTACCTTCTGCCACCTTTGCCTTCACGTGGATTAGATGCCAGACAGGTCCTTTGGAACAGAGCAGCCTGAGGTTTCTAGAACAAGCAGCAGGCAAGATTTACCTGAGGTGTGACTGGTGTGTGACTAAGTCAGCTTGTATTTGCTTGAATTTTTAATGACAATAAGTAAAAAGAATCCTTCATGGTTTCTATTCTAGATTCAAGGACAGAAGAAAAGCAAATATTATATACATGGAAATTACAGAACCTTAAGGATTTGGCAGCAACCCTGTTTTCTCTTATTTTGCCAGGTTTAGCATAATGCCAACATAGTTTTGGGGAGAGGCAAGCCACTTTACAAACCTCGATATGTCCAGTCCAACTTGATCCACTGATCTGTTTTGGGGAGATGTGTTTCCCATTAAAAATGGCAGGAGACTGGAAGCTTGAAGGTTTGGGTTGTACTCACAGATGTGCTTCAGGCCTTCCCAATGCCCTCAAATTCACCTCTCTGTTTTTCTCTTTCCCCAGATGTAAAAGAGGGAACACATTCCCTTTGCTAGAAGGCTTTGAAACAAGCCAGTGGAAAACAGGATAAGTGAAGAGGTGTTACATTTCAAGAGTTTCTAGAATGGCAAACAACCTGATGCTAGCACTTCATTGACACATCTTGTATCTCTGGGCTAGCTAAGGAACCCAGACAGAGAAGAGAGATCACACATGATTTACCTAAAATGCTTTTGAATGTCAGTGCCAGAGATGGGATAATTATAATAAATAATTATTTTTCATAAAGTGTCTCTGTTACATATTATACTGCAAAATACAACGGAGACACTAAATATTTTTGGAACAGTAGTTTTTATTTATACGATGCGACGTGTGCAAAGTGCTCTGATCAACAGTAAAATGACAAGTGTCTGCTCCAAGTCACTTACGATACATTTCTCAAACATCAGTCAAGTAGTGATAATAAACCAGGGATAAGAGGGGAATGGATAAGAGGAAGTGATGGAAAAGGCAAGAGTTACAATATAAAAACAAAGATAAACGAAGATGGTTGAGAGAAATGACATAATAGGAATGAAACTGAAAAAGTGTTCCTCTGAGATTTGAAATTATGTGGAGAGTGGATGTGTCAAAGGAATACATAAAATGATTCAGAGCAAAAAAATCATGGTTTGACTCTATATTTTCATGTTTCAAATATCCACAATGAGCTGCCCAAGAACATTCCACAGAACAGGAGCTTTTTGAATAACAAAATCTTCTCAGATGTGGCCAGGTTACTTACTTATCATAGGTGCATGTCACAACCAAGGAGATTTCTTGACAGAGGAACAAAGAAAGAGAAAGGAAGTCACCCAGCAAATTGTATTATCTTGGTATTATGCTAATCCACCTGATAAAGGGACCAAATACTGGAATAGCTAAGAGAGAAAATCAGTAATTTTACAATCCTCCAGTTTCCATCATCAGTTATCTTGGCAACCTACATTCATCTTGTTATCATTAAATTGTAGCACATAAAGGTCCAAACAGAGAGAAAGGTGCATATTTACCTACTCTTCCTGACATAACCATAATAATAAATAAATATATAGCTCTTCTACAATGTAATGGATTTCAGGGATTACTATCACCTAGAATGACCTCCTAGCTATCATAGACGGTTAATTTTCATGGATATATTCCAGTATTAAAAGCTACAACTCATTCTTGACAATTTGCAGTTGGCTGTAGGCCAATTAAAAATGTCTAATTTTGATGAAGACATAAGGAGATGAAGAATTCGCACATTAGCTTGTTCTAGTGGTTAATCATTTTCTGTGTCTCATTCTTCATTTGAATTTGTCTGGCTTAATAGTTTTGCCACTCAGTCCTCAGTACAACTTAGTCTGCTCAGAGCCCTTTCCTGCTAGTATTTTATGCCTCCAACAGTACCAAATCATAAATCAAGTCATCTCCTTTTCAGTAAGTCAGACAGGCTGAGCACTGAAAGGTTTCTACAATAAGGCATTTTCCTTAGCTCCTGAATAATTACCAAGCTCTCTTTGCACCTTAGCCAGCTTTTCAGCAACCTTTGAAAATAAATATCCTGCATATGATTAGTTTAATGAGTGCCACAGAGGGAAGAACAGCAACCTTGTACGGGTACTCACTATTCCCATGTTTATGCATCCAAGGATTGATTTCAGCCTTTTTGCCACAGTATCTCACTGGAGTGAAACTGCTCCATACTCTGATGATCCTGATCCTTTTCGGAGTGCTGTTTTTTCCAGGGTAGAGTTTCTGATTACACCTCTCCTAATCTTCTATCTGGTTCCCACATGCATAATTTTGCATTTGCCTGTAGTAAAGGGCTTTTTGCTTGAACATGAGGGTGATCCTTCCTGCCCTACATAAATGCTTTCCCCTCATCATTGCCATTCCACCAGGCTTCCCAATACTTGCATATTTTATCAGCAGTGAGTTTCTATTTATTTCTAGGGGAATGATGGAAATACTGAATAGCACTGAATCTAAAACTCATCCTAATACTACTTCCATGGCTTTTGCAAAGCACAGGTGATATAGTCTTGGTTTTTTTTAAATTATATCCAGCAGACAAACCTGCCCGGACTGTTTTCCTTGTGCTTCAACCATCCTGTGTCCTGTGTATTTCTCAGAGAATGAGAGTCATCCAGTGTTGCTCCTGATCCTGATTCAGTGACAAAACAATTTAAGAAATAAAATTAAGCAGGATTCACAACCTGTACATGTATTCACTCTTGTCCAGTCAGGAATTTCTGTTGGTTACCATGTTATGTCTTCATAGAACTGCAGGAGGTAGGGCTAGAAGGAACTTTGAGAGCATCTCTAGTCATCTTCTTGCTCATGGCAGGGGTGCTTAAATTATTCTTGCATTTTTTTTAATTTACTTTTTAATCAAGATTATTGTGATGATGAAAATACATCTCTTGATTTTCTTATTCTTTGTCAAAGAATTCTCTATCAGTTAATATTTTTTTCCATGAACTGCTGCTAGCCTTGCTAGTGCATATCTACTGTGATTATTGACTTTGCCATTTTTTAAAAAAATATTGCCATAGAACAGACACTCCTTTAGTATTCTGCTACTTCCTTGCTGTTAGAGAATTTATGAAATATCAGTATCAGCAGGCTAGAGATCAGTTAAATATGCTCTATTAGTATGCCCATGTAAGCCGTCCAGACCTGCTGATTTTAAAATATTTACCTCCAGTACATACTTTACATTCCTCCTGGTCACTAACAGAGTGGAAAATTTTTCATCAGCTCATATGATACAAGTGCATCATCTTTCTTCTTTTCAAATACAGAACAGAAATATGTCTGGAATATTTGCTTTTTCTGCAACTTTATAATTTCTTCATCTGCATCAAGCAGCAACATTGTCTTGTTAAGACTTCTGTTGTTTTTAATATACTCATAATAAATTTTATTGTCTTAAGGCCTGCCAGCCAATGATTTTCCTCTGTCATCCTTTTATTTTGTCTATTTTTATATTATGTTACTTCCAATTTATATTGGTTGCTAAATATTTCCCATTTTATCTATTTGCTGTGTAGGGTTTTTATTTTCTAACTATGCCTTCACATTGATCCAGGATGGCATTTTAAACAATATTGTTCTCTATTATGCTTACAAAATTGGGATTTTTAAAAAAAATCCAGTGACTCTTACACAGCTTTCAGTTATCTGCCATATTTTTCTGTCTGAGTTTCTCTTCATCAGCTTTAATTTGTTTTGTCCTATTCTCTAGTCTGATTCAGTGGTCTCTGAGAGACTCTTCTTCCCCAATGGTATCTTTTGTTTTGTTATTATTTAGTGCATTAAGCCATTATGTATTAAAGCACCTGTGGGTCTGAGTTACTAATAATTCCAAAAAACTGGGAGGTTGTACCTAAGAGAGCATGCCCTCTTTTTGCATTCTCCTTCTCATACTCCTTTTTTCACTTTTTCATTGGAAACAAACTAAACCAAGTCATTTTACTATATAAATTATTGCAGCCATTTTCAGAAAGCTGGTTCAATCAATTTTCTTCTTAGCAATGAATACAGGAATGACTTTCTTTAGAATTAACATCAATTAATATTATTCTTAACAGTCAATATATGAGTTATACAACAGTTTCACTAGCAAAAGAGCCCTTTTGTAGTCCTCACTGAATACAGTAGCTGATATTTCACTGTTACCTTATTTTTGTTATGTCACTTTCAGAATGCATTACATAGGAATATTTTTCCCATTCAACTGGATAGCCTCAGGCCTAAAGAAGTTTGAAGTTCATCACACAGGACTGAAGGATATCCAGAAGCTTGGACAAGCAGCCACCTAATCTCATCATGTATTTCAGCTGCCATGTACATGCATATGATGAAGAACACATTAAAGTGATGCACAAGGAGGTTACTGCACTATTTTAAAAAGTAGCTCTTTCCTTCCTCTGTTTTCAGATCATGTCGCTGTCCTGGTAGCAGTCCCACATGAGCCCAACAAATATCTGCAGGTCAGGTAGGGTGGGAGCTGAATGGTCCCAAATATTTTTGATGACTAAGAAGAGTCAGATGAAAAAGACTGTCTCTCTACAGATATGCTAAATAAATAACTACATCATTAAATATTCATCTATATCTTACACAGCAAAGCTCCCCATCAATAGGTATAGCCCCAGCATAGATTGCATAGTGATGGCCATAATATTGTCTAAAGAGTAAATATTTGTTTTGGAAAGTTATTAAGAAGATTTTTTCATAAAGAATTTAATGAGATAAAGTAAGTACATAATCCTGTAGAATGTTTAGTTCATGATATGTCCAAACGAAATTAGATTTTCTGTCATAATGTAACTTACAATTACTGAATATTTTACACTGACTATGAATGCCTGCTTAACAAGTCCAGAGATCTACAGTATTTTCTATTACAGAGGAGACCAGAAATTGTGTTCTAGATACCAAATAATCCCAGTCATCCTGCAAAGCTCTCAGTTATAATTAGTCAAATTGATGCTGGTTATTAGAAGTCAACCTCAGAAATATAAGCACAAAAGCAGAGCAAGTGAGCTGAATGTGAGCGAAGGTCCTGCTGCACCTTTGAGGTCAACAATAAAAGTCATCTGCACAATTAGTTGTGACTCTTTATGTATGGACTGATCCAGATCTTAACAGTACGGCTGCAATTCGCTGCTGATTCAGTCGTGAGAACTGGACACTTCTGCATGATGATGCACTCCATCCTAAGGAGACTAATCAAGTTTCCCTACCCTCACTGATGATAGATGGAGCCAGATGAGTAGTTCAGGCTCATTTCTTGACTCCTGGGTAGCTGAAGTCAGGCAAAATAATCCCAGACTGATGGTCAAACTAGGTACATTCTGTTTCATAACATCCTGACATACTACGTGAGACAGATCCTAAACTGGTCAAATGAGAGTCAGAAGGAAGCTCAAATTAGGCTCTGATTCATAAGTAAATCTCACGTTCATAATTTGACGTCTATCACACCTGTGCCACCAAATGCTTTCAAAAGTTTATTTTACATAGTTGTCTTTGCAAATGGGAACTAAATGACCTCTTTTATATCCTTCCAAAGGGAAAATACAAGCTAATAGAAGGGAAATTTGAGAATAAAAGTGTCAGGACTGAATTTCACTTCTTCAGAAAAAAATCCATAGTTGCTTTTTGGTTCAAAGCCATTTTAAATTTTGTTGTAACATTCAGCATGCTATTAAGGAGAAATATTCTGTTATACTTTAACACAGCCAAAGATGATATCAGTTTATAAAATCCATTTGGAGTCAGCCACATTTTCAGTAGGCTTTTTTCTTAAGGGATATCTATCCTAATACAAGCAATTAAGGGTTCTTTATTAGCCCATCTCAGAGGTACAGACTTCACCATCAATTGATGTTCTCCTCAACTCCCCTAATAAGGCCAGAGGACAAAGAAATAGTACATCTTCCCCAAATAAACTGTTTCTCTAGCATAATGCCATGCATGAGCCAACACTACTAAGTGTATTGAACTGACTATAAAACATTTATGTGCTCATAGTTCTGTGAACATTTAGCTGTTACTTATTTGCAAACATCACTGTGCCATGAGTAAAACTTGGATAAATGAGGAAATAATAAACCTTACTTCCATAGTCAGACTGTGGTGTTTCCTTGCTTTTCCCTTACACTTCAACAGGTCTCTATAAGCTTACTCCAATTTTTACAGTTCCTGTATTCTCACTGCCCTTGCTCCATGACCAGGATAAGGAAAAAAGACCAAAGCTCATTACCTGGTGGGCATCTCAGCAGTCAAATTAACACTTTCTGGCAAAGCAACTTCACTAAACTTGTGCTGATTATCTTTTTTAGGGCGTTTTTGGCATAGCAGAACACTGTTTTCTGGAATTCTCAATAAGCTGTGTTTAGAGTTAATGTTAGAAATTTTTAAAACGGATGTGAAAAACCAGTGAAAAAGCGCAGGTAGACAAGTCAATGTCCAAGCTGCCCCCGGCTGCTGACAGCAGTCCTGTAACCCCAGCTGGCAGCCCCAAGGTGCAGCAGGCACTGCTGGGTTTCCTGTGTCCCTTTGTTGTGACCCATGAATATCAAACACTGTGACATCCAACTCCTTTCTTTCCGAGAGAGTAAAAAATGGCGCTGCCGTGCTCCCTGAGACTGGCAGACGGTCGCATGAAAATTGGAGCAACTGGATACACCCTGCGTTGTGCACAAGCAAATCAGGCATTCCCAGGGAACACTACAACCAATAACCCTACAGTTCACTGTTTGTGTTGATATCCTCCCACCTGCTGGATGACAGAAGGAGAGAAAATTATCTGCAGAAATTTTTTTAGAAGTGTCTGAGCAGTTCTCAGTGGCTCTTGTCCATGCTGGTATTTGGGTATCCAAAGGTAATAATTTAATAAAGTCATGTTACCAGCCTGAATAATAAATATAAACTCTGTCACTGGCAGGAACTAATATGGATTTCTCCATGACAATAATTTCTAACAATCTTATCTGGAAGCCAGCCCTTATTCAGACTCCACAGCTGGCTAAGCACATGGTCTTTTAGCTCTGTCATCTGAGGAAAACATAATAGTTCTGCAGAGCTATCTGCACCCCCATGGAGCAGGAGGTCAAGGGATGCTTCATAGGGGCATCCATTGATTTTGAAAAACCAAAACATGCTGGAATTACCTCAACTAATTTCAGTCCCCTGATTCCAGGGAACTATTACTTTGGCTTTAGGGACACTGGGATCTGAAAAATGAAGGTTTGCTGGATATTATATTACAGGACCAATCCAATTTACAGTGACTCAGACTTGCAGCCTTAGGTTTGTCTCAACAAAGCTGTTTGAGGAAAGGTTGTTCTGTTTTTTCCCCAGGTTGCTTTATACTTACCTGCAGTTGTTGGAGTGTGTCATTGACAGTGGAGTTTTTCCTTTAAAATAGGCACCAAAGCCATTTCAAGAAGGGGTTCTTTTATTCACTTCAAAAGATAAAAAGACTTCCTTTCAAGAATGTGAACACATGGGTTGCACAACTTCACAATGTACAGAAAATTACAGAATTCTATATAACCACAAAATATTGGAATTCAAAGCAAATAGACCTATTTAGGGTAATCATACAGTCTTTATTATTGTGAATAATGTTGTCATTACATTAAGTAAGTTTGTGAAATGGAAATTAGGTCAAAGTTTCAAGGATAGTAAGTGAAACGGATTGTAACAAGCTTTCCTGAAAGGCTTAAAAAAAACCAAACCAAACCAAACCCAACCCCCAAAAAAAACCCAAAAAACCAAAAACCACCCAAAAAAACCCACCAAAACTTTGCCTTGTCATTCTATGTACCCTGAGACTGCTCCAGGAAAGAGACTTGAATCCAGGGACTATGCTGTGAGAAAAGTATTTGTAATAGCATAAAAAAAGGACCAAGTGCAAACCTGCGTGTTGGTAGGTTTATCATTAGTCAATGACATTTATGGTGGGCAGAGCTGCATGTGTCATCTGGTATATTTTTTTTTTCTAGTGAGTTACATGAGTCTTGATGCTTTGTGCAAGTGATTCTCCAGGCTATGTTTGGTTTAATTTCTTGAGTGTCACTTATACAGAGTGGCTCAGGCTTAACATACAGGGCTACTTTCCACTTGGAGGAAAAAAAAATCTACAGAAAGAGTCTTGAACTGCATTGGGCTTGATATGAAATGCTCCCCTTCTCTGTAGCTCCAGAATAGAGAAAGCTTGGTATTGTTAAAGAGTAGCTAATTAGGATGGGATTTCATGTTGCTAAGAGCTAAGTCCTTGGTATGCAACAGAGCCAAACAGCAAGGGCAAAGTGCAACTATTTAAGTTTGCTATTTAAAGGAAAGTGTTCATCCTTGCCCAAATGTTTGTTGCAATCAGGAAAGTGTTTCTGTTCTAATGAGAAGATGATGGGCAGTCACGATCCCCTCTAGTCAGTCCAGATCAAATGTGCTCAGGATAGAAGCCAAGAGATTATTTTTTTCCAACCTGCCAGCATCAAAAGCACCATCTGTGATTGATTTTGTGATAATGGTGTAAGCAGCTACTGGAAATCCAGGACACTTCCCAGAGATTTTGGTCTCTGGGAGAACCAAATATGAGCTTTCAGGAGTGACACAACTGCTTCTATCCAAAACATGCTGTCTCTTCTGCAGAGGTGCTAAGACATGACCCAGTCACAAATCCATGTGAGCATAACCTCTTGCGAGAAGGGGTATGTTGCCTGAACCTTAGCAGGAAAATGGAAGATGTCCTGAATCCTCTCCTCTTTTATGCCTACATGACTACAATTCACAGAATACTTTTTATGGCAGCAGGTTTACCTTAAACATAAATCTAAGCCCAGATAAAATACTGTGGACACTGATTTCAGACAAGACTGTAGAAATCTGGAGTCACTATCCTGCATTTCTGTATGGCTACACACTCCTTTGCAGAGGGAATGTAAAGCTAGCAGTTCAGGCTCTGAAGCTCTCCTAGATTCAAAAGCAAAAGCAACCCCTCCTTGCAGTTATAATGGTGCCATTACTTTGGCTTATTAGAAGAATGGCATTATAATTTTGATCCAGCACAAAAAATATCTTGTTAGAATTCTTAATTGATGAAAGGTTTTAATATATGAGTTTTATTTCTGTGATGTCTTTGGAGAAGTGAAATAATCTTTGGGCAAATATAAATGGCAATGACTCATGTCAATTTGCTCTTATGAGAAAAAAACCAAGGCTGAGAGGAGACAAGTGGTTTCTACAGAAACATCAGGCTTGAATTTTGACCTGTTTTAAGAGTAGAAGTGGGTCCAACTTTAACAAATATTAGGGAAAAAGAAAGTCTTAAGGGCTTTTCATATTTGGACCAAAGTGAAAATAGTACTTTGAACTAATGGCTGAACTGAACATAGCTAATATATGCAATCATTGACTTAGGAACACTTTTTCCGACTCCCCTACACAGTCCCATATGTTTATCTGGCAAAACAATCCAATGCATATGTGCTTTTTAAGAATAATTACCCAAGTGCCCACTGAGTCAGGATTATATGTTAGCATGTGCATCCAATGTCTCAGAGACATGGTTTGGACCAAGTCTTAGCACCCCTCCAACAGGAGCCCTTAACAAATTATATTTTTGTTAAATTATTAACAAATTCATGCTCCCTTTCTCCACAGAGCTGTACCCCCACAATGGTCCCTAGAAACGGCCTGGGCGTTTGCCAGATCCAAAGGTTTCTACTTATTCCAGATGAAGAAAAACCTCTATCCTTTAATTAGCAAAGGTTGCGTTTATGTCTGTAAGAGGGCGATGCCTGACTTTCCCGCTGGGACTTTTGTTTCCCTGGTAAGGCAGAAACCCGCCCAAAGCGTCGGCACTCCCAGGGCACTCGGTTTCGGGGGATCCATCCCCTCGGTACCCAGAGCCCGGAACCGAACCCGCCGTGCGGAGCGCCGCCCGCCGCGCCGCCTCCCGCCAGCAGGCGGCGCCGGAGCACAGCGGCTGCCGGCCCCGCGGGCCCCCGGCGCCGTGAGGGAGCGGCCGCGGGCCCTTGCACCGGCAGCGGGAGCGTGCGGGCCTGCCGGGCACATTGTCACTGCACAGAAGTGCCAACGCAGACAGGGAGTGCTGCCAGTGTCGTTTATAACAGCTAGAAATGGAAAGGCACTTCTGACAAAAAAAGAACCCCAAAAGGGAAAAGTTGAACACCCCCACCCCCTCAGCGCCCCCAGTTCAGATACCCACAGCGAGCCCTCGTATGTGGGACGGGGTGGCGTGCCCGTGCCTGCCTCGAGAGGCACCTCCTGTGCAGCTGGGAAGATGTGCCAAGGTCTCTGGTGCAGAGGGGGCCCAAGGCACCCGTTAACCCTCTTGGTGACTCTCTGGATGAACTTCCTATACTTCTTGTTCTCTTCCTCCTTCTGATCCAGAAAAAAAATCCCAGAGTTTCATTCATCTGCTGTGAATTAAACTGATGCTGTGACACCAAGTGCAAATCCCCCTCCTTCTCCTGCCCCTTGACTGGAGTTTCTAGGACGGCTGGAGAACTCGCACTTCACAGCCAACTGAGCATTTGCAGGCAGAGTTCTGACCTCCTACTGTGTGCAATTAACACTAATTAAACAAATAAGTAAAAATTACTCATGACATCCTTTGCAGAAGGCCCTAACTCAGTTTTGTGTTGTAGCTGCTGGAGCTGTTTTAATTGGCTGTTTGTCTAGTGCTGCATCCTGGCATGGGCTTCTGAGGGAGCAAGGAAACACAGACCACCTCTACACCAGGACTGAAGTTACACCGATACACCGAGACTGAGGTTACAGGGCTGCCCCAGAGCAGGGGAGGCAATCATGGACAGGGGGCGAAGCTGGGCAGTGACCTTGGCTTCAGAAGCTCCCCTGTGGACCCACAGGACTCTGGGCAAGGGAGCACAGCATGAGGAAATGGGTGGGAGTCTCTTACATTGCAGCAGTCAGCGCAATGAAAGCCAAGCGCCATCTGAATCTACAGCTAAGGTGCCATTTCTCTTACAAAGGTTCCTGCTTCAGGCAGTGAAGACAAGAGTGAAAGACAAGTTCCAGATCAATCTCTGAGCCTCCCAGGGAGAGCTCATTGATAGGAAATTACAAAATGGAAAAAAAAATTAAATTAAGATAACAATTTCAAAATTGGCACCTTTTCCAGGTCACCCTGTTGAAGGCACCCTGGGGCTGGTTTTCAGAGAAACCCAACCCTTGAATTTCCCAGCACCTTTGAAACCAAGCCAAGAACATTTTGCCCAGAGGTGGAGGTACACAAAATTAGGTTTCCTTTTTAAGATGTATGTTGGCTGTGTTTGAAAGCCATATTACCCTTTATAATTTTTACCCCTCCCCTCCAGAATTTTCTGGAATCTTAAGCTGAATTACGAAAATGACGCAGATCAGGAAACTACCCTTCAACCCATTCCCTCCATATCCTTTCATCCTGGCGCTGTGCTGTTTGGCAATTGTTTCTGCATGCAAAGGGGGAGGTAGGTATCAGGCAGGCTGATTCCCAAACTGCGTGGGGAAGAGTTTCTGTTTCTGAAATGAAGAAGAGGGCAGGGTCAGATCTTGAGAGCAGAGGGTGAAGTCTTGGTGGTATGGTACTGTGGTGGTAAGATTGAGTTTGTTCCTTGCCCATGAATAGTCTTCATCTATGACTAAGGATAAAAGTCTGAGATTTTGTCCATATGCTTTCAGACATAGCGGGAGAGAGGGCCGAGTGCAGGTTTTCTCCTTACATTTACAGATATGTCATACCTGTGTATGTGCTTGCATGCTGGGCCATGTTGTGATACATCCTGGGCTCCTCATCAGCACTTCCCACTAGTCCCAAGACTTCTAAGTACTATCAGACACTGCTTGCTTGGGCTGCCTGCTGACATCACTTGACAGTGTTGTCCACAAAAACCAATTTGCAATACCATTTGAACCTGCTTATGGTTCACACCTACAAGTGTAAGCTACTGCTTTGAGCCCTTTGGGGAAGGATACAGAAATGCTTTCCTTACCAGCTCAGGAAGGGCAAGCCCCAGAACTGACCCTAGAACTCAGCTGACAGTATAAAAGTGGGGTTATTACCCCCTCCCCAGGCACATGCATTATCATGTTCTATTATTTGCCTTCCCAAAGAAATCTGTGCTGGTTTTGTGGATCACCATGGAAACAGCCAGAAACAGTCATGCCAGCTAAGCTCAACAACCACTGTTCTGAGAGGGCGTTGTCTGGGGATCTTATCTGTGTAGAGATGGAGCTCTCTCCAATGCTGCTCACCCGGGGATGACCCCTCCTGAGAGAAGCAGGGAGAGGAATCTCTGCAGGAGCTCTTGACATTTCCACCCTCCATGTGGAAGTGAAATAATTCCTCTGTTTCCCTTGACAAGTCTGAAAGATCCCAGAGCAAAGATCACAAACATTTGGGAACTGTGTGCCTGGCTCTGGTGTGAGACCAGGAACAGAGCCAAAAACCTCTCCAGCTAACCCCTCCTGCGCTCTCATGGAGGACAGCCTGCACGCTGGTTTCAGCAACAAAAGCTCTGCAAGTAGGAGTCCTTACAGCAAGGGACTGTGCTCTTCTCCACACCCCATCCTGACATCTGGCAGCTGTAGGCATAATTTCAGTGCAATACTGGGAAGGCAGCCAAAACCCTTCCCACAGACTAGCCCCCATTTGTTATTAGTGTCTTCTCTCCCCCACTGCCAACCAGTACAGGCCACCCTACTGGTTGTGGAAGGGCAGGGATTCTCCATCAGAAGCTGTCTTGTGCATCTTCCCCTGCCTCTGACCACAGAGCTGCGCCAGGTGCCCACTCCAAAGTTCTTAGATCAGCACCCAAACAGAGGCCAAGCTGGGACCTACTTTGGTCTTTACTAGAAGTATTGATGTAACAAGTGTGGAAATAGTATTTTCCGCTAGCTCTGCTATGACAAGGAGACAACACCTTCTCCTAGCCTACCCAAATGTCTCCAATCCAGCAACTCTTTTCACAGAGTCCATGATCTCTTGTGGTCTGAGTTTTTATGCTGAGAAGCTATTTTCAGTGATGGGTGAGTGCAGAGCTGTAATGAACAGCAGCAGTAATAGGGGTCTATGTTCCATGGAGCTCCTCTGGCTCCCTGCAGCACACACTATTGCCTCCTCAGCACTCACCCCTAATAAACATGCCCCGCAGGCAGACAATGTTTAAGAATGGGGCTGAGATGACTAGTCTGTCCATACAGCTGTCACTGCTGCTGCTGCTGCTTGTCAGAGGGTAGCTGACCAGTGGTTATTTCTTTTACTTGGCTTGAATTCAAACCAGCAATCTATAAATTAATTGGTTCCCTGCTCCCCATGTTGTTTAGATCTTTTTCTCTGGTACAGCTTTTTGCATTGTGCTCCCAGAGACAGTTCTGTAAATAGGTATTTTCCTGGCATTTCACAGGGTACCTCAGGAAGCAAAATTCCCACAGTCTGTTGCCTACTTTGCCTGAGCTTCCCTCCCCCTGGAAGGAAAGACCTGTTCCTGCCATTCAAGGAAGGTCTGAGAGGTATGGGCTGTCCCTTGCAGCAGCAGATGTGGCCCTCTCTCATAGCACTGGGGCTGCCAGAGAAGCAGGTCCAACTCTACAGGGCTCTTCCTGATTGCTTCCAGCACCTTGTCACAGCTCCACCACTCTCTTTCTATGCCTCCTTCTCCTTGGCAGGAGCAGCCAGGCCTCTCATCCTAAGGACAGAAAAAATTGGGTTTTTGAGTGCTGTTAAGCCAGCTCTGTCTGCAAACTTGCAGCATCTGGATTGACACAGTTTACCTGCGACATGCATGATGTGCAGCGCCACTTGCACAGCAGTTACGGCTGTGGCCTGTGGACTCAGAAACAAATTCAAAGTGTGCTGTGGTATGTGGGAACCTTTGGGGCTACATACCAGCCAATGCCAGACACAAAAAGATCACACAAACCAAATACACTTGTAAGGATTGTTTTCCTTCTCCACAGCTTGAAGACTCCCACATGCCATCCTCCTTTCTTCGCTGATCTGAAATGGGAGTTGAACAGGCACACACAAACATGCTGATAAAATCCCAAACTGACTTTTTAAGATCCAGTTGTCTAATCTATGATCTAGACAAACCTATGGGAATACAAGCATTAGAAAATATTCATTACTGTGAGAGATGTTACATCTGTGTATTTTTATAGAGGAGAAAATTATTTTTTTACCACAGGCTACTTTATTGATAGGTTATGACTTCTTAATCTATTGGAAAAAGACATAGTGAAATCTGGTACTTAGAAGCTGAAACTGGAGAAACCCAGAGATGAAACAAGGCAAGAATTGTTAATACTGAGAATAACACTGAATTGCCCCTGGGATGACTCCCTAAGGAAAAGGAGAATTCTCCATTGTTTTGCTCTATGCCAGTCAAGACTGTATATATAAAACATATGTTCTTGCTCAAGTTCTGGCTTGAATAGTACACACGAGTGTCTGTGTGTGAAGTGTGACGAGATGACCATAACACGATCAAAACCAGCTGACAAAGTACTGGAGGGCAATGGTTTCTTGGCCCTCCCACTGGGTCCTCCCACAAGCAACAGGTTTTTGCAGCAAGGTGATCCACAGCTGCCAGTCTTATTTTAATGCTGCATGAACTTGTCATTGCTGATTAGAAGAGAAGAAAGGCAGGGGATTGCAACTCTGTGTTGTGTCTGTCAGCACACTGCAAACCCAGGAGAAAGAGCAAGGGAACTAGGCACAAAGGCCACTTTCAACATTTTTAAGCCTCTATCACAGGTGGAATTTAGAGAACTACAATATGAAGCCTAAGCTGCTTGTGGAGAGCGACAAGTACCTCAAACAGGTGTTTCAAGGTACTGTTTTGTTTTTGTGCAAGTTTTTTCCCACATAGGATTAAGCCTTCAGTGGGGCTCTGACATGTGAACTTTTGGTCTGGCTGGTGTCCTTGCCCCTTTGGTAAGTTTTCAGCAGCACTGTGTCTGGAACACAGTGCTCTGTCCCACCTGCAGAACTATGACAACTTTGCTTACTAAGAGAAAGAGTACATTCTGCTCTCATCTTCTGACTCCTCGCTCTCATTTATCTCTTTGTCCTTCTATTTACATATCTTGGATATGGTGCTCTGAACAAAGCAGCCTGTTCTTCTGTTGTGATAAGAATTGTCTAACATTGCCAAGCTACTTCTCTTGGCTCGGCCAGAGAGTTTGTTTTGTCAATAAGATATTTGCTGTTTATAGTAAATTTTACTTTTTGCTGAATGATTTGTCTGCAGATTGGAAAGACCTAACATACAGTGCTTGAACAGCCATATTAAAGACAATTGCCAAGGGAAATAATTTGGGAACAATGAGATACTACTGGTTGTTCTTACAACCTTCTCCTTCTGAAGTCAAACTGTTTTTCTATTTGCATCATTTAACGGAAACCACAATTTATTTTTTTAATAATAATTTTGTTAAATACTTTAACAAAAGCAACAGAAGCTATAAGGAGACACAGCTTTGAAGAATAATTGCTTTAAATACATGGCAGAACATTGTTATGTGAGTGCTGATGTGGTTCTGGGCCTCCAGGGGTTAAAGCAAGGTGTGCACAGGCAATTCTTAGAGAGGTGCTTTGTATAAAGTTTAGTGGCTGAGGAATGTCCTGGCAGTCAAGCTTCGTTGCCTGGGAAAAACACAAGGCCAGATATTGACATTTCAGTGAGTGATATGATCTGGTTGGCTTTACTGGTGCAAATGAGAGAACTTGACCAGTGCTTTAAAGGGAAGAATAAAAATACCTCATAAAATTCAGATTAAGAAATATTCTGCTTGCATGCTGTGATTGAAAGGAACAAGAATATAATGGGAGGATGAAGGGAATAGCTCCTTTTTTCACTTTGTCTTTGGCCAGCCTTAGTTCAGTTCAGGAGTGGATTCTGTAAAGCATGAAGCTACATTTTGCCCTCTGAAATACCTATAGGGAGGCACAAATTGTGCTGTTTCTGGTTATTCATTACAATTCTTTGATGACTGGACATAATGATTAATGCAAACTGTAGGCAATTGGAGTCCCTTCTACTGGGAATTGCTGGAGAAGTCTCTTTGGGTGATATTGTCCCAACAGCCAGCTTGATCTCTTCCTATATTCCTGCCTGTCCCTGCTCAGCTGTCCAAATGGGAGAGCTCCTCACCAGATGCCTGTTTCTTTTCAGTTCTTTGCCTATCTCCACTTGGCTCTCCAGCCATCCCTGTGTAGTGCTATCCTGCGCTCTGCCTGAACAAGCTCTGTAATGCATGCTTTGTCTCTTAGCTAGAACAGGCAGCTTCATTCAACAAAATTCCCATGGAACTGGAAACAGATGAGAAATCTAAAGCGAAACCATCTTTAGGGAACTGCAGGGTCCTCAGAGTCTTTGGAAATCTGACTACTTATTTGGATAATGAGGTGTAGATTTCAGAGTCTGCCTTTCACTCTAGTGTCCAAATCTTGACCTTATGTTTTTAGTTATATTTTTATATTTTAACCACTTAATCACATCAGTCTTTTTTGTTTTTGCACGGTAAGTGATTTGGTACCCAATGTTTCTCTGAGGAGAGACACCAGTGAAAGCACACTATCAATGGGAGGAAAAAGTTTGAAATGGAAGTTTAATAAACAGCAGGTCTCAAACTAGGCAGTATCTGCGAGCCAGATAACAACTCTTAAGATCTTGTTTAACCATGTCTGGTGAATAGTGTTGCTTATCATCCTAGGAGATAATTTTGTTCGGTCCTTCCGTGTGCTTCCTTTGTAGATTGTTGAAGGCTGTTTATTTCAGACTGCCCCGTTTTGCATGAGTAGTCTCAACAGTTGCCAAAGTACAGTTTCAGTGCATTCATGGATGTCTCATACCACTCAAGATATCATCATTCTGTTGCAGCCCTTCCCCAAAAAGCCAGACTGACTTTCTTGAGATGAGACCAACTTCCATGGCAGCGAAGTGGCCCATGTGAAAGGTCTGTGGAAAATGGCCAGAAAGATACAAGTCAGAAGGGCTACTGTTATCTCCACTGAGAGGAGCCTCATATAGACATTATAAAAGTATCTCTGACACAAGTAATGTGCCTGATAATGGCACAAGTAACAAGTAGTTGCTAAACCTGAACCAGAACAAAGGGCTGTTCGCTTTGAAACACACTGGTCTGAGGGTCACATCTCTGGGGACATTTCATCCTGCGACCCCCATCTGTCTCCAGTCCCTTTTACTTTTGTTTGCATGCTCTGGTCTGCTCAACACAAAGGGAGAGAGTGTGGGCTTGGCCAGCCCACACCCCGCTGTGGTGTCAGGGAGTGGCCAGGGCAGAGGGCAGCAGCCACCAATACACTCAGTGCCAGTGCCCAGCCTCCTGAGGCAGTGAGCTATCACCAGTTCTTGGTACAATACAGGCAATATACTTTTATATGTCACCATATATTCATATAAGGCATTGCTGCATGTAAAGTAGCTCAGTAAGTGATGGCCTGATGCCTGAATAACATATTTTGTGTGCTGGCAGCTATCGTTAGAAATTCTTGAGGCCCTGGACCTGCTTGTTTAAGCCATTTGATGTGAGAAGTGGCCAAAGTACATGGTGTAGGTTGGTGTCCTCTGGTCAGGAGACCACTACACTAGCTTGGTTTTCATCTTTGTCCTGGCACCAACCTCATGCCAACTCACCAACCCTGGGGCTGCCTACAACGACTGAAGGGTGCTCCATCTGGAGATTCGGACGAACTGCCAGCCCTCAGGGCTGCAGTGGCGGCAAGGGCAGCGTGCTTCTGTGGGTATCAGCTCCTTGCCCGCCTGCTCCACGGAAAAGGCCGCTGCCCTGGTGGTCTGGGGACGGTTTGGGTAGCATCAGCCCTGAGGGCTGGGACATGACTGCAAGGGAGATCTCAGGAAACTCGGTGGCAGTCCCTGAGGGTGCCAGCTGGGTGGAGAGGGGGATGTCCCCTCCCGGGGCAGGGCGCGGCTGCCACTCCTGTGCCCCGAGCCCCGCCGGCACCCTGCGCTGCCCGCCCCACCTGCCTCGCCCCGAGCCCGGGAAGGGGTTAAAAGCCCGGGGCGGCTGATGTCAGTTCCTGCGCTCCTCGGGAGGGCCGGCTCTGATATTTGAGACGGGCTCTCCCGCCCGAAGGAAACCGGGGAGGGAATGGTAAAGTGCTGAATGGGACAGGAGCCGTGCCGGGCACCTGCCTGCCGCCCGGCACCGCGCCGCCGCCCGCGGCCAGGGCTGGCCCCGCCGCGCCGCGGGTCGGGAGCCCCGGGACGCCGCCGGCTGCGCCCGTCCTGCCCCGCCGGGCAGAGACCCCCGCGCCGGCCAAGGTGAGCGCGGGCGGGGACGCGCCCCGGGCGCCCGCGGGGCGGGAGGGCGGCCGGGGGATCTGGAGGGCCGATCCGCGCGGGGCTGGCTGGCACAGCCTTTCTCCCCCGGCTTGTCGTTCTCCGAAGGTGACCGTGAGGGGACTGGCGGGAGCATTCTGGGGGTGATGTTGTGTCAGCTCTGTTAACTGAGGTTTGCCTTCGGGTGTGGGACTTTGGCCCTTAAGAGGCATGGAAGAAGTGGGGGGAGGAATGGCCACACGAAGGGGAAGATGCAGCCCAAGAAGTAAATGCGTGCAAGCTCTGCAGTCTCTTCTGCCTTCCTGGTAAGCCTCGGTCTGCGGGGCAAAACCTCCGCAGGTAGAATGGCACAACTGGGAGCCCTTCTTCCTGCTTCCAGGCACTTTTACTAGCTAAGCCACCTGCGCGGATGTAGAGGGGAAATTATTCCCCGCTCCCTTCCACCCCAGGCCCGCGACAAGACTTTTTCTTGCTCTTTCCACGGCTTTTTGTGTTATTTTCTCCCCCCACGCCCCTCCCCGCCCATGCCCTGCGCATCTCAGGCCGCAGTCCTGAGCGGGAAATGACTGCGTGGCTGAACAATTCCAATGGCCTCAGTGCTAAAAAGCTGAGGGTGAGACGAGTATGAAGTGGAAAGTGAAGTGGCTGGGGACAGGGTGTTGATCAGTAGTACCGGATTTCCGTGCTGAGTTTTGCCCATGGTCTGTACTGCTGACCCCCTTGATGCTGGTTCAGTGACATGGGAAGAAATGTCTTCGCTTTCATATGTTACGTTTATCACTTTCCCACTGATTGCTTTTGTAGTAAGATGGTAGCTGAAAGTTAGACCAGTATTCAGCTCTGGTTTTCAGACAGGGTCTGGTGCCTTTTACGGGCGGGCGCTAAGAACTGCAGCCCCCCTGTGCTGTGAATCCCCTATGACAGCCTGCGTAAATCTGTTGCTGAGCTGAGCAGACACTCGCATCCGGAATATGGAAATAGTGCTTCACCTGTCTTTATTGTTTGCACTGCGTGAACAAAGCTGCAAACACTTCACTTGTATTTGTATCTGCATCTGAAAATCTTCACATTGATTGATTGTTTCAACTTTTCAGGTGTAAGTGTACAAAGTCTCCTAAGTGTTTGATTTCTAGTTCTGGATCCACCTACATCTGCAACATCAGCTGATTGTAGTCTAAAAACACAAAGAAAAACTCCAAATGCATGACATCCTGATTTAAATTTCAGCTTAATCAGAATTACAACTGGATATGGACATTCCAAGTAAATATGATCATATTTATTCTGGATATAGCATTTAGGGTCATAACTGTCTTGACATTGGTCAAAACTTACAGATATATGCATGAGACTTCTAATTTTGACTGCATTTAGCAGATGGTTGAGTAATTTTTCCCCCACTGAGTTTTAATGACTTTTTTTATCTGCCATTATTGTCACTGACAGTTGTTGCATACTTAACACTGAAAATCAACCTGCTCTTTAAGAAGTGGCTGTGTGCATTTAAGAATGAAGTTTTGGAAATCTCAGCTTGTTTGAATAGAGTGGCTGTCTCCTATGTTCTAAGTCCCTAAAATAGGAGTACTGTCACTGAAAATATCTGGCTCCCACCTTCTTCATATGCATAAGGGAAAAAAGAGACAGTTTTATATAACTGTATCCGTATAAATTCTTTATGTGATATGAAAAGGACCAGTATCTGGGAGAGGAAGGGGAATCAAAGAATGTACTGAAAAAAGATGGTTAAGGTTTACAAAAAAGGACATCTGAAATGGCAAATCTGGTGAGAAGTGATTTAAAGTCAGTCTGTCAAAATGAAGTTGATATTACAATTCACAGAGTACAGATGAACTGCTTACGTTCAGAAGAACGTTCAGAGGAACAATGTATTTTAATAGTAAATGAAAATGCAGAATAAATTTTGTAAATAAAGTTGTACTCCAGAGGTAAATATATGACATTGTGATACAATATTTTTCTTTGAAAAGTGTAAGGTTTTTGCTAGGGGGAAAAGCTATAATTCTGATCTCCAGCCTTCAGAACTTATTTGGTGTGATGACACATGGGAAAGTTATTAGCTTAAGTGGAGGAGATGGGGATTAATAGAAGAATGGTAAGATAGACAAATGACAAAAGAGAATGTGACAACACAGTGCTGAAGAGGGGGCGGTTAGCTGGTAGGTATTTTACTGGTAGAATTGGCTACTGACACAGGGAATTAATCTAATGACACGAAACAAAATCACACATTAGAAGTAGTAATAAAGTGGGCACAAAATCTGGAAGAGCACTCTTTAAAATTAGTAGAGGAGGAAAAGATTCAGTTGCATAAACAGTAAGACTTCTTCCAGATACCCAAAACCAAACTGTGCCATTTAATGATCCATAAAAATACTGCCTGTAATTAAAAATATAACATATTGATTGATACTAATCAATCACAGGGTAACCATGGGCATGTTGAATTTTGCAGTCACAGAATGGTTAAGGTTGGAAGGGACCACAGTAGGTCATCTGGTCCAACATCCAGGTTCAAACAGGGCCATCTGAGAGCACATGGCACAGGATTGCATCTGGATGGTTCTTGATTATCTCCAGTGAGGAAACTCCACAACCTCTCAGGGCAACCTGTTCCAGTGCTCAGTCACCTGCTCAATAAAGAAGTTCTTCTGTATGTTCCAATGAAAGTTCCTGTGCATCAGTTTGTGCCCATTGCCTCTTGTCTTATTGTGTGGTACCACAATGGCCTGTAGTACACAGAATTTGATCTTCTGGAGATCCGGCACAGACCTGAGCTTTATTAATCTGTTCCAGTCCATTTGTAATTTCCCTCCTGCTCTCCCACATCTGCCATTTACAAAGGTAAAGTCAGCTGAGATTCCTCTGTTCCAGTTGTGTCAGTTTGTCTGTGAATGTCAGCCACCAGTGCAATATGGTTGTGAAAAAGGCAAATGCAATCGGATGAGGCATTCCCTTGGAGAGGGGAAAGTGCTAAATGCCTTTACACAAGGCTTTGTTGTGGGTGCATGCTGCCTTTCAGATGCTGTTGTGGTCACCCATGGCTATGAAGGGGAAGAGAAGAACCAGCTCTTTTGTATGATGTGCACTGAAGCTCAAACAGGTGCAGAGGGAGAGCAGGGAGCTTTTCTTGTGAGGCTAAAGGGGCCCCTTGTCTCTAGCCTTGCAAATTGGGGTCTGTAAGGAAAAGCTTTTGATATCTATAAATATATCAAGGGGTAAGTATGATGGAGGAAAAAAACCCTAGCTAAACTGAAGGTCAGTAATCTACAAGAATTAACAGATACAAGCTGGTTATGATTATGTTTATGCTAGTAATTGGAAGGCAACTCATTAGAGACATGAGGTTCTAGAATAATAGGAATAGTGGGAGAACTGCCAGCATGGTTCTAGGGAAGGGCAGTGTTCGTTTATGAAAGGGATTATAAAATGCAGTTGTCTGTAGTGATAAAGAATAAAATGTAATGATTCAGGACACCTATCTCATCCCAGACCCCCTTTTCAGAACAATGGTATTTTAGTTCAACCAGAGGTTATCGTTTGTGTGGGAAAATGACTTTTGCTTTGGTGTAAGTTGCTTGGTACATCAGTTTCATTTTGCTTTGTGTCATTAGAGTCCATCCCATTAATTTGTATGTCCTCTTTGGATTTAAACTTTATGAATAAAGACTAGAATCTCCTTACACTTGTATGAAAGAGAACAGAATTTCATTTGAGAGCTAAGTTATTATTTATGTCAAAACAGAGTTAGCTGTAAACAAAGTTAACAGTGTTGTAGGATCCTTTCATGACTTCGTGCACTCTTTCGGCGTGGGAAGGACTGATAGCACTGCCTTACAGGGAAACACTGTACCAAAGGTAACCTGGTTAAATGCCTGGCAAGGAGCTAAGGCAAGAGATTAGAGAAATGTGCTGGATGGGCTGTGGAAAAGGATGGCCTCTATTTCTGTAAAGCACTAAGTGTTGGAAAGTGGTCTTCTTTCATATTGTAGAGTGTTTTCAGTGCTGCAGTACTACACATAAGCATACCTTTGTCTTCTTTTGCTTAAACCTACCTTTTGGAATAGTGTTTCACAAGTCATTGGAAAAGTAGGCAACTTGCTGTCTGGGAAGCTTTCTATTACTGAACAAAGCAACCTGAACATAAAATAACTCACAGGTAATGTTTATAGCCAAAGGGTACAAAATGCATCTTCCTTAACTCAGAACATGGGACATATAACTGGATAGAGTGCCTTGTTGTGGTGTGTATACTCACACTATTATGTATACTCACAGTAATTTGAATCTCAAGTCTTACATGCAAATCATGAACCAGGTATTCTGACAGCTGAAGGGACATCTTAAACTTTTCCTCTCTTCAGAGAAAGGCAGATGTAAGGGCAGTGAGGCTGAGTGACTTTGTTGCTTTCTTGCAAATCCTGGACTGTTCCTTGGTCTGTTACTGTTTGGGACTTATGAGTTTGCCTGTGAGCTGGTGAGAAGATCCTTTAACAAGTAAGGATTTAATTTTTCTGATGAAGCTGAGCAAATGGCTGTTCTAGCTTTGTAAACATCTGTTATTGTTTGGTAATACAGCTGGCTGTTGGACTACACACTCTGAGTTGACCTTTTTGTTCACAAATACCTGGATTTGGTTAAGAACATCTACTACGTCGATTTTTTGTGTCTTAAGCAAAAAGTATCTGAAATGTCTAAACTGTTACTGAGTAGGAAAATAAAAGATCTCCAAAACCTGCAGCTTTCTCCAGTTTCTGGGGCTGTGTATATCTTGATGTCTACAAGGACTTCAGTAGAGCAGCATGTTTTGTCTTTAGCCCTAACTTATTCCTGTATGGATTCTCTTTGTTTTAACAGAGCAATTGTTTAGATACTGGGGCACTTGCACTCTCATTGTTAGCTGACTGTGTCAAGTAGTTAGGGATTGGGAACAGTTGCTTAATACATCACATCATCTTAACACAGTCTGTATGAGATAAGGCACTGGTGACCCAAGCTGAAAATGTGTGTGTGATACCTGAGGCAGGAAGTTTTAGTGACTTGAGAGTTTACAGCCACACTGGAACAGAGGAGGCAGGAGTAAAAAATACTCCTAATCTCTGGGTAGAGGCTGAGCAAGACTGTAAGGGTGGTGGTAAGTTTTTTTTCTGGAATATACATTATAATGCATTAGTAAATTATTTACTCATTCTAAAGGTAAACGTTTATCCATTAAGAGTGACCTCTGGCAGAGGGCAATATCAGTGACTCAGTGTAGTACTACTTCATCTTCTGCTTGGAGAAGAAATGGCCTTCATTACCAGTTCTGTGAGAGGTGCCAAGAAAAACTAGGCACAGAGGTGATAAATTTGTCCTTCTAAAATATATACTTTTTTTTTCCCTTCGATTCTGTAGGATTTTTAGTGCACCTCAGACGACATCCTAAATGGATGATTAACTTCACAATGGCAGAACTCACAGTGGAGAATGGCAGCTGTATGGACTGGCAGAAGCGATGCCTTGTGTTGGAGTCCCAGCTCTTCAAATTCCGCTTGCAAGCAAGCAAGATCCGAGAGCTGTTAGCTGAGAAGGTGAGGCAGAGGTGACTTCTTCTACTTTGCAATGAGTTATGACACAAAAGCAAAAAACCTGTAAATGCCAAGCTATCCAATATATCTGTTACCTGCAGTGAGGATTTCTTCCTTGATTACAGTACATCTTTGCTCTCTGCTTATCAGTTGAGATGCAGAGATGTGCCTGCCATAGTGATGTAAAGTGGCATAATAAGAATTAGCCTTGTTTACTGCAAAATCACCAAGTATTGGACTCTAGTGGAAAACACTGTACCAGCAAGATTCTGAATATCTAAAGTGACTGAGACAACTGCAGAGCCAAGATGGATGTTCTGGATAAGAACAACAGGATCAGGACTTGGCTGGCAACAGAAAAGCTTGGAGGAGTGCAAATTATGATATATTTTAAAAGCCCAGACAGGGATATGTGTATTGCCATAGTGTTAGAATAACACTTCATATCCAGTCAAAACATTCTGGGGATAATGAAGAGTAAGGCCAGATATTTTGAGATTTAGATGTTAAAAACTTACATGGCATCTGTGGTTTTAGAGACATCTCCTACTAATCTTTTTCAAGTGCCCCTGGGTGAGTTTATTTGCATCCTAGAGGAGAGACCTGGTAAAGATCCGAGGATTTTATTGGAGTTTTGGGTTTTTTGCTTGTTTTTGTCATGGTGTGAATGTTTTGTGGTTTTTCTTACCTTAAATGGTGTTGCTTTTCCAGTAGAATTAAAGCTTTTTTTGCTAAATTTGTATAAAGTCCAAATTTGTAGCTTGCTGTGGGGCTCCTTCTTTTTTTCCAAATGTGGCTTACATTATCACAGTTCAGTCCAAGATTGCTCAGATATTCAATTACTATAGGAAAGTGAGAACAGTTTACTAATGAAGTTGAAATCTGTACAGCTGACTGCAGTTTACTATACCTGATGACAGACATGGTCTAAACTCACTTTTGCTCCGTTTTGTGTTATGAAACTTGTATGTGTATATTCTTGTTTGTTGGTTTTGGACGTAAAAACAGCCAGATGACAGCTACTTGAGAGTGGAGTAATTTTCATCCCTGCTTCCACTGTAATTACATTTTCACTATTGCCATATACTGCATGAGACATTTTTTCCACCCTTCATGTTTTAAGGAATTGTGCAATTCTAAGCAGCTTCTTCATCTCTTCAGATTAGCTTCTGAGATGGATCTTAGTGATTACTTACCCTGAAAAACATTGGAAGTGGTTGTAAAGTCCATTTAGATAAAGGCACATTAAAAAAATCATCTATAGATGTGGAACAGGTCTGGTAAAGACAACCAGTACCCATATGCAGTACTTGTAAGTTTGCTGCATTATGAGATCTGTGTCCTTGTGCTTTATTAATTTCGGCTTTGAGAAACTTCCTTACTACCCACACATGAGACAAGCCCACCTACCAGACTTTCTTATTGGAGAACAGACTTGCCAGATATCTTTTGACTATCTCTTTAGGGAAGTTTGTGGGTCGTGGCAGAGAATTAAATTTTCATCTTCTTCAGGGGCCTGGCTACCATTTATCCAGCCTTTTAGTCAAAGCAATGTTCCCTTTGCTAAGATTAAGGAGTAGCTTGGTTCAGTGATCAGGTTATTCTGTAACTACTTGTACAGTGCTGTTGTAGCTTTACTTGAAGGGTCAAAGAGCTAACAGGCTTGCAATTCCCAACTCTGAATGTCATGTGGGAAGGAGAGAGTCTCAGCAGGGACTGTGGGGCAGCTCTGGCAGGCTCTGTTGCTGCAGGTAGACTCAGACACACAGTGCTTATGTTGAACAGTCCTCTTGGGAAGTGTCCTGCACCTCAGTTTCCCAGCTGGTCTGTAATGACTTGCTCAGAGACCCTCCTTCCCTTCTTCTCAGTCACCACAGGACACCCCAGCAATCACAGCAACAGGCACTCCTGTCTGTCCTGCATCCTTCTCACCCTCAGGTGAGTAGTGATGCAGAACTGAAGGAGGTGCTTGGTTTACATCTAGTGGTGGCAGCTTCAGGGATTTTTGTCATGGATTTTGTAGCAACTGTGATTTTTAAGGTTTTTTCCTCATTATGAAAATGAAGAGATTCAGATTGGAGAGTCCTGCATTTCAAGAAAGGTGTTTTGGGGCAGTGAGGGGGGATGATCTTGGAAAAATGTGAAGTCTGCACAGTTTGAAGCTGTGTACCAACCTGTGGTAAACATTGTCTTGAGATTCTCCCAATATGGTTTGCAGTAACAGGAAAATTATTTTTTTAAAGTGGCTTTAGATGGTGAAAGTGTAGAACAATGTTAACGGGTGTGATACTTGCTCACCAGCTAGGTTGTCATAGGTATGAAGGTGACTGATTGAAGGGCTTGAAAACCTGATTCCCCACATCTTAAATTATTATTGATAACTAATTTTATGTTTTCAAGACAGATTTTACTATTTTAACTCGCAAAAAACCCAACCACTCATGCCTGGCATTGGTAGTACAATGTGCTCTAAAAGTTTAAATACTTGAGATTTTTAAAATCCGCTTAGATTGAGTAATCAAGATCGCTGTTCAGAACATGAGGAATTTAAAACCCAGCGGTTTAACTGCCAATGCCCTAGTTCACGTGATGTGAACTTCCACATTGATAGCCTGGTCTCAGCTATCAAACAGAGCTGCCCAAGCTGCAGAAAGCCTGGCTGGGGATTGGCACGGCAGAAGAGCCCTAGCCCCTGCTCTCCCAGACAAAGCTGTGCCATCCTGCTGGACCCCACAGGGCACGAGACCCCTGAGTCCTGCCTTGTGGACATAATCAGGGATTGCTTTGGAAACAGGCAGTTGTTCTCACCCTGTTTTTATTGTACACACACAAGGAGAAGGGATACTCCTCAGCTGGTGAGTGGCATAGCAGGCTGTTGCCTCGGCAGCAAGTTGACCTGGTTAGAAGTGAGCTCTGGAACAGAACAGCAGGAGAAAAATGCAGCTGAAAGGTGTAGAAACATTTTTCACTCAATTTTATGTAGCCTCTTCTGAGCCATCAGGAGAGGGAAAGCCTGTGTAAGTGGTTGATAGGAGGATCTTTTGCAATTTTTAGAAGGGCCATCTGGGTAACTTAAACTGCTTCTGTCTTGTTTCAATAAACGATGAACATTTGGAAAAAGGCTCTTTTGTGTCATGTAAGCATGGCTATTCAACTAGTCCTGTTTCTCCCATGCAAGCTGTCTGGGCTAGTGTTTGAAAGAGGAGTTCTGTGCCTTTGGCTTGGTTGCTAAGTGTTTTATGTGACCTGGGTCACATTGCTTAGTAGCATTTGTCAAATTATAAAGCATTTTGAATGAAAGGACCCATGTAAATACCAAGCATTATTATTAATTCATTGAGGGATTTGAAAGAGCCTTACAAGCATGTATATATTAAATCTGAATGTGTTCCAGTGAGAGTGCTGACACTGGAGATGAGTGAAATAATGATTTCATGTACATGAGGAACACAGCAGTTATTTAACAGTTCATAGTAGGACAACCCAACAATGTAGTACAGGGAGTTAAGAAAAGTACAAGTTCATTTAAGGCTACAGAGGGAATTAGGGTGACAAAAGTAATTGATTTGGCTGGAACTTAGCCAGGTCACCCTGCTTGTACAAGTTTCATGACTTTTTAGTGATCAGGAATGGTCCCAACATAGATTCTGTGTCCTGATCAAAATTCGTAACTGCTAGCAATGCAAAGCAGCTGCTGGGACAGCAAGGAGTTCTTCAGTCAGAGCAGTGCTGTCTTCTTAAAATAGCCTGAGTCTTTCATGGAGATTGCTAACCTTGTGGAGACTTGAATTATTAGTTTAAGAGGACAGCTTGGTAAAAAGGCCCAGAATTTCATCTGTCCTGTAAATGTAGAACCTGTCAATTGATCATAAAACTGGGAGAGACCATTGATTCTGAATCTACTGTCTTAAACACTCCTTGTTTCACGAAGCATAATATGTCTCCTCAATAGTTATGTTTAGCATCTCTCTTTTGCCAATATGTTTTGCTGCTACCTGTCTGTGGTGATGACTGTCCAGAGACTAATAGATAAATGCATGAGTACATCACTGTTCTGAAGGGACACATACTCATGTAACACAGACCACTGCTATTCCTGTTAGATTGCCTTGAGCTCAGTCTTAAAGAAGACTCTTTGGTCAGAGCAGCTTTGTATGGCTGCAGTCCTCTGTGGCTTCTCTGTTCCTCTGCCAAAGAAGCATCCTTGATTTGGATATTAAGTTACAGAGACTGTTGTATTTCATTGTTCCACTGAGAAAGCAAACATGAGAGGTATCATTTGAAATGTAGCAGGTTTTGATCTTCATGGTTTTAATTTATATCATTGCTTTTTTAGTTATGTGACTACTGAGGTGTCTACATGTCTACGTACTGAGGTGTGTACATGCCTTTCGATATGTTTGCTGCTGGGGTCAGTCTGCTCTTGTATCAGTGAGCATGTATGGAAGGAGGACTTGTCTTGTTGCCATATGAAGGAAGGCAAATGGAAACTGGAATGCTGTCACATCTATTCTGAGTGATCGACCCAAGAGGAATAAGTCCCATTTTCAGATATATTGCTTTGGTCCTGTTAGTGACCAACCTGAATACTTGGCTCCAGTGCTTTATCAAAAATGCATTAGAAAGAAAAGGAATTCAGTTCCCTTTATAGTTTTTCTTCTTTAAGCATGATACTTTCAATCTTCTGAAGATTCTCCTATGTCATTCTCTCCACAGTAAAACAAAAGTAAGTGCTGCAAACTCCACGAAGCATTCCTCAAATTTTGCAACTTGCTGGATAAAACTTAGTGTCACTGACTTCGTATTACTGGGCTTAAATCTGAGACCCATCGAAGCAGGCCAGGTGAAGATGATCTTGGCAAACATCAAATGAGATACTGGGTTGCTATTTAAAGAAAAATTTAAAACAAAAACAAACAATTAAACAAAATCCAAATCACCCACCAAAAAAAGGGCTCCAGTGGTAAATTATTAGAAGAACCCCAGGTACATTTGAATTTTATGAGATTGAGGTGACTTATAAACATTTAGGGTAAACTTCAATTCAGTGTCCTTTGACTTCAATAGCAGTAATGTCCAGATGTTGAATCACAATTGTCAGTTTGCAAAGCTCTTTAAAATGAAAAGAAGCATAGGAAAATTAAGATCATTGTTAATCTTATCAGTTACGAGCCTATGATGCTTTGGAAGCCAAAGCAAAGTATTCAGTGGTTATATTGTGGCATCGTAGAGAACCTGCTGTGAGCTTTCCAAGATATATTCCTTTTTATTTACCATTGTGAATGAATCCTAGCTGAAATAAGATCAGAGAAGAATGGTGCACTGTAGACAGGCTCCTTGCAAGGACAGCCCATGGTGTGTAAATTGTGGAGATGAGGTCAAGACTTTGGCTCTGTTCCTTTGACCCATGTAATGAATGATGAAGCTCACTAATGAGAAAATGGTTCCGGTGTATTCAAAGTAGGGCAGAAGACTGGAAAAGGTCAAAGACTTTTTTTTTTCCTGGTGAAAGCTGTCCAGTTAACTCAAAATATGCCAAAGGATCTGTAGGCTTGCACAAGTCCTGAGTAAAATGTGAATTTCCGGGTGATGTTAATTTATTTTCTTTCTTTTCCCCTCATCTTTCTTTTCTGTCTCTGAAGATGCAGGAATTGGAACAGAGAGTGGTAGAAGCAGAGCAAAGAGCTGAGGATGCAGAGAAACAGGTAAGAGATACTTTGATGGTGGCTCTGGTACAAGTCCAGCAGTTAACTCACTCTAAATTCCTTCCAGTCTAGCATACAGACAGAAATCTGCAGTGCTGTGCCCTGCTAGGGAAACATTGATTTACAGTGGTGAATGGATTTTCTGGTCTACTTCCCAGTCTGTGAGCCTTAGCTCTGAGCAGGTGCCTGAATATGTTGAACCCTAAGGGGAAACAAGCACCTTACACCTTTTGGTCAGCTTCACAGCCTTTTACCCCTTCATCCATAATAGGCATGCTTGGTTGTGGAAAAGGAAGGGGGTGTTGGATGGCAAAGATAAAGTTGCTTGGCAGGTCCTCAGGAAACAAATACTTAAGAGTACTGGTGAGGACTTGTCTACAAGTAGAGAAGGTTCCGTGAAAGGAGTAGGTTTTGCAGACACACCCTTATCTCTTGTTTGGGACTTTTTAATAATTACTGCTCTGGCTCAGGAGCCCATGGAGAAAAACAGTAAGAGCTGGGTTCATTGTCTGTTGCTGTAATCATCTAAAAATTGGGTATATTGTCTAAACTAGTTCTATGCTTCTTGAATAATGGAGACAGGGAGAAAAGCAGACTTCAGCTGGTGAACAGGCTCTAGAGAATAATGGAACTTTGGGAAGCAGACATTCTGCACTCTAAAGAGTATTATGGAAACAAAAGAGCCGAGATGGGCCAGGTGGTCTGAGCTCTTGGATCACTGCAGATCACTGCTAAAGGGGAGGCTTGAAGTGAATCAGCTCCCTCCATCTGGACAAGAGCTGCAGGTCTGAGTGCTAATCAGGGATTGAGGGGCAGAAATAAAAGCCACACAGCCAAGAATGACTGTCAAAGATGATTTCAGAAGTGAAGGACTAAATAGGCAGTGTTATAAGCACTGGGAGACATATCACCTGGGAATCAAGAACTTGGAGTACCTGGAAAGGTATTCTGTCTGCAGAACATATTTTTCCACACCAGTTTGATATTGACATCAAAATTTTTTACTGACCAGCTTAATTCTAGGAAAAATGCTGTGTCTTGACACTGTGCTGTTGCTTCTATGCAACTGCCAGTGAAGAGCAAGAGTTGTTCTCAAGAGTGGTATCAGTAAGTCCACACCCAACCAAGACAGGCAAAGGTGACACAATACAGGCAAAAGTGACAGCTGTGACAGCACTTACAGGAAATACAGTTATTTCCACTGATTAGTGAAGGTTTCATACTTGCAGGCACCTCAATGGAAGGAGCAGAGTGCCCAGGATATGATAAAATGCAATGACAGCAAGGGACAGGATGGAGAACAAGTCAAATCCAGGTCCAAGAATGGGCAAGAAAGGGAGAACTTGGCTGGGAAGGTGTAACAGAAATGAGGGTCGCCTTCACTCACCTCCCACCAGCAGAAATGAGGGTTGCCTTCATTCACCTGCCACCAGCAGTTCTGTAGCCATATGTTGGCAGGTCCTAAAGACTAGCAACCCTCAATGTTTGTCTTTCCAGCAGCCTTATCCACATCCAGAGATAAGTATTCCTAGAGAAATGCTACATTGCTGCCTGACAGCCTGAAGAAGTGACAGCCTAAGAGTAGGACCATTGCCTTCCACTAATGAGTACATTCACCATGAATGAGAGGCAGCCAACAAATGAGAGGGCTCCACATCAAGTGCAAAATCCCTTGTTATCTTTCTCTCCAGGAGTCTGGGGGGTTGGATTTGTTAATTCAATGGACTCCCTGTAGCTGCCAACCTCAATTAAGGAAATCACATGTTTGCAGTCCCCTCGCTGAGCCTCTAGTACAGAGTCAGCATTTGGGCATCAGACAGGAAGGAGGGGCCATTTCTTTTTACTATAATCACCCTAAACTCTAATGAAAGCACATCCGACTCAGCAGGCTTAGCTTTCTGGCTCGGATGTTGGGTGCTTACCTTTCTGATTCAGTATGAGGAAGAGGCAGTTTGCTTCTCTGCCTAATACAGGCAGACAGGAGGACAAAACACAGCTTCTGCAAGTATGAAGTGTAGGCTGCTCAACAGAGTGTGACTAACCCTCTTGCACAGACTCAGTGAAGTGCTCAGATTGCTGCCTGTGTTCTATCTTTCTGGTTCGAAGTGCATGCTAAATTTATGGTATTTGGAGTTGGTTTCTTTGCAGATTTAGCTTCTTTGAGATGTGTTGGAACCAGAGATTTTCCCATCATCGAATGCTGCAATTAGTACATTTGAGTTAAATTGAAGGGATTCCATTCATCTTTAGAAATGAAGTCATATAATCCATTGTAATAGAATGAGGTCATGGTAAAATGGAATGGCATTACTGAGAGACAAAGGATTTGAAGAAAGCAAAGAGATTTAAAAAATTTGCTAAAAACCTGAAATGCTTCAGTAGCCACTGGATTTTAGTGGATTGAAGCTTTGTCTGTAGTGAAGGAACACTGCAGTGATCTTTCTCTTGCTGAGATGAAGAAGTCTTGGCAGAAAGTCAAACACGGGCAAATCTTTTGAAATATCTAACATTGTAACTCCTCAGCAGATCTGGAGAAAAGACTGTCTTAAGCTGGGGATAGGAGGACAAAGGACCTCCACAGTACATTTTCCTATAGAAATTTTAATCTGAAGCAAATGGCCAGGGGTTTGTGGTACATACCTTGGTAGTGAATGAGGTAAAAACCTGGCTATGATACTGCAAAGGAGAAAGGTGGGATGTACCATGTCTGCATGTGTATGGAGACTATGGTGCCTGTATGGCCTCATTGATTAATAATTTGATTGTAATATCTCACAATCCATGATGTGTTTATCTGTTCATGGTTCAGTTTGCATGTTACTGCTTCAGCATTACAAATGAATGGACAACGTTCCTTTCACAAATGTGGATATAAACTAAGTGTGACCTGAACGGTGTTGTGGTTTTTGATGTTTTATTTTTCCTTTCCTGACTTAAAAAATAAGAAACCCACAAATATTCTCATTTGTTTTCATTCTCTTACCAATACACAAACAGCTCCTTGATTTGCATTGGTTTGTTTTGGTGGTTTGTTTTGGGTTTATTCAATTTCCTTCTGATTACTATTACAGGTCAGAGTTATGGAAGAGAAGATAAAACTAGCCAGCATGAAGACTGGTGAGTCTGACAGCACCCTGCACAGGAAATACCAGGAGCTGATGTGCACAATACAGGGAAAGGAGGATCTGATCAACAAATTGGAGACACAGCTAGCAAAACAGGTAGGGATATTTTCTACAGGGAGGCCTGTAGGTTTCATGCGTTAGAGGGATTCTGTAATGTATATTTCAAAGATACAGATTGTGTCTCATTACAAGTTAATCTCTCAGTTGCCTCCAGATCAGCTGTAAGATTATGCCCAGCCCAGTTCAAGATCCTCTCTTTCCTTTTCAGACAAAACATCCACTCAGCTTCAACAGCCCATGTCTCTTCATTACTGGAGATCAGTCAATGTGCCTAAAGGGCTTCCTTATGTTAGTGCTGAGACCCTACGTTGGAATGCTACTGTCTGGTCACAGTGTTTCTCTGGCTTTTTGGCATAAAGATTGCTTTGCAAAACCATTGTGTAACCCATCTCTGACTCTGTTCATGCTGCTTCTTGGGGAGGGTCTTTTCCCAGTCTCAGGCAGTCCTTTAGCATAGTTCATCTCTTGTCAGATGTCATTATAAAGGAGCAGCTGTTTCTCAGTGTGGATAGTTCTTAGACTCTTCCTTTCTCACTTTGTGGAAATACACAGGGTTTGTATTTCAGTTCTAGTAAAGGCTTTGCCCTGTAGTTCTTATAACATGAGGAACAAGGTATTATTATTATGTGTTGCTAAGTAAATAATTTAAATAGAAGTAGAATTTTACAAAAAAAAAAAAAAATACTTGGCCATTTGAGTTACCTTGAACTAAATGCCACCTATTTCAAGGACTGCTAGTAGAAGTCTTGTTCTAGCAGCAAGAGGCAAAATGAGTTTCTAGAAATGAAAGCCAAACCTTGGCAGTTCCAGACAAGAAATACTCATTATCAGACTCACTGGTTTAGCTTCAGAATGGGATGAGATGGTGGCAGGGCCAGAAGGTTACTAAGGGTCCCTGTAAGGCATGCTGTTTGTTTTCACTGGGATGGGAAGAGCCATGGAGTTCAGAGCATCACTGAGAGAATACTGAGGTCATGTCTGGACCACACAATAGTGTGGGACACAAAGAATCTCTAATTGCTTTTGGATCTTAAAGCACAATAACTGCATCTATGGCTGCTGTGTCTGAGTGAATTGGTTCTGCTTAGAGGCAGGGCTTACTAAGCGTGATGGCAATGCAGTCATCGTGTCACTATTCTACTTTGGAACCCTAAATAAAATCTTGGCATTGCACTTCATGTAGTGTAAAATAATCTGAATCTTTTACCTCTTGGACCTTGTTCCAAGACAAGTCCAGGTCATTGGGGATTCAGCGCCAGTTCTCACGTGATGGATATTCAGAGATGGTAAATCTACTGTATGTGCCAGATCATTTCAGATCTATAGGCACATCTAGTATTCTAACTCCTGCAGAGGTTGAGGCCTGATGATTAGGAACACACATAGTCATATAAAAGGAAATAAAAAATCAAAATAAATTTTCTTCTTGAAGCATCTGATTTGGTTGCTTTTATTTCATTGTGCTCAACTACAAATTAGGCTGCCTATAGTGTTGCTAGGGCCTATTTTAAATCAGCAAGCAAACTTGAATAAGAGCCTTTAAATGTGCAGTTGTAGTGATAAATAGCGTGTGGTGATTAAAAGTGATGCGAAAATGTGGGGAATTTTGTGTGGTCCATTTATCAGTGTGAAAAATATAAAGTGGGGGGAAGTGCTGACAGATCTTGTAATTACTGGTATTTATTTACTTCAGAAAAAACAATATAACAGGGAAACCACCAACTGCTACCAGAAGGCATGATCTTCGCCCCTTAATTGGAGAAACCAGGGCTGATGTGCCATGCAGCATATTTTCCTCCTCTTTCCCTCGCTCTGTTGCTCCCAGAACTGATTTCTTCTTGCAGTTGTTGAAATCATTATGCAGATAGGAGAGTTTTCAGTGATGTTGCTTCTGATGAAGCCACACAGAAGATAAAACAGAAAGCTTCGGGTGATCATAGTGTTAATTCAGCATCTTTCAAAGGAAATTTCAAGAAAAGTTAAAAACACAGCTGAGAAAACACAGCTGCAAAAATGATGTACAATGTCACCCAAGCAGATACTTGGGGGAACAATGGTCATTGTGCAAATCAGCAGTATTGCCATAACACCTCTGTGTGCACTAGAACCTGTTCTAATGGATGTGTAAACATACAACCACTTATAGCATCTGAAATCCTCTTAGCAGATCTTGGTGTTTTTCAAGGTCAGGTTGTGGAGCTTTTTCTTTTAATTTACTTTCTCAATGAGAATATTGTGTGTGTGTGTGTGTTAAATATGTTGTTGTTATTTGCATCTTGGGCACCTTGAAAGATTCTGCTCTAGACTTGTGCTTACAGCAACTGAATCCCTTTTGCTTGGAATGATTGATGTTTTATGAATCAATTACAGGCACCACTTAATTCTTATTACCTTTGGCCAATAATGTGTGTGTAGGCTGGGGGAACACTTCAAATGCTCAACAGCAAACAGCAACATTGCAAACCCATCTGAAACAGAAAAAGTTGCAGACCCTACTCAAACTGTGGTAGGTGGCCAGTTGTTATCTGACCTGGATTTTGCTGTTCCCCAACAAACTTTCGAAACAAGCCCCTGAATTTAACTCTGAGGACCATGTAAGACAACTTAGAGCTTGATTTTTTTCAGAGGCCAGCTGAACAATTGTATCCAAGTAGCAGTCTTAAATCTTGTATCTGGAGTGGGAGCTTCTGTGTTTCAGTCACTCCTGACGCAATAACTCACAACAGTTAGTTGTACTCTCCTAATGCATCTAATGCTGGGTTTGGTTTTTTGGCACAGAAACAGCTGAGGACTGAGGAAGCCAAAATTGTTCAAGAGAAAGCTGCCAAGATCAAAGAGTGGGTAACATTTAAACTCAGGGAGGTAAGTCTCTGGCTTTCTGCCAGGTTTCAAGGCATGTAAGTGCAGTGGCTGCACATCCAGGGGGTTCCTATGTAGAACAACAGTTTGGGGACAGTCAGTCTGCCACAGGGACACTCTGCTTGTTTGGCCCTGCACATACTCAGTTGTAGGGCTGGAGTTATCACTCTTACCAAAAGCTATTTACTTTATTGGGAAAACTATAAATGACTGTGAAGTCACCAGTGCCCAAAAGCAGCTTCTGAAGATTGACTAGTCACAAGTGGCTTTCACCTAGCTTTCTTTTACCTCTCCTCCTTTTCTCTGGATGCAGTTTCTTTCTGTTCCTTTCTGACAAAGCACCTGTTACACAAATGTGTCCTTTGCTCTTCCATAATTTACCATCTCTCACTAATGCTGTTTGCCTACTGCTTGGTATTTTTCGTCTCTGACCTCTCTATTCTATTCATCCTGTGGATTTATGCCTCTATCTGGGTCTACCCTGTAGAAAAACAAAGAGGGCCAGCATGCAGTTTTAAAGATGGAGTAGTAGTTTTCAGCTGGGAGTGGACTGTCTGGTCTTTTATTCCAAGTCAAAAATACATATTTCCAAGTTTATGACATTCCTTCAAGAGGGAAGTCTGTCTGGGTGTACCACTGCTGTATTTAAAAATGGATGCTGAGATTCTTCAAGTAAAGGCATAAGGCAAATTTACAAAGAATCACTCATGCCCTAATTGGAAATGTAAATGCACCCTTAATGTTGGTTTGCTTTTTGCTTTTTCCTTTGGTCCTCTGGATCCATGGGATCTTCTTTTACTACATACAGGGTGAGATGGAAAAATGTTCCTTCTAGGTAATGTTTTTATGATTCTCTCTTTCATGAGAGTTATTTCTGCAACTGGCGTAAATGATAAGCCATAGCAGGGAAGTAAATTTAAAAACATATTTGAGAAATGCCAATAGTTCATACAGAGGCTGACTGAGAAAGCACAGCAAAATATTTTAAGTGGGGTCGTCTAGTGATGCTGCTGATTTTGAAGGTGACTGGTAGACTCATCCATCTTTTTTTTTTCTTGTTAAGAAACTTGAAAGTAATAAAGATGAAGGCATGTTCTGTGTAGTGGATCACATGTGCTCACAATTTCGCGTTATTTTTCAGTTGTTATTATTCTTGTTTCATAGCTTGAGCTAGAAAATTACCACCTGAAAAACTGTAATCAGAGACTGATGGAGCAAATTGAAGCTCTTCGGGATACATTGCAAGGTAAATGTGTTCAGCTGGCACTGCAGCCTAATAACCACCACAAGAGTGGAAGCTGGCATTCCTGGGTTGTATTCTTAACTTTGTCAGAAATTAAAACTTGTGACAGCAGGCAGTAGAGTTGCTCTATTCCTTAGCCAGCTCCATTTTTAAGATGGGAATAATGTGTTTACCTGCCTTAACTCTTAATTGTTTTCCCACCAACAACTGAGTATAGACTTTTTTTTTTTTTAGACTCTGCATTTGCCATTAAAATAAGCTACTGAGCTGCTGAGTTAGAAGCATTCATTGAAATACATAGTAGAACTCTCCATTCACTTCAGGGCTACAGGGGAGAAGTCCCTGATTATTTCAGTGTACCTCTACATGTGAAGCATTCTCATCCCCACAGAACCTCTGCTGGCATGTGAGCTGAGTAACTGAATGAGCCAAGGCAGCAGCTCTTTGGGCTGCCTTTAGGAGCTGGGTTCCTCTGTGCTATGGGTTGGAGAAAGCTGCTTATGGTGTTTGGGGTTTTTGCAGTTCTTTGGTGGCTGGATGGAAAACTTTGGTCTCCAGGCTTGAATTCAGCACCTTTTGTTGTAATGTAGTTTGGAAAAGAAATTCTCTCTTAACTTTTTTTTTTAATTATTTTTATTTTTTAATGAGCTTGGTTTGGTCACAGTAAGATGAGCTAGTTTCCAGAACTTCACTGGGCACGCGGGCAGGGGACATTTCTTTCCTGCAGAAGTCTTTCTGGCATTCCTATTACTCCACAGCAAGGGTATAGGACAAAATTCCTTCTAAATCCCACCACATTTCTAGTGACATGCTTTATGACTAGGTTTTTCTCATCCCCTCTGGCTCTGACTGTTCACAAAAAGAGAATGCCTGGTAAGCTGCGTTAATAATCTGGTATTAAGTGTTCCCTGGATCCCAGCTCTCTGGGCAGTAAACAGCACTGCCCTCTCCTCTTATCTCTCACTAGTCCCCCTATGCCAGGCTGAAGTCAGAGGCCTCTGCAGAGAGACAACTCTCTTCTTGCTTGCTATGCTAATAGTAACAGCTGCTTCTTAGTCTTCTGTCACATCTAGGAAGCTGCAAAAATGCCAGTAATATTTAAAATGAATGGCTTCTTTTCAGTCTACACTAATGATTTACCTTCGGGTCAGGGGAAAATATGTGCCAGGATTTGTGTGTGCCATTGTTTTGTGTTAGCTTTGCTAACCTTCAGTTCTTTGTGAATCAAGTGCCAAGGTCATGCTCTCATGATTGTCTTTTTCTCAGCTGTTTCCAAGAGCAGGTTTCATCCTCTCCACTGTCTACAGTAATTTATTCTGCTGTTTGCTCTTCCCTCTGCAACTTTGTGTCTTCAGTTTGTTTCTATTTCCTTGTAAATTCCACAGGTAGTTAAGCAATACACATAGAGTTTGATGTTCAGGCAGCATTTTCAGCAATAGCTGTGCAGAGTCATGCTCCCCCCATATTTTGCAATTTCCAAAGCATCTAATGATTTGGTTCTTTTTCAGTCAGGCTGAAATAAATACAAATGCCAAGGTCAATCAAACATCCTGTGCCATTCCAAGGTTTACCCCCACTTTCTCATATTCTAAAGCTGCTATTTGGTGGAAATTGTAGAACTGAGGTAATCTTTAATAATTATGGAGAGGAAGAAAGTATAGTAATTATGAAGTCTAGGTACTAAGTAGACAAAGGACAATAGAGGCAATCTAGGATCTATCTTTTATGTCATCCTCTAACACAGCAGCTGAAAGGGCAGAGAAAGAACTAAAAAAGGGAAGATTTTACAGGAAAACCATGTAAATAGCTATTATAAAACTTTGTGACATAAAGCACTCTGTGGATCATATAGGACAAAAGGATAACAAAAAGCTCTAGAGAAATTCTTGAAAAGTGAGTAAACTCCCCAATTGCTGTGATGTTTAAGAAGGTCTCTGTACCTTTGCTGGAAGCCCCCTGGGAATGGATGGAATCACACCAGATTATTTGATGAGTTAAATCACTGTAGGTCCACTAAAGCCAAAAGCCACACTGAGCAGTGTTCTGGCCACTTTGATATATTTGACAAAATGTTGTGTGGATAGGTGCACTTCCTTCTCATGTTTTAAGAGAGGAGGCATAATTATATAGGTAAGAATAAAAACTCCTATATTGCATTAGACTGAGAGCTTGTCTAGGCCAGTATCCCATCTCCTGGTTGGCTGTTCACATTCCAGAAAGGACTATGCAAAATAATGCAAGTAAAGCTGTCCTTCTCTCCATGTACACTTCCAGCTTCTGCTCTCAGTAGGAAGTTCCTAGGCCAGAACTCCTGTACTACTGATACATTACTTTTTCTGGCCTGTCTGCATTCTGTTTGCTTTTTTGTCTGGGAAAAAAAAAAAACCTTTGTTCTGTAAATTTTAAGAGTGCTGCCTAATTTCATTAGGAACCCCTTAATTTCATTTTTGTCAGAAACAGTGATTAATCATTTCCTATTCATCTCTTCTGTGCTATTTCCAATTACAAATGTATAGTACTTCAGTCATAACTGTGCCCAGCCATCTCCTTTCCATTCTGTATAGTCCTAAACAGGCCAGGGTGCTGTTGAAGTACAACTGAATGTACACTGGGAAGCAACACTGAAGACATCAGTGTTTGAATGCCTTAACCATCTGTTCTCCTTCCTTGTAGATATGACCAGCATTCCTCCCTTTGAATCTCCTTGGAGCTGTGATTCCCTGAAGCCCCAAGCATCGCAGGCCTCTTTTGCTGAGAAGATAGACCAGAAATCTGTGCTCCTTGCACCTGGTTTCAGAGAGATGTGTCATACAGGACCTTCCAAACATGTCCTCTCTTCAGCAAACATAGTCCTTGCCAATGACACCTTTACTGAGAATGGAGAGGATAAATCTCTGCTTTCCCAGAGCATGCTGAAGCTCATGTCTGACCCATCAAGCTGGAATCTCTCCACAGAGAAAAATGTATTTCCAACCATAACTTCTGAACATGATTTAGGGTGCTCTGGTCCCATTTCACTGGACCCTCCAGCTGAGACCACAAGAATTCTTGAGGCTTTGACTTTCCAATCATCTTTGGAAGGAAACTGTAGTACTGTGAGCACCTTGCAACAAGTGGGTTTGGATGGCGCCCGCTTCTCTGATGATCTGAGTGCCAGATTCCACTCCCACCGGCTGGACTCATCTTCCTCAGGAGAAATAATGAGCATGCTTGAGGGCCATCTCCAAACTGCTGAGACACCTCTGGTTGTGTCAACATCAGCTGTTACAGCACATTCCTTCTATCCAGGGAGGGAGTGCAGCCTTGGGAGTAGTATGACCTTCCCAAAAATACGAACGCCCAATACACCAAGAGACAGTATCCAACTAGCCAAGAGACATCACAGCCAGCCACAGTCAGGGATTAATGCTTTCCATCGTATAATGCACTTAGAGAGTAGCACTTTCCAGCCCATAACAGACCTTCCAGTCGGCTGTGGGCACGTGGAGGAGACAGACATTGATGATGATGGAGTAATGGAGAAGATGGAGACAGAATGTGGCCTGCTGAGGGGAGAAGCTGGAACGTGTGAGGGAATGTACCACTTACCTGCAGAGCAAAGAGAAGCTGTGAGCTCTGAGGCTGGCACACTTGACCCGGGATGTAAACCTCCCACACCACCGCTGCACCGATTCCCATCGTGGGTAAGAAATGCAAGGACAACAGTATGAGAAGTGCTGCTTATCTTTGTGCCCAGTAGTTAGGCTAAAGCTCTTGGTCTCTGAATTGCTACCTGTGGGCATTACAGGTTACGTTCCTGAAACACCAAGTTGGACAGTTTGACATCATAGGGCATGCTGGTTCTGTTGACAATTTTAATTCTTTATAAGGGGAAAAGAATCCATTGAAAAAAAAAAAAAAACAGTCATAGGAATAAAAATGGAAATCAAAAGGTACTGCATTGTGGTTTATCTTTATATGGGTCATCAAAAGTTAATCCTTAGCTCTGTTGTCATGTGTTTAAGATAGAAAAATGAATCGTAAATGCAGTGGACCAGACCAGAGAGCTGCAGAGTGAGAAAAAGCTGTGGATACTAGAATAGATACATGGATTAGATCTCAGCATTCTTACCTCATGGTATGCTCCTGCTATTAGGAAAATTTTGTGAAAACCTTTGGTAAAGTGAATATACTGTTGTTTTTTCTTACAGTTACTTGTGAGGTCAGATAACTGAATTGGTTTTTAGTCCTAGAATTGTTTAGGATGGAAAAAACAGCCTTCTCCTCATCCACTGAGCAGGTCACTTGTCATAGAAGGAGATCAGGTTGGTCAAGCAGGGCCTGCCTTTCAACAAACCCATGCTGTGTGGGCCTGGTCCCCTGGTTGTCCTGCACGTCTTGTGTGATGGCACTCAGGGTGGTCTGCTCCATGACCTTTCCCAGCACCAAGGTCAGGATGACAGACCTGCAGCTCCCCAGATCCTCCTCTGGCCCTTGTAGATGGTGCCACATTTGCCAGGTTCCTGTCACCTGGGACCTCCCCGGGTGACCAGGGCTGCAGTGACTGATGGGCAGTGGCTCAGTGAGCTCTTCTGACAGCTGCCTCAGTACCCTTGGGTGGATCCCACCTGGCCCCGCAGACCTGTGGGTGTCTAGGTGGCAAAGCAGGTCACTGGGCATTTCCCCTTGGGTCATGGGGGCTTCATTCTGCCCATCCATGTCTTCCAGATTGGGGGTTTGAGTATCTGGAGAACAACTGGTTTTACCATCAAAGACTGAGGAAGGCATTGAGTACCTCTGCCTTTTCCTCGTCCTTTGTCATTGTTTCCCATTCATATCCAATAAAGGATTCATATCCAATTGGATATGAATGTTTCCCATTCATATCCAATAAAAACATGATTTTTGTTTCATGTATCCTCTATTTGTTTCTTAATATTCTCTCTATTTATTTCTTTTTTTCTCATGTAATTATAGAAGTCTTTTATTGTCTTTTACTGCAGTAGTCAGGTGAAGGTCTAGTTGGGCTTTGGTCCTCCTAATTTTTTCCCTGCATAACTTCATGGTGTGTTTTTTAGCCCTCCTGAGTCACCTGTCTCGTCTTCCAAAGGTCACAAACTTTGAGTTCAGCCAAAGCTCTGTGTTTAGATAGGCTGGTCCTTCTCACTGTCTCATCTTTCAACACATGGGAATTCCTTAAAGATTCCTTCTTGAAGAATGTTCAGTCTTGCTGGATTTTTTGTCCATCAGGACTGACTCCCAAGGGACTCCATCAACCATGTTCCTAAAGATGCCAAACTGACAAACCTGGTGGAAATCAGTGTAGTATCAAAAGGACTAATCTGTTGTCATTTGCTTTTTTTAAAGGCATGGGCACACAAGCGATTTATTGAAACTTCAAAGTCAAGCACTCATTGTTAAATTCTTATGTCTTATAAATTTTTTGGTGTACTTGACTTTGCAGTCTTAGGTACTTCCATGTATATGATTATGTGTGTTATTTCATAGTGAATTTTGGTTGTATGCTTTAAGGAGCACCGAGAGGTTTCCTAGCTTTGGGGTTTATCAGTTTCACACTGGTTGATGTCTTAGTCATAACTCTGCATCTAGATACAGAGTTGGGTTCCCCCTCTGGAATTTTTATCAGTTCCTGAAGCACTTGGAGATCCTTTGAACTGAAAGCTCTGTATGTTGTTGTAACTGAGACACAGGTTTATTGAGATCATTCCAGGCATTTCTTTCATTCCCTTATTACAGAATGGGCATCCTTTGTAGCTGATGACTCAATGAATTGTTCTGGTATAGGGCTGTTCTTCATTAATTTTAATGCATTGTTTATATTATGGAAAAAAAAACCCCATCTCTTTCCAAGCTGTGATACAGTAATATATTGATAACTGTGTGTAGGTGTTCCAGTGTGTGGATGTCACCTCTGTAGCTGGGAATTTGCACACAGTAACACACTTCTATTAATGGTCATTCACACAACATATGGTGGAATTCAGCTATCTTTCTTAGAGAGCTCCCTCCTTACTGCTCAGAGGTGTGACTGTGGTGTGATTCTGTGTCATGGGCATTTCTGTCTGTAAGAATTACATTTTTGCCTGATCATTGTTGTTCCTGGTGTTATTGTTCCAGGAGAGTCGAATCTATGCTGTGGCCAAGTCTGGCATGAGGCTGTCTGAAGTGGCCATGGTGAATGAGTCTTCCAGCTGCTGTAAGTTCTACACTAGATCCATCCTTAGAGGGAGTTTATGGTGACAGTGTGGGACCTGAGCTTCTGGCTGTTCACATTTCTTCATTTCCTTGCCTGTTTTCAAAGTAAATTTGACCTCATAGGTAGGCTCCATAAAGGGAGGGAGGAGGATATATCTTATTTTGGGGATGGTTGGTGTTGGGCTGTTTGTGCCTCTACATTCAGGGACATCTTCAGGGATTCCATTGTCTCCTCCATCAGTTTTGCAGCCAGTCTTCTGCCTCTGTATGTCTGTGGCCTGTTTTTAGTCTTCTGATTTACCACCACCTTTGCCTTTTAGGGCTTTTTTCTGTTTGTACAGGGTACACCAGATTGCAATGTACCATGGGGAGCACAGGGTGGGTAAGGTGTCTTACAGGCTAAATGGAGGGAACATTGCAGCTGTCTCTGGGAATTGTATGGAATTAATAACACATCTCCTGGCCTTTCTGAAGCCAGACTGTCCAGGATGGCAGTTCTCTGTGTGCTTCTCCATTAAAACCACCTCTTTTTCACCAGTTTGTATTATTTGCTCTCTTGCTTTCTCTCTGAATTTCCCCAGTTTCCAATTTCTCGTGTTCAACTTCTGGGCCATTTACCCATCTCATCTACAGAAATGTCACAGTGCCAGTCTACACTACACTGAAAGGGGTAAGGAGTTACTTACTTTTCCTATTGTGGAACTATGGTCCAGGGCTGCTAGTAATTTGAGACAAAACAGGATGGAATTGTGCAGTGAAGGAACAAAAATTAGAGAATGTCAGGAAGTACTGAACATCAAAAGAATATGGAAGAGTAGCAAATGTTAAATATATTTAAGAACACAGAACATTGCAACAAGTTTTGGTCCAGGAAGTTGCAATGTGCACTAAGAAACCTAGAGGTGACAGTAGGTGTAGCCTAAGGAATGAAATGGAACACAAGGCTGGTGGAAAAGTAGGAGGGTGTAACCAGAGGAGACCCAAACAGATCAGATTAGGGAGTCCACTTGGAAGTTTTCAGACTAGAAGGGGAGGAACTGAGGAACCCTGGGGCAGAAGTGGGCAAGGCAGTGTGGAAATGAAGGGTGTGGGTTGCTCTGTCTCCTGACTGGGGAAGGATTGTCCTGGGGAAACTCTTCTCTCACACACTAACCATACAGGCCTGTTTTCCAGAAAGCCACACAGATCAGCAATGTGCCTTTCTTGGATGAGTCTTCAGGCTCTGATGATGACTGTGGCTCCCATGTCAGCTTCAGGACTTCTACTGCTGGATCTGAGACCAGGAAAGCTAGCATGCCAGGCAGCCCTCGTGCTGTGAAAAGAGGTAAAGTGGGAGCTGTTGCTACTGAGCAGGATTAACTCTCATCAGAGCCAAGATGCCCTGAACAGCACCACCAGTGACATGCAAATGCTCAGCCAGAGTGATGCTAAAAGGAATTCTCCCAGAATGTGTGCAGACATCAACAGTAGCAACAGTAGAAACCTGTCCTTGTAGATGGTTTTTACTGCTGATAGTTTTTCATTCAGGCAATTGCTAAACTAAGGTTGTGTGAAGGATTGCCTTCCCAAATTCATCACATATCAAGTTATTCATACCTCTGCTATGACTTCTCCTCAGAAGTAAGCTAGTACTGATACAATACAGAAAATGCTTTTTTGTCTTGGTCATTGACTGGTAATTTCTTGACCAGTAAGTACATCTCACCTATCTTTGAGAGACATCAGGTACTTTGAGTCCTGATTAGGACTATTTTTCTTGCCTGCTGGGAGGGCTAAACTGGTTGTTGAATGGAATTTTTGTAATCAAGGAGACAACATGAAATACAACTCTATTTTAGAGACAACCAAATTTTGTTGGTTGTCTCTGAAATAGTCATATTTCATGTAGTCTTAACTTCTGTTGGTGCATTGGCAGATGTGCTTGTGCATTGCCATGTACCTGCAGTAAAGATTCACAGAAAGCAAAGCCCCATTGCTAGTGAAGAAGCCTTTTCCTTAGCTGAAATCAGAGGGGCTTGAGACTTTACAATGGATGTTCCCAAGTGAAAACAAGCTGTCTCTCCTTCAGATGACAAGTCTGTTGATTTTTTATATATATATTTTTTAATCTGGTCTTATTCAGCAATAAATTTACTTCACTGTCAGTATCCAAAACTCACTTTTCACTACTTGTCTTCCTAGGGAAATAAAAAAAAGGCCTCATAAGTCACATTAGTGGGGTTTGAGTTTCCAAAGTCTGATCTGATTTGTCCTTCTTGAACCGAAAAGCAGCCTTAAGGGTGAATGCAGAAACTTTTTTGGAGTGTACAATATTCAGTGCATGCTTTTGTCTAGCCATGACTCTCATTCCTTCCTTTATTTTGAACAGGTGTATCTGTGTCCTCACTGAGCTCGGAGAGTGACTATGCCATCCCTCCTGATGCCTACTCCTTGGATGGTGACTATTCAGAGCCAGAACACAAGCTCCAGCGAACATCTTCCTATTCCACTGATGGTGGAATCTGCACTGTAAGGCTTGCACTGTAACTGCTGTCTTACACTTGCAAAGGGGTGCAAACAGAGACTTGGCCTGTTTGAGGAAGAAAAAGAGTAACTACAGAATATTGAATAATCCCCCTGCAAAGTGATGTTCTAACAGACTGGGCTGTTGGTCCAGCTGATTGGTATCAGAAGACACCATCTGGTGCTTCAGAAGAAGGTGCAATTTCTGTTATGTGGTGAGGTAAAAGTATAAGCATCAAGGGCTCTATTCTTTCCTGATGAGCTATATTGATTTCCTGTAGTTGTATTCAACTTTAATGATGGCCTTACACTTTTGAGACAAAATAAATTTGGAAATTCAGAGGAAGGAGAAAAAACCACAGAACAGGCAGCATTAAAGTCTGTACTCTTCCATGTAGGAGATCAAACAGACAGGGAACAGTAGTCTAATCATGGTGTAGAGACAGCCTTTACTTTTATTTGGAAAATCAGTGCCTCAGTAGGAAGAGAAATAAGTTTACAGTGCATCAATCAGTGATTGTTGATCTCTCATGATCTTTGATGGCTGCTACTAAACAAAGCAGAAATTTATGGGAGATGCAGCAAATGTCTGGGCTTGATTTCACCACACTTTCATTTGTATTTTGAGAGGTGCAAGATGACCTCCTCTCCTCTTTGCTCTGTCCTCCAGGAACCCATGGAGAAATCAGGCTACTTGCTGAAAATGGGCAGCCAGATAAAGACATGGAAAAGACGATGGTTTGTTCTCAGAAACAGACAAATCATGTACTACAAGTCCCCGGTAAGTCACTGGCATATATTTCCTCCCCTCTAGATGCACAGAGAAATTTACTATACTGAAAAAACACTTTTAGTTAGACATGTCACTGTTTCGAAAAGCATTACGAACATTCAGAGAGATTCACTGTATCATCAAATGAAGAACAAATTTATTATTAATAAACTTGTCACTTAACAAGTGTCTGGCTGAATCTTGAGAACTTCCAAAGGTGGAAATTCAGTCACTGTCTTGGTACCTATTGTGTGTTGTACTGCCTTCCCACTTAGAAAGGGTTTGGTTTGTTGGTGTTTGTTTGGGCTTGCTTTTGTTTTATTAATCATAATCTGACTCCAATCTGAACTCCGTAAGACAGCATTTATTACCACCGCCCTTGTTATACTGTGTGCCACTATTGAGGAGACTTTTGCAATGGGATCACACAGGCTCATATTTCACCTGGCAACCTTAGGCTGTCCTTTGCAGCTCATGAATGCAGACTCCAACCTGCACGTGCATTTTGTGCTGTATTTAAGTAATCTAAGACCCGTCTGAGGTTTCCTACTGAAAAAATGCTTTGCTTTTCTTTCCTCAGAGTGATGTTATCCGCAAACCACAAGGGCAGCTGGAGCTGAATTCTTCATGCCAAATTGTCAGGGGTGAAGGCTCCCAAACATTCCAGGTAGGCGTTGCTTTTTTATCCTGCACATAACCATACACTCAGTAGCTGGGTGAGGGAGCACTTAATTCAGACTGAACAGTACTGTGTGTCTCAAGTGAGATGAGCTAACTTTATCTGGTCTCTGTTTCGTGGCACAAAACAGGCAGTTAGTCTAATTAATAATGAGGAAGGAGATAAATTGTAACCCAAATATACCCTTTTAAAACTGAAAGAAATTCGTATTTATTTTTGTCCTCTTTACACCATAATGCTTTCCTTTTTTTCAGGAGTTAGAGTTTGAAATCTGTGGGGGAAAATGATTCTTAAAACAATTAAAACCAACTACTGCCTAGGATTTTTCTGAGAGGCTTCTCTCACAAGATCTCAAGCCTGACTTAACATGCCTGGGGGATCTAAGGAAACATCTGAGTACTTTGATTCCTTTTAGAATTTGACTTCTAAAGTATTAGAAGTTAGCCCATCGCTGGGTTCACTTTTAAGTCATTATTGGCTTAATTAGAAAGGCAGCATTAAAGTTTCTTTCATACTTTGAAAGGTACATGGCCTAGCTTGTGAGCTACCTTCTGCCCTTATGGAACTGAAGTTGCTAAGGCCTAATACTGTTAGATTTATAGCATCTTTCCTCTCAGTCACAGGACAATGAAGGCAAAATACAATACAAGGTGAAGGCAGCAAAATCCCAGATTTATGTAGTCACCTTTAAAATTAAAATCTAGTAGCAGCATTGAGAAACAAGAAAGGATAAGAGAGGACACCAAGCCACAGTATCCAACAGAAACAGCAAGAAAGCTTATGAGAATTTGATTCATCTGTGTTTGGTTTTTTTCACATAGGCTTTGAGGATTAGCTCCTTTTTTCTTGCCCTCAAAAAAATCTCTCCTGGATGACCAAAAAAAAATCTGTATGGGATAAAGAAACACAACACCTAAAGAAAAGATTTTTAGGTGTGCAGCTTTATACTTTGTGACTCCTTTTCCTTCCAGCTTGTGACAGAAAAGAGAACCTACTTCCTGACAGCAGACTCTCCCAACATCCTGGAGGAATGGATTCATGTCCTGCAGAGTATCCTGAGAGTACAAGTGAGCGGTCCTGTTGGTGTTCCTCATAGTGATGCTAAACCTACTGTGAAAGGCTGGCTCACCAAGGTAAAATAATATTTCAGAATTTATGTTTAGCTCAGAATTGACAGTGTACCAGCTTCTTGGTTTGCACAGCAAATGTGATCTATAAATTAATAATTTAATACTTTCTATAAGAGTAGGGAAAGAAGGAAAAGGGGCTGTAGATTTCTGTATTTCAGAGTGAAACATTTATGTAAGTGATAAGGGATGGGACAAACAAGCCTACTGAAAGGTACTGACTGTCAAGTAGTAAGTAATAACAAATATCTACTTTATGTATGCTTTTTTCAGCAGAATTCACAGCATGGCATAATAAAAAAATCAACAGTGTTTTATTTATTTATTTATTTATCATTTAATTGATCTTTAACTTGTAGATATAGGAGAGTTTCAAAAAAATGGCTTGTGTGGTTCCAGGTTAGCATTTAGTTCTGTCATAACAGGCTGTAGGTACATTAGTACAAAGTACAATGGCTGAAAATTCTTATTCTTTATGTCATTACCGTAGATTAGTTTGACATTGCAAGTTACTGTGAATATTTGAATATAATTCTTGTCAGGTTCTAAGATGGCTAAAGACAACCTGCAGATGAGGGTTATTCATCTGCAATAGGGAACAGCTGTCTGCATTATAGGTTAATGTCTTTTCTTGCTGAGATGAACTGATTTGTTTTTATAATCTTTAAAAGGTTATCCTTAATATTGTATTTCAGTATACAGAAATTGTAAGTTGTTATGAATGAGTAAAACACTTCACAAAATCTTAGACCCATTCTCATAAGCACCCATGTCCCGTGTACATGGGTGGGATGTACTTGCCTGTTTTTGAAGGGGTGCCCTGTATGCTTTGAGAGGAGCCTATATTAGCATAAAACAAATCATTTAAGGGAGAATAAAACAAAGTTTTAAGGGAGAGTTGAACTGAAAAGTGAAGTCCTAGAAAGTCATTCTGGCAGTTCTGCTGATACTAAAAATGTATGTGTTTGTCCTCCTTACAGGTCAAGCATGGTCACTCTAAGCTGGTCTGGTGTGCACTGATTGGAAAAACTTTCTACTACTATCGAAATCCTGAAGATAAAGTAATTTCTTTTTCTCCTTTTATGCCTGGATCATCCTTTCTCATTTCTTATTAAGTTTTCTTTACTGTTACTGCTTCTGTGTCTCAGGTCTCTTTCTTGGTTGTACTTCTCTTCTAACAGCACCTGTTCCACAAAGAGTATCAATATTTTTCCTGATTTTATTTTTTTAAGCTTAAATGACAGCAGACTTAAAAGGCAAGCGATTGCTCTTTCTCAGATCACTCTATATCTTGTTGCTCACTTTCTCCATTTGGTCTTGTATAGCCTTCTGAGCAGACTTTTATACAGCAGCTGATAGATCCTGCATTATCATCATGAAAACAGATAGCATCAACATTCTGGGAAGAGGGAGGTAGTCAGTGTAATGTGCTTCCATTTCTGGACACCTTGCCCTACAGTCCATTACTTTGTCTTGGTGATGTTAAACCCCAAGTTTCAGAATATCAAAAAGTACTGTGACTCATATTTGGGATTGACCTCCAGAATTAGCACAGCAGATATCCTCTCTTTTGTCTGAATCTAACTACTTACGAAATTTTAAAAGTATTTCTCTTCCAGTAGCAAGCAGAAAGTCTGACCAGGGTCAGAAAACAGTGGCTCAAGATACTAAGCAACTGACCCTCAAGTGTAATGGGAAGAAAGCAGTATCTTTTGGGAAAAAATACCTTTTTATTTGCATAGTCCCATTCTGACCTGTAGATGCTCTTCCAAGAAAAATAGAAGTAGTGAGACACTTTGTAAGTACTTTATGAAGGAAGAGATTCTCTGGAAGTGCACAGTTACATTAGCTAAGCATTGAATTATTTATTCCTTCCATTTTACAGAACTGTCACCATTTTTACTTGGCTTTTCTTTCCCAATGTTCCCTGTCCATACTGGGAGATGAGTTACATTTATCTAATGTGCTTCTGCTCCTCATAGTGTCCTTTAGGGCATCTGCCTCTGCGTGAGTCCAAGGTGGAAGAAGTAGACCGTTCCTGTGACTCTGATGAAGATTATGAAGCCACTGGTGGAGGACTTGTCTCATCCCACTGTACACTGGTGATTCACCCACAGGACCAGAGTCCCACCTATCTGCTTATCCGCACCAAACAGGAGAAGGTATAAAAAGCTGTCTTTTTTTGGAGAGCAAGAGTCTTTTGGTAACAATGAGCAAATGGGTCACACAAGCTTAACCTGTTTGTAGAAAACAGGTCTGAGTTGACCCATCCTGTTCTCATCCCTGTGCCTAGAACACCTGGCTGTACCATCTGACCGTTGCAGCTGGCAGCAGTAATGCCACAGTGGGCACGTCATATGAACAACTCATTGGAAAACTATTGGATGCAGAGGGAGACCCTAGTAAGTAAGCACCAAAAACTCTTCCATGGTAGCAAAGCATAAGGAAGAATAATTTCAATTCCCAGTTTAATCCAGTCAAAGGTGAGAGAAGGGGATTCTCATTGCTACATCATATGGTAGAGTGTCGTTCTACCCATGTTCTCAGACAAGTCCATCATATTGTCACATCATTTATCAAAGTCTCTGAAATGTCTGTAACAGCAATTCAAATGAAAACAAAGGACTGGTGCTTTAATTTTTTCCTGTCTTTGTTGGTCTTGATTTTCCTTTCCAGGAAATCTTGACCATACAAACATGCTTTTTTCTCTAAATGCACTCAAACACAGTTGCCTTCCCATCTGTTTCTCTGTCTGCACATACAAACCCTTACACATACATCCATGCTCATCTTTGATACCTGCTCATGCATTTATGTTTATGCACCATGTTCTCAAATATGTATTAACATTTGCATTCATACTTTTTTCTTGCACTCTCACATATTCTGGACCCATATCTTGCTTCCTGTTGAATAGTGACCTGCACTAACAAAGACCCCCATTGCAGGCAGCTGCCCTGGCAGGGTTTGTGTCTCTGGTTTGAACACACACCTGAGCAGCTTCTCACCAGAATCCAGCTGATGAGAAGCTCTGATGTAGCAGGACTGAGGATGCCAATATTTCTTTCTGCTGATGACTAATGCTGCTGGTGACTGCTTATCCATGGTGGGCTTTGCTGAAATCAGTGAAGTGTCACCAAAGATAACTTGGCCTAGTGCAGTGCTGCTTCCTCAGGTGCTTTGCCATCTCAGCAAGGCTCCTTGTCAACATGGACACTGTTCTCTCTCCTGTTTCTGACACTGCATGTTTTTGCCCATCTGCTACTTCAGACTCTCCTCTGTGGAAGCATCCTATGTTGTGCTACAGTAAAGATGGGTTGCACACATCCCTCACTACTCTGCCATCAGAGGCTCTACAGACTGAAGCCCTGAAACTTTTTAAGGTATTTAAAGGGACATTGCATGGTTTTCAGTTATTTTGCTCTGTTGTTGGGGCAGTAACATTGTTTGCGCATGTTGTACAACATTTACTGGTCACTATGGCTTGCTTTAGGCAGGCCTGCTGGTTCATTTAATTACAAGAGAACTGTTGGATTTTAAGTGTCATTCATTCTTTGGAGGTTTAACTTGTGCAGAATCTGGTTTTAGGAGTAATGCTCCCCACAGACTTTATGCTTCAAAATCAGTTTTGTCTTCCTCTTTCCTCTCCAATAGTTGGATTGAAGGAAACAGAAACAATTCACTGGCAAACTCAGTTGTGTCAGTAAGACCAGTGGTGAAGCCACTGGAAATTACATTTTTGCACTCTCCAAGTGTAAGATCAGGAATGAGACTGGACAGTGTGAGCAAGGCAAAATACAGGCATGGAAGGCAGGATGCACATTTTCCCCTCAATTCTCTTGCTGACTTGCAAGTTCCTTAGACCGGGGGAGGTTGAGTAAATTTTCTAGTTGCCATAACTAAGGAAGGAGGAATAGGAATTAAGTATTGACTCTCTTCCCTCCTCTCAAGGTTATTTATTAACTGTCTGTAAGTTAATAAATACATCTGGTGAACCTGGATGGAAAGTAGCAGAGAAAAGTATCTGTATTTGTGGCATTGAGTAACTTCTACCCTTTCCCAGTCCTGTCAGCTGTTCATCAATGTTCCTGTGGAGGCATCCTCTATTGATTACCATGTGTCACTTGCCCAGACGGCACTGCAGGTGTGCTTGACACACACCGAGCTGCAGAATGAAATTTACTGTCAGCTTGTGAAACAGACCAGCTGCCGACAACCCCAGAACCACTCAGTCATTCAGGTCAGTTCCTCTTTATTTAGTGCCACTCTGTAAAAACTTTCCATTTAATCCCATGTTTTTATTTAGTAGCTATGGGACTGATTCTCCTAAAATAGTGCTTGTGCTAAAGATGTGCTGGGGGAAGGAGAATCTCAGCACTGATCTGTAAAGAGGAATACTAAGAATATAGCTACTTCAAAAATAATTTTTAGTTTAAATGTAACTGTTTACCACTTGCAAATGGTCTATTCAGACCATATTCAGAATCAAAGTTCATAGCTTGTGTTGTCTTGCTATAACTGTCACATGGTATTAATTTTGTTTTGCACTTCAGATAATCAACAGCACAAGCCATGAGTATTACTATTAAACATGAAATCTGAATCTTGCACTATAATTGTTGGGTAAATAAAATTAATGAGTTACAGCATGAATGTACATATGCAATTGCAATATTCCCAGCTCAAATGAGACATTAAAATCAGGTTGAATAGTAATGGATCTAATTTGAAATAAAATTTGCCAGTGCTGTTTTGGTTAGGATTTTCAATTATGTAGTATTAATTTAAGTCTTAATGGTTGACTCAGTTGTGGTTACACTAAAATTTTCAGAAGTAGCCAATCATATAGAACTCTTCTCAGAGTCCAGATTGAGATACTGAAGTGCAGTCTGTCTGACCATTACTGCCCTCTAATTGAACTACACATCCAAAGAGGTTCACTCCAAAAAGCACTAGTCATTATCCATCATTTTGGCTGTAGTATTCTGTGAAAGACAACAGGTAAGAAGTACAGGACAAGAGTGATGTCCAGCTTTGTGTTGACAGTGCTGGCAGCTCCTGGCTTTATGTGCTCCTCTATTCCTGCCTCAGCATCACTTCCTCTGGTACATCAAACAGCACCTGCAGCGACATGCAGACCCCAGGTAAGGACTGCACCAGCATTTCATCCTGCTCAGCTGACTGCCTCTTGCACCCACTACAGATAAAGAGGGAAGCAATTCTGGAACACATGCCTACAAATATATGTTGGGAGGGAGGACAGAAGGTTCCCAGTAGTATAAAGCTGTGCCCCTTCAACCTTTCACATTAATTTGTCACTTAGATGAAGCTAATTCACAAAACTGAGTGACCTGTACTAGCAAAATACCTTTTCATAGATAGAAATGGAGCTGAGTTGGGAAGTTTTTTGCTTATACAGCTACTTTCTTTTGTTGACAGAAAGACAGACCAAAGCAACTACTTTGAATTAATTACTCAAATTTTATGTGATTATGTTCTATTGTCAGGTTAGCAGGCAAAGTGACAGAATGAAAGTGAGGCATAAAACATCTCAGGGAACTGTAAAAAGTTAGGAAAAGCTAACAAACCTGAAATATATGCTAGTACTATTTTCTCTTACCTCTGGTTTGTAACTATGGTGACAGCAAGAAATTGTTCTCCATTGTTCATGCTGTGCTTTGTTTCCATGGTGATCTGGTCTTTAGTGTATCTCACTGTGTCCTTAGTGAGAGGGTCACAGCTAGACATGTCTGGTTGTCTGTTGCAAAATACACTGTTGTTAAGACAAAAGTAAAAAAGTAAAAGTACAAAATCCTTTCAAACAAATATTCATATTCAATTAATAAGCCTAAATCTGCCATGGAACTCAAGCTGAAAGTCTCCTGGCACTGCAAAGGAAACATGTAGTCCCAGCAAGTATTTTATTTCCTTAAGTGTTGCCTCACATTTGCTATTTCTTCTTAAAAGCAAAAATACAGATATTGGACACTACTAAGCATTCAGGTTCTCTCCATTTGCTAATACAACATGTTAGAGATCTTTTGTCTAGTACTAGGAACCATCTCTTCAAACTTGTGCTGTTACAGGCCCATTCAACTCACAGTGGAGCTGCTCTACTGTTGGAGACTGTTGAATTTCAAAAGGATTTGCTGGGCCGCGTGAAACTGATTTATTACATCAGCTTCAAGCTCTCCTATGCTGATGGTCTGACCAAAAGCACCTTTGTGAACAAATATACTCCAAGCAGAAACAAAGAGGAAGTTTATTTATAGGATCCAGCTATGAAACAATTATTAGGGCTAGAAAAAAACCCCAGAAATTACATGAAAATGTGCCTGTGTTAACCTGTAGGTTGGCTTAGATTTGGAGCAGTTGCTAAATGGGATGAACATAGCTCCTTCTCCCTAGCTCTAGGAATACTTACCTGTCTTTGGGTGGAGCAGATAGAGCTGTTTCTTGATCAGTTCAGTAGGTATACTTTCCCTGTTTCACACAGCAAGCAAGACACTAGAATATTTACACTGCATAATGCCTATGGTCTAGATCTATTCTAGATATTAAAAGATCTTCATTAGAAGAATTATAGTTCTTAATTCTAGGTATTGTTTATTGTGCAAGGTGACCTCAGCGTATATATCCTCTAAGATAAGTCTCTAAGAGAGGAAGAAAAGTGGGGCAGAGTTCTAAGTGAGAAGTCACAGGGCTCAGGAGCATCTGGAAACCAGACATAACAGCTTCTCAATGAAGCAAGATTATCTATTTGAATATTGTCCAAGCTCATTACTGGGGAGGTGAGCAATGTATTGCTACAATGAAAAGCCAGAACTCCTGACTTCCATGTTGCTTGTAGGGATTTAACTGGATATTTAATCATGTACTGAGCTCCTGAAGGCATCTTGAATGGAATTATTTGCCCCTGCAGAGTGATAGCACAGTTACAAATCCGTATAAATCCTTCCATTTCAGAACTTATTATGTACATTCTTAACATTTTTGTGCAAGGTGCAGTTGACCATTCCTGCTTGACTTTAGAGACACATCTTTTAGATGCTGTTCAAAGGAGCACTCTCTTCAGTAGACAGTAAACTGATCTTGGTAACTATCCCTATCCTGTATTGAACTACCAACAAATCTAACCTAGCTTGGAATCTCTGTGAAGTCTCTTGGTTGGCAGATAGGGTTAATGGAAACTTAAAATTTGTACAACCATGTAAATTAATAAATACAGCCTGTAATACATTAGTCTCACAGGATTATACAACTCAATATTTACCAGGACTTGACAAGATAGTAACTAAATTCCACTGGCATGACAGCAAGTTTGAGGGTGAATTGATCTTGACTTGACAGATACTATGATGGCAACAGGGTACATAAGAGGATATATGTCCAGTCCACATAGAAGCAGGGAATAATCTTGTGTTTTCTAGAGAGTCCATTGTCTGCCTTAGTTTTACAGGTCCTTGGAGCTCAGGTCTGTGTTGTAGCTTTTCACTTTAGCTGTTAGTCTGTTGAGATGAAGAGTGCATCTGCATAGAGAGAGAGATTTCTTTGAGCAAAAGCCTGAGGGAGGAATGCATTGTCATGGCATGGGAAATTGAAGAGGAGACGGCACTTGGAGCATGTTTGTGATTCTCTCCCCCTCTTTGCCTAGGAGCGAGATAGGCAAGTATGCCATCTACTGCCAGAGATCGGTAGATCGCACCGTGCAGGCTGGAGAGAGGGAAGCCAAGCCCTCCCGGATGGAGATCGTGTCCATCCTGCTGAGAAATCCCTACCACCACTCACTCCCCTTCAGCATCCCAGTGCACTTCATGAACGGAACCTATCAGGTGAGCCACCACAGCTGCCTTTCTTCTGGGCACTAGAGGACTGCACCATCACCTGCCCCCTTCCTGTGGGTGGGTGGCACCATGGTATTTTATACTTACCAGGTATTGGGAGAGAAACACTGCTTCTCCTTCTTGCTGTTTTAGCTGATTTTCCAACAAGTGAAAGGAATTCATCCTTAGCTCAACAGATCTTAGGAAGGAAAGGTAACTGAGAAAAAGGGAGAGATGTTGGAAGTGTCTCAATATGGGGAAGAATGTGATATGAAGGGAGACAATACACCAGTGTTGTCACTGGAGCTGGCAGTTAATCCTGAGATGCTAATCCATAGGAAACCACCTTCATGAGTTGTGATACCCATCAATGGTCACAATGCTTGTATCCTTAGTTAAGTCCTCTTTCATTGCAGGTTGTAGGTTTTGATGGTTCCTCAACAGTTGATGAATTCATCCAGAGGCTGAACCAAGAAACAGGAATGAGGAAGCCATCCCATATGGGATTTTCTCTGTTCACAGATGATCCTTCTGGCAAGAATTTGGAACATTGTTTGCCCAGCAATATGAAGGTATTTATTTTTCTCCTCTGCTGCCTTTAGTATACATCTTGGAAGGACTGCTAAATGGTTAATAAATCTTTCTTAATGAATTAAGATCAAATAAGCTTGGATATTGTCTATCTAGATTAATATTCACAGATGAGATATTCCTGCACTTGGGTTACAACAACCCCATGCAGCCCTACAGGCTGGGGGAGGAGTGGCTGGAAAGCGCTCAGAGGAAAAGGATCTGAGGATCTTGGTCAACAGCAATCTGAACATGATCCAGTAGTGTGCCCAGGTGGCCAAGAAGGCCAAGGACATCCTGGCCTGTATCAGAAATGGTGTGGCCACCAGGACCAGGGAAGAGACTGTCTCCCTGTACTCTGCACTGGTTTTGGGCCCCTCACAATAAGAAAGACATTGAGGTGCTGGAGTGGGTCCAGAGAAGGGCAACAGAGCTGGTGAAGGGTCTGGAGAATAAGTCTGATGAGGAGTAGCTGAAGGAGCTGAGGTTCTTTAGCCTGGAGAAAAGGAGGCTCAGGGGGACCTTAACTGTTCTCCACAACTGCCTGAAATGAGGCTGTAGCCAGGTAGGAGTTGGTTTCTTCTCCCAAGGAACAAATGACAGGACAAGAAGCAGCCCAGAGTTTCTCCACGGGATGTTTAGATTGCCTATTAGGCAAAACAACTCCACTGAAGGAGTTTCTCAAGCACTGAAACAGGCTGCCCAGGGAAGTGGTGGAGTCACTGCCCCTGGAGCTATTTAAAAGATCTGTAGATGTGTCACTTGGGGACATGGTTTAGTGGTAGACTTGGCAGTGCTGGTTTGATGATTAGGCTTGCTGATCTTAAAGGTCTTTTTCAAACTAAATGATTCTATGATTCTATAATGAGCTAGCCTAATTTGATATAGTTCTTAATAGAAAGATCTATTTTAGTAGGTGATAAATTGGTCAATTTTTAAAAATTCTAACTCAGATTTTAGCACATATTAAAGTTTAATTTGCCTTGACTACAAAATTGAAATATGACTGAGCTAGCCAGCACGATCAGATATCACAACTGACATCAAATGTGACACTCCTAATTGAGACAAATTTATGTTATGCTGTGAGCCTTTTGTCATGTCTGTATAAATTCCATCTGTTGGATTATGAAATATTTCCTTGCTATCTCCAGATAACTCAGGCTTTCATTGTTGATAAGCATACTTAGGGGAGAGAGCTCTACTGAGTGTGGCTTCATTTTAAGAAAGAGTGTAATGCCTCAGATCAAGGGAAGAAGAAAGCAGATAAAGTGTTAGCACCTGTGACTTTCATATGGAGATTTTTACCCATGCTGCAGCTGAGTGACTGCCTTAATTGAGCAGGCTGGCTGCCATGAATGAGACCCATCAGATTTTGGTACAAATCTGTGAGAATAATTTGTCATACAGCCTTAATGGAGGAATAGTTGTAGTGGCAGCTTTGAAGAGGTCCTGATACCTGTAGGGAACTAAAACAATCAGTTATACACAGTGTAAAATTTCACAGTAAGCAACAGAGGGAGAGAATACCAATAATTTTGAAATAAATTGTTTGAAAGGAAACTACGGCAGTGCCAAATTCTATAGTTTGTTTTCATGGCCCGATACAGATCAGGTAATCTGGAGCTTTACTGGTAGTTGGACCAACAGGAGAGATGAGGTATCAGAGTAAACAAAGGAGCTTGAGACAATCAAAGGCATCACTTTGCCTTGGCAAGTAAATAATAACCAGTAAATCTCAGTAGCTTAACAGAGGTTTAGAGATCTGATTATGTATTTCATGTGGTTTTTTAAGTTCACATTCCTTTCACTGAGATGCCATCAAAAGAGAAGTAGGGGCCTTCATTAGACCACTTGTAAAAGGACTAGAATAACCAGGAGGAGCTGAATGGAACCAAAAAACCCAACAATGTTATTACGAAAAAAAATGTCTGAGTTACAAAGCTGGAATCTAGGACCAAACATTCCCAAAATTTGGACCTTCACATCCAAGGGTTTGATATAGCCATGCACATTCTGCTACTGTTCAGAGGATATGGTAGTGCTTTACTTTGGCTCAGGAAGGCACTTTTGAAGTAAACCTACCTATTCCTATTACTCATGCTTTGACTCCATTAAGGAATAACCTGAGAGCATGAAATTGATTCCTTTTACATGAAACATGAATTGGAAGATGTCATCCAACAGAGCAGTGGGCTTTCAGGTCACTCAGTCCAACTACTAGTGTGGGCATGGAGACTTAGGAATGGGAGCTTTGCTGTGCACATCTGTTCCTCCTGAGCCTTGCTACTTGCTAACATCCACATAGCCATAAGAGTTACTACCAGAGCAGAATTTGTGTGTCCCCTGCAGGTTAGGGCTGGAGTTTTCAGTTGGAATGCTTTAATTTTTACATACTGTGCAATAGAAAAAGAATGTGTTTTGTCACTTGGAGCTGTGTTTATGCTGAGCCAGTCTGTTTATCTTCTGTGTTTCACAATATTTTATTCACTTACTTTCCCCTCAAGCCTTGGCTATATATTTCACCTCAGTTGTGTCTCCTCTCTCCTTGACATTTTTTAAAGATCTGTGATGTCATTTCTAAATGGGAACAAGCCTTAAAAGAATTGCATCCTGGGAAATATGAAGGTGGCACAAGAATTGTAAAGTTGACCTATAAGAACAGGTACTGTCCTCTGTTGGGTGGCCTTACTACTGCTGGTAATTAAACATTCTAGACTGCATATATCTGTGTAGATGACCAGTAACTTATAGTGTCATTGGTGCAAAAACTATTTTAGCTAGGATGCAGTTAAATCCTACAGGAGATGTGATGGCTTTTGTCTGTTACATTTAGAAAAGCATATGGCCTAGGGGTAAAATCCAAACCACTTTGCAATAGCAGAATAGACTCAAAATCAGTTAACAACTAGCTGTAGCACAATAAGACATCCTTGGCACAATTTCATTTGCCTAGATCCTAAAACATAATTGAAGAATGTAGAACAAGTATACAGAAACTTGCAATTAACTGAACAATCACAAAGATGAAAATGATACAAGAACAATGTTCTAAACCATATGAGCTGTAGAAAAGATATGTAGTAGCAGTGCCCAAACTTTATAAAGAAAGAAATGTTAAAAGTTAGATAATGAAAGATGGTAGAGCAGCAAAGTACAACACAAAGATCTAAATCAACAATTGGAATGAGTTAATCACTTACAGTACAGATAGGAATTCTGAGTGACAGTAAATCAAGAGCTGTATGAGAACAAGGAATGAATTCTCTTTGCAAGCGAAACAAAGGCTGCCCCAAAACTGAACAGAGAGTTCAATACTGAACAGATGAAGATTTTGTTGACTGTAATGGTGGAACCGAATTTCTGTCAACTTTGTTAGTTGGTATAATAGAGGTGAAAGCAGAAGTTATTGCTTTTGACCCAGAAAGCTGTGTGTGTTTCAGGAGTGAAACTGCAGTATTATTTTGTTGGGCTGGAATGCGCATAGGCTAGACAGCAAGGATGTTTTGATAAGGTCTTTCCAAGGCTGGACTGTTCTAACACCAAGGACTCTGATAAGACATTTGTAAGGTCAATATGGTCCTAATAGTGTAGTTAATCTCAAAGTGACATAAAAATAAATAAACTGATCCACTGGAATGAATATCTCACGTAGTGGAATTGTGGAATTTATAGCCATAGGTGCAGCTTGAAATTAATATGTGAATTAGTTGCTGTGGACTTCTAAACATGAGGAATGGTTCTGGGAAGCATTCCCCAAGCTGGTGTCTTTAGCCCAGACTAGTTATCTTGCTATAGTGTGAATGGAATAAAAAACAATAGAATGCTCTGATTTACATGCATGTTTCCTTAAATAAAGTCTGCTAATTGGTCTCCTATTTCCTGCTGAAGCAAACTGAAGCATTTTTTAATAAGTGTGAATGGTTAAATCCAAGCTGGCAAGTCTACAAGGCTGCCTCGTAGAAGCTTATACATGTAGATCAGAGGTATTTTCCTTTTCTGTGATAAGCAGAGAAGGCCAGAACTTAAATATTGCCTGTCTGTGCTTGATGGGGATAAATGGACAGTGATTTAGCTGTATTTAATAAGGGTTCACTGTCTAGAAGTGGTTGGCTTACAGAATTCAAATAGCTTCCAAAGCTAGAAAGCATGTCTTGAACCTCCTTGCTCAAATCTTGTTCATACGCGAAGCACCTCAGCTTCCAAATCTGTTTGGTACCCCCTCAATGAAAGAAAATCCCAAACAAAACACACTTTTATTTTGCTTTACCTTGATTCAAGTTCCCAGCTGGACTTTCAGTTCACAGTATCTTTTTACCCTCACAATCCTCTCTACTTTTTAGATTGTATTTTCGGAGCCAGGCCAAAGGTGAGACAGACCGTGAGCGGCTGCTCCTGGCCTTCCAAGTGAGCAATGAAATAGCCAATGGAAGGTTTCCTGTCAATAAGGAGTTAGCTCTGGAAATGGTGGCTCTGATGGCTCAGGTGAGTATGGCAGAAATCCTCCCTTTTGTCCTCCTTCAGCTGCACACTCTGTTTGACTAAGCAGCTCCCTTTTACATCAAAAGCACATGGAACATACATTGTGATTGTATCAAACACACTGTCAGATGTACCATGACAAATGCATTATAGTAGCATACATATGTCTCTAGCTGTGCCTGTCCTTTTCTTCTCAAGAAAAATACTGGAAAAAACAGTGAGGCTGGACTATCACCAGACCTGCTCCAATTAGTACCTTAGCAGAGACATGGAAATAGTACCACCACTAGAATTCCATTAATAGTGAAAACTTCCCCTCTTGTACTGCCAATACCCCCTTACTCAGGAAGAGCATCTTCTAAGATCCTTCATTAGGTCTCCAGGCTTGCATTTAGTATTTTACCACATAAAACACACATTGTGGATTGTGGGCATGATAAGCAGTATAATAGTTTTTTACTGACATGAAACTGAGTGTTGTATTTGTTGAAGCAGCATAAACTGAGGTGAAGGAGCTGGGGACATGGTCCAGACTATATACAAATAATCTGTTGTTTTAATTGGCCAATTGAAAATAAATCCCCAAAGCCTGGCAGTTTATACAGATGCATCTCCTCACAACAAATACCTGGCTGAGATCATGTTCCACTTTCTTAGATCAGTAGATAATTCCTTGGGCAGTTGTGTCCTCAGTGGTTGCTCTTTTGTACACATTTGCTATGGTTAATGCCATAGACAACTCCCCAGCCTGTGTCTTTTTGAATGACTAATAAACACAGTAGTTATCAGGATAGGAATTCATGGAATGTTCTACTGCATTGAAAACTTCATAGTTCTGTTGCACTATAACTATACTGTTGTCTTAGGTGGAATATGGGGATTTGGATCGACCAGGATCTTCAAGTCCTGGGGGAACATCACAAGTGAAAATGCAGCATCTTCTCCACCAGGTTCTAGATAAATTCTACCCCAAACACTACAAGCAAAACATTACTCCTGAACAGCTCAGGTAAGTTGTTGGTTCTTCAATACTTTGCACTGAAATCAGCTTTTACTTGCCAATATTTCTTTACATTTAAGAAGTTTCAAGGAGCACTGTTAAGGTTATTTGATGTAGAAACTCAAACAAAACAAAAGTGTCAGGAAAAGGTTCCCTTGAAGGAAAAAAACAATATAAAAAGAGCCAAAAAAACCAACTAATTTTGCCATAGACAAGAAGTTTAGGCCTTTCATTTCCAAATTAGGCATCTCAGTTTCGACAAACTAACCCAAGCCTATGATGAATTCTCTGGGGTTTTGTTTTACACTTCCCCCAAGTGTCAATTGAATCCAGATGCCTAACATTTGCAATGAGCCATAAAGCCAGCTCATATGGGTTGCTTCAGGCCATGCAGTAATTCTGGTAGGACATATTTTGCCAGGGTTTTTTTAATGTTCTGACTTAGAAATTGTCACACACAACGCAGAAAGCTCAAGTACAAAATTCAGATGTTGCCACAGACCTCAGATCTATCTGATTTAAAGTGAGAGAATGATCTTCCTACAGATCCCAACCTACTTAGGGATGCAGTGGTGGAACTGACACAGTTACCTCCTTTGGGAAGCAAATTCCATCTGCATGTAGCAAGGTAGCTTCCAAACCATGCAGAGACAGATCAAGAGTGAGTTAATATATATTGCCACTCCATATAGAGCATCCTACAGGCAAGGCATGAGGAAGGTGAGAAAGTATGTGGAAGTAGAAAAAAGCAAAAATAAATTCAGGTTGTAGAACCAATAGTGCTAACAGCCCTGTCTGTAAGTGCTGTGTAGAACAGCTCTTTTGGAGTAAAGAGGTACATTTATTAACTGTTCTAATTTTACACATCTTTCCTTGGAAGACATTAGTAAATAATGCTGTCCTGTGTCTTGGATTCCTGAAGGCGACTGACAGACAGGCTGGCGACCAAGTGGATGGTGCTGCAGGGATGCTCCCCACCAGAATGCATTCGAATTTATTTGGCGGTGGCCCGGAAATGGCCTCTCTTTGGAACCAAAATATTTGCTGCTAAGGTAACTGGAGCACACTTTTTTTCTGTTTCCAAGAGTGAATTACCTGAGCAGAGACACACCTACAGTCTCTGGTAACATGGGTTGAAAATGCTTCTGCTTTAGAAAGGGAAAAATTGAACAACTCTGTTCTGAACGAGCAGCCCTGGTACCATATAGGTTTAAAAAGATGAAGACAAGGATATTCTAACCACTAGGGGTTGGTAGTGTTCAGTAAATAAATATTGAAGGTTCCCTGCCTGTGTCAACTGATCATGATACAGAGTACTATCTGTCCTTACAAGCCTTGCCAAAGCTTTCTCAGGCAGGAATTTTCCTGGACATCATGACTGCAATGGTAGTTTAAAAAATAACATTTACATACCACAGTGGGGGAGAAAGGGAATAGCCTCCCCTAAGTCACACCTGGCAGCTGATGCCAGAGGTCAGGAGAATGGGTTCTCTGCTTGACACAGAAATGGATGTTTCCTTGCCACATGAGAGAGGCAAGCACTGCTAATGTCCTGTTGCAGAAACAAAAATGAAAGTGCATATTGGGTAAGCTACCAGCCCAAAGGGATCAGTGGGAGAGCAAAGAACAGCTGGAGGGAGTGGTTCCCCCAGCAGCTTGTACCATCCCTCACCCCATTCCAGGCTAGAGCTCTGTACCTGTTGCTCATGCCTGAACTAATGTCTTAGCACATAATAGCTGTCTGAGAAATCTTTTTTTGGCATTAACCATCTTCCCCATCCCAGCAGAAATGTCTGCTGTTGAAAGCTTGAGGGAGATCTTCTTCATGGTTACATGTCTCTTGTTTTGTCTCAGCTGCTCTGGTTACAGAAAGAAAGTCTAATGATGAAAGGGACCTCTTGAGTAAATACACAATAAGTTTTCAAAATACAATTATTCCCACTGTCAGGGCTAAAAGAGGTTACTGTCAGAAGAGGTTACTGGTGTTTGAGGTTACTGGCAGAATATGTAATTGAGTATACTGAAGAATCAGAATATAGAATAGGTCCACCCACAGATGAAATAATGTTGGTATTCCTGATGATTAACATATTTTACAACTTTTCAGCAGTTAAACAGCAAAGCCTATGGTATTAGCCATGTAATAACAGATTCCCAGGAAAGATTTTATGTCATTAGCTATAACAAGGCATCTTCAACTGACAATTGAGGCACATTTGCCATAAGATCCTGTACAAACCAAAATGGCATTGATGTGATGGTACTGGGTGCACTGACACAGAAACCAGCAGGTTTCACTGCCTTCCTGACAGATAGGAGCAGTATAAACACATGTGCTGAGCAGAGTTGCCATGCTGTTGCTCTGTCCTAGCATTTCCTTCAGTTTTAACCATACTGATGGCATCTAATTAATTTCAAAGGCTTTGTTATCCTTGTATCTCTTGTTCCACTACTCTGAGAAGTGCATGTAAATCTGAAAATGTTATTCCAAATTTTGGGGAAGCTATCTTAAAATCAAACCAGGTCACAGCAGTAAGCCTTTAGGATTTTTTTTTCTCATCTTCACTTTATCCTTAAATCTCAAGATTTATATCAGAAATAAGATTCTGTGGTCATCAAGAAATACCTGAAATAATAATTTTCTTTCTCTCCAGCCTATTTTGCCTTCCTCATTGGAAGACTGTCCAGTCTGGATAGCTGTGAATGAAGATGGTATCAGCATACTGGATTATAACACAATGGTATGTTGAACACTGTTTAAGAGGAATACCTTACCTAGCACAGAAAGACATTCCCCTGAGTCCACTGAAAGTCACTAACAGTTTGTCTTTAACTTCAAATGGATCCAGAAGTTAAGTTTGTAAAAGTCAGAGATGAGGGAAGTCAGTATTACGTTTGAACACTCCACAGACAAAGGAAAATTACAGCTGCAGTGTAAGGTAGGGCAGCAAACATGTTCATACATCTTGCAAAATCTCAGTGGTGTGTGCTTTACTACCACCATCAGGAATAGAACAAAATCTGTACTATGAAGCAGTGAGGCATGGAGCACACCAGGAGAAAACTAGAAATGCAATTCTCACTTGAGTTTTCTCTGCCAGCTCTTAGCTACAGAGCCATCCACTGCCCTTCACTGCTGGAGGCCTGGTGTTCTTGCAGGAAGTAGCAATATAAAGTAATGTATTAGTTTAAGGGAGACATTTGGAGTTTTTACAGAACTATGACTTTTTCAAACTCTCTGTCTGCAGCATTTGAAGGTCTCTTATTCATATTCCTCTGTGCTGACCTTTGGAGGCTGTCGAGATGACTTCATGATTGTAGTCAGTCAAATGAAAGAAAGAAGTTCTGGAAAAAATAGCACTGAAAAACTCCTCTTCACAATGGCAATTCCAAAGGTAATTACAAATGAAAAGTGAGTTTCTTTCCAGCTGGCAGCATCAGGGCTGGGTGTTTTGTACTAGCCCTGGGGACTGGTACTTGTGGCCCCTGTACTAGCTATATATATTCAACAAATCCTTTGTAAGCTGGAACCTTTCAACAAGAGGCTTATTCTACATAACTCTTAAAAGACAGAGCTCCATTTTAAAACTGAACAATTCCACGGGACAAAGCCATTTCCAAAAGCTATGTGGTCAATAGATTCTAAAAATCAAAGGGCATTCTTACCTCTAACTGACCTACAGTTAATCATTTTCTCTTTTCCCCAGATTGTTGAAGCAACACTTCTGATTGCCAGCTACATTAACTATCATTCAAGTCCTTCACTGCTGTCTTCCACACAGCCCTCACGAGGCAGAACACCTGCTAAGAAGCCCTGGGAGACTGAAAATCAGTGCTTCCTTCCTTCCGTGCCCCAAAGCACAAAGGGGCCCACCCTGCTCTAAGGGCTTGTTCCAAATGAGCTGATTTTGTTGGTTATACACCACAGATTCATGCAGGCTCTGACTCTTTTCCCATAATAATAGACAAAGTTCCTTAGAGGTAGAGGCGGTGTACTTGATCTTCAAAAAAATTGATTTGGGGGACTGTGCAGGAGTTTCCTTTCCATGACACATTCCATCCAAAATACCATTCCTCAGGTCATTTGCCTGCACGGTGCTCCAGTCATTACATCTGCACTCATTCTTCCATCTCCTACTGTACTGCCTTGCTTTACAAGTACATACATTTTCTTTGATCCCTCCCATTTTCAGCTTTCAAAAGACAGAAACTTTTGTATCCTTGCTCAGACATGAAAAAAGACATTGCTGACAAAGAAGAGGAATTAAACTCACAAGAACAATTCTGATGCAAGTCAAGAGTGATTTCAGACACAAAAGAGGGAATAATTAGAGTTCAGCAGTACTTAAGAATATTTTCAACTTTAACTAAAGGTGGAAGCCTAGGGTCTTTGCATGTTGAGTACTCAGAACACCTGGGACTGGAACGGTGTCAGAGGAAGCCCTGGTACCTACAGGATCGATACATTTTGGAAACTGATGCTGTTCTATGCAATAGATGAACATCAGATTGCTGCTGCAGGGCAGGGCTCAGTGTGTCACACACTCCACTGCCAGACAAGCACTTTCAAAGACTTTCTGATAACCACTGTTGTAGATGTGTTTGGAACTGCACATTATCTCAGACAAAGGAAGACAAGGCAAGCAAATTTTGTACTTTTTCTGTCTTTCGGCAACTAGAACAGATCTTCCCAGACAAGCTCTGCCATTCTGACATGACAGAAGCTGCTTCTTTCAAACTCCTGCTTCCTTCATGTACTTTAAGCAGGGAGGAGGTAGTCAGCAAATGTGTACTCATGTTCTTCTGACTTTCCTAGAGAATGTTGGTAGGTTTGATTTTTTTTGATCTGTTTCAAACGGACTTCATTATGAGAAGGTTACTGAATTTTAAGCAAATAAGAGAAAAGTAGCAATTCTTCATAAAAAAATCTAAATCTACTTTGTTTAAGTTCAGCTAAGGAAGAATAACTGCACTTTGAAAAGTACCACATCCAACTTCATAATAATTATGCATTCATGGGCAGCTTTCCCAAATTAAAACAGTGTGAATCCAACCACTAGACAGAAGTCAGTAATAGCAAACCAGTTATTTGCAAATAAACAACCGTATCAGTGTTTTTATTCCCTAGTACCTGCCACCAACCTTGACACAGCCAGCTAATGCATACAGGGGAGCTGATACATCAAAGTGGGGGTTTTTTCATGCTTATGATGGGTACAAAAGCCACAAACTAAAAGAGAAGAGCAGGGGGCAGACAGAATTTGTTCTAAGCAATCCCTCATCAGCATCAATCCCAAACAACCAACCAAAACAAACAGTGGGGCAGACCTAAGACAGGAAAAGATTGTATCAACAGTGACCTGATTTGCACATACTGTAATGTACCCACTTGTTATGAATTTAAAGACCATCCCTTGAAGGTACAGAAAAGGGTAGAAGCTTTCTGAGCCGAAAATAACTTCAAGAAGGTATTTAGTAAGTTTTGTTTTCCCTTAGATACTTTCCAGTCTCTGTATATCCTGATAGTTGTTTGTATTTCCCCTCTCTCTCACAATTATCTTACTACAGCTATGTCAGTTTGAATACACAAAGCGTTAATCCTCCTCACTCTATCACCTGTGCCTAGCAATTTCTCCTGTATCTGAAGGTCTGTTTGACAGTTTGCCTCTGGTATCCCACCACTAACAAAGCTGCTTCAGAATAGGCTGGAGCTGTCAGCAATGCTGGGGATGCTCAAGACATAGAAATCTCCAGTTCACAGGTTGTATTTCCTCACAGTGCTAACACTCATGTCCTCAGGGATTTGAGGAGACTTGTACCAGGGCAAACAGGAAGCAGAGATGTTAAATAAACAGGAGCTCTCCAGAAACTCATTATTAGAAAATAATTTCTGCCACAATTGCACTTTAAATTGAGTAGCATGATACACAAAACTTCTTATTTCTTAAAGATATTCACCAATACTTGAGTGTTTCAGGGACTGCCCCACTCTGATGGGTGCACATACCCCTATTTATAGCTTACCTGTCTTCAAACACCCCACCCTGTGTAGATATCTACTTTGTATGATTCTTTGGTAGAGAAAATAATAATTTTTTTTTATTGTAATCAATGCTTTTGGCAATGACTTAATGCAGAATAGAATGAGATGACAAAAGCCTTTGTGTTCCTAACTGCTGAGTGTAAGTTAAAGGCTGTCTGGAAGATACTGTGAGATTTCTGTTTGTTCCTAATAAAATGCAACTCGTGAATTAATAACCATGAATTAAATGTATATTATTCTCAGAATGAAATAAACTGTTTTAAAGCCAAAATAGTCTTGATGTAGACAAAAATGGACAGATTGTGTTTGGTATCCAGACACAAACCATAGCTGGTACAAACCTTCCCTAGACTGATTCCTTGTTTCTCTCTGCCCATCTTCTCTCAGCTTAAGTAGACGACTACACCATGGGCACAGATATTCACTCCTTCAAAAGATTGATAAAACAATCCTTCAGACTTCCTGCTGTGACACAGCTTCTTGGTAATTTCTTCAGTGCACATTCTGAGGACTTCATGGGATTTTTACAGCGTAGTCAGCATTCCCAGCACACTCTTGAGCCCATGACTGTCCACTCGGTTGAGACATCTTTTCCTTTCTGCCACAAAAGGCAGTGGCACACCCCCAAGCTGCTGCCTTTCACTTGGAGAACCAGAACACTTCCTGTGACATGAGCTAACCTCTGTCTTTCAAACTTTGTGGCACCATGGAAAAAAACCCCACAAATCCCCTTATCTCTACCTTATTGCATGATGGTATAGTGCCAAATGTTCATTTACAGTTTATGTGGACAAGCATGGTACAGCATTGTATGCAAAATAAGCATGAATCCAGGCTCCTGCCAACTTGTGGGCTTGGCTCTTGTTTTTACACTTCAGTCACCTCTTTTATATTACTACGGTGTCATGGAATATAGAGAAAAATACCAGTTAAGTGTTACAGTAACTTTTAGCTTATCAACAAAGAATAATTTCCCAACCTTAAGTTACTACCAAGAGCACAGATCAATAAAACTTTATTCACATTGTCATTACTGTAACTTTCAACAACACATGTGCCTCATATTCTCGGAGTAACTGATGTGGCCCTTTAAATGCCACATCTTTTCCATGTCCTGTCTCAACAGGCCCTGCCCCATTCAGGAATGGGTTCACATTTTCCGTGTTCCTTTTGACAGTTAAGCACTTACTGAAACTATTCTTGTTGCCTTTGACATTCTTCAACTGATTCATCATTGGCTTTTAGCTTTTCTAACTACATCTCAAACGGTGTTGCTACATTCCTCCTGAATTACCTGTCCCTAATTCCACCTTCTGTCTGCTTCGTTTTTGTGTTCAAGTGTTGCCAGGAGCAGCTTGCATATCCATCCATGCAGGCTTCCTGGCATTTCTGCTTGACTTCCTGCTCATTGGGATGGACTGTTCATCTCAGAAGAAATGATCTTGACTATCAATCAGCTTTCTCAGATCCCTTTCCCCTCTAGGGCCCCATCCCATGGGACTCTTTCAAGCAGATCCCTGAAGAGGTCAGTCTTCAGATCTCTTATGTTTGTTTCATTAAACAACTGAATGCAACAGTTTAACTTAGTGGGTTTGTCCTTCTGAAATTCTCCTGTGATGAGGAAGTTACTATCTGAGCCCACACATCAGCTTTGGTATTTTGAGTGTGTTTTTCAAACCAAGAGTTCAATAAAAACCAAAGAATGCATACTTACAGCAGTCTAGCCAAGGTTATTTTATAAATTTAGCATAATTTTCAGATGCATGAAAGAGTAAAAAATTGATGCATTTTCCTGTCTCCCTTTGCCCTATTTCCCCATAATTCTTTTCTGGAGAGGCAAGAAAAAACCTTTTCTGTCTGAGCCTAAAAATGATCTGCTCATGGGACAGTTTTGCTTGCTTTTCCATGTGTCCCTCTGAGTCCTGCTGAAAGTCTGCTGCCTTTTTTTCAGCTATTTTATTTCATTTGACTGTGGAACTGTCTTCCTCTGCTCCAGAATCTCTTGACAACTTTTGTACACTTCTATCAAGCAGTCCAGTCGTGGCTTGGAGCTCTAGAAGTCAAACAACAGAGAATCAGGCTCTGAACTTAAACACCAATTAATTTTACCCAAACAGCAAACAGTGGTCAAAGTACAATGATTTTTCATCAATTCTTACCTGGACCAGATTAAAACCAGCAAGGAACTGAAAGTTGCACAGTCCCACAGTCCCTATGATCCTGTAACTTTTGAGCTCCCAAAACAGGATTACTGTGTAAAGACCATCAAATGCCTCCTTGCAAGAGTTGCTTAAGAGAACAAAAGGTGAATTCAGTGCAGTAGGGCTCCTGGGCTGAGTGACATGGGAAACTGTATGTTTGAAGGCTGACATGACTTAGAGAAACCCAATGAAGGAGACACAATAAAGTTCCTAATCATTGCTCCTTCAAAACTAACATACTGACTTGCATGTTCAAATAACTACAGACATGTACTGAATTTCAAAATGGAAGAGTTCCATACCTCCTTTGCTGCTGGAGGCAACTCCACCAGTACTAAGGTTATTTCCGTGAAAATAAAACCATTCAGAGTTGAAAGGTAAAAAAACCCAAACAAACAAACAAAAAAACTAACCACCACCCAAAAAAAAAAAAACAACAACCAATACAGATGCCAGGCAGACCCTTTGAACCTGGAAAGGAGCATATCTAACTAAAATCAGGTACTTGAATGCAGCTATCTGGAATTTAGTAGTTGTTGATTTCCAGCAAATCTACTTTTTCCCTTGTCTATATGAGAAATATCTGATTTATATTACTGTTACTAAACATCTTTACAACTGTGGGACTGACTGAGCAAATATCAATGGAATAGACTGTTTATACTCTTAAGTATTTAGCTGAAGAGTGACTGTATCCAGTCACAAACTGTATGCAGATTACAAAACAGCCACCATCAGCAGGTGAATTAATGACAGAGAGAGCTGTACAGCTCAGCAGTCTAAGAAGTGAGGTACCTCTGTACTGCTTACCACCCCTCAAGGATAAGGGCATTGCTGTGTTAGGCATGAACACACACAAAGCAAATCCATTCCAAAAACGGGATTATGAACAGTCAGAACACGTTAGCAAGAGAAGAGAGAGGGGAGATGAGGTAACAGCAACACAAACAAGTTATTATACATTAAGCAAATTGGTCACGGCTTGTACCATGATCTTTGTCAGCAGGTCAGGCAGGGGAACTCATTCCAATGCCAAGGAGATTTTATGAGAACTTTTGGTACACAGAGCTGAAAGAAAAATCAACTGCAGCACAGTGCCAGAGTTATGGTGGTAACCCTGAGCACAGGACTGCACAGAAAGGTCTACAAGCCCTGAGCACCCTATGTAAGCCAAAGAGTTTTAGCTCATGCAGACTCCTGCCTGGGTTCAGACTGACACAACTCCCTGTTGTTTGAATGGAGAGCAAATGAAAAAAACTCATCCCTAGTACATAGTTCTGTGAGACTTTAAATGTCACCCACCCTGGCAGCCCAGCCAGGGAAAGGCAACTGTCATCAGCTACCTGTAGTGGAATAAAAATATCCTTAGACAACTGGTACATACACAGAGACCACACTCTGGATTCAGTCAAACACCATTCAGTCAAACTCACCTGAAAGAGTGGCACCACCTCAGATACTCCCTGAGGATCTTCAGGGTCCTGGAGGAGGATACACAGGTAGTAGATAACTTTTTGCTAAAAGACAAACAGACAAAAACCACTGGAGTATGAAAATGCTACCAAACTGCCTGAGTTAGCACAGAAACAGGATCTGTTTCAACTCACTGGGCTGAAGGCAAATCCTGCCAGGTGACAGCCAAATCCACAAATTTGTATCAATAGCTTTTGCTCAGTAAAGAAATAATTTTACCTGTTTTTTTCTGTTACGTTTTTAATCTGAAAAGAACACACACATGCTTTTCTACAGGAGCTTTGCAGAAAACTCCGGAAATAGGACAAAACATTGTTTGTGTTGTCTTAGCTTCTGATCTGCATCTTGACTACATATGGAGTTGGGCATCAGGATTTGTAAGAACAGCATAAGCAAAGAACTAAGCTCAGCTGCATTATCCAAGGGATGGATTTGACTTTTTGAGGGTTTTCATTTGGTTTGAGTTCTCCTTTAAAGAAGAGAGATGACAGAATAAGGAGAAAAATCTGAAATAAAGCTCCTGATGTCAGTAAAGCTATGGATGGTGCTGTGTTTAATTGCTCTGGTAAATCATGCTCATGAAAATACACTGGATGTGAGTGTGCCCAGACACAAGAAGACAGACTTAGTATGATTACCATATGGATGGCTTCATTGATGACCACGTCCTTCACTTGACCCATCTCAATGAAGATGGTGCTCTCTTTCCCTGAGGCGTAGGATGAAGTCACCTGAATGCCGAGGGAGCCGATGACCAGCAGGGATTCCTGGTCAATCTTCACAAAGTGCAGGTATATGATCAGGCCAATCAGTGTGATGAAGATGGCAGCAGAGAGCACCATGCTGTTCTGTAACACAAGCCAAGAAAAGGCAGAACTCTGGTCTTACAATTACTTTAACACAGCTTTAGAGAAAGTAAAATTGCACAGTAAATTCTGCTACATATTAAAGCTACAGGTGCAAAGCATTTTTACTTAGGTAGAGTCCTTTTATTCACCTGGCTGGCTGATACATACATATGTAATGAGGTTTAACTCAGTCTTTGCAGTATGCACTAAAAGAATTGAGAGCTGAAACTGAAAACTGCAAGAAAATTCTATTCCCTTCCACGTTCAGTGCAGAAATCTCAAGCCAAACAAGCCAGTTATATCAGTGAGAGTTTATTATACCAACTTATAAAGATGATGTCACTGACAAAAAGGGTGTGAGAGGTTTACAAGAACCAAGATTCTCAGAGCAGAGGAACCTTCCTTCAGGATAAAAACTGCCCTGGTGGTGTTCTGATTATGAACTGCCAGTCTAAACTTGTTCAAACCTCAGCCTCTTCTTGCCTTAAATACCAATCCAAAGAAAATTTGCTTTATCCTGTACTTTGTCTGAGGATCAATGTCTTTTGCATGCTGCTATTTTGGACTGCTGTTACATTTTAATATATAACTGATGACACCAGTAAGTCATCTGAAGACCTGGTAATAAATTCTAAAGGTCCACAACCTACAACCTGTTTTGGTTTTAGAGAACTCCAGGCCACCTACCCATGAATGAGAGTTAAACTGACACTTCCTAAAGAACCAGAACTGCATAGCCCTACCACTCGAGCTGAGCCTGTACTACCATGTGAGCTAGAGAAGCCATGGCTTCAGGAAGTACACAGACTTCTCCAAAAGTTTGTTATCACGGGAGAGAAAAGACAGTCATGAAGTACAGACACTGAAATCTGCAAAAAGAGAGATAGTTTCAAACCTGATTTCCTGGCAAAAGGAAGAATTGCAGTCATCTGAATGCAGGCTGCAAGAGCCATAGGTGTAAAGGCAAGCAGAAGGGCAGTGGGTGGTAACCACTGACTGCGGTGTATGTTTTCATAAAAAATGAAACGCGAACATGAACCATCTTTTCCTATCTGACTCCTGACAACTGACTCATAACATAACCTCTATCTTAATTTCTTAGAAAAGATTACTGAAAAAATTTGATATGCAACAGTCAAAGCATGGGTCCCAGTGACCAGCTTCTTTGGTCAAGCTACTGACTTAAGTCTGGACATAAGTGGTCTGGGTCTAGCTTTTGATAAATCCAAAAGCACTAGTTTAGAAATCAGCAGGTTTTGAAATCTGTACTGCAAACATCTTTCTGCCTCAGCTGTGAAACGTGATGACATTCATGGTGCGGTGCTCTCTGAGTCACTCAGAAAAAAATCCTTTTGGGGATTAATAATCATTCACCTTCTTCAACTCCTCCTTAATTCCAGATTCTCACAACTCATCTCTCCAAGTGAGCACGTGTTATTTGTACTCACAAACGTGCCAGGCATCGCTCAGCACCCAGACATACATCTCCCCTATCTGTCATGAGGCTACAAACGAACAGAGGCACCCGAGAAGCCACCGGGGCAAGCAGCCACCCACCAGCCCGGCGCTCCCGGGGCCGGGGGATGCCCCGGAGTGGCGCTGAGCGCCTCCCCACGGGCTCCGGCCGCCCTCCATGCCCCGGGCGCCGCTGGCCAAAGCAGCTCCGGGGACACGCGCGGCCACCCAGCCCGCGGGACTCCCCTGGGCGCCGCGATGCGACAGCGGCACACGGGCTGAGGGGCGCAGCCGGCGCCGGGCCCGAGCGGCGGAGGGGCCCGAGGGCGGCGCGGGGCCGGTACCTCGCTGAGCGCGAAGAGCCCGTAGGCCGCCAGCCAGACGGCGGAGGTGGCGGCGCTGAGCGAGCGCAGCTGCAGGCGGGGGCCGCGCACCGCCAGCTCCCGGCAGGACGCGCTGTGCTGGCGGCGCCGCAGCGTGATGGGCACCCCGGAGGCCGAGCGGAACCGCCGCTCCTCCGCCATGCCGGGCAGGCGGGGCGCAGCCCGCCCGCGGGAGGAGCCTGAGCCGAGGGGAGGCTCTGCCGGCTCCCTTCGCTCTGCCCGGGCCGCCTGCCGGGCGGTGCCGGCCCCCGCTCCGGCCGCAGGGTGGTGCTGCCGCTGGGTTGTCTCGCTTGGTTGCGCCTCGTCGGGCGTCTTTCCTTAATCCCGATGACATCAGCAGTTCCTGCGGTTTGCACAGGTTGATAATTCATTGCTTGCTTCCTCTGTTTATGGAGTATGAGTTTTAAAGGGCACAAGGTTTAGTGGTGCTGCGCGTGTCTCTTGTCGTGATGAAGAGGCAGGGGTTTTCATGGAATCGTGGAATGTGAAGGGGTTGGAATGAACCTTAAAGATCATCTAGTTATACGCCACCGGCATTGGAAAGGGACGCCTCACATAGACCAGGTTGCTCAAGACCTTATCCAACCTTGCTTTGAACACTGCCAGGGTTGGGGCATCCACAACCTCCCTGGGCAACCTGGTCCAGGGTCTCACCACCCTCAAAGGAAAAAAAATTTCTAATACCTAATCTAATTTTCCCCTTTCCATTATTTCTTGTCCTATCACTACAATTCCTGATGAAAAGTCTCTCTCTGGCTTCCCAGTAGGCTCCCTTCAAATACTGGAAGGTTTCTGTGAATTCTCCATGCAATCTTCTCCCAATGGTTCTCTTTCCCTCCTTTGTCTTTACCATCTGCAACTAGATTAATGTATTTTCTTGGCTGTACCATGCTTAGCTACAAGCTGTTCTGTTTTTTTTCCCCGAAGTTTAAAGCAGAGTTTTCTGGTCCCTTGTCATCTAAATACATGATAAATTGGAGACTTGGCTTTGCATAGAGAGTCTTAATGGGTCTTGGTATTGTTCTCCCTTTAATGCATTTCATATATTACTTCACGTGACTTACGTGGCAGAAATACAAAACTACAGCTCTGTGACTTCCAAACTGCCATCCTGATTCCTTTGGCCTTCCTATTTTTTCCCCTTCTCCCACAGGTTTTGAGTGAGTGCTAGTTTGAATTGCTGGTGCCATTTTTCTGTAAGCCATTTACATCATTCATGGTATCTTCAGAGCTCTTAGGTGGATACTATATTTATAAAAACCCCTGTTGAATTGTTCTGGCAGGGGCAGCAAAGGAGACTTAAGGGACAAGAAAAAGCAAGGGGCATCAGAGAATCACTACCGAGGTCTCTGCTTTGCCTGGAGGAGTGGCTGATGGCTGCCCTCCGTGGGAAGACTTGTGCAGTATGTCCAAGATCTCACTGTGATACAAGAGACCGGGTGGAGGGATGGGCTGGAGCTCTGAAGAGGAAGGGTGAGCTGGCCTGGAAAGGGGAAAAAGTAACAGCAGACAGAATTGCAGAATTGGAAAAGAAAATACTGAAGTTCAAAAGAGGGTGAAAGAAGTTCTTCAATGAAGTGGAAGTGGAAAAAAACCGTAATTAAAAACAGGCTTTTAAAAGAGGGAAGAAAAGTTTGAAATGGCAGGTGAGAAGGACAGAAGTAAATAAGCAAAATAAGCAGGAGTTATGACAGCTGGTATGACAGTTTTGGAGGTGGGAACAGGGAGAAGGGGAAAGAAAAATCAGAGTAGGGGGTAGAAGAAGTAAACGCACTGTGAACAGCAAGGTCAGTAATAGGACAGAAAAAAGCACATGAGCTCCTGGATGAGTGGTAACGATAATTCACATTAACAACAAGACATGGGGAGTTACTGAGATACAGAGACAAGAGGAGAACTTGAAAGTCTTAAGAGGAAAAAGCTAAAGTATGCTTGAATTTTTATGTGTCACTGGCAAGTCCCTGTTTAACCATGTTTGTGCCCTGTCATCTCATGAATTGTCAGTCTTTCTTTCAGGTTTGTACATAAAGACTGCACATTTTACAGTGGGAGTCCTGTTGCCTTGTCACAGCGGGGAAAGGTGAGGATTTTCACTCGTTTTTAAATCATTTGTTGATCATCCTTCAAATGTGCCTCTAATAGGAACAGCTGAAGACCTGAGAGTCGTCTCAGGCCACGATGTTCCGAGATCAATATTCGAGGCAGGTGCTGGAGAGGTGGCTCTTCAATGCTTTATCAAGGTCACCAGGTGACGAGCGTCACCCGTTTTTCTTCAGCGAAGCCACGGAGCAGCGTTCCTGCACGGAGGCTCTCGGAGCTCAGTGTGGCCAGACAGGGAGCCCGGCTGAGGTGCCGCTTGTTCTCCGAGCCGCCGCCTGCGCCCCCGGCGGGGCGGGTGCGACAGCGGCTGCCCTCAGCCTGCGAGGAGTGCGAAGGGAGGGCGTGAAGGGGCGGCGGCCCCGCGGGGGCCCGGCAGCCCCGCCCTCACCGGCGCCGGGGCGAGGCGGCCGCAGTGGAAAAACCCCGGGCGGGCGTGAGGGGAGCGGGGCGGGGCGGCGCGCGGGGGGGGCGGGACACACCTCCGCGCGGGCGCGCTGCCGTTGGCCGGGCGGCGCGGGGGCGCGGGGGGGCGGGGCCGCGGCGCGCGGGGGGCGGCGGCGGCGCTAAAGAGAGCGGGGCGCGGGCGGCGCGCGGCAGCATCGCCCCGCCATGGCCCTGCGCGGGGCTCTCGCCCGCCTGCTCCGCGCGCAGCCCGACGCCGCCAGCCAGCCGCACCGGCGGGCGCACTCCGTGGCGCTGGTGGGAGCCCCGCTCTCCAGGGGCCAGGTGGGCATCGCGGGGGGCGCCGGGTGCCGCCGTCACCCGGCTCTCCCTCCCCGCCGGGGCTTGCGTGCTTGGCTGCAGGCAGCGCCGTCTGACGCGTTCCCCCTCTCTTTGTCTCGCAGAAACGGCGGGGAGTGGACCACGGCCCCGCTACCCTCCGCGCCGCGGGGCTGGTGGAGCGGCTGGCCGGGCTCGGTGAGCACAGAACAGCGCGGCGGGCGGGGCGGGGGTGGCGGTGGGGGCTGCCCGCATCTCCCCCTCCCCTCCGGGGCAGCGTGACTCAGCCGCTGGCTGCGGGCGGGGGGAGACGGGTCCTGCCGCTAGTGACTCACGGAACGCACCGTGCCCCGCCGCCGGCGATGCCCGCAGGCTTGCGGCGGTGTCGGCAGGGAGAGGCTTGTCGCATTCCGCACCGGGAGGAGCCGCACCGGGCCCTGCGGGGGTCCCCGAACAAAGAGCGGCCGGTGGTCCCGGCTCCCCGGCTAGGATGCGCTCTCCGGCTGCCCGGACCGGCGGGACGCTCCGCCAGCCGCCCGCGCTGGCGCACGGAGCGTGTGCGGTTCCCGTGCTGACTCCGGGAGAGCCGGGGAGAGAGGCTGTTTGAATCGCTGTGTGCGCTCAGGGCACCCAGACAAGTAACTGAGATCCTCGGGTATATCTTCATATAGTGTGAGCTTTGCCTTTTTTTTTTTTTTTTTTTTTTTTTTTTTTTTTTTTTCCTTCCCTTCTGTGTTCGTTACCAGTTTGTTTCTAAATGATTCGTATGCTTCTAGGTGATGAAATTCAGATTTTTCAGGAGATGTCCTCAGTTTTACGTATGAGGTCTTGTCTGAAGTCTTTGAAAACGCTTTCAAATACCACCCTGTGAATGGCTGTTTCTGGGTCTTTTTGTGCGAGCAAACCCATGCACTTAATTGTGATTCAGCTTCTCACATCTATTACTTCTACACGCCGAGACCTGCAGATAGCTGTACCACCGTTATTAGAAACAGAACGCGAGGGATAGAAACTTGTAAAGCTGAACTGTGTCTTGGAGAATCTTTACTCTAAAAAGTGTTACTGGAAACGGTGTGATGGGGATGAATTGCAGGGCTGGACCACAGAAAGAACCAATATCTGCTCCGTGGGTGGTTAGTGTCAGTGGAGTTGAGATGCATACAAAGATAATTGCCTAATAACCCTCTAGCAATTTTATTCTGAATTGAATTGAAGAACTCTTCAAAACAGAAGCAATTTTCTGTGCAGCCCTGTAGGCTTATCCTGCATATCTTATGATTCACAAGCTGAAAAGTCCCAGTTGGCAGCTAAATGAGTAGATATTCTTTTCCTCTCTTTTTTTCTTTTTTTTTTTTTTTGCAAAGTACAGACACTTGCCATCCTTGACAATACTTGAATTCTAGTGAACATGATCTATAATCTCAGCAAATGTGGAAGAGGGCAGAAGAGGTTCTTTGTACTGGAATAGTTACTGAACCAAAAGTTTATTTGAAACTAACAAATTGCTAGGTTTAAAAGGAAGATGCCCTTCTAAATAAGACTGTAGGCAGCAGATTATTTGGTTTCAATAACAGAATTTTTTACTGGAAGGTTCTCTTTCAAGTGGTTCAGAGCTAATGTTTCCACTTCGTAAGAATTTTTTGAGGAAAACCCCAAACCCACAAAACCCAACAAAATTAAAAACTAGAAGAAAAAGCCCTCTCATTTTCCTGCCACAAGCTCCCTTCAATAGGAACTTGTAGAAGGTGGAAAGAAAGGGAAATTCAGGTGTGGGGAGACAAATAGAGGTAGTGCTGAAGGCAGTCTTGCCTCTGATAATATTGCAGCTGTGTTAATTATCCAAGAGTGGGAGCAGCCTTGCCCTCCCAGCTATGGGTGTGATAAAGAGTGAGCTGGGAGGGGTCAGCTGGAGTCTGCTGGCTGGGCTGTGAGGAGGAAGGGACAGGAGGTCGTGTGAGGAACAGAAAGGGTAAGATGCTGTGCTAGGGACAGACAGGGTTAGGTGGCTGTGCTAGGGACTGGAAGGAGTGAGCTGGAACTGTAGAAGGAACAGAGAAGGAGGCAAGGAAGAGCCAAAGCTGTGTGGAGCTGCCCATGGGAGACTACACAGAAAAGGCATGAGAGACTTTTAGATAAAGAGGTGCTGATGCTTGGAGCCTTCTGAAGTTTTACCAAAGCACTCTGAGTGTTGTGGCTGTCTCAACAACCACATTCAAGCCCTTTCTGGATTCCAATATCAGTATGTTATGGGGATAGAAATGAGGCAAGCTAAACTAAATTAAAAAAAAATACTTTCCCTGCTTAGTTTCTTAGAGGTTGTTTACTCATTCATTAGTTATGCGGATGGAGATATTTTCTTGCTGTTCCCTTACAATTTTTAGGGGCTCTGGGATTTCTTCCTTCAGCAGTTGCAGTTTCCTCTTGCTGGCAAGTTCTTCCACTGGGGTGGGGTTGGTTTGTTTTTTAAGTTGGTGTTGTTTTAAGTTGCTCCTTAAATCTCGTTTAAGAGCAGGTTCTGCTGTGAGGGCCTATCCTGAAACGATGACAGTCACCAGCATGCACAGAGGAGTGGTTTGTAGTGTAAAGACAATTTACTTGAGGGGAGGGTGGTAGATGGAAGAGGATGCTGCCATGTGGCTTTTTGTACTCTACACATTTATTGTTCATGGAAACTTAGCAAATGATTGTTTTTATGCGTGGGCTGCTTATTTTTCTTCCTTGGGATGCCAGGATAGCTTTGGTTGCAGTGCTATTGTAATAGTGCCATTACTTGGAGGGAGTCCTGTGGGATGCTGAACTGGCAGTAAAACTTAGGCTGCTTTCTTTGTCTTTCTAACACTATGAATTTTCTGCTCATACTTTAAAGAGGACGACAGTATGAATGGAGCCACAGTATGATTCTAATTATTAATTTGGATATTCTGTTTATCTCTTTTGTTATAAGAGTTAATAATTTTCACGGATTCTTGATTGCTTTCCAGGAACAGGCAAATTATACTGCAGCAGACCAGGTTTCTCCTTTAAAAAGAAATAACATTCTTTCTTTAAAAAGAAATAACATTTGTCTAAGATACAGGGCTTCTTCATCTGTTCTGGCTAATTCTGAAGCATTTGTAACCACAGGGTCTGTGTATGTGGGTGCATATGGAAAGTGTTTGTTACATGCCCTCATTCCCTGCTTGGATATGAAAGAATGCTATGAACTTGATTTTCCTTGTCATTACAAGTTTGGAACTAGGTATGAAATATGGAATGATGCTTCCCAGTACAAGAGTGAGGCTGGATTCTGGGCCATCTGGAGAAGTACAGATAAGGGAAAGAGGCAGTATTCCTCTGCATTAACAGTAGCTCCGAAAATTGCCCTCACTGTCTTTCATGTGGAAGAGATTTCTGGTGATCAGCCTCTTCTGTTTGCCTGAAATTTTAAAGTTTATTTATTTTAAGTTTTGATTGATTAATTTTCCATTTATAATTCAAGTTCAACTTGACCTGTATAAAATGAAGGTGCTCTGAAGGGTCCTCTAAAAGGTAGCATTTGGGTAATAAGATGCATATCCTGTGTTTGTTACTTTGAATATGAAGCAGCCAGTTACATGACTCTTCACCTGCTTGTCTGCCTTATTTAATGGCTTCTGTTGATAGTAGCTCCAGCCATATCAGAAAGAGTGAGAGCACTAAACTTTTGTTTACACTTTTTGCATTGATTTGCACTTTGCTTTTACTGGCTGGTGTATTTGGGGGGAGGAATTTTATTGTTCCTTTGACCCTATCCTAATTTCTGTTCTTTCATAGTCCTTGTAGCTGTGTTGTGAGCTGCTATTTCAGTTTCTATTTTTATGGGGGGATCCCTCCCTTGGAAGGTTCTGTGACCATACCTACGTGGTATAGTAACTTCTTGGCTGCCTCAAGTAATGACTGCCTGTGAACTGCTTGTTTATGCATAGGCTGAAATCCGAGGAGGGAGCACAGAGGCAGATGTTGTTGTTAGTCTGTACCAGACTCTCAGAGATTAATCTGAGCCAGCAATTTGACTTCTATCCCCTTGTTAGAAGCAGAGAGAGCACTGTTACCTGTTGGTTGTACCTCAAGGTGTACTCAGGAAGAGTTACTGCAGCAGGAGTCCATCTCCTAAGGCAAAAGCAGCGGGTGTGCAACTCCAGCAGGAGTAAATTAAAATATAACTTACTCTGCCTGTGGGGATTTTTATTCACCTTGGCGATGTTTGTCTTTTGGCTTTGTTTCTTACCCTAAGGGAAACGAAAATATTACCACCTTAAAAGACATCTTGCCAAAAAAGTAAAAGTGCCATGTGAAAACAGAGACCCAAAACTCCTTGGCATGGGGGAGAGAAGGGTGCAAATCGTGTTGGGCTGTGTATTGCTCTAACAGTAAACAGAAGTGGGTGCAATATCTGGAGGCTTTTGGACTTTTGTTGGCCAGGAGTGGGGAAGATAGGTGGCAGATGCATAAGCTACTGAAGGTGCAAAGTATGAAGTTTTTTGAAGTGAGAATTTCTTGGGCCTCTCCTGTTTGCTGCACAGAGAATCTGATCGAACTTCAATCCAGAGTTTTGCCTAGTCCTCTTACTTGAGGAGAGAAAGGCCTTACTGAGTTTTATACTTAATTGATAGCTACAGTGTTTTACTGTAGCCTTTGAGGTGACTTAAGAGCACCCGTGCTGCTGCTGGCAGAACAACTTTAGTGTAAGGTTTCTTCCCAAGTATTCATTCTTGTGTGTTGACTGTTGTTGATTGTCGAATTAAGGATTTTTGGGTCTTTATTTAGAACTGAATGCAGCTGGGTTGCTGAGCTTAGTCAGACTTGGATCAAAGTTTGGATCTGAGTTGCTGGCATGACAAGTTGGTGAACTGCAGAGACATGTGGCTTACACAGAGTGGAACTGTACTTGTCAGAGAGAATGAGCATCATATCGCCATTCTTCTGTTTGACCGGAAAAAGTTCTTCAGTAATAGGTTTCATGAGGTCAGTGTAGTGACTCAGAAAGGAGTAACCTCCTCTAAAAGGGGAGTGGAGCTGTTAATCCCCGTGTCTCTGGAATTACACTACTGCTTTGCCCAAAACCATTGGACCCCTATTGACATTTGCTGCCAGAAATAGCAATTCAACTTTGCTTCTTCACCAAGATAGCTCATACGGTTTGTAGCAGTCTTAATAAATCATGAGGCAGCTGCTTCTACATATCCCCTCTTTGTCCACCTAAATCTTCTTCAGTAAAGAGGTTAGAAGGAAGATAAACAGTTTTTTAGTTATGCACCAATTATGCATAAATAAGTTATAGGTGCTGGGATTCAGCAGATTTGGACTGGCAAGAGTTACAGCTGCATTGTTGGGAAAATAATGTTCATCAGTCCATCCAGCAAGTGTGTTTAAAGAGTTGCCTGTATCCCTGAAGAATTTGATAAACTCTGCTAGTCTGCTTGCCCTATATTTGAACTAAGATTGGATTTACATGTTAGAAACAAGATCTGTCAGGAGTGGATTCATGAATTCTTGGATTAGTCTAGCTTTGTTTTGCACTTTGTTTTTACCTCAGTTGTTTCTCTTCAAAACTCGTAAACTTTTAAACTTGTAAACATTACTTGCCCTACATTAGTAGAGCAAATCAAATATCCCTAATCTCTAGAGTTCCAATAAAGGCTATATTTGTATAGATAACATCAAGAGCTGACTTTTTTGAGTTATGTTTTCTGCTGTTGATGAAGTAGGAAACAGGCAAAATTCTGAGTAACTGATGTCTGCATTGTTGAGGTAAGAAATGCTACTGTTCATGCCTTTATTTCTGATCGCATCTGGTGCCAGTACTGTCAAAGCTAAATATTCATTTGCTAGGCACATTCTCAGGAACAAAAATCAGTTTGGCTATAGCATAGAGGTCAGACTAACAGCTAATTCTTGTTCCCTACAAGGCAGAAATGCATTTTATTAATCCAGGAACACCCTCTCCCTGGTGTTTTCCCTGAAACAGAATGGGTAATTGACAGTCCTATTTGCTTTCCTTTCCCTTAGACACAAGCATGCCCAAACACTTCTGTTTAATAATATCAGTGCAACATTATGTAGTACTGCAACTTACTTCTGGAACTAGACTTAATTACCTCTTTTTATTTATGCAGAGATAAAGATCCATCAGACTCTGCTATTCTCGTTTACCGCTCAACTGTGGATTCACCATGATTGGTTACCTTCAAACACCAGTGGTTTGTCAAAATCAAAGCACAGCCAAAGGGGCTGGTTTTAACTGTGCAATGAGTGTTTGGAATTCTGCCAGTTGTCAGAATGCATCGAGGGCAGGTGCTGCTCCACTCTGTGAGGGAAGGCAGCCAGGAACTGGCTCTGATGACCTGGCAGGCAGAAGGAGCCCTGCTGGGGTTTTGGAGGAGAGCTGTTCTGAGGAGGCCTCCACTGAGGCTGTTTTTAGGTTGCCTCTTCCCAACAGATCTCCTTGGCTCACTTGCCTTGAGCAGGGGAGGCTAAGCTCCCCTGGGGGAGTGTGCTCTGCTGTGCACAACCGTGCTCAGCAGTTGTGGTTTATCCTTTTGAGTGCTGTACCTTCGATATTTGCATGATTACAAGTAGTCCTGGAAGTCAGGAGAAAAGTGCCAACACTGAAACTACAGAGTCAGAGCAGTCCTTGCACTCAGTTGGTACCAACATTCTCTTCCCTTCCCTGTGCTGCTGGAGTACACAATCTGCTTTGGAATGAAAAGCTTTGTGTCAGCCATCAATTGGATGTTTGTTTTTCTCTCTCCCATTTGGCTGGTGCATACTCGAGGTTGCACTCTATGAATTTGGCTTTAAAAGAATCTTTGTGAATTTGGGGTAATTGTCATTTGGTGCCTTAACTGTAGTTGTTCTGTGTGTCAGTTTAGTTTAGATAACTTTAAAAAATAAACTTATGCTGTGAAGATCAGGAAAAACTGAATTGATTATGTCTTCCTAATCTTTAAATAAAGGGAGACTGGAGTCAAGGACCAATAAAAAGAGCTTTTGGGGATATATTTTTTTTTTTAATAGTGATACCCTTCATCCTAGATATTTTCATATTATAAAATTAGTTTTAATACATGACTTACTTGAATTTCTGCACCTATATAATTCTCTCTGGATTGGAGTACATTTAGATCACATCCTGGTTTATTTTTTTTTTTTTTACTTTTAATTCTGTTGAAGGAGTGGAGTTGCTAGGGGGAGGCACAAAGGGAGATGACAGAGAAAATAAGGTAATGAGTTGGGTTTTGATCTGCTTTACAGAACGCATGATCTATTACTGCTTTCTCATTTGAAACTTGAAACATGAAATTCCATGTCTTGTTGTGGACTGACAAGACCAAGATACCTATGGCAGGTGTATGCTTATGTGAATATGGTATGGAGGACTGTTTTGGATGAAAGGTGGAAATTTCTGTTATAACATCACCTGCTGAAAAGCAGGGCATGAAGCACTGAAGTTAAATACAAAAACAAATAAAAAAACCCCACCAAACCACAAATCAATAATCCACCAGATTTTTCATTTGTATATGAAGAAGTGGTCAGATGTTAGTTTCTCCCATCTGGTTAGGAGGGAGGAAGATAATTTCAGTAATGTCTAATACATTCTGCTCTCCCTTCCTCTCAAGTGTTACCTGCCTGGGTTAAGTAATGTAGTAACTGCTTACTTCTGGAACAAACTGAAGCACAGTGTGCTTGTTGAGGAAAGCTCTTTTGGCATTATGATCCTCAGGGCTGTAAGTGCCCCATTGTGCTCTTATCAGGAACTGTGTCTGGATTAAGCTTATTTGAAGGGAATTAGGATGTGTTGGTGGTGTGGCAGACGCAATAGCTACACCCTTCTCTCTGATGCAAGCCACAGTGCAAATGTTTCCCAACACCTCAGACTGACGTTTTTGAAGACCTCTTAAGGTCAAGTGCACTGAATTTCCTAAGAGATTAAAGTTATAAGCAGTTTTCAAAGGGAAATGAGGTGGCTGCTCGATTTGGGGTTGGAAAAATATATTTTGGGTCACTTTATGCAAGGGACATCTTGACTATGGAGTTGGGGGAGCAGTTGGAATTGGGTTTGCTTCTTGCTTTTGTAAGAGTTGAAGCTTTTAAAATATGTACAGCTGCAGAAACTTTGTCTTAAACCAAGACCTTTCAAAATATAATATAAAAGGATGGGAATTTCTCAGACAAGAACTTGTCTTTTAGGAAGTGAAATTTTAGAGCTGACAGGTATCTATTGAGCCATCAACTACATATCCAGTAGATTTCTTCCAGCAGGTACCTATTCAGTTTAAAGAGAAGCTGATGCTGTGTAATGAACTTTCTATCAAGAGGGTTATGATTAAATTAGGCTGCTGAAGTCTGTCTCTTGCAGTGGGAACCTTGCTAGCCTAATTTCCTTTTCACGTAAAATGAAAGTATGCACTTTGTTTGTGTACTTGTAACACACACATGCCCTGGATAATTCTGGAGGGTTAAAACTGCCTTAAAAAAGAAAAAAAAAGAAAAGAAAAAAGCTTCAGAATGCTCTGGTCATAATGAGTTGAATCATTTGTTTGCTGTTGTGTAACCTTTTGCCAGTGTCTCTGAGAAAGGATTACAAAGTCCTCACCATAAGCCAATGGGTTTATACTGAAAAGAAGGATGGTAACTTGGTTTCATTCATGGGAAGTAGTTTGCCTATAGACATTGTTCATAATAGTCATTGCATCCCACAAAGCCTTTCCGTGTTTGTGGTGATTTAGTAAATGGTGCTATAATCTGAGAAAACAGTTTGCAGGAGTTATGCTTCCATGTGAGCAGCTTTATATAACATAGTATGAAGGAAGGTCTAGTAACTGTGGGATTTCCAAATTCCTTTGACAGTAGTTCACCCCGAAGAGGATTGATTTACTTTCCCCATTCATTTATGTTTTGTTTTTTTCATTTTTAATGTCCAGTTCAGAAATACCCAGTGTAAACTGGCAATGTTGGGAGATCAGTTCTGTCCCATGTTCCTTGTGCTTTTGTTCCAATTCCCATTTGCTGCCCTGCAGAGCTGTTATATTTATCATGTGAATGTACCATGGGACAATGTCAGCAAACATCCTGGGTTTGGAAAGCTGAATCTCCTACTATCAGTTTGCTGCTTCTGCTGCTGGTGCAATTTCCTGGTAGAGGAGGATGTGGGGGGGAGGCTGTCCCTGCTGCTGTCTAGATGTTTTCCAGTTAAATGCCACCTGACATGAGGTGCCTATTTTTACAGAAGAAAATTCTCTAAATCTGTGCAGGGAAATTACTGTAGTAACTGCTGTCTGTGTATTTTGCTTATGATAGCAAGTGAACTTCAGACTTGTCATACAGCTTGCTAAAAGACATCCTATGTCCCAGTTATAAGCATCACTGAGTAGAGCATGAGTGATACATAAATAGCTTATTTGAAAAGGCATTCAGAGAGCTGGTGGTGGTGTGGTTTTTTTAGGGTGTTTTTGTTGGGTTTTTTTTTTTTTGGTTTTTTTTTTTTTTTTTTTGTTGGTTTGTTTTTTTTTGTTTTTTTTTTTTAAGTCTAAGGCTCCTAAGTAGGAAAAATGAGGATTTGTTCTACCTGATACAAGTAAGGTTCTGGCTGTGCAGGCTGGATAAATGACAGCTGTCCATCCACTGGTCTGCAGGTTGAATGCCTGTGTGATCTTTCCCTAACCTGTTCTGGTCAAAAGAAATTAGCCTGGGAATGAGATACTGTGCAAGCTATGTCAAGCTAATTTATTAACTTTTGGCTGCAATGTGCCCCAGGCACCTCTTTTGATGAAAAGGGGGGCACTGAACCACTGAGGGCTGCACTCCTGAGCTGTGGATGCTGCCTCTCCACGCTGGCTGTCCTTTCTGACAGGAGTGTTGTGCATGTGCACGTGTCAGTTATGTAACCATACTGTGTGCTTGTGCTCAGACTGACACCTTTATCTCACTTCTATCTCTTTCAAGCTTCTCTAACAGAAATAGATTATTCAGGCCTGCTTTTTTGTTTTCCTCACTTCAAAAAGGGATCTCTGCTTGAACCAGAGTGTTGGTGGAACTGACTTGTATGTATTTGGCTATTATAAATTTCCTCCACTGTTGATAATTGACTAATGAATCAAACATAATATATTTTTCATTTGCAAGTCATTTCTGTTAGGGCTTAAAAGTGTGAACAAAAGACTTTTGATCACATTTAATTTCATATTCTTTAGTTACCAGCAAAATGTGTGTGCTGTTTACTCCTTAAGTACTGTATGATACTTATGGTATGTTTCAATTTGAAAGAAATTTAATCCTGGCTAGACCTGATCTGCTTCACTGGCAAATGGTGTAGATGCTGTGCTTGCTAATGAGTGTAAGGAAGCTGGCTTTCCTGTCTGCACATATCTTTTTCTACCTTTCAGAACTTGAATCTACTGCCTTTTAAAAGGCCCCATGTATTCTTCATGTTAACTTTTGGTGCTGATTTTAAAAACTGTTTTGCTTATAAGTATTAGTATTGATATAAAATAAAGTGTCCCAGCTACTAAAGAAAGTAAGTGGATATTGCTTGGTGAGGTAGATTTTATGATCTTTCACTAATGGCCAAATAACAGCAAAATGCCCCAGGTTGCAAAGCAGTACAGCATGTCTATCCATTGAGCAATTTCTGTGCACAAAAATGTAGTTGAGAGAAGTCTGCTTTAAGAAATAAACTTAAATCTATGTGCCAGCAGGCAGATGAAATGGAAAACAATTCAGGTGTCTAAGTTTTAGACTAATAGCTGAGATTCTATATAGAAGCTATGTCAAATTATTAAAGTAGTTATTGATGTATTAAACTGTTTTTCTTTTTTCAGTACCATTACGACAAATGTGCATGTTGATTTCATCTCTAGTATCTGGTTATTTGAAAAACTGTGTGTTCACATGCACATACACTCCCCACACTTTGGGATACATGGCATATCTAAGTACTGTGAATTTCTTTCTCTGTGCACTATCTGTTCACTAAGCTTTCCCTTTGCCCTAAGGTCATTTAATCCCAGTTTTCAAAACACTAGGCACCATTAAAAGAAATAGTAGCAAGAAAAGATATTAATGTTTGAGTATTGGATTAGTGTGTACCCCTGAGATTAACTGTATCTTAATCAGATAGCTTTTGGCTAGCTGGCTGAAAACATTCCTTATCACCCTGGGAAACCTGAGCTGTCCTCTGCAGGCACATAAGAACAGTGGGCCTAGAGACAAGGGATGCACAAAGCTGAGAAAAACTGCTACAAGGTTCATGAACCCTATCTGAACTTTAGAAGATGGCAGCAAACACTGAAGGCATCTATTGTCTTTAACAGACAACAGCCTTTCTATGAAAACAATCAGAGGGAACGATGAGTACGACGTGTTCAAAAAGTGGACAAGGTTGCAGAATTCTGGACTGCAAAAGTGGCTAAGCTATATAAACCTGACGTAATCCTAAGAAACAAATGGTGTTTTTTATACAGGAACTGAGCCAAGTCTTTTTGCCCTGCAATGGGAACTTGGAGGTGGGCAGGGTAAAGCAGAAATTACTAAACACTTGCTACTTCTCTAAACGCACTTGCTTGAATCTGCTATGTGTGACCTGCCTTGAGCATAACCTGGAGAATTTTGACTGATTCCTTCAAGTGCAAGGAGTGATGGCATGGTTGGATCTTTGTTTTATACTGGTCTGAAGGTGGAGCTTTGTGATAGAATTAAAGGAAGTTGTTCTTCATCTTTTAATGGGTTAAAATACTGCCATGGGCTTTTGTGTCCTGTAGGAGAGAATAAAACCTAAGTTGTAATCCTTTCTTCCATTGCAATGTGTAATGTGTTGTCCTGCAATGTGTAACTCACTGCACATGGCTCCCAACTGCAGATTTATTTCACACAGATGTCAGAGGTCTTAGATCAAAGGCATCATTCCCTTGTACAAGAGTGTCTCCAAAAGGTCTTGATACCCATTGAAGTCTTAATTCCAAAACTTGTCTCCTAGACATGCTCAAGTACTTTCATCAAACTTTGAAATGTGTAGCAGTGTGCACATGTGGGAGAAGTAGCCTTGCAGGATGACACAAAGTTAAAAAAATGAACTTCTAACATTTCCTGAACATCTTGGAACTCAATTTTTTTCTGCTTCTGCACAGCACCAGAATAAGCAGAGGTTAGAAAATGTGGTGGTCACAGAGATCAGATAGCACATTAGAATCTGAACAGAATGGGCTCAAAATTCCAGAGTCTTCATCCTGTTGCTTAATTAGGTATTGTCAAGGGGAGGGGAAAAAAAGCAGTTGGGTACCTTTGTTGCCTTCAGAAAAGCAGGGGGTGATATGTCATGGTCCTGGTTACTGCTTTAAGTCACTGCAGAGAATGTGTTTTCAGAGTTGCTAAGACATTTCTTCAATCCCTTGTCAAGCAGCTGTGCTCAGCTGACATGTTCATTTGCAAATACCCCAAGATCTGCCCACCTGTGTTCCTGGTAGAAAATGTATGCTTGCCTATTTCCAAATCTGCACAAGTGCCTCAATAACTTTCCTTCATTCATTTCACCAGTCAAAACTCCTTTTAAAATATAAAGAAGTCATGTATTTCTCAACTATGCTTTTATGCAATATCCACCAAGCAAATTCACAGAGCCAGTTTCCTAGACTTTGGACTAATGGCTTACTGGAAATTAAGCAGGAACCCAGAGCCCTAAGTAGGCTTTTTCTTCATGTTGACTTGCCTTGAATTTTTCAAATTGCCCCATTAAGCACATGATGGCTAAAGGCAAAATGTCAAGCTTTGGCCTGGATGCTTTGAACTGCAAACAGACTGAGGAGACATTCTGGGGAGCAAAGGGGACAGGCATGACTGGTATTCAGGGTGGTCTTATTAAGCCACTGTTGCTGTAGCTGTAAATACCTTGGGGCCTTTACTGCCCTCACCAGAGCCTGCAGTGAGAGGTCTGTCTCAGACTGAGAGCCTCTGAGAGGAAAGGCTGAGTTTTACACCCAGAATGTTCTCAGGTTCAACAGCCAGTCAGGCTGTAACTGGCAATGAAAGGATCTCAAAGAGTTTGGGGATCAAAGTCCCAGAATTTAAATGCCTTCTAGAATATCTTGTGTTGAGAAAATGGATGGGTTCTCATAACAATGCACTAGGAAATCCTCCATGGAGTTGCCTGGAAGTACTGTAAGAAAATTATATTATTTGTTACTTGGCACTTTTGTGCCTGGATTTTTGGGGGGCTTGAAAATGTAAAATAGCTGTAGCTATAGTTGGTGAAATGTGTAGTCCTCGGCATCTTTAAGCAAATGAGCTTATTTGAGGCTGTATACAATCTCTGTCTAAATGGGAAGGAAGATTGCAATGCACACTATAATTTTTCATGGTAGAATTTGTCATGAAATAATAATAAAAAAAAATCTAAACTTTTTCTAAGTGACTTTTTATGATTGGCATAGCTCATTGCTAAATTAAAGCTGTCTTAAGCTTAAGCTGATAATGTTGTCTTAAGCTTTCTAATTCATAATGCTGTGACAGTTTGCATCCCATGCAAATAGTCAAATGGATCCATTCCCTTCCTGTTGTTCCTTTCATACTTGCCCAGCTGATTTTGAACATTTCCCTGGGAAGGTATTTAAATAAGTCACTTTCTCCTTTTGTTGCTGTGTTCCCAGGATGCCAAGTGCACGACTTTGGAGATTTGAATTTCACTCAAGTTCCCAACGATGAACTGTACAACAACCTGGTTTTATACCCACGGTCGGTGGGCTTGGCCAGCCAGATGCTGGCTGATGCAGTGAGCAGGGCAGTAGCTGCTGGACACAGATGTGTGACTTTAGGAGGTGATCACAGGTGAGCTGACATAAAAACAATTACTGGTTCATGCTGCAGGTTGACACTTGGAGTGCAAGAATTTAATTTAGGAAAAAAAAAGGGGACTGGGAGAATGACTTGGGTGTCCTTTCCTGGCAGTACCTTAGGGATGGGCTTTTAGGGTGGAACACAGAAGACAAATACAAATCCTGACCTTCTCAGTGCTGCTTAGTTCCAGACTGGTCTGTGATCAGTTGTGTAGACACACAACTGAGGTTTTCCTCATTGGGAAAGTTTGTGTCATCAGGTTCCTTCAGAGGAACTGCTCAGTTTCTTTATTGCTGAATGTTTAGTGACGTGTCTCTTTTGCCCATCACCTCTTAGGATAGGTGTGTAATGCCTACACGCAGACAATTTTGCAATAGATCTTACAACATGAATCTTCTTCCTCTTTTTCACTAACCTTTGGTGCCTGAGAATTGGTTGAAGATGGTAGAGCATGTAAGAAGGAATTGTGGGGGAGGGTGTCATGACTAGAATAAAAGGCTAGATTTTCTGGACCTAGAGCAGGTGATGATTAAGTGTGTGGGAAGGGTGACAGCAGAGAGCTCTGGGTTGTCTCTCACTATAGCCCTGTAGAGTTACTTGGCCTCCTGGTCAAAGTAGTGGCATGCCATGCAGTTTGTATGGGATGCTCCCTTTATTGTCACAGATGTCTCATGTAGAAATGTAATGACGTGGCTGACTGAAGCTGAGAGACTGCCCATCATCCTTGTAGTTGTTATGGAGAAATGGTGTCTAAAGGTTTTGTTGCTGTGCTTCCAGCTTGGCCCTTGGTTCTGTCAGTGGCCATGCACGGCAGTGCCCACACCTCGGAGTGATCTGGGTGGATGCACATGCTGATATCAACACACCTCTCACAACTCAGTCTGGAAGCCTCCATGGACAACCTCTCTCATTTCTCCTGAGGGAGCTTCAAGATAAAGTGAGTATCCTGATTGTAGCTATCCTACATGGCAACCTCAGAGCATTGCACCATTGCTGATGTGGGGTCCTTTCTTACCTGCTGCAAATGCAGACCTTTTCTATCAGAGTACAAGCAAGAAAGTGTATTGTTGTGTGTGTGCACATGCACATACATGCACACATACATACAAGTGCCACAAACACAGCTAAACACAGATACAGGCACACTAGAAACGCAAATGAGAAAAAGCTTTTCTTTGTGTTTGCACCCTGGTGGGCTGTGCAGTGAGCTGCACACAGCAGCTGACTGTGGTGCTGCTCCTGTGTCATGAGCAGGGTTGTTGCCCAGGCTGGGCAATGGCAGCACTACTACCAGCTGAGCAGGAACCTCCCCCCAGCCCAGCCTGTGAGAGCTGAGCTGAGCTCACCTCCAGGAACAGCTGGTTCCTGCATACCTTGCACGCTGCTTCTGCTTAGTTTGGCTCTTCCATGTTTTGACAACCTTGGGGCCTGACAGGGGCTGTTCCTGTATGATCTCTCCTAACTGGCTGCTCTGGCATTGGCTCCACTGTAAATATTACAAATCAAAACAATTGTAACTGCTTGCAGTGAGCTTTTAAAGAGAGAGCCTTTTTCTTGGAGAGAAGTCAAATTATCAAAAAGAGCTGTTTCCTGGGGCACATGGAATGTGCATAGCCCATTTTTGCTGCTGTCAAGATGCTGAACAGTAGGTGACCCAAGGCCTATGTGCCCTGCCTGGCTTAGCCGTGGGCTGTGTCACCCTGTACAGGGACCTGCAGCACCTGTGCAGTGAACAGCCGAGTCCTCTGCAGTAGAACTTTGATACAGCCATCTGCTTCTGCTGAAGCTCAGGCAGGAGAGTGAGAGCAGGATCAGCAACTTGCATCTTGAGAATGGATGCTGGAGCTGCAGAAAACCTGACTGCTTTATTTTGGCACTCTGCATTGCTAGTTATTACTCCTAACTTTCTCAGTTCTCTCTGACAATACTCATCTCGTAAAGCTCTTCTGCTTTTTCTCCTGCAAATTCTTTTGAAAGATTTCCATCCACAAGTCAATAGAATCATTTGGTGCTTTTACATACTTTACTCTTTCTAGTCATTCTTACATGGTCTCTACAAACATGTTGGAATTCCCAAAGTAATACAAAACTAATGGGGCTTTTTGGAACACCCCCTGAACACGAAAAGGTTAATCTAAAAGGTTACTGTATTTCTACTTTTTTGCCCACAAGTTAAAAGGGGTGATTTTTTTTTTTCTTTTTGACAACTGTATCCACTTTCTCAAGGGAGGTAAGAGAAAATGTGAATTTTAGAGCTCACCTAAGGTGAACAGTTTATGGCTTGGTGGGAACAGAACAAAACTAAAGTTCTGTGATAGCTGAGGAAGGAGGAGATACTGGTCCACTGGGTTCCAGTTCTTGAGCAGCACAGAAAAGCAGTAGTTTTTTACAATTACTGGGGAGGTTTTGACATGCTTAAAGAATACCTGTAAGTTTTCTGGGGTCAGTGGGGGAGCAGGCCTTTCTGGTGAGCAGCAGTAGTGAAGAAAGAATAAGATTAGGCTATGCTTAGTGGCAGGCTACTCAGGCATGGTGCTGGTTATGGGATCTTGTCACAAGCCCACCTCAACTCCAGCAATTCGGATGCCTGTGCAGCAGCAGCTCACACAAGGCCTGGCTCTGCAGGTGTGTGCACTCGGGGTTTTTCTTCCCCTACTGTTTTCCTGTTTAGAGGGGGAGAAACAACATAACGCCTGCTGATAGCACAAGGCTTCTAGCACAGTATGAATTTTTAAACAGCTCTTTAGTGGTAGCAGAATGTGCCTTTGACAATGGTTTGTCTGGCTAATACCCCTCTGACTCTCTGGAGTGAACCATTATGTGTGCAGAAGTGCATATGGCTCACCCTCTTTCATCCAGTACAGTAGTTGAGTCAGTTGATAATGGGACAAAAAAAATAATCATCCTCCTTTCCTGACTTCTTCAGGGCTCCTGGAATCATCCAAACTCACAAACTGCTATTAATACCTTCCCATGAAAATACCTGCACACCTCTGGCTTTACTATCAGCAACTCCTTTTCCATTGTAACAAAGCAAAGAACCTGTCAAAGGCAGTTAATACATTCAGTTTTATTTACTTACAAACAAAGAGGTGTAATTGAAATTGCAGTATTAAAGCTACTGAATCATTGATACTAGAGAGTATCTGACAATATTATTACTATGCTCAGTTTATGGTGTGGTGATGGGTTTTGCAGAATTCATTTCTGAAACCCGAATTTATTTTTCCTAGTGGTCTCCCATTAATTTATCCCTCTTCTTAATTTATGACTGGAGAAGTTTCAGGTCATTGTCCTAGAGTAGCAAATACTTTTAGTATCTGTGCTAATTTAACCTAATGTAATTAAATATAGCTATGGGTGTGTTAACGTTTAAAAACATCCAATATTGTAATTGGAATATAATTAGTAATTGAGAAATCTAAGAGAGAAATAAAACCTTCTAGCTGCTTGACAGCTGTGTTGACTGTAGCCATTTTCAGAGCTGGGAGAAGAGCAATTTGAGTTAATTTAAATCACTCTTAAAGTTAGTAGGTATTACTAACTGAATGGTTTTATAATTCCATACCATGACTACTTAATTACCAAAGCTGAAAAATTATGACCTCATAATCTTTCAGCTGCTGTCCTAGACCTACTCTCTTCAATTCTGCATTAAAAGCCAGTATGATGTAGCTCACTGTGGAGGCCCAACTTCTTGCCCTGCTCTTTTCCTCTCTTTTTTTTTTTTTTTTTTTCAACTTTCCACTTTGAATTTATCCATTTTTAGTACTGGTTTTGTAAGTTTGCATGACTTTGCTAGTTCTCCTAAAAAGATACAGGTGCCTTGGTTTTCATTCTTCCACCTAAGCATAATGTACTGGGGAAGTTACAGAGCATCACCATTAAGTGCCCTGTGTAAGTGATCTACATCTGGGTATCTACTTTAGCATTCCTCCTTACCACTGATGAAAATTACCTATTGCTTGTGGATTTGGGCTTTTTAGTCCTCCTCCTCTTCAAACTGGAAAATGCAGAAGAGTTAAAAACTTCACCCATTAACATTCAACTCAGATAAAGTCATATCACTTTACCTGAGATGAACATCGGAATGAAGGTAAGGACTGATTACATCAGCCAAACCCTCAAGTGCAGAAGTTTCTCTATTTAGAGAGAGAAAGGATGATATAAGTCAACACAAAGTCTTTGGGAAGCATTAAATAGTGTTTTGTTAGGTGTGTCATTAAATTGACTTAATCCCAAACCTTTGCTTGCAGGTACCACAACTTCCTGGTTTTTCCTGGCTAAAGCCCTGCCTTTCAGCATCTGATATTGTGTACATTGGTTTGAGGGATGTGGATCCTGCTGAGTAGTAAGTTGGTTTAGATTAAATGATTTTTGTAAAGGCTGAAATAATGAGCTTGAACATGTCCATAAGGACATTTTAGGGCATGTCCATTTAAGGACAGCTCAAACCAGTAATGATTGTTTTTAAAAAAATTATTTTCACAGCTATATTTTGAAGAACTTTGACATCCAGTATTTTTCCATGAGGGATATTGATCGCCTTGGAATTAAGAAAGTTATGGAAAGAACCTTTGAACAACTGATGGGCAGGTAACAAACTATTATCTAATTTAAACCACTTTTCTTGAACATCTTTCCTGAAGTTATTTAAGTGAAGGTCACTTGATGTAAGGTGGCCCTACAGAACTGTGACAGTGTCCAGTATTGAGGAAAGTCTCAGCACTGGAACCATTTCACAGTGTTTGGCAGATGGCTGAGACAGGTTACATGTTCACTCACTACAGTTGTGGCTCTGTTTTATACTATTTGGTTCTGTTAAGTAATTCTGCACTTTCTGCAGTTTGACAAGATGTTTGAATCAACTCAGAGTGCAGGATACACAGTATACTTTAAAAAAGACATACAGCAACTTGAAATGAGTTGTTGGTATGGGAGGTGGAAGCATTTGATGGCTTTCTCCTTGGACTGCTCACACAAGATGTCCTGATGGTGGCTGCCAGTGCCAGTGCAGCTGGTAAGGTTCACTTTAACCCTTACTGCAATTCACTACTGCCACCCTTGCAACCCTTGTTCCAGTATGGGGAACCAGGTCAGGGAGCAAATCATGCAAACCTAGGAGCAGGGAGAGGGTCAGTTAGAAAGGGTTAACCTCTCCCAAGGTTAGAACCTGTGCTGCATGCTGCTGTTTTCTAAAGGTGTGCTCACCCTTCCTAGCTGCAGCTGTGCCAAGTAAAGAAGATGGCAATCCAGATGCTTCTCCTTACTGAGCATCTGCAGTAAGTTGGAAGTATGCAGTCTACCACTTAAGTAATTCATGTGAGTGACAAGCAGTGTCCAGTTTATTAAGCTGTCATCAGCTGGCAGATGATACTGTAACTAACATTTTAGGCTTGAGATTATCCTTTACTACTTCAGCAGTTAGGCTACGTGGCAGGGTTTGGAGACAGCCTTTAAGCATTGACTTGAACAATGCTCATCTTGATGAACTGTCAGTGAAATCCTTTGAGCTCAATGCTTCCTCTATCCTAGCTGCCATGTACATCAGTGTTTCAGCCTTCACCCTGGCTTTCTGTACAAAAGGAGAAAAGGCTGGATTGTATCATACACTTCTCTACATCATTCCACTAAGATGACAAATACCAGTTATTAAGATGGTTTAAACTAAAGTATTTATCTTCAACCAAATCCTCACTGAGTAGATGCTTTTTTAATGTATATGAGACATGGTTCAAGGAGCTTGATGCTACTTTGCTGATTTGCCTGGACAGTAAGAAATGCATGTAGAAAAAGTCTAAGATTCTAAGCTTGCCTTTCTTGTTTTATTGTGTCTCAGGAGACAGAGACCAATTCACCTGAGTTTTGACATTGATGCTTTTGATCCCTCACTGGCTCCAGCAACGGGGACTCCTGTTCTAGGTGGATTAACTTACAGAGAAGGCATGTACATCACAGAGGAAATACACAACACAGGTAGGGGCTAAGCAAGGACAGAACAAAGTACCCAGAGCTCATACTGGTTATGTTTTTCCTGTGTAAATAGATAGTAAGTGTAGTCAAAGCAAAGGTGCCTGCAAAGTCAGTTCAGCCTTCAGTAAGGGAAGAAGTTGTCCTGTGGTTGGGATGGTGTTGGAAGCAGCTTAACTATCAACAACTTCAGCTTAGCAAAACAAAGTAAAACACACAGTATGTTAACAACTAATGTCAAAAATGTGTAATAGTGTTCCCTAATCCTAAACACGAGGCAAGATGTGAAAATGGGCCTCTGGAATACAAAAATGGGTGCACACAATCTTAAATAGTTTGAAGTTCCCTTCTAGGATTCAAGACTAACAAATCAAGCTTTCATAAAATGTACTGCAGTTGACTCAATATATGAGGACTTTTCATCTTATTACCATCAAGTTTTTATTTAATGTTTAAACAATATTATTTGCAGTAAAAGAAGGTTAAAAAAATCCCAACCAGACAATAATCTATAGATTCATGAATAGGATGGCAAAAGAATACGAGGTGAGACTGTTTTATAACCCCTCATTTTTGGACTGAGAGAAAAAATGTTCCTCTCATAAATGTGTATGGAACATCACACATTTTTCCTGAATGCTGAAAACACAAATGAGTGAGGTAGTGATGATGCAAAAAAGAACCAAATTAAACACACAAATTTGCATCTGAGAACAATAACTTCACCCCTCGCTTGAGAGCCAATCTCACTTGTCTAAGGGGTAGAGTGGGTCACAAACCCCAATACCAGACTTGCTACAATGAATTAAAAGGCTATGAACAAAACCTTGCAGAAGACTGTACCCTTTGTCAGAGTAACAAAGCTGCAAATCATTTTCACAGGAATGCTTTCAGCTGTAGACATGGTTGAAGTCAATCCACTGCTGGGAGCTTCTCAAGAGGCAGTGGAAGCAACTGCTCGCCTTGCAGTCGATGTGATAGCAACGTGCTTTGGGCAGACAAGGGAAGGAGCACACATCGCTTTTGATGAACTCCCAACACCCAGCTCTCCAGATGAATCTGACAGTGAACAGCAAGTGAGGATTTAAGAACCCAAAGCGTTGGATATATTGGACATTACAGAGCTCTGCTGAGGCACTTCAGTGGATAGATTGTCAACACTTGGCAAATACTGTTAACTTCTCACTTTTTAAATAAACTAGCTTTTCCATTGATCAGTGGTTACTTTATTACATACCAAGATTTATGCATTAGTTAAGTATATACAAAATGAGACAATAAAATATTTATTACCTTCTTATTAATCTTACCAGTAGTTCAAGCCTGTTTCTTTTTACTCCCATTCTCTGTCTTTCAAGTGTCAGTACAGTTTCAGTTGAATGTGCTGTCTCATGACTCAGTTCAACCCTCAGACAGTCAAAGGGAGCAGACAGCCCATCCTGTTCCTCATCAGTGGAAAAGCTCATCTTGGTCATGAAGGTTCATTTCTTGCGAAAGAACTTTAAGTAGACCACACCTCCTAGGATGGCCAGTTCCAGGATGATGATAATTGACAGCAACAACTTATTTGTGGTTACTCTAGAGTTAAAAATAAAAATCCAAGGGTTTTTGGTTTTTTTCACCTTGTTTACAAAAGCAGATTCTAGATGCAGATCACCATCTTACCTTCCCCATCTCGGCAAGACCAGACTCTGCTTTTCAAAAAGCTCTTAACAAGCAGAAAGGGCCAAACTCAATAGTTCACTACTCCTGTTTTCCTGGAATCCTGTTTATATCTCCTCTTACAGCAGTTCTGTTCCTCTTCCCCTGTCCCACAGAAAGCAGATCATTGCTCTTTATGTGCCTACTCTTTCAGTTAAGCAAAGAAGAAAACAATACCTGAAGTCCTGTGCTAAAACCCTCAGTGTGATGCTTTTACTCGAACCATGTTGTTGAAGGAAAACAAAAATCTCAAAATAATAAAATACTTTTACTATTGAAAACTAGACAGTTATCACAACTTCCTTTAGTAATGGATATAAAAGAAAAGTTGTGAGGAGGTAAGTACCTACTGGGAATACAATCTATGAACTGGGTTTCTAAGGCTAATTAAGCAATATAGCTAAACTACAAATCCACTTAAGAAGCAAAGGTTTTAGCCATCAAAATAGCACATGGTCCGGCTCAGAGTGTCTCATGGGCCAGCCTGGGACTAACTGCTCTAGGGCACAGATTTGTCTGTGTCATCGGGCATCTACCTTGCCCAATGCTGCAGTGATTTATGGCACAGCTTTTCCCAACCTGCATGAATGGCATCTGAAGGCACCATGCGCAATTCACTGTAACTTGCTTCTGTCCTCAGAATCAGGTTTGGATGGTTAAAGACCCCATATCATCCTGATTGAACAGCACACATTCAGGTGCTATTCAACAGCCTGTACTCCGTTAAGAAATTGCCAGAGAGGAAAACACACAAATTAGCATGTGCATGTGGGCACACATTCTGTTTGCACATTCCCTAAAACCTCCCTTCAGTCCTGGCTGATATTCTTTTTTTCCCCTAAATCCAGCAGGCAGCATTGTCCCAGGCTGCTGTCAGTCACCACTCACCTCCGAGACATGGAGCGTAGAATCTTGCGACTCTTGCTCAAGTTCTCACTTGTATTCACCAGCTGAAGAGAGACAGAAGTTACTTGTCAGTTAAACAAGTGCACATCACCTCTGGAAAGATGCACGTGAAAGCAACTGGTGTTGAAATGCTGCAATGAATTACAGGACCAGGGATGACCATGTACTCTCAAAACTGAGACAAAACTTTGTTTTTTGCCCACAATACCAGCTGGAACTTGCCTCTTTTCTAAAGAGAAATTAAGATTTTATACTTGTTGTGACAGGTACAAGAATTATAAAAGAATGGCCTCATAAAGTCAGGCCTGCTCTATGAAATTTAATAGCTAGCTTGCCATCTCTTCCAAGTGTAGTTAAGCAATTTGCAAGTTCCCACGCGAAAACAATCTTGGTATGAAAGGTTCGTTAACACAACAGCGTATTCTTGGGTTGAAAAGTAAGTGCATCTGTGTAAACAATACAATCTGTTCCATGAGAACCCATAAAGGAAAAATGTAAACAACCTGAATCTTAGCACATGCACACAAATCACCTTCTGACCAAAAAATGAAGTGGTAAGAAAACTACCAACCAATAGGTGTTGCACCTGAGGTCAGTGAAAACTGTATAAAATAAGTTATGTGAATAGCTTCCCACATGAAGAAAATTGAGTTTTGGCTAACTTATTACAGTATGTACTTTCCCTTAGATACATACAAAGATATGCAATTTGAGACCACTTTCTGCCTCTTTAATTAATACACAAATATCAGAAGGTTGGTATTAGCTTCTTTCATTAAGATTCATTTCATTATTCTAGTTGTTAACACCAGAAGAAAGTGTTACTGATGTGTTCACCCCAGTGCGTATCAAATCGTTTGAAATGCTGCTCAAGTTTTATCAAAGAAAGAACTGTGTTGCACTGACAGGTCTAAGTGACCCAGTGGGTACAAGCTCTGAGCTGTTAATGGATAATCCATTTCAGCTTTGTATTGCCCAGAAATTAACTCCCCAGCATACCCAGTCAGCTATTAAGAAGCATGTAATGAAGTGAAGTTATAGACAACTAAAAAAGGTACTGCTTCACAGACATGATTCCTGATGCATAGCCCCTGGTCTCCAGGTAAGATTTCAATATTCCACTTCCAAACCTTCTAGGGAAGTGAAGTGTAAGTGAGGTCACTTATCTCACATACACTTGCCTGCAGAATTCCTCTGTAGTTTAACATATTGCCCTCAACTGCAAAACTGCTTGTATGTTTCTTTGCACTGAGATGGACTGGACAAAGCTGGGAAGAAAACTATCAGGTCCGTTCAGAGCTTAGTAGATTTCCAATTTTCTCTATGAAAGAACGAGTAAGAAGAAAGTCTGCTTCCAGTTGAAATGTGTGGTTCACACAAATCCACAACTCATTGCCTAAGAGGCTCACAGTAGAAGTCACAGACATAGTTCAGTGATGAACACAGCAGTGTTAACCGTTGGGCTCAATGATCTTTGAGGCCTTTTCCAACCGAAACAATTCTATGCTCCCATGAACAATCTCTTGAGAGACTGTGACACCTGAAGCACTGTGATATTTTTTTATTTAGCTAAAGGACAAAAACTATACCTACAAATCTTAAGATCAGTTTTCTTTCCTGCTTTCTAACCCAAATTTTGGAACAGGACAAATCAAATTCTGACTGAAATTACAGAAGCACTTAAATGAAAAAGCTACAGGGTTTGTTGCAATGAGTAGAGAGAACTCCCAAGAGCAGGAGTATGCTTTCTGTTTTGGCTGAGTGGGCTCATTTGCTAAACTCTGTGTCCCCTGAAGTCATTCACCTAAAAGCTCTACACTCGGGATCCCTTGGACACACAGAAAATCCCATCAGTTTGTTAGTTCAAAAGTCAAATTGGCAGTTTTGCATACGTGTGTAAACAAAACAAGTGAACTAGTGTTTGAAGCTTTCACAGCAGAAGCAGAGCTTCTTGAACCAAGGATGAGAAATAGGCATCTTGTCTGACAACATTTTCTCCCTCCCTGCAAATATTGGAAAGCTAGTAATTAAGTAATTACCCTTCTACTGAATTTATTTTCATTACAAAAACTTGCTAACTGCTTCCAAAATCTTAACTTTTACTAGTTATCTAGTCACAAGGCAATTCCTTAACAATTTTCTAATCTGTGACTTTTTCAGTAATGCTACATTTTCTAGCAGATCTACAGGTCTAATCTCGTATCTTGCACAGACACAGCAGCAGACATTTGACCGCCGTGCTTTGGACCCTTCTACACTAATTCTTTTTCTTTTATGAGAACAAATAGAAATGTGGCAGCCTGAATTTGGTCTGTAAAAATATCCAGTTCGGGTTACTACGCCTAGGAAGGTCCCTGAGAGTAATGACTGGCATGCAGCTCCCCCTAAAGTAACATCAGGTTGTTTCAAAGCGATGCCCAGTTTCCTGCTCACCCTGCTCTTGGTGCGCTCCAGCTGCTCCCGCTGCTCCCCAAGCTCCTCGATGATATCCGTGCCAATCTGGTCGGTTTCAGCAGCGATCCGGTGCGAGCGCTCGATGCTCTCACTGGCTCGGTTCAGACTGTCTGTGCCCTGGAGAAGCAGCACCCTCTGGGACTGCACGTTAGTCTGAAAAATAATATTAAGCACAAAGATAGAAGTGTTAGGCTCCTGACATTAAAAAGTTAGAATGTGACTCCAGCAGCCATCCATCTGTATTAGCTGTACACACTTCTTATGTTGACTGATGCAGCCCAGTTAATTTTGGCCGAGCCTTGTTCACTTTCTAAGATTATGGCCAAATCTGGTTAAATTTCAAAAACGATACAGCACTAAGGAGTTAAAACAGTTTCAAAAAACTGTCTTTGTAACCATTTGTTTTTCTGTCAAAGAACATTTACATGAAAATGGTATCTTTCTTTTCCAGATGCTAACTTTTACTTCCATTCACATCTAAACTCAGCCTTATTTGCGACTTCACAGCTGGTCACCAGGGAGATAATTAAGAGTTTACAGTCAAAAGGATTAGGAACAAACAGCACTAACAGATGGACTGCTAAGTAACAAAGATCTTCTTTTCATGCCAGTAGCCTGGGATAGAGGATAAGGAATGGCTGCTGACCTTGAGGTCAGAAAGTAGCTCAAAATAAAGTGTTTTCTTAAGCTTCAGAAAGTCTAATCTATCACCCTGCTCTCAAGTTTTAGAGTAATCAGTCAAAAGGAAACATGCAAAAATTTCCCAAGCTACAGCAGAAGGAAATATTAAGGAAAGAACCTCCCTCAAACCATCCTGACGTAAAGCAGAAAAATGCAAAGCCCACCTCCATGAACTTTTTGTACAGATGACAGCCCTTTGAAGACAATAAGGAGATTCAGTGTCATTAGCTCAGATATCTCTAAGCCTATCTGGTAAACAAGAAATTGGTGTACTTTTTGCATTGTAGCAGCAAAACCACAGTGAAAAAAGTGCTAGAGGAAAAATCCTTGTATTTTCTTGAAATTATTAACACTAAGATCACTTAAAAGATAATTCTACCAAAGAACCTATACAATGTATAATTCACACTTTGCTAGTTTTGGAGATTAGAGCTAGGTGAGTTAACTTTTTTTTTTCATAAAGTAGCATCACTTCTGTGTTTTCGCTTCTGTAGGGGAATAATTAAACTAAGAGTTTCAGTACAGAATGTTGTGCAAATTACCAACTGAATGGCTTTCAAGGAGTTCCATTTTGATTACATTCCTATCTTTGTTTTAGAACAGAAAAGCTCTCCTCTGAGTTCCAGGTGTTCTTTCTCCTCCCTGAGATATTCATGTTATATGTAGAGAGATATACAGGGAGTTATAAAAGCACAGAGGTGGTTTAACTATGAACAATGGATCTGTGATAGCACTTTTGCACAATCACACCAATGTTAAATAAAATTTACATCTAATCCTTACACTCTGTTCATTTTCTGTGGCGAAGATTCCATATTTTGTATCGCCTTGGTTTGCACGGCCCAATCCCAAATCTGTGCTTCTCATCTCTCTCTGGAACATGGACAGGTCTCTTCTGTAGGCTCGGATTTTGCTCATCATTTGGTTGCGGAAAGGCACGGGAGCGTACTTCAGTTCTTCCTCCATTTCCCGCAGCTTTGACAAAAGAAAGCACATTTATTCTTTACAGCACCAAATCTATGGCAGCAGCAGCCATACTCAAAACTCAGCACCAGATGACGGGATTCACATGTTTGGGTTGGACTGGCTGAGTCGGATAACCCCTAACTCCACGCCCCATCCAGTATTGAGCACACCACGCTATCCAATGCTGTTGAGTCCATGTGCATTTTCAGATACACAACACCTCAATTAAAAAAAATTCTCAAGCTTAAACGCTTGATATTTTTTCCCTGAAACATCACGCTAAATTTCAAAATTTGCAATTCTCACTTTCTTATAGTTTAAGCATTGATAGGATGGGTATCAGCTTTCTATCTCTGTGCAACAGAGACCTAATCATAGAATGGTTTGGGTTGGAAGAGACCTTAAAGATCACCTTGTTCCAACACCCCTGCCATGGACAAGGACGCCTCCACTAGACCAGGTTGCTTAGAGATCCATCTAACCTGTCCTTGAACACTTCCAGGGATGGGGCATCCAGAGCTTCCCAGGAAAGTGTCTCACCAACCTAACAGTTAAGTTTCCTCCTAATGCCCAATCTATCCTACCCTTTGTCAGTTTAAAGTCATTACCCCTTGTCCTATCACTACCTGCCCTTGCCCAAAGTCCCCCTCCAGCTCTCTTGTAGCTCCCTTTAAGTACTGAAAGGCTGCAATAAGGTCACCCCAGAGCCTCCTCTTCTACAGGCTGAACAATCCCAATTGGATCTGTTCCATGACCTCCCCAGGCACAGAGCTGAGGCTGACAGGTCAATAGTTCCCAAGGTCCTTCTCTCTACCTTTCTAAAGATGGGTACAATCCCCTTTTCCAGTCACCTGGGACTTCACCTGACTGTATAACTTCTTCAAATACCATGGACAGTGGCTTAGTATCTACATCAGCCAATTCCCTCAGGACTCTGGGATGCATCTCACCACATCCCATAGATGTATGTATGTTCAGGTTTCTCATGTGGTCATGAACCTGGTCATCCCCTAAAGGAAGGAATTTGCTCCTACAGTCCTAGCATGGCAGTCCACTAACCTGAGAGATGTGGAAAAGAGATTGCCACTGAAGATTGGGGTAAACAAGATGTTGAGAACCTCAATCATCTCCTCATTCAGATCTACTGCATGGGTAGGCACAGCACTAATTCATGCTCTGAACATCCAGGCTTGGCAACTGGAGTTAGGATTTGCCAGCTCCAAGATTCTGGATGCATGAATTTTCACATCAACTTCTAATGACAGTTGTAACAAATCCAAGATGCTTAAAGCTGTATGCCAACATGAGCTCTCTCACAGTAGGAGCTCCACATCTCATACATCACCTAGAGATACCCATCAATAAACCCCAGTAAGTTAGGGGAATAAAGCATCATGTTCAGCTGTGACTAAAAAACAACCTAACAAACTGCACATTGAAATATGAAAAGAAAGCTTAAGCCATAATGTCCTGTTTTAAAAGACAAGTCATGTGGCTTGTTTGGTGCTGTTCCATATCACCTGCTGTCCAGCAAGCCTATACACCACTACAGAAAGATCAGACAGGCTAAGACCAACATGAAAAAAGCAGGGTGATAAAAAACCCAAAGCAGCAGATTCTCTACATGCCTGCCCTAAAACCTCTAGCAATTTTAATTTCACCTCCACCACTCTACTTTTTTAAACAAAGTGAAAGCAGTATCAAAACCAAGCACTCAAAAACCCCTTGAAACATACGTAAGACTATTTGTCTACATTTATGTATGTATATAAGTACATACAACAGTCGTAACAAACACAGACACATCTATCAGATCAACCACTAAACAGCAAAAAAATTAAACTCCTGCCTGCCAGAATAGGATCCATAAAAAAGTAACTTCTGTAAGTACTGTCCTTTTTAAGGCAGCAGTTTTGCAAGCATCAGGAAGGTCGGAAGCCTCACACTCACCGTCTCGTTGGCCTCACGCTGCTTCTCATCGAATTCTCGAACCAGTTTTTTCTTCTCCTCTGGGAAAGTAAAAGCAGTATGTCAGATAGACTACAGAGAAATGACAACAGAACTCCAACATTAAAAACAAGGAAGCTACCACAGATGGCTGGCTGCAGAACACCAGGTCAGAATGTATCTCAAATGGAAACAACTTGCTCTTATGACAGTGTTTCAGAAGGGAGTGGGGCAAGAGAGCAGAAATCACTCTTCCAAATGCTGAACACTCTGCCTCTGGTAGACAGAAGATGTATTTTTTCAAATATTTTTCTGACCTACTTTCCTTCAATGTCCACTGACAGAATTGCATGTTCAAAAACATTTAGTGTGAAAGAACAGCAAAGAAGACACATTGGTAAACAGCTCATAAATATATTTCTTATTTTTTGCAAGCACTTGGCAAGATTACTGAAGGCTAAAATTATAATTTGGATTTGAACACAACATCAGGTCAATCTACATTTTCAAGTGAGCCCTTAAGGTCCTGGCAGATCTGGCACTCTGTATTCCCGTGGTCATAAAGTACCTAAGTACACAGGACAAGCATTCCAGAGTTCTCTGGGATAAAAGATGCCACCAAGATATTACCTTAGGTTCACAGACTAAAGCCCAAATGCTTCTCTCTTCTGGAAGGACATGAGTTGTTTGAATCAGCCAACAACACTAGACATTTTAGTTGTTTGAGACAGTCATTTACCCATATCTGTGTCTATCCTAGCCCAAACCTAGGGCTTTGGAAATCGAAGAATGGGTTTCGCTGCTGTTGCTCTATTTTTGAACAAAACCTTAAGGCATGTATTTTTCATGTGTTAAAACCTATCATCTCTCTCTAACATCTACCATCGAGGTAAGTCTAAAGTTTCAGATTTAGACTTATCTCAACTGAGCAAAAACACATGTTCTGTAATCTTTTGCAAAAGCACTGAAGATGAACACCAGAGGACCATTGTAGAATACTGCAAACAAAACTAAATTCTATCAGAAATCTGGTAACTATGAACCTAGCTCAATTCACCTCTCTCAAAAGAGTATTATTCAGTCTTAAACAAAATTCCAGGCAGCAGAAAACGTAGATTGCCATGTTGATTGCCATGTAAAATTCCTCCAATTTGATTAAAGACAAAATTACATACATTATAAAAACATCATCACAGTAAAAAAACTCTCTTGATAATGCCTTTTGGTAAGCACAGTCCTCTCCAAAAGAAGTGGCTTTTGAACTACTGAGATCGCAATAGAAGACAGGAAAAAGTCTGAAGTGTTCAGAACATTGGTACACAGCTCCTCTCACATACACAACATGTCTAAGCTGTAGGCTTTCCTTCTCAGCTCAGATTCAGTTTAAGCCCAGTGTTTGAACTGTAGAGAACTTAAGAGAGAACTAAACCCCATCATCTAAAGAAGGAGCTGTGTGTGGTCTCATGTAGCACACAGAATTATTACAGACCAAGCTACATCACGACTGTTAATATATTACACATCAGATGGTACCAGGAAATGCAATTTCACATCCCAATTTATTCAGGAAGAATGCTGACTTAGGAGGTTCCTAAGTACACTCTCCTCTACTTCCTTCATGATTTGCCACCATATACAGTTGTGCTGATGCCTTTGTTTGTGCAGCTGGGTTACAAGTGAAATCATGGTCATGAACTGTGGAAAAACCAAACCACCTTTGGAAGTAATTTATTTCATACAGGTCATTTCACTAATCTGATTCAAGCGGTGAATTAAACCCACTGCTGTCTCAAAGTCATGGAAACCCATCATGGAACTGGAAAAGCAGCATTTCCCTGCTTTGTTTCTCCCATGCAGACTAAGAAGATGCTGCACTTAAAAGCTTGCAGCCAAAGAAATGCCAGCTTCCAAAAGGCATAGAATCATGGGATGGTTTAGGTAAGCCAAGCAGCAATAGCTTGAGACCTTTTTTGCTTACAGGCCAACAAGACATCCAGCAATGTGGCTTGAAAACGTTGTACTGGACCTGGCCAGTAACCAGAAAGGCCAAAATACACTGAGAGATTGACTTGGTGTTGCTCTGCATTGAACCACAACTCAAAGCACACAGACAGAACTTCTAAAATGCAGCAGCACTGCCTGTGCCATGGCAGCATTACCTACATGCTCATTGACATTTAACTGATTTATTTCCAATCAGTTAGAAAGAGATTCAGTTGGAGAGTATAGCTAACTGAATTCATGTAGACGAAAATACGTGATTTGAAACTTATCCAGGCTGTTTCCCCTTCTTACAATTTTGGAAGGGGAAAAAAGAGTGTTTCTAGAATTAGGAATTTGTTATCTTGTTTATATAGAGTGAAACAGCATTTCCAAACCTCTGCCCCTCAAAGATGTCCCAAGGACTACAGATTCTGCGTTGCTTTTGGAGCATGTGAATTGTCTTAAAAGAGTATTCCAAGGTCTCTTTTATCACCTCCTGAATATTTCAGGATCAGATAACTCAAAAAATAAAGATATACTCCCCTTCTCATAAGTACAAGAAGCCAACAAAGAACATTAGTAGAGTGGAATGACTCTACCAGATAGACAAATTCCTAGATCTTAAAATCTCTTAGAAACACTTTCAAAAAATAGTGCCATGATTTTTGCAGAAAAAAAAAAAAAGAACAGAACAATTGCATTAAAATTCTTTAGCATGTCTGAAAATTCAACTTGCAATTATTTGCAATCTATTGAAAAAAAATCCCAAGTATTGCAGAAATGGTTGCCTGTAAATACTCCATTTAAGCCCAAGGCTCAGAATTCACTGCTCATGACTACCACAGTGTTAAGGAGACCTGACGAAGTTTTACTTCACCAAGAAACTGATCATGCTCATTTCTATAGGAAAATAAGGATTTCTACCAGAAAGGGTATTGCTTCTTTTAATCTTTTTATCCTTGTTGACCACTAGTGAAATTAAGTCAGGTTTGCAAGTTTTCATCTGCAGGTTTCAACACCTTTCTTGTACCAAACTTTCAAAATGCTGATGACAAGGACTGTGACCTGGAATTTAACTCATTATTAAACAGAAAGCCAGGTAAGAAACAGGATATTAAGTGTTTCATGCTCCGTGTTATCTGGTATATTCTGAACAAACTATTTTTATTATCTCACACAAAACTGATCAACTTTGGAGAATGAACACCACGGCAGAACGTGGCTGACAGCCCCTGCCCATCTCTGGGGTAGAAAACCTGAGCTGAGCTACAGCAGTGGATTACACTTCTCGTAGGAAGGGTTTAATCAGAGGCATTCAATGACACTGACAAAATTCTCCTTTCACACTGCTCCTGTTGCCAGTTCTCAGAGTACTGCCAAGTATTAAGGACTGAATCAGAAGCACAGATCCTTACAGAGGAGTATTCTGTCAGAGCATTCTACCCTCTGGTGTGGTATAAAGAACACCTGTAGAACCAGGTTGTGCTTCTAATACAACTTAGTATGCCTAGAATGATAGGTTTGCTCTATTTTGTGAGTAGAGTGCACAAACCAGACTTTCAAAACAGTCATTTAAAATGCAAACATTCTCCAACAAATCTACAGATGCTTCTGAGAAGTTCTGACAATAAAAACTGCTTCTATTTCTGCCAATGAGGTTTTAAATGTGACTCCAACATACGGAAATTTAAAAAGGGGGGAAAACCCCAAACCCCCAAAGCACTGCAGTTGTTACAGAATCACAGAATCAATTAGGCTGGAAAAGACCTCTGCAGACATCAGTCCAACCTGACCTAACACCACCTTGTCAACCAGACCATGGCACTGAGTGCCACATCCGGCCTTTCCTTAAACACCTCCACGGAGGGTGACTCCACCACCTTCCTGGGCAGCTCATTCCATTGTCTAATCGCCCTTTCTGTGAAGAAACTCTTCCTAATGTCGAACTTTAACCTCCCCTGGTGCAACTTAAAGAGTGTCCTCTTATCCTGGCGCTGGCTGCCTGGGAGAAGAGGCCGACCCCCACCTGGCTGCAGCCTCCTTTCAGGTGGTTGTGAGAAAGTCACCCCTGAGCCTCCTGCTCTCCAGGCTAAACTCCAAACAGAAACAACATGAAATAGCATCCAAATAACAACTCCTTCTCCTCAGAGACTGATACTGTGAACCTAGCACGGCAGTGCTTGCCTAGGGAGTTGAAATTTGCCAGAGCAGAGGAGCTCCAGGGGAGTGAAGCCACACACCTGCACAGCCACCAGGACACGGCAGCAGCTGAACACAACACACGGCAGAGCCACCCGCCTTGTCCCAACAGGCGCCTACCAGAAGCGACGTCCCAAATCCCTACAACTGCAAAGCCACAACACAAAGTCTTGAGAGGACACTGCCTTCCCAGCTGCTCAAACACGCCTGTCTAATGAGAAGCACCCGAACAGTCCTGTCACGGCCCCGCAGCCGGTGGGGCAGCTCCGGCAGGAGGGACCGCGGCCCCGCCCGGGCCCTCCCCATGGCCCCGAGGGACGTCCATTCCCCCTCCCTGCCTCACCAGCCGCGCTGCCCCGCAGCCGCTCGGGGACGCCCCGCAGGTCTCCGTGCAGCCCGCGGAAGATCTCGTGCAGCCGCTCCAGGTGCTCCGAGGACGCGGACCCGCGGCCCGCCATGGCCCCACAGCCCCCGCGCCCCCGGCCCTGCCCCGCCCGGCGCTTCCGCCGCCGGGGCCGCCTGGCGCACTGCCTGCTGGGAGCTGTAGTCCCGGGGAGGCGGCCGGAGCCGCAGCGCGCGGGGGCGCTCGTCCGCCGCCGCCACGGAGCGCCTCGGGCTGGCAGCGTCGGTGCGGCCCCGGGGCTCCCCGGTACCGGCGGGACCCGCCGCCGCGCTGCTCCCAGGCCTCGGCGCCTACCCACGTGTACATCGTTGCATGCCCCTTGCTAGGGTTAATGACGTGAACCTCGGCTGGACTTGTAAAAATGTGTTTCAAACGCCACTGCCGGACAGCCGCCGCTGCGCTGTCTCTGCAGACATTTCTCGGCTCCTTAATTGAGGAGTGCGTGTCAGAATGTTTCGAGAGACCCAGGATGGGGTCGTGAGGTGCCCGTCGTAAAAAAGCAGCGGGCTGCTAGTGTGAAGCCGACCGGCAAGTCGCTGCCCGCGGGTACTCCCGGCGGGAGCGCAGCCGGTAGTGGAGGTGTGGCTGTACGGTTGTGGGCGAGGCCAGCGCGGGAGAGGCGGCGGCCGCGGGGCGGATCCAAGGGGGCGGGGCGGGGGCTGTGGGAAGCCGTGCGCTAGCGGTGCGCGGGTAGCTGGCGGCAGCGATGCTCAACTGCTGGGAAGCCGCGCTGGGCGCCGCCGTCTCTGTCCCCGTCCTTCTTTTCGTGGCAGCGCCCTACATCAGGTGCGTCTTACCGAGGGCAGCCCCTGCCCTTCGCGTATGTTCAGCCCCTCAGAGCGGCGCGCCTCGCGTCTCAGTGCGTGTGTCTGTGTGTGTGTGTGGCGGGAGTGCGAACAGCGGGAATCCCGTCCTACAGCCCGCGCCGGGGTCGGGAGTTATTCAGGCCCCCCCAGCTCCAGCGGCCCGGTGACGCTGCCGCGCTGCCGGGGCTCGCTCAGCCCTGGCACCGCCCGGCGCGTTCCCCGGGCTCTGTCCCGGCACCGGCGCGCTCGCGGAGGAGCGGCAGGGGGCGGGGCCCGCGTTCTCCTCAGGGTGCGGCGGCGCAGCCCATTGGCCAAAAGGCCCCGGGGCGCGCGGCAGCAGCCAATGAGAGCCGTGGCTCCACTTGACGCACGGATGGGGCGGGGCCCGAGGGCGGGGCCGCGCTCGGGAAAGCGCGGGGGATTGGGAGCCCGTTCCCGGTGTCCCGGTCACGACACGGTCGTGACCAACCGCTTCAGGTGAGGGTGCCCGTGACTCCCTGGGACCCAGAGCGCAGCGGCGAGCCCGAGTGTTGGGGCGAACCCCCAGGTTCTGGGTGCCCAGCCCGAGCCCCCTAAGGAGGCAGAGGTGACTGGTGCCTCCCCTCTTGCAGGCGCTATGTCGCTGGAGGACGGTGTAAGTCGACAGCAAGGATGGAGGGGAAGGTGGTGATAGTCACAGGGGCCAACACAGGCATCGGGAAGGAGACCGCCAGAGACCTCGCGCAAAGAGGCAAGTGCAGTCTCGTCAGCAGACATCCCTGTGCAGCTGGGATGGTTGTGCCTTGTGTCAGGAGTCCCTTTTCTGGACCAAAGGAAAACGTGTTGTAGGCTTATATTGAAATAAACTGGATTCCAGAGTTACTGCAGATGAGCCCAAGTGCTATTCCTTCAGAGGCTGTAACCACTGAGGTGCAAATTCCCAGTTCCTCGAATGTTTTCATTGCTTGGACTCCAAAAATGTGCCTTAGGGACATAAAAATGCTGTGCACTGCAACTGATTCCAGAGGACTGGGGAGGTTCCTGGATTCTGCTTGTATGAAGCTGGGAAATGCCCTAAGTCCACAACTGTGTGTTTTAGTTATTCATGTTTCAGGCTAATTTGATGTAAATGTTATTTGGGTAACTGGTAAGAAGATTAAACTACCTGTTCACAATCCATTTAGAAATTACTCTGGCTGGAATCCATCACCTTTATGTGCTCTTGGCTTGATGTTCCCATTATAGAGGCAGATACAAACCTATCACACCTGTGTTGTTGTATGCTCTCCTGACCTTGGAGAACCTGGACAGAGGCACTTAAGATGTGCATTTGCCTGGTCTGAAAGCATCTTTCAGCTGGATTGTAACTCACAATTGAATAGGAAAGGCTTTGTCCCTTCCAGCCACCCCCCCACTGATGCTAGTTCCCTAAAGAAACAATATATTGTTTGTAATTGCCGTGCATGGTCAGCCTACTTGTCGTAGCCTTGATCATCCAGTGTGCTCCAGTGATCTCAGTTTCTGTTGTTCCACCCTCCCCTCCTTGCAGGTGCGAGGGTAATTATTGCCTGCAGAGACATAGCAAAGGCAGAAGCTGCAGCCAATGAAATCCGAGCTGAGACAGGGAACCAGCAAGTCCTCGTGAAGAAACTGGACTTGGCTGATACAAAGTCCATCCGGGAGTTTGCTGAGAAATTTCTTGCAGGTACAGTCTCTAGATTCTTCTTTTTAGTGAGAATATTTACAAAGTGCTGCTGTCTGCTCTTCTAACCATTGCCAAATCCCTGCCCTGCTTGTCTCTGTACCTCTTGGGTACTGAGGTTCACAGCAGGGGCTGCTCAGAGGCCATGAGCTATATTCGTAAGGTGATGTGGCTGCAAGTCAGACAGCAAGGGGTGACGTGTGCTACCTTCTTGTTTGCATTCTCTGTTTCCTTGTTTAAGGATGTCTGTTGTTTCTTGCAGAGGAGAAGGAACTCCACGTTCTCATTAATAATGCTGGGGTAATGTTATGCCCTTACTCCAAGACTGCTGATGGCTTTGAGATGCATCTGGGAGTCAATCATCTTGGTAAGGCCAGTGGAGTCATGTTTGCACTGAATATGGAATCATAGAATTATCAGATGGTTTGGGTTGGAATAGCCCTTAAAGATCATCGTCTTCTAACACCAACATCTGTTGCAAAATGCCAAAGGAAAATCTTGCTTTTGAATTTTCTCTTCCTCATTCTTCCTTTTACAGGAAGGATGGAGGGCCAGAGTTAGAGTTCTGGAGATGCAGTGTGGTGGATTTGCATGTTGTGGATCCAGTTTAAGTATCTGTACGTGTTACCTGAGACATTTTGAAATGTGTGACAGCTCCAGCTTTTTGACCATGAGGAGCAGAACTTGAAGGCCCCAAAAAAGTGTAGATGTTAATTCAGGGGAATTTAACAGAAACTTTCTTTTTCCTGGACTTGAAATGAGGGCAGCAGTAAGATACCACATATAAGCAAGCAGGGGAACCCTTCCTAGAAGGATGACCTTTCATCTCCCCCCTAGGTCATTTTCTCTTGACTTTCCTCTTGCTGGAGTGTCTGAAGCGTTCTGCTCCATCCCGCATCGTGAACGTGTCCTCGCTGGCTCATCACGGAGGGCGAATCCGCTTCCATGATCTCCATGGCGAGAAGAGCTACAATCGTGGCCTCGCCTACTGCCACAGCAAACTGGCAAACGTGCTCTTCACCCGGGAGCTGGCCAGGCGGCTGCAAGGCAAGTTACAGAGGCAGCTGGGGGGTTTATCTGCTTGGCTTTCTGAGCACCACGGATGGGGAGAGTGGATTGAAGAAAGGGCTGCAAATTGTCTATGCAGAAATGGAATGGTTGGAGGCAAATGTCACTGAGAGCTCTTTGCAGGAAGAAAATATCTCCTGTCTGTGGAACCAGGAGACTTCCAACACAGATTGTCTTTACAACAACAGGGTAGAGGAGTTTAGTAGCTTGGCACGGTTGAATGTATCTCATTTTTCTTTGGTGCTAGTCAAAAAACTAGCTGCATCCATGCACAGCTGTAAGGGGGAAGCTGAAAACTGCTCCAATAGAAAAGCTAATGCACACTCAGCTACCTTAAAGCTTGGTGGCCTGTAGAACAAGCATAAGATTAGACAGTACCTTGCAAGTCACATCTGTCACAGTTGTGTCATTCAGTCCTGTTCATAAACTTAAGTAGTATTTATTTACTACAACAGAAGCAGTGTCTTCCCCAGGAAATTACTATTTAGTCAAAAGAGTGGTCTCAAAAGCCTGATGGGAACCTGCTGCTGGTTTAGCACTCAGGCCCTCTAGCACTTTTTTTTGCAGAAGGCACATAATGACTCCTGTCTTTAGAAGGGAGCAGGGGATGCTCCAGTGCCATGGATGAGTGATTTAAACTGCTTCAAGAATCACCATCTAAGGTATTAGCAAAAGTGTTTTTAACCTGATGTCATAAAAGCATGACTTAACAAAGTTCAATGGCAAGGTTCACTCTACTACTGACGTGGAAGACACATACAAAGGAAAACTGATTGAGAATTGAGTTAGAATGATTCACACAGGACTGGAAACACACTGTGTAAGGAAGACCCTCCTGTTGAATCACAAGGCTCAGCATGGAGCCCTGTGCTTTTTAAACTTCTTAGGGAGCCTAGGTGGCTAGGTCCAGTTTTAGTCTCAGACAATTTATATGTAATGGAATTATCTATACCAAGTTTATAATGATTATTACTAAGTAGCTACATGGACTAGTAATGTTTCCTCAGTATTAATTAATTAATTAATTAATCAGTCCCTTACCAAGTATTTGTTGCAAGCAAAGGGCCTCTCTGCCTTGGTTAAGGTCTCTTAGTCTTAGGTAAGGAATCTCAAACCTTGAGAGGCATCCCTGCTCTAGAGTTACCCGCTGTGCAGTCCAGTTGCAGTTTGAGCTGAAATCCATTTGGGCTCATCCAAAGGTTTCCTGTTGGTAAAAGGTCTCTGCCTTGAGGAGCAACCTTGAGGTGAGCCAGCTCACAGGAAGATTGTCACCCTGCAGTCATATTACCTAGTAGGGAGAGCTCAGAGAAGGTTCACTTAGGCTGTAATATTTATTGAATGGAGTGGTTGGCTTGTATTCAATTTGCATACAATGGGAAAGGTAGACATGAGACTCAGTGCCTTACCTACCTTACAATCCACAACCTTATTTGTTCCTGGAAAAAAAGAGTATTGGCAAAGCCATGTGCTACTTGTGTTAACTGCCTGATGGGTGTTCCAAGTTCATGGGTGCTGATACTCACTGGCCTCTGTGGGTTTCCTAGAGGAGTTTTGGCCCATTTATGGCTCAGACCTTTACCTTCTTTGGAGCCTCTACCAAACTACTGCTGATTTAGTGAAGAGGTCAAGTGTATCCATCACACTCAGCATGCGTATGTGTGATGCACAGAGGGCTTCCCTTACTCTCTGTATCCAAGTCTGGACTCCTCCTGTAAGTTATAGAATATCTATAGGTAGAATTGAGGAGTATATTACCCTTCTTTTAAAGACACTTTGATCCATGCAGATTTGTCCTGGACTACTTTATTTTGCCATAGGCACTAAAGTCACAGCAAATGCTCTCCATCCCGGTTCTGTCTATTCTGACCTGGTCCGGCACTCCTTTGTGATGAGTTGGCTGTGGAAGATATTCTCCTTCTTCCTGAAGACGCCTTGCGAAGGAGCTCAGACCAGTATCTACTGTGCAGTAGCTGAGGAGCTGGACTCTGTGACAGGACAGTATTTCAGGTGGGTGCAAGCTGATGAAGTGATACTCTGTGGAAGGCAACTTCGTTGGCTGGGGAATAGGGGACGTAGCGTCATTCTTCATTAAGAAGGGACCAGGTAAGAGGCTGTCTGGTAAGACTGAGGGTGACAAACACTACAGCATCACCCCTTCCAGGTCTGTTGCAATCGTGTTAGAAGAAACACCTGATCTACGCAACACTTCATACAATAGCATGGCCTTTAGTGCTAGAAATACTAATGTACTCCAAGTGCAGGAATGGCTGTCACATGCTCAGAGCTTTAATGCTGACCTGCCTAACACTTGGGAAAATAACTTTTCAGTAGAACTGTGTAGTTAATGAGGTCACTTCAGTCAGTCTTGGGAAGACCACTTCAGTTCCCTTTGTAGTTTCACCCCCACTGGAGCAGAAGGGCCTGTGCTCTCAAGGGAGCTGGGAGAGCTGATGGAGTTGCAGAGACAGGAGGTGAGATTTTCATGTCTGGCATGTGACCAAATAACTTTGGTGTGACAGACCCACTGGCTGGGAGGGACTCTTGCTGGGCTGCTGATCATGCTGTCATGGAAATGGTCTTGCTAAGCTCCCAGTACAAAACCTGTTATTTTTTGATTTCTTTGATTTCCTCCAGGACCCTACACTGTTCTCTTTTTCCCATCACCAAAACTGCCCAGAGCAGCTTCAAGTAATCGTCATTCTAGATTTGAAGACTGCCATTTGAACAGATTCCCACAGATACGTCTGCCAGCTTCCCATTGTGTGTAGAGCACTGTAACAATACTGTTTTTTGAGAATGAATATGAAAATTTGCCTTCTTTTTTTTCCCCTTACATGGGTGCTGTTGGAGCCATTGTGTCTTTGCAGAGCTTTCTTCTTCTGATTTGTGACCAGATTAGTCTCTGTAATGACATCGCCTGATCTTCATTTGGGAGTTTGTACCATCTTAATCAGACTTGAATATATAAATAGACATCTTAAGTCTTCCCTGGATGATTGTCTGTCTCAGGATAAAAATGTAACATTGATGTCCTGAAGTACAGAAAACTAGTGAAAATTAAACTCATTAAAAAAGGGAGTTTTGGACATGGTGGGAAATGAAAAGCGTCAACACTAATTCACAATTTACATTGGATTAGCCTAGACTCCTTTTCACTTTCCAGGCCATAGACCATAAAACACAAGTGTAGACATTAAGAAAAGAATTTGCATGCTACAGTGAGACAGGTGGGAGTCCACCAGTCATTTCAGGAACATTAAAGACTCCATCTATAAACACTGAGCTGAATGGAAACCTTACAAGATGCCATTTCCTCTGTGCTCTTAAACTCTCAAGTTACTGCAACATTACAGCTGAGAACACAGGACCTGTTTTCCAGACTGAGTGCTTTCTGATTGGAGGAGCTGAGAAGGAAGGAGCCACAGTTCAGATGATAATGGAAAAGGGGGTAACCATACATGGCTATTACAGTGTTACTATTCTTGGGCATATAGTGGGATAAATAGTTTAGAATGAAGGGCTGTTCGAGTGACTTTTTTGCAGTGTTTGTTAGGAAATGTGCTTCAGAAGAAGCTTGGTTAGAGTTTATATCCCTTTTTAGTGGTAGTAGTGAGAATGCACACTAGTGAGGCTTTTTAAGAGTTGAGACAACAGATAGAGCTAGACTTGCTTGCCAGTTCTTGGTGCTATTGGGAGAGATTCTGCCCTAGCTAGTTGGAAAGAAACCTTTCTCATGGTGGCTTAGCACCAACCCTTGCTCATTTGCTCCCACTGTTCTTGAACTGGTCTTGAATTAAGGTGATAGAAAGCAACTCCCTAATCTTACCACAGCCATTTCAGTGTACTAATGTAGATGGAGATCTTAGACTTGAAAGAATAAAAAGGATGTTTTTCTTACAGTGATTGCCAGCCAGCATACGTATCTCCACGTGGTCGGGATGATGAGACAGCAAAGAAGCTCTGGAGCGTGAGCTGTGAGCTCCTTGGCATCCAGTGGGACTGAGCAGCACCAAGAGTGTCCCTGGCTGGGCCCAGCGATGCTTCTCTGGGGAACAGCACTGCTGAGAGACCTCGGGAGCAGAATGCGGACACTTCAGCTGCCCTAAGGATGGATCTCTGGGCACAATATAATTTGAGTTTCTGGATTAAGGATTAAGATTTGTAAGCAATCAATCCCTCTTCCTAGCTGGAGAATTAGAGCACTGGTGCAGGGAGCAACCTGCTTGTTATCTCACACAGCAGCTCGAGGCTATGGTTCTCTGGCTTTAGACTAGAAAGGGAGGTTGCAGTCTTAGGTTTAGATTATGAAGTAACAAGGAATTACTTTCAATAAAGTTTGGTTGTATTTTTTCCTAACAGCAATAGTAAAAAGGTAGGACTCTAAATTTACAATCTATGAGATTATTTTCAGTTCCTACCCTTTGAACTGGCAGAGCAAAAATACTTCAGGATATTAGATTTTCTGGCAATATACTCTCAAGCACACAGAAACAGGTCCTGGCCTTTTTGTGCCAAGCATTAGGTAAAGTTTTTACATGGAATCACGTTTTCTGCACGCTCTGTAAGAAGCTGGACCCTAGCCACTGAGGTATTTTGGCCCTAAATGCCTACTGATAGCAGTAGAGTTAACTGAGGGTTGGCAAATTTTCTGAGAACCCAGGTTTTGCTGCAGGTGACTAGGAGGTTAAAAGCTGCAGGAGGGCTGCAGTTGTGCACAGGCAAGTTACTAAAAAAATCAACATCTCTCTAGTGAAGCATTGAACAAAGATGGTGTGAAAGTTGTCACAGTAAACCCCCCAGCTGCACTTTAAATGACTTTAGAACCTAGAAAATAGAGCAGAATGAATAAGGAACATCTCAGTCATGTTAAAAAATATTAAACAACTTCAGCTGAGACTTCAGCTTTGAATGACACCAAACTCCCTAGAGCTAAAAAGCTGAAGCAGGAGGCAGGACTATCTTGGTATTATGGTCAAGCTGGCTCCAGGACAGAAAGGTAAGACTTGCACAGAAATCCTTGCCTTTGTCTGCCCAGCAGTTACTGGTTGCCAAGGCTGCCAGCCTGCCCCTGCAGGACCACACAGCTTGTAGTTCCACAAAGCAGCTGGCTCAGGCCACGTAGCACTGGGACTGCTCCCTTGGAACTCCAGTGCTACGTGAGTGCAAATTGCTGGAGTGTGATCCATAATCAGAGATTATTTCTGAAAGAGTTAAGCAGTTAGAAACCAAGTGCCACAGCTCATAGGATTATCTTTTGCTTCTGAAAAAAAAGCCTGGAAGTTTTTGGACCTGCATATGAGCCTGCCACTGTGACCAACCGCCAGTTTTGGAAAACAAATGCAATTTTAATTCTTCCTGTCTGGATGCAGATCAGTCCTGTGCTACCTCTGAGCAATACTAAATAAAGCCATTTTCCTTTTACAACAGGACCCCGTATCTTCTTTCAGAAATGTTGAATCAGTTTACTAGGTGTTGCTGTTATCTGCACCTGCCTCACTAATGTAGAGAATTCAGTCCAGGTAACATTTTAAAAAGTCCCTTTGTGTTTCTCCCTGTCACTCTTACCTTTTTTTCCTCCCTCCCTCTTTATGCTTCATCCCAATTATGAAGCTAAAGCCAAACTATAATGTAGCAGTAGAACGTTACCTACCACTGGAGCCCTGGCTTGCTTTCTCTGTGTCATTTTCTGATCTTGAAAGTGGCTTCAGGAGCAAGGGAAACCATTTTTTAAAAAATCAGAAAGGTGTCTCTGGTGTGAGATGTTTTTGCCTTTGCAGGTCAATGCTTTTCTCAAAGGAGTCTGATTGTAGATTTAACATAAGACATATTAAACATTTCCACAGACATACATCCACCCTCTTTGACCTTGAGCAAGTAATTTATACCTCTCAGCTGATCTGTAAAAAATGAGGAAACTAAAGCTCATTTAGCTGTCTCAAAGGGAGGCTTGTAAGGGAGAGTTAGATTAACTTGCAAAGCTCCCTAAAGAGGATTACTGAGTACATGTAATGCACGAGGCTGAACTACCTAGGCTACCTAGCTGCTGGGGGGACTTCTAAAGATGTGATGTTCCAGTTGATCTACATATTGAGGATACTCAGTAACAGATAAATTTGGCATGACAGAACAATTATCCCACTTACAATTACTCCACTAAGCATAGCCAAAAGCAAAATGCAGATCCAGAAGAGACCCCTAGCTTTGCTGTGATAAAAAATAAACTGAAAATACATTAACAGTCATAATACTTTATTTTTTTAATTGTAAACAAACCTTGGTCAGTAACAAAGAAATTCTTTTAAACTGGCAGTATTCAATCCCTTTTTCCTGCTCAAAAATTCAAAGCCCCTTGATAATTGCACTATTTATGACACAAGGTAATTAATCAGGGTCAAAATTCCAGTTCTGCTGGTACAAGAAAGATCCCTACAATTCCAGGTTAAGAACATCAAATTACAACAAACACTATATAAAGTGCATCAGGTACAGTGCAAAGAGGTCAGGAAGAAAGGCAGGGGAACTGATGGGTCTGCATGGCAAACTCCACTCTCAGTGCTCTCTGCAGCTGAAGGAACTCGAGCTGAACAGGTGGTGTTACAGCACTGCAGATCTGGAGACCCACACACAGTAAAATCTCCTCCCCATAATCAGAGATTTAAAAATGACTGAAGCCATAGGTAGTGTCACGTTTTAGGATTAGCCTGATGGCTGTAAGCTGATGGAAAGCTACGTCAGTCTGGCCAAGGAAACAAAAGCTTTCATTGGTACTGCTCACTAATGAGATAACACAGATCTGTGCTCAGGGGATTCTGAAAGCTGTATGTGGTCATTTCTGCTCTCGTGAGCAGAGCACCTCCAATGAGAGGTGTTTGTGTCAGCTCTTGAAACCCTGAAGAAGATGGAACGATTTCTTTCCAACACCATGGAAGTCTGTTCTTTCATTACAGTGATCTTGGGGATAGTGCAAAACTCTTACTTTACTTGACAGTCTCAATTATTTTATGTACTAAAATTATTTACAATTACATTACACTTCAGAAAACCTGTTGGTTTTTTGATGTAAACAACTTTTTAATGAGAAAGTGAATTAGTTTTCCTACTTCTTCTGCTGAAATACATGTAAACAGCAAACACAAACTCTTGTGGAACGTCACATTTTGTTCTTTCTTTTTGAAAGTCCTACTACTGACTACCACATTTCTGCCAGTTTCTCACAGCCCAATATTAGTTGCAGAGAAGCAGCTACTTTTTTCAGCATCCCTGAACAGAGACATTACACAAAGATTGCTGCTTTTTTTTCATAAAACTGAATAACCTAACACTTCCAGAGCAAAACCCATCAATACAGAGCACGTCCAGTTTGGTGTTCTATTGTACTTGATGGGGACAAATTATCCTGGTAATAAATAAATGCATCCCTATGTGACAGGGATACAGACCATCTGTTTAATTTTGCCACGGCTTGCTCTATCCTTATTCTTTGCTATACCTGATGAAAAACTGTGGAAGTTTACTGTCAACTATTCAGTCATAAAGCTGCATCACAATGATTTGTTGGGTATTACCATAGTAAAGAAAGAGGCACGTGATTCTTCAACTGTTTTAAAGGCTTATTTTCCCTTTGTACTCCCCTTACAGGATATGCCCTTTATAACTTCATTCATCTAGCTGGCACTAGTCCAAGTGGCAGCTATGGCACACATCACACAGTGTGACTGGTAAGTACAAATCTACCGATAAAGAATCAGTTCCTACCTTTTCAAACTAAAGATACCTGGGTACATTGTACTAGTGGGGGGTATAAAAAAGAAGTAGCAATGATTTGTCTAAAGGCTTAAAAAAATCTCTCAGTTTAAGTCTTTGTAACAGAAGAACTCTCCAATCTTGAAAATTTTACAGGAAGCATCACAAAAATTTTATACTCTAGGCTACATCAAGTTGATAAAATTTTTCTGTCCTCTCTACATATGTTTTCTGGATTAAAAATAAAACACATATTATTAAGTTCAGTGCTTTTCAAAAAATACCAACCCCCCAAAAATTAAAAAACAACAAAACCCAAAAACTAAAGCCAGAAACAGAAGTGCTCTCTTCCATACATCTAAATCTTTGCTTGTTCAGTTTGAAACTGCCCCCCTCCCCCCATCAAAGAGAGCCAAAAAACACCCTGAGGTAGTGACTGTTGTCAAAATACAGGACTGGCACTTGTAATTTAGTTCCCTTCCTTTCACCAGAGGCACATTAGCAGCATCCATCTGCCACCGACATCAGCCAACAGAGTTCCATTTTACCCTAGAGGCTGCCGAGCCAGACGCCTTCGAGCTGTCTTGAAGGCTGCTCCTTCAGCACGATGGCGAATGCCAGTTACACATTACTTCCTTGTGCCCTGGGGAAGCCGAGTTCTCACCTTGGGCTGGTGCACTGAGAGCCACTGGGCACAGATGGCCTTGACGACGTCGTCGCCGCTGCTCTCGGCCAGCTGCCGCACGTGCTGCACGAGCTGCACGGCCCGCGCCTTCTCCTGCCGCACCGACACCAGGTACGCAGAGCGCAGCTTGTTGCACATCATGTATGCCTGGATCTGAAGCACCAGAGCTTGGTCAGAAAGCTGTAGCAAACTCACTGGACAAGCTTAAGCAAGGACTCAAGGGAAATGCACAGTCCAGAAGCATGTCGTACGAGGTAGCAGCACCACATTGCCAAACACAGCATGGCACGAAGCAGATCCCAGTGAAAAAAGATGGGCAAACAGGTGTATTTTATTAAGTCTGTGTCTTGTAGACACTCCTTTACTGTATGACCATGAAATTAGTATCAGGAGTCCTATCTCATGCATTAATTACAGTATCCTCATATCAAAGAGTCTGAATCTGTCATTTTCTTCCACTGCGGATTCTAGAACTACTCTCACCTTTCCATGATAGATCTTACAGAAAAGCAGAATTAAAAGCCCATTTTTCAATCTGCCTACAACAGTGATTTTGTCATTCAGAGAAAACAGAGGACTGTCATAAATCTTTAGATTTTATTCCCAGCTATACCACTCAGGATCTACAACAATCCTCAACTGCTGAGTCACGGCCACTTCTCTAAACAGGCATCTACAGTTCTCCATTGGCTTGGCTAGCTGGTATGAAAGCTAACAAAGAAATGAACTAGTTTAGGTTTCATTTCCTCTAAGAGAAAAAGTCTATCAGCAGCAGCAGAAGTTTAATCATTTAACTGTCGATCACCACAGAAACAACAAACTGAAGTGGTCATCACTAGCTGTCTGCCATTACTAGAAACTTACGTGCACCTATGCGAAAAGTTGAAAAACAAAACCAACAAACCCACCAGTGTGCCCTTCTGAAATACTTTTCCTCCCACTCTAACAAAGCCCAGCCCTCAGTCTGAGGGCTTTCAGGGAACTAATAGGGATAGTCCCAATTAGTACCTGTATGTCACAGCTTTACAGTCACAAACACCATGGCACTGAGGAATTCACAGTGATTTCTACAATCTAGGAAGTAGCCTTCAAAAATCTTATTTGCATGAGGATGAGAGAGAAGACAGTGAAAAAGAGCCTGCAAGCTGCAGACCGACTGGGTGGTTTAGCTCTTGCTACTGTGCTTTTACTCACCTTGTTTTCATCACTGTCCATATCCTGAATCAGGTTATCGAGATCCTGTATCCAAAGAAGGGAAAAGGAGTTCACATTTAAAGCAGTAACAGTCTGCAAAACTTTACCCCATCAGGGATCAAACCCCTGTGGACAGGCAGGGCTGCTGAGATCACAGCAGCTGCTTAGACTGTCCTAACTGCAGGAGTTGCAGATGTACAGTATACGAAAAAATACTAATTCCAAGTCTTCCCTTTACCTACAGCTTTTTCTGCCTGCCATCTCTGGGGGTTATCCCTAGAGAACGCTATGAGCCTCTCATGGATGTCGCTTGTGTTGTGTGAAATGAATTTGTAGCAGGAATTACCCCATGGGCCACCCTGACCCCAAGAGTGGAATACATCCCCATACCTAATTGATAGAACTAGCAGAGTGGATCTCCTTCTTCTGGAATGGAAAAAACACTGTGGTAGGCAAAGGAAATCACAAAATTGGTTCCTATGGAGGCAGGAGGTTTCTGCCTCCACACATCCTCTGTGTTAGCCAGGGAAGCCTCACTGAAGGGAACACCTCCTGCTGCAATCAGCAGCATTTGACAGGATCTTGTGAAGCAAATGTTCAGTCCCCTCCATGGGTATCCATTTGGGAAGTGCAGGGTAGGAGTGTGCTATAGCTATTTATGGTTTCCTCTCAGAGTATCTTGTACAAGGCAAACCATCCACCCCCACATTTAAACTATGCCTGTAGTATGGAGCCAGAACATCTGAAGGACTCACTAAAAGAGCAGTACAGGCACCACACTTCCCTGCAGCCTGTACTGTCTATATCCTTTTTACTTCAAAAAGTAAAAATGCAGAATAGAATTACCTCAGCAGGAATGTTTTTGAACTCATTTAGACAGTTTAGGATAATGTTATCCCCATCATTTTTTGCTGCCACTCCAGACTCATTGACACACTTCAGGAGCTGCTGGATCTCACTGTACTTCTGCTGCTTCACCAGCTGCTTGGCCACTTTGCTGTACACTTCTGTAGCCTCCAGCTGGAAGTCCTAGAGGTAGTTGGAACATCAGAGCAACATGGTCAATGTTCTCAGCAGGTTTCCTCAGAGGGAGTCTACACAATTGAGACAGTCTCTTCTAAGGACTAAAATACCACACCATTCTCCAAAAAGTCAAAGCTGTTTTGGGAGCCTCTGGTTTTCCACTCACCACTGCTCAGGGTTGACTAAAAGGTTTTTTATAAACAGACATGCAAAAATCAATGCTGCTTAAGAACAAGAATGCTGTTACTGCTTTCTTTTCAAGAGTGGCAAAAAATTACTTTTATCTTTTCTGGCAAAAATCTTTCCTAGATTCCAACCCACCTCTCCCTCACTTGGCATGTTCCTACTGTATTTCTCCAGCCCCCCCACCAGCAGTCACCCTTTGGATACCCCAAACAGGAGGCAATTTACCATCATAACCATGCACATGAGGGAAGAGATGATAAAAGCTGTGAATGTTCCTGCAATGAGTAAGTAAAGAAAAAAAAATGATGGAAATGGAAGTGATAGGCAGCTGGACTCCTTGCTCCATTTTTACTGCAGGTAGTGGCTGCTGCTTAGAAGTGCTGTTTTTCTAAGGCTCTCCATCTCCCTACAAACAGGAGTTCTGCCTTGTACATCCTGACCTGAAAGAAGGAGCAGGGCTGCCACATCCATAAATACTCTTTCAGTGTTCCACCTCTGCCCAAAAGTGCCCTGCTCTACTGTCTGGGACTATATGGATGAGAAACACTCAGAAGACTTTAGAGGCTCATGAGCTGTGCTGACTGATAATCACTCAGCTTCCACCCAGACATGAGGAATGAGAGGTCCCCAGCGAGAGTTTCCAGTTAATTAATTTTGTGCTCAAATCAGGAGAGTAGAACAGAGAGCCCTGGCCTTATTTATTCACTGTCTATGCATGACTGTCATGAACTGCAGAGAGCTACCACGTGAGAGGTCTCTACACACATCTGTGATTGTGGTTTGCCAGAGTTAAAACACTGAACAAGGTGGCAAGGCAAAGGAAAAGCTGTACTTCATTCCTTTGTAGGACCCAATTACTCTGAAAATGTCCTACTGAAACAGCATCTTAATTTCTTTACCAAGCTTACACAAATACATGGACATCTAAGACTTAAACTTGTGACTTTTCTCTCAACAAGTTTTTCTTTTGGGGGATTAACATACATTTTGGGGCGGGGGAAAGGCTTTTATTTAAATAATTGCTGCTTTCAGGAGTTACTTAGTAATAATATTGCTCATAATATCAAGTTTTTCCATACCTGGAGAACTCTAAATGCAATCCCAAACCCTCCTCAATGTTTTTGCCTTCCAATATGACCTGAAAAGAGAGGCATAGACAAGTCTGGGAATGCAGATTCCTTTTTCATTATGTACAGTTAAATAATATTAATGCAAATCCAGATTTTGCCCAGAGGCCAAAAGAAAATGCATTACTTCAAAGGAAAACAGCACAATCCCAAGAAGTACAGCAAATTATAGGGTCTATTGTCACACACTGCTTCCCTGAGGGACATCAGGCAATTTACAGATGGAGATGGGCCAAAGCTAACAATGGTTAGTATTATAGCATTATTTGCCTTGCTTCCAAACATAATGGGATGCACAGTCAAAAGGAATATTACTATTTGTATTTTGGATGCTCTGCCTCTGAAAATTTGAACTTTGAGGAGATGAGCTCCAAGTTCTCACGTTCTCTGCTACTTTGAGGAAAGACAAGAATTTTTCATAAATGATGGCTTGCATTCATGCAAGTAATCTGCCCATAAAAATACAAGAAACTGATCCAACCATCACATGCTTCAACCTGCATTACAAGTTAGTATTGTTGATGAAAAATAGAGCTGTGTTTAAAATAGCAATTAGTACCTTGCAAGCAACATCCATTTTCATGTTATTGTTTCCAAAGAGTGTGGGCAAGGAGGAATCTGTCATTTGAGAGGCTCCTGAGCTCTCACACTGATGCAGGAACTTTGTTACTTCCATCTGCAGATCAACTGTATTGATGTGCCTAGATAGTGAAAAAATTCAGACTTTATTTTGTAATAGGGAAAGTGTCAATTATTATTTATATGAACTAATTTCTTCAATACCTTTCAAAAGAAGACATACTTATAAACAATTATTTTAGTTGCTTTTTGACTTTGTCCATTGCACAAGTCTGCACCAATATTACTTTTCAGATCTGTGCACTTAACATGCATCACAAACTGAAGTTGAGCCATTATTCACATATTTCAAAGAAGTGAGCCAGAGAAACTGGATCTCCAAATAAATATCTGTTCCTGCTTTTTAACCTCATCACACTCACACCCCTCCAGGTTTAACTTAACATTCTAGCCTAAAAGAAAGAAAGAAAAAAGCCCCTAAGAAAACCAAGATATAAAACCCCAAGTACAAGAAAGATCTGGCTAAATTTGCAATTTGATTTTTGAATACAGGAATCCAGCTATCTCTGGCACCTATAGCTTGTACATAGTGCAGTGTTTTGAGTTAACCCCAGAAGGCAGTGAAGCACTACAAAGTTGCTTGCTTTTGGGAGAGGAAAAGAAGAGAAAAAGAAAAAAAAAACAACTTGTGGACTGATGTCTAATTGTCTATGCAGTATAGGGTTCCTGTTTGTTTTTTAAATTAAAGGAGAGTAGTCTGATACACATACATATTTTTGGTAGAAACAACTGCCCATGTCCTGGTTTGGATTGTTGGGGGAAAAAGTGATGGGAATCCTACACTTGTAACTACATAAAAGCAGATTTGGGTCAGGGACAACAGTAAGTGTTAGCTAAAGTAATAAAAACCCCAAAGTCTAAAGCCTGAATTTCACCTCTCCTAAAATCAGCTTCTTGTTTATAGATACCTTGACACATCTGTAGCAGACATTTTCTTCCGAAAAGTGAATGCCATTTTTTTCCTTCCTGAACTTCTTGAGACCTCCTGTAGATAGACTTTGAGATGGTCCTTGATCTTGAGAAGCCATGCCTGTTTTCCTCAAGTTCAGTGTAAGACTTTGCTCCATGAGTGAAAAATCTAATGCAGGTCATTGCAGCACGGACGTGATCCTGGAAGAAACGCACTCGCCACTAAGATGGACCACAGGACACCACCTTCAGTAATCACTGTCTGCATGAAAGGGCTCACAAAAAGCAGGCAATGCTCTGTTTTCTTTAATACAATGTGCCAGATCCATGACACGGATCAGGTCAGCCTTAGTAAGGCTCAGGTCTTTCTATGTTTTCTAAGACTGTAAAGAGGCAAAAATACACCTGTCCAGCATGCAGGTTTAGATCAAAGTAAATAACCAAAAAGTCTGACAGTATTCAGCATTTCATTGAAAGAGATGCCACTGTCCCTCAACTTACCTTCATGAACTGTTGCAGTTCATACAGAATATGGTAATAGTTCTTTCTTTGCAAGTATTTGCAGGCTGCAATTAAGTAGACTCCCCAGCTTTCCAATCCTGGATCAATGGTTTCCAACAAGTTCTCTAACATATGCAGTTTTCCACTTTCATAACTTGGAATGAAGATCCCTTCAATAAATATTTCTGATGGGGATTCCTACACAAACAGAAATTAGCTTGAAGCAAAGCCACTGTAGCTTATTTTCCTTATGTAATATAAAGACATATTATGCGGTAGAGATCATAAAATTAATAAATAATTTAGATTGGAAGGGATTTCTGGGCATTATTTTGTTCAAAACCCCACTCAAAGAATGACTTCCAAGTTAGGTCCTGCTGCTCTGGACCTGTCCAGTCAAGTTCTGAGCATTACGAAGAAGAGTGATTCAACAATCTCCCTGTGGCCCTGGTCCTGTGTCTAAATATATGCACCAAAAAAAACCCCAAACCAACCCAAACCCTTTTTCCTTATATCCAGTTGGAATTTCCCTTGCTCCCGATTGTGTCCACTGTCTCTTACCCTTTTACTGCACATGAGATAAGCATGGCTCTATTTCCCTATAATCACTCACTCTTCCAGCAGGAAAAACCTAGCTCTATCACTCTCCTCAAGTATCAGGTGTTTCAGGCCCCTGGACACTTCAGTGGCCTTCAATTAGATTTGCTTCACTTTGACAGTGTGTTTTGCACTTGTGAACCCAGGACTGGGCACAGGTGTTCAGATGAAACCTCACAAGTAATGTAACCTGAGGGGGATATTTACTTCCCTGACCTCTTGACTGTGGTCTTGCAAATGCAGCCTCACACGTGCATCTTTCCACAGTAACATTAATATGTGTCAACGGGGCCACCACAAATGTTTTAAAGGCTTGATATGAAATCTTTGAATTTTTTTTTTGTATCTCAGAGTAAGATACAAGTGACAAAGTCTGTATAAGTGAAATGTATCCAAACAACCAACTGCAAAATGTTTAGTCAGAAGCTTAGTACCTTACAGCTTTAGGGGAACAAACCCTCCTCTCTGGTTTGTATGCTTACTACCAGTTCCTTGACCAAAACTTCCACATCAAATTGTCTGTCTAGAGTGGTTTCCAAGTCTGCTACTGAAGAGGTGAAATTATATCACCCGCATCGTAAAAATATGCAACTTCTCTTTAAAAGCAGATTTAAACTGATGTAAAAGATACATTTAAAAAGGTAATTCAATATGCAGATGACTATAAGAGCTTAGAATGACTGATGGCCAATGAGAAAGCAGAGGGGCTAAGGCAACTTAATTTTCTATTAACAAACCTCATAACCAAATAAAGATAATGGAAATTGGGAGTTTCAAGTTGTACATTAAGAGTTATTTCAAGTAATAATAAAAACAACAGTAATTCAAACACAAGCACAGCCACTTAGAAAAGGAAACAAAGAAAATGCCACATTCTCACAGGCTGGTGAGATATAATGGATTCACATCTCTGAAGAAGCACCCTTAATGTCTTAGTAAGAACCTGGAATAATGTCTAGATTTAATTGTAGTTTAGCAGCAATAGAACTGTTTACTCCAGAGATGCTTAAGCCCTCTTATATTATGCAGTTTCCTTAAGGGAGAGCTGGAAACCACATTTTTGGTTCCCTACACCTCTGTCCTTGTATTCCCTTGTATTTCTAACAGTTACAGAAGTGCAAACATAGGTGATCTGATTCAACAAACAATACCACAAGATACAGGCACAGAGAATGAGCAGTGTCTAATGTTACTGGCATGCTGGAATTCAAAACTTTCCTTCCCTCTTCTGAACTTTATGACAACAGTCCCAGATTTTTGACTTTGTAGAAAAAAAGACAAAGTGCTGTTGATGCAGGACCTCTATAAAAGAACCGAAAGTGGACATTGTCTTCTCTAGATCTTTAAAGATCAATGTTGCTCTTCTGTCTCACTGAATTCCTGTCAGTCACTGGATAGTTTGTATAACAGCATTTGAGGACCTCAGCAAACTTGCAGAAAACCACCCAAACACTGCATGATGCTCCTTGCTGTTTTTCAAATTTCAGTTTCAGTGAGGAAAATTGAATTACTCACCTTATTTAACAAGTGAAGCAGTGCTTCTCTCATACAGTCATGCCTCATGTAAAAGCTTATTATTGCCAGATTGGTGCCATAACTATGTAAATAGAACAAGCACTCCTGATAATAGCTGTTGTGTTGAATCTTCCCCTCACACATCATCTCCAGAGACAGACTTCTTGTTCTCAGTGTTGCTTCAAGTTCCCTCAATGTGGCAAAGTAATCATCGTCCTGCCATTAACACAGAGAACCAATGATAGGTGATCAGCAAGAGAAAACCTTCTTTTCACATAGGTCTTGTCACTCAGCCCTGCAGCATTTCTGTTACTGTTGTTTTTAAAACAGGTATTGCTTCAGAGGGGTGAGAAGCTAGCAATGTTTTTTATAAACACTAGACTGGAACCCTGCTATCACCAGATGTGCTGAATGTTGCTGGACCCAACATTGTTGTTTCCAAGGACAGTTAGAAGCCTTACTTTAAAAAAATTCCAGAGTCAACAGCTACTTCAACAACCCAGTTCAAAGCGGCTTTTTTACTCTCCTAAAATATGTACTTGGTCTTTCATCATCATGATTCTGCAGTTATTTTGTACAAAAAGTAATTTTTTGGTACCTAATCAGAATTCCAAACTACTTAATAGTAGTTTTTGATGAGAGGAGTGGGAAAGCATTTGAAAGCCTTTGAACTTCTGTGAAGTTACCAGAGTTTCAGCAGAAAAATTGCATCACTGCAGCATCACAAAATACCTCTGGGATTGAGTTCAGCTTCCTTAGACTGTAGTAATAGCACATTAACCAGTACAGCCTCTTTTCCCTCCACGAAGTATATTCCAAATTGCCATAAAATCCTATGATCTGGTCCTCAGGCACTTCGATGTGATGAAACAGCTAACAAATTTCTCAACAATATTCAGTTTGCTGTACACAAGCATGACAAAGAAGGAAAATAAACACCCTAACACTTGCTATTGTAACATGCATTGCTGTAAGCTTACATTGCTGCTCACTTACTGTGATGAGTACTGGCTTCACTGTGGACTCCAGATATTGTATCACATCCTGTACCAGCCTTGAACCATGGTTCAGCTGGTTTAGATCCATGGGTGGCTTTAAACATCGGGTAAACTTCTCTCTGGCTGAAGTTAAATTTCCAGCTTTAAGGCAAGCCATGCCCCAGGCATGCCATGCTCCACCTGGATCCAGTCCCGATTTTGTAGAAACCTAAATTCAAAATAATTTGTTAATATTACAACATAATCCCAGTACAGCAAAGAGGAAAAGTGGCTTATCACACAGTCTGTGATTCTGATCTTTCCTGTCCTAGAGCATTAAAACAACTAAACAACATTTCCCATTAAAAACAAACAACTAAAAAGCAATATGAAAAACCCCTGCTGATTATTTCCACATTACTGCCACAAAAGGCCAACTACCAAGACACCCATGATCACCAAATGTGGAAGTATTTTTTATTGTAAGTTTAAACTACTGTTTATCTGGGAAATTTCACTTTGTGAGTTCTAAACCAGGACATTTTCACATCTGCTTTTCTAAAGCAGATCATTTTTACAGAGCAGAATTCATCAGATTTGTGGTTTTAAAAAAGGGAACGGAAGATGCTTCATGAACTGTGAAGATGTTTTTTATTTCACACTACTTTGCTGAAAAAAATTACTCCTGATTTTCTTTAGTAGACCTAAAGCTCTTTTAGCTGCTTTTAAACAAGAGCTATTTGTATTCAAATAGGTCATCTATTCTTGCTGTTTATTACTGCTTAACAAATCTTAATCTATTTGTAGTATCATAATCCTGTATTTAACTAAGTGCAATGCCATAAAAGAGAGGCGTACAAAATCCTGGGAGCAGGATTAGGTGATGATAAACCACATCAGACGAGCTCTGATGCATAGGTTTGCCAACATTGCAGATTTCCAAGTAAATGGCTGGGAAAGGTGCTTTATCAATGTCTGCTGTCAGATTATAGACAAATAGAATCTAACATTTAAGCTTCAGATAAAGTCCTGTCACAAAGGGTGTCTCACCCCTTCTACTGGCTGCAAGGTTCCTGCATTTCATGACTTCCCTGCAGTTAGCCCATTCCAATCTCAACTGTACCAGGAAACAAGGCTGCTTATGCTTCCCTTCTGCTGCCTGCTCCACAGCAGGACTTATCCGCCTCAGAAGTTTTTCCAGTGTTCAGAAAATGATTTTCTCCATGTTAAGAAACTTAATCTCAATTTGTAACTGTTTAAACATGGTCCATTTCACACATCACATCCATCTGAACTCAGAAGGGAAGAAAACAAAAGCCACTACAGAAGAATTAACACTGACGTCCCTTCACTGGCATTACCTCTATAGCTAGTTGATAGTACTCTGCTTCCAAAAGCTGATTTCTCAATCTTGTTACTGCTGCTGGGAGAAGAATCTGATCCAAAGATGGCACTGGACGGTAGGCAGCAGCAACCAAAATATTCAACACATCCACTTTGCTGATGTAGCTAGAGGTTAAACAAATACATTTTCACTATGACCATACATTAAAGAACTTTATGTCAAAGACAACTCTTAGGACAGTGGTTTCTAATCACCAGTACACCAGGTCTCTATCCATCATGCCATCCCTGTCAGAATATTTGTCATTGTTTGGGGTTTCTTTGCCATGTGCAGTGTAACACACAGACTGAAGACATCAGCTATATCTCACCAAATCAAAACAGTACATGTGACATTTATGTTTCACACCTGCCACCTCAAGCCCTGTAGGACAAAAAAAGTGTAAAATGTTCATTCTCAGGAAACATGGGTTTAAAATCCCGTATTAAAATCCAGACTGAAAGCATATACACAATATCAGAAGTAAAATATGTACCCATGTTTGTGAATCATTTCCTAGTTAGAGAATTCTCTCAATAATATTAAGTAGTCACATTACTTGAACTTCTCCTATTTGATCTTTCACATTATTCCTGCATTATGAACTTCTCACTTAAACTGGTCCACAGCACAAACACAAAACATGCCTTTCACCTCCACTCCTCAATGAAAAAAGAGAATGCTCTTGACAGTACCACAATATATTCTAGTGAATATCTGATTAAGTCACCTGTCACAGAGAGCTAGGTCCTGGCTCCTTCCAGCTTTTACAAACATCATTTTAGCACTGAAGAGCAATTGTTTCATGATGTCCATGAGGAGCCCAGCATCCACCTCAGGATTAGTGAGCCCTTGGGACAACTTGCAGCAGTGTTCTATCAGTTGGTGGCCACACACTATGCTGTCGCTGTGCAGGCTAAGGATGGCAATACACAAGGAAGAGCTGGGAGCCTGACAATTTGAGGAAAGACAGACAAATATAAGTATTGAGGTAGTTCTCCAGTGAACTGCTTATACTGGACTCTCTCCTGACCTCACCTGTTCATAATAAAATTCACTGCGTACAATTTCATTCTCCTCTTCATTCAGGGAAAAAATCCATTCAAGATCAGTTGCCTTGGGTATTTGTACCACTGCGGAATATTCATTATTAGAAGTTTCTACAGCAAGAAAGAAAACACCAGGTAAAATCACTGCACAAGAAGCAACAAACCCAGCTAAGGACACATGATGCAGAACATTCCTATCTCTCCAAAAACAGTCATCTATAAATCCTCTCATTGTGCCATTTCCTGCCAGCATCACATGTCCAGCACACATCACAGAAACATTTCCTTCCCTCAGCAGGCTGCCAAATCGTACCTAAACTTTCTGTCACTGTTACCAAAAACTGGTTCCAGTAACATATTTTCAAATGAGTTTTTAACTCTTATGCTACTGGGCATCAAGCACAGCTGCCCTCCCTCTTTAGCCTTCCCTCAGGCAATTTATTAAATATTTCTGAGCCGGAAGGAATTGGAAATATGAGGGCTGTGGGTTTCAGCTCAAAGGGGATAATAAAAAAAAACAGTTGTAAAAGAAAGGGTAAATCGACTTAACCACCTCTACTTTTCAAAATTCAGGTGATTTGACCATAGAGTCCATGATTTAATTTAAGCCGAAAGATTTTAAGATGACCTAACTCCTAATGTTACATTTTCTTTAAAAATAGTACTGCAGAAAAGTGGAGTTCTGACCAAATGATTCAAGGAATATAATATCTGTGAAAAATAGTTTTCTTTCCTCCAGATTAAGGAAATACCTGTAACCCCAAATAATTATAAATCACTGTCCTGTCATCTGAGAGCACATAAGCCCTCTGATGCTCAAGTTTGTGATTTTGGTTCCAAAAAAACAATGGCCAATCTCACAATGCCAAGAAATGGAGAATAATGCAAATTTGTTACTCTTTCCCCTGATCAGCTTCCTCTGGAAAGAAAAAAATTTACAAAGTCCCAAAACATACTCATTTAGAATTCACATCCCTTTTTACAGTGTTGAGTAACTCTAAAACTGTAGGGTGAATTTAAAAAAACCCAAAGCAACCAAACCCCAACATCCCTCCTGCACTTTTCCAAGTTGAGCTGGAAATAGAACTGGTAAAAATAAACTAGGCTAGAAAATAGTTGATAAGCCTTCTTCACAGTCCCACCAGATAAGTTAGAAAAGCCAAATAAACCTCTTTCCCTCTCAAATCTGAGGATTTCCACATTGTTCTTATCCACTTTTACTGAATGGATCACATGGGTCCAGTGATGTGCAGCAATGCTACACAAAAGCAACATTTCAGCTGTTTCAGTCTTGAAACAAAGGTAGCAGTAAAGCAAACTTCCATCAACAGCAGGGGAAAAAACTCTAAAATAGCCCATCATAGTTAAAAAAGGAACAAATAAGGAAAAATATTCTTATTTGCTTTGTTATTACACAAATGCAAATTTTGCACCATATTTCATGCTACTGTTATAAGCACTTCAAATAACTGTGTCTTGTTCTGACAGAATTCCACATCACTGTAGGAAAATTTTGCAGAATGACCCAAAACACCAAAACCAGTAAATACTTCCTGAGGAAAAATGGCAGAGAAAAAGTCAATTAAATTTTGCTATTATTCCTGAAGCTTAAGATATTAGATTTGGAAACTGAGGCTCCAAAATGCAATTACTATTTTCACACAATCAGCACAGGAGATGGAACTCGGGATACAACCAGACCCATGAGAGGGGCCACATCCTGTGCTACCTCCAGGCTGCATGGGGTATAAAACACCACAGCACACTGTAGTGGTACTCAGAATTGTATTGTCATGGTTTATAAAAAGAGGATCCCTCAGCACTGCTCTGTAGTGAGCTAATTAATTCCTACTCACACCACTGCCTCTCACTAACTGTTTCTAGAATGAAAAGTGGATTCTCCAACTCTGTTTCAGTTCCTTTCTATAACACCCACCCAACACATTCAATATCAGCTTGGATACCTCTCCTAAGTCTCAATTTCCATTCACAGAGTTTGAAATGCTCAATTTCAGCCTGCACATGCAAAAGCCATCAGTGATATTTCGCAACTGAAGTTCTGATCACCCTTTAGCTGCAACTAGGTGTATCAGCTTCCAGTATCTAACTGCTAATCAGGCACTTTACAAAACTGAGGTTTAACATTACTCCATTCCTTACCTTCGACTTGGTCCTGATCTTCTTTTCTGCTGCAATAAAATGACAGAAAGAACCATCATGCCTACTCCAGCACACTGGGGGAAACATGGTTTTATGGCAGACATCAATATGGCTATCCTCCTCAGAACAGTGTTGTGTAAAAATCCAACACCCATCCCTACCTGTCCTGTTCAACGCACTGCCCTGCCCCTTAATCCCTTCTGTTTGGAAATCTAAGATTCTGCCTCTCTATCGCTGTATTTCAACTGCACCAAGTAATTGGCTCTTATGACCTTCTGTAGCAACAGCACAGTTGCATACACCATAAAAAAAGCAGACACTGAGAACAAGAATTGCCCAGTATCTGGACACGTCAGGGCTAAAATGAAATTTTTGGTATCCAAGTCTCTGTCCTTGAGATTTAGTTGGGTTTGATATACAAACGGGGCAAGTATAAAAAATCCCAGACAATTCATTAAAACCTGGCATTCAAGCACAGTGTTGAGCGCTGCTGGCCTAATCTGGCAATGTAAGCAACCAATCTGACATAAACTGCTCAGCTGCACGTGACTGCTTTTTCTTTTTCACAGGTTCCTCTTCAGATCTGCACAGAATTGCTCTTTTCCTAAGAAGCCTGCTGATACTGCCACAGTGGATACTGCTATCTTCAGGCTTGATAGGAAAAAGGGAAATGCAACTGAAAGTGTGGCTGGAAAGGCTAAATCTTCCTCTCTGTGACCCTGTCAAGCCTGCTCAAGGTCATGGAGAGTAAAACTGTTTTCAGCTGCACTTTTCACCAGCTGGCTTCTGTACACACAATGAATTTCATTCCAATTCTCAGCTGAAAGCAACCACATAATGAAAATCTGCCATCATAGCTGTCCCTTTTATTAAAGGCAGTTTCAAAGCCTATCTAATCAGAAACTTCCTTTTTAATTCCCAAGGGTTCAGGGAGCCATAATCAAGGGATAATGGAATAACTAAAACACTAATATGTTTAGCAGAGCTAGTCAAATATGAATCATATGAATCCAGGAGCTGAGTATATTGCAAGGAACTTTGTCACACTGTAGCAATTTGTGTTATGCTTTGCATCAAAGCATTCAATTCTTAGGTTAGTGATTAACTGATACTTAAAGCATTACTGATACTTAAAGAATTAAAGAATTTATTTCCTGGCCCTCCAATGTTCTTTACAATGTGAAAAGCAAAGTGAGGCATAAGGAACATTCTCACACCTACCAAACCTGAAATGGAGGCCAAACAGCTGATGTTACATTATCCAGATAAATCCAAATGCTTATGTCTCTCTCATTCCCATTCATGCACTCTGCTGAAAATTGAGGAGAACTAGGACAGAACTTACGTGCTTGTGTCTTGCACCAAGCCAGGCACGTTTTCTCTGTTGTAGTAGCTATAGCATTGATCACACACACGAGACAGATTTTCTCTGCAAGCTTCTATTTCCATTTTCTTGGTGGAGCAAGAGCTGCACACCAGCCTGCCACAGCGCCTGCAGTGATGGCGCCTGTTAAACTAAGCAAAAGAGGTCATGGATGAGCCACTAAGAGAATTTACTAAAGTCCCCTCCTGTGCCTCTCTCCACCCTTGAGTAAACTTATTCCATTTGAAGAGAGGAAACACCATGCAGGACAAGGCTTTTCAGAATTATACAGTGATTGATTCTCCTGTTAAAATTCCTTTTTGAAGAAAGCATTGCAAAGGAAAAAAATCAAACCCCAAACGCAGAGGCCAGTATTTAAAATATGTTTGCAACAGCCTTGAGGTTTCTATTACTTAAATTATCCCAGTTTTGATCACAAAGCTAACTAGATCATGTCCTGGAAAACTTAAAAGCTCTAGACTATTTTTCTGATACTGTTGGAGAAATTTCCAAATTCAAAAGCAACAGATACTTTTGAGAAAACAGTATTGTTTCTAAGCAGCAGAAGGTAGCAGACTGCCAGCACACCTGCAAAATTAAAAATTAATGTCCTCCCTTAGAGCACCAAGGCAGTTGCTCAAGTAGTCTGTGAAACAATAGTTTTTAGAAAAGCGTAACCAACAGCAAAGATTCAATTTTCTGTACTTGTAATCTGAATCATACAGTAATCATGTTATTTCTTGCCAGCAGAGTCAACTAGACAGCCTTTTGGAATATTAATATTGCTGTTGTTACACATTTTTGAGATCCCATAGTTGTCTTCTCTCTGATGATCAGATTTCCTCTTAGGCTCTATCCCTTCACAGAACTCTGCAAGGAACAAACTTGTTGCCAGTCTCCTCGACCACTCTAAATAGAAACCCATGGTTAAATACCATAGGACTGGCAATCTTGTGGGGCCCATGGTGAGGCAGACAAACCTGCTAAAGTAGCTCAGGTCTTTCAGGAAAAAGACTATGAGGAAGTGTTCATATTAAGGTCACAGTTCTAGGAATGCCTGTACTTCATTTTTGCTCCTTACCATAGTAAAGCGTTCAGTTTTGCAAACCATACATATCTTTTCAGTGTCATCAGGTATCCATTGCTGCTTTGGTGGTGGCTTCTCAGGAGGCACAAATTCTTGAGGAAACAAGTTCTGCTGCAGACTTCTGTCTCTGGGACTTGCAGATATGGTTACACCTGAAAATGAGCCAGGCCAAGAAAAATATGGAATGGGATTTAAGGTGTTTAATAGAGTCTCAAGTGCCAGAGAACACTCTAGACTCAATGTGGCTATAAGATCTTTCTGCCTCACAGAATGACTACTAGCATTATTTTTCAGCTAGGCAAGGCAGAATAAGATTTTAAAAGGAATATATATGCCTTAAATTGAGATTGTAAAGTTACGGTAGTTCAATGCTGACAAGCAAGAGAATGTACTTAATAAGAGACCTTTACCACAACAATTAGAGACGTGTAAGACAATGTGTCAACGTCTGTTCTTGTATCACAAGCAAAGACTTGGAGAAGGAAGACGAAAAATACCACGGATACCACTGATACCAAAAAGCAATACAGCATAAAATAGAATCTCTGCTGGAGAATGGGTTGGGCACAGATCAGCAGGTGGTGGGTAGTTGTATTATACAGCATTTGTTCTTCTTGGGTTTTGTTCTTATTTTCTAATTTTCTTATCTCCCTTTTTATCATCATCATTATCAGTATAATTTATTTGATTTCAGTTACTAAACTGTCCTTACCTCAACCCACAGGTTTTACCCTTTTCCAAATCTCCTCTACATCCCACCTGTGATGGGGCTGGTGGGGGGAATCATCAGGCAGCTGTGGTTGCTGCTGAGAGTAAACCCCAACAGGCACCAAGGTCTTAACCTTACCAGTAAAGCTGACAGGAGATAGTTCTGATGATCCTGATTTAGACAATGCTTCAGACTCCAATACCTGATTGAGACTTTCTTGAATACGTATCAGAGAATCTAAGGCAAAGGGAAGAAAGGGGAAAAAAATCAGAGGACAATAGTGGTCAACGCATCTATCTGTTTTCAAGAAGGTTAGAGGAATCCATTCACAGGAGTAAGTAAGAAGATCAGCACAAAACAGGGCTACCTATGGAATTACATATTACTGTTTGCATGCAATTAGTCCACAGCAAGTAATGCAAAACTGTATAAAATTCAATTACCTAAAAAACAAAGAAAGGGATCCTTATCAAAGAAAGTGAGTAATGACAGCTATAGGAATAATGCAGCAGAGATATGAAAACAACTGGTTAATACAAGATGCTTATGGCAAATATCAAATGCTTCACATTACAGTGGAAGGAACATGCATACTTGCAAAGTTATAGACTGCTTGGCAGGAAGAGATGGATAAGTCTGATGTTTTTATGTTACCAAGAGCTGCATCTTCAAATCACAAAACGAAGTGAATACTTGGAAACTAGCATAATGCAAAATGGTACCATATCAGCAGGTATAAATAGATATGGATAGGTACAGAACCATATGTTTTTAATAGTGACACAAAAGCATTGGAATGGATCTGCAGCACCCTCTGCTGTTCCAGTTCTAAAACCTTAAAAGAAGCCAAATGCACGAGACTCAAAGACAACATGGATGAGAAGGGATTGGCAAGCCAGAAAGGAGAACCATAACAAGATTGTTAAACAGAACTACAAGTCTAGAAGCTTTCTATATGCAAAAGAAACAGGACTCTGGTATGAGGAAATACTACAGAAGACTAAATCACCATTCTACTTGAGGAAAGATGTAGTTGCCTGCAGCCTTTAGAAGTGCTTAAGTTGTCAGTGACTTTGCATTAAAAAGGAGTAAAATAAAACTGATCAGTATTATACAAGAAAAGAAGTTTCAATAAGGAACAACAGAGAGAAGTCTGAGAAACTTTTGGAGCTGTTGGTCTTTGAAAACATCTATTACACGAAAGGCAAAGACTTTAAGAACACGTTCTCGGCTAGAGGGAGACTGGAGGCACACATCTAAAAAATATTCTGGCACAACTGCTGAAATTATTCTGGGAGGATTTTGGCCCTTCTTTCCCAAATGAAAAACAGCATTCTGATAGACAGTTACCTGATCTCTTTTCTTTTAATGTGAAAGGGAAGTTGAGAGCTTTTTCTGCATACTTGGAAAGCAAATTGTCAATGTCTTCTACAGTAAAACCAATTTCCCGCCCAGCTAAGAGCTGGTGCAGTGTCTGCACAGCTACAGCTACCCAGTCCACCTTCATATTCATGAGGAGCTGTTCCAACATGAGCAGTGGCCTTGAGGAGAGATGGGAGTAGTTAACACGGGAGAGCTCGGGCAGAGTCAGCAGCACCTGAGACACAAGGAAAAAATGTATCATAAAATCACACACCTTCAAATCTGTGTTTCTGTGAGATTAAAGACAAGAAACTAGAGCAATAACTTATGCAGAGAATGGAATGACAGGTGGAGATCAAAAAAAGGAGGTGGGACTTCTCCAAGACCAATTCCTACTTCTGTTACAGAATTACTGAGAGGATTTGCAGAATCACTTAGCTTCTGCTTTCCATTCTATAAAACACTGCCTCATTTCAGAGAACATGGAAGAGTGGAAAATCTTTTGTGACCCTGTGACACGTACGTTCTAGCAGAGTACAGTATGTTCTCTTATTAAAATAAACTTATAAAAAGCATATTAGCCCAATCCTTATCCTCCTATAATTTGAGGAAATGTTAAGAGGAGAAAATAAGTGCAATTCTCCTCTAGAAGGACAGTTAATATGGACACTTTTCAAATTAAGTCATGTCTTCAGAAGGAACAAGTAAGGAAACAGGCAGCCCAGCAAAATACTGTTGTGGCACACACTGGAGCAAGCTGCTGTTTACAGTCCTACACCAAAACAGACATTACCAAAAGCACTGCATTTTGTTTACATGTAATGCATTCAATTAAGGTAATCTGAGATGATTTAGTAACATCATCTATTCCCAGGCTGAACACAGAACCTGTGTGAATTCTGTAAAGGGAGTGGCCATCCACAAAGAGGAGTGATACTCTCCACCTCTGGAAGGCACTTGGGAGAAACATGAAGTCAAAAAACCACCATACAGGTGGGCATACATAGGACACCTGGTGTTACTGATACAGAGAGTAAGTAGAGGATACTTTCTTCTTCCTTTGGGACAAAGATAGCAACTGTTCTGATAAACTCCATCATTTTATTTTATTCCACCCTACTCTATTTCAGCCTGTGTGCTCCTCCACTCCCCACAGCTCAAATACAAGACTGCTTTGTTCATAATACGGAACTGCAAAAATGGAGAAAGGAAAGAGAAGCTTTAAGCCATTTCTTTCCTTTGGATCCTGAGACTCAGGATCTTAGACCTGATGGTGAGAATGCTCTGGTAAAACCTACAGGCTTTTTATATTATAGAGATATTATGTATTACAAAATAATTACAGTTATTTATTGCTGTTAATCCCTCCAGGCAGGGGTTTTACTGACCTTTGATCCTATATAGAGCGCCTGGATTTCATTGCGACGTGCTGTTGTCAGACTGGCATAGAAGTGAGCTGTGAGGTAATCAGCCAAGAAGTGAGAGGCTGCCAAGTTTGGATGCTGGTCAAGGGACTGCTCACTGATGGCAAGGCAAACACAAGGGTCTTCGATTCTTTCTAAAAGCTACAAAACCAAACAAAACACAGTGAAACCCTACAACATTCCTGGAAGGCAGCCTTCTGTCCGTGACACTTTATTACCCTGCAATGTTCCAGCAAGCAAATTAATTCACTCTCTAAGCGACAGCTCCATCATTATTAAAATCAAAAATGTTCATACCACTAATTTGAGCACTGAAGCACAGCTGACCAATTCATGTTACTGGTTTCACTTCTGATTCTTCTGCTTAAGCAGCACTGACATGCTTCATTGTGATTTTTCAAATGAAAGGAGCCTTGTATTTCCATGTAAGTGACATTCATGCTATTAGGTCCAAGAACTAAATACCCAAGCTGGATTTTTACTTAAGCAGAACAGGGGAGAGCTAGGATCCTAAAAGTTTATCTAAGCAAATAGCATCTCTTAAGGGTGAAACCAAAAAGACCACGAAAACACACACAGTGAAGGCAGAGAAAACAGCTGTCAACTTATTTGATCTGTGGATATGAGGCTGAGAGTGTCTTGCTATTACCTGCAATGCCTTTTCCATGTCTCCCATCTCCAGTAAGTGGAGAAGGTGATCACGGTGAAGGTTGATCAAGTCTTCTCTTGGGACAGGATACAAGTGTCCCCATTCCTCACACAACTCATAATCCTAAAGAATTTAAAAAAAAGTGAAAACAAAAGGACAAATTCTACACTTCCTGATTTAGTTTCTCCCAAAGTTACGATCAAGAGATTCTGTAGATTAGACTCCTCTCCCAGATTAAAAAAAAAAAATTACATTGACAAGGGAAGATGATAGTCAACTTTGTCAGTCACAGCCTGCATTTAAAGTACCTTGTTTACCTGACAGTAAACAAGTTAGTTTTTCAGAAAGATACTTAAAGCCAGCCAGACTTACAATATTAGCATCTACCTAATAAACAAATCTGTATTATGACCAAAGTTACGCTATTTTAAAATCTTCAAAATTGTAAAAGGAAAGAACAGGTTATATCTCAGAGTAAGAGTTTTAAACTAAAACTTAAGAATTATTAACTATGTAAAATCTTGATATTAAACACAGATCTGTGTTTGTTTCTGTAGCACAGAGCTGAGTAAAGGAATCCTTCCTCCCAAGGTAATCTCCAGTGATCATTGTTTTAAGATACTATTTCAATGAATTTATTTACTCAAAGTTTAATGCATTCTAATTCAACAAAATTCATGTGATGATGTCTAACCTTTGCTTTCAGAATGATATTCATGACAGCCTGGGGGTCATCAGTGCAGGTTTTTTTCAGATCCTGCCAGTCATTCCACAATGGTTCATTTTGCACATTCAAAATCTGAAAAAGTTAATATAGAGTAGCACAAATTATAGAATTTTATTTTATGGCAATCAATAGCCTAAGAAAACAGCTGAGTTGATCACATCAAGAGCTGCTTCATAGAACAAAAAAGTCCAAAACGAGACTCACATTTATCTCTAGCCCTTTTCAGGGATGATGTAATGCCCTTGCACTCAAAAAAAGAGTCACAGTTTTCACAGATGTGAGCCTATAAAGCACATATATAAGGGAAGCTTTTTGAAAGGTTAGATGGCAGTAATTATGGATGTAAAAGTACACATTTACTGCAGACACTATTGCTGGCACTAGTAACAGAGAGACAACTGAGCTGTCAGTTAGCAGAACTCCCACCAGGCAGACCTCAGCAGGGATGGCTCCTTATTTTGCCATTTGGCTTTTCAGTCTGTGCTGAACTCCAGGCCAGCCTGTCTGACTTAACCTGAGTATCTGCACTACTCTGCAGTTAGAAGAACTGACTGCAATAAAAGTTGCTCCTTGGACCACCAGTCTTGTACACCACCTGCACTTCTCAAACTTGTAAAATTATTAACTGCCATGGAAAGCTTCCAGAGGCTCTAGAATTTGTATAGAATGGAAAATACTTTGAAAAACAATCAGACTCACACAAATGTTTATATCTAAACATGTTTGCAGACCTGAATGCTAACACGTGAGTGGGAAAGTTATGAAGGATGGAAGCTGAGTGTTAATTGGATACTTCACATGAACTGTTTTGGATAAAAGACTTGAAAAGCTCTCATGATCAATAGAGAAAAAAGGGCTAAAGCTTTTCAGAGGGCAAGCAATATTTGCTTCCTGCTGCCTATTTCATCTCACTGGTTACTTGAAGAATGGCTTTGTACCTTTTGATAAACCTGAAGTTCTTTCTTCCTGCTCTGCAGATTGGCTTTTAGCTCATGAGGTATGCCCAGATCAGAAATGCAGTAAGCTAGAACTTCCAAACAGGCATCAAGGGGCCACTTGTCCAGACAGCGCAGGGCCAGTCTGCTTCTCAACACTGCATTTTTTACTGGGAACAAGTATTGCCAACCATCCTTATCTGTGGAGGAAACAAAACAATTATTTGAAATTCAGTCTCTATAATTTGGAAAATTAAAAAAAATAAAATCCTTATCCTTGCTGGATCACATCAACAAAAGAAACATTGACATGGCTGAAAAATCTTTGTAAGAGTGACCCCAAGTATCGAATTTTTGGGAAGCATCCAAAGTTAGCATGAAATAACTTACTATTTGGACTCCTTTCACAGATCACATCATCCATGCATGACAATGACAATGACACTGCTGTAAGAGATGTTCCATTAACAGTACAATGATTACTGTGCCTGATGTATTCAGCTCTTCACATAAAAATAACACCACAGATGCATTCCACTTCTCTTGTACTAAATTGGTCATGATTTGCACATTTGTGAAACAGAAACAACATCATCAGAGAAAGCAAATTCAGGATGAAGAAAGGAAGATTATCTATTTCCATCTCTGGATTTGCCCAAGGACTACTTTAGTTTCTATGTCTTCATCCAGGCTGCACTCTTTATTAAAAAAAAAAAAAAAAAAAAAAAAGGAAAAAAGAGGAAGAAGCCTGACTTAATCCTTCTTACCTTCAGCAGCTGCACAACTCAGGACAGCATCCTTGACATTGACCACTTCCTCCATGTCCTGACTGTACAGATCCAAGACCTTCAGAGCTCTGTCCCAATCCTTTGCTGCAAGAGCTTGTTCAAAGACTCCCACTAACACTTTAACAGCTGTGGTGGAATGTAATCCCAGGAGAACCAGAGACATGTATGCCTTGCCAGAGAAGACAGTAGCCAAACCACTACCTTCCTCTTGATTCCGAAGTGGGTCAAACATAGCAAGAAGAAATCGTTCCAATATTGGGAACTCCTTCAACAATGCCTCACACTCCCTGGAAATCTGCTCCAAGCCTAAGGGCACCTCCCGTTTGCCCCGAAATTCCATCCAAGACAAACCTGACTTGTGAATTTTCTGTGTATTAGATGCACTGAGACATGCCACTGTAGCCATTAGCTTTGACTGAGACTTCAGAAAGTCCAGGGAGGAGGTAGTCAGTGTGTGCTGGCTCAAGTCATTCAGAGAGGATGAGGCCTGAGTGGAGATATCCTCAGAGGTCACTGCAGAATTGTGAATAGGTATTTCAACATCTGGCAGGCAGTGGCAGGCACACTGGTGTGTCAAGTTGCTGATGTTTGTCAGAAGAGACTTTGCCTGGCTGTTTTGCCTTGCACTGCACAAGGTCAATGGTTCACAGCAAGAGTTAACAATGACTTGCTGCACATTCAGGTTCAACTCTTCTTTAGCCAAGAGAGAAGAAAGTCTGTAGGATTGAAATCAGAGCCAGCTTACCCAGCACATATAAAACGTATTTTATAATGACATATTTTAATAAATTTTCAAAATGCTTTGAGAACACAAGCCTCCTAATATTCTTCACAGGTACATATACAAGAAGCTTACACATTACATACTATTTTAACTCAGAGCTTATGCTGCCATTCCTTTACAGAAAAGGAACTTACTCCTCAAACATTGACTTTTACCTAAATGCAAGCTACTAAAATAATTCACCACTAGCACTCATCTTTTTAGAAGCTACCTCATCAAATCAGACAGTTTCCACGCCAACCTAATTTAGTAGCTGCAATGGAAGGAATCTAGATTATCCAGTTTACCTGCTGACCAGGGCAAGAGTCATGCCCAGTATTCTTAATAAAACCTCCTGGCCTACTTTATTGTATTACATTGACAAGCTGCAAGTGCACTCCTCTGAACTGTCACACAGTTAAAAAAAAAAAATCCACATAACTTCACTCTCACTTCACAACAGATAGTAATTGTTAAAAATACAGAGCCACTGTTCTCCCAAACAAAAAACTTCAGGCTGATGGAGAAGGCATTGACTAAGCTCTCCCTGCACACCAATCCTTGCAGCATCAAGTGATCAGCTGGTGGGACACAGCAGGCTGTACCACCTGTGATAAGTAGCCAAAGAACTTAATCATGGCTGAGGTAAAGTCACCAATACCTACAGGAGTAGGTACTCTAGGTAGGTATTGTAACATACAGGAGGTACAGTAACCTACAGGAGTACATGATCTGAAAAGCACTTACCTGTCAGGATGAACTTGTTTCTCAAAAATGAGCTGGGAAAGCAGCTGAGATGGACTCTGCTGTAACAGTATAAAAGGGTTTCCCACTTTCACTTCTGCAGATACATCTTAGGGAAAAAAACACCAGAATATTTATTATAATGTAAACACATTAGCTAAATACACCAACCAACTGTTATTTTAGGAATATAAATTTTAAGGCCCTGAGTCTAAACCACTTTGACTAAATTCACAGAGCTCTAAATTCACATTAGAATGGTAAAATCCAGAGAAAATTGCAAGGGATTTGTGATTATGACATGTCTATCAATCTTGGCAACATTATGTTGGACATATTACCAAAACAAGTGGAGTAGAGATTCTTCAGCCTTTAAGCAAGATCTAGGTTCAAACAGTTTAGCAACACTACTTCAAACTTTCACCAAAATATGTATTTGTTGTGAGAAGTAGAAAACATGCAGAATTATTTTCTGATGAGTCTCTGGATGTAGATTGGTGAGTCTGTGCTCTATCAACATCAGTTAGCAAGGGCAGAGGGAACTCACAGGTGTACAAGTACTTTTATAAAGGAGTGAAACCCTGGCCACTACTGCTGGAAAGCATTTGTATCCACTACTGAGTTATGTCAAATAACTTTGGACACATTCTCCTAAGTTTACCTTTTCCTTTCATCTTCCAATACAGTAACATTTCCCCCAAACTCACCCAGCCCTTGAATATTTTTGTGAAATTTTTGGCTTTGGCAGTTAGCCAGCAAGGACTAAATCATTTCCATGCAGAAGTCACAGTTGGCATGGCAGTGACATGAGCTGAACCAGCATGTCTGCAAACAGATCTTTGCCCTTTTTCTTATCCTCTTGGGAAGGTACTCCCTGAAATCAGTACTGTGGTATTTTACATTAGTGCAGCTCAATTAGTGTCAACTTTAAAACATGGATAAGCATTTTTACTCCTAGCCCAAGAATTATTCTGCTCTTCTGGCAGCTTTACGTGCTGACAGTACATTCCTTTTCATGGATCACCATCATCTGCTGATCCTATTGAAAATTCTGCCTGGTTACCTCTGCATGGCCTTCTACACACTCCTATCCCAGTGGAGCAGCAGGGTGCTTGCTGCCTCTAAGGGAGCTGTAATTTATACAGTATGCTGATCCCCTGGATGCAAAAATCAATCTCATCTTACAGGGGGAGTGCTAAGAATTTTTGGATATCAAGGGCTGTTTGTTTTGTCTTCACTCTAAGTGGGGTGCAGAGTCTGAGTCAGTAGTCAGCATTTCTGTTCTCATGTTCCCACTGACATCAACTATTTTTATGTAAGCTGTAGGTGGCACAGGTGTTATGGAATTTAAAAAAAAGTAATAATCAATTGAAATCAAAAGCACAGGTAGTAGGTACATTTGGCAAGGAACCATTTTTGCACAATTACTTTCCAGAATTAGGCCAGACTACACAGTCTGAGTATCTTCACTTAGGACTCAGACTTTCCAGCAGAAACCCCTTACCTAGCTCTGCATTCAAGCTTCGTAACACCACAGCAGCCAGCGTAGTGATGTAGTCAAGGAAGGCCTTCACAAAGTTTGTCTGCATGTTGTTCTCTGGCATGGTTTGGGTGTGCTGGTTAAGAGTTCTCAGCAGGAGCTGTGTTTGGTTCCAAACCAGGTGCTTCTCCAGCTCCACTGGTTTGAGAGAGCCCTGCTCCACCAAGGTGCCAAGCAGGCTCCCTTTAGAGTCTGGTTTAAGAGAACAGACATACATCCAAGATTCAAGGATTAAATGTCAAGAAGAAAGGAGGCGGGGGGGTGGGGGAGAACGAGAAATGCTTTAGCTTTATTTGCTCTCTGCAATTATAGATTTCAGTACAAGTCTTTTAATTTATCTGAAAGCAAGGGAAATTTTACTATAAGCATTATAATTCAATTAAAAGCAACAGAAATTTTCGCAGCAAAATAAAACTATAGTTCATCTAAACTGGTAATCATGGCTCTGACAAGTTAGAACCATATTAAGGCAGACCTAAAATATATCTAGTTCTGTGTCATTAACATTAATTTTAAAACACAGGTGCTGACCAATCCTTGAGCTGCATAACATTTAGCTCTTAGAGCTCTCCTAAATTTTTGCTCATTAAATATTTTAAGAACACCAAACAGCCATTTAGAAATTTGGTGAATAGAAGAGAAACACCAGTGCTATATTATGAAGAGAGCTGTAAGAAAAGGCAACTGTGGAAAAGATGAGGTGTTTTATGACAGTCCTACGAAAATTGGAAGGTATTATGATATTACAAAGGTTTTAAGTTTATCTCCATTTTGTTATTAAAAAAGGAGAGAAAAAAGCAAGAGTAAGAATAATTATCTATAAGGTGCCATGTTAAAATATACTTAAAAGAATTCCTTGCTAGGACTGCATAGAAATAGGACAAATAATGTCTCTGACAAGTTCAGAATTTTAGCTGTGAAAACAAATATAAGAAGTACAGATAAATTTTACTCTTTGCATTCATGATTTTTAAAATATATATTCATGCATATGTCAAAGAGCATTACTACTGGATTTATTGCTATCTGGAAAGGCCAAAGCAAAAATTTAGATCCACGTATCAATCAGTCTTTATTTCACAAAAATAACTCACCCACAGAACGTTCAACACATGTCAGTGCTTTTAGGATATGATCCAGGTTTTGTGATAAAACAATTTCACTAGTAATACTTTCTTCAGTCAAGGCAGGGTAGCAAGCTTGCAGAAGGTCTACAATACTGCATCGAAAATGACTCCCTATTTTCTCATCTGACACCTCTACAAAGAGGGAGAAAGAAACAGCAACTATAACAAAGACACAAGTATTTTTGCATAGAAGAAGGTCCACAAAACCAGAAGTGAATTATAATACAAAAAAACCAGAGCATTTCAGATTATTCAGAATTGAGTTCTGGTTGGGTCCCCCTCACCTTTTCTGTTATAAATACTAAGTTAAAAAATGGAAAGTTCAAATTTACATAGCAACAGAAGACAAGAATTTGATTTAAGCACATTTCAACAGAAAGCCTTATCAGCAAAGCATACTACCTGGTCTGGATTGACCTTGTGATGTGCAGGAATAGTTGAGAATTTTGCTTATTTGCTGGAGAACTGCTGGAAAACCCTTTATACCTTCAGAGTGCAGTAAAACAAAGTCAGGTCGGTGGCCTGAAACAGTCATGGTGCAAAGGGAGACAAAATCAAAGTTAGGAGTGGAAAAAAGAGACACCAACATGAAAGTATAAAATGAGGTTTAATTAAGACTTGGGTGTTAGCACAAACAACACAGCATAGAGAGGCATTTTCACTTATCAGCCCCTGCTGATAAACATAAAAACCAAAAGCCTACCCCGAGTTTCAAGGCTGTTGTAGAGTCTTCTTTCTGCTGTCTCCAGAAGCTGTTTGCATGTCTTCCAAAGATGGCACTGAGTACAAGCTAGGTCAAATGCTGCCATTGCTGAAGGACTGAGGTCCCCAAGGACTTCTCGCAGAGGATCAGTATGCTCCAGCTGGATGTTCCTGATCCAGAAGTTTTCTTGAAGAGTAGGGGCCAGACTTCCAGAAGTTGCAAGCAATTTATCAGTAACATCCGAGATGGAATAAAATACCATACCTACACGTGTCATCAAAAACACACAACCACTGGTTAACAGCATCATTAGATTGGATCCCGTATTTTTTAATCCTTATAGAAAATAATTCCATAGTGGTCTGCTTCATGGACCAATCAATTACTGTAGCATGGATGCAACTAATTGGGCATCAACAGCAAATTTTCAGCATTCATAGTCTCTCTCTAACTCAAAGAACCACCACTTACCCTTCTGAACAAACACTACACTCTTTTTGACAGTATTCAAGTTGCTTTCTCATATTTTTCATTTCTCCCCAACCCTTTGTGAGAACTCAAAAAGCCCAGTCCTTACCAGCTGCTGCTGCATTCCCAATAGCTTGCAGTGTGGAACGGCCACTGCCAGATCTCCTGATGCCTCCAGTGCCATCTGACACTTGATTCTCAATGTTGTGCTCCACTCTTGCCATTTCTCGTACTGCCTCTTGGTAACGCTCCATGAAAACCAATTCACCATAGCAAGGGGAAGTCTCCAGATTAAACATCAAAGCCACCTTTCAAAAGTAACAATGGATGTAATTATAGTGCATGTCAAATGAAGTTTTCAAAGGTCAAAGAGCTTGAGGGGTGGTGGTGCTTTAGAGGAGACAAAGGAATAAAATAAATACTTTAACTGAAAAACACCCCCAGACACAACAGGCTGAAATGGTGGCATTTTCTCCCAGAGAGTTTTAAGTATTTGAAAATAAAAGGCCCTCAGAGATGTTTTTCAACAATTATTATAAAGTTTACCTGGTATTTGCTGCGGGATTAGGGCTGAATTACTTTTCATAACCCACACCTTTCAGAATGACTCTTCACAATTTCAATACACTATTTAATGAGAGATATCTATCAAGTTTGCCTCCAAAGTAGATTATTTCAAATAAATTCTTATCCAGCAAGGAATACCTTCTCAAAATTTAGACACAGAGTAGCTAATCAGAGCTATACAAGTTCCTATTATGAAAGCAACAACAGAACACAAACCAAGCTTGAATGCTTTATCATTGGTGATACTGAAAATCAAGGCAACAAAGCAAAACAAAATGCTCCTTTGGCCCTGTAAGTAGGGAAAAGATGAAGTGGCATGCCTAGAATAAAACAGAACTAATTGGCTAAGTAGTAATCTGATGCAATGCAATGTTTAAGTGATATGAAGTGTTCCAGTATGGCTATCTGAAACTCAGCCAGCTCATAGCTTTTTACAGAAGATCCATTCATTGATGCACCTCAAGATTTTTTTTCAGAGCATTAGCTCAAAAGCCACACAGAGAAAGGTATGCACAGCTGTGAGGGAGCAAAGAATCACAAAGATGCAGACTGTCAATTTTCAAGTCTTTCTGTCTGTTTTCAATACCACAAATTTAGTCTCAAAACATACCTCCTTCAAATGAAAGTAATCACTGCTTTGGGTAAGGAACACCTTTGCATGTGTCTGCCAGAGTTACAAGTGGAAGAGTGTCATGGTTTTGAAAAACTGATTAAATAAAGCAGTTCAGATGCTGCTTCCTCATAAGACTTCACACGTGCTCTTTGTGTTCTTCAGTCAGTTGAAACACTATGCTTGACTAGCTCTCACCAAACATTTGCATGCTTGGAGAACCCAGGTGTAGAGAAAGCATCTTTACATAACAAGGCAGGAAAAACTCTGCCTCCATGGGATGTTGGTTTGGAATATCTTTGTTCCTTCCACTTGCTTCTACTTCTGAAGTGATCTTTCACTTGGAAGCCCTATGTTTGCTAAATGCAGAAGAAGCAGGAATTGCATTCAAAAATTGAAATACGTGCACCATTCACCTGGTGGGCTTCCACAAAGTTTCCTCTCAAAACACAAGAAACTAACAGTGATTCTGGTGGGGAAAGCATCATAGGAATGAGGGAGTTCTGCTGATGTGGTCTTGCCCTGCTTTCCAATTCACTCAAGCCAGACACACTACTGGTACTTCCCTCTGCAAGACACAATCAGTATATTATTAGGGAAAACACATTCCACCAAATAACAGCCATCTATCAGACAACAGCATTTCACATATTTAACACAAAAATATAGGAGCAGAGTTGCAAGCAAGTTTTAGGGTAAAGAAGTCAACATAAACATCCCATTAAAAATTCTCCTAACATTTCACTATTTGGTCAGAATTTGCAGTCTGGGTCTCACCCCTGTGTAACACTTTTCAGCAGCTACATGACATGCACACAGTGCTAGGCACTGGTTCAACACTGTTAAAGGGAGAAGTCTAAAGCCTCTGACCTATTAGATCAGTCCAGCATGCCTAAGCATGTCTTAGCTTACATGACTATCAGTTCATCAGCTTTTTTGATGGTTTGCAGATCACTACATTGCTTGCATAGCTTCCTGCAAGCCAAAGATACCAAGAAAAATCTAATTCTCTTATTCCAGAAGACACATGTGCTATTCTGACTAGAAAGAACCATCCAAAAATGGGAGCTCTGAGAAGTGAAAAGATGTAATTCTGTCCTGCACACAGCAGTAATCCATGTTAACTAGTCAAGCAAATTCTTCATCATGTTCATTGAAAAGACAAAGAAATACTACTTTTGTGGCTTAATACCTGAGGTACTGGTGCTTAGCTCACTACTTGTGCTTTCTAATGATGGACTGGAAGTTCCCTCTTTCCCATCTAAAACGGAAACAAATCAAAATTAGCACATTAAATGCACTTTTACTTGACAAGGTAATTAAAACTTACTGCAAATAACAGATTAGGCAGCCTCAGGGCACCTTCAAGAGTACCTCATAAATGAGCCACCACTGATATCTATGACAAATGCAGAAACTGCTGATTTGAAGACAATGCTAGGCTAGAGACTATGTTGGGGTGGCCCATCAGTGACTCATGTCAGATACTTTGAAGCTTCTTATTTTGGAACATGCAACTCCAAAACCAGACACGCCTTTCAAAGGCTAAATAGAAAAAAGGTGAGGAACAAAACTTTCTCCCAAGGCTGCCAATTTATGCCACAGATTCCTGTTAATTCACATCCTAGATAATACTGCAACAGGAATGAGAATACACCAGTCATAGGACATAGTGGAGAAAGGGAAAAATTAGTATTGTAGTTGAAGGTCTCCCCTGCCCCAAATCAGATTATGTACGGAAGAGGTTATTTGTGCAGGTGAGCCGTAGAAAAAACCTCAATCCAAGTGGAACTGGCCTAAGACACTTTAAACCACTTAGAAAACTAAAGGAAATAAATCTAGTGCTCTACTCCTAGGCCATGAAATCTAATTGCTTTCAGCTATGAGCTCAGCAAAATTATGCATGTTTCACAAGTGTCCTCTCCAAGTCACTTTTTCAACCCACCTGTCTTGTACCTCCGATATCTACTTCGCTTCTTAAAGCTGGAGCACCTGATTAAAGAGCAGTATCTCCTGGAGGCTGCAAGCTGATGTTCTGTGAAATATTTAAACAAAAACATTATCAAATAGCTTTATAGAGGGAGACTTGACAAACAGTTGAACACAAGTTTGGAAACTTGCAATATTTAAGGTCCAGACTGTGAAGTCTTTCTTGGGATGTGGGGCTTACGTGGTCTGAGATACACAATAAGCTACACATGATACAAGACAAAATCTCATAGCAGCAGGACTAATAGGTCATGGAGAAGGATGGGAAACAGCTTCCTGACTGCGTTGTTCCAGCTACTTCAACAATCATCCAGAATAATTCAAGTTCCTCTGATACATGTTCCTAACATGTTTCCAGACTAGGCTAAACCAACACTGTCCATGAACAAGCTGAGACTATTTGGCTTGCACTGGATCCAACATGACCATGTCCTTCATACCACTGCAGCATGACTTGTGACAAAGGGGTGAGACAAAGGCAAATAGAAGCAGTGCATCCACAAAGGGGAGGGGAAAGAGGAAAAGACCCAAACTTTCTGATTAGAACAGAGATCACTTTTGTTGGAAAATGGTGCAAGAACCAGGTGGTTTCCAAGTAGGTCACACTCCCACTATCTGCCAAAATGTGCTCCCTCAATAAGATGCTCACGGAATTTAGTCTTGAGATCATTGTCTGGACAGCTGTAATATATCCAGAAGTGCCAAATACAAAACCTACCTGCATTTCTGTTACTCATCACCACCTTGTATCGCCAGTGAGCTTCAGAAAGGTATTTGGAAAACTGCAACACGCGACTTCCAAAGGCATCTCTGCTTGCAGAAAGATTCAAGCACTCAACAAGCTCCAGCTCTTCACGAAGCACATTACTGGAGTCCCATGGGAGAGAACTCTGAATTTCCTCCAGGTGGTTGAGCAGCAATGTGAGGAAGGCCTCCATGGCTACATCATCCACTAAAAATCCAGTACCGCCACTGGTGAAGTGTTTCAGATCAAGGTAGCTTGGCTTAGACATTTCACAGCTTTTGCCATCTATCATGGAGTCACAAAGATCTCGGGTATCTGTGTGAACTGTTTGTGCAGCCAGCAGATGCTTCTCTGACTTTTTTTCAGCCTCTGTTAGGTGTTGTGGACTTTGAGGGGTGGAAGACTGCCGGCTGGCACTGCCTTCTACACCCAGAGTAGCACTCTTTTTGTCAAGGTCTTCATCCTCTGCATAGTCCTCAGGTAAAGGAGTCTCAGTACAGAGGTCATTATAAGAAACAAAAAGCAAGGAGAAAATATTCTCCAAAACCTCCAGGCGCAGAGGAATGGGAACACTCCTTAAGAATTGCTGACACTTCACAATGTACTGAGGAAATACTGAAGAGTAATCTGTGCAATTAAAAACAAAGAACATTTACTACATTTTTCAGGGATTCCTTGCTCCAACTTTTGCCTTTTAAGAAAATCTCAAAAGAGGGAACTAGCCCAGTGGCTCAGACCCAATCATTCCGCCAAAACCCAAGTAAATATATGTCCAACGTTTTACATTTAGAAAAGTAGTGTGTCTCCTCCTTCTCAGCAATGCCAATTGTCACTTTGTTCAATGATGGGCAAATTCAGATTACACCCATTCTAGCCATTAAATCAGTTTCAGCTCTGGGATATCGCAACCTCTTACAAAATTATCTGTCACTACAATCCTATATCTAGTATCACTTCCTTTTAGCACTATCTATTTTGTACAATTACCTTAAATGTTTTAAAACAAGGCCAGTAGCTCATTCATATCTATTATTACTAAAGATAACAACACCTCGAAGAAGTACCATTGTACTTGCTTGCAAAGCACCCACAGCACACTGAATAAAATACTGTATGTACACAAGGTGCAACATTATCCTAACACTAAGTGATAATTCAGAGCCCAGCAATTGGATGGAGAAGCATATGTTACTGAAAAATGTTACATGAGAAAGAGGCCAATCACCTGCTGGTTCTCCAAAAGCTGCATCCTCAGGGATATCACCAAGAAGGCTGTGCACACAATCTTTGCACTTGGCATGCCTGTGTGAATTCACACAGAGAGCATAGATGGCATACTTCATGGCACAGAACGCTCGGAAGAGTGCCAGGTTGCGCTGCTGACTCAGGGTGCTAGGGAGTGTGGAGGCTGTGGAGGGAAATCAGGGTGGTGAGGGGGTAGGAGGCAAACAAGAAAACAAGTTAATTTTCTCCTGCAGTTCCTGCATAGCAATATCTATCCAGTCTTACTTCCCCAGGGCTGTTTTTGTCTCAGCTTTGATCTATGTCACTGTTACTTTTGGAAAAAAAAGCCCAAACAACCCAACCCACAACAGATGGGCACAGAGAAGTCAGGTCTGGATCCTCTTTAGAAAGGAAATTTCCTGAACTTGTGTAACAGGACCTGGCTACAGCATAGAATGATCAAAATCCCTCACAATGATTCTCATTTAGCAGTGTGTGGTTAAACTGTACTGCTGCATTTACAACAGAGGGGCAAATCCTGTTTCTCCTCAGCATCTTAGAATTCTGTGCTTTAGTACACAGCAGATGAGTAGGGAAACAGTGCAGACAGGCTACGAGTGTGGCAAGAATAGAGTACCACCACCTCTTCAGATTTGTACTAATAAATACATATCATGGTTGATTCACAGTGGCTGACACAATAGATCAAATACAATCTGCAACACTGATTAAAGAAGTACAGTCTCCCCAGTTCCCTTCACACATTTATGATAAAGGCAAACTAGGGAAGTACTGCACCCACTTCTCCTCCCCTTTGGGTTTTTTTTGAGGAAAGGTATCACATGCCAGAGACATGATCCCTTCTTAGTACAACAGAACAGGAGACCTGCAAATTGTAAAAATCACATCATCATCATCATCCCCTTCACCCAGGATCACAATATAGTGTCATATATTCTGTTATGCTGAGTTTAGACGAATTATCCACCTATTTCAAAAAGGTTAAAAGAACCGGACAACAAAGAAAGAAAAACAAACGCCCTGACAACCACACACAGTGTTAAATTAGTGCTTGGAATCCACGGTCCTGTATTCTTATACAAGTGATAGATTGTCCCTCTACCTGCTGTCATGCAGTAAAAGCATTAGCTAAGTTATTTTTTTTAAACAAAGCACTGATACAAAGCACAATGTACCGACAATGTCCACATCCAAACAGAATTGCCTAACAGGAAAACTGCTTCAGCACTGTCCTCCACAAAGTTTGAGTACTAGTATGAATTCTTCTGAAAACTACAGAGCAGCCAAAGCAAAAGGACTGAGCACAAACAGTTGGAAACAGTTATTCCCTATCAATGCCACTCTAAACAGTGACAGGGATGGAACTTACAGTGTAGACAGCAGACAAAACTGAGGAAACATCCAAGTACCAATCCTTTGCAGAAGTCACATAGCCATTGAAATTCTACTATTGCCCAGAAACTCTACACTAATATGTAAACACCAATCCTTTGCAGAAGTCACATAGCCATTGAAATTCTACTATTGCCCAGAAGCTCTACACTAATATGTAAACACCCAAGCAGCTCTCAATGCCACTGTCTTAAGAGGACTTCAGGCAGGTAAAGCCAGAGATTTGATAAATACAATCCTCTGGAAAAGAGAACTAGTGAGCTGGAGATGCTATAAGACAGACAGTGGTAATCAAAAGTAAGTTTAATACACTTTTGTCAGTATCTGTACCTAAACCAATCCTTTTCCTTGTACCAATACTGAAGAATAATCCTTTAACTAATAGCGCTGCTTTTCCTATGCCAGAAACACTAACACCTTCTTCTTGAATACTGTAACTCATGAGGAAATTGCTGCTCACCATGACTGATCAAAACCAGTGTTATGCACAGCCTGAACTCAACTGTTTACCAGTACCACTACTCTGGTTTCACTACTGCAGCTGACACATACGTACTAAAAAGAAGGGGAAGAGGGGGAAGCATGTGGGGTGATGGGAGGAAAAGGCTTGTTAACACCACTACATCTGACAAAACAAAAGTTTATGACTCCTCTCTTCCCTTTAAGGCTCAAAATAGATTATTTTAAAGGAGATTCCATTAAGCTGTGTTTATAGAATCATCTGAATTCTGCAATAATTGCTGGGTTGGAAAGAAAAGGAGGACTTGTCTTCCATTAATTATTTCCATAAAATAATGCGACATGAAAAAAAAGAGAGAAAATGTAGCTAGAGTTCTTTTTTGCTATAGTCATGCAGCTCCCAGAAGATACGATGGGACTACCTCTTCCTGTTTTTGAAAGGCTTTGACAGAATTGAAGCAGAAAATAATTAAAATGTAAGAACTGATTAAAAAGCCCCGCAACAACAAAACAATTTCAGAAAGCAGGACATTGAAAATAAGGATCTATATAGAGTCTCAATTCCTACATCTTTTAAGATTATTCAAGACAAGTGTCATGATAATTTTAACACCAAAACTTGTAAAAGTAGGAATAGAAACCACCATCACAACAGCATGATATGGAAGGAGAGAAACCTGCTTCTCACTAGGTAATCTGGAAAAATTTGTGCAAGATCCATCACTGAAAGCTCTCTATGCAACTCAAGTTGAAATTACACATGCCCAAATTCACAAACATAAATATTTAGAAAAGAAATATTGTGGCTCCTTAGGTTCTAGTACATGCAGGACAACAGAGCTTCTGTATCATTATTAAGAGGCCCTATCAGAAAACAGCTTTAAAATTGCAGCAGCTGAACCTGGACACAGGCTGCAATCAAAAGAGTGTCCAAAGAGAGTCACTTGTAAGCGACTCCATGTGTTTAGTAGTTGGAGGTACTTTAGGCACCCAACTGGAACACGTGAAGATGAGAGAAGTGAAGCAGGAGTGACGTAAACACAGGCTGTAGCTAAGTCTTATTTATTTAAATACTGAATTTAAATTTGGTAGCAGTTAATATTAGAATAAAAAAAAACCACTTTTTATCTCTTTCAAAACTGAAGATGTTGTAGTACAAGATACTGTAAATTTCATCTGGCTTTTCTCTTTGATTTTCAATTAAAGTGCACTGAAATACAAACCATACACTTCCTTTTCAAACTAAAGGTATCACATAGTACAGAAGTTACAATGAGCAGCATATATCATGAGCATGTGCAAAATCTTGTCACCATCTTGGAAAAGCTCTTTCAGAGATCTGTCCTTGTGAGATCAAAGAGGTTTCACAACTCCTTGAAAGACAATTTACTTCCCAAAAGGTTTCTAAAATAATTTCCACATGCTCTCTAGATTTCTTCCACAAAACAGCTGGTAACTGGTATCTTCCACAATTACAGAAGCAGGTCAAGAGAACAAATCCTGGCAGAAGTACTGAACATACATACTCAATGGATTGTGAATTTTCTTTGTTCTCACAACCTTACACATTTACCCTGCATCTGCTGGTCTCTAGCAGGAACTTTTTGAAGAAGTTCAATAACATCATCCTCATTCAGTGCCAGAAGATTGGTGAGATGATTCAGAGAATACACTGCAGTGTGGCAATCCAGACTGTGCAAGTGTTGCAACAGAACCTTCCTTGGGACTGTAACACTGCAAGAGAGAACAAAGAGGTGGCACAGATTTAAGTCTCAGCCAAGTTTAAGGACATAACTCCCACTCTAATACTGCAATTAAAAAGAAAGCCAAAGAGCATAACTGCAGCCTATGAGAAATTTCAAGAGCTTGTATATACAGTCACTACTAGATGATTAGCCAAGAAAATAATGCCTTCTCTATTTGCTTGCATAAGCTGACTTAACAGGTAGATTTGGCAACATATTTTGGAAAAAGTCCTTCTGATCGTTTTACCTGTTTTGCTGCATGCACCATTCAAGAACTTCCACATGAGCCCACAGCCCATCACAAAAATCTTTCAATACTGAATCATTGCACAAATCCTAAATGGAAAGACAAATGAAACAATCTCTTTACAACAAATCTCTCAGCCAGACAGCAACATCAAGCCTGTGTTACATATGCATGTTTGCAAGACTCCTTTACCTAGATAATAAATTTCAAATACAGAAAATTGTCAGATTTATTACAAAGCCAGCAAAGGAGGGTTATTCTGACAGAACATAAAAGTCAGTCAGCCTCCCCCTGACACATCTACAGACCATGGAAAGGTGGCTGCATCCCTTTTCAAGAGTAGCTTATAAAATGTAAATGAATGCTTCTTAGTAACAGTCTAAAGCCAACCTCTAGAAGTAATCATGTAGTAGAAACATACTGGGTAGCAGACGTTAATTCTCCTTTCCCACGTGCTTTTCTACTACAGATGACTGCCTGCTAAAATCAGATCTGAGAGTTTAACTTTGCAGAAGCTACTGAATAGACTTCTGGTGTATTACCAACAGACAGTAACTCCCTTAAGGCAATACCAGCTTAGGTCTGCACTGTGACCCAGCTGTACAAGGCTCCTCGTCTCTCCACCTCTGACACCTAAGCCAGCCAGCAGGCATCATCTGAACTGCAACTACACCTTCAGAGTTGGAACCCTGTCTCTTCTGCACAGAGGAAGACTGCCCCCAAACAAGGTGGATCTTTTGCTCCTGTCATTTATCATTTTGCTTTGAGAATGAGTATGGGGAATTTCTAAGCTACCCTGTTGTTGAACTCAGGACTGAATTAGGCCATCATTACTCAGGGATGACTCACTGGAGGAAATCACATAGAAGAAATATGCCCCAGCTCTTTCCAAAACTAATCAACAACCATTGCTGTCTTTTCTCCCATGTTAACAGCAGAGGATGTTTATGAGTTTATGCAAGAGAAACTTTCAGAGTCTCCTTTGCAGTCATACTCCCTTCACAGCCAAGGAATAAGAAAAAAGGCAAGTGTCCCTTAATGCTGCCTACATATCTTAGCTTTTTAAATTCCATTTTGAGGAAGACTGACGTTCTCACTGAAAACTCCCTGGTTATACTTGTTCTTGCAAACAAATTGCATTATCTGGACTCAGACTGGGATACTGCCACTTGCTTTCTGCTGATTTACCTGAGTTTTGTGTAGAGTCCACAGCAATGCTTTTGCTGATTCCAAGCTTTGACAATGAGTCCATCCTAACAACACCAAGAGGCGGCTAAGGGGGTTGAATTCTCTCCTCAACAAGCTCTTCAGGCCTGAGTAGTCTTCTCTTTTTAGTAAAGCTAATGCAGTCACCTGGAAAATAAAAGGAAGAGGCATTCCTTTTTCCAAAATGTGGAGACCCATAATGCCTGGCAGACTATGTAAGCAAATAGCCATTTCAATATTAGCTTCACTAAAATAGTGAAGTTCTGCATCTGGAACTTCCAGATAAACTGATATTGTCCAAGCCATCAGGATATTCATCAGCAAAGTTGTCTTGAGAAAAAAAAAAACATTTCAAATGCTTACTACAGAACCAATTCAAATTCCACTCTACATTATCTTTGCATTCCTTCTATTGATTGTGTCTCTGCCAAGGGCACCATCTAAAAGACTTCTAAAAGCACATTATATAAAAGTTGAAATATGTTCAACTTTTAAAACACACTTTAAAGTGACCACCTGCCTGTATGCTATTTCTTCTATGTAAATACATAAAAATCAATTAATTCATAACAGACTATTTTCACCATAAATTTTACCATGCAAACTAGTCTCACTGCCCCAAGTCTACCAGCATCAGAAAGCAACAAGTTCAAGGTCATGAGGTAAATGGTGTATCCAACAAAATCACAAGCAGAAAATGAGACTTCTTACACCCTGAAGATTTAATCTTCAGTCTGCATGCTTTTCCAAAAATCTCACCAGCAGTTTTATGTTCATTGCACTGCTGCAAGTAGGGGAGTTATCACCGTTATCCCCTTGTTCCTATTAGTCATCACCCCTGGCAAACACTACTTGAATACAAAATGCTTCTGTGCACCACCAAGATATGTTCAACACAGGACTGACTTTAGCCTCCGTTAGGTTTCCCTGTTAATGATTTTATGGCTGTACCAGAATCTGTTCCAGAAAGTGCTTGCTGCTGCTCAAGCAGTAGAAATAGGCTGTCTTCCAAGAAGGAGCTTCTTTGGGATCTGAGAACAAACTCATCACAGTTCGCTCTGCATCCAGCTGCTCAGATGAACCTAAAAACATCATATGATTACCTTCCAGTAGAGAGGGGTACCTTTGAGAGAAGCATAATTGCTATTAATTTTAACTGAGAAACACTCAACATTTCCTCAAGCACTAACCAGCTGTTACATGCTACCAGCTAAGACTCTTGGATATTGTTACTGGGTAACAGGAAGGCCAAGCAAAGAAATTTGACGGAGGTCAGATAGAAAACCAGAAAAACTGTACCAACAATCATTAACATAGCAAAAGCCTGCTCAGCACACAGGTTGTTTGCATCAGCTCAGGTCACACTGCCTGACATTCTTTAGCCATGCACACCTTATCTGTGAGTGCTGAGACACTGTGTTACTTTGCAGGGCCTTAGCAAAGACTTGTCCAGCACTAGAACTTCTCAGCTCTGTGCGAAGTGAGACCCAAACTACTCCCAATGAGAGTGAAGGTACGAGGATCTCCATTTCTCTTTCCCCATGAGGAAGCACTAACTGTAGTTATCAGAATTTCTAGAGTCTGCCACACCAGCCTGAGCTCCTCTTCAGCAACACCTGAGTGAAGGGAGAACTGGGATACAAACCCCACTGACTTACATGTCAGTGAACAGAGGTGAGCAAAAGAGGGTAGGCATTCTAGCTTTTCCCTCGCCTCTTCACTGACAAGGTCATGGGCATCACTTGACATTTAGCTTCAGCTGAGATCCTCATAGAATCACAGAATATGCTGAGCTGGAAGGGACCCATCAGGATCATCGAGTTACAACCAAATGTACCAGTCACAGGAAGCTAGACTGTGAAGCCATGGTGGGTAGAAAACCAACAGCTGGATTCTGGTAATCAGAGAGCAGGTAATCAAAGTGCATCTTCTCTCCTGCTGGGGTATCAGCCCACTCCATAGTTCCTTCCATTTTCAGAAGTTTTATTTTCCAGTATTACAGGGTTTGAATATATTGGGATTACTGAGCTGACTGAACTGTTACTGGCCAGAAATGAAACATACGCCAATAAAAAAGACCCTGAGCTGGAGGTGAACAAATAAAAACTGTATAAATATGGAGTGTCAAACTTCTAGTTACAAGGAAGATTTTCATCAAGAGAAATTCTGAGCAGATTAAAATAGAGCACAACAAAGGATGGTAAAAGAAGTAATCACAAAACACAGCACAGGCTGCAGAAATGCAGGGGAAAGAACCAGTGTTCCTACGCCAATTCCTTCCTTTAAGGATCATTTCAGCACCACTTTTCTAAAGAGTCCATGGTTTGTTAAGACATCTTAGCATGAACACTGCCTGACTCCTTGACTACTTGTCTGTTTAATGCTTTAATGGTTTTGTTAAACAGGAGATTAGTACAAAACAAAAAGTGAAACAAACCTTTTTGTATTGATTTTGACAACAAAAACCTTTCTCTTGTTCTTTCTGTGAGAACACTGCTATAGAGGCTTAGCAGGCCATGGTTCTGTTTCCTCAGCATACAGTTTAGTAGCTTCTCTTCCCTCAGCGGGCTCCCCTCAGCCCAGCACACATCCACGAGCTCCCTGAACAAGTGCTTTATTTCATCTGCTTGATGCTCCACCTCAAAAGTCACTATACTGAGAGCAGCATAAATTGTATCTACTAGTTCTCTTTGATCTAGTTCAGCTGAAGGCTCAGAACTGCTCTGAAGGCTCTGCAGGGATTTCAAGGAGTCACAAAGAAACTCAAGAAAGATGTTTTGCAGAGAGCGATACTGCTGGGGCAAGGAGCTGTGTGTGCCTTGCTCTCCCTGGAAGAACTCCAGCAGCACTTTTGCCCTCTGGGGAGCCCGCAGCAAAAGCTTCCGCAGAGCTGAAACAACATCCAAACTGAACTTGTGAGAGCAGTCATCTCTTCCTTTGCTGTCTGTGAGATGCTTGTTCTGCGTGCACTCAAACGCTTCAAACAGCTCCTGGTAGGGAAATAATAAAAGAGTAAGCTTTTTAGACTCCATTAATATATGAAATGAATTATTTTAAAAAATAGAAGAAACTTGAAAGCAAGCACATAAATCAATTTGGAAACTCCATACTACCTAAGAAATCCATTAATAATGGCCCACCTTGCCCAATATCTTTCCTAGAAGAGTGGATATGCCTGAATATGTAACAAAATACAAAGAATCCTGTAAAACACAAGTACACTATTAGGACCATGTACAAGCAAGGAACCAGAGCAGTCCTTATGGGATGGCCTGAAGCATTGCCATATTCTACCTCTAAGCAATATCCTAATGTAACTGTACCTTCATAGGTCACTAAGAGCATCATGATTAGTGGGGTTTTTTTAATCCTATTTTTCCAGATTTGTACCATCTATCTACCAACCATATCCTCATCAATTTTTTCAAATATGATTAAAACTGGTCAACAGATTCAGAAGCCATCTCACAGACTTCTTAAGCAACAACAGTTTTTCTACCTCTCGGAAGCAAACCTGCAATTTCAGAACTCAGGAAGGGGAAAACAAACAAAAAATCACAATTAGCCCACCCAGTAAGAGTTGGGAAGGTGAGGGACAAGCCAGTTGAACAGCACTCAGCACTTTTGGCACTCCTGGAATTATGTGAGTGCTGCCCTTGGCTCAAAGAGACACCTCAGAGATTACACAGGGGAAAGGTGGTTGGTGTGTACAAAGAATGAGAACAGGAAGCAAGTTCACAATACCCTCTTTTTAAAATATTATTTGCTGGATCAAAATGTAACTCTCCCTACCAACATGCCTCTGACAGAAATTGTGACAAAGATCTGAGACTCTTGAATCTCATGGTTCTGTACAACACTGGTGGAAAGTGTGGACAATGGTGGAATCACTCATGACCTCAGAGGTGAGATGGTAACATGCACAGACTTCATTATTCATTAACAGACTTCAAGCAGATTTATTTTAATCAACATTCAAGTTTACCTCGCTTGTTTTCATCCTGTAATTGCTAATTATGTGCTTAGTGAAATACTGAACAACTTTTCCTAAGCTGAAATAGCCCCTGAATAGACTAAATTTTCATTTTCCTCTTAAAAAATAGACAAACCAAAAAAGAATATCTTTAAGGAGTTAGAACCTATAGGACTGGAAGAAATATCTTATGACATTTCACACACCACGTCAGTTCTGAATCTGTTGTAACTAAAACCAAATTAGGACAGTCCTACAGTTAATAACTTTCCTGATATTCTGCTCTATACTTGCTTTTGATATAAATCCATCTTCACATATTTCCACATACTTCTCTGATAAATCAGCCTGCATCTTCTAATTAATAATGGAGAATGGATCCTGGACCTCAGAACAGACATCGTGCCAATCCCTAGGCAATATCAGCAGTAACCATAGAGTATCCAAAAACCTCCAGAAAAGGGGAAAAGGGGTGCACAGGAGATGAAAATTAAGATCTCCGAAGAAAGAAAAAGAAAATAGACATACTGTTAAAATGTGCTTACTGACTGTAGCTTATTTTGGCTCACAGTGGGTTGTAGGTTTATGACAATTACAGGTGCCTATGGATTGAAGACTGTGGCGAGCAGCTGCAGTCAGGACTGACGTGTGTTAGAAACAGCACATGGAAAAACCTGTTCCTTGCCTGCCTGCAGCCTCCACTCTAGCCAGAGAAATCACTTGCAGGCACATTGGATTACCTTCACAAAGGGATCTGAATTACACTCTCTCTCAGTTGCCTGAAGATTAATAACACATTAACATCTCAGGCAGTTAGCAGGAAGCATTAACTTCCATCTGATGAAGCTGGGCATGCTGCAGAACAGTAAAAAATAGGGCACAGAAGTAGCTCACCTTTAGGACTTCCTCAGAGACATCTTTCTGTAGTTCTTCCAAGAACAATAAAAATTCAGTTTCCCTCCGAAGAACAACTGGAACTGTTTTCTGAAACCATATAAGAATGGGAAACACATTAGTCAATAAAACTTCTATTTACATTAGCATATAAACATAATCATAGCTATTTCACTAAAACTTTGAGGCAAACTGAAATATCTCTCTGAAGTAACCTAATCTCAATTAAAGGCTATTCCAGTCAGGTTCTGTTCTCACACCAGCTGATTTTATTTATCCATACATTTGGAAACAGAAACTTTGTTGAGAATCACAAAACCATCGATTCCTCAGACTGTAAGGAAAAAATGGAAGTCTAAGTAGTGCCAAGGATAAATGACTTTAAAAAAGAAGTATGCACATCCCTAACGATCTAAAGCTTATAAAGAATTGTCAGATGCCTGAGCTATTTCATCTTTAATGTAAGAGAGGTGCTACACAAATGCAGAAGTTGATATACTCATGATTTTCATTTATATGAATGTGAAAAGCTAAAATATTAACTTCTAATATCTTTAAAAACCCCTTTTTTTCCCTTCAGTGTGAATATTACAGTTCTTTCTTGATAAATCTGTTAAATGCAAAAGCAGTGCATGTCTCCAGATACCTGGATAACTCAATTCCATGAAACGTGGGAAAGCCTACATTTAAATAAGCAACTAGGGAGGCATCCTGCACTTGGAAGTCAGAGCTATAAAGTGCATTTGGAAGTCATCAGGATGTTTCTGTACCTGGTTCCTGGCAAGCCATTTTTCCAGCACAAGAAGCCAAAGCCATGCAGTTCTCCATGGGCTAGAATTCTGTCCCCATCTACAAAAGCAAGAAGCATTTACAGTGGGTTATGCAAAGTTGTCTCCATCTCCAAGATCCAGGAAAACACTGCCAAAGATCATTTGGATTTTGTATTTCTTTGAGTAAGCTAAAAACAAAGACAAGTAAGCAGCCGAAGACAAAGAAAAAATGCAGAGAAACCAGAATACTGGTGTTCTTGCACATCAATTCAGTGATTTCTGCTCTGAAAATAACTGCTTTCAGATTGGCCAAATACTACTGGCATAGTTCCTCAAAACAAAGAAATCTAGTTCTGTTCCAAAGTTCAGTCTGTATAGCTCTCTTTGAGCATTTCAGCAGATTTCATTGAAATGTGACCACTTGCCCAACACTGCTACTTCCTGTTCTACCTATTTCTACCAAAGAAATGAAACTAAGCTTTAAGTCACAGCAGCCCAAATGCAGCTCTATATACAAATTAAAAGTGAAGCAATGTACTAATTAAACAAAGAATCCTTCTAATTTCCATCAGCATTTCACGTGCTCCAGTACTTCAACATCCCAAAGCCTAGGACCCCTAACACAGTTAGGAATGTATTCAAGTACTGTCAAAGGGACTAGAAAAAGGAGAAAGCACAATATAGCTTCCTGTCCTTTAAAAATCTCAGCACTACTAACTAAAGCCTCTAAATGTGATAGCCCAGCTATTAAAGATCAAAAGATTGAAAATTCTTATGTCTCATGTGGCTGCCCTACGAGCACACCTTCCTCAGACTCCTTCAGCTGCTGTCAGTGTAAATTGTTTCTTAGAACCTTTACTGAAATGTTAGACAAACTTTAGTGTGAAGAAGTATGATCATCTGATTAGACAAGGGGAATACCAACGTTCCCTGAAGTGCTATCACCCTTCATAGCCGCCTAACTGGAAAAATAAAAAGGAAGAGATAAAAACTGGGATTACTGAGTAAAACCGATGCCATTCCAAAATACAGTGTGAGAGAAACAAGAAAATCAACAGCATAATTTGGACTTTTTAGAATTGTTGTTTTAGAAATTAGGAGGTTTTCTCAAGAGTTGGAAACAAGATTTTAAATAACTACACTGCTGATCTTGGTGGTTCCATTTCTAAATTAACCCAATCTCAGTGTCAAAGCAATGTAATTTCAAGAGATGGTCCTTTTCCTTCAGTAAAATCTAACCAAATCAGTTCTGAAATGCTTCCAAGTAGTTTTTAAGCTTATGTCGATCACCATGTCAGCTACGTAAATGAACACAACTCGTTATCCCGGTGGGATGGGCAGCCTGCTACGTTCTTGGTCAGTGACACGGTATCAAAGTTCAGACAACAGCATCACAAGACACCTCAGCACTGAAGTGCTACTTCCCTGATTCTACTTGTCTTCCACAGCCAACACTAAGCTAATTGCTCCTCCCCATTTCACATTCAAGTCTACGGAACCTTACTTACCTTACCGCCACGGGACAAGCTACCAGAGCCTGAAGAATTGCCTCCACCTTCCCAGGGCCGTCCCCTCGCCACTGGCTCAGCTGGGGCACGCAGGCCTGTGCAAGCTCCCAGTGCCCACGCCGTACGCACTCACAGAAAAACCCGAAGAGACGCTCCAGAGAGTCCGCTTCTTCGTTCCCAAAAGAATGCATCTTCCCAGGACGACGGGATGACCCGGGACGGGCTGACACACGCGAAGGCGATGCCGCGCTCCCTGGCGGGGCAGGGCGCGGCCTCAGCGGCGCTGGGCTCTACAGCACCGCCCCGGCACCGCCGCCCGGCGCCGCCGCCATCTTGGGCGCGGCCTCAGCTGACGGCGCCGCCGGCCGGGCACGCGGACAAGGCGCCCGCCCATTGGCCGAGCCGGGGCGGAATGTAAATAACCGCCATGTTTGTTTGGGGCGCCTGACGCCGCCGCGGGGACCCGGGCAGCGCAAGCCCCGCCCCCATAGCCACGCCCACCACCGCCCCTCCGTGCCAGCCCCTCCCGTCGTTCACGTCTCGCGAGGCTCTGATTGGCTCCCTCCCGAAGCTCCGCCCCCCGCGCGGCCGCGGGGTCCCTGAGGGGGCGGGGGGTGGCTCAGGCGGCGGCGTTGGTGCGGCTTTTGCCGCGGCTGGGTGTGGGTGCGTGTGTACAAATAAATACACCTACGTACAGCCACCGAGGTGCGCGTATGGGGTACATGTGTATGGGAGTATATGTACCGCCTGTATAGCTGTATAATCCTGTACATATACTACACATAGACATACGTACATGTGTGTGTATATATATACACACACCCCAGTACATATATGCAAATATATATATACACATCTACAGTGTATTCAGTATATATGGGTCCATATATAGGGTGTACCGACCTACATGCAGGTGTATATATAAGGCTGTAAACGGTATATAAATATATATATATGCGTATGTAGTTATATTGCTCTCTGCTGGGAAGCCCAGCACATACATATATATATATGTAGTTATGCATTTGAGAGAGGAGAGAGTTGGTATCAATAAATAAATGACGTGGGCTTTGTATGTATTACATATACAAGTATGCGTAGGTAGTACAGAGTATGAGTATGTTGTGCACACTCACCCGGAATTTTCAATATCGTATAAAAATGTTTAGGCACAGCTCCAGGTGCAGCTCATCGGGAGCGTCCCCCTGCCCTCCCACCGCGTTACTTGTGAGCCTTCCCCACAAGGGACGAGGCGCAGAGCGCCGTGACTCAGCTGCTGGGCTGGGTGGTGTACAGCCAGTGTTTGGCAGAGATAAGACCCCCCTCAACATCCTCCCTTTATTCCGGGCTTTTTGTTTGCTTTTGTCCTGACACACAAAACAAAAACTCCTCCGGGGACTGCAGCGGCGAGGCAAGTGTAAGAGGGAGAGCGGTGATGACAGAGGAGAGGTGTGCCAAAGTAAGTGACCAAGTCAGTCCCCAGGGCTCCTGAGTGGAAAATACGGGATGGGAGCTGTGCCCGTGTGCCAACGCCGGGACCCATCATTAAACTCCGCAAGAAGCTTGCAGGAGTTTCTGCCATTGCTTCCTACAGCTTCCTGAGTATTTCTCACCTCTATGGTTAACTAGGTGTGCGCAGATAAATGGTGTGTGGGCAGTCACGCCTCTGAATTTTCTCCAGCCACGCTGGATAAGCTGTAACTGTTGTGACCGTGTGGTTGTTATTTGTTCTATTTAGTTCTGATACCCTGTGCCTTTAGTGATGGTACTTATTATGGTGCACCTCTGCACAAACAATTTCTCAATGTGCACTTTCAGTTTGGTGCAGTATTTTGTACCTTGTCTCTAGGCAAGGAAGAGGCTTTAGTGGGACATGAGACCTGTATGAGCATGAACTTCATTTATCCTGAGATCTTTAATGCTTATTACCCGCTTTCTAATTGCTTTATCCAGTTTGAAGTATCTCCCTACAGTCAGATTCTTTACCTGACAAGCAGTTTCCTTATGTAAGACATAACAAGTGCTTGATGCATTTCTTTTGTTACAAAGTTCAAAACATACTTGCTGGAATCACCTGTACAATCCTGCAAGAATAAATTTACATAATTAACAATTAGTAGTACTGCTGTCATTTTTTGAAGGTAAATTTTAAATTATTCTTCCAATATTGACCTTGTTAGAAAGTAGAGGTTTATTAATATATCTGTGAAGCTCTAAAGGTAGCTGGATGTGAATATCAAAAGGAGAAAAGAAATTGTATTAGGTCATCTTAGCAGAAGATACAACTAGTATAATAAAATTAGGAAATGAGGTACAGGCAAAGCATTTTTTATCTTGAATTTGTGGGCATATATTATGCAGGTCTTCTAGCAAAACTGTCTGAATTTTTACCTTGGAACAGTGGAATGATAAAGCTCTTTATCTCAAACAGAGTCTGTTGTGCATTGCCTTGGAATATTATCGGTGTTATGCAAGTTGCTAATAACATTTAGTGTTTTACAGCAGCTTCTTTCTAAGTGAATCTGCACCGGGGGTGATTACATACTGCAGTGTAGTATTCTGACTTTTACATTTTAAAGTAATTTCTGAAAATGAAGGCTCAAAACATCCCTATCAATTGTTTCCAAGGTCTCTCTCTTTAGTATTTCCATGTCTGCTCTGGCCTGTATTAGTTCCTCCATTGACCATCAAAGCTGTTAGAGAATTGCTTGGAAAAAAGCAAATATAGCTCAGATCTTTGGGTGCAGCTTGCAACTGCAGGTCTCTGTGAACAGGACAAAAGCAGATCCATCAAGAAGCCATTTTTTGCCTCTGAAAAAGTGTGACTTTTCAAAGTGACTGTCACAAAAGGACTGGGATTGCCTGTGAGGATGTGGCCAACGTGCAGTGGCAGGGCAGCATTTATGCTGTTTTACAGTGGAGGACAGGGGCTGCCTGGCCTGGTGTAAGGTCTGATGGCGCCGAGTTACCCCACTAAAATCTGGTAGCAAATTTGAGGTGGCAGGACAGAGCAGGTTTGAGCAGAATCTGTGCCACACATCATGCTGCCACAAAGCTTCTCATCTGCTGCAACCAGAGCAGCTGGAGAGCTGCTACCAGATTTATTGTGTCATTTTTGAGCTGGAAATACTTCAAGTTCTTTTGTACATATAAAAATAAGCCCAAGTTATATCAGGTGATCAAAGCAGCTGTTAAAGCTGGTTTACCCACAGCATGACCCGCTGCAGCCATTTTCACTGTTCCCTGCAGGTGGAGCAGTATGTCGGTGAAATTAAAGGTGGCCTGAGACCAACCATGAAACTCACCGTCATAGGCATGGTCCACTCCAAACCCAAGAGGTAGGTGAAGGGACTTCTGGGGGCTTCACGCTGTTGTACATGTTCCTACCTCTCTTCTAAATTCAGACACTTTCTCTGAGGTATGTGATCTTTGAGGGAAGAAAGTCAAACAAATTAACAATTCATGGTCTTAATTTTCCTGGACTCAGACTAAGATTAAAAGGTCAGGGAGGAGTTGACTGTTTGGCCTTTCTGACTGCCCTGACAAGATTTTCTCCTCTTTGCCCTTATCTAATGTGAACTGGATGGAACACACAAGTGGCATTTCTCCTCCAGGAAGAGGTGCAATTCTCAACCTGAACCTTGGTTGTCTCTGCGGGATTGGAAGCAACACCATTTAAAAACCAGTTTGGCACAGGAGATAGAGGTTCATTGCTGTCTTTTATCTGGATAACAGCAACTATGCTCATCATCACACTTTTTTGCATCTACAGCTATCAACTCCACTGCTTCCACTGGTGAAGAGTATGCCATAACCTCTTTTAGGACACAAATGAGTACATGTTGAAGGGTTTGATTTCAAGACAGAGGGAAAGCAACATCAGTAATCACTAGCATTCTACTGGACACTGGGGCAGGAAACAAAGACCAGCCAAGTTTCATCCCTTTCTCCAGCTTCTAAGCCTGTAGAAGTCCTGTGTTTTAGTCTGACATGAAACCAACAGCTGTCTCTAGCCTCTATGAGCATCTGCATGTTCACCATGTCCTTTAATGTTTCTGAAAGTTCCGGTCATTTAATAGATTTTTTTCAGCTTTTCAGTGACTCTGCTCTGTGATCCGGTGGATGCCAACAAAGATGTTGGGCTGTCATTTACAGTTAACTTCAGTGAGAAATCCATCACCCGAAATGCACGAATTGCTGGGAAGTGGGGAAGAGAAGAGAAGACTATTCCCTACTTTCCATTTACAGCAGGTGACACGTTCAAGGTAATTTTTCAGGTACTATGAATAGGGTAGAGAAAAGGAGGGAAGAAAAGCTGAAGGCTATGTGTATGACCACAAACAGCCAGGTTAACTAGTCTAGTATGGCACAGACAGGAACAGTTCAAGCCCTAATGGGAAAGATGCATCCCTTTCTTTAATCATAGTGAGAGTACCCACTGGAGTTTTGCAGTACCATCTCAGGAGAGGGTAGGTTATTTATTAGGAGCGTTTCAGAAGAACTGGTAGACTTTGTGCTTCGCTATCCCCATAACATTTAGTTCTAAGTCCATGCTGCTGAAATCTGCCCTGCTGCTGATCTCTAACACCCTTCCCTGTCCTTTTCCACTGCAGATGGAGCTCTTATGTGAACACCAGCAAATACGAGTCTTGGTTGATGGACGGCAGCTCTGTGACTTCACTCACCGCATTCAGCCTCTGAACTTAGTGAAAGCTTTGAGAATCTCAGGGGACATCAAGCTTACCAAAGTGGCTTGAAAAAAGGAGACCATGATATCACCAGAGGACAGAGGAAAATGTACTTTTTCTTGTCTTTTTCCCCTGGCTAATTCTGGAGAGTAGGGATTATTTCTTTTTAGTTCACTGATGTGTTTGAGATATACACTTTTTTCCCCCATACACACTCACAGCAATTGCAGAGCGATGGCTGGTCTTGATAAATCTCAAAGCCTTTGCTGAGATACACTTCTGGCCTCCCAACTGCAAGATTTATGATGTTATGCAGTATCTCACATCCTTATGGCTCTTTACCCCCTCAGGCATGCTAGGTGGCAGAGCTCAGTCCTCTGTAGTGGATGGCTGTTGTTAGCCTTGTGACTAGAACTGGGCTTTATGCAGGTGGTGGGTCTGAGAAAAGAGAAATGGGAGATTTACTTAGAAATGAGTAAGGGAGTCTGATAGGCCCCAGCAAGGCTCGTGTTATCAGGAGGGAATTGCTTTTTCTGGAAGCTCTGCTCAGTCAGTGCAAAACCATCTGTGCTTCCCAGCAGAGAGCAATAAATGCCTTACCTGCCTTACCCTGCCTCTTCCAGGCAGCTTTTCCAGAACTGAAAGGTTTTGACAGCTGTGGATTTCACAGTCTTCTCTGGACCAGCCCTAGGAAATGGTATCTGTAGCTGAAAGTGCTCTGCCCATTCCTGTTCTTGCATCTAATTAAAACTGCACCTTTGCTGGTAAACTTCTTTATGAGCTCTCTTAAATATTTGAATGCATGTAAGTGTTGTGCTGTTATTTCATTGTTGTAGCTTTGGAGGAAAATCCTAAATACATGGCTATTCTAATAAATAAACAAGCATCTATCATATTCTGCCTTTGGAGATGAAGAGACTGATTTTCAGTATACAATTCAGAGAACAAAACATCTGTACAGAAATTAATCTGTGGATAGAGGGTTATCAAATTCTTCTATGGCTTCAGGGAAGATATAGAACATGCTGCCTTTTTGAAAGCTCTGCAGAATCTGGCTGTCAGATACATGTACTCAGATAAAACAAGGAATTTTATGAGGACTGTGTGTCAGCAGGCTGATTTGGTGTTTGAATGACTTCCTACATTCCATTTTCCCCCTCTGGTGTCTCAGTTAATATATAAATCTAAAATTAGTGTATTAAACCATTTTTTTTTCGTATTATATACTCAAACTGCCCTCTGAGAAAAATCACATCTCTAAAAAGCACAAGATATTCAAATGCAGTGGTTTTGGTGGTTTTTTAATATTTAATAATACAAAAGACAAGTTTAGTAGACAAATAATGGAAAAAATAATGACTTAAGATAGAAAAAGCTGTGAGGACTGCTGATATAGTTCTCTGTCCAAACGGTGCTCCATAATGGACATATATGGACATAAATGGACTTATGGTAATAATCAGAAGGAAAAGTCTTGCTTTTATGGCTGAGGGGTTTCTCCCAATATATTCAGCACCAGAAATTGTCTGGAACTACCACTGGTCTGATTTGATATTCAGGATCCTGTTCTGCTGTGGGACATTACCAGCATAAGAATAACCTATATGGTGGAGAGCAAGATCCTTTCTTTTCCAGTCTAACAGAGAACTAAGTAGCAAAGCAGATGGATGGGCAGACACACTCCTTTTTTTTTTTGCAATGCATATTATCCTGGCAGCTGGGTTGTGGTGCAGCACAAGATTCATGTGGTATACCAAGGAAGGCAGCCTCAGACACCAGCACCTTTCATGACTTAGATGTTTCAGTCTTAACAAAGTAAGTTTATGAGCCCCTTTATAAAGGGGAAAGGAGCAAGACAATTCTGCTTTAAGATAAAGCACAACCTGGATCTGTCAGACATACACCGAATATTTGTACAAAAGATCCTTTTCTTCCATCTTGGAATATCTCGTCGTTTCTTTGTAAAGCCCCATTTGTCTGTATCCACCTGTTTTGGTCTCTTGGTTAGATGGTAAATTCAAGGTGGGGGAATTATTCTGCCCTACATGATTTGGTCTACATGGTCTGCCAGGAACTGGTACGTGTTATAGTGATTCAAACAATAAAATAGACTATCAAGGGAAAAACAACACTCCCAGACAATGAGATCGGGAAGTTGGTCATAAATGTGGTTTGTCATTTGGCACGGAGTCCACTTCAGTCATGTCAGTGGTTTGATTGCCTCAATCCACTGCACTCTCTCTGCCTTGGAGCTGGCCTGGATGTAATAATGAATGTCATTTTTGGTGATGATTTTGAAAAGGTTGCCTTGCACGTTGCCCTTCACTCCTGCAGAGAAAAAAAAAAAAAAAAAACAAAACCAGAAAACCAACAGATCAGGAGGGTGCACAGAGAAAATCTTTCGGGCAGATACGAAACTTCATAGGGAAGAATTTGAATTCTGTGAATTAGGGAATCAAATCTTTTTATTATGGATAAGACATATAAAGCTTTTGTGCCTTTGATTTCCCTCTTCAAAACCCCTGGAAGTGTTCAAGGCCAGGTTGGACAGGGCTTTGAGCAAACAGATTGAGTGGAAGTTGACCCTGTCTGTGGCAGGGGGCTCAGAACAAGGTGATTTCTGGGGTCCCTTCCAACTCAAACCATTTGTTGATTCTGTGATTCTATGAAAATATAGTATAGACATTCCTGCCATAGATTGTATGAAGTAGTGTGCATTCTACAATATATCTAAAATAGTCTCTGTTTAGGTGGAGTCTATTACTTGAGTTATACACTGGAATGATGAACCCCTACCAGTTTACATGGTAGATAAGATTTTCTCCTACCCATAGCTGGGTTCCTCTTAGCAAGGAGCTCTATTGTCCATCACGTCCCCCTGCCCCTACACCAAAGCTTTTCCACACCTTCTCTTCAGAAAGATATTCTGTATTTGATATCTATACATTGTGCTTACTGTCATAAAATAAATTGTTTTAGTAGCAGAAAGGCTTATCTGTGAGGCTGAGGTTCTAGACAAATGTCTGAGTTAAGCCTGTGCTCCAGCAGAACTGGAGCTTGAACTGGAGAAGTTTTTTTATTGCTGTCTTTATGTCTCCCCTACATTTGGGTTCTAGCAGATCAGAAAGGAAAAGTAATAGCATAAGTTGAGAGGACACAGAAATGGAAGCATCAGAGGATGCTTCGAGACTTCCAGTTAAACAACACCCAAAATGAAAGTGTCTTCTATTTGCCTGTTAACTCTAGAATATTAGTCAGTCTTAGAACTGTCCCAGAGGTCATATGACTAAGAAAAGCTCATATAAAGAGAACACCCATGATATGTGGAAATAATGCTAAAAAAAAGTCCCCTTTGGTGTGGACAACCCAGCAGCACAGGGATTTGTGACATGCCTCTTCTCTTGCTTGCAAAGGGAAATGGAAAGTCAGCCCACTTGTGCATATAAGCAGCCATATATACAAACCCACACCCAAAGAAAAACTGTATTGCTACAGCATAAATATGAATGTATGAAAGTTTAGAGGTTCTTGCTCACCTGCTGGGACTCCGTTGTCCTCCAGAGCTGAGACAAGACAGCCACGAAGAGAGAATCCACCTACTGGTTTGTTATCTTCCTGCAAAGAAGAAGGAAACAAGGCTCAGATAGAAAATACCATTATTTCCCAGAGCACATGCATTATTTTTATGAAGTTGGAGATGTAATGCCAGTTTTTCCAGGCATGAAACATCTATGTCACAAGAGAAGTCAATTAGAACATATAGTTAAATGCATTACTGTAATTTTCCAGTCCCAGATGTTTCTCTGATGTAGCTGGGCATGGTGTAGATCAGTTAAAAGCACAAGGGTAGGCAATCACACTTCAAATGTATGGCTTTATCAATAACAACATTGTATATATTGTATTGAATTGTATATATTTCTGTAAGTATTTAGCTTGCTGCTTTTCACTGAGACTGGATGGGAAAAATCTGGCTCTTTTCCCTAGCTGGCTGGCACTCTTGTTTCTTGCCTTCAGGTTCTGCAGTTTCAACTTACAGCCTTACAAGGTTAAGTTGCAGTGAAAGAAAAAAATAATGAAGGAACAGGATACAAAAATTGAACTGGCTCCATAAGCTCTTTACACTGGTATGTTGTTTCTATTCTCTTTAAAAGTCACATAAAGCATTTCTATACATGTTCTTCTTGCAATCCTGTTTGGCTTTGTGGTACCCTAAGTATCTGAGTTGCTCACATTGATTATTATATTCACGAACATAAAGTCTACTTTTCATGAGAAAGTTTAAAACTGAGTAGTGGAAATTCCTATAAATATTTTGGCATTAAGAAGACACTATTCAATGCTGGAATAAGGATGTAAAAAAATCCCAGTACCAGTATGATCCTCAAATTTTGGGATTTCAGCCCAGAAAGATCACAACCCAGGAAGAAACCCTGCAGGATCATGGTCCCAGACTGTGAGGGTACAGCAAAAGAACAATCCCAAGAAGACTGCTGCTGCTCAGCTAAGAGGAATCTCACTGGGAAAAAGGACAGAAGATGCAGGGATACGAAATCCTACAAGGACAACCTCCTAGGGTAAGGCCAGAGAAGTCTAATTCTGGAAATGGATAGAGGAACCCAGAGTGATAGAAACATTTACAGTATAATTGTATCTTCATTATAATGTTTATGTCTCTAAAAGGATTTCCCACTAACGTACCTTGGTAGGATCATAGTAATGCAAAAAAGCAGGATCAGCTCTCAAAACAAATTTTCTCACCTTCCAGTTTTTTCTCTTGTGCCCCTGCAAAATGGAAGAATTAAAATTACTACCTCCTGAGATGACCATCTTCCTACAGGATGTAGGGGAGACATAAATAAATACCAAAAAAAGAGGGTTTGGACCCAACAGAGAAAAATATTTCCTAACATCTTGGTAATTCCCACAATCTTCTGCTTTTCTTTCTTCTTCATACATTGACAATCCCATCTTCTCTTCCTTCCCTGTGCCAAGAGCTAAGAAAGCAGAGTGACAGGAACAAATGATTATATCCCTCATTCCTGCTTTTAATTTCAGATTAAATATGGTTTTCAGATTAAAACCACATGGGGTGTGTGCTCTGAGGAGCTTGTGTCAGGTCCTTTTAGAGCTCTTTACTCTTTCACCACAGCCCTCTCACTGCTGCCAGGCCTGTGCCAGGCCCTGTGAGCATCCCCTCTGCTGGAGGTCTGGTGCTGGGGCTGCTGGGGGCTGTCCCTGGCCTCTGCTGACCATGGGCAGAAGCTCCTGGACAGCTCTTATGTCCTGTGGTGATGGAGGCTGCCCTGGCAGCCTGTGGGGATCCCACAGCACCCTGCCAACCCTCACGGTGCCCTGGCAGCTGGAGGAGGGAGGGTTGGGAAGCACCTGGTGGCCCAGTTTGCACAATACTCAGGTTGGGGCTCTGGGTGCTGGCTTCAGAGTAAGAGGCCATGCAGTGCAGGGAGGGTCCCATTTGCAGGTGGTTGTGTTATGCCTTGAAAGATTGACCCTCATCTTGTTCATAGCAAGCATTGGAAACTACATCTGCAGATCAAGGGTCAGACCTTGGAAACAGGTATTGCCAACAGGTACTCGTGCCCAAAAAACCATGTTTCACTACCACCAAGGCACCCACGTGTACATGAGTGACTGCCCACAGGTAAATTCCACTTCATACAAAGGCCAAGCTACTCAGCTTTGAAATTTGTCTGCAGCCAGCAAAACATCATCACTATTCACATTGCCTGGATGGGATGGGTTAAACCAAAGGAATGGTGGCTCTGCTTGGAAGTGAATGTAACACCTCTGGGAGGATTTGTAGTCTGTGTGGTACTTCTGCTTTTGATGCTGTTGGTACCTTTCATATATGCTCAATATGTACAGAATATCCAATTAATCCTGCCTGAGCAAGTCCACTTCTTTATAACTGGATACTCTTTAACTGCAAGAACTCAAGTACTGACAGGCAAGTTAGTTCTGCTGGGCACATCTGTCCAGCCATCACTGTATAAATCACATTTACTCTCTAAGAAACCCTAAGATCTGTGTTTCTCTTGTTTCCCACAGCAGGTTCCAAAACTATGCTTACCTGTTTTACTAAGAATCCTTGCTTCACAATTGTGCCACTCAATTCAGAGATGTTAAAATGTACTTCTTCCTTGGAACTGGTGTTTTTCTTACTGCTCTCCGCCTGCAAGTAGGGAAAAGACAGTTCCACTTTTCTTTTTAATCCAAACAGACTTTAAGTACAAAATTCTGCATTTTATTGTTCATTTTATTCTCCTTAGCTGTTTTTAGTTTATATTTCCTGAGTAAATTCTACTCCACAGCTCTGCTGCTCAGCCTTGTAGGAGCAAGATTCACAGGCAACAAATTAGAGCTGTAAATCTGTACATGCTGGGTATAAGTGCTGTGGCCTTGAGCTGTAGCACAGCTACAGCACTGCCTCCAATACATGCAGACACAGCACTGCACTCCAGGGACACACCTCTTTTAATGCCTAATTATGTAATTTGTAGATCCCTCCATATCCATGTAGCTATTTGGCTCCAGCAAAAACGCCAGTGTTAGCACTACCAAAAGACTAGAGCTGCTCCTTCTGCATTTACTTTCTCAGCCTGCACATTTGCCTCTGTTAGCATGCTGTGCACCTCTACCCCAAACTGAGTGTGTGACGAGGGCCAGAGAAGGTGCCTCTGTGGGCAGTGCATCACTCACAAACATGTACAGGGCGGTGGAGTCGTCAAGGAACTTCTCAGAGGGGTCGCTGGAGCGTGTGGCCTCGGTGCTGCGGACTCCCACGGGCCTGATGAAGTTCTCATCCATCAGCATGGATGCCAAGGTGACGGCCTCGAATCGTGACACAGCAAAGCTGTTGGAGATGAGCCAGTCCACCAGGGCAGAACCTGCAGGAAGAAAGGGAGCTCTCATACCAAGACAGTGTGCTCTTCTGAGGAAAGGCAGATGGTCTCCTGCCACACAGATTTTCACTTGCTGAAACGTTTTGGCACCATCCCAAAGATTGTCAGAGAAGTGCAAAGTTGACCAGAAGTGTGGGGTTCTAAGTGTGCTTCCATACAACCAAAGAGCAAGAGAGAAAGGTGTTGGAGAGCTTGGCTGCACTGCCAGGTTCCACTGGGCCAGAGCTTATCCCACTGTGAAGTCAGTACAGTAGCTCCCTTGTCCCTGCAATGTGGCATATCAGATGTGAGGTGGCTCTTTGCCTGCAGCAGGTGTACCTGTGAAGGTCTCTTTGTATCTGTTGCCTTGATCCAAATTGCGGGTCAGCTTAATTCCAGTACTGCTGTCATACATTCTCTCCACTATGTTGCTGCAAACGAGAGCATAGCACAACATCAGCAGATGAGAGAGACAGGCAGAAATAGCTGCATACTTTTGTCAGTGCTTGGGAGGTCCTCATGATTACCCACATAAAGATGGGAAGTATTCTAGGTACTTCTCCAGAAGCACTGTCCAAAGTACATTCCAGGAAAGCTTTATTCTCCTAATAGCTTCACTAAACAAGATGTCTCACAAAGTATATTTCAATTTAAAGCACTTCAAACTCATCTATAGTCAGCCCAATTTACCTGCTCAACACAAATCAAATTAATGTGATTCTTCTGTTTCTTAATCAGTCTCTGTTTTTTATTTAAGATGATGCAGCCTAAACATCCTAGTCTGGATTCCAGATATCAGCTTTGAAAACTCAGCAACAGGGCACGAAGTCACCACCCAGTGCTTCCCTGATGTTACATTTTCTGAGGTTATAGATGTCCCCACTGAGAGCATTTGCAGCTGACTAGGAAGGTATTCAAGCCAGCAGTGAGCTGCCTGTGCAGAACCCACATACTCCCAAAAGAAGATGGCCAGGAAAAAGTGCATTCTCTGGCTCAAGTATGTGCAAACCGAGGGCAGGGCAGCCAGTTTAGAGGTTCCTGGCCACACAGGAGCAGATCTGTGCAGAAAGGAGCTTCCCTTGACCCTCCCCGTCCATCAACTCAGGTGCTTTGCAAACTACAGCAGTAACAGAAGGAGAAATCATATACACTTACTGGAGGCTGATATTTTCTAGCAGTTTGAAAGAGTTCTTCATTCTGTGAAGTTCTTGTACCTGTACTGGATGACCAGCATGAATAGCTCCAGTGATGTCCAAAGCCCAAGAGTCACGTTCCTCCCTGGAGCAACATTCAAGGAAATAGTCTGTATTGGTTTTTGTCTTTAGTTTGATGAGTAGCTGTGGAGAAAGAAGGACAAAGCAATAACATCATTTAGCTACTTTGCTCCTCTTGCATTTTGCTTTTTTTAGCACTGGCCCAAGTGACACAAATAAGTCTGACAGTACATCCCACCTGGGCAGTTCAGAGCAATTCTTGTTCAGAAGGATGGTGGGCACAAATCTGGGTTGTTTTTGGTGGTTTTGCTTGTTTGGTTGGTTTTGTTTGTTTGTTTGTTATTTAGGTGCTTTGTGGGTTTTTTTTGGTGGGGTGGGGGGCGGTGGTTTGGCTCTTCTATCCCCCTCAGATCCCTGGATTTTCAGTCATAAACATGGAGCTCCTGGTACTTAGAAGAGACCAGACCACACAGATACCCCACACAGAGGAAATCTGCATTGCTGGTACCCATGGGTGAGCAGAGAAACACAGGAGGCACGTTTTCTTCTGTAGTCCTCTTGCTGAAAACTTTCTAATCAGCAATATCCCATTGGTGAAGGAAAAGGGAGTCTGGTCTGGCTGCCTGAGAGCACCCCATGGATACCCAGGCTTTAAGACAACTGCCTCAGATGATATTTCTCTTTTTCCCCACCCTCCTCCGTTTTATTGGGTTGTTCATCTCCTCTCTCCACACACTGCTGGGCTGATGCATTCACATTTTTTCTCCTCACTGTGTGTACAGGAGTGGTTGGGGTTGTTTTTCTTGTTAATAGCTGACTCACTTTTGGGCACAGGGAAGAGCAAAGACACAATGAGGGAGTTCAGTGCTTATCCTGGTTACAGTGCTAGTGGCAGCTTGCTTTTGGCTTGGCCTAATTCTGGAAGCACCCCAGTGGTATGGTTGCAATAATCAAAGAAGCCAGGAGGAGAGGAAAAGATAGGAAGAAGTTAGAAAATGAGTGACATAGAGAAGAGATACATTTTTCCAGTCATACCGGTCTGTTCTCATATTCCAGGCATGGACAAGTAATAGTGCAGCCATCCAAAAGGATCCTGCCCTTTGGAGAAGGCTCCTTCTTGCCTCCTTCAATCTTGTAATATAGCAGCTTATCCTGAAGCAGAACGAACCATCTCACTTTCCAGTTCCGAACAACATGTCCCTGGAGGGGAAGAAATCCACATGGCTGATTTTAACACAAGCATGGAGAAATGACCATATTTTCTTCTTGGCTTCTCGTATGAAAAGAAGCACAAGAAGTCATCATGAGTCCTGTTCTCCCTGAAATACACATTTTAAGTAACAAAATAGTACAGCTCCATCACTACAAAATCATAGAGGAATAGAAAAGTGCTGTGCTCTTTCTTCAGCCAGGAGAACTTCTTTGCTGGCAAGAATTGTTTCTTATAAAAGCTCACATGAATTATCTCAAAGAGCTGATGTAGGTGCACACCTGATTGCTGACAGCACAGGCAGCAACAGAGCTAAATCCAAAATGTGTGAGGGCTCTTGGCAACCAGCTCCTCCTCTCTGGTGACCCTGGGTGGTGTCTTTTTCATTTTGATGTGGGTGTAGGTGCCAAGTGGTTTTGCAAGCGCTTTGCTGGATGAATTGGCTTTTCCTTACATCCCCCACTTACTGCTAATGAGAAGTTCACTTCAATCCCACCTGCATCCAATCTCCTGGGCTAAAACATTCCCTGTACTCCTGTTTCCTGTAAAGGAAATATGCTTTTTAATGACAAAAGACTGGATGAAGGCTGCTGTTGAATGCCTCATGGATTATATAATACAGGCAAATCCTCCTATTTTTCCTCTGTAAACAGCCCCCAGCTCTCTTTAGTCTGGTTAAAGGACAGCAAAGCCAGTGAGGGCTGGCACTGGCAGGCTCAGTCCTGTCTGATGGTGTCTGGTCCAGCTTTGCTGTGCAAGAAGCTGACTTGTGTTTGTACAGGGGATGGAGTGTTACTGCCAGCAGGCAAAGCAGGGGTAAAGGAAGCTTTGACACTGGGATAGGGTGGGCATGGCTAGAAGAAGGAAACATGTAAGGTCCAGTTGTGGCATGAATCAAAGCTCATTAGTTCTCTGTAAATAAAGGGGAAACCCAGCAATCTCCAAGGAAAGGTGGAGTAACGTGTCTCTAAAATCCAGGGCACTGTAGATCCAATGTCTTCTAGTCCATACTGAATACAATTTATCTATCTCAGGTTTGTTCTCTCCTTCTCTTTGCATTCCTCAGTGTTTTTTTCACCTGTTGTAAAGTTACTTGGCCATTTTTCCTGTATGTTCTTTGCTATGGCCCTATTTTTTTCCTTCTGGAAAATGTTCTTTTCTCAGGAGGTTGCCTTACCTTTTTATTTATCTTTACCTGAATTCCACACATTCATTTTATATTTATAATTCCTTATGGTACATAATTCCGCCATTTATAATGCATTTAGATAATCTCCTTGCTTCTATTCTCTTCTTAAGAAGGCTCTGTTTTCTTTACCTGATCCCATCCTTTTCTCCTTTTTTCTCTGTGGATCCCTGGTTCCCTTGTCCCTCCGTTTCCTTTAGTCATCCTCTTTGTGTTCTCCTTCCTGTCAAGCTGTGTATTTGGGTGATGCTGTACACGCTGTGGCAGTCACAGCTCCGTGTGCTACCAATAACCTATTCCCCTCTCACACTGGGTGCCTTGGCTTCCCATTTGAATTCAGTAGTCACTTAAAAGCCAAAAAGTACAGCTGTAGCCCAGAGACGAGACTGGGAGCTGGGACTGCTGTGCCCTTGCTGCAGAAGGCAGGATGGAGAATAGCCCCTTTTCCACCTAGAACTTCACATGGCCAGTGTCTGGCTGGCCAAGTGGCCAGGAGTCCTGCCAGGAAAACTCCTGACCAGGATTACCTTCATGTTAGCACCAGAAACATTGCCACGTACTGGAGAAAAGCATTTCCCTAGGCGTGGCAAAGCTTTGAACAAACCTCTCAATCACTTTTTTTCCTATGAAATCTAGGACCACATTAATCATTGAGACAGGGTATTGGAACTAAAAGCAGTTTATGCCCCTTGCTAAATTGCCTTCTTGTGTTCCAGCAATGATTGACTTGGTCCTACAGGGAGAAGTACTGGGAAAGTTGAAATATTTCAGCTCTTTTCACCACATTTTGTCTAAAATTTTCTAAAAGAATTGCTTGAGTGCGGAAAAAAAGAAGTTATTTCAAACGCATATATATATGTGTTTGCATTGCTCCGATCCCCTTCAAAAAGAATATTCTGTTTTCCATTGTCCCATATGAAATGGGAAACCCTGCACAGACATGTCGCTGAAGAAGGCACACGCTGCCTTAGCCGACTGTCAGAACTTCTCCTGTGCCCCCCTGCTCCCCTGGCCGCCCCCGCTGCTGCCGGGGTGCGCTCCCTGCGGACATATTGGCTTAGAACACCTGAGTAATCCTGACGGCTCATTCACCTTCCCCTCAGAAATGCCAGCGGGGAAAGCTCGAGTGGTGAACAGCTGCAGCCCGTGCAGCTCCCCTGGTGGGCATCCGCACAATCCCTTTCCCAGGAGCAGGCAGGAGCCCCTCCGAGCCGGCACCCCACAGGCTCCCGTGCCATCAGCCCTGCCCGCTCCCGGCCCTGCTGCCGCCACCTTGGAGCAGAACCGCCCGGAGGGGAACCAGAGCACTCACCCTTTTGACGAGGAAGCCCTCCTTCAGCACTCCAGCTTCTTCCTCCATCATGGCCAGCAGGGAACAGAGCAGAGCCCCCGCCGAGAATTGCCTGCGCCCTGGCAGCCTGTCCCTCTGCACATAATTTGTTTAAGAAAGCTCATTTTTCTTTGCTCCCCTCCTCCAGTGTGACGCACTCTCCCTCCCCTGGCTTTTTTTCCTCCCTCCCTACCTGTGAGACATCAGTTAAATAGCGAACTGGCTCTGATACATTACCTGCCCGCGGGGAAGAAAAACAAAGGGATGTCTAAAAAGGATCTTGAAAGAATTTCACAGAATTTAGTAGGGCAAGAAACCACCGCCACACGAGCTGGCCAATATAAGCAGCTAGAAAATGACAAATCAGGTATTGCATGGGAGGGGGAGCAGAATTTTGAAACCACAGTCCTCAAAACTTCAGACTAAACAACTACCACTTAAAATTTCTCATCTAACAAACCCATCTCTCAGGAGTTCTACAGATCAGCACAACTTCTAAGTGTAACATATAGGATATTATGATTACAAGGAGACTTTTACAAATCTAACAGTAACTTCTTTTGCTAAAAATTTATTTTCCCAAAGAAGCTTCAAAGCACCTAAAAGTCCACTCTGCTTTCAGTGACCCCTTGGTATATAAACCAAGATTCTCATCCTATCCTAAATCTCTACATAAAAGCAGGCTTTTAGAGCAGCCTGATCCTTGAACACGGCCCCGACCTCTTGTACCTCCCGAATGCCCTGAAACAGAGTGCCTTTTGTGTCTAAATACAATCTTAGATGTTTTTTGTATTTTTGAAGACTTTAGCCACCATGACAAATCTGTTTAAGAGATTTGTCAAAATCTTCTCTTGATGAAGTAAACCACTTCAGAGAGTGCTGCAGTTCAGAAATAATAGCCTTTGCTGTACTGTCAGCATTCCATGACTCTCACTAAAATTAAGGTGATATATGTGGGCAGAGCTATGGCTGTGATAAGAAATACAAGGCAGAGTATAGCAAATAAACACAAGCACTCGTTGCTATGTAGAGTCCAGAGGTCAGTAAGGCAAAGTAACTCCAATATCAAGGGGCACACTTTCAGGCACCAAGGAAAAGGAACAAACAAATAACTTCTTTATCTTTATACATTTTTATAACTTTTAGCTAGGAATAGCAAGGCACTGAAGAATTGAACCAGAGAAGAGTCCTGCAGAGGCCATGAGAATACAATGGGTGACTAAACACTGCTGGAAGTTTGAAAAGTTGATTCTGTATAAAGAGAAAACATGCTGGCTGAGATTTCAAACGCAGAAGTTACCTATGTAGCTCCTGCTGTACACCTTTTGCCTCTTGGGAAAAGACAGGCAGCTAGCTACAAGGCAACAGGCTTAGTAAGTTATATCCCAGTATGTTTGTTCTTCAGTCCACCTAAACTAAATATAGTAACAGAACACACAGAAAAGTACTTTTTGCTGCTGGTATGCAATACTTTAAAAGTTAGCAATGGAAATTTTTGTAATTTTTAAATATATAATTGTAGTCTTAAAATAAAGAAGAAATTAACCAATTTTTTTGGTTAATTGAAAAAATCTCCCTCTCTGTGTATATATATTATTTTTTGTAAATAAAAGCTGTATTGAGAAACAGAATCTTGGAAAAAATACCCTCATAAAGTCAGCAGAAAAAAAAATCAGCTGATCATGTTTTGTACATCAGAATTACACTGGAGGGAAAAAAAAAATCTTGAGTCCAGGTTCACAAGAGAAATTACTGCTGCATGCATTTCCTGGACATGCACTCTTTATATAAGCAGCTTCAGGAATACAGTGTTCCACCGTTTGGTATTTGAGGTTTGACTTCACATTGCTCAGCTTGTTACTGCAGGCAATTTATTCAAGGTGCTATTTCGTGCTAGGGAGGACAGGTAGGAGCTTGTAGGGGGCTCTCGCTCAGACAGTGATCTCAGAATTGCTCCATAAGCAGTCCTCACTGAAGATCTGACAAGCTCCTTTTCTCCAGCATGCAGACCACCCACAACTCTGCAGACAGATCTTGGCAAAATTAACGTTAGCAACAAAGAATACTATTGTCAAACTGCTGGTGAAAGGTGAAGCAAACCTTGCTTGGTCATTAAGTAACAGATTTTGTATCAACTACTTCTTACACAGAGCCTTCACTTCCTTCAATACCTCCACTCCAAAGTATTTCTGCAATACTTCGGATATTTATCTTACACACCCCTTCCTCCCTGTCTCATTCTGTAGTTAATCAAGGCTGAAAAACTGCCCCTGTATTGCTCCCTGAGGCTGAGTAAACACAGATATTTCAGGGTCAGGTAGTATAAAATGAGTCAGTAGATCTGAGCTGTCATATTCATGCATGGGCTGGGAATGCAAGTTCTGGCATTGAACTCTTCCGGTGGAAAAGGACATGATTTGATCTGTATAAACGTAGGGAGCTCTGCATTAAATCTTCTGTGGGCCTTAAAACTCACTGAAGAGTATTCGTTTCCTCAGATCCATTTTAGAGTGCTTTCCACATCAGTGTAGTATTATAACAAAAAAAAAAAAAAAAAAGAGATGAGTGCTTGAAATTTTCTTGCTTTCAAAGTGACTCCCAAATACTTTATATGCTACAGAATTTGGAATGGCATGGCCAGAAAGAGCCACCTCCAAGACCACAGGATGCTACTCAGGGATACAGGGGAGGGAGGAGCAGCCTCCACAGTTCTGAGCGCAGGCTGTGCTTTTTGAGCTGGCAGACCCTGCTGGTACCTCCCACCCAGTCCTTCAAGAAGCCTCACACAGCTGATTCAGGGACCCTGCCCAAAGGAAAACCCCATCCCATGCTCTGCCATGCCCAGCGTGTATCATCACACACAGCATTGGGGCATTACAGACACCAGTTTTCAAAGCAGCTTCTTAGGACTTTGCCCTCCAGTGCAGCACATTAAACTAGTTCCTTTAGTGGATTAGGGATGAAACATGATGAAAACAAACCATATCAAAATAAAGCATGATGAAACGTTTCTAGATAGAAGTGAAAGACAACAAGCATTCAATAGTATTCTGACATAACAGCAATTTAAAAACTAACTGTGGAAAGGTGGAAGTATTTGGAAACGGTTGTTTCATTGTTTACATTCTTAAAAATCAAAGTGTAGATTCTGCCATGAAGAACAACACACCAGCTCCACTACACCTAAAGAAAAAACCCATGGGCCAAAATCAGAGAGAAAACAGCAAGGATTTGTCACTGTATTAAAAACCAGACAAACCACAACATCCCCAAGGAAGCCAGCACCCCTTTTTTAGAAACCCCTATTTTCCCTCATTAGAAACAGGATACTGGACTGTGTGTTACCAGACTCTGTGCCTAACCTGAGCCAGTATACTCCTGTTTGGGTTGGACTTTTGCAGTGAGTCCTTACCAGATGTTATAAGTAAAACTGTTTCCAAGCTGTCAATCTTAGAAAATCAAGATCAATTTGACTTGCCTACCCCAATCAATTTGGGGTAGGCAAGTCAAACAGATCCTTACAATTAACACATCAGGCTGAGCCCTGTCCACAGGTACACCTGTCCCTTTCCATGACTATGTTAAGTGCAAGTGGAGATGCTGGCCTTGTGATTACAACTGCGCACACAGCGCAGTAGCTAATGAGCAGCAGGAATGTGTTGCCCGGATTTAGCAACTCAACAGAGACATTCATAAAAACCCCTTATTTTAAGCACTTGGCAGTTCCACAGAGGCAGTTCCACAAATAGAAAGAGCCAGGTTGAGACACAAGGCATCAGCTCAGCAACTCCTAAAGATCTTTAAGTGGTGCAGCACAGCAAAGCCCCAGTACTCCCTTATGAAAAGGCCTCCAAAACACCCATCTTATACCCCCTCCTTCCCACTTCTGCAACGCATGAGAAGGATCCACCAGGTTGTCTTGTGTCTTTTATTTATTCTTGGTTGAAATATGCTCAAGAGAACAAACTGAGAACCTGATTTTTTCTGCCAGGATAACAAGTGATTGTAGTGCATTCATCCAAACCTCACTGTCTTGGTCATTTTTTCAGGCACCCAGAACCGGCTCAGACTTTTACCCACCAACACATTCCAGCTCTAATTAGAAATGCTCTGGTAGCTACTGAAGAAAATTAATAAATTTCTAAGTTACTGACAGAAACAATGCTCACCAATTAACACACCAAAACAGCTCTCACAGATTACAGTAACTCTAATCCCTTCATTGCACTCCTTCCTTCCTTGGAGCATGCATATGCATTGCTCATCATCAGTCCTTTTTCCTTTACAGAATTCTGGCATGGAGGTCACATGGTGAGAGAGTTTTAAAATACTTTGTTCCTTACTCTGAGTACCCACCTATAGTGTTTAACAGAAGTCAAATTACTATTTTAGTGAATGGGCACAGTTGGAAGGCTGTCATACACAACTGCTGAAAAGACAATTTGAGAAAACGATTAGAAATATGTTTTTCTTCATTTTGCGAATTTGCTCATTCAAGTATTTTCCAACATTCTATAAAGACTGAAAGTTATTTACCTTTTTTGACTTTGCTTCACTATCAGAGTTGGATCCATGTGAACTTCTCTGATACCCCAGCATGGACAAGCAACACGTTGCACTATGTATGGCCTTTTAGAATGCCTTTTGTGGCAACACCACGTAGCAAGTATACAGTTTGTACCATGGCAGTAATAAGAAGGCCTAGTTAAGGCTCAAAGCCTCATTCTTCATGCGTTTTCCCTCTAGCATCACAAAACATTAAGAAAAAAAGAAGGACAGTATGGGACATGACAATGAAAAAAAACCCAACACATTCAGAAATTTAGTAAGTTAGAAAGGTTACTTAAAAAGCAGAACTCTTTCCCCTCAATTCCTACTGACAAGGAAAACAGGATTTAAATTTTTTTCTGAACTCCAATTTAGAAAGTACATGCTGTTTCTCTTCTTCAGAGAAGATAAAGTTTTTTTTCTAGAGTGAGAATCTCAGTCCAGTGTAAATGGGATGTAGGGTAGGCAGAACCAAAGGTCATGTTGCAGTGAGTTCACAGACAGTACTGCCCATTTTGAAGTATGTAAGTTCATTAAAGCTCCTACTATATTCACTTACCAGAGCAAAGTGCAACTATATGTAGTTTTTAATTTATCAGCTCTGTTTATTGGAATGGAAACAAGTTATTTTCAAAGTTTTCAAGTTCTCAGTCCCTAAATGCAGATGATAAACAAAGGAAATGCTAATTTAAACAAGTCTGCATCAACAAACTTGCAAGTAAAACATTAATGTAAAACGTTTTGTTCCATTCATTCTCAGCTTGATTTAAAGCAAACAAAAGAAAGCCCTTTCAATGTTAAAGAGGAGTCATCCATTGATCGTACTGTTCCAGGTTTTATATCCACACCACTCTAGGCCATGTGACAGAAGAGGAGGAAAAAACCCAAAACCTCAGAGTTACATAGGCCAGAAATTTATTAAGTATTTGCTCAAATACATTCTGTATAGAACTGTTCCACTTGCTTGGTTTTGCTGCTCCCAGGAAAGATCACGAACAGATGTACTGAGCTGTAATCACCAATTAGGAATTGTTATGTATGAAAGTGTTAAGTGTGGGGCTGCAAACTCCGTCTGGCCAGATCTGTGTCTGGAATTTGACTAGGCACCTTCCTTTCAAAGGGCTCAATTTGTGTAAGTTGCTGCACCAAATGTTATTTTGAAGAGCGTTTTACATTTTGGTCTTTTTAAAACAGGAAAACACTTCAAATATCTGCTTCTGAAGTTTTCAATACTGGAATCATTTAGTCCAGAGTGTTTGCAATGGGGTTTCTAATTTTTCATATGACTTCTCTTCTAAGTATCCCAGAACATTTAGTCTTCTGTTTTGGCTTCCATTTCCTCGGCATCATCATCCCCATCCACTTCAGCATTTTCCCTCTCCAGTCTCTCCAACTGCCTTGCAAGCTCAGTCTCGTCTGTGTCAGTGACCACCTTAGGCTGAAAAAAAACCAAACCAGAACACACAAGAAAGGTCAATGATTTGTAGACTGATTCTACATAAAGAGCAAGATAGAAAATACATCCTGAAGTCACACAATAAAACCCAGGAAAAATAGATTTTCTGGCCATTTGTTTATTTCAGGAACACAGAGGTTCCAATTTTTCTGGTTTTTAATAACTTTTTGCTAACATTTCTTGTAGCACTACTAATCTTGCTCTATTTTAGAAATACTGCAAGGAAGAAAGTTGTATTTTAGAATGTAATTTGTTCTTACCTCCATCTGCACATTAAAGACTCCTCTCTTCTCCTCAATTTTTTCTTTAATTACAGCCATGGCTTGATTCAGAACAGACAGTCCTTCAGTTCTCTCCAGTGTTGTAGTAGTCATCACATAACGAGGAGGGGCTATCAGATTAATCTATCACATTGTAAAGATTAGGGAAAAAAGCAAACTCAGTAACAAACAAAAATATATTATGCCTAGTTAGACCAAACAATTAAAAGCATTAAAGCCTGTATGTTTTCTTTTTTTTTATGATGACTGAATAAGTAAACTATTTCTTTTGTTACTAGAGACTATTATTAAAATAGTCTTTATATCTTAATAATCTTTATATATAGTAATTTTCAAAGGAGAGAGTACTTCCAAGTTTTTTTTTAAAAACACTTATTCAGTAGTTCACTTAACATCCAAAAACTGTTGGGGAAGAAAAACTAGGCCTGGGTACAGCAGTCGTTCTACCAACACTCAAATGTAAGTGGAACAAACCTTACACAATCTAATACCTGAAAATAAAAGTTATTGTTCCCTAGTTAAGACTGCATAAGGGAACAGTGGGTATGTTCTGTGCCAATACTAGACTTGAATAAACTGAACAGAATAAATACAGCTTCCCAAAGTTTGAATGGCACTGCACAACCACAGGAAGGACTGCCAGCACACAGCTGAAAAGTGTGTTCCAGCCCTGCTGGAGAAGAGCTGGAAATCAGGCACATGGCTTGATGGGGCAGAGCAGTTGCACACTACTGGTCCCTGAGGGCATCAGAGAACTGCTTTTGATTCCATTATTAAAACTGACACTCACTTTGATGGGCATGTTCTCCGTGGAACAGTTCAAGCCTGCTCTCAAAGCTTCTTTTACTGCATCTATGCCTTCATAACCATAACAGGCCACCTCAATATCTATGACAGAGAAATACAAATAATAAAATTTTACAGTAACCAAGAGCTGCAGAATATTTAAAACTTTTTAACTTAAGCTTTAATAAATCTTTTTAGCAACCGATGTTTATCCACAGTGAGAGCCTCAGTAGCTCCCAAATCTGAGGAAGGTATTACATTTGCTTGACTTGTAAGTTGAGGTAAGAGTCTTTATAAATTCTTTAGACAATGCCACATTTTACACTGTGCATTGAAAAGCAGGGACACAAAACTATACACTCATATTCACTCACTTCTCATCCAGTAAGTACAACACCAATAATAATGTACTTCACATGGAGAGATGAAGATATAAAAGCAATAAATGCAAGATCAGGAAAAGTGAAACTTGAAACACATCCACAAAGTTATGGAATTCCATCAGCAATTACAACAGAGGCACAGAGGCATCACTTGAGGAGCATTAGAATACATTTTTATAAGGTTAACATATGGTTAGAATTATAATGCTGGCAACATCTATAATACTCTGACCAGTGTAAAGAATAAGATTTCTTTATCTGCATAGCAATAGCACAAGACTAAGCCACACAAACAAGCTGGTTTCACTTCCAGGTGCCTCACAAGAATCTGTTAATTCTGAGCTGTCAGGAACAAATTCATAGACGAACATCCCAGTCAGCCTCAGGATGAGAACAGAAGCCAATGGCAAGATTCTACACTTGCCCTGACAAAATTAACTGATGGTCTGACTTAGACCATCAGAACAAAATAGGCAGCATGAAGGAAGTAAGAAGATATGCTCATCAACTTTATCTTCAAAAGTGGTGTAATGCTATTCATGTTAGTAAATGCACTCTTCATAGCAATCAAATCAAATTTTTGAAGCCTATGTCAACTCCTGGCAGTCTAAAGCAAAAAGTTGAGGAATTTTACAGTACTTTTTGTACTCTCTTCTTGACTTCAGTGTCATGCAGAAAAGGCTTATCTCTTCTCTCCACACTAATCAGCAAGTGTTAATGCTCCTCAGTATACACTTGCAAGGGCAGAGGCAATTTCTCCATCATTTTCTAGTTAAAAATGTGATTCTGCTACACTATCTGTTTAATGGCAAGCGTGCCTTTAGGCTGTTCTGTAGAGCCAGATTTACAGTTTTGAAGTATGTCTTCTGAAGTCATGCAGTCATGTGCTTTTTCTGCCCACACTAAATTCATAAGAGACAAACTAGCTCATACATTAGAAATGTGCTAGGCTTGAGCTGGTATATTCTACTGAATGGCTTGCAATCAACCCATTAGAAATACTATTTTCACATGTTTATGAACAAGTGACTAAGGCACATGCTGTAGCTGTGCTGGCAGAGTTCAATCGTCCTGTCAGGGAATCAACGAATTTAAAACTCTGAATAATGAAAAAGAACATTGCAGATGCAGTAATTTAGTTTCATTGTGTGCCAATGCAATATGACAGACTGCATTATCTATGATGACAACCAGTCCATGTTCTGGAATCTGCACTTTGGGGGAAAAATAAAAGCCAAACCACCTTGCACTTTGGGATAGAACCCACACAGGCAATTTGAAAGCAATCCTTGATTAAGGTGTCTTAACTCTGGACAGCTCCATTCAAATATCAGCATTATGAACTGTAAGTTTTAACTGAATTTATAGTTTGCACTATAAAAAGATACACTACCTCAACCTAAGCATCAAGATAGGTTCAAGGAGCAGTGGGAGGAACTCACCAGCTCGGATTTTGACTGCCTGTGGTGTCAGACGTCTGTTAATGTTGTCAATCAATACACGCCTCTCTCCTCTGTCAGATCCAGGCTATCCAGGATTGCAGGGTCTCTGAGCCAAGCAAAGCAATGTTACAGAAGTTATGAAGAGGAATACACCACAACATAAACTTCTGGTACTATTTCTGTTTCTTACAAATAATCCTAGATATCTACTAGGCAAAGGAAACAGGGAAATTTCTTAAGAACCCATTGAAACACTGCAAGAAAATGAACACATCTATTTTCAAAGTATTTTCTACTGGTAAACACAGAAGGTAAGTAGTTTACTCAATCTGTTCCTAGAAGGAATCATCTGATGACTTAAATATTTTTTTAAGAGTGAAGGAATGGCTTCTCTCCTGTTCCGTTTATATGAGATAAATAGAACATGACAAGTATCCAGCTTCTTGATATTGTTATATTTCCTCCAACATGAAGTTAAAGTCATACCACATAAAAGCAAATCCATGATGAATCTGGAGTTTTAAATTATTCTAGTGATTCATTCAAACACAAGATATTTGTCCTTCTACAAAGTAAATCACACTTATTCTATGCTATTCCTACTTGTTTTTAACAGTATCTGGATCGCAGACAGATACTAATCTGCTGGCTACATTCGAAGGGAAAGGCTTTTAAAATCCCAAGCTAACAGTTTCAAATTCAGAGATCACAGAAGCAAACTCCTCTGCTGTTTACCAATATAAATTAGCAGCTCTTTTTTGAAAAAGTGGTGTTAATTTTCTATTGCTGTATTACATTTATCCCAAATCTATCTGAAACAGAGAACTTAACCAAAAAACTCCTGACAAGAGCAGTTCCTGTTCTGCCAGACAAAAATTGCAGTTTTCTGAAAAAAATACAAATCACCTACAATACTACCAGCAGGAAAACATGAAATAAAATGGCCCAAAAGCCAGAGACAGTACTAGAGATTAGTCTCTGCTGCTAATAAAACATGATCTTTCATGTTTTTGTGTACTAAGTATAGAGAGCAGAAGGGCTAAACAAGCAAACAGAACCCAGAAACATGACAGGTTTCACAGATCACAATATGAACCTGTATGTCAGAAGTGATTTATGGCACCTACAAATTCTGCTTTATTTCCAAATTATCCTGGTAAATCCACCTGTTAAATTATTAGGTAGGCTTTCAACAATAGGTACCCAATGTTTAATTTCTACTGATTAGAAGGGAAATACACTGTCCAATTTCTGCCACAGGTATCATGCTGTGTGAAACTCCAAAACACTAATCCTCAGTACAAAGAGAGGAATAACAAGCCAAATTCTTAGAGGGAATTCTAAACCTCACAAACCACTCCAAGAATGGGAAGCAAGAATGGGAAGGCAGCAATATCCACACTGTTCTACTCCACTGCTATACATTTATGTAGGAGCACAACAGGAACAAATAGAAGTTACTGCAGTCCACAGTCAGAAATCTTAAGGCATTACTGATGGAAAGATGTTCTGAGAACAGACAGCTTCCAAACTGAATAGCAAAAGAGCAACAAAAAGCCTGAGCTCAGGAGTTTTCATGAGTATACAACTGAAGCTAAAACAGCCAGCATAACTAGAGGTGTTTTTTCAAAAAACTCTATTAAACAGGTGTTTAACTTAGTATTTATCAGTTAAGAGTGATATGGAATTCCTTTTACAGCAGTAGGCCCAGATTTCCCCTTTACCAGTAAATTTGCTATCACTAGAAAATAATCATTACAATATGAAACAAAACACATTAATTCTCAATGAGGACACAAGCTGTTTCTTCCCCCAAAGCAGAGCTGGTTTTCAGCTACTTAAAAGCGCTACCGAGTGCCCTGCTTCCCAGAGTCACCGCCTTCTCTAAAAGCATTATTACTGCCATCTAGCGTTCAACTCCAGTTCCTCACTCACACACTCGGGTGCTATAAAAGAACAAAACTGAAATGTTTACTGAGAAATCCAGTTTAGGATTGACAATTTCACGGCAGATTCGTAGAGGGAAACCAAATACTTCAACTCTGAAAGCAAATCAAAATATCAGACTCGAATAAAAAATAAAAGCCTTTATCTCAGTGCATACTTCCTTAGCATCACATCTCTTTCTGCTCATAATTCCATTTCTATGTTTATGATCCCATTCTTTAAGTCTGGAAGTGGGAAGAAGTAACAAGTCAGCTTGTTGCATTTAGAAAAAGGAAACAGTTGCCTGTGCAGTGGAAGAGTGACAATCAGCTCTGAGTAGAAATGTCTTCAGACCCAGAGCTAGGTATTTCTGGTAAAATCTGCCTGGGACTAAAACCAGGCAAATTCTCACAGAAAAATGAAGACCAGTGGTTCTTTCTCTATTAGACTGATGTCAAAATTTACTAGATTTACTTGACCAGTATATTCTCCATCCTGATTCTGGGAAAGAAACCCAATGATACAACTCAAAAGAATGTGGTGACAGATATACTTCAGGAAAAACTTCCTGCAATTACAAGTAAGCCCCTAGAAGCACAGAAGTCGTCCTTACGAGACTGCATGCTTGAATGCATCATAAGCACCATATCCAGGTCTCTTGTACTTGTCATCAAACACCCAGGCAGTTCTCTGGAAGAGGCTCTCAAGCTGCTCATCCTTAGTGTACTCCAAGACTTCAGCAACGTGGCGAAGGATGCTGTAAACCTGTAACACAGGAGTGGTAAAAATCCCAAACCAGATACTGAAAGCAGACGAAAATTTCTACTTGGAAGTGTTAAGACCACACAGCAGTAAGGATGGGAGCCTGAAACTACCTGCACATCTTTTCAATAAGAAGTTGCCCACAGTGTGCTAAACCGGCACATAATTTTGTATTTCTAATCATTTAAATATACATCATGAGTTCTCAACTGACATCTTTCTTGATCTATTATTTATTTAATAAGCAGCTTACCATGTAACACTCATGGACACATGGGCTGATTATATATCTTTGCATGGGTAAATGAGAATCAAAGTATGTCTGACACATGAATGGTTTACTTTTCTCTCATGTCTGTGCATTTTGGTTGCTCAAGAAAGGAGCTGGAAATACACAGGGCCTAAAAATAGAAAGGTGACTTACAGTCTTTGATTTTGTGAATTTGTCTTCACATTTGATTGCCTCCTCTGGAGAAACTCTTCTTTTTGACAAATCAATATAACCTATTGGGGAAGATGATTTTAAAAGTGTCAGCCATTGTGCAGTTGAAGTCTGACTCCATCAAGAGAAACTCATGAAGAACAAACACTCTGGCTCAGGATTTGCCCCTGCCTACAGTTTCCCCATATGTTGCTACAGAGAGAAAAAAGACCAATCCTTGATAAATTTAAGCAAATTATGATCCAAATTAAGATACAAAATTCTTTCAACTGTAAATACTTACAGTAACAATTTTTGAACACCATTCTTTTCAATTACTGCCTTAATATTTTCTCTGCACATTTTGAAGAAATTTTCCTAATATCTCAGTGACTAGTGATCTATTTTTATGTTTCTGTACACAGTTTGGGGAAAAAAAATCACTCCAGCATACAAAGAAGGAAATTTAATGCCTATTTTTGTAGTGCTCAACAAAATTTAATTCAAGACTGGCACCCCACCACTTCAGCTCTGAACAGTTTCCTAATAAAACAGGCTCAGCCTGAAAAAAATGCCTGTGAAAAAACTTCTTTTGAACTCTCTTCTAAATTTTAAAAGGCCTCCACCTATTTCTCACAAACTATAGGTTCTCCAGTAAGTTCAATGAAAGACAGTGGTCTTTCATAAATTCCAGATGTGTTTCTCTGTTAATATGAAAACAAAATTAATTTGTAAAAGTATAATTTTGTTAGAGATCTTGGGAAACTTATTTCAGATTTATCAGTTTATTCTTGTCCTTGTTATGTCTCTCTTTTCCTTATCCTGTCATTCATTACTTATTCTCAGAGTTAACTGCAGTTTCAGAAGTATTCTAGAAAAACTTGAGAAACATCATACCAACACTTCTAGGAGATGTGCTCCGTGTTTATTATTTCTGTATAGCTGGATAGAGATTTCAAAGATTGCGTGGAACAGTATTATCAAAATCTGAAATGTTCTTAATAGAAATTACATTTAAAAAAAATCTTCAAAGATTCAAATGTCCAAAAGACAACAAAACCCAAAATTGCCTATACAGTTTTAACTTGTACCCTAAAGAATTCACAATGATTACATACTTGCCATCACCTTTATTGACAAGGTTTGAGACTTGTTAACAAGCTTTATGGATGGTGAGCACTAAATGCTTAGTATCTAGATTTTTACATCTACAGCAAATGATCCTTCTCTTCAGTTGACTTAGAAAATCTACATAGATATCAAAAGAAAATGCCACTTCACTATAGTGCAGAGACTGATCTGGTGAGGAGCCACTTAAATCTTTACTGATGTGATTTACTTTCATTAACCCAATTCCCAAAGGACACAGAGGAACAGAAGAATATAGCTATGGTCAGTGATGGTCTATTTTACTTCAATGCCCAATAAAACCTGCCCTGGCAAAACACACAAACATCTGCTTAGTTCCTCTACACTTCTGTCTGTGAATTCAGTCTTGATCGAGCCCACCACATCCCCAGATACCTTTCTCTTTGTCAACTCTGATGACCACAACGCATTCATTCCTGCCGATGCGGATGAGTTTGTTTATGGAGCGGATACGTCTCCTGGACAGCTCGCTGAGGAGGATCATGCCCTCGATGTTGTTGTACTCCAGCAGGCTGACATAGGCTCCCATTTCAGCAATGGAGCGAACATTGACCATCACCACATCTTCCACCTCGGGGAATTTGTGTTGGTAGAACCTACAGCTTAGTCCCGGCATTCTGGAATTCAAGCAGAAAAGCCAAAGCTGTTATTTCACAGTACATCACTGCCCTCTCCTACAAACACGGCAATAAACCAGCAAGGACTGCGGAGGAGAGAGGCGAACAGTGGCAGAAAAAGCAGCAATCAGGAAAAGGCTGTGCTTAGGTTTAATAGCAATCAAATAATAAATTAACTTGTATTTCAACCACAACCATTTCCTCAGATGCTCTTTTTTGCATTAATGTAGAAAAAGCTTTGCTACCCAGACTTCATTACCCACTTCAGCTGTCATACTGCCTACACACAGCACACTGGAAAGGCTTCTTCAGGTGGTGCAAAGCTGGCACTGCACACCTCACACATATCTAAATTCATGGAGTGTGTCATGTTTTCACAGATTCACAGAATATTCCGAATTGGAAGGGACTCTCAAGGATCATCAATTGGACTGGGAGAGCAGGAGGACACAGGAGAGAAGCCTGAAGTACTCACTGAGGACTTTGTATGCACATAATAAGACAACATGTGAGGCTAAGAAAATAAGAGGCAGATGGAAGCTTCTGACAGTACTGAGGAGAAGCTGACTCCAGATGACTTTTAAACTCAGCACAAGATGTTCAGAGTAATCCTGCAAGACCTGCTCCAGAGGCAAAATGTCAGCAAAGAAAGCAAAGGCATTAAGGAGAACAGAACTAGTCTGGCCTGAAGCACTGAAAAGGCAAAAGAAGTGCCCCCCAACAGACTGCTAGTCAGGAGGAGAAAAACCCAACAAAATCACATGAAAAAAACCAGAATTACTTCATTATACATACAAAAAAAAAGTCAAAACCAACATTTCATAACTGAGTAGTGGTAAGAAGGAATGCTTAAACTGCTTTAGTTTTCTGATGATGAAACCATATGCTCTTAAACGTCAGACTAGGTTAGTTCAGCTGTCAATGCCTTGAAGTTTCACACAGAAAATTTTCTACAGCAGCAGGAGCCTAAGATGCCAAGTCAAACACATCACTCCTTCAGAAGGTTTTAGTCACCATTTTGAAGTTTTGGTCATGATCGTTACAGCAGTGCCAGTGCTTTCTAGCTACAAGAAAGTTTAAAATCAGAGTAGCGAGGTAATGCCAAATGCTATGTACACATGTCCACACAATTCAGAAGACCATGTCCACCCTTATTTCCATTCTTAACTTGTAAAAAGGGGAAATACAGACTAGCAAAGCATTATAAAAACATTCTCAATGTTTTGCATAACTTTGTGTAAGCTGAAGCTGAACAAGGAACGCCAAGGCTGAAAAGGAAAACTTTACAGTTCGGCTTTCTAGTCCACTCAATGCAGCTCTGCTCAATCCTGCAGGTACTTATGGAGCACATGAGAAAGTTGCACTGCAAAGCAACAAACTCGAGCCACAGCGAAGAAGAGCGGACTAAAAACCGCTCAGCACTTCCCTCCTCTATCCACAATCACAAGGTTTTTAATTCGGCCTTCTGCGGAAGATCCCCAGGACCAACACTACGCCCACCACGATGAAACCAGAATTCATCTTTTCCAGAGGCTGGACACGCCTCAGCCGAGGCCCTCGCGGCCGCACAACGTCTGCGGAAACGGAGCCGCTCCCGACCGGCGCCACCGGCACGGGCGCTGCCCCACGACGCCGCCGCGCCGGAGAGGGGGCCGGGCAAAGCCCATCTCCGGCTGGGCGCCGGCGGGAGGCCCGGGGCGCGCGGCCCCGCCGGCTGCCGAGCTCCGGGCGCGGTGCCGGTGCCGTCACGCCGGGCCCGGCCCGGAGCGGCGCCGGTCCCCACGGCCGCGGGCCGCACGCGCCGCCCGGGAGGAGCCGGGGCGCGAGGCGGGGCGCGCGGCTGTACCTGAGTGCGGCCCGGGGGCTCCCGCGCTGCGCTCGCGCCCCGCAGTCCCGCGCTGGCCACGCTCGTGCCGCCGCGTGCGCCCGGCCGCCGCCGCCCCACTGCGCAGGCGCCGCACGCCGAGGCGAGAGGGGCCGCGCTGCCTACGAGCGCTCCCTGGCGGCGGGCGGCCAGAGCCGCGGGCTCAGCCAATCGCGTCTCCTTCTGTCGGCCCCGGGGGACACGTGACCACCAGCGGCGCGCCCGGCGCCGCGCGGGCATCCGGGTTCGGTCCCTGCGCGCGGGCACCGCCTCGCGCGGGGGCGGGGCCGAGTCACGTGACGGCGGCGGCCACAGCGGCGACAGCCGAGCCGGCCCCGCCGGTGACAGCGGCGACAGCCCGAGCCGGCCCCGCCGCCGCGCCCCGCTGCGCCCCGCGCCCCGCCGCAGCCATGTCGGCCAAGGACCGCATCGAGATCTTTCCCTCGCGGATGTGAGTGTCCGCCGGGACGGGTCGGGATGGCGCCGAGGGGGGAGCGCGGGGGCTCCGTGCCGTGCTCCGAGGCGGCGGGAGCGGCGGCTCTTGGGGCGCCCAGAGCTCCTCGTCGGGGCTCGGCGCCGGGAGTCGTTCCGCCGGTTGTGTGCGCTCTGCGCCGCCGAGCAGGGCTCCTCCGGTTTGCGGTGGAGCGGCTGAGGGCCGCTGGTCCTCAGATCCTTCAGGCTCTGCTCCCAGGCTCCACATCAGCTCTGACAGTCCTCAGAGGGCCGGGGCAGGGCCCGGCACCGAGATGCCGGGTGTGGTATTTAAAATCATGTGATTATGCAAACCTAACTTAAAAAAGAACAATTTGTAGAATGCATGTGTAGGAAAAACGGACAAGTGGAACCACAGCTTCCCTTAACTTTGCAACAGATGTTAGTGTTGCACGAGAGGTTGGCCATAGAGTGTTAAAAAGGAAGAAGGAAGTAAAGTGCTCCCATTGTAGTGGACAGTCAGGTAATTTTCCAGATCCAGACAGCAAGCTATTTGTCATGAAGGCAGATGTCTCCTGAGAAGGTTTAGAAAGCTGTTCCAACAGTGGAACAAACCTAAACAGTTGAATAAAATTGCTGGTTTAATAACGTCGTTCAGTTTCTCTTCAGAACCCTCCGGGACAGAGATTTTGCTTTAAGGTGAAAGGCTGTTTCAAATCTTCTTGCATAGAAGTAGGTTGATGCCTGCACATAATCTTTACAGTAAAAAGGATGCCTTGCAGGACAGAAAACATCAATTGTAAAATAATAATTATTCATTCTGTATGAGCTCAGGACATATAAAGTAACAGTTTATATGAAAAGATTAATACATTACATGGTAAAGGTTCTGTTCTGAAAATTAGTTTAGAAATAAACTATTGCATACACAGAAATGAATTATTGCATGTACTAAGTCATCTGATCTCACTCCTGCTCTTTGATAGTGCTTCTTTTCATTCAGTTTAGGTGTCCAAGAAGGGGGGCACTTCAATCAGTCTTGAAAGATACCTGGTTTTGTGAGGTCATGTGTCACTGTGGCACGAGGATGGTCCTGTACAAAGGCCTAATGTTTACAAGCCTGGTTTCAAACGAGGTGACAGACAATAATATGTGTGCTGTTCCCAAAGGAATATAAATTAGAATGGCAAAATAAAGATGACCTGTGTCTGCAACACTTAATTTTGTTAACTGTCAGAAGAAGATTTCACAAGGTTTATTACTTTTTATGTTGGTTTGGGTGGGGTTTTCTTGTTGTTATAAAGTGGCTTGCTGGTATGAGCCTTTTCTGTGCTGGATATCTTCAATTCCAGAAGCTGCTCAGTTTCCTTGAGAATCAACAAGACTTTGTTTATTGCACTCTCAGAGCAAGTGAGATCTTGCTTGAACTAGAAGGCCAGCCAGTCTCTGGCAGATGGTGAACAGAGCAAACAAGTTAGTCCAAGGTGATGACAGACACCTGCTTGTTGGGAAAGTAAAGTTGCCTTTTTACTCTATGATTTATTTCTTTTTTTACTCATTCATGAAGTATTCATGGTTTTCAGTTCTACGTATTTGGTAGCTGTTAATGGAGCTATTCTTATCACAAGCCAGTAGATGTGGCTAGTAATGGATTCCACTGTCTAGAAAGAATCTTAATTATTTTTTCCAAGGTCAGAGAGGAAGTGTGTAAGAACTTTACTTGGGTGGTGTCCTTTGTGCACAGTGGCTGCATGTAGAAAGCAGTACAGTTCCTAATTTCATACAAGAACCTATAAGTGTGCTCTGGAAGTAAAGGTGAAAGCTACAGCTAACTCACTAATATCTCTTAAATTTTTGCTGCTTTTGATTGTCTTTAATAGCTTGTAAATCTCTGTGCAGCATATGAAGCTAAGGAAAACCAGAATGTACAACTGCTGCATCTTCTTGCTCTGTAAAGTCAGAACACGGCATCAGTCATTCTGACCACGTGAAGAATTTGTTGTGTTGTGTGATTTTGAGAAGATGACATTACAGTAAAAGGACTTAAAGGCAATACCAGTGTCACAGTGACAGTGGGTATTTGCAGTAGTTTGATTTCTGGTACTTCTAAGTCATGAAGAAAAATGAAAACTCTTATTTCCTGTTATGGAAGCATTGAAAGATCTCTTGTCAATTTTCATGGGCTTTGACTTCACAGATAATAACCCTGTAGTTCTCATTGATGATGGAGATAGATAGAAATTCCCTTGATTTCAAATGGAAGTTCTGTCCTGAAGTGGCCATCTTGTTTTCCTGCAATGGTGTTTCTTGGTTGCTTCACAATTTCAGTCATATGCATGTCAGAAAACTTCACATAAGTTTTTTCTTAACCCATTGAGATGATGCAGGATGTTTTTTCTTTATTCCTCTGCTTCCCAGGGCTCAGACCATCATGAAGGCTCGTTTGAAAGGAGCTCAAACAGGTCGTAACCTCTTAAAGAAAAAGTCTGATGCTTTGACACTTCGATTCAGGCAGATCCTTAAGAAAATCATTGAGGTAGGTAAATCAGAATTTTCCTTTGTTTGGCTCACTTTACTTGAAATCTGTCTGTTCTGTCTGTTGTGCATTCCTGTTCTGCTAACTTCATTACATATGCTGGAATATGGGACAACTTTCTGGCTAACCTGTTTTTGTAGGTCAGACTACTGAGGACACATGAGCAAAATTACGTTTTTTTGGCTGCAATGATACAGGAACTTGGAAGAGTTCAAATTCTTCACCTCTTTCCAGACAGTCTTAGCCTCTCCTTTCTTTTTGTGTCCCAAGTTGCCTATCACCTCTTCTATATTACAGGGAATTTGCTCTGATGCTGCCAAATACTTTAGGATTGGTATTAACATGTTCTGTAGCCCCATTTTTGTTGCTTTATCTGGCTTGAGGGGATACTGCAGATCTATAATGTTTCCTGCATGATTGTGTACACTAGCAAGCAGAAGTTTTGTCCAGATGGGACTTGTTCCTTTATGAAGGAACACGGAGTCCTGCATCTTCCTTTGTAACATGGATGACAGTCAGTAGAGCCTACTGTGTGTTGTTCTGTTCTGCCATGCCAGAGGGGTTTAGCTGTACTGTTTTAGCTGCAGCTGCTGCAGTGTCCATGGTTAGCAGTGGTCCTTTGTTGCCATGCTGTAGACAAGCTCTTGTCACTCTGTCCTTGCTTCCTGTACACAAAGGCTGGTGCTTCTCAACAGTGTGGTTTTCAGCTACAAGGACTACAAGACTGTAAAAATTGGGAAAAAATGGAGTGCAGCTTCACAAAGCTACATACATTTGTATGTTGAAAAACAACTCCAGCTGTCTCATAATATTCCATACAATGTGAAAGAAGAGTATTTTACTACTGAGCCACTTTAAAGTTGTGATTTAACCCCCATAAAATAGAATTTCATGATGAAGACAATTTTTTTACTGCTTCTATGAGTTCTACAATGTGAAACAGCTGAAATATTTCTTTATTTTGCCAGTCACCTGAGAATTACAATTTCCAGTTTGATTGAGAGTAAGCTATGCATATAGAACTTTCTCACTCTCCTCTTTATGCTGCTAGTTATTTATCCTAGTAAAAGGAGTAACAATGTGCCTTGTATTTGCTGCCTTCTTTTTTTTTAACAGACTAAGATGCTGATGGGTGAGGTGATGAGAGAAGCTGCCTTTTCACTTGCTGAGGCAAAGTTCACGGCAGGAGATTTCAGGTGAGGGTTACTGGGCTTCCATGAGGATGTCCTACCTATGGGAAAGAGCTGTCAACAACTTATTATTTTCTCTTTTGGAAAAAAAGATAAATTCTTAAAGGCACCTAAAAAAATGACAGTGGACAGGTTGAACTGAATTCTGTTATTTAAATGTGGGAGACATCACTGCAGGAGAGAGAGAACTTGCATGATGAAAACATATGCTCCATGGGAAGCTAAACAAACTGGAAAGACTAACAGAATTTTGTTTTTGTCCTTGGTTTGAAAAGGTGTTGCTTTTTGCAGCTTGGAATAAAAAATGTAGGAAATCAAGAATTTATATCAGAGTATTGGACAATTTGTTAATTTGGTGTTGTGAATTTGATGGACAGGTGCAATGTGTGCTCTTTTCTGCCAGTAAGTCACACAGTGATTTTACCAGTTGTTCTAATCTCCTACCTCACTGACCTTTTGCCTCACTAGGGCTAGAGAGGGCTGTTGCAAGAGGGGAAACAAATCCTTTTCCTCCAGCAGGATACTTTAATTGTATTTTAATAAATGACAGTTCTGTCTAGGGTGCTGGTGTAATTCATTCAGGTGTGCATGGGGAAGTGTTTAAGATTCAGCTGATGGAACTATCAACTCGTGGTCAGACACAGCAGTAATCTGCGTGCTGCTGAAGTCTTTTTGCCCTTTAATTTGGATATAGTGCTGTTTCCTGTCCTAACTAGTCACCATGTTTAGTTATAAACAAGTCAGATTCCACCCTGTAAGTAAGCTGGACCTGAGCAGAGGAGTTAGCTGTCGTGACCTGTTCTTGGAAGACCTTAAGATACTTTGAAATGCTTAAAGATGAATTGTTGTACAAGTCCAAGTTTGATAATATGGTAGTTAGTGGGCAAATAAACTCATTAATGATCTGAAAGAACAAATACTTAAAAACTAAAATGAACAAAATGTTGTGGCCTTGGTTTTTGCATTTAAAGCCTTGAAATTCCTTCATTTTCATTGTGAAAGAAATCCTACAGGTTGATTAGACTCAATGTTATTAAAATAATTTGCCAGATAACTGGCTAGTTTTCCAGCTATGCTTTGTAAACTTAGTCTAAGACATTTTTAAAGTTACATTTCATAGACTCTGCATATTTTCCAAACTTTGCTGGAAACCTGTTTCTTTCGAAGCTTCTGTGTTAGCTTTGAAGACTGTGCAATGAATTGCATAGAGAACTGAGCTGACAACACTTTCCAGGTCCTTGCAGCTATTTGATAACTGATTTGTTTTATATATAATCATGAGTTAATGAACCACTTCAACTTTCCTGATTAAGATCTGTGTTTTCTTCCTTACAGTACTACTGTGATCCAAAATGTGAACAAAGCACAAGTCAAGATCAGAGCTAAAAAAGACAATGTGGCAGGTAAGTCCTTTCCAGGCCATGAGTACTTCAACTCATAAAGGAAGTATGGGAGGAGACTTGAAAATAGGCAGGAATGTATCCAAACACTGTCCTCTTTTTTTCTTACCTGTCTAACTGTAGGAATGCTTGTGTTTGTTGTGTTTTTTCACATACAGCTTATGATTTTTGTATGTGGTTACTTACCTCTCATAAAATAAAATGAACGTGTGTAAACTGCAGTCCAGTTTCTGAATCTTTGGACAAAGCCTAACTTCCATAGAGCTCTACCAGAAAACAGATCAGGAGTTAAGCCCCCTGAGTTTAATAAATTTCAAGTAATTGTCTATCCACAATTGTCTGTGAAGAAAACAAGACAGATAAATCAGGATTGAATGATTAAAATATTTCTTAAGCAAAGGGAACATATTATTAAACAGAAACATAATAAAACTGAATAAACCAGAATACTTCCCTGAGTTTTCCATGGGTGTTGATCTCTGCAAACTCAACACAACTCTGAAGTTCTGTCTTATGTGTCAGAGCCAGCATGACTTAATCGTTCCAAGCTATGTAGGAATATTTTGTAAACAAAGCTTCTGACATTACATAAATAGAAGCAAATGGGGTAAAAGTGAGCTGTACTTAATAAATCTGTAACTCTTTATGTCTCTTACATGCATTTTTGTTTGCTCTTGTCAGGTGTAACCTTGCCAGTTTTTGAGCATTACCAGGAAGGAGGGGACAGTAAGTACAACCCAAGTGTTTTCTGTCTTTATGTACTTATGGCTATTTCATGCTCATACAGAAATATTGTCATGTCTTACTGGTAAGTCAGTTTACATCACAGGCAGAGGGGTACTTACCTCCTTTGGTGCTTTGCCCTGGCCCTGTGACATGGAGGGATTATTAGGAACTCTAATAGATACTTTTGTAAATCAGTGAGTTTTTCAAGTGAGAAGACTTGTCTTGTATTTCCAGATTTTGAGACTTCTAAGTCTTACTAGAGATGTGCACAACATAAACCAATATAAAGTCAATTTGTTAATGGTCAAAGGCTTTAGTTTCTCACTTGATGAGCTCTTAATGTCCCTGTAGTGTGTAAAGTATTAATTTTTATCTAGTAAGGAAACTATAATAGCAATAGTAACAATAGTAACAATTTTTTTTTTTTTCAGGCTATGAGCTGACTGGCCTGGCCAGAGGTGGAGAACAGCTGGCTAAGCTGAAGAGGAACTATGCCAAAGCTGTGGAGCTGCTTGTGGAACTGGCCTCATTACAGGTTGGTGGGAGTTAAAAAAGAACAGGATCGTTGGTTTCTCACTTTTCTAAAATGAAAGTACCATCTCTCAGTAGTTGTAGCTTCATCTAGTCCCAGTGGCATACAAAGTTGCAAAACTTTTTTAGCCACATTACTGCTTCAGAGAAATCCTTATTCTTTAATGCTAAGGAGAAACTATTTTGGAGAGTTGGTATTTGTAACTGCTGATGTGCAGTATTCAGCATGCTAGTGACATTAGTAGAAAACATTCTGCTTCTATCAAGGACATAGTTTGTAAAGCTACGTTATAGACTGGGCTTTCAAGTGCTATTTGGTTTTGTGCACAGAATTGATGGAAGTGTTGAATTTGTCTTGTTATGTATTAATTATTTAATCCCATTCCATCAGACATCCTTTATTACTTTGGATGAAGCCATTAAAATAACAAACAGACGTGTGAATGCAATTGAACATGGTGAGTATTTTTCTATTTGGGATGCATAACATTTTTCTGTCTCCATGCAAGGTGAGGAGCAGGGTCAAGGAAGCCACTCTTTCTTGTCAGAATTTCTCACCAGCTCAAGAATGCTTTCTAGAAAGCACTACAATTAAACATATTGGAAGAAAGAAAAAATTAAAAGCCCAGTGGAAGGGACTGGAGGCCACAGAGATAAATGAATAAGCAAACATGAGAAAGTAATCAGGAAATTGTATTAAGAACCTACAGGACAAAAGTCTTACAAACATTCTGCAGTCCCTGGTAGTGACCTTGATTTAACTGGTGAAGCCTGTTGACTAGAGGCAAAAGATATGATGTGTTAAGATGCTCCAATAACTAGCATAATAAACTTCAGATAACTAAAATATATTTAACTTTAAATCACTCTAATAAACTTTAAAACTGTAATGGTGATGCCCAGTGGAGAGCCTGGTGACTTCTTGGTTTTGGATGGATCAGTCCTTATGTTATACCCTGGCATTTTTCTTTGATCTGAATTCTTTTTTCTTCATGTTCTTGTTTGTAAATTTGTTTCTTGCCATTTCTTAAGTACTACTACAATCCCAATATTGGCTGTGATTCCTTTTCCTGCAGTGTCCAGAGTGCTTTGATTGTTTCAAGTTGCTGAGTTTTGATGTCCTGAATTTAATAATTTTTGCATGTACACAATAATTTCAGTCCATGTTTCCAAATCATCCTTTTCAGCAGTTTTTCAGACTGGTTTCTTTGAACATACAGGCCTTAACTGTAGCTTATCACTGAGAATTTGACTTAGAAAAGGCTTCCACTGCAGCCTTACAAATAATTTTGGTAGTGCTGATAACAGATTTCTTCTTACAACAAATGATTCTGACACAGAGCTTGCGCAGTTTGGTGTTAAAGCTGTTTAGTGTCTTTTCTCTTGTGACTGTGTTGTATTTGAATATTTGTTTTCATGAAGGCCTTTTTAAACAGAGATAATTCTGAGTAGAGGTGCTATACTGAACAATGTGATGGAAGAACATAGTTTTAAACTAATTCAAATTTTGCCCACTTCTCAGGACTTTTTTATATTTTGTGTCATTATCCATCAGGAAATAGTAGGATCTTCCATGAAAGACACAGATTTCCCCTAGCCAAAAGAATTACTAGACTGACTTCAAACAACAACATTAGATAACTTCCTGGCTAATATAACAGCAGTCTTATCTTCCTTATTTATTTATTTTTTAGTGATTATTCCCAGGATCGAGCGTACTCTTTCTTATATCATCACAGAACTGGATGAACGAGAACGAGAGGAATTCTACAGGTAAAAGACTAGTCAAAAGACTAGACTGGTCTCTTCCTAAAATAGACCATTCCTCTGAAGGGAGTTAGGAGAACTGTTCACCAAATCTGGCAGCAAATATTGTTAAACATGACCTCATTCTTACTGCACATTGAGTTCCCAGAGCTGGGTACTCAGAGCTCACCGATTACGTGTCTGAAAGTTATAAATGAATCCCTTCCATTAAGTTGTACATAGCTGTCATTGTTCTTCCAGAGGGATTGATGTGATACAGTACCCTGAGGTGTTCTGCTATAAGGACACCTTGGCCAATAAAGTTCTGGGCTACCTGAAACAAAAATGTCAAACCTGAAATGAATGAAAGAGGAATAGACTTGATTAAATACAAGCAGAATGCAGGATTTAGGGTCAAGAATATAATTTGTAGTTTGGTTGAGTTTTTCAATTGCAGCAGCTAGTAATAGAAGCCTTTTATTTTTGCTGTTTTGCAAAATTGATTATTTGTTACAGAATTTTTGTTTCCTGTGGAACTTTTCCAGGTAGCTTTATCAAATCCAAGTTGTATGGCATAGCTACTAACCTGTTGTATGAAAACATACTTTCTTCACAGATAAAGCTGCATTTTTCTTCACAGGCTTAAAAAGATCCAGGAAAAGAAAAAAGTCTTGAAAGAAAAGTCTGATCAAGAACGGGAGCTGCGGAGGGCTGCTGGTGGGGAAACTGAGCCAGCCAATCTCTTAGCAGAAGAGAAGGATGAAGACCTTCTCTTTGAGTAACCCTGCACAGTTCTTGTATATGGAGCAGGAGACCCAAAATACAGAATGTCCAGTTGCAATATAATTCAAGACATGTTGCCTCCAAGATACTTATGTGGCTTTTCATTTGGTGTCCAAGTCTTGAGTTGAATGGATTGTGGATTTCTCCTGGGAGATTAGAAATCTGGGAACAGCATGAGAGGAAAAGCAGAAATTGGTCAGATGCTTTACTATCAGGAAAGCCTTCTATTCCATGTTCAGCCTGTTTCTTTACTTAGTAGGAATGACTGTTGAAAGGTATATTTTTTTGAAGGATGGCTCTGGATTTGCCTAATCAGATTAATCTAATTGCTCCCCTTCCTAGTACAAGTTACTTAGGAAGATGCATGAGATGTTCTTTGCTGTTGAACTAGTAATGTTCAAGTTGCTTACAGCCAGTATTGGCACAGCTGAAGTCCTGTAAAGGAAACTAGTTTTCTAACCTGTTCCTGAAATCCACAGTCTTCTGTGATATATTTTTGTTGCACGATTGTTACCATTGGCCTAAAATATCTACGGTTTTAATTAGAGGTTCTGCCAACTTGTGTACTGTCTGTGCTAGAAACAAATGTAAATTTTAACTGCTAAAATACCTGGTGTCTGGCTCGAGTTGCTAGAAGATCACAATCTTAAAAGCTTGTTGTGTTGATTTCAAAATAAAACCTCTGCTTCACCCTTTACCCCTGATGGGGAAACCACACTGAGCACATCTCTTACAGCCTGTGCCCACATTTACTTTAACTATGGAGAAGTGGCTCCCTCCTGCCAAAAGCACATGGAAACAACCACCTAGCTACATGTTGCTGCAAATCTTCATTGCTTTGGTAGGCTGGCAAGCAAAGCAGGGTTGAATGTACAGCAGTCCATCTTTCCTGCAATTCTCGTGTCCAAGGATGACAGGTGGAGTCCAGGAGAGTGGCTGATCACCAGGCTGTCACTAAACCCTACTCAGTTTGAAGAGCTGTTTTCCTAAAGACAGAAGCACAGAGTCATTTAGGTTGTAAAAGACCTAAGATCAGAGTCCAACCTTTGACCTGTCACCACCTTGTCAGTCCACAGCACTAAGTGCCATTTTGAACACCTTGGTTGTGTTCTTGTTCTTGAAGACAGTGGTTTTGCAATCAGCAAACAGAACACATGCCCCAGAACTAATGCTAGTTCATGGTTTCTACTACTAGAAGTCTAGTCAAGATAAGCATCTTATTTTAAACATGATGCAACACTTAACTGCAGATGCAGGGTAACTACAAGGAATAAATTTCTATTAACACCTTAAAAAGTCATTTTAGAATTGTATGGATAATAAGGCCATCTTTTTTCTCTTGTGAAGCTGCAGACAGTACAGCTGAATAGTAAGCCCATAGTCTGTTGTAAGGTACAGATCCAGCTTGAAAGAGACACAGGAGCTCTGCAGACCTGTTGCCTCTCCCACAGGATGGATGGTGTCAGAAGGCGCACAGAACATCATGTAGTCAGCATGTTTCACACATTCAGAAGTGGCAGAAAGAAGACTCTCAAGATTCACTACAAGAAGTAAAATTGTTCAGTGATTTATTGTAAATCTAGAAATATTTTACATTTTTACATTAGTGTGCAGTTCATGATGTCTCAAAATACAGAGTGTGCAGATACATGTATAAAATTACAATGTGGGGCTAACCACAGGTCTCAGTAAAGCTACCTTAATTATGTAAGGCATGGAACACCCCATCTGATATTTCAGAAAGTCACATTTAATTACATTCAAAAATTCTTTTATGCAATTCATGTAACATTTATTTTTAATTGAATCTGGACTGGTAAAAATGCAGATACCCTCATTTCAGTCTGATACAGCTCACTACAAAGCCTGGGATAAGGTTGAAGAGTTTTACCAGTGAAGTCTATGTATTTTCTTTTATTCTCCAGGGAACTAGCACACATTCTTCATTAAACAAGACGGAATAAATTCTTACACAAGGTAGTTCCAGGTCCAAGCTGGCAGCAGATGGACAGCCAGGTATATATTTCAGTGCTGCTCAGGCTCTTCCTTTCAGCAGGAATGAAAGCTAACACTGGTTAAAAGCTATCATAGCACCTCTCTATGGATGTGAGTTCTGTGTGCCTTGGGAATTAAGAGAGTAGAGCTGAACTTCAAGCAATATGCTTTATAAGTCTACATTCAAAAGCTCATTTGTATAAAAACAGATTCTGTACACCATTTCAGAAAAACTGGGGAGACAAACATGAATGAAATAACATTAATGGCATGATTTGCTGAGACTGATGCTGCCTATAAACACTGAATACCTAAGGGGGTTCGGCAACCACCTTGAGCTGATTGTGACTGGCAGAATTTGGACAGCACTTACACAGCTGAGCTAGGTTAACTTTACTCAACATGTTTTACTGCTTTCCACCTTCTTGTCCAGAAACATTCAATACCCCAAAGCCTAAAACATTTAAAATCATCTTTCTTTAAAAAGGGTAGAATCAATACAGTTTTTCCAATATACCTGAACACTGTTGTTGTCATAAACTATGGATGAAACTGAGAACATGCCTGCAATGTGAGGCAAAAAGCCATAATTTTGAATATCCAGCCCTTAGGCCAACATTAGCACAGTATTATTTCTAATACTGACTTGAACTAAGATGTTCAAGTTTCCATCCCATTTTTCTTTCTGAACCATCATTACTCGTCCCCACTAATTGCTTAATTGCTTTTCAGCTCTAAATATTAATTAAACCAGTAAATAATTCTGCTTTCTAGCAAGACAGGAATCCACTCTATACTTCAATTTTTCAATACAAAAACGTACTGATTATTAGTTCAGTACCTAGGACAGTTATCTCACAATTTCTTCATATCTGCTCTATACTTTGAGCCCTTTAACTATGGGTGTGAATTTGTTCCACTAACATTTTAAGAAAGAATATATGTAAGACAGAATGGAAAACAGCAACTACTTTTTTATCCTTCAACATGAGACTTTTATCCTTCAACATGTAGGAGTGAACTACACATTGACATAACTCCAGTGTTTTACCTGTAGGAACAAAGAAACACTATGGCTAAAAGAGATATTCACAGTTAAGGTTCTTTGTGCTACCCAAACCCAAACCAGCCAAGATGCTACTATTCATTTAGTGTCAGCAACAACAGCCCTACTGCAGATGCATGCCCACAGTAGTTAAACCTTCACAGCCAGAATCATTTGAGGATGCAGCAATGTTCCCACCTGCTTTGCAGAATGCATTAGGATACAGACCTTACCTTTTGTTCCCTTGTTTCAAGTTTTTTTGTTTTAACCATTAAAAATATTCCCCTTTCTTGTGACTTCTCAGTCAGTTACCAGTGTTTTACACATATTTTCACTGCAGTACTGAGCAAATGCAGGACAATATGTTGGCTAGTGAATTACAATAACACAGTAGCTACATTCAGCTATTTTAATTCCAGTTAGTTGTCCATTAGTCCAACAGCCACAACATGAACCATTTGCAGAGATTAAAAAACCCCACTGTCTTCCAATGTTCAGCACATCAGTCTGTATTAGTCAGTATTCTGTTATAAAACATGAGAATTTTAGTTGACTTTCAAGCAGCATGTCTTATAACTATATATTTTCACAAAAATATAACCTCTGCCTTTCTATCTCTACAGGTCTGTGAAAAACAGCGGCTCCAATCAGTATGTTTTAAAGAAAATAGCATAAAAATATCACATCTAAAAGTTCAATATAATAGTCATCTTTGATTGGACCTAAAATTAGTGTGCAGTCAAATCTGATTTTAAAAGTCTGACTAAAAAGACACAAGGATCGAAATATTTACATTATACACATTTTTCAATTACAGTGCTATTAGAAAGTGGAATGTTTGAGAAATAAAATATTAACTCAAGCCTCACCGGGCAGCTCCAGACCAGAGCAGCATCTTCATTCTGTGTATTTTGAATAGGAGAGGTTTCTCATTGACATTTTTCACATGTAGATTATTTCTCTGCCCAATGATCTGTAGAATTATGCTCTTGAACTAGCATCATGTCCCACAAATTCATTAAGTTAAGTGTTAAATAACATTCATATTTATAACTATGTGACAGCATGGACTATATATATATATACACACAAACACACTTAAAATCTTTGTCATAAGGGTGGTTCTAAGTTAAAAAAGGTGGATTTATGTATAAAAGTAGTTGCTAGGAAAAAAAAAAATCTATCTAAAGCTTTAGAATTTAGTACTGACATGGTCTCCATTTCTAGACCACAGAGGAAGAAAACTTGGACAATCTTTAGATCAGTTAAATTGGCTCACAAACTGATGAGCGTATTTTTCAGTAATACGCAATTTCACTGGCAAAAGATGCTGCCACTGAGGTCTAGAGCTCACATGCACTTATATTAGAATTGGGCAGACCTACACATGATCTGCTTGGAAAGGTAACAAGATTTGAAGTCCATTTGTCCCTTGGAACTGCTCTCATCGTAGCCAGGTGGAGGGCACCCACTGGGGTTCTGTGTCAAGCTTATTTATTAACCGAAGTAACTCTTGATACGCCTTATCAAGATCAGAATTCACAATTGCTGTATCAAAGTAGTGCCCATTGTTCTGTTCCATCTCCCTTGTCTTCTCTATGATCTCTCTCAGCTCTTCTGGCTGCAATCAGAAACAGAGAGTTAGTGCAGGTGTGTAAGCCTCTCCCCCACAGTAACAGCAGGGAAAGGGAACAACTCCATTTTTTCACACAAACACTCATGGTGTTGCTATTGGCTGTTGCAAAGTTTACAGAACACTCAGTCCTCAAGCTAAGGGCCTTCACAACTATCCTGACTGGCTCTGAGTGGCAAAGAGTAAATAACTCCCAGGCTGAAGAAAATGAGGAAGATCACTGCACAACACTGATCTCACTGAAGGAGACTGGAGCCGGGAGAGACGGTGTAAGACAAAGTGAGAACCCTGCAGAACAAGGCAGCGTTCTGCTGGCACCACCAACACGACCAAAGGAGACAGCTGTCACTGGTGACAATTGTTCAATACATAGCAGTGAGAGCCACACACAGCCAGAGTTACACATTTAAGTTGACCAAATCACCGTAACATCAGGTGAATAACATTGCAGAAATATAAAAACACCATTTGGGAGCTAGAAGGGAGTAAATCAAAAGCAAGAATATTGCAGTGTAGATAAATGATACAAAGGCAGAAGTGGAAATGTTTTGATTTCAGATATTTTTTTACACTTAGATTCTAAAAGTGTGTTTATTTTTCTCAACTGATTTTTGTATTGTATAAAGAAATATTCAGGTATAATTTTTGAGTTAATATTCAAGGGAGGATATTTCAAAAGAACCGTCAGGCCTTCAGGATTTTTTCTTAGTCATTACACACTCTTGATAAAATCAGAGCAACATTAGGGCGTACATGCAAGAAATACCCTTTTCTTTATCAGGGGAGGAGTTTAACTCGGTAGCATGTAGCCAACTGAAATAAATAAAACTCCAATATAATTAATCAGAAAGAAAACAGGCACAGTGTAACACCAAGAAATGCATTCCTTTTTATTGCAAATGAATTCCTTGACTACTGCAATAAAAATCCAGAACATACATAAGATGCATTATCTATATAAAATGAAGTTTCCTTCATTGTGAAAACATAAAGGAGAAAACACCCATTTAATGACTATGATCATATTTGACTCAGGGGCAGGGGGAGGAAAGGAAAAAAAGGAAATTTCCTCTGTTTCAACACTTGGGACTTTAATCGACTTTTAAATCTTGCACATGAGTAATAAATCACCCTTGCATCAAACAAGGAGAGCAAAACAACGCAGCCACAGAACATAGGGAGTTATGATTCCTGACCAACAGCTGTGTCAGGAATAACTGTGAGTTATGCTGGGAAGATTGTTTTTTCTTAGAACTGCATGATGCTCAATTATTACATTGAAGTTACTGTGGTGGCAAAGGGTGCTCGCCAATCACTACAGGGCAGATTCCAGTTAAAAAGCTGATGATGAACCTATTCCATTGCCTGAGCAATAAGCACTTGGTATACCATAGCCTGATAAGGAACTTGTCTGAGCTTTCAGACATCCTGGTTTAATCTTTGGCTTTCAAGTCCATTCTGCAGAACTAACTTCTGAGTTAGTAACTAGCTGAAGTTACTAACTAGCTGAGTTACTAACTAGGTAAATAATCTCACAAGCTCAGATCTTGGACATGACTGGTTAAAAACGAAGAGTGATCCCACAAGATCAAGCATTAAAATAATTTTATCTGAAGAGCTTTGGATTTTCAAGTAAATGCTTTTCCAAAGGCAGGTACGTCCTGAAATGAAAATTAGTAATCCTTTGCTCCACAGAACTACTCCCAGGCTTACTTGAGGACAAAATTGGGTTTTCCATAGTTTTGAAATAAAAGGTCATGTCTTTGTACCCAAGTGCAGGGACCCCAATGCAGAGACACTGTGCCCCAGGATTACTGAATTAGCAGTGCATTCTCTTGTCTAATACCTCTCACATCTCTTTAGGCAAAAGCATCCTGAATGAACCCTTCCCTTAACATGGTCTGCCTACCAACCTGGAGCACAACTACACTGGTTCACTGCAGTGGTAACTGCCAGTACCACCACTGTGTCCCCACCCCAAGGAAAGAGTATGTGCATTTTTTCACCCAACCCAGCATGGTTTCAGAAGTGTAAGACACCTTACCTTGGGATTTTTCCCTTCTTTGGCCAATAAAGCACGTAGTCGCTCTTGTGAGGGTGGTGCAACAAATATGATATATGGCTTCAAGTCAGAGTTACGTAGTGTTTTCAGTGACTGCAAAAATAGGATTAAATATTTCACAGTTCCACCCAGGAAAAGGGCATTGATGCACTAATCACATGCTATAATTGATAATATACTCTTCAAGCACAACAACTGTACAATATATTAACAGCAATAAAATTAACTGTAACAATAATTAACTGTATTCCAAGTTCAGATACCATTTCCTATGAAGTTTATATTCCAATGTTTTTCAGCTTCATGAAACTGAAATATTATTTTTGTTCAAGAATATTATACATAAATGAACTGAAGAAACAGATCTTTTGCTATCCAAAAGCAATAAAAAGGACAGCTACATTGAACTAAGTGTCTTACAATGCTAAGGAAAGGTATCAGCTTTGAACAGAGAGAAGAGTCTTTAAATATTACAGTTTACTTGAAAAACTGCAATTTAACCTTTTCTGTTTTGAAGATTAAAATACATTGTATCAGATGCACTATTACTGTATGCATTTTCTTTTGTCAGGTTTGTCTTGGATAAACAACTTGTCTGAGATAAATTTTTATAGCCACAGAATTAGATAAATTTTTAAAGAGGTATGAATCTTCATCTCATGACATGCTTTGCAATACCCATGAGCTATGCTAGTGAAGTATCACATGGTCCTAGCTGGTGATGACTAATTGATGACTAATCATAGATTCAATACTACAGAGATTTTACTGATGTGGCTGAGTTTTAGGACTTCTTTTGCAGCACACCTCATACATATCATATGTATCAGAAAACAGGCTGCATTCCAGGACTCAGCCTCTTAACATGTTTGACTAAATTTCCAAATCGAGGCATGCAAGCATAGTTTTTCTCTTCATAACAAAAAGGTCACAACTAAATGGTTTTTCAATAGTGTTGGTGTGATGTACTTAATTTCTGAACTGTATTTGGAGACTGCCAAAACATTCCTGAAATGCAATTTTCAAACACAATGTCCTCTCTATCTTCAAAACCCTAGAGATCACAAAGTAATTGGAAGATGGAGAGACACAAATCATATTTGAATTTATTTTTAAATTTAGATGGTTTCCAGATACTTAAAGCTGGTGAAAACAAAGGCCCCTATCACCTGCAGCACAGATAAAGACGTGCGTATTTGCAGACAAGACACTGAATAGAGTCAACTGAGCATCACTGAAAGAAAATCTGGCATCAACATTAATATGGATCTTGAAAACACACTCATTTTCTAAACCAGATAGAACTCTATAGACATTCACAGATGCTTCTACAATTAAGACATGACAGGCAAGAGCTCTGCCATACCTGGGTATGAAGATTTAAAAGGCATATCTTGCCCGAGTTGATGACTTGCCGCACGGAATCTATGCTCGTACCGTAGAGGTTCTTCTCAAACTCCCCATATTCAATGAACTTCCCTGCAGCTATGTCACTCTCAAATGCCTGTCGGGAGACGAAATGATAATCCCTGCCAGCTGCTTCAGTCTCTCGCCTACTCCGAGTAGTATCTACAAAAGAGAAATGGAGATGGTGATACACGTATAGAACTAAAGGAAAGGAAGTTTTCTCTTAGCAGGCATATTGCTCATCATGCAAACACACCCTCCATACCATCCCCAACCCAACACAGGAAATATCCATGAAATCTGTGTATTTTATTTTCTGCAATAAATGTCTCTGTTCAGATTAAGTTGTCAAACTTAATTTAGAGGTCTCTTTTACATTATCTAGAGGAAAAAAAAGCAAACTACAAAAGGAATAGTTTTAACTGTGTAATTGTGTTCTGAATGTGAAAACAGCTATTAGTTGTTTTTCAACAAATACATACTGCTAAGTTGTTTGTAAACAATCTAGGGTACATTAGATATTAAAAATATAATATTAACTGAAATACAAGTAGTTTAGGAGGGCACTAAAGCCACCTCCACCTAGATTTAAATTTACGCAGGACGTTTGATTAAAAATTTTTTGCCCAATATGGCCCAGTACTGGTCTCTTTTTGAACTTCTGTAACTCACTCCAACTTGATTCAAACTGATATAAATGCATGTCTTGTAATACCTCCAGAACACTGTGTTTGTAACACTGGATTTGCATTAACTTCCCTTTTTTCAAGAGCTCAATATATCCTGCCCCGAATCCCCAAGCTCCTAGTTACTATTTCCAACACAACAGGATTTGTCTGCAGCCACGGTTTAGAGTAAGGAACCTTATCAGCTGTCACACTCACGGGGCACGGCGGAGGCAAAGCGATCCACTTCGTTATTCATCAGTCTCTGCCGCAGCTCGTTCTGGCCGCAGTTCTGGGGGCCAATCAGAACGATGGGACGTTTCCTATTTGCTGGCTGATGGTACAGTGACATCTCCTCGTAGGTCAAAATTTCCTCATTGTCATAATCTCCAGAGACAACAATAAAACAGTCACAACATACTCTACTGCCAGATCCATGTATTGCCTGTCATGCAGTATCAGATTTCAAACAGCTCCTGACTCTCTGCCCAGCAACTAACTCTGAGTCACCAAAGCAACAGAAGCCAAAGATCATCATGTGCCCAGGAAGATGAGAATTTTTCCCCTTTCTTGGGGAAAAAAATGTTTCCACTTACTATTCTTCATATAACTAGTAGCAGAAATCCAAGAAAAAACTTTTTTTGCCAAAAACCAAGTTTCTAGTACAAGAGTAACACTTTATACCCAATGGCAGCAACCACCATCCCAATCCTGAAGTACGTTTGTAAGAACATAGTATAAGTAGCCTATAAAGTCTATCAAGAAAGTTTCCATTTATGAAATATAATTATGCAGTGAGATGATATTACAAAGCTGTAATAAATTAGTTCATCATTGTAAAATTACGAGTACTTCTATGGCTAAAAAGCTATGTTTTTTCCCTTATCATCTGATCTTTATTAAAGACACTATATGACCCTACAAATCCTTTGTCTGCTTTTACATCTTTCACTAAATGCTGCAACACAACATAGTATTGCTCCTACACAGAACTTACTGCTGGCATTTCTAACACCAGATCCTCAATTTCAGCATTCTCTTCACAATCTTTTATAGTTGTTTATAATTACATACACTGTGCAAAAGTTGCTCCTTACCATCATTTTTATTTGCATTGTACAAAACCTTTTTCCGCTTCTTTTTGTTTTTCTTCGCGCACCAGAGTTTTCCTAACCAAAATAAAAATTATGATGATCACACATCCATGCAACAAAAAAATCTTCCTATTCTGCCCATGTTTTGGATCTTTAAAGTGGAGAATTTATTCTGCAGTTTTGAAAAGGCATATCATCTTTTTGTTGATTACAAAGCTTTGGTGTATTAAGCAAATGTCAAGGACTTCAACCAAGTCATGGCAGATAAAATTCTTTATGAAAAAAGGGGCTTTGCAAATTCTCTACATCATTCTAATTACATCCCACATACTTGTGAAAAACCCACGTGATTTATACACTAAGGTGTTAAATTCAGACTTGTATTTACATGAAGAATTTCAAAGAATCATCCCACTTTGTAATACAAGGAAAAAAAATACCAGGGGAATGTTCTACAACTCCACCATGACAAGGTTCCATATAACACTAATCAACACTGCTACAGATTTTTTTACTAGGGAAGCATATATCCCACCTGATTTTTCAGGCTCCTTGTCTTCTTCTATGGTTTGCTTCATTGCTTCTCTTTGTTGCTGAAAACTTTTCCCTTGATGCATTAAAAAAACCACAAGAGTCATTAACATTTAGAAACCATTACTGTGCTTTTTCATAATAACTTACTCATTTGACTCTTTCCTAAGCTTTTACATCTCTGAAGGTTCTAGTAGAATGTAACATACAAAAGGAATTTTAAAAGAGAAACCAAAATTGCTGTAAAACTGATTTATTACTTCAAAAATATATTCATCAAAAGAGACCTGCAAAGCATTTGTAGTATACTAGACAGTTTTGCCTGGAAAAGTAAAAGTACTGGAAAGACTACATTTCCCCACTGTGATGATGTAATTTTCTAATTATTTTTGTATGTCAAATGTGTTCTATTCATATTAAATATTTTGAACTTCAATTTAAAATAGATTAGTCGTATTGAAATCAGTGTTTGTCTCAACTTATTCAAGCATCATAAAGTTACAGCGTGATATTCTATGGAATTTGAAAATCAAGTGACAACCTGCGACAAAATTTGAAAATTTTGTTCACTGTGTTTAACAGAGCAGTAGATCTTTAACGAACTAGGCTGCAATACATCCTGCAATGCAAAAATTATGAACAGACTTCAGTGTCTGAAAACCCTGCTACCCAAAGGCCCCCAACAGTGAGAAAGGAATTCTGACTATCACAAGTAACTGAAGCCCTTTGTCAAGTGAAAACATGCTGAAAAGTGACCACGAATAGGTACTGTATCAAGTAGTTTATTTGAGAAAGGTAGGAAACCTCAGAGCTGTGCCCATCTCCAGAGAACAAGTGGGCTGCAGTCCCACATCTCTGCTGCAGCCAGCAGAGGGAACTCTGACTCAGCAGAGTCCCCATGGTGGAGGAATAAAGGAAGAGGAGAGTAGCTCCGAAAGGGGCAGTGAAAGCAGTAGCTTTACTCTGCCTTAACTCCAGACATGCTGATGCCCAGCAGTAGGCCCTGTTGCAAATGGTTCAAAGACACAGATATACTTAAGGCAACAGATATTTAAGAGTATACAAGTCTTTGAAAACCTGAGTATTGCTCCTGCGTGGCTATGATAGCTAACTTGACTGACTGTCAAGCTTTTGCTAGAGCTTTGTTTACCAGGGATAAGGCCTGCCAACGGCTGATTATCTTCATCTCCATCTCTGTAAGCCTGCCACCAGTTTGGATCTTCTTGACTAATCACATGGAGTATGTCTCCTTTTTGAAAAGACAGGCCTAACTCTCGACAGGGGACATAAGGGTCATCAGAGGGATCGTAGTCAAAATGCGCTTTGACGTGTATCTGTAGGAGATGGAAGGTTAAAAAAGCAGAAAAACACTCAGTGACTTCTGAAGAATGAAACCTTGTCTTCCTGTGATTGCATTAGAGCTACAATATATAAAAACACCAAGCTACTATAAAATGGAAACTTTATCTGGGGCATACAGGAGGCACTGAAATGGAATCCTTAGGTTAACAATGGAAAAGACACGGTTGTGCTAGGTTGGATGGAAAGGCTTGAATTCAACAGCAATTTCTTCACCATTGTAGGAGACAATCCCCCCCAGCTACTGATTTAAGTTCTCTGCATTCAAAAATTATCAGAGTTTCACTTGTAAAGTATTTTGTCACCAATCATTAATGTCTGGGCATTCTTTCTTCAAACTGTTAAAGCTATCTTTTCCTCCCAAAGCATATTTACAAGTTTCTACAATCTAAGTTTTTTTGATACATATATATATATATATATATATATATATATATATATATATATATATAGACACACACAAAATACAGAAATTCAAAATAAGAAGCTCAGAATGACAGGAAATTCTACTCTTACAATTTCTTCCGAAACTGAGTTAAGATCGTACGAAGAGTTTCAGTTTAAGATCCTTAATAATTTTCAACAGTTAATTCAGGTATTAGTCTGATAACAATTAAAATCAATTTAAATGGCAAAGTTTTGAGTTTGTTCCACAATGTAAAGGACCTGCAGAAGAAGTTTTTACACACTACTGGTAAAACAAGTACATTTCACCAAGCACAAGAACACCTGTAGAGCTACTTACAACTGTCTCCTTCGCAGGAGGTGGCTTGCTCTGCTGACTGGGAATCAATACGAAGGTCAGAGTACCATGCATGTCAGCCTGAGAAGAAAAATAGACTCTTCATATAAAGTATTAAAATATGACTTAAGGTTAAGAATTTTAATAAGTAATACATTTCAGAAAATGCTTTAAAAATTCCCATTAGAAGTCATTCCTAACAGCACATCATCTACCCTCTAGCTGGTTTAAAATATATAGTACAGGTACAGACACAGTGATTCAGTAAGACTAGAAAGCTAAATGCTGATACTCAGTTTTTAAAAGCCTAGCTTTCTTGAATATAAACTATTTTTATTTGAAATGGAACAGCTGCTGGTCTGTCAAGCAGAGACTTAGGAGAAATGGATAATATTATCTTGCTCTGTTCAAAAATACCAAACAAGTGGGTCTACACTGGAATGAAAAACTATATTGAAAAAATGTAATTGTTCCAGAATTGTTCAAATGAAACAGTGCTTTCAAATCTAAACATTTCTACTATGATTTTATGCTGTTAACGTTAGTAAAGAATACAAAACACTGTTTAAAAATTTAGGTAACATATTCAAATCTTGCATATGTAAAGTGTTCAATACCAACACTGTAGTTATCCTTGATAAGAAAGTAAAACCTAATAAATGCCTTGTCTTTATCTTCTTTGTTTACATACTTCCATTTACAGAATGTGTTTGCACACATAAAAAATATCTCAATAAGTTCAAGTGACAACCTGTGACAAGGTGTTTCACTTCCTATACACCATTCTACGAAGCATACACAATAATTTATCCAGTATAAAACAAGAGATGCACGTATCCCAAAAAATTCAGAACTAAGGCTTAAATAAAGTAAATGTAACTTGAACATAACATGATGAGGCTGCTAGAAAGGAAAATCCATGATTTGCAATCAGCATGCATAGTTCCATGAGGAATGTATATAATCTCACAGTGATCATGTGAATAGCCTAGTCTAAAAGTCAGGTGTAGTTTATTATCACTTGAGTGAGCAAGCAGTGAAGCAAAACTAAGGAGGGAAGTTATTTCTTTCTCCTGTGCTTGTTTGAAGCATTTTGGGGGGTCTGAGGCATTTTAGAACTTCATTTCCAGATTACAAAATAAAAATAACAACATGTAAAGGATTAAAATTATTGTGTTAAATTAGTTGCATTAAAAATATATTTTCAAAATCCACAAAGTTGTGTTTATTTTGTTTTTAATTTTCAGCAAATTGATTTTCTCTTATGCTAATGTACTGTAGCTTTACAGCTTTTGTTTTTTAATTCCCAATTGCAGAAGCTGCTCAGGAGCAGAATAAGCTCTCTGCAGAGAACTAAACTGCCAGACTTGAACTACCTGTCAATCACCTCCAAAACCACTCTTTTCAGAAGCTTAGGACTTAGCTAAATATGGCTTTAAAAAATACAGGTGGGAATGGAGACAATTATGAAACAAGACGACTCTCGGATCTGATCCCAGAAAAACCATGGACATTCAAGGCTTCTCAGAGAATTGATTTAGAAACAGTAAAAAACCCCCCAAACCTCACCCATTTCTGCCTCTACTTCCTTCCACTTGATCTCAGTGTATGAAACAGATAAAAAACTTTTAACAGCAAATTTTAGAAAAAAGTCCAACCGAAGACAGAAATTGTCCATGAAAAACCAGTGTCTTACTGTACCATAAGACCACCTCATCTATGGATATTGCTGCCTATTCTTCTCAAAATACACAACCTACAGCTGAACCTAAGTCTTTGTCCTGATTCTGATTTGTCTCTAGAGCATAAACCTACTAAGTAAATTGAAGATTTACTCAATATGTTTCTCCTCTTTTTTTCCCTCCCAAATACCCTACTAAATGAGTCCTAGTTGATATTTCCAATATTTTGTGCCAAAGTTATTAATTAACCTCTAAAAAAACCATAATTTTCATCTCTTTCCGCTTTGACAGAATGGTCTTGCCTGCTGCAATTGGACCAAAGATTCAGAGTTGGGTTCCAAGTGTCTTGGACACTGATCCAAAGTAGGTACCAGGGAGAAGCATGAAAGAAATGCAATTGGGCAACAGAAAATACTGGTGGTAATTGCCAGCTTTTGACATTTTTCTCACAGGGCCTTTTTGAAGTGAGTACCTCTAATATACTAATTCCTGATGGATTTCTTGCCTAGCTGCTTTTAAACTAAAGTATAATTTTGCCATGAATGGTGTAATAGACAAGAAAACATCTATGCAAATAAACTGCTAGACAAAAGGGCTTTTATAAGGAGTGAAAGAGTAGTAAGTCTAGTCACATAAAGTCATTGTATCCGTGTGATACAATTTGTGGTGGGTTAAATCTGGCCAGCAACTTAAGGAGCAGCTCCTAATGCACTCCTCTCTCCCAGCAGGCTGAGGGAGAGAATTGCAAGACCAAACCCAAGAAAAAAAATCTCATGGGTCAAGGTAAAAACAGTCTAATAGGTGAAGTGAAAAAACCCCAACTCAACAAGTGATGCAAAAGCAATCATTCACCACCTAGATTTTACTGCTCAGCCTAACATTACACGGCCATTCACATCACTGTGGTCACTTTGGGTCAGCTGTCCCAGCCATGTCCCCTCCTAACCTCCTGCTCCTACCCCAGGCAGTTGCAGGCAGTGAAAAGAGGGAGAAACAGAGAAGGCCTTGACACTGTGCATGCACTGCTCAGCAACAACTAAAACACTGGTGCATTATCAACATTGTTTCAGTCTAAACCCAGCCTAGTGGCACTATATAAGCTGCTATGAAGAAAATTACCTCCAAACCAGCCACATGTTTACTACTTGTGGACTGAATCAGAGACAAAGATGAAAACTTACGCCTTGTCAGAACTAAACAAAGTTTTTCTTAGAAATCATTAGAAGTAAGTGTAAAGATAACAGCTTGATGCTTCCACATTTGTAGGCTTCATTTTTGCAGATAACTGCAATTATTCTTGTCAGTATCCTCCTATGCGTCAGAAAGAAAACTTGAAATGGACCTCCACATGTGAACACCAGCTACCAGAATGAAAGTACTTTCCAGGCTAAATATAAGTAAAATGACAAGCAGAGTCAACAGGCTTCAGACTGATGAAATGAATATTTATTGCAAAGAAAACACAAGTGTTTCCACTCACCAGCAAGTCAAAAACTTCATTAACATCTTTTCCACGGATCTCAATGCCATTGATCTCCAGAACTTCATCCCCTTCATGTAACAGCCCACTCTTCTCTGCAGCACCTCCTTTGACTATTCGACTGATGATAACAGAATCCATTTCATTGCGAACAGTAGCACCCTGTGTAGTAGCAACACATTCTGAATTTATTACATACACGAAACTCAAAGCCATCTATTGTAGATATTCCAAGCCAGTGGAAAAACTACGCTGAAAGAGAATGCAAGTAACAGCTTGGATGCATACACACAATGTTCCAGGTCAAAAAAACCACTGCTTAACTCCTTCAACCTACACTAAAGACTGAAGAATTTAATTGCTCCACACCATAAGATTTTTTATAAACATAGTGCTAAGGAAACTTTTATTTGCAAGATGCAAACAGCAGATGATAACTGCTAAACAAACCCCAAAACCAGAAACCAGCCAACCAAAAAAACCTACACCTGGTTGGCACAAGGTTTAAGCTCCCTTGCAGCAAGCTTGGTATAGTGACTCTTGCCAAGATGATCTGTCAAAACCCAAGCTGATAGAAGTTGTACAGATTTTACGTGGTAGTATGGCTACTGCCCAATTCAAGTTAAACACACGTTTACTGTCTATGACTGTTTCTCATTTTGCAGGGAGGGAGAGTGTTTACAAGTTAAACATTACCTTTGCACTTCAATTCCAAACACTTCATAGCAATCTGAAAAGGACAAAAAGGCTTACTTCCTTTACATATAATTGAGTAAGCACCAGAACTTACCAACGGAATATCCCGAGCTTTCTCAATGCGAACTATTTTAACCGTCTCCCCTCCATACATGCCAACATTCTCATAAATCTTTTCATCTGTCAGAGGCTCTGGTTGCATTTCTTGTTCTGCAACCTTATCATGAGCCAGGAGAAGTGCCTAGTGTTAAACAAAATCAGCTCAGTTACAGAAAATATCACACTTGATAGGCATATAAAACAGTAGGTGAAATTCTGCAATTTCAACAGTCTCCGCAGGTTATAGACCATTGCAAACTGACTCAAGCAATAAAAAAATAATTTATCACAGCTACATATCATCCACTCTTTTTTAAAACTTTCACACTGGAAAACAATAAAAAAGCAATTTTGAACACAACTGTGATTGCACTTTTATCTTATCTGTACTAAAAACCCAGACATCGGTTTACTATGCATGTGTCTGCAGACTTAGGATAAGTTTTGCAGAGAAAACTACTTTTACATAACCACCCCAGGACAAAATTTCCTTTATGCACTCTAAAGTAAGCATGAAACAACTGCCAAAGTTAAAAACAGATAAGCAAAGCAGCTCATGTGTTGCCCTGTTTCCACTGACCTACTGCTACATTGTTTATGGGCAAATCACCCTGTAATTCATATAGACCATAGCAAGGGCTGAATACAATCATGCACTACACTTCATTAAAAAGTTCCATTAGTTTCTGGAAATTATAAATTCCCTATCCTAGAAAAATGAGGGTTGAGGAACAAAATTCTTGCCCAGTCAGACCAAGGCAAAAAAGTAAGTTACACTGGAAACAGCATCAAGAAATAGAACCATTAGATTAGAAGTTTCATTTTGTTTTACCTGCATGTGAGGGGCATTCAGCAAAGCATTAAGCTCCTGTCCATCTTTATGGTGGCTGGGTTTCAAAACACTCTGTACCTAAAAAGAAATCAAGCATTAAGACTCTAAATCTAGCCAGTGATTTACTAATCTTCCCTCTCCTAGTCAAACACAACTCCCTACTTGCAGTTATTAATTTTACTGACAGTAAAGTATATCCATGTACTTACACTACTGCTGATTGATTAATCTAGTACACATTAGGAAAACATGCAATGAGACCACAGGACTAACCTAGCACATCTTGCCTCAGCAATGATCTACCAAATCCAAGTTGGTATCCAGTACCTCACACAGACTTGTCAATACCAAAGACTGGCAATGAGCTCAGGTATCACAAAGATACACACAAAAATATTAAACTCTAGACAGTGGAAGTTAGTGATTTCATATCAGTGAAATCAGTCACAATGAAGTGTACTATGAGACTATGCTGGGCTTTTAAATTGGAGCAATTTCTTATTAATGTGACTAGCCTTCCTTTTCCTTAAAAGCAGATTATCATATTCTTATTACGCAAACTATTTCCACCAACAGCAAGGTGAAAGATTCTGAGACAGGTTTTGCAATGCATCCTGGAGCTCCTGGCTCAGGAAGTGCACAAATCAACACTTCAAAAGGTCCCTCCCTGGAAACCTGATTTCTTTGGCTGGTTCCAAAATAATCCACACTAACACAAGGATAGTTTTTGATCAGTTGCCAAAATAAGTTTTCTTCTCATACAGTTACCAAATGAGCCTTGCCATCATCTCTTGCAAATACTGGTACGCTCATACAGAGAGCCAAGAGCAGGGAAGTGCTCTTATGGAAAGGTGAGGTTGAAGGTACTTTCCAAAGCTGTTATCCTCTGGCCTAATTTTACCAAAGGCACACAAGTGCAACATCACAAATGAATCCAAAGACATCAAGAGTAGATGATACAAATCAGAGCAGCGGCTTTCAGAGAAAGAAAAAACATTTTGTTCAAGAGCTTTTGACTGTTACAGATGAGGTAACGTGACATCAGAGAATCAAGAAACCAAAAGTTTCAAAGATAAAATAATTCAGCTTTTTGTATGATCTAACAGTATCTGAAGGCCAGAAAAGCCTCTATACTAGAAGCAATTATCTACAGAAATGCTAACAACTATCTTGGATGCTACCAGACAACAGTGCTGAAGATATTTTTAAATTCTAGGAGAAGCCACTAAATGAACTGTGCCCATGGAGCAAGAGCCTCACATTGACAAGCGAACTGCCACACTGAACATGTTCCTGTGCTTTGCAATAAACCCGGCACAACCTCCAAAGGCCTTCCTTCTGACATGCCTAGAACACGCCTCATGGTCAGCAAATGTAGTATAGCTTAAAATGGTCAAAGAAGAAGCCAGACTTAAATGATTTTTAACTGGTTTCTTTAAAATCACAGAGAACAGAAAGAGTTCAGCTTCACAAAGTCCTGACTTCTGTGATATGTCTAAATTAGACAGGAAGCTATTACACCTGGCTTAAACTGAATTCTAGGATGTCACACAGCAAACAGAACACTGCAAAAGACATAGTTCACTGACAAGTTTTCTTCTGTTTTGAAAGAAAAGATTCTTCCATACAAAAGACTTTCTCATAAAGGTTTATTTAAGGTCTCTATTTTTCAAGGGACTTTGGATTCCTTTCTTGAAGAAGCTACAAGAAGCCTGAAAGCTTTATTTATCAAATCTTTATGATCTTTTAATAGGAAAACCTACTCAGAAAGCGACTTGGAAGTCCTGCAAGGAACACAATCTTCTGAATGCAAGGTCAGAGGCTGGGGATTTGACAGTGGAAAAGAAAGTAATCTGGTTCAACCAGTTAGTCAGTGTGCAGTAAACATCCTTTATTCAAGCTGAATTTCTGCTTTGAATAATTTGATTATTAAAAATTTTAATATCTCTCCTCCTCTCTTTAAGAAAAATATATATTGCTCATTTGTTTATTTAATGAAGCTCTAGGAAAGCTTCAGGCTGCCCTATACACCACTTATTCCAGCAGTAGTGCTGCTTGTCAGAGTCGTTTGTAACTCATGGTAATAAATCCCACAGCTTTATCAGACTAAGAAATTTGAAGTCTGTTATTCCAGAAGTGACACACTACATACAGCATAGACGATCCACACTAAATACGTGACAATAACTGTATTTTCTCTTCAGACTAGTTTTTATTGTTAATCGTGTTACCTTTAGTTCAAGAACCTCCCCCCCCCAAGTTATCAATTTGGTTTCATTACACACACCACAATCTGGAGGCATGTGGTGGATATTAAGCATTCAGAAATTACCTGCACCTGCAAAATTCTGTTTACCAGCAGGTGAGCAGGACTGTCAGATGGAACATTCATACACATTCTAGTGCACTTACACCAAAAGTTATGAGCTTCCAGTGCATCCCCTCAACAGTACTGAGCAGTACAAGTCCAAAAACATTTAGGAACATGGTCTATAAAAACTGAGCCTATTAAGTATATATTTAACAGCAGGAATGTCTTTAAGGTGTTTGGTATGTGCTGTTACAAGCCAAGTTAAAAACTGTCTTGAATGCTGCATCAAATATTCTTACAAGGTCAAGATTCAGAACAAGTTCCCATAATCCTTGCCCCCATCTTGGTGAAGTTTAAATGGATTTAAAATCAATTTAATTACACTTGATGTTTACTGGCTATTTTTATTTGAGACTTGGAGTACACCCCATTACATGAAGATAATCTTTCTCAAATAGATTCCCTAAGCTCAAGTGCTTCATTCCACATTTTTAATTCAATAGAAGTTTCTTAAAAAGAAAAGAAAAATCTTGAGTTGTTAGTGGCTGGTTATCAGAATTGGTGGGAAAATTAACTGTACTACTAATTCTAACATTTTTCTAAAGAGGTCTAGAAAATTAAAAAACCCTAAATAATATTAATTATTACTTGTTTTTTAAAAAAGGGAGACTCATGTTGCATTGTGCAATTGTGTTGTAAAAGGCCTTTTCCTGTTAAGAGATGTTCTCCTCCACAGTATAAAGCCTCAAACAAAACATGTCTGTAGCTTTAAACTGGGGCACACTCCAAACAGTTTCAGAGTTATACACTGCTGCTCATGACCTGTGCACTAAAATATGCACACCAGCACTACCTGCTATTTAAAATTAATGTTATGCATGTATCTGCTATTTTTCTTTCTTGTAATGTCTTCTGGCTTTTATCATCAAGATGTTATCAGTATCTTAAATCCAGGCTTTTGCAAGTCTCTTTTCAAAAACACCCTGAAGTAAGTAAATGAGCTGCTTTCTGGGGGAGTTTCCCATGCCTATGCTTAGAGACAGAAAAAGCAAAAGACAACCAAAAATGAGAGTACAAGAAAAAGCTTGGGCATGCAAGATAAACACATTGTCAGGATTAAAAAATACCCCACACCAACAAACTCAAAAAACCAAAACAAAAACACCAACAACTTTTCTAAAGCAGAAATAATTTCCTCCCATACTTGTACCATAACTAATACACAAACCTTTCCAAAATGAATAAAAGATCTGAAAACCAAGTATAAGATCTTCTATTCAGGCAAGACAAGGAAGTACAAAGTGATGTGAATGGAAGTTTCAAGGTATCCTCTTCAGGTGCTTCTGTCAGACACAGAAATATTTGTCCTGAATTTCTGGCTCTATTATTTCAGGATGTCATTTAACATCTTGCAAAATACAAGTCACTTAAATACACAAGAAGCTGAGTCACTGAGAAACTAGATTACATCTGAAAATGGGAACAGACATTTGCAATATATTGAGTTTTCAGGAATTTCAAGGCTGGGCAAGACAGGGATGGGAGACGAACAGTCAAAATGAGAGCAGTGATTTGTCTTTGATGTAATAGTCTTGTGGATAATGATCCAATGCTGTTGCTTTAAAAGTTTTGGATAAATATTTTTCTTTTGTTTAACGTTCTTTATGACTGGTGAGAGACACAAAACTGGCTTTGCACCACCTTGTGATTTTAGGATTTACCAAATCACCTGAAAAAAAGAGAAGAATATGCTGGGAAGGTAGGGGTAGCAACAAACCAGGAAAAACACAGAAGTTTGGAAATAGACCCAGAGTTTTCCTAGGCATATTTTCTTCTTGGAAACTTCTATTAAGTTGCAAACAGAAGGTCATCATATTCATGGAGGGAAAGAACCAGCTTTTCTAAGGGTTACATCTGTAACACCCTGTATCATAAAAGGAGGTTCAAAAATTTGGGCTTGTATCTGAATGAAATCCTAAACTAGGCCAATGTAAAGTGGATATTTGGGGAGCAGTTTACAAACAGAAGGTAACTGAAAAGATTCCTTCAGACTCACAGACACAGTGAACAAGCCCAGTGAGAATTCTGAAGTAGGCTACAGACTGATGAGTAAGCAAGCCAGAGGGAAGCTCACATGCACTGCAAACATGATTACAGTGAGTTGATTAAAAGTTTCCACAGATTCACAGGATATTCTAAAGTACTTCCACCTGCTTTTGGCAGTCTTACTGACAAACCTAAACAAGAAAATCCTGAGCTGAAGTTTATTCAGCACCTGCATCTTTAGACTGTATTCAAATGATGTCCCTCAAGAGTCAGTAATTTCTTCTGTAAAAGAACTTCAAGCTTGCTACAATGCTGCTGGGCTTACAAGATTGAAGTCTAGTAAAAGAAAGGAGAGTGGAAAAAGCTGTTAAAAAAAATGCTTCAGGGAGAAAGAAAACCAGGTCCTAAACCAACCAAACCAACCAACCCAAAAAAACTGCACCAACAACCACCACCTGCTGCCATACTGAAATGAAATACTCCAACCCGTGTACCTGAGTCAGTTTGGTTTGCTGGGTGCTAAATGCTGGAGCCTTTACCCAGCCCTTGGATCTGGCTTTGCCGAACACTACAGTGCTAGGCATGTTGGTATTCAAGCTACCTAGACCAAAGCTAACAAATACTTACGGGTCTAAGATGTAGGCACCCTTCACTACAATGTACACTAGCACCAGGGCATGGAAAATTGTGACAAAAGTTACTGAGTGACCCTTTAGAATATTTTAACAATTTCTAAAAAATGTATCAGATCTTACAAATGAGCTGTCAGACCAAAAGAAGTTTAATCACAACATTAATTAAAACACTGAAATTAAGTATTAAGGGATCTGTTGCTCACTTTAAAGCAGAAGACTTGTTTCCAGTATGCTTGTTTTTTTCAGAGACGACTCCCAATCTAAGAACCGCAGCTCAACTCAGAGGACAGAAACAGTAAGACAGAACTGTAACTCAGTTCCTGAATGCTTGAAATAAAGAATACCAACGGAAAGGGAGTTGGACGGTCACAACCACTCCCTTTTCCTATGTCTAAACATAGTACCTTCTCTGTTCCATATCTATCCATGCTAAAGAGGGAGTTCCTACCCCCGAAATATTTTTCTGGTGACTGTTTGCTGTATCCGGTTTTTCCAGATTTCCCATCAGTGACTATTATAACCCCTTTCATATTCAACATGCAGTCACTCAGACAAGCTTGACAAGTATGTATTTCAACAGCAGCTATGATTATAGGTTTCATGTATGTCACAGGGATGCATAGTGTACATACCTCTTGTGCTAGTTCTTGTGCATTGGAGCTGAGAGGATATGGAGGGCTGGCTTTGTTCATGTGCACTGTAACAGCGTTGTGGATCTTAAATGCATTCTGAAAATCGCTATTTTGAACAAGCTGTAATATGAGCGAGATATCCTCTTGACTCTGAGGGTCTACCAAAACGTGCTGGATATGCTTAAGGGAATTTAACAGTTCTTCCACTTCTAGGTAAGAAATAACAAAATGCAAATAAGATATGAGCTAACAAGAATGATAACTAAGTAATATTTATATTAAGAGTTACACTTTTTTTTTAGCTGTTCAATTTTTAAACCAGCAGTGATAACGCAAATTTATTAGTTATCTGTTATTCCAACTTTCTGTAGCAGAATGTAACTGAATTAAAAGAGAAAAAAAAAAGACCCCAAGACAGTAAGAGCAGTAAGACTAAGACTTTATTGCTAAGCTCATCTTGATGCACTGAATATTCACTGATACCTTGGTTCACCTTTCTGTATCTACTAAATATGGTAGATATCTATGAATCTCAACTACACATTGCTTACTTTAGAATGAATGTTTGATAAGTAAACTACACTCAATTTATAAACATAAACTTATGCTCACTCTTAGTACATTAAAATAAAAAGGATAACAAATATAATCTATGAAGATCTATGAGTTTTGAAAGTTAAGTGCAGCAAAAGAAAGTCCACATGTTTTACCTACACGAATATGAGTTCTGCTTGGGCAGTAAAATATCTAAACATTTTAATAACCAGTTTCTGTATGTTTGCAGAATACTATATATGTACTACATTCTTGAGTTTCAAAATCTGATGCTTTGCAAGTGCTTTTCGAAGATTTTTATATTAAGCCAAACAAAATTTCTGCTAAATAGGTCACTTCTCAAAATTAAGTACTTGAGAAACCACCTAAAACAAGGAATCTGAATCAAATCCAGGTAAGAAATTCTGAAACAGACAAAAAAGGCATGTTTTGAGCTTGAAATAACATATATCTTTTCACACATTATCTGAAAAAAATTGTTCAGCTCAAGAAGCTGCTCAGTTATCTTACATTTCAATAAATTCAAGTATGCTACAACTTTTGAACCTTGGTATTTTAAAAATGAACAATAAAGAAAATCCCAAATTCTAGAACTTGGTTGATAAAACTTTTAATCAGCCCACGGTTGATATAAAAGTTGATACTGATAGCAAAATACCAGCTTTGAGAATAATTTTCATGTTTTAGCAACCTTTTTTTATCCATTATGAGCTAATAAAATTAGGAACACTATCAGGACATCAGCTAAGTTGCATTTTTTGCATGAAAAATCACAGTAGATACTGATCACTAGCATGGATACTTCTGTCAAGAAGTTTCCCTTATGTATTTTTAAACCACAAATTCATAAGTACACTGAACACAAGCCCAGACACAAAATTTTTGAGCACAACATAAAAAATGGTTGATAAATGGGCACAGGAAAACCATAAAGCCTAACAAAATATGCATTTCTAACAAGTTTAATTGTTTTAATTTCAGACAAACCATACCTATATACAAGCTCTCAAGTCTGAGTCTGCAAGTTAAGTCTTCTGTATCACAAATGGAAACAAACAAGCCAGGGCTACCTACTACTCTTGTACTTTACTGTCTGCAGGACAATAAAAAATAGTAATAAAAACCCCTCCAAAACCATTTCACACATGCTAAAAACATCCTACCCACCAAAGGTCAAGGACTTCTTCCTGTAACCACCAAGGAAACAAAGGGCAGTAGGATAAAAGCTGCACAGAAAGCTTGGATACTGGATGTGCAGGATATTCCACTGCTGATATCCAGTACAGCTCACAACACTAATTATGGTAGCCAATGTCTCACTAGGAAACTGTATACACAATATACTGCTTATCACACTGGGAGAAATGCCATTTGGAGAGAAGGCTAAAGAACACTCTATAAGTGAGAGTATTTGCTAAATAGGACATTGTCAGCTGGCAAAATTCTCATCTAATGGAGAATGCACAGTACTGAAGTATCTCTTCAACTCATTCTTCCAAGTCTGAGGAAATGCACTATTTTCAAGCATCAAGGAAAAAAAAGTGTGTGAAACAGATGTTATTGTATAGCTCCGACTGACATCTGCTTGGTTAAAAAAACATACCAACTCAAAGTTCTGCTATTTGTTATGGTTATTGGATTCAAAAAGCAATGAGATATTAGAGAAGAACCTCACTTCTTTTACCTCTTCCTATGCATTAATTATTTTATTCCATTATTTCTGAACTTTCTCTTATATATTTGATAATTCAAGTACATATGCATATATGCACACACAATTCTAATACATGTTGCATGTAAGATATGAATTCATACAGAAAGACAGACATCTTACTCTGTAACTATAACAAAGACATTCTGCTCCTAGATGTCTTTACATACTCTCTTTTTAGCCCTTTGCTGCTTCCTTCTGTGTTGCCCTTTCTTACAAACTACCACAGTACTCTCTTCCCTGTATAATTCCCTTCTACACTGAGGCTCCATCTGCTAGATACCACAGCTTTATACCAAGTGATTTCCCCCACCACAAAACCGCAAACAAATACCTACCTCAACACAACTATAAAACAGAAATAATGCTTCAAAGGAGTGAAATGAAAAATTCCTCAAAAGGTATCACTCCATTTCCTAGTCACTTGTTAATAAAAAGCTACACACAAAAAAACCACACACAAATCTGGCTTAATGCGTGCCTAATTCTCTCTAGGTTCCTGCTTCTGAAGTCTAAATCACAGATGAGATTTGGGTGCAGGGTTTGGTGGTTTTTTTGTTTTTTTTTTTTTTTTTTTTGTTGGTTTTTTTTTTTTTTTTTTTGTTGGTTTTGGTCTTTTTAAAGTAACAATAATTTTTAAAAAAGCACCAGGTAACAAAATATTCCAGATATTTCCTATTAAAAGGCTTGTCTTGGAAAAAAAGTTTACTAAGACCAACATCTGCATTTACTCACAGAAAAGGCAGGATCCTTTTGCAGAATAAATCCATTTTTAAACTGCAGATCAATTAGCAATCAAATACTGGGTTTTGTCAAGTCCTCTTTTACAAGAAGTGTTGCAGCCTTTTTCCATCAGACTATGAAATGGCTGGAATGTGACTGAGCACTGTGAGATATACACATTAATCAAAAGACTGCCAGGGCAAAAGTATGCAACTGCAGGGGAGGATGTGCAGTCACAGCAGCTTAACATGTTAGATTAGGAAATTAAGAAAAGAAAATAGATGTTTTTTATCACCTTAAACAAAAAGTTAAGAAGAGCAAACTTAAGATAGGTTTTGTTATACGTCAGCACCAACGTCTTCATTCCCAAACTTTTCTGTAATCTATGTGCTGGTACTAGCACTTGAATGCTTCAATTATAACTTGAATCACATGGTTAGGAAAAGTAGTTTTGGAGAAAACAGTATTTCAGAAAGTCTCTTTATAACATAGTTATAAATAAGTTTTGGCCAAGGTATCAAAGCAAACAGGCAGCTTAAAAAAAATCATCACTGTAGCTAGAAAGCGCTTACTTCAGAAAGGCTTACTTCCATGAAATATCAGTTACTCATTCAACTAAATTAGCTGAATGAACTGTAGAAAATGCAAAAGTCTGCATTTTATGGAAGCATATTACTGAGAAAAAAAACTCCAGTAAATACTTATATGAACATGTGCTAGATGTAGAGACTATTATTTCCATTTAAACAGCTGTCTAAATCATTTGCTGTTTTGATAACAAACATGCCCTTTAAAATTCTTTTGGTTAAGTCTCCTGTTTTATTTTTATATATAAATTCCAATTGCTTTAATCTAGTCTGCTTTCTTTTATGATGATAAAAACATTAGAGACTTGGCAAGGATCTGCCAAATTAGACACTGGCACTTACAAAACGTTTTCCAAACTAAAAAACTCAGACACATAGGTCAATAATCTTACTTAAAATAAGTATCTTCAAGAGAAGCTCTATGGATTAACACACACACACACAAAAGCAAAATTCAAATCAGTATTTTAAAAAATATCGAAGAAGGACAGTTGAACAACTCTGTAATTCAGTAGCACCTGTCCAGGTTTATTTGGGGTTTTCCTAACTAATCTCAGAGATTTGTGAGTGTGAGACAGCACTTTAACCTGGACAGTAAAAGTGGAAAGAGGGAAGAGCCAGATGTTGCATTACAAACATTTGAAAGATTAACCCAGAAACTGGAAAAAGGACACGCTTAAGAGTAGAAGAAAATTTTGTAAGAGTTCAGGTTACTGTAGAAGTATTTCACTGAACTTAACTTTCAACTCTGTTTTTGACAACACTAGTAACTGAATACAGATTCTTTAGGGAAAAACTATATAGGTGGAAAAAACCCACAGTATTTATTTACAACTATTTTTCCTATGTTTGCAACAATTCAACAGCACAGCTGTGTATAATCAAAAGCACTACTCTTAACCACAGAATTACATAGCAGGTAAGGTTGGAAAGGACCACAGTTGGTCACTTGGTCCAATCTCCCTGCTCAAACAGCGTCACCCTAAAGCACATTGCATGGGATTGCATCCAAACAGTTCCTGAGTATCTCCGGTGAGGGAGGCTCCACAGACTCTCGGAACAATCTGTTTCAGTGCTCCATCACCTGCACAGTAAAGAAGTTCTTCCTCATGTTCAGGTGGAACTGCCTGTGCATCAGTTTTTGCTCACTGCCTTTTGTCCTATTGCTTGGCACCACCTAGAAGAGCCTGGATCCATCCTCTGACACTCTCTCTTCAGATACTGACAGACTTCAATGACATCCCCTTTCACTCTCCTCCTCTCAAGGCTGAACCAGCTCCCTCAGCGTTTCCTCGAAAGAGATGCTCTCTTACTGCCCTTCACTGCACCTGCTTCAGGAGCTCCCTGTCTCTCCTGTCCTGAGGAGCCCAGAACTGGACACAACACTCCAGGTCAGGCCTCATCAGGGCTAAGTAGAGGGGCAGGATCCCCTCCCTCAACCTGCTGTGCTTGTCCTCGTGCATATCAGGATCCCATTGGCCTTCTCGGCCACAAAGACACACAGCTGGCTCATGGAATGCTGAACTATAGATCCTCTCTTCTTACTGATCCAAATGACAAGACCCAATTCGCGGTCGAAGACTTTGATTACAAAAGTCACCGAGTCATTTTTCTTCAAGATGCACCTTACACCATGTATTATTTCTTAATTTACCTCTTTCCACAGACACCCCTCTATCATCTTCTTGTCCCCAATGTTTGGCATTTCTCTTCTTATATTTAGTATTCAAAGAAACCTAGCTTCCATTCAGTAACAATTTCTCATCTTCTATTCTTGCTGAGCCAAAACTAATTTCTTCCTTCCAGCTTTTCACAAATAGTTTGACAATCCCTCAGCTTCTCCCACAGCTGGTACCCTTCTGAATTCCTCATTGTGAGATTTTTAAAACCTGCCTTTCAACATCACAGTATTTTTTTCACTCTGATTTCTCCTGTTCAAACAGCTTCAGTCTACACCAGCTCCTAGCTGTTCTCAAGTATGTCAGACTGATGTATGTTACTCACTTCTCACCCCTATCAGCTTCCATGGTTAGCTGCTTTGCCCATTGGTTTGCACCAATCCTCCCTCCATGATCTCAGCATCTCCAGCATGAAACCTAGCCCGTTTTCTAATTCCAAGTAACTCTTTCCTCCCTTCTCTAGTTTCAATTTCCAATTCCTCCAGCAGTCTTCACAGCTTTTGGCCACTGTGGCTAAGCAACTCCCAACTGAAGACACTTACACTGTTTGACATCCATTTTTGTGTCTTCTGCTTTGTGCTCCCTCTAAGGAGAGAATTTTACAATCAAATACCTAACACTTCACGAAGTTAACTATAGAATTTGCTTCTACAAAGATCTCTCAGCTGACAAGCCATGCACTAAAAAAGGTACACCCGCCTTGTTTGTAACTGACCCTGCTCTCCACAGGAGGTTGAACAGGATGACTTCCGGATGACCCTTTCAATCTAAATTTTCCTAAAGACGGATTTGTACAATACGGATTACCAGCCAGAGGTTATGGAGCAGAGACACGTCTTTAACAGAATTGCTGCTCAGGCACACGAATATTAGAGATGAGTAAAAAAAGAAGAAATTAGCAATTTCATAGCTATTTTTCACTCTGTATTCTCAACTACCAGCCAATAGGAAAAAAAAAAAAATCAAGAAACTTTAGTGCAGCCCAGAAAAAAAGGCTGTCCTTTTAAAGCCATCTGGATCTCTGAACAGGTATGGATTTGGAAATCTGAACTGGATTCCCACAGATTCCCAGTGCATCTTTTTCACTCCAGTCACACACCACATCTGACGTAAAATACTTACGGTTTGAGGAAAAAAGGTTAGAAACTTTCTCTAAAGAAGCATAGTTAAAACAATGACAACTATGAAATTGAAAAATTTTAGCATTCATTTCTTCAAAAATTATTAACATTACATTTTCATCAATGCCTAAGCAGATTTTCATTATCAACATCAATACTTTAAGAGATGTACTGGCATGACATTTATATTAAGTGGCAATTGATAATGCACGACAGAATGGGAAAAAAGCACTCGCATGTTTCTCCCTAAAGTATTAACAACTTTTTTATTTTGACAATCTGGGTTTATTCATTCCTTATTCTGGTCTACACTTCTGAAACATCATAAAATTGGGTATTACTTACATGGTTTTCCCCAGCCTTAAGAAGATAGAGACATTGACTGAATTAATTATTATCCACAAGGTACTTAACTGTTCCCCAAATGGATCACTTTTGAAAAGCCACTTGCTGAGGCACATAGCCTGATGTTTGGTTAAATAAAAATACCCCAAACCATCACAAATCTAAAGGACCGGAAGACTTTAAATCTGTTTACAAAAAATTAGCTAAATTAGGCTTTCACTGGCCTAAAAGAGCATTAATATCAAATAAATCTTTGCTCCATGAGCCCACTCATTGCATTTTACCCACCTAGTGTTTTCACAGTGTAATGAGGACTCTCCAAAGCAATCCCTTCTTCTGTGTCAAATATTGGATTATCTATTCCAGTTTTAGGAGGAATTTGTGCTAGTTTCTTTAGCCTCATGGAAGCAGTAAGGTCCAGTTCTTGTTTCCTTCCCTCTTCTTCTCGCCTGCGCCTTATGTCCTCCTGCTGCTGACGGATTCGCTCCAGCTGAGCGCTGCGCCGCATGGGCATCATCCTGGAGCCCAGCTCCCCAGGGCAATCAACAGCCATTTCTCTGTGCTTCTGAGGTTCCTCGGGAGACACAAGATCCACATTTTTTGCTTCATTGTCAGAATCCTCTGTGATATGTCCATTCATATGGGAAGTTGTCATGATTATTTGTAATTATGCTTCTGCTCTTCAAGCCAAAATGCTGCTATTAGGCCAGTTTGTGTTATGATATTGAGTAAAATCCATTATAAATTCAAAAATATTTCCCTTCCATCATAAGACGCTTGAAGAGGCATCCAGGAGGAAAATCTAATGACAGATATTCAAAAGAAAAGAAGTTAGTGAGCAACTGGATCAATAATAAAACAACTAAGGTCCCCAGACATCAGAATAATGGAACTTTGTGTCCAAATTTATATAGTGGTTCTTCCCCTACTAAGAACTACAGAATCCTCGGAAACCTGTTTCACGTATTTTGGCAGACTTCAGGTGCCCATGTCAGAAAGGAAATACTGTTCAAACTAATGTCAAAATCTCTTGTATTCCCCAGTGAAAGCCATGGTGATTCTGTACTCAACACAAACCAGCAGTTTTCCAAGAGTTCTCACTCCAGTTTTAATTTGTACTTTGATTCTTAACAATTCCAACACAAACCATGCTTACAATCCTAAAACACTAAATATTAAAAACTTATTATAAACAACATGTTCATAACAAGTTGAGTATGCTGAACACAAGTAAAGATATTTGCATTTATTGTTTATAAATTGAGGCATTTTATGTAAACATTGCTTCCTGGATTTAGAGAAACAGGTCTGACATAGAGTTCATCCAAAAGATACTATCTAAAGCAGACAGGAGCTGCGCTTAAACAATTCCAAATACAGATCAAGTCCCAGGATAAGGGTTTGGACAATTCTGGTTAGCAGCTACTCTTAATACTTGCTATAGGTATGCATAGGTATAGCAGGAAGGATTAAATACAAGAGTTTAAATCCTTGTGTGGGAGTACAGACACACAGATTTGACAGAGAATAATAACTAATTTCCACAGTCAAATATGACATTCCACTATACTACACACACTCTAATCTGGTTTCTTATTCCTTTAGCCTGATGATTCAGGCTAAAGAGCTTAGGTGTCCTGATAAATATAACCAGTCATCTCTTAAATACAATACAGGTAACAGTGTCTTTTATACCACACCACCTTTCTGTCAGTGATACGTTATCCACAATCCGTCCAATTAAAAGGTCATAAAATTAATAGTTGCATACCATATTACCAATATATTTAATTTTCCAAGTCACATTTTATCACTTTTTTTTTAATTTACTGAAACGAAATAATAGGAAATATCTCTAAGTTTTATTACACACGGAAGCACCAAGACAGGAAAAAAACCCCAAAAACCAAACCCCCAAATCACCAGCATTCTTATACCAAATGTATGTGTTTGGAGGACGCAGGGGAGGATGTTTATGTTGCAATTAAGTTGAAAATTAAATGTCTATAGTTCTGTTTGGGAGGAGCAGCAATAGAAACTCCTACACGGGATTTTGCCAGCTTGCAATTCTAAATAAACTGAATAGTTTGCCATTTTCATGAGGAGTAGCACACAGCATACAGCAACAACAAAATTATTTCTTTTACTTTTTTCTTCTCTAGCCCCTACTACTAAAACAATTATTACTAAAATCTTTTCAAGAAGAAAATTAAAGCATTTCTGTGGTAGTAAAAATTCTTTTTTTGCCCTTAAAAGACACTTGCACTCCACTGATATGATCAACATTCACACACTTAGAAAAAAAATTAGGCAAAAAAAGCCAATCAAAAACTACATGGTACTAGGGCTAGCACTGCAAGTACCCCACAACTACTCAGTGCCAGTAAAGCCTTCAGTTAGTGCCCAGCTTAGAACAGTGTTTGAAAGAAAGCTACACTTCCCCTTTCGAAAGGCAACTTCTCTATACAGAAATATCAATCCCCAAAAAGGAAGCCTCATTAGGAACAATAAAATTGTAACGACCACTATTTTAACTATGGATGGAAGATAATTCGAGTTCTTTTTAATTCAAGTTGTATTGGCCATAGCTTGTCTGAACACTGAGCCTTTTCAAAACTATATTCATCTCTTCAACTCTGACAAGCTGAAAGAAAATTCACATTCCTGAGTCTATAGGGTACAACCAATAGGTGCTGAAACAATGAATAATGTGCTGAGGTGATGAATAATATCCATTTAATCAGTGCTAAAAAAGTCAAAAACAGGGTGTGAGGACCTGCAAGAAGTAAAGCAAAATTTTACACTCAATCATGTGTAAGCTAAATCATGTCACACTCTGTAGTGAATCTTAATAAGAATTAGCAGAAAATTGAGTTGATGACCAGTGCTTAAAAACTGGTCAAGAATGTTTACAATGGTATTAGCTACATATCCTCCACCAAATTTCATGTGCCAGCTACAAAAACAGCACATCAAAAACTCGTATTTGTATATAGAGTGAGAAGATCTAGAATCTCTTTAGTTTATTGATGTGAACTGAAGAGAAACAAAAATACAGTCTTGAGTAACAGGCAACCTTACTAACACTGCTCACATTTTCAGTATAAACTGTGTGTTTTCAGTATAAACAAGACACAAAGGGCATATAAATCTTTGAACAGGGTATCAAGACACTTAAGTCACCTGTGATAATATCTACCTACTTTCAGTATTCAAGATCTAAGTCAATCAAGTAAAAAAGAAAAGCTTCAGAAAATCAGAGCTGTCTTGCGATCACACTTTAACAGCAACAGTCAGAAAACCACAATGACAATTTAAGAGTTTTGGAATTTTAAATAAAAAGTATTTCTGGTGTCCCAGAAAGCTAGATACTTCTAAAACAGGGAATAAACAGTACAGCAAAAGAATCACTCTCAGATTATACAAAAGATCACGTTGTCAGGCAACCTAAAATTTGACCTTATGGAAACATCAAACCAAATACACAAAAACCTGACCCCTAGATATAACTAGCTGGTAATCCATAAAAGCACAGGCATGCTGGAAGTCTGGAATGCTGAACAACTTCCTTTAATCAAAGAACTTCTGATAATGGGTGACCCCTTCCAAACCTAAGCCCCTCTCCTTCTTCCTGTTGTCTCAGGTCTGCATCAGACATCACAAATCCTCACCTCCAACTGTTTTGGAAAAATGCTATTGCCCAACTGCAACAAATGAAATAAACATGTAAGGAAAAAAAAAAAAAATCAGATCAGCCCTCAAGTGCCTCTCCACAATGGTCCTAAGGATGCAAAATATTACACTGATAAAATCTTTAATTTGGTTCTCAAATTAAGGTGTGGTATAGCTGAGGTTAAAAATTAGATTCAGTTTAAGGGAGGCACTAGGAACAGAAAATTTTATTTTAACCAATATGCATGGCATCAAAAGTCTTAAGATGAATAGTTTCTGAAACTGTTCTCTTGATTTTTCTTTCTGAAGGTTTCTTTTGCAATTTTAAAAATTCCATGATAGCAACAATAAGGGAAGGTTGCTACACCAAGTCTGTTCTCTGCAAATTGTGGATTATCCAATAAAACACATTTACAGCCCAAGAGAAGCTTATTTTGTCAAATTAATATTTAGTTCTATAGAGGAAAAATTTCCGACTTACTCAATAACAGTAATTTCTCCTACTTCATATGTACAATCTATATTATAACATTTATAATTAAGAGAATTCCTTTCCACTTCAGAACTTGGCAGTAGCAGTTCCTATGCTTTCTAGATATGTACAAGTGTCTGTTGCACAGCTTGATTACTCGAAGTTTAATAGGGTTAAATCACGGCTTTGACCATCTTGCTTTGAACTGCCAATATCTAACTGGAGAATCTTAGTGTTTCCACATGACACGTAGAGCTTTCCAAAACAAAGCAGATTTATGACTCTCTCTGTCCAACTTCATATCACAAGTCTTACCAACACAGTCCTGGAGAGTGTGTGTGAAAGTCTCCTCTTCACAGATTACTTTTATTTTTGGCTTCCAGAGAAGGCTTCTAAAAACTGATAATGTTAGTACAGCTGTTAAAAAACAGCACTTCATTCACTCTGGTCACCATTGGCCATCATATAAAATTCTGACTGAGATGTAATTATGAACAGCAAACCAACCACATTTCTGATGCAAGTTCACAACACCAAAATTAATGAAAAACCACAAGTACTATCTTGGTAACTATACTTGCTATTCTCAAAAATACTGTATCTTACCATTCTTCATACAGTATCTGTATCCACCATTCTTCATACAGCTAACAATGTCAGGCTCCTATAATCTTTTTAAACACCCTAAATACACTAAACAAAGCACAGACCCCCAAGAGCTCCATAGAAGAATAAACATACATAAATGCAATCATCTTGGTGTGCAAGGCAGATGCTAGAATAAAATATATACTGACAGAGACTAAAATAGAAGTGCTGTAAGGTGGTTTAAGATTTCACTTTGCTTCCTGGGGACTGTGGCGGGTGTGCATAGCAATTCTAATTGCTTTAACAACTAAATTCTGTACAGTAAAATTAAATTTGTTTTGCTTCAGCAACTTCCAAAGAGCAAAAATGACATTTTCTGGAGGCTGAGGTTTTGTGTTACATTTCAGCAATGTTTAAAATTCTTTCAGTGCTAGAAGTATGATTAGATCTGATAGTTCCCTTTTTAAAATTCATTAAAGCTGCAAATTCTGAATGACTGCAAGGAAGTTCAGTTCTTGCCTCCAGTGAAATTTCATTAGTTTTGGCACAGATTAGAGTATAAAAGTCCAACTTACATTTGTAATTTTAATATAAACACAAGAAATACATATAAAACATTAGCACACTGAAAGGATTTACCATCAGCTTAAAGCCATATACCACAGAAACAGTATATTAAAATATTAATTTAAAACATTTGGAAGATGAATTCTAGGTTACTGAAGTGGATTGGAAATTAGATTAAAATCACATACAAGATGTTTCCCGATATCTGAACTACTAATAAAATATGAGCATGAAACAATGCTACAGATCTCTGCCATGTATTATCAATGGCTCATATAACAGTGTGTCTTCTGGTACTTTTACTCAGTCCTTCAGATTCTATGCAAGCAAAACCTAAGCTATAAAAATCACAAAGTAACAAAGTAAAACACTTCAATAATTCTACAAATGGAAGCTCAATGCAGGAAAATAAAAAATAATTCCCAGCTTTCCTTGCATCATCTCCTATGTTCCATTTTTTCTTCAATGGTATTTCAGTGAATCTGCAAGATTAGGAGATTTGGAAGGCAATTACATAAAGGAAAACACAACACAAACCATGTTGCACAGCATAAAATTAACTACCACTATTTGATGAGAGTTAAAGATTAAAGTTTATGACAAAATACTTCGTAGACATTTCCCATGACTCTTATTAGTACCTGAAATAACTGGTATAGCCTGGAGCAGACAGATGTTTCACAAAAATAAGTAAAAGTTACAAAATTTATGACAACTTGATTCTTCCTTACTTTAATTTACAAAAAAGAGATCTGTAATGAAAAAAATCTTTACATTAGCTTTGCAACATTTTTCAAGAAAATTACTTCTGGCATGGTTTGATTTTTCAGTCTAATATTATTATTTACACTATTCTTTCCTCTAACTAGATATTCTAGCATAGACTCTAGTATTGGAAGCAAACTCTTCCTTTAATATCCAGCTGATGCTTGTTTTAATAATTTCAAAACAGAGTTCATTATAACACCTGTCAAGCACAGTAACTCAGTACAACATGTGAATTTCAAAGGGCTCTCAGACATGCCAAGAGGTTTTAGCATTCCACGCTCACTTAAATACGAAAGATATGTGGATCAACAGCAAAAAGGGCTACACCCTCAAATTGATCATTATTTTCATTGTTAGGAGTTCTAAGTTACATTTATACCAGAACAATAGCAACGTTAATTTACAGCATTAAAGCACAGAGAAACAGATGAAACTAAAAATTCAGATGCTAAAGTTAGATTCCAGTTTTATAAATGGTATAAACAAATTGCTCAGCCTGCAAACCTGGGACATTATAATTAATGGACATAATAATTAATGTAATATGATATATATTTTTATATCACATTGGTATTACATCTAAGAACTGTGGTCTATTTAAGACATCAGATTTTATTAGGCCTATCTGGTAATGCAATGTCACCAATCCAAAAAGTCACAGCTCGAGAATGGGCCTATGCTATCAACTTCAAAAGACACAAGGAGACTCCCTACAAAACAGATATGAACAAAGTGTTTTCCATGAAAAACAGGCGCCAATAAGAGACATACATCATGTCAATCAGCAGCCACCGCATTCAGACCTCTTTTCAGCAACTGCACCTTTGCAGTAAAATATATGCAAGACACAGATATGCAGCAGCTGTATGAAGAGGGAGGAACAATTAAGGCTCATTTAAATTCTTGCCCATCTCACCGCAAAAGACAAATGCTGCATATTCTATCAGCAGCAACCTTCCTTGGTTAGTACAGCAACAGTGAGGTCTTTAATCAACTAAAATTGACAGCACAGGTCAAACCACTCACATGAGAGCACAGAACCACTCCACATGAAGCCTTCGTTAGTTGTAAGAAATCTTTCTATTGCATTTATCAACACGTTTTTCTTTTCAGTCACACAAACTGAAAGGTTTCCTAAGTTGACTGAGATTTGAAACAATTGTGGCAAAAAACTAAGAATAAAGATATTATATACCACAATTCCCTTTGTTTTAAATATACACTACCAATCACATCATTAGTTTCTGCTTTTTAGATGAAATGAAAAATGGACAGGGAGGAGAATAAAGTTTCAGCTGGGCTGAGAGGGAATGACAACAGAAACAAACTCAAGCCAGTTCCAAGAAGCTTACTGCTGAAAGTCACAGCTAGACAAAAAAAGTTAAAAGACTTGCCGAGGTCAGTTAAGCATATTTAACAATTCTGTAACATAGTATTTAGGTTCTAGGTGCTCTTCATATTTTGTGTCCTCAAAAAAGCTTCAACATAGTTGTGCTGACAAGCCCTAAACTGTGGTGAGAAGCACAGCAGAGGGCAGTCTCTGCAGCAATTAGTGAAAACCTGAAAAAAAACCCCAAAGCTGTTCCAAAAGAGCTCACAGAAACATCCAACACTACAGCTCTAAATCGTCTGACACCCACATCACCCTAAAACAGCACACAGATATATCAATCACCCTAGCATCCCACCACGGCTTAGCTTAATAGGCTACAACTATGCATACATTTGAATACTCACTGCTAATCAAATCTTTAGCACCAATGATTCCTGTGACAAACCCCATTTATTTTATATATAATATGAGTGGATAACATAGATGCCTACAAGCTGCAATTAAAATAAGACATAAGAGAATAAAAGGAGTTACCGTAATTTAGCAGTTTTTTAAATGTTTAGAAACCTTCAAGCATAACAAATGAAGAGTAAAGGAATTCCTAGAATTCCAGGGATTGTTAACAGATCTCGCAGGACAGCCAGAAGCATGATAACAAGACAGTAATTTCTTATCACCCATACACAACTAAGACTTCAGCTTTCATTGTCTTGAAAGTAAATATGCCTGTCTTCACTTAAAAACAGTGGTTATATTCCCTGTTATTTTAGTTCTCTAGTAAGATTCCTTCGACCCCCTTGAAACTGTGTCCTTGCTGGCTCAGGCTCTTGCATTCTGTTCTCATTTTAACCCCCATATTTTTTTAGCATGTTATTTTTAAGGTCAATGCTTGCCACCACTTCACTATGTAAGACATAGTATCAATGGCCAATGTTCTTGTGCACTAGTGTGGATTTGACACCATCACTTCAAAGAGATGACTGAACAAAAGCTAAATTAACTAATCCCAAATTAAACTGAAATTATAACGTTCTGCAATTTGCATCTCACCTGACATTTAAACTCCCACAAAATGGCAGTACTCCATAGCAAGTTCTTCTTAACTCATGTTTGCAATACTCTAAAGAAAGACTAACTTCTTCTTTACTCATTTTAATACTCCATTATCTGCTGAATTCAATTTAGAAACATCACCTAAAGAAAATGGAAATACAGTGATTCATCAAAACCTTTCATCCAAAAATGCCAAAATGTTAGCTATCTAATTCAACAGTCTTCAGAGATTTTACTGGGACCAAGACTACTAATTTTATGTGATTGAGCAATAGGCTTTGTAAGTTCAAAAAAGTAAAATCTTACAATATTATGTAACAAAGATACATGTGCTAGCTTCTTTCATGTGGCCATCCTCCTCAGGCTCTCTTTTCAACTCTATTTTGCAAGATTAACTGAATGAGTGTAAGGGATGATTTTTAAAGCTTTTTTTAAATTATCCCCAATGATATAACCTGATTAGCTGTGTCACCATGTTACTCATAATTATGTGGGGGTGAAGGGGATAAGGATCTTCAGACTTTTTTTTCTGACCACAAAAATAGGTTGAGACTTCTAAAAATTGACAGTCTGAAAAACAGGACATCAATCACGAAATGATACAATTGATCCCTCCACTTCACAGGACTCTCAGTCACATACCACAAACTCAGAACAACCACATTTCATTTGAGCTCTTTTCTAATTATTTATAGGAAAAAACTCAATGCACAAACTGTTTTAGCTATTCAGGTCTCTGATTTCACAAGATTTTCACTCCTAAACTCATCTGAGATGGTGGTGACTGTTTCACTGAGCAAATCCCTAAAAAACTGCTACATAAATTTAAAAATTTTCCTTCAGAAGTATTTTCTCTTCATGGGTAAGGTTTTCTTTGTCTAATTAGCATAATCTGGAGTTGATTTTTCTGGGGGGAACTGTAAGCAAGGTACACCAGCCACGGCAGTGTGTATCAACTTTTTTAGTCATTCCAGTATTACTACTATGATGAGATGCCCTGCTAGACATAAATGACAGAAGCCCTTGCTACTATGGAAGACAGAAACTCTCCTCAGCCAGGACAAGTGCAATGGATAACTACAGAAATGTATCCTCCAAAGAACCAATGGGTGACAGTTGAAGTTTGCAGAGGGTTATGCTTAACCAAATTTCATGTCAATGAAATCTGCTGGGATGCTTTTCAGTCCTGAGAAGACAAACAGCAAAGTCAAAACTCAAAATTTTGCAGGCTGAAAAAACTGTTGAGAATTTGCAGTACCATAGTTTCTTTACACTGTGTCAGTCACATTACTTAATATTTGCAAACATTTCAGTAGTTTTTTCAGGGAACTCACATAATTCATATGTTTGTGCATAACTAACTCTGCCAACTGCTAGAACAGAACAAAGCTGACTAGGCTTTCAAGTGTGCCCTACTTCTGCAGCCTTCCAAACGGAATCTGTAGTTCATGAATTTATGACAAGAACCAAAAAAGAGACTGTCAGTATGATTCCTTGGACTGTTGAGCTGTGCTAGTTTGCTGCTGCCTGCCGAAGACCTGCAGTCTCATTACTCTTGCTCTTGACTGCTCCCTTATGCTCCCCACTTTTGGGTTGTGCAGCCCCTGACAGTTTTGAAGCTTGTCAAATCTGTCACCAAGTCATTTTAATTCAACAAGATTACAGAATGTCACAAAATACTTTGGTTTGGTTGGTTTTGGTCAAACTGGCATGCCAGAACAGATCACAATAATCTGAAAGGTGACAGGATTGGCATAAGGGTCAGGAGTCTCAAATGTTTTGAGACCAGGGAGTTAAAAAAGTAAGTACAAAGACAAGTACAAACTCCTAGCCCTGGCAGCAGGGAGACAAGTCCAAACCGGACCGCATCTTATGGAACCATATTCTGTGAGTTCTCACCTCCTGCAAAAAATCTCATCCACACCTACTGATTCTTTTCATCCTTAACATCCCAAACAAAATCTACAAAAAAGAAACCAAAAAAACCCCCCACCAAACAAACAAATCCCCAAAAAAACATCACCACAAAAAAACCCCCATAAAATCCAAACCACAAAAGACCCCCACAAACAAACAAAAACCCCACAGAAAAGCAACCACACCTACAACCATTTGCATATCTTCCTGATGATGTAAACAGGGCAGTTAAAAGAGAAGTATTGGTTTCTCTTAAAAAGCCTATACAAACACTGTGGGTATAAAGCACCACAAAATTTGCACTTATTTTTGAGCATTTTTCCTCCCAAATGAAAAAGATAAATTAATCATCCTAGAGTTTAACACAGTGAGTTCAGTACCTGAATATCTCTGCACATTCATTACTTGAAGATACTCAACTAGTATTCTCCATTATCATTGATAATAGTATAATCCACAACTCAGAAGCAAGAGGGTTTTTTTCCCCCCTTTTTATAACAGACAGCAGTAACAGAGATAGATCTTAATTTCCTGCAGCAGAAGTCATTAAACAGATCACCTACTGATTAAACAGTACACCTACTGATCAAACACTGATACAAACCAAAGTACTACCTCAGGCATACAACAGAGTTCATATATGGATAATCATTTGGGAATGGACAAAAATTACAAATCACCTTTCCCAGTATTTATCACAATGGTCTTTTAAACTTGCAGGAGCAATGCCAAGCCTGACCAAAGAACTCATGCTGATTCCTGGGTCACACTGTAAGGGAAAACTGCTGTACAAACCTACACCATGCAGTAACTTAAAAACACAGGCCACATTGAAAATGCACAGAAAAATATTTTATGTGAAGTATTACCAAAATTTCACTATAGGATGTGAAAATCAAATGCTCTGTAAATAATCTACATTACTAGACTTCACAATAAAAATGCATGAGAAAACTTCACAAGGCTATAAAGACATAACATTAGAGACCTTCTGTACCTTATAAAAACAGTCTCTTTCTTTCCTATTAAATCTAAGTGGACTCTTGGGCCTAATGTCAGCAATCCATTACACAAATCAAAACAAAACCCTGACAGGAACAAAGTCACTTCTACTAAGTTAATTCAAGTACCTAACTGTGACTGCAGAGTTTTTTCACAGTTCAACTCTTTTCCTAAATCAAAGAAAGACCATTCAGTTTCTGAAACTTTGTTAAAGCATGTGTTCTTTATATTAAGAAAACATTAAAATTTGTGATAAATTCACAGGAATGTAAGACTCCTTTCTACATGAAGGCAGGCAAACTTTTTTAGTATGTAATGGTGCAATATCCCATCCAGAAAACTATGTCACCACTTGAGCTGTTGAACTAACACATTAAACAAGACTATGGAAGACAGGGAAAAACACTGGCAAGCTAAGTGATGTAAGTCCCTCCTCAGAACTCTCAAACCATGTTAAGGAATAAAAGTTCAACACTTAGGAAAGTAGAATTAGCAGAAACCTTTATTTGCCTAAGATCATGGAGTGAATCTTTTAGTATAATGAACTTCCAACATATGATTTGAACTTAAGTACTTTTTCTCAATTCTTATACTAATCAAACTGAAGATGACTGTTCAAACAGCAGTGTTACAAATCTTGTTTAAAATGCTTTCCTTCTTCAGAACATCTTTAAAGCCATTTTCCCCCACAGAACTCATGAGTTGAAAGCTGAATAATGAATTTTGGTTTTCATACAAAAAAAAAAAAAAATCTCAGTCATCTTCAATATTTTCTGCAGTGAAATGGATAGACAGTGAAATGGATGTTAACCTGTACTTTACACTTGTTTATAATAACATGTACACAATCACTTACGAAAAAAAACCCCAACAAACCAACCCCCCCGAAACCTAAACTAAACATACATTTTGCCACATTAGAGCATTCAAAAGTGTCTAACAACTAAAACTGGTTCCATAAACTCATATTATCTACTATGACCTGCTGTAGTAAAGAAAATGTTAACAGCAAGAGAAAATGGAAATCACAACCCAACAGCCAGTCTTACTAAATTTATATGCAAGTTCAAAATTGACTCATTTGTCCTCACTTTATCTTTCATGAATTTTTCCTTTGCCACCTGAAAAAAGTTTCTCAGAAAAGTAGAAGACAGGTAAGTTATTAGGACATCACTTTTAACTGAAGTGAGTGTGCACAAAAATTAAGTTAAATCAAAATAAAAAATGGATGCAAGATAAGGAAACTACTCTTAAGGAAAGATTTCCTCCTGGTGCTAATGTCACATCTCAGCAATTGAGATATTTTTAACAGGAAAATGGGAAGAGAGGTAAGAATGCTTTCAACTGATGAATGCAGGATATCTTTGCATTTCACCACTCAGTAAATTATATATATTATACAAAAGGACAATAAACATTAAGAATACATTCAAAAAAGTTATTGAGCAATACCTGGAAGAATCTACCACACACCCAACCCCTTAAACAAATACCTAAAGATTAAGTTTGTACAAGTTGTACACATACCAGTGATGCAAACACATATATATGCACTACACCAACATACCCGATGAATCTCTCTAAAGAAAACATCACAACATTTTATTACCCCAGTATTTGCAGCTTGGCCATCAGGCACTTCTGAATCAGAAAGTAAGAACTCAGTGTCCCAAAATAACCCCAAAGACATAAACTGTAAACTCTCTCATTTATAGCCACTTGAAGTAACAGTGTCTTTACCAAGCATTCCAGAACCACCAGAGCATAGACTCCTTTGGAACACACTTATTAGAACACCAATGCCATCCAACTGAACACAAACTATTATTAAATTCAAAATTCTAGAGCCAAATTTCCCTAATTAAGCTTATCTGAGAGTGTTAGCAACATATTTGGCAGTTCTTCTTTGGGTTAAAGAATACAGTCTTCAGTTATTCACTCTTTAACTGTTTTACTATACCAATGCTTTGAATAAAAAACCCCGTAATATTCTGGGCATAAGGTACGTATTTCTTTAACTCATGTTTATATAATTGTGAAAGTATCAACTTTTGAATGAAAGTATTACTTTGTAAACCCTTCAGCAAAATGACAATCCTTGATGCTGCCCTCATGCTGAGACCACACAGAGAGGCATCTTCCTCTAGAGGTGGAGACAAATCAGCAACCTAAGACCAGTGAGCGTACAAGACTGCACTTGGCAGTACAATACTGAAACATTCTGGAAAACAGTACTACAATTATGAAGTCAGCCTGAGAAAAACTGATTACTAAAACATGCCATAAATGATGGCATTCACCACTGATAAGTCAGGACAGCTTGAAATATTCTCAGCCTTGCCCTATTTCAAAACCAGGTGCCAAGGCTTCAATTGCTGCTCCAGACTGCTACCAGAAGCTGCATACAACATGAATGCTAAGGAGGACCCATCTTGTTTTTTTCCTGAGAAAAGTCAGAGGAAGGAATGAAAATGCAGAGGATGGAAATTGGGAGAAAAAAGGGGACAGTCTACAACTAAATTATTTAAGGAAAAGCCCATTATTGGAGAAACTAGAGTAATCATCCATTCTAGCAATAATCAAAAACAACAACAAAGATGAAGTATTCTATATTCCCTGCTTGTATAAAAAGCAGAATCCAGGGTCAAAGGGCAAGGCTAAGATGAGAGAACAGACACCAAGAACACTAACTGGATATGGGGCTCAGGGCCAATATCAGCATTTCTGTATGCTGCTTGGGAAGCTGCCACTGTCTTTACAAAGTTTTTCAGATCAAAAAGGTCAGCCAAATGGTAACAGTAAAGAGTGAAAGTTATGGTCCACTGGAAGAGATCAATTGTGTTTTCTCTCTATGACAGGGGAGTAGAAAGAAAGCAAGCATATTTTCTCTGATTCTGGTATATGAAATGTGATAAAAAGTAAACTGAAAGGGTTATGTATGTAGAAATTATAACCACTCAGTCTGGTGTATCTACCTTGTAAGGAACAGGAAAAAGCAGCAAAATTAGAAGACAAAACACCAAATATCACTGTGAAGCACCAGCACCTTAACAATAGAACACTCTTAGGCCTTCACTGCAGTCATCCTAAGAGACAGGCAGGTTTATCCTGACCCTAACCGTGGCATCTGATAGGCTGCAAGTACTCTAGTTGCTAAATGTATGTACATTTGTCACTATAAAGTTTGCAAATACTTGGTCCTTCTCTTGTCTAGCAATTTGAAGAGCTTTGATCAGCTGAAACAGAAGACTACAGTTTCTTAAGCATACTTTTTTCAAGACTTCACAGCAGTAAATTCTCACAATGCACTGGAGCAGCACAGCTGAAAAACTTCAAGGTGCAGCAATACACACCACCCCTCCCTCATCAAGTATGTACATCCATGTTTCACAGCAATCAAATTACATCCCAAATTTCCTTCTACCAGTTTTCCCACTTGAACTTAAGATATGATTCTGCAAGATGGAGACATCCTCTACCTTTTATCACAATGCACTTTACCACTTATTTTCACACTGGCTTTGGCATTACTAGAGCTCTCCAAGAGCTAGCTTATCAGAATAAAGTTGCAGAAAACAAACTGAAGAGAAAGATATCTACCATTCTTAGCAGCAAAAAGCTCTGAGATCAGGAGATCATCTGCATATAAAACAGTGGTCTCCATCACCAAAATTACTGCAATTTTTGACGAGTTACAGATTTTTCAAAGCTAAATTGTTTCAAACTCTTGTAGAGTAGACCATTTATATCCCCCGAAAGCCTCACAAAATCTGCCTACACACACACACACAAAAATCTATGTGTTCAAGTCTTTAAATGATACAAAAAGTAAAATCCAAAATCATTTCAAAACTGTGCTGTGTGATCAGCAACAAACAATTCTGAAACAGAAAAACACCTCATGGTAGCAGACAGAAATTGACAGTTTTACCCTGCACATCAGATAAAAATCAAGATGGCAGTGAACATCATCTGCTTTCTCCATTTCAGGAGAACTTTCTATACATAGATTTAGGACTAGGATTAGGATTTTTTGGGTCCTACACACAGATAGGATTTTCTGGGCCCTGGCAAAAACAAGAACTAGAGAATCTATTAGAATGCAATCCAGCAATGTCACTCAATACAAATAAGACTACTATTTAAGCAGTTTTCTTGATGTCTACCTAAATTGTTGCAGACTGCTTTTAAATACTTACTGTCAGTGGCATTTTCTTAAATGTACTAGGTCACATTAAGAAGAAAATACTAGATGCTTTCTTTTAAAAGAGAAAAACTGTCTCTATTAAGATAAATCAGTTAACATAATTTATAGAATACACGGAGCTTCAGATTTCTCTTATGTAAGGAAACAATGTGCAACTCTACCCAGAGTATGTTTTGCTCATCTTCTTTAAAGAACCAGTATGGTCTAACGACCAGTAATGTAAATTTGATAGACATGACATGATTTACACATGAAACAAAAGAAACACATAAACAGATGTACAAATAAGGAACAGCCTACAGAAGTTAAATCATGCATTTTTAATTAAAAGGCTATTTGACAAAAGTTTAGAGTAAAAAAGTGGCTTGCTTACAAAAGTCATTAAGATTTTATTAAGGACAGTGCATAAAATGAACCAAATAGTTGCATGAACTAGAAAAGACATGCAAATACAAGAATATAATTTTAGTTAAGATAAATAGTATTATGAGGGGAATGTTGCTGGCTCCCTTCATCCCCCATGTCAAGGGGAGGGATGTCAGGACCTCAGTACATTTTTTTCACCACAGAGCCAAGAAGATAATGAGAAAGACTGCCATGACCACAGGTCAATTAAGAACAGTCTTCTAGCACAATTTTCAAAGGACCACTCAGTATAATGCCTGAAACAAAAAAAAAATTTTAGATTTGCAATAGAAATATTTTATTAATATTCCCATTAAGCAATAAGAGACTGGGAAACTTTGCATAACAAAGCCTGCAGATACAAGTTTAGAGGACTAAAATCAACTGACATGGTGAAGTTCTCGGGTCCAGCACAAATGGCAGTGGCCTAAAATTAATAAACCATGATAAATTTAATTTCTGTCTCTGCTGTGCTAACTAGGCACTCCAAGTTCTTGACAACTTATTAGCTCAGGCACCTGCACTTTAATCACAAGTAAAGAGAACAGGGCTCTCAGAAAACAGACTGCTCCCTCCCTGGCATGCCAGTGTATCAGGCAGTATGGCTCTGCAGGGTCCTGGCCAGGTGACAGGTTTTGTCTGGGCACCAACCTTAAATTCCTTCCTTAGTCACTAGAATATGTGACTGTTGTTTCTACAGACACCAAAGAGTATAATTATGAAGCCACTGAATGTGGTCTTTCAGGCCACGTCTAGTAGACTGAAAATACTTTTAGCAAAGAATTTTAACTGAGATTTGAAATGCCATGTACAAGGCAAGTAAAATCAGTTTGGGAAATACTTTGTCATAGTAAGAAAGTGCCAGAAGTAACAGTAGATACACAGTTGTGTATTTTCCATTTGTCAGAAGTACAAAAGCAAATCTTTGTGGCTTAGAGTTCCTCATGAGAGGTTAGCAGAAATGTGAAGCAGTATTAGTTTTCTAAGAAGTCCAATAGGTTAGCCCAACCTCTAACTCAGCAGATACACTGTGAACAGCACCAGTCCCTTACTTGAAAGCAGCTCCTCTCATATTGTCCTAATGCTTCACAGACAGAAGTTTTTCACTAATTTTTTACTAATTTTTCTCCATTTTACTTTCTTTATCAGCACCCCTTCTGAGCACTTGTTACATGCACTGTGTGATACTAGGAAACAAAAGCAAGGTCGTAAGACTACCCTTTATAGTTTTGCACAGTGAGAACACAGGTTCTTACTCTAAGGAAGCATTTAATACTGAGAATTTTTCAGAGGTGGGTGAACCCAACAGACCAAAACCACCCAGATACTTTTTCTGAACAAGCCAGAAACACTATGGCGACTTTACCATTCTGTCTGGAACCACAGCATATAGAGCAATAGCCACTTTTTCAAATAACATCAGAAAAATACTGACCTCCTGAATAAGAGCTGCAACACTGTTCACATGGCAATTACTCAGAAGGGCAGGTACTGATCTCTTCTCTGGTCACCAGTGAAGAATCCAAGGGACTGGCACCAAGAACCTGCAGAACCCCTCTGTATCAGGGGAGATTTAGGTTGAATATTAGAAGATTCTGCAGGTTCTTCACCCCAAAGGTGGCTGGGCACTGGAACAGGCTACCCAGGGAAGCAGGCACAGCACCAGCCTGACAGAGTTCAAGAAGCATTTGGACAACACTCTCGACACATGGTGTGACTCTTGGGGAGTCCTGTGCAGGGCCAGGAGCTGCACTCGATGATCCCTGTGGGTCCCTTCCAAATCAGCATGTTCTATGATTCTATACTTGAAAAACCAACTAGCAATTCTGGTCACTGGGTTTAATCCTTCATGCTAAATCAACCAAGAGTGTAAGTGAGGCAAATCAGAACAGGTATATCTGATTTTCAGAGTCTTGATGAAATTTCTACACTTTATTGTTACTTTTTACTATCGGCTACTAAGGAAACAGAAACTAATTTGGGAATGTACATTACCTTTTATTCATTATTTCCGTTTTGTCACTTCGAATACTTACTATAACTCAGTTTTGGTTGGGTTATAAATCCATTAGAAAATTTCAAAACAATCAATGCAGTAGCCACTGATGATTATCAGTGGAAACTACAGACTAATTAGACAGGAAATCCAATATTTACAATAATGAATTCCATTTTTTCAAGTCAAGTCTGTTTTTGCTTCAAAGCTGCAGAAACTTACAACTTTTGAAACACAATCAATGATTCTATCCTTATGACATATATTTTTTACCAGAGACATTCTGTTAATAATATCCCACTTAATTCAAAGTATTTGAATGTAGTTGTAGTTCTTTGGTCCCCTGAGACTGCAAATCATCTCAGCAATGCAGGCAGAGAATTTTGTTCCAGCACTACCAAGGCTGCAATGTCTGCCATATCAAAATTTACTTTTGCAAAGCAGAAATAAAGCAAAATTAGAAGGCCTCAGTTATCCCATGGTTTGGTAAGTTTTAGGTATCCCACAGGTGGTCCATCATTTGCAGGCATTTTGAAACTTGAACCAAAAGCTTCACAAGCCTTTTTCCAATTGACCAACTAGCGGGAAGATACTTGTCTGAGATATATTTTCTACCTGAAGTCAGCTCACATTTTCTATTAAAAAACTCTTTAATTAGATTTATCAAAGAACTTCCAACAAAATTGGCATTCATAACCTTTTTGTTCTTGATGAATTCTAAATTTATGAAAAGAAATAGCATTATTTCCATATATTTATTTATCATTCACAGATTAAAAATATGCTGAGTTAGAGAAAAAAAAAATCCCGTTACAAATTAGGTACTTAAATCAGAATCTATTATTTGAGGTCAGTGAGATTTATGAATATCTTCATGCTCCACTAACTCAAATCACTCCAAGTATGCACCTATACTCTTTCAAGACCAGTTCTGGAATTCTGAATACAAACAAGGGATATTTATTAGAGAACATTAAGTTTTAGCAAGCTAAACCCATAAACATACTTTTAACACTTTCTTATTCATCTAAACTTTAGAGCACCAATTCACACAGCTCCCATGCATTCAGTCTAAGAGTAACAGGTGTTACACTTTTTACTGCTGTCTCTATCTGGCTTTTGGTTCTGTACACCCCGCGGTTCTGCATATTAAACTGATGCAATGCATTTCTGCATGGTTTACCTGCTAAACAAAAATGTTCAGAAATGTATCTCTATGAATATACTAAAATAACAACATATGAATCCATCATAACTGAACTGGTGTAATGGTCAGCAATAATATGCTACTTATGGATTTCTCAAAGTGGAAGTCACAAGTTTAACACGGAATTTGTTGTGAAGAGATTATAAAGGTCAATTATTATTTCTCCTTGTGGGTTGTTTTTTTTTTTAATAAAGAAAAAACCAAGGCTTCATATAAGGCTGAACTAAAAGAACAGCAAGCTTAAACTAAAGACGCTGATAGACAAGCTCTAGCAAATCTTGTTGTAGAAGATTAAGTTACTATCCTCAGCTGCAGACTGCTCCCATCAGAAGTCACTGATCCCAAAAGTAGAATTGTCGGGAGGGAACACGTGCTGCCACCTCAGCCACTTCATTGCTGAGACTGGCACCGCGGTTTGGTTCAGATAGCACACCGTGAACCATGACCGAGGAACAAGCACTCTTTAATTCTGCAAATGAACTAGAGCAGAGTTGAGCAGGAAAATGTAAAAAAACGACATCACAAAATTTAAGATTTCTAATCTAAGAGCTGTAGCTGCAATCTAAATTTCTTCTAAAGTAGAAGGAATCAGCTGTGCCAATCATCACAAGTTCATCCAAGAATAAAAAACACAACCTCACCAGAAAGTGCCAGAAGCACAATGTGAACTGTTAAACAATTTGCAATTAAGTTTAACAGGCACTGATTAATCATGTTAACTACTTTAAAGGCTGAATATTCAATTTCGAATTAGCTTTAAGAAATCAAGAACTAAAGATTTGTATGGAATTTTAGTTATCACAGGAAGTCACAACTATGTAAGTTTTGGGGAGCACTAACACACACAGTATCAAATGAACAGCATTAAATATCTTTCTAAGACTTTACAAGAGTATGCACTTAAGAGGGAACACAAACCAGCCTACATCGACTACCCAACCATTAAGGTATGCAGCTGCATTCATCAAATATTTGTATAGAAAAGGCTTCAAAAATATTGACATAAGGAGAAACTCTATGAAGTTCTCATCAATAGAGGTCAAAAACTGGCTTAGGGGATAAAGTATATATAAATTCAAGTGTAAAACTCAAGATGTTAAATTTTAAAAAAACATATATGCAAATATTTAATACTTTCCTACTACAGAAGGCTTAAAAAAAAGGTTGGTACCTAATAAGCAGACCTAACTTAATTTCTGCAGATCATCCCATCTCAACTTTAAGTGAGGTATTTAACTTCTAAGGCTGCTTTCTCAAACATTTTAGTAGAAAGGAGTCCACAGTTATGACATTATTATATTGTTGTGGTATTGTTTTGTTAATATTGTTGAGTTATTCCAGCTCTTCAGACCCACCCCCCCCTTTTTGAAACCAAACCAAGCTTCAAGAAAAGCAGCTCTTTACAATCATGTAGCCCAGTGCAGCACAGCACCTAGTCGAGATAACCTACCACATTTTTATAGGACAAATTTCAGTAAGTGCATCCCAAAGAAAGGCAGGAATTGACAAAGTAAATGTCACTTGTCTTTCCTCCCAAAAGAAAGAGAATTGATGTGATCCAACACACAGAACCTTTGCTTCCTTCGCAGTTTTGCCCATCTTCCCTATTCAGAGGGAATAGATGGAGAGACTCATGTTTGAAGGTCTGCAGGAGGAAAGCATGCAAAAAAATGAACAAGTGGCCAAAAAAGCACGGTCAGAAATATAAGTCCACACTAAATCAGGAAATATCTATGGAGAAGCAATGCATCATGACTCTTCAAAATTGATCCTAAGACTAATCCCTAACAGCAATAAGTGTACTAGTCTAAATAAAATAGACAAAAAAAAAATTAACCTAAAAATTACTTCATAAGCTATAAGCCAAAACCAACTCTTCACTGCTGCTTCAAAATATATTATTAGATGCTGAGTTCTCCTTTTTCAGTCAAGAAAAAACAGCTCTCCATTGCACTTCATTCTGACTTCTCCTTACTTCAAAATTAACAAAAGCCTAAAGAAATTAATAACCTAGAAAATAAGCAAAAATAACCAGACTTCAGCTGAATAGCTTTTTGCCTTATCTTAAAATCATCCTTAGTATTTTTTATTTTGGGGGGAAGTACAAGTGACATTTACTTTTTCAGTTCCCAGCTTTTCTTGGGATACACTTTCAGTCCTTACTATTTACACCTTGCCTGATGAGCTAATGCAGAAAGAAAAAATCTAAATAGGCCGAAAAGCAGAAAAGTGTCTACCTGACAGTAGAATTCTGAAATTGCTGCTCTCCTGTTTCCACTGAAGCCAAGTAACTTGCCTCAGAGTTCTAGCTAGCATTCATTATATCAACTTGAAGCAACACATCAGAAGTGGTTGATGACAATAGTCAAAATCTTGAGAGAAGATCACAACACACAGTTAATACTCTCTGAACACGAAAGAATTAAATTGATAATTCCATTGAAAGAGTCTACAAATCTAACAATCAAATGGATTTTTAGTGCTGTTTATACTCTTAGAAAAATAAATATGTGAAACAGGCTATTCCACTTGTCAAAAACAAAACAAATACCATGGGGCTTGCAAGTCATTTTAGTCAGTCAGCCCAAGAGGACCATGTTGAGCTGATCAGCTTTTACCTCACTTTACACTAAGTCACTCTGCTAATTCCTGCCTGTAAGTAATTAGGTTACTAATTTAGAACATATCTTGATTACTGAAACAAAATTAAATGGTAAGAGCTTGTTTTATGTTGGTTTTAACTCTTGGACCACAACAATCACCACCTTTAAATACACATACCTAGTTCCATTTTAAACAAATTCCCTTCTATCCTGCATTTGAGGACTTTCAATACCATTCAAACAAAATGTAAATGTCATTGCATAGTGTCACTAAGCTATTCCATCACCACTTGATCCTACAGGAACTGATTCTGCGAAAACACGTGATGTCCACTAATGCTACACTGTCCCAGTAAGAGAGGACTAAGTTTCTCTGCTGACATCACACAGCCTTTCAGACATTGGGAAGAAGAGATTTGTTCTCTGAAAACAATGATATACATTTTTAAGAAGAATAATCAACAAGATACAAACCTATGCAATCCAAACCCTCGCCTGTTTCAAATCTCACTGCTTAACCCACAGGCTTGAGCTTTGCTTTCAGAGACAAGAGAACACTTAGAAAATAAGACACAGCAGAGGAATCAGCAACATACTCTCTTAGCCAATACAAGACTTGCAATTTTCTACAATGCACAATGCAGTTATCTATAATACAGTTTTCTATAAAAGCAACTTTAATTATCTTTGCCAAGGTACACTGAATTAACCTGTAATTAATCTCTATTAAATTCCATTAACAGTAGCTGACAAGTAAATGGCAATTTGATAAAACAAGACAAACAAGGGCAATCACAAGCTCTCAACCACAACATTGCAGGAACACTGCATGATCTGATATTAAGGTGAGGCCTTAGCTTTATACACAAAGGCATCACATTCTAAAGAAAAAGTTGCCATGGCATCTGTAACACTAAAGAATTTAACTCAGTACCAGAAACACCATGCAGACAAACTTGCTTCCCTCTCTAGTCTTCTCTGCCACACTACAAACCATCTTCTAAATAACAGGAAACACGTTAACAAAGCATACTAACTCCACTGACCTTCACTGTAAAGATCACCCCAGTTAAGAAAACACCTGGGTTTACACTTGGATATTCAGGTGAGACCTGACCCTGCTGATCTCTCTGCCACCAAAACCAAGATCAAAATTTGGATCCAGAAAACCTCAAAAGTTAAGTCATTTTTCCCAGTAGTTTTACCATGACATCATGCCAGTTTTATTTTATCCACCTTCAGATAAACTCTTTAAAGTTTCATTCCTCTTTAATACAAGCTTCGTTAAACACAAGTCACTCCTATGACATCGCACAGCTAACAGCTCACATACTCTTCACAAAAACACACTATTAAAATGAGAAGTGACTCTTTCAGGCACTAGCACACATTGTCCTCCTCTGAGCTCACACATTTGTACTCTGAACTCCACTCAACACCACTGGTACCTAAATGAATACTTTTCCAGCCTCTCCTTTCTGACTTTAAAAATATACACTTATCCTTGGAAACAGACTTGGAATGCATACCAGCCACCTCCCAGCACCATCACTGGGTCAAAGAGCAGATGCTGAGGTCGCACTGGTACTTCCCACTCATGGAAGGTTTATGGTTTTACTGAATTCAGCTTTCTAGAGAGCTTGAAGAAACAACTGAACAACTTCACACAAGATGATTCACACCGACTATTCAGTTGATGCATGTACACAAGTTGATTTAGATGCTAACACACTATTACCACACTTGAGTGCTCCTAATACCTTTTATAAAGGACCACTTAACTCTCCTATCGCTTTTAATATATCCTTGCCAGAAATCATTCCTAGTTTTAAACTGCTTTTCCCCAAAAACACCTCCCATATTTGATAGTCTTCTGAATTATCTGTTTCGGGCAAACAACCAAGCATAAACTAAAATAGTTTCCCCAGAAGATGTGTCCTGATACAAGAATGAAAATTATGGTTAGGTTTCTATCTTCTATTTCTTAGAAAAGCTGTATTTTCCCAGAATTTTTATTTAACAACTAGTCTTTTTTTAGATCTCTGCAGGACATGAGGAGTTTACTGTCTATGCTGAAAAAGTATAGCAAATTCAGACACTGAAGATCATGAGCTGTATTGTCACATCTATCAATAGTCAAGCCTTTTCTCTAACCATGGAATTGAAATTTTAAAAATACAACACTAGAGGCAAAATCAAGTATTAAAAATGTTCAAACAAAACCTATTAGCTATTTTTTATTCATTATTTTTTCTTTAGAAAACAATTACAGCCAACCAGAACAGATACATGATGCAATAGACCAATCATTTAAGGAAACACAAGGCACTGACCAGACCTATTATGACAGATAATAATCACAGGTATGTTGAAACAATTACATTTCTATATCTAATTATTTGGCGTCTTAGAAGAAAGCACAATTAGATCTACAAGGGAACCTAAATGCCAGGCCACCTACTAGACTACACACCCCACAGATAAACAACCTACTCTAAAATGAAAAGGACATGTTACAGGTACTGTTCAAATACCTAATATACAACTTCAGTAGGAACTAGCTGAGTCAGATAAGAAGAAACAGAAAGATCAGAGATTTAAGTCTTCAAAATTTCGTGCCATGCTAGAGGAAAAAAAAACCACCCCCAAGAAAAATCTCTTTCCTTAACTCTTCCAATGCTTTGTCTGTAAGAAGGAAAGGAGACCTGAATCCATATAATTATTTTGTACTTGATCAAGCCAGTCCCTGGACTACGTACTCGCTCCCTTCCTAAGTGACTATTAATCCTCAAGAATCAAACCAAAACACCCACTGGTCTAGCAGTTAAGGCATTCCCTTTGGGAACTGGCAGCTCCCTAAGAGTAGAAGGATTTGAACCCAAATTTCAATATGCTGAGTAGGTACTCAAACCATTTCCACATCTTTAAAGCAATGCAACATTACATCCTCTTTCTGCTAAAAGAGAAGTGTGCAAGATCAGGTCTTTCAAAGGAATTGGGGCATTCCTTTTAGAAGTGTGCATTACTGATGGTATCTGTGCTTTCTAATTTAACTGATGCAAGCTTTGAGAGAGCATTTTTTTCTTCCCACACAGCTATGTGTTAGTGTGCAATTAAACACCTCAGCATTAAAAAACAGGTCTTTACCAACAGCTGATCACCTCCCGTTAAAAAAAGAACAAACCCCAAAAGCTTACTTTAACATAGCCTGAGATATAAACTTAACTAGTTGTAATTTCCTCTTTCTTCTGCTTCATACTTTAGCCTGAACTACACTTAAGACATTCTGTCTAGCTTGTCCAGCTGTATTGGAAGTGTAGGAAAGAGGATGTGTATATAAAATGCTCCTGTTGTCAGAACTCCTGTACTGAAGAAAGCTCCAAGGCAGATACACTAGGAAAGCAATTCTGCCAGCAGACCCTGATTTTAAACCACCACTTAAATTGTTTCCACCAAGTTTGCTATCACGGACATATTGTAAACCTTTGCAAATACATAAATGCCTCTCTTCGCCCATTAATAAAAGGAAAACAATAGAGCAGTATTTAATTAATATTTACAAAAAGTCTTGAGGTTTTCAAATGCATGACCAAGGCAGTAATTAGTCTTCCAAATACCGTAATGTCAAGCATTTCTGCAACAGTGCCTCAAAAAGTATTGCAAAAATGTCAGTTGCTAAACATTTAAAAATTTTAAACATGGCACATGAAAAATACAAATCCTGCTATCTAGGAAGTAGCACACTGTTTGAAATATTAGCATTCAGCATTCTAAAAGCCTAACATGGCAAAAGGAATGCACTTTAAAGTAAAAACTGGGAAACAAACAGTAGCTGAAACATACAGTTAAAACTGTTAGCATCTGATGTTAAGATCCAGTCTTTGAAGAGACGTAAGAGAATTTGCATCTATAAATACCATAGGTCTTTTAAAAGCCTGCAACTTTTAAGCATGGCAGGAGATTTTAATTAAAACAGCAAATGAAGTATTTGGAAAATGTAATCATTTTATTACGACATGTAATTATTTTATTATAAACAAGGGACAATAAATGGATGCACATGGACTTCAGACTACATTAAGTTTTCTGTGTCCATAACTCTTGGTATGAATCCCAACCTCTGCATTGCATTTTCAGTGGTTCTATATCACCTCCTGCTGTGGTACAGAAAGATGTCTGTCACCCCTCAAAGGTCATAAGTAACTCCTGCAGACTCCTAAGCCAGATAAATCCATGTACTGAAGAAATATTTTGATGCACATTTCTAAGTTGAGAACTTTGGAGAAGAAATTTACTAAAAACTAAGTAAAATTATAGTCTTTACCACCAGCTAATTCTATACAGAAAATAATCACCATGCACTGCAAGGCAATATGACCCACACTGGAAGAACGTACACTTTGAAAAAAAGTACTTTAAAAAGAGTTTGGTGATCATGGACTAACATTTAAACCTCTATTACTTTATTAAGAATAATGATAATTAAATGTAACATTCTACAACACTGCTTCAAAATGCTGTAATATTTTTGACGCCTTGCTAAAATAAAAGTGTCTATAATACTAGCCATTAGTTAAGCTTTTAATATGTAAAATACTGGATTATTTTTTAAACGCAGCATGTTGGAAAAGAGTTTACACGTGTATCATCCAGCCAAACTCTAAAGTGTTTGGCATTCAGATTTGTAGTAACAGCACTAATATGATCATAAGAAAAAAATACGTACTGTGAAAATTTGGAAAACAGATCAAAACCAAATGCCTGCAGACTCAGTTGTCTAAAGGCAATACAAAGATACCTTATTTTTCAAAAATTCATGAAAAACACCTCAATCCTCAAAAAGGACAGAGATATCCCTTTAAAGCACAGGAAACCTAACACAGAAGCAGTAAACACACAGAAGATCACCATCAGTCACTTGTTAGAAGTCTGACTGTAGTCAGTGATATATTATCACTTATCTAGAATGAAATTATTTTGCTCTATTAAGTGAGCTACGGACATAGTCTATGCCTAAATAACTCCAATAAAGGCTGTATTTTTAAAAGAAAACACCTTTACAGCACTATCTGATATTTACCCCTTTTAATATTCCTCACGAAGTTATTTTTCGTGGATCTGTCCCACGTGAGACATCTAAGAATATTATTATTTTAGACAGCCTTTTTCTAATATACATAAATACTCTTCAGTAAGGTCAAATACAAGTTGATTTTCTCACGCGGTCTGTCTCACCAAGCTCACAGTCACCGCGTTCTTTGTTGCCTGGCTGTAGTGTCTCTCTCCCCCACCACACAGCCTCGATCCCTCCGCTAGGAAAGCGGCAGCACCGCACGAGCATTACCACCACTACAGCTTTCGGAAAACGGAGCTGCTCCAACCGGGACGTGCGCTAGCTACTGCTGACCGTAAAATACACTGGAAGTCGCTCGTGTTCAACCTGCTTTAACTTAGCCCCGCAAAGCTTCCCAAACCAATACGAAATGAAAACTTCACAGAGGAGTCATCTCCAAACACAGAGCTGCCAGAGCATCAGAACTGCACGGGAGGGGGGGGGGGGCTAGAGTTTCCCCCTCCTTGTTTAAACACGTACACAACCCACCACAAGTACGCAGAGAGAGCACACAGCCGAGTGCGGGAGGTTTTGTTACAACTCCTGGGCCTAAGCTCCCGGGAGGCACCCCAAGACAGGGCGGGAGGGAAGCCGCAGGAGCCGCTCTCGGGAGGCCCCCGCGCTCCCGGCAGCGCCGCCGGCACCTGTAGCCGCCGCGGCCGGGGCCGCCCCGCCCGGCCGGGACCCACGGCCAGGGTACAGCCCGGGCTACCGCCAGCAGGGAGCGGGGACCGGCGCCGAGCCCCAAGAGCGGCGGAGGCCGGTTATGCCCCGCCGTCCTGCCCGGCCTCGGCCCGGCCAGACCCCCGGGCCTGCGCGGGCGCCGTGGCCGCGGGGGAGGCTCCGGCCAGCCGAGACTCGCGGCTCCGCGGCGGGACCTGTTGCTCGCACGCCGGGCACGGGCGCTCCGCTCACCGTCCGTCTCTTGCCGCCGCTGACACGCTCCGGCCCGGCCGCCGGCTGGAAGTCGGAGTCTCCCGCGTCCCGCGGCTTCCCCGCGCCCCGTCCACGGAGCCGCCCGGCCACAGCCGCCACAGCCCCCGCAGCGCTGCGCAGCCGCCGCCCAGCCCGGCCCGGTCCGGCCCCGCGCCCGCCCCAGCGCCTCCGCCCCGCCCCGCCGCGCAGGCGCGGGGCCGCCCCACGGCCGCCTCAGGCGGGTGGGGAGCGCGGCGCTGCCCCCGGAGGCCGCAGCGGCGGTCGGGGCAGCGGGGATGGGGCTGCCGTCAGGTGGAGTGGCCACGTGAGACGTGGCACTGCTTCTGTGTCTCCTCCCTCGCAGAGTCACGGAATCGAGTAGGTTGGAAAAGACCTCTGAGATCCTCGAGTCCAACCTATGACCGAACACCACCTTGTCAACTGGACCCTGGCACTGAGTGCCACGGCCGGTCTTTCTTTAAACACCGCCAGGGAAGGTGACTCCACCACCTCCCTGGGCAGCCCATTCCATTCCAGTCCATTCCCGCCGTCATCTCCCATCTCCCTACCTCGGCTTTCTCTGCGCCCCCGAGCGGGGCCACCACAGGAGCCTGTGCCCCGAGCGCAGCTGGCTCGCCCGCCTGGCCACTCGCTCCTTCCTCCTCGCCCACCTCCCGCTGCCGCCCCCGCCCGCTGCAGCTCTGCTGTGCCCTGGGCGCACCAGGCCGCTGCAGCCCCTTTCCCCTCCACCCTCCTCGGCATCCCCCCGTTCGCCTGCTGCTGCTGCCGCATCCTCAGCCCAAGCTGGAAAGCCCCAGCCAGGCTGGAGCCTGTGTGGGCAAAAAAGTATTTAATCTCATCGAGAGTCCGCTCTGCCTTTGGGAGGCTGAGGCACAGAAGACGCCCATAACACGCTGTCTGGGAGAATGAAGGAAACGGGAGATTACAAGTAGTTTTACCGGGTTGTTTGTATCCATGACTGTGTTTTTCAGGAACAGGGAAACATATTTTCAGCATGCTACAGTTCAGTTTGACTTTGAGCTGCAAACTGCACTCACATCCCTGGTTTTTCAGGCTAGCCTGCCTAGATCATTAATCAAAGCATTAGAAGAAACGTTCTGTGTAACCAGAATAGTGAAAAAAGGCTTTCTTAGATAACTAAGAAGTCCTAAAGAGATACGTGCTTTAGTCCATCTCTCCTTGCTTCAGTTTAACCATATATAAATCTGTGTCATTTAACTCTATCATCCTTCACAGTGAAATCCACACTTTATATCTATGATGGTACCCTATAGATCATGTTTTCTTTTGGATCTGTTCTAAACACTGTGACACAAAGATTAATTTTATAACTCCTAAAAAAACGTTCTTATGGTTTTTCTTGTTGTGTGAAAAGGCTTAAGACACTAAGGTATGTCCTGCCCAGTTACCTGCAGAGGAAAGTCAGAAAGCCTTTTACCTTTTCACATTGTGGCTCAAACTCCCCAGGGCAGCAATGCCTTGTAAGTGCATTTAACATCTAGTTCTGTTCTGACCAATAATGAGAGGTTTTGCATCAAGTGAACACAATTGGAGCACTGCAAGAAATACAGATGTCAGTGGACTGCAGAATTATTTACTTCGGAAATAAAAAAGAGAGGGAAGCCGTGACACTGGTAATTTGTGGCTGAGCAGCACCAAGCATGGTTCTTCTGACCTTTCACTCATGAAAGTTCACATGAACCCTTCTTTTACAAAGCACTTTGACAAAGGACCTAAAACCCAAAGGATGTTTTCAAAATGTGTTACTTGCCTAAAAGATAAGATTGCAAAAAGTAGGTAGGTTCATCAGTTATCTGTTTACTTTTTAACTCTTTTCTACATCCAGGGTTGGGATGGTCAAACAAAAAAAGCCACAAATTCTGCTTACAGTTTCCTTCAGCTGATAGCCTTGTTCTTCCTTTCCACAGAAAATCTCATTGCCTCCAATTTGCATGTTGCCCAGTAGCCAGTTTGTAAACCAGGGAATTTTCTTCAATATGTTGTCTAATTTGTCATCAAATAAAGGGGGATTTTCATCAGTTCTACAATTTCCATTTCCCTCCTTTACTGTCTTGTACCTGTAGCTGAAGTTTTATTTTTTTTGCCAGAAGGGGTTACCAGACCTGGCTAAGACTGAGCTTGGGATATCTCTTGGATATATCTCCTTAAAGATCTGTTTGTTTCTTTGGTAACCAATCTCCTCCCTCTGGCTTTCAGAAACCCTAATATTAGCCCGCACCCAGCTGGCAAATCCATTCAAATGGTACTTGAATGGGGCCGTGCTTGGCTAATTCTATCCAACAGATTAAAATGCTCTGTCAGGCCAAGAAGTTGTCATACCTGAAAACGATTCACAAAAGAGCACAGGATCTGCAGCATTGTTTGTAAAGACCCAGATAACCTTTCTGTTTTGAATCACTTCAATAGACAGCTCTTATGGTTCATTTTGCCTTGTGGGTGCTGGTCGGTGGTGTGCTGAGAACACAAACATTATTCTGAGAAAATAAACATTTTACCTTGAATTTAACAAAATCTTCAAATTAAAAAGAAAAGTTACAGAGAAAGAAGGTGAATGGGAGGATGAGGAATGACAATGGGATGATGATAGAGAAGATCGAAGCTTTTAATCTTCCTTTGTTTTGTCTTAGCTGATTAATCTTTCATATGAGTATCTACAAAGACAGCTTTTAAAGGAAATGAGAAAATTACTTACCAAAGTAGTATAAAGCTTTTTCTTCCATCTCTTGTTCAAAGTTTTCAGTTATTGTCTTTAAGTAGAAAGGAACTGAAGAGAAATACCCAAGTGATACCTTTTGTGAGCTTGGATCTTTGAACATTTTAATTTTAGACAACATTTTTTTCTATGTTTTTACTATCTGGGATTATGGAAACATTAAAGCATGCTTGCAGCTGCAGAGCCAGTGTATTTAGACAACTTTATTTGTTATAGAACTTTCCTTTTAAGATTGGTGCATTCATTCCACAGACAAATATTTTTTTAACAAAGAAAATGTTCATCTTTGATGAGTTGAATTTGAATTTGAATTAGTATCACTGTTTGCCAGCAGGGTGCAGATGTAATTGTGATAAATATAAATCTGGCTGATGGCAATCAATAGAAAAGAGAAAAAATAAATTCTGCCTCAAGCTGAGGAATCAGCCTAAGATAGAACAAAGTGTTTTCTTTGAAACCATTGCCCTCTGGAGGGGAAATGAAAAATCACCAAAGGATCAGGTAAAAATTCCTTTTAATGTCACTGTTTAACTAAATGTATGCTTTATGAATGGTTCTACAGACAGGTGCAAAAAAGCAATGCTGTCAGAAGAGCCACACTGGCCACAGTGCTTGTGTCAGTGGGTTGGAGAAGTAATCCCCATCTGTCTGCCCCATAACTCTCCTCCCCTTTATCTCTAAACTCTTTATCTCTAAATTCACCGAGCATCAATTCTGCAGCAGATGTACTTTCTCTTCTAACTCCATCTTGGATCCCTTCCAAACTGGTGTCATCCCTCTTTATTTGCCAAAATATTTTTTATGCAATCCCTAAAGCATTCTTGTCTGCCTGATGCCAGACTCTATATTCCATTCTCTTTCTTGACCTTTCTGCTGTTTGTTTGGTTAGTTCTTTTATTAGCTTGATTACCCTTTTCTTCTTGATCTTTTATTCTTGCACAGCTTTGAGAAATTGTGTTCTCTTCTTTTTATCTCTCTACTTTCATGTCTGACATCTATTGAAATAGACTTTTTTCCTCCTGTCTCTGAGTACTTCACAGGGATTTTTCCTTGGCCTTCAGATATTGATAGTTTTTATCTCGGATAATCACGTTTAAATGTCACCTGTAACTGAATATGAATGAAAGTGAGCTCCTGCCTGCTCAGACTTTGTCTATATATTCTCCCTGTGTTGCTGGGGAAATGACAGCATCTCTCAGTGAACTTTCCAGTCTGATTTTACAGCATTCTGGTATCTCCTGACTACAAATCTGATTATTGTTTTAACTCTAAGTAGACACATGCCTCAGCCATCTAAAAGAATGTAACAGCAGCACTAGTCCACATGGAGGGCTGGTTGCATTCACTATTAATGTTATGAAGAAGAGTGCAAAACACAAAAGTCCATAAGCCAAATTCTGCATTAAGCAAGACAAAAAAATTGAATTCTTGGTCTCCATAACCCAGCAACAGAAACCCTGAATTTTGAAATTAATACAGGAATCCAGTTTCATTTCAACATTTTTCATTGTTCAGGATAACAAATACCAAGGATTCAAATGCAGTTATGTTTTTCTCCATAGCATTTAGAACTTTTGTTTATTTTCTATTCGATAACCTCATTCTGCATTCACTTTCATCCGGGTAGCCAAAACATTTTCCCCTCTGGTTTCTAGTGTCCTCTGCCACTCCTTATAATCCTTCAGATAAAAAATTGTACAGCTCCAAGTAAGGTCATAGTATTTATGAGTAGGGTCATAAACCCAGCAGAAGTTCAGCTGCAGAAAAAGGTTAATCTCCAGAAGAGACGTCTTAAGTCTGGGAGTACTACTCATCTCTCAGTGTGGGATTTAAGCCCAGAAATAGGAATGGTTCCTGGAAGATGGGTGCCCCAAATGAAAGCTGGAAGTGAGGTTCTTAGTGTAACAGTTTGGGGCACTATTTTTAATCCAGAAAAAAATTAACAGGCAATAAAAATTATCCTTCTTCCACTGTTTTCCCCTACTAAGTTGTAAATAAGTGGTTATCTTATCTGTCTCTTTGTATCTGTTTGCTGATTGTTGTTTTTCCTCTATTGTGAAGAAATAACAACCTGCGAGATAGCTCAGGGATATGTGAGAAAATAGGGGAAGAACCAACAAAAAGAACCAACAAACGTTTCAAGAGTTGATACCACCTAAGGAAAATACTTAAATGGTAAATCCTATTGAAATAAGACATTTGTGGGTTTTAGATTCTTCCCAGGTACAACTGTCTTTCCTGAAAGGCAGCATAGCAGTGGTAATTATGTTAAGGACAAGACCTTCCTATCTGATCATGCTGCAGTATAAAGCTTGAGCTTTGCATATTTATCACCCCAAAATGTGACACTACTGTTCACATATTCTATAAACCTGAAAGTTGCAAAAATTGCCGTGGAATATACTGCATGAATACTGCTCTATTTTGCAATATTTCCTAAAAAGCTTAGTCAAAACCATTATGCTTGGTAGCTTTACTGCTTGCAGGATCTTCAATGACTGTCATTCTCCCAGCAGTAATTTTTCTTTCACGGGAGCTGATAGGATGTATTGGCTCGGTGAGCCAGCACTGCATACCAGTCTACTGAATCAGCTCAGTATAAGACTGTTTTGGTATGTAACCCAGCAAGCATCCATACTGAATTATTTTTCTTTGCTCCAGGCACAGCAATTAAGAGGTATTTTTTACTGCATTTGCAAGGCAGGCAATTCGTCCTTCTTCCCACTGTTGTAGTCCGGGAAACACAATACTCTGACGTTGTTTTTTCTTTGCAGCATTGCCTGAGCATTTTAGACGGGATTCCAGTAAATTGAAGCGGAATAGTAGCTCCATTTGCACCGGACAGCAGTCCTTTGCCACACCCTGCCTCTTCGAGGTCTGTCGGTGTGACAGTTTGAGTCAGCACAGGATATTCTCAGTGATCCTGGTTTCTGCAGTTAAAGGGCTACATCTACCTGTTCAGTCAGGAGAAACACAATGCTCAAGAGCAGTTATTCTGGTTTTGCATTGCCAAATTAATGACTTCAGAACAAATGTCATGAGCTCCGTGGTCACCTTTGTCCCATTTACCACAACAGAAAGTAAGTCTTTGTAGAAGTATTTCATTAATTCTTCAGCCCTGGCTTGTCAGCTTATCTTCAGTTATGACATACTTGTAATTGGGGGCAAATACATTTACTTAACAATTCGGCTCTCAGAATTCGAAAGAGTATATCTCATTAATGTCATTTCTCATGAGAACAGTCACTCTTTGCTTGGCATCTGATCCCTATATTTTGATGGATTTCAAATTTTCCTTAGGATAAGGTTATTTCTGATGGCCTTGGTGTTTGCATCCAGACAGGTTGTTTGAATGCAAATAAATGTATTATTGTAGGCAGTGTGCAGTGCTTCTCCAGACATAGTATTTAGCTTATGAGGGAGGTATTCCTAATTAAATCTTAAATTTATTGCATTCTGTTAGTTAGTATGTGCAGCATATCTTGGCATGAAATCACTCATAGCTCTTACCTCTGTGTTAACAAAATTATTGTTTCTGATTAATATAAACAGCTTTATATAAGAATATTCAAAATCTGTATAATGAATTTACCAGCATTGTACAATTCTCATCTTCTTCGCTTCTAATGTGTAAACTTAGTGTGAAGAGTGATGGTAAGCATCTGCACCCAGTCTGCATTGATGAGTATGAAAATACTGTTCCTGATCCGTATTATTGCGGCATTTTAAATTTGTTCTTGTAGCATAGAGCAGCACTTCATAAATTTTGTGTCATCCAAGTACTTACTTGAGCAGAAGTACCTCGAGCAGAAATTATGCTGTTAAACCGTTTTCTTTGGGATTGCCTCGTCAGTAAGTGCTGCTTTGCTCTATTGATAAACAGAATCTAAAATTATTTCTTTTTCCCCCATGGAAAATAATGTTGGCATTTCCAGTTATACTGATTGCTATTTCACTCTTCTTCACAGTATGGGTGCTATCTAGAATTTGAATTTGCCTCCCGTTTCTTACAGCATTCTGGACTGGAATCTGATTACACATGAGCTGCCCTCAAAGAGTATTAAGTTAATGTATATTCTCAAGCAACTTTAGATTGGCATTTGTAGATACTGTGAATTATGTATGTCCTCTGTGCTCATTTGGAGGAAAGCATAGTGAGTCTGCCATCTCCTGTGCTTTGCTGTGCTTGTGCAGAACTTATGCTTCAAAACTCCAGTACAATACTGCACATGCTGTGAGCTACACAGAGGTGTCCCAGTGCCAGGTAGCAAGGGTAGCAGCAATTCAGCGTGCTCAGATGCTAAATGATCCATAAGGCAGCAAGTATGTTCTGTCAAAAATTCTTCATAGTATTCACAATAGCATAGCAATGCTTGTAGCATCTAGATAATAATATGAGTAACAACAATACCAAATCCTGATATAATGGTTCTCATTAGTATGTTGGATTTTCAAGAGACGTCTGTCTCTCCTCAGCCTACCAATGAGAAGCTGAGGAAGAAAAGGAAGAATGATTTGCCCACATTTATAGAAGTTCAGTGGCAGAAATAGAACCTATGTTATGAGGATTATGTGCACACTATATGATATTTCTCTCTATCACTTGTCTCCCTGCAATGTTCTGAAAGTTGGTTGAATGAGAAGCATGAAAGTGTAAGCCACAGTCAGGCTAATTCAAATGTCTTTCTTTCCCTTCTGCTGCAATCTACAAGTCCTCTCCCTCAATATCAGTTTCAGTCACTAAACAAATGTAGATTCTACTGCAAAAGAACCAAAATTATTGGTGCTTGTGATAGCTGTGCATACAGAGTTAGTACAAACTAACACAGTCTGTACTTCAGGAATACTTAATTGTACTATAGTAGGAGGTTATGAATGGAATTGAAGTCTGCAGTGGTATTTTTCCTTCCATGTGTACATTTTTTCCTTTGTTCCAACTGCATCTGATATCCAGGATGCTTTGCTTTATTCTTTTATTTTCCTACTAGACACTTGCATCTGGGATATTACTTAAAGCAGTCTGCTTGACTTACTGCCACTCTTTTCTTCCTGAAAAGAAACACAGTAAGCATCAGAAAACAGCACAATAAAGCAGAAACTGAAAGGTAAAAAGAAGCACAAGGAATCAAAAGAGAGAATAGGATAGATAAGGTGAACATAGACCAAGAATCACAAAGGAATAAATATTGACCAGCAGGAATTGAGCTCCCTTTTGGGGAAGTTTACTAGAATTTATGCTTTGTATTCCAAGCTCTGGCCTTTTCTCAGTCTCTCCCCTGCTATTCTCCTTCAGTCACTCCTACAAGCTATCTCACCTACCTACTCAATGCAACAGAAATCATTGTTAGTCTTTGCAGAACATCTGAGAGGTGTGAAAAGCCTCTGCATGAGTGATATGAGTTGTCCTGATACTATCATACTTCTCAGCTGCCTGGGGGTATGTGAAGATCATTATTTATTCTTTACTGAAAGCTGATCAGCAGGTTGAGAAGATAACAGAGTCTGCAGCTCTAAGAAACCCAGGAAGAAGACACCCTGGCTCTACCTCTATGTGGCAAATTTGGGAATTGCAAGTGGAATGCAGACTGGGAGGTAACATGGTAAGAAATTTAAAGAAGAGACACAATTGCACAGAAGAGAAATATATCTATGGAGGAAGGTAAAATTTATAAAGAGAAAGAAGGTACAATTTATACAGAGGAGAGTTGAAGGATTGTGGGAAATGAGAAAAAATAGCTATCTAGAGCTAGAGAAAATGAACAGGAAAATTGATCAGAGGAAAAGCTGAAAAACTGTGAGCATCTTTGGAGAAGGATCAGTTAGACAAAGAAGCAAAGATGGTAACAGATAACAATTGGAATACAATACAGTGGCTATTTTTCCTTCCCTATAGAAAATACAGTGAAAAAGTATTACTGCAAAATTAGTATCTAAAGTTGTTTATATAGGACAGAAAATGGGGACAAAACTCTTGAGGAGAAGTGATTGAAATAAATAGGTAGGTCCCCTGAATGATACTGTGGTATGTGTGTAGCAGGAAAATATATTAAACACTTCTGTTCTGATTGCTTTACTACTTCTCATATTACAGCCTTTACAAAAAAAATCACAAGAAATACAGTATTGTAGCACCAAGTACTAGTAAAATATAATATAGGTGTTTGGCACAATATGTGTGTCACAGATTATTTTAAAATGCAGGAAATTAATTTGAAATGAGACTATAATTAATCTAATGCACAAATTTGTTATTTTTGATTAAATAATACATTACTTGTCTTCATTTCATGTGGAGCTGAAATAAGTTCTTGAGCATGTACTAACATATCTCCTCATAGCACATTGTTCTCTGCATTACCCCCATTTCTAAATGAATGGCTGTTAAGAGAGGAGTGAGTGAAAAAGAACATAACAATGGAAAATTAAAAATTATTCATGTACCAAAGTGTATGTAGAGAGAGAAGCAACAAGGTCTTCAGACAGATAGATGTGTGGATGAAAAGATGTGAGCACACAGAAAAATTAAGAAAACAGTTAAATGGGAACACATCACAGACTGAAGTACTTTTCCTCCAGGTCGTGCAATCACTTTTGGATGACCAGCTGGCAATTAGGACAATGAGCTGCACAAAGGCCACTGTCCAGCTCTAAGGAGGACCACACAGTAACAGCATGTGCCCAAAAATGAGGTTGATTGAACAAGAGTTCATTCAAACTTTCATGACTTAGCAAAATGGAGAAGTCTGTGAAGGACCATCACCAAAGCTTTTGTTCAAGAGACTGATTCATGCAAAATGTTGATGAGTTTAGATGTAAATTAAGGGCAACCAATAAGCTAAGTGGCTTCTGTTTCTGTCATTCCTTGGCAGGCATATATAACAGTGTTTAATCGCTGACAAGAAATGGAGAAATATAGACAAAGGGAATTGTGGACATTAATGAAGGCTTTCTTTAGGTGCCTACTTGTTCCAGATAGATATTCTGTAGAGATTTGTGCAGAAATGTAGGATGTCAGGGTGCTAATGCTAATCCTAACAGGACTTTGTGGAGAGTGCTTTGAAACAGGTCCACTTTCTGTTAGAAACATGAGTCTGGACCTCTTGCTTGAGGACGCTGCAGACGTGTTATCTGGAGATAAATTCAAGGTCAGACAAGGGGTTTTGGAAGGCCTTACATCACACTGGAAGAGGAGGTATGGACCAACATTATCTCTTTGAACGTAGGTCTACATCTTCCTCAACCTTTCCACCATCCTGTATTTTATCTATTTTGCAGTGGAGTTGCAATGCCTGCTGTCTGCCAAACAAGTCAAACGGCAAGGCCTTTCTAGAAGAAACCTGCCTCTGAACCCTGGAAGGTGAGATGTAATCACAGCAGGGATTGAGCACAGGGTATCTTCTAATAATATGGCCAAAAAAGTGCTGATCTATTGGCAATGAGGAAATAGGAAAATTTGTTCTAAAGAACTCACAACTCATGAGGTTTCAGCTTCTCTTATCTATTATTAAATTAGGAATAGTAATAGGGAAGTGAGTAAATATCAGAAAAACTGTCATACCTGAAGTCTGATTTTTCCCCACTATTTTGCTTCATTGTATATGACCTAAAACAAAGCAGAAAAAAAGGATTATGCTATTACCAACAAACTCAGGAATAAGCCTTATCCTAGTAATGTCATTATGTACCAGGATCAGTATGAAATTGGTGCTATTTTAATCTCTTCTCTGTCTGCGATAGAAATATATATTGGTAAATGATGTAGTAAGTCTTGTTTCCAGGTGCAGGCACACTCGAGATATTTGAACATTATGGACTGCACTTACATATGACACATCTGAACATGGCTCACATCTGAGCACATCACTTGATGCATGGACGTAGCTTGAGAAGTCATTGTGGTGAAGCCTTGTTCTTTGCTGTCATGCAGATGCTCATGTAAGAGACAGTTTTCATTTCCTTCTGCCATCTAACTTTTGCTTTCCTAGTTTTTGCAACACCACCGACAAAAAATCTGCTCCTTTTCTGCACAAGCCAGGGTGCATATGGCAGTGCAGGAGATACAGAAAAGATGGATTTCTGGTGCCAGGACATACTGCTGATTTTGGGAAGAAAGGAAAAATTGGGTCTGCCTCACACTATATGATTCCTTCACATACTGGGAGTCTAAACTGAAGCTATATGTATGCAGATCCTTCAGTGTTCAAAGAGACTACTGGCACTTCAGTCACTGAATATTCATGCACTTTTGCTTGACTGCCCATCTTTGTGAACCCAAAGGGTTATTGCTGAAATGGTCTCTCAGAATCCCTGAACATCTATCTGAGAAACCAAAGTCTGGAAACTGCAACCTGTATTCTACAATAAACTTGCAAATGTTTTGCAATACCATATTTTCTGAAAATATGCCACATTTTACTTTTCTAAGTGAGCAGCAGAAACTATACCTATTAGATTCATTTTCCAAACATGCATGCTTAGTTTTCATGTTTTCTGTGCTTTTGCTCTTCTGTTTTTGCTCCTACTTGGACTCTGAGATAAAATCTTTGGTCTCTGCCAATTCAGATTTTGACACCGGTCCCTACTAAAATCTTTCTGTCTTCTTCTTTCAAGTAGCTGAGGTAGGGATACCTGTAAGTCTCCCATGGGCAGAAAGATTTCTGTCTATACAGGAAGAGAACAGGGAGGATGTAATGATACAGAAGAAAATCTTGAGTACTATTATCATTAATTTCTCCTAATGTAAACATGATGGAAGAGACACTGTTCTGATAATTCACTATATTTGTAGCATTACTTTGATGTTAATGGGACTTGGTTATGAAACAGGATCCTGCTAAGTGCTGTACTAAAACAGACTGGAAAAATATCCCAGGTAAATTGTGTGTAAGACATGAAATCACAGAAAGAGAAAAATGAGAAAATACAAGATAAGAATAAATTGATAAGTATAATCACATGATTAAGCTGATAATGAAATTATATGATGTACCATTGGCAGAACTTAGTTTTGACAAGCATCAGAGAAAAAGTGTATCCTAAGAAGGAATTTGAGGGAGAACAGAACTTTAAATTTGTGAATGTCTAGTAGAATCTCTTCCAAAATGTGAGACACAGTATGTTACAAAGATCAAAGGCTACTTTTAAATTTTATTTTAGTGTAAATGAATGAGTGATGGAGCTATTTTCTTGGGTTGATTGGTTAGGGCAACTGCCTCTTTGAAGTAAATGAGGTCTGATAAATAAAGCAGGGATAAATCATAAAGTACCCTGAAAAAGGAGACTCATAGCTCATTAACATTCTATATGTATATCAACAATGCAAGATTGAATTAATCAAGGTAAGACCAAAGGATTTCATAATTATCACAAAGGGAGGTAGTGAAATCCTGTGAAAAACACTGTTGAGATACAGCATGTAAATAGAATTTATATATTTTAGACACTCTGGGAATGCAGAATGGTAGGAGTAGGCTGTTGCCAGAGTCCTGCAGGGCTTTGCCCAGTGCTGGGTGACAGGCAGGGAGGGTAGTTATACTGCCTGCAAGGGTAGGAGAATCTGCAAGTGCTGAGAGATTGCCCAGGAAAGGCTGGCTTTGATTTTGACTAGGTTGAACTGCCATTGGTGGCTAACAAACCTTAATGAGGTAGCACAGTACCATTTTTTTTCATCTACAACAATTCTAGCTGCTGCTACAGGAACGAGTAGGGCCTCACAAAGGAATATGAAAACATAAATCTTTGTCCTTCTCTAATCTGCAGCATTGCTGTTGCCGGGTTTCTGAACTATTGCCTTTAAAATGTGAGCAGAGTGAGTCTATAGGAGAAAGGAAATATATCCATATGTGTGTAGTAAACAAAGAACAATAATAGTGAGAATAAATGAATGAGGAATACCTGTCGAGCTGAGGGAGAAAAAGAAAAATTGTAATAATTCCAAGTGATTTTATCTTCAGCATGCTAAATGCTTTCATTTGAATGACTTTTTACCTGGACAAATTTGCTTTTGAAGATGGGAGTAGAGGTAAAAAGAACATACTCTCCTTGGCTAAGAAGTCTCTGAATGTCATACATAATGGGCATTTGACTTGAATTCGTGTTCTTAGAATAAAACTTGCTATTCGTTTTGCCTATCCATGAAATTAAAATAAATTTACAAGTCAAAGGTAATACAGTTAAAAAGGCCTATATATTAAAAAAACCCCCAACCAACCCACTGATGCTTATGAAAAGAAACAAACATAATCCTTCCTGATAGGCTTTATTATACTATGAAAGACCTCTCCCCACAAAACGCATCGTAAGTGCAAAAGGGAACTTCATAAGGCTTTCTAACAAGTCTCAGCTTCTCTTTTACTATTTATTTAAGGAAAAAGGGCCTGTGAATCTATAAACACTATTTTGCACATGCTATTCTATACTTCAGTATATTCTTTTTGTTTATAAGAAATCTTATATATTTTTGGCCCTGTTAAGACAATGTATTTTTTATTTATGTACGTTTTATTTATGTATTTTTTTACATGAGTATAGTGACATACTTTGCAAAAAACCCAGTCTTCTCAGTGCTAGATGGTGACTTCTATCTTTGCACCTTTTGGATCACATGTGTTTTTGTCAGACATCAAGAAGAGGACAGGACTAAAGCAATGTTCTGAAGTATAAATTCTCCAGCTACTGATCAAGTTGACTTTAACACAAAAGCTGAAGAACAAGTAATATAATTAATTCACTCAATGAGGGGAAGAAATCAAAGCTAATAATTAATTATTATTAATAAATCTTTATTAAACATCTAATTTCTTTTAACCTAAGTGATGTAATGCCAAGGAGAATAGAAATATCCTGCCAATAGTCTTTTTAAAAACTAGATGTGGTAGACTTCTGCTTCCCATTCATACCTTGTTTCACTTAGGTCCATCCATTTCTTACACAGAGAATATGAAGGAAAGAGAGGACACAAGTGCCCTAGTCCTTCCTGTAGTGTCCACTGGATTTCTCCCACAGCTGGCAGCATCATCAGGCAGGGTCTTGATGATACTCACCATATTGAGTTTGTTTGAGTCATAGTATGAAGAAAAGTGGTGCTTGAGTGCGCGTACACAAGGCAGCAAGTTTTGTCGAGCAAGGTGGTTTGGAAGAGCTCAACCCAGTCACTGCTGGCACCATAACACATCACACAGTTGTGTGTTCACCAGGCCTGGCAGCAATACTGTTTCTTGGCTGCATCAGGGCAGAGAGGTAACAGGTAGCTTGGGTTCACCTGTAACATGAGGACATTAGAGCATGATAACATCAGAGATTTTTACATAGGTATTGTCCATGCAGTGCAGCTTGCCAGAGAAGACTTGGTCTGCTCCCTGAGGGATAAGGAGCTGGAAGCCAAGATACCTCAGCAGAGGCATTGCTTTGAACAGTCAAGGCACAGCCCTGCAGTCCTGCAGAATCCAAAGTGAATGGTGGTAACAGGGTCTGCTGGCAGCACGGAGAAGACAAGCTGCAGAACCAGATCTAGGGTCTATCTTGAGACTCCCAGGAGTCCAGTCAGGAGTAGCAGGAGACAAGACTGTAATGTATTTCCAAGGAAGTCCAAACAGGAGTCAGGGCTGGCAACAGATGCAGTTATAGCCTCTCTCCAACAAGAGAGAAGCTGGAGCCCAAGCTAGGGCTGAAGTAACTCCCAGCCCCGTGACAAAGAGAGTGAGGTGGAGATCCCAGGTGAGGCTGGTAAGAGCATTTAAGACCTATTGGGGCACTCTGGGCCCTGGTCCAAGTGTTAATAAGCCAATTTAAAATTAAGCTTGTATTCATGTGTCTTGCTCTTGGTATGCCGCACACACACAAACACAGACAGCACCAATGGCCTCATCCTTTTCCCCTTCCCTGGCTGATCAGGATGGTGATCCATTAGTGGAAAATGTAAAGACATGTTTGGTGTGTATTCCATCAGCAGCTGAGCTTAGACAGTCTGTCCAGTCTGGCCTCTGGATATATTAGCCCCTGAGACTCCAACCCCACTCCTGTCACATAAACACATATACTTTATAATTTCTGCAGGAGCTGGCTTTGGACACACAGTGCACTTGACCAGCCTGTTTTATCCTTTTATCCCTCTGTTTTCCTACACCTGTTTCTCCTCAAGTCCCCTACATCCATTTCTTTCACCACGTTTTGTTCCTTTACTATCCCACAAACTTCGTACAATCCTAAAACACCTTTCCCCTTCATCCCATGCAGAATGCATCATGCAGTCCCAGGCAGAAACCTCCTGTGGTCGGAAAGGTGCTTGTAGAGCCCTCCCAGCACCTCATGTTGATGGATCTTTTACCTGGGAGGGGCTGAGACACTTCTGCAACAGCCCAGGTAGGGGCTCAGCCAGGGTGTCCCTGTAAGTCCTTATCTTGGGTTCCTGCCTGCCCTGTACCTGTGTCCTTCTCTGTGTCTGCTGGTGATAGGCCTGGGAGAAGCTTGGGCTGGGTATTATTTGGGTTTGCCCACTCACCATCCTTTTTGTGATCATTAGTGTGTCTGCTTTTTATCCCACCCCTTAAAAAAAGACTGTTTTCTAGGCTTTTTAAAGTTTGTTTTAGTTGGGGTTGTGTGTGTGTTTGTTTGTTTTTCATTTTGTTGTTTATTTTTTCTTTGTTTTTGTGTGGGGGGTTTTTGTTTTGGTTTTGGTTTTTGGTTTTTGTTTTAATCTAACCCTAGTCACCACCTCTTAGAAAAAAATCCAGTTAATGGAGAAAACTGCAGCATGACTCCTTAGCAATGCAGACTGCCAAGAGCACATTAAATCCTATCTTCTGCTCTGTTTTTTGGCTTTTCATAGCACATTGGGCAAATGGACTGCATTTGGCCATTAGGGAGTAAATTACAGAAAGTCAGTCATGAATGTACAGTGCCAGCTATCTTTTAGTTAGATGGGCTCAAATACCATTGCATCTGCATGTGTGCCTCTCCCCTCCTAAGACTGGAAGTAAATAACTCTCAGGCCATTTTTATTTTCATTATTCAATATCTTTAATGATGAATAGCTACCTAGCTCTGACACAAAAGTCCTGGCAGTCAGCACAGTACACCACAACCAACCTGCTGTCATCAGCATTGGCTCCAGTTCACTTGCCTACACAATTCCCCAAGCTCACCCTCTTGAGTACAGCCCATGCCCCAAGCCACAAAGCTCTGCAGAGCCACATCCCAAGAGACTGATCACCAGCCTTGACCACAAACAAGCCTGTTCCAGCAGCTTCATCCAAATACAAGAAAGCTATAGGAAAATATTAAGCCAAATTCTTTTCTCTGCAGCATCTCCATGAATACGTGAGGATGGTCTTAGGCATCTGTCAGTTCTCCAAAGCAGTGCAACAGCATCCTGAAACGAGCATAGCTGAAGAGGATGTCAGCAGCAGCAAGAAACCACAAGAAAAGATCAGGCATAATAAGGTAAAGTATCAATATTACAGCATAGCTGTCCAAGCCACCAAAGCAGGTCTTTCCACAAAACATAGAACAGATCCTCAGTGGAGGTAATCAGTGCAGTCTCTATTATCAGATTGAACCGAAGGCAACTAAATTCCAAGATACCCATTTACCAGGACCAAGAACTACAGAGAGATTGCTCAAAATTGAGTGGAAATGAGTTAAAACAGCTAAGCAAATTTAACACAGATGAAAATAAAGTTACTCATATAAGGAGATTATTGTCTTAAACTGTAATTATAATTACTGTTCCTAGGTTGAATACTAACAACAAAGCATGAGAATTTAAGGTTATCTCTTCTAAGAAAATAAGAATATTACCAATAAACCATGAGGTTTTTAAGATCCATAGAACATATCAGTCAGAAGTACTGAAGAACAAAAGTTATTAGAAAATAGAGAACAAACAGAAGTCATCATGATGTGGTTAGCATGCAATAGTGGTGCTTTTTAATATGTATGCAGTTCTGATCTCCTTGTTTCTAATAATAAACCTGAAGAGGGAAAAAAGAGAAGCAACAGGGATCGGTGATATGGTGTAGGGATGACAGTGACAGTGCTGCATTGGTGGTTGGATTTGATAATTTTGAAGGTCCTTTCCAACCTTGATGGTTCCATGAATCTGTGAGAGAGATCATCCAATTTACAGACCCTTGGATATGGAGTGTGACCACAAAGGGCAGACTACATAGATTAGGACATTTAATTCAGAAGATAGCCATCTACAAAATTATGGGTGGCAAAGTGAGAGAGACTTTTCATTGTCTGTTCCAACCAACAAAACTAAGAGGCATCAAACAGAAGTAGGAGATGGCAGATTCAGAATAAAACAGGAAATGCTATTTCACACTGTGAAAATGTGGGACTTTTTGCCACAAACACGGGGTGGGGGTAGTATTTGGAAGCTGGATAATTATCTCCTTGCCATGCATTTATACTTCCCTGGAGGTGTGAAGTATTGGCCGTTTTTTTGCACAGGGCCAATTTGAAAAAAAAAGGAAAAAAAATATCTAAAAGTGCACAGGCCACACAGTGCAAGGATGACTGTTGTTACGTTGTTTCCTTCTCAGCAGTTTCTTAAGTAGTCCCAGACAAGCTATTCCTGCTAGTACCAGACATTGCCAGTGTGGGGAGGTGTGTTTGAAAATGTCCATGTTGGCTTCTTGGCCCGCTGTCTGGTCTGCACATGGTCAGAAAATTGGGTCCCCCTTAGCAGTCCAACCAGCACAACATTTCAAAGTGACTGAGTCACTGGTTACTTTGCCATAACAGACAGACTTAGATAGGAAAGGCTCTTTCTGACACAAAATAATGAATTATATTGTCTTGGGCCACAGTAAAATCTGCATGAGGAGAATGCCAGGTATTGACAAATACAACCACTTCGCATGTTTCCTTGTCAGTCCAGTGGGGCAATTTTTTGTGTACTACTATATATGTGTGTATATATCTTTATATATATATTTTCATTTTATCTTACACTTTTCTTGAAGTAATGTTATTTTTCAATCCCTGCTTATTAAGATCTGATAAAGGCTGATACCTTTGTTCTTCTGTGGTATGCTCAGATAATCTGCAGAGTCAGTAGGGTACAATAAGGTTTCAGTTTTGCTTGTGAATTAACTCTGCAAAAATTACATGGTTGCTTGCATTTTTAAACACAAATTGGATCCATAGAAATGCAGAAGTCCTGCATGGGGACAGAGCATGCTGGGTATTGCTGTATGGTGCTGGGATGGAGCAAGTCATCTGAGCCAGATCAGTTTAAAACTAGAGAGCTACTGAGCCTCTGTGCATCACCTTTTGAAGGCTTCGTATTCCAAGAACTTTATCAGCTTGTGTGCAATATAGCACAAATGCACAGAGCAAGTCTTGACTGAATGCTGAATATGAGTCACTGAGCCCTTCCAGAAAACCTGCAGCTAGCAGCAGCTCATGAGGTTGTAACATTTGCAAAATGTGCAGGCTTTTCCTCCCCACAAATTACCCAAGATTTGCCTGCACTTCAATGCTCACTTTAAATCCATCATGACAACTCTCATCTCTGAGAGGATGCTAGGATAGATTTACCAGAAAACAACAGTCAAGTTTAAAAGAAAACAACCAACCAACCAACCAACCAAAAAAAAAAAAAAAACAAAAAAACCCCCCAAAACCAACCAACCAACCAAACAAAAAAACCCCAAAAAAACTACAGAAGAAACACCAGTGTGACTTTTTTCACTTGGAGTAAATATGGAAATCCAGCTGCTGACAGTATCATGCTGAAAATGCTATGCTTTGTCTCTTGACACCAGCTGGCACTAGGAAGGTGAAGGGTTAGAGTTATTAGAGATCATGTTCTTCATCATGAGGATAAGGCATTTAATTGCAACTTATGGACCAAATACTGCTATGGGAAGCTATACCTTGTTCTACATTGCTGCTTTAATGACCACCAGCTTCTACAGCTGTTCTGCCCATGCAAACCCTTTGCCATCAATAGTTGTGAATTTGATTGTCCTCCTCTCCTAGAGGAGTCTCTGCTTTTTTTGAGTACATGCAGAAATGCTCTTCCGTGTTTAAACTGTAGTCCTTAGGTTTCATTTTTTACATGGGAGTAACACCAGCTGGCTTCAGAATCAAGAAGGAGACTACTGTAGATACATTCAAGTGAAGAGTTTCTTACCTGGACTTTTGGGAAATGTATAAAATACCCTCATAAAAGAAATATTAGGTTGGGAATATATTCCTGAAATCTATTTGGGATAAAAGTCTATCAGAAATGTTTGGAAAGTGCCAGCAAAAATGACAGACAATTTTCATGATTTTTTCCCCCGATATTAAAAACTAGCTTCAATTTGCCAGCTAAGGCAAAATAAAGTTTTTGGCAAATTTTGTGCTTGAGCATTTCAACACCTACTCTCTTATTTCTTATTCTTAGTTTCCTGTCAGGTAAGAGTATAAGGATCATTAATTGTCAGCCCATTTTTGCTTGATAACGTGGCCTGATTTGGGCTCTGACTCCTCCTTTGACATTTTCACTTGCCTACATCTATTTCCTCAGAGTAAATATGGAGTTCTGAATCCAAATGTATCAAATGCATGTACTCAAGGAGTAGACTCTGCCTTTAAAACAAATATTGAATTTGATTGCTATTGAGTCTTTGTTATTGGTGTCCTTTATAAACTTCTGATTTTCATTACATATGCTGCCTATAATAACAACCCTTAACTATATTATAATAATCCTTTGGCTTATAACAGGCAGTGTTCTGCATTATTTCTCAGAGATGAGTTAACCCGCCTTTCTCTTCCTTCTGTGGTTTAAAATATTCTACAGTACAGTAAAAACAGGCATCCATGAATTTAATTTGGTACCACCCTGCTGCTACATAGAGAGATCACAAATGCGGATACCTAGTCCAGAACAAAAATATATGATCAGCAAGTTGTGTTACTGTTTCTCTGAACAATCAATCCCTGGACTGCCTCCAAACACAGTGGATGCCTACCTGCCTTCAGCCTTTGCAATAGCCCATGCAGGGAGTTTCACAGCAAACAGAGTTCGGTTTTAAAACCAGCCTGAGGGATCCCCTCGGCAGTTATCATAGAACTACAGCTCTGGTCCACCGTGGCAGTCAGGATTTAAAACAAATTTTCTGTGTTCTCACTGACTGAGTCTTCAGATAAAGATAGATAAATGCTCTGGCTTCACAAAAGGAGTTGGTGGGATAGCATTTTATCCATCAAGTCCAAGAAACAAGGTGTTGTAGGGCACTGCTATGGTCTTAATCCCAGATGAAATGTGAAGCTACCAAAATACACAATCTGGTGGGAGCTGAAAAGTCTTTAAATCATGTGGGGAAAAAAAAGAAAAAAAACCATTTATCAAATTCCAGATAGTACAGCACAAGAGCCATTTGCAAATGCTATGCAATTTAGATGGGGAAAAAAAGTATTCTCCAGCTTTGATTAGTCTAATTGTAACCCCACCCAATCTCCAAGTGCTGCTTCTGTTTTGCCCCTTGGGAGGTGTGAGAGAGAGCTCACTCTGTAGCTTCAGTTCACTCATGACACTGTACATGAGGGAAGGCCCTAGATTGGACATACTATTTCTCTTCCCCCACCCCAAATACCCTCTTAAATCACTACTTTTTTGTTTCAAACAACAAGGCTGAACAGGTGAAATTTTAAATAATGATTGAGGATTTTTTTTATTCATTTAAGTTTCAGTATCATTACAGAAAATGTTATGGTACAGAGTTGTTTAACATTAGTTTTATTTCTTTGCTCATTTAATTTCCACACGAATGCTGGTAACACTAATATCTGTACAAGATCAGTCTTTGATTTTTTTTAGTTTTTAGTTCTGTACATTTTTAAATGTATTGGTTAAAAAGGCTGTCAGCACTTAAGGAAGCAATTTTTTTGTTTGTTGAAATAAAAGGTATCCAGTTACTGCCCAAGAGTACTGAGCTGGGTGGCTGCCGGGACAAGAGACATCCCTGAATGCGCGGCGAGGTGAGAAAACCTCGGGGCTTCATTGGGTTCCCAGTGCAGCCACTCCGCTTTTGGCACTGTGCACATCAACACGAGATACAAGATAAAGAACAAGCAGAAGCTCTCTGTGAAGCGGTTATGAAGCATACTAATAAGGGAAATCCAAGTGTTGTCTACGCTAGTATAAATAAGCAGACAGCCTTGTTTTAAGAGCGTAAGTAGTTGTATCTTAAAGATGAGAAAAAACACAAGTTCTGCAGGCACCTACTGCTGTCTACTAAAAGCTACCGCTATTAGAACTAGCATTGAACACACAAAGCAATTGCAAGAAAAGGAAAAAGTTGCTTTGATATAATCAGAATAAATTTCTTTGTTAAGATTTGTTTTAAAGGTTTTTTTTTTAAAAGGTATTTATTTAAATTCCATTTGAAATATATTTCAAGATGTTGACTATACTGATCAACTTTTATCCAAATCGGAAAAACTAGCTGTGCCGTTGCATATTACAGGATACAGTCAATGATATGTGGACATGCATCAAAGCTTCGCTCTTGCTGGTGACATCATAGCCTTCCAATGACCATGACATCCACCACCTCCCCCTTGTGAAGCTCCACATACTGCTCTGTCTTTGGAGGTAGCATCAACAGTCCATTGGCACTGCGCATACTCATCAGACGACTGCTCATCTGATTACCTAAGGAGAGAGGCAGAACAATTTCAGTTGAGTCTTCAGTTAGTTCCAAATGCTGCAACATGGTCCAACAAACATAAGCTGTTATGATGAAAATGTTTATGTGGCTAACTTACTCATGGTGCTGGTATCTTGCTGTTCCAAGGTGGATGGAAACAGAGGACTCTGTGGAGATTTAGTCAGCCTCTCACTGCACTGGATCTCAAAACTGTCACTCTCTTTGCTGATTGCGTTCCTATCCAGCCTTCCACATTATCTGTACCATCTATCTTGTCCTAGTAAATTGCTAATCCTATCAAAATTACTCTATTTTTCAATTTGTACACCTCTTCCAGTTGTACAGACACTAAAATCAGCAATCTAGAATGCTTTTAATATCCTGTTCTAGAAAAAATTTGATTAACTTTATTCTCTCTGAATAGAATAATTTACGTTGGGAAAAACCTCCAAGATCATTAAGTCCAACCTTTGACAGAACACCACCATTTCAAATAACCATAGCACTAAGTGCCATGTCCAGTTGTTTCTTGAACTCATCCAGGGATGGTGACCTCCACCACTTCCCTTGGCAGTTTGTTCCAATGTTCAACAGCCCTTTCAAGAGGAAATTCTCCAGACCTCCAACCCAAGCCTCACTGGTGCAGCTTGAGGGCATTTTCTCTTGTCACTTGTTGCCTGGGAGAAGAGACCAACCCCCACTTGGCTACAACTTCCTTTCAGGTGCTTGTAGAGAGTATTTAAGATCTCCCGTGATTCTACTTTTCTCCAGGCTAAATACCTCCAGCTCTCTCAGCCACTCCTCATAGAACTTGCTCTCCAAACCCTTCACCAGGTTCAGTGCCCTCCTCTGTAAATTCTCCAGCACCTCAATGACTTTCTTGTGCCGAGGGGCCTAGAACTGAACTAATATTTTCCCTGTGGAGACCCATATGTAGTGCTTTTTGTTGAACTATTTGGATATACCAAAAAGACAATTAGTTGTTTAAGGACCTAAATATCTTGCAAAAGTGTCACAGTCAGCTTTCTAGCAGTACATAGCTAGACCTAGTATTTAATGCTTCAAATCTAGTATTTACCTCAACTGCAGCTGAGTATCCAGAAGTATTCCTAGGTGGCAAACATGACTAATAAATCCTTCATCTGCTTTAAGAGAACATCTAGAGCCTCTGCTATCTTTCCTACTTTTCCAGCTAAATTCACGTTTCTTTTATTTGTATTGCTCCTACCTCTGCCCCAATGCCTGTTTGTTGAGTACATGCACAACAACACAAGAAGCAAATGTGCCTGACTGCAAGTAAGCTTAGTGGATGTTTATGAAATGGAATGTGTGCACATATGCAAGCATACAGGTGTAGTGTGTGTGTGTATTAAGGCAGGTTATTCAAATAAAGGATGTTATTCAATAAAGATGAATTTCATCCTAACATATGTGTATGCATGTGCACAAGTGTGTCAGCAAATCAGTCTGCATCAAGAAGGTTCTATGAAAAAAACATGTGTACACTCTTGGTCGTTCCCAGACACATCTTTAGGAAGGCAAGGCTGTGTGTGAATGTCTGTCAGTCTGTGTGAGTGGCACTAACCTGTACTCTGTGCCCAAGGTAGTGGTTCTTGGTGATGCCAAGTCAGGATGCACCGATGATATTCTGGGCGGGGGTCCAATTTTACATCACATGATAACTGTAGGATTAAAAAAGAAAGGATGAACGTGTCATGCATTCACATTGCACTGTCTAAGACAAGAGAATAATCTGCTCAACTGTTTTTCCTTAGAAACAGTCATTTCAAAATCTTGCATTTTCAGGTCAGATGGTGTCTAGTGCAAGATTAAAAGCTGTAGAAGGCAGAGACTGCAGTATTTAAGGAAATACGACTGTGATATTACAACATCAAAGTGTCTGAAGGAGTCTCCGTGCATTAAGTGGAATACTCCAAAGTCGTTCCTTTACTGAGAGTTTACAGATAGCATTTCTGTAGGAAAAAGCCTGGTCTCTTTGGATTACATTGCATAAAGAAAAAAAATTATTTGCATTCAAAATCCTGCTAGCTTTGACAAAAGGAAAATGGCCAGTCTTTGAAACTAAAAGATATACAGGAGATGGCTCATAGTGGAAAATACATGCAAAAGTGAAGGTCACTGCAAATTGCTCTCTCTTTTAGAATATTTTAGCTGTGAATTAAAATCTGGATGCTTGAGGAAGGACAAAAGAGAGACACAGGATAAGCTGTAAGAGAAAAGTGCATAGCCAAGAACACTAAGAAAACTACAAAAGGTGATGTATTCCTTGGTACTTTATTTGAATCAAAAACAGAAGAAGAAGACATGATAATGTCATGCCTTGAATCTGTATTAAATAGAGTTACACTATCCATAATTTATTAGAAAAGTGAGAAGAGTTTAAAGAATTTATATTGCTTAGGGTGGTGGTGATATGGGTTTCTTATATAAATAACTCAACAAAAAGGCTTTAAAGTTTGTATTTTCTATTGCTAATACAGAACTATCCAACTCCAGATATTTACAGATTACTCTGCATTTTTTACCATAGTCTAAAACAAATGTCTTTTTTAAACAGGAGAGTGTCCTTCCTGCCTGATTGGCAAATGGCTGCCTCTGCATCTGTTTATCTTGCTCCATTAGATGGCCATCTAACTCTGTAAAATTATAGGTCTGAGTATTACTATTAGCAGAGACTGAGGATGTGCCTCTATTTGTGTGAACGTCCTTCCACTGCCAGAACTAGTCTAGGGCTCAGATTCCACAAACACAGCAATCTTTCAGATTGAGCTGTGCTTCAACATCTTGAGAGCATTTTTAAATAGAGGACAAGCTTCTTACCCTGGCTTTGATAATGGTGGGCCGAGGATCCAGGATACCCTGCATTTTCCTCAGTGCAGGAACAACAAAGAGATTGCAGGTGACAACAGCTGACACAGGATTGCCTGTAGGACAAAGAACAGTTGGTGGTGATGCCCTCTTGGTTTACTCTGAAATGCTGAAAGTGAGCTTATGTTTTTATAGCAATTTCATTTTAAAGGACTCTACAGAGCTTTCCATGCTATGTACTGCATACAGCACAGACTGCAGTGGCACGTGGCAAGGGCTATGTGGCAGGTACACCTGCTGAAAGAGACACTCTGGATGATGTGTGCCAAGGTCCTGCTCTGACCAGAATTGCCCTATGTTCCTCAGGCCCCACCATTTGTCTCTGTTCTTCCACTACCTTTGTCCTATGCCTACATTTGTCTGGGGCTGGAGCAGAGTTAATTGTGCATAGTTATTGGCTCTGCCCTGACAGGGCTCTTTATCTGTGACTAATGGTTCCCAGACACCAAGGGAAAAATAACTTTCAGTTCCCTAACAGAGTAGCAAAATGCTTTAGGACAAATTCCGAGGAGAATCCTACTGATTTATATGTTTTCTGTTGACTCACAAGAGAGGTGCATGACCACCTGTCAAACACCACTGTCTTACGTATCTGATCTTCTCTAGACAACAGTTTTAAAATAAATGCTACAATCACATGGATGCTCCACTAATCTCTCCCCTGTAAGAAAATGTACTGCAGCAACTAAAGCAAGAAAGGGTAGAAGCACTAGAGAGACATCTGAAAACCACCAGCTTATCAAGTACAAGATTCCTTGTGTAGTCAAAATTCATGGAAAGCCAGAGCAATAAGAAAAAAATAAATTTCTTCTCATTTAGAAGAACAGAAATCTATAAGGAAATCTTTATTCTAAACAAGTGCTCTCCCATGGCACACAGCCGGCAGCGGTGCAGCCATGCTGCCCTCTTTTGGTTCCTCAGCATGAGCACGCGAAACAAAAATATTCCCTGACATGTTCCTGGGCACTCCCTCGTTTTTGTCTCCATTTTCAGTATGTCAGAGGGGATACACTGATTTACACTCACAGGATATTTATGGTGAAGGCACAGGGAGCTGTAGGAAAAAACAGCCCTGTGAAAAACATAAGGAAATTGTTGGATGGAGGAAATTGTAAGACCTGTACCAAAAAATTATGAGGACAGGGACAAAAAAGAACTCCTTAGCACATCCCTGTAAGTCCATCTCTTCCAGAAATTTCTGAGAAAATCTTACAGGTACCTTCCTTAGGGGCCAACACCAGGCACAAGTGCTGTGAAGTGTCACTATTCTGTTTCATGTCTGTCATCTATGCACAGCAACAAAAGTAATCCACCAAGCATCTTACCTGGGAGCGCAAAGATTATTTTTCTTACGCCATCAATATCCAGAGTTGCAAAAGTTGTTGGCAGGCTATAAAAGAAAGTTATTTAATATCTGCATTAGAATTTGACTGAACATAATTGTATTATTATAACATTTGGAAAAGAAAACAAAACAGGACATCTCTCTATCAGCAGTTCATTAGCACCTGCTGCTTATTCCATACTGGAGGTATAATCCTCTCTTTGTGGTGACAGAATAATTTTTCTTGAGATTCAACTCTGAAGTTTTAAGTACACAAATTTTGAGAGGAAATATCTAAAAGAAAATGAACTAGTAATCAAAAATCTAAATCTTGTCTTCATGCTAGAAGCCAATTAACAATGGAGTAATACTGAAATTATGCAATTACGGACCTGTGTTTGTTTTTCCTGTAAGGATTTCCAATTTTTTACAACATTGGTGACTCTAATTCTCTTACTCCAGTCTCTACAGCAGTACTGACAAGGGAGCAGTATTTTTGAGCAGCAAATTCTAGCTAGACTGCAGATGAACAAATTCAGATACATGGGCAGAGCTGCAGCCAGGTGATACCCAGGTCTATGCTCTCTCTGCCTTGCAGAGCTGCTGAGTGATCTTTGGTGATTTGCTGTGAGGGCTATTACTGTTGCACAAATAGGACAATAATGTGACAGCTCAAGAATGTGGCTGGCAAAGAAAAGGGACTCATCCATGAAAAAAGAATTCTATGGTAATACAATGCTTTCAAACATTAGAAAATATACCTTATAGGAGCAATACTTAGGCTGGTTTCCTTGGCTTTATCTTGAGCTGACCACTACCACCTGGTCAGATGATAGTTTACAACTCTGGAGATTTGCTGCACTTTGATCATTATCACCTAATTTAGTATCTGCTAAGACTCATCAATATCCTGTGTTACCAGGGGAAGTTAGTGTTTGACATTCCTGTTTTAAAATGCCTCTAACATGATGGGAACTATGTGCCAGACCTCCAACTGTTATAACCAGTACACAAAAAATTGAATTGCTAATTCATATGTCCTGGAAACTCTGAGTTCTCACATGACATTTCAACACCATCATTGGTAGAATCTTCCAGTACTTCCTTCTGTCAGTGCAGTTAGACAAGATAACCTTACATGAGCTCAGTAACTCTCAGACCATGTGGAGGGATGGTAAATCTCAGGCACCACCCTGCACTCATGAAGCACATCAAATACAGGCATACAACAAATTCTGACTTCACTCCTGGAACTTACTCAAGGGATTTTCTCCAATATAATAAGCACAATCTACTAGCTTTTAAGAAGCAGTTAATAAAACGCAAGATACAAAGTTTGCTACTGCACTACAGCTAATTAAAAAAGAGAATTGCTTACATTCTCAGTAAGAACAGACGAGCAAATGTTTTGGTAGCAATAAGAAATACCTTTCTTGTGGCATAAAATGAAAAGGGACATTTAGGGAAAAAACACATTTCTTGAAGTTTTTCCAGTAGTTATTAAAAGTTTATTGCTACAGGTCTACAGAGGACTCACCAGAAGAAAAAAATACATTTGCTTACAAGTAAGGCAGAACCAGAATTTAATACACTGAATTCTCTAAATCAAGTTATCCATTCTTGTCAGCAGATTCTGCTTCTGGGACTTCCCTACATCAGTTGTAGCAGTATGACAAAAGCAGTGAGCAATTTCCACGCCTGGGCTACATCCACCAGGGGAGGAAACAAGCTTTTAGCTCACTCCATCCTTCTGTGGAAAGGAGGTGGTGGTAGGAGCAGCACAAGCACCAAGCCCACACGCAGCTCTTTACCAGACTGTATGCAGAGACAGTAAAAGTATTTGTCTGTTTTCACAGCAAACACCCACTTGCAGCTCTGCTCCATGACAGCAGTTCTGGGCTAGAGGCAATCATTCTGCAAAGCTGTGCTTGATCTTGTGTAGCTGGACCATTCTGACCCAGCTTGCAAACAAACTGCCCTCCACAGGGAGTGAGGCAGAGGTGCAGACATCTTTCTGCTCTGGTACTGGGAAGAAAAGGAACTCTATGTTTTCAACATGTGTGATTTTCATTCTCTCTATGGAGCACACTTACAGACTCACTGATGAGCAGTGCTACAGCACAGAGAAGCAATGCTGGAACAGTTTTCTGAGGCAAAATAAACACATAAAGGACTCTGCTTACTTTAAAATTACAATGCTCAATATGCCAATTAGACAAAGCTTTGTAAATTAGCTGTCATGCCACCTCTCTCAAGGAACTGCTTGTAGGAATATAATTTATGCAAATTTTGAAGTGAAACGAGATACTCTTTAAGCAAACTGTCCATTTAATGTCCTTATATTTCCTGGTTATTTCATGGTGATGTCAGTGTGAGCTCTGTGATCACGCTGAAGGCTGTGGCAATGTTTATACCATGCTGGTTTCCCACCAGTCCCCAAACCTCGTTTGCAACAGTTATCAGAGAAATACCTCTTACTGATAAAAAATAATCTCCTTGTTCCAGTTAATTTCACCCATAAAGATGATGACTAACCTGAAGAGCACTGATTTTGCTACTTTTCCCACATATATCTATCCTGTGGTTTACAGTATATTTGGAAAAGTGAAATCTACTGAAGCACTTCACTAGGATATTTGGCCCAATGTAGCCTCCATCTAGGCTGCCTAAGCAGAAAGATTTCTTACCCAGGTTTCATAAAAACTCTGCCAAAGTGAATCTGTGCGTGAAGATCAATATCCAGCACCTGTTTAAGATAGTCCTGTTTAATTAAAAAAAGATAAATTAAGTAACATCAAAGTGGCCTTACATCATCTAAGCATTCAAAGCAATTAATTAATATCAAGTGAAGATAAAAATTTGCATATCCTGAAAGTGCTACAGCCCAGTGGGGAATTTCCAGTATTTGAAAGAAAGTGGTTTGGAAAAGAAGTAAAGAACAGACTGATTTAGGTGCCACACTTGACTCCATGAGGACATATGTTCCCTTAAAATTCATCTGCAGCATCAGAATCTTAGAGCACCCCACAAATACCTACTACTAAAACATCCTCAAAGACAGAAAAAAACCTTTACAATTCAAAGTTAAGATTTGAAACAATCAAGTTATTTAAATTTTGCCATGGAAGCTATCTAGTTGTAGATTTGGAGATCTCCTACTACTTTTGATATCAATACTGTACTGTAGAAATCATAGTTTTCCAGGATACTGTAATTATTGTAATTTCTTGGGTCTAATGGTCTAATTGACAGTGGTTTGGTTTAACATTCCTTAGAAAGAAAAAACTGTGGGTGGTTTGTGAATGAGTTCAAGTTAAATGATTTTGCATAAACATGATTGATCCAGTTATTAAAACAAATGGAATTACTTGTTTAATCTTTATTGACAATTGCTCTGCCTAAAGATGTAGTATCCTATCTGTTGTGTTTAGTGTGGCTAAAGACATGGGCCATAACAGTCATCTGGGAAGACAGACTTTGAAAGCAGTAAATCTGAAACTCCCTGGCAGTTTGCCCTTTTTGTTGTGCATGTGTGTGTTCAAATACTTGGAAAGCAGCAACTCATTTCAGCCAGGCATTAACTCTTATTCATTGCATTAACTCCTCTTTTACTTTCTGTTTACTATTTGGATGTTCACAGCTATTTCATTAAAACTGTAGAAAGCTCAGTATCAGGGGGCAGACCATCAGTGGAATGTAGAGCCTATTGATTTAGGCTGTTGCCTCAAATTCAGACTGGGGAGAAATGAGCCAAAGATCTGAATGTCTGTAAGACCTTTCAGCAGTGCAGCCACTTCTCAGTATTACCGTGTCTGCACTATTTGTCACATTCCCAATTTAATGACCAGTACTTGTCCTTGATTATTTTTCTAGGCATACTGGAGACAATGGGAGTAATTGAAAGTTATTTGCACTGGTTTAATTAATTATCCATTTTCATTATGTATCCAATGATATGATTTCTACTCACAAAAGTAAACAAAACCAGCACTCATGTTTCCTGCCTCCTAATGACTGTCTTTAGTATCTGTTAGTTATAAAAGATGTTTATTTTACCTGCCAAACTCACAGATTCAGCCTGGGATCAAAAAGTAATTTGAGTTTTCCTTCGCATAAGTCATGATTAATAAATGTCCTGCAGGTTCATCTATGCCCCACCAGCATCTGTGTATCCCTATTTTCTTTGATGGTTTTGGCACAGGGATAATCAACAGGAACTCAATCAACAATTCTGTTAATGATTCAGAAGGCAAATATATCAGCTCACTGGGTCTCATATGTATTGTCTGTAGGACTATCAGGTGCAAAATGTGATAAAATTATTTCTGTAACAGATAGAGCTTTGGCACATTCAGGAAACAGATGTGCTGAGTAAAAAAAAAAGCTATTTTTATAATTAGGTTGCTTTTCAAAGTACTTTCTAAGTACCTTAATTCTATCTACATTTTACCTGCTCTAAAAATAAAAGGAAGTCTGTCGTCTTCATGTGCTATTAACTCAGCACCTTCCTCATCTACATAAATCATTCTTTAAATAAAAACACACTTGTAAATCACTCACGTGAAGAATTAAAAGCATCTCTGTTGTACTATGTCAACTATAGTACAGAAACAAGAACAAAGGGAATGAGCTTTGAGGACTATTTTCTTAAGTAATTCACATGTAAGTATTCAAATAAAAGTAAGGTCCCTTTTTAAGAAACATTAATACAATGTAGCTTGGATGACAGACTCTGGTTTGAAATTCTTACACATACTGTAGGAAGTCAAACTTAAATTTTGCATACCTTTTCCCCCATAGATACACCTCCTGATGTAATGATCACATCAGCACGGCTGATACCCTCATTCAGTGCATTCAGTAAATCATCTGGGCTACAGGAAAGAACAGGCAAGCAGATTAATGGCATGGAATTATTATGAGTTGTAATATAAGTCTGTGTGCACACATAAAGACACATATACACACGTGTTTTAAGAGAATAATACAAGCTCTTTTCCTTCTTAAGATTCTACACTGTTCAATTCAAGTCAAGAACTGCAATCTCATTAAGTGAATGCCACACTGTTTGGCACCTAGCTGTCTAAGCTTTGCAACAGGAACAGTGGGATACTTTAGACTGGGACTGAAGAATGCTAATACAAGTGTCTAAGAGTATGCAGTTGGCACAGTAGGTTGTAATACAAATTGTGACTTAGATGAACTGATAGGGATATATAAAGGCACTTGACACATGAAAATTACTGACCACCAAGCAGGCTGCAGTACTACCTGTCTAGCTTATTTGATGTGTGAAAAAATAGGGGTGAGGCTCCACTTCAAACTTTGATCAGTGAAGAGTGGGAGTAAATCCTTTGTTTCTCTTCTATTAGAGGGCTCTGCAGCAAAGCCACTTACACATATCCACTTCAGCTTGCAAAAACACCATCCATCCTGTTAAAAGGTCTATTCACCTTCATGAGAAACAGTGTAACGGGAGCTATGATATTTTTCCATATAAAGAATATAACTGGGAAGGGTATTGGTGTCCTAACTCTCTTCTTTCCATTTTACATCTAAGCTGGAAACTTTGAAGCGAACATTAGATATTTAAGAGCAGTACTGATGCTAATATAGAGCTTCAAGGCATGCAGTGGAGAAACTCAGTAATACAACTCACACAGGTCCAAAGGAATCAAAACCAATTTCCAGTATTTTAAATTCATACTTTGCATTTAACATTTGTGAACTGACCAGAAGCTGACCGGTTGCTACGACTGTGTGTATTGCTTCTTCAGCAGTATGCTTTCAGTTCAATGATCCTGAAAGGTTTTCATGGGAGGCTGTTCCTACTTAGAACACCATTGAAAGAATGGGCAATAATGCTAGTGACTGCATGAAGGCCTTCACCTGGAATACCACATCTCAGGTAAATGTCACCCTACAATTACAAAATACCATTGTGGATGATGAATGCAGGCTGAAAATGGCATGAGGGCTGTCCTTTGGGAGCTTTGGCTGTATTTCATCTGAAAGTAGAATTACAGCAGTAATTTTGGAGTTTGAGCTGCAAACACGAAAATTAGGAATATTATGCAAGTTCTAGCTGATCTTTCAGAGACTAGCAGAAACTGAGTGTTTCCAAATTTCTCAGAAAGAAAAATTCTTTCCCCTGAGCATTCTTTCTTTTCCCACGGTTCAGTGAAATATAAGCAGCAGTTAGCATGACGTGATGCCGTGTGCAATACAATTTATGTGACACAAGAATGACTGCACTCCTTCACTGAGTAAATAGCTCAGTGCATGCAACCTTGCACACACCTCATCTCACCAGAGAGCCCTCAGGTGTCCTCTACCCTGGTTATGCCTTACAGGCAGAAAGACTCAAGACTCTTTCTCCACAATATCCAGTGACTGAAGCACCATGTTCTTTGGCATCACACTGTAGTCATCCTGCACAACTTTATCATCTGTGTTGGGTTACACCCCCCTCTAGGGTCAGATTGCTTTGTAAGAGGTAGGCAACAAGATACAGCCAAAAGAAGGGCAGATTGCTGTAGACTGCAATCAATAGGATAGAATTATACACTGTCCCTTTTTTAAAGGAAATAGTGGCTGCAGTATTGTGGCATTCCATCATCACTATTGTTTAGGGTACTGGGTATCTTGGATACTCTTAATGGCTTACAAAGAATGCCTAAACGGTTTTCTTTGGGAGAAAATAAATGGGCTCAAACAAAACCATCTCCTTTGTTCTTTAGGAAACAGAGACATTTAATCAGCTGCCCCTTCTGAAATTTTGGGATAATTTTCTCCAAAACCCAGTACAAGTCTTCAGTAGTCATTGAAGGAAAATAGAAAGAAGCAAGTCTGCTGTTGTCTACTTCTTCAAAACCAATTGTCTCGTATGGATTGTCTAAGTAGTATCTGTATGTAATAAGATATTGTTTAAGATTATTATAGAGTTTGTAATAGGAAAAGTCTCTCAAGATCTAGGTGTTCCTTAGTCCTTGCAAATGAGGCTGCTTGGAATGCAGCAAGGAATACATATTCATTACAGAGGTCGATATTGGCATTCCTGAGGCTCGGCAGTCAGACATATGCCACTATCACCAGCCTAACACTGCTCTCAGTACATTTTTCTCATTAGGTTGTGATGGAGCTGAGGACCTTATCTGGAAGTTGCTCCAGGCTGTTTCATTTTATCTTGTTTAATTATTTAAAAGTTATTCATAGGTAGCAAGACTACCTGTCTGGGGACATGCTAATTCTGGATAATGAAGTGGGGCTTGCTTTCGGTGTGGTTTGAGAATAATGGAAGGAACAGTAAAAAGCAAACAAGCATATATTTAACTGTTGTTAAAGTTAAATAGAATGGAAATGGAGCTACTTACATATGGAATATATATATGTGTTTGTATATATATTAAATCACTTAACAAAGGAAAAAATCAGTAAACCCCCCTCCCTCTCCAAATAAGCCTAACCTCAAACCAGGTGAGGACTCAATTCACACCTTTCCTTATGAGGGCACCACTGGACTAATTCATCATTCAGGTGTTTTTATTTTGTCATGTAAAAAGCTGAATATTACTGGATTTGGTGCATTTTTAGAATTTCCAGTAGAATGATCTGTATAATATACTTTCCTTCACCATTTTAAAATTATTTTCTTTACCATCTGTATAGTGCAAGGCTTTAAAAAATTCTACCATTAAAACTTACCCAGCCAATAGCACTGCATATCACCTTTAACATAGTTACAAACTGAATTAAATTCTTCCAAAAGGAAAGATGTGATAGAAATTTTGTTGCAATAAACTGAATGATTAGGTTAGTTTGGTTTTTATTCTGAAAAAAAGGAGACAGAATTCCCTCCCTTGCTGTTGCAGAGAATGTCTCTTTTTTGACATTTTTGGCAGACTTCTTTTTGTCACTCAGGTCTGCTTAACTTTATCTTGTACTTAAGGCTGGTAGTTCCATGACTCTGCAATGAGCACCAAACACTCCTTACAGGAGTCACCTATTGCAATATTCAATCAACACTGTAGTGAATATTTCCCTTGCCTTTAGTGGATTTAATGCAGAGAATTATTACTCAAATTGCATAATATCATTGAGTTGATATAATCAGATAACAAGGTAACTGTTTCATTTGTTGTGTAAAAGTGAGCAGCTGCTTCTTTAGACTGACGTGGAAAGATAATAAATTATGAAAACTATTAAATTCTGAGAGAATTGCCAAGATAACTTCGGCATCTGAGTATAACACGGCAAGATTGTTTTAAAAGGCAGGTGACAAAATGCCATAAAGCTGAGAAATAACACTGTCTGAGCAGGTACAAATCAGAAGTTATATCCTGAAGCCCTAGCCACTGTTAGGGGCAGGACACTGGATTAGCTAGATTAATGGTCTAATTTACTTCAATAAATCCTTTAAAAGAGCTTGTCAAAGTGCTATTCTTGGATTTTTTTCCTTCGTGGACAGAACTGTAACAGTTGCTCAAATATAATGGTGAATACCTTAATCAATGTAAAGTAGATTTTGATGGGAAGTCTAATTTCCAGATGGCAAAATTACTCTGTTTCATTTGGTGATTTTCAAAGTCAGAGTGACACTGTTCACAAAAAGGGAATGTGCTTTTCTAACATGCTGCAACTTATTAAAAAAGTTATACTCAGATATGTTGCAGATCACATCTGATCATCTTTTGTTAATACTTTGAAGAAAATATGTTATTTAAGGACTGACAGTTCATGAAACTATTCATATACATAAATAAGGAACAAATCCAAACTTTCTCTCAACACCTGGAGCAGATAGTGTCTGCACAAATATTATGTGTATTGTACATACATTTTTGAACCTGAATAGTGATTTGCATAAAGATTGCATGTATTTTTAAATATATGTTTATATTCTCTGCTAATTTTGTCAGTCTGATAAACCGAGTATCTACTCTACTATCCCAGTTTCCTGACCCTTCTTGTTAATTTTTATGCTACAGTACAATCTGGAAATTAGTTGCAGGGTAACTATTGTATAATGGCAGCAGCAAGCATCCAGTAAGCAGATGCGTGACACTGCAGCTGACACTTGCTGTCATTGATTTGAAGAGAGGACTTGCAGGATGGCAGTACAGCAGGAACACCTGGATTCTTGAAAAATTCTGGCTATCAAAGTTAGTTTGTGGAAAACTTATTCAACACTTCAGCTGTCAAGTGAGCTGTCTTTGAACTGAAAAGATATACAAGAAAGCTTAAGAGCTTGAACAAGAAAATGATGCAAGCCTCATTAAAATAGACATCAGCCATGTAAATTTTCTCCTTTCCACTCTCAAAAGAAATAGCTACATTATAGTCAAGACCAAAGAATTCTCTGCTTTAAGTGCCAGTTTGAAGTACCCTAAATTACAGTGTAATTTTCTCTTTCACATAGAAATTAACGCATGTTAATTCACTTCTGTTGATCCTATTGTTGTGCTTCACTGTCATTAATTATCAATCTGTCAGCTTTTTCTGTGATACAACCCTTAACAACAGCAGTTTGATACATGCAATTAAATCACTCCATTTTATAATTTAATATAGAAAACAAGTAACAGCAAATGTTCAAAAAACCACCTACCACTCTGCAATAAAATGAGTGATCCCAGTTAAAACTGAACTGGAATCTTTACTTAGGACTGACTTATCAAGTCATTGTCAAAATCCATAATTCATTACTAATTTCCAGGACCATTTGCACCACGCTCTTTGCCACAGGAGTCTTGTTCATTCAATGTAACCTCATTACCTGACAGTCACTTCCAGTCCTTGCTGTCCATTGCCATATGCAGCTGTTACTATTGGGTGACTAACAGAAACACTTGTGGTGGTTGCATTTCTCTATGCAGCAGCCTGGGCTTTTATAAACCCAGGTCTTCTGGTAACCTGTACTTGCAAAATGTGTGCATGCACCATCACAGTCAGCACCTTAAACCTGTGTGCTTTACAGAGATACTGGACACAGATACAGAAGGATACACATGCACCATAATGCACCAGATGCATGCACAAGTGCCTATTGTGAGTTCAAAAGCAGAGCTGGCCAACCTTTCTTGCTTGCTGTTTTACTTTATTTGAAAGTATCTCAAGTATTTCAGTTATATGCTGAAAGACATGACTCTTCACAAATTCTGAGGAGCTACAGATTCCTGGACACACACTGAAAATGGAAGTGCTTAGCAGTGATCCTACACAGTCACACTAAAGACCAAAGTAGTCCAGCTGCTCTCTAAACTACAGTAGTTGACTGTAAACTTCGTAAGTCTGGAGGTGCCCTGGGTTTAGCACATTCTGGATACGTTCCCGCAAACTGACAACAGTGGTTTGTACTACTTTTGCATCTTATGAAGTCTCTTATCTGTTAAACAGATGTTCCAGAAGAACAGTTTTAACTGAGGTACAAAGACCTGCCCGAAATCCTCCTTGCATGCAAAGATCCCAGTCAAAATTCTAGTTCTGCCTCCTAAATAACGAGGAATTTACTGAATTAAAAATTTCATCAAATAACCAACAGACTACTTGTTGTACTCAGAGATCTCATCAAGCTCCATGACATTTCTTCTTGAGGAAAGATGGGATATGGATTTGATCCTTTATGATTAACTCTCATTTTTTAACTGCTCATTCAGCTGAGGTGACAGATTTCAAAATGAATAGATGAATGCAGCGAGGCATAAAGACAAAGTCTGTCACCCACTTCTCACCTCATGGCCAAGAGGAGTATTTTGCATATCAGTAATTTGCAGGATGCGGAATGGCAAATAGATGCCATTATTTTTAGCCAACTAAAATCCACCTTCTGTATAAATATAATATTGAATGTAAACCAATGAATACATTTCAATGAATGTAATTCAATGAATGACTATTTGATGGTAATAGGAATTCTGTGTGTTTGACTAGTATGGTTTTTGAAAGCAGAAGAAAATCCAATTTCGATGTTGCACGTAGTAACATATGGACACACACTTCTGAAACTGTATTTGTTTCAAAATTCTCAAGTGTATTTCATCATGTTCTCATAATGTATCTTCCTTCTACCTTCTGTGGTATTTCCCTGGATCACTCTGAACAGATGCAATATGTTTTCCCTAGGAAAATAGGCCAGCTTGTGAGGAAAGCTGGAATAATTACAGCAGCTTTTGGCTTGTTCAACATGACTATGTAAGTTTTGTCTATTTGACAGCAATATAAAAGAATCTGTCTTTGGTACTTTTTGCTGTTCATTAATTGCTGCTGCTGCTGCAAATATGTTATTTTGCAGAGTATTCTTTTTCATGTTACATTTTATGAACTTGTAGGGATTTTGATTAGAGGCCTTCAATTAGAGGTCTTCAACTTTTTTGCAGAAGTAACCATGAGAGTTGTCTAATGCCTTCAGTGTTTTTTCTGTATCTGGATGATAATATATTTTCCTCTACTGTTTCCTGGACCTGCTTCAGAAGACTCCCACTCATATATGTGCCAGAATGACAAAAGATCAGAGAGGTCAGAAAAACAGATAGCCATGGGAGTGCTACAGGAAAAGGTCTCATGCATAGAAGCCAGGTGCTTATGTACTCTGGGCACATTCCTGCATGAAGGGTCCTTTCTGCTGCTTGTGTACATTCACCTGCAAGCATTTCAGTGTGAAGTGTAATTTTTTCCATAAATGCTGAAAGAACAGGAGTGAAGCTTTGATAACAGCTGTTTTCAGGTGCTGTGCCATTGTACTAACTTGTAAGCACTTAATTCACTCTAAATCCAGTATAATGTGTGTCCTCTGAGTGTAAGGAGCAGCCTGAGAACTGCTGGTTTCCACTAATTAAAAAACTATCCCTGGCTAATTTTGCTGGCCGAAGATAATGAACCTTATCAGTACACTTACCAGAAGTCCATTAGTTTTTCTAAGAAACTGGATGGGATTACACTGGTAAAGATTTTTATTTTATTTTCCTTCTTACAAAGGAAGTGAGTCAATATGGATTCACTGAAAAGTTTTCACTTTTGGAGTAGAAAATATTCAACAGTTGCAGCTGGGTTGAAATAATATAGCTAAAGATTACACCACATAATATAATAATCAATGCCAAAGACATTGCTCATCAGTAAAGATGTCAGTGCACTGGTGAGTCTGAAGGGCAACTGTGTTTCTGCAATTATTTCAATAAGAGCACTCATGAAATGAGAACTGGCTTATACTGACACAACTGAAAGTAAAATATACGATGGATATATATAATTATATAATTATAACTATTGCCACTTGTTTATGTATAGCAAATAATATCACCAAATCTGACACATGGTGAAATAGCATTGTTATCACAGAATTTCATACCTTTTCATTTTACTTTAGCTTCAACTGTAAGAGTAAATTTTAAATAAATTTAAAAGGAATTTAAAGTAATTTCATCCCCCTGGGATGGTCACTAGTATAACTGCTATTGATCTGCAGTATGGATGTCTCTAGGACAGGTAGAAATGCAGTCCCTAAAAGCAATGCCTGAAAATGAAGGCTTTCTCTAGAAAGCTCCACCCTTTACAGAATCATAAACTTAATCACTTCGGAAAATGTCTGTCTCCAGAACAAAAATGATTTAGAAGCCACAGGTTGGAGACAATATAAAAAGACCTTTTAAATTTCTCTGTCATCATCTGTGTCCTAAAACAACATCAAATAAAATATGACATTGATTTTTGTTTACTAAAAAAAATACAAATTCCCCAAGAAGAGTAAACTACAATGTTAGAAATAAGTGAATGAACTGAGAAACTTTGAGACCAGCAACTTAATTCTTTTGACAGCTGCTAGTTAGTGGAAGGAACTAGAGCTTCATTTGTCTCTACAATATCGGACCACATTCCTTCAAGCACAAAGATGCTTTTAACATAACGAAATGCCCGTTGCCTTTTCTCCTGCTCTGGAAGCAGAAGCATTTTTTATTGCTCATGCTTTTGGTAGGAAGACTTGCTCTAGGGGCTGGTTCTTGTCGGTGCTCTCCCTTGCACTGCTTAGAAGAGACCAAAGGCTCATGCAGTAGCAATGACTTGCAAACTGACTTGTATGAGGAATTTCAAGTCCATCACCTGCTGGTAGATTCCATCTTTTAAGTAATTTCAGATAAAGCAGACAGTCTGTATCATGTTCTTCAAATTCATTTAAAATGTTTTAAATACTGCAGATTCTCATAAATTAAGTTTTTTTGGATGTGTAGTATAGCGAAAGGTTCTAGTGGGTTGATCTCTTTAGCCCATTACTTGAGGAAAACCTAGATTTATAACAACCTGGCTTGAGCATAAATAACTAATTGCTAAACAAGAACCAGTTTTTTGAAAGCTAAGGATTATGGCAGATTGACTCAGTCATGAGAACAGCAATTTGTTTTCCAGTATGCAAAGCAAGCATTAAGCTATAACCCATCCTCCCACCTTTTCTTACAAAATGGGCCCATTTACCCCAGTGAGGATCCTCACATCTCAAGTTTTCAGGTATTAGCCTTCAATAGGATTTTCATTCCTTTTCTAATTATTTTTATTTCCTACATGAATGAAATGATAGAAACTAATTTTTTTTCTGTTTGTTAATGGAGTAAATGACAGGTGGTTTACTCTCCCTCTGTCATCACTCCTGCTCCTTGGGCCTATGTTAGAGGGCAAGTTCTGAAAATTAATCTATATTATTAAACCATCTCCCTAAGTAAGATGTAGTATATAATTGCATTATGTATTTTGGAAAAAATGCACAGTTTAGAGGTTTCCTGAATGTTCCAGTTAGCCTGCTTTAGAGATGATCAGCACAGTGGTTGAAAACCAAGTGTGCAGTATCACAGACTCAGAGAACATCCTGAGTTGGAAGGGACCCACAAGGATCACTAAAGTCCAACTCCTGTTATGACTGAAGAATCATAACAGTGACTTCCCTGGACTCCACTACTACCTTCAAGCAGGATTTTTCCTAATCTGCTTTTAAAAGGGAAAAGCCTTGATGGATAAAGATGTTTGCTGCTACTGATGAGTAATGTAAACATTTTCATTTTATCAATGTTGTGGAGCCATGTAAGTCTGCAGTGCACTGGTGCATAAGAACTTAACTGAACAGGCAGTGCTACTTAATGGACAGAATAAAACACCATCTGCTCCTGTACAGCAAATGTTGGTTGGATCCGTGCTCCAAGCTCTGCCCTGACAGACACCTGGCCGAGCCTGCCTGTGAGCATGCACGTGCCTCAACGTCCCAAGTGGTTTAAAAACAGTGCTCACCAATCTGGTAGGCCTGTCTCCGCAGTGTTCTGGAAGCTCTGTGTCCCTTCTTCTTTAAAAACATCTGGCTTCCTGAGGGTAAAGGAAGCAGAAGGGGTATAATAAAGAGCCAGGGAAGGAGAGAGTCTCCTGGGGTCAAAGGGAAGCTCTGTGCCCAGCTGTGTCCCCCTTGGTGGCTCTAGATATTCAAAATCACCATGGGGAACGCTTCCTCTTTGCAAGGCCAGCCAATGGGAGAGAAAGGGAGTGCACAGGAACATCTCTCTGTTACAGTTTTGATGGGCTTCTCACAAGGAATGAGGAGTAAAGTTATGGAAGGATTTAGGCTCAACTGGGCATGCCAACAAAGCACAGTTCATCTTTCCTTGCAGTGTCTATGGAGAAACTTCTTTACTCTTGATTTCCAAACAAAGCAAAATGAAGTGTTAAACAACTTGACATTTTGGAGGAAGGACCACAGATAACGGGAAAATATTTTGAGATGGGCCCCACTGAAATTTTTTACTCACACTTTTAGCTTCTTATTCAGGAAATAGGTCTCAAGGCATAATAACTGTCACCTTCTTAACTACAAGGGGGAAAGAGCTGTAATTATCCTAATTTTATAATTCCATAGTCAATAAAGATGCCACTTCATTCATGAGAAGCTTCATACCCTGCTGCAAGAGGCAGGATTAGAAAAAATGTCCAAAACTGAGAAAGTTACTCCTATCAGGACCTTATTTAAAACAATTAATGATTTGCTATGAATTGCCAATTTATGAAAGCAGCATTACCTTTTACATATATTTCTTCCAAGTCAGTTTTTCAGTCAAAAAACTATTTTTACATAGTGTCCTTTGTAACAGAAATATGAAATTAATAGAAAGTATGTTTTTATACTCTTAAATGTAGGGCAATCAAATGTAAAATGTAAAAAAAAAATCTTCATTGGACATGAAGATTCATTAAAAACCCCTGAAATCAGATATTCATGATTGAATATCATCAGTCATCACTGTGTGACTCTTGAGTTATTTCTTCACATCAGCTGACTGGACACTTAACAATAACAACAACAACAAAGTCAACCTGCATCCCCAGTCCATGGCCAGCTGATCCTGCACAAGGTAGTTTCAGTCTGGCATTTCAAAGATCACTTTTGTGCACACTCATGTCCTGTCTGACTGGGGAATGTGAGAAGAGGACTGTGCCAATGTCCCTACACTACTGCTACACATGCCCACAGTCACTGCTGACATGAAGTCTAAAATCTCTTTTATCACCTTGTAAATCCATGCCATGTTTCTCTTCATAATTCATAAAGAAGGTCTGTCAGATTGAATGCATACTAATGTTGATAAGAAGTGATGGAGAAATATTTGAATTATTCAGGTTAAAAGGTTATATGTCCATTTCTTTCTGACAGGCTTCCCAAGAAAGCCATTTCCTAAAATGGCTTCAGTCCCTCATTTGCTATTCCATTCATTGCCAGAGTAACAAAGTCAATCTTTATTTCTCAAAACAGGGTCCCTGTGTCATGAAGTGACACACAAAAGACTTTCAGATTTCATGAATGATCACAGATTTTGGTTTAACCATCAACATTACAGACAGCAGTCTCAAAAATCCAAAATCTTTTCCAGCATGATGCTAAGCTCTGTTGTGTAACTTCTGCTGGTACTAGTCCTCTGATTTTGTGCTTCTACTGTGTATTGCCCATTAGAATAACACAAAAATTAATTTAATTCTCTGAAATAACTTAAGAGATTATAACTCAGAAGAAATAACTCTCTTTTTAAAAATGATTTAGTATTTAGAATAGTGTAAGGACCTCCCTGAACTTTCTTCTGTTTGAATTGCAAATAAATATCCAATCTCACTTTGAAATTAGTATCAAAGCATTTGATTTAGTTTCCTAATAACTAATTACTATCACAGTTAAAATTATGCTTTACTTACACTCTGAATTACTCTAACTTGAATACACCGGCATTGCTGCTGAAATAGAAACTTTATTCAGTTTATTGTCCATGTGGCTCAGTATTACTGGAAGGAAATCAAGTGATCTTGTAAGAACATGTTAAACTAAACAGCCTGAGTTCTGCTATTACTTTTAGTACACAGCCCATCTTTTAACCACTTAAGAAATTTAATGATTCTTGTCCTGGGAATACAAAGGTAAGGACAAAAATAACCTTTTAATTCTGTAGGAGATTAGCTCTTTATATATGCTAGAACTTGTAGATGATTCTCAAATCTTTTGTCAAACTTTGCTTCTTAGGATATAAACCTCCATCCTGTAAATTTTACTTATATTCTTTAATCCTCTAAATATCCATTCATATTTGGCTACATTAACAATATACTTAACCCAGTTTTGTTAGTGATTCCTATCACTGACACAGTGACCCACCTTCAGTGTTCACCACTTCTTTGATTGTCCTGTGTCTACTGCCTTTATTAGTTTTCATTATTTTCTTCTAGGGTATTAGTAAAATTTCAAGCCTCAAAAATTTCTCAGTGACTTGGGTACTCAAATTCCTATATATGCTCTAGGCATTAAGAAGGTTGAAAGTTATTTAAGTGAATGCAACTTTGGCTTCTAGAAGCTGAAGTTGTCTTGAAAACAGAACTTATCTCTCCAAGTACTTTTAAAATTTTTAACTTACGCCACAAAAATAGACCATAAAAATTAGTACTTTTTATTTTCCTCCAACAAATAGTTTCCCTCTGTTTTCAAAGACAGGATTTTCAAAGTATTCTGTCCTCTTTATTATCTGCTCTTTACTGTCATGTCCTACTACTGAGCTGTGAATCTAAAAATGCTAATTCAGAAAGGAGCCCATGCTTGTGTTGAACACAGTTAGGAAAATGACACACTGCTGTGCATTAGCTTTGCACTTGTCACTCTACAGCATGGAATTTTATTACCTGTCACACTGTGAAGTTTCCTACTGGTACAGAAGACTCCCTGGGACTTGCACTGTCCCACTTCACAAGTTCTTTTTTCACCTTTGTTTTGGCTCAGAAGTTCCTTTGTGTTTTCAGAACATGTGCATTAGATGAGATGACTTGTCAATATGACAACTTATTTGAAGATTTCCCTAATGATTATCAAGAGTTGTTGTGACAGATATTAAACACTACTGCTTGAAAAGGAGAATATTCTTGACAGGGCACAATGAAGGAGAGGACCTCCACATCTGAATCACCTTCACATCATGACTCTGTGTCCCTGCATTCATCAGGCTACGACAGAAATTTATAACACCATCGTTTTTTGAGCAGAATTAGAAGTGAAGTCACTTGAGTAAAACCTAATACTGTGACATTTAATGTAAAGGTCTTTTCTCTAACAAGCATTTTCTTGCAGTCAATTGTTAAATTATACTACTACTACTTTTGTTCACAGTATATTTGCTTTAACACAAGCTGGCATTAAGCTAGAGCAGGGAGAGACTAAGATTCAGTGCCTGGATTCTGCCTGTAAGTCATATTCTAACTCATATGATGATATGTATCAGGCTGATATTGCATGAGAAATTTTGGAGTTGGAGCAGTTTCTCTCCTCCCTCCACTCCAGATGTTCCATCTATATTATAATAGTAGTAATTACATGCAAGTCACACAAATACAAAAGATTTAAACCTTTTTTTGGGATGGCAAACTTAAAATTGAAGCGGACTAAATCCTTCAGTAGGATTTCAGTACTCATTCTAAATATGAAGAGACTCAATGAAAGCTTTTATTTTAGGGATATCACAGAGTAATGCTGTTACAACAGGAAGAGTGATTTTTAATAGGTTTACCTGTCATTTAGGAGCTCTTTGTCCAACAGTATGTCAAAAAGGAGAGGTAAACAAATAAGAGACTAAACACTTCTAATGTAGAAAAGCTCTCATAAACTGCTGATTTACTAACTATTCAGATAAATCTTGCAAGCAAGTGAGGAAATAATATGAATTTCCTGAATTTTTCTCCTAAGGAGAGAGATTCTTTCTCTCTCCACTGTGAAATCACAGGCTCATAAATGACTATGCTGCTGGAAGCAACTAAATATTATACATGTCTCTGAGAAAAATGATAAGGGAATTAGAAAATAGGGAAAAGAATGCAGAGAAAGGAGAAATGCACTCATGTAAACAAAGGTAAACGCAGAGGAAATTGAATTCATTACATACGTGATCAAAATTCCTTAGCAAGCTTAGTAAGAAAGTCTTTCATAGAAGAAATGCTGTCAAAATGGAAGATGACTTTGTAAAACAGAGGCCTACGCTACAGCAGATTTTGCTAGGGCTAAACTTTACACTTAAAACAATGGATTACAAAGAACAACACAAATGAAATAATCAGACACAAAAATATCCTAATAATTCGACTTCTACGATCAGATCAGAAATGCAACTTATTTTTATCATTGGTTTCCAAAAAAACAAATAACTTCATATACTGTAAGCAAAGCAAATGAAATTAGAAGCCTTTTTAACTTGGTCTTGTTATTAGGAGGCAACATTCAAAAGTACATTGGAATACCAACTTCAACTGGCCAGTTGATTTTCTAAGTGAGTCTTCGATTCAGACAAAAAATGTAAGACACAACAGTAACAACAATATCAGAAGGGTTCTTCCGTTTCTTAGTTTTGCATTTGTTTCTTGTGTTTGCATTAGCTCTGGAAATGGATATATCTTCCATTTCTACTCAGAGATGTGTGCTTTTCAAACAGCTTGGCTTTTAGGTGCTAAAAACTCAAATAGAGAAAATCTTGGCTTCTGGCCAGACCTAACTTCAGCTGTATCACATGCCCAGGTCTGTTCTTTTCTCCTATTGCTTTCTTCTAGGATTTCAACTGTAAGCTTTATCTCTGGGTTTTGGAACTGCAGTTTTTTTATTTTGAATATTGAGTGATATATACAATTTATGAGAACAGAAACTATGATGACAATCTCAGAAATCATTAAAATGCTCCCAAAAGAAATATAATATTGGTTTCAAATGAAAGTACAGCTGTAGGCTAAGTCAGACTTCAATGGTCAGTTCAAAATGTAACTTCACATATGATTAATATGCAAAGGCATTTTTTAAATGCTTCTAACTACTCTTCAGAAAGCCAGACATTCAGTGTGCTTCCCCATCTTTGCACATTCTCTTTGTTTACATGTATCACAATCCTGGGCTTTGAAGCAGCTGGACAAACTATTTTTTTACCTAAACACCTCTGAGCGATTTGTATGCTGAAAGGATTTATAGGAATAACCTCTAAGTTTGTCTTTGCAAATACTACTCTAAAATTTTTTTATGCTTGAATATTAGATCTGCAAATATGATTGAAGAGGATTTCCATGGTTGTTAGAAACCTTGACCCATTACAGCAATTGTAATACTCAACTGTGCTCCCTATTAGCTGCTGTCTCAAATCCCTCTAGTGCTTACAGAGTACAGGAAGTGATATTCCCAGTAAAATGAAGTAAAATTTACCCCATTAAAATTGTATTAAAAAGAGGAAATAGGAAAAAATCCACCCAAATCTAAAGTATGGGAAGGAAGAAATATATACCATGATACATTAAAAAAGAAAAGTTCAAGTTTTAAATTTTACCTTCTGAAAATATGTTTGCCAGTATTTTTACTACACCAGTAGATATTGCGGGCATATAAAATATTCCTGTTTTTCCATGTCTGGACACATATTATACATACAAAATGCACATATACATGAGCACACACAAACACACATAATCTATGGTTTAACTTCAGTAAACCATAAAACAGACACTGGAGGCTTGTTCCTCTCTTCTTACAAACATGCTAACTAAAGTGTCAAAATTGTACCCTTTGAAACATCTTTCTGGTAAGTCTCCTGCATTTGTCCAAGTGCCATAGTACTCCATCAAATCAGTCACGTTAGTCCAAAAGATATGTACTGAAATATTTGTATGGGCAACACTCTGTTAGCTTTATTGTGTAATGAAATAACACCGTACTTCTTATTGAACTGATTCATACAATCAGATTTTCCTTTTGAGTGAAACAGAACTGCAGATGCAATTTGCTGCAAAGATATGGATTGGGCATATGAGTGTGGAAGAATGGCAGAAGACTTGCTAAGACTGATAAGACTGAATCCTGATATCTGTTGCAGAAGACTTTTAGCTAAGTCAACAGTACTGAATTACTCTTTCAAAACTTAGTGCAAAGTACACTCTGCAATTGGAGGCTCATTATTTCTATTCTGTGAGCTAAAGTAGCTACCTCTGCAGAAGCTGCTTTGTTAGCATGAAACAGAAAAAAGCAGGAAACCAAACATTTGAGAAGAACTGTTACTACCTTTGCCAAGGTTATTATCTCAAGACTCAGGGATCATTTTAATAGCCGAGATTGAAAAAAAAATCAACCTCTCTCGTAACTGAAAGCAAAGCTACAGGCACTTCCTTAGACTGATGTATTTGTTTGCTGCCTGGTGTTCATCTAGCATCTGATAAGTAAAAAAAAGGTCTTAAAATATATTTGCAAAAAATACAGAAAAGCAAAAAGTTCTCTTGGGCCTTAAATCTCACTACGAGAAAGACATTCCAAAGAAGAGCAACGAAGACGTTGAAGGATCTGGGGCAAACATCTGATGAGGAGCAGCTGAGGGAGCTGGAATTGCTCAGCCTGGAGAAAAGGAGGCACAGGGGTGACCTTATCACTCTCTACAGCCACCTGAAAGGAGGGTGTAGCCAGGTGGGGATCGGTCTCTTCTCCCAAGTAACTTGTGACAGGATGAGAGGAAATGGCCTCAAGGGAGGTTTAGATGGGATATCAGGAAAATTTTGTTCTCTGAAAGGGCCATCAAGCATTGGAACAGGCTGTCCAGGGAAGTGATGGAGCTCTCATCCCCAGAGGTATTTATTACGTAGATGTGCCACCGGGGGACATGGTTTAGTTGTGGACTTGGCAGTGCTGGTTGGACTTGATGATCCTAAAGTCTTTTCTAGCCTAAATGATTCTATGAGTCTAAAGTTGTTTGCCATTTACCACTGAGAGCTTTCAAGATTATTTATCTTCACAGACTCTCCATGCCTAAGAGGTCACAGAAACAATTCCTGAAGGCAATGGAGTATGTAGCTACAGTTTTGCATAACCTTAAGTTAAACTCTCCTTTTGATAGTGTTGACTTTACAGCAAAGTTGAGACCTATTTGATTAGGACAAGGCCATAAAGAACAAACAAGCTTTATACTCTTATTTTGCCAGAGGGGACTACCAGGGAAAGCATCTTTTCCATTGGATGAAGCCATTGGTCATACAGGATGTAAGTTGTTGACAATAATGTTGGTAATGGTAGCTGTTACTTTTGCTCCTGCAGGTGGTAAAAAGTTCCACCTACAATATTTTGCTGAAAAAAACCCTGTCAATCCCTCTACACAGAGATGGCTCTCAGGACTTAAGAGACTTTTTGTGGCTGTTTTCTTTTTTCTTAGTTACACAAATTTAGAACCTGATCTCTGGATATAATAATTTCATTTGAAAACTTTTCTACTTATATTTTAAAGTTTAAAAAGTCCTTAAAATATAGAAAGCTCTAGCAATTGAGGACATATAGATACCATTCCTGGAAAGAACAGTCTCATGAGTTTAGACTCTGTATGACATCACCACCTGAAACTGGAAGCATTCATGGGCAGGAGGGCTTGATATTTATTGTTGTTTGGAACTGCAGTAGTGTTTTGCTAGGCTAGATAAGAAGAAAGGGATACCTGGGTGCAGTGAGAGTATCCAGAAGGGTTTGCCTTCCCTAAGATCACAATTGTGATGTCACACTCCCTGTATGAGTCCTTCAAATTCAACTGCATTTCCTGCAGCCACCATGCAGGTTGGTTTAAGTATTGCAAAACCATGCAGTGTCTGACCCATTCATATACTTTCTGTCAAGCTAGTGATGTTTTGTATTGAATACTGCTTTAGGGAAGACTGTGTTTGAAATGGCCTGTTCCCTTATAGTAACCTGGTCGGATTCCATTTTAGTCCCTCAGTGGGACCTTGTCATCTGCTTTTTTTATTTTACTTTTAACTACCCACTAGGACAATCTGAACAACTCCCTGTCAAACCAAGTCTGTTAGCTGGTTTGATACCCGACTGAAAAGCAAGAAAGACTATACAAAGCCTCTAGGTCTCAATAATTGAGGAAATACACTATGCTGAGAAACTCAAGCCATGCATGGCAGTCACTGCACAGTCTTGCGAAGAACAAAAAACTGAACGCTTCAATCACTTATCCTAGAGCTCTCAAGAGATGTCACTTCACTGCCACTGGGAAACAAGGAGCAATCTCCGTGAGATGAACAGTAAGACTGATCAGTAGGGTGCTACTCTGTGGCAATCAAAGTAAAGACCATAAAAGTAAAAAAAAAATAAAAAATTCTTCCACATATTTTTGGAAATGTTGAGCAATATGCAGCAGTGGGGCCTTCCTCAAAAGACAATTACTCAGAATATGACAAAATTTTATACTCTAATTTTGGCATGGAAAGTAAACTCTGAGGGAGATTTTCCTTCTCCCTTTATTTGATCAGAAAAACGTATAGCTGCTGTGGAACTGTCTCTCTTTATGTGTTTTAAGTATAGTGCTTGGAAGGATACTGAAGCAATAAATTCAATTTGCAACAGGGAATAGATTATCTGTTTCAACAAACAGAATACAAAACAAATTAAACACCATTGAATAAATTTTTTTTCAAAAGATTTGTCCTATTATTAGAAGAGACTTATTTCTTGTCTAATGAAAAGGCTGAAATACTTTTTCCAAGATGTGTGTTGTCACAACACTGTGACACTTGTAATGAGTGACATTTTCTCTGGTATTTCTTTTTCCCATGGATGCCATAAAGTGCATCACATGAATATGAAGTGACATCTTTACTAACATGTGGTACTTACTTATCACCCACAATTCCCAAATTGATTGTTGGATAGCCATGTTCTTGGATTGTAGCTAGGAGAGTTGAACGGTTACTGTCCCGAATCTTTCCTGGCAAGAGGTCATCCTCAGGATTCAGCAGCTATAAAACCAGAAACACTCTCAGTCAGTCACCTTGGAATACTGTGCTGTACACAAGTGGGAATTTTTTCTTCGGGTTGGACAGGATATTTTTAGACACATAACATGAAACATACATATAAAGTGATTTAGTGAATTTAAATTAATAAGATATGTAATGTGCTTGTTTAGTTCAATCTTCCATGTTGTTTAGTTTGTTTCTACTGGTTCATGTCTGCAAAACATTCTTACTCCTTATGAGTACATGGCTTCTAATATCAGACATTAGCAATCAAAAAAAACCAACTTACAAGTTTTCATGTTATTGTTCCTCTTTAAATGGCTTAAGGGAACCTCATTGATATTGTTAATCAGATTTAAAGGTATTAATGAACATTTTGAAGTTCATTGTCTGCTTACCAAAAAAGATGTCTTTTAAATACAACAATCTGCATCGGATTAATAGACAGAAGCCTTATGCTTAGTTCTTATATCAATTACTGTTTTGGATTAAAAACTTTCTCTCAAGATAGTATATTGTTGCAACTACCTCACATGTGTTAAGCATTTTGGAAGCTAAAGTAGAAAACGTACATATGTAAATGTATGCTTTCTATATACTAGAAATTCTAATGTAGGACACAAAAGGACAGTACAATATTGACAGGAGGTAAATAATAATACTACTAATAAGAATGCATCTGTCAAAATCACAGCATAAGTAGTAAGGCAAGAATAATGAAAAATGGATTATGGGTACATTTTATGCTTTGGCTTGAGGCTCTGTTTCTGTGAAGATTTTCATAGGATGCTAAAGAAACCCCTGTGCAGGGTCTATCTTAACATTTTACAGAAGAGAATGCCCACATCAGTAAAGGACCCTTTAATGACATATAAGAATCTTCAATCATATGGAAGTTACTAATCAGAAAATCATCACCTGTAATCCCTGTAGCTCTATTGATTTATTCCTCAGTTAGTGGTTTGGCTCCTGCATGCCACACCCTATTTATGCTATGAAATCTGGCAATAATCTCTATATCAGATGACAAAATCCAACCTATAAGAAGTTTTCAAAATCTTTCAAAATTGAACATATTTAAGCTGTATTGAGTTAATATTCGTGGTTGGATTTCAAAACGTTTGTCTTAAAGGACAGTCGAAACCTCATGTTGTCTTTACCCACGTATCTCAACCCACATGTTCTTTAGGTTTTGCTCCTCCTATTCTTTGTCCTACTGCAGGAAGAAATGAGAGGGCACAGTTGCTGGCCTGAGGCAACACACAACATATGTAAAGTCAGTAAATTAAGTTAATCTTAAACCTGATTTTTCTGATGTAGTTAAAGCAATTATAAAACTGGTCTGCTGTTCTACCAACAGGAAAGTGTCTGGATTTCAACATGGGCTACTATTGGAAAGAATTTTGAGGCACAATACTGCAACAAGGCATTTGGTAGAACTATTAAGTTTTCAAGGACAGCTTGACTGCCATTATAGACATAGAGGGTGTTGCTTAAAAGAAATTTCTCTTCAGTCATGCCTGGCAACATGAATTACAACCCTGACTACCCCACAGGTTCTCCCTTGCTGGCAGGAGGAAAGCAGCTGGCACAGGGTTGGATACATTACCAGAATTTTGGCAAAGAGAGTGTGAGACCTGTGAGAAAGCCCCTGAGGGAGAAAACACGAGCAGATAATTATGGGTTGATCCCTCACAAAAATAGCTCATGTCAGCATGAGCTGCAGTTCAAAAAGTGAGTCTGCTTGGGAATAGAGTGGAAGTCATGAACCAAAACACTGCCTCAAAAAAACCCCAAAAACCCCACAATATTTCAGACTACAATTCTAAACAAATTTCTTACCTCATTCCCTGTTGACATTACTGCAACCACTGGAAACTTGTTAACTTCTACTTCAGTTACTCCAACAGTTGCTAAGAGACCAATCTCAGAGGGACCCATGTGGGTTCCTTTAGCCAGCACACATTCACCTCTTTTAATGTCATGTCCTATGGGTCTGAAAATCAGGACAGAAAAACAACATGAAAGAGAAACAGACTGAGATTCAAAGTACCTTTCCTTGATTGGTCCTGCTCCAGGTGAGGAGTGTCCACGGACACTCCTTAGTCACACTGTCAAGATGTCAGTACTACTCATGATTAAGAAATTACTCTGAAATTCATCAACCTTTCTACTCCTTACAGAGATATTTTAATAAATACAGACCTGATATCTTGGCCTGGTCGAGCTTGCACCAGGATTCGAACTTCTAGTTCTTCAGTGCCCTACAAACACAAGGACATCACATATGGTCAGCTGAGCTATTCAAAGAAGATTAATGTTTAATTTCTCAGAAGTCTACACAGCTTACAGCACTCATTACACTGAGACATTATGGTTTAAGCATCATATTGTTCTCCTGATTTGTTTGTCAAGGTTATAACACAATACGTGCTAAAACTGAACAGCATTTTAAGAAATGCTCTTTATGATGAGCTCTCACTAGGCGAGGACAGCACTGAATATGCAGTTTCAGCTTCTTTTTTTTTTTTTTTTTTTTTAATGATACCTGGGTTTATATAGCTTTCCTATGTTACATCTGTTTATCTGGTATACTGAGTGGATTCTTTCTGCTCCTCTCAGCCAACTCGATCTGGTGGAACCATTTCAAAGATGACACTTCAAACAGACCATTAGTCTGGCAGACAGTAGGCCCATTACATTAGCAGAAAGGTGGAAAGAAGCTATGTGCTGCAGCTATTTCAGGACTTTCATGTAGATTCCTGTAGTGGATACTCCTACTTGAGAGCCTTGTACGAATCAGAAAGGGGCTCATTCATCTTGTTTATTTACTGTGAACAAGAGACAGTGGCCTTGCATTTCCTTGTTCAGAATGTCAATAGTTTGGTGATTCGTTCAATGCCAATAAATGGCACAACCTATATTGTTAATATTTGATTTTAAGCCCTGCAAACGGGTTGATGATATATACACTCAGCTTTGACATAGTGCCAGCCTGTCAGTAGCACTAAATCTAAATTTAGACTGGAACAAATTCTGTTTTTACATTATCATGTAGTGCTTCATATTTAAATAAAGTTATAAATCAGACAACAATATTACAAGAAAAACAAGGTAGGTCAGTGTTTTTTGGAATTCTTACAAGAGCAGTTGTATTGGACACTGGGACTTGTATCTTTTCTTAAAGGTGATATAGGCCTCAGTTTCTGAGTTCAAACGAAATACTCTAAACTTAAGGCCCCAAAGTTAAAACTAACGAATGTGTTGTTAGAGATTGAGATTCTGTTTACTTACTGTGAAAATTTAAACCCCTGAACACCAGAAAATTACTAACGAAAAAATTTCTTAATTTACCCCAGTATTTTCATGTTTTTTTGGAAGCTTTTATTGCAAACTCTGTTTCTTTTGTACTTGCTCTTCTTGTATAAGAGATGATTTTTGTCTGTAATTGTTCAGATTGGCTGTGCTGGAGCCCAGAATGGCCTTTTGCCCCCTTACTGCCAGCTGAGGCTCTAAAAGACACTTGAGTCTTGCAATAAAAATTTGGGGCAATGGTTAGTCCCAGAATTATTTTATTTTTATGACACTCTGGGGATCATTGTTCAATCATGAAGATTTGAAATTTCCACATTTTTGATAACGCTTAAAGATGGATAGAAGATTTTAAGGGAATCAAGAGGAGAAACAATGATACATTTGATTAATATAAAAGGTCCTGTTTAGGACTCCTGGATTAGGGGGAATAATAACAAAAAAAAAGGCTTTTGAGGAATTCAGCAATCCCAGGTTCAAATGACACTGTGGAAAGTGTGACTATGGACAGCATGGTGACATACAGAGATTGACATCTATGGAACTGATGGATATCTCAGAACACTTAAGGAATAGAGTAGAATTCAAGATAGCTAGAGGGGCTTGCAGAGAGGTATGACATTATGCTGAGAACATCTTTCCTTTGGTGTGTGTGAGGCAGCGTTCTTGCTGCATATTAATACATTTTGAACTATATCTGAGTAGCTTGTTCTGGTGGCTGTGGACAGTTGGCTGATACACTGATGCTTTGGCTTGATGCAGGATCTAACTCTTGTTCTGGTTGATCACACTGGGCTCCTTTCTCCTACAAGGTGATATAAAAACTCAAAATGAAAAGGGAGTAGACATGTTTCTTAATGAATGTGCATTTGGCAAGCTGATGAGAATTTTTCTTCCTGATGGATAAATTTAATTCCTTTCAGGCCTATGACTTCTAAGGTCATTTGGGGAATGCTTGCTATGAAATTTAAGTACTGCTACCACAACTAGAACTCCAGGAATTAGTTCCCTTGAAAAGTAATCCCTTTTCAGGAGAACATTTTTCAGATGTTAGAGATTTCACTTCAGTTGAATCCCAGCCCTGAAGGAGTTCTGAACACTAAAAAGAAAAATATTCTTGAAATATGTAGCCACCCAGACGTGAAAAGGAAGAGAAGAAAATAACATATTAATTAAACAATACTAATTATTATGAACAGGATTTGTAAAGTGGTGCATTCAAAGACAAGCAGAAATTAAAGAGTTCTATCCCATACTTATAGGCAGGAAAAGAACTGGAAGGTGACTGACCATTCATGAAAACATTCAGACTTTAAGCACATAGCCAAATAACCTGCTCTCACATGCAGAGGAGAACATGCACATAAAAAGTGGAAGGCACGACAGAGTCATCCAAAGAAGTAGTAGACAAATAAAAGGTTACCATGTGTGTTGCCCTGCAATGTGATAGCCCTCTCAAGATGAGGTGGGCAATGGCCACAAAATATTGCTCAGTAAGGTTTATGGAACGATTAACAAGCAGTGAAGGCAATGGTGTATTTTGCAGGAAGATATAATCTATACATATACATCTGTAACCTCAAAGCAGGATTGATAATTTCAGTAATTTCCCTGATAGGAAGAAAGACAGCCTAGACAGCTTACTGAGTTCATTAGATGTAAAAGCCTATGCATCTAATAAGATTAATAAGGCATGAGAAAGGATCCTGAGTGGGTTTCAGTTTTTGCAGCCTTTATCAGTTTTGAACACTAGAATTCACCTGCTTACACCCCAGCTGCAATCACAACGCTGACACTGAGCTGTGGTGAAATGGAACAGCTTGTCAGAACAGCAGCAGTAGAGCAAAGGCTGATTTGAGCATAGAACCATACACAGTTCATTCCAAAGCTGAACTTGGAAGTTGTGTCAATAAGAGACGTATCTTCTTGCCTTGAAGTCTCTTAGATGACAGCAAACATGATGATAGTGCCTTGAAATCACAGCTGGGATTCAGAAGCAAACACAGCAACACAAAGGAAGTCTAAGATGGACTCTTTGGAATAAAGTTGTCTACAGAGAGCTCCTCTGCTTCATAAAAAGCACATTTCACTATGTTGAGACAACTGTGCATGCAGAATTAGTACTACAGTATTTATATTTTTTCTGTAGGTATTTTTTTTTCTATGTTTTCTTTCTGTGCTCTTATTTGCAGCATCTGTAAGGTAGTCCACTAGTATGATTTAAAGGTAGGCTGGAAAATCTGTTCAAAAACAGGATTATGTCTACATTCTGGAGGAATATGCACCTTATCCATTTCTTGATTTTCAGAGGTCTTAAATTCAGTAACGCTCTCATTTTAAATGAGAGCACAAATGTCTTTTAAAAATCTTAGTTGTAGTTTAAAAAAATTTGGGAGGCATTTACTTCCCGTTTCATAACAAAACCTCTCCTAAACAGATTAATTGGAAGGCATTTGTACAAGAAGTATTCTCCAAAATCCACCAAATTCACCTTTGCTGAAACAAGACCAACTCTGCTAATACAGAATCATCTTCATAGAACAGTTCAAAAGAGCCCAAGGCATCCCATGGATTTTGTGGCACTTGAAACAGTTCACATTCCCACAGAAAATCCTATTCAGCTTTAATTACAACAACAGTAATTAAATGTATTATTCTGAGATCAATATGTAATTTAAGAAAACACTTCCCCTTCTTATTTGGTGAGATTTCCACTACCCTGTATTAGAAAATGTGAATACAGTAGGCATTTGAATTGGACTGTAGGCATGGACTTCCAGGAGGCATTTGCCTTTCACTCAAATCATGCTGCCAAGCATTTTAGAGTCTGCATTCTACAATTTTGATGAAAAATCAGTCAGAACAGGAAGGTCTGTGATACTGTTATCACAGCCTAAAAAAGTGTGAATTGCCACAAGGAACTGATGTGAAAATCCTCAAACTTCTGAGATTACTGAAGGGCTTTTCTGTATGACTGTCTTTCATATTTACAGAATGGTATCATGTGCCATTTACTGCTGCACACAAAAGAAAAATGAGTTTTTTAACTTGTGACTCACATCATCTGATTCCCTGATGAGCTCTGTATCTTCCACTTGCACCACTGCATCAGCACCACATGGAATTGGAGCACCAGTTGTAACACGCATTACCTGACCAGGCATCACAGTCTGAGTTGGCTGAAAAATAATAATACAAAAAAAAAAGAAAAGAAATTAATCTACTTTTGAAAAAAAAAAAGATCAAACCACTTGAACTTTATGCAAGTAATCTATCTGAAAGAGCAGAAATCCTATTTGCAGCATAACTCTTGATATACTGTGAGCGATATCAACAGATACGTTAACTCCCCTTCACACCTGGCTTTATTTATATGGCCACATATTAAGTGGCTTCAGTTTTTTCTCCTTATATTCCTATCACATGAGCAACTTTCAGAAGAAGGAATACACTGATACTCAGGAAAATACTTGGCACAGAAAAATAACTGGCTTAGAAATTTAACTGTTAGATGGTGACCTTCTGGAAACTTCCATGAACAAAAATCTAGCAGTTCTCAGTACATAAATATTTTTGCTGAGCATGCTGGTTGCCAGTGCTGAAATTGCTCTGTTTTGGTTGGATTTTTGTTCTGTTTTGTTTTACCAGCACACTATATAAGGAAAACCCAACATACAATATAATAATGTAACCAACTGCTTCATTTTTAAGCAGATTTCCAAACACTGAGACAGCTTGATACTAGTTCACAGAAAATATCTATCTTTGTGAGGTCAATTTAGAATAGCCTAAAATTGATAATATTCTACAAATCTATAAAGTCACAGGACATTATAAAGTTTCAGCAGAAGCAGTACAAAGAATAGAAAAATATCAGAACAACATGATAAAACAAATGATACGGTTTAATAACACATCTCACCAGACAGACTATTTTAATAAACATTTGTCAAAATCCAACTTAAAACTGTAATTTGACCATAACTATTTAAGAACTAACTAACTAAAAGAAATTCCTAAGAAATGAAACTAAAAGAAGCTGATATGATGACTGAGATTTCATTGCTGGCTCCCCACAGCACTGCAGCAAGCCTGGCTTATTTAGCTGTCTTGGGTTGTGGAACCTAGGATGTGTATTCTATTTTCATCTGCTGAAAGCAGCTGGGGAGCTGTTTTGTTTTATCTCTTGTTTACTCTGGAAGGAGTGGGGCGGGTGCCTTTTGATAATGGCCCAACTGTTAAAACCAGGTAGGGCATTGTTTCTTATCTTTTTTCTGCTAATGCACCATTTAAACACCCCTAAAAGCACACATCCCAAAACTTACCCTCCCCAAGATAGTACATTCACATTCCATCATCTTATTGCACCCCTAAAAGCACACATCCCAAAAAAAACTTATCCTCCCCAAGATAGTATTCACATTCCATCATTCTATTGTGAGATGCTCCACCCAGTGGGGGGAGCCAACCATTCCTACCTGGATAAAACTGGGACTACGGAACAGGATATTTCTCTTGCTTCACCCAATTACCGGAGGAAGAGAGGACCCTTCTCACCATCACCGGACTCCCTCTCACCACCTCTAGACCCTTTTGGCTACAGGATCATCTCCACTCCAACAGAACCACATCTGCCACCCCAGGAGGACTTTTTGGACTGCTACCAACGTCCTGACCAACAGGGCATCAGGTTGTAGCTGACTCTGTCAGGGCTTTCCAAAATTGTTGTTTGTTTGTTTGCTGGTTTGGTGGGGTGATTTTGTGTTTCTACCACATTTGTATTATTGATATTACTAGTAAAGAACTGTTATTCCTATTCCCAAATCTTTGCATGAGAGCCCTTAATTGCAAAATTATAATTTGGCAGGGGTGGGGGGTTCGCATTCTCTATTCTAAGGGAAACCCCAGTTTCCCTGGCAGATGCCTGTCTTGTCAAACCAAGACATTAGCTTTCACCGTTATAAGTGAACATGTGCTACACACAGATCTGTGCAGCTGTGAGCAGAGCAACATATTCTGTACACGTCACACGTATAAATCACATGCAGATTGACTCTAAATTCCATATGCAGCGCTGGAACACATCCAGGACTTCTCAAACTGTAATTAGCACACACTTGGCAGCAACTCATAGGTTGCAGGCAGTACTGCCCAGGACTGTTACCTGCTCCTGCCCAACAGGAATTTACTCCATGACTTTCGTCAGGCGGCTGACAGACATGCCCAAACTCTAGACCAGTGGTCAGCACTTCAGCTACATAAAGCTGTTTCCCTTACCCATTCTTCTACTCCACTTCAGCACTGTCAAAACCTCTGAGAGGTGAGTTTTCCTTTGAAATGTGTGTATTTCACACATTTGGGACAGAAGCCCTAGAGGAGGCTGAGGATGGTCTTTATCTGGCTTATCACAGCATCACAGCAACCTTCGTATTCCAAGAAACAACTGAGCCTAGAACTGACTCAATCTTGACCCTTTGCTACAGGTAATGGAAATCTAATATCCTTAGAGAATAACATAAATAAAACCCACACTTGCCATATGTCACAGTGTATTTTTAGGGCAAGATTCATGCTATCCTAGTGTAGGTATCTAAACCAGATGACATAAAAACCTCTCACTTTTAAGAAAATGGCATTTATTCCTCACCACAGACTATACAAGGAGTTGTGGATGGATAGCAGACATACTGCCATTTATACTAAAGCTGCTTAAAAGGGAAAATAATACTATCTAGTGTGTAATTTTGATTTTTATGTAAAGAAATGTTACAAAAGGCAAAGCTTATACCTTGGATTATGTATTTTGCATACCATTGTAGATATAATCTAAAGGTACATTACAAATAGGTAATATTGTTTTGAACTTACCAAGTATTGCTGGCTTAAATGACAAATTTCAGAGGAAAAATGTATTGCATAAAAATTTTCTCCCATTTAAAAAAAATCACAAAGAATATAAAATGTCTACTACCATCACAAATCAGAGCCTATGGTGATAAAATGTGCTGTAACTAACCATGTTTTTGGAGTTTATTGTTAGATGAGTTAATTTTTTGAGATGCAATGATGTGATACCTTTAAACAAATTCATGATACAATTGCTTTTAGAACTGGTTATGTTGCTCATATATTTAATTTCCTTTTTTTCTGCTGAGAATTTGATCAGATTAACTTTATGAACAAAAGTCAACCATCAGATTTATTTGTGAATCTCTAGGGCTGTGTTCCTCTGTGATAGAGACTACGAAGATAAAGAAATGATTGCTTCTCAGAAAACATATTAATGTGCAAAAATTTCACAGAAGCTCTTCTAAAAGCCTTTGAGATCTCACTTTTACCTGCAATGGAGCAATACTGGTTTCTGTCCTTTGCCTTCAGTACTGATAATCTACTCAATTTTAGTCACTGAATAAAACCCAGAAATAATATACTAAGCACAACCCCTATCTCAGGCATTTTCTCCTGCACATGATTGCACCCCTCCATCCATGCTCCTTTCTGTAAAAAGGCACAAGTTAATGGAATGACAGAAAATGGCTGCTTTTCGTCCTGTATTGTAGGTGGTTAGTTGTAGTGCCTCTTACAAACACCTTTAGAAAGTCTTGCAAGAAATGCTATGGTCTGTGTAAGTCTACAGAAGGAAAACCATTTTTCCTATGGTTGAGTGTTTCACACACAGGCCATTGTGGATGGCTTGTGACCAGTAATCTCAAGTGAGCCCTAACCTTCCCAAAGCAGGGTAATGTCTGAAATCTTTCCCTGATATACAATTAAAAAGGGTTAACATAAACATGACCATCTGGAGATGGAAATCAGAAAATACAGAAATTAAAAACTGATACAGAAATGTCCAACTTGGCTATATGACCTCCCTCCAATACTCAGTCCCATCTTCTTCCTTGCTACTAGCATTTACATAACCTTTTTCTCTACAGGAGGAGCCAAATCTAAATCTATTTTGAACTCCCTGCTGTGAATCATTCTGTTAATTGGTCTGTAACATGAAAAGCAGAATGTTGCTGCTGAGAGTGACTGAAGGGTGAAATGAGACTGAGGAGCCTTCCAAGGCTATAAATAACTTCTTGGGAAGGAGATGAACCTGAAGATGTGTTTGCCCCAGAAAAAAACTTTGACCAATTATTCTAAGGTCAACAGTCTTGTTTTTCTAACTTGCCACTGGTATTTTCAGAAATAGTCTCTCTTTGCATGCCTGCTTCCCACCCAATTTTTGCTCCTTGCCAGAGAACCTTCCTATTCCCTGTAATCTGGGAGGACAGACTGTCCCTGTAGAGACATTTGTGAGCCCTTGAACTTTGTAGGAGGGAAGCAGCTTCCATTTGCCCTTTTATCTTTTGTACTAACCTGCTGAACTGATTAGGACACTGAAGTACTCCCCATTAGAGGCAACTTCAATAGTACTGCTTTTAAGCAACACTTTGCTGTGATATTTAACTAGTAAAATGATAATATTGATGGCAGGGGAATAGTGATAGGAGTGATAATTCAGTGGGTTTCTCTGCTGGTTCTTGTTATTTTATAGTGATAATAAACAGGGTTGTAAAAAGAGTTGTCCAAGCCTTTTGGATTCTGGACCAATGGTTGAAAATGCAGTCAAGACGGCTAAAAATATAAGGCAGGTTAAAAAACTGCTGAAGTAATTTGCTTTAGTTTTTTTTAGAATTTAAAGTAATTTTACATATTTTGTACAACAGATCCATTAATCTAAGTTCATGTGAATATCAGTATTGAGAAGGTGTCTATTATACCAAAGTATAATTAATGATGATAATGGATGGATGGAACCTAAAGCAAAAACAATTTTTACAGTTCTTCCTATCTATCATGATTAGCCAAATTACATGCCTATTACACATTTAGAGACAGTTCAAGTCCATTAAAAAAAAATGAATAATCCTGTCACTGGTAATACTTCTAAAACCTGATACAACTTTAGAAATATGTCAATTTTTCTTGGACTTATTTTGTTTAGCAGTCAAAATGGACACACTATAAAATCCTCAGTTTTGCCTATTACTTATCCCTTTCTCCATCATTTCATGTACAATATACAGAATTATAAATCAGGACTTGAAATAGCAGGAGAAAGATTTTGGACTAACTCATGTTTTCCTGATCACAGCTGGCAGGTATGATTAAATGGACAGAATAACAGTAGTTGAACATCACTGATTTTTTTTCCCATTACCCCAGTATTAGTACAGAACTTTCATTAAATATGCTCTTGAATTCGAGAGCAAATCACGAAATGTGTCTGTTCATGAATATTTATAGAGCACAGCAGGTCACAAACAGGTCATGACTTAACTTGCTTTTAAAATCAATCCATGGATCTGCTAAGGTGCACAAACACTCTTCTCACAAACCAGCCTCAAACCAGGCTGCTGCCAGCCTTCCTCAAGATTGTTCTGATCGTTACCTATCTGTAAAAGCTTAATAAAAAATTTATACACTTCATTTTGCAGGTATCAGTGTGAAAAATGTAAGCATCTTATGAGAACAGGTATTGGGCTGACATCCTTTAAAAATCTGTCAGCAAGAGGGGGTTAGATCATACTGTTCTCTGCTTATGAATTGTTGCGCCACCAGAAATCTCATGTCCTCAAACATTGTACCAGGGCAGAACGTTTCTGTATGCACTCCTATCAGACATGTCAGCACAATGCTCTGAAGTATTTTGGGATATCCTTGTTAGTTCCTTATGTAACTGTACTACCTCACTTTCTGAAATCATGTCCCAAGGCACATAGCAGGAGGGTCAGTACAGCTGTGTCCTACTTCACACCACATCCAAGACTATTGAATTTTGGAGCACTAGCAAGGCTTGTAAAAATACAAAGCAAAATCTTACAGAAGAAAAATACATTAAAAAAAGAGAAAAGAAATTGTGCTCTCACCTGCTCACCAGCCTGGGATTCCCCTATGATGAATCGATCTCCTGGGCCATCAGCAGCTGTTAAGAGGGACAACACAAATGGTAAACACTGAACCAAAACAAATGATGGCATTGTAAATTAAGAGCAGGAGAAGAGCAAAGAGGATCTAATGTTCAGTTCCTTAGCATGACTAAGGTTATAGAAGTTCTGCAAACATTTTACCTTTTAGGTCCTTTGAGGTGTGTTTATTATTTTATAAACACGGGTTCTAGAGAACAGAGTATTTTTAACTGAAAATTTCTGGGCAGTATGAGGTCATGTAAATGAAGACTAGGAGGAATTACATTAATAACAAAGACTTAAGGGTGCTCATGGCAGTATTGCAATACTGAAAATTAGGAGTCAGAGATCACTGATTTAGCAAGTCTTCAGGACTTCCAATTTAGCAAATCTGCAATTTTACAGGGACAAGGAAGGCACAATTACTAATGACATTTAAGTTCCTGCCTACCTCAAAGGTTTTTCAGCAAGCTGCCTTAGTGGTATTACAGGCTTTACCATGGTGTGAAGCATGGGTGAAGCACAAGCAACTCTGCCTTTCCAAGCACAGCAGTCATGTTGCCAAGAGTGCTCAAACAAACTAGGCTTCAATGATCACATTTAAATCTGCATTATTATTAATTTTAAATCTGTAGCTGCCAAAAGTTGATTTCCTAGAGATGAAGTCTAATCAGTGACAACCTTTATCTTAATAACTTGTGTTTTACTTCAGGAGCCCTGAATATACACTTAGGTACCTTGTATCAAGAAGAACTACTTTCAGGAAAGATGTCCATTTAGTCTATAATTAATCACATTTGTACTCATGCATTGGCTTCAGCTTTGCAAATCATTATCTATGGTACTTAGTCATGTTTGAAGACTAATAATTAACTTAGTTTTAAAAGCCTATCAAACAGACTAATCTATGAGCTTTAGAGTGAACTCTAAAATAAAAAAGTAGAAAAGGACTCTTCAACTAGATATCCTTGAATAATGCATGTAATACCACTGAAAACAGTTGTTAGACCTTCACTGAAAAAAAAATGTGCTTGGATGATCCAGCAGAAGAAGGGAAAGAAATCCCGAATAGCTAAATTATCTTAAACCTGATAAAATGCTAGTGAATTAGATTTTATTCCCCCACTAATAATAATACAGAGACAAAGTTTGTAGATGATGCACAACTGATGTAAAACAAGAAAAGAACAGAGGTTTGGGCAGACATGTTATGCCACTGAAAGCTAATCCTTAATCTTTTTGTAAGAAGTCTCCACTAATGTAGTCAATATTACCTCTGCCTAAAAGCATTTTTTTCCCCCCACATCCTAAGGTAACAGGTTCACAAGAATAATAAGAATAGAACAAAAAAGTATAGAATAGAACTGCCTGATCAATTCAGGGCTAACCAAAATATAAAGCAAATTATTAAAGGCATTGTCCAAATGCTTTTGACAGACAGGCTTGGGGCATCAACCCATTCTCTAGGAAGTCTGTTCCAGTGTCTGCCCACCCTCTTGGTAAAGCAAGATTTCCTAATGTCAAACCTAAACCTTCCGTGGCACAGCTTTGAACCATTCCCACACAAAATGTCTCTGGCCATCCTGTGCCCTTCCCCTCCACAGGCAGCTGTGCCACGAGGTCACCTCTCAACATCCTTTTCTTCAAACAAGACAAACCCAGAGTCCTCAGCTGCTCCTCACAGGACATTCCTTCCAGCCCTTCCACCAGCTTTAGTGCCCTTCTCTGGACACATTCAAGTATCTCAGCGTTACTCTGCTTGAATCCACCACCAAAATGAGGGTTTGTGTGCTGGTTCTGACAGCAATTGCTGAAAATGGCGTTCATGATCACTCTGCTCATTCTGCTTTGTTTACTGAGATTGTACTCCTGCTTTGCCTTACCCTGCAGCAATCAGGCTGCAACACAGCACTGGTTTGATCCCAAGGCCCTTGTCACTCAGCATTCTACTCAGAGCTCACTCTCTTAGCTTTTCTCAGTGTTACATTGCCTGTATTTCTCTGGCTACATATGCACTCCCTTCCTGCTATTACTAGTCATTTTGGTCTGCCTGTCTCTCTCACACACTTATCTTGTGGACCTGAAATTTTATTTTTATATCTAATGTACAGGGAAGCTACTGGACTACATCCATTGCCTGGGTCTGCAGACAGTCTATTTCATGGGCAGTTGCTGTCCATGGTTTCAACTGCAAGTAACAAAAAAGGTATTTTAATGTCCCTAGAAGAAAGTTGGCTATTGTGTACAAATTTCAACATGGTGTTATGATGATTCCACTACTGCCACAATTAAATCCCTACTAGTATAATGTTCAATTCTGTATATTTTAGATTTCCTTCATAGGCATATGAGATGAGCATCAATATTCTCACTTTACAAAGGGAAAAACTGATGCACAGAGAAGCAACTGGCTCGAGATGATGAAGTACTTAGTGGCAAAGCAGAGCATGAATTCAGATCTCTTGGGAAATCATATTTGTTGCTTGAAATGAATAAAGTCATACAACTAATTTTATTTATATATGGCAGCTGCAGTATTTTTAAAGTAAGAACCTCTTCTTTTGTTGTGTCTCCATAAGAGAACATTATGGTAAGTTTTTGAAAATTCTCTGATGAAATCAATGTGTGTAACAGTTCAACAAAGTAATAGATATATAAGAAAATCCTCATTAAATCTACAACAGAGGAACAGAAGATGAATCTGTAATTCAGAAACAGATGTTCTGTTCTTGTCCTGAATTTTAAATATTTCCAAGAAATTCATGAGCAACAGAAGTGCCCATCTAGGAGCACCCATGGATGCACATTTGCTCGTGTACACATGTATCCATTTAAAAGTTCTCAGCCTTCCTTCAAGACAGTTGCAATTTATATAACTGTGACCTCAGCAATGATCTGTATCAAATCAAACCAAAATAACCCCTGCTGGATCCAAAACAGGTGAATTAACATGTTATAAAGTCCACAAAGTGAGTCTTTACCTCTGACAGCGTAACCATCTTTTACTGATGCTGGAAATGGTGGTAGATTATCTTTTGCATATACATCTTGAGCAAGGACTCGCCCCATTCCATCTAGAAAAAAGAGAAAAGACCACGCTCTGTGTCATTACAGTGACTGAAAGGGGGAAATGAAGTTACCAGCCATGCCCTCCAATGGATGAAATGTATGTGTATGGGACATATAGATCTCTCAGGCTTTTGATTTTTGACTCTACATACAGGAAAAAAGACTGGAGTATGAAAGTAATGATAAGGGATTTTTAAGTCTGAGCTCCTGGTTATGGTGAAATTGCTAACAGTAGATTTGAATGCCAAGTATCCAAACCCAAAGGTGATAGCTCTAATTAAGGACCAGACAGAAAAATAAGTATTTGTTTCTTCAGGGTAAGTTCTCCTAAGATCTCTTAAATATATGTGTTTTCTTTGTTTTCCTTTATTTTAAGTTTTATTAAATTTCTTTTTTGAAAACTTGTAAAATGACATTTCAAAAGTGAATCCTGTGCACAGAAGGTGAGAGGTGATGAATAGAGAACAATAACAATGGACCAGTTTTCATAAACTGACAAAGAAGTTTTGCAATAGATTAGCTTCACCTAATTGTTGAGAGGATTTCTGCTTAATGGAGGGTGAGTGCATGTAAGTGTCAGAATTATTTATATAAATTTAACTGTTATAGTTCTAAATATTTTAATAGCTGTTTCAAACATACTCTTTCTCTTCACTTAGCAGCTATGACTGATGAGCTGTAATTTGGCTCAGCCTGCCTGCAGAGACTGGTATGAATTACTTCACCCTCATTCAAGTGGCTGGTACTTCTATGACACCAGCAAGAGCTTTATTTTTTATTATGAGATTGGAAAATATGTACCTTGCCCCTTGATATAGTGTGAGAGAGGAAGCAGATTTATTACATGTGTGATTAGATGTGCTAGGAAGAGACACATGGGTCAGAACAGAGACTGGCTTGATTCCAGCATGTCTAAGCAGAAGAAGGGAAGCCCTGCTCATAACAGAGGCCACTGCTCCGAGGGGGCATTGTGGCACCGGGAGGCAATATCCAGCTGAAAGTATGATGGAGTGAGAGGATGTATGATTATTTCTGCCAGGAGAATTTGCATGGGTATGTGCTTTAGAGATTATAACCTTTGAGACATGCCAAAAAAGAGAAGTACATAAAGTGTGTTTCTTATTTTACAGACAGGGAAATCTGCATGGTTCCGGATTCATCGGGCAGACACAAGAGCTAGTGCTGCACACTAAATGGACAGATTTTGTTAAAAAGTGCAATTATTCGACTTGAAAATGTTCAGCTCCAGTGAGGTGGTATCATAATGAAGATTATATTTTACTTATTAACACAAAATGATTTAGTTAGCAATTAATTATTGTAACTATAACATCATTGTGCTCACATCCGTATGTATCAACTTTCAGCCTGAAGTTACAATTCATGCTGCATTGCTGAAATAAGTATTGCCATGAAAATGCTACTGAAACCTGTTAAAGCAACTAGAAAAGCACCTTTGTAATGGCCATTAATTCACCTGCATTAATTCACTGATATGCAAACCTGCATATCAGCGCCTATGATACACAACATAGAAGTTATTAGAAAGCTCACAAAAGCTTGTACACTTATAGCAAGTAAAAGAATGCAGACGCAGACATTTAAATTATAGCACAGAAAAGGCAGCTATCAAAGGCCTAGTAAAAACACCCTTTGTTCACAGATGCACGAAATCTCATACAAAAGTGATACTTCTAATTTTAGCAGGCATGTTGTGCCTTCATTTTGCTTCTTGTCTGCATGCAAAATCACACCAATTAGAGCAAAGTTGAACAGCATGTTCTTGGCATACTGCCATGCAATATTTGAAAGGAATAAATGGCTAGTCAGTAATGGGAATGAGTTTCATTACAAGAAGAAAAATGTAAGAATTATTTGCTGAAGCAGCCTTAGGCATTTAAAATGAAGCAAGTCAGCAACTAGAGGACAATCTTGAGTACCCCTGTACTCTCATTTAAGAAATTATTCTAAAAATACAGTCTGACCCTATTTTGATTAATTGTAATTCAGAAAGATGTTCTGAATTATTTTAATGTCATCAAACATATGCCCCTTGTGATGCCCATAGCTTTCTGACACAAAATGGAGGATTACATTAAACTCACTTTTCAAATGTGGATATTAGCTAAGCTTAGGTGGTGAACCTAGTACAGTTCCGTGAAGAACTTTTTTTTCTCTGGAACACAGCAATAAGACAGATCTTGTACTAGGAAGTGATGGATTTTGTAAATACTGCCCTGGTAGCACTTCAGTGTGATATGAAAAGCCAATGCTACCAAAACAATCAGTTAGGCTTTTGGACTAGACCAGAATAAATGCACTGTTCTCTGGCTTAAGCTCATAAAATGTAGCTTGCTTCTGCATTATAACTTTATTATCAATTAAACTCTGCATCTTCTTAGATTCAGAAGAATAATTATAATCACGTTGTCTTAAAACTTAACCTTATGTGCCCACAGAGCTATACTCAGGTAACTGCATTTATTTGGAATAAAAGCCTAATAGTTTCATACCAGATATCGATGGTGGCAGGCAAGAAATATGCTTCGGATGCCTTTGGCTTAAGACACTTCTGTAAAATGCTTTAGTACTGTCCATTTTTTTAAAATATGAGGGGTTAAATGATCTATACAGTCACTGAGCAACACACCAGCATGAAAGTAATGTTTCAAAAGATAACTTTAATAATCCTCTCCCTTATGTTAGGAGAGAATAGATAGATCTGTGAGACTACAGCATACCTTGACTTAATCAAGAATAAAATCAGGACTGCACTGGGTATTTGTACAGAATAATATTTAGCAGCTTTATTTATGAGGATGAATGCTATAAATACGTTTAGTTTTAACTAAATAAGGTTAAATTAATTGGGCAATTAGCATTCTTAGAATTTTGCACATTTCACTTTCCTTGGGGAGAAACTGTGCTCCTGAAAGATAGTTTTCAGAAGCTCAGTGGTAATTCAAGACACAAAATCACAAAAAACTCCAAACACAGCAAAATAGTGCTTTTTAAATACAATTTCAGATCTCCAGAACTAATTTTTTACAGTTTCCTGAAATTAGATGTATATTAACAAAAAAAAAGAACCCGTAACTAATTGAAAAACTGGTTTTTAATTCATTGCATTCTTCAAAATTAACTTCTTTTATCAAACGCATAAGTGTGCACACACACACACGTCTATACAAAACAATTCTATGTATTTGTCTGTATATTATGTAACATTATGGTGATCATTTAAGAACTGCTGGAAATGCACTTCCATCTTGAGATTTGTACCTGTAGACTAAGAGAATTGAATTTGCTGTATCACAGACACAGACATGTTCTTTAGGCTGTCTCTTATAGGCTGAATCCTGAAATTTCATACTATATACTTGGATATCTCACAGTGCTAAAGTAAGTGTATACTATTGAAAAATAAATTGCAAGATAAAACTTTGCATTACAGTGCAAAATTATGAAGGAATTGCTGGTATAATTATGTGACCATTAAATCAAGAATCTGTCTCTGAACTACTAATGTTACCCACGATCTAACGCTTGTGTTTTGGGTGAGAGGGAAAAAGGTCAAAACTAAAGTGACTCAGCAGACTCAGTTCATTATTTTTGAAAGAATAAGAGTGCCAGGAATAACAATACATATGTTCTGGATTTAGAATCAGAATTTCTTTTATTCAAAGAAGAATAATAATCCTACAGTACCTTAACGGTATCTAACATACCAAAATTAATATATGATATGCTTATTTTTCAGGGAGGCAGATGCCAGTCTTTCATCCTTTACTTCAGGAGTTCAGGGTTGCATAGGTAGGATTTATTTGGACTAAATGTACCCAAAACTGCAGCTCATCATATTGTTCACTGTCTTAGAGAAGACATTTAACTGACAGCTACCCAAAAAGGCCCAACAGTTACGCTCAGGCATTTATGCCTTAGTGCCTTCTAATCTGCACATCATTATGGAAGTGCAGAGTGTATTATGCATATTCCTTGTTGATCCAGTATTGGTGCTGTTCTGAATGCAGGATATGGAGCATTTTCTCAGAAGTCCTGCTGCCAAGGCACAGGGGAGCACGAAACTCTGCTTGGAGTCACTAAATGCACAGGTGTGATATTATACAGTCTGCTATATCAGTATGCCAATATGAAGACATCTTGAAGGCTTCTGGTAACACAAAGAATTGGCAAAGAGCAGGAAAACTTTGAACTTCCAAGCCAGAAGACAAAATACGTCATTCAGAAACCATTTGTGCTTCTCCACTGTCTGTAGCACACCAATGTCCTAAATGTTTTTGCCTTTCAAGGTTTATAGTTCCACAATCTCTTTGCTCACTACTTACTTGTGAACAATCTGGAAGAATTCCTGGAAGAGGTTTCTGCTTCCCTACCTAGTTTAGGTTTACTTGTCAGCATATTTCCCGTCATGGTTTTGTTATGTGCTGAGAAGATTCTCCCAGGTAACACCCAGGCTTGATGTAAGGAATAGAAGAAGCCTAGGGAGGCAGCTAATAGACATTATGAACACAGTATTTCAGGAAGGAGGATAGTTTAGCTGAATAAACATGAGAGGTGCCTTACTAATTCCTTTTAGGGCCAGAAAATCACTTCATCTATCCCTACTTATTCATTAGTATAGATACAGTCACAAAGTCACGAAGTCTGTTATTTTGCTTGCTGTTCAGTGGTTTTGAAGTCAACCTCACCATATAAATGAAAACCAGTTACTCTTTAATCACAAAGTTTTGATAGATCAAACATTAAAAGGAAGTAATTTCAGAAAATGATCATGTAGTGGTAGAAGAGAAAAGGAATTGTATTTATGAGGATGAGAATCCTGGAATGACTAGTAGGCTAACTAGAAACTGGAAAAAGAGACTGAGATGAACTGTTAAAGACATGGAAAAAAGTGATCTGGAATCAATAATCACTTTGCTTTGATCATTAATCTCAGATTGGAAAGGGGCTAGAAAGAATCTTCTACAGTAAGACAACAGAGGGAACCAATCACAGTACAGCTCAGTGCTACTTGGCATCTACAAAAGTCCACTGAGGCACATTCAGGTTGAGTATGATACATTTGCTGCATATAATACAAACAGGAAGAGAATTAATTCATGTATTTTATTAGTGTTCCATTACAGACTCCTTCAGGGAGCACCACTGAGTTCAACTGACATTCTCCTAACTTTGAAAGATTTCCACTGTTACTGGTATTTTGTAAAGCAGTTTCTCCTGGAGAAAACACTGTTTCAGACACCTCACAACAAAAGAGCAAGAAGGTTGCCAAATAGGGAGGTAATCACCCTCATGCTCACAAAGAATCCAACTTAACATACCTCTGTAATTGATGATTTCTGTTCCAAGCACTGGGGTCATCTCCAGAACTGTGATGAAGGCCTTGTCCATAGATGTCAATGGGAATGGAGACATGCGATGTCTTCTTGCTACCTTGGTAATGTCAACAGCACTGTGACCTGCAAGGAGAAAGAACAAGTTCATGTGTGCTACAGTGAGCAAATTTGTGTAGTGATATTCATTTAAACCATTTTACTAAACTAATCTGGCACTTTGGAGCAGATTAAATTAGTTAGTTATCTCTATTGAGCTTTCATGTTCGACACTGGGAAGACACTGCATTCAACTAGAATCAAGAGCGTGTATATCCTTATCTATAATGAAGAACATACTAGAAGTCTTGATGAGCATAAAAAGATTGGTTAATCTGAAACAGAAGCCCTTCCAGGTGATGCAATATTTTACACTGAGGATGACAATCTGAGACTAATTCAGTTCTATAAACTGAGGACAATTCACTCCATTCTGTTCTGCACAATCACATCTCAACATGCTCTGTGCCGTGCACAGATAAAGCACAACAATGGACACTGTGCCAGTGAGCCTACAATCCAAGAGTGAGATGGGAGTCAAAAAGTTTGAAAGGAAGATAGAGCACAGTGAAATCGCTGGGCAGTCAAACCAGCAGACAAGTGTCTCCAGCTAGTGGGCATCCTACCCATTGTCAAGATTTTGTTGTCACCATAGCAAAGTCTTATTTAAAAGTGTAATTGGAGTGAAGGCAGTAGGACAACTTAAGGAAAGCTTACTTTTTCCAATTACTTCTAGCAGTAATTTCACTGCTACTTAAAACTCACTGCTAGCTACTTCAGAAACTCACATTTCACCTCTTTAACCATAAAAAGTGATAGAATTCACAGGTTTTGAATGCTTTGAATGGTCCCCAGAGGACAACCTTCAGACTGGCAAGTCCGTCCCTAATGCACGTCATTTGCCCAAGTCAAAGGTTCTGTTAAAATCTTCTGAGAAATACACTCTCCAACAGAGACTTCTTGAAAATAGATAAAATTTCCTAATCTCTGACATGTTTTTTCCAACACCAGAAATAACACCCATTACTTCTGCAAGAAAAGCCAAGAAAATAGAGCCCCTTTAGGTTTAACACTAGCATGAATAACTTCAATGAAGAAAGGAAGAAAGATGCTGGTGTAGCTACTAACCTTTCTCTCTCCCGTTTCTTCCTACAAACAAAAGCTAACTCTTCCATTAGAGGTACCACAGATTTAAATAGACCCAGAGACAAACAAAAGATTTTTTTATTGTAAAATTACTAAATGGTACTTTAATTACAAGCAAATGATATTAAACAACTCCTCAGACTTTACCAAGTTATCTTTCACTAATGTGAAATGTCAGAGAGCTCTAAAAATAACTACTTACATTAAGCTGCATTTTGTACAACAAAATAATCCTCTAGCTTTGAAGCAGCTAATTCAATTGGTTGCATAAGGTAGAAAATTCTTGACAGCCTGCTCTTTTACCACCAAAACAACTTCCTAGTCCTGTCATTATACATATATATATATACACACACACATATGGTGGATCAAATTTTAGACTAGAAAAGGTTCCCACGACACAAAGAAAAAGAACAGTGCAAATTAAACTAGACATCATTTGGATCAAACGTGAATTCTTAACCTTTGCATTTTTAGGTTTGGTTCTATGGAATCCAAGATTCAAATTCATGTTCAAGTATGAAAACAAAAATAATGTATATTCAAGTTGAGAATTTCCATTTTCATTGTCTTTGAGTGTTAATTCTTGCCCATAAACCTGCACATACATGATCATTCACAACAAAACATCACAAGCAACACAGACCTCCATGTCATTAGAAAAACAACTTGGAAGAATAAATTAAAAGGTGACTCTCCATTAATACATAAACACTATGAACTATTTATAATTTTACCTTTGGACTGGATATCACTGTCTTAAGTTACTGAATTTCTGCTGCAAACCCACTTAGTCCCACCTCTGATCTGACTATCATTTGCTGTCTTCTGAGTAGTCTTAATTCCTCAATAGAGCTATGAAGTTTCTGCACTTACTTGCTCTGAGGATGTTCTCCTTGCTGCTGCACCTAGACTGGACCTGCAGAGAGAGCACAGAGTCTATGAGCTACAGAAGTTAACAAGAATGCAAAATACAGAGATAAAGTGGGCAAGCTCCTGGGATCTAAGACAGAGGCTATACATATTTTCAGCAACATTCTTACATATTTGGCATGAGATAAGTATATTTAAGCAGAAGGGTAGTAGCTGAGGGTCAGAATCTGATACAAGCAATTTGATTCCACACCCCTCCCATAAGAAACAAGATGGCCTAAGGACAGTAAGAGAGAAAAATCAAAGAACGGTGCTTAAAATTATGTGTTAAGTGTCAGAAAATCCACATTTTCTTATACAGCTGTAATTATAGTAGCTCTGAATCTATATCCTGTTTGATGATTAGACAGAACACTAACAAAAGTATATGACCTGATTTAAAATTCTATTGCTGATATTTTCAGGTATTGAGAATTTAAAATATTTTGTTTCAATTATGTTGATTCTGAAGATGTTTAATAAGAATTATTCACAATTGTATAAGCAACATACAACTGTATAAACGGCTCCTGGATGGAGCTGATAAATTTACTGTGCTCTTCCTATTTGGTTAAAAGAAACACTATGTTAGCTATGAATTTTGTAGTGGAATTCTACTTTAAAAAGTAGCTGTGTGAGAATGACATGGTTTCTCAACAAACTCCCTTCCTTGATGCTTAGCTACCACTGTGCTATTCCAGATAGATTAGTCTGACAACAGGGAAATTGGACAATTCACATTGGTCTAGTACTCCAGTAACACTGAATATTTACAATTCTGTTTACCACGCAGATTAATTTTTTTTTTAAGAGTATCAGCCCTGCAAACACAACACAGTTTCAATCTTATCTATAGGGAAGCATCACTTCTTGTTAATTCTTCTCAGGTTTGGAACGATAGCATATAATAACCCCAAAGTTGCAAGTTTTCAGATGGACTACAGATGATTGAACTGGCAGAACTTGAATAAAAAGCATTTTGTGTGGATAAAACCCCAGCTAAAGTAAACTTCACAGGAAGACAGACCTCTGAGATAGTAAGAACTGAATCCTTCTCTTTTTTACTTTATTGATAAAGGTATTTTAAATCTCAATGAGAATACAAATAAAGTAAAAGTGTGCACACATAGTGAAAGAAGTGGAATAGCACAGGTGATGCTGAGGGTGTAATTTCTCAGCAGAACATAGGTCTGCTGCAAAAGCAAAGGAGTGAATCCAGATTATCTTTCACACCTCACTCTGGACTTGTAGTCACAGACAAATTGCCTAGAAAGTGAATATGTATGATCTAATAACTGATGAAGACTGATAAATCCCCAATCCCTCAAAAGCTGTCTTCAGAAAGGAACCATTTAAGGCTGAAACAAACTGTGCCCCAGCTTCTAAACCTCTTTCTTCTGTTCCACAGCAGCTTGCCCCAAAGAGATAGTCACATAAAAAAAATTGGATTCTACAGCGCAACACGGTCTACTTATTGTAATGGAATAACTTATGGAAAGTAATGTTGCAACTTAGAGTGGGTTATGGTGTCCTTCCCTGAAAAAAACTCTCATTTAACAAAAACAAACAGAAAGCCCCCAGACCCTCCCCCCTTCCCACCAAAAATACTATACAAGAAAACTGCAAACAAAATATGAATGATGCCCAAATTTGGCCCAGAGTTGTTTTACCAGATTTCAAAGGCATAAAATGAACTCTCTTTGGAAGAAGTAAATATTTACCTATAATTTATCAAAGGACAATTCTGGACCAAAAAGGTGGTATAATGGCAGGAAAGAAAACACAAAAGAAAGAGAAGCACAGTTTGTGAAGGAGAGAGAAGCAGGATGGATGTGGCAAAGGCAGAAGATGGTGTATGCAAAAGGAGACATGGGCCTATGTGTGTAAGACTACTGTTTAAAATGGAAGAGGCTCTCTTATTTCTCACTGAAAAACATGAAAAGAGAAAATGAGGAATGGACCTGCTGCAAAATAACCAAGCGATTCAGCAACTGTGGAATGAAATTCAGTGAGATAACACAGTCCTAAAGAAAAAGGCAAAAAACCAAAAATACAAAACACAAACATTCGAAACAATCTACTAAAACAAACTAAGTAAAATATGTGATCCAAAGGACACAGATAAAAGCTACTAGAGAAGGAGGAAAAATGTTAGCGGACAAAGACAGTGCTAAAGAAGTAAAATGGAAGTCAAGAGAGAGTCTTTCAACAAAGTGGAGGAACAGAAGGAGCCCAAACCCATAGCGCAAAGCAATGTTTGCGAATGGAAAACAGCTCCTTTGAGCAGTAATAGTTACTCTCGAGTTGTAGCCTCTATTCCTCCTCAGTTCATCTTTAAGCCCTTCCAACCTATAGTGGAGCTAGTGTATGGACAAAAACAAGAGATTTATAATGAACAGAGCAGCTGAGATTTGCAGATCAAATCTTCTAATATAAAAAACGTGCTGACAAAGTTTTGCTCTTAAAATGTCCAAATGACAATGGTAACAAAAGACAGCTGGCTTCACATACAGCCTCTTACAGGTCATTTTTTTAATTCTGTGCACACAGAGGACTTCATATTTACTTTTTGATCTCTTAAACCCAGCCTAAAGTTTCCATGTTATCACTCACCTGATGGGCAACATATGCAGTATGAGAAATAATTTGCTTCCCACAAATTTTAAAAGCAGCTGTGGAAGAGGAATCCATGATAATAAAATAAAAGGCTTGATCAGCTAGACTTGATCGTTTCCCAACCTATGCTCACAGCTGCAGAATACAAACCATGTTTTAACATAACTGACATCAAAATTAGTAATTACATAATACTTCTGTTTAACACGAATTGCACATTCTTATTCTAAATTTTATTTTAAACCAAAACTCCAGTAAAATATTTCTGAATAAAACCCACTAGTTTCCTAACACATACAGTTTTGGCAGCAATGGAGCTTTTTATAAATGGGGTCATGTGCTTTAAGTGCTTTTTTAAAATATTCATTATCTGTATGTTTTACTATTTTGTTATTTGTGACATTTACAAAAAATCTGTATTCTTTTCACAGCTATTTTAAACTGAGGAATCCATGCTACATTGCATACAGTACCATGATTGACTTGGGAGAGTTATTATTAGGAGAATTTACTACAATTCTTCTCATTCACAGGTAGTTAGAGAAATAACAACCTATGGCTGCCTTTTCTTTCACAGGGAAAGTATAGATTTATTGTTTGTCCATTCTACAGCCTCTTGGCTCACAGTTTATCTTGGCAGAAGATACACTGGGCTACCAGCCAGTACCATTCCCCTGCATAGTTCAGACAGAATGTAACCAAACCCAAAGCATTCAGTTCACATTACTCTGTATTTTAAGCAAACTGGATTTTATGTTCTTGGAAATGTAACTTCATCAGGCGGGAATGCAGAGTAAGCTTTCTCCCATAGGCTGAAGTAGTAAATAGAATGTGAAATAAAATACTCAAAAATAAATAAAGGGAATGGCAAAAATAAAGAGTCCTGCAGGAACTTCTGTCTGTCATGATTGGTCTGAAAAACAAAATCAGTGGCTGTACTAAATTGGATTAATTTAAGTTTACATAATATGTTTTGCTGCAAATAAAAATCAGTCTAAAAATTTTTTTTTCAAGAAAAATAGAAAAAGACACAAAGAAAAGTTCATGCTACAAGTGAAAAATTCATGTGAAAAATAATGAAAAAGGAAAACTGAGAAACCCTTTAACCCTCTACCATGGCTGTTAGGAATTGTTAGAGAAATTACTTACCTTTTTAAAGTCATAACAAGATTAGCACAGAGTATTAAGTCAGCTCTTCATTATGGGAGGTACAATTAAAAGCCATTGGTTATCATAAAACAAATTGCTAGACAAAGATGAAGAGTTTCCAGCCCAATATGAAAAGCTAACTCTTCCGGGAGTACATTTGAACTCAATATTACAACATGAAGAACAATTCAGAACAATGACATCAAAACATGAGTAACCACCAACAGAAAGAGCCCATTTCTCAGGAACACAGAGCCTGCAGGAGGCTGACCCATAACCTTTGGCACTTATGGGAAAGCACATTGCTCCACTCTGGGGAAAGCATGCAGAATGTGGAACCACCAGCAGAAACCCAAACACACGCAGACACAGGACTAAGGTACAGCAGAGGGAATGAATTTGCCAAGCTGTAATGAAGGAAGCAGGGTAAGCAAAGCACAGCAGCTGTAAACAATTTCAGAACTGTATTCTCACTCTCCCCAACACCAGGCAGGCCTGTTGATGAGGTATTGCACCTATTGCACTTACTGCTGGTGAGAAAGTGCACAACTCAAGCAGCCTTTCCTTAAAACTTCAGCAGCTTTATGAAGACAATGTATCTGTCATGATGTGGGAAAGTATGCTGCTGCTGCTTTTGTTCTGCATGGGATTTATTAGTAATTTCATGACCTGAGTTCTGTACAATATACACTGTGCACGTGCCATTTGAATGGTCTCTGAAATATTTGCCTGCTTTAAACAAATTTCAAATCACATGTGATCTGATTTATAACTGTAGAGGTTTGCACAGTGTCTTCTGCCTAAAATACCTTCTACCCTTTAAGAGTGCAACATACATTATTCAGTGTCTCTAAATAAACTGATAAGAGAAAAATAAACCATGAACAACAATGTCTCAAGCTGCTCTGATAATACTTAGAAGAACTGATTTGGGCATGTTATTCTAAGCAATATCCATAAGGTTAAACTAGGAGCAAATAAAAAATGCAATGAAATACATTGTTGATTTCATTAAAAATGTGTTAAATCTACCCTGAAGAACAGAGAGGATAGCTTTGATTTAATTAATATGGAATATAAAAATAAAGTTTTTAAAAAGACATTCACAAAAATGGCTTGGGTTGGAAGGGACCTTTAAGATGGTCTAGTTCCAAAAAAAAAAAGTGCATCTGGAATTGTGTACTTCACAAAACATTCACTAAAGTATGTGAGGATTAAAAAATCCTATTACAACATGCAATCTTCCAATTTCAGGAACTAATTCTTATTCAAACAACACTTTTTACACTGAGCTGAACACACAAGGTTTTAAGAGAATGCTTTATGGCCACCTAAATTAGGACTAAAGTTAGTTCAAAACAACAGAATATCTTTTTCTTATTATACTAGGATCACTTCTGAAATGGAAAGAAAAGTCAGTGTGGAGTCAGTGTGAAGAAATAAACAGAAAATTATTTGAAGCCAAAATCATTCTAGGAGCAGATTTTTACAACTTATTGTTGTGTTATGCTTGGTAGACTGGACACTGAACAAAGGTCAATTTTAAATCTTGGATATGTCGCTGTCTTCATCCATATATTACTGAGCTCTCTTTTCTGAGTTTTTTCGTAATCACCTACACTTTAGATTTATTGAATTTTGATAATTGTGTCCCAGTAGACTATGAACACACATATGGTATTCTATGGTCAGATTACAGTTCATCCTAACTACTATTCAAACAGGACAGTGGAAGAGGATTGATGAATACACCATAGAAACAGAAGGGCTGAAGTGGTTCCTTTTACAGGAGCAGTATTTAAAAAAAAGATATTATCCAGTATTTCAAACAATACGGAATGAAAAGGCAAAGGGCAGTTTTCTTAGATTAGTCACCCCTCAAGAGAAATTGACATTGTCCTGGAGAGGTAAAACCAACACATTTATTCATCACAGAAGAGGATTCAAAGAAATCTTACACACCAACTAAAATTGCAAGCTGAACACCTCACAATGAGAAAATAGGAAGAACTGTGATATACACAGCAAAAGAAGGAGACAAAATAGCAAATCACAGTAAGCTAGCAGGAAAGCCAACTGGCTACTACAAACTGGCAGTATAGGCTTCATAGCTGAGAATTAAAAGAAACAAAGAGGGATTTCTTCTCTTCAGAGTAGTTTGAATGAAATGTTTACCTTTGTATGAAAAAAATGAACTGTATTTTGTGTTCTTAGGAGGGGTGACAGCATGCAGATAATGCTGTATGAGTAACACTGGAAAGACTGCACTTTTCAGTGATATTTTAGGGGCGCTTCTGAGCTTATTCAAGATCATGCTGCTTTTTGTTGAGAGAAGCTGCATTAATTATAATACCCAATTACAAAGAGATCAGGTATCTTGTATAGGCTAAAGCCCATATTAAATCAAGTCATAAACATTATTGCCAAGTTTGTGCACAAACTCCAACAGATATTTCTAACCCCTGTTATCAAAATTCAAGTGGGATTTGTAAGGCACAAAAAATCCCTAGAAACGCTGCACTTGAAAAAATAAAATGTTCTACTACTTGTGTTACTAACTGTGAACAAGATCTTTTATTTGTTTGAATGAAAATCTTGAACATTCTCCAAATGCCTTGGAAATAGTCTCCATTTTGAGAAGTAGATAGTGTAAATAAAGGCAGAGAGAATAAGCTGTATTTCCTAAGTGCTACAAGGGCAAAAAATTCCTGTTATCCTTGTTGTTTGCCACGGTAATGGTATTTACTTGCCTATTCTCATGTAATTTCACACCCTGTAATTTGACTGACAAACCACTTAGCCTTACGAGTATGTATGAGATGTCTGAGTTATATCCCATCTGACCAGCATTAGGACTTTTTGAACTCCTTGTCCTAGATTAACCAACTTTTTAAGCTGTTTTCAATCAGATACATGAGTGATGTGTAGAAACTCTTGTCTTCAAGCACACCATAAATTACTCTATAACCCTTGACTAGTATGCTCGACATTTAAAAAAGCTTCATTTCTATTACAAGTATTTTGCTTTTTCAATGAAATTTCAATTATTTTCAAATTTTTATTTCTTTACCCAGCAACAGCCAATTTTAATGCTGCATTAAAACAGTGAAATATCTACATTACCACAAAAAAAAAACCCCAAAAAAACCCAACAACAACAAAAAAAATCCCACCAAAAACAAAAACCCCACAAAAATGGAAATTAATTTTATTGAATTGCGTGACCCTAAAAATAAAATTTTAAAATATTTTTTTTTTCAAATGTAGTCAAGTAAAATTTGCAAGTTTAAGTGAAACAACATTTAGGACAGATCAGTTATGTGGGCAACTCATTTTTCTTTTGACATGAAGGTGTCGTAATTTCATCATAATTATTTTCAGTAGGGTTTCTGCATAAGACAAGATAAGGCTACTTCATTTTTATCTCCCTGCTCAAAGATTATTTTCATATTTAACTTACTAAACATTATTGAAACTGTCTGCTAAATGGATAATTATTTAATTCTTTATAGATTTCTCTGTTTGGCCTAGTTCTATTAAACAAAACCTTGTAATACACATGAAGAAATTCATTTTGTAAAATCTTTGTGAAGCAGATAGAGGACTTGATTTTAGAAACGGTAAACTGAGACCCAGAGACATCTAGACTAAATTTAACCTGACATGCCTACAGTCAAATTGCAGAGATTAGATCCTCAGTTGCATTTCATATGCATATTTCAACTGCATTTGGAATGCCCAATATAGCATCACAGAATAGTTTGCATTAGAAAGACCCTTAAAGCTTATCCAGTTCAAACCCCCTGCCATGGGCAGGGACACTTTCCAGTAGACCAGGTTGCCCAGAGCCCCATCCTGCATTGAACATTTCTAGGGATGGGGGAACTTATACGGACAACTTCTTCCAATGCCTCACTACCCTCCACAGCTAATGTGAACCTGCCCTCTTTCCGTTTAAAGCCGTTTTCCCTTGTCCTATCACTACATGCCCTTGTAAAAAGACTCTTTTCAGAGACTCTCTTGTAGCCCCCTTCAGGTACTGGAAGGCTGCAAAGGTCTTTCTGGAACCCTCTGTTCTCCAGGCTGAACAGCCCCAACTCTTTTGGTCTGTCTTCACAGGACAGATGCTCCAACCATGAAATCATCTCATGGCCCTCCTCTGGGCTCACTCCAGCAGGTCCTTGTCCCTCCTGTGCTGGGATCCCAGGGCTGGATGCAGCACTGCAGGTGGGGTCTCAGCAGAGCAGAGCAGAGGGGCAGAACCCCCTCCCTGGCCCTGCTGCCCAGGCTGCTTTGGATGCAGCCCAGGACACGTTTGGCTCCCTGGATTGGGAGTGCACACTGCACAATATGTGTCTCAAGAAGGACACACAGAAAGTGAGTACTCCTGAAAGTGGTGCAAGAAGCTTTTCCAGCAAGAAAAATTAAGTCAGCTCTGATGTGGAGACAGAATATGTGACAGAGGCTTCCTTTCCACACCATGAATGGGTGCAAATTCATGCCTTCCTGCTACAGAGGCATGCCTTTTGTTCCAGAAGCAGCAGAGATGGAGTCATCATTCACCACACCTGCTACTGCTGGGAAACACAATTCAGTTTTCTTAATATCTAGTTATTGTCAGTACCTGAATAAATATTGGTAGGGAACTGGCAGAGGCATGTTTGGAATTTTCAGCATTACTGCTTCTGCTCCTATCTGCTTCTAGGCCTACGGCCTACATCCCTGTGATCCAAGGTCTGTGGAGTGAAAAAGCATCTCCCCACTGAAGTATGAATGGGTCTGACTCAAACTTGCAGGCTAACAAAGCTTACAATTCCCATTGCACGCTTACAATCTGATCTCCCTGGAAGCTGACCACACAGGTAACATTCCTTGTATTTCTATGTGAAAGGAACATGAACGCATGTAAACAGGAACAAAACAATCAAAACTTATAAACTCTGTTCTGTAACTTTGTGGCTTCAAAAGCCACCAATCAAATGAGCAGTGAACCATCAGGACCAAAGAATCAGCAAAAGCCATCACTCAATTTATTTTATTTTTAAAGCCTTTTTAAAGTTAAATTTCACTTTTTTTCTTCTTGGTGTTTACCAGAAATTTTGGTTGGAGATTTTTATAGTTACCATTCTAAAGTGAATGGTTGGACTACTTTAAACTATATGAGCAGGAACAAAACATATTCCCCTACGTAGTATGATTGTAATTTCTGTACTAGCATAACTTGAAAGAAGTTGATTATAGTTAAGCTTATTATTTTTATTTGAGCTAGGAAGATTATATTTGAAGGGCTTCAAGTACAAGAGCCAAAACTAGTAAGCACAGGTAACAATAATCTTATATCTGGTGTGTATTATAGTCTCTCATGTATACAATATTCAGTCAAAACCTCAGACTTGCACACTTTAAATTATAAAAATAAATAAAGCTCTTTAAAGTTTAAGATTCAAACTGGGGAGCAACAACTGTAAGAAAAATAAATCTTTATTTTATGAATTCATCTGAGTAGTAAATATCAAACAGATATCAATATATCAAATATCAAAACTTACTGTATGAAGATCTAGATTTCTGCCTTTGAGCTGAGACAGAAACACAGACTATATTCCTCTGAGGAGAATCCTTAAAGTGAAATTAGAATGGTCATGGATGAATAACATGAAGATTTCAGAGTGTTCAGGGGCTATATAAAGGAGAGGCTGGAACTGAACTAATGTTGCACTAAAAACTACTGTTATACTCAAGTTAGAAATGATTTTTGAAAGCAACCATAAATGGAAATGAAGAAAGAGGATTTGCATTTTGGATTTTGCCTTGAGCCTCAAAGGCTCAACAGGATAAGATTCCTTTAGTGCTGTCTTCAGTTTGGTAGTCTGGATTGCAAGGTTCAACACAACAGCAATCACCAGGCTCTCTACAGCAGTTCTGCACCTGAGAACACAATACTAATTCAGCTGGGCTTGTAGAAGCACTGAATTTTGGAAACTCAAAGATGAGAAAGGGAAATAGAAAATACTGTGAATAAGAACATATATTCTGCCTTCTAGTTATTAAAAAAAAAACTTTATGGCAATAGTGCTTAGCAAAAAAAGTTGCTTCCATGTTAAAAGCGGCATTTGAAAATGAGGAAAATAACTTAGGGAGCAGTCCTAGGAACCCACTGGCATTTGAGCTGTGCATTACTGACACTGACACTGCTGTGAATATCAAACTTGATTTCCATGTATTTAAACGGACTGCCCACTAGAGACACATGTAAATTAAATCACATGCATGGCATTTTACATCAGTTATTACTCCAAAAGCTTTAACAGCAGTAGAAGCTTTCCTCTACTTTAATTCATTGCTATTTCAGACTTTAGACTGACTTTTTAATAGATTCTATTACTAAAGCTGACTCTTCAGAGTTAGATTGCTTTGGGAGCTGGAGCTGGATAACAGTTGCACTAAGTGCTATTACTAGTGTAACACAATGCAAAATAATGTCTGGCTTCTCAAATAAGCTGATTTAAGTAGTAAGCAAATAAATCCTAAACGCTGTATGCTGGTGAGCAGCATATTGGATTTAAAAAGAAAACAGTGCTTGTCTAGAAAAAAAAAAACAAACCATCACAGTTACATTTAATCAAGCCAATTTTATAGCCATACAGTCAAAGGTATGGTACAGCACAAGAAAATGGATGTATTTACAGTAAAATCAGGGCAAGACTGAATTTGGAAAATGCAAAGGAGTCTATGCTATAATAAAACAAAATGAAAATGGCATTGATGGCTCTTTGGCTTGATCTAATTTGTTTCATAAAGGATTGCACATCTCTACCGTAAGGCAAGGTGAAATGTCTTCCTGTTTTGTGGTACAAGAAGCAAGGGGGAAGAATAATTAAAAATTGAAACATAAAGACTTGTCTTGAAACAAAAAGTAGGGAATTTTAAATTCCAGATGGGGAAGGATAGAAATTATTTATTTGCTCTTTCTCTGATAAATGCAGACCTGGAAAACATTTTATTATAATAAACATCAATAAAAAGTATTACAATTTTGTTAAGTTGAATAGGTAAGGTTTTAGTCAAAATTTGTAACATTAAATGAGATGCTGTTCAAAACCCCATCGTTTACCACTCTCCCAAATGTTAAATAGCTTTTTTTTAAAAAATTAACTTAGTGCTTGAATTGAACTTATTAGTACAGAATGAAAGTGCAAAATGTTAATATGGCGGGATAATTTTATTTGGCAGAAGTCAAAAGCTAAGTACCAGGCACAGAGAAGCTGTAGGTTTAAGTAGCATTTTGCTTCTATTTTGAAAGTATGAACTAATAATGAATCTAATTTGAGATTCAGCAATGGGTGAATAAAGATAAATAGTATTTAAAGTACAAATATAGCAGCATTTGTTAGAGAATTAAAAAAAATTATCTAAGATGTCATTAATCAAAGTCATTAATGTATACTTTGACCAGATTATTCCAATAACACACTGTCCTTCCTCATGTAACTTTGAAATTTTGCCATACTCTATTTTCATATGACAGAGAGAATGCTAGAGATGTTTCATAATCCTAATCCTAAACGAATCCTAATACCATGAATGAAGATAGCACTAGCAAAACTATTTTCTATGAATAAGCAAGATCACTGCTTTTTCATAAATGTTTGCATTTTAATGTGCACTGAGGACACCATGTTTATCTAAAATAATAATTTTAATTAATTAATTTTTATTAAGTGTAGAGTAAGGTGGTACTACTAGCAAACCAAAATACAATCCTTGAAATAGCAGTTGCCAAATAGAAAGCACTGAGTTCTTGCTCATGTTTGAAAGAGAAATACCTATAAATTCTAATTTTATTTAAAAACTCACTGTTCTATTTGCAACTGCAAAAAAAAAAATCAAAACCACAGAAAACCTGGATTGTGCCAGCATAGCTGGACAACCCCCAAACGATTACTGGATCATTATTGGATCTGTTGTGTTAATTTATTTATTGGAAAAACACTATTTCAAATTTGAAAGAGCACCTCTACAAAGTATATGGCATTCATAATGCAAAAAGGGAGGGAATCTGAATTTAATGCAGAAATTTCTGTTCAATGGCTCAATATATTTTTGTGTGTCAGATGTAATGAACCAAGTTCTCTATCTGCTGGACTCCTACATGAAATCAGAGAAAAGAGCAGGGGATCTGCTTACATTTACTCAGTTTGGGCTATGTAGAACAGATTTAAAACAGATTTCAACAGGGAACTTAGCATCCTATACCTAAAACTGAATTCTATGCTGGTGGTAAACCAGCCAGAGTTGCAGTTCCTGGTCTTTCAGCACTGCCTTCTATTCAAACTAGTCTAAGATAAAGGACAACCAGTCTCTTACCTGGCTTTAATTCTGAAGAACAAGACTCAGTTATTTACAACATTTTGTAAAGTACATTATATAAAATACTTCAAGTCACAGCACTTAAAAACCTTTATGCAGTCTCTGAATGGTCTTCTGAAGCCAACTACCTATTGCAGGAAATAGTGTTTCCTCTTGCTCTCTGAATACTGCTTCTTAATTCCCTGTACTGGTGACTCTCAATAAGATAATACAGGTCTCTGCTGTGTTATTAACAATGCTAAGTATAAAATTATATCCCATCAATCAGTATGCAGCCAATACATTTTCCAAATCTTTACCTCCTATCTTTAAGGAAATAATATTCTTTGTGGGAGAGAGAACTAACAGAGTATTTTGCAGATCTTTCACATCATGTTCTAAGCACTCAATGAGGCTAAATAAAACACATGACAAGCTATGGACCTGAGTGTCTTCCTCTTTGAAAAACATTTTTTTTGGAAAGCAGGGAGTAGCACTGCAATAAACATCTCCTTGCTACTATTCTTCCAACAAGCAGATCTACAGGTTTCCTTCATTACGCTTTTAGCCAAACACACAGCGCATGCAAAAGCCAGAGGACAGGGAGAGAGAGGGAAAGAGAAACTGATGCTGCTAATAGAAAGGTTGAGATACAAATGAGAATAAAAAATGGTGCCACTGCATAACACTACCTAAATATAATGTTATAAATTAGGAGACTATAGACCTTCATTGAATAATCTGTTAAATTTACATTGTGAATAATATTTTTAAGATACAGGCTGATGTCAGAGTAGTTCTAAAAATTTAAGTGAAGCTGACTTGAGTTAGTATCTTAAGTGAACTACTACAATTTAAAAATAAACTGTTTTGTGACAACTGAATAATAAGTAAATTACGTATCTATTCTACATATACTATATTTCACATCTGTTAAGTCACTGTAAGTCCTAATTAATAACTTAACTCTTAGACAAACCATTTAATTAGTCCTGCTAACATCCACAAAAATTACAGCCATGCAGCTAACTAGTTTTCATCAAGGGTGAAAAACTTTATTGTACACTGTGAGATTTAGAGAGAATACAAACTTATATTTTATCATCATTCCATTTTAGAGAATTAAAGTTTTATTTCTCTTGACACAAGGAAATCTCTTTTTAAAGAAACTCACTTCAATTTCACTGAACTGAACCAAAGACAAGACCTGAAGACAAGTGGAGTTGTTAAGAGGCTGACTGGGGCTAAAAGGGTATATACTACTCCTGTACTATAATGCTTGCAACTCAACAAACTTCTCTGTACCTAAAAGTAAGTAGAAGTTTCTAAAATCTTTCTGCCCATTACTCTCAAACAGGCATCAGCTGACCACATTTGCAGTTCCACTCATGCTACACTAAAAAGAGACAGATGAAAGTAAGCTTTTTCTAATTATTGGACTCTGAGATGCAAAATAGTGTCTACAAGGATGTTTTCTATGAAAAAAACAAAACAGCAAATTCTACCTCAAATTCTTCACAATGCAGAATACACAGGTCCTGTCTGTCTTCTGCTGGAAGATCTTTTACTTCTTCAATCAAAGACCTTCTGTGTGACAGGAAATCCCTGAGAGTAGACTGACTTTCCTTTTTGACAATTTGAGTTCTACAAGTGCCAGTTAATCCAATTCCAGACCTTTTCTCAACAATTAAAATTGTGACAAAATTTTACAATGAATCTAGTACAGCTATTTCCTAAAAGGAGATTTCAGAAATAATTTAAATGAGATTATCTCTTTCAACTTTCACTGTACCTTTGCCAGAAGGCAGGTTCAGCTGAAATCTCAGCACTGATTCCATTTCTCTTACCATTTTGTTCCAGATATCCTCTGAAGGTCCAAAGATGATGACTCAGATGCAGAAAATTAAGAAGCTCTAAACTTGGTGCTTTAAGAATTAGCTTAAGAAAATAATATTTTTTTTAAATCAGAACCACAGAAATATGTGTGGACACAAAAACAACCTTAAGATCCTATCAGAAGTGTGGTTCTTTTTTCCCCTGGGTTTGAGACATCATGTAATACACCATTACTAATTTGCTTCCCATGATCAAAATTACTGACAGGCTTCTGGAGTTAATTTAAGAATACTTGGGAGATTTTCTATCTTATAATTTAGAAGTCAAGATGTTGTTTACTCATAGCAGCCTTTCCCATTTTCCAAAATAATAGAGGATGATGTTGAGCATTGTTTGACATGCATCCTGACATTAAGCTGTATTTTTGAATGAAGAATCGCTTAAAAAATAGAAACTGGATTACAAATCCTTTATGGACCCCAGAGAACCTCCAATCCCTTCCTGTCTCTTCAAATTTTTACAACTGCCACAGTCATCTTCGGTTTCAATTGATTTATTCCTTTGGATCTGTCAGTGACTTGAATGTTCTGCTGAAAAACACACAGGGTGGTAGCCTGCCACCAGAGAATAATGTATCCATACTTTTTTATACCTTGTAGTTTTTATATCTTGCACTGTGTGTTTTGTGAGCATGAAATTCTGATCAGCTACTGCATCACAAGATCTGGTTCAGCAGACAGCCAGGCTATTTGCAGTTTAGATATGAAGATCTTGCCTTTGGACAGCGTATAAAGGATGAATTACTTGCACAGTCTTGCAGAGCCACCTTGATACTTCAGACAGCAGATTCTTTACCACAAATTGCAAGGCAGTGATAGTTTTGGAGAAGGCAAAAAAGTCTTTGGAATCTGATCAAGCAGGAGACCTGTACATGCTGACCAGTCACCAGCTGCACTATGTTGGTTTGTATTTCTTCTGAAGACAGTGAACCCTCCATAAAGTGAAGGACAAATGGCTGAAGTTGCAGGCAAAGCCAGAAGACTCCAATTTCCCTGAAAGTGTGTCCTGGTTTGGGACAAATTTGGAAAGGAAGTTCCAAAGGGATGTTTCCTAAAGGGCAAAACTCAGCGGCCCTTTCCCCATCTGTTTGGGAGAAAAAACTGCTCACTTCTTCCCCCACTTGGCTCTTGGAACCAGTCTTAAAGGTGTAAAACTTATTTCTGGGCTAAACAGGGAAATGGAGATACAATTCAGCATCATAAAGTCACCCCAGGACAAATTGACTTATTGACTTCATCATCTCTAAGAGCATGGTCATCATTTTGCTGATATGAACTATGAAATGCCTGTTGATCCACTCCTTTTTCTTCATTTCATACAGATACTCAGAAGAATGGAGTGAGGATGGCTTCTGTCTTGCACCCATAAGCACTGAACTTAATTTCTTGTTCTGGTATTAGCTTAGAAAAAAGTGGCTTTGTATGCACGGGAGTATAGTATAACTTATTTATTCCATATTAGTGTTTTGATGATAATCATGATAAAAAAAGAGTAAGGCTTTCATATAATACAGTGATGAGGCACAATGAACTGCAGAATATGTATCAGGTGCTTTTAAGAACACTTGATTATTTTTAAAACTACTTGTCTCCCAGTAGAGCCAGACATCTGTATATTAATGTATGCAGATCTATGAGAGAAAAACTGGTAAGCATCTTTCTTCTTAAGAACTGCTCTATTACATCTTTTGCCTATTCATACGCTAAAACAATGAAAAACTTTTATTACTAAGGAAAAGGAAATGCTAGAAATGATTTCTTGAGAAGCTGAAACTTTTGAGAACAAATTACACACACAGTCAGCAAGGTACAGGTCCTTCTGCTTAGGGACAAAGTGATTGAGTAGGTGAGCTCTTTATGTTTGCATTTTTTTTTAATGCTCATGAATCAAACATTCAGATCAGGTCTAGAACCTGGCCCACAGTGTGAGATAGCACAAACTGTTAACTTCTTATGGGATCTTGTCACCTTTAAGGGATTCCTTTAAAACACAGAGTAAGTAACTGTATGTGCTCAAGACTGATTCAGTATAGCAGGAAACCTTAAGTCCATCTTTTTGATACTCATCTATTTATCAATTATAATAATATGATGAAACCTAATCTTTACACAGCAGGCCACGTAATTAATTTTACAGTATTTTATAAATTTTTTTATCCCCTGACGTTGTGGATTCTAGTTTATCTATTTAGTTATCTAATTTACCTTATCTTAAGGTATTTCTTCTTTCTTCCTCATTCTGGTTACAACAGAAAGCACTTTCCTTTTCAGTTCTTGTTAAGATGGCACTATACCTCATTATAGAAGACCATCATGAAGCTGATACAGAAGTATTTAAAATGGTACATGCATTTTTGCAGGTAGTGACTTGAGCCAAAGCTTTGGGAATTAATAATGAATTTCAGGTATCATAAACTCACCTATATCTAGACAGGTAATTAGCAATCATAACCTGATAGCCATCTTTACAGAGTCCTTCCAGTTTCACTGTCCAAAAATGGGTCAGACTAACAAGCATTTTGCAGCCTTTATATCTGTAAATTTGTTATTTTTATTTTATGTAAGAGATAACTAAGGATGTTTTTATCATGTGATTTATGCTCATAATGCTATGTAGTAGTTGCCTAGCTACTGGACTATACATCATGGTGTATAGTCTCAGACTGGTACAGCGATTTTAAAACCACGCTGAACATGGTTGCAGATTGATCATGCAAAATCTGCCCCCCCAGCTGATTTTTCCCCACTTGTGCACAGTGCAATGCAAAAAAAAAAAAAAAAAAGAAGAAAAAAGTAAATAAAATAAAAAAAAGTGTGATGAGTGAGCAGGTCGACTGTGTGAGAGAACACGTGCAAAGTATACCTCAGAAACACTATAGGTGGATGAGCACGAAGGGAGTCGAGCCTGGTTGTGCAGTGGGGAAAAGAAAACATTGTTAAAAAAGAAATGGTGGCACAGTAAGGGTCTCAGAAAGTTTTCTGTATAGGTGGTTCCAGCACTGAGATAGTGGCAGGGGGTTCATAAGGTTTCCATGACCAGCTATTTCAGAAACTTCAAATCTATGCCTTTTAAGGTGGAAGCTTTCTTAAAAGGAAAAAAAAATGTACTCTATTTGAAAAGAATTAAAACTAATGATGAATCTGAACACAAATATAAATTCTTGGTCCTCTAGGTATCTGATAACGCTACCTTTAGGACAATAAGGTATTTTAGGATGAAACTTTACTGATCCGTTTCATTTAGAAGTATGAGTTTTATTCTAACTCTGCAAAGGTTCAATCTTATGGGTGAAAACCCTTAAGAGGCTCTGAATATCTTTACATGATAACATACTCAGAACCAGCATTTTGACAGGGAGGTTGTTCTTCAATCTCACTGCCCCAAAACCAGAATAATTTGCAAAGCTCAATGGCTAATAGGTCAGTAGAAATCTGCAGATTATGCCCCTAAGCAATGACACGTGTGTGATTCTTGAGGGACTCTGTCCACTGTCAGAGCTTTCAGTGCAAGTTAACACAAGTTAATTGGTAACCTACAGTTTTACTGATTGCTTAAGACACATTTTGTTTATACATGGTAGCCATTATTCTGAACTAATTATCACTCAGACAAAACTCAAGTATTAAAAAAGGACTCGCCAATAATTTATAGAAAAATCCTTTCTTTGGGTGAAAATATTTCATGTTTCACTGTCTGAAGGAGTAAAAGCAGCCTAATAAATGAAATGTAAAAAAACCCCAAGGTTCTTATAAACATAGTAAAAATCCTGTCTTGATTTTTTTCTAGGGGTGAAAAAAAGAAATTATCAGAAGCCTGAGCAATACTCCCTTAAACTGGAGCAGTTTGAATACATTTGTGGTAAAGATGAATCTAGCAAGGATTTCCACACAGGTTATTAATGACCACTTGCTGACTTAGGTATACAATGGGCTGAGCAGAGACCATAGTATTCATAAGAAATCTTTCAAGAATATTTTTCTGTTTCAAATGTGTATTTCATATTTTTTCATTGAAATATAAATTATCACTTCCAGGAAATTTCTACAGTCACATTGGTCTGTGCTAATTTATGTCTCCATTAAATATATATATATTTTTTTTTCTTCCTTGAAAAGTTTCAATACTCCAAAAATATTTTTGCTCCTTTCTGGCATTCTGTATTTCATTTGCTCTTTTAGATAGCATTACTAAAGAAATTTGAATCACTTCATCTTAAATATTCACACACACTCAGCATTTTCTTCTGATGAAATGTTTTCTTAAACTGAGATGAGCTGCAGAAGGAGGATTAAGACAAAAACAGAAAATTCCTTCAGACAAATAGCAAGACTGAAAAACACAGATTTGAGAAGTCAACTGTTGTTCTTAAACAGTCTATTTTATAATTATAGATAAAAAGAAAAAAGAAAGATCCTCTTCTGACAAAGCAAAAACTGTGCCTAGAAATACAGCTTTGAAATCTTTCTAAGAAAGGTAAGCTGTGCTTTTGCTCAGAACAGGGGTGCAGCTAACCACCTAAGACTTTTGGATGAGGCTCCATTATGATTTTCATAAATAATGTCCAGCCATTGTTCCCATGGTTTGTCTTTCAACAGCATGAAAAAAATCATAGCCTCAATTTTGCAGGTGAGGATCCAAAGAATGCACGATTAGCAAGAATCATCACAGCATCAGTTTTTTACATATCAGCAACCAGATACACAGAAACAACAACGATCAGAAGGTTTGGAACTATACTCCACAAAAATCTGAAGAACTTGGTTCACATTGTCTACTCCTCACACCAACTTACAAGGGGCATGCTAGACATTTGTGCACTTTAATCTTCCCTGAGGCAACTACTCTAACTAGAATGCTATCACTTTCCTTGTCAAAGTATCCTGTAATCAAATTATCCATATTTTCATTAATAATAGAACAATGTAACTCGTCTTATTCCAATTAGAATTTAATAACTTCAAGTAATATTGTATTTTCTTTTTCATAGTTCCAGTTCTATAGAAGCAAATGATAATACTCACTTCAGTAAGATACTAGTTATTATATTTTTCTTCCTATGCTCAAAAACACACATACACAATTTCCCTTAATCTCCTAATATTACTTCAAATTCTTGTTTTCTTTTTCATACATGTCTAGACTCTCAATGTACCTGTTTCATTTACTCATTATGATGAAATCAAAGGTATACTGAAGTGCTGTAGTTCCAAACTGACCTCATGTTCTCGAGGAAAGGATTATGCTCACAGCATGTGGATTGCTGTTAATCTTCAATAAATCACACCATGTGATTGTTTAATCTTCTGCACACTTACAATTTCCTGATCATTTCTATGTCATTGCTTTTTTTGCTAACTGGTCTCCATTTTTAAGGATCAGCCTGATTATGGGGTTTGGTAAATGTACTGTTTCTGTGTTGTTAACATTAAATACCAACACATTTCCAAGCTCCTTTGATGTTTCTGCAATCTATTATCTATTCTACTTATAATTTGCTGTCATATATGAACTTCAGTGACTGTTTCATCCAGTTGAGAGAAGGAGCTCTCTTATTTTGTATGCCACCTGACAACCCCTACATATTATGCTGGGCAGAGTTAATGTGCTGGCATTTGGGCTCTTTTCCCTCACAAATATTCAATTTAAGGGGTCAAATTGTCAGTCACAGAAATTCACCTTTGTGGGAATTCTTTTAGAAGAACTATTTACACCAAATGAGAACCTGGTTCAAATGCTGCAAGAGTAATTTGTTTTCAGTCTGAAGGCCTTACTAGCTTGACTCAGATCTTTACTAAGTGAATATTAGAATTAAGAATAAGAGTCATATAAATTTAATCCTTCATCATGGCCAAAGAAAGCAGATACTTAAAGTAAGACAGAAAATGCAGGCAGGAGACCATAGACTCTGAGACACACAGGTCTGTATGAAAAATTAGAATCCTGGTTCCATTTCACATAATATATTGAAAGTATTTGGCCACAGCTATGAATTCTGAGAACATTTTTACTGAAAAAAACCCAGAATCTTTGACTTGGGAGCATACTGGTTAAAAGCCACTAAAAAAATTTTGGCATATTACTTGGGAACTTTGTACTTGGATGTAATTTTTTTTTTTTCTCATGGGCTTTCCATAATACTTTTCTGCAGAAATTAAACTTGTATTGAAAATTCGCAGTCTGTACAATTACAAAAAAAACCCCAAAAGAACAACGAAAAGCCCAAACAAACAAACCAAAAAAACCCAAAAGCCAAATGATCTAAAAAAAAAATCTTCAAATCACAGATTGAAGCAGTATTGTTCTGTTGAATTTCAGAGTAATTCCACATTTCCAGAAGGGTATCAGTTTTGGGAGGTATTATGAGTTATAACATATAACCAAGCTAACTCTTTCCCCACTGATCATGTCAGTAGCAATTGCATTTACTTGCTACTGCTACATTAATTTCAGCAGTGGGGGAATTCTACCATGTCCAAGTGACAGAACACTAAGTTTTCTAAACAGTTCAGTGTCAAACTTGTTGCTGCAAGGGGTCAAAATATGAAGTCATGAAAAGAACTGCAAGATGAATGAACTACTCAAGAAGAAAAACAAACCCAAATCTTAGGTCAGCATAATTTCCTTGTAAATGGCTATGCATTATTGCTGATATTAAAAGAAAACTACTCAACCCCCAGAATTCCTTAATTAATTAAACTTTCATGCATGTTTTCAGTTCAATTTTATTTCAGATATCTGGCAAGCTTTCTAACCTTTTGGTGACATCTGAGATATTCTGCAGAATTCCAGTGTTTCCTACATATTTCCAATGGCCTCTGAATTTATTCTGGAAAGAATGTCTTTGCAATTCATTCTGGAATAAAGGTTCCACCTTAAAGGTATTGTACAATAGCATTTCGTTTTCACTTATGGGGCTGGCCATCAGATACTACATGCTCCCCCTCCCATACCATTCAACACTTTTGCCACATTGTAGGAGTATCAAAAACCTACATCTAAAACCCTTTCCAAAAGCAGTATGGAGAAAATGAAAATTATTTTAAAAATGAACTATTAACAGATCCCTCATTTTTTTCCTCCAATTGTTCACTATTTCTTTTCTTTGAACCAGTCATTTGTATATTGTCTTTTAAAATGCTCTTATCTAGAACATCCATTATCACTGCATGAATCAGAGCAGCAGTGACAAAGCAGCAAATTTTAGCAATGTGTTCTGCTTGTTTTAGGAAACCTAATGGCATATGCAGAATATATGGAATATTTCTTTATTTACTTACTTACACTCCTTCCTCACTGACTGACTTCCATCATGGAAGGTATGGTCATGAAAAAACAGAAAAAGTGGCACAGAGGAACAGGACAATTTCATGACAACTCATATTGTCATGCTGCCATGGCTATGTAGCCACAGCTTTAAGTGTGAAATCTTTCCCCACAAGACATTTTATGAAATAAAGTATTATTAGAACATCTGTTTTTGTAGTGCCATGTTTAATGGCATTTTTTCTGGCTTTACATTTATTTTAAGTACTAAATCAGGAATTTAAGAATAAGTAGTTTAAAATAACTTGCTTTGTTTTGATTGTGAGTTATCACCAAATCTAAAATAGGACACAGTTTATTCCCCCCAAAACTTGATTCCTAAAAGATTTGCCAGGAAAAAGATACTGTCCATTAATCAAAATTATTTTACAGAAAACTGCAAAATATTAGCAGTTTCATTTCCTTGTATTTGACCTGCAAAAGATTATAAACTCAAGAATTTCTACTTGACAATAAGCAGTAACCAAGTGTATGTCAGATACAAAGCTGTATATGCAAAAGCACCCCAAAGGGGCAAAAACTATGAAATCATATTCATTACAAAAATTATCTTGCACTGTATAACCTTAGTGGATTATGCATTGGAATGATAGTTCTGAGAATGACAACAATCATAGTGCATGGAAGACAAAGAGGACATGAATCTAAAGAAATTACTGAGAGGCCCTTCAGTGGATGTGCAAAGGGATAAAGTGTTACCAACTTTCATGTTTACTCAATTACGAACTTTTTCCTTATTTTCCTTATATGCAAAATGACGTGGCTTAAAAACACTTCTATATGGAATTGCTGTAAAGCTATTCTTAATTTATGAGGTGAAATACTAAACAAGATGTCCTGCTGTCTGTGCTGGCATGTTGGATTTGATTTGCTTTATTAAATATTTGTGAAAATTGGGTGACTTTTTAGGGTGTCATGACTGATATACTAAATCCTAATTATTTTTTCATGATTTTTTTTCATTAAAGAACAAATGTGACCCAGAAGAAACATGCTGCCATATTTTTGCATTAGTCTGCTGAAAAAAACAAGCAACAAAATTTGAATAGCTGTCATTCAACCAAATATTGACCTATTTTGTGAGATAAAACAGGGACCCAAAAAGATTGATGGCAAAGACAGAGGTACATGTGAACCTATATGCTTTTGGGTTACCTTATATCAGCCACAGATTTTGGTTCAGGTAAGACTATTAATCACAGGCAGAAGGTATTTTTATTCTTTAAACTAGATGTATCTGATTTATTCATTGCTAAGCTTAATATTAAAGAAACTTTTAGGTATGCAACTTTGATTTTGGAAAGGGATCTGTTTTAGTTTCTGTAAAGTCAAGCAATTTGATTAGCATTCATTACAGTGCAGTAGGATGTTCTTTACAACAAACTCTGTCAATCAGGTCTGGTTTCTCACATACTTTAAAATGAAACCCCAGCTAGAAAAGAAAGAAAATACAAAGGAAGAAATAGAGAGACAAAGGAAAAAGATGGGGATGGGAGGACAAACCAATCAGATTTGGTGTTACCAGACAGCAGAAGTTTTGAAAAAACCCCAGATCACCGAGTGAAATCATACATTTACTCGGAGAGAGCCTCTTTTGACATTGCCTTCTGGGTGATCTCTGAGCTCCTCCAGCTTTCGATGGAGCTACATGTAAACATCAGAAAATGAATTGAAAACGCAACCTGTTCTCTTGTCACAGGTTTTTTTTTCTTCATTTTTCTTTAGCTCTTTGTTTTTGTGTTTTGTTTTATTTTGTTTTTAATAAACCATAACATAATGCATTTCTCACTGCCTCTGCCAAAACATTTCAAGACATCAAAGTGCTTTGAACAACACACACATATAAGGCTCAGTAAACCTGGAATCTGGAAGAAAGATATCTTTGCTTAACACAGCTCTTTTTCACTACAGAAAAGAAAAAAAGGAAAAATCAAGGGAACTATAATTCTAAAGCTACAGAATCTCTGCTAGATTGTTTTACTTATTTATTTGCTTATTTATTAGTAAGGCTGTGTTCTAGAATTTATTTCCATGAAAAGAATTTTTAGAGGCAAATTTTCATGTTTGGGAACCTCAATTAGGATTTCCCATTCTCTAGAAGGAAGATTTCCATCTACTATATTTTAGGTCATGGAATTAAATCAGATAAAGAAACATTAATCCAAAATGAGCTATCAGTGGGTCTTCATAATAACAGGTGAAACCCACCATCTAAAAGCTACATCTTCTGCATGTGTGCATGCATTACGCATTTAGATCTGTATGTGATGACTCACGCCTTAAAATGCTCAGGTCACAGCAATCACAAACAGAATTTTCAAAAACAGCACAGAAACTGAGGCTGCCTTGTATTTTTATCCACGTGAATTCAGCGGTCCTGAATGCATCCCACTGAAACAGAGCCTCATTCATGTACACTGCTCTTCTCATCTAATTAAAACATCTTCCCAAAACACAAGATGAAAAGATAAAGCCTCACAGACAGTGAGGAATGCTACAGATACCTCTAGCTAGAACTTGTATAAACAAGTAGCAAGTGGCTTCTTTTTCTTTGCTAAGATCAATTTAAATGGAGGCATTACTGGAAAGAGGTGTATAATTAATCCTTTCCCTCCCTGTCTTTGTGCTCAGTGAAATAACACTTCCACAAAGAGCAGCTGTAGAACAGTGTTAGAGAACAGAGAGGGTGGCTTGTCCTGGAACAAATGCAATACACTTACATACAAAATCAAAACCAAAACCAAAGAGATCATAAACCAAGAAGACAGGAAAGGCAAGGAGAATGCAGAAGAAAAAAGAAATAATTAGTGGTTGAGAAGGTGCTAAAAGGAAATAAAGTAGGAAAAAAAGTGAAAATTTGGATAGCTGAAATAGAGGCAACTCTTGAGATCAAAATGGCTTTGACTGCATATGATCAGCATCTTGGTTCAAAACCATTTATCAGGGTGTAACACTGTGTATGGTGGGTACTGGTTTAGATATCTGCCTGTTCTGTTAAGCAATCTAAATATTTGTGTATGTTTATACAAACATTAAAAGGCAGAAGATACTAACTAACAGAAAACAGTGTCTCCATTCTTATTAGTCTCCTGTGAATATCTTTCATTTGATCTTTATCTACTTTGATTTCTTTTTTCCTAATTTAAATGCTATATATACATATATATATGAAATATTCAACTCTCTTGTAATGGTCTTTTGCAGAATTAAATGCAAAATGTGTGCACTATAAAAGTTCAATTATGTTTCAAGATGGGAAGCAGTAGTTTGAAGATGAGTAAATCACTTCTCCATGTAACAGGCAGATCGGAGAAGTGGTTTAATCATGAACACCAAATTACAGGCACTTTAAAAAGGTTGTTACAATGTCCTAGTTCTAGTGACATCCAAAGCTACCTAACTGGCAGCCTACCTTCAATTGGTTGTTCTATGTGTAGCACAGAAACAAACAAAATGTGACCCAACAGCAATAAGAATACTGAAATAAAAATGATGTGATGGTGAGAAATGGAAAAGCCCCTTCCCTCCCTCCCCACACCTCCCCCTTCAAAAGGAAAAGTGTAGGCTATAGAAGAAAACTTGCAAAATAAATGTTAGAAACATATTTACTTTGAGGGATCCAACTCTACTAGCAACTCCTTTGCTTTCATCCGGCCGTCTAATTTGCTACAATGGGGGAAGATGGGTAAAAAAGACAGAAGAATAAAGAAAAAGTGAACTTAAAAAAATTTCCACACAATCAGTTAGCAGTACATGCAAGACATCAATTTGACTCTCTGAGACACCTCTAGAGGACAAAGACACAGACTAATTTCTGGAATAAATGACACTTTATCATGGCATTTTAAACTTGCTTTGTTGATCACTTCTTTCTCAGTCTATTACCAATCTAGCACATATGTTACATGCTGAATTCACTAACATTTTTGAAAGAATACATGTTACTTATCTGATCTGGATATTAAGAATAATGAAATTCTAAAACTCTAACTTAAGAAAAAAAAAACCAAACCAAAACCCTATACCTTCTACAAATCATAGGAGCAGAGTATGCTGTAACTGGGAGCCTGCAAGTATCAAGACTGATACCTGACACAATGCAATACAGATTCCTATTGACCCAGGCCTAGAGATTTTAGCCACTGCTATCAAGATTCCCAGTTAAAAATTATGCTGCCCAACCAGAAAATTTTAATGCCAGACCAACATAAGATTTTTATTTAAAATATTTAAATACACTGTGTATATGACCTCCAATGTCTCCTATCTGATTACTTTTCCTTTATTATATATGGTTTTTCTAGATGATGCAGAGGATGGAAAAAATAAATGAGGTAGCTGTTCAAAAGGCTTCATATTTTTAGAAGCATGTAAAATAAAACATTCATTTATAGCAAAAGTTCTTTTCAGAATTTCTTAATCTGGTAGATATACCTCTTTTGCCAATAAAGTGAACATGTATCATTTGAAGTAGAGAGGAAGAAGACAATAAAAATTACTTTAGTGACATCCTACTAGTCTGAGCCAAGACTGAACTGAAAGTTTTTATTATCTTAAGTAAAACAAAATCCCACACAACTGAGGTGAACACTTTCAAATCACAATAACTGCCTTTAAGAAATCTCAGCAAGGAAGCAAAAGATTGAATGAACCATGGAAATTCAACTAGGCTTTATGCTCTCTGGAGCACAGTAGCAAGGCACAAGTTAAATTGTCCTCTTTGTTTTTACCTGACCACGCAAAACAGAAATTCCTCTTCAAAAAACAGTCAGCTGAGTGTTTTGGTTTTTTACTTGTATTTGATTCTCAAGAAAACAATGCAACAAAAGAATATCTTAACAATTTAAGTATTTAGTTCTGATAGGACGTCCATTAGCAAAATACACTGGAAACATTTATGTGAATTGTTGCTTCCCTTCCCTGGTCTTATGGCATTAAAACAGCATCCAATTTGAACTCTCAAGCGAAACATCCACACTACTGATATCATGGGACTCCAAGAAAATTTCCAATCAGTTCTAGTATACAGACCAAGAAGAAACCATCATTCTTACATAAACTATGTCTCCTTTAGAAGACACATTCAGTTAAAATGTATGCAGTTGTAACTGAGTTACTATGTATTAGCTAGGTATTCCCTAACTGAGAAAAAAAGTGCACCTCCATTTGGAAAAAGATCCTTATCTGAACAAAAAACATCATGAGTTACAGCAAAGATGCTTTCTCCAACATCCTGGTTAGGTACTACCATCCCAGATAATAAGACATAATCTACTAGAACTGCAAGTCTTTTTATCAATTTGAAACTTTAAAAATGAATAATAAATTTAGGTTTATTCAGAAAATGAGAAACAGGAAAAAATAAATGCTTATAATCTCACATAATGACATGGAACTAGGGCATTAAGAAAAGTGCTACATAACACAGAAACTTGAGGAAAAGTTGTGACAGCAATATGCATTGCTCCTCAGGGCAAAAGTTTTTCTTGCATTACTCACCAATTGTGGCTGCTCAAGCTGTTTTGAAGGTTTAGGATTCAGTTAGAAATGAGACTGGAGATATTACAAAATATATATAGAAATGCATACACAGTGTGTACACTGTGAGCCATGAGTTCTAAGTGCTTGTGTATATAAATTACAAGGAGATAGTCTAAGTCTTGCTTTACATCCATGGCACAGTTAATATACATAAGAGCATGTTTTCTACAGGAACATTGCAGAGTGCAACTTGAGTGTTTCTCAAGGGATGAATCAGAATTACACGAGTATTGCACAAACTATACTACATCTGTTCTGGGACATAAATAGGGTATTACCAAGAAGGCAAGGGGCAGCAAGAATAAAACCCCGTATCTTTTTCATGGCAAATCCCACAGAAAGGAATTCAGGTATATCCTTAACTTTCTCTGGTCAGCTTCTGATCTGGAAGTTACAATTCAGAAAATAGCATGGATTATACACTCCTTGTTTTTCAGAAACTCAGCTGACACAAGAACCCCATCACAGATGAACACAGGTAAATAGAAAAGATTATGATGAAAAAATGTGTGTAAGTGATCTAAATCAAAAGTATCTATACCACAACACAAGCTAAATAAGTAGATTAAGAGATGAAGCAGGAGCAACACCAAGTAGTTATGGGCACAATCTTACCTGAAAAACTTGAGGCTTTTGAAATGCTCTGAAGGTGATGAATGAAGATACTTAAATGTAATGAAGGAAGAAGGGTGCTGTGTAGGGAACATTCCAGGAAACTAAGAAGGCATAATGCACTGACAGTTTATAAATGCACATTTACATCCCTTTCTTATTCACAATGGAATAACAGCAGGAGTTAATAGCTAAAAATTAGCTACAGGTATCCCTATCTTGATATCTGAAGAACAAGGTGGAGTTACAGTTGGAGAAGAATGAGCAAGGAAGCCAGTCCAAGAAAATTTAGGAAGCAAGGAAACCAGAATCAAACAGTGAGCAAAGAGGAATGCTCAAATATGGTTAATGATTTGTTAGAAGGTGAGAGACCAGAACATGTTTCTAAGCAGAAGTCTTGCATATGGTTTCAGTGTTATTCTACCACCATCTACTTAACAGAACACATAAGAAATGAACCTGTTATCTTCATCCTTGACTTTACTCCAGAAAAAAGAATTTAGAAGACCTAACCTCAAATACATATCTAATGTATCTAATCTATCAGTTATATTTGTCATAAAGGAAGAACAGCTCTGAGCAATTACCGAATCTGAGACTCTGCCTTTGCTGGATTTATTTAAATGAAGAGTTCCACAACAGGAGAAATAGCCTTAAACATTTAGCACTGTCTTAGACTCCTTCCTCTTTCTGAAAATATACTGTATTTGTGCTACTCTAATGTTTCCCTGCCTACACTCTGAAAGAAATTGGAATTTTGCAGGACCCAGGTCTTTCAGAAAAGTGTTTTCCCATCCACATTCACCAAAAAGCCAAACCCCTGTCAGACTTTTTTCCAAAATCCTGGGCAACACATGAATGGTTCATAATGACAGCTTTTTGATATGATTAAATTATTTAATTCTGAAATTGAATAAATGCAAAACTCACAGTAGAATTTTTTACAGCGATAGTTTAAAAAGGTGTCATGTACCTTATTCGATGACCTGGGCACGCAATGTTTGAATTATTATAATCAAAAGTAAGAGATTATACCACACAGCATCCAAATCAAGTTCAGATTATTGCTGTACACATAAGAAAAACAAAACTGTTCTCCCACTTGATTACTACTGCAGAGATCAAAAATGAATGGTGAATAAAGAAAACTATTAATATTACTTATGGAACATCACTGAGTCTGCAAAGAGATGTTTTGGGAGGTATGTAATACTACATATCCTTGACAACTGTGCTGACAAGCATTTTCTGCTTCCTTCCACAAAAATAGTCCCTGTCATTTTCTAGCCATGGCCTCTTACTGCATTTAGCTGTAAGTTCCCTTGTGCTTCTAACCTAGTTGCCTTTGGGAACATGCAGTGCAATGGAGTGAATATCCTCTACTAAATCCCAAATCATGAAACTTGCTCGCACCATATTTGTCAATGTGACTCCACATGCTGTTAATAAATATTTATGTAGTTGCTCCTTTTTAAAGAAGTTTTTGGATGTGAAACAGTGACACTCACAAGTTTATACATCCTATGAGAAAATAAGACCTCTCTTGTTTTTTTCAGTGTTACCTGCCATTACTTCCTTCCAGTTACTGTTTTATCTCAAAGTGCAGGGCATCATGCTGAGAAAGGTATGATCAGTTTTGGAAATCTGGAGCATAACTGTACATGTGATGCTCCTACTTTGGTTCACTTCCTTCAGCAGAATTCCACAATATACCCCGAAATTGCTTTTATTCTCCCCCCCCCCGCCCAAGGGCCATTTAGCTAACCAAGGCAAAATATAGAAGAAAAACAATGGGATAAGCTCCAGTAAGGAGGTGTTTTGTGATTCAGTGAAAAGGTAGGTGGGTGTATAAAAAAACACATGAAAATGATCCTAAAGAAAAATGCATTAAGAAGATAAAAACATTAAGAACATAGCAGAAGAAAGACTAAATATGAATCAGCATATATTCAAACAGCCCCCACCTGAAGGGGCTTTGAAAGAATACAACATATAAAGAACAGGGATATTTAGAACCCATCAGGAATTTGTTATTGAAAGCTTGGAGATTTCTCCACTTGATAAAGTGCATTCAACAAGAGAAGGAGGTCCACTTGATGAAGAGAAACTACAAAACAAAAGCCATACTATTCATATTATTATACCATTGCATTCCAAATAAATGTTCTTGAAATCTCTCACACCAATTGTCACAGAGTTCATTTTAACAGAGAAACACATCTCAAAAGTATAACCCAACTGGCACATCAGTCAGCCAAGAACAAAAAATCTTATGTATTGGCCAGATCACACAAGGGAGCTGAATCCAAAGGAGATTTAAACTTATGAAGATAGAAAATGCATTTTCTGACCCTAAAGAATGTCAATCAAGTTCAAGGTATGCAACAAACTGAAAAGAAGTGAAGGGCAGTGACAGTCAATTAAAAAAAAAAAAAAGAAACTGTATATACTCTATACATCTATATATATATACACATATATTCAATGGCTGGCAAGAAGTAATTCTAATTAATGAAGTAATGACATACTACTTGTGATCAACTTTGGTCGTGGGGACTGTGACTGTCAACTTCCAAATATTGTATAATACAATACTGGTCTAGGTGGCATGTCTTACAACTCTTACTTGCCTAACCAAGAGTGGAAAATTCTGATACAGAAATCCAAACTTCAGCTTGAATTCTCTTCTCTGATAAGAATGATGTTCTGTACCAAGTGAGCAGTTTCTACTACTAACAAAGAGTTTAATATATTTTTAATATAGCAGCAAATCAATTTAAGTTAAAAATGCATTATGTATAACTTTTACATCCATGCATAAAAAATAGATTTGCACTTGAAAGTATTTTTACTTCTGCAGTTTTACGCCAGACAAACACAAATTAGAGGGGGCTTCTTAAATAAATGGGGAATATTTCAAACAAAGGCAATACAGGCTCCTATAACAATGACATAGATTCCCAACCAATAAATATATTCATGCCTGTGCATTATACTGCAGTTTGGCATAAAAGTTTTATTAAGGTTGCTGCACTTCTTGATAACATTAAACCTAAAAAAGCATAATGTATGTGAATGCTAATGGATGCCAATAAAACATCATTATCATAACACCTTGAATTTTGTTCACACTACCCACAATTTTTTTTTCAATGGGCACTACTACTCACACTGTTCCATGTACAGATGTAGGAATAAACACAGGGCAGGTGGAACAAGCAGTGGTAAAAAGTATTACAATTTTTTTACTGTTTTCAAACTAGTATCATCACTACATTGAATGCTCTGTTAACACACATAATGGCAAAGATAATGTAACCATGTCCTTACACAAGCGACTTTGTACACTGGTTATTTTATACCAACATGTGTCAGTTCTTTAAAAATATCTATTGGCTTCAGTGAAATTTAATGTTCAGAAATAAAATCTAAAAGTTGGTAGGTAAAAAGCACAGCCAGGGCAAGACAGACTACAATAAATACAAACATCACATGGTGTGCTCTATTTGTAGTGACTTAATGTCCTAAATCTCATTTAAACTAGAGATCTGGGCATATCAGAGCTGGGTCCTTACTGTCACTGTGCAGTGAACAGTTGGACAACTCCTCTGTCACACAACTGAAGTTTTGCAAACCCTTCTACCTGCTCAATGCTGCCTTTCAGACACTTCCTCCTGACCATAGCCCTTCCTTTTCTCATAATGCCATTGCTACCTCCTGCATCCAAGCTACTTCCTACCCTTCTTCAAACACTCTAAGTCCTGCATCCTCATCACACAAGAGCCACAAAAATTGCTTTGGTCTATATCAGATCTTTACCACTCAACCTTTACATCCAATTTCTCCTCAATTCAATACTTTCAATTCTCTCGTTTCAGATCCATTTGATCATTTTCTCAGTGTCTGCTGGCACATTTTGCTCCCCACGTATGCCTGCAGCCTCAGTGATTATCTAGTTTTCCCTAGAAAAAAAAGCAGAATTTGCACCTCATGCTCCTGGTAGAGTTCTTCAAAACCCAAACACCTATCCCATATATCAGAAATCTGTCTTGGCAAGCAGGAAAGGTTGTACTTAAGGAAAAAATAAAAACATCCCAGTCCTGGGTGGTGAAGTTTTGCATTCTTTTTATATACCTTTCCCAAACTGACAATTCACTTCTGAATGTGCTATTTTGCCTTGCTGTCCTAAGTGGAACTTAAGTTTTAACAGCTGAAGTAGATATAGGGTTATAGCACATATAGTGGCAGACACTGTCCTTTAAACACTTTTAGACACTAAGCTAGCTCCTATCAAAGATAGCTTCATGATCATGGAGAAAACTGTTGCACCAATGAAGTCACTTAGAAGTGACCTGATGATGGGACAGGAAGATGATAAAGCAAAAGAGCTCTCTGGTAGGGTTCTAAAGCAAATATCTGCTCTCTTTGACTACTTCTAGCACCAAAATTAAGGGAGAGCTGTTTGCATTGGGACTCAGTGCAACAAGGAAGATCTCACCTTTGTGAAAACAGATGGGCAGTGGGACTTTAAAGGGAAGAGGACAAGTGCCTTTAAGGTTTCTTCTCAAATACCTGTAACAGCCTGTATTTTATCCTTTTGACTAGAAAGGGCTGTGTTTGGAAAATCTGTGTAAAAAATCTTGTCACATGTATTTCCCCAGATTTATACATCCTGAGGAGTTCAACTATGAAAAAGGAGCGGAAGGGTTGGTAAGAATATTGGAAAAGGGTGTATCCACTAAAGCAGTGAGAGGACCATCAGAAGATTAAGTTAAGGAGGAAAGATCTGGTATTCATTTCACTCTGCAGAAGCTTAAAACAATATGACCTTTAAGAGGCCAAGTAACAACAATAACCTGGTAAATGGCCAAGGTCAATCTTTGTCCATACTAATAGTGTTGAGTGAAACCATTGTCCAACGAGGCTGTCTACAAACTTCATAAAGCAAACAACTGTTGCAAAGAACTGCCCTGCAAACACATAAGAACTCCTTGCTCAAAGGTGCTCCTCACATTTTGAAAAACTACACATAAAAGAAAAAAAGCAGTCTTAAGAAATAAACTGCAATGGATGGTGCAAATTTGAAAAAAAAGCCAGTAGCTGGTTTGAAATCTTGCCAAACCTCTTACTGTTTCTTACAGAACAATTTCCACAAATCTACTGTAAGGTAATCAAGTGGGAGGCCCTGTTTCCAACATAGGCATTGGAGAAAAATATGTTCCAAGTGTAAGCGCTTTGAATGTCTCACCTTAAGGATCCCCATTTTCTCATATTTTCCTCAAATTCCCTCATTTCTCATTTTCCATATAGACTTCCTCCACTATTGCTAGTTTAAATAAAAAGCAACATACTGAAATGTATGTAGGCTTCATTAAATGTAAATATCAATAAATGCCTACAGAAATCCATATCCAATAACATGTAGAAGTGACCAGAATGGAAAAAACCACTTCCTTTTAAGCAAGTAAACATACTGCTGAAAACTAATTGAAGAAATCAAATTCTACCCTATTCATAAATGTCCCTTATAAAGAGATAATATACATTTTGCCTTTTAAAATGAAACTAAATGAGTCTTGGAATGAGTTTTATTAAAAGGATAAAAATAAGGGAGCTTGACTTAGTTAATTAATGAAAATGAAAACTGAAAATTTTTACACATCCCTTTCGTCTGGCTGAGGAATGAATACAAGAAAGGATTGGCCTATTTAAGTTACAAGGCAGAAAGGCAACTGAGTGTAGACTGACCAATGAGATAGTGAGATTCTAAAACAAGGCTTGAGACAGCTGTACAGAAGGGAAAAACTGTTTTTAGTTTGCTCATCTTTGATGGTATCACGTATTATAATGTTAAATAATATTAGATACTGCCCAAAATAGGTGTTAAGATCATACAACCAGTAGGTGCCATCTACTTTCAACTCCTCTATTTCTTAAAACCTTTTTCAAAGGTGAAACGACTTTAATTGAAATGTGCTAGACTGAATTCATAGCTGTTATTTCTGTTCAGCTAATATTCAGCAGGCTCCTGTGATAGTCAGGGGGCTCGCTTGCCTGACTGTGTATTACTCTAGTGCTCCTTGGTGGCTGCCTTTTGCTTTTGCTGCTTGCTGTAGTGCTATGTAGGCCCATACCAGCTCTGCCCCAGCCAAACCCAACATACACGTGCATGAAATGCAGATGATGATGATGCAAAACTGTAGAAGCATGATACAATATCAATCTGTGACATGCTTGCTTCAACAGCAAGGTAATACAGACTTCAGCATAAGAACCCTCCTTCAATGTCTAACAGACATATTAGGAGTGGCAGAGAGAAGGAAGGACACGTACGGATGGGGAAGCACCACAAAGCACAGTGGAGGGAACATAAAAATGTTGATGGCATGCAGATTGGTAGTTCATTTAGTTCACAGCACTTCATGCAGCTTCTGGGGATACCCAATCAGTAAAATCAGACACACCAAAACAGATGAGTTGCTGAGATGAAATTGGAATGATAAAGAGCAGTTTTACATAAGGAGAACATAGTACAGCAAGAGGTAGAATCAGATGGAGCGTCAAATATCCCCTCTACTGTCAGGTTCTAAGGAGTATAAAAGATTTATCCAACACTGACTTAATGGATAATGGCATAAGAAGGATGTTAGAGAAGCTGTGGAGAAGGTCATAGCTGGTGCTCCCCATCCTTTCCATCATTTCAAGCTATCCTGACCAGACCAGCTGGGTACACACACGAATGCTGGAAAGACTACTGAATGCATGTATCTTTGTGCCCTTGAACACATAGATATGAAAGGGTGAATTAAATTCTTTTTGCTCTAAAATAGCATCACTTATCCCTCCTATAATGTCTGACTTTGCTACACCATCATTAAACTGTTTAATACGAAAAAACCAACAAGAAGATTGCTGTTTATCCTTACAGGTACATTTTTAAAACTGCTGATTATTTCATCAGAAAAGAACACAGCAATAAATGAAGTGGATTACTTATTATGTCAAGAGTCAGTGAAGGAACAGAAGCCCATAGCTGCTGAGCTGTTGATTAAATTGGGTTAATGCATGAATGGACTAAGACACTAAAGAAGAGGAACAAAAGAAAACCAAATTCCCACACACACAAGACTATACAAAAATTCAGCCTACAGGATGCACAGCTTTACTCTTGAAATCATTTTTCATGAAGAAACAAGATTTAGTCAATTGACCTATGTAACAGGAAGTAACAGCCCCATGGGAAAAAGACTGAATGGAGAAAGGAAGTCAATATTCTTCTGATGCCATCTTCAGCTAGATATAAAAATGATCACTAGGTGCCAAAAAACTCAACAAGCATCAGTGACAAAACCAGAGGTAGATATATTGAAACTGTAGACTACAAACAATTCTATGGAGGTGCATTTACAGTAATTTCTAATTGAAGACACTGGATGAAAGACGGGCATAACTACACAGCTGTTGGTGAAAGAAATCCAAACCACTGAACAAATCTTCAAACTCTCATCTTCTGCTACATCAGAATTCAAATCAGAGATTTGTTTTGGATAGGAACTGAAAAGATGTCAGTAAGGCTTCTAATTGTGAGAAGGATGCACATCTTCTCCCTATCTTAAAGAAATGACAAATTGAAGTTACCAGAATTTGAAAAAAAACCACTTGGCCTTGGAAGACTGCATAGTAAGAAATGAAAACTCTTGCTCCCAAAGTTAATTGAAAAAACATTTCAAGGAGGAACTGACAATCCAATGCAGTGTTAGCATACAGAGATTAGAACTTATGCAATGCATGCATGAGCCAAGATGTAGGTACTGAAAGACTATTCTCTTCTGAAGGAATACACAGGCAGAATAGCTACAATTTGAAAAGAAAAAGTATTTCCAGGGAAAGACTGAGTAATCTTTTTTGACCTGTTTGAAAGTTTCCACCGGACTCAGGAAAAGAATGAAATTCTGTAGCTTAATAAATATCTAGTTATCAAGACATACAAATGTAGAGAAACTTTGCACATAAGAGCTTCTTTGTATGATTCAATCTATAACAGGTCTGAAAAGTAGCTGATTCTGTAACTGCAAGAATTGTTATGGATGTTCTGGATCTGAAGCTAATTCCCAATGACTCTAAAATAAACAGTTCTTCAGTATGACTATGGGAAGAGAACTATATTTTTGGGTGCTGCTATACTATTTAATACTGACTCCAGGCATGAATAAATAAAGTATACTTCATATATTTGAAGCACACATATTCAATAAAGAAAGCTAAGACAAAGAAGTAATTCTACTGAAATTGAATGTTCAGTCTGCACTTTACCCCAGTCCGTCTTCTCCAGAGTTGACTCGTTGATGGGTCTATTTTGGTATTAGCAAAAAATGCCCAAAAGACTATCCCTGAGGTTTTTGGCCTTCCTACAAAATGTATCTTCCATTTTTGAAAGGATTTTAGTAACTATGGTGTATTTGAGGGATATTTTAATATCCCAAGCAACTGAGCTGCTTCTTCCTTAGTTACAATGTCTAACTTTTGAAGCTGCAGCATGTTGTTAACTAAGAACTACCAGGGTTTGTAACCAAAATGTGAACTAAAAATAAGACTTGCTAGGGCTCAATTATCCACATGTATTGCCAAGACAATACACTTTAAACAATGAGGGGAAAAAGTAATGACTATTTGAAAATATTCTGGTATCTTAACTAGTAATTGATCTGAAAACCACTGCCTGCATTGTATTGGGAAGAACTCAGGAGGATATAGTAGATTGATGTGTGTTAGGAAGCAGGATCCATCTTAAGGCAACTGTGGCTACTTTCTACTCAAATGTATTACCATCTCTTTTTGCTAAACATAATTTTCTGTGATCCTGGAATGTGCATTGAAAAAAACTAACAGGAAATTAAACCCAGTAATAATCATGAAAACATTGGAAGTTTTAGCAGGAGTAAGTATCTAACTATGTCTGTGTATATATTTACAAGAAAAAGTAAGAAACCCTTGCAGTGCTTGGAGTGTGATGTCATCTGTGTAGATCATCCTAACAATTTAAAACATTCTTTGCACTTTTCCATGCTCCTCAACCTCCTCACAGCTAAACAGCCATGCCAAAACACTTGCTACTCACTCAAACAAGTTCCTAGGAAGAATAAACTTTTAGCTTATGCAAACTTCATAAATAGAAAGGAAACAAAATCCACTTGGAAATTTAGTGTATGCATTCAAACTCCAAAATACATTCACATACTTGCCATATTTCACTTTAATGACCACTTAAGAAGAAAGAGTAAGAATCAAGAGAAAAAAAAATATACACTCAAATGAACACAAAATATCTATACTGTGGATACAACTACAGCTTACCAAAACACATCTTCAATGGAATCTCATTATTAGCTAAGAATTTCTGGTAAGGGACCTGATCTTTCTTTTATTGGTAAACACTGAATATTTCTAATGAAAAATTTGTAACAACAATTGACAAAAACATCTTTCCAACTCCACCTGCTCCCATCTGCTAACGTGCTTACTTCTATAGCAATTCTATATTGGAGAAACACTAGACTGAAAACATAAATCTTAATTAGGTTTAGCACTAACTTGTAACTCATTTGATTGTGTGGATGTCAATATACAATTTAACATTAAAGCAGTGGTTCACGACAAATCATGTTTTGTTAGCAGTAAGCATGAGAAATTATTGAAATAATAAGGGTTTTTTTTGTCACAGAAACAACTTCCATCAGCATTTTTTTCTTTCAAAAAAAGTTCAAAGTTTTTTTCTAGGCTATTTCATTTCAGAAATTCTCTGCAACTGGAACATTTACATAAATTACACGTGTCATTCTTTCTACATTATGAACATTAGGTTTTTAGGCGAATGTCTATGAGCGATAAAGACAACGGTTCTTCGTAGGAGACAGAAAGTAACAGAAAGTGACCAACCAGCAGAATTAAATGTACTGTTACAAAGAAGATGTTGATGGGTGGAGCAGTGGATGGGTGAGATGACTATTTTGCTTGACTTGAAAAAGATTCTGAAAAGCAGCCTTGCTTGCTCATTTTAGCTGTAAGATAGAGCCTATAAACTTTCATTACATAGGAATCAAAAATTACTTATTGCAACTACAAATATGTAAGGATCTAACTTACTACTGAGGTTTTGTCTGGTTCAGTGTAACTAAGTAATGGATAGCTAGAGAAGGGATAGAAAACTAGCAAGTAAAGTAGAGAGAGACTTTCTCTTCAGCAAAATGTAAGGAGTGAAGGGAATGAAATAGCAAGATGGAAAAAAACCCGCACTCTCATTTTAAATGTACTATAACAAGTTCCTTAGGAACTTCATGATCAAAGATAACACTGAAAGAAACTTTGCACGTTGAAGTGAAAGAACTGAACATCAGTGAGACTGATGATCTTGCAAAGTGAAAGACTTTGAACATCTCTTGTCACTGAAATGAATTCCTGGCAATAATTAAAAACCTGTCCTTGGTCTTCTAAATCTGCTTAATTTGACTTTGACACACAGCATTGCCAAAAATTAAGTACTGATTACATCATTTATGTATGGGAGAAGTGAAGACTTCAACTTGAAAACTGCAATTTTCTTTTATACCAATACGAACCCCCTAGGAGTAGAACAAAATTCAAAGTTTGATATAATGACTCAGTCATTTGCTCTGGATATATTCTTTTAAGTTATCTGAAGTTATAGATCAAAAGTATTATACTGTAAGCTTAAAAAAAATCCAAGAATCAATATTAATGAAAATATTAGAAAAAGTTCTCCATATTTGTAGAAGTATTTTACCATAGGTAAATATAGGTAAATACCTACTGCTTTTGTGTCTGAAAAGAACATTGCATTTTACTTCACGGAAATGCCAACCACAAACACAGACAAAAACAGTGAGGTCTTAGAATCTGAGCAGCTACTGGAATGATAAGAAAAACTTGTAAGCCACACTGTGCCATCCTAAACTTCTGTCATGTGAGTATTCAGCAAATTCATCTAACCATTTTAAGAAAGCTGTAAAACTTTTAAACAATCAAAACTACATTGAACAAGACAAAAATATGTCACAACCACTATAAACTTTATGGTTGAATGACTGAAAAAGGGAGGACGGTTAGTGCAGTTTTCCTCTGAGTAAAACTTAAATTGCCTCTATATGTGAATCCATCTACTACAAATATGGTTTAAATGCTTTTTGTGCATTGGTTGATTTTGTTGGAAACTCAAATGCAATTTAGAGAACAAGAAAGGAGTTCTACAGAGATTTATTAAAAGGTAACAAAACCTGGTTTGCACAGTCTTGGAGGATGTATCTAATCATTGACATAGAGTAGTCCCAATGGCAATGTGCCTTAAAAAGTTCCTACCTCCCAAGAAATACAATTTTCTTTTACCAGGAAATTACATTTATGGAGACTGATTGAAATAGCCAGGTCCCAACTCAGTATTTATCATTAGTACTTTGTTAGAAACAGAGATTTTCAGAAAACATGGATGGTAAGTTGTAAACCATAAAGCAAATTTGCAATTAAATGTTGTATTTTGTCTACATGATCTGATTGTATACATAAACAACATTAGATTTTCCAAAATATGATTATGAAAAGGTAAAATCTTCTAACAGATCAATCAGGAGCATTAGTAACGTGTTCTCCCATACCTTTTCTCCAATATCCTCTTGCATTATAGTAACCTGCTACTTACATTCATTTAATAGAGGTGCTCCCATCATTGTAGAAGCTTGATTTTTTTTTTCTGAGACACACAGAGCTTTCTGTTATTCAGCAAATTCAGTAAGAGAGATGTAAGGGTTCACGTACTCTTAGGACAAAAAATACAACAAGAAAATGGTACAACAAAATAAACTGACAAAGAAATATAGTGCCACTTGCTCTGTGGCTAGACCACCACTCCAAAAATAAGTATAATCAAAGAAATCATTTTTTTCCCCTGACACTTCCTCATCTTTGTTTCATGTCATCTGTACATGTTTTGGAGCCCTGAAATGAGTTCCTAAACCAGCAAATGAGCATATTGAAAAGATACACACTTGTAGATTAAAGAAGCAAAATAAACAACCTTGGAACATCACCCGGATGCTGAAGTTCAGTTTACTTTTATTCTCATTACTGTCTGTGTGGGCAAGAGGCCAGTATAAACTGAATTCATGTTCATGTTGCATTATTAGAAAGCCAGGATCCAGAAGGAGAAACAGAATAAGTCAAGACATTTTAGACACATGATAATCTTGAAGAATCTGAACGAACCACATTTCTTGATAAATTCAGATGATGGTTGAAAACTTGAGGATACTGTAAAGGACTGAACAAAAAGATAATGGGTAGTTTCTTTGGTTTTTTGAAAGTAATACATAAAATGAACCAAGAACTCTCTAAGTGGTAAAGAAGCTTATGTGCAGAATCCAACCTCTAAGTAATAGGAACAGATGCCATCACCCATCAAGTTTATTTTCCAGTTGGGTGTTTTTTTTGATTTTTCCCTTTATCAGCTTGTAACAAACCACCATCAAACACATCACAGAAAATCTAATCTAGCTAGATGTTGCATGGCAATTCCTGTTATAAAAGTGGTGTGGTCTTACACATTTTGAACAAAACCGGATTTTGCAGTCATACGTGAAAAGCAGGTCTCAACATGAAATACCAAAGCATGATCTAATTATGAAATGAGCTCATCTCCACTAATTGCCCAAACACAGTTTCAGATTTTCAATCTGTTTCAAACTTCTAGTATATTCCTTCTGTAACCTCTGAATCTATCAAGACAGTCTAGAGGACTGCATTCTGCTTCGTAACAGCTTTACTCCTTCCCATTGTGATAAACTTCCTGAAAATATATAGGTATCATCTAGAGCTATTTTTCAGCAGAGCTGTCCCTTATTTATACCTGTTACTGGACACCTTTGGTTTTCTTTGGACAATTTTGTTTTATCAACAGGCATAAGGCTCAGTGCAGTTTCTTTGTTTTGTCTTGCTCTTCTGCTCTGAGCATTGTAATGTAAAAAGCTCTATGGTTTTATTTTTAAGCCATCAGACAAGGTACAACTTTTTAGGAAAAAAGTGAAGGAGATGCTTACAGATAGAACTCACTGAACAATCTTGAGAAAAGTAGACTATATAATGAAGCTCATGTTTGCTGTCTATCAGAATAATTTTGATTCTATTACAGTGAAGGTAAGTACTACATAAAACAATCCCACAGGTTAAACCAAAATATTTCTATGGATGGTTGCCCACAAATCTTGTTTGCTGACAAAAAAGAATGAGACAGTAGGAGAGAAGAACTAGCAGATGCTGGCAATCATTTTAGCAAGCAGAATCATCTTCAAGGATCATGAGTTAGATAAGGAAGAATGTTATTATTTGCCATCTGCTACTGGTTTATTAGTATGTCAGCATCTGGTGCCACAGAAAGATCTTTGTGATGTGAATGAACAAGGCAAATTTAGACAGTTTTCTTCTGCTGAAAGAAATTCTGCTGAAGATAAACATTACAGACCTTGCCACTGGTCAATTTGCTTAGTTTTTGATGTATGCTATTTAAAGCTTGATAAAAAGTAAACATATAGAGTTCACCTCAATGATTAAATCATACAGTCTAGTCACTAAGAACTGAAAAATAATCCCACAAGGTTGGCATTAAAACTTTCTTTCTATTCAATTTTGGCTGGTTTTTGTTTCCAAATGTCAGGCAGCAAATATCTAAGTTTGAGCAGAGCCAGTTGGTTTAGAAGTCTTAAATTGAAAAATAATAAAGTGGGGGCACAGATCTGCCCCAGCCCAGGCTAAAAATTTGCATGTATATTTTTTTGACAAAATACTATTTCCTTAACATTGTTACTCAGTGGCAGGATTATCTATGTTCCTGGGGATACTGAAAGATACTAAATACATTTAAGGTGCTACCAATTTCATATTCATGATTGGTATTGCAAGAGATAACAGGAAACTTCAATAACCATAAGGTGCTGGTGGACCCACAGGTTAAACTGTGCAACAGTACACATGGAACGAGCTACTCTGTCTTGCATTTATCTGTTACGTAGAATGACACAACCCTTGCATGCGAACCAACCTTGTTCAGCAGAGGCAATACATTAATCTGATAGGTTACAGGGCTGAGCATGGAGCTTGCAAGGCATAAATGTACTTACTTTTGGTGTTGGGCAGGATGCAGTGGAGAGGCGAGAGGTGGCTTGGGCACGAGGAGATTCTGAAGGAGTAGTACTGAGGGAGGCTGTATCACGTGGGAGAACCTGAACACCACGAGAGATGATGGAATCTGGAATCTTAAAAAGAAGAGAGATGGAATTATTAGCAAAAAATGTACTGTATGTAAAACTTACTGAAAACCTTACCTCAAAAACAGGAATACCCCACTCCTCAGTTTGCAAACCTCCTCATACTCTGTGCTTGGCAGTGGTTAATGGCATACTCTCCTAATTTCAGTAACAAATACCTAACAAATATATAATGTCACATTCTAACTGAAGTAGCACAGAACATACTAGTTGTCCTGAACAAACTATGAATCAAACATAGTACAACGGGAAATAATAAGAAAATAATGGTTTCCTCTTAAACCTTTGTTTCAAACCCAAAAATCACCACCAGTGATTTCTACCATGGCACAAAGGGAGGCAGACTTTCCATTCACTAACTAGGGGGCAATAAATATTCTGAAAAGAAAACCATTTGCTAGAAATTTACTGAACCCCTCTAAAGAAATGCCATGCAGTGAGAAAATTTCTCACAAGAAATGTCATGCAGTGAGTAAATACTCTTTATTCCATGAAAACTTTATTTCAGCTACAAAAATTCTCAATGTAAGGTTTGTCCTGCAAAAGCTACAGGTCTCTGGAGCAAGTAAAGGCAAAAGGATTAGAAACCACCATCCAAAGTCAACACTTGGTTTAAAATACATTCTGAGGGGAAAAATAAAAATTCAGTCATTTTTTACTTCCCACTAACATACTAGAATGCGAGTTAGGGAAGCATATTCCTCCTGATGAACAACTGGCAAACTGGTAACAACGGATGAGGAAAAGGCTGAGGCAACCAACAGCTTTTTGCCTCAGTGTTCACTGGAAACCTCTCTTCCCATACTTCTTGAATGGATGGACCTTAAGGCAGAAGGATGATTAAGTCCCACTCTAAGGGATGACCAGGTTCATGACCACCTGAGCAACCTGTGGAACCCAAACGTACGTAAGTCTATGGGACCTGATGAGATGTATCCCAGAGTCCTGAGGGAACAGACTAATGTAATCCCTGCACCAACTTTTCCATGGCATGGGAAAAGTCAAGGCAGCAGGATGAAGTCCCAGGTGACTGGAAGTAGGGAACATTGCATCCATCTTAAAAAAGGGTAGAAAGGAGGACCCTGGAAACTACTGACCTGCCAGCCTTCATCTCTGTGCCTGGGAAGATCATTGAACAGATCCTCCCACAAGCCCTGATAAGGCACAAGGAGGACAGGGAGGTGATTTGAAGCAGCCAGCACGGCGTCACTGAGGGAAAATCTTGAGAAAATTCTATCACGGCTAACCAGAAAATGTAGACATTCAGAATCTTTCAGATTCCTCTCTTCAGAAGGAATATATATACACATGCAGATTTAAAGATCTTTCTCCTCATCAAGAATTTCTTCATTCAGCCTGATGCTCAAGTTCTAAGAGGTCCATCAGAAGAACTCCTGCGTCTGGGTGAATTAGCAGGAGCAGACAATAAAAGGAAGCAAGAAAGGAAGATCCATTGACAAGCCAAATCATGAATGTTGGGAATTTCCAGACAGATTTTTTTTTTTTAATAAATGGAGATGCTGTTACCCAGCCTGCATCTAAGCATTTTGAACATTCTTGCCTACTAAGACATGCTTTTCTTTAGGGCAGGTAGAAGCCACTGGAAAGTATGTCCTTCTAGGAACATGCTTGAATCCTAGCTTTTAGTATGTGTTACATTATTAGAACATTAAGAGAGCTTTGTTGCTTGTCTCAGTGTAGTCAAAATGACCAATCTTAATAATTGTGTCATTAAATACATGTCATTTCCCACTCCCCAACTTCCTTCAGTCCCCTCTATAAATAATAACTATGTCGTACTTAGCAACCCTGACTTAGAAATACTGGGTATTACCTAGGGGATCTTATTTCACCATACACCCTCCTCCTCATGTTAAGAGTTTCTTTTGTTTCTAACTTGTTTATAAGTTGTGTGAAAACAGGTTTTGTTCTCAGAGTGCCACCAACTGCCTCCTTTCTGCTCTACCATGTTTCTAGACTAACAGTGTTTTTTGCCAGTCAGTTTCTGCCAGCTCTCCTCAGAGGATCTTTCAAGGCTAAGCATCTCATGAATTTCCACTGTAAATTCTGAAGTCAGCAGAGTTTTTGTTCATTATGGACAACTATGCTGGGGATATCTTCCTCTTCAGAAACAGTGCCTAAGTAGCCTCTACATGGAATATTCTGATTTGCAAATCACATCTCAGAGATGTATCTTAGAGGTAAAGTGAATCAATGATATTCCAAATGCTCAAATGATTTCCCTTCTGTTCACTGTCTTCTTCTGAAATCCCCTCTTAAATTCATTAAAGCCCAAAACAGACTGACAATCTCCAGGTTTTATATTGGCATAGATACTCCTTAAAACTTTCAATACTTCCTTTTAATGTCCATATCTAAGGAAAATACAGAAAAAAATACACTTTGAGAAAGGCACAAAATAATAAAAGACAAAATCAAAGAAAGAACAGTTTTAAGTCCTCAACTAAGACACCTTTTCTCTACTCTCTTCTGATAAAAAGCTGACGGGATCTTGATGTGATGGTGTACGGGTCTATTACTCCTTTTATGTACTCCTAGATCCCACAACACAAATAAAAATATTGCTTTTGCAAATTATATCATGATTCAGTTCTCCCTAGGTTTCCTCTGGGTACTCTAGAGTAACCAGATACTTCATACTGTCTCATACCCTTCAGGCAAGAAACATTTTTTTTTTTTATAATTTCCCACCATATTGCTCAATCATTGGTTCTACAATTTTATCTGATAACACCTTTTTGTAATAAAAACCTCTCTCTGCAATAAAGTGACTGAAACAATCACAGATTTACCTGAACTGCACGTGTAGTACTAATTTTTGCCTGTGTGAAAATGAAAATCTAAGTAAAAATTCAGCCATGATATTAATCAGAAAAGGAAGCTGAAGATATAGGGAAAAGATGATCACAGGCACTTAATTTCAATGAGAATTATTTCCAAATCACTACTTTTACATAAAATGCAATTACCAGAAAATAATTCATATATAAACCTATTTAGATTCTAGAGAAAATTTCTCACCAAGAGCATGAAGTTAGTACACAGTTACAAATTTTGCTCTTTTTCTAATATGAAAGTGGAATGTGCTGTATAATATTCTCTTTGAACCACTACATGCTGCTGAATTTTGTGAAGGTACTGGTATGTCTATTCCATTAACAGAAACACATAAAAATATAATGTGACATGGGGAATTTCTCATTTCTCTCACCTACATTTAGAGAGTTTTTGAATTTTAATATTAAAAAATTAAATTTAGGCAATAGAAGTCTCTAATCTAGGCAACTTCTTGTTAACTCTGTTAAAGAGGTTAATAAACCCATTAAATTTCTATGTGTCCTGGTGCACAGGAACCTGAAATAAAGAAGGGCAGGAATATTACTGCATTTTGGATAGATTGTTCTTTTAACTTTCACTAAGTCACACTGAGCATTTATGATTTGTCTCCCTAATATGTTTTATTCATTTGTCAGTTTCAAATAAATTGAATACAGAGTAGAGAATTCAAAGTACAATAAAATTCTTAGTGAAAATAGCTTCTGTTTGCACTAGTTGGAGTGGAAAACCTGTTGCAACATACTGACAAAGACAGAAAATAAAGAGAAATGAATGAAGTGACAGAGAAAGATATTCACCATATCCATCAGTCCTTGCTTTTTATCTGACCTGGCCTTTCTCTGACATACTTTTATTTTGGTTTCAATATTTGTGTTTTCATATTAGAGAACTTTGACATATTAGAGAATTGCCAACAAGGGGAAAAAGGAAAAGATATAAGTTCTTTATTCCCTTTTGCTCAGCATCGAAACAAAGATTGACAGTGATGATGAGGTAAGAAAACAATTTGTAGGTGGCAATTACCATGACTGTTATACAAGAGAAAAAAAAGTCTTAAAAACATACAGAAAGCCCTTTATGTTAAAAAACCCAATAACCTGCCAAAAAACTAACCACTTTCTGCTCTGAGTTTGAAGATCTGATTTGGATTATAGAAAGCATGAAACAATAGCTCAAGAGTAATCTGCAAAAGAACACAGAAACATGTATGGCAATTTAACAGTGTTCTTCATAGAGGCTAAATTAGCTGTTCTACTGATACTGAAGAACATGGTGCAAACTCTAGTTTAGCAACCTCAACTCCAAAAATAAAAAAAAACCTACCAAAACAAAACACCTCCCAAAACCCCCCACTGCAATAAATGTGTGTATGTATGCATATGTGGATATATACTATATAGCTTTATCATCAGGTGTATGAACTTCAAAGTCTTCACATTTCCTAAGTGACTTTTCAAGAGACACAAAATCATGCTTAAAATACAGAGGTGTTAGGCTATTTGACTGATGGTTTAAATTACTATTTGCCTAAGGGAACAGGTCCTTTTTAACCATTCATTGAAACAAGAATTTCTACTATTCACTAAAACCCAGTAATTTATAAGTCCACTGCTTCATGACTCCTGAAGTCTTCTGTTTTTGAGAAATTCTACTTTTACACAGAAAACAAAAATGAGGCAGAAACAGCAAGTGAAGAAAGCAAAGTATGAACACCCAGTGCAAATGCTGTATTGTGTTGACAAAAAAAACTACTGAGAGAAAAGCAGCAAAACAAGACAGATGAAAAAGTTACCATTACATAGTTCTAAAGCAGTAATTTTAGGAGATTATTTTAATTATATTCAATTATTGAGTATATTAGATGATAAAGCCAATGACTAATCAGAAACATAGGCTTTATAGCAATTATCTCAGCAGCTAAATGATTCAAAGTGACAACACACATGACCTTTACCTTGCTTAGCCCTTTATGTTAAACAGATATTTTCTGTAATGTGTGCTCTCGAAGATAGCACTGATGTGTCTTTGTTAGAAGAAAACAAATAACACTGTCTGTTCATACATACACTAGGAGGCAGGCAGAGCAGTTTTAGTTAGTGTTAGTGCAAAAGCCTCTTGGAAGTGTCTCTTACCAGTTCTCCTGCACTGCCTGCTGCATGATGGCAATAACTGATGAGACCAGGGATGGGCTGTTGACCTTTAGCCATGATAACAGCTGGACTGGTATAGGATGGATGCTTCTAATGCACAACACATAACAGCTATGAATACAGTGACAGGAAAACATGAAACTCTACAAGCAAATGATCAAAAATGAGTGAGGTGAAAATAACTGTGATACTGAAATGCTAAGCTGATATAACAGCCAGTTGAGATCTCAGGTATTTCCTGCCTTTAAAAATGGCACATATGTTTTATCTTTGCCTGCATCAAAAGAAATTAAACAATTTACAATTTGCATTAATAAAAACTGATACTTGCAAATGATAATTACCTTAATTCATCCCTGCAAAGACATATGTAATCAGGATTTTCTGTATATTGGGAGATGATCTCCAGCTGCAGCTGTCTTAGAAATGTCAAGATGCCTCAGACCTGAATTCACATTTCTTGAGTTAGAATGTTGCTGCTTTGGTTTAGAAATTGCTTAATATAATTTTGAGCTACTTAGACTTTCAATTCTCATAATAGGAATTAAAAGCACAAGTTGTGGAGAAGATATAGAACAAAGCAGTTTGGAAAATACTGTTTCCAAACACACAGGGATACATTATACTTCCATTCAAAAACCGAACACATAAAATTGAGGCAAATATTTATATATTGCTTCAATATATAAATTGAATACAATATTGGTACAATAATTCTTGGGGAAATATTTTAAATTTGTATTACAATTATTTACAAGTGCCACCTCGTTTTTTTCTTCTGGAGTCTCTAATTTATTATTTTAGTTTGAGTAATGCTGATCTATGATTACTAGTTAAAGCAAGGCTATAAAGAATTTCACATCTCTTATGCAGACATGCACACTGGAACACAGTAATCTGGATAGCTTACTACTTAAATTGTTACCTGTCTGTCACACTTTTAGCACTGTTTTCAGAAACTAAAATTTTCATTTCAAATTAGATATTATGGGTTGCAAAATCTTGTGATTCCTTAACATGCCGCCTACTGGACTTCGCATGTTCAGGCGTGTGAATACTTTGAATTTAAAAATCCACTAAAACCAGTCTGTCACATCAAAATGGTATCATAAAACATATGTTAACATCAAGATACTAAATGATATTTCCCCCACTGGAATTTGAAATCACCTACCAAAACAGAATTCATATATTTTTATGAAGCTCTACCTCTACAAAATGTACCTGAAATACATCTGTCTGACACAAAGACATCAATGTATAGTCTTAACATGCAAATGAATATTGATGGAAAGTGCCTGAGACAGAAACTAAAGGGTGTCTTAAGGAAAGAAGCCAGACTCACCTTAGCTGCAATGGCTGCTGCTGTTATATGTGAAGAAGAACTGTCCTCTGTTGAGGCAACTCCGCTATCCTTCTTCTCTTCCTCCTCTTCCTCACACTGCACTCCTTTGTCTTCTGTCTGTTTGTGAGGGCTGGTGGTTGGAGGAGGAGAAAGAGGAGGTGGTGGTGAAGGTAGATCTTCAAGCTCATCGTGTACCTCCTTTACTTTTACAATGGCATCCCGCAAAAGATCGATGGCATGAGGTAGGGCTGGCAGTATAAACTGAAAGCATTCCTATGCAGAATGAGAGGAGAAACCACTATGAAAAGTTACCTGCACATGCAAATATGAGTTTACTTTTTAAATATACTTGAGATTTAGATGCATCTTTTCACCTATCATAAATAAAACCTACCACATCCTATGCAACTGCTCTTAAAAGATAAATGAACTCAGAAACAGATCTGGTGACTATTCTATAAATTTTTGTCCTTTTTAATGTAAATACAGTAAATTGCACAACAGAGCCATTGCTGAAAACAAGAGTTACATTTCTGTGAATATGTAATACAGAAAACAGTTCACAGCAACTGGCAGAATGCTACAAAAATGCAGAAGAAAAACATTAACCATATCCCTGCAGGGATGTTAGCTTCAAATCTTTCCTATTATGATCCCTCACAATTAGAGAACAATTCATAAGGGTTTCCATAATTATACTTTTATATAATTATATCCTTTTTTATTCATTGACTTATTCTATATACTGGAGGAATGACAAACTACACTGATATTATAATGCCATGTAACTCAAATGAAAAGATCTCATAAACAAGCTACTTTTCAAACCTCTCCTTGTTTTATAACCTTACAAACAATTAGAAAGTTTATTTTATACGGCTGTAGAAAGCAAAACTGCAGACATCTTCTTCCATAATGGGCATACATATAGCTACCATACACAGCTACCTATGCTGCTAAAATACTCTGGTGCTTCATCAAATCAAAGTGGAACCTCAGGACATGCTGCAGCTGCCTGCTCAGATCAGGGTTGTATGAAACTCAGGCTTCGTAAGGCTTACTCAGTAAAGTCTTGAAAAACAATCCAAGAACAGAGACTCCACAACCCTTGTTGATAACATGCTTTAATGCTTAATTACCCTCAAAGTGTTTGGGTATTTTTTCAGTTTTCTTTTGGTTTTCCATTTATTTTCTTTTTCATCTGGAAGCTACCTCATTCAATTTGTGACTATTGTCTCATTCTTCTCCCAGGCACCACAAGAAAAAGTTTTCTTATGTCATTTGAGGAGACCACATACAAACATTTAAGTATTGGAAAATTATGGCAGAGTCACAAGAAATAATTGCCATGGCAATGCAGTCAGGAACACACAAAGTTGACAAAGCTGGCACTACTCCTTTTGTTTCCCTTCAGTTTTGTTTCAAGCATAGGAAGATTTTAAAAAATGTATTCTGATATTTTAGAGTATCCAGAAAGTAATTAATAATTTCATAAACAGACAAATACATATTTTCAATAAATAAACATAACCATGTAAACAAAATAAAAAGCAAAGAATCCATCAGAAATTACTGGAGTTTATCGATCCCACTTTGTAAGTAAAACATGGCTCCAAGCATTGTATTTCCTCAAAGCTTCTAAATAAGAACATCTTTCAGTTGCTTCTTCGAGAGTAATGAATGATAAGTCAGACTACCTCATAGATTTATAAATTCTTTAAACATTCAAGTTGGTACTGCAAAGAACTGGAGTAAACCAGTATATGCTGTATACAATGAATGTATATTACAACATATTTGTAAAGATAATAAATTATGACTTACAATGTGACTGCAAACTACAGTTATTGTGCCTCTTCACAGTGTTACTTTTAAAAGGGTTTAAAATAATGAAGCATACAACCATCATTACTCTAGCAAAGAAGCAGATCTCAAGTAAGTGAGAAACAAGAACAACAATCTCTGAGCTGACTATTAACTGTGAAAAAGTACACTAATAATTGACTAATCAGAGAAGCATGTTCCCCACTCCAAGCACTGAAATAAAGCCTTGCTGGCTTGAGTGTTAATGCACAAATTCTCAGTAAGTCCTCTAAAAGCTCAAGTCACAAATGAAACTCATTGTTTTAGGTAATTGTTACTACAATTATAAAATATCAAAGACTCAATAAACATCTGGTCATTTCACATTTTGCCCTCTTTCCTAACATTAACTATCTTTTGCAAGACTGAAAAAAAAAGGCAACACAAAAATGGAAGATTTCTGCAGATCTGGATTCAATGGTACATGCCACACAAATGTTCTCTAGTGAAAACATGTTTGGCATGCAGTCCATTTTTGAGATGAAGCATTTACACTGCTGTCATTTTCGATTAATATTTTATTAAAGAAGTATGTACACTGCTGAAACTTCATAGCTTTATATAACCTTCTCATATGATCGTATTTATACAATGGAAAGGAAATTAGCAAGTGGCAAAAGAGAAAAATGAGGAAAATTCCTGGTGACAATCTGTCCTTTTTGGTTCTTGAAATTCAGCCTTTTATGGACCAATTTTATCCAGTCTTCATCTTAAAAGTCTTTGCTGAAATCTGAGACTTTACAGATGTCTCATACTAAAATAAATTGTGACAGGACAGAGTATCATCATGATGGGTACAAATAAAAATCAGCTTATCAGAAGCTTGCTTGTATGATGCAATCATATGACTTTTTTCTTCTCCAGCAGAATTACCTTTTTTATTACTTACCCTGTATCAAACTATTGTTAAAATACTTATTAATACTTTTTCATTTCATTTCCTCATTCACTTTCTGCAATTTACCTATCTTCAAAGTCTGATTGCCTCAGGATAGAAAATGACAATTGCTTCTGAGGGAGGGGGTTAGGAGTGCTCCTGAACACAATAAAAACCATTAGAGATTGTAGGCTATTTTATCTCTCTCCTAATTCAGCAAAAGAAGCATTTACTTGTGAAATAACCTTCTTACTAGTGCATCACTTCTTTAAAATGGAGGGCCATTGCTGTGTTAAATATACATACATACATACATATGATTTCCCACATATAACTGGAAGAATTTCAAGAAGGTATACTACCACCTCACCATTCTCCAATACCTCTTGTGTGTTTTGAAGGCTTTTAAATTTCCTTTAAATTACAGTCTCACTAGATTTCCAGAAATGCTGTAAGGAATGGTAGAATCATAGGAGGGCTCACACTGAGCCCTTGAACAGAAACATGTGGACAGTGTATGTGAAAACCTATGGTGTCTGCTTAAGATCATTGTATTCAAAACATTTCCTCTTCAACTTCCAGGTGACAGCCCACATAAACGTTGTTTTTGTATCTCCAGACAGAAGTCTTCCAAGAAACAGTGACTTCAGGACTGTGCTGCTAAACACGTTAGTACTGTCTGCTCTGTGCCTGGGTACTATAGGTTCAGGAGATGTGTACCAGGTATGCATTTCTTAGAGGCCAGAGGTAAAGACATTTATTAACAAGGCCAGATGTAGTCTGGGCCCTGAAGAAATAGGTTCTTGTGACTGATGGGAGACGTTCCTCGGTGATTTTCTATCAGGTTGTACAGATCACTGTTCAGCTTAGCAGTATTTCTGTGGAGAATGTTTTTCTATCAGCCAACTATGAAGGAAAAGATCGACTCTTACTAACACACACACACACACACACACAGACACACACACACACACACACAGATTCCTGCTGGAATTTAATTCTGTTCCTCTCAGCTACAGAGTCAGATAGAAAGCATAAATAAAGACAAAAATTCTAACTTCTCCGTCCAAACAGAGCAAAATGCAGGAAGAAAACAAACTGTATAAAGAGTGAAAAGTCTGATATACCCATACAGAGAAGATTCAAAAACATTCTCAAACTCTTAAAAATGACATTCCCTTTCTTCCCTCTTGCTGATCAAAACTGCAAATGCTCCAGCAAGTTCTACCATATACTATGCATTCCTCTTACTTCTGTGTGAAAAAGAATGATTTCTTGGAAGCTGGAGACAACCCAGTGATAAGGTACAGCTAATTAGAGAAGAAAGGGCAAGTGTAAGAGATCATTAGACTCTCCATTAGCACTGCCTGCTCAAGTGAGTGCTCTCTTGCATTACATGTAACATTGTCCTGGTCACACGGCATCTTCAATCAGATTGCAGTTGTTTGGTCCTTGGCTAGGAGTGGGAGTGTGGTAACTTTACACGAATATGATTTCAATTCACTTTTGTAAACTTTGTTACACTGGGCACTTTCTACCATTTGAAAGAAGGAGAATTGCTCATCATAGTTCCTTCCTAGCAGTTCAGCAAGAACATTTCTTACCTGTGACCCTTTCTTGCTACCTGGAAGATTAATTATGAGAGTTTTCCCTCTGATTCCACACACAGGCCTGAAATGAAAGAAACACAGACTGAAATTCTTGCATGCAACTGTCTCCACTATCAAAACAAAAGGAACGCATTTAAGATAAATCCTATGATTTATTGGGTTTTGTAAACTTAGTATCCATTCTATTTGCTGATTATGTTCTCATAAAAGAACTTGGGAGAAGCTGAGCTGAGAAAGTATAAAACAAGATTGAGAAGGTCTAACATTAATTTGATAGTATAAACACTGGTTAGATTTTTATCTTTATTGAGATATGTGTAGCTCCCTTAATTCTACGGTTTACTTGCATCCAATACATTATTTGATATAGTCCCTATTTGGTCATACACATGGTTCCTTTGCAGTGTAATTGACTGTGTCAAACATTATGTCCCTGGCTAGGTAAAAATAATAATTTGTGCTGCTTGCATTAATTCTAACATGTCCTTTTTATTTAAAGATTTAACATAAGAAAAGCAGAGAAGGAAATAATTCTCAAGTGAAAATTGTACTTATAAAATTCATATATAATTCTTCCTAATAGTTTTCCCCTCTCCCTCAAGAAAAGGCAGGACCAACTATAAAAGATGGAAATTTTCGTTTTATTTCTTTTGTCTTTTAGAAATTCCTTTGGTGTTGATGAACACTAAAGTGCTGAATGTTTTCTGTTGTCTAGAGTTTCACTGTTAACATTTTAGCTAAATACTAAAAAAAAACAACAAAGAAACTAAATTACAGAATTTTGTCTTGAGGTTGTAAAGAATGCTTCCACTGTTTATGAAAGCCAAGGTGAAAAACCTGGGGCTGGGATTATAAGGATAAGAAAAAAGTAAAAGGACAAAACGAAACAATGAAGATATGGAGGTTACAGCATAGAGAAACTGTAATATTCTCTTCATTGTATAAAAACATGAGCTATAAGTGAAGACAGAACAGAAAAGAAAATAATTTCCAGTTATGTCTTTAGCAAAAATTTTGAGCCAAAGGACATGGCTTGTTGGGTACCCAACTTCCCTGGATTTCCTCTTATACAAATAATTCTCAGTGATTGATGTCATGCATTGGTTGCATGGCACTTTTTAGCAAGGTAACAAGTATCTCCACGACAGCCATCACAATGCTCGCAAGCAAACAGCACAGAGATTGTCTTTGTGCCACTAAATGAATTTTTGATATCACATTCAAGCCAGCCTGAAGTGTTGTTTTCAACTGGCAGTTTGAGCATTGCCTGACTCCTAGTCTCTCTTTTCTCATATTGTCTTCTTTCACTCACGCTATGTACCCTCAGTTTAGAAGGAATTCCAGGTAGCTGAGGAATCTCTATTGCAGCACAGAGATGAGCCTGAATTAAAGAAATGTGTTCATTTACTCCTGTTGCAGTAGTCAAGCTTACAGAGTACAAACTCAATCCAGCAAATCCCATACAGAAAGAAAGGAAATAAGAACTATAAGTCCACAGAGGAATAAAAATCAGGCGGAATTGTGTTTGGCAGACAGCTCCTTTAGTAGTCATCTTCTTGTCTTTTCTATTCTGCTTTAATTTTTTTTTTTAGTGTTATAAGCTAAATGTCCTGTACAACCAACCAATAATAAAAAAGGACTAAACCAGCAGCATGAAACTCAATTTTCAGCTGCCAATAATCAGACCTAGTGGCTCAAGAGAGAAATGGAGCTGCCAAAAATTCTCAAGAGAGTATGCAAAAGTAAGTGAAAGTGCTTAAGAACTGCATGGCTGGCAAAAGTATTGTGTGTGCTTTCAAGAAAACCACACAGATTGTGCATGCATTCCAGATACTTTGAGAGATAAATTAATGTTATTCCTCCAGATTGTAGGATAGAACAAAACATTTGTCTTTATCAAAGGGGTTTTTTTTGCCAAACAAAGCATTTTATTGCTTGATGAACAACATACTGAAAATTATTCACTCACTACCAAAACACCACAGGTCTAGAATGAAAAGACAGCTATTTAAGACTGTGCATCAATATTACAATATTACAAATAACCTGGCATAGAAAATACAGGAGGATACAGTCTCTAATAGAGACAATAAAGGGAATTTAATGAGACAGTGCAATTACTATTATTTGAATTTGGCCCCTTCTCCGAAGTTAAGACTTCTAGTCTTGATAACAATGGCAGTCTTCAATGATTTGTGCACAGATAACAATAAGTAATTCTATGGAAAGAGTTCACCTCATATTTTGAAGGAAGTAGTCTTACCTAGAGAGCATGCCCAGAGGTGTAACATTTAGTGATCCCATCAGCATTGCCAGGGCCATCCCCGGGGCTTCTCGCTCTATTACTTCTTTAGTGGCCTGCAATCAAAGATTAAATAGCAAACTGAGTGAACAAGTGTAAGGATAAGAAAAAAATGAAACCAGCTAAAAACTGGGTAGGGATATCTCCTCATTATTTTCTGCCAAGAAATGTTGTTGCTAAATTCTCAACTGAAATATGCTATAGATTTTTCTCTTGGTCGTGTAAAATAGGGAAAGACAAGGAGCTGGGATGAAGGACTGTTAGGAGCACTGTGAAGATTGCTACAGAAAGTTATAAAAGTCAGGACCCTATAAATATAAAAAGTGTTAACCAACACCACAGAAATAACAACTGCCTCGAACAGAAACGAAAATCTGTTTGAGAATAAGCAAAGAAAAGACCCAATGTAACTGCCTTTTATTCCTCATCAATCTTGTGCATTTTCCTGTTGAGATTTTCCCAGGCATGAGAAGGATGAATCAGTCTGCGCAGAACATAGAAAAAAAATTTGCAAAGGGAAGCCCATGTAGCAGGCAGGCAGGAAAATAGTAAAATGGTAATGATAATGGCCAAAGGCTGAGGCCTTCCCTTTTGATCATGTCAGCAAAATAGCAGTTCCAAACCAGGCTGGTGGCTTTTATTCATAAGCAGTCCATACACAGTGGGCATTGAGAAGTCTGGAAGCAGAGTCTGAAAATTCTTGTCTTTTTAGTCCTTCTCCCAAACAGGGAATCAGATGGAAAATCATGCACAACCTTCTGTCCTTACTTCCTAACACAAATTTTCTCAAATGCACAATCTGTCCAGTCTCTTAACATCTAACTTTACTTGCGACACAACATCTTAAAGACAGGTTACAGGCCTATCCTCTCTTCATTTCCCCCACAGTAGCTGCTGTTCAGTGGATCACATTGCTTCATGCTCTGAAATAAGATTCTAACGTATTCAGCACAACTAAATGGGTAGCAATGGTCATAAAACTGTGAAATCCATGGTATAACATCAGCCAAACTACAATGCTTTGATGGTACAACTATCAAAACAGAAATAGAAAATAACACCTTAAATATAAGGACACCCTGAATAAGCTGAATTTTCTTCACAGTTTGATATAGAAAAAACCAGAGAAATTATTTTGTGGGAAAGATTCAATTATAAATCACATACTTGTACTTTTGTCAGCTATTAGTTTACAAACAGAAAACTAAAGTCCTAGAGAAGGAAAATGACAGAATTAACCCAACAGCACCCCTAAAAGAAGGACGCTTGCATGTAAGGGTGCTTACATGAAGCAATAAATAGAAAAAAAAATCCATCAAGAGTACAGATATTCAAATGGCCACATTCTCAAACAGCATCACTATCTTTTGACATTTTTAAAGGAGTATCAGAATACTAATTAATTAGAAATTAATATCAGTATTAGAAAACATCAGACACTGCTACCATGCAAACTTCGAGTACTTTATTAATAAGCAAACTTGTTATGTGCTCAGTTATGGGAAACTGGAACTTCGGTTCGTAAAAAAACAAGCAATTTTTATTTAGTAGCTGACACCACAATCTCCTATATTTCAAGCATAGCATGTTGGTTTTTGGATATGCCATCCTCTACGCAGAAACAGAAAAGTCATATAAATACAACCCAGTGACTGCGTTTTATACAAGGAAAATAAGAAGAAGTGAGCTTGGAGTGATGTAGACAAAAATAAAACTCCTCCATGGAGAGAGAGTACCTTAAGATACCTGCTGAGATATGAAATCATCAATCACATTTAAAATTCTTAAGACATCCATAGACCTGATGAGCTTTATAATACAGAAGATAAAGGCATTGCAGTGGTGAAGAGACACTTTGCTGACCATGAAAAGGTAAGTGAAACATGGAATTCTCTATGTGTGCATACATAGCAAGTCTGTATCTATGCCTTTTCACTCCAGTTAATACCATGCTTCAAAGCTATTCAAAACTGTTTTTAAATATAAAGTGCATTTTGAGATTTATTTCCTGCCCTTGAGCACAGTGACACTTTGAAGATATCATTAGTTAAAATTCTAAGCAGGCTTCAAAGGTAGTACAAGATGCAAGACAGTCCATAAACAACGATCCTGCAGCTCAGAGAGTTCTTCAATGAAATTCAAGTCCATTCTCCAACTTCATAAGAAAAATGACCTTCACAAAATGTCACTGCTAGCAGGCAATGTGATTATTAAAAATGTATAGACTAAGCAACAAAATCTGAAAGGGCATGAAGTCCAAGTAGCAGCACAATCCTCAACACAAGCTTCTAAAAATAGTTGTTTCAAAATATATATCCTTATATTTATTACTGCAGATGGACCTCTACAAACAGGGAAATGTTCCTGTTTTCATGTTTTAGCCTGACTGGATGGATGTAACCAAAAAAAGTTGCTGTTAAGTAAACCACTGTTACAGTGACATCTGCTCTTGAAATCAGCCACTGTATATTCCACTTTTGGGATGTCCTCAAATAACATGACTTAATATGTGCCCTGAACAGGAACTGAAATCACCATCACACTGGGAAGCACACTCTAAATTAGTTATGAATGAAATCAGCAATTCTGCAATCTGTAACAACTCTTTGTTTCACCTAACAACGTACCAAAATGCTGATTGGCCAGGTTTTCTCATACTTCCTTCAGTATTTTTTTTGTTTGAGGGAAGGGTGGAAGAGAGATGTCAAATTTAGATTTTCATCTGTGTCCAGTTCAGGAGTTAACTGTTGGATACCAACTCCTGCCTCCATGGAAGCTATTAAGGAATTAGTGACTCAGCATCTTCACATTTTACTAGTATTCTAGCAAGGCTGAATTAAGGCTGTTCAACCTTGGTTCCATGGGCAATTTTTTGTTGGTAGTCTCACCATCAGCCAGCTGTTGCCTGCTGGAGGGGGCCATAGTGTTGGCACAGAATGAATCACAAATCAAGGCTGTTGCCCTCAGCTCTCTTACAACAGCAGTGATGACACTGCTGGGCAGATGCAGGAAAAAATGATGATATTTCGTTCAAAGCTGTCACACTGATGCCTTAATCAGGACTGAAGCTTTACACTGATTCTCAAACCTGAGGCTGATGACTCAGGTAGGTGGAAAATATTGGAGTAAAACAGCATCAAACACTAAAATGACACCAAACAGCGTCCCTAGTTTCTGACAGATAAGCTAGTAGTACAAAGAAGACAGGTGCATACAAGAGGAAGGTGGAAGAGAGGGGTTCCACAGAAACAAAAGAACTTGAAAGTAAAAGCCAGAGTTCAGGAGAAAGAAAGGCAAAAAGTCCAGTTTGGAGGTTGCAAAGAAAGGCAAGGTTTGTAGTTTAGTTAGGAAAAGGGAACGTGGGAAGAAGGAAGCTAAAGTGGAAAGGCAAAATTGCAGGAAATCCAAGCAGTAGGATTCTCAGAAGGGGAGAAATGAGAATAGCGTGAGGGCAAGTGAGTGGGATGGAAAACAGTGAGGAGGTTTGAACCTGAGGATGATCTTTAAGTTCCCTTCAAACCCAAACCATAGAATTATGGTTCTACAAAGAAAGATTGCCCATGGCAGCTTGCACAGAAAATAGATGAGGGAGAAACGCAGGAGAAGCAAAAAGGGAAGACAAGACATAATGGAAGTGCCAGGATGTGGGGGAGCCATGGAGAGAGACAATGGGATTGAAATAAAATGCTAGTTTCTACTCCAAAGAGGAGAAGTAGGGACAAACAATTTAATTATTTAGGATTTACTAACAAGGTCTATGAGAGCAGTACCTCTTATATTTCATTGCTATATGAATAAATGCAATTGGTTTTAAAGCACATTTTTGATGTTTACAAAGTGCCTTTTTATTGGAGTTAGGGCATTATGTTCCCAAATCAACTGGTATATTTTTAGATATCTTTGACGTAGTTGCGGTTGCTTAACAGATGGCTCACTGCCAATTGGTTTCACAGAGTTCTCTGCTGCTTCACTGCCTTTCTTTGCCTCCACATAAATTGTTAGCTCAGTTTCTAACCTGTGGAAACCCTCCCAGGTAGTTTTTGGAGGATATACCTAATGCAGACTGATTTAATTAAAAGACCTAGCATTACTCTTCTGGAAATGTTCAGAAACTTCTTATTTTTGTCTTTCAGGTATTAAGCATAGCAAAGTTTGGCCTCAATAGTAAGTAATGAGCTGAGACATTTTATATACTCTTCAGCTGGTTTTGGGCAGTAATACAGTTTTACTTCTTCAACTAAAATGAAAATACAAGACTCAGAAATCATAATAAATTCAATTAAATAAAGATGACAGAGACTGCCTCTGTGGAAAATATTTCTGTTGAACAAGTTAAAATCTATGACTCTGCATAGTATGTAATAGAGCTATAGATGCAAATTGATGGACAAATTTGCAGATAATTTATGTTTAACAGACTACAGCATTAGCATCAATAAGATTTAATTACCTCTTTGAGCTTTCCATGGAAAGCTGAAATCTTGGAAGGGCTTTATTAAAGAAATACCTATATAACCACTGCAACAGAGCTCACAGACCACAGAAGAGCAGAGAAAAACTAGAGAGATAGATCAGTCAAATATGCAACAAAAAGGTCAGTCATGTCTTTCAACCAGTTGTGTAAGAAGTGTGTACTTTAGGAATAAAAATTGCATGTCTCAGCCTGGAGATGAGATGCCTTCTACAAAGTTCTTCAGAATACCTCTGCTGGAGACAACACATGTGCCAGTAATTTTTATTCACACATCAGCTATTTTCAGCTTATTGTCTACTTCCCTACTCTTATTTTGTAGGGAGAAAATAGAGCTTACATGGAGCTAGACTGATCAGAGCTCCTCACCAAAACACTTACCTATTTCTTCTCCATGAACAGTAAGAAATAGAGGCTTCAGCAGTTGGTTTCTTTCAATACACTGGAAAGTTTTTTGGATAAGGATTTTGAATTCATCTCAGTTTCACCATTATGTTGTCTTTCCTTGAATTCTTCCTATCCTTTGTCACCAATAACCTGCATGGTGATATTCAGTGTCTTTTTTTTTATGGATGTAAGGCATGACAAGATTTGTGGTCTTCAGTGTTTTCCAAAATCAAATTTCTTTGGCTAATTGCTCAGTTATCTTGGCAAATGGATGAAAATGATCACATGTGCTATTGCTGCAACGCAACCAAAATCAAGTTTATAAAAATGTAAGGCTAAAGTAAGCAGCAGTTGCTGTGTGGGCTCATAGGATGACTGGTGGTGACTAGGCAGACATGGAGGCCAGTGCTGACCCTAATGCATGTGTTTATTTGTCCTCATGAAGTGACCATCCAGCTTCTGCCAATTTTACTGTACAGTAAGAAACTCATACTGAGACTGGTGAGTCTCCATTTTGATGTCCTTGTTGGGAATTTTTCATATTAAACACAGCTACCTTTGTCAGGTACACACAGACACATACCAAGAACACTCTCAAACTTTGTAGATTTTTTTTACGTAAGAGAAAATAAAACACGTCTAATCCTATTAGAGCGACTTACCCTAGTGTCCTTCCCTTTTACCAGTGGCAAGCTTGATACACACTTCTCTGCTAAATGATTCCATTTTCTTTTTCCTTTCTTCTCCCAACTCACACATCTACAAACAGCCAAAGCTGAATGGAACCCTGATTAATGTAGCCAACTAAAACTGAACTCTACAAACTGGTGTATCTGCACACACCAATAACACATTTCCCCTGACAGTAATTCTGCAGCACCAGAATGCTGCTTGCACTCTCAGGGCATCTGCAGTGATGCTGCTGCTGTCCAGAACCTAAACATCACAGAATGACCCTACAAAATTTATAGATGCGAGGAACAAAAATGCCACAGCAATAACTACTGTTAGATTAAATACAGACTCTGTTTTCTCTATTTCTTACAGATCCATGATTCCCTCTGCTTGCAAATTGCCTCCTCCAAATTCTCTCAATCCTTCCACTGGGGCCCATCATACCATTTATTGCAGCCTAATGCCTATGGGCATGAGACTCAAGTGCCAGAAGTTAATTCAGTGTCTGCCTTCATTATAAACTGGTATCAGTGAACAAGTCTATCAGAACACTTCCACTATGTAGATGACCAAAAAAAGCAAGTAGCAAATAGAGCTACCTCTGACAACACTCAATGACTTATGCATGACCAAGCCATGAATATATTTAATACCCAATATCTGGACCCCAATGATATTACTTTTGTAAACAAATAAATTGTTATTATTATTATTATTATCGTCATCATCATCATCACCATCATCAAATAAAGTGTATATTAGTTAATAAAAAATCTTAATGTTCATTGTAGCTTTCCTTAGAAGTCCTTGTTTTCTTCAACTGAAATCAAACTCATTAAAATATTTAGTTGATAACATTCAGTTTCTTTTTTACTTACATCTTGCAAAACTTTTGGGGGAAGATACTTCACCTTTTATACACTATAGAGATGCTGAAAATTTAAATTAATATACTAGAAAAAACAACATTGTGGAATTTGTAAATTATTCTTCCACTTCTGCAGATCTAGATCTAAATTTTTAGCTAAACTTGATTGCATATGATTTATATAAACTTCATAGATCAATGATTTGCTTGTCCCATTTGTGTAATTGAGGTGTTAAAGAAACTGTTGTATCTGCGCATCAACCATGTACATTTTCTAAATATCACTTCTAATATATATTATTTTATTCCTGACTTCTAAACAAAGTTTTAAGATCTTGAGTGTGTATAAGATATTTACGCCATAAAAACTGATCTTAATTTTATGATACTGCCTACCCCCATACATTGTCATAAACCCACTAGAACAATCATTTTTAGTAGCTGGTTAATAAGACACTAAATGCTTTTCTGCACTATAAGGAATGCATTTAGGCTGTTCAAAATTGGACACAACCCACCAGATGCAGAACATTACAGCTGTCTAAAGGGGTGTGTGAAGCCAGTGTCAAAAGGCAGAGTATTTGCAATGGTGGGGAGGTCAGGAGGAGCTTGGTAAAACAACAGCTGGAAACAAGCCCCTGCACTTTGTACAAAGAAGGGTCAGGTGTCTGCTTCCTCTTTCAGCCCTCCTTCTGTGTGCAAACCGCTGTGCTTCCCAATGCAATGCCACTTTGTGCAAGAACAAATCTCTTTCTGCTCAGCAAAAGTAGTATAGCTGAAGACTTCCTGGTAAAGACAATAAACCCATTTTCCTACTACAAAAACACTGTTAAAATGTTAATAATTACTATTATTTTAAGTTTTCCCTCAGTTATTTCAAACTGGTTTGTATTAATATAAAATAGGAAATCAAGTCCAACTTTAAATAAATAATTCTCCAAAATTTGAAGAAAAGGAACAAAACACGAGAAATTAAAAATTTTGTTTTCTGAAAAACAGACTCATGCAGCACAAATGAGAGATACAAGCATCGGTATCTACACTATGCCATTAAGAATTCTACATGACTGAAGTGACAACGTAATGAGCTTTAACTAACAGGGTAACAACTAGGGAGCACTGTCTCATAAAAATATATCCTAGACAGTGTTTCTGGTTATGTGTACTATCTTCTAGACTATATATCTATACCAAAGTGGAGTCAGGCTACAGTCAGCTCATTTCAAAACTAGTGCCAAACTTAGATTCTTCTATACTGGGAGAGTGGGTGTATTTGTGCTTTGGGGAAGTATACTAAGCAATGAAGTCTAGAACTATATAAGAGAAACAAAAATGTAGCTTTTGCTTTGTTGTGGTATTAATATCATAGGAAAAAAGAAGGCACTATTTCTTAGAAATCCTCAGAGGGACACACAAAGAATGGAGCCACAAGGCAGAAATATACACTGCTTTCTCTTAAGAATGTGTGCAGTGTCTGGAGCAGTGAAAAACCAGAAGTTTCTACTTGCAATTTCACTTCTATAAATAAATAATTTTGCAGTGTTTTAGCTCTAGCACACTGATTACTGAATTTGAAATGTGAAACTCTTTTCTTTTGAGGATCTTGTCTGATGTTTCCTAACATTTGCTACCTTTTGCCAAGAACAAATATGGCATACGAAGTATTTGCACTTCTGAAACTTCAGTCAAATTTTTCCACAGGTTAAGTAGCTCCTCCAAACACTTTCAGATCTCAAATCATCAGTGTTGAAGATTTAATAAAAACAATCCTTTCCAAAATACACCATCTCTAAAGGGTGGACTAATGAGTGATACTTTTTCAAGAATAAATCATAGCAACACAAGAACTGTAAAAAAATACTACCTCTTAAGATTCTCTTATACAGTATCTTTACTCCCCAAGTAAAGGATAAAGCATCTCTAACAACAGCAACTTTAAAGTACTTTTTCCTTAACCTAAAAATCGTAGAAATTATTCTTTTGTGACATCCAGTGACGCAAGTCGTGTTCAGAGGCTGAAGAGTTGTCAGTTTTGGCACATACGAATGACCCTTTCATTAGAGCTGACAAGCAAACAGATTTTGAAAGCCAAAGTGACCTACTGTGCATTCTGTCAAATGATTTCCTATATAGGACTATTTTAACTTTTGGCACAAATCACATTTTTTACCTCCAAGATTCTCATGGAAACAATTGAATGAAAAGGTTTCTCAAACAGAAGATGGAAAGTATTTTATTAAGACTGCTGTAGCACTGAGCACTGGAGTGGAAGACAGTAGAATTCCTAATCTATACTGAGTGAGGAATATTGAATATATCAAGTTTATCTTTTCCTCTGGAATTTTATATTTAATTAATAGTTTACAGTATGTTATAGTAATAGTCAAATATATATATATAAAAATATATATATAACCCCCAGTATTTTCTCTCTATTAGAGTGTTCCTAAGATGTTTACTATACACATTTCCTAAACACCAGTTTCTTTCAGTTTTAAAAGATGTCAAAATATCTTTCATGCACTAGGTAAAAGCAGTTGAATCATTTATTGACACTACTCAGCTGTGACATAGCAATGCTTCCACATTAATACAGCTTTGCATTGCACAGATAAATTCTGCCAGTTTACTTCCCAGCCGCACAACTCAGTTTTGAAACTCTGTAACACACACACTTTTTCATTTAATATAAATATAGCAACAGAGGTATATGAGCACCTCTCCTCACATACACTTCTGCTGTGGTTGAAGCAACAGACCATGTTTTGCAGAAAAATCTTTTTGCTTTTTAATACAATTCCCTCTGCTTCCAAACTTTTTCAGCGAACTGATTTTTACACTAACAGTGTGTGAGTGGATCACTGAGAAAAGGCGGTAGCTTTTACGGAATGACAAGGAAAAAGAGATTCTTAGGCAGGCACAGTGAACAAGTTGGTTCTTGCTCTGTGTACTCAAAATATAGACAGGACTCCTGCACTGAATGCTAAGCATCTCACTACCACAGCAAATGTGCTCACACTAAATGTACAGCAACTGCAAACATCACACCTGTATGTGAACTAACTAAAGTAAAAAATCAGACAGTATTTCTGTATAAATTATATAGGTGATGCAAGACCATAATTCAGAATAACACAGAAATCAAACGTGCCAAAGGCTAGCTGCCCAACACTTTGTATCTGATGAAGCAAACTACATCTTAAATACTCATCTTTTTAAAAGAAAAGAAAATGAAAATAAACAAAGACACAAAATATTTCTGGGGAAAATACTAGACTGTCTAAACAGTGTAAAAGCTATTGAGAAAATCCCACAGTTACCTCTACTGGAAAATATATCGTTGTTAACCTTAAACTCAAAAGAAAATTCTACTCTCTCTTGCCTGCAAAGAATGATGATGATTTAACAGCAGCTTCTCATTAAGATTCTGCAGGAAATAAAATCCCTAGGAGACAAACACACCTAAAAGAATTTTGTGACCTTCTCTGTTCTTTTTCCAGGAATGCCCAATGCTCACCAGCAGAAATCAGTAAAATATGGATGAATTGTAAAGGCGTTCAAAAGACACCAGAGCATTAAGCCTTGCTGTTCATGGATTAATTCTGTATACCACTGGACACCTGAGCATTATTTGGTTTCAAAGGAAGAACTGGTTAGCTGGAAGGTGAACTGGCAGGAAGTAACAATAACACAATAATTTTTCACTCTTAAAAAGGGAGTTGTAGTCCAAAATTTCAGCCAAAATTAAAGGTGCAAAGTGTAGGATTCATTAAGCTTTGAAATCTGCAAAATCTGCCACTCGAATGTCATGATGATTAGTTCACTTGAATGAGTGATGTATGTGATTGCAACAGTACACAAAATAAAGCTTATTTACTACTCACTCAGTCTATCTGCAAAAAGGTTGCAAGAAAAAAAGCCTAATAAAGGTGTACAAATAGTTCTTGAAAGCAAACAATGAAGGTGATTACTGTTGCTATGATGTTCCATGACAGCAGTAAAGGCTGAATCAAACAAAAGCTTAGGTGCAGTCTCAGGTAACATTTCCAAACAATTACATAGATCTGCCTTCATTAAACTCCCAAATGAAGTGAAAGAAGCTCCAGCAATCATAGAATAGTCTGAGTTGGGAGGGATCTTTCAAAGGCCATTGAAGTCCAACGTCCCCCTGCAATAAGCAAGGATATCTTCAACTAGATCAAGCTGTTCAGAGCCTGTTGAACCTGACCTTGAACACTTCCAGGGATGGAGCATCCATAGCTCCTCTATGCAATCTGTGCTAGTGCCTCATCCCCCTCACAGGAGGGAATTTCTTCTTGACCCTCCTTCAGTTTAAAATCATGCCTCCTTGTCCTATCACATCAGGCCCTGCTAAAAAGTTTGCTCCCATATTTTTTACAGTCCCCCTTTAAGTAATGAAAGAATGCATCAGGCCCTCCATGGAGCCTTCTCTTCTCCAGGCTAAATCTAAAACCTGTCTGGGCAGAATAGCAACAAAATGTACAGGGAGGAACAATTCTGCAACAGTCACTGATTCATTACTTTACACATCCATCTGTAGGAATAAGGCCTAAAGCCAAGGGAGATGCTGTGAGATGTGTGATGAAGGGATCCATGAGGGCATGATGGCCTGCTGCTAGGGGTGCAAAACCCTGCCTTTGTACACAAACAGCTGCCCCCCACCATTTATGAAGGCAGCAACAGAACATTTGACTACAATATCATTTCCACTTCTCCCCAAAGTATAAATTTTGCATTTGAAATCCTCTTTGGCAGAGGATGAAGATATGACTGCAGACAAGTCAACAGGCTTGCTTGTCTGTTCCTCACCAAAGCTGGGATGCCTCTGTAAGATTTGTGCCTCTGCCTGCCTTGGACATTACCTGTGAAAAGTTGTACATAGTGCTACATGCTTACATTTTGTAGATCTAGTGTATTTATTACAGTCAATCTAACAAGAATGTATAACATGTTGCTTTCATGAACTACATTATCTGTGAATCTGTGCTCATGGAAGTTCTTACTGAATGTGACCAGACTTAAAATGTCAAATTGGTTGCAGTCAGAGAGTAAGCTGACTGCACCCACACCCTCTTGATCTCTAGGGAGCAGCTGGGAAGCAAGGGATGGATTTGCTGTCATATTTCTATACTCTAAATGCAACATCATCTCCTTGTTTTTCAAACAACAGCTAAGTTAAGAAGTAACAGCAGAGAGCCACTGGAACTTACTCTGTATCAATAGTCATTCAGCAAATTGATATGTGAATTGCAATAGCAAAAGCCTTTGTCAATGATGAGAAGCATGAACCAAAAGGCATGTATGTTCTTTAGCATGACATGTATCATCCAAAGCATTCTTGTCTAAAATTAACCCAATACATTTTTCAATCTGAATCTAGAAGCAACATACAGACATAACAAAATCAGAATTCCAAGTTGATATGAGTTACTGTCAGACACACCATTTTTAAAGGAGTGGAAAACTTCAACTGAAAGTGAAAGCAGTGATTAAATGGATCAAGGGAGTGAAACACCTTTTGGAAATCCCAAGGTAGTGGGATTTCTTTTTAAGTGCAAAAGACCTGTATTAATTAGCAATTTGTTTTCTTTCCAGAAACAACTGAAGAAATTAGTTGCTTAGAGACTGCAATGCTGCTATCAGAAAGGATACCTTTAGAAAAGGGAGAAGAATAAAGAAAATGAATTGTAAAAAAATAAATGGAAATTAAAAAGTGGATTGAAGTAAAGAGAATATACAACAAACACTCTCTCCTGACAAATAATTTGCAAGATGTAGATATTTTAGTTCAGGAAATGACTATGACAAATGTAACAGGTTTTTTTTTTTTTGTTTGTTTGTTTTTTTGTTTTGTTTTGTTTTTTTTTTTGTCAGTGATAAAAGGAAGGAAAAGAATCTAAAAAGAGGAATAAAACAGAGATAATATTGGGCTGATAACAGGAAATTTAGTTATTCTGGAAAGGGAAACTCTATGAGATGGAAAGACTTGTGTTGTTCATGACTGTTTCAAAAGCCAATTTTGGTAGAAAATCAGCACACAATAGGCTAAAGAACACCTTCAAACCCCTCCCCTTCCCCCTTCCCCCAAAATAATAAGCACAAAAGACTAAAAACACCTCCCTAAAACCCTTGTGAAAAAAAGAAAAGATAAAATAATGTTGTATATCACTGTTACAAGGATTTAATAGAGAAAATGTTACTCCCAGGGCTTTGTGTGCAAATTTTTCTTTAACCAAATGTTGACTCATTTATAAGACAAAACCTAAAATTTCTTCTTTCAGCTTACCACAGATTCTTTTAGAACTAATTTGAATATTTGTACCATAACTTGACCGACCATTTCAGGCAGAAAACTGATTTAACTTGATATGTTACAGTGAATCTGCCTAAGACAGCATTGCATCAGTTCTGTTGTAGGAATAATTTCCAGCCAAGAAAATTCCATACATTCAAGATAAGCCTAATGTTTATTTTCCTCCAGCTTCTGCTGCTTTTCTGCATTTAAAATTTAAGTAACTTGAATATTATTTGAAGAAAATCCCCACATATTTGAGGCAATAATAATTTAAAAAAACCCTGTATTAAAAATAACTAAAACAATACATGAACAAATTACTTATGTGTCCTGGGATAAGAAGTAAGTTCTAGGAGTATCCTGCAACCCTACAGTGCTAGAGTGAATATTCCTCTTCCCTTCCAGCCCCTGCTGTGCTTCTCAAACAACAGCCTAGGGAAGCATCAAAGTAACACTGGGAGTTAAAGCTTGGAGAAAGAGATCCGCCACTGAGACCTGTTCTTGTCACCACACCCTTCAACAACATGAAGCTAGTGGGAAGTGAGAGACTGACAGCCTACCATCTTTAAGAGTTCATGAAGTTGTGAAAAAAATATGCTTGGAAAAGCAAGGGACGGCTGAGAAGGCTGAGAAGAGAGACGCCAGGAGAGCCTAGGAGATGGTAAAGGACTAAAATATAGGTGGGCATTCACATCCTCCAGTTCCTTGGAGCAAAATACAAGTTAACTGGTTTCTAGGCATTAATGTGAAAACTGGGAGAAGGGTCCTTCTAGGTCTTTCTCTGAACATTGTCAGCTGTCCTGGGAGTCATCCTCCACAGCAGCAAGCTGGTATTGGGGGCATGGGAACAAGGTGCTCTCTCACAATGACTTTGATTCCACAGCTGGTCCCACACTGGTGAAAGCTGCTACTGACTCAAGGGATGCCACCCTGCCTCTATGCTTAGACATAATTTCACATATTTAAGGTACCTTTGAAGATAGCAAAAGTAGTAATAATATATCTGAAAAGATTAAAAGCTAAGGTTAAAAGAACATTGCATACAATTTATTTAAATATAGTAAGAATTTACTATGAAATGATGACAGGATTCATTATGACAGAATATTTTCTCCAGTTCCTAGTTGTTACCGGATTCAAAAACACAAACTCACAAACACTCATAATAAGCTAAAAACTGTGGCAGAGCTAGGAAAAAAAGGTCAAATGAGTTGCATTAAAAGAAGAGCAGGAAATCCTGCCTCTTATTCTAAGATGTGACAATGATTTATTCCCTTACTACGGACCTTACAGATGTAGTCAAGTCCTTGTTCTTAATCTGTGAGAGAGTGACAAAAAGTTTCTGTAAACTGGCAATTGACCATTTTCCCAGTATAGAAAGAATAGGAAGCAGCAATTAGGACACATTTCAGTTTGGTAATACTGTACTGATCCAATGGTTTATTTAGATTAGCTGCAACCCTCTGTTTTATATAGAGACCTGTAAAATTTCTTACTTAGCTTCTTTGATCCACTGTGTTTAATGAACACAGCTCTACATTGAAAGCTTAATCTTTCTGAGCCTGAGCAGCAGATCGTTTTTCCCTCCTGTTATTACCTACCTTCCATAGATTCTGAGATACCTTAGGTAACATTAGACACCTATTGAATAAAGGGATGGAAGCAAAGACTAAATTCAGTTTTGTTTGGGTTTGGTTTCTTTTTTTCATAAGATAGGAAAGGGTTTTGAGTAGTTTTATGAAAAAGTTGAATGCTGGTACTGAGATCAGTTTTAGGCTGGTATGTTAAACTGAATCAGACCATGAAGGAGCCAGACAATAGTTTCCCCCCACTCCTTACAATTCTTCTTAATCTTTTCAGACTGGTGCATATTTAGAAATAAAATCTAGGCAGATGGGTAGGACAATATGATAGAAATGCCAGGCATAAAAGCAAGTGGACAGGATGGCAAAAGAGCAAGTATCAGTGAGTAAGCAGACTCAAAGAGCAGCAAGGGGACACTATATTCAAGGATCAGGTGAAAAGGCATGAAGAAAATGCCAAACATTCAGCAAGTTGCTAAAGCAGTACCAAACATTCAGCAGGTGTGCCAAGCAGCAGAAGAGCAATTCCACAAAGTCAGCAGATGCACTCAGCAGGAAGGCAATGCCAGGCACTTGGAGCAGGAGACAGGGCAGCAGGAGGCCAATGCCCATGTACAGTCAGACTGAAAGGACAATAAGGAGGCGATACATGCCGGTCAACAGATGGACAGGGCAGCAGGTAGTCACTGTCAAGCAATTAGCTGGTCAAGAGGCAATGCCAGACAGTCAGGCAAAGGGCCAAGATTTCAGGAGGACAATGCCACACGGCCAGCAAGTAGAGAGAATATAAGACAGTAGTGAATGCCAGGCAGCCCCCAGACAAGGCAGAAAAAGACCAAAGCCCACCAACAATCAGATGCAACTGTTGGCAAGAGCAAAACGTAAGCCTGCCAAATGACTGACAGGGCAGCAGGGTGGCAGTGCTTTATCAACAACTCAGGATGCCATGAGTGAAACAGTCCCAAGAGTCTAGATGCTCACCCTTTGGTAATATCATTTGATCAGAGTGAAACATGAAAATCCACAGGAGAATAGCACACAAATGGAAACAGCAAATGAGTCTGACCCTAACACTTGGGGAGGCCATGGGACCTTCCTATAAAACAAAAATATGAGAATCCACAAGAAAATCAAACAAATGGGAAAAATGTGTCTAAAAACTGTTTCTGATGATGATTTAAAAAGCAAAAAAATACTAGCAAAGAATTAGTTTGGAAATGATTGGGTGGGATTGAAGATGTTGCTTACCCCTCTCTGGAGCCCACATAATGGGAATGTTGGGAATTTCTGCAGCAGAAAAACAGAAGAGAAAAGGGATTTCTGACTCCCAGTTCAAGGAAAGCATGTCAATTTAGGACTGGGTAATCTCTTTGGGCAAAAAATAAGAATTCAACTGAATCTTTGCCCATCCCCAGATACATGCCTTTATGGAGGTTTGTGAAAAATTTAAGAAGCCCACATCACTTTCATCTCATGACCTCCCACCCTTGTTTCCCAAACCACACTTACCTCTAGCACCTCTAGTATAAGAGGGGAAAGGGGTTGGTCTTGTGAGCTCATTCCCACATCCACTGCAAAATGGCTTGTGAAGTTGAACTGCCGGCCATTTGTGAGATAAACGGAAGTCATCATTAACTGTTACTCATTATTAGTGTAGGTTGGTGTTTGAATTTGGCTTAGACACACCCACACTCTAATGAAAAGAATTAGTCCTATGAATCTTGTGGGGTAACCCTCTTCTAAGTATCAAACTTATCAGCACCTATTTGTTACCTTGAATATCCTCTTTTTTAACTCAAACATTTTGTTATTTAACATGGCTGGTTTTTAAAACAAATTAAACTGTTTCAAAAATCTTAGCTGCTGCTCTATTTCAGAAACATGCAATGAACTCTGTATTGTAAGAACCGAGAAAATCCCAGCACTAATAAAGTTCAGCAATTTAATTCATCTGTCATTTAAATCACAAAACTTTTTATTCAGTATCTACTTAGAAACTGAAAGAATCAACCAAGAATCAAACTTCACTAATTCTTTCTACTTAGAAGTCCACATTGTGTGTGCATTTATCTACCTGCACATTAACTTTTTACTGTCAACACTGAAAACCTACACTCCACTTTGACAAGGCAGCAATAAGAAACAAGATGCCAACCCTTCCCTCTTCAAACGGTAGAGGACCTGAGATAATATAAAGGAATCATTAGTTTTGCTGTGTGTGCCCTTGCTGAATTAGGATTTGGAAAGGTTGCAGAGAGAATCTGTATGAACTTGCCACGCACTCATATGCACCAAAGTTTTTAAAGAATACAGTAGTGATAGGCTAAGCTAATGGAACTTTATTTATATTGATTTCTGGGTATCAACCACTCATTCTTCTAGTAGAGCAAGGCACAAGAACAACAGAGGTTAATAGAACTTCAGATTTAGAAATTTGGGTCATGCAATAGGAATTTCTTCCATACACGAACTTTCCCATATTGAACGCTACTATTTGGACTTAGAACAAAATGGCAAATAATTTAGGCAGAGAAGACCAAGACCCTTCCATCATATGATTAGTAATGGCATAAACTGCTAGGAACTGCAAATACTGACTGGACCAGAGATATCAGAGTACAAGGTACTAAGAGCATGCATCGGCAGTTTTATAAAATCCTGTGGTTTTGTGGCCAGCAGGAACTACAATTTCACATCAAGAACAAAATTGCTGTCACCTTCTCTCTGAAGGGAGATCTTTAAGCTTAATGAAAATGAACTATGACAAACTGATCTCAGCGTACCGTAAGAAAATGCTTATTTGTGGAGGAAAATACGGACTTTTAAAATCCACTGACAGTTTAAATGTCAACAATAAATAACAGTAGATTATGCACCTCACTATTAATTTAGGTATTCTGATGACACAGTAACTGGGAGAAGAATATGAGCATGAAGGCACAAGAAACTAAAATATAGTCTAAATAAATGTTTAAAAGTAATTATTTTCTTGTCCATAACTGATTAGACTTTCATGCCTAAGTGTGACAATAGTCATTTTGGTTTTCTATTTTGGTACTTATACTGAGTCAACATTTTGCTAAAGTTTCACTGCTCCATGTGGTAGCAACTAGCAAAAGCAGGAGAAAGACTAGTTATAATCCTAAGAATAACTCCCGAAGCCAGCACATTTCCAAGACTCTTCTAGTTTCTTTTCACTTAGTGGCTGGAAAAGCTCCTACACAGCAGGGAAGAAGCAAATGAGAAATTCTCTATTCTTTAATAAGAATTAGTTTTAATGATCAACTATTTCAATAATGAGTCATTTTGCTATTCTGGTATGCTAATGTCAAAAGGACTAACTCACTCAATTTTTCATACATCTTAAATCCAAACTACTACTTGCCCTCTAGTTATCACATCTTTAAGCTGACTTCACAGAGAAATCTTCCTAACACGTCTGTATTATTTTTTTGTTAATTTTCCCTGTATTTAGCTTTTACTAAATTCTTTGTAATAGACCATGACCAGAAAAAAAAAATGACACATTAAGGGCAAAAATTACAGGCCTGGCAATGTTTTCAAGATTATTTCACTTTAACTTGATGTTTAGTTTTGTTCAGTTTCCTATTATCTTCTCCAAAGGGAGGCTTTAATGGAAACTATTTTTAGAAATGCGTAAGAGCAAAAAAGAAATTCCCAAAGTTCCAAACTGAAAATTTTGTTATGCATAAGTCCTATGGCAGGCCTATTTTTCTTCCCTATTTACAGAAAGGACTGCAAGATACACTCACTGTTGTGACTACACTGCTGATAGGAGACAAGCCAGTTTATTTAAACTAATAGAGAAATGTCCACGTAAGCTGTGGGCCCTACAGTGAAAACATGGCTAAAAGGCATCAGTAAAACCAAGGGGAGGAAACCCCTTCTCTTTAGCCCATTAAAATAGCACACCATAATCATATTGTTCATCTGGGCGTACTTTTGGAAGCACTGGGTTCACTCACACAGGAACTGTTTGTCCACTCTCGGGACACGCCAGCCTTCTTCTGACTGCCATTCCTAAATTACCTTGGAAAAAACCCTTTAATTTCAAAATTTAAGAACAAAAAGGTGAGATTTCCTGGCTCATTACTGTGGCTTTGCTTCTCATTTTATGAAGCATTCAAATTCCTTACTGCTGTTTTACTATTCTTTTTGGCAGAGCTTGCAAATATTTCCTACATGTTTGAAAGTCAAAAACCACAGCCTCTATTTGCTCTTCCAGAGTATTAAGGACACCTAAAAAAAATAAAAGCAAATAAAAGCTGATCCTCAAATGAACAAAAATAACCAAGGAATTCTATCAGCATTAACTCTATGATATGATGGTCAGACAACTTACACAAAAGGTTAATACATTAGTTAAGTAATTAAAAAGCTATTTGCCCCAGTGTTTTCAGCCAATAGTATCAGGGTTTTGCATTTTCAAAAGAGACAAAACCAATTCATGTAGTCCTTGTGAATTCAGGAAATAAAACTGTTTAATTATTAATTTCAGAATCCATTTGATTCAAACTATCCTCTCATCTAACACATACAGAACATAAGGCTGTAAGTGCAGGATGATTCATTTAACATCATCCATGATTTCTGCAAGAAGTACAAGATAACTTGAGTTTTGTAAGACATTTCTCCCACTACCCAACACTTTTGATTGGACAGAATTAAAATGAAGAATACAGCTCGTCAGGGAATTCACTTGTGCCATCCATCTCTTACACAAACAAACCAACCCAAACACACAAAGCCTTTCATTATGATGATTTTATTAGAGTTTTCTGGCTCAAGCTTTCTATCAACGCTATTTTTACAATTCTCTTTAGTAGGTAAAGAAAGCCTTTGGTACCTTACAAAGCCTTTAGTATTGTACATTATTTCCCAAAGAAAGTACAGGCAAAATCAAAGTTATTTCTTAGTGTTCTTCATAAACTAAACAGACTGAGTTGTGTAACTCTCACAGAAAGCATCTCTCCTTGCCATCATATTTTTTTAACTTTTTCTGTAAACTGACAGTGTGCTGTGTGGTGCAAATAATTTGTGTACTGCTGCTTCTCAAAGAAACTGGTAATGTTTAGTGAAAAGTGTTCTGCAACTAAACATATCAATTCTTCTATAATAACATGCCTTCCCAAGAGAGATTAAAAATATAAATATATAGTTTAAAATTGAAATATTATGGCACATAAATATATTTGAATTTTATAACAGCAAATACAGCATATCAAATAATAAATTTTATTGAGAAATTAAAGCAGACTAGATAAGACCTAAGCATATGAGCTAGGAACTGCCTGGAGGACTAAGAAAAAGGGGATGGTACAGGGTTGCTGATAAACTTAAAAGAGTAGCACAGAATTTGGAAGGAGTCTGTCACAAAGCAGTCTGCTCCATTTAAGCACCTTTGTTGATTAGATGCACGTGGTAAGGTTTTGTAATGCCGACCCTTTAGGAGCAAGCTGGCTTGGAAACAATTTTCTAAGAACTATGAAGGCCTCAAAAAGTCTGATGACAAGTTGCAGGGTCAGGTGTCATCCATACACAGCACATTTCGTTATACAATAGCTCACCACAGAAATCAAACTGAACTCAGTGCAAGACCTCCATTAAGAGATATGAAATCTACAGTTTTAAAAGAGACTACAAAAATATTTTCTTAAAATAGCTATTAAATTGGAGGGTACCTGGAATATTGAAGGTGAAAAACTGAAACATTAGACTGGGTTATTAGAGGTTGTACAATTTCATATTATTCGTACCACAAAATTACTTATGTCCCATGTGAGATGAAGGCTTCATTCCTCCACACTATGGAGCCATTCTGAAGTGACAGTTTGTAAAATGGAAATTATTTTATTTTGGTCCAGTGCCAATAATAAAATATTGCTGAAGAAGAACAGAAGTAGTCCTATATGCACAACAAGCAATGCTAGAAATCCTGCTGCTCTGAAAAGGCAGTATTTGAACCAGGGAGGACAAAAACTTCCTATATATTATTTCTAGTTTAAGTTGCTGCCTATTAAATGGAAATTATTATTTGAAAAGTTTAAGTCTCATTGGATTTGGGTTACTTTGATGGAATGTGTTGCGTGAGAGTATGGCTATAAAATGACTATCCCATTGTGTCATAAGCATCTTATTTCATTAACAAAGTGGAAGCAAACAAACAGACAGAACATATGAAAATGGAAAATAATAGAGATCAAGAGGGTTCCCAACATTACTTGAGACAGAAATGGAAGGATACAGATATTAAAACAGTCTGCAGAAGTAAAATGAGATTTGAAGAAAATCCATGAGAGATGCCTGAGAGAATGGGGAAGAGCCAAATGATAGAAAATTTGCATTTGGCAATTATTATTAAAATGCTGGTGCAATTTTGAACTGAATAAATAACGACACATTACAGAAGAATTGAGACTTTCTTCTATACAAACATGGCTTCTGTGTGGTATGTTCGGAGTATTTTGTTCATTCTGAGCATGATTTTTCAGAAACACTGACGAATAGAAAGGAGTTCCAGAGAACAATGATTTCTTCTCATGGACTAGAGAACTCTGATAAAAGAATAAATAAGTATGCATATATTTTCAGACTAAATTAAAACAAGTATGTGTCTAAATACATTTTAAACTAGTCCATAAATATTGAAGATTATAAAACAGCAAGAACTGAAAGAAGCATTGATAAACTTTCCAGAACACTCGAAAAGTAGGAAGACTGTAAGGAAACATGGCTGGTGTTACATGCTAGAAAACAGCTCCTCTATGTTTTTATAAAGTATTATCTTAAAATCTTGGGGCTCAAAACTACCACGTGTGGATTAACCTACTGTGAATACACATTGTGACACAGTTCAAAAATGTCTATCATCAGCTGAGGACAATACGTTGATTTCTACTGCTGTTATCTAAGTACATAAAATTGATCTCATAGATGGGGAAACAAGACTCACACAGAATCTTACTAGAGACAAAGGATAAGAAAACAGCTAGAAGACTGTTAGGAGACAGACAAGTGAATTTTTTGAATGTACAGTTCTGCAAAAGAATAAATGTAAAAATACAGAAGACAGAAAACTGAGCAGAGCACCCATATACATGAGATTTTTTCTTTCCCTTTGTTCTGAGCAGGAGCAACAGAGAAAATACGTTAATATCTCAGAAGCATTCCTAGTGATTGATAAAAATGCTGCAACATTATTTAATTTTTTTCACAAAAATTAATGTATATCGTTATCAACATTCTGTAAGAACTACCACTGAAATATTGTATTTCCAAGAAATAAATGTTTGCATCTGGAAATACAAAATGAAAGTTCCCTAAATAAATTAACTTGGGCCATACTTGGATCTCTGTCCAGCAACAAATGCTTTTTGAATCAACAGACAGACTGTATGAGCAAACTCCAGCAGAGATTTAAAGACAATTCGCAAAAATTATATGTGAAATTACATTGTAAAAAAAGTGGTTGTATCTACAAAATTAGGCTTACACTTCAGCTTTAGTACAAAATGCAAACTACCAGCAACTGCCATAAGAGTTAAGAATTTCATCATTCACTACTAACACCTATAACACACTTACTTTCAAATTCAGCCATCCATTGACTGAATTTGGTTTTTTAAATATCCACACGCATGCCATTACTTTTTAGTTGTGTAGTCAAGAGAGCGAAGGATAGTCACACTGCTGAAGTTAACTGACCTTCACCCCTCAAAATGTGAACTGTAGGAATCAATTCAAATGCTCCTCTCCACACACTGACTAAACTGAGGTTATACCTTTAGGCATCAGAGACAGGCAACAAAAATCAGATATTGTGAATATTCCTAAAAACTTCTATTCCGTTACAAGAAAAAATGTTATTATACATCACTGAAACAACTGCAATAACCTGGAATGGTTCTGATATAGTGTTCAAAAGGCAAAGTGAGTGGGGAAACTACTAATTTTTTGGGATGCTTAATTACATATTTCTGAGGTATCAAGAAGCCATTTTTAGCTACATTATGCTAGGCACTTAATTTAAATTTTATCAATAATTACAAAATTTAATTAACACTAAGTCTTTGGGTTGCAATTATTCTTGGGAACTACCTCTATTGTGTATGTACAATAGCAATTAAACATCTATACTAGAAAAGAAACAGAGAAACCTGCTTTCTAATCCAAAGTACAGGGGAATTAAGGAGAAGCAGGAAACATACCACTGGAAGTATGACTCAACAGAGTACTGTCTCTGTTCTAAGGAAAAATAGTAAAACGTTTTCCACTATCAAATTAAATTCTTAAAGGTTTTAAATTAACATCTTAAAAGTGACATCTCAATAGCACAATACCATGATTACATCCTTTTATTATCTGTTCAGTGATGAGAGCATGCTGAACCAACACCATACACACAAGAGATAAGAACCATTTCCTATATCAATGCAAGTTTTCCTAAAGACTTGGTATTGCACATTTCATGTTGACATAATGAATTTTCCATTTTGGGTTTTCTCATTGACCCAAAATGCATGAAATATGGGGACAAAACTTAGGCTTCCTGGTATTTTTTGGTATGACATACTGGCAAACTGACTTTTTTGCCCCTAAAAACATTTGTTTAAATGAATGATGTAATAAATCCCATCATAGGAACAATGCTTGTCATCACTCTTCTGTAATAAACCTGTGATTCTATGTCTCCACTGTGATTTAAGTTAATCCAACTTAATTAAGTGAAAAGTGAGTAAAGACTCTCCTATATAAATTCTTTTAAAATATGGGACTAATTTGACAGTCAGAACACTTGTTTCTGTTATGATCAGTCCAAGTCTTGCACATCTATTATGTTTAAAAACAATGCAGTTTTTCTTCAGTACAAGTTACTAGTGATTTTTATATCAATGTGTTCTTATTATACAGAGACACAGAAATAACTCAGATAACTTTCAGAATGGCTTACTCAACAAAACTGATGAAAAAAATCATCCCTGCCTGTGTTAATTACCTTGAGCAACAGCAATTCAGTGTAAAGAAAATACTGGGTTTAGAAAATACTAGTTTATGTGCAGAGTTCTCATTTGTTTATATTTTGTCCCAAATGCTGCTTGAGAATCCGTAGCTAATTTTTTGCACTGGCTACAATGCTTCATCTGGCAGTGCTACATAGGCTTGACCCTGTACAAAGGAAAACTGAAGCAGAAATTCATCCCTCCTTCTACACAGTCTTGGTAACACAACCTTCAAAAGCATTATGTTAGTTTGCAAGCAAGAGACAAATTTAACCAACTCACTCTTCACTTGGGGTGGCTTTAGCAAAGTGAATAATCCGCAAACTCAGTTTCACTAGGTGCCTCACCATGTTCATCTTAACATTGCTCCCATTTCCTGATACACAGACTGCCCCCCTCAGGTTTTAGTTACTCAAGGTTTCTAGTACATCATCTAAAACCATCAGAAGTAATAAACTGTAGCATTTAGTTTATATGTTTCTCTAGTTATGCAAATGTTACACAAATGTTACACAATGAATTAAAAAATGTTTTTAGATTCCTAACGGAAAAAAAGTTTGAACTTCAGACACGCGACGAAACACATTTGTAAGTAAAAAGTGTTGTAGACATGCTATAAAGAATTCAAATCAACTTGAGAGTCTAAGAAATTGAAAACACACATGAGTACTTAAGAGAAATCTAAGAGTAACTAGATATGTTTAATTATGCAAATAAACACAACTCAACTCACTCAATCTTAATTCTGCCCTTTAGTGAACGTAATCACACCAAATAAACGATGTGATTTTACAAGTTCATGTTAATCTAATTTGGAACCATAAATAGCAAAATACTTCAAGAACAATCACACAGTCATTTCACATGACAACTCATGGCCATGAGTTCATTAGGTTAAGCTTCTCGTTTTTCCCCTCTTACTTTAGCTCCATGTAAGTGTAACATAAACAAATTTCCTGAGCAACATTTACTGGTGCAGATTTCCTCCACCTCTGTGCCTGTTTAGATTTTTTGACAAGCAGATCCATAGTAGCTTTACATAGAATTTTTTTCCCCTCCTGTCTGCCTCACACTCTTACCTATAATGCAGCAGTGGTCAATGCACTATTCTGCAAGGGAGAATTAAAGGATCTCTCTTATCCCACTCTTCCCTGCACAAGACACGATAAAAGCCATACAAGATTTTGCTTGGCCGTGTGGTACTGCAGTGCTAAGGAAAACTACACCACAAAGCCATTAGAATTTTGTTTTATAAGGGGACCTGAAAACCATTATACTATACCATATTTTAGTTTGAAAATTGTTTTGGGTCAGAACCCAAGGTCAGAGTAATTCTTTCGTGCTATATTTTCTATTACGTTTTTCTGATTCCAAGTTGGGTAGCACTTGAGCTGTCCATAGATACTGCAAAATAAAGTTACAGAGGAGATTTAAAAAAAAAAATCACCCGTCCTCTAAACTCATGCAGTTCTACACCAAAGGGCAGATTTTTCTGTTCCAGGACTATCTCACCTCTGGAGTGACATCTCGTGGTGCAAACCCTGTTCCTCCAGTTGTTAAAATCAAATTAAGTTCCTTCTCATCACACCAATCTATCAGCGTTTCCTGAAAGAGAACATGAATCCTGTCAGATCTAGCAAGAAATAGTTATCTCAGATAATACCTTAAGACTTGAAATGTCTTAAAAACAGAGACACACACAATACAGGGAATTATAAAACACTCATGGCTTTTTATCCAAACATTTTAAATGACCATTTATAACCAAGATAACATAGAACAATGCAAGTATCCACATAATATTATTTTGCATATGGAAACTGAAATTCAGTTCTCCATCCCTTGACCTGAAATGGAAAACAAGAATTCACATTCATTAACTTCTACCACTGTTTATTTTGATACATAAATTTCATATTCTTTCATACACATTAATAGACTATATAAATTTAATTCAGATTACATCATTGATTCTTGTTACAGTAACTTTGGTTTATACGCTGCATTTTTTAATAGCCTGAAAAAAGCAAGAACCACATATCTGTAAGCTTAACTACCAAAAGATGCAATAATGCACTTGATGCAGCAGGTGATGATCTATAATCATCTTTCCTGCATTCCCCTAATATCTCAATAGGAATGTGTATACCCATTCCAAAGCTGGCCTAAGAAGTGTCATGTAAATTCAATGACTTAGAATACTGGATAACTCATGATTAGGGAAGCGTTTGATTTGATTTGCATTCATTTAAAGATGACTTTTTAAACTACTTTTCAAACTATGATAAAAATTTGACATAAGCAGAAAACTTATTTAATCTCAATGTGATTAAACCACTTATCCTTCGTACTTGACTGTGGGCCAGCCAGCACAGCAGGAGCGTGTCTGCTTGGAGTGCAAAATTAGCTGTGTTACCTTAAGTACACTCATTACATAGTAAAGTATCCATCTGCACAGATCACATCAATTATTGAGACAGCTATCCATATTCTAGCAAAGAAACAACATTACTTGAAAATGTTTAGGGCAAATTTAAGTTTTGGAAGTATTATATTGGGAAGGAAGAAATAGTTTTGGAGATTGATGGCTTAAAGCTTATTATTTATCACAAAATTAGCTCTGAGAAATATACTGATTTAAAAAGCTTAAAATAAAACTGTCTGGAACTTTTTAAAAAGTACAACCAATTTAGGTAATCCTCAGCTGTATTTTTGCAGGCTTAGTACTACTATGCAACTTCCACTTAACAAAAGGATCATATACAGACACTTAAAACTTGCAACTAGAATAAACCTTTGTTTGACTGCAAACTCCACCATGTCAGTACATCCAAGGATTACTTGAAGAAGTGGCAAAACAAAAGGTTCTGTATTTATTTTTCCTTTCTTTACTCATTACTTCCCCTTTCTCTTTTGTATTCTCTCTTGTCTTTATTAAAATCACATTCATCTTTTTGCTCTAACTCTTTGGAGAATAACTCTCTAATTAACTTGGTTGTAAGTGAACATACCAGAAGTTTGTTATATGATCATTTCAAATAAGCTTGGGAAAGGAACAAGGATAATGCCTCAAACCTCTACATAAATAAGTGAACTAGTAAGTATGGCTCTTGTGTTACGTTTTGAAAAAAAGTGAACTATGGTAGTAAAAAGGATTTTAGGTCTTAAAATTCTTTGCTTCAATAACATAGTTATGCACTAGGAAATTTATTTCAAAGAGGTGGCATCTCTATCATCTAGAAACTTATTTGTTTTGACTTAAACAGGTACAAATTTCAGAGAATATTTTGGAGAAGTTCAGTGTTTGGCAAAGTTAGACCTTAAGATTGCATTTATTTTAAAAATTAATATAGTCAGGAAAAAAAACTTCCTATATAAAACAGAACAAATAGGTTTGGGGTGTTTAGTTTGTTATTTTAAAAGCAGAATTTATCTTCAGATAAAATAAAACCTGCCAAACTCCTTTTAACAAGAAAATAGACCCTTCATCTGTTCTCATTTTGCTACAGTTCAGTGATACTCCCATTAATGAAGGGGAAAAAAGCCATGTGATATCCTACAAAAAAACTAAAGAAATCAATATCCTAACTCTTCAATTAAACCAAGCAATAATTAAGTGCCTATTCCTGCTGCTCCAGTGTACCTAGGCAGACTCCTAGATAGAAATCTCCATCAAGGTGCAGTTATAGTAAAGAAACTTTCAGGCTTTCAAGTAGAAGACCTTTAACTATGAGGCAGTAAGTTTGGGTTTCATTGTATTTTAGAAGTGCAAATTTATCACTTAGATATTTTAAAACCATGGAAAAATACCTGAGGCTTATATTCAGCTTATTTATTTTCTCTCTAACCCAGAAAACTGTGTCCCAGCATATTCCCATTGCTGTAAAAGTGTCTAAAAAAGGAAGCCTCACAATGATCAATTATGAAGAAATTGTGGACTCAGACCAGGTAGATTCCGTACTGGCTTTGCAGGGAACTGAATTTTCTGCGTCTTCAAATGAAGATTTCTCTAGGCAAGTGACCCAATATTTGGCTTTACTGATGCTACACAAGCAAAATTATTATATAACATTTCAACCAAAGAAAATTTCATTTAATATTTTTATGCATATTTCTCCTCTTCTATTGTTTCACTGATGATAAGCTTTGAAGAGAAAATGGCTAGGTCAACAGATTATGTAAAGCACTATTATTTCATTCAAGCCAATGGAATGATGCTGATGGATACAAAATACAGTAGCTGGCTCTGAAAATAGTCCAGTAAAATTACCACCAAGTTTTAAAAAGCCAGAACAAAGCTACAGAACTCCAGGGGGCCTAACCAATAAATAGCTTAATACTTTTAATGATTAGTATCATAAATTAGACTTTATTAGTTATTTTCCAGGGTCAAGGTATATTATAACAGAAACAAAGTCATTACAGATAGTTCCTCCATAAATAATTTTATTTCAAAAGGACACAACCTTTTCAGATTTCACTGAAGTCCTAGAATAATTATATTAATTATGTCTTTCTGATGCATAGAAGTAAAATGTCAGGCCAGTTGTCTCCTTAAGCTTTAGATTACATGTATTTCCCTGTTGTCTTTACCTAATTCCTCATATTTTCTCTTTTAAATACATTTAAATTTCTCTCATTCAAATGAGTAAGAAATCCTTAGGTATAACAAACAACCTATATCCATCTCTTGCTCCAAAGAGCTCTTGCTTCTGTCAGCTCCCTCTCCCCCACAACCTGGAACTACTCCTTGAACTTCCTATGCACTGCCCAATATTGAAATTACTTCAATTATAACACTACTCATAAAAAAAACCATTGCTTACAATCAATTTGAATTTTCTCATGATCAGTGTTCACTTCACCAATGCAGAAAAATCTTCCCCCATTTTTTCTCCAAGCTCTTAGTCTTTCACATGCAATTTATTGATTTAAAGACTGATAAAGATCATTACCTCATGGAAAAAATGCCTACAATGTGTGGCACAGTGCAGAACCCCTATGTTTATGGCAGGTACATGCCTGCAAATTCATAAAGGCATCACCACATTAGGATGCACTAAGTCCAAAAGCTGCACAGATGTGCAGCCATTTATGTGGCACCACACCTAAGCTAATGCTACCTGACAGTCAGTGAACAGCTTGAACACTCACAGACATATTTCCTTCTGTGGAGGTAACTTAAGCATCTCCATTTCCAAGATGCAGACCTGCTATTAGTATAAGCTGCAACGAGCAAGCCACAAAATTTTGGTAATTTCCTTTTGTATTTAAAACTAATTCTAGGGCTCAGGCTCTTCCCTACACCACTCTGCCTTGATATACAGGGTTCAAGAGAGAGAAAATACATCACACTTTAAGTTCTTGCTTAATTTCCAGCTCTTCCTTACTAATCATTTCTGTGGGATAATGTCCCACCATGATACCTGATAAGAAACCTGATCACAGAATATACCATTACAGTGGATAGGAAAGTGGGCTATTTTGTACCTCCATTAACGTACCATCCTTAATCCCTATGTAAGTGAACTGGAAAAACAAAGAGGGATTCCTTTCTGGAACGAGAGGAACAATGCCCTGATCTTTGGAGCTGACTAAGGTTTGTGGATTACTCATCTTAGCCAGAAATTTAAACTTGAGACAGGTTGTAAATCTTTTCCAGTCCTTTAAGTGCTACTGTATGGTGATTTTCCACATGGACATTGAGACTACAACCTTAATGAAGCAGAAGTACTACAAAGCACACAAAAATGGTCGTTGTGGATCAGATTAATGCTTCCATAGAAGAGCTGAGGTTCTGATGACTTTTCCTTTTCTATGATGCTATGGTGTTTTGCCTTTTTTTATTGTCCTATTTTTGCCATCACTGCTATGAGAGTGTGATAACACTCCCACGTGTTTATGCTTCCAAAATTACTAGACTATCTTCCTTTGAGTCAATATTCTGGTGCTTACCACTTAGATAATAACTAACCAAGATAATAGAGCATGTATACATTTTTATGATCAATACATAATTTACTTCACAATATAAGGATTGTAAAAATAATTCCCAATGCACATCCATATTTTCATATACCATGGCCACTAGAACATGACATGTACACTGCTATAATTTAAAACATCCAGAACAAACAGGGAAATGCTAAAACAAATATAAACAGGTGGGTTTTCATAATGAATCCATACAGACTTCCTTCATTCTATATTCAGTATTGAAACTAGTTAAACAATTCTTAATTCTATAGTTATCAAAGACGTTTGACATTTTCACACATGCTAGATTTTTCCAGCACAGTGCAATTGTGAAGTTATTTCACCTTATATGCATCACATATCACTTTACACAGAAAATAAAATATGTAAAAACTTAATTTAAACTGCTGAACAAATATAAGTGTCAAATATGAAATTTAATTATGAAACAATATACATTTATTTGTATTGGACTTTGAAATATAGGCAAGTCAGTATAAGCTGGTTTACAGACATGCATACTATCCAGAAGTATTCTCAAAACAACTTCATGTGACTTAAAAGATCACTGTAGCTTCCAGGAGAAACTACTGATAGTGTTCAGAGATGCAGAAGTTTGTGTTCTCCAGAACAGATCTCAAAACCACAAGCTTTGTAAAATTATGTAAATTCTGTATTTGCAAGCAAATCCTGTTTACTCCAGGAAAAGACATTTTTAAATGCAAGGAGGAACATAAACCAGTATGTTTTTAAACGTATAATGATAACTTTCCTTAGCAATCCAAGTTAAATAAAAAAATATTAATACATAAAAAGCCATAAATATCAATCTACTTTTCTTTCACACTTTTTGGGCTCAAGCTAAGAGAGTGTACAAGATCAATTTCATGTATGATGATTTAATATCATCACAATGAAGAAACTATAATGAATGACGATATGGCAAAACAGATCAAAAAAGACAAAGTCTGCATAGTCACAGATTTCCTAAGAAAATTTGATGTAATTTCAACCATTGAGTTTCAGAAATATAGGAATTAACACATTAAGATTTCATAACAAACTTTACTTAGTCATGTAGCTTGGACTACTCCAGACCTCAGCTCACTAAAGATTAAGCCTGATTCCATGACAGGTGAGAGCATACATAACCAAGTGAATCAGAAATTCATGTCACAGCACACAAAGCAGGAGAAAAGAAGAACAAAAGGTAAAAGTAACCCATTTGTTCCTCATTGCATTATTCAGGAGTTTGAATCTTCTCTATTCAGTGGACCATGGCTTGTCTATTAATTTAAAAAGGAAAATCATATACTGGGGACCATGCGAGAACATGAATACCCATAAAGAAAGACAATGAAGTAAAGAGCAGAGTTCAGCATTAAATTTGACAAGGAAGGAAGGACTTCCAAATGTTAGTGTATTCTTGAAATTAATTTCATACATTTTTTCTCTACTTCTTGTGAAGGTTTTATTTCTTATGCTCACAATCCTTTACTTATTGTTCAAAAACTTCCATGAAATGTAGAGGTCTGAAGATACTCATGTGTGGAGCAACAACTTTCCAAGAAATCAATCACAAAATGATTTAAGAATTTCAGAAAATTAAACATTAGAGCACCATGAAAACATGCCTCCATTCTTTTTATTCTTTCCCCACCAGCAGAAGGCAGAAAGTAAGAGAAATGTTAGGAGTATGTTCAGTGTAATCACTGCAGTCAAGAAACTTGGATGAAATGCAAATATGTATCTGTGTCTAAAGAGAGCTTTTCAAATTTTGAGGTTTTACAGAACATATTAAGTCGTCTTTCAAAGATTCTACAGGTAAATTTGCAGTTTCCAGCAACACAGTCATGTTGCAGTTGTTTTTTTAATACTAAGCTAATGTATTAAAAGACATCATAAAAATATAACTATTTTATTGAAATGCAAAACTAAAGGAGGAACGTAATAAAAATGTACTCAATAAATGGCTTACTTTTTAAATGGAAATTTAATTACAGGTGTTTTCTATTTAAAGTAAACTGCAGCTATCAAGTATTTCAAGGTTCAACATACCCATGCAGTCTGTAACATAACCTTTTTTAAAAGCATTTCATGCCTTTTGAAACCCACTATTCATGGTAATTAGCTCTAACCAGAGAAAATAAAAAGTTGGCACTGAAGTGCAACCATCAACAGAGTTCACCTATGCAAACAAGTAAGGGAAGTCTAGCAGAGAGATGTGCAAACACTGAAGCGTTCGGTCAAACCATCACGACTGCAAGTGCCAACACTTTTAAGAGCTGAGACAGGCAAAAGAATTTCTAATTATTCTGACAGAGAGAAGTAAAGACAGTAGAGGCCATGTACAAGGTTGACTTGAAAAAATAAAAGTGGAGTTTAAAATGCTGTCTGTTGATTTCCTCTCAAAAAAACAAAGGAGAGATTCTTACTTCAAGCTACCAACCTTAACATAATAGTCTTAATACAATCAAGAAAAATAGTGAATTTATTGTATAATTTAATAAATTGCACTAAAAACTACAAGTAGATCTAGGTCAGAACAAACCATGCACCTACATGCACACAAAGGCACAAGACCCTTTTCCTTCTGTACAAAAATCTGATTCCACTTAATATTGGTGCCACTGGTATCCATCCTCCTAGTCAGGCTAAGGTGATTCACAGCTACTCACAGGAAAGGCTTGGGTACTTAGCATAACAGTTTTCTTCAGTTACTTGGAGGAAGAGGTGGAACATGGAATCAGAATTAGATACTTTGCAAATGTGTCTGTGTCCACAAAGAACTTTACTGCTGACTGTATTTGGCAGATATATACATAAGTGTGGGCCTATGTGTGCATGTACTCATCTTCATCTAATAAAAAATGTATTAGCAAAAGCACCAAAGTTCAATCTGTCTCATTTCTGCCATGCATAAAAGGTGTCTCTCTGTAATATTTATTTTAGTGAGTAAATATTATAGAGTTATAAAAATTCTGGTTTTCTTAAGAATTGAAAACAATTAAAAAATTAAGAAAGTCATAATGCCTTCTTGCCAGTATCGCTTTTCCTAGTGAGAATATTGAGATCTAATATATTTATTTTTTCTTATTCCTACAACAATACAAGCTAAACAGCAACTGGAATGAAAAACCAAGTAAATAAATCCAATACTACTTACTAACAACAGATAAATAGAAACTTTCTTTCTTAGTTTTTAAAATTTTTTAAATTTTCTGAATTAAAACAGCACTTCAAAGACTTGTTATCACAAGAATAAATGCTTGGTTCTGGAGCCATAAACTTCAGATTATTGGGCACAACAAGATGGCTTTTTCCACATTTTCTTCTCCTTTGCATACATATAGTGTTCCTCTAAGGTTGTTAGAAAACTGTTTACTTTGGGTTTTCTTCTCAGAATGTGCAAAGGCAGCTTGCTATTACACACAAGTCAGTAACTTTCTAAAACTAGAGCTCTTCATAATATTTTATGTAGTATGTGTACCAATACCTACAGCACGTGTATCTCCATGTACCATAGACCAGAAGCTTCAGCAAAGTTTGCAGGCTGTAACTAAGCCCAGATAAACTACAGCTTAATCTTACAGAAATGGCAAAGTGACAGAAAACCAACTGTAAATTTCTTTGAGCTGCCAAGGCAACATTAACTGTTACAACCCTAAGGAACTGGTAAAAGTACATCCACCATATTTGTAAAGGTGACAGGTCTCAGAGAACTCCCAGTACAAACACCTCAGAATCACAGTTCTGGAATAGTCTTCAACTCATATAACCTGCACTTCTTAGAAACCACACTTGAAAATGACCATTTGCAGAATTTGAATGTGCATATTTGCATGCAGGGACAACTACATCTCCAGTATAAGCTAGGTCATATCCCACGTCTACTTGTTTAATTGGCAGGGAATGTAGTGAATTAAAAAATTACTACAAGGTCTCTATGATTAAAAAGAAAGAAAACCACATGCGGTCAGCTGTGAAAAAAATGTTTAAACTCAAATGTTGGCTTTCCTGCAACTAAGAAGTTTTAAAGATCAGTATACTAGTATAAATATAACTGATTCTTACAGAATCCAGTTCCATTTGTAGCCTCATTTTCTAATAGTAAATACAATCTCACATGTGAGTTTGCACACTTAACTACAATTGTGAAAGACATTATTTCATTTTTTTTAAATTATGCTGCAACTTATATGATCTCAAGCTTTCCTGTAGTTCACAATGGAAATGGCAAATTGAATAGAATGAAGATATTTAAATATCTAAATAAGGTTAGGATGTGGGGAAAGACAAGAGATGAAACCATTACGGAGACAGGGAGCTACTCAGTGTAATGCAGTTTGTGGCATAAACTTCCCCCCCATGTATTGTTCATGCATATCATCCATAGAGTTAATGAATGAAATTGATTTTAAAAATAAAATCTACTGCTTTACCTGTGAGAATACAGTAAAGAAAATTTACCTACCAATGAACAGCTGCAGTACTTTGAGACACTTAGTCCATACATATACTCTAAGAGTGGGTGGGCTTGTGGCCTGCCCTGGAGTGTCCCGGGAGGGGCACTCCCACTCCTCCCCTCGTCCTGCTTGAGGCATTGACACACAGGGCAGAGTGCATCCGCCACCACTGCAGTTCCTCTTAAATGCACACTCAAACCTGAAAGAGATTCAGAAAGAGGGGAAAAGCAGGTAGGAGACTAATGTACATGCAGACTATACCTCTCAAAGAACACCAGTTACTGATGAGTAACCTTTCTTCTTTGAGTCTGCATGTACATTCCCGCAACGACTCACTCTGATCAGTTACCTTTGCTTTTTCCCATCCAGGAGAAGGCCTAAGGACTCCCACAAACAACTGCAGCATCATTCCACTGAAGGCTGAAACAGCCCTGGATCCTATTAGACTAAGACAATGCTGGATGAAAGCAAAGAGAGAGCTCCAGGTGACCTTACTGCACATGTCTAAATACCATACAATACAGATACTAAGTTTGTCCAGAGATCTAACAGAATTTGGTTTGGCCATATGAAGTTCTTTGAGTCCACTCAGAGACAGAAAGCCATGTGAACAATTATTGTGTGATGTCAGCCAAACTTTTTCATATTCCCACAGTGCAACAAGAAAGAAACAAACTAGAAAACTTTGAAGAGAAATTGTAAAGGCCTTATGAAATCAAACATAAAGTATAGAATTCAATCAAAGAGGAATAAGATCTGGAAATGAGTTAGGAAGGACTAATTTTCTTGCTACTCTGCACCACTTCAAGAAGGACTCCTGGATGACTGAAGAACAGATACTCTCCATATACAGGTAGTATGTAAAACAGCAGCTATAGGGACCTCTATACTTCACTAGCTGGCTCAGAAAACTGTCTCCAAATTTGCCACTTTCATAGACACAAGCAGAAGGAGTGAGCAGAAGTAAGAATTTAAGAGCTCAAAAGGGGAGAAGTAGTGGTTTTCTGCTGCATGAACAGTGGGAAACTGTCATCAATCATGAACAATTCAATACATCCTGATCAGCTGTTAGGAAGATGTGAGTTGTGAAATGTGTGAACATCAGTGTACTCTGAGAGAGCAACCTGGTATCCTCACCAAAATACAGAAAGAAATCAAAAGAACTACACATAACAAATATTCAGAGAGCTGAGATCAAAGCAGCAACAAACTTGTCATACAGACAATATAATTTTCTCATAGAGTATACCTGCCTAAATTATACTTTCATGCTATTAGCTATCACTACTCTGGAGAGAAGCAAAAACTGACTACAATTAGAGATTGATTAGTGTTTTGGCTTGGGAGTCCCAAGATTGCCACAGACTGAAGAGCAAGGGAAGAGTTAAAATATGAAATCTATGAAGAATACAAAAGAAGTTTCTCACATAGCTGCTTATGACTACACCCACTGTCAGAACATGGTGAAATCACAAAACAAAAGCCTTGCAGTTTTGTCTTTACTGAATATTTCTCTTTATATTTGCCAATTGTGGTAACTTACAATCAATACACCATAAAAGAAGAACCATTTTACAAGCCTAATCCAAACAAAATTGCTGTATGGCTCTATTAAACCAGGCATCTGTATGACATGTCAAAACAATGAGTATATTTTAGTACAACCACAGGCAGCCCTCACTGCAAAAAACTCTTAACATTCTAGAGTACTGAGAAACAAGGCCCTAACAGATAACAGGTTCCTCCTGAGGTGAAACCATTGTCATTTTGTAGCACATGTGAAGGTTATGGTTTTCTTCCTACCCAAAATGTTCTGTACATTTAAATAGTCAGATATGGTACTACACTTATGAAAGTGTATGAAAAATGAGGCCTCAATAATGCCTGAGTCTATTAGTCCAAATGATCAGTGTGGGGAAAAAAAAAGGCAGCATGACCATAACAGATGCTCACAAGGTCCCGAATTCCAAGTACAGATACTGTTCAAGTCAGAATGGCATGACTGTGATGACACAGACACTGCATTTTCCTAACCACAACAGAATTAAGGGTATTGGTAGATAAGCACCAATCTGAAACGCATGGAAATCAAAAGATATCTCCCTACAAACTCAGATGCTCTTGCCCTCTAAAGAAGACATTTTAATTTCTGGATGTTATGATAGACTAATTAGTCTTTGGTGAATAATATTGTCAATACAATTACCTTTTTAAGTATGCAGAGAAATTGCTGTTAAGAAAATGTGCCAGCATATTTTGAAGATCCTGAAAACTGTAACAATTATTTTATGTCAAGGACAACAGTTCCAGAGATGGAGTAATTACATAATGAATGCATTTAGCATGTCCACGCTTGCTTCTACAGTGCACTATGATGGTGCCATTCACTAAAAAAATCATTGTTCCGAGCATCAATGGATGAACCCAGAACAGCACTCTGATATTGCCTGGCAACTTTTATTAGAATCTCAGAATATCCTAAAGATGGTCCCTCTTGTGCAATAAAGAAGCCAGCCTAGCTGACGTCTTTACATATTTTTAGTGGATGCTCCTACCAACTGAGAGATTTTAAGCTTACTATTTATCACCTATCTTAATTCTCTAACATCTGATTACTGTGCATAAGATGTTTTCAGTCAACCAGTGCATGTACAGGCCAAACAGCTTAACAACTCAAGCTATGATCTTACTGTGATCTAAGATAGTGTCAATTTTAGATGGTGAATGACCTCCCAGGTCAAATAATCAAGCTAGATTTAGCTTCCAGAAAATAATAAAGCACCAGTAAAGAAGCCCCCTCATTTAAAATAAAGCAATGTCCTTTAGTTCTCTAAGTATAAGGAAGATGTGGACATGTGTTCTGATATATTCTTGTGATAGGGATACACAAACAACAAAGAGAAAGGTGCATACAACAAAAGAAAGAAGACTGGAGTATTCTGGATCGGATTAGATTGTCTGCACTTCTCCATTATCTGTTGAGCAGGAGTAATCCTGGAGACCCTGAAAATGATCCTCAAAAGTGATAAGGAAAGTATAAAAATCAACTGAAATTCATTCATGGTTATTAATGCAAAAAAAAAAAAAAAAAAGTTAACAGCTGCTGAAGACAATGAAAAATGAGTAACTATGATCATTACAGAAAAAAAGATTTTTCCCCATGTATCCCAGTTGATTTTTTTTAACAGAGCACAATAAGAGAATAATAGAATGAACTAGTAATAGGCTGCCTTGCTAATTAGGTAATTGCTTATTCCTAAGTGAGTGTAAGCATCCACAGAATAAAACGTAGAGAAAAAGCCTTTTTTACACCTTTAAGACTGAACCAAACTTACAAGAGTGACTGAATTACTGAACTGGAAAGGCCATTCTCTTCAAAAGAAAGACATTTTCAGAATTCAGTCCATGCAGGATCTCTCTTACAGGCCCAAAGGATTATAGCTATTACATAATACTGGGTGAAAGCTGTTACCATAGAATTTGATGAGCTATCATCTGCTTCCATTGCAGCTTGCAGAGGTGTCTTAGCATTAGCCAATCCCACTGCAATCAAAGATTTCAACTTTTATACTCAGGAGAAAACTAATGCAGAACAATTCATATCAGAAAGACTTCTTTCCCTAAGCACTGAAACTTTTGATTCATTTCTCTCTTGGAACATTTTTTAAAAATGCTCATTTTTCTTGATACAGCCTAACAACAAAATTACTTGGAATCAGGTGACAATAAAAGCATCCAGAATACTAAAGAGACTTTGAAATCACCTTCCAACTGTTTCTGCAGCTGGTACAAATGAAATTGAAATCTGCCAAGGTATTAAGGTGGTTCAAACATGCCTTTACGGTGTTGGAAATCTCTCGGGCAAAATAATATATAGAATTTCAAACGACCCACAGCAATTTTGAAAAAATTCTTTGTATTCTAATCCCCATTGTTTCTATGGTCCTAAACTCTTGGAAATTATTTTGTGCTATAAAGAAAGATATGTTATCACTTCGTTATAGGATAAAGACTATATGTATATAAAAGTAAAACGTGTATTTTTCTGAGCCACCTAAACTGGAGACAACTTTGTAAGAAGTCTTCCTAATTTGATAAAGTTGCTGCATATGAAGCAAACAGAAGCTTAAGAAAGCAAATATTTCACAGAACAGATCCAGCTCAACCCAGTCTCATAATGTTAACAAAGCCACAAAGGTGGACTAGACATGAGGAAAGTTCAAAGAAATACACGAAATTAATTGGAAAGGATGATTCTTAGCAGAATCACTTGTCATCTCTTGCTTTTCTAAAGATATATGCCAAACTTTACTGATTAAATCATAAAAGAAATACTAATCATTAGTAACAGAATGAGAGAAGCATAGAATGCTCTCCTTACAAATGTTTGCAGCGATCATATCGAGTCTCTTGACTGCTGCAGAGATATTCAAGAATCTTGTGCAAAGAAGGGAGTCTCCAACACTCCTTTCGGCAATCCATTGCAGTGCTCGATCACCTGCACAGTAAAGAAGTTCCTCCTCATGTTCAGGTGGAACTCCCTGTGCATCAGTTTTTGCCCATTGCCTCTTGTCCTATTGCTTGGCACCACCAAGAAGAGCCTGGCTGTTAGTGATTGGATCAAAAGCAAAGAAAAACCTCAATGTAAGAAATATCCAAATATCAAGATATCAGCGAAGAAAAAACACACTGATGCAGTCCAATAGTTTTCAGTTCCACAGGTACTGTTTTTCTCCTCCTACTCACTCTCCCATGTGAGCTCCCTTTAATTTGTTTACAGATAAACCACTGCCTACTAATCGATCCTTAGGGCCTCTTGCTAATTTTGTAACACATAAAACATGTCTCAAGCATTCCATGCATGTCATTGTTTTCAATCGCAATAAGCGACATACTCATACCATAGTTTTCCACCCAAATTCACAGCATCCTCAGTGAACACACAGATTAGCTGGGCCTTTAGGGTTAACATTCTCTTTTTCTAATCTTGGTAAGGATGCCAGATGTTTGGTACCATTCCCACACAAGGCTCCATCCTCTGACACCCTCCCTTCAGATACTGATAGACTTCAATGACATCCCCTTTCACTCTCCTCCTCTCAAGGCTGAACTCAGCTCCCCCAGCCTTTCCTCAAAAGAGATGCTCTCTTATTGCCCTTCACTGCACCTGCTCCAGGAGCTCCCTGTCTCTCCTGTCCTGAGGAGCCCAGAACTGGACACAGCACTCCAGGTCAGGCTCACCAGGGCTGAGTAGAGGGGCAGGATCCCCTCCCTCCACCTGCTGCCAACGCTCCTCCTAATGCAGCTCAGGATCCCATTGGCCTTCTTGGCCACAAGGACACACTGCTGGCTCAGGGACAGGTTGTTGTCCACCAGCACCCCCAGCTCCTTCTCCACAGAGCTGCTTCCCAGCAGCTCAGCCCTCTCAGTCTGTGCTGGTCCATGGGGTTATTCCTGCCCAGGTGCAGGAGCCTGCACTTGCTGCTGTTGATTTCAGATAGTTCTTCTTTGCCCATCTCTCCAGCCTGCTGAGGTCCTTCTGCAGGGCTGCACAGCCCTCTGGGGTATTGGCCACTCCTCCCAGCCTTGTGTCCCCAGTGAACTTGCTGAGCAGGCATCTCCTCTTTTGTCCAAGTAATTAATGAGTAATGAATACTGAGCCCAATATTGAACCCTGGAAGACTCCACTAGAGACAGGCCTCCAACCAGATTCTGTGCTGCTGATCAGAAATCAGAACCCTCCTTGCTAAAGTATAAGTAATTTTGAGAGGTAATTTCCAGAACTCATGGAAAGCCCTCTGGACTACAAGTAAATTTTTTTATTTTAAAGATTTAAAAAGACACACATGGTAACCTTTACAGAATTCAGAGTTATTTATATAGTTCAAAGAAAAGTTGCATAAGAAATAATGAGTCTTTTCAACTGTGTATCACCTGCTTTATATACCATTATTCTACCATATGGTCTGTTACACGGAAATGTTTATATAAGTGATTTTTGGTAATTTAATTGTAAGACTTACCTTTCTGGACAAGGTCAAATCACATTACAGTAAACTGCTCAATGCAACTTAGAATAAAGGCTTCATTGCAATAACTAAAAATAGCATTTTGCCCCTTTCAAAGAGTTGTATCATCTCCCACACGTCCTACTTTGGGGATTATGATGCATGCAGTATATGTTATCTCTGGACTACTGCTTTCCCTTGTAGAGACAATTGCCACTTTAGTGCTGGAGAGTGATGAAGAGCCTACACAGGCGGTACAGTCATACAGATAGCATTTTCAGTAAGAGAGAGTAGGTGGCATTAGTGGATGAGGGAGATAGGCAATAAATTTCATCTGTGAGCAACAACTGGGCCATACCCTCTGGAAATCAAGGACTATACACTGTTCTGTTTATAACATTTCTTATATTGTAGTGCTCCTGACCAGGAAGCCATTGTACATTAAGGAATTAGAACTCCACATAACAGTTCCCTTGAGGTTCCCACAGAAGGCTGCCCTATGCTCTATGTTCAGCATGGTATTCAGCAATGTGTCACACTGCACAAACCTCTTTGGCCAAAGGACAGACTCATCCATCTCACTGTGGATGAGTCTGTCCTTTGGAGGCAGCTCCAAATCAGTACTGGTGATTACATCACCAGCATGGCTTTCCTTGATCTAAAAGAGTAGCAAAGATTTCTCATGAGTGGAGAAATCCATCCACAGATTGATCTGATGCTGCATGAACACACTGTTCCCAGCACCTGAAGGGAGTAAGATTTATTCCTCCTCTTCCTTTACTTTATGAAAGCAGGAATTTCATTCAGCTATTTGTTGTCAGGTCTTTCTTACTGAGATCCAGAGAGAACCTGGCACTTCCCTCTCTCTTGCTTTCTGCCCCAGTACAGAAAACACACACACACAGAATTCCCTTTTCATTTCAAGACCCATCACCTGTGACTACAGAAGGAGAGGCCTTTGCTTTTTTCTTGCAAATACTATTCAAGTCTTTTCTGTCTTGTAAAAGTTCTCTCTCCAGGCCCACCAACACTAGAATATTTAAGAACATTAAAAAGAAATCAAAGAATTTTTTTTCCTTCTACTAAGAGTTATAAATCTGTAGTTAAATATCAGGTCTATCAGGAATCCAGTAATTCTATAGCAGCAATCTTCCAAGAGCCTTTACATTTGTACCAATGAATTTAGCACAGTATGTTGGTTTTGCAGCTGTAACCATCCATACTGATCAACTTGAAAAAATTAAGCCAATTTTCAGGCCACCATAGCTATTCCTTCCTAAATGTCACAGATCATTTAGTAGTCCCTTAAGTCTTTAGCGCCTGTTTCAGCTTTCACTTCTTTCTAACTCCAAAAGCAGATATATTTAGCAGGAAACTAAGCAATTTTTGTCTGTCACTCAAATTTCAAAATACCACCAAGAAAATATGAGACCATTGGCTACACTAAATATATTTTATTTGAATTGAACAGCATATAGCTTTCTACACTAAAAACCAACAGCAATGAGACTTTTTTTTTTTAGACAGCAACTTATCTACCAATTTTTTTTTTGATTTTGGGAAATTTCAATTTCCTATATTATTGACCCTTAGAAAAAAACAAACCTAATAAAACCCATGATGAAACTGAGGCACAGGAAACCAGACTACCACTTCAATTAAATATACTCAATTGTAGGTCTTAACTAGCAAGTTACCATCTGGCCATCCTAATTTACAGTACTGACAAAAGAATACTATTTTGCTCAGGAGATAATTGCATGTTAATAGAATAAACAGACTTCACACCTTTAGACTCCTTTTATTATAATGATGCTTTTGTAGGGAGACATTAAATTTCTCACTGACATACATGTACAAAAAATTTCATCAGTAATCTCTGTTCTTGGCACAGATTTCAGTGTCTGACTGAGGTCTGATAAGAAAATGTTTAATTCTTTTGCAAACTCTGTACTTTGGATGTTACCTTCAGTCCCCAGCAGATAATCTACAACGGCAAAGAGCAAAAAATCAGGTTTCCATGGGGAGTTTTATATGAGAGAAATACCAGTTATCTAGAAAACCATTTAAAATTAACTCTTTATACCAAAGCTTCCAATTTAAATTGATTTTGTTACTTTTTTATTTGCATTACTGAGATATTATTGATCCTGTGGGTAAAAGAAACTTGTTATTTGTCAGTGGGCTTGATGCATCACATCTTATTCCTGATTTTGAAACCTGCTTGTTGAAGTGATTTAAGTGTGACATTAAATATGCAGTCAGAGAAAAACTTGTGCCCCATGTATTAATTTGAAGAACTAGGTTGTGACTACTGATGATGTATCCAAAGGCAGGCAATGAAGTTGGTGAAGGGCCTGGAGCACAAGTTTTTGATGAGGAGCCTCTGAAGGAGCTCAGAGTGTTTAGCCTGGAGAAAAGGAGGCTCAGGGAGACCTTACCATTCTCTACAACCACCTTCACAAGGAGGCTGTAGAGAGGTGGCATTTGGTCTCTTCTCACAAGTAACAAGGAATAAATAATAAATTACATACGTATGTCATATAATAATAATAAAAAAAAATACATAAGAGGAATAGCAGCCATTTCAAGTTGTGCCAGGGGGGTAATAGATTGCATCTTATGAAAAACTGTCTTCACCAAAAGGGTTAACAACATTGGAACAGGCTGCCCATGAAAATGGTAGAATCACTGTCTCTGGAGGTATTTAAAAGACATGTAGATGGGCACTTGGGAATATGATTTAATGGTGGACTTGATGATCTTAAAGGTCTTTTACAACCTAAATGATTTTATGACAGAAAAATTCTTAATTAAAACCTCAATAAAGGATAACATTTGAAAATAGCTGATCATGTGTTAATTTCATGTTTCATGCATATTCAAAACACATAATTATAAGGACAGTAAGAATATTGCCTTTGGTTCTTTTTCCCTATTATTTAGCCATTCTCAGAAGACAATATAAATGCTCAAACATATCCAATAATCTTTTCATTGGTAGAGATCCAGCAGAGTGAATTTAAAAAGCTTTTCAACAAAAGCTACTCTGAAATTAGCTATTTATTCTAACAGTGAGGAAAAGCCTTTTTTTTTTCAATTTGTACATTATGAAATTGCCATGGTGTTAGATGAACTGCAACATAATCAGCTGTTTTTCCTGTTGCAAAACTAGGACTCCTTTAAAATATTAATTCTCCTAATATAGGATTGTTTTTTAAAGAGTTTAAGCTACTAAAATTGTACAACAAAATACTGAAATTCAAGTTATTCTGAATGCACACACACATATAAAAATCTCTATGTTGTTTCATAAAAAACATTTAAATATAATAATGCATTGTAAAAATGCCTGGGTACCCAATTACCTGAGGTGTACATCAGTTGTTTTAATTAAAGCAAAATGGCAAATGTAGGGAGCTGTGTCACTACGAAGAAAGCTTCATGCCTGTATATCAGCTATTGGCTAAATGATCAAAATGTTTGTAGTAAGCACTTTTAATAATCAGGTCTGCAGAAAATATTTAATCCCCAGAAAACTCCAAATTTTCCATTATCTGTGAGATTCAATTTCTTTTGCTGGGTGTCTCAGAAGTACACTCTGTAGCAGGTATCATGTTTGCAAAAGCTTTAATTACATTGAGAACATACTACTTCACAAATATTCTTTTTTTTTTTTTTTCATTTTCAAAACATAACAATCCCTTTGGATTTCTCACCAACAGAAGCATTCACATATTGGAATGCTACTTAGAGGCATTTGCAGGTTTTGTATGTAAAGCAGTTATTTATAGCTCTCTGATTTTAAACTTGGTCATCTTTCCTTCAAAAAAGCCTGACAAAAATTGTCTGCTGTCATTTAGAGCCTCAAGATACTCTGTAAAACTCAAGTGTTAGTTTCAGTGTCCCAAATGACAGTCAGCTTTATTTTTACACATTGCCTGTTTTATATAGCATTATCCCCTAGAAATACTTATTAAAATACAGAACACATTCCAAATACACAAAGAAGGGTTATTTTCTGCTTTATTAAAGAAGGATAAGAATTTTAAAATATCTTGATGTTAAGCTCTTATCTTTATAAGGTATCCTCAGATACACAGTTTAATTTTCCAGAATGAAATTCAGGTAATTGTCACTCATGTTAAATTATGTTCAACTATTAAGAACACGGAAGAACCCTTTAAAATGACAGAACTGAGCAGCACAATCTTCCATAGGGGATCAGCCTATTTGTTAAAAGAGAGGTATATGCCATCATGCTACTGAAGCTACTCAGAGAAAATATAACCATATTTGTCATTTTAAAATCAAGAATATTTTGATAGAGCATAACAGTAACAAAGCAGGTGATAAATAATTAGAGAAAACAGAAACATCATTCTGTGCAGAAATGCTGAAAGGGAGTATATGTGTTACCTTTGCAGTCTTAGGATCCCACCTAATCTTGTCATAATGATGAGGCAGCTGAAATTGAACGCAATCATTTCTGCCAGAACAATTCTAGAAATTTTTGTGCCTTTTTTATAAGAAGGCATTTTAAAAAACGAAACTCTTCAACCACCCCACCTTTACTGAACTCTGAGGATTCAATGGCATTCCCTCCCTTATACCTTTCCTTTAGGACAATTGAGTTACAGAATTTCTGAAATCCTACTATAATTGAAAAGCACAGAATCAGTATTACAGTAAATAATGTCAAAATGCCACCTCTATTTTATCATGGAGGAATCCAGAAAATGAACATATCAAAACTACAGCAGAAATGAAAAGGAAAACATCAAACTTTAATCTTACATTAGTCTTTAATTTGAAAATAAGTGTTTTCTTTGCCTAAATAGGTGCATGCTAAGAAACACTTCTGTAGTGAGCTCAAAAATAATGCAAAAGAGCAAATATTGTGTCTTCAGACACAACAAATTACATTATTTGTCTTGCAATAGCAAAATATTGTTTGGTAAAGCACATAATCTTGCATCCAAATATACAATACTACTGCTGTCCAATCAAATACCTATTCAGTGTTTTCTACACACACCATGGCAAAACTAATTGGCTTTTGTTAGAACCGTAGGTTTCTGAGTTAATTTCTCCATATCAATCCCACTTCCTTTGGAATATGATGCCTCCACCCAAGATGCACCCTGCTCTTGTGTCTGTCCTCTTGTTACCTGGTGGCATCACTTACTAGTTCCCTTAGGTAAAAACCATGAAAAGAAATAGTTCCACAAACTATTGACCACACAAACTAAACAGCAGATAAAACATAATGGTTATCATTGTCAATGGACACAATAAGGCTTTTTATCTTGAAAAAAAAAAAAACCCCAAAAACCAGAGAAAGCTCTTGAGAAAGCTTTTTATCACGATACAGAAGCAAACTTCAGGGGAAGAATTTCTGTCAGCCTGATAACTTATCTGCTGGACTTCCTTCCTTAAAACTGTTGCAAATACAGTATTTTTAATATGGAGTAGGACCAATGCCTGAGGGACCTGGGGTTCTTTAGCCTGGAGGAGTCTGAGGTGGAATCTTACTCTTCTCTACACCTACCTGAAAAGGGATTGTAGCAAGGTGGAGACAAGTCTCTTCTCTCAGGTAACAGGACAAGAGAAAAAGGCACCAAGTTGCACCAGGAAATGTTTAAATTGGTTATCAAGCATTGGAGAAGACTGCCCAGAGAAGCAGTGGAATCACCATCTGTGGAGGTATTTAAACGCCGTATTTATGGGGCACCTGGGGACATGGTTTAGCAGAGGACTTGGCAGTGCTGGGGTTGATGTTTGGACTGGATGATCTTTGAGGTATTTTCCAACCAAATGATTCTATGATCCATTGTAGTGCAGGGAGACAATATTAGAATATATATTATTGGAGGGTAAATGTTCAAAAATTCTTTACTGATGAGGTAGATGATCAAACCATTTGGAGATCGCTGGTCTAGACCATAATTTGTTTTTTTTTCTTTGAATAGTCTACCAGAAGGGCTGGGCACTGTCTAAGTACTTAGCTCAGACAATAGAGTTACACTAGTAACAATGGTAGTGTATTATGAATTTCACATTTGTAACCTGACATGCTGTGTTATGGGAATACATGTGCTGGCTGGAGGCTTGGGACACATCTAACACAGCCTGTTAAAACAGCACTTTAAATAACTCTCTGTTTAACAGATTTTGGCTCATATTGCAGAGTATCCTTTGATCATATGAACTGGAATCCTTTCAGATAAAACTTATTTGGAAGATGGACTTCAGCAGCATGTGTGATCCACACCAGCTGTTAACAGGCACACAGAATAAAACTAGAAGTAGTTTGAAATAAAACATATCAAAGAACATATGATGTATGCTGATCTCCAGCACCACATTGCTTCTCTTTATAGACAGATGCATTTTATTGGTTTGCGTGACTTGGTAACAGACATGACTCAAGATAGATGTTCAGTTCTTGGCACCAAGGACAGGGTGTCTAGGGCTAAGGCAGGCTTTTTTAAATTTGTCTCTACACACTTGGCTCTGATTTTATTTTCCTGGAAAACATCCATTTTTGGAAGCCTTTAGGACATCAGTTAAGCCAACATTCCAGCTCTGTGCACTATCAGAGATGAGAAGAGCCACTTACCCAACATACTCAATAAAACATAGAATCCACTTATAATTTTTCATTTTACATTGGTGCTCAGATACAGCTCATCAGCACAAAATCTCATCTAGACCAATCTTGTGCAACTGTTAAAAGAAAGTATTTGAGCAAATAAAATGCCTCAAGCCACAGTTCAACATGTCAATACTTTTTTACCATTCCCTTATGATGTCTCCTTGAAGGAAGTTTTCAGTTAGTTTTCTGTTAAAAACATTTCATGTTTCATATTCTGTTTTAGACAGTGGGCCTTATATATGACAGGGTCACTAATAGGAATAGGGCACCACAAAAAACCTAATTAATTATCAGAGAAGTTGAATGAGGTGCAATCACACAGTGAAGTACTGAGCATCACACCATTAATACAATTTACAAGCTTGCATATCACAAGGAGGCTTGTGTAGTTTTTGGTTCTTCCTACTGTGGTTTCCAATCAAGTACCAAAATACAACCTAAAAAATCATATAAAAACACACTATGAAAGCAAAATAATCTACACTATTCTAGCAGAATTATCTGCAGTCTACCAGTTGCAAATCTTTTTCAAAAACACACGGTGTATTAAACAGGTTTTTGATAGAGAGATGACTGCTGTGCTGTCCTCTGTGTGTTCGTTCTTGTTTTTCTCCTTACAATCAGTGCATTATCAACCAATAGAAAACACATAATCATATCTTTGGCACCTGCTTTCAGGCAGCCTTAGAATTCATATAAATTAAGAATGAGAGTTAATTTTTAAAGTGCAGTATAAATAAGGAAGAATGTTGCTGAAATGTAACCAAATGTATCACTTGTGAACACTTCTGTCCCAGTCTCTTTATCTGTTCCTCACATGAAAGTGCTTCTATAAATTAGATTATTTTTATAATCTGACTCTAAATCTTTTTCAGTGCTACTGTGCCATTTTTGTGATTAGGGGAACAACCCTTGACATGTCATTGTACATGGTGTGGCACCAGAGGCTCACACGTAAGAGAAAAGGTTCAGTGTTCTGGTCTTGGTTCCTTTCTCCTCAGTCCACCCCCACGGCTCCCTTGCCTTCAGCTGCTCTTGAACACTGAGCTAATAGTAACCACCTTAGCACACTGCTCAGCCCTCATTCTTGTATCATAGTAGTCTAATTAGAGACTTCTATTTTATATGCAAATTGGAATTGGGGATTTTTTCACATCTCCTATACACATCATTTAACATTAATCTCTGCTGAACTTCATCAGATGGTTTGTCACCCAACTACTCAGTATTTTAATGTCCTTATTTGCAGTAATACTTCATTTCTCTACAAATAATAATTTTCATAATTCACTAAGATACAACCTGTAAATAGCTGCACAACTGGGGGTTATTTTAAAAAAAACCCCCAAACACACACCTGATCTCTTTTTCCCTATATACAAAGAACCAGCATATAGAACTTGAAGGTTTGGGTTTGTTTGTTTTTTTTAAAAAAAGCAAACCACAGAAACCCTGATGGCCTTTTTTCTTATATATACAGGTCCAGCATTCACCTATTGTGACAATCATAAAAAGAAGAATATATTTCATAAATAAATTTACCACAAGAAATAAACACAATATTGATCTCCCTCCAACTCAGTCAAGCCCTTAATTACTTATGACATTACCAGTTTTGATAGGATAACATTAAGTTTCCTTCATAGATCTCATATAAGAATCATCAGAATACATTCTTACAGCGTAAATAAAACCAACCAAAACTTAATGTAACAGGTCATGTGGAAAATTATTAGGGCTTTTATATAAACTTGATTTACTCATACACTTGCCAAAAGCTATTTGCTGCTTAATGAAGCTGAGCATGTTTTCTCCTCTCATTCATGCTAAGTGACATCCCATTTAAGAAATTACTTTCCCAGTGAGAACAGAAGGCACTGAAAACATTGCCCAGTATAAGGGGTCAGATGAAAAGTACAAGAGGCTGGTGTTAGAACTGGTCAGAAGATGCCCTAGGAACTAACCAGGCTTCAGGTGATGGCTGGTACAAAGATACATATTTAGCAAAAATGGAAAATGAAAGAAAGCCAGGACGAATTTAGACAAAATTGGTTACTACAGCCACAGAGAGAAGCATAGGTACTTTTTATGTTGGAAAACCACAAGAGATTTCAAATCCTGTTTCTAACATAATTAATTAAGAAAGACTGAATAGACAAACAGGTCAGTGGTAATGAAAAATGTGATACACATTATTTTCCCCTCTTAAAGGCAACAGCTTAAATGCTGGGCAACCAGAAATGCTTAAAGGATGAACAATATACTGGTTTGTCTTGTAAATTAACTTTCAGCTATTTTTGTTCTCTCTTTGCCGGAGAACTACAGAACTATTTTGTTTGCTGTAGAAAGTAAATATTACTAAAATGATTTTGTCTTGTTAGCATTGCATTTTCAACTTAAATGGATGCATGGTCCTCCTGCCCTTCCCTTCCCCATGTGGCAATATCCCATGATCTACAAATCACAGGCTACACTTTTGTACGTTCATAAGACTAAATTACACAATATGATATAAAATGCATTTGCTTAAATCCTACTCACGTTAGAGAACAGGAATTTATAACAATGCTTCAGCATTTTCTATATTCAAGACAGCCTAGAAGAGCAAGGTAACTTGGTGAGGTGGTCTCATCTGTCATTTCTAGAAGCCACAAAGTCTATGAAACATAGGATGGAAGATAGCAGGAAAACAAAAAGTGACAATTCCTATTTTCATATGGAAAGTTAGTGAGTATACTCTCTCATCCAGAGTGTCTGGGCATTTGATGCCCTTGCCAGGAAAGCAGAGGAATGCTTTTGATACATTCAGCAGTCCTAGATCAGAGTTTGATAGACACTTCAGCCATCTCTCATTTTACATTCTTTTTGTAAAGGTGTTTTTTTGGTTGAGAGTCTGTGATTGCAGTGAGTATCCATCATCCACGGAAGATGAGAGAAACAGATGAAAAGCCCTTTCAGTGAGTACTCCCTAGGGAGTTTCTATACAGAAACTGGAGATAGCAAAAGTTCCAGCATGGAGAACAGTCATGTCCTCCAAGCAAAAATAGTCTCAAACCTATCAGAGCAGAAACAATCCAAAAGTCAAAACTGATATTCACAACTCCTAAAGGCTTCATAGGTGGGGAAAAAAAATCCCCCAACAGAAAAGGCATTCTTATGAAATACTCATATTTCACTGGTGTGAGACTGTGCCTGGACTATTCGGGCTGGCACCAAAAGCCTAGAGTCAGAACCCAAGGCAATACAGACTGCACTTTACAGAAAAAGAGGCAAAATCAGTTTTAAAAGAAACAAAACTTAGATTAACAAAGGATTCATGAGAAGAAAAAAATTACATAATACAACAGATAATGAAATTACAGTCAACTAGGAGCAATATAATATGATACAATATAATACAAATAATCAACTGTTGACAAGAACTACTAGAATGAAACACAAATGCATGGTCAAGAGTACATTATCAATACTGCAGGGGTTGCAAATCTCTAGCTTGTAGCACAAATGCATACAATGGACAAAAAATCAAAGAAAAGTAATTTTTTGGTTTATATAAAGCTTTTGACAATTTTGTCACATAATCCCACATACAAAACTTTAGTTCTCTCTAGCATGGAAACAACATCATCTGTAACAACATTTAAGGATTAATACAGCAAGGTAAAACTTGGAGTTTTCTGTCATCCAAAAAATGACACAAGTAGCTTGAAAAAGAACACTAGTCAGTGATTGACTCTGCTAATTCAGGATTTGGAAATTAACCCAGGAAGAAATTTGTGTGTACGTCAGGTGAACTTTGAATACAGGGAAATATGATGAGACAAAGTTGTTTTAGCTTAACACATCCCACTTCTCAACAGTCCTAGCTGGATTCATGTCCATAAGAAAGTCTCCTTCATGAATACATAAGAAGCAAGTAGGAAAACCAAATCTGCAAGTTCATCAGGGATTTCATACACTAACTTCACATCTCAGTGTTAATTTTTTGTTGCTTTGCAAAAGGTTTTAGAAACCTTCATTACCTGGATGCAGGAGTACAATGAAACTGTCTACTGGATGGTCAGACCCTGTGAGTGCATGTTAAGAGAGCTAAAAGACAAGCCCTCCGTTTTAGCCAACACGTATAATGAGCAATCTAATGGAATGGACATGTGACATGACTGTCACATATGCCCTTTAAATCTTTTTAAACTTGTATCTGTAAGCTTTAGAGTCTATGGAGATAGTACTTGTTAATACTCACTAGACATTCAATGGATAATACCCTTTTATGTCATGCTTAGTAAGAGCTCTTGTGCTGTGAGTTAGTAATTTTGAGATGCAGAAGAAGGAAAATATGGGCAGAAATACTGAGAACCAGAATTGTCATTCCTGAAAGGTAAATAGCAAAGTTTCTCAGTGCTTTAGGATTAGTGGGAGTACACACCACAAACAGCTTGAGCCTCTTCAAAAAAGTGAGTGGGCAAATCTTTTTGGTTGTGCTGGATCCAAACAGATAAAGGAGCAATAATCTCAGTATTATCATCAAAATCTGATGCCTTCCATCATAGAATTAGGGGAAACTTTTTGTGAACATCCTTGGCCAGTGCTGATACACTTGGCAGGTGAATATCCATACAATGATGAAGTGGACTTAAACTCCTGTGCGAAACTGGGATGACAGCACATCTTGTTCATGTAAAGCAAGGTTAATTCTGCAGAAGGTGCAAGAGATATTTAAATACTGCCCCACTGTCTGGTATGGAGACACAAAACCAGTTTTGTGATGTCTACATATTTTCAGCCACAACCCTGCTCTTGTGGACTATCCACCACAGGAGTTATGACTACCTTTCTTTTGTGTGGGTTTGTTTGTTTTGTTTGTTTGTTTGTTGGTTTTTGTTTGGTTTTTTTTTTTTTTTAAATAGGGGACTACAACTACACTTGCTGACAAATTGCTACTTATTTTTGCCACATGCTGATAAATATGAAAATGCTTTGAATGATCAAGGCCATCATCTCTTGGCTGCACACAAAGTTTGCATGAGTTTCATCAGCTACTCTTACCAGCAAAAAGAATAGATTCTGAGATATAGAATTATGTAGGTATATGACACCACAAAGTTGGCAAACCAAATGATTTCCAAGAGAGTCTTGGAATAGACTGATTTAAATTGTAATCATATCAAAGCTGCATGTTTTGATGGCAGCTTTGCCCTGAAATACATTTCACTGACACTGAAATTAAATTCTTTTGTTCCTAAGATGTTCCTAAGAATGACTGTGTGGAAAAGTTAAAATCTTTTGAATTCCCAAATCATCTAGGGCAACTGACCTCTTAAGAAAACACAGAGCTCACCATTTCCTTCCTGGCTACTTCACTCTCCCTCATAGTTTTTATCATTTTCTACTCCTGGATCATTATCACTGGAGTCTACTTTCTCAAAGACTGAAGACGATCTGAGAAGAATGCGCTTCAGCTATGAATAAAGATTTTCATATATTAAACTATTAAGTTAACACATACTCCTAAAGAAAAAAGGAGAGCTATCCTACCATTATTCAGGGAAAAATGTCTGTAGTCCTAAACACAACCTTTAATATTTTATGCATATATGTTTTAATTTAAAGAGTTTCTATAGAAAAATTACAAGTGTTCCTTGAGGAGCACAAAGTGTGCTTCTGTGTGAAAGGGTGGTTAATGGAATTAAAAAACCCCTCCCATCTTGCTCCAGAACTGCTTTACATCTAAATTTACAATTTACAACCAGCACTAACAAAATATTTCTAACAAGATTTCTTAAAACTAACCTCCACAGAAGGCAATCACTTAACTATATTCTCTACATTGGAATATCTGTCTCATGCCACAAATATTATAGGAATGAAATGTTCTGGCAATGTCTTTCTTGTGCATATCACTTTCATGAATTAAGGACCTGCGACAAAATCAATTTCTGGTCTTGAGATGAGATGTACGCATATGTCTCCATGAAAAGTATATAAGAAAGCACATAAAAAACCCAACCCAAAACAATTAAATTCCTTTCTGCTGTTGACTTGCAAATCCTAGCGAACCAACTATTTTTTTAGAAATCTGTTAATGAGTGCTTTTCTCATTCACTGAGTCTTCTATAATAACCACCCTTCAACACATCATCTATTTGTAATGGCAGAATGCAAAAATGAAAAAGACATCTCTCATGGTACTACAAACCATAAGATGATACTGTTGACATAAATCTATGGGCACATCATGTAATCTTTTCCTAATCTGTAATAGTTATAAAATTCTCTTTATTCTTGAGAGAATCTCCATGTAGTTCATCAAAACCAGTGTTGCCTGATACACTTGCCAGACCCTATGTACACAAAATCATTTGGCTTGGAAGATGTCTCCTTTAGGCATGTACCATTATGGTGGGTGAGGAACAAAGCTGAAATATGACAATGCTTTTTTTGCTAGTTTGAAAAGCTTCTTGCTTACAGGATGAATATTCTGATGAGAATAGAAGTCTAGAGAAAGTTGAAACAATGACACTTTCTCAGAAACATGCTGCAGTTCCTGTATTTACTGTCTTTATCAGTTCCGGAAGTATTTTAAAACCAGCAGGTACTGAAAATGAAGTGACATTGCTTTTGGTGTAGAGGTACGACAGGAATGCAGATTGTAGTACATCCATTCTCTGAAAGCTTCCTTTAATGAAGTAGAAGACGTGATGGAAGACATATCTATCTTCTAGAATAGTTTTCAGGTGGGAAGCATGTGATGGTATCTAGATAAGGCTAGATGTTGAATGTTCTCACGTTGGGAACCTAAGCACCTATGACAAAAATCTAGGGAAGGGAGGTTTCATGACACTTTGTTTCAGACTGATACAGATCCTGTGGAACTGTAGTAGTGATTGGTTCCACACAATCCTTCCTAACCTTGGTATGGTGCATGAGACGAGTTAGGGTGCAGGTTATCACTTCTGCCATAAGTACCCCCTCATTCATATGTCTACAGTGATGTTCTACCTGAGATGTAATTGCATGAATTAACAAAATCAATACATTGGTTTTCCACATAAGTTACTTTGAACAGCAAAAGAGGTTAATCTACCATCTTTTCTAGAATACATGCAAATGCTAAGATACTTATTTGACATAGTAATTATTGCTCTCTGTCTGATAAAGTATCTCCTTTGCCATTTAAAAAGCAGTTTACTTTTTAAGGATGATCAGAAAACATGAAAATACAACCTGCATAAATATAATTCCACAATCCATCAAGTTAAATCAGATTTTAAAAGTGAAACTATTATTTTTGCATATTTCCTCAAATTAACTTCCTTAATATTTCATGTTTAAATAGAAGAGAGATAGTTGTGAGGCAAAGTAACTCACAAGAATTAAGGTGCATAGAAGAAGATTCTGTTCTCTCTAGAAGCAATATTCCAGTAAGCTGATTTGCCTTCTATTTTCTCCTCTCTCCTTTTTCTACTCAAATAAGCTAGGAGAGCCTTTCAGATGTTAAAACTACCCACCATATTTATTGCAAGGACACTCTGTCTCAGTGTTTACCAGCTACTATTCAGAATACATATGTACAAAATAATACTTTTTGATATTCAATATATATTTGTCTGTCTTGGCATCTTCCAGTAGTGCCTTGTTTAATATAAATGACATGTATTGCAGTTTGAGAAATTCAATCATTTAAGGTGTGAGAAATGGCCTGACTGCCAATACAACCTCAAAACCCCATTACCTGAAAAAGACAGGTGAGCTACCAGAAACAAGTAAAGGAAGAGATTTTTCCCCAATCCTTTAAATGTCTCTGACTTTGAACAATGAAATCCTTCCTCCACACTTACATCCTGGCACAACTGAGACTAATGAGTAACCCATCCTTTGATGCTTCCTAGGATTTCAAACACTTAAAACACCAACTAAGTAAGAAAAAGCTGAACATTCCAAACAGGAAACCTCCTAAGCAGGTGACAGATTCCTGTGACTACTAATCTTGTAGTAAGTTCCTAGAAGTAAAATTATTTCTTATCTCCCAACATTCCATTTTTCTTTGTTCACTGAACTCAATTTATTACGAAGAAGCCAGAAATATCAGCTTTCTTCATCTTCAACACTAACAAAACATCTGTGGTATTGGTCTTCTTATATTAAAGGAAAAAGATTGTGGTTTAGGATTTTCATAATTTTTTTAATAGTTTTGGAGCAGTTCTCTGAGCATCATGAAAATACCACTATTAAATTTTGAAAGCCTTCTTTCTATTCTTTCTTTCTTTTATTCTAAGACCAAAGTCTGAAAACTGGATCTATCCAGTAATAGATCAGCTCCTCTTGATAAAATTCAGGATAGAGGAGTCCATGAATGTTAAGATGACAAAAATAAATTTTGATCATGATGGTGTGGTAACTTTGAGTGATGCAGATACAGGCAGTGACTGTGCAGCGACTTGATCGCAGTGGATTTGATACTAATTGAAGAGGAATAAATTCTCACCGTTTGCACACTGCAAAGTCATGTCTACATCAGATACCAAACAGTCATTTCCCTTCTAATCCCAATCCCAATCCCAATCCCTCTAAGATTTTAGAATTATTCTTAATTCTCTTTGCACAGCTGAAAGTGAGTATATGAAACAGCACAGTGGGTTAAGCAATCACAATGAACAAGCAATATGTCAGACTGACCTACTAACAATCAAATAAAGAATCAGCTACACAAACTGTGCTATCAGATCCAGGCCAAAATCCCCCCCAGTACCCATCTTTCACTCCACTGAAAAACAAAACTGACACAAATTGGTGAAGTAGGTTTCAGGAGTGGACTTAGCTAAAGTGAGTTTTGTTACAATGCACATTACTTTGAAAGTAAACTTCAGTATTTATTGTTATCACTACTCAAAATCAAAGAGCTTATAACGATTCTTTGAGCTTATAACAATTTTTTTACTTCATACTATCCCCTTCTTAAGACAGACAATATTGAAAAATATGGATGTGCTTTTGATCTCAAAAGCAGAAGGACACTATATATATTTTTTGTTATGAAAATATAACTCAGTGTTCATCATAGTCCTCCACCTGTCTTCAGGTAGCAAAACAGAAACAGGTTGAATTACACAGGTTTCTGGCATCAAACAGATCCTGCTGAAGTCAGCTTAAGCTAAAGGTAAACTGTATTTGTAAAAATAACTACAATTCTATTTTAGATGCATAAATATGGATCTAATAATATTACTTTAGACACTTTCCTCTCTCCCCATGATACACTTCAAAGCAAGAAATAATGTATCTTTTTAATGTAACACTTCTGTAATTTTCCAAAGAAATTCAGTGGTGAAAAGCAGTAATACTGTACCTTGATTTCTTCTATTTCGTCTGGCACTATCTTGTATGCAGATATAGTCCCACCCAACCTGAAATCAGGAGAAGAAAAATATTCTCAAAATCAGTAACAGAAAATACAGTATGTTAATAGTATCATGACTTGTTCCAAAACAACTATTCCTTCTACCAATTTAGAGGTAAAACCCAGTAAGTTCCAAATCAAAAGCAAAATACCCCCTTTCTTTATCCAACAAAAAATCCTTACGTGATTAACATAAATACTAGAAAGAAGGTGTCCATCACCTTAACAATTAAGTCAGCTAAGCAGAATTACCATCACCAGGATAGTATTTTTTATATTAATGGTAATCAATCTTCATATTCTATGATTTCTTATTGATTGTCTAAGTCATATGGATGAGTTTAAATATTTGAAGCCTGATGTGCTTTATCCTGAGTATTTCACTATGCTGCTACACAGTCTGAAATGCATCCAAATACAATTCCAGAAATTGGAATTTTTAAATTAAATGTGCATGTACAGACTTCACAAATCACACAGACTCTGTGGTCTCCATGTTTGAAAAATCTCTGCAGTTAATGATTGGTAGTAAAAAGTGGGTGATGGACAATAGCTGACATTGACACAGAAAAAATAAAGGGTTTTGTTCCACATGGAACTCACTGAAATTACTTTTTTAAATCCTGCAAAAAATCCTGGTAAAGAGTAGTTCACAAACTGAAGATGCATTAATAGCATGTACTATAAATGGTGGTTAATATTACATTTTCCCCAGAGACACGCAGACATGGCTGCTTTTATTTCATGAAGCAGTCTCATCGATAGTGACAATTCAGACCTAAAAATATAAGTGCACTAATGACCTCCTGTTGGCTATACACAACAATACTATTCATTTTCTGGGTCCTAAAGTCACGTAAGAAACTATCTTTTGTAAACCAGTAGACACCTATCAAATGTGTATTTGAATTATCTCCCCATTAAATTGGATTTTTTCTTCTCTATTGTCAGCATTTCTACACAGATGTATTTTCTTATATCTTAAAATTATTACAAATATTGTTTAGTCAAGTGAAAAAGGGAAGAAGAGAATAACACAGAAAATGCAGTAAGATTTTCCACGTAAGTCCTGCCTTTCCATCTCTCTCTCTCGTAAATGAACTGTTTGAAGGTTTCACACAGAGGATGAAGTCTGCACAGGAAAAGTCTGAAGTCCACCACTGCTCCAGGTAACATCAGCTATGATTTCCAAGGTAGAGACAGGGCTCAGATATTACAACATCCAGATTCATCATGGACAAAGAGTGTAGCAATTGCTGTCTCCCATTTCCTCTGCGACTTCCATTGCTGCCATTCATTAAGTGAGCTGAAAGTTGGAGAGAACTGAAACTTTTTTTTGCCAGTGCAAGTACAAACATGAGCTTTTATTTTTCATGACTTCTGTTCAACTGGTGTTTCTAGGGATAGCTGCAAAAAATTGGCTTTAGCATCACAACGAAGGATTGCTTCATCAAACCATGACAAGCAATGGCTCAGACTGCATGTTAACATTGCACCTGACCAGTCCTATGGCTTACTGGAATGAAGTCCATAAGAAATAAACTCTTATGTACTTCTTTGAGATCTATTCCTGCCTGCACTTTGGAGTACCCTAAAAATCATTGACTTTCTACCCTCTAGCAGAAGGAGAATATAGAACCTCTGCTGCCAGCACTCCAGCAACATGGAATTCCACCTGGCAAATTGCTTTACTGGCCACCCTTGGCACAACTATTAAGCATTTTCTTGAAATATCAGGAAAAAAAATCAAAATAATTGACTCAGTAAACTCATCTCACTTGTTTACACCATTAATTAGCATCACTATGCAAAGAGTTCTGCAAAGTTTTGTGTTAAGAGTTTAACAGACTCTGAATCTGCCAAGTTGCAGCAGCTCAAATGGTACCACTCTTAAAAAGTAAAATGTCAGCTACCACAATTCCACTTTTTTGAAAGACAAAAACATATTAAAATTATGTTACTGTTTAAATAAACAATCTCTCACTGATAGCTCCAGCTCACATAACTCTTAATGCATTTAAAATCCTTCACTGACATCTTTATCTTAAATATCCAGTCTACAAACATAAACAATAACAAATTTGTAGCTGAAAGAGGAACAGAGAACATTAATATACAACTTTATCAATGTCTCAGATTTGAAATGAAGTTTTTAAGGTTGCCTATACTTTCCTCATTTCAGAACATTAGATTTCAGTCTACCTTACAACTTCTGAAAGAGATCCACCACAGCAGATTAGAGTACCAGATTTAACTGGCAAAGGATATAAAAAAGCAGCATTTCTCTTTGTATATAAAATTTTGTTGTGAGTTCCACAGCAGTATAAAAGCATCACATACACTGGGAGGATGCAGCTAACACAGCCACATCACTATGAGAAATCTCCAACAGTAGTTTAAGTCTGAAGTGTAAGGGACCGGACAATATCGCACACACAAGTAACAGAGAAAAACAAAAACATTGTGATGATTGCTAAGAAAAACCAGAAAATCAAGGCAAATTGAAAAACAATGCAATAATGGGTATGCCCAACTTGAGGATAATTTTATATTTCAAGGGTTTCTCTAAATTACATTTAAGTGTAACCATCAACTGTGGCCTGTCTGGAAGCTTGCTCGCCATTGTGCAATTCCTTGATTTGATTATTGACATCTGAAAGAACAGAGACCAGACAATTATACACAGGATATTTCAGCTATAGGATGATAGACCATGACAGAGGGCTTGCACATAGCATATTTTTTCACTTTGTTGTGAAAAAGCTCTCTCTGCAAGTTGTTTTTTTAGAATATTTTACAGTACCATTCTTAATCACAATGTGTCAAGAAGTAACTGCGATCCGAAGAGCAAAGGACCAGCTAGCCTGAGTATATACATTAACTACAATGGGTTTTGTATGCTAAAATATAATACAGCAAAAAACATATTAGAATGGGCAGAATTCAGATCACTAGGGACTCAAATTTTGTGAGGAGTCACTAGTGATCTTTCACATATTTTACTTTTTATACAGATTTTATTATAATGGAGACATTTGAATGACACAACGTCCAGCATCCTCCAACAGAAATGGCATTTTCTCTCTGATAATACACACCAAACCAAGAGCAAAGCTAAATACACAGCCAGCTACTCCCAGTACGCTGAAAAGATGATCCCAAACTTCATCCAGAGAAACCTAATATGCAAAGGCTTTCTCTCCCAAACTGCAGTATTTTCACACTATAGCAAGACACACTATTCAACAATGAAATTATTTAAAATATTAGTTACCTTTAATGTTTCACTTGTATATGCAAGAGATAATCTCAAACATGCCAGAATTTATATTCAAATTTTAACGGATGTTAGTCTTATCAGCTCTGTATCACACCTTGAATGTAATACAGACAGATCCATTCTCTAATCTCTTTGCAAAAGAGAAATGAAATTATTCCTAGATGTAGAAATAAGAGCTGACAGAATAATAATGAAAAACCACATCTTACACTGGGCTAAACGGGTGAAGGCCTTTGAGGCAAGGTTTAGAAAAGATAAGATAGAAATTCCATAAAAATAACTAGGAAATAATAAATATAATTATTTTAACAAAGGTTGTAAAACTAATAGAAATGTAGTGTCTTTTTAATCTTTTCAGACTGGGTTCATGAAAGTTCACAAAAAGGATTCAGAAGAACAACAAGGTTTCTATAGCAACCATAGAAATTAGCAAAATACAGGAAATAAACTGAACTAAGGCCAACAGTTGTATTGGAACAGATGGATGCTTTACTATTTCACAAATTAAAGCAGAACATCACAGAAGAGAGAAAAAACTACATCCAAGTTAAGGAAAGTTGAAAACCAGGAAGAACTGTGCTCAAATGGAGGCAAGAAACAATGAGCCACAGCTCAAATGAAAAGTAAACTCATGACAAAATTAAAGAGAAATAAATTACAACTCTGTTACATTGTTTTAACAAGCCGATCTGTTTGCTAATTGTGTTACTTCCCAAACAGTGCAAGCTGGATTTCTGGCTGACTTTCCCCTGCGCCCTTCTATATATCCGTGTTCGGACAGACTCACAAATATCATTGCAGAGCTCCATTTTGTGCAAGACTCTTGTGCACTTGGACTGAATCCATATGGGTCAACTTTTATAATCTGAATTCTGACCAAAGGTATGAACACAATTTTTACATACAGTTGCATGTTAAGGGACTGCCATAAGAAGCTGAGCTATTGATTCATCCGTTAACTTAATAAATGAGTCACACCACATGCAATGAAGTAAATTTTCTAAAAATAGCTTGTAGCCAGCTTGGCTGCTGTCATCTGCTGAATTTCTCCAACGCCACTTTAATTAACATTAATCTTTCTTCAGATAGATCACTGTCTAAACAATATCAAGTTGTCACTAAGCCTCCCAATGAAACTTTCCTTCATCTTTTAATCAAAGCAAAACTCAAAACCCTCCACTTGGCATTTTTTTCCAGATCCATCTCACAAATATATTTGTTACCTGCCATCAGGATATTCTGTCTTTGGACTGATCTATAAACTAAGAAGATTATTCAAGAGAGACTGTTCTTGGGAGCAGATTAAATGACTGGGAGCCAGACTGGCTATTTCTAATTCTATGGGCATGCTCATTTTATCCCAGGCTGCTAAATGAATACTGCTACAATACCCCTGCCAGAGCAAACTGACCAAGTCAGCATTCTTGGCCTACTTGTCTGAACTACCTTGATGCTGACGCCCATGATGTATCAACAAATGAACAGGACTTGGATCCTCACATCCTCACAAAGTATTCCAACACAAGAGATAGCAGGATTTGAAAGCATTTGAAAGCTTTTTTCTCCGCTACCTGTAAGATACATTAAAAGCAGACAGAGAGCTCCTTTAATTGATAACTAGTTTCTACTGACCTTTGAGAAATTGTTAAAGCACCCTGAGGGAGGTAGTAAGAAGGCTGCTATTCTGGGCTCCCTTCCTACACAACAGAACACTGGCAGCTACAGCAAGCTGGGCTGCAGCTCCTATCGCTGGCTGCTCGCCAGCAATGAACCGTGCAAAACAGCTTCCAGAGAGGATCCTGATGACAGCTTTACTTACTCGAAGGTATAAAATTATGTGACAAAGATCCACCCCAGGTTTATGGTTTCTTTTGGGGTATTATTATTATTATTACTACTATTATTATTTTAATGGATTCAATAATTAGATCCTTGAAAACTTACTTCCCTCCTCCCCAATCTTAGGCTAACTTCAACATGCTGCACAGAAAAACATCACAGAAATCAAATTATTGCAGATATGCCCTCTGTCCGTTCATGTCTCTCACGAACAACAGCTCTGAGATTAAGAGATCAAATTTACAGGATTCTACCTCTGTCTTACCATGTCCCAAAGATTCTTTGCACACACGAAAAAAAGGGGGAGGGGATTAACCCCCAAAATTTTTATTCCCTACCTTATCACTGTTTTAAGGATAACAAATATACCCCATTTTCTGCTGCTTTCAGTCTTTTTTGTTTCCCCAAGAACAGCAAAAAACTACATGAAAACATTATTTTTAAGGAGGAAAGCCATGTTATTTTTCTCTTTCACCGTTCAAAGCTGGTTTGTTTTTTCTTTTTTAAAATTTTACTATAGGAAAAGCAAGACTAAATCAGAAGTGGCTAATTTTTCAGACAATTCCATTCAGAAAATATTATCACCTCAACAGTCTAATACTGGAAAAGAATAGAACAAGGATCTTTGTCCTCAACATATGTCAGAAACTAGGAATGAGGTCATATGTAGGTCATTTGGCAACCACAGGACCAGGAGCCACTCTTCCCTTCTACCAGAATTAATCTGACTTGATTTAATTTTGGGGAAGGAAAGTTGGAACTATTCTAAAGCATATGAATCTAAACAACACACCTCTCTGTAGTTATCCAGACCCACATGAGTCCAGAGCTTAGTGTAGTTTTCTAGGGGGTAACTTTGGTTTACCTCAGCACATGGGGCACAGCCCTGTGTGACAGTTTGGGGTAACATTGCTGTCAGCCTAAGACAGGTCAACAGATGGACTGCCTCCTCTTGAAAACATTTATCAGTTTGCTCACTGCTTAATAAAGACACACGAGGGGAGCAGGAAGGCACCACCACCAAGAAGTTTTGGGCTGGCAGGCACCATCACCATAAACAAATTGGATGAAGAGAACACTTAGAATACATGGACTTTTCAGTGGTGCAATTTTTTTTTTTTCCTCTCGGCATGAGAAGGCACATTCTGTGCAAAATCAGGAAGAATGCTGAGCTTCCATGAGGAGCAAAAACTATTTATGTTTTGATTTTTTACTGAATGAATTAATAATTGCTCAAAAGTCCTATCATCAATAATGCTTTGTGGCAAGAATTTGAAACATGCAAATAGCAAATATTTTAAAACCTTTGAATAAAATGAAATTAAGTATAAACAATATGGATATCTATAACATCAAGAGCTTTTTTTAGGATTTTAGCATTTAACTGGTAAATAAATACTTCATCATTTGTAATAGACTAGTTCTACCAGATTATAGCAACTGAAATGTCTGAGAATAAAGTACTGAAGACTAATTCTGCACTTAGGATTTTCATTAGAGATTCGAATTTTTATTTATAATTAAAACTGACTTATAAAGTCTTCCCAAATGCCAGCAGAATCTAAAAACACCCTTGCCATGTGGACCAACAGCAAAAGAGCCCACTTCTGTGCAGAATGCATGCGTGTTTATAGTGCAGAGGAATGATTGTACTATGCTCCATCTGATTGGTAATCTAAATATGGAAATCATACATTAAATCAAACAGACAGAAATGTCAGCTAGATTTAAGTAAAAATGTGTTCAGTGACTTTGAAAGTTCCCACCGGGGCATCAGATGCTTGACCAGCCAGCTCATTAAACAACATGAGCAAGATTTGAAATTTCCTGAGAGAAAAAATATGCAGAAGCAGACAAAAATAATTATCATAAAACCAGTAAAACTCTCACAATTTAGACAAAGAAATATATATTTAATATCCATGTTGAGATTTAGTCGGTAGACTGAGGACTTTAAAACACTATATGAAAAGAAGTATTTATAGTAAGTGCCAAAACAATAATATATGTTGATCTTACTTTGTCCTATAGGAAACAACATTGTAGCGTATACATACAGTATGTATTTGCATTTTTTTCCAGCAAGTACATACCTAGGAGAGATACAGAGCATTTGCATATATATTGCTGGCAATTGCCTGTCAGAAAATCTTCACCTAACTCAACTGAGAGCAAAATTTTTGGATGCTGGAGAGTGACCTTTTGCCTACGTTGGAAGGCAGTGCAAATTAAAGGATTTAGGTGATATGGATTGCAATGATCTGCCTGGAAATGAAAGATTTCACTGGTAAATTACCATAGCAGCTTGTAGAAACCTATGCAGGAAGATAAAGCTATTTTTGCTGACACTCCTATTGTTTCAGTTGAGCTCTATTTGCTCCTACCCAAATGTAAAAGAGAGACCATCTGAATCAAACACTAAGAAGATTCTTCCTACGAGAATAAGTTGGCCCACAACTAGTAGAAACCATAAAGTTAATTTTTGTAGAAATTAACATTGTCTACCTCCCCTAAAAACTTATCCAACAAGAAATTAATTTAAAAAATACAGCACTTCCCCATGAACCCTTCAGGCTTTTTTTCCATGTATATGCTGCTCACATTCCACAATACTATAATTTTCTTTCCAGTAACTTTAGTGCATATTTTCTCTTCCATTTTTAGACAGTCAAGCATGTGAACGTGTGTGAAGCATGGTTAGACACACGAAGTCCATGTGCCAGTTTATGCCAAGGTTAAAAAAATAAAGTCTTTATTTTAAAGAGAGGAAGTTTGACTGAGACATGTAAAACCAGAAAATGGGACCAGCAATAGAGGAACACTTGATGTTGGAGAACAGGCTGGAATGAATTGCTGACCACAGATTGAAAAGTACAGTCACAGTTTTTCTATGATTAGGCAAAAAGACATCCAGAAAATATCTTCATTCAAAAAAAATCAAGAAGAATTAAAGGTCAGAGCGGGATGATTCAAACTTGGAAAGAATAAAATGTGGCTAATGTGTGAGAATGGTCTGATCGTTCCAGATTCTAGACCAATTTTTTTCTTTACAATTTAAATCACAGGGCTAATGGGAAATCACCAGAACTTTTAAACAACTTGTTAAAAAAATAAATTAGTCCTACAATACTGAAATGACAAGAATGAGAGAGGAATCTCAGAGACATCCAAGAAGCAGCATCCAGAAAGGCTAACAAACTTGCTCACACAATACTTGGCCTTCTGGAAGCTCTAACACCTTATTTTGCTCCACCACATTCCAGAGAGATAAGTATGAGTACAATCCAGCATACAAGTAGTGGCAGTCTTGTTATATCCACATTTCTCCAGACAGTTAAATTCAGAAGTAGAATTTGCTGGGGTTTTCTTTTCTTCATACATTACTGTGTTCATATGTATATATACAGATATATTGTCCTGTGTGGCCTAAATGGGTGAATGAAATTCTGTTTAAAATAGCAATCTGACTTTACGTTCTTAGTGTATACTCTGTGGTGGGGAATGTGAAAGGGAAAAAGAAAAATCTGTTTAGCCACAGAATGGAGTCACAGGAATAAAACAACACCACATTTGATCTATCTGTCCTCATACCTAGAAGGAATTTTCTATAGACAAATAGTACTACTGACAATGCTGCAAGTGAGATTTTATTGCATGTCTCACATAGTTATCTCCATTCCAGATAATTTACAGTTACTTTTGAAGTTGTCGTCATCCATATTTTACAGCTGCTTATGAAATATCTGTATGGTTCAAACTCAAGATACTGAAAAGCACTTCTTTGTTATTCATGTATTATTGGCTGTGGGTTTTTAGAACTCATTTTTGTTTTCTGTAGTTGTCACTCCCTGTCTTTTGCATCTGATCATTTAAATGTCAACAAAAAGTTTCTAGATGAATTCAAAAAACGCTTGATGTATTATCTCTGCTATTCATGCCACAACACATTACAACCTGATTCTCATTATTCAGAAACACAGGAAGCTGGGGACATGTGGATCTTGAATTTAAGAAGGCTTTGATTACATGTATTCATGCATTTTGTTCCATTCAGGTCCCAAAAATAATTTCTACTTTTAATTTTTAAATAGCTTACATAAACATAATCCATTGGCAAAACGTAACTATTTACTCCTCCTTACTTGCAGCTTTAATTTACCGTGTAAGTCACTAACAGGTATATTCTCCTTCCATGTATTCTGTATGCTGTTCTCTTAAAAGGAGAAATAGTAGTTAGATAGAACAATCCCCTGTGGTTCCATCTTCAGAAGCCCTTCTCTCTTTTTATTGCTTGCCCTATAGATCCGGTTTAAGACAAGACTGCAAGGTTACTGAGAACACCGTAGTAGTTACTATCACATTCCTTTGGGTGACAGTGACCATAACATGCCCCATAACTTCAACATGCCTCCAGCAATTTCCAAGCTGAAGAGCACAGATAAGACAGAGATTTCATCTCTTCCTCAGTTTCTGCCCCAACACAGGAGTGAAAACAGGTAAGGTGAATCCTGGAACTTACATTTCTGTTAAATAAGTAACCTCCTTGAGTGCCAGCATGTTTATTCTATGTCAGGGAGGCCTGGTAAATTTGTCTAGATAAATATAGCAAAAGTGACAGGAGGAGAGTATCTTATCCAAAGCAGAAATTTAGTTTATAAGTCTCTGCTACTTATAAGTGTACTAGGAAATTATAACCCCACAGAGGTTTTAAAACAAAAAACTAAAGCAGTAGGGATCTTTCATTTGCCAGCTTGTCTGTGTTGGTCTCCGTTTTCCCCCAATCAATTTCATGTATCTGGAGAATAGTCTTGAAAAATGCTCGACCTGCAATCTTCCCAGCAAGTACCACAGACAGCTTAGATGTGTTCCTAGGGATCTGAAATAGCCACTATGTAAACTATGATCATAGAATCACGTTGGAAAAGATTAAGCACCATGGATTTTGCTTAGACTATACAGCCAGAACCACATTATATTAATTGAAAGGCCGAATTCCTGACTAGCAATAGGCAAATGACTAAGGTGACCAACACTAACATTGCTAGTACTTCCCACAGTACTTGCAAAGCCATGGTGCAGAAAGGAAATCAAAGATGGTTAGGCCAAGTCTACCTGCTAATTGGTAGTGAGGATAGCACCGTGTACGCACAACTCTCATGGATGATATAAGAAACAAATACATGAGGTTTGTGTACAGAATCAGCTGGGCTTTATGAATAAACCACTGTAAGAAACTGCATTTTTTCTTGCCTAATCTTGATTTACTATTTTACTGCAAACAAGCAATTATTACTATTATGAAACATGCCTTTTCCTTCCAGAACTAGCACTGAACACTGTCACTCTTTAGACAGTAACAGTAAGAACCAAAAAAGCTAGTTACAAAAGCCCAGAAATAATCAGAGTCTATACTGAAATGAGTTTAAGTGATGCCTAAACTTAGGAACTGAGCTAAACTGCAGCATTGCACTAAGAAAGAACATTTAGACAAGTGATAGAAAAAGAACTATAGATAATGCTAGTACAATATATTTTAGGATCTTAACCTCTGGTTAAACTGCAGGATGATATTATGCTGGCAATGCCATACTATAATTGCTTTATAAAGTTTTATTCTATTTTGGAATTGCCTTTGTGATCAAAGAGCTTAGAGGTAGGTGGGTGCTGCCGTCAGGTCAAGCAATGGAATAATCTCTTTCATTTAAAACATAAAAGGTGGATCTAGAAAGCTGGTAGACCAAAGACCATTTACAAACTAAAAGAAAACTCCAGATTTTGTATCTTATAAATATTCCCCCTCCCTTCCCTCCAGGAGAATCTCATGGGTAGATATTACTAGGTTATCTTAACATAAACTATATTGTCAGCTATATTTTCATCCAAAATATGTCAGGACAAATAGTGATGCTATCCCTCCACAGCAGCAGTCAACGCTTTAGCTCCTATTTCCTCCAGCCACATCACCTGACTTTAAATGCTCACTGATGCATAATGTTACCCTAGATAAGTGTCAAGATACATTTCATAGCTGCAGTGCCTCTATACCTTAAGCTGCTAAGAAGGCATGCTTCTCCAAATTCAGCAGTCTTCTTCAAAGCGGAGAAACATGACTAACCAGTGCACATTTAGTTGGCTTCATAAATCAGACAATAATGATAATGAATGGCTTTTTTTAAAAAAATAGACTTCTCATGCTCTGAAGCTTAGATTACAGATGTTTTAGTACAAAACTAGAATATCCTCTTTCATCTTACTTAAGGAAAAGTAAATATGCAGTAGAAGCATTCCCTCACTGATTCACCTTTGCAAGTCTTATATAATAATTTGTCCAAAATCCACTGGCACTGAATTCAAAACTATTTTTTCATGAATAAATAAAATGTGGGAGAGGCCTTCTGCAAATAAAAGAAAGTCGGAGTATCTGATACCTAAACATGTCCCATACCAACGTTATCTTTCTATTGACATCTATTGATTAGCTCAGCTAATCAGTTCAGCTGATCTTTACTCCACAGTGGCCAGATCTTTACACTGAAGCTTAGTGACTCCACTTGTGCCACATATGCCATTACAACATAAAACTCTACAGGTAGATCTTTAAATTTCTTATTGAGTTTACATTGATAAATTCATACAGTATTCTAGTATTATTGGCATTTCTACTCTTGCCCCAGCTCAGTTTTGTCCTGAGAATTGCACTGATCCATACATAAGCAAAACAAAGAACAAAAGTTTTCTAACCATTTCTTTCCCCCCAGTCTTTCCTCCTCCTCTTTCCAGCTTTCATATTATTGGAGAACTCTCTTTCACAGAGCAATTCAATCCCTGACACAGTTTTGCATTAAATTGCATTAAAGAAAGTACAAGACACCAGCAGTCTCCTAATTTTACAATTAATTAAAATAATAACCCTAACTCTGAACAATTGTTAGTGACAGATACTTGAATGATGCATCATAACGCAAGCTTGCTACTTGTTTTTTAAAATGTTTACTACCTCTTCTGGCAGAATTCTCAGAGCTTCTATTAACAACTGAACTATCAAACGTAGGAGATGAAGGAAGAAAAAAAACCCCAAAAAACAACAACTAAAACCTTGGGTTTATTTGTTATTTTCAGGGAGCTATACCAGCATCCCACATGAGATCACAGCCAACTCTGTACCACAGTGAGAGTGGCACTGAGCCACAGCTAATAAACCATGCTGAGAGGAAAAGCATGTTGGCTTGTACTCAGCACTGTGCTACAGACATCTCTCTTACAACCAGCCAGCTCAGAGTACTCGCCTGTCCTAATTTGTCAAAAGCTATTAACAAGGGAATAGGTAAATTACATTAATTACATAATTTAAATATAAAATGTACAAAATATGTTGCATGTTATAAGTGTAATTAGAAACAGTGTACTGTTCCATGAGAATGATGCAAAGGAATAGTTCTTAGAAGCAAATATAACTCATTTATACCCATTCGAGATGTTTCAAATTAAAATTGGGAAAGAGCTACTTGACAAATTTTCCGTGACTTTTTTCACTTAAATATTTAATTCAATTAAAATGAAAAAGCTGTGCATCATAAAATTTTATCAAAGTTCCTCAGTGAAAGGTTTTAGAAACACCTTGACATGAACTCAAATATTCAATTTTTTGGCTTGCCAGTTTCATTTCATGTTCAACATTTCACTCATTTTTACTGGCCAAGTACAAAGTATTTACTGCTTAGTTCATCTGCTTTCCTCTTTCTCAGGGACTTGCTTGTGTGTTCTCAGTATTTTTAGCTCCATTTGATCACAGTGGTGTATCAAATTTAACTTCAGTTATCCATTCAGTATTTCTCACCCCAACCCATCCCACTATTAGACTTTTTATTAATAGCAGTTGTAAAACAAACACTTGTCTTATTTCATGACATAGCTTTCCTTTTACAAATTAATCAACAGCAGCAGTCAGAAAAAGTTTTATTTTCTACTGCCTGAAAACATGATCTATAGCTGTGAAACAGACTATTTAGAAAAACTCTTGATTATTAGATTCTGGTGAGAATAACTCATTTTTAGCAATTTTACCAAGACCAATCTCTTGCCTCTGCTCAGCACAAAACCCTTCAAATCTTAATTTTCCTTTTCTCAAGGCCAAGTAACATACAGTGTATCACTCTCCTCCACTGATTGTTACATTTTCCTCCTGTAACTAGCTACTGCAGAAGATGGCTTATTTTATCCTGTAGGATTGTTACAAGAGCACCCTCAAAGAAGGAAAAGAGGCAGATCTGCTGCTGAACTGAACACAGGAACAACACAGGCTAATGATTGATAACTTCAGTTAGCATTTTCTTCCATGGGTTTTAAAACGAAGCAGCAACAGGAACAGCTGTAAAATCTGAACAGTACAGATGTATTTGAATGTCTTATTTTATCATTCACTCCTGTTCCAGAATAATAGAATGTCAAAACATTTTCTGATAAAGTCTCTCCCAAAGAGCAGCTTTTGCAGAGATAGAAAGGGCATACACTAGCATGGAGTCCAACTTTGCTGAAGGAAGGGACATAATTTCTGGAAGTAGTCAATATGTACAAACCTTTTTTCATAAAGCTGTCAGTGGTCTGATCCTTTGCATTACTCACTATTCCTGTGTCTTAAGAAAAACACATTGCTTTGTGCCACTCTAATTGTAGAAACTACAGATGTCTACCTCTTTGTGGATATAGTTACAGTCACAGTTCTTGTCAAAAAATACATTAAGTTTCAAAACTTGCCCTTAATGAGCCCAAATAATTTCTTATTAATGATTACTGATGTTTCATTTATCTCTTCTTTCTTCTCCAGTGATGATTCCAACATAATCCTTCTGTAAACTGTGTGAATAGAATTACAGAGGAGAGGGCAACACAAAAGCTTCCTATTAGGGTAGCTAATAATCTGTGAATCTAATTTCTGTTAAAAATATTCAGCTAGTGTCCTGTCCTGTGACAAAGAACAGAAATAGTATAAAGAAGCCATAATTCCATATGCCAAAGTAGCACCAAAAATTCATGGTCTTAGAAGGCTCTGTATATATATATATACCACTGCCCTAAATGAAGAGGAAAATTGTGAGAGAGACTGACAGAAAGAAAAGACGTAAAGAATGAATATCCCTCTGATAAATAAAGGAACCCTCTATTAATAAGCTCTCTGTTTGTCCACATAACATAAGGTTTTGGACAGGAACAGTTCCAATTAATCTGAAGTTGAAGGGTATTAAGACCTTGTTAAAAATGGAGGCTTAAATCAGTTCTTTGTTGGGGAATGAAAGTGATTGCTAAGATGACACTGAAACAAATACTAAGAGAAGTTATTGCTGCATTAGAGAAATAATAAGAAGAAAGCATTTCTAAGTACTGCTAACTTTGCACAGATTACTGCTACCCTTTCACAGTATGTCAGTCTATAACTATGCAGAAATAACCAGGCAGGCAAAAGCTTTTGATGAAAAGCTTGGACACTGGTAAGAGGTGTGACCAAAATCAAAAGTTATGACAATGCCTTCCTGGAAAAGTAATTGTTAGTAATATAAGAATACTATCTGACTCTTAAAAATAGCTTGTGTATATACATGTGCTAATTTTATCACACTGCTCATAATGTTTATTTCCTCATGTACACAAGGAAAATAATAGTAGCGAATCAAAGGTGCTAAAACTTGTGAGGAAAAAAAGGGTTTCAATCCAATTAAAATTTTATCTTATATTAGAGGTCTTGAGCATCATAAACTATAAAAAAAGTACAAACACCAAACATAAGCAAACCCTTTTGTTTAGCATATACAATAAATTAGCTAAAGTGATTAAAAGGCTTAAGAGTGCAGATGGCAGGACAAGAGAAACTCCTGAAGGAAGACAAAGGAAAAAAACACCTTCCTAAATGTGGAATGCACTGCTATCACTGGGATTTCTGAATAAAACCTTGAGCAGATAGTCTCTTTTTCTACTAGATCTAGAAAAACTTGGAGGCATTTTTGTTTCACATATATATCTTCGAAATGTTCTGCTCAACCATGCAGGCTGAAGCAGACACACATCTCAAAGGTGTTTGAGACACTGGCAAAAAGGAAATACATTTTCTCAGTATTGACTTCTTTAAAACACACTTCCCCAAATACTTTCACAATATAAAACCGAATTTTTCACATAAATGCAAAATACTAGAATTTAAAATATAAAACTGTTCTGAAATCTCCAAATCTTTACTAGCTCATTTATTACTAGTGCTGTATAAGCATTAGCAAATAATGAAGTACACAGAGATACTCCACCTATTTGAACACAAACATTACCTTTAAATCTTACCCAGCTTTTGGTGACAAATTCATTCCTTGAGGATGTATTTTTAAGGTTGCTAGGTTTTAAAAGACAATACAGAGCATACTGTTAAAAATACGAAACAGTCTGTCAAGTGTGTTGCTTCATCACCTCATGCGCAGAATTGCCCTTGAAAAGCTATTTGCCTAAGGCTCATAGAAGGAAGCATTCCCTCTTAAACCAGGGAGAAGTACTAAAAAAATTAAAATAACTGTACTTCTTTGCATTTTTCTGGAAAATTCCTGTTTTTAGAAGGGATTCAATGCTGAAAGATTCTGAAAAAATGCAAACTGTAGTAAAAGAATACTGTCTGAATATAGCAACATTCTTATAAACTTAAAATACTTTATTGTAACTTTACTTCTGTCAGTTTTTAAAGTAAAGATTCTGAGAGCCATTTTAGATTAAGTTTGGGTCAGGGTATTTATAGTAGCTTAGTGGAAAGCAAACTTTGAACTTAGTTATAAACACAAAATCAAGATGATCCACCTGTGGCTGGGGAAGACTGGATAAGCATCACCCTATTTGGGATGAGCATTTTCTGGGTTTTGTTGCTTATTCTATTAAGAGTTTTAATGTTTCAAGATTATTCAAAACTCAAATACCTTCTGGAATTTTTCTTTATGGTTTGGACTCTGCAAAAGAAACCTGAAATACGATAGGATAATACTCCTGAAGCCTCTGATCCTCCTCTGAAATTCATGCATGTTTAGATGAAGATGAGGTTCTAAACTGTATGAAACTGTCATGATAGGTTGAATTAAAACTTTTTCAAATCTTGTTCCCTAATTTTCACAGCATTGCAAATGTAGTATAGTAGGCACAATACAGAGTTTCCTGAACAAAATACCAACAATATGGGTACAACTAGAGCTCCAGGCACAAAATGGACACGACAGCTGCTCATGTACCACACGCTGCTTCTCAGTCCTCAATCCTGCAGCCATCCCAGAACTATAGTGGTAAAAATCTCTCAGCCACATCACCCTGTATTCTCCTTTTCTGGATGTAAAAATCAAAACAAAATTATATATTAGTGTATTTCCTGGATTATTTGCAATCTATATAGTGAACGGCTTTCCTGGCTCTGTTAGAACAATGGTTTTTTATGTTAGAAAAAAAAAATACATGAAAGTTATCTTTATGTGCACTTTTTGGAAAAATGGAACACCATAGACTAAAAATCACTACCTCGTAAGTAATAATTACATCCTTTGTTAAAATGGAGAAGAGATTCCAATCATGCATTCGCACATTTAATAGTCCCTCTATGACCTACTCTGTTTTTGAACACTTGCCACTGAACATTTCCACATACTGTACTAAGCAATAGAGCACATTAACAGTGTAGAATGCTTGTGACAATGAGAAAAATACTGAATGAAGAGGGTTGAGGAAAAAAAAAAGAACCTGAATGTTCATTTTTTAAATAGGTGTTACAATTATGACACTCACTCCAGAGCAGACTGTATTTTCTAAATCAATCACCTATCTGAAAATGACACCAATAACACATTTCAAAAGGATACACTGTATTTCCAACCACAAATACAGACAAGATACATTTTTGTATCTGAAACCAAATAACCGATAAAAAATAAAATTTTAATAGAGTTAAGAATTCCCCCTTATTAGAATATAAGGAAGGGGATGAAAATGGAGGTAAGAAGAGAGACATTACAGTTAAAGAAGGACAAAAAAGCTTAAAACAGAATTAGTAGGGGTTTAAAGGGAAGCCTTTACTGCTGTAGTATAACTGTGTTTCTTTGACATAACTGGCTGTGGAAAATCACTTGAGGAAATTTTTCAACCCTTAATACGTCAGTTTTGAGCTCAATGCTGTCTTCATCCATAAAAGAAATACTTAAGTCCTGCTTATACACTTGTGATGTTTTTATGGTAGCATGGATAAAGGGAAAAAGTGTAAGTGAAGAATCCATGATAAAATTCAAGCTGTAGTGAAACAAAGTGAGAAAAGCGTACATTAAAAAAATCACAAGACTTACTGTAGGATAGCTATACTTTTTTTTCTTATGCCACCATCTGTATAGATTTCTTCTGTACACTGATAAAAAGTGTTTTTATAGGAGTCCCCCAGAAAAGTTATGGCAGGACAATTCTAATTAAGAAAGCAATCTAGAATTGAAATGCAGTGAATACTATTGCATAAAAGCATGAACAGATCTGTGCATAGCAATTTTCTGTAAATCAGTGTCAGAATCATTCCTGAGATGTGCAACAATGGCTTCCTTTACAACTCCATTCTATTGTAATATTTTAGCAGCAGATTATGCAATGCCCCTGCTAACCTGATCTATACTGCAAACAGGCACACAAATTTCAGAGAGGCCTTCTCTAAATAAGGCATTCCTTCAAGTAGTTATAGCTTAGACAAAATGTAGCCTCCCCTACAAATACAATCATGTCCAGGGGTCAGCTCACAATCGCTTTTCAGAGCGGTTCAGAAGATCATTTAGTAATTTTTAACAGTGAGATTAGAGGAGAACGATTTTTCATCGTGTAGTAAATTACCAAAAACCGTTTGTTGAGATGGTTTTGTTCCTCCATTACTGGGAGCTCCAAATTTAAGTTTAACCATTTCAGGGAAGCCCATTCTACTTTGAAGGACAAGTCTGTCTGCTCATGCAGTGGAAAAATTTTTCGAGTTTGTGGGTGCTTCACTCTTTATGAAAGTACTACTCCTGAAAGAAGTATACAAAAATTGCCATAACAGCTCAGTCTAAATGTGCACACAACTCAGGGTGATGTTTCTGGTGCTAAGAAACAAATGCTTAGGGAATAAACACATGACATAAAACATGATTTGTTTCCTGGTACACACTTACTACCTCTTGCTGCCTTCGGTTCAGGAGCCTTCCTGACCTAGATGCTGCATGCAATTCTTTGGCTTTAAGAGCCACAGTAGGTCTAGCAGCCTAATGCCTTTATTTGTATCTCTCATTTATATTCCACGCTTCCATATGATGTTACATCAATTATGAAACATCCAACATCCAACAGAATGTGGATGCTACACTTGAACAAGTATGTACTTTTATTAATCTTAAACCTGCTGCTCCATTTTTTTCCTGTCACAATTTCTGATCTGTGAAAAACAGTGAATAATTGCCTCTTTTTTAATGCTATTTATTCTGTATACCTCCACCATATGTTGTTTCTTCGTTTAAGTGAAAAATCCTAGTCTATTTAATTTCTTTGTGCAGAAGCTATTCCAAATCTCTGCTCAATCTTATCATCCATACCATACCCCTACTAGAAGTTAATAAAATAGTAAGATTTAAGCACCTCCAAGGTTTATAGTCATATAAATAGGTATTCTGTTTGGTTCTTGATTTTTTTAGTAAGTACTTCTTAAAAATTTTATTTTCTGAATATACAGAAGCACACAATGCACTAACAGAGTATTAAGAGAATCTTTTCAGAACATTATCTTAACAAATGCAGTTTAAGCTAAGATCAGCACTTGACCACTTCTTACCTGCAGAGACACACAAAAAACCATATTTTTCATAGTGTAGACACTACAAGAAGACAACCCTCTTTAAATGCCCAGAAAAGAACAGAACATAAACAGAAACAAAGACTGAAGTTTGAAAGAATGAAGTCAGGTGAAGAGTCAGGTTAGCTTGAGATTTGGATGAAGCCTGGAGGTGACAAAAAAGGCTAGGAGAAGCTGTTTGAGTTTTGAGAGTTATAGATCCTCAGAGAGTGGAAAGCTGATGAAAATAGCAAATACCATGAAAAGATCCCTCCAAAAGAAGCCTGAAGTCAAAAGATCATGTAAGGCAAGATTAGGTCACCAAGAGAAGACGAGAGAATGCAAATAGAAGCTGTGGTGGATTTGGGTTGGATGAGAAGACAAAGCCAGAGAGGTGTACAGCATAATCTCTCGAGGAAATGCCTATCATAATACATTAAGCTTTTAAAAATAATTTGGACTATGGTTTTAAAAAATAGAATATTGACCAGGAAGCTGGGCTGCTATGCCATTAGATTCCAAAGCAAATGACGGGCTGTAAAATTATATTCAATCAAACGAACATTTTATATTCTACTCCAATCTATTCTTATTAATTATTAGTGCAAATGATTATAGAAAGAAGTCTTCTGGTACTTAATTCTGAGACTGTGACAGTACTTAGTACATACTCAATTTTCCTGCTTCTGTAAAAGTCATTCTGGTCTGGTCCTGAATATACCCAGACACACAGGAAGCTTGTCTATATTCCTTCCAAATGCAAAAGGAAAAAAGTAATTACAAAAATTATTTACAATTTTTTTTTAATTACAAAAGGTATTACAATTATAGTATTACTCATATGTGAACTAAGTCTGATTGGGATGGACTTAACTTTCTTCACAGCAGATGGCTGCACCAGAGTTACTGTGTTTTGGATTTGACTGCACAATGCTGATAATACACCAATGGTTGAACAGTGCTTGTAAAACATCAAGACCTTTTCTTTCCCTGTTCTGTCACTCCAGCAACTAAGGCTGGGGATAGGAAAGAGCTGGGAGGGAGCACAGCCAGCACTGCAACCAAAGTGATACTCCGTACATTGTGCTCAGCAATAAATGCTCAAGGCAAGGAGGAAGAAGAGGGGTAACATTAGACATTGCAGTACTTGTCCTCCCAGGCAATTTTTCTGCATGCTGAGGCCTGGCTTTCCAGAAACTGGCAAAACATCTGACTGCTGATGGGAAGTATTAAGGCTCTTTCTTGTACTATTGCAGAATAGAAATTATTAAGACAACTTAAAAATTTAAAAATTGCATTTGGAAAAATGAAAAAAAAATGGCATGAATTTGAAGTCAGAAGCAGAGTGAGCAATTTTAAAATGAAGGTTTAAAACAAACATAGAAATAACTTTTAATCAACTGTGATACTGGCTAGATAAACTTGAGCCAAGATTTCTGAACTTATGTCCTATGTATTTCTTTTCAGACATCAGAGAGCAAACGTAATGAAACAGCACAAAGGGCATAGCTTTTCTTTTGAACCCTTAAAATTTTTCTAACATTTTAATTTATTTTCCTAAATGAAAGTTTAAGTACATTTAATAATAACAACAACAAACTTTAAATCTGAAAATGAAGGATCTAGTAAATCTCCACAAATCTTCTTATTTCAACAAACATGATATATCCTTACAGATCCCGTATGTAGAGAAAATCCCCAAACTTGTTTAGATAGAGGTTCCTGGCTAACAAGCTTGAAGCAGTGCATCCCTGTACCACAAAGAAGTACAAGACTTAATTCTGAAACTAGTACTAAAACTGGAAAGAGAGATGGAACACCCAAGATGTAGCTGCCATGCAAACAACCCTCTCCCCTCAACAGTACTTATCAGCCCAGACACAGCACTGGGGCTGAGCAGCCTCTAGTTCTAGAACAACTTATGCATTTACTTGATTAGCTCATAAACTTCTTAATTGCAGGCTACCACAGGGCATTGCAAGAGCAAAAAGAAGAAATTTCCTTCTAAGAATTTGGTAACTGTGTGATAAGAGAAGACATGTTTGTTCTGAATATAACTACTATTGGTAGATAAAGCTGACATGGAGCTTTAAAGAGGTTACAGGAGACTGCTTTGGGCCAAGATGTAAAAATTATTAGAGTTGAAAGTTACTAAGTGCTTAAAAAAGACGTTTTCTTACGTTCTGCTTTTCACAGTCTGTTGCTAGAGGTTTGCTTCAGACAGATTAAGTTGTTCCTATACGTTTATGAGTCATTACCAAAGGACACATGCAATATTAGCCATTTCTTGCTAAAAACAGACAAGGAATCTTGTAGGTTGAGAAATATTTTTGTTGAAGTGCAAGTAACAGAGAAAACATTTAGGGACTTGTTCATACGACTGGAGGTAAAAAAGATTTGGCAAATGAGTAACAGAACATCCTCTGTGAGACATTTGATGGAAGCTGGTTGGACTACAAAGAAGCCAAGCGGGGAAACTGTCTGGAGAAGAAACCCTAACCACTTAAGGTCTTAAGCATGTTTTAATTATCTTGAAGGAGGGGCAAAGGCAATTTTTAAGGCACATTAAAAACTCTGCTTGCAGTTGAAGCAGATAAAGGTTTGTCTCAATCTCTCAGATCAACGAGAAACCATAAAGATAGCATGAAGCCAATTTTATGTCTATCAACTTTAAGAAGTACTTATTAGATGAGACTCATCCTCATGAATTCCTTTAGGTAAGTCTCAGATCTTTGGAAGATTGTCAAGTACAACTTTTTCACCAGATTCAATGCTTAAAATAGGCAGCACTTCTGTAATGCTCAGCATTGCTTCTCTGCATAATAGTCTGGGCTACCACAACCAGCTCTCCAATCGTCCTAATAAAGATAACCTGATAAAATCACTCAATGCTCATAGATGAGCTCAGGAGGCAAGAGAAGCAGAGAAGTATTTTTGTAAACCTATTAGGGAAAACATTCTAATACAGTCAATTAATGGACAAACAACTTAGCATAAACTGCCACTAGAAGGTTGCTGCACAACAAGATAACTATGGATAGAATTACCAAATAAACGTTTCCTCTCTGTATAGCATTACTGAGACCAGCAGTTAAATAAAAGAAACAGGCATGACATTGACATATTGTAACAGGCATTGAAAAACTAGAAAGACTGCACAAAGGGGAGAAGGCGTGAACAGGTATCCTCACAACATTGAATTTGTAACCTTCAGCAAGACAGAATGTGCCAGTGGTTTTCAAATTATGAGCAAAACCTCCAGTTTTTCTCAAAAACTACTAGACATGTTCCTCCACGTGAAGATGGAAATGGAAATTTTACATCCACAGATTTAACTTGCATTTATCAAGTCTTCAATCACAGAATCACAGAATGGGTAAGGCTGGAAGGGACCACAGCTGATCATCATAAGAGCACACTGTGTGGGATTGCATCCAGAACTGGACACAACACTCCAGGTCAGGCTCACCAGGGCTGAGTAGAGGGGCAGGATCCCCTCCCTCCACCTGCTGCCAACGCTCCTCCTGGTGCATGCAGCTCAGGATCCCATTGGCCTTCTTGGCCACAAGGACACACTGCTGGCTCAGGGACAGGTTGTTGTCCACCAGCACCCCCAGCTCCTTCTCCACAGAGCTGCTTCCCAGCAGCTCAGCCCTCAGTCTGTGCTGGTCCATGCGGTTATTCCTGCCCAGGTGCAGGAGCCTGCACTTGCTGCTGTTGATTTCAGACAGTTCTTCTCTGCCCATCTCTCCATCCTGCTGAGGTCCTTCTGCAGGGCTGCACAGCCCTCTGGGGTATTGGCCACTCCTCCCAGCCTTGTGTCCCCAGTGAACTTGCTGAGCAGGCATCTGCCCTTCATCCAAGAAATCAACGAATTAAGGTGAAGAATTCTGGGCCCAGCACCAGGTGGTGTCTTCTGAACCTTAGAAGACACCACCAGTGATGGCCTTCACTTAAGACCCTGTGCCACTGATTATAACCCTCTGGGATCTGCTGTTCAGGTTCAGCTAGTTCTCAATCCTCCTCAACATCCACTCATCCAACCCACATTTCCTCACTTTGTCTATGAGGATGCTGTGAGAGACAGTGCCAAAAACCTTGCTGAACTGAAAGCAGACAATATCCACTGCTGCTCCCTCATCTATCCAGGTATATCTTACGTACTCCATAAAATTTTTTTAAAAATAGAGCTCCTCAAGAATCATCTTCAGTCCTTAAGTGACAAATTCTAAGGATCTCACGACTGCTTCCCAGAAGAATTACCTAGCTCCTCCTTCTAAGGCTGTAAAAGAAATAAGGAATAAACATGACTTCTGTGAGATTTCTATCTCCTGTCATGGACAAATGGAACTCAGACTTAATCCACAACTTTTGAACATGGGCCTGTTACCATTTTGGTTGTCTTTCTAATGCAGTTACATGGAAGGTAAATAATATTTTCTTCTCACAATGTTTTCTTCTCTGTAGTACATACTTATTAAAACAAGTTCTAATTTCCTGTCAAAAGTTACCTGTTCTTACATTTTAGATTTATCTGCTCTCATAATCAGTCCAAAGGAGACATGAAACACAATTTAGATGTGATGTGATTTTGCCTAGAAAGAAGTTATTCAGAATCTCTTGGATATTGTTCATCTCAAAGAAGCTCTGAAGATGTTTCCAAAACAAATGCATCACTGATTATCTGCAGCTGCAGCTACTGAATTGCACAAAAAGATTAAAAGCATCCTCTTTTTTGTTTAGACAAGTATTTTATGAACTTTATGTCTATATACAGGCTAGAGCTGAAAGTAACCTCCTATAAAGTGATGCTAAGAACTAAAAATTGAGAATGTCTATACACAGAACTTCTGCTTGAAGTAGGTGGACATATACCTAACATTCTAATGATCTGATGGTTCACTCTTCAGGTGTATTTAAGTAACATCTAGTGAAAAAAGAAAAGCAATAGTAAAAATCCCAGGAGAAATTTCAGGTGATAGACATATTGAATTATATCTAAGCACATTTTTCTCCTGATCAGAGATTGGCTATTGAGGGTAGAAAAGGACACAGAGGAGATCATTCAGTCTGCTCATGAGCAAGGGGTCAGATGAACTGATCAATGTGTTTAACTTTCCTTGAGCACCAGCCTTTCACTTTGCTAGCAAGCCTCAAAGATCTCCCCACAAAAGCAGGACTTTGCTAGCATCTTAAGCTGCTTCACTGCATTTTACTTCAGCTGAATAAAGTCTGAACCGTCATCTAAGAACCAGAAGCCTAGCTCCTCCAATTGCACCTGCTCTCTGCAGCTCTGCTGTTTAGGACAATGAATGGAAAAATATCTGTAGTCTTCTCATGGAGAATAATCTCCTCTGTAATATGAAACATTTTAAATATCTTTTATGAGTTACTGGAATGGTAGGCAGGGCATCATCTAAACCAAGTCATGGGATTTGAATATTCATAGCCACATTAAGTTACCTTCACAAAAGTCAAAATAAGTTCCATCTCATTTTTGGTCATATTAATTACACAGAAGACAAACCAGAATGCATACATTTTCATAGAAGAAAAGGAAAAAGAAAAAATGGAGGAAATTAAAAAAAAAGGTTTGCCCTTCCAGCTCTCTACACTTAGGATCAAATATGAAGACTATAATCTGCAGAATTCTGCCTGACCTTCTTAGATATAGATTCCAGTTACTTCACGAAATGACATTTAGAATTTTTTCAAACTATCCAATCAATGTTGTCTGCTATAAACTGAACTAATTCTTTCTCACCAGGCAAACAGAACAAGCCCTTTAATAAGCTTTTATATACTGTAGAACACTCACACTTCCTCTCTTGACACTGTTTCCTCAATTAATTAACCTGCCATGCCTTGCATTTTCTGTCTTCTCCTCTTTCTTTTCTTCCACACACCTCTGGATCTCTAAGTTTTGTATCCAAAACAGGACACTGTATATGGTAGACATCTCCTTGAGCTCCAGGGAACCCAATCTAGTTGAAGACATCCCTGCTCACAGCAGGAGGTGACCCTTAAAGGACCTTTGCAACCCAAACTATTCTAGGTTTATCTGCAATGAATAAAAAACAGCACTTAACTCTCAAACCACCTTTACAGTTGAACTATGATCAATCTTTTGCAGAAATTAAGTTTTTCTCTAATTAACCACTAAATTAAATTTAATTTTAAAGTTTTTGCATGCTTCCTTCTCCCACAGTCTCTAACTCCTCACTTCAGATTTATTTGATATGATTGGTGTTTTGGGTTTTTTCCTTTAGCAGAATTTTCATTTTCATTGACACACAGTAAATTGTGAGTTAATCACATACAAGTATAGGTGATCAAACTACTGATTTGAGCAGCAGGACTTCTATTAGCATTGCTGAGAGAACTAAAAGCAGATTAAGGTTACAGTCCTGCTCCAGCTGGGAAATCACCTGGGGAAAAAAATACTACTCTGACAATTAGGCATACTTGATATAAATCAAACATTAATGAAAAAAACCAACAATGCTATTTTATGGGGTTTCATTTCAATGTAAAGACACACTTTCAGCTGTCCAAAAAAAAAAGGCCTTCTGCAATAACAAAAGAGAAGTTGTCTGTTGCAGAGCCAAGAATGGCAAACAAAGAGGGACAGAGCCATTTGCAGAGAAAGCATGAGAATTTTTTATGTAAATCTAATGTTTCCATCTGAGATTACAAAGAAAAAGAGGCAGTGCATCTACAGTCAGCACAAATAAGCAATAAAGAAATCCTAAAGTGTAAATATTAAACTGGTAAGAGGATTAATCAAATGCTATTTTACAATTCCAGGTATTATTCCAGGCATCAATCATAGCCAAATAAGCATAGGATTTTAATTAAACTTTATTCTTTATTTCAAAAAAAGATTAAAACATCTCTTTGTCTGGCACTCTCATGCTTCATCCCAATGCTGTCTTTATGCATAACAAAGAATTCAGATCCCATGGGACCTTAAGAGTCACCTACAAAAGGCTGGGTTGAACAATATTGCCTTGGATGGCTTCTTCATTTTGGAGATTCACTCACGCTATTAAACATTTTGCAAGAACTCTTAATAGGTGCTCTGTCATAAAACAGCAAGACTGTTGATTTGGAAAGACAAACCCAAGTCTGTACATTCCTATTATTTGGCAGGAAGAAGGACACTTTTCTTGCACTATAATCTGTCATACAGCAAAGTATCATAAGCAGTCCTTGAAGCCTAACATGTACTGAGACTTTATTCAGTCTTTCAAAGTGACAAAAATGGCTACGTTGCATCACTTATGCTTCTTATGCTATATGAAACAGCAATCCATTTAATTTCTTTTGAACATTACAATAATTTACTACAATATTCTTCATGTGAGTTACAGCCAAGGAAGAAAATAAAAAGATTCCATCACTTCCGGTAAAAAATACAGAAAATGATCATTCTACAGCAAAGGTAATTCAACCTTTTGCAAGTAAAATCGAGAGGTGCAAGCCCAAAATTAGGCGTAGCATGTAAGCCTACCTGCAACTCCAAAACCCACATACAATTCTAAAGCAAACAAACAAAAAAGAATCAACAAAGCAAACCAACCAATCAAAAATATTCAAAAAAATACCACTCAACAGAAAAATTTTGAAAATTAAGACCTTTAAAATAGCTTTAACTTCAACATTTAAACAACGATTATTAAAAACCTAGGTATTGCATTCACTCTGCACATATCAAGCAATAATTATACTTGCCCCTTGTACCTCTATCACTTCCAATGTATAAATCATCAATTACATACATTATGTTAAAATTGCCCAAGAATGCATGTATATGTGCATATATGTCATTTACCTCTAGCAACATGACAAAATAAATTCTGCATCTACTTAATTACTATAAATCACTGTAGCTGAAATAAGATGCCAATTACACCTTGTTTTTCTCTACTTCTCAAACAATACTGAAAAATCTGCCCTTTTAGTATCAAAGACCCTGGAATGCACTGTCATTCATCTTAAAAAGATGTGAGTTTTTTCCTCTTTTTCCCTTCCCTGATAACAAGTAGTACTCTCACACACTAGCAAGAATATTTTCAGCTAGTACTAAAGTTAACAGATGAGACAAAAAACCCACAAACAAACAAACCCACAAAAAACTGAATGCAAAGAAGGTCTGATACAATTTCAAGTCTGGCTCAGAGCTCATGAAGTTGAATTTTATTTTAGAGAAATATACTGAGATAAAGACCAGTAGTTTTTCAATGAAGTGAAATTTAGACCATGTGCACATATACTTAAACTGAAACAGGTAGCAGAGGAAGAAACCAATGTTTCTGTATGAAATCAGATAACATCTAGAATCTCTTTTCTTTGTAAGGTAACCGACAATAACATAATTATGCAGTAATATTCTAATTTATATGCAATTCCTCCTTAAAAAAGAGGGGCAACAATGTACATACAAGTCCTCTATAAAAATACCAGCATGCACCATCTGTTACTTCTGATGACTCTTTCACCCTTTACTGTATGTGCTCTCTGGATGTTACTTCATGAACAGAATTACATTAAAAACAAGGTGGTTTTAATAATACCTGCTTGTATTGTAGACTAGCAATTTGGCAAGCATAAACCACTAAAGCATCATATGTACTTCATCATACTACTTCTTTATATAATTACAAAACTACTCACAAGGATATCAGGAAGAAGCTTTTCTTTGCTTAGCAATAAGAGCCAGATACTCACAAAGAAGGGTCTTGGACCAGATCTTTAAGGTTTATCCCACTACGATCCTCGGCAAGGTTCCTGAAGCAACTGTCACTCACTAAAAAAAATAGAAATAAAATTAAAACAAAACAAAATAAACCAAAACAAAATAGAAAAAAAATAGAGGTGGAAATTTAAGAATGGAACACAGTTCTTTTGATAACTAAAAATGCTTTTTGGTGTTGGGTGGAATTTGAACATTCATATATAAAGTCTGATTTTCACTAAGGTTCCACCTAATTCAAAGAGAAGTCAACTCAATATGAAAGCAAAAAACACTGTATCAACAGCTTATGCAGAAATAAACTGCATGAATTTCAGGTGGTGTCCTCACTACTTGTCCACCTGGAGGCACATGAAGGCTCAAACACGACAATGGATGCATAGGTATACACTTATCCATACACTTAACAGGAGAGTCTTTAATCACGCACTGATCAATATACTTTACTTAATCAGAAACAATGAGAGCTGCTCTGTATTTAACTTCGTAGTTATTAATGGGTTCGCAAAAATGTTTAATATGAGCAATAACCAAAACAATTAAGAGAAAAAATTTATTCAAGCAACTTATAAATAACTTATAAAGTGCATGTAAACCATCTAGTTACTATAATAACTGAAATTACAGTAAATGTCATAGAAGTTTAAAAGAGTATTAGTATGCTTTCATTTTCTTCACTAATTATAAGAAAAAACCAAAAAAACAGAAGAGACCTAAACCTCAAACTCCAAATTTGCTCTCTTGGCTAATTCTCTCAGCACATGTACCTCAATCCTAAAAGGCATCTCATTTCTCTTAAGTAACACCACAATCAATTTGAGAAGTGGAAAAAGAGTAATGGTACAAATACTTTTAAAACAACACAGTATCAGTTTAAATAAATTCGTTATTTCTGACTACTGCAAACTTTCTGGACACAAAGGTTATAATATGGAAAAATCAGTGTAAGGATCAATTTCCTTTAACGGGCAAGGTAATCTGTGAGACAGAAAGTTTATAAAGAAATGCATTATTGCTCATTTTTCAACACAGAATACAGCCTCATATTTGGTGAACAGGGATGTGTTTAAAATCATCTGCAAAAGCAAGTGTTCCTACTTCTTTCTCTCCAAATGCAAAATACTCTCTTTAATTTACATCTCTAAGCATTCATGTGCATCACCAGCATCGAGAAAATGCAAATCATTCCCAAAATACATTGTTTTCACAGATTACAACACATACAGTGACAGACCTACCTAACATACTACAGAACTGCAAAATGTTTCTACTAGTACCTCTCATTGGCAATGCATCTCACAAGTATGAAACCTTTTATGTCTGCTGGGAAGGACAAGTATTGGAAGAAAGCATCCCAGGAGAAGAGGCTGGCATAGCTGATGGAACAGGTACTAGCCCTGGCCCTCAAAGCCTAACAGTTTATGACTGTAAGAGAGGTATTTGTCAAGTGTTGAAAACATTCACCTCAACACTGTAATAACCAATTGATATCCTAAGCTCCTCTTACCCACTGTCTCTGAAAACAGTACCTAACAGTTGCTTGCTGCACACAATCCCTGAAAGAAGTCATTCTTTCACAAGGGGTCTCTTATCTTTGAGGTACTTGTCTCAGATCTTCATTTTAAACAACAACTGCCTGTGCTAACTAAGCCCAGACTCTCAGCTTGCTCCTCCCATGACAACCTTATCATTGCCTCTATAACAAACTGAAAGTTACCTGTACTGAACTCACAAGCACTTCTCCCATTGCCAGGGACACTCTGACTGAGCAGCTTGAGCCTTTGGAAACTTTTCATTTCCATCCCCACCCATTACACTGAACCCAAGACCCTTGAGTGGATCTCTTGACTCTTCAGTTAAAGGAGTAATTCCAAGATCAGCAGACTCACAAACAACTACATGCTAGATTTTATAGGAGAAAAAATTCCCACCTACATTGATATTTGATTGTTTATATTTGCTTCATGTCAAGTTCGGCAACAAAACAGCAAACAGAATATTTTACCTACAGTCTTGTCAAAAATACTACACTATCAATGTATCAACATATCTTCTGTGCTAACACAATATATCATGAATAAGAATTATGCTCTACACTGTTTTTTCACTACTGACAAATCAAACATTTTTTAAGCATTAAATATTTAATCTAAACATGTTGCATTTCTCTAGTGTCTCCTCCAATCTCCTCATGGAAAGCAATCACAATGATAATTGAGGAAACTAGTGTCATTATCTCAGAAGTTTTTTAAAAGGGAAATGAAAAATGACAACATAAAATTATCTTATCAATAAAAGTGGCCATTATTTATCTGTTACTCCTGATGTTTGAAACACAAAATATGTTTCAAATAAATGTTTAAAATGAATGCCCAGATTTGCCAGAGACAGCCTTTGTTTTACCTGTCTCAACATAAATCCAATATTATAACACTCTTTTTATGAATGAACTTTAAAATTGCAAACCTCTCCTCTACTTAGCAGACTTTGGCAATAAAACCATTTGCCAAAAAGACTAACTCAACATCAAATATCTACAGACTTTGAAAAATGTATAAACCTGGTCTCTCTGGTTTTCTTTGATTGTAGGAGATTTAGAACAATGTAAAGCTGCAAATTGGTAAGCAAGTCTCTACTTGAACAAGAATCTACTAGAACAAGTCTCTTGTTCTAGCCAGATTTAGAAATCACAGATGGCTTCAGGTAAACATAAAAAATTCCAAACCTGGTTTTAACAATCAAGAATTCCAATAGTTTAGTTAATACTAACATTTGACTATAACTGTCAATAAAATGATTAGTATGGATAGCAACAGGAGAGCTTCCAGTGAGTGGAAATAATTCATTGGAATAGGCTGGAATAAGCATTTGGTCTGCATACAAGCACAGCCATGTCCCTTCACATCCTTGCAAACTCTCACTAAATAAATAAAACAAATGTTCAGCAATAAATGCAAGGTGGAAGCAATCAAGCAGAGCAGGTACTCTTTTTCTCACAGCTTAGAAAACTTTAAATCAACACTGCACATATTTAAAAAATAACATATACACTAATTCAAATGCAGCTATTTATTTTAAGCAGGAGAGTGAAACTCTGATGGTATGGCAGAAATATCAGGGTGACCAATGGTGCTCTAAGGTTTGAGGGAGGAAAATGTGGAAAAAAACTTTGCATCACAGCCACAAATTACACTACAGACACCGTTAGGCCATGCCCAACTTCTCTTTGAAGCACAACCAAGGGATACTTTTGCATAGGACATCTACATGAATACAATCCCCACACAGGGTTTTACTGTCTTGCTTCAAAATTAGATTTTTATTTTTTAACCCCTCAAAACTTTATAAAAGCTAGTATTTTAAGCATTGTTGAGTGGATAGTTTCTGGAGAAATACAGAACTATTAGCTGTTGCTCTCTACACATACATCAAGTGGCTGAGCCTCTGGTCTGCAGTAGACTCCCTGCAGCTACTTCCTTAGAGACAAGGGAAATGAAAACAAAAATAGCACCCTAAAGTACATTTGCTCCATGGAGTATTGCACATACAATGACAGTCTGTAAGGTGCCAGAAATGTTCTTAATACACCAAATACTGGCACAAATATCACAGGCATCAACTGAACAAAACACATAGTCTGAAAAACATCACAGTAAAATCCCTTAACATGCATTGAACAGTTTGGCTTCCAAGTGAGCTGCTACATGGAGTATCACAGCAAACAGGATTTAGCAATAGCTCCAATTTTCCCAACATTCATCCTACTTCCAGCTCCTAGTTTCTATTACTGATGTTCTGTTTCTGACCCCTGTCTAGTCTTGTGCCTAGGAAGTAACAGAGGTGGGAAGCTAATAAGGGAATATAGTTCTCACCTGTCAATTACACAGCATACAAAATTCCCGATGGAAAGGTTAAAATCAGCATTCACACTCTAATGTGCAAACATCCAATTTACAGCAGTTGTGAAGCCTTCCCACTTGGCATTTGTGAACTTCTAAATTTGTCCATGTGATTTCTTTTTCCTTTGCTTTCTTTAGCAGGGTTTTAAATGAGACCATACTGAAAAGAAATAGACTATTAGCCTGTTGATTTCCAAAATGAGAAGTTCTTTCAACTATGAAGGCAAACTAATATTTTCTTCAAGTAGAGGCAGGTCATAATATGTTGCAAAATGTATCCTTGTTTTAATTTTCTTTTTAAATGTCCTACAATTTGAAAACCACGTAGTTCTTTAAAAATGTCACTTTATCTCTTACCCCACAGAGAGTACTCCCAGTAAAGAAGAGCCTTTTTTAGATTAAATCACCCCAAAATCTACAGCTGATAACAGGGATTTTCATACTTATATGATTTAGAAGAAATGCAATAACCACCTCAAAAATGAACAAATATCTATAGTTTGGTAAAGAAAATTAATAATTAAGTTCACCTCCCCATGTCTAAATATGCAATTCCAGAAAACTACTTTTATCTGCCAGATTTACCTCTTGGTTCCCAGAATTCAGAACTGCTTTTAGATTAGTTGTGACTACTCTAGCACAGAGTTGTGTTCCAGTCTCGTTTTGTTTGAGACAAGCATTATTCAGAAGTCTCGTTCCAAATTCAGGTGGTTCTGTTCCATGTACTGCACGCCAACACTTCAGAATTCAAGTATTTTGCTTTTATGGGCCCAACCTAATAAACAAGGCAGCAAGTACCTCCTTTACCTATTATACATATTGTTGACTTCAAGAAAGAACAAACTCTGCTAGGGAAGCTTAGGGTCTTAGGGTTTAGGATACAGGAAGGTAACAGAATTTTTTCTCAGACCTCAAAACATCTCTTTAAAAGCCTGCTCTCCTGCAAACACAGAATTCCTGTCCTATAAAGCATACTTTATGGAAGGCAAAGGAAGGAGAAAGCACCAGAAGATTGATTCTCTTAATATTAAAATGATTTTAAGGTATTTCATGGGTTCCATGGACAGTAACACCAGAGATAAATAATGCTGCCTTTTTTTCTCTGCTACTGTCACATTTTTCAAGTGAGTGCATGTCAACCAGAAAACATACATAAAACAGATGGCACATTACAGAAATTTTGTAGCACCTTCTCCAGATCTATCAAAGAAGACAGCAAATTAATTTTAAGAGCAGCACTTCCACCATTTGCATATCTGCACACAAATCTCTGACGTATCTGTAGAATAAAAAGAACTACGAGTCTCCATGCAAACTGCAAATGCTTGTAATTGCTAAGAAAATAGGTTTTCTGTGAGTAGCAGAAATAAGGCAGGCTGATTTCCTAAGAAGTTGTGATCTAAATGCCATTTGCTATCACCATATAAATCCAGAATGGTATCCTGACAAAGAAGTACTATTATAAATAAGGAGCTAAGGTATTGGAGCAACAGAAGGGAAAGGTTCAGTTGACGTACTGAAAAACAGGATTATCATAAACCAGAAATACAAGTTAGACATGTGAATCTGTGGTTTTTCTTTTTCTAGAAAACAGAGAAACAGTAATGTCACTTGTAAACCAGATGTAAAGGAAGGCTGTTGTAATGATAAAGAAAAGAAAGATCGCAGGGGAAGCGAAAAGAACTTTCTTGATTAGCTTAGCAAAAAAAAGCATTAGATGGTAGCTGCTGGTGCATTTATGTAAATACAATGGCAAAACAAATTTCAGAGGGAGAAAAGAATACTATTGCAGAAGAAATATAACTCTGAGGAAATCATAAGAAATAGAGCATAAATTTTCGAAGAGTTAGAGAGGTGAGCCCTCACAAATAATGCTTCTATAAGAACAGTGAGGGCAAGGAAAGCACACAGACACACTCTCAACAGATTTAAGGATAGATGAAATGACGCAGAAATTGTTCTTGAAGACCTGAAGCATTCTGCACCACAGTAGCTAATGTTGTAAAATCTATGTTAGAGTTTCTCTGAAGGCTATGAACTTCTAACCCCCCCAGGGTTTCTCCCATTTTCTAATAGCAATTAAATGAGGCATTTTTTTCTGTGTATCCATTAGTCTAGTGGGTTATGCCTCTCTCAAATGATTTATCATTTAAATTTTACAATATTTGTGTGGCCTTAGGCTACAAATTCTGCACTGGGTTTTAATCTAATATTTAACGAGCTTGAGTTTCAACTCCATCCCACTGTTAGTGTGATCACTGCAGTGATCAGGTGAACTTTAGAAGAAAAACATCAAACCATTGAAGACATTCAACTCTTTGGAGACGCAGCATTAGCAATACTTCTAATGGTTTGTAACCAATTAAAAAAATTAAGCCCCTCGAAGCTACAAATACTAAGCACTAGATGGATTTTTTTTTCTTTGGGCTCTTGTTATTGGAGATAAATTGTGTTTTGTGGGGGGGCTTTTTTTCCCCCAACATGTATTTCCAGTAAGAAGTTTGTGTTTGTTCCTCCTTTCACTATAAAACCATAAAAAATTCCAGGATGGGAAGGAAAGGTATAGAAGACAAGAGAGGGCAAGAGAAGAGTTAAAACAACAATTAAAAGCTAAGTACCTTTGAAAAGTAACATCTCATTTTAGACTTCTCTGAAATGTTTAATTCTATCACAGGTTAGAACAGCTGTAGTTAGAGCAGATGTTGAGAATCTTTTCTCTAAAGGGCAGTCTTTACAAGGAGATCTTGATTGTCAGCTTTTCTGATTTCTTTAGAGGATGTCTGAGTTTTTTCAATAACTCAAAGAAGATAAAATTCTTATCTCTAAACTTAGTTTTCTTATATGTTATTTAGTTCAGGAGAATAACGTGTTTAGTTTCTTAGTTAACAACACTTGAAACAATTTACAGCATCCTATACAGGCCCATTTTAACATCTTAAATGGATCCCTGGTTGCAGAGTACACTGATCAAGTATACGATCAGCCTCAGCAGATGACTTTTTAAACATGACAAAACATGTCGATGCAAGATGTTAACATATTTCACATATTATCTGCCAGCTTGATTAAGAACCACAAGAATCTCATGAAAAACTATACTCCATTTTCCTAATGATAAAGTCTATCCATAAACACTGCACTTACGTGAACCACACCAGTGACCACTCCAGTATTTGGGACCTGTGACCACAGGCTTGAATCATTCAATAATGACAGAATTTCAGAAAATTCACCTTGTGGCTTGGAAGAACACCCCTCTTTGCACTGCTGCATTGCTGCACAACTAAACTACCTGCTGATAGGTAGATAATGCTCCAGGACCAACCCACAGGGCCTCCATGTCCTGTCTTCCTTCTGCTCATGTCGCAAACAGCCCCAGACACCAGAAACCAGGTAACACTTCATCCTTAAGGACACAGAGGTATTTTCTGCACTGCTCAACACAGCCTGTCAAATGCTGTTAAAAGAAGCCACCTCAAAAACACACATAGTAAAAAAGGGCAGGAAAAAATAGAAGTAGTATATTTTGTACTTCTTGAGACACATATTGTGTGATGTCCAGGACACGCCCCAGCTGGCTGTGTGCATTCACAGCCCAGGAAGCCAATTGTATCCTGGGCTGCATCAAAGCAGCGTGGCCAGCAGGGCCAGGGAGGGGAATTTGCCCCTCTGCTCCACTCTGGTGGGACCTCACCTGCACTGCTGCATCCAGCTCGGGGTCCCAGCACAGGAAGGACATGGACCTGTTGGAATGAGTCCAGGGGAAGGCCACCAACTTGGGTAGAGGGATGGAGCACCTAACCTGTGAAGACAGGCTAAGACAGCTGGAGTGCTCAGCCTGGGCAACAGAAGGCTCTGAGAAGGAAACCTTATAGCACCTTCTAGTACCTAAAGAGGGCTACAAGAGAGCAGGAGAGGAAATTTTTACAAGGGCATGTAGTGATAGGCCAAGGAGTGATGGCTTTAAACTGAGAGTAGATTTAGACTGGATATTAAGAAAAACTTTTTACTATGAGGGGTGGTGAGGCATTGGAACAGGTTGCCCAGGAAGTTGTGGATGCTCCATCCCTGGAAGTGTTCAATGCCAGGTTGGATAGGGCTCTGAGCAGCCTGGTCTGGTGGAAGGTGTCCATGGCAGGGAGGTTGGAATGAGACGATCTTTAAGGTCCCTTCTGAATGAAACCACTCTGATTCCATCATTCCCCTAGTCATTGTATCTACGGCTTGAGCAGATGCTTTCCCTGAATCCAGATGTACAACTATGCACTACAGGACTTCCAAGGAAGATTACAGGAAGGCACATGGGAAGCACATAGGCAAGGTATGGAGCTGGAGGAGATCCAGGATCAGATCAAAAGCCAGTTGTCTTACTGAGGATTTTGGGTTCATCTTCTGAGTTCAAGTAAAAGGAACTAAAGGTAATCAACAGTACTGGACCAGGGAGTGACACAAGCCAAGATCCACAGAAATTAGGAGTAAACAGAACTCCACATGTAAGAGTGAGCTAGAAAACTGCAGAAATCCCAGTGACGGTCAAGTGCAACTCCAGACTGAATGGTGTTAAATCACATAAAACTATGACCTCAAAGCCTGAAGGTGTAATCATAGCAAAATAATGCCAGTTAGCACATAAACTAGAACATAAATGTGTATTGTAGACAGACAACTCCACTACAGGCAAGGGCCTGAAAAAAAAGACATTATCTATTATTTTTTAGACAAAATTAGCACCTGGGCCTAGTCTGGCATATTTGTCCCCTTCAGTTTGCTTGCTGAAGGAATCACCTGGGACAGAAGAGTCTCCTATAAGCAATTACACAATAACCATTTATTTAGCACAACTCTCTATGCAAAGCTCTGAACTGAAGCCCTACAAACACCATGCTGAGGCATAAAAGGCATAATTTTGTACTGTTAGCAGAGACGATGAAAAGATGTTGACATTAAAATTCAGTTGCAGGTATTGACTTATTGGATATAAGGATGCCCATTCATACAAAGGGATCTTTAAACTATTAGCTTTCACAAGAAGAAGATAAAATATTTAAGCACATCAGTATAATTCAATAAGGTAAAACGAGAATATGAGTAAAAAAATAATTGTATAAAACTACTAATATATTTAGTATAAATAAATACTGTTTAGATGACAATGTAACTGTTTTACTCTTTTTCCCTAAATCTCATAATGAAGCAAATTATATCCATATGTTTAGAATTTTCAATTCATTAAATGTGAATTCTTGATAATTTATGGGAAAATTCTTCATGAAAGTGGAAAAAACCAGTATTAGAAAAAGTGCTTGCAATAATCCTTAAAAATAGGACAGTTCCTCTTTGTCCAAGACATAAGTACTTCTTAAGATATCTTTTTTGTACTAGTACTCTTAAGCCTCCTTAAAACTACTGGCAGTACAAAACAGACAGTTTCAAAATAGAAACATTTTAAGGAGTGATTTTCAACTCTATCTAGAAAAAAAAACCAAAAAAAACCCAAAAAAAACCAAAAAACAACGCAACGAACACCCAGTAGCAGAAGTGGTCAAGAAAAACAAAGTGTATTACAATAAAGCCTACTGCTTGTTTAAAAAATATCTACCTCCATATTGTTTTCTTTTTACAATCAACTCTCCATTATCAGAAGTAAAATAATACTTCAGGCAGTGGAGGGAAACAGCCCTGCAGACAGTTATTACTGAGCATGCACAACGTATCAACCAGCAGAGCCCATTCTCTTCACTGGGTTCAACTCAACACTGTTTCTGGTAGTCTTACCTGCCCAGATGCAGCATTTGATTGGCAAAGGAGCTTGAATTGAAGAGCCTGGCTAAATCTCGACCATAAGGCAGAGACACCACATTAGCAGCACCAGTACAAGCTTGGATACAGCAGGACTAGCACTGAGGCACATATATGAAATCCTGAGCAACATTCACTGACTCTATACCCTCTAATGCCACTGTATAAGCTTAGGTCAGGAAACGCCTCAGCTAACTTCACATGGTGCCAACTCAGCCATGACAGGGTTTATTAGCTCAGATTTGCAGTGGTGTAAAGGCATCTACAGAACCTTCAAGCTCCTGGAAGAAATAGAGTCACATTCACACAAAGCTGAAATAGTCATGCTGTTTCAGATTTTTGCTGGCTTCCCAGGGCTCTGCAATTATCACCAGCACTGGGAAACTGTTTCTACAAAATGAACTGGAAATGTACCATAGGTCTTTCCAGAACACTGAGCTGGAAAAAACTGCTGATATCAAATCCCACACAGGAAAATGCAGATTCTAAAAATCAGCATTTTCAATATTGTTTATGTTTCGTTCACTAATGGTAGCAAGTGGTGAAGATCTCAGTGGGGCAAGTTCCACTCAGGTGTCATGGGAGGAGAAGATATCTAACCGGAAAGCCTGTAGTTCATGAAACAACTCTAAAAGAAACAGAGATTTATCCCTTACCCCCCAATCTAAAAATCCTTCCTTTTCTTTGAGTTAAACTTTTTTTACAATGTTTTATTTTAACATTATGCTTATAAACTGTGCCTATTTTAACAGCTCTAGAGCTGACCACTTTTCATGCAACTGGCTCAAAGAACTGACATCATCAATCCTTCATCTCAGGTTCATTTTGTTTCCACATGTCTGTTCCTGATGCTTATGAATAAACTTTGAAAATAGGAACCAAAGCCTCTTGTCATTTCTTCCAGCTGGGAGGATCCTGAAAAAGTCGCAAATGGTTGGAACTGAGCCAATTATCTCAGTGAGCTGTGAAAAACCTGAAAATCAGTTTAAATGCTAAGTGTTTTCATCACTCACTCATTTGACTAATTATTAAAATTACAATCTTAAATGATTCCAGAGTACTACAAGTCATGCTTCATATACCACTTGACACATATGCTCCACCAAACCTGAAATACAGAAAATAAAAACAGGGAGACTAAAAATAACCTAAGAAATTATACCAGGAGTAAGTTGTACATTTATGTATCTTTGTTTATGCTCCCTTACAGAGTTGCAACATTCAAGAGAACCAAGTCTTGATTGCTGGTCCTTGATTTCAGGGTGAACTTTCCTGTTCATTCCCTTTCTGGAATCTTGCTATGCTTTTACAATCAGATATTTTAAACAACAATTCTATGTGGCAAGTCATGGATGGCATATCAAATATTTTTTTAGTTTAGAATGTGCTTACTTTAATAGCAGGTGTAAGGCAGCAATAGAAGTGCCTTCCAGCCCTATGCAACCCCCATCTGACATGAGCCCAGAGAACTGCAGCCCAACGTTTTCTCCTGTGAATGCTCCTCCAAGCGTTTAAGCACATTTGCTCCTATCATTCTGTTTGTAGTGGACTCTCTTTTGAGCTTCTGTATTTTAGCCATGCTCAAAATTTTATTCCTTATTAGTTGCAATGAAATTAGAATTACTGATGCATTAGGTAGCCTAGATTATTTCTCCTGTTTGTCTTTGCTACCTAAACATAACTTTTGGCATTATCTTGCTGCTGATTTACTTTACTTCGTTTTTCAGGGACTAACAGGCACTTCTATTCTTAAAAAACCTTTGCAACACACAATATTGTCATTTTCTTGCTGTTCATGCTTGTTTGATGTGAATAAATACATCATCTTTTTTTTCTCCTCAACAGGGAAAAACTTATATATTCTGGAAATAATCTTGTCACACTGATATTTGACTCTTTCTTCTTAACTTTTAGTTCCCTCTCTTTGCTCATTCCAAATCTTTAACTATATTTAACTCTAAGCCTACAGCAAGCAACAAAATGGGAGAAGTCTTTAAAGCCTATACAGCCTGTCATGTCTCATATGTTTGCTTATCCAGGCAATGAATCAAATCAATCAATCAGCTGTCAGGACCACACCAAGCCATGCTGGCATTTGTAGGAGAATGACACCCCATATGAACACACTCCATGTAAATTTCTTGCAGCTCAAAAGAAACCCAGCAGTTGCCACATTTGTAACATGGCAACGTGGAGCACCCTGCCAAGGGTTCTCCCTCACTAGTTTCTGCCCTACGCACCCAGCCAAGGCAGCAGTCCTGCAAATAAGATGAGCAGAGCAGCAGAACAATCCTGAGAGGTTCCTGTTGACAGAGCCACAGGAATGTTTTCCCAGGCAAACACAGACCCCCTCCTGCCTGACTCCCTGAGTTTGGTGGCTTTGCCTGCTGGCATAGTGCAGCACTTGGCATTACAGGCTTGGATCCAGTCTCAGGCTGTGTATGTGTGGCTGTCTCAGTTAGGAAGGCTAAAGAGGTTATGATCCATTGTCTGGGCTCATTTCTTGCCACAGTTACAGCCCCATTACAGAATAATGTTCTTGTGGCTGTTCTGAAACTCCAAGTCATTAATGTACACTGGTTTTCCTTATTTGCTCCAAGTTCTTCTTGCTTGATCAACAATGAGGGGAAGGATGACTAGAATGATAGGATTATCATTACTTTTTACCGCATCATCAGTAATCCTCATGTTCATAAATGGCCAACAAAAATAGATACAAATGGCATATGCTATTGAGAAGTTTGGTGTCATTTTCTATCATTATATAATTACTTTTGCCCTTACTGAAACCCTTGAGCTGTTATGTTTTAAACCAGCCATTTGAAGATTATAAAAACAGAAATGGACATCAGGGTAATTTAACTGGGAAAGAAGAAAATACTTCTCTACCGAATGTTTTTTCTTTTTTTTTTTAGTGTATTCTGAGATCTGCAACATTATTAAATTCCCCCCTTAAATGGGCTGTTGAATGAATGGGAGACCCAATGGATTGCACAATTTCTTAGTTTATTCTGCAATTCTTCTTAAAATCAGTATCTAAAAAATAATAAAAAAGATCTTAAAATTTATAGGTATGCATACATCCATGTTTGCCATGCAGTTTTCATGAATTCCACGAATGACTTCTGTGTATTCACACAAGTATAATAAAAAATCATAACAGAGATTGAAAACATTCCCAAGTAGCTGAGAAAAAAATCTAAATGTCTTAGTAACACTATCAACATAATCATTATTAAACAACCAAAGCTCACATTTGCAACTTCACCAGTTCATTGAGAAAGGCCATTTTGCTCCTCCAAAGAACTGTTCCATCAATATGGAGCAGGTAAGCAACTAAACTTTTGAAAGTGTCAACATTTATAATTTTCAAGAGTGAATAAGGCTTTCAGCATTTCTGACAGAAAAAATAAATCTGACAGCCAAACACACATACTAAACATGTTTTTAAAATTCTTCAGTAATAATGCTTGCTTTTGCCTATAAAAATTACTTAAACACTGTCCATCCATTTCTCTGCCAAATTCCCTTTTCCCCTTCTCATGTTTCCTTCCTAATAGTTTTTTCAACCTGATGACCAACTTCAAGTGAATTTTACAAAATTAGAGCGGTCAAAGTTTCTAAATCATTACAGAAAAATAGAGACATGAAAGATAGCATGACAGAAAGCATGGGAAATCAATGGCTGGAGAGAGGAAAGGCAAATTAGTGCCCTTATCTATTCTAGTCCATCACAAGTGCAGCAGCAGTCATGCAACACACACATCACCTTGAATCACTGCAATGAATCACTGCAATCACTGCACTGATTCCAGATCAGTCTGGAATTACTTTCAGCTTGCTAGTGTATTTATAATTTAGTGTTTGACTAATTCCAAAGTAATACTCAGAACAATGCAAAACAATTCCAAAAACAGAAAACACTGAAAACCAAGAACTAATTCTAATGTTTGACAACCCAAAACATGTTGGTGCAATTATGAATGCAAAGCTGTTTTTCAACTACTTAACATACACATATTCAGCAGTGCAATAAAAAACTCAGTATCAAAATGAGTATCATTCAAAGGGAAGTTAAAATGTATTATGGATAATGAGAAAAGTTCTAAATTGAGACACAAGCAGTGCTATTTTAGGAAGTGAACAGATGGCTACAGAAGAGCAGACCTAAAATCAAGAACAATGTAGGGAGTCAGAGCAGGGGGACTGGAATAAGGTATAACGGGAGAACTTGCTTTTCCTATTTTATTGCACACTGTTTGACAAGTTGAAGATACTACAAATCTAGTACAGAGAAGACATGAATTACATTTTTAGGTATTTTAATGACCTGACCCTTGCTGGCTATTTTGTTCCTCTTCTCTGTACATAAAAACATTCATATGCAACCATTTAAAAAATCTCATTACTTTGCAAAACTTCACATACTACTATGATATCAGAAATATCAGGAAAACCAAAAATTGGATCTAAATGTGGCTTATTTGCTTTAAAACTTTTCTATACAAATATACGTTACAAATTTATAAAGAATTTGCTAAAGCCAAAATGGTGAATACAACCTTTTTAAAAGAATACAAAATTTTTACCCCACTATCAAATCTGTAATTATAGTCCTCTAAAATTTGTAAAAGCTATGAATACCAATTAAATGTGCAAAAACCCCTGTATATCAATAATCTCATCTTACATTTCCAAGAGAAATAGGCAGCACTTCTCCCATGCCTTAGAATACAGGATATCTCAATGGATTTAATTTAAAACCCAAGTAATTAAAATTTACTTTTCCCAAGGAAAGGCAACAATCGTTGTTGTTATTTTGTGTTAGTTATTAGTGTAACAAATAATTAACATGAGTTAAGAATAACTATTTTTCTTCATACTTGTCAAATGGAAGCATGAAGTATTTTAATTAGAATGATGAAAATTCTTACCAAAACCAGTAGGTCTTGGCTTCAGAGACAAATTGGCTGGCTTATTTCTTCAGCCTTTTACAGTTCTTCTGGATGGAAGTATGACCCTTTAACATATCAACCACTCATCCCAACTTTGTGTCATCTGCAAACCTGCTGCCAACATCCAGATTATCAATGAAAATATTAAACAGGGTTGGAGCTAGTATTGATCCCTGGGGTACATGACCATGTCACTGGCCTCCAACCAGACTTAGGGCCACCGATCACTACTCTTGGCACCCAGTCATTCAGCCAGTAAGTTCCACATACTAAGGACATTAGTTCCTGTATTTCCATTTTAACTTTGGGTGAGGATTATAGAAATCTTCACATACCTTCTAAAAGGTCTTATTTTTTTCTAAAAGGTCTTTTTTTTTTTTTTAAGGAACAGAAATAAGTAAGACAAAATGGCTGTTGCCAAAAGAGATGTAAGAAGTTTGTTCAAAATAATGTTCCTAAGTGACTAAATGGAAATCTGCTTCTGGAACACAAGTCCAAAATCACTAATCCTAATCCATGATCAGTATGTAATAAAACAAACCTGAAATCTGTAAAAAAACCCCCCAAAGCTCTGTGTGGCACAGAAAGTGGTTGTGAAGCCGACTTAACCTTCCAAAAGATGTAATCTGAAATTATTGACAATCTACAGTGTGTTACATACCCATTGAGAAGAGTTTTCCCTTATGATTCTGAAGAAGTTGAATTATTTTAAAAATTCACATGTAATGACACTAAAGCACTGCAGAAAGGGTTAAACTAGCTCCCTGCTGATAATTATAAATCAAATAAAAAAGATTAATGACCTTATATGACCACCTATACTAACATATTTTAGTCGTATTTTGAACTGGATGGACAAACCAAGACCTCCTCCAAAAGCCAGCCAGACCACTGAAGTGGTGCTAAGCCTAAACTGACCTGACTCGTCTGCCAAGGTCAGTTCTAGAACTGAACTGCCACGTTAACACTGACATCAGCTACCTAGGCTGAAGGATGGGCAAAGCAATTCAGGTGTGTCTACAAATAAAAATCTAAATATATCCAGCATGAATATTCAGTATTAGAGTGACACTAATCATATATCTGTTTCATAGTTCTAAAGTAACAAAGTGCTGTATTTTTCCCATCCAGCTATTTTCCTAGGCAACAAGGCATTTCTCTGTGTCGTAGACACAAACAATATGTTTATTTCAGCCTTGTGATTTCAGTGGCACATCCATGCTTGGAAAGAACCACCTCTACTTATTATCCTATGCATTTTTGAAGGTTTAAGGGTTTCACAACTACCTGCCTGTTTTCTTTGTTTTGCTTTTAAGTACAGAACTGCAAAGAAAAAAACCAAACAGGTTTACTTCCTCAGCAGAGTTTCAAAATTACCATGGTCTTGACACTTCTTGATGCTTATGGGTAGCTGAAAAGCCAGTACTATACAGGACAAGTAATTAAAAAGCTCTTATAGCAGGCATTGGCAGGCATTTCTGTGGGAGACAGCTGTGCACGGCATCCCAGCTGATGCCCCTAAGCAGCAGGCAGCGGCTGCCAGAGGAAGCTTTCACTAGAGACACACCATTCTGAGACCAAACCCAACAAAACTCTGCCATTAAGCAGAGCTAAAAGAAAATGCTAAGTCGAGGAGACAGCTTCTGGCTTTTCCCTTTTATTTTTGGAGGGCTCCTCGGCCTCTAGGGCCAAAGGCAAGGTGATTGCAGCATGCTGTGAAGCGAGACACCCTGGGAAGCATGAAATCATCAAAACACTCATTTAGACAGAAGGAGAAAAGATGAGTGAGTACAAATTCCAAGCTGAAAAAAACTCCCCTTTGTATAGCATCTTGATTACTGTAACATCTAGTCACTTTCCAAAAATCAATTCAGTAGCATGCTTTAGATTCTTCCCATTTTAATCCATGTTTTTTCCCCCCCAAACATTACGTAGTTTTAAGGATTTCTTAAGATTACTTTTTTCATCATATTAACCCTACATTACAAAAAAAAGAAAAATACTTTCCAACAGCAACAGAGAATCCAGATATTAATCTCTGCAGCTCTCATCTGAGATTCTGCTTCATAGGCTTGGATAAGCATCTGAGAAAAACCTGTGTATGCAAATAGATTTCATCCTTGTTGTATACACTCCACTGTGGCAAAGGAACAGTTATCAACCATACACATCATCTCTAAACTTCGGGTGAGAAGCTAGGTATGCTGAGCTCATTCTGCCTGCATCTTCAAGTTGTTGAAGAGCCTTTTTTTTTTTTGAAGACTTGTACAGACTGAAAAGAATGACTCTCACAGACTTTACTGCATTATTAAAATGCTTTAAAGCAAACTTTCTTAAGGGCTTATGTCTAACTTTTTCCAGGCATTATTAATGCAATATTATTATTTAGCTGAAAGGCAATGAATTCCACAAAAGGCACACAGGTTGCCACAACTCAGCAGTTTGCATAACAGTGTGCTGTGCTAAACAACATTAGCATGAGATAAAAAAAAGAAATCACTAATAAGAAATTTGAATGCTTCCAACCTTGAATGCTTAATGAGTTCTGAAGGTAGAATTCAACCAATAGCACCTCTGTTCCAGATGCAAGCTCCCAAAAGTTTTTGACGCTGACAGCTTTTAGATCATCATCTTTTATTCACTGTTTTAGCCTGCTGCTGGTTTTCTCTAATCTGTTCTCTACCACAAAGAATCAGCTGCTTTCTAAAAATGTGAGGTAAAGGAAGAGGAAAAAAACCTGAAAACACTGAAACTGCTACAGCACCAAAATTGTTGCATAACAGAAAAAAAATGCCAGAGTAGTGCCTTGGATTTGATACTAATGCTTCAGAAATGCCTTTAATAAATGATTTTGCAGGGATTGAAATATTGCTTCTGTACTGTTTGAAGAGCAGTAGTAGTCACAGGAAGACTTTAAATTCACCAGAGCTTGCAGAAGGGCAAGTTCTCAAAAACAGTTTAGAAAATATAAGATGGGATACAGTTACTGCTTGTGTGGATCAGTGTACATGTAATGAAAGTAGCACAACCCTCCTTAAGCTACGTGCTTACAGACAGGTCTAAGGATGAGATACTGCAATAAAATAAACTGGGTGAGCCACATCACACAATCAGTGACTGGTACTCTTTGTTTTGGACTGAGTTGCCAAAGTTGCAGAGTTTTGTTTAAATCTGTATAATGTTAGAAATAATGCATATACCTGGCAGACAGGCTTGAAGCCTTTTGCATCTGTTCATAGCTGTATCTGAGTAGCAGCAAGGATGAGCTACCGCTGAAGGGCCAACAGAGGCTTCTTCATCCTCTTACCAACAAATATCTAATCCACTGCAAAACTAAAATCTCAGACTGCATTAGAACTGGCTAGCTGCACGAAGGTTTTCACTTGGTAAGCTATCACCAGGTCTTTTTTCTGTACTTCCCCTTCAGAAGAGATCACCCTCCTGCCCATGTCAAGGGAAGCAGAGTATTGGGAGCTCCGTGGAAGACACTGTGCTTGAGGGTTTAGGGATCCTGAACTGGCAATGCACACTCTATTGGGCCTTGTACTTAGAAGCCCATATGCTGACATGAGCAGCAATGTAGGCAACTTGCTGGCATGCCCCAGGTAGCACTGGTGGATGACATGACAGAGATGCCATGCCAGGCTCTTAGGAGAAATGACTGCTTGTTATACAGAATAAAAGGCACTGTGATAGGGAAGAGGAATCTATCCACAGACAGCATCTGCACAGCATGCTGCAGGAAAACCCACCTGGGGTCCATCTGAGGCTGCACGATCAAGATGTTCCAAATCTCTGAAGGGACACAAGATTTAATTGCTGTGTTTCCCTTTTTAGTCTTCCTTATTAATGTGGCTATTGTATCATGCTGTTCATTGGCCAGTCTTTCTTAGTGAGATCCAAAGAGAACTCTACAACATCTCCCTCCCTCCCATAGTGCAAAATTAATACAAAAAGTGAACAGAAAGAAAAACAGCTGAGCTATATGGCCCCCATGTCATCTGGTTCATTTTCATTACCTTTTTTTCCCACACTGCATTTACTTTACAATTGCTGGGCTATCAAATTTATACACAGCTATGAATGCAACTTTAGATATGCTATATAAATACAATCCTTATATTAGCTATACAGTTTATATGTGTTATATATACAGTTATACGTGTTTATACAGTTTAATAGATCATTGGCTGGATCTTCCTGCCAATGGAAAAATTATTAAAAATTTGAAAATTTGAAAATATTATGGAAATAATTGAAATTGAAAATATTATGGAAAAAAATAAAATTTTTTGAAGTTGGAAACAGCACTTAGAATGATCACTCTAAAATAATAAGGTATTGAGTTAAATGTTCTTTAAAACAATGAAGAAAAATTACAATAAAATTATCTGCTGCTAAAAGAGAGTCTTACAATGATAAGCAACTGCTGATTAAATCCAGGTCTAAAGTCATCACCCAACAATTCAGAAAGTATAAATTCTGCCAAGACATCTAGACTATGAACAACAAAAGGGTAAATCCAAGACAGTACAGTAATGTTGCAGCAGCCTTCTTGTTAGAGGGTAGAAATAAGCCAAGGCACGGACTTCTTGTTTAACACAGCATGAAAAGGGTCCTGGCTTATTCCTCTTTACAGCTCAGCCATCCTGACTCCAACCATTCACTCACTCTGGCTGCAGTAAACTCCTACTGCAGGTTTTCCTTGCAGCCTCTGACTGCTGGTTATTTCCTGCTAAACTATGACTGCAGGTATCAGTTTGCAGGCTCTGAATGCAGGCTTTTCCCAGCTAGACTGTGACTGCAGGTTCCAATGACAGGCTCTGACTGCAGACCCAGAATGACCTCACAGCAGGGATTCTCTTACCAGGATCCTTCTTCATGATCCTCCCCTCACCAGCTAACCCACTGCCTTTTATCACACTTATCTTTATTGGCTACAGCTGTGACTCATCAGGGGTGAGGCTGCACTGGGTAATTAACACAGCTGTTACTTAGCAGGGGCAAGGTCACCTGTGCGCCCTTTACACTGTAAGATTTCAGGCAAAATTCCAAAAGACACTGTTCTCTTCTTGTAAAGTCACATGTTGCAAACAACTACTTTTGATATCAAATGTAAATAAAATTTTGAGAATAATCTGAAAAATATGTTAAACCCTGAAATCAAAGTGTTTATTCAATCCTATGAAACTAATTTGAGACAATTGGTTATTACAAACAAATTCAATTTTCTTAATAATGCTCATCAGAAGATCCAAAACACCTACCACTATGGCAAAAAAATCTAAAATAGTCATAGAAGGGAGACATTAGCACCTTTGTTTAATTAATACAAAAAAGGTGGAACACACCACAAAAGACAAAAAAAATTCAGAAGAACTACAATTGTAAAAGTAAAGGACACCTCAGATTAAGACAGGTTTCAGGATATACAGTCTTTTCAAAAATTAAGCTGTTAATGCTAGCAAAGTGCATTCAAACCTGACAGACAGAAGTGGTATCTGCAACCATAACTATGATTACAACCCATGTCATGAAAAACACTGAAACACAATTTCACATAAAATAAGGAATAGATACATATCTTATAAACTGCTAATGGGGTAAAAAAAATAAAAATAAGACAGTAAGCAGGTTTCTAAAAAAACCCACCAATAAGAAGAGATAGAGGAGAGGCAGGAAAAAGTAGTACAAAAAGTGGGTAAATCAAACACCAGAGGCTGTTTTTCCAGAGAAAACTCTCCCTTCTAAAGCTCCTCATCTTAAAATAACAGCAGAGCTGTTTTCCTCACTTGTATATGAATGACAACATTTATAATCTTAATTTACATGAATTATCTTACCAAAGCCAATGGTAACTGCTCTCTTCTCTCTGTAAGACAACTCACAAAACCTGGTATGATATATTTATGATTACTCAGAAAGGGACTAAGCATTCACAGAGGCACACATTCACCAGTGCTCTAGAAATTAACATGTTGCACCTCTGTAGTGTCCTTCTCTTCTAATTTTACAGTCTTTATTTCTTAGAACTTGGCAGGAAAAAAGGGGTAGATGTCTCTAGTCTCTCATTTGGTTACAATCAGTGGACACATCCACAGTCACACCAGTGCATGACCACTGGGGCTGCTCCCACCCATGCAGCAGATACTGTCCTCAACCAAAACTCCTGAATGACAGAAAAACTTTAGAGCATTCAGGCAGAGCCTGAAATAATAGTAACACAACATTTTTCTTCAAGCATGACTAAAATAACACGATTGGTTCTGAAGAAGAACTTAACTTGATTTAAGGTGAAATGTAAATGTAAAACAGAATAATGGATAAATCATAAGGAAAAATGAATTCTGACTGCATTGATAGTCATCTGGTGAAACTTGAACGTAGTAGAAAGTAAGTTACTGGTATGCAGCAATGCTAGCCAAAAACTACAATAAATACTGCAGGTAAAGTCAATCCTGCCCATTTGTTTTGAAAAGGAAGTATTTCAAGTATTCCATTCCTTCCTTCCTTGTCCCCCACCTACCTACTGTCAACTGCTTCTTCTTCTGGTACTTTTTTGCCCAAGAGAGATCATAAAGAGGGCAAAGAATGAATACATTTGGACCCACGCCCCAAACAAGCAGTCAAAATCCTGACTGTGACACTAAAGCTGCTGCTGCAGAGTGCCTGCCAGGCCACAGCTTGTGCCCCCAGGTGAGACAGGATGGTTTGCATTAGCTACAGCACAACAGCCCAGCAGGCATCCTGCCACACACAAGGCTAGTGATACAGCCCCATAGCACTTAATTATTCACACCTGCCACTCTTCATCCTCCTTTGTTTGTTTGCCAATTACAAATACTTACATTTTCTTAGAGCTTGAGCCCTTTGGGCTTTATAAGTTCATTTTTTTTCGCCATAATACTAACAAGAAATATTCCAACTTTATAGATCCCCCTGTACACAACTCCAGACTTAGGCAGTTAGAGAAAAATATTCCAGTATTTCAACAGTTTATTGCACTGAGTATAATACCCAAAGTCCAACATTCAGGATAGCAACACAGCCAGAGAAAACCCCCTAAATTAATCCAATATTTAATGAACTTATAATGCTAATTTAATTTAAAATGATACAGTATCTGTCTTACTGTTTTTAATCTTTCCTATTAAGCCTTAATAATTAACCAATCAGGAAAGAAATTTATCAGACCCAAATATTGGCGTACATTGCATCATGTCCAAAATCAAATGGAATCAGTGTCTCTACAAAACATAGAATGCAAAGATACGCGTAATTGATAATTGTATATGATAATTGTTTTAGCTGCACTGTAGTTTCCAGCATTTCATAATGAAAATGTTTGTATTTATAGCCTTCAGTCTTTATATTCATATGTTTATAGCAAAGTCTACCTTAATTATGTCTTTGAAAAGAGGACAATAAGAAACTTCAATTAACGACAATCTTTTGACTAGTGATACTCATCTTCTAAAAACATAAGACTAGCAGATAAGCAATTAAGAGATAAGCTTTTTAAGAGTAACTTATTAAAGTTATTAAAGATAGCAAAGGTTAAAAACAAGCGGACTACAAATCAAACTAAGAAAAAGATGGTTACTGCTCAAAGAAAATGAAATATTTATTCCAGCTTCATTGTTGATACAGTTTAGGAAGCACATGGTTCTAATACACCAATTTGAAACACTGTTTGCAATACAAATTTGTTTCCAATTTCAGTATTTGCAATATACCTTTATTATTAAAAATGGATGCTGTTCCTAGTGGAGAAAATAAATAATCATTTAAAAATGACACTTTCATACAAGACTCTTAAAAATTTTAACAGGTAGACAAAGATCACGTAAGAATGAAAGTTCAATGCAGAAATACATCACAAACCCCCCCCCCCCAAATCAAACAACCCTCCGCCAACATAAAGCTTTTTCAGTTCCTGTTTTAAGATACTCCATAACTGGTAACTGCAGGTACATCCTAAACTTTAAACAAAATATATGCATTATTGAGAAAGGAAATCCAAGAGCAACAGACGTTCAAAACTTCATTTCAATGGTAGCAGTAAACAATTGTTACTGCAAGTCCTATACTCACAAGCTCATATACATCACTGTGAATTCCAGCAATCCAGTCTTCTGGTCAGGGAAACAGTGCAATAAACAAACTTGATTTTTATTAACACAAGCTTTCCAATCTTTGACATAAATTATCTTTTTGATTTACACTAAAGAACTAACTTGAAAAACACAAGGAGCCTTTGCAGTATTTTGAAAAAAACTTCTGCAAAAGCAAGACAAATAAATGTATTACTGCATACATCTCTGTCTCTCTTACCACAAAAACTACTTCATTATACATGGCAATGATTTTCCAAAAAATAACAGGAAGGGAAAATTATTTCAGATACACGACTAGAAGTCATTGCAGAAGAGAGAATACAGTTATGAGAGCTATATTGGGAAAGTAAAAATCAGAACTTCTTGCTGACCTTAAAATACAAAATGTTCCTACAGTTTAACAGAATTGATGAAGTTCACATCTTCCAGTTACTCATCTCGTTCATCCCCTTAATCTTTGATTGCCACAGATTTTTTTGTGTACATGGTAGTAACCACAATGTGCTAGCATTTTCCAGACATTCAAGAAAGCATGGCACATGCCCCAAGAATTAAGGATAAGGATTAAATTAGGATTAAGGATAAGACCCTGAAGACAGGCAGGCGAATAGACAGAAGTCAGGAAAAACAAAATTAACATGTCAAGCTAAACACCTACATTTACTACTGGTATCACAACAGAATTGACCTGTAAGCTGTGAAGGTGACAAGCAGAAAGGGTGACATCTGAAGGGGTGACTCTTCTAGATTGTGCCATGCACTGATGCTGCAGAGCAGAAAGCAAAACTGAGTCTGAAAAAAGCTGACAAATAAGCAAGTAGGGAGCTTGACAAGAGAAGCATAAGCAGAAAGTGATAGTTATATACTGTCTTTCATGTTCTAGTTTACCTTTTGTCACTTCTTAGCTTCTAAGCAATTCCTTTAATAAAACCCTAGTAGCATAATAAACCTAAATCATTTTGGTTCTGTCAACATTCTCAAAACAGTAGTGCCTTATACCTCAACCACACAAAAATGGCTATTTCAACAGAAAGGCCATTCTGTTTCCTTCATTGAGGATATCCATCAGAGAATGTGCTGGACTTAAAATGCAGTCCTTGCTGCGAGACTGCAAATCCAAATTAAATTTGTACCTTATTTTTCTGAACTGGTTTTTTCAGATTTAATAGGTTGAGTGTTGTACAAACATTGTTATATAATTCTACACAGTGAATGATGCAAGACATCGGGTTTTCACAAAGCAAAACAACATTCCAAGATCCTCAGAAGACTAGCAGAAGGGAACTGCATGAATACCAGGTTTATGCCACAAGTATAGAATCCCTGTTTCTGTCCTTAATTTTTCCTCCTTAGTTGCCAATGAATCATGACTAAAGTCTGCTAACACTTTTTTTTGTAAGATTTTTTTTTGTTTAATAAATATTTAGGAGCAAGATCAAGGCTCTGATCCAAAAATCTCTAAAAGCTGTTCAGATTTCCATAGTATTAAAAATGTTGTCATATCAACTTTCAGTTTGAATGAATTACAGATATTATATGATAGAATATAAGAATGTCTGGGGCTGATAGGGACCGCTGGACATCACCTGGCCCATCCCCCTTGCCTCAAGCTGGACCATCTAGAGCCCAGGATCATTTCTAGACCCTTTTTGATTTTCTCCAAGGATGGAGAGTCCAAAACCTCCATGGGCAACTTGTGCCAGTGCTCAGTGTCCCTTACAGTAAAAAAGTATTTCCCGATGTTCAGAGGGAACCTCCTGTGTTAGTTTTTGCCAATTGTCTCTGGTCCCATCACTGGGCAGCGGTGTGAGAAGTCAGGCTTGGATTTCTTTGCGCAGTTCCTTTAGATATTTATAAAAAATGGAGTCATCTCCTCTCCAGGCTATAAAGTCCCAGCTCTCAGCCTTTCCTTGCTAAAGAGATGCTCAAGAGATGCTTTGTGACCCCTTGTGGGGCGCTCTCCACTGGACCCACTTCAGGTTCTCCACATCTCTGTTCTACTGGGGAGTGCAGAAGTGGAAACTGCACTCCAAGTGTGGCCTCACCAGTGCCGAATAGAAGACATGAATGATCTCCCTCAACCTGCTGGCAATACTTTGCCCAGTACAGCCCAGGCACTACTCATCTTTGTCACAAGGATGCACTGCTGCTTATTTCACCTTCATGTCCTTTCTGCAAAGCTGCTTTCCAGTTGCCTATGGTTGCTCCTCCCCAGCTGCAGGATTTTGCACTTACCCAGATTGAATTCCATGACGTTCCTGTGTGCAGTACAACCCTTTGCTATACCAGCCACTCCTCCCAGTTCTGTGTCTACTGCAAACTTGCTGAGGGTACACCCTGCTCCCTTCTCCAGGTACTTAATGAAGATATTAAACTGGACTGGACCCAGTATTGGCTTCTGGGATACACTGGCCTCCAACTAGACTTTGTGCCACTAATCACTGGCTGTTCTACCAGTTTTCAACCCAGTCATTAAATCGCAGAAGTTTATCACTGGTCAAGCATTACTTCCACTTGGTGAAACCATGCTGACTGCTCCTTAGGACCTTCCTGTCCTTCATATGCTTGGAAATTGCAACTAAACTCTCTTTACAGACCCCCTTTCAGGTCAATCCAGCTGGAATACTAAGGTACACTAGATAGTTGTGAAGCTTTTAGAGAAGCCAAGTGAAAGAAGCATCATGCATTGGGATGCAGTGAGCAAATCTAATGCCATGCTCTGAATTTCAAAAGATGATATTTAACAACAGGTAGCTGGGCTGCAGTATTTGTTCAACTCTGACCACAGTGTTACAATTACAGACTTCTAACCAAGATTAGAAGTAAGCAGGTATGTCCATATTCAAAAAATCCATTTTTCAAAGGCAGTGAGCTAACAAGAGCTGATGCTAGGAAAAAGCATGTTTCTACATAAAAGAGAAACTACACCCTTTATGGAAATTTAGCTCTCTTGCAGGCTGTACTTCAGCTGTCCTGCAGTGTCTTAAAAGATATCTTCCTGTTCTCTGCCTTGGCTTCCCATATCCTCCTATTTCTATGTACTTTCAATGAAAGCTTTCCCAACAGAGATCATGTGCCATGAAGGCTCAATTCTGATCTTAATTTGAACCACTAGGTGCTGCTGCAACACAGACAATAAATAATTACAGCATAAACTGTCCCATAAAATTATTTGGGATTTACACTGTATGTGACAAATCTGACCTTAGGACACTATATGAGAACTCTTAGTACTGTCATCCTTTTGCCATGCTGCAACAGAAAATGAGCAGTTTCCAGCCTGGGGACTGATCTTCAGTTTTTCTTGGACTACAAACTTCACTGATCTGGGATTCAAAAGCAACACATGAACATCAAGCATAGATCAATCTGTCTGCCACTGTGCCCTCCTTGTAAGCTAAGTGTATAATGGCCAGAAATATCAAAAAGCTCACTCTCATAAGTGAGGCTTCCAGGAGAGCACTAAGCAAGTAACATGCCGAATATTGCTAGTCAAGGTAAAACACTGGCAGCCTGGTCATCATCAGCCAGGACCTTTCCTTTGGAACTCCAATCTCCGAGAAACCCTAGTGATGTAACTCTTCCCTAACACAACATTTATCAGCATTACTAGCTTATCACAGCTCCCAGGACAGGGAGTCCCAGGATGAAGAATTCTGTTTGCATTCCCTCAGGCTGTATCAGGTCTATCTGGCTGTTAACAAGTTTAAAAATCTAATAAATGGAGCACGGGCTGCCATTGCCAGAACAGTCTGTCCAAGAAATTGATATGACTTGACAGAAATGTTATAACATTAATCTAACAGGTATGTAAATATGATATTCTATGCAGTAACATTATGACCTCTTTTTCAAATGACAAACGCAACACCATCACTAACTATAAGAGCTGTTGTCTTAAAAATCCCATATATTTCTAATGTTTTAAGTAGTTATCTGACAGTATATAAGCAGTATACAGGAAAAGTCTGTCATACTGTAAGAATACAGGAAAAGTCTTCTGTATTTCATTCCTGAAACAGATTTATCTGGCATTTGCTTATGTAGACTCCTGATCCACAGTGAATATCTTCTAAAGAAATCCTGGAAAGGAATCTGGAAATACTGATCCAGGAGGACCTGATTACCATGCTCACTGTAATTGCCAAGTGTCTGTTTTTAGGTTTGAAGTTGGGCTCTTTTCCTTCCAAGACTCTGGGACAAAATAAACAGTGTCGACCCAAAGCAGAGACTATTTCTCAAGGCTTTAAAAAAAGGCTTACCACAGCCTTATTTTTTTAGTTTATTTTTTCTTAGTCACATCACACTGACAATCTACAATTATCTCACAATCAACACTTCCTTCTTAAACTTACTCTTCTTCTCTGCCATTTTCAGTTGATAGAAAAAATTTATTGCAACATTTTCTAGATAATCAAGTACATTAACCTGCATTGTGCATTGCAACACCTTAACCTTTTATGTCAGTCCAGGAAGACTCATGCTCTTCTACACAATATTCTGCCCTACATCAGTGGTGTTTTCCAGCTATTATTGTATAAATGACAATACCATTATTATGCAGACCTAGAAGGAAATCCTCCCAATGCTCCAAACTCTTCTATTTGTGTCATGTTCAAGTACTTCCTAACACAACAAGATAAACATATAAACACAATCATACAAACTTTTTGTGCTTAACCAATATAAAGACACTGTAAACATGGGATGCTGCAGAATAAGGACCAAACCTGACAAATTTAACTTAGTTCCCATGTACTACCATTACTGCTTGTTTGCCTGAAGATCAGCCACATTAAATTTAGATTTACTTTGCAGGAAAAGAAAATCCAGTCGACTTAACAAAAGAAAGTTTACCCTTAGTGAAATCTAGTCGGGAATGCTGAATTTCATGCTACTTTTTGTTTGCCTCTCTATTTTGAATTATTCTTTCATTAACATTTGAATATTACTGTCCTTTAGTTAAACTAAAATGCCTGGTAATTCCACCCCTAGCTAAAGGCACGCATAAAAATTTATTATTTTGTAGGTATATGGCTATGTGCCCAACTTATTAAAAATCCCCAATACTTACCTACAAGACTGAATGCATAAAAAAGAATCTTTCTCTACTCTCCACTTCAAAGGAAACTCCTGAGATAAAATTTACATGCTTATGCTGCAGACTGTAATCATTTGGGTCTTAAGTGTGTCTTTCATCATCTTCTTTATTTTTCTTTAAAATAGTAAGTGTCTAAATATGAATCAACATCACTTAAATAGTGCAGAAGAGCTCTCCTGGATCAGAGAAGAATTAGCTTCCTTGGAGAATTTATTTCTATCCTATGAATCACTGGGCCAAGTCCTTTCACATCTGGTGTCTGACACGGGTCTCCCCCTGTAAATCACTCCTAAATGGCCATGCCCTTCCAGCAGCTACAGTCATCATGAAGAAATCACTGAAGAAATGAAATACATTACTAATATGAAGAATTTAGAAAACTAGGCAGTCTCTAAGCAAACAAAATAATATGTTTATGACCAAACTTTAAATCTCCACTTCTGTGTTTGCCATTTGTGAAAAGGAGTAATACTTCCCTATATCAGAGATGATAAATCAATTCCACTTTCAGACAAACTGATATGCTGAGATGAAAAACTATAGAAAACCTGCCAGCAAAACAACTTTTTAACACCATGCACTGTGAATGATGAAGGCTTATTGCTCATGAAAAATGATCATGTTATAAAGAAATACACAGTTACACATTTACAGCACTGATGAAGTTCACCATCAATGAGGTGAACTTGGAAGTTCAACAAGGAAGGGAAAAAAATTACGGTTACAGACTAACATGATGTTCAACCTTAAGGAGACAGGCATTTCAAATACAGACTCTTACTGAATTGCATGTGCTGAGGTTTAAAACTACAACATTCAACCTAGCTTTTAAATGCATAATTAAAGGCTGAATAAGGTTTCTATATTCACTAATACACGGTGGAAGTGCATGCACAATAAGTTTTATAGCATAATTTCATTTTTTTCTCTAATTAAGAAAATACACTTTGCATTATCTTTAGAAATTATAAACACAAAGAAATCCAAAGAAGCCTTGCTGGTTTTGATTAACACCCTTTTAGGTAAATAAATTTCTGGCATCAACCATAATTTTACTTTTATGGTACTCCTTGTAAGATATTCTATGGCAAAAATCACAGTCATTTTTCCCTGATGAAAATTTTAATATAGTATTCAATTACACATTATATGTTAGAACTGTATGCTGCTTTATAAATCAATTAACATGACTTTTGGAGACGCATGAGAATAAGACTGAGTAGCCTTAGTTCAAAAATACCTGTCTGCAGTTTACAATAGACAGCTGAATGAATAGGAAAGTGAAAAACAAAAGACTAAATTAAAAGCATTTGCTAAACACCTGTTATCTATCACCACACTATTATTTTCCCCATATGTCTACACATCTCTTAGAATGATTATTAGAAATACTTATTTTCTGGAGTAAAAATTTTCTAAATGCCTATCCATGTCTTGAAAGAAATATTCATATTAAAAGAAAATAATTTAAAGCTATTCTTACAAAGAGGCAAAAATATATTCCTTATTATCTGCCTAAATCCCTAACAGTTCCCCTCTTTTCCTAAAAGAAACTACAGGACAGTTTGTCCACAGAGAACTCTCCTTATCAGCTCCATCACTGTCACTAGCAACTTAGTGCAGCTCTACTTTCATTTCATGCATACATCCCTGGAGATCAGGACTGCAAAGGCAAACACTGCAAGAGCAGTGCAGTGGTTTTGTTTTAGGGACTACCGAGGGAGGATTTCCCACAACCAAACATACTGCGCTGTCTGAAAACAGCCTAAATACAAATCAAAGTAAAACATTTACTTGCAACATGGCTTACAAAGAATGATTAACAGAAATTTTGGAAGGATGCTCACCTCTCTGAGCTAAGGTAAGATTTAAGAGTGTTCTTAATCTAAAAGCAAATCTCCTTCTTTGCACAGTGAGTCAGATGTTGAGAAGTTTCCCATCCATGGCGCTAATGCGTCTTGCACCCCTACGTTACCTGAGGATTTGACAGATTGTGATAAACACATGAGTTTGTCTTCTTTTTTATTTGGATTAAATCCCTCATTTTCTTTGTCTCCCCAAGATTACTGACCACCAGCTTTTTTAAAAAGCAGTTTCAAAATGCTTCTCCTGCATTACCTAGTGACTCTACCATTCTGGAAAGAATAATTACTTTTTGAAAGCCTATGTGCAATTGCCTTCTGTCGTGACAGCTACCAGAACCTTTTAAGAAATATCTTGACATCCAACTAGATGAAACTGTAAGTAAACAGTGGTTTTGCATTGAAAGAAAACAGTTTTCTTTTCTACTATGGGCAACATTCAAAACTCAGTGCAAAGTATTTGGATGATACAATTCCTAAAATTTGATATATTTCATGTTTGTATTTCATATAAAATCTTGCACATCACATAAATTAAGAGATGCTTTATACGACCTAAAGGTGTGATTAATAGATGCAGTTATCACTGGATTTTAATTTGGGCCAATTACCAGAAAAACCCGTAACTTTTGCCTGGTAAAGCAGAAACAGGATTGAGATGATTTAACAGACATTAATATCTACGTTTGAAAGAAAGTGCTCAAAATGTCTTTTAACTGTTTGTATGCTTTCAAAATGCTTTACTAAAAGTAAATAAATACATCAGAGGTCCACATAAAATCACACTCACTGAGAACTTAAAATTTTATTTCAGTGGTTCTGAACAGTCTCAGATATAAAACTTGCTATGACCAGTTACTGAGTCTTCAAAAATACTAGAGAATAACAACTCAGCCAGTTTAGACATCTCCACTGGGTAAAAGGCAAACATTCTTCTGAAGTAGAATACATGCTGTGCATTAATAAAATGCTAAGAAAGCATAATTTTATTAAGTATTTTGGTATTATTATGGAAGAACCCAAATATCAGTCTCTACCATTCAAAATAACATAATTATGTTATTATTTCAAAACGTTTCCCACCTGCAAACTGTTATTCCAAAACACAATGGGTATTGAAAAACTGACACTTTGAGATGGTAAACAGATTTTTTCAACCATGTAAGAACCCAGCACCTACCAAATCTTGCCTTTCTAAAAATCCTGTTCACTTCATAAGGAGTTCTTTTCAGGAAATTAATAAAGTCAATTGTAAAAGCAAGGTGTCAGTTTCAAAACAACACACATGCTACTAAAAAACCAGTTCTTGACAACATCAGAATTCTCTGAAGGAGATGGCTAAGAATGTCTTTAGAGAGGAAGAAGTATAAAGAGGCAATAACTTTCTCTAAGGGAACGCTACCACAAAGTCATTCACCTTCCAAAAAGCTTTGCGAAGTTTCTTCAGCTAAAAGAGGTATGAAAAAGCAATGGCCCTACCAGAAGTAACTATACCTGAATGGCAAGATGCTGTTTCCATTTTCCTCGCACAGGTTTGCTTCCATGGAGCAATGGCTTCATAAGCAAATCCTCACTGCAGTGTGTAACACATTGTATACACTGCACGTGTATAACACTGCCCCCCTCAGCCTGTGAAACAGAAACAAATGACTGCATCCAATTAAGTGAAAACCATCAGTTAGGAGAAAATACTGGGGTTTTTACCTCCTGTATACTTACATCCTAGTTTAATTTACACCAAGGGGAACTCTGAATCAAGCATCATATCAGAAATGAGAATGTCATTCAGTATGGTGAAAGAAATAAAGCTTTCTAGCTATGGGGCAGCTCAAACAGACATGAACCCATTTGGGTGACTTGGATAAATTTTCTTTTAAATCATGTAAAAAAAAGTGCTGTGAACACTCAGGTAAAAAATATAACACAAATAGTTTTAAATATGTAACAGAGGTAAGGAAATGGCAAGACCATACTAAATTATCTCTGCAGATTGTCAGGTTAAAAAAATAGTAGATGACTCCACCACCCACCTCCTCATCAATACTTTTTACACTGAACGAGGATGGGAGCGGAGGCAGCCACACTGTGTGTACGCTGTGTTTGCTGACTAAAAGAAACAGAAATCAACTGCCTTTTGATGTTTCTTACACAATAAGAGTACTGCAGAATAATGGAAGTAAGACTTGTTTGCAAAGGGTTCAGCTATATTCACGGTTTTGTTCATTTATTTATTGATTTATTGGGAGGGGGGAAGAAGGAGTCTACAATAAAATTAATTTCTCTAAATAGTATTTTTTTTGAACAGTTCTTCAATAAAAGAGACTTTCCTATCTGTTCTAGCACAAAGGCTCTGCCTCACCAACACCATCACATCTTCCTAGCTTCCAGTCTTTTCAATATGAAAGACAAAACCAATAATCAGACCCCTAACAAAATTTTATTGATAAAAAACTTACCATGATTAAAGAAGAATCACTAAGGTCACTAAGAAGTACTTACTGAAGCTGAGTGACAATATTATATTTTTGTAATTTACTAAATGGTTGGAAGTGGGATACATAAAAAAACCCAAATATAAAAACCACACAGACTCAAAAATTCTCATACTCTTCTAGAGATATCATAAATGCAAACAATTTATTCAACCAATTTCAAACTCAGCCAAGTCAGTCAATGTAAGAAACAGGAAAAGAAATGAGAATGTGAGTTTTGATAAAGCCGCTGCCATTTGCTTCAGGAGTAGCAAAACTATGTGTAAAGAAACAAAATTAACTTAATTCCCCAAAATAGCCTACTGCTATCAGACAGGTAAATCATAATGAACAACACATAAAGCCTTCTAGATGGAAGGAATGCAGGACTTTACAAAAAAGTAGTATCTCCCCCTCCCCCACCTTTAATTTGTGAAAATTGGGAAGGGGTATGTGCACTGCAGAGAGATATCGACTTTACAGGTTGATAAATTATTTTTTTAAACAAAAGGAAAAATACTGTCTTGTCAGTAACTATTAACTATTTTATTGGGGTTTTACAAATTGGACATACTTTTTACTAAATCTGTATAATTATAATGAGCTTTCTGCTGATCTAACCACAGTTTCATGTCAAATTTAGTTTTAGCTACCTTAAACTACTAGATTTAGGGTGTGATCCCACTCTTGAATCACCCAAGCAGAGTTAGATAGCAAATTTCTTTCCAAGTTTAAATTTATAAAAACAGCACATCAACTACATGCAACTGTTTCTCCTGTGTAGGTCAAGCCTTAAAGGACAAAGCAGAAAAAGTGAAAGATTATTTTCAAATGAAAAACTGCATTAGTGGGAGCATATTTCAAGAAGATTCAAGTTTCACTTCAAATGAAACTGTATCTTCACCTGCAAGTTGGCTGAAAACTGTAATTTCTCCTTTTCACATTCATCCTTTTTTATTACAGCTTGTTCTTGCTTTTCAAATGTTTGGCCATTGTAAACCAGACATTATTTGTGGGAGCACAGCAAAAGCATACAAATTATTTATTTCTGATGGAGACCAGTTATCTTGAAACAAGTACTTCCTCATTTGTGCCTTGTTCTTGTACCTTGTTATTCCAGACACAAACCAGTAATGGTTTACTTCTAAATTTAAAAATGTCGTATTTTTGACACCGCATGCACAGAAAACCTTGTGGGGAAAAAGCATTGAAAAAAAAATCCCCACAAGTGATCGGGAAGAATGAGAAGTGGCTCCCTAGCTAATGCTGCATGTGAACTCTTGGTTTGCTCTCAGTGTTGTAACTGAACAGAATAAAGGATCATTACCTATGAGATGCACAGGGAAACCAAAACCAAATGAATTGTACTGAGAATACTATGATAATGATAGCAGTAACTTCTTTCCTCTTTAACATCAGACCAAGAGCATTCCATAGCATGAGTGCCACTGCTGTTCCCCATGTATTTAAGTAACCTTGCGTGAATAACCAAAGAACGACTGTGCTGCATTAGACAAATGTTTAGTGAGCTCAGGCTCTCTCCGAGTGGCAAAGAGTAGACATCTCAGTAATATTAAGCCCAGCATGCAGTGATACTGCTAAGGAACACTATGTCAGGATGCAATTTTTCAGAGCCCCCAAAGACCTGAAGAAGTATTTATCCTAATTTTCTCCAGTGAATGTTTCTTTCATCAAGTTCTTAAACATAAAACACTTAGTATCCTCAACATAACACTGCAAGAAGCTACATTCTGTGCTGTATGCCAAGAACCATCTCAATTTGTTTGAGTGTGCTAAATTCTCCTTCTATTTGATGGTTGCTACTTCTTGCAGTAAGAAACGGGCAAGGCAATGACCCTTCCAACACAGGGCACAGTCCCTTAACACCCAAGTTAGAGCAGAGCACAGCAGGACAGCTGCAATCCAGTGATCTGTATCTTGCCCAGCTGGCCTTCACCACGACCAGCCATGCATGCCAGGAGTGTCTCCATGATGCTGATGCAAGGAACTCTTTAATAGGCAATTATGAAAAATGCTGGACATCAAAAAAAACCAAAAAACAGCTATGGAGCTAGTACTGATTAATGTTCTTGAGCAGAGAGTTTTTTAAAATTTATTGTAATGCTCTATGAACAATCATATAATTTGCAGATGGGGTTGCAGAACCCATTCTTAAAGCTGGGGCTCCAGCACTAGAAGTAGCAGTGAGGTTGCTTTCCTGCATCACTGAAAAATCATCAGGAAACAGTGTAGCAAATTGGCAGTCTGTAACAAAATGATTATAGTCCAAAGGAGCCAGGAGAACATAATTAGTATGCATGGTTTTTAATGCTGAACCAAAAGAATAATTATTTAAACACTAGAAATTACAATTCATTTTATTGCTTTATTTAAAATAAAACTTGTATCTTCTGTGATGCAAGAGAGGAAATTCTCACCTAGGGGGTTCCAAGTATGCTTTACAAATTCTAAAAATATAGAGACCAAGTGCATCAGGAGGAAAACTGTCTTCTGGGAAAACTAGAGGATAATTAATCCTCAAAACATGAAAAAGCAGAAACTTCATGTTTAGGGTTCCTACTGAAAATTTCAAGGCCAATCAACATGCATCACAGATGAAGCAGCATGTCTTAAAATGCTTCCAACTTTGACTTATCTACAGTATGAATTTACTCTTGCTAACAGCATTATTAAGGAAAGAACTGCAGGTGAGAAACCAGGAGGTGAATAAACGCAGAGACAAGGTTACATTCAGTCCACACGTTTTCACCACATCGCTTCCAAACAGCAATGCTAAAGCAAGCATATGAAGCAAACACACGATCCGAAGCCTCTTTGTCCCCCAGAAGGAAACCAGTCCATTCCATGCAATATTTCAAAGGCATTAACATTTTTCTCAGTCCTTCCAATATCCATCTCCATCCAGTAAGAAATGCTAGCTTACAGAGACAGGGAAAATAAAGCCAAAAATATCCTGTTTGAATTGTAAAGTCGGGAAGAAAACTAGAGGAAGTATTTGACATCTCCAAACAAAATCAGTTGTTTTCACTTAAACCAAAGCAGTATTCTGAGACTCAGATATCTAAGCAAACTTTGAGGAGGAATTTTAAAAAGCCAATGCACTGACTAGTTTTTCTTTCCATGCATAACTTCTCAGCAGATAAAATATATTACAAGTGCTTGAGAGAAAATATGACAGTTGAGTAGTAAAAAACCTGTAAGGTGGCACAAACAACGTCAGATGCAGTATCAGAGAAGTATCACAATAAATTACAATGGAAGGAGGTATGAACCCAAACTTTACTATGAAAAAATATATACGAGAGATATATACAGTGATATGTTTCAGAAATGTTTGTTTTCCTCAACACAACACTTTTGAAAGTCTGATTATCTGTTTTGTCTAGATATTATGAAAAGTACAATAATTATCTAGAAATAGTCTGCTTTGATTTTGATTTCTGATTAAGTAACTTGTGATTTTTGTAAAAATTTTAGTGAAACTTGCCATCAGTCAGGCCTAGCAACAGTAACATGTTAATTAAAATTATCTAGCCTCTCACCTGTCAAGACCTTAAGCATGTGTTTAAAATGATGGTGAGACAGCCACCAAAGATATTGCAGACACTGGGTTTAGTTTAGACAAATGAAAGTCAGTTCACCACTAGTGAAGTATTTTAAGAACTGGCAGTATAAAGATAATAGTTACAGATATTTATATGAAAATCCTCCCTGTCTTTGTCTAAGACCACACCTTGTGAAGAAGACAAAAAAAATTAAATTAAAAATACAAGAAGTAAAAGACAACAACAAACCACCCAAGGATTTAAGAAGCATTACAAAAGCAAATGAAAGGCAACAGTTCAGAAAGCAGAAAACTATCACAAGATACAGAGAGCTCATAGACAAGAAAGGGGTGAAAATTTCACAGAATAAAGGACAGTATTTTCAAGCTAATTGTTTGCAGAATTGCTTCCAGAATTTGCAATGCCTAAGCAACAGTTCATGAATTTTTTCAGGATAACTGACTGATTTTAGATTAGTTAAAAAGCTGAAGGAATTAAGTAAATTCCTCTTTCACCTCAAGAAGTGGAACAGTACATTTGGGAATATTCTTTTTTCTGGTTTAAGTGTTTTACAAAGACTGCTTTTTCCATCAAGAGCTACTAAATGCATATGAAAGACTCCTGCCTTTACTAACAAGGCAGAGCATCTGCTGCTACAACAGAGATTCCTTTCCCTGCAGTGAAATTTTAAAGATTTCTTCTTCAAAAACAGCAAGATGACTAATTAGGAAACTTCTCAGTACTAATGCTAAACAGAAAATGTTTATGCTCTTACAATGGTTAACACTTCACTCCCAATAGGGTGTAAAAAAACCCCCCCAAAACCCCTCACAAAACCAAAACTCAACCAAAAATCTGTTTAACAAATGCAAGATGGATCTTCCCTGCTGTGATTTTTAGCAACTAAGTTACACAACAAATGCATACTGGAGTTTTGTTCCAGGCCCCTAACAGAACATCATTTGAGAGAGGCAGCTGTTCAACATGACAGCTACCACAACATGCAAAGAAAGGCAATGAGATACAGCTAAAATACAAAATCAGGAGACATACAATGCTCACTGAAAACACACGCAAAGAACTTGGACAGCGACTAGACTTGGAATCAAGCTGAGATTAGATCCACTTTTAAAATAGACAGGAATACACAATTTCTGACTTTCCACATTCGTTACTCCAAAGAATCTGATAAAAACCCCTCTAAAATGCAATGACAGGACCACAAGTCAGTCAACACTTTTGAGATATAACTTTAAGAATCTTCTCCTTGAGAAATGAGAACAACAAAAACCATAGCAAGGGTCTGCATCTCTACAGCTTTCTTTTTCAAAGCAAATAAAAGTATACCAGGGAAGCTTTGAAATAAGGAAACTCAGATCTGCTGGATAAAATATATTAAAAGCAAAGGACTTGAAAACAAACTCACAGCCTGTGCCTTTGAGGGGATGAGATCTTCCTTTTAGATTTCCTCTCAGTTTGGCAACTGTCATCCACTTTCTGGACCGAAAAAAGCATCGTGCAGTTCTTTGAGATGTTCTGGAAATTCATCACATCTTAGCAGCCAAGCAAAGATTTGAGGTATTTTTCTGAGTCACACAGCTCACTCATTAGTTTGCAACTGTTCATTGCAATAAACAAATTGCTATCAGCATTCTCAGATCTGCAGCAGGCAAGTATGCAAGCATCCCACACATTGCTGGATTTTGAGCTGCACATTTATGAGGTTATCTTTTCATTTCAATCTAGCACAGCAAGACCCACTTCAATTCCACGACTATCCAGATGGGGCACTTAAGGACTTAAAAACAAACTATTTTAGTAATGAATAAAAACATACACACACAGCATCTCCCCACTGTCAGCAAATTCCATCTAGGCATGAGGGGAGTCAAAACAAATGAGAATGTAATTATTCCTTAACTTTTGTAAGATACTATTAATGGAATAATGCATTACAACAGAGATCATAAACTTTAATGAGGCATAAACACTGTTTACATAATATGCAGAACAGCAATATTTACTTCATCATTATTCTTTTCATGAGATGTTGGTAACTTAACACCGGTGCCCGTAAACTTATTATTCAGAATTCACAGCACTAAAGTGAGTATCAATTGTTCTCTCCACTACAAAACCAATTTATTAGCAAATACCACAAAAAGCTTTCTAGAGTTACTGATAAGATTCAAAATAAATACACAAAAAATCCCTTTGATCTCCACTGTTGTTTCCTTCTCAAATGTCACCATAAAACAGTGCTGCAGTTAACAGATACTAGAACTGTTACAATTATCAGTGAAGCACCAAACTGTTTTCCAAATGTCAATTTTGACTAGGGAAAAAAAAAGAAAACACAAGGAATTTCCTTCTCTCTTAATGGGAACGATTATTTTACCAAAACTCAGTAATTAAGAAAAAATAAACCAAAATAATAAAATATAAAAGAATAGCGTTGCTTGTTGTAAAACAATATACTAAATTGTTCCTGATAATAGAACCACTAGTTAAGACTGGGTTTTTTTGGTAACTCTATTATTTCTGCTACCAGCTCCTTGAGATACAATCTCAAGCTGGCTTCACTGACCAACAGTTTTGCTGAAAATCCCCCCAAAAGAAAAGTTGTGCCTAAATTCCAAAGCACTTTGTAAAGGATCAAAACAGCTGTATTTCACAAATGAACACTCTGTGATGGCCACTTTGCACTTCAAGCACAAAAGCATACCTGCTAAATTGAACAAGTCTTCAAACCAATAGGCTTGCTTTCTAAATCCTGAAAGAATTTTTAATTTTTAGAATTCATGTATCATTTGTGAGCCTAGGCATGGAGACAAATTATACAGCCAAAGGATAGATTTTTTTTCTTCTTTAAAAGTCAGCTTGCACTAGGACTAAAAGTCAGTTCATATTTTGGCTGTCATCACCCCCCCCCCCCCCGCCCTCAAACACCTGAATAGCCTTATTCACCAGTCTTCCTGAAATAAAGCAACTACACCATGCATTTCTCAAGACAAAATAATGAAATGCTATTTACAAGTGATAGCTATTATCTGAATTATCATTATTACTGGAATCCTCTTCTATTTTACCTTACTGTTGCTATATATGATTGAGAAGTCTGTCTTCCTGCACTTTTCCCCATGAAGTACATAAGGAGAAAGAGCATATCTGGAAGGCACATTCACTGACAATCTGGAGTTCTGAATAAAACACTGAATTATGGGGTACAATGGAAAGATTTCTATTACCATCCAGTCCCTAACTCTTGTTAGGGAGTCTTTACATAGTCTTTAAATTTTTTTTTTTGGTCATTGTTTACTCCAGCTCTCTACACTGTATTTTATTTAAAATACTGCACAACCAAGAAGGTTCTGTTCTTACTGTGTCTTGGGGGCTGCACTTGGACTCAATTCCAGCTTCTCCAATAGGAATTGGACCTGGTAGCCCTGCAGGACCTTCTCAGCAAGGGAGGAGAGCTCCAAGGCAGCTAAAGGGAGTGTGTACATGCCTGCAGGGAGCTGAGCTGGGTGTCTGTAGCAGGACACAGACCGGAAGACTTGCAAGAGAAGGCTGTTGAGGAACGGCCCATAAGCACAGTGAGTTAAAGCGCTCATGCAACAATAGCCTCCAGCCTCCATCCCAGCATGGTTTCTTCACTAAGAAATGTTTCTTTACTAAGAATAACTGAGCTGAAGTGGGCAGAGCAAAGACTTGTCTATGATTCAGTGTGATTATATGGCTCCACAGACCCTTAGCAATAACAAACACCTAGGAAGGTGTGGCCACCAAAACTACTCAGACCTTTCCAAGGGTATTCCTGCACCTCCTGTCAGGGCTGCAAGAAAACGGCTGTGCTGCCAATCAGGTCCAAGCCTGAGCTTAAGATAAATGAGCAGGACACTCAGGAAACATGCAGGAAACTTGCTACCTTAAATAGTATCATATAAATGTGAGCCTCCAGTCGCAACAGGATCAGATACACCAATTCAGGCACCCATGTGACTAAGCACTTGAGGAGAAAGTTATTAGGGGTGAATTGTTGTCTTGGAACAAGCCTGGGTTAGAGAAAGACAGGTGTAAGAAGTGAAACAGGGTCAGAAATCTGTAAAACCTGTAACAAGGTATGTAAACTACACGTTCATTGCTGCCTGGGAATATATACTGGATGGCTCTGCCACAGCCTCAATCTGACAAACCAAGCCATAGTCCATATGTTGTGAAACCTGCTTCTGTAGTCAGGAAGGAAGGAACAGGGGTGCTCCCTATTTGGCAGGGTGGATCAAGCATCTTGACATCACTGTGTCATCATGCCATACCTCAGCCTGTCTACCCAGTACATCCTAATGCTTCCAAGACCACACTCCCAGTTTCCCAATCTTCTGCTTTGAGGATGTCCTGAACAAGAAGTGACACCTGTGTTTAAGTGCACTCAGGGATTTTTCTTACATGCATTTGTCTCATGATGTCTCAAGGTAGCAGATGTAACATCCTGTGGCAAAAATTACGACGATCTGAATCACAAGATCTACAAGAGCATCTTAAACCTCTAAGCAAGCAAGGTGAAACCAGCATGAGTGCTGATGAATGCAATGCATTATCCATACAGCAGACAGACTGAACCAATAGTTTGTACCTCAAATCTGTACAAATGCCAAGCCTACCTAAGAAACATGTACTGGATTCCATGTATATGCTGTTGACAATCATCAGTGGGAACTGACAACTGTTCCCCAGGGAGCACCAGTCCCATAGTGCTGGAAATACAAATCCTCCTTATTTGTTTTGCATTCCACCTCTGCTATACTCTTCCTCCACAGAAAAATGGATATAAATATACCCTTTAAAAAAATGCTCCTCCTAAAAATAGTTATGAGCATTTATCTACAGATTGGTGAAATGGCCCAGCTGTACAGTCCAGCTTGCAAAAATAACTTCTGATATGGCGTGAAGGATCTTGACTAGTATGTGAAAATAGAAGTATGATATTTAGAAACCAATTCTAGTCTTCTGAGTAACATGGACTAACTTCAGGTTTTAGAAACTGCTAATTTAGAAATTTAGAAATTGCTAGGCATACAGCTAGGGCCTGAAAACTGCATAGTCTGGTTAACCAGATAAACATGAAGAAAAGAGGCTGGTTGCCCCTGTTCCTTACAAGTATTAAAACTAGGGTGACTATATCCTCTACTAAACATCAAAAAATTTCCCCTGTTAGTTTTTCTCCTTAGCTCCCCAGATCCTCTCCCTGTCAATCAGTGACAATACCAATACAAGCTTCATGTGCAATAACCCAGTCACATGCTGGGCCAACAAATTTACACAGAGTACTGTGGGTCAGGTTTTAGTCACATCAGCAAGAAAGAAAAAAGGCAAATGTCAGGAAAGAATGGGAGCCCTCTACCAATCATTTGAATGTTTTAATTCAGTGACATTAAGATTCATGATTTCAGTTTCCCATTAATCACGCCAATCAACAAGATGTAAAAGTGAGTGTTCTCCCTTTAAACCCACCATGAATTTCACATTTCATTCGCTGAGTATTGTCACTACTCATCTCCATGGAAACAGTTGTGCTGGGAAAAACTCACTGGTATATTGTATCACGAAGTGATTCAGACAAGACTAATTAAAGACAACTCTTTCTAAATATACACACAGCCTGCAAACCCAGAATACTAAGAAAATATTTTCAAGATGGTCTTATAGGCAGAGTTTTATTAAAACTAGTAAGACAGTCTCATGGACAGATGCATAGGATTACAGTACACAGTACCCGTATCAAAAACTTAAACCAAAACAGTTCAAAATATAATGCTGATATATAATGTTGGTATATATAATATTTTTAAATGGCAAATGGCAGTTCAGATCATACAACCACCACAAATTTGTAAATAACTATATATACAATGCACTTTGCAAACCTTCCACATACAATGAGACTCCTACATTTTTTCCAATTCTTGAAGACATCCCATGGTATTTATTGTCGCTTTGGTTTTTTTAGCTTTCTAATTTTTTTAAGATAAAGTTTTTCATGTATTTTTTATGTAAATAATGATTGTTTTGCATTCCTTTCTGTAAGAGAAGAGAATCGATAAACTGTTGAGTTCACCAGTGTGGTTGGAGAGGAAGATTTTCTTCCTCCAATCCATGGTCACTGTTAAAATTCTATAAATATCAAAATCTGTAAATAAACTTGCCCTTTTTCGCCTTAAACATCTTAGTGCATAAGTGTCATTTCTTTGTGTCGTATTACAACAATTTATCACTGATAAAAATTGCAAATGTACTGTAGAAACACATTCACAAACAGGAAACAGGCCCTGGGTGTGATTACAAGAGAGAGCTGCCAAGAAGTGCTGTCCATACAGACATCCCAGCTTTTCTCTTGGATATTTCATAGCTACCTCACTGTTCTTTAAGCCATTTACTTACCCTTTCCTGTGGTATTCATATAGATTCATAAAATTCACTAAATATGAAAGAGAATGAACCAAAAAATTATTGTGGAAGCCTCCTATTAAATTATCTCTTTTTCAGTTTAAGTAGTAACTCAGCATATTAAGTGTGTACTTAAGGTTGAAAGATATTCCACAATTTCAAGCTGACAACCAATTCCCAAACAGCTTCATAAGCATTCAGCTCCTATTTTCATTTCCATATTAATTAAAATTAAATTTTAAAAAGTATAAAATATAGATTTGGTTGGGTTTTTTTTCTTTAATGAATATAAGCATTAATGTAGAGCAAGGAAAAAGTACCTTTACCTAAATTAAAAATGACATCAAAGTTACAAGACATTTCAGGGTCCAAAAAGAAATACATAAAGTTAGGAGAGAGGGGAGGTGTCTTACACAAAAACCCTCTAATTAATGCAGCCTATTTCCTAATTAATGCAGCCTATTTCTTAAACGCAGCAGGACTTTGACAACATCTCTTCAAACATAAGCCACTGTCTCTTCTGGAAAGGGCTTCTTACCTCAGGCACAGACCCACCCTAATGCAATGTCCTGTTCCCATGTCCTGTGCTGTCCTGTGTACATTTCATTGTACAACCTAAATGTGTCCCTACAGACCTATAGACATTTTTAAACACATCCTAAGAAAACCATGCATTTTAGATTAATGTATTCATAGCAGCAAAGTGAAAAGCCACTTCCAACTCAAATTATATGCTATCAAAAATGCACTTTTGTGTTTCATATTAATAAAGATGATACTGTGGAATACAGTATTTATCAAAAAATTATAGTATTTGGAATCTGACATATTAGTCTGAAGCAAGACACTAAATTTTCATATATACAGTTATATGATACGAATTTTGTATAAATGGAAGCAAGTTGTTCAAGGATTACATGTGCTTCAAATTTGACAACCAGAAGAAAAGACTACTGAAAGATTATTTTTCCTGCAACCGTCTCAGAAGAGATTTAAACCTTTTCTGCATGACTTACTGTCTTCCCCATTAAAAATGTTAAATTCCATTAATTTAAATGGCTCTTTTTATCAGCCCAAATGTATGCACTCTTTACAAATAATGCAATGAACATACAGTTATGCAAAATAAAATAGCTGATTTCATAACTGAAAAAAAATTCAAAGCAATTACCAGTGAAAAGTGCAACTATTTTGCTGCAACATCAGCATAAACAATTCAGAAGCTTCTTAAAAACTATGCATAGGTTATCTATGCAAAAATATGTCAAATTACTAGGAAGATATAGTTATTGAAAAGCAAATTAATAAAACTGTATGTGAACAAAAAGACAACAGAGTAACTGGCATCTTAAGTGCTTCCCATTCAATGCAAAACAAGGCATAAGATATTCAGGAAGACAGAAAATTCATAAGCACACAAAGGAAATATACTGGAATGCAGCATGACATAAGTGTGCAATCTCTCACAGCCAGGAACCATTAACCAAAAAGACAATAATTTCAAAAGTAGTTTGTTTTTCCTTGTAAAGTCCATGTTAGTTTGTTAGTCTCAAAACTAACATGTCATTTTGGCTTGATACAGGGCATATATGCTAATGTCCTAAAAAAACATCAAGTTTGTGAAGAAGTAAAGAACCTTTCAACTTTACAACACTTCTGCTGTCTTCTTAAGCACTTGTCATTGTGCTTAAGTGACTTGTTCCAGTCACTATCAGGACTGGGACAAGTAAAGTAGAAAGATGTAAAATTTTATAAAATATGAAAATTTTATGTTCTTATTTAATATCAAATTATGACCAACAGTAGTTTTGCATGAGCTGCAAAATTAGTTCATTTAAGTATAATTTCTGTATTTTTTGACTTTTCTAACATAAAATATTATGCTTATTTACTATGTATTACAATTTAACATGAATGCATGGCTCAAAAGAGTTAGCCCCTACTCTTAGACATGAAGCCCTTAAAGAATATTTAATTTCACAGTGAAATATGAGCACAAAAGAAAACAAACAAATAAATAAATAATAAAAAATATATAAAAAGGAAACCAAACCCCAACTAATGAACAGCAGTACACAGAAAGCTGTTTATGACTTTGCTATCCTACCAGAAGTCATCTGTTTTGGATGCTTATGCAAATGCATCATATTTCCAAGAAAATACTTAAAAGAGCCACTTCTGCTTGACAGAAGTATGCATCACATAACAATTAAAGAACCACGTCTTTACAACCCTAATATTGATTTTTCCCCGTACCTTAAACATTCTTATAAGAAATTCTCCTGGCAAAAAAATTTCAAATTTTGTAATATAACTGAAATGCTAATACTAAAAAAAACCCACTAAACCTACATTATTAGAAGCCATGCACAACACAATGTAATAATGCATCACTGTATCTCTAAAAATGAGTCTCACCAACAGTTGCACTTGTTACATTTTTAGCTGTTCAGCAGTATTTGTAGGGAATTCCATTTTTGGTAAACACTTGCATAAATTAACAGATTGAAAATCAGAAGCTTAAGGAATAAAAGTGGAAAATTCTAGTTAAATGTATCTGAACAGATTTTTTCAAAAAAATATTTACTGCACATCCAGAAGTTTGAGATACACTACTATAACCTCAAACTCATGGAGTTAATTTAGAACACACAACAGTGATTCTCAAGGAAAAGAAAGGGAGTTAGCCAGTGAATTGTTTCTTTCTCTCGTCTTGAAAATCTTGCACAGTCTGTCCATGTAAGTACTCCCTAAGAGATCAGCAATTGCAGTAGGCCAGTGCAATGCCAAACAGTCCCAAAACATAACCATATCTTCATCTTATTGTTTATAGAGATCATTTAAGACCTTCAGGTCAGCATCTACCTTTATTAATTCATCTTAATCCCTAACAGCTACAAGAACCATCATGATTTCTTGAAAGTCTTTTTTTCATACACAAAGCCTACACACATTATGAGATAAAGACATTTTCATGATTAAGTGGTCTCTTAAATTTTACAGTATGCAAGTTAGCACCAGCACCAATTTTCAAGAATTCTCTCAAAGCCAAAATTCTCACATCTGACATACCTACAGCTTACTTAAAACAAACAAGTAAAACCTAAATATAAATATATGTGTACACATATATAAACATATACACAGAACCATAACAATAATACTTTACAAGAGAGAATCTGGGACAAGTTTAATGATCCACAGTCAAATAAAGGATTTTGGTTATTTCAAACAGCAACTAAAGCTTTTCACTCACTTCTCAAAACCATGTAGAAATACAGACATAAAAATAGGTAACTTCACCCTTCACAATTAAGCTGTACATATATTGATTGCAGTCTCTGTTTTAATAATCAGGAATGAGTCAATTAATTAGTTGACCGCAAAGAAGACTTCCCATTATCAGTCAAGTAACATCCTGACAGTGGCAACCACAAAGCTTCTGTAGAAACACAGCAGATCACATCTACTTTGCAAATTCTTACATTGCATTATCTGGGTTCTTAAAGATACTATGACTATGTAGTATGAAAGCTAGTTTGTTTTGTATCTGCTGTCACATTTTGGTAAGATGATGCAAAAGTATCAAAAAAACCCCAAAACCATATCCAAAATTTTGTGGTAGTCTTGTAGGTTGTGGCCCATTAACCTATTTCAAAACTGCTTGAAACAAAATATTATTTTATATCCTCCTCATCCAAAACCTGTTCTATGTTACATATTTCAGTAAGGAGAATACATACCATACCAAATACCTCAAAAAAGTAAAAATGCATATTTTAGCTGATACCAACATATGTATTACTTGCTTAAAAAATTCTACAAATTACAGGGAAGTAGAATAATTAAGAAGCTTAGCAAGGAAATAAAAAATTATGACAGTAAATAAACTACATAGGAAATAAAACTGACCTGTCATATCCCACAATCCTGCTTCTGAACTGGTTTAAGAGGGAAGAAATAATATCAACTTCCTCTTGAGACCATCTACCCCAAAAAACCTATCAGTCATTGAGCCCCTATCAGAGCCAAGGAATGGAGAGAAAATGGTACCCAAATGGGTGTTTTACATAGTACTCAGGAGCAAATGTTTCATTTTCTTCATTCTTACAGAATAGATACTACCAAACAGAAAGCACCTTTCAGTTCTAGGGATCAGAGGTTCAGGGAAACAAAGCAATGATGAAAATTAAAAGCATGCTGGAAGGAAGCAACATAATATAACTAAATACTTTCTCTGCAAAGGACTCCTTGAATAAGGCAACAGATCGAAAAAATCCCCTGGATCAGAGAACTCATGAAGAATACATATTTCTACTTGAAACATTAGGCCACATCATGAGTAGAAAGAAGGGAAGGGGACAGGTATGACTAGCTAAACAAACAGCTAGAACCATTTCTAGAATATCAGACTAAAAAGGCATATCTCAAAAGTGAATTTAGAAGAGTAGAATGGAAACGTCTTAACATCAGAAAGTTTCCATGGGATGCAGAGAGAAACACACGTGGGCAGCTATCTTGTTCTTTGGCAGATGTTCTCAAACATCAAGATGAAGTATTTAGTGTTTTGTGCAAAACCTGTTGAAGACAAATTTCTGGCATCAACCATGAGGCAAAACTCAATTCATTTGCAATTTTTTATTATAGCTTCTGTTCTGCTTCAAAATTGCCATTTCTGATAAAAAGCTCTCAGATCCAGCATGCTTATTTATGTGGAAAGAATCACCAAATACCCAGAGCTTACACACAAGCATGTTCAGCAACTGCTTACATTTTTATCTAACAGAACATATATATATCCAACAGCTTATATACTTTTATTATTATTATTATTATTTCCCCATTTACAGCTCAAAGATGATTTACCTTTGGTGGGCAGCCAATCTGTCTTTCATAAAGATGAATAAAGTTCATGACACTTTGTGAGTTTCTTACATAACACACATGTTCCCAGGATTTACCATCACTAATGAATTAGTGGGCATTATTTCACAGTGGAGGTTTTCAAATTAAAAGAATTACCTCATGAGAGACTTCACTTGTCTGTATTTCAGATCTAAGAGGGAGACAAAGCACCATAGATTTAGACTAGGTTTTACAAGGTACATTCCTAAAATAAACTTCTCAATGGCAATTGAGTACATGTAATAATCTCAGTCCAACTTCCAAGTTTGGTACTATTGACCAACTGCTAATTATATAGCCATATCATTTGCTACTGACTTTTCTATTTACTTTTATTTACTATAAAGTAAAAAAACAGTAGCTTTTTAAAACTACTGTTTCCCTAAAGGGAAAACAAGAAGTCTTCAAGAACTATTTTAGGTTCTGAATAAGCAGTTTGTTTTAAACATATTTTTACTACTGTACTTCTATCTGTTGTAAGCAGTTCTGATTAATTGACAAAAGTCTAAAGGTATCCTGACTGTACCTGTTCCACCAAAAAGGGAGGAGACCAGTGGGGAAAAAACCATCCATTATACACCAAGACAGGCAACAGCCACTACAGACCATGTACCAAATCACATAATGAAGCATCAGTTCTTCGCACAATTCAAAAAGTAATTTTGATGCATCTTGGAACTTCCAATGTATTTTTGGGGCCATTTGGAACAGCTAGGCATTGCTAGGTCACAATAATCCTAGGAATATTCCTCAAATACACAGAGAGGTAAGCAGGAAACAAAAGAGACTAGAGAACAGAATTCACTTCAAGGAGGTTATCTTCTCCTGTCAGATAATGCAGATTCTAACATCTTTGTTGAAGTATTGATCTGGCAGGGTGGAAGAGACACCAGCATTCCAAATACAGACACCCTTCTTGACGTGCTTTTCATGTCTGCATTACCAAGGAAGATTCCAGTCACTGATTAAGGGATTTCAGGATGGTCAGGCACAGAACTTAGTCTTTTTCTCTCAGGATATGTGTAGAAATGTAAGTCTTTTAAAACTTGATCAGATGAAGGAAGTAATTTGGAGCTTAAGGGTTTCCAGGACAAGTTTTTTTGTCTGTTAGTTTGAAGAAATGGCTTTCAAAGCCAAAAAATAAAGTCATGAGTACACTTTGTAACTTAACTTCAGCAGAAATGTCAGCTTAGAGTATCAAATTCTTGTCTCTTGCTCTCACCTTGACTATCCCTTTTGCTGTGCCAACAGAACGATTTCTGCAGCAATTTTATAAACAACAGATAAGTCAAACGCAATCACGAAACCATCAAAAAAATCATGAAGGATACACTAATCTAACTTACACTGCAGCTCCATAAGCTGCTGTGCTGGCAAAAACAGGGAGTTGGACTTGGTATGGGAACAAACACCCAGTAAAGGAGGGGGAGAACAACAATTGCTACAAAAGGAAATGTCATACTTCTATATTCAATCTTTGTGTTTTCAATGCCGCTTTATCTTCTAGACAACTCCTTATCAAATTTCAAGCAAGAACAAACACATTTTAATGAAATAAGTAATACAGGATACAGACAATAGTCCATAATCCTTGTAATTAGAAAAAAAAATGGAGTTATAAAACTGACTTTACCCACTGCGGCATGTAAGAAGTAGGGTGTGATATTAAAATATGACTCAGTGACCCAGGGGATATTCTGCATAAGGTATGTCATGTATGCTTGGCAATTCAGAGCAGAAATCCTAATCTCTATACTAACATTAACTGTGCCTGGTTCATATCCCTGTTGTATGATTTCTAGAAGCATTGCCATTAAAAAATTAGTTATGTCTCTGGAACAGTTTGCAGGTTGCGAAGACTAATTTACTATCTGTAATTAGAGCTTTGCCCATGTTATCAAGATGTAACACCAGGCACAGGAAAATGATCCTGCAATAGAAAGCTTTACTTGTAAAGATCTCTGGAATAAAAAGATCCACTTAGAATATTACATAAGAGAAAACAGCATCTGAAAAAACTGCAGGTATTTCAGAAAAAAAGTCAATCTAAATGAATCAGAGAACATAGCAAAGGCTGTTTTGGACTCTTCACAGTTCCCTTGAACGTCTAACATCCAACGGTGACTCTTGTCTCTGCTCCTGCCAAGGTAATGTTCCACAAATCAGAAGTCCTCTTATGTCCCTGCCAGCAATTTCAGTGAAGGAAAAAGCAAAATATCTGGACTTGTTATGTGTCTTTTTTAACATCAGAAGTTGAAAAATGGACCTAAGGGAGTTTATCTGCTACAGAAGACAAGTCTGGGAACTGCAATGTTTTAAGCAGCCCAAGAACAGTACAAGACACAAGCAAAGCATAGCAACAATAAAGATGGTAGAAGCATTGAGAGATAAAACTGAGTTATTTTATGGGAGTAGGGGCAGGTCCTTATTCAAAATTATTCATATCACAAAGGCAAATGCATATGTAACTGCAAATCATCAAATGACATACTACTAAAAATAAAACTTTTATCAGTAGAAAATTTAGTTGCCTGACCACAAGTGTCAATAAATAGCTACTCAGCACAACAGACTCAATTTACAGCAGATTTAAGAACTTCATTACAGCAAACTATCTCCCTAAAAATAATTTTTTCTTTCGCTTAGCAAAATTGAAACTAGAACTCTCTCACAGCTTGTCCCTTGAGGGCTACATATATGACCATCTTTTATACTGCATGAAAGAAATTTTCAACTCAACAATTAGATTTTTTTTTCTCACATGAAAAGGTATACAGGTATCACTAGTGGGATTTAAGCAGTAGAGGATACTGAGGAAAGCAAAATTCAACAAAAATTCTATGTTAAGAAAAAAAATTACTACTGATGGCTGATGACTGTAAAGTTATGTTTAAATCTCTGTTTATGTCCTCTCTGCTGGAAAGAAGATCAAAGGAGTTGTGTTGTTAGAGTTATTTTTGAGAAACAGCACACTTTTAGCATTCCTAATTTTCTTCCACATAATATATTTTCTGGCCATGTAAATATCATGGCTCCTAGAAGCACTGTTCAATTTCTGGCTGGGCAGATCTTTTTGACTATCTAGAAAATATCAACTGATCCAAGACTTCCCTGTCCATTACTGGCAGATAGCACTAAACCAATACAAGAGCTTCAGTTCAATCTAATGAAAGTCTCCAGTGCTCTCACATCCCAAATGTGCTTGTTCTATGGGTGCTTCAGGCATGGACAATAGGCGATAGTCAGAAGTCACATAGGAAAAAGCCCACTTTGGAAAACAAAGTTCTAGTTGCCAACTGTTGTGTTACACAAAGATAAATCAATAGTAAGCATTCCATTTTTTTTTAATGGATAAATAACAGTCATGTGAAAGGAAAGGACTTAAGACTTTTAAGATTACACATTTCTATTCTCACAAAGATTGACTACTGAAGCCATTGATTCTGAAACAGAATTCAATAGCTGAAGAAAGAATATTTAGATTTTTTTAAGGGGCATTAATAGACTGCATTTAAAGTTGAAACCTCCTCCATAATTCATTTTTCTCAACTACCATGTTTTAAAGTCTAATGATAATTGGTACTATTCAGCTCAAACAGTAAATTCATATCTCTCCTAGCCTGCAGAGGTAAAACGATCTTCATGACTGACTAGAAATACAAGTCTAAGGAGCTGCTTAAAACATCCTTTCCAGCCCATGCACATTGATAGAAGTAGGAAGGTTCACTGTGGATATTTTTCCAAATACCTTTTACTTTGTCACAATTTGTTTAATTATAGACAAGCTATATAAAAACGCTATGCCACTAGAGTTCTATTAACAAAGCAAATCCTAAAAACATTCTCCCCTCTGCTCTTCACAGTAATTTGAAACATGTTTATCCACATAATTAGCAATAGGATGCTCTCCTTCTACAAGAAGATGACAAGAGTAGAACATACAAGCAGAAACAGGCAACAAAGGAGGAGAATAGAAGCATCACTCACTGACAAGACTCAGGAAGACTTGTTTTGCTGAACATAAATGACAACAAGAAAATATCTATGGGTACTGTTAGTGAGAAAGGAAGTTCAGAAAAACAAGATTCTTCTGGTGGATGGGTAAAAACACCTCAGTGATAGTGATGAAGAAAAGACTGAAATGTCTCTTTTCTTCTGTTCCATAGCTTCCTCCCAAATAACTGCAGGTACTGACAGGGTTTGGAAAAGGGCAGGGAAACTAACACTATGGGACCAACAGTTTTGGAATACTTAGTGTAGGCTGCATTCAGACCTTTGGGGATAGAAGGCATTCACCTAAGGTAGCTGAAAAGGTTGGCCAATGTGATTATAAGATTGCTAACAGCTACCAAAAATTCTAACAGCTGAGGTGTTTGAGAGGTCTTAAGATTTCAAAAAAGACTAATCCCTGAAAAAGGTGAAGAGACCCATAGAACAGGCCAGATAACCTGAACTAGAAAGTACCAAAGATGCTCACATGAAGCATGCCCTCCTAGAGTCAATTTTCAAACAAAAGATGGACAATTAAGTTACAGACACAGCCAACGTTGTTTTACGAAGGTCAAATTACCAACCTGACTGCCTACTTTAATGATACGACTACTTAGGTAGCTAAGGGAAAAGCTATGGATTTCATGGAACCAAAGCTCAGTGATGTTTTTTGGTACCATCTCACACAGCAAAGTCTGGAAGCTGAGAAGCATGGAGTGGAAGAGTAAACTGTTAGGTTTAAAATCAGGCATTCTGCCTAGATCAAAAAGTAACAATGAATGAGTCAACATTCACTTAGCAACTTGTAAAGACCAGAATACCAAAGAGGTTAATATTGGGGCCCAAATGGTTGATTTTAAAATGTTTTGTGGTTTTTTTCATTTAGGTTTTTTTCGTAAATCAGCACCCTGAATGGTGAGAACAGCCTACACCCCCAAAAAGTTTGCAGAGAGCATTACAGGGAGTAGCTAATCTGATGAATGTCAGAGCTTCAACCCAGAGAATCTAAGAAGTCTGAGGACTAAGCAAAATAAGAAGGGTGCCCAACAGATCCAGGCATATTACTGTTCCTTCCTACTCTGCACTTGTGACTCTGCACGTGGAATAGTGTGCTCAGTTTTGGATCTCTAGCTGAAGAGTAATGTTGAAAAATTAGAGAGGGTCTAGTAGAGAGCACCAAGATGGTCAGGGGCTCAGAGCAAATGCACAAAGACAGATTGTGGGAGTTAAGCTTAGTCAATATGGCAAAGAGGAAGCTAAAATGTTACCTAGTAGCAACTCAGAACTATCCAAAATGTAATTACAAATTTGATGGGGCAACTGCAATAAAAATGTGGCTTGGCTGTTCAGATTGAGCACAAGACCTCCAGAGGCTCTATCCAAACAATTTCTATGATTCCATGTGACAGCTCGTTGTTCTACAAATTCTAGAGACAACGATGACTCATTCTTTAAGACAGACAAAATTTTCATTTCTACAAATGTAAACTTGTGTATAAGTTACTCTAAAAGCACTCCCATTACTAAAGAACTCAGTCATCCTAGGTAAATATCTTAACAACACTTGAGCTCAGGAGACTGCAAAGAGCTTTTTTTAAAAGCAAAGCAGCATGTTTGTTATTTGTTAAGAGTCCTTATACGTATCCTGGTTTCACCTGAGATAGAGCTAATTCTCTTCTTAGTAGCTGGTACAGTACCATGTTTTGGATTTAGAACAAAAATATAATGTCAATAACTCACTGATGTTTTAGTTGTTGCTAAGTAGTGTTACTCTTTATCAAGGATTTTTGTTTCCTATGTTCTGCCAGTGAGGAGATGCACAAAAGCTGAGAGGGAGCATAGCCAGGACAGCTGACCCAAACTGGCTAAAGGAATATCATATCACTGAAGCTCATGCCCAGTATATAAATCAGGGGGGATAATTTGGGACAGGCTGGGCATCAGTGTGGTGCACCAATGTATTCTCTTCAGTTTTATTCCACTTGGAATAAACAGGAATTTATTTCTATTGGGATGAACAATATAGGAGGATTGATGGTTTATGGGGGGTTCCTGTAGTTGAGATTTAACAACAATAGTTTATCAGGGTAGGCCTTGGAGACAAGCCAAGTAGGAACCATTATGGCATAGACTGTGCTTTTCTTATCTTTGTGTTTTGTTTAGGGAGGATTGGCAGTTGGATCCAATCTTTAACTGTAGTATGGGGTAATGGGTTTGGTGTTGGCCTCTGCTGCAGGGTCGGGTGGTTGTTGAGTTTAGGCTTCTCTTTTGTATCATTAGCGTTATTTATGGGGGTTTGGGGTGAGATAATGGTGGGTTTTCTTAATTCTTGTTTCTTTAGCACCAGAACCCTTTCCTGAGACTTGAGGAGATTAACAGGTTCTGTCTCTCTTCCCTCATCTCTACTCCCCTTCCCATTATTATCATTGTCATTATTAATATTATTCTATTTTGTTTCAGTTATTAACCTGTTCTTAACCTCAATCCATGAGGATGTTTGGGGCTTTATTTCAGATTCTCCTCCCCACAGCAGGGAGAAGGAGGGGGAAAGTGAGCAGCAGCTGCACGGCTACTTAGTTGCTGACTGGGCTTAAACACCAACAAAAAGGTACTTCACCAGACAGACAAACCTGAGATGTGCAAGAAGCATTCATGTGTTCTGCAACAGCATGACCCAAATTCCACAGACACCTTTTCATAATAATTGACCTTAAAATGACTTTCAAAGTATGCAAAACACATTGCAGAAAAAAAACCCAACTTCATTAATAACACAGAAGTTACTAAGCTTATTTAGATGGGCTCTTTCCATCATTTAGAGCAACCGTTTGTTGTATTTTGGAAGAATTTGCTTAGATTCAAATCACTGGTGAGTATTGTGTCAATTGGTCAGAGGGATGGCAATCGAGAGGTTTGAACAAAAGGCAAGCACTACTGCATTCGTGAAGCAACACAACATACTTCTTTACCCTGAAAAGCTACTGAGAACAGCATGCAGTTCTGTCTTCAGAACTCTAACAAAGCTGATGGAATAAAGTAACAAAAATGTACAACCGTCATCTGTTCTTTCTTATGGACAGTATACCATTGCGCCTTACCATCTTTAAAGTATTTTGATATATGCCTTTACAATTTTTATTCAAAAAATTACCACTTCAAAAATCTAAAACATGCCAAAGGCGTGCTTAGCATTATAAGAACATTTTTACATTTAACACATGCACGTCTCTCAAAACTGTCTTTTGGTATCATCTCTCAGACTAACTCTAAAATTGTAGGTAGAACTCTAAAATTCTGATCAGAACAACAGCATGTATTTTAATAAACCAAAGCCCTTCATCTGACTGCATATTCTAGACCTGTTCAGTGCATTCAAGTTGTCCATGGCAGCCCTACCCCACAATGGTAAAAAAACACCAAAACAACAAAATAAACCCAAACCTTTAAAACAGACTATAAAGCAAAATGAACTTTATTTGTTTAGTCAGTCACTTGCATAGAACTACAAGCTGCAATTCTTCTTGAAAGCATCAGCTCCCTTTCACAAAACTACCTACAGCCTGCCAATTTTAGGATGGTAAATTTCTTACACAGTAAGAACCAGACCAACTTCATAATTACTGAAGGGAAAAGAATACCTTGACAAGCAGGCTGAATCACCTGGGACTCTTGAGAGCCCAGGCAATGTTCAAATAAAAAATGCTGGAATTTTATTTTTTGATAAAACATTTATTTTGAAAATACTTAAACCTGATGCCCATTGAATAACTGCTATCTACTATAAGTTTTTCTTTCCCATGCCTAGAGATCAAAACTGTAGTAGAATGATGGTTATACACAGCACAGGAAGCTGATATTGCCAAAATCTCAAGGCCAAGATTGGAAGCAGTGGAACGGGCATCAAGAATACTGCCAAGCCTCCTATCCATCTATTACTAAACTGGCAAAAATTTCTACTACTTGATGAAAATAAAGCTGAACTCTTTTACCTCCTTGCCAAAATCAGAGTGAAGTCTACAGCAGAAGGCAAAAGGCCAGTATTTAGATGGCCAATGTGCTGGGCAACCCTGTTTTGCATTTTCCTGTATAACCCTATCAAAGAATGATGCTACAGGGTGGACTAAATAAGCCAAGGTCTACCATAGAGTTCTGAAGTGCAGAGCTAAAACAAATACAGTAGTTCAGGTTATTATTTATTGACAGGTTTTTCAGATCACCTAACCTGTAAGGGGCTGGGATTGCTGAAAACACACAATGCACACACCAGCCGACACAACAGGCCTTCTGCCAGATCCAGCTGGGTCAAATGCCTAATCAGTATTTCACATCTTGGTGAGTTATGGCACAGATTCTGCCTTCATCTCTAATGGCAAAAGAATGCGTGGCAGATGCAGGTGGTACTTCTGGCATCCATTATTGTCACACTACAATGCACACTGGCTGCACCTTTTTCTCTATTTTTATTGAAAAAAATTTATATTCAAATCAAATCTTCTGTTTGTGAAACACAGTTCCCAGGCTAAATTTCTCTAGCTGTTCTGCAGCTCAGAATGTTTTCTGGTTTTTACTCCTGATTTTTGACCTGATACATGATACTGTTTCTAAAATCCCATGTATACTTTTAACTCATAAATATTAATGAATGTAAATGCTGTTAATACCAATCATAAGTAAGTAGCACAGCTTGACAGCAGAGTAACACTGCATGAGAAATCAGGATACTAAGTAAATAAGACAAAAGAGTTTACAAAGAGTTAGCTACTGAATTATTTTCAGACTTTTAGCTAATTCTCACTAGCTTTTAAAACATCAGCAAAATCCTACTGTAAGTAATTTGCAGCTTATTAGCTGTTTATTACACCTTTGTTATTTGCAGTGAATTCAGAAGATGTACGTCTGTGATAATCTGAAACTAAACTTTATTTACCATTTAGGGTGCAAATATGCTGGCTGTTTGCTCTGTAACACAGATCACTTGCATGCTCTGACCACTGACAATTACACAGGTAAACACGTGCTGTTACTTTGCACTCTGCCAACTCTATTCACTTGTTCCCTCACTACTTAAAGCACAATCCTGTGAAGACTTACATATTCATTTCCACTGAGGGCACCAACATGTTTAACTGAAGTTAATGGGAAAATTCACAACAAAATGCTAAATACATGTAAATAATAAGTCTTCACAAAGCTCTTCCCACCCCTAAATTTAGGACATTTAAGCAGCATTTTTTCTAGTTTAAATATACTTATAATACTATTTAAGCATGTGTGAAACAAATTAGACATTAAGAGTGCTTCCTAATAATTCTAAATATGACTTGCATTGCAAGAGTAGTTGTGGTCCCAAGTAAGATTAGGATTTGTAGTCTATAAAATAGACAAGACAAAGACAATTAGGCAAAAAGGGTTGTATTACATAAAGACTGAATAAAGAGTGCGATGTTTTCCATTCCTATTAATTTCAATGTGACAGTTGGTGTTTATTAGAAGATTCTTCTGCAAGGAGCTTAGAAAGTAACATATTAACATTCACCATTCAATTCCTCCCAAGTCCTTGCATTCTATTTCTGTCTTCAGCACCAAGTATCCAGCCTATTCTTACAGAGAAATACACCCAGTGATTCAGACAATCCTAGGGAAGTGAACCTCATCCACAACTGAAGACCAGACGTACAACTGTTTTCAATCTAATCTGTTAAACAATTCCTCCCTAACCCCAAATTAATAACCCTAATCTTAAAACTAAGATTACTAGTAAGGCCACATAGCTTTTAGTATCATTAAGAACAAAGGGAAAACCTCAGTTTTAGTGGCAATCAATATCAAATGTATTTTACAGAGTAAGAAAGTGTTTCCAAAATCTCAAAGAAACCAGTAGAACCCCTAAATATATGTCATTTGCCCTTTTTTTAATACTTGGGCAAATCTCTGTGCTATAAAATTATGTAAAATATAAAATTATGCTATAAAATTATGTAAAAATATAAATGGCATATGCTACCTTGACCATAAAAATGGCAAGCAAAGTCATTTTACAGCTACCGTAAAAAAATAATTGACCACTACTACATACCATAAATATAAAGACTAGAAGTACAAATTTTATCCAAGTATAGGTTAAATTTGAAGACATTGCAATGGTATATAATTAATGGTTATATAATTAAAACTAATAACCCATAATTTCATTTATGCCTCCTGCAACTTGATATATGAGAAGCAATAAACAGTAGAGAAGCTGTTTTGTATTATCTTATGTTAACCATCATGGCCTGCAGAGTTGATTCCTACATGATTCTGTTTGTAAATGTCTCTACTGAGAAGTCTGACAATTTATTCCTACACTTTTCTAATTACTAACTGACTATTAAGTAGAAGAGCTTTGCTTCTTATTGCAGGACACTTTAACTTCTTTAAGAGCCATTTGAAGCATTTTAAAAACGCCAATTTGTATCATATGCTTCATACTGAAGGCATCATGAGATCTTTAAAAAACCCTCCAGCAGACTGAGTGAACAGGAAAAGTTGTATCAATCCTTCCCCAATACAGTAGTAGATACGCTGAAAACATACTAGTTTCTTTTATAGCTTCTGAAGTGTGATCAGTACAGAATCCAGACTTCTTGGTCTAAAGTTGCTATAATTGCCATAAATATTCCCTTTAAAAAGCAACCGAACACTTCCTTTCAGAGTTACTTCAATTTAAGTAACTCTTGATAAAACCCTTCAAGGTGAAATAACATCATGTTAAAAAAAATAAAAACAACCCACCCAAACATACCTTTTACATGATGGTTTTATTTTCTTCAACCGTTACTTTTATGTCTTGATCAGCTACTGACCCCACCAACACTAATAAACTTTCAGCTCCCTGATATCATGAACACTAGTTATTTTTAGGTGCTATGCCTTTAGCAAGTTGATTCTCAACAGTCTTTTTTGGGCTTGCCTTCTTACTTTTGCATTTAACTTGACAGCCTCTCTGATCTACTTTCCCCCTCTGCATTACATCCTTTTATTATTAACAACTTCCTTTCTCCTGAAGTTTCAACATGTCACCTTTAATTTTTTGGTCTTCTGATACCGTATCAAAGCCCGGGGAAACAGAGGAGTACTCTGCAGTTCTTGCAGAGTAGGGTTTATGATGGCTACTTGCCAGTTCCATGCTGAGGGAAGCAGAAGCACTCCACACCTTCACAGCTTGGTTTTCACAGAATGGAAATGCAGGTACACAGGCTGCATGGGAGATGCAAGGCACAGTAATGGCCTTCTGATCTAGATAAAGCTGAGACTAATACATTGCACCATTCGAAGAAGCTAGAGGTCAGCCCATTGAAGCCTTTCCTTTTGCAGCCCACATTCCAGTTCTGAGTCTCATACAATGACTTTAAACAGATCGCACAGCATCACAAACCACTGAGTTGCTCTTTCTGACTTCCCTTTAGCTAGCTGACTCAATTTATATGTGCTCAAAACAGCTGATTTTTTTGGTTTTTTTCCCCTTTTATGCAAGCTGAATTTGACTAAAAATTACAGAGTACACCTTCTGTAATTAGCAGACCCTAAGTAAAATGTTGTATCTCCTCCTACAGTCCATCAAACTACTTCTCCTGAGAAGCACTCACTTTAGCATCTAGAATTCTGGTCTTTGCATTCTGCACCTTGCAATCTTAACTCAGACTGCATGGGAATAATCCAATATCTTTTTACAACTAAATTTTCTGCATGCTTCCCCCAAGAGTAATTGCAGTGGGTGAGGGAGAGGATGTGAGTGAAATGGGACATTATTGTTTAGGCTGGGTTAGGGAGAGGATGATGGATGTGAGAATGGGAGTGACTGGAAGAAGTTATTATGATAAAGGAAGAAGAAACGCAAGATAAAAGTCTGATGTTGGTATAACTGGAATAAAGTAGAAAACATCATCACTCATTTAATGCTATGAACTTCTACAACACTTCTTAGAACACAGAGGGGGGTTTTAGAATATATTCTACAGAGAATATGACATTATGAATAGCATATTAATCAGCTCTTTGACATCTGCCAGCTGCCACTCAGTCTTTACCTTTGACCATGGACATTGCATGGAAAATAAAAGTTGAGTGTTATTTACAAAAATAAATATTTTTCCATAGAAAAATGTTTTTCATAGAAACAAGAACAGTATATTTAAAAAGTCATACAAATCTTGAGTAATTATTTAAAGTTCAACATGTTGGAAGCAAAAAAGTGTCAGCAGTTTCATATTTTGGCAACTTCAAGAAAAACATGTATATAACAAATTGTGCAAGGAGAAACGAGAGCTAGAACACATGGAGTATAGTGCTGGATTTGCTCATTAAGTTTCTCTAAAATTAAAAAAAAAAAAAAAAAGTAGGCAATCCTAGAGCATGGTTTATAATCCTTTACTACACAATCATAGATCAAACCCGACACTTAGTTTTGGACGAAAAAAGGGTTCAGCTGCTTACTTTCAGCTTTCTTGCACTGGAGTACCCAATGAAATTTTTAATAGGAACCTTTCTTTTTTAAATTTAATTTTCACCACTTGTGTAGAGACTTCCTTGCCTTTTTCTTCATGGTGCAATGTCTTCTCATTTACAACCCATTGTTCTTTCTCATTTTATCTTGCAAGCTGATGACATGCATTCAGTTTTGGTCACATATCTTTTGACAGCATAGTCCTGCAACTCAACATCCTATTCTAAAATAGCAATTAACATAATGTGTCACAGCAATCAAGAGCTTAGCAGGACTGAAATAGGCAAGCCATTACTATGAAAAAGCAGAGCAAAAAACTATATAACATATTGAATGCACGCACTTACATCCTCTACCGATTTACTGTAGTTCAGAAGAATGTTTTTTTCTGGATGTGAACTGGCAGTTAAGTTTGAAACATTTTGTACTGCTCACTATCCACTAGTAAATTATAAAAAATACATATATGGCTTAAATTATGTCCCAACAAAAAGAAAGCAAATACATGTTTGAATCCTCTGTGTTTCTACATTCAGTTTAGTTCATTCAGTAAACCAAATTTCCATGAGTGATGGAATAAATGAAGTACCATTTGTCTGAGAAGGGATGAACTTGCACAGAAGTCTTTTCCTTGCTGGATATTCCTTCTACCTTTCCTTGCTGGATATTCTAGGCACCTATAGATGCCTAAAATTTTCCATACTGCTATTCCTCTATCAAATTTGATTGAAAATAACCAAAAAGCTCAAAAATAAGGTAACAATTCCCACTTGCAAAAGCCTCTTCCATAGGAAACACAAGCTGAAAAAAAGAACGACATGCTGCTAAGTAGACAAATAGCAAGGATTTTTTACAAATATATACATGAATATATACATTTGAGGTCTCCTTATTGATCAAAACATTACCTTTTAAGCCACATTAAATGAAATGATGGCTATAAAAGTGTTACAATTATAGAACTATAAATACATTATCTAAATAACTACTGAATTTGACTAAAAAATCCTGAAAATATACGTCTTGTCTGTGTTTTAATAAGAAATTAAACTAAGACACAAGAAAGAGAAAAGTAAAAATGCTAAATAACTAACCCTAATGCTTACTACAACATGGTAGTAAACAATATTGATTCTAGTCTGAGACAGTACTGTAATTACATTTTCCTGCGGAACACCAAGAAAGACAGGAAAAATAAGTATCCTCTGACCCTGGCTATTAGCTTGATTTTTCTAGTCTAAACAGAGAAACAGAAAACATGTCACATGCACATTAAACTATGACAGGACCAATGAGAAGATTACTTATATTATTCAATTTAAAAATGGCAGACTGGAAAACAGAAATTTATCCTATTAGTGGAAACTGAAACAACAAGTTGAAATGCATGCTCAAAATTTTTCAAATGAAGAGGGAGACTTCTCAGAAGGCAATATTCTCTTTCACATTAGAAAACTGTACATAGAAGAATACTGACTTATTGACAGCTTGACTGAGGTGCACTGGAATCAGGCAAACATTATTATTAACTCACATTCAGGCAACCAGTTCAAGAGGCACAGGTTAACAAGCTGACCTCACCAGGATTCCCTAGCTCCTGGTAAGTCCAATTTCCCAGTACAGTCTGTCACACAAGACTCATGTTATCTGAAACTGAGATTTAGAAATGTATCCCCCCCACACAGTATCAGTAAACAAGAAAAGTTCTTCAAGCTACACCTCTACTGAAGATCAAAACAATGACATTTCCATACCTCAAGTAAACCTCAACAGATTAACTGCTTAACAGAACAAAAACCAGTATTGAGCATACTAAACAAAGCAAGCTATTGCACTTACAGTGTTACAATATTTAAAAAATGTTATCTCCAATATGCTTTCATTTGTGTTCTGCTCACATGAATGCTGTCAGTCATGAAGGAAACGTTCCTCTTCATATTTTTGGTGTAGTTTTGGGGCTTTGTTTGTTTGGGCTTTTTTCCTTTGAAGCTATGAAGTGAGTATTCTGTGTACAATGACCTTTAAACAGAAACCCAACAATTAGTCTGTGGGCTACCTGGTCGCAAAAATAAGCATGACCAAAACACCATACTCTTTGGAGACCTGGGAGAAACTGCATCCTCTGAGTAATTTTCAATTTCTTGATTGGATTTGAATCGTACACTACCTCCACCAGAATTATTCTTAACGTGTCAAGCCTGCTGCTAGGAAGGAGCTTGCCATAAAAATACTTAGTCCCTATAAAAAGTAGAATTCCAATAGAGAGAGATGATTTTATTACATGTATAGAAAAGAATGCTTTGCAAAACTGGTATATCTACTTCCAAGGAAAAAGCCCTTTTTTACTCACAGCAGATCCACGCCAATTAACCTTTAAAAACATAACATTGCTTTACAGGTCAAATTTCTTTAGGAAGTTTCTGTGTTTCTCAAAATCAGTTATTTTCATATGTCACAGGCTGGAAGCCTTTGATACTCTGAGGTGATAACCTTTTAAACTTATCATAGCAAATTATTTAATCATGCAATTCTCGCTACACACATATTCATTGCACTCATTCATTAAATACAGAGTCCTAATTTTGTAAGTGAAGACTGCAGAGACCTAAAGATTTCTTACCTACATTTTGTTAATGTAAAAATAAGCAAGCTAGGTGAAGTCAGTCCTCTCTGTGCTCCATTTTCCAAATTTTGATTATTCCCACACGCCATTCAAAAAACAGTGGTGTGTTAACAGCAGAATTGAATTAGCTATATTCAGATAATGGGAAGCTCATAGGAAAACAGCATAAAAAGAAGATAAAAATACTCTAGTCCACCAGAAAATGTTATGGCTCGTGACTTGAAATATTTAGGTTTGTACTAGTTTTTCTTCTTGTATTAGTACTAATCTGTATAATGGTAGTACTCAGCTGCCCTGTTTCCTAAGTGCAATATAAGGCTATAAGAAAAGGTTCTCTACGTTCAGTTTACAGTGTATGTAACTGAGTGATAGAGATCTTGGGTTAAAATACAGCTAATCTGAACTAACAGGTTTATAAAAACCTGTGCTCACCTTATTAAGGTCAATTCAACAAACATTAATTGTATAGAGTATCCTCAAACACTTTCAGGACCCTAACATTCTGGGAAAATACAGAGTTGTCCAAGTGGGTCAGTATTTACAGCATACTGAAGTGTTTTCCTCTTAAGACTTGTCCCCTTTCAATCCTTGTGCTCAGATGAATTACATTTTCTTGACAAACTGAAACCAGTGTCAAAATAGGCTCATTTAGCAAAGAGATCAGATGCTCTGTTACACAGAAAATTTGATAACAAATTTCCAAAACACATGCTGCAATTTCTAAGGGCCACTACAATGTTAAACATTGAACAGTCTCTGAAAGTCCTGCCTAATTAAGTGGGCCACGAGTTTCTTTGAGGGAGTCTTTAGTATTTATTCTGCTGTATGAATCTGTTATATGGACAGATGTATAGACGAATATAAAGAGAGATTATGCTGCTGAAGCTTTTTTATGCTAAGTTTTCTTTTTTAACTGTACAGATTAAATAATTACTTTTCCATTAGTTCTCTTTTGATCTCCAGAAAGAACATCATTACTTTGTAGACTTTCTTCACTCCAATCCAGTATTTTTGAGTACAAGATTACTTATAAGAAAGTGCTTCTGTCCTTTCTTAAAATAGATTCTGAGTGGGAGCACATGCCATCATGATGCTGTAACTCATCAGGAAATTATGATGCAGTACCATCTTATTCTAAAGGCACCCGCTAGCTAAGATATGGACAAGGTCACATCAGCAGTTCTTATGTTTTTCAGGAAGAAACAAACAAACACAAAACCACCACCAACAAAAAAAACCCCAACAAAACAAAACTAAACAACCAAACATCAACCAAAAAAACCCACCAAAATACAAAACTAAAAAACTTGACACGAATCACTTGGAATAACTTCAATTTTGACTTTGCATAGAACCACTGCTACCAAAAAAATTAGGATGGTAAATGATAATTGTGAAAATACTCAGTGTACATAATTTAAAAATGCTACCATGGAATTATTTATCTAGGAAGGCAACAAACTAAGGGGAGGGGAACTGATTTCAAATGTTTTTCCTTTCTTCTTTTTTTTATTATATGGCATGTCAACAAGGTTGTGGGGAAGACTGCTGGGGAGAGCGCCCCAAAATTTTTTTCCTGCTTGCTACAATCTTAAATTATACCCAAATAATTTTTGTTATGAGAAGACACTGAAGAAGACTGCATCAGACAAGCCATGAAAGAAAAACCTTTTTAAGTAAAACAGGCAGTTGGTTATTTTGATTTTCTCTAAAACGATATTTACTGTTATTTAACTTAAACAACTGAAAGGAAATCTGGTTGTCCAGCAGCTTTATTCCTTCAAGTGTATTAATAAAGCATCTAGGCTGGGTGACCCCAAAACTTTCTAACTGTTAAGATATTTTTATTTAAATGGCAACAAAACCCAATGCTCCTGCAATTAACACATTCAAATACTTAATAAGCATGATGTTTTCTCATCATTTGCATGGCGTCTGAATTCTTGGCAGCACTTAATAAAAGTATTTTTGCATATAAGCAAAAGTCAGACCCTCCAGTCCTATTCAAAGTAATCCAACAAACACCACCGGATTTCCCTAGAAATAGAGATGGTAAATGTACTTAATTTTTCTGGTGGAAACTTGATAGAAGGCTGAAGCTCCCCCAAGACACTGTAGGAGGCTCATGTGCAAGGTAACACGGAGGTTACACCTGAGGCAGCAAACACAGCCCCTGTGAAAGGATGGTGGCCGGGCTGTGAAACAGCACTGCAAGGTCCACAAGTGTCTACAAATGGCCTGGGACCACCAATCCAGAACTCTTCCTGTAGATACATACTGGATTGCAGCGAGTACCACAGAGGCAAGGAACTTGGCTTTAATTCCCTGTCAGCATATGGGGATTCAAAACCATGCATTTATTTCCCAGAAGAGCACTTTAATTAGGAAACTAAAAGACTGGATAGTAACAAGCTTCTTGTCTGCTAAAGCTAGGTAACTACCCAGCTAAAAATTAAAATGCTATGGCATCTGGACAATTAACAAGGATCACACTGTAGCCTAATAACCAGGGTGCTCAACTGGGAGAGAAAATCTAGAATCTAGTCCCTGCTCCATGGACTATTTCTGTTTCGTCACTTGCCCTTTAACAGAGAAAGAAAATTCAACGATAGCTCAAAATGCAAATATCTGAACCCTGTTCTCTTCCCTCCCACTGCATGGTCCAAACTACTAAAGTCTAAGATATTGAAGCATCACCACATCTATGTTTCTCTTTGGATCTAGCCTACAAACTGTTGCAGATACCTGGTTTTGATTGACTATTTATCTCTCTCTTCAGAAAGACAAGATTTCTCAGAATTTGGGCACCTTTCCAGCCATGAAGCTTTTTTAATTTCACAAGTGTGTAGCTAGGGATATAGCTCCTAATAGCATGCTCCACAGAGAGAAAAAAGGCAATGCATTCCATTTTAACGAATATTTAAAGCTGCTTCTACTTTTAATACAGCATTCCCTGGAGCAACCAAAATATCCCCAAATTACTGGATCAACACAATATTCTCTGCTCAGGAAACATACAAACTCTAGTAAATCTACCTCACAAGTCTAAAACAATGACTTAACACCCTCCTCTGCCCCTGACATCCATCATCACACTATATGTTAACACTAACCACCTTCTTGTGTCAACTGCAGCTTTTCTTCCTATCTTTTTTTTTTCTTTTTCTTTTTTTTTGGGATCCAACTTGCGTTTTTTGGATAATGGATGATTTTTTTTTGTCCTCATTCAAAAATCTTCAGCCCACCCTTAAGACACACAAGAAAGGTAATGATCACATAGGTTGCTCAATATGATAAATTAATTGTGAAACGTTTGTTCATTTTTTTAGAAACTGTTATATATTTCTGAGTACCACATTAAGTTGAAACTTCTGGAGTTCTTCAACTTCCCATCTCAAACTCTTATCCCTGGAGCAAGAATGGATGCAGTCAGAAGTAAACACTCAGATGTAAGAGGAAGGCAAAACATATCATTCCATGTATGTAATTTCCAGTAGACTAGTAGTGCCTTAGTAAATTAGGAGGTTTGCAAACCTTATCAAAGAAATATATAGTTATGACTTTTAGAATACTCTTTTTAAATATCATGTCTTCCCTTTAGTTTAATTCCCTTTAGTTAAACCAACGAGTGGTTTTTACATAGTAAACTGTATTTTAAAAGTCAGGCTAGAGTAGCTGAAGTTAATTATGAGTGAATCCAAGCTAATACAAGAATCCAAGTTTATTTCAGGACCTTGCATATCAGTTGAGTAATGGCTCTTGTCCTCAGAGACTTAAAAACTCTTTTTTTTAGCATGTAGCCTAGGTAGAATATAAGTTTCAAGACTACCTCTTTACTTGAGCATTTGCAAAGTACTTATGTAAATAAAATAAATTGCATAACATATAAATAAAACATAATGTATTTTGGCAGAAAGAACTTCATGCACAGTAAATAATGTTATCACTCACAACCTAGTATCTGAAATTACATCTAATATAGAATAAATCACAGAACTGTGTCAAGCTGTGAAGTACTGTGAGCTTTAAATAGCTTTAAACCACATCCTTACTCAAATGATCTCATTTGGGCACCCAATGAAGGAATTTTCTTCAATTACATTCACAGACAAAATTTTTAAAAAACAGTTTGTATCTTAAGATGTAGCATCAATGCACAGTAATTGATATTAGATAGTTGTGTAACAGCCCCGGGGAACATTGCAAACACATTACATTGACTTAAACGAAACTTACAGTTAGAATGTATACTTTTTATTTTCCTTATGAAGGAAACTCCTTGAAAGTATGGAAGGTGAATTTCCATTTCTGATTCCATTGAAGGGACAAGAAAATGAGATGAATCACCGAAGTTTTTCAGCAACTACAAAAAGCTAACACAGAGAGAAGTAAAAATGCTACTCACCAATTGTAGAAGAGCCATTAGCCAACAATGTAAACAGACAAAATATGTTCATAAAAGTCTTTCTTCATCCTACAGGATGTGTGCCAGATGGCAAAGCCATACAGTGGGGCATTGCTTCTTAGCACTGATCTATAAATTGCCTGTTTCCTGAACAAAGGGGGCAGATAGATTTGCAGAACAAGCTATAACATTTCTTATTGGTGCTTTTTGTCAGGTAGAAGGCCACATACAAAGGAAAATTGGACTTTTCTACCTGTCTGGCTAACAGGTAGGAAAAAAAAAATGCAGCAGAACACAGAGACCACCCTAACAAAATCTACTTTCTACGAGGAGATGACTGGCTTGGTAAATGGAGAGCAATGGATATTGTCTAACTTGTTCTCAGTAAGGCACACACCTTTTCCTCATTTATTAAATTGACTTTATCTCAACTGGTAAGTTTCCACACTTCTGCTTTTCTAATTTTGTCCCTCATCCTGCGTGGGGGCAGTGAATAAGCCTCTGGGTGGGGGCTCAGCTGCTGCATGGGGTCAACCCACCACAATATACTTTAGTGATTTCTTTCAATTACTTCCTTCGTACTGCATTAAAGTACATTCTCCAGATATATCCTCCTGGACAACAGACTATCAGAAAGATCACTGGCTGCAAAACGAAAGGAACACAGAAAAAAAAAAAGTCTTGAAAGAAACAACCATGGTCAAAAGTGGTAGTATTTACAAGCAATTATAGACAGAAAAGTCTTCTTATAGCTACGCTAGTACAAGAAAGATGGACTATGGGAAAAGCCTTTCATGGAGTTGCCTATGACATCATTCAGAGACATGAGGCAAAGTGGAAGAAATGCCTTGTCATCTGTCAGATTTAAGAAAGAAAGAAAAGTAAGAAAGAAATGAGAAAACAAAGGTAATTACAACTGTTGACCTGATAACCCTGATAACGAAATCCTGAGACTCCAGGAGACATCAATTCAAAGCAGGTACAAATAGAAATGTTCCAAGAAAAGAAGCACTTCACATTTAGTAGAAATTCTGTAGGAAAACCCTCAATCTAGTTGAACTCAAGAGGTTGACTTTTTCATCTAACACCAAAAATAATCTGAATGAGATATATGATGTATTTGATCAACAAACTCTGTATCAAGACACATACATCCAATGAAAAAAAATAAACAAGAAAACAACACTGCTGAGAAAGATTTCAGTATAACCTGTCATGTTACAGGCAACAAAAGATATTACAGTCAGTCCCAAAGGAAGTATGCCTTTGTCAATTCACAAAAGAATAAAACTTGCACAAGAACTGAAATAACAATAACTGAAAGGTCTTTTCAATGTAAAAAATAGTAGAAAAGCACTAAAACGTTATTTCCAGTATTTAGCCAGCACAATCTACACCAAAGATGAAAAGTCAGACATGGAAGAAAATGACAGCAAAGGGATCTGTTGGCATCACATCTTTATCTTCCATTGTTTTTAAAGAAGAGCTAAGGTTTTTAATGCTTTATTCTCTTGCAGTCATTTAGAAAGTAGTATGCTCAAGCATCTTGCTCCATGATGAGGGGATTAAGGGGGAAAAGGAACAGCTGAAACTCTTGGGAGTTTTTTCCACTCCTCACATTTTTTCAAAACTTTTTTTTTTATCAGTTGTAATAGGAGCTATAATTAAATTCTGAAACCCCAACAAATATCAAGTAATTCTATACACATTAATAAAGAAAAGTAATTAAAATAAACAGAATCTAACTTAATCTCCTGAAGAGAGATGAGACACTGGTAAAGCAGGAGCAGATTCACAGATCAACCAGACATCACCAGAAGTAGCACAATTATTTCAAAACCAGGAAGACGATCATTTCATATCCAGAAAAAGAGCAATACCCTACAGACACACAAACAGCGTATGCTTCTGTGAGCATGATGAAGTGAATGACTGGTAATTGAGTTTTGGAGCACTACATGTAGCCTCAGGTCACTGACTCTGAAGTTGAAATCGGTGGTCAATGGGTGGTGCACAAGGCTACCAAGTGTAATTCTATCCACACAATCTTTTCAAAGAATGTATCTTCTGATTTTGATAAAAGTACACTACAGTAAAAAACACAAGTTTTGAAGGCCTGGCAACAGTATACTTCCCAAATACATGGGCCACTAATGTCTTGGCAAAAGATCAGTTTTTCTCATGCTTTATTAGCAAAAGAAAAAAAATCCCACTTTCTTTACACTGGCAGCAACTTGTTCCCTTCTCTACTGTGTGGGCACAAGCATTTACTCATAGTAAACTGAAAGAAATTCACTGAAAACTGGCTTGGCAAAATACTATCATCTGGATCAGTTCATATTTTGTTCACCATATATAGGAAAAATTTTGCTGGGATAAATGAAAGCTCATGGACAGACAAGAGCTCTAGGATTAATTTCACCATTAATACAATGCAGTAAAAATGGATTCATAAAGAATTGCTAAATGATTCAATACTTGTCAGCTTTGAATAAGGCTCAGTGAGGGATTTTTAAGGAGAGGCTATTGGGATTGAAAACATCTAGTATATTTATTTTATTACTCTATTCTCATAAAAACAATTTCCTAATTTTGCTCTTGTTAAGTTTTTCTAGTGAACATGATGCTTGCATATACCTACAGATGCATAATCCTTAAGCACACAAATCTTTTCCCTGTTGAGCTTGTCTGCTGTCCATTAACAGCCTTTATACCTCATTTGTAGAACCTCGGTCTCTACATTATTTGCTAGAAGCTGTCCTTTACAATACTGTTTTGATTTTACATAATGTGGTTAGTAATTCCTTCTACAGTTTCTTTTTCTGACACTTCCCATAAAATTCCATTTTTATTATTAATCTTTAACTTTTTTCCTAGCCAAACTGTTTTATGTTATGATTGCTTTTACAGTGACTACAGCATTTCAGTATTTTCTGCTATTTCAAAAATTACACTTCCACTATAGATGTACACCTTAATACTGAAAACGTTACTTACATTTTTAATTGTCCTGGGGTGACTTTGTGATGCTTGTATCCCCAGCTGTCTCTTCTGTTTATGCTGGATATTAAGTTCTACACCTCTAAGACTGGTTCTGAGAGTGAAAGGAGGGAAAGAAGAAGCGTGGAGTTTGTTTGCAGAAACCACACTCCCTCCTCCGCCTTCTGCTCCTGAACTGCACTGTCTACTGATGGACGGGGAGAGAGAGCTCACATTTGCTTTTCAGATAGTTTGTAGCTAGCTGAGGCAGAGAAGTTCCCTGGACTGCTTTTTTTAGTTTTTCTTGGAACTTTTTAAACCTGTTCTGGACTGAAAAACCCAGAAAACAGCCGGAGCTCACACCCGCAGGCCACTGGGGCCCAGGATGGCATTTTCCAGCACCGGAGGGACTGATAACAGACTGGGCGAGCTGAGCTGTACCCACGGCAAGGACTTTGTCAATTTTGCCATCTCTCTTCAGAGCGGCGAGAGGTTTAATTGTTTAATATTATTCATTTTTTTATGCTTGTGAAGACTTTGCTTGATGGATAAACAGTTTTTTCCACTTTTTCTCTAAGGAATTTTTTTCCCAAATCAGTTGGGGGAGGGGTTGCTTGAATTTGTTTTCTAGAGGGGCCCCATTTGGAGGTTTCCTCCCAAAATTTGCCCTAAATCAGGACAGCAATTTACAAAACTCAGTTTATCTAGCTACCTTTATCTCCAAACACTGTGTTTCAATACCAAAACCATGATCTGTACTTAATTAGTAGCCATGGAGACCATGAAAACACACAATATTAGACAAATGCATGGACCAGCAGGCTTCTGAGTTGCAGTTAAAGACTTAAATAAGTGCACACGGTCCACTGACCACAATTATACAACTAAACTATCTATCCTCATCTTCACCCCAGTCCCTCCCCCATTTTAAAGAAATATCCAGAATCTCAAAGCCTGACTTACCCAAATAGCTGATGCCTTTGACTGGCTGTTCCAGTTAACCTCCATCAGTCACACGGGTAACAGCCCACTCAAGAGAAAGGTAATGACTCTGTTCACATCAGCAAGAAGGTATACAGGGCAGAAACGAAATTACATGATGATCTTGCATGCAGATGTTTTAAGTAGTTGGTAAACAGACAGATGTCCAACAGAAGAAAAATAAGTCAGTAGCACATCATCTGCCATTTAGTACATACCAGGCCAGCAGCCTCGAAGTTAGAAAAATAGCTAGATTGAGCTAGAGATATGCTTAGAAAACTATACTAAGTGCAAGTAAGATGACAGATTGAATGGTGCCAAAGAAATCCCTCAAGCAAAAGAGAAATGAGACCTGGCAAAAATGTGTCATTTTTCTTTTTTTAAAAATTACTGATACGCTATAAAAAATATTTATCTGTGTATGTGTATTAATTATATGTATATAGTCTTCAAATTAATGCTGGCACACCTACCATAGTCAAGATAATAAGTTAGAAAAGCCAAATGTTAGGCATTTTGACTATTAAAAAATTAATACATTCATAAAGTGACCTTATGTTCCTGTAAATGTGTAACATAGTGTTCACCTTTTCCCAAATTTAACACTGCAGAAATCTAGTTACCTACCATGCAAGTTCTCAGATGTTCAGCTGTTTGCTAAGCACAAATGCCTAGCACAACCTTCACATTCACCTACTACTACATGAATCAAAGATCTTTACATACAAAATGGAAAAATATATCTTGGCTTACCCTCTCCTCCAAAAAATTTCCTGTAATAGGCAAATGCTTCCCTTCCTTCACTATATTTTTTTACTGCTTATTATTGAGCAGAGGCAATGTCTTTGCTTGTCCATGAGGACAAGCTAGTAAATACCACCAAGAGGACACCTGTCCTGAAAAAGCAATAGTTGCACGAAAGGAGGCAACATAGCCAATAAAGGAGTGTCAAGACTACCTTCACAATTGATGCAAGTGAACTACTCAGAATCAGCACATGATTACATCTGTTTGCGCTGTGTTGAGAAAATGGAAGTCCTATCTCCCACCTTTACCTATCCCATCTGTTACAATCCAGCTCCTCCCTCAAACTGGCACTCCTGAGGTTCCTTGCCAAGTTGATTCAGTTTGTTCTGGCTGCAGAAAACTGATTTCTCAAAAGAAGAGCAGTTTTCCACTACGTTAGCCAGTTAAGTATGTTTTGCACAGAGTAAAAAAATGGCAGGATAGAAGAGAAGACAGAACATAATTGAAAAAAAATTGACAATGGAGGTAAAAAATTGCCAGTCTTCCTAACCATTCACCTACAGGAGCAGAAGTCTGCAGAGCTCAGCGCTGAACCAGATCACATAACTGATTCAGCTCAAAACGATCCTTCTTTTTTGGCAAGGTAATTTTCAGCTGTTTCAGTTCCTTGCCTGCACAGCCACACAACAGGTTATGCCAGCACAGCACAGCATGGCAGTGAACAAGGAGAGTTAGGACAGAATCATGCCCAAGATTAAACCTGGACAGAGTCCTGTTGGGTTCTAAGCACTGGCCACTTATAGCAGACTGCATGGTACACCAGAAGAAAATTCTCTCAGTAACTCACCTTGAGATGTAGTGAATGCAGGAAGATAAAATCCCTGAAAATGTGCTGCATGTATTTTTCTAACAAACAAGTCAGACAGGTACAAGGAGGGCCCATTCAAACTAAGGATTAATTTGAACATGCTTTTTCTGTCATTTCCTCAGCTATAACTTTTGTAAAAAATTGTAATTCTATGGCTAGTTTTGGACATTTGAAATCACAGAATTTCTAGGTTGGAAGAGACCTTTAAGATCATCAAGTCCAACCCATGCTCTAACACCTCAACTAGACCGTGGCACCAAGTGCCACATCCAGCCTTTTCTTAAACACATCCAGGGATGGTGACTCTATCACCTCCCCGGGCAGGCCATTCCAATACTTTATCACTCTTTCTGTGAAAAACTTTTTCCTAATATCCAACCTATACTTTCCTTGACCCAGCTTGAGACTGTGTCCTCTTGTTCTGTCCGTTGTTGCCTGGAGAAAGAGATCAACCCCCAGCTGACTACAACCACCTTTCAGGAAGCTGTAGAGAGTGATAAGGTCACCTCTAAGTCTCCTTTTCTCCAGGCTAAACAACCTCAGCTCCCTCAGTCATTCCTCACAGGGTTTGTGTTCCAAGCCCCTCACCAGCCTCGTTGCCCTCCTCTGGACATGCTCAAGTGTCTCAATGTCCTTCCTAAACTGAGGGGCCCAAAACTGGACACAGCATTCCAGGTGTGGCCTCACCAGGGCCCAGTACAGGGGAAGAATGACCTCCCTGCTCCTGCTGGCCACACTATTCCTGACCCAGGCCAGGATGCCATTGGCCTTCTTGGCCACCAGGGCACACTGCTGGCTCATGTTCAGCCGGCTGTCAACCAGAACCCTGAGGTCCCTTTCTGCCTGGACACTGTCCAGCCACACCATCCCCAGCCTATAATGCTGCAGGGGGTTATGGTGGCCAAAGTGCAGGACTTGGATTTATTAAACTTCATCCTATTGGACTCTGCCCATCCATCCAACCAATCCAGGTCTCTCTGCAAAGCCCTCCGTAGTAGAAATACTTCTACATACTACTGAACTTTACTTTGGATTAAGTTAAGAGTCATTTCAAGGCTAGTTAACAAAAGACATCTCACTTTCTCTAGAGTGTCCAAATATTCAAAGGTTATATCCTCACCCACATCACCTTCACAAAACGCACAAGAGCAGTTCAAGAGCCAGTATCTTCCTGGCCACTTTCCATTTCTAAGAATGTCTCCTTATTGCTACTCACTGGAAGATCCCCCTGCCATGCACAAGAATTTTAAGAGGCACACACAACCCTTGGAGGCAAAAACCAGTGTGTTTATATTAGTTTTTTGTGCTTGGTTCAAGAATGTGGCTTTTAAGCTGTCTCCTGAGAGTCCCCAGTCACTGCACTTCGGCTGACACTGCAGAGAAGAATCAAAGTATGAATGTGGAATTCACTTTGGACAAAACTAAACGAGATGCACTCCACAAGTGCACCTAATGCACTCCAACAACTACTGAGGTCACCCCATGGGTTCTGAGCTACTGTGAGGCAAAACACACGCAATATTCTGCAGGTGAAGTCCCCAGTACTAAGAACTGTTTCTCCAAAGCAGCAGTACTTGATATCAAAGACTTCACTTACATTGAATGAAATCACAAAAGGTAAATTAACCTACTGAATTACAGTCAAAAGACTTACATAGGTACAGCATAAAATACATTTTTAAAACTGTGTACTTATCACTGAAGAATTGAGAGAGTACCTAATTACCCAAATATAGGGAATTCTGCATCTGTCTTGAGCTTTTTTTCCTGCAATGGCTGCTAGTTGGAATGTCAGCATCTAGGGGGTATTAAGTTTAAATTTATACTTTGAAGGAATTAGAATATATATTTTATTATTGCCTCAAATGGCTCCAGGCTGATGTTTTCTCAACATCTAAAACATTGAAAAAGCTCCTGAATGTGCCCCAATCATTAGCTACTTTCTAGATGCTAATAAGATCTCAACCATTCATTTTAAAGTAGTTTTTCTCATCTTACTTTTCATATGCACAGCTGAATTTACTTTCTGGAGGCTGAAGCACAGGTAGAACATTTTTAGCAGGTGTTTGCTCAGTGCAGAAAAAGGTTCCTAGGAATAATCTGAATGTGAAGACCCGCTAAAATTATTCTGGAGTATACTAAAAGCTGCTACTATTCTGGTAAGAAATACTGAAAATTATTACTATTTCACATCTAAAATTTCCCTTATGATTTGATGAGTCCTCACAGCAACTTACACATAACACTAATGGAATACAAGACATGCTATCAAGGAATTAAAAGATTTTTCTAATATTGAAGATAATCCATGATGTCCCAGCTTAATGCTATACAGAAATTTGCCTCAGATGGCTTTTCCAGAAAAATGTTCTGTTCATCAAAGCACTCACAGAAAGTCAACTTGAACCCTTTTCTGACAAAACAATGGTGAAATGACAACTAGTATTTTCTCTAATCCTCTTTGATCAACTGCCAAGCCAAAGAGAAAAGTCATGTACTGAAACCATTGTGCATAAACTAGAGCTATACCCTTTGGAATAAAGAAATAAGAACAGGCAGGTGAGCTTCCTTGAAGCTTAACAATCACAGGAAATTCTTCATCAGTTGCTTTTTCAGCAGTTGCTTTTAGCATGAACTTCAGATTTTCCATTTTGATTTTTGATGCTTAGGAAAAAAGCCTGAGTCTCACTCAGGTGAGAAAGTCCTGCACACTGGAGACACTGGTAACAGCTTTAATCCTTACCATGCTGGAATTTAACTGCTAGATCAGACCTTAAGGCTTGACAGCTTACCTTCCTACTGTGAACAGAACACATTCCTAAAAAATAGATATCAGAATAATATTAGGTTCTGAAACATCAGATTCTGGAACAAATATACCCAGCTTGAACCACATACATCTTACTCATTGACCATTCCCAAATTTTTAAAGCTTTTTGCTTTGCCTTCTTTCCAAAGAATTATGTCATACAGCACTGTCCTGTAGTTTACTTGAAAAGGTTATGAGATTTCTCTCAAAACTCTCAAAATCCTCCTCAGCCTCCTGGTTTATTCTACATATCTTTTACTGGTTTCTTCTTCTCTTTATTTTGTTAAATTAATGCCATAATAAATCTCTGCATGACCAGAAGGGTTTGGAACCTCTTGTAATAGGAGGATAGGAGGGAAAGTCTGCTTGATTACAGCAATCATTAAAAAAGCCTACCATCAAGTACATTTTACAAAAACTAGAAGTACTTAGATTTAGATTCACCTAAAGCTATGGAGTTAGACTGCACAGATTTACTACATCTGTCAAGGGACAGGAACACCATTAGAGTAACTATCTAAGAAGGAATTCTTTCAGGCCATCATAAAAACAGGAGGAAAACCTGGAGACTACAAAAACATTCTCCAAAACCTCCATTTTATATACAATTCCTTTTATACTTTTTTTTTTTTTTAAGTATTAAATCAGAGTGTACAAGCAATGATGAAGTTTTCATCAGCAGGAGTTACAAACATAGGAACACCTGTTGCAACTTTATCTCAGCATCCCTGAAGCTTTGTGTGCATTATCTACAGAAACACCTTGTCCCTGCACTCTCTTTTAAAGGTGTTTCACAACTTTTTTCCTCACTATGCTTAATTTACAGCTTATTTCTTCAAGGAAGTTGATTTTAAGAAGCCTTGATTTGCTGTAGGCTTATTTAATGTCTTGCCTTGAGTATTCACACTAACAAGAGAAATTAGGCTAAAAAAAAGGAAAGGAGAAGTACACATTTCCTTTAATCTGATGGGGGGTTTTTTTGTGGGTTTGTTTTTTGTTGTTGTTGTTTTTGGGGTTTCTTTGGTTTTTTTTTGGGGGGGTTGGGGGTTTTTTGGGGTTTTTTTGTTGGTTGGCTGGGGGTTTTTTCCTGGAAACAACAAGCATTTTTCTCACCAGATATGTACTTACTTTAGGCATCTTGCTGCTTTCTCCCATTTTTTTTCCAAGGTGAAGTTTCTGAGAGGGAATCCATAGTAAGCCTTTTGTTTCTCACCATCTACACTGCTATGTCACTACTCTACATCATAGGAAAGAATCATGTCAGTAGGAAACTACGTAGTGTCTGTTTGAATACCTGGAAGTCTTCTTCCTCCACAAATGTACTGCCACCCACACTTTCCTAGGACAGGATTTGTAAGTACCTACTAGGATACATATATACCCAACAACATCTTCTCTTTGGCAGTTTGATTTGTCTTCCTAATCCCATAAGAACTGTTTTAAGAAGGGATAAGAAATAGCAGTGTAGAAGTGTGCTGGTTTGCAGAATTCCTAATTAGTACCACATTCAATGTTTCTTCAAGAATTATTGGATTAAGACTTTACAGATTTCATCTCAGGTCTTGCTATCAATTCCTTCCTAAGTAGCCCATCTCATGGCATCAAAAGCAGCTTGATAAGAATAAAGGGAATTTCTTTTTTTTTTTATGACAAGCATCATTTATGGAGGTCCTAGAAGCCCTTCCCTTCGGAGTCAGATCTGCAAGACACTTCACTGCAATTCATTTTAATTCCCAAAGAATCTGTATTATTTTTCATCCATACAACTTCCCACAAAATGATTCTGAATAAACAACTTACTTTCTAGATTTCAGCGTGAATTTAAATCTCCTCCAGCATACATCTTAAAAAAAAGCATCAATAATCCCACCTCCCAACAAATCCAAACTATAACACCTGGGGAAAAAACCAAACAAACAAAGAAAACCCCACCCAAACCAACAAAACAAAAACCAACAACACAAACAAAACCACACCACAGAATTTAACATATACTTTAATTTCTACTTTCCACTTTTAGATCTCAAAAGTCACATACGATAGCCAGGAAAACCAATGAAATACTTGCATGAAAATTTTTTTAAAGGAAAAATATTCCACATAAATTCCCTACAATATACAGGACAATGAGAAAAATAACACTTTCATAACCACACAGTAAGTACTAATAACACACAAAATTTCTATAGTTCAAAGCCCAAGTGTATCTGCTTTTTCATTTTCTTCATTTTACTACATAATAAGTGATATAATTAGAAAAGGAAAAAATAGAAACTGTAGGTATTCCTACAGTTGTGATTGTAAGTACATAAGCAATTCTTAATATATTTATTTTATAGGTCTACTTATACAATCTGTATGTTGAATACATAATGAAATGTCATAATACATCTGGAATTATTAAAATTACTGTTCTAGGTAACTCATATATAAAGCTAAATTAACGCTGAGTCAGTTGTTGAAGATATTGGTATATATCAAAAAATATTTTACTGCTCAAAAATAGGTTTTGTTATACATAGCTATTCCCTAACCATTGAAGTCAAACAGTGGAATGGAAGTCTTCTTTATCTCATAGTATTAGGAACAGACAATGCATTTTATTCCTTACAAAACATCATTCACCCATATTGTAACAGTAGGATAGAGCCCTGTTTTGCAGGATTTTGCAAAATGTACACAGCGGATTATTCTTAAGGGTTTATGCTAATTTTTTTCCACTTGACAAGTTAGGCATAAAATAGGCCTCAGTCAATTAGTCTGAAAACAAAACAAGTAAACACAACATCATATACAAATCTCTTACTTGCAAAATGAAATTTTCTAAGATAACTGCCTAATTAAGTCTATTTTTCCCAAGCACTTTTTTATGCAATTAGTTTTCTTTTTAAATTTTAACTTATTTTTTCAATTGGTTTGTGATAAAATAAAACTGCCAAAAGACTCTTTTATTAATTAAAAACATCCCACAGGAAGAAGGCTGCTACCTGCTCATTTCCTTTATGGTTATTACTCTCCTGATCTCCAAGGACACCTTTTTAGGGCATTCCGTTAAACTTTCAAGAAAAATTCTGTCATACACAACACTACAAATATAAGACCATTTCAGTGTAAGAAGTGGAGAGTTGCATACTGCAACTACACATATGAACAGAATGTAAATTATTTCTTTTACTTAATCACTTCAAGACATTATAAATATCTAACAAGAACTAAAATTTGTTCTCATTTTTAGTTATCATGTCCTCTTGTTGCATAACAATCTCACAAATTGCAGACAACAGAATCTATACTTGCTTACCTACAAAAAAAATCCAGACAGCTTTGGCTAAATCAACATTAAAGGTGGAATTCTGTGTCTGTGCATCAGAATTTTGTATGCTCGACTCTCCAAAACATGGCCTGATGATTACATATACTGTTATTGTCCAAATAAGAAAGCCAGCAGACCAAAGGTTATCCCAGAACTAAGCTGGTCCTCATGAAATTCACAATCCCTAATTTTTAAGATAAATCACATGGAAAGTTTTCCTGCAGAACTGGAAAAGAAGACAAATATAAATCTAGAAAAGTAAATGAAAACATGCTGTAATGGGTATGCTCTGTGCTGCTAAATACGAACCACAGACATGGAGCGTGGGTGAAGATGGAAGTCTTTCAACTGTATTTGGATAAGTAAACTCCAAATCAAGAAACACTGAGTACACAAGACTTCTTACCCCTGATCTATAAAAACACATACATCTACAAATTAATGGCCATTTCTTACACAAGTAGGTATTATTTCCCAACTACACATGTAGGTTTTAATCTCTTTCTGCAGATGCTTTTGGTCCCAGTGTTTCTACTTCTTCCCACTCAAAAGAAACAGTACTGTAGCAAGCAACTTTAAGTACAAGGGTCCTCTGTATCAGAGAGATTTCAGTCACCTATTCTTTTTCCACACTGTACACTAAAAAACGGGGGGAGGGGGGAAGCAAGGACTTTCTTCCTCTTCAAGTTTAAAAGGTAAAGCACAGTTAGACTACAAAAAGGAAATGAGGTGATTTTACTGATCACATTCACGAGACTAAAGCTCATCATCATAGCCATATAAAAGGTCAAAAATAAATGCTTTTGTGAAGATGTACAGCTACAAATGGCAAAGAGGGAGATCTCTCAGTTTCTATGGACAAACTCAACATTATGACAGTCTTACAGCTGAGAAAGATGAAAATCAATGTTACTCCAAATCCAGAAAGTTTTAATGGAAGCACAGCATTGCTCTAACTAAGGCTCCCAGGAGAAGCTACTGCCTTTAATCTATGTTTTGAAGATAAGTGCCCAGTAAGGTGTAATTCTGGACAGAAGTCAGATCACAAACAAAAAACTAAGCAAGTTCAATTTAGACAATTAGGGCAATTTGACAATAACTCCTAGCAAACCTAGCGTCAGTCCTCCCCCTCCCACACACACCTCTATGAGAAAGTTTCCCACAAATTCCAAAGCATGAACTGAACCACTATCACGAAGAGATCTTGCAACTTGCATGTTATTAATGAAGAGATAGAGAAAGTCAGAGAAGGTACCTCATAAAATAGCAGAGAGGCATATGACTTTTTAATTGGGAAACACAGCCTATACATTTCTAAAACAGTCTGACCAACATATAGTGATACCCTAAGTATTTTGTTTCCCACATTTCTCAAAGATAATTTTTACAAAACATTCATATCACTGAACCTCAGATCTGCCCAGGCAACCTCTTTGGTTGCAGTTCTCAAGTAGATAAGGGCCACAGCAGCTCAACAAGAAAGCTTGCTTCAAAGTGATACATTGAGACACAATGTCCATGCTCAGATCATTTCAACCAACTATGGAGTCTCGGACGCAAAGACACCGCTGGAATGTTTCACACTACAGGGTTACAGGGGGGACATCAAGGTCTGAGTTACACATTCTGAAACAGTTATCTTTACACAGAGGAAGAAAGGAAGAACAATGTATCTGAAGAAAAATTTGCCTAAACCCGTTACTCATGAAAGGGAAAGGTTGTGCCACTTTTAAAGCAATACTGAACACAGTAAAACTATCCTGAAAAAAAATTAGTCTGAGAGCTTTTTCCTAAACAAGGAAGAAGCAATACAAAATGAGGAGCAAAGAAAGAAAATGGTGTTTATGCCTGGCGATGACTTTCTCACAGACCTGCCTCAAAAGCAGACAAATTGAATGAAGATTTATTAGGCAAACCAACATCTGAAAAATTTTTATCAGGAATATTCTGAAAAAACCAAACGTGTAACAAAACCTCAAGTTTTGGCCAGCTACATTACATGCTTACTGGAGAGAAAACAAGTAGAGGGGCAAATAAGAAGATAATGGGGATGGAGAGGAAAAAACCACAAAGTAGAAGCAACGAGGGAGAACCAGAGTCTGTTTTTTTTCCATTGGGCTGGTGGAGAGGGCAACATCATTCAGAACTCTCCGGAAGGTTCCAGTCAAGGGTCTGCTTTAGTCCCTGACAAAACAAGAAAGGTCACAGATTATATAACTTTTAGCAATGCCACCACCAGTGAAGGATGACCTACTATTGATTCAACTTTGGCCAGAGCACACAATTTCTCCTCTTTTCTAGCCAACTTCAACATTACAAAATTCTGTACTTAGTACACAGGTTCAGCAACATGACACCACTGGTAACTGATTAACCACTGTTCTGTTAGAGATATCCCCCAAACATGAAAGGCTTGCAAGGGGCAACCAGAGTAATTCTGTACTTGTATTTTACTAAGGAAGCACTGATGCACAACAGTACATACAGAGCACGCAGAGAATCCAACTTTTACTGTAAATGTGGAGATCTCTCCTCTTTTCATTTATCTACCCCACATCTCTTGTTTCTCTATGACTGTTTCCTTTTTAAAAGAAGATATCCAAAACACTTAAATGACAAAGCTTTGGACGTTGTTAGTTCAACTCTGTTATTCCATCACAAAATCTCCCAATCTGATAGTTAGCATCACAGCTCTTTTAAAATGTATTTTACCATAAAAGTGACATGACATCATGACAACATAATACTAAAGCTCTACTAGTAGCTCATGTGCCTGCACTACATATCAAAGGTAGCAGAGAGAAAACCTAGGTTTGGAACCGAAGTGAGCAGTCTCGTTAATCTGAACACTTCATTAAACCCTGGTGCTGAATAAGACACTGTCACTCTACACAAACTAAGAAACTTCTTGAAATGATAACACACAGATTAGAATTCAATTTCCTACCCACAAACTGGTGAGGCTTCCTATGTGCATAGGACATAACCCTCTGGTTCGCAAGTTTCACAGTTTTGTAATCAGTTGTATATTTCCTTCTGTTTCAGTAAATAAGCTTAACTCTACAACTTTCTATATAGAGACTCAAAAATAAGCATGAGTGTCATCTTCAAGTCCATAGATGCTGTATACATAAAGTATTTTTCCTGTTTTCAGGAAGACAGTTCTTTCACATGGAGAAAATGTCCTACTTACGGATTCTTTTCTTATCATGGACTTCTAACTAAAAGACTTTGACAGTTTGGGTATCAGAGAAGTTAACAAGAAATTTTTATTAAAAAAGCCCAAGGTGCTACATTCTGCATAAATTTGCATTTGAACACAGTTAAGCTACGTTGGTAAACAATAACCAAGATTTCTATTTCTCTCATCCACTGTACCTGTCCCAATTTGCCACAAGTGAAAAAATATGCATTTGTTTCTAGATGGAAACTAGCAATACATACACACAGAGGTCTAACAAGCAAAACTAAATACAGTAACTTACTCAAAACAAAACAATGTAATGAACCTAAGCTTTCTGACAAACACTACTCACTCTCAATACACTCTGTATTGAGATGTGCATCAGTCTCTATAACAGATAAGAATAACAATGTACCCAAATAATTTTTATATGTCCTCATTTAAAAATAAACATACAACTTTACTCCAAATTAATTCAACATAGTTACTCCTTCCTAAGTAAATTTAAATTCCATCTGAATATGACCATAAGGTGCAGAACTGATTATTTTCTAAACTGAGTATACCAGGCCTAACAGGCGCATAAATCTGTATGCCTGAGCTGATAAAACCACAAGTATATACTGCTAAGAAAACAAACATATGCCTATGATCTTAATTAGAAAAGCTAAAGGAGTCATGTTATGTTAATTATCTAATTTCTGATCACTAAGCTATTCGAAATGTTAAAAAAATAGTTCACATACCTAACCTTTTCATTTCTACACTTATTCCTCCATGCAGCAGCAATTATTAGTTCAAGAACCAATTATTAGTTCATTTCTATAAGAAAAATTCAGAAGAGTACATTTTTTAATCTGCTGTCTTTTCATAGCTGAAACAGCAGAAACAGCTAGGGGGTCCAAAACCCCCAAAGTACAAATATTCTCTTCCCAGGTTAAAGGAGATGCCGGAGCAGAAAATAACTAAGGCTGGCCAAATACATGCTATGACATTTTATTTCACGTTTACAGACACACACAAAAAGGGGGCTGGGAAAATTGTAAGAAACCAAGGCGTTTCAAAACCTTTCAAAATGGTAAAATAATTGTTCGCAAAAAATTTTAGCCTGGAATTCAAAACAATTACATTACGGGGAAAAAACTAAAACTGTATTGTTTGGTTATGCCTCTTGGCTTTCCTCTAAAAACAAAATACTAAAATTAGGCCAGAGCTCTTCTCAATGAAATTACAAATTATGATACAAGTAATTTAACAATTATCAAGCAGGACTTACAGTACAAAATAAGTGTATTATCTGAACCTATTGAGAGACTAAGTCATTATTTAAATTATTATAACACCATATGTGCCTGGTACTGCATTCTGGGAACACTTATATGTGAAAATTATTACAACTCTCTGATGAAAAGAAAACCCAAGTTACACACCATGAAGTTGTACAAAATACGCAAAGAGCATTCTGTTAGCACTCCCTTTCCACTTTAACTTTTACAGTAATAGGTAGTGGCAGGCATGTTCTATCCTTCAGGAACAAAGGGAACAAACCCCCCCATGTGACTTTTGCATGTGGTCCAACACGCTCTACCCATATTAAGGATCTGACTGCCTGGAATTTGAAAGCAACGCTAAGGATTTCCACTTGTATATACCATGCTTTTCTAGCGGTTTATCGTCACAATCACCTTGCGGCCAAGCTCTTCCAGGAGGGGAAGGAGGGGAAGGGCTCCAGCCTTCGCGACATCCCCGGCTCCCGGCAGCGGGATCAGCACCCGGCAGAGGAACAGCGCCGGGGGCTCCCGCGGACTCGGGCCGCTTCCGAACGCGGTTCGGGTTAAACACCACTAGCGGTAATAAATAACTTCAGGGTTAACTCCAGGCCTTCTCTCCCATCAGTGCCCCCTCTTTCACTCCAAGCATCCTCCTACTCCTAAGCGAGCTCACAACGCTGCTCTCCGTGAACAGTCATGTCTTCCCAGGCTCCCGGAGAAACCTACTGAGCTTGACGCCTAAAAATTTCGCCAAAATCTCTGGCCCCTTCCTTGCACAGAGACGGCGCTGACGCCCGAATGCACTGGAACCCCTCGGGGCTCCGTTCCCGGGCGCGCCGCGCGTCCCCCGCTGCGCCGAGCTCCGCGGGGCACCGGGACACCCGCCAAGACCCCGGCAAAGGAACCCCCAGCCTGTCACACCCGAACCGGCTCCGGGAGCCCTTCTGTGCAACCACCGCGGGTCATGTGCCACGGGTTTATTAAAGGATCATCCGTGCGCTATGAGCAGCAGCATCATAAATGCCCTCCTCCCCCTCCCAACAGAGAGCACACAGGCACAGGCATCCCCACCCACCCCCTCCCAATTCCCAAAGTAAAGGCCAGGGAGGGGGAGGGGAAGGAGCCATCCCAAAGGAGCTGCCGTGCGGAGCGTGTGCCGCGCTCGGGCATTCCCGCGGCCGGCTGCCGAGGCCGTCTCCCGCCCGGGGAAGGCAGGCCCGGCACCTGCCGGCCCGCAGCCTGCGCCGGCCGCGGGCTCCCTTCTCCAGCGCCTTCGCACTCACGGCTCCGCCGCGTTCGGAGGAAGCCCGGCCGCGTCCCGACCCCCCACCCCCTCTGGCATTCGCCCACCCGCGCGTTCCGTCCCCTTCGCGCGGGTTATCCCCGGGTCAGTCCCCGCGGCTGCGGCGCCCGCCCGCCTGCGGCAGCGCTGCCCAGCGCCGGCCGCCTCGCTCACGCCGTCCGCCGGCGGCCGGAGCGCCGCCCCCACGCCCCGACCCCGGCTCCAGGCTTCGGGTACCGCACGCACGGCGGTGGGGCGCTCCCTGCGCAGCGGCGGCGCCGCCGCCACGGGAGAGACAGACGGCCGGCGGGGCACCCCGCGGGGCGGCCTGAGGCGCGTACCGACCCGCGGCCGCCCCCCGCGCGTCCGCGGCGCCGTGCCCGGCGCGGCCCGGTACCTGTGAGGACGCCGACGCGGATCTGGTGGTCGTGGTTCGTCAGGATCATCCCCTCCGACGCCATGTTCGCGGCGCAGCACCGCACTGCCGCGGGGGGGGCGGCGCGGGAGCGGCGCGGGCGCAGAGGGGGCGGGGCCGGGGTGGCGGGGCGGGGCCGGGGCGGGGGCGGGGCGGGGCCAGGGCTACGACGGCGCGGGGGGGGTGCGAGACTAGCGCGGTGCGCGCGGCGCAGGCAGCACCAATCCAGCGCCGAGAATGCAGCCCGAGCCTCAGGATCCCTGATTACAAGGGACGGGCAATTCAGTTCCTGAGACTTCGGAAAAGGGGAAAAGACGGCAAGGATGGACGTGTTCCCTGCTCTTGGTCAGCATGAAATCACAGAACCACAGATTCGATTAGGTTGGAAAAGATCTCTGTGATCGTCGAGTTCAACTATGACCAACCTTGTCAAGCGGACCATGGCACTGAGTGCCACATCCAGTCTTCTCTTAAACACCTCCAGGGACGGTGACTCCAACACCTCCCTGGGCAGCCCATTGCAAGGTCTAATCTCCGTTTCTGTGAAAAATTTCTTCCTGGCATCCAACCTGAGCCTCCCCTGGCACAGCTTAAGACTGTGTCCTCTTGTCCTGGCGCTGGTTGCCTGGGAGAAGAGGCCCACCCCCACCTGGCTGCAGCCTCCTTTCAGGTGGTTGTGGAGAGTGAGAAGGTCACCCTTGTCTTCTCCAGGCTAGAAATACAGACATACAATTTTTTTTCCCACCAATTTCCTGCAGCTCAGCAGGGTGTTTTTTCTACCTTTCCAGGCCTCTTCTCTCACGTGCAAGCCCTTCCCCTTTTCTCTGATACTAAAGCTGTTGGTATGCAGACAAGGAAACAGTTGTTTCGATAAAGCAACTTACTGACGTATTTTTTTCTCTTTACTTATGTGACATTGGACACTTTCAGGAAGCAAATACTTAAATTCGTTTTGAATGAATATGTGGGCAAACATCTTCCACATTTATTAGCACCATCATCAACTACAAATGATAACCCATTCTAAAATTCAAGCCCCCTGACTTCAGCAGAGCTTTATATTCTTGGGTATTCCTCTTGCATTTTCGATGCTATCTTACTAATAACAGACTCCGGATTAGTCTCCTTTTGACTGCCTACTAACAAGCAATTATTGAAAGCATTTGTAATTTGCATATACATAAATGAACCACTTCACTTTTCTACCTAGGATATCACTTTCTTAGATGAACAACTAGTACCAAAAAAAAAAAAAAAAAAAAAAAAAAAAAAAAAAAAAAAAAAAAAAAAAAAAAAAGGGAAATAAAAAAGGGCTGAAGAAATATCCTCTGTCTATGGGAAAGTCGCACTAGTAGCACTTTGATGGGGTGGTGCACCAGCACACGATATCAGTATTTCTGTATTGGCACAGCAGTTGCAGTGTGTGCAGCCATAGAGACTGAGAATCCAGGCTCCAGGGATCTCTGGTTATGCAATGGTATAATACAACATATGTGGGTGGGTGTAAGCCTGAACCCAAAACAGCATGGTTACTGAAGATATACTGCATCGCTGGTGCTCATACTGCTGTTCCCTCACGGGTTCAGTCACTATGTGTTGAATATTCTGCTGTAGACAAGGCAAATTTTTTTTTTTTTTTTTTTTTTTTTTTGCAAACGTATCTGAAATTATCTAAAGTGCAAGCAAATGGCTTGACATTTTGTAGCTTCCTGCAGAGGATTCTCCCACCCTACACTAAAAACAGTATTGTTTATTCAGAGCATCTCAGTCTCCCTGTATAGCCTGTTGATTTGCTGCTCTTGTGGATGGTAAGAAGGAGGGGCAAAATTCAGATTTCACTGGCAGCATTAGGTTTATTACTTCCTGACTTATAAGTGCCTACTAGAGGGATTTGTATGAGATATTTTTGTATAGAAATATAGTAGATGATTGTATTAAAGCAACAAAATAAGTTTACAATTTTTTAAAAACTGAGTAAAGAACCTAAAATTGATAATAGGGGTTTTGTTACTGTGATGTGAAGAGCCTTGTAAACTAGATGGTAGATCCATAATTGTTCAAGAGAAGGTTGCAAATGGGATGATGTCCTGCAGTCAAATTTGTGACAGAGTAAGAAAACAAGCATGTCTAATGCAGAAGCTTTTTACTGCAGGGATATATTCTAGGTAATGTGCTAGCAATCCACACTGGAGTTCATATTGACCACCCAGAGAAAAACAAGTTTTCCTCATCAGAGTCAATATAAAGCTGATAGTCACATTTTGTCCTGATCATGTCAGAGTTGAAGTATAACTCAATTCAGTAACCTCTCAGCAAATTTTTTACATTATTTTGTCTGCCAGCTGGTAATTATCAATATCTCTCTGTTAACTAAACCACTGCCTTTTCATCAAGCTGGCTCTGCCAGCCATGTTTGTTTCATGCAATCTACTGGGAAACGTAGTGGCTTTCTCAGTTTATCATGTGCTTTTCCTCATTTGGGGAAAACAGTTTGAGCAGACAGGAAGCTCCTGTCCTAACTTCTGTAGTTACCTGTAGAAATCTTAATTTAAAAAAAGGGATCCTTCAGTATGATTACAAGAAGATACCAGTTTGTTCTCATCGTTACAGTGTGGGAAAGGATGATTTAAATTCTCATTGGAAGTTATTAGAGACACTTCATATTTAGAATAAGTATTCAGTGTAATTTCTATCATTTTGTTGTCATGTAGGTCTGATTCTTTTTTCAATCACTCCTTAACTGTAATTTCTTAACTCTATTCTGTGTTGTTTACAACTGGTTGGATGTTTGGATCCGCAGTGGGACATGGATCTTCAACCGTGTGCCATTGGTGCAGATCCTGATGAAGACATGAAATAGCTGGTTTAATAAATCATTAATCAAATTTAAAACATTTTAATTTGTGCCACTGGTGCAAATCCAAGTAAGGTCAAGAGACTAGCTGGCTCAATAATTAAGTAATAGGAGACGAAGTTGTACCTCCAGCTTATTCACGTGAATCTATAAAGAGTCAGGAAACTAAGACTCAGACATTAAAATAAAATTAAAAAAATCCAATTCAGCAATTGTTTTAAAGTCAGTCTATTACAGGTTATTACTTTATGATATGTTTAAATATTCTGTGTTGATCTATAAATTTTAAAAAAGAATAGTATAAACATTTTATGCGTAGCCACGATATAGCACAATATTCATCACTCTAGAAGAATGTGCAAGGGGTGATTTCTCCAAACAATCCCTTTCCTTGGGCAGGCATCTAGGGAGAATACAGAACGTGCACCATATTTTAGCTATGTAAGGTTAGAAAACCATCTAAATGTGTTAGTGGCTTATACCATAGTCCATCCTTGCCACCTGAACATTGCCAGAAACCTCCTGAGAATCCTTTCTGGGTTTACACCTCCAGTCATGAGTAGGAATCCAACGTCAGTGGTTGTCCTAAATATTAGTCAGAAGGAAAATGTGTTTTGCTTACAGTAAAACTTAATTACTCCTTGCATTGCCCCAATATTTGCAAGGTCGAATTTGTCTATTAAGCAAATAACTTATGTCTGTGAGATTACAAGATAAGAGAAGCTGTTAACTCTTCCACTTGGTAACAGATTCCTGTTTGCAGTAGGGGCGTTTGCAGCAGTGACAGGCATATGGAAAACTCCAAAGGAAAGGTGGCCTTGAGAGACATCCATGCATACTCTCTCCCTCCCTGCCTCCTCCTACTCAGCTGCCTACTGTGGTGCAACTTTTGAAATGGCACCATATGCTCTAGGATACAACCTCACATATATTCTTAGAAACAACAACATCTGGAAGAGTGAAATTTACTGAACTGGTATGGTATGACTTTGATGGCTGTGATAGTGACAACCATTTGAGTTGCCTCCAATTCAAACCCATTGCAACCTTTTTTTCTTTTACTCTCGTACCTGGTCAGACCAAAAAAGCTCTTCCTTTCCCATCATCCTTCCCGTGATAAAGGTTATAGCAAAACCCTGTAATCTCATTATTTAATGCACAAAGTAGGTCTATCTGGCTTGTCTTTTCTTTATCTGAGATTTCAGATGCTACCCTTTTGCTGCTCAGTTGAAGAAATGTTTCTGTTTCCATGAGTCTTTGGAAAATAATGTTCTGTAAATCTTTGTCCAGGACATGTTGGACCGTTGTGGTTTTCTGCGTTATGCAGACACACAAATTTTTGTCCAGACTTTCCCAGACAGAATTCAAGAAGTCCTAGGCAGAGAGGTTCCAGATTGAAGTATATCCTCAGAATGGTAGCAAGGTTTGAATCCATCTCTAGAGGAGCAGTGGAGGTCCGGCAGATTCTGTGATAAGGATTATTTTTTGATTCATCATCATTATCTTTTTATCCATCATCCATTGATCTGGTCCTACTACTTTCTTGGTCCCACCTTGAAAATGATTCACCAGATATTTTGCTATAGTTATTCTAATCTGACAAAAGTAGGCTTTTCTTGAATAGCAGTACACTAAAAAAGCATTTCCTTTCTTTTAGAATAATTTGGAAATGGGGCCAGCCAAAGGCAATCTTGGTGCTCCCAGGTGCCAATTCTTCTGGGTCACTGCAGCCCTTACTGCAGTGTACAACCCATACGAGAATAGAACCAAAGCCTTTGAGATAAGTTTGCAATATGTGTGACATCTGACTACAAATGCAGTGCCATTGATTCACTACTAGTATGGGTGCCTGACAAAAATAAATGAATCTTAGCGTGACTCCACGAGTGGTGTTGACACATTCAATTGTCTGTGCTTCGTTTGCTGCAAAACAGTAGCTATTTTAGAAAAGCATTTGATGAGTTTAGCATACACAAAGAGTAGACAGATTTAAAAGACATCTTACTGGAACATTCTATTTTTGAGATTTCACTTTGACAAAACTGCCTCATTAAGGACTTGGATATGAAAAGCAGGAAAATGCTTTTGGATCTCATGTAAACTAAATTCAGAATTCTGATGAGCTGAATCAGTTCTTTCCATACATTATTTTCCTTTATCTGTATTTCTCCTTGTTTCCATGTAAGAGATGACATAAAAGCTTAAGGTACCTCGATCTTGATTAATGAGCAAGATGACTCCAAACTGTATGAAATAAGGGAGAAAGAAGAAAGAGAAAGTCTGTATTTTGAACCCAAATTAAATTATATTTTGGAATGAACTAACCACAAATCACATGGATCATCACATGCTGTGGCCAAAAGTGAAAAAATGACACTTGATTCTGCAGGAAACCTTGCTGTGTGGTTTGCTTTGACTTAGTTGAAGCATTAAAACTACTAGAATAGATCCTCTAAGGAAGAAAAGGATACTGTATGGCAAAGGGCAGCTGCAGCCTCCTGCCAGCTTGGCTGAAGGCAAATTCACTGACATGCATTGTCGAATATTGGGTTTCAGCTCTGAACAATGTGACAGTGGCTTTCAGAGGGTTTGTACACCTTCAGACGTATACAACTATATCAACAAATAAAATTCAGGCAGAAAGCAAGTGGCCATGCCCTCTCCAGTCTTGTCAATCCTGATTTAGGTCATTTATGTCGTATTTATGGTATAAAGTGGTTGGCTTGTAGTCAGATTGTGTACAATGGAACACATGACACTCATTGTACCCACAACTTGTACCTTTGTTCTTTGATAAATGAGTCTTGGAAAGAACACCTATTATTCATGTGATAACCCCATGATTGGTATGCATCATTCTCACTAGGTCGCTCTGCACCTTTGTGGGTTTGTTTTCTAGAAGAGTTCTTGGCCCAGCTGTGGCTCAAGCCTTTACCTTCTTTGAAGCCTGTATCAAAGTACTGTTGATTTGTTTAAGGGGCCAAGTGCATCCATCATACCCAGAAATCTTTTTTTTTTTTGTGATTCATAGACTATGTCTATAAAACTAGTCATGTGCACTATCTTTGAGGCCTAGTCAGTGATGGTATGAGAATATTTTCTTTCTGTTCCTTTTCTTTGAGATTGGTTGGTTTTCTGCTCTTCAAGAGTAAAATCAGTACCCTATTTGCTGTTTCTGCTTATACATTTTGCACTGTAGACCAGAAAAGAGGGTTGCCACCTGTGTGACTACAAAATTACCATGTGACACAAATGACACAGTACATTTGCAAGCCATTTCATGTAGTCATGTTAAATGCAAAAAGATTTTAATGTGCATCCTGTGTGTATTATTAGGGTTTCATATGTTTTTGGTTTAGACAGGGCTAAAAATAGTTGGATACACTTTGTAGCAGATCACTTAGTCTTGCTCTAGAACTCTTTCTTACCTCAGATTCATCTCAGATGCTTCTTAAACTTCCAATATAGTCAGACTGTTGGTATCAATAGACTACTTCCACAGTGAATCAAAGTTCAAGCAGAAAAAACATAGGGAAAATAAGCTTTCCAGTAAAAAAAACACTTCCTTTTTTGTCTTTGCATTTCCATGACAGTCTTTAGTCCTGTATGGACTTGTCTTCCGTCTGCCCTTCTGCACAGTTTGTTTGAAATGCTGAGGTAATAGCCATTGCTTAAGTATCCAGGTATATCACCATCAGTGTATTTATCCTGGTGGAAGATTAGCCACTATTAGTCTGGTTTTGCAGAAGGGAGGGTAACAGAGCTGCTTGCTGCATCACAACCAGCTGATGGATGCTGTGGCATTATGGTTTCCTGATTAAGGATCTGTCACAGTCCCCCGGCTCCTGCTGAAGCAGCATATGGACACACACTTGGGTTTCATATCAATAGAAAGACAAGACATTCAGCTGGGACCTTAAAGTTCAAAAGTGTTTCAGCTCTCCAGTCAAACAGTGGCTGAAATCTGGATTTAAATCTACAGCTTCAAGTGTGCCAGGGAGCAAGCTGTCAGCTGTTTTAGATGTATAAGTCTTCCAGGTCCTTCTTTACAGAGTTTGTACTTTGAGTAAATAAATAATTATTCTTAAGCCAGAAGGTGAATACCCAAGCATGACAAACTATTCAAGATATTAAAAACTCACCTGGGAAAAGAGAGACATGGATTCTAACCACAGTTTTAATCAACTTTTAATCTAAAACTGGAACAGAGACTAGAAGTAAAGTGTTTCTGTTTCCAGATCCTTGCTTCTAAGAGAACAACGTTAATGACCTAAATAATTTTTTTCTCTCTCCCTCAGTTAACTAAAATCCTTCTTGTCCCTTTTGAAAATGTTTTTTTGAAAATGTTAGCATTTCAGGTTCTAGTGTTGCTGTATCTAAGAGATGGGATTTATAACTGCAAGTGCATCACTTCTTCATCCTATTCCACTTTTCTTGTCCCCCACACCCTCTCTCCACACTTGATCCTCACTCCTCCCTGGCACTGCACTCATCAGACTCCTCTATCAGCCAATGCATTTCACTCCTATGGCAAAAATCTGTGCAGGATTTAATATGGTCTGGCAGAAAACTCATTCACAGATGGGTCTGAGGAGTGCCAGAGACAGCACAGCAATCAGTGTGAATGGGAGGAAGGGACCAGTTCGTTGAAACTTGGAAAGGGGAAATGATATTCCTCTTTGGTTTTCTTTTATTGGTTTGCAACACTTCATGGAATGACATTCTGAAACAGACCAATTATGGGAAAAAGGTGGTATTTCTGACTACACTCAAAGTTTGTGTGGTCAAATGCTTGTTCCTTTTAGCCAGTTTAATTAGAAACATTAGTAATTTATTACTTTATAGTAAACTTGTCTCATATTTAATTGCAATATTTTAACATTTTTGTCTATTTTTCTGTGGCCGTAACTGCTTATCAAATTTGAAACAGAGGCATCACTTGAAATTGTATTTAGAACATGTAACTTATTCATCTACAAACAGGAGTTTTAAGAATTTAGTTAACAATGTGCATATTTACCTTTATTATATAATTCTGATGTATCAATTTTCGCTTGTATGTTTTGAAACATTTGGAAATTACTGAGATTTATTATTTGCCTTTTAAAGATTAAGAAACTTGGTCAAAACTACATGTGTCCAGAAATCTTCCATCCCAGTTCAGTAGCTGTGTAGGCAAGCTGACTCTTAAAACCCCTTACAGAAGGCAATACATTGGTACTAGGAGAACCTAGTTTGAACAAAGCTGAATGTTTGTCATATTCTCAAACTAACTCCAAAATATGGCACTGTACCAGCTACTAAGAAGGCAATTAACATTATTATTATTGTTGTTATATATTGTTGTTGTTGTTATTGTTATTATCTCCAGCTGAAACCAGGATAATATACTACATTGCCTCTCTGAAATCAAAGAAATTGCAGTGTCATTGTCAATTTCCATTTTGGCTAAAAAAAATTATTTTCAGACTTACATACTGCCAAAATAATGCACTTTTTTTTTCATTTTCAACAGCAGAAAGCTCAGCCTGTCTTTCAGTATTGGTTCTGCAATTTCCAAATGCTCACTATGTAGCAATGTAGTTTGTTTCTGACAGGTAGCTCCCTCTCTGATAAAAGTATTAGCATCCCAGCACCCATCAATGTAGCAGATTAGTCTCCTAGAGCAAGAATTTGTTTCAGCCATTTACACAGTACTGTCCATTTTATTGAACAAGATATTCCCAAGCTACATTTAGTACAGAATTTTCCAGTTCTTTATATGAGATGAATCAACTTTGCTTTGTAGTTTAGTTGAGTATTGGTTTTTTGGGAAACCAACAGGAAAACTTTCTGCTGATACAGTGGAATTTTATCCTTTCCACCTGTTCTTTCCACCAGTAAGTAAAGCCTGTTGACCTAGAACTTCAAATTCAGTGTTTAAATATAGCCAAGTAGTTCATATTTGTTTTACTTAGGATCCCCTCTCACTATTTGAAAATACACTTTTCTTAACCATACTTGAGTGCAATCCTTTCTTGAACTTCATTTTGGAAGAGATTGCTTACCATTCATTTTCTGTGTATTTCAGGACAGTATCTTCATATCTCTGTAACTCCTCTTCTCTCTTCAGTGATCAGGCTGCAGTATAACTGTTAAAAACCGCTAAGTATAGAAAAATATCTGTTTAGTAGGTGAGACCTCAGAAGGATTTTCATCTTTACTTTGTAGAAACAAACTGGGTATTTTTTGCTTCTACATTACATTGCTAGGAGTAAGGGAGGTAGCCTTTCAAATAGAAAAAAACACCTGGTATTTCCTTGCTGTATCATCAGTTATACAAATAAGATGTCATTAGATATGCCCACGTAAAAGACCTTCTAAAATATGCTCTGTATATTGATACAAAGTGTAATTAATGTTAGAATTCAAGTACAGTTGTATAAACTGTTGTGTTATCTGACACAAGAGGGTCTGGTAAGGGCAAATGCTATATGCAATCCTGGGTTTTGGATATCATTAGGTTTTGGAATTACAGATAGGTTTTTGCCATCAACTCATATCAATTCACATCAATTCATCAATTGGTGTTAAATTCTTACAAAACTGTTCTTGACTGTGGAATGGATTTTTGTAATGACAGACTGAATTTTGAAACAGTTGAAAGTACTTTGTGCCCTTCACTGCCTAGGTCTTTTAGGGATTCTCTAAGTCTTTATAGATATTGTTGGTGACCCTGTTGCACAATGCAGGGTAGAACATACTGCATTAGGGTGTGAGGTGATACTGCAGCCAGGCTGCCTGATTACAGCAATATCTCAAATATAGTCCAGACTATGTAAAATAACATTTTCTTTTTCATGTCTGATAAATTTCACTGGTATCCAATTGAGCATAGGGTTAAACTGGATGTTACTGCTGCTGTTTTACCTCTCATAGCTGTGCTTCCTCATCCCCTCTTTTGCTCTAGCAACTACATGTACATAGGGAGTGTCAAAGTTGCCAAATTCCACCAATGGAGTAAGGTGGTTTTATTTTTGGTAGTTCAATATGCTGTTGTATCAATGAGTTGGTATAAATAATGATGGCAGTAATTAGAAAAGAATAGAAAGAAGGAAGGAAAAGGTGTTGGAGGGGAAGAACAGGTTTATCCCCTTCATTGGCAGCATAATGTGAAACTTTACCTCTAAGAAACCTGATGACATTGATGTTATTTTTAAATGTAGAGAGAGAATTATTGCTGTAATGTGAAACTGCACTCTGACTGTGTCCTCTCTAACACAGAGCTCCTATGACCCTTCTTGGTTTAATCTCTTTCTCTTCTAATTGCCCACTTTTCTTTTATTGTGGGAGTTCTAATTTACTTCTAGGATGACTTGCAAGCTGTAACTCCCTTTTCACTCCACAGACCCTATAAATGGAGGATTTTGCAAGTGCTTGGCCTCTTTACTCTCCCTTAATTCAAATTCTAAAATGAGATTCTTTACACCTTTGAGCAGAACAGTCACCATCTGCCTTCCTAAATCAGTAAGGCCCACTTCAGTGAACTAGAAATCTGTACTCCACTCTTATGATTCTTGGAACCGTAGAATGTTGAAAGGCATCTCTGGACATCATCTGGTCCAATTTTCCTGCTCAATACAAGATCAGCTAAGGAAGCTTGTTCAGGGATGTGTCCAGTCAGATTTCAAACATCTCCAAGGATGGAGACTCCACAACCTCCCTGGGCAGCCTCTTCCATGTGCTCAGTCAGCCTCATAACAAAACATCTTTTTCTTATGTTTAATCATCCTGTACTTCAATTTGAGTACTTCTCCTTTCACTGGGTACCACTGAGAAGAGTCTGGTTCCGTCTTCCCTATCTCCCCCATATGAGAGACATTCCAGCCCCTTCATGATCTTCATGGCACTGTGCTGGACTCTTTCCAGCATGTCCATGTCCCTCTTGGAGATGGGAGCCTGGAAGTGGACACAGCACTCCAGGTGTGTCTGGCCAGTGCTGAACAGAGGGAAAGGGTCACCTCTCTCAGCCTGCTGGCAATGCTCTGCCTAGTGCAGCCCAGATGCTGTTGCCTCTCTTTGCTGCAAGGGTGTATTGCTGACTGTGTTCATCTAGTTGTGCCTCAGCTCTCCCAGGTGTTTTTCCTGCCAAGCTGCTTTCCAGCCCCTCAGCTCCCACCCGGTCCTGGTACCTGCAGTTAGCTGAAGGCCCCATGCAAGTCTTTAATTAAAAGATGAGGGAAAATACTCAACAAGCAAGAGTCTTTTCCTTCTTGTTCTTTGGGTCATTGAAATAGAGTTATGAGCATGATGGTGATACTCCGGAGGCAAACATACTTCTATAAATACTCACAAGTAAGAAAAGCAGACTAGCAGCAGCATTTAGCTGTTCTGTGCCTCAGAATTTAGCTGTTTCTGACAAAAATTATTCTCTAAATGTATTCAGGGATATATTATACATAAGTTCTAGAAGCTTTTTAGGCAAGAGTATTTTCTGCCTAATAAAGTATTCAATAGCACTTTGTATTTCTTTAGCTGGCAAATAGATATAAATATGCTTGGTTTCAAAGGGAAAGCCTGTCTGATATGTATATACTGTATAGGATCAGGAACACTCTCATGAATAAGCCAACTGATCCCAACACAGCAATTCAAATAAATGATTGCTGTTTAGTTTTAGAGAAGACAGTACAGCAGCAGAGATGGCAACCATAGTTGTTTAATCACAAATCCTGTGATATTTTATTAGATTCCCTGCTCCTGGAAACTGAACCTCAGTTTAACTTCCAGCATTCTTGGCTGGAAAAAAAATTGAGAAATTGACATGACATTTCAAAAATATAATAAAAATTACAAAAATAGCTCAATTTTTCCTTCAAGGTGACTAGACCAAACTCTTTCTCAGATTTCGACTTCTTAGTTTTGAAATGTTCAGACAGGTACTACTGGACTCAGATTGAAGAGTAACCTCAGTTCTGTGGGACCACAGGCAGAAGCACTCTGTGGCCAGCTTGTCTGATCCTGAACAGCACTACAGGAGTGCTTTAACTCTTGTGATGTATGATACAGAATATCTTTTTGTGATAGGTATTGGCACACCATTTTCAGAGAAAAGGACTCACTGGGGATCACAGGGTTGTTCGAGGGGAATTCTCCCCACCATACCAACTGGCCTGAGTATGTGGCAGAGTAACTGGTCTCAGGCTTGGCAAACATTAATGGTCAAGATTATGATAACAGCTCTAAAGAAGGGAAATCTAAGACGTAGTAAGACTAGTGCTTAGAGGAGGTGGCTAGTATAGTTTAAAGTAAGGCTGAAAGCAAAAGAAACTCATTGTTTCTTAAATCTGCATTTATCATTTTCACAAGATTGTTGGCAGATCTTTTATTCTTACATTTTCTCCCTTCTTTTGCATCTGCACATGATAATGCATGGCAGGTTTTTGCAGTTATGAAAGTCAAGAGTCACAGTTCTGATGGATCTCAAACAAAGGACCTAGTGTGAGCCAACTGAGAGCTAAATCCATCTTGCTTCTTTCAAATGGGTAAAAGAAATTCTATGTCAGCAATTAATTCTTACTTTTTAATACAAAGTCTCAAGGAGTTGTGTGAACTTTACTTACAGAGGTTTCATCTGCCTTTAAGTGGTAGGTACAGCTGGTACCTGAAACAACTTTAGGAAAATGAGGCAGAATTTTTCATAGAATTTTTCAAATGTACATGTCTTCCATCTCAAAAAAATGGGCAAATTGTATAAATTTCATTTTACAGTTGAGGAAACTAGGAAGAGAAAGTTCAAGTGACTTATCCAATGTCATAGAGATAAATAACTTTGGAAATGGCTGAATAAGTTCAAAACTCTTCTGTTCCATTTTCTTTCCTATGGCCTGTTTTTACAGACAATATTTTACAGACAATACAGAACTATTCCATCTTTATTAAAGAAAAAGGGGTTTTAAGTATGCACTACAGTCTTAAGAGAAGAAGAGGCTTCCCAAATCAGTGCTTGAATTGGACGGATTTGGGTAGTACAGGCAAATCAAGATATTAATTATATGTCCACAAAGATGTAGGATCCCCTCTCCCTCCAATGTTATAATACAGTTTACCCATTTCTGACTATTTTTGCTCATCTTTAGAGCAGAGGAAAATGGTGGAATGTCAATATCATTCCCTCATCCATTCACACAGCACTGTAAAAGAAAGCAAAGCTAGTTCCAAGCACTTCAGTATTTTTATGAGAGGTTTTGGTTTTTTAGGTATTCTATTTCTCCTTCATCAGACTAATTCCCTTTCAAATTTTCCTGGAAAATTATGCCCACTAGTTAACATTTCAAAGTTTTGAAACCCCAAACTAATTAGATCAACGGCATTTTTCATTTGTTTCTAGAAGGTTATGGAGATCTAGAAGTGAGGAAACAGGCTATATGATTTGCATATCCCAAAGGAGGAGATAGGGAGCTTTAGAAAGGGACTTACATACAATTGCCCTGGGGTTATGGAGACTGTAATCTGCTTGAAGGTAGGAAGGAAAGAACCAGGAGAGGAGCACAGGATTGAGAATGAGAGAGAAGAAAGTCATGAGAACAGTATGGAGATGTTACAGTCAAAAAGTCAAGAGACTGAGAAAGAGAAAAAGATACCACAACTGAAAACGGGCACGGAGGGAGGGGTGAAGGGATGGCAAAGAAGTGAAAGTGGAGAATTCTGCTGTTGCCTTCTGGTCAGAAAGTAATGTGGAAGGGAAGCAGACAAAAGAAGATGGTTAAAATCTAGAAAATATCTGAAACTGCAGAAGAGGCTACAATGGTCAAAGACAGGGGATTCTTACCATAACAGTAATTATGACTTTGGCTCTGTGAGTTTTAAATTATATATATAGCCTCTCTGAGTGGAAGTACATTACCTCCTATTGATGGCATAGAGGATCTGCTTCTACAGTTACTGCAGCAGTATATGAAAAGCAGTTTATAAAGTTATCCCATCTCTTTGTTATGCTCTACTGCTTTTTCACATTTACAATTTTCCAGATGCAGGCATCCGTTTGACACAGTAAAGGAAAAAAGACATACATGAGGATTTATCCCTCACTGATTCCTTCAAGAATTTTGATGGATTTTCTTTCTTAAGAAAAGCCCTTGTTAGAGCATTTTAGATGAAAGTGTATGGATGCTTTTTAGTAGTGATTAAACCATGCCTGTCAGGTATGAAAAGCTTTTTTAACTGATGTAGCATGGGTCATTTTGCCTGTAATTTAAGGACAGAAACAGATTATACTACCCGTTTAGTGCTTTTTTTCATCTTTAGAAGAGAAATTTGTAACAGATCTCTGGTGTGGAGGACTGTTTGTTATACAAAGAGGCAAAGTCAGAGGGTGTTCAACACTGCAAACTAATTTTGTCCTAAGATAAAAAATGAAAAGCACAATAAGGTGAGGCATATATCCAACATGCACCCAGATCCTGGATCAGAAACAAGTAATTATAGAACAAGAATGATTTTCAAGGAAAGAAATATTCTGAAGCAACTAGCAATGTTCAAAGTGGAGATTTTCAGAAGAGCCTTGTTTCCACACAGAGCATGAGCTTTGGTCTTTAACAATGTGCCCGATTCAGTGTTCAGTGTTCAGTAGTCAGGAACCTGCTCACTCCGAGGGTCCCTGAGGAACACATTTATTGCCCGAGCAGCTCGCATCAGACCCAGCAGCCATTGCAGACATGAGCTTCCTACTCCCTCTAGTGCAGCAATTGTGCACTCAGGCACTGCCTGCTACTGCTTTTAAAAAAGGTTCAGTGATACGAAAGAAGTAAAAGAGTGACAAATTTTGTGATAGAAATGGAACCAGTTTGTGTGTTGATTTACAAAGAATTCGGGAATACTGTCAAAAGAACAATATTTTTGTCAACCGATTTGACTGATGTGGTCTTTAAAGGTGCTTATTGGCTTAAAAAGGGGAGATATCCTGGCTAAAACCAGCTCTGAATAGTAATGAGGAGCTGGAAGTTAGAAGTTGTGTTTCTAAGGTGCCGTAACTGGGAATTGCAAGTCAGGTGTAGGTAAGTCAATTCTCCATATAGAAGGTAGAGGAGAGGCCAAGGCTGCAGCAGCTGGACTGGGGAGCTGCCTGCAAGCAGCATATCTGGATTTGGACTTTTAGGAAAGGGAACATATATGCCCCGAGTTAGCTCCTGTCTCTCGCTTCCCTGTGCCCATGCTGGCATCACTTGCCTAAGTGAAGCTAGAGCACTTTTTTATGAAGATGAGTAAATCTGCCCTCCTAGTTATTTCTGGACCATGAAAGAACAGAGCTTCTAAAAGGTGATACAAGTGCCTGGTAGTAGCTCTAGGTTCCCACTCCATTCAGCCTTTTGAAGTCTCTGCTCTCTGCTAGTGCTACTATCCATACCTTCCCTTTCCATAGCACCTGCAAGCCTAAAAAAGGCCCAGAAATTGTGATATGACAGAGTGGGCTGCAGAAAAGCCAAGAGATCTCTAGGAAAACTGTTCCCTTTTTCTTTTTTATGTTCTGGCCATACATTTTATGTGGACAAAAATTGTATGGAAGAGGTATGACAGAAAGTACTGATACCCTTGAACTGCCAGAAATATTTTACTTTTCAAATTGAATTGATGTTATTACATTCTTTCCCTTCCTCAGGTTATTGCTTGTGTGCCTCTTTATAATTCTCCTCCAATCAATTTTTTTTTCTACTCCCAATCAAACTCCTGTCATCTCCCTGGCATCTGGTGGCTGTCTATTGTAAAAACAGCAGGGACAGACAGATCTTATTTTGCCATTAGCTATGACCTCAAGGGTGATTACATTTGCTTTCCCTTCTATTTTTAAATTATCCCTTATCAGAATGTTTCTATAATTCATGTATTTACCTTATGTATTTATGTATTACCCTTCTTGAATATCTGTTGCTGAGTGCTTAGTATCATATAAGACATTTAAAAAATGTATTCTGCTAAATAAATTATCTCCAACAAAGATCACACATCAAGCATTGGCAACATAGATGACCTAATTGTTACAATATGCTTTGCTCTCTCCTCAGCTACTGTCAGTAAAAGGAACTCCTTTACCCCATTCTCCCTTACAGTAAATATTTTATTATCTGAGGCACCTATTGTGTCACTTCTAAGAACGTGCCCTCGAGAGTGTGGGGATATGACTCTCAAAGGTCCCTGTGCATAGTGCTTCACTGGGATTCACTGCCATGAGGGACACAAGGTGAGATGGGCAATCTTAACTCATCATCAGACATGGCTTTTGGACAGAAAAAGAAATAGTTATTATTTTGTGGTGATCATCACAATCTAACTTCTGAAAAGAGAGATTTCCGCTGAGCTTTCTTTTCTCCAGGCTAAACACCCCCAGCTTCCTCAGCCACCCCTCACAGAACTTGAACTCCAGACCCTCTACCAGCTTTGTTGTCTTTCTACAGTCACACTCCAACACCTCAGTGGCTTTCTTGAAGTGAACAGAAATATTTAAGCAAAGCGATTGTCCTGGTGTAAATGGTTTGGTAGAAGGGAGAGGTGGGCAACTTGCTGTCAGAAATTGCTGGGTTTTGTCTAGATCTGTTTTCTGATTTGGCTGAGCATGAAGCTGCATGAACACTGCATCCAGGTGATGAGAAAAACTGACAGAAGAAATTGTTCCTTTTTAGCAAAAGTCAACTTTTGTCAGGTTACAAAGTCTGTGCAGCCATGCATGTGAGTCCAGTGCAAGGTGAGTGTAAGTCACAAATTAGTCTGTTTGGTCCTTAAATGCTTCCACTGAGACTGCCATAAAAAGTAGACCATAAATGCTATTACTTTGGTATTATTTTGGTCTTTTTTTACATTGTCACTGTTTTTCCCCTCTCTAACTAGACAGAGACTTAAAAACTTACCAGGTAGAAGTTATTTTGTTACTTCCTTTAAAAATACTTTCTCTCAACTAAACAAGGCTCAGTATATATTCTTCACTTCTCTTTTCCAAGTTCATACATCAGCTAGTGGTTAGTATAAGGTTGTTCTAATATTTGAATTCTTTGCACAGTAGGTGTCATCTGGCTTAGCCAGTGAATTATGAAACATACACTGTTTAGATGCTTTGTCTTGAGCTGTACCACCCCAGTACAACACAGGCAATAACTCTGGGCCATTCTGAAGATCCATTATACATTTTTTTCTTGCCACTCTCATTACCTGACAGGCACATCCCTCTTGGGTTTTTTTTTAAAGCCTGAGAGAAACTTGAAAGTCTCATAAAAGATCTGTACAGTGTCACTCATTTTCCTGTGTATCCACTGAAGACTGTGGCCAGATGTTCAAAATTAAAATGATAGTATACATCTACAATTTCCAGGTGTCCTCAGAAACCTCAGGTATGCAACATATCAATATTTGATGATTTCTGTATTTATGAGATTCAAAATTATCACTGAGTTTTTAACAAAACTGTGTTTTGCTGCCATCAGAATCCATTGTGATAAAGTGAGATCTGATAAAGCACTAGGAAGTTTTCTCTTTGAGTATAAATATTTATGTATGTAGATGGGTGTATGGTTAATTATAACTGACAAGAACAGACTGACACAAGCTCAGATCCTTTGTCCCCATGGACAGATACAAGTTGCTTGTTGAAGTGTTGTGGCGTATCTCATGGGCTGTGTACTGAATCATTGATTAAATGCTGCACCGTGTGGATAGCTGAAATGCCAGTGACTCTTGAGCAGGGAGGGAGGAAGGAATGTGCACTGAATAAGAACACATAGAGATCATCTGGTTTACATTTCTTGATATTTCAGAAATTGGTCAAGAGCTGAAACGTTTCCCTTTATATTTTACTAAAGTTTGAACAAAAACCTTTACTGAAGACTGCACAGGCTGTCTAGCTCACACATGCACACAGAATAGACTCCCTCTCACAGGAAAGAGTTAGAAAAGGATTTAATAAGAAGATAGGACAAGCTGCATTTGACAGGCACAGGGCAGTTTGAAAACAGCCCTTGGATCTGACTCTTTCAGAACAGGCAGAATCCTTGAATCTGCTTATAGATTTGGAAAATGTTTGCATATAGCTGACACTTTTGAATGAGGCTTGCATAGTTTTTGGTTTCTGTTGTTTGGGGGCTTTTTTCATTCCTTTTGTTACTGTGTATTTTGTTTGCAAGTAAGCTTATGTCTCTTCTGCCAGGTACATCAAAAGAAAAGCTCCATTGTACTTCTGCTTTTTACCCTTTAATAGATTTATAATGTTACTTGAAGGGAAAATAACTGTTTAGATTAAATTTACAGTGCTGTTGAAAATCAGAAATGTCTATTTAATTAAAATATATATCTAATCAATAAAAATATGAGTAAATGTGTAATAATGTGTAGCTAAAACACAGAATTCTTCTGCATGGCATTTTTGGGACATAGAGGAGGGGTGTTTCCTTTCAATACTTCCACTTGTTTTTTGTGCAAGGCATCATGCATTGCTTATGCATACCTTGAAACAGTAATGGTTTTAGGTGTGCTATTTCTTTTTGTGATTTTTTTTTTGTCATTTAATGATTAAAGACTGCATAATTTCTAATGTGCCAGCATGATAACAACATACTACCATCATTACACATGTTTTCTGCAAGACATTCCTTTATTGCATGAAGGCTGTTAGACTGGCATTTTTTTGAATGATAGCATGCCATGTGGTCTGTTTTGGAGAGAAGTCTCAGTTTTGTCTTTGAAACCCTGCATCAAAGAAACTGGTAACAAAAAAGATCGTAACAAGACATACACTAACATGAAGTTTTTTCTGGAACTAAACCCGTGAAACTGTTTTGAAATGCCTTATTCAACAAATATACTGCATGTATGTATAATGTAAATGGATGTAAGGAACCTGGTAGGTAATTTGCCTTCTGTATAGAAGCAGAAATGTCTATTGATCAAGTGCATAGCATTTTCCTCTCTCTTTCCCCATACATTTTATTTCAATATGTGGCAAAAGACAGGCTCACCAATTACTTTTCTGAAGCAAAATAAGACTAAAAGTCCTCCAAGATAAAAATTCAGCCTGTGCTGTTAAATATCCAGCATTTTGCCTTATTGAGTTATCAATCTACATGGTCTTGGATACAAAGAAATTGGTATCTGAGTGCTAACAAATGTAGGAATGCCTGACAGGAAAGAGAAAAATATTACACTGCAGTTGTTGTTCAGTTTTGTAGTAATTAACTATAAAGATGTCTCTTAAAATTTTTTGCAGCTTACTGGCAGGTATATTCCTCTATTCAAAGTCATTAATAAGTTCTTTTTTTTACTCATGGAAGGCTTAAGTACAAAAACTTGCACCTTCAGACTGCTGAAGCCCCAATGGGCCTAGAGAGGCAGAGTAACTCAGGTGTTACATTCCTGCAAAATTCTCGTCATAAAGCCAAATGGGTTCTTAATGCTAAAAATTGTTTGCAAGGATGAAAGTGCACCTGACTCTGTGGCCCCTATTCCAAAGCTTTTCTTACTGCATCCTATAAAGTGTGCACTGCACACTTCATGTAAGCTGGGCTGTCAGTCTGTCTTTTTGTGCCCTTCCTGAAAGTCCTTGCTAAGTTTGTGCTGGGTTCTTTGGGTCACTCCTTTAGGTATGGTGATTTTCAAGTCAATCTCCCATTTGTGCTATTGCTATTAATGGGGAATCTGCTGCTATGCTTTTACTGCCTTCTTCTTGTGTTAGTTTTTATAGTCCTATCAGCCGTATTTCTTTTTACCCTCCTGTGTAGAGGTAGTTGATGGCAAAAGCTTTTGTTTTCTTTCTAGTCCCTATCTCCATATTCTTTTGCATGTAGCTTGTCTGCTTCTATTACATAGCTGTCTTCTAGAGCTTAGCCTCTTCTGCCATCTTTAATGTATAACCATTCCAAATGACCTGCATTCCATTGCTACTTGAATATTATACCGCCAGATTAAGGGGCTTTAATGAGTTCATGGCATCATATTTTCTTGTGCATAATTTATTTAATTTGGAGTCCATGATAGGAGATGCACACAGGACAGCTCACTTTGATTTTTCTGTTGACTTTGAAGCCTCCATTTGCAATCTACTCGACTCTTCTTTTTCGTATACAGCAGTGCTGAGGAAGCTTATGCACTGGGTATAGCCAAAAGGCCTTTTAAATGTTATACGTTTTAGGAAGATGCATTAAAATATTTCTATGGAAATTCAGAAATAATTTTCTAGAGTAGAAGATTATGCCAAAATATTTGAAGACTTGTTGGGTCAACCTCAGCTTCTTAATTTCACAGAATTGATTCTCTATTGGCTTGTATAAATCCTACACTGTTTTTAGAGCTAGTTCTAAAATGTATGAGTGTTACTACCTAAATGTTCTCATTGATTTAGTAGCAAATTACTGCTCAAGGGAAAAAGAGATAAAGGCTCATGAAGTAAAATCATGATGTTGGGTGAAACTGTTGGACTTCACCTCTAGAAAGTCAAATTCAATACTGTTTTGACCACAGACTGAGGATTGCAAACATATAACAGCTGAAAAAGGAGAGAGACAGCTTAAATTAACAGCTAAAGCTTTATAAGATGCCAAGTATTAATAATAATAAATAACTGAAAGTTAGGATTTAGGTTTTATATTGGAATATGGGCCGTGAGTGGAGTAGCTATGCCACAGGGAGTAAGGATAGATGAAACTGAAGAGTATTGGTAAGAAAGTCTGCAGATACCAGAACTTGATAAGCAGGAGACAACAGATGAGAACTGAAGCACTGCAGCAGATGTGGGTAGAGGAAGAACCTCTGGACCCCTGACCAGAAGACCAGAGATTGCTGTGAGTTTGTTTAAAATGCATTATTAGAAAGTACAGTTTTGTAATGCCTGCAAGTGAGAAGTACCAGCTGCTATAGCTTGCATTTAAAGTTTCAAATTTAGATTTTTAACCCATCCTTTTTGATGGAAGAGGAGGTGATTTCAGTCTCAAAATTGCTAAACTGATTGTTGCTGCTCTTGTCTAGTAGCAACAATGGAATACAGAACCTTGCATGATTTTCTCTTTTTTTTTTATTTTATTTTTTTATATAAAGCTACCTAAAAATAGAAATAGAAAACCTAACTTCAGCTTTCACTGTCCCTGTTTGGAAGGTTTGGTCAAAGGCCTGTGGCACAACTGTGCAATATTCTCTGAACAAAAACAGCTGTCTGTTAGAGTGCTTGGACAGCTCCTTTCTCTTACAGAGGGAATACTTCATACATGGTTTACATCTGCTCCACTATCCATAAACAGTAAAATCATCCATATTTTTTATTTTAAAAACAAATAAGTGATCGTTAAATTTACCTGTTTTAACAATAATACTAGATGCAAGGTATTTTGACAGATGTGACATTAACTACGTTGGAAATAGTACCACGTAGTCTTCTCTTTGGTGTCATTCCACATGAAAACATATGGAAAAGGTTTTTATTGTTATTTTTAAAACACATAATTTTTATCACAAACCTGGATTTTTTTCACCCTAAGAAATGTATAGATGTCAGCTGATGGACAACTACTCATAACATTATTTTCTCACATTTGTTGGTATCAGTTTTCTGTGAATAAAAGATACTCAAACATGCTTGGGAAATTTATCACTCTGTGGTTTTTTGTTGTGGGTGTATTTATATAATACACACATTATTTATATAATGTGTGTTATAAATGATGTGGAGTAATAGAATTTGTTTAAACTTACCAGCACTGCTCCACAATCTTCTACTTTATGCTCTGAATATAATAAGACAATGACCAAGTAAGTCACTTTACAAAACCAAAAGACTTCTGTAGTTTACTTATACGTGAAGTCTGTGCCTGGCTTGCTTGCTAGTCTTCTCTTTTAGACTGGCCATTAGATTTCACCAAGTAAGGATCTTGTTTCAGCTATTTTGTGAATACTATTTCAGTCCAACAATAGGGATTAAGCTCTTTTCAGAACAGAAGGAAACAGTCTCTTCCTCACTGGCTATGCAGCTCTTTTCTCACTAGAATAGTATTTAGGACATTAGCAACCTTGGGTATTAATGCATGCTAGTCAGCTAAATAAAGCTTATCTTTTATAATGATTTTAGACCACCTAACGTTTCAGTTACATGATATGCTGATTTTTGTACTTAATCCCATGACATTTTCTGCAAGAATTGGATCACAACATAAAAAGCCATTTCTGATAGATAAGCTAGTCACCATATTCTTTCTCCGGCTCTCAAAACGTTCACAATAATTTACTGTAGGTATTTGTGAATTTATTTGGAAAATATTTTCACTACATGAATATCTTGTGAACAGTTTGCTGTGAATATTTATTATCTAACATCTACATTAATTCAGTGTTGGTTAGTCATTTGACAGTTTCTCTACTGAGTTACTTTGCATCTTACAAGGACATTTCACATTCAAAGTATTGTGAAAAATCAAACTCAACATACATTTTGCTACTACTTAGGCTTTTGCTTAAATTCTCTATGGCAAATGAAAGCAAGCCTTGATTATTTCAGAGCTTAGATAAACATCAGTGGCACTTTTCTTGTTGCTCAGGCAGCTCCAGTAATTGCAATCTTCTGACCCAGATTCTCCCTGCAGACTCAGGTCAGTACAACCTTCTTCACTTGGTCTTTTACACTGCTGTGTAAAGTCCCTACGGGCTGTGAAGGAGTTGTCACAGTCCACTCCAGAAATGGCTTCATTGCAGCAAAATATATTTATTAAATCCTTTGGGATCTTTCCATTTACAACCCTGAGATGTAAGATTACTTTCACATGCTTTGTAACTAAAGAATACAGTCAACCACTATTAAGTCTGAAAAGGTATTGAAACCAGGCATTTACATATGGATTTATACAGTTAAAGAGAATAGCTTTATTTGTTTATCTTTGTGTCACCTTCTGGTTTCTGTAAAGTTAGTGACAGACGTATACTTAACATTTACTAAAATAAATAGGGCTTCAAATAGTTGTATTTAATCATTCATGCTTGATAATTTTGGATCTGTCTTGTCAGTGCTTCTGTGTTTTCCTAACTATAAACACTACAATTCTTTCCTTACAAGGTGTTGTGAGGGTTATGTAATTGTTTAGAAAATACTTTGATATAATCAAATGAAATACAATTACAGGAGTGCAAGGCATTTTTAAGGTGATTTCTCTAAATATTGATCATGGACAGAGGCTATGCTATAATAATAATTTTTCATGGACAATATCTTGAATAAACTTTAATTGAATCTACTTTGAATTTTAATTTAATTGTTAGTATCTGCGAAAAAGTTCATATTTAGGGACTGTAGATGGGATATCCATTGGTGGTATCCAGCTGACTGTGAAGGATTTCCCCTGAAGACATGGTAGAACAATAGACTCTGTAGTGATGATCCTCCTCCTTTCCTCCTTGTTTCTTACTGCCAGCCATCACTACTGTTTATCTCTGTGCAGTTAAGAAACCTTTCTCTTGGGACAGGAATGTGAAATCAGCAATGCCTTGGAGTTGCTTTCTAGATGTTGGAGGAACCAATAGGGAGGGAAGAGTAAGGAATTTGTCAACAAAGGGGAGGGAGCAGAGTACTGAAGGGGAAGACTCTGGTGTTGCATTTTCAGTGGAAGACTTCCAGAAAAGAGTAGCAGACAGAAAAAAGCATCTTGGCTTTTGAAGTCTGAAGTAGCTCAGGATACCTAAGGTTGCTCAGACACAACAAAATTTTGCACAAAAATTGAGAACAAATTTTCTGCATACAAAATGAAATCTGGAGCTATTGATTACATCTGAAATTTGTCAGCAAGAGCATCAGAATAGATATATCAGTGCTCTTGTAAAGTCACTAAATATTTTGTATTTATGAATAAATCTCTTCTTCTGATGTTCTCAGCTGATATATTCACTGCCTTTTATTGTCATATAGGAAGATTATGCTCTTTTGATGAAAAGATAATTTATGAATCAACCTGCATCTCATACATCTGCAGGACATCAGAGCATCTCAGCACGATTATTTTCACACACACATAAACATGTGATTTCACTAGTTTTGGTTAGTTTATTATTTATTATATAACTGCAGCAGCAAACCTCCCCTCTGACTTACTTTTTATCTATAACCATTGGGTATTCTCCTCCTGGATATTGCTGCTGCTTTGCTTTAATAGTCTTTAAGAGCCAGAAGAGGGACTGAAGAAGATACCAGAGCAACTTATGTTCTCTTGGCATTTTTTTTTTCTGTGTGAGGATATCCATTGCTCTTTTAGAAGCTGTTCAGGTGACACATTATTTAGTACAAAGAGAATAATAGGGTGGAAATTTTTACTGAGGTTTTTGCATATTAAGACTTCCACTGGGCACCTTTCTGTGACCCTGCAGTCTTTTACACTCAGATTCTCCACAGAGATTTCTTCGTGCTCTTGAGTCTGAATGTGTCCAGTGTTAGGGGGATTTTCATAGGACATCCCCATAAGGAACTAACATCCAGAAGTTGACTCTCCAGGTATTGATCATTAATACACAGTGTTCAATACATCCATAGCTCACTTATATAGCATTTGTATACCTCTTCTTATGGATACTTTATCCAATATCACTCCCACACCACCACTTCCAGTGCTGCTTCAAATCCAGTTTTGGTTGCCAGTCCCAGACAATATTCTGCCTTTGAGAACAAATGCAAAGGTGTGCAGTTGTCAGTGTTTGATGACTTTTCCTTATACATCCCTCTGCTTCCATTTTGTTTTTCTCCATGCAGTTTAATTCCCTTATTACAAATACCAGTTTTTCCCAGCCTTTTTGTTTCTCCACATACAGAAACTCAGAACTGCAGCAGACTCCTAGAACATTTTGTCCTGGGGCAATTTCATCCAAGCACTTGATATTGCTGAGCAGTTTGGAGTTGTAATTTGAGAGGACCACCCTCAAATTCTTTGAGTGGATGAGGAGACATGAGACATTCCCATCTGCCTCTCTCTGAGAGACAAACTCAGATCAGAAGGAAAAAATGCTGGCAACCAAGTTAGTGTGTCTTGTCAAGTTACCCTAGTGGAGCCTATCAGTGTCAGCTTGTGCATAGAAACAGAAGCCCCTTGGTAACTAAATCTATTAAAACAAAACAGGTAAAAAGTAAGGGGCACAATTAAACTTCTAGACCTACTATTCCTTAATTTTAGCTCAGTCTGTTTTGGACCAAGCATTGTTTTTCAACGTTTCCGTTAATTGAACAGCTGTGTAGTTTATTAAGCTAAAAAAAGTAATTAAGGTGAAGATTTAAACGGTTTAAGAGTTGCAAATAGTGGAAACATTACTAACTGGGAAAAGCAGAAGAGAAAAAAATAAAAAGAAGATAAAATGAAACAAGACACATATTTTCTGCTTCTATACTGAATAGCTTTCCCTTATTCTTTTATTTTTGTTTGAAGAATTGCATTCCATCTGGCAGAGAGGTGTATCTTCTCTTTTTGTGGCTGATGTAGTATGAAAAAAATTCTAAGCCAACGTCAATCTTTTACAAAGCTGAACTAAGACAGCGTGTGTCCCCATAGCTTCAACTCTTATTGCTTTTACCAGAATATGTGTAAGTTATTTTAGAATGTTTTATGGCCAGTGATTTTATTTAAATAAGAGCTTGTGCGGTTATCGATGCTTGGCCTGAGCTGGTTTCTTGGGAGCTGTTCATGTTCACTGAAGGGGAGAGAAGACCAATAGGCAGCTATCGGCAACAGAACAGAAACAAGGAATCCTTCTCATGCTGTTAGTGGAAAGGACGCACACTGAGCCTCTGGAGGCTGCTCCCAGCTGACCACGCTGGGGATGGAGACAGCAGCTATATATAGGTGTGGCCCGGGGCTGCAGGAGACCACACACAGGCACAGCGGTGCCTCTCAGGAGCCAAATAAAGCTGCTGCTGCCTGTGTGAATCAGCTGGTGAGTCAGCAAAGCCTTTGCCAGGAGAGCAGCAGGCACAGCAAAAGGAACGCTAACTGGGTTTCCTAAGTAATAGCTTTTTGTTGTGCCTTTTGTGTTACAGAAAGTGAGGAAATGTGCATAGTCTGCTGTTTCACAGAGTGATTTCACATATAACCTGGCAAGTTCTTCAAAAACGTGAGAAAAAAAAATGACTGAGAAATGTTGCCCAGCTATTAGGGATGTCTGAAGGCATTTGAATAGTGTCAGACATGCAAGGTTAGATGTGTTTGATTTTTGAAGTTTGGAAACTGTTGTCAGAGAGACACAGGAGAATTGACTGGAGTGTTCTGGAAGTATTTGCATCCAGGGCAGATGAGAGAAACCAACAGCTAAGAACAGATTTATGTGAGAAAGTTGGTTTTGGGGAAAGCAAGATTTTTCCCCAAGGCAGAAGGTCATGATGCTGGTTTTTCTTTATGGCCTGCTGGTCATTGCAAAGGCCAGTAGTGCTCGCCATGTAGCTGTGCCTGGGTTTGGCAGGTGCAGAAGAGGAGGAGCTTGCCTTGACACATGTGAGGTAAGAAGCAAGCAAGGCCAGGTGTGTGGGACATGGCAGCTTCTGCAGCCAGGGTGTGAGGAGCAGGAGGTGCACATCTCACTGGGGAGCATAGTCTCCTGGAGCCAGGGGAAGGGTGGGCAAGCAAGCAAGCCGACAGATCTGAAGTAGGATTATGACCATAACTGGTAAAGAAACACTGATGTGAATGAGTGGGTTCTTAAATATGTCTGTGAGAGTAGGAACTGTTTCACTCTCTCTCATGCACACATCTTCCCAAATTATCCCATGCATGTCTCTGCATGGAATAAAAACATACCGAAGACAAATCAGAAGAGCACTGTGCATCTTCTTAACTGTGCTTGCTCAGTCTTCTGATTTGATGGTATGTATGCAGTATGACTTTGCAATATGACTTAGGACCTTTGTTCTCTTTGATTTAGCAACACTGAAATAATTTCCCAGCTTACACTACCTCAGCTGCTGAGAGGTGGAAGTGATATTGGTAACCAACATTCACCTCCCCAGAGACAACCATAAGACCATAAAAGCAGAGCCATTCCTTCTGTAAACATCTGCTGCCCTAGCAGACCTCTCATAGCTTTGATTCTAACAGGAGTTCAGAAATAAAAAACTCAAATAATTAATTTTCATGGTGATCCACAAAAATAATAAGAAAAGTAAGATCCATGTTGTTGTACTTAAATGATTGACCACAACAGCTTGCCAACAGCCTGAGGGAGCTGTCTTGATCCCACGGCTGTAAACAGCAGTGATTCCCCTGGCTCTTGATCCCTTTTTCCTCTTTGCTCTTCCTAGGAAAGCAGCTAGAGAGCAGGCATTTGTGGCTGGCAGTGGCCAACTGTTGTCAGCTATTATTTTGTGAGGATGCCCAGCTGCTTTCCTCAGCACACTGGACTCACTGCGCATGAGCAGAGTAGTACATGGGCACAGCTTGTCCTCTGCCTCCTAGATCAGAGAGTGCCTCAAAGGACAGAGAACCACAAAACCTCCTCTCTCATCTCTTTTTCTTGGTCTGGGCAGGGGAGATCTGTTGAGGACATACACAGTAATGGGCCCACGTACCAAAAGCAGTGGACACAGTCCCCATGTGGCGAGCTCAGGCACATGGCAGAGGGGGCCAGTGTGCATGAGGTCCATGGCCCTGGATCCTCCTGGATAAATAGTTAATACAGGTTAACAGAAAGCTACTAATTTTGCTCTTCTTGTGGCAGTGGTTGCAGACAGATGGAATGGTCCTGCTTACGAGTCATGTCATTAGCAAGTATTTGAGTGTTAGCAGCCATGTACTGAGGACCTTCTCAACTTCATTAAACTAGACCTAGGACTTGCATAAACATTTGGGTTTACTGGAAGCACAAGAGCTTTAGTTGGCCCAAAGTGGTAAATTAATTCAAACCTTTCAGCTGCAGAGTGTCATTTGCATTCAAAAACAAGGTTGTAAATAACACTCTGCCAATGTTCTTTATGAGCAAATGTGTGATATTATTTTAACTGAAATTTTGGGAAGCCTGCCCAACATGAAGCAGCAAACCATTTCTGTCTGAAATAGATTATTCTTTAAAGCTCTGAAGAGTGGAAAGAGATTTATTTTCTTTTGAACAGCTGGTACTAACAACATAGATGGCAAAAAAATTACTTTTTTATTTTTAGAAGAAAATTATTACTAAATAGTCTGTAGGCTTGAAAAAATAGAACCAAGGTCTCCAAGTATTTGAATTCTCTGACCTGAAAAAAAAATATATATAAATAACATGTTTTTCCTTAATTCTGGTAAATGCTTTATTATTATTATTATTACTATTATTAAAACAAAATTCTTAAGATTTTGAGGTTTTCTGCTTGCTGACTTGTAAAAGGGTTGTTGTTTTATTTGGCTTTGAGATTTTAAAGAACACAACAAAAGCCTTGGACAAATTCTGCAGAGCAACTAAGAGATACCTAAGCCTGAGCTTGGAAAAGGTGTGGGAAGTGGATGAGAATTGAACAACAGCTCTTAAATTGTTATTTTGCATGAGGAAGTAGAAAAGAGCAATTAAAGGTGGCAGGGGATTACAGCTGAGATTGTGAGGTAGGAGAGGTCTGGGATAATGGATATAGATATGGGAATACTGACAATAGATACTCAAACTGTTCCTTGTCCTTGGAGTAGAAGTCCGAGTTGTCAGCTATCCATGGACAGTCTACCTGAACTGCTGTTTAAACTGGAAATTCAGAGGTGCCACAGCTGTCTGCAAGCAGAGCTGGCCCAGGTCCCCAGGGTGGGTTAGCTCCCACGAGCACCACACAAGCAGAGCACAGCTGTGGCCCACGCTCTGGTGTTTGATGAGTATCACTTAGTAACAGTGTGGCACAGACTAAATCCATTTCTCCTGTGTGATATGTAACCACCTAACCATGGGGCTCTTATTTCTTCAGCTTATTTCCTTTGCACTTCACTTTCTTTCTCTAACAAGGCAGCCACACTGTCCCCCAGACAGTGCTTACTCTGCTGTATACTGCATCATCTCCAGAGCAAAAGCGCCTGTGGAGGAATAACTAGGCATAAATTAATTTTATGCCATTTATTTTGCAGATGTGTATTTGCATGTTTTATGTATAGATGAAGTGAACTTTATAAGGGATTTAATCCAATTGCCCATGGCCCAGTTCTTGGAGAAAGCTGAAGTGACTGGCTGAAGCATGCATTCAGGATCTGCATTTATGACGTTTGCAGTTTGAGGCTGGCCTCAGTCATATCTGGAGAACAGCATGTGTTCCAGACACTGTCAAAGGCAGCAAACTGCTGAAAAACTCCTGCCAAAGCAACAGCTGAAGCAATGAGAGCTTTCAGTTTCTTACAACTCCATTTAACTGTGTGCTTAGGAGCAACTCATTAAGTAGCAAGCAACCATGTGAGGGGATGCCAAGGATTAAAGGAATCCTGTCATGAGACAGTGGTGACATTTGCCTGCTGCTTTCCAAGTGGCAGTGCTTGCCAAGCCCGGGGGAAGCCAGTGACAGCCCACAGTAGCAGCATCAATTTAAGCAGCAGATTGGCAGGAATGGTGCCTGCTTTGAATAGGAGTCCTTGAGCCATGCTCATGATAGGTCCATGTGAATCCTGTCAGGAGAAAGAGTGTTACAGAAACAAATTATCTTTTACACACATTTTCATGTGTGTGTACACATCCAGGTGGATCTAGCTCAAGCAAGTCTCTTGCACTGATACATCAGTGCCTGTAATGGCAAGCACAAAGTGACAGGCTATTGTGCTACTGTCTCAGAGGCAGACACAGGGAGAGGCTCTCTCCCACTTCACAAGTTCCTATGACTGTTGTGACCTGATGGAAACACAGAGCAGCTCTGAATTTCCCACCTGTGGGAGGTTGAAAGGCATTTGAGACCTCAGCACCAGAGGTCCAGACTCATCAGGACATCGTCAGCCCCCTGGGTGGCTTCCTTGAGCTCCCTGAACCCCAGGAATTCCAGGCTTCACTACCTCTTCAGCTGTGTGACTGCAGAAGCATACTGATCTCTGTGGAGGCCACTGGCCACTCTGATGGTCCTGCTGGCATGGTTATCACCTCTCATCCAGGATGACTGAGAGCACTTGAATGGACTTCAGCATAATGACAAAAACTTTGCAAGAGGTTTCTTCTATTTTTTTTTTTTTTTTATTTTTCTGAAGTACTGTGCTACTACTACACAGAAAAGCCTTGCTGAATTTATGAGCAATATGCCTTACTGATGTTTCTTACAGCTAGCCTCAGGAAAGTGAAGCTTTTTTAGTGTTCTTATTGAGATGTACTGCTGCAGAGAAACAACCTGGAAAGGCCATGAATGCTACGCAACTACTCGTATTAAAGAGCAACACTTCAATTAATGAATCCCTATTAACATCTCTAATTCTAATAACTTTCTGACATTCATAGAAATCCCAAGCCTTCTCCTCCAGTTGCTGTTTTTATGCACTCTCAGTTATTTTTAGGAATTTCAAATGTTCAGTCCCAAAGTCCCAACATTGTGTAAAAAGTCCTTGTTCTTGCTTTGTGCAGCAGAAGGCATTAATTTAGCTTAGAGCAAGAAGTCTTGTGAAGAATTGTAGGCTTGAAGATAAAACCAAATTGCATGGTTGCTCTGAAAAGGGTAACAAGGTCTTTGGAGATTATACTATCACCTAGAGAGTGAAAGCAGCTACTTGAAACAATATGTACATAGCACAACTACAAACCCCATTTTTTCTTCCTGGTACCTATTTTTCCTCTAACTTTTCTATCCTGCTTCTTAAATTTTTGCCTTGTATTCTCAAGGTAAAGATGTGCCCAGTGGTGTTACATTGGTGGAATTGCATAAGCTAAAGCAGTTGCTAGAGAACAAGCAAGGGGAGCTAGTTTCCAACTTCCACAGCTCTTTCTGTTCTGAAGTCTCTAAAGCCCTGGTTTTGTTTTTTTCAGCTGGTTGATACAGATGTCTTGAGCTTAGTTAGATTTTTCTGCATATATGAAACAGAGATAAGAAAAAAGAACACATTTTTCCTGTAAGAGCAAGAAAGAATTTCCTCTCTCTCTGTAACAGCATTAGCATAGATAAGTACTTCAGTTTTAAAGAAACCCCAGAGTATTGCTTTGGTTGCTCAGATAAGAATGATTTATCTTCTTAGATAATAACAAAAATCAATGTGTAGTGTTGGTCTAGAGAGCATTATCTTCTGGAAGTGGGAGACAACTCATCTTCTGGGTGACAGGCAAAACTAATATGGCTTCCAGAGTAATAACTCCCTTTAATTTTACATAAGAGAGAAGGCAGTTTGTGATTTGTTTTTCCATTTGCCATAAATTTCATTTGATTGAGAATGGCTCATGGTCACTTGTCCCAAGCTAGCACTGAATTTGTGTAGTTACTCACAACAGCACTCCAGCTGACAAATTGAAGCTGTATTCCAGCTGCACTTCAGCAGTGCCTTTTATTCCCGTTCAGGAATTAACCCCATCTGTCTTCATGCAGCACTTCAGTGAGGGCACAAGATAACTGCAGGATCAAGATAAATACCCTGTACATCCAATCTCTTTTCAAACACTTCTGAGTGCAATTGCAACACATCCAAATTCACCAACTAGGCATCTAAACACACACAATGGCAAGCACACATCTTTTTCAAGATTTTTTACTTATGTTTATTAGAGACAAGCTGGTCCAGCCTTGCTTTGGATTCAGGCAACATTTTATGATGAAGGCTCAGTAACATTGCTGTGCTTATTTCAATCATTTCAGGATTCTATTGACAATTTTTCACAGAATCACAGAACAGTTAGGTTTGAAGGGACAACAGTGGATCATCTGGCCCATTGGTCAGCCTAAAGCACATGGCACAGGATTGTATCCAGGTGGTTCTTGAATATCTCCAGTGAGGGAGACTCCACAACCTCCCTGGACAACCTGTTTCAGTGCTTAGTCACCCATACGTGAAAGAAGTTCTTCCTCATGTTCAGGTGGAACTGCCTGTGCATCAGTTTCTGCCAATTGCCTTTTGTCCTCTTGCTTGGCACCACCAGAAGAGCCTGGATCCATCCTCTGACACCCTCCCTTCAGATACTGATAGACTTCAATGACATCCCCTTTCACTCGCCTCCTCTCAAGGCTGAACTCAGCTCCCCCAGCCTTTCCTCAAAAGAGATGCTCTCTTACTGCCCTTCACTGCACCTGCTTCAGGAGTTCCCTGTCTCTCCTGTCCTCAGGAGCCCAGAACTGGACACAGCACTCCAGGTCAGGCTCACCAGGGCTGAGTAGAGGGGCAGGATCCCCTCCCTCCACCTGCTGCCAATGCTCCTCCTAGTGCAGCTCAGAATCCCATTGGCCTTCTTGGCCACAAGGACACACTGCTGGCTCAGGGACAGGTTGTTGTCCACCAGCACCCCCAGCTCCTTCTCCACAGAGCTGCTTCCCAGCAGCTCAGCCCTCAGTCTGTGCTGGTCCATGGGGTTATTCCTGCCCAGGTGCAGGAGCCTGCACTTGCTGCTGTTGATTTCAGACGTTTCTTCTCTGCCAATCTCTCCATCCTGCTGAGGTCCTTCTGCAGGGCGGCACAGCCCTCTGGGGTATGGGCCACTCCTCCCAGCCTCGTGTCCCCAGTGAACTTGCTGAGCAGGAATCTCCCCTTTTGTCCAAGTCATCACTGAGTAAGTTAAACAATTTCCATTAAACAAGGAAGGATTATGAGGTTTGTTATGAAATTTGTTCAGCAGTTCAAGATTGCAGTGTCTAGTGATTACATTATACAGATTTAGAGCTGGAAATTACTCCTTAACATGAACTTCTAAATCCTTTTTAATTTCAAATATTCTTATGGCTCAAGTTTGTCACAGTCACAAGCTGCTGTTGTTTATAAAATCATAAAAATAAATTTAAATAAATAATAAATAAGGCCATTTCAAGAAGAAAAACACAGTTATGAAAGAAAAACTTGGAGGTGAGAATTGCTTTCTAGTTTGGTCTTCAGTTCAAGGAAAGAGAAATCTTTTTCCTCCTATCCTGAACAATTATCTCTGATATGAAAGTGTGCTTGTGCTGAATGTACAATAGGTGGCAAATCCTTTCAGAAAATATCAGGAGGAGACACAAAATGACCTGAAAATGAACTCCTCAAATAAGAAGCAAAACAATCTGTTAGATGCCAAGAAGTCTACAGGGAGTCAGTAGTTCATTTGTCTTCTGTTCTTGTTGTTCAAGATACGAAAAATGGGATTTCTTCAACCATCACTTCCACAGTATAAAAACAGATACAAAGCTAGAAGTATTCTTAATTGCCACACAAGTGGGGGCTCTCCATCATTTATTACATCTTCACAACTCAGACATAATGGGGTCATATTTGAAACTCATACTCATCCAAGAGTTTGACCTCATTACTTTTCATTTCTGTTATGAATGCCTAGAAAAACTCTGACAAGGAAGTTTTGCCAAGTTCTGTAATCCCAGGGTTTGAAGGACTTAATGCCTAGCATCTTTAACTCTCTGTTACATCTTACAGTCCTGGATGGTGCTGCTGAGTCTGCCCCAGGCCTGGTCATCTTTGTGCCTTTTCAGTATGCACAGTTGTTCATCACATTCTAGAATCCTACAGGTGCACACTTAACTCTGTAACTGATTTATTTACAATTTCAACATCAAATACTCAATACCTCCCTTTTCCTTCGAATTATCAAGTTCCCTCTGCCTTAACATGATCACAGTTGCAAGTCTCATGCCAATGTTTCCAATTGCTTTTGTTGTAGGTAGTATGAGTTGCATCTTGCTTTATGCACTACCAGTATCAAGCTTTCTAATAAGCTGGACTTAGATTAGCTCACCTAGCCACCAAGCATCCAACAAATACGGTCTTACATGGTCTACTCCAGTCAATTTTTCTCCCTCCTTCAACCCATATTCTTCTTCATGATCCAATATGCTTTCTTTAAAATATGTGTATATGTGGTACAAGCTCATGGGCACATACAAGACTGGAATTAGCTGCAGAGCAGTACATTTACATGTTAATAAGCAATCACACCTTCTAGTGTGAAAAAGGAGTTGGGATAAATTCAAGGTTGGATCAGATTTACAAGGTTTCATATTGACCTGGTAACAGTCTATTTCGTAGTACTAGAAATAAGTGCAGGAGAGATGCATCTTATAAAGAGGGAAATAGAATAATATATTGCAACTTCACTATGAGTACAGACTGAAAGAATCCTTTTGAAATAAGTTTTGAAACTTTCGTTTGGAGGCGTTTGGCCTTTGGAGCCTATGAAAGGACAGCACACAGCAACAAGCAATCATTATGGAGTCTGACATGTCTGATGGGCAAGTTTCTGTAGAATATTCTGTTCCTGACAAGCTCAGCAATAAAGCATGGAAATGATATCAAGTCATACCCCTGCAGATGGCAGCAGTACTTCAAATTTCAGTGCCACAGCACTGGATGTGGTAGAAGCTGAGTCAGATTCCCATAGTGAAGGTACTATGACTGTCAAGCTCCTAAAGTGATGTGTTGCTACTCCTCAGGAGGTTACTGATATTTTTTTCAGCTGGAAGAGGAAAATTTTAATATTTGCCAAGTTGCAGACTGATGTTCCTGAGGCTGGTGGAATCCCTCTTGGTTCCAAGCATAATCAGCTCTTACCCTGCTTTGCCTCCAATACTGCAGGTGTTATTTTAAAACGAACTTATATTCTTCAAGCTAGCAACAGCATTTGACTTTGTTGGTTTGGAGGAGCATAGCACAGTAATAGCAGCAGTACTTCAATAATAAATTCGGCTCTAGCAAGATGTTGCTAAAAGAAATCCTTTCAGTGGCAGATAGCCCCAACAACTGCAGGATGAGGCAGGATGATCAAACAGACCGAGATACCTCTTTATTCACAGCATACAAAAAAGGTTTGAAGTGCTATAATTCAGCTACCTGGAACTTTCTGTGCTCTGCATGGATCCTAAAGGGTTTGAATTTACATGTAAACAACTCCCCGTCACGCCCTCCTTAGATTAATTGTTAACATTCAAACACTGACATTAAAAATTTTGTTAATGTTAATAAAACTTTAACATAAAAAGTTTTCAGTCAAAGCATCCAACTACTTGGGGTTTGAGTAATGCAAGAGGTTTGTGTAGAGCCGTATCTTTATCTGCTGCCAGCACAAGCAAAGGGAAGACCAGCAGTACATACTGGGACAGCCCTTTTAGCAAGGTCCAAACCAGGTATCTACTCTCGTGTCTGTTGAGTTGTTTGGAAAGAAGGACAAGTAAAGAACGTGTTCTCCCTACAAATCTGACAAGCAGCTGCCCCAAAGCCCTCAATCTGTATAAAATACTATTAGCCCAGCTCCACACCTGCAGCTTCCCAGTCCAAGCCTGAAAGTTCTGCTGAACATTTAAGCCTGAGAAAAAGTCTAACTGCCAACATTCCTACTTCCCAGTGATTTGCAGAGACTTCACTTGGACAACATAGTCTCAGCCACAGGAGTCTGTCAGGCAGAGACCCAACATCCTTGTCCGTGTGCCCACTCTGGCAGCCAGTAAGCTGAAAGATGCCAGCAAGTAAAAATAACACAAATTTCTGCAGCGGTTCTGGAGAACCAAGAACTCCTGTGTCAATTACTTATAAGGCATGATGTGAAAAACATTTCAAATGACCTGAAGTTACTGGTAGTTATCCATATATACAAGCTTTCCAAGTCCCAGCAGCCTGTGAGGCACATCTTGGCAACAACCATTTCATCCTCCTGCATTGCCATGGGCAGCTTTCATGGCTGTCTGTTGCTATTAGAGAAGAAAAGACTGTTTCAGTTGGAAGGGACTACAACAATATTAGTTTTCATTCAGTTACAGATAATGAAGGCCCTGCAGAGTAGTACAAAACAGGAGAAATTAGGGTTTCAACTCTGCATCCCTGACAATATATCCCTACTTATCTAGAATATGAATCACTTTGCCTTCCTTTTTCCAGCTCTGTTGACATCTACAGCTTTTATGATTGCATAGGCTCCTCTTTCCTCTGATGTGTCTCTCATTTTTGTCCTTCTTTCTAGAAATAATTCAATAAAATAAGGAATTTATCTGTAATTATGACAGTAGATCTCTCATCATTAGAGATAAATAATAATTCATCTGTAGTTTTTATTTCCTACATTTACCTCTTCATCATTTCTGCAGTTCCTAACACTAAATCTTATGCTACAAACAATCCCAGAAATATAATGAGCAATCAACATCATACAAGTAAGCATATTCAAGCTTACAGTTTGTTTCACAGGAGTTCCTCTATCTTTAAGGCAAGGATTAGGAGGTAATTACATTTATTATTTTATTTCTATTCAAGACTTTGGCTGTAAGTTTTAGTTTTTCATCTACCTCTGCTACCAATAGCAATGAACTACTGTTTTCACAAATGCATTGCTTTATGTTACCCAATGTCTTTTCATTTTAAGTCTTTGCACAGTAAGGACAATGACGTGGCTGGTCTTTAGTGGATAGTTGGCTATTTCAACACCATTACTAGGGTTTATGCCATTTCCCAGCTTAAATCAGAGGCAACACAAATGCAATAAACAGGAAATCATTTAATAGCAGTTTAAGTAAAACATGGACTGAACTTTAGATTGTTGTGTGGATTTCTGTAGGACAATTTCAAAATTGGATGGGATGGATTTCTTGGGTTTTTCAGAGATTTGTGTCTGAGGCTGTAAATTCTGCCCACTGCTAAGATCTGATCAATAAACAAATAAGTAATTGCTAGCCTAGTTTAGACTCAGCACTTTTGTCTTCCATCCCTAGTAGCCCTATACTATTTATAACATTGCTGGGTGCTTTGTAAGACTGTGCTTCAATAGGAGGGGAAACTATCTCTGTAAAGCCTTGGGATTCATCAAATGAAAGGTGCTATGTAAGTTGCTACTGGTTTTCCTGTTTAATATATTGTGAGTTGATGAAAGAAAACAAGAGAGTGATGGTTACCTCTCAACATAATATAAAATTTGCCTTAGGTGGAGACACTATTTACTGAACACTTCTTTCACCCAAAGAGAAAAACTAATGATGGCATTTGCTGTTTTCATAACAACCCAGGAGAGTGCTGACTCTGACAGGCTGCTACTCCCAGATGGCTAAATAGCTAAGGAGAAGTAATGTGAGAAACAACTCTGCTGAAAATAACTCCAGCCATCATCACTGAAGCACATGGACTCATTCCTGCCGTAAGTCTGTTTCCCCTGCAGCAAAATCCCTCTAAATCCCCTCCCATGGAGGTACTTTGTTGCTCAGGCCCCCTTTAGCATTGTCACTTCTGGTTTTTCCCTTTATTCCACTGTGTAAACCACAGGACAAAGGGGAAGGGCGGAGCTGTCAAAACCAATGTGCCATTCTGCTGAACTACTGAGCAAAGGGGATATTAATGAAAAACCTGAAGCCTAGGTGTTCTGGGAACTGGATTCTGAATTCTGTTTCTGGTATATTTCCATCCTGGAAGTCAGTGAGAGAGAACAAGAGCTGCACTGTAGCCACCTACAGTGCTGGAAAGACAGGCAGAAAAAAAAATAAGATAAACAAAGTCAAGAAGAAACAGTAACATTGGAAGTCTACTCGGGATTAGTAGTACAACAGAATGGAAGACCTCACCAACATACCTCTGCAGCAGTTGACTCCAGGCAAACCCATGTACTACCTCTGTAGTCAGTCTACAAGTACAGAACCACATGAACCACTAGTTATTTTGGTAAGTGGAAATTTACTACACATGGACACTTGGATAGTGTAGTATTAGTGAGGGTAGCTGATGGGTTTATTGTTTCATAATCATCCAAATTTTAACATACACTAAAATTATTAGAACAAAAAGAAAAAGGGTTAATATCAACAGAATGGCACCAGGGTGAAGCACTGTGTTGAAAATTTCAGTAGCTGTTGGTGACCATCCAAAAGAGTGTCCCACCATCAGTGTTCTCCATCTTTCCCCACCTGCTCCATCACACAATGTATTTCTCCCATGGTGTGATGGACAGTAATCAAAAAGTCTTTTGTCTGCTTTCCTAGGCTTGTTTCAGCAAACATCTCAGGTCCTCATGTTATGACAGTTTCTTTACAGTGTGAGGTTCATGCCAAGGGGAGCAGGCTGTAAACCTTGAATCAGAGTATAATTAGATTGGATATACTGTCCATTTTTACAGCTCAATGAATATCACATCTTGTAATATCTACAAATCTATAAGTACAAATATTAGAGTGATTATTTGTATCTACAGTGATATTATCTACAAATACAAAACCACAAGTGGTTCTCCTACAAGTACATCCTTTACCAATATGCACAAGTAGGTTTTTATTGGGATGAATCTAAAAATAACAAACATTTTGCTAAGTATCAAAACGAATTACTTGAGCTTTAATGGTGCTACTTTCACAATTGAATTCTTTTTGCCCTCATACCATGCAAACATTGACATCAATAGTGTGTCACTCAGTTGCATTTTTTTGGGCCCATACTCCATGCTCCAGAGGACAGAGTATAGTTCCATTGTGCTTTAAGTCTAATGCAATGACCAAGTATATTTTATATACTGAAGTATTGTGGATTGATAACACAAAAACTGTGGCGGTGCTGCAGATGGGATCATAGGTAGAACTGTCTAGATACCAGCAGGATTGGGATTTATTTTCAAATTGAATAATGTTATCCCAAACTACGTTTTGAATTTCAAGTGATAAGGTACCTTCTTCACCTTCCCTTGTGACTGGACCTGTCATTGCATCCACAGTTGAACTTGGATAAAACTAAGAGCTAAAGAAACATTGCTTCGAACTATGCTAAGTGTGTCTGTGATAAATTGAGGATCTTCTTCATTAGTTCCCTCCCACTGAGTTAATATATCTATTAGAAACCATTGATTAGTTCCCAAAACCAAAAGGGAAGATTGTAGATGGTGTTTCAGTTTATTTAGGTCACTACTTATTGTGACAAGTTTGCTCATTAATACCTCAGACTCTATGTCATTTAGAACTCCCAATCCTGCTCCCAGAATGCCCATCACATCCCTTCTGGTTTGCCTGGAAGATGGGAGGGCTTGTTTATGCAACCATGCTGTCCATCCTGCATTGGAGGTTTTCAGGAGCAAGCTGGTTGGACTGTGGAAACATTATTCTACATTAACAGCTCAGCTTGCTTGAGGGACCATGTTGGGTTGAATAACATTTGCTGTTGACTTGTATTTTTGCTTAAGTAGGGACATTTGTTATAGACGTGAGGAGATGGTTCAATAGGAGGCTGTGTTGTTAAGCATGGCTCTTCAACAAGAATTTCAAATTGAAGGCCCAAGCTCAATCAAGAGTTGGGGTCTGTCCAAAGACACACCACAAGCATTGGATGGGATATTTTCAAGGTACGCCAGGATTTATGCCTAAAAGAGCAGATATGTATGTTTTTCCCTTCGGCACAGTTTACAACACTTATTTCCTCGACGTAGCTTACAACAGTGTGACAACAATTGTTGTCAAGTATTTAGTGTTACTTTGAATTAGGCATCCTATCAAGGTGATGTCGCCTTTCATTGCCTTTAGAGACGGGATGCATTGATTTTCACTCTTACCTATGATGATCCACGCTAGCTTATAAAAGAGGATGTCATATTGCAGTGCCATTGCAAATAAATTAGGCCAGGCATAGATATGTCTACAAGCACATATTCATCTGTCCACAGCCACCCCATCGTACATAAATTTCACAGTTTGTGCTCTGCAATCAGGAAATCAAATGATAGTCCTACACCCTGTTTTCACCATAAACAAAATGCAAGCAGATGCTGTATTAAAGTAAAATTGTTACAGGATTTCTTATTGTAACTTGGTTTAGTAAAATCAGTGTGACATATTTTAGTTTCAGAGGGTTTTACATGAGTAGTCCCATTGATTGCTCTGCAAGCTATTTTTATTTCTTTCCCAGGCATTGCTTAGAAGCACTGATATTTCAGAAATATCATGAGTTCCTTTTCCATCCCACTCACTTGTGGGTTATAATTAATCTTCATGTACAACCACAACAGCAAGGTTCAGATTGGCCTTACTGTTGTGTGGCATCCCAACTCTTGCAGTATATTTAACATCAGCTTGGGACCACGGCCATTTGGTACCTTAATTATGAGCCAAGAGGAATTGCATTGCCATATTATTAATAGAATAATATAATAAATCCAATCTATTGATATTCTATCCTCAAAATTTAGGTTTCCAATAACTATGCACAGCAAAAATAGTATTACAGCCAAAACTACTGACAGTACTCCTTGTAGACACTCAGGGTTGGTGTAGGCTAATCCAACTGCCAGCACCCGTGAAGGACTCACACTAAAAGTTTACAGAATAACTCTATTAATAGAAAATGGTGACAGGTAAAGATCTGAGGTTAGCCAGTGGTAGTATCTGACTTCAAAAACATATCCAAAGCAATACAGACAAGCTCTGATCCCTACTAGAAGTATTCAGCACACACAGATCATGGTTCTTACCCAATAAGCACCCCTATAGGCAAGAAGACAGGTTCAGTCTGTCAGCAGTCCCAGCAGTCACAATGGAGTCTTCCCTGAATTCTTCCCATTCTCAGCTTAGTGTTATACTATTTCTTTATGTTTAGGTGGAGCTTAAGTGACTCTAGTCGTACATACATCTGTTACTGAGAGATGTGAAATTCTGTTGCTTCACTGCTAAAAAGTCAATAAAATATAGAGCATATGCTAGTGAGGGGTGAGTAACTTTGGGATGGAGGTGTGCATTAGTATTACAATTAGGTTCTAATGAACTGAGTTCATCTGAGAAGAGCAATTTCTTCACAGCTGTTGGCTCAGCAGCAAGATATCTTGTCCTGTCTCCCCTGGCTGACAGGTGCTATGCAGTTCATGAGCTAAAAAGTACCAGCCAGTTCCCCTCCCTGCAAGGCTCTCTACAGAGCCTGGCCAGTGTCTCTGCTCTGCTCCACCCTCTGCTCCATCCCCCTCAGCAGATGTTATGGTTGCAGATTGTGTGTATGGGGAACCATTATGGATTAGGTTTTGAGCATGCCAACCACGTTCCATACAGGGAGCATCAACTATATTTTATCCTATAATTTCCATACCATTACAACTTCTGGTAGGATATGAATAGAGCCTTCTAGATTTTCTCTAATTTTACCCCCAGCCGTCTTTCCACAGCCACAAAACCCAGGACCTCCTACAAAGTAAAACTCTGCTGTAATAAAGAAATGTAATAACAGCTGTCTGAGATGAAAAGCTGTCCCAGTAAAAACCTTTTCAGCCAATAAGAATGGATAAAGCAGACAGGGAGCTTACTTGGGTGGTTATTCTGCAGTAGCTATTATATTGTGAAAGTGAGAAGACCTGGGTATCAGGAGTAATAAGAAATTCCAGATGCAACAAAAAAAGAGCCATAAGAGGAAACCAAAATAGCCTCCACTGCCTTTGAACAAAGAGTTTCTCTTAATTCTGAGAGAATGAAAAAAGCTGGCAAGTATGCCCAGCAGCACTGAAAGATCTGAAGATATTCCTGTGAAAACACCTGTCAGTATGGGCAAAAGTGATTAAACACAGCTAGGTATGAGACAGGTTTTTCAAAAACCTGAGCAGTCAAATTTTGCAGGCTGGTGTAAATGTGGTTGCTCACAGTTATATATGTATATTATTCTGACTGCTATTCAGCACCAGATATCTGGATGCAGCCCTAAAATGCACTGCACTCAGATAGAGTCAAGAAATAAAGCAGAACTGGGCTATTATTCAGGGAATAACTTTCTAACTGACATTTTCAGAGTTTTTAGAAGTGCCTCCTTATGCTCAAATTAGAGTTGCCTCTCTGTATGAACAACAGTGTTTTGCCACAGATCCTTTGAAAACTGTTGATGGAAGGGAAATTGCTGTACTGGTAGACTGGTTGGGGGTTGTTTTTAAATGACTATTAAGAATCTATATTTCTTGGTGCAGAGGCTGTATGCAAAAACTGTTTTGGCTGACGAGTTAGCCCAGGAACTGAATTTACAGCCAAAGGATAAACCTGCTTCAGGAATAAGAAAGAAAAATCCCTTCAGTTATTTACAGTGTACATTTCCAAGCCAAGAAACACAGATGAGCCTGATACAGGCCATCTGGCATGCTACAAGAATTGTAAACATTATTACAGAAAACTGTGCACCTGGGGGATAGTTGAACCTTTTGAAGGGGCAAATGGCTTCCCACCAAATACAGAGTTAAAAATCCCGTTGCTGGACTGTTGGCCTGATCCCCACCTGAATTTTCTCGAAGTTGATGGGCTAAAAGCTGCAGAATGAACACATGCTCATTGAAATGGGAAAATTTGAATCCATGTGCTTTCTAGGTGTGATAATGGTCAAGGCTGGAAATATGACAAAGACCTAATTTGTGCTTTTGAAGCTGTTATCTGTCAAATCTGAGACAGCAGGGTGTGGCTGAACCACATAGTCAAATTGATACGCTCATCCATTACTAAGTACTCATATTTTCCATAATTTCCTTGCATCAGCACTCCTAGGATTTTTGGAAAGGAAGCAGTGAGGGCATGTAAGAAAGAGCGAACAGGTTGGGAAACAATTTGAGTGACTGAGCAGACATTATTTGTGAGTAAAAGTACTCAGCACGCCAAAGTGACAGTTAATATTTAACTAGCTTAAATAACTAGGAAGTTATTTAAAAGCCATGGTGGTCATGGCTGCAATATCTCTGACAGAAATATGCAACTGATGGCAATTTCTGGAGGACAAATGGTTACTACACAACTAGGGGATAAATTCACTTCTGCCTTGAGCAAAATATAATCCAACTCACGCAAGGATATACAAATGCATTTTAAATGGTGCAATTTTGTCTCTTACAATCAATATGTCCATAAATAGGAAAAGCTGAGAAGGTGGCCTAGTGCAGTGCAGGCACAAGTGCGCTGCTAGAGACCCACTGAGGTTGTACCAGGAGAAAAAATCACAGAGGGAAGAAAAGACTGGAAAAGACTTGAGGGAATGTGGTGCTGAAAAAGCTCTGGCCAGACAGAAGACAGAAGCTGTAGGAGTCCCTGGGAGCTCTGCTGCCCACAGCTCATAGCTGCTCAGCCATGCCTCAGCCTGTTGCTGTCCCAAGGCTCCTTGGGGGATGCAGTAATATTTATCACAGCTGTGGGTTCCTTCTGGTCTTTTCCTTTCCCAGTTTCCTGTTTCTCTTGTTTTCTATATCCTCGCCTGGTCTAGAGATTCCCCCTTGGCTGAATTTTCCTCACTCTTAGCTCTACCTTCCAGCCATTGATCTAAACTTCCTGGGAATAGGATCATACAATATAAAAATTCAGCTAGAATGGATTTCCAGAGGTCATCAGATTTAACCTCTTGTTCAAAGCAGGGCTATTTATGGTCAAGTTGCTCAAAGACATCATCTCTAACAAAGGAGACTGGACCATGTGACTGAAGAAGCAGCACAATATTTGATCACTCTACTCTTATTGCAAAGAACATCAGAATTTCCTGGGTAACTGTGGCCACTGACTCTCAATCTGTGCTGTTTCACAGAAATTTTTACTGGAAGGATCTGATGCAATCTGCAAGTGTAATACATGCAAATAGATAGGGGTTTTTGTATTTTTTGAAGTTTGATGAACCATTTTATAGAGCCTCACACTGATCTGAGCAACTTAAACATATAGTATAGGAAGCAGAGAGAAAATATGGCATATCCTTTCTGCAAGTTAAGCATAGTTGCTTTAAAACTCGCAGAAGATTTTAGATATAATGTGAGGCTCTATCTAAACTCTTTTCAGAGCCCTAGAAAGAGATTAGAAACATGGGAGTGTTTTTTGTCTCAAAGTGCATTCTCTAGCAGAGTATAGTGCCTTAGGCTGTGCCAGAACTTCAGTAAAGAGCAGAGATGAAAACTTTCTCCCAGCCTCCTTCCTCGTGCACTAGCTAGCTACAAGAAGGCAGGGAAGATGGGCAGGTCCAATACAAGCACGTCTGGAGACTGACAAGGATGCTAAAACTGCAGTTTTCTCTGGGGGATGATTATGGATTGTGATGGGAATAACGAGTGCCAATTTCAGCTGACATACTAGTCCTGAAGCTTCAGGTAAAGGTTTTCACACAAAGCAGAACTTGGAATTTGATTTTGTGGAAGCACAGATGGTGGTTCCTGGTGCTGAGAAGTGCTGGCATTTTGAAGCAGGTAATTAAGTGTTACAGTCACTCTAGTGAATGCTATGGTGAATCCTAAAAAAAAAAAATTAAGTTCCTTGCACTGATATTTTTAATTTGCTTGCATGTTCTTGAAGCTCAGGTCACCTATTTACATACTACTCGTGTTTCTTTTCCCATTTCAGGGATTAGCTGTCCTAGGAAATCCACACGTTTTTCTCCATTTGTTGAAGTTTTGAAGACAATCACCACAGGCAGTCTCAAGAAGAATTAGGTACACACAGGACAGTTTTAATCAGTCAGCAAAAGCTTGCAATAAGGCTGAATTTTTTAAAGATCTAACAACTTTTTTTTTCACTACTGAATGGCTCTGTTGCCTTAGCACAGCTCCCAGGAGGATCTGTTATGTGATCTTCCTGGGCACAGAGGTGAGGATGACAGGTCAGTAGTTCCCAGGGTCCTCCTTTCTACCCTTTTTTAAGATGGATGCAATGTTCCCTAGTTCCAGGGATTTCACTTCACTGCCGTGACTTTTCTAATGCCACAGACATTGCCATAGACTAATGTAGTTGCCACAGGTTTAGCAACTACATTAGCGCATTCCCTCAGGACTCTGGGATGCATCCCACCAGGTCCCATAGACTTCTATATGTTCTTCAGGGTGTTTTTATTCTACTTTGAGCACTACCCTTCACAGGTTCTGACAGACAAAGTTAACAAAGGCACAAAACTGCCGATAAAAGTAATTCCTGACCACCCATCCCCAGGCACAGGGCTCTGGACTTTGCTGTTGCTGAGACCTTTCTTCCCTCTAATTACCAGTTTCTGGGGTAGCTAATTTATGAGAACTTCCTGGGTCCCACCCATCTAAGATCCTGATTGAGTCTATTGATTTATCCCTGTATTACTTCATTCACGCCTCTGGGATCAGTGTGTTAAAGGCCTGCCCACTTGGAAATTAGTCTGAGCTCTGCATCTTACTGCAGTTAGGTTAGAGGAGTACACACACAATAAATATTTAGCAGCTCGTAGCTATTTCAGCTTCTGTTGTCCTCAGTGGTAGGTTGCCAGTGTTCATCCCTCAAACTCTTTCAGAGTAAGGTGACTCCCAGCAACAGGAGTGCTGCAGAGATCATCCACATCAAGAAGCATTTGCTGAAGTTTCTTTCCCATGCTAAGGGCTTGTCTATGAGTGGAAATTTACTACACTTGGACATTCTGAAATGGCTCTTGGTGTGAATCTAGGCTTGTAATAGCTCTAGGCTTATACCAAAGCAGTTATTCCCTAATGCCTGTCCTGATTATTTTAAGTACAGACGAACTGCAGCAGTAGCTCAGCCAGAAGCAGCAGTGAGTGTGCTGGAGTAAACAGGGTGCAGACAGCTGCTGGTGTTTTACAGAGGAGGTCACAGAGCCCTGCTTTGAAGTTGGACTGCTTTAAATGTTAGCTGCTGCCTGGAGCACTGTTTACAGTAATGCTCCCTGCTCTGAGGTGAACTGCTGTTAGCAACAATGGAAAATTCTAGTTGAAGAAAAAATTAAATATTATTAGATACAGCTAAAGAAAAACCATTAAAGGAAATTGCAGTAGCACTTTTAGAGAAACACTGTTATTTGGCAGTGATGTTTGTAAAGATTAGTAACTACTTAGATTCAATTATGTGACCACAACTATTTATTTCAAGGACAAGGATAATTTTCCAAGTGTAGTTTAACTACATACATTGTCAAAACAATGTTTACCTGATGTAAATTGCATCTTTAATGGCTTCTTCCTAGTCTATCCTTTTCCCCCTTTCTAGATTGATGTTTCTAAGTCCAGATGCCTCCTTAGCAGGGAAGGGCTACTAAGCAGAAGGAAAAAAAAATTAAAAAAAAAAAAAATCCCTGAAGCTGAGCCTTCCCATCTCCCAGAGCTCTAAATTCAAGGGGCAGTCACTTGTCTGGAGCCCCCAAACGGCCAGTGGCTGCTAATGGGCCAGGCTGTCATGTGACACTTCAGAATTTATTTTCTCAAAATACAGGCACTGAAAATCTCCATCTTCCCTATGCACAGAGGGGTTGCCCTACAACTTAACTCCTCTTTGCCTTTCAATGCCAGACTTTGTTTTGACCCTCACACTGAATTGCAGTTCTGCTCTCCCTGAATGATTATCCCACTACTTGCTCTGCCCCCATGCTGAATGCTGCAGTGAATGTATACTTTTGAAGGTTTATTGCAACAAAACAGTTTTGAAGATGTGGAGTTTGAAAGTGTTAAATTACAAAGCTGCCTTCTTTCAGTTGAGCTTTCAATAAAGAAGCATACGTTGGAGAATCAGAGCCAAAAGAGCAAGCTGTACTTCTACAGGAAAGAAAGAGATGAAAGGTTATACCTGAAAGCTTGGAGCAGGAAACAAAGAACTTTGAAGTCCATGAGGCAGTTTGGAGGCCTCAAAAATCCAAGTCCCATGATGGACAGTATCACCCTGCATTTGGACATATCTTGTGACACTACAACTCGCTTTCTTACTGTGAGTGCCAGCCAAGCCAAGGGGGATTTAAAATCCTCTTTCCCCAAGGGAGTATTCAATTTTCACCAAGTAAGACACTTAATTACAGATGAAACCCAAGCTGCACTGTTATTTTTAGAATCTTTCAGAGATCTACTCAGAAATGTTGAACAAATTCCAGAACAAGACTTCCTAATAAACACAGAATTTTCTTTGAACTTCTTACATTTCTGAAGACAGCTTAAGCAGATTCAAGCCCAGACATACATACTTATATGTATAGACCCTACATACAAGCAGAAAAAAAAAAATCAATATTCCTCAATTAGGATATTAAATGCCATATATCTTGAGTGTTTCTCTTTTGCAGTGTGCTGTAAAGTCTCCAGTAAGTAACACAGATGAAACCTACAGAATTCTCCTAGACATGTAAAGCTTAGTTTCCATGGTTGAGCAGAGAGCTTCTCTAGAGTTAGGTAAGAAACACATAGAAGTGCATGTAGACTATAGGTTGCTCAAGTTTGAAGTGCCCTGTAACAAAGGGCTTTGGCATCTCTTTTGCCCTTTAATTACAGAAGGGTGGAAATGATACTTCTTTGGCACTATAAAGCCTGGAGGTTTTTACTAATGCCTGGCCTGTTCTCAGCTGCTGACCCTACCTGGCAATATAAATTTGATGGAAATAGCTCGAGCCATGCTTGTGTCAGCTCTATACTGTTGGATGGTTTTGATATTCTTAGAGCACTACCTCACCTGATCTGGCACACATTGGCTGGAATAAGTCAAATCTAAGCCAGAATGATGATTTGGAGAGGCTTATCTTCAGTGAATGGAGACTGCAGTCATAGCTCACCCTGTTTGCAGCTGAAGCTGCCTCTTCCTGCCTTTAACCACTCACAGCTTTGCTTCCTGAGTCACAAGAGCCCAATATCCCTTCTGATATGCCAAAGCCACATGTTTGCTTCCTAGCCTGACCCAGCTGGGGTGATCCAATGTTAAACACTTTTATGCTAGCCCAGGTCATTTTGGCTGAAGTTGGTGAGGGAAGCAGTATTATGGGTAGATACCAAAGGAAAGCAAGGATAGGAAAAATAGATATAGAAGTGCAGTACTTGTTTATCTAAGACCTAATATGTTATTTAGAAGAAGAGCTGCTGAAACACCAAGAAAAACACAAAGAATTGCTGAGTGAGTGTTCAAGGTTTAAGCTGTGTTGCACAGAGGAAGAGCGATACTTAATGTAACTATTTAAATTACATCTACTTTTATTTTTACAATTGATAGATTCCTTGCATCTTAGCTATGGAGCTTACAGGACGAAATAAAACCAGTGTTATAAAAGGTTACAGAAGACAGATCTGTGACATTCCATATTATAGAGACAGGGAAGTTGTACAGTTTTTCTGCATCTCCCACTAAACATCATCCCCTTGTACTCAGAATTCAATACAGTCATACAGAAGACAGGAGGTCTTCTACCCAAACTAGCAGAACATGCTACCAGAATGAGAAGAGCTATCTTGGAAGACTGGCTCTGAATGGACTCAGGATCATATGGCATGACCTAAAGGGGACCAAAAGTAACCACCATCCAACACAACTGTGGTGTTGCTACTACCACAAAACAGGCAAAAGAAAAGAAAAATATTAATACATTTATCAAGCAGGGTAAGATGCCTCTTTGATCCACCAGATAAAGCTGCAACAAATACAAAAACTAGATCAAACACATCAGGTTCTGTTGGGGTACAAATCCCCCTGAGCCCCATTCACACAGGCCCAGGAGTGTCCAAAGAGGTAAGAACTGACTTTAAACCCACAAGAAACCAAGATACATAAATCTACCCAGACATGAGGTAGAAATGCAAGTTCAGTTTTAAATGAATAGGGAGGGGTTTAAGTGCCTTAAAAATAAGAGCTTGTGTTAGTAAGTAAGAAAGATACCTAGTTTATAGTTCAGTGATATTGCCTTTTGCAAAGTTAGTTAAATTCTAGTCACAATAAAAATAATGGCCTTGCTGAAATTCCTAGATAGAACAGATAGAATTATATGCATAGAATTGGTGTGAGAATTTACAAAAATTAACTCACATCAATTTTGGCTTAGGATAGGTCCAACACCTTTGTAGAGAGTTCATGTTTAAACCTGATTGGCTAAAATTAGAATAAAATGCACTAAGAATATTAGAAAAAACATGCTTGGGAAACACAGAATATGGTGCTGTTACTGCTGTTGCCTTTACTGCTGCTGCTAAGATGCTCCTGCTTGGGACACAGGGACTTTGCTGCCATGAACTGTAACAACCTCACTCCGCCTTCATGAGGCTGATTTAGCCATACAATAAAAGACTTTGTTTTTTACAACTACCCATCAGTTTTGTGTTCAGTGAGGGTACCCCAAAAAACTTTACAAGGTTCCTCTCCATGTGAATTTTTTAAATCAAGACAAGATCTTTGTGGAAGTACACCAGGTTCTGGTAGAAGCTGTAGGCTATCCAGGAGAATTGTGTAACAAGAATTATCAGACAAGGTATGATAAGATTATCATAGATCTTCCATCTAAAGAGTTTGGATGGGTTTGGTTTGAAGTCTTTTTAGGCAGGGTGAGGATTTAATTGCAGACTCACAGAATGTCTCCAAATGTCACAGGCCTGGGGACTTGCTCTATGTGATGTACACACATCAGATAAACCAGGTACTTGTCTCTGAAACAGGAGCAAGTATATTAATTGAACTACCATTTACACTACCCAACATTAAAGAAACAAGACAAGACCTGCCTTCACTGCAGTTTAGTGCCTAACACAGGCCACTGAGGCAATGCACACAAGACAATTTTGATGTTGTAATGCATTTTCTTAGCATCCACACAGAAAAAAAGAGTGATTTTACTTATTGTGGCCTGTAGGTAGTAAATAGTGAGTCACTGTGCTCTCTCCAACTGCACCTTCCTTCCCTTCTCTGGCCTACCATCTAGGCTTATTCATTTTCACTCTGCAGCCAGTGTTTCTCTCCATTTGCAATTACCACAGGAATTAGCACAAATCAGGGCCTTTTCAGCAAGGGATTGAAGGCTTAATACAAAATTTGTATTTCATTTCCATAGCAGCAGCCCAAGTTTATTTTGATAGGGGACTCAAATCCCTTGTCAGGGAAGGGCAGTAGGCTGGGATGGCAACAGGGCAGAAATAAATGCTTCCCCCAGCCCCCAAAAAGGCACAGCCATGCTGGACCTGAACAGGAAGAGCCAGGGTACCCATGGCCAGCAGTACCAGGGTCACTTAAACCCCAGGACAGCACACAGACACTCCAGCTCCAGCAAGCTCTAAACCCCTTATCCCCTGAGGTTTAAATGCAGTTCCAGGGCCAAAATGTGGCTGGTGAATGGGTGGGGGCCCATGTGAGGCTAACTGGGGTAATCAGTGCCTGCTGACCTGCTCATGGCCCCCTGCAGCTCCTGTGGAAAGAAAAAATCCCATTTAGGTCTGAAGGGAGTTAGACACGTTCAACTGAAGTTTACACTTCAGTGTAGCTTAGGCATAACAACCATTTCTGAGGTGTCCCTGTATAGATATGCCTTTGGAGGTTATTGTCATGCTGAACCTCACAAGTGGAGAAAAATAAGAAATTCATGCCACATTTGAAAGCTGAAAATACTTAGACATCACTTTTCTTCTACTGATTGTGGTCTTCATGTACCTGCCTCCCTGGTCAAGGTTATAATCTGCCACAGACTCAAAAAGGACTGAGCACAGGGAAAAAAAAAATCATCCAAAGGAAGGCAGCTGGCCCTGAGATGTCAAAGGCAACTTTCCAGCTGCCTGGATAAGATCCTCCAGACTTTTAAGAAGCCATCCAGCTCTATGGAGCATGTGTTGGTGTTTGTGCAGTGTCCAGTGCATGACTGTTTGATGATAAAATGCTTGATGTGGGTTGAAAAAAATCAGGGATTTATCTACGAGCAGTTTTATCAGTTTAGCCTTAACTTGGAAAAGGAATTACAGTTCTGTGTGAGGCACTATGTTGATTTTTCTGGTTGAGTCTTTATTGAGTGAGTGTTTTTCTGGGCTGAAATACTGCTGCATTGACAAGTTGACTTGAAACATAGCCCATCTGCCTCAGCAGCCTCAAGGGAATTTGCTGTAGCTTGAAGCTAATCTTTGCTCACTTCTTTGAATAGCATTGTGAAGATGAGCTGACCCTCATTTTCTGCCTTGGAGACAGATGCTGGTTAGTAGTGCTGCATAGAATTTGCTGTAGTGCATTACATAATATCTGCAGCAAAAAGGTACAGCCTCTAAACTGAATAACCAATAATTATGCTAACAATGACAGATAACAGATAAATTATAATGAAACAGAGAATCCATATAGCTATATAATCATGTATAATCCATACTTATTTATATATCTCTGATAATACATGGATAATAATTATATAGAACAATAGCAGTATTCTATATAACAATTTATAGATATTCTGATAATCTCTATCAACATCTATTTTATATTTAGGTAGAGAGCTAAAGATCTCTATATCAAGAGAGATATAGATCTGTATATACAAAAATTGTATTTGGAATCTTCTTCAGAGTAGTGGTCGGCACCTTGCAGTGAGAATGCTACAGAAAATATCCTGTATACAAGAATTTCTACCTCTTTTTTACCTGTATAAAGCATCTTGTCTGCCCCTAGGAAAAGAATTAGAAATTACTCATTTTATCCTGACCAAAAAATCTTACAGAGCTCAGTCCATGTTATTTGGGCCATCTACTAAACCATCCTTTTATAAGACCTGTGCGCTGACTAAGAAAATCAGGAATCTGGTGGTTGGTGGGTTTTATAGATTCTAGCAGCTCATTCACTTTAATTACACTAAATCTGGTAAAGTTGCTATATTAATAAGTTTCTGAAGAGGAATGACACATTACACTACTCTAGTAGTTCTGCTTTGGGCAATAGCAATCATAATGGCTTTTCAAAACTATTTAGAAAGTCTTGTAAAGATTGATATGAAATTTTGTGCTCTCACTGGCTTGTTTATTTTACCCAGCCAAATGCTAGATTTGAAGCACCTTGTGCTTGCAAGGCATTCTGTCTAACCATCTGGGGCATAATATTAACTATAAAACAACTTTGAGACAGTCACAAAGCATCATAAAGGATATTGGAAAGCTTCATGTAAGGACTAATACATCACCTCTGGCCTGTCAGAAACCTTTTGAAATTTGAGAGTATAAATGGCTATGGCTCCATCTTTGGAGAAAACAGGAGCATATGAACCTCTCTTCTGCAGCATTTTGCTTGCAAAGGAGGCAATTAGATTGCAAGAAATTGGGTTGCACTAAGTCTTATTAAGACTGTCAAGGGAGACTGGCAAGCAAGGCAAGCTTTAGTTTCTTGGGCATAGCAAGAAACATCTTATGCTGCAAAGCCACTGACCTGATTGCAAGTGTTGATTGCTAAAAGTGAATTGGTTTTGACAGCTCCCCTTCATCTGAGCAGGTGATGGCTTGGGAGGTGAAGGCAGGTTGCTAATTGCCCTCTCACAGAGCTGTTTGGCAAAGCTGCACTGTCTTGGTGTCAGCAGAGAAAGTGTCAGCCAGAATGGCAGCTTCTTGTCTCCAGCTTTGAACAGGAGTTATATACAGGTGGCAGAATCCCAAAATGCTCTTTTGCCAATTTAGTAGGCCAGGAAGGACTCCTGGTAATGCTGTTTCTAGAAAAAGAAGTAAGATACAAGGGAGGTTTTAGGACAGGTTTGCACAGGCAGTAAATTCCTGTTTGTTATTATTTTTTTCATAGTAGTAGCTCAAAGAAACCTCAGTCAAGAGAAGTAAACTCTCCTTTTAGACATGCAGGTGTCCTCCTGCAACTAGCAGCCTGAACTAAAGATGTCAACTGATTGTCTCCTAGGCTGGATATTGTGTACTCAAGCATATTCAGAATTTAATTTATAAGGAAACTTTCAGTTACTGAAAAGATAATCTTTTAGATATACACTCACTGCCAAGTGGCACAGAGCTCCCTTCCTAAAGCTGCGAACTAGATTAAATAGGGACTGAAAGCTGTGAATCTCTTATCACTTATTTAGATAATTGAATTATAGTTGTATGCACCTATATCCATCTACCTCCATGTAGTAACATCAGGCTTAAGTAGTAATACTGTTTAAAAATGCTACTACTGTATATAAAGTAGGTCTAATCTTGCTTCTCCTTGATTTTGAGTGCAGTGGGAGAACATAGCAATTTGCTACTGCAAATTGCATCATCCCTAACTACCTAACTAATATCAGGTAAAACAACCATTACTCTCATTTAAATATTTGCTCTGAGAGAGAAAAATTCAGAAGAGATCCTAACAAGAACCAATGAACAAAGTACCTCTAATGAGTTTCAGTAACATCCTAAAAATTAGAAGGGCCTACTATCTCATGGGAAAGAAGACAGAAGAATCCTTTGGCAAAGCATAAATCCCATTTAAAATGAGATCATAAACATGCTGACTAGCTAACCTAATTTTGCTTTTGCATATAATACTGTGTGCTCTTCCTTGCTTACAAAATTTTAACTCCTGTTCATGTCATCAGCAGCAGTATTTAGTTTATTTCTAAAGCAAGAGAAGCCATTTTTGCTATCATTGTTGCAAGAGAATTCTGCAGGATAACGTGATCATATTTAAAACAATAGGAAACTAATAAGTGTAGGGAATAAACACTTCAGGGATAAGTAAAATGTTCCACAATTTCATCAGTCAGGTCTGTACATCTGCATAGAAAACACAGTTTCTAACCTGTGCTCTGAGGGAGCTGGGAGGGGAGGCCAGAGAGGAGGAGATTTAAAATCGCCAGATCAAGCTGACACCCCAATGCATCTCTTCAGCTCTGTTCTTGTGGCCATTGGTAAACTAACATCTACTAAGCATGATACCTAGGAAAAACAACACTGCATTATTTCAGTTTTTTCATTTATCATTCTCAATCTATGGCTGCTTTTTGAGTACTTTTAAAAACCTCAGAAATTTTATTTTTGTGATATAACACGCTTTATACTTTTTCAGATTTGGCTTTTACTTATTATAATTGTTCTGCTTTTCCCCCCCCCATGCTTCTATCTTATTTGCTCCACAAATATTATTTATCTGCCTTTCTTCCCTTGCTTCCTTTTCTAAGTGGAAACAGATGCACTACATGTTAGCTTGATGATCATCTCTGCTTTTATTTTTTCTGCTTTGAGATAGCACTAATGGGATGAATAAGAACCTGCCTGGAGAATGATGTCATTTAATTAACAAATAAGGTTACTAAATTCCTTGTGTGATTGAAAAAGACAGGGACAGGCAGAGAAAGCAAAAATAAAAGCCTTGTACAGAGCAGTACAGCACTGGTGAGACGTTATCACAACTGGCGACGTGCCCTCTCGTGGTCACACTGCTACAAGAGCAATGCCTTGTTTTCATTAAGAGCAGGCTACTGTTCAGCTAGGACTCCAGCATTTTAGGTTGGTAAGACTGGTTTGAAAACATGTCAGAGCCTTAAAGTGTGAGCTGGCTGGACAGGACCATGCTACAAACAGAGAACCAGCTAGGAAAAAAATGAAGGTGTATGCTGAACTGTCTGCACATCTTTGCAGTACAGTTTTTTGTGGCAGTATTGTGGAAATACAGATCAACTTTCCCTACTGAGAAATACAAAGACCTCTATCAGATTGTTTGATGCCCAATGTTATGTACTGAATCATAAAGCACAATAAGGAGACTGGGAAGACCCAAGATGTAATGACAAGATTTAATTTCTTTCTAAATCTCAGATGTCATTTCTGACCTACAATTGAATATAGATCAGAAATACAGATTTAGTCTGCAAGTAACTATTGTTGATTAGTTCCACAATTGATTCTGATTGAAATTAACAAGGTATTCTTGTTTTCTAGGATAAGGCACTCTGATTTAATTAGGAATATGCAATTATGTTATTCTTTGCATTTGAATAGATAGTGCATTAATTTTAGAGACTGAACCCAAAATTGCCCTTACAAGACGAAATAGCTACCTTCATTTAGCTTGAGCTAGGCATCACAACCCTCAGTCACTGCAATTTCTGCCAGAATTGTAGTCCCTGGTTGCTCTTGCCCCAAGTGTGCTGAATGACGCAGAAAGCAGCACTACATCTGCTATTACACTACTAATTAAAATGTATTTTAATCCTCTAAAAAAAATCATAATAGCATTTTTGTTCTCTATGCTTACACACACAAGAGAAGAGAGTTTTATTTGCAACGTAGTATCTCCAAAAGTGATCATGTACATAATTTCACAGAGCACCTTTTGTGCCCATTGCTCAGGAACTTGGCCTTTGTGGTCTGTGCAGTCACATAAAGGAAGTTGCAGCAGTTGAAACGTAATGGCCTTTACACTAAAAAGTGTGCTAAAGGTTACTAAAGGACAAATACCTAGACATTCACAAAACACAGAGTCAGACTCTGCAGCTTCATTTTTGTCCATCCCATGTGATTTTCTTCCAGGAGAACCATAGATTTCTTGTAAACAGTGTCCCAGTCTAGGCACAAGAATAGTAGCCCTACTGCATTCTCCCTCTTCATGTTAGGGCAATATAGCAGGAAGACTCCCCCTCAGTGTAAAATCAACAACAGCACAATGCCATTTTCAGCCTATTGTTACCCCAGTTATATGATCTACTAATCTTGCTTGAGATTTTTAGCCAATGTTTGTCTGTCAGATTTCTCTTTTTATTTATTTTTTTTTCCCCAGAGCTTATCTCCAATCTTTAAAATTACTTTGATTTCTGCTTCTGCCATCCAGCATGTGTTTTTTTCCCAGGGCTTTAGCTGGGTCATTACATCAACACATGCACCTTCTCCACACGAATGTATATTAAATTGTACCTTCTCCACACAGATGTATATTAAATTATTCAAAACCGTTGCAGTCTGGGGAACTCCGAGCCACCTTTGCTGGAGACCATGACCTCGCTGCCTCAGTGAGGCAGGTAACTCCTTGAGTCATGGTCTCAGTACAGCCTTTTTTTGTAATCTTTAAAAAGTGTTTTCTCCAGGCTGGTGTGCTCCTTCCAGCTTACTGCTGTACATCTGCTCACCATATGCACACCAGTGCTACAGTGGCCTGGTGACACTGCAGCTTAGGGAGTTCTGTCTCTGTCTACTGCTGCCCAATTGCCTTTCCTGCCAGCAGCCTGAAGGGCAGCAGAGAAGGCTCTAATGCATCTCTTTTTCCATGTCAGTGCCTCTGGAAAATGCCCCCAGAGCAATCCCATGGCTATTTTTAGCAGCTGTGAAGCTTCTTATGTCTTTACAGTACAAGATAGCAAAGCAAAAATTCCTTACTTCAAGTCTGAAGTGAGAAAAATAATCATAATACAAATTGTCTACTAAACCAAATTTCCATTTTTCATAAATACATCAGTAGAGCAACTTACTGTCAGTGGCTGGATGACTGCAACTACTGAATACTTCTAAAGAAAAATGTCCTTCTATAGTTTTATTACTATGGATACTTTTTCCCATAGAGTAAAACAGTTTAGACTTACAAATCAACCAAAAAGATTTAAATAGATGGATTTAAAATAAAACTGGAAGACAAGCGCATAAAACTGTTCCAGAAAATCCAGGTCATAATTCATACATTGTTGATTATGCACTTCTAAAGATGGGAAGTGCTCATTGAAGTTAATGAATATTTTGGTGCTTTATCAACTTGTGGATCAGAGCCTTGATATAAACACAGCTGCTGTGTATTCAACGACATCTTCTACTGCTTTGCCAGTTATAGGATGTTATTTAATGAGATCTTCTGAGGATGTTTATCAAGTTAGCTTAAGTCTGGCAGAAGTAGATTATGTAAGGACTTTGCAACAGAAACATACACAAAATAAGCCTAAAACTTTAAAACTTCTTCCCCCCAAAAAATGCAATTTAAACATGAAGCTGTATATTACATATTTCATAAAATATCATCATACTTATAAATTGCATGTGAAATTTCTGTGACATGCTTCATCTATGACAAAGAAGTAATTAAGATTTATATTTAGTTTCACATTATAATACATCTATTTGATTTTAAAACTCTCTTACTACAGATTAATGTTTGGCATCTAAGTTGTTCGTATGTAACTTCAATGGGAACAGTAGCCCTGACTAAGATACTGCCATGCTGTACCACATGCTGCAGTGAACTGGATGGCTAATCCATAAATAGTTCAATGATTTTCCAAAAGAAAATAAATTAACACACTGTGGTTGTTGAGATGACCACAACACTCAGAGTGTTTCAGTAAAACTTCAAAAGGCTCCAACCATCAGCACCTCGTTATCTAAAAGTCTCTCATGCCTTTTCTGTGTAGTCTCCCATGGGCAACTCCACACAGCTCTGGCTCTTTCTCTGAAGTCTTCTCTATTCCCTCTACAGTTCCAGCTCGCTCCTTCCAGTCCCTAGCACAGCCACCTAACCCTGTCTGTCCCCCATACAACATCTTACCCTTTCTGTCCCTCCTCCTGTCCCTTCTTCCTCACAGCCCAGCCAGCAGACTCCAGCTGACCCCCTCCCAGCTCACTCTTTATCACACCCATAGCTGGGAGGGCAAGGCTGCTCCCACTCTTGGATAATTAACACAGCTGCGATATATCAGAGGCAAGATTGCCTTCAGCAGCACCTCCTTTTGTCTCCCTGAAACACACCTACTTTAAAATTTCTGGGAAAAAAAAAAAAACAACAAAACAACACAAACAAACAACCAGAATTTGTTGGATGTCAAGGTTAGGCTATATAAGAAAAGTATGAAAAATGCCTTGGATTGGGGTTTAAGTGGCTGCAGTCTCTTATCATCACAGGATAAATACCATTTGATATTTATTTTAGGAGTACACAAAACAAAGGAAGGGATGCTGCCACTGGTAGGATCAGGTGACATTAGAAGTTTCCTGTGCTGTGGGGCTCCTGGCATCCTGTGCAAACCTGCTGCCTGTCACCTTGATGCTGCCTCACAAGGGCATGCCTACTTATTTAGGTTAGTATGTTGAGGTGGAGGAACTAATGCATCAAAGGTGATGAATAAAACTCTCTGAATGCTCTGACTCGGTGACTTGTGAAAAAGAAAGAAAGCTCACTGATAGCTGATATATAAAGTGAAGAACTAAGGCCATTTCTGATGGGAGCACTAATTTTAGTCTCTACTGAATTCTGAGCCTAATATGCTGATGTTCATGTTCTTCATGTGTCTAGGTGAATTGACTAAACTCTCTGTTTAGTCCCACAGCCCTTGTAAGGAAAATAAGGAGAAGGGAATAGCTATTTTATGATATATGTATACTGTATCTCTGCTTCTGCATTTCTCTCTTCTCTGGAAATGCGACTCCAGTTACATTGCCAAGTTCCTACAAGTCTGGACTGGAAGTGATGTTTGTAAATTAAATTAATACAACACCATCCACAAACAAGTCTCCCCTAACAAAATATTGCATAGCCTCAGTAAGATAAAACGTAGTGTAGCTGTTCTTTCTGTTTTCTACTGGTCACTGCAACTTCTGAGAAAACACTACTGAATGACTCAGAAAAGAGGAAAATGAAGTTTCATCGTGTGAGAGGTGAAATATGGGAAACATTTCAATAAGGCAGTATTCCCTTGGCAACTTCTAAGCTTTTCTGTCTAATGCAGAAAACCAAAGTGATAGTTTCAGCAGATGCACGGGAAGGTGTACGGGGTGGGACAGAAAACAGGCACAGATACAGTCGGATTTTAGTCATCGCTCTTATAAAGTAATAATTCTTTTATTCTCAGGGCGAATACCTGACTTAAGTTTGCTCGTTTACCTCCGTAGTTAGGAACTTTTTACTTTCTCTTCGAGAGAAGCCCCAGCCGAGGTTGACGTGGCGGTGAAGTTTTCCCTCTGGCCACTAGATGCTCGCACAGCCCCACAGCTCTGGATGCTCCCGGCCGCCAGGCAGGAGCAGGCTTTTTTACATTAAAAACAAAACAAAGAAAACGCCTTAAGCTTGAACAATACCAGCGGAAAAGCTTTTTTTTAAAAAAATCAGGAATTTCCAGAATCAAGTTGTGTAGGTTATCTTGATTTGGTCCATGTGTGTACACATGATGACACTCATTAAATTACTAATCAGACTTTTTCTAAAGAATGGAGACGACATTTGGTGCACATAAAATGTTAGTTGTTTATTTTTCTTCACTTCAGCACATATATTCTGCATTATTTATTGTATAAACAATACAGGCTCTGCTTTCAATATAGAATTTTTTGTACCTCTTCATACCGTCTTCTCTGTTCACAGAATCTTCATTTTCTGCCTGTGATTAATAAACTTTTGAATAGCACCTAGAAGGTCAGATGGTCGTATTCTGATCTTCAGGGTAAACCCAGCATTTCTCAATGTAACTATTTAATCTCATATCCAGTATAAGAAGTCAATTCTACAAACTTTGGTGCTCTAGAGCTCCAGAGCGTGCACTCTCTGTTCAAAGCCTGAGTTGGTTTTGGTTACTGCAAGGGCTCAGTACCTTTGCAGGACGCATCCTGGATTTGGGAACTAGAATGAACAGGAGTGTTTGTCCCTCCGTGATGCTGAACAGACAGGGTGGAATCTGTTTCTCCAGAGAAGCCCTCGGTGGTTTTGGGTAGTCCCTTTTAGCTTTTCTTGACACCGGTGGCCTGGCCTGTCTGTTTGGGTCTCTCAGCAACAGATGAATTATAGGACACATCCCTGACACAAAAGCTGCTCTCCTTACCCAATTCGGAGCTCTGGCTCCGAGGCAGAGGCACAGCAGACGCAGGACACGGAGTGCGGTGTCAGCCCAAAGCTACACCGCGATCCATCACCGAGGGGCACTGTTGCCTCTGGTTAAAGCACCAGCCCCGTGCTTTAGCCAAAGGACGGCTCGGTGTGCAAAGATCTCCGTCCCCAGCCCCGGCCCTACCCAAACGAGCTGCCCATCTCCACCAAGACTGCACTACCCTGATTTCCAGGAATAGGTCAGAATTAGAGAAGTGAAGCCTAGTGCCTGAGCTTTTTGCTGAGATTACCTCTTACCAGCAGCTGTGGAATTGCCTCCGAGGGTTATCCACTGAGGACTATCAGAGACCAAGTCATTTTGCATTCAGTGAGTACACGGTATGATTCAACTGATCTGAGTAAAGGTAGAGGTAACAAGCAACATCTCATTTCCAGGCTCTCATATATTCATTTCTCAAAGAGACACCAAACCCTGAGTTTTAAAAAAACCCTGATTTATCCATATAATTTCAAACTCCATGAATGCTGCAGACAACTTCAGGAATCAGATCCTGATCTTGGTTGCTGTGATTGTAGAGTGAAAAAACACCAGTAGCTTCAACAGATTTTTATTAGATTAGTTCAATTTGTGCTGAACTACCACAAAACTGTGAAGGTCCTGGTCACTGCACCAGAAACAAGATTACAGAAGGCTTTTCTATTTAATGGCATTTCTGCCAGTTTGTACTTCTGGCATGAATATTCTTTTAAAATAGCTCTCTGAAGGCAATTAAGGAAAACAAAAAAATAAGGAGAATAAAGAGACTGTCATTAGTAATCCAAGAAGGGTTTCATTTCTGAGAAAGGATTAACAATGAAGACAAAGAGCAGAATGAGAAGGCAATTGCTGTTGTCATTATCAGCAATTTCTTCAAATTAAGTTGGCAAGTCTTGTATTCAGTGTGCAATATTCACTGTGGATTGGCATTTGAAAAGATTTATAAGAATTAAAAGTAAGTCTTTAGAGCAAAGCAGCAGCAATATGGTCTTGGATTGTGACCTTGGGTAAATTCCATCAGGACTTCAGTGCAGCTTTAGCCATGTAATATATCACTTGGTGCTGGGGAGATCCTGTATCTTTTCCCTCTTCTCCTGATCCCTCAGGAAAAAGTTAAGCACACAAAGTTTTTTGCAGACCAGCCCAAACTTTCCTTTCTGCTTTGCAGATCTATGTAGAAACAACATACCAAACCTCTGCAAAATTAAATGAGCAGCCTGGCTTAGAGTGAAGGAAATATTAATGATAATAATAATAATAATAATAGGGTGAAAGAAATTGAGCTGGGAATTTCCTTCTTTGCAATAGTGCAGAGCCTCACCATGTAATGGTGAGCTGTGACAGGGATGGCTGAAGAACTTCAGCTAAATTATATCATAATAGGATTTGCTTGGTGGGGAGAGGAATGAAATGTCACTGAACATGTGGGATTTCTGAACAAAAAATAGTGACCAATGCACTATGGTGCAATATTAATTAACAATCATTAACTTCATCTCATATCATCATGCAAGTGTCATCAAGGAGATGGGAAATGTCAGGGTGTGGCCTGTACCCATCCTTCATGATCTAAGATACTGCCCCAAAACTATGGGCTGCGGGCTCCTCAAATCTGCCTGTCCCTGGCTTTGCCAAGAATGCATTGGAATACCTTGATTTCACCTGATGCAGAATTAGAAAACTGCATAAAGCATCCCGGGTTGTGAGATCAGTTCAGATCGTGTCATCAAGAAACCCGATGTCTTTGTCTCTGTCCTTTAACATCTTCCAGCTTTGCTTAGCCAAGGCCACAGTGTTCACAAAACAAAAGGAGACCTTGCTATTGTCATTCAGCCTCACATTTGCTCCTGCAGTGCTTCTCTTGGCATTTCCCACCATTCTTTCGTGCCCCGCATCTCTGCTGCTCCTGCCTCTTTCCCCCTCTGCTTTCCCTGCTTTCTCTCCTGCTTTTGTCTGCCGCTCCCCACTGTGCCTCTGTTAATCCTTTTGTTGTGTCCCTCACGTCGGGGCGAGCACCGCTCCTCCGCCAGCCTCCTCTGCTCTTCCTGCTTCTCCTCGCTGTGCATCCAGCCACTTCCCCTCGTGTATCTGCGCTCTGCCATGCACAGCTGCTGCTCTTCTCCCCACCTCCACCACCCCCGCTGCTGCTGCTGCTGCTGCTCCAAAAACAGTTTTGACCAGCTCCACTTCCAAACAATGAGGCTTTGACCTCTTTCCCCTGGGAGAAGATTTCACAGCCAAACACGTCTCACTGGCAGGAGCTTTTCCTGATATTCAGCCTGTTTCCTTCTCCCATTGCTCCTACTTAAATCTCTTTATATTGAACTAACAGCTCATGCCCTAGGCTAGGTGTTTTACCCCTCCTGTTCTGCCTGTTGCAAAGAAGAGCTGGATACAGATAGTGTGGCCAAGAGGAACAGGGACACCCCCCCAACATGCAGCACCATCTGTCCAAGTAAGCAAGCTCCTGTTGTACCCAGAAGGAGCAGAACAAACACTCTTACCATAATGAAAAATAGGCCACATGCCTTACAAAAATTCACCAAGGGCCAAATCTTGATCAGTTTTTATTCATCTGAAGGAAAGATACTCGTACAGACAGCTGTGTCAACAGCCTGTGAGCCAGGGGCTGAGTGAATCTGAGCTCCTGAAGGGGAACAGGGATCTGAAATAGGTGGATAAGGCCCAAGCAGAGTACCTTTGGACGTGGAGGGAGAGGTTTGAACCCAGGAGGCAGAGGAGAAAAACACTGAGCTGGCACAGAGTGTGAAAGCAGGAGACACTGAGTTTAACTAGTGGGGAAAAAAAAAAAAAAAGAAAAAAGAAAAAAAAAAGGAAAAAAAAAAAAGCAACCCCAAACAGGGAAGAAACAAAACAGGCCGTATGGAAGGAGAGGGGTGGGAGGGAGAGGGGTTCAAGCAGCTGGATGTGGGCTGAGGTGCATTAGGTGACCTGCAGTGGGATGACAAGGGTTGAGTGGGGCTAAAGGTGAATGCATCCCACACACACAGTGATGTCAACAAATGACTGAGCACAACTGTGAAGAGACCTGTGTTCTAAGGGTGAAGACCATCTTTTAACAAAGTATCAGAAAAGTGCTCAGTCAAAGAGGAGATTAAGACTGATACTAAAGCTCCACTTAGAAACTTAGAGTTTCCAAGGCAGCCAACTGATGTCCGTGAAACAGTCTCCACGGCTGGTGTGAAACAGAAGTGCTCATCCACCCACACGCCCACCGAGACTCCTCCTTGCTAAGCTCGACACACAGGCCAGTTTTACTGCCTAGAATGAGCCAATCGAACTGCTGAAGAAAGGTGGAGATTTTCTCTTCCTTCCTACCCTCCCAGCTGCACCTTCTGGACACTTACTGGGCTCTGGCACTTGTTCACACCTCTCATCAATGGATCTCACTCACTAAACTATCACAAACCTATCCATTTCTTTTTTTGTGATCAGTTTTCTGCTGGCTCAGTGAATTGGTGCATAGCAAGGGTTCAGAGAGTACAATTTTTAAAGCACAAACCACAGCTGCTTGGGCACAGGATAATGAAGATGAAAGGAAGATGGAGCATTATTTTTCCTCATCAGAGGCAAGAGTTGAACCTAGCTGAGTGTACAGAGCACTATAACCTGAGTGAGCATCATCTTCTTTTTCTCAGGTGTTTTAAAATGTGCCAACCGATATGTTCCCATTAGCACGTTGTAAGGGCTGCTCATTTTCCCAGTCTAGACAGGCCTTTCAAGCAGACATGCAGATCTGCCTTCAGGCATTTTGTTAGGGCAATCCTCAAAAGCACCTTTCAGGGGCTCAACAGACAACTTCAAATGGCAGTTTGGAATCTTATTCTTGGTGGTTAAAATAGCTTATCTTGGCCAGTCCAAAAGCTAAATTATTAATACCAGATGAATTAATAGCAGTGAAAACTGCTCATTAGAAATTATAATGGCACTGAACACCATAACAGATCCCCTATAGTGTAAATCAACCTGGTCTCATTTATTTAATGAAGCTACAACTGCTTACAGCAGCCAGGGACCTGCCCTAACATTTTCATGCTTTTGTATGTACCTAACATACCATTGCAACCTTCTCCCTCAATTTTTCTGCCCTTCTTATAATTTTTCCCTTAGAGGGCTTCTTTAGACATAGCAAAGACTGCTTGGTAATTTTTATGTCTAGCCTCCTATTTCCCTTGCTACTCTCCCCCACAGCAATTTGTGTGAGGAAAAGGTAAATCAGAGCCACATGTTCCCTTTATAAGCCCGAGATAAAGGACAGCAGCAATATTGTTTGCTGTGAATTCACTTGGATTAGGCAAACTGCTGTTAACTGTGGAGAAGATCACAGTATCAGCATGCTTTCTCTGTTTTGCATGTTATTTGCTGGGGCAAGCTCAGTTTCTTCTATCGATGTAAGAGGCAGCTGAGGGTGGTGCATCATGTCCTGGACTTCCTAGGCAGCGGGCCCATTGCCCTCCAACAAGCTGGCACAATTAGATATGCCATACTCAGCCAACCAAACAAGTTGTACCTAGGGAAGGCACTAGCTAAAGGTGTGGAGAACATACAAATATTTTAAAATTCTTTGTTACTCCCATAACAAAAAGAGCTAGTCAAAATCAGAGTTTAGTTTGTTAATGAAAAAACAGGAGAGGGGGATTACATTGTGATTTTTTTCCAAGTAAACTGTAATAGTCACGTAAATCTGAATACAACATTTTTATTTTGAAATGCCACCTTTGTAGAGTGTGTGCATGTTCTAATCTGTTTTGTCTCCTGTAGTGGAGAGGGAGCTGTGTATCACTTTCATCACTGGTTACATCCCACCAAGGGAGATACAGTCCAGTCAGTTTCTGCAGCTCTAGACCAAAGATGGGCATTATTACTGGATCAAAGAAAAACCTCCTTTATTAATATCACATCTAGGCCACAGCACAAAGAACCATGACCTATTCCAACTAAGTCAAGAGCATCACTATGGAATTATACTTTCATGAGTGCAGACTAAAACTCTTATTCTGGCTGTTTTATCTGTTCCCAGTTACTCGTTAGCACTTCCCTGAGAACTGATTAATCCACCTATCTCCAGCTGAAGAGTGCAAAGCTGACTATTTGAACAGAATTTAATGCTTCCCACCAGATATTTTAGGAACTATTTATTTCATGCCATACTTCCTTAGTTTTGCATCTATGTTGGAGTTACATATGTGCAAAAAAGTGTGTGTGTCCTGTGCTTACATCTATGCTGAAAACAAATTAAGTCCAGATAATTTTAGCATTTCAGGTAATGCTCTTGCAGTAGAGCTGCTGGCCAGTGCTTGATGTAACACAGTTGCTTAAAATCAGCGTTTTTCAGAGTGTTTCAAGATCTAGTTATCAATAATATATAATGAACTCTCAGCAGTCCTGCACTAGTCAGTTGTACCACCTGTAGCCATGCGGCTTCAAAGAGGACTCTTCTGCCACATTAGGAGTGTTGGAGAGACTTAGGCATCCTTGATCCTGGTACTAGAACGATTTTGCTCAAATCTATGCTGTTATATTCATCTCCGTCTTAAAGACTTGGGGTATGTTTTCTCCCACTTCATTTTGGGCTCTGAGACGTGCAGTGCTTTCCTGAAGCTTCTAGCATTGAACCTCAGCAAATGATACCTGGATGTGTTTGCTTTGAAGGCAGAAGAAATTCTTACATACATGGGACCTCTTGATACCTCTCCAGGGCACTCCCATCATCCGACAATAACTTTGCTCAGAGCCACAGTTTGCTGTAGGCCTTGTTGATGGAAGAGGCTGCACCTGAGGCACATAAACACAAAACATATCAACATAAATATCCTCCTTCCAGCAGAAAACTAACCACAACTGCAGTGTGAAACCCACACCAATATTCCAACCAGCTTGCTGGTGTAAATGAGGACAGGGACACATCAATTTACAGCACAAAGTGCTGGGCTGTGAAGAGAAGGGTGCCAGCACCAGCTGCACAGTGCTTACCTGTGGAGCAGTCACCCAGCACACCCAACACAAATGTGAGGTGGCTGCCTTTCCTCCTCCTCCTCCCAGGACCAAACTGTCTCAGGTTACTCCGTGCTGGCTGTGGACAGGAGTATGTCTCTGCACTGGAAGTCTCACAGGCTCTGATGATTTAATGTGTCTGTACCCTGAGGACAGGACTAGGTATTCCTGGTTTTCAGTCACAACCTCTGATCTTTTTAAAACTTGCTTAGCTCTTCTTTGCTCATTTCCTTTCCACCTTGCTGGCTTAATCCAGGCTTTGGTCAGGTGAGATGGCTCTGGGAAGCTTTCCCACTGTGAGATAGCTACACCATTACCTCTGTTACTGTACATTTGTTTAATTAATTGCTCATTTTGTTCCTGAGCTGTTGTGCTGGCCCAGTGCACTTACGGTATGCATGAGTGCCTAAAAGGTGATGAGGCTCCTAGGGATGACTCTGTCCCTTTCATTTATTTATGGAAGTTGAGCACATGATCCCTTATAAATTGCAGGCACCACTTGCTCAGCCTGTGTGTAGATACAGTGCCACAGGCTCCAGCCCCTCTCAGCTGGCACTGACAGCAAGCAAGGAAGGCAGCAAGGACCAGGCTGTGGAGAGCAGGACTGATCAGCCCAGACCAGGAAAGCAATTAAACTTTATGTGGCATTTGAACTGTGGACCTGGAGGTGCACAAAATAGCCTTTGGCCACTCTAAGATCTTTTTTTTAAGTGCTGTGACTACTTAACAGAGGTAATTGTAAGAGCATAAATCAAGGGTTCTGTTATTCCTCAAGAGGCCAACATTTATCACGGCAGACTTTAAAATTAATTTGAAGCATAGAAATTATGCAAATTTACATAGCAAATGACTTATTGTCAACAGGCAATGTAGCAGAATCTTCAGCAACAGCAGCTGAGACAAGCAGCCTCATCAGTATATGGTCTTATATTTAAGTACTGAACTATTGCAGAAGTTGACAGATATTCCTTCTGGAAGGAGTGCTGGCTTAAAGAGCCCAAACCAATGGTTCTTATCCCTGAGCTGCTCTTTCAGATGTGCCTTGGTCAGTCTGGGTCACCATCCAACCCCCACAAACAGCTAAATGAAAAAGGAGGGGGTGGCACATGGTGGAAAGGAGAGAGGGTGTGAGGGCTTGTCTCGGTGTGACTTGAGCCAGCAGTGCTGCTGAAAGCCACCCTTGTCAGACCAGGTTCCAGCAGTCTGAAGCCCTGGGAACTTTGCTTCTTTTCTGCCTAGAAACAGCTTCAAAGGTTGCTCAAGTGTCAAACTGGGTGTTTGCAGGCACACTTCATCCACCTTCCCAGCCTCTGGTGTGTGAGTGGGGAGTGGGTACAGTGGGATACTGTAGGATATGCACCTGTGTAAAACACAGCAGATATTTCACTAATGTATACTTGGATGATAGCATGAGGGAAGGTGACAAGCAGTGGTCCTCCATAGTAGATCCGTGTGTTGAGGGATTCCACTGAGGCATAAAACCTTCCTTGCCAGGCTACCTCAAGTCCAGCACAGAGAATTTATTGTCCTGGATCCAGGCCCAAGGAGTACAGCTCTGGCTCTGCTGCTATTTGAGTAGTCTGGGACCAACAATTTACCTGTAGTTCACTTTTCACCATCTGTTAAACATCTTAAGACAATTGTGCTGAATGTCAAACATGTTGGGTTCTGTATCAGCTGGGTTATAATTAATGAGTGGCTATGATGTGGCTGTTGGAAGACTTCCACAGAAAGTGGAACTTCTTTTATCCACAACTCTGCTCCCCCTATTCACTCCCTGCACTTTCCCTGTGGGCATGTGTAGCTGAATCACTGAGCGCTGATCTGGATTTCCTTGTTCACAAGCACTGCTTTTCTCTAGTACAAAAAGGAGATGCCAAAGAAGGTTGTTGACTTCATGTAATTTCTCTGAGGTGCTCAGATACCGAGTTGCTGCGCACACTCTCGATAGATGAGATTAGATAAAGGAATGAGATCAAATAGCAGTTTTCTGTTACTACCTTCCAGACAGCTGAGATGGAGCTAATATGATGGGCATCCTGGGAACACCTAAGAAAGACAGGTCATTGGGAATCAACTAAATAAACCATTTTCTCCTCCTAGAACTGCAACTATGCAGACACTGTCCCCCATCCCGTTCAACTCTTCCCTATTCCTGAGATGCAGCAGTCTGGGTCTCTAAGTATAATATGTCTGTCTCTTTTTTTTTTTTTTTTTCTTCTTGCAGTGACTGTTGAATTTAAAGAGAAGTATGTAGCAAAAAAGCAAATTTGTAGTTATGAAACTTAAAAAAAATCACTAGCAAATATGCTTTCCTTTTTTAAAGTTAGCAAGGATGATTATTTTAATTCCAAATATTTGATTGGAGAACTAGAAAACTTGCAAAGTATACTTCTGCTAATGGATTGTACTTGCCAATGTTTTGTGAACCAACCCTATGCCTTGGAAAGGCTTGGATATATATTTTGTTCAAATGAATGGATTCCACAGAACACCAGTTGTCAGTAGCCTGTTAAGAATAAGTAAGTTCAGAAGAGTACTGCTCTATTGGGATTTAAATCTTTATCTCAGCAGTAATACTAGCCATCTAATTTTGATCAATGGTTAGAAAACCATTACTTACTTCCAGGAAAACCTTCACAAAAGCTGTCACTGGAATTACTTTTTTTCTGAAATGCTTGGAAGCATTTTTGGGAAAGATGTGAGGAAAAGATGGATAATCTGGTCTTCCTGCATGAATACAAAATATTAGAGAAGCATCTCAATTTCATTCAGAGACATTCCAGGTCATCCTCCTCTTTCCTGTTCCCCTTGTAATCCCCTTTTTCCCCAGTAAACCTTTGATACTGTCTCCCATGGCATCCTCCCGGATACACTGGCAGCCCGTGGCTTGGAGAGGTGCACTGCTCACTGGGTTAGGAACTGGCAGGATGGCCAGGCCAGAGTGATGGTGAATGGTGCTGCATCCAGGTGGTGTCTGGCAAACAGCAGTGATACCCAGGGCTCAGTATGGGGACCAGTCCTGATTAATATCTTTATTAACCTGAAGGAGGAAACTGAGTGTCCCCTCAGTCATTTTGCAGGTAACACCAAGTTGGGCAGGAGTGTTGATCTGCTGGAGTGTAGGAAGGCTCTGCAGAGGGATCTGGACAGATTGGATCACTGGGCTGAGACCAATGGTATGAGCTTCAACAAGGCCAAGTCCCAGGTCCTGCACTTGGGTCACAGCAGTGACAGGCAGTGTCACAGGCTGCGCCACAGGCAGTGCCACAGGCTGGGGGAAGAGTGCCTGGAAAGCTGCCCAGCAGAAAAGCAGCCAGGTGTGTTGGTTGACCTCTTTGCAGAAGAGGTTGATAACAAAGGTCTCTGCTACTTTCTTGCAGAAGGACACCTTGTGCGCCACACACTTCTCTTGGAGTTCCATCTTGTCTGAAGTCTCTCTGATTCACAGTTTAGCACACAATAGAGGCCATGCCAGCAGCAACATCCTGAGCAAGTGCAGTACCAATGTCATTAGTTATTTGAAGAAACTGCCAGTCAGGGTAGCCGTACGTCTCTAGGCTGTGACACTTCTGAGGCTGTATTGCTGTCTGTACCATTCAGAGCTGCAGTGCCAAGAATAAAAATATCTCTAATATTATGTCATCCAGCTCTTTTCAGGGAGAAACTGAACTGAACAAGAGGAGATTTCTAGAGTCTCCCATTCTCTGTGGTACCACTGCTTCAGAAATCCTAGAATCTTTTCCTCTGGAGGAAGCTTCTGGCTATCCTTAGCATCACTGAATGATCCCTTTGTGATGTCCAGGACCAGTGCCTGGTTTTCAAATCCCATATACTTTGTGGTACAAGGGGTGTCCCTTTTCACCCTGGAGTCTCTGTTCCACCTCAGGCTGAGACTACGGAGGTTTTGGCCAGAAACTTCTCCATTACCTCTCCAGTAAGAGTCAGTTCTTCCGATGAGACCTGGTCTCCAGAAGTTCCTGATGTGGTGGTGTGCATTCCAGATTCCACTTCAATTATTCACACAGGACTGCTCTGTGCTACTTGCTACTGAGACAGCCTCTCTCTCTCACTTTTCTTTTAAATAAGACATGCTGTCCACTAACCACAGAGAAAGATCTCAGGAGCTGACATGTATTTACTCTAAGTGGGGTTCTCAATCCTACCCTTTTTCAAAAGGAAATCTCCTGTATCAGCTGCAGCCCCAAAGACAGTTTTAGTGCAGCACACTAGGAGAGACTTCCACCATTTGAATTGATTTGTCAATTAAACAAGAGCATATCTGGAGGTCTCTGTCCCTCAGACTTTGGGGACCTTGGGGCTTGCACTTGAGCTTTGAGGTATCTATGTTCTGTATGTTTACTCTACACTGTTTTCTGTTTCAAGAACATGAGGGCCCTGTCCTTGTAAAGCTGCTTTTTGTGCTGACAGATTTTCTGTCCTTGACCCTGAGAATCCAAACCAAACTGTTCCAAGTCTGGTCTTAGGAGTACTGCTGGTTCCTTGTGACCTGTCAGAAGCACTTTGCTCTTGTGCTCACAGACCTCAGAGAAGATCAATGATTGGCATCACTGTGCAGGAACCCTGCAAGCAGCAGCCAGCTCTGTGCAGCACAGCTGGGGTTGCTAAATGTCCAAATAGTCAGACAGAGAGTCTTCCTGGACTACTGAAAATTATGTGATAGACTAATTAGAGATGACATTTAGAAAGGATCTTCCACTGTAGCCCCAGAAAGTCTCAGATTTCACCTATAAAAGGGGTGTTCTGACTGGCAGCTCAAGGGCCACACTTTACCCACAGAAAATTCCTTTGCTTTGCTGGAAATGGGGAACATCTGCTAGTACTGCACGTATGGCCCAGCAGCTGAATGACCCCTATGGTGCCTGTACATAATCAATTATTAAGAGTCAGGGCCTGCCACTCTTGTAACCACATGACCAGCAAGACAGGTTGTGGGGAGAAGGCTGAAGAGGGATTTAGCAAGGATCACCTGGAAAGGCTCTGTTGTCCCACCCATGGCTAGCATGTGTGGGGGAGCACACAGTTTGTTTTACACTAGACTGCTGGGTCAGACAGGGTCAGCAAGACAGTAGATCATACAGCTTTTAACTGCATTCAAATCCTACAGATCTTCGTAGGAGATAGAAGGGCAGACAGGTATCAGCTGTATCAGTGCTGATAGCACTGGCTGGCTTTTTTTCTGTGTACTAAGGGATTGTTTGCATTGTCTAAGAGCAGCTACTATACATAAGCTGGAAAAAAAAGGTACATTTCAGTACACCAAGACCAGACACAGTAAATCCTGGTTTTGCCAAACATCTTCACAGCTGCTTTATAGGCACCCCCTTTTGAGTTCCTGAGCCCCAATTAGACGGCCAACGCCCCAGAGCAGCTGGTAGCTGGAATGAGATTTACAGCAGCCAGGGTGCTGGGCAGGGGAATACCAGAGGAAAGCAGAAAGGCTGGGGTGAGTGTGGAGCCTTATTGTTCCCTACAACTTAAGTATTTGAGTGGCCTTGAGTTAGGTACCTGCTGCTTACAATGGGTATTTACGGCCACCGAGTTATTTCCTAAGAGTAGTCATCCCTTTGGACATGAGTAACTGGCTCATCAGGCACGTACTTGACATTGTGACCAACCTAATCGTTAGGGCAAAGCACAAGATAGAGCAGCTGTAACCACTTCCATTCAAATGCAAGGCTGGAAGATGAGACAGCCACATGCCTCGCATGTCATTGCTGGTGGATAGCTACCACACCACGGAAATGTCAGGAAACAAAGAGGCATCCTTGGATCCTGGTCCTGCACATCTTCACAGCTCCTGCAAATTCTGTTACATTAAGCATGGTGTAGCAAGAGCCTGGCAGTGATTCAGAGTGTGTGAAAGTCATCATGCCTAGGCTGTATGAAGTCCTTATTCGTGTCTCTTCCAGGCCACCTCTAAGTCAATCACTCTGTGAACAAAGGAACACATAAGAAAAATTAAACTCTTGGAATAACTGTTCCTAAATTTGCATCTCTTCAAAGTCTGTGTGTACAGTCAGTCTTGTTTGGGTTATACATGAATAGCACAGACTCATTTGTAACACTCTGTACTCTGTGTAACCCTTTGTACTGCACACCTGCCTGACCACACAACCACACAACCTCCTTGCACCTCCGCTCTGGCCATCTCTGGCTGTTCTAGCTGAATCACAGCACCAGCTTTGCTAACAGTATGTTTTCACTGTGGTTGAGTTGGGAGTGTCAGCACTAGCAATGCCACATACCTGGCAGCCAAGAACCAAGCTACAAAAAAAGCAGGAGTTTGCTTTAAAACTACGTTTGTAAGAAGTAATAACTATGCAGTAGGATTCATTCTACCTGACTTCTTGCATTTCAGTACTGAGACTTCCTTCCAAGCTTTTCTCCTTCCTTGCCATGGTTAGAAATAATATTTTGGTCCATGCTCTGAACGTGCCAGAAACCACTAGATATCTAGAGGCTTACAGTGCATTGTTTGAATTGACAATGTTGTTCAGGTGTTTATAAGACTATCTGGCATTTAAACCCAGTGCATGAAAAAATCTGAAGTGGGAAGAAAATGCTGTCAGACCGGAATGGTAGCTGACTTTGCAAAGGTGTAAAGTGCAGTGAAGGATGAGTGGTGCCAGCTGCCTGCATGGTCCCTTGCCTGTCATGGACTTCCTGGGTGGCCTTGGGCAAGTCACATGGCTTCCCTGGGCTTCAGTTCCCTATCACTTGTAAAAGGTAGAGCATCTGCTCACTGCACAGAGGTGCTGGGGAGATACAGGTTACAAGGGAGATGTGATGAGGCAGTTGGGTTTCCAAGATTTATTCTACAGGGTCAAAGTAATAGACAGCTTCCAATGTATTGGTTAGCCTCATTCAGAAATGGAAATTGTTTATCATGTTTAAAACTGTTCCAGGAAACCAAGATATTAAGTAAAATACTTCCCTTCCTCCCTCTCCTTCCCCCCGCACCACCCCCCCCCCCCCCACCAAAAAAAAAAAGGCTACAACTTGATACTGCTAAAACACCTTATAAAATCTCACTTTTTTTTTTTTTTTTTCATCAGCCTTCCCTTCAGGTCTTTGCACTTCAAGGGAAATAGCTCCACAGGTGTGCAGTGCAGCCTTTATTCAGGTGAGATGTGTTAGTGATGCCTTCAAACAGTCTGTCTGGTCTCGTTGCAGAACAGGGAGGCCAGGCTGTGCCAGTGATACTCTGCCTCACAAGCCCCAGCTCAGGAAGGAGCTCTGTCTGGACAGAGCCAGGGACCCTGTGCCTCACACTACCACTCCAGGTCTGGCTGCCTCAGAGCTCACCTTACCTCCTGTCAGCATCTTTCACTTCTCCCCATGGATCTGTAACGAAGCTGAGTTACAAACACAATAAAGATGGACCTAAAGGAGAACAAGACCGTGTTTTGCAATCAACCCTCCAAAACTTTTGTGGGTTAACAACACGGTTCCACTTTTGACTCATCTCTAGACATGAGCCTCCTTTCTTTCTGCCAAAAAAGGTGACCTGCCCGCCAGTCTGACGCAAGGTAATTTGTCCTGTTTATCTGATGACTTCGATAAGGCATAGCGATTACTGTTCTTCCTTCATCCTAAAGTACCAAGTTGTTTATATGCTGTAATGCCGGGCGACTTTTTTTTTTTTTTACAGTGAGAGCTTGAATGTGACAATAATGTGCAGAAAAATCTTGGTTGTAAACCTAAAAAAGCACTTTACTTTAAAAAAAACCTAAAAAAGCACTTTAAAAAAAAAAAAAAAACTTGGTGTATTTTCTTCCAGCTTGCACATTATCCCTAGTCCTGGCCCCTCTCAGCAGTCACGAGATAAGCTTCGAAGAAACAAGGTTGTTGATTGACGGCTCATTAGAAGTTGCAAGAGCAACAAAAGGGAGCCTGCAGCAGCCGGAGCTCACCGCCTGCCTGGCTGTGAGGACGCTGGTCAGCACTGGCCTGAGAGGAACAAAGACCGCGGGAGACACTGGAGGAAAACAACATGAAATTTTCATGGTGTGCGAGAAAGGCCAGGTGTAATGGATCAGGGCCAAAGCCTCCCCTGCCCCCACGGCCCCGCCGCATAGATTGACTTTCTATATTTAGGCACTGACGGAGAGCACAGGTTGTGCCACGCGGCACGTACACGCGTGCACAAATCCGGGGTACCCTGGCTTCTCCACGCCAGACTGAATTTATCTGTCAATCCATTTGGAAATGAAAGGCTCCGAGTACATACAGTGTTAATATCTGTACATATTAGATGTCACGGCTCCAGCCTTAGATAAGGTCACACACTGAGCCAAACTCACCCCTGCAGTGTAAGCCAGGCAAGGCTTACTGAGGAATGAATTTGGCTTAATGTGACTGCCTGTAGTTGTGTTTGTTTTTACAAACCTTGTTTATCCCTCGTGTAAGCATTTCCTCATAGTTGGGAGACTTCTACCAGGCACACGCCAATCTGCCTCCAACCCACAAGCTCTGCCTCTTTATCTTCCCACAGGGGTCTTTCAAGCCCCCTGGTTCAAGTGCTGAAGGGCACTTGCTCATCAGAGGTGCTGGCTGGTGACAGCCTTCCCTCAATCCTCTAAGAGCTAAATGGTAGAGACACGTTCATAACAAATGGATGAAAAGAAAATTAGCCTTTGCCCTTTGTATACAGTGTCATCTGATGATACTTACAAATGAGTTTTAGTTAAAATTTTTCAGCGGAATCTTTTTGCTCAAATTCCCTCTTTTCCATGCTGAAGAGAATGCTGTTAGAGGTGTAGGTAGGTGTGCTTGATGTCAAAAATCATATTTTAATTCTAGCAGGTCACTTAGATTTCTTCAGTAAGTGCTCTAAAAAGAACAGTTATCTGTCTTATCTAGTAGTTATCTAACTTCCAGTTATGTGCTTTTCATGAATAGTCAAATACAGGGCTCTAAATTTATCTCTTGTAAGCCTTCATACTAGTACAAATTCACTATGCAAGTGGATCAAAATTCCTGGATCATGCTCTTTTTTTGCATTTTAATACATTAAATACATGCAGAAACATTTGTAGGATATTCCTAAATGTGGTACACCCTAGAAATACACTAGACTTGAAGAGAAAATTAGATTGTAGAGGTGGTGTGCAACAAGGTGCTGCTAGATTATTTAACTTTAGAAACTCACATGCTGCTGGAATTTAGGTAATGCTTCTTGTTGTATTAAGACTTTACAGGTTGAGGAGAGCCAGTATTTTGTGAAATAGGTAAAATGACACCAAAGACATTATTGTGCCATGGGATTTAGTGATAAAACCTAAATCTATTACCTCTGTTCTTCAGTAAGCATAGCTTAATATTAGATTCCCTAAACTTAGCAGTGTTACGTGAGCATAAAATTGAGATAAAGATACATATAATCTGGAGCTTGACTTTAAATTAAGAAAATTACCTTTCCTATAACACACAATAACCATTTTCATATCTTTAAGGTGCTTTCTGTTCAGTTCTTGAAGAGTCATAAGGGTAATGCTTAAAACTGAATCTTTATTTTAGCAGTAGAAAGTTTGAGTCCAGAGCCAGACAAGGTGATTTGCCTAAGATTGCCTATAGATTAATTTTGAGCCATCTTTCATTCCTTTGTTCTGGCTTCTGCTCATACCAGATCTAATTTTGCTTTCACTTAAGAATCGAATTTAATTGTAGCTAGCTCTTCAGAAAAACTTCCAAAGTGTTATCTGCTGTAAACCACAATAAATTACTAAGGACTGAAGCTTGCATACAGAAATCTGCTGATTTCAGCAGAAGTTTGGAGATGGGGAAAGGGAGCTCTGAGAGAATCACCTGGCACACAGCTATAGCAGAAACCCCGTACAAAATTGCTATCGCAGCAGAGCCATACACAAAAAAGGCAGGAGATGTAACCTTTCTCCTATATTGTAACCCAGCCCTTCCCAAAGTGGCGGCAGTGAATTGAAAGGAAATATCGAAGCCGGCTGCACTCTCCAGGCGCGGGGCAGTGTGGGCTCCCTCGGGCCCTGCCCCACACAAAGGCCAGCGCGGCTCTGCGGGGACCCCGCGTCCCGGGGGGCTCTCGCAGGAGCTGCCACATCCCTCCATTGTCAGTGCCCTTCCAAAATAGCCCAGCGCTTCACAAAAAGCCCGGAACACAACAGTGTGACTCAGCAGTTCGGGCCTGCGGGCCACCGAGCCGGCTCTGTAAAGGTGTTGTGGCTTGTGAGGGAAGGAGGGAAGGTTCCAGCGCTGCTTTTGGGCCTCGCTTTGCCGTCAGCCTCGGGAACAGGAGTCTGCTCCTGTCAGTGCTGCGCTGAGCTGCCAGGGGACCACGAACACATCGGCCTGGGAGATGCTGAAAGAACGGGCATTCAAGGAAAAGGCACACAGAAATAACACAATTGTCAAACCTGCCCCGTGGTTTTGGAAAGCCAGCTGGCATCTCGGACCGATACCACAAATCATTAGGCAGGCGGATGAGGCAGCTATCTCGGCTTTGCTGTCAATAAAGTAGGTCAGGCACTGGCTTGCCTGCCTCTCGGTTACCATAACAATACTATTTGTAACACACTTTGACAACAAAAAGCACCAACGCTAGAAAGTACAGCGGTGCTGGGGGCCAGTCACTGGTCCCCTTCCTTGGCAGAACAGAACAAGAGACAGACAACTGAGAAACGAGACCAGGTGGTGGTTAGAAAGGAGACTGGCAGAGCAGCAAAGCAGATGAGAGGAAGAAAAAACGAGAGGAGAGGCAACATTAGCAAATAAACAGAGAGGTGAAGAAGTAGCAGAAACCTTTAACAAAAGAAAGGGGGGAAAGAATATGCAAGTCTATTTAACCAGAAATAGTCCTTCTGGCTAGGGGTAGAAGGGGAGCGATGACTTAGGTCAGAAGAGGGGCTGTGCAGCCCCAGAGGGGAAGGCAGGGTGCTTCCCCAGGGAGTGACAAACCAACCCTGAGGCACAAATACAGAGGCAGGGCGCTGCCTGCCCGTCTGCTCACAGCTTCCCCCTGCCCCTTGCCTTGCAGCCACTGAAAGGTGGGATCCACGTCTCTCGGCGGCTGCCCGCCCCTGCTCACCCTGGCTTCTCCCCGCTTCACCCTCTCCTCCTGCCGTTCCTCTGAAGCCAGCAGTGAGCCTGCTCTCTATGTGAAACGCTCAGGAGAGCTCTAATTGCCCCGAGCTTGTGCCTGATCGCCTTTGAACCTCCTCTTTTTTGTTCCCCACTTATTTCCATCCTAAGTTTGCTTCTAATCAAAAGTTTTGGGCAAGATTTTAAAATCTGAGGCAATGCTCAGGTGGGACTTCTGTACCCAAGGTACAGATAGGACATTTGAAAAGCCGACCATTTGGGGTTTGTGACTTTTCAGTAAAGCAGTCCTTTGAACCACTGTGCTATTTGTTCAATTCCAAATTGGTTTTTTTCCATGGAATTTTTTAAGCCATTATGATTAAGTCTCCAAGAGCAGACAACTCTTGTGCTTCACTGTTTTTTTGGTGTTTTTTTTTGTTGTTGTTTGTTTGTTACAGACTGCTCCATTTTCAGAGCACCCCCCAAAATTTCTTTTCTCTTTTTCTTTTTCTTTTTGTCTTTTTCTTTTTCTTTTTCTTTTTCTTTTTCTTTCTTTCCCTCTCCTCTCTTCTCTCTCTCTTCTCTCTCTCTCTCCTCTCCTCTCCTCTCCTCTCCTCTCCTCTCCTCTCCTCTCCTCTCCTCTCCTCTCCTCTCCTCTCCTCTCCTCTCCTCTCCTCTCCTCTCTCTCCTCTCAACAGATCATTCAAATAATTGGAAGCAAGTAATGAAAATTGGTCCAAAGAGTTTCATGTTCTGTTATGAGTTTTCCACATGTGTCAATCTGCTCTGCCGCTGCACACCCTCAGCACCAGTCAGGGAGGGAGGATGGGAGTTTGAAGGAAAACAACCTCCCTTTAACAGAATGGACAAAAGTACTACTTGCCACCTGCTGGCACCTTTTGAAGGATCTCAGCATGTTTTCCACCACAGAATTGTCCATCTACTCCTGCACACTTGTAGAACCTGAAGCACAAACCATGTGAGTAGGTCCCACTGCAGTATTGTGTCTTTTGCAGAGCTGGGATGCAGGCATCACCTCACCATTTCCCTGTCCTCTGCAGCTCTTCCTGCCCTGTCAGTCCCAGCAGTGGATGATCTGCTGGACTTTGATGAGGTAGCCACAAAAATGAAACAAAGATTGCAAAAAAGAAATAGCAAATGCCTCTCCAGATTTAAGGAGATACTTTACTCTAGTTTTGTAAGAGGATCTCATCTATCTCTTTAATAAGTAAAGAATTTGGGTGACACAGGACCTTCTTGTCTCCAGTGGAGAACATTTTTTCCCCGTGGAACCTGAAGCTCAGTTATTAAAAATGAAAATCTGTCTCAGCCTTTCAACTCTGTTCTTGGAAACACCAGCTGTTAAAAAGGGGAGAGTTAAAAAGGAGCCAAACAGAGGGACCTTTTCCAGATAAAGCTTTCCTGGGATCTTGGTATCGGGACGGCTGCACTCGGCTGCAGAGAGGAGAAAAGGTGAGCTGTGTTGCTTTTTACATATCACAGAAAATGCTGTGTTTCCTCTTCAGAATTGCTGCCCACCTGGAGTGCTGAGCTGCACATTCACAGTTAAAACCCAAAGAAAACCCTCTTCCCGAAAGTGCCTGATGCAACTCCCCAGGCTGGTGTGGGAAATGGGTTTTCAGGAGCATTAGAGATACTGTGATGAACTGGTGAATTGTTAGTTGCAAACATTCCTTCAGGAAAATTGTAAAGCATCCTGTTCTGCCAAATTATTTTCAGACTTTTACAGACTTTGAGATTTGTCAGGAACTTGTTTAGTTTTTTTCCCACCCAAACTGTAAAGTCTATCCATTCTAGTTATACTGGCATTTGGAGATGATTTACCACTGGATTCACTGGAAGAAGAATAAGGTCCTCAGTTTTATGTTAGTTCTCATAAGCATTCATTAAAATATACTGCATTTACAATGAAGGCAATGAAAACAAAAACTCAAGGGAGCAAAAGGAAATTTTTCTACAGAAAGTGGCATTTTTTTGCCTACATAGCAAATTTTGTGTTTTATAAAAAAAAGTTTCTAACACAAGGAGAGCATATTAATGTCATTAACTGAAGACAATAAAGATCAAAAATGTGATGGTTAACTCATGACAAAAAATTACTTGAAGAATATTCTTGGGGTGGTGAAACAGGGAACACCATATATTTACATATGAGAGTGGAGGGTCTGAATTTGTAAACAACGTTGCCCCTAGACAGGGGCAAAGGTATTCTGAGCTGACTGAATATTCAGTGTCCTGTAAGCCCTTTATGATAGGAAAACTTGCAACTGGAGAAAAAAAATTTCTTTTTTTCTATTCTATATTTTTAATGTTTATCTTTTCATATATTTAAATAGGTAACAATGTGAAGTACTCAGCAGCTTCTAGCACTAGATCTTCCTTTTGAACTATTGACAAAATCAGACAATTCTGATTTTATCTCACTTTTACTTTCTACCTTCAGTTTTAATTTTATTTCATCTAGGACTTAATGCACCAGTGTGCTGAACACCCTGAATGGTTCTGTATTGCAACATAAACAGTCAGCACTAGGCGTCAAATTTCTCTGCTTTATCTTCACATTCAGGATAGCTGAGTGCTACTTTCCACCATTTTCTATCCAAGTATGAATGATTTTGAGGTCAAACCTCAAGAAACAACACTGAGCATTTACCAAAATAAATGAATTCTCTGCTGGTTCCAGCCAAAGGTCCACACAGCACAACACACAGTCTCTGGCAGTTGTTTGCCAAAACGCGTGACACACGTAAATGTGATGTTCCCCTTCTGCACGATGACAACAACACAACAACATCTACAGGATGACAGTATCTGTATGGGGATCATGCACAATGTTCTTTCTTACGACCGGATACTGCAAGGACTTCTCTGTTTGATGACCTGTGAGTAGCACCGAGAATAATGAAAAAGCTGAGAATCTGTGTATGTGTCCTGAGATAGGAACAATCACTGCCATTAGTTTTAAAATAAATGGAAGAAATAGATTTGGGAATTAAAAAAAAAAAAAAAAGTAATAAAAATGTATCCCTTAGGTATTTTGAACTTGGGATTCCAAAAGAATTTTCCACCTAAGCTGATTTGCACTGGCACAGGTTAGTAAGGGAGGTAATGGAGTCTCCATCCCTGGAAATATGCTAAAGGCATCTGGACATGGTGTAGGGTGGCCTTGCCTGAGCAGGGGGATTGGACGAGATTATCTCCAGGGTGCCTTCCACTTCAGCTCTTTTGCAGTTCTGTGATAACTGAGCTCCAAAATCAAATAGTCTCAACCAGTCAGGGAATCCTTGCAGGTAGTGAACTGTGGTGTCAAGCCCCAAGCTTACACATTACCCAGCTGTGATATTTAGCAGCACCATAACTTTCCATCCAGTGAGATAAGTACCTGATTCTGCCCTGCCCTGAGTATATCTGGTGAGTCCCGAGTATATTCAGTGTTCATGACCAATCATACTCAAAAATGTTCTTGATCTTACCCCTCTGAAGTCAGCTTGTCTTTGCAAGGAGTGGATCAGGCCTTTACAGAATGAGGCTGCAACTCTGTAAAGATCAGATACAGAATTTCCTTTAATATAGCCCCTATAAAATCCCGATAGTGGACTCAAACATCTGAGGAAGTTTATGCTGCAAGAGTTAGTCCAGAATACAAGAAAGAAAGCTGATGAAGAAGAAGAAAACTCATAAGAACGAGATGGGGAAAAAGCAGGAGGGAGTGCAGAGGAGTACAGAATTAGGAGGAAAAACATGTGCAAAGGAAGAAACCCAGAGATGTGAGCAAATGCTGTTGTTTGATCTCCTTTTTTTTTTTTTTTTTTTTTCTTCAAAAAAGGGAAGAGAAATCTTCTTGGTAACTTCCCCCTACATCATTAGCAGGCAGTAGAAATTCTATTTTGTACAAAATCTCTGTAGAACTGGACAAATGCTTAGAGAAGATGAAATTGTATAGCAAGTGTTTTTGAGAGGAGAAGGAGGGAAGGGAAGGGAAGGGAAGGGAAGGGAAGGGAAGGGAAGGGAAGGGAAGGGAAGGGAAGGGAAGGAAGGAAGGAAGGAAGGAAGGAAGGAAGGAAGGAAGGAAGGAAGGAAGGAAGGAAGGAAGGAAGGAAGGAAGGAAGGAAGGAAGGAAGGAATTCAGGCTGACCCCAGCATAGAAGAACATGTCCAGTAACACAGAAATGCAGACACCTCAAGCCTGGTTGTCAGTGTTTCCCTCAGCCCATAAGGCATAGCTGAATTTGCAAGGCTGGCCATAGAAAGGCTCTATGGAAAATGTAAACTTGGGTCTTCAGTGTTGGCAGCAGGAGTCAAGCAGAGCACCCCAAGAGAGGGTGAAGCATTTCCCCCACCCAATGACATTATCTGGGGAGCAAAAGTGTGCTTCAGTTTTGGTTTCAGAAAAGCAAGAAGGAGTAAACCTGGCAGGCTGCCTTAAAATTTGCTCCCTTCAGAAGAAAACCCCAGCAGCAATACTCTCGCACTTTTATTTATAGTCAGCAAGTGATCCTGTTCTTAAACACACTGATTGAAATGTGCAGCACTTCGTCTTACCAGCACTGGGTGCTGAACACAGTGAGCCCTTCCATCAGGACACAGGCCAGTCTGGCTTATGTGAGAAACACATAGGGATGGTCAAACATGAAATTCAAGACTTTTTTTCTGCCTCACCCAACAATAAAGTGTGGCAGAATGCATTTAGTAGAGCCACTGATATGTGTCAGGGCAGAAGACACTGTTTTCCACTCCTTTGCACTCAGATTGAGCCCCCTGAAAAATCATCCCATTGACCAAATGTTTTTAAGATAACAAAATTAATAGAATCAACCCCGAATGTTTTTCTTGTTCATCCTCTGCTTTATGATCCATGACACTACCCTTAATTTCCCTATTCCAACCATAAGAGCTACAAAAATAGAAAAATAGAATTGAAAACTGAGCTCATCAGACAAGACTACCCCCACCAAAGTCAAGTTGGCCTTGTGTGGGTTTTGGAGCCCACCCAGGCAGAGCAGCTTGCAAGGCCCGTGCCTAAGATCACAATGTACTCTGCAATTACAGCACAATGCTGACAATAGCATTTTGTCAGTAAAATAAGAAATAGTTGTGAAGACATGTGAGGAATATGTAGGGGGGATAACTAAATAAAAGAAGCAATTTTGTTCACTATTCTTTTGAGCAGTAGAGCAGGCTGACAGAAGGGTTATAGGATGCACAGTATTTCCACCCACAGATGTCAGAGGGACACTGCTGCACGTGATTTAAGATTAATCTCTTGAATCAAAATGTCACCATGTACACTAATGAGCAAAAACTCTCTGGCAGAGAATCTGTCCCTTGGGCTCCTGTTCCCAGGTAAGAAGCTTGTCTCCATACTATTGTGGAAACTCTCTCAGCTGAGTGCAGTGAGGTTGGTGGTATAACTTGCCCCTGGTTCACAATTTTCCATTTCAGACTCACTGTCTCTGTCTTGGTTTCGGTCTATTTACTCGGAGCCATTTCTTAACAATGTCTAATTTCCTCAAGGAATCCCTCTGAGTCCCCTCTCTTAGAAATGCTGCCATATCTTTTTTTTTAATCACTGAAAGGCACAAATATCCTTCCTGAGCCCTCTTACCATCCAGCCTGATTATATACATAGATTTCAGTTTCCATACATTTTCTACACAGTAGGAGTTCCCAAAATGCAGCCTCTGGGGATATAAAGTGTGGCCCCAACTGCAGCTCAATGAGATGAAAACAAAGCCGATCAGGTACTGTTCTTACTGTTAATGAGCCTAACCAGCAGGCAGTTATTACTCAGTCTGGAAGACATAAGTGGTTGGAATCATAGCACATTCATTTTTTATTTATAGTGATGCACATTCAAATTAGAAGTAGCCCTCCAGCAGCTGGCATTTTGCCAGGGCCTGACCATCAGTGTGATAAAATTTGACTATCTCAAAGATATAGAATGCCTTTTGTTGCCTTTTTTTTTTTTTTAATATGAATCTCCACTTCTCCTACTCACAATTCCCTTGACTATCAAAAGTGAACAATGAGGCTTAATTAACTTAGGAACCTTGTCCCTTACTGAAAATGAAAGAAAAGAGTATTTTTTCTTTCTTACTTGGTGGTGAGATACAAGTCAAACATGATCTGATCTCCTTGTAAATAAGCAAAGACTCAAGCCTTCTGGCAAATGAAACCATTGAAACGAACACTTGGACAAGAACCACAAAGAAATGGGTTCTTGGAGGCAATGAACATTATTAGCCCGTTAATCTGTTAATGGTAACTGTAAATACCTCACTCAAAATCACAGTGACTCTGAAACATTTAACTGGAGAGGCTCTGTGAGCCTGCCCAGGACAATGCGATACGAGGAAACCGTAGTAATTCGTCTCACCTTGCGAGCCATCGGTTTGCAATCTAACCCCTCCCCTGAGTTTAAGTTACAAACCTCAGTAACTGTGTGGCAGACTTGACAGCAATTAACATTACTCAGCTGCCAGCTGGGTTTTAAAGCCTCCCTTCCAAGCGATCTTGTTACCTAGGTTTTAAAAACAGCCTGACAGGGTGCTGCTCTGCGCCAAGGAGCTGGGTCCTGCCTCTCTTAGCATGGTGAGATTTTGCCACTGATTACAGGGGGAGCTGATAAATCATTGGCAGAGTAAGGGTAAATGCACCGAGCTGTTTGCGGCATGAGGCTTGGGGGTTTTACCCTAATCTCATCGAGGGGGCTTCACAGAAAGCACTATCAAGAAATTATCTTTATTAGTTTAATTCTTTAGTCCTGTGTAGTCCTGTAGTCCTACTCATCTACAGGCAAGAGCACGACATACTGTGAGGAACTCCTTTGACCCTTACACCTCAGCGTTCAGACTTTACAAGTCAGGAAGAACCTTCTAAGTCATTAAAAGCTGAAAAATCAAAGTTTTGTTGGAAATCAACTAGCTGGAGTCACACTCCCGTCAGATTTAAAGCTAGCCCAGCGCGCCTGCGGCTCAGCCCCTGGCCGGGGCTGCCTGCCGAGCTGTGGGAGCATTCCGAGCGCGGCTGCAGGCCGCGGTGGCAGCAGCGTGTCCCGCTGAGGGCAGACACACCGATCCCCGCTGAGGGCAGACACACCGATCCGATCCCCGCTGCTCCCACCTGGCCCAGGCCGGAGCGGGCCCGCCCCGCCCCCGCCCCCGCCCCCGCCGCTCCACGGGTCGGGCCGGGCCGGGCGCGGCCCCGCCTCTGCCGCGCGCCGGCCCCGCCCCTCCCCGCCCATTGGCTGGTGGACGGGGGCGGGGCGGGGCGCGGCGGGGGCGGGGCTGCCGTCAGCTGTTCGCGGCGCGCCCGCCGGCGCCGGCCGCAGTTTGGCGGTGCGGAGGCGGCGGCGGCGGCTCCTCCTGGGACGCCCCGTCCCCGAGGGACGCCCGTCCCGGTTCTCGGTGAGTGCCCGGGAAGCGCCTTCGCCACTCTGGGCTGGCCACTCTGAGACAGGTCGCCGGTGAGGGCGGTGACGAGGCCGGGCGCGATCGTGACAGGGAAGGGGTTTCGCCTCGGGGCAGCCCCGGCCCGGCCGGTCCTGCCCGGAGTCCCGCTCCTGCTGGGGAGCGGGAAGAAAGAGGGAGGGTGCGGGCGAGGAATGAGCTCTCTGGGCACTGGGAAAAAAGCTGATTCGCTGATGTAGGCGATGGCTGATTCCACAGCCAGAGCTGCCCCTCCCGGGCCGCCCCGCCGAGCTCGGAGTCTCGTCCCACGGCGCTGCCTGGAGGAGCCGCGTTAAACCTCTTGGCCGGGGGCACATCTGCGGGGCTACAGCCCGGGCGGGGAAGAGTTAAAGGCCGCCGGCGGTGGCGAAGCGAGGCCGGCCAGCTTTGTTTTGGGACGCTGGCACGCACGTGTGCGCTGAGCCCTCCCTCCGCTCCCGGCCTGCCGCCTGTCAGTGCGGGCGTGCGGCTGCCCCGGCCCGCTGGCTTGTGGAAGGAAGCGCCGTGGGTAGGACACGGCACCGGAGACGCGGGGGCTGCCCGGGCAGAGACCCGTAGCCCGAGCTGTCCGGTGTCTGTGGCTCCCAGCGTGAGCTGCGTTTGGAGGTTGTAGAAGAAGTTCCAGTGAGTTGTAGGACGAGTTATCCTTCGCGCTGCCCCGGCATTCTCTGACGAGTTCTGCAGAAGGGTCGGACCGTATTGCAGGAGGTCGAGTTAACTTCTTGCTCTTTAAACCCTCTTTTGTTCGGAGTTTGCTCTGTGCCTTTGCTGCACTTTCCTTGAGGAATGCCCGTGTCCCAGTGAGGCTGACAGATGAGATCTGGCAAACTTTTCTGCAAAGACAAAATACATTCCCACTTGCCTCTGTGTCAGGTGACTGTGATCCAGCAGAAGAGCTGGCAAGGAGATGCCTGCCTCTTGGGGCCCATAACTCCTTTCAGTGTGCTACTTTAAGCCATGATGAGAATGTTATGAGTGCTCTGCCACTGCTGTCATCCAGCAGAGCTGCATCCAGCTGTGGGGCTGGTACCTGTTCTGCTCTGCAGAAACTTCTTTGGGAGTTGTGGCTCAGTTGAGTGAACTGCTGAGATGCAGCAACTTAAATAGCCATAGTGCCCCCAAGCCAGAGCCCTGCAGAAACAGTTCTTGCACTGCTTGGTCCTGTTGTCTCTAGCGTGCTGGTGTCCTGAGTGCTGCTCACCTGGGGGGAGACGGGAGCACCAAGGGCAGAGCACTGAACACATCCTTATAAAATTATTATTAATGTCTCCTTCAGGCCTGAAATTCCTCTTGCTAGTCTTCCATTCTGTTAAATGCTTCGCAAACCAGAGCAAAGGAAGAGACATGAAGAGTTGAATTTCACTGCCTTGTTTGGAACTGGGTGGAAATCCTAGAGATGGATCTCTTAGGAGTCTGTCTTCCAATTGGGTTAGATGCACAGGTAACAGTAAAGGGACTTGTGGCATTTTTGGTAATACTGCTTCTAATTGCTTTATGTTTGCAAAGAGCTCTGAAATAGTGATTTAGGGTTTATGGGGGTTTTTCCCCCTCTACCATCTTTGTTCAGCTTTGTGCTGCAACAGAGCTCAGGAGTGTTTACTGTGGCAACTACAGAAATCCTGCTTTAAACACTGACACCAGCCATGTTTTTCTTTAGTAGTAGGATGAACCATTGCACTAACAGCGCATGTAGGCTTGAGGGTAAGAGGGATAAGGAAGTGACTATGTTGCCAAGTTTGGGACATGTCTTAAGTTGAGCTGAGGGAAGAAATGAGAAGTTGAAAGGAAAGTTGGCCCTCGTAGGGAGAAGTAATGGAGAGCTTCACAGAAGTGGCTTTGACAGCTTCTAAGTTTTGCAGCCACTGGGGTTTCTTAAAAATCTGGCCTTGCAGCATTGTGATTACAAGTGCTTTTCTTCATCAATAAGCAATAGATGGGAAAAAACGTGAATGGGATATACCATAAGGTTCAAATATAGCAGGCCAAAGCAAAGTAGACCCCAAAGAAGCTGACTGGCCATGGGGCTATTAGAAGAATTTGGGTTGCTTTTTAAAATGTCTTTTCTGTTTCTGTGTGCTGAGGTTGGGGGTTGGCTCTCTGCTTGTGAGCAGGTGTGAAAATGGAGCTTTGGGTGGACTTATACACGTGTGAAGCTTGTCTCTTTCTGGCCTAGCACCTGAGGACTTTCTGCAAAGCCTTGACCTTTACCACAGGTCACTCACCTCTCCTGTCCATGCAGATGGGCAGCACTGGGAAGCAGGGAAGAGAGAAGGTGTGGTAAAATCGGTTGTATTTTATTGTTGGAGCGTAAGGCATTCTCTCCTGGACAACATTCTTGTTGTGTCTTAGCTGTTTCCTCAAATGTCCTTTTATTGCAGGAGCAATGGATCGCCCCAGCTACCTGGAAGAGGACTATTCTAGCCTGGATGGGCTGGACGATGACGTGTTTCACTCTGATGACTTTGGACTTGCAGGTCAGCCTGGTGAGATGACTGCAACTGGCTTTTTCACACAGAACCAGTCCTACAGCTGCCTTCTGGGGAGATTCCAACTATTCCCCCTCACACACTGCTGTGGTCCCGGTATCAGGCATCCTGAGCAGCAGGACAAGGCAACTCAAACACTCAGCCCATCCTCTTCCAGTCAGGATGTTATGTTGCCTTGTGGAGTCACTGAAGAGCCACGGAGACTCTTCTATGGTAAGAGCACTCCAGTGTCACTAGCTTTGCAGCAAAGAAACTGTCCCTTTAGCACTTCCCCAATTAAGCAAGGTCTCTTTCATTAGGGTGTTTTATTAAAGGACTGAAATTATTTTGCTTTAGTCCTGCTCCCTCAAGAAAGACAACTTGTATTTTCTTACCCTTGCTTGTCCACTGCAGGAACGAGGCACTTGCTCATTGCTTCTGCTGTCTTTGATATTCCCTCTCTTTTTGGCTTTATCCTATCACATTTGATTTTACTTCTAGATGTATAAATATTCATTGTACTTCATATCCTACAATTTGCCTACATTTTTTTATCTACCAATGGTCTGTCTCATCCACATAGGAAGTGGAAATGCTTAGAAGTTTTCAGTAGAGAGACAAAGATGCAAAAAGTTACAGCTTTTAGGCTCTTCACTGGAGTTAAAGTTGCTGAATAAGCAGCATGTCCATCCAATATTTTACTAGTAACTGATGGGTCACCACTCAGCTTTGTGTATCCAATTCAGCTTTAATTCAAATCACTAAAATCACTAAATGAAAGAAAACTGAGAAAAGACTGACAGAAAAGATACTGCTACCTTTGAAGGGAGACAACTTGAGGCAGAGATCCTGTAAAACTGCAAAACTGTCTTTAAAAAAAAACCCCAAACCACAGCACTTAGTTGAGCTGTAAACAAGCAAAAGGAATCAATTTTAAGATCCTGCCACTCATTTGACTATGGGTTCAACACAATGCTCTGCTTAATCAATACAGGTTTATTTGAAAGCTGGGCAAATCTTTTACTGTGCTGTGTTACAGTATAGAGTCATTGTTTGGCCTCCAGGAACTAGACTTTAAAAGTCAAAAATTGAGGATTATGTGCAGCTCTCTCCTTCATGAAGTGTACTGAGTAGAAAAGACAATCTTTGCACTGGGAAGAATGACTCTTCTGATCTGTTTTGTAGGGAGTGCTGGTTACCGTTTACATGTCCCTCCAGCTGGCTTTGTGTTGGATCCGCACCTCCAAGAGGAACCTCAGGAAGGTCAGCGGGAAGCACGTGCGGAGGTGCAGATCGCACGGAAGTTGCAGTGCATTGCGGACCAGTTCCACCGCCTCCACATACAGAGGGTAGGGTGTCTCTGCAGGGGAAGGTGGGGGTTTACCTGTCCAAGAGTGCTGCTCTGAAGACTGGCTCCAGGCATCAGCTAAGTGAGCTGTTGTTTAAGGCAGCAGACTGCCAACAGCAATAAAATGGCAGGCGTATCCTGATGGATTTTGCTTATGCTAGATTGCTTGCTTTTCCTAAAGATTGGCAGGTAGAGGGAAAAGAATGTGAGGGATTGCATTTACTGCCTGGGAAGGGAGCTCTTCTGTGTTAGCTGCTGCTATTCCAGCTCTTCCAGTTCATCAGCAGTGGGGTTTGAGGCTTTTCCCAGGGAAAAGGCTTTTCCCCCTTGCTTTTTATTACAGCTTTTACTCTTCTTCTCCATTCTCCTCACCACCAGCACCTTCTCTTCTGTGGAACATGTAGCCATCAGTGGCTTATGTCAGCTTCTCGTCTTGGAGATAACAAGCCTGGAGTCTGTTCTGACACTCCTTGTTGTCTAACCGTAGTTCTATGTAATGTAGTAAAGAATATTTAGATCACACTAAACATGCTAGCAGCTACTCGTCAGACAGTCCTAGCTAGTGTCTCAGACTTGTGACTAACTTCCTCACAACAAAAGACAGCTGTAAGATGCCATCAGGTCTGAAAACCACACTCAGGTTCTTGATTTTGTTTTTTTAAAAAAAAACCAACCCCAAACCAAACACTGCTGTTCAAAGAAACAAAATAACCATTACCCCCAGAACCCTGTCTTCCTTGCTCTCCTTCCCCTTTGAGTAGAGATAAAATGGAAATCTCAGCCCATACTGAGATGGTCAGAGGTGGCAGAGGCTTTGGCAGTAGGCAGCAGTTTGCCACTTCTATGCAAACCCAACAAGGAGGGTGTGTATCTGCTTATATATGAAGAATTTTTGCTGACTTCAGAAAGGGACAGAAAGTTTATCTTACTCCAAGTGAGTTTGTCCTCTGTTAACTGTGGGATCGTTTGCAGCCCTTCTCAAAGGTAAGTGGGGATCTCTGTCTTGGTCAGAGAGTGTCGCTTGTGGCTGGGCAAAGGCTTGGTCTCTCTGTGACATCTGACAGATGAGGAATTCTGGGACTCTTCATCTCCTAATAGGTGGAGGATTAAAGAAGGAAAAGGAAGATTAGCCTATAGAAATGTAGATGGGGATATGAATGTCCTTTAGCAAACTGTAGGAATAAAGAGCTAGCACGAGATTTTTTAACATGTGTTGTTTGTGGCTGAATGGGGTTTTCCCCGGTGGCGCCTTTCGCCAGCGTTAGCTGCAGGCTCCGCTCTCTCGCCAGGCTGTCTCACAGGAAAGGGAAGGTTTAACCAACTTGGCAGCGGAGCCCTGCACTGAACTGGTGGAACTGGTTGTAACTTGACCCCTTTCATCTCGGGGGAGTATCCCTATCTGATGCCCGTGCCTTGGAAACGCGTCCAGGAGCGCCCACCCGCCCCGGCCCCCCTCGGGCAGGCGGGGCCGGGCTCCCGGTGCCGGGCCGCGGCTCCCGGTGCCCGGCCGGCCCCGCGGCCCCGGCCGGCGGCCAGCCCGGCGTGTGGAGCCGTAGTAAACAAAGGCGTCCGGCGGCGCTGGGCGGCGCGGCCCGGCCCCCGGGGCCCGCCAGAGGAGGGGCTCCGCGCTCTTTGTTTGAACTGGAACAGCAACAAGTTGTAAAAGGGACGGGAGTGGGGGCCTTCAGCCATTTAAATCTGAAAACAAAACGGGGAAAAAAAATACCAAAAACCAAACCAACTCGAAAACTTAACCCGAGGACAGAGCAGTTCAGCCAGTGGTTATCCACAGCCTGACCCTGGGATAGGCCTTGGCATTTGGATCTGCTAAGGGATTCTTTCTTGTTTGTCAGGGAAACTGAGAATTGGGCCCATATTGGGCTGGTGTCGAAAGCACTGTTCCCTGTGGAGTGTTTTGTTGTCATGCCCAATCCCTTCCCTCCCAGTCCTGCACGGAGGATTTCCTTTGGCTTTTGGCACGAATCCCCCGTGGAGAACCCCCTCTGTCCTATGTGCAATGACTCTGCCCAGCCCGTAGCTGAAGAAGCAGGCGGTCTGCCCCTGGAGACACGTGAGCAGTTCACAATGTGCTGTGGTTTGGAAGGGCAGTCTCTGAGGCATGGAAAACTGGGCTGTCGTTTATCTTGCTGTGAAAATAATCCCTGATTTGGAAACCCCATTCCAGCTTGTCTCAAACATTTGGTCAAAACCAACTTTCCAGAGTGGTGTCTTGAATCAGATTTAGAATACCACAAAGTTAGTCACACCAGTGTGGTCTTGTGAAGTCCTGAGAGAGAGCAAGCTTGGTTTTCAACAAGCTGTGCCTGTTTTCAGAGCTTACAAAACATTTATCTGTGAACCTGTGAAAAGAAAACGTATGCGCCCTTTCAGTGGAAATTAGGAAAGGCTTTTAGCATTGGAATGGTGTGTCCAGCTAGCTCAAGAGTTGCCTTTGCATGGCTCTTGAGTTCTGTGGGACTCTCCAGCAGTTCAGGCATGGCCCCCATTCTGCAGCAGCAGCAGCAGCAAGGCTGTGTTGACACAAAGGCTGTTGGTTAATGTACATCCCTGGCTGAGAGAGAAACTGAGCAGGCGATTGCTGCTGAGGCTGACATCACTGAGTTGTCATTGGACTCAGCGGCATGCATGGTCTAACCCATCCCACACTGGGAACCCTGGAGAGTCACTGTTATCTCTTCTCTGGGCTTCTGGAGCTAAATGGTATCTATTCTGTGGTTTTTGGCTATACAAAAGATTTTTGGGTATGCATCTAGTTAGAATAAGAAAATTGGCCGCACCTATGCTTGCTTTTGGCATGAACACCACTTTCAGAGTTTCATTTCCTATTAATATGTTAAACAGAAAACAGTAATTTAAAACCTGGCTATTTCATCCTTAGAACAGTGCTAGAGCAATAACACAACATTCCCTAGAACTCCATGTCTTTCATCTCCTTAAGATCCTGAATTTCTTGTAAGAAGACTTGAGCAACACTCTGTGTTCCTAAGTAGCAGAGCCTGCTACAGGTTGATCTAGATTGCAAGAGCTCTGCAGAATGACATGTGAGACCCATCTATGTTTTCTTGAGTTCTTTACTGTCTCTTACTTGATTGAGACTGTGTAGCTTCTGGCAAACTTGTTTTATTTTTTTCGCCCTGCCCCTGGAAAACAAAGGTAGAGCCAAGCCATGCTTTCTGCAAGAGAAGCCAGTACCTGCCACCTCCTCCTTGGTTTTGAAGCAAGTGTGCCTTTGCTATGGAATCCATGAACTGCTGCTGTAGCCCAGCCTGTGGCTGAGCATGCTCTGAGGTTATGGAGAGCAGAGCTGAGCTTAGGGGACCTGCTGGTTGGTTGGCTGGGATGTGCTTCCCACACCCCACCTGTCCAGGCTGTGGCAACAAATGCTTGGGCTCTGCTTCAGGTCCTGAGTGCACTTGGGTTTCCTTGCCTTGAGGAGGGGCTTTGGCCTGTGCTGAATGGAGAGTGTATTTCATGACATGAGGGGTTGTTAGGTGGGATGTGAGTACACAACCAGGGATGGTGGCAGCAGCAGTGTAAAGCTGCTCCAGAGGAGCATGGGGTTATGCAGGGGTGGGGTGGGTGACACTGTATATCAGTATCACACCCCTTCAATTTGATGGGCTCCAATGAGACACTGGAATGCTATGGCTTTTTCCAAATAAAATAACTCTTTTTAAGCAGGCTGCAGCTTTGAGGGGACTGCTTTTATCGTATTTCTTCTTCATGGAGATAAGATCACTTCACAGGGGATAAAATTGTCTCTTTAAGAGCCAAGGAGTGGTAGCCTTGAACAGTTCTGGGCTCAGGTCCAAGCAGAGCCACTGACTTGCTGTATGACCTCAGACAAGTCTCTTGACCTCCTTGTGCTTCAGTCAACCCATCTGGAAAGCTCAGTTTAAAAAAGGCTGAGCCTCAATGAGAACCAGATGCTGAATCAGAGCTGAGCTTTCTTGAGTAAATAAGTGCATTACAAACAACAACAAAGTCCCTTTCCAACACATCAGGAATCCTGCAGTTGATTTAGATATGCTGACGATGCTCAAAAAGCCTTTGCAGATCTAGCTATAGAAAACTTCATTTCTCTAAATTCCCCAGTTGGTTCAGCAAGTAAGCCTTACCATCACTGCAACAGGGTTCAGCAGCCCATGGAACACAAATGCCTGCATCCACACTGGCTGTGGGCAGACAGCTAGGCACGTACCTGTCTGCCTCAAGCTAATGACACTGAAAATGTCCAGGAGGAAATGTTATTTTCCTTTGAAAGTGAAACGTGTTATGTTTTGCATACTTTTTCCTCTTTGTCTCTCATGAGAGTTATCAAGGCCTCCTCTGAGACACTTCCACTTATGCAACAGAGCCTGCATCGCTTGTCGGAAACTTATCGGCATGAGAGAATGGGTGCACAGTACTAATGTGCATCATCTATCCCAAACTCCATCAGGCTTTTGTTCATTATTAAGGACATTCAGGGCATTTTTAAACAGTTGCTTTTTCTACACTGGAATTGTTTGCAGGAATCTGTTCTTTATGATGACCTTATATTTTAGGAAAAATGTTCAGAAAAGCTTCCTGATAATATGGCAAAGACACAGACTGTCCTGCAGCTAAGCCTGTAGCACCAGCAGCTCCGTACTTTACTTGTATCTGCAGTCTCTTTGAGACCTGGGGTACGTGTTTTCGTTCCTTTGTTTCCTGAGTAGGTCAGTGTGTTTCAGGATCTTCCCTGCTGGCTGCTCCTTGCTGCTACTGGACACAACAATGCATCATCTCTTCAGCTCTGCTTTCTGTGCACTGCCCATTGGTGCAGACTCGAATCTCCAGCTGAGGATGCACAAACATGGTGAGGGAAAGAACTGAAAGGAGCGAGCCCAGTTTAAAGGGCAGGGGGTAGGGTGGGTGTGAGTTTGGGAAGACTGAGATGTAAAGTTCTTTCAGGGCTATGGAACTGGAATCCTAGGCTTGAGGAAAGGAGGGGGCCATTCTTATGGTCAGTGGAGTCAGAAATTTGATATGAGGAGGTGGAGACAGATTTTTTGCTTAATGTTATTAGATTTTTTTTCTTTTGATAAATGACAGTGAAGGAAGAGGTGGGCTTGGAATTGTATCTTCCCCATGCATACAAATGACACAACAACCTGCTGCCCCTTGCCTAGCACCTGTTTTGAAATACTGCTGCTTGTGGAGCTGATTACTTGACATGTAGATTAACAGAAACTTGCTGTACCATTTCACATCTAATCTGAAATGGTATTCTTTGGTATATTAAGAAAAGAAACTGAGAACAAGAACATAATTATGCCACTGTATAAATTAATGTTTCTGCCATATCTCAAATGTTTCATGAAGTTCTGGTTTTCTTCATCCAAAAATGATGCAGCAGATCTGGAAAAGGTTCAGAGGAAGGGCAAGATGGACGATAGAACTTCCATATGAAAAAATGGGCTAGGACTGCTAAGCCTAAAAGAACATACAAACCAAGAGGGAAGCAATATTATACAGAAATCAAAAGTGACATGAAGGAGAAGAACAGACTAATTTCTCCCAGTACAAGAACTAGGCAAAGTCAAGTCAAACTAGTGGGAGCCAGCTCAAAGTAAATGAGGTCATTTTTCATGCAACAGGTGAAAGCTGTGGAACTCCTTGTCAAGGCATATTGTGCATCCAAGTGCTTTATCTGCGTTCAAGGGGAATTGAGACAAGTTTATGGCCATTGAAGCAGACATTAAATAAACAGAAACCAGATCTGACTCAGGAAGTCCTAAGCTCAAACTAGTTAGATGCTGAAAGAGAGTACTAGTGGGAGCTATTGCATGTAGTTGCCCTTATCTTTTCCTCAGCAACCATGTAAGGCTGCTGCTGGAGGCTGGGCTATACAAACTCTTGATGCAAGTCACATACAATCATTGTACATCAGTTTAATAAAAGCTACAAAACTTCTACATCATCCTAATCTAGCCTCCTCAATGCTTTCAGCTGACAAAAGATTTAAATAGATTGCATGTATGTTCCTGCTTAAAATAGGGGATAATGTTAAAAAGCAAAACTCCCTGCCTAGCTCTGGTAGAGCAAGTGGGCAGAGGATAAAGGAGCTGGGTGGCAGGAGAGCTGTGCAAGCTCGGTGCAGCTCTGTGCCACGAATCCTGCCGGACACAGGACTGTCTTGAGGCAGTGGGGCCACAACCTCAAAAGACCAGGATTGCCCACAATAAAGAGCACAAAACAGTTCTTTGAAACAGTACAGGTGAACTGTTCTGCAGTATTTCTAACATCAGTGTTCAGTGCTGCTGTCTCTCCTGTACAATCCCTTCAGTCTCTGCAGGTTCTTCAGTATTTTCTCAGCTCTCGCAGCACTGTGACAGTGGTAACATGCTTTCTGCTTGTAGCAGTGTGACAGCTGAGAAATTATTTTTCAATTAAGAAATAATTGTGGTAATGCCCCACTTATTTTTTATTGTGGGAGAGTAGAAAATGCAGGTTACAACTTGACAGAGATCATGCAAGGATTGCTGATAGGAACCTAGTTGTTCTGCCTCCAGTCCTCCACCTAGGTTGGTTGATCTTATTAAGATAGTGCCATCTCTGAGGGGAATGATGAGATGTTTGGACTTATTTACGGTGAGGAGTGTGCATGTTTGTATTTTACTCAATTCAATTTTGTGGTGGAAAGGCAGGAAAGCAAGTGCCCAAATGCAGAGTTCTCCTTTGTTTCAAGCCACTGAGGAGGAATGTCCTGCCAGCCTTTTATAGTCTCCGTTTGCTTGTTTGTTTGTTTCTCCTCAGTAGCTGCCTCGCCAATTGAAAAGGAATCCTTCCGAGGACCGAACCACGGCAGAAAAAATAGCGATCCAAAAACAAGCAGTGAGGCAATTCCTGTTAATCCCAGTTGGGTTTTCCGTGATGGGAGCCAGACCTGAGGGGCTGCTGGCAGAGGGGCTGGAGCCCCCCGAGGCCGAGCGGACCCGGCCGGCGGGCGAGGAGGAGCGGGCGGTGCGTGCGAGGGCCCGGCCGGGCCGTGTTTGCGCTCGGCGGCTGTGTTTATATCGCTGGCTAAATTTAGCCTCTGACTCATCGGCGCTGCTGACGAGAGTTTGCGCTGCCCGCAGGCCCCGGCCCTGCACCTGCCCTCCCGCCGCCTCCCCGCGCGGCCGGGCGGCCCCGCGCCCGCCCCTTCCCCCCCGCGCCAGGATATTTTTCCTGTAAAAACTTTTAAAGTGTTATTTTAAGCAAACCCCGAGGCAGACTTTAATCACTAGGGGGGGTCTCCGCAGCACTGAGCAGTTTTGGGAGCACCTCCCTTCTGCTGGTGAAGGAATGGATGCCAAACACAGGTCAGCGGGTCCCGCGGCCCGCGCGGGGCAGGCGATGAACGCCGGGAGCTGTGGAACAGCTCTGCCCCATCACACGCAGGTTCAGCCAATAAACCCTTAAAAGCGTCAAAAACTCTTGCAGCTGCCGGCCGTGGCCGCACGGTGTGGGGTGTCCTCTCCTGGGCATCTCTTCGAGCACACTCACACACAGGGACCCCTAGAGCACGGGCGAACCGTGCCGGACCCCGTGCCACAGCTACAGAGTGGTATCAGGTGCCGTTCTGTGGAAATGCGGGACCTTTATTTACCATATTTGTGGCAAATAAGCCAGCGTGCCCCTCGGGATGGGGAAGGAGGGGAAGGCTGGGGGCCTGGGAACGCGCTGGCCGGTGGTTGCCCTTCCCAAGTTGCCGTCAGCTGGCTGTTGCCATGGCGGCTGTCTGCTTCCCCTTCCTGCCCGCGCTGCAGAGGAAGGCGCGAGTGGTGCGTGTTTGTTTTGAAACTACCAGAAAGCTGAGAAAGGGCTCACCTGCGCAGCTGCGCCGGCAGCAGGTTTGGGGCAGCAGCCGTCGCTGTTTGCTGCTCAGACCCAGCGCTTCAGGCCGTGCCCTCTCCCATGCTTGGGCTGGGCAGCCCGTACATGGGTTTTGGGGGTCTCCTGCGCCCTGCATCCCTTCGGCTCTGCCCAGCACTGGCTATCCTCTCTCCACAACACACCTGTTGCTTATCTTGTTGCAAAGCTTGATGAAGGCTCGTGAGAAAGGAGGCAATACTTGAGATGACGCCTCCTTTTACTACAAGTTTAGTCTCATGTAAGAGTTATTCCAAGACAGAAGGATGGAGTTTCCCGAGGAAGGTCATCCTCTTTATTGTGTCACCATGAGAAACCGTGTGGCTGAGCTCCTCTTTCATTTTTTTTCCTCTGTTACTGCCTCTTTTTTTCTCTGCTGGTTCTACACATGCTTTATACTTTGGTCATTAGGAATCACAGCTGGAAAGATTTGTATTTGACTTCCAATGGCCTGCATTTCTCTCTCCAGTAGGGGACACCTTCTGTAACCTCTGTTGCCTTGGGGACTGTGACTTTCTAGTCTTTCTAAGCTAAAGCATATTTTGTAGTAGCACAATATGCCTCCAGCCACCTGGCAGCCAAAACAGCCTTCAGCGATGAGTCAGCAACTGCTCCCGGTGTGCAAGTATTTTTGTATTCAGTGAATAAATACAATCCCAACAACTTGTTGCTAATACTTGTATTAGTCATTAAAGGAAGAATAATGTTTTTATGTACACATATGCCATTATTCTTCTTTTGCTCTCACAACACCATTTAGGGCCATTTAATCCTTCTAGTTAAGATGGGATCAGAATATGACCCTCAATTGTCTGGAAGCTATGAAGCAAAGTCTGAAGCTCCCCATGAGATCAAGAGGGCAGACAGAGTATACCAGACAGACCCACATACAACATGTGTGTATGACCAGCATATTTACTTTTTTACACAGGGATATTAATGGCACGGGTATATCAAATGTAAAAATGAGCCTTATTAATCTGTTAAACGTTTATGCTCATGAATTCAAGGAGCTGTGTCAAAGGGACAGCTTTCTCTTTGAAGTGCATCGCCTGTCCTGATCTTCCCTTTGATCACCCTGTGCAAGGCTTGGTAGGAGTACAAAAGGTTTTGACGTCTGGGGTGCTATTTGCCAGATACGTATCTGTATGCTTACAGTGTGAAACATGTATTAGGAATTAATTATGGGGAAGGAATAAGTGTCGGGTCAGTCATGTTCCTCTTTCATTTGCTTCCAGTAAAAGTCTTGCTTTTTTTTTTTTTTTTTTTTTTTTTTTTTTTTTTTTTGTGTTTGTTTACAAGTAGTCTGGCTTTTGGTTCAGCACAGTTCATGGAAGAGGCTTCACTAATGTACTGTTGCTGCAGAGGACACTTTTCCTGTAAAATGGCCTTTCCTTGTGACTCATTGAAGCATTCATGCTAACGCTTCAGACAGACAGTCTCTTAAGGATATCCCCTTTAAAAAGCAGCAGCTGCAATAGGAAATGGTTTTATGTGTTTCCAGCTTTGTGTTAACTTACTGTATTCACAAGTCTACTGTTCTTTAGTTACAGTTAGTATAGAGGGCAAAAGGGACTTCTTTCCTTCTTGGGAAGGAAGCCTCAAAAGGGTTATTTTGTTTGCTCCCACATGGAGGTGGCAAAGTGTTCATCCCTGGTATTTTTGTGCAGTAGTGACTCTGAGGATTGAGTTATTTTGATAAAGGGCAAATCAGCCTGGTGAAGCTTAAGGAAATCATACACTAGTGTCGCAATAGTTACGAATCTTAGAGAAATGTCTCAAAACATATCACATTTAAAGAAAATATATATGCCAAATTAATGGAATCATTCTTCTGGGTTTTCTGTCCATCCTGACAGCTAAATTATACCACACCAAAAACCCCTCAATCTTGAAATATTTAAGAATTTTGGTCTTGGCTGAAGCAAATCTGGGGAAAAAGACAGAGAAACTTGTGAAAAGGACACTTTTTAGTTCTTTCCATAACTTGTTTACTGCACATAGTATCTGCCATTCCGTTCTGTGGCTCTTGCCCATGCTGAATTAGTACCACAGAAAGCAGATCAGCCCAGAAGTGAAGCTATAAACTCCAAACCCCATTAGGTAGGCTTGCTGCTGAAGCAGGTAGTCCCAGCTTGCTCCTCTTCACAGGTCATTATCTTTCTGTTGTCCTGGCACAAACATCAGTCTGACTACAGGATGCCATGGATGGATAGTTTAGGATGATCTGTTAAACAGTAAGGGCAACTTCTTTATCAGATTAGTTCTGGCCTTGATCATTGTGCTGCTCTAATTCACTTTCCAGCACTGCTGTGAGGAGAGGACAGCGTGAGTGGGCTGCTCCAGTATGTGGGCCAGTGAAAGTGTATGTGGGACCACACCACCATTGGAAGAAAATGCTGGCTGAGTACAGACCTAGGGAAATACAAGCAAGCCCTAGGTCTAGGAATGAAACCTGGAAAGCTGCCCTCAACGTAGTGTTCTATTTTTTAACTTCAAAACAAAATGGTGTCAACATTCCTAAAAAAGTTACTTGAGATGTTTCAATATTTCCTATTCTGCTCTTGCATGGAAATCTCCATGAGTGTATTAGGCAAATATGGGAAACAATTTTAATTGGAAAAGGACAAAAATGCTGTACCAAAAAGTGATTTCAAGAGGCAGTGAAATAAATACAATAGAATATAAACTAAAATACATATTAGAGTTTTTCTCAGTAGTTGCCTTATCACATCCCACCAATTCTCTTTCAGGCCTGTAAACCACCATAAAGTACAGTTCTAAAACTCTTATTTACCAAATAAAACCAAAACTCAATGCCTTCTTCAAAAAGTTCCCCCCTTAAAAAAAAAAAAGGAGGCATATGAGCTCAATCCTTCCACTGTTGTGTTTTTTTTTTTGATTATGGCCTCCTTTACCTATCACTGGAAAGAGCAGGTAATCCTTTTTTCCTGAGGTGAGGTATAAAACTTGAGGAGGCAGAATAATTAGAAACCCGTTATCATATGAGACGCATAAAGCAGCCTCCTACATGAAGGAGGACATTAATATGGGGGTTCTTACATCTGTTTATCCCCCCAACAGTGTGAAATATTAAAACTGTATATGCCGGGTCAGGACTCCTCTTGTGTGCCCCCAAATTAAGCCACTTTATAAAATTTCATGGGAGTTTCCATTAGAGAGGGTCCACCAATGAAGCTGAAATGTATTTCAAGCTTAGGATCTCTGTACCAGTTTTTAAACATCCTTTTGCATTTCCCTTACTAAGTCTCTAGAAGACAATTTTTTACCCTCTTGGCTGCCAATAGAATAAAATAATCTAATAAACTAGATTGTCTTCAGATCATCTGCAATATGTTTGTCCACTGTGCTCTCCTAGCATAGTTCCTTGCTTTGTGGAAACTGCAGAAGATGACTTTGTTCTTGCATGCCACTTCATCGACATCTTACCCAAAGATCTCTGCTTAAGGAATCTGCCTAAGCTGTAACAGCTTGATAAAAACATGGTATCTAGATGTCACGGGGACACTGTGGTTCCCTGTGCGTGTCTGAGCAGTTTTAGGAGTGTGGCTGTATGGAGGAGGGTGAGAAGAATCTTTTGAGTTTGATGAGGAAGGGCAAACCTGGTCAAACTGAGATGCGAGTAACAAAACAAAATCCATCTTGCTTTTCGAGACCAAATTAGCCAGCAGGACGGTTTATAAAAGATTGTTTTCATCTGTAAACCTAGCAATGCCTGTGCAATCAGTAAGGACTGAACCCAGAACAAGTTACTTTGAAATAAATAATAGCAGGCTCTAGAGCCACTGCCTACAGGTTATGCTACAAACACAGTGCTCTTGAAATGTGTGATGGGATCTGTGTGAACTCTTCCAAATCCATTTCTTCTTGTTGTTAAGAAGTCTTGAGGGCAAGAATAGTGACATAGTGCTCTTGAAATATGTGGTGGGATCTGTGTAAACTCTTCCAAATCCATTCATTCTTCTTCTTAAGTCTTGAGGGCAAGAATAACGACCCACTGCCAAGATGCAAGATGAACACAGGTTTTCTGGAAGCCTGTTTTGTGTGTGCTTGTGATTCAAATGGCACAGATCTACTCACACTGGAATACAAACATAATTTAATGGCTATCTGGAAGGGCTTTGAAGAGCTGTCTACTGACACACCTCCAATACACCAACCTCAGTTGCAACTCTCTTATTTGTGATTATGTAAAAAATGCCTTGCAACTGTGTTGTTCTGCCCTGTTGGGCTAATCTGAGTTGAAACATCTTGTTCATATAACGTGCTTCAGTGCTCTTTTATGAACTCCTGTGTACTGAGGCAAAGTTGTGGGAAGCCAGTCTTCTGCTTCCTCATCTGCTGGGGATTGGGGAAGGGGGGTAGGGGGTGGAGATTTGGGCTGGTTTGTTTTGTTTTCCAGAAATGATCATGCCTGCTTAGCAAATATAGAATTCTGGATGAGAAAATGAAAACTGACTTCTAATAGAGGGTCAGTTATCAAGGTGAAATAGTATCCCAGACTGGGCAATGTAAAGAGAAACCCACCTGTTTGTATGAGATGCCATTAAAGTGCAGGAAGGTGGGGGTATAATCGGAGCCACTTTTGCAGGGGTGATTACATATAACAAAAGGAGGAACAGCGTCCCTGTCCCAAAGCTGCATTATGTAGTCTGGTGTCCCCCTGAAACTCAACTCCCATGTTTCTTCCTTGACAATGGGACCTGAAATAACCTCTTGGTTTTGGTTTTTTGTGTGTTTTCAAGTATGTTCTTGCTTAAGGTTTAATTGGCTCCAGTCAGTAGGAAAGGGCTCCAAGGCTGATTATTTATGGCTTACTGTCAAAAGTGGCTATAAAAAGGGCAGTATTATCTTGGAGATGCTGGGAAGGAAAATGTGGTGGGGGGAGGGTGGGGGAGTGTGTGTGTGCACGAATGTGTTTTCTTGTACTAGATGAAATCAGAGTTTTGCTGTCTCAGCAGTGTGGTTTAAATTGAAGATTAACCCTTTGACCTTCACGGTGTCAAATCACTTACAGATGGATCACCAGTTATATTTTTTCTTTTTTTTTACTTTCGGGGTGAAGGGGGGCTTTTTTTTTATAAAAAAAAAAAAAAAGGTTGTTTGTTCATGCAGCTGGGGCTTTTGAAAGGCTCAGAAGCCAATCTGATTAAAAACAGCACTTGGCTAAACTCTGCGAAATCCTACAAGCAAAAAAAAAAGTTTAATCCTCTTGTGCACAATGCATAAAGGGTCTGCTCTTTTCTTTTTGTAATGTTAGAGCTACAATTATTTCTGGAGAACTTATCATTTCCCTCTCTCCCCTCATCCCTTGCTGCACCCCCTTGTTATGCTGATGGGATTAAAGTGTCTGCTCTTGAAAAGTGTAACTGAGTTGTTATTGGAAAAGAGAAGTGGTATGTTGCAATTTTAGAAATATAAATAACCTTGCTTTAACTGTTCTTCTCTACAGCATCAGCAGAACAGAAATCAAGTGTGGTGGCAGCTTTTTCTCTTCCTACACAACTTGGCCTTAAACACGGAGGTGAACAGGAACCACACTGGGCAGAGGTGAGCTTCGCCCGCCTGTTTCAGGCCACATCCAGTCTGCAGGGAGCACTGAACAAACACTGGTTCGGGGGCGAGACGTTGCACACCGCCGGCCGGATGTGAGGACTCTGACTTTCTGATACTCGTCTTCAAGTCTGGGTGTTTTTACGGACTCTTCTTTGCTGCTGCCTGCCTCGTGAGGCAGGGAGCTCTTGTCCAACACTGTCGAAAGAAAGCCAGAATGTGGGTGTGTTTGGTGAAGCTTGCTGCTGGTTCCCTGCACCAGTGACCTCTGTGCAAGGGAGGCAGGTATTACACTGACGGCTTCCTCTGCCCTGTGTAGTAGTGGATGGTAGAGTGCAGGAGCGTCATTTTGGCTGCTAGTTAAAAATGATGCCTGGGATTGATGACTAAACATACTTTGGGTGTCTTCCAGAGCAGAGATGCTCAATTCCTCCACGTTTTTAGCAATGAAAAACACTCAAGTAGCTTGGATCTATCAGGCTACTTGTTTTATTCATTGGTTACTGTTTATTTCATTGCACCCTGTGTGGGAGAAAATCACAAAGAAATCTGACCTCTTCAGCTATTCCTTTGGGCACCACTTGCAGCTCTCTCACAAGAAGTTGTTCTTTGTCATTGCCATCAATTAAAAAAAAAAAAAAATCAGTAGAACAATCTGAAAAAGAAACCTTGGGGTTGCTGGTGGCTATTAGCTTCTGCCACTGCCTGCTTTCAGTTCAGTGTTCTTAGTGCCTGTGAGCCAGCAGGAAGCCAAAACCCATGGAATATGGCACAAGTGTCATTCTTCTACAATGCTAATGTACATGTTTTTAGTAGTTTTATGATGGATGTTTATTTTATTTTGGTTTTCTTTTCTCTTACTATAACGTGCTTGGTCAGGACGGCTTAGATCCCAGGCATCCGATAATTTTGCTTCAGGATTTGACAGGGAAATTAATTAGCATCTAGTCTTATATGTACACTGTACAAGCAGTCTGTCCACTACTCTAGTGTGTAGTGTTTGGAGGCTGCTGTGAGCATATACTGACTAGCAGCAGTAATGTTATTTCAAGGGAGATCTTCTATCAGTTCCCAGTTTGTATGCACTCAGAGGTTTGTCTGTATGGCTGACACTATTGGACCAGCACAGGGAAACTACCCTACCAAAAGGAAGTAGCCTTAAATATTGATGGCTACTTCTCTGTAGTGTTAAATATACTTAGTTCACAGACCCAGTGACAACTAGGGTAAAACATGAACAGAGAAGCAATGCAGACTTTATTATTTTTTCTGAAAATTTCCATATTGCCACTGCACCTTGCTGTAGGTCTCAAATGATACAACCAGCATGAGGAAGAGCTGTCCAGGGAATTGCTCTTCAGTTGTGTTAGAAACGTACGCTGCAGGTGTTGAGAAATTTTTCTGCTCTTGATCCACTCTGAAAAATACGCATTACTGTATGGAAGAGTAGTTGACTTGCACATATGCTTTCCTTTTCCACCCCTCTTTGCATATTTGTCTCTAATTCCTGCTTTCTCTGGTATTTGTGTAATCTCATCATTGCACTGTAGTGTCTGGTAACATTTGGTGAACAGAGTTAAATTTGGACCTTTTTGCTTTCTCCCAGCCCCATTCTCTTTGATTTTCATCCTGCTCTACTGTGGCAAAATGTACTTTAGCTCCCTGAAAGAGGTTCCCAAGCCTTTTTTACCCTCATATATTCACAGTCACTCTCTTTAAACATAAGGAGAGAGTTTATGTGAGAAAAGCTTTTTTTCCTCCTTTTGTGTTATTTTTCTAGCTAGAGCTAGAGTAATATGTTTGTCCATGATGGTTAATAATTCATATAAATGAATCTCAAGTAATATTTTTGGGGGTGGGTTTTATGGAGAGGGAGGGCGGGAGGTTTTTTTTTAGGAGGGGGCGTTGTTTTTGGGTTTGTGTTGTTTCTTTAAGCATGTGCACTACAGAGTTACCCAGAGTGATCTAAGTGATAGCTGTTGCTGACTGTGCTGCAGCAGGATGGAAGCTGCTCTCTGCCCATGTGGCCAGAGAGGAGGCTTTCCATACTTTGCTTTGCACAGTCTGCTTGGTGTAAACGCTGATCATTGGAGAAAGAGGACTTAAATGGTGGGGAAAGCCTGAGGTGTAGTGCAAGCACAGATTGAACTGGGGTCCCCTGCAAAGCTGAATGTTAAGGAGAAGACTCTTAAAGAAGCTCTTTAAGAGGCAGAAGTGGAAGTGTGGAGGCCCAGGAAGCAATGCAGCAATGATGCCTCCCCGTGTGGCATGCTCTTGGGTGTGATGCTTGCATCTCCCTCTGCTTGCCAGGACCCTTTTATCAGGAACAGTCAATGCTACATCGTAACAGCCCTGCAAACTACGAAAAATTCAGCAACTATTTCTGACATTTAAAAACCATTGTGAGCTTTCCCCTTTCCCTCTGCCTTGACTTGATGGCCAAACAGGCCAATAAAGCCTGTCCTTTGGATGCATAAGCTGGAAAGATAACTCTGGTACTGCCACTTTCTAGTGTTAAGACCTGAGCAATTTATCTAGGACAAGACTCTTCTTAACATGCAGAAACAAGTACCTGTAATGGTTCCTCAGTTGGGCTGCTGGCCTCAATAAAGTCATTTGGCTCAGGGAAAGACACATCTTTGCCAGTCCATATTTCCCACTGCAACAACAGACTTATCAAAATTTGTCATGCCAGGGTCTCAAAACCTCCTTGAACAACAATACTTCCTTGGAGACATAGAGCTAATGCTAGACAAAGGCCGACTTCCTGCAATATGTGTGTTGGTTACTGGTGCCAGAGATTTACAACCACTGATAATATATTTTAATTATATTCCATATCTGCGTATCTCAGAGAAAGGAAATAGGCTCTGTCAACCCAAAAGTCTTACTTTGCTTCATGTAGATTTGGAGGCGCGGGCTGGTTATTTGCTTAGGGAAAAGCAACTACTTCATACTTAAAGTCTCCCCTAGTTGGAGAGATAGTGGGAAGGTTTCACACATCTATCAACAAAACACGTGGATGCACAGCTCTGATGTACGTGTCACCCATTCTGTGTTTGTAAGGCCCCTTGAACGCCTGCTGGGGAGATCTTGCCCGCAGAGTTGCTACTGCACTGTTGCCAGGGACATATGTTGATTATTTGGAGAAATGGTTCCAAAGAACATGGTTTAAATTCTGTTGCTGAAGGATTATGCTCAGGTTTTTAGATGTGAGTTTGTTCTGATGTAAAAAATGGGACACCATTTCTCTCTGCTGTAAAACTAGAGTCTAACAATTTAGAAAGAAAAGTTGGATCTTTCTCCTAAAACGAATCCCTGTTTTTAATGAGCAGTTCTAAGGAAAACTTGAGCTGCTGCTGATGGTGCCAGCAGCCTTTAAATATCTTACTTGCCTTCCCCAGATCTCCAAAATGGCTTCAACTGTCCTTCCTTGAGGAATGGAGTTCTTCCTATCTCTTCCCAGCTTCCTACTCTTTTGAGTATCCTATAACCTGCCCATCCTAGGATCCAGCAAGCCTGGTCCTAGTAGGGATGAGTTAGTTTTACTTTTGTTTCCTGCAGTTCTTGAAATCACAAAGTGACTGCCCAGGGATAGCTGCAAACTGCTGCAAATAGGATACAAAAAAGGCAGGGGAGAGGATGAAATTGCATGGAAGGGGCTGCTGCTGGATCTGTGTAGGGCTGCAGCCTTCTCTCAAGGTGCTGATGATCCCTGGTAGCATTGAATTCCTGCATAACTCATCACATATTTCAGTTTAAATTTAGGTTGTTACTAAATATTTGTTGGCTAAATTCTTGTTTGAGGAGTCCTGAAAGAAACTTTCTTGTCAGCCTTGTTTTGAAGCTGTGTATCAGCAAGAAAATAGACGTGAGGAACCCAGTCTTTCTTGGCATAGAATGTGTGATTGCAAAGACATCTTTCTTTCTACTGGCTGTTTATTTTGTCCCCTCAAGCCTGGATTAAAGGTATAGGCAATGTGTGTATGTGAAGTTACTACAGTCCTGGAGTTGCTCCATAGCAGTCACGGGAGCTGTACCCAAGGTGGAACTTCATTCGGTGTGGCACTTGGCACTCTTCTGGGAAACAGCAGATCCTGACCATTAGTAGACTAGGAAGAAAGGTTGGTTTGTTTGGGGTTTTTTTTAAGAAAAAGCAAAATTACTTGAGGCAGTTATTGCAATGTGACCCTATCAACTGTACAGTGAATTCCACCCTTCCGCTGCTGGTCCTGACCCATATCTCTGCTGAAGCTGTGGGAATGGTGAGACTGTGACATGCTGAATGGTGTGATACTGAGGGTATTTTTAAAGGGAAAAATAGGGAAAGCACTCAGCATATGTGCTAGAATCAAACAAGAACACAGATTTGTGGAGATCTTGCCTTGTTTTACCAGCAGTATTTACTGCAGGATCATAAATAAAAGAACCATGGAAGGCTGGTTCATATTAATGGGAGGTCTGCCCATAAACCAAGCACTGTTGAGTATTAGCATAATTTGACAACAAAGGTTTTAATAATGTCCTTCAAAAGAGTCTGTCTTTCAAACTGGCATTTGTGATCATTTGCAAAAATGCCTACTTGTTGCCTTTGATTGTTTTAGCAAGAAGAAATACCTCAAGGAATTGATAAAAGATTCTAGGACAATCTTTTACAGTTCCTAAAGACTTCAGTGGTCTCTGTTTCTTTGGTTTGCATGTGTTCACACAGGTGTTACACAGCTCAGCTCTTCTCCACCAGGAAAAGCAGAAAAGACCAAACACATCAAATGCACTGGAATGTAATTGTGTGTGTGTGTGAGTGTGTGTGTGTGTGTTCTTGAACTGAATGCAGTCTGACATCCCCTACCCCTTCTTTCTTCCATGTGCCTCACCTTCCCCCTTAGCCACAGAAAGGAGGGTCTCTTCCTGCGAATCCCATGCTGGAAGTTGGTTTCTGGGAAGCGAAACCTAATGTCTGTGGGCTGTTTTTTAAAGCCATGTTTCAGTTCTGTCTTCAGACTTTTTTGCTGCCTTTGGGGAACAGAGGGGTGGGAAGGGTAGATTGTTAAACTGTTTTTTAAATCTATTATGGAAATTTTGCATGTATAAAGTTATTCTTGAATCTAAAGGAGTCTCCCCAATTTGTGGACATGGCTCCAGGAGAGCATCATCACAGATTCCTCAACTCAGTTTTAGATGAGACTATCCTGAAAGGAGTATTTGATGACAAAAGGGGGAGAGATGGGTGTGATGGAAGGATGACATTGTCAGTATGTCCTTAAATACATGTCAGAAGTTAGGCTTGTAAAAGGGAAATTTTAAAACAACCCACAGGGATATATGTATGTCTGTTTTCACTGGGTGCATTTGAAAATTCTTCCACTAAATTTGAGTTTGGGTATGTAGATGTAGGGGTTTTTTGCTTAAAATAATCGTGGCTCTCTTCTGTTCTCTTCCATGGTATGTAGTACAGTCTCCCATGTTTTTAGGTGAAGTTCACTGATGAGAATACTGTGAAATGTGGATTCACATTTTCTTCTCTTCCTTCCCCTCTGGCTTCCTGCATGACTGTTTTTTGGTGGGATATTAAAAAAAAAACCAAACAAAAAACAACAACAAACAAAAACAACAAAACCCCAACAAAATTGTTCAGAGTTGTTCAGAGTCCTTCATCTGGAAAACAAAAAGGGTAAGGTGAGCTAGTATTTGCAATGTAATTAATAAACTTCCTTTCAGTGGAGGGTTTCCCCATGACTTCTGATTTTCACCAGAATATGATGCTGTCCTGCTGCAGAAGTAAACCCGATGCTCTCCTGTGAGATTTCTGTCTGGATTAGTCCTGATGTGCACACACCTCCTTTGCCATGGACTGAGACCCAGTGAGAATGTAGCATTTTGTTTATCCTGGTTGTGTGCCTCCAGGACTCCTGCCTGTACCAATGGTGACTGGGCAGAGCTCCTTTTTTGTATCTGTGCAGTATATTTGCTTTGTGCTTTCTTCTTTGGTGCTTTTTAATACTTTAATACTTGGATTTTTTTTTTCTAATAACTGGTACAATTTTTAATAAAATTGTTAAATTTGTCTGTGTCCCTTGTTTTATTTTTTAAGGGATGAAGGGCATTTACACAGCTGGCCTATTCTGGAGTTACCTAAATCAGTGATACAATTTGGGTTGTTCAACTTTGAAAACATCTGATAGATCATTTTATGTGCACCCTAATACCAGGCCCTGCAGCAAGGACAAGATTTCCTTTCAAGATTGGACTGCTTTCCTTGGGCATAATTTGATTTATAAAGAACATGTCTTTCAAGAACATGTATTTCCATGCTTGGACAGAGAACTGCTGCTGCTTGGAACTGCACAGTTAACCTGCTTCAAATCAGGAAGATCTCGTTAACATACACATAAGGTACATCCTCCAAATTTGCAAAACATAATCTTTGATTGATGACCACTTGCCTGCTGCCTACACATGTACATTTGAAGGTACTGAAGCCTTAAGAATGAAGACTCATTGCTTGGTAATCCTATTGAGGAAGTATGGTTCTCACTGGTCTTCTGACATAAGGACAGCAGAGGAAGGTGGCCACGTTTGAGAGTGTGTCCCAAGCACAGCAATCATCAGGCCTGTCCTCAAGTTTTCCTCTTCCTATTGGGAAAAATGACCTCCACTAAGTAAAGGTAGTTAACCTGAGTGGAGCAGCAATGGTGATTCATGCATTGTGAATTATTTATAATATGGCTGGTCAGATTCCTTTAACCACATTGTTCCTCCAGTGCAGTGCTGCTGCAGTGCGCATGGGAGGCTTAGGGAACCAAGTTAACAATCCTACCCGATGTTAAGTTGCCTTGACTGGTGTCTGCGTGTTACAAAAGGGCCTTTCATTCCAAGAACACATGATGTGTGTGGTATGAAAAGCCACATGTGCATCTAAGACCACAGGGGGAAAAAGACAGTTTTTCTTTTCATTGTATTAGATCTAGTGAGAAGTGTGTCCCCTGGTCAGCCTCATGTGACCGTGAAAGAGCCTGTTGTAACACACTGATACGAGGGGACAGACGTGAGATTGACTTCGATGGGGGGTTCGCCCAGAGCTTCCTCATTTTCATGTGGTTAAATTCTCATTGTTAATTAAACTCTCACTCTTAGAAGCTTTAATAATTCTTGTACCAAAGAGAAGAATGGCTTTTAAAAATGAACGGTGTGTAACGCTACCCCAGGAGCATTTGCCAAAGCAGCAGCATGCATTGCACCTTGCTCAAAGCAAAGGCAAGCGTGCAGATGTATGATCAGCCTCCCTTCCTCTGAGACCTGCTAAATTACTCTTGGCTCTTTGGTTTGGCTCTGTCATGACCTGCTGGCTGTTACTTGCCTGTGGCAAAGTAGACTCAGGGTTCATGGAAACATTTTCAGGGTTAGGCATCAGGACCAAATAGTACAGGCTGGAACATTCCTATTGCAACATTAATACTTTTTAATTTTTTTTATTTTATTGTTAGTTTGAAAGAAATTGGATAGCCTAGAAAATGTGCTTTGGAAAACTTTCTTCTTAAAGTACTAAGCCTGCATACTGACAGGGCACTTTCAATTTGTTTCCAGCCATGGCCCCTTTCATGACAATCACATGTCCTTCACTTTCTGTACTAACATGACTAGCACTTTAAAGGAAAATGAGTTCTGTTATTAACTTCCTAGCTGCATGCTGTAGGGACAAGGTAAAAAGTTTAAGTAGGATTACTGCTTCAAGGAAAAAATGTTTATCAAGAAGTGCTCAGCCTGTCTCGTTAAAAATAATAAAGCACTCTGAGGACAAGAAAGTTCTTTGGTTGCGCAAGCTACTGCACAAAGCACTCTATTTTCATGACTCTGGCTGCTGAAGTTTAGAAGCCACTATAGTGTATGGATTGGGGAATATTTTTCAAGCACTCATAACATTGTTTTATGGTGCAGTAAATGTGCTTGTCCTCTGTCTCCACAACGTATATGCAAGCTTGGAAGCAGCTCTACTAACCAGCTCTCTCCTTGTGCTCTCATACTTGAGCAATTCAGACATGATACAGCCCCGTTTCCTTCTTTTGTTTGCAGCCCCCCTGCATCCTGTTTCTAGTTGTGAAGAGATGGATTTTGGGGAGGAAAAAGCATCCTGGAAGTTTTTGACAGCTTTGGGAAGTTGGTGTTAAAATTCAAGAGCTGCAGTTGTTTCATTGTTCTTATTACTGGTTTCTGTCAAGAGGCTTAAACTGAAAGAAACCTATTTCTGAATCTAAAAAGGATGTGACAATAACTTCTGATAGTGAGTTGTCTTCCACTTGACATGATGCATGGTACCCTAACACAGCTAGAGATTCTGACAGCAAACCACCAGGTGTGACGGACTGACATCAGTATTCATATTGCCCTCTATAAGTCCTTTAAATCTTGATTTCTCTTAAATGAATTATGTTCTCTGTAACGTTCATAATGGACTCTTTTCTTTCTCCATTAAAGTCTGTGTCAGCATTCTCCTTCTCTGCGTTTTGCCTCAGGGCTCTTGATGTATACAAAGACTCCTCTGTTTTCTGCTCTTAGTCACACGCTTTCACTCTTAACCTCAGCGCTATAAACTAAACATCCACCCACTATGGCTGGAGATGACCCTGTTTACGTCTGCTGCTCAAATCACGACAGCAGCAGTCATGAAACTTTGTTTTCATGGAGACAGTTAGCTCTTAGTAAGAGGACAATGAGGCTTGACTTCTTTCAACACTGCAAGTTTTTGAAAAAAAGATTCAACAGAAATAAATAGCCAGAAAAGATTAATGGAATATGCAAAGAAATTGGTTGTTTCAATCATTTTACATCACCGCCATTTTAAATTACCACATATGATTTGTTGTAGCAGTCTACTATGGTACTGGAACACACCAACTCAACCTGAGACAGCAAGGGCACAAGCAGGGGAATGGGGCTTATGTTTACATTTCAGGGCTGGTTATGATAATCAGCCTGAACTATGACTCTCTGCAATCCAGCAGTGAGTGTAGAACAGCAGGGTCACCCACTCCACTGAGAAATTCCCATTTTTGGACACCTTTGCCACCAGACTAACTGCCATGACTACTGAACAGCAGCCCCGTAGTAAACAGGGTGACGAGTGACTGGTTTGAGAATATGAAGGAAAGTGTCAGGAACACTGCCTACTGGCACTGGAGGATCCCCTTCCACTGGCAGTGGATGCTCCTCCTGGTGCAGCTCAGGATCCCATTGGCCTTCTTGGCCACAGGGACACACTGCTGGCTCAGGGACAGGTTGTTGTCCACCAGCACCCCCAACTCCTTCTCCACAGAGCTGCTTCCCAGCAGCTCAGCCCTCAGTCTGTGCTGGTCCATGGGGTTATTCCTGCCCAGGTGCAGGAGCCTGCACTTGCTGCTGTTGATTTCAGACATTTCTTCTCTGCCAATCTCTCCAGCCTGCTGAGGTCCTTCTGCAGGGCGGCACAGCCCTCTGGGGTATGGGCCACTCCTCCCAGCTTTGTGTCATTAGGGAACTTGCTGTCATTATTTAGCAAGAAGGTGTTGAGATGCTCTCAACATATAAAATATATTTCAATGACTTCCAATGAGTCCTCCGTGTGACCCTGCCCAACATTTCCACTACTGGGGCAGCAGCTTCCCAGAGCTCTCCACACTACTCTCCTTCACACAGGGAGACCCAGGGCTCTGCAGCTGGTAGCCAACTTGCCCAGTCTCTTAGGCATTTGCACAAAGCCTTCCTTCGACAGGACAGGGTCACAGAGCTCATTTTGCCTCAGTGCAAGCATGCTCCCCATGGAATATTTGCTGGCACTTTCATTAGTCTAATTTTAAATATCCCAAGTGAATGGCTCTCTACTATTTCCCTTGAGAGACTGCTGTACCTACTAATAAATCTTACTGACAAAAGGTTTTTCCCAATATCCATCCTAACTTCTTTCTCTCTTAATTATATTCCAATACCCTAGTTGTATGTCCTTGTGTCACTTTGCAAGGAAACCTTACCAAAGTCATTTCTATAACTAATGCACCCCAGAGCTCACTGAACTTCTTGGCAAAAGCTCCTGCTGACTTCAATGTACTTGCAGCCAGCTTTCGGGCAAAGCTCTGCGTTTCTCCTCGTGCAAGCCTGGAATCCCCGAGCCAGCATGGTGTGGCATAGCAAGGCTCAGTTAGTGTTGCTACCCAGCCCTTTCACTGCTCCCCTCAGTCTTTCTGCCTGGGACCACCAAAGACTTCAGTGAGGGTAGGAAAGTGGACAAGATGTATATCCCAAGATATTCTTCAGTCTTTTTAGGTGCCCAACCCCCCTGCTGGCTGACACTGGCTCCCCCAGTGGGGCTGGCAGCCTGTGGATTCAGGGCTGAGACTCCAGTAGGATGGTTTGGTATGTATATCTTGGGAGCAGCTCGCCTGGGAACAGAAACCTGTCTTCACCACCCAAGTACTGCCGGTCTGGCAGCCTGGCTGTGTCCCTGCATGGCAATATCCCTGCCTGGGGTTACACTACTAACAACAACATGACATTCATTCCTGCAATTTTGGATGTAGTAAAGCATTTCCCCTTCACTTCCTTCCCTGTATGATTGTGAGTCATGGTTCTTGGGAGCTGATAACAGGGGAATCCAAACGGTGCTTCGAGTTGTGCCCAAACATGAACAAATACTTAATCAATCAGGGATTTATCAGAAAAAGAAATGTTTGTTGATGTAAGCTGTTATTTGGAGCTGATGTGCTCATGTCACATTATGTGGTCTTTTTACCTCCATCTGAACTAGACACTTTTCCTTCAGGTGAAGTTTCCTTCCTCATCCACAGAAACAGAACCAATCCCCTCCTCAATCCCACTGCAGTAGTTTGCTTGCCCTTTGGAAAAGGAAAACCAAAGCGGAATATCCAGCTTTGTACCAGTTGCCTGTGAGGTTGGCCAGGGGGAGTTTCTCTTGCTGGAGAAGGGGTTGCCACAGGCCACATCTACAGCTGAACTCTCCTTAACATGGTAGATGTGGCCTGTAATTGCTAACATCCTACTCTGCTGTGATCTTTAGTTAAAAGTGGGTGGAGTCAGTTAACCTATCTGACACTTCATTGGAGTGGATGCAACAGAGAATGATGGAAGGTGGGCAAAGGGGTTATTGCTCCTGGTTGTTAAGTTCTCTTGTAACATAAGGCACAAAATTAGGTCCAACAAGGTGAATTGGTGCTTACCTATCCCTTTTGAAACCAAAGTCCAACCCCACAATCTCATCCAGCTGCTGCCTAACACTGGGAGGGGTTTTCCCATTCCCCACCATCCTAAAATTCTGCTGGAGGAACTGAACATCTCAGGACCAATCTCATGCCACAGTCCTGTGTGATCTACCAAAGCTGGTGCTTTTCTGTCTCTCTCTTTTGAGATACTTGTTGGGGCAGCCTGTTTCAGAGTGTGCCACCAAAGCAGGGTTCACAAAAGATGCAGAGAAGGCTGATCCCTTCTCTGCTGTCTGCCAATAACCCTCACCTGAACTGTCACCCGGTCTCATTGTCTACTGCCAGACAGGATCTGAGCCTGGTGCTCTCTGTTCCCAGAGGAGGGCTCTACACACATGACTGGTCAGCATGAGTTGCTCTAAGCTCCTTCTGTCATATCTGTAACACAGATATTTTGGAGTCCAGAGAGTGGGAAAAGAGAGTGAATACAACCATCTTAGGGCTAGCAAAATCGTGGTGTGACTGTAAAATCTGTGTTTCTGTTTACAGTCAGTTGAATTTGAGGGTTCAGTCTTTGAACCAGGTTGAGAGAGACTTCCTTGTGAGGTATTCAAAGTCTGGAGAGAAGTGTTTTATTGACACTCTTCTCATGATCTCTGTGCTTCAATGGCCCTCCCAGCTGTCTCCCTGCTGAGGGCACCAATGGATGTTCTGTGCTGTTAGACATCTGCTGCTTCCTACATTGCCTGAGGGGCAGCTCAGGCACCTGGTTCAGGGCAGTGGAGCTGATGGAGGAACCTAAAAGTTGGTGCTGCAGAGTTCAAAGTTAGGATGTTAGCTGCCTTTTATGCTTCTGCTTGCTCATTACTGTGGAAAAGAAGGTAGTGCATTTCGTTAATCTCAGAACAGAAACAGTTCTATAATGGGACATTACTTCTTTGCATTGCACTTCTTTGTCTGAGATAAGATATGGTCTCTAATGTCTCTTTTTTTTTTTCTTTCTTCGAGTTGGTACTTGTCCAGAGCACTTCTTCATCTTGCCAACTAGTGATTAATTGGCTGTACTGAAAGGTTCAACACTTTTCTGTACGTTTACCAGAGGAGGTAGAGGAATGTGTGCTCTATCTAGAGTAAAAGCATGCCCTAAGTGGATTTAAAAATGGGTCATCACTTGCTCATTTTAGAATCTGTGCCCTTAAAGCACATAAGGAAAGGTGCCCTACCTTTTTGATATCATTAAAAAAAAAAATCAACTTCATGGTGAGTGGGAATGTCAGTGGGAAGTTCCAAGACTTCTGTTTATCTTCAGTCAAACACCATACAGGCAGCTCAAGCACAGACTTCTTTGTGCTATGCCAGTGTTGTCAGCTGTCATACAGAATGTGGTTTTGTCCCTGGCTGCTGGAATTTCCATGCTGATTATACAATTTTGCCTCCTGGCAGTCCAGGGGGAAAAAAGTTACTAAAAACATTGGCCTAGGCAGGGCTTTGTCAGCTGTAGTTTCAGTTCCAGCACCTAGTGTCTTTCAGCATTTCCAGCCCTACAATAAGGCTTTGGAGGGTTAATGGTCTACTTAACAGAGAGACTTAAGAACTCTTTGAGCAAAGCTTGGAACGGGACTCAGCTCTCTGTTTCACAGAACTGCATCTCAGCTGCTTGCTACGTATCCTTTTGAAAGGAAATCCCAAATTAAGGCTTTCTACAATTCGTGTTGTCACCCTTCTGAAAGAGAACTTCATGAAGCAATTTGACCTTGTTCCTACTTCTGTGTTAGCATCTGATTCATTCCCCCTTAAGTTGGAAATTCATGCTCTTGCAACCAGACATCCATGGTTCATGTCTTAGAGATGACCCAAACAAGGGTGTGTTTCAGCTGGCCATGATGCTTGTAACCACCAGACCACAATCTGCTCCCAGAGCCAAGAATAGCAGCAAGATTTCTGATGTTCGATTTTCAACAAAGCTGTCTTGCTTGGAGTGGTGGCAATGTTGGTAAACTGACAAGGACCCAGGAGTGGGCAGGTTGAATTGGAAATGAAAAGATGGAACAAAACAAAAAGAGTATTTTTTAAAAACATTCTTTAGTCTTGTTTTTAGTGGGCTTTTTTTTTTGGTTGTTGTTGGTTTTTTTGTTTTGGTTTGGTTTGTTTTGTTTTGATTTGTGTGGGTTTTTTTGGTGGTTGTTTTTTTTTTTTTTTTGAGTGAGTCACAATTTTTAATTTTGTGGTAGGTTATAGTGTTGCCAAACCTAATATATCTTGTCCTCCATCTAAACCTCTCTCCAAAGTTTTCATGCTTATTCAGTCCTTGATCTGTCTTTTGGGATGGCTTCTAAGGACACCAACCAGTAGCAGATGTGATAGTATTTTTTTTTTATTGTGGACATCTCCTGAAAGTATTGTACCAAAATAACAAAACAGCAACAGATTTTGGGGGCTACCAAACAGTCTCCAGCCAGTCACTCCTTTCTATCCTTGCCAGCCTAATTTGATTTGAACAGAGAACTGATAAAGAAACACTGTCAAGCCCAGGCAAGTCATGTTTCTGCTTCTCCATCTGAATCATTTCTTGACTGCCTGTTGAATGCTTGAGAGCAAGTTGGGCGCCTTCCAAAACAAAGCAAAGATAGCCTCCCTGTCCCAGAGAGGTTACCGTGCAAACAGAGACTGCCCAGTATGTAACAGCAACCTTGTGTGCGTGTGGGAAGCAGTGGAGGCAGTTGATCATATGGATTGTGTAGGCAGGACTTAAAGATAGATATGAGGCCACATGAGTTGCCTGTGTGTGCTCCTGGCCTGCTGGAGCTCCCAGTGCACAGCCCTGGGCAGCCCTTCCTCCCAGGGGCAGGAGGGCTGCAGCCCAGGCAGGTCCCTGGGCCGAGACATGTCCCACTGGGCACACTGTGCACATGTGTAATGCTTTAAACCCAGCTGAGGAAAAGGATTTGCATGGATATCCCACATTATCCAAGTGACCAAGACTAAATTACCAAGCTTTTCAACAGGAAATGAGGCTTCTAGATCAAAAATTATAATGTTTCACCATACATAAATTACAGGTTCATTTCTCTACATACTGACAGTTATAAACAACACTTCTTTTGGCCCTAGGTCAGAGGTACGGCTTTGACCATAATTACATTCTTTGTAGATAACTTATTTTTGTTTTGTTTACCAGAGCTTTTGCAATGGATCAGGCCTTTGCCTTACTGTTTGTGTCCCATGCTCCCATTTTTCTGCTGTGACAGCCACCTCCTGTCACCAACACCACCTGGGTGCTGGGCACAAAGGCAGGGCAGCATGGGTCACCATCAAGGGGAGGGGAGCTCAGCAGAGAAAAGCTCTTGAGTTTTAAGCAGGACCCACAATGGCAGAGTAGTAAGAAGCCCTGGTGGGGTGGTGTGTGGTGCAAGGGGCTTTGCCCTGCACCAGGAGGAGGAGGAAGAAGAGGAGGAGGCAGAAGCAGTGTTCTTTATCACTTTTGTTTCCTGCTGTCCTGCAGTCAGATTTTTCTGCTTGTTTTTCACTGTGCCCTTCATGTGTTTTCCATCGCTCCAGAAATCACTGGCTTTGTTTAAAATAGACTTCGAGTGGCTGCCAAGACTTTATCCAGAGAGGGAGAAAAATGCACGGATGCCAAGTTCCTATAGAGTTATCAAAAGCTTTCACTCCCCATCAAGAATACACCAGAAGCCTGGTCTTCTCGAGAAGAGTTCTGAATAGTCAGTACAGGTCATCCTGCAAGAGCCACCAGAGCACTTCTGCCCAGGAGAGCCATCCTCAGCTCCCAGTGGTGTCTCGGGATATCTGCTTGCAAGTGCCCTCACAAGCCTCTCACATCCTGGGATGTTTGCCTTTCTTTGCAGAGAAAGGCATAGAAATATCACAAAATTAGAGGAAAATGGCTTAAGGATGTTTGACTCAAAAACGTTTAAAGGTACCCTGCTCATAAAATAATAGCTTTCACCAGAGCACAACTTTGTGCTTTAGGCTCGCAGCCCAGGAGGATTCATCCTGGGGGGCTTTGCTGGCTGTCTTTATGCTTTACCACCTTTTTCTAACCCATCCCTAAAGGGATTTCCTGCTCTGTCTCCAAAAGGAGCTGCTATTGTTAAGTAATTCCCAGCTCAGAGCTTAGCATCTCCTTCTCTCTGCAACAGTTCAAGTCAGCAAGATAAGTACATGTAAAATTGAAACAGGATCAGCTCCTTCATCACCAGGGCAAAAGATATTGAAGTAGAGACAAAAACAAATATTCTTTGCTTTTAGGTAGAGCAGTGTGATTTAACTCTGGCTTTTGGACTTGTTTCCTAATATTTCTTGATTAGAAAAGCTTACTGAAAATACTTGAGATGGCTGGTGGGGAGAGACTTTCCCGACGGAAGCAGCTCCTTCTGACAGAACGTAAACAATCCCAGGGCAGGCTTCATGAACAGCACTCCTCCCACCAGGAGCAAAAACACACCAGCTCTAAGCCAGCAGCTCTGATGTTTCGGTCACTACAAAAAGCTGTGGTGTGGTCTAAAAGATACCAGGAGCAAAGGGTTGTCCTTGCACACTTTGGTTTCCAAGGGGCAGCAAGGTCTCACTTTGACTAAGTCATGCAACAACCTCTTGTCACCTGCTCTTTTACCTCCCAAAACAGCATCAGGGAGGGAAAGCTGCCTTGGCTGAACGAAGCATGTAGCGAGTGCCAGACTTTCTGATGTTTTAAAGGAAGGGGAGACTTACAATTTTAGATGAAGTGAAAAATTATGATCTCCTGTTACTCCTATTCCTCATCTCCCTTCTCCCCTTAGAGGCTGTCCTCTGCTCTCTGCTTTGTCACAGATAGTCTTGGTTTGCTGCAGCTGCTTTTGTTATGTTCCTCCTCATACTCTTCCTAGGAAAATAACATCAACTCAACACTATTTTTTCCTGCATGTTGAAAGAGACTGATACAAGCAAAGTCTTGTACAAATCCTGGCTGTGATTAGTGAAAGCCATGTAGGTCTTCCGTGGAGCCTGAGGGAGCTGGATGCTGAGGTCCTTCCTCACTTCACCACCACCACTGTTTTCAGGGAAAAGGGAGTGCCCCTGACTATGCTACCCTTGTACATGTGTGTATCCCTACTGTGATTAAGTCTGCAATTATGGTAAGCACACAGAGAACTCAATGCACAAAATATGAACTTGTTTTGAAAGTCTGGGCAACAACATCTTGATGACTCACTTTATCTCTGTAAAGAATGACTGAAAAATACTTGTTTATCCATAGTATTGTGACAAATCACAATACTCTAGAAAGCATCCTGGAGGAAATTGCTGTTCCTGGTACTATTGTAAATTAAATATTTGCTCATTCACCTCATTCGTGGTGCTAGTGCTCCATAGGAAAGGTGAAGTACTTTCACTGCTTTTTTCCTAATTCTGTTTTTCTGCCACTTCCTGTGTAAGTGTGGAATGCTCATACAGCCCAAAGCAATCCTGAATCACAAAACATCTTTCTATCTAACCTGGTGCACTGAATCCCAGAAAGCTGAGTCTCCACTGCAGGAATTAGCCCTAGATATTGCTAGGACACACAGCTACTCCCCAGTTCATAGTGGGGAAGGGGGGAAGGAAGGGGGAGACTGAGTAACAGAAAACCCTGGTGCTGTGAAAAATGGAGTGAGGTGTAAGAGGGAAGAGATGGAGCACCCAAGTAACCAGCAAGAACAAAGCACAAATTCAGCAAGCAGAATTTTTTTGCACAGCAAGCAGAAATTTATAAAAGGCATCAGACCAGGATGCTTCTTGCTTAGTTCTTTTTGAACAGCTCTGAAAATGAAGTGAATTAATAGTTTCCAAATCTAACAGGTAAGTTTGCAGCAATCAGAAACATGAGAATAAAAAGGGTGGTGAAGCAATATTAAGAAAGAAGATTACATACTGGAAATTGGGCTCAGTGCAAAATCTTTTTTCTGTCCTTTTTTTTTTTTTTTTTTTTAGTTACTGTAACTATAAGCAAGAAATGTGTGCCAGAGGAAATGAGAATTTAAGAAAATATAGACAGTTTGGCAGGCCCACAAAATGAAAGCTTTAAGGAAAGAACATTTAGAGAACAGAAGGAAATATTAGTGGGAGAAATGATAGCAGCATAAAAACATCACCTTTTGAAAGATATCATTTTGCACCCAACTTTTTAACATCATTTAGCATGCATATTGAGCATGTTTTTTTTTTAACCTGCTAGGAGAAAAAAAGTGCATACAGAAAGGCAGGAAAAGAAGAAAGCACTTCCAGCAACTTAATAGTTAAGGTGTTGGAATAGTTACCAGACACTATTTCTGCAGGAATGATGAAGCTGAGATTTAGAAGACGTTGAAAGAATTGTGATTCGGAATGGCCAAATACACATTAGTGCCCCCACCTTGACACAAATAAACCACAGCTGCCTGGACAGCATAATTCCCTTTTGGCTTGAAACTGTATATGTTATTTAGAAGGCTCTTTGAGAATAGAAGTAGCCCAGTGAGAGATTCATAGAGAAGCCAGGGATCTAAAGCTGACCCAGCAAATAACTGCTTCTTGCTGTCTGTGCTAGAAAACTAAGTCAGCTGGATCCCTAGCAAAGGTAGCTGGAAATACAGGAAAATAAGCCCTGATCCTTTCCTCTAAGAAGATAACAAAGAGATAGCAGGTGCTTGGAAGCTGTGGTGAAAGGCCTCGTTTTGAATCCCTGTGAGCATGGAGCTTGTGCTGCCATGTTTGCCTTTGGTTGGATGTCAGCAAAGAATGGAATTTGGCTCCTCCTCGTTCTGCAGTGTGTAATTTTTATCTCTCCAATATGAGAAGTCACCAAACCTTCTGACCTGTTTACTCAGTGCTTCCAGAGGCCGTTCATTTCAAAACACTACCACACTACAGATACGTGTAGTCCCCAGTTCAACCCTTTGTAGTAGTTATTTATTACTCTGGTTTGGTCTGGGAATGCTGAAACCACAGTTTTTTCCGCCCCAGCTGCCCCACTCTCTGCCTTTGCCACCCAAAAGCCCCTAGTCCTTGTGCAAGAGTTGCTTCAGCAATCCATTCTGCCAGCAGGTCCTGGCTCCACAGCCCTCAGCCTGCACATCCATCTGCAAACAATGATCTGGCCAGACAGGAGCATCCATAGAAGGCATCACGTGCATCATGGCAGAGGTGTGGACATCAAATGTTCCACAGAGCCAAGGATGGAAAGGGCAGCCTGCCTGTGGTTGCTTTTCATGAAAGGTCATCAAATGTTCCTGTGGAGCATACTCAGGAAAAAAGGAGAAGAGCTTGGTGGTGTGGTGGGAATTTTGAATTGCTTTGTACTTGTTCACATGGTATACCAGCTTCCAATTATTGGTTGGGAAGTGAAAGACTTAACAGCCTTTCTGTTCCAGGAGAGTGGTGGAGTACAGCTTGTTTAGGCAGGGTCTGTCAGAACTTGCAGTCCCAAGTACCCATAGTGATATGAGACAGCCTTGGATAGAAAACCGGGCCAAGAAAACTAAATATTTGAGCAGCTAATCTGCGCTGCTTTATCAGTACCTGAACTAGGTAATTAAAGGTAGCTCTTACAGAGCTACAAAGTCTCTGGCCATGCCTTTATGTTGCAGTGTTGGCATCCTCTCAGGTGCCTGAGAATCTTTGCTTTCCAGCCTCCCTTTGGAATTACTTGATGTGCTAAATGCACCACGTATGGTGGTGCTTATTTAGTCAGACATAAATGTCCCTGTGGATATCGTGGAGACCATTCCTTGATGCAAATGCTTTGGGATATTATGCTCTAAGATGCTGCACTGTGCTGGGACAGGAAGGTCACTGCTTTCCAGAAGGAAGCAACCACAAATGCCCTGCACTCACCATTTATCCCTTTTGTTTGCCCTTCAGCCTGCCCAGCGCTTTGGTAGCCTCACAACTCACATGAGCAAGTCTTTGGATGTTTGCTCCTGCCAGGTCTGTTGGTTAAATATTTGGGAAAGGTGGCTATACCGTGCAGCTCACTGAAATGCAGGAAAGATCCCAAAGTATTTTACAAATGCTCTTTAACTCATTATTCATCCCATCTAATTTAAGGGTTTTGTCTGGAATACTTGAATTGAAACTTTGTCACTTCGGTTTAGTTTCTATCATCCAGAGCAAGTCTTCTAGTTCCTAGCAATTTATAACCCACTGATGGGGTGCTGAAAACCCAGCCTGAAATACCACCTACATTCTCTGTGAAGAGGATGAGGACCAGGAGGCACTCATCTTCATCCCACTGGGAATATCCTTACTGGCAGCAGGGAGGGTGGAGGGGGGAAAGTGGTGTCTCCTGGAGCACCCAGGATATGGGCAAACCCCTCTGGCCTTTACTGCTTCACATCACTGTCAGGTGGGATCTAGGACACAGTAGTGTACATTCCTTGCAATAGTGTACATTCCTTGCAATAGTGTACATTCCTGGCAGTTCTTACAGATGGAAACACCCTGGGATGTTGGCTTGCTTAGCCAACAAAACTGGGGGAGCAAGTTGATCCTTCACAGAAAGACAGGGAAACCCCTGACTGCAGAGGGAAGGCTCACAGGTGCTGCAGGTGGAAGGTACAGAGATGAGCCTGAATCAGGTAAACCCACTGGCCCATGCAGGAAGGTTAGAAAAATGAGTCAGGAAGTGAGGAACATGCTCATGTAAGTATGCAGAAGGGCTCTTTGATTCACAGGACAAACTACAAACTTCTGGAAAAGAGTTCTGGACCTCCTCCTTCTGCCTGAGCCCAGCTCAGAGCTTCTTCTCTAGTACAGTGGAGCCAAGGTGGGGAAATGCTGGTGACATTCACTGCTCTCACCAAGGTCTACATATTGTGCTGTCACTTGTTTCAAGGTGCTGGGGAAGGTCTGCACGCTATATGCTGTATGCAGTGTGTGCTCTGTGAACATTTAAACTACCCTGGGACACAAGCCTGGAGCTTTGGGGCAGGGTATCCTGGAGATACCATGGGTGTCTCAAGAGCTGGGCTGGTCCTTGAAGCTTAGGGCAACTGGATGTAAGAGATGTTCCATCTCTTCCCCTCTCTCTGCCTGGGAGAGGGGAAGAGATGGAAGGTGAAGGCAGGAACAGTGCTGTAGCCATTTAAATCACAAGATTCATAGATTAGTGGATTACAGACCAATACAGTCACCAGGCCCCCTTCTGGTCTTACTGCAGCAGCAGTGTACACCAAGCATACCTTGCTCAAGAGAAGTGAGCCCTCTGTGCTCCTTTATTTGGAGCTTGACGGATGCCTTGCAAATGCCGGTCCTGGTGGGCACACGAGGGATGCCCTGTGCTTTCCAACCCAACTGGTCTAACAAAATGCCCAGAGTCTGGCATTGTGTCACATCTGCAGTGAGCGTCTGTGTCTCAGGAGGGATAGAGGTGACTTTACTCCCTTTAGAGCCATGGTGGCAGTCCATTTGCACCATTCCACTGCTGGTCCAGTGCTGTGCTGGCCCACCTAAGCACTGCCTTCATTTTTCAGATACACAAAATGTAATTAAATGTATGTAATTAATCAGCAGACTTACTGCCACGTCACTGTGTCCAAGAGCGAGTAAATGAAGCTAGATGGTCCTGTGCAAGAACATTGACTTTCAACGTTAGAGAGATGTGATATGAAGAACATAAATCAAATTCTTGCTATTGGAAACAGAGAAGCAGTTTTCTCCAGGACAGACTGGAGACTATAAAAGATTTCTTGCATCTTCTGGAAAAAGAAATGTTGGCTGCTGTCAGAGAGATGATGCAGAATAAACAGACTGTGAATAGGTATGGCTGCTCAGGTCCATGAGTGAATGGGCCACAGTGCCAGTGAATGGCTCCCACCCACTGCACTGCCAAACGTGCTTCCTGAAGAGAGAACCAAATGCCACTGCCTGTGTCACCAAACTCAGAGGTAATAAAGATCAGCTGGCCAAGTGAAAAGCTACTCTTGCTTTTTCCCTCCCCTATCTGCACCAAACAGCCTGGGCTACTTGCACAGGAGGGCAAGAGGCCCCCTGTTTCTCATCATAGCTGCTGGGGTCCCCTTGCCCCCAGGTTGCTTTCTGCCCCCATGGCAGGGCTGCCTTCACCAGCCCCTTGGGGAGGGGAAAGCTCAGCTGTGTGTAATCTCTGATGTGATATGGGTCCAGGCTCAGTTAGCAGGTACAAGCAGTGAAGGTGAATATTAAGAGCTGCTTAGAGGATTGATTTTTCACTAAGATGAATCTAGTGTAATTAAGCCTAACAGAGATGTTTGTGCTAATGCTGCATTATTAATTGCCTGAATTCAATCCTTCTTTTTTTAAAAGTTTTTAAGCATGTGAAGTTTTTTTACCTTTTTTTTTTCTTTCAGTCTTGTATTACTTCTCCTTCTCCCTCTAGAATATATATTGGTGTGCCTTTTCTTCTTTCAATGTCTGTTTTCTCTCAAGACCAATTTTTTTCTGTTGTGTTTAATTGTTTTTCTCCTGATTTATTATTCCAAGCCCATGCTAGGCAGTCTGTTTATTTATAATTTGGATTATTTTAAAATGGATACAGAGCTCTAGGTCAGTGTTTAAAAATTAACTAATAAAATACACAAATGAGGCCCAATGGTCAACATAAGATTACACATCCTCCAGGATTCACATGCTACTCCAAATAAACCGCTGGGGAATACCAGCGCCAGGCCCTAAAAGCATGGAAAATTCACTAGTCTGGACTGAAGTGGGCTGGTGTAGAACACATATATGGGAACCCTTTCATGGAAAATGCCAGGCCACTCTTCTTACTGTTGAAGTAGCAGGTATTAGAATGAGCCCTTTGGAGGAGTGACAGCGATGGTGTGCTATGGCAGAGAAATGCTGAGCTCTGCCCAGCCCTGGTACCCACATCCCAAGAGCTGATCCTCTCACTTCTAGGCATTTTGGGAGAATCCAGTTCAAAGGAAAATAGCATGACCCTCACAATACATATCAGAAGGCCAGAACATCCTGAACTTCCACTGCACCTTCTTCCTTCCACCGTGGACGCTGCTGATTCCCAGTGGAAAGGAAAACCCAGGGAAGGCCATGTGTGTTGCTCTGCACAGACACAAACCCACCCGTCACCTCCCCCCTGCTTTGGCACTACCCCAAGCGTGGTACCCTGATGGCTGCATCCCTCTCTTCACACTCCATTGCAAAACTTCCCCAGTAAACAAACAAACAAACAAACAAACACACGGTGTCAGCCACTGTGTGCATTTGGAGAGGCAGCGTTGCCTGTGGAGGACAGGCAGCAGCCCTTGATGGAGTGTGCAGCACAAACAGCCCCGCGGGCAGCAGGCTGGAGGGGCGGCCATGCCGCGGCCTGGCTCAGCCGCGAGTGGCATGGCAGGGGGAGGGCTCAAACCAGAACACCCCCAAAGGGAAACGGTGCCATGGTCAGCTGGCCACAGAAAACACCATCACCCCCCAGCAAACACGATTTCCCATGGGAGGTGCCATCAGTGCTCTGAGGTCCCTCGTTCCTGCATAAAGTGTGCAGCAGGCTGAGGGGTGACCTGAGGCCACAGGGAGGGAGCAGTGCCCTTGTTGATGCCCAGAGAGGCCTCGCTGGCAAGGCCAAAGGGAGAAGCACGTGCACTGTGGGCTTTCCCATGCTGACCTGACAACTGGGCACGCTTAGTTGGTTTGTGCAAAGGTAGGAAGCATTGGCATGGGGTAGCCTGGGGTAGCCTGTGCAGTGTGTCCTGCTCATCCATCTGCAGAGGTGGAGGCATGTCCCCCAAAGACAAGAAAACTGGAGATGCAGGAACTAAATCCACCTGCTCTGTCAGTCACAGCCTGGGCTGCTGCTCAAGACACAGGTCTTTCACAGTGGTGCAAAGCGGGAGCAGAACCTTCCCCAGGGACAGCTGTACCGGGTGCCCAGACAGGGGCAGGGCCGGTGCGTGGAGATGCTGATGCTGGACACCAAAACCAGCACCGCTCCCGCAGCGAGCACAGGGTGAGTTAGCTGTTGCCCCAATGAAAACAAGATCAGGCTTTTTAGTGCGGTGTTAACAGCTATGTTAAAATCCTCACACTTTCCAACAAAAGAAAGGCCCTCAGAGAAACCGAAACAAACACTCACACAAGCAACACTGGAAGTTGGCTTGAGTTACAAACACAGGAAATTAAATACAAAACCATGTTACAATAGCATTGAGGATCTGACTTAAAACAAGCCAGACTAAGAGCATGCACTGTTCAGATGGCTGTACTTTTCCCTACCCCCCCTCCCAGGGGGAATGTCTCTATAAATACACACATGCATGTAAGTGGTTGTATGTTTGCATATACACATACATGCATGCACAATTCCTACCGCACTGAATAAACCAGGGAATTAAAGGAATACAGTAGCCTTTCCCTGGACTGAGTTGGCCCAGTATACATGAAGGTGTTTTAGCCAGGACTGCAAATATCGTATATAATAGGGAGAAAGTTAGTTTGGCTTTTTTTCTTCATTCCCAAATAGAGATTCTTGCAAAGATTCAGTTCACAGCACAATTTCACAACAAATGAAGGTGCAACTGAGAACAGCGTGAAGGTGAGAGCAAGGACAAGAAGACAGAAGTTCCTTAAACAGGTTTTATTGCTGAAGAAAACATCATATTTAATCATCAGTTTCAATTGCATTAGCAGAAGACACGCTTATTCCAAGAGAAATTCATACCAAGGGTTATGCCAGTACAGCAGGGTAACCAGGAAAAAACACTCTCCTGACTGACAAAGCTTTAATGGGCTTTACAACCTGTCCTCTGGTGTGCCCCTTGGTATCCCAGCCAGCATGCTGCCATCAGGTGCCATTACATGTCCTCAGCAGAAGGCTCTTCTCACCTCCAGTTGCAGCCTCACGCTGCTGGAGGCCGGTGGGAGGGGGAGGGTGGCCTCAGGTTAACATGTCTTGACTTGTCCCTCTCTGTAGGCAAAGCCCTTTCCCTTTGCTGCAAATCCCTATCTCGTGGCCTCAGTCCTAGGGTACATGCTTGTTTTTCTGCTTTTATCTTCAAAACACTCGCAAATGTATTTCAAATGAGAACTCTATTATGTTTTCCTTTCCTTTATTACACTTTGCTACAGTTTGTCAATACTGGCTACCGGTGTTATTTGAGGCCACACTTGAAAAAAAAAAAAAGGTCCTTCCCGAGCTCTGCACATTTATCTGAAGTTCTGCATAAGGTCACATGTCTCCTCCAGCAGAAGGTCTTGCAAAGTTAAACAAAGTCCCCTCGCTTGCTCTGTCTGAGTAAATACAGACCATATTGGAGTAAATAAACAGCCAGGCAGTGTCCCAGACAATGGGCCTTGGCGATGAATTAATAAACTCTGCCTCTCGCATTAGCAGAGTGTGACTGGAACTGGCAGGAGGCCCTGGCGGGACTCCAGAAACGATTATTACTAGACAGAGCCAAAGGAGACTTGGCACGGCGCGGAGCCCACAGCTGGAGATTAGGTAACAGAGTCCGCCCGCTCGCCGAGCTGCCAGGGCGTTGGTTACCCTGCCTGAGGAGAGGGTCAGGGCTCTGTTTTTGTAGCTCGCGTTCATCTCGGGTGCCTATCTCTGAAACTCACGCTGTTCCGATCGGTAATCCATAGGTTTATTCTGCAGGATCAAACTGCCATCCCACACCCTGGCAGTTGACCAAAATGCCTGTCTGGTGAAACTACAGAGGATGAGCCTGCACCATCCCTGTCCTGTGCAGCACCCAGAGAGTCTGGTACCTGTGGGGAAACAGAGCTTGGTGGTACCACACAGGCAGCGCAGCAGGGCAGCGCTGTTCTGGGTGAGGATGCAAGAATTGCTTCTGTGAAGAGAAGCTGTATCTGGGCTTGTCTTCTGAGCTGGGAGTTGAATCCAGAGGCAGGAGGTCTGCTGAGGATGTAAGTCCTCCTTATGGCTCTGGGGGTTGGCTGAAACCCATGGGAAGCCACTGCTCTTTCTGAGCTAGACAGAATTTTCACTCAGACACACTGATGAAGGAGATGTGAATAGGAAGGGACCATGGGCAGATGATAAGCTATACCCTCTGTTCCCACCTTCAAAAAAAGGTGTCTGTGTTGCCTCATGAACTGTGATGTTGCAGCCCCGAGCTCTCTCCCAGACCAAAAGAACCACTGCCTTGGAGCTTGGAAGCCCAGCAGCCACACTGGATGAGCACTGCAGCAACCTCAGGTAGCAGGTTTATCATCTGGGCTACGTCCAGCATGGATGCCCTGCTGACACAGGTCTTCTGCTTCCAAGAGCTGAGCTACTTCTGCACCCAGTGTTATCCTGGTTTATTTAGACCTGCTTTTTGGATCTCTGACATGGGGCTATTCATGCACAGACATGCCTGTGTTTGCAGCTGACATCCCTGCAATCAGCTGTAGACCTGTTAGCAAAATATCAGGTAGGCTTGGCACTTGTGTGCTAGAGTATTGGTAAGGGGAAGTGATGCCTGCTCCTTCTGTGAAGCGTTTTGAGAAAACTCAAGCTTTTTCAGTGTCTGCTGATGAAGAGAGGCTGTAAGCAAAACCACTCTCTTCTCATTCATTTATCCATGGTGAGGAGATGGTGGTCTGAACTCCATCCCTGAGGGCCTCCACACTATTCTGATGACCCTAATTTCAGGAGCATCTCTTTCTGGTGCCCATGTCTTTTACATCTCAATGACTGCAGCTCTGAAAATGAAAAAGTAGAAATCAGCTTTCTGAGAGCCATTAGCATGAATAGAACTACCTGGATTACCTCAGAAATACACTTTGCCAAATATAAGGTGGTAAGAAAAGTTACCAAAATGAAGAGAACGAAGTGTTTTATTTAACATATATGCTATAGTAAATGGCATTTTCTTATCTCATTTACTGCTGAATCTCCAACCTGTCCTGGACTGAATGCCCCCAGAGAAGAACAATAATAGTTTCCAGCTCTGAATACTGCCTTTTGTCATCAGGTTTGAAAGCCCTTCACAAAGGAGAGGAATCTCATTTTCTGTGTTTTTCCACAGGGAGAAGAGGGGTCAGGCAGGCAGAGCCGGAGCAGCGCTGCACTCAATGCCAGCCCGCTGCTGTGCCTCCTTCCCAGGACACGGCCGTGCCCTCGCCCGCCGCCCCGCTCCCGAGGCTGGAATGCCGAAATGCCGCTTGGGCTTGTCCGACACACGCTCCTTATCTGTGCGGGAGGCTGCAAATGCTCCTCCTGTGAGGGACTAGCTGGGAGCTGAATCAAACGGAGGAGTTTCCAGTGAGGGCTGACCAGGGCTAATGTAAAACTGACTCCACAGCCCTTTGCTCGCTCTCCAAGCTCCTCCTTCCTCAGCAAGCAAGTGGGTTTTTTCTTTCATAACAAAACTTGAAGCGAAGGATTGCTTTCCATTACCCAAAGTACGGATCTTGTCCTTCTCCTTAAATCACCTTCAGCTTGATGAGCGTGGGCACTCCTTGCTGGTGCCTCTAAACATCGCCTGGAGAGAAAACCTCTGTGGAAAGTGAAATTCAGAAGAGCTAATAAAACATTTTCTGAAGAGTTTGAATCTCTCATTCCAAAGAAAACAAAAAGGTCGGCTGACCTTTCAACCTGACCCTTTTCTCTTTTTTTCTAAGGCATTAAGAAAAACATTCTGCAAACAATGAGTCCTCGTGGTAATTGTCCCTCCCCTGTGCCCCAGTTCTTGCCAAAAGCAACATTTCAATGGCTATGGGGGGTGGAGGTTGAAAGCAAATGAGTGAGCAAGCAAATGCTGGCTTTCACACATCAGTGGCTGGCTACGCCCTGACCACATCCAAGGAGGTTCAAGGTGAGGGAGTCAAGCTCTCAGGCTGCTCCTCACCGAGTTTTACAGTTGCAGTGTCTGAAATATTGCGGTTCAAGTATGGAAATCTGTGTCGGAAGCATTCAGAAAGCCCAGTCAAAGGGTAAGAAAAAGGGTCATACAGCCTTAAAGTGAAGGATAATTTAGATCAACATCTCTTCCATCTGCTGTTGAATTCCACCTTTGTGTCACATGCCACATCTACTCATTCCTCAGCCTGTCCTTCTAGTGTTAGGGAGAGGCCTGTGTGAAAACAATTTCATGTTAGGAAAAAAAAAAAAAGTGTGGTTTTTATATGAGAAAAGCCTTCTTGTACCATTTATCTCCATTGTTTTCTAGCACTAGGACCTGCAGTGGATCCTGCTGTGACATGTTTCCAGCTGCAAAAGGAATCAAAAGATTTAGGGTTGAGTTCCCTCCTGATTCTGGAACATGTTCCAGTGTGCAATCTTTTGTAATATCTCTCTTCAATAAAAGCACTAATGCTCTCCAAGAGGCCTCCCCCTTTCACTTTCCTCATAAGAGGTGATGACAAGCTCCCAGCCCAATTGTCTGCACACATCCTTAACTGCATGAGCCAGAGATTTAGCTACCTTTCCTGGTTCTGACACTAACCTCTACACTGGTCCAGGGCAAACCATTTAATCTTTACCCCACCCAGGCAAAATGTCCATGAAATCCCTTCTTGCTAGTACTGGAGCAGAAACATTAGCACTGCTGGGAGATGGTTGTAAACAGGGGGACTTTCAGCTGCCTTTGCAACTTGGCTGCCAGGAAAGGAGACCTGCCTATGCCAGGGCTCATCTTGCTAATTCTGAGGCAGCTGAATCCATTCTGTAAAAGCACACTGGTAGTGTCAAGGTCCTGCCTTTGAACGTGTTTCTCCAGCTGTAAATGTGGATAGAAACACTGAGCGAGCTCAGTAAAGGTCTGCTGAGATTTAAGCTATGTTGGCATTCTCCTCCTCAGTGTTAGCAGAACTGGCAAACACTAGGAGAGAGCAGGAGGGTTTCTACTTTTCTTTGAATAGTACTGTAAATCTCCACAGCCCTGAGAACAGACCTTGTAATTCCCAACAAGCACACAAGTGGGTTTAGGTGCTGGTGTGGGAGGAAAGAAGAGGTCTGGGGGGTGGTGGTAAGGTGGGGGTTGGGAGGGTGTGTGTGTGATGACATGGTAAGTGAACAGTGCATCCAGAATCTCTTTGTTACCCTCCAGATTTACTTCTCCTCTTCAGTAGGGGTTTGTACAGCAAAGAACAATTTTGTGGCTCTTCTTCAAGACCATTAACTCAATATAAAAATATCAGCACTGTTTTTATTATCTGAAAAAAAGAGCTCAAAGCTGAGTTTTTGTGAGCAATGCTTGGTTCATTATACAATGACTCAGACTAGATTTTGTGGTGGAAGATTCAGCTTTTCCTTAGTGGTAGGATCAAGATGTTCTGTTTCCATGATAATCTACCTTTCATCTCTCTCACGTTGCAAAATTCATTTCTACCTTGATCCCACACAAACATCTTAGTTTCTTGCCTTTGTTATTGTAAATTATTTACTTTAGAAATGCTGAATCATGACACTGAGGTTAGAGAAAATTGCACTTGTATTTAAAGTAAGGATTGTTCCCACATCTTCTGAAGATCCCTGGACTATTATTTTTGTGTGTCCTTACATTTTATGGTTCAAAAAAGTTCAAGCAGCGCTCTGGCTTGCCCCCCCTCAGAGAGGTCCAAACCTGAACCTTTTACCCTGGAGATATTTAATTCTAGGAAATGATGCCTCCCCAACACTACGTGGGGGGAACTGTGCGTGTGCATCAGCAGGGGAGCTGCATGCCCAGTGACAGTACTGACTTCCTTCAGCCCTCCTCGAAGCCTGGGTGGCAGAGCACTGGTGGGTCCTGGGGGCAGTTGTGTGGCCTTCCATTTCTGTGAATGGTGTGGCACCTGAACAAAGGCAGCCTGCAATTCAGAGAAGTGCTCCAGAGTTTGTGTGAACACCTGAAGCTTATGTTAACACCTTGGGCCTGCAAAGACTGGGCTAGAATTCTCCTGGAGAGAAAAGATTATCATAGTTCCTGGTTTTTATTTGAATAGAATCACAGGGAAAAGAAGCCAGAGCCCCAGCCCCAAGCATGCACTGCAGCCCATCAAGCAGCCTGAAAATACATCCCAGTGTGATGCCATGGCTTGGTTATTACCCAGCTGCAACCTGGCCCACAAATGCCAGGGCCACCTCTCGCCGCTCCATAGGCTGTGTTCCACTGGCTGAATCACAGCTGCTGTGAGCAGACATGCACTGCTTGCCCATCCTCTAGTGGCACACAGCTACCAAGGCTCCCTCCACAGCGGTCACAACTTGCACTGAGAACTTGTTTGTGTGTCAGAGGGCTGCAGTGGATGTGATGCTGAGCAGCTGCTGTGTGGTGTGTGCTGCCTGCCCTACTGCAGTGAGTGGCTACCAGCAGCTAAGAACCAGTCTGACCCAGTATCCCTTTTTTCCCATTTTTAATAGGTTTTCATGAATGCAAGGAGAAGATGCAGGAGAGTGGATAGAAGACAGTGTGCATAATTTTCAATTTTCTTTTCAATTCTTTTTAAACCATAATTCACACATTCCTGTGTTATATACTCTTACAGGTGTCTGTTTTACCACCCTGTGCATTTTGTATAGGGTTACTACAACACCAGCACCAATTTGAGAGTGAACTCTGATGGGATACAACCGGTGGGGTGGGGCCAGTGGCCTGGGGCTATGAGCCATGCAGGGCTCCTGCCCTCTCTTCTCTGAGCCTGTTGGTCACCCAGCGCCTCTACCAGCGGCCGCCACCTCCGCTCCACTGAGCACCGGCCGGCATGCAGAGAGCCAGACAGGGGCCACCTCGTTAGTCATTTAATGAGTAAACAAACCATTTCTCCAGCCTTCTCCAGGATCATTCAGCCTGAGCCAGAAAGCCAGCCCGGCAGAAAAGGGTCTCTTGTTCTGGCCCCCCTCTGCAGCAGCTGACGAGGGGCTTCTCCCTCCTTGCTGCCACACAAGCAAGCCCACTGTGTACATAGCACATGGGACCACCCGTGCCAATGACTTTTTCCAGAGGCCAGCTCAATCTGCATCAGTTAATCCATGTTTTCTGTGCATTAGACCTCAAGTTCTTTTATATTCCCACTGATAATTGAATTCTCCGTTTTAATGGCTCTCATCTTCTGTAGATGTCAGCAGTGCTCTGTAACTGTGGATTATTTAAGCCTCAGCACATCTTTAAGGCAGGTTTAATACCCTCCATTTACAGAAGGGCTGGGTGAGGCCAGGCAGCAGTCAGAGGGTACGTGCCAAACTGCACCATGACCAGGGATAAGGCCCCATTTTCCTCTGTTTCTGAAATGGGATGTTGTCTGTTTAATCTAGGCAACTCTCTCAAAAGATGGGGTTTCCCATCAGGATGATGTGATGGTTTCTGTGCATGTGAGAGCCCAAGCCGAAGTCCAAAGCTGAAGTGCTTTTGGCTTTTCCAATGTCAAAGTAACTATTTTACCTGTTAGTTGCCCTGCATTTTACAACCCTTCACATCCTGCGTGACCTCACAACTTCATGGATGGACTCTCAGGAAGTGCAAGCCTGCTTACAGGTACAGGTATAGGGCAACCACTATTTCAGCTCAGGCTGGGAGGAGAGGTGTTGGAGTGCAGAGCTGTGGGGAGCTGTAGGACAGCAGGAACATCACCCATGTCTCCCAGGCTTTATCAGGATGCCATGAAAGAACTTGATGCTTGCTCCTGCATCATAGGTGAGGCTTTGCCACCCTGTGCAGGAGTCACATGGGTGCTATCCCTGCCAGCTCAGAGGCATGCTGCAGGCAGGCAGACATCCCTTGCCCTGCCACCCGCTCTCCGGAGGGGTGGAGAGGGGAGAACCCTGTGCTGGAGGATTGAAAACAATGCAGGATGGTGGCGGGAGGAGAGCATAGGACTCTTGAAGCAGGAACATTTGGGTCGTGTGTTAGCACTAGAAACCTGCCAGAAATGGGACAAATGCAGGAGTGCAATTAGTGACCTGTATTCCTGGCTGTTTCCAGGGAGCGTTCATTCCCCCTTCCCAGCTGTGCTGGGGTGGAGGTGAATTTGCAGTGCAGCGGGAGCACTAACAAGTTAATGTTTAACATTATTATTACCTCATCTTCCAGAGGCTCCTTCTAAACATAACAATTGACGACAGGCTCCTGATAGTTCGGAGAAGACCGACCTCAGCCCTAAGACTATGATGAATATGATTTCCCTTCCCCCTCTGTTTTGATTTTCTGCTCTGTTACTCCAGAGCATTGGCTGGCCATGACCCCTGGCTGCTTTTTCTGTAATTACCAGCTCCTGCCAGATTTACTGTGGAAGTTAATGTCTGTTCCAGCCAAGTCAGCCCAACTGTTATATTGTACGAGACAGTAACCCCTTCAGTACAGGCAGAGCTCTGGTGAAGCAAAACAAAGAGTCAGGAACGGGGCTTCTTGAGGCCCTGGGGAAAGTTTCGTGCGCTTGATGAGGGTGCTGCATTAACAGGAGCACTTTCATTGTGCAATCTTCCTCGAGGTCTTTCAAATCCTTCGGAGCATGAGGGGTGCTCGGTGTGGAAACAACAAGAAAGCAACTTGTACAAGAGTTTATACTCTGACAAACTCCCAGGATTTGCTCTCAGTCCGCTATGCGCCTCTGGGCAATTTCTTCAGAGCCTGTGCATGGTCTGGTGGGACTTGCTTTAATAAATTAACATTCTGGACATTTACCCTTAAAACTGGAAGGATTTCTTTCAGATGTTGTTTTTGCAAGCAATTTTTTGCATGCTCAAACAATGCATGCTAAAAAGGGCAAGATTCAGGCTCAGATGGCTGTCCAGCAGATGCACAGGTCTCAGCTTCAGTCCAGCCATCAGAAACACCCGGTTCTGCACCAACATGTTCTGCCTGGCTGATCAGAGCAGCTCCTGGGCTGCACTCACTGCAAGAGTGTGCAAGTGCAAGAGCATTTTATATGTCTGTGGAAGGTGAAATATAATTGAAACATAGTCAGGGGCTAAATGTGGCTAAAATACAGTCCAGATTCTGATAGAAATTATATTCAGCTATGTCTGGAATAATTCCACCTAAGCCATTGGAGATGTGGGGTGCAAACCCTGTGCCATGAGGTCGTGGGGAAATTAGATGAATAGCCTTGGTACGGTGTGCACCACAGGAACGAGGAGTGGCCACCACAGCAGTGAGCAAGGTCAGAAACTCCTGCCCCAGACACATTTGGGAGATAATAATGGGGAATCTAAGAGATCACGCAAATACCAGTCTGTAAACATGACCCGTTACTGTGCAGGGGAAGACACTAAGAATAGACCAAGTAGGCTTGAGTAACGCATTTGCAACAAATTCTGCTCTAGGGCTCCCATATTTCTGTTTAAGATTTTGCAGACAGATGCACAGCATGTGTGTGTCCTGTTATTCTTTGCATTTTAGACTGATAATTAGCTATTTGGGGCAATATGCACACATTAGGTCTGTGCATTGGACTTACTGGGGTGACTCCTGGACACCTGTCTGCAACTCTGAGATGTGCTGCAGCACAGAAAGGGGCTTTTGACCTCCTGGGCCAACCAAATACTCAGAAAACCATGAGAAATCTATAATGCTTAAAAAAGGGAAAAATATCCAAAAATATCCAACTGGAGATACTTATCCATAGAAAAAGAGGGCACATCTGAAATGTATGGGCATCCCTAGTCTTCACCACAATTTGAATCTGTGGTTCATGGCAGATAGCCCATTCTTGAGGGAAAACCAGCACTCTCTTCTTCACCAAAACCATCAGAGCCAGCTTTCGGGTTTGTGGGGCTGCGAGTGGGACTGGGCACCAGAGCTGCTTGGAAGGAGAAGGCTCTCTGCTTATTCCCACTGTGGAAGCTGGGACTGGAGCCATGCCAGGACAGTGGGGCTGGAAGTAGCAGTTTGATGTGTGGGGACTCACAGAACCCAGCTTTTGGGTAAAAGACCACCAGTGATTACAGACACAGTGGTATATATATATATATACATATATATATATATATATGTATACACAGAGGTATAAAGAGCTACTGGCTATCTGAATTCAGATTTGACAGGAGCTCACCTGCACCGCTGTCCTAATGGGTGAGTCAGTGTGGGTCCTGGGCTCTCCTGGGCTGGCTGCCTTTCTGCATTGATGGAGAACAGGAAGGGAAGGTCTACACCCTGGTGATGTTGGCCGTGGATTGCAAAACACAAACAAGAGTAAATGAAGAGAATCCCTGTCAGAAACGTGGGGAGATGAAAGTCATCTGCAGCACCCTGGGCACCAATTCTCAACCAGAACCAGGAGGAGGCTCACCCACCAACCCCTCTAAACTCCAGGCTGAGTGAGGACAGTGAAGGGGACCCTGCACGGGCCTCTCAGTGATGAAGCAGACCTTCTCAAATCTTTTCTAGCCTGTGAAACAACCCAGTGGCCTGTCACGCGACGAGGGGACGTGTCTGGCAGGCTGGCCCTGCGAGATGCAGGGTCTGTGGCAGGAGGCCACGGCGTCCTGGCTGCCCGCCAGCCCGTGAGGCTCTCCTCCTCCAGCAACCTGCCAATCTGCCGCCCCTGGACGTGCTGTCGGGGAGCGGGGAGCAGCCCGGCCCCGCGCTGTGCTCAGGCGTGAGGTATTTATTATCCCAGCAGCGAGAAGGTGGGAGTTGGATCTGTGAGGAAGGCAGGGATTGGCTCTGCCCTTGGCACAGGGGATGCCTGAACTGGGGACAGGAGGGTGCTGCAGGAGCCATGGACAGCACTGTGGATGGAGTATCTGTCTTCTCAAGGTACTCCAATGTGCACAGGTGACTGTTGTGAGGTGGCTAAAATAATCCCTGTCAGTCCAGAGTACAGACAGCATTGCCCTGTCCCTTCGCTGCTTAGGATGACATCTCAGCTTAGTTCCCAGGAGATCGCCCCACAGCTCCTGCCCTTGTCCCCCAGGCTGGCAAGATCTGTAGCACTGCCTGCAACATGCTGCGTGCTGTGTGCTGGTCACACTCAGGCACATTTGCCTGCCCTCTGGATGCCACCACAGGTTTTTGGGAGCACCCCAGGCTGCCATGTGGGAGGCTGTGCAGGCATGAAGAGAGGCCATCAGTGTCCCTGGGTGAATTGTGCATGGGGTCGTGCTCCCTCTCGCTGCTCTGTCGATGCAGAAGCCCTGCATAGATGCGTGTTGCACCAGCCGACTTGTGAAGCACCCCACAGGGTGACAGGGACCACCAGGGCAGGGCTGGCCACTTCTCTGGTGCAGCTGGCTGGGTACCTGTCCCTGGATGTGGCTTGTACCCACACTGCTGAGAGGAAGGAAGATCTTGTTCCTGCATCAGGGCAGTGATGCTGTGCTGGACTTTGCAGGCAGGGTGCTGTCCACCTTGTGAGGGAACAGGGCTATTGCTTCTATCCTTTGTCCCTTCTCCCTTTGGTATGAGGTACACTGCTGGACATGTGGGAATCTTTCAGGTAATTCCATGTGAGGAATAGCACAGGATAGATAAACGTGTTACAGGCCATTTGCAACATCTTCACTTCACCAGTACAGAGTTTAAGGTGCAGCCTGGCAGCCTCTTGGGTACTCAATTTCAAACCTTCAGCTTCACGATACTGAGAGAGATGGGTTGGCAAAAAATGAGTTAGACTCTCTTGGTCTTATATCACTCTCTGTCTGATTTTGAAAATATATTTTTAACCAATATTGAAATGTGAAATATATTGTCTGCATCTTCTTAAGTGTCTTCAGGTGCAAGTAAACATGATGGGAAGCCCTTGAACAAGGCCAGGAGTGGGAGGTAGTTCTGTCAGCTCCATTTATGATGTTGAGTGGGATTTTCTTAATTTGTTGAGTTTGACTGCAGTTTTCTTGCCATTTTGGGATGGGTACATGTTTTGTTTGAGTAACTATTTTAATAGTTACAGCCTAGGATAAGAGCTTTCTGTGTCTTTGAATGAATGGTATAGATGGGCAATTTGTCAGTCGGAAACACTGAAGAATTACACCTACACTGCTGTGCTGATATATACAGATACCTATATGCAGATTGTTTATTGTTTATTATTGGCAATTACACATACTGGAAAGCCTGCAGAGTGAAACCTTCCCTGTCATAAACACACTCAGCTATCTGATCATCAAACTGTGGGGTTTTTCTTGTTGGGTTGGAGGCTGACACCAAACCCAGCAACAGAACAAAAGCTTGGTCAGAAGAAAGAGGGTTTGCAGTGTATGAAGTGAGTTTTGATTCATTCCCAAGCTCAGATGTTGCTTTGGGAAATATATTCTCTTCAGGCCTCTCGCTGTGACTCTATAAACAGAGGCAGCAACGGGCATTTGGAGGCACTAAAAGTGATTTAAATGATCCAGCCTGGGACTTTTGCCAAGCAGCACCTCCTTCTGTTTGCTGCGGGGCCTTTTCCTGCCCCCCTTTACTGCTGGGTTGGTTGTTGGTTTGTTTTTGTTTGGTTTTTTTTTTTTTCTCCTTCTTCCATGCAAAATTTTTTGAGACTATCCTTTGAGACAATCTCTTTCTCCTAAAAGAAGAAGAAGAAGAAGAAGAAAAAAAAGCTTGCTTCTCCAGATGGACAGCTGCTCCCTGCTCCTTTTGATGTTGCTTTTATCTGCCAGGCCAGTGCTCTCTCACCCTCTCCCCTCCCCCGGAGGCAGTTTCCATGGGGGTCTCAGGGGAGCTTTGTCTCTCACATGTGTTTAAAGAGAAATGTGGAGCTGACACAAAGGCTCCACAGCTCGACCTTTCGCCCTCTGGAGTTATGAGGGCCATAAAGCTCGAGTCCCTGGTAACAGCGCCGATGACCAGGGCAGTTCTGGACACAGACAGAGCTTTTTTGGCAGAAAATTGTTTAACTAAAAATAGTTCTAGGAAGGAAAATAAAAGGTTGTGCAAACTAAGCAATGTCTTTTATTGCCTTATTTGGTGTTACTGGTAATAACATGAATTTCTTTGGTATGGCCAGAGGCAGATGGCTTCCCTGCATTTAGCACCAATTTTGAAATGCATGGGGCTCAGATAAAAAGTGACACTTGCTGAGGTGCTGGGGACCGAGCCTGTGCTCCCTGGCCTGCAGATGCAAGAGGTGAATGAAGGTTGCTCTGCTGCAGCACCTGACACCCAGCAGAGCTCAGTGGAGGCCCTGGCTGAGGCAAAACCTCCAGGCATTGAGTCTTTCTCTACCAGGCAATGGCAGACCTGCTGGAGAGGAGGAACCTCAGAGTCCAGCAAAGGGCCCAGGAGCTGCCAAGCCAACCAAGCAGCAACTTTTAGCCTCAGGTGTCACAAAAGTATTCAAGTGCCTTCGCTCCAGAGCAGATGAAGGGACTGCTTTTCCTGTACTGATCACACCTGTGAGTGTCTCCTGGATTAGGTGTGCACCCTGGGAGCCTCCCACCATGATTTGAGTCATTAGTAGTGCCATCTTTCTCTTGTTTTTAATTCCTATCTGGCCTGGCTAGAAGCACATGTTGGATCCAGGTGCTCCAGAGTTGACACGAAAGGTTCACTAGTATTTGCTTTCCTGCTGAAGCTCTTGCCTTTGCCTAAAATGGGCCAGATATGGAATGAATGGGAGAGAAAGTCCCTGTGCATGAGTTATAACAAGTGAAGAAGCTTGGAAGCTCACAGGTGAATGACTTGCTCAGGACAGCTGGAGCCTAACGACAAAGCTGCTCTCCTCAGAGTTGCTGAACACCAGAAGAGAAACTCAGAGGTGGATCCTTCAATTCCTTAAGAGAAGCTCTAATGCTTGAATGTGAAAAAGGGTTTGTGACAATGAAGACCTTTTGCCCCAGTTTTATCTCCTCAAACTTGCTGCAGTGTGGCCTTTTAGGCAGGGGTTTGACAGCGTGCATGAAGACAGAGAAGGAGTTTCAAAATGTTTATGGAATCTAAATATTGTGAGAAAATGCCTCATTCTCTTTTGGTAGCAGGTTGTTTGGGAGCAGTGGCCACCTGTTACATATGCATGTGTGGGTGTATCAGCTTGATGGACTTCTTATCAAGGCTTAGGGCTATGGCAGTAATAAGACATTTCCCAGGAATCTTTCCTATAACTTTTGTTCTTCTAAACCAGATAAAGTGGGCGTCACTTGCCGTGCAACAGAGGGATAGGCTTTTCCTACTCACAAAAAAACTCAGGAGGCTTTTATTTTAGGTTAAATAAAACAAAGCCAAGAAGCAGGGGGGGAGGGGGAAAACCAAGTCTCCAAAAGAAGGAAAAGCTTCAGTGATTTATGCTGAGACATTTTGTGTTTTTAACCTAAATACAGCTACTGTTAGAGCAGACTGGGAGATTTTTTCCACCAAAAGGTACACACAAAAAACAAAGACAGCATCTCTTCCACTTGCATGATCTCTCACCCCGGTAGTTTTTTTGCTTGAAATGAGTATCTTTGTGTGTCAACATAAGTAAAACTCCCTGTGCAACCATGCACCAACACCACATGCAGTAATTCTTCATCTAGCTACGTTTGTCTCCCTGTCTTGCATGATAAGGTGCACATAGGCACTATCATATTTCTTCCTATAAATCTCCTTTTCTTTTCAGAAAGTTGTAAACCTAAAGATAACAGCACACACTCTCTTAAAAGCAAGGTTGACATTGAAATCCTTGGCTTAAAAATGTTGCCTGGGGGAAAAAAACTCTCCATCAGTCCAAAGGCAGCAGATTTGGCTCATGTGCCAATTGTCACTCTCCCACCACACCATGGGGAGCATGCTGGGGGAAGGAATGGTGCAGAAAAGGAGTGTGAAGGGCAAGCAGTCCTTCGACTCCGGCGATCCTTCAGTGGTATACGAGCCTTGAGGGGATCACATGATGGGAACAGAGCAAAACAACCATCCAGCTCCTCTAAATCACATCACCTTGTGGAATCAGTGAACACAATCTCTTCCCTCCCATATATCACCCTCACACCAGACAGATCTCAAATGCAGGGGAGAATTTGGAGCACTTCTGCTCCAAAGCATGCATCTGTGGTTAATAACAGATGATCCTAATCACTGCTCCTAGAGCCCAGGGCTAGCTGATAACTCTCTCTTCTGACTACTGACCCCCATAATCATCTCATTCCTGAGAGGGAGCAGATATTGTGAATGATGGGTTTTAGCAATTGGGACAAAAATAGTCCTCCTTTTGCTCAAGGAATTCAGATAGCAAACTAAGGGAGAAGCAAAGAGGCTGAACAGCCACACTACAGGGCTGGGAAAGATCTTCATCATGTATCTGGATCTGTCACAGGTTTGCTATCAGTGACCTTAGGCAAATTAGTTCGTCTCACAGCTTCATCTTCTTCCTCTGGAAAATCAAGATAATAATAATAGACAGCAACTCCAGAATGGCACTATAAGGACACATCATTAATTGGTATATTTATAATAAGTGTTGAATTTTCCAGAGATATTATATTAACAGCTGAGAAACACACTTTGCTGAACCCACTTCTTTCCTCAGAGAGTGGTTTCAGTGCTTCTGCAGCAGTCCCCTTGAGGCTGCAGTGCCACTGAAGGGCAGCCTTACCAGCTCTCCACTTACACTTTAAAACCTCTGTGCAGGCAGCAGCAGTCACAGATGCAGCTGCAAGGAGAAACCACACACCACACTTGTGCAGGTGCATGTGGGCCCCAGTGGGGAAGAATATTAACTATTTCCTGGTAATAGGGACACAGAGGTCCTTCACATAGCTCAGATAATCTCAGCACAGTTCCAGGATGTGGCCCGTGTGGGAAGCTGCTATCCAAATGAATATCCACACAACATCTCCTTAACAGATCCTGGCTTACTTAGCTGCAGACTGTATTCTGGATTCTCTTTCAAATTCAGCTAGGTTTGTGCATTGTGCCCTGTATCTTCACTGTGGCAGGGAAAGCTTTCATCCTATGACTTCCATTAGAGTTAGTTTAAAGCTTAATTTCTAGAGGCATAGTTGATAGTTACCCCACTATTTCAAGATCAGATCCATTTTGTGTAGCAAGCTAATCATATTATTTAGATCTCTCCTTGACAAAAAGTTGCAGCAAGATCATTCTTTGTTACCACTAGGTATCTGGGAACTAGAAGAAAAATTTATAATTGATGCTTTTAAAAGAATAGTTTTATCTCTCTGGAAGCAAATTATTTAATTATATTCTTCTAGTATGTTCTTTAATTGTAATTATTGTATAAAATGGAAACTGCACGCTTATTTGCAAAAGTAACTAGGCAAGTTTCCCTTCCCTGAAAAGACTGAAGTGAGGATGAGGCCTCCACTATGAATGCATGCAGCTACATTTTAAAATAATTTTCTATGAAATTGCTTCCAGTTATCTGGTTTGCTAGAATATTAAGACGCAAATCTAGGCAAAGTAGATTTTTTTTATACACTAAATATCTGTGAACCTATTAGGATTGGCTGAGCTGAAGCTGCTAGAGTAGATAATGATGTTCTGCTGAAACACAGCAATGCTTCAGTGAACCCTGATGATGGCAATACATTGCAATAACAACATGTGGCGTTGCAATCCACCCACACATCATCATGCATCACATCAAAAATGTCATGATATGCTGATGGTAAAGTTTCTTTTCTAAAATCACAAAGCTGGCAGTTCTAGCTGCAGTGCTCACAACAAACTGTCCCTTTTCATTTCATGTCTTGCTGGTTTCGACTGTACCCAAGATCTTTCTTGAGATGGTGATGGTGGATGCCTCATAGCATTTGAAAATGGGATTCAGAAAAATACTTAGCCATCCAAGTTTCTGCTCTTACAAAGCCCCACCTGAACAGTAGGAGGCTGTAAAATGAGGCAGAAAATCTAGCAAGAAAGAAGTCTGGCACCAGATTTCCATGCTTTCTTGCTTTCAAGCAAGAAGTGGCCTCTGTCTTTCAATTCTACTTGAAATATAACTTATTCAGGTGTTCCAAATGCCTTTGCACTTAAAAATGTTTGAAAGCTGAGATTTGGCATGAATTTCAGAAAAGGATTTAGGGGTGTAGTCATTGCTATCTGGCAGAAATGGGACTTTATCTTCCATCTATGCCATCATAACAAAATAGTTAAGAAACTTTTCTTTTTTTTTTTTGTTTGCCTCCTTGTCTGTTTGCCTCCTTGTCTGATAAATAAGACAACACATTTTTCAAAACCACCTTCAAAATTCTACCACTGGTGAAGCTAAAGATGAAAGATTTTAGGAAAAAAGATGCTGAAATGGATCAGGCTAAATACAAAGAGGGCCTGCCTATATTGAGGTTGGGATCTGGATGGAGTTTTGGGTTCTATACCCTAAATTTTAATGTTGATAACCTCAGTTATACTTAACTCTGCAATACCTGCTTTCAACAGTGCACAGTGCACTGCACTTCAGTGTTTGCAGGCCAGAGAACTGTGACTTCTACTCCATATCAACAGTAATGGAGGTCCAGACACAAATTATTTCTTCTCTCTACCATTCCCTCCTTTCCCCTGTTGGGCTGGATGAGGATGCTTACTGGTTTTTGTTGGGGATTTTTTTCCCCCCAAAGCAACACTGATGATGATGATGATGATGATGATGATGAACCTGTGTTTTCACACTAGAGCTTGGCAGTTGCCAGGATATACATTAGATATAGTAGCTGACAGTTTTAAACATGGTTGAGTCCATTAGGACTTCTTCCGTCCTATCCAGGGAGGGAGCTCTCATTTCATATTTTTAAGGTACTGTGGAGATGGACATAATTCCCTTCTGAAGGTTTAAAATTCACATTTCCCACCTCCCTAGAAAGTGTGACAATGATCAGGGAGAGACTGGGGTGAGACATTTTTTCTCTCAGAGGTCTTCAGCTGGGAAGGGGAAGAAAATTGGATATGTCAGAGAGCAAAAGAGTGGTTATGGTTATGATGCCTACTGGCCAGGACACACACTAGCCAGAGCCTTGGCTTCCCTGCCCTGCCCAGGATTGCTTGTGCATTTTGCACGAGGCAGCTATTGTGTGAAGTACCTAAACATCCCTGAGATCAGCATGTGGAGCCCAGGATGTCCCTTACCATCTGACTGCACAACAGACAGCTATACACTTTCCTTTTGGTCCAAGGAATATCTAATCCTTGCCTAAAGCTGGCTTTCCCACAGGAGAGTTTAGGAGTACCCCCAGATTTCTTGTCTGGTGCCCATAGCCCTGTAAGCAGCTGTGGCTCTATGGAGGGTAGGCAAGGGCAGTAGCAAGGCCCTGCTGCATTTCACACCTTGGCCAGTCACACCTGCTAGGGTATCACACACCTGAACTGCATGGTGTGACAGTGGCCATGTGGCCGTCTGTGTGCTACATATCTCCTCCTGCACTAGATCCCAGATGTGTCTGTCCCTGCCTCCCAGTAGGTCTGAACCTCCTCTGGGTCCTGGTTTCTGCTCAGGGGGACTGATAATCAGGTATCACACAGCCTAGCCCTGCCATGACAAAGGTTCTCTTTTGGACTCAGAAAGTACAGTGTGTGAGTGAAGCCCACCCATATTTTAGTGCCATTCAGCCCTCAGTCTTTTAGGTGATACTGTCAGTAATATTTGCAGTGATTTGCAGTGATTTAGTTAGGGCAGTGATATTTTGTTATGGGAACTCCCACCCACTGGCCCCTGAACGGAGCACGCAGGTTTCACACTGCAAGGGCAAGAAGCAGTTCCTCAGCAAAAAGAGCTTTGGATGGCTATTGTGTACAGACAGATTTAGAAACAGGGAAGAGTTTTATTGACCCCATCACTGATCCATAGAGCCACTGTTTCCTGAGGAACGGCATGGCATACATATAAAAATATAGTATAAAAAAAGTGTAAAAATAGATGTGACGCAGTGCATGGACTTCTTAGCAAAAGGACTTCTGGTTTGGGAACTTCCTGTACAGACACATGCTGCATCTTCTCCTTGTTCATATGGCAGGGGAAATGAAAGATGAGAACCACCAAGGGTGGGAATTAAGACTGTTTTCATTTCCTCTTTCTTGTTTGTTACTTGGTCTTTCTCTAGTAAAAGAAAAAAGACCAAAAACAACTTGACAACAAAAAAACCCAGCTGCACCTGGGGTTTTACATAAATGTTCTCTTGCACTTCAACTCGTTCGCCTCCTGGCAACACTCAACTCCAGCAAAATATGGTGCACTCTCTCTTTAAGAGAGACTGCTCCCTGCCCAGCTGTTGACTTGCCTGAAGGTGAGACCTCTGCTTAAATTCATGGCTCCAGCTGTCAAAAGCAAAGAAAAGCAGCTTTTCCTTGGCGGCCCTCTGCTTTGGGTAGAATTTGACATCTTCCTCAGTCAGCAGAATTTAATCAGCATCAAGTGCCCACAGCCACTCAGCTCCACCACTGCTGGGGCTGGGCTGGGGCTGGGGAACCAGACCTGCAAAGGAGAAGAGGGGGAGAGTCCTCAACACAGCAGGCAAAGACACAGGCACAATCACACATTTCTATGGGAAATCCAAAGCTTGTCACCATCTAGGGAGAGCCTTATTATCCTATTTGACTTAAGAATTGCTGTTATCATGCAGTAACCTTACCCGGCTAAGAGTCTGCTGTGTCCTCCTGAGCAGCTGCGAGCAGTAAATGGAGTGAGTTATTGACAGCTAACAATGATACTGATTTCCAAAGTAAAGCTGGTGAAATGGGCCCAGGGATATGGTTTCCCAGACCTGAGTGGACAAGTAAAGCCAAGGGAGCAGCTCCTGATACCGTTATGCCTCACTTGCCATTCTCCTGGGTAAAAGAGCACCTCAAGTTATTGTCATATAGATGCCAACAAACTAAATGATCCAGCACATGTCAGAAAATTGTTAAGCCGAGTGCCTAACCTATAAAACCCAGCATCTGATCCACTCATGAACCTCAAATGATCAGATCAGATCAGTGTGTGCACACAGGTACACTCAGACTTACCTGATGTACTATAGCAGGAGGGCATTTGCTTTTTCTTGGTGTTGTCATCTGCTTCCTGCAACCAAGGCCCCAAATCCTGCAGAGAGAAACACACTGGGAACAGATCAGAATGAGGGGAGGGGAGTGCTTGGCAATTCCCAGTCCAGGTTTTGACCCTGTGCTAATGTGGTTTTTGGGACTGCATTGTATTGTTACTGGGAGCCAACCTGGCTGCCCCAAACTCTCATTCCTCCCAGCTGGAATACTGCATCCAGCTCTGGGTCTTCAGCACTAGAAGGACACAGACCTGTTGGAATGGATCCAGAGGAGGGCCATGAAAATGATCAGAGGGCTGGAGCACCTCTGCTATGAGGAAAGGCTGAGGGAGTTGGGATTGTTCAGCCTGGAGAAGACTCTGGGGACAGCTGACTGTGGCCTTACAGTACCTAAAGCAGGCTCGAAGAGACATGGAGAGGGACTTTGAACAAGAGCACGTAGTGATAGAACAAGGGGGGTTGCTTTCAGCTGAAAGAGAGATACATGAAGAAGAAACCCTGAACTCTGAGGGTGTTGAGAGTCTGGAACAGGTTGCCCAGAGAAATCAGTTCCAGGTTGACCCCTGGAAGTGTTCAAGGCCAGGTTAAATGGGACTTTGAGCAACCTGGTCTAGTGGAAGGTATTCCCTGCCCATGGCAGAAGGCTTGGGACGAGATGATCTTTAAGGCTCCTTCCAACAGAAACCATTCTATGATGTTGGGGGACTCACTTAGAGCAAGACAACTGCTGTTACAGCAAAGTGTGCATGGGGTGCTTTATCAAGGAGACCTTGCATTAGTGTTACTTATTTAGAATAACCTATTCACAGTAAAAATTATTTGTCTGTATGTTTTCAACACTCAACCTCCAGGCATTCTTATACATGCAGTTCATTTTCTAGCACCTGCAGCTATTACCCATTTCCTGACAATATCATCATGCCCATTGAGGAGAGGAAGGACACGTTGGGTTGTTCTGAGGGTTTTTTTTTTTTAAATGTTTACCCTTTCCACCTGTTTGATATTAGCCTGCATAATGGCCCGGAGTTAAAGCAAAGGAGGCGGCTGCTGGGAGCAAACAGGAAATGAAGCAATACCCAAGGTAAGGCAGGCAAGGGCAGCAGAGAAACAAGCCTGTGGGGATGTTAACTGGTGAATATCCACGTGCCTCGAAGCAGAGGGGTGATTTAGCTCTCCCCAGACCCAACTTATGTATCAGAGGGACACTAAAGACTGGAATACCCTTAGCTAGGAAAGGAGGGAGAAAGAAGGAGATGGGTAAGGGGGGGAGATGCTGCGAATGCAGGTGGGAGTGCAGGTAAAGGCTTGCTGCTCAGGGAGTGGGGGAGAGCTCGCAGGTGCATTGCAGGCCAGCAGCTTGACAGTGATCAATGTAGAGCTCTGGCTGTGAACTGTGTACTCTTGCAGCCTGTAGCCATGAATGTGGTGGTTTTTTTTCCCCCCTCTTCCTTTGTATTTGGGGAATGAACTTCATAAAACCTGCATTCATCGTTTCTGCTCAGCCACATGACAAACTTCTACTGAACTGTGTCCTGGAGGGGTGATGCAGCCACAATAACAAGATCCCTCCTGCTCCAGTCATTAAGAACACTGCATTTCTCATGTCACAGAGCTGGGGGAGGGGACCGAGAGCAGCGAGGAAGCAAATCCCGCTGAGGATACTGTTTCAATATGAAAGAGACCATTAACCCAGTGCATTTACCTACAGAACTCATCAAATGCCCTACCAAAAGACATACTTTTAATCTTATCATAACGTCGCTCATCTTTCTCAACATTTGCCTTCCCAAAAAGCTGTTGCTGATAAGCAGACTTAAAATCTTGCTCCCCTTCTTAAACCTCTTTAAAACTTTGCAGTGCTAAAAGGCACAATGCTGATCTTGTGTAGTGTCTGGAGCCTCTTCTTCTCAAATGGTATTGCCTGTATAGGGCAGCTAACTGAAGACATCTGTTGAATGTAATTTGAATGCTGCATGTTTGTTCTATATGTATTATCTTCTATATTACTCGGAAAAATGTGTCTAATTTTTTTGACAATGATATTATTTGTGAAGGTGGCTTTCTACTGTCAGCCAAATTCAGTGAGTGGTCAAATACTGTGTGTAATTTTTTTTAGTAAAATTTTGTTATTGATTAATGATGTAGATGTGTATACTGAATTATTTTAATAGTTCTTCCCTGCCTCCTGTAACTAGAAGAGGTGACATGCTCATTCACAAGCAGATCTCAGTTATCATTCACTATAATCAGTTTCATGGAACGAGATGAACTGTGACAAGCTTTGTGTCTGCAGGATTACCTGCTGTACAGCACTCTGCTTGTGGGAAATGGGCCAACTAATAATGCTGGATTACAGAATAGATGGAAATGACTGAAACATATTTTCTTTTGGGATCAGAAATATTTTGCTAGAAGTCTTAGAACTTTCATTAAATTTAGTGACAGCAACTGGCATGGACTATTTTAAAAAGTACACATTCAGCAAATGTCTGCTAAGAACTTTTCTCTACCAACTCCATTTTATCTGTTTTCTAAAAAAGGTCCTATAGACTCTGACACAGCCAAATTGCTGTGGCATGCAAAAATACCAGTGTTAGCTGAACCCTGGTAATTGTACAAACATGTGCTTTTAGCTGGGGCAAACACAGGATAAATGACATTAACGCTTCTCTTGGGTATAGACTAAACATACTTCTCCTCTCAGGAGGAGGCCTGATTGCAGGTCCAGCAGGGTAGCCTGGCTAATGGGCAGTAACTATCTGAGCTTAGCCTGAAGATGTGTCCCAGCTTGATGTGAAGCCCAGCTCCCTCCCAACAATGACAATAAGAGGCCTTCCCTCCTGCCTGACCTGGTGAGTAGAGAGGGAAAGTGTATTATTAGTGTTATTTAATTTGCATTACTGTGATACTTAAGAGCTCTGGTTTGGATTAAGGACTTTGTTGTGCTAGGCTCTGTTTAAACACACATAAAAACATGACACTGTCCTCAAGAGCTGCTTGCCTTACACAAACACACATGGAAGTCAGGTATGGTTTCCTGCTGAGGTTGGGCTTTGTCTTCCTTAATGCCTTGTGCTGTGCCAACCATGCTGTCAGTTGTTGCAGGCTCTCCATACCTCACAGCCCACACCTCAGCCTGCTCCTGGCTCAATTGCTAACTCAGTGAGTGTTTGTGTAGTATGCAGTAGGGTACCCAGAAAGGTACTTGCGGCCAAGTGGGACAGACCTCCTGTTTTAAGGGTAGCTACAAAAAGACCCCAAATACTGCAGTTCCGAGTGGGAAGAGCTTGAACTGGCTGGGCGTGGAAAACAAGTACCTAGTACTATGCAACTCAGGGGTCAGGAGAAGGCAGAGCTGATCTGGCATGGGCAATACTGCAAGACCTCGTGGGAGTGCTGCATGCTTGATGCATGCAGAATGACTAAAGGGCTGCAGGGCTTGTCATCCCATGGGAAGTATCTCTCCATCAACTCTGAGGCAATCTGTTAAAAAACAACAAAACTGCCTTTGGCAGCAGCAACTAAAGCAGGACCAGTGAGAAGCAGTTAGTTTACCTTGTGAGAAGTGTGTATTTGTTTTGCCTGTAGGCTGTTCATACAACTTCTGGCTTTAGCGGAAGTATCATAGAATGTTAAGGGTTGGAAGTGACCTTAAAGATCATCTAGTCCTAACCCCCACCTTCCATGGGTAGGGACGCCTCCCACTAGACCAGGTTGCTCAAGGCCTTAGAAATCTTACCTTATTCCCTAAAGCTTCCTCAATAAAGGTGAGTTATAAGCAATATGTGTCTTTCAAAGCAGAGATCCTTCCTTTACCCTATGAAGAAATGGTGGCATGATTCCTAAGAAGGAAGTGGATATAAACCTGTTTGGGTAATACCCAGTGTTCAGTATAGTGACAGACCTATAGTGACAGACTCATAGTGGTGTGCATCTAAATGGTACTTGGATTTATCATTTTCTAAAAGTAAGCAAAGACTTCTCTGTGCAGTAATCTTCTAATTTCCCTCTTTCTCTCAAGATTAAAGATCTGGCTACATTACTCCTCATAAACCTAGACTCATAGAATATACTGAGTTGAAAGGAACCCACTGAATAATCAAAGTTCAACTCCTGGACCTGTGCATGACACCCTGAGAGTCACACCATGTGCCTGAGAGCATTGTCCAAATTCCTCCTGAACTCTGTGAGGCTGGTGTTATGATCACTTCCCTATGGATCCTGTTCCAGTGCCCAACCACCCTCTGGCTGAAAAACCTTTTCTTAATATCCAACCTAAACATCCCCTGACACATTTTCAGGCCACTCCCTTGGGTCATATCACTGGTCACCAGAGAGAAGAGATTGGTGTCTGCCCCTCCAATTCTCCTGATGAGGAAGCTACAGGCAGCTATGAGGTCTTCCCTCAGTCTCCTCCTGGATGCAGACCAAGTGACCCCACCCAACTACTTTTCTGGTTTCCCTTCTAGACTCTTAACCATCTTTGTTGCCCTCCTTTGGATACTCTCTAAGAGCTTTATATCTTTGTTATACTGTGGCTCTCAGAACTGCCCCCAGCACTGGAGGAGAGGCTGCCCCAGTGCAGGGGCAGAGCAGGACAACCCCCTCCCTTGCCCAGCTGGTGATGCTGTGCCTGATGCACAGGCTGGGCCCTCCTGGCTGCCAGGGCACTTCTGGCTCATGTTCAACTTGCCATGGACCAGGACCACCAGGGCTCTTTCCGCAGCATTGCTCTCAAGTGTCTCGTTCCCCAGTGCATATGTGCACCCATTTGTCCTGTAACAGGCGCAGAATCTGGCACCTGTCTTTGTTGAAAATAATTAGAAAACTTATTTAGAACAGCTATATTTCTTTTTATAGATAGCCAGTCAATTTTGTTGTGTTCAAAATCTGCAGAGTGCCCATCTGGACAAAGTTCATCAATATGGCCACAGCATCATTTACATGTATGTTGTATGTGATGTGCTGCTTGCAACTACTCTGTCTTGTGGCTTAAACAAGTTCTGTGAGCAGACTGATTCCAGGAAAGCATTTACATATCAAAAGATGTAAGAATTCTCAAAACTGGTATAAGCTTAATAAACAAGTGTCCTCAGGTGTTGTTCAAGATGGTTTGGTTTTGCTCAGAAGGAAGGATGCAATGCCGTCAAGGTGTTGTGGTCTGACTGATAAACCAGTTCTGGTCAAGATGGGGCACAGAGCCTACACCACTTAGCTAACCCCAAAGAAGTGAAGTGACTTGCCTTTTCTTTAATGTATTGCACTCTGGCTCACTCCTGTGATCAGTCACTCCCCAATAAAAATACATATTTCTACTCTTGTAGACAAAATGTATAAACATCTGACCCCTGGAAATATGATATACAGCTAGAGACAGCCCTTGAAAAACCTGGAGTATGTACGTGCATTATAAATTTCCCCTATCTCACAGGACCAGCATGGTAGAAAAAAAGATAATCAGTTGTCTCTCTTGGTCTCCCTCTCCACCCCACACCCTTGCACTCCCCCTCCCTTTTACTGCGGGACGTGCCAGCACTTGTCTTGGCAAAAGAAGAAAACTCCAGTGTGTTTGTGACTAGCTCAGCCTTTACCAGGCCTCTTGTCCTCCTGCCACAGCCTGCCCCACAAGCAGAGTATGTGGTGGTGGGAGATGCAAGAGAGGAGCACGACTCCTTTGCAAGCACATAGTTAATGCTTTCAAAAATCAGGGAATGGGAAGTGTGTGTAAATGCATGTGTCCTGCTGGCAGAGCATGGCAGCTGCCACGAGCCATGGGAGAGTTAAGAGGGCACTACCATCCACTTTGGTCTTGGTCTGTACTTTCAGTGGGGAAGTTAAATGAACAAGTGCTTTGTGAGCAGTAATAGGGACCTGGGTCCTTCTCTGTACTCAGGGCAGGTAACATCAGCTGATGGCTGTGTGATTTCCACCCACCTCCCTCCACTACACTGCACACAGCTACTGTTTGTTTGTTCTCCCTGTCCAGACAATCTTTGGCATTGCTAAAAAGATTGCCCGTAAATCTTACCACCATCACCACTTCTGGCAGTGGCAGTTTCGTGACACAGAAAACTTCCCCTTTGGAGTTGCAAAGCAGCTCATTTTCCAAAGAAGCTACCAACCAACAGTTGGGTGTTTCTCCTTCAGCCACATTCAGTCTGATCTGAATTTCAACCAGGAACCAAGATATGACAGCTTCCCATTCTCACCAATACCTCACAGTGTCCTGTCCTGATCATTAAAGATTAAATCACCCTGTGACTAAACACGCATGCTCTTCTTAATGCATATGCATCTGAAAAGTCCATGCCAGGACCTGGGATGGAAAAGGTCTGGTGGGACCTTACACATCATAATATGTTAATAATTTGTGAAGCTCCATCCTAAGCTTGCTCTCTCTATTTCTCCCTTGTTAAAGTTAATGGATTTTTTTTTCATATAAGCTTGTTCCCCTGGTCATTATTTCATATACCATCTTGTTCTTGTGTTAAGGTCATGATTGAGTTTAAATGACTAATTCTCTCTCCCTGTTTTCTTTTCTGACGTATTTAAATAATCCTGTCCCTGCTCATCCATTCTTGCTTTGTTGCTTTCAAATCAGTTCCTTTTACAGCCTTCTAGGACAGTTTTCATTTTCCTGATCATCAGGGGTTGTGGTCTATTTTTTTTCATAAATATGGGTGACAAGGGCTGTGTACATTGCTCTGGATGATGTTTTGACACTGCCTTACACAATGGTGGTAAATGTTTCTCTAATTAACTAAAGTATCTTGTCTAATAGATCCTCTGACTGTGTTTACCTCTTCCATGGCTGTGTCACACTGATGGCTCAGTTATCCTTTAATGGATGAATAAGTTTTGGTCTCTATTCACTACTATTTCCTACAAATACCGTGTCCCTGTCTTTGCAGCAGGAACTCCTGCTACCTAGGTGTACAACCTTCTCTGCTGTGAATTTCTGAAGTCATCACATTTTTCCCTGGTATTCTACTCATCCTGTCTGTTGATGTGCCATCTCACCTTCAGTAAATTTCAGTAGCACACTATTATTATTAATTTTATGTCTCCATCAGCCCTGCTTAAGACAAATAATAAATAACATCTCCTCAACTTTTGTCTTATGCTGTTCCTAGTGGGAATCTCGTCCTTAAAGTTATAACACAAAACCTCTGTTGCAACTCCTTTTCATCAATGACAGAAGCTATGCACGTGCTTTTGCCCATCTATTTCTGCTCTTCTCCAGTGCAAGAAAGGCAGGAGGAAAGGAGACCTCTTAACCGTGCAGCAGAGAACAGAAGCATGCCGAGATATGATCAGCCCTGAGCAGAGCTGGGGGTGGGATCCCTAGAAGTACTTGGCAAAGCAGTTGACATACCTATGGAGGGGGACAGAAAAGGATTTCTGCTACTTGTACAGTATTCCCAAATATGCTTTGGGAGCCACTGTGGGGGCACATTTTATTGGGGCTCTGCAACACATGGCTGTGGCCTTTACTCCACGCACAGAAGAGGCTAGAAGAAAACAAAAACAGTCTCCAGTTTGTGTGGCAGTTCGTCTTCAGTCTGGTCAGTTCCATTGGGAAGTCTCAGGCCTTTGAGCGCAGCGTTTCCAAACACTGAGAACAAACCCTAAGCATCTGTAAAAACCGCAGAGTGTACAGTTAATACACCCAGATGTGCTGTCAGCTCCACAGCACTGCACTGGAGTGGATGGAGTGTGTAAATCTTGGAAAGGTTAAAGCTGAGAGACCAGTGATATGCATAAAGACTCATGTTCCTTCCAGGAGAAGGAGGAGGGGGGTGAGGTGTTATCATTCTCCATTAATCACTTACATCTCCAACCTGCCTAAATCCTCTGAAAAGAACCAGCAAAGAAAACACCAGCTGCTGTAGCTCCTACTTTTTCCTCTGTAACCACCAGTCTCCCTCCCTCCTCCCTGCCTTCCCCAGACTGTTTATTTTTACTGCTCGTGAATCAGCCAGGAACTTGCTCCCTGCAACAGGATCAGCTGAGAACAAGCTGCAGATTGAATGTTCCCTGAAATCCTGGGTTTGTTTTGTAGCTTAGGACCAGGAGCAAAACAGTGGAGAAAAGGAGAGAAAGTGATACCTGTCTTCCTCACCCAGAGACTTTCATTCTGCAGAGTGGGACTTTCCCAACTTGCTCTTCGAATGCACTGCAGCTTTCACTAGAGATTCTGAGCACGCTAAGCTTATGAAAGTCCCTTAAACTGTGGGTGCATTGGGTAGGGAACCATTGTTTTATACAGGCGTGCCTAAGTCCCAGAGCAGCCTGAACTGCTGCACCAGAACACCCCACCACACCACAAGCAGCCAACACTCTCCCTTTGGACACGGCTGTGCTGGGATGTGAGAGCTGCCCTGTCTTGAATAGCAAAAAGATTCACCTTCCAAGCTCGACTGCACCATGGCTACTCCAGCTCTGACATTAGTGCCTCAGCTTGCACCAGAGGCAGAGCAGGAAAGTCCCTACGTTAGTGAGGTCACTGCCCTGCTTAGGGAAAGCCATCCTGGGTGACAGCCACGTACATGACCAGGGTAGCGAAGAATGGCAAGTGGTGACAGAGAAGTGACTGATAGGGAGGAAGGAGCTGAGACAGAGGGAAACAAGAGTGGAAAACTGAAGGAAAAAAGGAATTGAAACAACCCCCCTAAAAAAAATTTTGTGGGAAAGGAGAAAAAGAAAAGGTAAAATAATTCTTGGCAGAATTACTGTCTTCCTCAGCCAGGATGGGGTTGTCTCTCTGGTGCCTCTCTGAACCCACACTGTCTAACCACAACACCCATGAGTGCAAGACCTCTGCATTCTCCTGCCACTCTGCAGTCCTCGTCCCTAGGAGGATCACACTACTGATCCACAAGCAGTAGTATTTGGGGAATCAGTTTGGAGTCCTGTCCTCCACAGAGCAAAAAACCAAGGAAAACCTTATTTACAGAGCCCCCAAAATAGTAGCTTTCTCCAGACTCTTGTGTTCAAACAGCCCAAAGGCCACCCTGACATTCACCATCCAACAAATCACGTAATCCAATTTAAATCCAGCATTTCAATTTGAATGCCTCTGAAAGGCATAAAGGCATTCCCTTGTCACCAGGTGGAATGGAAAAGCACTTGACTTGTGCTGAGGGCTGCGTCCCCCCACGCAGCACTGCCACAGCACACACCAGAGGCTGAGCTGTCACTTGGGCTCTGGCCTGGTGCAGAACTGCTAATCTCGCACTGAAGAGGCTATTTGCTGCCAAGACTCCTCTGCCAAAAGATAACTTTATAATACTGATAATCAGGTGCCCTGTAATGATAAAATGCCTGTTGCTTGACCCTGTATGAGCAGTTTCTTGCTGACATGCTGCTAATTACAGCATGTCAATTATGCTGTAATGTTAATTACAGAAAAAGCAGTCTTTTACTGAAAGGAAGCAACAAAATCTTAGCCTACAAGTGGAGAAAGTCCAATTAATTAATTTGTTTCTGAGTTTAACCTCTAAACATAATAGATTTTATAGCATGGCTCTATATTGTAATTACAGGATGGAGCAAGTCTATACTGTAGCTTGTATTTGAGTGTGTAATGAGGAGTGAAAGATTGATGTTCAGTGTGGTCAGATGACTAATATGCTGTTATGAGCTGAACTGGTCGAGCAAGAGTAACAGGCACCCAAGATAGCATTTGATGTCTTGCTGAATAATGATGTTGTTTCCTATGTTAATTATCTTCCTCTAACCTGATAATTAACTTGTCCTAAGAGAACTGAGTGCAGCGCAACATTGAAGACAGTGCTGCTCCATGGGTAGCTGGTGTCATGCCGCTGCTCATCCCTGTGGTCTTTATTCTCCCTCAAGAACAGTAGGGGATTTTCCCAGACTGCATACAGTAGGCATGGATATATATAAACACATGTGACAGATGACAGATGCCTTCTGAGAAATTATGTTAATGATACTCCTCAGTCTTGTCTGGGAAAACAATGAAAGGAAAGACGAAGGTGAGAGAACACCATACCTTGATTGCAAAATAATGTTAGGTAAACCTTTGGCATAGACAATGTCACTTTCATCCTAGGATTTGTGAGGGCTTTTTTTTGGTGTCAAACATATCTTTTTTGTAATGTTATTCATAAAGACCTAGAGTACTCTTCCTCCAATGGAGTTCAGTGGGGTTTTAGCTCTCCTACTGTGTTCAGATGATGATAAAACAATGTTGGATCATTAATAAGGTTTAAGCATGATAGATGCCTTGCATTTACTGTGTCTCACGGGCTGAGTTCTCTGTAAAACTTCTCTGTGTGCTTGGCAGTTTAAGTCCTGGAGATTTTATTGCCTTTTTACTGGCCTTATAACCCAATCATAACTTCTCTAAAAAAAAAAAAAATCCCTCACCAAAACCAACAGGTGGGGTTGAGGTTTCACTGCAAAAACAAACACACAAACAAAAGTTTTAACAAAATAAATTCTTTGATAAGGAGGTTTCTGGCACAGTATTCTGTAAACTTTGTGCAATACTTGCACACTGTATCTTCAAGCAATGCCACTCCTGAGTTTTGAAAGCTGTAGGGCTCAGTTGTCACAGAAGTTTTTAAGGCTACAGGCAATAACAAAGGAACTGCATTTGTAATATCTGCATTGCTCCTGATAATTTCCTTGTCAGGATTGCATTTAAAGCTCTGTGAGCTTGATTGGCAATGTCTAGGTTACCTGCTCCTGCAAGCAGGGGTGACTCACCTGGGATTTCTATAGCCTGAGCACTAACAAAGAGCCTGTGACTTCCAATCTGCCTGAGGCTCCTGTCTGCTGCCCTGTGTGCCTTTGAAGACAACATGCATTCAGAAATAGAAGGAGGCAGAAATAAAGGGACAGGGAGAGCAACAAACCCTTGTTACGGTTTGGGCACCTGTGCTTCCTGTTTCTTAGTGGCTCCACTCACAGTTACAATGCTTAGATTCTTATGCTTTACAGATGTACCCCCTGCAACCCTTAATCTCAGAAGAAGCTTTTGATAAACAAAACAAGTAAGTGAGGTAGGATTTGGATATGGAGAGACATCACCAGAACCAAACTATGTCAGGGTAGCAAAGGGATGTTGCCTGAGTGTGTAGGCAGTAGGAGGCAAGTAGGAGAGTAAAAGCACTCCATGAGCTGATAAGAGTGGATTAAAGATTTGGCACTGAGCAAACACTAGAGAAGAAGGACATGTTTCAGAAAGGCAGAATGAGAAATCACAGCCAGTGCTGTTTCTGCCCTAATGAACTGACCACTGCTGGAAATGGTTATCTCAGGATGGTGTTGAAAACCATCTACTATGATGGACGAGATGTTTTAGGTGTTGTAAGAAGGCACGAGTGACGCTTGCTGACACTGAAGCTCCAGAAGCACTGCACATGATTCTCATTTTCCCTCTCACAGGAGGGAGAAGAAAAGACACAAACTAGTAATATCCAGCCTGCTATTTCAGACTCACCTACACAGGGTCCAGGCTGTTTATATGGCAGAGGTACCTTCAAGCCCTTGTCACCTCAGCCTCCAGTGTCTCTGCCTCCTCTCCTGCACTGCCATCCACCAGCCAGGGATGGGTGTGTGAGGTGGGGGTGTCTGGAGCAGAGGGGGAAGGCAGGCGGACAGCTCATGTAGAAAACAGCTTTGCAATGCCTAGATCCTGCAGTTTTTTCTTTCCCCCTATTGTTAAGTGGCATTGAGCACCAGCAAAACAGGAAACTGCTTCCTCCAGCCGCTGACCCAGCGAACTCAGGGCAGCTGCTGGCTGTGCAGAGTGGCCTCCCCACGCCACCCTGTTCCTAGAAAGTGTCGGGACATTTGGAGGAGTGTTTAAGGAAGAGCAAAATGTACCACTAAATCTTGAGTAAGTAGGTACGCTTGGCAGCTCTTACAAGAAGGGAATCACACTGAAAATATCTAGTGGTAACAGTTAAAACTCTCTGTTTTTCAAAATTAGGGCTTAAGGAAGTGAGAGCTATGATGTCTAAGCCAGTCTCTGTCACCTCACTCATCTGGTAACTAACTTGACTGTCTTTTTTTTTTTGTGGTGTGCAGATCTTGTATCAGACATCATTACTTGAGCTATGAAGAAACTATTGTTTTACAGGCGCTGCAGCTTTTATTGTGATCCTTAAACCTCAGAAGTCCAGCCAGGTCTCACTTTGCTGGGCATTCTCAACAGAGGCAGGAAACAGTGCTGGTGAGGTGGTAGGTGACCCTTTTCTTCCTGAGACAGCAACACCCCACAGTATCAAGAGAATACATGCTGCTGGAGTTTCTGTCCTTTTGATGAGACTGCAAATGGAGGACAGCAATGACATTGTGGCTCCCTTTCTAATTACACATCCCCAGGTGGTCTCTGATACCAAGGACAATGTTATCTTCCCTGGTGGATTCTGCTGACCTAAAATTCCCGTTGATTTGTTTTGGTTTAGTTTTTGCTTTTGGTTTTTTATATGTTGTGATATTCTTCATTTGGTCTTTTAAAAACTTAGATAGTTAAAAAAATTCCTGTAACCTCACTGGGAATGCTGGGTAGAAATTTTTCACAAGCCCATTTCTGTCTTTCTGAAAGCAGGACACATTGATGCGAAAGAAATGATGCTCAACCTAATCTCTGTCACCTCATTACTCTTGAGCTCCAACTTAATTACCTCCCTGATGCTTTGCACAGCTCTTAACATTTTGTGTCTACTTAAAAATCTGCCATACTAAATGAAGTGATGACTAGATACATTCTTCCGGCTGGAGAGAGGAGATGTGAGGTTCGGTAAACACCATTTCTAGAGCACCCTTCTAGAGAAGGTGCATCATCTTATACAGGCTTGATCCTGCACTTGTGGAGTTCACAGATGACTTACAAAGACCCACTGAAACCATGCTGAGTGCTTATGTCACAAACCCATGGTGCTGCACTCACGGCCACACAGTCTCTACTTGATGTCTGTGTGTGCAGTGCAGTGTCACTTCCCAGCAGTGGTGGCAGAGGGGACAGGTGGGACAGCTCACCTCACAGGTGCACTCCTTCAGAACAGGCTGTTCTTACACTCTGTTCTGCTCTACTCACAGCTGAAAGTTACTGGGACCAATCAAAACACAGGGTGGATGTTCAAATTGCATCTCTCTCCTTTTTTATCTGACCATTTTCCTCCAGTGTTTTGCATTGGATTTGGAAGTATGTGAGCTTTTTGCTTGCTCCGTCCTTCAAACTAAACACATATGATGACACGTTGCTTCTTGTGCCTAGGCCCTTCCTCACACTTTGGGAGTTAAATGAATTGGGTCTTTAATTTCATTGTTCCCAGAAGTGTGTCGAGTGCTACAGCATTATTCATGGATTCAGTACATACATGCCATTCCAAGGTCTCCTTAGAGAGCACAGATGACATCATCACTTGTACAGATGAACTTCATCTGCACTTTTCTTCCAGCCTTCCCCCCCTGATTTTTTGTGAGATGGGGGCTTGTCACAAAACCACTTCAAGAATGTGTGAGACACTTAATAACATGGTAAATATACATCCCTTATCTTCCTTGACAGGGAAACTTCCTAAAATCTGGATGATACTTCAAAACCATGTAGGCCTTTTCCAACAAACAATCTTTTTGTGTCTCACTCAGACAGGCTTCGATTTGCACTACAATAGTAATGTGGTGCATTAGAGTTTTAAGAAATATATCAATATCTATTCCCTGGTCTCCTTCACAAAATATAAGTCACTGCTAACATCACTATTACACAATGAAAACCAGTGTTTGTTGATCTCAAGGTTACACTTAACCTATCTTGAAACTCATTATGTGTAAATATGACATGATATTAAATAGAATAGGAGGGATTTGCTAAAATGAACAGAAATGCTTAGGGAAGAGCTTAGGGTAAATGAATTGGTTCCTACGACATAAGGAACCTATTTCTTGAGGAGATCTCTTTGGAACTCGGCCTTCTCACCAGGAGAAGATTCTCACTCAGCAGCTTTCTGGTGGCATAATGTGGTCTCGGAAAGATCTTTCTAAAATGCCTCATTTAGTTCTCTGTTGGAATCTATAAGGTATTCAGAATCTTTCTCTTTTTCAGGGTTACCAGCTGATGAGGCGAATAACACTGCTTTGTGCCTCTGTATCTATCTTGATCAACAGGTCTCTGATCATTGTCCCCTTGCATGTCCTTTATTTCTTTTCACAAGGGCCACTTACAGAGAAGGCTAAGACCCAACCTCAGGACTGACATTCACCTGTACAAATGGAACCAACTGATTGCTTTGTTGGAAATCCACCTTATACCAGAAAAAAAAAAAAAAAGAATAACTGTTCCTTCCTCTTGTTAAAACTTTTCTTCTTTACTCCTGGCACAGGGCTTGCCCAACCAGTCTCTGTTAAATGTTGGCTCTAGAAGGCTTTTCCTTTGCCTATTAATCTCAGATCTGGTGAGGCTAGTAAGGCAGTGAGGTGTGCGTCTCTGTTTTTACAGTGCTAATGATAGACTTGTAAAGGGGGAGAGGCTGTTTCTGGGCTTTTGCTCTAACACTGACTCTTTTTCCTGTGCATAGCTATACTTTGACATGGTATTCTTGAACTTACAGATCAAAGAGAATTACCAGAATGATCCACTTGTGAATTGTGGGCCATTATCTGTTATTAACTCATCTTGAGCACTGTGGTGAGCAAACAGTAATTTACAGTATGTTATTACATTTCTGCTCACTGTAGTGTGCAGCAGCTGAATATGTGTGTGTGCTAGTCCATAACGAGTAGTAATCTTTGCTGGCTAATTCGAATAGATCTTTGCCAACCTCTACTGAGGTTGATCAAGAATTTAATTTACTTCTAATAGTTTTGTTTTGCTGCTTCCTGCCCCTCCCACCACATTTAGGAGAGACAATTTCACCTTCTCCTTTTCTCTTTAGTACATGCTTGCTTCCAGGAAAACTTGGAAGTGCAGCAACAACCTCCTCCAGTTCTCTGCCAGATTTCCTTCAGGATTTAATGATTCAGGTGGCTTCATTTGCTAAATTTTTGCCAAAAAAAAAAAAAAAAAAGAAAAAGAAAAAAAGAAAAAAAAAGGAAAAAACCCCGCAGTTCTCCACTGACACCATATAATAAAGTTGAGCAAACAGGAGGGCTGGTAGGAGACTTATTTTTATTGCCTGCCCTTGGTCACATGACAGATCAGGTTACAAAATACTAATACCCCTGCCAACTCTCAGGATCCACCAATTCCTCTTGCTACTGTTTTAATCCAACCTGCCTTTTTTTTTTTTCTCTCTCTCTTTTTTTCTATTTTTTTTTCATTTGTGTTCCCCCCCTTTTTTTTTTTTTTTTTTTTTTTTTTTGTGAGGGCATGGGGTGAGGGGAAAGACATCAGACTGGGGCAGGAGATAGAGTGAAAAGTGAGTATATCATGATTGGGAGTATCCCTTTAGCTCCTTCAGTGTTTGTTCAGCACTTTTTCGCCAGCTGAACAGCTTATTCCCTCTGAGTGTTGGCAGCCTTTGGCAAAAGTAAAGCAATGTCAGCATTCCCCTGTTCCATCTATTTTTTGGAAAGGAATCGTTAAAAATGTTCCATTTTCACCTTGTTTGCAAGTTGTGATTAAGGCTTCTCCCCCAATTAAATTGTGACATTTTGGCTTGAAAAACAACTTCAAGATTGGGGAGATAAGCTAACACACATGCACAGATGCAAAAAAAAAAAAAAAAAAATCCCCCTTCTTTCTTGTGGAAAGAAATTCAGCAGTTCAGTGGAGCCACTTCTTTTATTAGCAGTGAGAAAAATATATTTTCCAAAAAACTGCTGATAAAACAACAGATTTGGAAAACATAAACTTCATGCAACTCTCTGGAGTTCTTCACAGCAGTTTCCTCTTTGTCCCTTCTTCCAGCATACAGCAGAACCAGAGTTTTAGTGTCACAGATTCCTGCAAGGAATCTCTCTGGAGAGGTGGATGCCCTGTATCTTTGTACAGTCTCTGATGTGGCACCTACACTGCTACTGACACCTCAGCTACATCAAGATGGGCACCACTACAGCATCCTGAAGGTACACCTCAGGAACAGAGGTAGTGCCTAACAGAGGGGGGAGATTAAGGGGAAAAAAACTGTGGTGTCCTTCCCACAGGCATTGATGCTTTTTGTTGTATCAAAAGTTTAAGAGAATAACTACATATAAAGTTTATCCATCTTTATAATGAAGAGCTGTGGCACAGAGAAGTTAGGAGAGCAGTTCATGGCAACACAAGACTTCTCTGGTGAAGTCAACAGTCAGAATTCAGGTGAGAGTTGTAGTCCCTGTGTTTCAGCTACAAGACCACCCATCCTCTCTTTTGGCAAGCATGAGTGGAAATGTACTTCTGCCTTCCAGTGCCTGTGACCATGGTAGTTTCCAAGGGGGAGTATGTTGCAATTGTTTTAGTTTTTCCATTTCTGCTCTTCTTTCACAAGTTGCCTATAAAAACCTGCAACACTCTTATACTATCCATGTTCAGGGCTCTCTTGAAAAGACAACCCTACTCTGATTTCTGACAAAACAACCTCTTGTAGTCAGGAGTATGTTACAACTTCTCCAGCCACTGGGCAGGGTTAGAGGAAGTACGTGTCAGCAATGACTCCATGCATCCACCCGTCTTTGCTTGCTGTGCCCACTGCCTGCAAGCTGGGAGGGGCAGGGGCCACCACTTACTACACTTCACAGGGCTTTGGCCTGTCAGTACTGCCAACCACAGCACTGATGCAGTCCCCTTAGAATGCCTGTTTTCAGGAGGCTTCAATAACACATATTACTCCTTTTTTTTTTTTTTTTTGTTTATGAGATTTTTAATGCCATGAGAAACAATGGAATTTATTTTACTGAAGTCTTTCCTCCTCAACTGCAAATAATACAAGTGCAAAAGCATCAGGAGGATGATACCATCCACGACGTGGGAAAAGTAGTGCTGGATCGCTACACTTCCCTTGACTCTAACATAATAGAGTTACCTTAATAACCTGGTAGATTTTCAAAAACCATGGCCGTGTTGCAATAACCTGCTTCTTGGCTATTTGTTTTCCTTGTTCTTTCGGCAGCTTCATTTCCGTGTGTGCAATCACAGCACCCTCTACTGCCTCCCGCTGAACCTGCAAAAGGACCGCAAGTAATTGTGGACTCTGGAAATGACTTTTGGAGTGACTAGGCTTTCTCATTATGAAACCTGTTGTTTCATATACGAAACAATACCCCCACCATGAGAATAATGCCAGACGGTATTTCAGTTCTGTCTAAAACGTAGACCAGCGCCCATACATGAACAGTATGAATTCCTCAGGGACTAAGGCACCTATCAGCCTGAGAGCAGTTTTTCCTTTTAATCTGTAAGGCATTATCTTCCGCTTTTGTTAGGTCCGTGGAGGAAAAACAGATCTATTTTCCTGGTGCTAAGCACGAAAAGGCACTAGGCCATGTGCTACTTCTGTGTGCTCCTGCACCGACTGTCACGGGCCTGACAGAAAACTCCCGATACAGAATCCACCCCTCAGGAGCTTCAGGTGTCAGGGGTGTGAGGTGCTCTCCCGGCGGTGCCAGGCGCAGGTTTCCTTTCTGCTGTATTTGCACAACTCCAGGGGTCTGTTTCGTTTAGTCTCAAATCCCGCCCTTCACCGCCAGCCGCACTCAGCGGCGCCCTTTGCACCAGAGCTGCCTCACTGGGGGCAACGGGCCGGCCGCGGGTGAAGCCTGCGAGCGACTCCCGGTGCCCAGGCACGGACACCGCGGCACCTGAGCTAGGGAGCGCGGTCTCCAGGCCCCGGCAGCGGGCGGGGCCGCTGGAACCGCGCTGAGCCCGGCCCGGCAGCGGGCGGGGCCGCTGGACCCGCGGAGGGCTCGGCTCGGCAGCGGGCAGGGCCGCTGGAACCCGCAGGGCTCGGCTCGGCAGCGGGCGGGGCCGCTGGACCCGCGCAGGGCTCGGCTCGGCAGCGGGCGGGGCCGCTGGACCCGCGCAGGGCTCGGCTCGGCAGCGGGCGGGGCCGCTGGAACCCGCTGGGGCCGGCTCGGCAGCGGGCGGGGCCGCCCCCAGCCCGCGGCGCTGACGTGGCGTGGCCCCGCGCTGCGCGTGCGCACGCGGCCCTTCCGGAGCAGAGCAGGATGGTGCTGCTGGAGAGCGAGCAGGTGCGGGGCCGCGGCCCGCAGGCAATGGGGCGAGCCCCGTGTGCCGCCGCGGCGGGAGCGAGCGAGGGAGGGAGGGGAAGAGGGAGAGAGCAAAGCCCCGGGACGACGCCGGCCCCGAGCCGGCCTCGGCAGTGTGGGAGCCACTGCGGGGGAGGGGAGCGGGGCAGGCGTCGCGGTTCCCGGGGAGTCTCTCTCGCTGAGGCAGGAGCGCCGGGGCCGCGGGAGATCTGAGGGGCTCCGAGCTCGTGTTCGGAGTCAGAACCGCGGGCCGGGCCGCCCCCGGGTGGGACTTGTGTCCTGCAGCTTGAGCCGAGTTGGCCTTTCGTCGGTGCTGCCTTCCGCGGGTGGGAGAGAGCTGGGGCCAGGCCGGGGAGAAGAGCTCGGAGCTCCTGTGGTGGCTCCAGCCACGGGCGCGTCTCTTTCTCTTGCAGTTCCTGACGGAGCTGACCAGGCTCTTCCAAAAGTGCAGGACTTCCGGGAGCGTTTTCATAACGCTGAAGAAATGTAAGTTTTGAGTCTCTTACTGGATTAAAGAGGTGTTCCTATAAGTCTGACCTTTGTCACCTGGTGTTTTAAGCGATACAGTTGTAATCCAGGGTATCTGATGTCAAGAGCGTCCACAGGGACAAACCCTATGGAGCACTGGTGGTACCACTATTACTATTCGTCCCACAACTACTAGTTATAGGATTCATAGTTAGTACTATTAGTACTAATAACCTTTGAATAAGACTGAATTTCGAACTGCAGGAACTACTGAGACTTTCTGATTGTTAAACAGCAAGTGAAAATGGTTAGGTTTATGTAAAAGGAGAGTTCTGATGTTATTCTTGTGTGTTCATGTTCCTCTGGTTCCCCGCTAGCTGACACTACTGAAGAGGCCATGTATCGAGGCAGGAGGCAGCAGGGTGATGAGCATTTAAAGCATGCTGCTGCTTGAGCAGACGGGGCATACAGCACGTTGTGGGGAGGATTTACTTAATTCTTCTGGCAGATACAGTTTACAGAACAGATCCTTCTGGATCCTTCTTGCTCTAGAAATAAGAGCAATTTGGCAGCAGTGTTAGTTCAGTTGGCCTGAAATGACAGGGTGTTTTACAGATCTGCTCATGAGCGGTTTTTAACACCTCACATCAGAAGGCCCCTGTTGATTGTAATGAAATAAAACTTCTTTTTCAATACAGATGATGGCCGAACAAAACCTGTTCCACGCAAAGGCCACATAGAAACTTTTGAACCAGCAGACAATAAGTGTCTCCTAAGAGCAACTGATGGAAAGAAGAAAATTAGCACAGTGGTAAGTGACAACTTTTAAGTTAGAAAGAGTAGTGGCTCTGTGTGTTTTTGATTTAATGCTCCGTATTTTAAGTGAAACTTGAGAGAATGTTAACTGAAAGTTGAAAACCTGATGTGTGTTTACTTTGAATGGGGGGTTGGAAAAGGCTGTAGCTGACTTTAGCTCTGCTCTGTGATATGACACAAGGAAAAATGTTACTGACTTTAGCTCTGCTCTGTGATATGACACAAGGAAAAATGTTACTGACTTTAGCTCTGCTCTGTGATATGACACAAGGAAAAATGTTACTTCGAGAAAGAGTCGAGAATCTGAGCTGCAGCATTTTTATGGCCCCCCAAGTGAATCAAACCTTTCTTTGAATGCTTTTTCACATTCTTCCCATTTGTAAACATGTGACTTAGAGATTAATGGCCTGTAGAGGGTTTTATTAATCAAGGAGTGTTTTCAGTTTTCTAAATCAGTGAAGTTCTATGACATACTAGTATAGCATATTGACCACCAAATGTGGTAAGCTGATCCAACTGCTGCTAAAAAAGACCAGATGGTAACTGGTGGGTAAACATGTACTGATACTTGGTCTGTAATAGAATCCAGAGTTTTCATGGTTAACCTCCAGTATTACTTTTGTAGGTGAGCTCAAAGGAAGTAAATAAATTCCAGATGGTAAGTTTTGTATGCCTTTTATCCTTATTTTCTGTAAGTAGTAGAAGTGCTCTGTTGAAAGCACTGTGAACAGGCTGATTCTGAGCTGAACTGCCACAGAAACTAACTTAGACTACTCATTTATATTAATCTGTTTTTAAAAAATCCCATTGTATTTTATCTAACCTTGTACATTGGTTTAGAAACATATTTTCGTGGTGCAGGGTATAAGAGCATGATTCTTTGGGAAAAGGCAGATAATTTGCCATGAGTAATACATAAAATGTTACCTCTTGCATATTGTTATTTAAGTATTTGGGGTTCTTTTAAATGGTTCTAATTGTTCTTTCAGGCATATTCAAATTTGCTAAGAGCTAACATGGATGGCTTGAAGAAGAAAGACAAGAAAAGCAAGGCCAAGAAGAGTAAAGCAACACAGTGATGGGACAGTGTGCTACCATCACTATAATAGACTTGACCCTTGCTCAAAGCAGAGTCCATTTCTTTTTGAGTTACCACTTTTCTTTGGCTTTCCTTCCAGCAGGATACTGGGATGTGATCAGTGCTTTTGTTTAAACTGAGAGGTTCTTTTTTTGGGTTGTTGTATGGCAGAAGTATGTACAGCATTATACTGAAATAGCTTTACACTCAGCTGGTTTGTACTTACACTGCTGCTGTTTACTCTGCAGTGTAAAACCTGCTTGGGGTTTGCACAGGGTGAAGAGAAATGTACTGTGCCAGAAGCAAAACAAGACTGGAGCAGGAGCCCCAGTGACAGATGCCCAGTTTTATAGATGAGCCTCAGTAGTTCTGTGGAAAGCAGGTGCCAACATATTATCAGGAACAGCTGCTTTCCTGTTTCTGTCTTAATCTGAGAGCCATGTCTACATGATGCAGTGCAGATATCCCCAAGGCAACCAGCACAGTGCTCAAGTTCTTGTAGAGCCTTCACTCTTCACTCACAGCCTCCAGCTGTTCTGACCTGGGCTCAGGGTGGGGGGAGGGTAGGACTCTGCATCATGTTCCCTTCAGATATGGCTCAAAAATGCTCATGTCACCTAAACTTTTTTTTTTTAAATATCATCCTTCAGTATATTCAGGAATCTGAATTTCCTTTCCTTCATATGAGCAGATGTAAAAAGTAAATATGTAATTGCTCCTATTAAACATAATGAGAAATGGATTGAGTATGATGACTGATGTGACTTGTCTTGGTGAATTGCTAGGAGTGGCACAGTTACCTATGCCTTTAGGATTGTCTGATGCTGCTGCTTTGGGCATTGCTGTTAGAACCTTCATGGTTCTTAGAAGTTTTCTTGGTTAGTCTTGCAAGTTACCTCTACATGTTTTAACTTTGCCTTCTTTGCTAGAAGGGTAGAAAAAGTAGGTATATTAATGTAATGAGCCTGCAAAAGGCAATCATTTGAGTTACAGAAAGAAAGAGGTGTAACTTATTTAAACAAAAGGTACCAAGTAGGGTAAACACCAGTGTATTTCCAGAACTCCTTAACACTTCTGCATATTCATCCAGTATTTTGATGTGAAATATTAATACATAGTTAACTATGGCTGCTGTTCATCTTAGTTTCTCAGCTTCATTCTTCCTGATGGGGTTGTGTTACAATTTAGCTTCAAGAATGTAATTGTAATACTTCCATCATTGCTGTGACTTTAACTTCAAACTTAATCCAACAGCTCGGTAAAGAAAGTTGGTTCAAAACTTTGGTCAAGCACATGCAGATTACTGTTTAAGTCTTTGGTTTAGGTTCTTCAGGTCTTTTCAGACCTGAAAAGAAAACAAGTGTTTTCTTTTATCAGGTCTTCGTCTTGTAGAAGCTGCTGCTTGATTTCAGTGCAAAAGTACAGACAGGACAAGCACAGGCAGCCAGGTTTGTAACAACTCTCAGCCTGAAATCCACCATATTTTATACATCAATTAAAACAGTAGGTTAAAAAACCCAACCAAAAATGAAACACAAAAGGCTCAAAATGAATATTGCAATAAGGCTCAGCAGTTTTTATTACATAAAAACTCCTCAAAAATGTTTAAAACAATTTGTTAAAGGTAATTAATTCTTTCATAATTCTAGAACTGACATCTCTTGTTGCAGTACTACTGTTGCATAAAAGGCATTCTGAAACTATTTTAAAAAAAGTAGTTTTACATCTGTACAGCTGATTTGTGTATAGTGTAAGGGGCAAGAACTACATGATAATACCTATCTGTGGCGAGAGTCAGACTTGCTCCTTAATTGCCTATAAAACAATTACTTCCACATTTTGAAAGCATTTATTTGTATTTGTAATGGTTTAGGAATGTCATTCTCTAGTTTAGTGCTCCAGTTGAACCCGTGTGCCACTCACTACCCCTTCCCCCTGCCGGTGGCTAGAGAGGAGAATTGGGAGGCACAGAAGGTAAAGAGCACAGGTTGAGGTAAGGATTTGCTGGAAACAGCATTGGGATAAGAAAACAGTAACAGCAACAATACCAGTGGCAGAGGGTACAGGAATGGTGAACGACTCCACAGAAACAACAGGACCCAACTGCTCCCTCTGCCATGCTACGCCCACCTGGAAGGGACTTGGAAGACCCCCAGCAATGGTGTGAGGTGGTACAGATCAACCTCTAGGTCCTGGCCATGCCTCCTAGCTACAGCAAATATTAACCCTGTCCTGGCCTAAACCAGGACAATATTATACATGAAATGCAATTTGGACACAGAAAAAGGCACTAGTTGCCTGTCTTGCATTACAGCTTTTTGAAATTCCTTTTGACAGAACGCTGTTGTCCATTTGTAGAAGTCCCATAAAAGACGCTTTAAATACTAAAACAGAACCTTGTATTCATCTCGGTAACTGTACAGGATAAGTGCAGGAACCCTGCAGAAGGAAGGAAAAAAGAATTTTAAAATTTTGAAACTGCAGGTTTGAATGCTGCAATTCCTGTTACAAATCCTCACAATAAGATAGCAGCAAAGATTTATAAAAAATCACTAAGTTTGTTTGGCTGTGACTGCAATTTGGCCCTCATCCTCTTTCCACTGATCTTGTGCCTGTTCAGTTTTCACTTCTGTGATCTGAAGGCTTATGGCTAAGTAGTACTCAGGCCCCAAATGGGATAGCAAGATAATCAGGGACCATTTTACATTCATACCCAGCATTGTATGGAGTAGTATTTGGGTTCTGTTGCTCACAGCCTTGCAAACTACATGAAGAAAAAAAAAAAATCTTCACTTGCTCTGTAGCTGCTTTAGTAAACAGCAAACCTGGAGCAATTTTGGTGCATCTAAGAAAAAGGAAACAAAGTTTTAGTCTTACTTAAAGGTTAAGTAGTACCTTCAAGTGGAGCAAAGGTTTAAGAAAATGAAAATGAAATGAAACCCATAATTAGGCGTAAATACCCACATTTTAAGTGGACCAGTACATACAACATTTGACAATTTGAGGTTTAAAACTGGACATACTGGATGTCTTCAGACTATCTGTATCAGCCTTGCCAGAATCCAACAGGGAGACTATGAGTTGAACATAAATGTTTTTATGCTTACCAAACAGAAATGAGCTTTACTGTAGATGCTGGGAGAGCATCCATCATGTTCACACAGAACTGGGCACTCACCCACCTGCGCCTGGCTGCCATCGTATTATTTCAAAGCAGGAGGAATTAAATGTGCTCCTTGAGTTTTAAAAGACAAGCTGAGTCTCTCTCATCAGAAAAGAGGGCTTTTATGTAGCAGTATAGATGTGTATATTATACATGTATATTTACATATATAGAAGTATATGTACTATGTAGAGCAGGATACCTGACTATACATAGTTGTCTGCTATTCATTTTTATTAGCACAGCAGCAAGCGAGATAAATGTGGCAATACATTCTAGAGCTTCTTGAAAAGACAGAAAAATGAAGAATTTACATTTTATTAGTAAGTGAGGGTTAGTGACCAGTCCTATAGTTTTGAAGGAACTATATACATTTCCTGAGTTTCTTTTTCCCTCAGAGCGGGGGAAGAGTGGAAGACAGGAGCATCTTCTAGTTTGAATACAGAAAAAATTGAGGCAGTTTATGTACCTGTAAGAGCTTAACAAATTTACCTCTTTTCCATTTTGAGACTGTAAATTTCATCACAAATTCCTTGTAAATATGAAGATCTCTGCTTGGGCCATCGTGACATCAATTGTCTCACAGTCGCATCAAAGGCTTGTCTATCTCCATCAAGCTAAGAAAAAAAATTGACAGGAACTATGCTAGTCTTACATTCTTTTGTGAAGGAAATACTTCTCCCAGGAAGATGCAGCCTTCTGAATACTGTGTAACGTCACTGAATACTGTGTAATGTCAATGCTCTTTAATTAAACAGCTTTCAAACATGATGAATATCAACAACACGTGCAACTTATTTTTTTAAGAAAAAATGTTCATTTAGTGATCAGTTTCTTAACACATTTCAGTGCTAAAAAAGACATAAGCAATGGAAAGGGCTGTGTCAGCTCGGCAGTGCTGGACAGAATACAGTAACTGTGATGTAATGGTGATCAAAAGTGAATGATGCAAGTGTGCATGTGTATTCAATTTTTTTTAAAAGTAAAAGGTGATAAACTACCTCCATGATTGATTCAGACTGGATGAACCAAGTATTTTGAAAATGTTTTGCAATGTTTCACTGGGTTTTGATTACCAGACAAGCACTGCTTCAGAGCAGCAGATAAAAGGTAGGAAAGTACTAAATGCACTTCCAGTGGGATGCCATTCTTGAGTTTGGGTTTTTTAGGGGGTGGAGAGGCATCCGTCTCTCTCTTAAGCTAGTGCTGTCATTGGAGAAAAGAAGAAAGCTCTTGTCTTTGGTGTTGTCATCTTTCATGCACTATTTACCAGTTCCTGAGTTGTTAAAGGTGTCGATATAATATACATCCCCTTTATATCCTGGATTCACTAAGGGATGTTTCAGCTACTGTACTTGAAACTATTGCCTCTGTATTTTGGGTTCTCCTTCATTAAGAGCTTCAAGGAACACCTTTGTTGAAACTACTCTTAATGCTTACTGGTTTCTGAAAAAGAGCAGCTAAGATTTAATTTTAGATAACTATTCTTGGGGAAAAAACCTCAGAGCTTTGAGTTAAGACTTCCTAATATTGTCTTGTGTAACCTGGACATTTGACAGAAAGTTTTTTCTCAGTCAAGCTCCCTGGGTAAAAAAAATCCTTTTAAGTTTTAAGGCTAATTCAAACTTGAAAGAAATCTAGAATGGGTGAATTTTACGCTTCATTTGGAACAGAATTTATCATCTGTTGTGTTCAATTGCTGTTCTAACAACAATACTTAATTGCTTACCTCTAATGATAAGAAGTGTATCACAGTTGCTTTTGGCAGATCAACCTGTAAAAATACCAAGAAATCAATACTTAACAGTTCTCTGTTACCAGTTTGCCAACTAGAGATGAGCTGTACTGAAGGGAGTCAGACTTTCTGATTTCCAGAGAAGCACTCATGCTGCTAAAACTGGGAACTTAGTTTAAAATTATTAAAACCTTTTTAACTATTCATGACTATTCATAACCTATTCAGATTCCATTATGGAAAGTTGCACATAGGTGCAGGCAAATAGGCAGTTATGTTTCCTGAAAAGCAAACACCATTTTGAAGTCCTTTATGACATGGTCAGTGAAGTCTAAAAGTCATATACGAACAAGAGCTATGTTGGCTTAAATGGAAGGGCAAATCTAGCAGGAGCAAGTTATTACATCTATCACATTAGTTGGTGTAATTACAGCTTAAGAGCTTACAACTAAATGCTTGCTAAATTTTATTCCATTCAACTGTCACAAACACACAATTTGAGATACTTTTCAAGTATCAGAGAAACAGACCAGGGGTCTTATTTAACCAGAAGTTTGATTCATTTTGATATTGCTGAAGTGAGGCAATTGACAGTAGTTTGTTCTAGACAGGAATGGCATCATCCACTGCTATTAAAAATCTGGAATTAATTCAGGCTTCTGCCAAATACTTACTGCTAAAATCTCAATCTCACTTGTTTTCTGTTGCAGGCTAGCAATGAATGTCTGAAGTCTTGTTTGTACCTGGGAACAAAAGATGGGCAAAAGTAAAATACACTGCTTGTGTGACACAGGTTGGGAGCACTGATTTCATATTGCATAGACGAGAACAAAAGGCTGGTCCTAACAAGAAGTAGAACTACATCATATTGAAACAAATGTTTAATATAATTTTCTGTAAAAATTCACAATAATCCTTGATGAGCAGATTGGAAGGAGAATGGGGCTGAGACACTCTTGAAGCAATGGTACACACTTGATGTTTGATACTGGCACAGTGCTAAAGCAGTGTGGATGCTTTTGTAACTAGTGAAGACTGCCCTGTTTCTGGGTGTTACATGACTTTCAAAGGAATGTAAGAACCTGTGACTGGATGCAGTGAATCACCTCCAGCTAAAGGAGGATGGCTTTTGAAAGCTAAACCAAAATATGGCTCATGCCTCATACCACCTTTTTTCAGAGCAAGCTAGTGGTCCTGCAAAGGTAGCACTTTACAAATGTAGTTGCAGCCTTGTATTATGTTGTCTTTTGTACTTTGGAAAAGTTGCTTTTACATATTAAAAACCTGAAAACAGTGTTAGTTTAGCTCAGAGAGTAACATTCACTTCTTTATTTGGGTTCTGAGAACTATTAATTGGGGAGATTTTTTTGTTGCACATCCAAGTTTGAACTGAAAAGGGGTAAGATTACAGTTCTGTTTTACCATGTACTCTAAATATCTTGAGGCTAATAATGCTAAACAAGAAAACTCTGACATTTGTCTCTAGCATCACTGAATGTTTTCTACATTACCACAGTATCATGTTTTAGGCAGGATTGTAGGGGGTTTTTGTTACTGTTTTGGTTTGGGGGCTTTTGTGTGTTTTTTAAAATCCGCAGTTTTTTCTTAGGCCTTTAGTTTGAGACAACATAATGAAATAAAATACGTAAAATATCTCTTACAAACGTACTACAAATTAAAAATACGATGAACTTGCACCTTTATGCTGGTTTTGTCCGAGTAGAGTTAGCTTTCTTCACAGTGGCTGGTATGGAGCTATGTTCTGGATTTTTGCTCAAAGGATTGATAACAGATGTTTTTATTACTGCTGAGCAGTTAAATCACTGATAAAGGTAAGAAGGAAGCAACAGCTGGTACAAGACTATTACCCACAGATGTAGGGATCAAACACTATTGTACTGAAGCTGAAAGAATTTTCCAGCATCTTCTTCCACTGCTGCATTGACTACTTCTTTAAAAATAATATAACTTGTTTGATAACACACAAGAGCCAAGACCTTTTCTGCTTTTCATATGGCCACACTGGTGAGGAAGCTGGGGGTGCATGGGAAGCTGGGAGGTGACACAGCCAGGGCAGGTGACCCCAGCCGACGATTCTAGACCATGTGACATCATGCTCAGTTTATAAAGTTGGGGGAATAAGGAAGAAGGGGGGACATTTGAAGTGATGGTGTTTGTCTTCCCATTCTCCCATTCCCATTACAGATGATGGGGCCCTGCTCCCCTGGGGATGGCTGAACACCTGCCTGCCCATGGGAAGTGGTGAATTCAGTCCCTGTTTTCCCTATTAAACTGTCTGTCTCAATCCTGGGGTTTTCTGGCTTTTACCCTTCTGATTCTCTCCCTGATCCCACTGGTGGGGGAGTGAATGAGCAGCTGTGTGGGGCTTGGCTGGTGGCTGAGGTTAAACCACAAGAACCTTTAACACACTTCAGGGTTTAGGGAGGAAGAAAAAAAGAAAGGGCAGTTCCAGAAACAGAATTCCTAGAAAAGTAAGATTTCTAATATGTATGCACAATGATAGCTGAGCCATGATGTCACAAATAATCCCTCACATCCAAACTGTTAAAATGGGTGGTCTTTGCCTTCAACCATTTATGTTCCTAGTCTATTTTATGAATAAAGAACAAACAGGATGGATTTGTTTAAGTTAGGTGATAATGGGAAGTATGAATTCTACCATTCCTTAAGTTCTAAGGATCACTTCTGAATACTTATTTGATGTGTGTGTACCTGAATTTCTTGACGACGCCTGGCACTGGCAGATAATTTTTCAGGAGCTATAACACTAACGTTAGGCACTACAAGAGTTCCATGTGATTCAAACACACCTAAAATGCAAACACAACAAGTATCAAGAAACAGAAATTCACAAATATTAATGAGCAAAAATCAGTGTAGTACAGGGATTAAAAAGCTGCTGAAAACCTCCAAAATCTGACAGGATAATGAGACATGTGCACATAAGTTCTCAAACACTCATTTACAACTTTGAAGGACTGGTTGTTACGACTAAGAAATTTGGTATTTTACATCACTGTTCCCTGAAACTAAGAAAAGGTTCCAAATGACTTGCATATTTCACAAAGGAATGCAGTGCACCTAATATCAAAAAAAGAAAAGCCATTACAAGAATAAGGCGACTAATCCTTGGTACCATAGCAGAATCACTGACAAAATGAACAATAAACCCCAGCTTCCCCAAATAATTAAAATCTGAAATGGCTTATTTAGAAATCCGAATTTCCACTTCTGGTAGTCACACACACACACAACTCCCTCAAGTTAAACATGGCCTCTCTCCCTCCCTATTATGCAAAAGTGTGTGTGTGAAATGTTTCTTTAAAAATCACCACCACCACAAACTGTATCAGTGCTCAACAAAACAAGTATCAAAAATGCCAAACTTTAGCAACACAGTAAGCACTTCATATTATTCTTTATATACAAACTTATCAGAATAAGGAATACAAATCCATAGCTAGAAATGTAAAGGCATTTTCATTTGGAAAAAAGTAGGTTTTTTTTGGTAAGTCAATGTAAACAGGTCTCAATACTCTAACAATCACAGGTTAAGTTTTTTTTTTCATCAAGGTGACATTTAAATTTCTCTTCAGCTAGGAAAAGTTTGTGATTTTTGGCTTTCACAGCCTCCTGGATTACTACATAATGAATGCTTGTATGGAGAATATCCTGTCCATTGGTCTGAGCACTTAGCTTGGAGAAAAATTCACTTGGAACACTTTTAAATCACTTGGAACAATATCTGTGATTAATAGGCAGTGCCTCTAATCAGAGCTCTTCTATAAAACATCCTCTTACTTTGCCTTTGGTAATATTTTCCTACAAAATAGTTTTTGAGCAGAAAGAGGAACAGTTTATATGTTCTGTAACTAGATTTTAAATACCTGAAATATTAGTAAATGATCCTTTTTGATTTGGTATTGAAAGATTATCTGTGGTTTCTCTAAAAATAAACAAAGACAGTTAAGGAAACAGATTTACAATTATAAAGAAATACTGCAATAAGACAGTAGTTTCAGATTATCATAGATACTTAAACTTAGTTCCAACAGATAAAGAAGTTTGCAGATACTCCCCAGCACACATTTACTATTCATGAATCAATTCTATTCAGGAATTGACAAGAAACCTTACAAAATTACATTAAAAAGTCAGGTCTAGAAGCAATGCTCCCTATGGATACGAAAAATGTCCTCCCTATCATGCAAGAGTGATTTATATCCTAATACAAATATATATTGTGAGAGTATTCTCTCTGAATTATTAATTTAATCTGTTTCTCACAGGTTTCTGTGACATAATACTAAAGTATAAAAGTAGTATTTATACTTAAGAGCACACATATTCAAAGAAATCTTCAATAATTAGTTTGGATACCTTTACTTTCCACATTCAGGAATTTGTTAAAAGAGAAATTTGCCAGCGCTATTACAATCAGTGATTGCATTTCTCTGTTTAGTGGTACCATGCAAGGGTTCTTCTATTCTGTTTTCAGGATTTAGAAATAAGGTATCTTTTTGAAAGAATGATTTTTCTTTCACAGCTTCTAGTAGATCTGTCACAAAGCACCTGAGAATCAGATTAGTTGCAAAGTTAAATACTAAGACTGGCTGAGGCCAGAAAAAGGAGAACAAGAGGTAGGTAACAGGAGACATCAACTGTTTGCATAAACTACTGCTTGATTTCAGTATTTCCAAGCTTAATGATTTCCTTTATTGTTAAGCCTAGTCAGAAAAACTTGATGGCAAATCTGTTAAGTTTCTGAATTCTACTTTGTGTGACTAATGCATGTCTACTCCTGCTGCCAATGCACACATATAAATATATCTAGATGCATGTATAATTACAGACTTACAATGTAACAGCTGTACTGCTTGAGCACACAGGAATGACTAGCCTCTCCTGTCATTTCTGTACTAATTTCCACTGCTGACAATAAATAGTAATTTCAAAGAAGACAGGATGAAGGGGTTTTCCAGTGTACCTCAAGTCTTTGCCAGATGTTACTTTTACTTCTGCCACCAGAGCATACAGAAGTGCAACAGGTACACCTTCATTTCACTGTACCAATACTACCTCAGAATGAAAAGGATTTGCTGTTTTCATTCTTTGATTACACAGTAGACAAATGTAATGGACTTCTACTCAGTAACAGGGACTTGCAGGCAGCCAGCCAAACACTACTGCTGCCCTAGCAGCTTTGGGATAACTGTGTGGCCTTTTGATTTATGATGCACTATGGATGTCTGAATGTAGCAGCAGCTAGGAAAATCAGTTTCTTTCTTATCTCAATACAATTCTATAACAAAGCCTTTTGCTTTCTTTTCCCCTCAAGAGAAACTCAGCAATTTCTTTACCAAATAAAATTAAGGTTTAACTGAGCATTAGCAAACATATATTCACTTCAGATTTTGACTATTCACATATTCTACTTACATACTTACATGTTATGCTACTTACCTACTACATCTTTCGTCACCAATTTTCGTTTTCAGTTTCTGGATCAGGTGATCTACTAAGTCAGATTCTAAAATCCTTTTCTCCGTCTGTCTGTCTTTCTCAAAGGATTTCACCTACGATGTAGTTCAATGGTTCTTAACATTGTTGATTCTTAAAATGGCATACAAATAAACTTATCAAACTTAATCAAAACCAAACTGTTTCACCCGTTAAAGGTGAGAGTCAAAGGAAGGTATTATCATTACTAATTAATCACTGCCAATTAATTATTTAAGATTTTTTTCAGCCACCTACTGATTTATTCTGCATTCCCAAAGCATAAACTAGCTTGACTCCCTGCATTTAATATGTGATAATTAAGTTCTAAACAGAATGGTTTATAATTGTAAATACCAAATTATTAATATTTTTAGTTAAGCAATTATATTAGAATAAGGCTCACCTTTCAATTTGCAAGAGTTAAAACATTCAAAACTTAGGAATCTGCATGATCTTTATTGCAAGAGCTTAATCAGTAACAACACCATTCACCTCATTAACATCTCATTTCTTGGTTTTGCTTCAATAAAGCCATATTTAAAAGAATACTCTGTAACAGGCTTGTGGAGGACTTTGAAATATCACATTACCATCATCAAGATTTACTTATTCTTGCAATTATTGTTGTTACAGTAACAGAATGAATAAAAAGTAAAAAAATATTTTTGCACTTTCGGTGTCCTTGCCATATGCTGTCAAATGGTTAATATTTTTTTCAGTCAAAGAATAAATCTTTATTCAAAAAATAATGATCTTTTCTCTGATGATCCAGAATATTTTAAAACTTTTAACTTCAAAAACCAAAGGTACCAGAACCACAAGCTGCAGAGTACAGAAGTACAGAGTACATTCATGTTGTGACACAGTCAGTCTTTGCATCCTAATCTGAGTTTACAGAGGTGAAGTGTGTGGTTCTGACTGTCTGTTGGAACTACACTGACTTTTTTAGATTTACATTTTAGTTGTATTTATTTTGTAACATGTAAAGTTGCCAACTGCAAAGATTGCTAAGTCAATTAATTAATTTTGTAGATTTAAAGAAATGAGAGACAAGAGAAACCTTTTTCCATGTTAAACCATCGATGGCACTGTCAAGCAGTGTTTGCACTAGTTTTTGGACTTTCCTAGAGGGAAGGAGGTCTGTGAATAAAAGTGTTATGCAGGGATAAAAAAATGTTTGAAATGTTGAAATTCTTCAGAATAACATTTCTATGACTTAACAACCAACACTGTATTTACCTCAACTCCACTTAAGTATGATTTATATCATATTAAAAGAAACGTAGAACAACAGAGTACAAATCTGAAACACCATAAAGCATCCTCTGGTCCCAAGCTTACCTTCACATGACTTCCTTCCTTCTCGGACACCAGAGCCACATATGTAATCCCAGAGCATCTGCAGTATTCCTGCAGTTCTTCCTGGGACTGAAGTGTGAACAAAAGAAGGGGAATGAGACAGATTATAAAATGACCGATTAAGTAATTAGAGTCTCCTGTCCGTGATTAGAGTAACTTGATATGCAACAGTCACACGGCTTCAGGGAGAGAAAAGCTTTATTAACAACCTGAGCAGATGAAACTTCATTATGCATATATTTATCCACCCAATGCTTGCTAAAATTGAAATTAATGTCTACTCTTGGGTAGAGAGAATGCCCAGATCTTGCAGCCCAAGTTCCCACACAGAAGGGCTAACTATACCTAGAAGTGTAGAGTCTAAGTAACTAAAAATGTGCAATGTAACATCAGGCAGTCACCACCCTGCTGCCTGCAGCTTTCAGTCCTGCATGGCTGGAAGTCTGCCACAAAAGCTGACTCCAGCTAGGTTCCTGTAAAACCAAGGCTATGCTGACTTACTCAGCACTGGATTGCAGGACAGCATTAGACAGAGGAGAGAACTACCCAAATCTTCATTCCTTATGAATCAATCAAACAAACAACCCCAACCCCCCACCTCCAGCCTAGGTGATCACAGGAAAAGTATATAATCTGGATTTTTTTCAGTTCAAAGGGACTGAAACTACTGGAAATATTACAGCAGAAAATTACAAAAAAGTCAGACAATGAACTGAATGAGCTCAAAACTTCCTGCCCTGCAGCACGTGATGTGGAAGGGGCAACTGCAGAGTCTCTCTTGTCACAAACTGGGACACCTGAAGGTGAAGCAGACTCATAATCTTTAAGTAAGTGCCACCACCTCTGAAAGGGACTTCAGTGTTCCCATGTAGCTCACTACACTCTAGTGAAGTATTGCCAGCTACAGCTCTGTTTGGTTTCAGCTGAACATAAAAGGGCACAACTCAGCTTGCCAGTCTCTCTTTCCCTCCTACTACACATCTCTTCAAGGACTACATAGGGACCCATCTAGTAGTTCAGTTTGATAAACTGTATTTCTAACAGTAGAATAATGTCAATATTCCCTCTGTACCTGAGTGTCTTTGGCCATCTGGCTATTTAAAAGTTGATGCTACTGTTCTGTCCTTGATGTACCCCCTATTAAGTATTAAATTCATTAATAGGATGGATCCTTCTTCACATTTTTAAATACTCTGGAAGAATGCTGCAAGGCTAGTGAGACTTTGTTGACATTATTGTATCTGAAGAGCACCCTACATGCTCAGTATTATGAGTCTCTACCTCCATAAAACCAGAAAAACACCCCAAAAAGGTATGGTTTCAGTCTGCACTAATCTTGGAGAACAATAATACAGTTAACACATGGAGATAAAAATTCTACCTGGGACCAGTCATACATTATTTCAGCTGGAATTCCTGCAGTCCAGAACTTCTGAACAATATTGATAGCTCTACCCATTGACATCTGACCAACACTTACAACCAGCAGGTCACATGAGCTGACAGAAACCTGAAGGGAAAGTAAAATCAAGGAGACAATATTAGTCACAAGACCACATTTCCCCCTTCATAAGGCAGTTAAAGTAACAAAGATGAACAAATATTCCAACCATTTGTCAAAATGCATCAAGCTAAAAACCATAAAAGGGTTAGATCCACCTCTTTTGAGAGCTAAAATCCACCTAACTTTGTCCAAAAGTCACTGAAGCTCAGTCTTTGATGCAAAGCACCTCCACAGCCTCAGCTTGCCAAGTATCCCTGCCTACTCTGTTCTTTCCTTCCCACTCTCCTTGGCAATGTTAATTGATTCTTATGGAGAAAAGATAATAAAATACTCATTTCACAACCAACTGAAGATATGTGATGCTGTACAAAGTAGTCAATATTCTTAAAGTTTCTTTTCATCTCTATCTTCTAACCTTTGATAAAGGGAGAAGTAGTAGGGGGAAAATAACACTAAATACCTACAGTTGTACTCTTCCATCTGAAAGAATACATAGACTGAGAAAAATATCCCATTTAAATTGAAAATAAAATGGTGTAAGTCTGAGAATCTGGTCTTCCCTTAATTCTCATTTAATAAATAGTTCTATGTGGAGAAACACAAAAGAAAACAGGTCATCTTGATGTCTGCCTTCTATTTTCAGCATAGTACTATTTTGGAACACATCTGAACATCTTATTTTTTGTCCATATCTAGCTACGATTAGGTTATTGAACTGTCAGAAGTAAACAATTTCCCCACTTCCCAAAAAAGAGACTTACAGAATCCTCCACACTGGAAACAGCAGCAGTTATTTTATCTATAGCTATGCTGACTCCAACAGCTGAAGGAACTGGTCCTACTGTCTGTGGCCCTCTAAACTGTGGAATCTCAAAACAAGAAAAAAAACAGAATGGAAGACCAGATAGTTATCTTGACAAAATGTCATTTTTTCATGGGTTAAAAAAATATCCAAATTTACTAGAAGAGATGAGCACATACCAGATGATCATATCTGCCTCCTGCAGCAAGAATTTCAGGCACAGTTCTTTGTCTTCTTTTGATGTATGCTATAAACTGAAAGATAATACCATTGTGCTGCTGTATTTTGTAAACTAGTCCCAAATTTATAGAGATCTGTAAAATAAAAATGAATATGTGAAATTAACATACAATTAATTTCCTGTTAGCAGCATGGATTTAAAACACTGTTTTCACATAAGGAAGACATATGGAAACATTCCTTATCTCCAAAAATTTAAACTACAGTGAAAAATAAGGAAAGGGTGCTTCAATCTTACATTTAAGCATCCCAAGAAACCTGCAGAACAAAACCCAAACAACAAGCTTCAAGGAAGGTGGAGGCCTTTAGTAGTCATCAGATTTCTATATTTTTAAAATATTTACCGTTTGTTTCAAAATTTATTAAAACCCCTCTTTTATGCTCTAAGTAATGCCTTCAGTCTTGGTTGGGGAAAGAAAAGAAGTCTGACTGTCATTAGATAAAAGTTAAGCCAGAGACTCCTGACTGGAAGAGGTCTTATTTTTAAAATGCATCTTCAATAAAAAAAAAAGGAAAAAAAAGGAAGAAGTATCAATGCCAGTACTATTATTTGCCACCAAAAGACAAAAGCATGTGCTTTTTCTATTGTAAAATATCTTTACTTCCTGGCATATTACAAGGCCCAGCAGCCTGTAATTCCATTAATTTATTAGCAGAGCATTTTACAAACCTGAAGTTTTATTCCCAGTTGCTTTAATAGACCAATGATTTCCTCTAAATCCTTCATGCCATGCTTCAACAGCTGAGTGACACTTGGCTTTTGTTTTATCATTGTGTTTAAAAATGGAAATACATTACTTGCTTCTCCCTTCTGCTCAATGAATTTATAGAGTCGAGAAAGCTAAAAACAAAAAAATAAAATTATAAGCATGTCTAATAACACAGAAAACATTTATAAGAGGTGGCATCTAAAAAAAAAAAAGAAAAATATCTGTTTTTGTATTTGTGGGAGTAAGACATCTGCCTTTTTTGTTTTGTTTAGCAGGCTGTTTTTACCTAGTAGAGTTGAAGGAAAGAATAGACAGACACAAGTTTCAGACCATCCAGAAGTTAACTTCAACTCTATGCACTTTCAACATTTGCAGAGAAGTTTTTTTTAAAGTTTCTCTCAGTTTTCTTTATTAAATACCTCTCTACAGTACTCCATTTACCCTTTATTAGTCTCCACAGCCTACAAAACGCATTTAAAGAATCAGCTGCAATAGTGACTTCCAGAGAGAACAAAGTCAGACCACTTGCAAAGAGATTGACCTATTCTGAATAGCACATGTAACTGGCTATTTTTCTTACTCTGGTTAATTAAATTACAAAGACAATAAAATATCACTGACTTATGGCAAATTACAGAGAAATTGACTGAATTAAGATCACTTACACTAGCTGATGTGAGAGAAAGATTACAGAACTTGGCTTCTACCTCTCTTTTAGTTAGCTTCTCAGTCTACAAGAAAAACAGATTAAAACAGCATTTGGTTGTGTTTAATGCATTACTGTAATTATTCAAATTAATTTCACCTATATTCTGTGCTTATAAAGTAGAAAAGACCTAACTAATATTAAAATACATTTTAAATTTAATTTTTAAAATGTTTTTTATTGACTAGCCTATCAGTTCTTGATTATACGGTGAATAATTCTCTCATAAATACACATTGAAGAATCATCTTAAACCATCCCAATCCAGAAGGAACAAAAAAGTAATTAATCTAACATTTACAGCCCAAAGATAACCAGCCTTTTTATGCATCAAGAGTATACTCATGGTTATGCTGGCAATGGGCTGCTAGTCATTTTCAGAGATAGCTCCACAAAACAGAATACTCTACAGTGATGATTACAGAGGTTAGGTTAATAACTGATGCCTTACCACAGCATCATAGAGAATGATGTAGACTTGATTGAGTTTGTCCTCTGGTATCCCACAGTGCAAAAGTATAGCTTTCAGTAAGGCAGTGTGGTTCAGATAAATGCTGTAATTTCTTTCCTAGCAAAGCATAAATTAAAAAAAGGAAGAAAGAGTGAAAAAAACAAGTTTTACTTGCATTCTGTTCTCTTAAGAAAACCCCAACCCCCATAAAACAAAGAGGCTTCCTAAACATTTAATAATAGTTCAAAATTAACTTCAAACCTCTTCTTTCACTACCTTACCTTTCATCTCTAACTAAAGAATGGCAAGTCCTGTCCCATTCTACAGTGATCACTTGTCTGACAGAAGAAAGACATTATTTCAGTGGTACTGGGAAGGATTCAGTTAATATTCCCTTTGCACATAAACCTATGCTTCATTTTAAATTTACCTAGGAAACACATCTTTTATGACAGAATTCTATAAGTGATTACAGATTACATGTGAAAATAGTTCTGTACTGGTGAAAGTTAAAGGAAGTATGCTTTTACAACATATCAAACTAAATATTCAGTTAAATTAAAACTCTGAGTGGAAAAGAGAGAAAAGGGGCTGATTTGAGAATCTACCTGTAGCACTGAAAACTCTTGAATGATTTCTGAAATTGCATAAATTGTTTCTGCTATAGGCAAAAAGCTATTTCCAGTAGATGTAATGATGTCAAATGCACATTCTAGGAGTTCTTTGGGATGACAGCGGTCTAACTTCCGAGGTCTGAAAACTCGCTCTATACAGTATCTAAAGGAAACATTGAAGAATAAATCAGCCTCTTCAGAAGTCACTGTCAAAGCATGGTATCAGTGCAAAGCATCACCTCTACGTCTCTTACCTTTTCAAGTTTGATATGTTATTTCTAGCTACAAATCTTGCAAAAGGAATCTGAAAAACAGAATACATGAAAATTGTTGAAACAAAACAGTCAGCCTGACTGAGCTCTGCAACTAGAGATGAATTATACTGTGTAGTTATACTTGACAGTGTAATATAATGCCTAAAACACCTGACATAGCCCTGTAATATTAATCTAACCATCCCTGCTGTAAGTTTTAAATACAAACATTATTTTCACCTACATTAAAAAACAAACACTATCTCTTCAATACGCAGTCAGGGCTCCAGCTGTCAGGAGTACAGAGGAGGAGTAAAGAACTCAGGAGAACAAGAACAGACATTGAAAGATACACTACTTCAGCAGTCAAAAGAGGTGTAAGACTAAACCAAATTCCACCACAGCACCCTCCAAACCCTCTGCAAGCTTTGCCTGCAGAGATGATGCTACTTACTCTGAGGTCGTAAGGAAGCATTACCAGCATCCCACTGTGATCCATGAAATATGAAGCTTCATTATGTTCATACAGTTTTTTATTTCTGGGCATTAGCAGTGGTGTATGCAGCTTGATAGCTCCTATACAAAACCAGAAAACTCTATTATCTCTCATTCCAGAAGTAACACCTGCTTTTTACAGGTGAACACCCTTGCAGGGCACAATTAGATCAATCCCTAAGTTTAAAAATTCACATTAAAAGTCCTTAATAGAGTTCCCTCTTCCATATTTAAAGAAAGACTTTCAAAGTTTGTTTTATGCCTATGTTGCATGCTTCTTGGGCTCAGCAGGGAGCCCACAGAATAGAGAACTGCTAATTCCACAGCCCAGCAGAATCCTTACCTTGCCCTCCCTCTTTAAACACCACCTTTCACAAAAGCAGGCATATGAAACAGAAACTCTGCATTTACCAGCAGCAAATACTGCTTTGGTCTAGAGGCATTTCCATATAGAACAAATTTTGTTCAGACATGCTGCATCCTCTGTCTCAAAAACATACTAGAAGTGTTTGTGCTTCATTTTAAAACCTCATGAACACTCTTTTTTTTCCTGGCTGTATTTCACAACCATCTACCTGTATGAATCCAATCTTCACTGAAACCTTACTATTAATAATAGCACTTATTACCAAGGAATAGTTTCCTGTTTTAATATTTGATTGAGAATCACTAGAGAATTTATAGAAGCTTAACTCAATTAGATATCAACATAAATTTTCAAATGAGGAAAAAAGTGCCCCTGATAGAAAGAAATTCTTCTAGCTGTTACAGATGTCAGACAAAATTTAATGGAAAAAAATAAATATTCAATCCCTGTTTTTTTTCCAAAAGCATGAAAACATTTCAGTCTCTAAAATGCTGACAAACCCTTTCCTAAACCTTTCAAGCTTTAAGGAGTGGGGGGAAAGAGTAAACCTGTCCTTGACTTTGCATTTCTCAGTTTCTCACTCTTTTATATTGCCAAATTTTGATCATGTTTAATCAGATTATGATTTACTTGGAAAATTCAAAATTTCTATTTCAAAATTCTCTATTTTTATATAAAATAGTCTCATCAACGTCTGTAAGACAACACAATTTATAACATTTCAAGTGTGACAGTGGCTGCATAAATTTTCTTCCCAAAAAATAATTTTAAGTGAATACTGTTATTAATGACTAGAGAGATTCCTGGAAAGGAAAACGAAAGACTATTAAATATCATGGCATCAGCTCTGGCTCAGGAAGTTCCTGAACAGCAAAGCATTGCCAAGAATACATCACTGGAAGTACCACTACATGCTTGCTTTGTTTCCATGCTCTCCCTTACGCTTTTCCTATTCTGGCTGTTCAAAGAGAGGTTACTGTGTTACATGGATGCCTGATCTCCCACTACAGAGCTACCCTTGTATTCAGATCCAGATTTTGCATAACAGTCTCTACCTGTAAAACCTCATACAGATTTATCAGAACAACCATGTACATTCAAAAATATAATTAAGATTTTCACTCTTCTTTCTGTAGAAAATGTAAATCACTCTGATTTGATGTTAGTAGCTATTACTGGAATGACAAAACAACAGAAGACAACATCATAAAAACTTCAAATGATCAACTACCGAACATGTTTTCTGATTTCTCTTATAGCAGTAAATCCATTCCATTCTTTTAAATCCATTCAATCACAAAAAAGGAATTAATGACTTTTGTAAACACACCCACCGTGTCTTTTAAATATCCGGCTGACAATCTCACATACATGCTGCTGTATCTTGGCTGCCCAAATAGAAAAACTACCCTGAAACCATCACAAATAAAAAGTACATATAAAATTCACGTGTGATGAACACTCCACGTAGGCAATCATTCCATGTAATATAGGCAATAAACATTCTGTATCTCATCCCACTACAAAAAACTGCAAGGCTTACATAATAAAAAATAACTACAGCTATAAGAAGCATTACTGTACTGTGTCACCGTGAATTTCTTTAGATTTAGAAAGATTCAAGAGCTGATAAAACAATCACATCACTCAGAAAGAGAAGAAAACATCCAGGGGCAACACTTTCTGCTGACAACCAGTCAACCATTACTTTGACAGGAATTCAGAGTAAAGAAAGTAATCATCTGGACATAAGCTTAAAGCTTTAGCTGCTACAATCAAACATTGCTGGTTTTTCACTGAAGAATGAATGTAAGGCTCAAATGGGAAGTGGCTAATCAAACCCACACAGCAGAGACTGCAGTTTTAAATGGGAACCAATGTGAAGGTGAATCTTGAGATAATGCAGTTCACTCAGGAATGTTACAGGTTTATACATCTTTTTAAAAACTTCAACACAGGGAAAAACCAAACCCACGCATCTCCTGAACACCTACAAACCTTCAGCATGTCACTGTCATAAGTATAGTCTATTGCTGGAGAGATACGCTGTGCAAATATCTGACTCATCATGGTGCGGTAGGCCTTTCCATCCACGTTTGCTAAGGTATGGTGGAGGACTTCATGGAGCTCAGACTCCTCCATTTGTGGTGGTGGAAGATGTTCACTTTTTAACAGCTCCACAGCTGTCGGTCGTGCTGCTGGATCATGGTTCAGGAGCCACGTAATAACCAATCTCTACAAATTAAATCAAAATTTTAAAGATTAGAAACATTTTGTAGGTTAACAGTATTTGCAACAAACTTGGTAGTCATATCTATTCAATAACAACCTATGAGACTTTACAGGGGAAAAACTAGCAGAATATGAATCTTTTGGATGGACATTATTTGCTTACTAAATTATGAATATCTTTTATTATCATCTGAAAAACCTACACCACACAAATTATTAGAAATTTGCCTCCTGGGATGACAAAATATGCAGTATTCTTTTCCTTTGTTGTTCCATGGTATGCTAGCTCTGGCATCTCTTTATCAACAAAGTTAAAATAAAGCAGAATTGCATGCATAAAGTCAAAGATTTGAGAGGCACAAATATTAGAGTAGGGGGAATCTTCCTGGCACATTTCAGCAAAATGCAAAAGATGGAAATGTTTTTATGGTATTAGTAACATACAGATTGCTGTTTTACAAGTGTAACACACTAGAAGTTAATACTAATGGTCAACAAAGGAGTTGATTAGCACAAGGATAAAGCCACCTAGATGGTCCAGAAAAGATTACACTGCTCCTTATCACTTCATTACCCTGCCATGGAGGCCTCCAGAACAGCTCTTGGCAGGTCTGTCAAGTTCAGAGCAGTCAACTGAGCTTGCACATCTCTGTCTATTGTGTGACACATATTTCTTTCAAAAAGTTTAAGTAAAAAGTTAAACAATTGAGCTGCCATTTCTCCGAGCACAGAAAGCCAAAATTGTCCCTCAGAGCTTAAAAGCTGTGCCAGTAAACTCTAAATTTCTTCATGACTGTACTGTGCTCTGGGAATTTTGTGGGTAAATATATCACCATGTCAACTTAGAGCATTATTTTGAGATTTAATTTTCTTACTTTGTTCTAATATCATGTCACAAGAACTTGGAAGAGAATCCTAGGTGGGGAATTAAATGGGAAACTAAGGGGCAAAAATTGTAATTGGTGTTTTCTGAGAAGGAATACCTAATAGTTAAAATATCTTCAAATTACCTGCTTTGCATGCTTGACTTCATCAAAGTCATTAGGAAATACAATTGCAGGCTAACAAAACAAAAAAAAATCCACATATGAATTTTAACAGGCAGTCCAGATTGCTCAGATTAGTCTTATTTTTAAGTTCTACATATTAAACAGAGAAACTAAGCATTTCCCTTGCCCATGAAAAAATAAACAAAAAAACCCCAAACAAACAAACCAACCCCCCACATGGCACATTTAATTTGAAGAGCTAAAAGGAAAAAGAATGCTTTGATATTGTTTTGTTTAATGAAAGTACAACCCATAATCACAAGCATTTATCAACTATAAATATCAACAGATTCCTGAGAAAGGCCCACCAGGTCTAAATCTAGGTATATTAAAGAGATGATTCCTTTATCTGACATAAAAATTAATTTCACAGACAGAACACTGACTGATACCATTAAAATCCACCATGCATCAGTGCACCAGCTCCAATTGTATTCTTCACTTTTCACTATATGTTTTACAAACCTTGTTTTTAAGCACTCCCCATGGCAACATTTTTTGCTACATTTTGCATCCTTTTGTTTCTCTTAAACCATTTGATGCAGAGAATTAGTATGTTTCATATCTGTGTACTTACCAGCCTCAGTTGACCAAGAACAAAGATCCTTTCTGATGCAGTATTCATAGGATGGTAAGACATTTCAAAGAATATTATACCTAAGCTGAATAGGTCCACTTTCTAAGGTAGAAAAAAAATGAAAACTTGTATGTAGTACCTATCAATTCTCTGAAGATGAAAACAGCAGAGGAAAAAAACCAAACCAACAAACACCTAAGTGTTAAATGTCACAGTATATTAAAGCTGGAGAGAAGGCTGGGGTTTTTTTCTGTGTCTTTTTTGTGTGTTTTTATTATAATTATTTGTTTTTAAAGCTTTTTTGTTAGAAGACACAATCCTTTAAGATTTAGTAGACTATAAAGCCTTCTATCATCACAGCACTGCTATGACATAAATGATGGTTGCACTCGAGTTGTGGTCAGCAGCTTAACACTAAAGTGAAGAGTGGATGTTCATGAGGGTCAGTACTGGGACTGGTGCTGTTTAACATCTTTGTTGGCGACATGGACAGTGGGACTGAGAGCAGCCTCAGCAAGTTCACTGGTGACACTGAGCTGTGTGGTGCAGCTGACACGCTGGAGGGAAGGGATGCCATCCAGAAGGACCTGGACAGGCTGGAGAGGAGGAACTGTGTGAACTTCATGAAGTTCAACAAGGCCAAGTGCAAGGTCCTGCACATGGGTTGGGGTAATCCCTAACACAAATACAGGCTGGGCAGAGAATGGATTGAGAGCAGCCCTGAGCAGAACCTGGAGGTGTTGGCTGACAAGATTCTCTACATGATCTACCAGTGCACTCACAGCCCAGAAAGCCAAACATCCTGCTGCATCAAAAGCAGTGTGACCAACAGGTTGAGGGATGTGATTCTCCCAATCTACTCCACTCTCATGATAACCCACCTGGACTGCTGCATCCAGCTCTGGGGCCCCCAACGTAAGTAGAACATAGATCTGCCAGAGCAAGTCCACAGAGCAAGGCCACAAAGACCATTGAAGGAATAGAGCACCACTCCCACGAGGAAAGGCTTAGAGAGTTGGAATTGTTTAGCCTGGAGAGAAGGCTCCATGGAGACCTTAGATCAGCCTTTCAGTACCTCAAGGGGGCTACAAGAATGCCAGAGAGGGAATTTTTACAAGGCCATTGAGTGATAGGCCAAGGGATAATGGCTTTAAAATGAAAGAGGGTAGGTTTAAACTGGATACTAGAAAGAAATTCTTTACTGTGAGGGTGGAAAAGGTTGCCCAGAGTTGAGGATTCCTGGAAGTGTTCAAGGCCAGGCTGGATGGGGCTTGAAGCAAGCTGGTGTAGGGGCAGTGTCCCTGCCCATGGCAGGATGTTGGAACTAGATAAGCCTTGGGGTCCCTTTCAACCTAAATTGTTCTATAATTCTGTGACTCCCACTTTGAAAACATTTCATTGCTTTGAAATTCAGTTTGTCTCTGCATATAAACAGGATACTCTTCAATGGAAAAAATACACCCTCATCTCCCACAATCACAGTCTAGAAATCCAGAACAGCAATATACACTTTATTACCTTAACTAAAGGCTGTAAGATTTCTATCCTATCCAGTTACAAAGGTCCTCCATGATTACATGCTTTCAACTTGAAGTTGCTTGCATCTAGTCATGATCAAACACAGGCAGAAAAATTCACCTGTCCACATCCTTCTACCCTTGGTTTCCTCTTGAAGAAATGTTTAATCCCCCTGATTAGCACAGGAGTCAACCACATGCTGTTTCACAGTGAATTCATCTTTGTCAAGGAGGAATGACCCAAATGGTACAGGGGTCCATCTTAGATTCCATGCTACCTTTTCATTAAGTCTACTCCAATCATACCTGATTGTACGTAGATTTAGTGCTTCCTTGGACCTCTGGGCTGACGTACAGCGCGGTGCCAACCATCCCTGTCAAGTTACCTGTGTGGCAAAAGGTGAGAGCACCAGTTTTAAGAAAGTGGGAGAGAAATGCAGCATTCATATCAAGAAAAAACTCATTCACGTTCTCTTTCTTTTAGGTGGGAGTGGAGTCCTTACTGAGAGAGACCCAGCTGAGAATACTTTGACAAACAGACAGTTCTTACATGTCAAGTATCTGTGTCCATCTGTAGTAGCTAAACCTATCTATTGCTTTATAGATTTGTAGTAGGTCAGCACACAAGTGTTACAAGTAAACTGCACTGCCATTATATTTGTCTTGTCCTGGGTTATGGAATCAAAAATGTGTATTCTATTTTCATCTGCTGAAAGCAGTTGGGGAATTGTTCTTTATTTCTTGTAACTTTGGAAGGAGGGGGACGGGGGGAGGGGTGGGTGCCTTTTGGGTAATGGGCCATCAACAGACTATACCCCCGGACTATACCCGCTCCCCCCAGAGCCCCAGAAGCCCCATTTGCATGCACGGTCCTATTGTGGGATGCCCCGCCCAGTGGGGGGAGTCTACAATTGCTGCCGGGAAAACTGAGCCGGCCGGGGACAGACTTCACTTGCTTCACCCCGATTCCTGGGAGGAAGACGGCACCCCATCTCATCTTCGCCAGACCCCATCTCATCTTCGCCAGACCCCATCTCATCATCGCCGGACCCCATCTCACCATCACCTCACCCCTGGACCCCTCCTCATCACTCCTAGACCCTTCCTCGACCCTTTTTGGCTACAGGATCGTCCCTGCTCCAACAGAGCCACGTCTGTCATCCCAGGACTCACTTCTGGACTGCTTCCAACACCCTGACTAACAGGGTGCCAGGTGGCAGCTCTGATTCTGTCAGGGCTTCCCAAATTGTTGTTGTTTGTTTGCTGGTTTGGTGGGGTAGTTTTGTTTCCTACCACATTTGTATTATTGATATTCCTAGTAAAGAACTGTTATTCCTATTCCCAAATCTTTGCCTGAGAGCCCTTAATTGAAAATTTATAATTTGGCAGGGGTGGGGGGTTTGCATTCTCTATTCTAAGGGAAACCCCAGTTTCCCTGGCAGACACCTGTCTTGTCAAACCGAGACAGATTTTGGCGCCCAAGTGTGGGGCACAAGGGCATTGAGACAGAGGAATAACAGTTCTTGTGTACTAGATAGAAGTCTACTGCTCAAAATCATGTGGTCCAGCTTTCCCTGGTTTGGCTGGCACGTGGTTGTGGCTGTATTTCTGCCATTTGCTGGCCCTTATCTAAACATGGGCCCTATAACCAAGGCTACTGTGGCTGGCATCCAGTTTATTTTGTGGGTTAATAAGGTGAGGAATTCGTGGATTTTTAACTTCCTTTGGAAAGCAGGCACATGGATTCAGGGCTATCATAGACTAACTCTGTGTTTCTGGGGTTACTTTAATAATGGTACATATTGTGAGGAAATGGCACCAGGGGAAATTTTCTCCCAACCCTTCACTCAGTTTTTTGGGTCTACTCCACCAGCTTTTCAAGGGTTAAATTTCCCTCTGAATGCTAATGACGTCATACAGTGGTTGGTGCTGCTTATAGGCCTATTCTATTTGGTATTCAGAGATAAAGGGAGACTGGCCTGGGTAAGCACTCTGATAACTACCCCAAAGAATAATGATGCTGCCCAAGAGCCCACCCCTGTCCCACAGCCAGCCTCAGGCATAAACCACCCGGTTTGGGTGAAGGCTCTGATAAAAGAAATGCATGAGATGAACCAGATGCTGAAAGAGTACATTTCCCCAGCTGGTGAGAAACCTTCGCCCTGCCCTGACAAAAGAGAATCTGATACAGAACCCGCAGACATTACAACTGTCCAGGTTCCAGCTGACACACAGGGGCAGTCACAGCCAGCAGCAGTTGCCCCTGTGGAAACAAGGAAATCTAAAGTGAAAACAGCAAACCCAGAGAGTAAAGATAAGAAGGGAGGGCCCTCACAAGACACAAGGGAATCACATGTTCAGATCATCACTGAGACCCTGTCATATGAAAGTCTCCGTAATCTGCAAAAAGATATTGTACGGCGGGGACGTGAGGCTTACACAGCCTGGCTACTTCGGGTTTGGGATCTTATGGGCACAGGTGTCCAACTAGATGGTGGGGAGGCCAGGAATTTGGGACCCTTGACCCAGGACTCAGGTATAAATCAGGTATTTGTAAGGGAGCCTGGACCTCTTTCCCTCTGGCAGCGGCTTTTAACGAGTGTGAGAGAAAGATTTGTCCACAGAGAAAGAATGCAGGAGCACCACCATAGAATGCGCTGGAAAACTCTGGAGGAGGGAATCCAACAGCTGAGGGAAGTGGCAGTACTAGAGGTACTTTTTGGGAGGAGTGGACAGCATGATAATGATCCTGACAAGGTTAGATGCACAGCGCAGATGTTATGGAACCTGGCAAATCTGGGGCCATCTCAGTATACTACATTTATTGCAACCATTAATGCTGAGGACAACCAAGTGACAGTGGGGGCTGTTGCCAATAAGCTTAGGAATTATGAGAGCATGATCAATGGCCCGCTGCAGGCTCATATCTCTGCCGTGGTGAAAGAGCTCAAAGAGGAAATGAGGGAGGTGAGGGAGGAGATGAGGAAGAGCAGTTCCAATGTGGCACCGGTGCGAGTCACAGGCCCCAGAGTCAGAGCCCAACGACCCCCAGCCAGAGAGAGAGGGTACACCCCGAGAGCTGACCTGTGGTTTTACCTGCGTGACCATGGGGAAGACATGGGAGTGTGGGATGGGAAACCCACCTATGTCCTGGCAGCCCGGGTGCGTGAGCTCAAGGAGAGGAACACTCACCAAAGGGGTGCCACTAAAATGAAAGTATCCTCAACCTCCTATGCCCAGGCTGTCAGTAGTCAGGATGCTGGAACCTCTAGTATGTATGCTCAGGGAGGGAATAACCAGTGCTAGAGGGGCCCTGCCTCTAGCCAGGTAGAGGAGAGGGACAATCGGATCTATTGGACTGTGTGGATCCGATGGCCTGGCACATCTGACCCACAGAAATACACGGCTTTGGTTGACACTGGCTCCCAATGTACCCTGATGCCGTCGGGGTATGTGGGAGCAGAACCCATCTCTATTTCTGGAGTGACAGGGGGGTCCCAGCAACTGACTGTATTGGAGGCCGAAGTGAGTTTGACTGGGAATGGGTGGCAGAAACACCCCATTGTGACTGGTCCAGAGGCCCCGTGCATCCTTGGCATAGACTATCTCAAAAATGGACATTTCAAAGACCCAAAAGGATATCGTTGGGCTTTTGGAGTAGCTGCTGTAGAGACGGAAGCAATCAGACAACTAAACACCCTGCCTGGTCTCTCCGACGACCCCTCTGCTGTGGGACTGCTGAGAGTTGAAGAACAACAGGTGCCAATCGCCACAGCAACAGTGCACCGTCGGCAATACCGTACTGACAGAGACTCTGTGACTCCGATCCATGAGATGATTCGTAAACTAGAGAGCCAAGGGGTGGTCAGCAAAACCCACTCACCCTTCAACAGTCCCATTTGGCCTGTGCGTAAGCCTGAAGGGGAATGGAGATTGACTGTGGACTATCGTGCATTGAATGAAGTGACTCCACCACTGAGCGCTGCCGTGCCGGACATGCTGGAGCTCCAGTATGAGCTGGAGTCCAAGGCAGCAAAGTGGTATGTGACCATCGATATTGCCAATGCCTTCTTCTCCATTCCTTTGGCAGCAGAGTGCAGGCCCCAGTTTGCTTTCACCTGGAGGGGCGTTCAGTACACCTGGAACCGACTGCCCCAGGGGTGGAAGCACAGTCCCACCATCTGCCATGGACTGATCCAGGCTGCACTGGAGAAGGGTGAGGCTCCGGAACATCTACAGTACATCGATGACATCATTGTGTGGGGAAACACGGCAGTGGAAGTTTTCGAGAAAGGAGAAAAGATCATCCAGATTCTCCTGGAAGCTGGCTTTGCCATCAAGAAGAGTAAAGTCAAGGGACCTGCCCGAGAGATCCAGTTCCTGGGAGTGAAGTGGCAAGATGGACGGCGTCAGATCCCCACAGAGGTCATCAATAAGATCACCGCCATGTCCCCACCGACCAGCAAGAAGGAAACACAAGCTTTCCTAGGTGCCATAGGTTTCTGGAGGATGCACATCCCTGAGTACAGTCAGATTGTGAGCCCTCTGTACCTGGTTACCCGCAAAAAGAACGATTTCCACTGGGGCCCAGAGCAGCAACACGCCTTTGCCCAGATCAAGCAGGAGATTGCTCATGCGGTGGCCCTTGGCCCAGTCAGGACGGGACCAGAGGTAAAGAATGTGCTTTACTCCGCAGCTGGGAGCCATGGTCTGTCCTGGAGCCTTTGGCAGAAGGTGCCTGGTGAGACTCGAGGCCGGCCACTGGGATTCTGGAGCCGAAGCTACAGAGGGTCTGAAGCCAATTACACTCCCACGGAGAAGGAGATCTTGGCTGCCTATGAAGGAGTTCAAGCTGCCTCAGAGGTGATTGGCACGGAAGCACAACTCCTCCTGGCACCCCGACTACCAGTGCTGGGGTGGATGTTTAAAGGAAAGGTTCCCTCCACCCATCACGCCACCGATGCCACCTGGAGCAAATGGATTGCCCTCATCACTCAGCGCGCCCGTATTGGAAACCCGAATCGCCCTGGGATTCTGGAAGTGATCACCAACTGGCCGGAAGCTGAGAACTTCAGTCTCACCGAGGAAGAAGAACAAGAGCAGGTAACCCGGGCTGAAGAAGCTCCACCATATAACCAACTGCCAGCAGAAGAAGCACGCTACGCTCTTTTCACTGACGGTTCCTGTCGCATCGTAGGGATGAACCGGAAGTGGAAAGCAGCTGTGTGGAGCCCCACAAGACAGGTTGCACAAGCCACTGAAGGAGAAGGTGGGTCAAGCCAGCTTGCCGAACTCAAAGCTGTTCAATTGGCCCTGGACATTGCTGAAAGAGAGAAGTGGCCAAAGCTCTACCTCTACACCGATTCGTGGATGGTAGCTAATGCTCTGTGGGGCTGGCTGGAAAGGTGGAAAAAGGTCAGCTGGCAGCGTAGGGGAAAACCAATCTGGGCTGCTGATGAGTGGAAGGACATCGCCACCAGAGTAGGGAAACTACCTGTGAAAGTCCGTCATGTAGATGCCCATGTCCCCAAGAGTCGGGCTAATGAGGAGCACCGGAACAACGAACAGGTAGATCAGGCCGCGAAGATAGAAGTGTCTAAGATAGACTTGGATTGGCAACATAAGGGAGAGTTGTTTCTAGCTCGGTGGGCCCATGATGCCTCAGGTCATCAGGGCAGAGATGCCACCTATAAGTGGGCACGAGACCGAGGGGTGGATCTAACCATGGACAGTATCTCTCAGGTTATCCATGACTGTGAGACGTGTGCTGCCATCAAGCAGGCCAAGCGGGTGAAGCCCCTCTGGTATGGTGGACGGTGGTCCAAATATAAGTATGGGGAGGCCTGGCAGATTGATTACATCACCCTGCCCCAAACCCGCCAAGGCAAGCGCTACGTGCTGACCATGGTGGAAGCCACCACTGGGTGGCTGGAGACCTACCCAGTGCCTCATGCCACCGCCCGGAACACCATCCTGGGCCTTGAAAGACAAGTCCTGTGGAGACACGGCACCCCTGAGAGAATCGAGTCAGACAACGGGACCCATTTCAAGAACAGCCTTATAAACACCTGGGCTAAAGAACACGGCATTGAATGGATCTATCACATCCCTTATCATGCACCAGCTGCCGGGAAAGTGGAACGGTGCAATGGACTACTTAAGACCACTCTAAAGGCACTTGGCAGAGGGACCTTTAAGAACTGGGAAGTGAACTTAGCAAAAGCCACCTGGATGGTCAACACCCGAGGCTCCATCAATCGAGCTGGTCCTGCCCAGTCTACCCCTTTGCACACAGTAGATGGAGATAAAGTCCCTGTGGTACACATGAGAGGTATTTTAGGAAAGACTGTCTGGATTAACCCCGCCTCAGGCAAAGGCGAACCCATCCGTGGGATTGTTTTTGCTCAAGGACCTGGTTACACTTGGTGGGTAATGCAGAAAGATGGAAAAACCAGTTGTGTACCCCAGGAAAACCTAATCCTAAGTAAGAACTGAGTGTAGGGGTTCATTCTGCATAATAGTTCATTGCTTTAGGTATGATGCAGATGATAATAGAATAAGGGGTGGATAATGTCCTGGGTTATGGAATCAAAAATGTGTATTCTATTTTCATCTGCTGAAAGCAGTTGGGGAATTGTTCTTTATTTCTTGTAACTTTGGAAGGAGGGGGACGGGGGGAGGGGTGGGTGCCTTTTGGGTAATGGGCCATCAACAGACTATACCCCCGGACTATACCCGCTCCCCCCAGAGCCCCAGAAGCCCCATTTGCATGCATGGTCCTATTGTGGGATGCCCCACCCAGTGGGGGGAGTCTACAATTGCTGCCGGGAAAACTGAGCCGGCCGGGGACAGACTTCACTTGCTTCACCCCGATTCCTGGGAGGAAGACGGCACCCCATCTCATCATCGCCGGACCCCATCTCACCATCACCTCACCCCTGGACCCCTCCTCATCACTCCTAGACCCTTCCTCGACCCTTTTTGGCTACAGGATCGTCCCTGCTCCAACAGAGCCACGTCTGTCATCCCAGGACTCACTTCTGGACTGCTTCCAACACCCTGACTAACAGGGTGCCAGGTGGCAGCTCTGATTCTGTCAGGGCTTCCCAAATTGTTGTTGTTTGTTTGCTGGTTTGGTGGGGTAGTTTTGTTTCCTACCACATTTGTATTATTGATATTCCTAGTAAAGAACTGTTATTCCTATTCCCAAATCTTTGCCTGAGAGCCCTTAATTGAAAATTTATAATTTGGCAGGGGTGGGGGGTTTGCATTCTCTATTCTAAGGGAAACCCCAGTTTCCCTGGCAGACACCTGTCTTGTCAAACCGAGACAGTCTTTAAACATACCATGTACTACAGTTCCCTCAGAACACCATATTCAGACTATTAACAAAAACCAAACCAACCAACCAACCAAGGACACTGAAATCTTGAAATTGTCCTATATAGGCAAGACAACATAAGTGCAGATGGAACAGATATATAGACTCTCTATATACCTCACCATCACCTCTCACTGATCTATGGCAGAAGGCTAGCAGAGGAAGCAAATTAATTCTCAGGTAAGAGGCAAAACTGCCAAATTATAACATAGCTACCCAACTTTGTGGCTGGGGGAGTCCCACTCCTGGCCTTAATAAAGAGAAATTTTACTGTTAAAGAACAAATGGAAATTCTAACAGCGTATATAAGACCACAGAATATAGAAGCTTGCTTAAAATAATTTAGAACAAGTTGCAATGTAAACTAACCTGATGGGTCAGACACAGCAGAACCATCTGAGAGATTTTCCTCTTGTTTAGAGACCACCTGAAATCAGCAAAACAGTCATATTGTAAATGACATGTGAAATGCTTCTGTTGGCTGTTCTTGTCACTTGACCTGGCAGTGCATGGTTTAGTTCTAGACCCCTAGAAATTTAAAATAAGTTTATAGCCTTCTCAATATATAAACACTATGGTCACTTAGCTTATGTTTTCTTTTTATTTTTCAAGTAATTACATCAGAAAATTCAAGGTTTTTTTCATTCACTTCAAGCTGTACTTACTGCATTTGCTGGATAATCTGTAGCTAAACCAAAATCACCAATTTTCACATGATCATCTGAATCTAAAAAAATGTTCACAGGTTTCAAGTCTCTGTGGATCATTCCCTGTTACAGGAGGAGAATAAAAAAAAGACCCAAAGAATATTAAACAATAAACACGATTTGAAATAGAAGTCTTTATAACAGGCTGAAAAATCATATGACATACTTTAATTACAGTGGGCAATCTACTGCATTAAGTCACTGAAGATCAGTCTTGAAGACAGACTATAGTTTGTAGCCCAGAAGCTAGAAACAATTTTCAGTGCTACCAAGTACCTAACAGAATGTTTTTAAAAGATTGTCAAATTTTTATGACTAATGGGTAAAATCTGCAGTGGTTCATTATAAAATTCATGTTCATGATAAAATATAATAAACCCCAAAAACAGACTAAAAATGGAAAGGGCAAAGAGAGGAAACTTGCTAATAAATGCCCCAAAATGAATATGAAGAAGCCCACAAAGAAGGAGGCATAACACAGGTATTATGTACAAGTCACAGCTATCATATTTACTAACCTTTTCATGGATGTAAGCTAACCCATCCAAAATTTCTCGGAAAAGCCTCCAAAGCCGACTGGTATCTTCATATAACCCTTGGTCAATAGTGTCCCTTAATGTGCTCTTTTCACAGTATTCCATCTTCATTTGCATACACAGGGGACAGAGGGAAGAATGAACAGTTTTGTTAAGAAAAGAGACTTGTATCAGAAACTTGTATCTGTACACATATTACTGCCCAGGCTCAGGAGCAAATACTATCACCAAAAAATCCAGCTATTTGGAATTCTCCTGAGACCTGTCTTTTAGCTCCAAGCATGCATTCACTTCTGGGTCCTACCTCATTTTCTGGGACAATGGTATGAGCCTGCAGAGTAGCACATTTGCTAACATAAATGTTAACAACAAAGTGAAACCAGCCAAGCCATAACATGTGATAAAGCCAAACCACAAAGAATCTCTGGCTTTACTGCACTTGGCATCTTAGCTGCTTTTATTATGAATATACACAACACACACAAACAAGCTTATTAAAATCTAATTCCATCTACTTGTAACTTCCTTCCAGACAAGCTCTAGCACTAAGTGCATTATAAAGAAATTACACATCATCAGAGAATAGTTAGCTATGATGTACAGCAATAAATAGTTTCTGGGAGAAGTTTACTAACTCCTAACACAAAGGAGGTGTCAGTAGAATAGCCTGAAGTTGCAACCCTGCAGGAGTTTCATTGTGTGCCTACTGTTAGAGCCATACTATGCATTCACAGATTACTAATTTCTATGAAAATAAAGTGCATACACAATACTGTGCTTTTGAAGAGAATGAGGAAGTTTTCACATCTGTAAAAGACAACTTCCCCTCTGGAATTTAGCATGGTAGATTTCAACTCCACACTGGGAATTAACACCGTAACCAAACTGAGGAACACCAGCTACAGTGTTGGGGATTGGGATGGATATTCTCAACAAATAAGCACAAGGCAAAAGGATGCTTTGAAAGCCATGGACTCAGAGGTTGGCTGGTTGGGTTGTTCTATGGTTAGATGAGGAATTGCCAAGCTTTACTTGTACAACACCAGTTATCCCATTACGCACTACGGCACTGCAGAACTTTGTTCTCTCCAGGCACAAGTACAGAGCCTTGGAAGGCACAATAAACCACGTGTACTGCACACTGCCTTCCACCAGCCAAGCCTTCAGACAACCAGTCCATTGCAAAAACAGCACTGAACTTACTCGTTTGCATTTTTAAAGGTCAACACTTTTCTCATGAAAATCAGCAACTGGTCTCTGCAGGTTGAAATAAACAGTACCCTTTAATGTGAACACATGAGCATATTTGTACCTGAATATACAGATAATGCACTGTCTGAACAACTGGTGTCCTGTCTTCACCTCCATGGCTATTCTTTTCATTGCCTTCTTCATTCTTTATCACAATAAAAGTAACAGAACAGTTAGCTGCAGGAAGCTGTGTAGACTTTTTTATTATACATACTACTATTTTTTAATGGCTGGAACATATTGGTGAGAACTCAGCTTCTCTGGATAGGTTTGAAAAATAGCAAAATAATATAATGATATTTTTGTAATACCACTGCATCCAAATAAACTAGAAAAAGGTGTGACCAACTCTCAAAGTGAAAGTGGGTAGCATTTTGTCATCATTAGATACTGAAGGAAAAGAATTCTGGAAGAACTGGCTGAATCCTAAATCTCAAGCTGTGTCATATTAAAAAAAAAAAGATAAGATTTGAAACTAGAAGATAGAAAGCTTGTTTGATAAATAATGCAACCCCACCCTCAACCAGCAATTTGGTATGGTGTGTATACACATGTACATGTATAATGAGAAAAGAATGAACTGCCATATTATTAAATTATACACTGAAAACTTTTTCATGCCAAAGTACATTATAACAGAAAGAGGAAGGAGATGCAGCTTTAAATAAAAGCTTGGCACAGATCATGAGGATTGGCAATGACATCCTGTAGATGCTGTAGAAGAGTATTAGCTTTCTAGTGATACAGTGCACTGACTGTCCACAGCAAGTGCTGTGCCACAATCTCAAAATCAACTAAAATCTTAGTCGTTATACTGATTTCCCCTCTCTTTCAGACTGCTAGCAATATGTATTTTGGCTGCTTTAAAAGGTGGCTATGAACAAATATATTGGTTAAAAGTATCTAAAGGCAGAACAGAATTCCAACTTTGAGAGGTGTAAGACCATGTTATTCATATGACTATGAAATCATAAACACACTGAAGTGTTAAACTTGCAATAACCTGGGTCATGACTAAAAAACCTTCATATTAGCTCAATAAACACTTCAGGAACCAGAATCCAGATTAGCTGCATCAGACTGATTTCTATGGGATGCAGCTCACAATGGCACAACAATTACTCTAACAGACATGTAAAGGTTATGTTTCTGTACTTACAGCAGAAGTGAAATAAAACTTCTCAACTGACCTGTTTACTTGTCAAAGACTATTTTATTATATTTTCATTTTCACTAACTTTATCTTTACACTTACTGGAGAATGACCTTTACTATTTTCATCTTCGTTATCAAAAATTATTTCGCTTTCAGAATCTGTGGTTGGTCTGTTTAAAAACACAGAAAGAAAAAAAAATCTCAAAAGTTCTGCATACCAAGAAATACTTACTAAAGAATTTGGAAATTATTTTGGGGGGAAAAAAAATCTAAGCTTCTGCTGAAGACTTCCTATATATTTTAAACAAAAAAGCAAAGCAAAACAATACCCAGAAAAGCATCCTGCTTGCAAAGAAACACTTCGACAGTCCAGTTCTAAAAGGCAAGGTATATATCTGTACCAGTGAAATTTATTTGCTATATCTAATCAGCAAAACTGAGATAAGTTTACTTACTTGCTTATACAAAAAAAATCACTGAGTGAGAGAACTGAACCATACAAAGAGGAAGGTATGGAATATACTAATAAAAATCAAACCAAAAAAGGGCAAGTTTGATTTTTTCAAGATTTGTAATATTTTTGTTATTCTTTATTAAAAAACTTTATTCTAAAGGCTGGAAAAGACAGTCAAACATAAGGTAGGCAGTCATGTATTCTGGTACAAATAAGCAGCCTCAAGAAGCCTATACCAAAAAATTTTCCACACAGATTGACAATTCTTAGCTAGAAAATTTCCTCTCCCTGGCTGTCTGACTGCTGACAAATACACTGGTTGTCAACAAGGGGACAGAATAAAAATGCAGCTAACTACTTCTGACAGAAGAAACAAGAAGGATAAGACACAAACTTGGGAAAACTAACTCTGCTCACACCCCCTATAGTGCCAATACTGAAGCCCACTTACAAAATTGAATGCGAGAACACGCCATCACCATCATCATCGTCGTCACTGGACTCCTGATCAGCTCCACTGAATTTGTTGCTGGAGGATCTTTCACATGAAGTACTCCACTCAACTGAACTCGTCAAACATGGAGGAGGAGCATTAGTTTCCACATCACTTGTCTCCTCAGTGGAAAGGATGAAGAGACCGGTTTTGGGGGGAACTCTTCTCCCTTCGGTTGTTTCAGATGTTGACACAATGGGAACAGGACTTTGATGTTTTTCTATCCAAGCATTGTAATACCTCACAATATTCTCATGGTTCAAGCGGGAAAGTAACGTTACTTCCCCCTTAATCCTCCGAAATTGCTTGCTGGTAGGGTTTATGCGAATGCGTTTCACAGCATAATAGCAACCATCAAGCTTATTTCTCACCTGCAAAATTCAAATTAATCTGAAGTGAAATGCTTACAAATGCCTTACCAAGCAGAGACAGAAGAATAATTTCAAGATAACAGGAAGTCTTCCTTTCACCTGGAAAATTACTACAGTTCAAATGCAAGGTTCCCCATACTGACAGGCTTCTCCTCAGTCTCCCAGCAACCTCTTGCAAGAAACTTCAGACTATTAGTTCCAGATAAAAACCTCAACATAGGCACAGCACACTAGCAGACAGTAAATTAAACCATGCAAGCATTGAATATATCGTTCTGCTTCAGAGAAAAGAAACATATCCTCAAAAAGGTTTCCAGAGAGGAAATTTTTATACCACACCTTGATGACTGCTCCAAAGGCCCCTTTACCAAGTAATTTTAGTTCTTCAAACTCATTGTAGTATCGTGAAAATTGTCTCTGTGTTTCTGTGAAGAACGAAGCACTGGACATTCGACTGCTGGGTACAACTGTCTCCATGCAATCTAAACCTGCTGAATCTGCAATGAAGACAAAGTTACTGTCACTGGCAATATGGGGATAAGGCACCAGGGACTGTCCAATAAGGAGCAAGACAGAGACAAAACCTAAAAAACTTCAAGTCAAATAAACCCTAAAATACAGAAGTGCTCTGCTGTTTGAAGTTCTAGTACAAGCATAAATCTTAATACAGTTTTTAATTACTAACATGAATTATGCTGGACAAAGGAATGATTTCAACAAGAAAGTAAGAAGGAAAGAAGTCTCATTGGAGCACCATTTTCCAAATACAAAGCTAAGTCTACATTTACACCATGCAGGAAGTGGATGAGTTTACAGCTTTCTTTAAAAGCACAAGCTGCTTCTACAGAAGAAAAAAAACAGTAGTCAGTCCACCCCAGCCAGTCTTGGACACAGAAGTTGAAGACCACACTACCTTTTAAGTTAATGTAACACACTTGTGCAGTCTTGTGAAACTGTAGCACAGCTCAGTTTTTCTTAGTGCAGGCATGTAGTCCACTTACTTAGCAGAATACAGGAGTTCCTTACCATCTAGATTTTCTTCAGCTACAGGCATTTTTATTCGTGGAATGTTTATAAAACTATGTTGTAGCAACTGCTGAGGAGTCCATCTTTCTTTATCTTCCAAGCAAACACACCTGTTAGCAAATCACAGAGAGAACTATTTCATGTCTGACATAAATGTTAGAAGAATCCTTATAATTACCTCCATCATTCAGATGGGAATCAGAAGCAAAGACAGATTAAATGGCTTATCCACAGTGTTACATACAGTTGGTGGCAGAGCAAAGAAAAAGTGAGCTCCAAACCTGCCCTCCCAAATCCCAGATTAGCAGTCTGAGCCATGAGATCAACCTCTTCCATAAAAACTACAACTAGCAACACAGGACAACTTATCTATTCTTTAAAAAACTGTTAAAATCTTAAAAAAGAAAAAAGAAAATCAAAGACAAAAATATACAGGAATGTGACGAACATACTTTTCTAGAAAATCTTGAAAGTCAGCAGGTAAATTGGTAGGAACAACAACTGGGAATTCCTTGGTTACTTGGCCCTGGCTGAGTGAAAGCAGAAGCAAGCCCAGACGCCATACATCTCCTTTCTTTCCAGGTTTGTTGGGAAGACCATCCTCACTGAAACGAACCTTGGTTTGCTCAAAAACATCAGCTTTGCAGATGTCAGCTAAGCGCTTGGAAATGCTGTAGTCTGTGACCTTGATGTTTCCTTCAGCATCTACCAGGACACTGGAAGCACAAAGCACCTTGTGCACTACTGAATTATTGTGCAAGTAGTCGAGAGCTGACAAGATCTGGATCACGTAATGGCGCAACTGCTCCACTGGCACGGGAGTCTCTTTGTGTAAGTACATAGAAAGGCTGCAACCACTGATGTGCTCCACTAAAATATCCACCACAATTGAGTCATCCCGCTCCTTGAGGTTCATACATTTGTAATGTACTATGTTTGGATGACTTAGCTTTGTCAGTGAGCTGAACTCTGTTTCTGCTCCCTGAAGCTGGTAGAGAAACACAACATAACATGCATTTTGTCACGTCTCGAAACACACTACTAATAAAACATGTAACACAAACAAAATACTTATATGACATCCTCATACTTTTCTAAAAAGGAAGTATTGTGCACCAGGGAAAGTACAACTTTGATTTCTAACAGGTAAGCTTGATTCCTTCTTTCTTCAGAACTTCAGTATTTTATTAGTTTATTTAGGTATACTTGCAAACACATTTTTTTGCATATGTATTATTGTAAAGGAACTCCTGAATACCCCAATACACTCATCTTCTTTCATGCAGATACTCTAAAAGATTAGCATTTTCAAGTTCATTACTACCCTCTCAAGTTTAATATAAAACTAGCAGCCTAAAGAAAAGCACTGAACTTGACCTAATCTTTATTAAGCTAAATGCAAAATATAGGCATTACCTGTTTCTTAGACTTCTCAATCTTTTCTATTTCATGAGTTGTAAGAAACCTTCCCATCTTTTTTTGCCAGTGGAGAACCCACTCATATATTAGAACAAAGTCGCCACTGTGAATTTCCAAGGCATTGTAGACAGATTTACCAAGCTGTTCATCCTTGCCTATACACAAAGGGAGAGAAGAGGAACGTGGCTTCTTTTGTTTCTAAGGATTTGACAAAAGCTCCTGCAAATGCTAAATAAATACCAGTTCTCCAAAGTCAGAAACATAAACCTACTTACAACTAGACAAGACACGTATCTATATGATAAGTATGAAAAATATCAGGCTTAATGAGACTGAATGCTATATAACAGTACTCAAATGAAAAAAATTGCATATTGACCAAAAACTGCTGCACATTTTCAAGAATTTCAAGTTTTAATAAATTAACAACTTTCCTGCTTAGCAAATGCCAAGCTCTACACATAGTAACACAATCGATCATCCTCAAACAGCAAAATAATAAAATTTTCCTTTCTCGAGAGACTTTGAGGCTGTTCATCCACCCACTGAGGAAGAGCTATGTTGAAAACAAACAATGAAAACATTTGACAGTCTGTTCATGTGGGCACTCCATGGAAGTCTTCCAGCTCCAAGATTCTTGTCATGTCCTCTATTAATGTTTTTGCTAAACCTGCTGCTTTTACACTATGGCTATCAGCAGCAATGGAGGGAGAGTAAGTATGCATTTCCAGCCCTGTGCTTATCAGTGGTTTGACTTGTTACTGAAAGCATCCCAAACCCCAGCATTTCAAGTTGCAATTGTAATTTTGCTTACCTAAACATTTTCCTTTATGGACAGTAAGCTGTCCAGCACCACTTGTGCTGAAGCTCAGAACTTCGTGATTTCCAGGGGATTCTTCATTATTACTAACAGAAAGCTGGCGTTCTCGTCTGCAACGTGAAGAGAATATTTTTCTCCAACTCAGAAAGATAGTATTTTAAAGTCAGGAGTTGAATACAAATCTTAAAAATTGGAAAGTTCCCACATTATCCACAGCACATGCTAAAATTGGAAACTTCCCAAGTTATCCACAGCTTAGTCATGACGAATGAAGGCAGGGGGGAAGGTAGCAGGGAAGAGACCAAAATGAGCAGGTCAACAACATGGCAAACTATTCTCTTGCCTTCAAATTTCACTTTGTAATCTTCTGTTTGCAACTAAAAAAATAATAAATAAATCTAAAAAATCCACATGCAAACTGACATACTTTGAACGTCCAGCTGAATTTGGTCGGTGTTTATTATTCACTGCATGTTCCGAACAGCTCCCATTTAGGCGTGAAGCAACTCTATGGCCTGCAGTATCTCTCCTGTGAGAATCTTCTTGATTTGTCAGAGCAGCTATTTCCAAACGTTCCTAGAAATGCGGAAAAATACCAAGTAAGTACAGAAAGCCATGCCTATCATCAAAATATGCAAGTATTTAGTTATTATTCTATGAAGTCATGCAGACTGCAGAAGAAATATATTTTCATAATAAATGCACACATGAGGTCAAAGAAAAAGTGCAGAGATTTCAGAAAGTATATTTCAGCACTGTCCATGGCAAGAATGTAAAGGAACTGGAAACATTAATATACCAGCTTTTTTCTATGTTTGAAAATATCCACCCCAGTACACTCAAGATGCTAGTATATTCCAGATATAAACCCCTAAAATAATCAAGAACTCATTTTAATTTAGATCTACTAGAAGCCCTGAATAAGAAAAGATGTCCAACAAAATCTCAAATTTTTACAAGTATTGTTACAGTACTGGGAAGAACTTACAGCAATGTTTTTTTGCACACCTGCTTAGAAAGAATACCTGTTTGGCAATCTCTTTCTTTTTTCTTTCTTCCCTTTTTTCTTCCTCCCTTCTCTGAATCTCGTTAAGGATTTCACGTTGCTGAAATAAATTTCAGTTGTTAGAGATGCAACAGTATATGCAATGCAATTGCTAAAATCTTACCCTGATTTAAAAGTAAAAAAGCTGATTTTTCGGAAGTGTCGAAAGAGAACTTAGAGGATGTGACAAAAATAAAAAAATCCAGAAGTAAAATTAGCTCTCCTGAGGAAGTAAACAGCATCAATTGTATGATACAGGAGAATGGAACTGTAAGTTACTTCTACTGCCAGACCCAACAATAAAGTTTCATACATACTTAAAAAAAAAAAAAGGGAGATAAATCCAAATGATCTTTTAAAAACCAAAGCTATTGTATCCATATTCGCCACAGAGTGGAGACGTCACACTACTAGCCCCTATGAGACTTGGATAAATCCCCTCATTTCTAGTGAAGAATGGTGGTGTTCTGACACCTCTTTAAATTAAACTTGTTGCTTTCTAGAGGTGCCTGTCACAGCAAATGTTCCAGTCACACTGAGTGTCTACCTGTCTGCCTGGCTAGCACTTCCTAGTTGAGATGGAATGCACTTAATATGTACACTTGCTTACACTTTTGTGTAAAGTCCTCTTGATAAGTGATTTTTATGGGATCAGGAACCAACATTTGGATTTGTTTCAGGCATAAATATTTCCCCGAGATAAAACCGCATCATTAAAATATTACGATTACAGCAGCAGATAGTTCATATAATACATATTGATCAACTCATACTGGCAGACCTGACAAGTTAATAATTCATTAAATCTCACCATTATCCAGAGTGTTTTTTAAATCATGATTATGGAATTTTAAGAATATATGGTTATTCATACTTTGATTTCTCTTACCTCCTGCTCCTCTCTTCTCTTAACTTCTTGTGCCCTACGCAGTTCCTCTTGAGCCAATCTTTCCTGTTCTTTCTGATGATTTTTTAGCATTTCTTCATGAAAAGACTTGGAAGGTGGTTTATTATATTCACTGAGAAATGACTGTACATGGTCAGCAAGTTCAAATATCATCACCTGAAAGAAAATAAGTATGAATGACATGCAGAGTCAAATGACAGCCAAATGATACCCACCCCAAAAAGCAACACAGCAGAAGCATGACTGTCAATTTTGTTATTTATCAGGGAGAATTTATCAGAATTTGTCATAACTATTTATTAATAAATTATAACAGGAAAAATCCCTGACCACGGTAGTGAAGATGGCAAAAATTACTGAAAGACAGACAACCTAAGCCATCTTATTGTTCTAACAGAAAAGTGATATTTAAAAATTATTTTCTCATCTTCTTTTAGGCATAATCTTTCTACTCCCAAAGATATGGGTTTATGACATATGAGCTCCAACAGAACAAATCCTTTGCACGTATCTGTTACTGCATCTACTGCTATGAAATAATTATTATTTCACTGCTAACCACAAACCCAACCCTTCCTCTGCAAAGCAGTCTCCCAGTTAGAACTGTAAAGTTATGTAAAGCATTCCATATCCATCTAACCACAACTACTAAAATAAGAACTGCACTGAAAATTGCTCAGCTGAATTCTGCTACGTGGTTTGCCTGTTGGAATCAATTTTCAGTTACTGTTTACTTGAACTGTGTATGTATTGATGATCAATTGACCTGTGAGGGCTTAAGCTTTCAGCAGTCTAGTAGCATCCCCTTATTAATTCAAGCAAGCCACAGTGCTAAGAGACCACTTTAGCTCTAAAATTAAAGAACAGTACAGGACAAAGGTGCAGTCAGCAGCACCACTGAGCGGGATTTGCATGTGCAGGTGGGAGATCAGCCAAATTAAATTGTACCATTTGCCTGTAACAGGGTGACATTTAGAAGATTCTCAAACACTGAATCCCCTGCTTGGAAGTAAGAATGAAGCCAGGAAGCAATTCGAAACAGAAAGAACAGCACAATATGCATAAATCTGACATGTGCAACTAAAGTATCTTTCCCAGGTTACTCTTCAGAAGGCAAGGCAATCATTGCATCTACACATATGTATTAAAAAACCGACGAAAAAAAGGAGAAAACTCAGTAATTAAAAAATGCTGACAGTTTGCGGTTCAGTTTGAACAAGTGGTTGAGGTATTATCAAACTTTCTGTATCAAAGAATACAATTTAATAAGGAATACCTGTCAAGGCAGAGAGAAAAGTTATCTCCCTTTTGCTGCAGATGAAGTAATTCAGGATAGCACTGCATATGCCATTCATACAAAATGTGTGCCATACATGTAACTCACAACCACATCTACACATTGCTGGAGCAAGCATGATTCTCTTTTTGTAATATCAACATTAGGAAAATGTATGATATATTTTTAGGTCCTTTCAACGAGATCAAAAATCAATCCGGGACTTGAAAGCCCTACAGGTTAATAATTCTTGTGGTCAGTTGTGAGCAGACCAAGTATGTATTGCGTGGTTTTGTGGTTACTTAGAGAATTTAACCCTTGTACTTCCTATAAATTGTCCATAGCACTGTCATTAGAAAAAAACAAACAGCAAACCCCACCCACCAAATTCTAGAATACATTATTAAACTGTTAATTTCCAAAGAAAAATTTGAAAAAAATTGAAAAATTTGAGGAAATTCTTGGTTATTGAACAGAATGTATCTGGCTAAAACAGTTATTTTGAAAGTGTCTGCAGAAAAACTGGCAATCAAAATTCAAGTATGGTATTCAAATGGAAAAAAGGCTTGATGTGGCAGGAGGGAATGACAGATAGCTCTTGCTAAACCTGTAAAGGCTTGGAGAACTGAAAGCAAAATATTACCCCACTTCAGGCTATTATAATGTCCACAGCTGTGTAATTCTCACTTTTAAAAAAACAAATGGAGCTATACAAATGTGTTCACCTGCAACATGTCCAAATAGTGATAAGAAACATGCCAAAACCCCTTCTTTCACCAAGAATTCTTTCTTTGCTTGTAATTCTTTGAATCATTTCAGTCTTCAACAACAAGAGAACGGTATCATTAATACTAAACATACCCAAGGATGTATTAAATCCTTTAAAACAGATAAAAGGTCTAAGCTTCCCATGTTTCTCCATCTTTCCCTTTTTAGCCAGTTTCAGGGAAACTCAAGTATCACCACTCCTAACCACAGAAACAAAAAGGCACAGCGGCATGGAGGGACTGTGCTACAAAGTATTGAGCACTGGTGTTTGAATTAAGGTCTCTCGCCCTTCAGTTCAGCCCTGGGTGAACAAGATCACATGGAAAAACTCCCCAGGTAACCACTGTTTGCTTAAACAGATATGGCCTCTTACGATACTCAAATTAATCTGAAAAGTGCAGAAAGCTCTGTTTTACAGTTGGCATTGCTTCTCATATTGCCAAATAACTCAGAACTTTTAAACCTAATAATATGAACCTTTAAACAGGAATAAAGCTTGCAGTATTTATACATGCACTGGATTTTGAGAGCATCCATAGTCTGAGCTTTCACTAATTAGAAACAATCTTGAGAAAGACCCTCCTTCCTTAAAAGCAATGCAACTTACACTTCCAATGTGGATGTATGCCACTATATTATACTGTACACCTTCAGAACTATTTTGGTTCAGAGTATATTTCTCAAGGAAGTGAAAAGCTCTTACCTCTCCACGGCGTTCTTTTGCCAGTTCAGCTAGCCTGGATTTTAATTCATTTATTTTCTCATTTGACAAACCTTTTGAATTTTTTAGTTGTATTTCAGGAACTCTGAGGGACAGTGACAAAACAAAAAGAAGTCCTCATTAGAAAAATTGAGGGTAAAAAGCAACAGATTGTTGATAAAAACTGTGTGAGCGAAAAGGAATGGAGTTCCATAGTCACTTGGCAATTAGTCAATGCTCAGATAAGCAGTATATAAATATTACATATACAAGATAAAGTCAGAAATACTGTATTATGTTCCCTATCATCAAATTTCCGGTTGCAGGTTACCTGTTGGTAACACGTAACAGTAGAACTACCAAAGGAACCCTGCAGACTCTAAAAATTCAGCTCTTAACCACCAACTTACTGAACAAGTAATTTAAAACATTACTAACATAACATTTAGATGTTTAAAACTTGATTTATCAACACTATATAGGTGACACAAACCCCAAGAAACAAATGCAATAAGTAAATACCAGTTAGACTTAAAAAAATATTTTACATAAAGTAAACAAACAAAATGTCTGCAGGTGTGTTATTTTAAACTAAAATAACAAAAAAATGAGAGTAGATGTTACATCCCTGTTATAGGGTATCACTGAGTAAGGAACAGCATTTCCCTTCTACAGCACTCATGGCACAGCACAAATGGATGGACTGAAGGGAGTTGTGGACTATCAGTGGTATAAGGACTGAACAAAATAGGAGCAACACTTAATTCAGATACCATTTCCAACAGAAAATGCAGGTGGGAGGCTGCTCACCTGCAACTCCTTCTACACTCTCTATGGAGAATGCTTCCAAAAGCTAATCCAACAGAAAACAGAACAACAGATAGCTTTAAATAAAATGGAGACTCAGTCTGTCTCAGGTGAAAGAGTCAAGAGTTGAAGAAGTTTACCAAGGGCACTAAGATGGTGGCAGGTACACCTGTGTTTATGTATCTCAAAGCTACAAACTGGGGCTGCAGTTTTGCACTGACAAACTCATCTCTATTATTCCACATTGCACAAAACACTAAATCCAATTCAGGTGCCAAAGTTTAGAGTTGCATATTGTAAAATACCCCAGGCTTAATAAATACTGACATGCAGAAAGCAAGACTAAGAGTGATGAACACAACCACATCTTTCTTCAACTTACACTTTACTAGGGAAAGCAGAGAAAAAAGGTTCTATTTTAGTGTTGACTTACGTATCAGGGTAAGTATGTGGACACTTGACCCACAGGTCAACTTTGGCATATACTTCATTAGCACCAGTCAATCCCTGAGGACGCAGAACTAAATTAATTTCAGGAGGCTGTCGTACCTAAAACACAAAACAAAACTTCTGATTGATAAGGGTTGTTTGGTTTTGTTTTAATGCAAACACACAACTCTTGATCAATATTATAGTAGAATACAGCTTAGACCATCCAGAACATTACATTAATGTGCTGACATTGCTCAACAGGAGTAAATTGGTCCACTGACTATGATGGTTTATCCAGTATGTTTTTAAAACTTCTTCAGATAAGTGTAGTTACAGTCATTAGAAAGATGATTCAAAAATGAGGTTCTATAATAAAACTTTTGTATTCTGCTTACTGTAAGATAGCAGTAGAAAAAAATTAAATAAACTTAACACAGGTTACTTATATCACGAATTAATGCATTCATTATAAAACCAGCATTTTTCTTTGGTGTTTAGATTACTAACCCAGGCATTATTTTATTTTCCAAAACGGCAACAGATCATAACGTCACATTGATATACACCTTATATGGGCAAACAAATGGACAGTATTTTTTCTGTAGTTGTACTTTGTGTTTTACCATAAACCAGAATTTTAACAAGCACTGCCTTCCCCACCCTGTTCAAATCACCTACTCAAAATCAGAATGAAGTAAAATATGCCCATTTAAGCATTCCCAGCTTCTTCTTTTCAATTAGGTTTAAACACAAACAACAAAAAAACAACCCAGCCCTTAGTAACACGAAAAATAGGGAGGGAAGTAAGACCACATGGAATAACAAATACAGAAACATATGGTAATTATCCCCTTTGCTTTTCTAGCAAGGAGGAGAACATGTCAAGTGAAGAGGATGTCAGATATGACCTTCAATACAGAGTGAACTCTTCTGGAAACCCAGCAAATTACTATGAGTGTTCTTACCAACCTTCATTAGAAGAGAAAAAAGTCATAAGTTGCTGCGAAAAATTTAAGTTCAAGTCTCTGGCACAAAAGAAAGCAGAGGATAGATATATTGTTGACATTCAAGACAAAAGAATGAAAAAGAAACAACAGTAAAAGTGAACTTGCAGAACAGAACAGAGTGACCATTATCTCCAGGTACAGGAAACCAGTATTATGGACACAGCTGGAAAGGAAATATCTATTTGACACGAAAGACAAATGGAAGGGAGTAGTGAGTACCCGACCTGAGCATTAACTAGTTGTAATTAAAAAACCCCCAAACCTATAAAAATGAAAGTAAAATTATTATCAGGGAAACAGGTGCACTGTGACAAAACCACAGCATATAATAACTATGCAAATATCATCATGTATACCCGCAAGATGAATTAATTGCACAGGTATGTAATTAATAGGTTAAGGAATGAATTAAGGGGCAATTTTTAAAGAGCCTGGCAATTAATTAAAATGCAATTTATGAGCACAGCACTGATTATAGAGCGAGAGCTTCTATCTCGAGAATTAATTGCAAAGGCGGCCGGTTGCAGGGCTGGGGGAAGGACCACGGGCACGCAGCGAGAGCCGCGACACATCAGGCAAAGCAGACACGGACCGGCCCGGGGAGGCAGCGCCAGCCGGACCCCGGCGCCGTCCAGCGCCGCTCCGCTCCGGGACCCGGCCCAGCCCGGCCCGGCGCGCCCCCGCCCTATGCGCGGACCCCGCTCGCTACCTTCCAGGCCTGGCTCTGCCGCAGGTCCTGGAAGTCCTGTCCGTAAATGGACTCCAGCACCTGGAGCTCGTTCTCCTGCCGCAGTTGGTAGCTCTCCGGCGGCTCGGCGGCGAGCTCCGCCGGCAGCTGCTGCCCGCCGCTGGCCCGGGCCATGTCAGCGGCGCCGGCGGCGGCGCGCAGCGGCCATGGCGGGCCCCGCGCTGCCGGCCTGGGACTGGAGCCGGAGCGCGGCCCGGCACCGCCTCCGCCGCGACGGCGGGAGGAGGAGCCGCGGCCCGGTGGTTCGTCCACAGGAACGTGTCGAGTTGGAAGGGACCCATAAGGATCGCCGAGTGCAGCGTCCTGCTCCTCACGGGACTCCCTAAAACTAAACAGTGTGACTAAGGGCACTGTCCAAACTCTGGGAGGCTTGGTGCCACAGCCACTTCCCTGGGAACTTGTTCTGCTGACCAACCACCCTCTGGGTGAAGAACCTTTTCTAATGTCCAGTGTGAACCCCCTCAAGACACACCTCCAGATATATCTGCATTACAGAGACACACAGCAAAGACAGTTGGATACTCTGTAGATTTTTTTTTTTTTTTAAACTGGCTGAAAGATTCACAAAAGGGAAACAACCACGAATTTCAAAATAGATTTCATGTAGAGCTGGGGCAGGGTACAAGTTCCTGTGAAAACTGTAAAAAGGTTCCCACCGACAATTGCTGTAGTGAGTAACAGGTGGAAGGCGAACAGTCTTTGTCTGGTTGAACTGCAAACAAAAAGTGAGGCCGGGCCCTTGAGGTCCTTGGTGGGACCTGCCAGAGAGAGGCAGCTGGGGGTTAGCAGGGGAGCAGTGATAACCACAGAAGAAAATGTGCTTTCCCTTCGGTCACTTCGCAGGGCAACTACTAAAAATGACTGTCACAAGATGGAGCCTTTAAAGTTTTGGGATCTTCAGAAAGAAACCCCAAGTAATTCATACATATGAGTTTATCTATTAGCTGAGTAATCCCCAGGCAAAGAAAAAAGTTACAGCAGTCTGCAGCTTGCTACCACCCAGATATAGGAACGGAGTTTTGTTGACTTTAACTTTAGTCCCTGACCTTTGAGCACAGATTTTTTGTTAGAGACCACTCATTTACACTAGTGATTGGTTTCTATAGCCCTCAGTTTATCCTTCTGAAATTGAAAGCTTGTTCCTTGCATACTTTATCTTTCAGTTGCACATATGTTGTTAGAATCAAAAGAAAACCAAGTGTTAAATTGTATCATTGTTGTGATGCTGGTCTCTGTTCCTCACCATTCCTAGAATGTGTCTTTAGTGGCAGGGTCTTTCTATCTCATCTGCTTTTTGGTGGGAAGTGCATGACCAAAGCTGTTTAGTGTTTATCTAGCAACAAAGGAGACATCCTCCTGCTCATTCAGCTGTGATCTGGGGCACTGTAACTGATCACTAGAGTTTCCTCTGGTGCAGTTGGGTATGCTCACTACCAATTTGTATATAAATTAAAAGTTTCCTTGTGTTAAAGACTGCAAATAAAAGTGTCTAGGCCACAGATTCATCTTCTCTACAACACAAAGACGCAGCAAGAATGGCCAATTAGATGACATAATGCAGTAAGTAATTAAGAAATGTCAGCAAAATTTCCTTTAACAGCAGTTATGGGTTTATACTTCCCAAGCACGTGCTGTGGGGCACACAGCCCAGCAGAAGGGAAATTTCTCCAGTTACACTGTGTAGCAGTGGGTGGGCCAGATAACAGCATGCCTTTTAAAGCTGCCCGACTTTCCCCTACTTTGTGACTTGGCAAAATTTTAACCAGTTAAGATTAAATGCTCTGGACCAGATGTCTACCTCAAGCTATTTTTTTCCTTAATTACTTCTATAATGATTCATTGTTTCCAAGAAAAAAACTAGAGTAAAATAACATAATAAAAACACTCTGAGAATTTATTTTTAAAAGTCTTGTACTCCAGCTGGAGTGTGAAAATTTGATGAGGAGGAAGAGACCACCTTTTTTCAGTCCTGTGGCTTTGCTAGCTATCTTTGTGAAAACCTGCATGAACTAAACCAAATTACATTACTACCAGGAGTATTCACATGCTCAGCACAGATTTACTGGAGTACACTGAACATCCACCTGCCCCAAACATATGCCAGACTGCATCTGGACAGAAGCTTCCCTTCCAAAATTGAAAACAAAATTTAAAACTGTCCCACAACATTAAAATTTAATTCTAGCAAATAAAATTTAATTGAGTTGTGAGAATGTGCTTTCACTTCCCCATGTGCATGGTGAGAGGAAGTCAGTCTTTCTATGTGAAGTACAGGAGGGAGGGAAAAGGTTCTGAGTGTTAAGAGTAAAAAATTTGGCAGAAAATAAAACCTCTTGCATTCCAGCTGGTCTCCAGAGATCAGAGGGGCTGCATGCAGCTGGGCTTATTCTGATTAAAAACAAATTGGCATTACATGTCTAGTTGTGTTCAATGGGAACTTCCATAAGCACAGATTCACAAATAATGTGCTTTACTGTAGCAACAGAAATACAAAGAATAAATGCACTATCTGTGAGAGGCTGTAATAACATTGTGTTAACGGGTAATAATAATAATAGCAGGTAGATGCTTACTAAGACAGCAACTCCACTTGGAAGGAGGGAGAGGAGAGTAACCTGAGAACTGTCTGTAAGGTCTTTTAGGGTCTTTCTCCTAACAGGTCTACCCTCCTTACAGACTGCTCAATCAGGTTCCCCCTCCTTCTACGTTATCTATAGCATGGTCCAAGCAAAGAGTTGAGTAATACAGTCATTTATGTGGTAGCATGTACTTAATTAAGCTTATTAGCATATGCACGTGTGACTTTTACTCAGGTAGACATTTCTTTTTTGGCCATGGTGTCCTTTGAAGTTCTAGTCATACAACTTACTTCTGTTCCATTCCTAAGTAAACCCAGACCATCCTATGTCCACAGGACCTCTTTCTTTAGCCAGCTCAATCTTTCTTGACTATGCAGATCTATGCAAGGACAACGCAGAGGGTACACAGTGTAAGCATTAGCTCTTGCCTGGCTCCTTGGTCATCATTCCATACCAATGGAGGAACTGAAGAAAGGGACGGCTGTGTGAAGAAAAGCACCTTGCAGGTGGCTGGGAGATGAAGGGACCGAGGTCAGACTCTGATTATAGACATTAGCCACACAAATGCTGAAGGCTAAAAGGAGGAAGAAATTCGGTGTCTCAGGAAAGGAAAGATGAGGGGAAAACAAGGTGAAAGCTGCTGCGTGGGGTCCCTGAGGAAGCCTTGCTGTGCTGGGGCTGAGCAAGCACATGGATAGCTCCTCTTCCTGGGGCACTTCCAGACTGGCGGCCAGTGGCTGAAAAAACCTTTTGGGCCTAATTTTTAACTAGCACCCCGCAAAGTCTCCAGATTAAAGGCAAATGTATACCCACTATATGGATGCGCACCGTCTGTACAATCAATGCCCGAACTTATTACATCCACTGAAGAGCTCTTCTGGAAGACGATACATTCAGAAAACTATCTATTTTAACAAGTAACATGCGTATCTAGAACCCAGCACCGTCTTTTGAAAGTCTGTCATCAGAACTAGGGACCTGTTTTAAAACACCGGTTTGAAACGCTCCCGCCCGTTCCCACAGCCCCCGAGCGAAATGGCGGCGCCGCCGAGCGCCGCGGCCGCGGTTACGTGATGGCGGCGCGCCCGCCCTCGGGAGCGCGGCGGGCGGCGGCTCCTGCCCCGGCCCGGCCCGGCATCGCCGCGGGGTTTGGCAGTGCGGGGCAGCAGCGGCTCGGCGCCAGCGCCGGGATGTGGGAGCACGAAAGGAATCGCGGTGTCGCTGCCAGCCGCGCTCAGTGCGGGGCGCGCAGGGATCGTACGGAGCCGCCTCGGTTCGCTCGAGCGCCCCCCGCCTTGAGATTCAAACCCCAATTCATTTTCCCCGAGAAATAGCGGGAGCGCAGCGGCAGCCGCTGACCAGTCACTGGCCTCTCTGGACGCTGTGTAAGGGTCTTCGTGGCGTCCAGCGCCGCGCAGAGCCAGGAGTGAGGCGGGAGGGAGCCGTGTCTCACCACGGGCGGAGCGGGCAGGAGCAGAGGAGAGAGCGGGAGCAGATGTGCCACGGGGAAAGCCATGCTTTTTCCTCTCTCAGGGCTGTGAGCACAGCCAGAGCCAACGCTGAGAGTGGAGTGAGGGGACAGAGTTCGTGGCCCCCGAGTTTTGCAGGCCGGTTTCGCTGTGCAGTGAGCCCGTGGCCGTGCCAGCGTGTGCGCGCCGGGCGCGCCGCGACCCTCGGCAGCGGCGGGGAGATGAGCCGCGGTGTGGGGAGCGGTGCCGGGGACCCTGATTCCTTCCCTCTCGCTTATTGCGGTAAAACATGCTGAGGACACCTGTGGCGGTGTGAAGCAAAAACTATGGGACAGCTGATTGGAATGAGAAGCTTGGCTTGTTTTCTGCTTTTGTTTACTGGCTGTCATGACTTAAAAGGTGGAAACGCGAACAGCAAGCCCTGCTTCTCGGGACACAGGAATGTGGTGAAGATGCCTCCGAGAGGCAGAGACTGGGCTTTATCCTCAGAATCGCCTTTTTGCCTGTGGGCTCCATTCATTCACTAAAGGCAAGGGCTGGACAACCTGTGTGGCAGCAGGGAAGCCGGGAATTTCGCCATGGGGTACGACAGAAGCTGGGTGTTGATGAATGAAAGCAACCATGCCCCGTCCCAGGCTGTCAGCAGAGCTCTGGAGATGGGGAACTCCTCGGCCGGGCAGATGGTGTGGCAGGGCGGGAATGTCAGCGAGGCGGGCGCCGCGGAGAGCGAGGAGCACGGCGAGGAGCAGAGCTACCGGCACTTCACCACCACCGTGCAGGTTGTCATCTTCGTGGGCTCTTTGCTGGGTGAGTGAGAGTTGCTGGAGTTCTTCGTTGATTTTTTTTTTTTTTTTTTTTAATTTTAATCCTTGCGGTCAGGGTCTGCAGACCAAAAGGTAAATGGCATCATTGGCTGCCTTCGTGACTCTCTTACGGCATTTCTGGTCCTCAGGTGTATGATTTCAAGTTCCTTGTGGGTTTTGATGTGTAAAAGCTGTTGCTATAAAATGTATTCCTCACGGACGAGAACTTGTACATTAGATGTATTGTATTACTTACTAAGCTTTTCTACCAGAATTTAAACGGGGAAAATTATGTGGGTTGATTACATGCTTATTTTCAGATTCAATTGGATCTGTTCTCTTTAACATAAAAAAGGGCATGGAGTGTTTTAAACAAGTTTTGTTGAATTTCTATTTCACTCTGCCGTAGTTTGGTATTTGTGCCGCACAGATTTTAAATAAATCCTTTAGAAGTACTTTATACTGTAAAAATGTATAACCATGTGCAATCTTGCCCACTTATTATTCTTACAGTAGGAATCATAGATTAGATATGTGGTAGTAATATATTGCTATATAATTTTATGAATCTGTTTACATTTGCTTTCTTGATGCTTATACCAAATTGTTGTGTTAGCAATATGTGTGCATTTCTTAGGGGAAAAAAAACCCAAAACAAAAAAACAAGGCAAAATAATCTTTATGGGGAGTCAAGTTATCACTGTTTGGGAGATAAGTAAGCTGGATTTCAGTAAAATATCACTACTATCTCAGTCATTCAAGGCTTTACACACAGGCCTTGACTAAGAAAACATCCAGCTTTTTTAAGGGAGTTCAGCAGGAATTTGCTGATGGTCATTGGCTCATTTTATCAAGGATTTGTTTTGGATTTCCCTGATCTTGAATAATGCTAAAGTCCATTTTTGTGGTCATGGTAATAAATTTTATCTCCTTTTGGTAATATTTAATATCACTTAAATAAATTCTAAGAAGATGGTAAGCATAGCCATGGAACAGTGTTGAGTCCCAGTCAACAGTGCACTTACTGGTTATTACTGTAAATCACTGAGTCTTTTGGCATCAATTATTCCTCTGTGCAGTGGGGATAATCCTCATGGTTCTTGCTTTTTTTCTATTTACCACATAGCATGGATGGGGAAAGGATACTGTTAATGTCATAGGTACTCTGTTTTTTTCTGTATGTTGGATAGTACCCGGCAGAAAACAATAGTCAGCAAACAGTGTCCTAAAATGACAAGACTAGATGAGAAAAGTCAGAATTTTAATTATTATTTGGGTTTTGAATCTTACAGAGAATAAATTTGAGTCATATGTCTGGATTTAGTTTCATGAGCATGGATCCTCCAAATTTATTTGAAGAAGAAAACAGACACTGTGTTGGTGTTTATCTGTTCTTTCTCTTTCTGAGGCCTGCTTTCACAGCTTTTGAAAGTCTTCTTACCTTTAGTATTTCCCACAGACATTATCACGTAATGTGATTATAACTAGCTTCCTTCAGCAGCTAGTTTTTTAAAAACCAGCCAACCAACCACCAACCAACCAAAAAATACCATAGGTACAAAATTTGCAAGACTAATATATGTTATGGTTTGGTACTCCTGCAATTGGTTTTTAAGAGGTGGACCGAGAAAACATTTAAACTTGTCACAAGGGGTTCATTTGCTGATTGGGTGGTTGGGAGACTAATAAACCTTTCAAATCAATAACTTTTTCAGGCCTATCAAAGAGCCAAACAGGGGAGGAAATAATATTTTTTTTTAATTATGAAAATGCACTAGCCCAATGACAAATGTTAGCAGTGGACCTTGTGCATTTACAGTGACGGAAACCAATTTTAACAATTTTTTCTAAACAGCCTTCGCTTCTAGCTTCCCTGTGTCCCTGAAATGCTAATTTAAAACATGTATGATATGCACTATCATGACAGCTGAAAACTTTGGAGTCTTTAAAAATGTCTTCCCCTATCAACCCAGTGTATATGCTACTGTTTTTTCTTTACTGAATGGAAAGAAAGCCACATCTCCAGAAGGTCTCAGGGCTTTAGTGCCTGTGTGCTCAAGTCTCATATATGCCAGAAGTTTTGCATGTGCACATGCTGGGCAGTATTTCTGCGTCAGCAAGGGATAACAACTGGATATTTACCTCACATTTAATGCTTGCACAAACGCTGTTAATTAAGTTATCAATTATTCTCTGCCATGGCCCTTAGAGCATGAGTGGCATCCAGCTCTTTTCTCCGTCAGGTGAGCCCCTCAGTTAAGCTGCAGAATGGCACTTCTTTGTTCTAGTGAGGCCCAGGTTCCTCTGTGCAGAGGGGCAGCCCTTCAGTAGGTGGGTAAGAACATCCTTCTCCCTAAAGCCTGAGATGGGGGTCATGCCCCTCTGGGGTAGGATGTATGGATTTGAATTCTTTCTGGTTTGGGTGGATGTGAAACTTGTGCATTTCACATCATCAGTGCGTGCTCAAGGCACTTTGCTGTTGATAAAATAGCATTACCCTTCTAAAGGAAGAAATTATTTTAGTTTCAGCTTGAAATGGAACAAACCTATATGACTCAGTCTTGATAATGATTACAGGGGTCTGACATTAGCAGGAGTCTACAGCATGGAGAGGTCCAGGCCTGCAAGAGGGAAGAATCACAGTTGGTGTTGTAAATTTAATTTAGGTACCTGCTGCACAGAAGAATGTTGGCAGCTGTGAGAAAGATGCATGTTATGGTTTTATTTTCTCCCATTTAAGACCTCTATTTAAGACCCGTGGGAAGATTTGGAACACGAGGGTAAATTCTTGTGTTAGTTCTCACTGTGATATGACAAAACAGTGCTGTGTTGAGTATTTCATTATACCTGCTGAAAGCAAGGACGAGTCAAACTTTCTTTTTTCTTTAAGCTTGGGATGACATAGAGTTCCTTTTCCAAGTGAGTAATTTTTTAATAGCTTTCTTTTTATCAAGATTCTTGAGATCAGTTTTGCGGTGAATATAGGAGTACAGCTATAATGATCTGCAAGGTGTATTTTCCTCTTGCCATTAGAAGGAATCAGTCTGCAGAGACTAATTACTACTTCAGCCTTGAAAGAAGAAAGAGAGTGTATTACTTCTGAGTTTTGGTGGGGAGAGGTCACCGGACGTGGCTGCAGCTGCTTTCAGCTGAGTGCGAGCAGCAGGATGAGATCTTGGAAATGAAGAGGGTCTCCAAAGAGCTCTTGGAACCAGTATGCACAGTGAGCTTAGTTTGAAAGGGAGATAAAAATGATGGGTGAAATGCAGTGGACAGTAGCACCTTCTCAGGAGAAGGGAAAGGAAGACCAGAAATAACAGTTTTGAGGCAGATGAGGATGTGGGCTCTCTCACTCTGAACATGGCTTTCCCACAGTTCACTTACTTGCATATAAGTCACAGCAGTTAAATGGAGGAGCTTGTGAGTCATGCTTTTACTGACAGGTGTAACTGAATGCTCATGTCATGTCAGGTTTAGGTAAGATTATATCCCATTGTAGAACTGTAGGCTAGAATCACAGAAGCATTTGGGTTGGAAGGGACCTTAAAGATCATCTTGTTCCAACACTCCTGACATGGGCAGGGACACTTCATTAGACCAGGCTGCTCAATGCCCCATCCAACTTGGCCTTGAACACTTCCAGAGAAAGGGCATTCACAACTTCCCTGGGCAACCTGTTCCAGTGTCTCACCACCCTCACAGTTTATTCTTCCATTTATATAACTTAAATTTCCCCTTTCTATGGTTTGTGGTTTCTGTTCATATTTCCAAGGTCTGAGAATTAGCATTTGTTCCTGACATATTGGAGTATGTTCATGTTAGATAAAACATGTATTTTCATGTTAGATAAAACCGAATTTCTTCTTTAAAAAAATAATTACTGTCAGTCGTTTAGGAAAAAAATCCACACGCACAAAATTGATGCAAATTATAATGAGAAAGATATGTCCTCAGTGCTAATGTCTACTCCCCAGATTGAATAGGCATCTTACTTTATATGCATTTTTTACGAACTGTATCCCACATAGTCCCAAATCTAGGAAACTTTCCCAGACCTTTTAGATCAGTGCCTTATTTGAGGTTTGGGGAACTAGGCTCTATGTTACTTGCTCTTTTGTCTTCCTAAATCTGTCCTGTACAGAAGGAAAATTAACTGGAAAGGCTGAGGGTGCTCTGCTAAACTTTCAACTCTCTTTCAGTGGTTTTAGCACTTTTTGGAAAGCTGTGGGTTATTTGTTACCTCCTGGTTTCTAGCCACGCTTTGAAGGAAAAAATGATGTGCTTTGAAAGAGGTATCCAAAATCACAGTGCAAAACCCACTGCCTTCTGAGTGTCCTGCAGGACAGGGTTGCCCCTTTTCATGAGGATTTCCCAGTCTCTCTCTGCCCCGAAACTGATCTTCTTCTCTTTGTCTTGATATCTGTGCAGAGAGATGTAAAACGGTATTGTTGCAGCAACTAATTTTTAAAGGGATAGGTCCCTTATGGGGTACAAGCCTGAAGTAAGGCAGCCTAAGTAAAATGTTTGTAAAGGCAAATGTATGTTAGTATAAGGAATAAATATCTATCTTTGAATAGCTACCAGTAAAGCTTGCCATAAGCATCTGCTGTAAAGAACAGAGCAGGAAGTCTTGTAGTAAAAAATACTGCAGATATATGACTCAAGGCTAGCCTGAAAGAATTTTTAAAGAATAAGGGTCATGTCTGCAAGAGCTTCAGCGAAAATTTGTAGCTGTGCCCACAAAAAGGGTAGAGTCATCTGAGAGGAAGAAGCAAAAAAGGTTTGGGGATGGGAATGATGATATTTTGTTTCACTGGTATGCATTTATAAGAAGTGTCTTAGATGATATCTTCTAAACCAGGCACTTTGCATAGATAACTTTGGTTGCTGATTAACTGAAATAAAGTTTGGCAAAGCAAAAGGTGACTGAAAATCAAGTCTAAAAAGAAGCATCAGGCAAATGATGATATGCGTGGTGGTTCCATGTAAATAACTGCATAGTAATAACATACTGTAGTAATAATTTTCCCCTGTGGTTTTTGTATGGGTGGTTCTAAGCCTCAGGAGTCATGGACTGTGCAGCATTTAAGCTCAGTTCAGGATGCACCTTGGTAAAGTCTGCCTGGAATAGATGTTATGCTTTTGTTTTTTATGTGTGTTCAGTTGAACTACTAAGCAATTCTCTTTGGACGAAAAATTGAGTTTGAGGAAAGGATGAAGAAGAGGGGTTGTGAGAGTGCTGGGGCCCCTGTTGCCATGGAGACCTCTCTTCTCCCCGAGCTTCAGCAGAGGAGCGTTTTCTGGCTTTGGCTGCAGGGCCCTTCAAGTAGCACTGCTGCTGCCTTTTAAAAGAGAGGCTTTGGGAAATCAGCTCTTTACCTAGCCTGGAAGTGTGAGGTGCAGTGATTTATACCTGAAATGCACGTGCTTGATACTGTGGGGATAGGATACTGTGTGAAGAGTTCCTCAGACATGTGTTGGGGGTTTTAACCAATGTCTCTAAAAATCATCTGTGTCAAGGATGTTAAACGGATCCCCATTTATCCTAGAGTCACAGAATATCCTGAGTTGGAAGGGACCCACAAGGATCATCAAGTCTGACTCCTGGTCCTACACATGACTGCCCCAAGAATTACACCATGTGCCCGAGAGCATTGTCCAAATGCTTCTTGAACTCTGCTGCTGTGTCCACTTCCTGGGGAGCCTGTTCCAATGCCCAGCCACCTTCTGTATGAAGAACCTTTTCCTGATATCCAACCTATGCCTTCCCAGACACAGCTTCAGGCCATTCTCTCAGATCCTGTCACTAGTGATCACAGAGAAGAGATCAGTGTCTGCCTCTCCACCTCCCCTCATGAGGAAGTTGTAGACTGCTACTATTTAGGGAGAAACTGATTCATAGCAGTTATTTTACTGTCTGTACTCCCCATGTGAACACTTTAATGAGAGCTATGAACTACAGCTCTTTAACTAAGTGACTGTATGTCACATTTCCTTTTTATTGTGAGTTACAGTTGCTGAAACGCCTGCTGGTGTGTATCACTTGACTGTTTTGAACTTCAGTGAAAATCTAGATACAAGATTTTGTATTGATGTTATGGGCAATAAGTTAGTATTTCAGGCATGAATGAACCCACGCACTTAGCAAGAATTTTAAATAGCGTTAGTTCTGTTACAGATTTCATTTATTGGCTTGCTAGTAGGCAGGCATCATGAGCTCTTAAATGAGGGTTTTATTCTACTCTGTTAATCTTTAATTTTTTTTTTTGTGTGTGATGTTGGAAAAAGTAAGTTTACCACTTAGGAACATTTTTCAAGATCTAGGAAATTGTATACATCTCCACAAAAGGTGCTGGCAGTGCTGCTGAATCCTGTAGGCTGGTAGAGGTGTTCCTGCTGTAGTTCCATGTCCTCAGAATGAGCAATAGCAAGGCTGAGCTCGCATTTCCAAGAGGCACACATGCACACAATACATCTATACCTATTATCCATGAGCAGCCACACAGCTGAGACAGAAAGAAAATGCAGCATTCGGGTAGACACAAGGAGTATCAATGACCTCATTCTTTTCCCCTCTCTGGCTGCTCAGGATGAAAGCCCATTAGTATAAAATATATAAGTATACAGATATATAAGCCAATATGAATCAGTCTGTGATAGATTAGATTAGGACCAGATAGCAGCTGGGCCTAGACTCCCATTCTACCCAGTAGCTGGCCTGGGATCCTCTTGTCTCCCAGTTGCCTCACACACAGACACACAGATGTAGATGGCTCTCTCCAGTAGCTAGGTTGGAGCTCCAGGTCCTCTGCTGGCCAACTTTCAGAGCCCTCTTGTCCCTCGTGGTTACCTGGATCACACCTACGGCCACACCAGCGCTTGCCTCCTGAGCATCTCCTACTTACTGGCTGGTCTGGCTTGACGTTCAGTCGTGATCACACTGACACACACCCACACAAATGCTCACTCTCTGTCTCTCCAGGCATTGCCATCCTGATGCATCAGCCCTGATGTCCCATGGTCTTTCTGGGACATCAGGGTCCAAGTTACTGCACTTGGATTTCTGTTTGCTCACAGGTCCACAGAGGAGAGCGCCCCTCACCCATGAGAAGAGTTGGAAATGGAGTTTAATGAGAAGGTGGGACAGGCTGTGCTGATCGGGTGCAGGGTGTGGCCAGACCACTGTATGAACCAAATGCTAATTTATAGGTGCCTTTTTGTCTCATTTTCCCTCTGATCTCCCGCACTTGTTCCTACCCAAACCACCACAGCTGGATACCTGGAGCTTGGACTGTAAGATAAGCCACCACAGTGGGAACTTGAGATAAGATAAAGGGGATACTAATGTCCAGTTGTTATCTCAGACCTAGGGGCATGTTAATAAAGCTTGGGGAAAAGAATCTATCGCTGGTAATGGACACAAATAATGCCGGATTTACAAGCCACAAGGAAAGCCAATTTGGCAACTGCTGAAATCAGCTCGGATTCCCTAAAAGGTAATTCTGGCAGGGGCAGATTGCAACCACCGACTCACATCCCACCAGACCAAAAGAAGAGAAGAATAAGCACGTGAACTTATTAGCCTTAGAGGTGAGGAAATTATTTAGCCAGCAGAATAAGAGAACTGTGTAGTCAGTGAGCACTGATTCCCTTTTTTGCTAGGATGTATAAATAGCGAAAATTTTGAATGACCTTGGGACCCCCACCACTGAGAAGCCCAGGGTGAAGAAGGACCAAGAGAACTGGATCCATAGGTGATGACTGTTTTCTACTTGATCTTTCCACTGCCCCCCCTCCCTTTTCTATTTCTTTCTACCTCATATTCATCATTAAATAAAATCCGTATTAGCGACTTTGGCATATGATCTCATTTTCTGGGGAGGGTTTGGGCCAGGGGGTCCTTTGAGTAGGATTTTGAGGTTCCCACAGTTGCTGTCTCTCTGCTCCTTCATCTTCATGGAGGTGAGCCTGTAATCATATTTCCTAAGATAGTCTACAAAACACTTCTTTTTGATATTTAATTAAGATGAGGCTGTGAGATCATATAGGAGATGTATACTAGTGTGAATAGCAATGTGAAGTGCTTTGCAGAGAAAAAATTAACCATGAATTTTATATGTATCATGTATATATTTAAGGAAAAAATTCCATATTACTGAAGTAATGTTTTATTTTCCTGTTGTACTTGGTTTTGATCCCTGCACCCAACCAGCCCATCACAGAATTTGTAAATTACTCTAAATAGTTCTGGGTGTCCAGTATGCGTGGTCACTGGGGCAATAGCTAAACTGGATGCCCAAAGACTTGGGATTTCTCCATGTTATGTTTCCTATACTTGCTGTCTCAATATCCAATGAGGAAGGAGTTGTCAAAATGTTTTGATAGTAGGGTAGGTACTGCTAGAAAGTTTGCAAATGGCAGAAATACTAGTGAAACAATAATTGTATTGTACCTTCCTTCATCTCACTGCTGATTAACTGCTCTCCCTGCAGGAAATACAGCCTCTTGTTTTCTGAACAGTGCTGTTACATGTAAGCCTTTTTTATTTTTAGCATCTTTAAATTAGATTTAGCAGCTGGAAGCAGGGAGAAGAACTGGTGCCTTGTAGTCAGCCAGCTTCCATAGAAACATTGCAATAAGGAAAATATCCTGGACTGGAAGGCTGGCTGAATAAGAAATTGTGTAACCTCTCATGGTAAGGCATGAGTTTAGCCAGGCAATGCAAATGGCAATTATGGTAGTAATGCAAGCAGTAGTGAAGCTGAAATGGTGATGGCAGGGAGAGCTCTCATTGTTTTATTCTCTGCTCCGTGGTCTTGCTGCCATTGGCGATTGCTGGGAGATTGCTGTGGACTGCTGCCTTTTAAAATGGTTTATTAGTTGTGACATTCTATGCTATAATTGACATTCCTTTCCATCATGAATAGTCTGGCATCCTGGCAAATACAGTCCTTCTGTTCTGCCAGCTCTCTTGGGAGGGGAGAAAAAGCCTGTAGTTGTTTGGGAGACAGAGACTATTTTTAGTCTGCTTTTTTCTACCACCTTTGATTTGTTTTCTTGTCTGCCAAAGCAATTCCATACAAAAACTCATTAATTTCTTCCAGAAGACTGATACAATATAAAATGATCTTGCTTCTCATGTAACCTCTTTTATATTTGTCCACAAACCTTGTGTCACTTGGCATGTTTCCAGACCCCAGCAGGCCTTACTTTGGTTGTACCTATATTTTGTGTGGCACAACTGGATAATTTTTTTGATACCAAAGACCAAACAAAAAACTCAGTTATAAAAGAGGCTAAAATACATTTTCTTCTGCTATTGCCTGAATTAATTGGAACAAGTGGAAAACACTGAGGTAGGGTGGGTTTTTTGTTTCAGTTTATTATCTGTAATTTTTAGGAGTATCTAGAACAAAAAGAGTAGCCTGATTTGCCATTTTCCTATGTGGTATTAGGCTGTTTATTTCCCATTTCCTTTTCAGAGGAGCATTAGCTACAACCCCTTTGGATTGTATCAGCCTGAATTAGGGACTTCTCTGCCCCAGAGCAGGTAATCACATATATTGTGCTCTGGCCAGTAGCATTGTTTCTTTCCGGAATTTGGCTGGCACATTGAGCTTAGCATGTTAGTTTTTAAAAGTTTTATTAGTTTAGCTTGTCTTTGGCTTCAGGGACTAAGATTGCTGTTCCCCTACTGTACTCTAGGATGGTGCCTTTGCAAGATGTAGTTGCTTGGCAAATGCTTGGAGTAGCTTCACCAAACTCCCACTTACCCAAAGCACATGGCCACCAAAGGAAGCAGGCCAGTCCCAAACTCACCAGTCATGCTTGGCCTTCCCCCTGCTCCTGTCTTTCCTGGGCAAAACAGCTGTGCCACCTGCCCTGTCTGATTGCCCTTTGTTTGCTACATGTACTCCCTCCACAGAGAGATAAGCATTCATCCTATTTTGTTTGGCCTGCACAGATACCCTGTGATGGCTGGACACAGCAACCATCCTTTTTTTTTTTGATACCTTGTGTCTTCATCTTGCCTAAGTTAAGTCTGGGAAACTCCTATCTGTGTACAGTAACACTGTGTATATGACTGCTAATCAAAGGGGGATGTTGCCACATACTCTGTTCTCTGACATGTCCATGGTTTTTTTCAGCCCATATTTTAAAAGATAGAGGCTTATTTTGCCCACTCGACACAAACATTGATGCATTCATAGAAAATGGGGACATTGCAAGGAACATCATGTACAGGTCAGCAGAATAACTATTATACTTACAGAAAAAGCTGCAGAACTCAATAGTGTATTACAGAATGTTCTTTTACTTCACTTATAAAAATTGTTACCTGTTATCCTTATTTTCATCCACTGCAGTTCTCTAATGTTCGTGTGAGATTTGGCTAAGTGTTCTATTAAGTATTCAGTATTCTATGTCTGCAGTTTAATTTGAAGAAAAGAATAAATTGCCAGCACATTAAAATTTTTCTGACTGTAACAAGCCTCTGTAACAGGACAGCAAAGGCATCTTTTTGTTTTATTTTTTAAAAAACACGGTCAGTAGAAGAAAAGAGATACTAAAGTCCAGAGAGCAAAGGAAAGAGTAAAAGAAACTAGAGTATGTGAAGGTAGCAGAAGGAGCAATGGTTGTCATGTGCATAGAAATTCATACAGCTTAAATTGTTCAAAATTATGAGTGAGTTTTGGCTGTCTATCCTGAGAAACCATATAGATGGATGGTCACCATCTGCTGAGTTTGGGGTTTGAGGTTTGGGATGTCACAAAGGAATCATTCTCTGCTTTTGCAAAATCGGGCTGCAAGTGACTTCCAAAGGTAACATGGCTTGCTAGGGAATACTGTGATCTCAATACTTAGTTGTGGTCTCTCATTGTAGCCAATGGCCAGGTTGTACCTTTGGAAACTAGAAATAAAATATTCATATACTTTTGATTTTAGAAAATGCCCCCTTCCCACACCCACATCCCCCCCTCTCCCTCCTACACACTTCTATCATGTTTCAGTCAAGTTATTTTTATAATAAATATTTATTTGAAAAAATGATTCACTACACTGGAAGAGTCTTAATTAGAAAATCCCTGCTGGTTGTTGAGTGCTTTTAGTTATTCTGATTAATCAAATACCACCACTGCGTGGAATAATTCTGCCATGACATGGAAAGTCTTTTAAACAATTTGCTTCTGCCTAGGGGTTCCCTTAGATTGATTATAAACTGAGATCATCACAGGACTATGCAATAAAGAAAAAAATTCTGTGCTTTTTTAAACTTGGTTGCAAAGCCTGTAAAAAACTGGAATAGAGACTGAAATCTGACTGTAGATATGAAGGTGAGTTGCACAAAATTCCCTTGGTCTATGGAGAAGACAGCAGGCAGACCAAAAGGTTTTCTTCCATCTCCTTTTTCCTGTACCCTTTTGACTGTTTTGTTGCTAAACCTACTGAGTGCAGAGATTTTTTTTTTTTTTTTTTTTTGAGATTTGTAGATTTTGGCATGGTAACTACTATGACAGCAGCATGTAATAGGAGTCTCAGACTAGTAGTGTGTTAGGTAGTTATTAGGGAGTATGCTTTGGTTTTCCTTGCACAAAGGAGTAAGTGTCAGGAAGCTCAGTGCCATGTCTGGAGCAGTGACTGCTCCAGAACTGCTCTGTCCCATCTGTGTGGACTTGAAGGAGAGTGGAAATATGCTCAAGTGCTTATCCTCCTTTGCATTCAAGAGTGTGAAGTCATGTGCTTAAGAAATAAGCGTTCAGGCTCCTCATGGCTGTTCATCGCTAAATCAGACCTTTGCAGTGCTGAGAGGGCTCATTTTGTAACGTTTTTTCCTTACAAAAGATTAACGAAGTTTGGTGTGCCTCAAAGCTGATAAAAAAGTGGAATCTTGGTCTGCCATTCTGGTACTGATAAAATATCTTTCTGCATTTTATATAGGATTTCAGGATAAATGAAATTTTGTTCCTTAGAAAACATGATTAAAGCTGTAAATTTGTAAACTTTCAACTTTGCCTGTGTAAAAAGAGGTTGCCTTTAATCAAGTTAGTTTATTTTCAGTCTCTTATCCTTAATTTAGTTGAGTTAACATGATTAGAACTAAACCTGTCTTGGCCTAGTAAATAATGTAAGATTCTATTTTGTAAGGTGCAGAGTTAGAAATATGAGAGATTTCTGTAACATGTTTGATTTTTGTATGTTCCTCTGTGAGTTTTTTAATGTTGGATTTTTTTTTTTTTATTTTTTGCTACAGATCACAAAAATATAAATCAATTTTGTCCAAGAAAGCAAAATACAGAACTCTTGGTGATCCTGCCATTGGTACCAAAAAAAAAAGCAATTACACTGGAGTGTTACCTCCGCCTACTCTGATTGCAGGCTGTGTGATTATGTGTACAATGACAATCCAAATAGATAAAATTAAGTTTAAAAGCACATAAGTAAAGGTTCTTAGGTAAATACACTGAAGAGTGTCTATGAAAAAGCTAAGTACTGTTATTCCATTGATGAGCAGCTGAACTGTGTACACACTGCAGTGTTAATGCAATATTTGTCTCAACGACAGCATTATTAGAGTCACAAAACTTAGCTTTGAAAATTACTTAGTATTCACGTGTGTCATAAATCTGCTTTATTTTGCATTTTGTATGCTTTCATTTCAGTAAATGTAAGAAATATCCTACTAGGTTTGTGCTAACTCTGATAAAAAACAGCTTGTGTAAAAAACCAATACAAATCAAAGTGTATTGAACAAGTCTCATGTCCAAGAGTGATGTGTCTTCAGCCTGAAAGATTTTCTTTCTCTCTCCCCTCAACCTTTGCAGCTGGTTTAATAAGTTTGTCTCCCATACCATCTTTGCCTCTTCTTACTTGGCAGAGCTGTGATTCTTGTTTGTTGCACTGAAATTGCAACTTGAGATTTGTTTTCTTCTGCTCCATCTTCTGAAAAGATCTCACCTGAAGAGCACTTCCATATAGCTTTAGTAACAGGCATTGAAAATGTATTTTAAAAACCCAAACAGCCATGAACAATTCAAATAGGGTGAAAGTGTAAAATTAATAGGTAATTTGAATTAATAATATTCCCAAACATAACACCTAGTACAAAGCGGATTTATAGAAATTACCTGCTAGCATCTTTCATAGCCAACAAACACAGCATGAAAGCAGTCTTTGTAAATCTTTATGTTTTTAAATGTCATAGTCTGCTTGGAAATAAACCCCCTAAATTACCCTATATATGTGGACAAAGAGGCAGAGCTGTGCATTTCTTTTTCAACGTTTGTCCTGTTTCTCAGCCATGTAGAATTGGTATAAAAATCAGTTAACATAACTTAGAATAGAGGAAGGGAATAATTTCAGTGCCAGTTGCATTGAATGACAGTTTTTGTATTTTTTCAGAGCAGTGGAAATCTGGTAATTGTACTATCAATGTACATCATTCATCTAAATGTGATGTTTGAAGGAAATGGAATTTAACCAGACAACGCCTTCTGATTCCTCTGGTAGGCTGTGGAGAGGAACACTGGGGTCTGTCAATGCTAATCACACTGGGGGCACGTTAGGTGATGTAAGGCATGAGCTGTTGACACAGGAAGCATCTGCTAGCAGCTTAGCTTAGATCCTTTGTTGCAGAGAGAATCAAAAATAGTGATCAGGACAATACAGATCAGTCCCTGACTTTATGTCTCTGGGAGGCTAACACTCTTTTCTTATTCCCAGCAGAATTTGCATTGCCATGTGTGATATGCATACAGGGGGGAAGTCTCTTCCTCTCTCCCTTTTCCCCTCCATTTTGTATTCCAAAGAAAAACACCTGTCTGCCTCTTTTATGGGTTGTATTATTTTGATTTATTAACCTGATGGAAGAGTAGAGGAAAACTGTCCAACTTCTCTTCATTCTGTTGTCCATAGCAGAGAGAATCAGAGATAACCTGCAAGTCCTGCTTTGTGTCACAGGCTTAGCACGGTTGAGAGGGCAGTAAGGTGTAGCTTTATCATCATGTTCCTCTAAGTAAGTATTGGGACAGCTGAATTAATTCACAGTGGATTGCTTCAAGGATCAAAAGTGGCTTCTCAGGTCTCAGTTTTGCATTTTGTGATGGTTTTGTCTTTCCTAAGATAAATGTAAATTTATAATGTAAATCTTCTTGCATTTCCTACAGAGATGCTATCATCTCAGCAAAGGAAAGCTAGTTATGAAATATTTTACAACTGAAATATTTTACAAATATTTTTTCATACATCAGGCAGCCTGGGATCACTGGGATGGCAAAAACAGGATATATAAAAATGCTTCCCAATTAAATCTGTTCATTTCCAAAAAATGAAAATAGTCCATTGGTTCATTCCCCAATTCTCTCAATGTATGGCAATATAAAATTTACTTATATATATAACTTCCATTTTCTTTGTAGAATATTGTTATCAAGTCATGTTAAAAACATGCAGCCTTGAGAGAGTAGTGGCTTCCACTAATGCCTGTAAGGGAGCTTTCTGTACCCAGGCAGGTACACCTGCGGTCTGCAGTTTCAAAACATTGCAAAAAAATAAAGCTAAATGACTGTCATCATATTGTAATGCCCCCTGTGGTAGAAACCACTAGACAAGTGTTTGATCTGGAAGAGTTAATTTTCTTAAAAAAACCCCAGCCAAACCAAAACCCACACTCAAAACCCACAAACAAAAAATCTAAACCCTCAGACATGTTGTGAATTAGATGAGAAATAATGGATGCATTGCTTAGTCTAACCACTCTGTACAGTCAGATTAAGGCTATTATAAGTAGGCTATTAATCAGGAATTTAAAACCAGTAATGTATATACAACTCAAAGATAAATAGTTCAATACTTTTTTTTGATTGATGCGTACACTAGAGGCTTTCTGAACAATTTATATAACCATTGTAGTTGTCAGTTCCATCCCTATTAGCATATTTTGCCAATAAAGCTTAAAGTGGTAAATTAACTTCTCCATTCTTGAAATACCAGTACTTTTTGATTGATTACTGTTGGAACAGTGAGGCATGAGAAAAGATATTAATAATCTCCACTAAAAATAATTTTAGAGGAATCAGGAAAGTCATGTAAATACTGCTTGAGGATGCAGGTTGGGATGCCTTGCTCTCCTCAGTGTGCGGTTCCAGTGTGTTCTGTTGAGTAGCTCAGGCAAGCAGTGGTTGCAGGCAAGCAGTAGCTCAGGCAAGTCAGGGTTTAACAATGCCTTTGAGTTCTGATGCAGTGATTTTTTTTTTTGCAACGTTATAGTGCTAATTTCTGAAGTTAATTTTTAATTGAGTAGACTTCAGAGACAATTGTAGCTTCTTACGAGAATGCTATGGGCTCTTTGTTTTTTCTTTCTTTACTTTCAGTGTAGATCACATACTGTTTAAATTTCAAGTTTGTTGCTTGACTGCCGAAGTTTTCCTTAACTGTGCTCTTAGAAAAGAGGTTGCTTCTGAATGCAATTCTCATAAATTAAAGCTTTTAAAGCAGCATTACACTTTGTGTCACTCTTACAGCATTAGTACAAAGATCCAAATGGATCATGGATGTGGAACATTCACAGGTTTCTCTGTACGTAGAAGTGGGTTGTCAGGACAGGGCAAAGGGTTGTCATTTGGTTTCCTGTGCAGAATATTCTTCTGGGAAAGCACTGGAGTGTTGCAGTCTGTTGGTAATAAATACCTTGTTAAATAATAATAATAAAAAAGGGATCACTTCAACAGAATCTGAAAGAAATCCATATGCTAGTTTGCTAAAAGGAAAGCATCTTATTGAAGACTTTTTGGAACACAGGTGGCTATTTTTCCTGCTGTATTTATATAATTTTCAAAATATGAGAGATTATTACAATTATGCAATCTAAAATTACTATCACAGTGAAGCCTTCTGTTTGCTTGTATTAAACTTAGCTTTGAAGTTTTACACAGTGATTCTCACGTGGTTTTCCCCAGTACACATCTGGAATCAAATTGTTCTGAACAGTTACTGACAATGGGTTGTCTCCCACTGGAAATCAGAGTAGAGGTAACCTCTGACAGTGGATTGTGCTGTTCTTTGAGTGTCTCCTCATTAAGCAGTACTGATGCTTGTATTGGCACTTCAATAACTGAATGGTTTATTACAGTGTCTCTTAGGTGAAGAGAATTTCTGGAATGCTTTTTTCTTAATAAGTTTTTTTGAATAAAATGTCCTATCCAGATTGAACTAACATGAGAAAAACAACTCAGATACATATTCATTTGTTTGCATTTAAGAGTCTTTGATGGTATGTTCTTAGTGTAAGCATGCTGATGGTTTGCTATTGGAACTTCAATGACAGTTTTATAACAAAACTGGGAGTAATTTTGTTACATGGCATTGTTCACCATATACACTACTGTTTGTTGGGTTTCTTTAAACGATTCTACTTTTTTCTTTTTCAATTCATTTATCATATGTTTTTAATGAGATTTGCTTATTTCCAGTGCTAGTTTTATGCCTAGTAACTTATTCTAATAAAATGACCCAAACACATTCCAAATCCAAACTGTGATTTTACATTTGCATTTGTGAATGTAAATTAAAATGAATTTTAATTATGGGATGATTTTACATTTGTATTTGTGAATGTATTTATTAAGTTGTTTTTGTGGTCATTGTTGATACAAATGAGTATAATGTTGAAATAAAAGTAATCTAAAGATCCAAGTAATCTTCCTCACAAATGAATCCAGAAGATATGTTTTGAAGATGTTTTATCAATGCATATAAATATCTTAAGGACAGATGTCAAGAGGATGGGGCCAGACTCTTTTTAGTGGTGCCCAGTGACAGGGCAAGGGGCACAAATGGAAATACAGGAAATTCCTTTGAGTATGTGGCAAAACTCCTTTACTTCGAGGATGACAGAGCACTGGAACATTCTGCCATGAGAGAGTGTGGAGTCTCCTTCTCTGGAGATATTCAAAACCTGTCTGGATGTGATCCTCTGCAACCTGCTCTGGGTGAACCTGCCTTACCAGGGGGTTGGACTGGATGATCTCCAGAGGTCTCTTCCAACTCCAACCATTCTGTGAAACAACTGAAATTTCCATATCAAAAATAATGTGTGGTTAAGAAAAACTAAATCTTCTGAAAGGTTTCACCTGAAATTATCAAAACCACTTCGGTAAGAGAGAATTAGTCTTTCACATGCAACAGCTTAAATTGACCAAGACCAAGAAAAAAAAGCAGAACCGGTTTGTACTGTATCTGATGTAATATTGTTACTGTGGTTCTACGAATTGCTGTCAGTGGTGTCCTTGTTTTATCCATACATGATATTTTTTTAACATTCTTTTAATAAGGCATTCTTTATTGTTTCTGCTGATGCTTTCACACATATTTGCTTCTGTTTGCATTTCATTCAGACTGATCTTGGTATTTCTGTTGCAGGTCTCCACAGACAAATCCCTAAATGGCTCAGGAAAGGATCCACTACTATTTCTTGTATTATGGTCACAAGTTCAAGTATGCCCAAACCCCTGTAGTTAAATAAACAAGAGCGTTTTCTTTGTGTCTGCCATCTTGGAAGATCTTTTGGATTTGTCATAGTGATCTTTGAGGGACTATTAAAATATGCAATCCTTATCTTGCTCTTCATATTCCCCCTGAAGGTACAAAGTATGTCCATGTTTGTTTTTAAGGTAACAAGACTAATTTTATAGTTATTACAGAAAATATTGCATCCAGGCAATGGAGGTACAACTTGAAGAGTCTTCATGTGTTAATGACACATTTTAGTCTCTTAATGGAAGAGCTAAAATCACTATAGATATTTGGCATATGTTTTTGTTGCTACTTCATCTGCTGAACTCAAGAGAAAATGCAGGATTGTTTTTACTTTCTGCTTGTTTCCATGTGGTGAGAGAGAGATATGAAACATTTTCACCTGCTGACAGTGGATGACTCAGTACAAGAGAGCAGCAATTACATAAATGTGTCTTCCAAGCATTCCCACCAGTGTGACATGGTGTTTTTTGTAGGAAAGCAAAAGGGAAAAAGTGTGTGGGAAATGTAAAAACACAAAAGATGAAGTATAAGTAATACATGCCTTAGTTTGTAGCAGTAAAGGGGTTGAATGTTTAATAAGCAGAGGTCAATGATACAGCAGCTAACATCTTGGTTATTTGTGGATTTACTGCCTGTGTCACAAGAAGAAATGTTTTAGAGATGGCTGTAGAGAACAGGTGCAAGAACCCTGGAAAGCTTTGCTAATGAGTGTGTATTTGTATATGTGTGTAGGAAAATACAGCAAGCTGTGATTTGATGCACCCACTTGCTGATTTGTCCCAATCAAACAAGTCACTGCCTATGTGCTGTGTATCCTCTTTGATGGAAGAGGTAGGACATGCACATATGGAACTTCTCTCTCTCATTTCTGCTGGAGGCTGCTGTCTTTTACAGGGTTAGCTGTATGCTGCACGTGTCTTAGGTTCATTTAATTTTTACATACATATGGCTAATACATGATTTACCTTATCAGGTCATATATATATATTTATATATATAGGAAGACAATGAAAATATAGGGAGACAATGAAATATTTTTTAGTTTCAGAAAATAAAACTAGAAACTATTTTTTGTTCTATTATTCCAGCTTTTTTATTTTTTTCATATTGAAATCAGTTTGATAGTAATATGCTAAGAGGCCCAAAATTCCATTTGCCAGCAAAGAGATTCTGTTCAGCTGCATCTATCAGCAAAACACAAGTTTAAAAATATATACTGCATGCAGATGATTGGTGAGGGAGTTTGTGTCATCAGTACAGGATGGGTCATGCATTGCTCCACTCGTGCAATGTAACATGCAGAGAAGTACTGGCAATGTTATGGCAGGTTTCAGGGTACAATATCTTCTCCTGTGTCCAGAAATTTATGGAGTTTAAATATGGATGTCTACTTGTATTTCTAACACTAGGGAAGAAAAGGAGATCTAAAGCAAAAATGACCATGTTCCCTTCCTTTGCCAGTATGGCAGTTATCTGGATTATTGGAAGGTTAAAGAAAAGTTAAAAACTCTTTCCACACATCAGGGGTGTATTTAGGGTGACTGTTAGGCAGTTTTACAGCTTACCTAACTATCAGAACTATTTTGCTGCTAAATATGTCCAGACCTAGAATTTAAAAAAAAAAAACAAATCCTATTCTTAAGGTCAAGAAAAATTTAAATGTTTCTCCAGTCTTTGTGTCTTAATCTGGTTCCATTTACTACAGTCAATCCTAGGCACTTTCATGTTGCTCTGGATTCTAAGCCATCAGTCCTAATGAGCTGCATTCCTGGCTTTTTTTACTTGAATGGAAGTGTTAAGTACTAATATTAATTTTTTTTCAGTGTTCCTGTGAAGGCATTTGAAGATTGAAAACTTGAGGCCCATTTTATGGGCCCAGTGTTATTCTGGGTTTAACAGTGCTGTCTTACAGAGAATGCACCTGTGAACTGTGTCTTGCTGGAAGGATTTTGAGCAAAGAAAAGGGAATTCAGTTGTAAAAAGAGTAAAAGAAAGCAGATTGGAAGTGGACAATACAGAAGTCCAATAGTGGAGTTCTGTGGCAGACTGTAAAAAAATAAAGGAAAAGAAATCTGGGGAGAGTCTCAGTCAACAACTGATTCTGTAAGTGAAATGCTTGATCAAAAAGATCAAAAATTACACTTCACATCTCTATATATTTTAAGAAAAAAACCAAACCAAATCAAACCAAACCCCACTTCTTGCATTCTGTCAGGCCAGAAATGCCACCATCATCTTAACAGTGAAGCACTTCGGCTGCCCAGAGTTATCCCATGGGAGCACTTCTCTTTGACAGATGGGATAAATCTGATTTGGTTCCATAAATTCATATTTCTTCAGAGAAATACCACACTTTTGTAACTAAATAGAATATTTTTCCATATGATTTTTAATAGTATTTGATTTAGGATCATACTGATTCTGTTTATAACTCCTGGTTTTTCAGATGTGTGTCAGAGTCCCCAGATCTACTTTCTTATTCCTTGCATTACTTGAGTACATTTACAGGGCTGGGAGGAGTGGATGAGACAACCATTCATTACAGTCAGCTGTCAGGGAGGGGAAAAAGCTTGTTTCTAAATATAATGTAAATTAATCCTACTGCACAGGATGTATTAGGCATATGTAATTCCTGTCTGAAGACATCTGTGTTTGAAAAGTGAAGAGCAAATATGCCCAGCTGGTGACCTGGTGAATGGTTGCATGGCAAAACTATATAAAAAATAAAATTTTGTTTCTTGTAAACTGGCACTTGGAGAAAGGGAAGTACTGGCAAACTAATGCAGGAGTGATGTCAGATCTTTCTTGGTTGTGTAGAGCAAAAAAAAGTCACAGGACTGTGGGGTAAGTCCAGAAATAATTTCTGCTCTATGAAATAGCTGTTAGGGTGGTATCTTTCAGCTACAAAGTCCCTAATTTTAGCTGTAATATGCTAATGGGTAGGAATTTTTTTTAATCAAGAGTTCAAGATAGCCTCAATTTCCAAAGATAGTCTGTCTTCCAACAACTAGTAATTACCACAGGCTTTTAAATTTTAAATTTTAAAATTTGCTCTCTGTTAAGTGTCATTCATTTTAAATTGTGTGTATATCTCATTTTTTCCTCAATAAGCAAGACAGGGAAAACAGCTACCCAGTAATTTAGTAAAATTAAAATTGTCCAGGTTGCATAAGCTGCATAGATCTGACATATCCACTATACTACAATATGGCACAGCAACTAATTTCTTTTATAAGCTTTGTCTGAAAATCCTAAGTGAACAACAAGAAAAGTACTGGATGCAGAAAAAAATAATTTTGCATAAGCATGATATTGTTGGGCTGTATCTTCATTGCATTATGGTCTGGTAGCGTTTTGTGTAAGGGTGGATATAAGGGTGAAGGCAGGAGAGAATAAGGTTCTGAACAGCACAGGAGGTCATCAGCTTGAGTGTGGAAGGTGAGATGTTGCTCCTGTCAGCTGTTGATGGTGGAGCATCTTACAGCCCAGGCCAAATGCTGGAATTGCTCTAAAACAATTTTTTTTCACAGCCTCACAGGTGCAAAACTCTCAGTCTCCCCCTGGATCTGCCCTTGGCATGTCACGCAGAGATGACAGGGTCCCACAGGTTCCTCCTAAAAGAACCTCGCTAGGGACTAGGGCTGGCTTTCTAAATGATGCATCTGTGATGTGGGAAGTCACATCTTTGTGACCTTATGTCCTTAATGGCACTGGCATTTCTGCCTATGAATTGCAGGTGCTTGAGGGAAGCCAGACAAAAAATGTGCACTTGAAGAGCCATGTCTGCACTTACATAGGGAGGTTACCAACAAAAGTGACTGCAGGCTCTCTGCAAACAAAGTACAAAGAGGCAAGATAGCATTGTTATTTAAAACCAAATCTTAAAACTGGCTTGTTTCCTGTGTTGAGACTGCTATTTGCAGTTAGATTCAGCACAGCAGTCAGGGTTGCTCAAGCAAATCACCCTGTTGCTTGACACAGTCCTCTCATGACAATACAGGTTCAGAACAGCCCTTTTTTGAGTACTTTATAAAACAAAGGGACAATGGCTATTCCTCTTGTGCCAAGGATGGTGAAGAATAGACAGACTGTCCTGTTCATAAAGATTACTGGCTTCACTTGCATTCCAGGCCTTGTGGTGTTTCACTGGCAACATCAGATTTGCTCTCTGAGGGCGACTGGCATGACACCTTGTGTAAGGTGGCCAGAGGGTTCACTAGAAATGATCCTTTGCTGGCAAAGGAGAGTCAGGATCCCAGACTTCTGCTAAGGATTTCACATATGCTGATGATGTGGGCATCCAATATTTTTTACCTCTTCTGTATCTGTTCCTTGTATGTCCTTTCTCTGTAGAATAGGTCAAAACATTGGTCCCTATGTCATGGGGAACTCTCGTGGAGATCATGTAAAATCCTTGGTTTAAAAAATTTGGTTACATTTTTGTACTAAGGCTGGTCCTTTGGGCACTGCGATTCAAAAAGTTACTAACTTTGAAAAGACTTTATATTCCTGTTATGGTTAGAACAGTACATCTGGACATCCTTTTTTCTGTTATTCAATTTCCTAGCTTAGGTTTGAAAGGTAATGCTAGGATTGCTGCCATGTTTTCCTGACATGGCAACAATCCATGGTTCTGAAGTTGCAGATGGAATATTCTCTAAACCTTTTTCCTTCCAAGGATCTTGAAGAGTTTCAAGCTTCTTTGAGGAGATTTGTTTTAAAATAGAGGCCAGGAATTCAGGCAAGTCAAGTGTACTTAAGTAAAATAAGTGGGTTTGGTTGTTTTCTTGATTGGCTGAAATGATCTTGATGGTTGTTGAAGGACTGTAGTTTATCAAAAGGGAGAAAATGATTGTTTCTGTCTAGAAATTCTTTCCATTTAGTGGGAGAGCAAATAAGAAAGGTGAGGCAGGAAAAAGTGGCAGAGGGTATGAAGAACTGGAAGATTACCAGTGCAATGCTTTTTTACTTTCTTTCAAATAAGCATATCTGAAAGAAATACAAGTGGGAATGCAAGACCATTAGCAGGATGCAGTTACTTTAGAATCTCCCTACAGACAATAAACATATCAAATACTAAGGACAACAGTAAAAAAAAAGTCACAATGGAAATATAATAATGGTAATTTTACATAGTGATTTTGACATTAAAAATACCATCATACCACGTAAGTTATGCTTGCTGTATTTATAATTTAACATTTCCTTATAAATGTCTTCTATCTTTGCTCCACCTCCAGAGCAAGTGAGAGTAGCAGCTGCCAGTGGATTATGTAGGCAGGTTGTTGCCTTGGACTAATTCTAAGTGGTGCTGCAACAAAAGCCAGTGACATACCTGTTCCTGCAAGGAAATCTTTGTTCACTTTAATGACATCTTAGTCACTGAGACTAAGCTGCTATGAACTAGCTCCTTCCATAAAATCTTTCCTACCTTATAACTGTACATTGCTGGGAACAGAAACCACGTAGACAAGTATCACTTTAAATGAAAGGGCTTCCAATATAATTTAAATCTATGTTGAAACACTCTGCAGGGAACTCCTCTGTGCTGAGCAAATTCCTGCTTTGTGTGGTTCATTTGACCTGATAAATCTCTTACGTAATTATACTTCTGAATCATTAGTTACGATGAAAGTAGGAATGTGTGAATGAAAACTCTAAGAATAGGAGTGAGAAACATCTTAAAATCAGGGAGTTCACCTGTTTTATGAAGGGGAAAAAAGGTTTGGCATGCAGCAAACCTTGTTCCAAGGTAGTTCATTTGCAGCAGATGCTTCATTTTAGATAGAAAACATTTGGTTGCACATATGCACAAACTGAAATTGAAAGAAATATACTAAAATGACAAATATTTTCCCACTGTTTTTAATTGGACTGCAATCATTTTATCACTGAATTTTGAAGTTGGTAGCAAAAATGTTAGAAAAAGTTGGATTAGGTTTTAGGAGGTTTACTTTTTGTTTTAGCTTTATGGTCTTCTTTCATCTATAAAGATTATTCCATCACTCTCATAGCTACATTTCTTCAAACTAATGTAAAAAGAATTATAAAGAATTATAAGGAATTATAAAAAATTGCAAGAATTTATCCATGCTTGAGCAGGGTTTGGCCGACAGGATCTTCAGAGGTCCCTTCCAGCCACAATCATTCTGTGATTCAGTGATTCTGTGATAAATTTACACATTTCTTCAAGCTGTGTAAGCCAAAATATATCCTCATATATCCATATTCTTTCTGGAAGTAAATATGTAAACGTACATACTAATAAGAAGAGTATTTGATAGCTACCTATCATGGGTGCCAGAAATGTTTCCAATTAACCACTTTTTTGGAGTATGGTTTGTCAGAGTAAGTTTTGTGAAAAACGCCTTCCTCAAAATACTCTGAAAAACAATAATAAATAGTATTGGAGAGTTGGGAATTTAATCACTCTGGTGTTTCAACACGAGAATTTTCCCCATTCATCATGTTCACAGAAACTGTGACTTTTTAAGTTAGTTTTTATTGAACAATTTCAATGGCTAAGCCTAGTTTCTAACCTTTTTTGTGGCTTCCTGATTTGTTTTTTTGTAAAGAAGGCTGCCAGTTCCTTCCTGTGATAATGCAGGGAGTGTGGGTGGGGTACACAGAGGCTCTCTGCTAGGAAGGATGGCTGGATTCCTAGAACCCTGCTCTGGAGGGAAGTGAGCAAGCAGAGGAGGGCAGGTTGTGAGGAGCAGGACTTTGCTGGAGTGTGGATTTTGTTTTGATTCAGTTGTGTGCTGATTAAAGTTAACAAAAATGTAAGATGGAGGTCATACTCAGCTAATGGATTGAATTCCATGAATTAACTGACAAAGAGCAGTATTTATTTAATTTTTTTTGTATGAGTGCATGGCAAATGCATTTTTTCAGATAACTGTCTCTGGTTTCCATGGTGATCTTACTTCTGCTTGTTAAAGGCATTTTTAAGACCCTTTCACATTATTTGAGGTATTGCTAAAAGCTAGTACTTCAGGACTATCTCAGCTGCTGATGCCTGCATCAACATATTGCGTCTGGCAGTGAAATTCAAGAGTACAAATTGGAAGAGTAATTTTTGCTGCTCTGAACCAGACTAATGTCCTCTGATAACATTTCATGGTCAAAGAATGTTACTGTTTGCAGATTCAGTGAACTTGAACTACAATAAAGGCTAGAAGGACTTCTGGGCAGCATGCTGTGGTGAACGATTGTATTTACTTTCTCAGTGTACTGTGCAACTTAATGTATGGCTGCTTATCTATAATGTTTCTCAAAAAACAGGTAGGGGATGACTTGAAACAACCATCTTTTCAATCTCATACAATATAGTTGGTATATAGTACATGGAGATGTACTGTATTTATTGAATGTTGATAGTTATGATAATAACAGGATAAAATGAACTCTGACTTGGCAGGCTTTGAACATACTTCTAATGTGAAAAGAGCTGCTTCTTATTCAGTGGTTACCTTTATTATTTCACATTTCTTTTTTACTTGGAGAAATGGTCAAAGGCACAGATGAGTTCCTTATGGGGAGCAGCTCACTTGGTTTGTTCAGCTTGGAGGAGAGAAGGCGGAGGGGTGACCTCATTTCAGTCTACACCTTCCTCAAGGGAGGCAGCAGAATGGGAGGTGCTGACCTTCTCTCTCTGGTGACCAGCAATGGGACACGAGGAAATGGAATCAAGCTGCATCAGGGGAAGCTAGATGGGACATTAGGAAGAAGTTCTTCACTGGGAGGGTGATTGGTCACTGGAACAGGCTCCCCAGAGAAGTGGTCACAGCACCAACCCTGACAGGGTTCAGGGAGTGTCTGGATGATGCTCTTAGTCATAGGGTTTGGTTGTAGGCAGTCTTGAGGGAGTCAATGAACCTCACTGTGCCCCTTCCAGCTTCAGCTATTCTATTCTAAGCTTGATTTTTATGTCCTGCTTAGTCAATCTGTGTACTGAGAGGGTTGTCAAATGATGTCAGGTGTCGTAAGGGTTTCACGTAGACACAGCTCACTCTCTGAGAAGGCCAAAGATATGCTTTTCATTTTTAAATTAAAACCACTTCATCTTTCTGCATTAATGGTGGAACTTGGCAATATGGGATATGCTTTGTGACATGTGATTGTTTATAAATGACACTCATGTTCCTGATAGTATTGGCATAGGAAATTGCAGGATGCTGCATTTTCCAGCTGCTTGTTCATTCCAATTTTTCTTGGATGCCTCCCTGCTAACCAGCACAAACCCCATGGGATGTTTGGATCCAAAGTTATGTAGCTCTAGACCAGTTATCCAGTAGAAACCCTTCTGAAACTGACCTGTGGTAGAAAATGGTAGCTTTGCCTACTGTGAGGATGTGCAACAGCCCCAGTACAATTGTAACCTAAGGAGAATATTTTTTTCCCAGGTTCATCTGTGAATGGCTAATACATGGAGAGTGGAAAAGAGCCTCTAGACATTGTGGAAAGATTCAGAGCACAATTGGTATTCAGAGCACAATTGTTTGTTGAATTGCCTTGTTGCCTGGAACAGTGTTATCCTCTTCCATGGAAAGGATTTGCTGGGGAAAATTGAGGACAATGAGATGGGAAATGTTTGCAGTTTTGTTCCAAAGCTTCTTACATTTAATGCCATGCAAAGTTTCTGGTGTAATTTTTCCTCTGCTTTGGGATGCATGAAGGGAAATACTTGATTTGAAGGCATCAGCACAAAGATCTACCAGCCTACACTAAAGCTGATCTGGTTCATTAGAGCAGTTTATTAATAGATAAATCATAGTTGCAAATGAAAAAATAATGTTTCCCTGAGAGATATTCCCTGACTAATCTTCCAGTGTCCCAAGTGGACACTTCTGTCTGCTTATCCCTTTTTGCCTTTCAGGCTCTGATTTTTATTTTATCTGTTTAAAGAGTTCCTCCTCATCTTTGAACCAATACTTTTTTTTTCACTTCATTCTTCCCATTTAGGATCAGTCAGAACCAGAGCTAATTTCATTTCCTTGTTACTCTCTGCTGTATAAATGACATAATTTGTAGAAGTAATTCTACAGCTGAGAATATGGAGTCTTGAATGAAGCTCCTCTGCAGGACCCTGAAGAGTAGCTCAGTAGTTCTCTAGAGGCTTCTGAAGTATTAATGAAAACACTTCTGATTTCTTTTGGTTTTCTGTTCTTCATTTACATTAATTCTAATGAAGGTGAAACTTGCTTGGGAATTAATGTTATAAAATCAATGCAATTGAAAGTAGATGAAAGATCTAAATTTATTTAAAACAAACAAAAACACAGCAAAAGAAGCCTGTTTTCTCCCCTCTCCAGGGGGATAAAATATATTATTACTGTTAGAAGTACTTTTGAATAGCTGGAGAGTTGGAGATATTTTTGAAAGCAAGTGGTTTGATTAACTGAGTATCTCCTAGCAACTTAGAAAGCCTTAAATACAACTGATTGAATACTGTCTGAGGAATACACTGTCAAGCCCAAAGCACCTGCCAAAACCAGCTGATGATTCCTTTCTTTAAAATACATCAGATAGTAGAGATGTAACTCAATATTTTGTCAGTGTCAAGAAGGAATTTGCATAAGACACATGACACAATATATAGAGAATTGAATCCCAAATGACATTCAGGTACTGCAGACTGAAATAGGAGGTTTGTGAGGTAGATTTTAAAGTTAATATTGCATGCTTCTGTTGAAATAGTGCTGTTTTATCAAGAAGCAGAACTAGACTTTTTGCTGGTTCTTGGTACTTGCCACTTGGTATACACATTGGCCATATGAACAAGAATATGATTTTGTTGGTATTTTACATGGACAGCCTAGGAAAACTACTTGGCACATAAAAGCTTGGGGGTTTTTATTTATTGGAGGAGATATCAAGGCAAAGAATGATAATGTCAACAGAGAGAAGTGCTGGGGGATTGCAGCTGCTTTTCATATCTCAATCAGCAGCTTAAGATGCCGTTTTCTCTCATTATGTCCATTTGTAGGTAACCTACAAAAACGCTAACAAATCTGCCACATAAATCAATTACACTTCAACTCAAAAGAACTCCTGGTAAGTGTCAACAATATAGAGTATCCACAATGTGGCTGTTGGGATGGTCTGAAGTAAGAACAGTTTAACTTTGCTTGGAGGTGGGAAGCTAAACTCTACTTGGCATGCTGTCCAGCTGCAGAGTTGTCTTGTCAAGCATTATTTGTATGTTGGTAGCTATGCTTTGATCTGGTGGTACTGCACAGTACAGCTTTGGGAGAAATAAAATAGAGGAGAAAAATACTGTCTGTGAAGTCAGGATTGGAAAGCTGGGACTAGGTTGCATGATGTTAGATGATGTTATATGAGTGTGCCTCACTCAGCTGTGCCAGAGATCTTTGCCTCCATAGATCAGAGGGCTGAAGCACTTGATCTAGGCAGGCTAAAGAAGCTGGGGTTATTGAGCCTGGAGAAGAAAAGGCTCCAGGGAGACCTCGCTGCAGCTTTCCAGTACTTCAAGGGGGCTACAAGAGAGCTTGCTGGAAAGGGATTTTTTACAAGGCATGTAGTGATAGGACAAGGGTAAATGACTTTTAGCTGAAAGAGGGCAGGTTTAGTGTAGATATTAGCAAGAAATTCTTTACTCTGAGGGTGATGAGGCACTGGAACAGGTTGCTCACAGACTTTGCGGATGCTTCACCCCTAATGTGTTCAAGGCCAGGTTAAATGGGACTTTGAGCAACCTGGTCTAGTGGAAGTTGTCCCTCCCCATGGCAGGGGGGTTGGAACAAGATGATCTTTAAGGTCCTTTCCAACCCAAACTATTCTATGATTCTGTGATCTTTCTAAAGACAGGTTTTTAAAGGAGAGAAAATTCTGTGAGTTTTATGGTCTTTTGATATGCATTAGAAAGGGCCCATGCTTTAAGAACAGATCACTTAATTTACTCTTGTGCTGTTGCTGTGTAAGATAGAATCATAGGGAAATTTGTGATGGAGAACTTGTGTCTGTCATACGATATTTCTTTCTGAGATTTGGATGGAATGCAATGATAAGGGAAAAATACTGTCATAGCTAATCCTGTTTTTTTTTTTTTCTGTACTTCTGTTTCCTGCTGTCCATCCACCCTATTTGAAACAAATGTGTAGAGCTTGAATATCTGAATCAGCAGGTTGCATTCTGTGTACTTCTGTGAAGTTATGTGCATCAAGTCTTTTTTTTCTGTTCTGCTTGTCCCATTTGTTTTGTTATTATGTACAGAGAGAATGTCTTGGGGGAGGGGGGAAAGGTACATTTCTTCTGGATGTGGCTTTACACAGGCCTGTCTGTGCCATTGAGGTGGTCAGTAAAAAGAAAAGCAAGCTGCTGTGATCCACTTACAAACAGATTAAAACTACATACTTATATTTATATTTTAATTGTATCTGTATTTACTTAGTGTATTTTTGTATTTTAAAAAGAATTCTGTACTATTTATTATATATATATATATAATATGAACACTTTAGCCAGTTTCTGTATTTGAATACTCAAGATGGACCACTTAATACAGGAATCAACATAAGTATCTAAAAATATGGTTTGGATAGTTTTCTTAGGCATTTGCCTCTGAAATCCCCTAATTCATTCATTACCAGAAGCCAGGAAGGGATAGCTGGGGTGTAATTGTTTTTAGCCTTCTGATTCATAAAGCCACTAGCTCTTACAGACTTCCTAATTCGAGCAGCATCATGCTCCAAATCAGTGATACCTGGCAAACTCCAAACAATTATTTTCATTTGCAGTACTAGGGAACATTCAAATCTGTTAAGATTATTGTTATTGGGGCCTGGGGTTAGTTGTGTGTTTGTCTATTTGTTTTCCTTTTTTTATGCTTCCTGTCTCTACTCGCAGGTAACATCATGGTGCTGTGGTCAACTTGCAGAACATCGCTACTTAAATCTGTTACAAACCGGTTCATTAAGAATTTGGCCTGCTCGGGGATCTGTGCCAGCCTAGTCTGTGTGCCTTTTGACATTGCTCTTAGTGCCAGTCCACACTGCTGCTGGTGGATCTATACGATGCTCTTCTGCAGAATTGCCAAGTTTCTGCACAAAGTCTTCTGCTCGGTGACCATCCTTAGTTTTCCAGCCATTGCTCTTGACAGGTAATGGGGAAAATCTGCCACGATCCTAGATTTTTCTTTCTTCTTTCTCCCTCTGTCTTGATAAATGTGGTATCACGATCTGTAATGCACACCAATGTTGCCTCTGGAACAGCGTATCATTTACCCTTCTGCAAGAAAACTTGTGATCTGCCTCACAAAAAGCACAAACTCCTACCACTTATCATGATAACTGTGAAAAGTTAGGTCTGTCATGAAAACTCTGTGAGCTTAAAAGTTCACAGCAGTACTCCAGTGGTAAGCAAACAGTCAACGTCTGAAATTTGAAGTGCATTTTTTTTAACATGCACACAGAATGTTCAGTGTTCAGCAACGCTTTTGCTCAGGGCTTGCCAACCACAGCTTGTGCAAAGCAAAACACCACTGTATTTCCAATAGATGAACACATGTAATTTGTGACCAACAGCTTTTTCCCAATATGCAGGAAAAATCTGTTATAAAGCAACTTTTAAAACTATGAGTCTGGCCTTTGAATGTGACATGTGCCTCCATCCCGTCTTTTGAAATTTTGAGTGTCTGCAATGCACTGTCTAGTTTAAAAGTAAGTAAATGGTGAAATCTTCAAAATAATATTCATATGCACCAGCCAAATGATGTACTGAAAGAAATTTTCACCTTTTTTTTTTTTTTTCGGGGGTGGGGGGTGTGTTGTGTTGGTTTTGGTCATTTGTTGTTTTTTTTCTTTCATAAAACAGGTAGTCAGTTGGCAACCCAGTTAGGGATTTGGAGCATTATGCTTAGATGGCTCCTGAGAGGTTTCTCATAAGCAGTACGCCCACAAAAATATTTTTTGTCTTTTCTTTGACAGATACTACTCTGTTTTATACCCTCTGGAAAGAAAAATATCTGATGCAAAATCCCGAGACCTGGTTATCTATATCTGGGCCCATGCAATAGTGGCCAGCATTCCAGTATTTGCTGTGACCAATGTGTCTGATATTTATGCCATGTCCACTTGCTCAGAATCTTGGAGTTACTCCCTTGGCCACCTGATATATGTCATCACCTATAATATCACCACTGTGATTGTACCGGTGGCTGTGGTATTTCTCTTTATGATTCTTATTCGCAGAGCGCTGAGTGCCAGCCAGAAGAAAAAAGTTATCATAGCTGCATTAAGGACCCCTCAGAACACAGTTTCTATCCCTTATGCCTCCCAGCGAGAAGCTGAGCTCCACATCATGCTGCTTTCCATGGTTATGATATTTATCTTCTGCAGTGTCCCCTATGTGACTTTGGTGATTTACCGCACCATACTCAATATTTCAGATATTTCCGTCTTCTTGCTCCTCACTGCCATTTGGTTGCCCAAGGTGTCTTTGCTGGCCAACCCTTTGTTATTTTTAACTGTTAACAAATCAGTACGGAAGTGCTTAGTGGGGACAATAGTACAGTTGCACCGAAGGTTTAGCAGGAGAAACATTGTCAGCTCGGGGGTATTGCAGATGATAATCTGGAGCCCAGTGTCCATTCAGGAAGCCAGCTTCTGGAGATGTTTCATATAGGGCAACAACAAATCTTCAAGCCGACGGAAGATGAGGAGAATGAGACCAAATCCATTGGCTCTGGAGACTTTCAACGGAAAGAAATTCCTACCAGCAGTTTAGAGCCAGGACAGACGTCGGTTCTCAGGTTAACACCACAGACTATTGCAGACTCTGCAGCTCAGGTGGCCCCAGCTGTGCCCACAGAAGCTGATGCAGTAAATGACAAGTATTCCATGCAGTTTGGTTTTGGACCCTTTGAGCTGCCTCCACAGTGGCTCTCAGAGAACCGAAACAGTAAGAAGCGACTCCTGCCTCCTTTGGGGAATACCCCTGAAGAGCTAATCCAGACAAAACAGCCGAAGTGTAAAGCAGAAAGAAAAGTCAGCAGAAACAATAAAGTCAGTATCTTTCCCAAGGTGGATTCTTAGTAAGAGCAGGAGCTTTAAGTGACAGAGGAAGGTCACTTTCTATTACATGTTTGATCCCATGGATCTTTATTATGTTGAAATTTGTTACAGCCTGATTTTTTTGCCAAATGTAAGTTAAGTGAACAAACAAAAGAAAAATATATATACAAGTGTTCCTTATTAATATGAAATACTTCATGAAAATAATATATCAAATATACATCGGAATTTGTAGTTTGGTCTCTGAAATCCTTACAATGATACCTTGTTACTAACTTTCAAAAGTACATATGAATTTGCAAACTCTTTTTATGGCTGAATTATGGAAATATGGCAGTCGGTTTTCTGGGAAATGTTATGTTGTATTAAAATCAAAGTAACTTAACAGGAAAGAAAGGCCATAGAGAGCAGAAGACATGCAGCATGGTAAGTCCTGCTCTCCGTCAAATAGACACAGTAAGATTCTGCACATTTCATTAATGAAATAGGATGCACTATTAAGTGCATTTGTTTTTCTGTTATGCACATTTATTTGATCAGTGTTAAAACTTGCTGGATTTTTTTGCACAAATTAGTTACCAAGCATCTGCCAAACATCTTAAGTATTTTAAAACCTAAACCACCGTTTTTTTGTCCTAAAACCTCCACAAAGCCAAAAATATCCAAATCATGCGTGTTAAGCCTGAAAAAGATGTCTTTTTATAAAGATCCAACATGTATTCTTGTAGTTTTAAGTAAAAAAAAAAAATGGATTGGAGGACACGCAGGACAAATCCTGACTCCAATAAACAAACATGTATGTGCTAAGAATCCTGTGATAAAGGGCATCTACAAATGTCCCTAAAGGGTAATGTATGTATTAAGTAACTAAGGGGTAAGCCTTGAAATAAACTTAGCTGCTGGTGCACTCTGCTGTTTTCTTATGGGAAAGCTAGCAAATGAAAGCAATGGGTGTGAAATGCTAGTGGCCTTTCTCTGAGTGTGACAGTCTCAGTTTCTGAGTCTGTCTCTCTCACACAGAGAGAGACTCACAGAGAGGGATTCTGAGTGTTTCAGTGACAACTGAACTGTTGGATGAAGAAGCTGGCAACAGACCTCAAAAGGCAAAGGCTTATTAATGCTGTTGCTCAATATTGCCAGAGGTAGAGAAGTTTTCCTTCTATCTTCAGAGATACAGATACCAACCCTCCTGCTCCACTCATCTCACAGAGCAGATCGCCCAGTGTATGAACATAAGACTTTCAAATCTGGTGCCTAATTCCTGAGTGAGTCAGTCATGCCATCCCTGGTATCAGCTCAGCAGCCTTTCTGTGAGAGTTCAGACATTGTACTGCAGGTTGCCTCTCTGCATAATCGTAGGCATACTGTCTCATTTATACTGAATGTGAAGTTTAAACTGTGTCTGTCTGTTAGGTGACCTAAAACTATTGCAGCCGTGGCATTTTAGTTCTTGTTCAGTTTCAGAAAGGTAGTCTTTCATCTGCACTCCCTGTTGTCTCTGTGGGTAGTTTCTTAAAAGCACAATCTCGTAACACCTGTTTGCTCCTTGTGGTTTTCCTGTACTTCAGCCCTTTGCTGCATGCTGATCCTTTATCTGTGATTACTGCCTGTTTATGCAAGTAGTTTTCTTTAAAGCATACTTTAAAAGGGACAAGGTGAAGAATCTTGACAAGTTCACAGTAACTTACTAAATCCAACCAATTAATCTTAAAAGTGAGAAAAAAATTCTGCTAAAGCAGAATGTACCTTTTCTTCCTTTGACATGTTTGAAGGAAGTCACCAGCTTCCGATGGCTCCAAGGTTGTGGATTTCTACAAGTCATTAAAAGCAAATGTTTTAATAAAAGTGTATTTAAAGAAACAGTGTGTAAAATATGTTTTTCTCCATTTCCTCTTTGGTTTCAGTGTACTGAATTTCTTGCTAGTTCAAGGGCTTCTCACCTTGGGAGTGAGGAACAGTCTTCAAGGGGCCCAGGTGGGTGGTGGGAGCCCGAGCTGCCCTTCTTAGATTCAGAGATGAGAAGAAAGACATAGCTTACCTGAAATCAGACAGACGAAAGATTCCAGAAAAAACCTGGTCCTTCTGTGGCAGAGGTGGAGAAGAACTGCAGCATGCATTTTTTTAAGTGCCAATAAAAAGTAGTTTAATGGACTGTTTGTTTTTCCAAAATTACTGAAAGAACAGATGCCATTGAGAAAATCTTGAAAACCTAAAAATCAAAGTAGGAGTTGTAGTTCCCTTACGAATTTTGGCCAAGTTTAACATTCATGTCCCACCTACATATAGGTACTGCTCAAAATCTCTGTGATTACTGAATGTGGATGTTTACTCAGATCTGAACGCCTTTGAAGAAAGCAAACTTGGTTTTGTCCTTTTCAGCTCTCATGTTGAATGAAACACCAATGATAAATTTGAAGATTTAAATTGTATATAATCTTGTGCTATTATCTGGAAAGCAAAGGGTTTGTGATGGGCTTTTACTGTTGAGACAAAAATACCTCTTTCTTTCAAAAAGAATACATGTAAAAACTTGATTGTATTTTTTTTAGCAGATTATATCGAAAGATATTGAAATCCTTCAGCAAGAAATTAACTACAGTTAATTTCTCATACCTCAAGAATTACTTGAGAATGTTTTTAGTCCATCTTTCAGCAATTTATCCATGTGGAAAAAATGAACAAAAGCACATCTTTTTATAGAAAAAAACCCCAACCTGTGTAGAAACCAACCTGTTTCATCTGTGTAAAATTCACAAACCAGCCTCTATGCTAGAATTGCCATCAGAAAACAGTAATTCAGGAAACTCTATGCAAGATGGAATATTTGACTTGTTTCATTTTCAACTCCATTTGAGACAGTAGTAGCCTTGAGTCATTACTGCTGTCTCTTGGATTGTTCAATTATTCACCTGGAAAAAATGTTTTCCAGTGTCCAACATGAAAAAAAATCAAGTCCTGGTATAACATCACATTAAAGTTATGCAGAAGTGAGTTATGGGGTTTTTTGGTCTTTTTGTTTGTTTGTGGTTGTTTTTAACCACAGTTGTTGGTAAGATAAATGTTTCTTTCTAGATTATTGAAGAACAAAAGTGAAATACAAAGCACAGCCATGGGAATTTAAGACTAAAAAGCTTGGGGTAATTTGGCCAGTGTAAATAGATTTAAAGGCTAAATCTTACTACTGGAGAATAAACTTGAAGGTAGGACAGTTAGAACCCATTATTCTAGCACTTAAGGGAGGAAAATAGAGCTCACATTAAACAAAGGAGGAAATAATTTTAAAAGGATGAAAAGACTACAAAAACAATGTCAATTTATTGTTCTGAGATATCCTTAAAAATATTGTTAAATTCCAACAAGCATCATGTAAAAATTAAAAAAACCCCCAAACCTGAATGAAATAAAAACCAAAACTGTCTTTTAGTAATAATAAATAATAAATAAATAATGCTATGTTGGTGGAATACTTAAAAAAATGTATTTTTCTCTTCTCTGTAAGATGTGGACTATTTTTAAAAGGAAGCATAAGAAATACCAAATGAGATCCAGTTCCTGAATATACATTTGTTAATGCAAACCAGGGTTTCTCCAGCAGCAACTCTGCATCCCAAGGTTCCCTATGGCTAAGCATAGTGCACTGCAATGGTGATTTACTCCAGAAACTCCTTTGTGCACATTACTTGACTAAGCAGTATGATAACTTCTTGGTTTGCATTTCTGTAAAACCCTCTATGTTTTGCCTGGATCACTTCCTAAGCCACAGAAGAAGGTACTGAGACACCTGTAGGATCAATTTTTTTAGATTTCCTTGCACCTGTTTGGTAGCAAACTCCCAACCCACTGCTCCTGGCAGCACTGAGAGATTTGAGCACAACACAGTCCATCTTGAGCTCCTGCTTCCCACACTCTGGTCTTGTCCTGCAGCAGAAGGGGTGGCAACATGGAAGGCAATTTTGTCAACACAGGAGCTTTTCCCATGCAAGTCAAAGGATCAGTACCTGGCTTTAATAAACAATGGAAGTTTTACCATTGAGTCTGGACTTAGCATTTTAGTTTGGCCTGTCTCCCTCAGCTGGCAGGTTACTGTGCTGTGTCACTATTGTTGACAGAGCACACTGCAGAACTCTACTCATCCTCACCAAGGGTTTCTGGCAAAATTTGAATATGGCCCAAGGGCTCTTTGCCCTTGACTTGGCACATACTAGTCAAAAGATACTAATACATAATCACTTGTCCTTTGCAAGAGAAGAGTCTGTTTACTGCCCTAACCTTCAGAGGAATTAATATAGTGAGTATCATCTGTGCTTGTCCTAACCTGAGTACTGGAACTGCTACAGTCTGCCTTAGAAATATTGCCTATGGTAAATAAAAGGTACTTTACATGAGTGTACAGAAAAATATAAAAAATAATCAAAGGTAAATAACTAATAAGCATTCAAAAATTCTTGATTTTTTTCTCCAACATGTATGAGATGATGAAATAAAAGAGTTTTGGATACCTATTGGTGTATTAAAAGGCTTTTCAAAAGCGGAGTATGAAAGTGAGCCGTTGTAATTGGGAGCAAGTTTCCTGCATGTCCCCCATTGTTTGTATTTCTTTTTGATTGGATCAGGAAGAAAAGGATAAATAAATTCTGTTACTATGACAACTGTGTTCTGAGTATCAAGACAGCTTGTCTAAATGTAATTTCATCATGTTATAACCTATCTTTTAGGATGAAAAGCACATCTTGGAGTGCTTTTCTTGTGTCCACTTCCTAGACACAAAGAGTTTTTCCATTCCAACCTTTTTTAAAAAAATCGTCATACTTAAAAGAACTATTTAGTTTATCTTGGAACAAAATTGACCTGTTCCTGGAAAGGCAAATAAAGAAAGAACACCTTTGATTCTGCTTTTCTTGTTCAAGCTTCAGTATAAGTATACCTGCCACCTATAACAATATTTGAGATTACGTAATATTTAATGTTATTAAAAAAGTTTAATATTTATTGGAGAGGAAGTGTCTTATGACTTGATTTACGGGCTACAAACCTCTTCATCTCTGGGTCTTCCAGGACATATAGCAGATGAGAAGATCAACTGTGGTTTGAGATATCCCTGCTAAGCCATTGTCACTCAATCTCAGGTGTGACAGCCTCATTGGAAAAAATATTGGGGCAGTTACACCCAGCTGCTTGCTGTACCTCATTATGCATAGCTAATGTAATTCCTAATACAGAAACCCCGTGTTTTAGTTTAGGCAGTTCATAACAATATTGCCAATTCTACTGCTTTCTCATTGTCATTATTGACCTTAGATATTCAACTTGCACATCTAAACATGCATTCTTCTATTTTTTCCTTCAAATCATCATCTGCACTGTCTGGAAAGCACCACAAGATCCAGACACCACTATGGTATTGCAATTAGCAATCACTAGACATGTTAAAATTTTAACGTACCAGAGCTCAGCATGCTTAGGCAGGAGACAAAACCACGCAGGTTCACAAATGCATTTTCTGTTTGTCTTCAGTTCTTAATTGTGAACCACATTGCATTGTTACTACACTAAACACCAGGAAAAATTGTTCTCTTGGTGGCACATGTGACAGTAAAACACCACACACTGTAAGCCTCAATAAAAGCTCTACTGCAGACTGCAATACATAATTCCACTAGCTAAGTACGATTTATTTTGGTGCAAAAATTTGTCAATCAAAATCTTAATTTGAACGAGATGCACTTTGTTTCTTAAGAAGAAACGGTTTCTTGTGAATTTATACTGCCAAGGAAAACCTGACTTTGACACACATGGGTGTCAAAGGAATTAGAAGCCCGGAATTGTCTGTCTTACGTTAATCGGACCATGGGAATTAGTTCTCACATTTTGTTTAAATGCAGGAAAGATAAAAAGGGATGGGATTAGGAAGGCAGTCGCGCTCCCCTTATTAATTCCTTAGTGAGTATTCACGTAAAAACAGTGACCACAGTAATAATTGTAAGTTTTAAGGGGGTTATTTAAAAGTGATTCAACTGTCCTTGTGTGCGAGCATGACACAATCAATGCAGAAGCCAGCACCGCTCAGCGAACACCAGTAATTCACAACGCGGGCACGAAGGGGTAGCACGGTAACTGCTTTCCTGTGGCCCAAACACAGGGTGCGGCACTGTGGGGCTCGGAGAAAGAGGCGCCCTGCAGGCAGCGCTCCTCTCTACCAGCACAGAGAGGGCAGAGCTGCAGCGGAGCACGGGGAGAGCTCGGTCACGTCCGGACCCGGGGAACGCAGCGAGAACGGAGAGCGAGGGAGCAGGAACGGCCCCGCCATCAACGGCACCGCGCGGGACAGCCGCAGATATCGCGAGACTTCGCCGGCATGGTCGTCACGGCAACGGCGGCGGCGCCCGCTGCTGCTGCCCTCCCGCGGTAAGGACGGGGCGCCTGCCTGCCTGTCTGCCTTCCTCTCTCCCTGACTGCCTCCCTCCCTGACTGCCTCCCTGCCTCCCTGTCTGCCTTCCTCCTTGTCTTCCTCTCTCCCTGACTGCCTTCCTCCCTGCCTTCTTCCCTGACTGCCTTCCTCCCTGACTGCCTTCTTGCCTTCCTCCCTGACTGCCTTCCTGCCTGCCTTCCTCCCTGCCTGCCTGCCTTCCTCCCTGCCTGCCTTCCTGCCTTTCTCCCTGCCTTCCTCCCTGCCTTCCTCCCTGACTGCCTTCCTCGCTGACTGCCTTCCTGCCTTCCTCCCTGCCTGCCTCCCTGCCTCACTTCCTTCCTGCCTTTCTCCCTGCCTTCCTCCCTTTCTCCCTGCCTTCCTCCCTGCCTGCCTGCCTTCCTCCCTATCTCCCTCCCTGCCTCCCTGTTTTCCTCCCTCCCCACCTCCCTACTTTCCTCTCTCCCTGCCTCCCTTACACTGAAATAAAGACTTGCATTCACTTGAGCCTTCTGAGAATGACCAGCAAGTGTCGTAATGCACTGAGATGTCTAACTCCTGGGAATTCACTTTTTTTTTTTTTTTTTTTTTTTTTTTTTTTTTTTTTTTTTTTGGCACAAAACCGCGCATGTCTGTGGTTTAAATTCAAAATTAAACAGAGGTTGGAAATGTGAATGTTTAGATTTAGGAACTTCTGATTTGAATATAAGTAGCATTTCACTGTTTTAGTTGTGTACAAGATGTCTAAAATTCCTCATTCTTTTGTTGGTGCTAACTTTGTCAGTCCAATGATTAAAAAAAAAAAAGGAAAGAAGAGCCATGATAATTCCCCTGTTGTGAGATTACTTGTAAGATGTATGTCATTCAAAGTGTCTTTCATAGTAAGCATGTTCAAATACACACTCAAATTTGTATGTATATTAAAAAGCACATATTTCAGTGGCAAGCTAAACAGGAAAAACCTTGCAAATGGAGTTTCCAGAAAGCATTAGAAACTTACATGATCTGTGTCTGAAATATTGCAGGGCTTGTAGTGCTTTATTATGAAACTGTTCATTTGAAATGTTGTTTTTGCTGGTTTTTTTTCCCGACTTTAGGTAATGATGGATATTACAAGTGGGAGCTTGGATGAAATTTCAAGGTCTATACCTAGCTCAAGACCTAATTGTAGATCTTTAAATACATCTGTGGAGTTATTAACACCAGAACCATGTTTGGAAAAGGTAATTTTTCTCTCCTTGAGCAGGTTAAAACCTCCATGCCTAATTCTTCATAGTAGAATGCTAAAGAAGTAATATTCAGCTTTTTTAGTTTCATATGTACCCTAGCCTGGCAATCCCAAATCTGACAGTCTGGGGAATGATGAGCTTAAGAATTAATGTGAAATCTAAGAAGGAGAGCTCTTTCTTAGTATCAGGCCTGGAAATGGTTCTTTTATTTAAGAAGTACACTGCAGTATTATACAGAATTGTTGTTGTCATTTGTGATAGCATGTGAGTATTGTGGTTATCTTCTTCACCCAAAACATTCCTGTTTTCATGGTGGCAATAATTTGCATTTCCTAGGTTGATTCACCTGTCAGTTTGGCTGATGGTTATCAGAGAGGCAGTCTAGAAGATTGCTGTCCAGCAGAAAACAAAGGTGATGACAGAGATAAATCTGATGTCCAGGAAGTAAGAACATATCAGCAAATAGTGGAGAGTATGACCATCTCTCTTCAGAAGTGTCTGTGGAATCCTGATGAGTTGTCAGGTGGGAATGACTAAAATTCTCTTGTGTTGTGACTAGACCAAATATCAAGTTTCCACAGTTCGAGTAAAATTCTACTGATGGAGGGAATAGAGGTTGCAAATAGGCAAAATTCTGGAAAAGAGGATGTCAAAATCCATATCTTCACTTCTCTTCACTATTTGAAATACACCTTTGAAAGAAATGTGTTATTACTGTCAGTACAGTACAGTAAATTTCTTGTGGCATCATAAGCTGTGATCTGGCTTAAAAGATCAGGAAAGCCCATCTGTGTGTGTTCCATGGAATCATGTTAGAAAGTGTTTTCATAAACTTTTCAGAGTAATCACAATCACTTGTTAGAAACATTGTATCCTAACAGTGGCATCCACCTGTCCAAACCCCTGGAATTTATTATTACAATTTACAGTGTTTAACAATTGAACAGTGTTAATACTAATAAAAGACTTTAAATATAAGTATGCAGTGTATAACTTTAATTGAAGCACTTGCAGAAGTGTTTCATGGCAGTTTTTTGTCATTCTATAAATGGTAATGGATTAATGTTCTTGGGTGTCTGACTATTTACAAATAGAGATGCAAAGGCCAGTAAGTAAAGCAGATGTTTGGGTACCATCTTGAAATTTAGTTAAGATCTCATGACAGAACTGAGGTCAAAAGAAATCTCTTGATTCCTGCTCCTATTTTTAACATCAGTTCTGGTGTACTAGTACATACTATTTTGTAAACTAATCCACTGCAAGGGCTCTGTGGCGATCCCTAATTGATAAACATGTATCTGGTTTATTGTGAAAGGCTTTTCCTTGTGTTTTTCAGGATGTAGCTCTAATTCAGATTCTGGTGATGAAAGCACTGAAACACAGATGTTGAAATTCTGTGAACCTTCCCCAGGACAACCAAGTAATGCAAAATCAGATATTACTTTACAGACTTCGAAATCCTGTGAACCTTCCCCAGGAAAACGAGGTAATGCAAAATCAGATAGTACCTTTCAGGTGTATAAAATGAGCAGTGCAATAAAACCTTTTCTTATTAATGCTTCTAAGAGAGTTTGTATTGGTTGTGTATTTGTGTGCATATTATATAGTTATAAAAGAATACTGCAAATTGAACATGTATATGAATTGTGCTATTCAAGAGGTATTGGATGAATTCTTTATTTAGAGATTGCTTTATTAATGGATATTAATTTTCTTTAATGCTATAATAGAATTTGAGTTTTCTGTAGATTCAATCAGTCTAATAAGGCAGAATTCAGTGGTTATCCTATTCAGTGCAGCAATGCTGGTCACCAAACATGATATTAATATCTACAGAACAGAAATTGGATAGAACTCAACCTAAAGCTTCACTCAGTCTGCTTTATATCAATCTGCCAAGTTCAGGCCAGTTGAAATAAGTACTCCTTTTTTTACTGTCTGTCCTTGGGTCCATCTGTCCTCTGTCGGTCACATAGGTTTTTATAGCTCTCCCCTTGTTGTATCCCTCATATTTTTATGGCATAAAGTAGACCAATGCATCACAGTAAATGCTTGGATCAATGGCTATTGATTGACCTCAACAGATTAGAAAATTAAACAGACTGTTGCAGGACTCCAAAATTTGTAAGTCTGTGGGATTAGGGACAGTGCTACAAGTGTTTTCTCTACTCTTAATATGGAAGCCATAAACAAGGACAGAGCATGAGAATGCTATAGGAGAGAGAAAAGCTAAAAGTTGTAATTATAATCTGCATATTTAGGGAAAAAAAGAAGACAACATAGAAATCTACTTTAATTAAGTAATGGTAGTTCCATCATGTTTCACAGTTTTTCATTTTTATCACAACATTTTTCTAGAACCAGTATCAGAATCTGGTTTGGCCAAGACATAAGACTAATATTTAAAGGCAGATATATTGCCAAGTCTCTCTTAACCCCAGAATTATTAATTTCAAAATGTATTCTACTAGTCAGGCTGAAAAAATTATTTTGTATTTTTGAACTCAATGATTTTTGCTGATACTTGGAGATGTCGCTCTTCCATTATAAATTTGAATCAAATCACTTGCCCAAAGTAGGTGAGTTTTCCTCTCCCACACCTCCATATCCAACTGCTACAGCTCAGAGTTTGATTCAGCAATCTGTTGCAAAGACTTCTGTATTTTTCCCTGCTACAAACATGTTTAGAAATTAACATATGTTTGAGAATGTTGTACTCTTATCTGTGGGTATTGCCAAATTACTTTAACTGCTTTTTAGAGTTTGTTTTTTTGACATGGTCCAGCTAACATTAATTTCAAATATATTCTCTGGCAGACTCTTCCAAGTTGGAATGTTCTGAAGACACAGATATAGATGCTCAGATTCAAGCAGCTATAAAGAAAATGAATAAACTTGACACAATACTTGAAAAACAGCGTTTAAAGGAGAAAGTAGTTAAAAAGCAAGGAAAAGAAATGAGGGCAATGCTCTGGGAGGAACTTCAGGTTAGAAGTGTTCTGCTTATTTTGTGACTGATGTATCTTAGAGTACTGTCTTACAGAATTACTGTATTACACAGAAGCCTTATTATTAAATAACTCACAGTTGGCTAACTAAAATTAAGAAATGGATCTTAAGAAGTAAGATTGGATAGTTTTTAATACAATTGGCTGGGCAGGCTTTGAAAGAAGGACATGGTTCCTAAAAATTGATGAGACAAATTGATAAGACAAATATACAGGTAACTAGGTGTGGTTTACTAGCATAGTATTATGCTTGAGTTCACCACTTGCAGGGAGGGTAAGGTGTGTCAAGAAGTAATGGCTGTGAACCCAGGCTGAAAAGCATTTATTCTGCTCAAGTGGGATCCTTCTTAGGCCCAGCTATTTCAGTACTGTCTGTTGTTGAAGAAATTAGAGATGCTGTCTGAAGACAGCGTAAGAATGCTACAGCACAAATTCCTTTACCCTATCCCTATCCTGGCCTCAAGCAGTTAAATACCTTGAAACAAATTAGTATTTCCTCTGTTGTACATGAATAGAAATGTGAGTTGCTAAAAACATGATTGCTTTGACTACATTTCATAATTTCATTGGATTTGGAACCACATAGACATTATAGAACTTCTTTGTCTGGTGAAGTGTGTCTCCACATAAAAGACAATATGTAACAGAGGCTTTAAGGTTTCACCATAGCTTTAGGAGATATTCAGAGAGCCTCAAGAAGAAAAAAAAAAAAAAAGATGAGAAGAGTAATTTTTAATAGAGTCTGAAGTTTATTAGACCTGATAAGCAGACAATGTATTTTACTTCAAAGAATTTACTCTAAATACATGGATGTATCTATACATACACAGTTTATTTCTTTTGAATAGTCTATCAGAACCACAGGAAGCCATGAGGAGGTAGAAAACACAAACCGGTTTTTAGCTTTGTTCTCATCATGGCATGATACAGCTGGTAAGTAAAGAGAAACAGAATTGTGGTACAGCCTATCTTTTTTCTTTTTGGGGAGAGAATAAGGATTTGAGGTTCGAATGGTTATTGCTGAGCAAAAAATCTCAGCTTGGATGTTGAAAGTACATGCATAATAATGGTATCAGTGTGTAGTTAAAATATTTCAACAAAACTTACTATTTACAATGTAACCTGCTTTTATTTCTATGCTAAAGTTCGTGTTACTAAGGGAAGAAAGCAATTTGATACGGGTGATGTTTAGACAGTCTCCAGTAGATGTCAGGATATATTAAAATAACAGTAGACAAGCAAGACTATATAACTGCTAGCTCCTTTATTTCAAAAGTAACTCCTGTAGAGACTCTGTGCATCATGTGGTTTCTGGTGTACTGCACTGACAAAACTGCATAGTTTAGATTTATAGTTTTCCTCCAACTTGATCTTTACCTTTTCTGTGTCATGCTAGTGCCATACTTTTCAGATCCTACTTATTTATTTCAGTATTAGTTTAATTAAACTAATATCTTGATGGCTGCCCTGGTTGATGCTGAAATGGAATACATTTCATATATTTTGCTTTTCAGAACTTAAATTTGATAGAGCTTTATTAAGTAAATTATAGATGAGAGCTATTATAGCTTTTAATGTAGCTATGAAATCAAGCACAAGTTCGGGTACAAAATCATTGATAACTTAAGTGTTCTAAGCCTTTCAGGTACAACAAAACCTGACACACTCACAGCAGAAATGTAAATCAGGAGTTGATTAAACTGCCCTAAATTCCTTACCCCATGCTCTGTTTAACAAAATCATTTGTTCTGTTTGAGTCCATTACACCTCATTACTACTGGTTATTGTACATTTTTTTCATTGTGAAAATCACATGTAATTCATATTCTTTACAATATGAGTCCTTTTCTGTAAGTGCTAAGTGTATAGACTGCAACTTACTGCTCTAACTTATATTTCCAGTTGACACATATGAACACTTCAAACGATTTATTTTTTCTTTGAGTAACAGAAACAACTAGGATGCTTGAACACTGTTTTTCTAGACTATGCCCTTGACCTAAGCTGCTTGAAAGTCTAATAATTTATGCACAGGCAGACACCAGCTGTGAAAACCTGAATGCTTTATTCTCATTCAAAGTTTTAGATGACTTACCACATGGTGTCTGCAGAGGCATTTGAACTTTAGGGCCTTGGGCTATATCTTTGAGAATGTGATGAATTTCCTTCTATGGGCAGTAGTTGTTAAAAACAAGAGCACAGCCATAAGAAACAGCATACATATGACTCACACTTTACACTTTCCCCCTTCTTTATTTCTTGAAAAATACAGTGCCTATGCCATTTATCCAAGTGAATTTCTTTACTTTCCAAGTGTGAGGTCTTATAGTATGATACGCATGATGCTAGATCTTTAAATATATTTCAATTAAATTTTACTGGAAAAAATCCTTATAGATCCTTCCCATGCTAAAGAAGATGACCTATGTACTTCAGTATTTCACACACACATGAATCCTGAAGATTATGATTGCCATAAAGCCCAAGAAAACCAGGGTAAGCTTTATTAATGGTAGAGTTTGTATTTTTAGAAATGGCAGAACAACATGTACAATGGGTGGGTAATGAAGACTCAGCCTTTTTGGCAAGGCCAGTGAAATGGGAAAAAGCAAGGTTACTTACTGGAACAGTGACAGTTCCTTAAAATTTTGCAAATGAAAGAAGAGAACAGCTTTGTGACTTATCTAAAACTTTAACATGCTAAGAAAAATTTTACTTTTGGGTTTATAAAACCATTTATCTTTCAAAAGGAAGAGTATGTTGTAAAATGTATCATTGGTTCTTCATGGCAGTTCTTTAAAAACTTATCTTTGCTATTACTTTAAAGTATTGTAGCTTTTATTAATAGGCTTATATTCCAGAAGCCATCCAGGTATGACAAGTGGTGCTGAATCTAACTGCAACTGTTCTATATTTTATTTGTTTTCAGCAGAAATTGCTTGGATTTGTGTCAGACATAAATCTTGAGACAACTTATTTTATATTTTGCTGTGCTGATTATTGTAAAGTCTGCACTGCTTTTTGCAATAAGTACTTTCTGACAAAACTCAAAGACGTGCTGATTCTTTTAGAGACCATGTGTTATCATGCACAGTATAGACATTTCAAATGCTGTTAGTGGTGTAGTGTGTCCAACATGTCAGAATAAATGGAATCGTGCTTGTATGCCTCTGTTCTTTCCCTATTTGAAATTCAAATTTGTGTGGTTAGTAACTTTTCACATGTGTTGTGATATAAGAATAATAGCTTCAACTGCCGTTGCTATCAGCAGCAATTATTTGTTTCTTTGTCAACTACCATGCAATGTGAACAGAAGGAATCAATCTTCCTGGCGACTGGCTAAGATGACAAAGACATAAGTGCATTCCTAAAGGCAGAAGCATTGATGGCAGCAATATCTCTGCAGTTTGTAGAATGTGACTGCATGTTTTAATTTTTAACATGGAACTCAGCTCCTTTATAATTTTATCACTTGTCTTAGTTCCCCAGTATGTGACCTTTGTGGGCTGGAGCTTTTAATTTCTCTGTCCTATCACATGTTTCAATTCCTCCCTTAAAACAAAGCTTGACCCTCAGCTTCCTTCTTCAAAATTTCTCAGTTTTGCTGGAGTGCCCTTGAATAACAATGGCAGGTTTCATTTACCAGTATTCAGTACAGCACTGACTCCTGGAGCTTGCAGTACAGGCATGGTTGGGAGTTGCTGTCTATCACTTGCATTATTTTGGGATGTTCTACATGTTCCTACTTAGGGAATGCATGAAGTAGAGGTGACTTACAGCCTGTGAGCAATATATTGCTTTAAATGTCTTCTACTATTTCCGCTGGAGGCTTTTGATGTGGTGTCTGAATAGCTAAGAATTACTGTTTTGGTTGCTTTTGGATTTCTGTCACAGCTCTCATAAAGGCAGACCCTGAGCAAGAGGAGCTTGTGAAGAAGAATGTGCACACCAGTTTTATGCTATTGCTTCATCATTCTCATCAAGATTTATACCAAGTCTTTGAAATATGGGCCAAATCTAACAAAATGCATATGCAAAATTTGTTTAACTGAAATCTCTTTTATTTACCCATGACAGTCTTCAGTGTATTCTTTGTCTCAATGATCCATGTCTGTCCCTTCTTTACTTCAATGTTCTGAGATGTTCTGTAGGATAGCTTCCTCTCAAAGATGCTGTTCTACAGTCAAGTGAAAGATATAGCTTAAGAGCAATGTGTATCTTGCGTGTTATGTTGGTGTTTGGTGTGTTCTGCTCGTTTCAGGATGCAACTTGTCCTATTTATATTGATTGTTAAATTCCTACATGATCCCTTTCCTTGACACATGATGCTGCCTGATAATGGTAAATAAAGCTCAGGATGCTTTCAGAGAACAGCTGTGCATTTGAACTGTGAGGGGGTTTCTTGGTCAGATCCAACACCTCAGTTCTTTGAGGTTTGTGTGTAAAGGATGCATGGAATTTATTTCATATCTTTGGGAGTTTGCTTTCATTCTATTCACTCTGAAAAATAGTTATTTCTGTACAGCCTGTCTTCTATTATCTAACTTGTCAATTTTTTTTTTTTTTTGGAAATACCCACCCATTTTTCCAATTTCTGCTTTCCAGAAAAGCAAAAAGTACCATGCCTGCTTTTGAAGTAGTTCTTGAGATTTAGAAGTTGATTGTATTTGCTTAGACTTGTTATTTAATGTGACAAATACTTGCTGTTCATAAAGGAATTGTTATTTTAAGCATGTTAAAAGTCTCTGAAAAACAGAATCATGCCCTTTTCCTGTAATGGATAGAAACCTATTGTTATTAGAATATCATGTGTCTGTTTAATAGATTTACAGCTCTATAATGAGTTTTATTTTTTAACAACATTTGTTTTATAAGCTGTGTTATAATAATATCAACTATATCATCTGTTTTTCAGCTGTTTTATTTAGAAAAATGTACTTGATATGTCTCCAGATAATTCTGTGGTTTTCAAAAAAATTATTGTCTGGTTTTATAATGATGAGAAAACTGCAACGATGATAGGGTTTGAAGGAATGCTGTGGCTTTTAAGGCCACCATGTTTAACATTTTTGAGGTCAGAAATCCAAAAGTATTTTAGCCTTTGAAACATTGAGTGATCTCATATAATAAAAAGTTGAAAATGAAATTAGTTTTTGGCAATAGTATGTTTTAAATATAACAATACTATTTACATAAATAATGAAAACATAATAAAAAGTTTGTCTATTGATTCTGTATGTTTGCTAAAGATTTGAATGGGATTGATGTTATTACAGTTCTTGTTGAGTCAGAATTGGAATGATTATAATGTAGCAACTTTTCTTCCTCAAACATCAGATTATTCAAGTAAATTAGAAACAGAAAAATCAGCAGAAAAAACGCAAAGCCAAAATAAAACCAGCCAGCATTTTGTTAAAAAGAACATTGAGGTAAGCATTAAAGCATAAAATCAATAACATTTTTTAAACATTAGCTAGAAATTAGTCTATAAGTACTTTTGAAGACAGTTTTCTTTTAAAATAAGGAACTTTTGAAGCTAATTAGGCATAAATAAAAAGATTATCTTTCTGTTAAAACTGCTGTTTATGGCAGAGTATTGTATTAGATGGTTCTCAACTTGGATGCTCATATTGGTTAGGATAATACTGCTTCTATGCATTTGAAAGAGTACTGGAAACTGAATTGTTGTTTTGTGACTGGACATAGCTTTTTTTAAGGGCATTGTCTTGGTTTGGAAAGACAGGTATCTGCCAGGGAAAGCTGAAGTTTCCCTTAGAATAGAAAATGTAAACCCCTTACCCTCCGCCAAATTAGAATTTTGCAATTAAGGGCTTTCAGGCAAAGATTTGGGAATAGGAATAACAGCTCTTTACTAGGAATATTAACAGTACAAATGTAGTAGAAAACGAAACCACCCAACCAAACAAGCAAACAAATAAACATGCAATCCTGGAAAACCCTGACAGAGTCAGAACTACAACCTGACACCCTGTTGGTCAGGGTGTTGGAAGCAGTCCAAAGGTGAGTCCTCTTGGAGTGGCAGATGTGGTTCTGTTGGAGCAGAGATGATCCTGTAGATAGGGTCCAGTGATGATGAGAAGGGGTCCAGTGATGGTGAGAGTGGGGTCCAGTCTTCCTCCAGTAATCGGGCGAAGCCAGAGAGCTTCGTGTTCCTGAGTCCCAGTTTTATCCAGGTAGGAATGGTTGGCTCCCCCCACTGGGTGGAGCATCTCACAATGGGATGATGGAATGTGGATGTACTACCTTGGGGAGGGTAGGGGTGTCTTAATGGTCCATTAGCAGAAAATATTCCCCTGGAGGGAGGATGGGCAGTGAAAGAGATAAGGAACAATGCCCTACCTGGTTTTAACAGTTGGCCCATTATCAAAAGGCACCCGCCCCCCTCCCCCCAGAGTTACAAGAGATAAAGGAGAACAATTCCCCAACTGCTTTCAGCAGATGAAAATAGAATACACATTTTAGGTTCCATAACCCAAGACAGGCATATATCCTAAGACTTTTAAAAAATTTATTTATTGTTAAGTTAAAGAAGAATGTCCTGATGCTTAAATAAGGGATAAACATACAGATTGTTTGTGTGTAGTCTGGATGGGACCACTCTTTGTCAGAAAATGCATCCCTAGATTTTCCTGCTTTATTTTCCTGTGAGGACCTAGTATGTATCATGATCTTTCATCCAATGAAAAATATTTGCCTCCTCGCTATGTCAAAGACTAAGATAAGATTATAAATTTATTATATGTAGACTGCTATATTTTTCTGTCAGAGTGATGACTTGTATTATAGAAATAAACAAGATTTGGCTGTTAATTTCATAGAGTTTAAAAACTTTGTTTTGGAGGTGTTTGAGTTAGGGTAGTTCTGAAGTATGGTTTTTTTCTTTTTTTTGTAAATATTTCAGCTAGCAAAGGATTCAGGAAACCAATTTGTTATGCTTGAGGGAGAAAGGAAAAGACTAACTGAACTATTGAAAGACACAGAAGATGGAACTGAATTGCAGGATCTTGAGGTATGACAAATTTAATTTGTACTCTTCTGTTGTATTTGGCTTATTTTTTGCAGTAAATCTTAATTTGATCTTAGTCCTACAATGAAGTACCCTACTGAGATATGAGAGAAAGGATGGAGAAATTCTGTTGAATTTGTCTCAAAAAATGAATTCTCACTGGTTTCTTTGTTAATTTTACTAACAGCAAAACCTAAAAAAAAAAAGAATTAGGCACAGGAAGAAGGAACATTAGAATTGCACATGGAGAAAATTACCTTTTTTTTTTGTATAAAATGTGAAGTTGTGGAGTATCGATCTGAGTGGTTAGTGCTGTAGTCTCAGGGAGGAAGGCCGGCAACTACTTCCAAAAGACTCTTAAGATTAGTTTCTTGATGACTGATAAATGGACTTCAAAATGCAGCACTTGGGGAAATACACATTTATGAAGCTTATGTGTTCATTTAGAAAGATAATGTAACATCTTTCTGTGGTTTCCAACTCAGTCTGTCTTAAAAGTGTATAAAGTCTGCTTATACATTAGACGTCTGTGCTTTAGCATAATATTGTTAAACAGTGTACAGTCTGCATACTTTAGTGAATGGCAGGGGCTGACGTGAGTAAAAAAAATCCTCATGTGGAGTAACAGAGAGTATTTGATTGTCCCATCAATCACTGTTTGTAGGAGATGGTCTTCAGTTTGATAAATGCCATCATTTAAAGATCTGAAGATGTTTTAAACAACCTTCTGTTAGCTTTCTGACCTAGGGAATAGTGGCTTTTAAAAATAATTTATTTTACTGATTGCAAAAGTGTTCTCTCAAAATGTGTGGTTGCTAGGTTTTCTTTCTCTTTAAGCTAGTGTCTGTTATAGAATTTAGAGGCATTTATGCAGAGTAGCTAATGCAAATTCCAACTAACGTACTTTTTTTTTCATCAATTCTCAAGGCATCAAGGCAATGGAAAAGTGTAACGTCCTCATTTTGTATTTGGCACATGTCACAGTCATGTATCTATAGAGATTTTACTGTTAATATTAGATATGAAGTAGATCATCTCACAGGATGATACCATGAACAAGAATGGTAGTTTGTGGCTTACTCTAGTCTGTACTAGATGATCTCTTTAAAGAAAAAAGCTCCTAACTCTCCTATCAAAGTAGAGTAAAAGAAAGGATAACAGTTACTTAGACCTGTCTAGTCTAGTGATGGATTCTTTCTCTCCCACATTTGAATTTTATTATGGGTGAGGCATTTCCTGTGGCTACTTCATAACAAAAAATCATGAGGAAATTACCAGCTAATGAGTAATCTAGACAACTTTAAGCTGGATAGGTAACTATCCAGCTGATGACCTCTTTAATCTTGTTTTATTCTGACTTTTAAAAAGCTAGTGTAATCATTGGCTGAAGTAATGTTTTGGAGGCTGCCAATCAAGGCAGATCTGGTTGTGCTGTATGAATTCCTCTGTATGGTGTAATGTGGATTAGATAACTTCATTTGACTTGTACTACTAAATATGCTGAATGTCCAAGCAGCACTTCTCACTCTTTGAGAGAATGTTTTATGAGTATTTAAAGTATTTTAGAAGTACACATATTCATGCTCATCTAATTGTCAAAGCTGAAGCTGCAGGGATATAATTTGTTTCAGATGTTACACTAAAAGCACTGACTGTTATAAAAGTATTGTTCTGAGTTAACACACAGGAAACTTTAACAGGACAGAAGCTTATTTTCCAAGCAAAGCCATCTTGAAAATACAAAAGAGAATGTGTGAGTCCATTTCATCCTGGAGTATAATGACTGCTGGGTTAATTTGGATATTTGGAGTATGGGATACAGACACTGAGCTGTAGCTAATGAGCCCTGTTACATCTTACTGGGCTCCTGTAGAGTAATTTCTGTGTTTTTGCACTGTGACCTTCCTTCTCTGATTAGGGCGTGGTTAACATGACACAAATGTAATACCGTGCTGGATACTTATGTTTTGGTGATCACTGTCTCACCTGAACAGATGTTTCCCCAAAGCTGGCAAGCTAAGACATTTGTGAGTGGCTATTCTGGAGTCAGTTCAGGTCTGGTCAGGCTCATTAGTTGTGTCTCATCATACTTGTATGAGAAAGCATTAGAACTGATTTTGTTTCACTAAAAGGATGACTCTCTTGACTTTTTTTTTTTTTTTTTAATTTATTATGAAGATAATTTATGACAGGGTTTGGAGTATGTAAAACTTCCTGGAGTCTGAGCCCAGACTATCAGAGCCCTTTGAGTTTCCTTGGGACTCAGCCCGATGGTGACTTAAATGGAGAGAGAGAGCTTCCATCCATTGTCCGAGAAGTAATTTTAATAATACAAAAATACCAAACAATAAGGCATCCACTGTATTGGAGAGAACTGGATCAAGGCAGTACAAGGGGCAAAAGGCACAATGCCATGGGCAGAGTCTAGGGTTGGACAGGGGTATTTATGCACCTTGCTGTGGGAGGGGAGTTAAGGTGTGGTCTGAGGGAAGGGTCTAATGGGGGACAACGATTAAGAATATTAAAATTCTTGCACCAAAAATCAACCTATGATAACACAGAGAACTCAGAACTTTCTAGTAACAATTTACATAAAGAGCAGGTCAATAAGCCTTTTGCTTATGGCACCAAGAATGAGGTTTCCCAAGGCATTTTTCCAGGGTTCTCTTCTTCCCCGGGGAAACTGCCCTCTACAGGTATGCGTCTTTTTTCTTTTTGCAACTAGTGTGCTTTAGGGTTGTGGAGATGAACCACAAATGACCTCACAGCAGTGGTATTGTAATTGGAAGCTAATATTTCCTCGTCTTGTATGGATGCAACTGCTTGAATAGCCAGAGGACTAATCTGGAAGCTAGAAACAAATGGTGGATATGAATTTCTTGCACGACAGATGTTAGAGTCTTAGGGCAAGGTACTGATCCTATTCTGGTAGGAGAAAGAAAGGAAACCAGCAATACACTCATGTCCTTCCACACATCCTTGCTCTTCTAAGGTCCTATTTAGTATTTCATTGTGGTCAGGACAGAGATGTAATCTGCTCTGATACCCAGTGAACGGGGATTTTGCAGACTTGCTTCCCTGAGTGTGAGGCAGGGAGTGACTGTGGAGAACCTGCATCTGTCTGGGGGTATGAGCTGATTTGCTTGGGTTAAGTGGCCTAGCTGACTCATAATATGCAACTGTATGTAGTAGGAGTATATATTCATATGTGTTATTCAGGTGTTAACTGCTATCAAGAGGAAAAGGCCACGTAAATCATGATCAGGAAAAGAAAACTCTGCTGTCTGTCTCTCCCAGAGTTTCTGTGATAACATATAGGGGCTCTAGAAGGATGGCAGCTACTGACCTCAGAGCTGTTCCTTCGATTTCCTATGATTGCCTTGTTTTTTTTTCTTTGATGCATGTGTCACATTACATCTCATACCCTCTGTTTGAGATTTGGCTCCAGGTGGTTTCTGCCATAGTATCAACCTCTGCAGTTTCATTCCAAGCCAAATTTTGGTCAGGCTTTCTCACTTTGCGACTCCTTTATCAGATGGAAAGTGGTTGTCCATTTAAGTTGCTCCTTGAAAGTGATGAATGTATGAATATCTCTACTTGTTCTGTCCATAGCTGCTCTCGAGTGTGCTAGGGACATAAATATTTGGGAGACTTTAGCTGTATACTGAGATGGATGAAAATGTACTTTTCCTTATTAAGTAAGTATGGTTTATCTGATATGCAACTGTCCTTAAAGTCTGTTTCCTTTGTGAATAAGACTTAGGTATTTTCTGTACTTCCAACAGGAGAATGTATCTGTCTGTCAGGCACCAGGAGAGGGGTACACACCTGAACCGATGGAATTTCATCTCCTGAACGAGATAGAAAATAAGCTTCAACTACTTCAATCTGATGAGGAGTTTCCTTCTCTTTCCAGCTCTAGCCCAAAATGTCCAAGCCAGATATATCAGGTAGGTTACAGATCAGAGCTCATTACAGATATTTTATTTCTAGTGTGTGTTGAGATCAGTATTGCATATGGCTGTATTTGTATCTTTTGCATTTTTCTTTAGGATCTTCTGTTTATTCATAAAGTTTATGTATTAAGGAATGAAGTGAGAAATTTTAGCTATAGAAAACAATGGAAAAATAATTTGTTGCTATTTTTAGTCATATTTAATTTGAGAACTGCCTTGTTTTTAACAGTTGTTGATTCCACAATTCCAAGATACATCATGTTCAGAAATTGGTAACTCATACATTTTTAACTGCATGAGGGTGTTTTTTTCAGCATAGAAACAAATTATCCATGATAGTTTACCCTTGGGAATGAGAATTAGGTTTCTTCTTATCTCAGGATACCAAAAGTGCCTGTTCACTTATGATCTGAAGGATAAGGCAATGACTGATAAGCAATGCTAAAGACTGTAAAAGATAGATTGAAATTGTATGTCCCTTGTTTTTAATGGCCTTTGTCCCTTGTTTTTAATGGCTTTTGTCTTTTTGCTTTGCCAGCAATATTGAAATTTGAAGATTAAGAGTCAAGGTCTCAGCCTTGAGAAATGATTGTTTGAATTTTATACTCAGAAGATTTCAATTTATCCCATGCCCTGGTACTCTACTATAATGAGGTTTATAATAAACCCCCCATATTCTTATTTTGCATTTATTTGCACAAAGCTTATTTACTTCTGTAATATTTTCATTTTATGTACATATCAGAACTGATATATCAGAGAATATCTGTAAAAATGTTCATTTGCAAAACTGTTTTCAGTTGCAAAAAACTGTTCAGTGTACGTGAAACTTCTCTGAAAGGCTAAAATACCTGTGGGTCTGTTTTTTTCTCCTCTTTAAAGGGTACTTTAATGTCATTTTTTTATTTGCTTCTTTCTGAATGTGAGGTTTTGTTTTACCTCTGGCAGTATTTTCTGTAGCTCAGTTCCAGAGGAGTCACATTTTGATGTTGATCATTCACCAGCTGGGATCTAATGTGTGAAAATGCACCTCCCCCTCGTTGGTAATCACGTAACAAATGCCCTTGTTACCCTGAGCTTGCCAATGGTTGCCTGATCTTGTGTTCAGTGTTGCAAGACATCTGCTTGAAGTTAATGTGACTTGCCTGTGATAATGAATTCTCTGTTTGGAAATGTTTGTCCAAGTTATTGTTATTGCTTCCTTTCAGGTAATAGCCCACAAGTACTTGAATAGAAACTTGTATTTAGGTGTATGCTAATTAAATAGTAATGTATTATCTTTCTTTAGTAATATTATACCTAACCACCAAAAAGGAGGTAGTTAATTCCTTGTTGTCTTTCATTAGTGAAAAACAGTTGCCTTTCAGCTCTGTTTTGCAGCACGTAAAAGGCTTTTGGACATTGTAGTTCTATGATTTTAATTTAGAATTACCTTAGAGTTGCATATTGTGAAGCTGCACATTCTTTTCTTCCAAGAATTGCATTAGATATAGCTTTCAAGATACAGACCCTTAATCACTCTTGCCTCATTAGGAGATGTCCTTTTTGTCACTGATGGATACTTTGACAAGATACAGGAAGTATTCTCTCACACTGAAATCTTTACTAATGGGCTTTAATTATCCTGCAATACCATAGCTGAGCTGTAACAGAGGAGCAAACATGTTCATCTTCTTGTGCAAGAGTCCAGCTGGATTAAGAATGCTTTTCCATGACTAATGTTCTCTTTTACATGGAAATGTTTCTCATCAGAACTGCATTTCTGAAACTTCTTTCTTTGTTCTGGTGCCAAATTAACTAAATATTTAAAAATGTTTCTGTCTTACTTAGTATTTTTGGGGAACAATAAGTTAAGTTGAATGTAATCTTGAAAGAAACAGGAAAATGATAGGCTGAAGAATATGAAGTGTAAGGCTGTGTGTGATGAGTACAGTTACCAGCTCAAAAAAACTGGAAAACTACCTGAAACCTAAAGGAAATGAAGATGGTATTTAAAGAAACAATAATATCTGTAGGCTTGGTTGTCTTAAGAGATAATTAATGTGTATTACCATGAGGAGTTCTTTCCTAATTGATTGGAGTTCTTTTTATCAGGAAAATATTCCCTTTTTCTACTATAGAAGTGGACTACAGTTAGCAGTTTAAGACTAAATAAATACGCAAAATTCAGGAGATACACTAATTTTTCAATTAATGAACTCCTTAATAGCCTATGCTCTATGCCTGTGCTGCCAAAACAGATGACTTTCACAGATGGTATCTGTTTCAGAGCCTGGTTAGAAGCAGGTTAATAAACTGATCAACCAGTTTTATGCCTCAAGATGATTGTAGGACACTAATATACTTCATTAGGTGGGATTTTGTTATTATTTATTTATAAAATTTGGAGAAAAGGGAGCGCAACAAATAATTACAGATATATCAAATACTGCATATTTCTCTTTGGCATTATGTTTGTTACAGCTTTGGCTCTTGCTAAGTATTTGTATTTTCATTTATGTAAAATGTTTAACAGTTTTATTTTCTACAGCTCTAATCTCAAATGGACTTCTACCATTTATATTTGCTATATAATTGAAGCATAACATATTCTGAAGTATGTGAAGCTTTGACAATAAAATGTTTTCTTTGATGTAATACTTCATACATTTATTTCATGATAGCTTGAGAAGAATATTAAAAAATTAGTAAGTGAGGAAAAGCCTTGATTTTATTCATATTGTGTGCGTTTCTATCAGTTACTATTCAGGGATGAGAGAAGGGAGGCTGTAAGAGCTACTTATGAGAAAGCAGCAGCTTAATGCTCCAGAGTGGTCAAATATCAAATAGATTATTATGAATAATTTCAAAGGCAATACAGAATGAAGCAAGAAATATGATTGCCTTTTACATGAAAATTTACTGTCATTGTGGTACTGCCAACTATTACTGATTGTAAATATATATTAAAAAAACCTTAGTGTATTAAAATAAGTTTATTTTCAGGCAACTAATAGTTTGATTTAAATGTCAGAACTCAGAGATTTGCTTGATGTTTAGAAAAAGTTGTTTACAGATACAGTTTTTGTATATTGTAGCTGAGGAATTTACTATTGAATTGTGAAGGTTGTTTTTCTTTCCAATTAGGCATGCTACTGGGAATTATTTTCCTTGTGTGTCTATGAAAATTTCTTAAGCTGCTTTTGAAAGTAAGAATGAATAGAGTAGTTTTTATTCTATAGCTGCATATGTCCCTTTGGGTTGAATTGATTATAAAGTTGGGGGAAGGTTTTTTGCTTAGGCTTTTTTACCTCTGCCACTACTGGATTTTTTTATAGAATCTATAGTTTGCAAGAAAAAGCTCTGTTTCTTTTCTGATTACAACATAACTTCACAGTTTTGTCACTCTCAATGAACTGGATTGCCTGTAATACTGAAACCTGAATGTATCTGGAACTAATACACACTTCAGAATCTAGTCCAAAACTATTGAAGGATTTGAGAATGTGGAACCCAAATCTTTAATATGGGCAACTAACTCCAACTTACAGAGAGGGGGTTATTCATTGTTTACCATGCTACCTAGTAAGCAAAAGCTGTTGCCATTTTAGCTCAATTTTCCCTTTCCCTTCTGGCTTAATTCTGATCCCAGTATGGTTAATAGGAGCAAACTTTGAACCAGTCATTCGGACACCTCTATCCTCAGAGTGCTTTTATGGTTGTAAAAATTAAGCATCTAAGTGTTAGATCTGGAGACTAAGAAATTCCTCTTTAAATGCAAAGGGTAAGCATTCTTTTATTGAAAAGAATTGAAAATTGAAATATGTCTTGCCTAATATTTAGCTATTGTATTTGAAAACATACATAATGAAAATCTGAAGAATTTGACATTGACATATTATTCTAAGCATTTCACTATTTTCATAGTAGAAATCAAAAGAACCCTCATCTGTCTATGAAGCAATTTGACGTTACGTGGTTAACTTCTATCAATTATTTTCTCAGGAATCCCTGGTTTATGCAAACAAAAGCCAAGAAACAGTTCCAGGTGACAAGGTTCTGCGGGACAATAAGGAAAAACGTTATCAACAGAATCGTCTGAAAGAAATAGATTATCAGCTGGAATCCCTAGAGAGAAGTCTTGTAAGTTTCCTACTTTTGTCCTATTTTTCTTCCCTCAGTCTGGGAACACTGGAGTTTATCGTTCCATGTGTCTTAAAATAAAATCAAGTTTTTTAACCTTATGTAAATTTCTGAAAGGAATCCCCAAAGAAATATGCAGGCAAAAGTCTCAAATAATTATTCTTAATCTGGGAGATCTTTTTTTTTTTTCAGTTGTAATCAGATAAAGTAAGTCTGCATATTGTCATATTTTTCTACTCATTGACCTTTATATCACTTTTTGTCACTACTGACCTTGCTCATGAGGCAAGCACAATCTGAGGAAGTGTGTCTGGGGATTGTGTGATAGTCTACAGCAGACCTGGGAAATGCTGTAGGCTGCTGACTCATCCAAATATTTGTGTATAAATGGGTCAGTTCCAAATACTGGTTGGGTTATAGCAGTTTTGTTTGGTATCACATTACATGCAGACTCTTGCAATATACCACCCATTTTTCCTTGACTAGATAGTGTGTATTTAAAACTCTAAATTGATAGACTGTAAATGCCAATTTACACTGTTTATAAATACAGAATGTCACCTGCACCAGTGTAGCATTGCTGCCTGCTATGCAGCACCTGGCAGGGCTTCTTTAGGGGGAGACACTGCCTTCTGCTCAGTTGCTGCTCTGTAGCATGACTGAGATCATGGCATGTGGATGTGAAATATGTGAGTAGTAGGTCCTTTGTGAGATACTTCAGTTGTCAGTGAAGGTAAAGAAGTGTTCAGGTCTGAATGCAAGTAGGTTTACTTTCTTGTGTGAAAAAAGAAGAGCCTTAAAAGAAGAGTGCATTTTTTTTCTTTTTAATGCAACACATATAATTGAATATTTTTTTCTTAAATCAGATAACATATGCAGTTTTGTTAGAACCTTGTTTCTATACCAAAGTAATATTTTGGCAAATATGGTCTCTGCCAAGACACTGGTTGATGAAAAACTAAATTGAAAGCTTGGGTTGAGGAAGGGAGTACACAGACTGCATGTTTCCAGAATAATTTAATGATTTCTGGAAATACTGGTTTTTATTCAATAGGTGGCACTCTTCACTGTATGTCAGAAGAGGAATTCTGAGGCATGGATCTAGGGGATATTTTGACTGGCAATAAAGTTGTCATTTCTGCTTTATAAAATGCAAGTTTTGAGAGATTTGCCTCTCACTTGTGGCAAGAGTCCATGTGTGCAGCTTTTAGCATTGTTATTTTTCTAGCGTTCTCAAAAATTGCGTATTTAAAATGCACGTTTTTAAAATTCACATTGCATTTCAATTTCTTCTTTACTCTTTCCTAAACCACTGTAATTTGCTATGTAAAAAAATAGATAAATTCTCTGCTCTGAGTAGAGGAGGTGATTTGCCAGCAGTTAGGGGTGTTATTTCTGAATGCATGGTTATACGTGATAGTTGTAAAACACAGTATTTTACAAACTTATATCTGAGAGAACTTACGTCAAAATGTATTTTGAATACTCCCTTGGACAAAATATTTTTTGTGTTTTGCTTCCTAGGTGGAAATTATGAATAGTTTAACTAAGCAGAATTTAGCTCTGTGTGTTAGGGCATTACTTGCAGTAGGTATAAATGTAACTCTGTTAGCTTTTTTGGTGTGTATGGTAGAATGCTGTATTTTTTCACAACTTTAAAATGGATTATCTAAATTTATTTGTATAAAGGTAATGACCTTCTCTTCAAGGGGAACGAATACATTAATCATATTTCTGGAGGAGGCTATTTAGTAAGTGCTGGCTTCTGAAATGATAATATTTATGGATTCCTCCACTAAAGTTAACCTCATATGCTGTAAGACTTCATGGTCTCAGCTAAATCTGGGAATAAACTCACAAAAAAAAGCCAGAAAATAAAACTTTAATCTAATTTATATTTGATATAAACACATAAAATCTGCTGAATATTACACTTGAATTAGTGAAACTAAGGGCTTTGGAATCTGAGTTTCTCCTTTACTTTGAAAAAAAATTGTCCCTAGTGAATTAATATACCAAAGAATGTATTGTATGCATTGTTGAAATGCATTGTGAAATTTCAATCCAACTGAAATGTATCTGTACCGTGGTATCTGGGCCCTTGCTGAATTTCTTTTAGGTTTCAGTTTGACCTTAGTTCACTTGTTCTTCATTTGAAACCATGTCTGACTCTCTCCGCATTCTTTCATCTTTCAGTTTCCTGGAAACCACTGAGCTTATCTTTGTTTTGTGGATTGCATTGTTAACTGCTGCTTCAAAAAAATACCCAGTTCAGCTGCCAAATGCGTGTTGCTGAGCATTAATGAAAAGAATTTTATATAGAAAGAATAATAAATGTAGTTATTTTTCAATTGTGGCTTTGTCTCGTTGGCCGTTTGTGATAATCCAGTGGCATGTTTGATGATGTGTTGAATTTCTTCATGGCAGACAGTAGGTTTAAATGCACATCAAAACAAGCTATTATGTAAGATAGCTTCACCTTTGCTGGCTATACGTGTGTTGATTTCTAATGTATTACACTGGAAGCTGATTAATTCCTGCCAAAAGTTTACCTACACATTTCCCTTTTGGGGTTTTGGTTTAATATATAAAATCAAAAATACTTCAAATGCATATTGAATATATATGCATGTAATAGTGTATATACACAGATATAAGTATAAATGCCAATTACCTCTCAGCATGACTGAGATACTGATACCTACTTGAAAAAAAAGGTGTCCTCTTACTTCTAGTAAATGCTTTTAAAACAGAAGCTAGATAGAATTAAGACCCTAGTCTTAAATTTAAATTTATCAGATGTCTGTACAACTTTAGGAATAATTTTTTTTCACAAGTTCATGCAATTTCATGGCCAAATGCATTGTGTGATTATTAATTATTAAGGGGTTTTTTAATATCAAGTCGTATTAGGAAAATATACATTTGGTTATTGGGATAGCTGAAATTTGCAGAAAGGTGAGGATGATGAAGAACAAAAATAATGAATGTGACAGCGTTGTCAGGAGCTTTGATTACCTTCAAGAACTTACTCCGAAAAGCATAATTCTTATCTTTTTGATGCAAAATAAAGTATATCTTTGGGGACATCTCAGGATAAAATTAATTATTGTTTGGTCCTGGAGAAGGTCTTGCATCACTTACATCATTTACTATTCATCAGGATGATGATGGGGTTTGTTTTTACAGTCTTTTTCCAGTTTTTGCCCTCATACTGATTGAATTCAGTGTACCTGATCCTGTGTTAGGCAGAAAACCTTTTCTTCCAGAAAAGAAGAATAATTTCTTCCTGACCTCTGCTATAATTCCTTTCTTCCCTTTTAAAGGGAAGAAGAGAGTAACTTAAAGCCCTACCACATATCTGGAAAGTAATTCGCCAAGCAGACAATACTGTAATATGTTGTTGTATCACAGCCTCTCCAGAAATTAACAACTAATACTTTTCAGCACAGAAACACAGCCATATTTTTAACCACTCTGTGCATTGGTAGTCATTGTAGACTATAGCAGATATATAGCAAACATCTTTATTTTAATTCATATGGTATTATGTGGTGTCTGGTTTCTAAATAAGCGTGTGTTTGTCCATAAAAGTAGAAATTGTTTAATAAAGCATTTTCATAACACATAGCACCAAATAAAGGGAAGAAGGACAGCCTGTCTAAATAAAGTTGAGATATGGCACTTTCTATGTTATTTCTTCAAAAAGTATCTATCAGGTGCTGAAGTTGCTTGTCAGGCTGTTGTTGAGCCTCAAACAGATCTTGTTTATTCAGGTTTTACAAGACTTCATTCTAATTGTGTGATTGTACAGAGTTGTTTCAGAATGAAATGTGGTATCATTTCCACCTGAGAAAATATCTTAATTTAGCAGCTACTACACATGAGAAGAGAGCAATAAGATTAATAGTAGATTGACAAAATGTATATATTTCACTCATGATTTAAATAAATTTACTGTGTATTGATTGTTTTTCACTGTACTGTGGATAAGAATGAAGTGGCTGCTAGAAGTGTTTAAAAATATTTTAAAAATACATGTTTCAATAAGATTCAGTAAAATGAATTTTTTGTACACGTTAAATTTTAAAAACTAAATTATATTAAAATATTGATCAATATTAAACTCTTAATCATGATTCTAGTTTATACAGAAAATTAGTATAATATTTATGTAAATGCCTATTGATCTGCATCCAAATGATGGTGATAAGTAATATTACCAGTTGCATCATAAATATTAGTTTTTTGTTGATACTGTATATGAGCAATCATTGCTGGAATTTGATACCTGTAATGGGACCTGTTTTAAATATAATGGATTTCTAGGTAAGAATAATCAAATTTTCTGTCAATGCAATGTATTGATTCTCCTTCTCCCAAAATGTAATTTCCAGTTAAGACAGCAACTCTGCTGGTTTACAACTCTGCTGTATTGTGGTGTTTGCCATCATAAAATAACAAAGTGTCTTTGACTGCTCACCCATCTCTAAATTCATGTAATGCTACTTACAGTCATTGTTTGATCTCCTCCTGTTTTGTGTCTCTAACATGGCTTAAGTGTAACTGCACTGCTTGCTTAATTTTGTTTGTGTATAAATGGCATTTAACACCATCAAACAGATTTTTATTGGAAAGGTGCTTCTTAGACGGTGAAAGAGTCCATGAAAACTGACTTGCTTCTGTGCTCATGTGTTATTTGTCCAGTATATCTTTGCCACACTGCTGTCCTCTCTGACCTCGACATGTGTTGTATTTGCCTATTACTTTTTTTACTGTATGTTATCCATTTTTGTGCCTCCTGACCTCTCTCATCATTTCCAACCTGTGTTCCATGTATCTGCTTGTAATGCTCTTTTTCATTCCTTCTGAACTCCCCTTTCAGCTCGTCATCTTTAGTTCATGGTTGGGATAAATACATGGCTTCAAAGCAGGATGGTGCCCTTCATCCAACGGTTATATTTTTAAACAATTGCTCATTGCTCTGCTCATGCCTGAAGCCTTCTGGTTAAAGACAGCCAAGCTGTCTATTCAGCAGTGGAGTTTTGGTGTTTTCCAGGTTCTTGACTATCTTTGTACATGTACCTTTTGTATGGATATACTTACAACAGGTTTATTTGGGCTTTTCATTTCTCCTTTCTCTTCCCTGTTTGTACAACATGTAGCATCACATTTCAATGCAGTAACTATAACATAGCAATTACTGTGGTTTCTAGCTGTGGTAATATTGAAGTGATGCTTAAAAATTCTCTGGTTAGCAGGTGTCGACACCGTAACATTTTCATCATTGCAGTGTGCATGTCCCTCTGAGGCAAGGAGAAGGTATTTACCTGTTGTGACACATCTCTACTGGCAAATGCAGGACTTCCTCGTTCCTTGCTGCGAGTTAGCACTGTTCTTTAATTTCTGTAGGAAAGAAGTATTATTTTTGTTGGCCCACTTGTGCTTTGTACTCTAGTGGAATAGTCAAGAAAAAGGCCCTGTTTCTCTGCAGATGTGGGGGAAGGCTGTTTTTGCTTTGCCCTAGGATGTCCCATTCAAAATGAGAAATGAAAAACAGCAGGAGGTTGCTGTGGAGTAAACTTTCTGCAACGTATACTTAGGTGTAATTTATTCTTTGTGGGTGAGTATCTAAATCTTTTGATAAGTAGCATATAAATGCATCTCCGCATCTTATAGTTGGTGGCTGTGTGATTTTGAGTCTGTGATAAATGTCAACATAGAAAATTTTGGCTGTAAATTTATCTTATACCTGTGTGTGTCTGCATGTCTGCATGTACAAACTGTGTAGCAGAGCTTTGCTTTTTTTCTTGAGACACTTTGCCTTACTAGGCCAGGATGGAAGTGAAATCACAGCATCTCAAAGAGGGAAAGATATAAAACACGTAGCAGATGCACAAGTTGGAGATACTCCTGTAAACTACATCAAATTATTTGACAGCCACATGGGGTTCCTAGGCCAAAACATTCTTAAATGTCCTAGCAATATGTGACTTCTATCAATATTTATAATATTGCTGTTGGCACATTGTGTATTTCAGTTTAAGCGATATTATTATATATATATATAAATATATAATATTTTCACCTAGGAAAGGGAGTAGTGGTAAACAAAAAATTATTTTCAGTCTGATTCCTAAGAATATGAAAATACCATTGAATTTATAGATAAAAGGGATGCTGCAATTAATGTTTTAAAGCTAACTGATAGCATACTGTGATAAATCTGATAATCACAGTTTTATGACAAAGTTTAGTTGAAAGCTTGAAGTATTTCTGATGGAATTTTGGCTTCTAGGAACAGTTTCCTGAGATGACAACAGCAGTATTTCTAGCACGAATGTAGTAATTTTATTTTCAGAAAAAGGGTAATCCTGTTTACAGAGTCAAACAAAGTTGGTTGGAGAAAAGCCTTGAAAATTTTTTCTCATAAATTTAAGCAATCTCATTATACATCATATTTTTTAGTTGTGCTGCACAGCACAGGTCAGTATCAAAAAATACTTAGGAGGTTCGGATGTCCCCTTTCCAGAAAATCTTCAATTAAAATATTCCCTCTTATTAGAGCTAAGGACATATAAACTTTGGATGGAAAAAATACATAAATGCCCAACATTCTGCTACTGAGTATTTGTACTGGTTGCCAGTTTGGCAGGGTTGGGCACCTCGTGGCTTGTCTCATGCTTAAGACTGTTTTTTGATGCTGGACTGAGCATTCCTTTGTCTATGGCCTCTGTTTGCTACACATGCTCAGAGCATGCCAATACACCTGACCAGCCATAGGTACAAAACGTTATCAGGTGTGATCAAAATTATGCCTCTTTTCTTTCAGAAGCCTGTCTTAGAGTATGCCCCCACTGTATTCAACCTCAACAATTTCATCTCAGTAGCTTTATCTCCATTTTACTTCTGGCAAGAGAGTGACCTAACCCTACATACTTCTTTTTCTAAGATTTAGAGGAAGAGGGACATCATCTTTCCAATGGTGCTATTAGGATATTCATCCATGAACAAAGTATTCAGGGACAAATCAGCAGAAATTAGAAGGATGTTATTTCTCTGGCCTGGTGATGGGTGGGATATTGAACACTGGTTGTATCTCTCACAGAAAAGGCATGGACAGATAGTTGTGTGGGGACTAGGAACTTCCTTTTCCTGATGACAGTCTCATTGTTGATCTAGATTAATAGTTTCTAACACCATGATTTTTTTTTTTTTTTTTGTCATAATGGATTGTTTCAGGGCTGTGATGAAAAATTTTCAGACTCGCCTATGTCCTAGCCATTGAGGTCTCCCCTCAGAAAAAGGGGAATTAGGCTGAGACTTAGAAATTGATTTCTGGGCTTGTACTTTTGTAACTATGCAGGGCAAGTGTAATTGTCCTCACACAAATTGTGTCCGTGTAAGAAGAACGGCCGCATGCTTTGTGATAAATCCTAGCCTTTAACACAGTCCTCCAGTTCTTAAAGAAACAGGGCTGTAGGATCTTCTCCTTGGGTCTTTTTTTCTGTTATCTGGTTTGGTTTGGGGTTTGATTTTCCCTTAGAGCAGGGTGCTAATAACACTAAGGGTGCGGGTTTGATCCCTGTACAGGCCATTCACTTCAGAGCTGGACCTGATCATCCCTGTGGGTCCCTTCCAACTCAGACTATTCTGTGTGATTCACCTCCTTATTTCTTCATTTTGGCCCTGTTCTGCTTAGAGATACTGAAAAGTGTACATTGACTGAAATGATAATGACCACTTCTTATATGTTCTGTACTACCTAGTTATGGAGAAATGCTTTCTATATAGGGTGTTAACTTTAGTTTCAACTATTCAGGTAGTACCAAAAAAAATAAGCCCATTATAATAAGTTGATGTTGGAAGACAAAAGATACTGACTGGACTTTGTAAGAAAATTATGTTTAGGACTGAATAGGCGTATTATTATTCTGTAAAAGAAGTCTCACGTTTCTAAATTATTCCTTCAATAGTATTTGCACTATGTCTTCATAGGCTCTTTTTTCTTCCCTCTTCATTATAATTTAAAGAGTAAACCAATTGTGTAGTTAGTTATATTTCCCAGATGCAAAACCCAGTCAAAATTAAACACACTTCTTTACTAATAATCTCCCTTTGTATGCGCTCTGTCACTGCCCTTTTTTTTAGAACACTTCCCTAGAACACAGCCTTATGTGGTTGTCCTAATTTTCTGACATGCAAAGAACTCTCCATTGCATTCTGGTGGGATCTAGTTATTATTCATATCATATAGTCTTTTCTGCCTGGACTATTGGTGTTCTTTGTTTAAAAATATTTATTTTTCTTTCAATTGCATTTATCTTCCCTAGTGCCTCAATGCAAAATGTAATTATACTGTGGTATGTATATGTGTTGAACACTAAACAATATTTGTTGCTTAGAAAAGTATTTAAATGTTCTGAATGGTTTCACTTTTTGAGATGTTCGTGGAAAAGAAGATTAAAACTGAATAACTGCTTCTACAAACATGAACATGTGGTTGTAGCAGTTCTTTTTTTCTTCCTAGCTCCTTTTCTTTCTGTAAATCAAAGCCTTCCTTCAAAGAAATATCAAGGAAGAGTGGTGTCTCTCTGCAGGGAGTCTTCATTCTGCAGGAAACAAACATTTTGTGCCTGTCTTCTGCTATTGGCTTAAATGTAATAGAAGCTTATTAAGAGTGTGCTGGAAGCTTCTGATTTGTGAGGAGCAGTCTACAGAGGCTCTTTTGTTGAAGCCATGTATATTACTTTCTCAGTGTAATTGCATATAAATAGAACACATTGCTACAGTTTTTTGATTTAGTATATATTTAACAGATATACGTGTGTAATTGGGAAAGTAATTAGAGTTGTTTATGGTTAGAATTGTCACTCATATACAATATCTTGTACTTAATTTTTGTTTAGGATCATTGATTGAGGAAATAAAATCCATTATAAGTACCAACAAGTGTTATTATTGCTAGTAGTTTTAGAGGCAAAGCTAGAAAGCAGTAATGGGATAAGTGACTTCAAAGTGATAGCAGTAACCAGCTAAGAATTTTTAATTTAGTAAAGGAGCAGAAGAATGGTGATCTTTTTGGTATAGTATGAAAAGGAAGGCATTGTAACCTATATTTGTGAGAGAAGTTTCAAGTATAGTGTGATGATGGTCCTTCTCAGAAAGGCATGTCTTTAACCTGATCTTATATAACAATAATAATAAACTTGAATTATGTTAATTCAAGAAATGACAGAAGTAAGAACTGTATAGAATGTAGAGAGTATGGACTTATTTGTGAAGAAACATTAGAAATAGTCATGCATACATTATTTAAACCCTTTATGAATGACACGCTTAGACTGTAACCTGTAAATATTATAGGTATGAAGTGTGGAGATAAATTGGGGGTGCATAGTGAATTCATGCCAACAGTCATTATGCAAACAAATGCCGTTCCACCTGAATGGAGCAGAAAACTGAATTATCAGTGTTTGAAATTACTGTATGAGTAACTTTGATTGGTTTTTCAGTCTCTGTCTCATTACTGACTTCCAGTCACTGTGTAGTTTTCTCAAGGTGTAACAGTGTTTCTCCCTTTTAAATCAATCCACCTGTCAAACACTTTTTGATTGCAGAAGTGTGAACACTTCTTACTTAAGTGAACTTAATACAAGTTTCAACACAGAAATGGTCTTTTAATTGTTTTTGTATTCTTTATTTTCAATTATCAGTACTTCCTTATCTGACATTAAACATTTATAGTACAATAGTTTTAGCTCTTTTCTAGTTATGAAACTTTTGTACTGTCACTAGGAGTTTCAGGTGCAATATACAAAAGCTAAAAACTAAAGCATAGTATTGGAAACAGAATTGGTAATGTTAGCAGGAAAATCAGCTGCAAATTTAGATTCCTTATGTTAATGACATGTTTTTATTTTCATAAAAATTAATAAAGGCAAATTAGACTAAATCTGTTTTATTGTTGCATGCTATAGAAATTGCCTTTTTTAATTCTAAATGCAAGTGTTGCTTAATAAGAGAATGATCATAGTATGAAAAGTAATATCTGTATCTTGCTTCTTTTTATACCAGGGGTTCATAACAGCGTTTAGCTACAGAGTAAAGTGAGTGGACAAATCTTTTAATTAACCTCCGTCATTATACATCATGCCCTCTTCATTAAATAGATGTAACAGGGAGAAAAGCCAGTTGTTTCTAATAATTTTCTAGTGCTTTTGTGGTTTGTATACTTCAGTGTTCTGAAGGTCGGATAGAACTACCAGACCATAAAATCCAGCCAGCGAGAGATCTGGAGCTAAGAGAGCTCAAGGATTTATTAAGTGATGTGAAACTCTATTGTTTTGTGCATGTGTTACATAATTGCTGTCAGTGCAAGGCTGTTAAAATTCCCTGCTAGTAATAACACGAATACCATTTTATAGCTTCAAGAGGAGATAAAAGAAGTTTCTTAGTCAGCACTTCAACAATATCACAGCACATGTCAGTTTTATTATTCTGGGGCCTTCAGTTTTGGCAGATGCTCTCCATTCTGGCTGTGGTGTGGTAATTACCATATAAATTAAGCAGTGAAATAAGCTGAGTGCTGCCTTATCCCTGCTGCCTGTAACCAGGTTGCAAGTATCACAGTGTGAAACAGGCATAATTCAGGCTGATTATTTTTAGAAGGCCACATTTTGAAGTCCTGGACCTTTATCCCAATTCGAGTCAATTTTAAAAGTAAATTGAAGCTGTTTAGTTGCTGTGCAAACAGAAGGATCATTCTTTCTCCACAAGGTACTCTCCATAATAGCATTCCAGGAATTAGTTCAATCCATCCTGGTTTGATTCATAGCCACTAATTATATTTCAGCATGCATTCTAATGCTTCAAATTATATGTGTCCCTACTTTAATGAGTTGTAACTAGTCCTTAAATGGGGAGCTTTGCACTTTTCTTTTATATCTAACAGGCTTTACTTTGGATTTTATGGGATTAAGCTGCTATGGAAAATCTAGGAAAGTAAGCTGAAATTAGTGGGTTTGTTTTATTTTGTTTTGTGCTTTTCCCCCCCCAATACAATTAATTCTGCTCATTTGGGAAGCTTTGGAAATTGTTAAATCAAGAGTCCAAATGCAAATTTCTCAGATAGTGGTAAACCAGATATTTTTCTCCATGTGATAAGAAACCACATGTGTCAAGACTGGGCAAAGAAAGCAAAGATGATGTGGGCGACTGATGCTTTTTAAAATCAGAAAAATTGTGTTGGAAAATAAAAGCCTCAAAAGAAAAATAGTCTATTACATAATTTATTTTTTTTCTTTCTGGTGTTGCATTACAGAAGTCAAAGCATTTTAGAGAACTGGATATGTTATGAATGGTGTAGTGGACACAAAAAAACATGGCCAGGGTTTCAGTAGGCAAGTGACAAAGCTGATGATGTAACTGCAATCTTTTGATTTAAATTCTTCTTTTAAATTCAGTGTCATGGAAAGAACAAGAGCAGAAACTTGTGCCATCAGTGTTAGGCTACAGTTAATTGTCTTTTGCTTTACTAGACTATTTTTTCTGTATTAAAATGTGAATCCACAAAACTGCTGCTTTAGAGATAACCTCTGGTCTTTGAATAAGATGGAAAATTTCCTTTTTCACCTCTGAGGGATAATGTGCAAAATATTTCAGTTATTATATAAAAAATATCTTTGCATTCAAAAGATACAAAAGTTCCTATCTTCTCAATTTACAAGTACTTTTGGAATAAAAACTGTTTTCCCTGTTTTGTTGATTTTCTTCAAGTAGAGCAGATGGATTTCCTTTTACATTCCTGACATGAAACTGGCAGCATAAAAAGGGAAAGAAAACTGAAATAATTGGAATTTAAATCTTTAAATATCGGAATTGTATTTAACTGTTGTAGAAATACACACTAGTATCACAACCAATTCCAGCTCAGCTAATTTTATTGTTCCTACTTCAGCTCCTCTTTGGTGTAAGGTATTTCTTTTTTCTGGTCTGGTATGTTGTTTGATTGGGATCCTTTTCATCTTTCCCCATGTCCTTCAGGAAGCTTTTCTCAAAAGGTGATTGACTAATTTTTCTAACTGACAATTTAGGTAGTTTCATGCAGCACTTCAGTGGCCTTTAGGAACAAAGGTGGTACATAAAAATAAGCTCTTATTTGAATAGCTTGATTTGGAATGACTAAGGACTTATCTGGTTAAATACTGGAGTAATCTTTCTATGAGCATATGGAATACATTTTGATATGGTTACAGAAGAGGCATCTTCCAATCTACCAGATGGATGGTACATGACATTAAACGACTTTTTCTCTTTTGAAGAATCCTATTTTTTTCTTGTTTTTGTAAAACTTTTCTGAGGATAGTGTTAGGTAAACCATTTAAATAAAACCCACATTTTCTGTATGTGTGTCTACTCTATGCATTGTTATTAATTCTTGATATATAATTAACTTCATTAGGGCTCTTTGATTTGCATTTTCTTAAAAGATTGCATCAATTAAGACCAGCCATAATCCCACAGAAGCTTTTGAGAAGTCACAAAGTAGTATGACTGGCTGTAGAGATCTGTTTGGGCAGAATAATTTTAATATTGAATGCTGAAGTTACTGCTTGGTTTTGATACTCAGACCTTTCAGTAACTGCTTAGTTTGGTAAGATCTTCATGAGAGTATTGTCTGTGCTTGACAAATATCTGAGAACACAGGTAACAGTGGATAAAAACAGTTTTTGGTGTTGAGAGTGTGGGAAGGAAAGAGCTTAGTTAATCAGTAGAGATGTGTTACAGTTAAAGTTTGATAAACTGTTGAGCTTGCTTCATAAGCAAATACATACAACAAAACAACTCCAAGCTACTAATTATATTATACTACATGACTTATTATCTGGATTTTCGCCAGGTAGAAAATGATTATGCCAAATCTTACTTGTACTTTCACAGTTGACCTCCCAGTAATCCCACACAGGAGGAAAGAAACCCAAAAAAACAAACCCAAAACTCAACCAAAACCCATGGGAAGTAATATTTTGTGGGGGGAAATGTGCTTAACTGTTGTCAAACTTAATATTACTTGTTGAAAAATATAATTGCACTTCCATCCTTCACACTTAAAGTTATTCATTCACAACTTTACTTGTCATTCCATTACAAAAATTATTTCTAAATAAAAGTCAAATACTTCTTTTATGTAGGTATCTAAGATATTGGTAGAACCTATCACAGTAACTCCACATGCTGGGTTTTGTATTTGGATGGAGCTCTTGACTCTTTAGCTTTTCCTTCTTTACTGTCTTTCAGGCTTCCTGTTTGTATTCTGTTTGCTATTATTTGTAGAGTTTTGCTTTGAGTTTCATCATGTGTGAGTGGACTAACCATGTAAAGCAGGGCAATGTAGATCACAGCTGTTCCTCTTATGTTTAGTTAGTTTTGAATGTGGAGTTTACTTAAATTCCATTGAGCAGGCAAATAACAGAAGACAAAATGCACTGTGAGGACAACTGATTTTAATGTGCAATTTTAATCCTGATTTATAATTTTCTCTTGTTTCTGGAATACAGCATGCAGCAAACACTTCCTTTTCAATTCAAGATTAAGAAGTTCTTAATCTTCTCAATTTAAAACCATTTCTGTCGTTTATGTCACAATTATGTATTTGAAACTATAAACTGCCAGGTGATGTGCAGATTTGCTAGCTGCAAATAAATATAAAGTATAAGTAAGGTTAAATTAAATAGTGTTGATGTGTAGTTTTGGTACAGGATACCAGAATCTCATGCAGAAATATTATTTATGTTCTGGTGAAAGCTAGAGAGAACAGTCATCTTAATTAATCTTCATGTATCATTAAGCATTACTAGGTTGGTTTTTTTCACTAAAAGGGAAAAATTATTGCCTGAATAAAGCTTACACTCTTCTCCTAAAGGTGTCCTATGTGTGATGTAGACAAAAGGAAAACAAATGAAACAAGGTAAGATGGGAATGACTTTCAGCTCTTTGATACAACACAACTGCTGATGTCTTTAAAGAAGTTTTACAAGAGTGTAAAAGCTAATAAAGTAATATAGTATAAGAACAATATAATATAATAATGTGCAAGATTGAAAAATCCCATTTTTGAGGGATTTATGGTATAGCAAGCTAAATTTTGAATTTGGTGATTTTAACAATCTATCTGACTTGAACTAGCTAAATATTTTCTGTAGGAGAATATTTAAAGTACAGTCTAATTAATAATTTGTACAATTTTGTGAAATTAATGCCCCCTACAATGAGTTTGCTTTATCTGCATAGCAGCCAGTTGAAAATTGCAAATGCATTCTGCTCTGAAGAAAAGCATTCAATTTTTGGATACTTGTTATTACAAAAAAATACAAGGAAAAAAAAAATAAAGGTACACTTGATTTGAAGTGAAAATGTATGAAGGTACTCTGAATCATTCTTGCATAGCTGTCTAGTTCAAAATGCCTGAAGACAATTAACATGTATTTCAACTTGATGGACTAGTAAGTATTACTTTGGCCCCAAAAAATGCAGTCTTCAGATAATTAAAAAATTATTTAAAATATGCTCTGTTTCTCTTAGTACTGACAATAATTTTGGAAGCTGGTGTTCTTTAGCCCTTTGAGTTTCTTTTTGTTAAGAAGGGGAAACTCTGCCCAGAATTCTATGTACTGCCAGATCCTTCACAGAATGCCTATGTACAGAAAGCAAAGTGGCTTATGCAGATTGCTCTACTTTGAAGGTTTTAACTGTAGATGCAGTTAGGCAGGTGTCAGGTAAATTCAGAGAGATTACTTGTAAGTTAATTTGTAAGTCCAATATTATTTTTTTTCTCTAGGTGATTAAGATTATTTTCTGCTGAATAATCTGCTAATTCATATTCTATTAGATCACTGCATCTCTTTCAGATAAGATACATATAAGTGCTTAAATCGTTGCAAGACCAGTCACTCTAATTTAGAAACTCTTGATATTATATAAACAAGTGTACACCTCAAGAAAGGCTACATTCAACTAAATGAAATACACCTAGTCCTGCATGTGCATTCGTGTGCTCTCTGTGAACGCTGTTTGTGCTTGGGTGTCAGGTTGCCTAAAACATATTAAAAAAAGCCCCTCATGAAGTTTCTTAGTTTGTACTTGAAATGTTTGAGGAGTCTGCTGAAGTCTTAAGTCAGTTTAAAGTTTTAAGCTAAAGCTAGTAATAATCTATGCTCATGATTACCTTTTATAAAAGTGAAAAGTCTGTTAGACTGATTTTTACTAGTGTTTACCTTCTGAAAAACTAGAAAGTAGACAGATGTCCTTTCATTTTGAGCAGAATACTGTTATTATATATTTTAAGTACAGAATGAGTATTATAGCTTGGATAAAATAAGAAGTCTTTCATTCTCAGGCCCATCTAGTTTCAAGGAATGTCATTTATGTGGTAATTTCCTTCAGCATTTATTTCCTGTCCTAAATCTTGAATGAATCAAATGGAATTTATTACCTGTGGCATAGATTTTAAAATACTATCATCTTGGTTATCTCTTTGCAAGGAGGGAGAATAGCCTGATACTGTGCTGCTTCTTAGGCTTTCATACAACTCTGTAAATTAGTCATTCAGAATTATTGCTTCTTTTGAACATTTTATTTAGATATGAATATACATTCACAATAGTCTTGACAGGTAAACTAGGCAATTATTTAATGAGCCATAACATTTATGGCTTTTGGAACAGAGTTTATCATAAATATTCAATAGCCATATTCATTGTTATGTTTTTGTAATGTGACAGAGAAAGAGCAGAGTACATATTTAAAGAAGAATATTCCAAATGGAATTAATTTTCTTTAAAACATTACTCTTCTTCCTCTTTGTAGGTATTTTGTGTTTGAGCACAGTAGCCTTAACAAAGAATTTTGGAATAGGAAACTAATGATAATAGAAACAGTGGTCTTGTATCTCAGACTTCTGTAGTGAACTAATAGTGTACAAGTTCAAAACATTTGTCTAAACGTCACAAATATTTTCACTTAACCTAGAAAATATTGGATACATAGTTCTGAAATAAATGGAAATAAATTTTAAAAAAATTGCTTTTCTGCCATGTATAGTATGGCTTTGACTAAGAAGGTTTGCATAGAATCGTTTAGGTTAGAAAAGATCTTTAATGTCATTGAGTCCAATCCCGCACTTCCAAGTCCGCCTCTAAACCATGTCCCTTAAGTGCCACACTTACTCATCACTTAGATACCACCAGGGGTGATGACTCAAATGCTTCCCTGGGCTGCCTGTTCCAATGCCTGACCACCCTTTCCGTGAAGAAATATCCAATCTAATCCTCCTGTGGTGCAACTTGAGGGAATTTCCTCTGTCCTATCACTACGTGGGAGAATGTCCATCTGTCTGCAATCTTCTTTCGGGTGGTTGTAGAGAGCAATGAAGTCCCCCCTGAGCCTCCTCCAGGCTAAACAAGCCCAGCTCCCCCAGCAGCTCCAAGTAGGACTTGTGCTCCAGATCCTTCTCCCCCTTCATTGTTCTTCTTTGATTCTTAATTGCTTTTGTTAACTAGTAAAGTTATCAGTGAAATAAAATACTGTGGTAAGTCAAAAGGTGTATTTAGTGTTTGAACATTAGTAATACATAAGTTGTGCAAAGTAGTAAGAAAAAGGAACTAGCCATCCAAAATATAATACTTGGACAGAAACAGCAGTACAAGACAGAACACAATGAATGACATCTTTTGCTCAGTACAGTATCTGTTTTGTATCTTTTCCTTTTTTCAGAATTAAAACTTAGGTTACTAGAAACCTCAGTTGCAAAAGTTACTAAACCCTTTTCTTTGAAAAAGGGAATATTGGTCAAAGAACTGCTAAAGCTATTATTATATAGACAATGTTAGAAATAGTTTTCATCCTGAGTTACCATATTTATTTATTAGGATATATCAGGACCATTCCTATAAAAAATGAAATAGTAGGAAATGTCTGAGGCTTATTTTCTGTGGAAGTGGAATGTATACACATAACATATGTGTTACTCTTACATTATTGTTTATAACAGCAGGGTGATGGTTTGGTGCAGGGTGTCCAAAATTTGGACATTTAGCTTTTGGCATCCTTTAATTATGATTATGCTTTATTGGCATATACCTGCACAACAATAAAATGGGAAACCTTTCTATAAGTGGGGTTTTGTTAGTGTGACAAGTAGACTAAACAGTAAAGGTGATTAAGTGTCAAGAATTCATATTGGATTTCAAAGTGTCTTACTTCAGAGACATGCTACTGGGTTCTCTTTCATATCATGCATGAAAGACATATAATATTTCTGGACATAACCATCTCCTCACTTTTGTTTTCAATTGTTTTCCCTCTCCAGAACCAACATAATAGTTCTGTTTAAAGTATGGTCCATATTTGTGTATTTAGATGCTTCTGTGATGGTGAAGTTTCACAGATGTTTTAATGATATACTTGCATTTACCGTAAAGGGGTAATTGAGTGGCTTTGTGGTAATTAGATGTACATGCTTAAGGTTGTTCAAGTACAAAAAGAAGAGTCTACTTATTTAATATTTTACAATCTTGTCAATCTGTCTTCACTACTTAAATTCATATTATAAATTTCTGATCCTTCAGGTCCATGCTTGTAAGGTGAATTAAAAGAAATATCCATAGTTTATTTTTTCCTGTGTTTATTTAGGATGAGGCCTGTAATTTGCATTACTGGAAATTATGAAAATGGCAGAAAAGTAACATAACTCATTTTTGTGGCCTATGCATATAAGATGGTTTTAAAAAATAACTCAACAAAATGTATAGGCCATTTCAGAGATTTCTTAGCATAGCAAAAATGCATGCTTCTAGGATAAAAGTGCAATTTTCTGCTAAGTGGAATACTTTCTTGTATTTTCTTTATGGCAATAACAACTACGAACTTCCTCCACTAAAAGGTGGACAGAAATATTATGATAGTCCTATCTGTGAAGTTTGACTTCTTTGTGATTTTTTAGTTATTCTTAGATGAGATTTATACTTGTGTATTCCATTGTGTATGCTTGCTTAGGTGCTGTCTTGCCAAGTCAGGCCATAGAAACCAGGGCAAAATTTTCAAAACACTGTGGCATCAGTAAATTCTGCATAGTGCACATTGGCTGTGTGCAGAGTAATTTTCTCATGCAAATTATTCTTTGCATATCTAGTTGCTGCTTTTACCATAGTAACATGGAGATTTGCTTTCACAATAGGAAAGTGCCCATTGTGTGCACATAATAAATTAGATGCATAACTCTAATCATGTGAAAAGAGTTTTTTGCATGACCAGATGAGACATTGTAAGGTAGCTATTACGCCTTGAGATGGCTGGCTGTGACAAGAGCCAGTGAAAAAAGGATAGATATTCCTTTTTTCCAGCTTGGTAGTTGCCTCTTATATTTAGTCATTTTCTAGAATTGGTTTTAAAAACTTTGTTTCATTTCTTTACTGGTCAGGAAATGCTAATCTTCTCATATGTAAATAATATAATTTTTTAAGTAATAGTTCATATGCATAAATTTTGTATAAAGGAATAAAACTTTTTTGCTATGGCATATTATTTGGCTGGATGTAGTTTCTACCTACACTCTTTAAATATATTATTACTGATCTACTTAAAGACCAACTATTTTCTACTTTTATGGGAAACAGATGGAATGACTGGAATTCCACTTGCAAAAAAGAATCTGTATCCTGCTGAGTAATAGCAAGACGGTTGTCTTTTTTTCCTAGCTGCAGATGTAAAATTCAATACCCAAAGGCATGCAAAATATTGAAGGTGATTTACTGTTAAGATTTTAATATTGTTCCTTAAATTACATAGCTATGAGGAGTATATCTGACTGCAGGATTAATTTCAAGAGAACTAGCTTAATCTTTTGTTGGAGAAATATATTTCTTAAAGGAAAAATAAAAGTAATAATTGTTCATACTATTTGTATTTTTTATTTCATGTATTTGTTGCTGCCTGTAAGAATTTGTTACATACATGTGTACTTCCTATGACTGTACCAAGTTTAAATGCATAGGGCAACTAAAATTGCAACACATTGTTGAATGTGTTTTGCTTATGTTGATGACAGCAGAAACTGGAGATGCTCAGAAACTTGAAAGATGCAGCTTTATATATTATGAAATTTAAATACATTGTTCCTAAGACTTAACTGTCAGCCACTTCTGACAACAGCAATGAACCAAAATGTTGCTTCACTTCCATCAGTAACTGTAATACATATAAGCAATGCATATATAATGTTCCTTTATGGGCTGGACATGTATCATTATTTTAAGAAGATGATAATTTGTATTCACCCAGAAAAATTCCTGACATTTCTTTCATTGATAACATTTTGTAATTAGTCATTATCAGCCTTCTTTCTGAGGAAAAGTATTGTAATGAGATGAACATGTTAGAAATAATAAACGTAAAGAGCCTCAAACCATTACTCAGTTTGAAGCAGATATATGGGGATAAAATAGCAATTACCCTGTTTCTTTACTTGTGTGGATTTTGATTAATATGAACTATGTGACTACGTTCCCCAGATTTAAGATTTTAGCAAATCATTGTTATTTTTATAAAAAATTAACTCTTAATTTTCTACTTCAATAAAATAGTTGGGTTGACAGGTGAAGAAATATGACCAATTTCTATCTTACTAACATTAAAAATATTTAATTGAACATCATTTTTTTGTTAACAGATACCAAATTTTAAATTTGAAGTCCTGTGTGAAGACATTTGAGCACTTGTTTGTGGCAAATAGAGGCAAAGAAAAAAAAAGACTGGCAAGGTGTGTTGTTGACCACTGGCAAGGTGTGTTGTTGACATATGTACAGAAGTGTACCATATAAATATACAATTCATAAAGGTATTTTTTTTTAAATTTAGAGAGAAATCATCAAAAGTTACTTAGAATTTGGATAGACACAGAATCTTCACTCTCGTTTTTCCTGCAACCCTCTGGTTGTTGAAATCAGTGTTATTTATTATGTACATCTAGTAACTGGAAAAATTCCACGTCTAGGAAATAGAATTAACAGATCCTTTGTTTTTTTCATGTTAGGAGAACTAATTTTTACAAACATCCAGAGTAGAAGTATGGGAGAACAATATTTAAGTTTTGCCAGTTGTATGTCTAAAGTCAAACACTTCATGCCTCTGAAGAAGTAGCTGTGAGATGTGTGCACTGTTTCAAAGGGGGAAATATGATTTCAGGGGCTGGAGATTTTTTTGTTGTAACGAAAGCACAGAGCTCATGCTGAAGTAATTGGAATTAAGTCTCCTAATTAGGTTTTATTAATCTCATTATATAGGGTTAAAATGCTTGGTTTCTTGACCTGTTTCTTTGTGTAATTGATAATGATAATTCTGTTGGGACTGACTCATTTAGACCCCTATATACAGATCAGAACATGAATACCTGCCTGTTAACCAGTTTGCCTCCCTTTTCTGGTTGGATTTATCCTCTTTCAATTGCTTCCATAGATTTGGGGCGTTGGCTTTTTAGACTGCTTCAAGGAAGTAATTTTATATTACTGTTTTATTTCTTCAAACAATGAGTATATTACCATGTCCATAAATTGTGCTCAGTAAATTAATGTGCTTTAAGTCCAGAAGACGAGTACTTTGCAGGTTCCCTTAAATGAAGGACAAGACTTTAGGGAGAATGCTGTCATATTGCGGGGGAAAAACTGCAAACAGTCCACCACATTTTCCTTTGACAAGTTCTCTGTGGCTGAGGACACACTCTTACTGGACATTTAGAAGTCATTCTAGGTATGAAATGGATATGAGGATGTTGTGATGGGAAGTCACCCAAGAAACAATGTACCATAAAGGAAGAAATGACATAGTTATACTAGTGACTCTGCTTAAAAAATACAACTTTATCCTGTTAAAAGCTTTGTAATCCTAGGTAGAGTGAAAGGGAATATGAATGCATCTCTATCCACTTGTCATATTATTTCTTGTTCTATGTAGAGCACACCAGTAACAAGAGGCTCAAAGCCTTTATTTGGAGGAGAGAAACTGTTAAGGGAACATTCAGCATTTGTACTGTTTTCTGAAAATTTGGGTTTTGCTGTTTGTTTTTAGCATGAGTTGCTAAACTGCACCCTTTTAGTGCAGGGTGGTTTCATGTGTGCTCTTTTCCCCTAGGTGATTTCAGGTGGTAATGTAGCAGGGCAGTTGATGAGATGTTTGGAGGTGTGGCTGATTCATTGCTCTTGATAGAATTTTGAGGCAAATCAACTATTTTGACTAAGCAGAAAATTGTATTTTTTTCTGGGTTCTTGTTTCTCAAATTTTGGTTGTGTTATATTTACCACATCAGCTTCTGTTTGCCTTTTCTGGTATCATATTATTTTCTTTTTCCTTTCTTTCCCTGTTTTCCCCATAATAATGATGGTCCCTTTTGAGTTGTTATGGAACCATTATGATCATTGCAACCCACTCATCCCTTCATTTCTTACAAAATCTTTGTCATTAGTGCTGTCTCATGCTTTGTGTTTTCTCCTTTAGTTTATGTAGCTTTCTTCTTTGACCCCTGTGTGTTCCTTCTGTTTTGTGTCTCCTGCAAAAAATTTCTGATTTTTAGTCATTGTAGAAACTACTTTTTGTCAAGAAAATAGAGAGAGGAATGTAAGAATCTCTTTTAAGATCTTTTTCTTTTATTGAAGAGAAGAAGGTAGAATGGAAAATTCTTTTCCTAACTCTCTGTAACTTCTCAGAAGCACTTTTTTCCCCTACTAGGGAAAGTATGTAAAGCTTTTAAATTCAGGAACCTTTCAGTTGCCATAAGTAAGACTGGATTCAAAACCAGGTGGCAGAGATGAATAGACAATGTCTCTTAACAGTGCTGTGTTTTATTCTACATCACAATACCTACCCTGATGAGATTCTTTTCTTCATACTGAAATAAGAATTTAAGTAGTGCACAGTGGCTCACTGAATAATGCTTTAAGAAATATTAAAAAAAGTAAAGCTATTATTTTGGTATCTTTGTCTCTTTCTTTGTTGTCTAAATTCAAACTGTTTTTAATCCTTCAACCCCTGTTGTTTCTTGCATTATTGCTCTCAATGCACCACACATTGTTATTTCTGCCCAAGTTGCCTTCAATGAGAAAGGGTTGGTCCATTGTCCGTTCTAACCTCATATTGTGGGGGAGTCTTGAGAGTGTGAACTACAGAGACATATTTTTTCTTTGGAGTACCACTATGATTATTAATATAGCTGCATTTTTCCTTGTTCTCTTCAGTCTTTATTGCCATGAACATGTAATTGAGTACTGAATTTGGTATTTGTCCTGAATGCTTGCCTCTCTAGAATATGTGACTCCAGGGGAGGAAAATTCTTCTACTGTGACATCAATTAATGGTATTGTGTTGTATAGTAGGCATGAATGGCAGAAATCCAGCCAGTCAGAGGAGGCCTGTAACTTCAGGTTCTTTTGTTGTAATATTCAGGGTTGGTTTAAGCTGGATACAAAGCTTTGATTAGTGCATAAAATCCTGTCACTTTGAAAAATTAAACATACGTTAGCTACTGACTGAAGATAGAAGGGAATATGGATGATTTCTTGAGATTTTACTTAGTCATGGGATTCACAGCTTGGATAACAATTTCCATAGAACAAGATGAAAATGAGAAGCATTATTTACAGAGGTGTTTATAAAGTACAGGTGTGTATAAAGTACAGTTCTTGTTCAAGTTTGAAGGTGATACCAGATGGGGGGAAGACAGAGAGGGTGATGCAACTCTCAGCTCAGTACACTTGAGAGCAGAGCTGCTGTCCAGAGAAACTTCAGCAAACTGGGGGAATGGGCCAACAGAAACTTTATGAAATTCAGCAAGGGTAAAAGCAAAGCCCTTCACCTGGGAAAGAGGAACTGCCAACAACAGTTCTGGGGACCTACAGGCTGGGAAGCACTTCCTCTGAAAGGTACCTGGCTTCCTGGTGTATGGGAGTGGGACTAGTTGCTTGGGACCCAGCAATGTGCCTTGGCAGCAGAGCAGGCCAACAGCATCTTGGACAGTATTTATAGGAGCAGAGGCTCCATATGACTACTTAATATTCTATTGTTCAATATTATGTATCCTAATTTCCTATCATGTTTTTGTATTTATAAACAATGAGCCCATTTTCTGCTACCATTTCTGTTATTGTCCATTTTACAGATTTTTGCTTATTCAACTTTGGGCAAATTTCCTTTCTTTTTGAGGGCAAACTTGTATATATGTGAAATGTCTTGCTTCATCTCAGCATCTTGACTGAAAGTTGGGAATTCTTCATATGAAATTGTTGCCCTTCTCACAGAAATAATTCCTATTATTCTAAAACTCTGTATCTTAAATGAAGGGAAAAAGATGTGTTTACCTGATGTTAGTCCATTGTGGTGGACATTTCATGTTTTGAAAAGGAAAAGCTTCATGTTTGGATGCTTGTCCATCTCCTAATAAGTAGTTGCTGAGGAATGCTGCAAGGCTCTGCCTGTGCTTTTTATAAACATGAAGGACTGTACAGATATTTAAAATCCGTAATGGGACATTCTCCAATTATAATCAACTCCTACTTTATTTAAACTCAAATCAAGCTTGCTAGTTGACCAGCTAGTGAGTATCAGCCTGAAGCATTATGACGGTGAAAACATATCTAGCAAATGGGGAGTGAAGTTATGGGACTGGCTTTCCTCACAATACTGCATTTGTATGTTTATCAATGTCTTGTAAATATAAAGATTTACCCCTTCCTTTCAATTTTTTAATACTGATAAGCCCTACTGATCTCTATCTTGCTTAGGCTTAATGCCTAAAATCACTTTAACTGTCACTTATGACATTTAAGAAAAAATCCGAACCAACCAGTAAATGTAACCCTTCACAGATGTTAGCAGGGTTATGGCACAGTTGTTTTAATAAAGCACAGTAACAGCTTTGTTGCAGGAAATGAGGGCAAATATCTCTTCCAGTGGAAAATATGGGAAGAATTTAAAGAGAAAGAGTATTTGGGCACTTTAGGTGGTAAATTTAAAACCTATATGCTTAAAGTGCTGAGGGATCTCTCTAGAGCAGTTATTAAACCCCCAAGTTTTAGGTCTAATTCCTGATAAGGCTGGTTGTGCTATGGAACTCCTGTATGTGTCTAGGACAGGACTAAAGTAGGGTGTTTTTTTAAAAAAGGCACCTGTGTTGTGAAATAGAAGTTAATCAGATTGCTCTTGTACAAATTCTGAGTGGAATCTGGTTCTGCTTTTATAGCATGCAAGACTGGGGCCCAACAAGACTATGGTGCAAATCATGTTGAGTTTGATCACACAGCACATGCAGGACAATCAAGGGATCAGACCCCGCCAGCAGGGGTTTAGGAAAGGCAGGTTCTGCCTGATCAACTTGATCTCCTTTTGTGACCAGGTGACCCCCTTGGTGGATGAGGGAAAGGCTGTAGATGTAGCCTATCTGACTTCAGTAAAGCCTTTGACACTGGCCTTCTCCTGGAAAAGCTGGCAGCCCACAGCTTGGACAGGAGCTCTCCTTGCTGGGTTGAGAACTGGATGGATAGTTAGGCCCAAAAGGTGGTGTTGAATGGTGCTGCATCCAGTTAGCAATCAGTCATCGGTGGTGCACCCTAATGATCAATGTCGGGCTGAGTCCTGTTTAATATCTTTATTGATGATCTGGTTGAGGGGATTGGGTCTACTATTAGCAAATTTGCAGATAGCACCAAGTTGAGTTGAAGCATTGATCTATTGGAGAGTAGTAGTTCTCTGCAGAGGAACAGATGGGCTGAAACCAACACCATGAGGTTCAACAAAACCAAGTGCCAGGTCCTGCAGTTTGGCCACAATAACCCATGCAGTGTTGCAAGCTGGGGGAAGAGTGTCTGAAAAGCTGTCCAGTGGAAAAGAATCTGGGGAGGTTGGTCAACAGCCAGCTGAACATAATCTAGCATGTGCCCAGGTGGCCAAGAAGACCAGTGATGTTCTGACCCGTATCAAAAATCCCGTGGCTAGCAGGACCAGGGAAATGATTCTCCCACTTTACTCAGCACTGGTGAGGGCACACCTTGAGTGCTGTGTCTGGTTCTGGGCCCTTCAATGCAGGAGGGACATTGAGGTGTTGGAGTGTGTCCAAGGAAGAGCAGCAAAGAGATGGGGTACTATAAATGGGGTGTAACCTTTTCCAAGTCAGGCCAAAGAATCAGAAGAGAAAAGTATCATATATGTATCAAAAATTTAGAAGAATCTAGAGTTATTGAATGAATTATTAAGATCTGAAGGGAAAGTAAGATGAAGTCAAAATGAGCGGATCACCACAGAAGATCAATAAATGTATGAAGAATTATGTAAGCAGATAACAAAGCAATCTAGGATTTCGTGGTGTGACAAAATGTTTAATTGCCCAGATATCCTTTGAGAGAGGTAAAATAGAGTAAGTTTAACAAGCATTCACTGGTGACGTTTTTCCTTTTAGTAATGTCATAGTGTTTTGGTTTTTCTTTCTTTAGAAGGGAATTGAAAGCAACTTGCTGGAAAGTTTCTATAGCTGTAGTTTTAAATAGTGAGAAACCAGCTAGAAATGGCTAAGTGAAAGGCAACTTGATTGATGTGACAGTGAAATGATGGCACTCACAATGTTTGGTAAAGAAAACAAAATAGAAACAGTGCATGTCAAGAAGCAGACTCTGAGAACTAATAGGACTAAACTTCTCAAGGGAATAAGGATTGAAAGGAAAGCTTTTTAAAAAAACAACAAACCGCCCACCCCCCCTAACTTTCAAACTCATTTCAGAAGCAAAAGGTCAGAAGTGAAGGTAATCCAATGGCAAAAGAAGGCTTGGAACTAATTTGTTGATTTCAAACACTCATTTGTTGATTTCAAGTATATGAAAAGGGAAAATAATCTTGCATTCGTAAGGTAATATGGATAAATATAAAAGAAAAATCTCAGAGAGAGAATTTCTTAAAGGCTTATAGGCTCTGAAATGAACAAAGTATGTCAAAGAAAAGAAACGTACCTTAGAAAATCCTACTGAAAGGAGGACCAAACCTGTTTTAAGTCATGCTAGGGACAAAGTTCTTAATTTTTAAATTTGCTTTTTACATCATGCTTGGCGAAAAAAATTGGATACAATGCTAACCTTACTATTTCTAATATCAGTGAACTAGCATCTCCATCCATAGCAAAAAAATGCCCCTAAAAGTAAGATAGATTCTCTGCATAGGCTGAGTGTTTTCAAATTATCTGGTTGATGGGCTTCATCAGAGTTAAATTACTGCAAGAAATCAGAAACATTCTTAGTCAAAATTAAAAATGGCTACAAGAGTGGATACTGAGAGACTGCAAATGGGAAAAAAAAGTGCTCATTTTTAAAAATAAGGAAAAAATAAGGAAAAAATAACAAGGATGAGACAGCAAACAGAATTTCTTTTTTGTCAAGAAAACGGTATCATGAAAAAGGACTTCTTCCTATGCCAGTATAGCAGAGGCCATTTAGACAGAAGAAGTAGACTGAAGTTGGGTTCAAATCAGTTTACATGTGTAGGCTAGAAACAGTACATTTTCATTGTGGAAAAGTCAGTGAAACATGACTGTGACAGGATTTTTCTTTGCCTCAGTTTTATTTTGAATTTTCATGTGACCTGGAAATTGAACAGTATGTTTATTCATTTTTTGGTAGCATAAAGTTGACAGATGTGTCAATATCTTAAAAAAATGAAAGAGTATTGGATAAAAATGGTCCAAAAATAGTTAGTAGTTCATCAAGGTGCTATGATTAGAAATAACAGCACAAATACAAAGGACAAAACCTGTTTAGGCAGAAGGTTTCTTAGGTTTATGGCAGATCCTGAACTGCCTGGGTCGTGTTGCAAAAACTGTGACCCATCATACTGTGATGTATAAAAAAAGTATATTTCTGTTCTGTGCAGGTTTGTTGGGTCTCAGTTAGAATCCCATATTCTATTGTGCAAACCTTAGTAAAAGAGCAGTGGACCGTTTGGTGAGAGAGCAAAGGAGAGCATCAAACCATGTCTAGATGCCTAGATCATGGACCTAGAAAATAACTACACCAATATGGAAAGACCTGGGGTGAGTAGGAATGAATGAGAGAGCTCTTGGGAGGATGTGGTAGCATTCTTCAAGTATGCACTTCTGCAAAGTGGATGAAGGAAATGGTTTCCATAGTGAAAAGACAAGGGAGAAACTGTGCTTCATTTGAAGAGCAAAAAAACCCCAAAACCCCAGATTAGATATTAAGAAAACAATAAATAGCTTGGTTTCTTAAGTAACCTATATCCATTAGGGGCATGAAAAGAGATTAGACAAAAGCTGAATTGGAAATGGCATGAGGATAGTTAAATGTTTCTAGAGGGCTTGGAATAGATGCAGTGACAGACAGCAGTAATAGGGAAACTACAGTCCTCAAAAGAATTGGTTATTGCAGGACTTAGAGTGGATATGTTGAATAAGACATCACAGGGAGGGTGCAGCTTCCTTAGATTATCAATACATCTGTGCCTGTGAAATGCTGAATATGAGCTATGTTTTATCTGAGGGCTGCCCAGTAACAGTCATCTGTGAAATGGCTGTAAAACATCCTCAGTTAGTAAAGAGAATTGAGATAAGCATTCAGTCATGAAAAGAAGGTAAATCAATAGGTACTGTGTAGTGTAGTTTATTTTTCCTTGTATATTAACAGTGTATATAACACTGCCAAGGAAATGTTTTCTTTGATATATTTTATCTTTTATTCCATTTTAATTCTGTTCATTTGAAAGCATTAAGTATGGATTTGATTCTTCGAGCAGTCATGAAGCATCAATAAAAGTTAAAAATGCTTTGCATCTCAGGTATTTACTTAATCTGAGACCTGGAACTGTTTTCATAATGCGAACACCTTATTGTTATAGAGGGAATCACTTAGGAAAATTGTAACTCTGGTACAGAAGCACATTTCCCCAATCATTACATCCAATTTTAAATCCAATTGTTGGTCTGCTAAGGCACATATAGTAAATTTCTCATTGTCAAAGAAAACTCATAGGCTTAGTAATCAGTGAAGCAAACTTCTCATTTTTTGTACTAATATTTGAAAAAGGAGGTAGGAAGAGAAGCAAAAGGGACAATAAAGAAGCTGATTGAGTGTTAGTATTAATTTATAGTTTCATGAATAAAGTAAGAGTTTTTAGCCAAGACTGACAGGCCTAAAATAATCCTTGAGCTCTGTGATTCACTTGGATATCGTTTTGGGATATAGCAGGCATCAATTTAGTTTTATTGTGCAGATCTTGTATGTCTAGACACTCATATTAAAAAACTCTGGAGTTTTTCCTAACTTGCAGTCTGGGGCTTGTTCTTTGTGGTGAAGAAACATTGTGAACTGGAGGAGGTTGTGGCACTTAAGTCACTTGCCTTTATGCTGTGGGAACAGACATGACAGCACAAGTCCAGTAAGTGTTTGGTGAATCAGCTGTCCCTAAAACATTATGGAAAGAAAAGTGTATTTGAGAGTAGTGATCAGCAAGACTGGCAGAGAAGACTCCTTGTCCCAAGAGGGTGGGGAGATAAACCAGAAGTATGCAGTTTCTGCAGGGGTTAATACAACATTTAGAATTCCAGTATGGTATCACCCTCTGCCATCTCTCAGTTGACATTGAGAATACGACCGTGGCAGTGGTGCAGGTACTAATAATGGAGCTGTCGTTGGAATGGATTCACCTTGGACTGCACATGCTCTCTGGAGATCATGAGTAGATTCCATGATAGCTGGCCTACGCTGAGTTCTCTGTTGCCGTGGTTTTCCTTCTAACAGCTGTTTTCAAGATAGTTTGTGGATGGTTTCACAAACAGCAGCCATCACACTGGATGGCAAGCCATGCAGCTTTAGACTCCCTTATTTTATATATTTGACAAAGAACAGTTGTATACTAAAAGGTTCTTGGTAAATGTTTGACTTGACAACAAATTCCAGTGTAAAACTCAGATGAATTTCATCCATTCTTACATGTTTGTCCGATTTTTTAAAATCTTTGTGTTGTTAGCCATCACATCAAACCCAGCAACTGGCTGATGATTTTAGCTTTTTTAGAACTTTCAAGTAAATAGTGACTTCAGCAAGCCCAGAAGATGATGTTCATGAACAATGTGTTGTTAAACTGTTATGATGATTTACTGAGACTGTTAAAGGAAAATTAATTAATTGGTGTTACAATATGAAATGTGAGATAGTCTTCCTTGTACTTATTGATGGTGGCACATATTGTTTGAGTTTTTTAAGAAAGAGTGTTAAAATCTTGTGTTGGTTAAGAGTGTTAAATTCCTGGCATTGTGTGAATGTTTTTCAGACACTCCTTTGTAAGTATTTCAGGGTTATTGAAGTTTAACTAGACTCAGAATGCAATTGGTGGAAACTAGCTCACAAATCATGCTTCATAAGCATTATTTTCATATTGTTTCCTTCAGAAAAAAGAAGAGATGGGTACAAACTGAAATGCAAAATGTTTCTTTAAACATAAGGGGGTGAAAAAACCCAAATCTTTGAGAGTGATTGAACACTAGTACAGGTTACTAAGAGATTGTGGAGTCTTCATCCCCAAAGAGAGTTGAAATCTGACTGGACACAGTCTGATCAATCTAGTGTAGTTGATTCTGCTTTAAGCAGAGTATTTGGACTAGGCAATCTCCAGAGGTCCGTTCAACCTCAATTATGCTATGATCCTGTGATTCTATATTTGATAAAATGAATTTCTGTCTTTGAAGAAATCTAAGTATTTGATACCTACTCATACTAGCTTCTTTCAACCAAATGATTTTTCTATTTCTTTTTTATTATTTTATTGGATATACTGTGTTGGTTGACTATTTCATACTGAACAAAACCAGACAAAACCAGTAATCTTAATGTTCATGAAGCATTAAAAGTATAAATATGAAGTTTTTGGTTATCATGTGTATGAATACCCTGCTTTGCATGTTATAACTACGAATTACATGCTAGTGGCCCTTGACTTTTGGCAAGGCTGGGGTAAGATACATGTCTGAAAATTTAAAGAGGGGAATTTTATGCTAGAGGATATAGATGAACTCTAAAGGTCTTGTGATTTACAGGAAGAAAATCCTCTGAAGAAGGAAATACAAACAAGTACTTAATACTGCTTTACAAGAATTTCTCCTATATTTAGATGCCAAGGAGAGTGATGAGCAGGAGAATTAAACTACAGTGGACCACCCTGAAGTGGTTTTGAAGCACCTTGCCCCAAGCAACCCTTTGAACAAGCCACAATTAAAAAGGAAAAGAACTTTTTTGAATCCTTTTGCCCTTTACCTTCTGTAGGCTGTGAGTTCCTTGGTACTCTTAAAAGATGCATCAGATAATCTCACATCTGGATATTGTCTGTGGCTTTACTCAAACACCTTGTAGTTCTATGACAGGAACACTAAAATATGCAGGTGCAAAGAGCATATGAGTATGCCTTGGCTTTACCTTGTGATATTTTCTATTGTCTGAAATGTTCATATGCTTTAAATGTAATGTTCTCATCAGGTAGTGCTGTAAAATGTCCAAGCTAATCCCCTTCAGAAAGCTACCTTTGGCACTCATCTTTAGCAATGGTTTTAGTATGTTTAGTAATTCTGTAATTTTAATTACAGTTCAATACTTTAATAGTGCCAGACATAGTGTGCAGTAGGTGCTGTGTAGATAGTTGCCAGTTGTAGGATATGTAGCAGTCAGGACTGAATAGCAATAAAGGAGTCACTGAACTGCATTAATAAATCAGGCGTGATTACAGTCTGTGTCAATGCATAGGCAGAGATTAGAAGATGTCTGCTGATGAATAGACCATAGACTTTCTGCTTATGTTATTTTTCTTTGTGTGAGGTAAGTGAAGAGAAAATGGTAGTATAAGAGTATGGTCCTAAATTACATGAAATATGTAATGAAGGCAGTAATAATTGAGGAGGTTGAATTAAACATTCCTTCAGTTTTGTGAGGTATGTCAGCTCCTGTTTTTAGTTCTGTTCATCAGTGTTTTTCTCTTTTCAATATTTTATAGTAATCTTACTTTTACATGGTTGTCAATAAAATGCTTTACTGTTCAAATAATGTAAAAATTAATGATGTGAGATGTCATACTGTGTCTAGTTTCAGAAGAAATACAGAATGCAATTTTCTCTTCATTGCTGGACTTTTTTTGTGCTTACCTTTCTCAAAATTTTTTTTTTTTTTTGCTGTAATCTCAGTTTTGTGATCACTTGTATGAACAAAAAACCAGCATTGTTCTAAAAGATTTGTGGGTCTGATTTCTCATTTTTAGCATAGGACTTCTATAGAGCTTCTAGTAGCAATTGAAGTTTAGCAGATTAAACTCCTCTGGTTTTCTTTGCAGCAGCTTCAGAATAGCCATAGGTGTTTCTTAAATTTAGGATCAGGTTGACTTTTGTGTTAGGATGAGAGATTGAATAATGTGTATCATTAGTTTCTTGACTGCACAACTGTTCTTTTCTCAGGATCTGTTGGCACCTTTTCTGCAGTGCTCTAACTTCAGACAGGCATGTCTTTATACTGTAGCTGTAACCAGATGTAAGCAGGAGGAGCGTGGCAAGGCTTTCACTCCTCCTCTTTGTCACTCTATTCCCCTTTTTGCATGGGCTATACAGTACTTGCCCCTCAAAGCTGTCCAAAAGCCAGAAGATTTCCTCCTGGTAAAACTCTCCACCAAGTACTGCTCATCTGTTATAAGAGGCCACATTTGGAGAAGGAAAGCTGTCCTTTTACTTCTTATCTCATTATATTTGTTTTTATTACCAAATATCCACCACTTCTTGTTTGTTTTATTTTTTTCCCAGAGTAGCCTTTCAAAGATTTCAGCATGAACTTTTTTTCCTGTGTCATGAGAAGGATAAATCTTAAGTTTCTCATTATAGAAATTATTAGAATTTTTTGATGAGTCTTGTTAAAAATATTCCTGAATATTTTTAAAAGATTGATTTTTTCCATATGGTTTGTTTCATGAGCATATGGGTCTGGTTTGTGGTTTTGGAAGATACAGTGATCCAGATTTTTTTTTGCATGTCCTAGAGTCAAATATTGGGATTTTACAAAATTCTTTAATTGCGTACTGCAGAGTAGGAATTTGCATTCTACACATTCGCTTCACTTACTAATTTATTCTTAATACTTTTTTATTTTGTACTGATTTCATTTGCAGCCTTTTCCTGTGCCCATCCCGATATTTCTGGTTTTGCAAATAAGCCAGTAAATGATTTAATTAACTCATTAGGGTGCATAGTGGGTATGTGCATACATACTTGTACACTCTTACCCCAGTTCCATGTACAGAGATATACATTGAGAGAGAAGAGAGAGAGAGACTCAGATAATTGATTCCTTTTCATTATTAAGCCCTTTTTTTAATTATTTTTTCAACAAGATGTGAATTTCTATCCTAGGAACATCATGAAAGACAGGTAGGTACAGTGGCTTAGCACATTCTGCCCTCCCACCTTGGGCAAGTCAGTTAAAGCTGTATTGAGTGAATGTATGTTAATTCCTGGGCTTTCTCTGCAGTTCAGGGTGAGGATTATGTGGGTTTAGAATAATATTCAGAGCAGCCAGTTTAGTGAGCTGGGAACAGCCTAAGGCTAACTTATAAGGGGAAAAAAACCCCAAACTCAAAACTCAAATGTTTGTGGACTCACCCTTTCTGGAGTCTGGGGTTTTTTTATGTGGGCTCCAGTCAGGTGCCTTTGTCTTCGTAAGATCTAAAACCTAGAGGGATTTTGTAAAGCTAGGCACTTTTAAAATGTTTTTACCAAACATTTTTGTTTCAAACAAGAGCCCTTCTAATTACTCAATTTATCTCATGGTTCAAACATTCACTTGGCGATGGTGGAGCTAAATTTAGTTCTTTGTAAGCCTGCTGTTTCAAACTACAAGTGTGGTCTTCTAAGACAAACCTATCCATCCTTGACAGAATGCTGTAGAATAGATTTGGTGCATTACTCTTCATGGCTGCCGATGAAACTGCTCCGTCATGTGGAGAAAGCCAAGCCAAAGAGAGTGTGCCTAGAAAGGTGCAAGATGTTGTGACACAGTGCTTAGCACTTCCAGCTCTGAGTAGGGAGACTGAAGTGCCTTAATCTTCTTTCCCAAGAGTGACTTGAGGATAAAATATAGAATTACCTATGTCATGTCCCTCGCCTTGTTATTTTCTCCATATTCCATTTTATGGCTTTTCACTGTGGTGCCTGACAGCCTATAACTCCCAGTAGCCAATATTAAACTGGCTCACATAAAGCTACAAATAACTCATCCATGTAAGGAATATTCTTCCAATAATACATAAAATAAAACATAAACTGTGTCAAATGCATCAAGTGCATTTAAATAATTCCTGTATGAAGTGGTGCTTAGCACAGTAAGGGGATACATGTGTGAATAGATTCCATAAGGCAAGAACAAGCTGATGGTGTCTCCTGCCAGGCAGACCAGTGAGGTCCACAACAATTCATTCTTAAAATTCCAGAAGGAATGAATTTCTGATGTCTCTGGAAAGGATACAATATCATTGTGTGGCTCAGATTGCTTGTGTGTCGTTCTTAATTAAAAGTCATTCATTTTAGGAATTAAGTTGTGCCAGCCAGGCTGGTATACATATGTGTAGTCACATTGTAAAGGCTGTACTAATACACAGCAGCATCCTTCCAGATTGTACCTGTATCCAACTTCAATGTTTACATACACTATACACTTTTATGTCTGAAACAACAGGTTAGATGTTTATGTGTGTTTTTATTTTTGCCATTAGGATAAAAACATCAGATATATGGAACTTCTATCTCTTCTAATTTTCTTTTATTGCATCTTATGCAGCATAATAGTGCTGGAAACTGCAGCCATTCTGTGTGTTTTCAGAGATGTATATCTTTCTATGAAAATATGTTATATTTGTCTTAGTTTGAAATATAAACTGTTTTTTAATTTAGTCCTTGGTACGTTTTATTTGAATCATTTGCCCGTCTATCCTAGAAGTCCCTTAAAAGTTTGAAATTTTAAGAAGCCTAATGGAAAATCATGTTAACCTAAGCAGTGAGTGTCCTTGGTTAAAGAAATTATGGTTTTTAAATATTTGTCATTCACCCTAAGCTCCTATGTTTTGTTTCAAAATATGTCAGTTCTTTTCTCGATGTTTTTCAAAATAAACTCTCTATCTGAATTAACCTAATGAAAAAGTAGGTTTCTCCTAACTGCCTGGAAGAAGCACATAAAACACTTGACTCTGTCACTGACTAGTGATTCAGTAGCTGTGATTCCACATAACTGAGAGTAGTATAGTGTCCTCTAAAACCAACAATGTCATCATTAATTCATCAGAAACACAGCTGTGAACTTTGGTTGTTCTTTTTTACCAAAGCAACTGGGCAAAAACATTCCAATGTGCAGTAAAGAAAGTTCCAAGCAACTGGGGTGCACAGTGCTTTGTGTTTAAGCCATTGACCTTGTAATGTGATCACACAGACTTTTTGTAAATTAATCTTTCAGATCTTATGAGTGACATGTGAACTTTGACTTTATGGGCAAAAGACAGACTCCAGCTTCAGCAGTCACCTGTACCCCAAATGCATGATAAATTTACATAACTCTCTTTTGAAAAACATGAGCCTTTTGGTGCTTTCATGTCTTTTACTAGGGGAAATATTATCCTTTTTTTCCCTTTTTTTGTGCTGTGGTGTTCATCATTGAGTATAAATGGGATTGTCACAAGCTTCATTTAAAAATATATTTTATCTATTCCTATTGCAAATATGCATTTCAAACTACTTTTCTTTGAGTTACATGCAGCTGTATCATTTTACATTTTTGCAATTTGTTTGTTGTTTCTAGAATTGTTTTAATTTCTCTAAAAGCAAAATTTCTTAGAATCAATATTTACTCAGCTGTTTTGAATTGAGTTTTACATATGAGCACATTCTGCAGAAAATGGTTGAAAAATTCAAACACTAAAATATTCTCCTATCATCAAGACATTATTTTTTAAATCATGAGTCTTTTACTCTAAAGCTTTCTACATGAGTGTAATTATTTTTTGTCCCTGATGCAGGAAAGCTGGTATGCTTATGCTTAGTATATGCTGCTTGGGCTATCTAATTTCCTGTACCGCTGTCACTTGGCTTGTGGCATGCTCCTTGGTGATGAGGAAGAAATACAATAACCTGCCCAGTGTGATTGTGTGACCTGTTGAATGCTGTTGTTGCTTCTAGTTACAGACACGTAGCCATCCCTTATCCATCAGGTATGGATTTACCAGGAAAAGTGAGTGGAGACAAGGAAAAGTGTACTACAGCGATGTGTTGTGTACCTTTTGGTCTACAGCTTCCATTGTCAAATCAACTTACTGCCTCTCTAAACTGAGTAAAGGGTGTCTTGCTTTTTATCTGTGTGCAGATAGATACCTGTGCTTCTGATTACATGAACAAGGATAATAACAATAAGGAACTGCAACACTTGGAATGCATGTACTTTTTCAGTTGTCCTTGCTACAGGACATAAGGAAAAGAACAACTGAAGATGCTGAGAGTGGTTTTTATTGCTAAGGCCTAGGGAATTGAAAAGTATTATAAAGTTAGTGGCAGAAAGTAGCTCAGGTTTTCCCTCATTGCCTCAGAAGATAAATGGAGAGGTTTTCTCTCTCACCTGTTCTTAAAATGCTTATTCTGGTTCTAGTTTGGTAAAGACATAAAATACATGGGTTTTGGTTATAATAATATATGAAATTTGTCATGCCAGCAGGAATGTAGACATTAATACTGTCTCACATTTACTTTGTTGGACAAGCCTGAGGAAAAGCGTGTTTTAATAAATAATCAAAACTGAAGTTTACTTTAACAACTAGACTTGCTGTGAAGTGCCTTTTGTAGTTAGAAAAAAAAGAAATAATATTAAAATTTTGCTTTTTTATGTGTCTTCATAAAAACAGCTGCCAAACATCAAGTGATAACAATATATTAGCACTCGTATTATTTTAGTCTCAGCTTTTTTAATGTTATTGTTATGTGGTAAATGAGGATTTTCTGGTGATATATATTTGAATGTTTCAAGCTTTAACTCCTGTTCTTGTACTTACTGAAAGGTTTTGTGCCCCTCCCCCTATCCAAAATCAAGAACAGGTGCAGGAAGGCTTGAAACTCCAAATAAAATGTTTTGCCTGGGGCAATATTGTTCATCACATTCTTCCTAAAGGCTTTTGGGTTTTCCTTTTGAATGGAAATAGAAGAGCCAGATGCAGTTACCTCATTTCAAAATACCCTTCCATTCTTCAGGGAAGAAAAAGCTTCATATCATTCTCTTTCTTTTTAAAAGATGGTCTTTCAGCACTCCATAAAATATATGCCCACATTGAAAAACAGAGCTACAATCTGATGTTCCCTGTAGAAACTTTGCACTTGCCTTGTGGCAACAGGCCCCACCAAACAGAACTGGTAAAGAATTTTCTTTCTCTGGCTTCTCACAAGCAGAGACAGAGATGTGGCACAACTATCCATACCATTATTCATTTATCTATACTTATGTATAGGGATCTATCCCTTAAAGACAATGACAGTTTCATAGATGTTAGATGGGATCTTCCTTAATGGGTGTAATTATCTGTACCATGAAATACAGAAACATTTCAGAAACAGTGAATGGGAACTTGATTTTTTTTCTTTTTTTAAAGAGACTTCATAGTTCTGAGACTGTGAGGTGGGATTCCATATTTGTAATTCATACAGCTACAAAGGTTAACAGCTTCTCTTTTTTATTCCCATAGGTTGTGTAATTTTTGGTACTGTTAATGCTCTAGATTTTGTCAGTGCCATAATTACACTAGAATCTTTGCTCCTTATAAAAAAGAGACAAACCCAAGTCTTTCTTTAAAACTGTAACAATTAAAAGACCAAAACAAGAAAGAAATTATAGTTTCAACTGTACTAGACCTGATATTTTTGGAGAGGTATGCTGTTTCTCAGTGTTTGAATTGCATTTGCCAATACATGGCAATACTGTACATGCTGTTATATTAAGCTTGTGGGAGCAAGACAATGAAATGCTAAACCAGTGTGAGATACATTATGGGTCTTGTTATTTAAGGCTAAATGGTAGATTTGCAATTCTGTATTTCAACGTATTTCTTCACAACAAATTTCTGAAAATAGTATATTTTACTGTTTTTTCTGTGACTTGCGGAATTTCTTTTCTAATACTGATTTCTGCTTCTTCCCATTTATTCTCTTTTGGTTGAGTAGCCTTTTAAATGTGTTGTCAGAAAGGCTCCAATTTTTAAATAGTAATTAGTAAGCAAAATTCTAAATGTTCTGTCTTTAAATTTTAACTGTGTTGAATTACAGTTCCTGGTACTGGTGTCTCTCTGCTGCCTGTGAGGACCTTGGGAACTACAGCTGACATTAGCACTTGGCTGAGGCTTTTGATTTAGGTGGTGTGGATGTGAAACAAAGAGAGGATATCAAAAACTCTGTAAGAAAGCCGTATTCATGAAAGGGACTTTGATCTACCTTAACTTGGATAACTGAGATTGTACCCTACCTATATTACTTCACTGGAGAACCCTGTGGGTTTCTGTATCTTCTTACTCTACATATAGCAGACCTTCCTTCATGTAATACTTCTGCTATCAGAAGAGAATGTTTACGCCTTTATGTACTGCAGGTCAGCCTTACCATATACATTAATATGTTATTTAGAAAAAGTCAGTATTTAGAGGTGCCTGTTGCTATTGATACACACGGCCAACCAGTTAAGAGTCACTTTAAAAGATATCTCTAAAGAATATCAGAAAATGGAGCCTGAAGCTTCTGTCTGTATTTGCTTTGGACGAGTCTTTATGGCCTGCTGCTCCTTGGGTGAGTCCTTTCCATATTTAGTAAGACTAAAGTACTCTTAATTGCATGGGTCACCTAGATCATGTGTTTGTGGCTTCTCTGTTTTCATAGAATTGTAGAAGGATACAATGGTTTGGGTTGGAAGAGATTTGAACCTGCCATGGCTAGGGACACCTTCCACTAGACCAGGTAGCTCAGAGCCACATCTAACCTGGCCTTGAACACTTCTGTTCTTGAACATTTTCTGTTCCTGCAGTAGTTTATATATCTGTAAGCATTCTTAAAATCTCTGGATAGTTCATTGCAGTTTTAAAAATGCTGTATGTGAGGGTGATCCCATTATGCTACACTATTTTTTGGAAAAAAATATTAAGCCAATATGACAGAAAAAAAAAAAAAAGGTTTTGTAACAGAAAACAGCTGCAACCACATCAAGGCATTTTTGTCTACTCTACTGGCTTTGCTGAAAATTAAAGCCACAACTTAATATTCAAGGAAGAGATTTCTATGGAATGAAATCTGTTAAATGCTTAATAACAAATAGTTAAAAACACAAAATGGGATATTTAAGAAACTGGTTTTGAATGCTAAATAGTCTAGATTGCAGAAGTTCTGCTTCTTCAGGAGAGGCTAGAAAAGGAGAGTCTTATTCTGAATAATGGATTGTAAATACCAGTTCAGGTATTTTTGTCTTATGTTTTCACACCGTGTCAGTGTGTTTAGGTTAAACAGCTTGCTTCTAATATAAGAACTCTTGAAACTGTATGAAAATAAGTGCTCGAAAAACAGGGACCTATCCATTTGTTGAGAAAGGTTTTAGAAATGAAAAATTTTACCATGGCTCATATATGGAAAACTACTTAGATTTTTTTTTCTATCTACAAACACAGTAGATTAGAAGAGCTAAATTTTAAACTAATCTGAAGTTAGAAGAGCTGAATTTTTGCAAAGCATCTTTTGACAACCTCGGAGTAAATGGATTTTCAAATTCAAAGTGATTTAAATCAGAGACTTTTCTCATAGTTTAGTGTTTAAATGAAGGGGTAATTACATAATGATTTATGCAGCTTTTAAAATTCATAAACTTTGAAATTAAGTTCTCTAAGAAACATTCAACTCTTATTGTTTAGTGACTATTGGGATATCCAGTTAATCAGGCTCTTTACATCAAGATAGTATCTCTTTGCCCTAGCCAGGAAAATATATTCTATGCACATTTAATTACATAATTTAATAGATATTTATTTAGAATTTTAGTTCTTACCTTTTGTTCAGTTAAAGATGCTGAATAGAATTGCTTCCTTTGTTAATTCCTGCTTACTTGAAATTTGTGTCCTGCTGCTAATGATGGAAGCTGGAATAAAACTGAGTAACAGGAAAATGCTGAGACTTCACTAAAGAAATTTTTTATTATACAGTATATACAAAAGTCAAATATGCTATACATCCAGTGTTTGGACCTTAGGGGAAATGGTACAGTATAACATGATGCATAAGTCCAATGTTGTATTAACTCCAAAATGACAGAAAAAGCCATCATGCTAATGGAAATACATATTTTAATGAGGTATATTTGATATATTAAGTGTTTAGGTTGAATCCAATACTGCTTAGGGTCTAAAGGTTAAAAATACCCTATTGGTTCAAATAATAAAAATGGAGCTTCAAAGTCGTATATACTCAGTTGAGGAAAATGATGATGCAGAGTAATTTTCAGTTACTTGAAAAAAACTTTTTTTTTAATTACAATACATGCGTGATAGAAACATTAGAAACTTTACAGCTGTGTGACATTTTCAGGTCCTGTTTCCTAAAGTTACCATCTTAAAACTTGGTGAGGACATACAAATTTAGATTTTAGTGCCCATGGGTGAGAAGTTGGTGATATGTAAGCATCTAGAAAATGTTATGCAACCTGTAGATCAAAAGCTACCATGAAATGAAGTTAAAATTGAAAGTCAAGGTAAAAAGTACAACTTGTAACAATTCAGAAATACAGCTTTTTGTGTCTTTAAAAATGATGGAATTATTTCCATAGGGTTCCAAGAAATAATTCCCACTTACAGCCATCCCACTTACAAATGATATCCTCGTATAGCGCCACATAAACTCCGCAGCTGTGAGCAATGTAGCTCAGTGCCTAGAGTGTCAAATGAAAAGTAAATTATTGCAAAAGATCTTTTAGTGTCCTTTTCTTTTTTTGTCCAGCTTCTGTTACCTCTACCAACCAGTTGCTTTCTCTTTCTAAAGTTTACAGAGTGTGACATAGCTGATGAAACACACTTTTCCTTTATTGGCACATTCAGGGCCACAGGCAGTTGACTTGATATTTTTGAGAAAAATAAAATTAAAGCAAGTGTTATGCCTCTTTGTGATGACTAAAATAGGCATGTTTATGACATGTTCTTGGAGGCAAAAGTGATTGAATTGTTTTTATCTGTATAACCTACAGGCTACCTTTAAAAAACTGGTTTATCATGTCTTGTCTTCACAGCTTTCACATACTTTGCTACTCTAAATAAGATCAAAATTGTATAAACTCATGTCTTCTTTTGATTTCTGTGAAAATGTCTCTTTGGCAGAGAATGAAGGGTAAAAAAAAATCTGTTTTTTAATTTTCAATTTCTTAATGAAGTTCATTTTCTCTTCTAAAATTCTTAAATTTTTTTAGTGGAGATTTTATATTATTCCACGAGGCTGACAATCACTTTGATGCTGAGGTTCTGATGGCTCATAATGCTACAAGCTGAATTTTCTTTTCAGACAGTGATGTTACCAGATGCCCAAGAATCTCCTCCTCTTTTTGTCTGGTGCTTCTGGTTTTTTGCCAAGATACTTCTGTACTTTCTGCATTTTGGCTCTTAGCAGCAGCAGCAACCCAAATTTGACTAGTAGACCTTTTCATTTTGCCCTTTCATAAACAGAAACAGTGGAAAAAATAAGAGAAGGGAAAATTTAACTAACAGAAGGAAAGACAGCAGTAGGAGGGAAAAACAGAAGCAGGAGATTTTCTCCTATGCTTTAGGAATCCTGTTAACTCTTGAAGATATATGTCATTGCTGAAAGACTACAGAAGTCCCCAAGCCCACTAGACATAAGCACAGAACCACCAGATGGTAAATCATGATTGTAAGAAGCTCATAATTTCTGAATGCATTATTCAGCTTTCAGTCTCAATTTTTAATACCGTCAAATCCATACACATTGCTGACCTCTCCAAAAACATGCTCACTGAGTTGTGAGCATGGTTCTGGTCTACTCCCTTTAATATTTTCTGTCATTACATTCTGAACTAACCCTTCTGAAGCAGCTGTACAGAGGAAAGATTTTTTCTTTTGCATTCATTAAGCTTTTTCTCTTAACATAGTGTTTGTAAAACAAGCAACCACTAGAAGCAGTAAAATGACTTGCTGAACACTTAATTTCTTTGTGAAAGCAGATGTGTGGGTCTCTGTACTGGGCTTGCCTGGGATGTTAATGTTTCCATAGCAGCCTATAGGGTTCTGTGTTTTGGATTTGTGACTAAAAGTGCCATTAACTCACCGTTGTTTTAGCTATTGCTAAACAGCATTTGCACAGCATCATCAACTTCTCTGGTTCTCTGTTTTTGCCCTCCCAGTGAGTAGATTGGGGATGTACAGCAGGCTGGGATCGAGAGAGATGACCCAAACTAATCAAAGGGATATTCCATGCCAATGCATATAACCTTATGCACAGTAATAAAAAGGGAAAAGAGAGAGTTCTACAAAGTTAACCATTTTTTGTTCAGAACTGTATGGGTGTTGGTCTACCCATGGAAGATGCTGAGTGACTGCCTTTGCATTGCTTGTTTTGTTATCTTTCTCTCTCTTTGCTTGTTAAACAATTTTTATCTCAATCCACAAGTTTTATTGCTTTTACTCTTCCTTTCCCTTACTCTTTTTGCTCCTCCTTTCCTCTTACCCTTCCCCACTGGGGTGAGGGGATAGGGAGTAAGCAAGCATCTGTGTGGTGCTTAGCTACCTGCTAGGGTTAATCCACAATGGACATATGACTAATTTAAATCAGTTTACAAGTTATGGACACCAAAGTGACTTCTGTGGTGCAAAAGAACTTTGGGCTTTCAACATTCCTGGAAATTGTAAGAAACTCTTCCGCAATGACATGATGTGTGTGGTTTGTATGCAGCATATTAATGACATTTCACAGTTGCACTGACCAGTACTGTTCATAGACAAGTACATGATGCTTGGGTGTGATGCAGAAAGGTGAGACCTTGGAGCTGATGGTGCACACTGGGTCGAGTAATGTGGAGATAGAAGGCAAGGATTGCCTTTTCAAAGCAGAATAGAGCTGTTTCAGAAACTGTCAATAAGTTATTGAGTAACTAAAACTTACAAAACTTCCCTGGGCTGATCTGTCAAAGTTCTGAACTTTGTCTCAATAGATCAGTATTCTCTTAAAATGGATTAGTTTTATCAGGAAGAAAGCAGTTACCTTAGAATTGACTGTTGCAGTCTCACACACCAGTAAAAATGTCAGCAAATTAAGCATCAAAGTAAATTATTTCAAACAAATAAAGTATCATGAGAGCTATTGCTTGCAGCACTTTCAGACTAAGGAACAAAATTTCCATGTTTATAGATGTGCCAGCTACATGAGTCCTTAAATAGCCTGACTTTGTAGTGCTTATTCATTTACTGTGTGTCATTTTTTGATTATTTACCATAATTAGAAATAATCCTGACATGTTAGCTTTCACCCCATGGTAAAATCTGATAAGGGCTTTCAGTGTTAGTCTGTTTTTGTTACTGTATAGATGTAAAAAGAAAACCTAAAGATTTGAACTTGAAAACTTGTAGTCACAGCAGGGCTGTCCACAGCGAACTACAAGTTTGCATTCCTACCACATGCAGTAAGGTTTTCTCTATAGACTCCTGTCACGGAGGAATTCAGCAAGGAACAAGAAATCTTCAGTCAGAGGAGGGCCACAAGTGTGTGAAAAACTAACCACACATAAACAGTAAAGGTCATTAGCAGGCTCCTAAACTCCTGGCTAGGAATTAGTTTTTTGGATCATTAACGGTGAAAAAGCCTAGGAAATGAATAGGACTCAGTGTCCTATTAAAAATTAGCCAGAACAATTAAAAGGTTTTCTAGTTTTTAATGGGAACCAGGCCTGATATCTAATTTTCCCTTGTCTAGTGGACTGTTTCTGCATTTTGAATGACACTCATTTTATGCCCTCGTATTTTTAAAGAAATGTCTTCAAGTATTTATTCTGTATAGGAGTTGTAAATTATTTACAAGGAGTGGAGTGAAAGCTTGGGAGATGTAGAATCCAGTGTCTCCCTAAGACTGTGTTACTGATTCCAAGTCATGACTCTGAACTATTACAGTTGGTTGTGACTGGATTGCTTCTGATGTGTGCAAATATACACTCTGCAGACTCCTAATGCACTTGTTGTATTTTGCAATTCCATGAGTTCAAATGCTCATTTGGTTGCAAATGCACATCCTTTTTTTGCTGTGAGATGTCTTTCTCTGCAACTTTTCCATAAACTCTGTTTCCTGATTTTAACAGAGCCTTTCTGCTTTCATTTCAATGTAAATTCCTGGCTGCTGAGTGGATGACTGATGGCTATTTATCTTCTCCACTGTGTATTTTTCCTTAAGCCTATAGTCACCTCTTGAGTTTGGCAAAAGAAAATAACAGTGTGCCTTTAGTTTTAAAATGTAAAATGTAATTTTTGGAGAGGTTTATTAAATATTTTCCTTATCTTTACATGCATATCTTACAAAAAATCCAAAGGGAGGGAAAGAGAAAGAGAGAGAAAGAGAAAGAAAAAGGAAGGAACAATGAAATGTTTTACACTGTCTGCTTTGGCTACAGGCCTGCCACTCTGGAGAAAAACAAGCTAGTTCGCAGACTTTTAACTCTGTAGTTGTTCTGTTCATTTCCCTCCCCATATGCCTTAGGCTCCAAATCTTACCACTTAGCCCTCTGGTAATAATCAAGGTAATCTCTGAATTCCAGCCATATGATTTTCCTGAAAGAAAAAAAAAAAAAAGAAGAAAAAAAATTTGGATGAGAGAAAATGGACTGCAGATAAATGGGGTGGGATAGGGGAAAGAAAAGGTCCAAAGGAAGTCAGAACAAGATGATCTTCATCTCAATGTTAATTTTGTACTGATCATTTATTTGCTTCATATACATAATTCCTTTCTGCAGTGAGTGAATTGCCCTGTCATTAACATAAAATTAGCTCCAAATGATCTTGGCCAAGAGCTTTGAAATATGTTGGTATAGAACCACACACTCAAAACCATGTGGGAATCCATGTGGGTTTCCAGATGTGAGACTCTTCTGTGTTACAAATATAGTTATGTTTACACAGTATAATCTGCTCTGTGAATAATCTCCTGATGCAGCTGTGCTTCCAGAGTGATCTCTTATATTATGCTCTTCCTGTGTGAATACATCTCGTTTCTTACAATGATTCCATGCTGATAGGCACTGCTTGGAAACAAATGTTATCCTGCAAATTAAAATACTTTTTCAAGAAATTGAAGGACTTCAGCATGGGCTAGTAGATTAGATTAAAAGTGAAAATTTGAAAAATATAATATTTCATTTTTGATTCAACATAGTGTTTTGCTACTAATTATTTTTCCCTGAGTTATTTTTCATGAGTGAGTACTTTCTGCACAAGGATTAAAATTTAGAAGACTAAGTATTAAAGTTTGAAGATGTTGTAACAGTTTGCATGTTTTCTATGTAAGTGCTTAAGCTTGTGATTTCAGGTTTGATTTCAGTAAATATTATCAAAAGTACATAGATGGATACCAAGATTACTTGAATCTTAATATAATTACCTGATTATAAGTTCATCTAAATAAAGAGCTCTACTAATAATGATAGTCTGTCGATGCTCTTTTTTTTCCTCTTTTTTTAAGTTTAAAAGCCCTTAACATCTTGATTTCTTTAAGGCAGTTGCCTTCTATTTTGTGTGTAAGAAAGAAACTTGGAGCATTTTTGGGAAGGAAACTGATATCTGCAGGAAAAGATTACCAGGTTAAATAACTCTATAGAGCTAAGTTTATGCACATCAGTTAGTGCCTGGACTGTACAGCATCAGTCTGTAGCAGTGATTATTAGCTAGTATTAATGTTTGAACTTGTAAGTACAGAATGGCGGCTGAAGGTAACTTAAAATGTCATTCTTGATCACATTTTAGTGTCATCTTGTAATTTTTAATAGCCACATGTTTATCAAAGCAATATTTTTTTCCTTCCTGGCTGAAAACTGTCCCCATTGATGAATATGAATAATCATTTTCCATACACCCTGTGGTACCTTAGCTGTAGCCAATTCATGGCTTATACATCAAACAGGATAATATGACTCCTGTAGTTGGATCAGAAGCCTTCAGGGAAAAAATATCAGCTAAACATCTGATATTGATCTCTCCTCTAAAATGACAGTAGCTCCATCCACAATGTAAGTTCTCTGTAGAAGTCATTACACAATGAATAGAATTTTTGTTTTACATAAATCACTGTAGCCTAATGGTTCATTAGTGTGTCAGCTGATCCTTTGTGTCTTGGAGGTTGGCTAAAACTGAGATTTTGATTCTAGAAAGCATTTTTCTCTATTAAATGTTGCATAGCATTTCCAACACTTAAAATATATATTATGATATCTGCTATAGCTCCTATTTCATGGGCAAATGTATTACACATATCTAAAAATAGTTTTGTCCTTATTATTATATTCTTCAAATTGTCAGGGAATATTGTGCTACTCTGTTTTCAGGAGCATTAAGGATTGTAAAAGCTGGAAGTAACTCCCTATTGCTAACCTCCTTAAGCGAAATATCCTTTGCTATTCTTCACCATAACCTACTAATATCAGTCATTATCTGTAATATCAAATTTTAACAAATGTCCAATAAAGGAGAGCTGTATGATAAAAATGATGGGAGTGTGCCAGTCTCTGAATAAGAAATTAACTGAAAAGATACACCTGCAAGCTATGCAAGCAGTGACTGCTTGAAGGAAGCACTAAAACTGTCCTACAGAAGCTATGGAGCTCTCTTCTGTCACACATGCCATGGGCCATGCTTGCCGTGGTAGGTAACTGGTGTGCTTTGTCTTGAGAGAGAGACAGTTGTGGCATTTCTACTGTGGGAGGCTGGGAATATTTCAGTCAGTATGTGACAGTCTTTGTGGGCTGGTGCTGTCCAAAACCATTTCTGAACCCAGCTGCATTGCCCCAACAGTCTTTTAGCAATCTTTTGCTTTCAATAACTAAAATCTTAAAGTGTGTGTGTGTGTATGCACAGCAAGCCAAGAAATACGAAAAAGTACATGCTCTGGTAATTAAAATCCACTCAGATCTCATGGAAGACTATACAGAATCATAGGCCTGTCAGTGCCTTGTGGACATCAGACTTCTTTCCTAACTTTCATCACAGAATCTATCTAGAACCTAGTGAGGATGCTGCATAAATTTTGTGATTATGGAAATGTATATTTAAATTCAGTTTGAATTGAAAACCATTGATATTTGTTTAAGGATTCTGCCAGTGTATCACTCAAGCCGTTTTATGGCACTGCTTTTCATTAATTATATTTTGACAGAAGAAATTCTCGCCTTTTTTCAGACTGAAGAACAAACGAGCCTCTCTGAAGAGCAGCTTAAGACCCTTCTGGAAGAATGTATGCAGCCTCAGAGAACAATAAGTAACGTTACCATGCCACAGTCTCAGGAATCTCTTTCTTTTGGATTAAGTCCCCCTTGTTACACAAGTCAAGACTCCACTCCTCGCTCCACATCTAGTCTTTCCAAAATGTTAGTTGAAGACCATATTGTAGGGATGTTAATGGCTCAGGAAAAGGCTGGACTCGAAGACAAAAGCTTATGTGTTAATGCAGAGAGCAAAATCCCTGGCTACTATATCAGCAAAGCATTGGCTGGTAGTCACTTATCAAAGGATTCACTGGCCCAAACAGAGGAACCTGATGACCTAGAAGGTTTACAGAAGATGGAAGATAAGAGTATTACTGCAGGTTACTTTATGTCAAGAGCACTCAACACAAAAAGATTGAAGAAACCTTCTTTCTTGGGTGAACCATTATGTTGCATCAGCATGAACAATGAGCCATCCACAGAGGCTGACATTCTCAGCATACCACTGCAAACCAAAGGAGGTGAGACTCTTAACAACCCTTTAGAATAGGCTTTTGATTATAATGAAAAAACCTAAGCAGGTTCTCACCAAAGGTATGCACCAATACACACTGATTATTATGGTGGGACAAGAATGTTCTTTTAGAAAACATAAAACTGTGCCAAAAGTAATACACACAAAATAACAGAATGTTTATTAAAATTCGTACCCTGAAAAACTTGACTAGGAGTTTTATGAAATATATCACTGACGCTGATTAATTCTGTCAGCTGGAAAACAGTGTTGAAAACACATATGGATTACCTTTTTGGTAGCAGAAAGACATGTTCACAGTTCTGTGAAGAGCAAATACTCTCGCAGTAGCTGGTACAAAAAATCATGTGAAAATCCAAGTGTTTCGTGAAAGTTTTTAATAAGGTAAACTTGGTTGTATAGAAAGAAACATGACCTGGCTATATGAAAGATAATAAAGTGCTTTTAGGGAGTTCAAATTTACACATATAAGATACCAACATTATTAATACTGAACAATTTCTATAAATTACTTTTAGTTTGGTAAAAGAAAGGATAGGCTTTAACCAGCAAAAAATTAAATTTTCTCTCTGTCTGGTATTATAAAAAGATTGCAGAAATGTCTCTTGTTTTTATGTTCTTTACTTATATGTAATTACATAGTGATATTGTAACCTAAATCTTTATTTAGATTTTTAACCTAAGACTAGTTCTCTTCCTGGAAGGCCAACTGTTCAAATAAGCCAGATTTTAGGCAGGTAAACCTTTAATTTTTTTCATAACGGTTTTGACAAGATGAAGTTCGTGATTGTAGTGCTACAATCTAACCTTACTAGAAATCAATACATTTTGCTATGTTTGTTGATAATGTTGGTATTCTATTCTGGAATTAGAGAAACTCTTTTTTTCACATATATCAGTAATTTAGAAGAACATTCTAATGTTCCTCTGCTCTATTATAATTTTGTAATTACGATTGCAAAACTGTCTTTCACTGTTTGTACTTAATCTTTCTACAGTGAGGGGAATGTTAATATTTTTTCAAAGTAATTCTGCCTGTCAGAATGCAGGAAGTCTTGTTATTGCTGTTTTTACACTGCCAAAGTTGATATGCATACTTACCTGCACTATTTTCCCCTTATGAGATCTAAGAGATAGCTTCTACATGAAGAAAATAGAAATAGTACTTGTAGAAAAGGTTGGGTGGTTTTGGTGCTTTTTTTTCCCTGGTAGATTACTTATCAGCTACCTTAATGAGCTGTCTTTGCTCTTCATGTAGATGCAGGCATCAGAGGAGCAGAGCAAGGGCAGAGAGTGATCTGCCCAGAGGAGAGCAGGGTGGCAGTGGTGGTCATGGGGAACATCACAGAGATCACCTCTGCCAGGGGCAACCTGATCTCATGCAGGAGTAACATGATTACAAACTACACCACCAGGCTTCTTTGGCAACCAACAGTGAGGAAAGCTCAGTACCTCGCTGCCTTGACTCGAGTTAAATTCTCCTTTAGTCCGAACAGATGTAGCATGGTCAGAGTCAAGGGTGACCCAGCCCCAACTACCACCTCCCATTATGAGTGAGTTTTAAGAGGGGGTGTGTTAGATCAAGGAAAGCACTGTGCACTATGACCACTGGGTAGTGAAGTGAGCAGGTAACTGTAGATATAGTCATTGTGAGGTAATTTTATAGCACAAGAGAGGAAGGAGATTTTCACTGTTAGGTGAATTTCCATATGGGACATCTCACTGTAGAAGTCTACAGGGTGGATATGTTAACATTTATCACATAATAATTTAAATATCTTTGAGTCAAAATCACGTGTGTCAGAGTAATGTAGTGGGGCATTTTGATTATCTGTTTTCAATAGTGACTGAAACAGATGATGAGTAATGTTTAGTCATGCAGAACTCAAATCTGTATGTTTAATAAGCATATCAGTTTTATGATGTTATTGCTTACCAATTCTTTTTTTGAGAGGGGAAGTATTCTGAATTTTCGGTCCTTGATTTTTTTTTTCATTTTTTACTAAGAAGCTAATTAATTTGTTTCCTACAAAGGTGACTCAGTTCTGTCTGAAGCAATTAGTCCTGGACATAGGCCAAAGGGTGTGTTATTAATCAAATTTGTAAACTTGCTTAACGTATTCTGTAGAGAATTTGCTTGTTAGTTCAGACATGATTAAATGTGCTAATTGTATTGAGAAGTGGAGATTCTGGTGCAATCCACTTTAAGGAATATACATTTGCAGATGAAGGTATGAGAAGTGTCAGGTGTATTTTAATTTGTAAGAAAAATTTACATAGTAGAGTTTTGTTACTGTCTTAATTCTAAAGGCCATTTAAATATGCATGCATGATCTTCTGTTAGTAGTTTGATTTTCTTGCCCATTCTACATATGGTTTAAATTCATTGTAGTGCTGCTTAAGCAAATAAAATAGTGTGAAACTGGTTTAGCATAATTTCAGTTTTGCATTCCTTATGGTACTGTAGTCTATGATATAGATTTACTGTAAGACTTTAAATGATATATATATTTTAAGGAAAGCATAATTATTAGCATAATGCATATATATGTATATATATGAAGGAAACTCTCATGTGCCTTCAAAGATAAATAATGCCTGTTTCTTGAAAAAAGCACTAATCTATACCCAGCTCCTATGTATGTAAACATAGATGATGTTTACTGAGGTTAACAGAATCCAGACTTGCCCACATGCAGATATGAAAAGGCTGTTATTTCTCATAGTTGTATGAGCCAGTAAATAATTATTTCCAGCTCTATTTTGAGGGGCTATATTAAGTTTTAAGTAGAAGTTGTATCACAAACTGTTGTTATGTTTTCCTCTTGCAAATAATGTGCTTACAGCAGCTCAGCACCTTTTTCTTTTCTTTTTTCAGATCATATGAACATTGAAATTTGAGGGGAGAGCAACTATATGCTTCTCTGCATAACTGTTTTCTGAAAGTGTAGCTAAACCTCTATCAGTGTTATTACACTGATACAGTATCATATCAAGCAACCTGATGGGAATAAATTATCATAATTGAAAATGTTGATTTTTTCTTTACAGATAATATTATTGTCATTATCATATATTGTTGTAGTTTGATTTCAAAATAAACTCTTGCATTTCATTAAATTTCCTGGGAGTGTTCTGCCTAATAAAGAGACGTACACAGATATTGTGTAGCTGTGTGTCTGATAAGACATGTATGTCTTTGTGGAAAAAAAACCAAACCCAAACGAATAAACCAACCAAATTTGAAAAGTTTAGTATTTACTGATGGCGCTTTATTAGAGAGGGTGTGAAATATATATAATAATTTCATTTTTCTTTGCACACACACACACACATACAGAATCTAGCTTTTTCATAAAGTTGGCTAAATCATGGCTTCTGTTATCTCACTGCAGTTTGCTGGAGCTTGCAGCCTGTCTGACTCAGAGTCCTGACTCAGTGAAGCATCCCATTACTCAGTTTTTTGCCCCGGGGCTGTCTGTTGGCTGGACCCCTGGTTTGGTTGAAGGCTCAAATTGCACAAGTGCTCTGCTGGATCAGAACATCAGCACTAGTCTGCTCAGGTCTGCCTGATTCTTGTCTGGGAAAACGGTAACCACGCAGCAAACATTCATGTCTTCTAGTTAAGAAATGTAATGAAATGAGGGAGGATGGCAGCCCCAGGTGAAGGCTTGGTGGGAGTAAAAGTGGAGGCATTCAGGAGTTTGCCCTAGCAGCTCCTAGATTGGGAAACTTTATAGTGATGGGGGAGGGTAATGCAGCTGGTTGAGGTTTCAGAGAATAGTAACAATTCCTTACAGGTTTTTGATTGTCTAGTCTTTAACTAGTATTTTTTCCTGATTTTTGCCTTATTTACTCAGCTGATGGTCAGTTATCCATTTCATGTGCTGCAATGTCAGAATAAGAAAACATTATTAAAAAAACATGGCTCTTTTTAAAAGGTTTTTTTTTAAGTGGGGAGAGATACTCTAGCAAAGAAGATTCAACATATTTATCCCACTGACAAGCTCTCATGTGACCTAAAAGGACAAATTATTTCTCAGATCCTATACCTATAGTTGTTTAACATTCACCAAGAAAAGATGTATGGATAGAATATTAACTATACGTGGGCTGTTATTGCATAGGGTTTACTTTATCTAATATGAATGTTTAAATTAATGCACATATTGGCCCAGATTTTAATCTAGTTTACAGAGTTATCAATAGGAGTGGATGCACATTCTGGGGAAGTTGTAATTGTGTGGATATAACCGAGATCAGAATCTAATCAACTTGCTTTTACTTAAAAATCTGAATGGGACATTATATTTGCAGCAAGCAATTGCTATTTTTTTTTTTTTTTACTTTCTTATATTTTTACTTGTTTTTCTACAGCAATAACAAACTTTTGAATAGTAGATGTTCTGCATAGGATTGCTGTAAGCACATTTCATGGAACTTTTCAAATCTCACCTACTTGTATTTCTTACTGTAAGAATATTAAGTCTGTGTCATAATTTTGTTAGCATAAATATAATTAAAGCAATACTGTCAAGTGTTTTTAAGAGTATTTGCTGTGCCTTTATGATATTAATTCAGGACTGTCTACTGGCTTTAATCTTTCTACAGTCCAGTTATTTTCACATGGAACTTGTGTTCTATAGAGACTTTCTCAAAAACAGTGTTTCAAGTGCTTGGGCAGTTTTTGAAGAAATGTTAATTATGTTTAAAGATTATGTGTATAATATTTAGAGAACATTAAGAAAAATACTAAATAATTCTTAATTTTCCTTTTTTATTTTCTTATCTTGAGTCTCTCGCTGCTATAAAAAAGCTTTTGCTAGCACCCTCAAGGCAGGGTTGCTATTGCTAACAAAGACTTAAAACATTCCTGAACCCATACAACTTTTTATTTGCATCTGGCATTTCAGGGATAAGCAGGTAAGTTTGGATGGCTATTGACTTGAAGTGTATATTCCAACAGGAGGCCTGTAAATTAACTTTTAGTCTTGGGAAGTGCAGAGCACCCCTCACCAGCTGTAGTCACTGTAAACCATAGGGACCTAGCATTCATGGCTTGCTGTTCCAGAGCTGTGTTGGGTCATTACCCAAAGCTCAGAACTGTAAAAAATTAGTGACCTAATATTTATCTGTGCTTGGTTTCTACTGCATGATATTAAACAACAGGTTGTTTGGGAATATTTTATTGCTTGTTTGATGTTACAGGTCAAATATTAATTCAAGCCCTCCTTTCTTTTTGTATTCTCAGTTTTAAGTAAAACTGTTGGAAATAAAATTATTTGGAAAAATATGGTACTGGTGAGAGGTGGTCAATAACAGAGATATTATATAAAATACAGTGACAAGGTCATTTGCTAAAACATCACCAATACCAGGGTAAAAAGAAAGTTGAGCCCAGGAGGATTCATGGGTTTTTCTTTGTTTTTCCACTGACTCTGTGTTGTGACCTGCAATAACCCCTCCATTGGGGCCACCACTTGAATTCCAGCTGCACTGGAATGTGGCAGCTTCTCCTCAGGGAGTGATGCAGCAGTGATGATTAAGATATTTAAATTAATTTTCTTTTGCAGCCTAACTTGGGATTTGGAAACAGGTTTTTTGAAATACATACCTTCATTCAGGATAAGTTGTATTTTGCAAAAGATTCTGATAACTAATTTCTTTATTGTCCTCTCTAGCTCCTGTAATCCAAAACATAGCAGAGCACAGGACACTGATTTTTAAAGTTATCCTTCTGAATTTTGGGATTTGAGATGTTTGAGGAACAAGAAGTTTCATGTGTGCGTGTAAATTTATGCTGTTTGTTCTCCTTATCTTTTTTGCACACAATGATTTTATAGCACAGATAGATGCTTTGTTCCAAATGTTTAATACTTGTGAAAATAACATAACCATGAAGAAAAGGTTCTGGTGTGCTTGCATCTAATTGCTGAGCAATACATGACCAAATTATTCTGTCTTTGTCACTGAGACCCCTCAGTGATGCACATACTGTGTGTTTGTGGTGGCCACTGCTCAGCTGCTGCCATGGTTTGCCCTTTTAAATGACAAACTGCTTATTCTTTTCCTCTGAAAGTGGAAAATTAAGGTGGGTCAATCATTTTCATGAACACTATGTATGTATATATGCATGCATATATAGATAGTATGTATTAATTGAATATATAATATAGAAAATATACTGTACATTTGAGTGGGATATTTTAAAGGATTGATTTCAGTATACTGTAATGATGTCAGAAGTTCACTCCAGCTTTAAAGTTACTTTAAAGACTTAGAGTGGTTGAGGGATTTTCATATCATAGAGAAGTGACAATCTAAATATAAAAAAAAAAGTTAAGTTTCTTGAGTCTAGACAACAATAAAATGATTGAAATTATTCTTGTATGTCCAGAATTCAAGTTTAAATTCAAGTAGTTCTACCAAGGGGTGAAAAAACTTTCAGTTTCATCATTTAAAAAAAAAAAAAGAGGAAAATGCCCCACAAAAAGCCTCAGCCTAATGCCCTTTTCCAAGACAGACGTGGGCTGCTGTCTGCTTAGTGGATCTGTAGTGCATGCTTTCCTTCTCACTTCCCGAGCAGAACTCCTGCAGAGCCAGTGGGCATGCTGAGCGCAGAGTGAAAACAGGCTGTGCAAAAATTATCTGCTGCATAGATCAGAGAGGAAAGCGCTGCTTAAACATGTCATCAGAGTAACAAGGACTGGTCTAGAAATGTGAAAAAGTATGCACAGTAAATTCATGTGCTGGAAAGGGTGCCTTTTTACCTCCACGTCATGGAGGGATAAACGAGAGGCAGTTGTTTGCAGCTCCATTTCTGTGATTTCAAGAATTTTTATATTTTAGTGCAACCCCTTACTTGCTGGATAAAATTTCAGCAAATAATACAGGAATGCACCTTTTTGTTATGCTTCTTTAAAAGGCTTTCTAATCACAGCTTTGAAAAAGATCCCTTCTCTCTTGCTTTTTACATGAAAAAATTTGCCAGAATTTACACTTCCAAGCGTGTTTCCTCCCCCACTTAAGAAGAGAGAGCTTCACCTCTGGGTAAGGCTTCACAGTGTGAAGGATAGACACAAGACAAGGTGGTTTGGCAGATCCTCAGGAAACTGACAAGTTAGGAGGGTTTATGAAAGCTGGGAAAAATAGTAACTGATTTTTTCTTTAATTTAATTTAATTTTCAACAGATGCACTTTATTGAGAAATAATTGCTCCTTTATTTGTAGTGAGATTTAAAGGTCAGAAAAACTGTTTCCTTTTCAAATAGAATAGAGGCACTTGAATACTACTAATGCCATAACCTACATTTATCCAATTATACGTTTCATTGAGGGATTGGCTAGAATCCAGATGCAGTAGTTGGAATAAAAGGCTCCCTGTCATTTATGTCTATGTGAAATAGTTCACTACTTACAACTGAATCTGCAATACCTCTTATGCTTAAAAAACCCCAGTAAACTGGGATATTCTGGCATGTGCAATAACTTGGGAGTGTTAAAGTGCGTGAACAATTTTGCTTTGTAGCCAGGTATTCTGTATTCAGAACATTTTTTTCCCTTAAAAATCTGCTGGTTTCTTGTGGAAATACTGCTCTGTGCCATTGTTTTCTTATTGTTTGCTTTGTGTATTTGGTATGCATAGTTTTAGTGGGAAGGGCATTGCTGGAGGCATTCTACCCTAATTTTACAATAACACTAAAATGGTCTCTCCATACACATTTTGTGAGCAGAGCCATCAAGGGACATGGACACAGAGTCTAAGCAGCCCTCAGTTTAGCCCTGCATGTTTTGCCTAGGCTAGCAGTTCTTCACTTTGAAAGCAGGTGAAAAATAAAAGACAAATTATGTCTGGGCTTCCTGGGACTTGTTTAAATTTGAAAATCCAAGTTTCTCTATAATAAATATGTCTAATTTTATGTATTTCCTGTGGAAGATTTTATCTTTAAGACTTCTGCTTTCCAAGCACTTCTTTTAATGAGTTCTCTTCCTCTTGTTGTATCTCTGCTTAAATATTCATACAGCTTTGTGCACCTGTTTTTTCTCTTTGGAAAAGGTGAGAAATAAGAGCTAGAACTCTCCTTGTGGATACTTTAAGATGCTTACGTCTGCAATCTCAACAGTCCTTTCCAAAATGAATTTACTTTGAAAATCTATCAATTACTGTGGGCTTTCCTGCAAAAATCATGGCAGTATCAGTAAAAAATGCACTATTGTCATTAAGATGCAGATTTTTCTACACTTAGTCTTTATCTCCATAGCTAATGAATACCTACTGGTTAAAATACTACACCTATTGAATATAGGTTTGATGCAGATGACCACTTTAAAACTTAAGGTGCTGCATTTGCATGGGCTCAGAGAAGACTGTGTTGTGGAAGGAAAACATTGTGTTCTCTACAATAGCATGAAATTAAAAGACTTTATGCAAAAATAGTTGGCCAATACCAAGTAATTCTAGAAGTGGCATGCAGTGGTGGGTACACTTGCATATTCCACTGATGAGTCTCCAGGGAGGTTTGGAACAGCAAATTTCCCACAGGCTTCTCTGCCCTATGAAGTGTGGCCATCTTCCATGTTCTTCCTGTCTAGTTTTTCTTTACTAGTTGTTTCTTTGGACAAGCAAAGGCCTAACTTACCTCGAGTATGGCTCCTTCTTGTGTCCTACTGTATTCACACCCACCAAGCAAAAAGTGGGTGGACTAAAGCTGTGGGTTAACACAAAGCATATGGCTTGCCTTTTTTATTCTAATGATAGGAAAAGCTACGTAAATGCATGCAATAAATTAGCATGGAAATTTGGCATGGCTCAGACAAGATCATTGGAATGGGCTGCCAAGGATGTCTTCCCCACAGCAGCAGCAGTTCTCTGTTTCAAAGTTTTGGTTAGACCTACATATATCTGTATATAGATATGTTTAGATATAGATACATGCTCAGAAAACTGGCTGGCTTTAAGGTATCTCCTTCTTCCTGCAAGTAAATGAAGAGATTCTTCCAGGTTGGAGCTGTCTTTGTTTTTTGTAGTTCTCAGTCTTCTCAGTGTTCTTTGGAGGCCAGAAGAGTTAAGAGATCAAACCTGCAGGACATAGGATACTGCAGGCCCAGGTAAGATCAGATAGGTTACACTGACAGTGCACTCCCACTACCCCATCTCATTCCAGAGAAGTCAAGCAGACAGTCCTGTAGCTGATAAGGGCACAAATTCCTGGCCCCTCATAAGAGGCCAGGAGTTATTTGCTCTCCTTGTTCTCAGTGGGATAAAATCAAATATACAGGACTGCCCTCAGAAGTGTAGTGACATAGAACAGGATTCTTCATCCTCAGGAAAAGAAGATGTAATTTTCTACCCCTGTGGGACCCCCTAACTACACTTCTCATGTGGGTATCTAGCACTCCTGTTACAGCACCTGCCTTTGCTAAGGGGTGCACAAGACAAGATGCTGCTGCAAGTAGAGATTGAAGAACCAGTCTTGACTTCTTAGTTTTAGCAGCATCTTATGTTCTAGAAATTGATTGAGTGCCCTGGCATCAACTCTTTGATCACACTGGCAGTTTCAGTCTTGAGAGTCTAATGCACCAGCCCCTGCAAATATGCTGCCTCTTTTCATGTGAAAGGGGGCGGGCCTGGCTGGGCATGATTGCAGTCACTCAAAGACTGTTTTGCCTTGTGGCTGCATCAAGGGCAGCACGGCTTAGAAGTCTTCAAGGGAAGCCTTCCCCATCAAGTGTGCCAGCTGCCCGTGCTGTGTGACTGCAGCCGTGGGCCAGCAGCTACATGTGCACCCCCTCAGCACAGCTGTAATGTAGAGTGCAGAGAAAATCTTGCATCAAAGCCAAATTTGACACAAATAACACATCACTGATGCAGAGATGTATTACAAAACACTAATAAAACCAGAGCACAAAGGTATAAATATAAATGTCCTTGGTGGTTTATTGTTCTTTGTATGTAAGAAGCTTTATTGTACAACTTACACAACTTTAGAATGGAAAAATGGTTAAAAATGTTTACAAAAAAAGCATGTTCTTAGAAAATTATGCTAGCAAAAACATCGGGAGGAGGGAAGCAAAAAAATCTTCAGTGTGCAAACTTCTTATAAAAATAGAAATACTAACTCTACAGGTAGCATTTCATGATAAATTATTTAAATAGCCTATCTACACAATTATGTGATTAACTATTACAATGGCAATGAGAAAAATAATTTATAAAAATACAAGCAATGGTATACAAGATGACAGGAAAAAATATAATACAACATTAGAAATTGTATTTGACCTTTTTTTCCAATGCCATTTCCTTTCTGGGAATACATTTTCTGCAAAGAAATTTTGACTATGTACAGCATTAACTTTTTAGTACTACAGTAGCTTTAAAGTTTGTTAGACATTTGAACTCTGCTTGCTCCAAAGGTTTTTCTCAGTCACACAACAATGAGGTAATATTTGTACGTAAAACTTTCACCATGTTCATTTCTTTTCGTTTTTTGAAAAGACAAGGAAACATTATAGGTATAAGGATGCTGCCCCTTCTGTTAGGGAAAACAGTCTTTTAATGTACATCAAGGCCTCTCCCTCTTTTGCAAGGAGCTCCTGAAATTGTCTAGTCTGTGATGAATTCCTTCTTTTGTAGCTGCACATCACTAGTTACAAACTGAGCATGCAGTGGCCCAAAGAGCCTGTTAAATGGTTCTTGAGGGCTGTTCTTGTGCCTCTCACTGCAATCCCCTCAGGGCAGCTACCCTGGGTTCGCCCACTGACCAGTGGTAAAGCATCACAGACATTTCCCAGCACTAGAGAACACTGAGAGGGTGAATGGCTTTCCCCCACCTCTAGCACTATGGATGGACAGAAGCTGCTACCATCTAAAGGGACATGAATTTTAGCACTGCAGAACAGTTGCCTGCCAGGCTACCAACTGCCTTGCACAAAGAAAGGAAAAGCCAACATTGAGCTCAGACTGAGAAAAACAAACATCCCATTGCCCACACCCTCACTTTTCCTTGCGCCTCAAAGCCTTTGTGGGAAAACTGCTCTTTGTAACAAATACATCACCATTATCTGTTCCAGACAATTATTTTTTCTCAACTAAACCCTCTCTAGTTTCAGTATAGAACAGAGATAATAAATAATCTGTATTTACAACCTTACAGTCGTGAAGACTTGTAACAATGATTAGGTGGATAGTCTTGACGCATTTCTTGTTGTTTTAATCAATAATCCCTCAGTCATTATAACATCAAGAATAGGCAAAAATAAATATTTTACAATTTTATCTACAGGCCCCTTTTCCTCCCCTCTAAAGAAGCGAGGGGTTTAAAATATCTATGGCATGTAGAAAAGGAATGTTTTCATTACATTATTTTTTGTGCCTCTTTAACCATAAAAAGTGAAGCATGTGCTGGTTTCCTGAAGGACAGCACAGTGCTAGCTGAGATGGTGGTGCTTTCTGGCACCATATCTGAAAGAACACATTTGAAGGTAAGCAAGATCTGCACCTAAATGAGGAAAAAACAGAATCTAATCATAAATCCCAGTTCTCCCAAAGCTGGTGTGATCCAGTGTACCAGTTTTTATCCTCTTTCCTCCCCTGCCATGACAAACACTCAGTTTTAGGATATCTGTTTTGTCCTGTGTAGTACAGCAGCTGATCTAACTCACCACAAATAGAGTAAGGCTATGTTTCTATCTGAAAGGTATGACATAGAAAATTATAATTTCTCCAAGTTATATGGATGTAAACCAAATTAGCACAGCCTTCCTTAAAAAATTCTCTACCCCATAAAGAAAAAAGAAAGACCTAGAGTTCCCCCTCCCACCCAAACACCCTCTTCCCCACACAATGAAAGGTCTTCAGTTTAAGTAGTCCACGGCACATCCAAAGATGTTCTTTTACAAAATGCTACTCCATGGGACCTCCAGTTAGAGAGGCAGTGACACTGCACTGTGATAAACAGCAAAAAATGTCTTTCCTACTGAAAGAAGTGTGCTTGTTCAGTGACGACAATTCTCATTTGCAAGATACATTTGTTTCCTTCCACTTCAGCAGAGGTCAGATACCAAGTATGTTCTCACTTTCATTCTCTCAAAAGCATTCTCTTGAGGCAGGTCATGTGTTTCGAGTCCACATTTACGCAGAAAGAAGAAAGGAAGGAATAATATAATGGTCCCAGGATTTGTAAGGCTAAACGTTTCAAAAGGTGCAATTACCAGCATTTTTAAATAGTCTCTGAATCCAACAATCTTGTGATTATGAATCTGTGAAAAAAGATAAGATATGTTTAAATATTTCTCTGTATTATGCATGATTATGTCCAAATCATTAATGCCCAGAGACATTTGTAGAGAAAATTGAAAGTACTTTCAATTAGGGACTTCCTTGATTTAGGCTTCACAATCTAATCTATGTAACCATTACATAACAAAGACAATTACTACAACAGCTGAAACTAGTTGTATGCACTTACCTCCACCGAACTTCAAGACTGCAATATATGGACAACCTTCTACTTTGCTTACTTTTTAAGCTAATCAGCCTATTTTACTTGCTAAAGTCAATTTATTGCATTTCTACCTTAGATTTTGTCAGATGTGCTCATTCATTTTAGTCAGCACTTCAAAGAAGATTCAAGATGTATTTCATTTCTGGAACTCAACATGGATTTCTGATACTTTGAAATAACATAATAGGTATATACTTAGATTTTATATATTTAAATTTTTAACTGTGAAGAATTTATCAATGGGCCTCATTTCTACCTGTAGAACTTGGAACCTGAACCATGGAAGATCACAATTGAACTTTCCCTCTTGGCTCTTGAGCTTTCTCAAACCAATTCATTTATATAGGCTCTCTTAAATGCAGTATCATCCTTACCTCTGCATTCATATTTAAGGTCTGAGAAGAACACCATTTCTTGAGAGAAGACAAATAATCCTAGCCGACCACCAGCATAGGTTTTATCGTAGATTGGTCCTGAGTCTGCCATGATTTTCTTCCCTTCATACATTACAACCCTACAAAGAGACAATAGCTCAGCCATCTTTGACAAGGTCCTGTGAGGTTCATTTTCACAGACATCCACCTTTCCTGTGATATTTACTCAGATAAAAGGATGATGCTCACCTGATGTAGCCAGTCTTAGGTCTATGGCTAAGTCGCCATCTGTATGCAGTGAAGTCTTTCCAGCCTATGTGACGAGGATCATGCCACAAAGTTCTCACCTATGAAAGAATATTTTTTATAGCCAAAGGCCAGAGATAACACAGCAGTTATTTTGACATGAAGGTGCATTATTATTAAAAATTGCAAGTAAGTCATTAGGCTCTGTAAGAGCCTAAAGATAGAAATAATAGAAATCAACTGCATTTAATTTCACTTTTTAAATATGTGAATTGGAAGCTACAGTGCAATTCCAGAAACAATTGATTCACTGATGCTGGAAAGCCTGTCTTCAGCAAGCAATCCTGTTAATTGTATACAATATTATGCTTGATTATGAAAAATTACGAAGTTACTGGTCTTTGCCAAGAAGCCTACATGATCAGCATGTGCAGGCCCCCTCTAAGTGTCTAATTTGCTGGAAAAACAGCCTGCCTTACACAGAAGAGTATGTTATTACACTGGAGTACTCATGTTATCACATTAAGAGTACTTCGGCATGTAGTAAGTGCCACTCTTACCTGGCCAGGAGTGTTTCCTGTGTGCCACAGAGCATTACGAAGGTGTTCTCCTGGACCGGTGGTGGAATTCACAACTTTAATGGAGAGACCTGAATAGCCTTGAGCTTTGGTTGGTGTGGAGTCCCAGTAAGACTGGGTGATCTGCTTCCACATGACAACATAGAAACGACTGCTAGACTGGTAGCCAAACACAAAGCCAGCATAATCATCATCCCTTTCTGTGTTGATAAAGAAGGTACCACTGAAGTCCACAGCATTGAATTCATCAAAACCTATGGGGGCATTAAAGGATAAAGTTTTAGGTGCTACTTTTTTACAATTCTCAAACAACTCCTTAATAGTTACTCAGGTTCTCTTCCTCTCCCCCATCCCAGCTAGAAAAACCCAACAAAACAACCTCCTACCCCCACCAACAAACAAAAAAAAAATATCAAACCACCCCAACAAGAGTGCCTGTTAAATTTTTCCCTTACCGACTGCAAGGCCAGGGTCACAGTTGACTGTCTGAACTAGTTCTTTACCCTGGTGACGAACAACCCAGTTTGGATCATTTTGGGATGTTCCTTTGGGATCCAGGGGAATCATCTGAAATTTTCGGAAATCAGTCTCACTGATTTCCACATTTTCAGGGCAGATATCGTCAATGTCTGGCACGCTGTCCTGGTCAAAGTCATCTTTGCAAGCATCTCCACGTCCATCACCTGTAAGATAAAAGTAATTTTATCATTTTATTACCACCACTGTTCGCTTCTAAGCCTTACAGCTTGGGAGTTGAAGTCTGAATTGCAGATCTCTGACTGCCCAGGTACCGGGCAGACACGTGACAGAAGCCACAGCAGTTACTGTATAAATGCCCTTTCACTCCAGCCTGATAGTGACTTAGGAGTCAGTTAGATATGTGGTCATTTTTACATTGCTCATTACTCCTGAGAATCACTGTAACAACATTCCAATTTTTTTCTGGTACAGACATTCTGTTTTTTTATTACTTACTTTTGTCCAACATTAAATAGTGTGAAAAAAATAGCATTAAACTATTGGAAGATACTCTTAAAATGTTATTATGATACTGGCTATCTTACCATCAGAATCAGCTTGATCCGGGTTGGCAACCAATCTGCAGTTATCTTTGTCATCAGGGATACCATCATTGTCATCATCATGGTCACAGGCATCACCTTTTCCATCCTTGTCATGGTCAGCTTGATTGGCATTGGGCACATAGGGGCAGTTATCAAGATTATTTTGATGGCCATCTTCATCTATGTCCTGGTTGTTGTCACACTGATCACCTATGCGATCAGAATCGGTGTCTTCCTATCAGACAAGAAAAAAAACTCCAACATTTTAGAAAGCCACTTAAAGAAGGCTGAGATAGGAGTCTCTGAAATAGGAGTCTTAATACACAGAATTAATTGAATTTCAGCTTGCTTTATCAAGAGCTAAAATGGATATAGTGGGTGGATTAATACACACTTAAAACTGTCTGTGCTAATTGGTTTTATGCTACTTTAACCTTGTTCTGGTTTTAATTTGAAATCACAGCATCAGAAAGCAGTGTGATCATCAGCTATCTTGTGCCTTGGCGACACGCCTCTTCTGTCACTAGTCTACCATACTGGAGGCAGGGTACTTTATCTCCTACCTTCCCTGGCAGCAATGTGGTTTCAAGGGCCAAATCAGGGTTGGACTACTCTGTACCTAGTCAATAGAGACTGTAACATTAAAGCAGTCTACCAACACTTGGTGTTACATCTTCTAGACCACAGCTTAACCTTCTCTATCATAAATGCTCTTCATGCCCCGATTCATCAGTCAAGACAATTGTTCCCATGGTGGTCACAGACTGCATTAACTAACTAGTGCACTTGCTGATCACATATTTTAGCCAGTTATTTGCATAATCAGCTTCTGAACTAAGAAAAACAATCCCATCATCCCTGACATTGCCTCACATTTAGCCTAGTAGTCTTGTGAACACAGATGGATGACCCTGGCATAGACAGAAGGCATACACTGTTGGATTAGCTACTAATTCTGGCACTTGAAATCTAGTATCTCCACTTCTAGAACTTGATTAGGATAGTGTTTGGAAAGCCATTAGAGTTTTCTATTAAGATTTCGAAGTCCCAAGAGAAAGTATCTTCCTGAAAGGAGCTGCCTCAAAGGATCTTCAGGCAATTCCCTCCCTCAGTAGGGGAAGTAATAAAGCAAGTGACAGTGACTAAGACATTTTATATTATCTATTTAAATCCTTCAAGTAACACTACATGGCCACACTACACTACATTCCACTGATTTGCAACAGCTTTTCTCACCCTTCAAACATTCCAGTTATGTTCCTGAAGCTATTAAACTTCGTCTTTTAACTGACAGGATGTCACAGGCTTTACCTACTCCTGCCTTCAGTTTTTGAATGCAGAAATTTTGGATCCCCCTAGATTTTTATGAAGGTGAATTTTAAGTGTCAGACTATCCCTTTTTCTTAGGAAAAAGCAATGTGTACTGCCTTCTACTTACTGCTGGAAAAGTTACCTTCTGAAATGCAGTTGGCTTCAAGCTTAGGGACAAAGTTTAAAGAACAACTTCATGTCTAAGTGAACACAGCACTACAGGCTATGAAAAGAGTAGTTCCACTACCCACATTTTACACAATGCTCCCAAAGTATTTAATATTCTCACTGTGAGGATCACCAAAACTGGCAAACCTAAAAAATGTTTAGGTGACAAGTACATGCAGTAGTCTCACAGATCTTCACTACAGCTACTTTTCAGAAAATACCTAGCAGCTGTTCAGACTCTGAGGGCATGTTATTTGATAGAGGCACCATCTGGGAACGCAGTAAGAATGATTTGTGACAAGTCAAATTTCAGGTGTAACCTGTTCAAACATTTTCTACTATGCACAACACGCTGTATTTTTTAGCACATCAGTCCTCTATTTATATAATTTAATTCCCTTACCTGGTCAGGGTTGTGTTCCAGTGGACAGTTATCACACTGATCTCCAACACCATCCAAGTCTGTATCCCTCTGGTCTACATTGTAGACATACTGACAGTTGTCCCTTTCATTAAGCACCCCTGTAGAAGTTAATAAATCAAAGTCAGACATCTAAATGCTGCAAAGGACTGTATAAAGCCACCACACCATTTTGATACCTTTTTTAAAGCATTTTGAGCAGCATTTAAAAGTTTTGAAACGTGACTCATCACTAGCTCTGCCACACCCTTCTGTTCCTACTGCCTTGTGAGAGTGGAGCTAGAATTGAACTGTGCTAAAATGTATGCACTCTAAAGTGAATTTCCATTAGCCTTAACTGTTCTTTCAGTAGTATTCACATCCCAAAACCACCATAAGGGAACTTTTGTGTGTTCAGGGATGAAATTTTGGTAGGAAATCAGGATTACGTTGGGTTCACTTGATTAATGGCTAATTAGAAAACCATCTAAAGGAGTGATTAGAGGCCACCTACCATCTCCATCGATATCTATTGCACATGCATCTCCCTCTCCATTGTTGTCAGTGTCAGTTTGATCAGGGTTGTGATTGTAGGGACAGTTGTCACAGCGGTCACCAACATCATCCCTGTCATAGTCATACTGCTGCGGGTTGTAGATGAACGGACAGTTGTCCTGCAAAAGTGAGAAGAGTCAAGTTTTAAAAAGAGTCAAATTAAAGCTTTAACGAGATTCTGCTTATGCTTGTTCTGCTATATGAAATGAAAGGTGGGGAAACAGTTAAAACTCAGATGTTACTATCTCAAAACACCCTGTTGCTGGCATGAGTGTATGAATGGCTGAATGAAAAATGGAAATTCACTTCCAAAACTCAAACAGCTGCAGAAAGTTTGTCTGCATAGTTATGCATATCTAAGGTTTCTAGGATAGCCGTCAGTGACAGCAATTTCCTATGGTCCTCTGAAGATTAAGGTTAGAAGCTAGACCCCAGCTTTGGGAAGGGGAATAGGAAAGCCACATTCTCACTGGCTGTTCTTTTCTGTTTCCTTACCCGGTCATCAGGAATGCCATCATCATCATCATCACTGTCACAGGCATCACCAATCCCATCCTTATCATAGTCTTCCTGCCCTGAGTTAGGCAGATTAGGGCAGTTATCCTACAAAGAAAGAAGTACACAGAGATGTTCACTCCTGGTATTATTACAATATGGATTTGAGCAGGTAAAATCTAATCATTAGGCAAAATTGTAACACCTCAATCAGGTAGGAGTAACCTTACTCTAATTCTCTCCATTTAAGCTAGTCAGTAGCAGTGATAAGTCTTAGAAAGCCACAGTTAAGTAATTTTTAAAAGAAAGATTGGGTTGCTTTTGAGAATCTTACCCTGCTTTTCTTCCCTTGAAGATTGCTACCAGATCAAAGCTGATACAGGCATGGCCTAAACTAGAATCTTCCTAGAACATTTACAACAATCAGGCTTCATTTTTTCCCATATCACAAGAATATAAAAAGCAATACAGCAACAGCAAGAGGTCTCCTAGCAATGCCTTGACAATGGTATCCCTACACCTTCTCTATCCCTAGAAGGTTATTGGCAGAGAGAATAGTTTAATAGCTTAGGCTGTTATAATGGCAGATGGTAAAAGAGGATAAACTTACTTTTTTACAGTGGTAAGTAGCATTGGCAACACAAACCAGGTTCTCATTTGGCCATCCATCCAAGTCAGTATCTTCTCCACAGATTATGCCATTGCCAGCATAGCCTGGTTTACATTCACAGCGATACATGGGGTCACTAAAGTGGCCAAGGTAATTGCATTTGGCATTCTTGTTGCAGTCATGTGTTCCATCTGTGCATGGATTACGTGGCTTGCAGACCTAGAAGATGACATAGAAATTAAATCCACTGAAAACATTGTTTTATCCTTCACTTTTTCCCCAGAGATTCAAATATACCCTAATCAATCAGGAAAAAAAAAGCTTCATACATGGCTTTCTTCCGGTCCTCAACTCCAGTACCAGTCTTAGCACTAATTATTTTTCTTGTTCAAACCTTATGCATTATCAAATGGAACCAAGCACTAAGATAACTGAGGCACATACTGTTGTATCATGAGTGAACACTGATTTACTCCTGAATTACTCCTAAAATTATGTGTAACCTCTGAACCCTCCATGGCTGAGGAGGACAATGATATTTAAAACTCATTTTGATCTTCAAAAGAAACTGGTTAATGCTTCTTCTGTTCTGAATTACAGAAGATGGGGTTTGATTAAATGCTTCAAGTCTTTTTTTCCCAAAACACATAGGTGTTTTCTGTTCTTTAGAAACTTTGTGACATTTTGCAAGCCAGAACAATTCACAAATTGACAATACCTGTTTGTTACTCATGGCATCCTCAACACTGCGGCCAAATGGCTGTGTTCCAGTGAAACGTGGTGGACAAGGCAGACAGTTGTACCCAGGTTCAGTATTCTCACACCTGTGCACTCCATTGAAGACAAAGCAGGCATCAGGGACCTCTTTGCACTGAAATATGAGTTTGAGATAAAGGAGAACAGTTAGCATTATAAAATAGCAATTTTATTTTCCCTTTTCATTTTCTTTCATTCCCTTTCAAGGAGCAAACTACAGTTTTCTTACCTCATCAATATCTTGGCAGTGAATACCATCACCGTGGTAGCCAGCAGGACAGGCACCACACTTCCAGGAACCATCAGGGGCACTGGTGCAGGTAGCTCCGGCAAAGCAGGGATTAGACAAACAGCCATCTGTGAAACAAGCAAGGAAATGTTATGATAAAGGATGCTTTTCCATGGTGCTACAGTGCTGTATTTGGCTGATATCCTGGTTTAAAATTCTAGCACTTGAGGTTTGCAGACTTTACATTGGTATTTTCAAGATTATCAACAGCCTTCAGATGTTTCTGGGCAAAGGGGCACTCACCAATGGGACAGTCCTGTTTGTTGCAGACCTGAGTCCCTCTAGCTTCACCGACACAAGTCTTCCCACCATACTGAGGCTCGGGGTTATTGCAGAGACGGCTTCGTTTCTGAAGTCCTCCTCCACATGTCACTGTGCACGCATCCCATGGAGACCATGGTCCCCAGTTACCATTGACTAAAGAGAGAAGTTAGAAAATGTGTATAGCTTTAAATTCAGTGCTACAACTAGTTTCTACCTAACTAAGCACTTTACTTTTGTAGTGAGAGCAGTTCAGACATTGTTCTGACATAAATGACAGAATTAATGGACTCCATGGAAAAGGCATAAAAATAGTTTCATCTGAAACTAACCTGTGAGGCTTTATGTAGCCCACCTCTAAATTTAAAGAGAGAAGAATACTAGAACAAGCTTATTTAGTAACTACTCAGGACGTTCACTACTTAAGCTACCAATTACTTGTTACCACCAGGACACACTTACTTGGACAAGGATCTTTCTGGCAGGCTTTGTTTTCTCTTGCTTCACCCTCACAAGGTTTGCCATTCAGCTGTGGTACTGGAGAGTTGCAAAGACGAATTCTAGTGATGATGCCCGTGCCACAAGTGACAGAACATGATGACCATGGTGACCAATGACTCCAGCCACCATCCTGTTTAACTACAAGAGAGATTTCTGTTATTCATAGTTTCTGAAGACTTCAGGTGTATAGCACCTAGAACATAGCCAGTACCAGGACTGTACCAAAGACTCCATGTGTAATGGATAGCCTCCTGACTGTCACAGATCAAGTTTTGCAACTAGGGAAATTTCATACCTAAACTGGCATCACATTTTGTCCTGGGAACAGTGCCCAAACATGCCTGTTTACTGCATTAACTATCTGCTCCCCTCTACCTTGTTGATACAAGTCCTTAAAGCTAGAAACCAAGGATCCATGCCAGTGACAGAGCTCCATGGTTATCTTTGCTTTTAACATTCAGCCAATAAAAGCAGCCTCTATTTTACTACCGCATGAGTGGATCAAGTACTTACATCTCTTATCGCACTCCTGAAGGTGGCAAGTCCGAGTCTGTACCGAGGAGCCCTCACAGCGGTTATTGAGACTGTCACAGGAACGGCCTCTCTGCTGAATCCCATTACCACAGGTCACAGAGCATGAGGTCCATTCAGACCAAGGAGACCATCCATCATCTGCGTAGTCGCTAGCTGCAGAGGGATACAGCTCTGAGTAAGACTCCAGGGACATGTTTTTCCATATCTTTTCTCCTACCCCTCCCTCTGCAGAAAAGGATACAACTGCCCTCAGAAGCAGTTCCCTCTGCATCTTCCCTCTTTGTATGAGATGAAGGCCATGAACTCAAACATTTCAGTATGTTCCATATTGTAGAAAATATTTAAACATGTATCACCTAAGCAATTAGCCTCAAAGACACATCAGATTAACCCACTTCAGAAGTACAAGGTTACCCTTGAATATCCAGTTCTGGTATACTGGGGGGCAGCATGTGTCTAGTTAGATGTGGCCAACTGCTACAGAGCTGTGAGAGTATTAAGTACTTACGCCAGCACCGAGGGCAGCACTCCCCATCAGGCACAGTGGCATTGGAACAAGGCATGAGAGGACAGGACACCTTCCGGCATATAGTGGCGGAGTTCTGTAAAGAGTTGTGAGAATTACAGTTACCAAGTGGAATATAAACCATGTCTGGAGTCTGGGTAAATAATGGAGACCTTTTCTGCAGAACTTTAAGACTCAGTAGCATATCTAAAGCAGAGACCCTGGTATTTAGACCGAATACAACCCAAGGGGTAGTCCCAGGTATTTTGAGTCAAACTTCATCTCATTTCCATTCTTACCCATTATTTTTTAGTCAAAAGCAGAAATATCTTGCTTCTGCAGAAGTTTATCAGTAGCAGCAAACAAATGCTGGCTCAAGTAAATAACTATTATATGATACACAAAGTACAAGGTTAGATTTCAAAGAAATGAAACAAGAATGAGAAGACAACTTTCTTTTTAGTTAATATGGATTTAAACTGATTATATGGTAAAGATAAAATGAGTTTAGTGGACTCTGCTCATGCACCATGCAATCTATAACTTATACTTAGAGGTTTTTGATCTGTAAGCCAAACAGGCAGGGTAAGAACACCCACCTCCAATCTCAGTAAGAGCTAAAGTGCAGTCTGTAGCTTTGCTTCTTGAAGATAGCAGCTTGGTCAGAAGAATACTCTCATGATTACTATTTTTATCTCCCCAACCAAATTATTAGATTAAGGCAATTACAGCTAACATTGAGTAAGCAGGTTGGTAGGAATGAGGCAAATGCAAAAGTCACAGTATCATTTGCTGACTACAAGACAAAAGGTGTAGAGAGCTAAAGAAGCAGAATTTGAGTTGCCTTTTATTGCACATGCACAAATACTTGACTTTTAGTTTCTAAAGAGTGGCATGCTAGTTAACCCACTCTTTGGTAAACTGGCATTCCAAAATGCTTTTGTTAAGGTGTACTTAAATGGAACAAACAAATAGCTTAAAGAAACCCTGAAACTGTACGTTTTGTGTATATTTGCAACATTCAGCAAAAGTGAAAACAAGCTTAAGTATCTTGTCAGGTGATTCTGGGATTTAAACAGCTAAACTGAAATCCAAAAGGGATTGCTGTTCCATATAATCTTTAAAAGCTAACAGGACACACCTAGAAGCATTTTTTTACATAAAGAAAAACACCACAAGTTTAAGTGCCTTTACTGAGTACTAGAATGTCTTTTCCTACTAAGTCAGCAGGAGGTTCAGTGAGGACAGAATGTATATCTAGCAACACTGATAGTATAATACATTTGTTCTGTTGATGCTGACTTAGTTTACTGATGGACTTATGTAAAGAATACAGGCATTCCCCAAATTAAGGAACTAAAAGTGTTAACAGCTATATCAGAGTGATGTTTCATATAATTTCCTAGAATACTGCTGTTGACACAAGGTATGAAAGCTGCCTTCATAGCAGAGATCTAGTAGAATGAAATAAACTGAGTAATTCTATGGCTTCCCTAGTATGCCCAGTTCTGTGTATGATTCTTTCTAACAATGCTGTTTAGAAATATCTGTTCATTCCAACTGATGAGTTTATATTCAGGTGATTTGTGAATGTGAGGAATCTTACCTGGCAAGTGCATTCAGTGCAGCTGTCAATAGTCCACTCTTCTTTATTTTTGTGCAAGACTCCATTATGCATGCACACTCCAGGGGTGATCTGGACTACTTTGGCAATGATTTCATTTTCTTCAGTCTTGGGGGTAAGAAGCAAAAAGAAGATATTTAGAATCTAATCCAGAAATACCCTTTTTCACAAAAGTCAAAGTAAATTTTTTTTTACACAGGCTCTCAAAAGCCAGGTTATGATTAATTCAGTAAGTGCTAGTTAATGAAAGGTACCATGAAGTACCATCACTCACCACTTTGCGAACTCTGTCTTGAAGTGTTGTAACCATGGACCGTAGCCCTTGCATTTCCACAAACATATTTGTCAGCTCATCACAGGAAAATCCACAGACTGCTTGGATGTCCTTTGTTTTATGGCCGATGTAATTAGTGCGGATAGCTGGGCTGGAACCGTTGATGGGGTTGTCCAAAGTAATGATTGCACTAGTGGCTAAGAGAAAAAACCAGACGTGAAGTAAATGCATTTTATACCACATGCATTTATCATTCCAGGCTAACACCTGCTAAACAGCTGCCATGAGACTCATCAGGGTGCCTGCAGAAATATAATCTTATTTCTTATGCAACGCGGATTTGCATGTCAGCATACTTCTGAGTTCTGTTTTAACTTGTCGTTCTAACGTAATGAGAAATCTTATTTTTAATAGGTCATTGGATTCAGAAGATTGTAAACTTACAGCTGGAGCAGCCTTTGTTCCGCAGGATAGTTTCCAGAGTTGTTCCAAACACAAACCGCACATTCTGCAGCAGACCCTGTGGGCAGAGGAAGAATTACAGCTACTTGCAGCAACTGCAAGGCTAAGAAGTACCACTTGCATGGAGAGACTGAAGGTCATGTCAGATCTTACAGAGCAATTTCATGACAGACAGATGGAGAAGTGAAACACATTGCTCTATGCTCCTTAATGAAACCCAGCCCTGCTTCCTAACAGTCTTATCCTTGAGCATAAGGACTTGGCAACTCTCCAGGCAGGAAGGAAAAAAACCCATGGATTTCTGAATCTCATATAAGAAGCTGAGCAATGAAGCTGCAACTACCTGTCTGGAACCTTCAGTGCCTTCTTATTGCTGCCAAAAGTTCCATCTCTGCAAATCTATGCTTTACCCTTCAAATTCCATTAGCAAAGTTCAGTAGATTTAGAGGTCTTTGTCGCTATTTAGGTTCATTGAGTAGCTAATGCACCTTCAAAGCAGATAACTGAAAATTCTAGGTAAAAACATAATTCAAAGTCTTACCTGGAAGTTGTCATTGACTCCCCCTTTAGCAATACGGAGCCTGGCACTGCTGGCCAGGTCCCTAGTGAAGATGTTCTGGATGGGGATGTCCAGTTCAGCGTTCTCCATTTTCTCACACCCCACATAGAGCTGAGCTCGGTCCTCCTGCACAAACAGGGTGATATTCTTCCAATGTCCTGTAGCTAGCAAGACATCCTCTACTGACACTAACTGCTGCTTGCCATCAACAGAAAGGCTCAGGTCCAGGGAGCCTGCCTTGCCATTTGATACTAGACTGAAGACATGACCAGAGCCATCCTTCTGTTCCACGGAGAGCAGCGTGCCTCTGCTTTTCTTGATTTGCCGGAGAGTGGCCAAGAGAATGAAGCCCTTCTCAGCATGGATGGCATCTAATAAGTCTTGGAACTTGGAGTCAGGGACAGCAGGAATGCGACTGGCATCTTCAATGCGGTAAGCAGGGCTGGAGGATTCTGGTCCCTTCACCAGGTACACCCCGGGGGCCCGGCGCCCGGCTCCCTTCCGCATGAAGCCAATGAGTTCAAAGAGATCGAAGACACTGTTATCATCATTCCTGGACTCTGCAGAGAGAGATCGGGACAAGCATCATGAGAAAAGGACAAGAGGCTGAGTAGGTGCAAATCTCCCAGGACTGCTTAACATCTTGGCTCCTGATGCACATCGTGCAAGGCACAGTGCCTCACATCAGAGCACAGACAGTGGCTCTGATGGTGCAGCAGTCCCACCAGGAGCTGCTGTGCAGCAGTACATGTGCATTCTTGTACAGGAGCCAGTCGGCACAGGAGTGCCAGGTACCCGCTGACTGACACACAAAGGTAGCAGCCATTCTGGCACCCCATTACACTCCAGCAGCACAGAAGTAGACAGCAAAACCCAGACTGCAATATTCCTATACTAGGACATGGCAAAGTGAGTTTGCATAATCCAGCTGAGTGACAGCAGCACAGTAGCAGCTTCTCTATGGCACCAAGACGGCAGCCAACTACCCCATTCCTTCTTCAGCCAGTTCCTACATCATGTTCCTCCTTTCCTCTGCTCAGCGCAGAGGTAGACAAGCTACATGCTCAAGTTCTGGAAACTCTGTGTTCCTATTTCTGAAGGTTGCACAAATTCCACACCAGAGAGAAGTTTCCTGTTCCCAACTAGCTGATGCTCAGGTTAAAACGTTTTTGTTCATTGAGATCTTTGAGCAAGCACTTTACCACCGAGCACAACTTATCTGCCTACACAGGCACCAAAGTTTTTTATTTTTGTTCCCCCCTTCCCTGACTGCCCCGGGTACCAGCATAGAGTTGCCCTTACCTGCAGTGCGCTTGGTTTCTGAGCTGCCGAGCACGAGGAGAAGGAGGCAGAGAGCAGTCGCTGGCCTCATGGCAAAGGTCTGTCTCTGAACCAGCCTGGGGACACACACGAGGAAGGTCACCGCGCTGCCGTCTCACCCACGACCGGCGCCAGCGAGGCTCCCGCAGGCAGGGAGGCTGCGCAGCGGGGACGGTGCAGGTGTCCCCGGCCGCCCTCGGACGGGACAGCGAGCGCGGCCGGAGCCGCTTCAGCACTTACCTGCGGGAAGAGCGATCCGGGCGGTCAGCGCCGGCCTCTGGGTACCGGCGACCAATATCCGCGGGCGGCCCCGACTGTCCCGGCGCGGGAGGGCGAGCAGCGGCGGGCAGCTGTGGCGGCGCTGCCGGGACTCTGCGGGCGCCGGCCGCCGCGCGCGGCTATAAAGGGATGGCTCGCATTCCTGGGCGCACGGCGGGCCAATCGGCGGCGGCGGGGCAGGAAGCGGGAGGCGGGAGCCGGGTGGCTCCGGGGCCAGGGACAACTTTCCGCAGGGGCCGGGGGGCGGGGGCGGGAGCGCCCCGCGGGCCGGGGGAGCGGGCGGACGCGGAGCCGCTCCCGCCCGGCCGCGCCGCGAGGGGGCGCTGGACCCTCGGGGCCTCCCGCGTGCCGCCCGGCTCCCTTCGCCTTCCCCGCCGGCAGCGGGAGCCGCGGCGGGGCCGCGGGGGCCCTGGCTCCCCCAGCCGGCCGTGAACCCCGCCCGGCGGCCGCTCCCGCCTGTCCCGCCGCCCGCTCGGCCTCCCGGCACTGCCGTCCGGGCCCGGGGCCGGCCGCGCGCACCGGCGCAGGGGGAGCGCTGGGGGCGCGTCCCGGGGCCGGCACCTGGCGGGGCCCGGGAGGAGAGGTGCGCCCAGACGCCGCTGCCCCCGGCCTGCCCGAGGCGCTGGTGAAAGCATCCTTCGCTTAATTAACCCAATTCACTTAATGAGATCTTCTCGGCCTGCCCGCTGGTTCCAATACACAGCACACAGGACACTGGGTTCACAAAAGGGGAATAACGTGAATTCCCGTTAGCCCTTTCTGCCCAGCCTTGCAAGTGCCGGGCCCTGTGAGGGAAGAGAGAGGCTGGAGGAGCGGGGAGCTGCTGAATCCTTTCCACTGCACCTCTTCTTGTCACTGGAGAAAGGTGTGTGGGGATGACCCTCAAACAACTTGGCCTTAGGAATGAAATGATTATCGCTGTACTGCAGCTGAGATTCTCCCATAGCAGCTTTGTTTAATGAAAAAAATGACAAACACCACTTCAGCTAAGAATTTCCCATGTAATATGAATTCCAGGTAACAGGAAATCTAAAAGGTAGGTTCCTTACATCATGTCGTATTCTGAATAACTTAAAGTGACTTGAGCGTGTGAAACGGCTTTGAAGTAATCAAATTCCAAAAATGGTTAATTCCTCTGCATTCCCTGGCCTTTGTATGCTTGGCATGTGCTCCTGTGGAAAGTGGAGTGTCAGTGAGCGAGAAGGACCTAGTCAGGCAATTGCGTGTGTGGTGAGGGAAATTTGGAGTGAGCTGTGACTGAGTTGGACTCTGAACTGTGTAAAAGGCATCAGACAACTGTGCTGGCTAATGTATGAGGAGGAATTACTGCACTATGGATAATCCTAGGAAATGCTCTGGGAAATTCTTGACCCAAAGAATGAGATAGCTGCAGAATTGTGTATATTAGGGCAAAGCCAAAATTATTGTCTGTCCTTTTAACTTAGAAGATAGAGTATACCATCTGAAGTAGGCCTCTTTACTGTACAGTGATTCATAGAAGAAAAACCTCAAGCGTCTCAAGATAAAGAACTGAGAGAGAAGAGAAACAATGGTGATGATGAGAGCCCTGTCAGTAAAAAAACCCTAAAAGATCAGCAAGAGAGAGAGCATGCAAGATACAGGGACTGCTCTAACCTGGACAGGTTTAAGATTCTATGCTAGTTGAGATAATTTTTCTCCCTTCTTGCAGTCAGTATTCTCAGCAGAAAGCTGAAGAGCATAGTGAATCCAATATCATATATCACAGAGTATTTTGCTTCTGTAAGTGTAATGGTACGAGAAAGAACAGCTTATCTGTTCACTGTTTACTGGATAAAGAATTGATTGGACATCACATCCAGCAGGTGGTGGTTAAGGGCTCCAAGTCCTGATGGACGTGAGTCCCTCAAGGGCCCCTACTGGGACCACTTCTATTTAATGTCTTTCTCAATTACGTAGGTGAAGGGATCATCAAGTTTGCAGATGACACCAAGCTGAGTGGTGGAGTTGACACACCTAAGGATGGAATACCATCCAGATGGGCCAGGACAAGCTCAGAAACCAGTCCATGGAAATCTCATGAGATTTCAGAAGGCCAAGTGCAGGGTGCTGTACCCGGTCAGGCAACCCTCAGCACCAACACAGGCTGGGGATGACTGCATTGAGAGCAGCCCTGCCCAGAAGGACGTGGGGGTGCTGCTGGGTGCGAGGCTGGACATGACCCAGCCATGGGCACTCCCAGCCCAGAGAGCCAAACGTGTCCTGGGCTGCATCCAAAGCAGCATGGGCAGCAGGGCCAGGGAGGGGGTTCTGTCCTTCTGCTCTGCTCTGCTGAGACCCCACCTGCAGTGCTGCATCCAGCCCTGGGGTCCCAGCACAGGAGGGACAAGGACCTGCTGGAGTGAGCCCAGAGGAGGGCCATGAAGTTGATAAGAGGGATGGAGCACCTCTCCTACAAGGAAAGGTTTAAAGAATTGCATTTGTTTGGCCTGTAGAAGGCTGTGGATTGACTTTATTGTGGCCTTTCACTACCTGAAGGGAGCCTACAAGAGAGCTGGAGAGGAACTTTTTACAAGGGCATGTAGAGGTAGGAAAAAGGGTAATGCCTTCACACTGAAAGAGAGTAGATTTAGATTAGATACTAGAATGAAATTCTTTATTCCATCTCTGGAAGGCCTGGCCTGGATGGGACTCTGAGCAACTCGGCCTAGTGAAAGGTGTATCTGCCCTTGACAGAGGGAAAGTAAAGCAATACCAGAGCGTTTTGCCCACCACAATTTCTCCTTCTGATGGGAATCCAAGCCCCTGGAAATTGATGTGAGATGGTATTGAATAACATTAGGGCCTGGCCACGCCCCCTCCCTGACTGGTGTAAAAAATTAACCCTGTCCTGGCTGAAACTAGGACAGTGGCTAAAGTCAGATGAGAAGGATCTCACCATTTGTGACTTTCTGTGGCTTGTCCTCTGTTGGTGTTTATTGTCCTGACAGTAAGGAAGCTAATGGTTGCCTCCCAAGGGGAGGTAGATAACTCTTGGAGGAGTGCAGATTTCAGTGCAGGGCATAACCCTTCCCCTCTAGGGTGGAATCCAGGACATTGCTGTTTGTCAAATCTGTATCATGTCTGTGAAAGAGTCATTCTATATAATTTGGAATAAAAAAATATGTTGGTGCATATGTTCTTGACAAGAATACCTTGCTTATCTGTGTTCTTTTTTTGCAGGCATATTCTGTGTGCTAATCACAGTTGTAATCTGTCTGCATGCACAAGTCAGATTGGATACTTTTTGGTTTTGAAGTTCTTCCATCAAAATTAGGCCTTTTCCCATACCAAAAAATGTGTGGGAAATTTTGCAATGTCTGATTAACAGATAGCTAAGTCATTGAGTTGAGCCCTTACCCCTTAAAAAACCAGAAATGTTTTAATTCTAAATTGTAGTGGGTGTGCAGCACATTTGTTTACTAAGAGTCATATTTTAGGGTTTGCAAAATGTACTACAATTTAAAGAGAAGAATATACTTTAAAGGGATTAACTGAGTGATAAAATTTTCTTGCAGGGTTGCATATAGTTTTGTACCAATGTAATGCCAGTAGCATTTTTTCACCAGAAAAAGTGAAGCAATTCAGCATTTTTTCAACCTTTTTTTTTCCCTAGAAGGAGAGAGCATTTTTAGAGAAATACTGAGAATTTGCGTCATGAATCAAAAAACACCCCCAAACTCCATTCTTGAAACTAAAAACATTTACTGTACTTCAGAGTTCAAGTTGGTTTCTTTTGTCTGTGAAGGCATAAAGAGGAAAACCCTAGTATTCTCTATCAAAAGGCTTTTTCATCTACTTCCTTTGTAAGTAGCAGATCAAAAGTAACTGTAGATATAGGCATCTAGTCTCTGCCTCAGTGAAGTATTTCTAGTCAGTGAATCATTAGAGCGTGTGTTCAAATTCAAGCACATGGTACAGTTTCCTTGGTTTTCATTAGAATTCTTGTGGACATACTTGTGGACATGCATTTTCAGATGTTTTATTCAGCAGAGGTGACCATAAGCACTGTTTGTACGTTTATATACTGGGACCTTTGATCCTATGAAGTGAAAGAAAGCTGTTCATTTACATCCGTTAGCAATCTGTGTCCCAGTGTGTTTTTGTGAGTTGTAAACAAGCAGCTGCAGAGCTTGTATTCCTCACAACATAATCACAGATGTAGTGAAAAAGAGATTTAACTTTTGTTCACCTATCAAAGCATCTCTCGCCTCCATTAACTTCATATTACACAATCAGGCAGGATTGATTATGAACAAGACGGAACATACACATTTTGCCACAGCATGAAACCACACTTGAGCAAAATACCATATCATATGCAAATCTTTACCCTGTTCTTTTCTTCTTTTAATTAGGCAGAAGCAATCAATTATTCACAGATCCGATAGACCACTCTTACAAATGCTACTAATTACTTAATATTGCATAATATCTTCCAATCATCAGGAAAAAAGGCATTGAAAGGTCTGTGCAATACATAGCTGGGTGTTGCTGGCAGTCATGTGGTAGAAAAAAACGAATAACTTGTATATTAAAAAAGGACTGTTCTGTCATTACACAACTTGAAAGATATGTGTTTAAAATAACTAAGAGAATTGATGAATAAACAGTAATGTGCTCATGAGAGGGAAGATTAACTTTGTGCTAGGAAGTGATGTGCCTGGAGTTTCTTAAAGGGCAGTTGCTTAAAATGGAGCGTCTAGAAGGGACAGAAATATAAAATAAGAAGCCTGGTTTGTAATTTCCAATGTCCTCTCTGTGTTATGTGTAGCTCTCTGCTTTTTTCTACTTATCTATCTATATTACAGTGTGTCTTATGAACTTGGTCCAGAGTTAACAAGATTAGACGGAGGATGAGCTTCACAACTGAGCTGTAAAATAAAGAATACTGGCATTTAGTCATTCCCTTATTCTGCACAGGTTTCTGTGCAGTTTGATGCAGCAGCAGTTGTACAACATGCATATACAGAGTAAGAATAACTGCATTAGGAAAAACACAGACTGGAAGAGATTCCATTTCATGTTGAAGAAGAGACTGAATAACAAAATTGCCTGGTATAGTTATTTTCAGGCTTTTATTACAAACAATGCCTTGGGGGCAGGGAAGTAAGATGTCTTGCCAAGAGATTATTTTGAGCAAATAAAATGATCTATGAAATTTATGACTAAGAATCCTTGACACACCCCAGCTGAAACTCCCAGGCAGTCTGCTACTTAGTGGAACTGAAAGCCCCATGATGTATATACATGAGGTGAAAAGTGCATAGAAAATATGGGTGCATATTATGTCTAGCCTTTTCTTTATCCCAGAGGTCATAATAGTTGTGTTGAATACTGCAAAGCCTTTCCTGCTCCTGTAGATTTTAGATACATCATTAGCCCTGTTGACCTGCTTACACACAAAGTCTTTAAAACAAAGTCAAAAATTCTTCAGAATCAGGTTCTGACATGGTTTTTTTATAAGTTATCCTGATTTTGCCTGGGATAGAGTTAATTTTCTTCCTATTAGCTGGTACAGTACTGTGTTTTGGAATTAGGATGAGAATAATGTTGATAACACACTGCTGTTTTAGTTGTTGCTAGGCAGTGTTTATATTGAACCAAGGACTTTTCAGCTTCTCACCCCACTCTAACCAGCAAGTAGTCTGGGGGGCACAAGAAGCTGGAAAGGGAGGACAGCTGACACTGATGGGCCAGAGGAATGTTCCATACTATTTGGAGTCATGCTGTACAATAAAGTTGGGGAATTAGCATGGGAATGGTGGCTCACTGCTCAGGAACTGGCTGGGCATTGGTCATTGAGTGTTGAGCAAATACATTGGGCATCACTTGTTTATTTTAATTCTTATAACAGTAATAACAAATAGAAGTATCGTTGTTATTATTTTTACTTTCTTTTTCTGTCCTTTTAATCTTTATCTTAACTCACAGATTTTATTTGTTTTTCTTCTGATTCTCTACCCCATCCCACTGGTGGGGGGAGTGAGTGGCTGTGTGGTGTTAAGGTGCCTGCTGGGTTAATCTATGACAGAAGTGCAGCCTGCTGTTACTCATGCTTTCTAAATTCAAATCACATATAGCATTGTATCTGTATCAATTACAGTTGTCTCCCAGATTGTGTCACTTTAATTACTTTAATTGTTGGGAATGGGAGGAAATTTTGAGAAAGATGTCTTAGCAGTTTGCTTGATACCGTAGCGTTGCCAAGTTGCACTGCATGTGGAGTAGAGTAAGCAGTTCTGGAGAGAGTCATGCGGGAGCTAAAAAAGTCTGATATGTTAGCACGTACCTCCCTCTTTCCCCTGAAGAAATAAAACCAGTATTTTCCACTATCCAGACACCTCTCCATTCTCTGAAATAAAACCTTTTATAATATCTGAAATAGGACAGTCTGAAACTCCAGTAACATTAGAGACATCAAATAATTTGATCCTTAGTGAGGAATAATTCTTATGGCCCTTTTAAGGCTCCAGACTTGGCCTGCAAAATAGAATGAAAACACAAGTAGTGCTCTGCAACAGTTCAGCCTAGGGATACTTTCACTCAGTATTAGGAAATTCTCTAGGAAATTATTAGGGACACATGGGCCTTGAACTTACAGCCTAGCATATTTTTTTAGTAGCCTCACTTTGTTAGCAAGAACTTCAATCTAATAAACATGATAGTGAAAATAGTTCCTAGGAACTGAGAATGTATACATCAAAATTACTTTGTCTATGATTTAAATGGGGGTAGATTTTTTTTAGCCAGATTTTGTAAGCAGGTGAGACATCTGTGATCATGCTCTGTCTGTTTGGATATGTCTGTGTAACAAATTGCTCTTTTCCTACCCTCCTGATAACTTTTAAACTGTTTTCAAGCACAGTCAAACACAAATTCAGCAGAGGAGCAGCATTTTCAAGGAAGTTCTAACAGATCCTATGAAAATTGGCATCTGAGTAAAGAAAGACAACCCAAATTGGAATGCTACTCAGAGAGATTTTGACAAACTTGGGAGGTTAGCCTATGTAACCCTCATGAAGTTCAGTGAGGCTAAGTGCAAGGTCCTGCACCAGTTTTAGGGCAATCCCAAGCATGAATGCAGGTTGGACAGAGAACAGATTGAAAGCAGCCTTGAGGAGAATCACTTGGGGGTGTTGAGGTTGAGAAACTCAGCATGAGCCAGCAATGTGCACTTGCAACCCAGAGAGCCATTTGTGTCCTGGACTGCATCAAAAGAGACATGGTCAGCAGGTTGAGGGAGGGTTTCTTCATCTCTGCTCTGCCCTTGTGAGACCCCACCAAAGTACTGCATTGACCTCTGGGACATCCGGTGTAAGTAGTTTGTGGACCTGCTGGAGCAAGTCCAGAGGAGGGCCATGGAGATAATCTGAGGTCTGGAGCACCTCTCCTACGTAAACAGGCTGAGAGTGGGGATGTTCATCCTGCAGAAGAGAAGGCTCCAAGGAGACCCTATAACAGTTTCCAATACTTTAAGAGAGCTTGAAGAGGCTCATGTAAAGCAAACCATTTCCAATTGCCCAACCTGTTTTTGTAAACCTTTTGTTCAGTTTAATTCCAGAGCTTCCCCATGCAGCTTGCTTATACCTCTCTTCTTGTTGAGTTGCTTTCTCAATACACTTTTCTGTATTGGAAATGACTCTGATTTCTTCTTGTCCTTCCTTCAGTAGACATAGAGATTGGTTGCCATCCCCTTACAAGCAATCTTGTATGTATGAAAGTCTCCCATCATGTCTTTCCTTAGTCTTCTAGACTAAACAAAGCCAATTTCTTCAATCTCTCTTCATAGTTCATATTTTCTGAACTTCTTCATCTCTACTTTGGACTTTTTCCAGCTTTTCTTCAGCTTTTTTGAAAAGCATGATTATACCAACTCTTATGCAGTACAATTCTCCATCTAGAGCCTTAATAAGACTTAGGGAAAAATTTAGTCTCTTATGTACAGAATATTTCTGGTAGTGTATACTAGCCTGACAGTGGTCTCTTCTTTCTTTCCTGTAACTCTAGTTTTCTAAAGTGTCATATCATTACTTTTTATGCTGCCTGTGGTTTAATACAGACCTTCAGTCCTGTTTTTTGTTGTCTTGCCAGTTATTTTTGCATTGTATTTAATTTCTTGTTCATATATACAGGAGTTGTTCTGAATTTCAATTTAGTTTTTTGTATACAAGACTGTTTATAAGGTAGAGCAGTTTGCATTTCAGCATGGTTTTAGCCAACTTTGCTAAGGTAAGTGAAGAACAAGAATCTGATATAACTGCGCAGAGCAAGCCAGCAAGTCTTGGAAGTTACTGTCAGTATTAGAGCATTTATTACAAAAGTACTCAAGAATATTCTATAAATGTTTGTAGACTTATATTACTCAATTGCAGAGGTAGAAAATAGAGGCATTAAGGAAGGTCTTGACAATAAGATTTGTAAAAACTGTCAGTGCAAAATTGATGTCCCTGCAGAACAGCCTTGGATGTATTGGCCAAATGTAAATGATTTGCTTCCTAAGAATGAGCCTGATTTCCTGCAATGGTAAAGGCAGGAAACTTGAAGGCCGTTTGGAAAATTTTGTCCAAAGGAACCTATCTGAAAACATCCAGCCAATGCATAAATAAGGCATAAGATGGAATGTAATTTGAGTTTCTGTCTAGGAGTACATACTATCTTATGTCTTGGCAACAAGTCTGAAGTAAAACATACAGCCTTGCAGCTATGCTTATTAGCTCCGGCACAGCACTAACCGGCAGCGTCTCTGTACCACAGCTGTGCATGGCTAGCTGGCTCAGTCTGTGAGTAGAGTTAATACAAGACTATCTCCATTGTTCATTTAGACAAACACTGAATCTTTGTTTTCAGGCTTTTCCTCAACAGGTAGACAAAATACTATACTGCCTCACATTGGCAGCCTAACATTTTTTGCAAGTGACAAAAGTTAAGATTTGAGGATACCAGCTGCAATTTTCTCTCAGAAATTTTAACCGCCTGTAGTTTCCCAGTGTAGAGTGGTGCCAAATGTACTTATTAGAAGTGTAATTCATCAGTGCAGAATCTCTAGATTTCTGACTGCTGCATGCAATTGTGCACATGCAGTATCTTTGCACATATTCTCATGCATGTACAGATAAAAATGATACCATTATTAATCCAAAGTGCCTGTCCTTTCTGGACACTGTGGATTCTATCTTTCTGCATTTCTCTTTCATCGCTAAATTACTGATTGAGAAACAACTCTCAAACTTTACAAAGTTTCTCTCTGAGAAACTGTGAATTTCAGTATGCCTCTTCCTACAAACATACTCCATATGCTAAAGAGGCCTAAAAACCCAAATGCTGGCTTTGTAGTTCTGAACGATTTTTTTATCATGCCAAAGACAGGATAATATTCAACATGCAGATGCAAGAAAACTGAAACTGCTAGAAGATGTTTCAGAGTATGACCAATAGTCACAAGCCAGAGAAAAAGTACAGCCTCCAATTCACTTGCAGAAACATAAGCGGATAAAGTATGTGTATATTGCATTTAATAATGTATATATCCTTAGGGAGAGATAAACAGTATTTCTGCTTTTAGGTAAAAATAGACAAAAAAACATAAAATAAGGAAGATGTTTAGTTTCTGGAGTTCATAACTCTGCATGTATGTTTTCAGTTCATCATCTGCTAGAAACTGCCCGTGTTGCTGAATAAATCATCACTCTGTGTTGCTTTGAGTTTGAGGTTTTATTTCTGAGTCAGTGATACTACACACAAAATAGCCATTCTACGAACAAGTAGGAAGACATGTTTAATCAGAGCTTTCAGGAGTTAGAAACTAAAAAGGCTGTGGAATGTGGTATGTGGATTGGCATGAAAAATAAGCAACTTCCTTTTTTTTTTGTTGGAAGGTGTTATTTGAGGTCAGGTAGCCCATGCAGGCTGAAGGGGAAAAAAGGAACAAAAGCATAAATCCAAACCCCATTGTCTATAATACGTTAAGGAATGAGATGTTTGTGGAGAAACTCTCCAGGCAGCTGAGGTCTTGCTTTTGGAAGCAAGCATCTACATGTATGAACTTAAACTGGAAACAGGACATTCTGCATGGTTTTGTGTGCCTCAACGTGCCAGACCATAAGGTTGTGAGAGAGGGTTAGCTTTTACAGATTGGAACGTGCCAGTAGTCAGAGGTTGCTATCCCAGTTATGACCATGATTTTGGGACCTAGCCCTGAATGAGGTAGCTGCTGTTGACTGCATTACAATCCACATATTTTTCACATGTGGAGATTGTCAGTCAAAACGCTCTTGTTCTTCTTTAAGGACATCCTCAATAAGGGGAATATATTGGTAGCCACATCATGTTTTGATAGAGAGGAAACACGAGTTTCCTTCATTCAAAAGAGATATTCTGTATCTTGAACTTCTTCAGATATAAACAAGATACTAGTATATTAATAGGTTAAAGAGGACTCTATAACTGAATACATAAAAACAAAATGCAGAAAGTATGTATATAAAGGTTATGGGGTTTTAGTTGGTGTATCAATTCTAACCACAAAAGTGAAATTCTGACAGGGTTTATAATACATGTATTGAGATGTTTATGGAGGGAATGCTAGCTAGTGTGTGGTAATCCAATTGCTTTTAGTTTGTTGGCTTATTTCTTACATTACATTTCTTATTACATCAGTATAAAGTAATTGATGCTTTAAGAACACTAGCTTGTAGTTGTTTCATCATGCAAGGATGTTAGCGACACCATGAATATTTTCATTTATTTCCTTTTTATAGCTGAAGCATTTTATAATTGCAAAACTCCTTTATAATTACCATTGTTATTTCTACAGTTGGAAGCTCACCCTGTTGTGGAATGTTGGTTTTGTTCTTGATTCTTTGCCTTCCCAGCTTGTATAATTCTGCATAAGCAATTATTAAAATGTAAACTTGTTTAGCAATAAAACAACCACAGAGATTTCCACATAAAGATGAGTTACTGTAGAGTCAAGTAGGAAGTGAAAAATTTCAACTTATAAGGGAAAAAGGAAAGGAAAAGAACATTTATAAGTACACTTGGTGGGAGTACAAAGGAAGAACAGTCTACCTATCTGGGCTTTACCCTTCACTTGCTTTGGTTGCCATGTAGAAGCCAAATTAATTTTTCATTCCTCAGATCACCCATTAATGAGGACCATAGCACAAATGGTAGGATATCCATGAAATATATACAGCATATCAAAGGTACAGTACTGTTATGAATTCAGAGCATTTAAAAAAATTCTATCTCTGTTGAATAATATATTGCTTAGATAGATTCAATTGATGATAGACTTCAATTTATCCGTTTCAGTCAGAAGCCAGCAGGAAATAGGAGGTAATGTTTTGTACTAGTTCACTAGAAAACTGTTTCAAAAATAATTTAAGGAAATGCACAAGGAAAATGTAGTGATTTTTTTCTGATGGATAGGTTTTGCCCTACTGTTAGAGCCTTATTGTTGCACTTTTCTGTCCATTCATGCCTACAGTCATAGACTCAATTTATTGAAACTACGAAGAAATATGTTTTCTCAGAATTTGTAACCAAACAGAATACATTCGCAAGAGGTACAAAGAGGTTTCACATCTAAAATGTTCAAATAAATCTCCAGTGATAAGAATGCATAACCAAAATACCATAAAGGCCATTTTACTAAGGGAAAAAAAATCAAAACTAAAGTTTTATGTAGTGGAGATTCTTCACAGTGGTGAGAGTTGGCACATGCAATGGTATTAGGAAAGGAAAATAAGCATGCACAGTATAAAGTTTTAGAGTGACTAGGCTTTTAATTTTGTTTGTAATTTCAAAGATTAGCTAATCTTCACACAGAGTGGGAAAGAAAAGAAAAGCCATCTTTTTTTATTAAATTATTTTGGGAAAAACAACTACTTTAAACTTTCTTCCTTTCTGTGCCTGAGTACAAATAAATGCCTGGCTGTATAGGTAGTCTGGGAATGGTACAAGTACAGCATGTGCTTATAGGGTGTGCATGCTAAAAATGCATTTTATGAACTGTCTATAGGCACAGTATTAATTTAATTAATACTGTCAGCTAGAGTGTTAAATGCAGTCTACTTACTGAAACATTTGGAATCTGCTCTGCTGAGAATGTGACCTAAAAATGTTGCCTTTAAACTTTTATATAACCTCATCTTGACCTGGCTGCATTTCAGCTGAAGTTTTCAACAGTCAGTAACTTACACTGTTTCATGTGAGCAGCAGGGAAGACTTCAGACTGAGGGACAGCAAGTTGAGAAATTAATTGTCTAAAAAAGGGAGGAGGAAAAGGATGGAATGAGGAAAACATGAGAACAGAATTGCTGTGAAACTTGGTGACGATGACAATAAGATTATTCTTATTGTTTAGTTTTACCCTGTGCCCCATAAAACTTTAATCCAGTCATGTGGGGAAAGGAAAGTAGATTACTATACAAATTATTCATGCAAAAGAACATACCCTAGAACACACTTATTCTATCAAAAGAGTTTGGGATCAGCACTCAGGATGTTCAGAATGGGAAAAAATATTTGGTTTGAAAAAGACCTCAGAAAGAAATATTAAATAATCCTCTTGAGATGGGAGGAGAATCACTGTTAGTATGAGTGTGTCATATCATCTGAAGAGTAGTGGTTACTTGTGTGTTGCAATGGCCAGAAAATGAACAGTTGCTCTGTTGCTGGAGAACAATACTGGTAATTTTTCCTCTGATGGTGGTCTTTTAAGTTTTTTTTTTTCTCCTGTCTAGTTTAGAATATAGTACTGTCTCTGATAATTTGTTTGAGGGATAAATGTATCTGCAAAGATCAAGACTCTGCAGTCATATGAAATCATTAACAGGTTTTTCTACAAAAACCGTCAACCAACCCAGATTTTCATTTTGGCACAAATTCAATCATTAATTGGGTTTTGTTGCCGTTAGTAAATTGAGCAAGATAGCATTATGCTTTTTGAGGCAGGGTTATTGTTCCAAATAAAAGTCTGTTTTGAAGTTCTATTTGGGTCAGAAGTTGGTAACCATTCAAAGGAGATGGGAACACATAAAATGAGGAAAGATTGTAAGAGTAAAAATCTCTAAAATGAAGCATCTTAGGTTGACAAGGGGTTTGTCTAAGAGAAACTTTCTTTAATTTTTTCATCTGTACCTTTTGGTAAAAGAAGACTTCAAGCATTGGTCAACCTTGAGTTTTTGAGGGCATTTTGCTGTGGCATTGGTGGTCTAATGTGATTTACAGCTGTAATCCAGTGACTTTCAAAAGCTTCGAGAAACTGAAGGTCAACATATTTTCTGGAGATGAAAATTTTGGCTCCAAAGTTCTTCTAGATAGTTTTGGCAAATATTCACTGTGATCTAGAGTGCCACACTTATCTATATGTTATTTTTATGTCCTGGAGGCCTTTGCTATGTCTTTTATAATGTCCTTGACCTTGGTTAGCCAGAAATAAACTGAAAAATACACACTGACACTCATAATTATTTTAAATATTATGATTTGTCACTCTATATGACAAGATAAATGGTCTTTTATTTTTTTCTTCAGTGAGTAGTTTTTGATAACCTTGTGATGGGATAATCAATGGACAAAATGCCATCCTTCTGTTAAGTCATCATATTGCCACTGGAAAATATCCTTGCAGTAAAAGCCCTTACTAGCTGCTGCTCACTTAGAAATTTCTAAATGTGTTAACACTAGCGAATGCTTCTTGTAAGTATCTTCTCTATGTGAATTGAGACAAGATGTCTTGATCTCTTTCCTAGACTGGATTTTAGAGCAGAAGCCCAGTGTGACAGTCTGAACCAGCTGAGCATTTATATTTTAAGTGTGTGACAATTACATGTAGCTTTTGATGTTGGACAGCAAGGAATCTTGTCTTTTATCCCTATTAAAGAAAGTGATATAATCTGATGATAGACTCAGAAGTAAAACAATCTCAACTAGGTATTTAGACAGGCAGGGAAGACTGGTGCAGGATCTAACTCTGGTTAGATCTGGTCAAAATTAGATTTAAATAATTAGGATCAAAAAATGCCATGTAAAGTAAAGATTTTCTTGGTGAGATGCCAAAGATGTCATGGCTAAGATTTCCAGAAAAAGGTGAAATTCAGTCCTGTGGCTCTTTTTTTTTTCTGTTTTCACTGTATATATAATTTATGGTGACATTTCTGGAGCCGTAAATTTTCCGTATTCCAGAATTCTTCAGGATGTGTGTGTTCTCAAACACACAATATGCACAACTGCCTACTCACCCTCCAGAAGAATCAACACAGCATGTCACGTCAGTCTGGCAGGATTACGTTCATTAGATGTTCATTTTTGCTCCTGACCTTTACCCACCCCCTCTCCTTTAATTTTCATTGTGAAGAAACAGCTTTAATAGTGGGATTATTTCTGGATTAGTTGAGCTCTTTAGCATATTGTCTATGGGCCTGTTTACCTTGCAAGAATCAATGAGCCTGATCTGAGTCCCATAACAATGTCACAGAGCACAATGGCCTGGAAGGAGCAGTAGGCACAGAAACTCAGGACTATTATGCCTGGCATGTGGAATGGCAATGGTCAAAGGCTTCTGCAAGGTTATTTGAGCTGGCAAGAGATTGAGAGCTGCTGCCAAAAAGCCCCGCAGAGACCAATTTCTGAAAAAAACCAGAATGGCCTGCCTGAGGAAACTACTGTGTCCATCTGTCCTATGCTAGATACTGGGAGTAGTCCCAATGTCTACTCCAAGTGGTTTTGAAAAGCAGAAGAACGTTGCTTTCCAAGATGCACTGTCAAATTGTTGAACCTGGATGATGGGAGATATGGTCAGCACAACTGAGATCAATATGAAACTCTTAGGCAAATCCTCTCCTGATCTGCCAGATCCTAGCTGGAGGACCTCGCTGAAAATTTATATAATGGATAGTTTTTAATGTGGAGACCTCAATATGGAGAGTCAATATTTTAAGTTTCGATAGCAACTGCAGAAATATATGTGTTTATTTGGCATATTTATCCCATTTCTTTTCTGGGCTGCTGTTTAAATTTTTAGGCCAAATAATTTCCTTTATTCGTTGTATAGATCTTTTTTTCCTTTTATTATTTTTTTTTCTTTGTTGGGAAATGTGCAAAAGGCCTGCTGCTCAGTCAGGATCTTGCATCTTTCCTCCTTTCTGTCTTTGAATGCTTACTCTTTGTTGTGATTTGTCAGCTAATTTAAAGTTAGATTCTAATGTTTAAACTCAGAACCAACTTCCCTGTCAAAATAATCACTTGCAGTCATGAGTAAGAACCTTGTATCAGCCCATTGTTTTTATCTTGGGAAGTGAAAATACCCATTTCTTGCATGGCAGATGGCAATTGTTAGTTATGCACTGAATTTTCTTTTGCTTTTTTCTGTCCAAATATCAAAAAACCCAAACTTACTTCTTTTTTTCCCAATGTGGATTTTTTCGGAGAGGCTATTTGGACTTGCCTTTGACCACAGTACTCTTGGCAGGCTTATAATAGATCTATAAACTCTCCAGTTGTGAGCAGCTGTTGGATGAAAGCATTAGTTTAAAGAATAGTTTCAGGATATTTGTAGGAAATTCTGAAAGTTGTCTAACCCAGTAGATTTTCACACAGTGTTTTTTGTATCACTGTCGCATTTTCTCCCATGATTTCCCCATTTAGTTCATTTGAGTATGAATCTTGTTAACATATCTTTGTTTATAATTGTCTTCAAGGCAAGAATGTGGAATTACAATTCCAGAGTGTTTTAAATCCAAATTACATTAGCAAAGAAAAGTCTGGAAAACGAGGAGGAAAATCTACACTGAGGGAGAAAACTGTTAAAAAGATGGGGAAGAGGACTGGACTCTCAGAGAGCTTTTGCTGAGCCCTTCCAGTCCCAGCCTGCTCCTCTGGACTTCCTCAACATGACTCTTTGCTGATATGCAGGTGTGGAGGAAGGATGAGGAGTATTTAAAGCACAGAGTGGAATTCATCTGGATTCAAAGCCACTCCCAGCCACTTGAAATCTCCCACTCAGTATTATGAGCTTTTAATCAGGATCCAGCTCTATTGCAGGCTCCTGAGTGAACTTCCACTTCTGAGCAGAATAGGAGGCTTTGTTTTAGGTCAGCACATTGTAGTGAATCACTCTTCCATTTTTTGCAGCATGCACAGCAGAACTGTTTGTTCTAGAAATGAGCCTAAACACTTAACTGCCAGATTCAAATTCAGCCCTTCCTAAGGTTCAGTGGTGTTCTTCTCTGATGGATGCACCAAGTCCCTTCCTTTATGCCATAACCAGTATCTGTCCCGCTCTGTCTCTGAAAAACCGATGCTCTTGACTAGCGCTGCCATTGTGCCTATTGCAAAGAAAGCTAACAAATTCAAAAGTCAAATTTTAAAAAGTCTTCATTTTTCCCAAGGAAATGAAAACCACACTTTACCCCTTCCTTCCCTGGCTAAAAAAATCTAATTATGAACTTCTGTCTTAAATTGATTTCAATCCTGTATGAGGGACATTATCAGGCAGGACTTTGGGGCGTTTTCAGTTTGCAGACTAGTTGTTTACTAAATTTTACAGTGTTTGCCTTTTCTTTGAGAACAAGCTAAAGCTAGGAATGTGAGTGTGCTGGAAATTTATTGCATCTGGCAGCTGCAAAACAGTGATTCTCAGCCAATGTGTTTATGAAAGAAGGAGAAGATGAAAATGTTACCAAGTGTATAGTAATAAATAGCATGGTTCCAGTGTTGTCCTTTGTAAAGCAACTGCTACAGTATGTTGCATACACGAACAAACCTTAGATTGGTATTAAACAAAAGGTTTGACTGACCTATCTCTTGCACTTTTCTCACCTTCGGTGTAGCTGTCTTGATTAATTTCTTGTTCATTTGTGATTTCCCACTAGCAACTAGATCATTTATGTTATTTCAGTGAATCTGCTGATTTTGCTTCTTGGCAAAGTAACAGAGAGAATTTGCCTCAGAATTTGTGAAGAGCTGGAAGAGATAACATTTTTATGTGACAGGATCAGGGCACATTGTCCCTTTGAGCCAAGTGTACCAGTAGCAGAAATATAGTCTGGCCCATCTGCACCATCATGTGCCGATTTTGTGTGCAGGTACCAAAATCAAAGCAAGAGCTTGATTTCCAAACAAAACTAAAGAAAACTTTCTACAGACAGCATCTCATAAACCTCTAGTGAGCCCCTGGCGTTTTTAAGGCACTTCAGTCAGACTCAAGAAAAAACCCAGTGCTTCTCACTTCAGGCATTTCTTTTTCTCCTTGCTTATCAGCTCATCAGACTTCACTGATCTTTCAAAAAGTCAAACTTGCACATTCCTTGAAAGTGGGGCTGGGAGAAAGCGTTTGCACAGTATGGTTGTCCTGGTTCCATCCAGGACAGGGTTAATTTTTGCTGTAGCCAGGAGGGTCATGGCCAGGACCCAGAGGTGATTCTGTACCACCATCATTGCCAGGGGTAGGGAGTCTCTTATGAGGACAAAGGATTTGTTCCAGTGAAATAAGCATGGCAGAGGGAGCAGTTGGGTAGTTCTGAGCTGGAGGGAGAGGTCAGGGTGGCGTGGCTGTGGTCAGGTCAGGCTCCACAGTGAGAATTTTGCATGTGAATCACTCTATCACTTTTGTACGATTTTGTTATTAATATTGCTGCTCTTACCATTCATTTTCTTATCCCTTTGCAGTTTCCAGTAAGTTATTCTTATCTCAACCCGTGATCTTTACCTTTTGTGCCTTTAACTCTCCTCTCCATCCTGCCAAGGGGCAGAGGAGGAAAGAGAGTGAGTGAGCAGCAGCAGCATGGTTTGGAGAGGCTCAGTGGGAGCACTAAACTGGGGAGTACCATTTCTAAACCATGACAATAGTCCATTCGTAATTTAGTGGCTGAGATGGTGTAGGGAGAAGAAATGTTGCAATTGAAAATAGCATGTGATAAAATATACTTTTTCATTTATGCAATGCCAGATCTTTACAGGACAGATCTTTGCAAGTCATCAGTAACCTAATGTCTACAACAAACACGGGCTGAAGGTTTAAATAAATAAGCACATTGCTCTGAAATGTTGCTTATCATGTTTTTCTTTCTTTCACAGTTTTGTGGTAACTTTCAGGTTAGATTACTCACTCAGGATACTTTTTTTCTGTTTCCAATCTATGGTGTGTGTCTGCTTACTTTTAAACAAATGCTAAAGCTGTTAACGATCAGTCAGACACCAGTGCAAAAGTTCAAGTCCCGAAATGTTAATTTCTTTTTCTCTGTCTATTGTCATTTTAAGTGGACTGAGGAAGTCTATAGTTTGTTACTGCTGTTTCTCAGGGAAACTTTAAAAGCATAAATGCATTCAGCTGTGTTGAGTGAGGCTCAGAAGAAATGGTGTCCTGACATGGTTTTAGATGGAAGCTATTTTAAAGTTAATTGGCTGTTTGGCTTGTTAAATGTGTATACATTGACATATACAAAATGGGATTGTTGTATCCAGAACTGAACTGATCATTGCTTCATTGTAGCAGAAACGAGTATTGGGAAATGATGAACTCATTGCAAAATCTCTATAATTATAAAAAGTAGAAGAAATTTATAAAATATTATAAGAGATTAATTCATGTTATTCTGATATAAAATTTAACTAACATTTCTAATATCCTGGAGGAAAGAATGTTTTTCTTTTTGTGTAATTCAAAAGGGCTCCTAGAATGCATTAATGCAAACCTTTAGAATGGATTAATACAAGTCTTCAATATATATTCATGAATCCTTGCTCCTCAAAGAGCTAATAAACCTATTTCCAGATTACATGCTGTCTGTATGACAGCAAAATTTGAATTTCATGGCACAAAGTCATCTTTCAACATCACCATAATGCTGAGATTATTAATTTTCTCTGTTTTAGAATACTGCATTATATATCTATAAAAAATCAGGCAGTGAATTCCCTAAAACTCAACAGGTGTTCCTGAATTCTGGTACTTCCCTGAATAGGAAAAAGCCTTTGGAAAACCGAATGAACACCACAAAACTGAGCTTTCTGAAAACAGGAATTTTTCAGCAAGTCTCATGACTAAAAGGACTGTCCTTAAACTCCCCAAAATCCTTCTGCCTGCCAAAAATCCTCCCACCTCAGATTCCCACAAACTTAAGTAGGAAATAATTTGAAATATCTTATGTGTAAGAAACTTTACTGATTTACTTAAATCTTGCAGAACCAAATACCCTTTCAATACAAATGAAGGGACATGTAAGAATGTTTTCTATTAAAATCTACACTAAATGGATTGTTGTGCCTGTTTCTCAGCATGATGCAAAGCCTTACTTCCTTCTGGTTTTACTTTTAAGCATCCTAATCCTCTAAAATATGATAATTCAAGTCCAATTTTTGCTATACACCTGAAACTGAAAATGCATAGGCGTCACTTTACCTTTTTAGTGTAGCATGGTTTAAAGCAAATATTTTAAAAATAATTTGCTTTGCCCCCTGAAAATCAGTCATGACCTCCCAGATGACTGATTCACTTAATAACTTTGGAGACCACAGATATGAAACTAAAATGGAGTAGGAGTCCAGTGGGTGCTGCCCTATCCTTTGACACTGCCTTAAAACAGTGATTTTTGTGCAGCTAACATGTTTTTCCCTAGGAGTTAAAAGAATTTTTCTTCTGATTTTAAACAAAAGCATGATCTCAATTATTTGGCAAGTCCTTAAAGATATTATTCTGCACTTAAGAGGAAGAAAGTAGTGATTCTTGTGGCTTTCCCCCTCCCCGCAGTTTACCACGACTAACTCATGAACACAATCCCTGCATGAAATGTTAAAGCCCAGTAAAATGCATTATTTAATAAGAGTGTATCATGGAAAATGGCCTTACTGTGCAATGATAGACAGTGCTACTATATATCTGCCTCCCCCAGCTTAATGAATCAATTCAGGTCACATACAATTTCTAAAAGTGATCCAGAATAATTTTGAACAAATGAAGAATCACTAAAATCAGTATGATAAAGGATACTGGGAAACTTTTCCCATCTAAAGGACAGAAAAAAACAGTGCAAGAAAAATATGCTTTTTGCCTGCTTAGCATCCCATCATCTGCAGAGCATGTCAGTAATCTGTGAAGCAGCTGACCTTGTCCCATGGTACACTATAGAGCTTGGTGGAACTACAGTCCAAGGCTCTGCTCTTTGCTCCTAGGCTGGCTTTGTGCTTGGTCTCTTGGTAGTCTGCATTATATCTTTGGCCAATTCAGCAGCAATATTACACATGCTCATGAGGAAACCTCTGTGCAGCCTTTCTTGCTGGGAAGGATAAGCTGCCTCATGTGGGACCTTGCATGTGGGAGGAGTACACCAAAGAATAGGATGATTCAGAGTCCTTAGAGAAGCAAAATGTAGCAGCAGACTGACTGTTGAGGCCCTGTCCGGGCAAACTGGGTTTGATTCCTAATGTGGCAGTGCAAAATGCAGCCAGCATATTGATGATCTTCCCATCAGACTTGCATTTTATTTCCAGCCTATACAGTGCTAAGAGGTATCCAGGCTGTTTTTGTTGGAGGGCAGAAGATAAGAACAAACAAGCTAAAGCCAAATTTTGGTGCAATCCAACTACCATAGTAGCTGCTTGTTTTTATGGTAAAAGGTTTGGGTTAGTTGTGTCTTTTTTGGGAGAATATTTTTAAAATAAAAACATCTATATATTTTTAATAAAAATAAGTACTAATGGGGCATGTAAATCTTTTCATGCAATGCTTTGACATTTGCAGTTCAACCTCAGTCCTGTGTCAGCTCACACTTCCAAGACATGAATATCTATACTATCATGAAAAAGTAGGTACATTTACAGATTTCTTTGAGAACATTCAATGTCAAGAGGCTCATTTAAAGTTCAGACATGAATTTCAGGAAAACCAAACTCTCTTCTGGCCCAGTAAATTCCTACTTTCTCTTGAGTAAACCCAATCTTTTGTAAGGCCTTATATTTCTGAAAAGCTATCAATGAACAATGTCTGCTTGCACCAGTGCCCATTTTCTGTAAAGAACTTCTGTTTGTTGCTTTATGGCCTCCCCACACACATCCCACGTCTAAAGCAGAAGGATGACTGGAGATATCCCAGTGCCTTTCCCATAGTATATTAACACCAGAAAGCTACATGGCTCTAGCTGAGATGTAGGACCTTTAGATTCACTTATAACTGCAGCAACCATTTTGGATGTTATAATTTTTTCATTGGTGCATAGAAAAAATAAGTGCAGATATATTTTTCTATTCTTGTCACCATTTCCTCCATTAAATCAGGCTATAGCAGCAGGTGGGTCAACATTTTCCTCGTTATTTTGATCAGAAGATATTCATACATGCCATTATATGAAGATATTCATAAAAGCCAAAAGAGTCTTTTCCTTGCAGTGGATCTAGGCTACTTCAGTTTTCACTGAGACACCCCTTGAATCAGTTGAGAGTAAAACATACACTGCCTATACTACAATTTTGCTCATGGATTTAATTTTTAGGCGTAGTGTAGAGGATGTGTGATGTGACTGTTCAGTCTTTTCTGAATTGGTAACTTATTTAAGGCAGGAGCTACCATTTGTGTTCCTTGGAGTAGTAATTGTAGGACTAAAGCAGCACACTGTGATTCTTAAATTCTTAAACATTTAAGTAATTTAAAATTTAGTATTAGGTTGTGTTAGAGCCTCTTAGTTTTATCTTCATCTGTGAATATTGCTCGTAGTGATGCTAGATGTTTTAAGGAGTTTAATGAGATTTAGTGGTCTGGCTCTATATTAATTAAATATTTCCACTCACAAACTAAAAACTGTAAAAAAGCTATACAAATAATTTAGAAAATAAAAGAGTGACAACCTAGACAATGGTAGAAATAACACTGGTTTTAGCATGTGATTAAATACTTGATGAAGGAAAATTCCACTGCATTTGTTCTCATTGATTTATTTTGCCTGTTTTGCCAAAGACTTGGAGTCCAGGAATTTTGGTGTTTGCTATATGACAGATCTTAGCATTACTAATTCCTTGAGGCTGTGGGAATGTACCTGCCTGTTAGAGGTGTAATTTTACCTGATGGTGTGAGAGTATTCAGGATACACATTCTGGGCTTCTTAAGGAATCTTCACCCAGCCCTTTTTCTTGTCCTGACGCAAGCAGTTGATGCCAGAAGAGAAAGCATCTGGGAAAAAAGAAAGCTTTTAACTCAGGTGTCTTCTAAAATATTTGATTTCACCCAAGAAGGAGCTTTCAGACCCTTCAGTAACATCAGCACCATCACAACATCAGCAGTCAGAATTCTAGTTTGTGAACCAGATGTAGCACAAGGTCAAGAAGGAAAAGCCCAGGGATGGGAGTGTGTTGTCAATGAGTTTATTTGTCAACTCAATGGATAGCTAAGGAGTTCTGCAGGGAAGTCTGCCCATTCCTGCCCCAGAGATTTACTTGCAAGGCATATGGTCAGCTTTGCATGTTCTTAGACACATTAGGAACTTGGAGAGACATTAAGGTTGTGAATTCAAATTCACTGCATTGTTGTGTTTTTCTGGCAAGTCTTTTTTCAACAGCCTAAACGATTTCCATCTACAGCAGAATTTAATCCAGACCAGAACAGAGGATCTCAGTCTGCTCATTCTGTGGGAGGGTGCAGATTGGGATGTGGTTCCAGTCTCTCTGGCTTAAGCCCATTTCTTGTCTCTGTTGTGGTTTTATGAGTTGATATAGCAAATATGTGACATTTGCTCTCCTTTTTTCTCCTCTTGGAGTTTTTAGAGGCATAAGAGTTCCCGCTGTAGTGTAACAGAAGAAAACAACAGAAGAAGAAGAAGTCTGAATAATAATGGTATTCTGTGCAGAAATCTCCACGCCTGGAGAACGGCAATTATTTGGAGCCTCCTAAAGGTTAAGGACATGTTGGATGTATGGACATTTGTGGATCATGAAAAAGTCCCTTTTGAGGAAGAGCAGAGACACAAACATCATTATCCCCAGCAGATGCCACCAAACTATGAAGTCCCTCTCTATATCTCAGGAATTTCTGAAGGAATAACATTACTAGGACAAAGATGCAGTCTCATTAAAGATTCTCAGTGCAGTAATATGAAAGTTCAGACTTCAGTTCAGAGAAGTTCTTTCTGATGGTTATTTGGAATCTAATCTAGCTGCCTGAACATCTCTTCTATTGAGAAGTGTTTGATCTCTGAAATTATGGTGCCTAAAATTGCTGGAGAAACACACTTTCTGGGTGGTTCTGTCACTTTCCAGTGGTAATGGAGGTACATAGGATAGACGCCTAGATTTTAGATGACCTGAATCCCTGTATTTCTTCCCATTGTGGTGTGAAGAGGAAGTGCTTCAATATCGATGCTGTGGAAGGTATTACGTTAGTCAAGAGTGGTAGTTAAATGTTTGTGCAGCAGAGTGTCTAACACTGTGTGTTCCACTGAAAAAGTTAGGACAGCTAAGCCAACAGTGCCATGGTATGAAACACACAGCTCTCTGAGCCACAGGAACTTTATCTGACCGCTAAAAATTCCTCAAAGCTGTGCAGCCATTACAAGTGTAATTGAAGACTAACAAACAGCTTTAGATATCCTAATTTCTAAATCTACTTGCAATACGTTTTGATTTTGATGTTTGGAGGTCTTTCTGTTAAATATGTAGTATTTTCACCTATGTCCCCTTGGTGGACACTCATAAGTCACAACTTCAGGGCCTATCTGCAATGTTGTCTCAATAAACAGAGCATTAATGTAGGGCTCAGGCCTTTGTGCTGGGCTTTTGTGCAGCTTTGGACTGTAAGGAACAAGAAGAGATGGCTACTGAAGAGACTGATTTTCTTGACTTTTTTGTGTGTCTTGGTAGTAAGTAACAGGGGAGAATCCATCCCTTCCTTTCTCCCCAGAGAATTTGAAATGTAAACAGATTCAACTTTTTCTCTTTAAATTTTTTTCCAGAATTCTTTTCTCTGTTGTTCTATTTCCTTCATGGCATGTCAGAAGCAATTAAAAAGAAGAGAGATTGGAACAGTTCCTTTTTGGCCAGAGCCAACTGCACTCATGCTACAGTGACCTGGCTCTAATTGATACTTCCTTTGCTGCCAAATATTCTAGATAACCCTCTAAATTCAGCAAAGGAGTGCTATGATGTGTGTTATAGGGTCTTATAGGTTTCTGGTTTCATATTTTACACTATGTTTAAGCTAAGGAAACCATTTTTTCCCTTATATTGATTGTGTCTATTTTTAGGATAGGGTTTGAAAGTGGATAAATATGCACTGATAATTTTGCATTTAGATTCTGTGTACAGAATTCTGGCCACACATCCTGCTGCCAGTGGTATATAGGAATTGAATAGTCTTTGCTCTGTTCAGGCAGGTAAAGTTTCCTGTTGATAAAGGCAGGAATTTGAGATAGAAAGTAAAATTTCTCAGTTCAAAGGCAGTTGTGAATGTTTTAAAGTTCCTTTGTAGGCACTGCAAGAGGTACCTCAGATACAGAGCTTATTATATCCAGATGGCCAACATTAAGACTGAGAGGTAAATATGTCCTGATTTAAAAGGAATAGATTATTCTAAGTGCAATTAGATAGTTCACCAGTGTCAAGGAAAAGTTTCCAGATACAAAATATCCAGCTGAGAATGTAGGAAATGACAGTGACACATTGTTTTGTTACCATTTTTCCCCTAGAAAATATTTTGCTTTTCCTTATATCAAGATAGGAGGCCAGTAGCTTGGCCTTCACCAAGGAGGTTACTTTTGTTCACCAGTTTTGTGTATATGGAGAAAATACTGATATGGCAGAGTCATCAGACTGGATGTAACCAAATTTTCCTCTATTAATATATTTATCATGCTCTAGCTGACCTCATCAGAGGTCGTAACAACTGCAGATGTGGGCTATTCTTTAGAATGTCCTTTAGTTCAACTTGTTTTTATCCAGGAGCCTAAATGCTAGATCAATATGTTGTAAATTGTCTAAAGGGCTCTTTCAGGCACAATGCAGAACTTTCTGTTTATCACCCAGCACTTTACTATAGAGTAGTGAAGATGAAGATAAGCTTGTATGAGTTTTGTGCACTCCCCCCTCCAATAATTTCTTAATGTTTTTCCTGCAAAGACTAGGACTTGGTAAATACTAGCACGCAACATGTTCTGTAGCTGGTTCTGGACTGCCTCCTCAGCAGTACATCTCTGTACATGTCTCAAATGTTGTATCTTAGCTATGTGGTAGGTGGGCAGAATTTCAAGGCAGAAGGAATTACATGCCAATGTCTGAAGAAAGACAGTAATGCTCTGCTTGCTGTCAGTAGATATTTCTCAATCTGACATACACATTTCAGAGGTAGCTATTTCCCTTTAGAGAATTTCCAGTAGGAAAGCAAAAACAAGCCTACAATTATTTTTGTTTAGTTTTAGTATTTCTGAGATTTCTCAGTCTCTAATTTCTCAGCCTACAATTTTTTATTTCACCTGCCTTTAAATAAGAATGCCAGCACTTTGCCACTCTGAGTAGTGAGGTGCTTTGTTTCATTTTAACTTGTACAACATGATAGCTGTGGTAGCCTCCAGTGAAATTTTTTTGGCTTTCTGCAGTAATATTTTGCCACACCTACCAGACAGACACACCTATGTCTCCTTCAGGAGCTAGAATGGATGTGGCATGGATGGTACAGGCAGCTGTTTCTGTCTGCACTGGGTTTTTTACATTTGGTGCTGAAACAAAGTGCTTCTTCATGGCCATTTGCCCTTTAAAATAAAGCTTATGAAAAAGATTTCCATGATGGAAAAGTGAGGGAAGGATGTAAGTGATTTATTTTCATATATGTAAGAACATGACTCATCCACAGGTTAGCTGATTTTTGTGTATAAGTCCTTTTTGCCCATATGTTGACATTGTTAGATTTATAAAATTGAATACCTATTAGGAAACCCCAGAGCTCAGGTGGCTCTCTAGTTTTAATAGCTACTTATCTGCTTTTTTTTGGCATATGCATTTCCAAAGCTTTACATAATTTATAATTATCCTTCCATTTTACTGCTAAGAAAATAATAGATAAAAAGTATATAATCTCTGAATAATATTGCAGAGGAGAAAATATCCACTGTTATTTTTGACACAAATGTAAATAGCGTATACTTTTTCAGTAGCTGGTAAAGAAAGGAATTTTACTCCTTTCTGTAATGGAAAACATCATTATTAGTCCTGAATTTAGTCAGAGCTAGTTTTTATTTTTGTATTAAAAAGACTATTAAATAAAATTTTATAAAACAACAAATTCTGATTTTGATTAAGTGGGAACCATTTTTTTATTAATTTAGTTTGTACTTTTTATCTTTCACAGTAGAAAATATTCCCTTAGTTTCTCACATAATTTTGAGGAAAATCATCTTTTTCAGACTTATGTTTTGAGGAAAGAGATTCAAACATGACCAGAATGTCCATTAAAGTGTTTGGATTCCAGAATGGTGCTGTACAATTACTATGCTGTTGCCACTTCACAAAAAGATAAGATTTGTTGGGAATTACTCCTGTGTACTGTTTCCAAGCCACTAGATTTGAGGCTTTATTATAGTATTAAGGATATATCTACATATGTTACTTAATCTGCAGGAGGGAATTACCACAGTAGCATAAGCATATAAGAAAGTAAGAGTAGCATTTGAAGTAACTTAGAAAAGGGATCAGGATTTTCTTGTCCACCCTTGAAAGAGAATAGCCAAAGGACAGGAACAAACTAAAATAATATTTATGTGTCAAAAGTACTCGTGGCATCTGTTTTTTATTGATGAGGATAATATTTATTGCCATCTGGATTTCCTAAATCATTTTTCTGATATTGCTTATCTGGGGTTGCCATAGGACACAAACAGCTGGATTAAATTCCATCACGTTGCATCACTCTGACTCATTTATTTTTTCTTATCTATGAAAATTTCTTGTTGTAAATAACATCTCACTCTTTCCCTTTCTGAAGTGCTTTGCTCTCTTGCAGAATTTATGTGGTCTTTTCAGTGTTTCTCTCTCTTCCCTTCCTCTTTTCTATTCCTGCTTTTTATTTTTACCTCTGTCTCTCTCAGATTCTCTCTCCCTTTTCCTCTTTTTCTATCTGTTTCTTAGCACAACAAATGCTAAATTGCTCTATATATGTTTTAGCCTCATCCGTGGGATCTAAATAGAAGTCTAATATTGACTGAATAATGTAAGATGTTAGTTAAAGTTCATTTAATCTTCCCAACAAAGATTTCGGTCTACCTAACTCAGAAATCCCTCATGTCATAGGGACAGGGCCTTATGGCTGATTCCCTGGAACTGTTTAGCTGCTTTACAATATATGGTGTGGAGCTTTTTATAGTTATGAAGGTGCCTAATATATTTGCTATCTTCAAGCTTTTTTAGAGTGTCTGAAACCCATTAGTTCTGTATAAGATTGTAGTACCTATATGCAAAAGAAATAATTGCAAAAATATGATTTATCAATTTACACCACACTTCTTTGGAAACTGGTAATTTTTTTCTGCAGACTGGACATTTTAGGAGTATCAATTCAGATGTAGCTGGAAGTCTTTCAAAAATGTAGATCCAAATCTGCCTCAGATTTTGGGTAAAAACACAGCGTGGCCATTTTGTGCATATTTATTTGAAAAATGCTATTTTTTCATTTCCAGTGGCAAAAGCTAAAAAGAGATTCCTTATTTGTTTTGTGAGAATGGGCTTCTGATGATGAAAATGGTCATTGTTCTCTTTAGAATCTGAGTGTTCCGCAGATATTTTGCTTTCAAAGTTTTACTCAAATTTTGTGTATTTTTAGTCTTTTAGAGCTGCATGCAGCATATTGCTGCAAACATAGTAGATTTTTTTCTAACAGCTCAAGACTGATTTCCTAATATAACCTTGAGCAAAAAGACATTCCTTTAGGTCAGCTACAAAACAAAGAGAAAGAATCCGAATTCAGGGCAGAAATCGTAGTTTCTCTCTCATCCACACCTGAAGAGGTGCAGCTCTTTTGTGGTCTCTAAAATCCGTCTGAAGCTCATCTAACCTTCCCTGTAGCACTCCCGAAGGTATGTCTGTGGAAGTAGCCCACATAGGCATAAGAGCACCTGTTGCACATCCAGTAGCTCTGCAAGGTGTTCCTCCACAGGCTGGGATGGGATCTGGGTGTTACCACAGCACTGTAAGAGCAGTGAGTTAAATTTGTGAACACAGAGGACGAGCAGGATGCAGGACCAGCTCTGGTGTTCTTTGATGAGCTCAAAGCTGAGGCACACAGGATGTGGACTAATTCTGGGCAAAGACAGCCTGACTCTGTCTAAGTTTCTAGAGAATACATGAAGGAACAGACTGGGGTAACAAACAGATCTAGGAAGATACAACTTGTTATTACATCCATGAGAACAGATGGCATTTATGTATGCCATTGTAAAGGGATGAACAACTAGACAGGGTGGCAGAATCATTGTTGCATCCTAGGTGCAAGCCAGGAAGGATTTCTCTTGGGAACAAATAAACATAAGCATGTTTGCAGGTATCTGTAGTAGTAGTCTACTGCATGCATAGAAACTTGGTATTAGAGCTTAAAACTAAAATTTGTCATCCGCTGTAGAACAGGAAAGGAAAACAAGAGGACTTGTGAAAATTCATGCACATTGGTGTGCTGAATCTTAAGCATTGAAGTGCCTTCAGCAAAAGATATCACTGGCCTAGGAAATATTTTCTGCATGGGTTGTGGCAATATTTAGTGAGCTTGCAAAGTCTGTTGAAGATATAAGTCCAGCATCTGGCTACCATGGATGGAAAATGGGAAAGATTGTTACAACAACAAATCAGTGGTGGTTCTATGCAGCTTGGTTGAGCACCCTGTTTATACTGGCCTGAATTTTACTCCTCTTTGGGTTAATGGTGCTAGAAAACATCTCATGAAGCAGGAACTTGAATCATTCTGTCAGGTTTCTCACCAGTGTAAACTTCCCCTTTGTCAAGCTCTTGCTGATTGCTTATTATCTTGTTCAGTCATTAATCCCTATAACCTGCAAGATGATTAACTAGCTCCCTTTAGAATGATGCTTTCATAGGGGCCATTTTGTCCTGCTTGGCTCTGTGACAGGTGGTGTTGCATGAGAAAAATCTGGAAATGGAACATCTACATGAAATTAATAATTGGTCCATTAGTGAATCAACTGAATTGAGGTTAGGTGGTTAAGTGATATAAACTGAGCTACAATCTATGGTATACAGTTTTCTCTTGTGTAGACAATCTACAGTGTACAAGACCTTTTCTGTTTTGTTCCTTCACTAGGATGTTAAAGATACCTATCCCACTAAGCATAGACATGTATGCATTTTGACAACCCAAGAACCATGCTGACTTGATTTTTTGAGTTGGTTTTGTGTGTGTGTGTATGTTGAGGTTTGGTGGTTTTATAGAGTGGTTTTGTGCTAATTGAAAGAGCAGATATTTCCTCTTACTAAAATCTATTAGCTGCTAGACTAAAGACTAGAGGAAAACATTTACTGACAGTTGTTCATACATGGAGCTGCCCAGGTTCTTTCTAAAAGATTATCTTTCTTCAAAAGATACATACACGTAAACAGTGAAAGGAGCAGTGACTGGCCAACCCAGGTGCACAACCCAGGTGTTTTATCTTTATGGTATATTCTGAGAGGAACTAAAATATGTGCTCATTACTGTGGTTACCATCATGAGGGGATGGTTGCTTATTGGTGAGGCCTACTTTTGGCTATTTCTGAGAGTCATGAAAGTAAACAGAAAGGCAATTAATATATGCTTATTTAATAAGTTTACTGTGTAAGGCTACAGTAAAGATTCAATAATTTCTTAGGACGGATGTACCTTGTAAGCATTGTAAGCTGAGCAGTGGCTACTCAATACATTATTCAATGAAATATGTTCTTTATATTTCTCTGACATCCATCCCCACCAAGTAGTTTTACTTTGTAACCCTGACAGTGGTTGTTCTTGTATTGATTTTTTTTGAGCTTTTTATGTGTTTGTACTGATCCTTGTATTTTTGGTGCTGCTTAGTGAACACCTCTATGGAAAATGAAAAATATCACAAAGAAAGAAAGGAAGGACTTATTTTCTTGTAGTATCATTACAGTAGCAGACCTGGATGGAGGCTGTTTTGCTTGCAGCCTGTCATGAAGCCTGGGACAAAGCTGCCATGAGAATTCCACAGTGGAGACAGAGCTGGGATACTGCGTGGAACACTCTGCTCTCACTGCAACATGTCATGCTTGACATGAGAGCAAACGTAAGAATTTTACTCAGGAGATTCAGAGACCTGTAATTAATTAACATGTGCTGAGAGGTACCTGTCTGCATAAGGAGTAGAAGGCACCATAGCATTTACTCAGTTTGGAAGCCAGCGGAATGAAACATAATGACCTATTTCTTTAATTTCAAAAAGAAAGAAACATTCTGAAGGGTTCTAAGCCCTACATTTTGCTACATTTAAGCTCTGCATTCAGTTTTGAATGCTGCTTGTCTTTACAGCCTGAGTACAACCCTTAAACTGTGCTTGAAGGCATTTTTCTCTGAGTATCAGGTGCACTGGAAGAACAGACAGCAGAGAAGAGGGAAATGCACCTGACTAGACTGATATTATATTTCTTTTCAGCCTTAATTCATGAGAAAACCTGTTTCACAAATTCAGCTTAAGGAAAAATTAATAATTAAGCCCTTTTAAAGATCTTTCTAACAGAATTTAGTAAAATAAGCACAAAAACAAATTTTCAGTTGTCTTAACATTTCTCTTTTTTTACTTATAAAGGTATAATTTGCCATTTAATATCATGTCACAAAACAAAGACAAATTCAGATGTGGACTTATTATACACTGAATTTTCCTCTTAGTAAAATTTGAGCAGAATTAATTGCAAGGGACTTTCCATAATGACAGGCTAAGGACATGCTCAACTCATTGTGTGGAATCTTGACAGAGACTTTTCAGGAATATTTCTGTGAACTAGTTCTGTTATTTCATAAAAGTACACAGGATGAAGAAAGGAAATGTACAGGAATCAATTGTGTGCAAAAATAGCAGTAGAGGGTGTTGCAAGTAAGATTTCTTCTCTAGTCTTTGTGTATTATAACTACATATGATGTGCCAGATTTATTGCTGCTGGAACTGAATTGCAGTATTCTGTCAGATCACTTTAGTGTCAAGTCACATTGGATTTTAGTATCAAATCCTAAAGTGCTTGAAAGAAGGTACTGTATCTTCTAAATACCAACTAGTTGTAGTATATTGAGTTTATTTCAGAAGTTTTGTTAGGATCTTAGAGATGAAAAGCTTATCTTGACACCAAGTTCTACTTTTATGATGACACCAGCAACAGCAGCAGCAGTACTTTCTGATGGACGAGCAGGATCAGATGAAAAAGAATCTAACACAAGAATTGACAGCCCTTCCAGCACTCCTTCCCCCTGCATTCCCCCATGCCTCACCCCTGGCCCCCCCCTCAAAAAAAAATCTTGCTGCTCACTTTCTAGGCTTTTAGAAACACAAGCAACTTTTTTTTTTTTTTTTTTTTTTTTTTAAATCTTTTTTTCAAGTGGAACTATTGGAAATATTGAGCTAGCTTGAAAACATTGCTTTTGACATTATTTCTAGCTTGGCTTTGCAAGGTTCCTATTTCAAGAAAGTGTGTTATTATCACACTGGATTTGTTAGGCTCTGCTTGGAACTCCCAGCCATGAACCAACACAAAAGTATCACAATGTAGTTCAGACATTAGCAAATAGAAGACAAAAATGACCCTAGCCTTGGATGGCAAAAATTGCTTTTGGAGTTCAAAGCTGCACTATGATTTTCTGTCTGTTTGTGGCAGTTCAGACATTCCCCTTCCACCAGGGTATCTGCAATGTGTGACTGTGATCATAACTGCTGCTCCCGCTTGCCCTGTGTCTGCTTGTTTTGGCAGTTTTGATGGCAGAGAGCGCCGGGCCTCTTTCATGTGGTTTGTGTCACATGTGCTGCTGTGCAAGACACGCGCAGCTCTTTGAGAGCGCTCGCCGCTTGCTGCTCTGCCTGCTCTTGTGTGCTTCCTCTGCAGATGGCTTTCCTGGCTCCCATGGACCATTTGTTTGTTCAGTTTCTTTTATGGTGTGTACACCCACCCCATGCAGTTCCAATGAAGTATGTGTTGTTTATTTCCTCTGCTGTCCAGCTCTGAAGGTTCAGATCTAAGGAGGCAGTCACTGACACTAAGTCCAACAACAGTCGTTAACACAGCCTGTCTTCTCCTGGGATGCTTCATCTTTTCCCTCTTGGAAAGGTGGAAGTCTCCACTTGTCCTTTTTGTTTAATCCTGCAGTGACTAATTTTAGCTATCTTACCACCAGGCACCCACTGTGGATGAGCTACCTTCCTAAGGAAGGCCTAAAATAGGCAGACAGATTTGTGTCTCTCAGATGACTTTTGTTTCTCTCCCCATTGACAAGGAGGAAGACTAGATGACAATTGTGGGCTAATTGGCTCACTCTGAGATAGCAATATCTGTGTGAGATACATCCCCCTTCAGGGACCCAGTCTTTGTGGTGGTATGCATGAATGCTCTATGCTTGCAAACTGATCTCTGGCATTTTTTCATCAGCTAATCCTCTTATCAGCACTTTCCATACTGCTTTACTCATGAGGACAGAGTGGAGAGCCAGTGTCAGCGGAGGAGCATGTGAGTGTAAAAGATAAGGTCTAAGAGCCTCCTTTCAAGTGGGTCAGTTCCAGACTCACAAGAGTTATTTATTCACAATGTAAAACAGTAATAGACTAGTCTAGGGAAGAAGGGCAGGGAGAAAGAAGGTGAGAAACTATTGGTGAGAAAGAAGGGCAAACCCCCAGAACTGATAAACAGAAAACCCCTGGAACAATGGGAGGACAAACCTCCTACTGCGGAATGTTGCAAATGCAGGTGGAAGATTTAGCAAATCCTTACAGTCTGAACTAGAAGTGCAAGCTGAGAAAGGTCAGGCTTTCCATATTGTTAATGGTCCCACTGACATACTCGAAAAAGCTGAATGTGTGCCATATACTTTATTTACACCAAGAGCTATTTATTCCACTATCAAGACTGATGTTTTCATTAACAACTCTGCTGGTTTTGTTCAAGAGTAAACTGTCACAACCCAGGTAACAGTGGTAAGTTTAAAGCATTTCTGCTGATCCATCATTTTTCTCCGGCAATTTTCAGAATTTTTACCACTGCTATATTTAAAGGTGTGTATTAGGTAACCAGCAACATCTGTGAGAAATAAGGCTTTCTCACATCAGAAGCAAAAGCTTGCTTACTGGCAGAGCTGTTAAAATAATCCAGTTTTTACATCCATATCCTGAAATAGTATTGAAAAGATCATATAAATCATTAACAACAGTGAGATTTTTATTTTAGTTGTTGTCCAGCAGTAAGAAAAATCTTACAGGTATAGACTTCCTCGTGTTTACCTTAGGATTAGCAAACTGATCCTGCATGTGAACTACATGTGGTAGTCCCTTTGAGGCAAGTGGCAGCTCTGCTCATGGACGACATGCACAATCTGTTCCCACATGCAGGGTGCAAGATCTGGTGGAGGAGATTTTAAACCAGCAAGGTTATTACCTGGAGAAAAACTGGCATTGCTCTAACTCTGCACGTCAATGTTACTGTTGCAGCATAAGGCAAAGATCAAAAGGCAATAAATGTGAATCTGTGAGATCTAGGAGAAATTACAGGGTTCAAAAGGGGATAATTGTTCTCCTATTATATATATTATTATATGTAAGGGCAGACTTCTACTGCTTCATTTCTAGTTTGGTCTTTATCCATCTCTTAGGAGTTTCCTGAACAGAGTTGGAAAAAAGTCCTCCATGGTGTGAATTATAGGTAAGGATTCAGCCCTATGCTCATGAAGCATCCTGTTGTAGTCACTGGAAGTCAAGCCTGTAAAGAAGGCAAGAGTGTGTAATCTCCCTTTTTAAAAGGCAGATTTATTTTCCCCTGAAAATTGATTAAAAATAAAATGAAAAATAATGTTCTCTGCCACTGGCATCAGCTTTACAAGGCATCAAAGCAACAGACTGCTCATAATCTCTAGACATTTCCTGACTGACTGCAAAGGTCATCTTGGAGTGACTGGGGAAAACTGAAAAAGAGTTATCTGAAGGCTAAATAAGGTGAAGGTTGCTGTGGCTAAAGTTCAAGTTTATTTATGCATAATAAAAAAGAGAAGTGAAAAGTTTGCTGACTTAGTTTCTAAAGCTTTCAACCGGTTCATGTAAAAGACAATGAAAATTAAGGGGAGCAGAATATACAGTGACATAATAGAAATAGCAGTTAATGATTATCCCTGGCAACTTGACTTTTTCCTTATTTATCTTATTCCAGCCCAGACAGTGATATCTGTGATATTGCTGTTATTTTCTGGCTTGGGAAATCTTTGAGGCTGACACCTTATATTATTTTTTTTCCATCTGGAAAAATTGCACTTGTCTTCCCACCGTGGAAGGAACATGAAATTCATACAAGCAGTAGAAATAAGGAAGAACAGGTTTATGTAGTGGTATATGTTCTAGTTTATAACATAATCCTCAACAACAAAATAATGTGCGATTTTTCTGCATTCCTGACAGCATTCCAGAGACTAGTGACAGCACATTGTGGTGACTTGACCTTGGCTGGATGCCAGGTGCCCACCAAAGCCACTTTATTGCTACCCTCCTCAAGGGGACAGGAAATACAATGAAAGTCTCATGATTTGGGATAAGGACAGATGAGATCACTCACTGATTACCATTGTGGACAAAACAGACATGACTTGGAGAAATTAATCGAATTTATCACCAATGAAAATCAGAGCCGGATAACGAGAAGTAAAACAAATCTTAAAAACACTTTTCCTCCCACCTCTCTCTCCTTCCCAGGTGTAACTTCATTCCCAGTTCTCTACCTTCTCCCACCCAATGGTGCAGGGAGACAGGGAATGGGAGGTCACAGTCAGTTTACATGTTGGGGGTCCTTCCTTCCTTCCTTCCTTCCTTCCTTCCTTCCTTCCTTCCTTCCTTCCTTCCTTCCTTCCTTCCTTCCTTCCTTCCTTCCTTCCTTCCTTCCTTCCTTCCTTCCTTCCTTCCTTCCTTCCTTCCTTCCTTCTCTTTATAGAAAAAGTGCCAAATATCTGGGGTAGGAAGAAGGAAAGTGTTTGGGAATATGCTTCAGGAGGAAGTACAAATGGAAGGAAACCTCTGATCTTATTTCTTATTTATCTTATTGATAAAAAGCAAGAACAAACCTTTTATCTGAACTGTATAAATGTGATGAAATGTGATGGTAGTAAGTACAAAAAATGAATGTGCAGTTCTATTGAGATTGCTAAGATCTAGTATTTCTTCAGAGTTAAATCTAGACATGAACAGCAGTGGGGATTTTTCTTTCTGAGCAGTTCAATGAATTTGCAAGAGAAGGATTAACGATGTCACTGTCATCCAGGATTCTCATCTGATGTCACTTTTCACTGGCATGCTGCTGTTAGGAAAGAGAAGGCTGTGAAAAAGCGGTGAACAAGGGAATGGGGAAAGAAATAAGTAGAAAGACTCAAAAAGTAGAGGAGAGAATTAAAATGTAGTTGAAAAGGGAAAAAAGTGATAGATCAAATGGAGAAAAAAAACAATTAAAAAGGTGGAGCCCCAACAACACTGGCCTGCCAAAGCACCCACGTTTTCTAAAGGTATTTTCATCAGCATGCTGAACTTGCAAATTTGTCTTGGTAGTCCTAACAGCTTTTTTGGAATTGACACAGCAATGCTTCTTGACATCGCAACTACTGGATTTTTGCAGTTTCTCCACAGTTGGAGCTCACTAGAGAGTTTCATCAGATTTGTTCTTACAGTCCTATAAACATGGGATTTGTCCTTACAAGTCCCTGTTGTTGAATTGTTCCTTGGGGACTTAGAGGCTTTCTGTAAAGCTCAGTGGAGCCATCTGTGGGATGGACACTAGCTGAAGACCCCCTACATTCTCAAATTCTGATCACTGGGATTTAATTCTGAGAGGTCATTATGACAAGAAAATGTGCTTTGGAGTCCCCTGGTTCCTCACAGGAAGCTTACTGAAATACTATGTACACGGGGAGAACTTAAGACAGAAACAGGTCAGATATGTAGGAGGTCTTTATTTCTGTATGTCCTTGCTTAAACTTGTAGTATGCTATTGCAAAATCATAGAATAGAATCATAGAATCACAGCATATTCTGAGCTGGAAGGGACCCACAAGGATCACCAAGTCCAACTCCTGGCCCTGCACAGAACACCCCAAGCGTCACCCTGTGCCTGAGAGCATTGATCAAATGCTTGTGAGCTCTGTCAGGCTGGCTAACCTTATTCTAAAATCTAGCCTAAACCTTCTCTGACACAGCTTCCTGCCATTTCCTCAGAATCACATATAACGTGGTGACAAAGCCCATTTCATTGAAGTGCACATAGTAACAGCAGGCCAGCAAACAAAATAAAAATCCAGGTGACAAAGCCCCACCTTAAATGTTAAAGATACACAGTAGCCAAAAATAGGAGTGCTGAACTAAATGTCAGTATCTCCTGTTTCTAACTAAATTTTAGTGGTTGGCTGTTGCACATGTGCTATGTGTGCAGTGAGAAGCAAGGGAAGGGCTAAGTGGGGAGCCTTGAGAGTCTCCTTAGCTGGCTACTGTGATTGCTGGGGCTCAGGAGGGAGGTGAGCCTGGTGAGAGCTGTTGTGGCTGTGCTTTGAGTGATGAGTTACTGCCTTCTCCAGCAGGAAGGACAGCCAGTGCTCAGGATAGCCTCTCTCCAGGTATGCTGAAGTGGGACCTTGTTTCCAGGGGAAAGAAGAAGCTTAGCCACACTTGGAAGTCTCCAAGAACATCTGTGTCTTCTGAGGCTCTACCCCACTGCACAAATTCAGTAGAAAAGCTGCAGTGATGCTTTCACTAAGCAACTGCAGTAGCTTTGCTTGGCTCTTGTGTTTCCTGGTTGTGAAAAAGTTAAATTTGTTATATGACTGTCATGATAGGAGAGAGGTAGATTTTTGTGTAAAAGCAAGTTGCAGTCAGCCCAAATAGTTGAACAGATGAGGAAAGTCATGGGACTTTTATGTCTGGTACTGTGCTGAAGCGGGGCTACGTGTCTCACTACAGTAATCAGGGAGTGGCTGTCTGACCTGTTACTGCTTGTAGGTACAACTGCTTCAGGCTCTGCCACATATCCTGCTAGGGGCTCAGCAGAGATGAAAACAACTGCTATCTGCTTTTCAGATAGGTGTATGGGGCAAGAAGTCCCTGTCCTGCTTTGAACTTGGACTGTGGGAGGGACAGGAACAGCAAACCACCTTAGAAGAAAAAGGGAAAATTCTGGTGAACTAAACTTTTAATGTTGCCTGAGGGTGGACTCCTGTGCATGTTTATTTGTGAATCCACCAATGTATAGCACAGTGTTAGGAGTGAGTACTTGTACTTCAGCCATGGTGCAGAGAGCAGAATGGCTGCCATACAGCGTTGCTGCCCCTGGAGAGAGATGGTGGTTCTCTCACTTTTACTTTAAATGTGCTTCTATATCTTCCTTCCCTGACAGGCTGCTGTTTGGTCCTCCCAAAGCTATCAGTTGAGCAGGCTGAACAAGGATAAGTCCATCAGCTTTTCCCCACTGGTCAAGTGCTCCAGCCCCCAACCATCTTGCTACCACTCTGTTGAACTTCATGATTTTTATTAGTGTCTTTCATGTACTCAGGGGCTCAGAACTGAATGCAGCATCTAGGTATGGTCCAACAAGTACTGAGTAGAAAGGCTGATTGCTTCCCTTGCTGTTCTAGCTCTGCACCTGTGAATGCAGCCCAGGGTGCTTTCAGCCTTCGCTGCCGTCGAGACACTGTTGGCTCACGTGCTGCTTGACCCCTTCTCTGTCCACGACATCCTTCTCAACATCACTGGTTCTCACTTAGTCTCTACCTCCAGCAGTGCAGCAGTGCAAGAGTGTTTTCTTTCCCAGCTGGAGGTCTTGCCATTTGTTCTCAATGAGGTTTCAGCCCTTTCCTCCAGCCTGTTGTGTTTTCTGTAAGTGGCAGTCCTGCTCTCAAGTCTGTTCACTGGTTTCTACTAGTTAAATGCCATCTGCAAACATGACTAATCTTCATTCTGTTGTGTCCTCCAGATTGAGAGATGAGGATGTTAAACAGGATGACCCCAGGACAGACCCCTGCAATTCACCCAGCTAAGCCACCCACTTGGCCAGTAATGTTCCTTCTTGTGCACAAGAGTATTGTAAGAGAGAGCGCTTGAAAGCCTTGCTAAAGTTGAGGAAACTGCTTTCCCTTACGCACAAATTTAGTCATTTTGTCATAGAACACAATCAGATGGGTCAGACGTTATTCACCATTAGATAATCCATGCCTTTGCCTGTTCACAGGTAGAAGTAGTCATTGCCTGCATGAAACACCTACTTCAAGTGCCTGAAAGGAGTGTATGTCAGTTTTATGAGAGGAAAAAACCTGATTTTTATGTATTTTAAACTGCTCAGTCTCTTCAGTGTTACAATTATCCTGTGATTATTGGTTCATAAAGTTATAAATATCATGTAGGGAATTGTTTCAGGCTTATTCCAGATTAAGGCAGACAATAAAGAATTGGTTACCTACATTCATAGCAGTAAGCCATTAAAAAAAATCTTTAAGAAAGTTTGTATTTCTGGGCACAAAGGGAGTCAAGTGCTAAACAACATTTTGCCAAAGTGCTTCTGAAAACAATGGTTTTACAGCCTGCTTTTCTTTTTTCTTTTTTCTTTTTCTTTTTCTTTTCTTTTCTTTTTCTTTTTTTTTTTTTTTTTTTTTTTTGCAAGTGGAAATAGTTCCTCTTTAATATATACAAGATAGTTTTCATATTTTCAGGGAAGTGGTGTGTAAGTGCATGCAAGAGAAAGAGAGGTTTCTTTATACTATTGCATAACCTGAGAAGCTTTGTAGTTAGAAACCCTATTTCTGTTCATAATTAGACTGGAATGTGATGTGCTAACCAGAAAGTAATTATCTTCTACCCAAAGGGTTTTCTGGGAGTTTGAACTGTGCCAATTTAGTACATCCAGGGTTCTCATCATTCAGGTATCTGTGTGCTAAATGAAGGAAAGAGACACTTCGCAGTTTTTTTCGAGGTCTTCTTCTCACTCCACTGCAGCCTTTGAAAGTGTGATGCACTAAATGTAAGGGAGAATGCAGTGAGAGTCACTGAATGGCATCCAGACCAGGTGGCTCTTGCTTCACAGAAAGTGCACAAATAGAAGTTAATGTCTTTCAGGCCCCATAAAGCATGCCATAGGAATGCTAAATAGCAGAAACTTCTGGGTTGTGTATTCTAAGTAACCTGTCACATGCCTAAAGGAGCCCTACAGTGTGGTTTTTTTCTCTTTAACTAGTGCTTAATTGAAATTGTCCTTTGCTTTAGCACTACCACTTTGTCTCTTCTTTCCAAACGTCAGATTCTGGCTGCTTTCGTTTATCTGTGCAATGCTGCAGCAACTTTGATTCCATGTTCTCAACCACATGTTGCCATCTCAAATGGTCCTTTCAGTATCCAGCCTGAAGGAGCTTATAGAGAAACAGGCATAATAACCAGTGGTATCACTTTTAAAAATCCTTTCCAGGAATGTTCTTTCTCTCACATTTTCTGGGATTTGCATGGCTTTTCTAGATCATATTGTGTGATCTTTTTCTCCCTCTCCCAGTTCTTTCTTTCCTGCTTAGAATGGAGTACTCTCTCATGTACTTTTCTATTACTGGACTTGTTTACATCTCTGTAGATACAGAGAAAGAAGAAACAAAGCAACAGGGACTTGGAAGGACAAACCCAGTGTTTACAGGGTTGTAAGAACAAATCTGATGAAACTCTCTAGTGAGCTCCAGCTGTGGAGAAACTGCAAAAATCCAGTAGTTGCAGTGTCAGGAAGCCTTGCTGTGTCAATTCCAGTCTGTCAAGCTGGAATTCTCTCTGGTGCAAACTGCCTTCATTTTTTTGGTAGCATCCTTTTAAGTCAAAATACAGAATTACGTAGAGCTCCACAGTATCACCTGCCAGTCTTCAGTGGCTGAGTGTTATTTCCAGGCAGATATATATACAACCTTTTAGAAATAAAATGGTTTTAATCAAAATTGAAAATCCAAGGAGGAATTTCTTTAAAAAATGAACTCTGAACACTTTTCATAATATGACTGATATTTTCATTATTTTAAAAGTGTCTAATTAAAAAAAAAATAAAAGGAGAAGCTTTGATCTTGGATTGTCTTGTGAAAACAGTGAAAAATATGTTAAAATGTTGTAAATTATTGACTTTTTATCACTGGCATTCCTGAGGCCTGCTTAAAAATCACCTTTATGAAATCAACCACAGAAATAAATCCTAGATTTGAAGACAAAGGTAGTAGTAGGTAAAATCTGAAGGTAGTAGTGAGAGTCCAAATAATGTGGACACATTGCTGTTGGAATACTGCACTCATTAGCGCTGAACACAACTCTAACATTTATCTTGAATATGCAGCATTTGCAAAAGATGATATAATGTACTGTTATGAACAACAATCTTAATGTTGTTCAGACACACATAGAGATGAACAAAAGAATGCAATCAAGTGCTCATTTTAAATAATTACAAGTTTTTCTACTCCATAGCTTATTTGTTACCTTTTGTTTCTGAGCTCATTTGTAGTCGTGGCTTTTTCACATTATGGTATTCATATCTGTTTAAATTGGAGAGCAAAATTTTATATTATTTAATTATAGAAGTTTCAGTAAACATAATTTATACCTTTTTAATTGCTACTCTTTGATTTCCTATTTTTGTAGTAGGTTTTTAAAACAAATAAACTAATACTATCCTTATAAATAATGAGGCCAGAACTCTGTGAAATGCTGGTGGCCATATTATTAGGTTAAATCTGCAACAGCTGTTTTCTCTCTACGTGAAGTTACAGGGTAAGCTGAACTAGCCTTCACCCTGAGATTCTTTCATCTCTGAAATGCAACCAGGAAGAGAAGCATTTGGGATGAAAAGAATTATGACAATAAATAGTAACTATTTATTATAATATATATTATAATATATATAATATGTAATTTTTATATAATATATATTATATCTGATAATGGTTATTACTTAACATACAATAATCACATATGCAGTCAAACTGTATATGTTTTGATACTTTGAGATTTTTTACTTTTCCTTCATTGTATTTGACAAATCACTGAAGATCAGATAGAGGGGTTGGGTTACTGCATTGGTTGTGCCTTCCTCACAAGCAGAAAATAACCAAAGCTGTATTTTCTTCCTTATTTCACCTGTTTGTGATCAGAGGGACTGTCTTCCTCTAATCTGCTTAATAAAGTTGTTGTAAATCTTCACTCACATTCACAGTTCATTCTGAGCACTTGGGAGGCTTCAGTACTTCACTCTTTTTAGAATAACAAAGATGCTATGAAAGTTTACCTGTTTTTTCCTTTATCTTGCTTATGTGATATAAAGTAATCAGTAGAAGTCATAGCAATGATTAGAAAGTCAGATTAAAGAACAGTGATTTAACAAGGTACACAAGTCAAAGGGCTAAATGGTGAAAGATTGTTTGCTTAACATATTAGTGCAAGAGTTGCAGTATCATGCACTAGGATTTAAATTGAATCTGCAGTCTGGACGTAGTTGGGAAATGAGAACAGGTAATTAGGAGACAAATGGAGAACTGGTAAGAATCTTGTCTGGAGAGGAAAACGTGGATATTGATTTGAGAAACTAATGGTGTGAACAGCCAGTGGTGAAATTACTTTTGTGTGTGTTCTGTTGTCTAGTTCACTTGTGGAATTTGTCATACCTTGTTTCTCACATGTGAATGCCTCTTTTACAGGTTCAGATTTCCAGCAGGATTTTAATTAGCACACGACAATTCCAGTGCAGTAGCAGCTTTCAAGTCTGTAATTTCTCAGCACTGTTCACTCCTCTTGTGTTGAACAGCTGAGATATCATACTGTAATAAATTGTTATATAGGTTACTTATGTAATATCCTTGTCTTTTGAAGTAGATAACAGTTGCATAGTAGATGAATGTTCGGCCTCGGTTGATTGTTTCTACATTGCATAGATGGAGCAAACCACTGCAATATATTATTAGAATGTTCTTAACATTTACCAAAGCAGAATATGACTAAATACTGCATTTATGATGATAATGAGCTGAGTGAAAATTATATATTATAGACTTCCTTCGTTACACATTTCAAAATCTTGATTTTATTTTTAAGAGTTTTTATAACTTTTTTCCGTTCTGAAATAATTTGATCTCCCTGATAGAAGTATCCTAACCTTCCTTGCATCATAATTTTAAGTATAACATAGTCAAGAAGAGTCATTCAGAGGCATATACTCTGGGACAGCAGATTGAAAAGTGTAGTTAAAACATTAAAAAAAAAAAAAAGCTCTTAGAAAGAAAACCCAAAACCAACAACATGAAAAAAAAGGAAAAAAAAAATTCTTTCTCTTGGCCCCAGATCCATGGTAGTATTTGCCCAGAGTACACAGTGAAGTGTTAGCCTTTGTAGGTAAAATTTGGTGACGTCTTGAGCACTGGAATGCATTCGTGTAGTACTGCATGGTGACATTCCTTGGCTGTTCACATCTGAGAGTGAGTAGCAGCCTGGGACATTTGATGAGTTAAGGGGAAAGCATTTATGGTAACATGCTGCACGTCATAGGAAGTTACAGCCCAGGTTTCTACATATAAGGCCATTGTTCCGGTGGAAGCAGTCTCTGCAGAAAAACATCACAAAAAAAGTAACCTATCATTGAATCTTTGAGCATTCCCAGATTCCATCTGTACATTTTCCAGCAAACAATTGGCCTACATGTTCCCTGAAATATGGAGATTCTTTGGTTGTGCAGTCATGCGTTGGCTGATAGAAGACTTCCTGTGAAATCTGTAAATCATCAGTAGTGAGATAAAAAAATAAAACCTAAAAAGATTATTTAAGTTAGTGTTCTCTCAAACAGCATATGTCCCTAGAGCATTAATGCATTTATATACAATGTTACAGCTGTTGTACTGGATCAGAAATTGTTAGTGACCGAGGAACTGGCAAGAGAAAAATTACAACTCTAATGGTTTGCTGACTGATCGTAAGTAGCAGCTGCATTTCCTTTTCCTTCACTTTTATGTTGCTTTCCAAATGAACTAGTTAAACCCTATCTTACTGCAGTGTGACCATCTTAAAGGTTTTTTTCCCTAAAGCTGAGCTACTAAACTGGTGAAACTGGTAAATAGCTCTCAGTCTATTCTCAGCTGGAAGTAATTGCTACTCTTCACATCAGGGAGGACAGCAGAAGGAAGAATCAGGAGATGACCAAGCAGTTGAACTCTGCTCTTACCCCAGAGACAAAAGCTGCCTGCTTAGGGATGATAAATGCAAGAAGATGCCATAGGGGAAACCTTAGTTGTGGCTTGCAATGCTGCCTCTAGAGAGGGTTTCATTCTGTGGCATTGGTATTCAAGAACCTTTAATTAACAATCAATTAAATAAGAGATTAGTCATTTAAAACAGAAGAAAATATTAATTGTGCAGACCTTTGGATTCAAGTGTTTTAGCTGGAGCCAAATGAATGTACTAGCAGTGGAAATAGACTGCGGTAAGTTCTTGGCCACCTCCATTTGTCACAGGAATAAGTGTGTTGACAGATGAACTGGTCAGAAATCTTGCTTGTTGGTTTGAAATATTAAAACCCATGTGCTCCTATCGCCTCCTGTGAGCTGATCTTTCCATAATATGTTCAGTGGAAGAGAATGAACTGGTTCTGCAGATTGGAGAAAACAGTCTGACTTTGTACATGAGCACTGTCAAACAGAGCACCAGTCTCACAGCCATTCTCTTCCCACAGCAAGCAGTGGGTCAGAACAGGAGCACACACTCCAGTCTTCCCTGTACAAAGACTAAGAAACCCTTGCTGTGATTACATGGATGTTGTTCTGTGTTAAGGTCTCATCCAGAAAAGCACTCCTGATTAAGACAGTACTCCAGCTAGTATCCTATCCTCTTTGAATCAGTTTGGGTGGTATTATGTATTTAATCAAAGTCATGCTTAATTGCATTTCTGACACAGAGCCTAAAATTTACCATTGTATGACGGTAGTACTTGTGACTAAATAAAGTAAAGTTGTCCTCTGGGTAGCACAGCTGCATTAACAGTCTCATGGATGTTTTACAGTATGACTTTGCTGGGAAATTGCCCTCTTAAGACAGAAATCTTACCAAAGATACTAAAAATATGATTCAGTTGGTTAATTGAACATCACTTCACATACTTCCAGTGTATAAATGTGCAGCAGCTCAGGATATAGTGTGTCAGTAAAAATTTTGACTGACGATTTTAAGTTTTAAAATTTCCCTCTATATCAACCTTGATTTGAGCAAAACATGCTTCTGTCATATAGTTGTGACAAGATGAAGAGCCACTTTTCTACTGAAAATTATAATCTTCAGACTGCATTTATCTTTTGTCCTCTCATACTCTATTCCTACAATTTCTGTTCTTCAGAACAGTAGCAATTGAACAGAATCTGCTAATTTGTTCAATAGGTAACTTTGTTTTTTGCATAATGTTGCTAATGTGGAGTTGCTTGAAGAAAAGGTTCAGAGTAGTTTATTGTAATATGGCTTTATATAGCAAATTAGGTATTTTTGATTGCAGCTTTCTTTAGTAGGGTATTTGCTTTATTTAACTGATATGATAACATGACCTAGTGAATTCCAGGGATTATTACAGCTGTGATTTTAAAGAAGCGAAAATCAAAACCTCAAGAAATCCTGTACCCAAGGCTAAAGTAACATGCAGACAACATGAGCTCACCAAACCTTTGTTTAATAAATAAATAAAATGACAAGACAGTGAATTTTCGGAAACATGTTTCCCTTAGTTCTGCTTATTGGGACAGACTAATGTTAGTCATTAGTGAACAGGAAGAACTTTCCCCATGCGTGGCTTAAGCTGTTGAATATGTTGACTCATATGTTTAGAATGCATCATACTGTGACTTATCCATGTTATATATAGATGTATATTTGGGATTCCTCATGCATGACTAGGCATCGATGAACATCTTGTAACTGAAGGTTGTAGCTATGAAAGGGAATATCCCAATTATTACAGAATCACACACAATCACAGAATCACCCATCAATCTGTTGTCTGTAGGACCTGGACTTCACCTGTGAATAGCAATATCATAGAAATTTGGAAATAAATAAAGCTATTTTTGGTAACTTTGCTTTTTTTTAGCCAAGAGAGACCTTGGATAAAAAGAGCCCTTTTTACCCTGAAGTTTTCAAAACCATTCCTTTCCTTCCACTGCCTCCTTGCTCCATGATGGCTTCATTCCAACTCATTTAGTGAGTAGACTGCAGTTGCCTTCTTTTATTCTAATGAGTTTAACTGCTAGCAGAGTACACAAGATTCCAGGATCAGCACCTTCCTGCATATGAAAAGCATTTGTGAGACTTTTTGGAGTTAGTTTGGTTTTTGAACTTCAGAAAGACCTTGTGTAGTAATATGGGTGTTAAGAATGTCTGACCTGCTCCACAGCTAGGTATGTCTATAGATCTTCTGCTTTATGCTGTAAAAGATGCTGTGTTCAGTTTCCTGCTCTGAGGTACTTCACATGCTGGCTTACAGCACATAGCTTGGTTATTGGTAACTTTTCCCTCCACTAACTGGATCAACCTTCTTTGTCTTGACATCATGGCAGATGGCTGTAATGACACCTGAGGTCGCTTGCTTTTGAATGGCTATTCCTGGTTTTGTATGTCTAATTTTAGTCTGTTGATTAGTTGTCTATAAAATTTACTGAAAAAAATTCTGAAGGTATAGACAAATGCCAAAATTCTTGAAGGATATTTGCTATACAGGAAAGTCTTTTTTTATCGCAGAGGAAATTAGTGTTTTTGACCAGGGAGGGGATGGATAAAACCACTCATTCTTTTGTCTGTGACCTGTAGAAACTGAGGAATGTGATCAATAGGTCAAGCTCTTTTCAGTATCCAACTCCTCATTTTTGTTGCCCAATAGAAGAGTAAAATAGCTGTTTCCCAGAAGTGAAATGCTCTTTAATCATTGCATGAATGACATTATGACTTCACTGCTTTGTTTAAAAAAAAAAAATCCATACACAACCCATTAAAGAAGGTAATTGGCAGAACAGTGCCTTAACACACTTACTGGAGAACTTGCAGTCCTTCCCTACTTGTGGTTCATCGCGGTCAGAGGAATCTGGCACGCAGATGGTGTGGCACAGAGCTTTGTCAGACAGATAGCGAGAAGGCCAAGGGAGTCTAGGAAGAATGACAAAGCAGGATGAGCAGACCAAACATCTTAAAGATGCCTCACACATGCTCTCACCACAGGAGAGTGTGTCAAGTGTTCTCGCATGTGCCTTTACAAAAAATTTGGTGAAATGGATTTTTGATGAGAGTTCAGTGGAAAATTTTACTCTACAAAAGGATTCTGGAACTTCAATCCTAACTCTCTTTCTTCATTCTTTTTCCCTTCTATGAGTTTAATTTTTCCATGTAATTTCAATTCTTCTGTGTTAAGGACTTTGACTAAAGGTGATGTGAATATGATTCTTGCGAAAGAGTCCAGTTTTTTGAAGGGTAATGAAAGGCATATTTGCTGTGGTGGCAACAGGCCTGGGCTGTGTTTAGTTGAAGCATTTCTCATTTTTCAATGTGAGGGAGAAGTTTTCATTTTGCCAGAATTGTTACTAAATCCACATTGATACTGAGGATAGACATTGCTTTCTATCTAAAATTTTGTAAAAATGTCAGACTTGTAGGAAACTGCTGTGCTTTCTTTTTTATAGGCTCATGAATTTTGTGATATTGGTGTTTGAAATGCATAAAACAGGAAGAAGGAAGATTTAGGTATCTGAGGAAAGCAGGAAAACATGTTTTTTGTTGTACTGAATTTTTTATTTAGAAGAAATGACAATATATCTGTTTCCCTTCAACCTTCCATCAGTCTGATGACCTAAATGCATATTTAAGAGAAGATTTTAACTTGATCAAGAGAGTTTGTCTCTCCAAATTCAGTGGTAGTAAATGTCTAATAGTCATCTGGAGAAAATTGCACTGTCTTCCCTTTTTGGAAAGCAAACTCAACTGTCTGGCATATGGTTGGTACATATTTGGGCAATACTGAATATGTTGCTGGTGCAGTGTGGCAACAGCCAAAAATGCAGTTTTTTATTTCTTGTGAAGCTCAGTTATGGTATACTGGAAAATCAGTCAGTTGATGCAATAAACTGTTTTCTAGTAAAATGTTCTTCACGCTTTCTCTTGCAATGCACCTCATAGGTGGGATGAGTCCAAGGTCACCTACAATTCTGGCCACAAGACTGTTTCTCCATGACACCCTCAACTTCCCTCCCCTTCCCCACCCTGCCCCAATGACCTTCCAGCTTCTGCTTTGATGAGATTAATTTCTTTCACATCTACTAGTCTTATTGCCTTATTGTATTCCTAGCATTCCCCTTGTGTTGTCTCCATGCTCTATGGCAATGATTAAAATATATATCAAGCAATTATTTAAAATATATCTTTTTATAAGAAACCTCCATAAGTGACTAACATATGGGAAGAAAAACATTTAATTCCACTCCTTTTCATAACTTTCCACTCCTTTCCATAACTTTTGTGTTTCCCTTTGATTTTCCTTCAGGAGATATTAAAATGAAACAAAATTAGCAAAAGCGCTTCAGAACTGTATTCCTCTGAATGTTTTCATGTCATACAGATCATATGAAGAGCAAATACCACTGTAAATCCATGAAAGTAGCTTTCCTCTTCTAAACTAGAAGGGGATTTATTTATTTGTTTGATTGTTTGATTTTATATACTTGCAATATCATCACAAAGTACAGTCAAAGTAAAAAGGCAGTCATTGGCACAATTGACAAGGTCTTTTCAAAACAGTTATCTCAGGTAATAAAGAACAAGCCTACTGCATTGTGTTTAAGTCTTTCTGTTTTCCTGTTTTTCTTTCTCCCTTTCGGAGTAAATATGAGATCTCCCTGACTGCATTGAAGATCTGAGTCTTTTGACAAAACCTAGTTTGGCGGATTATTTAAAGGGTACTTCTTTTAATAATGAAATTGCGGTCATTCCTTAAAAGAAGTTAAACATCTTAGAATAAGTGTCTTTCAAATTTGCTAATCTTACTATCCCATAAAAACAAGCATTTTGTCAAAAAATTTAGTATATATTAATACACACTTCTATTAGTATTTGTGCAGAATGTACCTGGAGTCTTGTGAGTAGGCAGGGTATTGCTGCTGTCAAATGAATTGATTGCAGTCTAAGACTATATATTTTAAATAGCTTAAGAATTGTTCCTGTGACTTAAGAGAGACACATAGAGAATGCAAATTGTCATTATTTCATTGCCATTAGTGATTCTCTGCCAGATTATGCACTATGTTTTCAACTATATCTGTATATACTGTCACTCACTAGCTAAACAAGTAAGGACATTACTTGTAAATTTTCATACAAAAGAAGAGATGAAGGGAAACAGGTCAGTGTAGATAATTTATGTTGCATTTTATAAGTTGTCAGAGAAATCATCAAATAAATGATCTATGGCTTCTGTTTACTCAGTACTTAGTATGCAGTAAGTTTTTGGAGTAGCCAAGAGCTACAAAAATCTTCCTCAAGTAATCAATCTAAGAGGAACTCCAGCACTCTCAAGTAAGAACAGCAGCCAGCTCCAGTGGATATAAAGCCAAGTATGTCAGTAGTTGTTTGGCTTTCCTTGGTGTTACAGATCTAAGATTGCTCTCTAACAATCCGTATCAGGTAGATTGCAATTTTTATTCCTATTTTACATATTGTACAAGACACAGCAGTTAACTGATCATATTTTAAAAGCCTATGCCAATTTCCAGTTTGAGTGGTCCCATTGTGACTGTTTGCAGGATCAAATGTTCAGCCTCTGTAAGGTGGATACAATTCTGACAAACCCTACAGAAACTTCAGAACTGGATACTATACAATTAATTTTCCAGAAATGTAAAGCTTCAGTACAGCTCGATTGAGCTTAGTTGGTGTTTTGCCTTCGTTTAGGATGATAACTTTGCTTTTATGTCCAAGGTCACACTATGCCCCTGACTTTGAATGGAAATTATTAGAGTAGTGGAGTTGAAAATCCTCTCTCCCTTGTCTGTTCCTTGCAAAATTAACAACACTGCATACCTAGCACCTAGCTGCTTTTATCTGTTTTGTAGCATCTGGCCAGTTTCTCTGTTTTGAGAAACTTCAGGAAAACAAAAAGCCCTCACAGGTAATCTGAAATAAAGAAAGAAGATTTTGTTTTTAATATTAGAGGGTTTTTTTAACACCTTCTTTCTAGAAGCTGTCCAATTAATCTTCCTATCAAATTATTGCCTTTAAACTTCTGGTTTCTTGTTTGCATCCCACTCTGCAAAAGGAATGTAATCTGTTTAAATCCTTATTTTTAGAGATGCGGATCTCAACCAGCAACTACTTTTTTTTTTTTTTTTATTTTCTTCCTCTTTTTTTTGGCAGTGAGATTTGACCCGAAATGCAAGTAAACTTTATGCTTATTTCGTATCAAAGCCTCTATAAAACAAATCTGCTCTGTGTGTGGGTGGATGGGAGGAAATGCACTGAAGGAAGTTGCAGTCCAGTGTGGGAGTTAGACAACTTGGCTGGGTGACCAATTACCCTTTTTCCTGTTTTCTTCAGAGAATTTTGAATGCTCCATCTAAAGCTGAAGCTTTGGCCATTCTCTCTTTTGGTTACCATTTGCTGCTTATTTGTTTCTGAGGGCAAATATCTTTCTAATTAATATATTTATTCCAAAGAGGTCTGGGAAGAGAGGTTCTGATGTGAAGGGAAGATAATGGGCAATAAGAAAACAATCTCTTGTGTTGCTTGTCTAGTTTGTTTCACTTTTCCTACATTAGTGTCTGAAACCAGCTGCTGTCATAGATCTAAGGGAAAACTTGACTCAATTTCACATTTTTGCAGCTTGAGTGCAATCCACATACTCAACAGCATTTTGATAGGCAAAGCCTCAAAACAGAAGGAGACTGTTTTGGTTTTTTCATGGAAAGAAGTTTGGCTGTTGGAGGATGAGTACTTAGAGGGACTGTTTGAATCCAGATTGAGTAGCAGTATAAGAGGTAGGTGCTATGTAGATTTAGAAAGAGCCCTTATATAATAGCAGGGGATATTCTGTAGGTATTACAGAAATGGGATACTAATATAGAATATTTGAATAATATAAGAATGCTTATTATTTTTAGATGTTTATTTAAACATAGTCATTTTAGAATTTGCTTCTTTAACATGCCTATATATTGTGTGTAGAGGTTCAAGGTTTAATCACACACAGTGTATCGAAAATACGTAATAATACAGCTTAGTGTTATTAGGATCTGTAGGAAATTTCAGGTTGGAAAGGACCACAGGTTGTCTCTAGTCCAATCTCTTGCTCAAAGCAGAGTTGACTATGATGTCAGTAACCAAGTAGCCCAGAGCTTTATCCAAACTTTCATTTTGAAAACACCTGAGGCTGAAGAGGACACAAAATATCTTGGGAACTTGCTCCAACTGCCCAATTGTCCTCATGGTAAAGATGATCTTCCTTATATCCAGTTAGGACCTCTCTTTGAAATGGTTTTTCTTGTCTCTTGTCCTTCTTCCATGTGCCACTATGAAGAGGCAGGCTTTGTCTTCCTAATACCTGTCTCCCTGCTCTAGGTACTGGAAGGCTGCTGTTAGGTCTCCCCCAAAGCCATCTTTGCACAGGCTGGACAAGTCTTATTCCCTCAGCCATTCCTCACAGGCAAGTGCTCCAGCCCCCAGCTATCGTAGTAGCTCTGCTGAACTTGCTGCCATTGCATGTCTTTCCTGTACTGGAAGCTCAAAAGTCATTACCATAAGGAGAACAGAAAATATGACTACCCTTTTATCAGTTCCTTGCTTATGTTTGAATTGTGCTTCTTACTTCTTGTTTTCTACTTATGCAGAATATAAACTTTTCCTTTTATGTTTTTTGTAAGCTTTCTTTGTTTTAATGGCTGTTTAGGTTCTATCTTCTTCAATGCTTGGTTTTGACTAACAAATTGACTAATGGGAGAGCTTTTAGAATTTGAGATGCTGTGCGTTCTTTTCCCCTCTATGGTAGATGTACTTGCAACTTTTGAACAGTAAGGACGTCTTACTGATGTTCTGCATGTCTTGGATACTTAAGTGACCATCATTAATGGGAAAACCTTTGTGGGAATTGAGTAATGTCTCAAATTTTTAGCCTGTGGATACGCCTGTCCTGAGTTTTTTTTTTACGTGGATCATGCATGGGATGTTCTATATTAAAGCCTAACTGTGGAACTCAGACCAACTTTCTGATCGTGCTTGGAGTAGGAGACAGCCATTCAAAGCTGGCTCATTGAGTCCACTTGTGCTCTAGGGAAGATTCCTCTAAAGCCTGAAGTCAGCTTCCTTAGGATGTGTAACACTAAGGTTGTCTCTACCTCACATTTCCCCACACTGACTTTTTTCTGCTTCCCATCATGTCAATCTACATTCAGGTCCATCTCATTTCTGTTTTGCTGCATTTGCTAAGCTTTATAAAGTAAACACTTCTGCACTAGATAGAACTGTGATACTTCAATGACAGAAAAACTGTTAAAAACTGGGCCAGCTGTGGTATCCTAGTTGTTGGAACCTGGTTGTCTCTAAGAGTATCCCATTCCCAGAACAACAGTGTTTTCATAACTGGAGTTCACAAGTTAGCAGTGCCACTTTGCTTAGAATTTTCATTATTTTGGCAGTGTTACATGATGTCACATGGAGCTTCCCAGAAGTCTAGACAACACAGAGCATAAACTCCAGTCTCATAAAATGAGCAGCTTCATCGCTGCTCATGTGGCTGACCTGCCTAACACTGGATGAATCCTTGTCCTTATAAATTATCCTTCATGCTGCAAGAGCTTTGTTTAATGAGTCAGTTTGCTTAACTGCTGTTAGAAAGCTTAAATGTACTTTGACAGTAAACTTTTCTCCTTTGCTGAAAAAAGTTGAAGTGTCTAAAACTTAAAAGATTTAAGAGCAAAAGAGGTATAGTATATTGATATAAAAGTGTACTTACAAAATCATGCAGGCTCAGGTTTCATAAGAGACTTGGCCTAGAAGAAATTGTTTCCTCAGATTAAATGTAAGCTAATAACTGAGTGTTTTGCTGCTGCTATGACCTTGCTTGACTTGAGCTAATATGCTATATTTTAGTTGGGGGGTTTTGTGATGTAAAAAAAGGGTATGCATATTTCAGTAATGCTATCATTCAGAAACTTCATGCCTTTATAAGCTCTTCCCTATTTTTGGCTAAGGGTTGTATGGAGGGTGGGTGACACACTAGAACTTGATGATCTACCCAGTACATTCTGTTCTTTGAACAAAAACTGCAAATCCCCTTTCACTAAGATCTGTTTGAACCATTTCAAGAAGCTATCAACATAGATTAAATGGTAGCATGGGTATTCCCTTCTGAACTATCTCCACGTGTTAAACTTTGAACTAATGAATTTTAAACAAACATTGCACAATGCAGAAGATATGGAAAGGCTATTGACTTGGAATCCTCAAATGTTCAACATACTTGTATTGTACATGTACAATTCATTGTACATGAATACAATCTTTAAGATTCTGGAAATGTTCCTTATAGTGTACTCCATTTATTTTTTTGGTGGTAGGGAGATGTTGACTGAGTTAACTGAGATGCTGAAATTACCTGAATTCCATTTGAAATGGTTAATCTGATATTCTCTGTCCACACTTTGAGCAACACAGTCTTCAATACTAAATACCAACATTTCATCTGGCATTCTTGACAAACTTCATGGGTAAGAACAAAGACTGTAGACTGCTTTTCCCTAGAGAAGGTCTTTTTTGGCTTGCACTGGTCCGGTAGGAGGTTAGCAATAGCCTATCATGCTAATAGCTTAAGTAATACCTTAAGGAGGCTGCCTGCAAAATATGTTTTTTCTGGGGAAAAAAAAAAAAAAGGTTTTTCTAGTTTTCTACGTACTGTTCTTGTTTTTAACTGTGTGTTAATATGCTTCTTTAGGCAGTTTAATAATGCTTGTGATTTAATTTTGCTTCAACGTTACAGCATAAATGTCAGCCTTTAGAAACAAATTGGAGAAGCAATTCCTGGCTGTTCTCCAGCAGAAAACCAAAACCATTTCTGAGAAACCCTTGTTACTATCAGCTAGACTGTCTGGAGTGCTTTCACCCTCAGCTACTGAGGGCAAAATACAGGAAATTTGGTCCAGATACAGCAGAGGAAAAAAGGAGCACATGCCCGAGAAATGAAGCAAAGTTTTCTTGAGGATCTTATCCCTGTGTGTTGAAAAAATGAGACTCACAGTTTGTTCATTGAACTAATGAACTAATAGAAGTACTAGGTTCCCATGACTTGTGTAAAGCCTTCCGAGTCTTCAGTTCTTCTTTCTGAGGACCCATTGTTGATCATCTCAGTAAAAAGATAAAAACAGCACTAACAAAAACTGAAAAAGGAAGATACTCATAGTAAATAGGAGACAAAAGTACAAGACAGAGGTCTTGTGATTCCTTGCAAAATATGTACACAGTATGCATTTATAGATTTAATTAAGACTTTCCTTTTACATTTCTGATACCAGCAATACTGCAGGTGTCTTTTAATGTAGATCTGACAAAATCCCTGAATGATGGCTACAGAATACATAGTATCACACTGTGAAAGACGAAAGAAAATAAAGACATTTTCAGAGAGCTGTAAACGGAAACTTAAAAAGAGCTGATTTAATACATCTGGCTCTTTCTTGAAATAGAGAGAGCTAATATTAAGCATGCAACAGTCAAAGTAAGGGATAATTTATACCCACTTACCTCTACCAGTCATGGAATGGAGTGAGGAATAAGATTTCACAAAGAAAGTGAAAATGCCTTCCTTACATGTTTAAGTTTTCTAGGACCTAATCTTGCAAGTATGATTGTGCAAGGCTACTGATGTAGAATTCACTCATAATTTTCAACTTGCTTTGTAGATATGGATAGGCAAAATTGACTCAGTAGGGATTTCAGTTGTTTGTATGTCTTAGGAACAACTTGAGACCAAATTAGATGGAGCTCCTATGAGATCTAAAGACTGACTGAAAATATAAATTACAGTTCTTCACTAAATATTGCAGAACCAACACTAAATATTGCACAACACACATGCCGTGTATATTATGCAGATCAGAGTTTAGCCAGACTGCTAAAACCAGCTGCAGCAATGTGTAGGACAGTGGTCTGTGATCTTGTGGAAACCTGTTTCTATGCCTTCTCCCATCTTGACATCAGTTACTGGACTGTCTTCCTGTTTCTTAACAGAAGTTTAGTTCTACTAGAATTCTTCCCTGAACAGCCTTTAGCTTTGGGAACTCCTAGGGCCCCTGGTATGACTCTCAGATTAGGAGAAGGGATAGTGCTTTGAGAAAGCCAAAGGTTCCAGTAAAAGGAACTCTACCCTGTGTGTTGAAACTCGGGCCATGGAACCACCAGGACATCCAGCACAGATTCAGACTCTGAAGCGATGAACCAGATAGAGGAATATGTCAATATTGTTGATCTCTGACAACAGTGGAAAAAGTCCCTGCAAAACAAAGGAATGTGTGCAGTGCTGAATGTACATCAAAAATTTATCATGTTAAATTATGTCTGACAGCAGGGAACAAATAAAAAAAATTATCCAGAGATGATGAAATCTAGAGTTAGTGGTCTCAACTGCAATAGCTCCGCTGACTTCACTAGCTTTCCAAACAACTGTGTTAAACAACAATCACCAGCTTTCCAAACAACTGTGTTAAAAAATGTTAATAGCATAATTAAAATCAAAGCACATTGCCAAGAGAAAACTGTAACGGCTTTTTTGTTTTCTTCTCTCTCTCTCTTTCTCTTCCTCAAAAATGCTGGAACCCGAAATCTGATGAAAAATTGAGCACTGTATTTAATTTTAACACTCTCTGTGGATAAGTTTGATTTAAACCATCAATTAAATGTATACAGCATTCCAGAGGCCCTGAAATCAGTAGGAGTCAGGGACTGCAACTTCAGAGATGGTGTTCTGAAGAGCTCTTCAGCTCTGTCTTCAGAGATGGCCATTTCCACCCACATCAGCCCTTTGTTGTAAATACTGGCATTCACCTCAGTGCTCTTAGTGCTCTGCAGTTCTCAGAGCTGGACCTGTCTCAAAGGCATTGCTTCAAGTACAAACAGATCTCACAGTGTATTAAGTGTTCTTAGACGTGGCTGTATTCTCAACCTTTCAATGACTTACCAGGATGTTATACCCAAATCAGGCATGGCGCCTGCCTAGTCCTTGAGAAAGGACATTGCAGAAGCTCCTGATAATGGTTTTTAGAGGGATTTTATTGAACTGTTTTCATAACTTCTTTGTAAAATTAGCCCAAGTAGAATAAATTTAAAGCAGTCTTCCTTACCAGCTGTTTTAAACAACTCTCTTCTCTGTGTTTCTGGAAATGGTGCAATAGCATCGAGGTAGGTGAGGTATTACTATGTTCTCAGCAACTAAAAGTAAAGAGCCCTTGTTTCATTATCAGTACATGCAATAGACTTTAAACTGATTTATTACATAAATAAAGTTAATCAAAATAATTCAAAGAATAATTTAAAAATGCATGGAGTATTTAATGAACCAGCCAGTGAAGTTAACATAGGAAAAACTCCAGATAGCCAAACAGCAGTTAGCAGGTAATTATACAATAGCTAAAATAGTACTGAGACTCCCTGCTTTTTTATAAATTTATGCCTGATTGAATAATAGAGTATACTACGAGATGCACAGTGTGCACACTTAAACCACTGCGATCAGATGAAAAATGGAAGGACAAAATGGTGTTGATTGACATTTTATGGATAGGATAGCCCCAAGCCCTGACTCAAACACACATGCCTGCAAAAATGGTAGCCTTGCTTGGTTTAGAGGGCTTTCAAGTATGATTTATACAGTTGCAAGCTAAGCAACCATATGCATGTTGCTCCTTTGTGCCCCAATGCATCCAGTACATGACTGGGCCTGTATTCCTGGCTGCACTTTGGGGTGAAAGAATCACCAATAAATCAAAAGAAGCATCATTTCCTAATTATCTTTCCTAGGTGACAAACTGAATTGGCTGTACATACTGCAGATTTGCTGTATACACAGAAAATACCTCAGAAATTGAAAGCAGCCTAGAGCCACAAAAATGCTTTCTCTCCACACAGAAAATATTTGGTTACCTGCTACAATAGCAGTGATCTGCTCTAATCTTCTTGACTGGCTACTCTTGGTATTGAATTTTTTAACAGATTTTTCTAATTTCTCTATCAAGGAGGGGTGCTAACAGTAATAGAATAAGTATATTTTTGTATACTATTCAGACTAGTTCAAAGGTTATTCCAAATGGGCCTGAACAGTCTTATGCTTTTGGAGTTTACATTGTTCAAGAGAATTTAGCAAGAATCAGTTAGATGCATCCATGCTACCGGTAAATATAATTTAGTCTTTTGAAGGAGAAACTTAAAATATTTTATAGCAATGAAAATTGAAAAGTACAATGCAGACAGAGGATTTTCTTTTTTGTAGTCAAGAAGTTATTTATATCAGTAACATTTGAATTAGCGTTACCATTTTCTTAATCAAGACTTTTTGAGGGACATTTTTCTCTGTGTATGTGGGCTAAAAAATTCCAGACACCACCTAGGGTGATTAGTAGCAAGGAAAAAAGTCAGTTGGAAGTCACAGAACCAGTAAATGGCTTAGAGTATTTGATTTTGGTTATTGGGCTCACCAGCTGTAAAAATGATTGAAAAGAGCTATAATAGACCTCATGATTTATTTTCTTCTTTCTGTTAAAGCATTGAAAGCAAAATATAAACTCAAATGATTGCTCAGACACTGAAAAAAGAGTTAGACTTTTTCCTGGAAATAGGCATCTCCTGATGTGGCTGTTACAGGTGACTTCTCCCTCTGCACCCTTAAAGGTTGTCTCAAAGATCCCTTTATGAAGGAGACCACAAGTAAGACTGTGAAACATTCCTGCTCTCCAGCTCTCCTGCTTTACAGTCTTTGTAAACAAACATTAGCTTAGATCAGAGAGTGTGGATACAAGATAACCCCTTCTGCAAACAGTGTATGACTTCTAAAGCTAACACAGCAAGTATGTTGTCCCTCTCCCTGGACCCTTTGCTGGGGCAAAGGGAGTCTCCTCATAACTCAGCAGTCAAAGGATTCTTTGATGTGTTTGAGCCTCTGTGCTGAGATCCCTGCTCAGTGACATGGGAGTGTTTAGGAGCTCCAGCTTTGTGAGGCTGAAGTGTCGGGTCAGGCTGAGGCATGATTTGCAAAGTTTGCCAAGACTGTGTCTGATCTCAGAGTGCCTGTGGAACAACCAAAATAGTGCATCTGATGTACTGACGTGCACATAACACTGGAATGGTGAGTGTCTTTGATTGCATAAAGGGGTACTTTGCAGACTCCTGTGCCTGTGACTCAGAGCAGATACTTTCCAAATGTCTGGGGCTTATTCTGTTAAAAGAAGAAGAGGAAAAAAAAAAAAAAAGGCATTTTTCCTTTTAAAAGTCCAAAGGAACATTTCACAATACTTTTTATTTTTTTTAAACCAACTCACACTGGAACTCACACTGGTATTTTTAATGTGTCTCTGAGCTCCTGATTAAGAGCCTAATCCACCTTTTTCAGGAGGGGGGGCAGTCTTTGACTATTTTGAAAATAAATATATCTACAGAACTATTTCTTGCTCAGAAAATGCAAAATTTTTGAATGGGGTATGTTCCTAAAAAGACCCTTATGATTTATTTATGTATATCCTTGTGTTTTACTTCACAATAGTTCTTGTTGCTTGTCTTTCATACAAGGATCCTTAAGGCATTGTTTCTTTTCTGTTTACTGTTTTCATTCTTAACTAGGATTTTAAATTATGAGGGGATTAAACTAGGAAAAACCTAGTCCCTAAGTAAGAGTCTCAAATTTTGTACTTTTATCCATGTATAAGTCACTTATATTAAACAGGAATGACCTGATTTTCCCTATAATGCCAGCATTGCAGAGAACAACTGAAATTATAGAGAGAAATGCAGATTTAACCCATTTTTTAAAAAATTGATTTGTCTAAATACACAGTTAGGAAACAGTTGTGGGTCAGTCTTCTTAAAACCATTATGAAGAGAGGCTAATTTGGAGTGACACAAGTAGATCTTTGAGTTCTTGTTAGTGATGTCATCTTAGCCCTCTACCTCTGTTTTAGTCCAGTCAGTAGAGCCAAGGCTTCATCACAATTTTCTGCTTACTATACCCAAAGTTTATCAGAGTTTGGGAACTCCAGTCCAGAGCCTCCATCATCTAATACTGTCAATTTTGAAGATGAAAATGAATAAGCTGTTCTTTTAAATTGAGTGCAAGTGGTTTGATATCTGTGAAATTATTATGTCAAAGATTACTTTCCCTCACATAACCACCTATTTCTATCCAAGTGCTCTGATATTCCATCCCAAGTATTCTATTTTCATTAAACAATAAGGTTTTGACAAAACCAGAAAGATATATTTTCCTAAGAAGGATTCATGAACTTGCAGAGTTGAAAATACAGCATTCCATATGTGACCCCTTATGTCGCTGGATTTGAGTCTTCCTGGACTTAGAATTCCTAAACCTGTGTTAATACAGTTCTTGCAGTACATTGCTTTGGAGTGTATGTCCATGGTCATATTAACCTCATTGGCTTGTCCTTGGCAAGGTCTGCAGGACACCTGTTGAGGTAGCTGCAAATTTTTCAAAGCTGCCACTCAGAGCAGCCTTGAAAATATCAGGGCTCTGCTCAGAGCCTTCCTGCTGCAAAAGCTGGCAGTCCTGTGAAAGTGAAACCATACTTAGTAGGTGGTATTAAGTGTGTTTATTTCTCAGAGCCAAAAATCTTCTTAACCCTCAAATCATATCAAATCTGAGATTAAATCAATGCAATCTCCTCACATAAACACTTTGAAACACACCAGGCTGCAGCAATCTTCTAGTTCTGCAAGCTACTGAAACTAAGCTATGTAGCTCTGATTTTTTTTATTTAGAATATTGCACAAAGCTTCCTTTTTTCCCTTTCACTTGGCAAATCTTCCTGGTGAGTTGAGCTTATTTGCTTCATTTCTGTGCAGTGGGTGAGAGAATGCTTAAACATCTTGGGAATTGCTACATAAATCTGCTTTATCTTCATTTCCTCCATCTCAATTCCAGCTGAAAGGAAAATGTACGAAGTTATACATAAGGGCAATTTCAGGATATCTACCCAACATCTGCAGTTATTTCTGCAAAGGCTTTTAGTTATACACAGTATTGTCTAGACAAAATAAAAAAAAAATCTTTCTCTTTAAATACAAACAAACTCTTAAATTTTAAAAAGCATTATGGAGTCTGACCAAAACTAACAAAAGCTAAGTAATTCCAAGATAAGTGTGATTGAATCAGAGCAACTTTGCTCAGTTCATGCTGGTCAAAAGTACACGTGTATTACAAGGCAGACAGAATTGACTTTGACATAAAAGTTTTAGACCTTTGCTTTTGACTTAAGGTCTCCTTTTTATTTTTCAGACCTTTTGATATTTTGGGGTAAAGGTGTTTTGATTGATGGGAGGTAGTTCACATGCAATCTACAGAAGGAATGAGTTAGCTTCAGTGATTCTGAGCACTAATGAGGTCTCTATTTGTTATGAAATTATTTCAAATGCCTTCACTAGCAATTTCCTACATCATTTAGGTATACTATAATTATACGATTCTTAAATTTGACAATATGCCACCAAATGTTTACAATATTGTATTACATTCTGCTCAATTTTATTGACATTTTTCATGGGACCCACGCAGTCCATGAAGGAGGAAAAAGGGGACAATATCTTAATTTGGTGGGGGGGGAAATTGAAGCTCTCTAGATGACATAACACCTCTTTATATCTGAAAAAATTTAGTGTGTACTAGTGGTGACTTCCTTACTTTCTGATCAAAACTAACACATTCAATGTGGAGAATTTGGCTTCAATATTAGCTAATCCTAGCTTTTGTCAGTTTTCTTTAAATGGGTATATTCTCCAAACAATTTATAGAGCTGACTCACAAAAACTTATATAGACTGTGGTGTGGGAATTTTCTCACGAGTGAAATATTCTAAAGATAGAATAACCATATCCAGCACTCACATAGTGGAATTACAATCTTGGTGTTGATATAGGCTATTTTTTATCCAAGGGTGCTCCCACTGTAGACCTGACTGTGGTTATGACCCAAAGATTTCTTTGAGCATTAGCTTTGTCCTTATGCAACCACTCATATATATCTAGCAGGAATAAGCTGACCATTTGGAAACAAAGGGTAATGGCTGCTCAGGCTGCACCTTTGCCTTGGAACAGTTTGCCAGCACCAACACCATCACTCAGCATACTTCAAGTGAAATTATGCAGTGTGACTTCTCTTATCAAGCTTACATTAATAGTTAAATTGAGTCATGTTTTCAGGGAAGAAATACATGCAACTTTCCTGATTAATTTTTATTTAGGTTTTCCCTTTACCCAGCTGCCATTCACAGAGGAACATTCCTCTTCCCCAAATACAATGGTGCTTTAAACTTGGACTGGCTGGCCTGGTTTGGGATATAAATTAGAGTTTAGGTACTAATTTCATAAAACATAATAATTTTCAGTGAAAAAACTGATCGGGACATATAGGTGTCCACAGTGACATGTCTGCCTTCCTGCTGTGGTTTTCTCTGAATAATCATAAAATAGTTGAGTTTGGAATGGACTTTTGGAGATCATGTAGTCCAAAGTCCTCTGTTCAAATCAAGGTCAACTAGTGGAAGTTGTTCAGGGTTATGTCCATTTTGGTCTCAATCTTTTCAAAGTCAGAGGTTTCAATTTGTGGCCATTGCTTTAAGTCCTTTCACCATGGCTCTTCACTGGTGGTCACCTTCACTACCACCATCACATATTTGCATACACTGTGACAGGATCCTTTCCTAGGTCTGCTCTTTTCCAGACTGAGCAGTCCCAGCACTCTCAACCACTCCATGTATCATGAGAGGCTCCAGGAGAGATTCTCTATGTTCTTGGCAATATTTGTGGCACTTTGTGGTACTCGCTTCATGTCCCTCTTATACTGGATTGAGCACACCTGATGTGGTCTCACCAGTGCTGGTTAGAGGGGAGGGATCACTTCCCTCAGACTGCTGGAGATGCTGTTCCTACTGCAGCCCCGGAGGCTGTTTGCATTCTTCACTGCAAGGATGCATTCCAGGCTTATATTGAAAAAATATTGAACACAAGAAAGGTTGACATCTTTACTAAGCAAATACATTGTAAATTTTAAAGCCCCTTGTTTTGCTGTAGAACAAAGTGATGTTCCCAGAAGTTTTACCAGTATTATGTGGATTTCAAGATCATTAATGTGTGATCTTTTTGCAACATAGTTATTCATGCCTTAGTTTGGCTACTTTGGTGGTTATCTATCTAACAATCCAACCCTGGAGTCATCTGGATATCTTCTATAATGATGCGTAGAAAAGAAGAGGAGGAGCACTCCAGGTGCTCCATGTTGCAGATTCTTGAAAAAAACCCCACAAAACCCCAAAGAAATGCTAAATCTGCTCTTTATCTGTCACTTTATGGTGCTTATCCTTTGTTCTTGGAGATGAGGCCATGGAAGTAAGCATGGTCCTGTATGTGCAAGATTCACAACCATTTATCAGTAAATCATGTAGAGGCCAGATTTTACTATTATTTACATGCCAGCCTGAGTTTTTAATCCTTAACTAGTGTTAAACAACAGCAGTTTCTTTTTGTCTCTTTTGTTTTTCCTCTAGTTTTCCATCTGTAAAATTCTATGTCCTTACTAAAGGAGAGCAAATCAGAAACTTAGAAAGCAACTTTGAACAACATAGAGAATCTTTTCTGTTTGCACTTGTTGGACTCCATCTTGTTCTGAAACAAAAACTTTGTCAAATACTGCTTCATTCTAGTGCCAGGATTTAATCTTATTACTTAAAATCTCTGTTGGATTTTACAGACTTTTGTAATTAAAACTGTTCAGAGTTTTCCCTCAGGACAAACTGAATAGGATCTTTAGGGTTTAATCCATTAGTTTTTATTGATATTCCTTAAATCTCTTGAGGGTACTTTGCTTTTAAGTATGTGTTTGTTTTCATACACAAATACCAGAGAAGGACTTGTTTAATTATTTTTTTTATTAGTATATGTGTTTTACAGTTTTTAATATTTAATACACCTAATTAATTTTTAGAATGGTAACCCCTTAACCCATTTTAACTAGTCATTCTGTGTGATAAAGGCAGGACTTTATCAGGAAGGAATTAAACTCATCATTCCCCTACTAATTTTCATTGGGAGGATCACTCCTCAGCTCTGGAAAGTCAGGCCCCTTGGACCTTCTTTCAGGTTAAGTGAAGTCCACACATTATGGAACCCTGACACTGGAGGTCTAAGTGCTTAGAGGAGGTCCTGCGGCAATTAAAGAGAATTCAACCTATCCCATATGCTGCAGTCTCTATCAAATATTTATCTTTCTGATTTCAATTTGTATGTGTTTTTGATTTGACTGATATTTACATCGCTTTTCAGAGAGATCTTTGTCAAAAATGTGAGCAAATATTTCTGATTATTGTAATTTCTGTGTATTGAGAACTTTCCTCCTAGCTCATTTTACTCTATCTCTTCCCATTGCTCTACTTCCTACACAGTGTAACACTTTTAGAGTATTTTCCATCTACTTTTCTTGTTTGTGGAGCAATGAATATCCACACACTGTGCTGCCTTTGCACTCTGCTATGCTGAATAATTTTTCAGGGGCATTCTCCCCTCAGTACAAATTTCTAAAACAGCATGGCTATTTTTCACTATGTTTGATAGGATTGATGGCATATTTTGAAAGAAAGTTACTTCTTTATGCTGTTATTGAAATGAATATTTTTTATTCTTAAAACTTTGGAAGAAATAAATGTTAACCTGGCCATTTATTAAATAATTCTTTTAATGGCCACACTCTTATTTGTCAATTTCCATTACACTAAGCAAACTGAGTCTAACATTGCTGAATTTTTCATGTCTCTTTCAGAGCAAAATAATTAATTCAAAGTACTTTGCTTCACCTTAGGCTATTTTGCCTAGGGAATTTATGGTTGTAAAAATCCTGACTTTGAGCTATCATTCTATTCAGTACTCCAAACATATGTTTTTGGCCATTGGAACAAAAAAACTAATAGAGTCATGCTTTTGTTTTTAATGTATCTATCACTGTTTGTATACTAATAGCAATCCTATAAGATATTTGCTGCTCCCTTGCTAATTGTTTTAATGAATATTGTGCCATACCTGAAAGGCAAAATCCATTTTTTAATTTCTCATGGTCCTTAATCTTTCTCTTTTTCTCATGATACAGTGTTGTAGAGCTCTTCAGAGATCCAGATAGTGTAATAATGCTTTCAAACTTACTCATTTACCCTAGCTGCTCTTTCTTTGTTCCACAATCTGCAATTTTATATTTACAAGTGCATTAAAACTGGTAGAAATTAATTTCATAATTATGATATCTCATTTCGATGAGATATCAAATCTTCACAGATTTATACCTGAGATTTTAAAAAGATGTGATAGACCACATCTGTTTCATTCTCCATCTAGATAAGTGGATTTGCTGTTTAACATTTTCTGTATATGACTAAATTAGATGACTGTGAGACTTTCAACAAGACTGAGTTAGCCTAGCAGTACAAGTTATTAAGTAAGGAAATGTGAACTCATTAAATAATTCAGTAGAGAAAACTTCACAAGTGGTTGTCACTTCCTCTGTAAGTTCAGACTGTGGCAAAGGCTTATAATTTAAAGGGTTTTTTTCATAAAGGGCTGCAAATCCTCAATGAAAAATAGCCCCAGTGAAACTAAGGGCAATTTGTTTTCATTTCAAGTCATAGGATCATAGAATATTTTGAGTTGGTTGGGACTTTAAAGGAAATTTAGCTCCAAGCCCCCTGCCATAGGCAGGGACATCTTCTACTAGGCAAGGCTGCTCAGAGCCCCATCCAGTCTGGCCTTGAACACTTCCAGAGATGGGGCATCCACCACTTCCCTGGGCAATTGATTCCAATGCCTTGCCACCTTCAAAGTAAAGAATTTCTTCTTAAAACTGAATCTAAACCTTCCCTCTTTCAGCTTAAAGCCATTACCCCTTGCCCTATCACTACACGCTCTTGTAAAAAGCCTCTCTCCAGCTCTCTTGGAGCCTCCTTAAGGTGATGGAAGTTGCTGTAGGAATGGACAACTTCTAATCTCTCAGTCTCTCTTCATAGGTGAGGTGCTTCATCCCTCTGATCATCCTCATGGCCCTACTCTGGTCTTGCTCCAGCATGTCCTTCTTATGCTGGGGGCCCCAGAGCTGGATGCAGCACTGCAGATATGATATCACAAGAGTGGAATAGAGGGAATTACCTGCTGCCCATGCTTCTTTTGATGGAGCCCAGGATATAACTGGCTTTCTGGGCTGCAAGCATGCACTGTCAGGACATGCTGAGCTTCTTGTGAACCACATCCCCCAAGTCCTTCTCCTCAGGACTGCTCTCAATCTGTCCTCTGCCCAGCCTGTATTTGTGCTTGGAATTGCCCCAGCACAGGTGGGACCTCCCACTTGGCCTTGTTGAACTTCATGAAGTTCACACAGTTCCTCCCCTCCAGCCTGTCCAGGTCCTTCTGGATGGCATCCCTTCCCTCCAGCGTGTCAACTGCACCACACAGCTCAGTGTCACCAGTGAACTTGCTGAGGCTGCTCTCAGTCCCACTGTCCATGTCACCGACAAAGATGTTAAACAGCACCAGTCCCAGTACTGACCCCTCATGAACATCCACTCCTCACTGGTCTCCACTTGGACCAGGGGTTCTCCAGGTCTTCTTTTATTCCATTTATAAAAATAAGGATTATTTAATTGTCATTCTTTTCTAATGGATCGGAACTCTACCAGAAAACTCTGTTTTCTTCTTAGATTGGAAAACCAGGGCCTTATTGTCATTTACACTTCAATGCCTTTATATCACCATAGTGGTCTAACAGCAGTCTAAAGGACTCTGAGAGTGGATAGGAAGAAAGACTTCAGGAGATTATAAAGAATATTAATAATCTCTAAAGCATTGCCAAACAATTAGAAAATGTCTTTTTGCAAAATGTGGTCTAACAAAGTGGCTTTACTGAAAACAATAACTCATTTCAGAGCAATGAAAAGTTGAGACAAAATAAGTATGCCTTCACTGTATCTAAATAGAGAGAATATAAGTAAAATCAAGGACATTTGGAAAATTCTCCAGTTTCATCTTTGAAAAGATCTAGAACATCTACACTTTCTAAAAAAACTCAAAATCTCATTTTTGGACTGCGTTTGAGAGAGGGAAGCACACCAAAATACTGATTGATAAATGAGTGAAAAATAAAAATGTCTTCTATTAAAAAAATATTTTACATCCAAGGGCTTGGGCTTTTTCATAGTCTAAATCTCCTTTTTCTGCTGTCACAAAATGGCATCAGAGCTCTCTAGTTCTGCAAGACTAAATATTGCTCATTATCAGCATCAGGACAGGGTTATTTTCGGAGAGAAATTTTGTATTTGGGGGAAAGTAGGAAGCATTTTTGTGGCACGCTGATGTTTGAAAAACAATGGTTGTTTAGAATTCCTTAGAGGAGTGGAATGTCAGAAGTAGTCTGAGAGAAAATGGATTTGTTGGCAGAAGACAGGCAAAACCATGTGCTAAGTGCAGTTTATGACTTGGCTTTTTGAGTTGTACTGTACCTAGCACACCTGTGGATTTGGTTAATGTGCCACAGTATGGAGCTGTCTGTGTAGGCTGTCCATTTCCAAAATGTGCATTTTAAATGTTGATTGCCATAGCCAGCAGCCAGATGGTAAATTCCTGTAATATTATCAGCTTTTTTAGAAAAATGTCAAACTTTTTGGCTAACAAGAAATTTGAATTCTCAATAAAGTTGATTTGCAGAATGTTTTTTCAACATGTTTTTCTGACTTGCATGATGAAAAGCTGTGGGTTTTGAAATGACTAATATACAAGATGGCTCTAGTTTAAACAACAGTGGAAGTTCCAGCCTGCCTGATTCTTGGTGGGGCTTCAGTAAATGATCTTATTGGAAATAGATTAGTTCCATAAACTTACATGTGGAGATAGGAGTAATAATATTAAGTGCAACCAGATTGCTAAAGTAAAAATCCAACCACAGTTACATCAGAACAGTACTGGACAAGTATTGTTTGTTTTTCACTTACAAGTACAAGCAAATCCTCAAATGTTTCAGAAAAATTCTTGAGCTTTCAAACCAGAAAGATAATCAATAAAGTGAGATAACTGGAGCACTTTGCTCTCTATTACAACATTCAAATGGCTTCTTCAGTTAGATAACTGGAATAGTGTTTTGTGTGAAGAGCACAGTTGCTTAAGAAGGGCTTTGTTTTGTTTTTTAATATCAAACATGAGAAAAGCAATCACATGCAAAATTTGGAAGCATCAGAACTTTCTTGGTGTAATTCTTTTATAACACAATGTCTGCTTATGCTTTCATGTGGAAAATGTGTAAAACTTGGGGGAAAAAAAGGCAGTTTTTATTTCTCATAGTTTAAATTTGATTGAATCTCAGACTCAAAATTGTACTCAGGAAATGTGATGATATTTTGGTAGGAGCATGATTAAGTTTTACTTAAAACAAAAGTAAAAACTGAAACCTTATTTTTCAGATTTCTCTGCTATCCAGCATCTGCTATATCACGGTAGATGCATCTATCCATCTTCGGGGATATACAAGTTTTCCAATATGCAAAAGACTTAGCTCTGTCAACTTTTCCTGTCCCATTTCAATACAATTACTGTGCTCAATGAAACACGATACTGCTGTGGAGAACCAGGTTATCATTATCTTGCTTCTCTGATTATCTAGGTTTTCTCACTAGATGATAGAGAAAAACAGGCATTGTGTGGCACACAGTGAGAAAGAAGCAAATATAATGTGAACACTGTAGTGAAGCAAAGTGGTGCTCAGGCTCTTGTATCCCCAGGGGTTGCCTTGGCTCTTGAGTCTGTTCAGAACTCAGGTAATACAAGTGTGACTCTGCAGAAACCATGTCTGAGATTGCAGACCATCTGTGCAGATCTGCTAACACTTCAGTATTACTTCGCTTTAATTTGATTCACATGCCTCTCTTTAATTTGATTTCATAGAATCGTAGAGTCATGGAATTGTTAAGGTTGGAAATGACCTTAAAGAGCATCAGCCTAGCACCATCATTCTGGTCACCATTTAACTGTGTCCTCAAGTGCCACATCCCCATCTCACTACAACCTCCTTTCAGATAGTTGTTGATAAAATCTCCCCTGAGCCTCCTTTTCTCCAGGCTAAACTAACCCTTCAGCTCCCTCAGCCATGCCTCATCACACTTGTGCTCCCAAACCTTCCCCAGCTTTGTTGCCTTTCTCTGGATAGGCTCCAACACCTCAATGTCCTTCTTGTTGTGAAGAGGCCCAGAATTGAACACAGGATTCGAGGTGTGGCCTCACCAGTGCTGAGTACCGGGGGCAACCACTGCCCCTGTCCTGCTGGCCACACTGTTGGTGATACAGGCCAGGATGCCTTTGGCCTTCTTGGCCACCTGGGCACAGCTGGCTCATGTTCAGACGGCTGTTGACCAGCACTCCCAGATTCTTTTCCATCTGGCAGCTTTCCAGCCACTCTGCCCCCAGGCTGTGGCACTTCATGGGATTTTTGTGATCCAAGTGCAGGACTCAGAACTTGGCCTTCTGCAAAGCACAGCTTTTGTAGCTTTTTTCTTTGAGGAAGTCACTAGTGGTATGTTTCATGTCTTTTGAGTTAAGCCACTCATTAATTAATGGACCACTGCCACTCACTCCTCAACATTCTGATTGGGGAAGAGACTGGAACCAAATTTAGTTACTACACAAAAAAAAAAAAAAAAAAGATGGTGCTAATGCTTCTTAGCATATTGACATTTCTTTAAATTTTGCTAAAGATCAGCTTGGATCAAACCCTATTTGTCTTTGGAATCATAGCAAAGTCAGTATTTTTCACTTCTAGGGTAAAGTTATTTAAACTGGTTCTTTCTAAAGCAGATTTGGGAAGCTGTAGAAGTGAAAGATTTTCCTTTATATCACTGCAAATTAATATATATCTTTGCTTTTATGACACCTGCCCAGAATAACAAATCTACAATCCGAGCAAATACACTTAAAATGCTGCAATTCTACCTAGCTGCATTCAGAAGCAAATTGATTTTTTCTAAGTGAAACTGTTGTCAGGCGCCTAATTGCTTTATGGTTCCTAAGAAAATGATACATGACATGGAGAATGCAAAAAACTCTTACAAGTGTAATTCATCTGGATTTGATCTGAAGTGGAAAGGATGTACAAGTAGAACAGGCTGAAAAGACAGACCTTATTTATAAAGTTTACTCCTGTGTTTTTACATATTCTACAAAGCAGATCTCATGTACAGCTTTAAAAGAGAGCATTTTCAAGATACTTTTTTTCTTAAACTTAGTGAAAGAAAAAGATTACTGAGAAATTAAAACCAAATATATTCTATGCATGTATTATATGTAATCTTAAATGCAGGTCAAGCTTGTTCAAATTTGTGTCTTTATAACATTTGGCAAAAGGAAAGATAAAAGGCTTTCTAAGGAAAATGCTAATTTTCATAGGAAAATAAAAGAGTCTTTTCCTGAAATTTTTTTTTGCTTTCCACATGCACAAAATATCTGACCATCCCTGCAGGTGTTTATTGACACATAAAAAAAAAATTTGGTTTTGCATTAAAAGCCCCAGCAGCAATCAGTTTCCTTTTTCTCACTTGTCCCCTATCAGATCCATTCATTGACACTTCAGTATTTTCAAAAGCACATGGTGATCACTTTACAGTTTTTTAATATGCAAAATTCTATTTTGGTGCAATTCTAAGGGAAGGCTTTGGTGGAGATTTAGACTTCTTTAAGGAGATTTTGGGAATTCTAGGAATGCAAACACCATCTCACCACAAAAGCCGTCAGCAATTCTAGGATTTTTCCTCTTTTCCTTTCACCCTTTAGTTTTTGGGGCTGGGATACAGCAGTCACCCAACACTTGAAAAACAGCTACATTTTTGTAAGAAGTCAAAGGCCCCTGCTTCACCTTTCAATTGCATGAGCACAAATCTGCTAGTCATTGAAGCCTGAAGGAATCCTCTCAGGGTGAACCAAAGCCTACTGTGTCCTGTGATATCGGCAGAAAGTGCATGGACTCAGCCAGGAGTGGCACAGTGGAGCAGACCCAGTCCCAGACACTGGGCACCTCCCTGGAGAAAGAGATGGCCCAAGCTGGGACAGGAGATCAGCAGGAGGGTTTGGTGAGGTCTGCAATGTTGCCAGACTGAGGAGTGGCTGGAGTGCAGCTGGAGTGGCAGCTCTGGGATAGCTCAGCCCTTAGCCAGGCACCTACAGTAACTGTTTTCCTGAGAATAAGGGCTCAATTGATTCCATTTCTTTTTAATGAAGCTATTTAAAAATGAGGGTGGAAAATGTGGAATTGCCTTCATTCATCCTTCCTTGGGTGTCTTTCAACTGTGTGCCTAAATTCCTTCATCTGTAACTGGTTATAACAGCCCTTGTAAAATTATCCCTGTGACAAGAGTTCATACCCCTCTTTTGTTACAAGCATTATAGAACATGTATTTAACTCCAATGCACTCAGAAGCTTTCTGGTTCAATGTACCATTTTAGAGCTGAAGGTGTTAAACAAATGCACTCTGAATGAAAAATGCAGATCAACTCAAAACCAATGGTATATATTATATCAACATTGTAGGACACTATACAGATACCTATATAGAACACTATGTATATTGTTCTGGCTGAATGGCTTCCATAGGACATTCTTAAACAAAAATGTTGCATTGTAGCAGTGATGTTTACACCAAGTTCAATAATTTCTTTAATAGTTGTTTCATTTTCATCTACTGAAAATCCTGAAATATTTACTTGGTTCTTTCAAGGCCGGTAACCTTAGAATATTTAGAAGTTTTATGTACAGGAAATCATCCTTGATTTACTGATACCTCTAAACATATTCATCTGTTTTTCTCTTGTTTTCTCATTAGAGTACAATCCTTGCTTCACATTTGTGGTGCACATAAAACCCTATTCCATTTATCATTTTTGACACACATCTGCTTGCGCTTCCTTAGGATGAGTTGTTTTCAGCTAAAAATAGCTCTTGGTTATAGGTATTTTTATTTTTCAGTAAAATTTATTATTTTTATTTGGGAAATAAATTCGTGTCTTCAAGATTACCTTTTTGTAACTCACTGCAAATCATTATGATGTGCTAAACCTGCAGATTCTTTGAATATCCAGCACAAGTGTCTGTGATTAAAGGTTACTTATTTTCTAGCAAACAGAGGTCGCTTGGTTCCTGCAAAGTGTTATAAACACTTTGTTAGTATTTGCTTAGAAGCATAATGCTTTCAGCGTTGTGTATTTTCTTAACACTTGCATTTGGTCTGTTTGTTTATTTTTTTTCCTGGAAAATTGAAAGCTAATGTAAGTCACTATTCATGAGCTTTTGAAAGCTTAATGTCTTTGTACTGTTCATTATGGAATGGCACAGTCACTCATCCAAGTCCAAACACACACATATATGCAGGATGTCTGATGAACTGGAGCACTATGATAGTTGCAAAAGTTAGGCAACACCAGAATTAAATTTTAGTTTCCTTATGAGTGGGCATATGCATGCAATTTTTTTCATAAGGAAACAGGTATTTTTCTTCAGAAGCTTTCTGTCTCAATCACAGTAAAACCTAACTGATCTTCATTTAAAAAGGGTATTATCTTAATTTTTTTCTTGCATTCCGATGGATGGCCCCATGTTATTTTAGTGTATGTTATTGAAATTCTCTTTTGTGGTTGATTTCATAGTGTATTTCTCCTTATGTCCACAACTGTAGTCTTGGAATGTCCCTGGAATTGGTTTTCACAATATCTCAGTAAGAGGGGAGGAGACTATTATGAGATAAACAAAACTGAAATGTGGAAATGTTAAAATTAGAAGCTCCCAGTCTTTATGAGCACAGTGTTTGAGAACATGTGCTTTTATTTTGCCTACAAATGAATCTAGTACTCATCTGACATGGATAGGGGAAAGTAGGATCTTTGTATAACGGAGTGTAAATACAGAAATTTTATATTCCACCATCTTGATACCAACATTGTTTACAAGATTTTTGCTGATAAGTGTGTTTAGAAATCCAGGAAAAAGTGATATTCAGAGGCCAGGGTTCCAGTCCGCATCTTATACAGGAGCATCCTTTGAAAGATATTTGCTTTTCTGTCCAGGTTTTGGTAGTTTCAACTCTGCTGCTCATCTCCTTCTGGCCGTCTTTGTTGTAGTCCTGTCTCTCCCCTACTACAACTTTCATCCAGTTCCATTCCTCTCATTTAGGCAGACTCAGTTTCTGCTTTCCAGTTTTTCGTTTCAGTCTCATTTTCATCATAGTCTTGTCATACATTTCTCAGGCAAATCCAAGTCTCTGTTCTGGGCCCAGCCCTTGCCTGGTCACTGCTGTCTGCTCTGGTTATGTCATGTACTGCCTCCCCCTGAAACAGCCAGCTCATTCTAATCTCACTTCCAAATTCTTGTCCTGGGGTTCTCACCCAGTTTTAATGTTGATCTCTCTTTCCAGTTTGCATTCAGATGCCATTCAGTGACCATCCATGTTTGCAGTGTCAGGTCCTGCAGGGTTGAAGGTGTGCAGAGCACTGAGAGGAGAGTGCTGTACTGGGGAGTGTGTCTGCTCAGCTATGTATTCCAACTCAAGAAATAGGAACGATGCATTTTTATTTGGCCTTTGGAGAAGTTGTCTTATTCCATTCAAAGTCATAATAAAAGGATTTCCTAAAAGAAACCATGAGAAATGAGAGAGTTTCAGTTTCCTGGCTCTTTCTGTGACCTCTCAGGGAACAAGGTTCAACCATGCTTCTCCTGGGTCTAGTAGGGGAGGGGAGGGGAGGGCAACAAACACCTCCTTCCTCTCAGGGTGCCAGACATGGTGTAGTGGAGGAACTGCTGCAGTAGGAGAAGCTGGATGGGAAGCCATTCCTGTGCACAGGTCTTAATTCCCTGGTTTGCCTCCCTTGTAGCAGCCTTTCCTGGGTGCAGCCTGTGAGGGATGCTGAGGAATGCTCTATGGGGGCCTGCGCAGGGGGTAGGGGTCTGTGAGGAACATGGCCATGTTGGTGACCTGACTTTTCCTGTCATGGTAGAGACATCTACCTCAGCTTGTTCTGCTGCCTGCATGCCAAGCCAGCCCCTCAGCCAGAACCCTTGCCACTCATTTGTCTCATAAGTCCAGAATGGAGGGATCATGTCAGCAGAGCAGAGAGATGTGTGGTTCAGGCAGGAGAGGCCAGAGGTCATGCTCACCCCACTCTCTGACCCTGGTCCATGCTCCTTCCTGTCCTCTCTTCTCTCTGCTCAAACCTGTGCTGCCCTTCTGCTCACCAGACCCTTGAGCTGGTGTCAGAACCAGAGCACTGGTGCCATCAGACAGACACTCCAGATGGCAGCCTTTCTGTAAATCCAGTTAAGTGGTGTCAGATATTTTTTAGATAAAATGGAAATGCTGCCTCATTTGCACTGCTGGTTTTCAAACCATGGGGGCTTCTAAATCTGATACAATAGACAAAAGAAAACTTCTAAGTCCTAAGAGAAAGTAGAAGTCAGATAATAACTTCAGGGAAGGGGAGAACAATTCCATGATGAGGAAATCAATAAACTGCTATTTTTATTTCTCACAATTTGGGGATGAAAGATACCAGAATTTCAAGAATTACCAGTGTAGAAGCACTTTAGGAGGTGTCTCAAAGGACAAGGAAGTTTCAAGTGTCTGCTTTTATCAATCATGCAACTTTGAGATGTTACTCAGTGTTTCCGTCACTTCCAGACCTCCCAGTCATGTGTGCATGTTGGCTTTCTGAGTGATACAGGTCAAGGGCAAAGTGCCATGCAACAGTTTTAAATTTAGTGATTCCCAAAACACAATTGTGTTGATGAGGTAACCAGCATAATGATGTGCTTTGTCATTTTATAGAGTAATTTTTAAAAGATTAAAAACTTTGGAAGACACAGTAAGGCATGAATGTTTGGCAAGAATTTCACAGATCCATCAGTAAGGCAACGAGACAAATTGATTCTGTTTCCAAGGGTGGTTTTTTTTTTGTTTTGTTTTGTTTTGTTTTTTATTTTCAAGTGCTGCTCAAATATGCCAGATTAACAACTTTTTAGAAACTGAAGTTCTTTATTACTGAACATATATTGAACCAGTCAGGACCCAAAAATATAGTTCAATTTTTCTTTATTGAACTGTACTGCAGTTTAAGGAACTGCCCCCAGTTTGACAAGCTTGAGGCGTTGACCTGTGGGCATTAAATGAATAAATAAACTATTGCTAAGGTTACCAAACACTGTACTTGAGTAAACAGATGCTTCCAAGAGCCATAACTCACATACAGTTTAAAAGAAGCAGCATTGCTCAAATCATGTGAGTACTTGATAATCTCAGATTCCTGTTTCAAGTTAAGTGCTGTGGTGGACAACTTTCTGAATTGCATTTTTTTTGCTTAATAATGCTTTATTAAGGAATTAAAGCCTGGAAAATGGATCTGTTTGAGATCAACATATTGCCCAATACTTACATAGAGAAACAACATAAATCACAAAATACATTATTTTCTCAAAGGAGGCCTTGGCATATGCAGACATCCAGCTTCTTTTGGAGTGAATCACACAGAGAAGCTGAACTGCTCACTTCTATAGTGACTCATTTTAATACACTTCTTTCTTAAACCCTGCTCGAGAAACAAACAAATTCATCAGCACAAATATGCCCCATCTGCACTGTTTATTTCAATCACTGCTGGTTCTTATCATGTCATGTTTTGTGTAATGGGGGGACTCAGTGGCCGAAAATGGAGATAAAGCCTTGTGTAGTGTGAATGGAATGAAACCTTCTCTTCTTTTCAATTCATGCACCAGAGTGTAAAACATTTCTTAAGGTGTGAAAACTTCAAGGAAATGTTAATCTGGCTTGGTAAAAGAACCATCAACAGCCCTGTGGAAATGAACACAGATTGTTTTGACTATTTCAGTTGAAAGGCACTTTGGTATCTGAAGCAATCTACATTGTGTGGTCAGATGTAATATGATTTTTATTCCCCTTAATTGTCAGGAAAAATAGGGAAAGATAGTATCATTAGGCCACTGACAAAACCTCAGGCTCATAATACTTTCTGATGCTGAAATTGATAGTTTGGTGACTGTATCTATTTGGATATTACTATAATCCAAAAAAGGAGAGACTAAATTAGATATCCAGTCACCTTTTAAGTGCTTTCTAAACCAGTCTGGTGTCTGTGACTATGCCATTTTTGTTCTATTTGGCTTAAACCGCTTGAGTAGGAGAATCTGGTTATAAGTAACTATTTATACTTGCCATCTTTTTCATTTTCTGATCACCCTATTTTTGTGTGTTCATTTAACAAATATGTAGGCAACATCTGGAAAGGCCATCAGTTTGCAGTATTTCTCCTCTAAGGTAATTTTTTGTATTAGACAGCTGTCAGAAACCAGTAGATTACAGATGCTTTCAGATATTTTAGAAAATCCATGAAAAAGAGTATGTTTTTAAGCTGTGTAAGACTCAATATTGTTTGTATTTCTCAGATACCTTTCACTGAAATGATTCCATACCATCCCTGTATGTAGAGCCTTATATGATGTTGCAAACTGCACTGTCGTGGGATACATATGCTATATATAGGAGTCATTTAATATCATTTTATGTTTATTAATCTAGAACTGTATCTTGTTTAACATTATCACCTTTACTCCTTTTTGTTCTCATTGTAAGATACCAGTTACTTATCCTTTCAGCGTTTCCATGTGGAAAAGAATGATTTACTCTAAATGGATCCTTTCTGCCATATGAAATGACTTGACCATAGGAGAGGTTGAGGGAAGAGCTGTTAAAAAAGATGGGAGGGGACAGGGTCTCTGGGGTCACTGATTTCTATGCCAAAGGATTACAGCACAATTTTCTACTTCAAATAAGATGCCTTGAACAACAGTTTTGGATCGTGCTTACTCCATGATTGTATCCCTTCTGTTGTGCAATATGGAAATTTCCTGATAGTGACAATACCTGCCAGAAATAATGTCTAGTTATGGGGCCTTAAATTTTGGGTGACTGGTATAATGAAATGCTCCAAAGAATTTCCAGCAAGACTTGCTGATATATTTGGGTAGACTGATGAAAATCTGGTAAGTTTAAATTTTATTCATTCTGCTTGCAGGCTACAAGGAAGGCACTTTGACTTGCAAGGGAGGAATTAACTTCTACAAATGAAAGATATACTCTGAGTGTTTTTTTAATGTAGGATTGAAGCTGGATCCTCCTATATATTTCTTGGCAGCTCATCAACTTAGTAACACTTGGCACAGCTAAAAACCCTCTTAAATTAAAATGCAGTTGTGAGTTTGTGGGAGGTATCAAAGATCAAATAACCCAGAGAATGAAGTCCATTCTCTTTTTCCAGGATGGTATTTTGCCATATTATGATGTAGGTATATTTTCAGACTAATACAGAGAGCTGGCCAAATAAAGCTCCCAATAAAGATACGGTTTGTATATGACATTATCAGCATATTAATATAAGGGTGAAGTATTGAAGGGAAAATGCTGTCAAAGCACATGTGCCCGAGTGTCCCAAGCCTCCTTTTTCTCTGGTGTGCTAACACATATCCCAAAGCTTCATTCTACCTAATGTGTCATTTACTGAATCACTGTACTCTCAGTACAGTGTATGAAGAAATTGTGAAGAGGATGTTTGTTTTTCTGACTGGAGAGAAATGTGTGATTTCTCTGAGTTTCCTTTGTTGATTTGTCATTCCTTGCTCAAGTTGGCTAGGCTTGACATAGCTGAAGGTGACCTGATTTTGATCCTGACAAATTCCATTGTCTGTGATAGAAGGAAGTGCTGCAGAAAATATATAGTTGAGTGGCAGGACATAATTAATCCAGTCACTCAAGCTAGGTATGCATAATGCCTTATCTTAGAGATAGCGCAATTGCAGCATTTAAGCTTGTTCTGTGATATTTTTTCTGCAAGTTTCCAAACTCTTTCATTAAGCACAGTAGGAGTTGCACAGACTAGACAGAAGGAGTGGTGACAGTCCATGACTATTGTGCAGTATGATTCCACGGCCTGCCAAGCCAAAATCTTTAAAGTCTTAATTTCAGAAAGTTACTACTAAGACTTCTACTCAGGTATCTTTATATCTTAAATTTACATCTGATTACTGGCAAAGAAGATTGTCTGATTCTAAATACCTTATGTGCTACATACATCCTGATCCAGGGTCACCCTGCTGTGAAAAGCAATTGACAGCAAATGATTGAATGTTGAAAAGAAGTTTTTCTAACATGTATGCTTGCTGAAGGTTATTTTATTTACAACACCTTTTCCCTCCAAACATTCAAACAAGTTACCTGCAACACTGATTTTCTCAAATCTCATGAGCTTTAGATGTGTTCCCACTTTTAAAAATGACATTAAGTGTATTACTGGACTTATCTTTTCCACTGCCCTTTTGTTTTTGAGTGTGCTCAGTTAACGGTTTTTCTCCCTAAAAGCACACCAATTCATTCAGGACTGTGCAAATCACTGTAACTTTGGAATTTATGCATTGTGTTCTGTAAGAAAGCCAAATTTTTATACCAAAAATGCAAACATTAAAAAAACCCTCTCCCATGCTACTCTACTGCCTCTTCTAGCTGTGGTTTGTGAGAAACCATCAACGTACATTTTAATTCCAAGAAAAAAGCCCTTGAAATTCCTAGAAAAATCTTGAAAAGCTATGAATCCCATTCTCCTTTTACAGAGAAGAAAAAAACCCCAAAGCTTTCCACATGATGCACTGCTTTTGTGGAACACTTTTTTAGTTGCTTAAGTTTGCAACACCTTGGAACACGAACTGAACTGCCTTGTTCACAGCTATCAATTCCCTGAGGTGGTGGAAAGGTAAGTGTTGTGACAGTGATGGTAAAGCCCTTTGTGGATCAATTCCATGGTAAGTAATTTTATTAATTACAGCAGAACACTTTAGCAGAACACTCTTACTATGGAGAATCTTAGTCTTCCTCCAACTCTTTTCCAACCTTCTGGCATATGATCTAATTCTGTAAGTAGAAAAATGTTTGTTATTGCCTCTGGAGGTAGCTTTTTTTTTTTTTTTATTCTGGAAAATGCCTTGCTTTTACAATTAGCACCTAGGTGTAGTCTGAAATGCCCATCAGATTTTTGAGCTGGGTCATCCTGTTCCTTTATAACATGTGTTTTGGGTTTTTTCTGCACTCAGGAGAACTTTTATTTCAAACACTCAAGTGAAAAAAACCCAAACACCAACAACAAAACCAAAAAGCATACAAACAAACAAACAAACAAACAAATGAAGTATGGTTGAAAAAATATGACATTTGCATCCCTCTCCAGATTTTTAGTCAAATCAGTGGTTGAGAAAGCAGTTCCTTCCAAGCTTTGGGTGCAGGCTTGTGGCTCTTCAATGAAAGCTTTCATTATTAAGGGATTATTAAAATGTGAGATATAGGGAGCGAGGTGGGCTTGTAAACTTGGTTTGTAGATGCAATATATGTCCTTTGTGTCATTTAAAATTCCATCCCAACAGGGACCAGAGTGTGTATTCAAGAGAGCACTGCCTTCCAGTCTGATAAGAGTACATACAAGTGCTTTCATTGAAACAGAGTGGTTCAAGTCCTTGCTAAAAATAAAGCATGTCTGTATATGGTTTACTGAATCAGGAATGGTTTGCTGTGAGAAATCCCCAGTACAATTTTATCACTGCTATGCAAGTGTTCAGTAGTAGAAAAGCCCCAAAGTGTTATTAATTTTATTCCCAGACAGATGCAAATTTATCTTCTCACATGGAGATCATTTCAGCTGTTTTTTTAATAGGTTGAATTTGTAAAAAATGCCTCCTATGTAGTTTTCTGCTGAGAAATTGTTATTCCTTTTTATATTTAAAATCAGTGTACGTGCGTCCAGTTATTTCTTGTTACACAAACCAGGTAACAATCATTGATTAATGATTTGTCTCAGATTGTGAAAGGTTTTTAAAAATAGTTAATATTTTTTAGTTCTACAGAATTTTAATTGTACACTATACTCTTGTAATATTCATGTTATGTTCCTGTAAATTTCTGTGAAAAGAGATTTTAGCTTACAATGCTATAGCAAAAACGATTGCTTTACATAGTTGTCATGAAATCAAAGGAGTTAAGCCTGTCAGAGGAAAATCTAATATGTAACTCAGCAGCTGAAATTGTACTGGAGTGAAATAATTTTCAAATCTCACCAAACTAAATCAGGTAAGCTGTGGCTGTGTAAATAGAATGGTTACAAGTAATATTGTCTTTGAGAAGGTTTTTCTTTTTGTTGGTTTTATAGTCATGTACATTTTGGCTATCTCCTGGGAAATTACTCAAATATTTACAAGTAAAATAACATTAATTTCCAAAAATTGCTGAAGTCATGCATCTATCTATCTATCTATCTATCTATCTATTTTTTTAATAATAAATACAGTTTATTATTCATCTGAAAAAGGTACTTCGGACTTGAAGTAACTATACTGATTACTCTCCTTGTTGAATTCATTACTCCAGATTATAGAGAGCTGTTAAATTATTTTTAATTGAAATTCAGGAAGAAAAAGCAAAGCCTTATTTTTGTAGTGCCTTTACTCAAGCTTTTCCTGTAAATCCATGTTGGATATCTCATCTCAAGCCTGCCAGGCTGAATGGAAGATCAAAAGTAACTTTAGCAGTATAGTTTATCGTAGATCATAGATGCAAGTGTGCTGGATTAAATGCCAAAAGAATAGAAACAAAATAACACATAGAAGAAAAGGTGGAGTCTGCTCCAGCTCTCCATAGCCTAAACCACTATTACTGGCCTTGAATCCACAAATGCCTTTGTGCTTATACCACTGAAAAACACTGGGAGATGGCAATAGGCCACTCCCATAGTTCAGAAAACTGCGGATGAACTATCTTTTTAAAGCAGTTGTTTATTTTATTAAAGTAATTAAAAATAGTTCTAGTGTTTGTCCCTCGCTTTTTAAACGTACTTTTCAGGGTAAAAAAAGGACATATTACAGGGTTAATACAATATTTAAATTTTTTTTAAATAAATTTTTTTTAAAAAAAATCGTGATCAGAGAGACCAAAGTCAGAATTTTCTTGAATATATTTTATCCCGACATTCTTAATGCTTTGTTTATCACATCACATCACATCACATCACATCACATCTCAGCTCAGCTCAGCTCAGCTCAGCTCAGCTCAGCTCATTCATTAGTTGTCCTAAAATTGTGTTACTGTGGTGAGAGTACATCTATACAACCTTAGGCAAAACTTTTTTTATACTTTCATTCTTCTGGTTCATTTAGTAGCAAGAAATTTTTCAGTCACAGTTCAAAACAAAACACATTCCAAAAAACTAAAAGAAGGCAAGCACTAGTCTTTCATATGCATTGAAAATGGAAGGAGGAAGTCAAATGCCTAATCTCAGCCTGGGACCTATAGCGAAGGTACCAAATGCAGAATGTTCAGATTTTTGGATGAAAAGTGGAATGAATGGAGACATAGGGTCTGGAGCTCATCAGCTTGTGGGAGGCAGCTACTAGAAAACTGGGTCAGAGTAATTCTGGTCTCTGAAGGCTACAGTGGTAGCACCACACCCCCTCAGTAACTGCTTGGAAATATGACTTTGTGAAGTTCTCAGGAGCATACCAAACCTTTAATTTAGAAAGAAAAATGCACTGTCCTTGAACTGATGTGAGCCTACTAAGATCCAGAAGGCTGAAGTAGTCATAGGAATTGCTCTTCCAGCATTGGATCATTTACAGAGACCTCCCATCCCTGCCTTTCCAAGCTGCAGCTCTCTGTCTGTCTGGAGGATATTCCTAGAAGATTGTGAAGGAAAAATAACATGGTCTCTTTACAAGAGAGAACACCTCTCTAACTCTCTTCCCCTGTGGGATAAATATACATTTTGCTGAAGTATTTGTTAAAAGTTTTGACATTTTGGGTGCAAATAATATAATACCTTTTTTTTTCTTTGAGATGTGTCAAAACAACTCTGTTTCTAGTATTGGATTCTTACAAGGTTCATGTTTCTTCCTTCCAAATTCTGAGAAATCTTTACATAGCTGAGGTGCTGGAGATGACCTCAAAGACACTAATTGGTATTCCAGAATGTTAACAGCATAGCATGAGGAGGAAAGTGGGTTACTGAGGAATGGCAGTAATCACTCAGTAACTGAGGTTGTGCCACAGCTCTGTTACAAATTTTCATTTTGACACTATATCACCATGTCTACTCTTCTACCTACAATATTCTGCTGTAAGATAAATCCTGGAATTAATGCAATTTAACACAATCCATCTCATCCTAGAGAAGATCGTTATAATATGAAAACAGATTTAAATCTAGGAGGAAGAAGCAATATGAAGTCTCACTCTTTTTAGATTGGCAGGATTTCAGTAGTGCATATGAAAATTTAGTTGCCTTTGGTTTGCTTGTCCTCTCCCCCCAGTGGTAAGTGACTGCAAGTGTGGGAAATACAGCAGTAAATCAATTAAAACTTGAACCAGAGTGTACTGGCCTGTGCAGTAATTCAGCTAAAAGGTGAATGCTCTGTGCAAGCTGAGCGTGCCCAGTACAGTCTGAATGCACAATAAGGATGTGATATTGCAATCCTTCACTGTAAGCAACTCATGTTTTTCAGAGGTTAGACTGGCTTTATTCAATTGAAGTTTTGCAGACATCAGAATCTCTCAGATGTTAATAATTGAATCATCCTGAAGCATCCAAAGTTTCAGCCAAAACAGCCAATATTTGGTGAAATCTGGAACAGTTACGAAAGTGTGAAATGCTGAAGAATATTTATTTCCGGAAGTAGTTAAAATTTTGACAATCCTAAAAGGACATAAAAAAGTTTGTCTTAGTAATTTCATCCATTCAATGATTACCACAGTAGGGTAATCTAATTTTTACTAGTGCTAGTAGGTAATACCTCTTTCTTATTGTTGGTTTGTCTATATCACTAGGTCCTGGAGATCCCAACTGAATTTGTAAACACATGGTACTTGACACAGCTGTGATAAAAAATAATCATGGGCCCAAAATCTGATATGGATGATCTATCATTTGTCTCAGTCTACGATTGAAGACTCATAAAAATTACATCCTTATATGTCTTCTAAATTTCAAAAGTGATCCTATTTCTCCTTAGACCCATTACACTGCTTTAACCTCAGGCCTGTTCTTCTTCCCATGACTGTTTCCAGTCTTTTCTTTAAGATATTATCAATGCAAGGCTCATCAAATGCCAGGAATTTACAGATAATCCAAAAAGAAAGCAAACTTCCAATAACATTGTACACCTCATGTCACTTCGGATTTAAAATTCGCTGGGAAATTTAGTCAGCAACCAGATTAAAATAAACATTTAAGCATTTTGAAAATGGCATTGCAGTTCTGTTTTTTCAAAATTCTTGTCGTGTTCTTGGCTTATAATATCATTGACATGACTTGGTTGTGTTTTCTTAAGTTGACCTCGCCGAGGAGAATTGGAATTTTGGGACAAGGTTAAGAGGCAACTAGAGGTTGTTTTTGAATGTACAAAGATCATCATTTGTCCTTATAAACAGTCCTAGATTTGAACTGGGCTCTCTCTAAATCCAGCTGCTGGGTCATGGAAATCGTTGGTCTCCTGGCATAAGAACCAGGAAAAATGCAGAAGAGAGGGTGAGAGTGAGTGTGTTTGGTGAGTAGAATGGAGATTACTTGAAAGGTCAAGTAGTGCAAGGATCACAGATTGGACAGGAACTAGAAGGCCATGAGAAAATGATGTAGCTATAACTTTTCCCAGTACGGTGTGATACACATATCTGCCATGGACCTGTAGAGCTGTGCTGTTTGATGAGGAAAGCCAAACCACAGAGTGTGTTTGTGTCTTCGTTCTGTTCCTTTTGACCTTCATTCTTTCGAGGCCATTTTTAGAAAGCTTAGTCACTGTGTGGAATTAGCAATATATTTCCTGGGAGTTCTGGGACTTTCTGAGTGTTGCAACCTTAAATGTTTCTTAGGACAGTGTTTTATTTATGAAGCATCTTTAAGTAGTAAGGTCAGTGTTCTGTTTTGGGTCAAAGCTTCCCTCTTGTCAACAAGAAACTATTCCTGTATTATGTCATTTTTTCTTCTTTATTGTTAATTTTCTTAATGATGATAGTAACTTGTGTATCATTGAAGAAATAAGTTATATTTCACTAGATGGAGTTTTGAAGAAGGGGCAAGAAAACTGTATCAATCAAGATAAAAATAAACAGTTAAAAATTGCTGAGTTTATTTTGCTGTAACTATACATATGTCACACATTTTAAATCTTCATGCTTTGTTGTTGGAGAAAACCTGGTATCAGAAAGCTACAAGACAGGAATATTTGCTATATTCTTTTACAAAGAAGTTTTATCTCTCAACAATTGCTAGGAAAGAGTTCATTTCCGACAAAAAACCCCCCCAATTTAAAATGTTATCTATCTATTTATCTATATATCTTTCTATCTATTTATTTATAAGTTATATATAGCATATATACGAAATGTAAATACGATATTTTCTGGAATTGACATGGAAAAAAGAAATACTTGATAAAGAATAATGGTAAAAGAGCGTTACTTATGGGTAAAATCATCAGAAAAATCCTCTCCAGCACTATCTGCAACACACTTGCCTTCTGCAAGTCATCTGTTTATAGCATGAATTTATTGCACCAATAACTGAGTGTTTAGCTTTCAAAACTGAATGTACTATTTTTTATGATGTAATGATAAATTATAGACAAATGTACTATGAACAGATGCAGAATATTTTAGTGAACCTTGTCTCTGATAGAAATTTTTATTCAGGGAAGACAAAATTATAGACTAATTTAGTTTGACAAGGCCCACAAGAAAAGTTAAGGAATGAGGTTATGCTGAGTTTATAACTTGATAAATTACCTTAACTGAATATGAAGTGAAGGAAAAGAAAGAGGATAGCAAATTGATCATTAGTTAAATGATTGTGATTGAAAACCTGGAATATTGACATCTGAAACAGCCATCAGTGCCATGTTTGCTACACGGACAGCAAAAAATTCTATTTTGAGTGAACAGGAATTGCCAAGTAATTGCTCTAAAGACATATCTCAAGTTCTTAACATGGAAGATGCTAACACCTTATTTGAAACATACTACCATTTATTGAAACTGTATTTTAAACGGTTAACATTTTCTTTACAAGTTCCAATTGCAGAAATGTTTTAAGTGCTATTTCAAATCTACTTGGCAATATATCTTTAATTGCTTGTGTTTCCTTTGCATAGACGACTTTAGCTGCATAGGATTCCCACTGATCACCAAAAGTTTGGCATAAGATAAAAATAAAGTCCATAATTAAACTTTAAATGTAAAAGCATTTCTGGCATTAAGAGAGTTCTCAGAGCCATTCAGAACAGTGGGGTTTTAAGGGGAAGATATGTTGCTAAAGTCGATTGCTAAATAAAACTGAATGTCTTTATAAAGGAAAATTTTCTGCCTATGACTTTTTCTCTCTGTTTGCTCTTACCAAATTCAAGCTAGGGCAGTTCTGACTGCTTGACCATTTCATTCATTAAAATGACAGCTTGAATTCTACTACTGAACATCTAGCTGCCCTGGAAGTCTGTTGCATTGTTCCTCAGATGTCACCAGAGATATACTAAAGCATGTTTATAGCTGCAGAGGCACGAAATGAATGTTATTCAAAGGGAGCTGGTACTGAGTCTGTATCAAGCTTCTGAAAGACTTCTTGAAAATGTTCTCAGCAAGAGTTTTGTTTTCTTCCTTGTCTCAGGCCTACTTAAATAATTGTATGAATTTCAGCACAAGAAGCAAGGAAGAGTGATCCTGAGACAATTAAGGGAATCTTAAGCAAGACATGGAGGGTTACTCATGCATGTTTTTCATTGCAGTTTGTTTGCATTAAGGTGCCAAGAATTTTTAATATACATTAAGAGGAACTGTGTGCCTGCCTGCTTACTGACTGCACAATCAGATCAGACTTGTATTGTTTGTTTACTATAATACAACTGTTACAGTTTGCAGTTGAAATTACTACAAGAAGTGAAATGGTATGTTGTTTCTCACAGCTTGGTGTTATATTTCCCAGAAACTTTTAAGCTGTGTTGCCTACAGATTTTATTGAGATATAGATTCTAGAACAGATAAATATCTGTTTATTTGCATAAAAGGAGTTAATCACTTCCTGAAACCAGAACTTCAGGGATGGGCATTCTTTGGCCTCAAAGATTTTAAATTTTTATATCAGTGTAAAAAAGCTATTTGTCTGAATGATTTCTTTTTATTTTGCTATGCTTTTTTTTTTTTTTTTAAAGATACTCACTGCAGTATAGAACAAACCAGAACATGATTGCCAGTACCAAAATAGTAAATATAACTGACTCCTATAAAAATAAAGGTCCCAATAAATGTTAAAATTGGATTAAAAAGTAAAAATTAGAGAATCTCAGCAAGAAAATAGATTTGTTTTTAAGGTCAAAAAAAGTTAAAATCACTAAATGTTAGGGTCTTCTTTGGAAAAGAAAGTGAGGTGCAAATGCATGAATCCATGAGTTAGACAAGTTCAAGTATTGTAGCCCTGCCTGCTTGTCACATGTTTCTGGCAACACAGCACCTTTTTTATCCTTGTGTTGCAAGTGGTGTAGAAAGAATCGTCTCAGTGAGCCTACATTTCTCAAACATCTTTATTACTGGGAGCATGTTGAGTCTAATGCTTCTTTACTCACAAACACGGACAGGAATGTGTGTACCAGTACTTTTGTGTTAATGATGGTTACTTTGGTGCTCGCCTTCCATAAAATGGTGCTTGGTGGACATAGGATATTCATACGATTGTGGAGGAATTTGATCTTTTTACTCTTTTTGCTCAGGTGGATGCCATGAGGAAAATGAATATGGGATATTTTTACTTTGTTGCCCATTAACAGAAATTTCTGAATTTTAGAAATGCTTTGTGTATTAAGAAGAAAAGAACACACAAAAAAAAAAATAAATGCAATTCTTCTTTTCCCAAATTCAACTCCAGGCAAGCACCTATCCTCCCACTTCTGAGTCTCAACTTCTCTTGTTTTTATTAAGGGTTACACTTGGTCCGTACAAATTCCTCCACTGAGGTGTGGAGCTGTTCAGGAGGCTGATGCTGTGTCTGCAGATTTTGGTCTGCAGCTCTGAGCCTCTTACTGGTCCTCTGCTGCTGTTCTTTTAATCAATTCCCCTGCCTGTGTGTAGGTTGCCTGTGCACTTGGCCCCTCAGGGCCATCTGTGGCCAAGTGTGGGTTGTCCTCGTGCTGCAGCTCCTCAGGGGCAGCCTTGTCTAGGCAGGGCTTGCAGCAGGAGGGAACCTGCTGCCCTCACCCTCTCCACCCCCAGCGTGTGTGTGCTATTCAAGGTGTTTGTATTTCATGCATAAAACCTTCTTTAAGTGTAGTCAGGGAATGGCTCCTCAGCTGTATTGGAGACTTGTTTGCAAGAGAAGTGACCCAAGTTCTGCTCCCTATCCTGACTAAAATCTGAATACTTTATTCTACAGATTAGAAGAGCTTTAGCTAAGGAAGCAGAAACACACATGGCCTGAGTGATTCCTGAGAGGATGCCTGAAAGGTAGGAGTCCTTGATCCAGACATGAGTCAGAGACTGAATTCAGACATGGACTCAAACTCGAGATCCTGTATGCAAGCATGAGTGATTTGATCCCTAATCTTCCACATCCCAGGTAAATGCTTTCTCACCCAGCTAGTGAAAGTGATGTGAGTCAACACCCTGACTGTGTCTGCAAGGAGCCCAATCCTGTCATTTAGCATGCCTTTGGTTCAGCTAATGAATTTAGGTGCCAGGTGGTCTAACCACAGTTTTTCTAGAGATCTCAGGTAAGAGTAATGTCCTTTGCTCAGGTATAATATTCCAGGAATGCCAGTGGTACAAGACTATAATCATGTATGTACATTTCAAGCAAAGAAGGAACATGGTAGTGTTTTCAAGCACTGAGCATGACACAGATATCTGTCTGAGATATTCTGAGATGGTTGGTCCTAAAGGCTTAAAATCCTGGTTTAAGCACCAAAGGGCTTGAGTTTATAAATGCAATTAATTTAATAATTTCATAATAAATAGAGAAAGAAATTACAAAAGACTGGAAGAATAGGGTCCTTTTGAGAAGGCCTGATGATAGACAAACTGTTCATGATTCCAGACATTTCTTGATTAGAAGAGCTTTATGATATCTTTTTTTTCCTGGTAATGTATTCTACCAAACAGGATAGATTAAAATAAGTTTCTGAAGGTTTAAATAATTTCATCACCTCTAGAAATATTTGCAAAGATTTTTGTGTGTGGTTGAATATGTTCATAGAAGCTGCTTTGCACTTAATACTTCCAGCTTATAAGTGTAACAAAAAAGAACAACAAAATATCAGTGTGATTGTTCAGAACACTGAAATAAATTATTGCCATTCAGTTTGCTGGAACCACACACATAGCTTCTATCTGTTAAGTTTTCAGAGGCAGTGTAAATTTTCTGTTCTCTCTTATATTTTACAGTGATGTACCTATATTTTATTTGTCAGAATATTTGTTTCTCTTATTTTGACCTTACAGGGGAAAGACTCCTTTCTTTTCCCCTCATAGAATATTCCAGTTATGACTAAGCAGCAATTAAAAAATGTTACTGGTTATTTTCAAATCACTTTCATAAGGAGTACTGTATTTTGTTTCTTGCTGTTCTTGTAGTAGATATACATACAAGGTCATTGTATCCATTGTTCAATGCTTCTAAGCTTGCTTTGGTGGCTGCATTTGCAAGTGCTGAATGCTGTTTCTGATAGATGTAGGCATGAAACTGCTTACTTAATTCTGCCAAAATCCCTGGGACTGCTTGTGTCCATAGGGTTACACATGATTCAGTATTTTGCTGGACTGGGGTCAGAAAGTTCAGTGCTCTTTCAGCCTGGCTTATTAGGCACTGACGATGCAGTTTTAAAATCTTAATTTAAAGCTTAATTTAAACCTGGACAAGGCCAGATTTCTATCATGTAATGCAATCTTCTCTTTTCAGTTTCCAGTGTAATGTTAACTTGTGTGTAGACAGAAGTGCAACAGGACCACTTGCATAGTAAATGAAGGGCTGCCCAAGTCATAGGTAATGTGTTGACAATACATTTAACTAACAGATTTAGCTTAATTTTCAAAAGAGTTCCAACTGCATACTGTGTATAGACAAACACGTCTGATGCCCAGCATGACTCATGTTTAGTTGTTAATATAATCCTGGAGATAAGGTATTTGACTAGAGCATGCCTTCTTGCATGCTGAAACCAAGATTGTTATATAATACCAGTAGCAGCAAACAACTTTTTCAGAGTTCTATGGAAACCATTCAGGAGTGGGAACTGAATGCCAATTTCATTATCACCTATAAGGAGCCAAACAATAAGGCATTGTAGGCTCACAGTCTGAGCTCAGACCAGGAGGTTTAAGTGCATGGGCCAGTAGGCAAACTCAACTAGGCTAAATCCTGCCAGATAGAATATATCTGTTAACAGAGCCATTAGGTGCATTTTAAATGTTTAAAAACTTTTGTGAGAAATGTTCATGGGATGAACAAGGGACAATGCAATGCACCAGGCAGTTCATAGTAAGAGTGAGTTTATAGTAATCTTTTATTCATTGGCCGCAAGATATTTTACTGTGCAAGCAGCTCTTTTAATCTTCCTTTTACAGACCTGGAAATGAAGAAGTTAGGGCCTGTGCTCAATGGGAACAATAACATTTTAAACTCTGGAAGGAGGATGCTTGGAAGGTAGAGAGGAAGTGATGAAAATGCTTTTCGTTTAGTGTTTTTGTTGGGGAAAATTGTTCTGAATACGTACTGATGTTGTCAGTTACAAAGTTACCAATTTTGTTTCACAGTGTAAAAGTATTGATAAGATTTTATTCCTACCAATCACTTAGGGATTTATAAGAAGGTTCTCCTTATTCCTCATCAGTCAATTGAGCAACTATGAAAAGAACCAGTGAGCAGGGCAAGCGTACTACGATCTTCTCTGCCTAGTTATATCCAACAATGAAATAACAGTGAAAAGCAGCTGGATTTAAGAGACAGAAGAGCCAAGATGGATCAGGCTATATAGAAGTCCTGCCCCGACATATGAACTTTCTGGAAAAGGTCTACAATATCCTTTAAAAAATCACAAGAGAAATTGTGTTCTGATTATTGATAAGGGCTGTAGTTGTAATAGTTCTAATTACAGTCTAATTATAGCATTCTAATATTAGAACTTTTCTACTTGAGAGTACAGAATTAGAAAGTTTTTTATGTCATGGCACCCTCTAAATATGCAGAACTTCTGTCAAAGATAAAGCGGGAGAAAATGTGTTCTGCTTCGTACACCTTCCAGTAAAACTCAACAAGGGTACAGGCAGCTGTTATCAAAACTGAAACAGTGATTTGATGAAGGAGTCAGAATTTAAATGTCTGCAGTCTCATGTTGAGCTATTTTTGTCATGCTGGTGGAATACTTCCTTCAAGCACTTTCTGAAGAGGATAGAGGCAGAGCACCACTAAATAATATTGCAGTACTCTTCAGGATGTTCTGCCAAGAAGAAGCTCCATCTCTCTTCCTGGCAGAGGTGACAATAAAGATTTTCATCATGAATTTATTTCCAGGCAGCAGTTAGTGTTTACCCTTCAAACACAGCAGATTGCATTCATTAAAAATCATGTTCAAAAATGTTGATGAGGAGAAGGATCTTTGCTGCTGCTGAACTTTTACAGATGTGCAGATATTCACATGAATACCTCACACATTGCAAGGCTAGCAGTTACATGCATTAAACATCAGATTATCTTTCAATGGTGTCATTTTTATACTCATTAAAAGGAATAGTTCTCTAATCTGAATCTAATTGTGATGAATAATATCACTCTTCAGAAGTGAGATATAGTAGTCCCATCTACAATGGGAAATTGTAAGAAGAAAATCCAGGAGAAAATCCAAAAGAGTTTGTTGTTCATAGCAGATATCGCATAGCTATATGGGATAAACCCACAGAATTTGGTACTTCTATTTCTGTGTGCTGATGCAGTTGTTCTTCACCACAAAGCAGAAGAGTAGGAAGAGCTGTAGGTGGGCTTATTCATTCATTTCTAGTGTATCCCAGTGAAGATTCTTCCATACCAAATATAGGACTTGTCAGTCTTTAAATAACATCATGTAAGGGAATTTCCAATACATTTTGTTTCTATTTTTTTTATATTCAAGGGGTTCTCCAGGGAATATTTCTTTAAAATTCCCAGGATAACAGAAGAGTCTGGTGACAAGTTATTACAAGAGCCCTCATTTCCTCAGTGCAAGTTCATATGTGACAAAGTTTGGAAATATTTTTTGTATTGCAACACTTACACATTATGGAATTTAGTAAGGCCTAAAGGGGAAGTGAAGCACAACTAACATCCGTTTCTTAAGAATAGTAGAATCTCATCTGTCATTCTGAGAAGCATGATTTTAGATCCAGGTTGGGACTTACATCTAACTGTAGCTGTAAACTTTTTCAAATGGTTGTCTGCTATTTGTGTGGATCCATAAATCCCCATTGCTGTGTACATATAAAGCAAAATCATTAAAAATGTCAACAATAACAATAAAATAATAAAATTTCTAATCCAGTTTGGAAAATTGAACTCCTTACAAGATGCTACTCAAGAGGCCTGAGATAGTTTATCCATTAAGTTAGAAATAGAAGACAAGATTCTTATGTTTTATGCACAATCTCAATATTAGCAGAGCATGTAGACATTGTGAATACCAGGATTCATACAGTACAGCAGGGAGGGCCAAGAAGTCAAATTTTTTAGAATGAATTTAATATTTGAATTGGGCTATAGTAAATTATTTTGTAAGATGTCCACTCCTCAAATTACTTCTAGCGTCATCTATTTGTGTGCCCTTCTTAACTCAGAATAACCCTTCAGGCTTTTATTCCCCAAAGACCTGTTATAATGTGAAATGGGACTGAGTTATTTTCCTCAGATGTGGTCCAGACATTTTTCAGTTTTGAGGAACAGATGTTAGTATTAGGTCTACTTCACATCTCTTTGCTACATTTCCCCCTGGGTTTCACAGACTTGTAGTTCTCCCATTGGGCTTTCGGTTTAAATGTTCCAGTCTGTGACCTAGAGAAGCCAGAAAATTTTGCTGCTATAACATGAACATTCTCTTATTCTGTCAGCCCTGACTTAAACAAAGCTAATAAATATTTCTAAAATTGAGCTTTACTTCTTGAGAAAAATTCAAATGTTATCATGTAGAAGGAGCTGAACTCATGTTTTTTTCCAGGGTACTTATGTATTTCAGGGAAAACTAGCAATCTAGAAAGTGGATTAATCTCTTCAAAACTAATATACTCGTGTAGGATTCTCTTCTGAAAATGTAGCTCGTGCCTGACCTTTGAAGCCACCTTATTGTAGACCTCTGGCTGAAATGCTTGTTGTATAATCAAGCTAGGATTTGGTTTATTTTTCTTCTGTTAGTCATGAATGGGCAAGGAATGAACTAGCATGGTTTGCAATGACACATTTAATATGTTGTCTTCCAGCTTTTCCACAGAGTTCTGTCTCTGTGTGTTTACACATACATGCTCACAAGAATTAATAAACCTACAGAGCCTGTATTTTTCACAGCGTGAAGTCAGTAGTGTCAGTAGTGACTCTGTTGGGTATTGTTTGTGTTTATCTTCTGTTGTCACTGTTTTTGTTCAGCCACAAAAAAAAAAAAAAAAAAAAAAAAAAAAAAAAAAAAAAGCTGAAAAAGCTTTGTTGCAATTAAGAGTTTTGGCATAGATTTTTAGACCAGTGTTCAGGACATCCAGATGAAAAGAAATTTTGGTACTTGGTAAAGTTTATTCCCTGCACTTGTTTCCAGAAGGTCGATATAAGTCACAGATTGCTATGCAAGCCAGAAGGTTAAAAAGAAAAAACATTTTAAGCATTTCTGCTTGGCTAGTCAGTCTAGAGCTGACTATCTCCCTAGGTTATGAGCATTCTCCCACCATTTTTGGTGTTCTTTGAGCCCAGGCTTTATTGGTGTGATAATTTAGAATTTTGAATTTGTACAGATGGTGTCATCTGTATTTCAAGGTGTCTTGGGTTATGGAACCTTGTCTGTTATTAAAACCCAACCCCTTATAGGAATGCCTTCTTTTTCCTTATGCCAATTTTTTATTGGGAGAGAAATTCTAAGAAGCGCACTGTTGCTTTACGCTTTTTGACATGAATGCATCTTTTTACAGCAGATATATCTCCTTTTGTTTACTGTAGTAGCTGTTATTTTATCACAGATCTGTAGACTGGCAGCTGTCTCCATCAGATGCTCACATGAATCATTTTGCATGTCTCTGTCTTATTGAAGTTATGTACTAGTCCAAGCCAAAATCCATTATGCTGAGGCACACATGGCAATGTTATGATTATATCTTAGTATTACTGGGAAAAGGCATCAAATAATGTGTGATGTGTTCTTTTCTGTCATAAATTCTGTAAGTGATGTGGCAATTGAAGTGAAGCAAGATTGTTTGCAAAATGTGCAGAAGATTGTAAAAATTGCTGGGTTTTGTAGTTTCCATATTCCAGACACTGGAAATTCATTCTTTCCCCTTTTCACCTGTCTCACATAGTGATGACATACCAAGAGAAAAATTCAGAACACAGCAAAACTTACCTGGTATTTCAAACAGTGAACTTTTCTCTTATCATGGACTTCTAGATGTTTTGCTTCCCTTATCTTGATGCAAATGAAAAAGATGAAAAATATATTGTGTTGGATTCTTGTCTATGCTTAACTTTTGAATGCAAGCTCTGGGGCAGGATGATGACAGGCTGTTGAGGACTGTGAATCACTTTGATTGGAGTCCTATTTTTAGTGGACAGTTTTGGGATCTTCGAAACTGTAAAATGTTCTCAGTTGAAGATAGAACAACTGGGCAGGCATCACAACTTTAGTTATCCCTTCACCAATAATGTTTTTCTCCAGACATAAGTATGCAGAAAATGGCATGTGGTAGGCTTGATGGGCAGTATGTAGATTGAGTAGGTGGATGTTCATCATCATAATTTTTCTCTAAATAATGTCTAAATGTATAGTTATGGGAATACTTTTTTTTAGATTTCTGATTGAGAAGTGCAGACCTATCTCATTTTCCAGCCTTGTGCCAAGGCCAGATCCATGTGTCCACCAGTCCTTCCCTCTGTGCTTATACTAGGTTTCTGTGGAAATGAAGTAGTGGTATATTGAGGTGAAGAAAGGTGGACTGTATGATTTCCTGTTTTTATGGATACTCTTGAGCAGGTGGATGGTAAACTTGGACAAAAGTGACAGAATGTGCCCCTTGAGTAGTGTGATAGCACCAGCAAAGCTAAGGGGGTCTTAATTTCCTGATGCTTCTCCTGTTTAAAGGAGCTTTTGAGGCTTCCACCCAAAGTACAGGGACCTGCCTCTTCTCTGCTACTCTGAAAGCAGCGGTTTCTTTCAAGACTTGTCTCAGGGTTTTGAGGTTTTTATTTAAGACTGATAGTTATGAAATAAATTGGACTAAGGTTTAATTCTCTTCATTGCCATCACTGGATTTGTGCAGTAAAGTCTAGGCTTTAAATGTGTTCTGGTTTTCATAAGAACTTGTCACACAAAAGCTGATGATGCTTTCATCTTTATAAGAATTATGATCTAGCAAATAGGAATGTGAGTTTGGTCTGGGGATTTTCTTTCAGTATAAATTCAATATCTTTTCCTAGAATATGCTCCGCCTAATCTCTGATTCCTTTTACAGATGTTAGATGCAGTGCCATGTCAACATTTGCTGCATATGGGAGAATCTCAGCTTTACTTCAGTGGTATTCTAGTCCTGGTGGCCTTAAGAGAGGAAAAAATACTAGTGGGTTAATAAAAGGGATGAAGTTAACTTCTTTTTCCCCAAAGTTTTTGTTAGTAATTGTATGTATTCTTTTCTGCAGCTGATACTGACATTGCAAGTGATGACACTGAGCATTGAGATAAGATTTCTTGTGATAGCAACTGTAACTAACAGGATCTACCTGTTGACTAATTACTTTCATGTAATGAAAGTAATACACAGCATAGTGGTTGCTCAATAAAGGAAAATTAGATTACATTATCCTATTTATCTCTTTGACGTAGAACAGTGATCAGTGGAAATACCTTATCATATTCTTATATGTTACAAAATTTGTGTCTGTGATTGTACCAACAAAGAAAAGACTACTTAAAGGTCATCTCATGGATGGGGAAAGTTATGATTCATAAACCCCACAAAATATCTGAATTAGCAAATAGGCTTTTATGAAGAATGGAAATATATTATAATTATTCTCAGTGATAAATTATTAATCATTTCCCGTCTTTGCATAATTTTTTCCCAGCTTGCACAAAGAATTCTTTGGCAGATAACAAAATGTTTTGTGGCACTGAGTGATAATGCTTTTTACTACACAATATTTAAGAAGTTCTGACACTTGAGAGAGGTTCCAGGAAATATTAATCTAGTTGGATGTGTAAAACCAAACACACAAAAATGTGGCAGTTGTAGCTGCTGAAGTTTTTCTCCAGAAATGAGGCAGTGAGGTTACCAGAGCTAAAAGGAGATTAAATTAATGGATTAAACATGGTGTAAAGATCAACCTGTAAAGAATGATGGAGGAGGAGTGGGAATTGAGACAGCTACTGCACCTTTGTCATTAGCAAAGAATTTCCTCTGTAGTGTTTGCTATCCTCCCTTAAAAGATGAGAAAATGTGCAGATGGAACGTGAGAGGTTTTTAAAAAAGCTGTATTCAGTTAGATCATCTTAACTTTTCCAAAAGAACTTGCTTCAAAATAATTTAAGCTGAATACAATTCTGAGAGATGATTGGAGTCATCTGACTGGTAAACATACAGGACTAATAGATGTAGAAATTACCCTTATGGGACAAGTGAAACATATATCACCTTAAAAAAGTCAGATACATTTATCTGTAAAAAGAAGAAACCTTGAATTTATTGTGAGTAAAATTCTGCAGTTCATGGAGGTAGATTTCCCACTGAGAGTTGCCCAAATCAGGATTTGCAGAATTTGGTGCAGTCATACAATTGGCAGAGGATGTATCTGTATCAGGTTTGTGTAGCAAGGTACCTCCTGTGGTACCTCCTGTAAGGCTACAGGAGTGGTTTCTGTGAGAAGCTGCCAGAAGCTGTGTCTGACAGTCAATTCCAGCTTGTTCCAAGACAGACCCGCCTGAGCCCATGAGTGGTGCTGATATTGCCTCAGTGATAGTCCATATAAGAAGGGAGAAAAACTTAAAGCTGCAGAGTAGCAGCTGGAGAGGGAAGTGAGAATATGAGAAGGAAACAGCTCTGCAGATACCGAGGTCAATGCAGAATGAAGGGCAGGAGGTGCTCCAGGCTCCAGAGCAGAGTCCCCTGCAGCCCGTGGTGAAGACCATGGTGAAGCATCTGTGTCCCTGCAGCCCATGGAGGTTCATGGTGGAACAGAAATCCACCTGCAGCCAGTGGAGAAGCCCATGTCAGAGCAGTTGGGTGCCTGGAGGAGGCTGTGATACCCTAGGAAGCCCACACTGGAGCAGGCTTCTGACAGGACCTCCTGGGACCTCCTCCTGTTGGGAGAGAAGCCCATGTTGCAGCAGGTTTGTTGGCAGGACCTGTAATCCTTGGGCACCCCATGCTGGAGCTGCTTGTTCTTGAAGGACTGCACTCCATGGAAGAGTGACCCAGCTGGAGCAGTTCATGAAGGACTGAAAAGTTTGTAAGTCCTCCCCTGAGAAAGAAGGAGAGGCAGAGACAACGTGATTAAACTGCCTGCAACCCCCATTCCCTGTCCCCCTGCACCCCTGAATTTGAGCCCAGGAAGAAGGGAGGGGTGGAGGAAGGTGTTTTGAGATTTGTTTTATTTCTCTTTACTTTTATTCAATTGGTAATGAATGAAATTGATTTCCAAGAGTTGAGCCTGTTTTGCTTATGACAGTAGTTGGTGAGTGATCTCTCCTTGTCCTCATCTCAATCCATGAGCTTTTAATTATATTTTTGCTTCTCCTCTTCAGCTGAGGAGGGGGAGAGATAGAGGGACTTTGGGCACCTGGCACCCAGCCATGGTCAAAGCCACCACAATATCTTGCCATTTGATATGTAACTCTTCATTATCCTGAGCTGTCTTGGACAAACATGTAAGTTGTACATGCAGAGCTTAAAAAGGAAAAATCCTGCTTGTCTGTCTTCCTGTAGTGGAATCAGTGAATTAATTGGAAAGATTGGAGTAGCATGATTGAGAAGGGAGAAATAAGTTCTGAGCTGTGGTTATCATACAAATACAGACTTGCTGAGAGAGAAAAAAGGAAATCTTGCATGCTTGTTACATGAATCAATGGCATACATGTTTATGCAACAACAAGATGCATCTGCCCCTACAGCATTGTGCACATGAACCCAGAGACCTCTGTGTAAGAGCAACAATCAGTTTGATGAAATTCATTTACCATCATAAATTAGGTGTACTCATATTCACTCATTTCATAGCCAGATAGTGGTGTTTGTGGGGTAATTTGTTCAAATACATTCAAATTAATTATGACAGCAAATATTAATGAATGAAAAGACCCATTCCAATCCAAGAGCTATGGCAAAATGATCAGAAATTCCTGAGGGAATTTCTGAGTTCTGAGATCTGTTGTCTCGCTAATGACACCATATTAAAACATTGGGTTGTACTGGCCTCCAAAAAACCAAATTCTTCATGTTCTTTTGCACTCACAGGAATGTTTGAATGACCTTTTTAGTGCTAGTAGACTGAAAGTGGGGGGGTCAAATGACTGCTGGAAGTACAGATGCTTTTGAAGCACGTGAGGTTGCATTTATAATAAGACTGCAAAAAATATTTAGACACTGATGTTCCACCAATTTCGTGTTGGTGCTTGGTTATCTTTGAGGATCTAGAACTTGATTACCGTAGTGGAGGTAAACAGAAACATTAGGTAAGACAACCTGGGTTTTAAAGTCTGAATATTTGCAGTTATTATCAACTTTGACAGGAACTGACTATTTGGTGCAGAAAAGTGGAGACTGATTACTACAGGGAAGAAAAATCACAGTCTACTGTAATAAATTTGTCCAAATGAATAATTTCTTCATCTTCAACTAGAAGTCAATTCAAGCCTAAAACTGTGTAAAGATGTGCAAGTTTGGAAGAAAGAGGAATTCTGAAAAGAATGAATTCCATCCATTATGCAACCTAAAGGAAGACAGCTGCATATGCAGGAGACTGCATCTTACTTATATTGCTGAGCTGCAAGACAAATCAAATCCACAAATATTTAATCCCCATTTGCAAACAGAGAAAACAAGAAACAATCTACATCCCAGGGAAACATATCTACTATCACAGACACTGTGATTTCAGGAAGGTACAGAGAAATTGATTAAAAGGTAGTCTGTAGGTGACAATTAAGTCCAAAACAAATAATGTTAATTTAGCAGCATTTAAAAAGGGTGTTGTGGTTTGGTTTTCTTCCACTATATCCTCTATATCCTCAGATCATCTTATCACTATAATATCTTTCATGCTGAAGGAATAGAAAAAATAGCAGGAAAGAATTAGGATGTTAAAGTGACAGGGTGAAAACACTTATGTAGAGCTTTGCAAGAAAAACTGCCTCACAAAACATATTGGAAAACTCATTCCCACATAACTGTAGAAAAGGCAGAGGACAGTAAAACAAGGCTCCCTCTAAAGAGTTTTCATGAGTGCATGCTCTGAGGTAAGCCTGATTTCAGAACAGAGAATTCTCTGGCATTCAAGGGGGGAGTTATGCAATATGAAAGATGTGCGTACATCTCCTTTGTGTATACACATATTGAGATAGGTTTGTGTCTGTTTATATGTCCATATCAAGGCACATTCTCCTTCTGCTTAGCTCAGAAATGGTTAATTAATAGCATAGTTACCTCTCCACTTGGAATAGGCTTGCCAATCAGAACAGAGATATGAAGAAATGGGTAGCCAAGGGCAAGATTGGAGCAGTGAGTGGGATGTTGTGGGTTTTTTTACAGCTTTCTTCAGCCTATGCCTCAGAAGTGCTGCTGACTTGATATGAGCAGCAGGAGAGTGGCTCAGAGGAAAGAGCAAGAGTAGCTGCTGCTACAGAGGTTATGATCCTTGAACTGTGAGTCAGAAGGTGGCTTTTCCTTGGTAAAAGAGCAAACTGTACCTCTTGACCTGATATAACTAGAAAGTCATGTGTGTAAAAATATGGCCACTTGGACTTGGATATAACTTCTGATTTTCTCTGATGGCCAGTGTATGCCATTCCCCAGATAGCAAGGTGATAGAATTGTCAGCCCTGCTGTGGAACTCAGAGACTGAACTCCTAGTGTTATTTTTTGGGAAATTAGTATTTCACTGGCTGTAGTGTCATGTTTTTAAATTCTCTTTTCATCCATATTGTTCATAAACAGTGGGAAGGATGAGAAGGGAAAAAATGTATAAAGTTGCGCTGAGATATAAGTCAGGGGTTATCAGAGGAGATATTGAGCTCCCCCTTGGTCATCATATTTAACACAGTGAACTTAAGAGGGATATGGAATTTCAAAGTTTGGTAAGAAGAATGCAATATACAAACTGCTTATAGAAATATATTTCACTTTAGACTGGTACCTTTTCTACAGCTTCAAGATGATACAAGAGGTTTCATTCTTCTCTATTGAATAATCTCAGAGTGCTTAATGATGTATCTCACGGGCTTCATAGGGCTGAAGGTGATGGTGATACCAATGGAGGGATCGCTCCTTCAGGAAAGAGCTGATTCTAATCTAAATGGAAATTGTCATACACTGAAGTAGTTTATTATTCCAAAGTAAAAAAAGTCATAAGAAAACATATGTCTCAAAAAAACCCTACTTGAGAAATCTTTAGAAAACATGAGCAGCTGATACGTAAAGGTTGTCAGGAAGGCAAACTGACAGAGCAAAAAGTGAAGAAGGGCTGTCATTTGATGAAAGCAGGGGTCATAATAGTATAGTAGGAAATTATTTTCCCAGAAAGTAAAGATAAGAAACAGCATATGATGTAACAAAGTTCTAAAGTTTCCTATAAGGGAAAGAAAAAGGAATATTCATTTATCAGGACAGGCGTGCAAAGTACAGTTGATATTGAAAAAAATAGTTAATGATTTCTTTATTTCCATTTTCAAGCATTATATGTAACTTAAAAAATTATTATATAGATACTTTCAAAAGGAGACAGAACAATGATCATGAATACATAAGTTGCAGGTTGAAGGTGCTTAGATAAAATAAATGTGGTCGCATTGCGTGTGAATAAAGTCTGTTAATGCACGTTAGTGCAGCATTCTTAAAACAGTACTAAAACGAGTCTCTGAAGGGTGAATAATTATCTTTGGAAATATGGATAATTTTAGAAAGGAAATGGATTCCAAGGAATATTATGAAAAAAAATATTATTTAGTAACAGTAGGGAGAATAATACATAGCAGAACAACATGAAATTGTCTAAGACACATTACAGTACATGTATCTGTTTTCTCTTTTTTAGAGTGGGAAATTGCCTTATGAAGGTATGATGCATGCCTGCCTGCAGGTAGGATGTATCTTGAATTTAGAACTTCTGTATTGTCACATCAGTTCTCAGAATTAAGCCAGAGAAATCTGGTCTGTGTAATGTTTTCCCCACAAGTTTTGTTGCACAACAGGCTCAGTGAGAAATTATTGATTCACAGACAAACTGGGAGAGGATTTCAATGAGTCAGTCTCAATTTTTAAGCAATATTTTAGTATAATGATTTAAGTCTTGGAATAGAAACTAAACTCAAGCTATTTTTTTTTTTTGATACAGGCTAGGAAATGAATGCCGCTGATGATCTAAAAATGACATAGACATCATTTACTTAGAACTCTGTGAGGCCTTTGACATTCTCTCACACAAAATCCTCTTCTCTGAACAGGACTTGAGGGATGGACTGTTCAGTAGATATGGAATTTTATGTTTTATGAAGAAAATGTTGATAAAGAATGCACAGCCTTGGATAACTCTAAATACCAAAGATACTATTTCAGTTGCTAAAGAAGTCCTTAATACCACATCCTTTACAAAGTACTGAAGGAACTCAAGTAAGTCAGAGGCCTCTGATGATGCCTGACTTGCTCATCCCTGAAAAAAACCGAACAGTTTGATTCTTAGTAGGTAAATATCCAGGCTCTTCTGAGTGATCTTCATTAAGGCCTTATGCACAAGTGCTTTAAAATGTCAGCAGACCTGCTGGCAGCTAAGAAGTTGTGCTGAATAATAAACTAAATTTGCCATTCTTTAATTCATTGTCTTTCTTGTATTATATAACTAGTGAATGAAAAGAGTAAATTGTAAGAGGAAACACCATTTCATACATGGAGGAGGGAGCTGAAGACAGGGAGATGTGGTCTGATGAGATGTTTTTTTTCAGTTCTAAAGGTGGTGGAAAAGGTCTGTTATAACACCCATCCCTCCAGATGGAAGAATGATGTAAACAAGTCTGTCAAATAGTGCTGTTAACTGTCCCAGCTGTAAGATGTAACTGAGCCTTTCATATGTTGAGAATGAAGAGGCTAGAATACTACAGTTGATGATGATTGTTGGCAGGATCACCACCATAAAAATAAGACTCCTTTTTCATGTCTCCTGGCATGCATGTGGCTCAGGCAATTCAATAAACCCTTATTTCTGTCAGAACTTGAAATAGACAAATATATACACATATTCAGGTTTTTGTATAATAAGAATTATGTCTTAGGAGGGACACTGAAAATTCCCCTTAATCGTGAAAAAACAAGCAGCTCACTTTTAATGGCTCTACAGCTCTAGTAACAAAACCCCTTAAATTGTTGTCTTATCATGCCACAGTGCACAGGTATATAAAATAAACTTAGGTCAATAATTACTGGATGAATGGTCTTCATGGATTAGCTTGACATAAAGGATGACTGAATAAGAAATAGATGTACAACATATTCTTTAGGAAAGTTGGTTTTGGTGCAACAGACAATGTCCATATCATGCTCTCAAAGGTTTGTGCTACATGGATTTCTGAAGTTCAGAATGGGATGAAAGAGCTTGAGCCTGCACAATATGGGTGAGCTTTTCATAAAGAATTTTTCTGCTAATTATTTCAAGACTAGGAAAATCTAGGCTAATGCAACATGTGATAGCAATGCAATACAGAGATTGCTGACTAACAGATAGAAAGAATACCAGCTTTGCAACGAAGCCCTCTGCTTCACACACTCCACTTCCAAAGGTTGCTGGAGCATGTAATGGTTTCTGTACTAAGCTAAAAATTCCATAACTCTGACAGTGCCAGATACACTATCAATTGAATTAAATATGTCCTTTAGCATAATTTATTGCTCCCACTGTGTGAATTGCTGCAAGTTTCAAACATCTGGACCCTGTCATACCATATTATCTCAGAACAATAACCATAAGCTGAGAGACTGATCTGTTTATGAGAATGGTATCTGTTCAGGACCACAAAATCACAACAAAAAACATTCATACTTCCCCACTTATCACCTTATGCTAGAGCAATTTATACTGTACCATTTTGTGTCTTCATCTTAGATGTTGAGTGGAGATTGATTTAACAATCAAATTAACAAAAGAATACTTTGTTTATAGCTGAACATCTATTAAACATAGGCCTGGACAATTCTTGAGCAGTGCAGGAAAAGTTAGAAGTCCTCTACTAAGTTTTAATTTACTGTTGTGTGTTATATAAGCCTTTTAATAGCTGTTCAAACAGATGAACATTGATCTTTAATGCAATTTATGTTTCATGGTCTTATATCTGTTTGTTGACAAATACTGTGTGAGTAACACATCCCTTTACTTCATTTTCTGTGGGTATTTTTCATTTTTATGAATTATGATAAATTACTAGCCAACGTTCTTCTTACAAATTATAATTGGTATAATAACAACCTGCTGAAGAATCTTTTGGACACATGGGAACCTTGTATAACCCCAAACCTGGAACATTCTGTGTGAGTGTAATGCTGGATTTTGTCCACAGCCCACCTGTGTCAGCTGTTGGCCTTCCCTACCAATGGCAGGCCCTGGGAAGAGCTAAGAGTAAGTTTATCCCCAAGAATAACTTCACTGCTGGCTAAAGGGTAAACAGGGGACTGGGGAGGCACTCAAGCACCACATGGGAATGCATTTTGAAAGACAGTTGGGAGATGTGTAAGCCTTGGCCAAAGTTTTCAGAAGTGCTGAAGGTGTGTGCTGACAGATGTTCAGAGTCTCTTTCTCTGCCTGTGCTTGTGTCTGATCAGAAAGCACCATGTTGGGCTGTTGTGGGCCCAGGCTGCTTGCCTGTTCTGACAGGATAGACAAGGTGAAATGCAGTGTAATACTAATGTACCTACCTGGCTTCTTCTGGTCTGAACCTGATTTATGTTTGTCTGGGAACACATGCAGGGTCATAAACATGCTTCTTTACACCCATGCATATACAGATTAGGCCATATGAATTTTATTGACTGTAAATTTTCAAATGATTTACACATCTTAGAAAATTTCCTTCCTAGTAGCCTCTAAATAATTTAATTTTGCACTTTCAGCCCGGAAGGCCAGTGTACATTAAAGGGCACACAGCATCACACAGATGTGACACTGCCTCTGATTTGGTTTTTAGCTTAAAGGCATTTGCTTATACTTCATATTAAACTAACTAGAAACATTTCTGTAACTAACTAAAATATTGCATGCGAGTTTACTTTTAGAATGTAAAAGTAAAGAAAATATATATTTGTACAAAAAGATTTAGATATCAGTATTGCTTACTTTTCTTGAATAATTAAAAATGACACTTTGGAGGAGTTAACTCACAAGTGATTAGTGAAGCATGTATATTTGTAATGTGTGGAGTCTGTGTTTTTATATAGTGTCTTTTGCTCAGATAGTATGACCTTTCCTTTTTGTTACTGCTTATGATTTCTTCTCATTTCAGCATCACTCTAAGGAAGCAGATAAGTTCATTAATTTCATTTTCTAGAACTAGTGATGGAAAATCTGTTGGAGAATAAGAAATAAAGATACAGTCAAGTTATTCTTAGTTCTACATGTTCAGATCAGAAAACATCTCAATGAAGATGGTTTGCAATTAAAACAAACCTTCACCTCAGATCTTTCTTGAACCTTACCCAGCCCTGTTTGTAAGCTTAGATGCAACTCATCTGACAAGTCATCTTTCCTTCCTTCTAGAGATGATCTCTGTGCAGAATATACCAGTAGCCCAAAATCACAAGCTCCCAATGGCTGAGGTCTTCCGTATTCATGGATTGTGGAACTGGGATGAACATTTCCTGAGATCCCCTTAAAGGTTTTACCTTAGAAATTCTGCACCCTGGCAAAAGGAATGAGGATGCTCTGTCTTTCCAAACCTGTAGACTGAATTCACTTCACACTTTAGCCTACTAGTGCTGATATCAAAAAATGTCTCTTTTTATCTATCTAATGGAAAACTTGACAGGTTTTTTTTCCCTTAAAGGCCATTTCCTTACCTGAGCTTCAAGTGTAAAATTAAAGACATGAAATAATATTAAGGGTTGCCAAACAGTCTCAAAGAAAAAACAACACTTATAAGTTTTATTTTGTGTGTACAATTCAGCACAGTCTTAAAAAGACATGAGATAAGATTCAGATTGTTTTGAGCTCCATGGCCAGGTTTTGTTGAAAGACTGAATCTCTTCAGCCTGAATTCTGCATTGAGAACAAAGCATAATCTGCCATTGTGTTCCTCAGTGTTGCAACGTTACAAGGTTGAGTGAGTCAACTTTCCTCTGTTCATGTGATGAATGATCAGATTAAAACATTCCTTATTTATGAACCAGGGCTGGTCATCGTAAGGGTCAAGTGGAAGATCACTCATGTTGGAAACACCCATCCTGTTGCAAGAGAGCACTGCACTTTTTGCTTGAAGGGTCTAGCCATCTCTTGTTCACTACAGTAGACACTTCTCTTGAATTATGGGAGAGAATGCAGGTTTTTTTGACTCTTTTTTAAAATTAGGAACATGTGAGCCTCTGAAGTGAGACCCTCAAACTGTATTTTGTAGTGGAATTTAAACTGACACCTTGTCTTTCTGATGCTTTTAGATGAAGACCACTGAGATGTGCTGGAAACTCCAGCTGGTTACTACCCACTGCAATGATTCTTAGATCAGAAAGGATTCCACTGCAGTTTTGCCATTTTATTTAATTTTGTATATCAACAGCTGTTGTCTGTTGAATGCTACAGAGCAAACTCACCAATGAGGCCAGATTATTAAATTCCTGAGAACAGCAATGAGATAATTTGTATATTTTTTGTGTGTCGGCAAGAAAGCACAGAAGAATAACGAGCAAGAAATATATTTTACCAAATTAGTATTTCTGCTCTGTAAAAAAAAAAGTTTCTGTTTTTCTGTGGACAAAACAGTTTAATTCAAAAGATTTTCATTTAATAAAATAATCCATCTCTGGGTTGAATTTACTCAAATAGTACAGTAGTGCAGGATGAAAAGCTGTTGTTAGTCTACTGGCAAACAGCACAGTCATAGACAATCTTTTTTCTTATGCATATGTAGTTGCAAGACTGCCTATCACCATTTCTGTGAGTTCTTAGGAGGGAGAGAGACTTTGGCAGGTGTTTACTCATGCCTTGGCAGTGGTCAAACATTTAGCAGAAAAATTAACAAATATAATTTTAGAGGTAAACTGCTGGACACTATAACGTGGTCCATCTTACTCCTATTTTTTTTTTTTTTTTTTTTGCTATTTTGTCAGGATATAGTTTTACACATCACTTTTAGAAATCTGCTATACTGTGTCACATTCAAAGGTGGTCTTCAAAAATTCTGTTAAGAGCTTCATGCTCTCTTTATAGCAAAAATCAGATTTAATTATTTGTTTCACTTCTTATATAGCTGATACTACTTTGACAGCTGCTGCTACAGAACACTAATATGGCTTAAAAATAACACAGCAGTAACATCAATACACTTCATAGAACTGCTGCAGCTGCTTTGGGATGAAACCCAAAATCTCCCAAAAGGCTGCAAATGAAAACAAAACAATATGTGCTGATTTATTTTGCATTCTGAAGGTCAATAAAACTGGGATCTAGCAAGAAGCACATGACAGCAAATTCCATAAGAGACTTCTGCCTCTGGTAAGTGGTGCTGCCAGTGCTGCAAAACTCAGCATCGGAATTTGACAGTATAAAATGTCCTGAATGGTGTTTAAATGTTTAATTAGCTGCTGATAGGCACCATGAGAGTGCAAGAATGTATTTAGGCTTATGTTGGTGGAAAGTATATGGTCACATGGTCAGTGTAGCAGGACATATTTATAGCCTTCAAAGTTACATCACACCCACAGCATGTGAGTGGGCAGTGGAAGCTGATCTCTCTGGGAGCTCCAGCTGCAAAACACCACAGACTTTGGCCTGGATCTGCATCATGGAGTCACCTGTGGTTAGTCCATTAGGTCCAATTGTGTAAGTCCAGATTCATACTGTGACATACAAAAATATAATTATTTCCTTTCAGTTAGGTATGAAGACAAAGTATGGTTCACCTCTTGTCCCTGTTCCCTGTCTTCACATGACAAAATACACTCTTTGATGGCCACAGTTCTTGATCATCTCACCAGAAAGGTCAAAAATAGGTTAAGTTCTGAAATCTGAATTACTTTTTCAAATTCCTTTTGGAAGTGAGGCCTGTGCAACTCAATGGAAACACGGGGGAAAGAAAAGCTGGAGGAAGTTAATGCTCCTACATATGATACTTAGTCTGTATCAGGTGTGCTGTAGATGGGAAGAGTTTAGGTAGGCTCCATATGCCATGCTGTGAGAAACTAACAAGTGGGGAGGACAGAGGTTTCCTATTTCTCTTACCATTTATAAATTTAATGTCACAGTGATATGGTGGCAACGGGGTGGGAGGAAGCAACTAAAATATAAATTTCTTGCAATTCACAAATCCATATCAGCCTCTCTGCCCTGCACTCTTGCATTGATTAAAGCAAGCTGGAAAACATTTTCATGCTTCATTTCCTAGTTTGTGATATTTTAAACTGTAAATAGGAGAATGAGAAGTGAAGACCTGCAGACAAGGGAACAGGCTCTTTTCATCACTGAAACTGAACTGTGGGTGTTCCCTTGGCAAGCACAAAAGTAAATGTACATTAGGAACACAAATTTAATATCAGGAATGTTAAATGTATAAATAAAGGGATTTTTATGTGGTAAATATTTACAACAATACTTGGAATGAATAAGATTCTAATTAAAGTTTCATAGGAAATGTGGCAATTTTTGGTATGTATTTAAAAACTTCCTATTTTAAGGAGTGGAAGAGTGTCACTCTGTTTTTCTAAAGTTCTTTCAGCCTTCTGATGTTTACTTTTTGAGATGAAGTTTCTCACACACTTTTCATGTAAATAATGATTGTTTTGCATTCCTTTCTGGAGGAGGAGAGAATTGATGGACTGTTGGTTTGACCAGTGTGGTTGGAGAAGACAATTTTCTTCCTCCAATCCATGGTCACTGTTGGAATTCTGTAAATGTCAAGGTCTGTAAATAAACGGCCCCCTTTTTTGCCTTGGACATCTCAGTGTGAGTGTTGTTCATTTGTGTTGAATTGCGAGAGAAGAGCATAAATTAATTTGAAAAACTGTAATTGGAAAATAGAAAGTGAGACAAAAATTGCTTGCCAATATTTTTCTCATTTGAATGGTGACAGGACTGTGCACAATTTATTTTAACCTTATCTAAGAGCTTGTCTATCTACATGACAAGAGAGCTAGGTAATAAATATTATGCTGTATTAGCTATACACAAAGAACATTCTGAGCTCAGTTGTTTTTTTCTTACTATAATTGTTAATTGCTCTTTTAAATGGCTGCAATCGATTTTTTCCCCAGATTTGGAGAACTTCAAAATACTGAAATACAAAAGAGTGAGATTAATAAAAGGTAATCCTTAGAAAGAAAAATTCTGGAGTGCAGGAGGGGAAGTGTGTAACACAAACGTTCTGTGTGAGGAAGCCCTTTAACTGCAGACATCATTTTGGACAGTGTTTCTTTAACTCAGAGATTTAATTTAAATTGTCCAACAAATCCAGAATGCGTGCGCACAGAGAGAGATGTAACTTTGTGCAATGAAACAGGGGCCAGCAAGTGAGTCTGTGCCCCCTGACTCCTTGCCATGACACTCTTCAAACATTTGTATTGTTGACTCTTTCTTTGCCATCAGCTAAGCCTCAGAAGTACTGAGGCCAATCTTTTTTCTGGTAAACTGGGATGTGGTAGATTTTTGTATGCCTGAGAATCTTTGCCTGACGCAGAGGAATGATGCAAGAGAGACTTTGGGTGCATGAGACCCTCTAACAAGTTCAGGCTGCAACCAGGTGTGAGAACGTTTGCCTGCTGGGCAAGTTGGTATCTGAGAACGGGCTCAGACTCCCACTCCATTTGGAATTTATACCTGGAGTCTACAGCCTGTGGCTCATGAAGTGTTTTTTTACTTCAAGCCTACAGAAGGCAATGAAAAAAAGGAAAAAAACCAGCCTACTACTGCTGACCTTGTATTTGCTCCACAGAGGTCTTGTCAGCCTTGGAAGATTTGCAGGACTCTAAAAATTAAAGAGGGGTAAAACAGGAGGAAAAACAAAGACTGATTTGTGAGCCCTACCTTTCAATGGAGATTGAAATTTAAATCATGCAGTCAGTCACAAGAAGATTTGAACTACACTTTGGGACTTGTGAGAATGATGATTTAAGTACCTGGGAGGAAAAATTCTTTAGATGAAACATATTAAATTCAATGGGAACAAGTTTAGGCCCCAAACTGGAGAAGATTAAAGAACCTATGAGTATTCTAATACAAGTCTTGTGAAATAATATATTTATCTATTAATCAAAGAAATGTGAAGATTTTTGGAAAGATAATTTAAAGTTAACAATAGCCTTAAATACTCCGAACGTAATCAACTGGATGGAAAAACATAGTTATTTTTTGTTGTGAATGACCAATGATAAATATGCAATGCAGTTTGGTTTTGCATACACTACAGCATGATTTTTTTTAGCTGAAAACAGATTTTTGCTCTACTATGGTATGTATTTTTAGTAGTAATTTTGAGAGATTTATGAGGAATCATAATGAACATAATTAAAATAATCCAATTATCCTGGATGCACACTTTTGCCAGTTGTGATCTGTGTTTCATTCTCTGATGCATCAACATTTGAATACAAAAGCTTAAATCAGACCCCACAAGATTATTTATATGTGTATTTGCCAAAGAAAAAATAGAGCTTTCTAAGCTGCTTTGAAGTGCATTATGTCATTTAAACCTTCATAAGGTGCGTAATAAATGTGAATATTACAGATGAGTCAATCACCATATTTTCCCAGAGATAAAAAGAGGGGTCAGAGGATAATTTGAGCACAGACTTTATATGAAAGTTTAATGCTCCTCACAATCTTAAGAGCTTTTTTTATTACCCATAAGGTGTTTTTAGTTAGCCTCTTGGGGGTTTTTTATCAGAAGTGGCAAATATGCTTACAGATAAAATCAAATCAATCTCAACTCTCCATAGCCTGTATTCAAGAACACCATAAGAAATTTGTGAAGACTTTCTTTCATAGACCACTGAATGATGAACTTTGCATGAATCTTTTGTACAAATTTTAGTCCTTATCACTTCACAGTTGAGATTTACTGGTGCATAAAATTTCTCTAAATTAAAGGAAAAAAGACTAAAATCTGTGGCCCAGAGCCTCCTTTGGATAGATTCCACTTAAGGAATCAGTGTCAGGATACCAGATTTAGGCCAGGTTGAAAAATCCTGTTGAGACAAGAAACTTATGTTTTAGTGGCCTTGCCTTGTGTACATTTCACATACTTTCCATATAATCCCATATTTTGGTAAATTCTGTCTCAGATGAAATATTTATTACATGACTCAGAAAATATGTTTGAGAAGAGTTTCATCTTGTAACAGTAGCTCATAGTGTCAGCTCATAGGCGTCAATAGTGGGACAAGCCTCAAAATGTGTTGTGAGGCCTTGAATTCTTTTCTGGTTATTAATTTTCTTTTGTAATTATTGATATATAATTTATCAAATTTATCAAATTTATCAGAAATTTCATAGAACTGGATTATTTGTGTTTCTTTGAAATTACTAAAGAGTTATATTAATTGTATCAACTTATTTTTATATTTCCCTTTTTACTCTAGAGTGGTGGCTTGAAAACATCTGAACACTGGTAATCCCTTGAGATCAAGCTCTCTATTATCAATCAATATTTTTTTAAGTACAAGTGTCTGTTCTGAGAGAAATAAGTTGCAGTTACTTGATGTTCTCAGTTACAGATGAAAGTATTGAATACTGTCTCCTGATAACTACCCCAGGTGAGAGTGGAATTTCCCTGCCTAAAATTAATTAATTCTTGTGTGTGGTTCAGTACTGAAATATCCATGCTCTTTTTTACATTTAAATGCCTTGCACATGGAATTTCATAAGGCTACCAGGTGTAGGCATCAGAAGGATCTCCACAGTACCCTAATCTGATAGTTATGATCCATCAGTCCTTGAAGCTGCACATTCCTGCAGGTCTGTGATGTGCTGTAAGCACAGATAAAGATGTTCCACAGAAATACTACTGTGTTACTGAAAGTGCATAAAAATGCACAGTAGTTACATAAGAGACACCATATCAATCCTGTCAATCAATTACTTTGATTAGTTCCTCATTCTCAGCTGATAAAATTCATGGTGATATTTCTGAATGTAAAACATATCCTATAAGGGTATTTATTTAAAGAATGACTGTTTTCCTAGCATTTTAATTGATTCAAAAACTATGTAATATATTAAGATATGAGTGCCCATAAAATTCCTCACTCAACTTCAAACACGTGACACACCATGTACATAAAATACTACACTAAATTTCTAAACTTAATGTGTAAGAGAAGTTCAACACTCAAATATTTGCATACTTAGCCAATGAGATATTTGGTGTTTTCATGTCACTTTGCTGAAGTCTGATAATGAAACATCAAAAAGTTGCTACAAAAGCAGCAGAACCAGTAATTTATTTGTGACATCTGTTTCCTTAATGTAAATGGAAAGTTCTTCAATCGTGCATGCATAAGATCTGTTCTTTCTATTACTGGCCTAACTCTGTAAAGTTTGTAGATATGCAATGTCTTTACGATGTCTTTACCTCCTGTTAGTTTTTCAGAAATTATTAGGACAGTGTGATGAACTTAGTCTTGGTTCTTCAGGAAATGGTACTAAATTACTACTTTTTTTTACCATTTGAATATAGTGGGCAAGCAACACTCTATAAACAGTACGTTTACTTCTTCTTTAGCTAATATCAGTATATTGTAGTATTAAAAATACATGGGTAAGATACATGACATACTATTGAAGTGTTTTTCCACTCTGGAAGTGATACTTTTTGTGCTGAAGTACTTAATAAATTCATGTTACCTCTTGTCCGCGTTGTCCAGCTGCCAGTTTGCCAATAATTTACCAGAACAGCAGCATCTCCATTGTTTTGCTCTGGGATTGGAGATGCAGAAATCATGAGAGTCTGCCTTCCAAAATTTCAAGAAAAAGGTAATAGGTTAGCTAAACATCTTCCTTTTAGCTTTTCTAGTAGGAGTTGTGAGGGTTTCACTGAGTAAGGAGCAGCAAGGCAGATTGTGTTACAATGTTGAATGCATTCTTTCATTAAGGGAAGAAAGGCTGAGAAGGTCTAACACTAAGAAAGGCTGAGGTGCTCGCATGTCCTGACATTTCCATTTTAACTGGAAAACTTCTGGCACCTTATGCTATCCTTTATATGGAAAGAAGAAAAATATAGAAGATTAGGGAAAAAAATTTGCTAGGCATATTTCAGTAATGTTAGTAATATAGGAGTTAGAGTTAATACAGGATAAACACTGAATTGAGAGTTTTTCACAAAACTCTGATTTAAAACAAGATTGAATACAATATTAAATAATTTAGAAGTTTTCTTCAAGGAAGTATTCATTAATCTGAATAAAAAACTTGAATTTGAGTAAGTGCAATTTTTAGAACTACCTAAAAGATTGATTAATTAAGGTTTTAGAAAATTTCACCATAGTATCTTTTCCTCGTGGCCTTCTCAATACATGTTAGAGATGCCAGAGGTAGATAAGTTGCTTGAAGAATTTTAATTTTAACACTAAACAAAAAGTCAGTTTGGACATTATTTTATCTTAACTAGGTACCCATTCAACTTGACTTTAGAGAAAACTATGCCTAATAGCTAGAGAGTCACAGCTGATATAGTGTGATATAATGCTAATTTGCTTTCCTTCAGATAAAACTCCAGATCAGATTGTAAAGTTCAAGGCATTTTCTGTTACCACCCCAATTTTATTCATTGCCTGAAGGCTTTAATGCTTTATTTGTAGGTATTAAATAGAAGTTGAATCTGAATGTTTTATTAAATGGAGAGACATTGTTTCAAATGAGTCATAGATGAAAACTATATATCAGGAGTCCAAATATTAATTAAAAAGAATATGCCATATTCAGTAGCATAAAAGTACCATAATGATGAACAATTACTATAGGATAAGATCCTTTTCTGGCAGAAGATACATTCCTTGGATTTTCGTGTCAGTGCCTAAAGCAGTAAGAGCTGCCACAGTTAGTGGTTGGCAATTTAATCTCAAATTGCAGAAGACTTGCAGGATAGAATTTTTAAAACTTCAGGATTCAGAGACTTTGTGTTGCATATGCTTGTAAATTAAAACTATTGGAACTTTTCACCAAGTCTTAATTTTAGAAAATTCAGGAAAAGGCAAGATCACTTGTTTACCCTATAAGTTAGGATGACAAAATGATGATTTTTGAAAAGAAATCCCTTAATGAATGTTTATGACCATTCTCCTCCCCACCCCTGACCCCAGAATTGCTTCAGTGTTCCTGGGCAGGGAAACATCTCACTTGTTTTAGGACATGATCATATTTTAGTGTCAAAACAACTTGAGGAAGAAAGAACAGTACATTCTAGGAGATGTGTCAAATTCAGTTCCAGTCAACAATTTAAACTGTGACAATCTTATACTGCAGTTCTTAAAACAGGTGCCTCTTTGTGCAAGCCATTTCCTGTTAGATTATGGAGTGAGATTTCTCAATAATTTTCCACATAGTTGTGAGTATCATCATTGAATTAGCCTGCCATATCTGACTAAAGGCTTTATAGTAATGCATAGTTCCTAATTCTAGAGCTACCAAACATTTGAATTACTATAGATATGCCAAATTTTTCTGAAGAATCAAGTTCTTTTTCCATTTGATGGCAAATCAACCTTCATGGGATAAAAACCATGGTGTCTCTTCCAATAGCAGTAAAGGTCATTACAGGCTATTGGGTAAAGCAGAGGATGAAAGATGCAGTCCAAACCCCAATATTTCCTTTGAATAGTTTACTTTATTTTGCAGTTGACTATTGTTCAATAAGAATCTGAGTGTCTGCTATTCAGACTATGTTTTGCTATGTAGAGAGCATCCATTTTTCAGATTATAACTAGTGCTTTCACTTAACCTTGTGGGCTCCAGTATTCCCACTTTTCCTTCTCAGGCATTTGAAAATACTTGCTATGAAAATATTTTTTTTTCTGATGAGGACATAAAAGTTACATTGTTTTGTCCTTTGAGATTTACTGAATGCACAAATAGTGACCTCAGTGGGCTAAGCTCTAGGACATTGTGGGAGTTAAGGTAGCTCACCTGAACTAAAAAAAAACCTCTTAGGTTTTGCGCTTTTCTTATGATCAGTTTTGAAAACAGCATTGATGATGATGGGGTGCCATTTAGACAACACACCTGTAGGTAGCTTAACTCTGGAAGCTCAAAATAGGGATACAATGAAGGACATTTCTACTGTGAGCAAGCAGTCTGACATTAGGACAAGGAGGCTTCCTTTTCTGTAAGGACCTCAGGGTCTCACCAGTGGTGTGAGCCAGCAGTGTGCCTGACAGCTGAGTGCTCAGGAGGAGAAATATGAGAGCAAGGGAAGTGATTTATTTTAGGATTTAATTTCCTCACTTTTCTGTTAGAGATAGGAGGTACCCTAGCATCACCTAATGAGGATAGGTTAATGATTTGATCTCACATCTATTTGACACAAGTTGTCTTAAAATATGTAGGATTTCTTAAATGGTTGTGTTATGAATCTTAGCTTCTTCAGAGAATGCAGATAAAATCCAGTGTTGCAGGTATACAAATCCAATCTATAACAATTTTGTCAATGGAAAATCCCAAAGGTGAGTACTTCTATACAGATTACAAGAATCAGCAGTTTTTATTTTGAATTGATAGCAAAACTGCCTGAAAATTTTCAAGTGATTCAAAACCAAGTAAATGAGTCTTGAAATCAGTTGGGCCATGGCACACTGTGATACCTTTATCAAAGACTGTATAGATTTCACATTCACCCCATAATTAGTTCCAACAGTCATGTATTGTAACTTGTTTAAACCACTTCAACATTTCCAATCAGATAATATGGCGAACTATTAGGAAACAAAAATGAAGTTAAAAGATGTGATTAGCACCTGATATTATTTGAGAATGAAAACAAAAGCTATCTTTGGGATAAAGACCATTTAACTAAAACTAACAGATGCATTTTTTCAAAAATTAAATATGATCAGATTTTGACATATTCATATGTCTTCTACTGCAATAATGGACAGAAAGGTTTGAGGTTAGTGGGCATGATACTCTTTCCACAAAGAGATGTAGAGATGGAAGTGCTTAAAATTCTCCAGTGTCAAAGTCTCTTTATCTTTAGGGAGACCTTTTCTTTATGTGAAAAAAAAAAAGAACCCAAAAATTTACAGAGGATCTGAGGCCTGACTTATGCTCTTTGGTGGGGATGAAATGACAACCTACTACCTATTCCTGTGTCAGGAGACAGATTAATACTGCCATTAGCAGTTTGCCACAGACAATGGTCTGCCAAAATCTTAAGAATGAGAGGGTTTTTTTTTTTCTTTGAAGAGCTTGGTTTTCCTAGCTGAAACAGAGATTATTGACATTCCATGTTAAAATCTCTGTTTGACCGAAGTCGTATGCTGCAATGAGTACTTTGAACTGGGACAAAGAATGTTAAAATCTTGGCCAGTTAATGAAATTTGAATTATCTGCTTTGAACGTGCATTTGAATGTGATATGTTCTAAGGTTTCATGTCCTCTTGGCATCTGCTCACAGCTAGTCAGATCCCTTGTTTTTTTCTTTTCTGAAATTCTTTTTCAATTCATTCATGGTTATACTGTGTTGAAATTGACTCCTCTTTCAGTTGGTAGTGCAAAAGCAGAAAGAATGCATTGTATCTTTCCTGAAGAACCAGGTAAGAGTATCAGAACTTGGCCCAGAGATTGGTCTGCATCCTGTGGACTTATGGGAAAAAACAAATTCTTAAATGCCAAAGGTTTTCCTCATTATTTGAAGTATTTTTTTTTAATCAGAAATGCCTATGTCCTAACATCTGTAGCAGAAAATAAGAAAGGTCAGATTTTCTGGTGTTTTTTTTGTTTGTTTGTTTGGGTTTGGAGGTTTTTTGTTGTTGTTGTGCATGTGTGGTTTGTGGTGGTTTGTTTGTTTATTTGTTTGTTTTTTACTTCCTGTATGGTTTGCATGTATTTGTAGGAAATTTCAATATCTTTTTTAAATGTCAGTCTAGCAGCTATTTTATAAAATAATTTTCCATCACTGAAATTTACAAAAAAAAAAATTGTGTTACAACTATAATCAGAGTGAAATAAAGATGTACTATTTAGTTTTCCATAACCAACTATTACTCTATATCATAAAAAAACCCAACCAACCAACCAACCAAACAAAAAACCCCCAAAAAACCAAAACCACAAAAAAAAACCCAGGAGAAGGCAATATTCTGATTATGAAGCTTTGATGATTTAGACTGAAAATGCCTTAAAAATTCTATCTTCTGGGATGTGGTTACAGGTGCTGGAGGACCTGGCATTTGTCTGGCGCTGATATTTGTGCAAAGGAAACTTTCACTTTCAGAGACAGAACTGTCGGGTCTCAAAGGCAATGCTACCACTAATTAAACCAAAAGTATGCAAAAATAATTCTACCTATGAGAGAGAAGCCCAAGAAATGTGAACAGCTGTAGAGAAATGGCTACCAGCTACAGAAGATGAAAGACACTTCAACCAGTCTGTGCCAGAAAATAAAAAAGAAACTTGCTATTAGACACAGGATGGCCAAATCAGAAGGAAATGCATGATTGCATCATAGCCTTTAGGTACGTCTTACAAATTTCAGTCAGTTCTAATTGTTATTTAAGATTAGATATTTTCCACCTGTTTGCCTCTTTTCCTTTTTTTCATTTAATTGACCTTTATCTTGTTTTCTCCAACTCACGCTCCCATTTGAGGCAGGTCTGAAGATCAAAGACTTTGTCTTTAAAGAGAGAAAATTCTCACTATGCTTGTGAAGTCCCAGTAATTTCTCAGTCTTCTCAATAGTTTTGCAATATGCTCTGCAATAAAATCATCTAATCAATGGAATTTACATATAGTGAATGTTGTAATTGATAAAGTCTGTGGGATTAGAAATAAACAGGCTGTTCTGTCCAGTAGTGTCTAAGGTGATGCAATGCATTCACTGAAGGGGAATCAAATGTGGTTGAGCAAGTTTTTGGTGAATCAAAAGAATCTTTCCTTGATTAGGCCAGAAGAAAATCTGACTGAACAAAGACAGCTGGATTTTAGATTCATGGCTGTACCTCTCCAACATTCCCATATACAGAGAAAAAAAAGATGTGATAATTGGCATGGTTGGCAATATTGTGGGATGGCTTCCGAGGGATCAACTAATCAGCTACTCATTGAGGTTATCTGTCCACTGATCTCCTGCTGACAGGCAGTAAAAATCATGGCTGCCAAAGGCTTCTTAAGCACAGATCTTTCTCAGGATGCCAAGCCTGCAAGGCCTGTTATTTTGATGTAGTTTGCCTGGATGTTGAAGGCCTGATTTGGAAATCTTTCTCTTTGACAGATGTTGTTTTTGCCTTCGGCTTCACAGGAAAGTGAAGCAAGTAATAAACATAATAAAGTCACAGAGGTAAGCTTTCAAAGTAGTCCAAGAAAAATATTGTTTATATAAAATAATTCTGAACCGAAACCAAAACACTCTCTGGACAAACACATAATTGTAACCCATGGCATTCTCTTCTGACTGAACACCATATGAGTTTTATATTAACTTTACCATACATTTTGGGAAAGATAGCCTGCCTGTTTTTGAACAGTGAATATTTAAAATCCAACACAATTTGTAAGGTATATTTAATAGTCACTTCTGACTAACAGCAGCTGCTACTTCTGGACCGTTTGAGAAACACAGGTAAACTACAGATTTTGCAATGTTTTCTAAAATCTTGGGAGTGTCTTTGAGCATTTCTATCACAGCTTTGCTTTACAGGTTTGAGACCTCTAAATCCTCTCTCTTTTTGCCATATTGCATCGGGTTTGTGTGGCCAAATTTTGGTAGTGGTGGGGGCTACAAGGGCAGCTTCTGTGAGAAGCTGACAGAAGCTTCCTCCAAGTCCAACAGAGGCAATGCCAGCTGGCTCCAAGGTGGACACACCACTGACCAAGGCTGAGCCCATCGGTGACAGTGGCAGTGACTCCAGGATAACACAGTTAAGAGAGGAGAAAAAATGACTTCACAATTGTGGCCAGGGAGCAGAGGGGTGAAAACATGTGAGACAAACAGCTCCACAGAGACCAAGGTAGTGCAGAAGAAGACACAGGCACCAGAGCTGAGCTTCTCCTTGCAGCCCATGGTGCAAACCATGTGTACGGAGGACAACGAGGGAGCAGAGATCCACCTCCAGCCTGTGGAGGAGACCCATGCTGGAGCAAGTGGAAGCCTGAAGGAGGCTCCATGGGAAGGCTTCCCATGGGAAGTCCACACTAGAGCTGTGAACCTGTAAAGGAAGGAGTCTGCACTGGAGCAGGTTTGCTGGCAGGATTGGAAACACTGTGGGGGTCACATGCTGGAGCAGCCTGTCCTTGACTGATCACTGTGGGGAGAGACCCACACTGAAGCAGTTAATGCAGAACTGCAGCCTATGGGTGAACTCCTGTTAGAGAAGTTTGAGGAGGACTGTCTGCCCTGGGAAGGACCCCACCCTGGATCACAGGAAGTGCATGAGTGGTACCCCCTATAGAATAAGTATTAGAAACAGTGTCTGATGGGCTGAGCACAGCCCCATCCCTATCCCCCTATACTGCTGGAGGGAGAGAAGGTAGATTGGGATTGAAGTTGAGTGCAGGAAAAAGGGATGGGCATGGAAGATTTTCTTTTATTTCTCATTACTCTACTCTTATTTGATTGGCAGCAAATGAAGTTTTCTTCACTGAGTCTGTTTTGCCCCTAATGGTATTTGGTGAGTGATCTTTCCCTGTCCTTGTCTCAACCCAGGGGCCTTTTGTTACAATTTCTCTCCCCTGTCCAACTGAGAAGGGGATTGATAGGCCACCTTTGCTGGGTACCTGGCATCCAGCCAGGGTCTACTATCACAAATATCTAGAAACTTGATTCTTAGGTATTTTTCTGTTTGGAAAACCAGAATTAGAACTTAATGTAAACTTGAAGATTACAAAGGTTGGCTTATTTTATTTGCTACATTTGAGCATCTTAATGTAGCGGGGTTTGGTTTGGTAGGTTTTTCTTTGGTAATTTTCTTTTCTCATTTATACTTAATATGACCTAATTTTAAAACTCTCTTGCACAAGCCAATTCAAGCAATGTGACCTAAAAGCATAAACTTTTCTGAAACAGTAGGTCATTCGAAACAGGTGATTGCTTCTGCCAGTAATTTTTCAGACTACGGGTTGTAAGCACAAATGACAAGAAAAATCTCCTTGTTCTTCTTTGGTCTACTTAAAAACCTGTGATAAGGAAAGCACACCTGCATTACACTCTTAGAGAATCTTCTTCTTTATTACTTCATCTAAATCAAGACCATGATGATGTTAAACATCAAGAAAGACCCTTTGACCTCAGATGTTTAATTCTAGCACTTAAAATTAAGTCAAATTTAAAGAGGCATATGGCTTAAGGACCTAGAGCACAAAGGAAAATGAGACAGATTATTTTCTTCTAAAACCAGCTACACTAAGAAAACCTAGCAATACTTGTTGTTTCTTCTCCTCTGAAATTTCAGTCTGACATGCAATTTATTTGTTGGATCAATGGGCAGCACAAGCTGTACTTTTAGACATATCATTGTATTGCTCATGATGAGCAACCTAGCCTTTTTTTTTTTTTTTCCTTAATCCACAGAGGTGACTGCTAATTCAGGATCATAGGATAATTCCTATTGGAGGGGATCTTGGGATACCTCTAGTCCACCCTCTTGCAGTGACAGAATCAGCTATGGGTCAAACCAGGTTACTCAGGGCTTCAGCCAACTGAGTGTTGAAAACCTCCATAGCTGGAGATGACACAATCTCTTTGGACAAGGTGTTCCACTGCTTGGCTGCACTCATGATGTTTCCTTATATTCAGTCTGAGCCTCTTCTTCTTTCAAATCAATGTCCCTGTGCTTCTTTCCCACCTTGTGAAACAGCAAGTAACCTGGCTCCAATTTCCTAATAATCTCCCAGTGGGTACTGTCAAGGCTGCTGTTAGACATCCCCAAAGCTACATGTTCTCTAGGCTGAACAAGTCCAGTTCCTTTAGCTCTCCTTACATTTTTGGTGCTCCGGTCCTCAACCATCTTGATATCTCTCTGCTGAACTTGCTGCATTTTATAAATTTATTTCCTCTATTTCGGGAATCCAGAACTGTAGCTGGGATCTACATATGGCCTAATGTATTAAATAGAAGGGACAGTCATTTTCCTGGCTTTTTCCATATGAATTCTGTCCTGGATACTTTTGGCCTTCTTCGGTGATAGAGCACACTGATGGCTGATGAGTAATTTGTCCCTGACCATCCACCAGAAACCTCAGGTCATTTCAGATCATTTTCAAAGCTGTCTCCAAGGTATCTGGTTCTCTCATGTCTGCTAGGGTCTTTCTTCCCAGGTGCAGGAGGTTGCATTTGTCAGTTTTGGTTTTCATAAAACCTCCCAGTTTATTCCTCCAACCTGTCAAGGTTTCTCTGAATGGCAGCCCTGCTCTCAGAGGCCCTTTCTCTCCAGTGTGATTTCACTTGCAGACTTAAAAGTATATTCCTTTACCTGCCACTTATTGATAAAGATGCTAAAGGGTAGAGGTCCCACATAGACCTCTTAAAATACTCCACTTCTTACTGGCCCAGTGACACTACTCATAGAACTCAATTATCCAGTTTTAACTTATCTAGTTATCCATTTAAGCGTGCTGTAACATCCTAATTCAGATGCAAGACCTTTATTTCTTCAGGGTCTCTCTGAAGACCTTGTCAATCTCTTTTTGAAGTTCCAGCTCTTACACAATCTGCACAGCTGCTCACACAGTTCCTTGGCAACACAACTGCTCAGCCAGGTCATGTCTCCTGCAAACAAGGACATCTTGCCTGCCTCAGCCTCCATCCCAGGCACTGACAGCATTTGGGATAGGTGTGCTGTCCCTCTAGAGCTCTGTTTGTGTCTCTGTCTGCTCTGCCAAGGTAGTCATTCCAGTCATAGTTTTTTCCCTAGAATATGATAAATGGGTATTTGACCTTCTTTAACAATGAGTCAGCTGAAGACAAAAGCTCAAAGCTTTTGATAAAGGCCGTGAGAAACTGATAAAATTCACTGGGAAAGAAAGGCTGTAGTTTCCCTATCCCAGGAGCAGCAGACTAGAATTAATTCAGTCATAATATGTTAATACAGCCTCAGTACAGTGGAAAATAAAGTTTCTTCTTCTGAATCATCTCCAAAAGTCACCAAAAATGTACGCTAATATGAGAAATAGTGCTGATGATTCTGTAGGGGAAAATCCTCACACTTGAACCAATTCTGAATCAATGGTACACTTTCAGGAACTGACTCAATTTACTAACTTCAGAGAAACCTACCTGGGGGATTAAAATTGTGGGTAGTTTTATGTAGGATGAGTTTATTCAGTGAAGAGTCTCAATAAGAAGGAGGGCCGAGGATCCATGACATACCCTCATGAGAAATGAGGAAGAAAAAGGTGAGGAGAAGTGATGAAGGAAGTAAATTAGACTTCCTCATTTGGCCATGGCCAGCGTTAATAACTTCCTTCAAGCTTGTGTAAGTTCGAGTGGTGTGAAATTGCAGTGTGTCAATGGCTCTGCAGAAACTGCCAACTCCTGATCCAAAATAAGGAGAGGTCCCTTTATTTCTGTCATAAGCTAGATTGTATGAGATATGGACAGACAATTTTCAATTGTCTCTAACTGTCCTACATCTTTGTCCTACAAGCAGACCACAGTCAAGTTTATCCATGTAACTTGTTATCTGTGCACTCACTTCAGATTTGAACAGGAATGTAGAAGGGTTGAGTCTTTCACTGGACTAAGTGGAGAAAGGAATGCTATTGCTACCTTTAGTTAAAATTAAGAAGTCCAAATTTGGTTTAACACTAAATATATTAAAGGAAATCTCATCTGCATCTTAATATTTTCTAATTTCTGGTAATATTTATGATGCTAAAGCCATGTAGAAATCAGGTATGTGTCTCATGGAGGCTCTTATTCTTCTTTAATGAATCTGAAAAACTTAATTTCTGTCACATCCTTAAATATGCTGTATATTTGGTATAATTTTGATTGTTCTTGTGGCTTCCTTTATTAACAAACATGAGTCATACTTTAAATGAGAGATAATTTACAAAAGCAGCAAGAAGGTGCTAAAATAATATTACTATGGCTACTGAAACAACAATGAAGAACAATAAAACCATATTGGACATAAATTGCTGAAAAAATACCTACTCCTCCCTCCCTGGGTTTTTGGTCACATTGACTCCAGTAGGTGATGACTAAAGATACAAAGCATTCAGGAGAAATTTCTGTGGGATATTATGGGCTATTTTCTGCAATCACCATGTTCATCAGTGCTTAGAAAGACAAAGGACACTTGGAAATGAAATAAAAACATAATATTTGTATGTAGGTTTATGGTTCACCTAGATTTTAAATACTACATGCATCCAGTTTAAGAATTACGAGTATATAATAAAACTAACAAAAAAGGGGAAAAAAAACCAAAAAAAAACCAAAAACAAACACAAAAGAACAAAGAAAGTTTACCAAGGAGTGGAACAGTATTTTAGAAGGAACTGCTGAGCAGGTAGGGACTGTTAGTATTACAAAGAAGATAACAGAGAAACAGATGATACAAGTCAGTGAATGAGAGGGAATAAAGAATTACCCTTCACTTTTCAGTGACCCTGAAAAGTAAGGGGTACCCAATGACAGTTTGTTTAAACCAAACTAAGTACTGTTTGTACAAACACAATATGTAATTAGATTGTGGAATACATTTCCTCAGGAGAATATAAAGGGAAAACAAAGAAGTGACTTCATGGAAGAAAGTATAGATGGTAGTTGAACAAAATGGCTTGAAAACAATCTTTGTCCCAGGAAAAGCCTGTATCAATTTTTGCAAAATACAAAGGTGGACAGGAGGAAGGGTCACTATTAACTTGTCCTATTTACTGTTAGGTAATGGAATTACAGGCTGTTCTCTATGAACAGAGAAGAGCAGAGAGACACAGCAGGAGATGCTGTAACCCAAACAACGTGCTCGGAGAAGAGAGCCCCTGACCCAAACCCTCTGCAGGCTGTACCAGGGGACCCTCAGCCCCATTAGTGGTCCCCATCCATGTTTCTGTGCCAGAGGCTCTCCAGGCCTCTTTTCAGGCTAGGAGGGTTTAGCCCAGGGGTAAGGGAGTTACACAGAGGAACTTATAATGTATTGCTTAGGGTGGGTAACAGAATGACTAATGGGAGAATTCAAGGTCTTTTGAAAAGAAATAGGTATGGAAGACTAGGAGAAAAAGGGGATAAAAGACAGTTGGCATATGGTCAGTACACTTGTCTGGTCATGTCCTGCACCTGGTCAATTCAGTCTGACTTCTCTTCTCATCAAGTTCCACTCTGGATTCTTTTTGTGGGTGAGGAGCTCTAATTCTGTGTTCCACAAGTGTGTATGCAGGTCTAGGTGAGGCAGCTGCAGCAGGGATCATGGGTCATTTGGGGTCATGCATCTGGGGTGCTAGAAATGAGAGTAAGGGCTTAGGTCCGCATGTGATCACCGAACTAATCAGTGAGCAGATGAAGTGATTTGGAAGCCAGAGGTGTTTGTGTGTTGTGAGTGTGATGGCCAGAGGAACTGTGACTGAAGAGATCAGGGGATCCAGGCCAAGGGCTGAAGTCACCAAGAGGTCTGCATGCCATCAGGGATGTGTGTGTGTGGAGATTTTGTGTGTGGAGGGTTTGTGTGAGAGTCTATGAGGGGAGCAGCACCTGGAGTGGGGCTGCAGCCTCAGCAGCTCATGTCCAGATACCAGCAACAGAGATATCAAGGATCCCGAGACCAGATACTGGACCTTTGAGGGGTCTGGGCCCAGTCACTAGAGGAATCTGCATAGTACACATGGATGTATTTCCCACTAATGGACCTTCAGCCTGATCATCTGGAGAGGGACCCTGGGTTGGAACAGAGGTTCATTGTGCGTGGCCAGAGGGTCATTGTGTGTTTGTTACTGCATGAGTGCCCTGTGTTTCTGTCTGTATTGACCTGTGCAGCTGGCTGTGTGTATCCATGAGTACGTGTTGGACGTGTGTTTCCCTGTGTGCCAGTGGGAAGAATACATGCTCAGACTCTTTATTGCTTGGACCTGGGGCATGAAGCTGTGGCAGTCTTGCCTCTTTTGACCTATCCAATTTGACCACTACCTAACATTTACTATCACTAGTTGCTACTAAAACACACTGAGTAAGATGTCTTTTGTTCTGACCCAGCAGAGCAATCCTGAACAGACAATTAAGGATGCATTGTAAAATTTCAACGGACTTGCCTAGCAAAAAATAATTAAAAATAATGCAATAAATTCCTTCTAAATTGCCTTTACTTCATACTTTCCTTATCTGATTCTCTTCTTTATCCTCCCTACATGATGTCATCTGTTGTCTTTGTATCAACTAGCCTTACCTTTACACATTCTTGTATAACATTTTAGTTTTACAGCTTCCATATTCTTTGATTTCACCTGAGGGAAGAATAATCATCATAAATTTATTAATTCTTCCATTGAACAATGAAAGAAAAAATCAAGAAGGAATTCAACAAACCAAATGAAAACTGATGTAAATGATGGCTAAATACTTAGTTGATGCATAGCCAAGGTGAAGTGTGAATTAGGATTTTGTAATTTTTCTTTACTTTCCATAAAAAAAATCACAGTTGAAAATATGGAAAGCTGATATGTAGTTGCTTAAATTTCAGTTTGCTGTTCTTAATACCAATTTGTGTTATAGTAGTATGTACCTATGGACATGAAAAAACCTGATATACGTGTTCTAAAGTTACTATCTTATCCCCTTAGTTTTTAAAGGCTTTTAAAAATTTTTAGGAAGAACCGCTACCTTTACTCATGTATGTGAAAATAGCTTGGACCACAGCCACCACATTTATATGGTAGGATAAATTAGAGAAAAAGCTCAGCCTAAGAAACAAAATAAGGATCATAACCAGTTTAAATTGTGATGGGACTTTAAATTAGCAGATTTTAATTAGCAGAAAGTACATTTCAAGCAGCTTTATACTGGACTTAGTAATACAAGGCAAGGTTGTCCACTAGAAGAGTCTGTGGATGGGAATTTAGGACAAGACTTGAGCTTTAGCAGAAGCCTTATATCCCCAGGAGCATAGATTTCACCAGTGATGAATTGAATCCTGGCTCAAAATAATATTGTCTCTTTCTTACTTCAAAACACATGTGAGGTCTCTGGTGAATCTCCTTACTCACATGCACTGAACTGGAGATCAGAGAGTATCACAGCCTGAAGTTACATGACTTCAAGTTAGAAATGAGTGTGAAGTTTCTTGGACGGAGCCGAATGTCTTCTCTCCTGTTTGACTGAGCTATACATAACCAAAGGCATTGCAGTAGCTTGGGGCTATGTGTTTAAGTTATTTCCCTTGTGCATAAGTTGCACACAATTTAACTGCCTAAGTATTTACATATTTTCTGAGACTTCCTTGTTGTAGAAGAGGAACGTTTGTCTACATAATTGTCAAAACATGCTACTCTTTAATCTGGCATAATATTTACTTGTGTGGTAGTGTGTGTCAGGAATTCAGTCTCAGGTTGTAGATGGTATCAAATTTTAGTAAGTGATAATGACATTAGAGGAGTTTGCCAGGAGAAACATCTGAACTATGCAAGTTAAAAATTGCCATTCAAGAATTGATTTAGCATGCTTCTGATTATAATATTCCTTTGAAATACTATTGAAATTCTTATGTCTATTTGTACTAGGCAATGCCTCTTGTAATGCAGTGCAGCATTTCGTTATCTCTGAAGCTCAGCTGCAGAACATGAAATCAGCCCCCAAGAGCATCCACCTCACATTTTCACCAGCAAATCCTTTTACATTTCCCCCTACCCCTAGCAAACATACATAAATGCCTGGTGTTATTAACCTAACTTTGTAAAACATGTATTCAGATGAAAGGGCTAGAGATGAAGACATGAAGACAGACATTCTTAGCTGGCTAGAAGGTAGATGCAGAGCTGACAAGTGAGTGGACTATTTCAGCATATCTGTTCCACTTGATTGGTACAAAGCTTTCCAATGTCATTTTGACTAGCTATGAAATCAAATTATTCCGCATGAAGTGTTGTGCAGCACTGAGCTGTTCTAATGCCTACTGGATATTGTGAGTGACTCTTTGTGCATGACTCCTCATTTCTATAACTATTCTGGACAACTGTTTTATCCTAAGCAACTAGGAATCCAAAATTTCATCTCTGCCTGACCCTGGATTTGGACCCAGGTCCAAAGTGAGTCCATGGAGTGCCCACCAAAACTCACTGAGTGTCAAATTCCCTCGGCATGCTTAACACTCAGGGACACCCTCTGCAGATGCTATTCAAGTGGTCCTGACTAAGGACTGGAGTGCCTTGGATCCTGGGCTCCTATTGTACTCACAGATCTCTTTTTGACATGTATTTGACCAGAAAGTTGTTGCACTACTATATAAGGGCAAAATTCCACTACTGAATTGTCCCTTTAACTGCAACATGCCCAGAGCAAGTGTTTGGAATGGCTGTTGAGCTTGTGTAGTAAAAAACAGTGGATTGTTTGGGGTTTTTCTCATAGTGGAGTTCAGATTACTTTGCAGTACTTTTAATGAATTTATAGTATGATCAAAAATAATTAAGACATTAAGCAAATAATGTTATCAGCATATGATACATTGAATTATCAACTTTTTAAAATGTTTAGTCCCATTTTAAGATTATATTCGCTTTATGGCTGACAAGAACTTCTTTTTTTATATGGCTGTTTGCAGCAGTTTCTGTAAGAAAGTAACTAATTTCATATTTAATTAAATGTGAATTTATAAATTAATACTGCAGTCAAAATCTGTTACTAAATGTTTATCTGAAAAAAAGCCTGCTAAGAAAAGCAGTTGTTGGCTTACTGTAAAAATAAATTCTTAAAAATTCTCTAATGAAAGCCTTATTTCCTCTCAGTGAATAAAGCATAGAGGGGAGAATGATCAGAAATATCCAATTAAAAATCTATTTGTTGAATTCTCAATGAAGCAAACTCTACTGATTTGCCAAAATTTCTCTATCTTTATTACCTAAATCCAAATGAAAATATTTTTATCTAGTAGCTATATAACCACATAAAAATAAAGAAAAATTAATGTAATTTTTCAAAAACTTGTGTAGAGTTGCTTTTATCTACAGTCAATATATTCACAATCAGCTGACCTGTCTTTAAAATAGAAAAGTTGAGCTTACTTTATAGCAGTGTGAGTAGTGCCTCTGCCACAGAAAACAGACCATGAAACAAAACAGAAAAGAAAATGCATTTTTTAGTCTGCTCCCAGTTCCAGATGGCATGCTGATTTAGAAAAGAGATAGATAATAGTTACCTTCAGGATACGAGATGAAGAGAATGAGGGATTGATTTGACAAGTTTATTGTACTCTGCTCCTTTTGTCAAATGTAGGATTCTTTAATTTATTGCTTTTCTTCTCAGGACATCTAGGGTAATATTAGAGAACTGCTGATAGTGTAAATACACCACAGTGAGCCACCTGTAGGTAACACTGATGTGACCTGTTTCTCACAGGTATCAAATTCTCTAATTACCCTAAAAAATTTCAGCTCACATGTCTCCTATTTGAAACTATCATTCCTTCTTTTGTTTGTTCACTCATTCACTCATTCTCTTTTTCTTCTTTCCCACTCAATACATGACTGGACAGAATTTTAGAAAGAAGTCTAGTGGTTTGAAAAATGTTATTGACACTGTAATCAATGCGATGCAGTGTGTGACTCTATCAGTTGCTGGTATCACTTATATTACTGCATGTAAGGAAAAAGTTAAAATTTGGTGAGAAGAAGCACCAGTCTATGACAGTAATGAAAATGGGGGAATAATAAAATCACAGTTATTTACAGCATTTCTACTTTCTGCTGAGTCATTCTACTACATCAATAGTCAGTGCAAGAAAAGCAACACAAGTATAAGACACAAGGCAAGTGAAGAGTTTGCTATATTAAATCTGACAAATACCATTCAGAACTAAAATCCTTATTTACCTGTCTTCCTTTCTGAAATTACTTAAAAGAGTCACTATTTTTTTTTTCAGGCAAATTACTGAATCTGAAAATTGTTGACAAAATTGATCTTGAATACCATCTTCTGGGGAAAACCTGGAGAAGACAATGGGCATTAAACTCATTCAGAGTTAAGGTAATCCATATTTAGCCTTTCATATTTAAAACACATTTTAGCAAATGTCTAGCTTTATAAGTTTTAAGAATTGAAGAATTTTCTTCCATTCCAGGGCCTAAGTGAAGAGAGACATTTTAGACATATTTTCTTAGAATCTTTACTTGAATTATAAAATGTTCATATCATCTTATCTTAAAATTCCTATGAAACAATTGCATATGAAATGCCAAGTTAGAACACTCTCTGAAATACTAAAAAATCCAGCACTTCAGCTCAAGGCTGGTGTCAACTTTGCATTTAAAATCCCTGCTAGTTTGTGAACCTGCAATACAGGTAGTTCATACAGGGAATGCAAGGGATTATATTCAGGTATTGGTATAATTTTTAGTGATTCTTTCTGTCGTTTTAAGAACCTGCTGATGCTGGCACAATATACTGTACCCTGAGTTGAAGAGAAAAAATTCTTTTGGAAATCCAGTTGTGCCCTGGCAATTTTTGTCCCAGCTGAGCACCATGGACACACTTCGTGCTCTGCAGACCTGGGAGATATTTTGTTCTTATTTTAGTTTAGGGACAGTTGGATTGAATAAGTGAAGGGTCAGGGGAGAGTTTGGGTGGTTGTTCCCTACTTGAACTTCTGTGGTGTATAATTTAGGAAAAAAATAGAAATAAAAAATATTAAAAATATGCAAAGGTATCTTCATAAACATTTGCTATTAGATATTTACCCATAAGTAACACTCACATAAAAAAGTTTATTGTACAGACTCTGTCTGTTGAAACCTTCCTATTCCATTCCTTGGTAAAAATTTGTAGTCTAATCTTTTTGAGAGTCTAGATTTTCTCTTTACCATTTCCTTCAAATGATTTGAATTCAGAGAGTTTAGAGGATTTCATCCACCAGATTCTGTGATTCTCCATCTTTCACATATTTTAGGGTTTTAATTATTTTATAATTTACATAGACTGCCTTTTAATTTTTTTTTCCCGTGGTTGAATGAGGCATAGAATAACATTTTACTGGGCCATTTTCATTAGATAATTTTGAATCATGGGAAAACATTACTTTGCTTGTTTTTAACTATTTTTATGGAGAAGATATACCATTAGAACCATATATTTCTCTCTTCAAGGTTGTGGAAATTAGTTCTCCTCCTTCTATAAAGTGTAGCCTAGGCTGTAATAATTATTAGTACAGAAAAATCCCCCTTAATCAAGAGTGATTTTGTACGTAATACTGCAAAGAGCAATTGATATGCTTTGAGACCAAAATTCATTGAATTTTTAGCTTTTCCTTTTATGGGATAAATGAATGGTCATATATTTTTCCCTTTTCAGTAAGAGATAAAGAGGTTAAGCCAACACGGAAATATTTCTACACTGAACGGGTTTGTGGATATCTTTCCAGCAGCACTTGATTTAGCACTGCTAAACTCATTACTTTTTTTTTTTTTCCTATGGTGGATCAAAACCAGAATTCCCAAAAATATTACTACCATTCTTGGATTGCTTGTTGACCCTATGAAGGAATCAGTTTGAGGTAAACTCGTCCCAGGTATCACAGCCAGTTTGGAGGCTGGCCGAGCCACAGGCCCTTTGGTATCTTCTTCAGTGGGGAAGCCAAATTTGCAATTTGCTTAAAAAATATATCTGGGATTTAAATGTTTTCAGATGTATTTAGAATGTCAACTTTTGGTTTACTCTCCAGCTGTGAAACACAGCATAACAGTCAAGTGATAAAAATGGTGAATGAATTTGACAAGTGTCTTTTGTCACTAAATAGACTTTCAGACAATTTCTGACAAGCTGATTTTATAGATCGTAGAGTTTTTTGATCCTCTTGCTGCAAGCAAACTCCTTTTCAAATCCACTTTACTCTTTCATATTTTGTCTTTTTTTTTTCTTTATTGTTTGTACATGACTCTTTCTGTTATATTACTGATTTAAGTTTTGAATTGTTTGGTTTAATTCTCAACCATCATTTACCAGGAGTAGTATTGCTGTCCTCAATTTTCATAATTTCCATCACACACTGGTAGAACTTGAGGCATCCAAAAATATATTGACTCACAGTCTAGGTATTTGGTAAATGATCTGCATCTTTCCTTTCAGTTGTTCATTGCCTAGGTATGTGTGACCATTCTTCACATAGCTGTCATTATACAACAATAAAATCTTCTTTAAAACATACAGATGAAAAGCCAAATAAAAATGATCAGATGAACAGAGTGTTTGGAAGGAAATTTTTCTATATGAAATTTTCCTCAATAAAATTGCTTTTGTTTTAATAGCTCCATTTTACTATGCTTATGAACAATTTGTCCCCTCTCTTGAAAGGCAGGTATGTACCACAGAGGCAGTGTGAGCCCCCTTTAGCCTTTTTCTTAGCAGAATGAGCTTTCTTTGCACTGCCTGTGTCTGTTCATTTTGGTCTTGTATGTAAACTTCAGTGGTCATGCTGAACTACCAGGCATCTTTGAAGGAGAACAGTTGCTTAGAGACACAGAATGTGGCTCAATAAGTCATGGAACAACAGCAGTGTAAAGTAAAATTGTTGTGCTGTTGCAATTCAACATGGCTGTTGTCTAATTTACTGCTTGTCTCAAACTCTGAGTTCTCCAAGGAACTCAAACATAAGCCAAAAGAAGTTTGTTTTTTCTCATTAAACTAGTGAAGGCATAAAAACTACCAGTAAAGTATTTATAATACAAATTGTTAATATTTCACCCAGACACCCAATTTGAATTAATAATCACATGCTAGCAGGCATTTTAGTGAGGTGCTTATGTTGGTCTTAAACAGATTGGACAGTCCATATTCATTTGGCTTTTAAATTGATAAAACCTCATCAATGTTCTTACATTACTGATTGTTAATACTGATCAAACTGAAAGCTAGAATTCTGCTAAAAATGAATTTACAGTTGTTTGTTTTAACCAATTCCAAAAGATGTGTCCACAGGTGACTTTTATCCTAGACAGCTTGAGTTATTTTTTGATGAGAGTTTTTCCCTGCTGGTTCTTTTAGTCAATGGAGATACAGAAGCAACTTCAGAAGTGATTTATCCTATTCCAAAATCAGTTTTGAAGGAAAAAAGTGGAATGAGTTAGATGCTAAAGAAAAAAGTGGAATGAGTTAGATGCTAAAGATGTTTATCTTCCTCTGCTGACTGTTGAGAAAACTTAGACCCAGAGAAACTAGTAAAGAGAGAATAAAGGTTATTGAGCCTCTAAACCCACTCACTAGTGTAAAGAGAAACACACATCTAGACAGCCCTTATCATACCTGTTTTAGATACTATCTTAAAAGATCCTTTTTGTTCTCTTTATTTGCTCTAGAGGTAGCCTAGTTGATAGTTGCAAAATAGATGCCTAACTTCTAGATGGTTAAATCAGGTGAGCTGAATCACACCTTCACTTATTTTCTGAGGCATAGTTAAGAATGTAAATAGAATTTGTCTTTCCCTGCTCCTTAGCATAGGCTTCTGCTTTTAGTCTGCAAGATTATGAGGTGACTGTTTTTCTTTGTAAGCCTGCAAGGGACTATGGTTATTACAAAGGCAACCAAATCAAGATGTGTGTTATTCTCTTCCCACAGGCATGAGGAGTATGGTTTTGGTTTTCACTGATTTAAATATAGTGGTGGGTTAATCCACAGAAATTCAGGTTCTAACCACAAAGATTTCCTTGTGTAAATCTGAGCTGGCATGTGTCAAAATGCAATGGTACAGGATCCCATAGCCAAGAACAGCTTGTGCCTTGGTGACCAGTACCATAAAGAGAATAGAGAAATGGTAGAATGTCAATTAACTGAGGGAGTATTACACCATCTCCTTTCACAAACAATCTTCTGGAATGACACTTCCATTAGTTGTGGACAAATTCAGGCTGTCTACAGGCATTGGCTGTTTTTTCCTAATTCCTGGCTTGCCTGAGCTGGAAAAAGTAGCATGAATTCATGGGCTGGATTGACATGTAAAGCTGGAGAAATGTGAGGTGCAAGTATATGTATTATATGTAATATATCCACATATGTAATGTGCAAATCATCCTCAAACTAATACAAAATAAAATAAAATAAACTTCAACACTGCCCAAATGTAGTTTTCAAAGAGTCCAGCAGGCAAAATTTCACTGGAAATTATAAAATTTTTCGTTTTGAATAATTTATACTTGGATTTTTTGGTATCAGATAATGTTCTCAGTAATCTCATACAACATAACCTGGTAAAAATCAGTAAGATCAGTCTCCCCTTGTGAAATCCTTTTCTGTGAAATCCAAACACTGTCTGTGGAGAGACCCACTAAACACTGTTGTATAATGATCTGTGGCAAGTCTTGATGAAGTGATCAAAAATGCAAAAAACTCAAAAATGCATAGGGCCATAGAGGATTGCTGAAAAAGCTCAGGTAGTCTCAGGAATGGGCATGGGGACAGTTACATCTGTGGTGACTGATATTTCTCAGATACTACTATGGAAAATAATAAGCCAACAATGATCTGCTTTTATGGAAAACTGTGGACCACCTTTCATTCAGTTTTGCCTCACAGGTGGAGAGGCTAGAAAACCTTTCCCTTGCCAAGTAGATATTAAAGTCTTTCAGCATGAGATGCTTCAGCAGTGAAGCCTACAGCACTTACAGTGGGCTGTGCTTCCAAAGGAGTTGATGTGATGACACAATCAGGTTGTTAGACACCCTGTTCTACTTTGGGACTAGAGACCTTGTAGAAAGGTAAGTGACTTTCTAATGGAAAGTTAGCTAGTGAAAGAACATTTCTTCATGTAGATGAAAGAGAGAGTCTTTATAAAACATGCTGGAAATATAACAGAATGACTAAATGTTAAATATTGTCAGGATTGCTTTGTTCATTCCCTCACCAGAAGCTGCAGTGAATTAGAAACACTTGGAGTAAATATGCACTTATTTATGTAAACATGGAAGGAAAAGTATTACTGGGTTAATTATCTATCTACAAAGAACAGATCAAAAGACAGATCTTTCCAAGAGTAGGCATTTTATATATATAATTTTAAGATATTTAAATAATAGAAAATGAACATTAGTGAGTTGTGTGACTTCTATGGCTGTATTGTTCATTTAAGCTATACTTCAGGTATGTAATTAGAAACATGGAATATGGTTACAGAGAATCTTTGTTTCTCTGGAGATTTTTGAACAAAACTCTCAGCTGTTAAATGATTGGAGATACAGAAGGAATCACTTGTAGACCTTCTGACTTTGCCTGTTTGCTTTTTGCTACTTGGCTGCACTATTTTTCCCTAAAGACAAAAATGTTTATTCAAGGCCTTTTCTTGATTAGTTTTGTTTTCAAAAAAGAAGTGAGACTTCTTCTATTTCTTTATAGCAATGGTATCCAGAGGTGTTTGTTTGAAGTACTTTAATATTATTTTTGCTTCTACTCTTAAAACAAATTTCTAGGCAATTTTTATTGATTCACCACAGTTTTAGACATGTACCATGTCCTTAAAAATTTCCAAAATAAAAACCTTTATTGCAACAGCCAACCAGGTATCACATAAGGGGAGAGAAGGTGCAGGCAGCAAAGACCATCTGTGAAGTCTGCTTTTATCTGTTAGCTAGAATTCTTAGAACCTCTTCAAGTTTCCTGAGAACTCTTAAGACCAGAAGCTGATCCAGGACTGACACCTGATCTTTATTGAGTACACTGTGATTCAAGGAATCCACGTGTCCAGGATTCATGCCAGAATCTGTGCTTCTGCATAGTCCTTAAGTTCTCCTCTTGCTGAGGAAGCTAGTCTTAGAAGAATTCTAAAAATAGTAGGAAAATAGACTTCTTTTCCTTTAGACATTGTAATTACATATCTCTACACATTCGTTTAGAAGCTACGTGCCAATCAAAAAAAAGTTCATTATTTTTTGTTTTCTGTCAGATTTTGAAAAAATACTAAAATGATTTTTATATGCAGTATATACTTATTCTGTATTCAGTAACAGTTAATATATTCTAAATATTATTTATCCATATAGAAAACATACTATACATTATTTGTATATGAGTGTACTTGCCTTCAGTTTGAAATCTGTAAATAAATCAGATTAGGATTTACAATGTTGCAAAAGAAATTGTTATACAGAGGTACTTTTCATAAGGATGCTATATCAGTTTTCTAGTATGCTGATGTTAGTTGGTGTTTATGAATGAGTTGATATAGAAAAATAATTGCTAAAAAAGAGAAAAAATTGTCAAAAATGGTGACAAAGAATGACAGTGTTGGTACAGGTTTCATTTGTTTTCCAAAACCTTTCCTTGCACAACTGAAACAGGGTGCTTCTCTTCACTGCTATTTTATGTTTGACTTACAAGACATTGCACTTTACTAAAAAGAAACTCATCTTCTTGCCTTCTTGAAAAAAAGAAGACTTGCAGACTACTATGCTACTTATTAGCAACCCAAGCATATTTTATACAATGGTTGTTTGCTTTACCACTGGTTCCAAAGTTAAAGCCTTTTCGTAATTTGATAATCAGAGAGTTCATGCAACAAGAGTTGAAGGAATTGTAAAATTTTTGCTTTCCATATACATATTTCACAATCACCTCTATTCTTGTCCTTTTACATTTAAAGAAAATCCAAACTGGATTGTAGCATTGTTCACAATATTTCAACTCAAGGAAAAAAATTACTAAAAAATATTTCAAAATATGTTCTGTGGTTGGCATAGATAGGCAACCATCAAGTCTTTGCTTGGTAGTGTGCATCAGAAAAGAAGGATAACAACCACAGTGAAGAGCAAAAGCCCTCAGCACCTCTTTAATGCAAAGTTTATATTTGTTTTCTCTTCAGATTTTGTATGTTTTCTGCAACAACAACAACAAAAACATCTTTGTCTTTCTGTATAGATTTTGGTATTTGCAGGAACAACAGAAAATATTCTGAGAAATGTTTCATTGCATGAGAATGTGTTCATTTGGACTGGTGGAACCAAGTCCCATGTAACTATCCCTCAATCAATGTGTGTTCTGTCAACTCAGGATACACTCTCTGATCATCCTCTGATACATCCTCTGGTCATCCCGTTTCTTCTCTCATTTCCTTTTGTACTTAAAGTATATTTTTCTTAAAGGAGGATGGCAGAAGTATGCAGGATATCAGCTCAGATACACTTCTTTCAGCTCTGGAAACATTTTCCCAGAGCACACTTGGATTGATCTCTTTTCCCCATTGCATCACACAAACAGTCTTACTCACTCTGTTATTGAACAGTGCACTCTTTCTTTAGGTCTTTAACAACTTGTGATTTCTTAGCTTATAGAATTAATTCCTTTTATTTGTGTTTGTATTCAGGACCTTTCATTTTTTGCTGTTGACTTTACGCCATTTCTGTTATTCCAGTCCCAGAAGTCATCCCTTACTCTGTGTTTATGATGGCTCATAACCTTGTGCCAGGCCCTTTCTGCCAGCAGCACAGATGAGACACTGTACTTAAACAGTCCCTAAGGAGCTACTTTGGGAAATTCCCTTGTACTGTCCCCTACTCCCCCCTCCTCTTTTAAGTAGTTAGTTTTTCATCTAACTTAGACATCTAAACCTAAAGGTATAAGATCTATTCCATTTGTCTAGAAAATGAAATGCAGATTTTTCCATCTGAGCTAATAAGTCCACTCGTATCCAATGCTATACTGAGTTCTAATGAGATATGATCTATTTTATTTGCAGAGAAAATAATTTCAAGGAAAGGCTCTGTATTAAGTTTGGGCTATTCTACCTTTGCTGAGGACATATTTCAGTTTTTTTCTATCCTGTCTTTTCATCATATGTGTTTACATAATCTTTCTTTCAGAATTTGTAGCTTTGATTATGACTGAAGCTAAATAAAATGTTTGTCAGTAAAAGACACAGACATTATATTATTTAGTCCTACAAATATGATTTTCACAAAAGTTTGTGAATTACTGGGGTTTCTTCTGTAGCTGTAAATAACTTCTGCCTGTGAGTGGATAGTCTCTTCCCTCAAATTCTGATTTTGCTAAAGATAGTCCAAAACCTTAGGTGGAGATGGAGTAACTTCCTAAATAGCAACTTCTATGGGGTAATCTGTCATCTCAGTCTGCTTTTGGCATGCTTACCTTTGGGTAGGATAGGAGAGAAGGACAGTCCCAAAAAATTAGCAAAGGCCCCAAGGTGCTGTTTGGTACAACCCAAGCTTTACCCTTCAAAACTGAGCTACAATGCAATGTACTTGATTATCACTTCAGTGTCTCTGGGGGTTTCAGGTAAAAGTAGAATTTGGATCCCTTTCATGCTCCACAGAACCCTTCAAAACATAGCCAAGTGTCTCCACCTCCCCACAGCAGTGGTTGTTTTTCAGTAGTGAGCAATGTACAAACTCTAGAGAACAATATAATACTGTGCTGAACACAGGTCACAATTGACCATAAGGGACCTATGGCTCTATACATGGTATAAATGTCACATAGCATCAGTCACAGTTTACATGGAAAACAGTGAGACTAGATATACCTTCCAATTTTTTAAAGTTAAATGTGTGTCTGGTTGTAGAAAATGCCTGGATTCTGCCAGAATTTAACTTTTCATTTTTGATCTCCATAGGGGAATGTAAAATAGTGATGATTTTTTTTCCAGTGCTGAAGTTGTTAGATCCTAAATTTCCAGCTGCCTATACTGACACCTTCTCAAGGACTCTATGAGAACAATTTAATCGTTTCTTTCAGCAGAAAAACTGACTCCATTAGATTGCAGTGGCTCAGAGGAGCAGTGGACCAAGAGCAGCTGTTAAAATGCAATCACTGTTGAGCTCACATAAATTGTTATAAAAGTTCTTTCACTGTTTCTCTATTTAAATGTGCTAAAGTACATCCAGTAAATGCATCCAACCTCTCCTTTAGATGCTTGCTCCTGCTAGGGTTATGAAAGAAGGTCTCTCTGTAGCAGTCTTTGTGTTAGTCTTTTATCCTTGGTAATGTTCCAATAGCTCTGAAAATGGCAATTATTAATTCACTGTGAAAAAAGCACCACTTCTTTCTTGATAGTCTGATTCATTTTATTCCAGTTTCTAACCTGCTGTTTCTGGCAAAAGCCTTTTTGATAAAGTGAAGGCTGAGTACTTTCGAGGCAGACTTTGACAAAATTAGGTGTCATATGTGACAAGTTTCAGTCAGTGTTTGTTTAAGCTAGGGGGTAGACCACAAGGACTCCGTTTGGTAGCTCAGGTTTACCTTGACAAAAGAGTATTTAGCTGCTTGACTCTTCTCTAGAGGCTAATCACCCTGGGAGTTTGGCACCTCGTACCTCCACTGAGCAGGCCAAGGCACACACAGGCATTGCACTCATCTGACTGAAATCACAAAACAGGGCTGGTAAGTGCTTCAGAAGTTCCTGACAAATGCAGGCTACTACCCCAAACTGAGTTTGTTCCCCTCATCAGGCTCTCCAAGGCTGTAGAAACTGCGGTTACATCCAGACCATATGGATGGGTTGCAAAACTGTAGGATTGGCTGTGAATTTAGGCAACTACCTAAGGAAAAGGTTTTCTTTGTCAAGACTTATTCTAGTTAAATTTGAAATAGCTGATGTTTTCCTTGCTGGGTAGGTAAGGTACCTGGATTTGCCTGGTACTCACCTGAGGCTAAGAAACATGGCTGGATGATTGCTAGAAAGCTGCTGACACACGGTAACTTGTTCATAGACTCAGAATTGCAGTTGTTATCTATTCATTTGGAGTTTGATTGAAATAAACATGAACTATTTTCACAGCAACTAGTGGGCTACCTTCAAGTAATAGTCCAATGATGATAAAGAAGATCCATTTCTTAGGCACCAGCTTTGACTTGGGAAATTGTAATTCAGCACTAACACCTGCAGTGATCTTAGGCACTGGTTTTCTCAGATCCTCAGATGTACACATCATTGATTTTGGAGGTGTAACTAATTTGCTTTCAAAAATCTTACCAGCATAACTCTGTGACCAGTGCCAACTCTGTTGAAGGGGTTGTGAATAAAATCATGTTACAGTGGTCCTGCAGGACTAATAAGGTGCTGTGTTGCTGAGGGCACTGTGAGTAGCTAAGACAGATAACCAAGAGAGAGTATTGCTCAACTGACACTTAATGGGAAAGTTTCTTTGTAATTTAGAAACTCCCAGAGTGAATACAACTGGTAAAAGCAATTCTGAAATACTTCAAGTTTCCGTCCTTTGTATCCTTCAAAATTCAAGTGCTTTTGTTATTTGTATCTTACCTCAATTTTTGATAGAGTGAATTCTGAGACTCTACCTGTTTCATGACTTCCTGATTGTGTTAAAATGTGGTGGTGAATTCTGTGTTCCTCTGCTCAGGCTCAGAAAAGCTGTTCCATAGTAGGCTTCTATGCACAGCCTATAATATCCTTATGGTATATCACAGTATTTCTCTTTGCTTGCAGGTAAAGGAAAACTATATTTGTATGCTGAGGTTTACTGATAATCCCAGTGAGGCAAAGAGCATTCCTGTATATAACTTAGTTCAAAAACAATTGCATATCAGTCCTTCTGACACCTGTGGGGATTGAGTTATCAGATCAAAGCTCAGAACAGGTTTCATGCTTTGTGGTTGCTCCACTCAGTCAGAAATAATTTGTAGAAAACCTTTAGGGTACCTTAAGTGGAGCACAACTGCATTGATTGTGAAGATATGCATGCTTTTGTGAGCATACTTGTGCAGATTTCAAAGTGCAAGGTATTCAGACCAGGGTTTTCCTGGAGGAATACCAATGAACTACGTGGGTGTACACATTCCTGTATACCTGGAGAGACATCTATGGGCTGTGAGCACAGTTAAAACAGAAAAACTCTCAATATTGTAAGTGAAAAATGAAAGGGAAAAAATGAATGGTAATCTAGGATGAGGACTATTAGTGCTGCATTTAGTGGGTAACCAGGAGGGCACAGGACAGGACAGGGTGTTTCCTTTCTTCTCTACTGACCTTGATCATTGCTGGCTTAAACTGTGAACATTCTCAGAAGTGAAAAGGAAAGGGTTGGGACAGTCTGTCTATTTCAGTAGTAGAAGTCCACAGTCAGGTGAAGAGATTCCAGGATTTCCTCATTTGTTGAAGTGTTGCAGTACACCTAGAAGAGCTGGCAACAAAAAGAAAGAAACAAGCAGACACCACTCATTTCATCCAGCCATGCGCCCAGTTGCCATGGACTAAAGGGAACTATTATATCAATTTTATTAAAGGAGGGAAGTCTTCTGCAAAACTCATCAGCTTTTGAGCTTTAGGGGTTGAGAGGCAAGAGGCACTTTTTAAAGGATGGGGAATCAATTTGTTATTGTGTAGCTATTTTTTCACTTATGAAAGGTATGATTTATAATGATAACTATGTATGCAGATCTTGGAGTGAGTGATTAAATGACTCTTTTAAATGACATAATTACATTTGCCCCTTCTCTAGTAGAAACATTGTCCAATAAAATAAAATTATGGTTGTGATATAAAAGCATTGTTTATAAAAAATTCTGAGTCACAACACAGGAAAACTAAAAGAGGAGTCTGAATAGTAGAAAATTTAGAAAATTTATATTTTTTCACAGGACTTTCTCAAATATGAGAATGCCTAAATTACTACTCAGCACATTTGATGTATATGACGTTCACTTTAGAAACTTCTGATTTCCTTAGCAAATGGAAATTTAATGTAAACGAAGTAGTCAGACCATAGGCAATAATGGCTAGAAATAGCATTCTAAATATTTTAATAGTGACATTCCAGAGATGTTTACCTTTGTGAAGATAAGAAGAACATATACAAAAAAATGAATGAACAACAATCTGCATTCCATCACTAAAATGAACTTTACAGATGACTTGCTCTTGGACTCTGAGACAAGTTCTTTTTTTAGAGCACAGTCCGCAGAACTAGAAAATAAAGACAAAACCAGCCTGTTTCCAACCTCTCAGGGACCAAATACCACACAGAAAGTGTTTTGTGTTTTTTTGTATTTATTTTTAAATGCGTAGTTTAGTTATTAGAACACCAGTTCTTTGTTCTCCTTCTCAAGTATTTTACATCAGCTCTGTGGTTTAAAGTGATACATAAAACTCTGTAACTTCATTACATTCACAGAGAATTCATGCCAAAAACCTTTTGGATACATATACTGTGTCTCTTTTATACCACTACTGCATGGTAAAGAGGAAGCAAGACACTTTTGAAGCATCTGCATTATCATTCTCAGATGCTACTTTCATCCATCCCATCCATCACTGCAACTTTACACATCTGGGCTGTTGTACACCAGAGAAAGCTAACTTGATATCCCTTGGCAATAAGGCCCCTTTTATTACATTTGCTAAGAATAGAGCCTGACACAGCTATTAAATTTTATCAATAACTGTTTCAAGGAGTCCAGACCTTGGGAAAGGACCATCCAGAGGATCTAAGTCTGGTCAATATTATTTTCCGATGTCAGGGAAAGTCAAAGTCAACAAAAGCAATGTGTGACCGAGGAAGTGAGGATTATCAGACTCTCAGAGCTCCAGCCATATTCTAGGTGAGATATAACACTGAATCCCTCATCAGTGATCATTAGACAAGCATCTACACTGTGCTGGACAGCAGCTGTCAGTGTGGCATAGATGACAAAATTGTTCATCCATGTACAGCACCAACCACCATGCCTGAGTGACCCTGGAGCTGACTTGGTCGTAACTCTGAAGATTTTCCCTGAGGAAGTGGAAAATCCACCCAGTGAACATGATCCAAAGAATTGCCCTCACAGTACAAGTGAAGCCCAGCAGCCTCCAGCTATGCCTTTTGGTTGAACCAGGAGAGGCAGCAGGGAACACCTTGAGACCTTCTTAAAAGGATTCCTGTTCCAAGCAGCCAGCATCCACAGGGAATCTGAATTCAGCTTGAGTTTAAGCGATCAGTGTCCTGTGTGTCTTGTTAACACTCCCAGATGCAAACTGCTTTGCTCTTTGGTTTAACAGCTGAAGAATTACATTTAACCTACAGAATTACAAAACCTACATTTTACTATCCAGAAGAAACCAATTTAGAACAAATCCAGAACAGTGCCTTCTCATCTAGCCAAAAGCAAGGAGACATACAGGCAGAGTTTCAGCAACCTTCTGTGTTACAGTTCAGCACAAAGTAGCAAAAAATTAAAAAGAGTTGACATGAAAATATGGTAAAATTTAGTAGTGTCCTTTGAGAGTGTCCCGAAGACCTACCTTCCTTCCTTCCTTCCTTCCTTCCTTCCTTCCTTCCTTCCTTCCTTCCTTCCTTCCTTCCTTCCTTCCTTCCTTCCTTTTTGTAAAAAAAAATTATTAATTTTTATTAGCTGACCAGTTCAGGAAAGAGAGTATAAATTCTAACTTTGGTTTGTCAGTGAAAAAAGACTACAATACATAAAAACTCCATGTGGAATTCAAAATAGCTTGTCCTCAGGGAGACATCTGTCTGCTCCCTTGCTTAGGCACACAGTGTGCATACCAGCAGACTGTGCTCCTCTAATTGTCTTTGGATTTATACTTTCACTAAAATAACATAATAATACCTTAGGTAATACTTTATCCAACTTCAGTAAGTGAAAGAAGGAAACTTGTCATGTTCCAAAATAAAACAGAAATTCTTTGAACTGCTAGCAATACTGTAAATAAGTGAAGTTCATAACTAGTGTCTATCCAAAATCCATACAAAGACAGGCTCTGAGACACACCCAATGGCAATTCCCGGTAACAATGTTGTCACAATGTTTCTCTTGCTTTAATTATCTGTATTGTGCCTCACTTCTGTGAGCCCCTCACAGGTCTGTACCCAGCCTTAGGAAATTCCTGGAGGTTCCCAAAGGGCATTGTCTTTCCAGCTCTTGTGTTTGTGCCTTTGACCTTGCTTATTGCTTGCTGTTGCCTTTCTCCTTCTGTATTTGTGTGTGTGCATCTGCGTGCACGTGCACAAACCTCTTGGGGAGTCTGGGGGACAACTGGCACATGCTGTGCTGTGGAGGTTTCATTTGGAAGGCATTGCCACGAGTGCACCACGTGAGCACGTTGCAGCTGGCAATGGGCAAGCATTAGCTAGCCCCAAGTGTTCAACTTTTTTGTGGTTTGCTCTTCCTGAGATGGTAGAAACACAGGTTATGCATTAAGAATTAAACCTCCTCTAATAGACTTTCCCTTTTTACCTCATCTTCACAGACTCGGGAATAGTCCACAAGCACAAAGAGATAACCATGGGGCTACATCTAGCAAAACTGTAAAAGAAAGTCCTTAAAGCAATGTTGTATCCATTATATAGGGATACAAGTGTGACAGTGTTTGTAGAGAAGGCTAACATATTTTAAAAGATCCATTTGTACCATAAAGAATCCGAAATACTAAGAGCACACAAGCCTCACTTCTGATACACAGTAGAAAGAACACACTTAAAATTAAGTACAAGCTGGTAGTAACTGCTCTGAGTTTAATTTAATTATGGGAGTACTTGATTTACTGGACCAATTAATTACAAAATCTGGATATTATTTGTGGCCAGAATGAGGTAGGTCAGAATTAGGAAATAACACAAGTTGCTACCTCTTGTGAGACTGATATAGAGAAAACTTACTGTTTGTGGAAATCTGAGAGTTTATATTGTAATTGGTCTTCATGTACTTAGAATCTCCTTGGCAAATTTTCTGCTGATTTAGTCTAAGTATTTTCCTCCTTATGGTAAATCATGTGTTTTTCTCACTTAGAATGATTAAATGGGAAGTGTTTTAAGGAAACAGTTAAGCTCTACATAGACTCTTATGTGACAATATAGGTAGCTTAGGACAAAGTTCATAAGCTTGGTAGATACAAACTTTTTAATTTTAATTTTTTTTGCATTATGACATAATATTTGCATGTTCTCACACTGGATCCGAATCAGATTTCTGATGCATTCAGGTCTGAGTTATTAATTAAGGTGAATTATTAAACAGCATTATTAAAGTAGATCATAGTAAAGTGAGCCCTAGAACAAGGAAACTTGCTATGATTTATGTACCTTCTGGCTTAAGTTACTTTTTCTTTTCCAGTTTATCATGTGAAAATTTTCTCTGACTCCTTTTTTTTTTTTTTTTTTTTTTTTTTTTCTGCGCAATCTAAAACTTCACTTTTGCTTTTGAAGATTCTCACCATGGGACCATTTTGTGCTGTAATTTGGCAGAGGTTCTTTCTGAGTAGGAGGTTTGGACTTGTTTTCAGGAAAACTGAGATATTTCTTTTTTTTGCTTTTGTTAAATTTTGGTATTTTTCTAACCTTTTTGATGAGTACATAGGGACTTTCAAGAATAGCTTTTCTCGTGGAAATGGAAACATTTCTTTTCTGTGCCATACATGGGAATGGTAAGGAAGAAAATTATTCTCTTTGAAAAACAAAACGTGAACAAACATCTGGGATTCATATCCCTGAAATTAGTTGATTTTACTTTTATTAGTCTTATTCCCAGATACTTCTTATTTTTCTATACTATGCTCAGTCTTTCCTAGAAAAGAATAACACTTCCTGGTCACTAAAAAAAATTGCTATATCAGACCTATGAATTAAAAGCTAAATTGGCAATAGTGTACAGAAATTCTGACATAATTTCATTATTATTTTTAACACATATACTAAAAATTCTCTCCAAAACAAGGAAGTAAATTTATGAAAATATATAGATGGATATATCTAATTATTGAATGCTCTTCTCATTGTTGAGTTAGAGGTTAGGGTTTCCATTTCAATCCTTCACAATATGATGCTAATATGGCCCTAGAGGCTTCTTTTCTTTCAGTTGGCTCTCCTGAAAAAATGACTGTTGAGGAAGTTAGGAAAATGTTTTCTAAACTGTATTGGAATATTTCTATGTAAAGTAAAGTACATGAAAGACCAGTCCATGGTATGGTAAGTGCATTAAGAGAAAACGTCCATTTCAGTTGCACAACAGAATGAAAATATTACAGTTGGTGATGGGGTCACTAAAAGATAACCTTTGCTCATGCACAAATTCCTTGTCCAAGTAATTGTACTCTGCTTAAGCTTCTGAGGCTGGGATCATGTGGAAACTCATTCCTCAAAAGCTCAGCAAACTATAGACCTTCTTTAAGTCCTTGTGAAGGGTGATTTTTCTTTTGACAGCTAGATTTGCCTCAGATATGAGTAGAGATTATTCTCCTCCGTTGCCCAAGACTTACTAGATGGGATTTCAAATTCAGCTGACAACAAGGGACTAACTTTCCAGGTATGCCTCTTATTTCAGAATTAAGAGCATTACTTTTAACTATCGTAATAAATATCATCATCCCCAGAAGAGTAGGATATATCAAACTTTTCCTTTATTCACTTTCCAGATAACTCCTAGACTACTAATGCTACTTCTATCATTGTGTGTTCTCTGTATGGTCCTGACTCTCAGATTCCTGGAGTTCACAAAAGACAATTTTAATTAGGATTTGTGCATTTTTCAAACTCATAAATTGAAATGTATTCAAATTGCCTTCTGAAAATGCTTAAAATATCTGACTTTAATTCTAAAGGAACAGAAAAATACATGATAGTACTGATTAGAACTGAGGAATTCCACTCTGAGACACTGGATCATCAGCACCTTGCCCTACAGTTAAAATACACACCTTAAGCATCCCTAGCTTAAAGTAAATATATTTTCTAATATAATTTGTAGTTTTCCAGCAAAACCGTCCCAGAGAAGCTTTAATTTCAGTGCATTTTTAAAAAAGTAATTTAAATCAGGGCATCAGGGTTATTCCAACATTTACTGTAGAACTTGTAATGAAACCACTAAGGGATATCTGAGGCAGTGACAGAACATTTAATTGACTGTTTAGTGAGAAACAGAAGATTGGAGTTTTCCTTCATTTAGACTGTTAGAAATTTTCTATATGATGTAGAAGAAATAATGGCAAGATAACTACGAAGAAAATGAACTGAATAATTTCTAACAGACTAGCACCTAATAAAAGTTTTTGATGTTTAATTGAGGCTGAGATATGGAAGGAAAACTGTAATTCTGAAAATCCTAAAATAGTATAAGCTAACTTGAATACTACATCTGAAAAAATACATTGTAAATGTATCCTTATTAATGCATTAAATTTAGACATCATCATGTTCAACCCTAAATGCTAAATATGTAAACTTTTATCTATAATGGAGTGGAGCATTTTTAAAACATCAAGATGACTGAGGTCTAAAATTACCTTTGTGCATTTGTGCTTGGATTCATCCTTTATTGGCTATCTAAAGTATGTGCTATTGACTGCTTTCTAAATATGTTCAGCACTTGTTTCAAAGTCTTTCAGTTTGGTCTTGAAAGCTGTGTTTTGTGCAGCACACAGCACTGTCATCTGGGAGCACTGACTGCTGCCTGGGCATCATTTAGGTGTCTGCTCTGTCTGGGCACAGCAAAGCTTTCTATAGTCCTGTCCTTCTCTTTTTGTTTAGTTGTGAGGAGATGTATTACCTGACTTACGATAATAGAGCTACACTGAAAAATCCTAGTGGTACTTAACTGTTTCCAGACATATGACATCTTACTGGAAGATGTCCCTAAAATTTTTCAAGACCACTACTTCTAAAGAAAAAAATTATATATTCACTGAGTTACAAGGGCGCATGTGTTTTACAAAATTATCCTTCAAGGCTGTTAGTACGTTTTGCCCAAAATGTATTGCTTGGCATTTTTCAGCAAATATATATTACTGCCTTTTCTCTTTTCTGAAATTACTTCTTCATGTATAGTCATGAAAATAAGTCCTACTATGGAGCAATGATTTTCCGCACTGCAGACTTACAGGATGTGAGAGAGGTTCTTACTTGTGAACTATGATGTATTTCAGGAATGTTGGCTACCAGCACAGAATGTGTTCACCTTGGAGCTGGAGGTTTTCTGCAGAACACATCAATAAAAAGCTCTTTTAACAGCCGCCCGCTCCAGCAGCCAGGTGTGCTCTACATGCATCCTGTTTCACACACAGGAATAATTTCAAGTATCAGGGTTCTTTATTGAAATCATGGCCAACCATATTAAGATATAATTTCAGGTAATTATAAATGGAAATAATATTTATAAAATACCTGTCTGATTAAAGGTCATTCTACTGTACAAAATCTGTGTTTTCATATGAGATCAGTCAACTCCTTTAGTTTAATGAACCATTTGTCAGCAGATTTGTAAGGTGATACTGGTTCTGCAGGTCCAAGTGGTCTTCTGCCAAGGAAATAACTTCACTGTTTCAGATTACAAGTGCTAAAATATTTAGCCAAAATGTTGTTTCGGAATGCCAGCCTGATCAATTGTTTTGCATTTTGCTTGAAACACATCTACTGTGCACACTTTATTAGCACCAGAGTGCACCAGCTCTCTCTGCTCTGTCTTTTGCAGCTGGCCAGCCCTATCTATGGTCAGGAGCCCAGGATGTGTCTGGAGGACAATGTCCTGGGACTGGGTCAGAGCAACCCTCAGCACCAACACAGGCTGGGGATGACTGCATTGAGAGCAGCCCTGCCCAGAAGGACGTGGGGGTGCTGCTGGGTGCGAGGCTGGACATGACCCAGCCATGGGCACTCCCAGCCCAGAGAGCCAAACGTGTCCTGGGCTGCATCCAAAGCAGCCTGGGCAGCAGGGCCAGGGAGGGGGTTCTGCCCCTCTGCTCTGCTCTGCTGAGACCCCCACCTGCAGTGCTGCATCCAGCCCTGGGGTCCCAGCACAGGAGGGACAAGGACCTGCTGGATTGAGTCCAGAGGAGGGCCTCAGAAAGGATCAGAGGACTGGAGCACCTCTCCTGTAAGGAAAGGCTGAGAGAGTTGGAGTCACTCATCATGAAGAAGAGAAGGCTCTGGGGACACCTCATTGTGGGCTTTCAGTATTAAAGGATGCCTATAAATGCCTATAAGAAAGATGGGGACAGACTTTTTAGCTGGGTCTGTTGGGATAGGAGGAGGAGTAATGGTTTTAAACTAAAAGATAGTATATATTCAGACTAGATAAAAGGAAGAATTTTTTACCGTGAGGGTGTTGAAACAGTGGAACATGTTTCCCGGAGAGCTGGTGGATGCCTCATCCCTGAAATCATTCAAGGTCAGGTTGGATGGGTCTCTAAGCAACTTGATCTAAATGAAGGTGTGCTTGTTCATTGCAGGGAAGTTGGACTAGATGGCCTTTAAAAGTCCCTTCCAACCCAAACTATTCTGATTTTCTGAATCTATGATTATATGAAATGTATCTGCTTGGCCAATAGCAAATTGAGCTGGAGAATTTTCTGAATCAGTATTTGATTTTGGACAACTGTTAAAATATTATTTTAGTGAGCCTAGTGTTCTGAAGAAGTATTGCTTGAACTGAAAATTGTTGTTCGTGCGTGAACTTGAAGCAGATTGTGTTCCTGCAATACTGTGCCCTTGAGTTTAGCATCACAAGATAAAAAAAATAAACAGCAACTTTGGACCACTATGCCTCTCTTTGAGATTTTGAGTCACTGGCAGCCTAATTTTGTTTAGGAAAGGAAAAATGTGGTTTCAATTTTTTCTACTGAAATACAGAGTCGAGTAAGGGGAAAGACTGAAAATTTTCCAGTAAGATAGGGTCTAATCAACCATCACTCCATAACTAAGACATGAAAATAATATGCATTTCATGCCATGCCAGAGAATGGTAGCTCTGAAGTACATATTATTTTCAAACATTGTCTTAGGATTCATGGCTGAAAATTCCTCAGTGACAAGTGTGACCAGACATCACACGTGCAAACATGTTCACCAGGCAGAGAGCAACACCTCCCTGCTCAGCAGAAGCATCAGGACCAGAGGAAGTGAGTCATGACTCAGTTTCCAAGGATCAGTATGAAACAAAAGGGCCAGCAAGTGAGGTTGACAGCTGCAGCTATGAATGTCAAGGGCCCAGAAACAGGATGGCACATTGCTTGTGTTCTTTCTGCTTCTGATGGCTCACATCTTTGTCTTCTGATGCTTACTACAATTATTTGATAGACCCTAGACAAAAACTGAGTATTTCAAAGCAGCTGGAAAAGTGAAGATTTGATGTAGTTGATACTTACAATTGCTTGGTAAGGAAAACACAGCTAACTGAAGATACACCTAATCATAGTCACAGAAGAAAATCCCATCCTCTGTCAAAACCACAGCATACCAAAGACTAAACAACCCTCCTGACAGTCTCCTTGCTACACAGTATTGTGTGAAATGTTGGATTTGAGTACCAGACAATCCTGAGCCTTCTGTATTTTGTTACCTGCCAAGTAGGGATGAATGAATTTGAGCTTTTTGTGTCTTAAGTAAGTTGTTCAAAACATTTAGATTTAGTCCTGCTGAAATTTTCATTATTTTTACTTCTTCATTTTAACTCATAGATTTATAATCTTTTGAATAGAAGAAATTATAAATATGAAATATTTGGTTCTGATTAAATTAATGTTTTACACTGAAAAGAATAGATTTTTCCTTCTTGAATCTAGTTATTGCACTGATTTCCTGTAATAAGAGAATAAATTCATGCAGCTCACAGTACAGTGGGATATGCTGGCAGTGTGACCATTCAGTGTTAGCATAAAATGCTTGCATTAATTGTTGAGAGCAGAGCTGGTGAGACAGAATGGAGAGAACCATGAGAGTGACTGCCAGCCACATCTTTAAGAATTTTCTATTGAATTGTTGTGATCAGATATTTTTTTCAATAACTTCTTTCAACTTTTTCTAACATTAGGTGAATATTTTAGAAATGAAGCCTTCTGAAAAATGAACCCAAACCAAAGCAATCAACCACACAAAACAAACCAACCAACCAACCAAAAACCATAAAAAAACCCCATGTGGTTTTAAGCCCTTATATTTATAAAGAGCATGGAATGGCTGTAACTGATACTGTAAGCAGTACTCTCCTGAGATGGCCATGTGCTGCAGTTCTCAGTACATGTTCTAATGGATATTTTTTCATCTATTTAGCTGTGACCTAATATTCCCATAACTTTGTTAACCTTACTAGTCTTTTTAAACAGCATTCCCAAATAATTATGTGAAAAATCCACACTCTTCACAGCAATATTTAAAACTCTAAATCCAGGTGATTTTTCTAGCTTTCTGTTTTGCCTCATGAGCCCAGGTAGTTTGTTGACTGTAACCAGCAGTTCTAACAATCAGGATTCATTCTACAAATCATGTTTTAGTTAAAACTTTCAAGTGCCTCCATTAACCATATACCACAAGAAATATTTTGAATACAAACACCTGGGATTTTTGATTTGGCTTTTTTTTTCCAATTAATGAATCCATTAATTTGTGATTCACTTTGAAGTCTTCATATTTCCTTTGATTATGATGGCCCAGTAATAACTTCTAATAATGCCTTTAATTACAGACATAAAAACTAGAATCTTAGTGCCATCATAGCATTGATAACTGGATGAGAGCAGCCCCATAGGTCCAGTCAGGGCAGGTAAGGTGTACTGATGCTCTCCAGACACTGACATCCCTTGCTTTAACAGAATTATGGTAAAAAGAGGAATGAAAAGTCTAGAGAATCAGACAATTCTGTAAGTGTCCTATAAAGAAAGAACACCTGGTTTTTGGACAATTAGTCACCAAGATGTCCTTGCTCACCAAGCTAGGAAAAGAAGCCCAGTTCAGGGAAATAATTTAGGCTTTTTCCAAACCCTTTCCTTTCCCAGGACCTCTTAGGCACTCTGATGTCTTTGCCACCCAAGTTTGCCATAAGGTTTTCTCATTGCCCAGTGTTTAATAACAGATCAAATGAGTAGAAAACCTGTGACTTCTCAGTTTGGAGAGGAGACAGATGAGAGAATCATCTGGAAAAGTTTCAAAGAATTATGAAAATAATGAAGATGTGACAGACATGGTCACTTTTATGAGCAAAGCAGAGGCGTCTCAAAGGATCAGTAGGAGACTGATTTCCAGGAAAAAAATAAGGAAGAAAAATTAAAAAACTTCTTTACACCATTGTCACTAAACTACTAGCCACTGCCAGCACAGACTACTGTGTGGCTACAGAGAGCATTAGCTGGTTCTGTAAATGGCCAGTGCATATGTGGAGTATGGGCTGGAGTGACAGAAGGTTGATCCCAGCTTTATGTGCTCTGGATGTTGGGAGATTGTGAGGGAAATGCACCCCACAATGTGGCCTGGCCACAAAGCTTCGATACACACTGACTCCTTGAGCCATGGCTGGGGGCAGACTTCTGTGCCTTGTCCAACAGGGCACTTCTTATGGGTTGATGCTTTGATACCTCTCCTTACCTCTGTCCCATTACAATTAATCTGAAAACCTGGGGTCCACTGTCTGGGTTTAAACTCATCAGTGAAGTCAAAAAGAGTGTCCACACTTGTAGCATTGGCAGCATATCATAGAATGATGGAATGGTCAGGGTTGGCAGGAGGCCTAAAGATCATCTGGTTCCAGCTCCTCTGCCATGGGCAGGGACACCTTCCACTAGGGCAGTTGAAGGTTATTACTATGTGATCAGATGTCCCCACTGAAACACTTTTTGTGACCAGCTTTCACTGCTCTTAATTCTTCCCTATCTTTATACAATGACTGCTAAAGTGACACTTACAATGACCTGCTGGAGCTGTGTTCTGGGTGGGTACTTCAAATCTAACTCTATTCACATATCCGTAATTGTGGAAGACAAATATTCATGACAGAGAGCAGGTAATGGGTGCAGGAAAAAAACCCCAATTGATATTAAAGGAAGACTTGTGAACTGCAGCAAATAAGATGCAAAATCAACTCTGTTCATGAAGAGCAGGGTCAAGCAAAATAAGGAGGATGAGGAAGCAGGCACTTCTACCTGAAGCTATGGGAGACCTTTTCTTTCTAACAAGTGTCTAAATGTCTCTTCCCTACACATTCTGGCTCTGCATGGTGGAAGCTCTGCTCTCTTCTGTCTTTTAACCTGGAATCTGTGGGAGGTAGGATTAGACAGTGGCCATCATCTATGGGCTAAACAGCCCTGAGATTGGAACAGGACCGATATCCAAGCCTTGTTCTCATATGAAAAGTGGCAAGTTAAAAAAGTACACCTTCTTACAATCACTTTTCAATAAACTATGCTAGAGCATAATGAAAACTGAAGGAGCAGCTATTATCTCCTTAAAGATGATAATATTTTTTATGGGTTTCAGATAAGAATAATAACTCCATCTAATAATTTCATATGGAGTACAGTCTGTGCAGCACCCTTGTTTTGGGGAAAAGAATCCCATCAGAAACCAACACCAAGAAATCCAAAGAAACTGAAAAAAATAAAAATAAAAAACCCTTTAAAAATGTTGTATTTAATATGGACGTAGATTTCATCTTATTTAAAACCATTTTGTTAACTTGCATTGATTAGATAGAGGAAAATCTGATGAGTTTGTTTTCTTAATTTACTCAGATGGGTAAGTGAGTGAATGAACTAGTATAACATGGCTGCTTACTTCCTCAAGCTGCCTTCCGTAATGGGCCCAAGTGGGCTTGCTTTTGGCTGAGGGAAAATATTTGCACAAAGAATTAGTGGTCAGGCGCTGCATGCAATACCAGGAGTCAGCCATCTGGATTTTGTATCAGGTGCCCAAAGAAGGAAGAGAAAAATCCTTTGTCCTACATAAATCTCCGGAGCAAGTTTCATCCAGATCCGCAGCCGGATGTTGCTTTGGATGCCACAGAAAGCTTACCTTCAGTTGTTTGTTAGTGTTGCCTGCTTCTGGATTTGCAATGATCCTGACATTCTGTTCCTATGGTTAGGGTGTTTGTTTTCTCTTCATTTGTCAAAGTAATAATGTCAGGAAATACTAACCTTCAGTGACCTACAGACATCTTTAAATCTTTCTTGTCAAGCCATACCCAATCTCAGAGAACAAAGAACCCTCTCTTCAGTCCCATGCCTCTGCCAAAATATTTCTACGTTTTCTGGGAGGGACCGGCAAGATATTCAAGGAGAAACTGCCAGAAAAGACAAGCTGTCACTAAACACACATCTCACTGATTCAATCAGGAGGGAGGGTTTCTTTTGTGTCGGGTAGAATTGCTGCTTTCAAATCAAAAGTTTTAATATCGTCAGGAGCTATTGTCCAAGAAGCATCCACTGAGAGATTAAGCACTGAATGGGGACGGTGCACTAAATCAATTAATGCTGCTGGACTCTCTGGCCATCATTGCACTGATGCCCACATGGTAAAATAAAGTTCAAGCACTATAACAGAGATTCCTTACTAGGATGACAACACAAAAGTATTTTTTTCTAATAATATTACCAGAAATAGCTGAGTTGTTATTTTTATATTTTTTTAATGCCTCCAAAATTATTCTAAAACCATATGACTTGCTGACATGAACCTTAAAGACTAATTGCTGTCTTTTTCCAAATGCAGATTATTGAAATTACCGATATAACTAGGGAACACATAGAGTGCCTGTTCCTCGAGTGGATGTGCAAAAGTTTTAAAAATTACAAATTTGTTTCTCTTTTCAGAGATGGAGTGCAACATAAGGCAGATAAAAAGTGATTAGGAGCCAAATTTTGTGTAAGACTTTGCATTGCTTAAGCATGGAACAGACAGTGCTATGGAGTTTGCGCATCTGTCTGCAAATCTAATTTCACGCCTTAAGATCAAGCTGTACCTCAAGATTTTATGTGCATAGATATATATGTTTACATATTTATTATTACTGTTTTGATTTCCAAACTGATAATCTCCCTGGAATGTTAATTGATGACATTCTTGCTACTGTAACCCTCAGAGGATCTAACAATTTAATGGATTTTGCATTGTTCTCATGTATAACCAGCCACAAAATAGAAGAGATATATGACTGTGCTTTCTAAGCCCTGTAGTAAAAATATCAGAACTTAGAATAATCACAAACAAAAAGTTAATAATTTGTGTTCTTGTGTACAGTTTGAAATCTGGTTGCTTTTCTGGAGCAGGTAAATAGCTGTAAAGGGAAAAAGCATCATTTTTCAAGGACCCAGGTTAATGTATTTTCTTTGAAATGTATTGAAAAAATAGTAATTCTCATATTATACATCTAACATTTCTTTAGCACAGTGCCATCACTTTGAATATCTATTAGAAATCTCTTTCCTGAATTATTTACACAACTGAGCAATTAGTTTTCTTTTGTTTAGATAGGTACCTGCATTTTCAGCGTTTATAGGTGTAATTCAGGGCTGGCACAACTGAGTTTTCCACAACTAATTACTTCATGGTACAGTAAGAAACGTGGTTTATTTAATGAATGTACTCTGTAAATGAATCCTAAAATGGAAACTGCAATTGTTCTTTAGAAAGGCATCATATGCTGCCATTGAAGTAAGACAAAATGGTTTTCGTGCCGGCTTTGTACTGTGAATTTATTACATCTCAGTTAACTGAGATTTCTTCACCATTCTGTTTCCATCTATGAATTGCAGGGCAATCCAGTTTTCACACATGAAAAGCAGAATTACATTAATTTAATCATCCAATTCTATACATATGAAATATCACTTGATCCTTTTTGCTATGGTGCTTCCAATAGTTCCCAGCAGCAGGTAGTCAGTGAAAGATAAGAAATAACAAGGTTCTGTAGCTTGATACACATATTGCTTTACACAATGATTTCTCAGAAAGATCAAACATGTCAGATGTTGAACTAATATACATTGAACTATTTCTTTTTTGAGAACACTTAAAAGATTAGGCTGCAGAAATAATTTACATTTCCTGTAATCTAATTTGCAATGTATAAAGTAATGCTGGAAGCTCACTTTGAGCTGAACACCCAGAAGCAAAACTTTATTGAAGTATATTTTCAGGTCAACCAAGGATGAAAGAATAAGGAAAGCACACTCCTAGAAATAATGTTCAGTACTGGGCAGGTCCCATCTTGTAGCTTTCTTCCCTCAGCCTAACTCAGAGGCAGTTGAGGCGAGACAGCAGAGGATTGCTTGTTTTGTTCCCTGTAATTACTGCAGTGGGGTTTGCTACTCTGTGACAGGAATATACTGTCCTTTCCAAATTTCTCCTGAGCTCAGACATTTTGTGGAAGGATGATTTCTTTGCCATGAGCATTAAGCTGTGAAAACATGACAACACAACATATAACACATTGATTTTGGAAATTACTCTCTATGATAATCATATATATTGTTGTACATGCATTACTCATGTTCTGTACTCATGGTAGTGAAGTAGACAATGTCAGTCACTGTAAGTGCAGTGACGCTTTAGAATTACTGATGCCTAACTACATAAATTTTCTCAGGTATGCATTTCCCTGAACCCTGTCACTATGTGCCTCATGTAGACATTGACTCAATGGTTGCTTGACAATAACCATGACTGAAAATCATAGGCAAAGAAACACACAGTTAGTGGGCAAGAATACATGGGATTTTTTCATCATGACATGGCTATTTTAGAAAAACTGCACCATGAGTTGTAGTGTTTGTTTTCTATTTGTTTCTGGCTCCCATTCACTTGAATGCTGACAATGAACAAATTCCTTGTTCTGGGAAGACACTAACATATCCTTCTCCTCCCAAATCCCCCAAATCCAATATACTCTGGAAGAACTAGAAAAAAAAATTTAAAGCCACAGAGATGAGAATTTCAGGCTGCTGAAAATTAAACAGTCTAAAATACTACCAAAAAATGTCCCCAGTATTTCCAAGTACTTATAGGGAAATATTTGTCCATGAGAACTCAGAGGATGTCCTTTTTTCTTTCTCATGTCCCCTCTAAGTTAGATACAGACAATATGGAGACGGAAATGCATGTTGCAGAAGCTGAAGCAAGCAGAGGCTGGAAAACTTTTAGCAGCAAATCTATGCCTGGGTAGTAGCTGGCCAAGAAGTCTGGACCTATGAATTACTGGATGAAACGTAAGAATGGAATGATGTTGGTCCTGGAACCTAGAATTGACTGGGCAAACACATCTGGGATAAGGGTAAGGTCAGTCAGGGAAGGAAGACAAGCAAAGAGACAGGAGAAGAAACTGAAAGTGTGAGATACTAAAAAAAAGAAAGGAAAGGAAGGGAAAACAGTAAAAGCAAATGGGATGACCTGAAGTGCAGGGAAAGGGACTGAAGATTGCCCAAGTGATACTCACTGAAATCATAAGATTTCATTCCCTTTCCTGAAAGGGAGAATTTCAATGGCAAGAAGTTGAAGAAAAAGAGAACAAATAAAAGTCAGATTTGAATGGCAGTGGAAGATGTGTCATTCTGTGTGCTGGTGTTGTGACACCTGCTCCCAGCTGTCTCAGGCTCCCCATTCTACAGATGTTGGAGTAAAGATGGAGATCTAACTTAGATTTTCTCTCTTAAGCCACATGCCTAATTTATAACCTTTTTAGTGTCAGCAGGAATGTCTAAGTCTCATCTGAGCCTTAGTGCTTGCATATAAATGTTACTCAGCAACCTTTTGGCAGCAGCAGGAATAGAAACCCATTTTCCAGGGAAACGTGTAACTCCCTTAGTCAAAGGACTTTATTTTTAATTTCAGCACTTCTGGCTCCTTTCCCAGTGTTTCTTCTTCTTGATGACAAATTACGCAGAGAGCACTTCATATGAGGTGTTTCACTTGTGACACTTTAATTCACTTCCTTCCTCCATCCCCTGCAAAAAGAAAGCAGGATTCTTCTATAGGTGAAAGGTGGGGGGGTGGGGGGGAGGGGCAATTACGTGATCTTGTAAGCCAAGTTTTTTACTTTAGGTTTGCAATTTGAATTAAATGATCTTAACGTATGTTATGTGTGCAAAAAGGATAAGATTTGGTGAGAAGCCCTAAAATGCTGATATAAACCTGTCTGCATACTCATGTTGAATCTAAATACTTGTGTCCATTTATGTGTAGATTTGCATCTGTGCTGCAAGAATAAGCAAAAGAACCATCATAGTCAAGCAACTACCTTGATTATATAAAAACACCAGTGACCCAAAAAATTTCCTTCAGTGTTTTACTACAGAGGACTACAACCTTAATTCTACAAACCACTCCTTCCCTGGTGAGGCTTATCTGGTGCTGATAGTGAAAAATAACAAAATGCTAAATGCAAAAAGATACGATTGCATCTACCAATGTGCAGTTTAGATCTACATGTAATAAGGTAACTATTTAAAGAAAAATATTTGTCGTGAAGTCTGTAGTTTTAATTCTGTTTGTTCTTTATTTTATGACATGTCTTTGATGCTATTTATATTCCTTTAAAATATTTTTATCACCCAGAATTTTTTCTTTATAATGTGTTATCTTTTCCATTAAAAAACCATTAAAACAAACATTCTGCTTATCATCTAGCTTATAGTGCAACTTGGAAAATACAAGGAGAATATTGTACTCTTTTCATACATGTCCCCTTCTCATTTTCCTGCAGTATACTGGAAATCTGTGTCAGAGCCTTTGTCTTGGCTTACGTTCAGGAAAACAACATTAATATGTTCTGGTATGGAATGATGAAATATATCTGTGACATAAATGAAGCAGTAGTGAGGCAAACTCCTGAATACTTAAAGAGAAAGGAAATCAAAGGGACTTGTTCCGAGACTGTAAGACATTCTCTAATTGCATTGGTGCTTGAATTATCTGAACACATCACGAGAATTGCAAATATCCAGATTATTTTTATTTTAAATGAGTGTTCTACATACCAGAGAATGATCACCCATGTTCCACCATACAGACAGTATTAACAACTTCTTAAATGCATCTTCTATTTGCAAAGGTTCTGAATGCACAGTGTGTTCTTAAGAGTTCAATTAAAGAGCTTGCCTGTAAATCAAGAACAAAACCAACACAAAAAGCACAACTCAGCTTCTGTGAAGGTATGCTGTTGCCAGCAATAAATGTGGAAAAAGCCATTAAAATGGTTATGGAGCCAAATAAAGGCTCAGGATTATTGGACTATTTGCACTGGCTGTACATACAGTTTCAACAAAATCAATGCCTACATCAAACATGCTACAATTAGGCATCAAAGAGTGTTTGATTACAAAGTAGGTGAAAAACTGTAAATTTCAGTGCACTGCTATTAGTTCGCATTTTCAATTTCTTTGCTTGGAAAATTGAAGCTTGTATATCTTCTGGTTGAATTATGGATAAATTATTTTCAGTCTTAAAACCAAGATTTAATTCCACATACACATATTTACATTTAAAGATTATTTTCTGTAAACACTTGTTCAAATACTCTTACACTGCTTTTCTTTCCTTGTCAAGAAAACATTTATCTAAAATATTGTGCAAAAATGGTCTCACCTGATGAAGGGGAGCCTACTGACCAAGCCTTCTTGTCCCAACTATTGGAGGCATTGTTCTCTCAGGCTCTCATCCTGCTGGTAGACTCCAACCACCAAGACATCTGCTGGGAAAGAAGCACAGTGAGGTTTAGGCAATTGAGGAGGCTCCTGGAATGCGTAACTTCTTGAGTCAGGTGATAGACAGCCCTACCAGAGGGGGTGCAATCCATTAATCACAAACATGGGAGAGTTAATTGGGGGTAGACTGGAGGTTGCCAGGGCTGCAATGATCACATGCCAGTGGAGTTCACAGTCCTGAGGAATATGGGTCAGGTAAAGAGTAAGATTAGGCCCCCGAACTTTAGGAAAAAGACTTCCAGCTCCTCAAGGAGATAGTCAATAGGATCCCTTGGCAGACTGCTCTCTGTGACAAGGCAGTGTAACAGAGCTGGAAGATTTTTAAGGAAGTCTTCCATAGACTGCAAGAGCAAACAACCGCCAGGAGCAAGAGATCAAACAAAGAAGGCAACAAACCAGCATAGCCAAGTAGGAATCTGATGGTCAGATAAAAGGGCAAGAAGAAAGTGCACAGGCAGTGGAAACTAGGACAGGTAACCCTGGAAGAGGAAAAAGATGAAGTTTGGTTGTGAAGGGATGGGGTGAGAAAGGACAAGGTGTAGCTCAAACTGAACCTTGCAAGGGATGCAACAAATAATAGGAAGGACTTCTAATGGTATGTCAACCAGAAAAGGAAGGTCAAAGAAGGTTTACCCACCTAATAAACAATGCTGGAAAGCTGGTAACAAAAGATGAGGAGAAGGCTGAGGTATTCAAATTTTTGTCTCAGTCTTCAATGACAGGCTCTCTTCCCAAACCTCTTGAGTGGATGGATAACCCTGTTTAGTGAGAGGCCCATGGTAGGAGGGTTGGAACTGATCTTTGAGGTCCCTTTCAACCCAACCCCATATAAAAACCCATCTGATAATTCTATGATTAAGATATATATGAAATAAGGAAACAAGACAGTATAAGAAGGATTCAGTTGCTTAAATGAAGGTGTCCAGTGTCACTTAGGATGTGTTTTACCACTCAAGATAACTACACGAGTCTGACATGGTACTTAGGGTGACTGACATCCCTATGCAATAGCAAGAGAAAGTGCACAATGCCTAAAATGACAATGTTTGGGTAAGCAAATTTCATGCTGTCAGTCCTATTGCTGTGCAGCCCCTAGTGCTGGCACCTTAACTCTTGTCAAGTTTTCACAGTAGCCAAGAACTGAGGAACTGACAGACTGGTACTAACACAGCTTTACAGGTTAGCACAAGGCAGCCCTCAAAGCAGAATGGGAGAAACAGAAAGGGTGCTTGCTTTAAATTCTAGACTATAATGTAAACAATCACCTGGAATGGCTGATAGAAGGAGCTGATCCCCTGTTTTCAATACTGAATGAGAGTTGGTAGGTAGGACACGACTTGTGAAATCCAGTAAGTATAATATGACCAAAAGCACAGATTAGGGATGTTCTTTGTGTAGAAGCATTCAAAAGAGTCTCAATGAGGAAAAAGACTGCATTTAAAAAGACGAAAAAAAAAAAAAAAAGACAAAGAAAAAAAAAAAAGGAAAAAAAAAGAAGATACTTGCATGCTCCAGACAGAAAATTAGAACCTGAATTAGATGTTGTGCAATTTTTTTCTTTTCAAGGTATTTTGGGGGATTTTTAAGATGCTGACTGGACTTAGGGTCCTGACTGAGATCTGAATCAAAGATGCTGCCTACAACTCCAGCAGCATTCCCCTCTGGGAATGGGAGGGTGGGGAAGTATGCCAAATGCTGCTCTAGAAAATCCCTTTACAGCGGACTTGGTGACAAATTCCTAAAGATGAAATGCATTGGCATTTGCAGCCCTTTCCTTTTGCAACAATTTTATTGGACTGTTATAGCTTCAGCAGGGTTTTATGTGGCAGCCATGCCTAAAGTGTAATCCTTCATCTCTATGCTGTTCTCCAAGACCTTTTGTAGCTTCAGTTGCACACTCAGCTCAGGTTTCTCCCAGACATAACAAGGAGGTAAAAAAAAAAAAAAAAAGAAAAGAAAAAAAAAAGTAGCTTATTTGAGACAAACTGCAGTTGGTTTACCTTAAAAGGTTTTCTCTTTGCCAGAAGATAGCGCACCTAAGATAGAGTGACATGGGTGCTGAGTCAACCTGATGGATTTCCAGTTCAGCACAGGCTCTTACTGATGCTGTAACACTGCTGCTGTGTAGAGTGGTCTTTTGGATACCTCAAGAATTTAAGACACTTGTCTCATGCATTTTGCAGATCCTATTTCTAACAGAGGACTCTCCAGATTCAAAAAGCTATACACATTAGCTTTTTGGCTTCAGACAGCAGCTCACTACTGCATTCTTTTGCACTGAATAGAGGCTTTTACAGTGTAAATGTGCCTTTATCTAATTCATAGGGTTACTTCCAGCCAGCCAACAAAACTGCAGGTAACTGTGTAGTTGTTAGGCAGTTACTTAATTTCATCTTGAACAGGTTGGGGTTTTCTCTATATTATTTTTATCTCCCACCAGAGTAAGATGAAAGAAATCTGGAGGCATGGGGTGTGTACAAACTCAGTTAGGTCTCTCTTTTACGTGAATCCCTACATCACTGAAGTCATTGCGTTAGATCTTCCCATAACATCTTTGTTGCTTATTCTGGCCTGATGTTTTTGTTGATAATTGATTATACACCTTTCATTCAGAAAGACCACAATGCACTATTTTATTTCTGTAAAAACTCTCAGTTTAAGCACCCAATTGAATGCAGCCTTTTACTGAATGCTGAAGTTATTCCAAGACCCCGAATTACCTATTCCATTTGCTCCACTACTCCTTCCTCTCTCCCCAGCCACATGGACACCTCCTCACTTCTGTCAGTTCTGCCTTTCACTGGATCCCCAGTGAAGAGTTAATTCAGCTTCTGAAGGGACATAAAACTCATCCAGCAAAAGAATGAAATTTTTTCATTTGGTTTTATAAGCTGAACTGACTCAACAAGAAGTCAGAGCCGGCACAAAGAGTAGGACAGGACACTGCACCTACAAACAGGTCCTAACCTGATGAAGGGAGATGAAGAAGCTGAACCACCCCTCTGGAGGTGTTTTGATTGCACAAATGTTTTAGATGAGCTCAGCTGTCTAATAGCAGACAGAGGTTAATTAATGGCAATTGTCTGAGCTGGACTTGACTTGGACCAGAGTTGAGAGACATATGCCCTTTAATGCAAACAGCCACGTGTGCAGCTTCTGCCTGTTCTTAGAAGTAAGGCAAGCTCACTAATGCTGCTTCTTGTTGAAGACTTCAGGCCAGTTTAACACCTTGGCTTAAATGAGACGTTATCAAAACCAGCCCCTCCTCCATCAGTCTATTAAAAAAAATTAATTCTTGCTGTTATTGACAAATCTATCAATATGATTTACTAAGAAAACAATTCAATGTGATATAGCTGTAAGTAGTATATTATATTGGTTGCATTTTTGGGACTCCATTGAAATGGAAAGATCTGTGAGAATGTTGCCTGGACAGGGTAGTGAATCACTCCAATAGTGAGCTCTGCCCCATTTGTTGCCTCATTCCTATTGTGCAGAGAACAATGTAAAGGAAAGGAAAGGAACCATTAAAAGGAGTGTATTTCTGTAGGCTAGTGGTTTGGCTACTCATCCAATCCTGGGATCTAGTTCCTTCTTTCTGGTCTGCTGATGCAGATGGGTACTGAAGATCAGCTGCAGACCTGCTGTCCAGGCACAGAGGCTTGGACACCAAACTCACCAACCTTGTCAGTCGCCTGACTGGACTGCAGATTCCTCATTCTTGGCTGCCTACAAGCCCAAGTTCATTAGTATATTTGGAGAGTCCTCACATTCCCTGGCCCAACCCAGCTCAGCCTACTGTCTGAGGATGAGCACGCTATCTGGGCAGCGTAGGCTTGGGTGCCCTTGGGCAAAAGATCCCAGTGCTTTCCACCTGGGTTGTTGCAAGGCAGTGAACACTATTTGGGACAAAGTGGATTCAGTGCAAAGTGCCTCTGACAACAACTGATGAACATCTGCTTCATTCTGGCATCCCTGTTTTCTCTCTTATAATCTGATTGTGATTCCCTAGCTGTCCTCTTTACCTGGGCCAAAACTTTTGTGACAGTAATCATGACAGTGCAGTGCCTATGAAAGGTTCTAAAGAGACAGCTCTTTATGATTGGCCTCATCTCTCTATATGCTGTGGATATGATGGTCAGCAGTGGGATAAGAATAGTGGGACATCTCAGGGTGGTGGGGATTAGTGTGGCAGAACCTCCTCATGGGTAGGAAGAAACAGAAGGTGATAGGCCAAGACAGCAAGGAGCCCCCAGCTTGTCTAGGAGTGCTACTGAGTCACACAGGGGCTCATGAGCAATGGGTGTGAGACAGCACAGAACTTCACTGAGTGCTGCTGGACCAGATCTGAGCAGACAGCTGACCAAATACATACAGGCAAGGCAGCTAGAGTCAGCTGAGTCAAAGACTCTTCCTTCTTCCTAAAACATGGGGTATTTTTTGTCTCTGGGTGTTCAATTTAACAGCATCCTTTCTACCTCACGTTTTTACAGTTAGTACAGCTACACGCTGATATACCCACAATCTACAAAGCACTGTGGTTACAAACCCTCTTCTGGGAGATAGAGAGAGAGAAATACAGCACAATTGACACAATTTACCTCTAGAGGGGAAAATTCAGGAATCAGAGGCATGATAAAGTCACTGTGACATAAGAAGTTATCACCTGTCACGTTTGGGTCTGTAGCTGCTGGTGTCTGTTTCTGTGAATGCTCTTAGCCAACTCCTCACATGTCAGACCCTATAAGAGAAAGGCTCAAACTGTGGTACATCAGTCTACAGCCAAAGCTGTCTGAGCTTCTGAACAGGGATAATTGTTTTGCCTTAACTCACAGATGGCAACTGGGTAATCTACAGTCAAAGCCCTGACCAAGGAACTCCCGTAGCACTCTGCAGGACCTACCCTTTTGATAAATCTCTAGGCTTTGAAAGACTGTGTGTTCATAACACTTTGTGACAAGCTTGTCTTAGAAATTAAGGACCATTTTTCTTCTGAACATAAATAAGAATACAGTGCAACTCAGTGAGCTTCATTGAAGTACTTCTGGATTTACTTTAGTATAGCTGACAGCAGAATCAGACTCTATATGCATTGGCATGTGCTCTATAGGACATTGTAAGAAAAAAAAACAAAGTTAACCTTCTTAAACCATGTTTCAGCTTGCTGGTGGATCTGAGCTTTAAACACTACACTCTAGTCTAATGCCAGAAATTTTACCTGCTTTCAGATCTCTCCATTTTAAACTCTTTGCCAAGGCTTGAAAACTGTAGGTGTAAAATGCAGTTAAGAAGTTTTACACTCTGAGACTTGCCAAACAAAGTCCATGTCTCCTCCACATTAATGACTTATATTGTAGCATGTCTGGAAAATGATGATTTTAATTAGCAAAAAATTAGAAAATGCTTTAAAACACAGCCAATTGCAGTACATTAGCACTGCTTCTTAGAATTATAAGTTTGAAAAAGTTTTTATTTACTCTTATCAGAGAAAAAGAGGTTATTGTAATATCATGTTGAAAGTTTTAATTCCTTCTGGTTAATCAGAGAACAAGTATATGCACATGAAAGTGTTTGTATGATGGAGCTGTGCACACAAATACCTTATGTAGATTTAACCTTTGTGAGTTAGAGGCTTGTCCTGTTTGTCAGTTGAAAACTAACCATAGACTAGTCTTTACTCATAGGAGCAGAGCCACATAAATGGATTATATTCCTTTAGTCAACCCTCATTACCTCACATCTGGAACAGTGCAAGAAACACATAAATGGCAGCAAGCTCAGCAGAGAGCCACCAAGGCTGAGGGATCTGGGCTGGTTCTGCCTGCACAGCTGTTGCAGCAGCCCTCTTGTTAGAGGGTAGAAATGAGCCAAGGCACAGACTCCTTGTTTATCACAGCATGAAAAGGGTTCTGGTTTATTCCTCTTTACAGCTCAGCCATCCTGACTCCAACCATTCACTCACTCTGGCTGCAGCAAACTCCTACTGCAGGTTTCCCTTGCAGCCTCTGACTGCTGGTTATTTCCTGTTAAACTATGACTGCAGGTATCAGTTTGCAGACTCTGAATGCAGGCTTTTACCAGCTAGACTGTGACTGCAGGTTCCAACAACAGGCTCTAACTGCAGACCCAGAATGACCTCACAGCAGGGATTCTCTCTCATCAGGATTCTTCTTCCTCTTCATTCTCTCATACCCTCTTCCTCAAGATTCCTCCTGCTTCATGATTTCCCTCACCAGCTAACCCACTGCCTTTTATCACACTTATCTTTATTGGATACAGCTGTGACTCATCAGGGGTGGGGCTGTATTGGGTAATTAACACAGCTGTTACTTATCTGGGCAATGTCACCTATATTCCCTTCTCCTACATACGGCTGCCTTCTAACCTACAAGGAAGCTACTGTAAAGACAGAACAAGGCTGAGCTGCACGGGGGAGAACAAGAAACGGTGGTGACAAATTGAAACAGGGAGATTCCAAATAGATATAAGGAAATATTGCCTCCATTGGGATAACTTTTCACTGGAAATGGTAAACTAGAGAGACTGAGGAACTGAAGAATCTGATTTGAATCCAAAGTTGACCTGCTTTGAGCAGGAGACTGTCCAAGAGAACTCTCTCCTGTCGTTTCCAGCCTGAGTGGGTCCATCATGTCATCACATAGAGTCATTTGCATCAGTGAAAGTGGATGTAGTAAGCTACCAAAAGAAAATGGAAGCTTGTTTTGTCTGGGTGCAAATCCAGATCCATTGAGCAATTTAAGCAATAGCAAATGTCTAGGCATCATCTTAGCTTCCTCTGCTCTGTACTTATTGAGTCATTAATGTCAAGCCAAATTAAATGAGAGTAGAATGAGTCCATTAAGTAACTTCTGATTTACTACACAAAGTAAATAGCTTTATGAGCTTAAACAAAATTTTATTGTCAACCAAAGGAAAATCTTTAAAAAACCCAGAATGCACAAGAATGAAGAGAGCAGAAAACATGGAAAATGAAGGGTCGAGCTATCTCTGTTTTGTTCTGTGATATTTCAGTACATTTTGGGCAAATAAATAGTTTTCTCCTCTCTTTTTTGGCACATATTCAAATGGGCCGAAAAAGAAGTTGTGTCTACACCACAGCTGCAGTACGAATTTTAGGATTCTTGGTACTCTTGTAGCCTGGTGTCTGGGACAACAGTCTGCATTTAGCTTCAGCTCAGGTTGTCTAAAATTTAAGTAATGCCCAAGTTTAGAATTGACTTCAAGTATTTTGTGGGTCATAATCATCCTTAACACTTCTGCTTGAGCTTATCATTGCAAAAGCTGATGGTACAGCTCTTACAGCTGTGTTTTGGCAGGGCTGTAATTTAGTTTGTGGCTTTCTTACATTCTCTCTGGAATATAAGCATGGTCTGCCTTGAGTCAGATAAGCATCATACACAGAAATTTATTGCAGTCTTTAGTCCACCCCTTGTGACACAGTTTACAAATCAATGCAGATGCAGCAGTTTAAACATCAGTCGGTGTTCAATATTCTTGTGGCAAAATCTCCAGTCTTGTGGTATTAATATGTGATGGACCAGTTGTATAAGCAGATGCACATTTGATTCATAGTCACCTTCACATTTAATTGCCAGAACTGGTCTGATACCCGTCTAAAGTTTGCTCAGTATGGATTCAAATGACGTGTCCTTATTGGTCTGAGCACCACAGAGAAATTTAAGCAAGAATTAAACTGACCTTGAGATCTCCAGTTGTGTACAAGTGCTGTACATGAATTCCACTTCTGAGGAGGAAAAATAGCTACGAATCACTGTTGATCTTGTTAAGAATAGCAATGGATAAATGTTGGGTTAACACAGATTTCTAAGATGGAACCTTCATTTAACTTTGTTGATGTGGCAATTACTTTAAAAGCAGCTAGATAAAAGAGCCATTAATCTACTTTCCTTCAGTATTTTCAAACATGCTGCAACATAAAATGCCTGATAAAATTATTAAGGTTATTTATTTCAGTCTCATTGCCTTTACGTGTCTGAATGGCACCCAGCCAGAAGTCTACTCAGTTTAGTGTTTAATATGTGCTGGCAAAAAAATCCCCCTTTCTAAAATTAACTTGCTAGAGTGTTCTGGTTTGTATGTTAAATCTAAATACATATATTTTGTAAATTGAGAAAAAAAGCACAAAATAATATTAAAAAACCCAAGACAGTTTTCTTTTTAATTTTGTAACATTTTGATAAGTAATATTCTTCTATAGGTACTCCCTGTAATCAAATATTCAGAAAAGGGTGGGAAGGGAAACTTTTAAAACATAGCTATTTTTGGTGAAAGGTAGCAGTCCTGAACCAAAACACAAACTGCATATGTTCCCCAAAATATGAGCTGCTATATATTGTAAAGCTGATTCTGATTAGCCAAGATTTTACTTCTTTCACTTAGTAAGTCTTTTTGAGCTTCATTTTGCCCCTGTGGCTCAAACTGAATTGTACCTTCCTCATAGAGGCACACCTTCAATTTTAATTGCTCTACCTAGACTCTACTCAGGGTAACTAAAACTTCCAGAATCTGGCTTCATATGTTATATTTAACATTTTAAAGATAACTGCAGGCTTGGTATTAGTTGCCAAGACTTTGTAGCCAGTAAATTTTGTAACCAAGAAAACAGAAGATAAACCACAGATAAAACCACAACAATTTCTTAATTAACTGAAAACACCCTCAAGTTGTATCTTTAAACTAAAAGGTATTCTCTTTCTTCCCATTTCCACCATTGTGGCTGCTTTAAATCTCCACATTTGGGTAACCATAGGGTATATGGCCAGAAAAATACAAATTAGTCTCAGTATTTGTGCTGATAATTAAATTATGCTACAGGTTGTGATTCTACAACCCTTGTGTTGTGAATCAATGTACTTAGGCTACAATATTGATTGATTTAATTGATTTAATTACTTTGGTTTAGGATACCAGGAGTTATTTTATATAGTTTCTCAGAAACTTTGAACATTATGAAACTTAGAGGTCCATTTTTCAAGAGGCCCGATATTATAAAACATAGATGTCTGCATTGCTCTGCAAGACCTGTATCACTTCCTCCAAAAGGGAGCCATGGGAGTCAGCAGTTTAAGTAGAAGTAATTTATAATAGTCAATAGAAGATGCTGAAGAGAAGAATATATCTTAACTTGTTGAATCATTTAGTAATTTACCTTGGAATCTCTCTCTGAGATTGCTTCTCAAAGCAACTCAAAACTTGTTAGGGCAGATTGTCCAAAGTCATATGCAGTTGAACTTTGAAGTGTCTAGGGGTGGAGATCCCACAACCTAGCTGAGCCACCTGTTTCTGTGGTTTATCACCTTCACTGAGAAGACTTTTCTTTCCTTGATTGTATAGAGAATTTCCTGTGCTACAATTTGTGTTCATTGCATGTCATTTTTCCACTGTATACACCTCTGAGAAAAATTTGGCTTCATCTTCTCTATAACCATTCCATTCCTCTGCAAGTGGAATATAATTTGATTTCTCCTTTATCTTCACGCTGAGTCTCTGATTCTCTCTGTAGTTTCCAGATCTCTTGATAATCTTGGTGGTCTTCCACTGGACTTGCTCTAATATGTATAAGGGAGATCACAACTGGACATAGTTCTCCAAATACAAATAGAGGGGAATAATCTCTTTTCCTGAAGGTTGCACATTCTTGCTAATGAGTCCAGGATGGTGTTGATCTGCTGCTGGCTCCTGTTCAGGCTGCCATCCATGATGTCTGGTGGTAGTTTACTCATCTGATCTATACATCTTTAAAAGGGAGCTATGGGTGACTGTCTATAAAGCCCTGCTAAATCACTGCTTTACATATACCAAAAACAATGCAACATGAAAGGAACCCTCATCTCTGTCTTAATGCTGCAGTGCTAACTGAAACTAAGTGTAATCAGATACCATTTTTGTCTGGGAATGAAGCAGCTCAGATGCTGAATTCAGACAGTGAACTATTCTGATGACCGACAAGCTGTTTTATATACAGTTATGTCTCATAGATAAAATTCACTTAGTAGATTTGTACTAATGGCTGGCAGTGAATTACCAGAAAATTATGTATGTCTCAGTGCAATGATTGGATTGTCATGCACTTATTTTTGTCAGTGTTGTGGTGTTGTATTTTTGGGAATGACTCACCCATGCAATTCTCTTTCTGGAATGAAGCTGGTAGATTTCTTTGCAATTTTCATTTTAAGTGGAGATGCAACATATGATTGTGTGAATTCATGAGCTATTTTTTCACTATAGCAACATATTTTTGAAATTTTTGGTTTGATCTGTGTAGAAGATGTAACAGTAATTTCTGACAGGTTATTGTATTTAAAGACACTATTGGTGTAGCTGCTATAATTCAAGGCCTTAAGCAAGACCAGATTTATAAGTAGTGATAATACCTCTTATTAGAGAAACTGAAACAGATAGAGATGTTAGACACACAAACTAGATGTTAGACACATAGGATCTAAACAGAAGTAGCAGATGTCAAAGCAAAATGCAAGCTTAACTAAATTTGTATTAATGAGACAATTTTGGAAAATTAGAGACAGGTATCTTTTATCTTGGAGACAGAACCCCCCAACCTCTTTTCTCCTCCTGTCCATGTAACCATGAACTTGCTCTCCAGAGTGAGGTTCTGGAAACACGAAAGCTGGCTAAGTTGAGGACTGTTTCATACTAAGGACCTAAGTCAAGGGGCCTTAAGAAGAAAGCTGCATAATGACCTCTAAAGACAATGAAGATAGAACATGTCAAAGACATTGCAGCAGTAGCCAGAAACACAAGTTCTGTTTCAAAACACAGACAATACCAGAAACTTAATCATAATGCTCACATACTTCCTTGATAAACTAAACCAACCTAGAGAACACCTGATATACCCTACCTGTACAGCAACACTGTGGTGAGTTGTGTGGGATGTTTTTTTATCTAGAAATGAGAGTTTGTGACATGATCATTTTACAATAGAAAACAAATTGCCATTGCATGGCTGAAATTATCTTCCATTGACTGGGAACATTTTGAAGACAACTCATAAAAATTTAATAATCCTACTGTTTTACTTAACTAAAATAAAGGTTAAAGACACTTGAATAGTTGATGAAGAAATCAACATCTCTGCCATTAACCAGTAACAGCCATTTGGCAGCCTTTTGAAGAAAGATACAGGTAAAGAGATGGTAAATATTATGCTTATCATTAATTTGCCAAGACAATATATTAGCTGATTTGGGTTGAGTTAGTGGTTTTTCAGCCAAGGATTCATGGCTTCACCAAACCTTAGTAGTAGGAGGAGAAATCGAGAAAGCTTATTAAGGCAGTTCAGTTTGGCAAAGAATTGAGGGGGAGGAGGTCTCCTCTCTCCAGTAGGAGAGCTTCTCTATCAGCTTCTAATGACAGGGACGGTGAGCAGGGGAGTTAGGTTAGGGCAGGTCAGGGAATCAAGGGGCAATAGCTACAACAGAAGAGTTCAGAGGCAGGAAACAACAAAGACTGAGTCGACCTCCTGTTTTCAGAGTTCTTTCATGAGCTCATAGGCCAATATTCTCGTAGGTCTGCTAATGGTGAAAGACAGAAGTGGTTTTTTTCTTAAGTTAAGGGCTTTATCTTCTTTCATGTGGGTTCAACATTTTTATCAGCCTCAAGGAAAGCTTCATTCATAAGAGATGAGGAGACCTGGCTCTCCCTCAAATTCCCTGTGCAATCAGAAAGGTGTAACTGTGTTTATGCTAAGGAGAGAGGGGCAGAGTGCTCCGTGTTGTGTCCTACTGCCTGCTCAGTCAGCTACATTTCCAGTAATCTGAAGTGAACAAACAAGGAAAGGAAGGCGTCCAAAGGCAGTGGCTATGCCATAGCACAGATACCAGCCAGTTCAGTAATGGCCTTTGGTGTTCTTCTGTGAATGCATCTCAGACGTGCATGTAAAACCTCTGCTCTTCACGAGCAATAGAGATGAGCTGCTGATGGAATACAGGTGGTTTCTGCTAGCATACCCTTGAGTCTTTCTATTAGTTCTATTCCCTTTAGGGTATCAGAAAGAGTTAGGCACACCCTGCCCTCAGACTTGTCCCCTACAACAACAGTGAAAAGGAGTGTCTTCTGTTGCCTAAAACAGCATCCCCTCTGACAAGAGTCATAGTTTCAACCTTGTTTAATATTAATTGACCAATTCTTTGATCAGGACAGAGTTATTTACTGTACTTTCTCCTTCCTGCTAATCTTTAGGCACACTGAGATCAATAAAGAGCTAATTTATGTAGACATTTCCTAAAATATGTCTGCTTGCATAGACTTAGAGTCTTCACAGACAACCAAATGCTTTAGAATAATTTGCAATTGAAATTTAAAGCACTGTTTAATATCAACTGTAAAATATATGTGGAGTAAACATCTATTCCTAGTTCTTTTCAAATGTGGCAAAACTGAAAACCAGAAAAAAACATTGTACAATGTGGTCCTGCAGAACTTGTGCTAGGCATGCTAAAATGGAATATTGTCATGGTTTCAACTTTAAACTGAAAAGATCTTTTTTCTTCCTCTCTTCTATTTTTTAATTTTTAGAATTTTTTTTTTCTGCCAAACTATCAATCGAAGCTTATATAATGGTGGTGCAAGAGATTGCATTAAGCAGTAATTCAGCATGCATTACTGTTTATGTTATGGAGAAAAATACAGGTCACAAGCATATTTTTCTTCCCCTCTCACTTAAATGTGCTCTTTCTCTCATAGGTCCTTAGCAATTTGAACTACTAGAAGCATCTTCTAAAGAATGGGAAACCAGACAAAGTAACAACTCTGTTTTCCAAACTTTTTTTTTCTGTTCCACCTAAAGTTGGCAGAAGTAAAGCCTTTATTTCTGTGGAAAATGTTTTTAATGAAAAGTCTTGGCATGGACTTTGTGGCTCTGATTTGGTGCAGAATGTAGGGTGGATGGACAGCAAACCAGCTAGACTGAAATCTTTCTCCCTGATACTCTAGTGCAGTATCTGTTGTATCATTGTGGCTGACAGGGCACATATATCTTGGAACTGGGAGTTGTCTTCTGTAAATATGTCTGTTAGATAAGGGAAGATGCTGTTCCTTTTCAGAACAGAAAAGCAACAAACTTCAGAATGCAAGATCAGGCCTGTCCCTTCAAATTAAATCTTGGCTCTCAGGAATCCTGCAGTAGAGGAAATCTTTACCTTTATGGAGGACAGTGTTTATACAGCCAATTATCTATGTTTTCTGTAGCTGGCCACAATGAAGTGTTTATCATGAAGTGTTTTTCCTAAAAGGAAAATTGTCTGTCCTTAATGAAGGTGTTTCATTAAGGTGAGGTGCTGGAGACTGCAAATTGTGGGGGTGTTATTACATTTCTTTCCTAAAAAAAGCAGCCAACACTTTGCCAACTGCACTACTGTCCTTTCATTAGCTTTTTTGACTTGTATTACATTACTTCTTAACCCCATTGTGCCAGATAACGCAGAAACCAAGAATAAAATCCAACTTTTTTTTTAGCAGAGTTTAAATCTTCTTGGTGGGGCATTCTCAAACATGAAAAATATTTGCATAAAAGAAAGATTGCTGTGTGTCTTTGACAGCAATCTGAACTGCAAAGAGAAATTACATTTCCTGGAACTAGAAGTGATTTTACCTTAGACAACCTCAACATCCAACAGTCTGAGTCAGCAGGAAAACTGCTTCTGAGTTCTACACACACTAGCACAAAAAGTGCAGATTAGTCTCCAAAGAAAGACAATAATAAGGCTGTCCACCTGATGAACCCTCATAACTTTGGGAAGAAATTCTGCTCCTACTGAAGTTTAGTAGGATTTTCCCATCAACTTCTGAGCAGCCACTATCAATTCTTAGAGCTATTTGTGCCTTGCTGTCTCCCTTCCTGGAGTGAATGAAGAACATCTGTGCAATTACTGATGTTTAGATTCAATGCTATGGATAAAATTCAAGACATTTTAATTCTATTCTGGTCAGAAAATTTTATGTTGGCTTTCATAGGTTGTTGGGAGAGTTTTTGAACGTTGACTGTAGCATAGTAGGCATGCCTGTATGCTGGCTAATTTTCCAGTAATATGATAACACTACTGCTGGAGAAGGAGCTGGATGACTCTTTTGCTACCTGAGGAAAATTAGACCATCTCAGCCTTTTCAAAATCCTCAGGTCAACACCACGAAGAAGAGAAACAAATAATATTGTTTATTCTTACTATAAGCACATGATTCCTACTGTCCAAAATCTATATATTCATTGATCCTTCCCAGTTTTATTTTCATAATAATTTATATGTCTTCCCATTCACACACACCTACACACAGACACACATGTCAGAAATTCAAGCCATGGCTCTTCTTGAGTCTCTTTAGGAATGGATATCCTATTTCTGGTGGTGTCATGCATCATTTCTGATTTATGCCAGTGCTGGTATCTCAGACTTTAAAGTAAGTATGGTAACCTCCAGGGGAATCTTCCTTCAGGGAAGATGTCAGTTTCTTTTAGTTTCTCTTTAATCTCCACTGCCTCAAGAAAGTCTACCTTTTCTCTCTTCAATGTATAGAAAATGTATTATGAAAAAAAAATGGATTAAGAAAAAAAAATCAGTTTGGCTAAGCCTTCCAATCAAAACTTTTAGGTATTTTTGAAATCTCAGAAAAGGAACATGTCAAAAGGATCATAATTTGAAATGTTTAAGTGACACAGAGCCAGAGTTCAGCCTGATCATGGAACCTTTCTTCCTCTGACTCCTACTGAATAGTCCTCAGAATTATTGAGTGCCTTCAACTGTCCTGGAAAGAGTGATTCAGTTTTATCCAGGAATAATGTAGCTTGAGAAAAGATTGTGTCAAACAAACATCAGAAACTCAGGGGTTATGAGACTTCTAATGTTCAAGAACAAAACCCGGGGATATGAATTTCTGGTGTTTCTTTGCCAGAAAATAAGGAAAATATATGAAGATAAAGATGTAGTACTTTTCTAATCAGTAGGCAGACGGGAAGTGAAATTTCTGTGATACTGAATCTTCTGAGAATTTGTGGTTTTTTCCAGCTGAGTGTCTGGCCTGAACTTGGCTAGATGATAAAAAAGGAGATCTAATTTTCTGGCCTACAGTATCTTAGAAATTGTTCAGCAGAAACATGAAAGCCTGCATGAGCAGAACTGGAAAGCAAGAGGATATTGTGTAATAAATAGGAGTCAAGAAGGTGACTGGGGAATAACATTTTCCATTACACCAATTCAAAGCAGAAAACTCAACCTCAAGTTTTTTCTCCCTTTATGTTTTCCCTCTCAGTTTTTCAGAAAGGCACTCACTCTGTTCAGATATAGATTCATTTTTAATTTCTTATGCAAATATTAACAGACTTAATCACAAAGCTAAGTTCATCACAATGAGCAGTTTTAAAGGAGCGAATAACTGCCAAGAGCTCATGGTGGTTCAAGGACTTTGCTTTTACAGACTTCTGCAGAGATTAAAAGTTAGTTCCAACACAAACAGCCCTTTCACTAGGCTCTCACTGGTGGTGACAATGAAATAAATTCTTCAGAAAGCACAGCATTAATAATATCCTTTCCTTGTTTCCAAAAGGACTATCTACATTAAATAAAATGGATGCTAATTTTAGATACTTAAAACCAAAAATCATTGACAAATAATGTATTTAGAAGACAAGGCACAAAGCAGTTTTCTCTCTTCTACTGACAACTCACATTATGTGTTGCTACACAGCAACATCTTCTCAGAAAAGAGGAATTCTTCTGTTTGATTCTAGTCTTTGGAAACTGCCTCTTTTTTCTGCTTCTACTTCTAGGTACCCCAAATCATTACAGTAGGCAGCCTCTGATTGCTTTGATATATCACTGGATGTAGATTGACTTTTGAGATCTACATTATACCTAGCAACTCTCAGAAGCCTCAGAAGTGGATTTCAATACTGAGTTGCTTCACTAAAAGTGCCTATAAGAATGCCAGCCAGTGGGAATTTTGTTTGAAAGTTGTGCTTTTAACAGTTAGCAGCAGTTATGGAGCTATGGACCAAAAAAATGAAAACTTCAAAAAATATTATTCTTCCAAAACAACTGGGCTTTCAGGTCACAGATGCAGCTACTACTTTTTTTTTGAGATACAATTCTAATTACTCCAAGCCAAGACATGCTCTTTCAAGACGACAGTAATATTCTTGCCTGGAGAAGCCTTTAAGGCTCACTCATTCAGCTCTTGATTCCTTTCCTGTATGATATTACCTTGACTTGAAGTGTCTTCATTTGTTTTTATAATTTCTACAGCACCTTGTCAAAATCTGTTGTACTACTTTTCTAATGTAAATTTTGAAAAGTCATTTATCAGTAAATTATTGGTGAGGAACAGATAAGGGCATTGAAAAGTAGATATGGTACTACTCTGAGATTCCCTAGCCTAGACAGAATCTGCTAGACCAAGGATCAGTCAGCATGACCAGAAAGCTGCTGTGTTTTGAGGGCAGGATAGCAGTGCACTGTGCATGGTGGATGGTGATAATCTGGATGTCTCTAATATGACCCTGCTTTATGTAATGCAGGTATACTGTAATTCCCACTTTCAATAATATCAATAATTAGGTGATTAAATTATTTAAATTAATCTTAATGTATCAAATTATCTCAGATTATAAAATTGTCATTCTGAAGGTTCATCTTCTTGGAAAGAGCAGGAAATTTTTAGACCTGCAGTTCTTTTGAGGGATTAGTTTTGTTCCCTCTGCAGGACTCAAGCTGTTGATTTACAAAGCAGAATGGGAGCTGTACCCAGCTGTCACAATGCTCTTTCAGTGCACACACTGCTCTCTGCTGGAAGGTTTTCATGCATGTATTTGACATAAGAGACCCAGTGGAACCTCTCAATCAGTCTTCAGTGCCATCCGTGCTGGCTTGTGCATTTATGCCAACAAAGCACATCTTTTAAATACCGGATAAGTATGACCATGCACTGCTAATCCTTCTTTATCTACATCTGCTTCTGGTCTTGTCTGGAATTCATTTTTTATCATCTGAAACAGTAGATGTCAAAATGTTCCCAGGTAAGGTTCCTGTGACCACTCCTCACTGATTTGTCCATGACAAGTCTGTTTAACTTCAAAGTATGCTGTAATTTTTCTGATCCTTTTTGATCCTTTATAGATACCTCAGCATTTTCCTTCAGCTTAAAACTTTTATGGCATGTTTTTTTCTGTGGAGTAAAGGACAAACTTCCTACCATTTTTAGCAAACACAAGCTGATACTCAGTAGCACTGCCAGGTTAAAGATCTGTTTCTTTTTTAAATGGTACAACATTGACTTGGCAGTGGCATCTGGGTCAGGTGCTGCCAGTGAGTGTAGACACATTGCTGCTTGGCATTCTCCAAGCATAGCTCTGTCTCGAGGCTGTGAGAACAGTTCCTGCTGGGAAGCATTAGCAAAGAATGAGTTAAAGTGGCTCTACAAGAGAAAAGAAGATGTGGGAATAGAAACTGAAGTGGTTTAGCTGTTCACAGGACACAGTACAAAACTATGCCGAGAGTGTGGCTTCTGCTGCCTTGTTCCATCCTGTTTAACAACTGATGTTTTGAAACACCCAAACTCCTTTCGTGTAGTTTGCAATAAACTCTAGCCACTTTATAGTTTTTTATATTTATATTTTTAAGTGTAGAAAATAATTCATAAAATAACATTACAATGTATAAAATAACATTTTATTTGTTACTGGCTAGCTTCATGAACCACTAGTGAACATACTAAATAAATTCAGCCAAAGTGTCACTGCATGTGCTCGGTAAGTGGAAGCTTGCTTTGTCTCAGGGCCACCTGACCTGTGCAAACCAAACCAAGTTTCTTGATTCAGTTGCTGTTTGGTAGGGGAATGTCATCTGATGTCATCGAAGACGAGAAAAGACATTTCTGGGCAGGGTGAGAAAGTAATCTTATCAGTACAGCTTGCTCTTTCTGATCAATGTTCACATCTGGAATAATTAGTGTGCATTGGCTTTGGTCTTAAACCACAGATTTAATTTTCAAGGAATTCAAAATTATTCAAGCTAGTTTCACTACACTGACTTTATATTGAACAATATAAAGATGCCTAGAATTCTCTGAAACTAAAAGCATTAGTCGGTTTGCTGAGAAGTGCTGAAAATATGTACAAGGACTAGGGATCATACCAAATTAAGCAATAATGTACTGAGTTTATCAAGAAAATTCCATTTCAAGGGCTTAATAAAGACAAGATATAATCTTAGGCCTGAATAAACTCTTCTGTTTGAGAAGCTAAGAGTGATTTTTTAAAATTGTATTCTGAAATCTGCCCCACAGTGACACATGAGCATAAAGGCTCTGTTTAGTGGGTGCATGTACATATGTAAGTATGTATGAAAAAACCTGTAATTTCAAAACAAATTCTGCTAATATTGAAATGATATTTATACAAATATGTCTTGAAGTAGCATGAAAGTTGTCGCTGGCATCTTTGTATGAGTGCAGATAATGTTCAGTTCTATCTCTAGTCCAGTTGCCTCTGGCAGTAGCATTAAAGCTTCTGCTGCTTTTGGAACTGCATCAAAAGTAATTTTTTCTTTCATGGAATTGTTTGTCCCAGTGTAAAGGACATGGAAGTGCTTGTGAATATATGCATTTGCACATGCCCAGTCCCTCAACTGCTCATGCCTGTAAGACATCCTTGTCTTACTTCTTTGAAACTCAGACTTTGAATGATGTATTTATTTGTGTTCTGTATCCACTTGCAGTACTCATCAGAAAATCCAGAAAATTTCTACCAAGCTATTTCTAGGGTAATGAAAAAAATGTTAGTGATTTCCAGAAAATTAATGAAATTTTAAGTACCTTTTCTATGTGTGGTAGATTGGATTGGTGGCACCAGCTACTAAAATTGCCCAGAAATTCCATTACAAAATCATTTTCTGTAGCTCATAACTTTGCCAAAATTTAACTATCTGGCCTGAAATTTTGCATACTGGGTAATCTGCCTCAGGCTGAATCTTTATGGAAAATTTCAGTCAAAATTACTATTTCCAAGAACTAAATTTGGAGAAAATACATAATTCTGTCCATATAAAAATGTTCTGGTTACCTCTTTTGTGGGAAATTTTAATGATTTGAAACAGAAACATAAAACTTGGAAGGGGTGACTGAAGTGTCCAGCCTGTGCTCTTTGTTGTTGATGTGGAATTGCATCCTGAAGAACTTAAGACTCTTTTTAAAAGAAAAGAAAGGTAAAGATGAAAAAAAAGAACCAGAAAGAAAGTATTTCAGTCTGCAAACACTGTCTAGAGGATTGTGAGGTTTCTGAAGTGACAGCTCTAAAAGATTGCTACATGTACTGATGGAGATTTCAGCTTGAAGTGAGCTGAGTGGGCTTTTCTTTAGAGTAGATCAAGTCAGGGACTGGTACCAAGAGTGTATGTGATGAGAGCTCAGCACTGGCAGTTCCAGGTGCCCTTGCTCAGGCTGTGCAAGGGGCAGAGCTCTCTTTTTTCAGTACATAGATGGCCAGAGGTGTTTGCAGGAGGGGTGTGTTAGGACAAAGGCTTTGGTAGACCAGACTGAGACTTGAAGCATCTGTCTGTAAGGAGGGAAATAGAGATCACAGGAACTAGGATATAGGAAAATAGGGCTGTGGGATGACCCAGTTGTTTGATCCAGATGAGTCCTGTGCAGGCCTAACTTTTTAGACTGGCTGTTGAATGCCAAAGGACCATGAAGGGAGGAGTCCTGAGAAAATAGTACTATGCAGTCCTGTAACTAAATATTGTTGTAATGCCCATATTCAATAGTGCTGCATTACAAGTACAATTTTGACATTTACTAATATGTGTAAGCTTATTACTGGAATGGGTATTATATTTTTAATGCTGTGTTTTAGTGTGCAAGGTAAATAAATTTCATTGTTTCCAGTGTTAGCCTCTCATGACCTTCTAGATTTGAAATTCTGAACTTTATACCTCACTGGAAGACTGGTAGGCTTTCCTTCTGATTTATATAATGTTCACATCATAACCCATTTGAGTGGCAGTACATCAGATTTCATCTCACTCATGAAAGAAAGTGCTACCCTGTGCTGAAATTCCAGGTAAATATTGTTTCCAAAGACAGAAGCTAAATAAATCAATTCTTTCTAATTTTGAATTGAAAGGCATTTATCAGGCTAGAGTAGTGTTTGCTCTGGTGAAGGAAACAGTTCATTAATATGGAAAGGGCTCCTATTGGATGCAAGAAATTAAAAGTGCTGAGATACATGATTTATAAACCTCTCCAGTGGGAAGCAGGTTAGAATGGATGGAAGAGTAAGTCAGGGTTAGTTCCATTCAACTGCTGAAATTGGTTCCTTCACAGCCTGGGCTGAACCAAGCAGAAAAGAGACTAAACCACCTTTTTATTCAGCAACATTTATGGAAGAATTTAGGTTAGAATGGACATTGGAGATCATCTGGTCCAAACCCCTGCTAGAAGCATCTGTTAGTAGAAATGCAAGAAACCAAATTAGGTCCTTATGCAGAAAACAAAACAAAACTTTTTTAGACATTTTAGCTAAATACTGTTTTTCTTATAAGAAATTACTGCCTTTGCAAGAAAAACACATTTTTGAGGTCAGCAGATCAGTTTATATCTTATGTCATAGGAGAGCAAACAATGAGGAAAGAATTAGTAAAATTCTTAATACAAGAAACACGAAGTGTGAGATTCTTGAAAACAGCTGTTCTGCTTATTAACATTCCTCAGACACTGAATGATTTTCAAAGTGGCTTTAAGCCTTGCCAAGTAAATTGACATTATAGTTGGGTTGGTCAGGACAAAGACTATTGGAAAAGGGGCCTTATTATTGTTCACATGGGTCAAATGAGGGCAAGGCTTAGCTGATCTGTGACCTGAAAGGTTAAATGTTTGACCCCATCAGATTGTCAGGATGGCAAAGAGAGCAATAGAGACAGAAAGAGCTGCTGGGTTAAGCAGCAGTAGTTCACCCACACTGTCCTTTGCACAGTTGCACCAATATAAACATAAAGGGAAGAATCTGTTTCTAGGTATGATAAAATAACATCTGAGGAGAAGTTTTGTAACAGACACAGGCTCTGTCTCTGAGAAGTGGATTATATCTTCCAAATGCTCTATATATGGAGATGCCTTTGTGCAGTTTAAAAATCCTTCACTACTATTTGCTTCTGATTTGTGTTTAAAAAGAATGTTTGCAGCAGTATGTAAGCATCAAATAGTGTAATATAAATATCATAGCCTACAAGCCTTCGAAAACATTTAACTGTTAACAATGCTTAAAAACAAATTTCTGCTATGACTTATCAGCTGGCCCTGTAGCAAAAATGATGGGATAGTTTAAAACTCTGTTACCTTTGTGCTGACCATAGTTTTTAAAAAATTCTAGTACAGTATGCTTGAAAGCAAACATAAACATGAAAGTTTATGCTGGAAATTTCCCCAGTTACTTTTCTATTGGTCAGACACAAATAAATCTGTGTGGCCCATGTGTTCAACATGGTTGATTTTTAAATAATAACGGATCTGCATGCACTCTATTCTGCTGCAAAGAGTCAGCAGTTTATAAAGTAGGAATCTGGGGTTGTGTTAGCAGTGGGTGCTTGAACTGTGGATATTGGACTCCTGTGATGGGATTAATGTCATTTGACTCTAGCTACCTGAGATACATCCATTAGATTAGATTAGAGACTGAGGGGAGACCTCATTGTGGTCTTCAGCATCCTCACGAGGAAAAGAGTCAGGGAAGGTACGGATCTCGTCACTCTCGTGAGCAGTGACAGGACTTGAGGGAATGGCATGAAACTGAGTCAGGGGAAGTTTAGCTTACATATCAGGATAAGGTTTTTCACCCAGAGGGTGGTTGGGCACTGGAGCAGGCTCCCCAGGGCAATGGTCACAGCACCAAGCCCCTCTGTGTACAAGAAGCAATTGGACAATGTTCTCAGGCACATGGTGTGGTGCTTGGGGTGTTCAATGCAGGGCTAGGAGTTGAACTTAATGATTCTGATGTGTCCCTTCCAAATCAGTATATTCTGTGATTCTATGATTCTGATTCTAGGTTTGTGTGAGCAGCCGGCCTGGTTCTGGAGGACAGGCTGCATCCTCAGATTTGTGTGAGTCACTGTTTTCCTTAGCTCAGGACAATCCAATATCCAATGATGGATAAATATCATTATCCAATATCCAACAAACTATCCTGTTGCACAGGAAGATGGGAAATTTCAGCAGAAGACCTGTTTAGTTAAGCAAGAGATTCTTAGCCTGCCAGTGAAATGGATCTAAATGCACCCTGCAACAGCTGAAGAGGAATTAGGAACAGACAAACTCTTCTAGATAGTTGCAGTCAGTGTAGGAGAAAACCAGCAAAAACTACAGCCCAAGAGGCTCAGACCAAGTGGAAGGAGTAACTTTTAAAACCAGGTAGCACAGCCCTGAAACAGATACCTAGAGAAGAGGAGGCAGTCTCCCTGGAGATTTTCAAGGTTTGACTAAAATGAAACCGACAGCCAACCTGAGGTAGGGCTGTGAGAAGGAGGTTGGAGTAGACAGAATTTCTATCATTTTAGAAGTGTCCTCGGACAAGTATAAAGGCCACATCTATCTACTTATGCTTGTTGTGACTTGAATTTAACTAAGCAGGGGATTTTGATGCTGAACAGGGAATGGGAATGTACTTCTGCCTCCTTGGTTCTGATTGAGAACCAAGTTCATTCATCTTGCTGTGTGAGACCTAGACAGCAGCTCCCTACTGACTCACTGCCTGGGCAGAGACTGTGCTGAGTGTGCAAAGGAACAGATTGTCAGGCAGCGTGGGGAACATGGGTAAGTTCTTTTTTTTGGGGAAGAGATGCGCAGTGGCTTGAGGCTCTATAGCGGCAAAACTCCTGTGAATGCCCAAGTGTTTTGGTCTATCTAGGCCAAAGGCCCTGCAAGGGACCATGGAATGACTGCAACTCTGTAACTCCTTAGAGCTAGAAGTCTAGTTCCTAAGAAAAACAAGTGTACTAAAACAATAAACAGCAACTGCTACATATTTACTTATTTACCAAAATTTTTAAAGGTTAAGTTTTTTACAAAATTTTAACATTTAAAATATTCTGCATGTTACCTTTTCAAAACTCCATCTTTATTACAGCTCCTCTCACCTGACAGCTCAAATTTTTTCTCCATCCAGTCTCTGATTTCTGACTGTACATTCCTTCATTATTTGCAGTCCTTGCTAATTAAGTGCTATCTGCAAACTTGGATGTCTTTGCTTTCCACATCGCTGTTACGTTATATTTGCGTAAATATTTAAAACCTGGATCTCTAACACTGACTCCTGTCATCTTCTACTACTGACATTTTAGCTTGAATACTTTCCATTTATGACTACAGTAGATTTCCTACTAATGCAGCCAAATTTATATTTCAGCATGCCAGTTTTCTTCCTCTCCTCTGACTAGAGCAGAGAAAGTTAGTAGCAAGAATCAGCCAGATTTCATGCATTTTTAAAAATTAATTGAAGTGCCAAAACCAGCAATGTTTTAAGCTGTGTGCTCCTTTTCTTCTGCTAAAGGTATTGATCACTTTCAAATGATTTCAAACTGAATTTGTGTCACATGAAATACATTGTCTCTTGCAATTTTTCTCATCAAGTTGACTATTCTAAAAAGTTTTTGTGATATTTCTTCATGCATAAAATCCTATTTCCTTTTACATCTTAGTATGCACAACTGTGTATGCTTCTGACTTTATAGGAATACACACAGAGCACATGTTCAGGATGTAATAATATTATTTGGAGGAAATATGTTGTTTGGATTTTTGGTGTTTTTTTTTTTTTTCTTGGAAATTCCCTATCATTTAAACGCATATCTTGAAGTTTCAAGTTATAAAAATAACCTTACTTCCTCTAAAACTCTCTACCGTGCAGCTGTGCATGTATATATGCCAACTGATCCATCAGCCTTCCTTTCAAACCACTTCAAGATTCTGCCCATCCCTTGGGGTCTGTGGTCTTCCAGAAAAGGTGCAGTTTTACACATGGAGACTCTTCATGGCCTTGCTTTGTGTTAAACATTCTTGCCTTATTTATGCTTCTTCTTCACTACTTGCCTCTAAATATGCTTCTCTTGGCTTCATTTTAAGAGTGTGTTTCTATACTTACATTACTGATGATTTATGTTAAATACAACAAATAATTTTCTTATTTGAAGCACATATACCTGGTTTTCACCTTGTAGGGATCTAAATTAAACTTTTCAGAAGTACCGAGCAGTTTTTAATTTGCCATAGAAAAAAACGGAAGTCACTACCGTTACGGAGAAATAGAATTATTTTTTATGAAGGATTGCCAAACACAGCACTTCATAGGCTATCCCAAACAGTGCATGAAGCATCACTAAAAGGAATTCTGAGGTGTAATTACTTATGTATGCTTTACATATTGACAGAAATACTTCACTACCCAAAAGACAAAGGATAACAGGATATTTTAAGCAGCATTTTGAAAGAAGTGTCGGAGACAAATTCAATTTAGAGTATTTAACATGTGCAGTTCATGTTAAACATGAAACATTCTGTCAAGCAAAAGTTACAAGTTAAACAGTAATTTTTCATAAATTATCTTTTAACAAACCAAAACCATGTTCCTAGAACGGCCTTAATGTATAGTTAGAATATACTCTACAGAGAAAATAGATTTAATTGCTACAGTTTCTTCACCATAACATGGTCATTTGCCCGTAATTCAAAGGCCATTGTCTTTTAAGATTCTTACTAACTCGCTTCAGCCAAATTTATATTCTCATGAAGAAAAGAGTACTTTATTATGACTTGATTGTCAAGTCTGGCACTTTATCAGCTGTCCGCCAGGTTATCACTTAAGTTAAAAGACGATTCTTCAAAGAAAGCAGGTATGAGCCCCTGAAAATAAGGGATCTTCATTGTGCGCCTTACTATGTGTGAATTACGCAGAAGCTGTATGAAATATGCTTGGTGCATGAATATCCTTTCGTATCTAGACTTTATAGTCTACATATGTATAGTACAGCTGTACTTCACACTTTTTCTATATCATTACCAGGTGACATCACGGGCCTCTGCCTGAATTCCATCCATGTTCTCAAGTATGTTTGTCATTAAAAATAAAGAAACAAATCAAATACACTAAGCTTAAACTGAAAAAAAAAAAAAAAAGCCAAACAAAAAACCAACAAAAAAGTTAGTTTTAGAAAAATCATTGAGCTTATCCTTCTGACCCACCACAGCAGTCTAGCTGATGGAGGGCTCCCAGTGAGGAGCGTGAAAGATGCTGCTGGGTACATGGAAACAGCACTGTTTCCACACTGGAAACAGCATGATGACCTCTTCAATGTCAGCACGTAACCACAAACTGATTCTGAAGCTTCAACTTGAATGTCTAAGCATGACTAACACCTAGATAAGGCTTTTGAATAAAATCCAAGTCTGTTCTCAGAAGCCTATCAGGAAAGCATGCGAAGACACTTCCAGTTAATATGAAGAGTGTGTCTTTTGCTACCAAAACATTAGCTGCAGAAATATCCTCTGAAAAGGCGTGTGTGTGGGTAGCACACCTCAGCCCATTGTTCTCCAGTCTGTTTCTCTGGTTTGTACAGCTGTACACAGTGGCTTGAGCAGGCAGAATTCACATGGCTGTTATCTATCAATAATCAGCATCACTTGTTGCAATTACATGAGAACCTACTGTCATGTGGAGTCGTGGGACAGCTGTCCCCTAAGGCTATGCCCTAGGGCTGAAGAGAGGTTATGTCTCAATACAACTCTCATATGATTAATTTAATAATGTATTACATGCCATGCTTCCTCAATGTTCCATTGTGCTCTCTTTTTTCCTATCAAAGAGCTATTCAAAGTAAACAGTGACCTCATCAATACCGTCTGAAACTTACAGTAAATGGAAATCTTCCAAAACCATAATAGAAACCATATTTCAACAGATGTAAAAAGCAAGATGAGGAGTGAGACTTAATTTGGATGTGAACGTTACAATACTTGATACTCAACTTGGCTTTGCTCAACCTAATCTTTTTGCTAAGTGCATTAGGCTTTTTTCATGTGAGGATCTAGATTAAAAAAAAAAGAGAAAGAAAATCACTACTTCTGCAACATTCATGGCTTGGTGAAGAAGACAGAAGGAACTTTACCTCAGAAGATTAAAAAAAAAAAAGCAGAAAATATTTGTCCTGCAGAAGAGAGGAGCACCAGTACTGTCATGACTGATTTTTAAACCTGCAAATGTTCTTAAACCTGTTCTCAAACTAAATTTGTTCAAGAATGGGGAGTATTTTGTTGTTTTATTTAGGCCTCACAGCATGAGAGCAAAAGACTTTTTCTTTGAACAGATCCAAAATGGTGTAAGTATATTGTACTTTATGTCTCTATTTTTTGGTATTTTCCTCACCCGAGCTGTGTATCACAGGAGAAGTGCTCTTCTGTGTGTAGGGGGTTTGGAGGTGAGTGACATGCCAAGCTACAAGACAAACTAGCAGATTTCAGTAAATAAACACTACTTCTTCATTTTAGAATCTTCATTGGTTCATCCTGTGGGGTGGCTTTTTCCTCCCAGAAATTGTATAGAAACTTTCCTTTTGTCCACCTCCGTCAGCATTACTTTCTTTCAACCCAATGACTCACAGTTGATCTGGATTCCCTGTGTATGGTATCACAGTGCTGTGAGCAAACTTGCTGTCATGTTAGCCTGACATCATCTTTATTACATCTCTCTTGTCACTGACACTAAACAGGACAGGCCAAAGGAGACTACCTGTGTCTCGTCATTTCAGCAGCACTTTGACAGTATGCTTAGCACACTTTCTGCTGTATTTTTCCTTTGACCCCATTCCTCGTCTGACAAAGCTATAGAGTAAGTCAAGCATTTCATGGGTGTCAGATTACTTTCAACTAGCTCCAGTTAAGATTTGTATCCATCACATTTCAGCTCAGATGGTCTCGGGGCACAGAGGCCAAGAATTTGCATGTTTATTAACTTCTGTGGAAGAAAATGTCTCATCTAAATAATGCGATTCACAGTTAAACTTCTTTTCTCTAATAAGCAGGACTGCTTTCACTCACTTCTGTCATCCCACATCTGCTCTGCTGTGCATGCTGGTCTGGAGGCCCATGCTAGCCTGAAGTCTCATTTTCAGCAACCAATAGTTGCTCCAGTGTAATTTACTGTAAGGCAAGGAACTTCTCTTTCCTTTTAGCTTCATCAAGATTGCACTGGGATGCAAAAGACCTTTCACAAAACCTCCTCGGTGGGTCTTTACCGTGGACTTCTATGGTGCAGTGTAGTCCAGTAATGATCCTGCTTTAGGCACAGCCACCAGTCCTGGGGTGACTGTCACTCTTGACGATACAGCTCACTTCAAGCAGCTGACAGGAAAGCTTGTGAAAAACAGCATAATGAGCACATTAAAAAGAAGTCCTGGCCATGAAAAATGTAGCAAAGGAGTAAAGCTACCAGTTTGAGTGAATGGTGCATTTACTCTTTCCACCAAAGCCCAAACTCATCCCATCACTACCTCCACCACCTCTAGAGAGTGGAATGCTTTGTAAGGTTTGACATGACATAGAAGAGGCATTGATTTTTTTTTTAGTCATATTATTTTTATCCATCTCAGGTATCTAGTAAGGGTTTATATAGGAGGTGAGTGCCTGAACTCCATGGAAAGTTTTCAGACCTTTCTCCAAAACTGTACACCTGTTTGCTCTTCATACCTTGAATACAGCTCCATGGCAGGTTGACAGGCTAAATCCCAGTCCTACAGGGGAGTGGATGCACATTCATTGGTAAAAGAATCTAGGATTCAGGGAAAAGCAGCACATAGGGCACACTGTTCTTTGCTGGGCAAGAATAGGAGACATTACACAATATGCTCACAAATGAAAATAAATCTGCTGTTATGTGGGTACCCTGAGGGAAAGTGTCTAAACTAGTAAAACTTTGTCTTCACTACAGCTTCAGCCCTATGAAATCTAGGTCCTTACTTGAAGGATACAACTTGACTGCTTGCTGTTACCTCCCTTCCGTAATACTTACAAAGTGACAAATGTGGTCAAATGCATGTGAGGAGCACTGAGTTCTGACCATGGTCAAACAAGTTACATATGTTAGCAATTTAGCAATTAGCAAGGTAGCAATTGCAAGTTAATGGGGCCCTATTTTTCTAAGTCTATCTCAGTCTCTTGCAACTCTGATCAGTGTCCCACAGTAAGAAGTCTATAGTACAAGCTAAAATGTGTTTCCATTGTGACCTCACATCCACTGGCCAACTCAGCAAGGGATGATACGTAAACTGTTGTTGCAGACAACAGTTTAATGTAATGTGCATTTTGGGAGAGCAGCTCCTGCAACATTCTGCACTTAGGTGTAGGATGCCTTTTAAGTATTCTTAGTATTTATATTTTTTTAACAAAAAGTAAAAAAAAAAAAAAAAAAAAAAAGGATTCCATTAGGCAGTCCAGGAAAGGAGTTTTGCTTGTATCCCAAAGACATGGGTACTTTACACTCTATTGTTCTTTCTCTGTGCAATGCACAGGTTAAAAAGAACATGGAAGCAAACTGTCTGGTTCTAAAGACCAAGTCTGGCTTGCATGTTTTATGTCAGCATCCAATTGGGCCATGCCAATTTTCTAGTTGTGAGGAGGAAAAACATATTCAGATTTTCATAACCATCACTCTTATATAACAATAAAGTGGCATAATGAGTTTGCAAAGGTATGAGAAGTAGTTTCCCAAAAGCTGTATTTAATTATTTTTGGAACAGTTCTACTTCATCACTACAAGAGAGAAATTCTTGCTTACACAAAGTCCTCAGCATGGCCAGGGTTCAGGTGTTACCTGCCTGGCCTGGTCCAGGCCATTACTGTTCCTGGCACAGACTGATAGCTTGTCTGATGTGATTCCTTCTCAGAATCCTGTGCCAGAGTTGAAGGTGTTAGAAGCAATTTTGACCTTCATTTCGATTATGGGAAGGAATTCTAAAGCAAGAGGAAATTTCTTTGGTGTTTTATGGTTCAAAGTTGGGATGGAGAGGATCAGCACCAACACCATCCTACCTCCCCTAATATCCAAATGACAGCACTGGTACCCAGAAACATGCTACACACAGCACAATAATCTCTTTTGTAGTAAAACATAAGCCTTTAATTACAAATGGAAGAGACTGGAAAAGTTCTGACAAAACATTTTTCTGGTAGGAATTTGCTGGCTCGGGCAGACTGAATTCTGTTTCTGAGACACTGGTATTTTCCCCTGGTTCTCTCAAAAGACTGGAAGCTGGGGAGCTGCTATGGGTCTGGGGCTCCAGCAGCTGAAGGGGGTAGCCCTGGAACAGGTCCATCAGGAACAACCTTCAGGGCAATCCCTTTGCTAACCTGTCTTAAGAAAACAGCACTCACACTACTAATGCTTCGGGGAAGCCCAGGGGCTGACCTGCTCCCATCCTGAAGCTTCACTGCCTTTCACAGATAATTATGAAATGTTTGGCCTTTGTTACCAAGTGGAACAAACTCAGATTTTGCAATAATCAAAATCATGCATGAAAGTCAATTAGTTCTCTCTGCAAAGCTGAAACTATGACCACACACTTCCCACTTGTAGCACCTGCATGAAGATGTCAGTGATGAAAGCCTGGCAATTCTGGTGAGGTTATGTTCAGCATAATTGAAGATCAACCTCTTGAATATAATCTGTTTCACTGCCTATTAGATGTTAAGGTCCTGTAGAGCTCCCTCATGCTAGAAAGAATAAACAAGGATGCCACTATATATTAGATGATATTTAATTTTGTAACTTGGAATTTTCTTTTATTTAAGGTTTTAAGATGTGGCATTAGTGCAGACATGGATAATCTCAGTGGGAGGCAAACAGAAAGACTGCAATTTTCTTCAATGGAATAATGAACTTTAGACTTCTGTAACACTGTATATGCAAATACATCTGAGCTAAAAAAATCTGCAAAGAAACCGGGTTGCAGTTTTAAAAGATAATTCAGAGAATCATAGAATGGTTTGGAAGGGTCCTTAAAGATCATTCAATCCCCTGCTGTGGACAGGCACACCTGCCACTAGACCAGGCTGCTCAGAGCTCCATCCAACCTCCAGGTTAAACACCTCCAGGGACAGGGCATCCACAACTTCTCTGTGTAACCTGTGCCAGTGCCTCACCACCCTCACAGTAAGGAAGTTTTTCTTAATGTTAGTCTAGACCTAAGCCACATCTCAGTTTTTTAGTGGCTCTCAGTCTGAACTTTGGAGAGAAGATCTAGAGCTGATAGCCTTGGTGGGTGACAGCTGTCTGGTGATGGAGGGGTCTGTTCTTAGGCTGGTTATGAACAAGGTGTTTTCAACAGATTCCACATCAGCTGATGCAATCTGGAAATGCCTTAAATTGATACATGGAGTCCTGTAGGACATAGTTATGTAGAAGAATTTTACAAAAATCACTCTATCAAATGTAGGAGAAATGCCTTTATATATATATATATATATATTTGTGGAACTGTTCATCAAAACCTAAAGAAGAAAGATCACTCTGCACCAAATACTTGAAGTTTCAAACTTAGACAGCTGAACTTCAGTTTCTAAATGGGGCCTTTGTTCCTGAATATATCTGGTTTGCATTTGAACACTACTGCACATCTTAAAGAAGTTCCAGGAATTGACAGGAATTGACAGGAATTGACAGGAATTATGTTTTTTTGCTTAAATGATACAGTTAAAAATAAGAGTTTATGGAAGACCCAGGTAAATATATTATCTTTTATTCTGTGTCATTTTTCTTCTAAAAACTTCTGTGGTGTAGATTTAAGTTTTTGTGTGAAGAAAACTTTAGGAATGTTCTATTACTAGATTTCAAAACAGGAAAGCAGAACATTAGTACAAAAGTTGTTTTCATATATATGAGAAGTAGAGTGATACAGATGTTACAGTAATTAACCTTATTACTCAATCAGTGATCTCTTGTATTAAGCCTAGAGAGCAGAATTAGGTGTTCACATAGCACAGTAACACTTCTGAAATATATGGAAAATTCTAATTCTGGCCAATAAGGAAGTTGAAATACTGTGTTACAGTGTGTAGGAATATGAAGCTATATTTCATTATAGAAATCTTGGAATCCTGAATGCAGTTAAACTTACTAAACATTGATCTTCTATGTGAAGCCTAACCTCATGAAGCTACACGTCATAAAAAGTGAACCTTAGAGGAAGTGTACTGAACACACATGAAATATGTTTTTCTAGGGTGAATAAACAGCAACATTGTTACAAGGTTATTTTCATGTTTCCTTCCTATATGACTAATGATTTTTTTTTAATTATTGAATGGGGCTTTCGTATTTCTCAAGATATTCAAGAACATCCCCCTCTCAGACCCCTTAGAGATTTGCAGCCAGCCTTACTCAGAGGACATTCCAGACTTGTCACTGCACAGCTGCTCTTGGCAGTCAGCCCTCCATGCAAAGGCTTTGCCAAAGCATTGCTTGGACCCCCCAAACACTCTGCTGAAACAATAATTAGTACTATGACTTTTGCACAACTGCTAAATATTTTTTGCCTTAAAATTAATTTTATTCACTTCAGTTATAAAACGTGCTGTATCTCTGACATCACGGGATTTGCTTCTCCAACCTACCATGTTAGCTGATACTGATATCTTATATTCCAGATGTAGGCTGCTAGGTAACATAAGCTTTAAAGCCTGACTTGGTGAGAAACAAGATTCATTATATTTGTTTAGCTTCATGCTTGCATTTTCCACAGGGAGTTATGTACTTTGGAATTCTTCCCTTTCACATCTTTGAAATGCTTGCTTCAACTATCAATGATGCAAAGAAACAGAATAATAAACCTTACCTGAACAAGGTTTCTTTTCCTTCGCTATTGAATTCCGCTGTTGTAATTCCATGGGTCTGGTCCCAAAGTATTAGATTCCAATCAGCGAAAGGCAGAAAGTTGTGTATTTCTTTTTGTCCTCCTCTAGACTTCATTGAATGGTTTGGGTTGGAAAGGATGTCTGAAAATCATCTAATCCCTTCTGTCATGGGCATGGATGCTTGAAGCCTCATCCAACCCAGCCTTGAACACTTAGACTTACAAACTTCCTGCTCTGTGTGAATGCCAAGAAGTTTGATGCAGGTTCTGATATGGCATAAAAAAAGAAACGAAACCAACAAACCAAGCTAGATTGGAAATTATTTTTGAAAAATCTCTGCTAGGGTTGGATGTCCTGGGCATTTACAACATTTATTCTTTGTAATTTTTAACATCCTCTGAGGCTGGAGCATTTGAAACCAAAACACCAGGGATTCTTCCTCTACAAGTGAAAAAAGTCCTGTAAAAAAGTGGCAATAATGCTTAGAGAATTTTCAACATAGTTTAATCATAAAATTTATGATAGATTCTGCTTTTTTTAGTACAAAGCAAACTTTCTGGTTTGTTTGTTTATATTTATTTGTTTTAAAGCTAATGTGGTCCAAGTGAAAAGAGAGACCAGAAAAACCTCAGAAATCTTTTCTGCCTCTAGCAAGAAGAGCACAAGGCAATATACTGAAATCTTTCCCCCTACCAGTATGAGGTCAAGGGATTATATTTGGCTCTAACTGAACAATATACTCCAATATACTATACTGATATACTACAATAACTAAGAGGGTATGCCTAAATGTTGGGAGGGAATCCATGTCTGCCTCTTTGTTCCTTTTTTCAGCTGTCTGTTTCTCTGCCATGGGTTTCATCCATGTCCGGTGTTCTGCTCATACGGTAGTGGAGCTTTTCTTAAGGCCAAACTCAAGTTAACATTTTAGGAAAATACCAGTTTTTATTGTGCAAGGATTTTTTATCAATACTGATTTAAACAGTTCTTCTACGGGATGTCTTAGACAATATTGTTTAGTGAGCAGTAAATGCTTTTAATGGCAATTACTGGAATATATGTGAACTTCTGAAGCTGGAAACTGAAGTTCAAATTCTTAACAACTGCTAAGAGGTTGCACTGGACCTTTTTCTCAATTGCTATGGTACCATTGCCTTTGTTATCAGTACCCTAGTATCTTGCATATAGGTATTTTAGTTTAATGAACTATGAAATGAGAACAAATTATAAATCTGATTAAGTCTTCAAAAAAAAAAAAAAAAAGCTATTTCACAGAATATTTTTTTTTAGGCATGGACCTAATAAGGCTTGTCTTCCGGTAGTACTCTGCCTGTGTCATTTGGATCTTACCTAATCATCTGTTGGACTTTTCTGTTGCAGTAGCAAGATCAGAAACCTGGCATAAAGAGATTGTTTTTATTTCCTTTGCTCAGATTGCAAGTGCTATAAGTTTATTTCCTAACTATCTCCAAATTGTCAGCTCTATCACCAACCCAATTTGAAAATCATGATATGAGAAATGAAAAGACAAACAAATGAAAAGACAAACAATACCAGGCACAAATTTCTCCAAAACAAACTTTAGTTCACTTAGCATGACTCAACCTTCCCTGATAGAAAGTTTAGTGACTCTTTCACAGGAGAATCAGAAAATTCTCAGAATGTACGTTTATACCACCTCCTGTAATGTAGGAATTTTTTTCCTTATACAACTTGTCCTTTTTGTCACTGACAACTTCTAACCCATGATTAAATATGCCTGTTTATTGACTCAGCCAGAAAGAAATCCATGGGCCTGCTACATAAGTGACCTTTTACAGCTGTGCTGATGCCTTTGTCGTCTGACTTCAAGTCTAAAACACAAGAGATGTGTACTGGAATTTCTCTTGTGCTTATTATTACTACTATTATATCATTTATAATTATAAAGTCTATGAGGATTTTGAATGGAAAAAGATTCTAAATCACAGAAGACTGAAGAGTTATATGAAATTTTGTAAACTACTTTTAATTTTTTATGGAAAAGACCACAAGCTACTTATAAGGCTATTTTATCTATTCCAAATCTTCAGTGATTCCATTAAGTTTTCAGACAGGTGAAGCTGGTTTCTCTTTTATATGTTAAAAATCCACAAAATTCCAGGCATTATTGAAACATTAGTTCTTACAATTTTAAAATTGCATTTTTGAGAGCTGACCCTGAACTTGTGCGGGATCTGCTGCTCTAGCTGGATCCCTACAAATCTATGGTGCCTGATCTGAGAATCCTCGAGGAGCTGGCTGATATCATCAGAAAGCCTGTCTCAAGGATTTTTAAGAGTTTCTCAATTTTCAAGAACAGTAAAGAAGGAGGACTGACACTTTCCATATGAGAGAGGTGCTGTCGCTCGTACTGAGCCCAGAACTGGACACAGCACTCCAGGTGAGGCTCGCCAGGGCTGAGTAGAGGGGCAGGATCCCCTCCCTCCACCTGCTGCCAACGCTCCTCCTAATGCAGCTCAGGATCCCATTGGCCTTCTTGGCCACAAGGACACACTGCTGGCTCAGGGACAGGTTGTTGTTCACCAGCAACCCCAGCTCTTTCTCCACAGAGCTGCTTCCCAGCAGCTCAGCCCTCAGTCTGTGCTGGTCCATGGGGTTATTCCTGCCCAGGTGCAGGAGCCTGCACTTGCTGCTGTTGATTTCAGACAGTTCTTCTCTGCCCATCTCTCCAGCCTGCTGAGGTCCTTCTGCAGGGCTGCACAGCCCTCTGAGGTATTGGCCACTCCTCCCAGCTTTGTGTCCCCAGTGAACTTGCTGAGCAGGCATCTGCCCTTCACCTAAGAAATCAATTAATAAGTTAAATAATACTGGGCCCAGTATTGAACCTTGGGAGACACCACCCATGACAAGCCTCTAACTAGACCCTGTGCCACTAATCACAACCCTCTGAGCTCTGTCATTCAGCCAGTTCTCAAAACACATCCCTGCCCACTTGTCCAGCCCACAGCTCCCAAATTTGCCTTTGAGGATATCACAGGAGAGTGTCAAAAGAGTTGCTGAAGTCCAGGTAGACAAAAATCCACTGCTATCATCTATCCAGTTGTTCCATTGTAGGAGTCAATCAGGTTGGTTAAACACAACAACTAAATCTCCAGGAAAAAAGTCAAACATCTAGGCAAATTTAGGATGTATTAGGAGAGACACTTTCAAGGGAATGTATTAATTTTTTTTTCCACACAGCCTGGATTACATATCCAAAACGAAAAAATGTGTACAGCTCTGCTCTCCCTATGTTTGTGGAAACTTAGGTAACTGTAACAAAATTACACAGTTTATTAAATCTAGATAAACAGAAGTAGAGAAGATGGACAGTTCTTTTCTTGAAACACAGCCAGAATAAGCATCTATGAGGAGGAAAGAGACATACAACATGTAGAATAAAGCATGAATTTAGACCAGAATTTAAAAAGTTTCTCACTCTCAAAAAAGTGAGTTTCTGAAACAACCAATGAGAACATAAGTGGAATAAATATGGTGCAGTTGCTTTTACTGCAGCTACATAGATTTGCTGAGCTTTTAAACTTTGTATTTGTGTAACACAAATAGAAAGTAAGGAAAAGGTTAAAAAATTAAAATTTACAGGAATGTGCCTCAGAATTTTTTTAAACAAGCATGCTTTATTTCTTTGGAATGACGAGTAACATGGAAAAACTCTATGTAAATATGCTGAGTTAAACACTAAGCAAGTAGCTGTTCCTTCACTGGAAACCTGAAAAATGGCAAAATTAACATAAATATTACCTGCAGGAAAAATGTATTAATGTAGATTTACACAGCACCCTTCATTGCAAAGGATCTTTAAAATCTCTTTAGACCTTACCAAATTAATAGCCTGTGTGAAAACCTAACTATTCAAACTGAACTACACTCAAGAAAGGTTCTCATGAAAGTCCTGGTTTCTGTACCCGTGAAGATAAAAACTACTCTGAGTGTGTGCAGTCTATAAACTTTTTTGTTTTATTCTTTATTAGACTTGCTATAATCCTGCAACCCCCTTTTTCTAAGATGGAATATGAAGATTTAATCAAAAGAGGTAAGATGATGTTGTGCCATTATTTTAGACCATATAGTTGTCTATTTTCCCCATTAATTCCTGATTAATTCCTTATAAAGTCTGACACTTTTTTGCTTTTTTGTCAGCAGCTGAATGTGAGCAGAGGTTATCTCTGACTGTGCAGTTAAAGTTTTGAATGTTGCTGCACAAACTTGCAGACTTACAGTTTTCATGGTAATTTTACTTCTTCCCTTTCCTTTTCACTCCTTGTTTGTAAATGATACTAAATCAATTCTTGTTTGTCTTGGTATTCAGTTACGCCACAAAAACTGGAAGGATTCTAGCATGGACCAAGGTTCCCCATCTATCTATAATATTCAATACAAAACTTCTTAATCTCTCAGATTTCCAGTGAGTTCTAAATTCTGATTCATATCTAACTCCTAGGCATTTGAGGCTTTTAAGGAAAACTTTAAAAAATAGCAGCTTGTTTGTGACTCACAATGAAATATGATATGTGCTATTTACTTATTTATTTAGCCATGGGTTTACCTGTGCTGCAGCAGTCCCTGGGAACACTGGTCAATAGCTAGTCAGTGTAGGGGAGTAGAAAACAAGGGCCCAAATGCCTCTGAAGTCAAGGGGTAGGAAAAGAGAGACTGTTAAAGAGAGAACTACTGGAGAGCTGAAGGGGATCCATCAGCCAGTATCAGTACAATGGCTGTTGGCACAAAGTACCAGTACCTAAACAAGCAAGATGTGATCCATGGCAAAGGAAATGAGTGCAGAAGCACTCCTAGGCCAAACAAAGTAGCTGCAAATTAGGAAAGGTGGTAAGACAGTACAGAAATGAGAACAGGAATGGTAAACAAACAAGGCAGGATGTGAAAGGAAAAGTGTGAAGTCAAGTAATGTGAGAAGAAGGTAATAAAAAAGGGGTCTGGAAATGGGATCTGAATGTTTGCATCTGGGAGAAGACAGCATGATTAAGATAAAAAGCAAAGAAACAATCAAGCTTAAATTTTACAAAATCTAGGGAGACAAGGAGGAGAGAATGACGAAGAAAAACAAATGGGATCAGTATGGGGAAGGAAGAGAGAGGGAGTCTTTAAAAGACTGTCCAAGTATCAACTGTCAGACGGGTCAAAGAAATAGGAGCACAACATGAAAGTCTTAAAAAACTGGGCAGCACAATGAAGGTGCTCCTGTGCAGACCTGCTAGGAAGCTGTTTTTTCAAGCATAATTTTCCTGTCCATGACTGAATCATATTTTTCCAAGTTGAAGAGAAAAAAAAACCTGAAATGTTTTCTTGAGACTCTAACTGATGACAACATATTTACTGAACTTCTCACAAAAATCATCACATAAATATTTGATTGTGATTTCAGCAAGTTTATTTCCAGGAGTTTGATTTATAGATAAAATTTCATGTACTGAGACTCCAAGCAAAACAACAAAACTGAGATTATATGAGAGGCAGAGTTATTAGGTTTTGTTGTAACACATTATTTACAGCTACTATTTTTTTATTTTTAGGATATAAGTCACAGAAACTAAATAAAGCTGCAGAAGATCCTTCCAGATTTCATGATTTGAATTTCAGTATTGACTTCTGCTCCCCTGTTAAATTCTTTGCTGTAGTTTTTAGACATAAAGTCCTGCAAAGCAATGCAAAATTTGAGTACTGATGAATTTATACATTTAAAGTAATGTAAGACTATTCAGGACAACATAAATTCAGAGTACCAGTTATAATCTGATTTATGTGATTGCATAATGCTGAGACTTTGTTTATAGCTGTGAAGTAAATTCCTGACTTATAAATGAGAACTGAATCAATTGAAACATTTCTAACTTTTTCCACAGTCATATTTTTAGAAAATGAACTGTTGGCCATAACGAGGAATGCAAGGAAATGAACAGGTTCCATCTTCCATCACTACAGAGCTGAGCTGTCTGCTTGACAGCTGAGCTCAGATTTTACTTGTCACTGAACTTGATGAAAATAAGTGGAAAAAATACTAACTCTTTTGCTTTCTACATCTTTTGGATCACAATCTCATTCCTTTAAGGTAGTGTTACTGAAACATTTTGAATCACAAGCCTGTAATATGTGTCTTTGTTACTTGTTACTTGTTAGAAATGAGTTCTAATTCTAGTAGCAGCTGAAAGAAGTATAATTTCAGGACTGTGAACTGGTGCATCTGAGATTATAAACTGGCACTATACATGTTCTCTCTAGTGCATGAAATCCAGTGAAAGTTTTCTCTGGCTAAGGCCATAGTATCCAACATGTCAGGACCTCATCCAGGCTTTGCTCTCACTGCATTTTGCACATTCTTTTTGTGAGTTGCCACAGAGCATGTATGAGGGCCCTATTCTTTTTTAAGGACTGAAAAAACCTTTCAAACACTGCTAGTAGGCTATGTTTTCCTACTTCTTCAAGTCATCTAATTCTAATATAAAGAAAATTTGTTACTTGTAGGAAATAAAGGGTGATGATATGTAAGTTTTGCAGCTCTACCATATAGGAAGCAGTTAGTTAATAGGAGGGATGAGAAGTTTTTACTCTATTGCTTGATGAAAAACAAAGGCAAGGGAAGTCCTTGTCCAGACACCAGACTGAACAATATTTGGGAAGCAAGCTCTACATAAAGTAAATTGAATATACTAATGTACAAGCTTGGTAAAGGAATCCTAACTGTGTATATAAAATATTTCCTTGATGAATAGTCAGCAGCTCTGGTTTCTGTTTAAATTCCTCCATCCACAGTCATGCATCTAGGAAATCAGACTGGAAAAGATTCATTTCTGGCATTACCAGGTTTACTGGAACAAACAGAAACACATTTACTGTGAAGAAACTTTTTCTGAAAGAGGCACTGATGTTATCATGTCAGAATAGGGCAGATTGTTAGTCTGTGTTAGTCTTCACCTTCCAGAGAAAGGGTGGCTGAAAAGGTCAGGATGCACTGAAGAAGCATGATGTTTTCTTTTTCCAGAACATACCACCTGCTTAACATGAAAAATTACACCAAGCTTGAATGTCAGACATGCAAGTGGCAATGCTTGATCATTTAGGCGCAAATGTCTGATATATGTGGCCTGGAAATATCCATAAGAGCTGTTCCTGTCTTGAATGAACCCAGAGGAACACTGCTCTCTACAGGGAAAATAAGGACATAGAATGGCCTTGACTGGTATAGCTACAGTATCCTGACATGTCTGTCTCATTTTGCCAACCTATTTTAAAGATAAACAACATGTCATTGAAGAAACTGCTTTTGTATTTAAGAGATTTTTTTTCTCCTTAAAAACCAAATAAAGAGGATGGAGTTTTAAATAAAAAATATCTAAATATATCCATTAATTGATAAACATGCTCACTTTGTTGCTTGCAAGACAATAGACAACTGCTCATTGAATAAATGCAAGGTAAAAGGAGGGTTTAATTAGGAATTGTTTTTGTGCGAAGCTGAGCGGTAGTGGAAAAAACCAAATTCTTTGAATACACAAAAAAAATTACTCATTGGCATCTAAAGAAGAAACAGTTTAGTTAGGTTATTGAAGACATTGTTAAATGCCACAGTTTATTATAAAACATGAAAGAAAACAAGCTTCCACAAACCACAGTAAAAGCGAGATAATAATATCTTACATTACAAAATTTTGGAAGAGTTCAGTTTCTGCTTCTTGGGAGTATTTCCTTCTCCATCTTTTCTTGGGAGTATTTCCTTCTCCATCTTTAAACTTCCATTAGGACAAAGTTACTGCAAAAACAAGTTAGATAAACAGCATTAAAACAGTACATAATTCCCTGACAAAACATAGGAGAAGAGGCAAGCTTGGAAGGAAATAACACCCCACCTCAGTGTAACCTGCAGCCACTAAAATAAAAGATGTTTTTGCTGTGCATACTTTCTCATAATTAAAATAATTCAGATTAAGACAGACTAAACTAAAAGCCTTGAACTTCTTGGATTTTCAAATTTGGGAAGCATTGTTTCTTACCTAAGGTGAACAAAGAAGTACAGAACCTACATCCTCCTGGAAGTTACGCTAAGGCACATGGAAAATAAGGAGCTGATTGGTGACAGCCAAAATGGCTTCACTAAGAAAAAAGCTGGCCTGACAAATTTAGTGGCTTTTTACAGGTGCGACAGTGTTGGTGGATATGGAAGGTAATTGATTTCATCTGCTTGGACTTGTTCAAAGCATTAAGCATTTTAAACTGCCCCACATGACATCCTTGTCTCCAAACTGGAGAGATATTCCTTTGATCATGGACCAATCAGTGGATAAAAAATCTGGATGATCGCACTCAGAGTTGTGGTCAGTGGCTTTAAACCCAAATGGAGACCAGTGAGGAGTGGATGTTCATGAGGGTCGGTACTGGGACTGGTGCTGTTTAACATCTTTGTTGGTGACATGGACAGTGGGACTGAGAGCAGCCTCAGCAAGTTTGCTTGTGACACTGAGCTGTGTGGTGCAGTTGACACACTGGAGGGAAGGGATGCCATCAAAAAGGATCTTGACAGGCTGAACAGGTGGGTCTATGTAAACCTCATGAAGTTCAACAAGGCCAAGTGCATCCTGCACATGGGTCAGGGCAATCCCAAACATGTTGGGTGGAGAATGGATTAAAAGCAGCCCTGAGGAGAAGGACTTGGGGGCATTGAGTGACAAGAAGCTCAGAATTATCTGGCTCATTTGCAGCTCAAAGAGCCAACCACATTCTGGGCTGCACGAAGAGAAATGCTGCCAGCAGGTCGAGGAAGATAGTTCCCCATTCAGCTGCTCTCATGAGATGTAGTGTGCTCCACTCTGGGGCTTTCAACATAAGGACAACACGGATTTGCTGGAGCATGTCCAGAGAAGGGTCATGAAGATGAAAAGTACTGAAACACCTCTGAAAACAGGCTGAGAGAGTTGGGTTCATCCAGAAGAGACGGGGATATCTTATCGCTGTCTTCTAGTACCTGAAAAATTATAGAAGAAATCTGGAATGGGACTCTTTACATTAGCACATACACATAGGTAATGGTTTTAAACTGAAGGAGGGTGGTTTTAGATTGGATACTAGACAAAAATTTCTTATTGTAAGGGTGGTGAGACAAGCACAGGTTACCCAGAGACACTGTGGATACCTCACCTCTGGAAGTGTTCGAGGTCAGGTTGGACAAGGCTTTGAACAGCATGGTCTAGTGGAAGGGGGCTGGGAACTAGATGACCTTTAAGGTCCCTTCAGACCCAAATGTTTCTCTTAGTATATGTGTTTCAGTATGAACCAAATCTTAGTAAGAAATGGGGCCAGCAGCTCTTTGAAATCTACACAAAATAGAGGAGCAAATTTTTCAAATTTTTATGGTCCTTATTTCCATATCATTGTTATCCTCCATTGAGTAATGCCATGGAGGTTATATAAATGTCTCTTTAATATTGAAACCAGATGTATGTATATAGATTTTTTATTAGATGCTGGCTACCCTATATTTACGGCAAGATTGCTTACATGTCCAAGAAAAAAAGGACAAATGTATGAAAAAATAAAGACAAAAGTTTCTTGGGTTACCTTTATCCTTGCAATCCTATTCATTTTAGCTTTTGAGCAAGTAGAAGCAAAAAGTTTGACTAACCTTCAACTCTGGTCAACTGTTAATTTCTGGAGTACATCTCATATAAGAGCAGACATTTTATAGCTTTTTATTATCTTCTTGTAGTTTTGTGCCCAGTGACCAGTTAAAAGCAATAGCCATTTTACTGATCTGTGTTCCAGACATTTTTGTTTTTGTCTTTTATGACATGAAGAGAAGCATCCAAATCTATAAAAGGCCTATAACAAACTATTATTCCATTTCTCCCATTAATAGTGTATCACAAAATTCCAGAACAATGAAAAAGTTTATTATCTTTCCTCAAATCAGAATAGATTATTTTAGTTCTCTCAACTGGAGAATGAATAGAAGTATCTCAGAAGCTTTCAGCTTCTATACTGTAGAACGGACAGCTATTTTAATGCATGTTCTGTTGAACAAGTCAAAACATACTTCATCTGGTACACAGGGATGCTGGTGTTATGGGGTTTGCCTGATGTTTTCTTTTTTAATAAACAGTAAGATCTTCTATTTTTTTTTTACTGTTGGCTTGGATACTACTCCTGGGAACAAGCTAAATTTTTGGAGTTATTTTTACCTATTTACTATACTGTAGATCAGAAGCAACATGACAGCAGTAGCAAATTCTCAGTTGTTTTATTCCTCATTAATATTTTAACACTTCAGTAGTGTTTTTGTGTTCTCTTGATTGGCTGACTATGGGAAAATAATTTAATCTTTAATACTCTCAACAGAACTGGTCTGACTTGTAGGTGCCCTTTAAATTTAAAGATGCCCTACTGAAGCTGCCAAAAGCTACTGTATGATGGGCCTGCTCTGAGTACAGTGGGCTAGATGAATTCCAGACATCCTTTCCAGACTGTATAGTTCAGTGTTTCTATGTTCATCTTACAGTAAAATGCATGAGTACTTATGGTGTGTGTACTCCTATGTTTAAGAAACCCTTTGGAATTACTTTCAAACCTAGAACCATTTCCAGTGATTGTTCCCGTAATGCCACTTGTTTGCTGTCTCAATTACATTAATATGAAACAATCTTGCTCTCACAAGAAGATGCAAAATGAAGCAGCACTTCTCATGCTGATTTCACTTTATTCAAAAAAAATAATGTCTGATGAGGCCTTTGAAATTTATCAAGAGATAACAGAGATAGTGATGACACAATTTATTATTCAGTTACTTTGGTTTCCTGCACAGTTAAGACGCTCCATTAGAGTTACCATGCAGTTTCTGCAAAACAGCATGTGGTATTTTATCTTTTCAAATCATTACCTTGCATTCTTTTCTCCAGCTCTAAAAGTGGAGACTATGAAAAGAAAATTAATGAGAAGTGTTTAATCAGGATTTGTACGGTTATTTGGTAAAAGGTGATGGCAGAGGCTGCACTCCAAAGATATATATCAGTCTTTTTAATTACATGCTAGTGATAATATTTCTGTGAGTTTCTAAATCAGAAAATTAAAAACACGTGAGATTATTCTGCTATAAAGGAGTGTGTGTTAACTCTTCACCAATCTATTAAGAAATTATAAAATACATGAATATCTACCAATGAAAAGAGATCCAGCAGAGATGATCTAACCTGGCTTCTATTCTTATAATTAAGTAAATAAAAAAAAGATCAGCTCCCTAATGCCTCCTTTTGGTCTGTCAGTCTAAACAGAATTTAAAAATAAAGGAGTATTTGATTACTTCAGTTGTCTGGTGAGTGAAACTTAGGCCATTTGTGACCTACTGTCCTATTTTCCTAGAGGAAGCCCAGTGTAATTAGAAATTGTGTGTAAAAATCCAGCCTGGTGAAGATGAGTGTGAAATACATGCTGTCATCCCAGGGGTAAGAATAATTTTCCTCAATATATGGACCAAGCTGAAATTGGAAATGTAATCTCTACAGTCAATACATACACATGCATGTGTTTATGTATATTGTATTTTAATACAATGCTGCTGACCAGAAGCCAAATAGATTCTTCTCGTTTGTGTTTGGACACATAGACACCCTTTGTCTAATGTGGAAAATGTCTGGCTTCCAGTCAAATTATGAGGAACTGACAGCATACCAGACCAGGTAAAATAAAGCTAATATCTACTTATCTGAACATTCATTGAAGTTTTAACTCTAGGTCAGATATTGGGTCGTAGTTTGTATAAGCAGACAATAGTTTCTGTGGCAAAATAAAAGCATCTAAAATGTCATATATCTCCTTTCAGCTATATGCTATACACAGAAAAGCAAAACCCACATGTATACAGATACAAACACACATCTATGTATAAACATAGGAAATAAACATATGTAAAGGTGTATAGGATTTCCACGAGTACATCTGTACTGCCAGTTTCTTCCCCAGGTAATACCTTTTCTTTAGGATTTGAAGAAAACTGCTATCCCAATTAAACCATTACTGCTCAACCATAACAAGATTTGCTATGCTTGAGCTTTCACTAGGAAATGTGGGCTCTTTATTGTGTTTGGGGTTTTGTTGTTGTTGTTGTTGTTGGGGTTTTTTGGGTTTCCTGGTTTTTGTGTGTGTGACTCAAAAGCAATGGAAGAAACACCTGAACTTGACACAAACTTAGAAATTGCAGAGTAAAGAAACAAAACCATCCCACTCTTCAACAGGCAGCAGTGGTGGGAACCCACTTCAGCAGGTATGGCTCTGCCCTGCTATCCTATGCATAAATACCAGTTGTCAAATTCATAATCAAAGATGCATTCATGCAGAGATGATGATGGAATACTATGTTTTTTATGGAGAATCTTGTCTTTTCAGGCTTAGGAATCTACTTACTAGACAACAAAAACCATGAAGACTGAATACAAATCTCCCATCATGGTAAGAAACAATATGCTAGAAATCCATGCCCCATGAGATGAGAAAGGAGCAATGTGTATGTGCCTCACTAACCACTGCCTTTGAATATGGTCTTAATTCATAAAATGTCTCTGTGGATCATACCATTGCTGAAAAGGACAGAAAAACTTGGTTTTGCCAAGTTCTCTCTGTGTCCCAGGCTGTGCACCAGCTGCTGCAGATGCTTGAACTTGTAAAGTTCGAATCTTCAAATATTCAAAGAATTTTGTAGATTATTTAGGTTTACACACATAATTAACACATTGAAGTTAACACACTAGTGCCTATCACTGCTTATCATTCTGATCTGCAATTCCACCTAGATAACTCTAAGAAGAAATTGTGACTATTGCTAGATGCAAATATATCAAAATTATTTCAGCAATACGTATCAGCTATAGTGGGGTCAAATGACAACACTAGTTAATATGCAAAAAGCAAACAGAAATAGATGTGCAAAAGCTAAATTCTTATTTAGAGGATTTAATATAATTGAAACAAATCATCATCTAGCCATGTAACTAAGAAGCCCGTCTCTGTTTTGAAGAGACCCAGATTGCTTTGTTAAAGAAACTTATGCAATTGCTGACGTGTGACTTTAGCCAATATCTTCCTGCTGAATAAATGCTGAGGGCATTCCTGACATTCCTCAAGGGAGGTTCCTGGCCAGCTTTGGCAGCTGTGACCATCCCAGTTCTGTACTGAGTGCAGAGCTGCACCCACACAGAAGCCGGCTCATGTCAGCACACGCCGGAATTTCCAGACATATATGGACAACACTCATGTGAACAGGGTGTTCCTCGCCCCCACGCACAAACCAGAACTGGAACCCACAGAGGTCTCATGTCATAGATTCCCAATGAGGCAATCCCATGAATTCAGTGCTTTAATTTGGTACCTACATCACCAAGGCAGGGTAGATGCCTTTTTCCTTTGTTTTTATGTTTGGTTTGTTTAGTTTGGTCTTTTTTTTATTATTAAATAGAATGGAATTCCTTTGAATAAGATGGAACTTATTCCAAAATTTTGAGCATTTTACTATTTTTGCTAAGCTTTTGACAGAAATATTCTGGATCTACGTAAAGTTTATTTTTTCTCAGCAAACTGTCCAAAATTATCACTTGTGTTATTTATCAGCTTATAACTTCTTCAAAATGCTTTACCTTTACAAGTCTAATTTAAATGAAATCAGAAAAATAAAATAAGCGTTGATTTTACACCTTCATCTCACATGTCTGTGAAATTCTACAGTTTTCACTAAATTCCTGAATAGTCATAAAGGTATACTTCTTTCAGCTTAGGAAAGTGAACATTCCCATTCAGAGTCACTGGTAAATTTTCTTTGGAGGGCAAAAGTATCAAATGTGCATGAAAAGCTCTTTATCAACAGACCATTTTTGGCAGCCAGTTATAAATATCTTGACACCCTTTTATTCAACTAGTACTGACTACCCATTTCTTTCATTCCTTCCCAAAAGTTCTGCCTTCACTGAAAGTGCATTCATGTTACTTTGAAAAAGGAGAGACTCAAATAATAAAATGTCCCTCCTGTCCCTCTTTCACCCTTTGCTATCTCAGACCCAGTGTTATTTCCAGTGATGTTTTGTTTGTGTATAAGACCTACCTTGTTATTTATGCTTTCCCTACTTTGCACTGACAGTATTTGTGCTGAAGGTCGCTACCATTTCCTTGGTCTTCTTCCAGAGATTTAACTGTTTCTTAGTTTTTTACAATAACAACTAGTATTTACATTCAAGTAAGTATATATTTATCAAGAGTATATATTTAAATTGCCAGTCCTCTTTCACATTGCCACGAGGTCCCTGGGACCTCTTGAATTATATTGCATATGTGGAATAGGCAGGACCAACAGTGTGGACTCTAAGTACGGAATAATACTGAATGTTACTAGATGGTTTGCTGCTGTAGGTGATTCCAGTCAAAATGTCAAGTAAAGAAAATCAGGTATTCCATCATGGACCAAGCCTTGTCAAATCAGGAGACATGCTATAAATACTATTTTTTCTCAAAAGTATGTCCTGGCACAATTTGCCTCAAACCATTGTTTATATGCAGAAGCATCCAGCTGCATTTACATGTTAGCTAAAGGAGAATCAAGGGGTTTACAAAGCATACAGAAATTTGTAAATTACCCATAAAAGTGTATCATTAACATGACCTATTTCTTTCTCTGTGTTCCTTACGAATGGGTCATAAAGAGTCTATTAGTTTTGATGAGAAGTAAAAACAGAAACATAACAATAAGGTATATATGAAAGACGCTATGAGAAATAGATGCAAGTTTCACAGTTAAAATACCCAGAAATAATCCAAATGTCTTTGATAAAATATGGCTTTAAAATATTGAGCTTTTTGCTCCATCATAAAATACTTAAGAACAGTAATTTAAATTAAAAATCTAAAAAATCTACATACACAAGGTGTAACAATAGATTGTCTATTTAGTTTTACACAATAAATCCCATTTTTTGTCTTTTTCTGAACTTGTCCCAGCAAATTCTGAGGCAGAGATTTTCTTTTTGCTATATGTTTATTAGTACTTAGCATAGTAGGCCAGTGGGCCAGTAGGCCAGATCAGGAGCCCCCAGGAAGACCAGCAGTACAATTAGTATTTTAAATAGGCAGAGGCTAATGAAGTAATGTTTTCTGTTGTTATATTTTATTTTCTTTTATCTAGGTATACCTATGCATGAATCTCTATAATGTCCAGCACAAACATGTATAACAAATCATATACCACACTATTGAAAAGAGAAAAGCCTTTTCACTGAAATGCTCGCTTGTCTAAGGTAGAATAATGTGGGTATCGAAGAAAGAGAGTGAAAACAGGATTAAACTAATACCCTTGGATTAACATGGTAATTATAGGACATCCTTTGCTTTTTTTTTTGTCTCTATGTACTTCTACTAAACGGAGGTGAACAAGTCCAACCAGGGATTAAGTGATACCCAGCAGAACATTCAACAACTGCTTTTGAACTACATACTGTTCTAAAAACTTGAAGCTTCCTTATTGGAAAATGTTAGGAATTACTCCAAACCAGCTAATGTCCTGGTAATTGTATTATTTATTATTATATCTCAGGTGACATTAAAACCAAAAATGTTCTCTGAAGCCAGAAACTAGAACTTGTTATTTAAGCATTTTGAAGTACTCTTAATTAAATAAAATTTCATCAAAATGTCCTTTTTCATCAGATCCAACTTTCAACACCAATCATTTTTTGTGACAAATTTGGCCTGAGGAAAAATGCCATCAGTGCTGTCTCTCATTGCATTATCCAGTATAACTGCTCTGCTGTTTGTAATCTGTTACTATGTCATGGATTTTTTTAAACTGCTGTTTAGCTAACACATATATTTTCTGTGTATATTTTCTGGTACAGCCAGAAAACTTTCCTTGAATCTTTAACACATTTTGATTTCTATACAGTCCTGGCACATTTGCTTGATGGGTATTCCTGTGAATATTCCACATAATGTTTCAGAGAATTTCAGTGTCAGATAGAGGGCATATGTAGCAGTGAGAATTGGTGACCCTCGGGCAAGCAGCTAACACAATAAACATGGTAATACTTAATGTCTCTTTGTGAGCATTATCAATAAAGGATCAGTAAACTTGGCATGCAAAATTAGTTACTGTTCTTTTCCTATGTTTCTTCTGTAGCAACTCTATCAAAACATTAAGGAAGAAAAATCCATGATCTTACATGTATGTCCAGGGTCTCCAGCCATGTGAAAACCTAACACAGTTTTTAAAACAGTAAAACAAGAGGATGACAACAATGAGACTAAACAACTAAAAAACTGATGTGAAATATTTTGCCACCATATCAATCTGATTTAGTTCTGTTATCCTATATCCTCCATAAAAGCAATTTGCCCACAGTTCAGTAGGGTGTTACTGGTGCAAAACTAGGGCAGATTACCTTTGGCAGCAAATGGCCTTCTCCCCAGCCCCCATCGTATTCTATGGGAAAGCTGACAATAGGTAACATGCCAATGGGAAGGTCTTGCAGGGGGTACCAAGGGGTGAGCAATGAAAAGTTCCTGCAGGAGGTACCTTTCAATAATGAAATCCATAGAGCGGAAATCCTCTTGCGTGATGAGAAGAAACTTCAAAGTTTTTGAAATAGTGGGAATGGTTTCACAGAATGTGATTCATGGATGCACATAAGACTTGCTATCAATGACCAAAAAGACTTCATACACACCTGAGAGTGTCTGTTCTTCTTAAGATACTGTTTTTAATTTTTACCTCTATCCATCTGCAGGAATTTATTCCTACACTTTTCTTTTGGATTCTTTTGTGGCTGTGTACAAATTTGTCAGGAAACGTGGCTGCATGTCATTAGGCATATTTCCAGGCTGCAGTGTCTGCAGTGCCTGAGGCAGGCACACTAATAAGCTCATGATATATTATTTCATGCTAATACCAGACATTTTTACAGAGCTAGATGAAAATACTCCTGTTACATATGAGCTGTCTTTCTAATAGGATTTTTGAGAAAAGAAATAGGCACACTTCTTTTGCAAGAGTTGCAATACAGACAGGAGAACTATAGTGTTTATTGGAGGAAAAAACATGTAGTAGCAAAGCCTTGAGACATGTAGCCAAAACTAGAACTGTATTTTTAAAGTAGATTTATTCCCAAGATTGATGTGAATTTCATTTTTAAAAAGTCTTGGATCATATGAAATTATTTATTTTCAGCTTTGGAAAGCTAAAAAAAAGAAGCTTGTGCAAAAAAAAGAAAAATACAAATGGACCTGACTGCAATCTTAAATCAGTCTGTTTCCCAGTTTAGCAGATCACAGGGTAACTTAGGAATTGTGTAAAATAAATTTGACTCCAAATCCATGCAAAATGCAGGGCAGCCACTAAATTTTTAAACAAGTCTGAACACAAGTTGTTTAGACATTGACATATCTTTTCTTCTCTCACTGATCCTTGAAAGATGTTTTTTTTAGTTACTTGTATGTGGGTAGGTGTATAGTAAAGATTGTGAAAAAAATAAAAGCCCCTTATGGATTCTAAATAATTACAATTATTGATTCTAAATAAGCATGATCACCTACGTTTCATACAAAGTATATAGAAATTACTTTCTTGTTCCAGAAACATCTCTGATTATCATGAGGGTGACAAAAAAGTAGAGAAAATAACACCACAGATCCATTCCTAAAACCTTCATCTTCTGCAGATTTCTTTTTCTGTTGAGCCAGATATCAGAGTGCCAAACAGTGGACAACTGTGTGAAGAGGGGATGCTTCACCTGCCATAATCTATCTTCACTGGTATTTACATTCAATTAATGGAATACGGAGTACCAGTCATCCCTAATAACTAATTGAGACGTAAGAGCTCTTAAATTTAGTTTCCAAGGAATATAAAGGCCAACTGAAGCAAGGCTCAACTTGGAAACAGGACAGAAGTTCTTTACAGCAAACACACCTGGCCACAGTTCTAACCATCAGGTGGAGTCTTTTGTGTAAGAGGTCCTGCCCTTGCGAAAGACAGGTTCTGATCCAACTGCAGGTTTTGGGGCTTAATGCAGAAATGGCTGAGTGGAACTGAGCCCGAGTTATGTAGAAGGTCAGACATCCTGTCCAGAACAGACTCTTCTGAGAAGGAAATTTATAAGAATAGTAACAGAAATATGTACACCCAGTGAGTGTATCAAGCCTTTATTTAGGACTTGGGTTCAAAACTCTAATGTACTTTTCCCCCACAGATTCCTAAAGCCATTTATAACAGGCCAGCTTCTCATGACTACTTATATTTATAGTTTTTCTGCCTGGTTGTCACTGGTCACATTTTTAGGCTTTGCATTGCATTTTAAATAACCTGAGTCATTTCATGTTCATGTTTACCACTCTAGTCCTTATTTTATGAGGTTTTTCCATGAGTCTGAAATGAAAAATGTCCTTTCCTCCTCTCTGCTGAAAAGTCACAACCACAAGTCATCCATCACAGCTCAAATTTGTCCCTTAAAATTTTATCAGATTGCTCGCAGAAGAGATATTTCCAAGCTAGAAGTTAAAGCTCAATTTTTCTTTAGTTCTCAGAGGAGATGAAAAGAGCTCACCTTTCCTCCAAAAAAAATTATTTCCATTTATTTCTTCAAATTCTGCATAGAAAATTAACTAAAAGAAAAATCTTTTCATTCCTGGCACTGCAAGCACTTGCAGTTCCTTTTAGGGTTTTTTGTATGCTTTTTATTCTGGAAGGAAGAGAGTTGAGAGAGAAAAGGATATGTTGTGGTTGTGTCCACCATCTCTCTCCCTCATGCACAGTCCGCTACTTTCAAGCTTCAAAAAACAAATACTTCATGCACAGAGTGCAAGAAATGAATAACAAGCAGTGTGTCCAGAAACTTTCTTTAAAGAGGTCAGTACATTCATCTCTATGTTGTATATCACCCTTTATTTTACTCTGAATTACAAACAGTCTCAAATCTGACTGAGATGTATCATCTGCAGCATCACTCTTCCCGTGTGCAGTAAACCCTCTTCCTTCAGCTTTCTGCAGATAGGAATAACCTAGCAGTGCCAGGCTATTACATACATCTATGCTGCTGGGCCAGCAGTAGGGTTCAGTGCTGGGCACCTCAGTGAGGCATGTGTCTCTCCCTCCAGCTTTCTGGCACTTTGGCAGTGCTCCGGCACTCACTTCCAGCATGATGAATACAAAAGTAAGGTTTGCACTTCAATCTTTTGGTTTCTACATCTTCATATTTAGTTATTAGTTTTAAAGGCAACACACTACAGAGGGAAAATTAATGTGATGTGTGGAGCTGGCAGTAGAGATTTTTCCCAAATGTTTGCGAGGATCCCATTTCTCACAGATGTTACTGCCAAGAAAGAGCCTCTTTTTTTTTTTTTTTTAAGAAAATAAGGATTGTTAGCAATAATTTTCTGCCTAAAGTATTTCTCCATTCAAATGCTAACCCTACTGTAAAACAAGATTTATTCGAAAATACTTATTATTTCAAGTGGGAGAAGAAGGCTAAGAGGCCCAATATGTGGAATTGAAAAGAGTCATCCAACAGCTGCAGAAGTAACTACAAAACTGTCTTGCAAAAGACCTTGGAGAAGCAGAAGGAAGGAAGGAAACAGAGCAGAAACCTTTCCAAGGAAAGAGTCTATTGCCTTTCATCATCAGCTGCAACAGTGGGAAATTACAAAGCTGTGTGTCCAAGATCAAAGACTGAGCCTTTATTAATCAGGCAGTCTAATACTAACATACTTTCAGAGACCCATATATGGTTGTACCATGCCTACCCTGTTTTGTGTATTCTTTCATAATCTTTCTTTCTAATTGATAGGAAGAAAAAATGTTTCCTAAAGGAAAGATCAGGCAGGATGGTGAGTCATAGTTTTTTATTCCTCTGACTGCTATTTAGTGAATTAATAAACAAGAACTGTAAGTATCTATATACATCTGAGGAAGAAGTTCTCTGCTCTAAATACTGACAAGAGCTGCTGACAGTGAAACTGATGCAGGGCACTGTGCAGGCCCTGGCATTAGGAATAGGGGGGAAGCAATCAGCAGAGCCTGCTTCCAGTAGGTTGAAAGGATAAAATAGGTTTCCTCCTGACTGAACAACCGTCAGTGATCACACAAAGTGAAAGGAAGTCAGAAACCAGAGCAGCATGACCTGTTGGGATTAACTACAAAAGCTAATTTAGAAGCCCCTGCTGCTGCCAAAATTATGAGGACAAAGAATTTGGCTTAAAGACACTTTCTTTCTCTTCCTTTGTAACTGAATAACTCCAAGGTGATGTAGAATATAAATCTGCTAGAAAAATATGGAAGCCTGCAGTTTGTTTTTCATAAACAGATCTGATACAATTACTGGTAGCAGAGATGAAATTGAGCTAGAAGCTATGAATCCCTAGGCAAACCTCCTGAAAATTTAGCGTGTGTTTGGGAGTGAAGGTTTTGGTTGGACTTTCCCCTAACGGGCAGACAGAATGTGCTAAGTCTGAGTCCAATTCCATGTTTTTCTTTGTTTTCATTGTTATGATAGTCATGGCTACTGCTGCAAAATTAGGCCATTAAAAAAAAGGCAAGCAGCCCATGCCAAATGGTTCCCATTTGAGCTAAACTCCTTGGGCTCAGCAATAGACAGAAAGGTACCTATTTGGGACATGTGTTTTCTGCTTATTTCTGCCCTTGACTTGTTTTGGATGATACAGTGAGTTGACAGATGAAATTTCCTTCCTAGGGAAAAAGGCTGATATTTTCCAAACTATTTTCATCCCAAATTGGCATTTTCAGAGACCAATATGTTTAGGAAAAAAATCAGTTCAGAAATGTCAAAATATTTTTTTTTAGATCAAACCCAAATATTCAACGTTTCCCAAACTGTTTTAAGTTTTCTCACACATGAACTGGAGTCATGTTGCCTTCCTAGGGAGTGGCAAGGGCATTATATGTATATTTATACCTATATAGTAAATATCTCATCAGATTTTTTATTTTAAATATCTCATTTGAGTTAATGGAAAGCTGCTCAGAAACTGGAATTAGGATGGGAGACTTGCACCTATACTAAATATGCAAAGAATTGGCCAGGATCTATATCCTAGACCAGCACTGAGAGATCCTCACACTGTGAAGATCCCAAAGCAACCTACCTGTATCAGTAAATTCTTGACTCCTCTTCTCAACCAATCAGTGTAAAAATTCCCTGTGACTTTCATCTGTTGCTGCAAAGCATCTATGGCTTGCAAGGCGAAATCACAAAAAGTCAGCAGCTGGTCAACCTTACCACTGACCTACTATTGCACCAGCATTTGCAGAGCTAAAGAGTAGGAATTAAATGGTCTCTCAGGATCTGTGGAAGTGAGGGATGGTATTATTCAGAGGGGGGAAAAGCAGAAATATTCAGATCTTGTCTTCAGAAGAATTTATGGTATTTTCTACAGGCTTCACACTTGTCTTTTAATCTGAGCTATTCTTTTAGGAACATTAACTGTTATGTTTTGACTAAAACATGAAGAATGTTCCTTTTCCCACCTTTTAAAAGACATTGTGTAAGTGTAGTGTTCTCATAAGAGCATTTAAAGGGAAGAGAAGTATAACTATGTTGTCTTGTAGACTTCATTAAATTGTGCTTAGAACCCATTTACTTTGTTGACTCAAAAAATGGAATCAATTCTTGTTGTAGGGATTCTTTATATGTCCCAGAGCATTCATAGCTGACTGAATTCAGCCATCTACAAGTGTTTAATTACAGACTGTCTGTTTCATATAAAAAAAATGTTTGCCAGCAGTCTTTTGGCATAGTAAGGTATGGACTTTTTAGATCTGCTCATGAGCACCTGCAGAAATGGGGAAAATAACTTCCCCATGGTTACTTGAATATATAAGTTTCTGGATCTTGGCATGATTAGGTATTTAGTGCTAAATACTAAACTGTACTAAATTTTGCATTGAAATTTATTGTTTTCCCTACTTCTCCAGCCAGAAATATATGTACATTTACAAACATAATATGAAAATTAAACTCTCAAGACAGCATTGCCCAAAATGTGAGCTCAAATTTTGTCCAGAAAGAGATAGCATCTAGGCTTTGAAAATACAGATCATCAATATGCTACTATGTGAAGGTGCATCTCACAATTCATCGGTTAAAACCATAAAAATGTCCTGCATTATTTCATCCCTGAACTGACTATTTTGAATGTTTGAACTGACTTGAGGATGAAAATTACTTTGTGTCCACATTTCTAAACTGGGGGTTTTTTTGCATCATAGATTTCTGTGCAAAATCTTGTCTTGCAGTAAAATGCCAAATTTCTTCTATTAGCTTTTAAAGCTAAACCCGAAGATTTGGGTTGAAAAAGACAGATTTTTTCTTTTCTTTTTTTTTTTTTTTAACATTTGGAAATGCCATTACCTTGTGTCCTGGGGTTTTTTATATAATGCCTTATGTCCCCTCTCTCTGCCTTTGAGACTCATGGCTGCAGCTGCTGTGCAAAGCAAAGTTTCCTTTGAATGTCCATTGCTGAAGAAAAAATTCTGTTATTCTTAACTGCTGAAGTTTGAGTCCCTGTATCAAGCCAGCAACCTCATATTCCAACCTCAGCCTCCTCTACATGAGGCAACGCTGCCTCACCTCAGCAAAGGACCTTTGTTGGCACACATTAGACAGATCAAAATATGTGAGGACCTACTCTGGAAAGTGATGTTGTCTCAGCTCTGTCTGGAAGACAGAATACAAAATTGAATCAGGAAGGATTTAAAGAAAAAAGGCCAAGTTGTTTCAGTACCTGAGGACTAAGTGAGCAAGGTTTTTGTACTGCAAGTGGAAGCTCAATTGGAAAGGTGAGGAGAAGGGTTTTTCAAAGCTGCAAGGGCAAGCACAGTGAATCTGAGTGAGGCACCATCAAGAAGGTGTCATTTTCACCATCTCTCCATTTCAGCACATGTCAACATGGAACTTGTCAATGGGAACATTTGCATTTTGGATTCATATTCTATTCCTTGCTGACCACATGAGGGGGAGGGACAGCCATGGGTCTCCCTGCACTTGCCCTTCACTCTTCACTCTCTTCCAGCAGGTGGGTGCCCATGATGTGCTGAGCTGGACCAAAACCCTTGGGTCGCAGTGATCAGTCATGGGGCTGTGGGTGGCATGTGCTTGAGGGCACTGGGCTGAGGGAGCCAGTGTGCCCTCCATGGCCCCTGCCAGAAATGCAGGAAAGTTCTCATAGCAAGCAGGGAGTTATGCAGTTTCACACCTAAGCCCTAAGCCAAAAGGGTGGAAGTGGAATTTTCAGGTTCTCACCAGCCAACCAGCTGGAAGGCCAAGGGTCATTTGTGAAAGAGACTGAGGGTGAGATATTCCCCTCTGGCAGCTCCCATTGTGAGCTGGGTTTGCTCCTCTCTAGGCCCTGGCTGTCCTCCAAGGTACCTTGAGGTACACAAGCCCTTGAAGTGTGAGCTCATTTGTTGTCATTTCCACTTCTGGGAAAAAAAGGTCATAAGAAGAGATCATTAAATGTGCAGTATTCGTACAGCATTGCCTCTAACACAACAGGCGTGTTGCAGTGTTATCATACCCAGGAAAACAGCAGCAGGCTGCCTGGCTTCAAAATACCACCCAGAAGCTCTTGTTTGGAAAGGACAACTCATAGCAGCAAAGCCTAAATATATTTGCCAAACCATACTTTACCCTACTGCCAGGACACCGAATTTATCCCCTTAAACAACAATCCACTAAGCAACATGGTGACTGCTTCTGCAAACTGGCCATAGGTTTGCTTCATAGTGCTGTCTGGGTTTTTGCTGTTCTCCTCTGTCTCTTTAAGAAGTTTTTCTAAAGTTCTATTTTGGCCTTCTGTGTTTACCTTTTGCAATGGAGTCAGACACGATTTTACATAAACAACTTTCTTGTTATTGCAACTGTATAACCATGTTTACATTCCTCTCATAAGGGGGAGACTGTTGATGGACTGTTGGGTTGCCCAGTGTGGTTGACGAGGAAGATTTTCTTCCTCCAATCCATGGTCACTGCTGGAATTCTATAAATGTCGAAGTTTGTAAATAAACCTCATCTTTTCTGCCTTGGACATCTCAGTGTGTGGGTGTCATTTCTTTTTGTCGTGTGCAACATCATAGAGGTCAGGAATACAGAAAAAGCCCTGCACATATTAATGCTTGGTGAGAAAGGTGGGGGGTGTTCCATATGAAATCAATCTGGGTTAGTTAGTTAGTAAGCCTCAAAGGAAGAATACAACAAAATCAATAAAATGGATAGTTGTAAGGTCAAAGGAAATTAATGAATATTTAAAAGATTTAGATTAATACTTTCAGAACGAGACATAAATGTCTAATAAAGGTCTAACAGAAATGTCATCAAGGAAACAAATTACAGTGCAGAGTAAATACCCATACTTAAAAAAACCAAAGGGAATGCCCTGGTTTCTATCTTGCTTTTTCAGACTGTCCTCTTCTGCAGTCTTTTATATGGCAGTGTATGTTGAATAACTTCCTTCAGTATCTCCAGAGAGGGAAAGGGAGGGAGGAGCTCTTCCCTAACTGTTCCCCTGAGCCAGTCACAAAGCAAAGTCACCTCTTCACATCTGAAACCCGTGCAATAACACACTCTGCATACCAAAACATAGCTCTCCAAGCCACAGCCTGGCCCATCAAACTTCTGACACGGCATGCATCCAAGTCAGCTCTTGTCATAATTGTCATAATTGTCATAATTGTCATAACCACAGTATCTACTACACTCTGACTGTGTGCATGGATATCTGTATGCACAGGTTCGGATCTGAAGACTGTGATATGCCTGACATAGACCTGCAATGAACATGTGCATTGTGTTTGCCAGAACTCTTGGTGGGAGACAGAGGGACAAGTCATGGAAGCAGTTTGCTTTTGTAATGTTGTTTTTCTTTTCTTTCTTCCCAGAAATTAATTTTGTACGCTGCATGCATCTTTCAGTTCTTATCCTTGGACTCCTGAAAACAAAAATCTAGAATGTCAAAATTTGATAAGGGGTTTAAACAAACAAACAAACAAAAAAACCCCCAACCACAAACTGTATGCAAAATAGATACTTCAAATATATGTAGAAGATGCACATTTTATACACACACAGTACGTGTGACGCTGTTCTACACCTCAACAACACAGACTCCAACTTCAGAAGGCTGAAAATTATTCCTCTATTTTTGACATGTGTCTCCCTTCTTATACTATTCTACACAGACCAATTCAATTGGTGAGACAAAGACAAAACTCTTCAATCACGTTGGTCAGACCAGAGGGACATCAAGAAGAGGTCCCTCCTAGGGAAAAGAATGTAAACAAAGTTACAATTACAAAAACATGTCTCTTGTTTACAGAAAATTCCCTGGGAAAAGAATTTTAGAAAAGCAAAACATCTCAGGCATGAACGAGGGCTACAGTATGTGCATATATGTCCCATGTGAAATATAGGTGTACACATGAAGACACAGGCAAAAATCCTCCAAAAGCACACCAAAGTGATAGTCTTGGTCAGACAGCAAGTCTATTGGTTTTGCCTTTTAATATTTTACCATCGGAACTCAGGGGATAACAGTAAGCACGCGTAATTTTGGAGTTTAGTCATCTAAGACTTTCTTACAAGTACTTTGACTCTTGATATCTATTGGGGAGTGCTTGTCCTTGTAAACTTCTAAACATGTACGCAATTCATGTGAGCTTGCACATGGAATGATTCTCTTCTAGGTATAACTAAAAATGTTTTTACAGATCAGCAGGTCATAAAGCAGAACTAACTGGTTTTTTCCTTTGACTTCCTTTACTCTGATAGATCTCAACTATGTTTAGCATCTGATAACCTGAAAGGGGATTGCTTAGTATAAGGGTGAAATCATGTTATTTGTGCTTTGATGGCTATTACTGATTCTCGTATGGGAGCAAAACATTCTGTGTAGAGAGCTCATAAATTTATGTTCCTTTTATTTATAAACTTCACTTGCAGGACTTAGGATTCAGATTTATGAGGACCAGGAAAGAGAAGGTTGTAGTTGTTTACTTGTATTCCTAGCCAGAAATGAGGGTGCTTGCAGATTTAATGGTGCTAACCAACCAAATATTTTTTCCCTAATATTTCTATATCTGTGCTCAAAAAGATATAGCTACATTTTAAATAATTTTCAGCTCATAAGCACATAGACTTCAAGTAGACTTATCACACTACAGCTTTCTGAGTCTGGAAGGTCTTACAAATGCCTAATCACAGTTTTGCGTATTCAATAACACAGAAAAGTCCAAATTTAAGGTGTAGCAGTTGAAATGCTGCTATATACATACAAGGGGTTAAAACTGGCCTCAGCAATCATATGGCACAGAAATGATAAGGTGCTAAGCTGCTTGCGAGGGCAGCCGCAACCGGCACAGCATCAGCACTCTCGCCAACATTCTGCAACCACACCAGTAGGCTTGGTCTGGGAAGATCCACTCCCAGTAGGCTGGGAGTGGATAACCAGGTCAGCCGACCCAAACTGACCAAAGGGATATTCCATACTAGTCCATACTGACATCTGCTCAGATATAAAAGAAAGGAGGAAGCATGGACATGCATTATGTACAATACTTGTCTTCCATTGTAACCACTGCTTCCTGGGAAGTGACTGGATATTGTTTGCTGATGGAAAACAGACAATAAAATATTTTGGTTTTTATCATAGCTTGTGTATGGACAACTTTTGCTTTTGCTTTATTGAACTGCCCTTTGATAAGATGGAAAAAACCTCTTGATCCATGAGGTTTTTTCCATCTTATTTTCTCCCTCTCCCTGTCCTGTTGAGGAGGGGAGTGATAGACTGACTTGGTAGGCCAATCCACCACACATGAACATGGATAAGTTCCACCAGCATAGAATGATAGCCGTTCTTAGTGCTGTGTATAACATTACTTGTTAATATGTGCTGTAGTACTGACCTGGAAACCTTAGCAATGCAGAGGCTTGAAAGAAATGGAATGACCTGTAGTTCATAAACAACACAGGCTTGAATAAGCTGCTTCTAAAGGCATCAGAAACTTTTGCTCATAGATTTATCCTTCACTTCTAAAACTAACAGTGCTAAAAAGTGGCATGACTATAAAGGCAGTGCAGCAATAAAAATTCCAGTTTGACTCTAGGGATAGCTTCAGAGACATTGTGGTTAGAATTTTCTCCATTATTTGCAAGTTGCCAAAGAGGAATGTTCTTTATTCTGGATTGACTTTGGGAAACCTATTAAGATGTTTAATTGCATTCAAAAATATACTTCTGTTTTGAAACCTAGTCTGCAGGAAGTTTAAAATTCATTGAGGTCTCTGAGTGTGGCTGAGACTTATGTATTAGAAGGTGCTTAGCTTGTCTCTGCCCAGTAAAAGTACAAGGAATAATGCCAGTTTAGGGAATGAATAGAGCTGAAGGGAAGGGGGGGAACACAAGTTATGAGATGCTTTGGTCTTCATACTCAGGAAGTCCTAACCAACTTCCATTGCCTCATCTCATCTCTTCTATTAGAAGGCCTTTATAAATTACAGGAATAAGTCACCCATCACAAATAACTTCACAACGGAGAGCAACTAAATGGGACTGAAACAGGATAGGAAACTCCCTTCTCCTACTGCAGATAGCTCTGAACTTCTTGCATATTTTCCTCTTGGGTAAGGATGAAAGTCAAAAATCTCAATAATTTCCACAAACTGAAAATCCAAAAAATGTGTGAGCTGAGTGCAGATGGAGCATTTAATTTCAATAATTTTGTTACACTTATTATTACCATGCTGATCTTTGTTTATTAATTTTGTATCGAAATTTGCTAATATTTCAAATATTTTACTTTTGTAAGAAATTCTGTCTCAAAGGAAACAAAAGCTTCTTAATTCAAGAGGTTGAAACAGGCATATTTTTAATGTTTCCCATAAAAATTAATAATTAAAGAGCAAAGAAAAATGTAGGGATCGTTTTCTTAGCCATCAATCTGAGTCATAACTCAAGTCTATAACAAACTCTCTGTATTTTGGTGTGGTGACTCTTTGGTGACTAACTCTTTTTCCTACCTGGTTGACTGCAGCAGTATTTGGATCTGGCCTAGAAAGATGGCTCTTTTAATTAAGCCAACATCAGAAGAAGGCTTCACTCATGTACTGATAAGTCAATGGAACATCAAGGAGAAATATTCATTATTTTAGCCAAAAACAGTGGAGCTGATCACAAATAGAGTGTATTCTTTGGAAATAAAAATTTTCCTCTAGTCAATTCCATGATTAAGTCAAAGCCACTGCTTTGTTCCTCCACCTGTCTCAATGAGTCAGAAACGGTTTCCTCTTGTTTTCCCTCCAAATGGGATGCCAATGTGCTGCCTGGACTGCAGAGGCACAGGTGGTGTGCCCACATCTGTGAATTGCTTAGCCATTGCAATCTTGGCAGCCCTGCCTGAACTCTGGCAAGCCTTTTTACTGAATGAGATAGCAAATAGAGGGGAAAATCCACTTTTCTTGATGCTCATAATATTTTTTACTCTAAAAATCAGGACATTGAAAAATCCATCAGCATAATCTGTAATCTGTCTAGAACTGTGACGAACTGAAATTCAAAGTTTTGTTTGCTAACAGAAGTACTGAAATGTTTCAAAGTTTATTTCCACAGAATTCTAAAAGTTGCAGATGAGATATATATGTGTGAGCCAAATTTTCACATTCAACTTGTATTGTACTGCTACTACAATGACTTCACAAGCATAGGTAGCTTTGTACCTGTGAGTTATGTTGCTGTATTGGGGACTTCTTTCAATTACTGTATGCATTTTAGTTTATCTCATAACTGCATTCACACCAAATTTTCTATATTAAAGCACATAATTGATGGCTTTTGCCAAAAGTCCTTCCAAAGCCAATATGACTATGAACAACATGAAGAGATGTCACCTATTCAAATGTCATGTCAGCCCAGGCAGTGTGCTTCCCACCTAATCACAGTGGGAAAGAATCCGTATGACTCAGAAGAAGGAAAAGGAAAATAAACAGCAGACCTCCGGAGTGAGTAGTCAGCTTGCCAGGGAGGAGAGCTGTCAGAACTCTCCTCTGCCTTATTCGATGGATTGTGATTTCTGTCCCTATGGCATCCATCTCCTCCAGAGAAACAGAGTTCTGTACCTGGTTATCATTGTTTCAGTGACAGCAACAGATTCAGACACTTTGAGACATGGTGTTGCTAACACAGCCATAAGAACATCAGTAAACAAATCAACCCCCAAACCCAGAAGAATATGCATGTGCCCACTGTGTCAGACTGACTCGTCTCATGCCATACTGATGAGCAATATATTCCGGCTGTCCTTTTCCCATGCAGGCTTAGCATGGCTGATTTGTGTACTCAGCACTGAAACCTACACTTTTCCCAGGACCCATCAGGTCAGATTGCCCATAACCTATTGCTGCTTTGATGGCTCTCATCCTGCTTTCAATTGATGTGGCAGTGCGTGAATACATATGACCGAAAGCTTGATATAAAATTCATTTGTCTAAACACCACCTATTTATGTTTGATGGCCTGAACAATTATTAATCCTGATTGGAAATATAAGTCATTGTGTCTGCAGTATCCTGTCACAGCATCCCTGTTAGCTCCCCTGAGGCCAAATTCTCTGACAATGCACATAGTGTCCGGTTCTTTCTGCACACAGTATCGTGCCCTAGCTGAAATCCCAGGGAGGAAACCTCTTTTTCTGTATGCTCACTAGTGTGGATGATCCCCAGGAATTTTCCTGGTCTGCCAGTGTATATCCAATAAGACAGGAGACAGACCCTGCACCACCGTGTGCAATAATTTTCCACGCTCTCAAAAATGCTCAAAAATGCCTTGGCACATGCACACCTCATCTACGGTGGGCACAACCTGTATCCTTCCTGCTATAGCATGAGCTCCCACACTAGTCCTGCATCTGGGTAGACCCCTGAAGGAACTGGAGCTTCCTGTGACCCATAGAAGGAGTGGAAAACACCAGAGCAGGAGTAGGCCTGCTCTTTGTGTTAAAAAAGTGATACATTCCTCCTCACTTCCTGCTTTTTCACTGAATTCTCCCTTAGAGACGACTCTGCTCCACCACTGCCAATGAAATACCAAGTTCTAGGTTGTCAGATGACCTAATCTGCCTAGCAGTCACATACAAACCCAGAACAGCAGGCACCAACCACCATTGATGGCTGGCACCACACACCTTCACCCAATGCTGTTTTGTCAGTAGTTATTCTGTGCAGCCCAATGAGCCAGCCTGTGCACAGCACAGTGAAATACAGAGGTGGGCCTGGACCAGCTGCTACCAGTTACTGCTGTGGTAGAGCCAGTCCCTGCTAGGTTCCCAGTGCTCCACAGGCCCATGGCTTCTCTCTCTCTCTCCCTGTGCCACCCATACACAATACTGGGATATGGTAGGAGAGCCCCATTGCAAATAACTCCCCCTCTGCCTCCTGCCCCCCAAAACCTACAAAATATGTCTCTTGTCCAGGCTAGGAAATGGCTAACAAAACCAAAGGAAGCAGGTCAGACACACATAGCTCAGCTATAGTGGAAAAGCATGGTTTGGTTTCTGTTGACAAATATCCCAGGACTATTGAGCATTTCCTTCATATGAAGTGGTGGGAGGCTCCTAGGCAGCCATGGACCTCAAATGTTCGTCTGCAGGGATAGGCACTAAGAGTTTTGCTTTTTGCACACAAATGAGGAGACCAAAGCACTTACTTCACCTGTCACAGCATTTTTGGGTGATTTTTACAAGAAGTAGGTGTCTAGTTTTGACTTTTGTTTTGCCTTCCAGCACAGTGCACTGCAGAGGATCTCAGCTCTCCCATCCTCACAAGCATGCACATTACAGGGCTCTCTCCTCCCAGATTTCCAGCAGGCTGAACTGTGCCACACCACACCACATTGCTGATCTCCAGGATTTTGGGCCGAGTTCCTAGCAGCATCCAGGGCGAGAGCATGCTGAGTGACAAGGCATGAATGACACAGTCAAGTCAGGCAGGGCTGTTACTAGAAATCTCTTGCTGTGTGAACGGGAGGGGCAAGAACAGGAGAGAAGTGCAGAGTAGATACTGTCCAAAGGCACACCATGCAGAATGCAGCATAGACAACCCTGGATAACTTCAGAGATGGCTTATGGATCTGCAAGGTAAACTAAAACAGGGTGTTTCTCAATTCTCTATGGATCTTACTGGGATAATTATCGGAAACACTCCACTAGAAGATTGCAGTAATGCGTAGCAGAAATAGTGATCTTGATGTTCAATCTGGTAGAAGTGCATCATCTCAAGTACATCATCGTAACTTCATTCTGACTTCAGTGAAGTATTGCATTTTCCATCAGATGACAATTTTTCCCTACATATAGAAATACTGAGGCTAGGGGCAGGGAGTTGTTTTTATTTCTTTTTCTTTTTTATATTGTTTTGTTGTTTTGTGTTTTTGTTTTTTTTTTAATGCTGAATTAATTAGAAACCCACTGGAAGACTATAAATAACATTTTAGGTCTAGCAGTTAAAATTAATTTTAATCCAAAAGGGACTATAATAAACATTTGGCCAGACCTCCTGCCTGAAAATGGGCACAGACAGAATGAAGAAGCATTGTACCTCTGGGTGTATATTTCTGTATTTCCTCTAACAGTGACACAGAACTGAGAACATGGGAGGTTAGGTGCATGGCAAAAAAAGAAATGTGCCATCAGTTGATTATCTTGCCTTTCATATGCATTCTACTGCAATGCCACCTTTCCTCTGCTTCCTGTGAATCAATAAAAGAATATAATCTTCTGTAAAGAATACGGTTATGGAGAATCCAGAAAACCCTTTAGTCAAAGAATAAGCTAAATTTCCATGTATCATAAAATCACTTGCTAATTTTGCTTACATTTCCTCTGCAGAAAATTAAAACAAATAAATTCCTAAAAGACAATAATGCATCAATCAGAAACATCACAAATATGTTTTTGACTCTCCCAGTTTTTTTAGCCTAGTGTTAAAAAAAAAGGTAAAATACTATATCCAGAATATTCTGGATATCCTACCCTGTGAAAATTATTATTATTATTAGTTAGAACTACACACTACATAAAGTAAGACAATTTTAAGCTTGATTTAGAGAGGTTGAAGACTGTGTTTGATTTTTTTCCCTTTTGTGATTTCTTTGGAGGTTTTGGTGTTTTGGTTTTTTCTTTGGTTTTGTTTTTCCCATTTACGAAACAAAATATTCTGCTTGGGGAACTGGTTTGATGATGGAATTGCTCCTGAAAGTTATTTGTCAGTGGAAGGAGTAATGAGAACATAATAGCTAATCCCTGAAAAGTTCAGCTGGATTAAAAACAATTTGAATGCTTTTTTGGAACAACAAAAAAATATTTGCAGATGGTCTTCATTAGAAATACTGGTGGTAAGAGTTATTTCACAGCTCTAATAGAGTGTCTAGTCAATATCCCCTAGGCCTTAATATTTTCAGTTTCAGAGATTCACATTCTTGTTGTAGACATCTGCTTGCATTGAAGAAACATACTCACTATACACACATATAGATAGATATACATATCTACACACACATTATCCCTTTAATGCAAGCAGATAACTATATATAAATATATTTGCATATACTTATATTACAAGAATTAAATGGATATGACATTGAGAAGCCTACTGCTTCATACTAATTTTTCTTCTTTTAAACCTGAAACTAAAGCTAAGAAAGTTAGCAATTTATTTTATACTATGCTGGCAGTGTCAGTTACACATTACCATTGCAAAACAATTTCCTGCTATGGAGAAAATGGATGTACCCCAGAGAATATATCAGCCTCTATGTCATCCCACTGCCTTGACTTTAGCTATGGTACCACACACAGGCAGATAGTTAGATATATAGTTATCCAACCTCATATATTATCTGATTGGCATGTTCACTTGCTCCTTGACTGCCATAAATGAGTGGCTGTGCAGGTGCCATTAGCACATGCATCTTTTTCTGAATGCACCATTGTAGGAGTAGCTGAAAAGCTGTTTGTACTACACAGTCAGAAAGTTGGCAGCAGGACTGGGTGAAAAATGGCAAGTATGTTTCAAGAAAAAAAGAAGTCAAAAACCTTAATGTTTACTCTACATTTTTTAATCAAATACTTTTCAGGTTTTGATTTTACAATTATTGCATTTTCTTCTTACCTTTCTTCCTTTGACCTTTTTTTTTTTTCTACTCTTTTCATTTCCTGCCCTTTTTTTTTAGTGACAAAGTAGAAGAGAATGATGATAAAGGAACAGAATGAATAAGAGGGAGGAGGAAACAATATTTGTGAAACTGTAACACTTTTAGTAAGTTACTTTAATAGAGATATCTTTGTTTACCTGTCTTAATATAATAAATGTTCCAGTAGGTGAAGCTCAATTTGATAGAAAATATTTGGCTTGCTCAGCTTGTTTAGCTGGTTATAGATTTTGACCCTATCCCTTTTCTCTCTTAAAAATGGAATAGTGCCTTGTTAGACAACACTGTAAAAAATTACTGCCTCCTTTTGTTTCATGTGTTGGATGTTTGCAATTTATGACCTGAATCAGCAGATATATATGTTTCACACACATGTATAACACTTTTGAAAAATTGGCAAGAATAATCTTTGAGTTAGAAAGGAAAAGAAATAAAAAATTTTATGTTTACAAATCTGGGCTTAGGCTGTTTCTCCACCTCAAGATTCTTGTGTTTGCTTTCCATTTCAGCAGCTGCTGGAAGCACTCTTCAATAGGAACCAAATAAATCCATACCACCTGTCTGTCTGAATTGGAGGCCAAATCATTCTGTTATTCTATCTCAACATTTAAGAAGTAATAAAGCATCTCAACCTCAATTTTCATGCCATGAAGAAAACAAACCAGAAGGGGAATAATGAGACATTTGTTAGGCAATTTACAGGCATGTGACTTGGAATTACAGTAAAATCCTCATCATTGCTCCAAAAATTCTTTGCAATCTGAAGTGCAATGTCTTCCTCTCCAAATTTGGTAAATCCTGCTATGTTATGGCTTGAATTTAATGCTTACCTATTTTTTACTACAAGTTATATTTTTAGATCTTTTAATATTTAGCTTCTTCCCCTGTTATGTCTCATGGCAAAGTGGCTTTGAAGAACTTACAGATTAGTGAGTATAGAAAGAGTTATCTGAGAAAATCATTAGGATTCTTCCAGAAGCACATGGTGTGCTTATCCCTATAGACTTATTCTGCTCTAAACTCTGCAGGTCTCCCACACAATGTTCATAAATAAAAGCACACTTTGAATCCCTGCCTTTAGTCCTAAATCCCAAGGTAAGGATTGACTGGAATATACTGGAACAGATCTTTAAGTTTGGACGAGATGCTAATCTTAGGTCATCGCCATGCCTTTCAAGCACTCAAAAAACCCTACTGTAACATGTTATTTTGGTACTGGGCCATGCAAACCTGGCCCAAATTTTGAGTGCAGGAGCTGTCAGAAAAGAGCTGTATAGTTGTAGGCAGGAGATACTTCAGTGCATTTCAAATGAAGCTTGTCCCCTCATTTAGCTTCAAATCAGCTGATTAGGAAAAATGCATTATTGTGCCAAGATGAAAACAGATAAGCCAAACGAATAATTTGTTTTTCCAGTGAGAGTTCCATAAAATCTATTAAATAGAGAATCTAGAGCAGTAATCAACACATTCACCAGGGTGTTAATGGAGATATGGTAAAGCAGTGTATGACAGCCAAGGGACAGAGTGCACTTCTTACTCACTCTCTCCAGCCATGAAATCAGTAACTCAGATCATTTGTCTTAGTCATCTACTGTTACTTTGGGGTGAATCAGAGCACGGACGTTTAAGGACATCCCAAGCAGATTTGTTCATGTAACAGGGAAAAAAATCAAAACAAAAAATCAACTGTTTCATTTGAAAGCCAGGACCATGAGAGATTTAGTTTAGCTAAAGCAATATTTGACATTAGTTCAAGTTGGGCAGGAGTTCAGCCAAAAGTTATCATATGATTGGGTTTTGGGGTTTCTAGTTTTTTGGAAGTCTGTGTGAAATGCTCTAGTAGTGGTCTGAGTCCAAATTCCGAAACATAAGTGCCTCCGTTCCTTGCAAAACCCCACAATTTGCAACATTGTTAAGAGTCTCTAAATAGAAGGAAAGACATACAACCCCTAGTCTGCTCCAGGTCTGCTGTGCACATCTGAAATAAGGAGACTGGGGACATGAAATGACATCATTACCTTTGATCTCTTGACAATCCCTCATTAGAAAAAAAAAATCTCAGAAAAAAAAAGAAAATAACTACTAACCACACCAACTACTCTGTTAAGATGTTTGTCCTTATTCTATAGATCTCAGCAAGCACCTCTGGGCATTGTCACACTGGTTTTGAGCCTGGCTAAGAGTCCACAGGGTCTACATAGTGAAGATGAAACAACTTACTATGACTTCTTTTAGAGTCACTTGAAAAGCATGTTGCCTAAAGTTTCTTCAAAGTTGACTTTTTAGTCATTGCCTTCTAGGAAGTATAAAATAAAATATATTAACAAATACAGAGATTAAGAAGAAAATATAATGAAAAACACTGTCATATTTAAAATGTACAAAGTTTTCCACTTTTAAGGAAAGGTTTTTTATGTCTATCACTCTGGGCTTCACTACAACCAATGAAACACATTAAATCTGCATTTAAAGTAAATATTCTATGAAATAGTTTCAAAAAGGGAACAGTTTAAAGTAAAGGAAAAGCTTTTACTAATCTCACATACAATGCTGTCTTTAACTATATAATTTGCCCATTCCTGGCAGAGTTTTTCAGAAAGTATTTCTTAGAGGACTGTAATTAAGAAGGTAATTTTCTCAGTAGTATTGTTGTTGGCGTCCTCAGTAAACAAGTTATATTTCTAAGAGTACATCATGACAATTCAGCACTTAAAAATATTTGCAAATCAAACTCCACTAGTCTAAAAAGTAATGTAAAGTGCATGAAGACATGGGATATTTTCTTTGTGAACACCAGTAATAACATAGCAATAATGATTATATACCATTTCCCCATTTGTTAGTTGAATTGTTTCATCTCTCTTCCTCTGCTGCCTTCTACATGTCTCCTCCACCTTTCCAAATGAAAGTTTGGGCTAAAAAATTAGGCTTCTCATTCAGGGTTTCAACTGAAAATGAAATTTCAAATTTCAGAATATGGTTTCAACTTCAGATAAATGTGAAGAGTACCATTAAAGCCAGTTTTGAAGTTAAGAGTAATGTTCTGTTGTATCTGTTTAGTTATATTTGCTCAAACTTCGGAGTAGCTAAGAATATCTTCTATCCTGAATGGACTTTACCAAATCACATGCAACCGGATATTGAAATGAAGAAAAACTGAAAGTTATTTTTTCTACACAGTTTCATTTGACTTTTTCTCATTTTTGTACCATACTGAAAAGAACAGATTGGACTGCAAATGTTTGTGGTTCTATAGCAACATGCCGTGAAGGCTACGTGGCTGCAGCCTGGTTTTGATTCACGTCAGTTAAGCAGGAGAAGAATCAGGCCTATGGAATCCTGCAAGGATTGCAGAGATATATGGTTTCCTGGCAATGATCACAACTGCTGGATAATGGCTCCCCTCAGAGGTAGTACAGGAACCATGCGCCAGTCCAGAAGGTCTCCTTGCTACTCAATGTCAGGAGGAAAGAGGTTCTGCATTACATGAGAGTTTTTGCAAACATGTGTTGCAAACTCCATCCTACAATGCGATAGTTTGCCAGTTTAGTTATTTTCTTTTGTGGGAAATGGCTATAGCTAATGAATACAATATGTTACAATTAATGATGGAAGTATACATAAGAAACTAAAAAAGAAAATGTGGTATCAAGGATTAAGATTCATTTTACAAAATATAGTGGGTTTTTAGGTTGCAGTAGAAGCCTGCAAAAAAGAAGCTTACCTGACTATTTTCTAATATTTCAGCTTCACAAAATAAAATGAAGGCAAAATAATGAATAAAATATTTCTATTTATTTTGCAAGCTAGAGATGTGAATATTTGTCCAAACAGATGTTTAGAGTGATGCTGTGCCAGGCTCAGTTGTGTTTTTGAGAATGCTCTTTCTCAGTAGTGTCTCTCAGAGTGTCCCATAGTGTCCTTTAAAGCAAAGCAAGTTTTCTTGCCTCAAAGCTGTTAATTTAGGATAACACATCACCATGAACTCTGTCCTGTACTTCTTTGAGGGATTCTATTAAGAAACATGAAGATGACACCTTCCAATAATATTTCCTGCCACTTTTATGAGTTGCATAAAAATGTCATTAAACTGACTTTTTTAAAAGTATCCTAAAATATTTCTAAAAATTACTCACAGTTTGACCATCAGATCATTGTGGAATGTATTAGCTTGACTTGTTTATTAAACAAGATAATAGAATAAAAGGATAATTTAATACATTGAACCTATTTTTTGAGATCTACTCATTTTTCAGATTTCTCTAATACAATAAATGGAGAATATCAAATGAAACTAGCATGTGGCAGATTCAAAAACAGCCAGGAGTAAGTGGTTCTTCACAAATGATGGGAAAAAACTCCAAGTCAGAATTTTCTGTTGTGACCACCATCACCACAGGAAGAGTCTGGAAGCTATAACTTGTGTAAGAACTAGGATAACATCACCCTACTGCTCAGTAGCAGTTGAAGCAGCAAATAAAATTATAGAAATTATTAGGTAAGGGAAAATGGCAGAGAAAGAAAAGAGCAGAGCTTTACCCCAGTGTAGACCCATGCTGCATCGTGAATCCTATGTGCAGGTGAGTCTCTTGTCTCCAAAATGGATGCAGTGCAGTGGAAGAGGTACAGAGAGGGGCAGCAGCACCTACAGGATGTGCAGCAGCTGCCATACATGGAGCAGTCAAGTACCTGGGGCTCTCGTGCCTGGAAAGGACTCAGCTGGGCAAAAATATGACAAAGCTGTATAAAATCATGAGTAGAAAAAAAAACTGGTTGGGGACTTATTGGTCATCACCTCTCCAAATATAGAAACTATAGACCACAAATGAAACCTAATGGATGGCAAATCTAAAGCAAGCAGTGGCAGATATGTCTTGCCTAAATACATCACTAAGGTGTGGAACTGCCTGCCTACTGTGTAAAGCTTAAGTGAGATAAACAGGAGACTGGAGAACTTGGTGGCTGTTAAATGTGTAGATTTCATGTCTAGATCAGCAAAACCTTTAGTGACAAAGTGCAGGAGGCAGGGAGCATCTTATTTTAAAAGTTCATTATTCTGTGGATAAAGGAAAAGTCCAAGTACATTGTTGATCTCTAAAGGAATTTCATATTTAAGCATAATCTTTAACAGAAAAAAAATCAGGAAGGTATTTTATAGTCTCTTAGAGATTATGAAATGGCACACATCACCCAGAACACAGAAAACCAAGATTAAGAGTAATTTCTCTTCTGTCAGTCTTTGCATTGGTATTTCTGAAACACTTTTGCACACATGCATTTTTTCTCACACTGTTATAAACTTGGCCAGTAGTATCCTGCATTTGTTTTTAAAATGGATGAATAAGAAAAGGAATTACTGCAACACTCTGATTTTCAAAGCTTTGGTCCATCCCTCTCTTCCACTGAAGGTAAACCTGTCACTATAGTTGTGTCCTGGTTCTGGCCAGGACAGGGTTAATTTTTTGCACTAGCCAGGAAAGGTTTGGCAGACCTGTATCACCTCACATCATTTTTCAGGAATAAGGAAAGGCTCACTTCTCAGTCAGGATGTTGGGGTCTGCTGTCATTGGTATTGTTGTTACTGTTCGTTTTATCTCATTGTCATTTCCAGTAAATTGTTTTTATCTCAACCTGTGCTCTTTACCTTTTGTGCCTCCAATTCTCCTCTCCAGCCACTACCAGGGGAGGGAGAGAGGGAAGTGAGTGAGAGGTGTGTAGTTTCAGTGGGAATACTAAAATGCAGCAAATGATTCCTAAACCATGATATCTTGTCAGGTTACAGTGGATGGCAAGGGGAGAGCAAGTCTTATTCAGCAGGTAGATCTGAACATAAACCAATAAAGAAGGTGTGTACAATCCTAGCTAAAAAAAGAACAAATAAAAATTCTGTTTTATCCCAAACACTGGGGAAAGGGGTTTTTTCCAAATGTCAATAATAAGATGTGTAAAAATTGATTTGTGCATCTTCTGTCATCTGAACAATACACTGATTAATTTCCTTGCTGTAGAAACATAAATAACCTAGCATTAATTATTGCACTACAAATTTCAAGAGCCAAATACGAAACAATAGGACAATATTTCACATTTCTTCATACCCCTTTGTTGAACACAATTTGAAATTGAAAGATGGAACAAATGAAGAGGCTGTTCTCTTTAATAATGTATGTTATGCTAATTAAAAATAAGATCTGAGATGCCAGATGTAGGATTCTTTATGTGCTTTCCACAAAGAAAACAAAACTGTTGTTTTTGTAGTCCAGTGAATTTCTCTAGTTAAAAAAGCAAACAGCCAAATCTCAATAAAATCTTAGGACAGGTATTCAACTGAGAATATTACTGCTAGAACACATGTAACAACTACTAAACTGTTTGGATGTTCTAAATGTCAGGCTATTGACCACAACATTATCTCAGATAATCAAGGTATCACTCTGGAGTCTGAGTTCAAGAAGGATGTGTAGTAATTCCTGAAAATCAGAATCCTCTACTGTATTTCAAACAATGGGCTACGAAGCCAGAGCTCTGAAAATCACCTCTCCTTTCAAAAGCCTATGTTTTGAGTAGGTTAAAAATTCACAGAAGTTTCCAATACAACAATGCATCTCAATGATAGAGTGATAAAATCTCGCTCTCCAGGAGTGAAATATTGTTCACGAGTGAATGAATTAGTGCCATAGGATCTTCTGTCATTTAGAGATCTATCCAGCACAAAGAGAATTAAGACCATTATCCAGCAAATATTTTGACAGCATCATTTTCTCATCACTTTCTGTCACCTCTCAGTACATGACTAGTTAACCTCTATTTTTGTATAACTAGAACATAGAACCTGTTTGAGAAAAAATTCTACCTGAGCAATTTTGCATTATATTATATTATATTATATTATATTATATTATATTATATTAATAAATATATAAATAAAGCCAAAAAAGCCAGTACATACTAGGGAGCAAGGGGAGAACCTGGAATGCAAATGAAGACCATACCCTTTCAAAAGCATCACCATGTTGTTGACTGCTCCAAAGACACCTCACTCACTGTAAACATGGAGGTGACATGCAGTGCTGGCCACACAATATATGGGGCTTTGTGTAAGCAGTTCTGAAGCAAACCTCAGAGATATTCTGTCTCACCAGGGGACAATCCATCTCACTGCTACCAGTATGTTACAGCTGACACTTCTTAATAACATATAGAAGTTGTGTGTGTGTATATATATATATATATAAACACACATATATATACTCTATATGTGATGTGAGGTGCCATTTCTTCCCAGAAGTCAAGGGATGGAGAAATCTTTACTGCTTCTTCTCTCCACTAAATGTTCTCACATGGCTGTTGTTGAATATGGCCATTACTGGCTTGGGAAGTAATGGCTTCATGTAGCACATTATAAAAATAGAAATTAGTCAGTTTTCCAATTCAGCTGGCAGTTTTTGTTTTTAATATTTTTATTACTGCAGACTTCATCATCCAGCCATCTGCTAAAGATGAGACAGACAATAACTGAGCAGAACTGGAATGAATTTTGCTGTATCTGCAGCTGGGCATTTCATTACTGTATTCTGATGGGGAATTGATGGGGGGATGTATTTTGTTCTTTTTAAAGAGGCAGTCAAAATGTGATGCAGAGGAACACTTTAGTGTGAAAAAGATACTGTTTTTACAGGAGGACTGGAAGACCCATACTGATCCTTGTTTACTAGTCTCCCATCACTGTGAGAGAAGCAGCAAGTCTGTCTCAGTTCCTCCTTCTGTCATTCCTGAGGCTCTTCTGATAACTGAGCTATCAAGATTTCTGCAAAACTGAGGAGGCAATAGTCTAATCCACCGCAGCTCTCTTGTATCTTGCTCTAGCTCTTTATGCTTCCTTTCACTCACCTCTAGAGTTACCCTTCAAAAGAAAAACATGACCATCCTCCACTGCAGAAATTGACAGGCTCCTCCTTCCTTAAATCCAAAATTACTCTAGAATAGATAATTAGGATGAGTAGCTTTGGCCAGCTACAGGCCATACTGTTTATCAAAAGGGCAGAGCACTCGCCCTGAGGTAACTGTGCTTTACTATGTATCAAAAATCTCTAGGAAAACCCCTTTTTTTTAACAGGTGGGCAAAAGTAAAATAAAAAAGTGCCTATTAGGGTTAATATTAAGTCAAATGTGGTGTGCCCTGAAAGCACAGCAGCAGCTTTCTGCACACAAAAGTTGAAAGAGAAAACTTGAAGTCCCATGGCAGCTTTTATGTTAGAGGTTTCTGGGGTTTGGTGGCCTTTAGCCAAAACTATTCTGTTGATCTATATCGTCTCATTACAAATACAGTTCCTTCTGTTTGTTCTTTCTATGGAATTGCTAAATAACTGGAAAAACTCACTGGTTTAAATGATGCTTGTAAACACAATATTTGCCACTTGTGTAGAATTAATAAGAAATACAAGAATTACCTGTATCAACCTCAACAAATCTCAGCATGAAAACACTGTAGAATAAAAGAATGAGGAAAACACAGCTAGAAGAAGGACATAAATGAGCCCTGATTCACTGCCCATTGATGTCAGTGGAAAGACTTGCACTGACTTCACCAGATGAGGCCTGTTGTGAAGGACTGAAAAATGCTAATGATATGTTTATGCAGGATATTTTTTTAAAAAATGGGGATGCCTCTTTTTTTTAATCAATGGAGTTTATAATATGTCATCGCTTCACAGAATATCCATGTCCATAAGAAATTGTAGCAAGGAAAAGCAGACAGTGGAAAATCTTTTAAATTAGCCTTCAATTAGTCAGAAACTTATCTATGTCAAGAAAGAATATAAGAGAAAAATATGAAGTAACATATAACAGCTGTTCATTTTGGAAGACACAAATAAAATAATTTAATTTAATTGTTGCCTTCTTACATTTTTACTTCCTCCCTCATACCATATTTCTATTTGAGAAATATCTCGGCACAGTTAAATTGGAACACTATACAGGAATTCTTGCTCCTTTTTATTATTTTACCATATGAGGGTTCAGGCATGTTGTCAGGTCATTTGACCTCCTTAAGTGCATTGGCAGAACTCTGATATTCATGGCCAAGAATTTTTCCTTGTTTCCTTTTCTAAAAGCTGTTTAAATGATAACTTGTATTAATTATGGAAAGTGCATCCTTAATTAAAAGGAAAAACTTATTTTTTTCCCCAGCCATCTCTTACATTTTAGGTGATGAATCCAATTATGAGAGAGATGGAAGCTGACTTTCAAGTTGTTATTTTGTCTTATTAATAAAAGGGATGGGAGTGATGGAGCAAGAGGTGATCAATACACCAAGAAAAGATCAGATGCATTTGCAATTTGAGACCAAAATAACCCAAGTTAATAGGAGAAGCTATGAGAATAAGCTTCAAAAGAAGACTTTTATGGTGAAAAGTGATACATGGGATCTTGATTTAGAAATAATTCTGCCTACTATAATGACTAAAAAAGATCCAAAGTAAATTTAATGGGGACAACTGTTTCCAATTGAAATGCATACAAACAGACCTGAGAGTGTGCATTATCTGTAATATCTATTCACACCAGAGGAAGGTCGTATCAAATTGGTGCATATAAATCCAAAGAGAGGTGCCCTTTTATTACAGGAAATGTGCTTCCAGGAACAACAGCATGTTATTAAGTGTAAATTATCAATTGATTCTTCAAGCTTATGTACCTTTTTGAACATTTTTTTAAAACATTAATGACAGAAATCAAAAACAGAAGACATATTGCAAATACAAAATAAAAGAATTTTTACAAATCCCATCAAGAGCAAACGTGTTTGAAGTCAGTTTTAGATAAAATATTTACAAACACTGAAGCACTCAACCTTTTTTATTTGGCTGTAAGCTCAAGATTTCTGAGCTTATTTTTTTCTCACAGTTATCATTCTTTTCCCCCTTGGAAATTTTGGGTACATTTTCAAAAGTGCTTATGTTATTTAGATGGTTTTCAGCATCTAAAGTTCTGCATTTATGGTAGAAATCTTAGCAAGCTGAACATGGAAAAGTATTCAATTTGCACATTCTGGAGCTCCACTCGAATAGCCTACCTCAAAGCACCAGTCTGACAAAGCACTTAAATCTGTTCTGAATTTCTCTCTCAGCCATCATCTTCCCAATTTCAGCAAGGCAGGCACATGCTTTAAGTCAAGAACTAGTTCTAAAATTTTGCTGAAACAGAGCTGAAAAGTTGCTTTACCCGTTCAAAGTACCAGAGCAATTGAAGTTTTCTCCCCATTTAGCATAGGTCCTGTGCACTTTGCAGCCCTTGTGAGCTTCAAAACTTCTGGAATGCACCGCGTACAGACAGACAGCATCTACCAACATTCTCCAAAGAGCCTTAACACTTCAAAAGAATAGCAGTTTTTCAAATCCAATATATATTCCACATAAAACTTATGAAAACAAGTACATTTTTGAAAGAGTCTTCACATAACTTATTGGAATGCATGAATTTGAAGTCAAAACAGGATTTTAGAATAGATACACAACTTTATTAGCAAGGCAAGCAAATTAGCCAGATTGGGGTAGAAGTAGGGGAACTCAGGAGGGGAGGAGAACATCTGCCCAACTCAGGTGGGAACACTACTCTGTTCAAGAGGTTAATGTATTTCAAGACAATCTCAGAAATGACCAGCCTACTTTATAGAAATGACTTTACATCTTCATATCCAGATCAGACCTTTTATACCCCTCAATACTCCATCTATTTACTTACCATCAGTCAACTATCACAAGTTTTGTTCACTACTTGAGGCTATGGATCTTATTTAAGTAACATCAGCTTTACCAGAAGTTAAATCTAGACCACAGAAATGGTTAAAACCATTAAAAGGAAATATAGTCACATTGCTGAGCATGTACCCAAGTACAGATTACATACTCAGATTCAGAGAAACAAACAGTCTCTAACTCTAAGACTCACAGTATTACAGTTCTGTTCCCCATAGATCCAAATACTATTTTTGTTGCTGGTGTTTTAATTCATTTCCATTGTAGGACTTTCCTTAGCAACTTTTTAAGTTGCTAGTACAGATACATATGTAATATCACATATATATCAGAGACTGCAAAAATTCATCTCTACAGTTTAATTTTTTAAAAAATGTTGTTGAAGAATGTTTGTGACAATAATCCTTTCACATGCAAGGTGTCCTGTTATGCATGGCTGACTGGGACTAAAATTCTCAATACATGTCCTTCTACCACATTGGAATTCATGCTAAATAAATGATATGCAATCAAAAGGTTAAGTGAGGAGATGTGCCATAAAATGGTATCTGAAGTATCTTTTACATTTACTAAAAAGTTGTTTAGATATTTATTGCCACTTAGATATTTATTTATTAAGTTCATATCCTCTAAGAATAACTTTCTAGTCTAGATCCTATGTGGGAATTCTTCCAGATAGTTGACCATTTTCTTTCTAGTTATTCAAATATGGCTTTGTACAATGTCCTGTTTGCTGAAGCAGGAATTACACAGTGACATTGGAAAATATGCAGAGGAACCAACCCTGTTTTCAAAATACTATGCTAATTTATTATTATTATTATTATTATTTACATATAGCACCTGTTTGTGCTCTGCTAGAACATATACATTTGGAGTGAGACTTTCAGACACAGAGGGATAAGAGTATGTGGTGAGACTTTCCACAGATCAAATCATCCATGTCTCCTATGAGACAGACACATATAAGTACACAGGCAAGTGGCCCTTTGGAATTCAGGAGAAAATAGAAAACAATTTTAAAATCTAAGGAGGAAACTATAAGTTTAGTAGGGCGGATAAATTAGACTCAAGCTTGCAATATGCGTACCATAAGTGTTGGAAGAGGAACAAACTTCATAATGAGTAAATGTATCAGCATATAAAAGCATCTGCACAACAGATGCTTTTTTAATCCCTTTCTCTGAGTGGAGTAGCAATAGAGGGACCCTCCTTTCTCATTTTGACCTTATTATAGCACATTACTAGTAATATTTGTAAGACTTATACCTATTGAAAAAATAATACTCAGTTCCACGTTGAGTAACACCAATTACAACCGTCTGTGGTTGTTGAACTGACAAATATCCAGAGATATAAAGGGCATGCATAAACACTGCCAGGGATGGCAAGCCTGGTACAGAAATCTTGAGCATCATCTGCCAGAAACAATGAGTGTGGTATTCCACAAGGAAAAAATGGGCCCCAAGTTACTACATGTGGCACTTGGATCATTTCATCTGGCTTTTTATTAAGGTTAAGAACTGGCATGCTTCACTGGAAAAAGCTGAGAGACATCCAGGCACTGAGAGATAAGGCAGGAGGTTCACAACAACTACTCCCGTAAGAAAACGATAGGCAACAATCCAGAAGCCCTCCAGGCTGGAATCACAAGCCTTGTCAAAGGAAGATAAGGCCTGGGAAAAGGACGTAGATTAAAAATATAAGCATTCTGAAGAACTGTTCCTCTATTTCTTCTCTGGAGAGCTAATATTTCCTGATCAAACTGCCATTTGTCAATTTAGTGAAGACAGGAAAGGGCTGCATACGCTAGTTACCCTAGAAAGTCTGAACATAAAGAGATAAATCTTTAAAAGTGAAAAAGAAAATCAGAGGATGCTGTATCATGTAAAATCATTCTAAACATTCAAGTGTCCTCCATTTCTAAACATTCAAGAGTCCCTCCCCTTTGAAGGGACTCTTCAAAGGACAAGCTGAAAACAGAGTCCTTGGCACAGCTCCCAGAATAGCACATGTGCTCCCTCTGGTATAATTTAAGGTGTCTGAGTCCCATTTATGGAAAACAGTTTTTCACTGAACCAAAATCTTCAATTATTGCAAATGTGCTCCTTACAGTTAAATAAATTTTAAAAAATTACAAACCATCTTTGGTTCCGTATTTCTATCAGAACATCCTGTATATCTGAAAGTCATATACTGCAAGCAGCTTTGTGTCTGAGTTTCAGAAGGAAGTTGAAATAAAGGAAAATACCTAGAGGTAGAAAAGTATGTGTTTTCCAATGGTTACAAGGGAAAAAAAAATCTGTGAACTAGAATTCTTTGGTTTTATTCCTAATTTTATCAGAAACTGGCTTAAGACCTATCCACCTTAGGTGTTTCAACAGCTAAAAGATGCTTGGCCACAGCAAGATGATTCACAGTGCCAGTTAGGAACCTTTTTCCTTAGTCGTTCAGCAAAGACATTTTTTGGGGATGGCTCCAAAAACAGTCAAATGGAGACTATTGCAAAAGCAATGGAGATGGCTTTTAAGAATGAGTCAGAGCAAAAGCATCAGAGAGTTATTCCTGTAATTGCACTCTGAAGGAGCCCATCTCTGACTGTCCACTACAGAAAAAGTGCCAAGAAATATCACTGGGTTTCTTGGCATCAGCTCAGTCCCAGGGTAACCAATCCCTCCATGTTTCATGTGAAAGCTCAGCCAGCTGAGGACATTGTCACGTCAGCCACAAGATCTCCCATTTGAGCCCCAGCTGCCCTGATCACTCAGATGGCCTCTCTGCTATCTGAGTCTGATGTAACCTGGGAAGAGCCCACTGTCTCTGCACACAGAATCACCTTGTAATACCAGCCTGGACCTCAGTTACGTCTCCATGACTGATAGGAGTGTGCCCGACCTGGAACATTTGGCCCAGACAGTCCTATTCAGCCTGGTGCCCACACTGTGCAGGCTGGAATCATGGGGACATAGACACTAAACCAGAGAAAATTCTCTATCTCAGGTTTTATGGCACTCAGTAGTAAAAGGAAAATACTGAATTTCTGCTGAAGCAAGTTTCTGACATGAATATGGTTTTATATAACAGTTCACAAGAACAGAAGGAAGCATTTCAAGACTAGATGGTGACCTAGTATAACTAAACTGTCCTAGGAGTTACCTGGAGATGCACTAGGATGGGCCTCTCTTTGGTACTGACATTTGTATTTCCAGGTAGTCACCAGTTTTTGAAAATAAATCATTGAATAAACAGGATGTAAAAGAACACTTAAATATCAGAGTTATCAGACTGCTTTTAAACTGTGATTTTAATAGTCTCGATTCCTTCTGATTCAGGATCACTTTTCAGGCCAGTGGTACTTCTTCCTCTCCTCCTAGCTTGCCTGCTGCAGTTCTAAATATTCCAAAAGAAGGGCTACAACCTCCCACCTCCTCATCTTCAATCTCACATCTTCATCTATGCACTTCAATTTCTCAACTACTGCCATATGAGGGGGCTTGAAAAGCAGAATCACTGCAGCTGCATCCACACAGGTCAAGTATCCCCCAGTTGTGCTGCTCCAAGGGCTGTGCTCCCTGTGCCATTCCACGTAGATGGCAGCTTAACAGCCTCTATTACTGCACTGTCCTGCTTTTCTGCATCTGGATATCACAGATGAATGTTTTGTGCTGCCAAATTATTAATCTTCAAAAGCTACAGCGACTTGCATATGATATATTTTCAGTGCTCTGAGTGTGCCTAAGGGACTTAATTCACTTGTTTTGGTTTCTAGAAGACACTATTTCACAATCCCATGGGTTTAAGCATTTAAGAATCTTTGGATTTCCATTTATTAAATCAGTATTCTTTTCATGTTTTCATATTTTAAGCACCATAAATGTACAAGAGACTTTTTTTTTCATTAATTATCACCTTTTGTTGCTAGAAAGTTAAGGTGAGTGCCTTGATATTTTTAGGATCTTGACTTAATAATAAGAAAAACAAAGGGGTTTTTTGAGTTCCAAAACCACTTTGTGATTAGTGAGTCCATCTAGACTGTGCAAAACTGAGTTCATACCAGTTCAGCAGTCTGATATTAATATGTATATACTGTATCTTCTGTGTAGTTAGACTACTGTCTGTAAAGTTCTCTATGTAGGCACTTTCAAAGACATCTACAAAAAAAAGATCCATTTTGAAAAATCCAATTAAGAAAAATATCTGTTTTTCAATAAATCAGAAAAGGAAAAACCTGAACCAGTTAAGAATAAAGAGGATAAGCTACTCATGAACTGCTTGAATTCTTGAATCTACAAATGAATTATGGAAAATCTGACAGATGAACCTAGGTAAAATGACATAATTTCATTTCTGCTTCTGTGTGAAGAAGAAGAAAGGGGGAAACTATTGTGGTTTTGAAATCACAACAGAATGAACTCACTCTCATTCTCTGACCTACTCATTTCTCAATAGTTATTTTTATAGCTCATGTTACGAAGTTGTGTAATGATAATTTATAGGTCAGCTTGACAGAACCAGGCAGACAGTACTCAACATGAGTTCTGTCCACTGTTCCTGTCCACAAATACAACAGCCTATATTACTTCTCCTCTCCCCTGGACTATTTGAACTTTCCTCACAGAGGTGTGTAATGAAAGGAAATACATGAACAAAAATATGGAACAAAGGGGAAAAAGGGCAGACTTTTATATAATTCATCGAAAAACATTTCTAAAAGCCCAAAGAGTGCAGCCAGCAAGGATGCCACAATCCAAAAGCAATTCAGAGAATGCCTACAGAATTGGTGCCACAACACAGACAGATATCTATTTTTTCTGGGTTTATGTCTAAGACTCTGGGTTCAGCATTTCAGCAGCTCATCATTACGCTTCCAGCGCAGTATGAGAGTGGCTTGCCATGAGTGCAGAAGTGATAATTCATCTGTCACCAGTAGTCACATCCAAGCCTGCCCAGACATAAACACACACACTAGAGGCAAAAATCTGGTTCCTATGTATAGGAAATTCTATTTTCAGCTAATAGGTTACCTAAAAATAAACTCTTACTCAACTGCAAGGGTTTCCTTCAGTCATTTTATTAGTAGCGTTAAAATACAAAGTCCAATTTTGATTTGAAAGAACTATTCTTACTTTAGCAGTGTCAGGTGGCTGAGTTCTGGTATTGTGTAAATACACTTTACATTCCTCTAAAGAACTGAGCATTTTTCAAAGGGACAGAACTTTATATTTTGAAAAATATCCCTCAGTGATTTTCTGCCAGCTGAAGTATCCAAAGTGTCTGCCCTCAAGAAAGATTCAGTACTTTTGGCAACATTTGCAAGCTAGTCTGTTTTTTCCAATCCAGAAACATTTTCTTTGCCAGACAGTCATCTGAAATAATGTTCTTACACAGAAATTGCATGTTCAGTATGTTTTGCATATATACACTGTAAAAGGCAAGGAGTTTGGAGGTCCTAGAGGCTGGCACTAGATTACAAAGGCAGTTACTTTCAGATTGAAAGTGAAGACGGAAGATGGCAAAGGTGATAATAAAAAAGAACTGGGATTTCTAAAACCATCACTAGAACATTACTCCCAGGCTTGTAGGGTCATGGGGCCATGATGCAAAAGAGTAATATAAGGTTACCCAGTAGAGAAGGCTGTGATAAAAGGTCAGCCCCTCATTGACAGGAGGGGAAGAGGTCAGCATCAGGTTCATGATGTTTGGCCATGGGGCCCTGGCTGAGTAACTGACATACACGCCCCAGGTCTTTCCAAGGTGAAAATGTTGAAGGAATGGAAACAGGACAGCAGTTCTCTTGATGTGATAGAAAACTCCAAATATTAAAATACAAATATTTTCCTCCCTGTCCTATGGAGTTTTCTGGAGTGAGGGTTTTTTATTATTATTTGAACAATGGGCTATCCTAACAATACAGATTACAGATTACGTTGTTCATTTTATGCACAGAAGTTCCCAAATGAAATAGGATTTGTAATCTATCATGATTTCAGATTTTGAGGGATCTGTAGAAACCTCTCACAAATCATAGTCTGTTTCTTTTAGAAAAAGGGATAAAGTCAGAAAATTCAAGTATGTGAAAAGATTCTCATTGCACAGCATTCTAAAGGCTTGATCAGACACGGCTGGATATCAGACTATGCTTGACAAATGTAGATGTTTCCCCAGAGCCTATTAGGTTCTCCTGACAGGGGTTATAAACTGCCAGCAGATCAGAACAGGCAAGCACTCCTTATCTGCTTCTCTGTAAAGGTAGATAACATAGAACACAGACAGTAGGCAGAGGCCTATACTGCTCTTTTACCTCTTCTGCCCTTCATTCCAGATGACATTCAAATGCAGGGCCCAACAACTTGCAGACCTATCTCTCTATAGTCTGAAATATCATCACATTAAAATTTATTAAGAATGTATTATTAGTATTATGACAACTCTAATATTCTTCAGAACTAATATTTTTTCTGGAGCATCCTTTCTTTTTAAGTTTCACGATGACCTTGGTTTTCCCCTCCATCTCTCTTTTGAGTAAAAGAAATAGTTTTCTGTGTACATGAGAACAAGAACTACAGAAATTAAATACACGTACTTCCTTCCCACTGACAGTCTTCTAGAGTTGTTTTTCTTTCTTTGTTTTCTTTTTGGTGCCTTTGTTTGTTTGTTTGGGTTTTTGTTGGGGTTTTGTTTGTTTGTTTGTTTGTTTTTTCCTTAAAATATGATCTCAGAGTTTAAAGGACTCATTAAGCAAGTTTCATGCCCCAAATTCTCACAGACAGCCAGGACTTTTCTTTTTTTTTTTTTAATCTGATCTGAAAGCATAGTGCAAAATGTGACATAAACTGCCAATATGCATGTTTCAAGAAAATCTTCTACTCACAGTTATTAAAAATACTTCCCTTTATATCTTTATGAAGCCTTTTATTTTTCTTCTCTGAAAATATCTATGTGAAATGCCATGGCATATATTATCTATAAAAGCAGATGAGCTAGGGTTTGTCCAGAAGGCAGTTCACAGAAAGGAGGTGTTTTTCACATATATTCACAAGAACCGCTCAACATCTAAGCATGGCCAACCTGTCATTCCCAAGCCAAGGAGCAGATACAAAGCCTGTGCCAGTCCATTCCAACACACACAGTAACAAATAGCAGTCTCTGAGGTGATGGTGAACCATCAGCAAGCCCCTCCTTGGGGCCACTCAAATATATTTTTAACATTACCCAGCAGACACAAAAGCCCAGCTTGCATTCAGCCTGCAGAGACATCATACGAAGACCATGGATGACAACAGGGGCTGCTGTGGCCCCATCTGGAGTTGCCCTTGCTCCTTCAGAGCAGCTCCAGCACAGCTGGGACCCCCAGCCCCAGCACAGTGTTGCAAAGGCTGTGTGAGGATGGCTGCTAAGAGGGCACATTGTGCTCTGCCTTGCACCAGAGTCCAGCGTGTGTCTAGCTGTCTGGTCAGGCAGCAGCCACGATCCCAAAGGCAGCCCGCAAACAGGAACCTTGCCCTGCTTTGCTGCTACAAGCTGAAGGCACCTCCTGACGGAAGGCTGGCTATAAGGCACAGATCACCTGGGAAAGCATGACATGACAGTCCTCCGTGAGCACCACCCTTGTTGTCAGTGCTCAGTTACAAGTACACAAAGCCACCCTGAGCACCTGTGGAGCCCTTCCTAGGAAAATGCGTTTTAGGCTCTTGGAGCCTGCCGTCCATTTGTGCTTTTATTCCAGTTTACCATTTTACATGTCACCCATTGAAAACATTGGCTATCACAGTTTCTATTCCTCAGATTTCACATACTTGTCAAACTTTTAGCAAGTTTTCTCCTGTGTCTTCCTTGTGTAACACATTCCTCCATCTCAGAGGATGAGAGGATTTTCTTTCCACTACTTTTTCCATCAGTTCTTCAGTTTTTGCTTTCAGATTGCCTCAAGTAGATTCTTAAAATAGCCCTGCTAATTTCTTTCTCTTTTACCAACCACTAGATCTGAAAAAGTGTTTCTGGGAGCTCCAGATATTTTCTATCATCTGCTAAGCCCTTCCTCCCTTACTGAGATCCTGACAAAGGCACCAGAGTGGTCATTGAACTTAAAGGGTCAGTCAAAGCATACAAAGGTTTTTTCAAATAAATTTTCCTTAAAATAGATTGCCCAGCTCTATTTGTGACAGTGCCTTCATATTTTTAGGATCTTGACCTAATAATAAGAAAAACAAAGCTCAGATAAATTCCTCTTTTGATTTTTAAACCAGCACTCTGAAAGGGCATTTCCTTATTCAGTGAGAGATGAATTGAGTTCTGACTTTTGCTTAAGTTCTCCTTTGGCTTCAATAACTGGATAATGCTTTGTGTTTTAAAGCTTGTTTACTAGGCAGCTTCTACAAACACTCATCACTATACTCTTTCTTTCAGTGGCATACACAAGATGGCATATTTCCTAACTAATTAGAATATTTGTCATCAGCACGAAAAATACCCACTGTCTCTTTTTAACCAAAGAAACAGAGAAAAGAGCCTAATGTGGCATTACTTACCCAAGAATTAATGGTAAAAAAAGGTTTAATCCCTGGACCATCAGGTCTATGGCTGTGTGCTTCAGCATAGAAGTCTATCCACTGGATTGCTTTACTGTAAAATAATAATGCTTCTTTGACATGCCACACAGCTGACGGTCTTTAAAAAACAATTTTGTCACAGAACTAATTGTTAATATGATGGGCCTTGGTTGTTGCTTAGTTCTCTAATACACACAGAAGCTCCTGCTCAGATTTAATCACGTTTCTGCTGTGACTAGCCCTTGGGAGACCATGGCTAAGATTTCCTTCAGTCTATATAACCAAGTTTTTATTACTTTATTCATAAGTGTTGTTTGAAATTAGACAATCTGTCTTTTTCCACATGTTGGAATAATTTAGCAGTAATTCTAAACTGCCTCAAATAGATGTTGTAAAATTTTCTGCATCTGTGTGGTTTTCTTATATTCCAAATTTTTGTTTCCATATTACAAATATGCATGGTAGAATCTAATAAATCTAATGGTTACTGCAGTTTTGCCCATTAATATTGTGACTGTAAGTCTAGCCAACAGGCAATATTTTATTAATTCTGAGTATCACATTATACGCAACCATCATGATTACAGGAAGAAATGAAGTGTAACAAATCAGTAAATTAACTAGAGAGTTCTGTGAAATCTGGGCCCAAGGCTATGGGCAACTGAGTCAGAGAGCTATAGACTGGCAGAAGGGTGTCTCAAGATCTGGGGAAAGACTCTGTGCTATTTCTTCCATCTTCCCCCCACCCCGTGTTAACAGGTGGCAGCACTGAGAGCAGTTGTAAGCAAGTATGCTGGGATACTGAGCAAAGAGAATATCTGGATAGGTGTGCTACTTTTGGCTGGGGTAGACAGTGGCTGGTACAGGGATAGGTTTCGGATTTCTGATGAACACAGGGTTGATAATAGAGTTGTTATTGCTGAGCAGGGCTTACACAGAGCCAAGGCCTTTTCTGCTTTTCCTAATGCCATGCTGGTGAGGAAGCTGGGGGTGCATGGGAAGCTGGGAGGTGACACAGCCAGGGCAGGTGACCCCAACTGACCAAAGGCACATTCCAGACCATGTGACATCATGCTCAGTATAAAGTGGAGGGAAAAAGGAGTAAAGGGGGGATATTTGGAATGATAGTGTTTGTCTTCCCAAGTCACCATTACAGATGATGGGGCCCTGCTCTCCTGGGGATGACTAAACACCTGCCTGCCCATGGGAAGTGGTGAATTCCTTCCTTGCTTTGCTTTGCCTGTGTGCATGGCTTCTGCTTTCCCTATTAAACTGTCTTTATCTCAACCCATGGGTTTTCCACCTTTTACTTTTCTGATTGTCTCTCTGATCCCACTGGTGACTGACTGGCTGTGTGGTGCTTGGTTGCTGGCTGGGGTTAAACCCCAACAACAGGTCATAGCAGACAAAACCATGGTACCAGTGAATGTTGAAACAATTGTCATGATATATTGTTACAGAACACCAGAGTCAGTGAGATCTTTAACAACCCAAGCATTTAGCAAGAAAGGCAGCCAAATGGCTGTATTACCCATCAATACTGAAGTTACACGTGGTGAAGGAAGAACAGAAGTAAAAGAGAAAGGGGAAAGAGAAGGAGGGAAGGATTGAAGGAGGGAAGAAAGAAAGGAAAGGTGAGGGTGAGAGGAAGAGGGAGGGAGACACTTTGGAAATAGTTTTGAATTTACAGAAAGAAAATACTAAAGAATCAAAGAAAAAGGATCAAAATAAGAAGAGAAGCTTAAAAATATAAGGCTAACTGCAACACACAATATTTCCTGAGAATCCAGGCTTACATATCTAATTCACACACATGAAACATGGCTCTGACCAAGTCCTACATAATAGTTGTTCAAATAAGTGCTTTAATGATTAATGGAAAATTTCTAGGTCTAGGAAGCCACCTCAGAGTGTAGAATGGTAATGCTTCCATTCTTGAGAAGTAATTTTTATACCTGGGAGATAATTTAGAACTCCAAAAGTCACATTTCAGTGTGAAAATGAAAATAAATATTTCTAGTTATTTCAACAAACCAAATCAAAACATTTTCCTTTGTCCATATTGGGAAATGTCATTTCAATTTAAAAATAAAAAACATGACAAAGTGTGGTTATTTTTGCATATCTATTTTGAAATGTTTCATTGCAAGCAAAAAGAAAAATAATATTTCACTTACTTGATTTGATAAGAAATGAAATCAAGCAATGAAATGTTGACATTTCCTACTGAGTGGGCACTCAAATTTGTATCAAGTCTGGAAGACAAGTGTTTCTTTTTCAAGGAAATATATCATTTCAGCTAAGCAAAGTTTATTGAGGCTACCATCTCTGATACAGAGATACTTAGCGACAACTTCGTTTGTGAAAGAAGGAAATACTCTAAGTCAGTTTACATAAATCAATGAAGTGCGAATGCCAAAAACTTTGTTGTGCAATTATTCTTCTGTGCAAAAATAAAAGATTATTGGCCAGAATATTGGAAGAGTTGTTATCTCAGTGTTTTGAAACACAAATAAGCCACCCTGGAGCAGATAAAGCATGGCAGCAATTCCCACACCATTTCTCCACATGACACTGAATCATAAACATGCAGTTATTTACTTCTCTTCTACTAAAATCTTTCATGTTTACTGCAGAATAAGACTGTGCAAACAAGCAGAACAGCTGAGCCAAAGTAATGTTTCCCAGCAGTGAATTTTTTCACGTGTCTAATTTCTCAACAAGCAATAACTACACAAAAAATTCTTTTTTTTTTTCAGGTGCTGCTACCTCAAAGTGTTCATAGCTAATGTGGATTCAGTGACTGTTGAACAATTCCAAGTGCTGGCAGCCCTAATAAACAAGAACATAATTTTGTTATTGTTTTGCATTGAAAGGAGTGTGACAAGGGAAATATTTGGAGACAAGTGAGAATGCATCAAGATACAAAGGAACTTCTAGGAGGTTTTATTTAACTTGTTTATTAAGATTGGAATTTAGCTCAGTACAAAACTTTCTGTGACTGTCTGGAAAAAATTTTTAGTCAAATGTAGAACAGCTGTACTCTCCTGCAGTTGCATTAAACATCTGTTACAGAGTACTAGCAAAGGAGTTTTTTCAGTTGAATGCAGTTCTGGGGATAGCAGGAACCTGCAGAATGTATCTTAAAATGATGCCATTTTGGCATTTTTAGTGAGTCAAGAAGGAATTTGTATCTCATTATCCCCATGTATTCAAAAGACCCTACTGCAGTCAGGATGAGGCTGCCCAGCTGTAGTAACGGAGAAATAAGCCAGTGTGAGTTTTCTTAAGCCATGAATAAGTGCTCCTGCTAGCATGGTGCAAAGCACAGAGGAATAGAACAGACATGGTTAAATACTAGCAGAAGCTTTGGACTGAATCCCAGCCACATGCAACTTTATGCTTAATAGAACATATCCCAGGATTGTTTGAATGATAAGACATAGAGCTACCTGATGTACTCCTTCCCAGAAAGTAACAGAACTTCTGTCTTTACTGGGGAAACAAGAATTCAGCTAAAGCCCTAGGAGACTGCCATTGCTTGAATTTCACAAATCAACTTCTGTGTTGCAAAGTGGTCATACTAGCAGGTGATTAATGTTTCATTAGAGCAGGTCTTGTGAAGTCAAGGTCAGAATCATTTAAAAACTGCTTTGATTCAAGCATTTTGCTTCTAGCAATCTGTTGAAAAAGGTGCCATATTCAACATCATATATTCTGCTTCTCTGCCAGGTCCTATCAGCATCCAAACAAAATAAAAAAGTTTATATCAAATTCTGAAATTTTTCCCTATGATGTTCATCACTGGTATCAAAGTTTTATAGACCAGACATAAGAGGTTTTATGTTTTAATTTATAGCCTGCATGCAAGAAATTAAGAGATAAGCACAAAGGCAAACCCCCCAGTCTGAGATACTAAAACCTGATCAGCCTTTATTTAATCCAGTACTACCCTCATCCCTCTTGCCCAGGTAAATAAGGTCAGAGCTTACACTTTCATCTGGAATTTAGAAATGCACAGTTGATCCTTACTTTGCATGAACTGAATTAACTCCTTGACCCTACTTCTCCTTGGTCCATGTGCATGTTTTAACCGGGATAAACAGGTGAGCTCTTTGGTTACAGCCATTGTACCTTATGATGAACTTGTCTGAAGCAGAGAAAGAAGAGCTGAGAATGGTTGCATACTGCCTTACTGCCTCACAACTCCTGGATTCTTTCATAAGCCTTAAAGTAATAGGAAGGCGCTAAAAATGTGACATTATGACCCTAAAAGTCTCCTGTTCCTGGATTTTACAGTTTGTTATGCTGCTGTTTGAGAGGGATCTGCAGAGTCTTCAGATTTACATTTGTGTATTTAAAAATTCAAATAATACTTAAAATCAGGCTCTATGGATTTCTGCAATATGTATGGGCATGAACCTAGATAAATTACTAAGCTTTTTATTTGTTCCATCTTTTCTCTCCCTTGCCTGCCCCATCCCCCCACCAAAAAAAAGAATTATAAGAGAATTAAAAGATAGGGAAAATATAAAGAAAGACCAGAGAAATATGGGGAGAGACTGAGAACAATACTGTGATACCCTATCAAATAGGTTCTTGGACACAGAGTGTGATTATCTGGATTTCAATAAAATTGTGGCTGGAGGTTCTTTAGGTACAAATATATTTAATAAAGAGGCAAAATCTATCAGTTACTTGAAACAGAGCTAAAAAAGGTTTATATTAGAACTAAGATTCTTATTAAGCAATGAGGACAAATACCTAATGTATTGCCTACGGTTATAGCAGATTTACTTTTACTGTAAATGACTGTTTATCTTGTTTCTAAACTAAAGGCTGCAACTCAAATGAGGAATAGCTATGATAGTACTTCATTTTTTTTTTTACTGGAAAATTTTATTCGCAAGAGTCCTATTTTTGTAATCTGTTTATCGGTTGGATATGGCAAGGGCATTACATGTTCAGTAAATTCATAAGGCATTTGTTTCAGAAATCAATCACAGTCCTTAATTTTATCACATCTTTGTGTAGTTGATAGTTTGATTACATTAAGCACTGAATACGGTAGCTGTTATTCAGAGAATACCAAGAAAATATTCTTAGACATAAGGAAATGCCAGCTGTTAATACAGTGGTGTTAGCAATGTGCACTAGATGTTTTCATTTAGGAACGAGTCAACATGGGACAGATGTGAAGATAGTTTCCTACCACATCTCTAGTGTCACTGTGCACAAAATAAAAGTCTGTTTGGGGTAACAGGCTGTTTCCTTGCAAGATATTTTTGGGCTTAGACAAATTCTGAGGGCACCAACACAAATGATGGAATCAATCCAAACTCCTCTTTTCAAGCTACCTTCTGACCTAGTCAAAACAGTCAGGCAATTGATGTAAAAATCAGAAACTGCAGCTTTAGTTAGTACTTTGAAAGAGAGGGGTTAGACACATAAACCTACATTGTTTTGGGGTTTTTTCCCCTGAATCGAGGCAATGTTGTTTTTAGGGATAGCTGCTTGATTTTTTTCCAAAGACAGCCTTCCCTGTTTTCTTTTTCCTCATCTTAATTGTTCCTCCCTCCTTGTGGTGTTTTGTTTAACCATATTGTTATGTGTACACACTTCAAACATGGTCACTATAATAGCCCATGCAACTTTCCAGTAACAGTACTGAAAGCAAAAAAACAGGGGAAATAAGGACACACATTAAAAGCAGGATTCTTATAAAGCTCTGTCTTTCCCAGCTAGGTGTGACATTGTTTATGAAGCAGCAGGAGGATACTCCTTTTCTGGCTTCCAACATTCTGTCTGCCCTAGGAAATTTAATCTAGGTAACAGTAGGCAAAAATATTACACTTTGACCAGATTTGACATACTGTGAAGAGAAAAAGGGTTGGGACATATCTATTTTTAACCAAAAAGTTTCTAAAAATGATTCATTTTTGTGTTCCCTTTCAGTAAAGAAAATAAAGAAGTATCACTTTTTGTGGTAAGCCACACAAAAATAAAAACCTGTTTGACTTTGATTGCAAAGGAAAAACAACACGGCAATAATACACCCAGTAGCAGATTCAAAACATAATAAATCTTATTTTCTTTCTTTTATTTTTACTTTTTATTTTTGAACAGCAAGGAGTGTCAAATTCTAACCTTTTGCCTGAAGAAGCTCAACTGCCTTTTTCCCAAGTATGGATATGCCAAAAGAAAGGGCAGTTTGGCTTTACACTTCTTTATCTCCATCAGCTGAGAAACACTATAAAGATGCCATTAGACCCTCTGGATTCTCTCCAATTTTTCAGCAGGCTTATGTGTGAAAGAGAGGCATGGAATATAAGCTACAGTTCACCTCAGTGTATGACTGTCACCACAGAAGGGACTTCTAGAATTGCTACTGATACATTATTAGATTTACATGAGTAAATTTGTTACTTTTGTTTATTACATTGATGTATCCCAATTAGATAGGTTTGATATGACAACTACCATGATGGCATTTAAGTGCCAGCGTGGCTGTCTGAACATTGCATTGTCTCATGTCCCTCCTGACAAAGCAAGTATCTTACTTCTATTGTAACTTGAATGCCTTCACAATATTTTCCTTGTATGATCAAACATTTAGAGGCAGAACAGCCTAATAGACTTAACTAAGAACTTAAAAAACAAGAACTCGTGTTCAATTTATCACTAAAGGAATACTCAGCCCTTGGCAATAATAACACTTTGTGAACATTTCCCAGCTGGGTCAGACAGAGCTGTATCCAACAGTATTAAGATTACTTTATAGGCCTCATTTTCTTTTTCCTCAGCTACATGGATTATTTAGATCAGATTACAATGCAATCTATTTGCTCATTTCATCTATATATGATATGGATTACAGCTTTATAAATTTATATGAAACAATGCAGGTGCAAAATTCTAGCTGAACTCCTTGTATTTGTAATGTCCTAAATAGTAGTGTCTTTATTTGAAGCATGAGCAGAATTATGCTTTAAGGTCAGAAACACAATGAATAATTTGGAAACTTGCAAGCCACGATGGAGCTTCCTTGGCAACATATTCTGTAATTGTGACATACCACTAAAAGTCCAAAGATCATGCAGCTACCATGTGCTACATGGAGTTATTCTTCCAGTCATTAAGAGATTTGTTTTCAAAACTAGGTGTTACACCATATTGTGGCATTTGTGACAGCAGCAAGAAAGGAATATAGTTTGTGGTATGTTACCCTGCTTGTTCTATAAATATGTGTCTACAAAAATGAAGACTTAACCATAACCTATGAGACTTAAGTGACTGTGTAACATCCAGCTTTGGAAAGCAACAACAAAAAGGCAGTCTTCAACAGGAAAAAAATGTGCAGTCTCTTCTTGTAATAGGCTACAGCAAATCTGCAGACAAAGAAGCAGAAACTTTATGTCTGCCCTTATGAAGTTCCTACATTTATATAAGCTGCCAGTAGCAGAAGACTTTCCAGAGCAGGATGTAGACTGACGAGTGATCTGTGTTCAGCATTATGCACAACATTTCAAAATTTGATTACAAAAATGTGAATTTTAATAAAAATGCAAAAATTAATCTGGGAACCTTATTTTCCTACATGTTCAGCATACTCTAGTGCCAAAATTATCCTGCAATACTTAGATTTCAGATATTTCTGAAGTAGTGATAGCTAGTATGCCACAGCTTTTCAAAATAACTTTGGATAAAAAATATTTCTGCAGGACTGGCATGAATCAAACACAAATTCATGGCTAAATACTAAAATAGAGCATGTAAATAAATTTGGGCATTGCTATGGGACTGTAAAAAGTGCTTGTTTCATAAAGCTCTTGTTAATCATCTTGCATTTCCAATGAAAGGGGTATTTGACAATATTTAAGAGCATGATGGGTGAAAGTAAGCCTAAGAAGTTTTCAAAAAAGATAAGACTGACTTATTCTAACACAAGCTTAAACAATCCTGTGCTTTTCCAACAAGCTTGTTTCTAAGTAGTAACACTTTTCTGTTCAATGCACTCAGAGAGAAACTCCCAAAGATAAAGGAAAGCAAAAGATTTCCATACCACATGAATAGGGAAAGCTTTCCCTATTACATGAATAAAACTCACCATGCATGATATGGTTAGGCAAAAAATGAGGAAATTACTTGCCTCTAGACAAAAGAAAACATATAAGAAAGTGGATATCAGGCAATATCAGTAACAAACAGCAAGCGATTATTCAGTTCAAGTGGAAATATGTCACTTCATAACTGGGCCAGTTACAGATCAACACAGACATCCATGGCAGAAATTTCATGATAGAAAGAGACATTACTCAGTCTCCTGTGTTGGAATCTACTTTACTGACTCAGAGGATCATTAGAGATTGCAAAGTTTGAACAACATCCAGATACAGGATTTTGGCAGGGGCCTCTGAATATACACTTGGAGAGCAGCTCTAGTTTTCAAGCCCTTCGGAGAAAGTTTACTGGACACATGCAGTTTCCCAGAAATATCCTGGGTTTTCAATGGGAAATGGCATCCATGACTTCAGTCTGTCTCATTCAACTAGAGAGTTTCTAGTAGTGTCAGATGAAAACCTGGATTCCCTGTTTGTGAGGGCCAAGGTTCCATCCTGCTCATGGATTGTGTTATAAAGAGGAAATGCACTTTCTCTTAGACCTCCACACATACAACACTTCATCTTGGGATTTTAACTCTTCAAGAATGCAAAAACAAAGAGACAAACAGGCAGAGGAAGACTTCACAGGAATCTGAAAAGAAATAGAGAGAAGACTAACTAAAATAGATGTACATACCCATGTCCTTTTCTCTGCATCAGTTTTCCCACTAATCCAGAGACATCTAGGCTCTAATCAGAGTGAAGATGCTTATGATTACTCTGCCTCTTGTATTTTTAATTATGACTTCTATTCAGAGTTTACATGGTTTCATTTACCTTCCTTGATTTTATAGCTAAACTTTCCTTCCTCCTGCCATTTTAATTAATCTTCCCATGTCCAAGCTACCTTATATACTAAGACATATGCACACACATATTCTCCTAGAATTTTACAGACACGGATCAACATACTGCTTGTATGCTGTTTCAGAGTTTTCCACCTGAAAAGAAATTAAGGTTCTGTTCCTCACATCTTCAGTTATTACATCTTCCTAAAGTTATTCTGTCAAAGCAGTTGTCTATTACAAATTTTCCCATTATCTTTTTCTTTATCCAGCAGAGATGTGCAGCAGCCAAAGTTATTAAATGACTGACCCTAATTTTCATATCCTTGAACTGGACTATGTCAAAAAAGAATGATTGGTGGAACTACTGTTACAGTCATCCCTACCTGCTTCTTTCTAGGTGGCTTTCTGTGGAGTGATCCCACTTCCTTTCAGTATGGGCTATTGTGAGGAGGAGAGAGATGGGTACTTTCCATCGTTATTTTAATTGTCTATATTAGGTTTGCATGGCAAGGTTTTGGTAGTGGGATGGCTGCAGGGGTGGCTTCTGTGAGAAGCTGCTAGAAACTTCCCCCATGGCACGTAAAGCCAACACCAACCAGCTCTGAGATGGACCTGCTGCTGAGCCCATCAGAAATGGTGCTAGTGCCTCTGGGTAAACATATTTAAAATGGGGAGCCTGCTGGAATAAGCATCTGGAATAAAGTGTGAATCTGTTAGGAGAGGAGCTTATGGTGCAGCAGAATTTCTGGCAGGACTCATGACCCCTGTAGGAGATTGATGCTGGAGCAGTCTGTTCCTGAAGGACTGCACCACATTGGAGGGACCCACACTGGAGCAGTTCATCAGGAACTACAGCCTCATGTTAAGCCTCATGAGACGCTTCATGTTAAGAAGTTCATGGAATATTGTCATCCATGTGAGGGACTCCACACTGGAGCAGGGGGAGGAGGAAGACAGTGAGTGATGAACTGACCTCAACCCCCGTTCTCTGTCCATCTGGGCCACTGCAGAGAAGGAGTTATAGAAATTATGATTGAAGATGAGTCCAGGAAGAAGGGAGGTATGGAGGTAAGATGTGGAAGGAAGTGTTTAAATGTTGGCTTTTATTATCTCTTTACTCTACTCTTGCTTGATTGGCAATAAATTAAATTAATCTTCCCCTAGTTGAACCAGTTTTGCCTGTGACAATAACCGGTGAGTGATCTCTCAATATCCTTATCTCACCCCACAAGGCAAAATTTTGCTGTATTTTTCTCCTCTGTGCAGCTGATGAGGGAATTGAAAAGCTTTGGTAGGAACATGGCATCTTGCCAGGGTCAACCTGTCACATTCTCTTTTTTCTTTTTTACTGACATGAAGAGACAGGGTATACAGTAAACTAGCTTGAAACAGTCAGAAATGGACTTCAGAAGGAAAATTAACATAGCATGATTTCTATTATATTCTGGAGCATATTATTTAAGGAGAAGATTTTAAAAAAAGCCAACCAAACAAAAACATTTCTTTAACTAACATACACTTGGGCAAGAAATCTAGAAATATCTTCAGTAATCATTCAGAAAAAATAGTTTCAATACAGTAGAAATGATAGTAGTAGAGGTCCCAAGAAAAGACAATAGGGTGAAAGGGTAGAAAAAACCTTCCCACAAAGGAAAGAGACCATAGCTCTTCTCTAACCAATCCTGTGAAGAATCAAGGAAGGTCACACCATGGTGCAGCACAATTTGTACTTTTAAGGACAGGACTATGAATAGCGTTAACTACTGCAGAACCCTTTCTCTGAGTATAATTTGAACAAATAGAATAAAATGTGTTTCTCTATTGATTACTGAAACTGAACAAAAATCAGACCAGCCATAGCACTACTGAGAAATGCTATTCATGATGTTAATGGACTTGTTCCAAATTAAATCAGTCTCTGTTGTTCTGATGAGGGAATGATATGAGTTCTTCTGTAAGTAAGGGAAAGAGAATTTTAAGAGAAAGTTTGGAATCCTACAAAGTTTACACACATGAATATCTGCATGTTCCTTGTTAATGAAGATGCAGAGCAGGTTAATTTGTTGGCATTAAATTTGTTCTTAATGGATCTGGAATGGTTAGAGATAGTAGGGAATAAATTTCTAAAAGGAAGTCATTTCCATGCTGGGAATATACACTGATATTCACTTGCAAACTCTTAATCTTTTTTAAACCTCTGAGCAAATGTTTCAAAAATTTTGTGCTTAAAATAGAATTCAGTAACATAATGCTCATTAATAATATTGTGATAGTAAAACAGTCTGCAATAGAACAAATATTTGGTCCTGCATGTATTTCTGTTTGAAGCATCCAGGAAGATATTACAAAGAGACTGTACAAATTGTTAGCATATTTTCTAAGCAGAATAGGAACTATCAAGGAATTGCTCATAATATTTCTAGTTATGAATTCCTAAGATACAAATAAAAATTCCTCTGCACATCACTCAATTCATTATGAATGCTTCCTATTGAATGCAGGGATAGTTTTGGCCTTTTATGGACAGATAAAAGCTGCACCTGCATTTTTTTGCTTTATGTCATAAAAACACATTAAAACTTTTTCCTGTAGTGCAACAGGAACAGTTCATTTTTAAGGACTTGAATGACAAATTGAAGTCCAAGCCTGTCTTCTGTTTCTGTATTTGCTTTTTTGGCATTTGTTTTGTAAAGTAACCTACTACTAACAAAATACAGTAGCAAGTTTATGTCTGTTAACCAAAAAAAAAGGGAAATAGTCTAAAGCAGTGATTGTCAGCTAAATCCATTTCATCTGTGAAAGTACTGCTGTTTCCACCAGTCAGTAGTCCCAGTTTTTTGCTCACTTACGTCAGTCACACCATTCAAGCAAGTTTTCAGAAAATCTTGCTCAAATTTCTGGTACAGTATTATTCCTGTGGAACATACTCCTAAAAATGCTATCAGAATATATTTTGACAGATTTGATGAGGACAGAAAAAAGACTGAGACCACCAAAGTCAAGATTTTGGGGGACAGCAGTATTTTTGTACCTAAATAAATCCACCAAAGCAGTATGCTTCTACCACAGTAATTAACAGCACTCCTTGTAAGAAAAAATAAGTATTTCAATATTTCCTAGAGGAAGGATTTTAGTCTTGGATAATAATAACAATAATAATACACTTTGGTTCGGGGTTACACTGAGGATGACATTAAGTGAATAAGCTATTCTATTTACTCCTCTCTCCACAAAGTAGTGTGAGAGGCAGCAAAGTCTGAAGGATACTCTCAATAACCAAGTGAGTTCTGAATGTTGTTCTTTGTCCTCCACTACAGTTCAGACATCTGGCATACCTCAGGCAAAACTGCTCTGCTGCACAACTAATCCCTTCCATTGCCTCTTCTGTTGCTCCGTGTTTGTGGAAGGCCATAACACCCTCTCACATTGCTTTCATTAGCCTTTAACTTTAGCAGTCTCCTACCTTTCCCTTTGTCTGTACAGCTCTCAGTCAGATTCTCAACACCACTAGTGGAGTAAGAGTGTTTTTGAAAACAGAGTGAACATAGTCAGCTGGGAAAATGCACAATTTGGGTGCATTGTTTGCAGATAAGATTTCCAAAATAAATCAGACCTAGAAAAGTGCCATCTATGACATATTACCATCTATGCCTAAAACCATCAGTATATGGAATTTTTTCTGGCTAAATTAGTTCTTGGTACGGCAGAATATCTCTTTGCATTTGTGGCCCTGTACCAGATGGCAACAGACAACAAGCTGTTTGGGCTATGTTCAGGTTTTGAAGGAGTGTGAGGCAGCTAGAGGTATGACAGATGAGTCTGTGTCAATTTTAAACAGATATGTGCCCTTCTGAGTAAAGAGTTATGAAACATAGCTGTGACCAACCTGTACATACATACTTCCCTTCAGCAAGAGTGGGAACTATTCATTTGTACTAATTGGTTGAACACCAAGAATTTTCTCCCTTCTTTATGGAAGATATAAATGCTCAGTCTACCAACATTCAAGCTATCCTAATTCACAAAAAAGGGAACTGTACAAGAGGTGGTTCAGAAGACAAGGATCCATGGGTTGGAGAAGAAAGGGAAGTACAGAGCCATGGTACCCAGGGATTAGAGGAAAATGAAAGAGACTGGAAGCCTTAATTTCCATACTTCTGGTTCTGTGACTGCAGTGAATCACCAGAGCAAAAGTAACTCTCAGAAAATCTGAAGTTTCAGGCTTCAACTCCCAGCGGTTTTTTCCAATGGAGAAAAAAAATATGATCTAATTTTCAAAAAATATAATCTAATTTCTTTTACCTCAGAACATCATATGTACTGTAAGGTTATACTAGCAAACTATTTGAGACATTTTTCATAAAAGGGAGAGAGGCAAGTCCAAGTACGGTTAGCCAGTGTTTATAGGGCTATATTGTTTAAAACAATTTTTGGAAAATGTGGTATAGCCAGCATTTCAAACAAGTCTCATGCTCAGTGTAAAAGAGGCTTTCCTGTATTAATTCAAAGTGTTCTGAAGCCCAGACACAACACTCAGCAGCTCATAAATTTGTCAATGGATGAATTTAGCTTAAGAAAAATAAGCTGCATGTATTATAGGTGTGGCAAGGAGAACCACCTATATTCTTCCAGTTGCTTTGACCCTTTCCAGTTGGTTGTAATTTGTCATAATTTTGCCAAATTCTAATTTCCCATTCAGGTTTTTTGGTTTTGTTTTTTTTTTCTTCTAATTATAGTTACAAGCATTCCATGCAGTTATCTGCTATTTGAGCTATTTGGGGAATTTTCAGTCAAAACAGCTCAGCAATTTCTGAGGGCAAGTGAGGAGAGAAAATCGAAAAATCTTTTCATGTCCAAAGTGATAAATTCCTTTGCTATTTAAGATGCTGAAGTGTTGCCTTTCTTTGATGCAAGATGTCCCTAACTCTGTTCAAAATACATAACTTGTCCAAATGACAAAAATTTCAGAAGGCAAAATTAGTCCATTAAACTGAAGTAGATATATGTTAGTTGGAAAATGTTTCCTAAAAGCTCTGCCTACACTGAATGTGCAGCAGCTGTGGGCTGAAAAAATGTTAGCCTTTTAAATGAGGTTCCCATGAAACTCCTATGGGGAAATCAGTGCTGCTGGAATGGAGTGGAGTCCAGCAGCTCCATGGGGTTTCTATCCTATGTTTCCATGGAAGTGGTACCTGGGGATGAAGGGGCTCCCCAAGCCATGGCCCAAGGCAGGCCTGGGTCCAGGGTGGTCTCAGCCCTAGCACCAGGCACCTCTCTGGGGCCATGCCAGGATGAGGGGCTGTGCATGGGCACAGCTCAGGGCCCATGGCCAGGCAGAAGAGCACCATGGGGAGCTGGAAACAGGCCCTCCTGTGGCAACGTTGGATGGAGTTTGAGCCATGGATGGGCTAACATCGGGCCCTGGGCTGTGGGCAGGGACAGCAGGGCCTGGCAAACACAGTGACAAGTAAGGGCAGGCTCACCTGTACACCCAGGCTACAGCTGGAACAGGTGTGAGCTGACCAGAGAGGGGAGATTTTATGTGGAAAAGACATGTGGAAACTGTGAAGGATGAAGGCGAGAAGGATAAGCATGAGAAAAATAGCTGAGTCAGAGTAACAAAAATGGGCAAGTGGGACAGTAAGCTGGAGACAGAAATGGGTCTGTGACACTACCTGCTGGACAGGCAGGACATAAGAGGTTTGGCTCAGCGAGTTCACGTTTCTTTGCAAGAAATTGAAAGAAATAACAAACTGCTGAACCTCAAGATATTTTGACTCCCAATAAATGCCTGTAGAGTTCATGTTTCAACTGCTACTGAACAAGTGTGACGAATCCTAGTATTTCCATCAGGCACTCATTATCTGAGTGGTAGAGTTCTACAAAGGGAATCTAAATCCACCATCCTCACAGCAACCAGGATGATACCACATGAAAAGTTTCTGGCTGTTTCAGTGTCCTCTTTCAAATGCTTGGTATTAGTGTAGCAGGGTAGGACTGTGTGGTCCTGGATTCCCTCAAGACCTGCTCATCCTGAGTATAATAAGCCCACCTTAAGATTCAAACAAGGTTTTATCTGTGCTGCTAATAGACTTCAGCAATGCGTACATTTTCCAGATTACTAACATCAATTTAAAAATACCATTCTGTCAAAGTCATACTGAGTTTAGTATTAATACCTGAGGTGTGGCCACCATAGTAATAGCTGGATATGGGACTCTGAAAATGAATGGCCAATGGAAGGAAATATAACCACAACAAAATTCTGAGGTATATGATCCAAAGTCATTAACAGCAATGAACTTAATGAAAAAAACAACTGAATATTGGAATCAAATATGTAATAGGTTCCTCAGAAATTGCTAGATAATAAAAAGACAGCTGTAACTCTGCCTTTTTTGAGCACTCAAAATGCAGTCAACATTAATTTTAAATTGGTTTATTTTTCTTTTATTGCTATGTCTGTGTAGGGCTGTAATTCACAAAGATTCAGAAGTATTTTGAAGTGATGAAATTCAGTTTCACCTGAAATACTGCCACTTTTGGCAAAAAAGGACCCTCCCAAATAGGTTTTCCACAACAGAGAAATTCTGTAATTAAATAAAAAGGAAGTGAAGAATAACTTTTGCCAATTGAAAACATGTAAGTAATTTAGTTGGGCTAAATGCAATGACCAGAACTGGAATTTTGAAGGCAAACAATGATTAAACACTGTGCTGCTACCAAACATTCCTTGGATTCTTTTGAAGCCACAAGGGACAGATCGTCAGTTTTCCATCTTCTCTGTTTTACTGGGTCATGTCTACAAGGAGACTTGTTGCTTCCATGACAGGAAGGACCCAAAACCTAACCACTTTTTTCAGCTATAAATCACAGGAGTTTGGTTCTCACTTACCTGCCAGCATTTCTTCCTTTGGCACCTATGTTTTTCTGGATGTCTCTTCTCCATCATTGTCAATGATCCACTCTAGGATTATACCTCACACTTTCAGACTTATCATCAGTTTCCTGCCATTTATTCACTCTGTTTGAAATACAAGGATTTCTCATCTTGGATCAGCCCTTTGGATCTCATAAACAGTGTTAGACTGATTTACTAGAGAAGAAAGATTACTTTTGACTTCACTCATTCAAATTGGAAAAGTTTTTCCTGATTTTGGGCAATGCACGTGGACTAAAACCTCTCTCTTACATTTCACTAAGTTTTTAAGTTTAAGAAAAGTCAAACATTCCTAGGTCAGAATACTAAAATTTCTAAGAAAACTGTTACAGGAATATAATAATAGATATAATTCCATATTTTGTAGCTCAAAATATAAACATGTAAAAATTTGCATCATAAGACAATGATCCAGTTATACGGATTGTGTAGAAATGGAAAACTGGTAAGAAAGAGGAGTTGCCCATCAATTGGTATGGTCAAATGCATTCTTCCATTAAGTTATACTGCAAAGTGTGATACTCTCTTCTTTCCTGCATTGCTTGATTGTTAAATAATGATTGTAATAGCAGCTCTCACTCCCTTTTCCTATGATTTTTGATTTGTAGTGTTCAAAGTAGCTCACCAGTTGCAGTGATTCATAGATTAATGAATATGTTATTGTCTGTGTAGCTTGGTTATACCCAAACTGTTCATGTAGTTCTCAATTAGTTTTTGATGCCACTTAGAGATTTTACACCTTCTGTAAAATCAATGAGCAGGAAAAGTATCAAAGCAAAACATGGGAATTCAAGTGTAATTATCAGAAAGAGTGCAACATTATCAGTCTTTTCCCAGACATATTGTGCATCTCAATGTCCAATAGAGGTTCCTATTTCTTCTGCTGATATTGGCTCTTGATTAATCCTCATACCATTCATCTGAATCATGGAGGAAATTGTTCAGAACTTATTTTTCATTTGAGTGCTACCATTTCCCCTTCCACTTTCACAACAGAAAAACTAAAAATTTCAGTCAGGGAAAATGGAAGGAACAAAGTAAATGTTTCATGGACGTTAGAAAAAATAAAGATCCTAACACTCAGAGTTCCTGATCATCACACAATTTTGTGACACTAAACAGAACAAAAGAAATAGACAGAATTTAATTTTCAAATTAAAAAAGGAATATTTTCCTAGAAAGCTCAAAACATCTACATGTATATGTGGCGAAGAGCTATGTCAGATGATTCCTATATTCTGAATGTCCCATTGAGTACAAATGAAGTGAAACACTTGTATGGAACATTGGAAAGGCCCATATATTAGTATCTGTTAATAAAATTCTCCTACAGTGGCTTTTTCAGAAACACAAAATCAAAATTGCACATATGCTTGTTCACATGTATGCATTCATGACTGTGAATTGGTCACAAAAATATGATATACTCTCATATATATACAAATGTGTGTATTATGTATAAATTGCATGCATTCATTATATTTTTGGTTGGATGTTTTTATGCATATGATAGCAAAAACATTCCTTCAGGCTGTACTGCTATGCTAGTAGGCACTGTGTCAAAACCAAACAAAGAGCCAGTTTAGTAGGTTTGCTCTATAAGCTGGAGTGTACAGAAGTTTCCCCATTTTCCTCCACAGGTGAATTTTGTAGATCTACCCTCCCTCTGCGTTCTGTGGGTCCTTATTAGTTACAGAATCGAGGACTCACTCTTAAATGATTGCCATTTTACCCTAGGAGATCATGGAAACCTGGCAGTGAGAAGCTTGGCTAGCTGCACCACAGAAAAAAAACATACTGCTGTGTTTTAGAAACCCAGTGTTATAATACAGCAACTATACCATAGGGCTTTCTTTTTTTTTTTCACATCTGTCTGCACTGTGTTTAACATTGGCATGACAAATATGTCTGAAAAGACAAGATTTGAAAAGTCCTTTCCTAGTGCCAATTTAGTGTTTTAAAGGATGCACAGACCACCTCGGAAGGGATCTAAACACTTAATTACCTCCATTGTTGCTCCTTTTATTCAGCAAATTGATGTACCTCTAAACAATTACAGCTCAGAAACTGTTTTAGCTGCATTCAGCCAAAAACATGTTCAAGAATGTCTTGGCCAGGATTTGATCAGGTAGCAAGATTATACCTTCATACATGCAGTCCTCTAGAGACAACCCTTGGAACAGCAATATGTTTCTATCCTATGTTTCACAGAATAATTAGGACATTGTATATACTAAAGGAAATTTCAGAGATGGTTTCACAACACTGACTACCATACATAATGACTACTTATTTTTCTTAGTCTTTCTTTTTGCATGTAAAATCTTCTTTTAATTTTGTATTAAGGCAGAACAGGAATTGGATCTGTTTTGGGGAATATCTGGCTACAACACATGAATAGTTGTCATTCTCCATATATTGTCCACCCATTGAACAAATACTTATCTGCCTGCTGTTTTCATTAATATTTAACTGACCAAAGTTCAAGTGAGATACTTGAAAATGTAAAGTAATTATTTCATGTCAGTCTACCTAATCATTTATAAATAACATAATTGAAATTGTCTTTCATGTGTCCCTTTTCTTGCTGACTTTGTACTAGCCTTTTTTAAATTCCTCCAAAGCCTCTTTTTTGTAAATGTTGCTGAGTATTTCCCTTGTTTATGCAGAAGTGTACAGAGAAAAGGCTGTTGAGTAGTTGCTGATTTTTTCAGTACAGCCATTTCCTATTTCACAGACACAAAGTAGCCCTGTTTGCAGCAGGGCATTTCTGGTGGACCAAATGATGGCTCTAACAGACTTAGCTTTTGGCAGTAAGAAAATGTTATTCCTAATGCCTGCTCTTCTTTCAAATGGCAATCATACATAGAAATATGTATGTATTTCAAACAGAATTTCTATATGCAGACTCAGCTCTTGGGGGATTTGTTTTAAATATCTAAATAAACCCTATTTTTAAATGCAAATATCTTGCTTCAAAATATGAATTTCAGAGAACTCCACAAAGCTGTCAAAGTACATTAATTTTCATTTCAAAATCCAGTGTCCATAATTTTTTCCAAAATCAGATTCTTTAACTCTTGAGATATCAACATGAGATACCAACACAAATAATTCAGATTCAGTTGAATCGGAAGGTCTAACTCAGCAAAGCATTCAAGTGCTAGTACTCAGCAGAATACTTACAGACATGACTAACTGTGAGGTTTAGAGTTAGCCAGGTGCTTACATCCCATTATTAAAGAAAAATGCTTTGCTTTCTGAGCAACATCTCAGAATGGACAATCCAGCTGGTATAAAATAAACTGAATTGCATTGGTTCCTGTTGGAATTGTAAATTGTTTGTGACAGAGGATCTTTTTTCTATATAAATCTATGAGGAAATTAAAACATTATTAGCTCTCTAAAAAGAGGAGCTTTCATATTATGAAAAATCATAGTGCCAATTTTGATAAATATTCTATCAGAATATGTTCAGCAGACATCAGAACTGGGCACGTATGTGCTTAAAGTTCTGATAAATAGTTTCTGAAAACTTCCCCAACAGCACTTACTCTCATATATTTGGAACACTGATTATTTTTCTCCACAGTTCAGATATTTTTGGTTTATGCAAAATCTTAGGCTCCCATTAGATCTGATCCTGATTGAAATTGAAAGACTACAATTAGCATTAACAATGTTTTTCTTGAAATATTCCTGCTGAGATCTGAAAGGGAGATGACAAACCACATGCAACAAAAATTTTTCCTCTGCTGTTTGAAGTACAGTTTTACTGCCATGCTGTTTAACGCACATTTTCTTGGTCTCCTATAATTCCATAAAGGAAACTTCACAACCCGAAACCAAAAGAGACTTGTGCACCACTGGTGCTAGCCACACACATCAACAGACAATTTGTAATATTTAAGTAGAAAAGCTACATACTGGTCTCAGTCTTTTATTATTGTCTTCTCTATCAGGAGGAGTGATTTCTGAAATTACTACTACTACTAGTACTAGTAGTAGTAATATTCATATTATTAGTATTTTAAGTCTAGGATCACAGATTGAAAGTCCAGCTAATTGCTACTTCAGTAACTGTTACTGTTACTGTTCCAGAGAGACCAGCTGGCGTAACTAGGACTCTACCCTGCCTGCAGTGAAAGAGGCGGGGCTGACCACAGTTTCCTAGACTAACTGATGTCAGGAAATCAATTACTTACTTGCATGCATGAGAAAGATTGAGTTAGATTCCATAAATTCATATACAGCCATGAGGGTTCATGTGATCAATTTTCTTAAGGGCTGCTATTTGTTTTCTCATTATTAGGTAAGATGTTGGACAGCAAAAAGAAGCTCAATAGCAAAGGGGAAATTAAAGAAATCTGTGCAGAATATTTGGCCTTGCCCAGGACCAGTTGCTGAAAGCATTTGTTTTCAATCTTATACCAAGAGTGTTCTGTTTAGCTTTTGAGTGTTCTCTTCATAGTTGTGTATGCCTTCTGTTCAGAGCTAAAGTTATTTTTGCAATTTGTTTCATTCATCTTTATTTTTAATAGATGTTACTCTATGTGATTAAACTGTGAGTGGCAGAAATAGAATGGATCAGAAAGGAATCAGTGTTATAACTTGACATTTCCTAACCTTCCAGTCTCTCTGTTAGTCAGGAATTGTAAACAACACGAAATGCGTATTAACACTTCTATTTTGAGAAGGTGCTCAATATTTCCAATCTATTGGTGCACAATAGAATTCCTATTACAATTTTTTTCTTTTTTCCCTTGATACTGTCACTCCTTTCATATGTCCATGTCATTATACTAAAATGGTTTTCTTGCTCATAGCAGAATGCTCCATCTTTATAGCAAAGTGTATTCATCAAATTGGCTTACTGTAATTTTATATACCTTGATGAAAAGGAAGAAGAAATGGAAACACAAAGTCTTTTGTAACTTTAAATGAACCTATGCTCTATTGCAGATGTTATCACCAGTACTTAATGATAGATAGATCAGAGAGTATTAAAGCAGAAAAGTTCAAAAGAATTTTGGAGAATAGTTAATCATTTTCAAAATATTTTGTTCCTAGAAAAAGGTAGCCCCCAAGAAAAATCTGAAAAAAATCAACTCAAACTATAACATAGGGATTATTTGCAAATTTAGGGGGAAAATACTTTCTGCATTTTTAAAAGTAAAAAAAATTCGACAGATTTTACCTGGTCTTTTTTTACAGTTTTAACTAAGCGATAATTAATAAAAAATCCCCCTCCATAATTATGGCTATTGACTGCCTGTAGATTTAAAAAGAAAACATATATCAATCTATCACAAGAAACAAGACAAACAGTTTTTTCTCATGTGCCCTCTCTATCTGTCCCTAGCCTTATTTTTATGTTGACCTTTCTTCAGTTAATAGCTAAATTAAACTGTAAACCTGTAGATGAAGTAATAATTTTAGTTCACTTCTGAAATTTCCAGTATGATTTGTAATCCTGCAACAATAGTAAAGCATGGGGATAATTTTTGTTTTCCAAAATGTTGTGTGGAAATTTGATGAAAGAATCCTTTTCAACATTTCTGAAATTCTAAGCTTTAACCAGTCACATTTATTATCTTTTTTTGTCACTGTTATAATGAAACAAACAAACAAACAACAAAACCCCAAACAAACAAAACCCAACGAAAGCTCAAAAACAAACAAACCAAACCGAACCAAACCAAACACCCCACAGATGAATGAAAATGTTGTAGTAATCAAGATATCAGCGCTTTTTATAAACTCTGCTTGAGTTTTGCATTGTTTCAGCTCTCTAAAGCTTTTCTTACCATGGTATCTGTAATTACTGGTACAAAGGAATCATAGTAGTGTTTACATACAAGTATTGGATACATCTGAACAAATTCAATATGTTGGCCTTTCAGCACTTTTTGTATATGTTCTAGTTTTGGACCATATATATTTTTACCCCCTTGGCTTGACTTTTAGCAAAATTGAAGTGTACTGTCAAATTAGGTTTTATTTAAGTACGGCAAATTTTTCACCTAAATTCATTACATTCCAACTTTACCCCCAAACCACTTTTGACTCAGTTCAGGTTCTTAGAGGTTTGCAAAATATATCTATACCAGAGAAGAACCTGCTCATTTTTTTCAAATTAAGAGATAACCTTGACTTTGGCCTTTCTGTTACAAAATTCTGCCTTACAGCTTTCTAATGTCAGAGTCCAGTTCTAAACTGGAATCACACTGAGATAAAATTTGCAGGTCTTAGTGACTGAAGATATTGACTTCCAGGTTTATAATCCGGCTCAAAATTACAAAAACATAGTGAAGAAGAGAAGGATGCATTAAGTATATGCTCCATCCTCTGCCAAAATGTTCTTATTTCTACATTATATTTTCCAGAGCTTGATGGAAGTTGTTTTTAAATTACTCAGACTGCTTCCTGTTTTCCCCTTGGGAAGCCTGGTCCCCAGTCTAATATATTGCTACAATTAAGTGATGTTTTCCTTATAAGCAGTCTGAATTTGTTTGTGTTACTTTGTCCAATACGAGTGATTACTTGCCCTGTGAATATACATCTGAAAATATCAGGTACAAGGGTCATTATGAAACGTTACCATTCCTCCTGCCTGTTTACTGCATTGTATGTCCAAATGCCAAGAACGCCACACAGTACAAATAATGAATAGAACAATAGCTAATAATCCCTACATATAAAGCTGTGGTGTATGTTCCCACATTATTCTCTTACAATGCCTCAGCTTTATGCTTTTCCTAATAAAAGACAAGGGATTTAGTTTTGCACCTCAATAATTTTGAAAACAAAAGAGACCAAACCAAGCAAACAAAACCAAAATGAAACAATAAAAAGCAACCCATCATGCGTTGGAGTGAGGAATTAGATATGACTTGCTACTTTTACAACTTCCCATGGGACTGTGTAGAGTGCAAGTGCTTATCACACTTAATTTTCTGTGGCCTATACCAGCCCTTGAATTAAGGCACAGGCTATTTCTGGAACAGGGCTTTTCATCAGACTGCTGTCTATATGGATGGAGTCCAGGTGTGCTCCAGAAGATGACATTAGAGCAGTTTAAGATGTTAATTTCCTCAATTCTTCAGTGTTATTCTCCTGTGCAACCTCTTCCCCTTACAGCACTGACTTTTTAACCAATTTCAGTGCATCCTTATTTAAAGCACTGTTATCGGACGTCGCAGCCGATTACATTCAGGTCAACAAATGGTTTATTAATACGTAAGACTTTGGCTAAAAGATAATTTTATGCATACTTGAAAGGAAAAAAAAAAAAAGAGTGAGTGCAGGTCTATGATTATATGCAGAGTGAAAAGTGATTTTCCCTTTCTCTCTTCAGAAGTTTCCAAGGGACACTCCCTTTTGCAGTGGCCATACTCAGTTTTTACTAATGAATGGTTTCAGAGTCAGACACACAACTGGAAGATAATAACAAAATAATGCAATAGGGGCAAGGAAGGAATTCCTGACACATTGCAGCATCATTGGTTTAACTTTTGGTCCCAGGGATTTAAAGAAACTATTAAGGCATCACTCCTAAACCCTTTGTGAAGAAGAATCATAGCTTAGACAAGTTCTGTCTGGTGGAATGTTTTCATCCAGCTCTCAGGAGGCTGAATGGCACCTGCCAATGTCATCTCAATGGACATGTTTCTTGAGGGAAAAGGCTTCAGCACCCTAGAAATGACAAGAGTTGGGTAGTTGTTCTTCACTAGAAAGAGTTAATATGTATCACAACTGCTTTCCTACACTTCAGATACAATTGAAGGAATAAATAGGTACAAGAGCAATGCTGAAGAAATTTATTAATCATTCTAGCATTTCCTTTAATACTTTTTGTCTGGTTAGTTCAATGAATCTGAAGAGCGTGATGAGCAACAAAATTATATTGCACCAGGAAACAACCGTACTAAGAATGACAAATTTCAGTTCAGTATGCAGACAATCATTTCACATATATGAAAGCTCACCTAAGGCAAAGCTAAGCATAGAGGGAAGGTCCCTGGGAAAGAACATGCTGTAAGCCTTGGCTGACTCTATACTTGGCTGACTGTATTCAAAGGCTTTGCTGCTCCCACAGTCAGCAGTAGCATGTGGAAACAGAGATGCTAAACTTCCTGTATTATGTCACAGGTGTAGAAGGCATGGTCTGAAAATTGTGTCATATTGTATCTATTGGTGAACAGAGGACATATAAATTCCTGGCTATTAACTACAAAGTTTCTGAGATACCTGTGTTCAAATTTCTCTTTGACTCTGGCATCAAACACAGCATGTGCCCATGCAAAGGAAGGCATACCACAAGTACTGCCCATGATCCATGAGAAATCCATGAAGTTATCCTGGCTGTAAGTTCACTTATAAGGATGGAAATTAGCTCATTAAGATACTGGGCCAGAACTGTTAATACATATAGCTGCAAAAACTGGCAGGTACTGTATCACATAGAAAGGTAGAAGGGTAAGCAAGTGAAGGAAAGAGAAAAAAACAGAGAAGGATAAATATTTCTGATGGCATAATAGACAAAATATTTAGTTGCAGGCCTGAGCCATTGATTGGCCTGAACTTTAAACAAACATCTCTGCCAGCTGAATACTGGCAAATGACAAGTGGCAACCTCTCCACAGCCTGATACACACACAAATGAAAAGGTTTTGGGTGCCAGACACCAGGAAGCCAGTGCTTTTAACACTACCACCCTGTAATTTATAGCATCTTGGTTTGTTCTACTGCAGTTAAGGGTCTGTTAATGTTTGTCTTCTGAATCCTAATTCTCAAGGGCTTATAATTTGGCCATTAACATGCTCTCAGTATCAAAACCTTTGCACACATAATGGCTAGCCAAGAATAGTTTTTAGGTAATTTTTTTAGGAAGAATGTTAGTTGGTTTCCAAAATATGAGAAAGGAAAGAAAGAAGGCAGGAAGGAATGACTAGTTAAAATAGTTAAAGATTATAATTTTGTGTGCTCAATGACTTGAAATGTCTTGCATTTTAAAAGATGAATTCTTGCTATGAGGTGATATTATTTTTCTTGCTTTAAAACCTTTAAAGATGAAGTCTTCTGCAGTAACCTAACATTTCGAGTGATTTTTGAAAGGCAATTATTTATAAAAACCTCAGCCACTCAAAGTGCCACAGATTCCCAAGGAGGGAGAAGCACATTGCTGAATCCCACCACTATAATTTTAAGGATGTAATTAGTAAGAACAGGAAAGGAAAACACATGCTTAGGAGTGGTGTTATCAATTTACAGTCCACACTTTTAAAGCACTTGAGTTCTAAAGAACGTACTTCCTCCGAGTCCTTTTGTGGCTGGATTAAACAAAGGAGTTTTAGCACAGACAGTTCCTGTTCAGATACAATGAAATCACATGCTTCCTCTTTTTAACTAAGATATGGAGCAAAGAACATCTATGGATACCCAGGAGTGCCATGGTGGCCTGTACAACCCTGTAAATCTTTGTGCCTCACTGTACCGTAAGGGATGCAGATGGGAAGTGAGAAGTGGAAATCCTGAGTTAAAAATCAATCAAAAAAAATTACAATTGTGCTTTACTTTTTACCTGAGCAAAATAAAAACTGCAGGAACAATTTCAACTTGCAATTGGCTTCAAACTGGTAAGTCTTGATTAGCCATATATTTTAGCAAAACTTTTGATTAGAATGATCCTTAAAATTACACTGCAGTATTCCAGGAGTGGTGATGGTGAAATCTTTCTAATTGTTCCACATCCAGACCACATAAAATTTGCAGATAGAGATAATATATTTTGACAGATAGCTACAAAATATGGACAAACTCATGTCTCTCTAGCCTGAAGAAGATTCTATATGCTTGAAGGCCTGTTTGCTTTACCCAGTTATAATATTTAATCTAGTAAAAATTTTACTTTTATCTGCAAACCTGGATCAACCAGCACTCTTTGACCAGGAATGCAGACAAGAGATCACACCATGACCACCGACTCTACAGGAAAGGTACCAGAGAACCCAAAAGAGAGCACTCTGCCCCCTCACTGTGTGAAATGGATTCACCACTTAGGACTCAGAAGAGTCTCTCCCAGTGATTCATGATTAAGTGCAGGAAGGCAAAGACAGGATGACTGAATTGAGAAGTTTTCTTTGAACAGCAAAAAGTGGGACATAGCTGCAACTACATTTGTCAGATTGTGCCCAGTTGTATTGCAGGGTCCACAGGTGGTGAACTGCAGTTGAGTTTCACACCAAGTGAGCAATACTGATTTAAGGTGTGTAAAGAAATATTCAGGAAGTCAGGCAGAACATGTGAATAGAAAAAGACTCAAAATGTGTGTTTCAATTTAAACAAGAAAGTAATGTATTCTTCATGAGACAAACCACAAGTTTTGACAAAATGTCTTTCTCAGACTGCCTTTCACAGCAACAGTCATTCTGGTTACATGAAATTGCTCCTAAGTGAACGTCCAGATGTATGTTTATCATTTTAATTTAAAACCAGACTTCCTTGAAAATGAAAAGATAGTTTTACAGTTAGCTATTTTTTCTGACCAAACATTGGTAGTAAAGTTTTAAATAAGTTTTAAAGGAAAAAGAGATAATAAAAAACTTGCTCAAAGTTTTGATTGCAGTGCTTTTACTTTTGAAAGGTACATTTGAATTCTCAGCAAACTAACACTTTTTATAAAGGCTTTATAAAAATTAATTGAAACTTTTTAGGGAAGGTGATTAGCTGGCAAAGCAACTGCATTAGGCATCCGCAAAATGCAAAGACTACGGAATACAACCTGTCAGATGACTATCATGGTCCAACACAATTCTAGTCAGAACTTTGCTGGAGAGCAGATATCTGAAATGTCCAGCCAAAAAGCACATTATTCTGCTTTAGAGCTGCTGCAGTGGAAACTTTGAATTTTAGTTTCTGTTTACAGCAAGGACTGTACAGAAACAGCTGGCAGACATGTGAGTTTCTCTCCACAGGATGGATCTCCGATGCACAGGGCTGTTCAGAGAGAGGGAATCTCCTCTTATTGCAGACAACCAGTACTAAGGCCTTGAAGTACTTTTTGCTCTGAAGCCCACTTTTCTGGGCTAAGTATCATGTTTTGTCTCTTCACATTCAAGAAATAATCTGGAATTATTTTCAATAAGAGAGAAAATAATGATACTTTTAAAGATCCTTTGGTATTTCTTTAATTATTAGCTTGTTCTCTATTGCTGAAGTGATATCATAACTAGATTTGTACTTAGCAAGCCTGTCCAAACTTCTTAAAAATTCAATATGCTTTCATATTCTACCGATGTCTCCACACCATTTGATTTGGAAGCATGTATTTTCCAGACATATTTATTAAAAGAAATCCATCTATGGACCCAAAATCACACAGAGGAGGGTTTTTTTGTAGGTTAATTTTGTTTTGGTTAAATTTATAATTCAAGCCCATAGAAAGGAATAAATCCAATGCAATATTGGGATGAGAAACGAATGGTACACCTGAATTCTTCAATAGTTTTGTTATGTTGGCTTGACAGGGCTCATAGCTGCTACACTAGAAAAGCAAATCCCACCTGTTCCACAGGTTATTCAGAGAGGAGACACATTTTTATTTATTTATGTTCATTATAGTGAGGCCATCTTTTAAATGTTTCTTGTACCTGGTTTAAAATTTTCAGAAGAAAAGGCTGAGAAAGACCTGTCAAATGGAACGAAGGTATTTTGCTGTGGATTTTACAGATGGAGAGAGATTCATGCAAAGTCTGCTATGTCTTCATGCATCATATTGTTATGATGTCTTTCAGCAACAGTACCAAAGAGAATAATTTCATCCTATTTCAAATGCATTCAAAGGCCCAGGTAAATATATTTGATCTGATGAAAGTGTACTGTGTGCAAGGAATCTTCTCTGAAGTATGGCCTGCAAACAACTACCAAAGGAAAGTCTAGCCATAACCAGTTTGCCTCAGGAATGACGATTCTTACATATATGCTGAGAAAACATTATATCCAAGATATTGAAACATGGATTCAGATCCATGATGTTGCTTTTACGAAGCTAATTTTTAATGTTAAAACAAGACTTTAAAACAAAAGACTTCCCCTTTGTGTTGAGTTTCCTAAAAGGAATACAAATTCTGAATAAGAATATATACATGGGTGGGACATCCATGCTTAATTGAAAGCTGTATGAAACTAATGACACCCATGTGACTAATCTTCAGTTAAAGCAATGAACACTGTAAAATAATTCAAAAACCTGTAGACACACAGGGTGCCCTTTATTGAATGTACAGATTACATTTCTTGGCACTAGAATTAAAGGAGTGGTTATTTCATTCCTATGTATTTTATCCTGCTGGGAGATAAATAGAAAACTACAGCATGCAAGAATAATAAATCTATTGGTGAAAATAAATCTGATGAAAATAAATCTGGTGAAAACAAATCTGATGTTTTAAAGCAGTTATAGATCCTCATTGGTTTGAACAAAAGCTGTCTGGAGGTCCTACATCCAGTGGAGTTCTGCCAAATAACACCAATCATGAAACTTAACCCCTGTGGCTTCCAGGTTATTTTCATTTATGTTTCTATAATAATCTGCAACCACCTTAAGATAGAGACTCTGTAGTGCACATCCTCAGGAGATGACAATCACAGACAATCATAGCTGGGTATTAATCCTTCCTCCACGTACTTTGTTCATCTGTTCTTATACGCCTACCAAGTGACTGAACTTTAGCAAGAGCCAACACTTCACAGCATTAGCTAGCAGAATTGTCAGACTTCTTTCCAAGTTATTTTACCCATAAAGGTTTCCTGGAGTAGCACATATTTTTAAAACCCTTTGGGTGAGATCTAAATACGTCTGACGGAACAGGTCAGTACAAGACAGCACTCCCAAGCAGAGCACAGTGCTGGGAGGGTCCATGTCCATACTTGGTACAGCTTCAGCTCTCCTTGTTATACCTCAGGCTCTTCAGAGCACATCTCTTGACAATAACAGGAGAATCTAGTGTAACAAGCATCACTTTATAAATTTAATTGTGTCACTCCCTCGACAGAAACACAGTATCTAACTGAGAATACAGGATCTGTGTAGTAGATTCAGTACTCTAATACTAAATTCAGTGGTGATTAAGTCCTATAGACTGAAAGTGGAACCTATAGCTACATATTTCTTTTCTTTTTCTGAAGGTTAATTTGCCCATATGAACATTACCATGTGATGTGGTAATTGTTATGTAATTATTTGTTTTGTTTTTTACACATTTTTACTCGATACTTAAGTACATTTCAGTGCAATATTGTGAATTAAAAAAAAAATTCTTGTAATCGATATGACTTGTACTTAAAATTTGATACAGTGTATCTTATAAGCTAGTACTGATGGGAAAAAAAACTTAAAATAATCTGCAACCACTGGAAATCATGCTAGATAAGAAGAATGAGGAACTGTTGAATTGGTTGAGATTGAATGAAGCTTTACTCACCCCTTGGACTAAACATTTTTTTTCCTGTTTTTTCATCTGTACCTATTTCTGGGACACCAGAAGATGAAAACATCAGAAACCTCTTTTCATTACAACGTGAGCTGTTTTTCATTTCCTTATGAAAGTGCAACCTGGAAAGAGCAGTTCACTGCCTAAAGCAATATTTTGAGTCAAAGAAACTAATTCAGAGAAAAAAGCTGTTTCTCATGATAAATGCAGCCACTAAGGACACAAATCTTTGCTAAAAGCACCTGAAAATCGTGTTTAAGTGCAATGGGACAGTCACTCCCTGGTGGTGAAGTAGGGGTAACACACTCAGCAGGTATTGAGTATTCCTTTGCTGGACCTACTTGACACTTTTTTTTTTTATCGAGGAGGGGATTTATCACACTGTATATGACTCCTGGAAGTATCTCTTGGGATTGTGTGTGTGTGATTTGAAAAACCAAAGTTTTTCAAAATTTGCCTTCTAGTTTTGAGTTGCTTGGATATATCCATTTCCATTTTGCAAAAGAGAAACTGAAGTGAATAACTAAAGATAAAAAATGTCTTCACCTAAATATTTTTGCTAGACATCGGCTAAAGGTACAGGTTAGAGTTTGCGGATGATTTTTGTTCCAATCAAATTTCAAGCATTGTTCCTGCTTTTGTTTTGTTTCTTTGAAAATGTGTGTCCAAGTACTGTGGAAATCATAAACCAAGAACATTCTCATTGGTTACCACAAAATTATCACAAGTATATGTCCTGCTCTAATTGCAGGGGAAACAGTCGTGATCTCAGATGTTTCATGTGGTAACTGTTGGCAAATGGGAATGTTTAATGGTAACCACAGTATATTTATTCCAAGTCACTTGCTTAAATATAATGTGTTTTGTGCAGATAAGTTTTGAAGTGAAATTCCAGCTACAAGCTGTTTTACTATATAATTTAAATGTATTTTCAGTAAATACTATTTTTGCCTTGCAAACAGAAGCAATGTTTTCCTTCCTGTGTTAAAATCTTACTTTTTTTTTTTTTTCAATTATTTGGGTAATGCTGCAAAATCTAACAGACAAGTAAGAGACATTTTTCTATGTTTAAACAGCATATAGGAGTCAAGTTCCTCAGAGAAATCCAGATCTTCCCCAAATTAATGCTCTTGTTTTTTAAAACATGTGGCATAACACCTCGCTAGTATAGTTAATTGTTTAGGGGTTTGAGGGCTCTGGGATATATTATTACTTTTAATATGCCAAGTTATTCACTTGTAAAATGGAGAGTTACTCTCATCCTAATGAATCCGGGACTTTGAAAAGTTTGACCAATTGCTGCATGATATAATCTATATCTAAACTATAATCTGCATGTTACATTGGAAGAAAAAATTCAAATTACTTACTATTTTGAAAAAAACCAGCATGCTAAAAATGCTACCAAAAATTTGTTATAGATACACATTGAAATATCTGACAGATATAACAAATTGAGTGTCAATTACTTGAATGCAGAGTACCTATAAAATTTTATTGCATATTCATCCAAGTTGTTCCATGCAAATGCACCACATAGAGCTGATTATTGTCATTCACTATGCACCAGTGTTAAGATGGTCAAAACCATCTGGATCAATTTTATGGCAGGACTTCCCTTGACTTCAGTGGGATAAAAATTTCTCCCTATCTCTATATATAATCTACAGGTAGTGACTTGACAACTGCTCCAAAATAAAACTAGCCAGGTAAAAGCTGCAGCCCCAAACTATGGGCACAATGAGGGATGAAGAATATTGTGTATTTTTCAAATAAACCTGGAGGGGAAGTTTATAAAAACAGAATTAGTTTTTCTAGATTAGCTTTTAGGCAATGTATTGAGGTTAAGACCCATTTATTTTCAAAAACTAACCACCAGATCTTTATTTGTTCCCACCAATAAAGATATCCACTGTTACCTCTGTATGAGTGCAAACTTGCTTATAGATTCTTTTCCTGATGTGGTCTGCTGGAATATTGGTTTATATTTATTTAGAGGAAAGAGTGCTGGGTGCTGAATCACCCAAAATTTCCCTTAGCAACACAGTGTTCAATGGAAATCTTTCACCTATATCCCCATGTATCTCCATTAAGCTCTCTTAACTTCTTTTCACCATTTCATGAAGACCCGGGGAGGAGAGTGAAATGTTGCTGATACAAACACAACTGACCTTCATAGATGCAAAGCAGCTGCTGTGAAAACCTGAACTTTACTTTCCATTAACTTCTCTGGAAGAAGTGCGGGATATGCAAAGTATTCACTACACACTGAGACCGATCCCTAACTTCTCTTTAACCTTTCACTTTTTTCCTAAGAGTCTTTCAGGAGATGATGAAAACATGCTGAGAGACAGTCTAATAATCACATAAAGTTACATGGAATTTCCTCTTGAGCAACCACAAGGTTATACTACCCAGGGACCTAGCTGTATTTATGGAATACAGGAAACCTACATCTCCTTTCCTTCAGGCTTTAAAAATAAACAGTCTTACATAAAAATACACAACTGCCACACTCACACCATTTTAGGGCACCTTACCTTGCAGTGTCTGCAGCTAAAGACATCAGTGATGAGGAAGGCAGCCTTCTGTTTCCCTTAATGTACCTCCTCAGGCAATGTCACCTATGGAGCACAGAATTCAGTATGCATGAAGTGCTGAGTGCTGGATTGTGAGACTTCTGGCAATATACAGTGGTTGACTGATCATTTTACAGATTTACTTCATAGAAGAAATTCACAAACTACACACGCCTTTTCAGTAACTCACACAGCTTTCAGTAAGCTCATACATTTTTTAAAGATAAATGAAAGGTATCTGAATTAATTCTGGTACAGGTTAGAAACTACCAGTCAAGACACATGAAATATACAATTTCTGTGGAAAAAGAAAAATTTAAGAGGATTCTATAAGTCTTCCTTTTCTGGAGGTGAAATGTCTCTAAGGGACTCCTTATTCCATTTTTTTTTTCAGGAGTCAGGAGGTTAAGAGATCGTGGAGCATAATTTTGTTAGCATCTGTGAGTGGGAACTAAAATAGACCTAACTTCATGAATATGCAATCCGAACAGTCTGAGTTTTAAATATCAGACATAAATAATGAACTACTAGAAACCAAGCTAAAGCTGATTATTATTCCTAAATCATATTTGATTACTTGCTTCATGAGAATTGAGAACTGTTCACTGACAATATAAAAACGGTTAATATTAAAGTGTATCTACAACTTATTTAAATCATGACGCTAAACAGCTTGGAAAAAAGCCCCACTATTACTCCAGATTTCAAAGAGGTGTGATATAAGGGTGGTCTTACAGTTACATATTCACCATTTCATCTGAGGCCTCTTCTGAGACTGACAGTTACTATTAAACACAATAAATGCTTCCAATAATACTAATAGGGGTATCTGTGTCCATTATCGGGTGATAATTACCTTGCAGTTTAACGGGCTACTAAACAGTTGAAATAGCACAATGCTAAATATTTTTTTCCCAAATAGATGCCTACCTACAAAGGTTAAAGTCCATTTACAGTTCTGAGAATACTTCCAATGCAGTCAGTGGTGCAGTGCCTTACAACGCCTTGGACGAAACATCTAAAGCTAACGGTAAAAGTGCAGCAATGAACTTGTTGGTTTTTGGGGTTTTTTTCTTGACATTTACAGAAAACAATGTTCTCATAGTTCAAGAACACAAAGGAAAACCAAAGACTAAATTCAAGCTGCAGTTTTAGCACCACCCTGACCACTATGTGGTTCTTTCAAAAGCATTAACTCACAGGAGGCCACATTATCCTGGGTAAGACTTAGCTTCCAAGAGGTAACCCAGATTTTCTGACATTCATTGAAAACTATGCTGACTTTCCCAAAACCAAACACCATCACTTGGTATTCCTAAGCCAAAATAGTAAACATGAAATATCATGAGAGACCTGGGAATGATGGATAATGTGCCTTCAACTCCCATGGCAATGAGGAAGGCCACATCCACATTACCTACTCCTTCCAATAACAGGGTGGGAAGGTGCAGCAGCAGGACTGCTTTACTTGTTTTCCTAGGAGCATTCTCTCACTACAATTACACTGTATTTTCTCCTGCTGGCCACCACCAGCTGACTTTCTATCAAGCCATGAGCTATGTAGTTTTAATCCAGATCTGAAACAGAACCTGCCCAGAATTTGAATAGGGATAGCTTCACTGTTTCACCCTTTCTATACAGGTATATGCCTTTTTCTGTATGCATAACTTCTTTTTGCTAAGTATTTTAACTGAGGGAGCACACAGGAAAATACATTCCATATCCCAAACGATTTACAGTAAACCTGTATGTAAGTTGTAATGAGTCCACATGCAAGGAATCACAAAGGAAAAAAGTGAGGTGGAGCATAAGGATACACTCAGAGTGTAAAACATCCCTTCACTGCTCACAATGGTCCTTGGATTCTCTTAAGATCCTAATAATCACATTTCTGTTGCATTCTGCCTATTTTTGCTGCTGTTTCCCATCCTCTTTTTTCTATGATTTTGTGCAAAACAAAGTTATTAGTTCTATTCGTATTTTGACCATAGATTAACTAAATGTTATTGCTTGACAGAAAGAGTAGATAAAAAGGAATCAAATCATTTTTGCTTCAGCACAAAGACATTCCAAAACACTATTTAGGACCAGTATATTAAAGACAGTAAATATTAGGTTGATGGAGTCACAGTGGCACTATAACATTCTTTTTGCATACAGTGTCAAATGGAACAGGGAGAGTGTCTGATATCTTGAAAAACAGCCATTGTGATAAGGAAGACAAGTAAATTCACCAACACACTCTATTTTGCCATTTCTTTATATTTCTGCACTTAAATAAATAAATTCTTTATATTTCTACACATTTCAAATCCTGGAGCTGAATATTCACCTGTAAAAGAAGCTTTTTGTTCTCTGTCTGTAAAAACAACAAAAAAATGCACTGAAAACATATGGCTAATCTATTCAGTATGTTTTGAAAAGTATTCTTGTTTTAGTTCCTCGGTCATGGTTAGAGTGGTGTCCTTTCAGCCTAAACTTTCCCCTCCAACCAGATGTTCAAACATGCCTCTTAGAAAGCAAAATTGCTGGAATGGAAAGGGAGAAGTTTAAAACCCATCAGTTTTCAGTATCTCATCACTTTCCCTGCAATGTCATCCCCTGCAATACATTTGGGGATGTATTTGTGTATACAGTCTGTGTGTTTAGTAAACCCCATCCTCCCACTTTACTGAAATTCCCTTTTAACCAAAGTCTCCAGAACAAATTACTTCCTCAGTTGTTTATCGTTTGTCCAAGCTTCTTTGCAGTTCCTGCAATAATTTAAGAATTTATTCTATTATTTATTGAACATATGCACAATACTTTCATATTAATACACAGGTAGCCAGATGGGTTTTTTTCCCCAACTTTTTTCAAGGCAAGAAGCAACTTAGTATCCTACTTTATGAGCTGCATGAACAATGTTGAGTAACATATTCTTTTTTCTATTATGTTTTTAATATAAATATCTCACAATTATTTAGTGCTTTTTTTAATCAGCAAAAGCAAAGTAAAATGGAAGACTAAAATTGTCACTTCCCACAGTCAATGTTTCTGATTCATAATAAACTTAATAACTTTGCTTCATCTGAGAATTAAGTGCATTTTACTCTGAAAAATAATCTATTACCTGTAACATGAATATATAGACTGAGGTTGATAAGAAAACATGCTGCACATCCATTTTGTAACTTAATAATAACTTAAGCCTGTTCATAATATGGGAATGGACTCTGGACTCATATGGATGCTCCAATTCTCTTTTTTTCTCCCCCCAGTTTTGCCTTGAAGTTGTTGAAATAAATATAGAAATTAAATAAATGCTATATAAAAGAACACTTTGGTATCAAAACAAACAGGATAAGGATTAGACATCTTATTCCAAAGCTCTAAAATCAGTGGGAATTTGGCCACTGGAATGGAAGCTCCTACCCTCTAGGAAGGATAGTGTAGTGGTTTCACGTTCGCCAAATTTAATCTTCAAAAAGCTTTTATCAATTACTTTTATCAGCTGTAGCAGAATTACTGAAGCAAAACGGATGTGCATATATAAAGTTTTATAAAACAAGGTTTATATAAAAAAACAGTTACCTCAGCAACTTAAACCATGTCTATGCAGCCCATTAGCCTCAGCTGTCTGATTCAAAAGTCCAAAACATGTGCTACTGTTAATGTATGATACATAAAATCACCCAAGAGTAAGCAGAGATGTACCAAAGATGCAAATGGCAGGATCCCTTATTAGCTGGAAACAGGTACATCCTTTCAGCAAGACTGCAGTTCCAGGCATGTAAATTGGGTACCATGTCAACTGGTGCCTTGAAGCATCTAGGAGCACTGCTATGGCCTCTCTTTTAACCAGTCCAGCACTAAAATCCACAGACATTCTCTGCTAGAGAGAAATTATAGAGACAGCATCCCCTTCTGGTGGGGAGCTTCAGGACAGTGTGCAGGTAAAATCCCTCACTATTTGAAAGAAATCTCTTAATAAAATCATAATTTTCTTACTATAATTTGTAAGAGAAAACTTTGTATGTTGTTAAAAAGAAATGGTCATGGCTGGTAAAATGTCCAAAGTAAGTATTTTTCCTTTAGTAGCTAATTTAACAAAGTCAGTGACTTCTCCCTACAGATCTAGATTAATTTTTATCAATAAAGAGTCATGATGACAGCAACAATTTGGTTACTTGTCTCAAAGCAAGGATACAGGATTTATTTACAGAAATTATCATCTAATTAAACAAATAAATGCATTTCTCTATTTTGTCATGGAACATACCTTGTAAAGTTTCTCCGGTGATCAGGGTATCCTTTTTAAAAATGGTTAACATTTTTGCATGCAGAAGACAAATTAATGTAAATTGCTGGGAGGATTCTAGAATAAAAGCATAATTTCTGTTCTGCTGACCTAAACTTTAATACTCATGCAAGTCACCTGTACATGAATGACTAGAAGGAAAAATAAACCCACCAACAAGCTCAGGGCAAACTTCATTGTCTCAGACTGTCTTAATCAAAGATGCAGAACTGAGAGATGGCAGCTTCAAATATCTGAAGCATGCAGCCTCACCTTGAATATTGCCTGCACTTTTGGTCACAACAACAAAAGAAAAATATTAAACAGAGTATCCAAAGGGACAAAAAGATGGTGAAGAGCCTTGAGGAGAAGTTGTGTGACAAGTGGCTGAGGTCACTTGGCCTGTTCAGTCTGGAGGAGATGGAGGGGAAGCCTCATCACAATCTACAGATTCCTTATGAGGGGAAGAGGAAGGGCAGGCAATGATCCCTTCACTGTGGTAGCCACTGACAGGACCCAAGGGAAGGAACAGCCTGAAGTTTTGATGGTGTGGTTTAGGTTGGATATTTGGAAAAGGCTTTTCAGCCAGAGGGTTGTTGGGCACTGGAATGGGCTCCCCAGGGAAGTGATCACAGCACCAGTCTGACAGAGTTCAAGAAGTGTTTGGACAATGCTTAGCACATGGTGTGACTCTTAGGCTATCCTGTGAGTTGGACTCAATGGTCCTTATGGGTGTCTTCCAACTCAGCATACTCTGTGATTCAGTGATTTATCTTCAGTGATTGGAAGGCAATACACTTTCCAAAACAGAACCAAAGACTCAATACTCATATAATGTCATAACAAAAACACTAATTCAAACATTTCCTGTGGAACATGTTCAGATCATATATACTACTATAGAGCACTCAAAATACTCAGGAGGTTGGGCACAAGCAGCATTAACTTGTTCAGAGTGATTTGATTTGCCTGTGACCACAGCATCACTGCCACACTCCTCACAGCTGCAGCCAAAGGCAGCAGGCAATCCACCTGCTCAGTCCTCAACATGATGAACATGAGGAATGCACAGCTCAAGAATTAATGAAACTATATACAATATTTGTACAAAATGTTCTTGCACATAAAACAGGCAGATATGGGTCCCTGTTGAAATCGGTGACTCATCTGGATTTCTAATTTGCTACGAAATATTCTTGGATAATATCACATACTGAGAAAAGAAATGATAGATGGGAGCACACGTACTTCTCTGTAAATATGAGTCAGGAAACCAGGACATAGTTGAGGAATTTTTTGGCTAGCAAATCCAACTTGAAAGAGAAGGAAAGACAGAGGTCGTGGTTCTTTCCTTGGTTAAAAAATAAGTAAATAAATAAATAATTGGCTAGTATTAGGAAAAAACGATTCCGTGGTTACTGTCGTACAGAGGTTGTGTTGTCCTCACACATCCCCAAGAATATCAGACTCCAGTCATGTTCTGCATTTTTCATGGAGAGGGATGGATGACTTCATAAAGTCTCAGCCTTACTTTTTGAGCTCTTCAATTTTCATTGCCTGCACTGCCAAAAGGTCACCACAAATGAAATAAAGGACTCAAGCCACTCAACATCATTTGTCTTACTTACAGAATCCATATCCCCAAGCTGAATCCCTGCATGGAGCCATGGAAGAAACAGGTGCCTCCAGGTGGCACAGGAGAAGCCATTGTGCTGGGAAGGGTCACTGTGAGGTAACCAGTCCCTCTGCAAAGGGATTGAAGTCCCTGACCCATGTGCCCAGATTGTATTCCAGCACTGACAGAACCAACAGGCTCCACAGAAGATGTAGCCACTGGAAATTCTGGATTGGTGGAAACTTAACTGTTGGGGAAGTTTATGGTCCTATAATTCTAAGAACTAGCTGCTTGGTAGGTTTGTGACCAAAAGTACCTTACTGCTAAATGTACTTTAAATTTATTTTAATTAAATTTACTTTAAATTAATTTACATTTTAATAAATGTCTTTGTGAGTCCAGCTCCTGATGCTTAAATTTTCAGCCTTTTGGCCTTCAAATAATTTATTAATATCAGTGTTGCCAACACAAGCCTTCTGGAACTAGTGACTTATACATTATAAGTAAATTCAATTAAAGTAAAGGTCCTTTATATCTAACAAGAAATAGCCAAATTCTTGAAGAACTGACTGAAGTGGACACTTAAACTAATAGCTCCCCCAGTCAATGGGACCATGTGTATATTTTGTTTCACACAATCTACCTTGGCTTCCAAGAAAAGACAAACTATATGCTAAGAAATCCCTCATTTACATTAGTTATAGAGAAAGCAGTGGCAGCACACTGCTGTAAGCAGTAATGTGTGAATTTTCTATTCAACTCAGCAACAGTGGGCTATTTATTCGACTGATGTGCATAATTAGTAGTAAAATTACAGGGTTTTTTTTTTTTTCTTTTAGCATACAGTAGTTATTCTTTATGGGTCTGGATTCTGAACAAAAATATTTCCTTTAGACTTTGAGTAATGCTTTCTTCAGGTGAGCTCTGGCAAATGCCGTTAAAAAATATAAATCTGGAAACCTAGGAAGTATAGAAAGCGGAAGGAAATTACTTCAGTTTGGCATGAGGTACAATATTACTTTCTTTAAATAAAATGTATCCTCTGTCCTTAGGAACCCCTTACAGTTAATTAACATTTCATTATACTCTGTCACTTGCCCTTGGCTTGCCAGAAACACACCAGGCAGTTGATATTACAGTATCTGGAGTTACAAAGACCTTATGTTTACATACACTATTTTTCACTTCTTTCTGAATGCATGGTTGATTGGCACCTTTCTGATTTATTCATAAATGATTTTTTTTTTTATTTTGCTAAAGAAAAATAGCACCTAGTGGCATGTGCATTACTAACGAGACTGTAGGTAAATTTAGAGGGTATCATACACTTGCACCAAAAGTGAAATTTAATTGTATCACCATGTTGGCTATTTTTTTTTTTTTTCCTCAGCTATTCTTATCTAAGCAAACAGAAAAACACAATTTTAGAAAAAAGCTGCATGGAAACTGAAGCCTTGAAAGAGATGTATAGTTAGTAGATATGACATTCTTAAAAGTGCATTTTAATATATGATAGGAGCCATATTGGTAAAAAGTGTCAAAGATAATAGCACTGGTAATGCCATCATTATAACTCTACTTAAAACAGAACATACAACTACATGCTGCAGATATTTCAAAGATTGTGAATGGGTATAGATCCTTGTAAAATATTGTTAAATCTCTTTCATAAATTATCTGAACGAAAAACAAAATGAGGTTCAGGAAAGTTCAAGAAATAAAGGTACAAAGAACAAATAATTGCTAAGTGAAAAGATAAGAGACTGCTTACAGGGAGTAAACTTAATGGTTTTCTCAACTTACTTAATGGAACCTGCATGTTTCAAAACACAGCCAAATGGAAGCACAGAGCAATAGTAAAGAAGAAACAGTCTCACAGAACAGGGACTGTGACCTGGAACATACACTGAAGTGGTCATTTTAAATAGCATAATCATGGGGAAAGTCTTCTCATGAGTCGAGTCTTCTCATGTGTACATTAGACATCCAAGCAGGGCCTGACAGAATACAGAATATTCCAGGGATACAGTTGTTAGCAGCTCTCAAGTCAAAGCTGTCTTATTTTTGCTTAAATAATCAAATATGCAGCAATAGAAGAATTACTCTAACGTTTATTAATTAGGGCCCTTCTTGACTTTTCCAAGTGGATAATTGAGATGGATTTCCATGCTTTGGCACCTCAGAGCTCATGCACAGTGAAAGGCTATGGATAACTCATCTGAGACTAAGTAATCTTAAAAGTATCTATTTTACAGACCTCTCCTTTACTGGCAGTACATCAACCCATCAATTTGATATTAAGCAAAATGAATATACTAATCTTTAAGAAAATTCAGATGATATCTTTAAATTAGGATGGAAACAAATTAGCTATTCCCTTTGTTCTAATTAGGGTCACAGTCCCTAGTAATATTTCTCATGCCTAAGTTTCCTAAGAAGAAAAAGTCACCTTTCTCTGAACTCCTCACTAACTAATCAGTCAAAAACACCGAGGTGTAAAGCTGATGTGACAAACTCTGTTGAGAGTATGTGTGGTGTAATTTCACTGAATCCTCAGTGCAGGACCCAGTGTTGGCTAAACCCAAAGGTTTATCAAAACATAGTGATAAATCCCAGATGCCACCTCAGCTTTTCAAGCTTTCTGTTTTGTTAAGATCTCAAAAACCACTCATGGGATTTTTGTTGGGTGTTTTCTTTTTCTCTTCATTCCACAAATTCAAAGTAAATTGGTCTGGCTTCTGGTACCTGGCACACTGGCATGCTTCCTCTTAACAACTGTAAGTCTGTCTGAAAAACAGAACAACATCTTTGAGACGGAGTGTTTATATGGGCAACATTCAGCCACTGTAGTGAATACGGCCCCACCTTCAAAGAAACTCCTGAGCATTGTTCGCCTGATGAAAGTGTTAATTGTTTTTCTTGCTTTACATGTAAGCAGACAGTTCATTAACTGAGCTGAAGCTGAAGAAGTAAATGTAATGCACATGCAGATGTTTTCCTAGCTACTTGATGTCAATGTTGCTACAGCTTTCCTAAGCATAAGAGTACAAAGACAGCAGAGATAAGGCTTTGCAGAATCTCCTAGCAGCTAAAGGTGAGCAAGCTGTGGAAAATATTTGTATCAGGGCTACTTAGGTGAAGGAAGTTAAATGAATGTAACCAAATCTAAATGATTAATATATAGGATGGTGCTATGCACTGTACACAGGACTGCACTATGCACATATTTCACAAAAACAATAATTTAATATGGCCAAGGGGTAAATGGAGGGCCTGGCACTCACATATCAATTTATAAGAAATCTACACTTTTTAAAAGTATTTTAGGTTTCTAAGCTTTAAGTAAAATTATACCTTAATTATTTATATAATTAAGGCACCTCCTCTAGGAGCAGTCCTTTAAACTTGGATAAGCTCAATTTCTCTAGTCACTAAATAAAGAGTTCTTCCTGCTCAGTTGTTTTTCAGACATTGTTCTTTCCTTGCGTAAGAAGGTTTAAAATAATAGTCTTGTGAATATACAAAAAGGTTTTCACAGTATGTAAAAAATGGTTCAACCACAAAATTAAAATAAATAAACTTTAATGAGCAATATGGATAATGTTTCATATTCATCAGCTCTTAAATGTCAAAGCTACTTTCTGTTGTCTTTCACTCAGAATCCTAATTAAAATTACACCTCAACATCGTTTCTCAGCTAGAAAGCTCAATAGTAACTCCCTATTATGGTTGCTTTTCTTGGCTTGTTATCAAATCCTCACCACAGTCATAACAGCTACAGATTAATCAACCTGCTTTTCCTCAGTTCATTAATTTAGCTACTTTGCTCATATAATCTGTCTGTGTGGAATCTGAGGGTCTTTTATTCCTATTGCAAAAGATCCTGTAGTTTGATCCTTAGTTCAGCATACATTAAGAGTAGGAGTCTTCACAGACTGTCTATAACAGAATGCCTCAATTATCACTTAACTTCTGCTTCTTACACTCTTACAGTCTTTGCACAATTATTTTTTTCTTTCCTAATGAAAAATTTCTCTCATATATTTGGACACTCAAAATACCCACCTTCTTTATTCTTCTCCTTGGCATCGATCTAAACACCTTTCTATCTTTCTGTCTTCTAGATTAGTGTTATGTTTATCTTAGGTTTTCTGTCTAGAAGGTCCTTACAGGCTTGTTTTCTTATAAAGTTGGACAGTGAAAGAGAATTTTCCTTGAAAAATTTATCACTTTGCAGAACAATTTCTGCCTATGAATATCCCGTATTAATAAAAGAAAAATCAGAATGTGTGGATGGTTAAAGAAGGAGATCGCCATCTTGATAAAACAAAGAACAGAGCATGTCTGTGATTTTGGTAAGCAATGTATACCCAAAGGCCTTGTTTTCCCACTGTAGAGACAAGCAATTTTTCAAAAGTCAATGTTGGTTATTCATTTCCAGGGACAGGAGAATACGATGCCCAGGTAAATAACAATTTACACCCCAAGTTTCAATTCCCAAATTGGCTATTCAGCTGTAGCCTTGTAACCACATTTCAGATTTTACATTCACTACATTTAGTCAGTGGTCTAATGGTCATAATACGCTACTGTGCAGCCCTGTGTGAGAAACCATATGCTTTTCCCTGACAAATGTTCGTCCAGTCCTAGATGCTCAACATAAGAATTTTACATTATCAAATTACAAGAAAGAAAATTTCATGTTTCAGTGTTAATACATAGTAACTGTGCTATGTCTCTTAGTACACTGGAGACACTTTTATTTCTGGATGATAGCATATTCAGGGTCTAACCTATGTAGATATATTCCTTGATTTTAGAAAAATAAGTCAATGCATATAGTAAGGTGATTAATCTTTCCATGAGTAACTTATTCCAGGCAATAGTAAGAAATACCTATGTCTTCACCTTCACATTCCCACTTGAATTTGTAAATACATTATTTAATGACCTATTTCAACGTGTCATGAAATCTTATGTACCTGAGATCCATAAGATGAAGCCAAAAATATCTTCTTAACTCAGGTTAGAGTGATTATTATCTTTCAGTACTGTGTCTCACAGGATCCTTCTGGATAAAATGTCCAGCCCACAACTGGATAAACACATCCTATGATGGGTGAGCAACTGCCTCAGAGGCTGAGCACGAAGGGTTGTAGTGAATGGGGTCACATCAGTCTGATGACTGGTCGTTAGTGGGGTTCTCAGGGCTCCATCCTCATCTCTGTGCTTGTCAATGTCTTCATAAATCACTTGGATGCAGAACGTGAAGGTATATTAAGTAAACCTCATGATGATACTAAATTGGGAGGAGCTATTGACTCCCTCAAAGGCAGGGAGGCCCTGCAGAAAAACCGTGACAAGTCAGAGGGCTGTACATGAAGTTCAACAAGGGAAAATTCCTGATTCTGCACCTGGCATAGGCAATCCTGGATGTATGGACAGACTGGGGAATGAGAGACTGGTAAGTGGTGCCACAGGAGGGGCCCTGGTGGTCCTGGTCAATGGCAAGTTGAACATAAGCCAGCAAGAAGAATTTGATCACAATTGGTTGCCAATGAGCTATCGAGTTAGGTCACTGGAATCTAAATCCTTTTTTGAAACTGGAGGGCCTATGCCTAATACTGTCTTCTGTGTTTTCGTCTGGCATTTCAATGATTTTTACAGTGATGCTCAATATATTATTGCAAATTAGTAGGACTTAATCAAATGGAGACACAAATCCCATTTCCTTCTTTTCTTAGCCTACAGTTTTCTACAATGTCACTTGTTTTTGCTCAGAAGAAACCAAAGTATGCCTGGAATCATAATCTGGAAAAAATTTGTAGATTTGCGGTAGTAAGTGGCATTGACTACCTGCCATGAAGCTTTTTAATGAGCTTCACCATCTCCATATCAAGTTCAGCAATGAATGCAATTTGATCCCCAAAGAGCCTTTTTCAGAAACCATGTAGCCTTTAAAGGACCACATATAATATATTAACTCTATTTTGATGAAAAACAAATCTGCTAGATACTTAACAGACTTCATCCTGAAGTAAAAGCTGGTATATAATGTTGTTCTTGGCAAAATAGCCTCAGCCTCCTTAGAAGCTGTGATTTTCTATTACCACCCCTTTTCAATAATAATGAACATAGGGTAATCAAAAATGTTACATGCAGGAAAACACAGTACGTGCAGAAGTTATGTTATTCTTCTCATGCACGAGGACCAGATAGATCCCTGTTGCTATAAATCAAATCAGCGCCACTTAAATTTATGGAACTATCCCAATTTATAGCAATTCAGGTCTTGCAACTGCATTCTGCTTTCTAGAACTAGAGGCAATTGTGACTGGTTATGGCACATGCTGTACCTTATATATTTGAACAAGACATATGCTCAGGTTTGCTCCTGTGATGACACATCTTTTAACCAGAGGATGAGCCATCATTAACAATGTTGAAACTAAGGAACATAAATGAACACTTTTACATTTCAAAGATGGTGTAACAGAGAGTCAGGACTGATAAGTAAGAGGAAAAAACCAAGCCATATAAGCAGAAGATCTAGATTTCCAGCACCAACATTTCAAACTTTAGAGGCATTCAGGTTTTGGTTTGTTTTTTTTCACAGAGAGAGGTTATTTGAAAAATGTGGCCATGCATCTATTTTTAGATCATTATCTCTGCCCTTTCCCATAAAGCTTGGGATAGTCAAGTTCAGGCTCAGGGCCATCTTTGATAGTAGAACTTGTCATCTTGAAAAGGTGTATTCTTACAGAATACATTGAACATAGTTCATTAAGAAAGATTCAGATAGAAGTTGGTAATGACAGTAAAAATCATATTTTTTGGTTTTCTTGCTTGGGGCATGGGAGAGAGCAATGTGTGCAGTAACTTCCACTGATCCTTTTTACAATTCATTTGCTTCTCTCTGGGATGTTTCTTAATCAAAGAATTACGATTATTCAGATTGTTATTGCATGGAATAAGCAGCTGGAGAAAGGTAATTTCCCATGCCCATTTCTCAGTAAGGAGAGCTGTCTATATGTAGAATCTCATGCCACTATAGCACTGTAAGTGTTTGGTGGGCCGCTGTGTGCAGGGAGAGGTGCACTAAGAATGTCTCCATGACAATCATTATGGTACAGGACTCTGACATTTCAAGTTGAGTTACAACTATGCACGGTAGACATGCTATGACCAACTATGCCTCTAGACACAGGATAAGCTAGAATGTTACTTCTTCTATAGCTGAATATCCAACTGTAAGTTTTGACAACTCATTATTATGCACTTTTTGGAGTAATTAGGTCTTGTTCTTCCACAAAGCAACTTGTGTCCCTCGCAGCAAGTGGACTGAAGGTAGACATAAACAGTATGAAGGCCTTCACATACTATGGTCTCTTCTTTTCCCCCCTTTCTTATAACTCCTAGTTTCTTTTTCTTCAGATACAGATGGATACAAATAAAGCAAGTTTGAATGCACAGTGACCATTGCACCCCTGAACTTAATTTTCCTTTCTTCAAGTCAACCAAACAGAGAATTCCACCATAAGGGGAATCAGGTCAAGGAAGAGAATTGTTCACCACAAATATTGTTTAATCAAAACATAAATTGTCCAGCAGCTGGACAAGGGGCAACAGGCACAAATTTAAACACAACAAGTTCCACATGAACTTGAGGAAAACTTCTTTTTTTCAAGGGTGACAGAGCCCTGGAATAGGCTTCCTGGAGAGGTTGTTGAAACTCCTTCTCTGGAGATATGCGACACCTACCTATGTGATCCTGTGCAAACTGCTCAGGGTGAACCTGCCTTAGCAGGAGGGTTTGACTCAATGTTCTCCAGAGGTCTCTTCCACCCTCAAACATTCTGTGAGTCTGTGTCATTCTGTGATTCTGAATTGTACACACACACCTTTTCCTTCACTCCATGCATCTCTCATTCTTGGAGCTTGTCGCACCCAGCTTGCATCTTGAGCTTTTCTTCTCCTACTCTCATGTTGTCCCTGCTGGCTTCCATCAAACATGTTCCTTTTTCCCTTTATTTTTAGGCGACTCAAGCTCTCTTTCTGCTCATGCAACCAAAACCTTTTGCACATTTTTGTTGATTTACAGGGGCCACCTCAGGTCACTACCACTTATGCCTATAAAAACATTTCTCTTTTTTGCACCCCCATTTTGAGTGTAGGTCTCCACACACCCCCCGAGGGCCACCAGAGTGTGTGGAGAAGTCCAAACTGACAGAAGAAGTCCCAGAAAAGCACTCACTCTTAGGTTCAAGTCTCTAGAAAATACCTCACTGTATTTCTGAAGTTTAGTTTTTACATGGAATTTATAATAACAGGAAAGAGAAATATACAGACTTTCAGTACTTGGAATGGCAATATGTCATGTGGCTAGGAAAGGTATGTCTGGGAGTATCATATAGCTGTTACTCAGCCTAGAGACAGAGGAGCTTTGTGTGGTGTGCTGAGGCTTCTTGAGCAAGTCAGACCAAAATACAAACACATGGCTGCGGCTGTTCTGGCTTAGACTGACACAGACAAGTTTCACACCCAAAAATAAGTAGCTATTTGTTATTATGACAACAAAAATTTGTAAAGGTAAAAAATTAAGTCCCAGTATTAGACCCATGTGACTCTATTTTCACAACAGGGCAACCTCTCTCTCCCTGCAAAGCTCATTCAGGCAAGAACCAGAACAGTTTCATTTCAAAGCACACTAAAGAGGAGACTTATGCATCATGCTCTCTCAAGCAGAGGACAGTTGGTCTTTCTGGAGTTGCTCTTCTCACAAGGGAGAAGCTTGCTTCTTTATCTTGAAAATCAGCCATTCTGAATTACTCCAGAAAATTCCATATTTTATTATCTTTCTAGTAATAAATAATTAGATTAAAAAGTTGCAACCACTCAGACTTCCAGCAGTAGGATATGAATAAAAATATTTTGAAAAAATTTTTTTTTTTTGTTTCTTAGAGTTTTTTAATATCCTGGATTCCAATGTTCTAAAAGATAAAAAAGGGAAGTGGAATTTTTCTCATTGAAACTATAAGTTACAGAGGGTCCATTTAGAGTAGGATACTCTAGGGTTTGTTCATGCTTTAAAAAAACCAAGCACAATCTATAGGGGTGGGAGAGAAGTGGTTGTTGAATATCTGAATGTTTAATACAGGACATTCAATATTGTCATTGAAAGGGAACAGACGGAAAGATCTCAATCACAAAGATTAATGTAGGACATCCTGTCAGTTGCCTGTAGTAGGAGTTAGGCATTTTCAAAACATACTTGGCAATAGTGTGCTTATTTGGTGAAATTTATAGTCAGAAAACAGCACTCTAGAGGAAGGAAATAGGCCAGTTTCTTCTTTCCATGCGGTACAGAAGAACCCCACAAGTCATCAGTGGCATAGGTCCCTTTGATGTCTGCTTAGGCAAAAACAGTTGCAATTGGATATACAAGCAGCATATAAAACATATTTCTGGCAGCAGAAAACACAGTGTATTAACAGAAATTACATGTACATTAAAGAGTTTGAGAAAGAGATTTTCGTGATGATGAGAATGGATTCCACACAATAACCAGTAACAGTCACTTCATGCTGCACACGATGAAGCTAAAGGAAAAAAAGTGTGCCACACACAGTGAAATTGGATATTCCACAAAAAAGCCTCCAAGTGAATGTATACTAGAAGCTTAATTTGTTACTGGCATACTACTGACTACATTACACTGTAGGACTGTATAGTGATTTGTAGTAATTTACTAGTAGTAAATTTAGTAGTAGTAGTAGTTTACCAGATTTGTAATAATTTATAGAGTGTTATAATGTAGGTTAACTACTTACAAATGGCAAAGCAACTGCAGAAGTGAAGCTCAGTGGGTGCAAAATTTGGCTTTTAGAAACAGTGTTCGAGAATTCTCTGAATTCGGGCTCTACTCAAGCACCAACATTTACCAAACCATCTGTTAATCAACCAGAACAGTATATGCAATAACATTTACTGAGCACAGCAGCTGAGATAAGCAACCCCTATTCACATTCCCTCATTAATGAGTGCCACTCATTCTAGGTTTTCAGAGATACCTGCTCAAACTCAGGATGAGTCATGACTCCTTCTATCCAATAACGGGATATCCAAATACCCAATTATTCCTCCCTTCACCGAAAGGAAATTAACGCCTTCATTATGTCCATTTTCTGAGAAAATCTAGATACCCTGGAGGAGGTTCTATCAAGTAGGTTCTATGGGGCACACAATTATGGTAAACAATAAAATGTAAACAAAAATATGTAAATAAAAACATCCACCAAGACCTGGTTGATTTGAAATATTAGGGAGATCAGATTTTCTGTTTCTTGTCCAGAAATCCTCTGGTTTAGTCAAGTTTTGTATCAATTACATTCTTTCAAAATTCATCCTCTCTTGCATTGCTGCAGAACACCAAAATCGTTCAAATATAATACTGACCTTGTGAGCATAGACTTGAAAAGAAATTAGCCCATAATTACTCACTGATTTGATAGTGGCCAACCAGCAATATTACCTATAACTACTGTTTAATGTAAGATCAAGAGTCTGAACAAGGACATGGGAAGTCAGTGTTCTGATATTTTGTGCATAAGCACTTGGTATTCTTTATCTGGAAATAGTGTACAAATTGTTTTGTCTAAGACGTACTCCACTTTTGTTATTACTGTATTCTTATTTCCCTCTATTAGTATGTTGCTAATAAATTATCCTCTGGTCTATTTTTTTCTTGAATAACCTCAAGATATCTCTTAAATCACACAAACACACATTCCAAGGGGAATGTAATCCATTACTTATCTGTAAGTGCATCTAATAAATTTGTTATGGAGAAAAAATGTCATAACACAAGAGAAACCCTTAAAATATCTTAAGCCTAATTCTTCTGCAAAAATGGTTCTCATAGCCATTTCAGTTTCTTGCAGACCCAATGTTCTAGAGAGAGTCTTCCATTTATGTAAAATCATAACTATTTCAGAACTGACCCCCACTCAGCTCCCACAGCAGCTCTGATTCCGACTACGGTGATGTAACATTTTAAGGGCTTAAGCAAGTACTGCTGGTTCACAGCGGGGATGCAAACCCCAATGTCATTGGCTATTCCTGTCTCCTGTGTTTAGAACAGCAGCCTCCAATTAGAGCATCTCAGAAAAACTCAAAAATTCTCACTGGAAGATAAAATTGAAGCATTTTGAGCCAAAGATCTCTATCTTCTGGCTCCACAACACAAAAAACTTTGCTTATTTTTTACCACTTCTTTTAAATTCCATATACATATGTATCCACAGACAACTAAGCAACATTTGTTCTTAGTCTGTAGGCAACCCGGATAAAAAAATGTAAAAAATAATAAGCATATGGGCTACAAAAACCTTTTTAATCTACTACACTGACAAATCTTAAATACTGTGCAAATTTTTAGCAATACTTATTTAGGGAACCTGAAGCACAGGTGGCAGAGCTGTCTGCAGAGATGTGTTTTGTTTTCATAGTAAGATACAAGTGTTCAACATTCTTTTTGAAACATTGCCAGAAAGGAATTGGGTGGCAAGAGCCAAACTTTCCCATTCAAAAGACATCTGTTGAAACAAGGGGCCTGAGAGTCAGAATGCAATTTGTCATCCCAGAATATTCTGAAACAGGTGGAAGACAACCTGAATAGCATCTGTCATCATTCCAGCCCAACTCCCTAACTACTGCTCACAAAAGGAAGCACTTAGGAAGATAAGGGCATTAACCTAAGAAGGTAAAGGCATTAACTAGCCATTTTGTATAAGATGAAAAGACTGCCTAGTTCTGTTTCTTTCAAAGGTCTGTAGCAGAAAATAAAGGAAGTCATTAAGAAAAACACAGAATGTATTGTGCAATATACTTATGCATTTACCTAATTCTCACCTTTCAATTAAAAAAAATTTAAAACCTTAAATATTTTAAAGTTATTTCTACAGAAAGGTCTACTGATAAATCTTTTGGTCTGCACAAGTTCAAGGACTAAACTAATTGCTGCTTCCAGGAAAAATACTAACAAATTTCAAAGAAAGGAACAACAACCCATTTCAGATTTATTAACACTCTTAATTAGTATCCAAGCATGAACACTGAATCCTTTTCAGCAGGACATGGTACAGATTTTCCAAGGTCTGGATCAGAATTCCCACCTTTAAATATTAAATTAATGAGACTAATTTTTTGTCATAACTACATCATTGCAACTCTGCTGTAACTACAATGCAAGCACAGCAAGATGCTATCATTTTTTGTTTACCCTAGCTAGTCTCACTTATGGAAAAGAGTGACTATAGCTAATCTTTAAATCCTGTGGCTCTCAGCTCTGCTGTGAACTACTCAGCTACAGCCAAGAACTGGCTTCATTACTAGTGCATTTCCTGACACCTGCTCCCCACAGCTTCACTAGCACTAGCCACCTATGAAGAAATCTACCAAAGTCAAAACAAGAAGTTTTCTGACATACTGGGTTTCACGATCTCAACAGACAGAAGAATCCCTGACTTGGGATTCTATTGCATTCTCTCAGGTGGATGATAAACCCATAAAATTAAAATCTGAATGTCTCCATAGCCTGTGGAGTATCTTCTCAGAACCCCACTACTTTCATTAGATCTTAATCAGCTAGAAGTGAAACAAGGTCTGAGAGACTCTTCCACGACAGTTCTGCAAAATCTTGGTAACTTTATCTGTTTCAATTCACTATGTGACAATAAGTACTTACTCCATGTTCCCAAATAAAAGCTTAAAGATTTGACTTGTTGAAGTGTCTTTTCTTTTCTTGTGAACAAAAACCTGTCATCCTTTGTGTGTCTTTCTCAGTCAGCTTCAGTTTGGACATTTTAAAAGATAAGTTAACGGAATTTATTGGCCAAAGTCCTATAAATCTTAGTAAAATACAATTGCCCATTTTTTGCAAGTATGTTCCAAGGAAATGAGAGATAAACAGAGTAGTAAATGTAGCTGAGTCAATGAGTGATCTGCCTGAAGAATGCTTACCCTTGCAGCAAAGACAGAATGCCTACTTGCTATGAGAAACGTTACTGGAGATAATAATGAATGCAGTTTTTATCAGTTACTCTATAAGAGAAACAAATTTTCAGTACTTTTCACTCTTTATTTTACTCTTCAATTGTTCTCACATCTCCAAGTACCTTTTAAATAATATCACTTGCAAAGCCAGCCAAAAAGTGGCTCTTGGCTCCAAAGAGCTCTGAAGAATTTATAAGCTGTTTTTCCTCCTATCCTTGGAGCTACTCCCAGTAGAAGCCAAATCCATAAATCTGCAACTCAACACCAGGAATGACAAGTTAATCTCATCAGTGTTGTCAAGGTCTAATCCAATGACCTCAGGCATAGGACATCTGACAGATGGTGAACCACAATAACTAATTCTATTTCAATTTCAATGAAAGCCCTTTTAGATTATTGTTTTCTTATGTGTTGTTACACTGACATATAGTTCCAAAGACACAGTGAGAACTTTCAGTCCAGACTAAAATTCAAGCCCTTACAAAGCCCCTGGTAAGTTCATAGTTCAACCAAGTAGGTGGTAGGCAAGTCTTCAGAGATGCAGGGATTTGTTTCAGATAATCTGTATCCAAAAGATGAGATGCTGAAGTAATCTGAAAATGTGCTCTCTAAATATCTCAGTTCTAGACACCTTTTTGGAAATTTCTTTTTCTGAGTCTAAAGGCTATTTAGGAGCCACATTTCATGTAATATATCAGTCCCTCTGCTTCTGGACAGAAACAGGAGATAGTATAGCTGAATTCATTATGAAAGTCAAAGAATAAACTGCCAAATGCTTGCAAGCCTTGCTGAATGTTCAAGACACTTCAATCCACTTGGCCAGTCTTGATTAAAATGATTCATATATTTCTACTAAAAACAAAGAAGTCTAATAGGTTCTCAGTAGCATTATGAGGATGAATGTTTGGTCTCTTGCACATGCTCTCAGATATACTGCTCCATATTTCATGTCAAGTATGAGGAAAACCTCAGATCAACCACTGCGAAAGCAAAACAATACTTCCTTCTTTCCATGGTGCTGTCTGGAAGAGATGAAATTATTTTCAGGTTTATGAAGTGAAATCCTGGACCTGCTCAAATTAGAGGCCTATCTCCTGCTGACTCTAACAGAGCCAACACTTAATCTATGAAGAGCTGAGAAAGAGCTGGAGAACTTGAGAGGAAGGAGGAGCCAGGCTCTCAGCGTACCTAGCAGGTGTCTACCACATGTCCCAAATGTGTCTGTTGGTCATTGCTGCTCACTGGAAAAAAAACCAAAAAAACAACAAAACCAAACCAAACCAAACCAAACCAAAACAAAAACAAAAACAAAACAAAACAAAACAAAACAAAACAAAACAAAACAAAACAAACAAAACAAAAAAAAACCCACACACAAAAAACCCCACCAAACAAACGTGGCAGTGGCATTCTTACCTCTAATGAAAGTTAATTATCTTGGAAAATGTTAGCTCTGTCAAGAATCATGGTCCTGATCATGATGAGAAGACATGGCTTGTCTGATCATACAGCAGAGGAGAATCCTTCCACAGTGTCTGCATTTCATGAAAAAAAAAATGCAATTAATTGGTAATCATGTCTTGTTGCATATACATCAAGAATAGCTCTGTATGGCTGTGACTAGTATAGTACTCTGACACTGCCTTGTTCTCTTGTCTATTGCAAAGTGAATCTTCTTTTCCAATGCCTCACTAGACCCTGTTACTGTTTCATCAAACACAATCTAGTTTGAGTTCTTTCAGTGAAAAATGTAATTGAATTTGAAAGCACGGTACTTTCTTATCTTTGAATAACAGAATCAGAGAATGGTTTGGGTTGAAAGGACTTTTACAAATCATCTAGCCAAATCCCCTGCCATGGGTATAATCATGGATACAGTCTTCCCATTATCCTTTTTTTTCTTTTTTAATATATTACTGTATATACTCTTGAAAGTAAACAACTGTAAATTTAATTGCAAATTCCAAGGGTGAGGGCATAAACTTAAGACACTAGTTACAATGGACAAACGAAATGTTCCAGCGAAGTATGTCACTTGCTCAGATTTGGAAAACATAGAAAAGTTTCATTTATTTTCATGTCTTGATACATGATTGTGTAATATCTGGTTTGTAGAATGCTATTTATACAAGTTTAAATAGGTATATGTAATTTAGATGTATTACGGAAGACATCTAACAGAAAGAGCAATAGACATAAAATGTATCTGTTTATCTTATTCCAGTCACTTTGACTTAATAAGAAAGTTTTGAAGTATGTTGAAATCCCCCAGCATTCTCAATTCATTGCCCTTAGCACTGTAACTTGCCCAGAGTGCATTTGTATATCCAGAGGAGCAATCACTGAGAATAGAAGACTATTTCTTCCCACCAGAGAACATCTCTGCCTATACTAGATTTAAAGTGAAGGAATTAATTTTGATATTTCCAGCATCAGCAAGCAATTGCCATCTAAATAATTGTTTCCTCTTACCACAGCTTCTCATATCTAACTATTAGAGGAAGAAACATGAAGGTCGCATTTACATATATCAACCCTTTATGGAAACTGGAACTTGGACAATTTAAAGCGATATGGCTATTTCAGTACAAAATTGTATCTCACAAGAAAAAAGGTCAGGAAAAGAGCAATGATTTTTGAAAAGAGGAGGCGAATAGAAAGGTGCAATGGTAACGGATTAATTTCCTCTGAGCTGAGAGACAGGCTACGTGCTCAGGGAAACAGGAGCAATAAGTTCAGCAGAAACAGTAGCAGGTAGAACAGAACTGAAAAAGAAGTGTTTCAAAAAAAGGCTTGCTGTATTAATCAGTCCTGCCGGAGAGTTCTTGTATGATTCAGATAAGTGTGTGTTAAGAGCCCCTTTCTAGGCTAGGTTGCTGAGATGTTACATTTAGCCAGTGCCAAACTAAATTTCTGAAGCTATTCTGCAACCTAACAACAAAAGCTATCATTGCACACATTTTTAGCATCTTTTGTTTTCCATACAAAGAAACAAAAATTTCAGTTGTGGATAAATAACTCTTATTAATAACTTAGTTATTAATAACTCATCAGGCATCTGCATTGATGAAAAAGCCATATGGGCAGTCAGAATCTTTGAACTTCAAGTGCACGAGCTGCTCTACCCCCATCTTATTCTTTTACATTATCATACTATGTGGGGTGTGATAGAAAGACTGCATGTCTGTGTCCTGTTGCAATGATAAGGAGTCATCAAAAATCACTTTTGTTTAATACTAGGCAATAAGTTTAGTATCAGATTTGGAAAAATAATCTTGTCCCTAAATTTAGCCCATCTCTTTCTCTGCTTTTCTGCAGCACTTCAGCCTCTCCAGTTGAGCCAAGCCATCCCTGAATGAGTAGATAAGCAGCCGTCATATTTCCTTCTGCCATTCACAAGAAACAGGTGCATGGAGAATTGAAGCAGAATCTAAGTGCCAGATTTTATCTTCCCTTTGGGTACATATTCATACTAAAAGTGCCACACGCTGCTACTGTGTTTATTACAGTAATATCTTGACACATCAAGAGGAGCCCTTCATTGGGCTAAGCCAAACTTCCCATTTGCTACATGTGAGTCAGAATTTTATCAACCCTGCTTTTATTGTGATCCCTTGATGCAGCACTATTAACAGGAGTTAACAAGTAATGGAAAACTATTATGACCATTAAAGTATGCAGAGGAATAGTAGCCAACTCATGCTTATACGTATGCCAGAAACCAGAATACACATTTTTTCCAGTTCACAAACACTTGAGAAAGGAATTTTGGCCATGGCACTCTTGGGAAAAATCAAATGCCTGCAGGACACTTAGTTCCAGCAATGGTGAAGTTTTTTCTTGGTTTCAGAAGGCAAACCAGGCAAAGATATTGAAAGATGTAATTTTAAAAGTTAAAAAAAAACAACAAAACAACAAACCACATTTTATTAATGTTTTGAAAAACACACACATTTCAGGTAACTTATTTTCAGCCAAATACTGAAGCCATTTTTCTAAACTTGCTCAGGAACACTTATTGAAGTCAATAGGAGTTTTGCTCAGTGAGGACTGTAGGATTTGTTTCTAAGAGCCATTAAAATAATGTGTTTATTACTGAAGCAGTAGCAAAGTAAGCAGTCACTATGAATCATCCAAAATAGCAGTTTCCTTTAAAGACTAGACATTCAGGCAGATAATTCCACCAGATCTTTGTGGACTTGGATAGAGTGGTCTTTGGCAGACATTTGGATAACCTACAAGAAGCATTATATGGATCTTAGAAAAAGAAGAGGCAAGGAATGAACTTCTCATTTGAGGTAAGATCTGTGCTGTGCTAAATGTGAGGGGATATTAAGGACAGTGGGAAGTTTCTGCCAGGATGCAGAGTGGATTTCTGGAAAGAAACATGTTTTCACCAAAAGAAAAGGGAAAAAATAAACAAGGTGGAAAAATAAGCCAACACTTTCCGCTGAAAGGAAAAAAAACCTATTAAAGGGAAAGAGGTAAAAGAGGAGCTGCTTTGCAGACTTGTCACTTCCTATTGCCCTTTTTGTTTGATGGACTCAAAATCATGGATTTAGGTTTTATTTCTGTATTGGAAGTTTACATTAATTTGCTCTTCTTTATTCATGTGCTCGTTTTTAAATTCTGCTGGCTTTCATGTTTCCATTGCCTTTTCTCCTATTAAAAGAGCATGTATGGATATCTCTTCATATAGAAGAGATCTTAAAATTTTTACTTTATTTTACCTCATTTTACCTTATTTTACCTTATTTTACTTTACAGCCCTCTCAAGAAACTCTGGATAAAGGTGAGTTTTAGAAGAAAACCATATTCTAGCAAATAGTCTACCTTGTCCGATATTTAGCATTTGACATCTGGCAGTTTAAAGATGCATTTGAGGAAAGGACTGAAACTCCCATTCTTTGACAACATGCCCAGAGGAAAATGCATTTTCTAATATTTGTTTATTTACCAAAGTTGTTCTTTCCTCTGATTCATTCCTTACACTGGCATGTGTTAACTTTTCCTCTTTATTTGCTGAGTACCTGATTTATGACTGGGGCTGCTAGACTTCATCACTGTACAGTACAGATAGTCTGGCAATAATTTTGCCTGTTTCTTGTGTCTCCTACATCCCTTGTTTAGGAAAGCATCAAAATTCTGGCCCACATGTGTTCTATTGTAAACAGGCAAAATTCAAAACCATTCCTTCGACAATGCCATTTAAAAGAAATATATAAATATAAAAACATTAGAAAAAAGCAACTTATAGAAGTCAAATCAGCTACCAAAATTTAAAAAGCAAATATACAAAGTATGTTTGTTTTAATAGACTCGGCACTTGAGAATCATAGAATCATGGAATATTCTGAGTTGGAAGGGACCCACAATGATCATCAGGTGAATGAACTCTCATGTTATTTTTTAAATATTACTAAAAGCACCACAGGTTTCTTCCATAACCTCACATGTGATTTCTAAGAGCAATCACATTTTAAATTATAAATTCAGCAAATGTGTCTGCATTATATTTTCATGAAGAAAGGTTCATCAAGCCTCATATGCAGAGTCTATCAACCTGTTTTCAATCACTGACATGCAAATGAGAGATCTGACACATTCCCAGGAGATTAATCTGGGCAAGTACTTCTAGAGCTGAGACAAGTGCAAAAGCCAGAACACTGAACACAATGCCTCTCTGCTTGAGGACCCATCCGCCCTTTAAGTAGTACATATATGCTCATTGAAGCAACCCTGAGTTAGAAGGTATATCAAAATACGGGATATTAGATTTCAGACTCTCTTGGTACTATCAAAGTAGTGAGCTTAGGTTACATAGCCCTTCACTGACAAATCAGTGTCATAATTTCACTGTGTTTTTAAGATATACTTAAAAGAAAGTGTGTTTCTTTGGAAACCACATTCAGCAATACATTGGGTTTGGAACTTTTCCTACCTGAGCTACAATATCAGTCAGAAGGAAACATAGAAAAAACAGTTTTTCTATTTAGATAATCACCAGGCACTTGGCTAAACCCAAAGTACCAGTGTAGCTACACAAGCTTCGTGGCAACTGTGCTTATTGTGGGATATGGCCTCATACCAGTCTGTGTGCATGTATCCAGGTGCTACACAACGACCTTGTGCATTATCTCACAGACACTTACAAAGCTCAGCTTTGAAACAAAAATTCGTGTCCTGGAAAGAATTGCTATTTTCCAGTAGAGGCAGATTTCAGTGATGAGTACTATAGCTGGTTCAGAAAAGAGATATAGGTCATCAGACAGACACTGACTATGGTAGCTTCCTAAAAGAAACTCTTAGGACAGTTATATCCTGTCTAGAATTCACTACAGTTTATCCACATCAAGAAAAACAGTGAAATTTCAAGGTGGTGAATCGGTTTTCTGTCCTTACAACAACTTCCTTTTTAACAACAATTTTATCATGACCAGTGGGAAGCATTCTCAAGCCAAATGTGGGCCTTTTCTTGAGCAAATGGAAATGTTTGTTTTTTAGATGCAGGATGTAAATCAGACAGTCCTTACACAGAAAGTCCAATTGTTCTGTGACTGCAACATTCATCTGACACTGAAGTGTTCTGTTCTTGCATCAAATCAGGCAAACAAAGACTCCACTTCTATTTTCCACTTCCTAGTATTGTCTATTGACTTATTGACTGTTCCAAGTATTACATGTCACTCTTTGGAGCACTTACACTCCTTCACTGAATTTCCTTCTCTCAAAATATATAAAAGTCCAAATAAAAGGACAACTGCAAATCCTTGCCTCATCAAGAGTAGAATGATTAAAAAAAGCCTCAGTAGCTACCATTACATAGAACATTTCCCAAGCAGCTCCTTTCAGAGGACAGTAACAGACTTCAAAAAGACCGAGCTTAAGACAGAGTGAATAGAAAATGTTGGTCAGTTGAATCAGTTTCTCCACAGTGCCACTACCAGTTCTTCAATGTAAAACAAATACAAGTGGACTCAGAATGGAAGTCAGATCTGCCACAAAATGAAGGATGCTGAGTCAAATAGTATCAATCTCACAACTATAACTTGGGGAGCTTGAGGACTGAGCAAAAATATCAATCAAGTCCCTTTCTGGCCTTCACACTCCAGACCTGCTCTGAAGAGCTGAGAAGAAGGAGAGAATTCACTTCTGGTCCTTCTCTGCTGACAGCTTTCTAACATCTTTTTATAGGTAAAAGTTTTTCCATCTGGAAAAATCACCACTGCATAAATGCTGTAGGGCAGAAAAAGTTACAGCAAATGCTTTACAGTTTTATTCCTGCTGTGCACTGTCATTACAGTTTCAAATAATAGTTTCAAATTATTCACAAAATTACTTCTTATATAATAATCATGAAAATGTGGATTGATTTTCAGGCAGTCCTGGGAAATAACAGTCAATCATTATTAAATGCAATCTGTATTCCTTGAAGATCACTGGGTGTGTAGATCACTGGATTCTTTGACCGAATGAATGCAAGATTATATTAAGTGTATTAAACAGTCATAATTTCAAATTAATGAAGATTTGCTTTAAATTTACTTTAGTTGTAAAAATACTGGTGATATTTCAAGTAGCAGAAATTTCAATGCAAAGGGAGCACAAAATTTTAATTTGAAATATAAGTTAGACAACTATGGTATCGCTCAGTTACTTCTAGAATCAGAGTTGAGCTACCATGTCCAAGTTCAGACGAGGATTTGTAAATCCAAATTCTGATAATTTTCAATCAAGTATTTCGGGAATGGTATGTTTTAAAGATTTGGGTCAGTCATTATGTAATGATCTGAATGAGGGTTTTTGAAAGCTTTCACCAAAGAACCCAAACAAATAACAACAAAAAAAAATCCCACCACAAGAAAAGCCTACATTTTTGGGGCCCAGTTATTTTGATTTTGTTTTAATTTTAAATGAAATCAGTACTTGTTTACATAAAGTCTTGGGTTCATTCCCTTTAGCATTACAGTGTAATATCCACTGGTACCACTATAGTGATAAAAACCTTCCCTGACACTACCTCATCCCATTTAAATGTGAGGCACTGACCTGGACACCATTTCCCTAAGGAATGTGAGCCAATTTCCAATCATGAAATCCCATGGCAGCTTTTCAAAATACTTTCAAAGAGGTAAATAATTCCCAATTGATATCACTTCAATTCTAGACCTTTAATGCTTTGTGTTGCCTATCTGACCTGTAACCAGAACAAAAGTTCTGGAAGCCATTGAGAGAGTAGCTATGCAGCAAAGGCACAGAGTATTACTGAGATTTAAGGGCAACTTCTGTCTGCTACTTAGTTGGTTCTTTGGGGACGAGACGGCCAACATGAAGAATGTTCAGCATCATCACTGTCTATTTTGATTTGAGGACATAAAGGCTGTACAATGAGACACCCTCTCCTAACCACTGCTGGGATATATTTATTTACAGCTGGAATGATAATTACATGGATGGTTCTTTTAGGATGAAGTATGATTCCTCCTTTTCACTTTAAAGTAAGGGTGATCATACTAAATCTGTTATTACAAGTGGTGTTTTCTTTTTCGTGATCCTATATAAGACTGCCAGGCTGCCAGCTCAGCAAAGATATCAACAAGCACTTGTTTTGTTGACCAGACAAATAATCCAAGTGCATTTCAGTTAAAAAACTTCAGTATTTCAAACACATACATTTCAAGCAAAAGAATACACTATTCCAAAGGAAGGAATACCGCTTGAGTGAGTTCTCATGCATCTTCCTCAACTTTAGAGGATGTTAGAACTGTGTCAGAGGAAATGTCCACTGTGGCAGTGTCCAGTCCTATTCTGCAGGGATGGAGCATGTGACTTTCTATAAAGCAGCTTTTAAGAAAGTATTCTATAATTTACAACAGACTTCCAGTGCTATAGTCCTACATGTATTCTAGAAACCTATTGGTCTCAGTAGAAAAAGTAATTTTGTTTTTATCTCTAGACATTTATACAAAAAAAAAAAAAAAAAACAAAAAAAAAAAAACCCAACAACCCTTCTAATAATTTTGCCATAAATTTAAATAAAAAAAATCATATCTATATAGAAAAAACCAAAAACACCTAAATAAGAGAAGTTCAAATATGTGGTATTTGGTAGAGGCTTGGTTGGAATACTTACCTTTACTATCTGGCTTTCCAACCTTATTTTCATGCAGTAAAACCAGATCTATTAATATAAACCAGGAATTACTTCCATGTGTCTCCATAAAAATATTCTCTCTTTCTCATGTTTCAAGAGGTGTAAACTCCTTGCTTCCCCTTCCCTTTCTTTTTTTCACTTTCCCTTTCCCACCTTTTCATCCTTTTTTGCCTTTCCTCCCTCTTTCTTTTTAACTTTTCTTTTTATCGTATACTTCTCATTTTCTTCTTTTCACTTCCTTCCATGCTATGCCCTTATTCCTCTCTTCCATTAAAAAAATACTATGCAACAGCATAAGTATATGTATAAACTAAAAATTTAAAAAACTAATTAACAGATTATTTCTGGAGGGTTCATCCTTTTAGAATTTTTTCTTTAGAATACATTGTTGCTGTTCACCATGATTTAAGAAAGCTGAGAAGTAAAACTAGAAAAATTGTATTAGTAAAAAATAGAGAAACGAAGGCTCAAGTTAACATCCAAACAAACATATACACTAAATAAAATCCTACATAATTCCAAGTTCACTATAAATATTTCCACACTCTTCCTGGAGAATAAATAAAGGTTGGCATTCAGCAGTGATGAATCTCTATGCTTCTTTAAATTTGGGTCTTGAAGATTACTGAGTTTTCTTATAAAATTTTCTTTTGTCTTATGTCTGGTAGAAATTACACTAGACATCACAGGGAAACGTTGAAGTCCGTTGCTTGAGCATACAAGGAAAAATCAAAAGCTTGGTTACTGAAGAAACACTTCAGAACTCAGATTTGATACAGAAAAATAGACAAGAAATAAAGTAAAATTCCTTGTAAGACATTTCTGTGTAAGTGCCTAAACTAATTGTAATGCAGAATTCACTTGAAATAATCATTCTGGGTAAGCAGACAATACAGCAGGGACACTAGATTTTGCAAATCCCCAGTTGTATTTGTCTTAGCTTGAGAGGCCATTTGCATCCAAGCAGTCCTCTGGGTCCTAAGTCCATCTTAACATGAAAACATCACACAGCTCTATTTTTAAACAAGGCATTTCCATTCCTTTGTATGACTAAAAATTCTGAAATCTGAGGAGCAAACAAACCAGCAGTTAGCTACGGTGTGAGAGAGTCACTGTTATTTAAATGCTTAAATAGCGTCCTGTGGTGCTGCTGGTCAGTGGCATCTGGCTGGCACCCTGCGCTGAACCCAGGGCACCTCTGGGAGGGGAAGCACTGTAAGGCGGCACCACATGAAAATAACAAATGTTAAATGAAGACATAAATTTCAGCTTCATCTTCCAAAATGGCTCATTTGTAAACTCTATACCACAGGGCTGCTCAGGGGTGAATATAGTCACATTCTGGTCCATACCATAAGAAATGCAGGAGCAAGCTGACTTAACTGCTCACTTAAAAAAACCCCATAACATTTAATGCAAAATTGAGATATTGCATGAGATGGCTTCGTATTCTAGGACTCTCTAAAGTATACATGTTGCTATTCCTCCATAAAACTTATCTGTCAGTTTTCTTAAGCATTTTCTCCACAAACTTGGATTTGGATTTTACAACAAAATAAAACAAAACAATCCCATGAAATAGCTAGATAATATCCTAAGAATAGAAAACTCTTCACCTTAGGGACATGAAGGAGCTCTCTTTTGTCTGCTGGTCGGATTGAAACTTCAGGATGTGTATTATCACTACATCTCTCCTTTAGGACTCCAGTAATCACTTCAATTTTGTGTCAGACAGGCATATTTAGTGATTTTATACAATGCTTGCCAGAAGTAATGTAACACAATACACCAATGTATGAGAAAAAAAACACAATACACCAATGTATGAGGAAAAAAAAATACAGATCCTTTAATTCATAAATAACAGGAATGCATCTATGTAAAACGTATTGCTATCAAAGACCACTTCCATATAGGATCACTCTTTACATATCTTTGGGGAAAATAAATATGTATTTAGAAATTACATATTTAGAAATTGTCATGGAAACAAACCCACTGTAAAAGAAACATCCCACAAAACCTTCTGAACTTTGTGACTAAAAATGAAAACCAGTTAAATGATTTTATCCATAAACACAAATAATTTTGCTCATGTTTTTGCCGTGTGCAAATCTGAAGATTTATACCAGCCTAAACAAAAGGACCCAGAGGCAGGCATCAAGCCACCTCTCTGCTTCACTGCCTGAGGCCACACCTGTGCCTGGCCAGCTTTTCTGTACAAATTTTAACATCCTGATGGCTGCTCTAATTTATACCAGTTGGTGAGGTTCCAAAGGAGCTGCCTTTGTGGCCATAGCTGACGGGGATCAGAAAAGCATCACTCATGGCTCCAAGCTGACACTGGCACCAAGACAGAATACAGCTTTCCCTGGCTCTTTGCTAGAAAGCATCCCACCCACAATTTTAGAAAAATATCAGGTATCAGAGTAGTGAAAATTATTCCTGATGGCAGTATTTCTGCAGTTTTCTATTTTAGCTTGTTTAAGCCTATACAAGCAATTAAAGTCTGCATTAAACATGTACATTAACATGCAGATAGGTAAAATGTACACTGTTGAAAAGAAAAGGGCTGGATCCTGAGGCAGGAGAATGATAGTTTAAAAATATTCTTGTATTTTTCTTTCACAATGTGCAATACTGAAATTTCAGTTTGCTGTTTATTTTACTTTACTTCTCATCATCTATCTGTGTTCTATGAAAGAGATGTCTGTGTGCCATTAAATAGATCTTCCTTTCTCCATAGAGATGTAAATATAAGATATAATTGTAGGATTTCTTCTGTTGAAAACAGGCATACTTTACACCTTTTTTACTCGTGCCCACTAGGTAGTGATTTTCTCTCTTACCCATGGATTAGTCTCTTTCAAATCCATCGTTCCCAACTACTCATTTGGTGGAGCACAGAAAGCTTTTTCAATCACTCCTTTTTTGCTGACCATGCAATGAGGTTGTGGAACTCAGCCTTTTCATCACGAGAGATTTGTTTTGGTACAGTTTTATTGTAAATTCGAAATAATGCCGTTATGACCTTAAATGCAGATGTTTTTCTTTCAATACCACAAAACTTTTTGAAGTTTGTTTGCATCACATGGGAAGAGCTCTAAGTTAAAGTAAGCAAATGCTTCTTGTCTAATAAAAGTGTTCATGTAGGAGATTATATCCATGCTACATTTCAAATGATTTGTCTCCTGTCCAGACAAAGTCCTAGACAATGACGTGTTCCATGCAGTTATAGAAGCAGCATCCACATGACAGTTCTCCATGTTGCTTTAATTGTTTCTGATAACATGGTTTTCTTTTAAATATGCCTCTATTTTTTTGTCAGTCTTTAAAAGGAAATATAACCTTTCAGATGAAATCTTACTATAAGTCATTGAATGGCTAAGAACCCACTCAAAAACTTGTTATAAAAATTTGGTAAGCACCAGATTCTTGTAAAATTTATGTAGTAAATAATTTCTCATATTGTGTTTCCCACATGCATGACATGTTCTTTGTGTTTTCAGCCATCTAAGGATCAACAGCATCACATGCCAGGGTACTCAGTTAACAAGTCCAAAGAGCCACTTCTGCAAAACTGCACAGACAGGTACTTGGAGAGGAGTTTCACATAGTAGAAAATTAAAGAAAATTTAAATTCAGATCAGAAAAATCAGATTTTCCCACTCAAGAGGGAACAAAACCACTTGTCCAAAAAGTGCAAATGAATTTTATCATCTTTTTTTCCTAGGATTTCAGTGACAGAATTATAACTCAGTCACAGAGTCCTATAAGGAGTGATGGATGGATTATTTACATGTACATTGAGGAGTTTTGATTAAAAATACCTAAATTTACTAATTAGATGTGCAAACTTGTGCACTGTTTTTCTGTTTAATCAAATGCTTGTGCTGTGAAAACTCAATTTTCTGCTTCTGTTTCAATCTATAAAACATGGGGGTGAACAGTGTTAGTTTTTAAGTTCATAAATGCTCATATTTCTTTTTAGAGGAAAATTTCAGGTAATAGAAGTTAAAACATTACTATAAATGTACTTTTAAGTCCAGGAAAAGATGGGTAGCTGCTGCTGACATGGATGCTAAGCAAGCAAGTACCGATCATTTTTAAGTGTTTAGGTGAGAGTACAGAACAATAGGTTTACATAACATGAAACAACTAGTCAGTTAATTTTTTTTCTTATCAGGCAACCACAGTATCGAAAGCTTTACTGAAATCCATAAATATTAGATCAACTGGCTTCCCTTGATCAGCTAGGTGGTTTACCTTGTCATAAAAGGAAATCATGCTTGCTAAGCAGGACTTTTCCCTCACAAAGCCGTTCTGGCTGTGATTGATGATTGTGTTGTCTTTCAGGTATTTTCCAGTAAGTCCCAAAATAATCATCTCCAGAATTTTACCAGACACTGAAGTATTTCTGACAGGCCTATAGTTTCCAGGATCATCCCTCTCACCCTTTATGAAAATTGGGACAACATTAAGGTATTGTTTAAAAAGAAGTTTAGAAATGTAATGTTTGTTTAAGAAGAGGAAAGAGCAACAGTCCATGTCTTACAAAATTCTACCATAAGAGAATTTCAAGAACATGTAGGAATGGTCCACAGAACTTAGAGGATGACAAAGGAAAGTTTTTTCTTTACATTAACTTTCCACATGCAGCTGGGACTAGGAAGATTCAATGTCCAACGTCTCACCTATATCTATGTTCTCTATCTTCCAAGATATGATTCCTTGATGTTCACTGAACAGCACCATCCGAGGCTTATTTGAGCATTACTTAGCTTTAATATATTCTAAGATAATGTAAACATTTAGACACGCAGTATTTGTGGTATTGCACTGGTTGTTCAGGGTTATCTCTAGAAACAGGAAAAACAGAAGAGGTAAACTACACTTATGGAATGATGGTGCCACCCAAGCTGCCCTTTCAGAACTGCAAGACCAAGCAGCAGTTTTGCCACGATCACAGTTAAAAGGAAGAATTAATAATTAATTCATTAATTAATTAATTTCTATCCCTACTTATCACATCAGATCCTCAACATAGATTTTTCTGATTAACAAAAACACAACCGTTTGTGAGAAATACAAGAAGAGATTGCTCCCTAAGCACCTCCTGATAGCAGCATTCTTTAAACCCTGAGAGTTTATTCCCAGTCACACAGCTTCAATCCAAAACCTCCACTTATAAACACCTGATTTAATTCCTGGGCACTTCAGAGGAAGCACAAACTAGGTCTTTTGCATTCTATTTCTGATTCATAAGAAGTCTTTGAGAAATTGTTTACATTTTTCCTTTAACCCTCCTTTCCTTATCCAGAAGCAAAAACATTTAATTACAGCAAAGAATTAAGTACTTTTAAATGCTATGTAGGTGCCAAGTGCAGTGAGAAGAAAATGGACCCTGAAATGGTATGGGGAAAACAATACCACATGGGCAAGAAATGAAAGAGGAAAATGAGGGATAACAAAGACTTAGGAATACCAAGAAGAAATTAGTAACATGCAAGACAATTGCTTTTAATTGGTTTGTTTCCCCTTGTTTGTTAGTTCCTCTACATCAGGAGAATGACAGGAGAGATACCTGGTGAGCTCAAATTCCATTATGAACCTATTGGGAGAGGAAATAATGCATCACCAAAATGAGAGTCCTCTGGCAGATAAGACTTCACACACACACAACTGCTGATTTGTTTTACAGTCCACTGCTAAATTTAGCAAGGTGGCTTTCATCTCTACCACAGAGAAGGTTGCTTTTTTCTCATCTTTATGCAAGTTGAGCCCATTGTGTTACAATATTCTTCTAACAGAATAGTATTTCTACAAACTGATTTTATTGCTGAGAATTTCCACTGATACCTGAAATTTCATTCATGTTTAGGGTAAATATCATGTCTTGGGCAGTATTAGCCAAAGGGTATCTTGCTCCACAGACTGATCAACATTTCTAAGAAAACATTGTATATCTATCTTTTCCCCACTGACGGAAAAAGTGTGTGCTCTTGGAAACAGGCCTGTTTTTTGCACTGTCTGGTCCTCTAAATAAAAAAATGCCCATTTCCTTCATTTCAAAAGCAGCATATCTCTTTTAGCAGCTGATTTTTCCCAGTATAGTGTTCATCTAAGCAAAAATGACCACTGAATAAATAAATTGCGCCTCTTTCCCTTCATCTGCATGTTGCTCCTAAAATGTCCCATTTTTTACATAATTGATCAGCGTTATTTGGATGAATGTGTTTGCACAGCTTTGGCAAACCCATGTGGGTTTTTTCCTTTTTGTGCTGGAGGGTACCATTTATTTCACAGAGTTAAACAGCCACAGGGGCCCTTGAGATGTTCTACATCCTCTAGCTGTGGTATGCACTCTGCTAAGCTTTGAAAGATACCCTATGCAGCAGCTCCTTTGAGGATATGGCTATGTAAACCATTCAGACTCTTTTCCTACCTATACTAAAGGCCTAGTGTCTCCAGGAAAAAAAAACCTAACGATTCCTGTAATTGGAAAAAATTACTGCTAGAAAGAATCAACAACAGGAAACGACTGAAATGGATAGGTAATCCAAACACGTGCCTGAAATTCCATCATTCATAATATAATTGGTACAAATACTCTCAACAAAGCTCCACTGTTAGTCACACATACCATTGTTTACATTGTTGTGATGCTTAGATTAACACAGATATAACTGTACCTTAGGCCTGGGACATTTGTGGCATGATATAAGTCAACCCCCTGTCACATGTCTGTTTTTCTTGCTGCCTTTTAAAACAGAAGTGGGAGTTAGCAACAAAGATGCAGATCCCATATGTCCTGAAGTCCCAGAGCTGCATGGGTTTCTTCTGGAAACGGGGATCATTAAGTGAAAAATGCTGTGAAATAAGCCCTTTAAACACAATAGCTAAATTATTTTCTCAATCACTAACTGTAGCTCAGGAATCTTTACTCTGGCATCATTCCTTTGCCTCAGAAAACAGAAATGAATAACAACCCTCATGTCACCATGTCACCATGTGTGATGGCTCTGTGTAACTTAATATTGTGATCTCTCCCATTCAGCACATACTTGCAGCCACTCAGACACAACAAAATATTTAGTTAAGTGTGTGCAGGAAAGATCTAATTTGGACAAGGTATATTAAACCTCACATTTCCATAACTGATTTACATAGCATTTCATTTCTGAAAACGAGGACTTGTCAGGTCAGCTGATCTCTGCTTCTTCATTTAAAGACACAACATTTCACAACCCCATTTCACTAACTAGAACATATCAGAATATTTTACTCACTTCTAAAGGCTCCATGGAAAATTATCAGTTTTATCTTGACAGACAAAGGACATTTTTAAATCTTCCCGTTCAGAATCCTTTCTTAACAGTCATTTGGTTCACTTTAAGTTCTGACACCCATTTTTCTTGTGCATGTTAAGTATTATATCACTGTAACAGAGTGGGGACAGAAAAAAAGTGAGCCACAGAAGGAAAACCAATCAAGGATGGAGGTAAACAGCATGGGAAAAACAGATTCCCAAAAGGGTTTTCCTGGCAGGAAAATGCAGGCATAGGTTGTGTGAAGCGTAGTGGGAATCAAGGAATTGAGGGATCTATCTGCTTCAACTGAAGATTTCTGGATGTAAGACATTTGCTGTTATTGGAAGATGAACAGAAGGGAGAGAATACAGAACCTCTGTAAAATGAAGAGACCCAAAGGAGACTGAAACATAGCACTCCAAATAATTTAGAAAAAAAAACATCGAGGGCAAACATTTCCTTTATATAACTTGGCAGGCCAGTTCTAAAAAATGAAATGTGGATCTCTAGCACTTGGCAACACCAGATGGCCAAAAAAGGCCTTGTGTGAATAATATGCTAAACAACTGTGAGTTTCAATTCAATTTATCACAAAAATTATGAAAAGAAAGATCTTCTACTCTGCCAAATTTTAAACTGTTTCCCCCATCTGTTTTCTTGGGGTTTTGTTATTGTTGTCAATTTTTTTTTAATTTTAGTGAAAATTGCATATCAAACACTAACAATTATTTTTCTATTTCAAAATATCATTCAAGCAACATAGAATTAACAGAAAAATGCTCAGAATGTTCCCAAAAGTCTTTTAGAAATTTTGAAGAAAGAGTACACAATTCTGTTCTTTTCCTTAAAGTTCATCATGCATTAAATGCACTTACAGAAACAACAGTTAAGGGAAAAGTTTACTACTAAGGTTAGATACAGAGTTAAAAGCACAGTTTTAAGAAAATACCCTTGGGTCCACCAAAGAGCAACACAAAATTTATAATATGCAATCTTTTCCTCTTTGTTTCGGCTTTTCTTATGAAAAGAGAAGTTTGTAAAAGATTAAAAAAAGAGAATTATCTGAGGAATTACTGGACATGAAAATGACATGTTGAACAACCTTCTACATTAATCGCTTAGCAAACCACTACCTTCTTTTTCACCACATTTATTTCTACAAAATATTTCAATTTTTAGTTCAGTCAAAGGAGATTTACAAGGTTTATGACTTTTTATGATGATCAAATATGAAAGAGGGATGAATCAAAGATGCAATTTCTGCCTCTGTTCAGAATGGTGTTTTATCTAAAAATCTTCTTTTCAGCTGCAAGTATTATTCAATTACAAAAGTGAAAGCCCACAGATTTCAACAGAGCAAGAAAATGGCAGATTTTATGATCTGAGACGTGCAGGCTTCTGAAGAAGCACCATTTTTTTGTTATAAGATCTAGGAATTTGTGTTGTTCTACTAGGCTTAACTGCTTCATCATCCAATGACAAAACCTCTTGTTTAATCTGTGTTCCCTTCACCATTCCTTTGGACCAGATGATTGCATTGAAGCTCTCAAGGTTTATCAGCTCGAGGTAGCAAATCCTGACAAATGTTAACCCTAAAGAAAGCTTGATATGAATTTTGCAACTCAAAGGAAAGAAACTAAAGGAACACAGGCTGAAAAGAATTCCAAGTGTGTCAAGTCACCCAAATAAGGCCATTTTTAGGACCTGTTGATCAAGAAACCATAGACTTATTGCTGCAGCTTTTCACCAGTTGTGGGGAAAGCCTTGGAAAAGAGCAAAAGGAAGAATGGTCAGTAAACCACATCTTGAATCAAGGATAGCCAACATGGTCTCAGGAAGGGAAGGGCATGCATGCCTCACTTAGTTGCTGGAATTGTTTGAGCCTGTGGCTGCCAATACAAACATGGGGAATGCTGGGGATACTGTGCACCTGGATTTTCAGAAAACACTTGCCAGAATTCCTAACTGAGATTACTGTCTAATGTGCAAAGCCATAGTCTAATTTTAAAAGGGCAAAGGCGCCCTCACAGAAGGAGAAGGCTGCCTCTTGAGCAGGAAACAAGGCAAGCCCCTCTAAATTGCAGGGAGATTTCTGATGTTAAGACTTGACCTTATTAATAAGCTTACAAATGCCCTATGAGATGAAATTAATAGGTACCTACACTTGGAAAGAATGAGTTATGGTGCATCTTGAGGCACAAATAGAACATCATGCTATTTAATATGAAGGCTTATTAATAATAAAACTTTCATTCTGCTAATTTTATAGAAGCAAAAAATAAATTTCAGAATTAAAGGCTATCATCTCAAGGGGCACACCTGTAATATCACACACAAAGCCACTAAAAAACTTGCTAGAAATATAGGGTTGAACACAGCAACAAAGTTTTAAGCCCAAGAGCCTCTGGAAAAAAGTGTTAAGAGTAACTGTGAAGCTGTAAATAACTAAATTATCAATTTAGCTGCAGAATTGAATAGAAAAATTCAAATTTGGGTTGATCTGAAATGAAAGTGCAAAGAAAAATTTAAGGTGAAAAAAATATTGAGGTCTAGGGAAACAAACTGGCTCAATTTTTCCTAAATGTTCTATTTCCAAATAGTATTAAAAAAGTGAAGGCACAAAGTTATGAAATAAGAAATTGACAAAAAAAATCTCTTTTACTTACTGTGCAATTGAAAGCACCCACTCAGCATAAAGAAAACACATATCCCCTGCCATTTTCCTAGTCACCAGAAGTCTGACTTGAACAAATGCACTAGAAGGGTTTTTTTCTGTATCATTGAACATATTATTTATTCCATTGAAATTATTCTCCCTGAAAAAAAAAATGCATCTACATATTTATTTATTTGGAGAGGGGATAATAAAAGTATTTCTTAACCAGTAGAGAAACATCTCAGTCCCTGATTTAATCATTATTTTATAGCAAGAAAATCCAGTAAATCTAACACTGACACCTTTAGTTGGACTAGAAGACTAGAAGTCTTTCTTTCAATCAGAAAAATGTGAGGATTCTGTGCAAATCTCTTCAACAGAGGGGATATTCTGTGGGCTAGTGAACATCAGCCTTGGACCACTCAGCTTTTTAAGTATCACAACCCCTAGTGGATAAAGACTGATGTCCAATTAAATTCCAGGCAAACTTGGGGAATCACTTCACAGTGAATCACTTCACAGATTTCATCTGTCTGGTTATCACAAAGATTTTCCCAGTACAGAGAATATGAAACTCAAAGTGTAAAGTATTGGTGTTTTAACAAACTGGTCTAGAGGTATGGATTCTAAAGATGAATCCTAGAAGTCGTTGCTTGATTTTTGCAAAATCACATGAAACTTTTTCTTTATCAATGTGTAAAATGAAGAAAAAAGACTAGTCATGGTATCATGGTGATAGGCAGAGACAAATGTATAATAAATGAAGTAACTGTTATTGTGTAATACTTTTGGAGATGATTAATTGGATTGTTCTGTATTCATTTTTGTAGGTTAAAACATCTCTTTGATTCATCAAAGAAACAAAATATTTTTGTTTCTAAGATGAAGTCCTTTCTTTAAAAAACCCCAACAACACTTTTAAGGCTTGATCCTGTAAAAATAAGTAGAGGTAACACAGGGGAGACACAGGCCTCCTTGGATAAGGAGGATTATGCTACCATCCAGCAGGACTTCTTCACAAGGTGGGAACACTTCCACTGCAGCTGTCGCTACAAATAAGCAAAGAAAGAACCCACATTTCACCAAATCTACAGCCTGATAATGAGATACTGCAAAATATCAGACAGAGGAAGGAGCTTTGTGGCAGATGATTCAGTGTTTTGAGAGTTCCATACAGTACCCACTCAGATCTTTACATTTACACAATGGGATTAAATGAAACAGGAGTTTATATCAGTGATTCATCTGAAGGATTTCCTTGAAATCCTTCTCTCTTCTGGTCGCATCCAGCCCTCTGTTTCAATGCCTGCAGAAAGAAATAAGCCTCGTGCCACAAGAGCTTGTGGCTTACTTCTCAAAGCAGTTTGCACAAATTCAGTACTGCCTTTATCATGCCAAACCCACAAAACTAGGATGGGATAAATCAGCAGTAGGTGTGTTGAAAAAAGAGCAAATATTATGTGTTGCCCATTTATACTGCTACATTGTTTTTACATGCAATCAACTACATGGGAATGAAACAAAATTAAAATAACTTTTTGCAACATCAGGGTTTTTTTAGGTTGGGACTGTTGCCTCAAATTACAGTGAATGGATTAAATGAATGAATGAAGGACAAGTAGATTTTGTGTGCACCACAGAAAATATCAGTAACAATGGATACTTTTCAGAACAGAGAAATTCAGTTACACACATCACAAAGTGATACAGCTTTTACTATCTGTTCATCATAAATCATGGATTAACGTAATGTTGCACCATAATTACAGTACTACACTTTAGAAAGGCATTATACTGTGATAATTTAGACACTAATTTAAGTAGTAAGAGCCCTGGCAAACTCTATAATTTTAGAGCATCAGGGCAACAAAAGCAAAAATGGCAAAAGATGATTTTAAGAAAGGTTTCGAAAAACCTCAGTGGAATAACTGTGAATCCAGATTTCATTTAATACAGACCACTAAAGCCTGAGGAGAAAGGGAGTTCCTTAGGATGGCGCTGGTTTTGGCACGGTGCCTGGTGTTCAAACAAGAGAGTTGGAATATATTGGCATTTGTTTTCCTGTAGCAAAAATTAACTGGTGTAAATTTTGAAGACAGAAGAAAAACAGACACGACATTCAGGATCTATATGTCAATGGCTGGATAATGGAATTAGACAAGGGATCATGGTTTGAATCAATCTTTACAGAACATGCAAACTGTGCCTGCACATGAATGAATAAAGCAGAGTTAACAAAAAAAGTGTGCTTGCTAAATCTTGGATATTTTGTTCTTCCTTTTATATGTCTTTGTCATTTAAAAGATTCCTTCATGCCATGTAATGTGGATGTAGATGGAGGAGGAAAGCAAGGAATCTTAATTTGTTGTGGTAAAACAAGTCATACAAGAGAGTATGTCTGCTTCAAAAGCTATTGTTACTATTGCTAAGATTACCAACTATGGTGAGGTGCCTTGGATTTATATGAGTAAAATAGCACTGTAATCAGCAATATTTCCAAAAGTACATAATTCTTTTTAGAGATGCTCCACACAACTCCAGTTCAAGAACCACTGGATTACAAAACCTGAGTCTTCACTATATTTTGACATTCAAAGGTACTAAGCACAAGCCTCCTGAGAAGATTCAGTGTCAAAAGTTTTTAAAAACAAGTAATGAATCAAAAGTACCACTATAGAGCATTCAATGTGTTTCTTGTCATTTGAAAGCATAGGAAAAGGTCAAAAGTTTTTAAAAAATCATAAATTTTCTACAAAGTTCTCTCTAAAATTAGGAACTTAATTTAGAAGCACAGAACGAATAACTGATTTACAGAAAGACACATAACAGCTAGAAGTCATAAAGAATAAAAATAAAATACAAAGTCATAAAAGTCATAAAATCCATAGGATTTGAAGGAATGTGAAGAAGCTGTGTCAGGGGAGATTTAGACTGGATATTAGGCAAAGCTTCTTCACCCAGAGGGTGGCTGGGCACTGGAACAGGCCCTGAGGGAAGTGGTCACAGCACCAGCCTGACAGAGTTCAAGAAGCATTTGTACAATGCTCTCAGGCACAGGGTGTGATTCTTGGGGTCCTCCTGTACAGGGCCAGAAGCTGGACTCAGTGATCATTGTGGATCCCTTCCAAATCAGGATATTCTGTGATTGTATTCTGTGATTCTTTCTGTCTGAATTAAGACACAAATCCTGTCTTCAAGTTAAATACATATATATGTATAATGTGTGATATGGATGACAATGTGTGATATGGATATGACATGATCTGATCTCATTACTTATCCCTTATTTAAGAGGTAATTATTTATTACCTCTGCAAATGTCTTCATCAGAAGCGCAGTTGTTTGGATGAGCTGCTTAAAGGCCAGATGCAGGGAGCCAACATCCAGCAACAGAACAGCTCTGAGAGGCCTAAAGTCCCAAAATTACTCATTCAACTCAGCAAATCCACCAGTCAGATATGCCCCATCTCTGTTTTCCATTTTATGCAGTAAATGAACCCAGTTCTTACAGTGCTTGAGACAGGGAGCATACTACATCTGAAATACTTTCCAAATACAGTCATCACCTCTTTGCAAATAAAATTGTTCAGCTTCTGAGACAACTAAAACACCATGAATTACCTTCTCTGCCACCCTTGGCTTCTGTGTAAAAATAAGTAGGACTGACACAAAAATACTCTGCTAGGCATTAATCCCCTGTTGACAGAACTGTCATACTCAGTCGAGTACATTTGATGCAGATAACGATTTAGGCTCTGTAAAATGCCAATGTTGATAGTTACAATTTTTAGCTGTCAGATTATATTCCTCTACCAGCAATCTGTTTTCTACTAAAAATGTTAACTGGTTCTCTGAATTATAAAGGGAAAAAAGTGAAACAGGAAGATACCATGGACAAAGCTGTAATTAGAGAAGGTCCTGGTGACAACAGCAAGCTCTGGAACCTTGCCCTTCTGGTGAATTACGATGTCATCATCCGCTTAATGCTCAGTGTTTACAGGGCTTTACTTCAGGGCCTATCATTTCTTCTATATATTAACATCTAGAACTATAACCATGGTATAACCTAGTCATTGAAAAGGCCACAAACCCTGCTATGGCATGTCTCAATACTAGTGCTGCAGCTTTACTGCATCTGAGACAGAACCACAAAAAACACAAGGGTTTAAAAACTGAGGAAAGTCAGAAAAGCACTGCTAACTGGAGGTGCTTTGAAGTAACTGATAGTAACTCTGTACTTCTTGTGCTGTGTGCCTTAAAAAGTGTCTGCAACGGATGCTAACTAATTAACTAACCCATATCCACTCCACAGCAAGCAAGTCATCCTACTGGAGATATGTCTCATTTAGGATATTAAAATGTATGGACTGAGGCTTAGATGTTAGGTTTCAGTTCCTTTTTTCCCATGTGCAAAACCAGAAACAGATGTGGAATATCTGTTTATGATTTCTACTGCAGTGTATAGATCAGGAGGTGCTCCACTGAGTAAAGCCAGATTACATATAAATTATTTGCCTTGCAAATATTGCAGAGGATGTGGAATTAGAGCCCTGGAAGTTGTTTCAGACCACAAGATCTCCCTCTCTCTCTCTCTAATGTCTCAATAGCAAACCTCTCATATCTCTATTTCCAAAACGGAAGATATTATTCCCAGTCAGACCTAACCCTGCCCAGAAGCAAACAAATGTTTTTAAAGCTTAAAAACCATGGCTTTTTTCTTCAACATCTCCCACGACTGTGTTGTCTAGCCCATTGCTAGACAAAATGGTATTTGAAAAGAGAAGGATTGTACTGGAAAGTCAAGTTCTTGCATTTGACAGAATATTTGCTACTGCCCTTGAGATTCTTTCACTTCAGATCTATGGTCTTGAAGGTGCCATATTGTGACTTGCTCTGCAATATAAATTTGCAAACCTCTAAATAAGGTAATATTTTAGCACTAATAAATACACAGGAAAACCTCTCAACACCAATATATATATTGTTCATATACAGGATATGGGTACCATTTTTGAAAGTCTAGGTATGCTCTTAAATAAATGTATCGATGCAGAATCATATCTCTGCCTGGATCCTCCTGTGCATGGACAGGTCTTTTATTTTTTTCCCTCCTTCCTTTTGAAATTTACACTTGAAATATTTTAAAACTATTATGTCAGAAGGGAAGACCTGAAAAGGTGGTTTCCCCTCAGGTGTTTCCCACTTGATACTTGGCCGAGTAGCCAGAGGAAAGGTGCTCGGAGCTGCTTTGCACAACCATCTCCGTGTTACCTGCGCCGAGAACCACCCCGGCGGGGTTCCACAAGCGGAACATCTGAAGAAGCTGAGCCCGCCGTGCGAGCCGTACCCGCTGGCCGAGCAGCCCCTCGGCCGGCGCTGCTCTCGGGGCGGAGGCTGCGGCGCAGAGGGAATTCCGGGGTCTGTGTGGGCTGTGAGGCTTCCGAGGACGCGGGGGCTGCGGGGCAGCGGGGATTCCAAGGCCTGTATGGGTTCTGGGGGTTCCGAGGACGCGGGGGCTGCGGGAGCCCCGCGGGTGCACGGCCCCTCAGGCCCCGCGGCGGGCGGTGCGCGGGCGCCCTCTGCTGTCCTGCCGCGGCAGCGCCCCGCCTGTGCCCGCGGAGGCGGGTCCGGAGCTGCGACTCCGCGGAGGGCCCGGGGCAACGAGACTCGGGACACGGGTGGAGGGCACGGCACGGGCCAGCCAGTAGCCGGGCCGTCGGAATCGGCATAGACTACCAGGACCCACCAGATAAAATACATATTTTTCTCTTCAAATTTAAGGGTACAGCTGTTATAAATGAGGGGTGAGAATGCCACTGCAGGGTTAAAAAGTGTATGGGCGCACCTATGCGCACGGACGTCCTTCTGCCCGCTCAGCGGTACCGCCAGGGAGGCCCCTCAGCCCCGCGCTGCAGGGGCGCGGGCAGCGAGCGCGGCCCCGCCGGGCAGCGGCACGGCTCTCTGCTCTCTTACCTTGCAGGTGAGTGCATCAGCCTCAAAACATAACATTCGAGCAGTAAAAATATTCAAGCAATCAGGTCTTCTAGGTCTTCTGCTTCTTCCGTACCAGAAAGCAGCCTGAGGGAATACAAGATACCACATTTCGCCTTAACCGGGCCAAGCCAAACCCGGGCTGGCAGTGCAGCTCCTGCACGTCCCTGACTGCCAGAGAGACTCTGGCTTTCTCTCTGCCCTTGGTCCGGCAAGTCATCCCGGGCAAATGCCAGCACTCGAGTTCGGGCAGCCCGTTGTTTTGATGTTTTCGTGTTTTCTTAATCTTGATAAAGGGACCGGAGAAGCAGAATGCTTATGGTGAATACATTTTTGTTTATAACTCTGTCCACTTCAGTGAAGTGGAGATAGTAGGTGGACAATATCCCGTGTTAAATGAGTATAGAATGAAAATAAACAACCTACAACCTTAAATCTAGTTTTAAGAACAATAACATTTATGAGATTATGACATTTATGAACCTAAAGAATATTTATGACATTAACCAAAATCAACTAGCAGGTCAGTTTAGGAAGGCTATATCTGGGACTACCCAGAAAATCCTGGAACTTTTGAAAAAGAAAAGAAATTGCATCAATTGTCTTAAATAAACACTACACTAAAATGAGGCTTCATTTTAAACACCATCATTTTAATGGTTTTCAACAGAAGGAAATGGAAAACATTGGTGAAATTAACCTGACAGATGAGGTAGCAGAGCTGCAATTTTAAAAGTAATATCCTTCTACAAGATCCAAGAAAAATGAAACAGTCCTGTGTTTTTCTGTAGGCTCCTTATTTTATTTTCTGTTGCTTAGACTGGCAAGCCCAAATATTTTAGCATGAATTTTATTACTGAGGAAAACAACATGATTATTTAATGAAGATTACGTAGGAGATGCATCTCATACCTCTAATAACATAATATTAACTTAAGAAAAAAGTTTATCCAGCTGTTCTTATTAAAAACTCAGTAGATCAACAAGAAAGTTGTAGCTATGGAGTTTTTTCACAGTGTTTTTCTGAAATGAGCATTCACAGAAATTAGAATTTCTGCAAAGTATTTTTCCTTTACTAAATCTAAAATTTCTGATGAAGGTTCCAGTGAAAAAAATATAGGCACTAGTCAGAAATATTTTCTACTTCTATAGAAGTAGAACTATATCTGCATCACTATTTTACCATTTCCCCTATTGATGATTATTTTGATGTGAAAATTTATTGGACCCCATTAACAGAATCCTGAGGACAAAAAGGAAAGGAAATTATTATTATTTCTGATTCCTTCAGGTTTTTGAAAATATTTTCCTTCTGAATTTACTGTGTGAATTCACACACTTGATCTTTACACTCCATGTATCTTTACTTACATTTCAGTCTACCAGAAGGACTGAAACGCAAATTTGGTCCAAACCTCTGAATGACCCTTTTTAAAATACCAATCTGCTGAACAGTGTCACAGACTTGCCTGGAGGTTGCCATCAAGGATAGCAAATCTCTTGGGAAGCCTGAAATGCAGGACACTTGCCAGAGGAAATGCTATTTAAGATTCTTCTGATTTGTGTACATGTAATGATAGTTAGAGCAGTTTCAGGGATAGTTATTAAAAAAAGAAGGAGTGGGCACTAAGAGGACATTACTTGTTCCCTGACAGCATTACCTGGAGTTACCTAAACACCAGAGTGTGGTTCCATCAATAACTTGATTGTTACAGACAGGGAGAAAAAAGGATTGTTTTTCTTTCCTATGTAGTCAAAGCATAGAAAGGAATCTGATTATTTCTTCATAGTGGATGCAGTCCTTTATCCCTAATAAAACCAGCAATGCAAATGTTTGCTACAACAGAAAATGTGTTATGGGGTTTTATAATAGCTGCCCAATTCTCACTTAACAGAAATAATTTTTTTATAATTCCATGTAAGCAGCCTTTGAGTCATATGTCACATTCTTGTTAAGAGTAGAGAATTTGATCTGTGAGAGGAGTCCAATTTAACTGGCAGAATTGTCCCAAGAATAATCAATAAGGATTTAAGTTGAAAAATAAATGGGGTAGATGTCATCTACTGGGAAACACAACTGAGAAAAAGTAAGAACAGGAAATACCTGAACTGCAGGTCCCACGTGACAAAAGAGCAACATTAAAGAATGTTTTTCTTGGCCTTCACTAAACAGATGCTTTCTCCAAAAGATGTTCCTTAATTAAAAGTAAAATACCGGTATTCCCTTGTTTTAAAAGAAAATAAATCATAACTGATCCACTATAGACTATTTTTTTCAAGTTTGAATAATTTACTTCATGCATGTAGACAATATAATCCTCGTAACCAGTATTGTAAAGCTCCTTAGCATTGAGAATATGGCATCAAAGAGCAACTTCAGTAACCTTAGAGGCTTTTTGGTCCATGTTTCTGATTTAGGCTGAAGTTGTTTAGTGAAGATTGAAATTTTGTGGGTTCTGCTCAAAGAGAACATAACATTATGCATCCCACACACAGGGATTCATGCAAAAATAGATACAGTTACTTCAAACTCCAAGAAATATAAATACTTCAATTCCAAACATTAGAGAATAAAATTAAGTACTTGTGCTCACACTTTCAACAGGAAAAGAAGCAATAATCACAGTTTACAGGAGGGTCTCTTTGCACCTGCAGTTTAGCTGCTGCAATCCATCACCTCCATTACCTTTGAAAGTACACTATCTAAAAAATTTTGAGCCACACTTACGAAGAACTCTGAGTGCTTCCTGTGCTGTCTCCTTGCCTCAGTCTCAACCAGGGCTGGAATCTAATAACTCGGAACTAGTGATTTCCTGGCAGAATATTATATTTCAGCTTACAATCATTCTTTCTGGGAACTGAGGTAGTGCTGTGGAGAGCACTGAATCCCTAACTGTGCAGGCCGGATTAGATTCACTCTAATCAAATGTTTAAAAACAATATTTACCTTACTTTAGTGGAATTTTAGCCATTTCCTTTATTACTTTGATAATACTTCAGAGATAGTTCTAAACCCGGATCGGAAGGAAGAAAAAAAAGTCCCAGGGAAAATTAGACAAGGCTATATAAACGTGACTTTTTCCAGCATTCTGATATATGTGTTTATATTTATATATATTTATAATATACAATCTATTATGAAGAAATAGTTTACTGCAAATATTTATATAAAGCATGTTGGCATCAGGGATTGCCTACTCTTTGACACATTCTGTTCTCATTATTGAAAAGGTATTAGTGCTTTCTAATGGACTGTTGATAAGAAGGCAACTACAACATTAATCTTCCAGGGTTTAGCAAACCAAATCTCCTTCACAAGAGACAACACGAAATGCATTCATATTTTTGTATTCTTACAACAGACTGATGTATATCTAGCAAGCACCAACGTACTTTCACCAGTCCTGAAACTGACTGGATGCGGCTTGGAGATTTATGCATACCACTATAAGGATCAAAGTTTGTTGTCACCATGTCTGGTTAACACAGGCAATTATTAAAAGGAAGGAGAAAACTATTTGTGACAGAACTTGGACCCTTTAAAAACTCAGAGTTCTATGTTTAGAACAGAACAAGGAATTACAACACACAATATTTTGAGGCTTTATTTCCAGTCATTTTATTCCATTCAGGATTTCAAATAGAAATCCTAAGCTGCCACAGGTTTTGTTTTTGCATGAACAGTTCTTCCACAAACAGAGCAGAAATTACTTTCAGACAGGAATCATTATTTAAATAACACATGATTCCACCAGTTACAAATATACTGGCAGAGCAAGAAACTTAAGAAACTTAAAGGGGGAGGGGGATGGGACAACTTGGCATATTTCATCAGTTCAAAGAATTATGAAATAAAGTTCTAGAGGATCTGCAAACCCAAAACACCACAAAGGTCACTTATCCATAGCTATTTATTCTGCTATGCTTAATGACAAGTTTTGCAAGCAAACCATTTGGTAAGAGTTTCATCCTGAAGAAATGAAAATAACAATAGTAACACTCAGAAGTACATAGAATCATATATGTTTAAAGAGATATAAAATTTATGTGATGAGGTTTTTCCTCAAAGAAAGGAAACCTTCAAATTGCTAGTGAATGGAAAAGAGAGCCTGCTCAAAGTATTTGGGGTGATTCAAGTTCCCACCTTTCTCAGGGGTAAAAAAGAGTTCACAGTCATTCCTCAAAATCCAGAGAATCATAGAATCAGTTTTAGGTCTCTGTCCAACCTGGGATTCATATTTTCTTGCCTCCTTGTTTTCAGGACATTCACTTCTCTTCTGCAAGAGAGAAAATTAGATCCACCTTCATCCCTGTAATGCTTACTGGCCTGAATCCCCACACTGTCCCTTTGATCTCACACTTAAAGCCTCTTTGAGGCAGTTCCCAGCCTGTCCATGTATTTCTGTGGGCAGTATTCTTTCATAGCACCTGTTTTTGGCAATTGCCTTGAGTAAAGCTGAGGACATAATTAGGACCCTGATATGTAGGAGATCTACATACCCTTTACCTGGATGGAAGAGTAATTCTGAAATTAAAATAGTCACAGTCTCTGGGGTTTTAGAAAATGTGGACTTTGCTTAAATTTTCTATTTGGCCACAACTTTCACACGACATTAAGCAGCAGTGGTTCCATTAAAAGTATATTTATGACTTTTATATAAAGAAGTGAAGACCTTCAGAAGACGTCTGAAGTGAAAGTAGGAAGACTAAAACCATCAAAATTCTTTCCAGTTAGTTAGGAAGTTTTATTCTTATACAGACTTCAGCATTACCAATACTAGAGAGCTCTAGAAATTACAGGAATTAAGGAATACCATCAAGGAACTAAAGCCATACTTCTCAGCTCTTGATGATTTTTAATAAATCTTAAAAGTATTAAAGCTCAGGGGAAATTATATTTAATTTCCTTTTGTTTACTACCTTTTTTTTTTTTTTAAGACGCTATGGAAAGTCATGGGAGACTCGTCCTGACTTTTAGAGACCCAGTCTATCTTAAACTTACATGATAGCCTTTTTAACAGACTGTTGCTTTCATTTTTCTTGTGCTTCAGCATTTCCTGATACCATCAGAGACAAGTGGAGTGTTGAAATAAAGCAAGAAAGAGTTTTCTCCTGATGAGATGTCCTAACAGACATGACTAAAGATATGAGCAGCTACCCATATCCTAGGTATGAAGTTCCATTTCTATATTACCCAGCATAGGGGAAGTTCATCCAATCTGTTTAATTAATTTTAGTACTTACATTTCATGCTAATTTTTTTCCCCACATCAATAAATTGTGACCTGAGGATTTTTTTAAGAGAAAAGAATCATTAGAATACTCTCAGTAATATTCTAGGGAAAAAAACCCAAACAAACAAAAAAAAAAAGAAACAAATTCTATATTGTTTCTCCAACATTCCTTTTTCTTTAACCTTTTGGACATTAGGCACTGTCTTTATTTTAAATTAACTTAATTTAACTCTCCGCTAAGAGTAATTGTAGCCACATTGTATCTTCTGTGGTAATTGACCATAAGAGAGTGGAACAACAGGGTGAAGGAATGGGTCACCCAGCCTTCTTTGACCAAAAGATCAGCCCAAATATTAAAACTAGCCCTTCTTTATATTGAGGGTGGCAGAGCACTGGAACAGGTTGCCAAGGGAGAGCATGATTATGCAGTATCTGAAATGTAAGTGTACATTTTTTTCTGTCTCACAGGTTTTTCTCCCTTAGTTCCAGTGCAAGTATGTCTTTCAAACCATCTGGAAGGCCAAGAAACAGCTGACAAAGTGAGTTTTCTTTCCTGCATAAAATATTTAAGAAAAAAATGGTTAAGTTTCCATTTACTTTCTTCATGCAAAGCAAAGATAGATAACCATCCTTCAGAAAAATTCCAGCTGTGTTAGTTTGAAGGTCATCTTTTGAAAACTATGTGTAGTATGTATCTTGTATGCTTCTATACACAATTATTACTTTCCTTGGTTTTGTTAGCATGTCCTAACTATCAACCGCAACTCCTGTTTTGCTTGGCAAGCCTCCCAACAGTCAACAGATGTTTTCTCCCTCCTATTTCTTCCCTGAGCAAATGACTTCCAAATGATATCATCTCTCCTTGAACATAGGATGACTCCTTTTGTCCCGGGGTTCTCTTCTGAGCCCTTGGTGTTTAGAAACTTGGTAAACAAAAAGGACCCCTTATCTGAGACAGTGCAAACTTTGTGTCTACAAAATTATACCATGGACCACCAAGGCCAACAGACAGTATAGCCCACCAGGCTTACCTCTAAAGTGCTGGAACACAAGTGTCTTATAAAAATCTGCAGTACATAATGGGTTTGTGTGGCATGCTTCTCTGCCCAATAAAATAGATTCCATTTACCTTCTGGAAAGCTTTTTATGATAAGTGATTTGGTGCTTGCCACACACTGTCTTACAATTGCCAATAAGAACCACTAAGATTCAGAGAATATGCATAGATCATCTGATGCTAGTTCCTTTCTTAATTTCTTTAGTGGAGGCAACATATGATATGGAAAGAAAATCAATAATTCTTAAGCCTGGGCTGAACTGAAATATCACAGTTAAATCATCTAACTTTTTCATGCTAAAGGTCTAAAAACAAAACAGTTTTTTTCAGTTAACCTTCTAGACCAGAAAAAAAAATCGAGAAAGAGACTATTTTTCAATTAGCACTTATTACTGATAAGAGTCCTGGACATCTTTTAAGATTCAACTGAGCTCTCTTTATTCACTGGAAATCTCAGTTAGTTAAAAGTACATTTTTGCAATCTCTGTGTTTGAAATATGTATTTGATAAAGTACAGTAGGAATACTTTCAGGAAAGGACATAATTATTAGCATTTGAAAAGCACATACTAATGTACGTTTGAACAATAAAGTTCTCAGTAGTTCTCTTGGTGCTACTAAAGCCAAAGTTGTGGGTTTGATCCCCATATGGGCCATTCACTTAACAGTTGGACTCAATGACCCCTCTGGGGCCCTTCCAACTCAGGGTATGCTGTGATTTCTGTGATTTCTGTGACTTCTCTATCTCCAAGCAATTTGTAGCTCTGAAAATGTGATCTGCAAAATGAGCACACAGGAGGAAGGAATTAGTGAAGAAAGAAGGATTCTGTGTATCTTATATCTTACTCTCCTAGTTTCCCAGCACAGAAAGTTATGGCTGTTCAAACCAGAGTACTCCATTTTCCTACATAAAGTTACTCTACCAGGCTGTCTGGGGTTAGCAGGACTTCTTATAACCCTTCTCAGAACTGCCCTCTCCCTGTGCAGCATGCATCCCCTGGCCTGGATGTCCAAGTGTTCAACATAAATCTTAGACAAGATGAGGAGAAACACCTCTTCAAGTATTTTCCATTGCCTGAGATTGTCTGCAGTGGTGCAATGCTACCATTTCAGCTGGTAGGGTCTTTCTGTCTCTGAAGAATTGCTGTTCACTGAATACAAAAACAATCTGTAGCAGGTACACTCTGTGACATTATAATTGACTTTATTTTTAAAACCCTTTACTGACATTGGCAAATCCTAGCCACAGTCTTGTGAATGACTGACATACTATGAAACCAGAAAAAGGTGCAGAAAAATAAAAAAATTACTTATCCAGACCACTGAGATAGACAGCATTTCAGATTTGAAGTAAGAAGCAGAAATTCTTGGATGTCAATTGCATAATCAACTACAGATTCCCTTCAAATAATACATACAGACTCCGAAGGCAAAAGATCAATAAAGACTTATTGCAGGCTCAGGAACAGCAGAAGGTTTGCTAAGACCACAAACTCTGGGTTGTTATCAGTAACCTTGGCCTGGTTGCTTCCTTTACCCACACCTAAGGTGTGGAAAACCAGTCTGGCAGCTCCCAAACCAGTGTTGGTTTGGCAAAAGCTCATTCTGTGGTGTGGAGTGGTCCTCACAAACAGCAGCTGTCTGACCATCCTTCCCATGGCATTGGGAGCAGCAATCCCTACTCTCCAAGGTCTTTCCCTATGACAGGCTTCCTGGACATCTGTCCCCATGCTTCCTGTGGCAGAACCCTCCCCTGGTACAGGAAAATTCATGTTCTTCTACATTGCTGAGAAGCACTGAGCCAGTTCTGCTTGGGAATCACAATTTTTAATGACCAATAAGTGGTTACTTTCAAAATCATTACTATTACAAAGGGCCTATATTTTTAATCCGAAAGGCATCAATGTAAGGAAAACCACAAGGTGCCAAGGCTTCATAGCTCCACCTTTCACTATGGTTGAAATCTTAGACTCCAGCTTTACTGCTCTTGAGGGACCTCTGACAGGTCTTTGAGATCTGTGTCAAAATTAAACAAATAAAATTTGTGAGTATGGACCACCTACACAGAGTTAAACCATTTGAAATGAAGTACTTCTCTAATTATGCAGTGTTAAAATCCTTACTGTTAATACAGTTTAGCTGCTTCTGGATTACAAATTCTCAATTTTATTTAGCATATAAAGCTAAAGCCCAGAATTGGTCAAGCCATTTTTCACTATAAGCAATGATTCTTCCATTTGATATACACTAGAAATCATCTCTCGGCAAGAGTTTCCCTCATCATTAGGTTTTGTTCTCATAACAGAGCTGTTGGATTTGAAACAAAAATGTGGCTCTCTAACCACAAAAATCCAACAAGAAGCACAAAGTAAAAGAATCCTTAAAAGGCTCCTGTTTTTGGTTTTGATTTTAAATATAGTATTAGTAAAGCACTTTTAAAATTAGGTATCTCAGACATCTACAAACAGAGCACCTAATATAAATGGAATGCAGCTTAAAATCACAAATCTTCATATGTAGGCTTCATATGCAGCTACATTAAAAGTATAATTTTGAGCATCAAATATACAAGGATGAGGAAAAAAGTTATATATCCTTATCCCTTCCCATCTCTTCTCTGTAGAATGTGCTGGCATAACCCTTCAAAGCTTTCGTGTATTCTAAAGAATTAATTACCTTCATATCCATTAAATGAACTGCAAATTTTACTAAAGTTGTGAGCTAATGTCTAATAAAACAATGAATCTCAGTAAAATGAAATTACCATCCTTCTAAAGATACATTATGTATTTTATTGTGACTGATTCAGAATTAAAGTATAAAACCCCCATCATATTAGTTTTTACATATGAGTTTAGGGCTCCTGTGCTGCTTCCTCAACTGTTTGTTATGAACATGGAGTGTTACCACCTTCTTAGTCACTAAATCCCATTGAATTGCCATTCTGCTTGATAATCTATTGGCATATGTTTCATTATGTTATATTCTAGAAGAAAATGAATTTCTCATATCTTCTTGAGAAAGACACAATGCTTTCTACAAAGCCATGTTTTTTGGCAAATCAAGTAAAAATCCCAGGAATTTTGATAGCTTCTTTTCATTCCATGACATTCAAAGATTGCTTTCTAACCATCTGGGGACATTTCTATAAAGTGCATAGTCACACAAATCCATATTTCTGAGCTCACTGACTTTAACAGAGCAACACAAAAGTAAAAAAAATGGCTTCTTTTTGCTAATAAAATGCTAGCGGATAAAAGAAGGAGTCATATGAAGTCAAAAAATTACTGATTCAGTCTGTACCTCACAGTCTGATTTTGTCCTCTGCAGTGTTTTCGTGATCTACTTGGCCAACAAGTATGAAATAGTGAAAGACTTGTGGGACAGTCATGACTACATTTCAACACCCCCATTCCATAGAAAATGCATCTCATTCATAGAAGAAAACCATGAAGACAGCTAGGCTCAGAATTTGCTATGTATAACAATCAAAACATGGTCCTGAAAAGAAGTGTTGATAATTGTGACAAAAAATACTTAACTATATCAGTGGTGTTGTGCCAGATACATGCTCCATTTAGTTTTATCTCAGACAGAGGTTTTCTTAGTTAGAAGATTTCATTGCCCATGTAACTGCTTTATTTCTTCCAATTTCTGCCTCTCGTAGTGTGATGGTTTAATCACGTTCTATATTTTATTTGACTGGAAGAATATAAAGCAAACCAGGCCTATCTTTAAATTACAAAGATAGTTTATTAATACACACAAAAACAACAAGAAAAGGGAAAAAAAACAACAACAACAACAAATGAAACTTCTAAAACATCTTTCTTTCTCTTTCTAAGTTTTTTACCTTTCTTCACTCAACATAAAAAGACATGACTTGCAACTTCAGCCAGTTTTACCATTTTAAAAATAACCTTTTATCAGTTCTTTTAGGAAAGGAGTCTCTCTGGGTTCTATATAGACATACCATACCCATTAGCAGTTCTCTCAACACTGCACATAGGCCATATTTGCTTACTGGGGTACTGTTTAAGGATGCCTCCTCTAGTATGACACAAAGATTCTCTTTTTCTATTTCCAAAATCATCTCAAGACCCAAAAACAAATCTCCTCTTTCTTTAAGAGCAAAAAAGCTTCATATCACTTTTAACTAGAACCTTACATCCCCCCAAAAGCATTTATATGTTACAGGAAACAAAACCAATTCAGTCTTTATAGTTTACCAGAAATGTCCAGCCAAAATTAGGCCACTCCTTGTCCTTTTGCTTTAAAGTCCTTTTCACTCTTCCCTTACCGACTGTAGCTTTATGCCGTGTCTTTCCATAGTTCCTTCGCTATAACTGTTCTTCTTCCGGAGAAAGATGATGTTTAGGAAAATCCATTTGCTCACAACAAAAGGTTAAACTTTTCGGGCTGCCGGGCTGCCCACGTGGCTCTGCGGCGGGAAACTGAGTCGTTTAGAAGCCGTGCGCTGGTTTCTTCGGCTTGAAAAGAATAGCAAGGGCGAAGGGGCACTCCGTCCGAGCTCTCCCTCTCTCCATGCTGTCCGCTTCTCCGCGAGACAGCGGCTCCTAAAGCTCCGACCCGGCCCGCCCCGGCTCTGGCAGCATTGGGGCCCGGCCCGGCCCGCCCGGCCCGTCGCAGCTGCCCCGGGGTGGGGGGGGCACCGAGGCCAGCCGGCCCCGGCGGCCCCCTGTCTTTAGTCTGCCACCCTAAAAACGAAGAGACCGCTCCTCCCCCCCACCCAGCCTTTTTAAGCATTCCGCCAAAAGTCGCAGCTTGTCTTCTACTGGATAAATTGCTTGTCAATCAAAAAAACTGACCCCGATTGGAACAAAATCAGGCTTTTCCTAGCCTATGACACGTAGGCTAGCTAAAATGCAGAGCAATGGCACTCTGCTGTGCATCTCAGCATATCACTTCCTCATCTGTCCAAGGCAGGTACCTGTCCAGACTGAAATGAAGCTTTTCTCTGTTGCACATCTAAACTTAATTCTGAAGGAAATCCAAGGCTGTGAATAATGAGATGTGCAACTGCATCTGACTGCAACACAGAATCAAAATGCTGCTTGGCACGTGTCCATCACCAGCTTCATGTGTGGCAGGAAGACCTGGAGCTCTTTCATAGTGCCTCTGTAGCTGCTGTCTCTCACAGATGCCTCTTGCAGGGGTCAGACAGATCCTGTCCGATCCTGTTCTGGAGACTATTTGTCACAATCCCCTAAAATCTTGTCAGCAATACAAATTCAATTACCACTCATGGTGCCATTAATTGCCCTATTTCTTATCAAAAACAAGCATTGAGCGTTCTCTCTAATAGGTAGTCCTGGTATTAAATCAAGTTCACCATGATTGAACCAGTTCTGAATAATCTTTCACCATGTTCTCACTGCAGATAAATTCTATTTCATGTCTGATTAAGGTGCCCAAACTAGACTTCACCTTTCCTGACATGACTAAAATTTTTGCAGTTTAATATCTGCTATCAGAAATTAATATGTCTTTCATTTTTTCTGGATCTAGAATAGTTCTGCTTCCAAATCATTTATAGGTTAACTAATCTATTTATTCATTCTCTGAAAAAAAATTTTTGCTTATTCACAAATGTGCCAGCACCTTCATTGTGTGCTCCATACTCCTCAAATTGTGATATATATAGTAAAAAATACTTCTGTAGTTAAGAAAATATTACAACCAAACAACAGCACTCCTGAACTGTCCTAGATTTTTTAAATCAGAAATCTATTATAATTTTTTCAATGAGATTTGGAACTCACTTTCCTGGCCAGTCTGTTCTTGACTCTTGCATTGTTTACCTACAGGCTTTGAAATCTCACAAAATACATCGGTTTATATCTGATGCCATGTCTGGCATTTTTCATAATAAGTTCTCATTTCATGTCACCATCATCACTTCTGCTGTAGGAAAAACTGGAGGAACAAAGCAAGGTTAGAAGACACTTTAGCAAACAGTCCAATGTATGCTTTAACTAGACACACTGCCCTAGAAAAGGGAACAAAATTGGAGAGTTACACCTATACAGCTCAGCAACACCAAAACCACCAAAAGACATCAATGACAGAGGCAGACTTATGCACAGCTTTCTCTGTCTACTCCCATACTCAGTCCTCTTCCATGAGCACTTCCAGGACAGAACTTCAATGTCCACAAAACCTGCAGATTTGGAAATGCCCAATGACCATCTCTACAACAGAATCATCTAGGTGAAGTTCAGGGCCAAGCAACTCAGCACATGAGTCTTAGTCCAAAATTAAATCTTTGACCCTTTCCACACAAGTATACACATATACAGCTGTCAAGATTATTATCTACTCTTTTTACCTTACTACATTTCACAGCATTCTTGTTTTTTTGGAAAGCATCTTACTGAATATCTACACCATAAACAAACCCAAAGAAAATGTAAGATGTTGGGAAAGATGAAGCAGCAAACTCTTGCAGAAATGGTTTATTAACAAAAAATTCTAAAAGTATAAAACCCACAAGAGAGATAGAATTGAAAGCAAGGTTTGAGTAAGGCTTAGTTTTTTTTTTAGGGACAGACAATAGAAGACATACAAATAAATATGCTTTCTTCAATATTGATGCGGGTGCCTAAACTCAGGGAACAAAAAGTGTAAGAAATTTTCCAGCTGGACCAAAACGTCCTGTTACTTGTTTAGAATCTCACAACACAAACACTCCAGGTCTAACAGCTGCCAGAATGGGTGTGTTTGTGTGTGGTGCACGCATATGTGTGTGAAGCTCCCTCTTTTTCTTGCTCTGTCTTTTCCTATTTTTGTAGAGTCTGCTCTCTGGCTTTACTTTTTTACAGCAGTTTTTGCCAATCCAAAATATGTAGACACTAAGTTAAATCACTCATTTTGTTTATGTGGCAACAAGTTCAGACTTCTTGCCGAAAAATGTTCTTGGCTTTGGACAAAGCAGGCTTTGAGATGCTTCCATCTGTTTTGAATACACCACAAATCGTAGTATGGAAACCATTGCTCTCAACTGGTAGCCAATTTGCTGAATAAACCTATATTAAAAAAAATAAGTATGATTCAAAAAAATAAGTATGATTCAACTGCAGACTATTTTCATATTTTTATATCATTTAATTTCAAAGGAATCCAACCCTTATATGGAAGAACTTTAAATACTTATGAATTTTCTTGCTGGGAAGAGGGTCAAGTAAGTAACAAAAATCAGTTCTTTTAAATTCACGAATTGATATCAGTGAAAGGAAAAGTTTAGGCTCTTAATGTTCTTGTATAGTATTTTTCATAATGGGGCCTGAGCATTGTTGCAAAGGTAAGCTTTCAGTCTCTCAGCAGTTTCACTTCTTTATATGTTCTATTACTGCTTGGAGAATTTGAGAGAATTTGTGAGTCAACAGTATATGCAGTCTTGGAAAAAGGAGGATATTCTTTGCCTTTTGTCTGTTGTGGCAATCTCGGCACATCTTTTTACTGTTTGTCTTTTCTCACACTCATTTTGACTTCCACTGCTAGTTTTGGAAAGGGACAAGGGTTTCTTTAAAAAAAATGTGATTTGTGTATACTTGTGTATGATTTTATATGAAAACTAACTACAGAATTCACTCAAAAGATCAGAGGAGACACAGGAGTAAAACTTTGAGCAATCTTTTCAAATATATCTTTCAACCCACAGCACTGGTGCCCACATTCTGCTTCTAAAATCAAGCATAGACTGGGAATGTGTTCTAATTTATCTACATTATGCCAAACTCGGTCTTTCTGATAGGTATTTCTGTCTTGTGTTTGCTTCCAGGCATGGTCTGTTTTCAGAGACACAGCAAACCAAAAACATACAAAGCCCAGAAGTCAAAAGCCAGAAGCAAGGGATTCCATGACTGTTGTGGTAAATTGCCTGTGATCAAATGTCATGGCTCATGGCTGTGTTTCAAATTTATTGCAGAGGAACCTGATTTAGGAGAGCTAATGATGGAGAAGGTGCTTCATACTGCAGCACCTAGTAGTAATTCCTAATTTTACCCCAAGGCAGACACGATATAAATTATTCAGCTGAGCTTCAGAATGTCCTGAAGTCTGAACCTTTCAATAGAGCCACAGTCCAACTGCACTGTCGAAAAAACCAAGCTGCAAGCAAAGACTGACATGTAACAGAGCTGTTAATAAGTACAAAACATTGGTTTCCATATGCAATATTTAAAATATACCAAGAAAAAATCACTGGGACGAGGATCTTTACTATAGGCTTGCAGTCATTATCAGTCAGCTCTGTCAGACGTTATGTTATCTTCCATTCTTTTACCCTTAGCCAAATTTAGAATTATATGAGGAATGCATGCATTCAGTAAATAGGAAACAAAATCCTGTTCCTTCATTTGAAACAATTTTTTACGTGTTTTAACTCAAAGATTCCCTCTTATTCTATCTACATGTTTTTTATGATTATATGAGGAATGCATGCATTCAGTAAAGAGGAAACAAAATCCTGTTCCTTCATTTGAAACAATTTTTTACATGTTTTAACTCAAAGATTCCCTCTTATTCTATCTACATGTTTTTTATGATTGCAGATGTTGTGGAGTATAACCTCAGATGATGTAGAAGTAATATCTAAAAGTATGCAAAATTAAATCAAATCTTTGATGTGCTAATGCTAACAATTGACCTGTGATGCCAGCTTTCTCCTCTTCTCTATGTTTCTACTTCATCATGTCTCCTAGTGTTGCCTGAACAAAAACTCCGAGAAGCAAGAGGCAGCTTTGCTCTGCACCATGGCTGGACTGCTCCTGCCCTCAGCAGAATGCACAACAGGAGGATGCTGCTGCTTGTGTGGAACAAGTGGCAATTCAGTGCTGTGAGGAGCACGAGGTAGGTAGTCGTTGCATGCTCTAAAGATATAAAGGAGAAAATATCTCATTTCCTCTACCATGTGTTTGCCAAGATACCCTTGAAAGAACAGACCCAAGGAATGTTAGGACAAGAATTCAATCCCATTCACAAACCCTCATCATATCTTTCACCCTTTGGGCAAAATATTTGTTAGTATTCAACACTTGTTGATCCTTTCTGCTATCAATATTATTGCAAATTTAACTGATGAGATGTTTCATTGTTAAATTGCCAGTGCTATTACAGTTTGCTCCCTGGGTGGGGACTTGTCTCTCTTTCACTTTCCAATAAATTACACTTTTAAAATAATATTTTTTGTAATTTCTTCCAAGGACAATAGCTCATACCTTAAATGTACCCTAAGCATGAAGAAAGGAACTAATAATTAAACCATTAAACCCTCTCACTGCTCTAGTCGTGAATAGTATGGGTTAGAGAGACCAAAAAGTATTCCTATACAATGAACTGGTTCATTGACTCACTTATTTTGGACCACGAATATCACATAGATAAACTTCATACAGTTTTAAGCATGGGTTAAACCCTTTTGCCTCTGTTATGATTGGTACAAAATGACCTTACATAAGTAACTTCTCAACACAGTAAATCTCTCATGCCATAAAAAGAGACTTTGAAATGACTTCTCAGTATGCTTCAATTTACACTTCATCATCTCTGACTATTCCTCAACAGACATCACTACTTAAATCTCTAATTAGATATATCAAAGAAGGTATCTTTAGGCTATATTCCTAATTTTTTAGTAACTTGATGAAATCCTTGGAATCTCTACTGAGTCATTGCTCCAGTTTGGCAGTCAGCTGGATCTAGTAGTCTGATCTGGGTGCAGATTGAGGCTCTGGTGTTTACAATCATGTCCTTATAAGGCTTCTTGGTTCACTTCCAATTATTGCTTTTTCTATAAAGCTTTCATAATTCAGTGAATTACTTATGCCATCAAACCAAGAACTCTCATTGCTGATAGTATCACAATGTTATTAGGTAAGAAGTAACATCTGAGATCTCGACTTCTGTGTGCCTCCACAGAGTAAGAAGTGAAGAATCTCTCTGTTCTTCCCCAAAAGCAGATAGCTGGAATACTAATGACAGTATAGGCTGAGCACAATGTACAAGCAAAGCCAAGCCCCTGGGCTTTCAGCAAGTTGTCAGCTTGTGCTCACTCACAGTGCTCCCGCAAAAACCTATTTTACAACACGTATCCTTCACCCAAACCTGCTGAACATCAGAAGGCAACAGTTTTTTGTCATGAAGTTCTGAACTGTAATATAAGTGAGGGAGGGGAAAACTTGAAAGAAAAAGCTCAGGTTAAAAAAGGGCCTGTCCTCCTGCTGGCTGGAGCAGAGCTTGCTCTCCCCAGGTAACACTTGGCACAAGTATGCCTGTGACTTTTTCCCTCCTTTTTCAGCCAAACACACTTCCACCACAATCTCCTAGCAATCCCTCTAATCACTTCGAGATCAAAAACATAACAAACATGCTTATTTTTCTCCCATGGGCTTCTTCTGCTCAGGCAATGCAGTGTTTGTCTCAGTACTTCAGGATCAGGCATAGACCAGGGCAAACAGAGTCTTTTGTGTGTGTATACACTATGTGCACACAGAGTTTTCTCTGATCAGGGTCTGGAACCACTGTGACACAAATTACTTTTATCAGCATATTGGAAAATGATAGCATCACCCAGCCATGGCTATCTGCTAACCCAATGTGCCAAATGGGTACCTACAGTGACTTTCTGAGCTTTGCCAGTAGTATCTGCTAATTTAGACATAAGAGTAAGCTGTGCACCATATTTACTTAATATAAATCCTACCTTTTGTTCTGATCTGTCCACATCTTCAGGTTGAAATACTAGCCAGGCAGTGGTATGTAGAAGTGTATATATGTCTATGATTCAGTTTTCATACAGACAAAATATTAATATAAATTTCAGTGAAAAGAGGAAGGTTTAAAGTTGAGTGGCAATTTTATAATCAGATAAAATATTCAAAATGCTAAACTATCTAACTGTTTTTAATAGGCAATTCAGCAGAACTGACTGAGAAAGGGTGATAACGTCAAGTTTAAATCACATAAACTGCCAATAGGGTTTTTCTAAGTAGTTCTAAGCAAAGCATTCTGGCTGCCCTTTTTCTTTACTAATGTGCCGTTCCTGTGAATGCAGTTTGCTTTGCGTGCTTAGTTCTCTTTTCCTACAGCAACACCTACTGTTAAAAATAAACTGGAATTTTCAATTACAAGTCCATGAGGTTATTTTTAAGTAACCACTAGCAGTTCAAACTTTCAAAGTGATCCTAATCCTGTTATACAATGTGTTTTGTTTCCCCAACAACCTTTTTAGGAAGTGATCTCCTATCTAAACTACTCTCTGAGTGCAAAAGACATGAATTAGAGATTTTTAAGACAATTCTGAACCTGATTGAAATATCTGAACTGACATTCCACCCTGCGGTAGGTCAGTGACAAAACTCTGATGTGGACTAAGAGTTTTTAAATCCGCCACCCAGCCTGACTTAAAATCAAAATACTAAAATAAAAATCAGATATTCAAATAAGCTAATTTTAACAAAAAACAAAGCCATCTTATAAAATTTGATCTGGTTTTAATTTAGGATTTCTGTTTCAGGGGAATTTGATCCCACGTTTTGGATGCAATTCTATCCTTAATTTCAACTAAGCTGTGAGGAAAAGTTTACTTTTATAATTTAATGTTCATGCTTTGAAGAAATACTATATGGAACATAAAATGGAGGCCTACAGAAAGTCCAAGTACAGTGTCCATTTTTGTAAAAATTGAAGGGAATATTTAAAATAGAATAACAAAAAGCTTGCCCTTGGTGGCTTATTAGGAGACTGTTTTGACAGAAGGTTGGTTCACAGCTTCTGTTCCCAGATTTATAGAAACTGACAGCAGAGCTACCACTATTTCTTGTTTTGGGAAAATGTATTCTATGTTTCTCTGTGACTAAGGTCACTGTGTGTCATCATGTTCCCTAGAGCATGCTGCGAGCAAAGTTCAGCTCCAAGAAGCCCGTTAGCAGACTGTTTTTCTCAAGTCATGTTCTGTGTCTGCCTTTTATACCTAGAAGAATTTACAACAACTTTATATACAGAAACACTCTGTGACTATGTAATACTCTGTCTGAGTTTGAATTACTCATATATTCAAAAGATAAGCTCTTTAAATGAAACACATAATTTGATTTGAGCCAGCTGCGAAAAACATAGAATCTTTTTTTCTCAGAAGCTCCTACAATGGATTCTTGCTAACTTTTGAAGATGAAAAAAATCTTTTAAAATCTCACAAATAGAGAGATTTCTTTCAGAAAAGAAAAGCATTTTTCATTGCCCTTCTCAGTCTTCCCTGATCCTTTATGTATGAAACTATATTTCTTTATGCATTGGCCTGACATATCATGAAGATGTGAATTTCCAGAGACACAGTGAGAAAGATTGAATAATAGGAATAGATGGTAGCCCAGTCACACCACTAACTTTCTGGGCCAGCCAACAGCTCTCAACACTTTCTGTTAACTTTTCCTTGTCTGAACTGCCATAGATACATTGATCTTCATATGCAAGTAATCTGTATTTACCTATTCAGTCGTCAGAGAGAAGGATATATATTACATACATTGGAAAAGGTTGCCCTGAGAAGCTGTGGATGCCCTGTCCCTGGAAGTGTCCAAAGCCAGGTTGGATGGATCTCTGATCAACGTGGCCTAGTGGAAGATGTCCCTGGCCATGGAAAGTGGGGTGGAACTAGATTATCTTTAAAGGTCTCTTCCAATCCAAGCCTTTCTATGATTCTACTATTTGTTGATGTACAATGTCAGTCCTTAGCAATCCCATCTAATAGTAATTTACTCACTCCTTGAAACCTGGCTTTTGTCACCTTCATGTAGCAAAATACTCATGGCTCAAACCGGAAAAAACCCTGAACTTTCAAGTTCCCTACAGAGAAATGCAAGAAATACACATCATAGGACTGTACAGAGGCTGCTTTTCACTATTGGATGAAGAAATTTCCTTGTTCAAATTGCAATACCAAACCAGACTCAACTAAAATATAGAAGAGACATAGGAGTTGAACTGCAGGCCACCCTACCCTAACTGTTTACGTTGTGTTTCCTTGTACAGTAGACTTCAAAAATATCTTTATCACATGCCTGGTTAATAAACTGTATGTCCTTTGAAGCCAACTCAAACCATCCCTTCTCAACAGGAGAATTTGTCCATATAAAGAGGAATTTTCTTGTCTGTGAAGTAGTTTAGGTATGCATAGGTTCATTCTACAGAGAATGCAAATTTTGTAAGATTTTATCTAGGGAAAGTGTGCAATATTCACCACTATTTTACTGCAGCATAATAATGAATAATCATGTCATGAGGCTGTGTCTGGCACAGATCACAGTGTGCTGTGAGCTTATGACTTATGCAGTTACTTCTTTATCTTAGCTGCTAAGGTGGAGTTAGAACGTTACTTGAAAGAAAGTCTGCTGCAGTCCATGTGAAAATTTCCACTGACTTCAGCATGCTTTAGTATAAGCCTTTTCAGCTGAGCATCTCCAGTGGAGTTCAACTGATGAAAGCATTTGTATGTGGATGTGATTTGCTATGTAAACATATGATGGAATATGCTTTCTGTGGATTCTTTGGCTGGTAACAAAGAATCTGGTAAACATTCACCCCCTTCAGACTGCAGTTTCAGCAACTGAAAGTTTTGTTTTTTCTGAGAACTGTGTGAACAGAAGCTAAAGTTCATAATAGCTTTCTAAACACTACTGTCTGGTTTCTGTTAACATTTCCATTACCACGGTTTCTCAGATGGTTTCACAACACTGTTATATTCCCAAGGATGCATTAGGAGAAGATATAAATTCCCAGTGAGTGTTTTTTACTACATAGGTCAAGTGTCACCGTAGAGATAGACTTTTGCTTAGACACTCACCTGGGAAAAGCAGAATCACCTAGGCAGCCAAGTCTGGCCAATAATAAGCATGCAATAAACTTGCAGGAGGAACAAAGGCTGAATGCCTACCTATGGTTGTCAAGAGATTCAAGAGATAGTGGTGCATGGCTTATCAGAAAGGAGTGTGAAGAGAACTGTTTGTGTATTTGAATTTGCACAAATTCACACAGATAAATCTATTTACCTGGTATGACTGAACCTTGGTAGACAAAACCAAACTATCTAGTGTGACCCAGAATCTTAATTTTTATATGTTATACATATTAAATATTTTTAATATTTTAGTTAGAATAAAAACCTTCATTATTTTCAGCCAGTCACTTCAAAAATCTATTACAACTAGTATAAAAGAATTTCTCCTGCATTTTGACCAAAATTATCTAGTAAAGCTTATTTTCATTCAGTGAAGATATACACAAGTAACTGGGGTAGCATTAAGCTTTATCTTAAGGAAAACTTGGAACTGACTTTTCTCTATTTCAGGTAGACATAGTAGAGAGGCATTTCTAATAATGATGATTGCACTGATTTTGTGGATGCACTGCCTTAGCTCGAGTGAATTTACATGGAGAAAAATTATCCCATTTATAAATCAGGCTTCAAGATGCAACTTGGAAAAGTTAAAGAATATCTCTTTCATGCATACCTGTACAAAGCCAACAAAACTGAGAAAGCTATCTATCGGGAATGAGTCTCTCCCTGGCTGATGGATAAAAGCTTCTGATAATTTTGACATTGCTTTCAGCTTAAATTAAACTCTAACTATTAAAGAATAGATATAGGTGCAACTGATACTGTTTCACAAACCTGTTTTTTCACTGGCACTGACAAACTCTTCAGTTGAAATAAAATCTTCCTTTCACATACAACAGCAGATTGCAGTTCTAACATCTTGCTTCCCCAGCACACACAGAATTGATCTCAGCATCTGACAGAACCATTAAGAATGATCTCTGAAGGAACTAAAAAGCAGAATCTATGAAGTAAAATGTAACTGAACCACAGATCATAAGTAATGTTGTCCCAAAGGAAAGAAGAATTTCCAAAAACTTCCAAGGATGTATCTGCTTCACAGATGAGGCCAATGTTTTGTACTGCAGTAAGATGCAAAGTACACAAGCATTCATGTGCTATATAAAAGATATGTGTTACATGACTGTTTTAAGTATAATAATCTTGTGGTCTCAGAATTTACTGCTCTGTCTTATTCTACTTGTATAGACATTGTTAAAAGTCTTAGTGAGGCTGCAGATTCAGCAGGAGAGAACCTAAACCTTGTAATGCACTTTGAGATTTACTATACGGAGAGATGGAAAATATGTTTCTATTACTTACACAGATAAAAAACAAAAATACACATTTGTGTGTGCACACAAGCACATACATATAGAAAAAAAAATCACAAATGGCTAGTCCCTGTCCTTAGGTGACCATGTGGCCAACTGACAAGTATACAAAGGTTGGGAAAAGGATATAAATATTTTCTCATATAGTTTGTCAGAGAGAAATAGTCTTATTTATTTGAATTCTTTTCTATAAAGTTGATTATTTATTATTTTTCGAAAAAGCATAAATTGGTCCTTATGCTTTCACTGCCAGGTACATTTAAAGGAAGCTTTAAGGGCAGTTCAGAGTCTAGGAAGAGAAAAATTCTGCTGCCCAAAAGAGGCATAAAAATGCCAGTTTCACAAAATAAGCTCTGCTAAAGTGATCAGACTGCAGACTGAAAAATCTAGTTCAGAAGTCAAAAATGTAATACCAAACCAGGTAGTACAGACTAGATAGAACATTTTCAGCACTAGACAAAGAGGACAGATTGGCTAAGCAACTGTCTTGAAGGAAATACTTTACTGGTCTGTAGTATCTCTGAGCTAAAGGACAAATGCTGGAAAGTGACAGAAGCTTCAGCTGCCTTCCAAAAGGTGTGTTTGGAAGCCTTATGTCCCACAAAATCCGCACACAGGGTGCTGCCAGAGCTGTTTTTAGTTTTGCCTTCCTTTGTGTCTTTCAACTTTAGTGGTTCAAATCTCTTTGATTTTGTTTTGTTCCAAACTATGGTTAAGTTTACTTCCAGTCCAGGATATTCTTAAAGCCTCCTTTTTTTTCAAAGATTATGTTTTTTAAATGTCAGTATTAAAGAAATATTATAAAGTTACACATTTCCTGTAATTCCTTTTAGAATAAGCATAGTTTCTCACATATTTCTTTCAAAACATTCTTTGCCAAAACAGTGACCTTGAGGGTATGACTCTCATCTATTAATGGAAATGTTTTCAGCTGAAAACAAGGGTTCTGTGGTTTCATCCTGTATTGCAACCTTTCAGCTGAAGACCATCTAAGTCGAAACAGAAGGAACAGAAAGCCTCATTTATCTGAGGCAGCAACTTCTTGCAGGTGAGAAATGAAGGTGATATCTCCACTCCATTACACTGGCATGACTTGTTACAAACTTGACGTAGCAAAATACAAACAAATCAATGCACAATTACTTTTGTTTTGGAGACAAGGAAAAACAAGGAGACACAAATTGTAGCATCCTCAGCTGGCATTACTTGTAGACTGGCTGGCAGCCTCTGCAGAGAGAACAAGGAATACGAAAATACATTCAAAGGTCCTATTTCCAAGGCATATTACAGATGTGCTAGCCAGGCAATACGGGAAATGGGCCTTCCATATGTGTGTGAAACCCCTACCAAATTTAGGCAAAATAAAGAGACTAGTAGAGTTTCATCTAAAGAGCTCATTGTTGTAGATGTATTGGCACTTTTTTCTTTGAAAATTAATTCCCAAAGCTCAAAAAATGAAGACTTGCACCATTTTGGATTTTTCTGCAGTGCTAATTTTCTGCAGATGTTTCTGCTCTGTTGGGGAAGGGTAACAGCAAACAATAAATAGACAGCATCTTCTGCAATGGTTAGAGGAAAAGCTATATCACAGTAAAGCTGAGGTGTATTATCTAATTCTACACTACCATTTCAATTTTTCTGCCATTGTTAGTCCCAGTAAAACTGTGCTGTAGACATCAAAAGCTCTTAATTTTGTCAGTCCTGAGGTATTATAAAAGCTACAGTCCTGCAATTCATCTTTAATGAGCTGTTTACATGGAAATCAAACAGCCATGGAATTTCTTGAAAATAGCCGAGGATCATTCCTAGCTCATGTCTAGCACTCTGTCTCTTAAAAACAACTTCTGTGGCCATACATCAACTATCATTGAGTGAGATTCATAGCTGTAATAAAGCTGTTTACTATTTCATTCTGAACAGTTTTTTATTTATGTGCCCCAACCTATAACTTCTAAAATATATACCATCTCTTATTGCTGCAACCTGGAATTTACCAACAGTATCACTAATAAATCACAAGCAACTACTCTTACTTTTATTCCTCTCTTAGGAATAGACTGGGAGCCTTTACACATAGCTGTTTGAACTTGGATCATTTCTAGATAAAAATATTATTTATGCTCTAAAATGTCCCAGGAGCCTCCTAGAAAGAATTGTACATAGTTAGGATCTGCCGATTTTCACGTGGGGAAACCAAGCAAGATTCATAATGGAAAATTTCATTCCAAATCTGCATTTAGGTGAGTCTGGACCATGCATATACACACACAAAGTTCATACTAGCTGCTCAAGAGGTCATTGGACCTTCAGCATGATCACTTCAGGAAAATGCTGACATATTCATTTGTTTTGCTACATCTGTTTATTCATGTGTTCCAGTTTGTTCCTTTTCAAACACCCCTTCTTGGTCTCACTATCTTCTTCTTTTTTTTTTTTTTTTCCAAAATTATATATTGTTAGTTTGTATTTTAGACACCAAGAGTTTTAGCTCAGTTATAAGATATACTGTTCCGTGTAAGCACACTTTGACACTGGATACAATCCAGGATGAAATACATAAAACCTGGGCTGTCACATCAAAGGATACTCAGTAAATTTAGTCCTTTAACCTTATGACTTTCAGCATTTTTAATTATACTTTATGAGTTAGGATCTTTGTGCATTCAGTTTGTAAAGGTATGCTCTATTTGGTGCAAGAGTTAATCCTTCTACTTTAACTGCACTCACACTCTATCAAAGCTCTCAGTAGCAGCAGTTAAATTCAAGGGCTTGTTGTGTGTATTAATCCATTTTTTTAAGTTCTCTGGGATGAAAGACACTGCAGAAATGCAAACCCCTACCTACTTACTTAATAAGAAGCCAGAAAGACTAGCAGGACTTGCATGACATTTAAATTTGACAATAATACCATTTTGTCCCCCTTGGTTTTGAACAAACATGTGACTTAAAAATCATGTTTAACTTGCCAATCTATGTGTAAAAAGACCCAAATATGTTAAATAAATTTTCTGATCTAGTTTTTCTCTAGCCCTTTAAAACAGAGAAATACCAGAAAATCTAATATTTAAATTTCGACTTTAAGTGTGCTCAAAGGAGCAAGTAGAGATAGGTAACTAAAACAAGGTCTAATGCTATTAAATTACGATCATACTATGTAGTAATATAGTTATAATTATCTAAAAATGGCCTATCATACAAAAATACTGTTCAGTGTTTTTAACTGAAAGTTTATTTAGAATACATATGGGCTTAATATGAAGGTGAATAAACCTGTAGCCCATATCCTCAACAGATTTGCATTTTTGGGGATTTAAATGCAAGGCTTCTATGACAATAAAAAAGGGGTATTTTTAAAATGTAGCTGGCAAGCAGCTGGGTAACAGCAAGAGTGTCATATATTAGATAGGTGGGATATTTGCTAGAGCAGAAAGGTACCTCTTGAAGCTTGGCTTCACATGTGTGTAAATGTGATCTTGTCCCATACTCCTGTTAAGGGTTTTTTTATGGCTCATTTGCAAAAACTCTAAAGCTTAAGTGAGTGATACGAAGTGGTACAGGCTGTTGGTTCACCAGCAGAACACAACTATCACAGGAAAACAGACTGTTCAATGTCCATGGGGATAAGCGATTTTAATGAAAGGGAGCAGTGAGGGTAACCCTTTTAGATATAGAGCTCCTAAATCAAAATGAAAGATTTTTTAGGATAATGGACAGATTTAAGTTTCCATACCCTGGAAAATAATTGGCCTAATATTTGCCAAGCAACCAGACACAATATTTGGTTTGAAATGTGGTATAGCTAAATGAAGTTATTTCACTCAGACATGTAAACAATGCAGAGAATAAAAAGGCAGGAGCTGGACAGACCTTCTTTCCTAGTAAACTAACAAAAGACAAGAAAGCTTTTCTGAGTTACTCTGTTTACTTTTAGCAGTAGGAACTAACAGGACTCACAGCTACAAAGCAAAAAAGGATGGATCTGTTTCATGAATTAGAATCTACCTCTGAAATATTTTCTACTTTTCTAAAAAGGTTGCCAAAACACATTTTTAATTACTTTCAGAGGTATTTTTGTTTCTCTTGTCTACAGCTGTCCCTTATTGAATTATTTTAAAAATCAAATTAAATCTCCTAAAAATCATTCTGCTCAGAAGCAGTTTTTATATATCACATATCTAGATATTTAGATATCTCTAAAAATACCTAATGAAGCAATAATATTATAAAAAATATAAACCATTGTCAATTTCAAGCTTTCCATTCCCCAAAACAGGCAGAATGGGATAGACTGATAGGGTTGTGTCCTTCTCTTTGTTTGTATAAATGTAGCAAAATAACATGTCATTATGGAAAACAGAATATAAAAATTTGAAACTTCAACAGGAACTTGAAGGATCTGTGTCAAGGAAAGGATTCAGGATAATTTTTTTGGCAGTATTTTGTAGCATCCTTCAAGAATCATGACAGAGGACATACTAGGGACAACACAGCTAAAAGCATTCCTGAATGCTGTTCTTCAGCTGCTGTAAGACTTGTGGCAGAGCCATTTGTATTTCAGCATATATGCAGAGTCATTGGTACTTCAATGTAACAGGAACTGAACAGGAACATATTCAGTTGGTACTTGTAACAGGAACTGAAGTCTTAATGTTTGCACCATCTTGGCTGGAGTTTTTAGCTGAAGAACTTCCCACATTCTGACTATAAGTAAAAACTGAGAACCAGGAGTATATATTTATAGTATTAACAGTTCTTCTTCTAAATATTTGTTTACAGAAGAGCTAGTAGAATGGAAAAGAGATAAGGATATGTAGTTTTCAAATACTGTTTTTAATCACAACTCTCAGTTTCTATTATTCCCATTAACAGAATCAAATGCAACCTCCACATGAATCAAGCTCACTCTAGGCAAGCTCTTGAAAAATAAATAGATACTTACAAAATAATGGACATTCTTTGAAAAATGATATAACAAAGAATTTGGTGGAGTTTAAGAGGTATCAAAGGACAATCATATAGATGTGATGTACCCATGTTCACAGTTTTCTACAGTGATTCTTACAGATTTCGACTGCTTAACTAAGCCTTAAAGGGTATGTAAATACCAGGTTTATTGAAACAAACATGTCATTCCATAACAAGTTGCTTTCTTCTTCATTTCTGCAGACATCACAACAGGCCACAGTTGTCTGTATCCTTAGTCATATCACCTACTTTTAGACAGAATCCTGTGCAGTCATTAAATGGGACCAGGACTGTATGAAGAATGTAGAGCCTTTGGTTGCTCTCCAGTGCAAAGACCAGCAGATTTATGCCAGAAATCGTAGTCTGAGATAGGCCCAGTTCTGAAGGAAGCCAAAAGGGAAGTCACAGTCCCATTGCTGATTGGTCCCAGAGAAAAACTGCAGTTGAAGATAATTAGTAATAGCTCTATCTTCCTACATCAAAACTATAATGCATTAGTTACCTATTTTAAAATTCACATTATTTAGTTATACAGGTTTTCTAACTTCTAGGCAGGCATTCTAAAGATTGTAAATCAATTTTTATCAGTCTCTTATGCTTTAGAAACTGTCTTGTAAAATACCAGTAATTTGGTAATTATTTTATCCAGAATTTTAGTTAAAAAAAGAATATTGCATCCAACCATCAAAAAGCTTTTTTGTTTTATGTGCAAGAAAACAGCCCAAAAGGCTGCATGTTCATCTCTAAAGTGTCAGGCCCATTATGCTGCAGAGTAGCATAAAAAGTAGTTTTTAATCTATTTTTGCTAATAGATAGAGACAACAATAACACTGACATTTTACAAGACAGACATTACTTCTGTCACCACCTCATACTATTATTTGCATGTGAAATTCAACTATGGAACTTTGTCTCACATTCTGCAGCAGCCATCTTTGTTCTTGGAGAATATTTAGAGTCACAGATATTACTGAGAAAATAAAAGTTTGCTACTGAAATGGGAAATGAACCAGAACACTGCACATAAGTTTGTAATTAGAGGTCTGATTCTGCAATAGTCTGAGTATGTCCTGAATGGTTTGGTGCTAAGTACCTTTAACTCATCAAGTGATGTCATGGGTTTAGTTTGTTCAATAACACAGAGCTGCGGTGAGAGGAATGTACAGAAGGTTATTTAACAGGAGATGCTTTTCAATTGCTATTCAAAGGTAAAAAATCAAGTCTCAAACAATTGGAACTTTTTGGTTGTGACTGCAGACATCCTGTGCCAACCAAATCATTAGAGCACCTCACCTGAACTAAAGAGAAGGGCACTTCATGAATTAAATGGCTGGACAGATGCCCAGCTAAGCATATAGACTCACTTTCACAGTTAAAGCACCCTCACAGCATTAAAATTTGATGTTGTCCAAGCCACAGAGCCACTTCTCTTGGTACTGATTACAAAGATAATGTGCAGCTGTGCTGGTTGGGCTTGAAAACTGTTCAGATTGGCTCTGAGTTTGTTTTGCTTCAACTGTCTTACATGAAAAAGAAATTTTCCTCATAAATCCATATCTGCAAGCATGCTTCCTTATCACACATTACGTGTTTACCCATGAGGCAGAGTAACACTGTTCTATTTCCTAGAAAGTCCAGATCAACAAGTTCATATAAACATTGAAACAAGTCAGCATGATCATTTCATCATATATGAAGAAGGAAAGAAACAAGGAAATCGAATTAATGAATTATATCTGATGAGGAATAAGTTAATCTGCCCAGGAGTTGTTTTTTTTTCCTAATTGGTTTAAATAGAGCTAGTAGGAAGAAGATACTTTACACTTTTAAACTAGGTCTGTGAACTCTAATAAGAAATTTCCAAACTTTCACACCATCCCTTTGTGTCAGAAAAGGATTTTTTGATTCAGTGCATCGTTGCTAAAAGATACTTCAATAGAAATTAGCAAGTGCTGCTTTGCTTGGGAAAGGACCATTTAGAGTTTTAAGAACAAAAAATGACACAATTTAGTTTTGAAGTCTAACAGTGCTGAAATATCAAGCTTATTTTACAGCATTTAATTATCATAGGAAATAAACTCACAGTATACGAATCATATTCCCACAACGACAAATATAAAGTAGTAAAATGTTTTTTCTATTTGTCAATCTTCTAGTCAATTTACAACCTGAAATCCATTAACTTAAGGATTGTGAGCTTGCACCTCTGATACTTTGGAGTGCTTTTCTACTTACCATCACTATTGCTTAAAGCATTACTGTAACCTGATTTTTACTTTCTTTTGGTGAACTGGAAATACCAGGAATGGCACACAGGTACCCAAACTCCTATGTCTTTTGAGCACAGGTGAACCTTAAATGTATATAGAAGTTGTGAAATGATTACTTAACAATTTCCATCTGCAAAAAACAATTCTGGGACATGCAAGTAAGTTCACATCCAAAAATGGTGTCAATTCTTCAAAAGGATCTTAAATTTTTATGTCTAGTCAGAGTGAACAAGATTTATTGATTTTTTTTTTCCTCAAAAATCTTTTCCTATTTCTTCCTCTTTTAACTGAGTGAAGGATATAAAAATCTACTACATATACACACTGTGTTATGTATATTCTTAATTTCACTCCTCTTTCTGGCTTTAATTTCAAAGTTGATGTTAATTCAATTTCTTATGGAATAAGGCACAGATAAGATGGGATCAAAAGACTTTTTTTAAATTAAACCAGACCCTTGATTCTGTGGCTATCTAGGTAAGTTAGAATTCAAAAATTTTATCCATTCCTTTTGCTGAAGTGTACCTGCCCTAACTGGACAAGCAAATGGTTTGTGACTGATTTTCAAAGTGTTAGAACAAGTGAAATCTGGCATTAGTTTCTTTCTAGTTCTGCAAATCAATTCAATATATGCAGTCCATACTTGGCTCCCAGAGATGCAATACAAGTGATTTATCAGCTGCAAATTTGTCTAAAAGTGCCACATAACACATTCAACACTGCTTCTAGAAATGAAATTCAGGTGTTTGACATTTAAAGGCTAAAAATCACTAGCTTGAATTCCTACATTAACTGTTTTCCCTCACATTAATGAAGGCAAATAGTTATTGAAAATTTCATTATCCAGGCATATATGAACCTATTTCAGGAAAAGCCAAGTTTTCAATGTGATTAGTTTGACACCACCACCCCCTTTGTCCTCACTCACAAATCTCAAGGCAAACACAGCCTATTCAGAGAGTGAACTTTAGCTGACTCTTTTTTTTTTTTTTTCCCAGTCATCATCCTCCAACTGCTTTGATGTTACAAGAGATTACATTGAGGTATGATTAGAAGGGATGCTGGAATTATGCCCACCTCTCCTCCCAGAATTTTTAAGAGAGATGTGAGTAGAACTTTCAGACTTTGGCTAAAGATGAAAGACTCTAAAAATATGAAGTGTGGAAACATGAAGAACTCACCACACTCTCTGTAATCAAGTAGAGCCCTCACAATTTTTTTCAGTGTAATATCTCACATGAGAACCTCCTCAAAGGAAACAGAATAGTTTAAAAAAGCACATTTAGTATCAGATGTCTAGAACTATTTTGCAAATAATACAGATAGCGAATGTTTTTCTTCAGTTCTTCAACTGAGGTTAAAAAATTTTAAAAAAATAAAACCAAAACCAAAAAAAAACCACCAGCAGCTATTTATTCATAAGAATAGGGTTTGAACATTAGAATCTTTAGAATTAGAATTTTTGCTACCAAGTATCTTGTCATAAAACAGCCCCTCTCACCAGTCAATGAGGACAGCACTTGAAATACAGTACCCTGCAGTGTGATGGTATGCATTATTCCTGAGGAGTAAACAACTCATACTCTTCCAATACCATCCAGGAGCTGGAACAGAACCCTGTAAGCTGCAGGTTCCATGACTCCATCAAAAGCCTTTGCAGAAAGCAGCTGCTCTCTTAATCTTTACCCACACCTCATCTCTCACATTTTGCAAAGCCAATAGAAAAAAACACTCCTGAATGTCTTTGCATTAGGAGATTGTTTTTTACTAAATATTGCAACCAGCAACAGAATTGCTGAACATACTATTAACTAGCAAATGATTAAGTGCAGCATTTAGGGAATTATTTTTTAATAGATAAAAGTGCTAAAATTAAACTTTCCTCAGTCTATCAGAAAGTTATGCTTTGTGCAATTACTACATGATAAAACTAATTCTCACTAAGACCTGTTGAGCAAGCAGCATTAATCCTGCATTTTGAACATCAGCCAATGTAAAACTTTGCTCAGATTAACATTTAACAATACTGTGGGACCTGTGTTGGGAACAAAATAAAAAAACAGTATCTAAACATGATAATCTATTTTTAATTTGACATAATTTTTTCCAGATCACCAAAAATGGTAGGATGTCAATAGAAAATATCTGTTCTTCATGTTTTGTAAGTGCTATAAGCACAGAGCTGAATATATTGCTGCATAGGGTGCAGACTTGTCATGCAGACTTTTTCTCCATGATAGACAGAGGTTTTCCTGTTTGACACCTCAACACAAATCTCACACAAAATTCCATAAGGATTTTCCCAAATAATTTCAAAGCAGTCCAGAGAGAATAGGGCTTGAAAAAAGGGTTGAGAGTCAGCTTTCTGAATTTTGTATGCAGCTCAACTGTTCATTTTCTGCATGATTTTGGTCAAGATCACAGGTATGCCTCAGGTTACTCACCAGAATTTCAAAGGACCATGCGAAGTAGGGAAACCAAGAATAATTAAAGAACAAATGTGCTGCTCTTATTACCAAGCCTGTGATGTCTTAACTGTGGCTCACCAGAATATCCAGCATTTTTCACACCACAAGCCATAAGAGAGGTTTTGACCAGGAGATTGGACTAGATGGCCTCTTGAAATCTTTCCCAGCTCACCTGATATTGTGAAAAATGTCACTTTCCAAATGTCATGTTGTTTAGTAGTGCTGGTTATAGACCAGAAGTAATAAAAACAGTAGCTAAAAAAATACTATTAGACTTTCCCATTTAGTAAGATTTGGCTTATAAATACTTTTCTTCCATATTCAGATAAACAATCTTTTCTAAATTTATGACTATTCAAAGTGCTGGTATTTAGCCTATGTTCCTTGAGGAAAAAAGCCAACCTATCAAGTTCCTAATATATTAGTGGTGTTTATCAAACTCAAAATGTGTTCTCTGAGTAGTACACAATTCACAGCAAAATACTTCTAAGTTTGTGCATTTCATTATCACAGTGAGAAATGCCAAAACAATAGTATTTTGAAGAACTAAACCAGCTCCCTCACACTGATTGACAGGGTCATTTAAATATAAAATTTTTGTGATTTCATCTGTAAATTAAGTAATGTAAGATTTATTCCAGAACCAAATAGGAAGCTATGAAAAAAAAATCAGACAGTTACATAAACTGTCCTTTGTTCATAAACAAATGAGAAGGAAACAAATATGCCAAGATTAAGAACACATAATGAAAAATAAGTGTACTGGAAAAACAGCTGCTCCTGAAATAACTGATCACTTGTCTAAACTTTTGAGAGGGCAGATAGTGGAGTGCATGTTAGTGTGATTGGTCCTGACTGAATCAGCTGCAGTGAAAACTAGGTTTGCAATAAGGAAGATATATATTAAATTATTTACTATGTGCCAGACACTATCCTCAGCTCCTTATATATTATGCTAGAATTCTTGGAGCCAAGTCTTACTTCCCCCAGAGCTTGAGTCTGCATATATGAAGACAATGGGTATCCTGCTCTTGACTTCAAGTGGAGGATGACTAAGTTCTGAACTTGATTTACCTAAAATACGAGAAAGTCCTCAGTTGTTTATCACAAACCGAAATGAGGGCTAACATTGTATTGTTATTCTCACTAAAACCCTTGACCTTACTCACCAAGTAACTACAGCTTGAAATCTGTTTTTAATAATAGCTGTGCAAATCCAGCCTGCCCTGAGGCCAGGAAAGAGGCGCACATCCTCACCTATGAAATTTCCAGGAGGAAGCTCTGGCAAAAAACATCCAAAGGAGACTGTCCCCTCCATTGCACTGCATCTGAGCAGAGACTGCCATCTCAATAGCTGTGGCTCCTACAGCAAGCACTGACTTTGTTGCAAGACTTTTTCTTGGACAATTCATCTTCAGTTATTCTCAGAATGAAGTTTTCTGAGAAACGCAATGTCATTTGGAATCATGATATATTTTTGGAAGATTTTTTAGAGGGCTTAAAAAATATTCCTTCACACTCAGTATGCATTTGGCTTGTTATGACTCTGCCTCTTCTGCTAGAATGGTATCTGTGTCACAGAAAATCTTAAAACACCAGTCAAGCATACACAAAGATTCTTGTTGCACTACATTTTGTGGAGGAACTCTGCCTCATAATTTTATTCTGAATTTTCATAGAAAAAAAAAGTGGTTTTTCTTCAAAGTGTTTTGTGACCAGTGCTGGGCATCCAAATAGGGGTAAATTGCAATAAGTACATTTACATTACATAAGTACTGATAATCTCAGTCTTGTCTGCTTCTGTGTTCTCTTTTAAGCTATAAGTGAAACCAGGCTTTGAATCAGGAATTCAGCAAACACCCAGCTTGGGGGTGGGTGGCCCTGACTAACCTCTCACAACTTTCTGCACAGCTTCTTCAGGAAAGGTAGCAAGTGCCCAGGCAGAAATCTCTCTCATGCTGATCAGGAAATCCTGTTGGATGTTGGTGTGAGTGCCTTCAAGAACAGTTGAGAATTAAATTCAGAATATGCATCAGCTACCACATTCTGTTCACAAAAGAAAGGATGAGCCTAACTTGTATTTTAAGGAAAAACGACATGAGCAACTAACTCCAGGAGGGAATTTAGTGTTACAGATCCTGTGTAAGAGGATCCATCCCTGTAGGCTGGAGAAAAGAGTCTGAGGAATGGGATTTGAGATTTCCCCTCACCTCAGATTGGATATTGGCTGAGACTCCTTCTTAGCAACAGAGCTTTCTAAATCTTTCACTTCAAGCCCACTATTAAAGTTGCATTATAGAAACTGGGTTCTGTAGAGTAATCCAGGGGAAAAATCTTAAAAAACTAAATTTTATGGTGTCAAACTTCATTAAATATAGCCTCTCATTTATTTTCCTTTCTATTACCAAATAAAAACATCAAACACAAATTATCAAGATATTTCCAGCATAGAAATAAAGCTGTATGTATTATTACTTAAATCAGCTAGAGTAGAGTAAGACATACTCTGCTTTAAGGTCAGTCATAACATTCTAAGGTCAGTCTTGGTTTCTTTAAATAAAAGGAAGACATGATGAGCAAAATATTAGTAACAAAAAATGTTAAGATAAGTTTTGTAGAAGTTATTTAATCTCACAGGTGTACATTTTTTTATTAAAAACTTGTAAAATAAGATAGAAGTCCAGCAATAAAAAAGACCCAACAATGAAAATTCTGTGGCTGCTCCACCCTGTCCTAAATGTTAACATGAACAGTAGCAGGAAGGCATGTGTGCTCTTAGAACAATTTCTTCTTGTTTACAATTGCAGTAGGCTAAAATGAGTCATCATTCTGTACAAAAAGAGAACTATGTGCTCACAAAATATGTTTTGGTACTATCTGAAAAGTTTCAGTAAATTAGAATGTCAGAATGATATATGCAATTTCTTTGAACATAAATTTGTAAGTCATGATGCCAACAAGAATGAAAAGATATACAATTTCTTGGAATTCTGTTTCATGATGATAACCTAGAGGACAATATCTATTTTTATTTGCAACTGCTCAAAGGGCAGGTGTTGTAAAACTAAATTAAGATCATTGCAATATTTGTCTCAGGAATTTATTAAATAGAACATTTTCTAGGGTTATAAAAATTATATGTAGCTTTTTAGAAAATATTAATAATTCTTTTCATCATGAATTTCTCCTTATACACATAATAAATATAGAGAGTTTTTATGAAACACTCCTATATTAAAATATAAGCTGTAAAGATATAATTTTTAAAGTTTCCTGTACTAACCATGAGCGTGACAGTTTTAGTGAAAATTCAAAGGCAATAGAATAAGACAAGCACTTTGTGCTTGAAAATAACTCAGAAATTAATTGTTAAGTGTAATTCTGCTAAAGTTACAGTTTGGAAAATATTGTAATTTCTATATAAATACCACATTTTTTCTCAGTTTAATAAAAAAAAATTGCTTTTCTCTTGCCTTAAAAAGCACCATATTTTTCAGTAAGTTTTCAAATCAGTTGGAGAATAATGCGTACAATACATAAACACAAACTTCAACATATATTACAAAAGATCCATGAAGGATTTAATCTCTTCTTCGGCCTCAGTGTTGAAATATAAGCTGAATTCAGTTGAAAAAAAAATGAGGTCAAGGGGTTTTAGACAAAGAGTGAACCATGCTACTTGTCTGAAAATTCAGTGAAGTAGATAAAGAGGCTAAAATCTTTGCTTCAGGAATGGAAAATCAAACAGAAAGGAGATATGTTCCTTCCTGTAAGTATTCTCCATGAAACAAGCTACTAGAAAGGTAAATCCTATGTACTTTAGCAAATATTCCAGGAAAGAGTATTAGTGTTTTGTAGCAGAGGAGAGCACCAACATAGAAGAGAGCTTTTGACTTTCTTTGAAGGTCACAAAAGAGGCAAAGCAACAAGACTTTTAAAGAACAATATCCTGTCACATCAAAATCAAATATCAAAACACACCAGAAAGTACAGAGACAAAAGCATTAACAGCAAGCTTGCCAGTCATTTCTCAATTGACCCAAACATTTCCATATAAATCAAGTATTACCTAAACAACCATATCAGGCCTATCGTGAAAGCCATTTGGTCTGAATGAAAATACTCACCCAGACCTGTGTGCAACCCCTCTGATGATGTAAAAGACGCTCTTATTTTGCTGTGTTTTACGTAATAAGAAAAAACACAAAGAAAGAAAACAGTCCTTACCTCTATGAAAATCAAAATTCAATGTACCCAGGAGTTGTAAAATTGCGCCTTTATTTCTCTACTGTATCTGGACCTACCTGCAGGTACAAATTAGGGAAATGAAAATTTTAGTGGAAAGAATGAATGGACAGTTATCAGAGCCTCCTATTTCCACGAAGATCAGTTTAATGAGTAGAAATAATAATATTCCCATTCCCAAAACTTGTGTAGAATATGAATTTTAAGAAATTGAATGGGGTCAGAAGTGTTGGCTCTTTCCCTGTGTTTGCTGTCTTTTCTGCATGGATTTGGCAGTGAAGTTCATTAAGTTCACAATAGAAATTTCTGCTACTTCACAACACATCTCATTATGAAAGGGATTTATAAAACCCATGCTGATTGTAGCAATGGGGGCTGTCTTATGGAAAAAGCAGTAGCTGGACAGGTAAGATTCCTAGAATTTCAGGCAGACTGTAAATGAGAGCAGAATGGGAAAAGACTCGTTAACTTCTCCATGTAAAGTCCCCTTTAGTCACTTTGACCCGTCACTGCTTGAAAAATCACAACAAAGATTATTTCAGAGGGCTTTCTACAATTTTAGCCTCGAAAAAGGTGTTCAAACTTTTTGAGGCAAGTCACTAGAGTTTATGTGAACTACAAAACATCAGTGAAAGCTGCTTGTTCAAGAAAACAAATTATAATCAACCTTCATTGCTATTAAAACACATCTGTTTTGGCTACATGGAATCCAAATGAAAATCCCATGTGAATTAATGTGTAAAACCAGCCAAGTTTAACAAGTGTTTATGACTTCATTTCTGAAGTAAATGTCATAAAAAAGACTTTATCATTGCTTTGATTTCTGTTCCACACAGAAAAATTCCTTAGGATTTTGCAGATTATATATGAGAAAAGAGACAGAATTTTAAACAAAAATTTAAAACTTGCTGTGTACCTCATTGTATCATAGATATACATTTTACTATGAAGAAACATCAATTTATAAAGAGGAGGGTGTGGATAAAATGCAATCACTTGGCCAAACACCCCAGTAACCCACCTTGAAAGAGCTGTTAATTTCAAAGACAAGTTAGAATAAGTCAGCACAAAAGGAACAACGGAGAAGAAAAGGAGACAGAAGAGAGACAGGAAAGAGCTGGAAATCCTTAAATTAAATATTAAATTCTTCTCTCAGAAAGTTGATTGTTGATTTTACAACATCAAAAATATAAAAACTTTACACAAAAAGCTTGATCTCTCTATTCTGCAAATCATGCTGTTTCTTGAGAACATGTGTATATGTATTGGAAATTGGGAGAGAAAAGGCACAGAGTGTTGAAGCAGGAAGCAGGAAGGCTGTATAAATATTACTTCCCTGACCACTATCTGAAAAGCTCCACTCTGATCCTTAAATTTTTCCAGAGCTTATGAGGTTAGGTCTCCTGCAAACAGTTTTGTATTCAGTTGTATATAAAGCTATTTGGAAGAAAAAACTGAGTTTACTTGCCCATTATAAAATAATGTAATAGCCTTTATCTTTTTTTCAGTCCCAATCGGCTTTCCACCAATCAGTTTTACATGGATGTCTACTGACTTTTAAAGAGATACCTGTTATATGGGTTGGACAGGTCTACTTACAAAACACAATTTATAGGGAAATATCAAACTGACCACAAGCATTTCAGAAGTCCCAGGAATTTTCCAGTCTATGAATCAAAACGAAGAAAAAAGCAGTGGACTTAAGAGGCTTTTGCCTTATGATGCATTACATAGGTTGAACAATTCAATCTTTCATCTCTAATAATTCTTAGGAGTGCTTATTCCTTCTATCACTCAAAAGAGATGTCTTCCCCAGGATTTTCTGCTTACCTAAAGCTAGCAGAAAGCTGGCTCGTGGGGGACTAATGGGCTGCAGCAAAAGAAGCGGCTAGCATGACAAGGCAGATGATTCTTTCTGCTCTGCTCCTCTCTGGTGAGACCCCAGTGTAGGAAAGACATGGACCCGCTAGAGCAAGTCCAGAAGAGGGCCACAAAGATGATCAGGGGGCTTAAACACCTCTCCTGTGGAGACAGACTGAGAGAATCGGGGTTGTTCAGCCTGGAGAAGGCTCTGGGGAGACCTTATTGCAGACTTCCAGTATGTAAAGGACACCTATAAGAAATATGGGGACAGACATTTTAGAAGGGTCTGTTGAGATAGGACAAGGGGTAAAGGTTTTAAACTGAGAGGGTAGATCTAGACATTTATAATAGCTATAAGGAAGACATTTTTTACTAAGAGGGTGGTGACACACTGGGAACAGATTGCCTGAGGAGGTGGTACATGCCCCATCCCTGGAACCATTCCAGGTCAGGTTGGATGGGGTTCTGAGCAAGATTACCCATTGAAAATTACCCGTTACAGAAGTGTTGGACTAGATGGCCTTTAAAGGAAGACCAACCCAAAGTATTCTATGGTTCTGTATGTTTCTATTGCTATTGCATATGCCACTAAGCATAGAAATTCCCATCTTTCTTTTAGACATGGATTTATGCTGGCATTCGAAGTAGGTTCTTCATGGACACCCAGATACATGATTATGGAGAAAATATAATTAGCAAAATATATTTTTTAAATGTCACAAGTGCAGAAATGCTAGTGTGAGTAAAAAAAAATGGAGATGATTGGGTTAATAAAGATGGAATTAGTATACACAATATTTGATCAGCAAAGGTAAAATTACATTAGCAAATGTGATTGCATAGATAAAGAAACTGTATAAAATAACAAATTATTATATTCACTCATTTTTTAAATTATTTTTATTATTCTGGCAGGTATACTTCATTCTGATACACATGTAGGACACAACGCAAGCCAGAAAAGTATCTGCTCTACCATATCACTCCATAGTAGTACTGCATCATGTGATCTTATTTCTCAGTTCTGCTACAAATTTTCACCATACTTGAAAAACATTTGATATTATTAAGCCTTCTACACCTATTGGAAACCTTTAAATCTGTCAATGAGTTTAAATGTGACTTGGAGAAATACAGGAAAAGGGACTTGTGCTTCACTGTGATGAGGCACTGGGCTTAGGGACTAGGCTGTGATGAGGCTTTGAGTTCTCTTTTTTAAGCTAAGAAATTATCCATAAAAAAGCACACTAAGAAAGTATTATTTGTGTGTAGAATCAAGCACTTAACAATTAGGAACTGCTTGAATTTTCATTGTTTTTGACTGCATTATGATACAGCCTTTACCTACATAGTCTTATCTTCAAGCTCATTCTCATCCCATATAACACTTATGAACTCCTGTGCAATGCTGACAAATCAATTAAACTGAGTGTTTCACAGACTGCCAGTAGAGCATGTTCTAGATGACAGGCTTACTACCTTATTGGAAGTCATGTCTAAACATATGAAATGTTTATCGCCAAGTTTAGTGAAGAAATCACACCACAACTTACAGTACTTCATAGAATTCAGTCTTGGCTTCCTTTTGCTGGAAGAACTGTCAGCCAGGGTCTGAAGAATGATTGACTTACACCACTGATTGTTATCTGGAGTGGAGATCACATGCAGTCCTTTAAATCAGTGTCTCCCCTTTGTTAAACAAGGTAATAATCACTCCTTTTGTGGAGTTGTGCTGAAAAGGAGTATCTGTACGCTTCAACATAGAAAGATAGAATAAAAAAGTGGACACTAATTACTTTCTCTGAAAGGCAGAGTTTGAATACTGCAAAATATATGTGGTCCTGGGCTGTTTTATTGTCAGTTAATGAGAATTATTGTGGGTTTTTATCAAGGCCTTTAACAAAATGGGCACTGTTTTAAACTCTGCTTCACGAGAAGTTTTCTGTAAAAATTCTATTAAAAACCATCTTTTGTAAATGACTATAGTAAATAAACCTTTAGTCATTACTCATTTAAATACTTTACTTATTCATTTAACAGAATTTAGTATTCACTTTCTTTCCAATATTGCTAAAGTGGAGCTTTAAACTTGTTTCAGAGACTGAGGTCATGGAATGGTGGTTCTGTGAGCATCTGCAAACTTAACTTTGACATAATGGCTGTGAACCAGTGGCACCTATTAATAGCTCATACCCTTTACACCTTATTTCTATATTACCAAGGTTGACCTGGAAATTCTCAATATGGAAAAAAAAATGTAGCCTCAGACCCAAATCTTCTAACATTTAAATCATCTTATAGATCCTCAAGAACTGTTCTTGAAGCAATTAGAACAAAAGTCTGCTCATATGATAAAGAAGTGGTAAGAGAAGAAAAAATTATAAATTAAGATTTTAAAATTGCTTTACATTAAATAGAATATATAAATTCATTTAACAAGAGGAATGAGAGATGTTTGTATAAAGACTTTTGCATGAGCTGATGAACAGATTTCAAAAACATAATGTGAAAGATGCCAAGCATGAAATCCTAACCTACTATTGAATAATAACACTGAAAGACCTGTCATTTATTTCACTGTGAACAGTTCATTATTCCAGCTCCCAGCAGGACTTTGATGAAAAAAATTACTAATTTGCTCCGAGTTTATCCCACAAGTACCTGAAGAGGAAGAAGCATTGGGAAGAATTTTACATCACTGTAGGCATCTTTTTCTAAAGAAACTGGAATATTTTCATTGTAAGCAGCAGCAGCTAGTTTTGCATTCCAACAAAGACCTGGAGAGAAAACTCTACCTCCTTAAAAATTGCTGTCTTGCATGTAAGTTAATTTATGATTTATTACAATGAAACTATTTACAACCTTAATAGGAATATTTACAAGCTTTGACTCAGAGCTCTGCCTCCTCTGTTAGACACGAGCGTGTCCTCCCTTCCTGCTGGAGCTACAGTGATTTCATACAGGAAAGAATATAAAACTCAGAGGGTGAGAAGGAGCCAAGGTATGTAACACAGAGTTCTGGATCTGAAACACCAGCAAGTGGGTACATAAAAGACATAGTGACACCTGCTTTTTGAGGTTTCCAAACTCTCCTTGGAAATTTGCGGTGATGCAATTTTTAAAAATAGATCCTTTCCCGTTTTACTTATGGCTTTATGCTTTATGCTTCATTCTCTCTTCTCTACATCAAAAAAGGCAGTGTAGGCATTTCTTTTTATCACTAATAATGATCAGTAATTCAGTGAAAACTGTCATGCACATTCACCTTGATCTTTTAAAGTCTGCATTTATACTCTTATTGTTTGAGGACTTCCAGGCTTTCTTATTCTGGTTTTCTAATTTCAAGGTACACCTAGAATTGAATATATTAGCTGTCATGCTTTTAGCTACCTACTTTTAAAAAATCTGCTTGTGTCATAGCTGACCCAGGTCTCCAGGCAGTTCTTACATATGAAAATAATTTTGTCTTGATAAAGCAAAACCAAAAATCTCACTGCTTTATATACATCAAGTATTTGAATTCCAAGATTAGGTGGAATAGTTTTTTACAGTTTTCTCAGTAGAAGTGATGGTCCATGCAGACTGACACTTTCTCCAGTAACAGTGAGAACAGTGACTACTCTGGCTTTCTAAAGTCCGGGAAGTGTCTTAAAAGCTTATTTCCATTCTAACAGTCTCAGTAACTAAGACATTCACTGCAACTGATGCTGCCACAAAATGTGAGAAGGAACCTGTGAAAGACTTTGCCAGAGGCTGGATGACCTTTTATAGATCATACTCTTTTTGCATGTTTTACTTCTTTCTACATGTCTTTCCCTATGTCTCTGTCTTTCTATATATTGCATACCACTATGCTTTGGGTCCTCATCCCAACAATTCCCTAGCACACTAAAAGTAACATCAGAATTTTCTCCTTAAAGACAGATTATTTCCAACATTCAACTTTACAAATTAGATAACAAGAACAACCATACAGACAGAATAGTCTAAGTTGAAAGGTGGCTGTTAAGATGATCTGGTCTAAACTCCTGAAAGCAGAGATGTAGATTAGGTTACACAGGGCTCTGTCAAGCCAAGCTCTTATTAACTCCTGTGAGTAACTTTCCACCATTTTTCTGAGCAACCTATTCCAGAGTTTAGCTGTTCTCACACTGAAGAAAATCTTTCCTGTGTCCAGAAGGATTTTTTTCTGAAGAACTTGTGCCTATTGCCTCTTGTCCTGTCCTTGTGCATGCTTGAGAAGAAAGCACCTCCTCTCCACCACAGCTGCACTTTTAAGTACTGTAAGACTGAAACTGCATCACCCCAACTCTTCTTCTCTCCAGGCTGAATAAACTCCATTCCTCTGATTTTCTTCTCAAGATTTCTTCACATGCTGTTCCAATATCTCAGTCTCTTACTTGGGAATATGACCAACAGTAACGTATTGAACAACATTGCTTCTGAATGTGTGCATTTAGAAAGTAAAGGAGAATCACTTCAAAGCCTTCAAAAACAAAACCATGTCATTCTAACACACTTAACTCCCTAAAGCAACTTAAAGTCATTCATTTGCTAGGTCACCTTCCTTGCAGAAAACAAAAAATCAAGTCTTCAAAGTAAACAGCTTTAAATTTTTTCAAATCACAAATGGGTCAGACACGAGCTGTGTGTTAATACACATGTGCACAGGAGAGAAGGGAAGAATGAAAGGCTGGATTTGAAGGGAACTTGCTTCTGAGTTATTTTTCAAGATTTATGGTCCATGAAGACACCATGTGGAGTGATGCAGAATAACAGGCTTAGAATTCAAGTACAATCAAAACTAGAGTTATAGAGGGCTTTTATTTGACATGTCTGAGGTCACTTGGACCCAGAAATAAACTTTCTATACTCTGAAGGAAGTGAGAAACAACCAATAGTACAGGCACAGAAGAAGAGAGTTATGGGATTGTTTGGGTATGGTATTGCAGTATGGCAGTTAAAATAACAACATATCCTTGCCTTGCCCTTTCTTTGCATGCCTGGATACACATTTGTAGCCAAATAGCTGCACATTATTTTGGTCACTGTTGGATGCAGACTTTCTCAACCACAGCATTTTAGGTTGCATTTCATATTTTAATTCCTCTTCAGTTTTATAACAGCTTATAAAGCTGTTTTACTTAATTTATGAAAAATTGTCTCTTATGAAGTCCAGAGCATCACGTAGATAACCCTGAAGAGAAACATGCCCCACCTGTTTAACAAAGATTGACAGAAATTATCTGCTTTGAATCTTTATGCTTTTAAATGAACCAGCAAAACCCAGGAATAGCTCTAGAAGTCTCCACAAAGCTTTTCTTCAATCAATAGCCACAGCATTATTGCCAAAAGAATGAAAACTTTGCAAAATATGATTACAAGTAAGAACTGAGCTATCATCTGAGATCCCATAATGTGACAATTCCTTAATTCCATTGCCATTTAAACACACTTTAAAACACAATATTAGAATGTGAATGAGGAGCAGGAAACTCTTCATGTTAAGCACAGAAAGCTGCAAAGAATCACACAACAGACCAAAATAAATGGATGCTCCATGATGCAGACAACATCTGGAGGTTCCCACACAGCCCCTTAGAAACTTAGTAGCTCTCCCACTCTATTTGCAGGGAGAATCAGGATGACAGATACATGGGATCAGGTACAGAATAAAAATATATGTAATGAGATTTAAAAATGCAATAAAAGACAGGAAGAAGAATAATTTTTTACAGATCTTCCAAATCTGTATCTCACAGAAGTAAAGGTATAAAGATCAGAATACATAGCCTATAATGTGAAAGTATTAAATCAGATTTCTGAAAGACTGATTTCTCTTACTTAAAGAAAAAATTTCAGCCTAAAAGTTATATATATAACTCTTTTAAACCCTAAATGGAAAAACTGTAGCCAAAAAGGAAAATACTGAGAAATGCAGCTGCAGAAGAATAAACAGAGACACAGAAAGGATAAAAATAGAGCCAGATATTAAATTGTAAAAATAGAACCTATTACCTCCTTGCCATTTAGTAAAGTGGCAAAATGTTCATGTCATAGCCTAAACTTGCAGGAAAAAGTAAAGATTTAAAAACTCATCAAATCCAAACTCCCTGAAGACATGTGTTTTGGGCTTTTTTTTAATTGTCTTGACAGGCTTCAACAAAGATAATAAGAAGATGGTATCTAGCCAACATGAAAGAACCGTGAAGACAGGGCAAGATTAAGCTATGAAGATCATGCAAGATTAAAGCTGCAGGATAGACACAGATGATTCTGCATGTTAAGGTATTGTAGCTTATATTTAGTGAAAAGAGGAAAATATCACAGAACTTGTTTGCTTAAGGCATTACTCCTAATTAACATCAAGAAGCCGGTCTAAAATGAAGAAACCAGGCTGATGCTTTGTTGCTCTAATAATGATAGACTACTGGTGCTCATTGTTCATAATGACTATTATGATTATTACTAAAAGGCTGCAGGGATTCAATACTGATGATCATTGTGAACAAGTATGGCTGGTCCTTAAATTGATGTATTTCACTTACAGCTTTTCTTCACAGCTGTAATAATTTCATGCAAGCAACAGCAAGCTCAAAGTTATTGCAGTCACCATGAATTCTCTTAAAGAGTCAAGCAATGTAGTGTCCAGGCTATTTTCAGTAAATATATAGCATTTTTATCAGCAGTCATAAATGCTAAAGGAAAGAGGAAAATAAGGGGTCTGTCAGCAGTATTAAGACGGTGCCATTTTTGTCACATGCCTACCAATTAAAATTTTTCCTTTAAATTTTAAGTATTTCCAACATTTTTACTTTCTCTTTTAACCTTTTAACTGTTCTCTTTTATGTTAAAGCACATCATATTGTGCTATTTGTCTCAATAACATCCTGCAGAGAACTCAACTGCACAGTTAATCTGAGCTGACACAGACATTTGTTTACTTGTTCCACGTGCACAAAACTGTGCATGTCCCAAAATATCCCTATTTTTCCAACAGTGTTAGATTGGTAAAAAAACCCCCCTCTATTATCTCTACCTATGCATTTTGACACAGTAGCTGCATTTTAAGTGCTACTTTATAGTGTCTTTAATCATCTAACTGTATTGAGGAATACAAGAAATGTGTGCTCCTCATTAATTAGTAAGCTTTGCCATGAGATAGCTCTGCTCTCATTGACCCAACTGGGAGGAAATCCAAACTTACGTGTCTCCTTCACAAATTGTACCATACAAGTCTTTTCAATGTCTCTTCTCCAGAACTGAATTTTCTCCCACATCCTATATCTTACCATGTTTGTTCCCCCTTCTTGTACCTACAGTTATGTCCTTTTTGGTGTGGGATGGGAAAATGAGTTTAGGAGTCTGGTTATTCTAAATAAAAAGAATTGTTTTATGAACCAATTTTATTTTCAATAGCTTACTCTCAGTTACTCAATCTCAGAAAAAAAAATATTTTCCCAAGAAATCATATTGAGAAAATAGTTCCGGGCATTCTGTTGCTTCCAGCTGAGCTTAGAGTGCCTCATAAGGAGAATTCATATTTTCTTAGGCAGAACCTCTTTCAAAGACATGCTGGAAAAGGTGATGCTATAAGTCTGTGTCAGGCCCAGATGTGCCTCTGGTGACTAAAAGTCATCCCAGCATATTTTCATAAATGCTTCCATGGTTTGTTTATGCAGTTTAAAGTAATGTGTGTATATTTAAAAAAAAATCAATGTACATTTGGTAAATATGTGATGTATTAACTGTACATAAAAGGCACAGAGGTGAGAGCCAGAGGCTGTGGCTCAAACCTTGGTTAGAGAATTTTGCTCACAGGTCATAAAAACAGTAACAAGGAGAGTCTCCCTCTGTTTGAGCTTGCAGGATTCAAGCTGTCAATGTGCATCCCTCTGTACGTATGTGTACCCCGCACAACAGTTTTGGAACAGCTCAACACAGAATAAAATTGCAGATTTCATAAATTTTCTGTTTATCACTATCCCCAAAGAAATGTATCTTTCTTACTACATAAAACACTCAGAAAGGTTTAGAACTTTTTGCTAACACAGGTGCTTAATTTTGAAAACAGGACTGTGGGGTTTTTTCAGTTAGAATCATAATGTTTAATAATAATTTAAAATACATACAAAATTCACAGATACACATATATAGTTCCTTTATTCCTTCAGGCTAATTTGTTTCTATTACTCACATTCCAAGTATTTGTTTCCTATATTTTCACATGTTTAATTTGGTACCCCTGTTCTTGATACCACGCTGATATCTTCTCTGTCTCTTTCTGCCTTTATATTCTTTTCTCCACTGCACTTCCGGACCTCGCTAAAACCCAGTCCCTTATGACATTATCATTTGCTTTCACCATTGTCAACAGGGCATTTTCTTTCAGTACTGTAGGTCATTAAAATTTGCAGTCTTCTTCTATATTTCCTGCCATACCTTTATTTCCTTTTCCCTTTAATAATATATAATATTGTTCTTCATTATCTTTTAAAATATCATTCCTGTTAAAAAAATCACTTGCTAATTTTAGTCAGAGCCTGGTCCACTCATTCATCTTTCAAAAACTAAAATAAATAAAGTAAGTAAAGGTACGACTACTTATTTACAAAGTACCTTCCAGGAAAAATTATAAATACCATAAACAAGCATCTTCATCCTAATACTCAGAATCTTCTAACAGAAACTAATATAATGTGTTTATTAAGTGTTTAGACAAATATTCAGGCAAACCAACATAGTGTCATCAACTGCTGTCATTCTTAGATGAATTAAATTGGTTATACACCTAATACAGTATGCAAAAAAACCCACTTTTGAAGAGAGACAAAGAAATTGGGAATAGTTACTTGAAATCAAAATGACCAAAATCTAGGCTTTGGTGGGATTAATTATTTGTGATTACATCAAGGTCAACTATAAATTCTGACTAAAAGAAGCAATTGTTCTAAGAGTGGAAGGCAGCCACTACTATTTTTACAATGCTCATAGTAATATTGTGACTGAACCCTGCTATAAACGGGAGCTATGCAATATGAAATTTTCCATGAATATCCTAGGAAAGAAAATGCAGCAGTAAACACCATTAGTCAAGCAAGACCTACATGTCATAAGCAATAGGCAAGAGTCCAGAAAGGCCACAAGGTTAAAATGCTTTGTTTGAGTAATTATAGGATTTGAAGGATTAGGCTGAACCAAAGGATTTAAGGACATGGAGGGATTAAAGGGAGAAATAAATAAATTAAATTAAAGAGGATGAAGGTATAGACAGAAGCACAAAAAATTATATTACAGTCACTAATTTTTGAAACAAGAATTGTTAAATAAAACATGTAATTGAATGCAACATGATTTTTCTGTATTTGTTTGCTAGTCATGAACAGAGTCTTCAAAGACAAAGACTCTTTCCAAAATAGCTGTATGTTTCTGAAAGTGAAGACTGAACAGAAAAAGCATGTATTTGAGGTGAGATGTCTCAGCGAACTTCTTTGTATCTCAGAATGTATTCCGTAGCTTCTATGAAAGTGAAATCCCAAAGTACAAACCATAGGTGAGATCACAGCCACCACACCCTGGTACTGAAATCTGAAAATTCTTGCCATACACACACAAAAAGAATTTCAATCTTTACTTTATGCTAACCTGAGTTACACATTTTACAAAGCCAAGCTTGTTTATTTTAAAAGCCTACTGCCCTTGCAAGCTTTTAATAGTGAGAATTTTTTCAGGGTCTGTTTCTTGAATATTATGGATGAGAAAAATTAATCAAGGGTTATGAGCAATCCATGATGAATAAAATGACAAGATAACCATGACAGTAGACATTAAAAAGGCTGGGGTGTTTTATGAAACAGTCAGGCACAAACGCAAGATAATGGCACTTCCAGCAAAGCCGTGCGAAGAGAATATGGTTTGAGAAACAGCTTTGAAAATGGGTTTGAAAAATGAGAGCTCTCGGGGCCCGGGCCGGGCCGAGGCGGGGGCGGCCGGCGCGGGCGCGCCCCCTGCTGGGCGGCGGCGCCTGGCAGCCATCCCGCCATCCCCGCCGGCCCGGGCCGGGCGGCCGCGGCACCGCCTGCGCCGGGCTGCGTGCGGCTCCGCGCTGCACAGCGGCCCTGAAACCACGGACGGCAAACAAACCCAAATAGGGCTAGCAACACGGAAATCGGGCACTAAGGTCATTGTACATTTCCTTAAATCTCGTTATTAAGGCCTAGGTGTTCAGTTCCTCTCAAAGTGGTCACCCTAGAAGCCCAGTTTTGCTTCAGGAACATTAAGCAATAGCCCTAAACTGGTTAGCATTGGTTTATTATTTCCACATTTAAATAAAATATCATAGTAACAAATAATAATTTTTAATAGAAGCGCTGTTTTTTTAATATTACAGTATGAGGGATTTTTTTTCTCTGTCGAGTAATATTTAACTTGCATTTCTTGATTCAGACAGAATACTGCTTCAGAAAACTACAGAAATTCAGACACTAGCCAAATTTACAGATGCTATAATTACACCTGGCTTTATTTCTAAAATAGGAAATGGACGTAGTGTCCAGAAGTGCTGTGTTACAAATAATCCCAGTATGGCACACTGATTCGTAATTCTTTATTCATTAAATCTGCTAACCTATCTTAGATTGCAAAAAATTTACACATTTGAATAGAGCATCCTTTTCATCCTATTTGAATATTGACATCATAGGGCAACAAGAAATATTATTGTTGGATAATTAAAGGTAAATATATTGGTACCTTTTGAAGTTCAGTTTTTCTACATCACAGAAAAATCAAGTTAATTTTCATACAAGCTGTTATTTTCAGCCAAAAATCATCAGTTGCTTGCTGTCTAAAAAACTAGCTTTCTCTAAAGTGAATATTCCCAGTGAAACAGCATTCCCTGACAGCTCATGCTGGCACATTTTCTCACACTCCCTTCAGTGTGCTGAGTCCTGATCATCAAGTTTCTAGAGTGATTTTTAGTCCTTGTGCTCATTTGGAGCTGTTCGTGGTGTAATCATTCTCACACAGCATGTGTTGGGGGGTGAGGGGAGTTAATTGTAAAGCTCTTCACCAGTAGCAGGGATGGCTACTGATTTCCCTCATATGGGTCACTGACCAGACACCAGATGGTAGAAATATCCTGTCCTACTAATCTGGCCCAGAGTTGGCAATTCAGAGGTGAAAAGCTTTATCCCATTACCAATTGCCTGAGCCATCCTGTCTCCAACCTGCAGGCTAAAGCTTAAACAGTTAATAGTCTTGGAATAACTACCACCCCCTCAAATATCCCATCCACTGCACATCTCAGGCATCTACTGGGTAGATCTGAGAGAAGATCCATAAATGTCAGCACATTTTATTGACTTTAAATTCTACCTAAGGAGGAATGAAAAAGAAGCCAGGCTGATAAAATTACAGCATCAATTCGGATAGTACTACTTATGCAATGTCTGGAAGGAAAAGTTTATTGCAGAAAAAAAATATCAGGAAAAGTAGAAAATGCAAGTAGGCGGTTTGTGAGAAATGCAATCTGGAAATAAATGGAGTAGGCATCATAAGAAGAAAATACCATTACGCAATTCCCTTTTACAGGTTTCAAGAATCATTATTGGTATTAACACTACACAGTCAGAACACCTTAATCAGCTCAGAACAGAACCAGTTTGAGCAAATTTATTCATCCTATCATTCCCATTTTCTCTGCCCTCTGAACAAGTACTTGGCTCTGCTGCATATTCATGCTTTTAAATTGTACACAATAGATTTCTGTATTGAATCCACAATTGCTATTAAAATTTCTGTTTTACACTATAAATTGCCAGAGAAGCTACTTTTACGTTAGCAAAGATGACAAAAAGCATATAATTTGGAGTTCAAGAAGACTGCAGGGGAAAAAAACTCACAGAATTTCTGAGCTTCTCTATATCCAGAAGTAATGACTGCAGTTCTTTAAAAATGGAAATGAGTTAAGTACCTGTATAAATTTAAAAAAAAAAAATGAGAACATAAGTTGAAGGAGCTAGTAGGTAAATTCCAAATGTAAATATTTACACATTTCTATTTTAGGCATAGATATATTTGGAACTATAATCTATCACTCCTGCAGAAAAACATCATTCAGATTACATGTCATACTCTTATAAAGTACTGTCCCACTATAATTACCATAATTAACAGGACATCTTCACACATCTGGAAGACTGGACTGTTCAAACTTGTAGCTAACCCTAACCCTAATAGTAAACCTAAACCCTAACTCTACGCCTACCTGTAACCCTAACCCTTACCAAAACCCTAACCCTCTGATGGCACGGGGGTGCTGCTGGGGAGGGATTGGGGGTGGAGCTCCGTGGCTACACCGTGAAGTGTCAGGGGCCGGGTGAAGAGGCGACGCCATGAGGCGATGGAGGCTAAAAAGATAAACGTAAGATCATAGGGAGCACTGCTGCCGTTTCTGTAACTGTCTGGCATCCACATGGAACTTAATTGCATTTAGCTGGCAATAATCTAAAACCCATTTGGTATGTAACTATGTGCTCCTGACAGACTTCACCAGGAAGGTCTGTTTTGGAAAACCCAAACATTTCTTTAGTGTACATTATCTCCCAATTGCCCTGTTCTCTAAAACAGCATCATCTGTTTCCTTTGAAAAGTTTCCATCAGCTCTCACAGCTCAAAGAAAATATTATTTTAAAAACCCTTAGTGTGCATATATACCTGGATATCTACAGCTGCTCAGATGAGTAAAACCATGCATATGTTCAGCACTATGCACACAGGGTAGAAACTGCAACATCTGCAAAAGTATAGGTAAAAGTGACTTTAGGATGACTGAGCAAATAAAATGGCTATCTATACTGCAATGGGAGGCCAAGACTGTGAGATGAATGAAATGAAATCGTTGAGAGGATCAAATTACTGTTATGTTATTCTCTTACAGCAAACAGCCATGATAGTCTGTGAGAGTTGTTTAAACTACAGAGTAATATTGGTACTAGAAGAATAAGCAGGACATTAATAAATTTAAACTGGAAAAAGAATGCATTACTAATTACAGGGTGTTTCAGATGAAAAGGGGAATGATGATAGTGAAACACTGTTTATTACCTCCCCTCGGCAGCCTTTCACATGCACCTGAAACTGGGGCTACATGCTTTCCTTCCTTTGGAAAAGTAGTGTCATTCTCTTTCAGGAGCCCATCAATGAAATAAGGATACCACCTCCAGCAAAGAGTATGTCCTATGTTTGCTTCCACACAAGAGGAGCCAGGACAGAAAGCCCTTACTGGTTATAATCAGCAAAGTTTTCAATAGTTTTCTTCATAGTATCTTTCTGGATACTATGGATAAACACATCATGTGATGAGTGAGCAACTGACTCACAAGTCAGGTGCAAAGGGTTATAGTGAAGGGGGTGACATCAGACTGGTGACCTGTCACTAGTGTGGTTCCCAAGGCTCCAGTCTTGTTCCTGTGCTTGTCAACATCTTCATTAATGAGCTGGGCACAGGACTGGAAGAGATACTAAACAAATTTTCAGGCCTTACAAAACTGGGAGGAGCTGTTGACTCCCTCAAAGGCAGGGAGGCCCTGCAGAGACACCCTCACGTTAGAGGGCTGAGCAATCACCAACTATATGAAGTTCAACAAGGGAAAGTTCTGGATTCTGCACCTGGGATGGGGGAACCCTGGATGTATGGACAGACTGAGGAATGAGAGACTGGGAAATGGTGCCACAAAAGGGGCCCTGGTGGTCCTGGTTGATGGCAAGTTGAACATGAGTCAGCAGTGCCCTGGCAGCCAGGAGGGCCAAGCATGTCTTGGGGGGCATCAGGCACAGCAGCACCAGCTGGGAAAGGGAGGGGATTGTCCTGCTCTGCTCTGCACTGGGGCAGCCTCACTGGGGGCATTTCTGGGATCCACAATACAAGATGTTATTAAGGTATTAGAGAGCATCCAAAGTAGGGCAGCAAAGCTGGTGAAGGATCTTGAGGTGAAACCATATGAGTCGCTGAGGTCACTTTTCTCAGCCTGAAGAAGACTGAGGGGAGACCTCATTGTAGTCTACAACTTCCTTGTGAGAGAATTGGAGGGATCACGTATGTCTTCTCTGTGGTGACCAGTGACAGGACCTGAGATGAAGTCCTGAAGTCGTGTCAGGGGAGACTTAGGTTGGATATTAGGAAAAAGGTTTTTCATCCAAAGGGTGTTTAAGCACTGGAACAGCACTAGCCTGGCAGCGTGCAGTGCTGTCGGGCACATGCTGTGACTCCTGGGGATGGTGCTACGCAAGAGTTGGACTTGGTCATCCCTGTGAGGCCCTTCCAACTCAGCTTATTCTGTGGCTCTGTGATTATGCAGCAGAGCGTGGAGCTACCATGGATTCCTCAGCCGGTTTGAGCGTTGCACACTCATAACCACGGCTCGTCATTGGCGGCCGGCAGAGCGGCCCTGAGGTCCGTGACTGGGGATCACCCGGCATTCCCAGGCTCCCTCCGCCTGCCCAGCTCCGCCTCCGAGGCGGCGCGCGGCGGGGCGGGGCGCGAGGCCGCGGCCGGCAGAGGGCGCCGCAATGCCGCGCGGCGCGCGCGGCGGGGCGTGGTGCGGCGCGCGCGGCCCGGCGTGCACCGCGGCGGCGTTTGAATGGCGCAGGCTCCGGGCGCCGGGCCCCGGCAGTAGCGCTCCCGCCGCTCCGCCCGCCCGGCCCGGCCCCGAACATGAGCAGCGGGTGAGTGGCGCGGGGGGTGTCCCGGGCCGCCGCCGAGGGGAGCGCAGCGGGGCCGCGCTCTGCCCCGCCGGCACCGGGCGCGGCACCGCGGCGTCGCGCCGGGCGTGCGGGCGTGCGGGCCGGCGGCGGGGGCCGCGGGCAGCGCGGGGGCGCGGATCGCTCCGTCCCGCTCCGTCCCGCTCCCCGGCGGCCTCGCCCGCCGTCCCGGCACAGCTGTGTGCGGTGCCTGCCGCCTCCGGAGAGCGGGTTCTGGCACTTCGGTGCCTTTCTGAAACGGTGCCAGCAGCCTCAGCTCGAAGCAAGCGTGTGCACTGGCGGATACGTGCCAGGAGAGCAGGGAAGGCTCTGGTGCTGCCGAAAGGGAGGACAACAAGCTGGGTGTGAGGCCTGCTCTGCTGACGGATTTAATTTCTTGGGTGTGACAGATTCCAGGGGGAAAGAAGGGGGGGAAGAACCTTAAGTGCTTTAAGATTAGATCCTACATTAATTACTTTGTTCAAAAGCCTTCAAATTATTTCTTTCAGTGTTGCCCTGGATGATTTGGCATGCAGATTTAAAATAAAGACATTTGGAATAGGGAGATCTTTTAAAGAGAGAGATCGGGTAGTGATCTTGGAAATCTTTTGTTGCTGTTTTTGTAACATGCTCTGCTTTTTGCTTAAAAGCAAGTTTCGTCCATCTCTTCTTGGAACATCATTTTTGCTTTTCCTGTTGCCGTTTTTTTCTTCCTCTTATTCTCTGTCTGTCATCAGGGAAAGAATTAAAAATATGTCGTTACCCATGTGTAGTAGAAGTAAAGCATAACAGAAGGCAGGTTTGTGCCTCTTTGGCCTTGCTGATTGGAAAGAATATGTTCTTGTCTAAAGATGTCACTTTAATTTCTTATTAATAGTCCATGTAGTTTTGATTTAAATTTCTCTAATGTTATTTCATTGAACTCATATTACCATTGATTTGAATTCCTAAACTTTAAAACTCAGGATTTCATTATAATATATTAAAACAATATTATTAGGGTATTTTGTACATGTATATTAAAAAGTATATTTCAGTATGCTGATGTGCATGTATTCTCATAGCCGTGTGTGTATATGTATTTGCTTGCCCACTTTCCAAACGTCTCTTTTAAATGTGTATTTCATAATACTGTTATATATAATGATTTTGTGTGATATATATTTCATATATATTATCTCATCATAATTTCAGTCAGCCATTTAAAAAAACAAAACAGTGTGCTTGTCCTAGGGTAAGAAGTTTGACTATAAATTAAGAAGGTTTTTTAAATACTGTGAACAGACTACAATCAGTAATAGAAGTGTATTTGAGAGTATCATAAAAAGCCATGTGAAAGTTGTGTGACATGTAATCACAGACTGTCCAGCCAGGTGGGCATGTAGTGAGTACTTCCTTAGCCTCCACCAAGTTTGGAGCTTGAGGGGTTTGCCACTATGTCTGTCTCTGGGTTTGAATTCAGAATTCTTGTTGCAGTTTTTTTAAACTCTTTGGGTTGAGCAGTAAATGGTAAAAGAAATTGCTCTATTTAATTTCATGAGCAGTTTCCTAAAGAGTTGTGTAAAACATTAATGTGGAAGCTTCAGTGTTGTGGAAATTTACTGTTTTTATAACACCTCTGTCTTGGGTTATAAAGCTTTTCCAAACTTATTGTGACAAACAGAGTGTTTGTAAGTGAAAATCAACAGGTAGAAGTATCTTTTCATTAGTGAAAGATGACTTCAGAAAGGACTTAACCACTGATAACTGCTATCACCTTATGTCAGCTTAACATGTCTGTAAGTGGTACCTCCAGATGCAGAAAGCTGAGTTCTTGTTGGACTTTTTTTTTTTTTTTTTGTAGAAAGTATAAATAAAGTTCACTTATTAGACTCCTGGGCTATCTTCACATGGAGAGCTAGTGCACACCTGGGGTCATCCTCACTAAACTTGGATGAACTGTGACTTGTGGTCATCTTTGGAGGGTCATTATGACAGTGGACCACATAGAAATTCCCTATGTAAAGAGGAAAATGAGCTTGAATCTTAGGTATAAGCTAATTTACCATAACTAGTCGTTCAAATAGTATTTTTATTTACTGCTAATTTAGAGGAATTCCTGTAGTTTTTATCAACATAGGAAACTTTGAACTTGAACAAATGGCCTGACAGGTGTAGCACATTAAAAACCTGTGTTCTGCTGGCATATAACGCTCTCTTTATATGTTGCATAAAAATTTTGCATTAACACACTTAGAATCTTGAATCTTGAACTTAGAATCTTGAACTCCACTTCCTTTTTTAAAGAAAATTCAATATTTAACAGCTGGTGAACTGTCAGTACATCAATTACTATAAAAAGGAATTTGAAAAAAAACCCAAACTGTTTCATATGCAAAGGGTGTGGAAGCCTTCTAAAGCAAAGACAGATGGATTTTGTAGCATTTATCGGAGCTAAAATGAAAGGAAGTTATGCCAAGCTTACAAAATCACTTCTACATCATAAGATAATACTAATTTATTTTTGTAAGCGAATTACCCTTTTGGAAGTAAATTTGTAATAACCATTCTTGGAAGTTTCTTGTGACCATTGTAGAGCTGATAATGGTCAGTGAAATGAGCTGACCATCACTGCCTCCCTGCTGCATACCTATTTGGCATGCTTTCAAGGCATGTGCTCCCCTCCTTGGGAGTAATGATTAATTAGCTCTTTCATCTGAGTTTAATATTGTCATCCTTGAACTTGCAGTTGGCTTATTGGGGGGTGGAAGAGAATCACAGGAACGTTTGCTATGGCTGGTGCACATGGAATGCTGCAGGAAAAAGTAGCTATTAAGAATTTGGACAAGGAGTAGGATGGAAGAATGTGTGTTTTAAAAGGTATTGCTGATGGCTTAAGATATCTAACTATTTTATGTTTTCCTTGCTGCCATGCAAAGTAGTCCAGCCTGTGTTCTGTAAGAAAATAATATTATGTTAATATGCATGTAGATTACATAACATGGCAAGAAGAGTTTGTCCCTCTCTGGGGGCCGTGCCCAGAACTTAGGACATGGGAGGGAGTGGCAGAGTTGTTAATACTTGCCTTTGATAGATATGCACTTGAAAGCCTGTTAGTGCTGACTTTCTTTGCCGAGTTCTGGTACAACCTAAAGAGTTCTAATGCATCTGGGAGAGATCAGAGATAGAAAATACTAGTAGAACCTTTAAGAAAACTCTGCACAAGTGCTGTCTGTTGACTGTGGGGGCAAATCAGCTTCTTCTCAGGAGACACGGCTGCTATTACTTTAGTCCTGCTTACTGAAGATTGAAGAGAGCAAAAGTCGGGGAAGGGAAGATTGTCTGCTGTGAGAAATCACCCACGTTACAGGGGAAATGGGTGGAATTTGATTGTCATCCTAATAAAATCACACATCTCTGTTCAGATTTGCAGTCTACTTTGTTCAGTTATAAACAGTTTAGGATTGTTCAGTAGACCAAGGCAGAGCTGAAGGGACATGCGTTCTATCCTTAGTTTAATTTTAAAAACTTTGTAAAGCGAGGGAAATGCATTGGCCTCAATGAGATTGTATTGCAGATTGTCCTGGTCAAATACAGCTAGCTGTGCTCATCACAAGGGAAAAGTCAGAAATTAAAGATAGTAAGGTATAGATTGTTTGACTCTGTACAAATTAGTATCTAATGCCAGTTTAAGAACTCTCTGTATATATCACAAAATTACAGGGGGTTGTAGTGTCTAATTAGCTATTCCTAGATGATATCCAACTGCAAATAGGAAATCAAAATTGGGATGAGCCATGTAAAATGCCTTTCATCCTGTAGCATTCATCTTTTTAATTGCTGGCCAGCCAGCATTTTCCTAGGTGTTACTAAGCCTTTCAAAGCTGGTTTCTTAAGATATTGACTAAGTTTATTATAGCACTGTTAGGTTTGTATATACCAGATTCTTCTGCTTGTGTTCTGCTCTGTCTGGGCTATGTGGGTTGTGTATCTGAATTTAATCACTTTCAGTCTATTTTTTTAATGTATTTGCACGGTGTGTTCTAGAACGCATATAAAACATCTGGTTCCACAACATCCTGTGGCAAGTTCAGGTTGATTATAATTTGCACACAGCTTACCCTTGTTAGTTTTGCTCTGATGTTCAGCTATTGTCTTTTGACCCTTTATTTTGATATTGGGCAAGAGAGAGCACAATCTCTATGCAACTTCTCCAAGCCATTCATTTTGTAGGCCTTTGTCTTATTTCCCTTGTTGGCCATGAGTAGCCTCTTCTCCAGACTGAAGAGGCTGATCTAATCAGTTGTTGATTATATGAATGGTATTCCATGTATTTTTAACTTGCCTTTGTCTGAGCTGTTTTTTACTTTACTGAGAAGTTTTTTGACTTTTTAGGGTTGGTTCAGTTTTTTAAAGAAAGTGAACTACCCTGCTCTCAGTATTTGAAATACAGGCACAAATTAGTTCTGTACACTGTCACAATAAACAGTTCTGTATCTTTTTCTAACTATTTATTGATCCATATGGAGCACTGAACAGTCCAACTGATCTAAAGTAAACTGTCCCATATCCAGATATTGCTGTGGGTGGTAGTTACTAGCTCAGAGACTGATTCCAATAGGAACCCAGAATTTTCTCCTACCTGCAGATACATAGGCTTTGCTTTATATTGATCTATAAGCATTGCTTCTCATATTGTACATCACAATCCTTCTCCAGTTCTTCAGTTAGGCCTTATCTTCACTGGTATAATTTTGATAACTTTGTATTATCAACAGTCTTCATTTATGAATATATTATGAGCATAAACCAATGCAGGTTTTCCCCAAGGATCTGGAGGTGATTTTCTGCAGTGTGGAAGCTGCTTAGACAGTTTGTGGCTGTTCCCTGAGATACTTGTACATGCAAAAGCTTCCCCTTTTTTCACTTGGTTGCTTAGTTTCCTCATGATTTAAGTGAGGGACTTGGAAACTCAAATAGAGTCTATCATTTAGTTGCCCTTTATCCATGTTGTACTATCCCATACTCTTAATAAATTCCATTAATTTTGCAGAGGAGGACTTTATACAATCATAGAATAATTTGGGTTAGAACAGACCGTAAAGGTCTTTTAGTTCCCATATCCCTGCCATGGGAAGGAAGGAACACCTTCCACTAAACCAGACTGCTCAAAGCCCCATCTAACTTGGCCTTGAACTCTTCCAGGGACAAGGCATTAACCACTTCTCTAGGAAATGTGTTCCACTGCCTTACCACCCTCTCAGTAAAGAATTTTGTCCTAATATCCAATCTAAACCTATTCAGTCTGAAGCTATTACCCTTTGGTCTATTACAAATGCCTGGGTAAAAAGTCCCTCTCCAGTTCTCTTGTAGCCCCTTCAGGTACTGGAAGGCCACGGTAGGTCACCCTGGAGCCTTCTCTTTCCCAGGCTGTGTTGCCTTAGTGACAGCCAGGCTGAATCTTTCCCATTCTATTATTTGTGTCCGCTAAGTCTGTTTTTGATTACATTGTTTACTAATTAGCGCAACAGAGATGTCAGTCTGGATCTTCCTTGAGGCTCTCTTTAAATATTGACTGGGTTTTCTTTAGGTACTTTGTCAGCTCCAAGGGAGAGATTCTGCACATTGGCTAAAAACACAGCTGTTTCATTACTGCTTAAATGTTCACTGCTACTTCTGCATAATCTGAGACCCTCAACAGGGTATGGAAACCTCCCTAATGTGTGGGACAGTTTTAGTTTGCTTTATCAGATGTTCTGTTATAGCTGATCATCTTTTGACCTTTTGAATTTCTTTTACCAATCCTTAAGGAAAGAATTGATTGTTCTGTTGTTTGATTCTGTTTCAGCTGGGAGGCTGGGGAACAATATATTCTTATGTCAGATTTCTCAGAGTGTAAAATTTTCTTAGTTTTTCTCCTGGACGCATGCAACCTTTTGTAAGGAACTTCCTTCCATCCAGAGTTCTCTCTCTCTCTGGTTCAGATAGCTCCAGGTCAGGTATTTTGAGATGTTGGATGTTCTTTAGAGCCCAATATTAAAAACTGATATGCTAATTGAATTTCCTTGGTAAGACATTCATTTCTAGCTTTCTAATATTTTACACTTTCTTTTAAGCAAAAAGTATTCTAGTTACATAATGCTGTCATTGATTTTGGTGATCAGATTCTTCTGTACTGCTTAGTGTGAAAGATGAGGGTAGATTGAGAACATTTATTAAACAAGAAAAAATAAGAGTCACTGTTAGGCAAGAAGAATTGTAAGCTTGATAGTGTGTTACGGGAGTAGTCACAAAAGTTATTCTTTAGCATCAGAGATTAGGGATTTTTTTTAACATCTGATGAGCTGACTGTGAGTTTTAACTCTGGTGGTTGGAGGTCGTCCCCCCTAATAATTTAGTTTGTTGCTTTCCCCTTGTTACTGTCAAACAGCGATAGAAGAAAAAAAAAAAGTCAAGACTTTTTCCAAGTCCTCTTCATCACTGACCTGAATAAAAGGATAGATTTGTTTGGATTTTAGGATTGTTGGGTTTTTCTTCATAAGTCCAGTTGTTTAGCATATGCCTTTGTGTTATGCACCAAGTTCAAGTTTTAGTATAGAGCCCATTTTGAGTCCAAATAATGGTTTTAACCAATCTGATAAGCAGAGAAAAAGGTGTTTATTTTTGTTTTTTTTTTCTAAACTTCAGGGAAAAAATTATTTACAAGCCTATGTGGAAGAACTAGGAAGTGTGGAGAGCTAACAAAATGATATATCACTATCTCATAGTGTGAAAAAATTAAGTTAATGAACCAGTCTTAAGCCAGACTTGAAAAATACTGGTCACTAACTGTTAAAGATATTGCCCTAAATAATGCTGCCACTTGCAGTTCTTGCTGTAGTCTGAGGGCTCTGTGTTCTCATCTTATAGGGTAAGGGATTCTGTCACTAAATACTCCGTTTCTTGAGAGAGAGATCTCAAGTGATTTCTGTAGTACTGATCCAATTCTAAAGAATACCAGAACATTTGAAGAATTTTCTTTTTCTTCTACTGTAGTGTACAACAGGGATTTTAATGTGCCTGAATACGGCATCTGTCTTGTTTTGCGTCTGCCACCTGCTTGTTTTATATGACAGCCTTTAGCTGCTGCATGGATCTTCATGGCTAATAAGCTGTTTCCTGTCTGGCTTATTCAGTGCTCAGTGTCTTAGTCTTTTAAATGCTGAAGTTCTTAATATGGGGTAAATCTGCTACATAAAGTAAAAGGGATGGGGCTGCTGTTAAAGATGTAGAGGAGAGATTGGAGCACTCACATTGAGACCAGAGTTTCACCTTTTAGGTGACAAACCAGTAATATTGGAGCAAGCTGTTGTCTTTTAAAAGTAGCATAAGATGTCTTGCTAAAACACTTCAAGAATAGTACCTCTATGATGATGTAGTAGTTGAACCTAGTCTCAAGCAATGGATCTTCTGATCAGTTACAAAAGATGCAAAATCATAAGTACAACTGTCTCAGTCTTGGTGTTGATTCTTATAGAAATACTTGCATACTTCAAGACAGGGGATTTTAAACGTAAAATAAAGTTGTGGGTTTTAGTATGAAAAATAGCTGAAGTAATGCTTTGACAAAAATGGGGGGAGGGGGATGTATATTTGCCAGTAAACTAAGGGGAAGCTCTTTTATTTCTTTCTTCCTTTTTTCAACCTTTGTTATTTTGGTGAAGTTTGCTTTCTTCCTGAAAAACAAGAATCAGATTTTTAGCTGCCTTTCGCACTTGGAAACAGGTGTGAAACCAATTATTTTTCTCTAGGCAGCAGATGAAATTCATAGTGTGAAGAAAGAGTGTCATAAATTGCCCTATTCTTTACTGGAATTCTTGTTTGTATGGCACCCTCAGTGCAGATGTAGAAACTGGTGTGAAAACAAAATCTCTGCCTCTGTTTCTTGGGGTGATTTTGGTTTTGTTCCCTCTTTTTTGAAAGCTAAATAGGGATTTTAAAATGCTCAACACGTTAATAGTCAGGCCTCCAGCTAACACTTGCTAAAGGATGATGTCTTGGGTTATATGTAGGGTGGAAGATCTTGCAAATAAATAGTTGAATTCTAGTGTTGCTAGCTGCGTTTGAAGGAAGCTGATGGAATGTTTTAGAAAATACAACTAAATATCTTTCCCTTGAGAACAGGGATTTGAGAGATTATGGCATCTGAAGGTCACAATGTTAAAAAACAGAAAATATTGCATATTGAAGGTCATCCCATTGATCTCCCCAGAAAAAGAATCTCTTCTTCCACTAGAAAGATCATGAAGGAGGTAAGCTGTTTGTGTTGTTTTTTGGGTTATTTTGTGTCCTCTGAGAAAAGCAAAGTAAAGATTTAAACAAGTTCATAGTTCTGAGCAGTCTAAATCTAGAAGCACAGCACTACTTACCATTTGATGTTTAGATGTGCAATAGAACTTCAAGCTGAACAGCAGTTATATTATGAAAGCTGTGTCTTTTCATAAGGCAGCAGCTACACAGATCAATGCATCATATCATCCATATGACTGGTAGGTACTGATGCAGTCTTACTCTTGCCTGCTTTTCTGCAATCTAGCCAAAAATGTTTCAATACAGGAATTCTGTCATGAAGAAGTTCTTTCTTGCCAAGAGAGCTACATGGCAGTAACAGTGTTTGGAGAGATCTTACAGTGTTTGCCTGTTTATTGAAATTTTGTATTAAGACTAACATTTTTATGACCAGTGTTAAAAAAATCGTAACATTGTCTTGCTGATGAGCACAATGTAAGTGTTACCATTAATGCTAAGTAGTACAGACCGAAGTGTTTCACCCTTTTTAGTAATACAGCTTTTTTCTCTGTTTCCTTTCTCCCAGGGTAAGAAATCTCCAAAACAGCTGGCTTCATACACGAACAGGTAGGATGGCTGTGCTGTGTGATACCTGAGTTTAATGTGACAGAGATAGAGAGGAAGATGCAGTTGAAATTGATTACAACCCTAAAGCAAACACAAATGGATGATGAATCTTGATTTTAGTGACAGTTCTTGGTTCTTGTGTTTTCTTCTGTAATAATGAGTCTCTGCATTAATACAAACAGGGAAGAATATCGGTGGCATGACTTCTGATAACCCAAGTGTGATTAAGATTTAATGGGGGGGAAAACGTTTTCAAAAACCTGAATTCTGATTACTGAATTCATAATTATATATATATAAACATAATAATGCGATTGATTTGGTTTGGATCAACCTTCACTAAAATAGTGCTTTATTATTGCAGAGTAACGGTTGGAAAAACGGTGACCAGTCCCCTCTCTCTTTTCAAAGTGGTATATTGTAAAAGGAAAGTTCATTGTTATACTCCAAAGCCTTGCTACAGAAAGAAACCTGTGCCCTAAATCTAGGGGCCGTGACATGGCAAATAAAGAAAATGAACTGGCTTGTGCAGGGAATCTGCCAGCAAAACTTCACAACAGTCGTACACACTTGCTGAATTCTAGTGACTCTGGCTCATCTCAAACAGAAGGCCCCTCATCCAAATACAGTGCATTTTTTTCAGAGGTAGGTGGAGTTTGAAGAAACTTCAGTTTATAAAAGAAGCGTTCCTAGTAATTAGCTCTGAAAGTTTTCTTTCTTTAGATTAATTTCTTCAATTCTGCAAATATCAGGTCTTCTGATGTACAGTTTGTCAGTTTATGGTGATAGAGTTGTCAACAGTTATAGTCCTGCCACTTTTCTTCATATTTGTGTCAGGGTTAGAAGCTCAGATCTGCCAGACTTGACTGGGTTAAAATTGTACCAGCACCAAAGGAGAATGTTGTTTTGACCTGCTTAGGTTTCATGAACTGCCAGGACACATGTCCATATGTGTGTTTATAGAAGTGTGAAAATGTTAGTGTATCGATGAGAATAAACTGGTGAGGTAGATTAGGACAATTTTCAATATTGTGTGAAACTAACTTAAGTGCTTGTATGAGATTTATTTCTTGTTAGGATTGGTTGAGGAGACCTAGTGCATGCTTGCAGGGCTTCTGAAACTGACTAAAAGGTCAGATATTTAAATGAAATGGATTTGGTGACAATGAAGGCCACTTAAGGCCCTTAATGTTGAAGTTTCCATTTCTGTCACAATAGATTTTTGTTACTCATTGAGGCTTGCCATGTGTTTAAGGTGAGGCATGGCAGGGAAGGTAACATCAGAGACCATCACCATGCTGTCCTGTCACAATGCTATAAATGTGGGCTGCCATGAGGAGAGATCCCTGAGAGGCCAGTGGGCTGAAGGTGCAGGTCTGCAGCAGTTCTGCACTATTTAATTTGGTTTCAAGAAAAGAGCAGAATAGCTACAATAAAGAGGTTGCAGAAAGATGGGTAAAGAAATGAAGATGGGGAAGATTGATTTTCTGAAGCTAAGGACCAGATCACTGGCCTCTGGCCACAAACGACTGTTTAACTGGTTTGGGAAATGTGTGTGGCTCTGCAGTATTTATTCCAATCCAAGATCTAATTAATTGAAATGGCTGAACTTCAGTCAGAGAACAAGCTTTTTTAGAAATGAACCTTATTTGTCTGAGTTTGGAATAATACATGTAACTACTTGTATCTAAATTGTGTCAAAACTAATAATCATCTAAGTAAAAAGTTCTCAGTGTTGGTAAGAATTACAGGTTGATGCTCATGTATGCTCATTTTAATTATTGGATACCTGTCTTAGGTGGTGAAGGGGTACAAACCTTACTCTTGCAGCTTTCATGTAAAGTAGGTCTAATATTTTAGTGCTCCCTTCTAAGGGAAATTTATGGATTTAAGTTTATTCGTAGATAAATTTCTAAAACAGACTCATCAGCATACAGGTAGAAAACTGTATTATCATATACCAGGTTATATTAGAGTAGCTTATTGTTTTATTGCTGGCTACTTAACTTGTGGCAACTTTTTATATTTTTAAAAACATGCAGGTTTCTCAGGACCATGAAACTATGGCTCAAGTTCTTTTCAGCAGGAATCTGAGACTGAACGTGGCTTTAACCTTTTGGAGAAGGAGAAGTATAAGTGAACTGGTAGCCTACTTAGTGAGGTAAAATAAGTCTCTTTTATATTGTTAAAATGATAGCAATCTCAAATATGCCACAGTAACCTGAGCAGTACTGTAAATGTTGTGACTTAGTTACACTTTTTAAAACATAGTGGAAGCATATGCTTCTACTACTCGTAGTGGGATCTACTAGTAACACTTCTGATTTTATTCTTCATGTTTCTAGGATACAGGATCTTGGAGTAGTAGTAGACTGCCTTCCTGTGCTTACAAACAGGTACAAATTGAAAAAAGTAGGGGATTAGAATTTGCTTATAACCACACTGAAATCCAAGCACTTCTGAAACATCTTGTTTTTTAAGTTTACAGGAAGAAAAACCATATGTTTCAGTTGGCTGCTGTGTAGATCTTTTGCCTTTAGTGAAATCTCTGCTTAAAAGCAAATACGAAGAGTAAGTATCAGCTTGGGATGTTTTTAAAACATTACTACTTCCTGGCCATGCAGAGCCCTAGAAATCAATGTTTTTTATCCTCTGACTCTTGTTCCTTCTGCACTTCTCCCAGCTCTGCCTTTCTCAGGAAATGAGAAAGCTCCGGAATGAAAGCTTTCCTCTGAACCTTTATCCTTTAATAAAACAGTGGTACAGAAATTCTTTTCTGCAATGTTAGGGACTTGGGGAAGAGGATTGGCTTTGCCCTTATGCGGATTTATTTATCCTAAACAGTAAAAAAGAACAGCACTGAGGTTTCAGTATACTTTTTAACATGAAATCAAAGCAGAGTTTTCTTCTGCTTTTTCGACAAGAACTTCAGTTTACCACTTAGAAATTGCAAGTGTAAGCAAGTATTTAAACCTACCAATTTGTCTAGATTTTCTTTCTTCCAGAATAGAAAATGTGTTGCTTTCTAAATTGCTTACAAATTTATCTCAGTGCTTTATCTGGCCTGTAGATAATGTACAGGGAGGGGGAAATGCATAATGTGTAAAATGTGTTGTTACAGGTATGTGATAGTTGGTTTAAACTGGCTTCAGGCTGTCATTAAAAGATGGTGGTCAGAACTATCTGCACATACAGAAAAGGCAGAAGATGGGTGAGTATAGTGTTGGGAAATATTTAAATGTGTTTCTGTAGCCTATTTCATCTCAATCTGTTTTTAATTTTATCAGTAGGAGCACAACTTGCCTACAAAAGGCAAAATTATAATTTTGAAGTTAAAACTTAAAAGGATAGTCAAGTTACTTTAAGATTTTAAGTTACTTTACTTTGGCATTTGCACATCAGGTGACTGGAGCAAGTGACAACATACTAAATTCTAAAGCTTATTGCTGACCTAATGCTTAGAAGGTGATGAGTTTGTGGAGAGCAGAAGAGCCTATCTGAGACAAATCCCTGCTTGTATTTCTCAATAGGTTGTGGTATCAGTAACATAATGAGGGTGCCTGGTAGATGCATATTTTGCTGTTCATGCTCATCTGTATAAGTTAGTCAAGTTACTAGTTTCATTTTTCTTTTTTTTTTTTGCTACTGTTTTAATACTTGTAGGACATAGTCATATCAGGGACTATAGAAATGCTGTGGAAGTTGAATCAAAATTTTTCAGACCTTTTGGCAATATCTATTGCATAGGCTAAGTCTGTATGCAGTAGTAATAATTACTTTTAGTAAAAGAGACTACTGAAATGTACTACCTATGTTATAAAGTGATGTTCATTCTCTTGCAGAAACATTTATATTTTAAAACAACAGCTAAGTGTTTTGTGGGAGCAGGAGAATCATCTTACTCTGGTTCCAGGATATACTGGTAATATAGCTAAGGTAATCCAGTTCTGGTTGTGTTCAGTAATAAACAGGGTTGTATCACTTACAACATTCCTCTTGCTTTCCTTATGCTAAACTGTGGTTGGACAGAAACACTTTTACTTTAGTTTCTGCTAATGCTCATGTGTATTGCATGGCTTTTACAGAAATCTGGAGTTGATTCCCTATGATCGTTGTGTGATTTGGAATAATAGTTTTTATTTTTCTCTTACTTTACAGAGGAAACATCTCCTTAATAGTAGCTAATAGTAATGAGCCTTAAAATTGATGTGAAAAAGGGCTCAGTTGAGTAGGCAGACTGTGGAAGGGACAGATGTTTTCTCTTAGATCTGTTTTACCCATTGTTGTAAGTATAATGCAGATTGGAGAATCTTAGCCCAGGAATGTCATTGGCATTTGCACATCAGGTGACTGGAGCAAGTGACAACATACTAAATTCTAAAGCTTATTGCTCACCTAATGCTTAGAAGGTGATGAGTTTGTGGAGAGCAGAAGAGTCTGAGACAGATCTCTGCTTGTATTTCTCAATAGGTTGTGGTTTCAGTAACATAATGAGGGTGCCTGGTAGATGCATGTTTTGCTGTTTTTGCTCATCTCTATAAAACATGACTTTCTGAGATCAGGTACCAAAAGTTACACTAGACAGAAACCTCTCCAGGTGGAGGGACCTGATGAAGGTAGACAGGAGTTACAGCAGACACTTGGTTGTGCGTAGGATTTGAGTGAACTTGAAAAAAACTTCATAATTGCATCTTTTACTTACATCTTGAGGAGTTTTGGTGAATCTATAATACTATGCCTACAGAGTTGATCACTTTTATGTATCAATCAAGTAAATTATTTCCTTTTTTTCTGGGACTGCTATGCACCTGCAACTTCAATTTTGATGTCCCTACAGGGATAAGTGCAAACTTTTTCCAGAGTTTCAGTCAGCAGGGATGCAGAAGATCTGAGTTCTAACTCCCAACTTGGTAGAGCTATGAGAACATGTAATGTAGACTGCCTAGTTCTTTTGCTAGATCAGAATAGCAGCTATAGGTAGTGTTAGTTTGTTTCTCTAGGGTTCAGGTTCCCTTTATGTCCATTTGCTGGCTCCTTCCTGTATATTAGGATAGATTGTGACCAAGGTCACCTGAGCAAGTCAGAGAAAAAGCAGTACAAGAATATTGGAGGGGTTGGGTGAAGGAATATCATACATAGTATTTTTAACTACATGATCAGATGATGATGATCTTTCCTGACTAACGGACTGAACTGACAGCTTTGAAAACTGATTCTACTCTTCTTGCAGGCTTTTTAGTACATAAAGAAATGTCATTGAAAGCATTAATTGAAAGTAATTGTGAAGATAACTTGTTCTGAAGTTTGGGCAGATATAATTATTCTTTTGTTATGGTCCCGATTGCTTACCCTGGTTTCAGACATAGAGTTGATGTTAGAGCTATAAGTAATGTGACACTTTCTCCTTTTTTTCCTTCTAGGATGTAAATGCTTATTTATTGCAGCTACACTGACATGATGGGGAAACAGTGTGCTTATGTGGTGAAACAATTCCCTAAAGTATCCCTGAAATACGTACTGAAAGCCTTTTGAGAAATACTGGCAGAAGAGAACTGAACTGTCAAGCTCTTTAATGAAACCACTAACAAAACCCTAACAATCTACTTCACATTGAAGTGGAAACATGTCTAGTAGGAGCAACTTTTACTTCAGTGAGGTGAAAGTGCACTATGAAAACTGTATGCCTTTGCTGCATTTGGGATTTGCTCAGTTACTAGGTATTCCTTTAAATGCTACTGTATTTTACATCAACGCATAAAAGAAGATGAATTATACTGTCATGAAGACAAGACAGCAGAACCAGTTATAAGGAACCAACAAAAACAATCAGCATTAAGAGCTTTTAAATGTCTCTTTCACAAGAGAACTCCAAAATGCACAACTATCTTCCAATTACATTAGAAAAATACAAAAAACTTTGGGATATTCAGTTACTTCTATGTTTTAATCGAATTATTAAAGACAGTTTTTGTTTGCACTATTGAGAAACTATACAGCAAAGATGCCTTAATTACTAGTGTTTCAAAAAGCCAATGTGTTAAGATGCAAATAGCTATTATGTTCAGATTGTGATGAAAAACTAAAAAAATCAGGGTTTCACATTGTGTAGTTAATGAAACATTGCACATATACAAAGATTCATGTATGAAAAATATTATAAATACCTGAAGTTAAGCTTGGATAAACAGTTATTGCGAATGTCAGCAGAATGGTGAATTTATGTCTAACAAATGTTTTTATACTGTATGTGGATTTCTAACACAGTAATCTTGTTCTGTATCATTCAAACTACATCCAAATAAGTAAATATATTAAATATATCTACTGTTTTTTCTTTTCAAGTTCAAAAAAAACCTGATTTCTAGAATAATCTCTTCCACAATACTTTTTATTATAGATATTTATGTCTCTTGTTTGAAATGTTTACAGCCAGGTGAGGCCATGTTATTCAAATCACACCCTTTTTATACTACCTCCTTTAAGAAAGTGACAAAGAGCTTTTTGCAAAATTGGTCAAGTTCTAACCTGATCAATGATGGCAAATTCATACCAACAACAGCATTGAGAATACAGCTGTAAACTTCTACTGTCATATTGATAATGCTGTTCTATTTTAATTTAAAAGCTATATCATAATAGCTCTGAGGGAGTCTTAATCTTAGGCTTGCTGTTGCCTTTTTTAATTTTGTGATTAGGAAGCATGCTTTTTCAATTAAAACTTATGAAGTGCCAGCTCTTCACTTAAAAGTATACATGCACAGCATGTATCACCAAATAGACTACTTCCTTAAAAATAAGTACTTGCAAGGGTTGTTTTCATACCTAGCATTAAATGTGCACTTTTATTGACATGCAGGAGAAAGGTCTTTTGATAGCCCCGAGTGGTTTTTGCTTTACAGATTAAATAAATGAATTTTAAACTCCTGTAGTGGTCAATAATTTCAGGCCCCCTGTTGCTTAGTTTTGTATTTAGCTTATGTATCATTGTTGCTGACTTCTGAAGGCCAACTAGAAATCTGTCATCAGAACTTGGTGCTTTTGGTTATTTGACTGTTCTGTAAACCACCAAAGTTTTGCATTTCCTAGGGCAGTCAGTTACAAAGAGTTTCTGGGACATCCAGAAACTTTGTGGGACAATCCGGAGACATGCACAAGCCAATCCTTTTGCTAGAATTGTTATGTATCATTAGAGATATTTCATGCTCCAAAAGTTTTGAGATAGGACTTTTCAAATATTCTTACTATCAATTAAAAATGTAAAGGAACTATAGTGTGACAGCATTATTGTATTACTTTACTGTTCTGTTGAATGCTTAAATGAAACAGTAACAAAGTCTAGTTTCATAATTTGGGTGGCAATTGCTGAAACTCTTAGAGTATTCCTCAAGGAGGATACTGTTTATAGAAAGTCAGATCTTTTTTCTTTTTTTTTTAAGAGACAAAATAAAGTAACTCATGGCCACTTATTTCTGATAATATAAGCATAGCTGTAATTGATTAAAGGGATACTCTAGTATTTAAAAATCTAGCTTGAATGTAGATGTAGATACATGGGCTTATAATGAATTCTCTATATGGCCATAGAGTTACCAAATCCTACGTGTGGACAGTGCTTTTGTTTTAGAGGCAAGGTAAGATTGACTTGAGGATCATTACTGAGGAATATCCAATAAAGTAATGCATTCTTTTTAACTGCCAGAAGTTGTATTTTGACAGGATCAATAATACAGTGTTATTGTCATTAGCATCTGTGCCTTATTTTAAATGAATTTTTTACTGTTTTCAGGCAGCTACTAGACTGTAAGAACAGGATTCAGGTGTCTGTATTATTAAATGATTTTTTCCATCATGTTCTTAATTCATTTAAATTATTCGCACTAATATTCAGGCTCTGCTTCTTGTATTCTCTCTAGTTCTCAAACGGCTAGGAATCAGTTTTGCTGTTACAGAATGTACATGTATAATACCTGGTCAAAGTTGGCATGAGTTAAATGTCTTAACAGCTGTCTTAACTCCACTGGATTCATATAGTTGTCTCAGTGAATCTAAGAATTGAGTTGATGAGCTATCCCATGCATGAATGCTGATCTTTGTGATGCTTTCTAGAAATGCTGTTCCTAGGATGTGTCAGAAGATCCAGGAAGAATTAATCCTTTTCCTGTATGTTCTTGTGATGCAGAAGCATATATGTACTTGAGGGTGAAGGATGCCTCCACAAAGCTGTTCTTCGTGTTACACCACTTTATATGAAACTGATGTCTTTGAAAAACAGTGCGTCTTTTGCCTGTGTTCCCCAAAAGTACTTGAGGCTGTTTTGCTGAAGGAGTACTTTTAATGTGTGACCCATGATTTGCCCATCCCCTAAACTGAAATTAAGGAATCCTTCTGGCAAACTGTCTCTTTCTGCAGAGCAGAAAAAGAAGTCCAGTATTTTGTAAACATGAGTGACTGAGTTGAGGTATTGCTGATAGCTTGCTGAAGAGTGGAGGTGGAAAAAGCTGTGCCATTAATTAGCTGGGTATGAAGAAGTTAGCATGTCTTAATGATTATGTCTCTGTTTTGAAGGAGCTATGCCTATTTCTCAGGAAAGAGTCCTCTACTCTTGTATCACACAGGTACTGCAGTTCCACACTCCTTAATAGTGCTTGCAGATTGTTGCTGGTATTAAAAAAAAATAGCATCAGCCCTCCCAGAACTTCCTCTCTGCAGTGAGATATAAATAATTTTTTTTCCCTCCTGTCAGATTGTTTTATCAGAGGCTGCAGTTTTAACACTTGAGGTGCAGGAGGGATGGGAGAGTTGGAAAGGACAATAGTACACATGTGCTACCTATGTTGTGACATCAGCTCAACTGCTTTATAAAGCAGGCTGTATTTTCATTTTCTGGCATCTGAACTAAGCAAGTTCGGAGTTACATGTCTTTATGCATTTTTGCATTGACGAGGTAAAGATTTTGAAGATGAGTGCTACAGTGTTAATCTGTGCTTTTTTATTGTGGGTTGTTTTTTTTTTTTTTTCTTGAAAGAGTGGACATTCTTGTTTGTGGAAACTTGAAAGTATCTTATGTGAAGCTTACATTTTAGACTAGCAAGTGGTTGCTTTTGCCAGTTCATCTTGCCAGATCTTCCAGTTCTACAGAAGACTGAATGTCTGTCTTAGTGTAGAGGTTTGCAGCTATTTTTTTGTGCCTAGTTTTTTGGTGCAAAGTGAAATTGGTGGTTCATAGTCAACTCTTTCAGAATACAAACCCATGCAAATTATGGTGTGAAGTTATTCCAGCTTTGCACAATGTAAATGCTAAAGTTTATGGAAGCAGTTGATTCTTTTGAGAGGAGCTTTATATTGAGCTGATGTTGCATTAGTGAAGGAAAAAATGAAGCAGTTTTTAGGGTTTTTAATAGCCTTGGTAAAAGCCAGACAGTATAGTCTAACTTTTGCCTTCAGTCTACCATCCTACACACAGTAATCATTGTAGGCTACAGATAAAGGTTCACAGAAAAAATAGATGGAGCATGCTTGTGTTATTAGTGCTTATGTTATCCTCCTTTAAACAATTTATGTTTATTCCATGCGTTAAATAGCTTGTTTTATGCTATTATGTTTTAATAGCTTGGAATGAGACTAAATGCAACTATTTTTCTGCCCCTTTCCACATACTTTCTTTAGCACTTATTGATGTTATTTATTGCTCATCTACTTTAAATATACTGAGTGTCTTGTGTCTTGTTAGAAGTGAGGAGGAGAAGATGAGAATTCTAGACAAAACACACGGCTAGCTATTTAACATGATTCAATTTGAAGCAACTGCGAAAAAATTCCATCTTTAAAACTTTTCACACAAAATTTGTTAATACCTACGAATTGAAGTGTGCACTCACAGCTCTAAGTTTGACTTTGAACTTGGTTGGAAAAAATAAAGTGCTTTTATTCTAAATAACTGTAGCTGCAGTATTGTTTCTGTTCTTGTTTTTTTGCATTGAGTACTAAGCTGGACTCAGATACTAACCCATAAGGGAGGCAGGAGGTGAAGCATTGTCCCTTAAAGGGATAAAATGGAAATATCCACATAGTCTTTAACTGTTGCAGACCTAGCATATTTTTGTTTCTGTACTGATGGGAATTTTGTAATATCTCTAATGTAGATTGTGGCTGCTGATCATTGCTGTAAAATGAGATCTGCTACTTTCAGCTTGAATGTGATCCATACTGGTTGTGATTCATACGGATCATGGCTTCAATTCAGGCAGTCGTTACTTTGACTGCTGTAGTGTTGGGGTCTCAAACATCTGTTCTTTGCTGTAACAAAACACAAGGATTCCACATTTCTCTTTCCCACCTTCTTATTCTTCCCTTATTCTTTTATTTAAGTGCTTTGGAAAGTGATAGATGCCAAAATGTGATAAAATGCTTTCACAAATATGCTTCTGACTTCTTTTAATACAGTTCTGTGAATAACAGCTTTCTGTGGATTTGGGAAGGAGGCTGTGTTCTGTATGTATAGGCTGGAAATAAATGGAACTAGTGGACTTCATTGATACTATAATCGTATTCTTGATACTTTTTTTTTTACATAAGCACTGTATATTGTGAAACAATATACCCAAATAATCTAAATATCAAGATAAAGTTATATTCCAAAACTGCCTGCTCTTGCAGGTGTACGTGTTGAAATACATATGCACCCTAGTATCATACTTTAAAGTGACCTGTGGACAATTTAAAATAGCTCTTGTAATTTATGATGTCTCTCTGTCAAATTGAATCTGTTGAACTTCACTTTCAAAAAGCCCAAATTATGGATCTTGCAGTTGCCACTTCAACTCATTTCAGATATTCTATGGATTTAAAAACTTTGTCTTTTGTGATAAGAGGCTTTAATTACATCTCCTCTGCATGAGACAGACTTTTCTGCAAGAGTTAAATAATTTTAGGAGTGTTTCAGGAGGGTTGCCACATAAAAGAAACCTATGGCATATTTGGATCTAAATGGGGAAATTGCTCAAATACAGGCAGCTGTTAGGACAGTGCACATTTCATTACTATTGAATTGCCTTTTCGTGTGAATCAGCTGTCCTATTATCTACTTAGTCTAGATAAAAGTGGAGTGATGGGTTATTGGGGAGTTGAAATCTTAAAGGCTCTTGGCTGTAAGAAACTGAAACTGCTCTTTCCATTCTGACGAAATTGCTACAATGAATGCAGAAAGGAGCTATTTGTTGTTTTTGGTTTGGAGAGCAGAAATCTCGTAATACTTTCTATGTCTGCTAATAGTACTTTGTCTTGAAGCTTAAAGACATAAGCATTTATGTGTGTTTGCTTAAAATTTTAGTTATTAAAATTGCAAGTTTCTGACTGAACAGGATAAAAAAACCCAACCTTGCTGAATTAGTTAATTTCTGGGTGACTCGCCACCTCATGTTCCAGCTGCAGGAAACAGTAAATTATAAAAATACAATTAACAGTCATGGTACAAGTAGTGATAAAACTTGATTTTCAGCATTGTAAGTGAAGCAGTATTACTAGTGAACCAATAAAGCAAGGCAGGACTAAAGATATAGCTGGCAAGTTTTGTTCTCAACCTTATGTTTTAAGTCTAAAAAGCTTGACTTTTTAATAAGCCAAAATGAGTGGTGATCAATGGGAGCATTAATTCTGGAGTAATTCTATGCCAACAACTAGCATTAACATAAGAATAAGAGTAGCTGATTGTGAAGTGAACCCTGCCTACCAGAACAACTGTCTTTTCACATAAATTTTCTTAGAGCCTTGGTTTGGGGTTTGTTTTTTTTTTTTTGCTTGTTTGTTTGTTTGTTGTTGGTTGGTTGGCTGGTTTTGGGTTTTAGGGTTTGTTTTAAGATGTTACAGTTAAGGTGTTTTTGGATAAAGAGCAGACAGTTTTCTAAATCTGTTAATTGGATGATGGGGTGGTGCTGTAAGAAGTACCTCTAAAAATACTGTCCTCTGAGTGGTGACATCAGGGAGTTGAGGGCTTGAACACAGGCATATTCTAATCAGGACTGTGGCCAATGTGTGCTGTCCTGGATGCCAGTATAGGGAATTACATAAAACTGGGGAAGGAGGAGTGCTTAAGCTACAGTATAAAAATTCCCATACCTGAAAACTGTGGCTGTTGGGAGATGGGGGTATGATGATAGCTGAAAGTCTTTCCAGCCCTATGTACCTAATCCACAGCAGTGAGGCACTTCACAAGGGAAGGCTGGAGACCTGATGCTCACAGAGCAGTCATCTTTCCTCACAGTTGCTGCTTTTCCACCCCTCTGACATGTTGAGGCACATCTGCTTGGCTGAATTTCCAGCTCCACATCCTTGTCACTTATCCAAGTGAGAATAAAATACCTTCATATTTGGCACACCTAGTTTCCCAAGTGATGTCTTGTCCCTCAGGTCTTCCAGGTTCTCACTACAAAACAACTTAGTGAAAACTTGGAGGCTTAGGCTTATGACCTACACAGAGCAACTGTGGAGGCCACTATGATATTTAAGATGAAGCTGTTGTTTTAAGAGGGTTTGTATGTGTATAAATGTATTTTAAACATGAATGCCCTACCAATGTTCTACTGCCTAATAACTAAAAATGCCTACAGCTCTGAACCTTTGCAAATGGCTGGCTGGTGACTAGTTAGGGAGAAATCCTGCTGCTTACGGGCAAGTGGTTTGTTTTGGTTGTGTATTTTTTCCTATTCACCCATCTTGCCTCCCCCTCTGAGTCCAGTTCTTTAAATTTGTTGGTGTCAATTTGGATTTTCATTTTTACAAGCTTATGTCTTTCATGGTTTTCTAACCACACAAAATAATCAGGATGTTGGGTAGAGTGAGGGTGTGCTATGTACACAAAACACTGTATAAGCATGTTTCTATTAATTTCTGTGCAGAGTATTTTTGCTCTTTCCTTTGCACTCCAATACATTTATGTTTCTAGTGGTGGCATGTCCCTTAACATCTCTGAAGGAGTTATTTCCACTTCACAGTTCTTGATTCAAAAAGCAGATTAGTTTCTTTCCAGATGAGCAGAGAAGGTTGCTACTAAAGCTAAAAACCAGAAATGGGGGGGGAGGGCGGGGGCGGGGACAGCAGGGGGACAAAGGGGATGGACATGACACGGCCCAACAAAAACCACCAAACTACAAACACCAATTCGAAATTCAACCCAAACTAACAACCTAGAATTCACTTGTCTCTAGCCTAAAGTAGTGCTGCGGCCAAATGACAGCAAATGCTGCTCTCCATTTTCATTAGAAAGAGGACATAAGAATGCCTTTCTGAGCAAGGAGTCTCTGACACTACAAATTGTTTGGAAATTTTTAGGGTTAGCGCACTGTGATTTAGTTTGCTTTCTAAGTGAATATTTGGTTCATGACCTCAGCCACCTCAGTCTGAAGGGCTGTAAATAAGAGGAAAACGCCCTTGGAGCTTTTCTTCACAACTGGCAGTTTGCTAACTTCAGCTTTTACCTTAGGGACTAGTGAGACATATTCCAGCATTTCTGTTTGCAAGATTTGGCATACACATTCCTGATGCTGCTTTCTTACTTGATAGTTCTCTCAGAGCTCTGGAAAGAGCATTTAGCCTTAATTCCTTTAACTTTTTAATTCCTTTAATTTTGGATGGGTTAAAACAGTTCTCATGTCAAGGATTCTGCTTATGTGAAAGGAGCTGTAAGACCTCTCTTCCTTTGTAAACTCACTAAATCTAAATCTTGATTGTAATAGGCTTCTGTATTAAGAAATTATTAATCTACAGATCTTAGTATCCTCATTCATACTTCTTTTTCTGACTGAATTGATTTGTCTGTCATTCCTTTGTGGTATTTACTCACCTTATCATATTTTTCCTACCTTATGGAGCAGTTTCTATCCATTAGCCCTGAGGTATGTCTCCAAGATACTGCTGTCCATGTGTTTCTGGTTTAGCATAATTGTCTCATTTTTCAGGCATTTATATGAGGTTGTCTTTTGGCCAGGAAATGCATTCAGAACTTGAACAGATTTTAATAGTCCAAAATAATATCTTCACTAGTGCTTCAGAGCAGTATGGTTTTTGATGAAAATATTATTTGTGCTGGCTTTGCAGCAATATTATTGAATTTTATGGTCTCAACAATGAGAGACTCAAGTGACAGGAAGAACTAATTTGAGTCAGATGGCTCCAGCAAGCCCTACCTTTTGTTCCCACATCTAGTGGTGAAATAAAAGGAGGATAAGCAGCAGTTACTGATTTAAGGATGGGTTGAACCCAGCCTCAATCACAGCTACTGTCTCATATATATGGCTGCTTCTCATGGCACTGCCAGCAGTTATGCAGAGCTGTGGCATGTGTGGAGCAGCTGCAGCACTGCTCCCTGATCTGCTCTGTGAGCTTCAGACACAGCATCAACTCTGCTAAGAGACCCTTTTGGTGAACACTTTGTAGGATTCTTTCCTAGCTGAACTCGCCTTAGAAGATGCTCCAAATTCTCATCTAAAGTGTCAACTGTTCAGTTATAAAAGAACCTGTATGTGCCTGTTCTAGGTTAAGATGTGACTGTGTGCTTTGTATGCAAGGAGAACCTTCTACTTTTAAATTTTAAGCTCAGACTTCATAATCTCCCTATGTTTTGTCTGCCACAGAGTCTTTCCAGTCAGATACTGGGTTGTATAAAAGCCTGCAGTGGGACTTGCTGTGGTTCACCTGAGCTCAAGCTCTCTGTGGCCTTGCTGAAGAATGCTCCTCTTCCAGGTAGCTACACTGCAGCCTTTGAGAGGTCCAGTTGCTTTTTCACTGAGCATCGCACTGTTTTATGGACAAAGGGATAGCACTCTCCCTATTAAAGAAAATAATCCCTTTCAGAGATGAGCAGAGTGGGTTTCATATAGGTTGTTTGTTTCTTTTCTAGACAGGTGTTAACTGGGACCTCAGTACAATGTATATTTTTGTTAAGTTTATACACTGTTTATTCCCCTCTCTGTCCCACCCACCTGTCCCCACAACTTCCACATGAAAGCAAAGCAGCCTGGCAATTATTTGATTTTGTTTCCACCTCCTAATATTTTGACATGTCAATATCTAAAAACATACCTTTACACTTGCAAGAAGTAATTCTAAACTAGACAGCAGAGTCTGTCACCTGGAATGAACACTAGTTTAAAGATGCTTTGCTGAATTCTTCAGGCTTGCAGAAGACAGTAAAAGTTGTAAATAAAATCCCACAACACTCTTTCAGTAGATCATAGTTACTTTATTTGCCTAAAATAAGACTCTGAAAGCAAAGCACAAAGTTAAATTCAGGACTTTTGCTATCTGTGGCAAAGCTACTACTTCAACTGAGCCCTGGATTTTACCAGCCATTATACGGAGCTTCCCAGAGGAGCCTGTCAAATATATTTACAGTATATTTACAAATAACAAAAGCAAGTAGCTAGAGGGAAGAAAAGGTATTGAAAGGTCACTTGTGCTATTATTTTCTTCCAAAAATGTGTGAGAAATAGAAAAATGAGAGATTTTTATTTATCTCAAAAATTTGAGGAAGGAAACATAGACTTCCAAACCCATGAATCATATGGCAAGTACAAAATTTCATCCTGCAATTGGAAGGACTTTATATGATAATGCTAGTGTTATAAAGCTAAAAATTATTTCATTTAACCCCACAGTGCTTATTTGAGAATTGGCAAATCCTGCATCAGGCTAAATTATTAAAGTTAAAAAATAAAAATATAATATAGACAGAATCACCGTACTCCCATAGGGCTCTTACTTACCCGTAGTCTAAGGCTGACACAGATATATTTGAGTCAAACAGGAACTACTACTTATTGCAAAGCTGCTAATCATGTTGCTTTAATGGAACTGTTTAACGCACTGAATAGCAATGTAACAACACATAGAAAATTAGCTTGTTTGCCATTGATTAATGGTAGATAATGTGTGCAGTTCCCTACAGTGGGACATTTGAACAGTTCTCTGTCATGCACAAACTCAGGCCCATTAAGGCATGTCTTTACTTGCACAGTTTGATTCAGCATAAAAACCCAAACAAATAGGAATGCACTTTAAAGATAAAAACAACATTCATATTTAGCTTACTAAAGTGTAATGGAGGTGTAATGCACCTCAAAATTATTTCATTCAGATAAACAAAGGCAAAGATTGAAGGACAGAAGAGCAAAAGTTGCTTATTTCAACAACAGCTTGAAAAGAGTTACAGGATAATTACAGGTCAATACATAAAAAGAAGGCAGTAGGAAAAAGTTACCAATGGTTATTCTTCTAAGTGTTGAATTTCAGAGAAATGGTAGAGACTTAGTAAACTTGTTCAGGTATCAGCTGTGCATGTGTAGGGTTATGTATCTCAAATGCCAGCCTTGTACGAGAAAGGTGTGGACAAATGAATTTAAAACCAAGGAGAGTTACAGTTCTCAGCTTCCAAAAAATGGACAGATTGTGTTTAAAAGAAAAAATCTACAGCTACTGCTGGAGATTCACTTCAATTCAAAGCCACTGTAATTTTCTCTGTAAATGAGAAAAGGAGTTTAAGACCCAGCTTTGTTCCTTTTGCTTTGTCAAATATTGCGAGCTCACAGGTTTTACTGCTTTTCATATTTAGCTTGAAACTAGAATTGCTAATAGTACACACTGTAACATACTTTTTGTATGTTACATGGTGTAACAATACACCAAAGAAAATGTTTATCATCTAGAAATTGCTACTCCAATTCCACTTGCATTGTTATACTCTTAGGTTCCACTATAAATTGTGTAAATTAAAGCCTCCCCCTGCCCTCCCCCCCTCCAAAAAAAATTAAAAAATTAAGGATCAGTAAGCTTTGAAATAGTGCAAATCAATCTTTAGTGGGCTTGGTCATCCACCTCCTTGGAAACCAGCATCAACTTTCTGATAGGCCAGAAATGGTTTAACTTCCAGCCAAAAAGAGATCTCTGCTGCTTTTGGCCTTTCTTTCTTCAGGTCCTTCTAGCACAGAAGTAACTGTGGCATAATTTAAGCAACTGCTTAAAGCTGTCTGAATTACTGCAGCCTTCACATGTAGGATGCAGGATTTCCCAGACTCTCTGCAGGGCAGACCACTTCTAGACCTGCTCTGTCAGTGTGTCACACGCTTGGTTCCTGAGCAAGGTTCTCTCAGGTAGAACATCCTATGAAAGTGCTTGCAGCTGTTTTGTGTTGCTCTGACCTCTTGTCAGATGTGAACAAATTCTACACAGCTGGTAAGCTTCTTGAGCCTGAAATACAAGAAAAGAATGTCATTTTGTGGTGGTCTCTTACTAACACGGCAGTAAAGCAAAAGCATGCTTTCAGACGTCATTCTGTGAAGGATGTGATAATAATGCTGTATTATGTGGAGGCCACCTTGTGGCATTATGGAAGTAAAACCCAGATGTAAAGGAACAACAGCATTTAGAATGCATATTTGCAAGAAATAAGGATTCTAAATTGCTTATATTTTTACAACACAAACATCACACTGATGTGTCATTCTAGCCTCATATGAAACGATTACAGGTGCTGTCCATACAAGTAACAACACAGGAATCTGAGGACGTTTGTAGCACCATTCTGTGGGTCATAGCTTATTACCTAGTCACCTTAATGAGTGCTGCAATTATTAAACCTGCTGCTTGCATGGTTAATGCACAATTGCTGCTTAACAAACATGTAGAGACAAATTGTTACAAAGAACAGGAGCAGATGAGGAGTGCAAAGAATTGTAAAACTGACTTCCAGGTTACCATCATGTTACATATTTGTTCTGCTTGCATGAGGGAGTCTGGAAATTCTTACAGCAGGAAAATTACGTTCCCTTTCCTGGCACTTAAACTATTAATTAAATTTCATCCACTGAAGAATGAATTTGAATTTAGTAAAGATGAGTTCAGTTGCAATCAGACAAAACTGGCTATCAACTTGCAATCTCAATGTCAGCATTTGCTCTCTCCTAGGAAAAGTGTGCCAAAGTAGAGTGTCCTGCTCATGGTTTTGGACATGTATTATAAGAAGATGAAAACAATTCATTCCTGAGGAAAAAAAAGTCATGAATTTGTCCAGTCAGCTTGAGGCAAAAGCAAAAACAAGGGAGTCGGGGAATGTTACCTCTCTGAGACAGGAAAGTCCTCAATCCCACATGCTGACTCCATGCTGTGAGGGTGGATGTGTTGGAGATGCGGGAATTATTCTGACAACTGCAGAGTTTGCAGGGGATTAAGAGATTTTCTGCCCCAACATAGAATCATTTAGATTGCCAAAGACATCTTAGGTCATCAAGTCCAACCAGTAACCTGACACTGCCAAGTCCACCAGTAAACCGTATCCCTAAGCATCTCTCTGTCATTTAAATACTTCCAGGAATGGGGACTTCACCACTTCCCTGAACAGCCTGTTCCCATGCTTCACAACGCTTTTGATAAAGGTTTTTTTTTCCTAATGTCTTATCTAAACCTCCCCTGGTGCAATTTGAGACCATTTCCTCCTGTCACTTGTTACTTGGTTGAAGAGGCTGATTCCCACATTGCTGCAACTTCTTTTCAGGTCGTTTTAGAGAACAATATGGTCTCCCCTGAGCTTCCTTTTCTCCAGGCTAAAAAAACCCAGCTCCATCAGCTGCTTCTTATGAGACTTGTGCTTCAGACCTTTAATCAACTTCACTGCCGTTCTTTGGAGTCTGTTTGAAGCAGACTGGTATTCTGCAGCAACTGAAGATAGCCTGTGCCCCAAGTCAGAGACCCTCTCAGGGCGTCTTGTATGCAAAAGAACAAGAAGACTGTTGCTGAACTCAAGCTGCAATCCTGACTTTTCTGTTACCATTTCTAGTGTAGCACAGTGAATCGCCAGTAGATGGCACACCACGATAATTATTTTTTTTAATGATGCTGAAAGAAATATGCTGCACAATTTTTGTTAGTTTTGTGTTTAATCACAGTAAAGTTCCTTGGCTAGACGAGAGCTCAGTAAATTACTTACCTGGCTGTGGCCTTTCACAGTACCTTTCACAGTACCTCAACTCTTCCATCTATCTTCAGTTTGTGTATTCTCATAAATCTGCTCACTTTGCTGGGCATTTTGATTTCTTCTCACCTCTAATTAGTTTATCAAAACCCAAATAGGATGTAGCTATGAGTATTCTAATGCACATGTAGTTCTTATTTATTCTTTGTGTCAGCAAGGACTATCTTTGCTTTCACCTAACATTTGTGAACCAGCATTACTCATCCGGTGTGTTGAGTGTTGTTATCTGTGTATCTATATCGGGGGACTGACTCAAAGATTAGGGTAAGATTAGAGGCAGAGAGCTGAAGGTGCTCCCTGCTTGTCTGGTCAAAGTCAATACCTCTGCACATTCAGCCTGAGTCGCGCACAAAACACATTTTGGACTGCTGCTGTTTGTGGTCCAGCACCTGTCTCCTGTATTACAGTAAACCAGTATCAAATCATCTTCATTTTCCAAAGAAAATATTTAAATATTAGCCAAGGTACTATTAGCTTTATGGAAAGTGAAGTTTTCAGAGTAATTACACTGAAATGTTCAAAGGTGAATGAAATACTTTACTAATGGTGACCTCTAGGCAAAAAACGTGTAGCAAGTTTTGCTAGCATTCTGACTGTGAAAAGGATTAATCAAAACATAAGTTCTGCTACCTTTTTTGCAAACTCCTTTTATCCTCGGGAGATTAAAAAACTCATACAGTATACAACACTACTCCAAGTCACTTATTTCTTTGTAAACAGCTGTGATGATCTTGGATTCTGATGATGCATTCAGAGGCATTTAATAGGTTTCCTCTGCTTTTTCAGTTTGTATGTGAAACCAAAGGTGACAAGAATCTGTAGACACAGATTTCAGTGTTACCAGTGTGATGGCATTACATTAATCTAGGCCTTCTCTTTGTTCAACCCATTAGGGGCTGTCAGCTCTCATCCATCTGGCTGACAGTTCTGTAGCGTTAGCAGCAGCTGGTTGAAGCAACTCGGACAAAACCAAAAATGTTCTTGTGAGCAGGGTAGAACTTCTAAGAATCTTGCAATTTTCTTTGTAGCTGCTACTCAAGGAGTGAATCCATCAATGAAGAGACAAGTACAAATCATGGAGGTCATTCTTGACTGCATTTTCAAGTTCATAGAATTGTTTGGTTGTTTCCATTGAACTGAAACTGATACTTGGCAGTATTATCTGTCTTTTGATTAGAGATTCACTTGAAATCAAGCTGGAGAAACAACTTTGCTAATGGTAAAATTCCTTCCAGAATAAAAACAGGTAGCATCTCCCAGTTGATGTATTAATTATTTTGATAAATATATACCTGGATGTTTTTATGTCTTTGTTTCCATTTGTACTACTGTTCTGGGATTTTTCCAGAAACATCCACAGCAGAATATCAAAACTCACAAAATAGCATTGTGCAATCCACTCAAACTGCAATTGTAGCTAGTCTTAACCAGAAAATGGCGGTAATCAACCAAATTAATTTTTTTTCTCAGTTGTGTACACTTAAAAATATGGTAACTGATATACTTGAATGAAAGAGAACTTTTAATACGTAAAAGAATTTACATGGTGAGAGGACATGGGATTACTAACCTATCACTGAAAAGGGTGCATGCCAGTGCAGCTATAGGAAAAGGCAAGATGCTGTTTAATTAACTTCTCAATTTGTTAACAGGATGGTATATACAGAGGGAAGCATCTTGGATTGGATTATGAAAGAACAAAGAGGGGGGGTCTTTTTCTTTGGGTTCTCCAAGGATTTAAACCAATAAACTGTATTATATAGGTTATAAAAACAAATTATTAGGGTGAGGAAATCCTTAAAACTGGACAGCACAATCATTCATACTGTGGTCTGACAGTATCCTAATACAGTTCCTTGAGGATATTTTATAGAAAGGAGCATTTTCACACTAACTGCATGATATGAAGATGATGTCTGTCTGTGGTGTTGTACTGGAAAGTGTGTTGTCAGTAGCTTTAACAGAAACACTTCTGCTTAGTGATTCTATTGGTAAGTACTTCTAACACTATCCAGTTCCGGCATTCTTGGGTTTCCACCCCCACAACTGCTGGAGTTTTAGGTGTTTGTGAGGTTAGGTGACAGAAGAACCTCATGGATCATACGTCTTCCTGATTTTCTCCAAAGTAGAGAGAGCTCAAAGATACTAATAGACAAATAATTCACAACATCCCACTGACATAGGATGACATATGCTTTTTAAATCATGCCTAGTAAAATGTAGTATTTTTATTATCAGCTGATGACCAGGTTCATCTTCCTTAATGATAGTGTTTTCCACAGGTTCAGTAATTAACTCTGACATAAATAAGAGAGGTAAAAGGAAGCAACTCTAGCCACAACGTGACAATGAATACATGTGACATAACAGGATGTGCTTTGTAAAGGGAAATTAGGGGGCGGGGAAGGTATTACAGCCCTCCTGGTTTCTCCCATAAGTCTGTGCCTGCCTACAAAGTAACACATTTTCATTCTATTGTAACTAATCAAACAAAATGCAGTGCTATAAATAATTTTAAAAGATTACGCTGTAGGCCAATTTTAATCTTTTGTAAGATTTGTTACTTTTTCCCCCCTAGAAAAAGTTTCTTATTCTTTTCATGATAACTATTAAGATTTCAAACTACAATGCCTTAAATATATCCATTACCAGGGCAGATACTTGTACTTCTTACCCATCCTTTTTCTTCAGATTCACGTTTCTGTCATTCCACATTTTAAAGTGGCAACTTGTCCTTTGCTTTTACTCACAAACCGAAACACAAGGGAGCCGTCCCTGCCCTTGCAACACCTGCTTGTGAGCTGCAGGAGGTGTGCCGGCTCCTGCAGCGCCCGCGGGGCGGGGCCGCGGGGCGGGGCCGCGGGGCGGGGCCGCGGGGCGGGGCCGCGGGGCGGGGCCGCGGGGCGGGGCCGCGGGGCGGGGCCATCCCATCCCCATCGGCGCAGGCGCAGGCGCAGGCGCGGGGCGGGCGGCGCGCGGCGATGGCGGCGCGGGCCGGGCGGCTGTGGCTGGCGCTGCTCTGGCTCTCGGCGGCGCCGCTGCCCCGCGGCGCCCGCGGATCGGAGCCGGTCGGGCCGGCGGAGCCGTCGGGCGGCGCGGGCCCCGGGGAGCGGTTCAAGATCGAGGGCCGGGCCGTGGTGCCCGGGGTGAAGCCGCAGGACTGGATCGCGGGGGCCCGGGTGCTGGTGGACGGGGAGGAGCACGTCGGCTTCCTGAAGTGAGCGGCGGGCGGGGCGGAGCGGGGCGGGGCGGGGGCTCGGGCCCCCCGGGGCGGCGGGCGGCCTCGCTCGGGGGGAGCCGGCGTCTCCCGGGGCCCTGCGGCCCGCTCGCAGGCCCGGCCCGGCCCGGCGCTGAGATGGCGGGCGGCGGGGGCGGCTCCTGCAGGGCTCGGCCGTGTCCCGGTCAGCCGCGCACGGCTGCGGGATCGTGGAACCACAGCATCCCGAGCTGAGCTCCTGGCGCTGCCGTGAACACCGGGCCCTTGCCTTGTCATGGGCTGGGCACAGCCAGTGCCGTAGGCTTTGGCCTCAGCCTCCAGCAGACGTATCCAAACTGAGGACTCAGGTTGCTGGCCAAAAACTTAGGAGTTTTAATTAAAAAACAACAAACCCAAAACAAAACGAAACAACAACAACAAATTTAACAGTACCGGGGAAAGCTAATTAAAGAGTCGTGGCTTTATTCCTTCACACAACATCATGCAAATGTAGCTGGAAGCTGTAAAGAATCATTATCTTACTCAGACTCTGCTGGTACTGGATATATTCAGATAAGCAAAAGATCTAAAGAATCTAAAACATAGAAAATATCCTCAGAATTAAGAACTGATGTCATAATTTCAAGAGTAGAAGTAAATTCTAAATTCTTCTCTGTGATTTTCAATACAGTGTACAATACATTGCTTTTAAAATATGTATAAAAATAAGATTACCTGGAATGAAGATATACCCTCATAAATATTCATAATTTTTAATTAATCCCTCTGCAATAGGAGTTAAACTTAACTTTGACTTTGGGTTCTGTCAATGCATTAGCACAACAGATTCTGCTCTGCAGATCTTGTAGAATCTCGACAGTATTGCACCTGCTAAGCCACTACAAACAAGTTATGAGAGCCTGACATCATATTTGGGAGCTGATTTAATAGCTGCTATTAGGTTGGTAAATTTCTAAATGCTTAATTGAAACCCTAAATTTCTCCAATACTGAAAAGAATGAAAAATTAAGGGAAATTCTGAGGGAAACATTGTTATAGCAGTTGCACTATAAGAGATTGTAAGCATTCTTAGGAATTCAAATCATCACATAAAGGTGGGTAGGTCCTTAAGTGTTGTTCATGTTAGAGAGAGATGTAGTGTGAAGGACATAATGACAATTTCTTTGAGAATTCACTTTTAAGAAGGCTCATTTTTTTGTTTATCTGGTGCATTTTACTAATTTGTTAGGGTTTATTAGGTTTTTTTGCGCTTTGTCTTTACTTTGCAATTTATTTTTAGGAAAGAGATCTTTGATGTTGCTCTTAACAGGGTAGAGAAGACTAAGTTTCTTTCTGGAGGATACATAGGAGGAAAACTTCTGTACCTTTAAGGCAACTAGTGCTGAAGCTTGCAAGTAACCTTTTACTAATATTTTCATCGAATATTCCAGTTTCATATTTTAAAATAAAAGCCACTTGTGTAAAACTCCCTTCTGTGCATATGTTCAGAGCTCTTAGTTTGCATATGGCTGTGATTGAGCTTTGCAGCGTGGGCTGGTCCTAAAGGGAGCAATTAGAAGTAAAAACCGTGACAAAGGCACAAATTGCTATTTTTGTGCATTGCAAATTGTCCCTTATACCCACCCACACTGGGTAGGATGTCAGTCTGGGGGGGCTTTGCTTTCAGCAGAAGCACTGAAGCAAAGTAAACTTCATTGTATGTGTTTCAGAAGGAGGAAGGAAGGTGTAAATTACTTCTGCCATCACTTGAATACATGAAATACAACTTATATCAGATCTTAAAATCCGAAATTACTGTTTCCGTTAAATTACTCCTCCAGCAAGACAACACCTTGAGGGCACAAGAAAATCTTTAACCTAACAGGGAATTTCCACTCCTATTGCAGCATGCATTGATGAATTTAAGGGGCTTGATATTGTGAGTGCTGACTGATTTAAATTTTCCTTTTGGTCATTGTGGTTATATTAAGATTTGTAATTTAAAATGATACAGCTTCTTTAAAAAAAATTAAAGTTCAACAGAGCACCCTTTATATTCTGGAGCATACTGAAATGTCGCGGAACTGGCTGTTTTTTTCAGGACAGATGGAAGTTTCGTGGTTCATGATGTACCTTCAGGATCCTACGTAGTAGAAGTTATATCCCCTGCTCATAAATTTGAGCCCGTGCGAGTTGACATAACTTCAAAAGGCAAAATGAGGTGAGCCCTTCCTGGTTTGCCTCTATTGATGAATTACGTGTGCCTGACAGCACAGTGTAGGAGCTCATGGAAGCACTGCTGTAGGTCTGGTTCCATCTCAGACTGTATGTGTCAGCTTCTTCTAACATCACTTCTAGAAGCACGTTTCTCAAATTCCAAAGTCTGCTACCTTTCTTCCTTTCGTATTTATGGCCTGAAAAAAGAGAAAAGAGACATTAAAGTTCGTCTCTTTCTTTGTTTTTATTAATCTTTTTGCAGCTATCCTGAAATAAAATCTAGGCATAAACTAGTTAACTGCTTTATTATTTGTCAACACTTTTTTTTCCTTCTTCCCTTTTCCCATTTTTCTCATACATTTCTTTAATAAATGTACTGCCGGTACTGGGCACAACAAATTTTTAAATATTTCTGTTGCATCCCCATAGGATACTTGTTACAGTTACTGGTTAATACTAGCAGTTGCCAGTGTGAATTATTTTTGTAGGATTGTTGGCTTGTTTTTATTTTGTGGCCAAACCACTCTTGACTGTAACTGCAGACTATTCAGTAATGCAGAAAAATCTCTCTATTAAGGTGATTTTCATTTAAATTAAAATGCTTATATGTAATTTGTCTTTGTTCAAGCATGTACATAGCACCTTAACTTTTAGGAATACAATATTTAGTGTAAATACTCCTGCAGTATATTTAGGGGAGGTTAAAAATTGAAATCTCACTGAAAACAGTGCAAATAGTCTGTTTGTAATAATAATTAATATAATATAATATTATTATAATGCATAATTATTATCATAATATAATAATGTTTGAGCTGAGGTTTTTCCAGACTTTATGGAATTTTTATTTTTATACATCATTAGTATCTTATTTGCAATAATTAATATGTAACAAATACAAAGATATAGACAAAATATTGGCTATAACCTCACCCTTAGCACTGTTTGTGTGTCTAAGGACTAGTAAGGTAACAAATTTGATGTTGAGTAAATTGCTGGGATACATCTGCAGAGGAGAGTAGCAGGAGGCTTGGCATCTTTACCAGTCCAACAGATAGAAACTGTAATGAGGAGTGCAGTTGAGGAGTCAGAGATATATGAAAAACGGTGATACTTGGGGAAAATGTCAACAGGGCTTTTCTAAGGGATGTGCTGCTTTAGAAAATTATGGTTATAACTAGAAAGAGGAAACAGCATGTGGATAACAAATGTATTTGATGAGCTCTACTTGAAAATCTCTGATTTTGAAGAAAACACATAGTCATAAGGTAGGAGGGAAAGACATTCTATAGCTGAGTATTTGGTGAAAAATTCATGAGGAGTAAGTTATTTATAGACGGAAGTCACCCCTGGAGTTGCACAAAGTGGATAAATATTCATAAATCATGAAAAATGTGCCAAGAATGACAAAGATGTTAGTACTGAGTAATTAATTAATTAGGCCCAAATGAAGAATACTAGTGATGAACTATGGAGAAACCTTGTGAAGTAATAAAGATTCAGTATTGAAATGCAGAGTAATGCACTTACAGAAAAGGTATTAATTTCACAAGTAATTGATATCCTGAGCAAACTGGTTAAACTACACTGCACTGTTCGAAGCTGGACCTTAAACAGCACAGTTTTCCTTGCTTGTTTACAAGGTGACAAAAAATGGTTTGCTTTTGATTCCTTTAAGCTGCTGAGACAAATTAGCTTTTCAAAAGTGAAGCCTAGCTGACACTGCATAGCAGATGGTCTTGTTTGTAGTCTTTTATTAAAACTTGTTTGGATTTTTTTTAAATCTTCTTTATTATTTGCCAAAGATGCTATGTTTATATTTTCAATTATTTACATTTTGCCTAATAGAGCAAGATATGTGAATTACATCAAACCCTCTGAAGTTGTCAGGCTGCCATATCCACTCCAGATGAAATCTTCTGGGCCACCTTCATACTTTATAAAGAGAGAATCTTGGGGATGGACAGATTTCCTCATGAACCCTATGGTACGTACAGGCAACACACAAATATTACAAGTGTGCTAAGGATCTAAATACAGCTATTTGTCAGAATGCAAAGAATAAAACAATTGAGGAAAAATGTGCATTTTTGCTTTGCTTTTCTGAGAGGATTGTTTTCTTGGATTTTACCTGCTCACAAATTTTTCTCTGACATCTCCTCCCCTGTATACCACTGTTAATGTACATCCTCTGAAAATAGCCCGTAGTCTCTTCCTTAGACAACACAATGCTGTTCTAGTAGTGTAGATATCAACATGTTGCAAAACTGTAATTACAACAGGTGTAAGAGAGAACAACCATTTGCCTTATTGGTCCAACTTTGAAAACTATTGTTTAAAACACAGTACTCCCTTATCAGATTTCATTCCTGACAAAGTGTTACTGGCTTACTGATTCAGAATACAGTAGTTACAGAGTTTGGCTGTTCAGTAGAGCATTCATTTTATTACAGTAGGTCTAAAAGTGTTCAGAGCAACAAACTAAGCTGAAGAGGTATTTCCTGTTCTCTCTGTAGGTGATGATGATGGTTCTTCCATTACTGATATTTGTGCTTTTGCCTAAAGTTGTCAACACCAGTGATCCTGATATGAGGCGGGTAAGTACTTTCAATTGGTGCATATGGAGAGACCAAAGATAACGAGATCTCAAGGCACAGAAAAGTAATGAACACAAAACTGTGCTTTAAAGGAAGGCTTAATGGGCATCATTTATTTAGCTAATACAGTGTTGCTGTTTTAGCAATGAGTCATTTAATAAATGTCAAGTGTGTTGAGTGTGATGTGGGGTTCTCTTGTGCTTCAGCCTAAACCACAGTTTACTACACTGTTAAATCCAGATGTCACACTGTATATATGATATGGAGTCTTAATGTAGTCATTAAATTATCTGATTTATTGTCCTTTCATCATGCAAAATGCTGAATAGCAGAAGGCTAGGACAAAATGGAGATTCAAGGTGTTTGCTAAATCTTTTATTTTTACAAGTACTGTTTGTCTGTCATGGGTGGCTGCTTTTTGAAGGCTTGGTTAACTAAAAACTCCTTTTTCTGTAAATGACCACTGTCTTCAGTAGTACTTTATAGGTGTCTGAGTATCTTTTTTTTAATAAGTAATATCTTTATAAAGCATATCAGAGCTGTATAATGCTCTTTTGGCTGTAATTTTGATTAAAAAAAAGATACAAAGATATGCTAGGTATTCATGGCATGTTCTTCAAACCAAGCTGAATTCTGAAATCCAAATTTTAAAAAAAGATAATCACATATTCTTTACTTTTGTCACTGATCTGACACTGCTTATAGACAGGCTGTTCTGATGGTAAAACCTTCCAAACTCCTGATGATTTAGTTCTTATCAGCTAACTGATAGAACTTCTTAAGAAGTTTTTAAGTTGGAAGAATTTTTACCTATGATTTAACTTATCTTTAAAGAGTAGGATAAAGTAGGGCAATAAAAATATCTAATCTCTTCAAACAGCATCAAAAATTTGTTAATTTGCTATAAATAATACTAATTTGAAAAACAAAAGTGTGACATCTATGAGAACACGGACCTGAATATCTAAACAAAAGCCTAAATTTTAATGTGGAGAAAAATAGTGCTGAAAATAAATAATTTTTATCTTTTAGATTTTTTTAATCAGATGGTTGCCCTGTAAGACTGCTTAAGACATGGTTACCATTTTCCATACACTGCTGCTTTTAGTTCTGGGGTTTTATGTTTCTGTGTGTAGCTGAGTGTTTGGCTGTGGTTGCATAAAACTATGTAGCAATATGTATCCTGGAGAACTACAAAAAGTAAAACAGTATTTGGGAAAATTTGGTATCTTTCTCAGACAGTCTTTCAACTGATGCCTTAGATACAGCCAGAATTGTTACAGGCTATTAAGATTATCTGATCTTTGCATGCAGGAAATGGAGCAGTCAATGAACATGCTGAATTCCAACCATGAGCTGCCAGATGTGTCTGAATTCATGACAAGACTTTTCTCTTCAAAATCTTCCAGCAAGTCTGGTGGTAGCAGCAGTAAAGCTGGGAAAAGTAGTTCTGGAAAAAGGAGGTAGTTAAGTCTTCCTCCTAAGTCTGAGTTTCCACAGCTGTTTGTTGTCATGTTTATTTGTCTTGAAAGATCAAAAAGCCACTGCTGTAAACTTTAATCAGGCACAACATACGTTATGCTACAAGTGTGGTTTGTAGCTTTTTTTAGACTGTATAATTTGTTTTATACTTGACAGTAAGCAAAAGATAACATGGCTTCAGTACTGTATCTGTATAAAGTTACTGATGATACTGAATTGACTATATTGTTCTGTAGAGAATTAAAATAAATTATACAATGTGCTTCACAGTAATAAATGTCTTAATGTATAAAAAAATTCAAAAAAATAGGAGTGGGGTTTTAAAATGCCTTTAATGTTTGACACTTGTTGAGTTCTGAAATGAACAAATCATCCTTTCAAAATGGAGTTATGAGTTTACTGGGTAAGTAATTCATTGTATCAGTTTGTCATGTTACATATAAAATCATTTTACTTTGTGCTTTTTGCTGCCTGTACAATTTACAGAATCACAGAGTGGGTGAGGTTGGAGGGGGCAACAGTGGGTCCTCTGATCCAATTGGGGTCATCCCAGAGCACATGGCACGGGATTGCATCCAGACGGTTCTTGGATATCTTCAGTGAGGGAGACTCCACAACCTCTCTGGGCAATCTTTAGTTCAAAGATTTTCCACTATGTATTGCCCACTTTTACTCTGATCTACTTTCTGCTAGAAAGTCTTTGGGAGGAAAGAAAGCAAAGTATCTTGCATGAGGAAGTCATTTAAGCTGTCAATATCTTGAATCTTTCTTTTCTAATTTACGTGTATCACTTCTGTGACACTGAGTCTTCTCACTCTTTTTATGCATGCTGTGCTTTCAACTTAACAGTGTAATGATTTGAGGCTAAATACTGAATTTTAAATAAAGTTCAAATTAACTAATTTTAAAATGAAAGAAAAGAACTTCAGGTGTAACAGGAAACTAAATTCTGCTCATCTCATAAATTATGTTCCAAAGTATACGGCTCTTGAGGAATGCTGAATCACTGGCAGAACTTTGTTCTTTGAGCATGCCTGTATATCTCTTACACTATCTTTTCAAGCTACCCAGTGAAAAGTTGAAAAAACTGATTGTTTTTCACTAGTTGAACATTTGCCAATTAAAATGACAGCAAACTTGCCACACCCTATTAGCAACAGTCCATAAATTTTTTTTCATTGTAAATGCTGTTCTTTATCTTTACAGTTGGTAACTTCTTCGGTAGCCGTGTCCATGCAGCGTAGATAATATATGTCTGCTTCCAAAAATGGTATTTAACATCCACTTACAGTAAATCTGAAGCAAAATCAGTTCTAATGCATGTATTTGTTCTGCCATACACAGGAGAGGGCTATAAATTTTCTTAGAATACATATTTAGAAGTTATGCTGGGAAACATTAAAGCTGCAAGAGACTAAATACTCATCTATAAGATTAAATCAATTTTTAAGGTGTTGGAGAAGAAATAACCCAGTGTTTTCTGTGGACAATGAAAGATTTCACTTTGCAAAGTAAGCTGCACATTTTGCTCTCTTTGTTTTGCTTGAATGGTCTTTTTGTGTCATTTATTAAGTAGAATATTTTCAATGGAAACAAGAAGATATTTGGATATTCTTGCTGGAAGGACCTACTGAAAAAAGTGTCAGGTTGCATTGATGAAGAAAAAAAGACTAAAAAAACCCTCTTTCAGCAGTGTCTTATGAAAAAATTATATGAAAAACAAAGCAGTTCTTTGAAGATGGAGCAATTAGCATTGTTACTGTGCTATCCTGGAAAGTACAAGCCATGAGTTACTTTTGTTTAACAGTAATTGAGATAACAATTGAATTGCATTAGCTTATAATTAATCATACTGAGGTATTTTTCCATGTTAGGAAAAATTCCAAAGGTAGGAACTAATATTTCTGCCCTTTTTCATCGTGTCTGTTCACGTTCTTGATTTGTCTTCAAAGGAGAATGGAGAATTCAGGCCATGAAAAGATGAAAGTCTGTTAAGAGTTCAGAGTGAAAAAGTTCACAGGAACTGTAAAAATCTTAGTAAAACTTTGGAAGGAGCATATGGAATATTCAACACTTCTCTTTTTCTTAGGACTTTGTAAATGAAGGTTGAGGCAGTTCCTTTGTGCATCAGGATCAGATGCAGTGCCCCGCTCCCAGAAACCCGTGACCAGAAAAATCCAGGCCCAAAAATCTTGCACATTTTTCAACTCCTTTTCAGACACCTTTGTGATAAAGCAATTTGTAGAAGCAAAACAATTCACAACTTCCTATGGGCAGGCAGGTGTTCAGTCATCCCCAGGACAACAGTGCTCCAGCACACCTAATGCATACTTGCAAAGACAAACCCATCACTCCAAATATCCCACTCTTCCCTCCACTCTGTATGCAGAGCATGATGCCACATGGCCGTATCCCTTTGCTCATTTGGGGTCAGCTATCCTGGCTGTGTCACCTCCCAACTCCTTGTGCACCCCCAGGGCCCCTTGCTGGTGGGGTGGGGTGAGGAGCAGAAACGGCCTTGGCTCTGTGGGAGCACTGTGCACCAGTAATGAAAATGTCTCTGGGTTATCAGCTCTGTTTCCAGCACAAATCCTATAGGCATGGTCCCACACCAGCCACTCTGAAGGTTGTAACTCTACCACAGTCAAAACCAGCACAGTCAACTAAAGTTGTAATGTGGCCTTGGGTTATCATAAATGCCACTATGCAAAACTTACTTGATCCTGTAGCAGTTATAACACAAGGTTGAATTTCTGCAGAAAATAAGTGTTTGCTGTAGTTCAGTTTTCTTATTTACAGATTTTAGGATCAGTCTTCTGTGTTAGGTCTAGCATCTCCATGAAAAAAACCAAAAAAACAACATAGCTGCCTTTTAGTGAGACTTCTTGAGATAACTTAAGGCAGATTGTGAATTGAAGGAACTGATTGCTCAGAACAGAAATTAAAGATTTACTTGGACTATAGACAAGCTGATTTCCTTATTGCCAAAAGGAGGAAGACACGCTCCCTCAGCTTGGACTGGATAACCCTGCTGCCTTCTGATTACAGGTTCTGGTATGTCTCAGTCTTTGTCATGCCTTGATTTAACAAGCAAAAATGGTTCATCAGTCTGCTGGAATTCTCTTATGTTTTAGAAACTTAAATCAGCTCACAGAAGGATCAAAGAAATCCCAGAGCCAGCAGAAAGTAAGCACCAGAAATGTTCAGTCAGAGGCAGGAATTCTCTGTTCCTGGCAGTGAGTGTGAGCAATACAATGAGCTCACTGCATCTTGAGGATTTGTAGCTGAAGAGCTCATTTAGCCACATTCTGAATGAGTGGGCAACTGAATTTATGACAAGCCATGCAGAAGGGAAAAGAGACATATTTTGCTGAAGTCTGTTTTAGCTATTAGTCATTTAAGATGGTCTGGAAGGTGTTTGGAACATTTTGAAATAATTTTACCAATTGCATCATCAAAGATGCTCACCTTTGCACATATAAGGAAGAAATCTAATGTACAGCTATCTCCCCTTTGTTTAAAATAAAAAAAATATTTGTTGGTGCTCTTTATCTTTTTGATGCAGAGGGGATGATAATGGCTCTGTAAATACTGTGTGTATTATTTCAGAGAGGCAGACTGGCTTGTGATTAAGACTTGTATTTGTGAAGAGAACTTTTGTATCAAGTGCCTTGAGTTAGCATGCAACTGTCAGACTGTAAAAAAACCCTATTATTTCTGTTTCAATTTCTTGTGTATGAGTTATGAGAAACTTGTCTCATAGAAGTAATTGTGAAGATAAATTTAGTAATGAATATTGGGTACTCAGATTGTGTGGCAATGAGTTACTGAAAAAAATCCAGTATGTGATCTTGTTAAAGAGTTAAGCATTGTGTAGATCTTTATCTGTTAAAGCAACCCTTTTTAAGTAACTGCATGTCAAGGTTTCAAAAACAATCTAGGCAGTTTAAGTACATACCATTTCCCAACTTAGTGAACAGTGTATTAAATCACTAAGATCCATTTAAACATCTCCACTTGGGTGTTAATGTAGCCTTAATTGCATAAAGGTCACGTGTGATCAGTAGCTCAAAAAGGGCCAAGTTTGCTAAAAGGACCCTAAGCTAACAGTGATAGCAGTACCTTAAAAGTACTAAAAGGATTTAATTTTCATGTTAAAAACATCGTTGACCTTAATTTTATTGCTATTGATAGTCAGTAGATTAGTGAATTTGTACTCCTACAATTTTATGTTTCATTTGAGACTTATTTCTTTTAGGAAAATAACCAATATAAAATCAATAGTAACAAATCCTTAGTGGCTTTCATTCTGATGTGTCATAATAAAATATGGATATATTTGGCTATATATTGTGCTAATTTCACAAACTGAAGGAAAATGCAAGTGTTTACATCTACTGTGGATGGGCTAAGGAATACAGAAAGAACTTAAAATTTTAAACTTCAAATCAGCGGAAAAGCAGATTTACTGAACAATGTTAAAAGGTTGAAAAGATTACATTTTGCACATTCTTAGGCAGAAGAAGCACAAGAGGCACCTGTGGTGCACAGGGCATTTGGAAGGTCCCACTTAACAGGCTTAATCATGGTCTGTATATCCAAAGGCTTGTTCCCAGCCAGGAACTGGCACAGAGGCCAGCTTGGCAGGAAGAACTGCTGTGCGTGCTGTGCTCTCCAAAACAGAGCTCAGAGACACTGCAGCTCAGGAGACATTTATTGCCCTGCTCACTTTGCTACCATACCCAGGAATTACTGGGAGGGGAGGGACACTGTTGTTATTAGGCATATTCCAAAAATGTATTGACAGCTATTACACAAGCTTAATACTATGAATCAGCAGATTCCCATGTCTGGGAAAGTCGTCTGGTAGTGTTTTATTTAGTAAGATACTTGAAGCTATAATTAACTGTAAGGAGAAAAATTTAGAGAAAGCCCCCAAAGGTAGAAGAAAATTTAAGTACTGCTGTCATGGCATATTTAACTCAAATTTTAAGGTTTGCAAAAAATTGTAGCTGGAAGATGTTTCCATGATGTTCTACAGACATTGTTTTCTAGGTGAATGTAGTGTTGGCAAGTGATTAGTGAGCAAACGAACTATAGTCACAGCCTTTAGGAGAGCACTGACTTCTTTACCTATTTGGTATTTGCCAAATGATATTTGCCAATTACCCCTGTGAGTAAAGAAAAAGCAGTTATTCCATGCTTCTTTCCATCTGGGAGAGTTTGCTATACCATTCAAGAGATCAAGTTCATCAGTCTTTCCCTCCATCACTACATAAAAACTGGGCACCCATTTAAGGATCTTCCCTAAGAGGTACAATTTAGCCAGTTTTCCCTCACTCGGTGCAGGATTAATTCTGTGTAATAGCCTTCTAATAAATACATTATTACATTTTGACTTCCAAAAAGCAATCAGTATTGATAGGAAAAAAAATAGAATTTTAAAGATTCTTACTTCTTTCACCATTTTAGTGGCTTTAAAGACAGGACCTTAGATTTTATTGACTATTTTGAACATTATACTGTGTGAATAATCAGGTGATTCAGGCCATAGATTAGTACAACATTAGTCAGAAAATTGTCTGTAGGAATAGTTTTGAGTTTTAGTCTATTTTCAGATTGAGCTAGTGAAAGCTTTTTGAGGTCATAAATAGGCTGAGGCATTTTAATTTATTTTGTTTCTGTGTTTCAAAAGCCATAAAGGATTATTCATTCTGTTTAATAATAAATATTGATTTTTCAGGAAAACCAGTTCACTTTTGAATTACAAGGTTATTCCTTCAATTATGCTGTCAGTAACATTTATGTAATACCTTGTTTCTAATAAGGCTATAAAGCTTAATTACCGAATAATTTTCCACGGAAAAACAAGTAGAACTTTAGATAGTTAGCTCATTTATTGATGATGCATAGAACATCACAGTTAGGATCATTTGTATTGTTTGTTTGGCTCTGCATGGCTGGTAGGAGTAAAAATTAATTAAAGACTGTCATTCAGTCAAGGGCAAAAGGTAGTGAATATGCAACAGAAAGAAAACCTTTTGTGGCATTTTTCAAACATGCTGGAATTTTTGACTGATTCTTTTAATTTGAATACAGACATTAAAAAAGCAATTTAAAAGGTGGTAAAACTCATTTGCAAACACAGCGAGTAAAAAAAGGAAAAAGTTTTTTTTATGGAACATTTTTTCTGTATGAAATATTAGAATGTTCTCCTCAGAAGTTCTCTGGACTCTTTAAGGGTCTTCTTGCTGTCTGGTACACACAGGTGTGGGTTTTCCATTGTGTTTCAGAATGGAGAATAGGACACCCAAGCTCATAGTCTGGTGTGCAGGGCACAGGAATGCTATTTACCATGCAGGTGCATGAAGAATCCAGTGAAATACTTGGGAGTAATACTTTCCATTCCTTGGATCAGAACAGAATGAGACTTGAAACAAATTTCTGGCAGTAGGAGGAGTGTTACTTTTCCTACCATTTTTTTCAATCATCCATCCATGTGGTTCAGAATGCTTCAGGTTGGCAGGTGAGAAATGCATAAGCTGAATTAGTAAAGAGTGTCCAAGGAAATTTGAGGTCAAACCTCCTAATGAGTCTGTATTTTTTCCATGCTAAACATTCTGTCTTAGAAAGAGGAGGAGCTCAGATGAGAGGTAGAGCAGTAACTAATTGAAAGACAGGCTTATAGTAGAATAGGTAGAGTATCCATCGTCATATTTAGCAAATGTGATGAGAATTGAACTATGTGTTATTACCAGGTTTGTGATTAAATGTTTGCTTCATGAAAATAATACTCCTACCTGTAGCTTTGTAAAGGTCCCTCACATTAGACATGAACATCTACAAACAATCAGTAGAGATTCCTAGAGGAACCTTTTCCTGAAATCGTCTCATTTTTGGTTTTGAATTTAGTGTTGATATTCCATCTTTTCTTTTGGTTTGTTTTTCTGCTACTTCTATTCACATGGTATTTGGACAGAATTTTTTCACTTCTTTTTGCCCTTCGTTTTTATGAAGACTACAAGAGTCTTGTTGAAATTGCAGTAGCAAGTTCTATTGAGCTGGTGCTGGCAGAAATAACTGTATACATAACTTGTTCTTTCAAGTGTTTCTCTGGTAGCAACCAATTATTTCTATCACCAGGTAGCTGACTAATGGTGGAGAGGTCATTTGTCCTGGAAAGACCTGAACAAACTGCTGTGCTTTCTTTGTAATAAGTTTAAAACTTATTGTTAGGGTTTGTTTTTTTTTTTTTCAGAAAGTGTAAGTGTACACTGAGGAGAGTATTAGAAGGATTTTCTAGAATCTGACACCGTTCACTGCAAATACAAGAGTTTAAGATAATGCACTGTTTACAGCTATTTCATTGGGGAAAAAAGGATGATTGAATAAAATGTCCAAAGGATCTGGATAGCTCTTCATGAGAAGAGTCGTCTTAAATGCCATTAATTAACACCAAAAGTCACCTGCTGCTTTCAACCCACTTCATCGGTATCACATAGTAAAGAAACACATTTGTAGAATTCTGCCTCTCAATCAAATCTATTGATTACAAAAAATCTGCATGCTCTTGTTCATACACTGTACTTCTTTATGTGTCTTTTGCATATGACAGAATACACTTGCTTTCTGAAGCTCATTAAGTGCCTTTATAGCTTTGCAATCCCTCATTAACCTTTTTTAATCTTGAAAATTGTTCAAATTTGATAGCTTTTTTTTAAAAACTAAATAAATTTCCACTTTCTAAATTTGCTTCTTTACAAAATGTGATTACATCTAAAAAGATTTAAATTTCTAAGTCAATTTAAGTACTGTTTATTGATTTGCTTTTTTTAATTGTGTTTTGTCTATTCTTTCCTTATGTATTTTTCATACTTGGTATCTATAGTTTACATGCTTTTACATCCTAACAATTCCTTTACGTTCCAAGTTAGGAATTTGAATAAGCAAGTGTTTCTGCAATAAGAATATGATGTGGTTTATCAACAGAAGTCTGAACTAGGAATTAGGCTCTACTGTATTTACTATTTTTAGCAGTGCTTACTTGCTTCAATTAGCTCCTTTATGAACAAAATATAGACTAAAGTTCCCAGTGCAGCCAGGTTCCATTCATACCTGTGCAAAAATGCATGCACACCTCTGAAGATCTTGCTCTGCTGTACAGCATTCCTTCTGAAGTGAACTTCAGTATTCCTCCTCCAGCCAGTGCCAAAGGGGTACTGGTCTCAGTGGTGGAGCACAGACAGCATGACTGCAGATACAAATGATGAAAAACTCCCAGCCTACACCATAGGAATGCACTTTTAGCCTGTGCATGGCCTTGTGCTGCTGTAGTACTTCACCACACTGTTGTTTAAGTGATCATCATCTGCATCCCAAGTGTGCCATAACCATGCAATTCTCCAGTAGCCAGGAAAGGGCATTTAGCCAACCAGACTAAAGCAGGGGTAAGTAAGAGTTTAAACCATAACCCTGAGATCTGTGCATGAACTTCCCTTAATTTCTAAGTTCTGTAGCTTTTCCAGAACCAATGTGTTAAAGAGGTATTGCAGGTTTTCTAGTCTGTACAAGTTCTTAGACTATAGGTTCATAACACCATAACACCATAACACCATATTTCCTTAAAATCTTTCAGTAGTCATTGAGCAATCTGACTAATTCTTATGCTATTATCTCAACCTCTCTCCTGGGGAGAGCTGTGGGCAGTAAAATGTGTTGTTTTGACAGAATCTTTTTTGCTCCCACCCTATCCACCCCCTGTGTATTATTCATGTTGCTATCAATTTTTCTTAAACAGTAGGATCAAGAAACTAAGTCACGTACTTAGTGTGAGACAGTGAAATCTGTGATAAACATTATTTCCAGGAGAAATTGATTCTACAGTCATTTGCAAAGACACATGTTAGAGTAGTGGAATATATGTGTTTTGGTTTGGGTTTTTTGGTTTGGTTCTTTTCCTTTGCCTCATCATCAGAGAGAATTTGCTTTGTTTACTTAAAGCCTGCCTTATGTTTTGGAGCATTTTTTTAATTTTTCTTCCAAGCCCCCCTCCTCCTTTTTTTTTTTTTTTTTTTTTTTTTTTTTTAGCAATGCTACTGAGCTGTGAGGTTGCTAAAGAGCAACAGAAGTCACAGAATCTCTTTGGAAATGAGATGGTTGCCATGGCAATGTTTCCAGCTGCTTCTTGTCCCAGTTGAGAAAATAATTTTTAGACTCCTATGTTACAAGGTTAAGCTATAATGTTTAAAACTAAATCATATAGCTAATTGATTTAAAATTAAGATCAACATATTGCTTTTTCAATATCTTTGGGCTGATAATCATCTGAAATTCTTGACTCAAATATTTGTGCAGGTACTTCTCAATTATTTTTTCTATTTGTTCAAGTATTTTACCTCTACTTGAGGTAAAACTGGTGCATTCAGATGGAAAATATTTTCAACTTACTGATTTTACTAGACGTGTTTTTGTAGTAGAAATTATCTTGAAAGATGACTGCTACCTAGATTGGTAGTGTTTAAAATATGACTCTGAGTTTGATTCATACTTTGCAATATGCCAAATCTGGATCAGATCTGAAATGCTAGATACTTTTAAAGTTTATTTTCTCTAAACTACGGACAGTTGATTAATTGATTTGATTTCTTTCTTGACCTAGATCGTAAGGTACATACAGAATTTTGTACATACAGAATTACCTGTCCTTGCCACTTTGAAAATACTTAATGACTTCAGTTTTGTTGAGATGTTTTTCACTTAATCTGGCCTTCAGTCCTACTTCTTCATTAAAATTAATTTCATTAAATGTCTGATCATTGTTTATGAAGTCTGCAACAAAAAACCCTGTGCCATTTGCCCTTCTCCCTCATAAAATAATGGGGTTTTTGGTTTAATGTCTTTTTCTGTCCAATCCATTTACAGAATATTTGTTGGGGTTTTATGTCCCTTGATAGTGGTAATATTTTTAATCTTAACCCCTAATTTTATCATGATTGGTTATTGTGTTATCCCTATATAGTCACTCTTAGGATGTGTCCTTTGACTCCCTTTGCTTACACAACTTCATTCTGACTTTCAGATTTTTAAAGAACTTTTTAGCCAGACCTTTTGCACTCTTACTATGGTTCCTATCTTCCTTCATGAGAAATAATTTGTCATTTCATCTTCACTATAGTACCTTTTATTACTTGCCAGCCTGCTCAAAGAGCCTGTCTCTCTCAGACTCTTAGCAAAAGAGGATAGAAAGATGGTTGACTAAGTTTATTGGTCTGCCTTTTATTTTTAAATATATTGTCCTTACAATGCTGCACATACTTCTCCTCAGAATCACAAATTCTACTGTCTTAAGATAGATGTCACCTAATTGGCATTCCATGTAAGCATTTTATGACAGTTTTCACCTGCAGTGTTCATGTCTGGTAATTTTTGCCAGCTTTAGAATAAAAAAAAATCAATTACGAAATCTTTCCTATCATACTGTTTTTCAAAGCTACCTGAGTAACTTAAGTTTTTCATTACCACCAGTCCTAACTGTCAGCTAACCAGTTATTTTCCAGCATCTTCCATGATTATGGTTTTGACTGTATTTTTCAAGTGTTTTTCAACACTCACTCAAGGTGAGTGTTTTTGTTGAAAGCAAACCCTCTTCAATTCTGTTAAGATTCTACACCCTTAGAATTTAGTCTTGGGTTCAGCAGAAAGATATGAAGAACGTGTTTAAGTATTTACTTCAGTTCTTAAAATATTTTTGTAAGAAATCTCAATAAATTTGCTAAACATTTGAAAAGTCAAATGTTTCTGAGAGTGTAGCATTTGTTCTGTTTTACATTCAGTCAAAAAATATACTTTGGTTCATTCCCCAAATAATGGTTCATCTCACAAATACTGAATGTGTAAAAAGAGATTTAAAATTTCAATTGAAAATAGCCTTATGTGCAATGTGTTTCAGCAGTTAATAATGGCTTTCTGCATTGTCAGACAAAACACACACTTCTTATGCCAATGCCAGCTCATAAGTTCAAGAACAAGTGAAAGCTGTTATGAACATTTTTTTTGTTACTGATCCTATGCAAAGATACCAAAGTGCATTTAGGCAAGGCTGCAAAGCAATTCAAAATCACTCAAAGCTGCAGAAGTATTTCTACGGCCTCATTTTTTTGTTTGGTGGGGCTTTGTAGGTTTGTTAGTTTGTTTTCCCAAAGCAATCACTCGTGCTGTGCACCCATGAAACTTCTTTCAGGAAAGATACTCAGTGAGCCCTTTGTTATGTGTTTTGTCATGTTAAAACTTAGTCTCTTGTGTTCTTCAGTACACTGAACAACTTTCTTGCATGTAAGTTAGCATTTTGCATGCTTCTGGCAACCATGCAAATCCATAAATCATCCATGTTAAGCCTTTTGAAGATCCTGTTGCCAGCCTGTGTCAAAGCCATTCCCATAATGACAGAGTCCATCTTGGGCACAGTGATCATGCAAGAATGGATTTTTAAGTTCTTGGAGAAGTAAAGAGGGGGTACAGCAGAACTGCCTTGGACTTCCAAAGAGCTTGGTCCCCATCCTGAAGTGCAAAGGAGTCCAGAAAGGCAGAACATTCTCCAAGAGAGAAATCTTAGATGCAAGAGCAAACTGTCCCATGTGCCAAAAGGTGGAGAGGAGGAGTGGCCTGTCTGAACAGAGAACTTGGACAGAAACTCTGAGAGAAACTCAGATTTTATGACCTTTGGAAAAAGGAGCAGGAATCTCAGAAGAACTACAAAGATAATGTGAGCTTATGGGGAATACAATTAGAAGGGTGTATGGGTTTAGGATAAATTAGGGGGAGAATCTCTAAAAGGGAGTCCCCTCAAACAAACCTCCACCACCCCTCCCCCCCAGCCCGGGGTTGGGAAGGAAATTCTTTGGAGGAGGAATAAGTGGAAAAAACCGGTTTTATTGACAAATGAACAAAAATCTCCCCACCCCGAGTGGAACGAAAGGCGCAGGATTACTCAGGGGGAGGGCTCCAAGCTTCTTTGGCAGGCTCCGGGTCTTCTCCGACGTCTCGGGTCAGATCAGTTCCAGAGCCGGTCCGGTCTTGGGGGGGGGGGGGGGGGGGGAAGGGAAAAAGAGGGGGAAAGAAAAAACGGAGAGCAGGCAGCAGAGGCGGCAGCGGCAGCAGCGGCAGCGGCAGCAGCAGCAGTAGCAGCAGAGGCAGTGAAAGCCAAGCAGCAGAAGAGCTGAAGCAGCCAAAGCCAAGCAAGCAGCACAAGCAGCAGCTGAAGCAGCGGCAGCCAGAAGCAGCTCTGCTCGGGCAGCAAAAGCCCCGCGAGCAAAACAGCGCTGCTAAGACATAACAAAAACAGTCCACTGATATGGGATAGAGGCACTGTCAACCCAGAACATTCCACCCCTTATCCCATATAGTGGACGCACAATAAAACTTTCATCTCACTTACTCAAACCTTAGACACTTACACATTTCCATCCATTTTACTTGCTCAGACCTTTGACACTTACACGTTTCCTTCTGACATATGAGTCTTACCCCACATTCAGATCTCCCTGAGGTACACATCGTGCTGTTCCATCTTTCTGCATTATCCACCAGGTATAACCCGGTCCTTGAGCAGAGACAACTCCACGGATGGGTTTGCCTGTACTCGAGGTAGGGTTGATCCACACTGTCTTTCCCAACAAATCTCTAACATGGGCCACTGGGACTTTATCTCCATCTACTACATTACGGAGCTGAGACTCAGCAGGACCCGCTCGGTTGGTAGAACCTCGGGTGTTAACTAACCAAGTGGCCTTTGCTAAATGCTGCTCCCAGTTCTTTAAGGACCCCCCACCCAATGCTTTCAGGGTGGTTTTTAACAACCCATTGTACCGCTCCACTTTGCCTGCAGCTGGTGCATGGTAGGGAATATGGTACACCCACTCAATGCCATGCTCCCTAGCCCAGGTTTTAATAAGATTATTTTTAAAATGAGTCCCATTGTCTGACTCAATTCTCTCGGGCGTACCATGCCTCCAAAGGACCTGCTTTTCAAGGCCCAGGATGGTGTTGCGGGCTGTAGCATGAGACACAGGGTAGGTTTCCAACCATCCCGTGGTGGCTTCTACCATGGTCAGCACATGGCGCTTGCCTTGGCGCGTTTGAGGCAGTGTGATGTAATCAATCTGCCAGGCCTCCCCATACTTGTACTTAGACCAGCGCCCTCCATACCAGAGGGGCTTCATCCGCTTGGCCTGCTTGATGGCAGCGCACGTCTCACAGTCTCGGATAACTTGAGAAATGCTGTCCATGGTTAGATCCACCCCTCGGTCTCGTGCCCACTTATAGGTGGCATCTCTGCCCTGATGACCTGAGGCATCATGGGCCCATCGAGCTAAGAACAACTCTCCTTTGTGCTGCCAATCTAAGTCTATCTTAGACACCTCTATCTTTGCAGCCTGATCTACTCGCTCGTTGTTCTGGTGTTCCTCATTAGCCCGACTCTTAGGGACATGAGCATCTACATGACGGACCTTCACATGTAGTCTCCCTACTCTGGTGGCAATGTCCTTCCACTCATCAGCAGCCCAGATTGGTTTTCCCCTACGCTGCCAGTTAGCCTTTCTCCACCTTTCCAGCCAGCCCCACAGAGCATTAGCTACCATCCACGAATCGGTGTAGAGGTAGAGCTTTGGCCACTTCTCTCTTTCAGCGATGTCCAGGGCCAATTGAACAGCTTTGAGTTCGGCAAGCTGGCTTGACCCACCTTCTCCTTCAGTGGCTTGTACAACTTGTCTCGTGGGGCTCCACACAGCTGCTTTCCACTTCCGGTTCATCCCTACGATGCGGCAGGAACCGTCAGTGAAAAGAGCGTAGCATGCTTCTTCTGCTGGCAGTTGGTTATATGGTGGAGCTTCTTCAGCCCGGGTTACCTGCTCTTGTTCTTCTTCCTCGGTGAGACTGAAATTCTCAGCTTCCGGCCAGTTGGTGATCACTTCCAGAATCCCAGGGCGATTCAGGTTTCCAATACGGGCACGCTGAGTAAGGAGGGCGATCCATTTGCTCCAGGTGGCGTCAGTGGCGTGATGGGTGGAGGGAACCTTTCCCTTAAACATCCATCCCAGCACCGGTAGTCGGGGTGCCAGGAGGAGCTGTGCTTCCGTGCCAATCACCTCTGAGGCGGCTTGAACTCCTTCATAGGCAGCCAAGATCTCCTTCTCCGTGGGAGTGTAATTGGCTTCAGCCCCTCTGTAGCTTCGGCTCCAGAATCCCAGTGGCCGGCCTCGAGTTTCACCTGGCACCTTCTGCCAAAGGCTCCAGGACGGACCATAGCTCCCAGCTGCAGAGTAAAGCACATTCTTTACCTCTGGTCCCGTCCTGACTGGGCCAAGGGCCACCGCATGAGCGATTTCCTGCTTGATCTGGGCAAAGGCGTGTTGCTGTTCTGGACCCCAGTGGAAATCATTCTTCTTGCGGGTAACCAGGTACAGAGGGCTCACAATCTGGCCATACTCAGGGATGTGCATCCTCCAAAAGCCTATGGCGCCTAGGAAAGCCTGTGTTTCCTTTTTGTTGGTCGGTGGGGACATGGCGGTGATCTTATTGATGACTTCTGTGGGGATCTGACGCCGTCCATCTTGCCATTTTACTCCCAGGAACTGGATCTCTCGGGCAGGCCCTTTGACCTTGCTCTTCTTGATGGCAAAGCCGGCTTCCAGGAGAATCTGGATAATCTTCTGTCCTTTCTCAAACACTTCCACTGCCGTGTTTCCCCACACAATGATGTCATCAATGTACTGTAGATGTTCCGGAGCCTCACCCTTTTCCAGTGCAGCCTGGATCAGTCCATGGCAGATGGTGGGACTGTGCTTCCACCCCTGGGGCAATCGGTTCCAGGTGTACTGCACCCCCCTCCATGTGAAGGCAAACTGGGGTCTGCATTCGGTTGCCAAAGGAATGGAGAAAAATGCATTGGCAATGTCAATAGTGGCGTACCACCTCGCTGCCTTGGACTCCAGCTCATACTGGAGCTCCAACATGTCTGGCACGGCAGCGCTCAGTGGTGGAGTCACTTCATTCAATGCACGATAGTCCACAGTCAATCTCCATTCCCCTTCAGACTTACGCACAGGCCAAATGGGACTGTTGAAGGGTGAGTGGGTTTTACTGACCACGCCTTGGCTCTCCAGCTCACGGATCAACTTATGGATGGGGATCACAGCATCTCGAGTCGTTCTATACTGCCGGCGGTGCACTACTGAAGTGGCAATGGGTACCTGTTGATCTTCCCCCTTCAGAAGTCCTACTGTAGATGGATCCTCAGACAGTCCAGGCAAGGTATTCAGTTGCTGGATGCCCTCCGTCATTACAGCTGCCACCCCAAATGCCCACCTGAGTCCCTTTGGGTCTTTGAAATACCCACTTCGGAGGTAATCTATGCCCAAAATGCATGGGGCCTCTGGGCCAGTCACAATGGGGTGTTTCCTCCACTCATTTCCAGTCAGGCTTACTTCTGCTTCTACCAGAGTAAAATCTTGTGACCCCCCGGTCACGCCAGCGATAGAGACAGACTCTACCCCTACATGTCTTGATGGAATTAATGTACACTGCGCACCTGTATCAACCAAAGCCTCATATTCTTGTGGTTCCGATGTGCCAGGCCAACGAATCCACACCGTCCAAAAAACACGATTTTCCCTAGCCTCTACCTGGCTAGAGGCAGGGCCCCTCTAAGCCTGGTTATCCTTCCTTCCTTGGGCATATGTCTTAGAAGTTCCTTCAAGGGGCTCGGACATGTCATCATCATCACACTTGGCAGTTCGGCTACGGGCAACTGGAGCTGCTTCCCTTCTAGTGGAACTTCCTCTCTGAGTCTTGCCTTCCTTCAATTCACGCACCCGTTGTGCCAAAGCAGCAGTAGATTTTCCGTCCCATCTCCTCATGTTCTCTCCAGATTCACGCAGGAAAAACCACAACTCAGCTCGTGGGGTGTACTTCCTCTCCCCATCAAAGGTGCGCCTGCGTTGGATACCAGGGCCTCTAATTTGCACTGCTGAGATTTGGAGAAGGTCCTCTCTAATCTCCTCCCTAAGCTTCTTATGATTCTCCTCCAGCTTATCTTCTAGTTTCTGGAGACGTGTTTCCACTGCTGCGATTCTGGCATGTGTTGGGCCATGCACAGCATCTGCATATGCTCGGAGCTTCTTTGCCATATCAAGTACAGTCTCCCCTGTGTGCTCCCGCTTCATTACTGCTAAGGCAGAAGCATATTCTAATGGCCCAAGTCGTATAAGTTTTCGCCACATCACAGACGTACACGGTACCAAGTCTGGGTTCCTAATATTTATGTCATCAGAGAAGATCATCTCTGCCACTGCCATTTCCCTCAAGCGTTGAATCCCTTGTTCTATGGTCTTCCATGGGGTTTGCTGCATATAAAGATCATCTGCACACAGGTATCTTTCTGCCACACTTCCTAGGACCCGTACCCAGAGGCTGCGTGGATTAGCCTCTCTCATCATCTCTTGGTCGATGACTGGATCAAGTGACAGGGATCCCAAATGTCTCGCTTCAGTGCCATCCAGAATTGTAGCCTCTCCTGCGGCATCCCAAAGACGGACTAGCCAACTAATGATAGGTTCATCAGGTTGTCGCCTGTAATCCTTTCTTAGGCCCCGAAGGTCCTTCAGGGAAAAGGAATCAGTGTTGGCTTCTGATCCTGTGCCAGGTGCTTTGGCTTCGGATCTTGGTGAAGGTCCTTCTCCTGGGTCATCATCGTCCACTGGTCGGTCGGTTTTGTGTGTGTGCTTCTTTGCTGGAGCAACTGCCAGGGGCTTAGGCTTACTGTCAGGTTCTATCTTAGCTGCTGGCTTCACAACTGGGGTGCTGGCTGCAGACTTAGCGACTGGGGCAGCTGTTGATTTACGTTCCTGCCCCCCTGCCTCCATCTGCTGCCCTACAGTATCTAGCAGTGTACGATAAACATATGCCAAGGCCCAGCTCACTGCAATAATCCTTTTCTCTTTAGTATTACCATAACACTTCTCTCTCAAATACTTGGCCACCTCAGCCGGGTTCTGAATTTGTTCAGATGGGAAGTCCCAGGCTATAGGATCAGAGAATTCTTTTAAAATTTGGCCCATGTCTTCCCATTTTCCACTCCAATCAAGATTTCTTCTACTTGGCTTTTCCCTTACATCAGAGGTCTCATTAGCTCCTTTGGAAATCTCAGCTCTCAATTTACATAAACTGCAGACAGTATAGAGGAAGCTTACTAAATTAAATGCCAGAAAGATGGTTTCCTTTACACTCAGAGAGAACTGAACATTCTCTAATAGAGATATAAACAATTCTGAGGAGAAGAGGGAAAACAGAGGCTGAAAGTACTCTGCCCCTGCCCCTGCTTCTCTTGTCACAAACTGAGTACCTAACCATAACAACGAACCATCAAGTGTATTTACAGCCTTCCTGTAAATCATTACAAACAAGCCTAGCCCAATGAATATTCTGACTAGTGCCCCACGGCTACATAAACTACGTATTAGGAGCAATACCAGAGCTATTTCAGGATAAGGAAATAGCCCTAGGTACCACAAAGGTAGTAACACCTCAAAAAACCCTAGGGACCAGAAATATTGGCAGGCTTTCACCCCGAATGACATTATGAGTTCACAAAAAACCATCCCGATACACCCACAAAACAATCAGAACCACCAATATTATTATTAAGGTTTTTTCCACTTTCTTGGGTTCGTTTCCCAGGCCAACGCACCAAAAAGTGTATGGGTTTAGGATAAATTAGGGGGAGAATCTCTAAAAGGGAGTCCCCTCAAACAAACCTCCACCACCCCTCCCCCCCAGCCCGGGGTTGGGAAGGAAATTCTTTGGAGGAGGAATAAGTGGAAAAAACCGGTTTTATTGACAAATGAACAAAAATCTCCCCACCCCGAGTGGAACGAAAGGCGCAGGATTACTCAGGGGGAGGGCTCCAAGCTTCTTTGGCAGGCTCCGGGTCTTCTCCGACGTCTCGGGTCAGATCAGTTCCAGAGCCGGTCCGGTCTTGGGGGGGGGGGGGGGGGGGGGGGAAGGGAAAAAGAGGGGGAAAGAAAAAACGGAGAGCAGGCAGCAGAGGCGGCAGCGGCAGCAGCGGCAGCGGCAGCAGCAGCAGTAGCAGCAGAGGCAGTGAAAGCCAAGCAGCAGAAGAGCTGAAGCAGCCAAAGCCAAGCAAGCAGCACAAGCAGCAGCTGAAGCAGCGGCAGCCAGAAGCAGCTCTGCTCGGGCAGCAAAAGCCCCGCGAGCAAAACAGCGCTGCTAAGACATAACAAAAACAGTCCACTGATATGGGATAGAGGCACTGTCAACCCAGAACAAAGGGTCAAAGCACAACTGGAATTTAATCTGACTGCTGCCCTAAAAGACAATAAAAATGTTTCTATAAATGCATTACCGGCAAAAGGAGGGCTGAGGATATTCTCCATTCTTTATTGGATGCAGGGCTAAACAGTGACAAAGGATGAGGAAAAGGCTGAGGTGCTTAAAGCTTAAAGTGATTAACAGCAAGACCAGTTGTTCTCAAGCTACTCAGCCCTGTGAGTTGGAAGAGAGGAATGGGGAGCAGAATGAAGTCACTATAGTCCAAGGGGAAATGCTCAGTGACCTGCTATGCCACTTAGACACACTCAGGCCAGGTGGGAGCTGGCAGAACTGCTCGCTGAGCCACTTTCCACCATTTATCAGCAGTCCTGGCTAACCAGGAAGGTTAGGGGAAATGCAACACCCATCTACAAGACTGAAGGAAAATCTGGGAACTACAGGCCTGTCATCCTGACCTTGGTGCTGGGGAAGCTCATGGAAGCTTCCACCATTCTGATGGCACTCAGGACAACCAGGGGATCAGGCTCACACAGCATGGGTTTGTGAAAGACCCTGACCAACCAGGTCTCTTATGACAAGGTGACCTACTCAAGTGGATAATGGGAAGGCTGTGGATATTGTCTACCCGGACCTTAGTCAAGCCTTTGATGTTTCCCACAGCATTCTCCTGGAGAGACTGGATTCCTACGGCTTGGACAGGTGCAGTCATCTCTGGGTAAGAAGTGGCTTGATGCCTGGCCCAGAGAGTGGGGGTGACCAGGGCTCAGTTTTGGAGCCAGTCCTGTTTAATGTCTTTATCAATGATTTGGATAAGGGGATCAAATGCACCCTCAGTCAGTTTGCAGACAACAAGTTGGGTGGAAGTGTTGATCTGCTGGAGGGCGGGAAGGCTCTGCAGAGGGATCTGAACAAGCTGGATCGATGTGCCATATGGATACTAAGAATGCAGAAAGAGTACTTCCACACAGGAGAGCCTGAATTGGAAAAATTCAAGTGAATGCTTGTCAGTTAAAGCTCAGCAGAATCAGAAGGATAATTAAAACTTCAGCATACTGTAGAGAAGGAATATGTGGTCATTGGGCTAGGAAATTAAGTATCTTAATTAACATGGCTAACAACAAGCCATCATAGCAATGTTTTATTTTGAAATCTGTATATTACCAAACCATACCTAAAGTACTCTGATCTTAAGGTCATGATGTAATATCTGAAAAATTATTCTCAGAATCAAGAGCAGAGAGGGAGATGTAAAGATTTAAATTATTTTTCAAAGTTTTTATCTACAAAAATAGATGCCTTTCTGAGCATGAGTGAATGAATGCTGATGCCCTTTCTTCTCTCTTCTAATTAAACACTTCCCACTTCACTTCTGCTCTGCCAGCTCAGATGAAAGTTTGAAAATCAACAAAGAATCAAACAGCAAGAAAGTAAAGAAAAATGGAAAGACAGGAGAGGAGATAAACAGTTATGAAATATACAGGAATCAAAGACACCAAAGATGCACCCCAATTTATATCAGGTATTTATATCATCAATAAATACCACTAGTCAATGGTGCTTTTTAGAGTGTATCTATATGGACAGAGTGGAAACCTTCCCCCACCTTTTCTTAGCATATAATTTCAGCAAGATCTGTATCTGTTCAAAGCAATTTTATATTTCATAAGCTACCATACAGTATTTCCATGCTTTAGACAAGGCTTGTAGCACTTGGTACCAGCCATAAATTAGATATTGTCAAACACACAAATATCAGAAATTCCCTGATCTTCGTAATGCTGAAAGCAGAGAATATGTATTCTTAAACTTTTCCCTGTAGCTCTGCAACTGACCAGTGTCACAGGGAAGATACTGTTCTGACTCCCTGTGGCCATCCTCCTGTGTAATAGATTGCTTGTACTTTAAAAAGGAAGAGAAAGATCACTGAGTTTTAAATGTTACAAGCAAATATTTCCTAAAACATTTGCTGTGGGTATTGATTTAATTTTACATGAAATACAAATCCTCACTGAAGATGAATTATTGAAGAACAGAAATTATGACTTCATATGAGTCCTGAAGTAAAGCTTGCACAGGTATTAAATGTTCCACCCATTTTAACTGTGATTCATTTCAAGGACAGAATCTGATCAAAGTGGGTTGCAGGGTGGATCAGGAAGCTCAAAATCTTAAGTGTTGTCTAATCTTTCAAAGGGTAAATGTAGATTAGATGTCACCTAAAGGCCATGCAGGCAGACAGTAGAACTTTCATACATATCTACATAGCAATAATTAATTTATTTAGTTCATGACAGTTCTGATCTGAGTTAATGCTATTTGACTCTTGTTAATCCCCATAGACTAAAATAGAAACCTGTTGACCAGCCTATTCTGCTTTTGTTTGGTGTAATTTTAGAGCTCTCAGACACTGCTTCTGATTCATTCACTTTAAAACATGAAGTAACAACATGGTTTATAGTTGGATTCTTCCTAATACTTAAAAATCAACTCATCTCTGTAATTTAAATGTGACTACATTTCAGTAGAGCTTTGAGTTAATTAATCTATGCAAAATGGCAAAGTAAGTTTTAGCATCTGCCTGTGTCTATTTAAGCAACATAAATAATTTACTGAACTAAAATTTCTTCATGGTTCTCCACCAATGTTCGTTAATAAAGGGAATTTAATTTAATTACTACGTCATTTTAATCATTACGGAAGAACTTTGTACTTTATAATTCATACACATTTAATTGCAAGTATAATATGTCAGAGCAAAGTCCAGCAGATTAAGCACAGTGTAAAATCAGGAATATGCAATTTTGCTGCATTTGAGATAGCACATTGATCTGATTTATTCACCTGGACTTAAGTAGCAGTCAAAGTACAACTGTAGAGAGTGAACTCATTTGTGTTCTTTGCCAGTCTTCACTTGAAAGAGGTAAGGTGCCTGCCCAGTGCTGTGTTCCTTGGGTGCTTTCTTAATAATTTTTTATACCAATTTCTATTCTGGAATTAAATCGACCTTTAAATCAATTTTCAATGTTTATGCATAAATATAAGGGAAGAAAAAATACTAAAAGAGAAACAAAACTGTTCAAAAAATAACTCCAGATCCAAGTTCAAATTTTATGTAAATTAGTATTTGGGCTTGTGGATTAGGGTTTTATTTAAAGTAATTTATAATTTAATACTTCATGATAACAACAATAATCAAAGCTTTCGGTGAAAATGATAACATGACAGTAGAAAATACAAGTACAGCAGAATTTAAATGCTTAAAGGGAAGCACTGTGCCAAATTTCATGGAAGGTAATTTTCCAGTTTATTATGAACCTAATGTCAAATGACCAGCTTTGCATAAAATGGCAGATTATATTTTAATAATAAATCATAGTTATTACTGAATAGTTTTAGGTAGAATAGAAAATTCTGGTTTGCTGGCTTTGTGTATGGTAGGTAGAAAAATTAAGTCTCAAACCTAAACTTTATTACAGTGATTTATCTTGGACATTTTTTAAAAAATGTGCTGAATTTTTTCACTCTGGGAAACTGTTTGCTGAATCTGCTGCTAAGTCATTAGATTTATAAGGAATGTGGCTTTGTTGCAACACAAGCTGCTGTGGAGAAGGGTACTGGCCTCTGTGTGCTGACACTGGCAGGAAATAAGCCCTGACCAAAGAGCTTTTTTGCCAGATCTATTTTCTGCCTTGAGCAAAGCCACTGTGGGGAGTCCAGTCATTAAAAAAAAAAAAAAAAAAAATTTAAAAGAGTATTAAAAGAGTTTGGTTAGCGTCTAAGTAAATATATCCTTTGAGAGTATAGGAAGCATTTGTTTATGTGATTCATTCTAAGCTGTTGTTGACAGAAACTCCTCTTTAGAGAATCTGGGATTTGCCTAAGTGAGGACCCCAGGATTTAGTCCAGTAATGGCCTAAGCCTCCTTCTGTACTGAATGAAGTATTAATAGGCATGTACCCCAAATGGTGAATAAAATGAGGCTCAAAGCTGTTTCAATTCAGTATATTGAACCCTTGTGGGTTTTGAAGAGGCTAAAGAAAAGTTCTTTTGCTTTGATTACTGAACATTGTTTTAAAAATCTGATCAAACCCTGTGACCTGTTATTTCAATCTGTAGACAGAAATTCACAAAAAAGCATAGTTCAGGTTGAGTGAGTTCTCCAGTGCATGGAAACCTTTCCAGCACTAGGAAAGCCATATTTCTGAGTACTGTTTGAGCTACAGTCAGCAGAGCTAATGTTCCTGTTTCTGTCCCTTCGACCACTGGTGTCTCTATTTCACTGCAGTTTGGATTCAGGGAACAAGAAAAATTCAATTCTGATAATTAAGAGTTGAGCTTTTTCTTTTGTCATTACATTATTCTTGATGGCTTTTTGCCACACTCACAATTACATTATGTTTCATTGCCCAGCATGGCACAAGGTGACAGGTGAGAGATGTTCTAAGTGTCTCAGCACAGCGCTCTGTGTCAGAGAAATGAATGACTTGTCAGAAGTGAGGTCTGAGACATCAGGACAGGAGAGGTCATTCAAAGATGGGAGAAGCCAACTTTGACAGAGGCTTGCCATGTTATTTTATTACCATATTATGTTACCATTTCTCCTTCAGGACTTTTGTACTAGAAGTCATAAATACTGCCATTTTCAGCTCCAGCCTGTGTTACAGTTATTGCTGCAGGAGGACTGACACAGAAGGAAGATGCTATTGAGGAGCTCAGCAGGATTCCTGCTGTTCTTGCTCTCTCAATGCACTGTGTCCCTGGGCACCAAGGAGGCAGTGGTCCTGGCTAACGCCCATCTTCTCCCCCAAAGAGACTATGAGAGACTGGGAAACACCAATGACAAAGGTACTCATGAAGTGCAAGTGATATGGAAGAGTTCTGTGTTTTACTTTATTGCTTTGCTGAAACATTTTCAACCAACGTATACCAAAGCTAGCCCTGGAAGAATAATTTGCAATATGGATGTGTCCTGCCACAAAGTCCTGAACCTTTCTGTAGAAGTTGTTCTATAATGAGAAGCGCAGTGTATATCGCTGGCTTGGACATCACCATATAAATTACTTAAATAATTCTTCTATAAAGTCATGGCATCACATTTGGAGTCAGGTAGGCTATGTCCACCAGGCAAATGTAATTTATACTGAATTTTTTCTCACAGAGAAAATAAAATGTTCAAGTTTTTATTAAATACAAATTACAAGTATTCCACAGTTTAATGACATAAGGACATGCCTTTCAACTCTATGGAGAAGTGAGTGATTTCAATTAATAATCATATTTCTGAATAACAGAACAACGATTATCATCCTTCTCTACAAAAGGAATTCTCTCTCTATAAGTTCATACATATGTAAATGTATATTTAAATAAATTATGTTCTGGCTCTTAAGAAACCTCACAATCAATTGTAAAATTCAGAGCATTGTGCCATAGTCTCAGAGATGGTTGATATTATACTAGAGCAATAAGTTATCTTATAAGCATGTTACATTTAAAAAACCCCAGTAAATACTTTAGCCCAGTAGAGAGGGTCAACCCAAGCCTTATATGACATTTTTGTTACCCTCTGAGTCTACTGCATAAGCAATAAAATGGAAAACCACTTTCACCTATTTTCCTGATACTAGTGCTCAGCACTGAACAGACTGTAGTTCTACCTGCAAATCCATGATAAAATTTAGCCTGGAGTTTGAGTGAAAAGAACTCATCCTAAGAAAATCCTCAGATGTTTATAAGTTTATATTAACAAGAAACATGCTTTAATATATCCCTTTTATCAATGAACACATGGCATGCATTTCAGAATTTAACACAAGGATGTTAGAGGTGCCTGAAGTATAAATTGGTTCAGGAGAAACTAATTTGTTCATTGAGGAAAAGACTAGGTCTAGTTATTAAACTCAATTGTCCTACAGATGGCACAGGGAATAGCAAACTTGCTGAGTACTCAAACTGGAAGAACACAGGTGGAAAAGGAATAATCTGTACATAGCTTTTGGCTTTTCAACCATATTTCTGTCATAAATGCAAAATCATACTTCTGTTGTATGACAGAGTAACAAACCATTTTTTGAATTTCTGAATATTTCCTGCATGTTCCTGCCAGAAATCTTCCCCCTTCAGCTGAATAAATGCCCATCAGCTGCAATGAACCCAGTCAGCTTCCTGTCTGAAAAGAGTCATTCAGTCACTCTAAAGGACAGAGTTCAATTTCTGATATTTATTATTTGAACAGAATTTTTTTTTTTTTTTAAACTCAGACTATCCAAGGGACTGTTTTGAGATTTTACACCGCTCCAAAGGAAATTCCAGAGATGGCCTTTACATCATCCAACCAAAAGAGGACCCAATCGTTGTCTTTTGTAACATGCAGGATGGTGGCTGGACAGTAATCCAGCACATTACAGCCAACAGCACTGTCGACTTTGACAGGACCTGGCAGGACTACAAATATGGATTTGGCTCTGTTGATGAGAACCACTGGCTAGGAAATGAATACATGCATCAGTTAACTGGCAGCTCAGTGCAATATATACTTGGAGTTAAACTTGTAAATCTAAATGCTGAAGTCAAATGGGGAGAGTATGAGCCATTTCTGATTGAGGGGGAAGAGTCTCAATACCGGATCAGGGTTGGTCTTTACAAAGGCAACGCCACGGATGCGCTGACCCTGGACACAGAAGCTTATCTCCATGACAACCAGAAGTTCACCACCAAGGACAGAGACAACGACAATTACTTCATGAATTGTGCCAAGCTGGAACTCAATGGCATTCCTGGGGGAGGCTGGTGGTACGATGCCTGTGCTGGAGCCAATCTAAACCGCAGGAACGTGATATACTGGCAAAAAGACTGCAACAAGCAACGCCCCTGCAAGTTCGCATGGATGATGATCAAACCCATCCAGCACCACCAGTCATACCCTACCAAGGCCTGCCCCTGTCAGAAAGTTGAACTGTAGACAAGCCATGTGTATTTGACAGGAACATGGGCTCTTTCTCAAGTGACTGAAGTGAACTCACTGGCTGAGTAATAACCCAAAGTAACTGTGACTGAAAATTTAAACTGGGCTTCTGCAAGGGCTTTATGATGACATATTGTCCAGGACTGGAACACGTCACTGATATTTGCCAACCACAGAAGTGAGAAAGTGTCAGAAACTGAGGCCTTTACCACAAGATTTAAATAACCAGAAGATTGAAATAATTCATTTTATACTATTTTAGCCATAAGACAAGTCCAGTATGAAATCCAGGATATGATGGTTTGTACAATATATACATGAATAAAAATGCATTTCAGAAAGGTTTTGCTCTGGTGTCAATGTTCATGATTGATTGCACATCTATAATTGCACATCTTCATATATCATGCAGAGAGGAAATTTCCAGTTAAATATCTACATTTACAAAATGCATATTGAAGAGTATTGTGTGCTATAGGGCTCCAACAGGACTTTTCTTTCTAACTTTAGTGAATGGTATTTTAATATTTAAATTTGGAATTAACCTTATCTCCCATGGCTTCTTTCCCCCTTCATTGACTTTTCTTTTATCTCTCCTTTTTAATGATCCCATATACAGTGAAGTATTCAGTACAGGCTTTTCTTTTCTGCCTTCATTTTAGAGCACTCAGCACTAATGGGATTGCCAGCTTCCCCATTTAAAGCCACTGATCCAAAGCTTACAACCCCTCTGAATTTTTCCCCCAAGAAACTCAGTGAATACATTTTTAAAAGATCAAATTGCTTATTTATTCCTCCATTTTCTCCCTGAAGATTACTCCACTTTATTTACCATTATTTGACTGTTACTTCTCCCTGTTCCATACTGTTCTTCAGCTTTTTCTTTTTTTAATACCATTGTGAGAAAGAAAGAGAATGTAGCCTTTATTTACATTTAATGGTTTCAATTGTTTTAGTACTCAACCTTGACATCAATTAAACAGTGCCTTTTTTCTAATTATAAAATAAAATTTAATTATAAATTATTCTGTTTTAAAACAATAAACGAAAGTACTTCGATTTTTATAACCTTGAAGACTTTGTTTTCTTTTACCACTGTTTGAGTTGCTTCTCACAGTTCTATATAATTGGAAAACTAAATGGCAACTGAAGAGTTTTTATTGTTCTGTTTACAAAATGTCAGAATAATAATTAAATTATCATGTATGTTTTCTTAGATATTTCAGTTAAAGAAACTCCACCAACAGATACTGTCAAATTCCTGCCTTTTAATTTAAAATACTATTTATAATTTCCATGAAAATTGTTTCAGAAAATAAATTCTATTGTGTTTTGAGAGGACCAAAACTGTCATGATTGCTTAAGATGAGAGACTAATTTTGGAAGCAGAAAAGCCAAGAAAGTAATTTTTATTTTTCTTGATGCCCTGCAGCATTTTCAGAAAGAGATACAGCTTTGTGATGTGGGTGAGGCCAACATAGCACACATACCAATTTTGCAGCATCTGATTTTTCCCCCCCTGAATTTGTGTTTGAAGACAGAAGTATGATAGGGGGAGAAATGGTTAGCACCTGAATTAAGGGTATATCATTGAGTCAATTTAATGTGGGTTCTGCATAATTCCACCAGGATGCCTCCAATGCTGTGATGAGGATACAAGAAAATCACCTGAGTGCTGCCAGTCTCACTTATCTTTTGTTAGAATTCCTGGCCATATAGCCAGATGCTCACTCACCTTCCAAAAAGGTGTTTTGAATACCCAGAAGGGAGAATCCACAGGCTGCATCTGATCATCAGAGGCAGGTAACCTGCTCTGCAGCACACCCTCAGCTTGTTTTAGAGGATTCTGGAGGTAAGGACTCTGCAAATAAGCTGTATGAATAACTGGGGTACCAGCAGACCAAATCCAGCTGCCCAGTGCTGGAGGGACTCTAGTATTAGCTGGAGCCCTACAAACCTATGCACTGAATTCTGGTACAAAATCTAAATTTAAAAGGTAATAAAAACTCACAACAAGAAGTCTACCAGCAAAAAAGCTGAGACATTTAATCGAACTCAGGGACTGAGCTGGCATTCCACACTTCTAAACAAAGTATGGATGGAAATGACTATTGGGGCTGGGTTAGGGACTGAGTACCAGATGAAAATAAGTAAGAATATTCTAGAACATCCACCAGCATGGGACTTTTAGAAGTAGACTAAACTTTACTTCCTAATTCTTTAGCCAAAGGCTATCTTAACTGAACAGATTTCTTTTCTTCCATTGCTGAACCTTGATCACCAGATACCCAGAGCAATGTTGATGGCCTTCATCACTGTATCAGTGAAATCACAGACTGAAAACAATGGGTGTTTCCATTCTATCCACTCCTAAGTTCTTTTGCCAATCACATTTCCTCTATGCTCTCTCTCTTAGCCTTTCCTGATTTTACTGCCTCCTGCAGTATAGGAAAGAAGGAGGGTCTTCCCAGGAGTAGCTGGTGAAACAAATTTATTTTGTCAAATAAATATCCTTCCAAAATGAGTAAATATGACCAGGTCTAGAGCAAAAGGTTCCAGCTCCAAGCACCTGTGAATGGGAAACCTGTTCCACTTTAACCATGCAATCCCCTAACAATAGCAGTGAAATAGTTTTCTTTACCTCTGCTCATTTGCATTTCTCCTTATACTGTCAACTGCAGGAAATATAAGCACACTCTCACATACAATAATTAATCAACTCAGAATTTATTTATTTATTATTTGTGTTTAAAAATAATTCAATGTTCATATGAGAAAGTGCTTGCTTTCATTTCTGATTTCCCAGACTTCCAGGTAACCTTATTTTTTATGTGTTAACCATAGATTTAAAACTATGATCAAGTGGTTTTAGGGGCTAGCTGACTGATGTTAATCTATTGATGCAAAACACTGCATCAAAAAATTAACAGTGTTAGCTGTTTGGCCTCATTTTCTGCTACTAGAATTAACAAACAGTGCTTCAGTCACTCTCATATCTTTTGTGTTTCAGAAGGCATCAGGCCACAGTCAGAGTGGGGGGCTACAGAGCTGAATCCAGCCGTGTTCCGCAGCTGGAATCCTCCACTGTACCCTCTCTCCACTCTTCCTCCTATAGCTACCCAACGAATTTCACACTAAAGGAGGTCTTATGGACAGCACACACTAAAAACAACTATCTGAGCTCCACTACATCTAGGTTGCTGCTGCATGTAAGGATTAAAAGAGATTTCAGCTTCTATCACAGCATTGTAACCCAGGAATTCAGTAATCCCCCCCCAGCTTAGGAGGTCTAGTGCAACAGAAGCCATCAGCAGACAAGGTCTGGAGGAGGACCTGTTCAGAGGAAAAACTTCTGAAGGATTTGAAATGTTTGGTTTATTTGAATACGACTGACTTTGGTTTATCAGCAGATACATGAAGAAACTGGTGACATTTAGTGACCAATGGCAAAAATACTGATTAAAAGGCAGCACTTTTAGTGAGTGTAACAGATTGAAGTTCCTTAATCCTGAAGAAATACATTTACCAAGATGGAAAAAACAACTGTAACACCATCCCTTTCTGAAACCACTAGTCATAGACTATCTCTTGTTTTACAACATGATGTTATAAATTTTTAATTGTTTTAACTACTTATGGGGTAACTATTAATAAAATCATAATCAAGAAGTTTATTAAAGCTTAAGGTTTTATGACACTCAACTGTCAAATGTATGTGGAAGAACATTTCTTAGGGAGTTCAAAAGGCAGCAAGGGAGGCTTAGGGGAGACCACATAAGAAACAGAGTGGCCTCTTACTGACTTGGGAGGGGTAAAGCCAAGTAGTAAAGTGAATAGACACAGTATCCTTTTCTAGAGTAAAGGTTTAGCCTGTGTTTCAAAACAGAGAAGCCACTGCAGCTGCAGGAGCATTACAGGAGCTGTCCTTTGCAAAGTGCTTCACTCTAAATAGTTACAGAAAGCGCACAATTGTATCCAGGTGTTCTACATCTGTTTAAAAATTCTGGGAACTCTTCCAAGTATTTATCTACAAACAGAAATTATATTTGCAAAAAATTGAATGTTAGTTGATAAATTATGGGGATCTGGAATATGGAGGGATGCTGGTATATATGAAAAGGGAGAGACAAAAATCATACCTCCAGTTTGTGGGAAAATTCAATACTTGGAAATATAAAAGGTGCTGTGTCTCTGAAAAGCTTAGTTAGGGATGTGTATTTATGCATCTATACTGATAATACATACATATCTATATATATGTATGTGTATGAAATCATGTACAACCAAAATGTAGTTTTACAAAAAACATTTCATTAGTCCATGACAATAATCAACTACAGGATCAGTAAAAATGTCATTAAAAGGACAGCTAACAAGAAGATAACAAGATTGTCTTACACTGCAAAAGTCCCACCACACTTTTTAAAGGTACAAAATACAATCAAGTACTAACTGATACTCTGATGAGGACCACATTTGTCTTTTTGTGGTTTTGATTTTTTTTAAGAATAAGCATCCTACATTACAATCAAGTATTACACATCTCTTTATATAATTCTTCATATTTACAATGTACTCTTGAGTGGCCATGTAATCTCTCACATGGTTAGGTGCTAGCAGCATAATCTGAGCACATATTTCACAGTTACATTGAACCAACATTGTTGCATCCATCACTATATATTCTAATACACTTACTGAGCAGAGAGTCCATAAACATTTACAGAACATTCTTGATCAACAGACATCAAAAACAAGAAAAAATACCCCATTTAATTTCAATAAGAGCCAATGCTTCATTTTAGCAGTAAAAGTGCAGCTAGCAGGGACTGTTACTACCTTATAAATTTTGCCTTTAACTACAGCTTGTGCCCCCAGAGAGACACATTCATTTGCTAAAAATGAAACATAGTTTACTGAATGACTGGTCTGATGTAATATAAAATAAACTCACTCTAATAACCAATTTGTACATAGTTGCTGTTCACAGGAAAAGCTCTGGATAGTGACAGAACAAAGCTGATGAGAGAGTTTTTATAAAGACCTCTGCTTTCCTTTCATAAGTAACCATATGCTAATGCACAAAAAATAATAGGCCCAGTATGGTGTGTTACAAAATCAATCGTGTGAAGTTAGAGAACATATTTTTACATTAGTACACCACTAATCTTTCACTGACAAAATTTTCCCCTGTGGACACTGGAGCTAAAAAAATGCTAATTACTTCTACAGTGATTGTTGACATGGAGGATTTATCTATCTGTAGGAAAACATTCTGATGGTATGATCATTTAATATGTTATACAATTTCACTGAGAGTAATGGTACATTCATGATGACTTATACAATCCCTAAAATGTGCAACTGGGTAATGTCCCACTAAAGTGTATAGTAGATATAGTATGAAGATTGTCTCAAATTAATATTCCAAAGTATCTCACTCAGAATCTTGATAGAAAGGCTAGAATTGAATTTGAACTTTGTTTACATTAAGATCTTTCTCATTTCTTCATAAATATTTTTCTTTAGGACTTCTACACCTCATGACTACTGTTGCTGTTAACTTTGTTTTCTCAGGACCTTTCCTGAAGCTTCTCCTTTGTTCCCACCACAAGGAGCCAGGTCACCAGCTCCATTCCAAAGGCCTTCTGCTGAAGGCGGCCCCTTGCTTACCCACTCACTCGGTCAGTGCTGCAGGGCTCCTGCCCATCTAACACAGACACCAGGCACATTCAGCTCTTGCACCAAAAGCCCTCTCAAATCTCAGCTAGTGCTCAGTCTCAGCTCCTAAGTAAGGCAGTACAACCCAGTCCCAGAACAGCCAGCAGAGGCGTTGACTCCAGCCACATCTGTAGCAGATGTGGTTTTGCTGGACCAAAAGAGAGTGCCTGAAGATAATTCATGTTTTCAAGCACCTGATATTGACTAGTACTTCTAAAGCTATTTAAAGACAAAGAATACAAAGTGTTTTTAATTGTTTTACAGAAATGTTAAAAAGTTGCTTAAAAAAATCTTTTCTCTTTAAAGGATGAGAGGTCTTTCACTGTTTATATATAGGTAAATGTTATGGAAACTTTTGGAGCAAGGTGCTGGGCAACAAAGGAGATTGCAAAAAAGACTTTCCTTGTGTTTAGATAGACTGCGTCCATTATGCTTCACAGTCAGTTCTGATTTGTACCATTATCACTGTTGAATAAAATTTTAAAATTTCTTTCAGAGTTACTGGGAACTGGAGAAATTCAGAGGTGTCTTCTAACCATCATCATTTTTACAAATGACTGTGACTTGCATGATGGAACTGACATTGGGACTGGCTTTTTCAGGTACAAAACACATTATCTATTTCTTCTGCTATAAGCCCTTCCACTACAAGCCCTTCCTAAATCTCCACAAGAGTCATCCTTAAAGTGGAAATTTTTCGAGTATTATATTCTCCTATAATGTGTGTGTTCATTTTGAGTATTATAAATCTCCCTAACCATTTATTACTTGGGGTTGACAGCATTTACCCTTTAGATAGTCCTTGTTTCATCTCAACAGCTGATGGAAAAGCCTCAAAACAGAAGTAGCATTGGCTGCATTGCTTGGTACATTGAAAACTAAAGAAACAATACACTAGCAAAGAACCATAGGAAGAAACAGTTCTGCTCTACAGGCATACAGACTGAACGACCTAACCTGATGACTGGATGATCATCACAGTCTAATTTCTAGTAGTTTATAGTTTACTCCACCTATTCTTAGGCTGAAAGAAAGGACATAAAACACCAAACACAATAATTGTAATGCAATTCTACTGCATAGTCAAAAACCTGTGTTGCTCATAGCAGCCACTGACTTTTTTATCCCAAGCACACTACTTTCATGCAAAATTTAACTTTTCAGCAGATTTTTTTAACCACTAGACACATCAATGGCTTTGAAAAAACAGAATTTTCTAGGTTACAGCAATATCTATATTTCTCCATATTTCTTATACAAGAACAATTATGGCAGTCTGGTATTGCCCTGCCAGTATAGTTTCTCTTCCACTTTTTTCTTCTTCCACTGGCAGAAAAGCAGCATCTTAAAAGTCTTCCTGAAAGTTTTATTACAGAGAGCATAACAAATGGGGTTAACAGTGCTGTTCACATAGCATAGCCAATATCCAAGGTGCCACAGTGTCAGGGGAATGCAGTCAGAGCAAAATGTGGAGATCAAAACCATGATATTATAGGGAGTCCATGTGAGGATAAAAGCCAAAAGAATGGCACTTAAAGTCTGTGCCGCTTTGCGTTCCTTTATAAGAACCATCCGTTTCCTTTTGGTGATTTGGTTATTTATATTTGGATCCATGCTTTTGATGGAAGGGTCCTTTGACAGAGCAGCAGAACAAGGAGTTATTTTTACTTTTCGGCAACCATTGTTGGCTTCCTGGGTGCCATCAGCCTTAACCACCAGACGGAATTTATAGGCCACACATTTTTTACTTTTTTGTACGTGTTCTTTGGTAGGTGACAAAAAGTATTTCTGGTTCTCAAAATCACTTTCTTCAGGTTGGTCTTTGATAACATCTGTAGTCTCATCATACTCTTCTGCCTTACTTTTAGACGGACTTTTGTAAGTCACTTGGAAAACTGAGTCAGTGGCAGGTTTATCCTCATCTTCTGACGATGCGTAGCTGCTGCAGGTGGTCAACTGGTCAGCCTTAGCCCAGTCCATGCAAGTGCTCGCTGCCTGGGAGGCCTTCGCTGTAGCTGATGTACTTCGACTAGATGAAGACCAAGAAGCCTGACACCTCTCTCTTTTGACTAAATTTTGTTGCTTGCAACTGAAGCAAGACTTGAGGAGAGTTTTCTGAGGCTTTACTGTCTCAAACTCTGCCACAGACTCTGAGCCCTGCAGTTCAGCGAGGTCCTTGGTGCGCTTCTCCGTCTCTTTATAAATGCGGCAGTACAGAATGGTCATCACAGACACTGGGATGTAAAAAGCAGCAATTGCAGTACCAAAGGTAATAATGGGTTCATACAGAAACTGTATCTGGCACTCTTCAGGTGGTACTGTCCGTTCACCCACAAAATACTGCCAGCATAAGATTACGGGTGCCCACAACATGAAGGAAATCAGCCAAGCCATACCAATCATGATGCCAGCCCTTTTGGGCGTGCGTTTGGCCCTGTAAGTTAAAGGCCTTGTGATGGAAAAATATCTGTCAAAACTGATGACTAGGAGGTTCATTACTGAGGCATTGCTAGCTACATAGTCCAGTGCTAGCCACAGGTCACAGGCAAGGCTTCCAAGAGTCCAATGGCCTATGAGTATATAGGATGTATAAAGGTTCATAGAAAATATTCCAATGATGAGATCTGCACAGGCAAGGCTGAGCAAGTAATAATTATTGACAGTTTTGAGCTGACTGTTAACCTTAAAGGATATCATTACAAGAATATTTCCCACTATGGTTATTAAGCTTACAATTGCAGTTACAGTGGCAATAGTAATGACTTCCCAGAGGCTGTGCCCTTCTAACTGCTTATGGTTGATGGATGAACTGTTTACAACAGTAGAATTGCTGAATAAATTGACTTCCATTCTTGTCCTTGGTGTATTGTCATGAGGACCTTAGCACTGTTGCATACTGCTTTCTGTACTCAGAAGCATCCTTTTGGAGATAGCTATAAAGACCAAAGGAAAAAAAGCAGAAAATTTAAGTAGCTCATTAAATATCACAGATTTCCATTAGTTACCATGAAAACAGTTGTGAAACAACCTATCATATTATTTGTGTTCTCTTTTTGCATTTTGATTGTTATTTGTACAATTGTGAACATAACTAAAACATACAAATGTACATGCTAGGACAATGTGCTCTGTCATTTTATGACATTTCAAAATGCAGTCTAACTATTATTTCATAAGACAGTCAACCACCCCAGCTCTTACATTTTGAACACCTTAGGAACACTCTACATATTCTCAAAGACAGACATTTTAAGTTTTGCAGTGAAATAAGACAGTGTTGTTTCCTATGGAATTTAAAATGAATGCCAAGGTTTCAGAAATTATGTTTGAAAATTTTGTAGAAGTCACCAACAACAGCAAGAGAGTAAGTGAATACTGGGGATGCATGGGAGTTAGGAACCACACTGGCATGGCAACAGCAAGAAACAAATAGGTGTTAGAAGTGCTTGAGGCAATGGAGGACAATCTTTGAGCAAATGAAGCAGGCAAAGCCAAGAACATGCTTGTGGAAAAAACTCTATTGAGAGATCTTAGGACAGAGGAGACTGATGGGGTTAAGCATGGAACTGCAGTCTGGGTAGTTTGTATAAGTGAATGGTAGGATTGAGGATACAGAGGAGTAAATGAAGAGGAAGAAGCAGAAGATAACCACAATGGTAAAAAGTGCAAATTAAATAACCAATTGTGAATACCAATTTAATACTTGCATAAGCAACGAAAGGTTGCACTCTATTAATGCACTGACATCCATTGCTTTCTACATTCCTCACTGCCATTTCTTGTACCAGGGGATCTGTATTAGGCAAAATTTCTTTCAAAGATACCTGCTGGGTTTTGAGTAATTCCATCACATCAGGTGATGCTAATCACTTATTCAATGCTTAGTCTCACTAAACTGTGTATTTTTGAAATAGTCAAATAGTATTCAGTCTTTAAACTAAGATATTAGAGATAAATTGTTAACAGATTTTTCTACTAGGCTTTTAGCAGGTGTAAAACTGGTATGATCTTTTTTTTCGAAGCAGACATAGGTTCAGCTAAAATTATCACATAAATCACCTACAAAAGTCCATTTCTAAGTCTTTAAGATTCTCTCTACATCAGATCTCTATTATATGGTCCTCCCCATCCATCCACACCACTTCTCTGTGTTTTCATCTTTCATCCTCTCAGAACATTGTTTTCTTTGGTCTTGGCAAGTGTCTTTTATTAACTGCGAGCTTTTACAGCCTCTTTCCCACATCTGTCTTTTGTACCAAGTAGTTGTGTCCTATCTCTCGCCAGCTGAATAGAATTTTTTATAGCCACTAGTTGAACTTTCAGAAAAGCATGTAATTTTCTTTCATAGTCCTCTTTAACCAGGGAGGTCACCAACCTTTAGTGGTTTAGGGGCTACAGTGGTAGTTCTGGGTTCTGAACTTGATTTTACAGGTCTCTTCCAGCCCTGATGATTCTACGATTCTATGATTCTTGTTTGCTTTTCCTGTTTCCTTCACTTCTTTTCCCAGGTCTCCTAAATATCCACAGAAGTGTATCATGTTTCTACTTCTACTTTTTATAGTTAAATGTTTCTGCACCTGTATTCTGCTCACACACAGCAGATACTGAGCCTAATTCAACAGGATTCTAGTTCACGTACAGACCTTGCAGACAAGTAACAATCATGACACACTCATGTTGACCATCTGTACACTTGGCTCTCTCTCTCCAACCTCCAGAATCAGTCTAGCAGCCAAGAATATCTGAAGTGTCACAGCAGTTCTAATTAATCCTATGCAAAGAAAGACATTTCATCCTGGTTCTGCATTCTGCAAAGACCTCTCCCAGATCAGAGCTGTCTTGATGGCTGATGCACTGGGTTTACAAAATCTTTACAAAAACTTGAAGGGTAGGAGTTCATTTCATGTGAATCAAAGGTGTGTGCAGCAGCTGCATGGCTATGACGGGTAACTGAGCTGTGAGAGAGGAATCTGTGTTTCTGCTGCCTCATGTGGCTTATGGTTCTTTTTCTGTGGACAGTCAGAAAAGTTGTTCTCCATATTAAAAGCTCCGTGTGACTAAATTTTCAAGCATGGCAGTGTGGTAGTGGGTTTAATGTGGCAATGTCAGGGGACAATGAGGGCTGTTCAGTCTGTGATGGAAGGTGAGGACAATGCCAAGGCAGATAGGGGCTGAGGCCCCATCAAGTAGCAGGATGTGGAAAAGCACATTTGGTTCTTGAGAAGGCCAGAGACAGTGACAACACAGTGCTTGCACAGCAAGTCTGTGTGATGAGGTAGGTCTGAGACCAAGCCAGGAAGCCCAGCCTGTCTGAGCCAGGATCCGAGCCAGGACAGAGGAGATAGGAGGCCAGGTGTGGAGGCAGCGGCTGCCTGGCTGCAATGTAGCACAGGTGGGGGCCAGTGGTACAACCTCTGCTTAAAAGCAGTTCCCAAGGAAAAGGAGAGGGAAGCCCTCATTTCTAGCTTTCTTCAACAGGCCTTACCAGCAGAGCAGCTGGCCTTGGGCTTTTACAAGATATCAGCTAAGGCTAAAGGTGATCTTAAAAAGGCACAGCTATGAATATCAGGCACATGAATAAACCTTTACAAAATACATTTGCCTAACACCTGCGTTTGAGCAGCCATGCAGAAGAATTACAGATTGTTTCAACTTTCTGCCTGATTTTGCCAGAAGATGGCACTTGCCTCAGAAGAGGGAAGACTGGAAATTGTATAGATGCTGTGGCCTGTAATGCTTTTTCTTTGCCATAGATATCAAGTGCCCCCCCTCAGGTCACTTACACTCCCTAACATTAGCAATTAGGAAGACAGACTGCTCAAACTACGCTGTGTGATTGCAGACTTCAGAGCAACAGGAGAAGCAGAAATTGTGGTGGTGGTGGTGGTGACACAGATATTCTTAATTTAAACTGACACGGGTTGGAGAAATACTGATAATACATTATGGAAACAACATAATTTCTTAATAAATTTCTTAATAATTTCTTAATAAAAAGCACTGTTTTTTATCATCATGCAAAGCCTTCCCTCCCTCATGGGCTACTTTACTGTGATAGCTATAAAGTTGACAACAGCTGACTTACTAGTATGCAAAGATGTCTTCTTGGCATGCTGACCATTCTCGACATCTCGTCATACTCTATCCTCTTTTGTTTCATAGGTCTGTGTTAACATTTTGTGGCATTACCTCTTGTCATCTATTTGTGTATCACTCAAGGTAATAGAGCCTGTAAGTGGGACTTCTGTGTGCTATGGTAACATAATTTATGTTAATTGTCTATCATAAGAGATGATAATAATAGGGAGCTCAAAACTGAATTATAAAATCAAAATGCATATGTACAGTATCATGACTTTTCTATGTCTCATAATTATTAATGCATGATGTTCACACTTGTGAGTTGTAATGGTATTTGTTATGTGCTGCCAAGTAGTAATGATATTTTTTTCAATCTATCTGTAAGTATTAATTAATGTGAGTTGTTAAATTTGTACATAAAGTCAGCTTACAGTTATCTGCAGGCAGATTGTTCATGTCACAGATTAATTGCACTACAGATGCAGGCACAGCTTGGGTTCACCAGGTTTTATTAGCTCTATCCCTTTCTGGGTCTGTCAGACCTGTGGTGGCTGCATGAGTATTGCTTGGATGTCTTTCCAATGTGCTTGCCAAGTCTGCTCCCTGTTACTTTATTTATTTGCTTGTGTGCTGAGCTAATTTGCGGATTTGCTGCCCACTGTGCCCTGGAACTCAGCAGCCCACAACACAGGTAGCTGTGCAGCTACAGTACAGCCCATGATTTCACAAAATGGGAGTTTTGGTCACATTTTGCTGGAATGACTCCTGGGTTTAAAAACGCTTCAAAACCAGATTGATGTTTTAATGTGTTGTCAGATGACAGCCTGAGTATTCAAGAGGGATCAGGCTAGCTGGTGTTAGGAAACTGGTGAACTTCCCTAAGAACAGGATGGATGCCTGCTTAGTTTAAGAAGAGCAGGACAAACCAGCCTAGTACTATGGCACAAAGCCATTCCTGTGTCTCTGTTCTGTGTCCTGAGAGGAGGATACTCCTCAAGAAGCTGCAGAGTCAACTCATGGGGTTCATGTAGTGCAGGCATCTGTGTAACACCCTGTCAGCCTGGGATCAGTTGTTTTTTTCTCTCATTTGCTACAGAATGCAAAGGTCCTGCACTTGGGTCCATGCAGCTCTACAGGTTGCAGCAAGAGTGGCTGGAAAGCTGCCTAGTGGAAAAGGTGCTGGAGGTGCTGGTTGACAGCAGCTGAACATGAGCCAGCAGTGCCCAGGTGGCCAAAAAGGCCAGTGGCACCCTGGCCTGTATCAGCAATAGTGCAGCAGTGATCATTGCCCGCCCTGTATTCAGCACTGGCGAGGCCACACCTCGAGTCCTGTGTCCAGCCCTGGGCCCCCACTACAAGGACATGGAGGGGCTGGAGCGGGTCCAGAGAAGGGCAGCAGAGCTGGGGAAGGGTCTGGAGCACAAGTCCTGTGAGAAGCAGCTAAGGGAGATGCATTTGGTTAGTCTGGAAAAAAGGCAGCTCAGGGGAGACCTTATCGCCCTCTACAACAGCCTCAAAGGAAGCTGTAGTGAGGCAAGGATTGTTCCCTTCTCCCTGGTAGCAAGTGACAAGATGAAAGAGCCTCAAGCTGCACCAGAAGTTGTTTACATTGGGTATTAGGTAAATTTCTTCACCAAGAGGGTGGTTAGGCTTTGGAACAGGCTGCCCAGGGAAGCGATAGAATCACCTTCCCTGGAGGTGTTTAAAAGATGTGTACATGTAGGGTTTATGGTTTAGTGGTGGAAGTGGCAGTGCAGGGTTAACAGTTGGACTGAGTGATATCCAAGGTCTCTTCCAACCGAAACAATTCCATAATTCATCTGGCTTTAGCTAAGAGCTCTATTTTCTAAGCGCTAATTACACAGTTTTTCTGTTTTTACTCATACACGTGGGTGCCCTGGTTGCTCGCTGGTACCTGCGGCAGGTGCGGCCCGGCCTGCGGGCCCCGCCGCCACTCGCGCCCGCGCGCCGGCCGCCCGCAGGGGGCGTTGCCGAGGCCGCGCCGCCGCCATTTCCCCGGGCCCCGGCGAGCGGCCCTTTCCGGCAGTGGGCGGGACGGGCGCGGCCCCGGCGGCCCGCGGCAGGCGAGCCCGGCCATGCAGGCGGAGCGGGGAGGCAGCCGGCCCCGCAAGGAAGGGGCCCGGCACGGCCGGCGGCGGCCCGGCGGCGCGCCCGACGCGGCGACGGAAGGAGGCGGCGGGGACGGCCACGGGCGCGGAGGAGGCGGGGGCCGGGGAAGAGGCGGCGCTTACGGGCACCGAGGAGGCGGGGGACGGGGCAGGCGAGAGCCTCGAGGTCGCGGGGTAGCGCCGCCGCCCAGCGCCCAGCAGCACCGGCGGGTAAGCAGGAGGAGAGCCCGCCCTCCCCAGAGCCGGGGGAGGCGGAGCTGAGCGTGCGGGGCCCCGGGGCGGCCCTTGGGCGGGGGGCGCGACCCTCCCCTCCCCAGCTCCTCCTCTCCCCTGTCCTGCTCCTCCCCTTCCCGAGGTGGAGCCGGCTGGCAGCTGTGCTTCAGCCTGTGGGGTGGGCTGGGACTGCTGGGACAGCTCGGCAGCTGCAGCGTCCCCCGGCCCTCTTCCTGCTCTGGGACAGCTCAGCCTACGCACTCTGGTGCAGCATACTCAGGGCTTTTCTTGCCGAAATACGTGTATAATTTTGAGCTGAAAAGATGAAAGTCTTGTTTGAAAAACGCAGCTGAAAAAACACATCCTCAGTTTGCAAATAGAGATGAGGTACTGTTGAGCATTTTTGGCACAGTTGTTTTAATGGTTGCACTCGGGCAATGTTAGAGATCTTTCCAGCCTTAACGATTCTGTGATCGGAAGTTGAAATGAGCATGTGTCTTGTCCAGCCTGTGGTTCTTGCAGTGAAGACATGGTAACACAGCACACCTTACATAATGGGTATCTGTGACTCACTGGATATCATTTGTCATTAATAGAAATTGATAGTTGTGCTTCGACCCATTATAAAATGTTTCAGCAGATTAAAAGTAGCACAGACATACCATTGTGTACCACAATTACATAGGCAATTCCCTGTAGAGGTGTTAAAATGTGTTCTCTAACTCACCATGGTATGAGATCAACACTGTGCCTTTAAAAAGAGTTTCCATAAGAAAGTGCTTTGACAACTTCATTCAGATTGCTTCTCTTAGCATTGTTGCAACGTAGAAATCATAGTTGTCCCTGGATTGGGAAAGAGATTACAATGATGACCTAATGCTAATTGATGTTGTCAGCAGTGGGAGCCCTAATGTAGATGGACCAGCTGCTACCTCAATTCCAGCATCATGTTAATTAGATTCACTTTGACTTTTATGATGCCATGGCTTCAACTGAACCCAGCCAGTGTTTTATCTGTATTAGAACTCCCATCCTTGCTCATGGATTTAAAAAATATAAGATATTAATTTTGTTACTGAATTTAGTTACATAGTGCTCATGTTTTGGGAAATAAAATTGCAGCTCGATTGGTACAGTTACTTAGAATGCTCATCCATGCTTTCACATGTAATATAAATTGCTGAATTCACACTGATGTTTGTGGACAGGTTTGGAACCTGCATCTTTCATAAGCTGCAGAAGCATTTCTATCCTGGACTGGTTTTTTCCCAAGTCGTTCAACCCTGCCATTAAAAATCTTTTTGGGGGCACACATTACAATATGTTTTGCCACTGATCACTCTGTTATTGACTTGGATATGCTCTTAATCTTAGCCTAGAACAGTGACTTTATTTTTGGCCAAGACTATTATGGTTTGGGACTTTAAAAGTGAAGCAATAGCTAAGATTTTCTGAGAACTCTGCTAAAGATTGTTCAAATGGAATGCTCTTCCTGCACTGGAGGGTTTTGATGTTAAGCACTGAATGGTGTCTTAGTGCACCTGCCACAAATTTCACGTTTAGCAGCTTGGATGGGACTGGCTTCCAGCAATCCAGCCACAGCATCAGCAGCTGTGCCAGCCTGCAGCTGCTGAATTTTAGTGCTACCTCTGAGCCAATCTCATAATTCACCACTTCTGGAGCAGGGTAGGCCTCCTCCTTCCATGGAGGGAGTGTGGCCAGCATTTATCTGACAGAGAGTTTCTGCCTTTTAATCCCAGTTCCTTAGTGTTCTCTGTGTTCAGCAGAGTGACTTGTGTTACAAGAGTGCACCACCTCAGTGATAGGATGCTTGGCCCAGAGTAAGCATTTTGTGTGAGACAAGACCCTGCTGTCTTTCAGCAGCAGGGGGCAAATCTGAAGTGGTGATGTGTGAATTGCAAACCTGGAAAGTCAGGTAACAAGGCAGGGAGTGTGATGGTCTTACCACATTCCCTTTCCTACTGTGTGCTGAGTTGCTGGAGTCTTCTCAGAAAAGTATTTTTTTTTTAATTTGTTTTATACAGTGAAATAGGAATTGGCATTAAATTACATATTTTGGCAGCAATATTTCTTAGTCAATTGCATTCACGTAACAGCACTGCTAGTCTTAAAATGTTAAATTCCTTAAAGTGTTTTGGATGGCTCCTAAGCTTGCACTTGAAGCTGCAGGAGGACATTGTTTCTGACCTGTACAAGAGGGAGAAGAAAGTGTCATGGTGGCACATTCAGTTTGCAGTTTTGTGGGGCACTGGGCGTTGTGTGCTTTACGCTGCTGTAGGGGTCTTGTAATTCTTTGGGTTTAGTCATGGGTGATCAGCTGTGTTATTTGCAAAGCCTGGGAAGACCCAGAAGTTGCTAAGCGAGTTCCCCCCTCCTCAGCAGCGTGCTAAGGGAGAAGGAGATTAGGTGCTGTGTTTGTATTCATGTCCTGCGTGATCGATCAAGCTGTGGATCAGAATCTTAGAGAAAAAAGCTTCATGATTTCTATCAGCTCTTGAGAAGGTGCTCTCTGAGTGAATTCCCAGCTCCACTTTTGAAACAGGGTGCTGCCTCTCTCAAGCATGAAATTGATTTAGAAACCATGAGAAAAAGTGTTCTTATTCCTTGTGAAGAGGGAAAAGGGTCTTCCACTTGTTACATCTTTTTGTAACTAGTGTGCATGTTGATTTAACTGGCTTGATTACTGAAGATCTTGTGTCCTCCCTTCAAAAATGAATGTCTAATTAAGACCAGCTGGTTTACCAAATGGCAGATTTCTTTGTAGATCTGTCATCTTGAATATTTTTCCATTGTTTCAGTCTGCTTTAGCTCATCTATGCTATGTTAAATAAATAAAACACATTTGAAATTACTAATTTTTAGTAAAATGTGGCATTATAATGCTTAAAGTAAAAGGTCCATTTGGCATTGGTCCGATATTATCTCCTACTTTTAGTCTAACTCAGAATTCATGTTCTATGTACCATCAGAATTTTAAAATTGCTCTCTCTGTGAGATACAGTATGTTAAAATAGAAACAGCTTTCTGAAATAGTGGATGTGATGCTGGGTTTTATTTTGATGGTCTTTGACTACAATTTTTTTTGGGGGGGAGTGGTGGTTTAAGAAGATTTTCTTTTGTCCTTTATTTTCATTACATTTGCAATTTACTAGGTATTCTTTTAACTTTCCATTCAATGATAGACTGAGTGTGGGTATGATACATGCTACTCCTTCAGTGCAGTGCGAATGGCAGGTCTGTTTCAGTGTTCCTTTCCTGGCTCTGGGCAGTGTTGCAGTAAACATTTCATTGTTGTAAAGTGGAGTTTAACAGATGGATTTTAGTGCAGTCTTTCTTGTATGTGGTTAGTTTCAAGATGGAATCACATTTATGTAGTATTTATTATATCTTCATTCTTGTGGTCCATGCACATATAGAAGTGTTCTAAGAGAACATCTAATGCTGTCAGCATCAGACAAATTTTCCTAATTAATATGAGCTAACCTTTTACAATCTAAGCAACTGCAAAAAGCAACTGAGAGGCACAGTAATAAAAGTAACAAATACAGATATATTTGATTTCCTTTAGAATACTATAACAGAACTAGTGCAGATAGAAGAACAGATTTCTGGATCTTGGAGACAATAAATCTTTTGACATTTTGTGTTAATGTTCTCAAAAGCAGCTAGAAAAAACTGATTTAGATTAATGTTACATCAGTTTGTAAGCTGTACCTAATTACTAATGAGGTGTGAAGAGCTTCCCTTCGCAGGAGTTTCTCTACTGTGATGGTTCAGTGTCAAACTGGTGTTAAGTGGGATTCTGCAAGGCTTCATTCTGTATCTGCCCATGTTCAATTTTCTATTAATAATTGCAGGAAAGGATTAAAATATACAGTGTTAAAATTTGCAGACAGTGCTAAACTAGGAGGAGGGTGGAGCACAGAACAGTCTCAACAAATGGAAGAAACAATCTGCATTTGAGTGTGATTCAAGGTCAAATATAATACAACCACATCTACATAGGAAAAATCTGTAGCAGTGTGTGACTGATTAAGGTGCAATTTTGTAGAAGAGGACTGTCAGCTTAACGGATGAGAGGGTATCAATTAGCGATGCCATTACATTGTAGAGCTAGTTCTATTCTTGCAAGACTGGGAATAGCTAGGCAAAGTTCAGAGGGAAGGAATGAAGAAAGTTGCAAAGAGGATATAACTGAGGAAGAAAGGCCGAAGAACCTGGTTCTTTCTCTTTTTATTTTATTTAAGTATTTATTTCATTTTTTTTTTTTTTTTTTAAATCTGGTGAGAGGATGCTTTGGACAGGCCTGGTTAGCAATATTCCGTAAAGTAGAAAGGTTGCTGCAAAGAGATACATTTTAGGCAGGACAAGAAGGAAAACATTATTAAGAAGGAAGTGGTTTAATTGGGGCCTTGACAATAAAATTTGTGACAAGATAGCTTGTGTAGGAAGTACATGGGAATCAGGACAGAAAAATATGTATGGTGAAGGTTACTGAGCCTACTCAGTAGTCCTGCTGTGTAACCGCTTGTCACAGCCCTACTTATTTTTCTTTTGTTTTTTTTCAAGGCTGTCTGTGCAATGAAAAAACATAAATGCTTTCTATACATCCAAAGTTAATGAATTCTCTTTGGTTTCTAGGCAATAGAGGAACCTTTTTTTTACAGTGCTGGGGACTCCAGAGTTTTATAATAGTCCCTAATTGTTTAATGTGGAATGGTTTACTGATACTTATTGTTATTCATTCAACATATTTTAATAACTTTCATGCTGATATAACTTGAGAAATTTGTATTGAAAGCATCTCATTACAGAGGTGAATATCATTGCTGCAGAGCAACTTCATGTCTGACTCTTTTTCTGTAACTACCTTGGAAAGAGCTTGAGGGTTTTTTTTTTTATATATATTTTAGATGGCTGTACATTTCTCTCCTCACCTACTTAAATGCTTTTCTTCCTCATTTTTTACTCTTGAGTCTCTGAGGTAGTAATCTGGTAGCTTTTTGGTAACAGCTTGTCCCAAATGTTTTCTAGCTTAAAGAAATAACTTTACTGGCTGCATATTTGGTTAATTGTGTGAAACACAGCTTTCAATCATAATCTTACTTAGATTTAATTATCTAGTAAAGTGGTGCGGATTTTATTCAGAGGAAATATAAAATGGTAATTAATTGAATATTGGAGAAAAATTTCCCGTCATATTTAACTGAAGATTTTAGAATTTCGGGAAGAACTAAATCTCTGCAGGTTAAGAATGCGTGCATCCCTGCCTGCACCCATCCGGGGCGATGAACCAGTGCTGTGAGGTACCAGTAGGTGGTGCAGGCAGCCCGAACCTTGGCGCTGGCGGCTCCCGGGCTGGGACGCAATTACTTGGTGAGGAGTCAGGATGTGTGCACATCATGGGGTTGGAATGTTCTTCTCGTCTCAGGGTGATGTTTTCTGAATGTGCAGCACGACGTGTGAAAGTCACATGTACGTGTGAGTTATTAGGATTTGCCCCTGGGTCTTTGAAGCACAGCTGTTAAGAAAAGCTATTTGTAGGAATGGTACACTTTGTAATTCTGAGCTAAAAATCTTGTGCTACTGGGATGAGCGTTTGGTCCCATATAGCACAATACAGGAGTTTGGGTACATCAAGTGAGAGACAGTAAGTATTTCTGCTGAAATATCAACAGATTTGTAGAGGTGGCGAATTAGTTTAAAAAATTATGCCATGCCAAGCGATGCTGCTGCTATTTTTCCTCACAGAAGTAACTGGATAGTTTCAGGAGCCCTGTTTTGAGTTTACAGCCAGTCTAATAGTGCTGCACAGTCTTTTGTAGCAGACAGAAAGTTTTGCTATATTAAAAAAAATCAAACAAATGCTGATGATTGATTCAGTGGTGATTTAGAGACTTAAAAAAAGTACAGAAGAGTATTTCTTACAGGTTTTCACAAACACAGGATTTCAAGCCTGTGTGATTCAGTGTTGTGTGGTAAGAGAATGCCTCTAAGGCATAGAGGGGTTCCATTTATTTCCTGCTGTTCTCTTTCATGTATGCAATTCTTCTATATTATGTGTATGTAGGGGGCCTGGGGGGAGGAGGGTTGGGTTTTTCTAATTGTTTGTTTGTTTTATTTTTGAAAATAAGACTTTAACTTTTCTGCAGGTAGACACTGTAATACACTGCTGTAAAACCATAAATCTGCTGGAGTGTGTAAGAACCTTGCCTTAAGGTTCTATTCCTGTTTCTATTCCTGTTTCTCTTTTCCCAGAGGATAATTCTACATTAGAGACTGTACAGTCTCTGTTCTTAACCCTGAAATAGCCACGGTCTTTATCTTGTAGGAACAGAGTGGGGATGCTGGGCTACAGTTCTTCCTAGGCTCTTTCACTGACCTGTTGTGAGGCCTTGAGTTTTTTGATTGCCTGACAAACTAGGGGGTTTTCCTGGCTTGGTGTATTTTTGGATTTGTTTTGGTTGTTGGTTTGTTTTTCGTTGTTGTTGTTTTTCTTTTTTTTTTCCTTCAATGCCCTGTTTCAGACCGCGTCTTTCACATTATCCTGCTTTTCTGACTTCACTAGTGTATTATGTTCCTGTAATTTGTAACCAAAGGTGGCATGCCCATAGAAGCAATGGAAGTGCAAATGATCCCATCCTCAGTATTTATTTTTCTTCCACTTCAACCAAATTGTTAGCAAGGATGTTAAAGGATTACTGTCTTGGAGTAAAATGTTTTTGTAAAGACAAAATTTTAAAAAATGTGCTAATGAGAAAAAGTAGTTCTTTCAGTGGTTTTGTGTGGCTCTTAGTTCAAATTATTGTCAAGGATGGGATTTGATACAAATTTGCCTTGTGGGTTACACTTGGGTGTAATATTGGTGGACTCAATGTGGTTTCGCTCCTGATGGAGCCACAGTTGAAGCTCTCCACCAGTTGTCCAAACAGCTGAACGCTGTCTGTATCTCACCACTGCAAACTGGATGCAGAGTTTCTCCTGCTGTTACTGCTCTGTGTGCACCTAAGTTGGCTCACCAGTGCAAATTGTAACATGTAAGGATATGATGGATGCATAAAATTGTGGGATTGTAGGGCATCCCAGCAGTTACAGCCCAGTCCTTGTTGGTAATTTGGATATATTTGCACTCTCAGAAAGTTCTGAATGACTTCTTAAGCTTCTTCACAGCAGTGTTAACTTCAGGGTCTAGGAGCATCATTGTGTGGTAACTCTTATTTTTCACAATTATTCTCCAGACCAGTGGCAAAATAAAATTAGATTTTAAAATGTCTGCAGTAAGTTGCATTCAAATTTGATATAAAAATAACAAAGGGTGTTTTTTTGAGTGAATGCAGAGACAGATATTTGAAAACATCCATGGTATTATAACACTCTGGTATAGTTATGAAACAGGTTCATAATGATAGTACAAATATGAAACAACGTTGCAACACTGAGCATCTCAAGAGGCTGATAGTGACAGAATAAACATGGAGATGCAATACACAGAAGTGGAGTTTTCCAGAACATAAGTTATGTTCTGTTTGTCTAGAATTGTTTGAGCTTTGTTTAATGTTAGGCTTTTTGCAGATGCTATGTCTAGATATGAGTCATGCTCTTTTCTTCAGCTGTAAATAGGTTTGAACATAAGAACTTTTCAGGATCTAGACTTTTTTCTTCTGGTATTTCATATTGATGTTGTGCAACTTTAGTGACTTTTTCAGAGAGGAACCTTTGTTTATACTCTTTATCTACAAGTTACATATTGTAGAGGATGATAGTTCATACCAGGTCACAGTCACATGACTAATCTAGTTGAATTATCCATAACAGATTTTAAAAATCAAGGAGAGAGAAATATTTTTTGCTATTGAAGTTACTGCTGAAGCAGTAACAATTTTATGTAGAAACTTCAAGCAGAAGTCTCTTTCTTGTATACTCGATGAGATGTTTTTGCCTTTAATCAGAGCATCGTTCCTGTTTGGAAAAACGTTGGCTTCAGAATAGGATGTCTCTCTTGGTTAATTCTATCTTCAGCTATCTGAGAGTGCTGAGTTCCAGTATCCAACATTTATGAACCAGTCTTAGTATTTCATCCCTCGTTCAAAAATTCTCATCCCGTACAATAAAGACTAGAAGCCTTTTTCTTCATGCTACCTGTTCTCTCAGCTGCCCTTTCTGCTAATTAAGCTTCTCTTCAGCTTTGGTAGATCTCTCTAAAGGTCACCAATAGAGCAAACTAGTGAAGAGGATTACTCTTTGTAGGGATTTTTTTTTTATTTTCATGAAAGAACCTTTGAGTCAAGGCTCTTCCTTCCTTAGTCTAAAGGGAAAAAAGAAAAAAGCTTTAGCTTTTTCCTTTTCCCCTCAAGTTTTAAAAAACGATTATAGTAGAAACTTGAATCTGTACTGGAGGAGCTCTGATACCTGGTGAACAATAAGAAAGTAAATTGCTTCTGTTTCTGAGAGGCAACACTGAAAGGTGTTCGCTCACTGAATGTTCACTGCAATTCATCAGTAGATCACTGTGTCAATGTGAAAAGACTGTAAACATACAACATATCTGTCACTTCATCCCCATGAGTACTTTTGTAGAAATAATTTTTAGTTTACTCTGGTGTGTGTCTGTAATGATGGAATAGATCGAATGTTTAACAAAATGATTTAATCGTATTAATACTGTTGACAAATCAGCAAGTGCAATACACAAAATATTAAATATCAAGGTTTTTGTTTTGTCTTTGCATTCCATCAGGTGTAGTCTGGAAAACATAGTGCATAAAAACAAAAGGATTTGAAAATGTCTATACTGCCTTGTTTAAGCTGGCTGCCAAGAATTGCAATTAAATGACTGCTATAAATGCTTGTTTTCTTTTGAATAATTGAAAGAGGAAAAATCTTATTTAAATTATATGAAACCCTGAAGGAGGAAGTATAATGAAAAGTGGTTTAATTATTTTCAGTGAGACAGCAAAACAGACTGATGACCTTATCAGTATTTGTTTGTTTTCTTGCCTTATTGTATTCTTTGTTAGCCCCAGAAAATACTGGTTATGATGCAGGAAAAAAACTCTCTTAATAAGATAATGTATTATTTTCAGCTCTCTCAAAATATATAGCAAAATTGTCCTTGTGTGTGCCAGTTTACATGAGAAACAGCTTGTGGGTAATGTTACAGAGCCATTATGGCTGACGCTCTGTGGTAAAAGGGCAGGCAGGGGATAACAGAGCCTGTGTTGGATACAGAGAGTACACAATGAAAAAGTTTCAGTCTGCAATGACTACTGACTGAAGGATTTGAGGATGTGAAAAAAAGTTCAAGCTGCGATCTGTTTTCTTCCCAGTTTCAAATACAAAGTGCAGTGAAGCTTTTTTTGGTTCTTAGATAAGTGACCTGCCAATGAACTTGAAATAATTTTTTATCTGAACTTCCCTCAATTCCTTTTTTTCAGTCTCTTTGTACTTTATGTACAAACACAATATTGTCATGAAAGACTGACATTAAGTGTTACTTTTTTTTTTTTTTTTTTTTTTTTTTTTATTGTGTATGTGGTGATTGTGCATCTGCAGGATACATAGGCCGGCAGCTTCTTGAGTTCTCCTACCAGGAGTGTCCAGGTGCTGTACAAAGTAGAATAGATCTGGCTGGGGAAAGAGGCTAGAGATCTCATACTCCAGAGTGTGTAAGATCACTGTATTCTCATGGGAAGTGGGAGATGCAACTTGGAATGCATTTGTACAGAAAAGGGAATTGAATTTATTTCCACTTTCTTGATAAAATGCTGTTGTTGTGCAATAGCTGAAGAAACATGGATTGCATTTATTTACACATCTCTTTGAGGTGCTTGGTTTTGGCACTCCCCTCTCTTTTGCCACAGTCCCCATCTATTCTCAGTTCATTGCAGGACAAGCAGAACTATTTTTGCTGGAGAAAATGTTGTTTCTGTCAAAATGCACTGCTTTGAGGCCAAGTGCATGCCACACATTGATGATAAATAATTCTGCTTCTGACTTACCTGAGTCAAGACAGGTGGTGTCTCTACACCTTTTATCGTTGTGATGTATAGGCAGAGTCCCCAAACACACTCATCATTAACTCTCAGACTGTAGTATAGGAGTTGGAGAACATGCTCTGGGATACTACTGCCTTTACCATCTTTGAGCCATCCTACTGAAAGAGCCTGGAATGGGGTGTGTGGTGTGTAGCTGCCTTTTGTTTTGGGGGAGAGTTGTAGAGGTGCATTGTGCATAGTGCAGCTGTATTTTAAATTATAGTGTGTGTGGATTCAACACAAGTCTCTCACTTTCAAAGACAAACCCACCAAAATCAGACTGCTGGCTGTAATTTGCTGCATTATGGGGACAACACCTTGCACAGTGCCTGAGAGAACTCCACATGATTAGTTCTTTTTTAGCTGAGTTTGTTCTAGGAAAGGTGCTACTGACTTGTGCAGGGCAAGTTGATAATGGAGGGTGTAAGTAGCTGCTTTTTTTTCACCACTTGGGTGCTCTGTCAGGGAGATCCTGCCTTGACTGTAAGGCAGGGATTGCAATCTCTTAAATTCATATCCTTGATGAATTACTATTTCACTCATTTCTCCTTTCCTTGTATCACTGAGATGGCTGGTTTACAGATACCTAAGAAAATGGATCATTTATCGTGTAATTTAAAACACACGGAAGAGGAAAGGTTTTGGTGTCTGTCAAGTGAGGAGTTAGTGCTCTCCATGTCTTTTCTGGTTTTCCACTATATAAAGAAAGAAATTAATTCTGGTATTGGTCTCAGAAATGCTGTTTAAATCTCTGTGAGTCAATGATAGCATTTTTTGATGTAGCATTGCTGTAATACATGGTTATTTTGTTTAGCATGACTCGATTCTTTTTATAATCTGTATAATTCAATATATATCCTGCTTGTTTATTTCTTGATATGGGATTTTACATTCTGGATTATAGTTGTGTATTTTGTTTGCACCTCAGACAAACTGCTTTTTATCCTTAGTATATTTTTAATTACTTACTGTTCATTAATTTGCTATGTGGCTCTCTATTGGTCCTAAAAAGTACCCATTTTTTTACTCCTCTTACTGGAAATATTGTCAAATCAGGCTATTTGTAACTCAAGTTTTAGGATTTCAACATGCCATGCCATAAATGTAATAATACAATTTACAAAATACATACTGACTGGGTCTGCTAGTTTGTTGATAGAGGGGTAATAGAGATGTGAGGTTTTCTGGTAGCGTGTGAAATTATGTTTATGAAATGGCAATACATTAGTAATGGAAGATGAAAAATGTAGCAGCCATGCTTCTGACAATGTTGCAGATACAGTGAAAGGGGTGAGGAAAACAAAATGCTGTCATCTGGGATTTCTTATACAGGACCTTTATAGAGTTTCAAGTTGGTAGAGTGTCTCCTTTTGCAGCTTTAATTTTCATTATATGAATAGTTATGTGTTTGGAATACACTATCATTGTATGATGGTTGGTCTGAAAAAATGACAGATGTTGGTGGTTCTAATTTAAAATCAGGACAGAATTTCCCACTAAATTCTGAACTAAAGACTGTGAACTAAAGCAGTCATTCAGATGTGTAAGACATCATTTCAGGTGCCTTACACATCTGAATGACTACTTTAAGATCTTAACTGAAAAAGGGATCTAAAAGCAGTCACAAATGGCAAATTCTCTGAAGTTTATGTTGAAAGTTTTATTAATCAACATAAATATTTGTAGCAAAGGATTTTTTAAAACTATATGACTTTGACAAAGGACACCTCTGTGTCCACATGTATTATGTGAGAAGGACTAGTAGTGGAGGATCTGTAAGTCTTTAGTGGAAAGAGAAAAAATTTACTTTAGAAAAGGGAGTTTAACATTGCAGGAAATTAAAACGGAGGATATGGCTCACAAGTGCACTTAGCCAATCTAGCAGATAACTGCTGGCAGATACGAAGGAAGGACCTGCTTCCCAGTTCCCATGTTTCATGGCACGCTTCCAGCCTATCTAACCATTATTTGTACTTGTCTGATTCAGCTGTGAACTGACAAAGGAACTGAAGCTGGCAGAAGGTTAAAAGTAAAAAAGAGAAGAAAACTATTGATTAAGTTTCCATCAGTTTAGGAATACCATTTCAAACAATCCTGTTCTGTTTGGTGTCTTTCAGATTTTTTTCTTTTAATACTGTGACAATTGAAAATAGAACAGTGTGGGTGAATATCACTAGTTATTTCCATGTTTTGAAATACATAGAAAAAGAATGTCTTACTCGTATGTGCTTTCTTTTTTACAAAATAGATGCATTTTAAAAAGCCCTAAACTTTTAACTTGTTATTACCTCTTATCAAATACTTTTGAATTTAAAGGTAGGTGATAGTTTTGTTGTTATTAAAATGTAAACTTTGGAGGTTTCCTTTCATGTGTAATATAGGAGAGCAGATTTTTTTTGAGCTTTTTTTTTTTCTGGAGGGGTTGTTTCTTTGGGGTTTTTTTGTTTTCATTGTGGCAAAAAATAGATCTGTTGAGAAACATCTGTTGAGAAACTTCCCCTTGCCTGAGAAACCCTGAAGCGGCTTCTTGTTGTTTTTGATCTTGGTACAGTTGCTGGATTTTTGTTGGCTTTGCTCTAAAGCTGTATGCATGTAGGGATTGTTAAATAAACCTTAGACTTGTCAATAACTGAGGTCTTCTCTAAACCTTGCTCTTTTGAGCAGACTTCATTCCAAGTTTATGAAATAAACTCTGAGTTAGAATCAAAATTTTCTCTGTTCTGCAGATGGATACTTTGACTGAGCTTTTAACATAATTTGTTGTGCTTTTACTTCATCATTGATATGGTTGCAGAAGTACAAAGCTTTTCAATATGTTGAAGTTTATAACAGATATTTTTACTGAGAGAGGCTGTCTTACCCATTGACATATGAAGACTAGTAAAATAACAATATCCTTTAAAACATCTCTTATTTAAGTGTTGAAATGAATATTTCCCCTCAATAAATTTTGCTTTCTTGATGTTACAGAACTCCTTGTGTGTGTTCTTTACAAGTTATTGTTACAGCTGTTAATACAACTGCTTTTGCAATTTTAGAAGTGCTGGAATAAAACAGCAAAATGAAATACTAAGGATTAAGTAGACTGTTGGAGGTTTTCAAGCCCTGAGTAGACAAAGCCCCAACCTACATGGTCTGATTTCAGTTTTGACCTTCTTTTGAGTAGGCAGTTGGACAAGATGACCTCTTGCAATCTCTTTCAGTTTGGATTACTCTATAATACTGTGATATTAACACATAAGATGTGAAACAGTTTCAGGATATTTTCAGTCTCTAGTGCAGCTTAGGAAACTTCTTTTTAGGAACAGCAGATTTGGTAAAAACAATTACCTTTCTCTATAAGATTTCTTAACTAATCCAGAATGCTAAGTGTAACTTGGTTTTGGAATAGGACATGCAACATTCACATATGTGGATCCATATGTATGCAATATATAAACCTTCTGTTTTTTGCCAAGTACAGCCTATACATAGGAACAATCAGTAATCCTACTGAAAATGCTGTAACCTTTGTGGCAATATACTTTGTAAGGTTTTCTTGAAACCTGTTATTTTTGTCCAGATAGGGGCTCCCATTTTATGTTTTCACTCATGTTTTTGAATGATGTTTCTAAGACAAAAAATCAGCTTTGAAAATTACTGACAACTTGAAGGTAGAAGACCTGCCAGGTTTTGTGCAGGTCCCTGTGACAATTTTGTATAAATTGCTTTACAAGTTTACATAGTTGCCAGTAACTTTCATAAAATCATTTCCACTGAATTAAAGAAAAAAATACAGTTTATTTTCTATTGGTGGAAATATATTATCTTGGCAAGTTTAGAAAATCAAAAGTCTCGTTATCTATAGACAGCAGCTGGACAAACTTCCTACAGACTCTTTGTTCGCAGCATGGGACAGCCTTGGGGAAGAGAGGCAAAGGGCTACTTCTGCAGTTAACACAACTTCTTGGTACCCTACCAAATTTTCCACTTAGTGCAGAATGAGTACTGAATTTATAGTGATACTGTTTTCACAACATACCCCATCAAGTATCCTTCAGTTTGGAGTTTTAATCTAAATCAGTAGAGTGAAATTTTAGCTAGTAGCTTTGTACTTTGGAAAATTTGTATTTAATGAGCAGCACCCTCAAATATACACTTTCTGAAATAAATAATGTTGGGAGTTAGATTTGTTCCTTTTTACTTAGAGAATTTTTTCCCCATAAATTTGCTAGGAGACTAACTACTGCGTGCTTATGTGTGCTTGACCAAAACAAAGATGTGGCCAAAAGTCGGGAGGGGGAGATAGCGTGAGTTTTGGGGCAGGTAAAGGGCAGGGCTGGGGGCAGCTGCTCTCTCTTGCTCTCGGCATTGTAAAGAGGACAGCCAGGCTGCTGCTTGCTGCGGGAGGAGTGCATTGTGACCACCGGCTCTGGTCCTGGGAAAATCTCCCACCTTCTGCTCGTGTGCCCTGGAACTCTGAGCTGCCTCCTCCTGCCCTGCTGGGGCTGGGCCGGCCCTGTCCCATCGCCGCCGTTTCCTCATCCCTGCTTGGAGGCTTTTGCTGCTCTGTGGCCCCGCACCCCCTGCCCTGCAGGGACATCCCCGATGTCCCAGCTCCCACCGGCAGAGCTTCTGATCTCACCCACCAGCCCTGGATTTTTCCACTGTTCCAGCCTGGTGCTCTCGAGAGATCAGACTGCCCCCGGCTTTGTTTCACAAAACTCCTCAAAATTTTCCTGGTTCTCTTTACTATTAATGCTGTAGTTGATGTTGGTTTTTTGTCTTGTTATACATACTAGTAAAAAACTGTTATTCCTATCCCCATATCTGCCTGAAAGCCCCTTTAATTTTCTGAATTATAATAGTTTGGAGGGAGGGGATTTGAATTCTCCATTTCCTAGGGAGGCCCGCCCCTCCTTAGCAGATACCTGTCTTTTGAACCAAGACAAATAATTACATGGTAGTCTTTGCCAAGAACAAAATCTTGCTAACCTACAGTGCATGGTTATTAAGTTCAATGTATCTACAAGTCAACAGTTGTCAAACTGAGTCTCTGAAAGCTGAACTGCAAAACTTGAGCAGTATGTATTAGATTGGTTCATTTTCCCCCTGTAAGGCTCTCATTTGAAAGACCATGCAGCTAATCATGTACTAGCAGGTCATGGAGGTATTTCTGAGAGGGCAGTGAAGAGTGAGCATCAGGATTTATGAGTTCTTTTCTAGAACTCTTCTTTGAAAGAGAAGGTGGTCTGCCATTTAAACAAGTAGTTAGAAAATAACCAAGCTGTTTGTCTGTGGGGATTTTTCATTTTTCCCTGTCTCAGTGAATCAAAGGGAGAGATTTAGCCCCTAACAGAAGTTCTCATTCCAATTCAGTGAGATATAAAATTTGTTACAGACTATGACTATAGCTCATGGAAAGAATAATGATTTGTGAGAAAGATGCAGTACACCTTGTAGTCTTGGTGCTTGATCATGTTAAAACTTTAAAGAGTGCAAAGAATATTTTAGGAGGTGGGGTTTTGATCCAGTTGAACAGCAAGTTCTGCTTCCATTTGCCATAGTTCTGAATATAGTCTGTTTTTCTTTAATAAACCATACCAGTTCATTATTTAGGAAGTCCATTAAATTTCCACCACAAAAAAACCCAGATGATGCCTTACTTTGTCAAGTAATTACAAGAAGAAGGACAGATATATAGGGGTTGTAATTAGTTAAATGTGTAAAATAAAACTTATGAAGATTTTTATGCTATATATAACTATCATGAGGTATTAGCCTATCAATCATAGTAATACATAAATTAAGCTGTCAGGGGATTCTCCTGTACCTTTTTTGATTTAAATGTAAATAAAGTGCAATTTATGAGCACTGTTGCTAAAAAAGGAAATCTTTCTGAGATTGTGTTGTATCTGTAATGTACTAAGATAATTCCTGGTATAATTCCATTTCTCCTGTTTGGTTACACCACCAATGACTTTGAACCATTAAATTAAAAGCAAGTATGTCTTTCCAAGAGCAATTTAAGTCATCAAAGAGTGTCTCTAACATTAAAGAGCAAGACTCTTTAACCTTTCCACTTATGTGTACCCATAGGAACCACTAAGAAGTCAGTATCAGCCAAGCTGCCTTACTAATTTACGTGCATACAAGCCTCCATATACAGACTTCTATTCTGTCAAACAATTTAAGGTGTAGAGATCGTGAACAGCCTTGTTACTTATTTATATACAGGTTTTTTTGACCCTTTGACTTAGAAGTTCCTTCTGTGAAAATTTGGCCTTAACAGATGCTGCCAAAGTTAGGATAAGGAGCAAAAGATAAATTGTCTCTGTACATACACCTTAGTATTTTAAATATAAATGAGAAAGAAGGTATGTGTTCATTCATGATGCAGCTGATAGTCTGGATCAAATTCAACCCAGAGAATATTTTGATTTTGTCTTGCTAGCCTTTTACCCTGATGAGAAGAGAAAATGAGATTGAGACATCTAGAAAAGCTTGAATGTCTTTGCACTTGACCACAGCTGTACAGCAGTTTCCACGAAGGGAAGAGGGTATTAAGAAAGAAGTTTCTTCAAGGAATCGGCGTGTGCCGTTGCTTGTCGTGAGAGCAGCAAATGTAGGGAGTAGACAGTGGTTATGAGAGTCCATGAACATGCAGGTGCCCATATGGCACTGACTGGTTTTTGTGACCCTGAGTGGATATATATGTCTGGAGTATTGTAGGTGAGTGTCCCTAATGAAGAATGAAAAAGATTAAAGAAATGTGAAGAATATATTGTAGGTGTAATATTCAAAACAGTAATACAGAAATTAAGTAACAAAGGGGAAAAGTAGCACTTGATCAATATAATTTTGAAGGGTTTCTAAAAATAATTTGGGAGTTAAGTGAAGAAGACAAATAGCTATGCTCTTTCAAAGAGATTAACAAAAAAGCTCAAATTATGTTTACATACTGTAAACTGATATATTGGGAAGAGAATTGGGAGGAATGCTACAAAATAAATAAGATGGAAATCTAATAATGCATGATACCTACATGATAGGGAACAGCAGTTGGCCCAAAGAAAGGTAAGCTGAACATCTGATGTTTCTGTTACTGTAGGATATTCAAAGTACTGACAAAGATTAAGAGTTTTAAATTTTTCCTACAGTGTTACCAGAATTGAACAGGAAGAAAGCTATAAGCTCTAGCTCCTGTGGCTTCCTGGAGGTAATAAGTACAGTTTTAGCAAGTCTTAGGGGGGGCTCTGACTTAAAAGTCAGGGCAGTGACTTTTTATGCACTTTGAGTTTTGTTTTTTTAAAGGTCTGTGTGCTTAACATGCTAGGACTGATTGCACTTACAGTGAAGAGTGGTGGAGTAATGGAAGTGGGATGCAAGAGGTCACTGTTTGCACACTCTCCATTGTGTACTTCAGCCTGGGTTTGATCCAAACCACTCTGGCTTCTGGGGAAGTGCAGAAGGATGACTCCAGGGGAAATTACTTGTTCAGAGCCATGTTTACTTCATTTAAACACCTTCATTCCTGACCCACGTGCATCAACGTGTTCTCATCTGTAAGAAAAGTCAAACAAAAAGCCCACTTTCCTGTATTTTCTCAATACCATACTGTCTCCAACCCTGTATGAAAAATTAGTGTACTAAATTTTTTTTTTTTCTCTGTTACACTGCAGATTGCGGTCATTTGTGCTATGCACTTTGCTTTCCTTTAGAAGAAAAGTTCAGTCACAGGCTCTCATAAACCATAAAAATGCATTTCTCGGCAGAAGACCACAAATTGTGAAAGCTCGTCTGCAGGGGAGCTTGACCCTTTCACTGTTGTTTGGGTGCTTTAGTGTTTAGGCAGAATATTGCACACATCTTTTTTTGTTCTTCTGATATGCAAAATAGTTTGAAGGTTTCCTGATTTTGTTCAGCTGGGCTTTTGCATACTTTTCCCACTTTCAAAATTCCAGTGAAATGTACAAATGGTGATGCGTTACTGTCTGGAACTGAAGCACAGCAGATAGATGCTATACCCTTGCGGTATCACGGTGTGTTAGAATATTGAGCAAATAACATGTAGATAGTTTAATATGATTTAAGGGTCCAAGTTTTTCTCTTTATGTGAGTAATACTTTTTTAAAGGTTATATCTGAGTCGGCTTCTAGAATTTGTTTCAGCTTGTGTCTTTTGTTATTTGACGATGTGGCAAGAGGTTAGTTACTTTATTTCATTACACATAGGGCAGATGTTTGTACTGGTTAAGATTCATTTTCATTAAGGTGGGGTGACAATTTTAGTAGCATATGGTGCAGCTGAATAGGCAGCTGAGTTTCTGGGGTTGTTACTTGGTAGCTGTCTCATGTGAGATGGGCAAATTATTTTCTGAAGTTTCACTGATCAGTTTTTTAATGTATTTGAAAATTTTAACACGTCTTCAAATTGATTGAATGTTGACTATTCAGTTCTGATTATTTGCAGTTTTGTTTTGTAGCTTGGTGGTGCATCATGTAAGATTTTCCATTAAATATTTATTGGAAATAGAAGCAGGTTTTTATTTAAAGTTTACTTGTTTTAACAGTAAGCCTCGGGACAGAACTTGGGAAACCAGGTTGCACAGCTGCTGTTAATGCTCCTGGGAATTTGTGGTTTATTTCTTGAAGTTAACTATTACACTTCTAGGAAATGAAATTTCCTTGAGGTGCACTGTATAGCATACCTAATAACAGAATGTGAAAAAGATTTTAGTTTTGTTTAAGAGAAAAGATTTGTATCTGTACTGGTTTACTGGAAGCTTGTTGAATTATGGAAGTGGTACTCCTTGGTTTTTTATGTTTACAGCTGAAAGGAGCAAATTCTTCAAACAGGTCTATAATAAGTAATTATCTAGAATGTCATAGTTGCTTAAGATGATTCTGATATTTTCTTAAAAATAAAGTACAAAACAGATCTATCTTTGTAGTACTGTTCTTGCTGTCACTTGTGAATTGTATCAGCTCCAAGTTATTTTGGGCACTGAATTTCACTAGGTTTGCTGGATTCAAATGCATGCAAATCATTAATTTCATAGGAGAAGAATAGAGAAGAAATAAGTTTATTTTTGTTTTGATGTAAGTGGATTTGGCTTTCGTTGTGTGGAAATTATAGTGCTGCCTCAGTTTCCAGTAATGTAGTCGTCACTTCATCCACTTGCTCACATAACCAACTGTTTACCTACAACAGCCATTTCAGTGTATTTATCTGATGAATACAAAGAAAAGAGAATTTATCTAAAAATTGCACAGAAGCAGTGAGAATGCACAGAATATTTTCCTTTTTGGCATCTCTGACACCTGGGAGTGTGTTTGTGTAATAGTGGCAGATTTAATCTCTTGCCCATTGAGTGCTCCTCCCTCCAGGAAGCAAATCTTTCTTTTTGTGAAAGATTGTGTGAAGCAACAGTCATTTCAGCTAAACCCCAAGCTCTGGGAGAGCTGCATATACAGAGAATGCAAGACAGGGGAGAGTTTTCCACAGCTGTCGAGTACTTGTGGCAAATGCCTATTTTGCTTGTATTTTAAGTTGACTCTTCAATGAATTCTCCTTTTGACCCTAGGACTTTTTAAGAGGTTAAGATTAGTAGATTGGCTCCTAGCAGTGTATTTAGTTTTTTCATGTCTATTTCCATAAAATGGCTGTCATGAAGGAAATTAATTTTGATTAATTATTCCATATTACTTGATTTAAGACTCCATAGTCTGTTATAATGGAAATTCTTATATAAATCACCATTTTCAAAATGCTTTTCTGCAGAATATATCTTTTCCTATTCAACTCTACAAATGTAATTTTTTTCAGTTATCGTTTGTATCACTGCAACACTTGGACAGAGACACTTGGTTTCAATTCTTAGTTCCACTCCCTATTCATTGCTCTCAGTTTTAGGAAGAAAGCTATTCATTATGAATTTTCAGAGTAGGAGGGAAGGTAGTAGAACTTGTATCAGTGTCACTTCTTGACCCCCTGTAAGAGCTGAAGCTTTACTCAGTGCTTTTAGTTACACTCTTGATGAGTTACATACAGTTCACAGATTGTACCACCCAAAATGTATGTGGGTATCCAGATGGATTTGTTTTTCTGGTTTTATTTCTGTGGTTGGAATTGTTTGTATGAATGATTGTTTAAATACAGAAGAAAATGCTATTAAGTTGCAATGGCTTAACTGTCCATTTAAATGTCACAGATAGAGGAGGATGATGATACTGAATCACGACATGAAGAAGAGAAGGAAGAAGTGAAATGCTATTCAAGAAGAAAGGTATTTTCTAACTGGAGCCGCTATGAGGATACAGAAAAAGAGGGACAGAGTGAAGCTGGGGAGCCACAGAGAGGAACAGACTTCAGTGTTTTGCTTAGCTCAGCAGGTAAGCATTTTCCAGTCTGTAGGGATTTTTAGTTTTGCATTTTGAGACATAACTACTTTTCTGGCTGTTGTCCTTGATGGTGAAACTCCACCCCAGAATACCATTCCTATCTGCCTTGGTAAGTCTGCCATTTATGTATTTAAGAGTGTTGAAAGTCTCCATGGGTGCAGCCTCATAGCATACAGGCTGCACTGAGCTGTGACAGATGGGGAGTAAGAGAGGCTGCTGGCTAGTGCATTTATAGCCTTCTTGTGAAATGATGAGTCTGAGTGTGTGCAGCATCCAGGAACCTTGAGCTTATTCTCGCTGGTCTTGGTTATTGGGTTGCTTGTCAGGAAACAAAAAGGGTTGCTGGTATGACTAAACACAACAAACAGGCAGCTGCTTACTCTTGTTTGTTTCAACAGGGATTTGAGATCAGCACTGTAGAGGTGTGTGCATGAATAGCATTGTGTTGGAATACCATTCAATAAAAAGCTGCAAACAATGTATTGTGACAGTTTTTGTAGTACCTTGGAAATTCTGCAATCTCTCAAATCTAAATAATTGGATTTTTCAGTCACAGCTTGATAGGGTAAGTTAAAAATTAGCAACAGTAAAGAAACAAAGAACAGAGTTTCTTTGTGCAAGAATCATTTTCTGAAGTTCTGCTTCACATGAACATTGCAGAGTTGGGCCTAAGCTGTTAGGTTTTAATCACAGTATCATGAAATGTGTATTGTCTTCTCTAAATCTTGTTTTGCATGGCAAACACTGCTGGAGTAAAGGCACATAGTATGGACCTCAGAAATGTGTATTTAACAGAGTCTGGGGAACAAAGCAGATACAGTAATTCAAAATTTTTAAGTCAAGAAACCTGTCCTGAGCTGCCACGTCTCCATGGTTCAGGTTTTTAATAACTTCAGTAACTCTGTAGTTAGCCTTCAGAATGTCTTTAAAATGTTCTGAAGAATAGTACTTTTGAACTGAGAATATAACAAAATAGTATTTAGTTCTGCTAATTATTATTTATCATGAATTATACTTCAACACATTTATTACCTCCCTATTTATTTTACTCTTTAGATTATCTTAATGCTTCAAATGATAGTATTAGAAGGTAGTGTTCATATATTCATCCTATTTATTAGTTCTAAATCTTTGGTTTAGAGAGTGCTTTATTTTAGGATATATTGTTACTCTTCTCTACAGTGAAATAAATCAATAAGAAATTGCAGTGGAATAAAGTACTTTCTTTTGGATGAAGAAAAAAGTACCTTCTAAACAATAATGCAGATTTCTTGGAGTCACATAAAAAAGCAGTTTGTGTCAGTAGCGTTCTTTAGTTTCTTTGGCTGATGTGTGAAAACTGAGAATACAGTCATATTTATTTGTAGTGGTCTGAGAAGAAGCTCAAACATCTGTTTTATTTGATAATTGCTGTTGTTAGTATATTGCTGCTCAGCATTCTGAAGATGCAAAATGAATCCAGTTGAATTGCAATGAGCAGTTAGGGAATACAGGAGTGGGAATGGAGTTAAATTGCCAATTTTTTGTTAATACAAAACCTTAAAAATGTCTTTAAATCTTGTGATTTACTATTAGTGCAGAACTATGTAATTAATACAGCCAGTTAAGAATTCTTTGGCAAAAGCTCAGATTAAAAACCTGATCTCCTGTGTAACGGTTAGGCTCTGTAATATTGAATGCCGGGTCTTAAAGAAAGTGTCATCCTTCAAGATAAAACTTGGCTTATCCCAGAAAATATGCTGTTGTTAATTGAATGAGATAGCATAGAAAAAAATCATTTGGGATAATGTAATAAAGACAGGATTAATGCTAATAGACAAAGTTAAATGAAGGAATTGCTGATGTCCAAGGAATTAAAAGTCCTTGGTAATTATTTATTCGATATCATGTAAAAGTGAATCTGTGTGTAATTCTTAACTTAAAATCAACCTAAAATAGCAAAATGAGATATTATGTGGTGTGGGTGTTGTGTTGGTAACTAAGATTAAAGCTTTTAAATCTAATACATAAATATTACTATTGCTTGAATTAAGAAACAAAGTTATGAATTATTACACTACATTTTTATCATTAGCAGAGGAAGGTGGAAAGTGGAAGTCTGAGGAGAAAGGTGTTTGCAGTACTTGCAGAAAAGTAAAGAAATACCCTAAAGTAAAATCTTTAGGGTATTTTACGTTTTCACTTATAGTTCCAGCTTTCTCTGACTCGTGCCATTCTCTAGTGAAGCACTGTTTCTGTCTTTTCCATCTAATATTTAGGCCTGACTAGTCCCAGACCGTTTCTTGACTGCTTGTTGTTTCTCTGCTGTCAGCCCTTGCCTGCCTACTAATTCTTCTCACTCTTCCTTCCTTCTGTTGTTTTTTCTTCTTGTCTGTGTTTCTGATTCCTGTTGGTGGATCTTTTGTCAGGCTTTTGTTGTGAGCCAGCTTCCTTCCGTATGTATTTATTAAAATCCAATTCTTTCAAATTCTGTCAGAGGCAGAATATCTGCCCATCATTCTTTCCAGTCCTGGTGATCCCCAAGTCTTTGTTCTGCTTGGCATTACTCATTTGGTTTAATTCACTATCGCATTTTGTTACGTTCCTCTTAGTTTCTAGTCAATACCAGTTTATTCTTTCAAGCTTCCAGTTCTGGTCTCCATTATAAACTGGTTTTGCCATCTTCTCTCCACATTCTCTGTCAGTATACCCTAAATCCTGCTCAAGTTACCCAACAATATAAAGTGACAGACCATTTTTTTCAACTGTGTTAGGGATATTTCCATAGGTGGGGCTGCAGAAATATGCAAGGCTACACTTTGTGTTCAATGTTCTATCTAAAGCCTGTTAAACACAGGCTACAGAGGAAGATCGGACTCTCACTCAAAACTGAAACTGAGGGAAACTGAGTTCAGTTGCCTTGCACATTTAGATGATGTGCAGAAGACCACTGAGGAGGTAGATGAGGTGATTGGTTGTTAAGCTTCAGGAGATCTTGTAAAATTAGGTACAAACTGATTTCTAGAAGCTTGTAGCTTTGCTAAGTCAGGTCAGATTTTTCACCAAATGCGCAAAGTGTACCTCTTTCATACAAAATCATTGTGCAGTCTGACTTCAAGTTACTGATTCAGGACAGGAAAGTGGTTACAGTTTCTCAAGTGCTTTCACACAGAAAAATATTCAAGTCATTCTCTGGGTTCATTTACAAGGTGGTGGTAAAGGGAGGATAAGGAAAAGCCACCCGAAGCAGACAATAGACCATGAAAATTTCATACTGAATAGTTAAAAAGGCAGCTGAAAATAGTCTTAAGAACTGCCAGGTGGCTTTGATAACAGCTGATGTCACTGCCCCTATAGCGCTTCTTTGTTAGGGCTTATTATATTTCTGTGTAAAACAGGTGTCCTGGGTTCAGCTTAAGTTTTTAAGTATGTTTCTTTTTTTAGCATTTTTTAATTGACTTATTTTTAATTGTCTGCAGTATAGCAAACTTTTCTGTGTTGCTTTTGTCTAGGTGATATAAAATACAAGTCCATTGTGAAGCCTTCAGGGAAAGGGTCTTGAATCAATTTACAGAAATGCTGTTGAAGCATAAAGAGCAAGAGAAGTGGAAGTGATAGGATAACCTTACTTTGTGAGCAGAATCTTGCCATGTTTGAAGAGCTGCCCTCATTTTTTGGCAGATGAGGGTTAAGTGACCTACAGCAGACTTATTCATCAGGTTTTTGGCTGTGAATAGATTATTTTAAAATATTTTTTAAAATGTCATTATAGAGATGATCAAAATGTATCCAAGCACTTGATTACTTTTCTTTCAATGTGGTAGGCATTAGCAGTACACCAGCTGAAAATTGCTAACATACATGCCTCAATAATAATACTCAGATTGCAAGATGATGATTATCAAGATGAAGAAATAAAATTTTGGACATGAATTTTTTCCCATTTGGTTTTTTAGGCCATGGCTGAATAATTCTGGTGCATTAAAGGTTAAGATGGAGAAATGCTGTGTGGTTCAAATAAAACTGGGAGAATGGTTTTGATATTGTAAGAATACATATAATTTATAATAATAATAAATATAATTTCTGTAGGTACCTAGCAGCTGAATACAATAAAAGTGTAGAATAAAAATCAAAAGAACAATCACTGGAGCATAATAATAATGAACAATAGGTATAAGAATTAGGAGGTAACAGTTACATTCCCTTCCCTAAACACCTGATCTGTTTTTTTGACTTCTTTCTTTTGGGTCTCTGTTTAATTTTGATGTGTCTATTGCAATACATTGGTGCATTTTTGTCATTTGCATGGTCAGTACATGCTTGAGACTTAGAAGTACACAAAAGACCTTTGGCCATCTTGGAATATCTGAACAGATAAACTTGTGGAGCAAGGCTTGCATTAAAAGTAGGTTTTCCTTTTTTCTATCTCAAGTAGAGTATCTCAATTTTTCTATCTCAAGTAGACACTTTTCCAAGTTTTTTTAAAAAAATAAATAAAAAAAATACAAAAATAAGAAAAAGAAAAAAATGTTGAGTGAAGAGTAAATCAGTTTTCTTTTTTTAATGGTAGTTCTGCTCAAGCATAAAGAATGGCAATAGCAGGGCATAGTTCAAGTACTAAAAAAGAATCCTTTGCATTTTAAAATTATAGAGAATAGCTGAAAATCAGTTTTCTTTACAGAAATGCCTAACTCATTGGTGATTTGGATTACTGTATATATTGGGGTCCCATTTTTCAGTGGTACTTGCTTGACAACTCCGGTACTTCTTGGCCAGAAATTGGCCAAGAAATTCAGCTGCTGCCAAACTTCCATGTTCTTGCTGCTCCCCAGGTGACATGAGCTCTGTGTGTAGAGCATGACAGTATTGATTACTTCTTATCACTTGTCATCAGCTTTAAGATAAATGTGCCAGGTTACTGATCTTGAAAGGTGATTACACTGTTGCACTAAGGATTGGTAACAGATCACTTAAATATTGCTAGTTTATGTGCTCCTGACATAAACAGGTATGGGCATGTGCTTTACTTGCATCTTTCTTCAAGTTCTCTGTTTTTCTACTACCTCATTCCCTAAATGTTCTCTGGGTTTCCATGGCACGCCTTCCTATCCTGCTTCTCCTTCTAGCCCCATTTCAGCACATCAGAACTTTCATTTCCTTTTTGATGGTCCTCTGGTAGATAACATTTCCCATCTGTGGAGGCTTTGTATCCAAGTGGTCTCATTTCCATTTGCACATGTTTTATTTGCAGCAGGGCAGTCTGCAAATTTGGACTTGTTACTAGACCTAAGAGAGACTTCTGGCTTATTTACCTATAGGTACATAACAAGTCAACAAAAATTCAGTCTCTCCTGTACTCCTTCTCCCAAACAAACAGAAAAAAAACTTCCACAATAAAGATTTGCATTGAAGTCACAGGACTTGGCATCAGTGGAAGCTGGTTCTCCATCTGCTCAGTGCTTCTTCCTAAACTGTTCCTAACATTACAGAAATTAATCTTTTTTTTTTTTCTCTAATCAGACAAGCCAAGCTGTCTTTTTCTTTTTTTTTTTGTCTGAACTAAAAATAAGAAGTGCCAGATTTTAAGTATTAATTACATTTTCTTGATGTGTTTTCCTGTAATAGGTAGTCTGTGCTCCTTATATGTGCTTTCATATCTGTACCCTTTTCCCTCCTAAGTTTCACCTAAAATATAACCAAAACTATGATTGAAGTGTGGAATTATAATGTGACTCCATGATTTGAATATAAATGTAGGATAACATGTTTTCATTTTAACACTCTGATATCTTAGAACTGTGTGGCTTTAAGTATCAGTGGTAGTACTGTATAATTACTGGTAAGTAATTTTAAAAATCTGAAAGATTTCAGTAATTCAGAGAAATTTGTATACTTTATGATTTAGAATTGAATAGAGTAAGATTCACAGACTAAAGGGGTTAAATTTTGTTCCCATCAAAATCAGTTTGATAAGCTTTTCCCCATTCTTTTAATTTGTCAGGCGTCGAGTGCAGTCATTTATTTGTGAAGTTCCAGATTTCTGGATTTAAAAGGTTTTCTGACCAATATCCTTCCCCAACACGGAGTCCTTAATCTTTTGCTTCTACTTCATATTGGTGGTAATTCTGTTGAATTGTGTTGAAGTATGTTTTGGTTATGAAATCACAAATAAGTTAAAATGTGGAGCAATTTTTCCTGTCTTGCTCTTGTCATGTCCACTACTTGAATTTGCAGGCATGAGACCTAGATAAGTATGTCTATTCATCTGATTCACTGTTTCTCTAGTTTAATAATGTCCTTTGTTTTTATAATGCCCCTAAAACTGTTCTGCCTGACTCGGCCTCATCTTGGTCATCTGTGTTTCTGCCACATCATCTCTGACATTTCTGCCGCTGAAATCCCCTAACCGAAACTGAATTACTCTGACTCTTGTACTCAGATAGTACATTTCTTAATCCAGTATTCATTTTCAAAGTTCAGTGTGTTATTGCTGTGACATCCTTGTTCACTTTCTCCTACTTCTACTGCTTCTTATTTATTTCATGCCATTTCTTACTTTGAATTTTTAAAAACTTATTGATTTTCATAATTGCCGCATATTACTGTTGATTGATTTGATTTTTTTCCTTTTGGTTTCCTTTTTACACTTTTGATTCTGTTAAATTCTGACCACTGTTAAATCACCCAAATTAGACTGTAAACCTTTTAGAGCAGAGACATTATTTTGCTTATTGATAAAATACTGGTTCTTTTCCAATAATGACATTAATAGATACACTTCTATGGTAATACTGGAAGATGTTGATTGATTTGGAGGAGCTGTGTTTGTTTTAATTGTAATATTTTGTTCCATTTCTCAGCAGCTTACGTTAGAGAAAGAAACAAAATAGAAACAGAAATTGTACAAAGTTTGTAGCAGATTGGTTTGATTGTAGAAACCAGACTGCATTTGCTTTTGTTTCTCATAAGTATGCATTTATTCCTAATATCTGTTAACAAACAAAATAACTGTGATAGGAATGTTTCCTTGTTCATTGATACATGTTCCAAAGAAGTGTTGTGATCAGCCTGCATGTGAACCACCATCAGAAGAGACTGCAAAACCTATTCTAGCAATAGTCTCAGAAATTCATTTGCAAGGAACAGTGCTGTTTCTAAGCATCAGTTTTGGAGTGAAAGAAGTGGGGTGTGAAGTAGACAGTGCTCTAAAGGATGTGGAGAGCTTGTTTATTCCTTAGTCTCATTTACAGCTCCTTCTTTCTTCTTATTCCATCTGTGATCCTGAAATTTCTCCTCAAATCTGGTCTTGAGAGCTTGCGCCCTCCTTGTCCTGCTCTTCTTTTAATGATTTTGGTTTTAGTGTGCTTTAGCCACACCTATTAATTTTGAGGTTGTTCTTTCCTTGGTCTCATCCTATTGCTGGAGAATTCCTACATCCAAACTTCTAGTCTAGGCTTTCTCTTGATGCTTCCCCTGCCTCATATTTTTGTACCTGTCCAAATCACTTGCTGGTTCCTCATCTATTCTATGTTCTCTTGCCTATTGTTCACTCTCAGCTCATCAGGGAAGTGGCATCTTTGACATTTCTGGGTATTGCATAGGAAGATGGCTTTTCTGAGCACTTAAAAGATTTTTTTTTTTTCTGAAACAGCTTATATTTTTGTCTAGATTTGAGTAATTTTCCTGAAGAATGTCGAAGGCACATTGAGCCTTGCCAAAGCTTGTTTCAAAACAAGAGTTGTATTAACTGTCTATTCCAGCCTCAAGGGAATTCTTTGTATCCCACTATTGTCCTTTATTGTCCTTGTCCAAACCAAGCCCTTGCATGTGTAAAATTGTAAACTAAAAACTCTTTTTTAAAAAGTCATGTTTGAGGGTCAGAATAGGGTGCAAGTGGAGAAGAATTATATTTTCTTTGATTCTGACTAATTTTCAACCTTTACTGGAATGTGAATCAGATGACCTTCCTTTGACAGTACACACTCATTGTCTGAGTTTATAAAGCGTGATATTTCTGAATATGCTGCAGATAATTGGGATTGTGAAAATGATCATACTCTCTTTACTTCTTTTTATACTGTTGACTGGAAGCAGCCTGTACTTGTATGGGTTTCTTTGGCTGAGTGTATACATGTGCTTCAATATACAGATAATGAGTCACTGAAAATTGTGTATCAGCTTGCTACAAAATAAGAGGGGGCAAGGTGGAAGAACTATTTCAAGATGGGAATAATTTAAAATCATTATATAATTCTATTGATTTTTGTGTAATAAAGGCTAGGGGTCATATTTGCAGTTATTTATAGCAATGAAATTTTCATTCAAGACACATGGTTAACCTTCTGCTGGGAAAATGCTGGCAGAATGGAAGTTTTGGAAAGCTAAGTTATAAATGGACATTTCACTGGTAATAGGAGGTAATCTGAGTTAGATTTTTTTGAATAAAGTGCTAGGGGTGTAAGAATAACAGTTCCAGACAGCAAGTCTATACAATTTGTACTGTTCAGGAAAAGATACTCTCTTTGCAGTGTTCACTGTAACCTTTCCAATGCCCAAGGAAATATACCAAAGTGGTTCTAATGGAAAACAGCATTTTTCCCCTGACTTCTTTACAATGGAGCCTTGTTAGTGTTGGTTGTTGGGTGGTTGTTTTTTTTTTTTTCCTAGGTGTGCTTAATGTTTCACAAGTCGTTAGAAAATAGAATTTGACATGACAGAATTTGAAATTGCTTTATATTTTACTTCTACCCTTGTGAAATTAAGGTCACCTCCCCTCTTATCAAGAAAAAAGTTTGAAAGACACTTCAGTGATATTATGGATTTGGCCCATCACCAGATATGGATCTCATTGCCTGATTTGACTACATGAATGGTGCAAAAGAGTTGGCAGGAACATGAAATGGAACAGCTGGTGAGAAGGGAAAGATCTTGCAGAAGCAGTAAAATACTAGAATTGCTATTGATAATAGTAAGGGTGATAACATGCGTGTATATTGGGTTAAGTTGGATTAAACCCAGATGCCTTCTTCTGATTCGTCGTAATGTACATTTGCGGTTACAATATTGACAACAAGTAAATCTTCTAATGCAAATAAGAGTCTACAGCCTTTCTTGCTTTAAATTTCCTTTTGTGTAACTCCACATGGTTCTGTCTGCTCCTTCTTTTATGTTTCTTCTGTTATTCATTTCATAATGCCTTATTAAGTGTTCCCTTACTATTGGTTTTATATATCCTCTTTCTGTCCCACAGACAACTTTATTTCTCTGAGTTGTATTTGATTATGAAAAAAAGATAAGGAAGAAGAGTAAGAAGGAGGAGTAGAAATCCTCAGGAAGAATAATCTAGCCTCTTAGAGGAAAATTGCGTACAAATATGAGATGACTAAATTAACTTGAAAAAATGTGTTCTGAAAGCACCAGACCTCATACTTTTACCTTACAAGCACAGTTTAGCTTGTCAAAGAAAATTGGTCTTTATAAGTATCTCTGTGTAAAATAATATTTAAATAGAGACAAAATGTTTTAAAGTGACTAAGGTGTTTGATTTGGTCATGTTATCTTTTCGTTTAAAAAACCCCAACTCAACAGCAAAAAACTCCTAGTGATTATTTGTGTTTAGTGCCTGTACTTCAGAATAATTTATCTGTATCAGTGCATGTGAGCCTTCTTTTGTCTGTTCATTTATCAATAGAAGAGTCTTTTGTTCTTTTGGGGGTTTTTATTTGCAGTTTGTTTTACTTTAAATTATTTTAACATACTATCATTTACATACTACCATTTTCTACTGCTGCAGTGACTGTAGAAACCTGAGGAAGTGAACTATAGTACCCATTTGGGAAGCAAAATTGGGAGTATGAATTAAAGACCTGGTTTTACAAACTTGCTCAGTAGGGGGAAAGAATATTTATGGTCTAAATTTTAGCATGAATTAAAAAACCCCCAAAAAACAACAAACTAGGAAGAGTTCTTTTAAATTAAAAAAGAACTACAGAGGAGTGTAATAATTTTACCTCACAATTGTATATGATTTATGGTAGTGACAGAGACTATAGGCAATTTTTTTTTCCAAGTATCTAGAACAAAATAATATGAGCACTATTCCTGAAGTCTGTCACTCTCCCAGACTGGTTGTAAATTGAAATTATTTAATTCAAAAGGACTATTTAAATAGTTTGTTCTGTTACGGAAATAACTCATTGAGCAGGCTATAGTATGTGATAAAAAGCTGCTGTAATGCATTTTTGAAAACTGAAGCATTGAACAACCACATTGGCAATATAATCTCATGTGACTAGAATTTATTTAATCATGAAAGGAAAGCACAGTAGATTAATCCAAGGACACTATAACATGGACAAGATATAATTTGGTGACAAGTGATAGTAAACACCTACAATACAAGTCAGGAAGAGATGATGTCCAGTAATGGCATTAGAGATAATTTATCTAATTTACATTATAATGGGTAAAAGAGTTCTTGAATAGCCTAATAAGGAGAGTATGTATAGGTGTTTAAGACAACCTAGGTGTTTTCCTTGAGTCTGTATCTGAGTTCTGACAGCTGGGCACAGCTAAACTTAGAAATGATTGAATTTCCTCCTCTCCTTGCAAGATGTTTTTAAAACATATATAATTTAATTGTTAAATGAAATAATATTTGCCATGATTTGCTTTTAGATGTTAGAGATAAAATACTGCCAAAAAACATATAGTATCTTCATTTTTTAACTTGCAAAACATGTGAAATAGCAAGCATAATAAAAAAAAAAATCAGTTTCAGTAAAGTTTGGGACAAATTTGAGGAAGGGAAATTTGCTGTTGTTTCTTCCCTAGCTCAAATTCCTTACTGACTTGGAAGATAGTGGGCAAGGTTGTCTCTAATGGTACATGAAAGGCTAACCCCAGCATAGCCAGTAAAATTAATAGATTACAAAGCCAAGGAAACCCTTTGTGATTGGGTGAACTTTTCTGAATAATGTGAGCAGTCATCAAAGCAAGTTGTGAACTAGCTAGTGTTTGACTTAAGGCACATCTCTTAGTACACCTACTGTCAAAAGCTCTTGTCAGTCTTGATTTAAACATATCTGCTTTGACTTCGACATGGCTTTTGACATGTGTCCCGTAATATCCTCAGAGTTAAGCTCAGGAAATGCAGGCTCGGTGAGTGAATGGAGAGGTGGATTGAGAACTGGCAGGATGGCAGAGCTTGGAGGGTTGTGATCAGTGCCACAGGGTCTAGTTAGAGGGCTGTAGCTGGCATTGTGTCTCAGGGCTCAGTACTGCGTCTTTTTGAATTTACGGATCAATGACCTGCATGAAGGGACAGAGTACCAAACTGTGACAAGTGGCCAATACCCCAGAGTGCTGTGCTGCCACCCAGCATGCTGCCACCCTAGACAGGCTTGAGAGTTGGGCAGAGAGGAACCTAATGAAGTTCAACAAATATAAATGTAAGATCCTGTAGCAGGGAAGCAATAACCCTGTGGACCAGCACAGACTGAGGGCTGAGCTGCTGGGAAGCAGCTCTGTGGAGAAGGACCTGGGGGTGCTGGTGGACAACAACCTGTCCCTGAGCCAGCAGTGTGTCCTTGTAGCCAAGAAGGCCAATGGGATCCTGAGCTGCACCAGGAGGAGCGTTGGCAGCAGGTGGAGGGAGGGGATCCTGCCCCTCTACTCAGCCCTGCTGAGCCTCACCTGGAGTGTTGTGTCCAGTTCTGGGCTCCTCAGTAAAGAGAAACAGGGAGCTACTAGAACATGTCCAGTGAAGGGGAACAAGGCAGCATCTCTTAGGTGTAAAGGCTTAGGGAGTTGGGCCTGTTTGGTCTGCAAAAGAGATGACTGAGAGGGGACATCATCAGTGCGTATGAATACCTGAAGGGCAGGTGAGAAGAGGATGGGGCCAGACTCTTTTCAAGTGGCTTCCAGTGACAAGGCAAGGGGCGATAGGCATAAACTGAAACACAGGAAGTTTCATCTGAATATGAGAAAAATCTATTTTGAGGGTGCTGGAACACTGGAACAGTTCCCTAGAGACGTTGTGGAGTCTCCTCTGGAGATACTCAAAATGTGCCTGGACCAATTCCTATGCAACCTATTTTAGGTGAAGCTTGTTTAGCAGGGAGGCTGCACTGGGTGATCTCCAGAGATCCTTTCCAACCCCAACCATTCTGTGTTTCTGTGAATTTCAGTTGTGGAGAATCACCTAGAGCTCTTGAATTGATCTGATGTGTTGTTACCTTCACTTTTAAAAAAGTGTGTATCTTATTTCTACTCTAATTCCATGTAGTCTGAAGTCTGCAGAATTGCAGAAAAAAACACGAAAATGACAGATTAAATTCTATGCAGATGAAGATTAAGTACAGTATGTGTATAGAAGAACAGTATGTGTGTGAAGAACAGTATGCCATAGCCCTCTGTGAAATCACAGAAGGATTAATACGATAAATAAGAAATTATTATTGTCTCTGCTAGTGGAAGAAATAGGGAGTATTGATTGAAACTATCTGGCAGCAAATTCACAGCAAAGGTATTTTTTGATGTACCTCATAATTAAATACAGAAATTTGTCACAGGATCTTGTGGAAACTGAAATTTTTTGCAGGTTCAGGAACACCTGGAAAAATACTTTGAGGGTTATCTTATAAATAAAACGTTATCTCATTCTCAAAAAATCCCTGAACCGCAAATAGCTCTGTGTGCACCCTGTTTTCAGTTGTCCCTAGACTCATGCTCTTGGTTGTTGTGCAGAATTTGGGGCTGTATGGAGCTTCTGGTGGATATGATGTGACCTTTCTCAAGTGATGTGCTTCTTTCTTCTTTGTTTGTAAGCTGCAGAATCACTAAATTAATATTTAAAGTTTGAGATGGTGTCAGTTCAAAACTTTTGGAAGGTATTGACGTCCTGTAAAGAATTCACTTTTCTGTAATTTTGAGATTTTTTGCACATTTGCTGGCTTCACCACTGGTTGATATATAAGTAGGTAGCAGAGGAACAGCAAGTTGAATTCTTTGTAAAGCATCAATACTGTTCATTGAGGCAGAGTATACAAATGAGTATTTTAATGTCTCATAATTCCAGGAATATTGAAGAGCACTAGGGGCTGTCTTTCTAGAAGTGAAGAAATGCTATCAAATAGAACTATTTAGAAAACTATAGATCCATGAATTCTGGGGAAAAAAGAACAGAAAAGCTGTTAAAGGATTTGGTTAATTGAGATTCAAAGTGTGGAGGCAGCCCTTGGGGGACCTAGAAGTTGGTCAAGGACCAGGTATCACAAACAAAGAGAGGAATGAGCTAAGTAGATGTATGAACATTGAGGCTGTTGGGCTGCAGGTTTTGAGTTGCCAGGAACACACAGTTGCATCTGCTGTAACAAAGCTTCCTTCTATGCAGATGCTGCTTTGCCATGTTAGATCCTTGCCAAAGCAGTTTATATCTGCCATAAATGTATGTAAGCCCTTGTGCTTCTGTTTTAAGTCAGAGTTTGTACTGATAGAGGCCTGAGTGTCTGCCCTGGGCTTGTAGCCATAAACTGGGTTTTTTGTGTGAACTGCCTCTGCTTGTTTATTCAAAAAAACCCCAACCAAACAAACAAAAAACAAACCAACAACAACAACAAAAAAACCACCCCCAAATCAACTCTATATATATGAATATACATGAAAAAATATATGTCAATATATATGAAAAAATATATATTAATATAACCAATATCAGTCAGTTTTTGAAATTTTGCCTGGTTGGAAATACTGCATAATATTGCTGTCATGTATTTATATTGCAAATGGTTTGAAGTGTTTTAGTGCCCTTTTTCTCATTACAGTAATTTTTGGAGGCAGGGGATTGTTTAATGAAGGGCTTGAGAGAGATGTAAATGGCCATGGTGAATTTTGTGTTCATTTGTAACTCAAGGTGAAATAGACTTACTGCATCAGTGATTTAACTATAGGAGCATAAATTCTGGATTTTGTTCCTTACTTTCTATTAGCTTATATAAGTTCTTTTAGTAAAAGGATGGAAGTGTAGAAGTATCTTATGTTTTACCTAGTAAAACCACAGTAGTCTTGATAGACGTGAAAGTGAATGCAGAAGACAGGCCAACAGTTCAGCAGTATGTGTACCTCCAAGTCTGTGCTATCTGTGGATTAGTTGGCTTTTGGTTTGGGTCTAATTTGCATAATTTTTAACAGACTTATTAAACTGTATCTTACCACTTTATTATTTGTTGCTTGCTGAATTAGTTGGGAAGGGGATCCCGTATGTATGGACCACGTGCTGTTTTGCTAAGCAGATATGCTCTCTTTGAGCAATTGCCTGTTGTTGTTTTGTGATGTGATTTATTCATTTCACATATACAAACAACTCAATACAGAGTGGAAATGAAAGGATATCCTTGTCAGATGCTTAGTGATGCTTAAACAACTGATTATGATAAAGGTGGAAAAATAAATATTGACTTGCTCCTTTCAGGTGAAAAGATTTTACATAATTACACATTTTTGAAAACGCTTTGTGACTCTTGGGCACCTGGTGTGAGTCTTGGGGATAATCCTGTACAGGGCCAGTAGTTGGACTCAATGATCCTTGTGGGTTCCTTCCCACTCAGCATATTCTGTGATTCTCTGATAATTATTTCTGGTGCATGGAAGGTTAGGTTTTGAAACTAAGCTGTTCATTTAGTTAATACATCTGAATTCTTTGAGGATAAGTGAGAGAAATAATACACTTAAAATAAAAATAACATTTATCTTGATGACTTAATATTATTAATGAATACATCTGAAAAAATCCATCATTTAAAAATATTACATATTGAAAAAAATATTAGTTGTATCCAGTTGTTCTTCTTCCTACAAGTAAACTTTCCACTTGTTCTTAGCCTTCTCATATTTTCAACTGAGCTTAAAAAGCCTTAACTGCAGTTCTCAGTTCAGAAGTTTCTAAAACACAAGATTTTGAGTAAGCCTTTTGAGATCTTTGAATAATCACCTGATTTTTCTTAAATAAGGATGTTGGTTAGCTGCCATGTTTAGGGTTTAGAGTGGTGGTTTTTTGGGGAGGCAGGGGTTGTTTGTTTTGTTTTGTTTTTAAGCCATGATAAGCAGTGTCTTTCACAAAAGAGAAGGCAGAAAACTCAGAAAACATCCAAGTTAACAAAACTTCTAGTGTGAGAACAGTACTTGGAGAAACAAAGGTTGAATTCTGGTTCTTCTTTTTCTCTCTTTTTTAATATCCAACTCTGAACCACATCCAGCAGATACAAAGCTGTCTTCTGAAATCAGCTGACAAAAGCTGTATTGCATTTGCTGCTTGTTGCAGATATTATTGGTTTGTAGTAGACTTTGATGGTTCAAGTCATGGAAATCATGAACTGGTTCTGTTGAAACTTACAGCCATACTATTTTAGTTTATATTGTACAGAACCTACTTCCTCACTTATGATTTTTTCCTGGTGTGTTGGATGTGGGACACAGTATCAGTGCATGTTGTATAGGAGCTGTGAGAAGGCAGGATGAATTCTTGCTGGATCAGGGTGATATGTGAAGTGAGACATGGGAAGAAATGATTGTGAGAGAAAGGGACAGGAACTCAGGAAATATAAAGAGTGCTGGAACCTGGCAACAACAAAATGGCTGAGTTATGGGTGCAGTAGGAAAAATTCCATCAAATTTTCATTCAATACAGCAAATGGGAAAATGGTTAGAATAACAGAAATGTCTTTGCCTGTATTAAGCAGAAGACTTAAGTGTGTTTAGAGAAATGGGTTTCCCTCTGACCATGGCAGTGAAAAGTGACTAGTAGAACAAGTTTCAGATATATAAAGTATACCACAGTAATATGCATGAGATGACCCCTTTCTTGCAGAAGTTGTTTCACATATCCTGCCATTATTTTAGGAGTATGTTGTTGACTCCTTATGCTACAGTCAGTCTTGTCTCATATCAACTTGAGTTTTTTAGTCTCATACTGTTCTACCAGTCTTTGGCAAGTAAGTTCACTTGCTAGAATTCTTAAAGGTTTTGTGCACAAGAAAAGGGTTCATAACAGGTATTTGTGAATGGCAAATTAGTCTGTCTTTAGCAAGGTTCAGGCAAGAGAAATATTTAGTAAGTTAGCAAAACATGAAAAAAAACCAGAATGAACTGAAGGCTATATTAAATAAGAATATCATATAATCAGATGTGGTAAATAAAAACAAGGGAAGTGATACAGAGAGAAGTAGAGGAGATACTTAATGCTAGACAAAGAAATATTACATCTTAATAAATAGAAAAAATGTGCAAAACCAATAAAAAACAGCAGCAGCAAAGATGTAGTTTTTCAAAGCTGCTATTGATTACAAAATTGACCAGTGTGATAATATAAATGGTATGTTAAATGATATAAAATCCTTAATGCTTTTTTGATTTCAAGGGTTGTGGGAGGTTTTTGTATCTGAGCAAATGTATCTTTCTCTGTGACTTCTAAGTAATTTTTTGATTAAAAGGTATAGTGTTTATTTTTCAAGTCCTTACTGATGGTAGAATCTCATTCTGAAATGTTTTGCATGCTGTTTTCATGTAGAATTCATGTCTGTGTGACTCATGTGAATGCTGTAAAGGAGTGAAAAAAATTAGATGAGCTGCACCTTCTTTTTTATAATTTAACTGGGGGACGGATGTCCAGTCTTCTTATTGACACTCTGACACAGTACCTTGGGGTGCATTAATATGGTGCTGTTTCCTTATTGTGCTGTAGTTTACCTTTCATAAATAACTGATCAACACCTCTATCTTTATTTAATATTCTTTTATATAAACAGAGATTTATTATTCTGTAATAAAAGATATCCTTTTACATCTGCTGCTGTGGTGCAAAATATTGTTTGCTTTGCCAGATTAAATAGATGATGAAGTGCAGCAAATGTTTTGTGGTACTATTAACAGAAGCATGGCTTTTAAAAAATTTCTTTCTTAAACAGCCATGCATGGAAATATGTATTAAAATATTTGGAAGGATTGAAATCTTAGGAAATATTTAATGCTGGTATAAGTCAAGAGATCATTTAACAATTTTTCCTTAGAGTAAGCTTAATGTCAAAAGAGAGGTGTTATTTTTACAGCATAGGAAATCTAAGAACATCTAATATCTGTCATTGAATTTAAACTTCAGTGTTAGTATAAAGATTTTTAAATTAATTGAGTTATTTTTAATACATTAAAGTATATGTTGATGTGATAAACAATCAAAGTAGTACATGAAATAAAAACTTACCTAAGAGATACTTGATTGAAGCTTTGTCTGTGCTCTGTCAGAATATACTGAGACTCACTCAGCAGATAGGAAGCTTTTTTCTATTTGAAATGCATTGTGCACTCTCGTCTTGTGATTTCTTTTCCTCAGCGTCTTCTTGTTCACTGCTGCTTTGCTCTTGTGGTATTGGTTGTTTCCAGTTTATTTCCAGGTATCTTCAGTATCTCAACTCTTCCATATTCAGGATTTTTGTTAATTCTGCCCTGATCAGGTAACAGAAAGGACCTGTGAACTTTGCATCTTTCCCTCCCCACAAAAAAAAAAAAAAAAAAAATTAAAAAAGGCAAATGCACTGACCCCAGTTAACTCAAGTATTCAGCACCCATTTAAAAAAATCATTTAAATATTTGATATCCAGTAAATTCCATCTGTTTTCTGGTGCTATTCCAACACTGTAAAGTTATTTCCCTACAAATTTTGGTAGCCTCCACATTTTAGATTTTTTGTAGTAAATATACAGGATTAGTAGACATCAGGTCTTAACTTTTAATCCATGCAACATTATTCTGTGAAGGATGATGAAGGTCTGCCTCTCTCAGCACCTCATGCTTCTGTCAGACACAGATGTGAAATGCTGCTTTAGAGAGAGGGGAAAAAAATCCTGAAGGGTGTAGTGTTTTGTCATCTCTCAGGACAGTGAGCACGCATGGCATCAATGAGTGGCAGATATGAGCTATTCAAACCAGTCGCTGAACTGACAGGATGACGCTTTCATACATAATAGAACTATTAATTATTTCTTCTGATGGACGGCAGTGTGTACCAGAAGAAAAAAGCAGCAGATGATAATATTAGGTTTGATAGGTTCTCTGTGTTTTAACAGCTTGTCATTAAGGAACACACCAGGAAAAAACCCTGCTGTTTTGGGATATGATCAGGTAAAACAGACCGGAGCTGTTTTGACAGTGTGGGTGTCATTCATAGGGTTAAAAACTCCAGTCAGGTTAAGGTCTAGTCAAAGCTAGCTTTTTATAAAAAAGATCTAACGGATCTGCTTTAAAAATCATAGTTTATGTTTTGCTTCATGTAGCCTTTCATTTGGGGAGCCTGGCTGTTGTCTTCTAGGTTTTCATTTATAACTTAATTTATAGATTAAACCCACACATTTCTTTTTTTTTCCCCTGCAAAAGGAAATGTTAACATTAAAAAAAATGTTTTTCAAAGGATTCTCTGTATGAAGATTATGTTCAAACTCATCACACACTTTGTATCATAGACACTCACAAATCCATTCCTAATTAATTTAGAAATTTAAATTGTCTATTTAAATAATTTTTTAATGATGAGGAACTGCTCTCTCGAGGTTAATATGGAAAAAAATATATTTTGAAGAGCTCACTTCAGTAGCATAAGCCGTCATAAATATAAAATATGATGGATAAAATCTTCATTCACAGTATCAATGTTGTTAAGGGCAACAACGTATGATGATTGTGGGGAAAATAATGCCATGTATAGAACTTTTCTGTAAAATAGAGGGTTTTTTTCTCTTAGAATCTTCTTTATTGTAACTTTTTAAAAAAATTGTTGGCAAGAAGAGGAAAACTTACCTTCATCTTCTTGTTATGAAATGATAGAGAGCATCTGGATAAAGCTTTTTCTAGCTTATCCAGTCAAAAATCATGAGCACTGTTATGCCCTTATATCACATCAAATATCTTTTGGAATATTTTTGGTCTCTAGCCTTTCATTCCATCTGGCTCCAGACCAAATCCAAGCCTAGAAGTATACGATGGCTGTAACTTTAAATCTAAGTTGTCAATTTTATCTTTTTAGATAACAAGTCGAGTTGCCAAGGATACAATGGGTACATGATATAAAGTCCATGCTGAAAGTACTGGAATGAGGCATACTTTCTGAAATAATATTAACACTTTCTCTCTCATGATTTCTGTCTTCACGTATACAATCTATGCCTGGAGTTGGTGCCCAAGCTGAACTGACAGTATCCTAAATTTATTAGCATATTTCATGAAAGTGTTGAATCTTATGAAAACCTTCCAAGTAATTGGAATCTGAAAAGGCACAACCTTTGTATTCTCAGATAATCTTTTGGGAGACAAACACTAGCCTGGTCTACTTCCCCCTTTGCAAATCCCAAAACAGAGGACTCAAATATCTACTCTGTGATTATCCCCTGAAGAAGTCCAGAAACAAAAAATAATTTATATATCTATATACACACCACTTTTTTCCCTCTTCAGGACAAGGTAAACTGAGGATTAGTAACTGTGTGTTAGTATCAAAAGTATTCTGCTGTCTCAAATCTGGAGATGAAGATAACTCAGAAAAAGCAGCATGTTAAAATTTAGGGGCTGACAATAATTCTGACATCTTGATGTACAACTTTAGTCTGGGATAAGACATGATTTATGTTAAGAATTAAAACACTGAAGATGAAGGTAGTTAAAATTTTCAACCTTGAATAAACACAAAGAATTGTATTTTTAGCATGGCGCTCTGAAAAATCTTCTTTGTTTGGTCCATCTGCAGCAGGAATATATATAAGCTGCATGACTAAAGTGGATATATAACGTCTGTGGTGGAGAATGTTGCTGGTGTGACTGAAGGTAGCAGAAGCTCCAAGCACGCACCACTGAGCACTCCAAAGGCCCTATAGTGCATCTTGTGATGGGATATCTACTGAGTGACAGTCAGTGCAGCACTAGGGGACTACTTTCTTGCAGAGTTTGGTTATCTTGGGCTCATAGGGTGGCCTGATGAGGGATTCCATGTCCGTAAATAACATCAGTTGGCATGAAGTTCTCACACCTCTGAGCCAGCAGTAAGGAATCACAGGGGACTGGCTACATCCCTCTACTTCGTTTCATTTGGATCACAGGTGTGTTGTCTTCTGCATAACTTTGTGACAGCAGAAGACTTAACTTTGTAGAGAGGTAAAAGTCCCATACTTGGACAGACTTCTGTTTCAGTTCCTACTTTTTTTGAGTGGTCTTATGCACAAAAAACTACTATGTAGCTTTAGTTAACAGTGGGTTGAAACTCTGCACCTGAACATTTGATCTAGGGAGAGAAATGTAGTTACCTGCTTCAAGAAGAGTGCTTTTTAAAAGTTGCATAAGAAGTGAGCAGAATGCTTCTTAAAAACATTTTGCATTTTAAGTGTGTGAGCATTTGATTTGAAAGCTCACTGTAATTACATTACAATCTCACAGTGATACTTAATATATACAGTATCAAAGCTAGTAGCTTTGCAAATAGTAATAAGCCATGTATTGTCTCTGTTAGTCCATTTGCAATTAATAATTATGGATTCTTCAAGTCCTAAAGGCCAAGTATTACCCCCACTGCATGAAAGTAATTTGTCAAATATATTGGAAAAAACATTTTTCTAACAAGACTGAGTGATCAGTCAAGCTGTATCGCAATGAACCATTCCTACAAGTTATAAAATGCGTGATAATCACTAACATTAGCATTGCAAATGAATTTGAAAAACCCCTAAAAAAAAGACATAGTGTTAGAGAACACTTCTAAGCATTTTCCTTTTTGAGAATTTTATCAAATATTTACCATTTACATAACAAACAGCTATACACGTGGAAATCCTATTTTTACCTTTTTTCTGAATATTGTCATTCAGCTTTTAGAGAGCTGTAAGATTACCTGTTTCAAGCAAGTTGATAACTAGTAGTTGCTTTTCAGAGAAAAGTGGTGTATTTATCAGAATTTTTAAATTGCTGAAGAACTAATGTTCTGAAGAAAATGTCAGCATTATTTCTGCTTTTGTTGTCTAGAAGTATTTCTTGTCTTTATGAACAAAATACCTTCTTTTATCCCCCTTTTTTTTTTGGGGGGGGGGGTGGTGTTTTATGTCTTTTGTGATCTCATATCAATAATTGTTGATTATTGCAGATTAAGTAATTCTCTTTTGTCAATGGAATATTTGATTATCTTCCAGCTAAATGAAGTTCATCTACAAAACTATATTTTTCAGTGTTTAATATAGAATGTGTTGTCTGAAAATAGTTTTCAAAGTTTTAAAATTTTGAAATCAATTGGATAATTAACACTGAATAATTTTTGACTTAAGACCATGCCAACCTGAATCTTAAAATTATTTTGAATTTAACAGCAATATCTGCTAGCTCTCAGTGAAAGTAATTTCTTAAAATTGATTCCCTTCTCATTAAGTGGGTATTTCCTGTAGTCTGGAAAATGGTATAGATCAACAAGCTCAAAAGAGAAATGGAATGAGATAGCTTAGAAGAAAAGGCATTTTTGTTACCTAGGAAATGAGTAAGTAAAAGTACTTAGCACAACTCTTATCGTGTCAGACATCTGAGGGCTTTTGTGTTTCCTAGATTTTAGTTATGGCAGTAAAACTAGACTTGAGACAAATTTGCTTTAATATGAAATTCTTTGAAAAGACAGACAAATAGTTTGTTTTCTACTTTTCTAATCAAAGTGTTGCTAGTAGATGAATTTGGATGCTGTAATAAAAATGTATACCACTACTCCTAATAATGATAATTTAACATTATTTCTGGTGCTGTTCGATGCTACCAACATTTTGTTGAAAATTTTATTCAGTGAAATTTTGCAAGAATGACACTTGCAATTAAACTTAATTTCTCTTTTTGAGAAAGGTAACTAGTGTGCTGACACAGATTCTGATGAATTTGTTTTAGAAATCATACTTTGAGCATTTTTGTGTATTAAAATTTGACTGCCTTGGTATGTTTTTTCCCCCTTTATTTTAATATTAGGAACAGCCAAAGATTTCTGCTTTTGTTTAATGCAGTATTAGGAAGGGTAAGTAATGATTGTTTCACAAATATATGAGCTTCAATTATATTTTAATCACATTTTAATTAATGGATCAGTATTTGTGAATGTGCTGTCTGTTTGATTCAGCCAAATTACAGCAGGTTGCTGTCACTAAACTATTCAGATTGGTAACAAATTATGGAACTGTTTTAAGGACTGACCAGTTTTGCATAATTGTTATTTGTTAATTTGTGATATCTGATGAATATGTGCTCACCAGATGCTGACCAGATATCTTTCAACGTACTATTTTTTAGTCCGTTCATGAACAAAACGGATTATGACCTTGGATTTATTTGGGTTTCACACTATTTTGGCAGCCCTACCCCTCACCTGTGTTAAAGGCCAGTTTTGCAGTTTTGGGGGGTTGGTGGTTTTGTTTTTAGGGCTTCTTTGTTGTTGTTGTTGTTTTGGCATCTTTGTTTGCTTGTTTGGTTTGGTTTTTTTGTAAAGGTAAGGAGCTGTTACACTGTGACCACAAATTTGGAAGAGTTTGTGGGGGGTGGTGTCAAAGATTTTTAAGTTTTGCTTATGAATATTCTTCCTTTCTCTCTCAATTTGATCTTTCTAGTTGCCATAACAACTTCATAATAGCAGCACATTTACTTCTGTAGTTAAGGTTGTGTCAGCACTTCCATTATAAGCTACTGTTTTCAGGAATTTCTAATTTATTCACAAGCTTAAAAATGGCATACAGTAAGTCTATGTAATTGATTTTAATGTATGGTACCAACTTTTTGAAAGCTGCTGTTGTCTGAGCTCTGATGGCATGTATAAAATAGCACATTGTTCCAAGTGGGTTTTTTCCTTTTCTTTTTTTACTGAGAAGCAGCAAAACATTTTTAGTCTAAAATTAATTTTGACTGGTTCCCATCTGCCAGAGGTATGAGAATCAACATGTTCTTTTGCTCTACCACAATGCCCCATCATGCCTATATCCAGTTAGACCCATCTGTTCCTGTTAGTTAAAAGGTTATTGTGAACATGGCACTTTTCTGAGAAGCAGGAAAAATATAACCTTTTTAATAACAGAGTTTCATATCTCATTAAGAAATAAGTGTTTGACATCTTCAATACTTTTATAATTATTTTTATGTTAAATAAAGACTAGCAATGTTAAATAGTGGATCATTTTTGAAAGGCAAGAAGTAGAGGGTGAGTCTGTTTCCAGTACTGAAAAAAGTCAGTTATTCACTGTAGTTGCAGTTCCTCTTACAGAGTTTTAGCAAGGTATTGTGCATAACTACAATACAACTTTCTGAAATCTGGAAATTGTTTTACCTGGGAATCGTGTCAAAGCAGTTACATAATTTGCTGAAAGCGTTCTGTAACTCCTTGAGTGATTCCACTAAGCCTGTGATAAAGGGATTGTTTTAAAGACTTTATTTCACCCAAATAAATTTCATGGTTTTATTTAAACACATTTATTTCAGGCAAATTTACAAGGCACAGCACAAACTTGCTACCCTGAATAATTATGAATTATATACTTCTGAGGATTAATGGGATTTTTGTTTGCCTTTTTTTTCACCTATCTTATTGCCAGATGTATTGCAAGACACTGGCCCCTAAAACAAAATTATGCGGTTTTGCTGTAGGAGACAGTATAACAGTATGTTGTAAAAAAGCCAAAAAAATTCATATTCTTTTTAATCCCAAATTGTTTTTATTTTACTTTGAATTGGTCTTCACTTACGTAAAATTATTTAAATATGAAGCATGTTCTTTTTTCCTTTAGTTAATCTATCATTCTGTTTCACTGTAATAAGATATAGTGGCAGCTCTTTTGACATTTGTTGTCACCTTGGTTGATGTTTGTAAAACTTCAGCAACAACGTGTAACTTTAAAAGAAAGACTAATTTGATTTTAATGGTCTGTAGTAATCACATCTGTTTATTTCAAAGACAAATTTCTTTGGTTTTTTTTTACTTTTAAAGGAAAATATATCTAATCTAATCTTCCTAGTATGAAAGAAAGTATTTGTTTAAGTATATCTTATTCCAAAGAAAGATTGTAGGTACTTCTCGACTGAGAAATATAAATAGTTTTTTAGAAGTTCATTGATGCTTTAAGCACAGACTTCCTGTTTTATTGTAGACTGGTGAAATATTCAGCCTGAATAGCCTGCTTCTGAAGACTTCATTGCCCTTTTGTTGCTTTACTTCTTAATGTGTTTTCCACTTCCCTGCCAGAATTGGTTTAATTGTTAGCCTTTTTCTATAGCATGGCTTTGAAATCATATTCAGAAAATTGCTTTTGAGAGCTTTTTCCTAACTGAGTATGACTTAAAAGCCAAAACCCTATAGATGTTGCAAGAAAAACCACTTAACTGCTCCATAAAGAAATTGTTTTGAAAGTGCTACATTATTATGATATTTGCAAATGGCATTTATTTTTCTAGGTTTTACAGAAGTATGCATTTGTACTTCTATCATATTTTGTTAGTTTTTCCTTCTGCTTCCTGCTCGTTCCCTGAATTCATGGAGCTTTGATTTTCTGAGGCTTCTGTCCTGGTTTAGGGAGTCACCCTAGGACAGCTTCTTAGACCTGGAGGATTAATTTTAAATTTAAGCATGAAGGGTTAGTTGCTTTCTATGTTCTGTGTCCTGTTGTGATTCCCATTGTAAATGATTTTGTCCTTTCTGTGATAAAGAAGAATTAAGGGAAAATTTTGCATCCTTTGCAGACTTCATAGCTGTGAGAAGTTACTCCATCTCATCTCTGCAACTGTCTTCATAGGAGTAAATATCTGAACAGAATCCTAGCTTGGTGCTATTCTTCAATAGTACACTTCAAATGCGAGGAATCATGGAAAGGAGTTGTTTAATATTGCAGGCTTTGGGTAAACTGTAGTCTGTCTACATTTACTTTGAAATCTGTCAGGCAGTTCTCTGGAGCTGTTGAACTTACCATAGTTGAAAGGTTTTGCTAGAAATTCTTTGAAAAATCTCCCTCTTTATTCATGATGTTGGGGTAAAAGATTGGGTTTGATGTCAGTTGCACCTCAGAACAGCAGTATAAAACTAACAGTATTAATATAGTCTGGGTTGTTGGTATAAGTTGTTGCAAAAGCTTTTCTCTTTTCCAAGACATGTGCTATGTTGATCTTTGATGTATTAGAGATTAGGTAGGGGAAGTATATATTTATGGAGGGAAGATTTAAATAGAAGTACAGATCAGGGTTTGCATTTTTTTTAAAGCCCATGGTTTGCAAATTGTATAAGCTATTATCTATAAATGCCTAGGTACAGCTTGTTTCCAGAAAGCAATCAGCAACAGTTCCCCTTTCTTCTTACTCCTTGTCTTATATAATTTCGAAAACAGTTCCCTTAAAAAAATTATGTGGTAGCAAAATAACTGAAATTGAAAAAGCTTTTTGGACATTCATTAATATAAAATTTTGTGTCCTTTCTTTCTAATAGATAAACATTAATTTTACTGAAATTCTATTGTCCAGCCTTCAGTTGAGCCAAGGTTCAAATTTTAAGTTTCAGACTTATCTGAAAGGTTATTAGTTTCCTGTAGGTTTTTTTCTAGGTTAACCAATGTTGTTTGTGAGCCATTTGTGTAGATGCCACCCAGCAGATAGTCATGTGTCTGAAGAACACGTGCCCATAATTCAGGTGGTTTCATAGTGATGTTGTGTGGTTCATTCTCTGTCTTGTGATGTGACAAATGAGCTTGATGTTTGTGTTCTGCAGAAGGGCAGAGCCATCCCACAAAAGACACAAAACTTGCTGGTTTTCCAGTAAGTGAGGAATGATCTCTGAAGTCTTCCAGGTGAGGTAGAAAAATAGGTCTTGTTCAAAAATCTCAATGATCTTCCTGCTGTATCTCTCCTTTCATACATGTATTATTCAGGAAAAGGAAGTCCTTTCTTCTTGCTTTTAGATTGTATGCAGGTTTTTCTAAAGACTCATTTTATAAGCTTGGCAATTTTGAAGTGAAATCTGCATGCAAAAAATATAATTTGAACTTGCCTAATGATTAGGACACAATTAAGGACTACTGCAGTGGTACATTTTAAAATCTAGCCCATTAAGTAATGAATTCATAATATTAAAGATACTGGAATTTTAGTTTGCACTTCCAAATTCTGTATGTTACTGTCCAGTCTATTAAGAAATCTGTATGGTTTATGCATTTTAATCCTATAATTTTACCAGTTTAAAAACATCTACTGGAGCCTTTGCCAGAACTAAGAGTTAATGAAGTAATGAATTCACTTCCACAGACCTAAAAGCTATTTCTAACAATAGATAAGGAAATCTAAAGGAGAAAGGAATCCAGCTCTTGTTTGGAAGGGGAATATCAATGAATGAGGCACCACTGAGAGTGCACAATGGAAGACCAAAAAAAAACTCAGGAAAGATGAGAAAGTTACAAATGTCTCTGCATCATGAGTACATTCTCTTGCTGTTTTATATAGATGTAGGTGTGTTCTTTGTTGAGATCCATTCTTTTGCATTTTAGTCAGCACTTCACTATTCAATTAAAGAATCCTGGGAGCTGAAGTTTGTCTCTGCCCACTTGTGGAGCAGGGGCTGGGATTGTGTCTCAGAAGGAGGATGTTCTGTTTTGTTTTGGTGGTTGGTTGGGGGGATTTTTTCCTCCTGAGGGTTTACTGCTGCAGCATTGGGAACTGGGAAAAAAATCTCAGTAGAACAGCTTTATAATTATTTGTTACAGATTCCACTTAACACTTGTAATTTTAAAATTATTTTAGAATTTTGAGAAAGACTGTATTTTGATACCTCATGTTCCTTTTACATTTTCAAGGATGCTATATTTGCAGGATAAACTAATCTAAATGTAATGCAATACTTATCTGTTTGCATGCTGGGTGTTAATTATGCTCAGTGTACAATTTCTTAAATTGCATTTTTAAAAGTTTGTCAAGTAAAGATGTCCTAGGAGTGAATTAGGCCCTTGCTGAGTATTCCTGGGGTAATGCTGATAGCATCTTAAAACACGTATTTGGGCGTGCAATTCTGGTTTTGTCACTGAAACTACAGGTCAAAAAGTGTACCCTTACACCTTGGTGTCCAATGCTTCTTTCTACATCTGGAGTAGGAATGTACAGTAGGAAAGGCCCAATAACTTTTAATAATTATCTAATTATTTAAATAGTATTTTAATGCAATTATTTTCCATTTCCATTCAGCTGGGAATTATAAAAATATATACTTTGTTTTTTCATTATATGCTTTTTTGAGTGACTCAATGTATGAATGCATTTGTCAGCTGGATTATGAGTATCATGCTTTATGCCTTATCTCAGCCTTATTTTTAAGGAATCTCTGTCTTTTCTTCTGATCACACAGACGTCAAGTCTCAGAGGGGAGCACAAGACTCATGCTTCTGTGATTCATCACATGGTCTCCTGCCACACTGCAGGCAGCCTGCATAATAGTAGCAAAAGACTCCTATCTCAGTACACTTCTGTCAGCCATGTGTAAATCACACTTGGGTAGAAGAGGAAAGATTTGCAGACCAAAGAGGCCTGGCCATCAAGAGCTGGGTGGGAGGCAGTGGGAGCAGATACAGATACATGTCTGCATCCTCAGTGAACAGGATTGCCCATTCCCATTGTTATGTTTAATGCATACAACTTCTACATTTGATTCTAGTATACTTCAGAGAACTGCTTTTTGGGAAAGCCTGTCTTGTTGATTGCCACTTTAAAATAGGGATGAACATTAAAATTCAATGCTTGCAAACAAATGCATCTAGGCACTAAATATCTCTTATGGAGACATTGCCACTTGTGTGATGGAAAGAAACAAGAAGTTAAGCTGTGGTTCTGCTCATGCAGAGACTTTGAGTATCTTCAGAAATGTCAGGCTTTGCTTCCTGCAGGTATTTGAATGGAGCAGTGTTCCATGAAATCTACCCTCAGATGGAATAGGCTGTGTAAGCAGAGGGAAGTTTTGGTTTTCTCTCCTTTGTCTTTCTAGGAGATTTGTTTGGCCTGCCTCTTGAGGAGTAGTGTATCTTCCCAGTCCCTTGTTTTCCACAATTTGAATTCATTTTTTTAAGGTAGCCATCAAGGACCATTTTCTCCTTTTCCCTTGCAGGGAGTGGAGAGTGAGAAGGGTATTGTCTGCAAAAAAACGTATTTGTTACCTATGTGCAGCAAGGCAGTAATCAACTGAAAAAATCAAATGAAAAATTTTTACTATTTGTACATTTTAGCAAACTATGGAATTAGTGTTCATTGGTTGCAATTTGCATAGTTCTCTTATTTATTAGTATTCTATCTTCTATTGGTTCTTCTCATTTCCCATGCTGATTACTCCACATGCTCAGGCTTTCTGGGTTTTTTTGCGTTACTGGGTTTCTTGTTCCAGTGGTTGCAATCTCCCCCTGCTGGAATTACCTTTTAGGCAGTTGGAGCAGATTTCAGCACAGTTGCTGCATTGGGTTTATTTGGTTTCCTCCTTATCTTGTGAGATCTGCCAGGTGGTCTATAAATTCTGCATTCCTTGTGTCCACTTTCAGTGGGCATCCTACTTCCCAAGCCTTGTTAACCTCCCCCTAGGTTTGAGATTGCTGAAGCATGTCCAGCTCTGTACCTTAAGGCAATTCTGCCAACAAGTCATTTGTGTTTCTAACTCATGGACATCACTTGGAGCTTGCTTGTTAGCTGCTCTCTGTTTCACAGATTAGATCTCCCTTCTTGTTGAGTAGGCTTGAAAGCATACAAAGATCAAACATCAAAGAACATCCTTTCTTAAAGAGTTTTTTACATAGTCCACATTTTGCAACAGTGTTGCAGTATCATGTTTAACAGAGAGACATAAAAATAAGAAATTAAATTTTAGAATATAGAAGTTAACTGTTATCTGTGTGCTTTAGCTCTTATTTGACTGGTTCAGGATATGTAAAAAATCACCTTCTAGACGCAAACGGGATCTGTGAAACAGCTGTGTACTTTTCAGTAGCTTTAGGAACAATGAGCAATGAGAGCAATTTCATGCACTTTATCATCAGTGAGATTCTAGAAATATTTGAGACTATTTTGTGTATTAGTTGGGACAGTTAACAGACAATTCAGTGCCCTTTTTTTCTTTTTTTTTTTTTTAATATCATTCATTGGGTTTTTGGATAGATGTTCATGCTTCAGAGACTTCCTTTTTCATCATGCACTTTCCTGTTATCTAAGTAAAAACTCCTGCAAAAAATGTCTTAAATGTATTAAAAATATCTTGAAAGTATTACGGCTGACAGCATTTTCTGCCTAGGAGAAAAGAAGTGCTGTTTGTTTAATGAATTAAAGATGACATTTGCCTCCAACAGCCAAAGAGATGCTGCTATCTGTAGAAACACCTTGGTTAACAATCTTGGCTTTGAAACTGGTCCAAATGCGGATGGCTGAGTGCAAAATATACTCTCTATTATAAAACATGGTTTCTTTTGATCAGGTGATCTACTTCTGAAAGTAAAAGAGATGGTGAATGTTCTGTTGGTATAACAGAAAATAGTTATGTAAGTGTAATAAGGATCATTATACAAGTATGCCAAACATGTTGATTTAGATGTTTTATTTCTTCTCTGTGTGTTCCAAATCACTGTAATCTTCTATGCAGATCATGCTGATAGCACAACTTCAAAATTTATTGAGCATTTTGTGGTAATCCACAAGATATACATTCAAAAATGTTAAATTATATCTCAGTTAAAGAGTGAAAACTATATGTGCTCATTTGGAAGTCTTTTATTTGATGTTCTTGAAGTAAGCAAGCACCTTCTTTGGTGAGACCAATGTTCAGAAAAATGACATTGGAACAATCAAACATAGAAGGTTAGTCTCAGTTAGTCCTTGATTTTGTATTACATACAGTGACTTTGAAATAATATTTCATGTAAATTTTATAGTTTATGTTTTTATAATACTATAACCTTGTAGTGCATGTGAGGGCTGCTTCTCTAGTGAATAATGATGAATGATGATATGAATTGATAGTAATGGATATGATGCATGATATTTTAGAAAAGTAATGGAATATAAAGAAGAATTGTATTGAAAGTTGAAAGTAAATGTAGAATTTAGTTCTTGTCTTGGAGCTGCTGGATTTTTCTGGTTTTTTAAACAAATCAAGATTTTAATCAAGATTTGTTTTATGGCATTCAGTAATAAAAACTTTAGTGGCAGAGTTTCAGGTGGCTTGCTGCTGAGAATTTTTTGAACGAGATGTTGCCTAGATAGTGATTTATTTATTTTTTGATCATGTTCTTAAATAGAAGTAGTGATGCCACTAGTGGAATCTACTAAGGAAAACAGATTTTAAAAAATCAGTTCATTTATACAATTTCTTAATAAAAATAAGAAATTAAATTATAGGAAACAGGAGTGTTTCTTCTGTGAATATGAAAGGCACAATTCTTTTCTGGTGTAAGTGATTGCATTTTAACAGCAGTAATGCCCATCTGCTTCTCAGGATTTCTTGGCAACTTCAGTGCACTAGAAATTATAAATGCTTTAAATGATACTGCAAGTTGTATAATTTTGTTTTACTGAAGCCCTTATTGGAACACACTGTTCTAACAAAGTGTGACTAGATATAATATGTATTTATACTTCCTTTGGTGAGTTTGGTGTGGAATTTTTTCAACATTTATGATTAAATAAAGCTCTTAGAAGCTCTGGCACTCAACACAGAAAAGTGAGCTGTCGTAGAATGCGTGTATTAAATTGTAAAATATTATTTCATTGGGATTTTGTCATTAAATATTGGATGGATTAGTTTTTTGTCCAGGTACACACTTACGGTAAATCTGATACTATCTGATGAAAAATCAGATGATGACAGAAGGTTTTTGCCATAATTATTCTGATCTTCCCATTTTTGTTTTACTGATCCATAAGTGTCATTTTGGTGGGAAACACAGGAAAATAACCTGAGAGAGTTAAGATTGAAGAAAAGCAGGAAAAGAAAATGGACACTTCAGACTAAAAAAAACCCAAAAAACGAAAAACCAAACTACAGAAAATCTGAATTTGGCCTGGGAAAGAGATTTTCCAGCAGTTTGTTAACACTGTACATATGTGTTTGATACTTCTGATAAGGGTTGAAGAAATTAGATGATTCTGGTGTCAGGAAGGAACACAATAAGAGTCTGCTGTGGTAAAAAAAAAGGCAAAGTGGAAGCATGCAAAAGATCTAGCATAAGAATAATTGAAGATGACATTCTTTTCAAATTATCTCTGCTACTAGTTGTGTTGTAGGTTTTTGAATAAAAATGAGCAAAGGAATTGCCCTGCTGCTGAGCAGGGAGGAAAGTTAGTTGCTAACAGGTGAAAGCAGGAAAATGAAAGCTTTGAATCTTCTTTTTTTGCATAAATTCACACTAACTAGATCCTCTCTGACTGAATAGCTAACATATTTTTAACAGCATTTGGAAGCGGGTTCTATTAGAGAATTCTGGAAATGTTATCAGTTTCAAATTTCCACTTAGTTGAAGTAATATTAGGGAGGAGAGAGTATCCTTCCTCTGTTGTTTCACTTTGCCTTAGGCAACTACTTGACACACACAAGTCATGGAGGTGAGATACTATGTGATCGACCATCAGTCTGAATAGGTACAACCATTCTTATGGTTGTAAAGAAAAAATATTAAATAGAGGGTTTAGCCTTGGTATGTGTGACTATCTCTATATGTTTGATGTTTAGACATCAGGAGGAATTTTTTTCATGAAAAGGGTTGTTAAGCATTGGAACAGATTGCCCAGGGAGGTAATGTTCGAGAAATGACTAGACATGGCACTTAGTGCTGTAGTCTAGTTGACGAGGTGGTGATCAGTCAAAAGTTTGACTTAATAATCTTGGCGATCTTTTCCAACCTAAATGATTCTGTGAAGCTGTATTGATGTTATAGGTTCACACAATAATTCAGGTTGTCAAAGTCTTCAGGAGGTCTCTAGTCCAACCTCTTGAACAAAGCAAGATCAGCAGCGTTGTGCAGGGCTTTATCCAGTTGGAGTGTCAAAGGCTGGCATTGCATAATCCTTCCACTGCCTGACTGACTCATGGTGAAATGTTTTTCCTTATATCCAGTCTGAACCTCTCGTTTCAGTTTGTTTTTTGTCCTTCCTGCCATGCACATTGAGTACCCTGGTTCAATCATTTTAATAAACCTCCCCATGGGTACTGGCAGGCTGCTGTTAGGTCTCCCCCAAAGCCATCTCTTGCTCAGGCTGACCAAGTTTCATTCCCTCAGCCTTTCCTCACAGACAAGTGCTCCAGCCCCAGCTATCCTAGTGGCTTTGCTGAACTCACTGCCATTTACTGGTGTCTGTTCTGGGGACCCAAACCACTGCAGTGTTCCAGATGTGATCTGAGCAGCTCTGAGGAAGCAGTGCTGGCTCCCGAGCAGCTGGCTGCCTGGCAAGGCCCCTGCTGCAGCCTGGATACATCTTCATGGTGTAGATGAAAAGTGACATAGCTCGTACATTGCAGTTAGATAGGGTTTAGATTAAACATGGAAAAAATAATACTTATGTGAGAACAGCCAAATATTTTGAGTAAACTCACTAAAGACACTGAGAGTCTCTGTCACTGAAGGTCTTCTACAACAAGCTAGAAAAACAACTTTGAGGATTGACATAGGAGTAGGTGAGCCTGCGTGGGAAGGAAAAAGGTCTAGATGTTCACATGAGGCCTGTTCATGTTCTGTGATTTCACAACAGTCTGAATAGGAACGAAAGATCCCAACATTTTCCTTCTGAATATTATTAGCTGTTTGAATTGACATTGCATGCAATACTTAGGTTTATATGAATGAGCACAGCCCTATATACCATAAGTTGTAGAAGTGAAAACAGAAGAAAATATCTGAGCATGTGTCACCATTTCTGTTCTGTATTCCCTTTCAATCTGAATTATTAAAGTTCAGCGCTCAAAGAAGGCTCACTTAGCTATATCCTTTTATATTTCTCACAGTTAGTGATACTGTTTCCATCTTTTCTTTGATTATTGTTATACTGTTCTCAAAATAGTGTTCTTTTCTTGTGGCATATAAAGTGTTCCATTATCACTGAAAGTTGGAAAAAAAATGTCTGAGGCAACTGGCAATCCTAGAAATGACCACTTGTATTTCTTCACTGTTTCTCTTCATGGTCTACTTTTTAAAGACTTATTTGAGACTCAAAATGGTTATATTATAATTTTATTAAATCTTCTTTGAGTTAATAACCTGTGATGCAGTGAGCATGATTTAAATTGTACTCCTGATTGTAATAAAGAGTACAAGTATCATGGTGATCAAACAAAATCAAATTATATACTGGACTTCTAGATGACTGTGTGAGTACCATATTTTTAAATTTTTATTACAAAGCTATACATAAAAATATTGAAATTTTTATTAGAAATTAGAAGCAATACCTCTTGTCATTTGTGTCCATTTAAGTGATTGAGTTTAGATTTATCATCAATATTTGTATCAAAAATAGAATGTATTCTATGTAAGAATGAAAATTCGTGGAGTTTGCCTCTGAAGAAGCAGAATCTGGAAAGATTTCTTTTCCTCTTCGTGGCTCCAACCAAAACTCAAATGAAAAGACTTGTGTCTTTTTGTGTGTATGTGTTGTGGTGCATTTGGCAAGTATCTTTTACATGTAGTGAGGACCAGGGTCACTACTGCTTCCACAGCTTGCTTGAAATACAGGCATTAATAGTTGTGTTTCAATAAATGCTAAAAGGGGAACATAAACTAAAAAAGTATTTAATGCATCATTACTTACTCTACTCCCTTGAGTTTTTAGTATGCTTTTGTTTGAAGAAACATTGATATTGTTTCTGCTATACTTGTGTTCCCAGAAATACTTAAATATGACTATTTATAACAATCTTCCTGTTTGCCATTTGTATGTTTTAAAGGGGGCTAATGAATTAAAAAAAAAATGGAATTTCTCCATTTGGGAATTTGATAAACTTGTGCACTTTGGACTAAGTCTTAAGAACTTCAGGGTTAAAGATAAAACTTTCTAAGTAGGTGTGTGTATGTGAAAAACTGTCTTTGCATGAGTAATCATGCTGAACATGTATATACACAATATATTTGTCTAATGATATATATTTTCTTTTTCCTGAGTGTCCTGCTGATCATACAGAAAAAGTGAATAATTCACATTAAATACTAATACAGAATCCCATTAAAATACAAACCCAGAAAAGTAGGAAGTAAGTTCAGGATGCATTCTCTATTTGTGCACCTATTCATGCAGAATTTAGGCAAGTTGTTTATTCTGTTATGAATGAAGGGAATTAAGGCAGATATTGTCATGTGAGATTAATCCGATTAAAACCCAGGCAATATCTGTAGTAGAGCAAAATGGAAAAATAAAAAGGAAGAGGTGCAGCGACTGCTTTGTGCAGTCTGATCCTCTCCTCTTGTAACTGGTGTCTATAATTGTGTATAAATGAGAGACTGTTAGGACTGTAAATATGCTTTTCCTTTCTGACATGTTTCCTGCCTGTTGCTTGGTTACAAGTACTTTGCCACACATACGTGCAAGGTATTAGCTCATTCTTTCTGTCTCCACTTTTTGAGCTTTAGTGAGGAGATACATGATCAAAATTCATGATTTTTTTTCTCTGCCTCTAGCTATTAAGGGTTAAATTACTTATCATCCTAGGAGATTTAGAGGTGGTTATGCATAATTTATTAATTTCATATGGAAGAATAGATTGTTCCACTATATGTGTATGAGTCTTTCAGGATAGTTTTGATTTTTTCTTTTGTTTCTTTTTTTTTTAGAAAACAAAGTTCTTTACTAGTTGCTATGAAACAGTTACCAGAAACTGTCATCATGACCTTTCCCAATGATGGTAGTCTTTCCATTTCCCCTCTAACTTATCCACAGTATAATGTTAGTGTCAGGATCACTACAGAATGACTCACAGTGTTTTAAGTATTTCTATTGTGTCTTTCAGCTCTCTGGTAGCTGGTACCTGGTAGCTTTCAACAAAGTGGCATGAAGGGGTAAAGAATGCAGGTTAATATATGTTATTATATTTGTTTAGCTGCCTGATTTTAAAATATCCCCGTGAACAGTCATGGAAGTAGGAAAATAAATGAAGAGATTGTCATTGAATAGATGAACACAAGAGTAGTCATATTCCCTCTATCTTGTCTCTTCCTCTCAAAAAGAAAGGGTCAGTATTTGATTTGTAAATTTGTAAAAAAAGAAGTTTGACCTGAGTCAAACAGGCAAAAGTGGAAACAGGCAAAAGTTGAGAAACAGGCAAAAGTTGAGAAACAGGCAAAAGTTGAGAAAATTCTTTAATGTCACTTGAAGGTGTGTTAATAGAATGGTTGTAACTTGAGCAGTCCAGAGTCTTTAAATGAATCCTCAAGGCACTGCATTGGATTTTCTTAAAATATTTTTTCTGTGCATCTTAATGTTGGTAGCCATTTTATAATTTCAATAATGTCAACTGACACTTATTACAAATGTGCCATTTTACAGTAATTTCTGAAGCAAGTATGTCTTGGAGTATCAGGTGTTGGAAGAGTAATGCCATAGTGGCATTTTCTCAAATATGTTCATTAATAGAAAATGTTTCCAGGTAAGATTGCATATTTAACTTTTTAGAGTACAAAAAAAAAGACAACGTCAGCATGATGTTAACACTGAAAACTCTAATGTAAATTAATGTATACATTAAAGTTTAAAATGCTTCTTTGTGAGGTAGTTACTTTATTAAAGTTCCTTCTCTTTATTTCTCGAAGATTATTTGTATAATATGTGAACTGTGTCTGAATCTGGTATCTTCTTTAAGAGCTACCTATCATCATTCTGATTTTTGGCATATTACAATTAACTGCCTTACTAAAGAGAAAGAGCCTCTTACACTTGAACTACACAAATATCAATCTTTACTTTTTAAATGAAATCCAATTTTCTCTCCGCTTCAGTAAATCTGGTTTAAACTCTACATTCTGAAGGTGACACCAGTAGTAAAACCATGGGCTTCTACTGCTTGTCACCGCAATGGAAGAAGAAGCAACAAGGAAGCATCTCCTACCCCAGGAACATGGACTACTCAAAAATGTGCCTAAAAGCTTTTGTAACTTTTAATCTCAAAACTTGAATAATCTTTCAGTATGCTTTTTGAATCCTTTTCATTCATAAAGTAGTTTGGTACTAAAAAGTCAAATAGTGTAAACTTTCTACAAAAATTGCAAGTATTTCCTCTTGTATCACTTCAAGTAGCCATTAGGGAATGAGAGTGTATCTTCATTAATGGAACCGGAAGCAGGTATTGATTTGGAGCTTTATGGCTGTCTATGCAAGTATTGACATCTGCTGTTCTTTAATTGCTGTTCTTTATTCAATTACAAACAAAATGCTTACTACTAGTCCTATATCAATATACTATTGTTATCATATTAAATTTTGAGGGGGTTTGCTTAAGGAAATGGTGCTGATTTTCTAAAAGAACATAGTTAACCCTATTTAATAAAGGCAATAATATAAAAAACCCCTCAGAAATAGTAGCTTGAGATGAATTTAGCTTTTATTTAGTTCCTTACTGTGTGGTTCTTAGAGATCTCAAAATGCTGTCTCCAGTGATTTTCAACAGTTAAAGGCAGAAGGTGGCTTTTAAAAATGCCAAGTCAGCAGAGTGAAGAGCAGTTGGCTTGAAGGCAGGGGAGAGGCTGATGTGATAAAGGTATCCCTCTTTCCTCCAGTTCTTCAGTTTAGTTTCAGTATTCTCATTTGTGTTCAGGTAAACACTTGACTGAAATTTTGATCTTAATGAGATTGGAGAAATAGGAAGTTCATGCTGTAGTTTAATGTTAATTTTTAATGCTAGCTTTATCTTAAGGTTTTTGAATACATTTGCATGGCTGATCCTGTTTATGAGAGACTGTATCCTAAATACACAGATAGAACAAGCCTTGTCTGTGCTAATACGTTATTTTTAAAATGTTTCCTGGTGAATTTGTATTGCCCAAACTTGGTATTTTGTATGTGTCTAATTGAATATCAGTGAAATTCCCTGAAAATAGATGTAGTTTTTAACTGCTAACATAGTCTATATATTAGAGGCTCATTTTAAAGACTAAGGTAGAGAGATTTAAGCTTAAACACTCCCTTCTCCAGCCATTAACTTCAATGTTAATGATGGTAATAGGGAAAAAGGGGAAATCAGTGTTATTTCCTCCATCCCTTCTACAAGCTGAAGAAAAAAATCCATGTCACTAATTTGTTTATATAATGCATTTTATGAACTGGTTTACTGGATGCAGTAGTACAAATAATCTTTTAAATATCATTATAGATTAAAGGATAGATTCTGCCCACCTTCACTCATATTCAGTTATGCCCTATTTTGGAAACATTTCTTTGGTTTTTGTAAGGCCACTGTAAAGGTAAAATTCCACTGAAGTAGAGCCTGTTTGTTTCCCTTGATTTACTTGTGTAGTTTTAAATTAATTGCACTGTTTTCTGCTCTCTCATCTAAGTACTTGTGTATAATTAATGGAAATGTAAGATTTTCTGAGGTTGCCTTTCAGCTTGTTTCCATTCTCTGTCTTTTCCCCTGATACTCTGTTTCTTCATTTACATCTGGAGTAATAGATTATGTGTGTCAAAAAGCGTTGATAGTAAAAGTATCTGAAATAGGTAAAAGAGCCAGTTATTAGCCAGTCAGGTATGAACTGTAAATTAGTCAGGTGAGGCAATAATAGCACATTTTCTGCCTCTCCTCACCATATCTTATTCATTATTTGTTTTTAAAAAACATCCATATACTTCACAGTAGGATTCAATGGAAGTTAAATTCCTTTTTCTGAAGACCTTATAAACCAGGCATTCATAAATGTAATATGCTAAATTTCCTACCAATCTCAGCTTGTAACTAGGAAACACAATGTATAAAAACTAAAGTAGAAAGTAAATGGGAATCAAGGTGTTGTTTCCCTGTGATTTAAATTAAAATTTGGTGAAGGCTATATAGCCTTCTATCTTTCATATCTTAATGATTTCAATTTGGAAAGTTATTAACATGAATCAGGGTAAGACTAGGTAGTCAGTCCTAGATTTGACAGTGACAACAAATTTTTTAATTATTCTCTGACATAATACCCTGAAAACAAACAAAATTTTCTGAGAGTTCTTCTTAAAAATAGGTTTTCCCATGGGCAAGGAAACAATCAAGTTTATTTTCTTTACAGTTTATTTATATATACGCTTCTCTGTTCCTAGTGTTTTTTGATCTGGACAGTTGTCACTCTATGTTATTATTGGTTTATACTTTCAGATTTGCTAATTGCTCTGCTGGTTGTTGCATTTTTTGAATAAGAGGATGAGTTTTAATTGTCATTCCTTTGATAAACACATTCAAGAGTTTATCTTTACCTGGTGAGTTTTGGTCACAAAATGTGGACCTTTGTATGGTCAAAAGCTTCACCTGCTGTTACATTAAATTAGAATTTAAATTAGATCAAAAATTATGGGTAGATAGACAAATGTTATATCTCATAAACCATATTTCATTAAGAATTAGTCTTGTAAATAAATAAATATATCAAAATGTTTTTAAATGCATTTTCTGGTAGACTTATTGTTACATTTTTGTGTGATCAGTTATAATTTGATGGTTAACCACCCTTGTGATTTAGCCATTACATCATTCAGGAAGACAGAAGCACTTAGTTCCTTTTGGTAATGGTTGTCCAGCTCAAGTTCTGATTATCAGTACAAGAAACATCAAGGCTTTTCAATTCAGATATAGGTAACTGTGGAATTTTTTTTTTCTTTTAGTGTTGATATATTTATACATATATATCTGTGCATGGAGTCTTGATGCATGTAAGCTACATTTCTTTGGGAGATGAAGGAATGCACCAATGTCAGTGCAGAGGAAATGACAGAATTATTCCTGTGGTTGAAACTGAAGAGAGTTATTCCAGGCAGAGTACAGCCTTGATAATTTGAGTTTGAAAATGGAATTAGTACAACAGGGAGCATCAAGGGAATCACTCAAAAAATTCATATTACTGTAGCAAAAGTGAAATGTGCTGTCTAGGATTTGTGAAGAGTGAAAAATCTGAAAAGCTGAAGTACAAGGTTTACTTACAAGTGGGCAGCACATTTTCACTCTTCTTTAGTAATGAAACAAGTTTGTAATACCTATCCCTTATTGGAGGAAATGAGCTTTACATCCTTAGTTTGCTTTTTTTTTTTTGACAAATTTGACCTCAGAGGTGATTACTCACCTCTACCCTTTGTTTTGTATGAATTAAAATTTAAAATTAAAGTAGTGCTGTGTAGCCAGTTGTGATTGATTCCTTCCAAGAGAGAGACTCAACCTTTCTGGAGATTTTGTTTCGGATGTCAGTCAGTGACAGGATGTCAGTCACTGAACACCTGTTCAGTTATTGAAATGATGTCCTTGAAGTCTTGATTGTGGTCGGTGAGGCCAGTGGACCTTTAGACATGAAACACTAAAAAAGAGATACAATACAGAAAGATTGCTGTTGTTAGCAAATATTTTAAAAAGCTTCTGGTATTTGAAGAGTTAGTAGGCCTTGTAATACAGACTTCTTTAGGGAGGCTTTTTAAGTATTAGGGCCAGACTGCTGTGTAACAGCACACACACTTAACAGGACTTTTGAGTTATAGATAGCTTTATCCATGCAGCAACATGGATGCTATTATGCAATTTAACTTAGCTACTAAAAACCATAGTCCTTTAATAAGTATTTTCCAGATGTGGAGTATTTGTACTATGGAAGTGGAATGCTTCAGGGTAAAGTGTTTTAAGAATAGGTCATCATTTTAGAATAAATGTTTGTGATAGCCTATATCTATATGTATGCCTACATATAGACAGTTGGAGCTGTTTAATAATTGCCTTCTTACATGAGCCTTCTTGGCACTAAAAAACCAGCATGGCTAACCCTCATTAAAAGAGATTAATTTCTTATTAAAATGAAAGACCTTTTTTTAATCATTCAGCTTCATGCTATTTAGAAAAATGTTCAATTATTAAAAGGCTGCTGAAATTTAATGGACTAGGAAGACACTGTACTTCACTAAATTATATGAAGTGCCATGGTTTCTCTTGATACAAAAATTATTCAGCTTGTATTTCTCAAAGTATCTAAGCTTTCATCTTATTTCTGGATATCAATTTAAATCTTAAATTTAACCCATAAGATGTGAAAATAAAAATACTTTTTCTGTAAACCATGCATAAAAATAACGATGAGTATTTTCATATGTCTAAGTCTTGCAACTGCACAATCAAGCTTCTTGTGAAGTACTAGTGCACTGTACTTCCTTATATATAAAAGTTGGGAAACATAAACTGTAGAGATCTCAATAAAGCAAAATGAATAAAAGGCAGGTGTTAGAGATAGGTATACCTGGCATGTGTTGTTGCACACGGATGTATTCCAAGAGGTCCAAGTGTAAGCCAGTTGCACTCCATAAGCCATGTGAGCGAATAAAGTATGTGGAGCCCCACGTTGACTCTAAATGTTGTTATTGCTTTGTTATAGCAAAATTTTTGTTATAGCTATATTTTTGTTTGTATCTTTTTGTCAATGCACTGCTTCATCTAATTTTTACTATAGATATTGAATCTTGGTTGTTTATTTTAATCTAAGGCTTAAAAAAGAGGAAATAAAAATTACTTAACAAAAGCCAAATTAAATGATAGTTTGGTGATGAGTTTTACTTATGTGGTTTCAGATTACAGGATAAACCTCCATTTTCATTCTGTGGACAGGGTTTGCATGATCACAGAATGCTTACTGCAGATAAGTACAGAAAAAGTTCTCTGAGCTGTCTGATTTTTATGCTCTGGATGCATCTTTGCTGGTATTTTAGTTTGGGTAAAGAAATGAAGTATTGAAGAGAACCTCACAGTCATTCCAAATTACTGTGACTTGGTTCATACTATGATTGTTTGGTTAATACTGACTGTTTTACAAATATTCACCTGTTCATAGCGAGCTTTTCACAGTAAACTTTTGATGAAAACTTAGTTGTTTTAAAAGGTACTAACATTTTCTTTCCAGTGTGTTTAGTTTAACAGATAGAAACTATTTCTTAGAAAAGGTAGTGTAGGCATGCTGTTTCTAAAATTGATGTACTTTTTTTTAGGTATCAGGATTTACTTTTCAACAGGTGTGATGTATTTGTTTACTTATCTCAAGAAATTTGTGCTGTGTTTTAATTTTGTATGTCGCATATCTGTAGGTATGCAACTTCTGTTAGTTATTCAGTTGTTCTCATACAGAGACAGGAAGTTTAGTTTCATCAGATACATAATTTTAAAAATAATTTCTGTGCAAGTTCCAGTCATTTAGATATGACCTTTACTGTATTTTGAAGTGAAAAGCTAGGGAATGCTCCACAATGTTGATTTTTGATAGGAGGGTAATATTAATGTCAGTGTATTCTTGGCTATTTCAGAAAAAGAATGAGATAGTTGTTCTTTAATTAACTGTTTTGGTTGGGCCATAAAGCTTCTCAAATTAGCTGTGAGGGAGGAAAGCTGTTGAGAAACAAGTTTAATTGAAAAGGGAAAACCAGTTTTTGCAGAATGGAGAATTAACAAGCAAAACAAATTACAGAAATTAGCTTCATTTCTGTGTCACGTTTATATATCCTGAAAGCAAAAGTTTTATTTGCATTTATCTGAAATTTTCCAGAAAAGCACTTACGTGCAAACAAATTTTTTCATGAATAAAAAATATTTTTCTTTAAGTTGAAGATTAGCATTAGTGAGACCAAGAGAGGTTTGGGTGTTTTGTAGTTCTACAGAATAGATCTCTCTAGTGCCAGACTGATACCACAGCTATGTATCTATGTCTTTGTAAGAACCATGACTATGCAACCCCAGTTTGCGAAGAAATTCAGTGGCTCTACCCAGGAGGACATTTCCCAAGAGTTCTCTTGGTAAAGACATGCTACATTTTCATTTTAAAAGGCGTGAGTGTCCTTTAAACAAAACATATATCATCTGCAGAATTCACATCACAACATTTCTGTAGCTAGAGCCAGATGAGTTGTTTTGGTTAAAATTACTGGCCTGGATTTTTCTTTTAATTGTATTTAATGTGTTTAAAATTAGTGTCGTCACCCATCTGATATTTTTGTTCAGATTATATAAGAAAAAAAATTGTTATTTATAGTTTGAATGTAGTAAAAATGGTTTGCATAGTGCTTTGCTAATGGAAATCATACATTTTCTTTAAGATCAGTAGCTATTGTTGTTAAAGCTTTTTGTAACAGTGCTCTCCTTGCAATGTAATTTTTAAAATTCCTTTTTCCTCCCATTCGTCTTTGAATATAGATCAACATTTTCAAATTCCAGTCCATGGCTACTCTGACCCAATTTTTTCAGAAAAATATATTCTGAAATATTTATATCTATCTCACTGACAATTCATGAGTTAATGCTTTTCTCTCACGCTGAGGAAAAAGTTTTAGAAAGAGAGAAGTGATTGCCAGTAGTTCTGCTTTGTGTTGTGCTGACCTCATCACATGCAGGAGACATGCAAACCGATTTTTTACTTGTGCTTTGATGTTACAGCTTCAGCTTTGTAAATATTCTATATGCTTTCTTAGGAAAAAAGTGCCATCTGAATAATATGCTTAGTTTCAAAGCAAATGGGTTCTTAAATATTAGCAATTAATACTCTTTTCAGACATTCATTTTTAAGTAATTGAGCTTGATGCAATTTTCTTCTTCAGTTTTAGACACTCAATTGTAGGACTTCGTTGTAAGAGTCTGCTCTTGAATAGAGCTAGTGTTCTGCTGTATCCTAGTTTATCATTTCTCTTCACTGCTTCTGACAGCATTTATCCTTTTTTTTTTTTTCTGCTGTGCCAGCTCTCATGCTTCTTGGAATCTGCTTGCTAAAATGACAGAAAGTTTAATTGACAAACAAAAAGCAATGCTTTTCTGAGGTTTTAAAAAGTGAGTCAGCTCAGTAAGGATTCAGCATGAAGGAGGATTTGCAGCTATACATTTAGGACCTGAGCTAGAGGAGGCGTGAGTGGGAGAGCCCCCAGAGGCAGCCCGAGGGAGAAGGTGGATAGTTACAGAGCTATGGTGTGGAGGGAAGGAGGGAGGAGTGGGACACACATCTTTCTGACATGACTGAGCAGTAGGTTCTGAGCCAGAAGCTTGGTGCTAACAAGTACTTACCTGTATGGTAGCCACTGTTGTGCTGAACACTGCCATTTACACATTTATGCTAGGTACTAAGGATGATAGCACAGATTAATATAAAAAGCCTTTTGCCATAAACGTCACACAGTAAATATTAATTATATGGGAAGTTTGATGGTATTTTTTAGAATAGAAGTGTAGGATCATAGATACAGCAAACATGTTGCCAAGTAGAGTAATGAGCCCTTATTGATGGTAGATTTATGTACAAAGTATTTTAAAATGAAGAAGCAGCGATAACAGCAATTTCTTCAGGCTTGAAAAAATAATTATGTTTACTTTTTGTCTTAGATGATTTTCAATATCTTATAAGAAATAGCTAGAATATCATGAAAAGTTTTCCATACATAAAAAAAGATCTTTGTAGCTGCTTAGAGTGTCTGACCTTAGGAACTAAGCTCTAATGGTCCACAGGGAGAAGAAATCAAGTGTCATCAACAAGGTTGGTTGTCATAGTCTCAGACCGTGAAGTTCAGATTTCTGCTCTCTAAATTAATTTCTCTTTGACTGTCACTTCAGTGACAAAAGTATGTGAACTAAATTCTCTGATCCTTCATCCATTTTTCATGTTCCTCTCTAAGGACATAGTACCCTGAGATCAAAACTCCCTTTTTAACAGATACACTAGTAATCTATGTTATGTCTAGATTTAAAATTAAAATTATAGCTTATACTTAGATGTCATATGCTTCAGCAATAGAAATAGATGTTGTTAAAGCTTTAGATTTCAATGGGTTCTATTTAACAATGAAAAGTATTTTTTTCAGTAAAACAAACTCACTGCTATTGCTTTTTTCAGTAAAACACTAGGCACTAATACTGCATTCACGGACTGATAGAATGAAAAATACATTGAGAGTTTTTACATAACCCAGTGTTCTTTCTATTTCTTGGAATGTAAAACATCTAAACATGTAGCAGTCTTACTTGGCTTGATAATAGAACAAAGCATTAGCTACTTTTATTTAAGTCTTAATCATTGATTTTTGTTGCACAAAACAGCAGTATTTCTTGCTCTCCTGTAGCTACAAAGTGTAAAAGTACCTGTCCAGAGGAGCAATTTTAAAATTGTCTGATGAACCTTTACTACAGGGATATGCATGATCAGACTTTTGGGGCTGCATTCTCTATGTGTTTAAAACCTACAAAGAATCTTAGGAAGATCAGCTGACACTGTTCCCCAGTTAACACACTTTGGGACTGTAAGTTTGATCTTGACTGTAGCTGCTCTTCATAATCCGTTACTCATAAGAAAAGTGGCCTCTATTACTCATAGACAGCCCCAATGAAGATCAAAAGAGTAAACAAGGCACAAAATGCACATACTATTTCCAGCTGTTCTTTCTCTAATCTCATGGATGTGTCTCATTGAAAAGTTATTCAAAGAGAGAATAAGCCCTTACCATTGCAGCAGGCATGGGATTTGTATCTTCTTATCTCAGGTGGGGAGACTGCTACTTCCTGCTTTCAAAGAAAGGAGGTGAATTCAGCTGAGGGAATTGAATTATTTCATCTGCTGTGTTGTATTCACGTTGGTAACTTTTATTTCCATTATCAGATTAAAAGCAATAGCAGAGGTACCTACTTCTGAAAGTACTCATCCAGCAAACAAAAAGCTTTTGAGATCCTCACTTGGACTGTGTTACAATACATTAAGCAGCTGTTCAGGGTGCTGCTTTGACCTTTCAGTAGCAATGAGAACATTTAGGAAAACACTGTAGTGGCCCATGTGTGTTCTGCCAGGCTGTGCATTTGTCCATATGTGACGATGTCTGGCTTATGAAAGACACTTCCTGTGAGCAAATTCAGAGACAGCTGAATGCAGTCATTAGTCTGGCACAAGAATCTCAAAGGTAGCAAAGGAAGCCTGAAAATACTATGTAGCTAGAGAGGACTTGATTTTTTTTTCCTTTGTGTAGCCTCTTATAAAGACCTTTTGACTATGTCTGCCCTGTAAAATTTATGGGCACGGTTCTGGGTTCACAGAAGCATGAATAAATGCATTGTTAATGGATGCCAGACTGCACTGTGAAATCAAGTTTGCAGTTTCCAGGATGAACTTGGCCACCTTTAAGGGCATGTGACCTCTTACAGACATGTAGCACCTCATGCAATAGATTTTTTTCATTATTTATTTATAGACATGGAAGAAACAAAATGAATCTACAGTCCAGATAAGTGCATTGTAGAGAAACTGCATAGAGGGCTTTTTTGACAGAGCAACACTTTCCAGAATTTTGGAAGATAAGCTTAGTATAAAGTCATGTTTTTATGATCAAATTAGATGATACATGCTTTTCTACCTTGAGCTATTACTGCGAAGTAAACTAAAATTACTTATAACTTAAAGTTGGCCTAGCAATTTTGTCTTACCTAGTTATTTGAAACATGTACAATCTATATGCTTGATTCTCAGGAAATACCTGATGACAGAAGCTCAAGGAAGCAATTTGATATACTATAATCAATAAAATCTTACTCAATCTGAATGAGAAACATTTTATGACACCTATTAAATTCAACTCCTCTAATTGTAGAAAAATCATACAAGAAGACACATTCAGATTAAAAGGATTAAATAATAATGTAATCAGGGTCACATTGTCATTATATGTTGATATAATATCATTATATTATGATACTTAACATTATCAAATACATTGGATTATGCTGACTACCTCTATGTAGTCAGTGAACTGACATGAGACTACCTGGCATGTATGTATAGTTCTCTCAAGCTGACATTCACATTTTCGCGTTCATTTTCAGTAGTATTAGACAGGGGATACAACATTTCTCATTATACCAAAGTGATGAGAGTAAAATCATGAAACTGGCTCTTTCCTAAAGACATCTCATCCATCTAGTAACCATGTTCACTTCTACATCTTTTCATCAAAGATACTTCCTTTTATCACTGAAGCAAAAAAGCGTTTCTTAAACATACAATTACTGAACTTGGTGTTACTGAATTCATTTACTGGTGCTAATTGACCTACTGAACCATACTTCAGTTTTCTTCCATTCATTCTCTGATAATTAAAAGTAGATTTGCCTTTTTTATTCAGAACAAAAAATTCGGAGCAAGAATTTTCCTTGATAATAAATAACTCCTTGGTTATTTGTTTTGGGGTGTTGTGATGGTTTAATCACGTTCTATATTTCATTTGACTGGAAGAATATAAAGCAAACCAGGCCCATCTTTAAATTACAAAGATAGTTTATTAATACACACAAAAACAACAAGAAAAGGGAAAAAAAACAACAACAACAACAAATGAAACTTCTAAAACATCTTTCTTTCTCTTTCTAAGTTCTTTACCTTTCTTCACTCAACATAAAAAGACATGACCTGCAACTTCAGCCAGTTTTACCATTTTAAAAATAACCTTTTATCAGTTCTTTTAGGAAAGGAGTCTCTCTGGGTTCTATATAGACATCCCATGCTCTACATCTGCGAGGATTTTAAAGGAACTCCTGCAAACTGCGAAATCCTACCCATTAGCAGTTCTCTCAACACTGCACATAGGCCATATTTGCTTATTGGGGTACTGTTTAAGGATGCCTCCTCTAGTATGACACAAAGATTCTCTTCTTCTATTTCTAAAATCATCTCAAGACCCAAAAACAAATCTCCTCTTTCTTTAGGAGCAAAAAGCTTCATATCACTTTTAACTAGAACCTTACATCCCCCCAAAAGCATTTATATGTTACAGGAAAAAACTAGTTCAGTCTCTATAGTTTTACCAGAAATGTCCAGCCAAAATTAGGCCACTCCTTGTCCTTTTGCCTTAAAGTCCTTTTCACTCTTCCTTTACCGACTGTAGCTCCATGCTGTGTCTTTCTATTCGCTATATTTGTTCTTCTTCCGGAGAAAGATGATGTTTAAGAAAGTCCATCTGCTCACAACAAAAGGTTAAACTTTTCGGGCTGCCGGGCTGCCCACGTGGCTCTGCGGCGGGAAACTGAGTCGTTTAGAAGCCGTGCGCTGGTTTCTTCGGCTTGAAAAGAAGAGCAAGGGCGAAGGGGCACTCCGTCCGAGCTCTCCTTCTTCTCCATGCTGCCTGCTTCTCGGCGAGACAGCGGCTCCTAAAGCTCCGGCCCGGCCCGCCCTGGCTCCAGCAGCATCGGGGCCCGGCCCGGCCCGCCGCAGCCGCCCCGGGGTGGGGGGGGCACCGAGGCCGGCCCGGCCCGGCCGCTCCCTGTCCCCAGCCTGCCACACCGGGAGACCAAGAGACCGCTCCTCCCCCCCACCCAGCCTTTTTAAGCATTTCGCCAAAAGTCGCAGCTTGTCTTCTACTGGATAAATTGCTTGTCAATCAAAAAAGCTGACCCCGATCGGAACAAAATCAGGCTTTTCCTAGCCTATGACAGGTGTTCTAAGCAACCACCAACTCCAACAACTCCTGGAGATTCCTTCTGCTCAGCGCAGCAACCCAGGGCTCTCTCCAGCTCAGGCCGATGGCTGTGGCTGTTACTTTCCCATTTGCAGGTTCAACCAATAGTGAGGATACATCTGGCTTTACACTAGTCTGGTGATTTCTATCTTATTTTTATCATCCTGCTTAGAAAGTGTCACAGTGAAATGCAGACATGATAAACACAAAGATTGCTCATGAATTCAGTAGGTGGCATTTTCCAAAGTTTCCTAGTGTGCATTTTGACAGTCACAGAAAGAGAGCTTTCTAAGAGTTTCTATGATGATCAATTGCCAAACAGTTTTTTTATTCTTCTGAACTTAATGAATTCAAGTCAGGATGATAATATTTTTCAAAAGTATATTTTAAACAAGAATAATTTTCAGCCTGTATTTCTTCCTTTTTATAGAACCAGAGAGATGCATGGCTTTTCAGTAATTAAGGGTGTTTATTTTAATGTTTGCTTTTTTTTAACTTTTTTTTTAGGTGCAGTACTGATAAATTACTAATCATGGATGTTGCGCTACTATACAGTGCATTTAAAAATATTTCTAAAAGCACAACACTGTTGATCACTAAATACAATAATTTGACAACCCATTGTACCATACTTCCTCCTGACATTAGTCCAGAATATTTCCCCACCACAACTTTTGAGAGCATAGGAAGAGTTAAATTTTGGGTTCAAATGTCTGTAGAAATATGTGATCTTTCCAAATTCTGTTTTTTCTCTTATCCCTCCAATGGTTCCTAATTCTTAGTTCTGAGTCATCCATCAAAACCAGCCTTGCAGTATGTCTAGTTTTTTGAGTGACTCATCATGGATTCAACGTAAGGTGAGGAAGCTGCAGCCAGCAGGTTAGAGCAGCTCACCTCTCAAAACCAAAGATTAATAAAATGCAAGTGAGCTTTGACAATTCAAGTATATTTTTAATCGGATTTTCAGAGAACCCTTGATACCCCCCATATGTAGTATAAAATTTAATTACTGGAGTAGTTAAACTGACCTGAATGGACTTTATTTTTTTTTTTTACTTGCAGATCTTGAGTTGATTTTTTTTTCCCAGTGTGGTGTGGAATCCAGTGGTGACACTGTGATAGTTCACAGTCTCGTATTTCTTTCATCACCTTTTTCAGGGTCCCAGACAGGTAGTCCAATAGAACCCATGGCTGAAAATCATGAATATGGAGTTCTCCAAGTAAAGAAATTAGGAATGGATAAAACTGTGTTTAGTTGAATTGAAACTCTGCCTTGAAATTTCAGTTTTGTTTTCTTAAACTTAAGTCTCACTTTTTATGTATATAGTTTGATTGATATATTATTCTAGTCTTCAAATTGTCACTTTTTTGTTAGTAGATTGAACTTCTGCTCTATTCTGAATATTTTCTAGTCAGTGTGACAAAGTACTCTCCCCAGAGTGGGCTCAGATACCTTACAGCAGTTTCCTGTTGTATTCTCAAACTGAAGAACCTGTAGAAGTTTGTAGAGGAAATACTCATTTCACTGGCACTTCTGTGTTTTTGAAAACACATCCAAAAATATATTGTGGAGGGTAAAGAGACATCAGGGAACTGGTTCTCCTATAAATCTCTTCATGGTATTACTGGACAGTTATTTTGTTCCTCTGAATAATTTGAATCAAGTCCCTTGAAAACTGAGAGGTACTCAATGGGAATGTGATACTCCAGAAGACTTTGTGGTTTGAAGTTAATTTGAAGGTATGGTGATCAATTTCTTTATTCACTTCTGAGAGAATTAAAAGCCTAGCTTTTCTGTTTAAACTCAATTTTGAAAAATTTAGAACCATTAGTTGAACACCTGCATTTTGTATTTGCACTTAGCAAAGGCAAGACGTGTGATGTGAAAAAGGCAAGCAAAATTAGTTCCTCCCTTTGAGAGCTGTGGATTGTGGTAAATCAGAGCTATTTTAAAGTTGAGCTCCATTGGTTGATTTTTGGGAATTTGAGTGGTTAATTAACTAGACTTGTTCATTCAAACCTGTCTTTCTTTTCTTCTGCAGTAGCCAAAATCTCTAAGTGATTTTGAAAGATAACTGAAGTATCAGGCTTCAGCAGGAAAATACGTGTTTTTCGTGGTAGCAGGACTGGCAATAAATACTGGTGTTAGATCTTAGCACTGGTATGGTCTTAGATCTTAAGGTGCTTTAGAAAGAACTGTTTACACCTGTAAAGAGACTGTATTTGACAAATATGAGAACTGGCACTCTAGTACCTTACGTAGTTTTCTTGGTTACAGTGGAGAGAGGTTTCTTCCCTTGAATCCTGTCCCAGTACATTCCTTCACAATTAAGAAGATTGTTCCCATTTTGGGACTGACCTTCAGAAGTGCTAACTGAAGCCTGTGGACTATAAAGAGAGTTGAAGGCTGTATGTGTTAGGCTACAAGTAGAGGCCTAAGTGACCTTGTTGTCATCCTAAAAATTTGATTGTTTCTGGTTCTTTTCTAGGCTCCAAAGCTTAAAAGCAAAATGAACAAAGGTATTTTACAAATGCTAATTTTAAAAGTGCTGACCAAAAGCAGAAGAGGTGTTAAAATCCTGAATGCATGCTTAGAGAAAAGGTAATTTTTTTTTTCATCTGTAGGAAAACACATTGACAGGAGCAGTAACTTGGTGGATGCTTTTTCTTATTCTATGAGCACTATTATTTTTCCTTTTTCATATATACCATTAAGATTTGTAGCTGCTCAATATCTTTTACCTATTCAAAGGACTTTTCCTTGTCTGCTAATCCTTGCTGTCAGATTGCTAACTGAGCAAAAATAATGCATCCAATAAGGCAAGGCTGATTCAAAACATTTCAAAAGAAGGGAGGGAAAAAATAAAGAAAACAAAAAAAGGAAGCTTTTGAACTTCTGTAAACAAAATTTTGAAACTCCTGTAAACAAAAGAAAAATGTTGTAACCTTTTGTTTTGAAATACATATTCAGAATTAAATCAAACACTGACAATAATGTGTGATAAATGTCATGCATGTTTCTGTGCACAGTGAAATAGCAATGCAATTTGAAAACGCCGAGCAGAGAATAAAGAGTACTTTCTGTATGATTCACAGATCAATTCCTGCTAAACTAAAAAAGTCATTGATTAGCACCTGCTTATTATGTTTCACGTAGACTACAGAGACTTAAAATACCACAATCATGATCAGAAATCTAGAAGAATAGATTTAAACAAGGTTAAGAGATAAAAGAAACCTGATAAACAGGGCTAGAACAGAACAGAGTGGTGGATGAATGAATAGGCGGGGGAGGCCTTAGCATGACATTAAAATAAATCATGATGTAATGTCCTTGGGGGCCAAAGTTGTGCAAGCCATTTTTTTTAACTCTACAGAACTAGATCACAGAAAAAACACTACAAGTAAAAACAACAGAAAGCAAATATGTGTAGTGAATAGCTGGGATACAGATGATTTTTCAATTTAGTCAGCATTACCAGATATGTACCAGTTTTCAATATCTTAAAACTTGAATTTTGATATTGCTATGATGCTATTTAATACTGTCAATAATGTCAATAGGGTGATGGAAAATAGAATCTTCAAATTAATATTTTAAAATCAACATTAAAATGCATATTTAAATTTTCTGCTCTTTGAATACAGAAGATTATTAAATAAAAACCAATACTTTTGCATTTTTCAGACCAGCGAAACACTGTGTGTCAGTAATAAATACATAGCCCAGATGGTATTTGTCATCCAAAAAACTGTAATTCTCCATTCTGCACCAACAATTCTTGTTTCTTAATTTGTGGGAGAGCTGAAGGTCTTGTCACTTCCACAGAAGGAGAACTTGTGTAAGAAGACTTCAGGATTTGTTGCTAAGGGGCACTGTAAGCTATAGAATGTAGAATGTTCAAGACAAAGGCACAAGAGCAGAGGTTAGCATGGGGAGGTGTTTTCAGTTGACCTAACCCAATCTTTATTACTTATGATAAATTTGTTAGAAAATCCCTCAAGGTACCTAATACAAAAAATGAGCAGAAGCTTGTATGTGGCTACAATTTCCTTTTAACATGGCACAAAGAATTGTAGATAGTAAGTAATTACTTTTCTTTTCACTTTGCAGAAGAACACCTAATTTCTTTTAATACAAATTTTGAAACTTTACATTGACCATTGCTTTGTAGCAATGGGAAAACTGCACTGAAGGTAATAATTTTTTTAAAAAGCACACTTTTGTAAATTTGGACCAAGAATGTAGTGGCTTTAGCCACTTAGCCTTTCATAAGGCAAATGCAGTATGCCGTTTGCTTGTATTTTTCACCATAAGTGAATATATACCAATCTGCTGTTAGTATTAATTGGATGTTCAGAGTTCTCTGGTAAGTCAACCCACTACTCTCTTTGGAGGGGTATGAGTAATTCACACATACAGAGAAATGCTTTCCAGGCTCTTGCATGCTTATAGAACTGGAGCTTTACGAGATTTACTATTTGCTAATTGTAATCCTTGTAATTTTATTAACATTTCAGAAGGAAATCCTCCTGTCTTGTTTTATGAAGCTTCTTTTCTTGTTTCATTAAAAAAAAAATCTTACAAGCTCATGTTAGTACTATGACTTCTCATATCTTGCGAAAGTGCTCATAAATGCAAGAAAGCCAAGTCTCATACTCACTTGTCTCAGACTGCTTGAATATTTTTAGGCCTGCACATTTGTGTATAATTTATGAATACTTTTGAAAGATAGTCCCATAGACAGAGCGTAATGTACCACCTACATGAATAGTGAATTGTGCTTTAGGGAAGGATAGTACTAATTTGGATGTGATGATATTAAAAATAGTCAGAACAGCATCATAAAGAATATTTATTAATCGTACAGTGATATTCTTTGTTGTAAATGTTCTGTCGAAGAATAAGGAATCGAACTGTTGCACTAAGAAAAATTTAGAACTTTTTTCTCTTTTGAAATAACGTGTACTTACCATTCAAAATTAAGGCTGGCTTTAAATGCTTAAAATGGAATGTTTGTAGAATGTTCATCTGTCAAATCTATTGTAAATTTCTATGATTTGTCTACTATAAAATTGGAGGGAAGAAGGATAGAGAAGAGAAGTTTTCTAATGTTTGTGTGGCAAGTAAGGACTGCAGATATGCGATTTTTTTCTCTAATTGTGACAATTAGTGATTAATATTGCAATTAAAAACTAGCAGGCTGATTAAAATAAGGTATTTATTAAATTTGTTCAATTTTTTGCTTTAAGATTACTGTTGTGGGAGTTTGAGCATTCTTTTTCTAAACATACATTTTTTGTGGGTGGAGGTACAATGTGGAATAAAGGGGACTTTATATATTCCTGCATTTTCTGGACAAGTAAGCTGTGTAAAGAATTTTGAAGTTTGCAGACCAAACATTCTGACAGCCTACTTAAAGAGAACAGTAGTAATCCTAGTGTAAATTTATGCAATGCAATTAATCTTAGCTAACTAAGAGCAGTTTATATCTAACTGCATGACAGTTAGATATGAAGTTCTCTCAGATGGAAAAGTGCAAGAAGAAATCTGGTCCAATGATGTTCTCACCTCCTGGATATGATACAGCCATATGTTTGTGTGCAATGTGTACACAGGAGGTATAATGAACAATAATCCTTATAAAGAATAATTGGGAGGAACATTTTCTTCAATAGGACAAGGCAAAGAACCTAGGCCAGTGAGTGCCATTCTACAACTCAGCAAAAGACACTAACATGCAGTTTCTGTTGTTGTTTCTTGTAGCTAGCATGACATGAGGTATCTAAACAACAGTAGTAGTTTTATTGTGTTTTTTTAACATATATTTTACTAAAACTTTGAATTTGGAAACACTTTAAAAATTGGTCTTTGTACTTTAGAAAAAATTAAAACCTCCCTAATGAGCAGCAGAAGTTTTGTTATCCATTATGGAATATATTTTTTAGCTATTCAAAATATCAAACCTTAGCAGGATAGGATGATGAATTATTTGCAAGCTGTACAGCCTAAAGTATCAATGAAGGGTGCTGTTTCAGCTTTAACCTCGCTTCAGTATAAAACTAAACTGTTCTTCCAAGCTGTCATTTTGCTTTTAAAGTGATTGTGTGGGCTTAGAGGTACCGTCTGCCCCAAGGTGTCAAGGCAATCATTTTGTTTACTTGAATGCACACAGGAGTGCATCCCTCTCCCCTCTTTCTCATCCTTCAGTGCCATTCTCTATGGCTGCCACACAGTGGTTCCTGTAAATAGGCAGGGCAAACTAGGGATCTTTTGGGATGACTGTCTTTCATTCTGACTGAATGTTATTCCTCTTGGATTCTTTTCTTTCCATGATGTCTCTCCTCAAAAGCCAGAATATAAGAGCACCTTGTGCCAGCAAATGCAAATGGATTCCTCTTTTGAGTTCTGCAGTTTGATGTTATGCAAATCTTTCTTTGTGGGTGGAAACCTTGCCATTTCTTCTTTTCTTCCAGTGTTGAATTTCATCTTTGATTCCTGATATGGACATGTGCTGGACTGACATTAGTTGCTTATATGGTGTTGGAGAAAACAGGGTCTTCACAAAGGACCAGATCATTAGTTGCCTTAAACTGTCAATCTGTGAGGATCACAAACTCTTCTGTTAAGCTACTTTTTCCTCTGTTGGATCCAGGCTTATCAAAATATATGAGTTCTCTCCCTTTTACCCAAAGGATTTTCTGTCCCTACCCCTAGGAAGAATCACAAATTTAATTGATCTTGTGTATTTATACAGCAATTAAGTTTCATTTTTATTATTAAGTTATGCAGCAATCTTCTCCTTTTTTTTTTTCCCAGCCTACTTGAATGATACTGCTCGAAAAACCAGTAAGCTCAGTGGATTTATATACTTTGTCTAATATTGCAAGCTGGCTGCAGTGACATTTAAAAATCACTAAGTATGTTATAAATTAGTGGCCTGAAAAAAAATGACACTAGAAAATGTCATAAAGCATCAGGAAAAATGTAAATATTTAAGGTGACTAGCTTAAACTTAATGAAAATTTTAAGCTTATCTATGGGGAAATCAGTAACTTTAACCTTAAATATAATTTTTTTGTTTATTCAGTAAAAAAGTGAATACTTTTTTACTGGGATTGGTGCTTATGAATAACCAGGCTACTGTGGTTCAGAGAAGTTTTGAATATATTTTTTAGTTCAATACATTTTAGTTTAATATTTTACATTTTTGCAGCATTCCAAAAGCTATAGTAATGAAGAAATTAATAAAAAATTACATATGAAAAATAGTGATAAATTTAAGAAAATATGGAAGAAGATAGAAAACACAAATGTGCATTGACTTGAACACTTAGCTACAGAATAAAAATAAATTTGTGGATTGCCTACTTTCTTATTTTTCTTGCACAAAGATAGCCAGTTAAGGGTAGAGCTCTAAAGGTAAAAACCCCTAAGCTAACTAAGCTGTTTGCTTTAGTTTAGGGTTGGTTCTACTGAAGCAGACCCAAGGTCCATCTGGAGACACGTGAGCTAAGGTACCTGAATGGACTATTATTAGCAGCTACTTTCCCACATACCTTCTTGACCTGAGGTAGTTTATATCTGAGGGACTTGCTGAGCCAGATGTGCAATCTTTCTGTTTAGAAATAGTTATCCTGTATCCCTCCTTGCATGTTGTGCTGTCTGCACCATCTGGTGGCACGGAGTTCCACAACCCAGCTTCAAGTAACAAAGATTTGCCACATTTTATTTGTTTTGAGTCTCTTACCTCCTAGGTTCCTTTGCTGCCTCCAGGTGAGAAGAGACAATGAGCAGTTAGTCCCCATCTGCCCTTTTTATGCCTTTTCTGTTTTTACATCTCTTTCATACTCCCTTGGTTCCCCTCCTTTGGCTTAAAGCACTAAATTGCTTCTGATACAAAATCTGTTCTATGCCTTTTCTAATATTGTTACATATTTTGAGACTGAGCTTGGGGAACTGAGACTCTGCACAGTATTCAAGGTAATACATGATAGTGGTATAATGATGTTCTATATTTTGTTCACTCCTGCCTTTTTAAGAATTCCCCAGAGACTGCTACTTTGCACACTGTGTAGCACTGATTTTGATTTGCGATTTGCAATTTGAGAATTGCTGCATTTTGCATTTTCAGTATTGAGCTTCATTTGCCATTTTAAAATCTACTTTCTCAATCTTATGGAGTTCTTATGTCATTCTTCATAGCCTACCTTCATCTGCACTAACAAATGGTATCATCAGCAAATTTTGTTACTTCATTTTCTCCTCTTCTATTTTGTTTTAATTGAGAGAAGAGATTAAACAGCTAGAACCCTAGAGAATTGCACAGGTTGTTTCTTTTAATGTGAAAATTGACAATTTACACTTTTCTTCCTACTTTAAGGTAATTATTTATTCATACAAAGCCTCCTTTTTGCTGCTCTGAAGTCTTGGGTGGGAAAGGGAGTTGGATGTCAGTGAGAGCTTTTGGAAGTGCATGCAAATTATATGAACTAGATCCTGCTTTTTTGTATGATATTTTGCTTCTTTCAAGAAGTTGTCTTAGATCATGCACATGCCAAGTTGACTCTTCCCCCAAATACTATATTTATCAGCAAAGGCATTAAATTTCTGGTAGTTTATGCTTTGTCCATCTAACACATTGAGCTGGTATTGCATTGTCTTCCCCAGTTTCCCTTTCACTGTTCTCAGTATCCTTGAGCTGTCATTTAGCTCTTTAAAGCTTTAAAGGCTTAAAGGCATTCCTGTTCCTTCTGTCTTAAGTCTTAGTCACCTGGAATTCATAAAAAAGCAAATGTACTACTGTTTGTTTTTCTGAACCTCTCTCAGTATAATTTTATTTGTTTGGTTTTCCTGACTTTTGTTAGACTCTGCTTTAGTTTTTAGTAAGAAGATTTGTTTTGTGGGGGATTATTTTTGTGTGTGGTTTTGTTGTGTTTGTTTTTTGGGGTTTTTTGTGTTTGTTTTTTTTTTTTTTCTTTTTGAACTGTTTATTTTGGCATTTGTTGGCTTCACCCTGCTTCTCATTTGAAAAAATTGGTATCTGTCTTTGATTTCAACAGGCTGCAGTTCCTTTATGTGTTAAATTAGTTCTGTTCTTCCTGAACAGACACTCTTTTTTCCTGAACCAGCACTGGTTCCCAAAGATCCTTCCTTCTCATTTCTTTCTCTGTGACACATTTTAAATTTTGAAGATATCATTTAGCCTTGGTCAGATAACCCTGCTGTTTGGTCAGATGTTTTTATTTTGAAATGTGACCAGTAGTGCTGCATAGTTGTGCCAGGGAAATAATTTAGAATATTGTTCTTTTTGAATTGGGTTACAAATATCCTTTATAGTTTGCAGTGCAGGCTACATATATCCTTGCTATCAGTATCCTATGGAGATAAACTGAAAGAGTTGGGGGATTTCAGCCTGAGGAAGAGAAGACTCTGGGGAAACCTTACAGCACCTTTTTGTACCCAAAGAGGGCTAAAAGAGAGATTATGATAAAAAGTGGGTTTAGAGTATTGTATTTGCACTTGCAGCACTTCTTTGCAGCCGTGGCAATCTTAGAAGGATCATGTTAATTCCTTCCTGTTCTCATCCTCCAATTTAATATCTAAGACTACAGAGTATTTTTCGTCTATCTTCAGTAATGCTTTATGTGATTGATAGTTTTAAATTAACAAAATCATTCCACTGATAGATTTTTTTCCTGCTGAAAACTGATTTTCCTCCATTTTTTTCTATTTTTAGACTTTAAATTTCACAAATGAGAAAATATTTGTTATAGATTATAGGTAGGATGTGTTTTGATTCTGCTATTCAATGAATACTTGTAGGAAAAGATAATTGAGATAATAAAAAAAATGAAAGGTACCTTTTATTTAAATAAACTGATTTAGCTTTATGATATATTTGAGTGGTAGGAAAGCATGGTGGTTTCATTCTGCCATTTTCATAATAATTTCACATTCTAAAACAATAAACAATAATGTTTAATATCGGCTTATCGTGACTGTTACCAAAGACCATGTGTAAGGTTTACTTGAATGCATTGTTTTCAGCTACTCTGTATTTGAAGGCCAAATGATACTTGTAGGTAACATAAAAATTATTCTCAAGAAGAAAAGTAATTTTTTGTGTTGGAAGGAACTCAAGAGTTATTGCAAGTGGTTTGATTACTATTCATGGCATAAAAGGAGGTTATTTTCAGGGTAAAGGAACTTGTGAAAAGATAATTGGTTAGACTAACATTCTCATTGACCTAATTTGCATTAAATATGCTACTGTGAATTGTAGTTATGCTTTTCCATTTGAAAGGCATGCTTTGTTAACTTACTTAAAGAGCCTAATTAAACGGCAGTTTAAGTCATACTCTTTAATTCAGCAATACAGTACCAAACTGAAGATCTGTGATTACCAACTTCGTGAGTGTGGACAATCATAAACCAGTTCTTGATCAAGATGAAGTAGGTTGATTTAGCTAGTTTACATCTGATCATTCCCAGATACTGAAAGCATTTAACTAATCCTTTAGTTTAATTTTACTCTTTTTTTAAGAGTAGAGAAAGCTATTTCCTCCTTGATGCAGCATAAACAATAACTAGAGCAGTCTTGGGGATATTGGAAGAAAGTACCTATGCCTTCGTTCTAGTAGTAAGAAGACTTTGAGAACCATTTTGGTATTGGTAGGACTTCTTTGCAAATGTAACTAAATAGACCCTTTAAAGTATGAGCTGTTAAAACATTAATTTGCATATTTTCATACCAATTTTAAAATCAGGAGACTAATATTTTTATTTCTTTGGTTTTCAGAATTAATTATGTATTAGCAGTACTCTAGATATTGTGAAACAGAGGCATTTATTTCCTCTTGTGCAGTGAAGAGGAAGGTGCCTTTATCAGTAGTGAGACAACCATGAGTGCTCAAGTTTGCATCTGCAGATAGATGCATAAAGATACAGGGTCTTACTTCTCCACACTGCTGAGCATCCCTAGAAAAAGCATGGAACCTGGTCTTAGTATTGGATGAACATTTGTAATATTAGCCACCTTATTAGATATTTAATTGGTAATTTCAGTGCTTATTTTTAATTTTTGGCACTTGTACTGTTTGATAATGGCTGTTTTCAAAATAGTAATCTCTGGAGATACTGGATGTAAACCAAAATGTGTCTGATCAGGCAAGGTCAACACAATACTGCTAAGCTGTGTTGTATAAAGCAGTTGAAAACAGAGAAATGCATATTCAAGCTGGACATGGTAATGGTCTTAAATATCCATAGAGATATTCAGCTGAGAAGGTCACTTCCTTGCTGTAATGGTTCTGAAAATGATTATGGTGAATGTGCCAGGTACTCAGTGTTATATGACTATATTTGCATACACAATGACCATACATGAAATGCAATGAACTAGAAATGCACTTTAGATACTAAAAAGATTTAAAATTCACCGCCAATAAATTTTAAATTCCACCTGAAGGATGATTAAGTCTCTCGTTTCTCATTATTTGGGAAAGAAATATGCCAATTGCTGTGCCATTTTGCTGCGCCATTTTGCTGCTTATTCATTTTGTTTGCAAAACAGAAGCCAGCTGATGCTTGCACTATTGAGTAAAACTGCTGAAAGGTTGCACTCTCCTACATTTTGGGACAGGCAGACAATGTAAAAGAAGCCATTTTGGGGAAGGCAAATTATGTGTTCGGATTTTGTCTGCAGGGCATGATTCAGGAATCATCAAAGGTATGAATGACAGTTAGGATGTTGAGGGCCAAATGAAAGCTAGATGATCAATTGTTGGTAAAGCCATTGAAAACTTCCTCTGAGAGCATTCATTCTCTTTTAGAGAGAGCCACTGCTTCTCAACCAACTTCTTAAATAAATCACAGTGACTTACAGGTGATCACAGAATGGGTCAGATTGGAAGGAACCACAGTGGGTCATCTGGCCCAATCTCCCTGCTCAAGCAGGGTCATCTCAGAGCACATGGCACAGGACTGTGTCCAGATGGTTCTTGAGTATCTCCAGTGAGGGAGCCTCCACAACCTCCCTGGACAATCTGTTCCAGTGCTCACAGGAAAGAAGTTCTTCTTATGTTTTGGTGTAACTTCCTGTGCATCACCCATTGCCTCTCGTCCTATTGCTTGACACCACCAAGGAGAGCCTCTTGACACCCTCCCTTCAGATAACCTACTGACAGTGATGAGGTCCCCGTTCAGTCATCTCTTCTTGAGACTGAACGGGCCCACCTCACTCAGCCTTTTGTCAAATGAGAGATTCTGCAGACCCCTGACGAACTTTGTAGCTCTCTAATCCTCAGGATCAGATTTCATCTCCTTCACATAATAATTCTGCACAGCATTTTCTTTTCTTTTTTTTTTCCAAAAGAACTCCTGAAACAGTTCTTTATCCTTAAATTGCAGTCTAAGAACAAGCATCTTAGCTTTCTCTTACTCTATACCTTTGGCTATTGTCTTGCAACCCTAATCTTTCATGTTTCCTCTGTCACAGACCTTACTGATTTTTTTTTGAGTTACTGGAGTTCTTGTATGTTTTTTTCAGTAAATAAATTTGTAGGTCTGTCTTTTGTAACACAGCATGGAGCTGCAATAAAAATATTGCATTTTAAGCAAAATGATAATTCAATATCCCTTACAGTAAGAAAAAGTTTCTACTGGCTTGAAGGAATGTGGTAGGTTAGAAAATGCTGTAATTAAGGATTTAACTTAATTAGTCCTATATCAGTGTTTCTTTTAATTCAGTTCTTTTTGTATATGAATTGGAATTTGGGGTTCAGTGCCTTTTTTGATGATGTGCTGGAGGAGGGAGGAGTTCAAGCAAGAGAAAGAATATAGCTACCACACACAGGAAGTCTTTATTTGGCTTGTACAAAGTGATTTAAAAATGTATTTATAGTCAATTTTTAGAAATATTTGCATGTTGGTAGGAGAAGGTCTATCTACAGAACTTTCAAAGCTGTTCATAAGAAATGCACTCTGAATACTGTGTGTATTCCTAGTATGTTGGAATTAGACTATGGAAAATTAGACTTTTGAATGAAAATCTTGCATGTTGGCATGGCACCTAACACCTCATCATTCAGTTTTGTATTTCTTGCCCCTTTTTAGTACTGTTTTGCAATAAACTATTGAAAGTGCTATAGAAGTTTGGCACAAATAAATTGTGAATTCAAGTAGCATTAATATTAAATGAAAACTTTTGAAGAGTTGAGATTTATTTGTTGAATTTATGACTTTAGAGTTGAGAACTTAAGAGAAAACTTTTTTTTTAATAAATGTGTTTTTTATTTCTTTTCCTTAGGAGATTCATTTACACAATTTCGATTTGCTGATGAGAAAGAATGGGATAAAGAAAGTATATGCCATAAGCAGGTAACAGAGTTGTCATTCAAATGATTTTTTTGTAGATTATCACCTGGGACAGAATATTTAGGCAGTTGTGCCTTAAGCAACAAATAGTTAATACAATAATAGCACTCTTTATTCTGTATATTTTTATCGACTTCTTTCTAATGCTGAAGGCTCTTTTCCTTGGGCCTTGTCCCTTTTTTCTGCTGAAGACTAATCAAAGCCGTAGGCTCAGTTTTTAGGTAATGTTGAGAGGAAAGAACAAGAAAGCCCTCCAGTGAAGAGAAAATAAGGGACTGTCTCTTTGCTTTACTGCCACAGGAATTCAGCCTTCCTTTTTCAGTTGTATTCAAGAGAAAAGTGTTTAATAGAATGACTATTTCAAAACCTGTAGGAGTATATTCATATATTGGACTGGGAAGCATTCTAGTTTCTTCAAATTAATAGTTCCTATCCTCTGGTTGAAACTTCATGCCTGAAATAATTAGGGCACCAACTAGATTTTTGGTATATGAATTCTTTATGCTTGAATAAAAAGAAATGTAGCAATAGAGGTCTCCTGTTTTCTCTATCAGGATACCTTAAAGTGTCTCAATCTCTGCAGCTGTCTTCCTCATTTAAGTCACCTGAATTCTTGCAAAATAGATGATTTTGTCTTCCAGGCTTTTCTTGAAATTGCTATGAAGCTCTGCTTGGGTGTTTCTTGTAACATCCACATGTATTCAATTTTTAAAGATTTGCTGTTTATTTTCTAAAATATTACAATAATTATTCTCTGAGAAGTGGTATTTAAAGGTACTTTAGGGTTGCAAAGTCAAATTAAAGTGAGGAAATAAAGCCAAATGCAGCATTTGTCTAAACCACCACCTGTTTCTTGAGTGGAACACAGGCTTTCAGTGACTGTTTTTTCTTATCCTGTCTTCTGTTCCTAGTGTACAGGATGGTGTCAGTATCCCAAATATTAACTTCTTCGTAATTTCCTCAGAGGCTTTTCATTATAGCATTTAGTTGATTAGAACACAATAATTAATTCCTGAACGGCTAAAGCCATTGTGAGCAGACTGAAGCTGTATGTTGTCATCATTACCCTTCTTTTGATTTCTTACTTTAATCCAGAATCCTGTCCCAGATGGTTTCATAAGCATTATCTAATTTTTCAAGTTGTCTCTGATCTTCAGCCTGGTATCTCCTTTTTGTTTCTGACCCATCTTTCTTTTCCCTGAAAGCCAGATCCAAGTCTAATTTCCATCCGAGATCCCATTTGCCAAATTCCTGGCCTTTGCCTTTTAACTCACCTCTTTCTAGTTCTTTGCCTGTCTACACATTATGTACAGGATTAGAGAATTTTAAACTGAAGTAAATTGGTTATGAGGAAACAGAATAAAAAAGACATAAAATTAGTTGCAAAATTATTAGATATTTCTCATTCTCTATCTTTTGTAGAAAGCAATGGCAAAGCACCGGTTTCAAATGTGGAATGGAAATGTCACAGTGACATCAACAATAGCAAAATTTCAGTTTATTAAGAATACTGCCTTTCATTTTCACAAAAAGTAGATTTGCATTTGCTCCATTGCATATTGATAAAATGCAATAAAAATGTTTCATATCATGGTCTGCAATTGAAAAAGCAAACAGTTGTTAATAATTTGGATTTTTCAGTAAAAAATGGCAATTCCAGCAACAAAGTATGCCTCTACTGTTTTTTTGAGCAAATAATGTTTGCAAATGTGCCATGAAGTTCATAATTCATTAAATACTGCTTTGATCCCTTTGCTTTTTGTTAGAACACCGCTTTTAGAGAAGTCTCTACTTAGATATCAGATTCCTTCTTCTATTATGTTATTACTCAAAATTCCTCTTTTCCTTTATCCTCAACATTTCCTCCTGTTCTCTATCTCCACTTTTTTACCTTCATTTGCAATGTTCATTCATGTTGATATTTTAATATTTTTGCAAGTATACATAGTTCTTCCAAAATGCACTTAAATATTTGTTATCAGTTATTTGTGTTACCAGATTCATACAATTTCCTTGTCTTTTGCAACTGTGCAGAAGCTACATTTGATCCTTAAAATCTGTCAAAATAACTGGATTTTCTGAAACATTTAGTTCATTACTGGGCAACAAGAATTCTTTGCTGAAGACTTTTGAGGTTACTTGCATCAGTGAATCATCTTTGATGGTGATCACTAATCCATTGTAAAATAAAGTGCTTAGTACAGAAGAAAAATACTTACATCAGATATTTTTTTAGTCCTTTTTTTTTCTCATTACTGGATACCAGAACCTGAATTTGGATACAAGAAACTGTTAAATCAACTGCATTGTTTCTTTTTTAAAATTTATTTTAATTTTGTAAGTATATTGTCAGAACACACTAGTTCATTGATGTTCATTCTTAGTTCATATGCAGGTGTTAAAAGCCTGTTAAAAGGTGTTGACTGCCTTTTGGAAGCAGTATGAATTTCTTTGACAAATCTCTTATGATATGTCACAAAACTCTCCTAATTTATGATTATTTGGACTTCTAAATATCTGTGCCAGTCTACATCATATTGAGAAGGAGAAATTTTTGTCCCTCCAAGTGAGATTAGGAAGCAACATCTCTACTTCCATGAAAATATAGACTGAGAGTATAGATTGAACTTAAGGATTTCATTGCCAAATTTTAAAATATGTGATGGATATCTTTACCAGTTTACCCATGGTGAACGTGCTCAGAATGTTCTGCTGTACTCTGAGCTTGAAATCTGGTTTGAAACTACTTAAATCCGCAATATTGCTGGTCCATTTTTTGTAATTTTGTTTTTAAAAAAAGGGTCAAGAGAAAAGGCAACTTCAATACCTGTCACAGTAATAAGTTCTCATTTAACAGCAGTAGCATATCTTTCTTGAGTGTTATATTAGAAGTTTATAACAATTACTTTGTTGCTTTTGGAAGTATCAAAACATTTGGGGAAGTATGAAAAGGCCTCTGTTGAGGCATTAAATTTAGCTACCCAGGAGCTATACAGGATGATTGCTTAGGAAATAGTAGCAACTCATTAAAGAATGGCATTTCATACTGCATGAAAGCTTCACAGTTCAAAAGATATTTCAGTTGGAAAAGCTTCTTATGCTATTGTCAACTTCCTGAACGATTTCATATTAGGAATTTTAAGGTATTGTCTAAGGAGCATTCTATTTATACCTTCTTTTTTAGCCTCAAGTAATTATTTGCATTTTAGGTGTTTATATGTTATTATTTAGCCAAGCTGCTTCATAAAAGTGTATTTTAAACTATTAACTTGTGAGTTTCATTAGATTCCTTGAATGTATGTGACAGGAAATGCAATACATTAAAATTATGAGGGTTTTTGTTGGTTGGTTGTTTTGGTTTTTTTTCACAAGTGTACTATGTGTTGAATTGTGTTTCAGTTCTCTGCACTTTCTGTTGACTGCCAGTCTTTGGTCCAGGCCCTTCAGGAATTGCCTCTACATCTGAGGCTGAATGTAGCTGCTGACCTTGTGCAGGTAATGCTGTGAAATTTCACAAGAAAATGAAAATATTTTAGGAGAAATAATGTGTGCAAGAATGATGAGTCTTCAAACAGAAGTAGAATGTATTATATAAGTAAATGTATTCATTAAGACTGGTGTGTCAAGTGGCATGTAATGCAGGATACCCTTCTCTTGACACGTTTTGTGTACTTAATTGGCCTTAAACAAAATGTCTGGATGGGCAGTATATTAGATTTGAAATCAGGTATCAGAGTGTTTGACATGGAATGATTGCATTATTTTTGCATTTGCTTCTCTTGTTAGCAGCTGTTAAAAGCTTGCACTAAAGTTTTCTAAGTGCTTTCACATTCTTCCTGCTAATTATATTAATTGTGATTTAACCTTCTACATAGGTAGAATGTATCAACAATACATTTTTTCCATGAATCAATCCCTATAGGTAAAATTTCTTCACCTGTCAATTGTACAGGTGAAGAAAATGTCATTTAGTCTCCAGTGGAGGGATAGCAGCAATATTAGTAAAGTGTTCCTTCAAACTGTGAAAAAGAAAATACCAGTGTAAGGGAAAAAGAGCCAGTGAGACTTAAATATAAAAACAAAATTCTGAAAGGATCCATTTGTTCAAGCAAGGAGAAGTATGGCTCTTACAGAAGCATTAAGACTAGCCCTAGGGAGAAGGACTTTGGGGGTGTTTGTGAATGAAAAGCTCAATGTGACTCATTCAGACATGTGCCATGTTTCAAAGGAAACCTGACCATCATGTCAGACAGATTCTTGCTGTCTGCTCTGCCGTTGTGAGATCCCACCTGGAGAGCCACATCTAGCTCTGGGGTCCCCAGCACAAGAAAGACTTGGACCTCTTGGAAAGTGTGTGGAGGAAGGCCACAATGTTGATCAGAGAGCTGAAGCACCTCTCCTGTGAAGACAGGCTGAGGGTTGGGACTCTTCAGGCTGGAGAACAGAAGGTGCCAGGGAGACCTTACAGCACCTTCCAGTACCATAAGCAAGCCTGCAGAGCAGAGATGGAGAGGGACTTCTCACAAGGACATGTATAGATAGGACAAAGGAACTAGCTTTAAGCTGAAGGAGGGTTGGTTTAGATTAGATTTCAGTAAGTTCTTGACTGTAAGAGTGATGAGGTGCTGGAAAAGCTTTCCTAGAGAAGCTATGGACTCCCTATCCCTGGAAGTGTTCAGTGCCAGGTTGGATGAGGATTTGAGCAAGCTGGATTAGTGGAAAGCTCCGTGCCCATGACTGGCAGTTTGGAACAGGTAATCTTTATAAGGTCCCTTCCAAACCAAACCATTCTATGATTCTGTCAGTATCAGCGTTAGCATACAACCTCATAGTCTCTAATAAGGGATAAAAGGAGCTCGTATTTTGCTTTTGCTTTTGTAAAAGTATCAAGATAACTTTCGTTTACTTCTGAACTAGATTCTGCTCAAATTTCCTGTACCTTCTTAAGTGATCAAATATAGCAAGTATGAATTGTAATCCAAATTAGACAGAATAGTTATAATGATTATCTATTATAAAGACTCAAGTCCTTTCTTGTACTTCTAGGCATCAACACCTCTAGAGATCCCACAGATGAAATCTAAAATTTTTGAAGATGGGAAGAAGAGAGAGCAGCTGTTTCGACAGTCTCTGGCTCAAAGTGAAACCGGGTTGGTCTCCGATCCTGTTGGTAATTCTGTTGCTCCATCAGAACCTGGGAGTAGAAATGGCTCTAGAACAAATGCAAGAGAATCATTTCAAAGAGTCCATCCACTATCAAATCAAGACACTGACCATTTGGATGAAGAACTAGATCTTCTCCTGAATTTGGAGGCTCCCATTAATACAGAAAATAGACCTGCATCAGGTTCATTATCCTGCAGCATATCAACTGAGAAAGATTTGCAAATTGATTGTAAGGAAAATGGTAAGTTTTCTCCCCAGCATGACCTTATTTAGTTTCCATTGCTTTCCATTTTGGTGATGTTTTTGAATTTTTGATTAGCCAGTCAACAGTACTGCTATCATCATCTGTGTCACACTGCATTTATCTGGGGCTGTGTTCATTTTCAGTTTTAACTCCTCACTAACCTGAAGTTTCACTATTGTGAGTTCACTTTAAACATGAAGTGAAATTCTTCTGCAAAACAGCATTGGGCTTGTGATTTAGCTAAAATTTAAATGAAAAAAGAAGTCTACTGCTAGGGAATTTTATTGCAGGGAAGAGAAAGTATTTGTGTAGCTTCATCAGCCTTTAGTTCACTGTGCTAATAGTGTACAGAAGAAATGACAGCTATTTCTGATGGCTTCTTCTAAATGCTACTTTCAAACTTTACTAGCCTTAATTATACAAATTGAAGTTTAGCATGGAAACTATTTTTGGAATATGACTTGCTGTTCTTCAAGAAGGAGAGATTGTGTTTAAATACAGTCAATTGCGATAAAATACAGTGCATTAAAAGCAAAATTGTGCAGGACAGAGGTAGTGTGGAATTGTTTCCAGATTTTCAGTCTTCTTGTTTTCACTTCTCTAGAGCCTTTAAAAGCAGATATGCCTGAAGAGAAGAACACATCATCACAACAGCAGCAAAGTACATCTAAAGATGTTACTGAAGAAGAGCTTGAAGATTGGCTGGACAGCATGATTGCCTGAAGCTTGAATTTCCTCATATGAATAATTGAATACAGCAAACATTACGTAGAAACTTGAATCTTTCTTTATCTTCTTGTTATTTCCTTTCTCTGTATGCCAAATGGCTGTTTTTCTTTGCTGGCACTTAAAATTTTGTGCAACCAAAATTAATTTAGATGAGATTGAAAATTGTTGAAGACTAATGATATTAGAGAGGTCTAAAATTTGTGATGAAGTTAGAGTTTTCTTTGCTAAAGAGGCAGGCTCCAGTGCAGAAAGAGAACAGTTATTTCAGCTTGTACTTGCTCTATGTAGTGTTTAAAATAAAGCTGTGGATGAACAATGAATATATGTGTTTTTCAGTTACCATTGTCACAAAATTCCATATTGTAGAAAAATGGGAACGACAATAGAAACAGTTACATTTGGTTTGTAATACTTTATTGCAATGGGCACTTTTTATTAGAAGAAAAAAAAAGCATAATCGTAGCAACTTCTACTTGCAGGTGACCGTAGAGCATTGTTTTATTTTGGCCTAATATTTAAATTGTGTTCATTTTGATACAGTGTATGTCTTTTAACAGCAGCATCTAATAAGCTGTTATTGAAGGTAGTATATAAACAAACTTCAAGTGCAATTTGATACAGAAAGACAGAAAAGCAATACAGTTAATGGGTCTGTTCATCTAGAACACTAACAAAAAGTTTGCATAGCTATGTCTACAGAGGTTTTAAGGCACTTTAATGTTTCAAGGTTGACAAAGTGTTTGAAAATGATTTCTTTTTAACTGCTTAAAGCTCTTCAAACTGTATCTTAATACATTCACTAGCAAATACTGTGGGGAAAAACTAGACAGCAGTCACTTGAACTATTTTTTCTGAGGTACGGTCTCTGATGTTCAAGTTCTTCAATGTCAGATGTGCAATTAAGATGCCTTTTAGCCCTTTCAACTGTACTGCCAAACACCAGGTTAATGATGTGGTTAGAAAGTTGTTATCATTTTAGGCCATGTTTGAACTGGAAGGCTTAGGTTAATCTGGCATAGTTTTTGCTAATTAAAATTCCAACAAAAGACCTGTTTCAGATATGGTAGGTACAAAAAGCCTCTGAAATAGTGTCAAATTTTATGTGTGTCTTGAACTTTGAAGACATGTAAAGCAAATACAAGCCGTGAAATTACGCCATGAAAGGAACAGATTTTTTTTTTATATACTGGATCTTAGCAGTTCATGAATAAATAATTTCTTTTGTAATATTAGCCAAGTTGATCCTCGTACTGTTTTCGGAAGCAGTCCCCTGCTGGGAAAAAATCCCAACATCTTTCTTGGTACATCTTCCACACAAATGATTCCTGAAAATGAGAAAGAGTATTTATTTTACCAGTCACTGTGCAGTTAATGCTGTAGATAAGCTTTTAACAATAACCACATACTCTGCTTGCTATCATGGAGTAGAACTGTAAAGACACTGAAACTCAAAAGATTGTAACTCAATAATGTTTATGAAAGTTTTATACTTCTCTTAATTCAGTACTACTGAAATTAAAGCTCTATTAGTAAAATATCTAAGTATAAATTAATCAGTCTATTTATATAAGAGCAAGCCTGTTGATAAATGTGTATATAATCAAGATGACAGAAAGATTACTACTAACTGACTTCTGACAGAGTCCACTGCAGGGTGAAATAGCACAGAGCAGTGTCTCCCCCTTCCCTTTTGTTCCAACCCTTCTTTTCTTTCACTGGCAGTAGACTCTTGGGGAGAGTGGCATCATCCACACTTCTCAGTGGTACATCAGTTCCACCTGCTGGTACACAACTACAAGGCTTGAGAAGATGAAAATATTTAGCTTAATGGTTTTTCTTAAGTTTTATTTTCTACTCACCTGGCCAGTATGCTCAGTTTCATCCTTGTTAATTAGATACATTAAGAAGAACCTGAAATAAGCACATGAAGTGGATATTAATGCAGGAAACATAATATCACTGCCTGACCTTTCTAGTCTGGGGTACGTGAGGAAGATTATGCCAATCAGCAAAGCAATGCCACTGCTCGGTGGCATCTAAAGTACTTATTTTAAGGGAGAAAATTCTGTCCTGAAGCACGTCTCCTGGGAAAGTGCTAAGTGAAAAAAATCTGTAGAAGTAGAAAAATGCGGTTTAGCATTTCCTTAGTTTCAGTGTGAGGAGCAATACCTGAATTAGGCATATGCTGAATTCTGAGCACATATGCTCCGACATCTCACCTTGGAAGAAGTTACTATGGCTACTGCATGAGAAGTGTGGTAAATATTGAGCTGCACCAGGAATTCTGAACACTGCTGCTATACAGCTCATAGGCTGAGCCTATCCTTCCTTCCCCAACACCTGTGCTCAGTCGAGTGTTGAGAGCTTCAGCTACTTAGGAGGACTTAGAGAACCAACTGTGGTCTGTTTAGAGGTAATACTACTCATGGTTGGACAGTTTTGATGCAGTGAATTTGAAATTAGGCTTAGTTATGTGCTTTCATTGTGAAGGAAGGAAAGTATGCTGTTTTTAACAGTTGTCTAATTAAAGGGTAACCTGAGTAAAAAGATTGTTCACTATATATTTTATTATGAAGAAAACGGCCATTTTTAATTTATGGTGAATTAGGGGTTCCCATGTAACAGCTAAGCAATTCAATATAGTAAGGAAAGCTTGGATGTTGTAGACTGGTAAATTTATGGATATTAATAGAAATTTGCATTACATTAAGCAATAATTGATTTTTTTTTAATTTAAAAAAAGTTCAGATGCAGTATTCCAAAGCCAGACTGCTCTAAGATTTCACCAGCTTCTCCTTTCATTCTGCTGGCGCAATGCTCCTATAATTAATTATCTTTGCTGTATGAGTAGCTAATGCAACAAGAATACCTTTTTTAATATCCTCTTAGGTCTGCTCTATATTTATTAATGAAAATGGAAGAGCACTCTCTTGGGAGTTCGGTATAGCCTAAACACGTACAGCTCCTGAATGCTTCAAGGTTTCAAAAAGCTCCACTGTCACTAAAGAACTATAGGGACAGAGTTAATTATTTTTTGGAGCTTATCTTTGAAGAACTTTCTACAAGTGCCTTTATTTGCTTTGTTTTGGTTTTCTTTTTTGTCAAATTGAAGCCAATTTTCTATGGTCTTATCAGCATTGCCAACCCCCCAAGAAGTCACAATCAAAACTTCCAAACTAAAGCAATTTATTAAACTGTCCCCTATACTTCCCCATATCCGACTTTCCTCCCAGCAGTACAAGGAGTTGATGTGCCTTCTGGTCTCATACTACTAAGGTAGCTTGTGTAAGGTGAGCACTTTAAAGGTAACCAGCAGTGTGAAATAGAGGAGCGGAGACCAGAAAGGAGAAGAAATATTCCTCAGTTTTGTGGTATTCTGCCTTGGGATTTTCAGCAAAGTGTGCACCTACATTGCACTACATCGTAAAGATCTCTATCACAATTCCAATTGTAAAATGTACTTACAGATAGTTTGCCAAGTTATGTTCTTGCAAAGTATGTGTCTCAAAGCCATGTGGGGTTGTGTCAAAGTAGTCATTGCCGATTCCACAAATAAAGCATTTGGTCTGAAAGCAAAAGATATGGTTACAGATGAATTTTAAATCAAAGACACTAATTGGTGAAAATCTTGGTGAGCAAGAGCAATGAAATATGCAATGTGCTTCCTACCTCCATGTCTTCCCTCACTTGTTCTTGCTGGTCTCTTAATTCACCAAAAGCATCAATAATCAGACCTATTCCAAACAGAAAAGTAGCAACACTTCAGTACTTAGAAATATTCATATCGCAAGTAATGTCAGTCGTCCGGTGTCTAGAATTTAGTGTACTTATACGCTTAGAACACAGGCACAATCTTGAGAGTGGAAAGACTCTTGTGCTTTATTATTGTCCATCTAACCTTGCACAAGCTCATCTCTTTTGTTCCCATGAATGAAATTAATTTTCACTCTTCCTTCTCTGTTATATCCCAAGTCTTGTTCAACAAAGATAGCTCTGCTCCCACAGCCCACCTGAGACAGTTTGTGAATCTGCTTCACGTTTGAAGCATTACTCCTCCACTTTCAACGTTTGAAGAAAACAATTGGATCATTCTGGGATCTGTGACATTTGTAACTTTTTCTCAGTATAGATGTGTTACATTTTTTCTTTGCCATCAGGTTGCCATAAAACAGTGTGGGTTTTTTTCCTAACAGCCTTAAGAAGAGTTTATGCAATGAGTGCTGAATGTTGCCCGTCACCAAAGAGGGGTCTTGTTTGCTGTAAACCACAACTGCAAACTAATTAAAGCTGCAAATCAGCCTCTAAAGAAAGGAGGAAATGGCTATGTGGCCATGGTGGCTTTCTCCATGTCATTTACCCTTTCCAATTGGAAAGTTTCCATTCCCCAGTCAGCTGTGGTGATTCCAGGCTAAAAGTGGGAAGAGGGTCTTCAGCAAGGCTCTCCCAAGTTTAAATGCCTAGTATTGGAGAACAGTGATCCTGCACAAGGTTCACATTTGCTGGATCGTTATAAAAGTGTCCATAAATACTGCAGCCCATTGTAAGTTACATTGCTTGTGCTTTGACTTTGTGTAGTACTTAGGAAAAGGCCTATTATGTATGAATTAATAATATAAAATTATTACTCTCAGAATTAATGGTTTTATAAACTCAGAAATAAGTCTTTACAGCAGTACTGCTAAATTTACCTCAAACATTTATATGGTTTTCAATGATGAATTAATTTTGAACAATGTCTACTAAGGTAAGTGATGGTACCTTGAATAATGGCCAGTAGGATAACAATAACAAAGAAGAAAAACGTGATGTCGAAGACAATTCGGTACATTTCATAAGGGTCTCCAGCTGGATCCTCAATTTCATCTCCAATGCCACCACCAGCTCTTACACCCACATACATGTGGAACAGGTAACACTAAAAAAGATAGAGGAAAATTAGAGATATATTTACCATGGATTATTCTTTTGTTTTTGTTTGTTTGTTTGTTTTCTTTTTTTTCTTTTTTAATTATTCTGCTCTGCTCTGCAATTTTAAAACAAGAACACATAATATCATTCCTCATGTATCAAACACACTGCACCAAAAATCTGTTACTGTCTTAACTAATGTGATTCCACCTTCAGGTACACTTACTAAGAGGGGGAGTCAGCATCAGCTGCTACCTGCTCCTCACTCCCTGGTTCTTACTTTCAGACTGAGACTATTTTTGGGGTTATTTTTCTTGTATTAACTGTTACTGTATTCAACGATATTCTACTCCTTATATTAATCCCTAAGGTTTTGTCTTGCTCTGAGTAAGCAGAGGACCATCTTCAAAGTCTTGCAGTGAAGTGGAATGTGGAAAATATTGCCATAAAATAAGCAGTGGGATATTCAGAACAAGTAGACCTACCTGTTTGTAGGTTGTTTCTAGATAAATTAATTTTACAATACTAGATGTCTGATTTATTATATTGTAAATGAGTTGTCATCTGTGAAACAACCTGTGTTCAATACAGAAGAAATCACTTTAAAAAAGTATTGTCATATTTTTTGAAGATATAAATCTCAATCAAAAAATCTTCAATAATCTGTATTTAAGCTCTGTAAGTATTTTGGAATGGAATCTTCTGCAGGAGTGATAAATTAGTGATGTTCCTGTATGATTGGCTACCGAATTTTGTAAACCACCTTCAGCCACACAGTGTGGGTTAAAAACAATGTCAATTTCTAAGCACAGCCAGTTTTCTGAAGTCACATTAGACAGCAGTGGGTGTTAAATAATGAGTATAAAACCTGGCATTTGCAAACACTATAAACAGAACTGTACATCCATTTTTATAATGCAATTTTACTGATGCTAGTACTAGTTTAATAATACTTAAAAATGTAGCTTAGAATTTATTTACCTCACTTGATAGAGTTGTTTAAAATGTAGTATAGTTTTAATATTCTAATTATTCCTACACCTTTATTATGACCAGACCATAGTATTTGGCTCACAAAGTTTGAGCAGGTTTCATTATTGCTGTAATTTGCATGTCTAACTGGCAGTGAGTGTTTAAAAGAAAGATCAAGAATAGGGAGGATTGTTCTGTGAAGTCTATTATACACTTCTGTTCTGAGTTATTTTATTCTGTCTCTGGTGTAAAATGCAGGGCAGAGAGTTTCTGTTCCATGGGAGATATCAGCTGGCCCCAAACTCAGAATATTACATTTTTAATACATGAATTTGCATTTTCTGTATACAGTAAGAAAATCAAATCCTCTTCATATATTAATATATATCTGTAGATTATGTGTTATTTTGACAGAAATAACATTCAGTGGCAATGGGTGGAAGTCAGATCATAAATTGGTATCACCCATAAGTTATAATTTCTGCTTTCTCACCCTTGACTTCTTTCTTCATGACTAAATTACTAACTGTAATTTTGGAGCAGGCTTTTATAACTAGTGCTAGTAACATCATTTAATTCATATAACCTAAGTAAGGACAGGAAGAGCTTGCACATTGGGAACATTGGGAACAAATGGGGCTTCTTTGTTCTGACAACACAGCTGCTTTTTGAAGCTCTGACCAGTTTGTCAAGAAATTCCTTTTTTACTTTTGAGTGTTTGCCATCCTCAGCTGTAAAAGCATTGTGACACATCATAAACCACAGTATTTAAGAGAAAAAATCAGAATACCTTCCTGTAGGTCATCTATTTGCTGTTGAGTTTAGACCACTGGAGAATGCAGAGGGAATTTCAAGACTATTCATATTTCCAAAATGACATGTATCAAAAAGAAGAACGCAATGGATTTAACAACAAACACATCCCTCCTTACTTATCATTCTGTCTAAAGTATCTATTTGAAAATTCAGGATGGTATTTGAGGCATGCAGGTGACGTTTTAGTTACCGTCATCATGTCATCACACTTCATGTCTGGTTCATCTTCATCTTCACTTTTGTTGTAGAATTTGCGGAAGAAGTTGAAGGCCACCACAGTGTAAAGGTACACTACTACAGCGAGGAGTCCCACAGTAAGCACAAGCTGTGTGTGGAGACGTGGCATGAAAATAGGTTTCAATATCATTTTGTCAGAAGAGACATGCCTGCTTGGTGCATTGCCTTTTGAAAATGGGTGATACTGTGCCTTTCTCAATAAGGAAACTAAAGACAGCAGTTATGTGTGCATCACCAAAGCAATTCTTTACATGCTTTAGTTTAAAAGTTTAATTATAGTGACTTGAAACACTGGATATACAATGAAAATTAATAAAAATAAAATCCTTTAGATATTTTGACAATTTCAACTGGGACTTATTACGAATCATAAAGACTTATCATAGCCTATTTTCTATTTCAAAGCTGTTTAGCAAAGCCATAGCTAAATTGGAGAGAAAATTTTTTAGATAAGAGTAAGTAATTTCCAGGTCCCGCCTGTAAGGAAATAAAATCATTAGGTGAAAAAGTTTAGCACTTAATGAGACTAAATTATATTGTCTGTTGAAGTTGCTATTAGAAGATACAGCTCTGGAGTTTACTGAAAGCTATGTATTTTAAAAAAATGCAACAACCAGTAATTACTCTTTTAAATGAAACTTGAGTAATGAAGGACAAGCTAATCAATTATCACTATCTGCAAATCTGTTAGCACGCTCCCAAAGTGAACATTTCAATTCAGAAATCTGCAGCTGTCTTTCAATGTTCGTATTTACTAGCCAGAAAAGCAGCAGGGTTAGAAAAATAATTCATTGCTTGTTAAGAAAGTAAAAGCCGTGGTCTTGAATTAAAACAGTTTTGTCAACTGTGCTTAGTTTTGACTATTACATTTAAAAAAAATCATAAGGAAAACACATAAATCATTACAATCATTAAAACTCATACGAAATTGGTCATCCTGAAGTAAAATAAATAATATAAAACCAGAGATTTAATTTGTTTGTGTGATAATAACACGTCATCACCTTGGGTGGGTATATTTTTATGCCTCTTCCAAAACATCATGTGGTTTAAAATGTTTTGACAAATCTACCAGGGCATAGGAGTGGGCTTAGAATATATGTTACTGGATTTGAGAAGGAATGGAATGTGTATGTTTGAAAATATATTTTGGGGAATTTAGATTTCTTAAATGTGAGTTTAAAAGTAACTGTAAAGCTTGGTTTTTGTTGTTATGCTAGCTAGGAACATGGATTCTTTGGAGATCAAAGCCTGATTACCTGCAGAAATTTTAACAATTGGTTTTAGAAGCACACTTTATTAACCTGATTTTTGCATGACAAAGTGCCATAGAAGCATATTCCACAGTGCAGAATGCCCACACCTTTAAGCACATTCTTTTTAGCCAGGTATTGAAATCTCAGTGCCTAGATCATTATTACTGCTGTAGCTAAGGAGGGGTTGTGTATTCTTAATATTTATAACCAATCAGCTCATCATTGACAATATAGAAGGAGCTGGTTAGGTAATAATTCATGTTCTTGTATTTTTCTAAAATTATGTGTTTTCTATTGTGTTCAACACTTCTTCTTCTGTCGTCACTTGGTGGGTATAGATTGCTATAATTTCATAGGATATAACATGTATTGAGTGTGCTGCAGAAGACGTGCTCAATCCTATAATGATAAAAATGAATTGCATTCCCGTATTTCCAGTACAACATTTTTTCCCCAGTACTTTTACCAATTGTATTTATTTTCAAACCTTTGCATGTAGCACTAACCTGTTTGCCATTGTGAGTGACTGAAGACAAAATGGTTCGCAATGTCTTAAAACCCATAGCAATATCCAGCAGATGAGCAGCAAAGAAGAAGTTGTTGTAGTGCCCAAGGATAGACATAGTTGTGTACCAAGCTAAGTATAAAAATGACTGCAGAGAAAGGGAAAAGTGGCAGAGGGTTAGCAGGTGCTGATGTGGATTATTGGATCCAGAACAGTTTTTTTAGGTCACTCAAGTTCTAGTAGGACACTGCCTATGTAAGGATTAAACAGCTCAAATTTCACCCAACTTGTGAAAATGAACAGTGATGGAGGGGACATCACACTGCTTTTGCTGTTGAAAAATGCTGAGACCAGCCTCACTTGACAACCTCAAAAACAGACGTCACAAGGATGTGAAAAACCTGTGTATCCTGAGAGCTACTGCCACTGGCAAGGATGTGGAAGGCAGGTGTTTCCTGGTAGAGCAACCGATGATTGGTAGTACTAATAACTTATTTTAAGGTGAAAGGTTGTCTTGGGTTATGGAACCAAAAATGTGTATTCTATTTCATCTGTTAAAAGCAGTTGGGGAGATGTTTTTCTTTATCTCTTGTAACTCTGGGGGGAGGGGGGGCAGATGCCTTCTGATAATGGGCCAGCTGTTCAAACCAGGTAGGGCATTGTTTCTTGTCTCTTTCACTGCCCGTCCTCCCTCCAGGGGGATATTTTCTGCTAATGGGCCATTAAGGCCACCAAGGACATGACACATTCCATCATCCCATTGTGAGATGCTCCACCCAGTGGAGGGGAGCCAACCATTCCTACCTGGATAAAAACTGAGACGTAGGAACACAGGTATCTGGTTCCACTGGATTCCCAGAGGAAGACTGAACCCTTCTCACCATCACTGGACCCTTTTCTCTCAGGATCATCTCTGCCCAAACAGAACCACATCTGCCACTCCAGGAGGACTTACTTCTGGACTGCTTCCAACACCCTGACCAACAGGGTGTCAGGTTGTAGCTCTGACTCTGTCAGGGTTTTCTAGGATTGTTTGTTTGTTTGCTTGTTTGTTTTGGTTTGTTTTTTCTACTACATTTGTATTGTTAATATTCCTAGTAAAGAACTGTTATTCCTATTCCCAAATCTTTGCCTGAAAGCCCTTAATTGCAAAATTGTAATTTGGAGTGGGTGAGGGGTTTACATTCTCCATTCCAAGGGAAACTCCAGTTTTCCCTGGCAGATACCTGTCTTTCCAAACCAAGACAATGGTGCTCTGCTGAGCTAGCATGACTAGCCTGGGAACATGTGAATTCCAGTCATTCACTTTATGTTGTAAAAGCTCAGTCCCACTTTTTAATGGCAGGGATTTCTAGCACTCCCAGGGTTACTCCCTGAGGCTGAACCAAAGAGGTTTCCCCACTGTCACTGCTTTGGGCAAGAACAATAATCATTAAGCTACCATTTAAACCATTAGTTTAATAAATAATGTACTATAATAGCAGTTATAACCATCTACCCTGTGCAGTATATAATTCTGATTAAAATGCCTAGTTTAATCACATGACAGAAAAAAATATTTTAAAATGGCTCTGTAATTCAATATTATTTGTGTATGTTTGTTTAAAATTAAAGCAGATGGTGGAATATGTACAAGCATGTTTAGAGTAAATCAAAGCATATTCTTCTAGGCTAACATACTTACATTATCAGTGAAAACAACTCCAAGCTTCCAAATGTGGTACTTTGTATCAATGGAGCTTAGCCTAAGAAATACAAAGTTTTTGAAATGCATAACTGTCAAAAATAAGTATTGAATTCTGTATTTACAAACAGCAAACTAGTTTTGGCACTTCACATTTTTTTGCTGAAGATGGTGATATAAATTAACTGTTCATTTTTTGAGTGATCCCGGTGCTTCATTTTTCAGAGACTATTCATTAATTCTGAGCACCATAAAGAGTTTCTAAACCAACAAAACTGTAACAATTTCAGGAAGAATGATATCCCAGACTTAAAAAATTAAAATCTGTGCCAAAAATAGTGAGATGTTGAACACAGATTGCTTAATTCAAGAGGTGAGTGTTCTGTCTAGTGTAAAATATTGCCAGAAAAACCAAGAGAAAAGGTAATGCCTTCTGCAATATTCTAAATGTTTTATTAGCCACTGGATGGCATGCAAAGGGAAATCATTCTTGTGCATCTTACATACTGAGAAACCCAACTCTTGTAGGAGCATAAATCACTTGGAACTGGGACAATTTCAAGCTCTCATCTTGACTGACTGGTTAAGTCAGGAGACCATCTCTGAATCCGTACTAGACACCTGTTATCTAGGTATTTATTATCAATAATTTTTCTGTCCTTTGGTTTATAAACTCTGTTGTAAAACCTCTTAAATACTCCATTAATTTTTAAATTTTTTTTTCTTACATTTATAACACAGATGTGTTTTAGAACAAACAAAAAGCTATTTTATTTTACTTCCACACTACGAAGGCTTATCCATTTGAATTTTCCGTGTTGAGGAAAACATCACAACAGGTTCAAAATGAAATCTGTTTTTATCTTTGATGGTGAAGTTGATTTGTCTCTGAAGTTCAGAAGTCGTACCATGACACAAGAGATGCCTCTTCTGGTTTGCTCTCTTCCACTGGACTAAAATCAAGTGCACTTTTGTCCAAACCCAAAAGTTCTGCAATTCGCTCTGCTCCGTATAAGTCTCCATACTTGTTAATAACCTAGAAAGGGAAGAAGAGAAACGTTTGCTCACAGAAACTTATCAGTGACATTCACCTACTTCAGACCAGTAGCTGTCAGGAATTAAAAAAAGAAGTCCTTCACAATTAACACTACTAGAACAGTAAGAACTCCCAGGAAACCAGGGGAACATAAAAAAGAAAAACAGAAGCATTAAAGGCTATTATCTGAAAGCTTATGTATAATTTGCTGTCATTTAAGCTGGCATGTTTTTCTTTTTTTAGGGCAATGAGGGGGCTTTGTATCCTAAAGATGACAATGATTGTAAATTAGACCTGCTGGTGATTGACAGCACAAAGTTATTTCAAGTGTCTGAGTCTAGGAAGGAAACCACAGCCTTCTGTCTTCCTCCCTCCTCCCACCTACGCCACAGCTGCCTGTTCACTGAGACATTTAACACAACAATGACTTCCACAAAACAAATTCCAGTTCTCAGTTATTTCTGTGTTTATGTGTACAGGAGCATATTATACGGATATCCAAATTAACCGAATAGTAGATTATTGCTCTGAAGAACATAATAGAAATATAAAAAGCCTACCTTCCTTTTCACAAATTTGTCCCAGTAATTGTTAGGGAAGGACCTACATGGATAAGGCAAAGGTATTGCAAGTTATTTACCTTGTTAGGGGAAAGGAAAAAAAACAACAAAAAAGAAAATACCATGTTCCTGATCATTTCAAATTTTGTTCACTCACTGCATTTCAAATTAGGAGAATGATTTCTTTTCATGTGGGCAATTAATCACAATTTGCTGCAGTATCATCTTCCCCCTCCATACCCCCTTTCTTTTTCCCATCCACAATATGACTGGCTACAAAAGGACAGCAGGCTAAACACTATTACCTAATCAGCTTAACAATTCCATATTAGCAGGTTATTCTCTGTAATATCATTTGTCTCCTAAATAAATACTTTATCACCCCTAGCCATAAAAATCAAACTAGACAATGATTTGCAGAGAAAAATAAAAGAATCTTAAAGCATAAATAATTTTTAAGTTCATTGGATTACGTTTCAAATAGAGGCTGAACGCTTGAGAACCAGTCAACTGTTTGCCAACAGAAAATTTAAAAATATTAAACTTGCCAAGAAAATTCAACACCATTTGCCAATATATAGCAAATATATTTATATTTAGAGCAGTATCTAAGAACTGCTCATTCTAATGATCTGCTGTATATTATATCCATTTTGAGGAATGCCAGTTAGCAGGAAACACTACAAAGTTGAAGATTTTTCTCTCCTTATTTCCTGGAAATAACACTGAATTGAGAAAATATGCAGGAATGTAAAAGAGAAAAATAAATACTTAAACTAAACGACAGTATTGGTAAAATAAAGTAAGTGCTAGCACAAGAAAAATGAGATTCCAGAACAACGTTCTGCTGGGATGTGAGGCAAACTTCTCAACTGTGCTCCAACTTTTACCTTTCTGAATTGGAATTCTGAATTAAATTAATCCAGATAAAGGCAAATGCTTCTAGTGACTCAAATGGATGGTATATTCTAGTCCAATGCTCGGTATTATTTTTTGCTTGATTTCTCAGGCTTTAAGCAAAATATGTCATAGTGTAGCCAGTTTGTGTCTATCTCTTTTACCAAAAGCATTCAATAATTTTTCAAGGTACACCTTTTGCTCTTTTAATTACTTTTTTTCCAGTTATGGAAAACACATTTCAGTTTATACAGAGCACTGGGTACCCTCCAGCAGTGGTTATTTTGATTGTACAGTACTTGCACTAAACCTCAAGACTCAGTTAACATCAGAGGGCAGGATTAGCCTGCTTAAATTAGCCCTAATCTTTTAACTTCAGTAGCCAGTGCAACATGCTTAGAACAGACTGTACAGTATGTGATTAGGGATAAGTTGACAATATATTTCATTAATTCATGCTTCTTTTTGCTGTAGATAAACCTACTAGATGTCTAGATTGGTTGCTATCAATAGTGAAAGAAACTGGTTGGAAAATAAGCAAGCGCTCCCATTTCCCAATTACTTTCTGTTGTAACTTTAATAATGTGTGCTAGTCCATACTGCTGAATGAAATGGAGAAAAATTCTTAAAACTTAGGTGTAGGAAAACAAAGCATTCAAGAAATTCCAGTATTTTAGAAATTCTAATCATGGAAGCATAGATGGAAGGGACCTTTAAGATCACCTAGTTCCAACTCCCTGCCAAGAGCAGGGCCAGCTTCCACTAGACCAGGTTGCTCAAAGCCCCCATCCAGCCTGGCCTTGAACACTTCCAGGGCTGGGGCATCCACAGCTTCTCTGGGCAACCTCTTCCAGTGCCTCACCACTGTTATAGTAAAGAACTTCTTCCTAATAGCTAATCTAAACCTACCAGTAAATTCTAAAAAACAGCCTCTAGTCAAGGCATTCATTCTGCACTGAGAGCTGACTTACCGTGTTTGTCTGTGTCACAAACTGCTGCAGCTTACTGAGACTCTTAGAATCAGTGTATGACTACTACAGGATTTGCTAATGCCTACAACTAGACAGAAATTCCTGTCAAGGCCTACTCAAATTCTAGGAATGCTATTTTTCACTAGATTTACTCCTCTTGTTGCATACAAATTTCTTTAACAAGGAATGGGAAAGAAAGGGAGGAGAATATTACTGTGCAAGTGAAGTAGAGTCACTGGAAAGGATGTAAGTTATCTTTTTAAAACTTTCTCTATAGAGACTAATATGGGAAATGTCTTGGAGAGACATTGTGAGGTAAAATACATAATCCCTGCAAACCCTAGAAAATGAAAAGGAGGTGGACTGTTTGTGTTATCATAGTATTTATTAAATAAATAGATAATACAGGAGTTCACATTAGAATCTACTACTGTAGCATCTAATATAAGGTGCTAAATGCCTTTCTTTTAGATGAACTAAGTGGCAGGTGGACAGGAAAGGGTCTAGATCAGTGGCTTAATGAGCTGTAATATTTATAAACATATAATTATTTAATTTTACTTACGGAGTGTTTATAACGAGGCGATCCCATTGTCCTTTAATATCATCCTCAGTTGGTTGTTCAGTAATGTATAGTCCATCAAATTCCAGCTTTCTAGCTACCTCCTTTTCCCTCTTGAATACAACCAGAGGGACCTGTGAAAATGACAGTGGCCATCTTTGTCATGGTTTTTGTATTTTTGCTTCTTTATAACACTAAAATGTAAGACCAGACATCACACTAGAATCTCCCACAGGCAGATCAATGCCTAGGCAGCCTCTGAGTAGTGGCCACCTTGGCAGTCAAGCCCCCACCCTCCCCCACACACGACCTTTTATTGCTGAGCGTGATGGTACATGCCATGGAATATCCCTCTGGCTGGCTGGCTCAGCTGTCCTGGCTGTGACCCCTCCCAGCCATACCTGCTGAGGGACGCACAGAGTGGGCAAAGCAGAGAGCCCTCACACTCTGCAAACACTGTCCAGCAATAACCAAATGTCTCTGTGTTACCTGCACTGTTTTAACCACAAATCCAAAACACACACACACTGCTAGGAAGAAAGTTAACTCCATTTCTGCTGATCAGAATACAGGAGGAAAACATCTACCTATTGAGCAGTGAGAATTTGTTAACAGCTGGTTAAAATAGGTATTTTCCACTATTAGCACCACCAACCACCTTGAGACATAACCAATGTTTAACAAACAGTAAGTTTAAGAACTTGCCTTTAAGCAGTAGTAGCCAATGACACAGACAAAGGAGATGACAGTATGAATAACTGCCAGTGCTCTGAGAGCAGGTGCCATGTACCCGGTACTTTCTTCTAAAACAAAAAACACCATGCCCTCCTCCTCTTCCTCTTCAGCAAAGGAGTTCCAGAGATTAGAGTCTTCCTCTACTTCATCAAGTGGCTCTTCTGTCACCTGAGAAAAATTCAAGCACATTGAAAACAAATAAACTAAAAGGCTTTCCCTTTACTCTAGTGATACATGATGTTTGTAAAACTTGCTCAAAGGAAGATGACAGGTCATTAGCTTTAAACATTCTTCATTTGCACAGCAGAACTCTCCACATCATGTCATGTCACTGAAAAGAAAATCTGGAAAAAGCAAAGACAGGCAGTTTACAATTCTCTCTAACAATGCTGTAGCAAAACTAAAACAAATGAAAAAGTTATACAAAAGTGATTTCTTGGAAGAAGCAAGGAATGACAGGGTTATCTATAATGGCTGAATTCAGGGGTCTTTTGAAATCGACATAGTTCCTGATTACTCAAGTCTAAAAAGAAGCAAAATTGTCATATAATCAACTTGTACACTGTTCATAACTTTTTTATTTCATTACTCAGTTTAGAGCTTACAAATTATATACAGTATTTCATCACCTGACATACTTCCCTAAATTCTTCCAGTGACTTTAAAAATCTGCCCTTTAAAATGAAAACCCTAGGGGAACTTTTTTGACAGTTTTATCTGAAAGTTAAAGTCCTGTTCAGTCCTCTTTGAGTCCCACTGACCCTTTCTTACGTATGACAGATGGGCTTGCACTGATAGACATGAACTTTTGCCCTCACTCTGCAACAGAATGGGCTGTCACCCACCAGACTCAGAGAAAAGCAAGAGAGAATGTGGAGAAAAGGAGACTGGAATAGACAAAAGCAGAATTCTACATGTGTATTTGAAGTCCATCTTCTCTAACCCTATGGGAGGGAAAGAAAGAGACAAGGAGGAAGCCCTAAACAGCCGTGACCTCTTTCTCCTGGAACATCCACATACTACACTCTGCTCACTTTCCAAGAGCTTTTCACATCTTTACCTGCCCTGCCTCTGAGAAGGTAATTGTGTTATAGGAATTGCATTTCAAGGTATTTGAGGTGAGGACTCAGTTATTTGTAGACAGAATGTATCCAGTCAGCTGCTTTTGTTGTTGAAGTTTTTGATGTTAAGTAACAGAATATGTGATAGAATATGTAATATTGGAAAACACAGGGTTCATCAGCTTATCACAACTTTCATTCTGTATCAAGGAGGGGAAAATCAAAAGGTCCAGATTTCAGGATATAGATAAATCAGAACTCTTCCATACTTCAGATTTGTATGGGAAGGGGGAAAAAATGAGGCTTTTGTGTATGGGAGTTCTCTTTATTGAATTCTAACCTGTTTCATTTCAAGGTTGTGAAGATTCATGAAGGAAATTGGTGGAGGCTGCTGGAGATGTTCTACTTTGTATCATCAGGTGTTACCCCAGAAACTGAAACAACTCTAGATGCAGGTGAACCCCTAAGATTAGGTTTAAAGTGTGAGTGTATAGCCTTCTTCATCAGTGAGCTAAACAGAAAGAACTGTAGCCTACTATAAAAAATAAGTAACTGAAAATAACCAGATTAACTGAAGTCTCTTAATATCTTGAGAATAAAAGAAAAATAATTCAATAGTTTTGACATTTGAATTATTTTAGTTGATTTCAATTTTCCCAGAACAAGAGTAACAGTCCAAACAATAACAGACTTATGTGATTAAATGAAAAAGTGCCTAGATACTCAACAATAAAGGAGAAATTAAATAAACCTCTTTTCATTCAGCCTGAATGAAATAAAAACAGCATAGTTACAAACATTAAACTATTGTATCCTCTGGTACTAACATAAATATTTAAAGAACAGTGTTGCCTTACCTTGTAAAATAGAAGAATAAAATTGATAGCAAATGCAACAAATAGAGCAAGAAACCTCAAGTTGTAAAAATTTCTTGCCAAGTAGTGCTGAAAGAAAAAAAAAGTAATTAAAGATAGGCTGTGAATAATATTAAAATAAGAAAAATAGATAGCAAGATTTTAAAAACAGTAACCAGTAAATACAGAATTGTGTCAAGAGGCTAATCTCTCCTGTTAGAAATTTCACATAGAAACACTTAATTATATAACTCTACGAAGTATTATAAAATCACAAGAGACAGACTGCAACAAATCATCTGAACACTCATGCCAAATTTCCCTTTATGATGACATTTCTACCTCAAATATCAAAAAAAGGTCCTAAAAATGGAAATTCAATGACTAAAGAATTTAAGACAAACTTACAAGCATCTTTACTTGATAAATTTCCAAAGCTTTGAAGAAGTTAGCCATAACAGCCTCTGGTTTCTCAATTTTTTGTCCATGCCTTCTCTTCTTTTTCTTCATTTTTCCCTCTTCTAGCTGCTCAGATTGTACTTCCTTTGCTTTATCTTGTTTCTCACCATCTTCCATGCTAGAAGAAAGGTTAACTAAACAAAAATATCTAGCCAAATGTAAATGCATTCATTTCAAATGAATTGGAGTTCATAAAGTTTGGCTTTGAAATTTAGTTTTTATACTGTATGTAGCATTAGAGGAATTTAGTTACTAACAAAGAAAACCCCAGAAAGACAAGCAAACAAACAAACAGCTGGATTTCCATATGTGTAAAATAATCTTGAGGCATCAATATGATTGTCTGAAAGTATTGACCCTGATGATATGCTTAAAAAAATTAATTTTGGCAGGTAAGAGGAGAAAGATAAATGAAGTAATTATTTTAAACATGAAGCAAAATAGAAAAAAAATTATTTTGGATATATTTTGAATCCATAAGGATCTCTAGAACACCTTTTGTATGTCTCTACAAAATATTTTAATCTGTTAGCACAATGTGGCTGCAAGTCTGGGCAGATGGGATGCTCCTTAAACGTAGGATGCTGCTAAGACAAGGTAAGTATTTTAAATATTGTTCAAGCAATCATATATAGGATGACTGGAAAAAGGAATCTATCTGCTGTCAAGACATGATAAAACAGCAATAAATAAAAATAGTTGGGTTAGTTAAATCTTGTGTTTTAATGATCCAATGAAAATTCCATGAAAATTGTAGTGGGTAGTAGAGAAAGCAGAAAGCAGTAATGATAAGTTGCAGAGGATTTTTTAGGACTGGTGCTCATTTTTACAGGAAGTTATGGGAATTTTTACATGAATTTTTAAAAAGACAATGGCCACAGATCTATGTATGCATAATTGTCAAGGACCACAAGAATCAGATTGCCATTGTGTTGCCTAGTGAGATCACCTGCCATCTTTCAGTATATTTGCAAAATACTTAGTATGTATCCCTTAGTATATTTTCAAAATACCCATGAGACAAAGTGTACATAAAGTTCTTTGAATCCTGAGCATTTCTTGCGTTATTTCTGGCCAAATTATTTCTTGCATTAGGAAGTACCAAGGAGTACTAGGAGCAGGATTTTTTAAAAATTAACTTACTCAGCCTTCTCAGCTTCTGCTTTTCTTTGTGTTCCAGCTTCTTTTGCAATTTCAGATATCTGCAAGAAGTATTGTAACTGTCAAAATTGATCTATTCAAATAAAATTCTGGTAGCTTTAGTTACTGTCTTTTAAGAAACAAAATAATTAATAATATTTTTATAGCACTTAGCACTTTTAAGGTGTTAGATCTTTTAAGATAGAGAGCTCAGGCTATATTTTAACAGTGAAAAAGACAGAAAATTTTCAGTATAAAATTATCAATACTCTAACTAGTCCATTTGACTGAATAACTTAATTATACACAGTGATCAGGCAGATTATGTGACCTGCTGAGGATGAAGGTAACTACATCCGGATCATGTCCTGATACTAAAGTCACCCACAAAGATTCAGTGGAGTTACTGATTGAAACAAGAAACAATATGTTAATGTTACTATCAAAAATCTGAAAAATATCTATGTAACTATCAGATATACAAGACACAATGACTTGGCCGTGATCATGTAATACAACTGAAAACAGACAAATACTTAAAACGACTTCTACTTACACAATGTTTTCTTCAAGCTATTTATCTGAGCTGGGTTGATGGTTCATTAAACCTTTACTGGCACACCACACAAGCCTCTTAAGCATGTGTTTACAGCTTATCCTTGAGATAAGGAAAAACCAATACACAATTTTACAGATGGCTAACTGCAGCAAGGAAGCTGGGGCCTGGATATCAAACACCTTTAGGCATGGTGTTACGAGATCAAAGTAAACTCATTTCAAATGCAGTTTGATTATCTGAGCTTCAATGGAAGTCCAAGAGGTTCAGGCCCTGACATCCTAGACTCACAAAGAAATCTAAAGTGCTTAAATTTGTTTCCATTCCCTTTTGCAAAAACTTACGTTAACTCTTAATCCTTCATTCTCTTGAAGTGCTTAGACAGCAGTTGTCTACTGGTCTATATTTCTGGTTAATACATACATACAGTTATCTAAAGTTTCTGCCAGTACTCATCTGGATGTCTTTCTCTGGCAAGTACATGGGAAAAGGATATAGGAAAGAATTTATTGAGTCGATCTTGCCTTGCATATCACATATTATCTGTGGAACCTCACCTAGCAAAAGATGCAGGTATAATCCTTTCACAGAGTCTGCCCTAGGATCTCAAGCCAGCAGAGGGTAATTGAGAGATCATTTGATGATGCCTGGTTCTTCTATGGGGCAGGTTGGTAGAAGAATGAATAAATCCCTATCCGTCTTATCTATACATGCTCTTTCAATTTTCTCTTTTCCAGGCTGAAGAGCCTTGACCTACTTAATTCCATACACAAGATTTATTCCATATCAGGTTTTGACAGCTCATTGATCTTCACTGAATCTTTTCCAGTTTTATCACACTCTTTTTGAAATGAGGGAACGTGGTCTTCAAAATACAAATAAATTAAGGTTCATGGAGCATAATAATATGGGGATTTCCTCTCTTCTTTTCTCAAGAATTCAAAATTTCAGTTTGCTTGACTGACGTTATTATTGAACTGATATTGTCGTACAACTCAATTATATTCCCAAGATTTCATACTTGAACAGTAACAATGAGATCAAAATGAAGCATTTTACAGGTAAAATTATAATTTTTCCTTCTGTATTCATCACTTAACTGATTTTTATCTGCTATTTTAAGGCAACTTAACAGTTAGCTCTTGATTTTATTGCTACCAGTAATTAGATTTATCAGCAAACTGTTATGTCACTTCTACTTTTCTCCTCTAATTTGTGAACCCACACAACTCTCAGCACAGATTCCTGTAGAACCTTAGAGTAAAAGCAAAGTCCTAAAAGGCTTCATCATATACCATTCCACAGGTTATTTTGCAGTTTCTCTGGCTATATGGTAAATGTCACCGACCTTATCAGTACACTTTTCCAGTCTATAGACCTGATTTTCTATTTCTGTCCATTTGTGTGAGTTTTATCATTGCAGATGCCTAAGAAGGACATAGTGACTTCCTGAAGGGAATTTTTGATTCTTACACTGATGTTTCTGCTTTCAGCCTCACTTATTCTTTATATCCAGTCCTCTAACTAGATTGTGTGAGGCATTCATATACACAATGTGAAATGAATAGCAATTCCTGTAATATAGAATTAGTGCAAACTTTGCTTTGGTAAGTTTCACTAGATAACATATTAAAGGCAAAAGCTGGATAAATTGCATAACTGGCTTCATATTAATGACTCAAACTATCTGCAGAAAATACAGAGCATTTTCATCAATAGTATCAAACACATCTGTAAGAAATGTAGAAATCAAAGCAAAGCAAAGAATATTCTAAAGTGTTTATTCAGATCTGAATTAAAATATTTACTTCAGCTATTGTTGAAGAAAATTCTAAAATGTTTACATATACCTGCCAAGATTCTTGCATTGAAGTACTTACTTTTAAATGCCAACCACATTATATTTATGCTAAATGAGACAGAATTTTAATAGACTGTAATTTTTAAGACCACACATTAAAATGATTTAATAAGCAAATGAGAAAAACAAACGCAAAAAAATTAGTTGAATTTAGGCAAGAACCAAAATCTGGAGAAAAAACATACTAATTGAGAGAAAATAATGCACTAAGAAGTTGCACAGTTTAGATTTATCTTGAAAGTATCTGGAAAGTATATCATAAAGAGGTGGGTTAATGATGAGAGAAAAGATATCTTTGCATAACAAGTAGAAAGAGACCTGAGGTGTAAAGTGAAACATATTGCCTTCCAAATATGATAAATAAATTTTGGTTTTGACATTTAGTTGTATCCATTTTTACACAGAAAAATATTCTCTTTAGTCCAGATCAGTGGAACAAAATATATTGTTTGTAAACTGGAAAAAGAGTAAAGAATAATTACATAATAAACATTAACTAACAATAAATTCAGCCATATATATTTCAAATAATAAGAACAAAAGGATATTGTATTGCATGCAAAGCATATAGAAGAAAGATGTTAATGATAAGGCATTGTTATGGAGATAATAAGTTCTAAAAGTACTTGAAGTATACTGTGAAAATATGGGGTATGCAGAATAAACGAGACCATAAATTATTTAAAGCAAAAGCTGTGACTAGAATTTGCTATCAGTTTGCTTTGAATAAAGTCCAAATGAACAGTAACAATTAACTGTGCTGAAATGTAAACACTGGGCTGAATTTTTCTGTGACAAAATTTCCAGTTGGTTTTTAAATGCATAGAGATTATAAAGTAAGTTCTTATGGATAATATATATTAAACAGTTATATATCAAATAAATCTGTTATTAACTTTCAGCAGTTTATCATTATAACTATCATTATTATCTTAATAAGAAATCTCTTTAATTTACCTGTAATCTTTTTTTCTTATGAACTGTGTTTTCCAAAGGTGTCTGGATCTCAGTACCAAGGATTTCTGCAATATCTCCAAGTCCAGCATCATGACCGTGTTTTGATCCTTCTTTCTTTGTAGGAATGCCAAAAATGTCTGCAATTATGTCAGCTTCTCCCTTTTCACTCTTCACAAACTCCCCGAGTTCAGCTCTTATGCCATGCTCAGCACCTTCAGCTTTTTCTGCTTCCATAACATCATCGTGGATTCCAAACTGTGTTGGATCAGGCATATCCCCTAATATTTTTGTAACTTTTATGTTTTTGGCTCCTTCAACCAGGCCACCCCCAAATACAGTGTTCCAAAGGATCTGGAATATCCCCCACACTATAGAAAAGAACATTTGGAATGTCCCTACAAATAGGATCCAGAAAAAGGAGAAAAACACTTTCACCATCTCTTTTACTGTCATCTTTTTAACTTTCCTGTATTGTTTCCTAAGATTCTTCACAGTGACCATTTTTAAAAAGTTGGCAACATTCTTCTTCACTGCCACACAGGCCACTGCAAAAGCAGAAGCAGGTTCCAGGGACTTTTCTTCTTCCTCGTCATCTCCAATATCCACTACATAAGCAGGCTCTGCCTCTTCCTCCTCCTCGGGCCTCTCAGATGAATCTGTTTCAGAGATCTGGGATGCTAACTGCATTTCAAAAATTGTGTCCTCACAGAAATTCACAAAGAGTTCCATTTTCTCTTGCTCTCCACCTTCATTTACAACATCAAATATGAACTGTCTTTTAGATTCCTTCACCTGTGGCTTCTCCCACTGCATTCTACTGGACTCACTGATTTCAAAGTAAACTCTTTCTATTTTCTTGGCCCCACCCATTATTTCAATACGGCCAAGGTACGGTTCAAAGTAATTAAGAACACTTTCTGCAGGCTCAAGTAAGCTCTGAAGGCGTGGATCATTAGGCATGTGCTCTGAAAGGTTTGTTAGCAATACTACTACATTAAATCCAATGTCTTTGGCTGGCTCATGGAATCTTTCCACAAAGTCAACATAATTAAACATGTCGTTTTCATCAGCTTCTGTGCAGGACAGCAGGAATTCAATCTCTGACTGTATGTATTGTTTTTGAGCCTCCATTGATTTCTGAAATTCCTTCTTGGAAATTATTCCTTTACCATCTGGATCATACTCTTTGAAAGCATCTGAATTAGTCAGATCTTTTAACTTCAGGAACATGTCAAAGAACTTCAAAATCATTTCTACATTGCTAGATGATTCTACAAGCGTGTCCACCATTTGTTTTCCAATAGTTCCATTCACAACGTTACCTAAGTTGTGTGTTATAACAGAAAGTTATTTGACAGCTACATTTTAAATAATGACATTTCATATTTGTGCTGAAAACAGAATAAAAATGTTCTTAAATATCAGTAATTTTTTTTCCAACATGCCTTTCTCTATCAGCCCTCTGTTTCATGACTATGTATATTCCAGAATGATTCTTAAATAAATATGAAGAATGTCTTTTTCCCTAAAATTTACATAAAGGCAATTAAAAAGCAGTTTAGAAAGATGAACATAATAATTAGGCTTTACACTAGGAAGGTGAGGTAATCGTATTTGACCATAAAGAAAAACAGGTCCAACCTTCAAGCAGTGACAAGAGCATCACTACCATATCCTTTAGTAGATCTAGCAGTTCCTTAAGCAATTCAATTTGAGCAGAGTCCTAAAAAAAAAAAAGGGCACTGTAAGATTGTTTTTAATTTGTATTTATATGAAAAACTAAATAAATTTAGAGAAAATGGTATTAAAGATGCTCAGCTAAATTTCATTCACATTATTCAGCAATATTTCATTGTCATTTTATTATGATTGCTATCAGAAGTCTAACACAACATGTAACTTACTGCAGCAGAGGTATTAACACCATAAAGTTAAGCTATAATAAAGCATTAAGGATTAATTGCAGGTAAGGGACAGAAGAAAAAAAACCACCTGGTTGCTACACAGATCTGAAAGTATCTGTCTCAGAAAGCATCCATCCTGTTTGACTTCACTGGCAATATTTAATGACATAATGCATTGCCACTCAAAGAGGACGAGAACTGTTCAGTTTAATTACAGAACAATAAGTCAGAGTAGATAAGTAGATTTGTGTTTGACATTAAGGTCCTAAATACTATTCTCAAAATTCTGATGTACTTCTGTAGAGTGGGGAGAAGTCTTGTAAGTCAGAGGATAGCAGAGACACTGAATAAGAAAGGAAACCACTCTCTGCACTGTTGCATGCAGTGCAGAGCTTGAGTGTATGGATACATTAAGCAGAAGCCACAGAAGAACACAGAATCCTGACACTGTGGAGTGGGACACCACTGTGCTCTGTACAGTGAAATGAACACTGCCTCTGCCCCCATGCTCAGTGTCTCTGATTAATTAACAGGGTAAGTTGACCAGATGTCACACCCTCTCCCCATCTGGATCTTTCTAAGCTTTGCTCTTGGCCTGCAAGGGATCTTCAGCGTGGGATCCCTGCTTTGAATGGTGCTTCTGCTCTGGCAGATCCTCCAGTTTTGGTGACAGGGAGGGAGGGACCAAACTGCCACATCCATTATCAGAAGGGTATAACTGAGCTGTAAATGTCAAGTTTGGTTTCAGTGAAGGTGAGTGCACAGTGACAATTAATGTTGAAAGTACCTGTGAAAGTTTCATTTGCATATTGGCAAACACATGAAGAAAGCCAACAACTGCATCCCACAGCCTACTGTGAGCCAGACTCTGTTGATTACCTATGCAAGGGCCCTAAAAAATTAAGAAAAACACATTTTTTTTTAAGTTTATGTCAAATAAACCAAAACAAATAAATCAAAAAGAAGTTTCAGGCAGCCATGAAACCAAATAGTATTCTATTAAATACATAGCTGTTTGCATGTTTTACTTTTCACTTTAGACTGGTCCAGTGATTCCATGTAACTTTATAAAAATTAAAAAAAAATAAGTGCAAAGCATTTACAAATTTATGAAAGAGTATGATCATGCTATGTGAGCATGGAACTTCTCTGTTAGTACCTTGAGAAACACATTCTGTTTACCTGGATATATTCCGTAAGAGAATTGAATATTTGTTTGGTGACAGCCAGAGCTTTAGAAAAGTTACGTTGTCCTGATTCATCAATGACATCCTTTCCTGAATAGTACCAATAGAAGTCACTGATGGATTCCTAAGGAAAAAACAACATTACATTTTCTAGCTTTGAATTCTCTATGCAGTATTTACTGCCTGCATTTGTATCACCAAAACTTGCATTGGTAATTCAGATGAAATTTAGCATATCTTTGTCAATCTATTTCTCATTACAATAATATTTTGTGCTCTCTTTAGAAGTGAACAGTGAAATCCATTATCAAACATCTGATTTCACACAGAGTTCTGAAATGTCATCTGCTTTCAAAGGAAAAAAATATGAAATAAATAAAAATTCTTCATTTAGGGTATCCCTTTAAAGAGAATTTTCAGGTTTGATTCCAATAAAATGTGAATCTACACAAGTGAAAGAAAGGCGAATTTGATATACTCTATTTTCATCTATTTTTTCCTCACCTGAAGACGCAAGAGATAGTCAACAGTACTAATTATAATGTTCACTGTAGTGGTGTTGCCCATCTGAGTACGTAAATAATTCTGAAAATCTGAAATAAGAAATGAGTTGTGCTTGGTTAGTCTATAAAGGGAAAAAATATGACATTATTTTTCTATTTTCATGAGGAATGCCTTTTTAAATATCTTGTTGGACACAGCTGCTTATGTGGTAGAAATTAAACTTTAGATCTCAATGTAAATAAAACTGAAGAATTGTTATCCAGGTGACTTGGAACAGGCTTTACTAGTAATACACTAAACACCAAAACTGTATGAAGACTTAAAAAATCAAATTGAACTCTGCAATTCAAATTGTTGCCATGCCAGTTTCCCTTCAGAAAACTTAATGCATTAGAGGAAAACATCAGAATTGGTTCTATTGCACTCTGTTAAGGAACAGACTCACCACACATTTTCTACAAAATTAATTCAGTTCTCTTACCATTGTTATGCCCTTCACAGAGAAGTTGCAAAAATCTAAATAGATCTCGAGTAAATTCATCATGCTGCAACACTTTTTCACCTTTAAAATATATAAATACAGTGATTATGTGACAGTTGTTATGATCAAATATGCAGAACACATAATCTTACAGTAACCTTTTAAACTGGAATTTTAATAAAAGAACCAGTATTTAAAAGCGTTAAAGCAATTTAAAAGAAACAGACTGATAATAATGAAAAGAAAAACTGAGACAGAAAAAGCAGAGCCAAAGTATTTAGCACTCCAATGCATCCATGGTTAAAAAAACAACACTAATTTGAAAAAAAAAAGGCAACAGGATATATATCTAATAAGTAAATTGTTAGTCATAACTAAAATCATGCCTTAAATATGAGTGACACTTCTTTAATAAGCATCAAACTCTTTATTCAAGCTAAACACACAACCTGCTGCAGACCATAAAGCTAAACCTAAAGATATCTCAGAAGATGCAATGAGAGATTTCTCTCTGTATTTGCAACACACTTTTGCAACAATAGTATCAAAAACTGTAAACCCAAACATACCACGCTCACGAACGATGACTGTGGATCAAAGAAAAATAACAAGAATACAAGATAAGAATATTGGAAGTTACAATATTTTTCTTAAAAATTATTGCTAAAGATATTGTAAAAAAAACCATATTCAGAACCCAGAGCCTAGAATTATTTATAATAAGTTTAAAAACAGATACCTCAAGCCACAGTAAATAACAGTTCTAGTTAAGGAAGCACAAATAATGTTTGAAGCACTACTGGAATCAATTTCATTCTACTTACGAGTTCCTTCTTCAGTAACCATTCCCAGGCCTTCTGCTTTATTCTGTCTCTCAAAAGCATTCAAGTCAAGAACACTGATATTTAAAGGAAAAAACAAACAAACAAAAACAACAGCACAAACAGGAAAAAGGATTATAGTAACCAAAGGAAAATCATTTTCTTCTACAAAATTTCTAGATGCCTTCAACAATTATTCTTGACCCACTGTGACATGCATTGCCTCATATTTTATTCAATACTTGTATTAAATAAATGAGCTGTGGATGAAACTAAGGGTCCAGTGTCTAATTCTGAAAAGAAATGAGTCTTAGGTCAGGTCACATCACTTTCTTCACTCCTGATAATGTCATTCACAGCTTCATGTGCAAATGAAAATGAAAAGGAGCCTGAAATATTACTCATTATGTTGATTTAAACCTACCAACAAAAGGACACTACTGTGGTTGTTTCTCTCCCACACTGTTTTCCACTAAGTTGTCACTATTACTTTTATTGTGTTGTTTCTGTATATATAATTCATGGTTATATTATTCAGAAGATGTATGGAATTTCTGATTCTATATGCACAAGACAGGAATGTAATCAGAGATTTCATATCTTCCATGGTCAAAAGACCATATTTGAATTTCATTTTGTTAACTTGGCATAGGTCAGTACATGGAACAGCAAATCATGATTCTTCTCACCAACCAGTTGGAATATTTCATCCAAACCATCCAATATAATTCTATTATTATCTAATTTAGTTCAGCTAAATAGCAATGAAGTCACATATTCAGTGTAGTGACACCATTAAAACGAAAAGTATTTCTTAAAGAATCATTTTCATTCTCTTATCATGCTTAAGTAATTCTATCAATACCTCTTTTAATGAAGTCCTGAATAACACACATACACAATTGGTAATAATACCTCAGCAGGGCCTGTTTGAGCAAAAGTGTTCTACATAAATGAAAAAATTACAAGGCACATACTATTTAATTAGGCTGCAACTATTCAAAAATAATTTCTTCAATGCAGGTCACCATTCCTTCCACATTTTATCCTCTATTCATACAGCTGCTCTACTTCTAATCCCAGTCTACTCCTCCAGAACCATTCTGGTTCTTTAAAAGGGTGAGAAAAGGACGTTGTCTACTATAAGAGTAATCAAAAACAGCAGCAATTTTCCATCTTCTGCATGGAAGCCCTTTACCTTAACTAATTTAAGCCATTTTATCAAGGGAATGTGTTGTTGTGTGTTTTTATTGTGTTTCCAATTGCAGATCAATTTTAATGGTCAGTTTTATATCCCCTCTCTATTTTGTATTCTTACAGTATATTTTATCTCTAAGGGATTGTTCCTTTCTCCCTGTATTGTTGATTTTGCCCTGGTTGTCTGTCTTCCCTAGACCTGCCCTTCCCTCCTCCTACAGCATTGTCAATCCTTCCCTAACCCTGCCCCTTCTTCCAGACCCTTCCCTGTCAATCCCCCAACCTTCGACGCCCCAGTGGTTAAACTGTTCCCTCCCCTTGTGTTTTTTCATTGGTCTATGTATTGTACTCCCTGCCTTATGTTCCTCCCCATGTCACCCTTATTGCTTGGAAATTGTATCCTCTCCAAGGCCTCTCCCACTACAAACCCCTGCAAGCCCACGTTCTGTGCCTTTTTCTGTCCCTGATGCTGCCGGGAGTAAACACCTTTGGAAATCATACAGAGGGCCTCTCCCTGTTCCTTGTCCCTGCCCTCAACACCTGCCACCTCTGCTTTAGAGCAATGGTGCCCTACAGCTGCACCTCGGATTGCCTGGCTCTCTGTGCCCTGCAGCTGCACCCCGGATTGCCTGGCTCTCTGTGCCCTGCAGCTGCACCTTGGATTGCCTGGCTCTCTGTGCCCTACAGCTGCAGGATTGCCTGGCTCTCTGTGCCCTACAGCTGCACCTTGGATTGCCTGGCTCTCTGTGCCCTACAGCTGCAGGATTGCCTGGCTCTCTGTGCCCTACAGCTGCACCTTGGAGTGCCTGGCTCTCTGTGCCCTACAGCTGCAGGATTGCCTGGCTCTCTGTGCCCTGCAGCTGCAGGATTGCCTGGCTCTCTGTGCCCTGCATCTGCAGCCCGGATTGCCTGGCTCTCTGTGCCCTACAGCTGCAGGATTGCCTGGCTCTCTGTGCCCTACATCTGCAGCCCGGATTGCCTGGCTCTCTGTGCCCTACAGCTGCAGGATTGCCTGGCTCTCTGTGCCCTACATCTGCAGCCCGGATTGCCTGGCTCTCTGTGCCCTACAGCTGCAGGATTGCCTGGCTCTCTGTGCCCTACAGCTGCAGCCCGGATTGCCTGGCTCTCTGTGCCCTACAGCTGCAGGATTGCCTGGCTCTCTGTGCCCTACATCTGCAGCCCGGATTGCCTGGCTCTCTGTGCCCTACAGCTGCACCCCAGATTGCCTGGCTCTCTGTGCCCTGCAGCTGCAGGATTGCCTGGCTCTCTGTGCCCTGCAGCTGCACCCCGGATTGCCTGGCTCTCTGTGCCCTGCAGCTGCAGGATTGCCTGGCTCTCTGTGCCCTACAGCTGCACCTTGGAGTGCCTGGCTCTCTGTGCCCTACAGCTGCAGCCCGATTGCCTGGCTCTCTGTGCCCTACATCTGCAGCCCGGATTGCCTGGCTCTCTGTGTCCTACAGCTGCACCCCAGATTGCCTGGCTCTCTGTGCCCTGCAGCTGCACCCGGATTGCCTGGCTTCTGTGCCCTGCAGCTGCACCCCGGATTGCCTGGCTCTCTGTGCCCTGCAGCTGCAGCCCGGATTGCCTGGCTTTCTGTGCCCTACAGCTGCACCCCAGGTTGCCTGGCTTTCTGTGCCCTACAGGCTGCAGCCCAGGTTGCCTGGCTTTCTGGGGGCAGCCTACTCCTGGTGACGGTGCCAGGAGCTGGCTGGGCTGAAGAACACCAGCGTTGTGTCAGGAATGGACTACTACAGTCTCACTGCTTACATGCCAACTCTTAACAAATCTCATACATATGTAGAAGATTCAGAAAAGACAGATTATGCAACCTGCCAGAAATGTGCCGAAACTGAAAGCTTAATAAAGCTCCACTGGCCTGTCTCTCCCTTAGGAGTGGCTTTTTTCCATCCTTGGAACCTACCAGACAAAACCTTGAGGGATCTAGGGTCAGTAAAAGAGTCATTATATTTTACTTTTCTGCATCTTCAAACTAAGCCTTCAAAGGCATGTGCAGCCTTTTTGCTTTGTTTTCTCCTTTGGAAGAATACTCTAAAAGATTAACAGGTGATTCACAAAGCTTTCCCACAAGAGTTCTACAATGTGTGACTACTGTAATTTAAATCTAATGCATCCACCTGCACTGAGCAATAAGCCACCAACATGAAGAAAACAGAACCTGTAATAATACAATTTATGGCTTTACCTGCAGGACTGCATCAAGCCAGAGAGGCTTTGAAAAAATCCAGCATCCTTTTTCTCCTTCAGGTAGTCTAGCATTTTCTAAATGTTTTACATTTTTGAAGGGAAAAAATACAATGTTAACCATATATGCAATAAATAATAAATAGCAATTAATTATTAATTAGTATTTATAAGCAAAATAAAATAGTAAAAGTAATAGGTGTGCTTATAATTAATGATATTGAAATTATATTAATTCAAAATTTCCTGAATTAATTTTTTGAAATTCAAATTCACTGGCAAAAACTGATACAATTGCTTTTTGCACCAAAATACACTGATATTTCTTCATTGTTTGGCTTAAAATTAAGTACACTAATTTAAACAACAGGACATAAAATTTTCAGAATTACTCCCCTCATTTATGCAAGCCAGACTCACAGTAGTTAGACAAGCATTACCTGTTGAACTATGGTGTTTCCACCATTTAGAATAGCAATACCAAGTTTCAGTGTTTCAACAACCATGGGTCCTGTATGACCTGCCAAAACAAGGATACACTCCTTGAAACTTGCAGTTATGAGCTCTTCAATCAGAAATGCAGCCTGGAACTTTTACTTAGAGCAGTTGTTACTGACATTTATTTTTCCTCATTAACTGTTGTATAGGAGCTGTATGTGATATGGCCATGAGAGGTACAGTGACATAGCAGACCTGTGTGCACTTTAAAGATATCACAGAGTATTACCTTTGCTTGCACTAATCATCTGAAGGACCATCTCAGCAGCTCCACGATCATGTAAGCGAGCTTGCTGATAGAGAGTTCTCTGTTTCTCCATTTCCTTCTCCTGCATTTGGGAACAAAAATGAGAACAGACTACAGATTGGAATGCATCCAGGAAAAATAGGAAGATGAGAAATCTGAAGTTGTTGAAGACCATCTGCCTCCAAAATCCATGGGTTGTTTGACTCCAAAGCTACAGAACATCCCATCTTTCTTTCATATGAATAAACCAGCTCACTGTGTTCAACACACAGTGTTACGTTATTTTTGCATTTATTCTAGTGGACATACTTAAAATACTTCCACATTAGATTATGAGAAAGAAATGCTATTTAAACTCACCTCAAATGTCTTTTCTTTTTCTTCGTCTCCCTCTTCTTCCTCCTGACAGCTCTTTTTATGTTAAAGACAGAAATCAGAAGATCTTGCTTATTAAGAATCATAATGCCTGCTTTTGCTATAGTATTTCTGCAAAAATGACCAAGCCATTACTAAAGGTATTAAAAAGATTTTAAAAACCTGCAATTGTAAATATTTGTGCTCATCCACACTAAGAAGCTGATATTCCCTAATATATGAATATTTCAGGGTATTCATCCAACTACATACACACCCTGGAATTGCAGGCTATGTAGTCTTGTCCCATATCTCTATTTCCATGATATTTCTCTTCACAGTCAAGCTCTCATCACGAGTCAGCTGTAATCAATATGTTGCAAAAACTGACGTATCTTTGATAGACTTCAAGTATTAACTCAAAAATAATTACCCAGAGAAAAAAGATAACTAATGGGTTTAAACTTCTTGTGAGTTAATCATATGAAGAAAAAAAGTGCCAAGTGAAATGAACAGGACTGCACCTAATGGAATTTTATAGAATTGTTTTAACATAGGAAATTTCTCATTATGCATATATGCAAAACTCTGAACAGCAGTTGCTTCATTAAAAACACAGAACTTACTAGCTGTTCATGTAGGAAACAGAAAGAAAAGTTTTTAAGAAGCATCTAAAATTAATGGGAAGTACCTAAATGCAGTGAAGGATGGAGCTTAAAATTATATACTTACTTTTGCCATCATGGCAGAATAGGCAATATATAGAGGATCATGTTCTAGATTGCTGTGAAGAGTAAAAAAATATTTTAAATTATTTTATGATGTAGTAATATAAAGATGTCATATGCCTACCTTTTTATTAAAGGGTATTTTGTTAAAGTAGTCTACTTGAAGAGCTATTACACTTGAAAATTATGTCATGAATGACTTCTCTTATCTAAATCCAAGTCTCTTAAGTTTTTACTCAAATAATTAAAAGGTGTATTTGTGCATTCAATTTAGTCATGTTGGGTCATCATTGGCTGTTGAAGGTGTAGAAAAGTAATATGGAGACATGAATTAGAATAATCATAACTGTCAGATGGAAAGATTTTTTTTAGTCATAGTTTTTCTGTATATGAAGCTCTGGAGTACTCATAAAAATCTAATTCTAATCTTTCTAATCAACAATCTAAAGTCAAAACAGAAACTGGCAATGAGATAAACATCAACAAAACTTTTTTCTGATTTACTGAGTGAAATGTCATGATTACCAAAACCAAGAACACACATCTATTACCAGGAGAGACCAGGGGAAGGTACTCTGATTAAACCTGCAATTCCTGTAGAATTTGTGTTTCTATGGGAAGTCAAGCTCATGTCTGCATTAGGTATTTACCAAGCTTTTAAAATATCAAAAAATAGTCAATATTTATCTCAATGTAAAGGTTATACTGAGTTTAAATACATGAAAACTCTAACGAAACTGAGAGGGAAAAAGGCATTCACCATGTGCAATAATGAGCTACACTTGTGTTAAATCACTTTGGTAATGTTACTAAAAATTCAGCTACTATGTGCTTTTACTAATGGCTTTTCCACACAGCTCTTTTACCTTCTTTCTGTAAGAGCACTGCGACTAAAATAGAGGATAATCTGATGAAGTGGATCAGGATGGTTTTTCTCAGTCTCTTCTTCTTCCTCTTCATCTTTCTTTGGAGATGTCTGTCTCAAGATTTAGGATATAAAAGTTAAGCTTCTTAAGTAAGAACAAAATTCAGTAACTAAGCTTAGGAAAGGATTTCAGTAATTTTATTCTATCCAATTTGTATTAACTGCCTGTATTAATCTTATTTAGGAGTTTACAGCATAAACTGCAACATTGTGTTGCCTGTATGATTCAGAAGAAATAAGACTGTATGATTTTTGTTCATGTTTTTTGTAACTTTAGAAGTTTCTCATTTGCAAGGCATTGAGAATAAGAAAGGGAAAATCTTGGGTAAGCCTTATTCAAGAGAAATCATGCATCTCCAGTTGACCGAAGTCAAAAGGAAGTTCTAGCTCAATTATTTTGTAGTAGAATACTGGAATAATTTTTAATAACTTCATCAGATACATCCTATTCAGACTAGTGTTAGCTACAATATTTTCATATGTCATTTCTAAGTAACCTTGGTTTGATTAATGCTCATTATTGTAAACTCAGTTTTGGCAGTTAAAAATATAACATAGTCAGAAGTCGCCAAAGATCAGATTATTACCCTTACCTTTCTTGTGTTATCACACCGTTGTGGTTTTTCTAGTTATTGTAGATTTATTGTAATTACAGTAATAATTGTAATTACAGAAGTTCAATTTACTTCTCTAGGAAATCTGAAAGAATTGCAGGCACTGCTTTGATTAATGCCCTCATTCTTTCCTTTAGCAAGAAGTAAGAAAGTCAAACAAAGACTGACCATGTACGTGTCCAGAACATGTGAAGGATGTCCCTGCCCACGGCAGGGGGGTTGCAACTAGGTGATCCCTGCGGTCCCTTCCAACCCAAACCATTTGATATCAGGTATAATGGGTTTTTAAAAAGCATAACATGACTGGTTTTGTTAACACTGGAACACTTCTTGATGCATCTGCATATGATCCGTGAAGCTGTATGTTAACTTTCATGGTGTTTAGAGACTGTGGGGATAAACTCCTTGGAGGTATTTTTGACAAGCTAACTACAGAGAGGGAAGAGAAAGAGCAGCAGGCGTTCTGAAATTTGCCAATCACTTTCATCAAGTACTCAGATAAACTAAATTTTTGCTGAATATGGCTGCATATATTTACTTCAACTTTTGATGCATCCAAAAGGAAAACAGCAAAATTAATTTGTATCAAATTTTGTATCAAAGCTGAAAATCTTAAGATAATTATGCATAAAAAATTTGAAAAGGAAAAGGATCAATGGTGTTAAGCTTTTAAAAAAACCCACTTAATAATATATACAAGCATAGGAATTACCATAAAGACAAAAACAGTCTGACTGTTCATCTAATCCATTTCTCTTCCCAAGAATGAGTATCACATAGCTTGTCTGAAGGCATAAATCACCTTAATGCACTTCAGTGCGCATCACAGGACAAAAGTCTCTTTGACCACAGCAGAAAATGATCTTATGCTCCGAAGCATAAGGATTAATGTTTTGTAAGCTTATGCATACAGTACACAAAAATTAAGTATAGTTTATAATAGATACATAGAATACACACTGAAGTGGGCATTGAAATATATGCCCAGTTATGTCAGTACTTACAGCCAAATCCTGAACTAGTTTCTCCTCAAATGAATTTTCCTCTGTTTCTATCCAAAAGTTCTGATAGCCATTGAGGAAGAGGTTAATAGAACGGTGCCTGGGGGGGTTGTGAAAGTGAGATCAAGAGGGGTAACGGAACAGAGTATAACAGCTCAGATGGTTAATGGTTAGTAAGGATACATATTTGTACAATTCTGATCCTCTGATTGGTCAGTGAAACAAAATGCAAAACATAACTAACATTCAGTGACAAATCTGCAGGTACTTTTGAACATTCTTACTGGTTTTTATACACATATATACACATTACTTTTTTATTTTGAAGGCTAAGAGAGGCCCAAAATACATTGTACATGAAACTGCTAATACCTTAATGCAAGCATGAGAAAAACACACATCTGAACGGACTGAGAATGAGTGAGTGGGGTTTACATCTACAAGGTATAAATCTAAATTACCAGATCTAGGACATGAAGACAGCAGACACCGGCCATCAACACCAAAATAATTATCAACTGCTTTCCAGCATAACATCTACAGACAGTCACTGCCTTCTTCCACAGAAAGAAGCCTAATCTCAGTTTCTTGTCTTCTGGTTCCAAATCAGGGCAGTACTAACATATCCTCAAAGAAGTTGCATTAGAAATATACAAAACCTGCTCTATAAAATGACCATTTTTATAAAACTTTAAGTCATATTAATTGCTACTGTATACTATGCATTTCTTTAACTTTCCGCAGAAAATACAGCTCATGGCAATAAGACTACATACAATAATGACAAAATAATTCCATCTTTACATTATTTTGGGGGAATTTTTTTTCTGAGCTGCACCACATGAGGTTAGAAAGGCTGTTCCATGCAGCTTTTTCATTTACTTTTTATCCGTTGCCACTAAAAAAATATATAAAAGTGCACTGCGTATACACCTTTGAATACCTTTTAAATACACTATGCACACAAATCAGTATTTAATAATGGAAGAGCTACTGAGTCAACACTTTAGGCTCACTTGCTGACACTGGTGCTGTTTTATCATCAAATTTCAAAAACTGACCAATCAGAATCCCCTCTGAAAATTGTACAAATTCATGTTTTTATGATAATATCAAATCATGGCTGGGAAGGAAGAAGTGAGCGCATAAGCAAGAGGCTCTCCACAAGTTACATTACCGTTAACTTGAGTATAAGCCTGTCATACTGAGTTTTTTCATGTACTTTTTCCAGCCAAACACGTTGAAAGGTGCTCAGGAAGAAATTGCTAATTTTGTGTCTGAAGAAAAGCATATAGGTTTTCATTGAAGAAAGGCACAAGTTAAATTCAATAAAGTAGTCAGAAAGAATGTATTCGTAAACCGTGTTTGAAAAATTGCCATGTACAACTTTGCTGTATCTATGTGCATATACAGATGACAGACAATAAGACAAAGTTTTTTCAAATTAATTTCCTCAAAACATCAAACATAAATAGACACATCTCAGAGAAAACACTTATCACATAAGACACTTTTTCAAAGCCGTGTACATTCAATAAACAGAGAATATGAATTAGTACTTCCTAACTTAACTGATGTTTAATTCTGTGAAAAATACAAACTTTTATAAAATAAAGCTATTTGTTTTGTATCTACAGGCACTTGCCATCAAAGGGAGTTCTTGGAAAAATTATGGTAGAAATTAATTTTTCTGTGATTTAACAAATTCCTTCATATCAATAGACATGTACATTTCTGAAATATTTTACTGAAATTCCTAAAAACTGAGATATTAGAGTGAGTTTTGCAGAAAATTACCTTAAGGTCTGAGATGAAAATTAAACTATACTGAAAGCCACTTAAATATGTGGAAAATTTTCAAAAGAATAAGCTTATTATTTACTGAAGATTTATCTGTTCTGGGATAAATGAAAGGCTACTACCATTATATTTGTTTACTGCCCTTTAAATTAATTGATTCTAGCATCAGTTAGAACTAACACTCCCAATGTTAGTAGGGAGTGTTACAAACACAAATCTGCAACTAAAATGAGGGAACAGAGGAGAGAGCTGCACTTTAAACTCTGGATCAAAGAGATTTAAATAACTCCTAGAATAAATCATACCCCACTTGAAATAATCTCCCTAGGGTTCAGACATGTCTGAGCAACACTGTCAATTTAGATGATGGAGATTGTTATAATAGTGTGATAGCCTTATTTTCCTGTCAGAATCCTATGATTTATCTAGGGGAAAAAAAAGTGTCTACAAGCTAGTGAACTTTAAAACTTTGGTTTGCACCTATCAATTGAGCAACATGCCTAGAAGTTTGCTTATGGCAGCAGGGGCAGAATAGATCACTTTTAAAGTTTCATTCCAAGCCAAACTGTTGACAATTTTAGGATTTTAAGCTGTGAAAACTGTGTCTGTTTTGAAGTGCAGAGAGCACAATTAATTGACAAAAATAGTTTTATGAGAGTTGATTTTTAGCAACAACAAAATTAAATAGCTGGGTTGATTTGCCTCATGTTCAAATGAGGATTAAACTGCTCCACAAAATCTGTGAAGTTTGAAAAGGAAAAATTCAAGAAAAGTTTTTAACAACAACAACAGCAAATTTAAAATATACAGATAATGTAAATGTTCCATTTCAATATGTTACCATTCCATATTTTATTGAAAATGAAAAAAATCAAGAATTTAAATATTCATGACCCACTTTGCCTCTTGGCAAGTGTTCCATCAACCTGAAATATTAAAAAAAAGTGGGTGCTCTATAAGGCAAAAAAAGGATGAGCCCTTTTAACATTTGGCTGCTCATGCATTTATTCTAAACAATTTAAGAATTTACAAGGGCACAATATGGTTGTAAAAAAAAACAAAACAACAAACTTTTTCACAAAAAGGTTGTACTGAAATGGTATTTCTTCATACCACTTCCTCTTGTTCTGCCAAACACAGCCCTTGAAGAAGGAAGGGTTGATGCTGTCTGGTTTGTTATGCTGTATTTAATCCTTTCCATGTCTCTGGTTCTTTCAAAAGGGCCTGGTGGCAGCATGAGAACTTGGAGAAGTTACTGTAGTACACTAACTATAGTTACTACACTCATAGTTACCATGAGTACTAGGAACTACTCATTTTTGTAAAGCAAGGTTGTGTGCTTTTTATGGCATAAACTGGCTTTTTATTTGTCCTGTGCAAACCTAATATTCCTCCTTCCTGTGTGTTAGTGGCACAGCTGCAGATCTTTAGCTAAAGACCTTTCCACCGAGTGTGTAAATTGGCTTTAATAAAGGCATTTAAAAATCCAACACAACTCTTCAGTTAAATACTTTGCCAAAAATCTTCAAATAATAGTACTAAACACAAAAAGTGAAACACTGCAGAAAGTTGAGCAGTAAACCTCATTAAAGACATGCTTAACCTCTATCTGAATAAAACTCAGATTTTTTGAGAAGAAAAAGAATAAAGGAAATTACTACAGTGCCATATGATCTTAATATTCTGCTTAAAACAGTAGATAGATCCAGGCACAGGATTTATCTTGAACTTTGTGGTATCTACATTCAACTAGAATAAGAAACAGAGCAACATAGAAGACTAAAATATGATTCTGCAGTGCTGTCTCCAGTGCCCTGCCCCAATAGTTGCTTTAATTCATATAATATTATGATGTTGTATCTTAAGATTGGCCCAGACAAGCTACAGAGCATGAAGTGTTCATGTAAGAGGAGAGGACGAGCCATACAAAATTTAAAAGAAAAAAAAAAAAAAGATAACAAAATAATAAAAACACAGAAGATTAAAGAGTAAAAAGAGCAACCAACCAGAGACAAAAAATGGACAGAAACAGCGGTATTTTAACGATTTCACAGATAAATTGAGGAATTATACAGAATAACTGACAAAAATGAAACATGTAATTCTTATGGTGTTTTCCCTCTCAGATTGTCATCAGATGACTGTTTTGCTACTGTGAGGAATTAGCTTATGACTAATCAATTCCTGTCTCTTAAAAATTACATATACTTAACAATCAACAAACACATAGGTAAACGCACAAGCAGTATCTGCACTTGGTAAACAATGCAAACAAAAGTTTTGAAGAAATAAACCTTTCAGCCACTTACCTTGGCAAGTTGTATAGTGGTGCCATTCTGAAACATGCAACAACAGCCCTTTTGCGTTGTTTTGACAGGAGTTTGTGCCAAACAGCTTTTTTTGATCTCAGTGGTTGTTCAACCTATAGGAAAATATCTTCGAGCATATGCAATGGAAACTTTCCAACTTTCATCCAAAATTTTCTATTCAGTTAGTGGTTAACTAGTTAGCAAAGTAGAAAATGTTACCAATGCATCATCTGAAAAAAATGTTCTTTTGGGGCTTGTTTTTTTTATTAATAAGGAAAAGTCCTGGGGACCTTCTATATAGAAATCTCTCAGCTTATTCAGACAAGTTCAAGATGCTAGAATACCTCATGTGGGATTATTTGGTAAATTTTAAAATGGTTATTTTGTCTGTTTCTAACAATGTATATTCAGTTCATGTGAACGTATTTCTGTGCTATATCATTTGTAAATGGAATGGATTAACTTCGTGTAGGAAGAGTACAAAAGCCTTTCTATATTTAAATTGCATCATTTGGATGAACAGGAAAGCAACTCAAAAGATGCTACAGCATCCTATGATGCAGAATTAGGAGACAGGTTAAGCTTAGTATATTAAAAATAAGTGCACAAGCAAACACCTCTTCCTAAAATCACATGGTTTTCAGCTACTGCATAGAGATGATTTGTGTAATATACTTCTTGTGACTGTTCATGCAGTTTTGCAGAAATATATCCTGAGTTTTACCTGCAGCTAAATGGAGGCACTTCAACAGATTACACTGAAAACTTTGCATATATACACATCCATATATGCATGGGTACTTGCATGCACACATGTACAAAACTGCAAGTTTTGTCTGTACCTGAAATAATCTCTGCAAGGAAAAATCTTAGGGTTTGTTTTTTTTTAATTAACATAGTACAGACATTTGGCTTTTTACCTGCTCCAGATGATACAGAGCAGCTGATATCCTCTGAACACGTTCCACATTTTTCTCAGGGTCAGTAGGTCCATCACTCTTTAAAATGTCTTTGTACAGATTTAGCTGCCATTTCACAGCTGGATCATCAGACTGAAACCCAACAGATTTCATTTTTAAGCTGCTGAATGAAGGCACTGAATTTGACCACCACCACTTCTGCTCCCATAGTATAGTAACAAAGGTTATGAGTACTCCCAATTTCTGTCCCGTTACAGACCAAATTAACATCTGCTAGCTGCTCAAAAAATGGCATTGATTCTACATATTATTAGGCAACTGATCTCAATTCTTAAGCAACGTTCTCTATTTTTATTTCATGAAACCAAATAAAGTACCTTCCGACTTATTTATTCCACTTAACTCCATTAAAAATAAGGAAGCAGGTTTAGTATTGGGATTGAGTTTAATTTGCAGAGCCTTTGTACTGAGAATATAAAGCTGTTTTTTGGAGTCTGGCAAAAACACTGGAATTTCAGTAGATGAAGAGTTACAGCCAAAGATTATGGGGTTTGTTTTGGTTTTTTTTCCTTGCAAGACAGAAATAGGAAAGCCACATTAAATTACTTCTTGTGTCCATTTAAATTTATGCAATCACAAATTTACAAGTAGACAGTCAACTTCTACGATAGATAAATAAGGTACTCTTACTGTGTTCAAACGTAGGCAATGATCTGAATTATTTTTAATTTACAGATTGATATGGAGGACTCTATATTGGTATTAACCTTTGATAGTTCATTCAGCATATGAATTGTAGGAATATAAATGTACTTGTAAAACTCACAAGTGCTAAGATGACACAAGCTTTTTGTATTTTATTATAGTCACTTTAAAATGTATATGTTCTTAGAAATATCTAATTTAATTATTAGTGAAAGCTAAATTCAAGAAGAAAAGCTTAAGGTGTAGAGTTTCAATTTTATCTTTTTCTTGGATCTAGCTGATTCTACATAATTAGAGCTTTAAGGCCACCAATATCTCAATTCTTCACACTTGTCCCATTCTACAGATCTCTGGAAACTTGAACATACTGAAAAAAGCTACAAATAAGCCATTTATTGCAATGAAAAATCATGAAGAATCATGTTAAAATGGAAACCTTTCCATTAGCTTTTTGGATCTTTGTATCCCAATAAAAAGAAAGGGTTGCACCTTCTGTGTTTAAAAGTGCACATCGGCATCTATAAGAGATATGTTTTTATATTACCTTCTCCTGCAAGTGTAAGTTGTTGCGTAAGTGTTCTTTGACTTCCTCATCTGTGTCCCTCTGTAGAAAGGTAGAAGAGTCTTTTTCAATTCAGATTCTGATTAATTTCATAAGAACTTTTACAACATAGGACAGCTTATATTTCATTATTGAACTTTAACCTCTTTTGCTTTCAAAGTGTGCAAGACACCAGAAGGGGCAAAGGCTTTCTTTGACCATAAAACAAGGGTTAAACTTTGAAGGGAATTAAAGCTAACTAATTGTAGTTCAGAATTTGGTGCAAAAGAACATGAATATAGAAAACCGCACATGGTATACAAATGGAAAATAACATGGAAAATATGGCAGCTGTATATACACATACTGATATTTAATAATATTGACTGCTTAGATAACAATGTTTCAAAATTCATTTTAGAAAGTTCTGCTTATTTTGCATTAAAAACTATTAAAAGCACCCACTTACATGGCTGTATCTAGTCTTAGCCAAAGAGATGAGCTCTTGGTCTCCAGGAGTGCACATATTCAAACCAATAGGAAGCATCTTTTTAAGTGCAGCCACAATCAAGGATGTTTGTATGGAGTACAAATCCCCTCTACGTTTTGATTTCTTCCTCTCTTGATCTTGTCCTCCAGACTATAAGTTAAAAAAAAAAAAAAAAAGGGGTGAAAAGAAAAGAAAAAAAGAAAAATTACTTTAATTCTCTGATCACACACTTCTCCAACACGCTCTTCCCCTAATGGTCCAAGGAAACTCTGTTCCTGATGTAGTACAAATGATTAAAAATGCTGCACTAGAGGAAGGGTGTACAGTCTTGGGCAGGAAATGTAAAGGAATACTTTTGGTGTGCTCCAGTGCAGAAAATGCAGTAACAGTAATGTTGTAATAGGAGTCGCACACTTTTGTGTGCATTCATACATGTGATTTTGACAATACTTTCTGGATCTTACCTTTCAAATCAGAAACAACCCTAAAATTAAAAGCTGAATCATTCACAGAGGACACTATTTGTGTAATGTTACAGAGACAAATTCAGGATGTCTACATTTTTGTAAGATATTTATATGAAGATAGTTATCCAGGGTCTGAATGAATGAATATTGCCTGACCTGTCTCATCTGATAAGCAGTATTAATTAAAAGGCTTTGATTCAATGTAATAAAATGCCAATGAATTAGTAGTGCCTCTGCCCTTTGGCTTTGGATAATTTTAGTAAATTTGGGACAAAAAAAATAAAATTTGGTATCTTTGGATATCATTGGTACTAGGAAAAGGAGAACAAAAGAGACAGAAGTAAACAGCACAACAGAATAACATCTGCCCTATCTTCTTATGACAGACACTATACAACATATTTCACACCCAACTTTTCCTTTATGAGACAGAGAACCAAAATCTTTCAAACAGACCCATATATTTAAAGAACACACAGTAAACAGCAACGACATCAAACAGCCCAGTTCTGAATTCTGTACCCAGATTAAACTCCTACTATACTCAAGGGGAGTTTTAAGATAAGATTTCAGGACTAGGCCTCCAGGCTTGTACAACACTACAAGATAACAAATGCTTTCATTTAACCCTCCACATCCTTTTCCTTCTGTCAATTAGGATTTACAAACTATTGTTCTTATCATACATTGTGTAGTTCCACATAAGGAACAGCAGAATCCATTGCTATTCATTATTTCCCAATTAATGCCTCACTATTATCACAGTAATCACTGGAATAAAAAAGGCAGCCATACATATTCTATTTGGTAATCAATTTTGGCAAATTCTGTCTTCTAGATGGTGAATCTCTGTGTACATAGCTCGTGGTCAGCCTTTTGCAAGTGTGAGGGAACACGCAATGGATGTGGCTTCCTTTCTTAAGGAACTAACAATTGCAGGAGAGTACTTTGCCTCAAAGCTTTGCTTTTCAAAGTGCCTTAGAAACAGTGATGCAATGGCTTTAATAATGACATTATTTGTACTCTACATTGACAGAAGACAAACAAATCCCACAATGTATCACTGTATTCCAGTGGCGTCACTATGCGTCTTAAATAAGGAATAACAAAATATGAAAGAGATATATTTTTGAAAGAAAAAAAAGGAAAAGGAGAGATACTGATTTCTGCATCTTTTATGCCAGCAGACATTTTGCACATCCAATTTTCTTTACGTTGATATGAAATTAATAAGATTGGTGAACCGTAAAAGTGGAGAGTTTTTGGAGCATGAAAAGGTTCATTCTGCCTTTGCCATTAATTCTGCTGTCTGTAAATTCACTTCTCCAGATGGTAAATGCATAAGTAGAGTCACAGATTGAAACCTAAATGACAATGGAATTTTTTCTCTTTCAGTTCTAAAATGCCCCTATGCACACAAAATACCTGCATTACATATGTAAAAAGCATTAAATTTTATGTATTTTGCCTAAATAATTAACTGCGCTAAAAGGACCTCAACAGGAGGAATGATATAACCTAAAAGCATGTAATGATTTTACTTGTCTGAGGATTTTAACACACAAATGGATATTTCTGAAAAAAACCCTTATACTAAAAACCAGTTACAGATCCTTTAGTAGATTAATAACTAAATACACAATGTAAAGGAAAAATTAATTTATTTCCACTAAAAATCAGCTAAAACTGTTTAAGATTATGGAGTTAATATTTTTTGTATTTCCATCCCTCTTTGAGCTTCAGCTCTTTGAGATTACTATGAGGGCAGTCATTAAACCCTACTCTGTGTACCTGGAGAAGTTTGACAATAGCAAAGCATGAAATCGGGTTAGTAGTTTAACAGAGCTTCTCTTTTTAACTCATGTCTCAGGTTTAATTGATTAAAAGCTCTTCACAGCAGCATGTGTGCTTCTCAGCACACAGGCTGAAGGAAAAGATGAAAGGATTTATGCTCCATTTTGCTGCTTATTCTGCTTCACCAATGAAGCTCCATAGGTCAGAAAGTACTCATCTACATTAGAAATTCATATTAAAAAGAAAGAATATGACTGATGCAAAAGAAAATGACCTATAGTTCACTGGAGGAAAAGAAATCTTCAAATACATTAAATATATTAAAGAAATAAGGGTTATTCAGAAGCTTTGTCACACCTCACACCTTTAGTAAAGACCATTTTACTTCAGGAAAATGGTAGGATTTGAACTATGTGTCTCATTTAACCTTATTTGATTTAATACAATCTTCTATTCATCTACAGATAAGGTAGAGGTTACAGCACATTTCTGCCAAATATTCTTCTTGGATATCATAAGCCAAGTACATCTTTCTAATGACTCTACTTAGACATTTCTTTTACAATGTCTACTTCACTATTTTAGGAAAAAAAAAAAGAATGCAGAAGGATGGCAGAGGCAGAATGTACATCTAAAATAGTTACAAAAGGTAGCTTTAGTACATTTTTCACATTGAGCAATATTTAGGAGTGCCAAAGGGAATTTCATCTACTCTGGTCAAAGACTGCCACTTTAGCTGGGACAAAATTTATAGTGAGTGGAACCTGGTGCTTCACTTTGTGACGCCACTGCTATGATCAATGGAAAGAGTGCTTGGAGCCTGATCATCTCTAAATCTAAAACAAAGACACATCATGCACTTTAACCTGTACCTTTACTTGCATGGCCTGTATGAAAAAAAAATAAAGGGAAAAAAACAAACATAAGTAAAAGAGATGAAAGGATGATAATTTTACAAGTTACTTATAAACTTACTTAGCTTTATGAGAACAGTAGAAATATAATAAGCTCATAGCTAAAACAATAGACTGTAAATGCATAACCAAATGAGATTTTAGTGAGATCAGTTTAATCTTTATTGAATGATTGAACTTCTGAATTTCTGTTGCTGTTCTACCACACACTTCCATTTGTTGCTTGCACATATAAGGACATCCAGTAAGTTGACCTATCAATACACTGATTACTGCACCTTTTACTGATTTTGTTAAAAGAAGGAAGGTGTCTGGAACTCTGGATAATCCAGGCACGAAAAATATTCACATTTTCACCAAAAAAGCTCTTTCTGCCTCTTTTCCCCACCAAAATATGTTTGAGAAAAAACTGTGTTTAGAAATCAAACTATCACTAACAAGGTGTAGCACTTAATTTACAGATTTATTTTCCCATTGCATAGCTTATTACTCTCTTGCCTGAGAGAAAACTTTAGTTTGCATCTCTCACCAGTTCCCATTTTGAGAATATTATAAACACAGCAGTAACTCTCATACATACAGAGAATATTTATGTATTAATACCATAAATACACTTAAATAAATATACATTCCATAGTCAAAAATATAATTGTGTCAGGAAATCTTAAGAAAATAACAAGAAAACCATTTATTTATGATAAAATTAAATAAACTGTTATTGAAAAGAATCCTCAACCAGGCATAGGAAAATACTATAGAAAACTGTTGGTTAAAAAAAAGCAGAAAAAAACCACACACAACCCCTCATTTCTGTCATTCCTAATAGTAACTTCATTTCCTTGTGATACCTGAATAAGTTTCAAAATGTTGATGTCAATCTATTATTAAAATATTTTTACAGCCTACTGGATTTATATCACATAGTAAGAAAAAGAGGTACAAGTCAAGAAAAGCAAAAGACTAATATTCAAATTAAGTATTAGGATCTTAGAATCTTTAAAACCTTAGACAAATAGCAAATTTTAATTTAAAATTTCAGTTGTGTGGAATATGTAGATGCTGCATAGACATGGCTCAGCAGGTGTAAACAGGTGTATGTATACACCAAAGGTAAGGAAAGATAAGATGTTAATTATATCTAATTTATTGTAGCTGACCATAAAAATAATCCATTCCTAATTTACCTCAGTATATCCAAGGGAACTGTATTCTATGCAATTGAAATATGCTCGAAGAGGAGATCTAAAATTGCAATACTAACATGAAATCCTCTTGTAAATCTGCAAGCAATATGTACTACATATTGCAGATGGGCACAAACAACCATGGTGTCTCATATTACAAACTTGCATTTATGACTGCCTCTAACTTCTATGACAGGTCTACTCAAACATTCTAAAAAATAGATTAAAAAATTGATGAGGGAAAATCAAATAAAACTTCAGTAGGATATGCAAATGTTTAGCAACTGAGGGTGTATATCCAGCCACACATTCATTTAGATTCCAAAACTGACACAGAATAATTGCCCACACACATTTTACAGTGATTATGTATATGTGAATGTATACATTTAGTCTTCTATTCCAATTAACTGAAAAACACAATAGGACATTATTTCCTCTTAACCAAAAGGCTATTTTACCAAGAAACCTATAAAGGGGTTCAAAATAAAAGACTGGTGGAGTTAAATGTGTTTAAATTCTCCATTTCAAAATTTTTATCACAAATCTGTTATTTCAATGTGATCTAAGTTACCAGTCTCTCTCAGACTAACAGTTCTCTAACTTACCATTCCCCTCCGAGCATTCTGCTGCCATATTTTTAGAAAAGAAAAATTAAATTCTCAGCTGTTAATACATTTATTTGAAAAACTATTAACAACGTTAATATGGTATAATAAAGATACAATGGGTGCTTAATGAATTTCTTGATTGCAGTGATGGATCATTTGTTACCACGGTTATTAGCTACCAATAAGTAACATACTGCTACTCCTCCCTCCTCTGCTTGCTTTTTTTCTTCCAAATGGCATGTAAGGATGTAGAACCTTCTGTGCATGATATCCTACACCTTATACTCTGTTAGCATTCCAGTGTTTCGTATCAAGAAAAACACTGAGTCTCCGTCTCTGCTACCTAAGGCAGTCTGAGATCAGCCTTACACCTTTAGGAGACCCCAAAATGTTCTGCCTTGGGCCCACTGTCAATAGCCAATACTCACATTCAGTTTTCTATACTTTCCCAATCTTAATAAATGTTGGATAAGATTGCTTCCACTAGAAATAATGTGAACAAGGAGGAATAAGTAATAGAGAGGAAAGGGCTAATTATTCTGTTAACATGCTACTTTTTGAGATAAATGTTATTATTAAAGCAAGAAATTATAAAAATAATGTTCCCTAATGTAATGTCCTCTACTGATCAATGTCTAAGGATAGAAATATCAAACCTTCAAGAAAACATGAAATTCAGTTACTTAGAGAATTTCTTGTTTCTTTTAATCTATACAGTCCTAAAAAAAAGAAAACAAACAGATGTATACCTATCATTTATTGGATGTACTGGGTTTATTACCTTTTATATTATGAAATATTAGCTATTTTCTGCTTCAGATATATAGAAAACCAATACAACCTTTCTAAAAGACACTTTATATATTTCATAATGGTATTTAAGTCATTGTGAAACAAATATCTAAATTATCAGCTGTTCTGCAATCATGCCTGCTGTTATAGTACCATATTAATAAAATATTCACTCATGAGCAATACAGTATTTTCCTTCTTCCTTTATTAGCAATAACCTTGCATAGTGTCCTGGAACACCATAAGTTGACATTAATGCTTACAAAAAATAATATACATACAAAAAACCCCAGAATCTCTCTGTACTTTATACCCATCGGATTAAAAATGTATTTACACATGCCTCTACATCTCTGTTACAAATATATTCATATAATTCATACATAGTATATCTGTATACTTAAATATACAAAACAGGCATTTGAAAATATCATCTCAAAATCAGATTTGGGTAACAGAGATTCTTGATGTTAAATTCCTGTGATTTTATCAAAATCAGAGGAGTATGAGAACTACCTATTCCTTATTTTGAAAAGGTTTGTCTTTTATTCCTGCCATGCCAGACTGGCAACAATGACACTAACACTTTACTTCATATTATCCTGTTATCAGAACTGCAGTGGGACACAATTTAGATTAAATATACTGTTTCTAATCAATGATGTCTAAAAAAGAAAGTACACCTATTTTTTGTCTCTTCAGGCCAGTTGTAATGTATAAATGTTAAAATACACATAATAAATGTGTGTGCAATCATTGCCATATGATAAAAGTATAAAGCTACATATTATACTCTATCATATTGTGCAACTGCTCCTCAAATAGCCTGGATGTACCCACTACTTATCTTGTGACTAGGAATGATACAGACATTCCAATTCCATCAAGCAATTTTGATAAGCTGCATCTTGACAATAATAAAACAGGTTAAAAATTTCCTTGTCTCCAAATATAGAATTCTTTATAGAGTTGGACTTGTTTTTAAGTGCTGGTCATGAAATAATGATCAGCAGATTATACGCTGGTTTTGCTTGTAAAAAATCCAGTATCAGGGCTTGGCTTTGTCAGGTTTCAAAAATTAAACATTCATAAGAAAAAAAGAAAAAAATCCTTGGTTTTTAAACACATGTTAAAACACATTTTTAAAGATAATTAAGAAATGTAATGGCACATTTTATCTGCTTCTCTCTTGTTTGGAATTGGACTAGCAGTAGATAGATTATAGGTAACCAAAATACAGTGCAATGCAAAACTTTGAATGCTACTTCTCTGCTACACCTTCAGAATAGGATTACTCCAAACTCATTAAAAATATGATTATAAGAAAGGGTTTCTTCACTATATTTACCAACACTGATTTGGAATTGGACTTCATCTGGCTTTAGCTGAGTCAGGCAATTTCCCCAGCTAAGGTCAAAGCAGACTTTGACAATTACCTTGACAATTTCTCTATTATACAGGTAACAAGATGTACTTTGAAGCCATCATGTCAGCATCTTGTCACATTGAAAATCAGCAAAAAAGAGATGAATGTGTTAATTGATAAGAAACAAGGAAAATGGTGCACATGTAGCACACTATATATATAAATAAAGAGGTATATGCAAAGACAGCAGTGCTCCATCAGAGTTGACAGAACAATACAGACTGACATTGACATGAAAATGATGAGGCAATGTTTCTTCACTTGCTTTTATAAATTAGTCTACTTTTTTCTTTCCTGAATGTTCAATAACCCATATTTTATAATACAGCCCATATTTTCTTACACGTGCAACTTTTTCAAAATAAGATTTTTATTTTAATATTGTGTCTTTGAGTATTTGCAGACATTTAGTAAGTAACTCTAAGGTACACAGACTGTATTTTGCATATTAGTTGTCACATCTGTCATCAAGAAGCAAAACTATTTTTCTTTTCTTCTAACAGCAGAGCAGCTGCAACCTGAGTGGATTTTCAGAACCTTCTTTCAACATTTTAAACACATAATGTAGATTTACCTGATCCACAATTTTTTATTAACTTACTTTAGACATCTTGCTCTTGGTGTCTCCCGTTAAAAATGCCAAATTGTTGATTTCATTCTGAATCACAAAATTTTGTTCTTCTCTTTTAAAATTCTAAAGAAAAAAAATAAATCACCAGAAATTTAACTCATCTGCACATACCAAAATTATAATTAAAGATAGAATGAAATGAAAGAAAAGTGTACATTTTATCTTACATGTGATTTACACCACAGGATAAAAACTTCAGCAACCATTCGAAAGAGTTCATCAGAATCCGCATCTGGTTTCTTTAGCCAATTAGCTCTAATTACAAAAATAAGAGAAATTTAAAATAAGATACTTTACAAAAGACAGTTTAACATAATGATCTCTATTTAATATATCAGGTGAGCTTTTTTTAGTTAATCTAGGAGTTTGTATCTGAGCAAAAGGTGTGACTTCAAGGTACAGCATTCTATAAGAATCTTAAATTATTCAGGATTGAGATTTAAGAATGTTAAAACCCGCAGGATCTGATTCTCACCCTAACATTAAGTGAACTGGGTTCCTCCTGACTGGTCTGATCATAGATTCCAGTACATTAAGTAATAAATATGAGTTTAATTATTAGGGGGTTTTACCTGTTGTTGTCTACATAACGTATCAACATTGGATAGAAGGCATAAAGGTCTCTACAAAGTACAGCAAACTCGTCAAGAATGAGTAGCTCAGCTTCTTGGGTGTCATTTTTATTGTCTGCTTTCAGTTGCTCCTCTTCCATCACTATCTTCATAGCTTTTTTCTTCAATTTATCCAGTGTTGGAATAAAGTGAGATCTGAGAAGATCAGGTCTGGCTTTGCTGATGATGGGTTGAGCATAAACTATACATGAAAATATAGATAATTTTATGATTGATGCATCACTGGTGTTTTTCATTGTATTAATGTGAATGCTGAAGTTCTAGAAACAGTAAAGATTATGAGGCTTCATAAATTTATGCACCATAAAATTATTGATAGATCTATGAATGTAGCTTTGTAAAAACCATGTATTGAGAGATTAAAATACTGTGGATTTGGATTATAAGTATTTCAGTGTTGTATGAATTAAACTGTCATGGGTTTGGCAAGCTCTATGTCTCTAACTAAGAACTTAAGCAAAATAAGGATTGAGACACAAAGTCCTCACAAAAATACTTTTTGTTTTGTTTGGATTTTTTTGTGTCCGAGGTGGTATTTTTGTATCCAATGTCAGAAAACCACCAGAAGATAAGAGTTCTGGAAGAATTCCTTTACCTATTTTGCCTTGGGCAAGTTAAAATGCAGAGAATGAATGAGTAATTCAAGGTCATAGATAAATTTTGTACGAGTAGTAGCAATAAAATGCAAACTACCCAAGTCAAAAATCCATGCAAGAACAACATGAGTGTATTATCACCTTATGTAGATGAACAATCAGAACAAAACTGTAGGAAACATTCTCTACAATTAAGCAGCAAAGTTTTAATGGAATCTTTTTGTTATTATTAAAGACCTTCCAGCATTCAAAATAATACCAAAAGCACAGTACAAATGGGTTCTGTTTATTCAAATTTAGCAGGTAATTATTATCTTTACATAGATTTTCTTGAACCATGTTATTGCATATTATATATTAATGCATATTGCATTATATTCTTACACTCTATAATATGAATGATAAAATTTTATATGGTAAACTTCTTTAGCAGGATAGGTACTATATCTTATGCAATATTTAAAAAAAACCCTTCAGTTTATTTAATAGCTCACACATTTATTCAGGCAAACCAACTAATTTTGAACTTGGGTTACTCCTGAAATTATTTCACCATCTACACTTTTTTTTCGTTTTGTCCAGATATTTCGTGAACAAAATTCACAGCAGTTATATCCTCTGCTGTAAAACCCATGTGTCTTGAAAATCAATGGAATTCACAACTCCAAATTAAACTCTAAGGCTGCTATACAATGCACAGAGAAGGAGATTTTCAAAATCTCTTATGATGAATAGAAAGCTCTCTACTTAGTGATGCTACAATGCATGAATATAACTAATAATAAAATATAAACATATTTGTCTTATTGTTACTTATCTTTTATTTATCTTTCTTTCATGATGGTTCTAGTTATAATTTTTTTATTATATCACTATACAGTAAGGTAAACTGTAGCAAACTAATTAAATGTTATTAATACAATTACTGTTCAAAAAATATTTACAGTACCTGCAATTCTTTTCATCCAGGATGCTTCATCTATTCCCAGATTGTTGTTAATGATTTTTAGAATGTTTCCAAGAACGATGCTCAGATGCTCAGATGTTATCATTGTGCAGCAAGGCCCAGCACTTTGAGGAACACTCTCAGACCCTTTTTCCCACCAGTAGGATAAATAGTTGCATAGCATGGGTAAGATCACCTCAATTACATGAGGCATTTCAGTATACCTTGCTCCAGACTCTGCTAAATCATTTATTTCCTTTATTAGTCTTTCCAGCTGAGGGATTTCTGGACACATTTCTTCTACTGTATCAGGCATACCTAAAACTGCAAGTAAGGGTAGAAAACCAAAAGATTAATTAACAAAATGAAAGAGAACATCTTTGTTTAAACCCTAAATACAAATGGCTCAGATTTTTTTTTTTTTTTCCTTCACCATCATGCACAGGCAGAACTATTGTAACACTTTGGGGTATGCATGGGTATCTCCTTTCATAAATTGTGTCTTACACGTGATGTGCCTATAGCAGTAATATAAACAACAGCTGCCATAAAGCTATGGCTTTACCCTAAGGTGTCCTGCAATTATCTGCTGAGCTATGTAAAAGTGCAGAACAGAAAGCTTATATTAATATTTGTTATACTCTAGACATTTTATTCATAATCACTCACAATTTTTATGCTGATTTTCATATTGCTAGGCACCACGGAGAACCTGGCTCCATCCTCTTGACATCCTCCCTTTAGATATTTTGTATACACTGATGGGGTCCCCGCTCAGTTCTCTCTTTGTGGGGCTGAACAAGCCCAGCTCCTTCAGTCTTTCCTGATAAGAGGAGTGCTCCAGTCCCCTCATCATCTTTGTTGCCCTTTACTGGACCTGCTCCAGGAGCTCCCTGTCTCTCTTGTCCTGAGGAGCCCAGAACTGGACACAACACTCCAGGTGAGGCTCACCAGGGCTGAGCAGAAGGACAGGATCATCTCACTCAACCTTGCTGGCAATGCCTTTCCTAATGCAGGTCACAGTGACCTTCTTGGCCGCAAGGACACACTGCTGGCCCAGGAACAGTTTGTTGTCCACCAGTACCCCCAGATCTTTCTCCACAAAGCTGCTTTTCAGCAGGTCAGCTCCCAGCCTGGGCTGATCCCTGGGGTTATTCTTCCCCAGGTGCAGGACGCTACATTTGCCTTTGTTGAATTTCAGGCAGTTCTCTGCTTATCTCCAACTTGTCAAGGTCCCGTTTTCATCAAGGTTTCATGGAATTAATCACGTTCTGCTGGGAGTTCCCTATACCAAACTGCTTTGGATTACTTTTGGTTAGACAGCAAGACCATGGAAATTATTTTCCTTTTCACCTAAATCAGATATTATACCTCTTGCATTTTGCTACATGAACACAACTGTACTTCGCCAAAATAATTTTGTAATGTTGATGTGTGATCTTCCACTAAGCTTTAAATATTACAGTATGCATCTTTAGAAAAGTATTCCAACATTGTGTTTAGAAAAATATCAAAAAATATTAGGAGAAAGAGCACATTGTTGGCACAGTCTCAACAAAGTAGAGCAAGGTTAAAATGGCAAGCAATGAAACATCAGTAGCTGGAGCTCTCTGCTGAGGTGTGCATTCAGGGTTTTTTCATTACATAACTATTATTTAGCTGGAGTGGAGTGAACAGCTTTTATTTTTTTGGTGAGGAACAGTACTTACTTGCTCTTTCTCTTGCACTTTTTGTGTTGAAAACAGACAGTGGATTGTAGTGGTTGAGGGAAGGTTCAAGGAATGCTACTGGAATGGCAGCCGCAAGAGATGCTAAACACTCACCAAGGGCGGGACGCTGCCTGTGTGTGAGAGACACTAAAAGTCATCTGAGAGGAAAAGGGTTTCACCAGGCTTTCAGTGTCTAGCATACATGATAAAAAGAAGTATTAGTATTTATAGCTGATTTTTTAAATCTCTTCTAAACATTAAGAACTGACAACTTAGAAAAAATTAATTTCTCACATGAAAAGAGCTACCATATGCTCCTCGTGGTGACATTTTTCAGAGCGGGGAGAGGGATCAGGAATGCTTTGTGTGTAATATCAGCACTGCACTGTGTAATATCAGCTTATGACATGATAACAAGGACAATGCAGGTCATTTGGGATGTGTATTTAGTGTTGCTCTTCTGCCCTTACCTTGGGCACTACCTCAGGGAGTCCATTAATAATTGTACCCAGCATGTGGGAAGAAGAGGGTGCATAATTTTCCCCAGCTTTTCACCCCCTTATCATCCTTCCAGCCTGTTACAACTGCTTTTGAGGATTTTGGACTTCCCTTTGATGTAAAGGAAAGAATGCTCTTATTGCTTGGTCTACTGGGTCCCCTTGCTTTGGTCCACACCATGGAGTTACAAAAGAGATTTTTAGAAGATTATTTCAGAGATCTGCCCCAAGGGTGGATAGTCAGGTGGTATGGAAGGTGGAAGAAAATGGGCCAACTTTTGAAGGATGATTCTGCTCCAATGGTTTTTAAGTTCACCCCAGAGTAACCACAGTGCTTGATAAAGTGGCAGAATATTTGAAGGAAAACTGCCATGGCAGTTTCAGGGAGGTGCAAAGTTATGCAGCATGCTGGGCTCTAGCTACTATTTTTGGACCCTGCTTGATACTAGACAGCACCCTCAGGGGGAGGAGGAGGAAAGCAATGCATTGTGTCAGTCAAACTGCAGCTGAACCAGAGGAACAACCTGTGTCAGTAGCAGTAACCCCTACATAGCAGAAAAAACACAAGCCAGACAAAATCAGTTTGCTTAGTGAGAGAGGAAGAGGAAGTAGGGCTGTCACAAGAAGCAGCGCTCAGGGTGAGAGGTAATCACCTGATCCCTGTTCCTGGGGAGCTGTGAGATGTGTGAATAGATTTCATCCACCAGTCAGGTGAGCCCCTTGTGACCTGACTGCTCCAATGCTGGGATATCGTGGCCCACAATATGAAATTGGATGGTAGTGAAGCCAAACATCTGGGATCCCTGTCCTGGCATGTGGCCATTACAAAAGGGATTGGGAAAAGGGCAGAAACTCTCAGCCTCTGGAGGCAACTCCTGGCAAGTGTGAGGGAAAGGTATCTTTTCAAGGATCATCTATTAGTGCACCAGCACAAGTGAAACACCATGAAGAAAGGTATCCAGTCAATAGAGCATTAGGGTTCAAAGTAATCAAGAGCTACAGCATTTTGCATCCAGTTCTCAGCATTTATGAACCATGGAGACTTTTGGAGAAGAAATGTTCACAGAAAAATCAGAAACATCTCCAGCATCCTGAAGCAGCTAAACAGTCTTTGTACAAAGGATAACATATTTGAAAGTGGAAGTTTGTCTTAACAGGGCAGCAGCGACTGAATCAAGAATTAGTTCTGAGCCCCTGCAGCCAGCAGAACTATTTCAGCCATAAAAAGAGATATTTGTCTATGAAAAGTGACTATCTATGACTCATTCTGCAATGAAAGGTAAAACTCCTTAATGTCCCTGCCAAAATTCCGTAGGAGAAAAACCTGCAATTTGATCCTGAAACTGAACATTGCTTAACTTGAATAACTGTTCAAGTCAGCTCAATCACTCACTTCTAAGTTTTGCTGAAACATTGGGCATTGTGTTTGAAATCCTACTTCCCACCTAGACACTGATGTCTGCCTACAGCTGTAATTTAGGAGCCTGAGACTAGCGAAAAACAAACTAAATGAAATCCACAGTTGAGAACCTCTCACACAGCCTTAGGAGAATAATTCGTTTCCTTGGATATGTCTAATCTGATGACTTTTCCATTCTAAGAAGACAATTACTGCAGGCAAAGATGATGCTGCTAGCATCGATAAGTTTAAGGAAACTGTCCAGTGCTTACAGATTTTGCCAATCAAGTGGAGACCTGTGCTGTGAGCTTTTCTTATTGAAAGGCAGCTCAAACACAATCATGTTTCATTTCCTGTGAGGAGACCCTGACTGCTAGTTAGATAAGGGGTAAGGCACTTCCTATTTTTCCTATCACATGTATGTAAAGGAGTATTGAAGATTTTGAAGCCCAGAAAGAGAAGAAAAAGAGTACAGCTTTGTGATTAGAGATGGATGCCTAAATGCCTGAATGAGAACATACAGCTTGTGCACACGTGTATGCATTTGGAGTGGGAGGAAAGATCTGTCCACCCACCTCTTGCATTTTGTATGAAAGAATTCTGAATAAGCTCTGGAAGGAAGGAATTGGAGACCAGCATTCCTCACACTAGGCAAAGCCTCTCCTAACCAGTCTACAGACTTGAATTTGTTCCAGTTTAGTCTCTCTCGCCCTATGGATCTTAAACTTTTCATCATAAGAAAGACAGTGAAAATTGCCTAACCTAAAACCTCCACAAGTATGAAGATGGGTTATCCTTATCTTGATTCTTGTCTCGTGGTACACAGACAAGCAATTAAGATTCTCTTTTCTGAGCTAACAGATACAGATTTGATGCCCTTCTGTTGGAAGAAAGGGCTTGAAACATAGCATAGCAACTAGATGCTTAAAGGAATTATAGACCTTAGTATTTTTAAAACACAAGTAGCTAGTGGTTTCCTTTGTAGAGTTAATGGTTGTCAGAATACTGTATATATCCTCAGGATTTTATGCTCAGGACAACTCTTTTTGAGATCCCTGTATAGACTTAGGTGTGAAACAGATGCTTCCTTCTTGGTACTCACCCTACTTATCACAGCAATATGTGGTATAAAAACTTTAGGAACCTAATGACAACCCAAAGAAAAATTTAGCTTTTCCTATGGGAAAAACAGACTCTGTGAAGATACACTGCCATATTCAGGATAGGTTATTTACTTCTGAGGGCTTTTTCCCTGTGGAATTGAATGCTAAAGTATAGGCAACTATTTTCAAGGGAAAGTGTATTTTAAACATCTCTCACTCTTTTAAATTTATCTTTCATCCAAACTGCTTTATTACCTAAGCAACAGACCCCTGAAGAAGAGAAAATTTTGCATGCTGAGTTTTACAGTTAATACCTTTCAACATAGATGTTTTTTCCAGTCCCAAGAGAGTAGAGGCTACAAAGAATTCTGTAACATGAAACTTGTACATCACCCACTAGAGGAAAATAAAAATATATTATTAGTATTTATTCAGGTAAGGTTTACTTTTCAAATCTCAAACATCTCTTTTATGCAATCTGTTAAACAGTATATAAAACTTTTAGCACATGTATCACTGAACATTCTGACTGTCCATACTCCACGAGGTATTTACCTTCACTGTCTCTAATTCTTGGTCTATCATCTACATTCATTCCAAAGCCCACCAGAAAGTCAGACATTCCAAGAAGACAGCAGATGCTTGTTAATAAGATATTCCAGGTATTCCATTCAGTACAATTTTAAGCTAAATGACATCACTCAGTACATGATCTAAAGGTACATCATATTTTTAAAGAAATTATATTATCCACATTTTAATTGGATAATTAAAAGGTGGTTATCCACCTTTTAATTATGACCTAAATATATACAAAATTTTGGAACATAATTACAGACATGAGAAACATTAGAATGTAGTAAGACCATTCAGCATATTGCTGAATCTCAAGGAGTCATTTCAGTATTCTTAAACTAACTGATGCTAAAAACAGGGAAATTTTAAATTCAAAGACCTACAGTGTAAGGAGAAATCCACAGGGAACTTATATTGAGGTTTCTCCTTTAATATAATGAAATACAAATTTTGTATAGAAAACTAGTCTCATCCACACATTTGTTAAGAGAGTATTTAAAGGGATATTTTAATTTCCCTCTCAATATTTGGAGAAATATTGTACATAATTAACTTTACGCTTATTGAGTATTATATTTGAACGTGTACTAGAAATAAGGTACTATGTTGCTAATTCCAGAATTAATTCTGGAAATGTACATGTTACTGAAAACAGAATTTCATCCTCTGAATCTACGCGGTCTTTACTAAAAAGCATTTGTAGCATTATAACACAATAAAATTCAAAATTCAAATAAAATACTTACAAAGTAAATCTATTCCAAAGTGATATTGTGAAATATGTTCAAAAATTGATGTTAAGATTGGTAACAATGCTACTGTAGTATAATTGATATTCTGTGAAACTCCTTTGATTTGTGTTCGTGAATGAGTAAATTTTCCTAGTTTAAGATTTTCTGAAGTTTTTTCCAAGTCTTCAGCTGCATTTTCAAAAAAGGCACGCAATCCCGCCTTAACAAGCTCAGATCCTGATTTCATAACAGTTCTGAAAAAAAAATAAGGGAAAAATATCAACTTGGCCTTGATATTTAGTAATTGTATAGAGATACATGTACATGTTAGTTACATTCTGTCAGTCTTTGAAGATACCCACAGGTATCAGGAAACTTCACATTATGAACAGAAAAGGGCACTTACATCTGAATGGCACTATAAGCAACAATTTTCTTTGAGTATTGATTAAAAAATAATGACAACAAAGGCCTTGATTCCATAGTCTTGCCTTTTCAAGTTTTTGTGATTTGCTTTTTGAGTAAGATAATGCCTTCTCAGTAAATGTTGAAAGTCATGAGAAAGCTCCTCTATAAAATATGCTCAAAACCCCCCAACTCTTAATCCCTACAGGTTTATGGGAGCCACAGTAACTAGGTGTGTAAGTCAGGACACTTCAAAGCACCCTAAATCTAGAAAATGAAACTGCAACACCAGAATCACAGTCCCATTCCTTGACTTTCTGCATGCTTCCCTGACTCTTTAATGAAGATTCCAGTGTTGTTCATAATAAATTCATTATCAGGCTGCTGTGTAACTTAACCAGGCCAGAAAACAGGTCAAATTAGAAAACTATTCTGGCCTCTGTTTTAATCTACATAATCACTTCAATGATAAGCAGTAAAAGTTTGCAAATATTACTATGCCTATATGTATGCTCTGCATACTTCTAATGGCAATTTTTCCACTATGCACTAGACTTTCTGTATATCTGCCAGTAACACTACTTTCAGTTCCAATGATCATGTAATTTGTAGGCCCCCATAAAAGCTTCAAATTAACTTGGAAATGTTGTGTTTCTCAGTGTTTTCAGTGTTTCAATGACAGTCATTAAGCAGAAAAATGTAGGTGAAACACTTTAGACAAAATTTGCTTCTGTGGAGGGCAATATCTGAATTTTTAATGCTGTTAAGATCATTGATTACAAGTAAAGAATAAAGAAATTACAGAAGCAATCCAACTTCTTCTGAAAAGCTCTGTGAAATCTTTGTAGTTTGCAGTTGGCACAGAAGTTGCAGACTTACCGTGTGTCAAGAGACTGAGCTAAGATGTGCAGGCAGTTCACCATTGTAGCAGAATCACTACCTGGTTAGAAAGAGATAGTATGAGAGCACAATAGCACAGAAAGTGTAGCATCATCTAATGATCCAAAATATCCTTACTGGAGATGCACAGTTTAAACAAGATATTACCTATGTCCCCCATCTTAGGTCACTGGAGAGGGAGTTAAGTTTGGTTCTAGAACTAACTTAGTTTTTTAAGTCAATTTCCACATAAGAACTAAACAGAATAACTAATGTCTACTTGGGCACATTTTCACCATCTAACCATGCAACATTCTGAGCTCTGTGTCTTGTAGTACTTATATTTCTTTAATTTTTTTTTACCAATACCTTCGTGGGAGGTGTATTATTTTTCCTTACATCCCCTTTTATCTATTCAGAAATTCGTCTATTGGATCCAACAGTTGGATGACAGAAATCAAAATAATTAGTGTAAGATTACTTTTGAAAAGCTAAAAGTAACTGCAAAGCACTGATATTTTTTTCGTGGAGTCTGGAGATGTGACAATGTGCTATTTTTTCCTGCTGCAACACTTTATGTATTTTATTAAGTGTTAGCTTCAGAGCCATGTCCAATGCCCTTACTAATTTCACTAGAAACTTATGGAGCATTTGATAGAATTTTGCCTATAGTTGTGAAAATCTTTGGGTAAGATAGAAACAATGGTTATGTATTTAAATTTTTATCAAGCTCTTTCTTAACAACTTACCAAAAAGGGAGATCCTATGTCTAACAAGGGCAGCTAGTTTGCAGAACAGGCTAAAGTCGAGAAGAACAGAAAGAGCAAAACAAGATAAGACAGAGATGAAAGATTTATTTAGAATATGAGGGAAAGAACAGTAGGAATATGAAAAAGAAAACACGACATAGTTCCTGGAAAGTGTACTTTGAGTGATACATGATAACAGTCGACTGCATTGAGTAACATTTTGAAGCTCCTGAGATCTCTCATTTTCTATACTTCACCACTTCAGAGGTGTCTTGAAATCTAAAACTTTCTTTTGACAGTGGTTTTCAACCACTATAAGCCTGAGTCATCCTTTATGGCTATAATTTCTGAATAAGAAAAAATTTTTTATAAGAACAGGAAAAAATGAGAAATATTTTAGTGCTTTACTTAGCATTCTGCAGGAAATGAATGTTAAAAACCTTCATACTTCAAATAATTATTAAAATAATATTAAAATAATTTGGACAAAGGATGTCCTTTGTAAATAAATCTGTGTTTACCCTCTGATGATGATAATAGGAATCCGAAATATATACACACTAAAAGAGCTTCTGGCAACTGTATCAGATAGTTGCATATCTAACCTATCTGTCAAAATAGTAGGAGAGAGATAATTAAGAGAATATAACACTAACTACCTAAAGATTAAAGGGGTTACTTTGGCAAAGACAGCTAGACAGACTTGCATATCCTTTGGGCCATGCTTTACAAATGGAACTAGGACATACAAAAGTGAAGCATATACCTTAGAACTTGGTATGGTCTCATACTAACCACAGATTTTTATTATCTTCACAATGGTAAGGAGATACTATACTTCCTATAAGATGAAAATGGCAGATAGTCACTTCCTTCAGTGAAGGATGGACAAAGAATTATAAGATATTTCTGCAGTTATACTAGCAGTTACATGTGCTAGACATCTAACTTCTGCATGGGCCTGGGTAAATCCACTTTTATAGCCCTAGAATGGAATGCATCCTTCTACCTTCATTAAGACCTGACTGACTTTACAGAAATAACAGGAGTATTGAGAGCGGAAGAATAAAATTGAAATGAAATCAAATGACACTTCCATCCTCCAGAGCCTGAGATGTCTTTCCCAGCTCCTGGAGAACTATCTTGCAGGTTTGCAAATATCTGTAAATATCTGAGTAAAGCAGAATCTTGGAGACTTACCACTCTCACACACAACTGCTCTATAAGGACTGCCATCCACAAAGAAGATGGAAAAGAAGGGTAACAATAATTTAGAGAAATGCAAAAATGTGTTGGGAGATAAACTGAAGAATGGAATCTAGGAAGCTGAGCCCTAGACCTGATCTTATGTGATAACAGGGAAGTAACCTTTACCTTCAAATTTTATATCTACTTTCTGCTGGAAAAAGAGTTAACTCTGATTAATGCAGTGAAGGAAAGAAAAAGAAATCTGAGAAACTGAGAGCTAAACTCTGAAAGCGTTAGAATAAAACAGTTTGAAATATTACAATACAAAATTTCCAAAAGAAAGTAACCGGCAGCACTCTTCAAGGGAAGAAAAGAAATGGCAAATTATTAAATTACAGTAATAGCTAAAACACTATTAGATATTATTTAATGTTATTTTTAAATTTTAAATTCATATTTTCATATAGACAGCAAATTCTAAATTAAAAGGCAATTATTTTTAACAGAATTTTCTCGAATAACTTTGTGTCAAATGGCTGATTCCATCCAAACAGTAAAGACATGCAAAAATTATTAAATTCCAGTAATACTTGTACAGGGGCAGAAGTAATTTTGTATTGAATCCACATTTCCCCCTTAAAAGCTGCCTCATGGTATTTTTAACATTTTTTTGGTAGCTGAAAATTTAAATAAATGTAAGACCATTTAAATGAACCAAAAGTGGAAAGGCCTTCAATCAGAACCTGCCACCAACAATGAAAGAGAACCCCATCAGAAACTAAGTAATTCCATTGCTCACAGAATAGTTTATTAGTATTTTGATGCTATAATCTACAATTACATATTGTAAAATAAATAGTTATGATATATACTTAACTCTTTAATTGTGCATATATTATTATCTGTATGTATGTATGTGTATATATATATATATATATATATATAAAATAAAGAATGACAAGATGAGGAATTTTATTCACTCACTGCCATTCTCATACAAAATAAAATATTCACTTTCCAGGTGAGGAAAGTACGATTTTGAACTATCTGTCTTTGTCTATTATCTAAGATACCTTTAGTTATCTGACTAAAACCCTACTGTCAATATCTTAATTTTTACTTACCTTGCTACCATTTCCTTTTCCTTATTTGATGCATATCCACTGCTACTGAGGGTTTTTGATGGAGAGGACAGGAAGTAGAGGCAGTGATTTGTAAAGTACTGATCAACTAATGGTAAAAGGACCTAAGAAATACAGACACAAAATGTATTTTTTACAGAGCATAATAGTAAATGTAACAGCATGTAATGAATAATCTACCTTTTAATTTTTTTGTTCCTTCTCTTAAAAAAACAGATATATTGAAGTATTTTGAAATAGTTGAATCCAGAAAATATACTGAGATATTTTTGAAGACATTTCAAAATATTTCATAAGTTTGATTAGTTATCATAAAAAATGGAAAATATTTATTTCTATTAAGTGAAAAGCAGTCTAACATTACAAGTTTACATATTCTGTATAGTGGAACATATATGAACATGAAATAATCACTCACTTTAGCAAAGAATTTTATTTCTTGGTCATGTGGAGATTTTTCAGTTTTTCCACTGGTTACAATGGCTTCTGCAAGGATGCAATAAAGGCAGACACAAATGAGAAGCTATCTAATAATAAATAACACAATAGATCTTTCAGATGGACTTGAAAAATTAGTTTCACCCAAATAAAAATAAAAGAGCAGAAACGGTTTAGTTAGTTACAAATATTCAAGAATTTAGTCTGAAAATTAAAAGACGTTATTTAAGTTTCTTAAATGCAATATAAATATCTATCACTGAAAATGTAAACCTATCAATCAAATATTTAAATTTCAACAATTCTAATGATTTTAAAAATAAAATCTGCAACTTACCCAAATGTGCAATAAATTCTTGAGCAGAATCAACATATTTTAAAATTTTCTTCAGAAACTTAAAGGCAAACCTCTTTTCCATGGATGAGGCATCCAACTCCATGTCATTGAGGCCTCTGTTTTGGAAAGGATTAAGAGAAGCAGCATTGATGATGGCACTAGTACAGATGATGACACTACTATGAAGCATTTCATGCCTTATTTTTTTATTATGGTAAATTTTCATGAGAAAGAGAAAATGACCATGGTAACTCTTAATTATCAACTATCTAGGAAGAAATAGAGAAGAATGAACTGACTTTAATAGGATGTATAATAACTTATGATTAAAGTATCCAAAATACAGTTATTTTAGGATAAGAGATTTGGAGTCCTACCTTATTGCACAGACAAAGCCATCATGCATCTGAATCTAACAAAGCAATGCATTGGTCACTCAATTTCTACTGATGGCACTTTTATGCTCCAAGTGTTTGGGAAGCCAGCATTTGCTTCTTTACAAAATTAGCCTAAGTACTACCCTCTTCATTCAGTTAATCACTGTTAAACTTCATTTTGTCCTTTAATTTTATGAAGGAAGAAAGCCAATATTACTTCTACTAAATTAAAACTTAAATGTAAGTAACAAACTATTGTATTATTAAAGTATTTGAAAATTTTCAACAAAATACAATAGTTTCTAAAGAGGCGTGTGTTATTTATTCTTTAAGATAAATTCGTTGCCTAAATCATGGCTGATCATACAAGGTATTAAAGAGGAATAAATTCCTCATTCTTCATTCCACAAATCTGCAAACAATGCTTTGTCTCTTGGCATCCAGAACAGATATTTCTTTTTCATTCCCCTTTTGAAGTCACTTAATTCTATACATTTTTAAAATTTCTTCTGTTGTCAAACATACTTGTTTTCACAAGTCATTAATTCTTTCATCTTCAATTCTTTAAGGTTTTCTTGTACTTTTGTTTAGTTTGCAACTTCTTCATAGTCTCTTTATTCCAAAGACCTTTATATCAAAAGACCTAAGCTCTGATTGAGATTTTCTATTGGTAGATGGTGGGTTACACCTGGGACATCTAACTGCTTTATCAAGAGAGAAAGTAACTGAGGGACATTAAGGAAAATCTCTGGTTAATCATAAATGGCTGCTTCATCTGCTTCTAGACAGCCTCTTCAAACAGTAGCAGATACTAAGACTCAGCCCTTAGTTAAGAGAAAATAACCTGCCCAAAGGACATGCAGAGACTACAGAGGAGCTGAACAGTGTGTCAGAAGTAGGGAAGGAGGAGGGAACTGGTAGTTTTTGGTACTGAGGTAAAGGTAAGAAAGGAACAAGAAAAAAAGGGAAGTTGCTGGACTCACTGCTGTGGTATAAGAAAATAGTCATTTGTACTGAAAATCCTTACCACTGGTATTGGGAGCAAATTAGGGAGGTAAAATGGAATATTAGACTAGCAGTTTAAAAATCCAAGCAGAAAAGAGTAGTTCTGGAAGAAGGTTGATGGAGCAGAAATTTTAACAACAATAAAATCTGATAAAAAAATGTATGTTCTTGACCATGTCAGAACACAGTTAAGAGGAAAGAAACTTTTATAGTCTGGGGGAACACAGCCAGAGAACCAAGGAAAACATTTCAATCCCATTTTAAACACAAACTTAATAGGACTCTAACATCCCATATTAGTTTAATTTGAAAAAAAATTAATAAAAATTCTATTTTAAGAGTTCTAGCTTGTATAATTTGATGACTCCCTATTAATTTATCACCTGTGCAATCAAAATTTTTAATATGAATTAACAGCCATGTATGCTTGAGAGGCATCTTCTCCTGCCTCACTCTCACAAAGGAGACTAAGTACTTATCTGTGTTTTCAGTGAGGTCACTGTAAATATTTTCTTTTTGAGTTCATAAAAAGTCATGCTTCCTAAGAGATTATACACACTTTCTTAAATATTGGAAGATGTGGATAGGTCTGTGAAGTATAAAAAACAATATCCAAAGACCTTGCAGAGATTTAAAGATGCTTAACAAAATACCATGTTGTTTCTAATACATACTTGAGTAAGGCCCGAGAGATTTATCTGTATGTCATAAACACACAAAATGTTTCAAAAATTCTCTCAGAAAAGAACAAAAACCCCAAAACCAGAGGCAGATGGTATATGTAAAGTACACATGCTGTTCACCCTATATGTTTCCAATTATAAACAATTCCTGTGTTTGAATGATTAGTCAAACACTTTCAAGAATGACATCTTGCATTGTGATAATTGTAATGAGTGCTTCAAATATATATGTATATATATATGCATATATTTATCTAAAGAAAACATTGAAAAGAGAATAATCTTGATTCATCCTTATACAGACAATCACTGCAAACTCTTTGGCCAGATCAATGAAGTTTGAACGTGCTTTTTCAAGTTGATTTGTCCCATGACATAACACTGAAAAAAATGATTTTCTCACCCAAACCCGTGCAGCTGCCAAATTTGAGCAATCCCATTGATGTTTCAGAAGATCATTCATTTGCACTACGTAGCTTTTCTTATTCAATGGCTCTGAAGCAACTATGGAGGTTATAAAAATATTTGGTGGCATACCTACATTTTGGGTTCAGGCTGAGAGCCTGCATATGTGGCAGGAGGGCATTTTTTCTCTGTAATAATACTGAAATGCATACTTAGAACTGTCTTCTTGTCTCTTAGAAATATTACTGATTCTTGAAGCGACCTTTGCAGATCCTGAAAGTTGTTTTTTATAAATTTCTGAATGTGTTTTCGATAGAGACACAGACTTGAAAGTAGCAATAAATGAGAACAGGTAAGATCTGACTCTATGCACGTACAGAAAAATTTGTACATTAATACAATTTAGTTCACAAAAACGTGTAATGCCAGAAAATTGAAGTTTCCCATGTGTTTAGGTGTTTCATATACAATAAAAGAGGAGACTTATAGTATAGTGACTCAAAATTCCATTATATAAAGCCATATTCTACAGTAAGAAGTCCCCACAGGCCAGTTTACTTTGAGACACAGCAATTCAAGTTACAGTAAAGGAAGTCTATGCTTTTGCTAGAGTAGAAGTGAATGTTCACAAAGTAGCCACTTTATCTTATACTTTACAGAATTCAAAGCAATACTTTTTAAAAAAATTGATTAAAAAGTAGTTTTAGATAGACATGTTTCAGTATCAGACCTCAGATTAATTTTCCCACTGACACTGCTGGCTGCTAATATAGACATTTTAAATTATCTTCTTGTTTAATTACCCTACTGTTGCATTTTGTATTTACTATGATCACATATTTATGAAAAATGTTGCCTGAATATGCTGTTTTAGAAGAGTCTTTCTGAACACAAAAGTAACTCTGACTATAGAAGATCTGCCAAACGGTAATTATGTTAATAACTGCCAGTCTGCAGTGAGATAATATTAACAGGCTGGTTTGTGCACTGAATGCCAGCAAGCATCTGAAAAAACGTGTGACTTACCGAGATATGATTATACCATTGACTTGAAGGAATTTAAACAGCTCTTGTGCCTTTTCACGGTCCCGTGATTTCTCCTTGGCTGTCAATGTGTCATACGGTACCAGTAAAGGATGACTACCTCCACCTTTAGTAAGTTGAAAGAACTGTAAGTATTTCTACTGCAAGATTTATTCTGCTTCATGTACAAAAGAAGTTAATCATTTTTGATTGTCTTACACTGTCATCTTTCAGATTGTTTCTTCTCCCTCATTCTCCTTGTCTTTTTTGGTGTGGTTTGCAGGATTGTGGCTTACCTTTGCTTTCCAACTCCATTTTCTTCTTTTTGGCCCATATATTATGGTAGTTTTCTGCCATTACCTCAACCATTCCCTACATTAGCATCAGAAAGAACAAGATGCAAGATTAGGGACAATTAAAAATTCTGTTATGTTACATAATTTTACAGTCTTGACTAATTCAACACTCTTGTAATAAAGAAACACCATAGTTAAGTGGAATCTCTATATTCAGCTGTTCTTTGAAGTCAGCACAAGCACAGGATACTCGTAACATGCTGTTGACAGCCCCTTCCCCAGCTTCATGCTTAATTGTTTCTGGGAACTCAGGAAGCACCAATGGCATGAACAGTAGAAATTTCATCTTTCAGTAGGTAAATAGCATGCACCCTTTCTGCAACAGCTCATCGTAAGTACAGTTACAAATACACTCATAAAACCTAAAAAAAATCAAATCGTTAATAATAATGAAACCAAGTTCATCCATTCCCTTCAGCACAATATATGCAAAACATAAATACAAACCTGAAGCTCCCTAGAAAGTGCCACATTAGAGAGATCAAGTGGTGTTGGGCTGTACCCGTTTGCCTGCAGGGGAAAAGAAAATTATTCTCAGATAAAATAATTTCAGATAAAAGAACCAAATATTCAACTACAACCTCTCTATCATTGACCTGATCAGAGTAACACCATTCCAAATTTTATACTTTCTTGTAGAAACTGTTCACCTATTTTGCAATGTACTGAAGGCACTGGATAATTAAGATAAAGAGTTTGCTGGTGTGGAAGCATGCAGGTTGCTGCAAATACTTAGATCTCTCTACTCACAATAGGTGGCAAGTTGCAAAGAGCTAAGCTTTTAGCCTAGGAGGAGACCAATCATGAGACATACAAGCTGTGCCTTCAAAACATGACAGAACCATGTGGGAACAGCCTGTGCTAAGAATGAGACAATACAACAAAAAAATAAATTCTTTTCTTGAGGAATTTAAACTAAGAGGAATTATTTTCTTGAGGAATTTAGACTAAGAAAAAGCAGGAGTGTAATATAGTAATGCAATCTTCAACTGGTTTAAGTGAGAAAGCTCAAGTTCAAAAACCTGTTAGAGGCGCATGTTAAATGTGAAAGGTTACATATGAATCACTGAGTTCAAACATGTACTCAAGTTAATTATGTGCTGGAAACCTCTCCTCTGCCATGTCTTTATCATGCATCTCCTTGGGCAAGAAGGCCCAACTGCAGAACAAGTTCAACTGGCTGGAAGCAGAGATTCCAGAGACAGCAGAATTTCCTGTAAGGGACCGAGGTTTGCTGAAAAGACAAGAAATGCTGAAGTATTGTCTTGTGATGGAGTGCTCAGGGGCCCCTTTTGGTCCTGGAGAAGGAGCCCAACACAAGGCTTAAGGTGCCAGGTACTGATGCTGGCAGAATCAGTGCTGGTGCAAGTGGACAGAAGGAGTTAGCTTGTGACACAGCTTTGCACACTCCTTCCAGGACTTGTGCCCAATATACTGCTTACTAACTCTCACTATACTTGTGTACAAATGTGTAATTCACCTCGAGGGGTACAATAACAATTCCCCAACACTTTCATAATTTTAAACAGCTTTTGTCCTCCAAGACATACTGAAAAACAGTTCAACATGTGATTGCAAAAAATCTACAAACAGAAAAAAAAAAATCTATTGTCACCTGAAGATTTTGCCTGTAGCTTAAAAAAAAAAAAAAAAAAGTATCAAAGGTGCTATCTCCTTTGTTAGGCTCTTCTGTTTGACCAAAAAAAAGAAAATTGCTAGAGTTATTTATTATAAAAAAAAAAGACTTTAAATGTTTTGTCTGTTTTCTTTGAATGACTATATTAAAAAGATCTTTGGTTTTTCTAAGAAAATTAATATCTATGGTCTCTTATAGACTGATTGTCTTAAAAGCTTTTTGGAATCCCCTCTTTAGTGTTGCACAGTGTTTATTATAGTGACATGACTTCTAATCTCAGAACTCTGAAAGTTTCTTTTCACTAAAAGAATATAAAATTGACATGATTGTTTATAATTTATTAGTAAATTAATGAACAGGACTTTTGTTTTCTAAACTTAAGATGTTCTACTTTACCTGACTAGACTGAGATATGCTACGAAGCTTTTCATTTTCACGCTGATGTATTACTGCTTCTCCTCCCTCCTTGGTCCTTTCTAGGCTCCATCCCAAGGCCAACATGGTTTTCAATGATTCTCTGGCAGGCCAACGATAAATTTCCTTTTCCTTTGAAGAAAAGAATGTAAATTTTTTTCTGTATTTAGTGAGTAGAAAATGCACAAAACATTATTCTGTCCTTCTCTGCTAAGTGCCACGTGCCACAAAAATATAGAAAATTTGTATATTATATGAAAACACAGAATATAGTTCTTTTTGCATGAGAGAAAAGCTTGAAATACCTACAATTTTAAAAAATGTTCTTAGTGGCATTTACTGCTGGGATACATATTAGAAACCAACAGCACTGCAATGAGCCCTGGAGCAATAATGTAGAGTGGACCTGGAAACTTATTCATTAATTCCATCAGCATAAAATAATAAAGAAATGATGGTACTGTGAGTATTATAAATTAGTTAAACAAGTATGTATCTTCAAATGCATCAAGCACTCAACACCCTTTTTTAATCTTCTTATATTTATATCAACACATAGATACAGAAGGTTACTGAACTATGTACCCCTTCATATAAACACAGTTACCAATAAAAAAAAGGGCAACAGCCCATATTCCAGCACTACTTTTAAAAGCAAACGTGTTAGAAAAATTCTGAAAATTTGTGGCAAAATTCTGAGTATGCCATATTAAGTCTTTTCAAATCAATTCAATAAAAGTATTTCAGATCGTACCATAAACCAGTTGCTCAAAATGACAGCTTTGTAGGGATAGACCTGATTATTGTGTTCAAAAGTTCTAATTTCAGACAATTCAGAAAATTCTCCTTGAACTGCTTAAATAACAACCAACAATGCTTTGGCTCCTATCCAAAGATTCCAAAGCAATTTGCAAACCTTAGGAAACTCAACCTCTTCAATCCCCCTTGATTCTTGTCATGTGTATTTTCTGAACAGGAAAAATGTGGTGAAGAAGGACATATGTACTTGACTTGTGTCTCTCAGTGAATCATTATAAAAGTAAGTAACAGAATTCAAATTCACTTCATTGTTCTGACAACTAGAAGACAATTGTGCCTAGTCCAGAAATTCAAAATACTTTAAACGTTTTTCTGCATTTTCAATCAAATCATCTCCTACTCATTTTTTTACATTTTTCTACCATCTTTCTGGAAGACAAAATTGCCTTCAGATATGTTAAATTACACTTTCATTAAGCTCCAGGAGTTTCTGCCAGTCATTTCTCATCTATGGAAGCCTGAAAAAACTGTGTAACTGATACTTTTCAGTTCAAATCTGCCCAGGCCTATGAAGAAACAATGAACATTATGCCTAATGGAAGCAAATTATACAAGACTCAGTGTAAGATTAACTGAAAAATCACTTCAGCATAAAGTTTTGCCTATTAACTGTAAGAATTCTTGTTTGTGCCTCTGCCTGACATTTAACAGGTTATATTTGAAACGGATTTTTAAAAGCATACAAACTAATCTACTTCATATTGATGCAGCTGAAATTTCCTCTATTACCTTTTCAGCTAAAGTTTTGAAAGGCCTTATTAATGGGTGAGTCTTCATATTTTCATCCAGTGAAACACCATATTTCCATCCACCATTAGTCTGAAAAAGAAAAAAAAACAACGGAAAACCCCACTGAAATAGGATGAGAACAACATCGATGAGTGAGAGCAAATCAGGCAGTGTCCTTTGCCACATCAAACTGCCAACACACTCCAAGAGTTGCTCAGTGCCACAGGAGAGAGCAGGCTCATGCACTGAGACAGCACTGACAGGCAAAAGAGATTGTCCCAGTTCTCTGGGAGGCTAAAGTCAGAAGCACAAAGAATAGGTAACATTAACAGATCAAGAACTGAAGAATGTAACTGAAGAATTTTTTACCTTAAGCAATAGTAACTGAAATTTATGGTTTGAAATTATTCTGTCTATATTTACATATGCATATGTATGTGTACCTTCCCCTACAAATTTGCATACATAGGCCCACCAAAAAAGAGAATTATTTTATACAACTCTTCCATAAAATTGTTATTCATTTGTTATTAATTGTCATAATAAATGATTTAAGGATTCATTGTCTTTTCTTGTAGCTTTGTAGAAATAATGAAACAAACATGACACAGTGATAGGGCTTTTGGAAAGCTACAGAGAAATTCAACATATAACAGGCTTCTTAAAGCTAAGAAGAAAGAAAAGCTACAACTACTTATCTGAAATAAAATTTACATTAGGCTGTACTTAGATCATGGAGCTGCTGCACCATTACCAGGCAAAGTGATGCCTAAAGAGCTATATATTCTTACTCAAAAAAATTGGAAAAAAAAAACCAACCAAAGAAACAACAAAAAATCCCAACCAAACAAAACCCCTAACAACAAAAACTCACCAAAACCCCAAACAAACAAAAAATCCCCCAAATCCACACCAAACTCCCTTTTTTCAGTCCCCTCAAGTCTCTCCTAATAAATTCTTTGAAAAAGTACTGAATGCAATGCATTTTCTTAAGCAAGAGTTTTCTTCCACATATCCCAAAATAAATATGTAGACATCCATATGCTCTGAACAAGGGGCTATAAGTTAAACTTCCCAGTTTCAATTTCAATATTCACAGTAGGAATTATTTACGAGTCCTGGAGAGTTGCCAGTCTTTAAATAACTCCTACCTTTTCAAAGGCCCATTTATCATGGGAATGTTCAGCATACTTGCTTACAATATACTCCAGCTTCTCAGGAAGAACAAGGCTGTAAGCAAAGAGGGCTATGGTCATTCAGTCATAAGTTACTGAAGTTTGAATTATTTAAAAAATTGTCAGCATAATATAGCACTAATCAAAATGCTTCACCTCCAAATGAAGGCAAGGCATTTGGCATGGCAATTCCCTATTCTTTAAAAGAAATGGCACAAAAGAGGCATAGCTCTAATGGCATTTACAGAGAACCTTTGAGTACATAAGAGTCACATTTTCTGGCAACTGAAATCACAAAGAAAGAAAAACCTGCTTCACTATCATCTACAGGTAAGTTTGTTGCTAATTCTTAATACAGAGTAATATTAACGTCGATGTTTCACAATGCATAATGATGGAAGGATAAGACTTTAATAGAAGACTGAGCTAGTGATTCTCAGTTTTTGAATATAAAGTCTATTTTAAAAGCACAAGATTATTAGGAAGACCAAATCTTTATTTAATCATCCTACATGATTTGCTTATTTTGCCATATTATGTATCTAGAGATCAATTCTCAAAATTAAGTGAAGATTTTATAAAATTTGAGCTACAGACCAATTGAATCACCAGATTTTTTGCGATCTTGCACAAATTGTCATAAGCACATGCAAAATAAGATGGTTTCTAATTTATCTATCCCAAACATTTGAACTATTAGGCAATAGGGTACATAATGAATATAGAATTTACTATTTTCTCTGTGGACATAAGATAGAAACATTTAATATCTCTTCAGGGCTGAGAAGAATATGGTTTATGTCTGGTAAACAGGACATGTTGCAGTGAAGTATCTGACAGAAGGAAGCAAAAATCCCTCTACTACTTCTGAAAGTCCTAATACCACTAACATGTCAGTCACCAGCCAACTCTCCCTACAGAAGATAAAAAAATGTTAATAAGGAATAGTATAAAAAACATTTAAGGGAAGGAAACTACTATGAATTACATGACTCACTTTGATGTGCTGACAGGTTTGGGATCAAAATTTCCTTCTGGATCCACTGAAGTCTGCTTTTCCAAAGTTGACATAATTCGTGTATCTAAATAATCAGGGGGCAAGGCACCAGCTATAGCACTTAGACAAGGCAAAGCCATTCGAAAGAGCTCTGGGTCATACTTCTGCAGGAGAGATAGGAACTGGTTGGAAAATCCAATAGAAAAACATGCAAAATGTTAGTGAAATCCAAGCAGCCATAGCCATGTGCAAATATTAGAAGATGCAAACAAGCAGTAAGTCTCATTTAAAATTCAAACATAGAGCAAAATTATTGTTGCATGACATCTATTTTCCATTCTATCAACATGATATATTCTTAAGAGTACTCAGATTGACATAAGAGTGTGCTGATACTGTGTACTTATATGCACTACAAGTTCAACTTGAGCTTTCTTTGGGCCATGAAGGTCTGTATAGGGAGAATAAAGGCTTGTTTGCCTTTATCCTCTGCAAAACACTGCCTTAGTTCTAAAATTACTAATTCCTGCAGAATTAGCAGAAGCCATTGTCATTTTGCCTTTCACCCTGCACTATTTCATGTTAAAATATGGACATCAAAGGAAATTGTGATTTACTGTAGCAAAGTAATTCCATTTTTTTAATGACATCAAACCTGTAAATATCTTAGCACAAAAAAGAATGGTGGAGAAAACTGTAGGTCAGCAGACCAGATTTACACAACTCTTCTTTCTCTAGGCTAACAACCATTTACAGAATAAAAATGTTGTTATATAGAGCCACAAGTATTGGCAGAAGCAATGTTAATTTATCTGTTAAAATCTAAGATGCACTAATTGGAAACATTTGATTGCATCAGGTACTCCTGACATTCTTCACACTAATGAAAGCAGTCAGTAATAAATATTACTAAAATCAAATACAAATAAAGCTTTAAAAGCCATTTCAGAATATGTCCATATTATAAATCAGAATACCTAGAGGAGCAATCATCTAAATCTATTGCTTAGAAAGAGAACGTAAATTCAGTGAGACACAATGAATATGATTTTTATTTTCCTAAAGCAAAAACTGTTTATTTGTTGGGCTAAATTTTGACCCCAAGCAAACACAAAAAGTATTTACTCAGTAAGACATTTCTCATATCAGAAATGCAACTTTTCCTTACTGAGAGAAAAACTGAGTAAGTTAAAAAGTCTCAATATCACACTTTGTAACAGAAAAATGGAAAAGTGTTTATTTCATAGTGTATTGCTTCATATCTCTTCAGCTGGGCAATAAATAACTGGAAAACTAAAGAAATCTAAATATATGTTTGAAGACAGACAATGCAAATTTATTCTGCATTTACTGACAAATTGCTAAGCATATACACATTTATCAAAATTAATTTTATGTCAGCAAAAAGTAATTTAAAATGTTTAGTAGAGCCAAGATAGGTGAGCAGACAACACTGACATGTAAGTGCAGTGAGAACTAAGTATAACATGTATATATATGTATATATGTATATATATACACATGGATATCTCCTCATTAGTAGTGTAAAGCTTATGAGTACATCAAGCAAAGATTTGACATTTCATCGGCTTGGAGTGAATCTTTCAAGATTCAGTATTCAATTTTTCACTTCATTAAAAGCATTCATTGCTGCATCTCCCATATTAGATGAAACCATTAAACTAGGAACTTTCTGATCTTGGCACAGCAAATCATCACTGTTAAGCTTTTCTATGCACCCCATAATGTAATGTGAATTGCAGCCATTACCTTATGAGACAAGGAATCAAATATTCCCCAGAAAAGTTTTTCAGTTAAATGTAGTTCTTCTTCTGCTGCAATTCCATAGCTTCCCATTCCTGAAGGCAGACAGTAATATTTCCAGCACTGCTCATAGTGATTTGTCAGAAGCTAGATTTTCAAGAAATAAAAATGCATGTGAAACATTGCTATTTAAGAAAATAAAAACCTGTTACGTTAAACAGTTACAGGAGTAATATTATTTGTGTCTATCTCTGATGGCTCAGAATAATGGCCTTTTTTTCTTCTTTTTCTGTTTGGAAGAGCAGCAGAGCCCATATTGTGAAAGTGTAAAGCCTGTTTTATCTCCACCTCCTGCTGTGGGACTCTCAATGATTACAGGGAGTAGCAAAATTTCAGAATTGTCACCATTTGAGTACAGACTAGCTCATGGGATAAAAATAGAGACAATGAAATTGGTATAAGGCAGGACATGACAGATTCTGATGAAAAGTTTTACAAATTCAAATTGATTTAACTCCTGTCATTTGTAGTTGATGTATTTAATGTTATTCAGCTCTGGAAAAATTGACAGAAAGAACTATCATACAGGAAATCTGTAAAGTTAAAGAACTAGAATATATGATTATTGGTGCACTTTCCACATAATTTCATATTTCTACCAGTTTCTTCTGTAGAACTAAAAATTTCTATCCCATGGAAATTTAAAAATATTCCTTTAGTATCAAACTAGAATCTTGATGTTTTAGTAACTGCAATTCTGTGTAAGAAGGGAAAATAATAATTGAAAAAACAGACCAAAGACTCCCTCTACACCACACTGTTAGTCAAAATGATGCTCCAGAGTACATTTGTGAATATGGCCACTCTGCTTTAAAATATGATAAAATTTCAATTCTTCCACAAAAAGACACAGACCTAAGATCAGGCTGTTTTATCCCAACAAAAAAATGAAACAAATGTGACAGAATAGTTCTAAATAAGATTTATTTATCATCTAACAATTGTAAGTCTGTTCTCACAGAACAAAATGATAGATAAAACTTCAGTTAAAGATTACTCAAAAATAAAAGGTGAATTTTCCTCCCTGTATCCTGTCTCTGATTTCACTCAAAATTTGTTCCTGGACCATGCATCCCACCAAGAGTCATTATAGCCCATTTAGCAGAAGAAATATCAAGATAACACTAACATTTAAATTGATACATTCAAATATTCTTTTGCTGAAGCAATGGTTCACCATACAAAATATAATCACCTTAGTGTTTGCATTAGGGATGATTTCAAAAAGTTTGCAAACATTACATTTAATTTGAAAGACTACAAAACAATAACATTATTTTCAATTTGGAAGTAATTTTACATTGCTTCACCCTTCCCATTCTGTTTTTAAAAACAAGACAACAGTTTATTTTGTAGTTTTATGCTGGATGTATGTACAGAAAATGAAGTATTTACCTTGAGAGGCATTTTACAGTATTCATTGAGCAGAGGCACATCAAAAACCAGCCTTCTCAGCAGCTGTTGTAGCATAGAGGGACGCAAATGGCTGGAAATTTAAAAAATAGATGTTATTAGCAAAATTCATACAGTTCAGTGTAAATGAAATAAAAATTGAAGTCAATTTACATTGGGATAGATAACACTCATTAAAAGTATTTTGAAAAAACAATGCTAGGTGCTTAGGGAATCTCGCTATCTACCTATAGAAGGACACAGCACAAAACATTGTGCTACCTTTGAACCCTCTTCAAGGAACAGACTAATCTACATTTCAGCTCCTGAGACAGCACTGATCATTTATTTCATGCAAGGATAAATTAGTCTTAGGTCTATGCTACAGGCAAAGAAAGGAGTTGTTCAAGTATGCATCCTGCACAAAAGAAATTAATCTGTACCCAGGTATCATACGTACTGGCAAATAGCAAGCAGGCATTCCTCAATAGCATCTCTTTGAGCTTTCGTGAGGGACCGTCCCTTGGATAACCTATATATTGTGTGAAGCATGGAGTCAACCAGAGAGGCATGATGCTCTGTTCCAGAAAAGAGGGGAGCACATCTTTTGAGTAACGGAAACACAGCTGAGCAAATATATCTATTTAGTGCCAGAGCTGCCTCTGTGGTACTTAGAGAAACCTGTATGAAGTAGTAAATCATTGTTAGTATCACACTGGATAAAGGTTACTAAATATGAAGGCTAGAAAACATAATAATGTAATAGTCCTTAAGTCTCCTAAGTGGCTGGGTGCTAACATGATATTCTCAGTATGTACATGGGGACTAAAGCCATTTCTTATTCAACTGGAGAAAATCCAAACCATCCGTTTATGTCCTGTCTCTTGCACCCCTGCACTCTGAATAGCAACAGAAAAGAATATGCAGCTTCTATCTTTAAACAGGTTAGAAAACCCCACTAAGCATTAAATAACACTTGTCATCTCAATTTCTTCATACACCTGGATTTTCAGTGTAATTATTGGAAACAAACATGAAATAAAAGCAATCATTAGGTCTATTGCAGTATACTCAGTGTACTTCTTGTATTACTGTACAGCCTGTATCAAAAGATTTTAAACTACTTTTACACTTCACAAGGTGCTACTGAATGCTTAAATCTGACTTATGAACTATAAATTAATAGTAAGTAAATTAATATTGATTTTTTTATAGTGAGTAGATAATACCTTTTTTTAAAAGCTATTTTGACTTGAACCTCCAGTTTTTTACACTTACAGAGCCACTATATCCAGCCACTGCACCTAAACTCAATAATGAAATACATACTGTATCCAAAGAGGCAGAAGCTCTTAAATCTGGTAAAAATCCAACTTCCAATAGGTGAAGGAGGAAGCTTTGGTCCTTAATACCGTAGACACGGTCCAAGAAGAGTACCATGGGTGCTTTATGATCAGGACAGAAACTGGCAGACATGTCTGGCTCATTTACTGTGCCATCTACACAAATATACAATGCAATTTTTAATCATAGATAACTGATAAATCAAGAAACAAGGCAACGAAAGACATAATAATTACATTTAATGTGTAAAGTCGCATACTCAAAGAAAATTACATTTTTGTTCAATTTTGTTCTATGCTGAAAAAGAATCATTTAGGATACTAAGAATACTAAGAATACTTTTTCATTATTTAAAAAACCCTATTGTTTTGCAATTTAATTCTCTCTCACTCTTAAATGAAAGCTTAGAAATGAATGGTAAAATATTCTACAAATGACTGGATAGTGTGGAATTACAAAGTGATGAGCCCAACCTTAAATATTTTACCTAAAGAGGTAGCATCCCTAGAGCCACTGCTGGAGACAGAGTACTGGCCCATTGGTGTGATCCTTTAAAGTATTTCTTACATTCTTACATTCTCTGGTCTACAGGAACAAATATCTGCCACTGGAGCAGCTGGAACTGATGCAGATCTAATTAAAATTTGCAGAGCAGTTCTCTGCTTCCATTCAACTCTAACAAAACTGTTCCATTTTCCATCTAATGTGGCAAAAGACTTTCATAAATGATAAATGGTCTAATAAATCTATTGAAGTTACCTTTGTTAACTGTGGACAACTTTAGTGGTATACTTATAATCCCCACCAAATCTTCAGTTGGCACTAGGGATCGAAGAATTGACCTGATTCGAATAGCTTCCCCTTTTCCACTTTGAATAAGCTGTTGGAAAAATTTATCAAATAAGAAATTTAGTACTGAGGGACATAAGAAAATTTTCCTCAAAATATTTCTATTAATACGATTTTTTTCAAACACTAGAAGAAAATGTACATAAATTTAGTTTATCCAGGAATGAATGAAGCTGTCAAATTCAGCTGTTCCTACTTTTGTATCTGTTCTTATGTTTATATCAATGATTTCACAATATTATAAATTTGCAACAATGTCAAAAATTCTGCATTGATAAGATTCCTAAACCAACCAGATATGGTGATGAAACCAAAACTTATGAAATGCCCATGTTACCTGGAGAACCCATGGTGACAAGTTTTGAGCTTGCTTTTTCACACTACAAATGGATGCAGACCTGTGTGGTGTGTCCATGCATTTTTCTGTTTTCTATGCTGTAAAATCTTCAAAAGGCGTTTACAACAATGAGGTGAGGAATTCCTTCCAACCTCTAGCAGAAATCAGGTATTCATAACCTGTGTCTGAAAATCTCTACCAGTAATTTTCATAACATAAAACTACTGTGTCTGGCAATAGAGAGCTACTACATATAACTAATAAACTTAATAGCTTTTGTAAGAGTAAGTAGGGAGGCTGCAAGCCAAATTTTTTACTCTTATTGTATTGGGATACATAAAGGATTTTGAGCTACTAAAGAATTTTAAGCACCAAAAAGCAACAGTCAGTCTAATAAAACCAAGTCTTGCATGTGGCTGTTACAGGCATTTACATACTTGTCCATGTATTCATGGTGTGGGCACCATGTTTCATCAATGCACATAAAAAGCAGCCTTCTATCACATTCTTATAAAAATTATTTTTATGGCTTTCTAGAGAATTAATCAAGGGTCAGTTTCAGAAGTTATTATACTGCTCATTTAATTGTGCAACACTTTTAGTTCATATTTGCTTTGATTCCGTAGCCATGTAAAAAACCCCAAAATTTTAGATAAATAAAAAAGCATAAGGGAATCAAAAGACCATGGTTCTTTATTAACAGCTTGCAGGGAATTAATCTACTTAGATACTGGAAGAAGCCATAAAGTCTACTTTCAGAAGTAGACTTCAGAAGGGAAGAAAGCTTTGAATAGGTTGAGCTAGGCATGTACATATAATATGTTTACAAATATCCTGCATTTTCTGAGCAAGTGATAAAATGAACTTACATGCATTTCTGGTGCACAGCGTCCAAGTAAATCTATGAGAGCTGAGTAAAACGACATGATTGCATTTCCCATGTGCACAGTCTCCTCTTCCTCCTCCTCCTCATCACTAAAAAGTTAAAAATAACAGTGAGCAGTTTTGCTAATCTAAGTTTTATAGCTTCTCTCTGTAGCTAGAGACATGATGCAGAGACTATTCACCAGACATACTCATCCCTTTGGCTCCAGACTAAAGGCTTTTTGTCCCTAGGGTAAGCATGCAGGCTAACTGTAATAACTGACTTCATATGAGCCTTCTACCTTCCTCTTTTACTTTACCTTAACTTTAGCTTCATTCCACAGCAGTCTTCTCATTTGTTTTGCCCTTCAGGCTTTTTCTCTCTGTAACTCTTATTCCACTTTTATCTAGCTAATGCTTTATGAATACCATATGACAACTGCTTGTGGATGTGAATCTCTAATTCTCTCTGTTCGTGTAATGCCTTACACAACAGGGTCTTTTATCCACAAACTGCAAGCATGATTGAACCAGCTATTAAATCCTCATTTACCAAACAAGCATTCACATTTACTTACCCTTCTCTTTTATAGGCCTGGGAAGGAAGGTCACGAGTAGGATTCTCTGAGATCCTGATGGCTTCCTGCATAGCAGCCAGCAAACCATTGCCTCCTTCTCCCCTAAGGTCTGGCCCGAAGCACTCTGGCCGTCGAATAAGGAGCTTGACTACCACACTTGCATTTTCCTCAACACTTTCACCTGAGGACCAAAAAGCACTACACTTATTTTCTCTGAAAGGTATTCTTAAGTCAGAACAAAACTTCATTTTCTCCTAATTGTTGCAAAATATAAAACAACTCCTCGTCCTAAGATGCTGGAGTTGAGATTCCCCTGCAGCCTGTGGTGCAGACCATGGGTGAGGCAGCTGTGCCCCTGCAGCCCATGTAGATCCACAGGGATGTGGAGATCCAGCTGCAGCCCCTGGAGGAGACCCACCATGCAGCAGGGATGCCTGAGAGGAGGCTGTGAACCTGTGGAGGGCTGTGCCAGAGCAGGCTCCTGGCAGTGAGTCACCTGCAGACCCATGGAGAGTGGAGCCCACGCTGGAGCAGGTTTCCTGGTAGGACTTGGGGGAAACTCACACTTGAGTAGCCTGTCCTGGAAGGACTGCACCCCATGGAAAAGTGCCCCACATTGCAGCAGTTTGTGAGAGTTTTTGCCCATGGGATGGACTCACATTGGAGAAGGTTGTGGAGGACTGTGTCCCATGGGAGGGACCACATGCTAGAGCGCAGGAAAGACTCTTCTCCTGGAATAATGGCAGGAATATACTGGTGTAACCCCCACGCCTGCTCTTCCTGTGCCAAGGAATTCCTAACATGATTTACTACCATGGCTACGGGTTAATCTACTCAATTATGTGATTTGCAAAAAAATTAAGAAAAAAAAAACCAACTATGAAGATTCAAAAAAAAATTACAATAATAAGCATACACCAGTAATCTTGTGTTTGTAATGAGAAGAGTATGCATTAACCTCTCTTCAGATTTAACATTTTTTTTATGGTTAGGAAATTAATTTGAAGGAAATCTTTTGGTGGAATCTGGAGGCCAAGAAATTAGACTTACTGTTAGCAAAAACTGCAAATCGTAGGAATGACAGGTAGCGTTCACCCTCTATTGGGTTCCAGCCAATGTCTGGATATCCTTTAGCCAGCAATACTGGACAACTCTGCAGGCCACACCCAGCCAGGTAGGTAACAACCTGCAATACAGAAATGATCATTTATTCATGTGCTTGGAAATACATTTCTAAAAATAGCTATAAACAAAAGTGAGCATTTTTTTTTTTTTTTCAGTCACAAGATTTTTTATATTCTGGGCAATCAAGCTAAGAATCTAACAACCTAGCTCATTATTTTATCTGTCATAGGGTTTTTTAAATGAAAAGGGCTGTTTGTTTCTGAAGTTACCTAATTATATGATGACACAAAAATACAATAACATGAAGAAATGTGGAATGTGAAAAGTAAAATAAAATCTTGTACAATCCAGATATTTTTGACAGTATAGACACGACAACTAAAATACTGATCAGCTTTAAAATCACGACAAAAACTTGTTTATTTGCTACAACAGCAAAATAAACATTGCACGAAATGTTTATATAGTGTAATTCTAATTTAAATGGATATGAAAACCATCATAATTTTTCAGAAGAATGATAAATATCAATTAATAGTTTTAGGAGTCTGAACCCAGAAAGACTAAAAAATTTTAGTAACAAAAATCTTTAGCACAATGTTTCTTATCAAGAGGAGTATCTTTAACTAAGGGAAATCTTTGAGAAATTATGAAAATTTCTTTAATTATAGTAAACTGAATTGCAGAAATATGTACAGAATAATTTCCTCACTCATCTAAAAGGAAATTTGCAGATAACTGTTCATTTCAAATAAAATAAAAAATTATATTTGTGCAAAGCACAACACATGAGCATGGTTATAGCACTTAAAGTAGGTAATGACCACGAAGAATCTTCCATGAACTTGTAAAAAAAGATACAAATTATAATTCCTTAAAATGGTAGGCAACCAAAATGGATGGCAAAGGGAATCATCATATGATGAGACCATACTAAGTGTGACCATATGAGATCATGCTTAGTCATTATCCAGCGTCCTAAGAGAGAAAAAGTTATGAATTGAGGAAGAAGAATTATATGTCTGCTGATACTGTATAAAAATTGCCTCCAAAAGGCTGCAACAGTGGAAAAATGGGCTGATGTGGAAAATTTGCTTATTGCAGTATGCAGCAAGGAAGCTACTCAGAGCACTCTGTGGAAAAAGTATGTAATTCCTAAATAATGCTTGATAGTTTTCAAGCATTAATTCAGAAGATATAAGTGAATACATACTTGCAGGGGTCTAGAAATGCAGCTCATAAAAAAATGTGAGAATAAATCTCTTTCTTCTAGGATTTTACAATGTTATCACCAAGACATATAGTTTTAATCTATTCAGTTTACTACAGTCCCCAATTTAGTAGCCAATTTTACTAAATATCACCAAGCCATGGGATACATTTCTTGTGCAACCCTCTACCATCCACACAGTCACACATATGCAGTAAAAAGAGTTTTGTAGGAAGCAAAGTGATGCAGACTCCCCAGGCAGGTGCAGAGGAGAGCAGCTTTATTGCAAAAACCAGGCCATTTTAAGCAGTTAGGCCTTTATCAGTTACACAGTTTTAAATCATAACAAACATAGTCCAGCCAACCACCATACACCACGATGTGAACAGGTAATGGTTATATAACTTGTTTCTCCATCTCTAATTCAGCTGAGTCACTTTCCCGTAGTCCCTTTTCTGCTTAGCCAAAGTAGCAGGCCTGAGCCATGATTTTACAAAACAAGGGTAACAAGGCCCTTATTTTATAAAGCTTTACCTATATGTAACAAAGTTTAAATTTGCAATGGCAGAGTTCAAAAGTTAAATTGTCTATGTGTAATTTATTTGCTTTTGCACACAGCTTTTACAGTATAAACTTTAGTCACATAGAAATGCTATATCATTCTATGAATGGGATACTGTCACACCCACCAGATAATATCCACACAGTATTAGCTTTCTCTAATTATTTAGTATATAGATTTGTTTACTGAATAACCTCCACATACTGCACTAGATAAAGTTACTGTCTCACCAAAGGTAATACATTGCAGCCAATACACTATGATTCTTACAGCCAAAATGACTAATGAATTCGAGAAGCCCAGTCTGAGGCACATGTATCCTGATTTTTTTCAGCATAAAATACTGCTTATGTTACAGCTGATATCTGTTACTGTTTGAACATTCAGGATTTGTACAGTGCCAAGTATTCCAGTAAGTAAAGTGCCAAGTATTTCAAAGTAAGTAATCAGTAAATAAGAAATATGGCCAACAGTGAAATTTAGTTTAAGTGCCTTTCTCTACAGTAGTTTCCATGGAAATATAAGACAGTCACTGGTAGTGTTCCAGTCACTAGTGTTGTATCCCAAGGTTTGATATCAATGCCATTTAATTTTTTATTAATGACAGGACAGAGTGTACTCAGTAATTTTGCAGATGATAGAGAATTGCTAATTTTTCTCAACAGCATATTGCCTAGTAAGTATACTGCTGTGCTCGCATCGTTTCCATTTATATTCCTGTCTGTCTTCCCCAAGCTGTTGCTGTAATACACCCATTTCTTTCAATTTCACAACCTTTCCTCTCCCACACCATATACTCATCACAAACAGTTCCATGAGTTCCACTGTCGCCACAAGATCCTCTCACACTGCACAGAGATTTTCCCTGTGCTGAGCTATCATTTAGGTGTTTGACTATTCTCTCCATTTATATTAAACCCTGCTTTCTGTTTTCTGTAGCACAATGCTCTGCTAGCATGTCTAACTTCTGTTACCTGCTTTCCTCCTCTTCTGACTGTGCACTTCCATCTTTAACTCTGTTTTCCTCCTGTAATATACAAGTAACTTTCCTGCCATTTTTTACATTTTACCACATTTTCCAGTTCATCCTGCCTCTCCTTACATTCCCCTTTATTCCTAACCATCTCCAATGACTTGAATTCTGGATTCAGTTTCCCATTGACCCTACCCTTAAAATCTTGTTTCACCTTTCATCTTGAAATACCTGCCCTTCCATTCTCTTACCTCTAACCTCCATCCCCACAAATCTTTGTGATTTAAGCCAAAAGACCGTGTCCTTTTTTAAAACATTCTCTTGTCAGTGTTTTCCTCTCCAAACAACACTGCTTGATATCCCTGCTTCATGTCTTTTTTCTTGTCATCCTTTCTACCTGATAATAGTGAAAGGATGCAGATCTCTTTTGCTCTGATTCCCAATAAGCATAAAGGAAAATCAGGGAAAATACTGCTCAGTCAACCTTACCTTGAAACAACACGTACCTAGAGTGGATATTTTTGAGAACAACATATTCAAAAACTACTATGACCAAACTTGCTCTTTTAAAACCTTTTAGCACAAGTACACCATTTAATAAATGGGTAAATAGGTCAGAGTGGCCACCTTATCAAGATCTGGCTCCTCCAATGCGAGTGCAAGTTCATTGTTGTCCATTACAGAGGCTGCTGCCACATCGAGTGGTGTCGAACCCCTCATTGAAGGAAATGCTGCAGAAAAAAAGTTAATGCATAATAATTAAATGGAGTTTGCAGTAATCACTTTTATGCAGCAGAGGGCAGCAATCACGCTGGAATATAGAACATAAATATATTCATAGTACATTTTAGGGCAGTTCTTCATCCAAGAACACTGTCAACTGTTTTTAATAAAGTGAAAATGCTGAAATTTTTTTTTAATGTCACATCCATATCTGTAAGCACACTCAACTAGAGTGGTTTTAAATACAGATGAAGAAAATCAGTATTAACCATATAGCAAACCAGAGAAATACTATTTCCTTAGGATACCAACATGTTAACTACATAATTCTGCACAGCCTTATAAAGGCAAGATTTTAAAACATGCCTATGTTTATCAAAAAGAGACATTTCAAACTTCAATTATCTGTTTTCTTTCTTTAATCTTTTACAGTTTTCTGTGTTCGTTATGGCCAAATGCATGCATGAAGAGCTAAAGCACTGTGAAATCACATGCTATCTTGCCTTGAAATATCTTATTATTATAGCCATCTATCTAGCCAATAAAATTTTCCTTGTGTTACAAAGTCTAATGAACATGCTTTAAAAAACATATACAATGTTCAAAAGAAAATTATGAGGTTTACTTCAATAGTCTAAACTGTAGAGGCAAGGAAAATTAAACCAGATGAAACAGGAAAGCACCATAAGGAGTCAATTTAATCTTAGATTTCAAACCACAACTATTTTGAATGGAAAAATGTCAAACCATATGTCTAATACTAATTTTTTCAAGGTGTTTTCAGATTCAGACTATTCTGTTTCTAATATAGTTCATAGACACATAAGCATGAAACAAAGATGAAAAGAAAAAAAAGAATGAAAGGTGAAACAACGAGGTGTTTAAAGCATGTTTCAGCCTGCTATACAAATTAGACATCAGTCTTGTGATATCACAGTTGCTCCTACTCTTGCTCTTAGGTGCTGCAGCTACATGGCATACCCAGTCCAACACTGCTGTTTTCCAGTAAGTAACTGAGATGCTCAAACATGGCCTTTTGGTTCTGACGACTGATGCGACAGAAGTAGCACAGGAACCGACAACAGCTTGCCACCATCTTAGGAAACGCGATCTGCTGAAGAGGAAAGTTGACAAAGCAGTGAAATATGTTAATTACCAATCTGTTCTAGTTCTTCCTGCACTCCTAAAAAGGAAAGGATAGTGAAGTTACCAAGGTGATAAGCAACTGAGAGTTGCATTGGTTCTAACTTAAGAAAGGACCCACATTTCCTTTTAACTTCCACATTCATTAGGCTATTAAAGTGTTGAAAAATCATTTTTCAGAGAACTATAGGTGACATATCAATTTGAACTGACAGGTTTTTACCTTTCCACCATTCCTTCAGAGGCAATACATGTCTCAACACACCCTCATGATTAACCATTTATTCCAAGAAGCTGGAGATCTAGCTTAAACAGCTTGCTGCCACAACCTAGAAAAATGCCCAATCCCTAAACCACAGAATATAGGTTATGATTGCTCATTCCATCTCTTGAAGCTACAACACTGGACAGAAAGAAATGTTCATGAGGTACATAACGACTACATGAAATTCATACAGACAGAGACATAAAATAGGTTATTTTGGGTGGCCAAGCACATTTAATGGCACAACACCAGGTGACTAAGCAGTTTTCCCAGCCAGCATTTCCTTTGAAGGTTATCATGGTAATTTCTGTAAAGCATTTTTGTACATCTGTGTTATTAAAATTTTATAGGAAAATGTTTTTAATAAAATTAGAAGGCATTGAGGTTGTCATTGTTTTGGGTTACAGGGTTTTTTTATCAACTTTGGCTCTATGCACAAGTTGTAGCAAAACCAGGGTGTTGTAATACCTATAAATTAGCAAAGTAATAATAATTTTATAATTAATTGTAACTTGCCTTGAAATGTGACAGAAATACTAAAACTGGTATGTGAGTACTTTATAAAACTTCAATGGTACAGGCAGATTAAATGGATAAGCATTTAAGAGAATTATATCAGCAATATGACCAAAGAGGCAAAGAAAGAGTGGTGCAGCCGCACATAGAAGACAATCAAGTTATGAAAAATTGAAAGACAGAAAAAAAAGATAAGCAAAAGGTAGAATATTGGGCTGAAAAATGTTCTAAATGCATAAGAAAGATGAGTGGCCAGACAAAAGGATATTAGATAAGGAATATTGGGATCAGAGAAGACCCCTCTTTTTGGGGTGGAGGCAACAGGATAAAAACATCAGGCATGAGCAAAGAGAAGAAAGAAAATTATGTATGCTTCACTTCTCACCTTCCTCAAAAGCGAAAATTTTGTTAGGCTTCTCAAAATTTACACCACTCTGCCTTTAAAATAACATGTATATATATTCAAGCTTAACACAGAGAGAAGAGAACACAACACTGCAAGAAAAGTTTTGCTCCATTCAAGTACATGAACTTGACCATTAAAATTTAAATTTGGTTTAGTCTCTTATTAAAATTTAATGTTAGTAACACTTCATTTAAGATGAAGACGTAATTTTTCCTACTAGAACTAGACCTCCAATAAATGCAGTTAAAATATATATTTAATTTAAGAACAAAACGTTTTACAATCCAATTACAAGAGAAATGAAACACCTATAACATCTCAGGTTTTAAAAATCAAGGCTAGGCTACTGGATTTCTCCCTCTAGTAAAATAAAAAAAGACACTACTTTTTTCATTAATGAATACTTTAATTTGGACAAGCAAAATCTAGTTTACATGGGATATATTTTTGTTCACTTCTTAAACATCCTAATATATTTTTGGGAAAGTTCAAAATGCAAAATACATAACAAATTGTAGTGAAATTACCTGAGATTTATCTCCTCCAAGTACATTGACCATCACATCCATAACAGTCTCATGCATTCCCAAGACTCTCATTAAGTTAGGATGCTGATAAAACACCTTGTTGTTCATTATATCCCTAAAATGGAGAAAAGACAATTTGTTTTTAAGAAACCCCAAATTAATTTAAGTTGATGCATTGAGATTCAGAAGTATGCATTCCTTGTATTAACATCACTTTAAATTCTTAGAATTCAGCAAAATACAAAAACACCTGAGAAATTCTTCACATTTCAATATTCTGTCATCCCTCTAATTCTCATAGATTCTTCATAATAAGAATATTAACCTCCAAATTATTTCAAGATGGCAATTTTTCATCTCTAAATTTCTCCTACCATCTGTTCTGTTTAAATTTAAAAAAAAAATCTGTGATGATCTAAGTGGAAAAGAATATGTTTTGTTAGGTTTTGAGAACAGAGATCAAGAAATTGAATCTAATCAGTCATATTTCTGCAGTAACCTCTTAATTAATTTCCTCTGTTCACAAAGTAAAGTCAATAAACGGACTTAATATTTAGAGTTATCTATGTATTTCATCAGTATTTCCAAATTCTGTAAGAAGTGACATACAGGTCCATCATGAAGAACTATTTTAACTTTTTCACTCTGCCCACCATTCTCTCAACATTTTCTAGAATCTGCTATATTGGTTTCATAATCCAGAAAACAATTTATGTGTTTCAAAATAATCCAGGGACTAATATTCCAATAGAATCCAGGGATTACTAACATTTCAGGACAACCTGTTAAAAACACATGGCAAAAAAGAGGAATTGTGCCTGCTTTAAAGAAATACTGAAAACTGAGAATGTATGAGTCTCAATATAGCACCTCTTTTGCCTCTGGGCAAAATTTATCCTTTATCCCTCATATAATTCTCAACAAATTTACAAACTCAGCATCAAGAACAAATTGGGTACTACTGTTGCACACTGCCTAACGAGTCATTGCCAATTCAAACTGATCAAACCAAATGAAAAATTAGTCTTCTCAATTTTTACAAAAACAGTATAAATTTTACATTGAAATAGTAAGACTAATGGAACTTTCTTACAATTGTTGTAAAGGAGAGAATTTTAAAAATATTCCTGAAGAAGGACAAGTAAATGTAGTTCTCAGGTAATAATACTATAATTTTCTCTCGTTCTAAATGCACCATTTCAATTGAAGCAATTTACTTTTTTTGATTTTTTTTTTCTTCCAACATTAAATGGCACAACCAGCATTTAGTCATACAAGAAGAATAACAAACATGCAGGAATGCATCATAATACCACACTCAACAGAGGTAATTTTATAGCAAAGTTGCAGAACTCTCAGTTGTCTCACATCATCGGGTGTTATATAAAGGAAATTTCTTCTGAATTTCCAATTAAAAAGAAGCCAGCAAGCTTATTCACTGGTACACGAAATATAAAATGGGCTTTGAGTCTGGGAAAAATGCAGTATAGATAGACACTAGCAAAAATTTTAATGGTTTTTTTCTCCAGAGCTATTAAAACATGTACTTTGATTAGGGTTTAAGCATCAGGCTTAATTTTAGTAAAAGGAGTGCATTTTCTTTAAGTAATGTCTTAGTTCATAGACACTTTCACCCATTTGATACTGTTAGAGAGATCACTTAGAGTCACCTTGGAATTATATGTGGAAATGTAAGTCTCTGGTACATATTTACACTTCAGTACAGCATTAAATTTCATTTAGGAACAAAAATTACAGGTTTTACTAACATAACAAAAAGCTTCACACCAACTTAAAAACAAAATTCTGTTAATTCCATACCCTAATCCATTAATCATTAGCAATTCCTCCTCTTTTCCCATCCTCACACTGAGAAGTGAGCGAATCTGGCCCAGTGCTGCGAGCAGATTGATGGTATCCTTGACAGAGGCAGCACTAATGGTGTATGCTTTCCTCAGGGCCTGCAGGAGCTCACCAATGCTGTCATATTGCCTACGAAGGAGGCTGTACATAATCCGAACTAACTCAGGATCTTGGATCTCATCTTCCTGGGACCAGCGCACCACTGTCTGTGATATGAGTTCTTTCAGTGTAGCTAAAAAGCAAAATACGTTAAATGTTACTGGCTCCTCCAACAGAAAATATCAAAAACATGTATTATAGTAAAATATGTAAGAGTAGACAAAGCAGACTGAACAGGATTTTTAAATTTGAAAAGCAACTTTCAGATCTTTTCAGGTAAGAGTAATGTTCTTAAGAGATAGAAAACAGTAAACATCTACTTAGGATTCGAGTCCATCCCGTCATTGTTGACAATGAAAACCTTTAAGTTGACCGTGACTCTGAGAATCATCCTTGTAAATTAAATGCTACATTTAGGCTTTTAATTTATCCCTCATTTCTATATCAAGCCACTGTCACTTGGGAATGTACTTTCTAAAAACTTTGTACTGTTTGTAACGACGGAAAAAATATTGCTTGAAGCAGTTGTGCTGCAGACATAAATTCAGCGATGCTGAAAACAACTTTGCTGAGCCCAAAGTTTAGGGAATTTACCTGAAAATTAGACACATGTTCCAGTCCTTGTTCCAACAAATGGTCATGTTTGATATCAAGTAGAACAGGAATAACCACCTTACCTCTTAAAACAATGCAAGTTTCATTCTTCTATTGCCAGTAAACCTACCCCTTGACTTTCCCAAAGTTCTTCCAATGGCAAGAAGAGCTCCCTCCCACTTTTAATCACTGGTGTGTTTATAGATAGTGTAGATCCATTGGGGTTTGTGTCTACATTATTCTTTCACTAGCTAACACTTCTTAGTTTACTTAATATTGTATTTATGCACACTTATCATTAATTCTGATGTTCTGTTCAATAATTAGGCTTTCAATCTGGGGGAACAAATTCTGTACTTCACAGAGATAGCCTTACTCTTAGTGACATGTCATGCCTTATCTCAGTTTTGACTTGATAGCTACAAAAGTCTTATAATCATTATTAACACTAATTCATTGCCTCTATGTGTTTATTCTCAGGGTTCTAACTTCTTTCTAAATTCAAAATTTACTGATTCATCATTAATACTAGGTTTAAATTGCTGGCATTCCTCACTTGGGTAAAAGTTCATTTGTGATAAAAAAATGAATGTATGCTTAGAGGAAAGGAAGATTTATTTGTAGTAAATAGTTCCTTCTTATGAATATTCACACTCTGAGTATGTATGACTAAAGCCAGGACACTCCAGACTAGAGGATTTGGAAATAGGTACACATCATGCACACCACCACACCTCTTCATGTACCTAAGAGGGTTGGGGGTACCTCCAACACCCATTTCCTTTAATCTCTGAATTCCAAATTTCTTGGTGCGTAAAGGGAAAGTGCACACATGAACTATAAACCTCAGAGTCTCCATCTGTAGTCAAGTATATTATATATTTGTATTATTTTTCATCAGGCTTTGAATGATTTAATCCCTGTGCATATTTGCACTATGTCTCACTCCAAGGAGAAGCCCAAGCCTGAAGAATTTTTCTAGAAATTTCTAGAAAAATGGACACTGTAGGATCATATTTCCAGCCTACATTTCTTGTAACCCAAAGCCTTGGTATATGAAATAAGTGAACTGCTCTGTTCCAAGGACCAAACACCATGTGCCCCAAGGCTTTAGGAGTGAATACTTCCTGATTCGTGACAATAGAATCCACATGAAACCTGGAGAAGAAATGATACTTCCAGATACTGAGTGGGTCCTGCTACTATTTAAGAGAAAGCAGATGCTAACAGATGAGTCACTGGAGAATGAAGCCCTGTTTCATGCAGCATATCAGTCCATTATAAGATTCAATGTACTTACAACACAGTAACGAGCTTAACAGACCAAAATATGCTTTCAGATCAGGACAAACACTCTAAGAGTGTTGCTTTCCAGAGCAAGCAGATCATGTAAGATGTGTCATGAGCTGTAAAATTACTTTGCTGTCTAATCTCAACACAACCCTTGATGAAATTACTGAGCCTGAAATGAATTAACCATTACACATCTGTACATGGGCCCATTGGCAAACCGAGCCACTTGGAAAAAAAAAAGAGGAGTAACCATAATTGGTTGACCAGCATCAAGTCACTTGGAGAATCTTGCACATGATATCTGGGTGGTGTTACAGAAACGTAGAGCTAGAAACTCAATCTTGATTCAGAAAGGAAATAAGAAACCTCAGCAAAAATGTGTCCTAAAGGAAGACCTGGAGGAATTTCGCTTTTTGTCTTGTTTATTCCTCACCATCTCTAGCCACTTCTAAGGATTGAAAACTCATAAACATATCACAGCAAAAACAAAGTTTGTGAGATTCATACCACACATCACCCTCACTGGGGTGAATTCTCATGTGGAATGTGAGCACAGTGGCAGTGAGAATCAGGTGAGTAGTTCAAAGAGGCTCAACCAAAAGCTTATGCAAATAGTTGAGGAATTGTAAGAGCAGAACCAATCTCACCTGTACAGACCATGAACACCCTTTGCATGTTTGGAAGATGGTATGGGAATGGATATGTACAGGAATACTACTCAGAATAAGAAGTTTGTGATTAGAAGTGTTTTGGAGGGTTCATGTTCTTGTCTGTATTTGCATGTATATGTAGACTAAGAACAGGTAATAGAAGGAAATGAAGAGAAGCTCTAAAGAAAAATTTTTACATTAAAAAAATCAAACCATAAAAATTAGATCTTCCCAAGTTTAGAATGCTTGAGTCTAGATTATTGTGCTATAATTAGCATTTCAGAATTCTTTAAAGAATAAAGAATATGTAAATTTTCAAACCTAGAGTTAATGATCTGAATCCAAAATCTTCCACTCATTTTAATTTCTTGTTTAAAAATGCATCTAAGGTGTTCAGAATGTAGAATAATAGTTCTAAGAGGCAGAAGAAACTTGAACAAGTAGTCTCCTTCTTCAGCCCCTCATAAAATTTTATTAGAAAATACACTCCTGTTGACTGTGTAAAACTTGCTTTATGAAAGTATTTATATGGAAAGAAAACTTACTAGGAGCTTTCTCTTCTTCTTCTTTAGGTTCCAATTTTTCTGCTTTTGGTGGACCTTTGATTTTGTACATTAATGAACGGAGTTTGCCAGTCAAGGAGGAATCTTCCTCTTCTTCTTCCTCTTCTTCTAATGGAATACCTTAGCATAAAATAAAATTGGTAAGAAACAAAACTTAATCTTTGAAGTTTAACTCCCTCAATATTTAAACAATATTAAAATAGCTACAGGAATAATTTTTTTAATCAACAAATTTCATACAGGATAAAAGAAAAAGAAGTAAGGCCAGCAGTTTTAACACATAGGACCAGAAGCACCCCTCAAATTATGTTCATTTCAGTACACATACTTCTTACATCCAGATTTATAGTATTAATTTTTCAATATTATGACCAAAGAGGTGGTACATTTTTAAGAGTCTACTATGGCAAATGAATATGAGTCATGGACATATTTGATTAAATATGTGATCCTTTGTTTCATATTGCAGAATTTACGCTAAATAAAGAAGTGTATGGCTGTATCTTACAATACAGTACAGTTTTTCAGTAGAGATATTTAGCAGCCATAAGCAAACATATCAACTGAATTTAATGCTGTAAGAAGGCAGACGTTCAGAGATCATGTTGGTAATACATACTTTTCATGAAAATTTATACAATGAGATGGGATGTCATTTTACCAGGTAGTTTAATACCATTCAGTTCACAACCACTCAAACTCTCTCACACCCTAGTGATCATCAGACAACACGTTATGTGCAGAAGCAAAGAACAACTAAGCAGGCTCCCTTCAGATCAGAGATAATTGTGCCAAGCTGAAATGAAAGCTTTTGCAGTTTGCTTGTCAAAGAGAAATTGAGAAAAAGAAGAGTTTTTCAGACAGAGTACTAGAGCCAGAACCTGAAGCAGAGGGGAAAAGAAAAAACTGCATTGGCTAAAACTGGTAGTAAACAACTAACTAAGAAAGAAAATAGAACAGATATGTGGTATCAAGTTGGAGAAACTTTGCTGTTGGCAGCTACAAAGAGGGAGTGGAAATTATGACTAGGAGTGACTAAGTGATAAAATTCAAAGGCACTGGAAGGGAATGAAAGAAGTCAAAATTGAAATTGGACAGTAAATACGGAATTTAAGAAATGGGATAAGTGAAACTGGCTGGGCAAAATGAAAAGTTAAGAAAGAAGAAAGAATATGGTCAGTCTGAAAAAAAAAGAGCAGGAAACATCACTAGTAATGAAAGGAAAAAGAGAGCAGACAAGGATATAAAGGAAGAAACTATTTGGCATTGAAATAAAACTTAGGCCCTGGACACAAGAGAAAGACACTGGGAATGGAACTCTTAAGAAGCTAAAATGGATGGACAAGAAGAAATGTACTGGGATAACAAGATGGTGTTGGACTGGGGTAAGTGAGGTCTGTGACTCCTCCAGATGGGATCTCATTTACTGTTCCATACCATTAATTGCTCATTTTGCATCCTCTTATAGCTGCAATCCATTCAGAAGATGACTATCTCTTCTTGCCAGTGGCAAATAGCTTCCTTCAAATGGCAGAGGTCTGTGCACAGGTGCAGATGGTTTCAACCCAGATAACTATCAGTTTGATATGATGCTACAAAATATGCTGTAAATTTGTTTGGCTTTTTATAACCAAGAAATTGCACATAAAAAATATGATAGAGGACCATTATTTTGCCAGCAAAATTAACCACTCACAGTTAGGATGTGCTAGGATTAAGACTGCCTGAGTAACTGTTTGCTTATATTCATTATGAAGAAGCCTTTAATTACTTGATTGCATACATAGTTTTCCACTTAGATGGCAAAGTATACTTAGTACTAAAAAGCTGATTAAACATTCCAAGCAGAACTCCTATTCATTTAATCTGCAGCTGTGATTGCTTAGTACTGATTTTCAGGACCAAGTCAGGACACAGATAATGAGAAGCACTTATCCACAGCGACCACCTCTGATAAATCTGTACAAAGTAATGAATATGGTTTTGCTTAGAATCCAGAGGATCTTTAAACTTTCTTAATCATGAGGCAGCGTTTTCTCTATCTCGAACTCTCATTCAAAAGACACATTTATAATGTAGTAAACAAATAATAAAAGTTCACCCCTAAAAAGAAAAATCTCAGTGCACACAATAACTAGTGTTTCACCTCATGAAATATGAAGAGTGATCAGGAGCTAAACTAACTCAATGATCATACCAGCCACAAGACTTTAAGCTAAAATTAATTGATTGTGAAGTTCAGACACTTCCAGGTAAGTTGTAGGTCTTTCATAATCTCCGACCTGGAGTCTTGGAGTACTCTGTGCTGCCAAATGGGCATAACCTTTGGAAACCAGAGTTCAGATCAAGGGCTAAGTGACTGAACAATGAAGGTGGTTGTAATAATTTATTATGGTAGATGTAATAAAAACAGAGAGAAAAAGGAGTAAATAGGAGGATACTAACTATTCACTTTAACATTTGGAAGAAAAATGATGGGACGAAAGAAACAGTTTTTGGTAAGCACTTAGAAGCAAGGATGAATAACAATTAACATAGGATTGCGAAAACCAAAAATTGTTAAAGCAACTAAATTTCTGCCTTACAGACACAAATCTTGATTTAAAGGACTTCTAATACTGTCTTGTACCGCACCCTCAGAAGTAAATTGATGGAGCATAACTTAGATACCCAGATACTTAGATACTTAATCATCTTTGGCTGAAGCTAAGGCTGAGGTAGTTGAAAAATTGTAATTGGCTTATCATGAAATCACAGCTTGCTGGTTGCTGGAGATTCTAAGAGGGTACTCAGATACAGCAGTGCAAAATAATATCACAAGCCTTAACAATACCAGCATAGAATGGTATAGGAGGCACCATGCCTCCAAACAGAAAACAGAAACTTAATTACAGGTCATTAAAACAGTACAATTCCATGAACCAGGTAACGCTTGTTTTTAGGGATAACCAGCAAAGAAAGATTTATCAGACTGCATTGGTAAACATTTGATAATGACCTCAAGCAAAAGGGTGGACAAGGAAGAACTACCCATTAGGAATATCATGCTCTTCCTGGGGAAGAGATGAGATGCTGTCAACTCTCTGTAACGACCTTGGCCCCTTCTTTTTGGACAAGATGGATACCAATAACCATAGGACTAAGCAACACACTGGAAGAGTAACTATGAATATATCTACCAAGTAGATCAATGGAAAAAGCTTGTTTATTTCAGTTTTAACTGCCTAATTACTGGGAATGAACAGTAATAATTAGATGACTCAGACTACAAATGTTAATAATTCCCTGATTGTCTGAATTTGACTACGATCTCAATAAACTCAATAAAGTAACAAAGAAATAGACCCCAAAAACCTACATAAAATTGCACAGAAAATCCAAATTAAATGAGTGGGGGCAATTCAAGCTATAATATGGAGTGAGAGTGTTTTGTATTGATTGACTCTCATGGTTACGCAAACAATAGGAAACTAAGCTAAAGCAAGTAGAGAACTCCACATTGGCTGTTTTTTATTAAATTTCTGATGCTCAGCTTTGCAGCAATTGTGTTCCCTCAATAGCTTTTATCTGCTTGTACTCATACATGTGCTGATATAAATCTTCTAAGGCAAGCCAACCTTCTTGTTTGGATGATTTTTTCCCCCAATAAGTCTAAAACTTATTGAAGTTTTGAAAAACTTATTGAATAAGAAAAAACTTACTGAATAAGAAAAAACTTATTGAATAAGAAAAATATTAGATAATATTTAATAGAGATTTGACAGTGAAACTTAAAACCATGCACAGGCTTCCCATATTTTTGTAATATACACCAAAGTTTGTCAGTAAAGTCACTCTGTAGGCAGTAATACATCTAATAATAAAACTTCTCATGCTAGTTTATTTTTCAACTGATCTGTCAAGTGCCAGAAAGACAAAAAAACTGGTATCAACAACTTGCCACTCACCACAGTGAATTAGAAGATCATCATGAAATTCATATAGTTCCTCCCGAATCTCCTCTGGACAGGGACAATCCTCTCCCAGTTGAAAATTCAGCAACATATTAATCTTCAAGGGGTTTAAAACAGTTAAAACAATGAAATAGCCTAAGAAATATTATGATATATAGCCATATTCTACCTGTTTATAACTCTGGTTTACGGCTTAAGTTCTAGAACACAAGTTTCAGCATTCTGACATTCAGTATTTTGCAGCATGGAAAAAAATTATTTTCAAATTAATTTTCATTCTCCAGCAACTAATGACTTTATTTTGTCACGATAAAGAGTTCTTCTAATTTTTAATTCAATCCTTTTAATTTTTTTTAATATTACCTGCTCTTGAGGAGGAGACCGAAATTCTTTAGTCTTCTTGGCAGTCAAGGCAGCAGACATGTTCAAGGCTTGCATGAGCTCATTGTACCTGTATTTCTGGTTATACTGCAATTTTGATACGTAACGGTCTGCAAACGATACAATTGCTTCCACTCTATGTTGTAGCTCACAGTCACAAAAATAATTGAGTAAATGACACATCTAGGGTAGAGAAAACAGACAATCTCAGCAGCTTTACAAACTCTGGGGAAGAACTTGAGTGCATGCTATACACTGGATCAGACTGTAAAAATGAGACATTTTACCCACATTTTTGTTTTAACACTGTAAAGGTGACAAAAATGTTTGTTTCATTATCTGATTGATAATATATTGCACACAAAATCTATCACTCCATGCACTCAAAATATCTAGAAATCTCACACTAGTTTTGATTGGAAGGTTCATTTAAAGATAATTTGGTCTAACCCTTCCATTTTTATGAAATAAATATGAATTCACATATCTATTTTGAGTGTAGATACACATAGAAAGAACTGCATCATCATCAATTGTTCTTAAGGAATTTGAGGTTTTAAGGCAAAGTGGAATTAAAGATGACCAGAATTTCAAATCTTATTAAATAGAGAACAGACAAAAAGCACAATCCATTTTTTCATCAAGAGCAGAATAAAAGTAACATATTTATAATAAATGGTCACCTGAAGCTTAACAGATTCTGGTAATCTTGTCTGCAACAAGCCCTTTGCAGGAGCTTTTGTTTGTTTGATTGCTTTCTCCCCAGCTTCAACAGCTTTTTCTTCAACTTTTGTCACTTCTTCCTTCTCTGTCCTCTCTTCTGTTTCTTCTTTGTGATCCCCAAACACAATGGGATCAATGAGAAGTAACACCTGCTTCACATCATCATCATCAAAAACACCCATTATAAGCAATGTTGCTATCAGTTTAAGAACAGGAACGAACTGGAATGCAACCTGTCCTCCCACAGGGTCTCGTATATGACTCCCACTACACTGCACTGCCTCTGTTAACATACATATGGCCTTGGATTTGAGTATCTCCAGGGGAATCTCTGGGATGGATGTCTGATGATCTTCACTGGTCGCAATAAAGCATGGAGTAGAAAAATTGAAGGCTGGTTTAAGACAAGTGCTAAGCCCTACTCCAGGTAAACCATGCTTCTTTGTTTCATCAGGATACAATTTAATATTTCGAGTTTCGTCTGTAACTGGAATGATAAATTCGTTGCTCATCATGAGCTTGGCTTGCTTGGCGTGCTCCAAGTGGATACTAATGAGCAAGTCATAGAATCCAGAACGTAGAAGTCCAGGTAAGTATTGATTATCTATTGTAAAAAATAGCTGAGATACGTCCACATGGCTACAAAGTGCATAAGCAACTCTAGTGTTACCTAGAGCACTAACTGAGCTGTAGAGTTTTAAAGTGTGGTAGTGAAACATCATCAAATCTTCTTGTTCACATAGTTCCAAAATATCAACACATCTGTTATGAAATAAAGAAACAGAACACAAGTCAATTCCATGAATAAAGACTTAAAAAAAGGAAAGTTTTATAGTCTCTGAACATTTCAGTCAGTTCCTTTTCAAACCACTCATATAAAAGTTGATTCTAACTAGTTTTAGTAGGTGCATCATTAAAACACAGCAAATGTTGGAAATAATTTGTTAAAACTCTTTAAAATTAGTACTCCATAGGAAAACAAACCCCAAAATCTAAGATGGAGATTCGTTTTTGGAATCTATTGTAAACTAGAACTTGTTTTTGAAATAGATGTATTAGGCGTGCTGAAAATCTGCATTACTACCATTACTTAACAGTGTCTTTCTAGTTCACTCAGGATTATTGGTTCATTTTCCACAAGACAGTGTTTTTCACTCTTTTCTTGAATTCAGTTTTATTAACAATAAATAAAATTGAGTTTTGAATCATTAAAAGAAATTTTAAAATTACTAATAAAATACAGCTGTTAAATTATTTTTCTGCTATGCTTTTGCTGATAGTTTGATTTTTCACTGGTTATGACATTTGATATTTGAATAGATTTTTTATTATCTTCACTCTGAAGATAAAACCTAATTAAAATCAAAGAAAGGCATGATCTTGTCAATAAGAACATAAGAACTTAATTCATGTAAATTCAGTGGAGATGAAAGAGGAAGAGATTACATGTTTCTATCATAGAAAAAATCAGCAAAGTATTACTTGCTTGTTCTTTATCCTTGTTTTTCTCAAGCTGAGAAAAATCTCTATGTTTAAAGAACTACATATTTAAGAGATATTATTTCAATTTAAATTTAAATAAAATTGAATAGCCATGCTTTCTCATATACATGTGAAATTTGGTACATGGCATTAAAATTCAGTCTCTTGTATTTTCTTAAGTTTCACTAATACAATAATATCTGATATGATATCAGGTAAGTCCAGAAAATTCAACAACTATAGGGTAAATATTCAGGAAGGAAGGTTTAATCAACAGGCTGACATTTTTTTGGTATATTTTGTCCACATCAAGTAATTTTACCTCATTATCAATGTACCTGTTTTCCTCTGGGATATGAAGTGCCATCATCTGCAGAGGTTCCAAACACTGTACAACCCAGCCATGACGCTCACTGACACGCTCAGTTTCTACCCTCAGAAAGCTGTTTGGCATCCGGCTCCATAAAACAGGTGTAATTGTTTGTACATCAAGGCGAGGGGGACACTGAGGAATGGGATTTCTTTCTTCACTTTTAAAAATTGCTGCTGATAAAGGCATGGTATTCTGAAACAAATATACGTATTAATTATTTTTGAAACATGTAAGTATTAATAAACCCATAACACCAAAAGGAAGTATAACTTTTAAATAACAAGGAAATCATAGAAAGGTAGAAGCTATTGCAACAAAATAAAATCCATTAAAACCCCCCAATATTAATGGTGTTATCCTCAAATAATACTAGTTTATTTTGGGAAATGCAGACAATCAATTAACTGCATATAATAACAACAATTTACAGAAGCAAACATAGTAGTTCAATTAAAAGTCATGCCTTCGATTCAACCTTCCTGAACAAATGTAACTGAGCAAGAATTTGCGTGGGAAAAAACAGATTTAAAAGAGCACATTTACATAAAGATTGTCCTTCTATAGAATGCAAAAATATTTCCTACCTTTAATTTACCTAGTTCAAACTGAATCAAGTTAGTGCTTGTAGGCTGTAAAAAAGTTGCTGGAAAAAGCTTCGTGTTTGGTTCAACCTAGAAGTAAAATGAGATTAAATTTAAAAAAAAAATAAAAAAGGAAAAAAATCATCTCCCTGAATATGATATAAAATAAATACTGTGTACCTTACACTTCATTATCAAATAATTTAGATACTTTACTAAATAAAGTGTTGACTAGTGTCTATCTATAATATAGTAAAGTATTTGCAGTTATTTTTACAGTTATTTTTATCACCTGATTTTGAGACAAGTGTTTTGTAGCCTTATGTGCTCTCAACACCTATAGGAAATAACTGGTAACACAGTGTAGTTTCTTCTCAGAAACATCCAAATTCAACAACTCATTCTAGAGATTGAGAGCACATCATGGGATCATAGTGCAAATCTTTATTTCTTATTAAGATTAGTGATTTTCTAATCCATACTCTAAAAGTAGAATAATGGATTTTTTTTAAAGAGCTCTATAATTTCAGGCCTAACATTGGTCTCCAATCTTATAAAATCACAGGGAATCACAGTGCTGTAGTTTTAGAGTTTCTGGTTGTTTATTTGACTTTTATGACAGCTATGTTTTCTTTTGTTCCCATTATAGCTGGACTCAAAGTGCAGGTCAGAGTAAAAAGACCAATTTATTCTGAAGAACACTGAACAAGATTACCCACCACTGCCATGAAATAAATTAAACATATAATTATAGAATATTATTTTAAAAAATTCAGTGCTCCAGGGTGGCTGAAAAAAGTACATCTACAAATTTAAGTCAATGTTTCAGAAGTTCAATTAAATATATTAATCACATCATGGTGCATTTTGTGTATCATGTACAACATTGTACATAACAAGCACAACTACAGTATTTGTGCTATGAAGGAGTCCTAACTTCGAGGACAACAATCTATCAAAAACTGTTTTCTTAGAACTGTGACTATGGCCATCGACAAAAAAATATAGGGATAGGTATTAACATTTCAAACTTTTTGGTAAGTTAAAAAATCCACACAGAACCCCAAATCCAGAAAAAAAAGAGGCATTCTCTTCTGCTTGGTGCATGGGGTTTTTTTCCTCAGTATTACCATGGCATTCAACAGTAAGAATTGCAGAAAAATTCTTTTCCTCTCTTAAATATGTTGGACCTTTTAAATAAATCTCTTAAATAAATAGGCCTTTAAAAATGAAAACAGCATACAAATATCGTCCTCCTATTTCAGTTAAGAAAACTGAAAAGTGCATGCAAACTGTCATAAGAATAGCATAATTACCTAGACCAGAAAGATATCAATTATTTGTGGCAATTGGAGTGAGAGATTTGATTTATTAAAATATTTTAGAGGTCCTACCTTATTGTAAAAATATTTAAGACATGGAAATGAAAGCTACATAATACTATTTTCATTACTTTCAAAAAAAGAGAAATTTAAAGATTTAAATTACTCAAAATATAGAAAACTTAAACAATATTTCACCATTAGTTATAACAATCTTGTTGATTTCTACTATTTTATATCTATAGGAGATGCTGATATTTTCATTTTTCAGCAGATCAGCTGTAACAGGTTTATTGTAAAAATATTTCCTAAAAGAACTTCAGGTATTTGTCTCCATAAAAAAGAGAAGAGACAGAGGAGAAATAACGGTAGTTGCTCAGATAGTTTTAAATTTAGTACAGAGAATATGGTTATATTAATTGCAAGTCATATAAGGGAAAACCTGAAAGCGTTATTTACACTAAATTCAATAACGTGCATGTTCCACAGCTGTCTTTTCATACCTCTCCTAGCAAGATAAGAACAGCTAAAGGCTGTAGATGAAAAAACCTACATACACTCACTACAAAGGAACACACCAAAGTTTCATGTGTTTGCTCAGAAGCTTTTGTATTGATTTGTATCTAGTTAGAAAAACAGCAAAGCAGGGCTTAAGCTCTTTAACCGCCTCTTTTCTTTTCACACTGTGTTGACATTCGATATCCTCCCAGCATGGCACTGAAGTTACTGACAACTATTAGAAAATATTCCAAAACTGCAGTTACTAGATAACCTCCCACTCCCATTTACAGGCTGTGTGCAATCCTGCCACATTAATTTTCAATTGAGTCAGTATAAAAGTTTCATTAAATGTAGTTAAATAACATTTCAGTTTTGTCTCTATTACAGATTTGAGGGAGTGATACAGAAGAAAGTAATGAATTATTGCTAACACTGAGCAATCACTTCCACAGTGACTGGACACCTGATCTTACTAAGAGGAAATCTCAACAATCTGGTGCTGAAAACTCCTGTCAACCACTGATCCATTTGCACAATGACACCATGTTTTGAAGATTTCGATACACCTCTTGTTTTGGCTTTCTGCATTAATGCATATTTGAATTTTAGGTTTTGAAACTTATTAAATCACAAGGTCTCCAAATCACAACTATCTGCAGAAGACACAAACCCTGGTAGAAATTAACTAAATTTTTATTCTTAATTCATATCAAAAATTACTATATCTAAAGTCTACTTTTGACCTTCTGCTAGTTTAAATATTTATTTCCCCTTTACTGTATAACAGATTCAGTTGAAAAAATAATTTAAAGGATTAACTTTATTAATCAAGATTCTGAACTACACAAACTGAGATATAAAAAATATTTATCTGAACATTATGAAAGAACACAAAAAAACATAGCCTTACAAGAGAGTGAGAAAAGAAAGATAAACCAGATTTCCTATATAGGAAAACATATTATCATCACACAAATGGTGTCCAGTTAGACTTCTGAAAAAGAAAAGTAGCATCAAAACAAGAAACTTATTAGATAGCTTCCTGAAAATCTGCTAATACCTGATAACAAGTGCCAAGCTCTCTTCCATTGGCGGTGAATGACACCATTCCAGTAGCCAGGTCAACAAAGCATCCGATTTCTATATCAACATTACTGCGACCTGACCTCTGGGAATTAGCAATTACATCTCCTCCCCAAACCATGTAGCAGTTGCTGCGCTTCACACTGAAAGAACAGGAAAAAGGCATAGGTCACACTGAACTTGGTGGAGATAAACTTTTTGATGGAGGAATACTTAGAGATCCTCAAAGGTGCTTGTTATGTTGATATTTTGTTTGCTCATTAAAGAAACTTTTTTTTTTTTTTGTAACGTACCTGCATCATTGTGGGTAAGGGATCAGCTAAATACACTTTTTTTTTCTTTTTTATAGTTATGAAAAAATTTCACAGGCTTCTATGTGCACTTGTAAATTACAGTAAAACAAACAAATTCATCCACAGGGAGTAAATGTAGATATTAAATTAAAGAAACATCTTTCATTTCAAATTCTTTTCAAAAGAAATTTTCTTTCCAACAGAACATTAATGATAAATTAACTTTAACATGTCTACTTAAAACACATTCATATATAAATAAACACAGAAAACTCATATTCCATAATCAAGTTCCTTATTAGTTTAAATTAATATTTAAAATATCATCAAGCTTGTGAACTTATGACTTGTAAACAACAGTATTAAAATTAAAACTTTAATAAGCTATAAATAATTCCATACCTTTCATGAACTCTGCCTCTCTCATCACCTAAAGTAACCGTCACTGTACAATTTTTATTTAGGTCAAAATTCTCACTGTAAAAATGATAGTCTGGTGTTACCCAGCCAACCCAGACACAGGATGGGTCTTGGCCAGCAAATATCCGTAGTGAATAAAAATACTGAAGGGAGGAAAAGAGCATATTAATATAAGAAATCCAAAGTATTTTATCAAGGAATACTCAAATAGTGATTTTTTAAAAAACACTTTCCTATATATCAAACTTAAATAATAGTAATTCACATTCTTCTAATAGTTATTTAAAATACTCTTAAATTAAAAAAAAAAAACAAAAAGAATTAAACAAAAAAAAAAAAAAAAACCAAAAAAAAAAAAAAAAAAAAAACAGACTAGTGTTTTAGGTTGGTGAGGTTTATGTTTCAACAAGTCATGCAACTCTGGACATCATTATTGGTAAACAGTGTTATACCACAGAAAATTATCAAAAAGGCTTCTTTCAACAGATCAGTTTCTAATGAACATGTGGCCACAAATAAATCTACTTCAAAACATTAGAGTTAAGCATTTCAACATATTTACTTACTGTAGTAGAAGGAGGAGCAATTTCTTGGCTGTGCTTTCTATGATAAAGGAAAATCAGTAAATAATGAATAAAAAAATATTAGCAAAAATTAGTCATTATTAGGCTAAGTATACTTAAGAGCTTGCTAATGTAAGTTAACTAGCTAACTAGTTTGCTTGGTACTGAGTATGCATTAGCTAAGACTGTACAGGGTACAAATATACAAGTAAAATAATTGATTGCAGTTAAGGTAGAAAGTGGGAGAAGAGGCAGATTTACAGCAGTTAAATAAAGATAAAGGTAACTCTGAAAGATGTACCTGGTATCTTTAAAAATCTGTCCCACAATCTTTTTGGTTTTTTATGAATTTTTTAATGAATTTTTTTTATGAATTAGGCACTTTTCTGGTAACAATGAGCTATTGAACAACAATGTTGATGAGCAATACTCTTAATGGGCAAAAGACTCTGAGCTGGTTTTCCAGCCTAGCTTTTGCAAATCATAATAATTTAGAAAAAAATGGAGCTGCTTTGGCAAAGATCTATAGACCTTGTGATGCAACTCTTTAGAAAAGGCTCTGTCCTGTCTGGACACAGCATTCTGCAGCAAAGGTGGCTTATAAAACCATCAAGAATAAAAAATCTGAGTAATGCGCATTTTATAGTAAATCTGTGCTTAGAGCAAGATTAAGTATAAAACTTTGAGTATACAGTAATAAAGAATAATATAACATAATACATTTACACTGAAAGCATGAAATAGGATAACCAAACCCAAGTCTAACCGTTTTTGGAAAACGTCAGATGAGGCATTTTCCACACCCATGCCAAAGTTGAATGATGAGTGGAACTCAACAGGCATACTCAAACGACAATATATCATGTCTGAATTGCTGTTCTGTGTGCCAAATGTTTTGTGAGTAACTTTTAACCGAGGTGGACTCTCAATGGTTCCATCAATTCTCCATATCTAAAAATAACAGAAATATTTTCAAGTAATACTATCCAAAAAATGCTGAAAACTTTCATTAAGCAACTAGAGGATGAGAAAATTGAAAGAGACAACTTGAAATTTTCACAATTAATTATCTTTGACACTATGCAGCTTTATTTTCTGACACTGAATTTAACCTGAAGAGCAAGGGAAGCAACAGATTCAGTACATCCTGATTACAGTAAATATTTTCAAGGTGTTTCATTCAGGATTAAAAAAAAAAAAAAGGGTATATAGTTTATTGAACTAATTCACTTCGAGTACACAAATAATTGAAAAACTGCATCACAAGAATCAGTAATTTTCTACCACAATGAGAGGAAATATCAATTAGAATTGCTCAGAGGGTCATTATGGACTTTGAGTCTGATATTACTTTCCCTTGTGCTGAAAAAGTGAGTTTTCAAACTCAGTGATGGGAACACTCAAAAAACTTTTAAGGACAGGAATAATGATGAAATAATGCCGATAAAATGAAAAAAAAATGCTGAGATCATTTAGCTGGAATTCAGTGAAATTTCTTTTGGTTAAGAAGGAAATATTCAGAGACAAGCATTAGAGAATAATTTGCTACACCTAAATTAAAGCAAATGGCTTAGAGAGATCATAGTAAAAAAACTCCTCAGGAATTCAAACTTCTCATTTTGGAATATACTAATATGGAACAATTTATAGAAAAGACAGGATATATTATTCTGCTCTAGGATAGATCAGTTTTGGAATTCCTGTCACTGGTGCATCATAATGAAAGAATCTGACACCACAGGTACACTTAAATGTCCTCAGATTTCAGCTAAACGATTTTCAGATATTTAAGAAAATTTTATAGTAGAGAAGGTTTAAAAAGTGAAAGCACACGTAAGATAGAATAAAAAATGACCCTATAACTAACATATTTCCAGTAGCTAATCACAACAATAAATTGCTAAGTCATATAATAAACCAGATAGGTATGTACATAGGAATCCATACTACTATAAATGAAACAGAAGATAGACAAGATCATCTGGAATTATCTAAGAGTGACTTAATAGAGTTATATGACAAAGTATCTGATGACAGTAAGTATTAGTAAGGGTTTAATGTCTCAGCTTGCTAAACAAACAGCCGTCGAACAGGTGTCTCCCTGACATGTAATGTTACCTTAATGTGAGGATGATTTTTTGGCACATTGACAAATGTTGGTAAGCGTTTACTAAACCACATAGCAACATCTCGGTTCATGTTAACAGCAAAAGGTTCAAAACCTTCCTGGAGGCCACACATTGTATAATACTTGAATGTACTGGCATCCATTCCAAGGTTCATGCGACCAATCTGAGATAGGCCCAGTGCACAAACTGGAACAAAACCTAAAGAAAAGGAAAAGCAAATAAAACTTAACAGTAACTTAGTTTAAAAGCAGACATTCTTTATTTTCAATCCATCTAATGTGAACTAAACTTTAGCTCCAACAAGTAATGCATATGAAGTGATGACAGCAGCGAGGATTTAGAGCCACCTTATTACTAATGTCTAAGTTCAATATAATTGCTACCAAAACCTCTGAGAACTTAGGCACTATCCCATTTAATTTGTTATCTTTCTCATTTTTAGACTAATAAACATGGCTTTATACAACAGGTTGGACACTGGAAGCTGACTTTGGCTAGCTCAAAGTTATTAACAAAAGTTAAGTATGGTCTCTGAGGACACCAAATTTTCAAAAGGACTTTGAGATGAGGTTCAGGTATCTCAATACATTTGTTTAATATTTACTTTATCATCAATAGGTATAATTTTATTTTGCCAGCCTTCATTCCTCCATCATTCACAATGGACAAATACACACTCCTTTAATGCTAGCATTTTTTATGACTCAACTTTTTACACTCCATATACCTTTAGACAGGGATGAAAGGCTGTTGACTTATTTCACCATTTCCCCAAGAAACAGAATTTGGAGCAAGATTAGGTAAAAGCCAGCAGTTCAACCTCTAAAAGAGAGATTTTCTCTTCTAAACTTTAAGACTTCAGTACAGCTTTGTTAAGGCAGTCCTTCATTCTCTACCTTTACAAGCACTCCATCAATGATAAGATCAAAGACCAGATGTGAGCAACTGCAAAGTTTTCTGGCAATTATTAACAGGTATGAAGCTATTACTGGTTGGAGGAGATACGCTTACAAATGAAAACATAAAGCAAAACAGTTTGTAAATATTCCCCAACTCTTTTACTACAGTCACGTAGATATTACATTTTTGAAAAAACAAAGGCCAAAAACAGAAGAGGAAAAATATCCCAGGAAAATGGGAAATTTGGATAAGTTCTGAAGATGACAGAGAAAAAAAATATTAGACTCAAGTTGTGTTGCAAAGATCTTTCTATTGATGCAGGCTCTCACTACACAGTACTAATTTTGTCCTTCACAGACGTGAACATAGCATATTTATGCTCCAGTGAGATTATCAGAGACTACATTTTCAGGTTTTGGACATTTTTCAGGATGCTTATTATTACCACTTCTTAGCACTGAAATCCTGTGAGAAAGCCTAGCAACAGTGAGAAAATTTATCCACTCTGACTGCTGAAACCCATTTAATGTGGTTAAAGGAGAAAAGAAATTCAATTTGTGCCACACAAGCACTCTGAAAATAAATTTTTATGAAGTTAATGTATAGCACAGTCTGAAGGCTCACATCAATGAAATACGACATCTCAGCTCACTGACATTATGACAGACTTGTTTTTCTGCTTGTTGTATTGTTTTGTCTTCTAATAACCACGTGATGATAAAGGGGAAGTTACCATTTTCTATTGCAAAGTCAGCAAACGCAAGTTCTGAACCTTTACTGGTTATAAGCAACTCTCCATTCAGAGTAAAGATGATTGATTTGTCATCCAGGTTTATCATACAACCAACCACATCTCCTGGTTGCCAGCTTCGTCCAAAGAATCCGCTGCCTTGGTGCCAACACTGGCCCTAAATAGAAAACCAAGTAAATAAATACAGTGCTAAAATTAAAAATTAAATACAAAATAAATACAGAAACCCAGATATGCTGTTTTTCAGGATCTCAAAGTAATTTGTAAACAGCACTGATCATGACTTTTTTCTTAGAGATAACAGAGACATAGAGCAAATAAGGCACCCTAACTTCAGCAATTTGGAACCTGATAACTACTGTTCACTGATTCAACTTTTTACACACAGGGTCATTATCCTTCTGGTCCTTTAGGAGACAAGCTTGGGAAGAAAGGACACACTGAAAGCACGAAAGACAGAGAAAGGGAAGTAGACTGTGGTTCCCTCAGTTAACGAAGAACCTTTTTTGATTTTTGTAAAACACTACATTAAAAAAATGGAAATGAGTGCTGTATCTTGTTTATAATTATGACAGACTTCTGTACTTAGTTGGGTATAGCCTAGGAAGATACATATAAACCAACACTTCTCTGTTAGCATAATCTCATGACCAGAACCACAATGGAGGTACTATCCAGTATGAAACAGAGCTCAGAGATATCTTTATATGAATCAAAAACATTCCAGTAGTTGATGTGGAGTACACAGAGGAAACCTCTGCAGTAGTTCTGTGTCTAGCCTGTTCGTAGATCAAAAGAGGTAAAGTTGTACTGACTTTGCTTCCTTCAAATACAAATGCTTGGTCATCAGCTCCCAGCTCTATGTCAGGTCGACAGCCTGGCCTGGCCCAGCCAACACGCATATCTCCACCTGTCACAGCTTCAAACTCAAAGTACCACCTTCCAGACTTCACTGCATAGGATTGTTCTACTCTGAAAAATCGTATCTTGTCAATGCTGACTTTTTCCACTGTTTGGTCAGCTGTAAAATAAACAGAGGAAAAAAACCCTCTTTTAATAATAAAAGGAAACTATAAATGTCACTAAAAAAGGCCATGATTCTTATTGAAAATACATACCTATCTCTTGGTCAGGTGGCTCAATACTATAACCATAGCCTGCAAATGTTCTAACAGCTTCACGCAGGCTGTCTCTGTTTGATTTTTTAGTACGTTCGTCTAATAATGCATATGGCACTAGTCGAGGATTACGTTTGTTCTTAAGATCCTGAAAGGGATTATAAAAAACAAGAGGAAGTCTGTTTAGATATCACAAAGACTTTGAATAATGAGACAGAGTGTACTGCTGTGGCATCATGTAATGATTACAGAAGAGAAACAGCATTAATGAAGAAGAGTTTTATGAATGCAAGCTCAATTAATTATCTAGCACTGAAAACCTAAACATAAGAATGAAAGAAAAGGATGGAAATACATTCTCATACATCTGGCAGCTGCAACCATACGGGTCTGACAATCCAGATTTTTATAGGTAGGGCTTCTTTTCCTGGCCCCTACTGCCTCTGGCTTTTCCAATTATTATGAGACAGTCAGTATTTGTCCTCTTAACTAACACTCCCTCCCAAATGATGCTCTGCATTAAAAAATCTCACATTCTTTACTTATTCCAAATGCATGTAAAGAAGTTCTTACCTGTTGAATGCCATAGGTCCATCCTTGCTTTATTCTGTCTTTTGCCCACACATTATGTGCATTCTCTGCTAGTTTATCAACTAGAAATTCTTGAGAAGGTAACAATTTTACTTCAGAAAGATCAAGAGGGGCAGGTTTATATCCATTTGACATCATGTAACTGTAAGTCAACAAAGCAAAACAGAGAGTCAAGATATCCCAGTTACGGTATTTAAATCTTTACATGAGGCATTCAAAAGGTGGAAATGGCTGTATCTCTCCACTTTTTGATCTCCTACTCTCTGTTTCTTTGCAAAAATCTTCCATTGCATTTGGTCATTAACTGGGATATAAATTGGATTCTAGCAGACCACTTCATTTTCCACCTACTTGCACAATAGCTAATTAAATGTGACTCAGATCTATATTTACATGCCTAAATGGTTGCTATAATGCTACAAAATTGTTATTGAATGAATACTTTTTAATATATTTTTATATTTGTCATTTAAACATTTCAAGTAATTTCTATTTTAAAAGATCTGTATGATGACTTCTTATGAAATTCTTTCATGTATTATTAAGTATGGTATTTGAATTAACTATTCTGTAGGTAAGTAAGGACTGGGTTACCATTTTTTCCAACTTTTTATTTCACTGAATAAAAAGTTTAGTAATTTTTCATCAATAGCTATTATCTTCTCCAACCCTTCCATATAGTATAGGGACTGCCTGCCCTTTTAGACACATTCAGATTTCTCTTTTGTTCAAATCAGATAATTTCCATTTATTAGGATGTTTCATATAGGCAATAGGTATTTTAATAAGGGAATAATAGCAAACCAGTATTACGATAGACTGTCTGCAGTATGAACCTTGAGAATAGATCTTTTTTCCTTTTTTTAATCAATGCCACCAACTGGAACAAGATTACCATCTCTCATATCATAAAACTATGTATTTTACTGCTCACTTTAAACAAATAACTTTGTTTCTCATGGATAAATTACTTTCAGGATGAAAAGACATATGGTGGGATGATGAACTGATATGAAATGGCAAGTGTCCAACTTGCTGTTTCTGACTCCTACAATAAAGTGGTAAACCCTCTTTCAAGTAAATACATTTACCATCATATGAATAGCCTGCTCTTTACTATGAGACAGAAAAGCACTAGAATGTTGTATTTAACTTTGGAGTCTCTGTTCTAGGGTGATGTAACACCACAATAATTGCCTGTGGTTTATGTATGTGACTGTTTCTGTTTCTGTCTCTGAACAACTTCAGGAGGTGACGTAGCACAGCAGCATTCACACTCCAACATCATCACAGCCAAGGTAATGGCCTAACCAGAGATCTGTAAGACCTTATCAGGTATGGGGTTCATATCCAGTATTCTTTAAATGAACTTAAAATATTTTATGTTTGCAATAAATATAATATGTAGCCGTTACCATAAGGTACATACTTTTTAGGAAGTTTGACTTTTTTAAGATCTTCCTCAGCTGCTGGATGAGCATGAGCAATGTGACATCCAAGGGCCAAAAGGGTTCTGGCATAAAAATGGCATTAGTGAAACACAACATTATAGTTCTCATGCATTGTATAAATACACAGAAGAAATTATAATTTAAAAACATGGAAGTAATCCAAAATAATGGTATTTAAAACCTCAAATATTTTAATTTATCAGAAATAATAAATAAGCCCCCTTCAAAGACTAAAAAGGCTCAAATCTGTGGGTTGAGATTTCTACCACTTTATTAAAATTAACAGGATTTGGTGGTGTTTTTTTTCTTTGTCTCTCTGTAGAGACAAAGTTTTTCTACATCAGTCTGACTGGGTTCCTGGAACTTCTATTAAAGCTAGCAGAATATCTTTGAAGGGGACTTTTGAATGGTTTTTATATCTTAAAACAGTATGATGCCCTTGAATAAAAATGAAATTTTAAAACTTTATTTTCTTTTCTATTTAAGTCTCACTTGAGGGTTTCAGTTGACATTTGCAGATTGTAATTCTTCTCTGTCTCAGGCAGTTTTGAGAATTCCACAAGACATGGATGATGCCTTTTATTATCATCCCGTATCTGCAAAAAGAGTAACAGAAGAGAGTACTTTCCTGGTAGAATCAAGAATCACAGTAAAAACCCAGTAAATTCTTTGCAGTAGTGAAGTCATTATAAGCAATACCATTTATCTTTGTTCAATGACAGCTACTCATAACTATATAATTTTTCCCATGATTCACTTATAATGTACACTGTAAATATTCCTCCATAACGAATGAAATAACAAAGGAATTTGAGGAATTTTAATGGTTAAAAAAGTCACCAAGAAGTTAATACCACTGTCTCCATCCATATTACATGGTCACCTGTTGCTGCTAATGTATAGAACAGCATGGCATACCCTGTTCAAATTCCAAGTCCAGGTTTGTGCTGGTAGGAGACTTTACCTAATACAGGTGACTATTCCCAGAGAGGTCATTCAAAACATACCTTGCCATATGTCCAGCCCAGTTCTATTTTATTCATTCCCCATAGTTCATGGATATTTTCAGCTAGTTTGTCCCTGATCTTTTCAAGATGAAAAGGAAGAGCAACCTAAGAAAAGAGCATAACAATTCAGGAAGTAAGAGGTTCCAGATACCACACTTTGTATATCCAAGATCATCTAGTTAAGTTAGTATATCACAACAAACAACTGAAGAATTGCTAAGAAAGAGGGAAGATTTTATATAGTGAATTTAAATTTTGAACAGACATATGTTATGGGTCCCATTATGGCAAACTTCACATACCTGACTGGTGTCTATTGGACAAGGGATAAAAGAAGCTTGTGAAAGAAATTGTGTTGTACCCAACAAATCCCTCACACCTTCAAAATCTCTTTTATATTCTTTGACTGGTTCCAGTTTCATCTTCTCTTTTGGAAGCAACGCTTCATAACAGGGAGCATAGCCAGCAGGAGGCAGAAATTTAAACTCTCCATGACGTCCACCCAACAAGAAACGAACTCTGTGCAATTTTCAATGAGGCAATTAGACTCTTAAATAGTCAGCATACACTATCATTATGAATAAATAATGTAGAAGCCTAAGCATTTATTTTACTACCATTTACAAAAATGCACGTTTGCTTCATGTTTTGGTAAGCACCAAAGGGTTACCAAGCATTCATACTAGCAGATACTGTCAGTAAAACCTACCCACTATTTTAAAAAATTTGTTTTGGCCAAAGCAAGACTAATTATTTAATGTAGTAGCATATTTAAATATTTCTCACTTAAAATCAAATGGTTGTAAGTTGTGAATTTTTTAATGGATTTAAGGGATTTGGAAACAAATTTAATTTAAATTTGACTGTTATTCTAAAAATACTACTGGGAGTATTGATACATAGCTTGAAAGTTTTAAAGTTACTTCTCAGTGAACACACGCAGACAGTTTGGCACATGAAAGAAATAATAAACCAAACAAAACACTAAAGCCATAATACATTAAGAAAGCAAGTAATATTACACTGAATGATACAACTGGGAATGAGTTTCAGAAACAAAGAAATGTAAAAGAAAAAATTCTGTTATCTCTAGGAATTAGGCCCTACATTAGTTGTGATGGGGTGACCAGAAGCCTATAGCAATATTAGAACCGATTAACATATTTTGTTTACATTTTTAAAAAGTGAAGAAAAATTAAGTCCCCAGAACACCCTCCTTTACTCATGAACTCAAGATTCCCATGTAAAAATATTTTCTCTGGTAGTAATAGACACAGATGATGACATCCATCTGCTGTTAACATCAGCTACTATAAACTACAAAGGAAAATGCTCTCACAAAGTATTAAAGCAACATCAAATAAGAATGAAAAAAAGAAAATAGTTACACCAGTTTCAGGAGACTTCTTATTTCAAAACTTTGTATAAACGCAGCTACATAGTAGAGTTGCTCCTGGGCAATAAATGAAATTAATTTACTAAACCTGTCCCAGCCCTCCTTTATTCTGTTTAATTATACAGGAGATTTTCTGAATTCATTGAACATAGACAATATAAATTGAATACAGTAAGTTTGAATCTCAGTATTTTAGTAATAGAAGAGGTAAGCAATGGTCAATGTTGGTAAAGAGATTGCAAAACTGCCTCTCATCAGTTCTGTTTCCTGCTGTGAATACAGTATCAGTTTTCATGATGATTTAGGTTTTTTACTCCCTGCTGAGAAAGCCAGTGAGAACCTTAATTAGTGCCAAATATGGTGCTGTGTTTCTAACATGCTTTTTTCACTGATAATTGGAATGAAACAAAATGAATTTCCCCTAGGTCACCAAATACCCATAAAACAATACTGTCCAGACATTGCGACTTGGTGAAATCGTTTACAGGCTCACATTTCACTTTTAAGTGAAATCATCACTGAGCAAATCATTACTTCCCTGCCTTCCTTCCAGCTGCTGTTTGGGTAGTATTGAAGCAAGAAAACAGAATAAATCATGCTAGAATTCAGAGAATATTTTATGTGATAAGACAGCAATGAAAACAATTAAAATTAAGTTGTACTTACTTTACGCCTGCTGATAAGCTTACGACAGGGAAGAAGAATCCTTCTGTACTGAAGTTCTCAAACATTCCCTGTACAGGCTGTCCATTAATGCGGAATGAAATGCTGGGTACACCTAAATCCAAGCAGCAGCTAACCACATCATCAGATGCTAATAAATGCTGATTGACAGATGCTACAGCTCTGGGTACCCGACCTAGGACAAAAAGTATTTAGCAGTCAGAAGATTTAGGCAGGCTTAATTTTTCAAAATTATTTATTCAGCCGTTTCTAATGGAGTATGTTACAGATGCCTCCTAATCTTCTCTGAAAAAAGATAATTTCTGACATTGGCAATTGTTCAGTAGTGTTGAAATAAGATATAGAATTATGTGTGTCAGCACACACATATTTTCTATACAAAATACAGTGCTAAAACAATGTTAATATAATTGACAAAGGAAACAGATTATGAATTATTAGAAGTAATGTCATCAAATCTACTTCATTCATAGAGACTCTCATTAAAATACACCTTCCATTTGCATGGCCCCACTCTATTATTTTCAGAGCAATTAAAGAATATGGTATTTAAAGGCACTGAGAAATATGGGGAAACTAAGGATTTTGTCTACATGCCTTGAAAATTGCACATTAAAACATAAGCCACAAATTCAACAAGATAAAAAATAACCATCATTTACTGCGCATGCAAGAGAAATCTGGAAGAAAAAATAATGTGCTAGTTCACTATCAAGGACTCTATACACAAGGACTAAAATGATGAAGTTGGCAGCAGTGTAGCAACTATTATTTTTTATTGGCAAAACTTTTATAAAACTATTTCTTAAAATTTTAATTTAATTTGTTAGATCTATCAACAGGTTTAAAAATAACTGTCGCTTTCCTTCAGCTGTAGATTTAAAGTAAAATAATAATGCAAATGTCTATTTGTATAGAATTAATTTATCTGAGATCAATGCATCCGTTGATTTTAGACAGATAGAATTAAGTTAGCATTATCTAGATCTAGAAAATGACATTCTATGATCAAAATCATGAAAACAAAAGCAATCTGCTAAAAAACCTAATTAGTGTAATTCAGTATTGGCTAACATCTCAGACAAGAAGATCTGATCTGAACTTCTAAATAACTTCATGATAACCAGGAGCTCTGAATGTAGATCACTATGAAATAGAATGTTATATATACAAAGAAATGAAAGGTAGGTAAATTTTAAATGTAAGAATAAGTGGTAGCTCACAAAGTACTCACCAGACCACAGATGAAGGCCATCAAACCCAAAAGAGTAGAGGTCATCACCAACACCATTGCCTCCCCATCCTTCTCCACCTCCAGGATAGGGGGCATAACCTGAAGTAGAGGCCCATCCAACTCGTAAGTGGGTGGGTTCTGCCGTCAAGAATGGATCAACCTGATCAATTATTAACTCAAAGTACCACTTCTTGTATTGTGCAGAGCCCTCAGCAACACCCAAAAATATGTTTGGTCTTATGCTGAGAAAGAAAATGTAAGCCAGTTAGTGTAAACATAGAGTGTGACATAGGAATTATATTGCTGTATAATTGTCAAATTCACTTTAGAAGTATGATATAAGTGTAGATACCAACACTTTGCTTATAATATTTTAAAAAGTGAACCATTTTGTATAAATTAATAAAGCTGCTATAAAATCATCTTCTAAGTTAGAGGTTCAATGCTTTGAAAAACTTACAGTCAAAAGAGAAATGACAAGATTATTTCCTAAAATCAAAAAGCCAGGAGTAAAGTTTCTAGGAAATCAAGTCCCTCTTAAAACACACAAGTACTTCAGAGTATGTTTACATACTCTGTGCCTTATTTTGGCTCAGAAACAAGCAACTTTCATGTTTCCATTTTAGAACAGCTCTGATTATGAATTAGCAATTTCTATTTGATCCCAGGTTCCATACAAATGCCGTATTGTCAGTAATTTTTTTTCTTCCCACAAGTTAATACATAATATGTTATTACTTCCTAAGGTGTGTTTTTCAATATTAAAAGTTTGGAGACATTTCTTAGGTTACAGTCTCTTATTCAATTAATTATTGAAGGTGCTGAAATTCAGTTTTTTCTAATGTAATAGTAAAACATATCACTATACCTTGTCACATCATTAATCAAACGTGTTTGCAAAAGTAAGTCTCTTCTAGGCAGTAAATTGTCACAGATCAAATTTTGATTGGCACGGACTGCAACTCCGTTACAGACACAGAGAGAGCAAAGCACATCGAGAACCTTAAAAGAAAAATCAGAAGAAGTAAGAAGAAGTAAGATAAAGGCACACACTGTTATTCAGTTGTCAGCTTAATTTACATTCAGAATAGGCCTAAAAGAAGGGATATAGCACACATTATTTTTTTCTATATACTTTTCACATATTTAGACCAACTGTAGTATGCTCTACTGATAGAGGATATCTAATATTTGTGGAACATAAAATCAGAGCACAGGGTTTGAGAATGCAAGAAAAACATTCCTTTAAGATTCCTTATTCTCATTTTAATCAGAAAAAAAAAGTTAAAACAGCTGTATGTCAACTCTTTAAGACTTTTTAAATAAATATCATTAAAAATTTGAATATAAAATGAAATTCCTTGAAAAATTCTCTGCAGCCCAAAAAACTTCCTGTGCAAAATTAGTGGATAACTCTTAATGGCAGTGATCTCACTGCTTATGAGTCTCTTCTGGAAAGAATGTTTTCAGATTGAAAAATAATCAATTTATTTATAAAATGAAAAATCCTTTAAAAGTTCACTCTAAAGCAAAAAAGAATTTCAGAAAGATGTTATTTTAAAATTTCTGATTTCTGGGTTTTTTCTTGAGTCTGAAAATTGAAAGAGATTGATATTTTTCTCCCAGAGTACTGGAGCAGGAGGTTTTGGAAGAGAGAACAGAGTAAGATAATGTTGCTTAGTGCTGAGGAACAATGCTGCACACTTCAACAAAAAAACAGAAAAGCTTCAATGTGTATTTGACCTCTGACAAACAGCCTTTGAGAAATGAGCCCAAGTGATCTGAATTGCTACACACCACCTCCAGGACAAAAGACAGATCTTCACACCATTGATTATGTTATTATTATTGTACAACTCCAGAATATAAAATTAATTTTAGCTACTCCTGTTGTCTGTCTAGTGAATTTAACACAAACCCACCGTTAACAGCTTATCCTGTTTAAGCTAATATATTTGCCTAAACACTTTTCTACGTCTCAGCACATGCATTTTCCTTTCTACCACCTCTGGAATTGGGCAGAAACCATTTAGCAGGTCTGAGGTAATTATTTAAAGAACCACATAAGCTCTGATCAGTACTCAAGCTGTAAAGCATCTTAGCAACATTAATGATTACCAGGAACTCAGACTTTACATGTAAACTGTTTAAATAATATCTGTGAATTTCCTGACTCTATTTCTTACAGAAGGTTTTTAATTTAAGAAGTCCTTCAACTCAATAATTTCCAGGACTATTTTGTTCATTATTTCTCTTATTTCCTAAGTCTCAACAGAATTTTTAATCTAGCAGAAGAACAAGATATACTGTTTGTGGAATAACAGATGAGTTCATTTCTTCCCACCCTTCATTACTATAGTTAATAGTATATTACCTATATACCCATAGGTATAGTCAAAGACACTAAAAATGAAAATGAACAAATCCACTACCAAGTATAATTCTTGTCTTGTGTACATTTTCTGTTTCTGCTGTAAGTTCTCACTGTATAAGATCTACACTGAGATGTTTCAGAGAAAAGGTTCTTTCTAGGTGATTGGCATAACACAATAATCTTGCTATGAGATAAAAATAGTAAGCTAAACTTCCAGCTGTAATTTCAACTTTTTTTCTTATGCCTACTTATATCAGTTCATACTCTTTAACCATGCTTTAAAATTCTTTTCTCTTTACTGTATCTGTAGTTGGTTAGGTTCTCTGTATTAGTGATTTATAAGAGAAGGTAATTTCAGCTCACTAAAACTTTCTCTGTTCTTCCTCGAGGTTATCAGTCTTTCAAATAAAATTTTAATTGAGGAAGGAAACTCACATCAGAAAATCACACAAAAACCTATATCTTCGTCTGTGTTGTGATGTCATCCTGGTCGCAGCCAGAAACTCTGTTCACCTTCTTCTATCATAATAAATTGCATATTGATGTCTAAATTAATTTCATCCAGTATATCTTCTGGAAACTCAGGGGTTTTTTTCTTTCTTCAGAACACCTGTGTTTTCAGATATTTGTATTATTTTTCTGATTTGTCAATTTATTTTTTTTCTTTTCTGCTATTATTATTATTACTCAAGTTAGGAACGACTTTGCAGGATATACTTCTCTATATCTGTGGATGCAATGGTAGTCCACTACTTCTCCAGAGTCCTGAATCACAAAGCAAGCTACTCTGCTCACTTTCTTAAAGCCACCAGAATACCTCATTTTCTCATCAAATCCAATGTTCTGAATGGTTATCAATATTTCTTAACTGTTTACTTCTCATACAAATTTTTGGTATTTGAAAAATTGCTGAAAAACAATTATACATTAAACATTCTTTTAATCTCAACCAAGAAATTTTGCAGATGTAGTTTAAGGTTATTTTATTCCTTTGAAGGTACTAGAATCAAATATTTCCATGTATACATTTCTCATCTTTTTTCCCCCACAATTTATTGTAATATTAACATTACATCCTGAGTTTTTGCAAACATACCTTGTAATTGCGCCCATGTTTATCCAACAGTGAAATAATGGATTTGATGTGTTCCTCAGATATTAGATTTAAAGCTTCTGGGCTTTCAGTCAAGATGCAGTGCAACACTTCCAAAATACCTATATGAATGCACAGAAAAAATGCTGTCATTGAATCACCTGCACCACTGAACACAATCTAAAAGCTCAGTAAATGAGTATCTTACAAGAGGTTATATTTTCTCTGGCCTAAAAAGAGAATGAAACCACTTCTTAAGAAGTAATTATATGAACATGGTACATTAGGAATAAATGCATAATAAAAATGTTAATTTCTCTTTTCTTTTGAATATAGCCACAATTTTAAAACCATTTGAGAAATTTGCAAACTTAGCTCCTTCTTTTCAATGGAAGAAGTAAAGGTTTTAATAGGGAGCACTGTACAGTATATCAATATTTTGTTGAATACTCCACTGTGAAAAAAACTCTATAATCTACATCTATATGGGGTTTATATGCACGACACAAATATGTGGAATATATGGAACACCATGGTACACCGCTCTTGATACTGTTTGACCCAATCCTTTAATTCATCAGAGTCATGTTCAACACTGACTGGATGTAGTATTGCACATAACAAATGTATTGAGCAAAAGAGTGTGTCTTTAAATATATTACTTTTGTCAATGAAAATAAAACCAAACAAACCTAAAACAAACCAACCAGCCAACCGAAAAAACAAAACAAATAAACAAAAATAAAACAAAACAAAAAATAAACCAAGACCAAATCCCAAGTGTGTTTTTGTTTTCTAATATGTGTTGGCTTCAAGGAAAGCTGCTCTGCCAATAAGGTAAAACAGGCATTGACTGATAGTCAATTTACATTGTAAAAGTGAGTCTCACCTGAGGAAGATTCTAATCTGTCCAATTTACTGATTAGCCAATCAAGGTTACAGGAAAATTGAGCACAGTTGTTTCTGTTGCCACGAATGAGAGCAGCTGGAAAAAAACACAAGGTATAATTTTATAACAGGAGATTTCCATTTTAAACCAACAATATTTATCATATGTATTTTAACACAATTTTTAGAGTAACTCCATAAAATAGTGAAAAGACAAGTTCATATTTGTTACCACAATAAAGAACTGAGATTTTCATTACTTTGAATATCAGCAACTGACATAATTTCTAAGGAGCACATAGTTTATGAAGCTGAAGGGGGTCTACTGAATAAACAAGAATCTCAGCAAAAAATATGTTTTGTTTATGTTTTATTTTGCTGCTAAATTTAAATAGAAGTTATCCAGCACCCTTGCTTGATGTCAAGTACTGTCAAGATCATGGGGCTGAAACATTTATTTTTCTATTTCTTCCTACCAAGTATGTGAAGACAATATGCAGAAGTTTGAGGTCAAGTGCAGATTAGGCATATTGGTGTTTAGTTCTGCTTTCTGATTACAGTGTTGTAGAATGCATAGCTTTTACTCTTTCAATAGTGCAGACTGCACTCTGAAAGTTCATCAACATTCAAATCTTTCAAGAATTACTGTTGGTTTTCTTCCTTCTAGACATCATAGATCATAGGGAGAAAAAAAAGTAACAAAAAAGCCACCTTTTGTATAAAATTGTCAGTGATTTTTATTATGGAGCGCAATAAATATTGCATCAGAACAACTGTGTTCAAAATGTACCTGCAGATGAAAATCAAGATAAAAATTTGAAAAAAGTCCACAAAGTACTAAAAAGAGTTTGTGTTCATCCTATTTTTCTTTAAATTCATAAGATTGTAGTAAAACGCAGCCAGTGGTGACTTTTTCATCTCTAAGGAAATGAGACTTCAGCAGAAGCAGCTGCATGTCTCTTCTATGTGAATAACCTCATGCTTCAAAGCACTTCTGGTTTCTTTTATTCCTGTTGTCAACTTCCTCATTTCACTATGGACAGGACTACTTTCCTTTATAATGAAAATAGAATGTATTTAATCTCCATCAGAAGACAAGGTTCTCCTAAATGAGGAATAATGCAAACTAGGTATCAAATAAGAAATTTAAAGAATACACATAAACATACTTTTCCTGCTCTATGGTTTTGGTCATTCTACAACAAAGAAGCAGTTTGCTCTATTCCTCTAGAAAATCTGGCATTGATATTGAAAAAAAAACTTCTTTTTTATGTAATTATTTTTATTAACATTAACATTAAGCTTCAAGAGACAAACATGGATTGAGCAGACCTGACTACTGCTTTTAGACTTCTCTTCAGTTCCATATAATAAGACTTTTTTACAGTTTTTCTAATTTTTAAAATAACAATTCACATATCTTTGCTTATCACAGGTACATTTAAATTAAAAAAAAAAAGGTTTTGGCATGATTTACAGAACTTTTTCCTATTTTTGATCTAATTTTCTGATGTATAATTGCTCAACAAACTCTGTTGTCTGTAATAAATAACAGTAAGTAAATGGAAAAAATTCTGTAATTTACATAATAAACTGAATAATATGCAAAGTGAAGCAGTAAGTAGGATACCAAGCATATGTATTCTGGAGGGTTTTTTTACATTAGTAGGTTTTTAAAGAACTTACCTAACAATTTGTAAAGGAGATTCAAAATTTCTTTCCATGATGTACCTCCATGTTCTTCTCTTGCAATTCCTGCAAAGTGAGCTGCGCTGTTGTAGTCGTTTAAGCGATCAATGCAATTTAGAACTAGTGCCAGCATTCCCTAAATAAATATGACAGAGAGGAAAGTGAACTGTACATGAAAAAGCATTGGACATTGTTTTTTTGAAGACTTTTTCCTGCACAAATTGGAAGGTTGCATTATCTCCAGTTAGGAAAATCCCAAACAACAAACCAGTTGTGCCTAAAAGATTTGAATATGCATTTTTCTGCATAAAAAGAATTAATTTTAGAGAATGATTCCATACTGTCTTTTTTACACAACTAGGTATTATGCAAAATAAGGACTAAAAATCTTAAAATAAAGGCTTTTACAATTTTTAAGGACATTCTTTTTACATAAGATCTTCCTTGCATAAGGAAAAAACCTTTTAAATTTAGATCAAAAGGAATTTTCATTGATTAAAAAAGGTGGAAATTTTATTATCCAATAAAATATCTGTAAATCAAAGACTTTTAATTACTACAAGAGATTTGTAACTTTGCTTTGATTACATACTCAAATGGTGTTGAAAACCTGCAAGCAATTCAAATGTGCCTAAAACATCATAAAATATGTTTAGTATTTCTATAAAAATGCAGTTATTCCATTTTCATAGAGGAGCAATTCAACAATTATATAATACATAACCTTCTCTAAAACTGGCATTCTTAGAGTTTCTAGAGCTAAAAAGTTACAGGTATTCACAGGACAGAAAAGACATCAGAAAAAACCATCCATTATTGACCCAGGTTTTGTCATTCATTTGGAGTATCCAGGTTGTAAAACTTCACAGAGAGAAAAAGAAATTTCTTGTAAAATAAGATCCATTTAAAGATGCTCAGAAGTATTAAGCTCAAATTTTATGACAGAGTGTGTGGCTTGTGCCACGTTTAATATACTTATCTATATATATATTTCAACTAGGAACATTACATTATAGATCATATGCATATATCTAGATGATAACATGCATACAATCTAGATTTTTCTCCAAGTCTGTGAGACAATACACTTAATGCAAAAATCCCTTTCTCCATACCTCTTCTTTGAATAGATTTTGTCTGTTTTTGAGTGAGCGAAGTTTGTTTTGCTTGTCTTCGTGTTGCAGGTCTTCTTCGGGAAGCTGGAAGTAAGTGATCAGGTCTTGCAGAGTCTGAGCCATCTCCTCAACAGGCAGGGCAGTGGATGATAGTGCTCTGTTGTTTCCACTGTGGAAAACAACAAGACTGGCAGCATTAATCATTTTCCCACTGTAATTTTGTATTGTGTGGCAGTCTATTCTCTTTCGGTACCTAAATCAAGTCTTGTTACATGTATGACATATGAATATAAGCAACAGATGATCTGAACTGCACATCATTCAAACACCTGTTATTTGGGTGTCCAGTACTCAGAGCTTCCTGAAGTGGAACCATATTTCCCTTTCTGTGCTGATATAAATACAGAGAATATTTTAAAAACTGAAAAAAAAAATTAGAAGAAGAAGCAATATAATTCAGCAAAAAGAAAAAAGAAAAAAGAAGATTTTTTCCTACAGTAATTCATTTTGTTTAGATACTTTAAATCTCATTAAAGTTATAGGTGTAGTGTGCAATAATAATAGCAGTTATTGAAGTTATACACCCCAGTCTTCTGGAAAAGGAACACAAACGCAGCAGGTGATCCTAAACATGAATTAGATCTTCTGTAGATCTTTAAATCTTTATGTACTATACTTCATATATTAAATTAGATTTTTTTTATTTCCTATATTCCATATATTAAATAAAGAAGGGTAGGATTGTAAAATACAGTGTTTCAAGGAATCTCTGTTGTCAGTAAAATAATGTCTTTTTCTGTTCAAGTGTTTTCTCAATCTTCTGTGATAACCCAGTTTTCCACAGCTTGACTACTGTAAATAGTATCATCCAGCAGGCACTGAATGCTGGTAAAGTTGGCTGTGTTTTATATCCTCAGCCCAAGAAATAAGGAGTGGTGCAGGTTCTTGAGATACTGAAGCAATAATGTTTTAAACACAGGCTCATATGGTGGACAAATAATTAATTAACAAGTCCTTTTTCTTTATTTTTTCATCAAATATTATACCAAGTATTACAAGGACGAACACTTCATCATCGTAATTAAAACTTCTGCCAAGCACTACAAAAAAATAGATTCCTCAGTACAAAATGCATTCTTATAGATGTAATTACACAAAGTTCCAGGGACCATTGAATACTCACTAAGAGAGTTAGACTAAGATCAGTTAGCATGTTCTCTTCAACCTGGTTTATGATCCTGCTTGCTTCTGGCTTCAAGGTATTAGATTTCATTTAAATAATTTCACTTAAACTGTTCAATCTATTTAATGGCATTATTAATCAAAATTTTAAATTTCAATGAATAAATTATAGTTCTAATAGCTCCTAAATTCAAATACTTGAAAGCAGGACATAAGGATTCTCTTGGAAAAATTCTTATAATTCCAGAATACTTTAAAAACAGGGCAACAACTACCTTATAAAGTGGCTGAATAAGCCTGTAGTATTGCGAATGATTCGAGCAGCCTGGGATTCCTCGCGCTGGCATCTTTGTAACGTGAGACCATCATCCATGTGACCTTCTTGGTGTAATATAACCTGTTGAGAGTCAGTAGTTATCACAATAATTACTTAAAAAAAACTTTTTGCTTTTACGTATTTTTTACTTATTTCAATACTGCACTGAGAAAAGTGCAGTATTGAAATAAGTAAAAAATACTTATTTCAATACAATTTGCTTGTATGCAGATTTGTTAATTGCTTTATCTAGACACCTATTAAAAAAGTGCAAGTTTTTCAGTCTCACATAAGTTATTCTGAGAAGAGAATGTAATGTATTTTTTATTCTTCCACTATTCATTAAAAAGATACTCTTAAAAGACATTTTCAAATTGTAACAAAAAGTGTCATTTTTTCTATATTCTAGTTGTCAGGGAAAGAGGAACTTCACTTTCATTTATGGAAAGATTTATGCTTTAAGACTACTGACAAAAATCAAGCTGGAGTGACGAAGAAATATTACAGTGGTGCTAAAGGAGCAATAGTGCTTATGAGCAACTTATGATTCATTTAACTATTTCTACACAATATGATGTATTTTTATCCAAACCAGATATGAACATCATATGGACTTCAAACAATAACAGAGATCCTTTTGTGGGATTTTAATCTTTCACTTTGAAAAAAAAAACCACACACAAAATCACAGAAAGCTAGTATCACTTTTAGATGTCACAAAAACAAGTCTTGGTCACTTTGAGTCATTAAAATCCTACATCAATTTTGTGAGAAGTAATGTGGATGACTTTGCTAGCTTAAATATCACTGTTTCCATAGAGAAGGTCCGGAGGTCTCTAAACTGAAGAGTAAGTGAAGATCTGCTCTTCCCATCACAAAACAGTAAGAAAACATTTGACAGTTAAACATTTCCTCAGGCCATGGTATGTAGCTCCAGATTTCAGAGCTACAGGAATGAAAACATTTGACAGATAGGGTATTAAAGCTGTCATGCCTTGCAAAATAATTGCATCTTCATTACTGTAGAGCAGATATGCACTCTTCTTTGTAAGTATGCAGTGGATGAGGGGAAAGTGTTTTAGAAGGACCTAATCTTTCCTATTTCTCTGGCAAAACAACAACAACAAAAAACACCCCCCCCCAAAAAAAAAAAAAAAAAAAAAAAAAAGCCAAGCCAGAAAACCAATAAACAACCCGAATCTCAACTAAATCATCCAGAAACATCACAATGGCAGGAAAGTGCTATTTAGAATTCCAGTAAGTACATCACAGGCAGAAGCATCCAGTGCTGGCTACATCAATTCCTCAGATAAAACACTTCTCTGCATATAAAAAGGCATTTGGCAATGCCTTGCTTGTTGAAGTACAGCAAGGCACTGACCAACATTTTAAGCAATGGCTTCAGGAGCGTGGATCCAAATCATGTAGCATAGGTTTTTCTGTTCCCTGAGCTCTAGCATTTTGGAGCTCTGCAGGAGCTCATTACTTACACAAAAGCAAGCTCTCAAACTGAAAAGATAGACATCCATTACTCACTAGATGGTGGAGGGATGTTGAAAAGAATACTGACATAAACATTATCATTACCTGGCAAAATCTTGAACCCTTGGTTACCACAATCTCAGTGAGAGGGAGACAATAAATAAAAGTTCTGGCAGCAATCATGCAACAAATGCCTCATAAATGATGCGAGAATTTCTTTCATATTTGTTAGTATAATAATCAGATACCTGAAACTACACTAAAGCCAAGTAACAGAAATTTTTACTTGGAATTTTTAGTATTTTGTAACAGAAGTAATCTCATAGTTGTTTTCTCCTCTCTATAGCTTTACAGAAGCTGATGGTGATAACAGCTAGGTTATGTCAGAAAAGTATCTTTTGTCTCTTGCAATAAAAAGGTATTTCTCAATCTTCCTAGGGCTAATGAGTCATGTTACAAAAAGTGCAGGCCAGCTTCAGAAGGAATACAGTGACTGAAAGTGAAAATTGCCTGACACATTGATAGCAGAGGATGAGTACCAAACAATGACCTCAGTTCTAATGCAGAAAAATTAATTTTATATTAAACTAAATGGATGTATATCTCAAATGGCTTACAAGATTATAGCCTCGTATCATATATAGCAGGGTATGAAAAACAGTTTCTTGCCTCCACCGGAAAATCAATTGCATGAAGCTAGATGGTTTGGATTTTCTTGTTTGAAGGCACATAAGACAGAATTCTCCGGTGAGAGGGCAACAAAAGATTTGAAGTCTTTGAACATGAAGGAAACAATTTCAAAGGAGAATAAAAGTGACAGGCAATTATGAAGGTTCTTTTAGTCCCTTGCTGCTGAGCAGAAAACTGGAGAAACAAAATACTAAATGCCACAGGAAGCTATTGTAAAATTCTTCATTGAATACAGAGGAAGAATCTACACATTGCCTTTTCAAGAAGTAAAATTGGACCCTCAGAGGAAACAGAATGAAACATAAATTTTAAAGAATATAGGATTTTAAGAAAATTAAGATTTTAGTTAGAAGTAGGCCTTGTGTTTTTGGAGTTAATTAAAAGCTTTGTGGTTAGTTAAGGAAGACTGAGTTTGAGTTAACCTTTTTCAAATAACTGATTGCTTGTCAACTTTATGTTTGCTTAGCTGTGCTTGCAACAATAAATAGAGAATCTGATAAATAGGTTTAGGGATACGGGACAATTACAGAGACTCCCAAATGTTGAAACCTATTGAAAGTCACGTACCTAAGGAAATGGGAGTCCTACCAACACTCATTTGTCACATTTGCATTGAAAAAGTAGAAAGTTCAGAGCGATAAAGAGTCATTTTACTTCCTCATTTGAAACCCACTCCTCTTCAATGGGACCACCGACCCATTTCAAATAACAAACTACGCATGCTTAATTGCTTTTTTGCTAATTACCATACGAAGCGGGGAATGGGATGTACCAGGGTTATGAATATGCATTTGTATTTTGGATATTCAACAGTTTTGTAAATAAAATGACTTTGTGATCTTCTGTAAGGTGCGGTATGCTTTTGGGGACTACCCCTCGTGCTGCCCGGCGCTGTAATAAACATACACTTTCTAACTCTAAACTGTTAGAGAGTTTTTGTCCGTCTCAGTTGGATATCGGTATTAGGTCGATATTCATATTTTTAATAAATCAGAATGACACAACCAGTTGTGGCGTGGGAAAGGAAGAGGCCATAGTTGTGTGGTTTAATTTTTTGTCAAGAAAATACTGAATGACTGGCATTTAAAGAATTTCTCTGATCAGCCAGGTTGCTGAGAAATGAAGGGGTTGGGCACTCACTGCCCACTGATGAAGATCACATGTGCAGCATATGAATAACTGTGATTGTGCCTAGGGAGTGTGAGAAGGACCTCATTGTTCTGCACTGCAGTGCTTGTGTATGGTATTCTCTTACGAATGTACATGTGTACAAGTAACTAAAGAAGAATTTCAACTTCTTCTCAGTAATGCACTATTTTTTTTCTTTTTCATGTTCTAAGGATGGGTTCAAGTTGTAAAAATCTATGAATGGAGAATAAAGAGATCCTTTGGTAATGACAAAGCTATGTGAAGCTAGTACTAAACTCCTTAACATTGGATGAATTATGATCATAAAATTTGAAGATATAACAGGTCATATGCCACTAATTAAGAATATAATCATATCCTAAAATCAAAAGACTGAGATAAAGACCTTCTTGATGTCACATCACAATTACATCTAATGTTTTGGGAGGAAATTATTCTGTAATATCCTTTATAAAACTTGATTATTTTCTAAGCCATTTCTTCAGTGACAAATTTAATTGCCATTTCACATAATATACTTAATTTAAAAAAAACTGAAACACCAGTGAATGTTAGATGATTTATTAGTTTATACCAGTTACAACAGTTAAATAGTTTAGATTTTAAGTAATTATCTCAATCAGGAATTTCTGTCTTTTGCTAGTGTAAAAAAATAAAACTTGAGCACAAACTAATAATTTCTTCTGAGAAAAAAAAAAGGAATTACATTTCTGAATGACAAAGTTTTTCTTCAATTACATGGTTATGTTAATATCCATCACTACTTTCATTTTTGGAGTGAAATATTCACATTTTCAATATAAATGCACAAAACAATTAAACCCACAAATGTATTTCACAAGTAATGAAAAAAACCCCAAACATTACCTTTCTTTTCAAGGGACCTAGACGTGCTGATTTAGCATCCTGTGCTTTGTAAGTCAGCCATAAGGCAGTGGCCACATGCTGGATGAAACAGATTGAATCTCCATACTTTATTTCTGGGACTCCCATTCCATCAATGTCACGTTTGAGACTAGATTCCTGCTTTTCTTTCAGCTCCTAAGGAGATAAAATAAAGTTGGGATTTAATCTCTATTGGAATAGGATAAAGCATTGAATTCTACACTGACATATATTACAACACTGAACAATATTTATGCTACTTATGCTGTTAAGATGCAGCTAAATTTCAATTCACATAACTTCAGCTTCTATCCAATTAATCTTTCAGACTGTGATTAAAAATAATTTCAAGTCTGAAGCATCATTTTCACTGAAGCAAGAAAAATCAAGTCAAATCCATTACAGTGGATTCATACAAAAAAAATCTTTAGATGTTTATTTTAACCTATTCAATAATAGAGTTACTGATCTAAGTAAAGTTTCAGTTTAACAGTCTGTAGAACTCTATGTAGCCAGAATTTTTGAACTTAAGCTTAGAAGTGAAAAATAAAAACAAAAATAAAAATAAACCCGTTTTGCAATGTAGTTAAAATATTTCTATGCTGAATAAATTTTTGTTTATAATTTTTACAAAGAGGAACACACGTTGCTTAGAATAATGCCTCTGTATTAAAAAACCATCAAAAAAGAAAATATTGATTATTTTATTATTATTTTTAATTATTTAATAATTATATAGATAATGATTATTTAATTAATAATTATTATATTATAATTATAATAATAAGTATTATTTGGTTTTATGTTTTCTTTACTTTTGCATTTCTCAATTTTTTACATTTTTTGAATAAATAAATAAATAATGTTTTTATTTATCCACTTTGTAAGATTTGGATTCCTTCAAACCTCTTTTAAAGACATTGCTCAATGCTTCGCTGGAAAACCCATTTTTAAAGCCAAATTCATTTCTTAATCCCATGATTCTTCATTCACAACTAGGGGATTTTTAGGCTTCAACACTTTAAAATAAAGCAGTTGTCCATTAAAAAATTATTCTGCAAACTTTGCAATAGCAAGTTATGGATACATGTGATTGTGCTGGTTTTATATGTGTAACAAGTTTTTTTATTTCATTTCAGGTTATATAATTTTCAACATCTGTGGAGTAAACAGGAGTTTTATCTATGCTAATCTGTTTTCATTTATATGTGATTTAACTCTCATATTTCAACAGTAATTTCTGTTGAAACAGGTAACGTTTAATGCCAAGATGAAGTTGAAAGAAATTACAAGACGTGCTTGTAGGTACCATTTCAATGTCAAGACTATGGGGAAAACATGTCACATCATATTTGTCTGGACTGCACTGTGAAGTACAGAAAAAGATGAATTGTTTCAATACACATTTGTGGTGAGGACATTCAGTGAAAAACCCAATAAAATAGAACAAATTCACTAACTGTCAGCAATTAATTATTTGTCTTTACATAGTAACCTGAAGATTAAAACTTTCTTCTTCAAATATGGTGTCTGCATCAATAATTAAACATCAATGAAAATTTCAGAGAAAGAAATCATAGTGTGGTAAGAAGCAATCCTAATTAAGTTTCTTTTTTAAAAAATTGAGTGATACTGATCCCTTTTGATAACACTACACATAGTGAAAAAACCCAAATGTTTTCATTTCAGAAATAATTTTTTAGAGTTATTTCAGAGGCCTGAAGGCTGTTTTCGCTTTGAGAAATACAGCACAAATTCCTCTTCATCATGTTTTGCTCTTTGCTCTCTGTCCAGCTTCCCTAGGATTTCAGCCAAGTAATTTGATCTCAGTGTGCAAAGACACAGTGTATTTTATAACAGCTGAAAAGTCTAGTCAGATAAAGATTACTGTGGGAGAACGGGAAAAAAACCTGTCTCTTATCTGGATATTTGTACATATCTTAACAGTAAAATATCCAAACACTTTGGCTTTTAAAACCCTCTCTTCGTTGCCTAGTCTCAGCTTAACTTCCTCAGGCCATGAATTAAATCATGGAAGTTGGCAAAGGAAAAATAATAACAACAGCAACAAAAAATACCCCAAACCAAACAAACAACAACAAAAAAATGGAATGAACAAAAGGATTTGAGGGCAAAGCTGTCAAAGATGATATTTTCAAAAGGTGTTTAAAATACTAGAGGAAGGGCAAGAATTAGAAAGTGAGAATGAATCATGGCTTCCTACATGATAAAAGGAATATGAGGAATGGCAATGTAAAAGAACAAATAAACGCAACTTTTTTTACAAAGATTTTACAATAGTAAAAAGTAAGGGAAACATTTTTGCCAGCTTAAGGGCTTGTTTAGATAGTCCTAAGAATTGCAAAACAACCTTTCTGCTGAACCCTTACTAAATCTAACTTTCATGAGCTGGTTAAAACATTATCTTTCAATATTGCGCACCGTTATTGCATTAAAAGTTGCCATAGCAACTCCAATTCAACAAAAGAAAAAGATAAAAGGTTTACAGATATAAGACCTTGCTACTGGTACTATTGTACACTGTATACTTTGCTTTATACATTTGTACATTCCAGTAGACAAGAAAAGTTACTTTCATTTCACCTATTTTCTCTTTCCATTAAAAAAAAAAAAGTAGAAACCATAGTTTAATACTGCATTTGAAATGCAGTGCTACTGGGAAATTATAACTATAAATTATTAACTTAAAAATAAGTATTTGAACTTTTGGAGAAAAATGTAGGTAAAGGCCTTTGCAATACCTATGACCTTACTGCAAAACCAAATTAAACTTTATGATTACTACCATACTATTACGACATCCGAATGCCATGTTGAGTCCTTAAGACAGCTACATGTTGGCAGTAATATTAAAATGATATCAAATCCTTGTGCATGAGTCATCTGTGACTTTTGAATGTGTCAGAATGTTACTTACCAAGACTATACCAACAACTTCCTCATTGTCAGTTTTACATACCACCACAAAAATAAAATATGAAATCTCAAATATTAATTCTGGGCTACACAAATTAAAATAAACAAATATTTTTAAATATGCTCTTGTTTGCACTGTGTTTAGTCTCAAGGAAATTTGTAAGCAGACCCAAGATTCTCCTCAGCAATGTATGCAGAGCCAAGTACTGTGCTGGAATGAGAACATCCTATTTCAAAACAAGATTCCATCTGGTGTAGGGAAACTGCTGTTTCTGTTGTCACAAGGCATTAGAGATCTGTTGCCTTAAAATATAAGGGTTGAAATTTTAAAACTTGGTCCAAAGTAAGCTCTATATTAAAACCAATAAAAGATGTAATTTGGAGGGGGAGGTTGTCCATCAATTTCTAATGCTTGTAAGATTAGTTTGCAGCAATTAGGAAGCAAAACATGTTATTTTCATGTATTATACATGTTATTTTCATTGAAATCAGCACCATAATGTTCTTTAGCATATACCTTAACTTTTTTTAAAGTTTCCTTCTGTTCTTATTTATGTAAAAACATGTTAATGAAAACTCTAATTTGAATTTCATCATTTAAAACTAGTGTTTCAATTTCCAATGTTAGCCATCAAAATGAAAAAAAAACAGTGAAGGTAAATACACTATGAATGCAACTGTAGGTTTTGACAAGAAAGGAACACACAAGATTGCTGAAGAGGAATGTAACAATATTGAGGATGAAGGTGCTTTTTCAACAAGAGGGTGTCTATAACAACTGCTGGAAAACAAGACTTTATTTAAGTCGTGTTACAGGCTACTGGGTAGCCTTGAGGATTTGCATATCCACATAGCTCTGCTTTCTGGCAAAGATAATATCTTTTTCCTATAAACCCTTTTGCTGGCTTCAAAACTGGAAAGAATACCACAATGAAGAAATGTTTCATTTCCTTTTGGATACTCAACAGCAATGCTTATTGTAAACAACCTGGTCTGAACCAGTGTTGACCCCACCTGGAGCAAAAGGCCGGACTAGATGTCTTCCCAGGGTCCTTCTCAATCAGAATTATTCTATTAGTCTAAGGGATGGGAGTGCTGTAAACAGACAGGTACCCAGCACCATATTTTTAAGAATCTGTACACAACTGGACATGAAGACATTAGACAGATATTCATGCTGTGTTAAGGTCCATGCAAATGAAAGATTTCTTCATTGAGAATATGAACCAATAAATTTTTTACAAGTACATTTATGCAGAAATTAAGGTAAAAACACCTGCCTGTATCTAGTCTATCTATTACATCTATGGTCCTGTTTCCCCTCAATCTGTATGCAAGCAGGACAAGGCTTTAAGAGCCCTTTTTCTTTCTTACAGTCCAGGTGGATCTTTGCAGTTTATTCCCTTCCCAAACATCACCTTTCTTTCTTTAGGAAAATTTATCATTGCTTATTACCCTCACCTTTGGAAACACTAATGTCTCCACTCATGGGACAGTGCAGCTCTTACGTGCCCAAACAATAAATAACAATGCTTACTCTTGGCACCAAATTCATAACCTATCATGAGGTAAAAACGTTCTTTTCTATATAGGACAGCACAAATGGGATAGGATGATGAAACTCTGAGCTTGTATTTAATATTAAAATGTACATTAACAACCATATTGTGTATAAACAGTAGGCATGAGTGACTTCTGCAAAATTAATTACTACTGTACTTCAGCTTAGCCATTTTGGACACTGCACTAAATTTGACTAGTGTGCCTTTGAGGCACATCTCAACAAAAAAAGGAAGAAAATAGGGCATGTTTACTCAATGTAACAGAAATAATTTTATGAATGTGCATACATAACCACTAAATTTACATACTCACAATTTATACATTTATACCCATAGATTAAAATATTGAAAAACAGCAGGACAGCTGGTGTCCAATCAGGCAGTGAATACATCAAAGGGATTTTAACTCAATGTTTAACCAGTAACTGTGGTACTCCTGGGATACTCACCATTCTTACCAATGAGTTGCCATTAATGGGAAAAAATTACAGCTGTAATAAATGCCTCAGAGTAACATCAAATGTACAATCTATAGTACATAGCCTTTACACTGAACAAAACAGGAAAAACTATGTGGTAAGTAAATCTTAGCAAACTAAGAAAATTTCCTGACAGTTTCTCAATTATTTTGATTCGCTAAAAGAAAAATTCATGAAATGTCATACTCAGTCACACTAATAAACATGGTTACTTTAAACAAGTTAAAAAGAAGCATTTGATTTATTATACTAACAAAAGTCTAGCATTTGTCAATATTTTTACTGTTAGATTTTATTTAGTGTATAACTAATTTTAAAGATTTTTTTTTCACTTTGGGATTTCTATTTTCTTAATGATCATATAGCATTCAGAATTCTGTGGAAAATTTAGCTTTTTGTAGTCAATAAAAAACTCCATTGTAACAGCTATGGCAACTATTTATAAGTAAAATCATGAAAGAACGTAAAAATTTTAATCATCATTGATTATAAAACCTTTCACTTCCTGGGGAAAAAAAAGTTATTAATTTTGCCTACCTCCATAATCATTCTTCATTTTCTCTCCCTTGTACTGTTTTTCCCAGCTGGAAACAATGAAAAAGCTAATAACATGCAATTAGCAGCTCACTAAAGAGCATAATTTGAAAACATATGGTTTAGAAATCTCTGACTACATTTGCCTTACATTTAGGAAAAATTTGAGTTCAGTTCTTATCAGCACACTGCATAAAGAATAGCAAGTGAACTGAATTCAATTGAACTCAATTATGACAGATAGAGCTGGAACATGTAACACTCTAATGAGATTCTATCCAACTAAAATAAGTCTATAATTATTAAAGATTCATATTAAACCACTATATCTTGCACTGTATTTGGTTTTAATCTTGTTTTTTAAAAAAACTGGTAACAGTTTAGTTTATGCTAAAGTTTATTAATCTTAAATTTTTCCTTCATGAAGCCTTTGTTATTCTTGACAGTGGTTGTTTACATCTGAATTTAAATGCACAATCCTTAGCATTAGCTTCAATTTAGAAATTACAAGTAATTTATACAGTTGTTGAAACAATTCAGATTTAGTATTTGAGTGCTCCACATTCAGAACAAATTTGCATGGTTTTTATTTACCTTTGATGCTCTAAAACAAAAGGCTGTAGATGCTGTGTCTGACTTTTCTCTGTCTAATATTACTACTCCTTCATCTTCATTCAGAGCCAAGTACTTTCCTGTTGTAATATGTCGAAGACGAAAAGGCTGCCCCCATCTGATATTACTTCCACTCCAGCTAAACATAGGAGACATCAAAAATAGTTTAAATAAAGTAAGTAAAACCAGAATTTTTCCTTTAGGTTTTAAAGGATGTTCAGAAAATAGAATATGCTATATATATATATATATATTCACTTATTGGTTCTGATTTCAATACTTGCATTAAATCAGATGCAAAACTGTTAATTCATTTGCAGAGGGAATCCTGGAATGGCTTCCATCTTCTTGTTTTTACACCCTCTCTTCATCTCATCAGGGTGCTACATATGGTGACCATAAAAAAATCCTGCATTTGTAAATTAACTACTGAATTTTAGTTGAATGACTAAACAAACAAATTGAACCTAAGTGGGGACTCAACATTCCACAGAATCTTCCTGCATCTGAGTTAGTTATGAGGGTATTTCACTTACAGTCACAAACACACTGAGGGTAAAACAAACACACAATTCAGATGGCCATCAAAGGCCATACATATTGTTATGATATATATTGAAATTTCACTTGCAGGGAAATAACAAACAGATAATCACATAAGAAGGAGATAATCTTTAAAAAAACAAAACAAAAAACCAAAAACCCACCAAGAAACACAGAAGGGGTATTATTGCTATTTCCACTCATGCTTATAAAACTCCAAGTAAAAATAGGAATGCTTTTGGAAAGAAGCAATGCCTTAAGTACACATATCTCATAGTCAATGCTGCTTTTGATATGGGAGAGAGAAAAAAAATCAATTTTATCTCAGTACATTGATTTTTATTACTGACGAAGAGCCTACTAACACACAGCATAAAGCATGGCAAATAAATATTCTGCCTTGAGGGTCTGTAACAATCAAATTTCTATTAATACAACAAAAGTTGCTAACCTAAAAAGTTTACAGATTATCAGTACCTTATTCGAAGGGGTTCTACTCTCCACAGTGACCTTGCTCGAATGCCAGCTCCTCCAGTTTCATAAAATACTTTCCTACAGAAAAGATTCAGAAGACCATTTTCTTGTGTTTATTTGTGCTTAGATAGTATTTATAACTTACTTCTCTGGAAACTGTACATGACTCACTACTTTTCTCCCAGTAAACAAATATCATTGAAAGGACAGAAAATTCCTACTCATTAGTGAGATTACGATAAACAAACACAATGTCCCAGGTAAATTAGATTATTTCCATTAGGCTAGTCTCTCTCAGGAGCTGATAAAATGGTTTAGCCTTGAAAGTGGCTGGAAAACTTTTCCTGTCATTTAATCAGCCATAAAAATATGTAATTCCTACAGTTCCCAAGATATTAATCTGCATTACCAATGGTTTTAAATACATACCGTATTTTAAAATAAAGATGTACATTTTCAGATGAAAACAACAAGAACAAGACATCTGAGACTTCATTCCTAAAATTATCTCTATAATTCTTATTAAAAGGCAAAAAATTGTGGTGATAACAAAAATTCTGTATTATAATCCTTCCAAAACAGATAATGCATTCAGAGAAATAAAAAACAGGAAGGGAAAGGATTATGCTTTTACAATAATTTGGTTTTCTTGAACTATTGGCTGAGGGTTAGTAATGTGTTCTAGTACACAAACTAATATTCTACTCAATAATCAAATACAAACAAAGAAAAACTATGGTGGATTAGCCCTGTTCACAGGAAGTTTTTAATGTCTTAATAATCATTCCTATCTTGTCATCTAATCACCAGAATTTGTATAAACTTTCTCATTTATAATGAGTATAGGAAATACAATGGATAATAGAAAAAGTCTGAATGCCTACCAAAAGATGAAAAACTTTCTTACATGTTACTCCTCTGGGAAGGACTAATCCATCCTAGCATGCACAGAAGGTGGACCTTCTATTGTACTTAAGTGTCTGAAAAAATGTGCAGCAAGGGAATTTAAAATCTGTCTTCCTGCTCTGGAAATCTTGACTGAATACAGCAAATACATGTATAAAGATGTCAAAATCTAGCTGTTATCTAGATGAATTAAAGTAGCATTTTGAAATGCAGAATTTTAACTGGCTTCACAAATTGTCAAATTCTTTTCCTACTTTTGACAGCTAGCAGGCAAAAATTTAAAAAGCTCTTTTAGTATAGTTCTTATGCAACTATGGGGCCTGAAAATTAACTTTTAAAATAAAAGTTTTGTCTCTCATATCTGAGCAAGTATTTCTACACCTTTTCTTCTACTGAGAACACTTAAGGGTCTCCTTCTTGAGCAACACCAGTAAAATCCTGGAAGAATCATGAAGTGTACTGGAGCATGGCTAATCATTTGCACCCAGCAGCTTTACAAGATGGTGGACTTGTATTTACACCTCTATTTAGGAGTCACATTTACGGGCACACGTGATATCAAATATTTCAAAATTTTAGTACACCAGAAGAGTAAGAATAAATATTCCTCATAGTAAAGGTAGTAATAATCCATATACACCTTATCTTGCATGAAAATGTATTGATATTCTGGAACAAAAATAAACAAACAAAAAAAATCCCTAGCTTTCAACTCATCTTCATTTCCAGTCTCTATGAATTTGATCTTTCAAGGTCACTTCCAACCTGGGCTGTTACATGAGTCTCTGAATATACTGAATGCACAATAACTATCTGGAGCTCTCCATTTTCACTCTATGCCTCTGATCCCACTGACCTTACTGATTTTACTTTTGGCAGACTCTAAATCCTAGCTAAACTCAAAACTAAGTATTCATTTCCACTCTCTCTGACCTCCTTCATTTCTCCTTGGCCCAACTCAACTATTCTGTCTCTAAAGGACTATCACAGGTATAGTTCAGTATCATAGATACGGTTCAGTTCACCTGATACAGTCATAGTCTCTGTTCACCTCTTACACTTTTAATTTCTATACTTTTAAGAATTTCAGATATTTTTTCCAGCTTTTTCTTTATGCAGCGCTGGACTAGAGTTAGTGACCTGCTTTTCTGTAACAAAGCTGAATTTAAAAAAGAATTGCTGCTTTTTCATCACAGCATCCATATAACTTTATTTTCATCTACTTGATTACATCTCTCCATCTTACTTTTTTTCTTGCCAAGCTAGCCTCTTTGATGCTCAGTATGTCCACCCCAAGTATTTCCATTTGGCCTGTAAAAGAAGACTTTAGGATTCTTGTCAGAGAATAGTCTCTTTGTGAATAGTTAAAGCACATTATTTACAGAAACGCTCAAAAATAAGACTTTTGTTTTATGAAAATGGAAATTTCCACTCTTGTTCAACTTAACTTATTTAACATTCCTAACAAAATGCGTAGAACTGATTAAATAAAGAGATGGAAAACAACACAACCATTTTCTACATCTCTCTCCCGTTCTTATTACTATTTGGGGTTTTTTTGTATTTTCATTTTGTTTTGATAATGACTCCTATGACACAGTATAAACTCGGCCTTATATCTGTCACTCAGCTTATAAATCCAAAAGAAAAAGACAACTTCAAATCATCTATCACTATCACACACTTGAAAATTTTCAATATAGCATCGAATTTCAGGGTTATAAATATCACAGATTTCATTCAGACAAATACACATTTTAATTTTACCCTAGTATTTACTTAGCATAAAAACATGGAAGCAAATTTGAAGCCACTAACAACACATATCAACCTACATAAAGAACCACATCATACTGGGGAACAGGACTCTACAATTAGTTCTAATATTAGCTATATCTGACTTCTAGATAAGTGAGAGAAGTAGCAAAATACAGCATTTCTGAACACACTGAAACAGCTTCAGCATCTATTTTAACCCTGCTAAAAGAGGTCCTTTATAAAATAAGTCTGAAGGCAACGTTTGCCAGTATTTTTATACTAGGTGTGTACATCTTCATACACAGTCAAAACATTTTTCTTTTTCTTTACATATATGGAGAGACCAGCAATAAAAAATTCACTTTGGGTTCTCTTTAGGACTTGGAGACATTGTAACTCCACAGAAATGTAAACATGGAAAATTGAGACCTTACTTAATTGAATGTTACTTGTGGTATTATATTACCTAAAGCATAGCTTATTTACCACAATAGGTAGAAAGGTCTTATTTGTTGAATATGATTTTTAAAGCTAGCAGGTTTGTAGCAAAATTATTAGCTCGCTTTGCTTCTGATTAACAAAAAATTGAAAAAACACAGAAAAATTCAAATCATTAATCAACATAATAGATGACAACTGTAGATAAGTTTAATACAAAAGTGTTTTAGTCTAGTTAATATGATGTAGTTAATGTGTTATTAAAATTTGAAAAACCTAAAAATTTGTAAAAAAAGTGCAAAATATATAAAATATGAAAGTTATTGTAGAGGCCAAACTTACAGACATATTTTAGGGATTGGGGTTTTTTTCACATTACCATCTTCCTGCTAACACTTTCATACCTCTACTTATAGTAGTATGAACTAGAGAGAAGCAACATAACAGGATGAAATCTCAGTGAAAATCAACTACTTGACTTTCAACAATGAAAGAATTCATGACTGATTTTCTGCTTAGTAGGTCTCAATGTCTTGTACAATGTTGTTGCCTAATTAAAGACTGCTGTAAAGAGTGTTCAATCTACCTAACCTCAAAATCAACTGACATCCTGTTTCCTTTTTGAAAGAAGGAAAGATATAAAAATGCACCATCACTTACTTGTGCTGTGAATCATTTTGATCTGTAGATGGAATTGTCAAGCACTCATCATGGCCATGGAAAAAACGTACTACATGCCCACCAAGAAGATATCCTGAAAAAGAAGCTCATTAACTCATTAGCTAAAACGTTGACTATGAAAATAACACACACAAAAGTTTAGAAAATTCAAGACCCAGATAAGATCTATTTTCCAAATTTTCACTCATAACTGAAACTAAACAAGAACAAATTTAATGTGTCAACATACTGGGTTTTAGTACCTTTTTTTAAAAAAACATTTCTTCTGAAAATGAAGACAAAACAAAAGCAAACTTTTAACATTTAAAACTCAAATTAGGATTCTGAGACAGAAAAGGGAATTAAAAACTTCTTTAAAACAACAAAAATAGTTATTGTTTTGAAAACTGAGTGCTTTAGGTAAAAGCAAATCGAATAGATAATACCATCATTTTCTCTCCCTTCATACAGTTTAAATGATCTCAATACAAAATAGTTCCATGATTTCATCAGTTTCTTCTGACATTTACCATTTGTGTCAAAATCAAAGGTGCAGCAGGAGGTAGAGGACAGAAGAACCTTTTGCAGTTCTGAAGATTAAGTTTAATGGAAGCTAACTTTCCAACCCATTTAACACAAAGAGTACAGGTCAAAAACCAGGCACTCTGCCTCACATTAGAAAAGAAAAGACACAGAAGGTGTAGGAGAATGACTCATCAGATCCTAGTCCAAACGTTCTGACCTTGTAAGTGAGGTTACTGCCTTTTAAAAGAACACACATTAAGGAGGAAGGGTAGAAGGAAACTTTCATACTGTCCAGCTGATTCAATATAAATTCGCAAATGAGAAAAACTAGAACTGGCAAGTACCGTCTTGCCAATTAATATTAAATCAAAGCAAAGAAATATTGGGAAAAAATGTACTTTTCTGTTATGTTTTCTTGATGGTTCCTCTCCTCCCCTCCCCTCCCTGATGCCGTGGTTGAGGATTTAGGCTGAATAAGAGAAGACCATAAGGATGCATGGCTGTGACATCTAGAAGGGATATTGAGGAAATGTCTATAAAAAGCAGAACTAAGGGACTGAAATAGGAACTTTGAGAAAACTGCTTTCCATTTTGCCTGTACCTTTATCTCTCTTCTGTTTGATTTGTAGTGGGAGAACTGTAATTAGGAAAATTGTACAAAAAAACTAGCTTTTCTGGCTTTAGTTATTCTGCAGCTCCTACTCCACCAAATTAAATGAAGTCTTCATTTCTCATGCAGCTTTTAAAGCTTTGTTATTCTAAAGTTACAGCTCTCATTTATCTTTTCTTCACTAAATCCAGCTGATGTATCTGTATTTCCCTGTGTTCACTACAAGTATTAAACTCCTTTTCTTTATTTTCATTAAACTTTTTGGTTGATATTCTGAGAGGAATTTGTTTTTAATTTTCCCTCTTTATCAAAAGGATAAATTAATCTAATTTATATTCATGTGTAAATAAATAAATAAAATGGCAAACCTTCTGTAATATTGCTTCCTGAGCATATAGGATGTACATTCCACAGTGTCTGCATAAAGGAGGCATCCACCTGAATATTTCCATTTGACACAGAGAGATGCTGAAATAAGACAACGATAACAGGAAACAATGAAAATTATACACTTAAAATATTTAGTATAATAATTTATCAACAGAAGATAATGTATCATAAAGTAAATAAACAAATTTCTTCTAAAATGAGTATTCTTCTAAAATCTGTGAAAAAGGCATGGAAGCAGTTTTGTTCTGGAGCAGGGACTCACATGCACACACACACACCCACACATACACCCCTTCAGTGAGGAAAAAAAAATGTATTACAACCAGACATTACTCCACAGATTTGAAAAATTAATTCATAAGAATCCCAACCAATCTCCCAATATCCCCACAGAACTTTGTATTTTTCCACCATCTGACCACTATCTAAAGAAATAAACTTACCAGGTATCTTTCAGAGGACACACTGACCAGGATAAGGTCATCACCTATTCGAACTTTTTCTCCTTCTGACCTTTGCTTTGAAGCAGGGTGTATTGTCCACCAGCATGCCTCACCTAAAGGACAGAGGCACTAATCAAGGTTCTACAAAACAGACAACTCCCAAGAAATCTAAGGATCTTTATGCAACATTGAAATATCATTATAAAAATTTTATTATAAGACATTCACCTTATAAAACCACGTATTTTCTTTTTTCAATCCTTTTCAGTGCTTTTCTTTTTGCTTGAAACTTTTTGTCAAATGATCTTTGCCATATATGAAATTTCCCTTTTCAAGTACTTTTAAAGGGACTGTTTACAAAACACTGCTCTTTTACACTGCTGTTTACAAAGAACTGCTCTTCATTGAAGCCTTTCCTTGCCAGGAAATTGCTGACAGCTACCTTGGTCTTATTTGTCACCTTTTGTCTCCTCTTTTGTTTAATGGTCATATTTAATTCACAACCTTGTGTATCACACAGCATAACAAACCTGCAAGCAGTTCCACTAGCACTACAGAGTATATATCACAAAATAGCCAAGCCTAAGGGTGACAACCACGGAACATTTCCTACAAATTAAACATAAGATTGATTCCAGGTTTCTCTGCACACACACACAACACACAAGAGCCACACACACACAGACATTCTGGGAAGATTACCTACTTAATTCATAATTTCACACTCTTTAGAGTGTGAAAGATAAGACCTTGAAGAAAACAAGTTGAATAAAATTTTCTCACCAGAAAACACAAAAGTGGGGAAAAAAAGACAAGTTCGGTAGAATCAAAATACAAACATTTTTTGATTGATTAAGCTATTTCATGTAAAACTTCCTTAAAACAAAATTTGAAGGTTATGAAACTAATTATAGTGAAGACAATAAATAGAAGTTACACCCATACAAATGTAAAATGCTAACTCTTCAAAGAGAATAATTTTTAATAGCCAGTGGCTTTTCCCTGTGCTGCATGAAGAACACTTCCTGCAGCTGAAACTGATTCATTAGCACCGTTTCATAGGTGAGGGAGTAGGGCAAGGGGAAATGATATTATGGCACTCAGTTTATTAGCTTTACAGACATGCAGTAATTCCCAAAGCCCTCTGTGCAGAAACACAACTAAGCTATTTTGAATCTTACCTATGTGTATGAGGGTAAGGGTTTTCTTGTGTTAAGCAGATAAGCAAAACCAGTTAAACAACCACAGATACTTGTTATAAAACCTCGTAGATAGTAGCAGATATAAGTACAATAATTCTAAAAAAGCTATAAAATTATAAAGACAGATTTCACTGAAACTGTTTTAGTAGACATTAATCATACCTATTCCTTTTATCACATAATTTCCTTTTCTCAACATGCCTAAAGAAAATGATTTCCATCTAAGGCAACAATCAAAGCCAAGTAACAGGGTGCTAATATCTAAAGCCATCTTATGTATGGCTATAAACAACTGAAAGACAAATTTCACTCATTCAAAACACAAACTTTTGTAGAGAGTCACCTGAACAGATTCAAAGATTATGATTTACAAACATTTTAACACCTGCACTGCCAGGGCCTCTCCATCATCAATTAGTCAATTTGATTTTAATTTATTCCAAAATAATGAAAAAACAATAGAAAGCACAGGTTTATATTAACACCATCAGTATTTCTTTATTTGAGCTTTACATTAATGTAGTGTGTATACTGATACTTAGATTTTCCCTTCAAGATATATGTCTGGGACTGATTATTACAGAGTCACCTGTTACTTTCTGAGGAGTACTCATCACTCTCAGAAGCCATGAGCACTATGTAAAGAGCAGCATGTAAATCTGTTTGTGGCTCTTCGTGGCTAAGTTACCTTTAAATTCATTTATGTAACTCCCAGTGGCAACCCATAATTTATATGTGTTTTCACAGAAGCACAATTTTTTTACTACATTTCTGTCAGCAGTAATGGTAATGGCAGTACTTCCAGACATACATTAATTAGATTTTAAATCTTTCTCATAATGTCATGTTTGTGTTGTATCTCTTCCACTTTGTCCCATTATTGGTTTGTCCATATTATGTGTATATTTCTATCCAGCTCTTTTAGCAACTACATATTTTCTTGTTTCCTGCACAAGTTGCAAACTTTTGTTACTTAGTTACAACGTATACTGTGGATGCAGCAGTATATGCCTTTTCTGTACTCTAAGTGTCAAAACAAAAAAAAAGAACCAAACAAAAGCATCAAATTTATTGTATTCAACAGATTCTTTTTACTCTGACCATTATCATGAATTTTATTGCAGTTGTGTTGTCAGTTTAATTGCAAGGCTCTCTCACACTCTTACACAAAGTCACTTAATGTGCTGAAAGTCATTAGTACAAACAGTCATTTCTTTCAGTCTTCTTATTTCTGATGAACACATAAGGATCCCATTCATAAGCTTGCTGTTAGATTAAACTCAATGCCTCTTCTAAAACCAGAAATGAGTGACTCATTTTCCTTCAAAAATAACTTGCCATACCTGCTGCATTTTCTCGTAGTCCCACATCAAATGCAAGTTTATCTGTCTGGGATCTCGATGACGTTAAGCATGTCAAATACTGCAAAATAGTGAAGTTATTGAAAACAAAAACCCAACTGCACCCATTAACACACATGCCAAATGAATACATTCACATTACTTCATCTTACTATCATACTTAGTTTTTTTAATGAGTTAAAGACAATGTTTTTTATTCATACAGAAGCTCTTCCTGAACTTAAAACATCAAAATCCTTTTCCATTGAAGCACGTTTCCACTTCAGCTGTGCAATTTAGCTTCTACCTTCTGAAGTTTCATATAACTCATCAGATAGGAACAGCAAACATCTAATTACAGACCTAGCATAAGAAGTTTGATTCATGAAAATATTAAAAAACATACCAAAAGGTGATTATTATACTTGCAACTCTGGTATATCAAGGCAACTACAATTTTCAAGGTTCATAAACATAAGCAACATAATTTGAAGATTAATGTAGCATTTTCTAGTACAGGAAACAGGAGGGAAAGTGTTTTCCTGACTTCCCATTTCTTCAGCCTTCTGCTAGGTGTATTTACATGGGCCCTAGTAGGCCAAAAATCCAAAACAGCTGAATTTTTTCAGTTGTAGAATATCGTATGATGAAACTTATACAAGGCAGCCTGAAGACAGCATCTTTGTGGGCATAATCCCTGGGAACTATGGGATGTCAAATGGGACATCTTATCTTATAAAATCTGATGGGGAAGAAAATAACATATATCACAACAAATTCATTTGCTGTAGAAATACTTGCTAATGGAAGTATCATTATAATGGATTCCTTAAGGACACAGAAATAATCCATGGCCAAAGGATCTTTTCAGCTACAATTCTGAGTTAGATAAAGAATCTGAATTTTAAAAAAACAATCTGTTGGGTTGAGACACCTCAAGTTATTAACTTCTTTTTCATCTAGTGCAGAAGATAGCTTGGAAAGAACATTATTCCCAGTTTTTGTGGGTTTTTTTATTTTGGTGAAAAGACATTTACTATCCATGCTGCTCGTTGTGTGCGGGAGCTGCCTCACTCACCATTTCACTGAAGGAATGCCGGAGCAGTATCGCGTGGCCGTACAGCAGGGTCCGGTGGCCACCCCCTTGGGCTGCCTGCAGGACAGGAGGGAGGAGGTCAGAACTCCACTGCTCTGAGTGGACCACTATGACCATAGTCAGAACTATGCAACAACATGAAGAGCTATGGCAGTTCATAATAAGTGCAAATATTCCAACAGATTACGAAATGTGCACAGTGGGAAAAAAAATCATAATAATGAAGTAGCAACAGCCATAACCAAATGTCTGCCAAAGGAAAAAATGTCATTCTTTGACAAAGGCTTTTATTGTTACCTAATTTTTATTATGATTTAGTAAAACACAACATTGCAAAAACATAAGTTAAATAAGATACTACTTACCTTTCTTATAAGCTTCATGGAGGCATTTAAAAAAATAACAACAACATAAATACATACGCATATACACACACAGAAACTGAAATCTGAAAGAGAAAATAACATACCTATTTCCCAGAATAGTTTAAGTATATACTAAGAATATCTACTGACTAATATTAATCTTTAACATGTTTCAGATTCATTAAAGCAACATCATCCATAGTTTCAACCAAGTACAGTTATTAATTTTGAACATGTAAAACTATGACAAGATCAGAGAGAGGCAAAACTGGATTCTCCATTTGCTTCCGTTAGAGGATTTAACATTTAACTTCTTTTGAATTCCTTTTGGATGGCATTAAGGTCATTTCTCATCCTTGGATGAGATTTGGAAGGGACAAAGATAATTAAAGGATACTCCAAAAAATCAAATAATGGTTATACATGTGTAGGCAATTGTTTTAAACCCTGTGAACAATACATAAGTTAAACTACCACCAAGGTTCTTCAAAATATGTAATTCATAAATAATGGTTTTAGTCCTTCAGGAACTTGTCACTGCTTGGTGAAGAAAACTGGAAAAACACGTAGCAGTGAATATAATACCTCTTTTATGCATTAAAATTACTTTTTTAATGAAAAAGGAAAAGCTTAACAGCAAAGTTAACTAATTAGAAACAGGTTGTCAAAAGAAAATTACATGTATTCAGTTTACAACGAATATATGATTACTGAGAACAAGCAATTAAATACTTTCAGCTATTTTATTACTGAAAGTTTTTAAAGGAACCACTTGTAAGCTTAAGGCTGACTCATTTAAAAACAAAAACAAAAAAATCCCACAACCGAACCAAAACAGTCTTCCTGTAGAAAAAATCTGAAACTAGCAGCAGAACTCTGTTCTAAACTAAATTTAGGCTGAAAAGCAAATAATTTTTAATTTCAGCCTTGCTATTAGTATGAACTGCTGTGTTCCTATTACAGCTTCCCCAATGGATTGTACCTAACTTCAAAATAAATGCAGGACAAGATAATTTAAAAATAAATACAGCACAACAGATTATATTCTTTTTTTTTGTCTACTGCTCCTTAAGCAAGAGTGTGATCACTTTTACTGAAAAGCTTATATGTCCTCTAATTCCAATCCTAAATAAAATACTCATATATCATTATTAACCCCAGATTAAACCTTTCAGCTGCAGTTTGTGGTGAATATTTTGGAAATATTAAAAACTATGCAATTTCTTAGGAATTCTAGAAATGTTTAAATCAGTCTTTTGATTTCCTAAGCTCGTGCTTTATTTTCATCAAGATTTATTTTACAGAATGCAATGTAATTGCAAAAATAAAAAATCACACTTTTTATGTCATGGAAAAAAAAAGGTTGGTATTAATGAAGTCTGAAAACCATGTATGCAAAGGTTGACAGTGCAAGATCAGAGGTGATAGAATTCCATCTTTCCCATCTATGCAATAATAAACGCCAGTTAAAGATCTGAAGAGCAGAATAAGACAGTAGGTTGTAAAATAAGTAAAGCCACAGAGTTTTATCATGCTCTGTTTGTAAGAAGTTCAATTCAGTTCAATTCAGCTGAAATTGCAGAATTATGGTCAAAGCATCAAATTGATGATACTTGTGGATCTGTGGGTCACAAATATTCAAGAGACAGTTGCACCAGCTCCTCACTGCCAAAGAGAAATTAATGTGATTACAGAAGTGGAGCAATAATGTCTCAAGGATACTATGACATCAGGAGTCTCTTCTAGAAAATCCCGGACAAGGAAAGAAATGAGGACAATCTATATTCAGATTTAATGTTCTTTGAGGTCAATTTACTTACCCCTTCACTTGCATTATCCCCCGTGCTGGCCAACATTTCTTGAAGGGCTCTGACAGATAGTGACTGCTCAAGGACGAAATTACAGACGCAAAGGTCTGGAGGGACATACTGCAAAAATAAATTAAACAGTGCAAGAATGGATCAGCAGAACAGGTGAAACAGAATGAAAAGTCTGTTTGAACATGTCTTTATTTTAATTTTTGAAGCTATACTTAATGTCTATTCATTTGTTTTTGAGGTACACGCTAATGTCCTGTATGAAAACAATATAAATCCATTCTTCATAAATTGACAACATAGCAATTTTACTTTCCTTGAGTTTTATTCCTCACAGTAAAGTGAAACTTTAGTTTCAAATGCTAAAACTTTTCCCCTACATATTATTGCTTTCCTTTCTTTTAGAATGACACCATGGATATTGTATTTGTTCTATAATGTCACAGAAAAAACAGAAGAGAAGGTATATGATCTCGTATGAGGTTGATAGAGGATATTTACATATCCTGTATATATCATGTATGAGGTCGATAGAGGATATTTACAGCAGTAACTAGATAGCTGAGCTTCAGAATCTTATGACATAATAATATGAACTCTTTTAGGAAACCTTATTTTCTGAATCAATATTGTTTTAGAAATATGAAACTTCACAGCAGACTTTTTTTTCAGTTTCTTGGCACTGATATGCCCAATGGAAAATATGTCCAAGAGAAAAAAGTCTCAAGGGGAACCATCAATGTACATAAATATATGGCAGAAAAGCACAAAGACAGATCCAGAGACTACACAGTAGAACACAGTGAAAGGACAAGAGGAAACTGATACAAAGTGAGCTACGGGAAATACTTTTTAAATGTGACAAAAACCTCCTGCTTTTACTGTGAGCATGGTAAACAGTAGAACAGGTTGCTTAGAGAGATTGTAGAGTCTCCACCCTTGGAGATACTCTAACTCTGATCTGAGTGTCCTAAGCAGTCTGTTCTGTCTGAAGCTATTCTAAGAGGAGAGTTTGGAGTAGATGACCTTCACGGATTCTTTCCAACCTTAACAACTCCGTATTCTATGATGCGTGACAAAGATCATGGCTGTGGATGAGCTTTATAGTGGATATGCACTTCTTTTTAAAATCAGAGTGACAAGAAAGAATGAAATTCTGGATAATGTTGCTTTTTAGGGTGGTGAAAAGTGAAGAAATAAAAATAATTTAGAAAAATGTTGCAGAGAAAAAATGACAGAGAGGAGTTCCTCCTGTGCTTTAACATTCTGCTCTAGTAGAGGTTTACAATTTCATCTCTTCTCTCCTTTCTCCTCTCAAGTTCCATTTATTATCCTGGGGTTTTTGTTATTTTTTTTGCTTCACATATCTCTAGCTTCTTTTTTCAATTTGTCATTTTTAATCTTTTAAAATTCTCTTTCACTTAATCATTCTTGTCCCTGTACTTTTAACTTTCTGATAGATAATGAAGTCAGGAGCAACACTTAACACCAGTAACTAACAGATGGCAATGCTTCTAAAATTATCAGTCCAGTGTATCAATACATTTGAACCTACAGCAGTAACAGAAAGATGGGGGTTTAGTGAAGTTAAATCTTAATAGCAGTCTGGAGATTTTAGCTTGAAAATAGGAAGTACTTATGTTACAGGAATTTTCTTAGTTAAAGAATAGCAGCTTTTGACAGTTCACAGGTGTGCCTCAAGATTTATTTGGAATCTCTAGGAAATTTTTGCAAACAAGTCTAAGATGAAGTTGAGAAGAAAAGCACACATAAGGTCCCTCTAGAATCACACTTAAGAAACCATAATTAAATGTGCCTGTGAATAAGTAGGTTAACATTCACTGATCAGTTACACCAGTTGAGAGTATCAGCTTCTTACTTTAGCTTCTGATGTTGGCTCCAAAAAGCACAGGCGATTCCCAAGTCCCTCAGCTGCCAAGCAAAACTTCCTTTGTTCTTTGTGAATACTGGCAACACACTGAAGTACTACTTCATCATCCTGTCACAATGCAAAGAACAATAAAAAAATTACTTGGAATTTATAAGCACACTAGAATGTTAGGAAATCTAGCAACGTCTGTTGAAAATGAATGCATTTTACTTCTAAATCATATAATGTACATATGCAAGATTCTTTTGATGCATACCTGTAACAGATCTATAACCATATAAAGATATCTATATAGATTGTACTGAAGACTTTATCAATGCAACAAAGACTGGACACTATCTCCAAGGCTTTTACAATGTTGTATCCTTTTGTTTCTTTGGTGACATAAAACAAACTGTAAGCACACTCTTACTCAGTTTTACTCAGCAAAAGTTTTTTAATGCTTGCAATAAAAAACCTTTACTCTGATTTTGAAAACAACAGTGCTACTTGGTAGCACAGTAAACTACTAACACAATTTCTCAGAATGCAGAATCCTAACTTTTAAGTTTTTTGTGTAATATAGAAATCTCTGTGAATAACCAAAGATCTAAGAGGCATTTTTCAAGATAAAGTTCAAAGAAGTCATAAGAACTTGATCCTCCAAAGACATATCCCAATAATAAGAACACTCTGGAAAAGCACTTCTACAAATTGTTGCATAATATAATGCCAAACATATAAAGTGCCAAGCTCTTTTTCACCTCTTAATATGCGACACTAATGCTGATATAAGCGAGCCAAAAGATACTATGCTTAGTGTTTGAGCTGTGTCAAAGCTATATACAGAATTGAAAATAATTTAATTTTCCAAAACTTGTCCACTAACTAAGAAAAACACCACTGAGAGAGTAGCACGTAGAAGCACTTATTTTTATACAGGCATGTAGCTGTTCACCAAAAGACACTGGCTAAGAAGTTTTTAAGGGGGCGGAAGCTGATCAAACAGGAGTGATGTGATATGTCACCGTCCCCTTCAGCTACAAAGTTACACTGGTGTCAATGATTATTATCAAAGCAGATACACAACAGCCGCCTGTGCTGGACTCTGAGATCACTTGAACAATTATGTTCTAAAAGCAGCACTGCTATTTACACTCTCCTTATGCAACTGCAATGCTATGACACTACCACGGCTTTGGGCACTTGAAAGAAAAGCTGGGAGAGGCAGTCATTTTCACCAAAGGAACTCAGTGACACACCCTTTAAAGAGGGAAATCAAAAGCATGCTTTTCACTTGTGTGATTTCACAGGTGTGTGTGAGTTACAGGGCTTTTTTTTGGCGACCCTTCACTGCCTACTTACTACTAGTTACTGAAATGGGCAACTACCACATTTCAAACTAATCAGCAGTTGTAGACAGTATTTTTCTTATTTAGTTTTGCATGACAATCAATAGTGGTTTCAACAGTACAGAAAAAGAATTCAATACATTTTCCCAAACATTTTTAAAATGTAGAAGTTAGGCAGAATTAATTAATGCTAAAAATTATCTTTCCTCCTGTGGCTTCTGCTTCCATTTCTATAAAATGCTCTCTGAAATTTTCAGCTTTCAAGTTCTTTAATAAAATCATTTTTTCCTTTTTAATCTTCAGTGTAATAAGTTGCAAAAAATTGCCAGTACAATTAAACACTCACTACATGCCTCCCTTAATGAATTTTTTAAAATTTACATCAGAATCATATCTATTTGGTAGGGAAAAATTAGAACATGTAAGATAAAAATAAAGATGTTTAAAAAATTTTTCATCATCCAGTTCCTGTATCAATATTTGAACACACATATTTTAGAGCTAAAAATAGTAAAATACTAAAACATGAATTTACAAATACCAAGATTTAGAATAAAACTGAGATTTGCAACTCGGCATGCACTTATTATTACATTAAACTATTTCTATATAACTCAAATTATATTTCTTTTCCCTGCTACATTGAAGTATTCATCATTCCACAGAGGTGTGTTTATATGGCCTCTATTGTAATTCCCTAAAAGTTTGTATAGTTCCCTAAAAAAAAAATTATGTATTCAGACTTTTACAGGTTCATGTCCTGTCTTTCACAGCACAAGGGACAACAGCTTCAAACTGAAAGAATGTAGGTTTACAATAGATATACACTGGCCCAGATTGCCCAGAGAAATTGTGGATGACCCATCCCTGAAGGTGTTCAACGCCAGGTTGGACGGGGCTCTGATCAACCTGGTCTAGTGGAAGGTTTCCCCACCCATGGCACTGGGGTGGAACTGGGTGGTCTTAAACATCTCTTCCAACCCAAACTGTTGTATGATTCTATGAACATACGTAAAACTTATTTAAAATGAGAATTAATCAAATTTTATTTTTAAATCCACATGCATAAAAGGGCAAGAGTTCCTAATATAATGAAATTAATATTTTAATATTCTAGAATTCAGAAAAATAAGAACTTAGAATTTACACTGGCATCAGAAAAAATTATCAATCATTAGGTGCAGCAATCCCAAAATGCAAGCACAGAATATCTTAGGAAATGGATGCATTCAACACTGATGTTTTATGTTATTCCCCCAAAAAGGCCAATGTGCCCTTTCCTTTGTGCTACAATACTTAACAAGCTGGGTATTTGCTATGTAGGACTAAAAACTTCAAGAGTTTTTTAAAAGTGGCAAGAATATTATATTATTTGCTATTTCAGAATGTTTGCAGCAAAGTTTTAAAAGTATTCATTCGTGACTGAGCATAAAGAGTTAGCAAAGCCTATACAATCTGCAAATGAGACAATTATTCCCTGTTAAGATGATTCAGTATTAACGTATTCTCACTGAAAAAAAACCTCATTCTGCCTGAGGTCTGTAATTGCTTTTCTGGCCTGAAGATGCTAATAAAAATGAGTTTTATGGAGTTGCTATGCTATCATGAAAATGCAGACGTTTCAGCAGTACCTTGTTTTCAGTACCTAATTTGTGAACCATGAATTCAAAACATTTAAATGGTTTTGATTTCAGTAAGTGTTTAAAATGCAATTTTTCTCACCTAGCATGTCTGACATTTGCATGTTCTAGTCCATTTATTTTGGGAGTTGGGGTTTCGGGTTTTTGTGGGGATTTTGTTGTTTGGTGTGTTTGCTTGTTTGTGTTGGTTGGTTGGTTGGTTGGTTGGTTGGTTGGTTGGTTGGTTGATTGGTTGGTTGTTATTAAAACAGGCCTAGAGTGCACAGAATCACAGGCAGGAAAGGACACCCATAGACAATGGTCCAACACAGTTGGGCATTTGCACAAAAATCTGTTTTTGCTATTCTTCCTCAAAAAGTACACACATTCTAAACATCATTTACTAGTAACTGGCTTCCACCTTTGGCATCATCAAGTTAACCATGAGATACATTCTAGACTACCATCATTTTATCTATTCACAAGTACAGATGCATAGCAATTTTTAATTTTTTAATTCTGAATGAAGAGGAAGTGGAAGTTCTCCCCTTCTGTCCAGAAATCTCTTATCTGGTTAAGATTCATCTCAGCCCTTTCACAAAAGGACACACACAAAGTAACTCCATCCCAAATCTAAGAAGGTTTAGACAGTAAAACGCATTGAAATTCCTAAAATATATTCCAGATGGTCTGAAAGACTGCAGAATTTACCTAGTGTCACGTACCTAATGTGTCATAATACCACCCATTGTCCACTCATGCATTCATGCTGCATAACTTTTGCAAAAACGAAAAAGACAGTTTGGGCGGTTGGGGGTTTTTTGAAAGTAGGTAACCACATAACTTTTTGTACTGCTAAAGTAAATTTCTACTTGCTTTGGCTAGAGCTGAAGCTGTATTCCAAATTTGACTATATAGTAATGTCAATATACTTTCAGAAACAAAGGTATTTTTAAAACAGTTACATATTCAATAAGTTCTAATTTTAAGAATGAACAAGTTACCAAAATAGAAATTGACTCTACACAAAAGTATGTCTTTTGTGAATACATTAAATATTTAAAAACTTTTTTAACAGGAAACTTTTATTCCTTGCCTTCAGCAATACAGGATTAAGCAGTATACTCTATAATTTTAAAAATGAATTTTTAAAGAGCCACAGTCCAGTAGTTCAGTACCAAACACTATTTTGTCTTGATATTCAGGCTGTCTTCATCCTCAGGTTTCATAATACAAAGTGATGGCGAACTTAAACTGAGCTTCCTGTCACAAAATAGTAAGTCAAAACATAAGCAAAATTGATTTTTATTACTCCTTTACTTGACTTGCTGCAAAGGAATTCAATGATCAAGGCGAATTTAGGTATTGTTGACATGGCCTTGCTCCTGCACAGTTCACTAGTTTTTCAATGCAGAATTTGAGAATAAGGAAATTCCAACAGTTAATGAAACTCCTTCTTCATTTATGCTGCATATATATTCCATAATTTAGAGTTGTAGTGATTTATATAGTATCCATAAATCTGTATAGCAGTTGTAGTCAAAAATAGACACACTTCAATATATTTTATGTTATCAAGCACAGAACCATGAATACACTAGATATATACATGCATATGTTGCTGGAAAATTATACCCTAGATTTAGTTTATTACCTACTGAGTCAACATCTACCTAGTCTCAATAACATTTAGTGCTGAAAATAAACTGATAAAATAAAATTGGCATGACATTGAAAAGCATTAGTTCTAGATAATTAATCAACTTTGTTATTATACTACAAGAAGAAAGAGTTTTCTCAAAAAAAAAAAATATTTTGCCCATAATTTACTCACAGCTGCAATAGACATTCAGGTAGGTACTTTCATAGAAATGACTAACTTAAACACAAAGTGATACAGAATTGTTTAAAAGTACATTCTTCTATAAAGCCATGGAAAAGTTTTATTTGATAATACACCCCTTCCATCAAGAAATATATTACTTTAAATAAAAGCCAACACATATCTATTAAACAAAGAAACTCAGAATTCCTGGGTTTTTATGGTAAAACTAGCAGGCACATCTAGTTGATGCTCTATACAGGCCTGATTAATGTGAGACATCTAGTGATTATAGATCAGTGCTGCTAAAAAATGAACTAAGTAAAAATCCACAGCCACCTTCACTCGTTGATAGACAACATTTGACTCACATCTCTTCCTCTATCATAAAGTGCAGGATGTAAATAAACATCTTGATAGCAATTGTACACTAGGTACAAAATTATTCTTCTACAGGACTACATTTCTTTAGAGTTCTCTGGAATAATCTTGGAAAACAACTAAAGTTCACCAGAAATTACAATCTACAGTGGCTGCATTTTTCTTCACAAATTAAGGAACTATATGCAGAGTTGACAATCTTCTATCCAAAGATAGAGTTGGTAGATTTGTTTGCAGGCACCAGTTTGTTGTATTTGCTGACCAGGGCTTGCACAGAGCCAAAGCTTTTCTGCTTTTCCTAAGGCCATGCTGGTGAGGAAGCTGGGGGTGCATGGGAGGCTGGGAGGGGACACAGCCAGGGCAGGTGACCCCAACTAACCAAAAGGACATTCCAGATCATATGACATCATGCTCAGCATATAAATATATTTCACTTAGATAGAGGAAATAATTGGTTCTTAATTCTATTGTTATGTCCATAATAATTTCATAAAGAGTTTTAGTCTTATTCTCAAAAAAAAAAAAAAAAAAAAAAAGCATCATAGTCAGTTTTTACAAAAAAAGGAAGATCATATAGTCAATATCCACCTACATCATGGGTAATACAGCAGCTTTAATAAAAGCTGTAGGTTAGGTCATTGAATTTCTAGACAGTGTTTTGTGGGAAACAAGTCTAAATCATCAGAAAACAGTGAAAATACAGAATTAAGTAGTCAAAGTACTTTTTCACTGGATCTGATTTTTTTTTTTTTTTGGTAGAGTGATAAATCTCTGTGCTGTAGTCAAATTTTACACCTGGTATAAGGCTGATGATGTATATGAAACATTTGTCACACCCATTCCTTGGTTTGCTGCATTAAAGAAGGTAATTGAAGAAAGGCGACTCAAATTAGCAAGCTAATGAAGCGTACTAAGACTTCCTAAATACTAGTATAAGAATAAAGTGAGTTAACAATGTGTTTCTGTTGTATAAATCCATTTAAATCATCCATTAAAAGAGTCCATAATTTACCTAGTTTTCAACTTCTTAGTAGATATAGTCAATTATTCCACTAATTCCAAGACAGAAGCTCATAATACACCACTTTAAAGGATTCCACAACTTCCACATTTGAAAAGAAGAGAACTTTTCAAACCTATAAACTCATACATTATTATTGGGATTTATTGCTTCAGTTATTGTTTGTATTTTTTCCCCCTTTTACATTGCAAAAATTACTTTCATAAAACTGATACAGAAAACAGTTCTTGTATGGCTTATTATTTCTGATACTGCTCTTCTACTTCAGATGAAGGATGTGGAAAAAAATCTGGCTGCTGAATTTATTATTTACCAAGGCAACACAGTCTTAACTATTTAGACTTCCTAATTAAGTTCATAAAAATTAAAAGCTTCTTTGATTAAATCTTACTTGGGTTGTTTTGGGTTTTAGGCTATGATCCAGAAAAATAACTTAATGTATTCATTTGCCATCTAGCTAGAACAATTCAGTTTGTTTAAGTTCCTGTACTGCAAAAATAGAATAATTTTCCTGTAATTAAGAACAATTTTGTATCACATGTCCATGCAGACATCAGATTCAGAACAAAGTACCTAAGTACATCAGAAGTCTTGCTTCATGGTCATATCACTTTTCCTCTGCCAAATAATCAAGGTATAACCCTCAACAAAAAATTCCTTGGGGGAAATTTCCAAAAGCTGCTCCGTATTAATCTTTACTTATTTGCTAAGGCAATTCCATTCTTAATAAATAATTGTTCATTGTTACACGATGACTGACACTCATGCATAGTATGGGGTACAGATTTGCCTAATTGAAGTTTTGAATATTTTGGATTTTGTTCTTGTTGCAAGACATTTCTCACTTGAAAAATAATTTTTATTACAGTTACAAAGCTAGTGTACGAGATGGATTTTTCATTTTGCCTACTCTTCATCAAGATAAAAAGCAACTTCTTTTTTTTTTACTAGTTATGAGAAAAAAGAAACAGGAAACAAAGTAAAACCTCAAAAAACACTTTTAGTTCTCAAAAAGACTCAAACCCAAGACACATAGAAACAAAGACACAAAACAAATATTAACTACACCCTACTAGGCTTACACACTTACCTGCCGTTACTATAAATGTAACTTTGCAGGTCTTTACTGACAACTCAGCTTTGATCAGCAGTCCCCAAACATTACTACAGGTATCTGTGGAATCTAAGATTAGCTGAATAGTGGGTAGCTATTAGAAGCAGCTTTGCCTTACCAAGCACATGGGGAAAGGTACTCTACAGACATGGTTATGTGAAGGAGCAGGAACAACCACCCTCAGTATGTGAACCTTGAAAGGGAAGACAACTTGTGAACCTCCTCTTTGGACATAAATTAAGGATGTACACAGGAAAAGAAAGTGTATTGTGTCCTCCAGGACAGTTTCACTGTCTATTCTTTTATTCTCTTTTCTTCTTCATCAAAACAATGACAAGTCACCTGTTCACAAGACTGAACAAGTCACCCAGTTCTTCAACAACTCAAATCCCTCTTTTTAAGTTAATTTGAGTGATATGAATTTTAATCCTATGCTTCCTTATAAAATTAGAAACTAGCAGAATAAAGAGGCAATATGCAATGCATATGATCCATGTTGAAGCTGTGTGAACATTTAAAAAGTTTTGAAATTTAAATAATTATTTTCAAACTTATGTTTGGACATACTTATTTGTCCTAATTCAAATACTCTTATAAGTGACTTTATACTTCTATTCAACTTAAAAGGCTGTGTAACAGGTATTCACATTACTATATTCGATTCAGTATTTCCATGTTTAAGAGCTTCAATTATATTGTCAGGCAGCAAAATAAAAAACCTGTGCCTGCTCATCAAAAAAATACATAAATCACAAATTATAATAATGGGGGAAAAATTGAAGAAAATGTAAACTTCTAAGAAAGATAAGTTATCAGGACAAATTTAATTATTACTTTCTTTTAAAAAAGAGACTCAAACTACACTTCCAGTCATTAAACCATTTTTATTGTTTTTTCTCTTACATACATGCTCGCAAAGCAAATGTTTCTTGTTTACAGAACTACCAATTTTGTCTCACAGCAGTTACATTCTGCCATTCTGCCAGAGACATGAATCTTCTCTATATCTCTTGAGAGCACTTCTTTTCCCCATACTATCCACTTATAATAGTGAAGATAATTTTTTTCAATAAATACTAATATACTTGCTTCATAAATTAATACTATAAATATTGTTTACTAGAGGATATACCCAAAGATAACCTAAAGCAAGGTTTAATAACTGAGTCAGCTTATGAGCCAAAAAAGGTTCATAAAATATTCAAGTTATATTTTTCACTTCTGTAATTAGAAAAGCAGGTCTGCTGCAATGTGATAAAATTCATTAGGACCTCCACACTGAAGTGCATACTGTGTTAATATTTTGGTCTCGAAATACAGACATCACTGCCTGTAATTGAATCAGGAAGAGGTCACATGAATATATCATCTCAGGCTTTCCTTTGCTTTAAATGTCTATAAATAAATATTCTGGTAAGCAGTATGTGTTAACATCTCAAACAAAGGTGTGCTTAGACACTTCATATTGTAAATCACCACAAAACCCACAAAAAATTGAAGGAAACCAATATCCAGAACAGATCTTAAATCAGTGGTGGTCATGGGGAGGTGGATTCTCAGGAGATTTAACTTTACTTCCAGTACTTGCTATTGGTTGATTTTAACATCTTTTTATAAATTAAAAGCCTTTATATCTTGTAGTAACATAATAAGGCAGGGCCTGTCTGGGGCCTGTCTTCCTTCAGTAAGCACACAAATTTCTCCCAGTAACCACAGCCTGTTCACTGCAAATGGATCCTTATGATGACAGCAGAGTTCTTTGATGGAAATTCACACAGCACCCTCTGACAGTTCTCAGAAGATTTTAAAAATAGAGTTGGGGTTTCCGTTGTCAGTCTACTGCTTCAACAGTGGTTGGACCAAAGCCTAATCATAACTCTGGAACATACTCCCATATCTTATATCAAGCCATCAGCAAGGCAGAATAAGCAAATATACAGCAATAAAACACACATTAAAAAAATAAAAAGAAACAAAACAAAACAAAAAAACTCTTTGAATAAAAAATTGCTTCAGAAAGTCAAGTAGTGTAGTATTGACCATTTTGCCTCTTTTTTTTCAATCTAAATCCAGGCAGTATAGTTGCCATTGAAGCATTTAGTTTGCTATCCTTTTCTATCACAGCTTTCTCCACCTCTCCCTGTATGCAGTTCTTTGTGGAAATGAGATAGCATGAGAGAGTGACCACAAAGGGGCATCTACACCATATACCCAGATCAAGTGTAATATCCAAAATATTTATCTATCATCTATCATTAAATCTGACTACTAAATAGTCTTTAAAAACCACTCATTTCATTCCAAACTAATACATGAGAAAAAGAAGTCTTATTAATAGAGCTTGGGAAAACTAGCTGTGCAGACTAGGTTGCACCTCAGGCAAATTAAATATGTCCTCTCCTATCAGGCAGAGCCCTGTCTTTCTTTAAGAAATTGTTCTGGTTGCAGCAGAACAGTGGCTGGTACAGGACTATGTTTTGGATTTGTGCTGAACATGGGGTTAAAAACATAGAGATGTTTTTGCTATTGCTGAGCAGGGCTCACACAGAGACAAGGCCTTTCCTGCTTTTTCTATGGCCACACTGGTGAGGAAGCTGGGGGTGCATGGGAGGCCGGGAGGGGACACAGCCAGGGCAGGTGACCCCAACTGACCATTCCAGACCACATGACATCACGCTCAGAATATAAAGTTGGGGAAAGAAGGAAGAAGGAGGGGACATTTGAAGTGATGGTGTTTGTCTTCCCAAGTCACCATTACAGATGATGGGGCCCTGCTCTTCTGGGGATGGCTGAACACCTGCCTGCCCACGGGAAGCACTGAATTCATTCCTTGTTTTGCTTTGCTGGTGTGCACAGCTTTTGCTTTCCCTATTAAACTGTCTTTATCTCAATCCAGGGATTTTCTGGCTTTTACCTTTCTGAATGTCTCCCTGATTCTCTCTGGTGGTGGGGGAGTGAGCGAGCGGCTGCGTGGCTCTTGGCTGTTAGCTGGGGTTCAGCCATGACAGAAACAAGGTGACAAAAGGTATACATGTTAATTAACAGAATGGCAGATTGACTAAAAACATCAAGGCATAAGCCATGCTGATCAAGGAAGCGGAACTATCCAAGGAAGGTGTACCCTGCCTAAGTACCTCATCTTTACTTAATGAATGAACACGTTAGAGCAGGTCCCAAGGAGGGCTGCGAAACAGTGAGAGGTTTGGAGCAGCTCTCTTGTCAGGAAAGGCTGAGAGGGTGGAACAATTGTCTCATCAAGAACGCTGAGAGAGCTGGGGTTTTGCATCCTGGAGAAGAGAAGGCTTCAGGGAGATCTCAATGAAGAGTTTCAATGCTTAAGGGAATTTACGAGAAAGATGAAGAGAGACTTTTTACCAGGGCTTGTAAGGACAGGATAAGGAACAGCAGTCTTAAACTAAAGGTGTAGATTCAGACTGGACTCAAGAAAAAACTATTTTAGAATGAGGGTGATAAGACACCAGAACATGTTGTCCAGAAAAGCTGTGGATGTCCCATCATTGGAACAGGTCTCTGAGCAACCTGATCCAGTGAAAAATGTCCCCGCCCATGGCAGGGCATCTGAAGTAGATGATCTTTAAAGTTCCCTTCTGACCCAAACCATTCTATGATTCTATGAGTTGTGGTGTCAGTACTGGCATGCTTTGCAACTCTCACATTCATAACCTCTGGCAAAGGTTATATAAGCAAATGAAGAAATATACCAGATATATTAGGAAAGGAAGGTGTTATAGTTCATTTTAATGGAGCATCATTTTGAAGAGAGAAATGAATGTAAGATCTATATATGTTGCATGTATTTCATTTGTTTTATCCATTTCTTTTACATCTGGTGCAAGTGAAGCAGGCTAACCAGCTAGCAAAAAGAAGATATAACATAGGACACCTACTACAACAAATTTACAACAAATTTCATTTCAGAAATTAAGTGGTAACTGAAGTTCACAAATGTAAGAGATTTTGGCGTAATAAACTCAATCTGCAGAGTTTAGCTTGGAAAATTTTACTGTGTGAAAGATGACCATAAATATTAATGGAATAGCCAGTGTCTTGTCTCAATTACAGATGAACCAATTTAAAAAACTTGACACCTGACAGCAAGAAGGAATCCAAATAGAAGCTGTCAGCCTTTTGGAATCTTAGTGCATGACCAATACCAGATTAGTAAAGATACCAACAACAACAAACATTTAGATCATATCTATTTCAAAATGAGAATGGGTGTGCACTGTATTTAGCATATTCTTTTAATCTTGTATTCTGTATATGACTAGTCTCTCTGAACTATCAACTATAAATATTTCAGATATTTATTTAATACCACACTTTGTTAAAGATGTACGATTTCCCTTTTGGATTAACAGTTTTTACTAGGAAACTTAAATTCTGACTTTAGGGCAAAAATCGTATGGATTTTCTTACAGAATCCAATTCCATTCAGGATTTTAAACATGGTCTATATCAACGATTGATAAAAGGGATACTTAGCGTACAGCTTTGAAAATTGGGGACATAGAATGAGACAAAAAATTATCTACCTTAAATTTTAGGAACTCAAAACAAATTGGAAAAGGTCCTAAAAAAAGATTAAACAAAGCAGAATTTGCTCAGTCGCTATATGAAGTTGTCAGTTAGCTGCTTTCTACATGAAGATAGAAGAAATCTCTACAGATAGTATTTTCAGAGGAGATTTTACAATGTCACAGTGACAGCAGAACCACAGATAAACAGACAGTAGCATTTAAACACATACAGAGAGTTTGCAAGACCCAGGACTTTGCACCAGGTCTCCGAACTAGAGTGAGCCTGTGAATAGTCAATAAATGCTTACATGCTAGTTATCCAGATTTTAAGAGGAAGGAAAAAAAAAAAAAAAAAAGACGTGAGAACTGGAATATTCCCATATAAGTAATTGTTTTTGCCAATGATCCAAAGATGGTATGACATCAGTTATGAAATAAGATAGGTCTGAAGCAGAAATGCAAGGTACTGCAGGGTCTAGAATTGTTAAATGCCTCTTTGTAACTATTTTATATCTTGGGGAAGACAACGATGGGTTTTAAAGAGATTTTCATCAAGAAACCAGAGGTTTAGATAAAACCTGAGGCTTCTTCCCCAAGCCTTCTATAGACAAGACATAAATATGGCTGTGAACATATAGCTGATGAGCTGCCAGGAAAACATGGATTGGTAAGAATGGGAGAGCTGTGAAACGGGTTCAAATTTATATGTGTACATGGGGGATCACAAATTATACAGAGAAAGAATTCTAAAGGAAGTACAATACCTGTAGTTACCCTGTACTAGCAAATATACAGATATAATAATGTATATTTTAGCATTCAGTCAATAAACAGAAATATTAAGGGGTGTAGAGGCCATTGAAGAGTTTTACATGCAGTGCTCCTCCTCAAACAATTAATTAAACTTTTCTGATAACATCTTTATTGAGAGAATGTCAGAACAGTGTGCCAGCCATCACATATGTGGTGGTATTACCGAGACAAAAAGAACTTTTTAAAATTTACTAGAAAATTGATACATTTCAATGGCAGATTCCATTCTGTGGACACACATATATATATATATATATATATATATATATATATATATATATATATATGATTCAGCATCAGCCACAATTACTTCCCCAATGTTAAACCACAGAATTAAAGAAACTTTATAGTTTATAGAGCTACAGTGTCTACAAATTATTTTAAAGTATGCTTAATATGAGGAAATAATGACTTTGAAATCCAGCTGTATCTTCCATTTCTTAATACATACTCCATTATGCTGATACTGCACTATGTATATGCACACATCTGTTAGTTTGTTGTGGTTTTTTTCTATCAGTATAACTTTTTAAAGAAGTCTGCTAAGATGAGTTACATTCCTATTTCAACAAAAAGTTCTGAAACCCATAAATTACTATCATATGTATATTTGACCTTATCTATCCATTAAAACCCTGAATTATGATTTCTGAAATTTAATTCAGAAGTGAACTCTCTGGTATTTTTGGAAATTCTTTTAAATAAAAACCTCAGTATTACTCAGTAATCATCCACATCTGTTACAGCTGAAAAGAAAAAAAGGCATCAGATGTAGGGAAAATTACAACAGAAATCTTTCAAACAGGATTTGAAAAACACAGCAGATACTTTAACAGCCTTCATACAAAATACATTAAAAAAAACCAAACAACTGAATAAAGTAGAAGAACTAGCACAGAAATAAAATGTGAAAATTTAAGTACATTCAACTGTTGTCCATTCCATGTCAAGCATTCACACATATAAAAAAGCTGGTCTATAGAAAGTGAAATACTCAAGGTTTAGACAAGAACTGCTGGGGACAAGATATTGAAAGAGGATAAATGAATTATATCCATCAACTATACCCTCCAAAATAAAATATCCAAACCACCAACAAGCAGCTGCATGGCAGTTTTCCCTGCATAGTAGTTTAAGTCTTACAATTATTGCTACTCCGGTAGGAGATACCTACAAATCTGCAAGCAGTAGAAATGTCCTAAAAAAGTGACAGATCACTATCCTCCAGCAAACTGGGTGGGAATATGTGAGCTAACTACATGTTCAGTCACTGACGTCATTGCATTGGATCTATAACTGAGGGCAAGCACAATTACTGGAAATAGAATGATTTCTATAAAATTAGGGAAAATATTTCTCAGTATCTACTAATTGATGTTACAAAGCATAATAAAGACATATTAGTTTGCTTCGTGCTTTTTCATAGATTAGATGGTGCCAAAGGAAAGTGCACTTAATTTTGCACTTAAGTTGATTTCTATAGAGAAGTCAGTATCACTGTACTCCCCACTGCTCCTGTCCCAGATAAGATGTTAGCAGCGCTTGCTGACTCTCAAATGACTTCACAAGGTTCACTTAAGAATTCTGTAATACCTGCTCTACCAAAAATCAGCCAACACATTCACTAGTGAATTAGAGAGCCAAACCTTGATATCTTTTTAGAGGAGAAGTTCGTAAAATTTAAATGTTTACATACTTTGCACTTTACAAATTCATATCAAATTATGTTCACCAGCCAGCCACATCAAGAAATAAAGGATACCCAACTGTCTTGTCACCAGGCAGCAGGAGGGGACCTAAGAGATGAGGGGAATGGAGCCAGGTCTCTGCCCAAGGCAAGGGGTGAATCCCCTCCCAGCCTGCCTCACCTTCCCAGGCACCCTTATACAATAGGAATGAGGCTCTGGAAGTGAGGATCAGGCACACAGCAACATGGGCTAAGATTCACAGGCTGGGGAATTGTCCAGGGTGAATTAGTCTACCTGACACACCATGACTGCCTCAGTTATGGAAAAAAAGTCCCTTCTGAGAGAAACAGAGATATCAATATGCTGACTGGACCCAAACCATAGAGAAGTCTGCTGCCTCCTTGGGGTCCAGGTTAGAGATGTAACCAAGAAACTCTCCAATCTGGTACAGCCCTTTGATTATTATCCATTACTGGTTTTTTAGGTGGGCAGCAGAGAAGTCCCAAAAAGCCAGAGGAATATCAAGAGGGACCTCCCCTCTTTAGGATAACTTGTTGAGGGATCTGGAGCCCAAGTAGTGTTCTCTATTCTAGCAGTTGCAGGGGAAGGTGGGAGTAGAAAAATCACACTGATGAGTAACTGCTCTGAGCCTGGTGTTACCAGCAGGATTTTGTGTTTTTTCCTCACAGATCAGTTTACAAAACACCAAGCCTGCTGATAACAGATGGGGCACACCTGTCCCAAAGCAGAAAAAAGATCTTCTCATAGGCTTTAGCAGGGCTCACCAAAAGAGCTTTAAATTAGATTTGAAGGGGGAAAGGGATAAAACCAGGCTTGCTAGAGATAAGCCTGGGGGTAGCACATCAGGGACTTTATCACTTTCTGCAGCCACCTGAAGGAGATTACAGCCTGGTGGGTGCCAGCGTCTTCTCACAGATAACAAGAGACAGGATGAAAGGAAACAGTTGTAACAGAAGTTTAGATTGGATCTTAGGAAAATCTTCACTGAAGGGGTGGTCAGGCATTGGAATATACTGCCCCGGGAAGTGGTGGAATCACCCTCTCTGGGTTTAGTGTGGCACTTGGAGACATGATTTAGTGGTGAAAAATGTGGTGCTAGGTTAACAGTTGAACGCAGTGGTCTTAGAGTTTTTTTCCAACCTCAAAAATTCTGTTTCTATCCTGAGTTGGAAGTGACCTTTAGAGACTGTCTAGTTCTACCCCTATGCCCAAAGTAGAGTCAACATCAATGAGGTGCTCAGAACCATATACAGTTAGGTTTTAAATACGTCCTGAGACAGAGACTTCTGAGCCTTTCTGGACTACCTGTTCCAGTGTTTGACAATCCCCAAAATAGGAAAAAAAAATTTGTTTTCAAGACCAGGATTGAAGTTTGTTAGTGAAACTCTCTGGACTCACAAGCACACAAAATTTGCAGTTCCCTCGCCAGTCCAGGCCATCTGCCTAATACTTGGGCATCTTACTTGCCAGCTTGAGGTTTGTTTTGCAAATTACACATATGTGGCCCTCACACTCCAGGTTAGGGGAAAATGTAAACTCCAGTGTCACCCCCAGCACTTAGTGCTTAGGACATGGGTCCTATGAACCATAGTTCCCACTCCAGCTACTCACACTAAGACCCTCACTTCATTTCACCCAGACCCTACAGCTTGCACCTAGGAGTGATGACACATGGTTCTTCAGCAGCACTTGAGGATTAAACTTGCTTGCACTGGATGCTGGTATAGAAAATGTGTGTCCCTTCACCCAAAGCCTGATTCCAGTTCCTGCCTCAAATTCACCCCAGTTCACTCAGTAGCTGTCAATCCTTCTAAGATCCATGGAGCCCAGAGCCACTGATGGAGATGCTCTTACTTGCTCCAGCTGTGGCACCACATACACAGGGACTGCTTCATCTGAGGTCTGAGTCCAGTTGCTGGCTCCCAATTCACTTCTGGTTTCCCTGGTTGCTAGCATCACTCCTTACAGCCCTCATGCACAGGGAAAATATAGAGTATTACATAGGAAGATAAGCTGCTGTGATCAGGCATAGGGCTGCCAGGCAAGCACACTGACTGGGCACTGGTTATGCAAAACCAGCCCTTTTTGTAGCTCCACCTGTCAATCCCCTAGAGTCAATTTACTCTTCCCCACTCCCTTTTCACTAAATAGCTCTTCCTAATTTTTGCAGTCTTACAGATTACCTTCAAATATTTTAAAAACCATCATATTTGCTGCCTTATCAGACAAAGTCCAGATGAGTCCTCTCCAAATGCTGCCTGTGTGTTCATAATGGGACATCAATTAACAGCTGAAGAACCCTGATCTTTGCCACTGTCTCCATTTTTCCTGTCTACTGTGTTTATATCTCTGTGTGGTTTTGTTTATCTAGCAATTCCCCCCACTTCCTCCTTTCTTCTCGACTTAGACCTTGTTTTAAGAATAAAAGGAAAAACATTCAGCAAAGATTTTAGCACTGTTTGTGCAAGGAAATTATTAGGAAAAAGAACCTATAAAAGGCTTGGAATTTGTAACTTCAAAACCAGAAACAAGTGCCCTGCTTGCAGAGCATTTTATACAGCAGAAAAAGGTAAAGGCTTCATAGTATGTTAGATTGGCATATGTCCCAAGATGTATAGAACACTCATGGGTTTTTTAATGCTACACCACCATAAATATCTGGTTCAACTGATTGCCAATGCAAATACAGCACAGAGATGTAAGCAAGGAAACAGAAGAAGTTCTTATTTCTGATATCCTGCTTCAAATGCAGACACTCTTGCAAAGTAACAGATTTTCTTCCTCAAGTTTACAAGTTACTGTGTGCCTGAAACCTCAAAATTCATAATGATACTGCCTGCTTCTATGAAACCTTAGTTATCACTAAGAGCTAAATTAGATTTTCTTATCATGAATACTGAGGCCGATTTTATGCTTGCACATATGCTAAGTTGGATTCATCTCGCTCTTGACATATAAAGAAAAAGGAAATTACAAAGTTACAAAATCTATCACCATTTCAAACTGTCTTACAGGGAAACTCTTATATTCCCACAGCGAGTTTCTGCTACAGAAATTACTGCCTGACATTCATTATTTCAAAATGTTCATGTCTACAAAATTCATCTGGGGAAAGAAAATTACTATAGACATGAATATTCAAGCATTCTGTGACTTTTCTCTTTTCTTTTCTTCTTTTCTTTTCTTTTCTTTTCTTTTCTTTTCTTTTCTTTTCTTTTCTTTTCTTTTCTTTTCTTTTCTTTTCTTTTCTTTTCTTTTCTTTTCTTTTCTTTTCTTTTCTTTTCTTTTCTTTTCTTTTCTTTTCTTTTCTTTTCTTTTCTTTTCTTTTTCCCAAATTTAGAAGCACATTTTTCTTCACACAAAACTTATAACTTTCTGTTAATCTAAACCTGCAAAATATAACCAGCAATACTTCTCATTCTATTTTTATTATCACCGGGTAGATCAATGATCTAAGTTACATCAATTCCACTCATACTTCTAACAGAAGTATCAGTGAGATAGGCAGAGATTTAGAGTGCATCTGCTAGACCTTCTCTTCATCATGAGTTACAAAAGAAAAACAAAGTATAGAAATATAATTAATTCTTCAGATTTTAACAGAATAATTTTAACAGATCAGATTAAAAATTAATTCAGTGACAAATCAGGCATCTGAAGAATTTAGAGAATGGATGAGACAAGACAAAAACTTGGAAATTAATGACCAAAGCAATTAGTGTAGGTCTTAAATAATGAAGACACAGTTACGAAAGATTAGCATAAAGAAAAATCTCTTCAAAGTAATGCACCTGGCACCATCTCCTGTAAAATCTGGTACTTGCTTCTTTTGTAATTTATCCTGGATTAATAAATATTCTGTCTCAGCTACAAACCTCTTATTGTCTCCATATAAACATAATCTCTAAGTATCACCTTGGAGTCATAAAAAAGCCAGGATGGTGAAGATTACTATAAACTGCACCATAGAATACAGTAGAAAAGAATACCTGTAATTTCTGTAAAAGTTCAGTAATTATTAGGATGAAGTCCAAATGATTGATCTCTAAAGTTAGTTTATCAGATTTGTTCCTTTTTTATTTTTTTTTAATAAGATCTGTACATCCACGTTCTGCTATCATTTCTACCATTCCCATCCTAACCTAGACTTTACCACCACCAAATTTTTGCACCCATGGAGTTTTTTGTGATTTTTAGATGCTCATTCAAGATTAAATAAACAAATAGGTAAATTTATTTATTAATTACAAATCTCACACTATCTCAAATTAAATTAGTATACAACTTTTTCTTTGGTGATAAGGCACAGAAATTTGAGATCTTAAGTAAGATAATAATGAGTTGTTCCAGCAGTTACTACTGACATGTTCTCTGACTCTGTCATCTTGGTAGCTTTTGCCTAAAAATTACAAGTGATTTGACCTGCAAGTCATGAGAAACTTTCAGAGAAGTATCACTCATTCAACAGTCATACCTGTCTTTTAAAGATTCAGATATTACATAAACAAACTCTTTACTGGACTTGTTTTCATTCATGCAAGTGTCAAAAACAAGGGCTTGATGGCACACCCTATGTGTGTCAGATACAAATATTATGAATCAAAGACAGGGTTTTGCCTGAACATTCTTGTTTAGGTCCACTTAACTTGGATCCCTTACATAAAGTTCCTGAAAATCTGAATCTGGATCTTAATTTCCTGCCCCTAGCCTATTGGTGGGAAAAATGGGACCCAAGACACTTTCTACTCCTGTTATTTGGAGAATGGATGGGAAATCTTCTGGACAGCAAGCAATTACAGTTTTGTGTAAAGTCCTATTCACACAGTGAAATCTGTAAAGTGCTTCTTAATCTGAGCATGAGATTGGTTGAATTACTTATTTTACTTCAAATTATTTTGGGATCCAGGGGGCTCTGAATGGATTTTGAACCAGATTCAGAATGTCATGTTAGTTGGTTAACACTGATATTTCAATCTAACATAAATACAAAGTATTCCTTATTGGCAGCCAAAATTAAAATCGTGACACAACAATGAATGTGTACTAAAATGCTAAAAAAGAAAACCAAAAACACAAAAACCCAAACCCCATACACACTCCAAAATTATGCAACAGCATATTCTGTCTACAGTCACAGAAGTTATTACTGTGATATTAATCAGAGAGAAATTATTTGATATGTCAGCAAGCCCCATTACCCTTACATTATCCCTCATTCTCTGTAGTCAATAATGCACTCTGCCTTACAAAATATTTTTCAACATCTGAAAGAAACTGTCATAGAGCCACAATAAAAGGATAGAATTGAACCTATTTGTCATCATGCAAATTCTAATCAAATTGTGCATGTATATCTGTATGCATTGTGATAAAAACTGTCGGAGATCTTTTGGAGCATCTCTTTCTCCTTGGACAAGATTTTTAGGCAGAAGTAGAGAACAGTAGGATAACTAGCACAGAAAAACTTCCACCCTTACTTGACTGCTTAGGAACTGAGCATGCAAAGATATGTTCTCTTTAAATGATAACACCAAGGTAATTAAATGCACTAAGAAAATTACAAGTGTGCTTAGGGCAGCTTAGCCCTCATATACACATCTTTCATCAGGTTGCCTAAGAAGGTATACAATGCAAGTATACAGTGCTTAAGTATGTTTTGACTGACCATACAATAACAAAGAGCATTTTCACTTTTCGTTTTTTACTAAATGCTGACTGTTCATGCTAGCAGGTGGTACATTTCAAACGAGACACAGCTACCAATGAAACTGAAAGTAGGCTACCTAGGATCTTCAGTCACCTTCAGCAGCATGACATCTCTCGAGTGTGGTTGTTATGATAAAACTCTAAGGATAAGCCTGAGTTAATTGCTAGGAATAACATTTCCTTCACAGAGATAAGAGTCAAATAATTGAATCATAAACACAGCAGACAAATGCATAATAAATATATCAGGCTGAATGTTAAAACCATGAAACCCCTAATTAGAATAGACACTTTTGACAATTAAGTGAATGAAACTCATTAGAAACATATTTCTGCACTATTCTTCAAAAAAGATTTTGAAGATACTGATCATCCTCAATGATTACTTCATAGTTCTATAGGAGGATTCAAGAAAGGGGACTTAAATCTTTATCTGATAATCATTATTAAATACTTTCCAAGTATTATTACCTATAGAACCACATTGTACAGTGAGGCAGATTTCATCCTTTATGGACATCTATGGTTTACTAATGCAGTCAGATAATATTTTTTTTACATTTACTGAAAACAAATTACTTACTCTTATACTGCACTCATTATCCTTTTCTAAAATGTTCAGAGGATAATGCTGACATTATTTTAATTACAACAAGAAAGAAAAAGTAACATTTCAAGTAACATTTTTCCACATACAAATATTTCAGACCTCTTTGCAGATCAATTCTTTCAGTCCCCTAAAGAAGTCATATGCTGGGGTTTGAGAAGAGATATGTGACTGGAGAAAGGCAGGGTTGAGAATAATGATAACTATCAAGTGTTTTATACTGTTGTCAGAGTTAAAAAGGGCTCTCTGCCACATTCAAGTGTCTCACATTCTCTCCTCCATCTTTAACAGAGCAGATATTTTAGTTCAAATTATAACAGGCTAGAATAATAGGAAACTTACAACCTACTACAGCCAAGCTTCAATTCTACAATCTTGCTTCTGTGTCTTCTGTATTTAATCTTTAATTCATTAGTAGAGGGCTCAAAGACATCTGAAGCTCCTACATAACCATTTTCTTGTTGTATTTTGGCCCAGGTCCACTAAAGGAAAATATGCTTGTTTGAACAATAACACTCCTGAAGGTTCCTTCTATTTCTAGATAAAGTTTTCTGCATCATTGCTAACTTCAGTCATTTTTGTCTCTTTCAAAAGATTGTATCACTAGTTGCAAAGTTCACAGAACATCAACTTTAAGCCTATACCAATAATTTCTTTCGGTCTTTATTTTAATGGAATTCAAAAGGTGTCTCTGAAAATTCACTGGAACATACCTGACAGAATTCCTATACAGAATCAGCAAAATCTTAGTGAATAAAATGTGTTTCTCACAGTTGTACCTAGACATGAAGTTCCTAAAAGAACACTTTCAAAAAGTTGAACCTACCTAGCCCAGGTATCAGTTCCTCTTTTTCAATTTTGCACACCTCTTATGTCCATTCCTTGCATCATTTCTCACCACAGTCTCCGTCATATATTGATTTTCTTCACTCTTCATTTAGCACATCAATCTTTTAACCACTTCTGTCTGTTTGTGTATTCTATCTGCCTTCTCCATCCCACATCCAATGTGTCTATTTCAGTTAAAGGAGAGTTCTGGATACTTCTGATACGTATGGGCATGCCAAATGCCCAGATACTGTTTTTAAGATGTAAACTCTCTTTCTTGATGCAGACACATCTTGTGTGAAAATTTCATACCTAGCTAAAAAACCCACAGCTGTAAATAAGGGTTTTTTTAAAAGAATACAACGAAAGAAGCCAGCCTAAGCTTTAAATCAGTGTGGTTTGATAGCTGTCAAATATCCAAGCCAGACCCAGTGGAGCATTTAAAAAATGTGCAAGATTTAATACACAATAGAGCTATAACACTTTTTTTAAGCATGACAAAACGTTGGTCTGTTACTAAACGGAGGTTTTACTGAAAAAAATATGACTATGTTCTGTACCAGGTGAGTGCTAACAGGGCTCCATCAATTCAATTAATCTGTTCCTTATTTGTAATCAAAATGTAAGACAGAGATCCCTTTATCCCTACATTAGGTCTGTTCTTCAAGGTATGCCATCCCATATATCCCATTTAGAACTCACTTCACATATGTTAAAGATACTTGTTTGATCACGGGTTGTCAGGATCAGCAAAATGTAGGAATGTAACAGGTTAGAGATTTGTCTCCCACAAGCTGGTATCAGCTTGCCTACAGGAGTCTGAGAGCATCTGTTTAAGAGGGAGACACGAATAAAAGACCTCCATGGCATACAAACATATCCAAGCCAAAACAGCCTGTGTCACGGTCACCAGTGACAAAGAACGTCAGGAATGATGACTTTTACTACCTCTTCTCTGCCTCCTTCCCAGCTCAAATGTCAAAAGGGACAAAATGTTCCAGTTTTCTCTACTTCTCTGCCACTGTGCCGCCTTCTACTTTATTATATAGCCCCTTAATGCTTAACAGGGTCTTCATTTCCACCTCTCTCATCTCTTTTATCTCTTATTTTGCATGGGAAACACAAATTGGTAAATATGATGTATTTGCAAAAGAGCACCTTTTTTTTTTTTTTTTTTTTTTGTCTGAAAAGCTACATATCTATCTCCCTTATCAAGTCATTTGCCACACTGTAACTTTCTACCCTCTCTCTCCTTCTTTACCAGGATCTTCATATTGAGAATTCTGCCTCAATTCTGTGATTCTAATTTTTTCCAATCTAAAGAGAATTGAAGAAAAATGTGAAATTCCATCTCAATTTATCAGAAAAAAATAGAAGCAGAAAATCAGGTAACAGAACCTGACAGGCAGCAAAGTAGAAAGAGATTAGAAAAAAAAGTTTGTAAGCAGTTATTTCAGCAAATATATAGCAGAACCAATGGGTTGAATTAAATCTGAAGGGCTTTTTAACTCCATGCATTTCCAGCACACAAATAATTGAGTCTAAGAAGTACTTCAGAAAAAAGTAAGCACTCACAGCACCTATACAAGAAGCCACATAGGTTGCTTTATTTTCTTAATACATGAAATCTTAAGCGTGAGAAAGCTTCTATTTGTGAGATACTGAACATTAATTACAGAAGCTAAGTACTATGACTTCCTAATATCTTGTCCACTGAGTATAAAATACTTCCATGTGCAGTATCTTGCTAACTGAAATAACTGCTGAAATATGAAAGAAAGCTCTTAAAGAGGTATCAAAATGCTGCCTCAAAAGCATCAGATCAACTTATTGAATAATTTGAACTAAAAAACCAAAATATAGTTTATTTTCTTCCTGAAATCACACTGGAGAGTGAAGAGTGACCTTACATACGGGACTGAACAATAGGCAAGTGCATGAAGCTTAACAAGGGCAAGTGCTGGATTCTGAGCTGGAACGTGGCATCTCTGGTTATGTATGTAGGCTGAGGGATGAGAGGTTGGAGAGCAGTGCTAATAGAGAGGGCCCTGGTGGTCCTGGTCCATAGCAAGTTGAACATGAGCCAGCAGTGTCCTGGCAGCCAGGAGGGCCCAGCCTGTCCTGGGGTGCATCAGGCACAGCAGCACCAGCCGGGCAAGGGAGGGCATTGTCCTGCTCTGCTCTGCACTGGGGCAGCCTCACCTCCAGTGCTGGGGGCAGTTTTGGGTGACACAATATGAGATAAAAAGCGTTGGAGAGCATCCAAAGGAGGGCTGTGAAGATGGTGAAAGGTCTGGAGGGGCAGCCTTATGGGGAATGGCTGAGGTCATTTGGTCTGTTCAGCCTGGAGAAGAGGAGACTGATGGAAGATCTCATTGCAGTTACAACTTATTCGTGAGGGGAAGAGGAGGGGCAGACACCAATCTCTTCTCTGTGGTGACCAGTGACAGGACCCAAGGGAATGGCCTGAAGCTGTGTCAGGGGACATTTAGGTTGGATATCAGGGAAAGGTTCTTCAGCCAGAGGGTGGTTGGGCCCTGGAACAGATCCCCAGGGAAGTGATCACAGCGCCAGCCTGGCAGAGTCCAAGAAATGCTTCATCAACACCCTCAGGCACATGGTGTGATTCTTGGAGTGTCCTGTGCACAGCCAGGAGTTGGACTTTGGTGATCCTTGGTCCCTTCCAATCAGAATATTGTGCCATTCTCCAAATGTCTGATAAGGTATTAGTGTTTTCTGCTTTTTATGAGTAGGCTAATTTAAAATTAATTTAAATAATAATTGAGGGAGATTGCTATACATAGTATTATAATATACTTTAGATTATACACAAGTGTACAAATAACTTGCACTGGCATAATAACAAACAATAAATAAAATAAATTATAAATCCCGTTCTCAAAAAAAGCAGAGTTGATTTGTAGATACCAAAAGTAATTAGGAATACATTTAAGACTCTATTATATTATAACTTCCTAGTTCTTAATATTTTTTTGACAACTGAGTTGAGACACTATGAGCCATTCTGGTGTGTGATGACATGACATCAAATATCTTCATCATATGATGGACAGATTTTGCTGACTCACAGTGAAACCAATCACAGGCTCGATGATTATCATGTGATGCAAAGCTGAGCCTTTTCCCTGCCTGTAGTGGAACTCTTGTGAAGCATATGTATGCAAAAATCTCTAAGCATTTTTGGTTATACTGCAAGAATACCTGATATATCCACTAGCCAATTCAATGCTATATTATTTTCATATAGAACTAATTTTATTAGCAACAGTTTTTATATGAGAAATCAGAACAAAAGCTGAGAAAGCAGTAGTTTTGTGCATGAAGCTCCAAATTAGATAGTAACTTATATGGTAAAACATGAAAAAAAAGCTTTTCCTGCAGAAAATAAGCGTTATCATAAAATTGTTCCCAAAGCTTTGCAGCTTTTACTGAGTGAATTAGAGAAGCTGTGTTTTATATGCAGAAAAAATCAAAAAGGTTTACATAGTCACAAAGGCAAAAAATATTTTTGTAAGTTCTAGGAAGGTTGGACACGGATTTATATGTAAAATCAACATAACCAAAGTAGAGCTGTGAATGTTGGAAAGATATGAACTGATCTTGTAAAGCAAGTCTGATATAACTTGCTAACAGAGACTCCCTAACAGAGACTCCCTAACTTTCCAGTCCTGTCTCACAGTCATTGGGACATCAGATTTCTTTTTGCACGACTGTTTTGTCACTGGTTTGAAATCAAGTATAAAAAACTCTTTGATGGTTCTAGTACCTGCTAGAGGAGTTGTAAGAGAAAATTTTCTGAATATAATTATTTGAGAATTATTCAATAACTCAAAAAAACCCTCATTTTATTTTAAAGGAAAAACACTCTTCAATGACAAAAGGCAAAATATTTAAGTAACTACAGAGTCATCTGCTACAGCTAGCACTATAATCTCAAGGTGATTATATGTCATTTATAGAAATAACTGACTCAAATGTCTAAAACACTGCTTATTTTTAAATGTATTGCATTAACTGGAAATCATTTAGGACAGAATGAAAAGTTAGCATTTGGGTTTCTGAGCCTGAAGGTACTTAAAATACCTTACTATATTTTTAGTAAAGCATTCTTCAGGGAGACTATACCGTCAGTAAAAGTACAATCTACAATTCCAGTATTCTACATGTGTGAACATTATATGATTTTTAAGATAAGCATTCATGGATAATTTATTCACATAGGCCTATTCTAAACCTCACACCTGGGAAAAACTTATATTCCACAAACCTTAACACATTCAGAGCAAGCAGTCATTTGTGACCTCAGCAGCCTTCATGGGATAACCTTCTCGTTAATCTTCATTTAAAAATAAAAGTATAAAACACTTTGTCCCAATATAGATTTCACTCTACACTGGATAACATATGCTGAGAACTTAAAATAAATCCCATCTCCTGAAATAAATGCTTCCCCTAGTTTTTATTAAACATTTCAACCTTAGCACCACAGAACTGAACTGACTGTTCTCAACAAGATGAAATGGCAATGATAGAGGTCTGTACTGTTTTGCATTTGAAGAGATTCCTGCCTGTCTTGTTCCTACAAGCTCCTGTTTCTCTTTGTCTCCCTTGCAGAAATTTGACAATACATCTTACTTAGATTTCTTTTATTTGCCTAAGAGCACAAATTCAGTGGCTTGATTGGCACTTTTCTACTTTTTGTATCAAAAGTACATAACTTTATTTGTCTCCACAGTTTAAGTGCCAATCTCATATTTTAGTGCCAATGCTTTTTTCTGAGTAAGTATATTACTTTAGTCAATGTTTTTTGTTACTAAATCTTTTTTCTGTACTGGAATTGGTCAAGCATGCTTATGGTCTCTTATCTGCTTCCTATCTTCCAGATAATATATTTCAGATGTCAGTCTCCTCTTGGCTTTCACAGACAATTTTGAAAAAAACACAGACAAATGAATAAATAGATAGATAGATAGACAAATAGATAGATATTAAATATTCAAGACAGTGAATTTAATAAACAAGATAATGATGGTATTTCCATTATATTAAATTTAGTCATATAAAGTTTGATTAATGTCACAAGAGCTATTTACCAGACAGATGTGAAAGAGTGAATTTTAGAATTAAGACTGTCTGTAGTCTGAGATTCAAGCACACCAAGCATAATCAAATGTTGTTCTGAGGTTATAACTCTTTGATGTAATTACAAAAAAAAAACCCCAAAATCCAAACACCATCACCACTGCCAACAAAAAAAAAAAACCCAGCTGAAAAAATACATATGGATAAGTGAACTGAATTTTCTGTTCTAAATTAGAAAGTCAGTAAATTGGAGACAGGAAGTGTTATGATTTTCAAATCTATTGTGGAATATGTATTATCTGAGATAAGAGAAATAGAAATGTAGCTAATTGAATTTTGTGCTTCAGTTATTTTTTTAAAAAATGAAAACTATCTTATTTAGGCAGAGCCTCTTAGAGATGTTTTGGGTTTTTTAAAGACAATTCCAAAATTAATATTCAGAAGACTTCATATTCTACTTTTCTTTCCTCTTCTTCCTTGAGGTTCTAATTACCTCAATTTTAAGTAAAATGCTTTGCTCAGCAAACTTAAAAAATACTGCAATCAATCACATGTTCAGTTATCATTAATTCTAGTATGTCAGTGGAAGAGAGATCAAACCTGAGGATACCAAGAACAAGTCAACTTGTCAGTACCGCAAAAAAGGGAGGGTAATAAACCTGCTGGTCCCAATTTCCTCCCTGTATGCCTGAAAATATTTACAAAAGATATTTTGCCCCACTGAAGAGTTGAAGTTACCTGTTTGCACACACTTTAAGACATGAATTTCTCACAGTTAAAAGCCTGGTTAAAGATTAATCACAGTGGCAGAGAAGCAAATTCTGATTACGTTCATTTTTTAGCCAATGAGATCTGCCTACTGAAAGCTTATACTAAAAATATAAAAGAAATTAAAAAATCAAATTCAAATATGTATATTGTCTTTTCAGAAAGGAAAGCCTATTCTGAGTATTTAGCACGAAAATATTTTAGTTAATTTAACAAAGCAAGATCCTAAAAAAACCAGAAGCATGACTTGATTCTGTGAAATTAACCTGCACTTTTTTGGTCAGTGATGGCCACAGAGAATATAGTATACATCATATTTACATTTTAAGTGTAGATATCTATATCTATATATATATAGGTATACCCCTGGTCCTGCAACCACAATTCCCTCAAATGTGCTATTTCTGACAAACAGAAGAGAGTGAAGTCTCTTATTCTGCCCATCAGTTTGTGCAGCCTGTCTGGTAGGACTTGTAATCAATTTCACTTCACTAGCAAAAGGTTGGTGCCACAGTTCTAGGCAGCGTTGAATCTTATGTTTTCCTAACTTAAGAGTTTCAACTAGGAGGGGAATTCATGCTCTCTGAGTATTTTTTAAGCAACATGAGGCAAAGACAACCAATAATTCAAAGCAGTAATTTTTTGTGTGTTTAGTAAGACCCAGGTAAACAGAAGTTTAAAGATATTTTAAAGATGTGGTATCCAGAGTACGACATGTAGTACCATTAAAGACTGGTGATGCAAGCAAACAACAAAACTATTTCAGCTATAATAAAATGTGTGCAGTTTTCAAGTTGTGCCAGTTTTCTATTGCCATGTCTTTGACTAACAAGAAAAAAAATTCCGAATGACAAATACAACAAAAAATATACCATCTATTGTGACTCCTATCTGAATAGCAGCATACAGTTTATTTCAACACAGAAGGATGTGAAGGTCTCAGGCAAGTTGCCAGGATTTCACTATGGTTTCATTATAATGACTAAGTAACAATACAGTGAAAGTCAAGTGGAATTGTAACCAGAAGGACTAATATGAGATTATTTTAATGTCTTCTTAGACTGCCAACACTTGATTTCTGCTTTAGAGAGAACAGATATATAGAAAGAAAAACAATAAAATCTATATTAAGTATGCACCAGGTATCAAACTTCAACATGAGACAGAATTTTCTCTCCCTGGTTATACACAGACAGCTGACTAAAAATAACAGAAATCCACACACATGTATATTATTAAGTTTTGATTGATTTCAATGATTTCAGAAGCAGTCAGATCAGTGGCAGAGCTTCTGATACGTCACTGTGATTTAAAATGAGCACCATTACTTTGAGGAAAGTGGTAAGTATTCACAACCAACCTTCCCCCTCCTTGTACACTCCACAAATTACCACGCAAATATAAGTCAGTTATCTTAAAACCATTCTGGAAACTTCCTCATAATCTTCAAATGTACAGAGGTTACTTTGTATCTCTTGTGCTAGGGTGGAGTGCAGAACTCCTTGCAAAACCCTTGTACATTTCTCATCAGAAAACCTATATTGTCTAGTGTATTTTATTCTTTCTGAAGGTGAGACTTTTACTTCAATGTGATTCATAAGAATTTGTCACCTTTTCCCTTCAAAATTTATCTTATGCTAAGAAAGAGAATGGGCACTATGTAACTTACAGAGCATCTCTGTCACAGCACTGGTTCTTTTCTAAAGGTCACAATTATTTCATCATCAATTCATGCAAGAATATTTCCATACTCATAATACTTTTGTTTCCCACATCCTGAACTTCAAATATGGCAATGGTACTATTCCTGCAATTGTGAGACTACAGTCTGACTCATCATCTTAGTATTACTTTGTCCTAACCCTGTATTTCTCTTCTTGCTCATGAGGAAAACATAAAGAATTATTCTGAAATGATGTCACCCTACACCAGAGGATCAGTTGCATCCACACTTAACAAAACCTTGCTTAGGTGAAGTTAGGAAGGAAAGAAAGACAGTTAAAAGGAGACTGGAGTAAATTTAACATTAAATAAGATTTCTCTGCAGTGACAAGATTCCTAAAGAGTTAAACTGGATATGGTTACCATGGAGCTAAGACTCCCACAGAAAAAAATTACAGCATTTTGAAACATTTGTTGGAAGCATACAGGCAGACAAATAAATGACACTGCATCACTTTCAGGCTTTATTAGGTCACCTAAATTCTACCTGCAAGTTGAAGCTCAAGGGAGTTTTTTTTACAGGCTTTTAGTGATTATTTCAGCCAGAGCCTTTCTAATTTTGAAATCTTTGGCTGAGAACTGCAGGTAAGTTTCTTGGGCAAGGAAGACTTCATCACATTAATGTACTTCCTTATTATCAACTATGGTTCCAAATGAACTGAGGGGCTTGGTTTAACTCTGAATGTAAAAAAAACCCCAACAACAACAACAACCAAACAACAAAAAATACAGAAGAATGCCGACTTCAATTTTTCCCCTTCTTTGTAGGAACTATATTTCTACACTTGAATTTGATTATGTAAAAAGCATCACGTCTGAGAGAATTACTGCTATAAAAGTTACCTCTCAGTAGCTGGGCACAACACTGACTTTTCTCAGTATGTTTTTATTTTGTCTAAGACCTGATTAATACATACTCCAGGAAGAAAGGACTTTCCAGCTCTAAAGCCATGGTAATAAGGACGTATTCAAGATTTTAAGGAATCTTTAAAATATTCTATCATCTGTTGAAATATAGCAGTTAGGTCTAGCTCTACTCTAATGCACACTGGCTGCATGTTCTAGCTTGGATATAAGTTTTCATGGGCTCCCTGAGCACAAGTCAATTAGAGCTATCATACATTATTCTTCAACAATTCAATGATCAGGAATGCCATTCCTAATCCTTGAGGATAGTTCTCTCAGTGAACAGAAATCCAGCTATGACTGTAAAACCTGGCTTAGAATTTTGCCTTATAGACAACTACAGTGCTATTCCTGAATTTTTCCTTCTGACTCAGCACTAAGGACTCTTCCTCTGATTGATTCTGTCCCAGAGGGCATACTTCTGATAAAGTCCTGTGCCTTACAAAACATTAAGCTGGGTGAGTAAATACTGTTAGAAGAACTAAGTCATTCAGTGATAACACATAATCTGTTAACAAACTGCTTGGGGAAGAGTGGCTGGAAAGCTGCCTGTGGAAAAGGACCTGGGGGAGTTGCTCAACAGCTGTCTGAACATGATCCAACAGTGTGCTCAGAGAGCCAAGACAGTCAATGGCATCCTGACTTGTACCAGAAGTAATGTGGCCAGCAGGACCATCCCTCTGTACTTGGCACTGGTGAGGCTGCACCTTGAATACTGTGTTCACTTTTGAGCCTCTCACTACAAGACACTGAGGTGCCAGAGCATGTTCAGAGAAGGGCAAAAAGGTGGTGAAAGGACTAGAGGTGTGGCTGAGGAAGCTAGGGTTATTTAGCCTGGAGAAAAGGAGTTTCAGGGGAAAACTTATTACCCTCTGCAGCTCCTTGAAAGAGGCTGGGGTAGTAATCAGTCCCTTCTCCCAAGCAGCAAGCAATAGGGCAAGAGGAAATAGCCTCAAGATGCACCAATACAGGTTTAGATTTTTGAGTTAGTGGTTTCTTGTTCCAGTGGTTGCAATCTCCCCCTGCTGGAATTACCTTCTAGGCAGTTGGAGCAGATTTCAGCACAGTTGCTGAGTTGGGTTTATTTGGTTTCCTCCTTATCTTGTGAGATCTGCCCGGTAGTCTATAAATTCTGCATTCCTTGTGTCCACTTTTGTTGTTTTCTCCTGGTTTCCCTCCTCTGCCCGGCTATCTCTGCAGGAGATCTGGCAACAAGTCTTTCTGGGTCTTGGAAGGGAGGTGAGGTACAGGAGCCTTACCAGAGCTTTCAGGGAGGATTCTCTTGGCAGCATGTAGCAGCTAACGGCAGCACACAGGCAGGCAAGGCACCACACGGCTTTCCAGGGTGTTGGTCAGACAGGGTTTATTTGGGGGTCCCACACCAGGGGGGAGCAGCATGGCTCCCACAGGAGAGAGGGGGAGGGAGAGAAGGGGGAAGAAGAGAGAGAAGGGGGAGAGCAAGAGGGAGAGCAAGAGACCAAGAGACCTGCCCCTCTCATCTCTTCAGCTTAAATAGGCTTTTCCAGCCAGGGGGCAGACCCAAGGCTTGGACCAATGGGATACTGAGGGTAGGAGGGGCCGGGTAACAATGGGGTTACAATGAATGACAGCTTAGGGGGTGGTTCACAACAACTTGGTAATGAAGTATACATGTTGGGGGAGAACAGAACCATTTAGGAAAAATGAATTACAACACACTTTCAATGGGCATCCTACTTCCCAAGCCTTGTTAACCTCCCCCTAGGTTTGAGATTGCTGAAGCATGTCCAGCTCTGTACCTTAAGGCAATTCTGCCAACAAGTCATTTGTGTTTCTAACTCATGGACATCACTTGGAGCTTGCTTGTTAGCTGCTCTCTGTTTCACAGATTAGATCTCCCTTCTTGTTGAGTAGGCTGGAAAGCATACAAAGATCAAACATCAAAAAACATCCTTTCTTAAGGGGATATCCCACATTTTGCAACACTTACTTTAGATGCCATCCCTTCAATCAAGCAAATCCCATTTCTGTTATTTGTGGTACTAATCACAAATGCCCATCTACAAAACATTCAGGTTAGGGCTTGGTTTTAGACTTTGGTTGGGGAATCATCTATCATCTCCCACAGATGGTAATTCCCTGCAGAGGCAACCCACTAGCATTTTTTGATTTGTTTGAGGTTTTGTTTGTTTGTCTGTTTGCTCTTGTGGTTTCACCTGTTTCATTTAACTTTCATTTAACACCTTAATTTTGCAGTGTAATATTTAAAATGTGTGACCATTCCTTGTGCACTCATCTGCAGTCTGTCCATCCACACATCCACTTTGTGTCAAAGAATGCACTGTTTTCCTGCATTTGTACACAAGTAGATCCTAACCTTTATCTGGATGCAACAGAATAAAAATGAAAACTAGTCAAATTTAAAAAAGAAAAGCAAAACAAAGAGTTTCTTGCCCACATAGTCTATACATTTGTGTTACATCACAGGTACTATTTTGCTTGCCTAGATTAAAACTACAGTTTGAATAACAGCTGCAAACATTAAGAGAGTCCTTCAAAGCACATTAATTAGGCTAAAATATGGGGTTTAATCATGGCTCACTTGAGATGGCTTAAGATAATTCTTTCAAGTTTGGCCATCATTAGATAACTGGACTGAAATTACTACTTCTCATTGCAACATAAGGAATGGTTATTCTACTTCTTTAATGTCAAGTCAAATCTTAATACAAAAAGCATAGAAATTAAATATCCAATTGGGTTTTTTTAATTGAACCACAGATGCAGTAGATCTCGCTTTCTGCATCTACAGGCTCTCACATTTAGAACATTTATTTTCCAATTACTATTTAGCAACAGTACATTCTCACCACACATAACTACCAACAACTGACTCTCACACATAGCTATAACATTTTATCAAGTTCTACATATGAACATTACATTAACTTGTAAATAGCTGAAGAAAAGACCTGCAGCCAATGACTCAAGCACAGCTAATAGTGACAAGAGCCATGCAAACTGTGTATGTGCTAAACACAAAGTAACCAGAGTGAATATGCATAAAGAATATTGTAACAGGAGAAGAAATACCTGGGAGGAAGCAGGTGTTGCCATTGCTTCAGACCTCTATTTTAGGACAGAAGCACATTGCCCAACATTGTCTAAGGCAGCATTTCTGCAAATATTGTTAACTCTTCACCTTGTGTATCTCCACCCCACCTCCTAAATTCTTACAAATCAAAGTACAATTATCCTATAATTAAACCACCAACCTTAAAAACCCCAAGCAATTCTCTCGTGTACCAAGAATCCTGACTGCGTAAATCTCTGCTTCAACAAAAGGAGGTGTAAGTTATTTTTGGGATACCATCTCAATCAAAGAAAACTGCACTTGTATGGTGACACGGTCAGATGCAAGCTAAGTCAGTTAAGTCAGCTAAAAGCTCATTATTTTTTGCCATGTTTATACAACATTACAGGATCACAGAATTAACTAGGTTGAGATCACCAAGTCCAACCTACGACCAAACACCGCCTTGTCAAGTAGACCCCAGCACCGAGTGCCACACCCAGTCTTTCCTTAAACACCTCTAGGGATGGTGACTCTGCCACCTCCCTGGGCAGCCCATTCTCATGCCCAAACACCCTTTCTGCAAAGAACTCCTGAATGTCTTATTCCTAGTATCCAGAAAATAATAGAAAAGTCTTTGCCTCTGTCCTCCACAGTTGCATTTAAGAGGAATAGCTCTGTGACTTCTATTGTAAAACTGCAAGCAGTTGTTACTGCTGCTGTGAAAACACCTGGCTTAAGAAATGACAGAAAGAGAAAACAGAGTACACAGAAGCTGGTGTCTGGTTCTGGTGTTCTAATACAGCTGCATGACACAGCTAGCTGATAGGGTGTTTCGCTACAGCAGTAGTGCTGGAGATTTAAGGGATGTACAGAAACAAAGAGACTGGGTATTGTTAACTGATGTTGCCTGGAAGCAGCCTGAGGTCAGGATAATCTTCCATTAACTCCCATGTTATCATTGGTTCTCTGTCTAGTTTGTTTTAGAAAAACAAAGAAAAGAGACACAGATGTGAAAAGATAAAAGTAGTAAAGTAATCGGGATACAATTAAATTGTATGAACACAGGATAGAACTATATAATAATGTGATTAATTTTCTAAATAACACTAGAAATATTCTACAGATGTCATGGGCTATCTGTAGCAGAATATCACCCTTTTCCATCTTTTTTTCCTTGCAGATTTCTCTTCCCCCTGCCCCTCCATTTTTTATGTTGTGATGAACACATTTCACCCTTTAGAATGTCATGATTTATGATTCTAAATGGTCTTCATATTGGCAAAGGTAAGAAAGGTCATATTACCACTCTAATTGGCAAGTTAAGCTTCATAAACAGGCCCATATTTCGTCAGTGATGTTATTTAAGCCTAAGGTCAACCTTGAGAGAAGCTGGCTTGGGAAGATCCCTGGTAGAAAAAAATGTGTCTTTCTAACAAAAATAAACCTCTGATGTGAAATTCAATTTACATGCTCTGAATGAATCTAGAATCTTCCACATACCACCAAGCTTCCTGAATTTCAAATAAATCACAGAAAGTCTGTACTTCCTCGTTCAGCTTCTCTCAAAGTTGATGTTTTTCAGTAGCAAGGCACCAATGGATACACCATTACAGCTTATTGCTTATGACAAGCAAATATCAACTATGACAAGAAATACTAACTACACTCTGGTTAGCAGTAAAAGGTCAATAAAAACAGCTTCTGTAACTTATCTGCAGTTAGGCTAGTTAGGCCATTCACAATGAGCCATCAAACTATGGCTTTTCAAATCAAAAAAGGAACAAAAGCCTTGGTAAGAAAAACATTTTCCCTTCTGATAAAGTTCTCTTCCTTAATAAAGTTTTTTTTTTACATTATCAATATATTTTCATACATTCATATCAATATATTTTAAATGCATATATTTTAAATATCAATAAATTTTAAATTTCCTCTTTGAGGAAACTCTATCTAACTTAGCAATTAGTGTGTCTTTCCTACTGGAAGAACAATCTGGCTGTTTAAACAATATCTGCAACATATGATATATATTGTAGCACATTCTTTTGGACCTTACCATTTATTAAGGGCCAACTGATTTAGTAGCTCTTAACTTCTCTTAACTTTCACAATGTTTCACAAAGCATACCACACAGCATTGTTCATTTTGTGCATAAAGGAGGTGTGTAAATGTGTGAAATGTGTAAATGAAATAATTCTGAAACTCAGGCTGATTTGTGTGAGTAAAGCAAATTAATTCTTCTCCAGGCCAGCTTTGATATACTAATATTTTACTATTTCACACATGAAACTGAAGCAACAATGCAGGAATGTTCACATCACTGGTGAAGGATATAATCCCATGTACCATCAAATAACACTGTTGTATTCCCTTCTGTGGAACTTTGTCCAGTAAACTTGTGTTTGCGGTGCAGCCTAAAATCACTATTAAAAACCATTAGTCTTGAAAAACAGCCACGATATTTTCTGACTTTTCCTTCTCTTATAAAGCAAAAATTTATATTAACATACTATTATTGAAGCTCTTTTTTTTGTAAATTCTACTGTAGTTGTTTTTACTATGTATGTACAAAGAAACTTTTTTCCATCTTTATAGAAATCAAAATATTAGGAAAAAAGCTTTAAACTATGCAAGAAATACAACAACATCGTTATTTTACAAAAAGATATATCAACATCTTTATTAAGAGAAAAATGAGAAGAAAATATTATGGGTCTAATTATATACAAAATCAAATATAATAATAGAATCCAAATATTCTACACTTGCATTACCTGGCACAATATGAGATGCAAAGTCACTTTATTGTAAAGGTGGAAATATTTTGGACCCGTAAAAGATCCAAAATTTTACCTCATGGTAAAAAAATTTACCTCATGGAAGAAATTTTTAAAAATTTAGGGATATCTTGAGCAAATCTACAATAAACACAGTAAATAAATCTTGAATAAAACCAAATACCTAAAGCAAATATGGATAACCAGAATTCACAGTGACTGAAGGAAGAGGTGTTGATTGACAGAATTATTTTAAAGAGTTGTAACAGCAGAAAGTTTACTAAAGTTGATACATTTAACAAGGCTTAAGTGAAACTTTTGAAATAACAATCAATGATTAGTGATCCAGTGAGAATACCTATCCTTTATAATCAAGTGTTGCTTGAAGAGTTATTATTGAGGTACTACTTGGTACTCAAGCACTCAGCTCTTTTATTCACTCGCACAACAGAGCCACGTTAAAGATGGGGCAAGTCTGACATTGCCTAAGAGTCACCTAGGATCCAGTACAGGACACAGAGAAAGTCCTTGAGCTAGAATTTTTTTTTGTTACATTGTGTAAAAAAAAAATTAAACCAAACAAACAATTATTTTTTTTAAATCTACCATCCCAGACACATGGGTGATTCAGCCATCAAAAGTGTTAAGTCGCCCTCAGCCACTAGTAACTTCACCTAAACCAAATTACCTGCAACTCTTTCCAGACATGGTAACAAAGTAATTAAAATAAACAAAGATTTCCCACAGATCTGCAAAACCTTATTAACAACCCATTCATAACTCTTAGAGAAAAGGTTTAGTGCCTGCAAATTAAAAATGTTTATATTTTCTTATGCATTTATAAAAAAACTTATTGTTTATTAATTTAAGTATATCAAAGTAGTTCATAAAATAAAGGAAAAATGCAAAGATTTTAATGAAGGTTTGGTACACAATCAATGTTACCTTTCCACAGACAAATCAGAAAATCAGATCTTATAACCCCTATTAGCATATAGTCCTGTAATGGTCAATATGAATGCACCAAAGAATATTTTGTCCTATGAATATTCTTCACAAAAAAGGTTACAAATGCAAGCATAGTGTACATGATTGGACTGAGCTCTTCCAAATTCTAAACTCTACTTTTCCCATCTTTGGCCACAAAGAAATTATAATGTGTGTTGATTTTGATCTCTTGAAAAGTGCAGAAATGGATATGCACTTGAGAAGACAGGCTGGTAACTTGGAGTTTAATACTGACAGGTGGGGGTTAATATTTTTTTAGTCAAAATGTTAATTAACCATATCAATATTCCTATATATTCTTCACCAGCTTCAGAATTATACAAACTACTGATATTAGGTATCTTTAATATGTATCAGGTGTACAGGTCTTCTGGGAATTTTCAATATACAGAAAAGATGAGTCAGTGAAGTCAATGAGCATCAGATGGACCCCTGGGAAATGGGAGTCATGTGGCCTTGAGCATTCTGGTGAATCATCTGTGACACTAGCACTAGTATGTATTCTAAGCTTGATGATCCTTGTACTCCCATCTGTAAGTGGTACTGCTGATGTAGCTCAAAAGCAAGTTAAACTTCCAGTGCTCTAAATTAATTCCATATCTTCTGTTAAAAAGGTTCTTCAATTTGCAAGTTGAAATTCTGTTTTTTGTATAAATAGTTTTAAAAGATTTTATATAAGTTGCAATTCTTCTGTACTACTTTGTTATTGAAGAGATTTCAAATTGTTGCAATTGTGTCAGGGGAAGTTGGTTTTTTGGCACAAGGTATTAGAGAACATGGTTGAGTGCTGAAGTAGCTGAAATACTCAAGACTGACAGAGATGTTTGCTGTGGACTAAAAACAGCTCAGGCGTGTGCTGACTACTCAGCTCGCTGAGGAACTAGCACTTGCTTATTTGGATAAAAGCCCAGTAGAAGGAACAAACTTGATGTTACTACTGAATCTTTCACCTTACGTTGCTGATGTCTCTACAGTTACTTCTGCTGAGGTAGCTGACACTCCTCCCCATGGATGTGCCAGAAGAGGGAACTGGAAAAGGGCAGTTACAGACTGGCCATCAGCTCCTGCTTACAGCTGAACCCTGTCTGTGGAGTCTGTGGAGACTGAGAGCTGACTGACAGCAGGTGCAATGACTGGCAATCAACTGCGTGCCTCATACCGAGACACCACCAAAAGCAGATTGAGCAGATCCCAATTTCCCTATAGGCTTTTCTAATTCCAATGCATATCCCAACCTTGAACTACTTTAGACACACCCTGAGGTGTCACATATTTGCCATTTGCACTTCAGAACATCACTATAATTTTCAGAAAACTTGTTTCCAAAAGTTACCCAAGCTTGTGGAGTATTTAGATGGAAAATACTGCTGAAACTAGAACATACATTCTCTTAAAGTACGTACACAATCTCTGGTACACAATTTTAGATCTTCCAGCTCCAAAACCACTATATCCTACTAAGTTATAGACAGAAGGAATGGTCTGGTGGTGATGTCATGATATTAAAGACAGAATCTAAATTTAAAACTTCTATATTGAGAAAATAAACCAAAGTACTCATTGAGGCATACACTAATACCTCATGTTTTCTTTCTGAATCTTTTAAAGATTCAGGTATTTATGTTACCAATTGGGTTTTTTCAATTGAGATGTTAATTTTACTGTCTATAGACATCTGTGCTTACTACATAGTTATTATGTGTCATTTGGGAAAATGTGCATTTTGTGTATGAAATCAAGAGACACAGAACTTTTAGCTAGTGTCCTCTTATTGAATTCAATATCTTCAGAATAACTGTGTGCCAATTTTGTTTCTCATCTCCTCCATGCCTGCAACTCTGCTTTAATTTTTGGAATGTGTAGCTAATGCACCTGGCAACATTTGGCCGTGTGGTCACAGCACTGCCATGGGAACTGAGAAGAGGCAATATTCACTGCTGGATTTCAATATGAATCATACCCAGTTAGTATGGCATGGGTCTAGAGATCAGAAAACCTACTTACTGCATTCTATAAAAATGCATAACAAATTCACTATTTATTCCTGAAGATATGAGTTCCCATTTAGACACCAAAAAGCAGAGCATGAGCAGAAGACAAATCTCTACAACAACCACCAGTGTGGCTAGGAGGAAAAAGGCAAGTATATGCTTGGTTATTATTTTAAGATTATTGCATGGTCACAAATCTTATTAAAAGGCTTTTCACACTAACATTCTAAGGCATGATTAAAGAGCTTTGCTTGACTGTAACAAATTTGATGTTATTTCTGCAGAACTGCATCAACATGAAATACCCCCAGGAAAAAAAAAAAGGAAAAAAAACTAACAAGGAGTTGGTTAGATCTATCCTAGAAGTTAAATCAGTCATGAATACATTCAATCTCACAAGAATTTTCTAACAATACACTGGATTTGTAACACTGTAGTATATGCATTGATTTCTTTTTGAAATAGCATTTTTAAAATTTATGCTGCAGAAAGAAGCAATAGAAAAGCATAATGCTGAGTTCATGTTGTATAATGTTGCTTTGATTTCAGCTGATGTAAACTACTCTAATATGAAGCAGGTTGTTAAAGTGCAACTTGTTAGATATAATTACATATATCCCATTGATATGATATTATGATACAATATAATATGAAATATATCCATGCATATATCATACATACATGCACTATGATTATATATTGTTTTACAATACATCTCTGAACTTTACTGATCTACATCCTTGTAGGAAAAATAGGTTTACTACATACTCTATAGATCCATGCTAAACAAAACATAAGAAATGTCCCAAGGAAACCACACAATGTACCATCTCAAGAGCAATGTCAGTCCCAAGTGTCAATACACTTTTGGAAGTGTATTCCTACCTCAACTACCTTCAATTTGATAAAAAGGAATCCACCTTCACCTCTCCTTCATCACGATTTAAGTCTTCTTTGTTCACTGTTTCTACTTGCCTTTTCCTCTTCCTGCTCCCCTTTACCCGATGTAGTCTTCCAATACATCATCACCCAGAAAATGCATTTTCCCCCAATTATTTATTACAGTTGCATTTTTATAAACTTGAAACAACTTTCATTAAATTAAAGATACCAAATTATTGAAACACTTCCCTTTCCATCTAAACATGGTGCAAAGAGCTATTTCATGTCAGGAGCCTAAAATACACATTTACATTTATTTCACTCTAAAAGAGAAATTATTACAAATTCATTGAAAGGCTGACATAGATATCAGGCAGCTACTCCAATATGTTTGGAGGCTAAAAAAAGACACACACTACAGTCTGAAGCAACAACTGTTATCTTTATACTATGGTAGACCATTTTCCTAAAATTCTGCCTTGAAAAGAGGTTGGAATTGATTGTACAAGATTTATTCTTTATTTTATAAAAAATAAACACTTACAGCATATCACAGCACGATGCACTGGAAATTTTGTCATATTCTAAATCTGTCCTTAATATGATCCTACTTTCAGCAGGGAAATAGTCCTAAGCAAAGAATGACCATGACTGGTTTTGCTTATAGTGACAGACTGGGCAAAAATATTCATAAAGTTGAGAACACATGCAGAAAGTAAAAGTGGCAGTTGAATGAGTGAAAATAAACTGAACAACATTATTTAAGAAGGACACTATAAATTAATAGAAACATAACTCAGGATAAATTTACAACATTAAGTATCATTTCCATGGTAGAAAATTAAGGAAAATAAGAGGAATTGTGAATAGTTGTGCTGGTGATAGTCTGAAGTCTAAGAAGCAAAAAAAAGTCTCTTTGAAAGAGTATTTTTAAAGAGAGAAAGAAACATGGTGTAGTTTTTGTTTTGTTTGTCGTGTAATTTTTGTTGTACTACTTAAAAGCCTTTTAAGTATGGACTGCTTTTCAACTGTACAACAGTAGGATCAGAAGTGGGAGATTTAGTGCTCAGAGATAAATAGATAAACAGATACAGAAATATTTAACTCAAGAATAACTGAACTCCTAACACACACCAGCTCTCAGAAGCAAATCAAGTTTTATACATTATTCTTTATTTTTACCCCTTTTTGGAAAGGAATTGACTGACTAATGAACTGCTGTGTCATGAATTGCAGCACATTTCAGTGACAATAGACAAAATGTTCTAATTAATTTGAAAACAATTCAGTGGAATACACACAGCTGTTCAAAAAGCACACAGAATTTGCGCCAGCTCCCTTAAAAAGGGCATCAGGAAGATTCCACTGATTTGATCTCAAGGCATTTCTTATCCTTTCTGTACTTTTCTATAACTCACTGCAATCAGTTTCCACATTTTGCCATTTTTTAAATAAGTACTGCTAAAGATTTCTCCCCAGAAATATCTTCCATTATTTTTTGGTATTTGGACATTTTTCCAATACATTTGTTTACAAGTATTGGTCTGGTGGGTATTTTATAGGACATATCTGTACTTTACTGAATGAAACCACAGAAATCTGTGCTACAGAATATCAGCATGCAGTTAGTAGCATAACTATTAGATATAAAGTTGGACTATTAAGGAAAAATTATTTTCATATCTCCATACGCTCTTTGTTATGGTGTTATACACCACTTGGAAGACAGATTTGATGAAACCACATGTATTAGAAGCATCTAAAAAACCCTAGTTTCATGCCACATTAATCCCTGACAAACTGAAATTATTTGGTATAACTCTTAAAATAGTATTTAAGAAGCATGATACAATCACTTTTTATATTTATATGCGGCAACAGTGTAGATGATTGGGGAAAAAAAGGAAAATCTAATTCACACTATACCTGACAGTTCATATTGTACTTCCCATCTCATTTGTAACATCTAAACAGCAGAAGACCTCATTTTCAAGAAGTATAGATAGGAATGTGTATCCACAAATAAATATGTGTATGAACTGCTCAATTGCCTTCATTCTGAGAAGCAACTCAGTACACAAATGATCCTAAAAATATCTGTAAACTCATTGTGTAAATTTACATGCATGGACTAGATCTTGAAAAAAAAATCCAAATATTCTTTTCTGTGTCTTTGTAACAACAGTATTTTGTTATTTAAGTATAACAGATAACTACACTCAGTCTGTGGAAGAAAAGAGTTTCCCATTCCTATGTGTAAATTTTTAGATAGTGATTGGAGAGGTTTATCAGAACACTTAAAGTTAAGTCTTTGAGAGAAGCTGTTAAAAGAGCAAAAGTTAAAGAAGACTCAATTGATAAGGCCTTTGTCACTCACAGAAAGGAAGGACTAGTAACTAGCTAGGGAAAGAATAACACAGACATAGACACATGCACAAAGGCATATGTACACTTATGACCAGACACACCAGCACAAACACTATTTAGATTTACAGAAAATGAGGCAGAACTTTGTTGACTAATGAATCATCTCACAAAAAAAAAAAAAAAAAAAAAAGAAAAAAAAAAGAAAAAAATTTCTGTTAAAATAAGGAGAAACTCTTTCCATTATAGCATGAATTTCAGGAAAAATAGCAAAGCAATGGACCTATTAACTAGTGTTGCCACCATAATTTGGATTCCAAGATGGCAAATGACTTTGATATGCTTGATATGATTGTTTAGACTTCCCCTCCATCCTCAACCATGTTCTTGGTGACTGTTAGCAAGTTACTATTTAGGTATTTCTAATGGAAGAAGGCAAAAGCTCTTTGCTCGAAGATGGAGACCACCTCATATTTGACTAATTCAGCAGCAGTGGCAACTTGTGAATAATTTCCAGAGAGGAGAGGACTTACTCAATTATAGCATTAAGTTCCCAGTAGCTAGGAAAGGCTCAAATGAGAATGCTTTACACTCACTCATTCACATTAAGGGCAACAAGATTCTTTCTATACCCTTCAGTATTTTATCCCAAAACAGCACAGGTTACCATGTGTATTCTCACCTAATGCTGCATAATGTCAGCTACATTGATTTCTCATATATTCACACATTAGGAGAGGGTAACATACAAACAATATGGGAAAATCATGTAAACAAATGAGAAACTAAAACACAGCAGTATTGCATTTTACACACATGCAACAAGTGATTTGTTTCTCCCTTCCATACATGACACACTGAATATCCAGTCAAAACCAGAAGAAAGTCACCAACTAGAAAAATAGATAAACAGTTCCAGGCATTATTACAAGAAAGAAAACACCAAAGATTTCATAACAAAGACACAACAACAGGGTAGCAGTGTAAGAAAAAATATGTGTGTTTATATATTTATTTATGTTCATACTGAACTTACAAGTCAGGGAAAAATTCAGAACAGAGATTACACTATATAAATAACACCTAAATGCTGTCATTGCATGTAAAGGCTTTACACAAACATTGGGACATATTTGAAATGAGTACTGAAGACATACTACTACTAGAACAATGATAATGTTGTTATCCTCTCTGGAATTTGTTCTTTGGGTGTTTCTCATTCCCACTGCTGCCAAACTAATCAAATATAAGGAAAGTTTTGGAACAGAAAGTGACAGTAAAAAGCTTTCCATCAAATCTTATAAACGTGCCCACAAGTTGCTGCTCCATAGAAACAAATACAGATTCCTTCATCATGCGTTAACAAGCTTCTTGACCTTTTGTATGAGGAGAGAACATAGAAGTGAGGCACAGAACCAAACAATGACTTAGATCTGGAAGACAAGTCATAACCAACAAAATACTGAGGACAAAAGGACATTTGTCTTTAAGACAACAAACGATAATTTAGATTTTTAAGAGTTGATTCTCTTGCTCTTTCAAAAAATGCTGTATGATATCTTTGAATCAAAAGACATCTAATCTTATTTTGTACCTAAACAAGAAAGCACTTACCCCAGGACCCTAAATATCCTGCTCTCTCTAAAGACTTAAAAATAAAAATAGGAATATCAGTATTTTCAAAGGAAGATTCAGCTTCAGTAGAAGTTGAAACATTCAGTAGAAATCCAAATTCCCAAAATATATTTTGATTTGGAGAAGATCCTAATTGATTAACAATTTCACTGGAAGAGTTCTTAAGGAACTACTGTACTTATTGTTTGTAAGCACAAACACTGTTTAGGCAGCAATAAAAGCTGTAAAAAATCAGTTCTGAAGGCATATCTCACTGTAGCACTCAGTATCTAATGCTTCCTTTTCCAGTATATTAACCACAATTCATCCCTTTCCCACTAAGGTGAAGGAAGTTTTGTAACAGAGAGGAGACAGCAATAATTGATATGATTGTTTAGAGCAAGAAGTAGCTAGAACTTCCAAGACAGAAATCTAGTCTGTTCTCTCCCCTGTAGAAGATTTCCATGCACTACGTGGAAGGAACACTTCTGCAGTCTCCCTTTTGCTATTTCCATATTTGGCCCACACCTCTATTTGGCACTTTATTTTAACCATTGGAAAGAAGTGCAATAGAGTTACTCTAGCATAAGAAAATATCACAGCAGCAGAAATTGCCATCTCATGTAGCACACACAGGCCACCTATGAAAGGGCAAAGCTTCTCACTCCATCACTGAGGATGGCTGTTCAGTCAAGGCAACATCCTAGAAAGTGAAAGGATGAAGGATACACATTTAAAGCTCCAGTCTCAGATTAAAGGCTGGAGTAATCTGCTAAAATATGTACCTCTAAAAACTGTAGTGGAGAGGAGGAATGCTGGAAAAGATTTTTCATTGTCATTATCCATCCCCCCCCCTCCATGAAATTCTCTGAGGTTTAGAAGTGCTAATGACACCTCATCACACCTAAACAACTTACAGCAGCAGCCATCACCTCACTTCAACCTTTATTTCCTGTAAATAACTTACCCAAGCCTCTCACAAATCAATCTTGTAATTTCTTACTTTGGGAACTTAGAATGTTTTATTTTTGTGACTTATTTTTTTAAAGTTGAACCAACTCTAGAGGAGCCTGTTTCTGGAACATTACTTGTGATAAATGCAAAGTAAAGATAGCATGGAAAGAGGAGGGAAAACACACATTTAATAGCAGTTTATCCATGCTAGTTACACAACAACACATTCTTAGTCATGCAGGGTAAAAATAAGGAGACACAAGATGAGACATGGAAAGAATATTATCCTCTTCCCAAAAATTAATGCATGTACACTACTTGCTTAAAAGTCCAAATTAGTTGTCATACCAGATTTGTGTAAAGCTTTAGGAAAGAATGGTGTGAGAGCTCTTTATAGAAAATTACACCAAGTGGAGGATATTTCACTAATTAACACCCCTTCCCAAAGAAATGCTTATGTCCTTTAAAGATAAGCTTCTTTTAAGTAGAGAAAAGACCCCAAAACATTTGCAGAACCCTGACTTCAACATCTGTTGGTATTCTCTACACACAAGTGTGCTTCTGTGTGCATGTTTATCAGAAGAGGTCATCAGGGGCTTGCTTGGTTTATTCATCATTTTAAGGCACTCCTATTTGTAAAGCTTCTGTTAATGTCAGTGAAATCTAACCCAGACAGAAGTTTCAGAGGTCACATATTTGGCGTGCTACATTTAGAAACCCAAGTACAAAGTTGACGAGGACGCTTCAAACACAGGGGATTACAGCGGAAATAGGTCTCCTTATACCAAACTGGCTATTGAGCAGATTCAGGGAAGAACACACCGAGACTGCATGATGCTATTAAAGCTCCTATTCTTGCTTTATTTTATCCACTGACTAAATCAATTCTGCCACTTGGCAAAGCCTAGCACAGAAATAACACTTTATTTTTAATACAACAGAAAAGAAATAGACACGAGGCATAAAATCATGTACTACATGACCTATAAAAAGCAGATACTTACAGTTCGTAGGAACTGTATTTCATCTTCCCCTCCTTCACCCCCTTCAGCCATGGCTCTTGAGGAGTCAGCTCTGCTGAGGCTGATCGCCTCCACCGTCAGCTCACTGCGCTCTGTACTGCTCCTCTCCTATCAGTATTAGCATATAGCTAATCCACAGCCATATAGGGAGCTCAGCTAACTCCACTGCACTGCAGACTGTCAGTCAACCCCCTCACTGCCAGAGCCAACTGCGCTGCTTTTCCAGCTCAGAGCAAGCAATTCTCTCCCTTTTCTCTCTACCCTGGAGGCAAAACCCCCTACAGTTTAGGTATTGCAGGAAGCATTATATGCATCACTAGGTGTTGATTTTTTTCCCTCCAGATACTGTCTGGGCAGAACAACAGTAATGGTGAAGTGTTAATAAAAGCAGAGCTTGAGCTTCCATTTTCACAGATCAGGACAGCCAATTTTCAACTGAAATGTATCAAATTCAGCAATTCTTAACCTACTGATTATGCAGCAGAAGGATGTAATCCTGATGATCACAGGACAAGCTGATTTTGACAGCAGCAGGTATTTTCAGCTAGCTTACAATAATTTCCATTTCTTGATTCTCTGCATAAGCAGCTGCAAATCTGATTTCCAAGATGACTTCATGATCTGAGCCAACTATGTGTAGTTATTTGTTCTATCCCTTTACATGATATTTATATCTATATCTTAAGGACTACAATGGCTTTATCTGTACCTTTTCAGAACTACACCTGAATATTTATAGAACACAGCACATATTTATTTCAGAATCCATAAAACACAGTTATGTTAAAATAAAACTTAACTTTAAATTCTAGTTCAATAATGAAGAAATTTGTAATTAATGAAAATTACTGGGTTTTACTTCAGTATGAGCATCTAATGAAGGGAAAATATACATCAACACTAAAACAAAATTTAATTAAGTGAAGGGAGTAAAAATAAAAGGATGCAAGGAAATAGAAGAAAGCACTGAGGAGACTCTAGCCAGGCATTCACTGTGTGATCTTGAACCTTGTGTTAAGACTGCAACCACAGCTTACCCCTACATTCAACCCCTGAACAGAATTACCCAAACTTTGTGCAGTCCCTATTTAACTCAATACATTCCCTCACAGACTACCATATGCATACAGTCTTTTTCTCAATAAGAGCGCATTTATGGTTTACAAAGGAAAACATAGGTACAATAAGGAAACAATATCTTTCCTGGGGTCACAAGGACAAGTGTAGCACAGTGAAAACTGAAACTACATACTCTGTGCCCACAAGATAATAATTTATGGACAACTGTCCTCTGGACACAGAACCCAATGCACACTGCCCTTCTGCCCCCCAAAATTATTGGCATTCTGATTTCGCCCTAATTAAAATAAGGATAGTCACAAGCCAGAAAATAAGGTACCCAAGATTTCTCTCCTTGATGGGCAAAACTCCATGAAAAATGTTTTATTTCACTCTTATTACCCTGAGAAAATTAACCCCCAAAAAATTGCCATTCACATTATTCAGTAAGAGGCAATTTCAGGTCAAAAGCAACTGAGAAACCTTTAGTTGGCATAGCCATACAAGCTCTCCCTGCCAGTCCATCCGCTCCCTTTTCCCCACCTCGCAGTTTCTGTTGGTTGCTGTGGGGAAGAAAAAGAGTTTTGTGCAAGACAAAGGCAATGTGGCAGAAAAATGTTTCTCTGAAGTGCCAGAAAACTGATATGGTTGGCATTTGAACACTCATTTTGGTGTTTGGGGTTTTGTTTTGTTTTGGTTTGGTTTGGTTTTGTTGTTTTTTTGGGGGTTTTTTTGTGTTTAACTCCAGCCATCTTTGGATCAATGTTTTATCGCATTCCTTATCAATGAAAAGAACATAACATAAGAGATCTTCCTTATGGTATACTGTTATTCCAGAAAAAAAAATTCTGACACATGCTTATCCATACATCTATATTTTTTTCTATTTTACGTTCTAGTGGAAGGTTTACTTGACCAGAGTAGGTGAAGATGGGTGTTGGAACTAGATGATTTTTAAGGACCCTTCCAACCCAACCCATACCATTCTATGATTCCATTATGTCCACCATGGATTTGATAGATATTGCATGGCAAAACCTACACATGTAAGGACAGATTTTCTGTAACATCTTAAATGAAACAACCTTTCAAGCATACTATTTCACTTTGAAAGATTATAAGCAAGAAATAACTAAAAACCTGAGAAAACAAGCACAAGTGCTGAATTTCCTTCACAAATAGAAATCAATGTCATTTAGTATATGCACTGGCCAATTTTTATTTCAGTTATGCAACAAGATTTCCAGATAGTAAGTTCTGAACATGCAAACCTGAGATTAATTCACCTAAATCAAATGAAAAGGGGGGAAATATATAACTTTTCAAGTGTTTTCCTCATATGTTGGAGTATTCCATTAAAATGCTTCCTATGGAATGGAGAAAATTTGGAGTAAAATAATATATTTATATCAGTTAATATAGATAGCTATAGATATCTATGTCTGCAAATCCTAATAGGGCAGACAGAGAGGTTGCCAATTTTTTCCTTTAAGCAGACACCAACATGCTAGGATATTTCTTTGAATTTCATTAAACAAAGCATATGAAAAAAGGAATATTGGGAATATCTTGAGCATCATAACAGGGATTAAGTAAAATTCTGATTCATGTCAAACCAGTAGGTTTGGGGGTTTGTAAGTTCCTCTATTGTTTGATACTCATATTTACAAAGTACCCCATGCATTGTTTTGGATAACAATACCCTGCCATAATAAACAAAATATTTTAATCAGATTTCCTCTTTTTAAAATTGTCAAGTGTAATGCGAAACCATTGCATAGTACTTCTGCTCCCTAGGTTTTTTTCCTGCAATATATTTAAGGAGAAAATAACTCACCTACTACAGCATAATGAGATCCACATCTCTTCAACACATGTTTTCTATTTAGGACTTCCTCATTGCTACAAGACTGAGATCTGGCTGTGATGATGGCACACAGTGTATATATGTATATATATTTATGTGTAGAGGTATATATATGTATATATAAATGCACAGACACTCTGCTTTACTGGATATGATTGTGAAGTGCAGCATTCCCCTGTGAAAGCCACACAGGTCCAATAATCTGAATTGTGACCACTTGTGTGGTTTATGATACTCTATTCATCCCAAGCAATCCTCAATCTGTAATTAAGCACTTTTGCTCCTAAACACATTCTGGACAGAGTTCATGGTACTTTGAAGATATCAGAAGGATTTTTCCACAAACCAAATTTAAGGAAAACTTCCTTTCGGTTTCCATTACAAGCATGTAGCCTGGTTATCCTTCAATATAAGCTCTCCCCTCTCACCGAGGGATTCAGGCTGACTGACTCTTCACTTGATTGTAGGATAGAATTTTTATATTAGCAGTAGCCTGAAAATAAATAGTAAGATGGATATTAAAAAAAAAAAAATCATCACTCTGTAAAAAAATGAATAATCTGAACAATCTGCAAAAAACTTTCGCTGTGTGCACTTTACCTTTATGAAGATTGGCTTACATGCCCAATCAAAGATGAATCAAATACCAAGTAGAAGATATTTACAAAACATGCAATGGTAATACACGCACGCTGACATTTTAAAAAGTACAAGTAATACCACTTATCAAAGAGTCAGTTGGGTGAGGAATCAAAACTACTTCTCCACTGATAATTACAGGCCCTAGTGCTAAAAGTTAGGTGCTGCCATATCTCTGCATTCTTTATGTGCCTCTTAAGCACAAAAATATGTACAAATACAGGTTTTAAAATGCCATTAAAAGAAAAAAAAATGTTTTCCCTACAAAAACTTCACAAAAATATTCAAATTCATTATGTTGAATATCTTCAGCAGTCAGCTCCTTGTTCAGTTCATGAACATTAGGTGCTTAAACAGGTGAACATTTTATTCACCGAAGAGAAAACTACTTCTGTGAATATCCAATAAAAAAGTTCTTTGTTTGCTTCTGGGTTGTTTTTTTTTTAATGTTGTAATTTTGTCTTGTTACTTGGGTTTTTCTGGGTGTTTTGTTGTTGTTGTTGTTTGGATTTTCTTTTTAATTTAGTCTAGAGGAATTGCATTAAATTTTCATGTGGAAAATGCAGGATCTTGGTCAAAGATTTCCTCAATTTTTAAAAACAAAATAAAACCTTTGATGCCATTTCTATATGAAAGCATAAAGTGTACTATATAATGTTTCAGCATTCATAACATAGTGTCAATACTGCTTGTAAGGCCTAACTCAGTGGCTTTCTAATTAAATTCAGCACTACTTAAAGCAAAATGAGGAAAACAGTATCTCAAAACCTCATTCCCAATGATCAAAACTTTATGTTAGAATGCCATCTGGTGGTAATGTTTAAAAAAGAGTCTGTGACTGGGTAGGCATAACAGTTAATATTATTTTAGCCTAAGATATTAGATTTAATTCCAGATGGGCCTTTGTCTTTCTTTTGTCATTTTTGCTTACTCTGACAATCTAACTGCATTCATTCCAAGTGGCCTGACCCTGCTTCCCTCTCCTATGTTACACTTGAGTAATGTCAGGACTTTTTATTTATCCACACAGATTTTTTTGCCCCCTTTGCCCAATTTCTTGCCCATTGGGGTGCATCATTCTTGAGCCTGGAAGAAGTGATCCTTAAATATCAACTAGCTCTCTTGGATCCCTCTTCCCTGCAGAGCCTGTTCTCAGGGGGTTCTCCCAGTAAGATCCCTGAAGAGACATCAAAGTCAGCTCTCCTAAAATCTGTGGTTGCAACCTTATTTGTTGCCCCGCTTCTTCCTCACCTAATAGTGAACTCCACACTCTTATGGCCACTTCAGCCAAGACAGTCCTCCACCTTCCCGTCTCCAAAGAGGCTTTCTCTGCTTGTTAGCATAAAGGTTGAACAGCACAGCATTCCCTGTGGGATCCTCCACTACATGTGACAGGATGTTGCCATCAGGGTTTTTCACGAACCTTCTGGACTGTGCTTCACTGTGTTGCTTCTCCAGCAGATATAAGAGTAGTTAAAGCCCTCCAAAAGAATCAGTGGCTGTGACTTTGAGACTGCTTCTGGCTGCCTGTAGAAGGCCTCATCCACTTCCTCATTCTGAGTGAGGTTAAGCATTTTGGTTAAGCAGAGTAACAATTTAACTAATTAGAATAATTAGAAATGCTGGCTTTGTGCTTTATAACAGTTGCATGATATAGGGAGATTATCTCTGGGAAATCAAAACCATTCCTGGTCTCAAAATGGCACCAATACCACATTTTATGTTTCTGCTTCATACTGTTATATATGATATGGACAAACTTGTATTTTTAAGCTTGCTTTATTCTTGAAATATCTTGTCATATATTCCTAAACCTTATCCATCTCTCATAAATGAAGCATGACTGTTTCAGCATAATCTTCTATAAGCATATGAGCATAGATTGTTTTGATGACCAATTGGGAAATTTTAATGAGTGATTTTCCAGGTTTTGAACAAAGTTCACTGAAACTAAATTGTAATTTTACAGAAGTGCCTGTGGCAACACATTATGACGAACCTGGAGTTTGTGCAAAGAAAATTTCAGCCCATCTGCCAACAGAGAACTGCATTAATTGAGTGTGAATTCGATAAAAGCATGACCAGCCATTTCCAAAGAACTGAAATGGAAAAAAATCTGCACTAGCAATGCCGAGTACCTGCCTCCCCTAATGTGATGCAGAGTACTGACATAAGTCAAGTGATAAATTCTCAAACTATAATATAACAGAATTAAGAGTTACCACTTAGTGTTTCTTGTGCATCTACTATGTAATTCAAGAATTACCACCAGAAAATACCATGACCATTTCAGCTAATTATAGAGCTGCAACTATAAAAATGGTCTTAATTTCTGTAAAAATCTCAAAAATCTCAAAGATCTTTCTAAATGCTAACTTCCTTCAAGACTATTGTAATTACTGTCAATAAAATTACCATAGCTTTTCTAATCCAAACAACTGAATATTAACAGATTGCATATATACAGTGTTTTGTATTCAGCTATATTGTTCAGTTGTTATTGGTAAAATAAGTCTCCCAACACTGTTTCTAGATTGCCTCTGAGGAAATTGTTCAAGCACTTTTCATTAGATTTACTTTGTCTTATGATTTACCTTTCTTTTCTCAGAACTTTTATACATAAATATTTAATTACCTTCTATAAAATTTTTATGTAAAAATAATCCACATTTTTAAACTCCGTGGACTATTTCAATAATCATTCCTCTTCTAAAGAGAATTAAAAGCATGTCAATATGTGTATTCTCTGCCTTAGAGAAAATTACTTATGGTCATTTATTGAAAATATTGAAGTTCTTTAATAATTTCATGTTTTCTACTGACATGATTCTACATAAAGCCAATACAGCTTGAGATCTTATAGTACCATAGAAAGAAATAGAGTCTAAGAAAGGTGTTATTTCTATTGCAAGTAATCTCTAGTGTATCAGAAATTAATCCCTGTCAAACACGGTTCCAGAAGAAGTACTCAGAAGAAAGGACAGTTGTGACTGGGACAGGAATCAGAGAAACTTGCAGTGTAAATTGATAGCATCCTACTTCCCAACATTAACACACTGGAGGAGGCCCACACTGGAGCAGGGGGATGCCTGAGAGGAGGCTGTGACCCCTGGGAGGCCTGGAGTGCTGGAGTGGGCTCTTGGCAGGGACCTGCAGACCCATGGAGAGAGGAATCCACACTGGAGCAGGTTCCCTGGTAGGACTTGTGACCCTGTGAGGGACCCAGGCTGGGGCAGGCTGTGCCTGAAGGACTGCACCCCATGGAAAAATGACTCACATGGGAGCAATTTGTGAAGAACTGTTTCCCATGGGAGTAATGTTGGAGAAGTTCATGGAGGACTCTCTCCTGTGGGAGGGACCCCACACTGCAGCAGGGGAAGGACTCCTCTCCCTGGGCAGTGGCAGAAACAATGGGATATGAACTGACTATAACCTCCATTCCCTCTCCCTGCATCACTGGGGGAGGAGGTAGAGCTGGGAAGGAAAGACGGGTGGGGGGAAGGTGTTTTTAGGGTCTATTTTTCTTCTAATTGTCCTGCTCTGATTTTTAGTAATAAATTCAACTAATATCTCTAATTGTAGCCTGTTTTGCCCACGACAGTATTTGATGAGTGATCTCTCCATGTCTGTATTTCAATTTATGAAACTTTGTTGTATGTTCTTACCCCTGAGGAAGGGGGGGATATAGAGGCTTTGGTGGGTGTCTGACATCCAGCCAGGATCAACCCACTACAGTTACTTTAACACAAGCCATGCTAGATATATTGTTTTAAATTTAGAGAGGTGACCTCTTATGTTTATGAATCAAGTTCACCATAACTACAATCATGCAACAGATACACAAGCCCAAAATAACATCTCTATATATACATATATATATATATATATATATATATATATATATACACTCAGTAAGCACAGCATCTCCTGTAACAAATGACAACCTTGAAATCATTAGTAAAATTTAAAATTCAGTAAATATGACAATAGAAATCGTACTGTTGAGGCTATATTTATACTCTGTGAATTTATGGATTCACATGATTACAAGCTAGTACTGATGGTCATGACTACTGACCATGGCAACTGATGCATAAAATATTATAGAAGATTATATGAAAAAATTGTCAGTAATTAAAAAAATAACAATTAACATATTCGAGAAAGAAACTACTTGTAAGAGTGCCTTCTCTGTAAATTTACACACATTTTTAGCAAATACTAAAATCAATATTGAAGGCCAGGCCACAGTGACATACCAAATTCCATTTTTACAGAATCTGATCAATTCCCTTTTAAAGAATCAGATCCCAAAGTGAATTAGAATCACTCACATGTAATTTTCAAGTGAAAAATGTCTGCAAATGACACTTTACTGATTTGCCTCAATGGTTCTGTAGGAGTATCATAGGAAGGGAATAGCAGTCAAAAACCAATTTTGACTACACTCTGTATTAAACTCCATTCTGAATATTACTACACAAATAAAATTGCCCTATACATTATGCTGATACTACAGTCTTACAGAGTATAAACATCCACAAACTTACTGTAGCTTATTACACACATAGTAGTTAAACTGTGTATCACATAAACAGGTACCATTTCTTAGGATACCAAGTACACAACCACACCTATTTAAACAATAATGATCTTCATCTTATCAGTTCGAGCTAGACCTAAGTAAAATTGAAGAGCCGTATTCATTCAAGATTTATATAAACACTTATATTAGACATGCAAATATAATTAGAAAGTTACATAATGACTGCTAAACCAAAGTAAAGTGGTATCTCAGCCCTTGTCTGGAATTGCCCATTTGTGAATACTTCAGAAAAAAAAAGTAATAGAACTGAGAAAATCTGCTGTAATAGTGGAAAATCTTCCACTTTATGCAAAATTACAAATATGGAATTTTAAAATCCCATTGTATTTGAACAGTTGAATGTAGAGCTACAAAACAGTTGTAGAAAACTGTTTTTAAAAAATGAATTTGACATAACTAATAAGATAAAAATGTAAAAAATAAAAATTAAAACAGAAAGTGTATTTCATTCAATAAAGAATTCCAACTTCTATTTTTAAGACACCAAATTTTTTTTAAAAAAACGCATATTTTTTCCTCACTTCTCAAGGACTAAAAACCAAGAAGCCTAAAATTTTCTCCCATAAAATGCCTTGTGTTGTACTGAGTGCTTCTTGGTATAATACAAACTTGTTATCAGTATTGCTGTGTACTTTAGAAGACGTAGCCATTCTCACTTCTGTTTTATGCACATTCTTATTTATTCACCTCTTTGTTTATTTGGTTTTACTTTCAAGTTTTGTTGTCAATTTTATACAGCTTTAAATAGACGATTTAATATCCAAATGTAAGGCTTTTGTCACAACTTGTTAATCAAATGCTTTTTCTTAACTGGGGCATAGACACTGTGAATGTATTAATCTTACTTGTGTTGCAGAAAATGAAAATGTGCTGGAGATGCTTTAATTAACTTTTGTAACAAGATTCTGAAAATATTAGATATGATCACTTGGGGAAATGTAAGAAAGCAATTATGGGACCAACTCTTCCAAATATTCCCAAGATAAAGGAGACTAAATCTGAAAAAAAAATCAATAAAAATGCAATAAAAAAAAATCTGCTTTCATCATCTACTTCAGATTAATTTAGGTTCAACAGCTCTTCTAGAAATGTGTAGTTTAATTATTTGCATTCATCTACTCAATGCTAGAAAAGGAATATATTTACTTTAATCAATTACAAAGAGATATTTCTCTCTAGATAAAGCAGTCCTAGAAGCCTGAGCTTAAGTAAGAACAGGTATTAGCCCAGTCACTATTAGAGGTCCAACCAGCTTTAACAAAGAAAACTGTTCAAAATTTGTGTTAAGGTGCTTAATAAAGAAGTAATATTAAAAAAAAAAAAATAGGGCAAGGATATGTCGTTCAATCCTGTTTCAATTAGTGCACTATTCTACCAAGTCCAGTAAATTGTTTAGGTTCAGTGTTCCCTCTACCTGACCACAGAATATTTTGCAAAGTCCCCTCTCACCTTCAGCGAATCCTGCTCTGAGCCATCCTCACTGGTTTTGCGGTGGTCGTGCAGAGGTGACCCTGGTGCTCCTGCTAACTGAAAAGCAACGAGACCTGGGGCATCCTGTCACCCCTTCCTTCCAGGAAAGCAGAATCATCTCAGCTCCAAGATCGAGCATGTTGCAGTCACCTCTATGGCAGCAAGCGGTAAGGTTCGATAGCCGGGCTCGGGGCGGGAGCGCAGCCCTTTCCCGGGGGAAAACCTTTATCCGGGGAGGATGAGGGCCCGGAGCCCCGCTCCCTCCTGGTTCCCCCACAGCGGGAGCCCCGGGAGCGCTCGGGAGGCCCAGACCGCCCAGCAGAGCCAAGGCTGCCAGGAGGGGCTGCCCCCGCTGCAGGCAGGTCCCAACTGGTCCCTGAAAAAATGCTTGGGAAGAAAATGCCTGAACGGAGGTACCTGGGTTTGCCAGGTGTCTGCGTTATTGCAGCGTTGGTCTCGGTCTGGTTAGTCCGAACCGCACAGGGAAATCTTGCTGCTCACAGGGCCGCTGTCCCGGGCTCTCAGAGGTCCCGGGGCTGCTGCTCGCTGGGGCCCAGCTGCAGAGTCAGGCAGCCCAAAAAAACCATCAATTCTTTGTTACTTAACTTTTGTAAGCACAGTTAAATGCCACCTGCCCCACTGAGTTGTCTCAGCGTAAGTTGATGCTGTGCTGCCTCGCTTATCTCGAATTTGCTTCAGTCTCCTGAGCCCTGCGTAGACAGGTCCAAAACCACTGAAGGCTGAGATGAGAAATTGATGGGAAATCATATTTAGCCTTCAAAACGCCACAAACTCTTACTCAGACTCCAATGAATCAACTCTGCAGCCAAAGAAAGTTATGGCTTTTGCAGATGAAATAAAGGCAGCTGCTGCAGTTTGTAAAAACTGTAAGAGACTGCGAAGGTAAAGCTGACCATGTACTAGGGGTGCAGGACTTGCCTTTATCTCTCCTCAGCAATTAATTGTATGTATTGTTTTCTTTTAGCACACTGGGTATAACAATGGACAGTTATTACATGTGATAGAGATCTGTCCAAACAGCTTCAAAAATGCAAAGAAAGTTCAATCAAAATTTAGAATCATCTTCTCACCCTTTAATTCAAATCACAGTAAGCCTTACCATATTTTCATGTAGTATTAGTGTAACTGAGTGACTTGGATTGAGGAATTAATTTTATAGCTTTGTGTTTACAGTTCCTCAGTACTTTAACTAGCAGGTACTGAAGTTTCATGTAGTTCTGAAAACCATTATGGAGTTAATATTTGGTGGTTTTCATTAATTATTTGTGAGTCATTATGCTGTATAGTGTGGGCAGAATGTTATAATAAATATCTTTTTTGCCCTAGAGAGTGTTTCCAACAAATAGTTCTAATAAAAATACAAAAACAAATGTATCCCAAGTGTAAACTAAATATGGTTTCACAAAGGAAGGGAGTTACAATGAAAGTCAAGAAACCTTTGATTAATGTCATTTGTGCCTTAAAAAAAAAAAAACAAAACTATTGTGTCCAACTGTCTTAGCAAATACTTAAAAAATAAAATAAAATAAAATTAATTATTTTGGGTTACCATTCAAACTATCGTCAGTGTTTAAAAACTTGCTGTGAAAAAAAACCCAATAAGAATTGAGGAAGGATAGTCAACAGTTTTCTTCATGAGTAAAAATAAAACTAGCAATAAATAAGGCTAATGTTTTGCATAGCATAGTATAGTATAGTATATATGCATACTATAATTCTATACTTCACATAATGCTTTGCATAGATGTTACACAGTAATTGTTCTTGAGTTAAGGAAAGTCATGGCTAACTACTGTAAACTGTCATGTTAGATTTACTTTAACTTGCAGTCAGAGAAAATGCCACACAGTATTGGTCCTAATGCTTTTAATTTTTCCTTTTTCAAAAATATATGTTGAAAAGAGTTGTATCGACAAAAATGTGGCCACTATTTCCTTGCTTCTTGACCTGAATATACATATATCTTTACATATACAAACATCTATGAACTTTTGGCACATTCCTTTAGTTGAATGTGTGAGGTCATGTATACCTGACCCTGTAAATTTGGGCAATAAGGTCTCTATGGCATTTCGTCTTTTACTAATATATAGTATTTGCTGGAGTTTTTGATTGCCCTCATGCTAGATATATATCTATTTCAGTCTTAGAATGATCATGTTTCTTTAGTTGGGGGGGAAAGATTTTTTTTTCATTTCCCCATTTCTAGATCAGTATCCCTGTTTCTTGATTTACATTTTATGGGAATTTCAAACCTATTTTTATAGACTATTTAAGTTTTTGGCCCCTTTTATGGCAGAAATTTCCTTCCTCCCAATCTAAAAACAACTCAAAAAATCTGCTGTGGCACCAACAAATTACATTTTAGACTACAATATTTTTTTAAATATTATCAGTTACTTTAACATTCTTAGGTTGACATCCTAGGTTTTTCCGAAAGATACTTGGACAAGTGTTATTTGGAAGTACTTCTATTTCAATTACCATTTTGTCTTTTAGAATTGTGTTAAAATACAAGTACATGTCTATTTGTAGGATTTGTATCTCAGTGGCCAGTTGCACGGAAACTTTCATAGCTTAGAGACATGCTGAGTCATTTTTTCAAGACAAGTATTATTATTTTAACATAACTTCATCCTACAGTTACCTGTTGAGAAATTCCACTTTACACTAACAAATTGGGAAAATATAGATAGTTGTGTGAGTCACCATATCTGACTCTATATATGGTTGTGTTTCTATTTTGCTTTCTCTCATACTCTTTACCCACCTTCATTTCTGGAAGTTGTCAACTTTGACCCTGGAATGCTGATTTTTAGCAGTAGGTTATTTAGCAGAAGGTTATTCAAGCAGAATTGCTTCTCTTTAGCTTCCAGACAACGCAGAAGATAATGTCAGAGACTGCCTGTTATTATTCTGCTCAGACAGAGATAACACCACCTGCCCAGTATTGCTTTTGTCACATGTCTAAGTTCTTCCAAGGTCACGAATCATTCGGATATTAAAAAGTACCTAATTTCTACCAACAGTAGAAAATTTATTAACAAACCCTTCTGACCGTGAATGAAGGAATTCAATAACATTTACATCTCTCTAGTCCTAGTTGTGTCACATACCCCATCCAATAGATCACTTGAGTAAAAGACACTGGTAGAATACTGTCTTTCTAACAGGTTTATGGGCTGAGTAGCACACCATCTGCACTTGTTTCCTGCTTGGGCTATGGTTCAGCTTATGCAGTTAGTTTTAATCCATAAAATCCTAAATGACTAAGTCCTAGGTGTGTGTGGTTACCTCTTGTTTGCTGCTACCAGGATTCTATCCATCATATTTTATATATTAGAAGGTGACTGGAAGGTCTTTTCACTTTTCATAGTTTACCTGTGTAACTTTGCTTTTTAATTATGGGACAAGTATATAAAAGAAATAAAAACCAGATTGGAATATTCTGCTGCATTAAAAATCATTAAAAGAAATTGCAGATGAAGTTATACTTCTAATTTGAAATTAACAAAATAAAACAATTACATGTGAATTTGAATGAGCATATGCAAATCTTAAATTACATACTGGTTTATATACTATTACAGCCATTTAAATATCATTTTTGGATATCTTACATTTATCTTCATTTGTCCTAATTTGCATTTCTTCCATAAATAATTTGATGGTTTTAACCTAGATTGTCATAAAATACAGATGTTTGGTTTGGGGTTTTTTTCCCTGATAACCTTGTTTTTTGGACACATTTCTCCTTCTTAATACATGTAAGTGTTATCAAAACTGCACTGAAATTATCTTGACAATGTTTTCCTGGGCAAAGTGTCACATTAAAAACATTCTTTCCCCTTTATCACCACTCCCAGGAATCTGTACATGCATTACAGATCTTTCAGAAGTTTTCTTTTAAAAGGTTTTGGTAAAATATCAAGCAGGCTAGAAGTGGTTTCTAATAGGAAAACATGAAAAATGTACATGTATTTAACATTTATAATAAATTTGGAAAATGAGATTAAATTTCGTATTAATATTAATGAACATACCAAATTAGGATTAATATGAAATTAAAAGGTTATCAGAAATAAGGTCAGTGTAACATCTGATGTGGAAAAGTGTAAATACATTTCTATGGTTGGAAAGTGGCTTGGTAATTTATGAAGTTAAAACCTAATAATAATTTGTAGTTCAATGAAACTGCAAAATAACTTGATCTGAACCTTCATAACCATGAACAACATCACGTCATGAAGCAGCTATAAAGTGTATTTTTCTTTTTTCTTTCCTGAATTTACATACTATTGCTTAGCATTATTTCCAGAACCTTGTGTCAATTCAACCTTCAAATGTGCTTCCTTAAGCCCCAATTCAGCTTCACATATTCAATCACATCTTTTGCTCCTATTTTTTTTGTCATGAATAGTTTTGCATACATCTCTTTGAAGCAGGTGTATTGTTGTTTGAGTAGTTCTATTACAGGCCTTCCACAGTAAATCTGAAGGTAATACAACTTGTTGAGAACTAGTTCTGTGACAATGAAAATTTCTGTTTGAATTCTTTTACTTCTTACATTGCCTTAGCTGTTTTTCTGATCAAATATATCACAAAAGTGTGTGAGGGAACCATATTTTCACACTGTTTGGTTTTACAAAGTTGCTATCTCTATTTCAGTGTATGTTAAATTTTGAGGTTTTATCTATTCTGATTTTTCAACAGTAACTAGAGCAACTGAGCATCAGAAATTCAAAATCTGTTGTGCTCCTTCTCTTGACAATGTCTTTAAACAACCAGCCAGCATTTTTTGAAGGTCATTTGTCTGCTCCAAGCAGTAGCTCACTTTCTAGGTGGTTGGTTTACTGCAATGATCAGAGTCTGTAAGATGTAATTAATTTAAAAATACTTCATAGCCACATTGGTAATGGCTTTCTTTGGTTGATGCCTGCCTGTCTTTCAGGGGATGCCTAACTCTGCCTAGAATGTGAAAGCAGTGGAATGACATTTCAGCAACCTTCCTTGCCTCCTCCTCTGCCATGTGCCATTTTCACTAATTCCATGCAGAATTTCCTTGTAGAAAACATCTTTCCCTCAAATACTGTGGTATCTTACATCTGTATAATGTGCTTACAGAAATAACCACTTTTGGTATCCTGCTTCTACTATGAGTATTGGAGTATTTTTGTCCCAGAGGCAAACTTGTAGAATTTTCTAGAGTATCAAATTGCAACTATGAAATTAATATATGAAAATATTTTGAAAAATGCATGAAGTTTTTTTTGTGCATGCAACAGAAGAAAAATACATTCAAAATTTCAATAGCTTATTGTATTCTTCTAAAAGCTTCCTGGACATTTAGGGGGCAGGGGGGAGTTATATTTCAATTCAATATTTTATATTTCAAGGAAGCATGCACATAGCTAACCCTTGCATTTCCTGTCAAATAGACTTTGGTGAAAACAAGTTACTATGTGGCAGTTTTTAATAACAGAAGACTTGTTTTGTACCCTTGTAACTACTACAGGATCTGTCTTCCAGTTATTTTATGACATATAAAGTTTTGATATATTTGTGCTTTATGCTGGAAAGTGGCTTTGGATAAGAAGTTAGATTGCTGTTATTACACATATTCAGGGGCCAAATTGCATATTAGGACCATTAAATGGAATGTCTTTGCCCAAAATTTTGTTATTCTAATATTTTTACATGATTAAACTACTGCTAAGTAGATATAACTAATGGCAAGGCTCTCACTGCCATCTGCTTTTGAGTACATAAATATTACACCATGAACTTTGAGCAAATAACTGGCTTGTACAAGCAAAATAGGTTGTTTTTTCCCTTTCAGAGTGTGCCTTTTATCAATATGATCCATTGTGATCTTTCCAAATCCTTAACAAAGAGTAGCTATCAGGAATGTTTCTGCATGAGAGACCATTTGCCCATGACAATTAATGTCAAGCACTTCCAGTTTATTCTTTCATTTTACCTGCTTATAGACTACGTTTACCCTTACCAGCCATATGTAGATTTAGCTTGCCTCAAAGCTCAGTGATTAAATCCTGTTGCAGAGGCTGAATTCTATACTGACTGTCTTTCCCTAGTTATCAAAACAAGGCTTCTTAGTTTGCTTTTTTTCCCCCATGGAAATACTATGTAAATAAATCTTTCAGCTTTTTAATATTTTTTTTAAATCTGTTGGTCACTTAGCCTATTTCAAGATATGTCAGTATCTTATTTTATATTGTATGTTGAAATACATAGATGTAATATTGCTTATAAGCCTATGTTTTAAATGTAAAAAAAAAGTGGAAGACTTTTTTTAAAATAAGAACTTTACTTAAATCACTGGAACTATACATTTTCATTCCTTCTACATCCAAAGATTAATATTACTTCAGAAAGATGCAAAATTAATCCAAGTGTATAGCTGAGGGAATGGGGAATTCCATGGCATTCAAGGCTATGGAAATATTATGTTAAAGCTAAACTAAAAACTTTAACACAGTCAGACTAATGACTGTCACCTGATTATGCTATTTAACATTGTGACCACTGTGTTCAAATCTTGTTAGGACTGCAAACATCCAACTGCTTAGAATCTGAAGGCGAATTAAGTAGCATTTGGAAGACTAGCACCACTGCTACATGTGAGTCCTCTTCCTGGAATAATTGGGAGTATAAATTATGTTGCTCTCTGCTGTCTTAGACTTGGCATGCTCTGTTTTTCTGTAGACAGTGTGCATGCCAAGTCTGGTCAGCATCAGACATTACAAAAAAGTTCAAATTAGAGACACAGTTTCAAGAAATGCAGTCATTAAATGTCCAAAGCATTTTAACTTTGGGATTTATTTTGGTGAGATTACATAAATGATGGTTGTAAATAAAATATTTCTTAACTTTCAGAAAAAAAAAAAAGCACTGCTTCTGTTCTAAGCTAAATATTCTTATGAGAAATGTCAAACTCACATGATCAATTTATGAAGTGGCTTATGTGATTAAACCATGCAAGGTTATCTGTTATTCTCCTTCCAAATATGTATTGTGCTTGCAGAGCAGCTGAATCTTTTTTTTTCCTGCATAAATTGAGAAAAAAACCCACAGACATGGAGACACAATTGTTTGAAATAAAGTTTTCTTCATAAAGACTATACCTAAGTAGCTGATTGTGGTCTGACAGTCTTACATCATGGTCTAATTTTGTCACTGTTTGGAATAACAGATATTTTTCAGATATAGGAAGGAGTAATAGTCCATATTTGAAAAAATGTGCAGAGAATAGGTTTTTTTCAACTCAGTTCCTTATTTGTGCTGACCTTAGACATGCAACTTTCCCTTAGAATGTTCTTTGACTCATCAAAGTGTGAAACTGAGATTCTCACATGGTAATAGTTTAATTAAATTTTGCAAAGCACCTTCACATTTCCAAAAACAGTTGAAGCGTAGTCCAGTTACCATCAGAGAGGTTGAAAGAGCCATTGTATGGTTCTGAATTATTTTGCAAATATTTTCAGTGATGCTGAACATTCATGTTTTAGAAAAGGTGTGACTCTTTTTCATACATAGATTGCTTTCCTTCTTCTCCACCTTTCCCTTCAGACTACTGGGCCTGAGGAATTATAATTTTGCAACTATTTAATTCTACTCTTGTGTGACTGCATCTGGTTGAAATGTGTATAAACCCCCTGATATAGATAGAAAAACGTATTGTTCTCCTGCATTTCTAGTTATTGTGCAGAACTGCTGCATCTTTTGTATTAAAAACATTGGATCATTCAGTGTTGGTATGGTTCTTTTTCTTAAGTAGGCATTTTTAAGGTATGCTGTATCTGATAATTTTGGTCTCTTTATTTCCTCTCCTGACTTAATAAACATTAAACTGTAGCATATACATCAAGTGAAAAATGTTAAAATGAATACTGGAGACAGAAGTCTGAATTGCTTTTATCAGCATATAGATTAATGTGCTGAGACTGACATGGAAACCAAGAGGCTCTCCACTCGTGCTCTCCACAGTTTTCTATGAATCTTGTATTTTGAATGTAACCTTTCAGCATACTGAAACTGGGCTCTTAGTCATAGCTTTTTACATCTCTACACAAACTGAATCCATTCTGCTTGAGGAAATGTATCTGTGATATGTTTGATTCTAGATTCACTAGTGACTATAAAATAGCAGATGTACCAGAGTGAGAGAAAGAGAGAGGAGTGATAATGCTTTTCTGCTGTCCCAAGATTCTTTTATCCTTAAGACCATTACTGAGGGCAGTTTGTCTCCACAATCTTTCAACCAATACAACTGATACATATATCTGGTCATTATACACTACCTTTTTTGGACACAGAATTTCACTACTGACCTAAAAAAAAGGCTGTATCTTAATCTTTCCCAGAAGGTATTTAATACCATACGCACACTTTTTTCATAATCTTAGTGTTTAGTCTGCATGAGGAGAACTCATGCCAATTTTATTGATTTTATAAGATTTGATGGTGTAATAGCTTCATGTAAATCTGTTGGTATGTAGTATATGCCAAGCAGTAAACTCCTCCTTTTTCAAGTAACAGACAACTAGTTGGTGTTTATAATCATTAGAGACTGTTTGATATTTCCATGCATTTGTTTACAGAATATAATATGCAAATAAAGACTGCTTTTTCTTGGTATGATTTTATTTTGAAATTTTAATTGTCACCGGTTCCCTTAATTTTCTTCTTGTACTTAAGCCTGGCAGAGAATACCTCAATTTCCATGTACTGATGAAATTGATTCTACTACTTCATCTTTAGCAGTATTTTAGCCACTTAAATACATACTCATTTCCAGAGAGATTTTCCAAATTGTTTTCTGAAACATTCTGTCTGCTTTCTGTAGCAATCCTAAGTATGTTCTTTTCCCATAAAAATAAGTAATTTTTGACTCTGCTCTCAGAATTTTGCATATGCATATTTGTAATTGTTGTAAAATTGGCTTCCTCCCTGTCCAAATTCAGGTCATTTTATAACAAGAGCTGGCAGCACTTCAAAGTCATCCAGGATTTTGAAAATTACAAAGATTCTCTTCTGCTGTCTCTTGAAGTTCCATTTTATTAATCAGAGAAAAAGCCATTTTGGCCAAAGTTCCTTAATCATTTGGGTGATTTGGTATAATTTGAAACAGGCAAATCTGTATTTCTCATTAGGATAAAATCTTTTATATTGATGTATGTAACTGATTACTAATGTAAACTATAGTATTTCTGTATCAGAAAGTTTTAGGTCAAGAATGTATGAATAAACCAAATTAACACATTGCAGTATATGTCGCAGAGACAAAAATAAAGCACTGCTCAAAACCCGTCCATCCAATCCCTTGTAAACATGCATTTCAATATATTTGCATTATGTTGTTCTTATAAACAGTGTTACTGCTTTTTTTTTCTGTATGAAGATACAAATTAATCAAGGTCCTACAATTCCAATTCTATTGATTTTAATAATTTTGAAGAAAACATATGGTTTCTTATACTTAACTAGATGAGGTGTTTTGTGGTTTTGGGTTTTTTTTCTTAGTCTACCATTATGTTAGACAATAATACCAGAATTGTAATTGGTCCTGTTAAGGATTCAATAAAATTTCACAATTTGTTCTCATTATTATTGAGCAGAGTCTCTACTGAGTTTTAGATATGAAAATAAAACTGGCAGCTGGGACAGAAGGAATCAGAATCTGAAGTAGTAGTTAGTATGTGGTATTCCTGGAATGACGACTCATGCTGCTGTTCCAAGGCATGCGATGTTATGGATTGAAGAATATGGGATGATGACACTAGGGAGACTCAAGTGGGTGCAGGAGGAGGAACGGAAGAATAAAGAGTTCTGGGTGTATTTGCTATGCCATAAATATATTCAATTCATGTTTCTAAATAAGTCAAGAATAGATTTAAATTTTTTCGATGCAAAAGTGGCTATGTTAATTTAAGTAGACAATGAATTGTTGCATTATGGAGCTGCTTTTATTGAGAATGTAAAGCATTTTAAGATGAAATTAATTTTAAGATGAAAATATTAAATCTTATATCCCTGTTATATGCAAGTACCAGCTCTGATGTGCAACTTTAAGACAAGAATATAAGCATATTAAAAGACTGAAATACTTGTTCAGAGATGAGAATTTGCTTCGGGTATGGGGGAAAAAAAGGGAAAATAAAGTTGTCTTATGCATGATAGCTCTTTGCTTTTTAGTTCTTCAAGTGCAAATGCACTGGTAACAATTGCTTTGGCAGCAAGCTGTGATTTATTTCCTACTCCCCTTCTTGCATTACACAGTTCATGTTTTCCTCATGTACCCGTAGATTACCCATACATCTTCATGAACATATTTCTGACAATCATACAGAAAAATATTCATCCCTTGAGAGAGGAGCACAAAGAATTATGAATATGCAGTTGGCCAGCCTGTATCCTCATTGTTAGTCCTTAGAACTCAGTTTGTAGAGTTAGTTTGTCAGACATCAAAGCCAATCAGACGTTGCTTCTGAGAACATTGTTGGTAAAGTGTTTCATTGATCGTTAGCTATGATTTCTGGTGATTTTCCAACCTTTCCAAATAAAAGAGCAGCCTGAACAGGAGGCTGTTACTCACTGCTTTGCTCCATGAAGGTCTTCACTTGTATGAACCTTCCACACTCAGATGAAGTGAGACTAAAACGAGTGATAATAATACTAATTCCACTTAACAGCTTGGGTTATTCACTGGAATTTAGCAGATTATAAAAGCTCCTGAGTGGTTTAAACAAGAGCTATTGTTTATTACCATACACAAAGTCACAGCTTAAGAAATGAAATGGTAGCTGAAAGTGAAGGTTGTTTCACCTAAAGCAGGGTCAGTTTGCATACTGGATATAGTGAATAACTTTCAGTTCTAATTAGTGCATTAACTTAGCAAATAGATGACTTCCAACCTTTAATTTCCTTTAAAATTTGAATGGTTTCAAGTTCTTTTCTGAATACCTTTCTACACAAGCTTCATACAAACCTATACTAGTGTTCTATATGGGGTAAATGAAGCAGAAGGCAGGTTGCATTTATCCTATGACAAGATGAAAAGCTGATTACGCAGATGAGTGCAGATGAAGTGGAAACCTCTCAGAGATTAGGTTTTGCTCTCACTGTGCCCTACATTGCAGCCCAGCCTGACATAATCATTTCATGTTGGTTGCTTTCTGTGAACTTTTGTTTCCACATAAATCATGTGTCTGCAAAATGAAGTTACTAAGAAAGTAATTGTTAATCTTTGTTTGAAAGTACTAAACATCAGAAGAGCAAGTCTTACTTTAAGCCAGGGTTTTTTCCATTCCCTAGTCTGCAGACATGTCTCAATATGCAGAGTATGAGCTAGTACTTGTATAGGTGACCAGCTGATGGTCAAAAAATTTCAGGTAAAAAGTAGGAAAAGTCATTTTGTAAAGTTTTCAAAAGGAAAGGAACATGTGAGTGGTCTAAAGAGATAAGAATCTGATAACCTCTAGTATTTCAAAATAGAGGTGGATGTTTTCTGGTTAAGTTCAGTAGGACCATAATTATTTATGAAAGATCTGCACAATGAGATAATAAAGAATTTAATAAACTAATTAATGAAGCAGAATGAAATGTGACCTTTTCAGGAGACTGTAAGTTACAGTGAGAAAAGGTATTTTGTTGCAATATTTGACTGCACAGACAAGGGTCTTAAATGCCTATGGAAATTACAAGATAATTTCTTTCTCCTAGTTGTGTCTGTTACTAGAAATATTTTAACCCTAACTCTATTACTTCTGAATTGTCGCTATTATTTTTACCTAAATCAGTTATTCCAAAAGCCTTTTTCTTCCTTTATGATGCCTGTCAGAACAGGGAACTTTCAGGGAGGAGTAGCAGGAAGATTACTTGTAGAAAAGTGAGGTTCAGACCAATGAACTAGGTCCTTCCTTTTTAAATTCTGTCCCTTGAAATAGCGTGGTATTTTATGAAGTGGTTTAGGACTGCAGCTTGTATTCTGATTTTCCAGCACTGTTAGGAGTAAAAGAGAGTATTTCTTGTCCTCTAATGTGCAGTTCAGAGTTGTCTAGCTTGCTTGAGGGCTGTATTGCAATTACTGTGGTGAGCGGTAGCGACATGATTGGCAGCGATGCTCATCCAGGAGGAGAGCAGATTTGACGGATTATGCAACGGCAGTTAACGACGAAAATAAGCAGGCTGCCGCCGTGATGCGTTAGCTTCCCTCAGCCCCGCTCTTTGCCGGAGCGTCTGTTTCTGACACCTCAAGGGGCAGGAATCCCGGCTCCGGGCGCGGCGGCCCCGCGGTCCCGCTGCGCTCCCCCGCGGGGACGCGCCCGGCGCCGCGCAGCCCCGCGCGCGCGGGAGGGACCCGCGGCCGCCGCCGGACCGCGCGCGGAGCCGGCGCGCGCCAGCCGCGCAGCCCGCCCATTGGTCAGCGCCCAGCCGCGCAGCCCGCCCATTGGCCAGCCGGGCCGTCAGTCCCGCCCCGCGGGAGGGAGCGGTGCGGCGCGCGCCCCGCAACGGGAGCGATCCGGGAGGCGGCGGCGCCGGGGCAGGGGGCGGCGGCGGCCGGGAATAGCGCGGGGCAGCTGCAGCCCTGCGGCCGCCCGGCATCCCTCCGGCATCCCTCCGGCATCCCTCCGGCATCCCGTGTCCTCCCCGGCACCCCAAACAGCAGCAGGAATATCGCCGCCCGGAGCGCCGCTTCTCGCTAGGTAATGTTCTTTCCTTCGCTTGCCCACCGCGCTGCCCATCTGCTCGGTTCCCCGCAGTGGCTCTGTCGCAATCGAGTGGATTACAAAATAAAACCAATAACTCAAGACTGCAGGGAAGAGATCTATTTGGTCGTCATTGGCATCTCGTCTTCTGTCTAGCTGCTTATTTATAAATAGCTTCTGTGGGATCACGAGAGCTGAGATATCTTAGTTTCTCTTGCGGTCCGAAGAAAGTCCGTAGATCTCCTCCCTCGCCCTTTAATGACAGCGCTATTAAAGTAAATTTAACTGGATTACCCCCCCCCCCCGCCCCCCGCCTCAAGATGACTCTTGAAACTATCCTCGTTTTGTTGTTTTGGGGGGTTTTTTTTCCTAGTTTGGTGTGCGGGATAGGTGCAGTGAAGCGGGGAATGCAGAATGTTATAATTCTGTAGCATTTGATGTGTGCAAATACCGTCGGACACGCAGGAGGGCAGATGAGTGGGAAACACGTGATTAATATTTACAGCGTTCAGACAATCTGTTACTCTGTGTTGTGAAGCTTATAGGGGTCACCATTGCAGATAAGGCTGATGAACTCTTACCCTGAGTTAGAATGCATTTGTACGCTGACATTTGCCAGTGTCTTTTACATGTAGGAAAAAGACAAATACTGACATTCTGGAGAAACCCTTCTCTTGCTGCTTTGCACAGTCTTCTTTCTTCAGCTGCAATATTAAATCACATCATGGTACAAAGACAGAGTTGGTCTGGGAACTGTACATATTTAGTCCTTCCGGCTGTCCCACAATCTTGTCTTGTGATGCTTGTTTTCTCAAGTGTGTAGCAGGAATCATAATGAGTTCTTTTCTTGCAGCTTCACAGAAAATCAACCATTTTTTTTAATTGCCGAGAAATTACAGAGGAAGGAATTTTGAATACATTCTTAATTTTAGTTATTTTTTTACACTTATCTTTTGAATCATTCATGATGGCTTAATGATCATTTTACTTATAGAAATATCTTGTGCAGGTGTTATTAAACTATTATGTACACATTTAAAGATATTTCTACAAGTATATCAGTAGTATTCCCCTGAAGTTTAGGTAAAACATTTCCACATAATGTGAAACTTTCACCTTTCAGGTAGCTTGGACTGTGTTTGCAGGTGAATCGGCTTGCTTTGGTAGGTTTCAGCAGAAGCAGTTCAGCAACTGGAGAGAAAGAAAGAAAGAAAGAAGAACTCCTTTGTGTTACTATAGAAAAAGAAACTGTCACATATAACATCATTAACTTAATTTGAAGAACAGTAGACAAAAAGTTGCAGTTTGGTATAAAATCAAACATGTTTTGAGCAATGGAAATAAGTTTTCACTTGAGTTGAATGTATCTCACTAAAACCAAGTGGCATGGACATGCATGTTGCTGTGTGGTTTTTTAATGGGTGTGTGTCTAAGGGGTACAACTACATGAGCATAGGTGACTTAATCATGTAGTCAGTAGTAAACAACAGGATGTTTCTCTAATATTTTGCATCTTGTGAAGATAATATTGAAGTAGAGGCATGGTTAAAAGATTATCTCTGGAGAGATTTTCTTACATAAACATATATTCCAGGAAATTGGAACTTTTCCTTTCAATTTCTGTTTTCAGATTTTCATATCTATAAAGTGAAAGCTATAGGCAAATACCAAGTAGAAAATTGGGAAATGGCAGGGTTTCAAAATAAATGCCAAGGTAATGAATGTCAACTTTATACTGACGTTTGTCAGCATATAAAAAGGTGGTGAAGAGATAGTTCTACCTGGGATATGAAGAACTACTTGGTAGGGGGTGGAGATTGGGGGTTTTGTGTTTTTGGTGTTTTCTTGGGGGTTTTGGGTTTGTTTGTTTTTGTTTTTTGGGGTTTTCTTTTTGTTTGTTTGTTTGTTTGTTTTGGTTTGGTTTTGGTTTTGGTTGGCTTTTTTTGCATTTGTTTGGTTGGTTGTTTTATGTTTACCTAGGAGAAGACCTAGGGCCTTCACACTATCATTTAACAAGGTCATCCTTTCTGAAGCTTTGATCCTGCTTTAACTTGCACGCATAAAATGAAAGTGGAGCCAAATGTCAAAAGCAGCCTTTGCAATTAAATCCAAATAATATTTTCCAGACAGTGGTCAAGAATAGGAAAAAAACCAGCAAGAACAATCACAGAGGTCTTCATTAAGGCACAAAGCTTGGATGGCTTTTTGCTCCTATAGTATAGTATTTAAGAATTGAATGAGTTCTAATCTTAAAAAACCCCAACTTTTCTATGTGCCTTTGTGTTGCTGTTTCCAAAAATTGGTTTGCATCTCTTTTTCTACCCACTCTTCCTGGAATATAAGTCTGTCAGCTTTTAATTTTTCTTTAGCTATTTTGGCATGAAATAGCTTCCTCTTTTAGCTTGGATCTCATATGACTTAAAAAGATATATAATCTGAATGTATATTCCATTAGGTTTTAGGTATCAGGAGGAGTACCAAAATGCAGGCCATCATGGAGTAATCGAATAGATATAACTCAATGGAATCTGAACCTTAACCAAGAGTAAATTGTTTCTACTGTTTCAGCATGTTTTATCTATTTATACCTTATTCCTTGATGACAACCCTTTTTTTTTTTTAGTTAATAATCATGTTGCTGCTATAGTTTCTAGTTGTGACCATTAATGTTTATTTCCCCATACTTAGAGACACGAGGAGCAAAGACTGCAATAATATTTTAATGACAAAGCTCAAGTTGGTTCTTGACTTTTTTTTTTAAATCTGGTTTTATGTCTAATGGCCAGAGTGTTCAAACCTCCTCTGGACAGTGGAGCCTATAGAGCTTAGATCTGGCTGTAACGAGAAACCCAAAGGGAAGAGTTCTTTTTGTCATGATCGTTTAGTCTTATGCAATTTAATTACATCTTTCCAGATTGATATTTGTGATTTTTCTTGCCTGTAAGTGTTGCCAGACTAGAGATACAGTATGTATAGCTAAATACGTATGTACATTATGTATATATATAATATACATGCAGTATGTATATCTCAGCACTTCTGGCTGAGAAGTTGGAAAGAAAGCACACAAAATGTGACACAAGAGTTCTTACCCAAGTCACTGTCTCCTAGTCAGGCAGGTACTACCATTTCTTCTCTTTCTATGAAGATTGAACCTCCAATTGTTACTTTGGGCATTCAGCTTGACTTTAAAGCAGTTCTACGGGGCGATAATGGAGGGCTGATTATCTCCATCCACAAGATCATATACATTTTGTTTAGTTGAGCCCTTAGAAAGCTACAACAAACCTTTAAATTCTTAATATTGAATTGCTTTTGTCTCCATTTAAAGAGTCATCAAGTCTTATAGATTAATTTAAATGGCACTACTAAAATCTTGAAGTAAAATAGACATTTCTTATGTCAAGATTTAAGTCGACATTTTTCTTGGTCATTCTCTTGATTCTGTGGTATTTTAAGCTTATTATATTGAAATACTGTTTTCTTCATGTTTTAATCTATTGCTTCTTTTCCCGGTGAGGGTTGTATTGTTGCTTAAGTTAGAACTTCCATAGAGGATTTATGTAGCCTGTTTAATCTTAAACTAATTTGAGTTTTATCATTATTTTAAAATATTTTTATTGGTAAAAATGCATTTTCTGTTGACAGACTCCCTGAATTAAATAAAAATTCTGTGTTCGATCTTTCATGATAAAGAGGAGACTAAGAAAATGACAATGACATGTAAGCAATTAACCATTTTCAAGACATTTAAAAATGTTAATGATATGCACTTGGGACTGAGAAAACAGACTAAATGTACATCTAAAACCCAGTGCTTACTTCTTTAACAGGTTTTGAAAACCTATAATCTCTCCTAGCAATTTGGTTTATAATTTTTTGTTAGTTGTAGTCATATGTTGAATCCATTTAGCTATGTATAAAATGCTACTAGCAAAAAGTTTGAATGAAGAAAACAAAGGCAACTACAGTTCTCTGATCTAATACTTTCTTCTTTGAAATGTTAATATTATCATCCGAAGTCATTACATCCAATTTTATCTTGTACAGCCAAGGTTTTCAAAACTTGAATTATTTACCAGAATTTTTGAAACAACTCAACATTCCATTAAGGCTAAAGTAATTTCAAGACCACTAAAATTTTTGAAGGGAGAAAAGTTTAAAGTATTACTGAGTTTATTCTTAACCATTGCATAAATTTTGAAAAATATGCATAATTAAAAATTGGTTTTTTAACTTGTCATATACATTATTTTAGAAAATTGTTCTTGATTCTTAAGAAGTTAATGTGGAACAGAGTCTTTGACCTTTAGTTACAGAAAGATATATTCAAAACCTGCTGTATTTTGTGAAAGAGTCCTTCTATAGGTAAAAATATGTTGTTATGGGAGGGGTTTTAATTGGTGTTATTATTTTTTAAATTCAATTTCTCTCTTGTTTTCATCACTAAAAACTTGTGCACTTGTTTGCACCTCCTTTTGTGATTAGTCCAAACTTTTTGCAGCTGTATTTTCATCCCTTGCTCATGAAATAGCTCAAACATTTGCTGCAATGTAACCTTTTAGTTTCTTTCTCTGCTTTCCCTAAATATTATATTGGGTTTAAAGTTCAGAATATATGGTCAGATACATCTCTGAAAGTGATGTTTGGTGAAAGACCTCTGATCTGAAAAGCTGTATACTAAATGCCTCGTGTAAATATCATCATGACACTAACAAGCATGGGTATTCAATAATTAAGTAAATAAATGTGTACTTTCTTGGTTTGGGGAAATTAAAGATGTTATTGATACAACAGAGAACAAAATGCAACTCTTGCTGAAGAGTTGGCTACTTGAACAAGTAACTTTAAAACTTTTGGACAAAGATTAACAAGAAGATGATCCTTTTATTTAAAAAATACTTATTTAATCTATGTTGGTTTCCTGTAGAAATATCCTATACTTGCTGCCAGAACTGGGAACACATTACCGTGTATCCTGTACAACTTACCCACTGATTAAAATATTGAGAAAAAGTATTTTATTGTAAGGGGTATTATCTATCTGGGTTAAAACTGGAAAAAGTCATGTCTGCAGTTTATGACCCTAGTCTGACATGTACAAATATGATATTGCAAGTTTGCATCTTTTTGTTCACTGTAAATGTAATTTTTTAATCTTTCTTTCCCTGATAATACAGTATTTTTGTGCTGAAATGTGTAAAGATTTTGTTTTAGATAATGTGAATAGTTTGTTTATAGTAGCTGTTCTGGTCTAGTATGGCTTTTTGTTTGTTTGTTTCTTTGTTGCTTGAAAATCAGCTGACTATTAATAATTGCAGCTTTTCATTAAGACATTTGTTACCTGAGGCAAAAGATCTTTTCCTCTTGCCTCTAATTACTTTTTACATCACTATATGAGTTCAGCTGAATATTAGCCACTATCCCCTGTACACATATCAAGGAGTAGTTTTCTATTTTAAGTTACAAGATTTAATTGTGAGTGTTCATCTTAGGTACAAAGGATATAGGGGAGGTGTTAGGGATGTAGGGATGTTGTAGGGGATAGTTATTTATCTGAATGAGATACATATATTATTACATTGACATAAATTTAGTAAAGCAGAGTATACCATATGATTGTTGTTGAGGAATGAACCCTGTCTTCCTTTTAAAATAGACAAAATAATGATAACATTTAATTTCCAGATTTGGCAAAATACTCTTTTCACAGACTTTTCTGAACAATAAGAGACCCACAATGATCGAGTCCAACTCTGAAGTGAATGGCACATACAGGGATAGAACCCACAACTTTGTCATTATTAGCACCATGCTCTAACCAGCTGAGCTAATTATAGGGTTTTTTACCATCAAAGAGAGTTTGGGATAATGTTTGTTTGCTTGTTTGAAAGCATTTTTTGAATCCTTTTGAATCATAAGTTTGAGCTTCTACATATGGTGAGAGTATGAGGAATGTTTTTAGTGGTACTTACCTTTCAGTTTGCCTCTTCAGCACTCAAAACTCTGTCCTAGTAAAAAAAAACAACCTAGAAGTAAGATTGACTCATCTGCTCTCTTGGTTCTTTCCATGCCAATTGCCTAAGAGCAAGGTGGAGAGTGTAAAAAACCTGACTGAAGTGCAGAAGGAATTTGTTTTGTTCGTTTGTTTGTTTGTTTAAGTGCTGTACTTCTCGAAATGGTCTGTTTCAAACTGGCTGTTACTGTGTTGTTATTTCTTTGGGATATGTATACAAATTGCCTTTGCACATTCCCTGCTTTAATGTCTGCTGGTTTGCTACTTAATGTACTTCCTACATTAAAGACTTTTCATATTTGTAATATCCACTACAGGCTTTTTTATTAGCAACCTCTTAAACAGATGGGTGATGGAAATCTTATTTGCTAACTAATTCTTGCAAATTAGTCACCTTTGACAAACAGATTTTGGATGTTTTTGTTGTATGGTTGATTCTGACAACAGTTTCATGAGGACACATTGCGTGACAACTTTTATTTCTTTTAGCTTGCTGATGCAGTTGCCAGAGAAAGATAGATATTGCTTTGCTAAACCAAAGTAGGCTATGGAGGGATGAGAACTTTCATGTCAGACTCCTTTCAGGAACATTGTTTGGATACCTGGTGGTGCAAATAATACATGGATTATTTTATATTTGACTAGTCAAACATAATGTACTTTTTTTGTGTGTGTAAATGGTGAGTATTAGTGCTAAACTCCGAAGTACCATCACTGCTTTTTTTCCATCTTCTACACTAAGAAGATAATATGCATATTTGCAGCTATGCCAAATGAGACAGTGATCTACAAAGGACTAGAACAAGTATGGACACTTTGGCTACTGAGAATGTATTTGTTCCTAGTGAGGCCAGTCCAGCCAGAAACTTATAAACCCTATTTTAATTAACTTTACATGCCTTGTGTAAATTATCTTTTTGCTAAATTATGTTTTTTGGTTTCAAGAAATTTAGATTTCCTCACCTTCAGATCACAAGGATGGTGCATTCAGAGGTCTGGGTTTCAGATTTTTTGTTTCATGGACTCTGTCCTGGATTTCTTTGTTCTCAGTGCTACATTAGATTGAACAGAATAACACAGCCAAAGGTTGAATTTATGGTTGAAAATTGGTTTTGGTATACAAAGCTCTGCATTGTGGAGTAACCCAATGACTTTCCACCCCATGCTTTGGGTTATTTCTCTGTTTCATCTGAATTTGTTGGCAAGACTCTAATATACTTTAATATTTCCCTTGTGCCATTGAATGAGATCTGAAATTTAATAAAGCAGCTTCCTGTCTGGCATAGACTCTGTTTTGTATTCCTTAACGCTCTTTCTGCTGGTGTAATTCAGTACTTGTGAAGTTGAGAAGAGCAGTATTTTAAACTACTATTGCTAACAATGTGCAGTATTGTTTGAACAATTATACAAATAATTAAATACTCTAAATTTGGTTGGTATTTTTGTGTGTGGTGTTTTGTTTGGGGTTTTTTGTTGGTTTTGCCACAATCCAATAAACACAATGTAGACTTGGAGTCGGTAAGTTCTTTATGGAATTCTTTTATTTATGTCAAAGCTGCTGGAAGGAGCTGTAGTATTTTGTCTTCATGAAGAGATTATAACCTTTATCTTTCTAATGACATAATTTCTAAGTCAAATAAAATTTGAAAGAACCTCAGAGAAACTTGAGAGTTTAGACAAGAGAAGAAAATGATGGTGTTTGTCTCTATTTGTCTATATCAAACCAGTTGTGCTCAGTAAACAAATGTTATGGTAATTTCATTTCATAATCTTTGAGCTTGTGATGTGAAGCCTTAGTCTGTTCACATTTTTTACTACCTTTCCTCTACCATACTTTTCCTGTTGTGATGTGTTAATTAGCTACATAGCTCAGGAAGTTAGTCACAGTGTGCTCAGAAACAGGTTGACACTTAGTAACAATCAGATATTAGGAGGAGCTGGGAAAGTAGGGAATTTCTATTCTGGCTTGAGTATCAGAGAAAGGAGGAAGACCATCTGTCGTGCTGAGAAGTGAATGATGTGCCTTGCTAGAGAAAAGAACTGTAGGAATGGAGTCCTGAGTTTTTAAGAGCATGTTTTGAACAGCATAATGAAAAGATGTGTTGGCATTAGACTTTGAAGACCATTGTGACATTTTTTGTTGTTGTTAAACTGAAAGAAAATCCATCCACAGAGCAGGTTTGCTTCTCAGCTGCCTATTTAACAATTTCAGCTGTTCCTTACAGTTACTAGCTTTCTCTAAGTAGATTTTTTTTTCCCTTGGAGCAGTACATCTCAAAACCTGAATCCCACTGCCCTGCCACTATGCCTTGGAAAGTTGCATAAGAGAAACTTAGCAATGATGCTGAAGGTTGTTTTCATTGCTCCATATTATATTCTAGTAGTTAAAATTTTAAGGTTTTAATAGTTAAAATTTTAAGTTTTCTTGAAATAATGAGCATTCTACTTAACTTGTATGCTTTGCCTGAATGTGACTTTATTTTACAATAAAGTAAAGTAAATAAGTAGCTTAATAAACAGATTGCAAAGTGAACAAAAAAGTTTGGGATGAGTGTTGTAATAACATTTGAAAGTCCTTTACTAGTTTATTTCCTTGAAATAATTCTCCTGAAAGTTTCTTATAATACTTTTGCTTATAGAACAGGGAGTTCACTTCTTTGTTTTCCAACTGAAGATTATAAAAAACATAGAATAAGAATGAAATGAAGTTAAAATGTTTTCTTGGTCATAAATATAACTACTAGTAGAAATAAGCTTCAAAATACCAGTAAACAGTGCCGTACATGGTATCACATTATCTTTTAAATCAATGACAGTTTTGATACAGAATATATCATTGGCTTAATAGTAACAGTGTTCTTTCTGTTTTGCTGTTGTTACTATTACTGGGGTTTTTTTAATTAGTAATTTTTATTTATTATTTAATATTTGATTTCAAAGTCTGTGTAAATTTTTTCATTACATGGAGGTGAGTTATGTTCTACTCACAGTGACTCTACATTTTAATGTGTCGACGGGTGTGTACCAAACCCATTGTTTTATTTGGTGTAACTAAGAAGATAACTAATAGGATGTAGCCTTTATACTAGGTTCAAACTGGCATAAGTTTGTTATTCAAAGATAATACCACTTAAAAAACAAACAAAAAAAAGAAAATCCAATAGATTTGTCTATTTCTAAGTGAACAAGAGCTTTTAATTTTAATCATTTTTGCAATATGATTCAAGGAGAGCTGTAGGTCTCGTTTCAGCAATGTAATGATTCAGAACTCCGATTAGATTGGGGCAGCTGCTTGGGTTTTGGGAGGGGCATAGCTCAGCAAATCTGTGCAACCGAGACAAGGACTAGCTAGTACTCTTATATGCACATATCATCTTTTGTCACACACACACAAAAAACCCCCAAACCAAAACCATGCATGTTGCCAAAATAATGTGCTCTGCAGAATAGGGCTGACTTGAACCTGGTGATATCATAGATGTCATTTGAGGATGCTAATTTGGTCATAATGTCTGGGTCTGTAGCTACTGGGTCTATAGTTTCCATGATGCTGTTTCCTAAGGGGTGTTCATTACTGCTTGACTGAAGAATGAGTAGGGTTAGGACAGCTCCTAGTATTTCTGTATGCAGAACCACTCCTGACTGCATCTGCCAGTGGCACACACACCCTGTGCCTGCATGACCACTCTGCTAGAGGAGCAGCAGGTGTGCACAGCTGGAGACAAGGAAGACTAGTGAGGCAAGGGGTGAGGCTGCTCTTTTAGGCAGTTCTCAGCCTTGCCTATATCTTGGGCTCCAGACTCACACAAAGAATTAAAACAAGAATAGAAGAGGAAACAGAATGGCCTATTTTTCTCAGAAGCTCCTACAGGTCTATGAAACAACAAGCCAGTCTACAATGAAAGTAGTGACTAAAGGTTTTGCACCTTTCCTATCACTTCCTATACTTCAACGTGTTCAGAATCATGCTGTGTAACTGTTAAATGCTAGTGAGCAGAATTAAGAAGCTCATATGGTTCCAATGGAACATTGTTCTTACTGGAGTCTCTCTCCTTAGGATACCTCCTCTGTCTTTAAGGATTATGTGTACATTTAAAGAATATTGCTGGCATGAGGAGTGGTACTACGCAGAGTAAATGGAAAATTTGAAACTGTTTAAAGAACATTATAAACAGATGCAATTAAATCACTGCAATAAATTACTGCTTATTGATAAGAAGTTTTGGATAAATGCTGCTTGATTCTTACAGTTGGGCTTCACTAAATACTTACAATAAGTTATGGGTATCATTATAAAATTATATCTAACTCTGCATAATAAAAACTGATACAAAACTTGTATATTTTTGGACCTCAGCAAAGCTTTCAATACTGTTACTCACAATATCCTTCTGGACAAAATGTCCAACACACAGCTGGATAAACACATCATAGAATGGGTGAGCAACTGGCTCATAGGTCAGGTGCAAAGGGTTATAGAGAATGAGGTCACATCAGATTGGTGACCTGTCACTTACTGGGGTTTCACAGAGCTCCATCCTTGGCTCTGTGCTCTTCAACATCTTGATTAACAACTTGGATGCAGGACTTGAAGGAATACTAAGTAAATTTGCTGATGACACTAAATTGGGAGGAGCTGTTGACTCCCTCAAAGGCAGAGAGGTCCTGAAGGGAGACCTCGACAAATCAGAGGACTTGGCAATCACCAACCATATGAAGTTCAACAAGGGAAAGTTCTGGATTCTGCACCTGGGATGGGCAAACCTGGATGTAAGGACAGACTGGGGAATGAAAGACTAGAGCATGCTGTGGAAAGGGCCCTGGTGGTCCTGGTCAATGTCAAGTTGAACATGAGTCAGCAGTGCCCTGGCAGCCAGGAGGGCCCAGCCTGTCCTGGGGTACATCAGGCACAGCATCACCAGCTGGGCAAGGGAGGGGATTGTCCTGCTCTGCTCTGCACTGGGGCAGCCTCACCTCCAGTGCTGGGGCAGTTCTGAGATCCACAGTATAACAAAGATATAAAGCTCTTAGAGAGTATCCAAAGGAGGGCCATGATGATGGTGAAGGCTCTGGAGGGGAGGCCTTAAGAGGAGCAGCTGACATCACTCATTTTGTTCCACTTGGAGGAGATATCTCATTGCATTCTTCAACATCCTCGTGAGGGGAAGCAGAGGGTCAGGTACTGATTTCTTTATTCTCCTGTACAGTGTCAGGACTTGAAGAAATGGCGTGAATCTGAGTCAGGGGAGACCTAGGCTGTATATCAAGAAAAGGTTCTTCACCCAGAGGGTGTTTGGGGACTGGAACAGGCTCCTTAGGGACATAGTCACAGCACCAGCCTGACAGAGTTCAAGAAGCATTTGGACAATGCCCTCAGGCACATGAAGTGACTCTTGGGGTGTCCTGTGCAGGGCCAGGAGTTGCATTTGATCATCTTGATGGGTCCCTTGCAAATCAGCTTATTCTATGATTCTATGAAATATGTTACATAGTAATATGACAGCCTCCTTTTAAATACTGTTGTCTAAGCTTAACTTTTTTAAAATTATGAAAAGTTCTGTTGTATTTATGCTTTTTCACTTGAAAACTGAAATTCTTACATTTTTCAATGTAGGAGCAGGTGGTCTCCAGCTTTTTGTGCTCCTAGGCTTTAGGTCTTTCCCTGATGCTTATGCATTTTCTAATGACTTCAGACTTCTCCACCTTAATTATGGTAGCAGAGTTCCTTCTGGATAAAAAACAATTTATTTCTCAAAAGGAGCAAACAAACTTCCATTATGTATCCAAACAATGTAAATATATCCAATCTGTAGGAAGAAAATGTGCAATGAAAAGAATAGGAAACAAAAAAGTTCAATAAATCTGCCTATAAAATTACAATTACATTATTGCATGTTGATTCAAAATAGATTTGTATAGTACCTAAATGTTAGCCAAGTAAACAAAACCTATATTTTTTTGTTATTCCAAGTTTTCTCTATGTCTTGGCAGTTCCACAAAATAGTACAAGAATAAAATATTCCAACTTTTTTATTTTCTAAATGTTTTCTTGGTAAATAAAGCCGTGAGACCTAATTACATTGTGATGGTGTTATGCTGGTGGTTGTGCTGAGTAAGAAGGCAACAGGCATGCTTGAATGGTTCTTTTTACTAAATGTTCAACAGCAAGTTAACTTTTAACAGAGAGAGGGCAAGAGATTCCTCCATTCAAAAGTAAAGCCTCTTTGAAATGGGTGTTTCAGTGACCATCTTGTGACCTGATGGAACAGCATTGACTGAGAACCTGGAGACAGAAGGATGATGTAGGAGAGAGAAAAATTATGACTCCAGCTATGAGTGTTAGCAATGTCATTCTTTTTGTGTCAGATTTCCAAGGTAAAAGATTCGTATCAGGAAATACTGAGAGAAGGTTGTGCTTCTGCACGCTTGTTATTTGTCATATTAAATTTGCCATAATCAAGTTTGACAGGCTTCTCTTTATTTTTTCCAGCAGACAATATTATTGTTGAAGATTAGTCAGATGCCTTCTGTCCATTCCCTGCCTCACATGCTATGTCATGCAAGCTCTGGAACACTTAGAACGTAATTTAAATGAATGACTAATTTGGCAAGCATAATGGAAGGCACGCATACCATCCTTCAATTGCACAAACCCATTATGGAGCTTTGTTACATCAGCTTCTATCATCCAGAGGGGAAAGTCAGAGGATTTACTTACAAGGGCTCTGTAACTCTGGATAGAACCAGTAAGCGTTTCTGTAGCTGCTATCAAGTAAGGGAGAAGTTTCACATGGACCTGAGAGAACGGCCATATGAAAACTTTGGAGATATTATTTTCAAGCAAACTACCACAAAAGACCTTTTCAATGAGCTGTACAAACTAACTGCTGAAAAGGAAAATCTGTTATCCAGTGTTTCGACATTTCATCATTTTCCGGACCTTAAGGCAGGACATCAGGAGGAAAAGCGACAGGATGTTTCTGCAGTCCCGAAACTTAAAGGTGATAATTACTTCACTCTTACACATCAGCAGGAGTTATTGCTGGATTCTTCAAAGAGAGACAATTTGAATCACAAAAAAATGAGGAAATACAGAAGGAAAGAGAGCTTTGAGGAGATCAGGCATCGGAAAGAGGGAAAAAAGATGCACGAACATCTCTTTTTACTGAGTACACAAGACATGCAACAGAAAAATAAGAAGATGGTCTCCACACGACTTCCTACCAGGAGTTATCCCAGCTCCTTTTCTCCCTCCAGCTGGCTAATAGTAAAAGGTAAGGATAATTTACCAGTAGACAGAATACAACCTGAAAGGTGGACAGAAGAGGGGTATTTTCTTAAGAGCAACAAAGCTGTGAAATTGGATGCTGACTTACCAAGTTCTAGCTCCAAAGACATCAATGAAGTTGTTGCAGTTGAACCAGTGGGTAATGGAGAATGCATTCCTGAAGTTACCAAGGTACCACAGAGGACCAGCTTGGTGAATTCATCTCAGTACAGTCTGTCTAACAAACTCGAGACATTGAGTAAATGTGCAGCTGCTAAAATCTTGAAAAGTAGCAAGTATGCTGAGCCAATATGCAAGGAGAAACCAGTTCTTGCTGAAGTCCAGGATTTAGACACTTGTATTAAAAAAGTTACCAACCCCCCTGCAGAGTCTTTACCTGATTTGCACAGAGATAATGAAACCATTTCTTCTGTTCTCACAACAGCACATAATGAGCTTATATCAAGAACTGATGTATACTCTGTAGATGAAGCTGCTGGAGACTCTAATAACAGCGTGCTGCAGGAAAAGGAGGAAGACGGCTCTGGTTTGCAGTACAAAGCAGAGAGAGTGCACATTACTGATGAGTCATGCAACCTTGTGGGAGCAGTTAATAAAGCTCTTCTGAAAGTTATCCGGAGCGACAGTTTAGATGAAGCTGCAGAATGGAAGAGACTGCAACAAATTACAAGAGTAGACAGAAACCTGCCAGGCTCACTATATGAGAAAAGGACGACGGTATCCCGGGGAAACGGCAAGCATTTGTTTTTGAACCTGCCTGTAAATGAAAGTCCTGATAGTCCTCAGACAAGTGATAAACTGGAAGAGAAAAGGCTGCATTCACCCCCATTAGCAGCAGTGAGTAATGTTTTTAGTAATTCTTATCTGCTGTCAAATACACACAAACAGATGTCACCTATTCCTTCTCCGTTATCTTCGAGACTGCCTAGCCCGCAGCTGCATCACCGGATCCTCCCGCTACCAACACAGAGCACCGAGGACGAATCCATGTTCGGTGACTATGGCCATGGAAGACACGGTGCTATAAACTTCTCTTTCAGTGATTTGGAGCCACAGTTTTATCGGAAATTTTCTGATCCTGGAGAGTTGGGATTTGCCACCAGACAACGGGGCCTACATCAGAATGCAGCTGCAGGACATTTTGAAAAGTGTGTTGTGCAAGAAAAATTAAGTACGCAGGCACAGCAGAATTTCTGTCCAGGTCAGTCCTATTTTATACATTTTTAAACTAATTGAATCAACCAAGCATGAAAGTCGTGGAGTGTTTTTGGGGTTTGTTTGGTTTGGGGTTTTTTAATACTAGCTATTAATAATAAATATTGTGTAAAATAAAAAACTATTTTTCACTACTTATGGATTGGGTGAAAAGTTGTTGAAGTTTTTAAACAAAAGTTACAGCTATAAGAGGTTTCAGGATACATTTTTATGTCAGCTTATTTTCAGTCCTGTTGTTACTGATTGACCTCTCAGCCAAAGTTAAGGAAAAATCTTTCTGTATAAAATGAAAAAACCTCGGATGCTTATTTTCCTGCTTTTCCAGTGTTTGTTCTAGTCTTTCAAAATGTCATAGTAACATTTATTCTCCAAATGTTCTTTTTTGCTTGTTTGGCTTAACTGATAGAATATTTTCTGAACAAGCTAATTTAAAGTGCTTTAAGTAAAGGACTGTTGCTTTGACCATTTTACTACAAGAGATCTATGTAAATTCTATAAGAAAAGGCTTTTTTTTTAAAATGATTGCATGCAGGAGTCATGTTACAATGTATTTGAATACAGTGCATGGATTTATTTATAAAGATATACTATGTAAAAAATACCATGGATTATATGGCATCCTGAATAGCTATTTTTGTTAGCTAGAACATCAACATCTGTACCCTTCATTTTTAACTTAAGCAACAGGAAAGCTGGAGGACTTAACTCTGCAGTGGTCTAGGTGTGGTTCAGGCTGGTCCCTCTGTCTTAGAGGGGGGGTCTGGCAGTGCAGTGACACGAAAGGGGGATTCCAGAAGGGGAGATGTGTAGGAATGTGAAACCATTACCTTAGCCAGAGGGTGTTGAATACTGCCTATGAGTTTTGCATTTATGCCTGCTACTGCTAGAAGTTGTATGAGTTCCACTCAAGACTAAATCAAATTTGAGATGTTGTTTGGTGATTTTACACGGCTGAAAAGATGGGTGCTGTGTTCTTCTTTCATTCCTTTCTTGGTTCCTGTTGTGCTGTGCTGTCCTGCCCCTCTCATTACATCTTGTACTCATCGAACCTTTAAGTGAGCTGGTTTAGCTGACAAAATCAGCAATTTCACCCCTTTATAAGACTAAAGTAGCACAGCAAATATTTTTCTCTCTGTTTACATTAGTACTTTTTAAATTAACATATCATTCAGAATTGTTGGATATGGAGCTGTACCTTTTGTGCTGTACTCTTTGTACTGTCTTTGCCTGGGATAGGGTTAATTTTCTTTACAGTAGCTTGTATGGGGCAGTGCTTTGGATTTGTGATGAAAACGGTCTCGATAACACAGGGATGTTCTAGCTTGTGCTGAGCAGTGTTTGCACAGCATCAATCCCTTCTCTGTTTCTCACTCTGCATCCCCCCAGTGAATAGACCAGGGGCTGCACAATAGGCTGGGAGGGGATACAACCAGACAGATGACCCAGACTAACTAAAGAGAAATTCCCTGCCACATAACGTCATGCTCAGGAATAAAAGCAGAAAGAGGGGGCTTTAGAGGGTATAGCCATCTTTTGCTTGGGACCTGGCAGGGCATCAGTCTACCCATGGGAGGTGGTGAGTGATTGCTGTAGCATCACTTGTTTCATTTTTTCTTCCCTCTTTTTCCACTTATCTTTCACTTATTAAACAAATTATTTGTTTGTTATCTTGACCCCCCAGTTGTTGGGGTTTTTCCATGCCTCTTCCCCCATGCCACTTGGAGGAAGGGAGGAGGGAGTGAGTGAGTCTTTGTGTGGTCCTTATTTTCCCACTGGGCTAAACCCACAGTGGTTTTACAAGAAACAAAACAACACACATACATACTAATGGCATCTGTTGGCTGAAAATCCTGGCTATTAAGCAGAAACATCTTTGTGAAGAGAAGAAAAGCAGACAAGCCCAATTTCAGTTCTTGTTTACAGTTACCTGGCAACATTAATGCAGACAGAAAATATCACAAGTCTTCTGGTTTAGTTTGTTTTGTTTTTTTTTTCATTTCCAAGTATGATTGCATGCCAGCATTATTACTGGTATGTCAGAAAATCTATGACTTTAAGGAAAAATTCTCTATTTTGCTGGCATATATAATACTGTAGATATATCTCTGGATCTGGGATAATATGACTTTCCATTTCCATCTGAACCAGGGGTGGAATCATTCATATTGACAGAGCATTTGGAATGCCACTCTTCTGTAAACATACATGTATAATAGCTAACTGACTGTAGTTCATTGAGACAAATGCTGTATCTCCAATTTTAGTTAATGTAAATGATATTAAGATTTACAGTTACAAACTTGCACTCCTGGTTTGATTCTTACAAGATTCCTCCCATGGGTGAAGAGCACAGTTCAAGACTTTTTTTCAGATTTGCCTTCAATGGGGTGTTAATGTCAAATGTTTTCTTTCAATTCCAGTCTGTTATTAAATTGTGTAAGTATCTACAATGATTCTAAGAATAATGGAGAATTTTGGTCAACTTTTTATCAGTCGGGTTGATTGAAGGATTTGCTTCATGGCAAAAATGATGGCCTTTTGAATATCTTTTCAAAGTTCTGTTGCTGTCACAGTATGCACTACTTCTGGAAAAACTTTTGGAGCCTTTTATTTCCCATGTAACTTTGTATTTGGAAAATTTCATTAATTAGTTAAATATTCTAATTTATTAGTTTAAATTACAAATTGGACTCATCGTACAGCTCTACACATAATTTTAATTGTCTTTTCTTATCGTTTGTAATCATGATTCTTCACAGTCTTTCTCAATAATTGGAAAGTATTCCTTCAGTCAAAACTGAAACAACTAAGGCAGAGTGCCTTACTTCTGTACTTCCACTTTTTCTCAAATTCAGTTTCTTTATCGATATATGGATACATATATGGCACGTATATCATAGTTTCATTGTACAAAGTTCCTTTAGTAGATAATTTGAAAGTACAGTTTACTGCATCTTCTTATTGAAGTGCAACTGTTGGCCATGGGAATAGGCCATAGCTTTCATCTTAGTAAGTTAATAGTTAACTGGGAATAATTTATAGTTCAACAATAATTATTTGGCAATTTTCTCTGTAGGTGGGACTGGGAATCAAAATTCCTGTATTAACATGCAATAGTTCTATTTAATAGTTCTATTAAATTATCAAAATTCTAAGAAAAAGCTTAAGAATAACTTAGGGCTTTCACATGATAAGCTGCTCAGTTACAAGCAGAAAAAGCAGAAGTACAAACACTGAAATTTCTCATAGAATGACATTTATTAAATCCTCAGAAACATACTTTCTGCATTTCTGTATGAAATTCTTTCTACTCTAATATGAAGTACATAATACTTTTTCAGTCTTGGAGAAGCCTTTGAAAAGATCTTCAATGTATTTGAATTTGAGATACATTGTCTCAGTGAAAGATTTTCCGAGACATTTTAGTTCCTGTCGCTGCTTGTGTCTCAAGTTGTTCACGGCAGTAGAAAAAACTAGGGAGAAAATTTTCGGAGCTATTGTATTAATTTAGTACTGAATGACACCAGTATGCTATTTTACTAAGTATTGCCTGTAAGAGGAAGTTGATTAGGAATATTTAAGCAGTTATTGAAGTGAATTTGATTCAGAGCAGGAAACTTAAAAATAAAAATCACTGGTTACAATTGCTTCCAGGACAGTGACTGATGACTGTGCTTTGAGTCAGAATGAGACTAACAAGGGTCATTCACCACACTTTCTGCTATATCTTTTACTCCTAGTGTGGAAAAAAAGAATAACAATCTGCCAAGGGGGAATGGTGAAAGCAAGAAAGGGAACAAATGAGAAGGATGATGTTACCCTATCCCCAGCTAAGGAATAGTGCTCCATTTTTCAGTATCTAGTTGTTGTGAAGAAAGAATATACCCAGAAAACACAGAAATCCAAAGTTAGTAGGACTGTAAAGAAACTAAACCAAACTTGGAATAGAACGGAATGGTTAAGTTTTGTGTTTGGTAAAACAGCTGAAACTTATGGGACTGAAAAGACAGGCCCATTCTCTTCTTACTCTCTTCCTTCTAGCAGTGAAGGCCTCCTCTCGTCACTTTTCCTCCTCTTCTCTGCAACAACTTTGGTGTTTTCCTTGCTTTTTGGTAATTTGATTCAAATCACTAAGCAAGCTGAAAACTGAACCAGCAAGGAGAGATGTGAGTAGCTTTGGCTGGTTTAGTGAGCTGAAGAGTTCAGAGTGGGCTGATGAAATCCACAGCTAGGATGAGGGAGGACATGCAAGTGTGGCAGAAGGGACAGAAGTGAGCAAGACCATCCCTCCTGCCAGGGAATCATTTGTTCCCAAAAAAATCTCAAATGCATCCAAAAACTGGAAGCCAGAAGGCTGGCTGGGACAGGCAAGTTGTTAGGAGTGGGAAATGAGATGAATCAAGCTGGATGAAGATATGGAGACACTGATATTTTGAGTGGATGCTATTAATACTGAAGAAGGAAGAACAAGAGATGGAGGACAAGTCAGAAAGGAGAACTCCAAGACTGAGTAGAGAGTGTTACCTTGGCTATGATGGAGAACATTTATAGGGTATCACAACACAAGTAGAACATGGCTGATTAGAGATGAGATCATTTTTATTTTTGTTTTGTTGACAAAGTCTGCTAAAGGAACTGTAACCATTAGAATGTACATTATGGATATAAATCTATCTGGCTTGCTGATGAGTCGTGAATCATAGAGCAGTTATAAAGTCAGTATCATGAAATTTTGGAGATGCAGAGAAGAGAAGGGAGGAAAAAAAAGAAAAGTGAGGTATAGTTCTGGTTTTAAGTTCTTCAGAATTGTAATGCTTATTGTGTTGTAGAGAAGGCATCTTAACTGCTTGAAAAGGTTGGTGAATATAAGTTTTTAAGATTATTTCTCAAATAATTTTCTTTAATTGACCAGTTAAAGATGTTCACTCCAGAGTTTTTTACAATATATTCTGGATGCAATTGTAGATGGATCTATCCCTGTCCCTGTTGATTATTAGATGGAGAATATACTTGTTTCTGCCAATGAGAATTTTATGGCAGCATTTCACTTTCCATTAGAAAGGATTGAAAACAAACATTCTGGTAGTTTTGTGTGGTTGTCAAAAATTATGCATTGCCATCTGAAAGCATGCCAATTGCTAATGGCTATCTCTGGCAGATCAGTTTTGCAGTCTTGAAATATAAAAGTGCTTTAACCTATAAAGAACTGTTTACTATATAGATAAATTCTTTAATAAGTATTATTATTAAATTGGTGTAAGATTGTATTTTAATCCTCAAAGATCTTGAAGGGAGTGAAAAGCCCAAAATGATACTTTCAGTTTGATAGTTCACTCCTTGGTGGTCGGAGAAACAGTGTTCATATCTGTGCTCTAAGAGCTGCCCTACTCCTTAGGTCTTTCACTGCCTGCTAAGACTGGGTTATCCCAGTTTTTCTGCATTCATTTCTGTTTGTAGGGTAAGCATAGCTTACTTTCATGTGAAGAAGAACACTCTGATCCTACAAATATAGCAGTTATAAAGTCCATAGTTCTATACATCCGTTTAAATTTCCAGCATTAAAGTTGCAGGATGTGAGAAGCTTTGGTTGGATGTATTATCATTAACTACCAGATAATGAAACTATTGCAGTGCCAGTGCCAGAAGACTTGTAACTGAAAAATGGCATACAGGCAACATTTCATCCCAGATATGTAATGAAGGTAGCAAAAAAAATTAATGTCACGGTACTATTTGAATATTACTTTGTCTTTTCCTAAATTAACTAACTTTTTAAGCGAAAAAGGGACAAATAGAGTCAAGAGAAATTCAATAACAAGACCTTATGATGTGTTCCTGAACCATGGTTTTGGAAAATGAAGTTTCATATAAACAAAACTCTGTTTGAAGGCTCTTACAACAGGAGACAGATTATATTATAGTGTTTTTGATGTTCCTTTTATAGGGAAGGGAAAGGTTTATAAATATCTTCTCTAATTGAAGTGGTTCAGAGAATTGCTAATTAGCATTTTAAAAGCACTATAGCGTTCTGTCCACAGTAAGCATGCACTTCATGAAGTAAGTTTGCATATGGATCACATGGAAAGATGATGCATAGTTTCTCACAGGTAATTCACATGAAAGTAATATACATGAGTGTGTTGCTTCACAAAACCCGTCTTATTCAGAATAAATGTTCTTTGAAGATGCTATAAAGGAGTTAAGAATTACGAGACTGGTGTAAGAAAAGAATTAAAATAAAAAAAGAAGAGAGAATTAATCATAGAATCTCAGAATCATTTAGGCTGAAAGGACCACTTCAGATCATCTGCTCCAACCCTCTGATCAGGCAGGGTGACCTAGAGCAAATTGGCTGAACCTGTGAGCAGGATTTTTAATTTCTCCGAGAATGATGACTGAACAACCTGTCTATGCAACCTGTGTTAGTGTTTGGTCACTTTCCCAGTAAAAGAGTGTTTCCTTTTGTTCAGGCAGAATTATGTAAATTTTCAATTTACCATCTCAGTGTTTCAAATACCATTAACTTCTACTCTAAATGTGTTTATTTTAGCCCAGTGTGTCTCTAATATCCTGTGGGAATTGTGTTACCTACAGACTCAGTGTGGCTAAAAATCCTCTTTCTGAGGATTTTTCCAGCTATTGGCTTTCTGAGTCATAGTGAGTAACACCACTGTCCTGAACTGTCACTTAGGTCTGTAGGGTAGATACCCTCTCTGATAAGGATTTCTCTTGCTCCTTCTGCATACAGTTGCAAACTGTATCTAAAATTTTTCCTGTTAAGTTTGCATGTTCCTTCTAGATATGTAATCTTGCAAAGTTTGCTAATTGTATGTCCAACTAAGATTACAGTCACTACATAGCTGTTTAATGGATTTTTCTTTCCCTGTTATATTCAGTGTAGTTACTCACTGTACACTGTGTTGTGATTGCCTTCAAGGACATCATCCTGTATTCTCTACTGACTCTTATTACACATGGTGATGATAAAGGATCCGTAATACTTCATCCCAGTGAAGACAAAATCTTTTCATACCAGTATAAACAAAATAAGAAAATGCTGCAGTGAAAGGTAGACTTATGGCAGTTTGAAATGAACGTAGGCAGGACTGTAAGTTCAAGACATGGTCTCTGAGTTAAAAAGACCCTCTGAAGACTGGCCTTGATAGATTCTGTGAACAAATAGCTCCTGTTTCAGTTGAATGACTTCTCAGCATGGTACACTTAAGCAACAGTTATATTTTCTTCTCTCTTTGTAACATGTGACTCTTCAGTCAAAGGCAATCAGTGAGGGGAAACCAAGGGAATTAAATTGGAATGGAAAACCAGAGACAGCTTAATGTTTTATGCAGGTCATAGATTAACAATTTTCTGTTTCATGGGGGGAGAAAAGGCCAAAGCATTCCTTCTGGTTTACAGTTTGTGCACTCAGTTTAAGAAATGTACTGTAATGAAGTGGACTTCTTTTCTCACCAGTATAAAAAGAATTTCTTGAAGTAAAATACTGGGATAATGTGGTAGTTGTAGTTTCTTAAATCTGTATGTATTCTGTTGGCCACTTTAAACAAGTTGATAGAAATGGCTCAACTGAAATTTTCTTGATGGATCAGGATGATATATAAACCGAGATCAGATTCAGGTATTTATCTCTGTAAGTATGATTTAATAATGTATTTAGGAATTTTTAAAATCTCTAATAACTACCCTTTGGTATTTTGTCTCTGAAAAAGTGACATAGCACCAAATCCAACTTGTACAAGTGGTGAAAAATTCTGCATACTACCTGCTAAAAAGATACTTTAAAGTACTGAAAATGAATAAAGATGCAATGTATGTATTCGTGGTGCTCCATACCAGTAAATAATTTTGAATACTATTTCATGACTTAGACGTGACATAAATCTAAAATAATACATTTAAATAAGTAGTGAATATTATTTATGAGTCATAGCATTAAAATAGTGCACCTAGTGGTTTAATGATTTATCTAATTGTGTGTCAGAGTAATTTTCTTTGGGCTTGGATGATGAGTACCCTTACATTTATATTATGGTGACTTCTCAATTGCACTGTTAATGATTTTCTAGACTATATTCAAAGATCTCTTCAGGCTTGTCTCTTGTTGCTGGGATTAGCGAGGTAAAAATAGGACAGAGAAAAAAGAGGTGAGATGTTGAGAACTGTTGGATGTGTTTTACATGAGGAATTTTAAAGGCTATGGGAAATTCATCCTTACCAGAACTAAAGGTGAGGAAAAAAGGAAATAGAAATAATTCACAGTCCCTCACCTGAGTGACAGTTTGTCATGTCCTGTGTGATAAAAATGTCAATGCTTTGTATTTTTCTACTTTTTTTTTTTTTTTCACATTTACATTTTGGAAGTGTTAAAATGGAAAGTGCTATGTCTTTTTCTTATAAAGTTTGCTTTTACAATGAAGAGGCATATGGGACATTTTTGCACTCTGAATACAATGAGCCTCTCTGAAATTGTCCTAAGCAGTCTTATGACTTAGCATTTCTTTGCTATCAATACACAGTTTAATGATTTTTGACTTGGATGGTTCAAAACTACCAAGATTATGGGTATAACTGATGAATGGTTCAGCCATTACAACTCTTACCACATTTGCTAACACTTTTCTAGAATATTTTGGAAAATTAAGAGGGAAAATGTGTTCTAGAAAAATCTTACTTTATGGGAAAAGGTATTCTGAGATTATACTCTGTAACATTTTCAGTCATTTCAGTATTTGTTTGCCTATCTCATGAGTAAACTGTTTATTGATTATTACCCCTGCAAATCTGAACCTGTTAAGTCACCAAAACCACCAAATATTTATGAATAGAAAATAATTCTTGTTTTATGTACAAAATTAAGTAAATTGATTCTTTTTCTCTAAGCTTCAGTGATTCTATTACAAAAACGCAAGTAAGATGAACAAAACAGTAGTACAGGGGAGCTTGGCAAACAAAAAGTTATTGCTTCTATGAGTGTGTGAGCTTATTTTTGAGTCATAAATTGTAGAAAAGCTGAATCTGGTTGTTCCCATCCTTTTACCCCCTAACACTTCACTTTTTTCAGCAGCTAGTAGCCTGTGAGGCCCTGCCAGCTGCAAGGCACACCCTCAGTTCCCAACCTGCTCCCAGCAGCTTTAATTGTTACTATTTGCAAAATACCAGGTGCTCTCTGTGACCTAAGATGTTAATCGTGCTTACCTCTTATACATAATTTGTGTATGGGGTCTGATTCATATTGTCAGTGTACTTAGAACAAATAGCTTGATTTCCATGCCCAGAGAAACTGAACACTACAGCTGCTAAGGCAGGCATATTTAAATGCTGCAGAATTTTCTTAAGCATACTGTGGTAAAGTGCTCCTCATAATGTAGGAGCATTAGTCAGCAGTAGTCATTCCAAGATCTTTGGAGTAATTACTCAAAAAATGGCTTCTATTTTATGCAGCACTGAAGCCAGTGCTTTTGTAGTGCCTCAAATAACATTTTGTTAACATATGCTTGAGTCTAATAGTTATTGTTGCAGAAGTTAAATATAAATCTTTTTTAAATTTGTTAGAGAAAGTAAAATTTTGGGGGTGGTTTTTTCTGTTAATTTTATTTAAAACATATATGTATATGACCTGTCAAGCAGCTGGCATTGAGCCATTTCATCTCACAATAACTAAAATTTAGAGGTTATCTTCTCTAAGTTTCTTTTAGAGTATATATTTTTGTCAGTAATGGAGTTATTAATACTTTGTAAATGAGCATGTATGTTCACTATGTGCACTAATATGTTCACTAATTTCTGATTTTTCAAAGTGAAACTTGTTTTGTCTTAAGAAATTAAAGTATTGAAGTATTAAAAATATATTGAAAAAGTTATTGAAATAAAAACTACTCAGTTTTGATTTTTTAAATAAATGTATATTAAAATATAATTACAGTTATACATAATATAACATAATATAATTTATATACAGTCATGTGTGCATTTTCCAATAGACATTACAGTTTAAACTTGAGCATGTATTAGATAGTTATACAAAGCCATGTTAGTCAGATTTTTTCTTCTTTTTGGAAAATCCTAGCTTTCATAGAAATAAAATTTAAAACAAAGAAAACCCCAAACCAACAATTTTTTTTTTCCAGAAGTAGCAACTTTCCGAAAATAACTTTCTGGGTGAATAATAAACTCCAACTAATATACCAAGAACAGAAGATGGCAATACATCTTTTTGCATAGGCAAAAAGAAAAGTCTTACATAAAATCTAAGTACTTACTTAGGTCATGCTTTTGTACTCTTAATTTCCTTTCATATGCTTCTTTCGTGGGATATGGACCTAATAATTTTTGTACTAGTTTACTACAACAGATTATTCTTTAAATCTGACACATAGTGAAACCATATTTTTAAGTATTATAAGTAAGACAAATAGCACTATATAAATTCCCAGGAATTGTTTACATATTTGTTATTTTGTTTTTTTTTTCTTGGGATTAATTTGTATTCCACTTTTATACTTGTTTATGCAAGTTATACTTAGGCAAAAATGAAAGATGTTTGTCATCCAAAGATGGGGAAAAAATGTTAGGACATACTTTTTCAGGTTTTCACTTTTTTCAAAAATCTCTTACTTTTTAGTTTTCGGGTTTCTCTCTAGCCATCTTATGTTTAGTATGAATGGCAATGTTCCATTTGAATGTTTTTCTTTATATCATGGGGAAAAAAATCCTAGTTTTGTTGCTTAGTTTGTCAGTCTTAATCCACGTTTAGAGTTTTTCTCGGATCTGTGGATTAGTAGAAGAGGCCCTATCTAATTAGTCCAAAGAGCCCTATTTTTCATCTCATCAGGCACTGAATATTTGTCAAGTCCTTTTCATCAAAGTGATTGGATTACATTTAAACTATTTCACCTTGCAAACAAAACAAAAGGTTTGTTTTCATTCAATTCAAATTTTCTGTAAGAATTTGGTTTCCTATAAGAACTTTGAATTTAAAGGCTTTATTCCAAGGCTAGCAGAAAATGAGCTGTAGTTAGAAGCTGTTTCAGATTTCCAGGGTGACACTTTGCAAGAGATCTCTCTTTTGTTAAAGGGATAGCTTTGAGATAGCTAATTACAGTGAGAAGACTTTTATTTGTTTTTTAGTGAAATGTTTTTTATCAAAACCAGCAGAAGTCTGGGGTTTTTTAAAGTAAATTAAATAAGTGAGAATTTCCCCCAGCCCCATCTTCCACAGTACTTCTAACCATACAAAAGGACTTTCTAGTTTTTTTTTTTTCCCCCTCTGCGTAATTGTATTTCACTTACAGTAATGTAGATGCTTTGTATGAGAGGAGTCACGAAGGGTGTGTTTGCATGGCATGTCTGGTCCACACTAACAACCCACTGCTTTTCCAGTTTGGTCTGTGAGACTCACTGGATGGGTACTCAGGCAGTTGAAAGAGAAGCCTGAGCCTGAGCAGTTCTTGCAGGGTTGCAGTTGCTAAGGTATGTCTGCACAGACCTCCATCAACATCCCTGTGGCACGGCTGGTGTTACACAGCTTCCCTCTCTCCAGTGCGGCGCAGTCATTCCTCGCTTGCGGCACAGAGCGAGGGCCTGAAGCTTCCCTCGTGTGGGATAGGTGTGACTGTAGGCTCAAAGGGGATTCCAGGCTACAAGCAAGGCTGTGACATAGCCTGGGCTTGAGGCATTAATAATGTGGATGGTCAGTGAGACAGAGCATAAAAGGAGGCTCAATTAACTTTGTAAAGTAAGTTGCAGCTCTGTCATCAGAGGGTTGAATTTTCTTATGTGTAATTCATTGAAACTGATGTTAAATGTGCAAATGGAGATGACAGCTGGGTGTTCCAGCGGAACAAATGAAAGGTTTCTTGGAATCCAGGTCTGCTTTAGCAGCTTTGGCTGCTAAAAACAACATCTAATGATACTAATATTTAAATAGTCATGATTTTGAATAGTCATGGAAATATTTCCACCCATCCTCTTGTATAGTAGCATGCTGCTTTGCTGTCTTACTCAGCAGTCATCCTTAAAACACTCCCACAACCCCTTCATCATGTCTCCTTCATTTCCATTACTTTTCTCCTTCATCTGACTTACACTCTCCTATCTGCACCTTTTGAAACAAGCTCATACTTTGCTTGTTCACACGAAATGATCTCTGCCACCCTTCTCAATATGCTGGGCAATTACCTGTAAGATAATTTCACAAATGAAAGAAAGGAATAATGAATGTTAACCCCTTATTGCACAAGATGTTTGGAATGGATGCAAAATTGTGCAGAATGGAAAAAGCACACTTTTAGGTGCCCTAGGGGTGTCTGAGGCACAGAGCTGGCAAATCTGACCTGGAATGATCCACACCTTTGTGGGCTGAAGTAAATTAATTTTGGCATCTAACATTCATTTAGGCAACTGACTCCAAATAATTGTATTGTAAATGATGTTTCAGCTTTTTATTGCAGCAACATTGTTAACTTCATCTAGCCAAACTATTAAAAATTGATTTATTCATTCAGAAAAAAAAAAAAAAATTTAAAAACGCATTTGAATTTGGGTCTAGACTCTCGTACATTTTGGTGCTTTATAGTCTTTGTTCATTGCTCTAAAAATTGAACTCTATTTAACTCTGTATTCTTTCTCCTGGGAACTACCTGTATTTCTGTATTACATTTCTACTTAAGTAAAATTCAGTCATTGTCTCTGTGTCAGTGCAGTAAGGCACTTCATTTGACTTTTAACCATAAAACTTAACAGAGTATGCTGGAATTTTCTGGAAAATGATTTTATGGTCCTCAGTCCACAGATACAGCATCTCCTTTTTTTTTAATCCTAGCAGGAAATTTGATGAAGTGAAACTAATTGTACTTCTTGGTGACACAAGTTAGGGTTCAGGAGGACAAACCTTAGAGGTCTTTGGCCAATGTGCAGAATTTGCATAACAGGTTTACTCTTACAACAGAACTATGAGCACAGAAATAAAAGGAAGTTATGCTTTTCATTTGGTTCCTTTGGCATCTACATGTTGAAGATGGAAAAATTTTAAAATAGGAAGTGTATCTTTCATATGAATCAGAAATGACCAATAGCATTTTGCTGTCACATTCCTATAGTGGTGTGCTTCAGAATGGCGTATGTTATCAGCGTGCCATGAAAGAGAGAACAGCACTGAATGCAGGCTTAACTCAAAGCAAGACACAGAGTATATGCTTATGATTGATTTAAATAGGAATGCTTTCCAAAACAAAATTATATGCTAGATGGCCAACCCTTGCGAAGTTGTAATTTTATATTTAAAGTAAATGTAATAATACTGGCAGCCTTGAGGTTGCTGGATTGCATTAGTGACTGGTATTTATATCTGGTTCATTAGCAAGCCAGTGAAAAATTTCATGTGACAAAAATCCATTTGGCTAATGAGCCACGTTTTAATTAGACTCTGAACTTTCAAAAGAATACAGCTTATTGTTTTCCTCTGTAGTGTAATATAACTGCATAAAACACTTGCAAAAGTGAATTGAATGACAGAAATATGTTCTAGTGGATTAAGCAGACCACTGGTTAGGTACTTAGACATCTAAGGCTTTGTTTTGCCAGACCAAAGTGAGGCCAATAAAAAAGGCTAGGTTACATAATGAAGAGTGTTTTCTTTTGTTTTGTAACAGAACACTTTGAGTTCAAGAAAGCTTTGATAAAGCTGAGATGCTTGTGGCTTCTTCTGGCTGTTTATACAATTACTTTAACACGCAAGTGTTATTGAACATGCATGTAGTATCTTGCAGACATCAAGCAAACAGCCATACACTGCAAAAATGTCTTTCCCTAAAAAGTACTTTAAAGAAAATAAAAAGCTGTCTAATTTGACTAGTTTTAACATGTAGATGTGTCAGAGTTGAGACTGTGAAATGTGGCTTGTCATTCTGGCAGATACTTGTTAAAATATGAATAAATAGAGACTGTATCAAAAAGAGATGTAGGTGGTAACTAGTAAAGTTCTAGCTCTTTTTTTTTTGCATCCTTTCTGCTCTGCAATTTTAAGACTGCTATAATTAGCCAGTCCTATACTGAATCACTGTGGAAAATAAAGGAAATGAGCAATATGGAAAGGTAGTTGTTCTAAAGCAGCACATATCCTTGTGACTTCTGAAACCGCCTCTGTTTTGCTGTTCACCTTTCATTCTCCTCTTTATCCCAACAGTTAACCAAGTCCTAGTCAGTCTTCATCACTAACTCTAAAATCAATGTTTCTATACCCTGGGGATGCATATCCTAATGTCCAACCTGACCTCACTGAGTGAGGAATACTGCTCTAGCCAATGAATATCATATCATGGTATTTGGGGAGAAGGGATCTGAAGAACTGTAGAAAACATTTATTAAGTAGAAAAAGGCAGGTGAACTTAAAGGAAATAAACAGGAAGCCATGCACAAATTCAATTCACAGCTTCAAAAGAAGTAACCCCCAAAACATTATTACACTTTATGAGATCTAGTGCTCTCACACTTCAAATATCTTGCAGTTCTTATTCTCTGTCTCAAAAAGTATATGGTAAAACTGGGTCATATTCAAGAAAGGACAACGAGATATTTTAAAGTACAAAAAATTGTCTTTAGCCTAGGAGAAAAACCCTAAAGATAACTGATAAGATGTATGATAGAGGTTGTAAAATCGAAAGAGATTGGACAGGGCTGGATTTTTCTCTCTCTCTTTCCTGTGTACCAACTGAAGTGCCCCAAAATGTTGATGGTGGAATGAATGTGGTAAATTACACCATCTTCTTTGAATGCAGAATTTTCAGTTGGCAACAGTTTTTAACGGTTGAAGAGAAGTCATCCATGGATGCCACGGTAATTTAATCTTGAGCTCACATGCTATTCATATAGAGTACATCTCAATACATGTTTACAAAAAAAAAAAACCAAGCCCAAGATGCCAGGAAAAAGCATAAATGTAAAAGAGAAATTGTTTGAACCTTTAATTTATTCAAAGAAATTGAAGCAATCTATTACCACTTCCACACCCCCATGTTTTCACAAGTAACAGTATCTATATAGATGGCATAATTTATTTTTAGCAGTACTGTTCACCTCTCACTTCTTGTGAAGTCTGTGAAAGTAAGGAATATTTAACAGCACTGAAAATGGGAAAAACTGGTTGTGGACTAAATCTAACTTAAGATTTCCTAAGTACTCAAGGAAAGGAATAAAGATTATTTTTTTTAATTAATTAATCAAGAAAAAAGCTGATGGGTTGTTGTTTTAACTGATTTCTTGTCCAATGTCTAATACAGTGAGCTGGTGATTAGCTGAGGCAAGTGAAGCTTTGGAACACTATAAAAAAATAAAAGAGTGGATAATATATTAATAGTAAAGTAGACCATTCAGTATTGCCATTTAAATTTAGAGGTAAGAAGAATACAAGCCAATGTCAGTGACACAGCTCAAATTCTTATACAAGTGCTGAATGGAAATGTGAAAAACACATCTCAGTGCTCCATGAATATAGTTATACTGGTTTCCTGAGGTTCTGGATGAACTGAAGCCCATTTGTGAGTCACAGTATGCTACAGTAAAGATAAAACTTATTTAATTGAGAGTTCACTGTGAGCATATACAAAAATTGTATCCTATCCAGAATATTTTTCCTTGGCAATAGGACTTGGACATTTGTGAAAACTCAGAAAATTTGCCGAATGGGTGATCAATTCCCTTTGCTCAGTCATCCAATTTTCCTGAGACTGTAAAAGTCACTATATGTCTGTCTATGCCTATAAGATTACTTGATAGTGCTTCAAACATCACAATGATAGTATTTCATTAACAGAAGTATATAGCAGGCCTTTGGAGTTTCTGTAAACCCATGATGCACTAAAAGGCATTCAGAGATACTTGCATTAGAAAAAAAGTCAGTGGAATCTTTTGAAAATGTATGTGATGTTGACTGACTTAGGTTCAACATGACCCTGTCAATTGTGACATGGGGTGGACTGATGCCAGACTAAGTGAGAGTGTGGACTAAGGTAATTTTTTCTGTTTGCCACTGCCCTCATGCTGAGATGTTACCACTCAGAATCTGACCATTGCAGAAAGGTCTTTGCTGCTTGTTTTCGGTTCCTGTCTTAGTAAAGCAGAAAAAGTAGGTATCAGTTGCCACAGCACATGTGAAATCACATAGCTGTAGGTCTTTGGGACATGAATTATCAAATAATTTTAGGTATCACACAGACTTGTTTATTTCTTTTATGATAGGATGTAAATATTAATGTGGCTGTTTTTGCAGAAGAGTATGGACGTTCCTTAATGACTCAAAACTGTGTGATCCTACAGTTGCAAAAAATGCATTTTACTTGTCCTGGATGCAATTTTTCATTACTAATTTAGAATCACAGAATTGGTTAGGTTGAAATAAACCAGTAATGTCATTGAGTCCAACCATTAATCCAGCACTGCCAAGTCCACCACTAAACCATGTCTGTAGTGCTGCATCTACACATTTTTTAAACCCTCCAGGAATGATGACTCAACCACTTTCTTGGGTGGCCTGTTCCGATACTTAACAACCTTTTCAGTGATTTTCCTAATAACCAATCTAAATCTTGCCTGGTGCAGCTTGTAGTCATTTCCTCTTGTCCTATTGCTTGTTACTTGTGAGAAGAGATCCATCCTGCTAGTAACACCTTTCAGGGAGTTGTAGAGAGCTATAAGGTCTCCCCTGAGCCTCCTTTTTTCCCAGGCTAAATAACACCAATTCTCTCAGCTGCTCCTGACAGGACTTGTGCTCCAGACCCTTTGCCAGCTCTTTTGCCCTTCTCTGGACTCCCTCCAGGACCTCAGTATCCTTCTTGTAGTGAGGGGCCTAATACTGAACACAGGACTCGAGGTGTGGTGTCAATAATGTGGAGTACAGGGGGACAATCACTGCCCTGGTCCTGCTGGCCACACTACTGCTGATACAGACCAGGATGCCTTTGGCCTTCTTGGCCACCTGGGCTGGGTCATGTTCAGATGGCTGTCAACCAGTAGGCCAAAATCATTTCTGCTGGGCAGCTTTCCAGACACTCTTCCCCCAGTCTGTAGCACTGCCTGGGGTTGCTGTGACCCAAGTGCAGAACCTGGGACTTGGCCTTGCTGAACCTCATACCACTGGTCTCAGCTCATCAATCCAGCCTGTCCAGATCCCTCTGCAGAGCCTTCCTATACTCCAACAGATCAACACTCCTGCCCAACTTGGTGTTGCCTGTAGTCTGTCTGAGAGTGCACTCGAGCCCCTCATCCAGGTTGTCGAAAGTGTATTTAACAGGACTGACCCCAATACTGAGCCCTGTAGAATACCAGTCCTCACTGGCCACCAGCTGGATGTAACTTCCTTCATGACTGCTCTGGGCCTGGTCATACAGCCTGGTATTTACCCAGTGATGAGCACACCCATCCAAGCCATGGGCTGCCAGTTTTTCCAGGAGAATGCTGTGGGATACAGTGCCCAAGGCTTTAGTAGAGATGAGGTTGATTCTGCACATTCACAGAATGTTACCATTCTCACTCAAGGCATATGTTGAAGCAGTCTGGACAGCATTGGGAATAAGGTTAGAGAGAAAAGGAGACACTAGCTGTGAAATCCTGACTATATCTCTTAGGTTCTGCTAGATTGATCATAAAACAGGTGATCCTCTTGCTGCAAAGTCTTGTGCGTTTTGTTTTTCATGAACGTTAAGCAAGGTTGCTGCCCATTTTCCTGGTTTCCTGATTTTCAGTATATTTTGGGCTGTTGTGGGTCTTCCTGTTGGATAAAAGGCAGAAGACAGTCACATGCAATGCAATGTTATTCCAAGAGGAGGAGAAGGAAGAGCACAGGCCACGCAGGCCGTGTGCATTCTCCTATTATTGCAGTGCAGTCTGTCACTGATGAATCATGGTCAAGTTATAAATAACATGCTCAGTGTTAATTAATTTTGTTGCTGTCAATAATGTCCCTGGTTATCTATACAGGCTGTTCTTGGATTGTTGCTTCTGGTACTTTTGCATATTTCTATCCATACTTCATTATATGAAATCTTAATATTTGCACTAAAATATTTATAAAATGACATTCATGCAATGTAGAGGTGGCTGGCCTAAGTGACCTCTACAAACACATGCATTGATGTTAAAGCTTATTTTAGGCAACTTTGAAAATTTTGAAATGTAAGGTAAAAGATGTAGATTATTTAAAATCAATCCTACTGTCATTCATTTTTCACTTACCTAATGTTCAGACCAAATCTTTTCAGCAGTGACTTTGCCTTTCTCATAGTTAAGAGTGAGAACCAGTGTATAAGGAAAAATACTCTAAAAAGCACATGAGAAAAGTAATGTTTTTCTATATAGTTCTTCATTTTCCTTATTGCATTAGCTACAGATTTTTAATCTTTTCAAAAACTGTTGCTTGCAAGGTCAAATCTTGCTAAACAAAATAAGGAATAAAAAAATTTAAACATCAATCTCCTCCTCCACATTCTTTTAGCTAACCGGCTAATACACAGATGAGAGAACTAATTGTAAAAAGCCACAGTGAAACACTCCCCATAACAGCAATTACAGGATTAGGAATTCTTCCATTTTTGGTAGTTGCTATGAGAGTAATCTATAACGAATATGTTATGTGCTCTGATTGCATAGAAATTACTTCAGGTAATGAAGTAGCAAACAGTCGAAAACTGGTTTTGGAAAATAATTATTATCCATTTTATAGTCCCATGAGACACTAAGCATATGCTTCCTAAGAAAAACATATGTCAATTGTCAGTTACTTTAAATTTTTCTGTAGAATTTAATTTTTGTATGTCCATAAAAGGCTCATTTGGGAAATGTTGTATAATTAATACATGCTGATTGGATATTTAACTAGATTACTTTGGATATTACCCCCATCTGGAAGTTACTGTGAGCACTGAAATTCTTTGGCATTAAAAATGAGCCCTCCACTAAAAGTTCCTGGGATTGCAGCTCAGAACCTTGGCCTGAACTTTGATTGTGTCATTTGACTGTGGACATGTGAAGTTTCTTTGGGAATAGTAAAAGATGAAGAATTTGCACTGAGGTGCCAATTGCTTCCTGTGTTATATCCTCTTGGTGTTTTTAGTATCTTTGGCTCTTAGTTTATAGTGACAATTGTGAAGACTTGGAGGGCATCTTGCTTGTGTCTGAAAGCAAGAGTGGGCTGGCAAGTGACAAGGCAGGTCTTGCTCGTTATTTGCTCAGTGTAACTAAACTCATTAAATTTGAGTATGTGCTAAAGCAGTAGGCTTGTATGGGGCCAAACTGGCTCAGCACCTTTCAGGTCTTATCCTAATTCAGAAAATACATTCTGTACTTGTTACTAGAGTTCCTGTTCCTCGGGTTTCTCAAGCACATGTTGGATGATGCAGCACTGAATCTTGAATATGGTTCTCTCATCTTTCTGCTGATGATCTTGCCTTTTTCTTTGTTTTGTTCTGGTTTTGTTTGTTGTTTTGGGTTTTTTTTCCTAAATTAAAATTGCACTAGTTTTTTTACACTAGGTTAGTCATAAGTATTCTTATTTTTTCTATTAGGTTTGCTCTCTTACAAATTGGAGATTTTTATCTAGAATGAATAGATTGAGAGGAAGGGAAAACAAACAATATAAATTATATAAATTACTGTAAATGTAAACCCTTCATAAAAAAATATAAATCACATTCAGTGTCAACAGACTAAATGAAAAGTTACTTTAATACAAACCATTTAAATTTATATAAGGAATTTATAGGGTTTGATAAATGTTGCTAATTTTATTAGGTTTATAATGATTCTGAAATATTTTTGACAAGCTTTGAGTTGTATCACATGCTTTTGCAGTTGATACACTCTGCATTGAGAAGTTGCACAAACGTTTTCTACAAGAAAAGAAATATTTTGTATTTCCTTCATATCCCTATGTTTGATGGTTGCTCAGTCAAACTTTCTAGGCCAGAGAGCTTTATTTTCATGGTTTTTTCCTGTTCTTTTCTATTAATGACAGACATTTATGTCAAGCTATGTACAGTTTTTCATCTCCTACAGGAAGATATCCTTCTTCAATTTCACACTTCAGAATAATGTCCTGATTTTTATTTGCCAGCAAGGGAGGGACGTCTTAATTTTACTTGGCAATAGATTTTTCTGTTAGTAATTTTATGGATTTGAAGCAACTTACGCATTTTTTTTCTCCATTATCAGCTGTACTAAGTTGTATTTACTCTTTGTAAGGAGAAAGAGGACACATACAAAAGACAATAAATGATTGATTGTTTTGGATATTGGTACTTCAGGACCTTCTAGCTTTCTGAGAATTACAAGGACTTTACCTGCCACTGCAGGGTGTTGCTGCTCCAGGGCTTTGTTACCACACTCACCACTTTGAGAAATTTGATTTAAGGACTTGCCATTCAGGCTTCTTTGTTAGAGCAATATAGCAAGTAGCAGGATTAACATTTGCTTTCTTAAATCCACAATTTGTCATCATGCAAAAAGAATTTCTAAATGTACTGTGGAAACAGGCAATCTTCAGCAAGGATTTTGCTAAACTGCTTATGCTATGAATTGCCCATGCTACAATACAGACTAAATAAAACTATACAAATTAGGGGAAAGGATGGCATATGTCTTCATTCCCAAAGACAGCATTTATATAATTTTCCAGTTTCTCTAGCCTTGCACTATGAGTTTTCTTCATGTAAGAAGGATTTATTCATCTACCTAGTGCAAAACGTTCACTTTTCTGCACAGACAACAACATACTTCTTACATTCTATCCAATTAAACAGAAAGAACTGTATTGATGCTGAGATTTCAGTCTTGGGTCTCTCTCTACCAGAGCAAACAGGTTTCTTCTATTTGCTTCTTTCCCATTAAGGGAATCTGTAAAATTAAAAGGGAGGGCGGAGGGCTTCCTCTAGGTTTTTAAATCCCCTTTCTACTTCTCTTATACTTCTCCCTACTTATTTGTATTTCTTCAACTTCATAGTAGACTTTAACTCCAGAAAATGAAATCCTATTGTCCTCTGGGTCAGCTACATACACAGGAACACTGAGTTAATAACTTAGATGTTTATACAGAATTAACAGCTATGAGATACCACAGATGGCGTGTGGATGGAACTGTGCAGTATCATCTAACCACAGAATCTGAAACTGCTGAGACTACTTCCAATGCTGTTTTAATTTGAGATTTAATACATTGATGTCTGTAATAACAAGAATAAAAGAGAGATTTTAAACAGGAAAAATCAGAAAGCTTTTGCTGCTTAGGAAGGAAAAGGTCAGACCAGAGGGATCATGAAATTTGAGGTTCCCACTGCAAAATAAAAAAACTTGGTGGGATCTGCACATTTTGGATTTCCATAATTTTAAAAAATATGTTGACTCAGTTTATCTTCATGTTCCACCAGTGCTTTCAATAACAATGGTCAAGCCTCATCTATTTGAACTAGGAAGCATACCAAAGATACTGTAACATGCTGTGATTTGCTGACTTAAGAACTTGCAAGAGCTAAATCCCTACAGTAATAACATTCTCTTAAGTCAGTAATACTGTAAATCCCCTAAATGTAGTTCTAATGCTTAGAGTGTTCATTTCTAGTGTCAAAATTATGCCTTTAAATAGGGAACTTCTCAGTTAGACTGTCTCAGTTTTGTGGTTCACTTGCTGAAAAACCTTCTTGGTTATTTATTTTGTTTGTTAGGATTTTTTTGTTCCTAAAATGAAAGACTCCCAAAACTTTAAAGGGCCGCAAAACTTGCATTCTGAGACTCATTCCCAAATGGTGTACAAAGATTTTAATTTTATTTACCTTCTTTGCACTTCTTCCAAGAGGCAAGCAGTGAATACAAGTATCTAATTAACACAAGATTTTCTTTATTCATGCATATGAGTGCTTATAACATTCAATCAACTAGGCAAAAAAATTACATTACATAGGAATCAACATAAAAAAGGAGTAAGCATTATATTTTTATCCAATGTGGTATAGTAAAGCAATCTAGAAAGAATGGAGTGTGATTGAAATACTAATATAAAGTGGTCAGGAAACATAGCTAAAAGCAATCAGTGTAAAGACTGGGCACAGAGTTGAGTGAGTTGTGGTTAAGCAAACCATGTACTGAAGGAAATGCATATCATGGCATCCTAATTCCTTGGAGCAGGGGAGGGGGGAAATTTAAGAAGCTGATTTTTTTTCCCCCCAAGTTCTTTTCCCCAGACAGCTGAGAAAGCACAAACAGGTTTTCTAGAGAGAGAGACTGCCCATAGAAACTGTTCCATAGAATTGTGTATTCCACAATGACGACTTAACAGAAATGTATTATATGGTATCTCATATGCCTGTTTGCTAATTTAAGAATTTGTGTTTAAAAATTTTGTATGACAAGAATGGAAATTTGTACAAAAAGAGTCAGATGCAATTATAATTATAATTATGTAAGTTCAGCATAGGACTAGAGGGTTTAGGAAATCCTGGATGTACTATTTATTGTCAGTCTGATGATGTGACCCTGTCTGTACCCCTGAGGTTTGAGTGCCTCATCTGTCTTACCTGTGACACATAAAAAAGTTGTTTACTTACACTCACAAAGTCTGCATGGTAAAAATTGCCAAAGAAGCACCAAGTATTCAGTCTTCCTTTATTTACATTGCTCTGTCTTCCATTCCCTTGGGACAATAGATGGCAGCAGATCTGTATTTGGGCAGTCTTCTTTGTACATACAGTGCAGGCAGGAGGCACTCCTAAGTGGTATCAACTGGAAAACCTGGAAGACAATTTGAATAGCAATTGAACTTTCTCAAAAGCCTTCTTTTTTTCAGCAGGAAAAAAAATTAAGTTGATTCATTTAAGTTGGCTAAAGGATAAACATATGCATTTTAAAACTTCCTAAATTTAGCCTATGATTCAATGATATATACGTGTTTGCATATGCATGTGTAAAATGTATATGACTTTTTTTTAAATGCACAATTAGATTACAGTAGGTTGCCAGTTAAAAAAAAAAAAAAAGTTTCCTGGATAAGTGTAAGTAGCAGTAAAATCCATCTGTCAGAGCTGACAGAATGGTGAACTTCAGGGAAAAATATGGCCATAAATTTAAGAATTTGCTTAAAATAGGATACTTAGAGAGATGAGTATAGTTATCTTTCCATATTCCTGTCTGCTGGGTTGGATGGGTCCCTTACCATAGAAGTGGTTGTATGCTAATGGTGTGTGCAGGTGTGTGCTGGTTCAGGGAGGAATGCAATCATCAGCTACCGGGATAAATGCATAGATAACAGAACATTGAGTAATAATTACATAGAGGGTGGAGAGTAGAGGCTTGGTAACAGACTTGGGAGGAGTCTGCCAACAGCAAAAAATACCATAAATTAATATAATGGTGCATAAAATTAAATTTGGACAAAAACTGAATCTCTGCACATGAGAGAGGTATTCATTTTTCTATAGGCCCAGAAAGAATTTGGCAGGCTGACTGTTCTTAGCTGGGCCACAGTTAATTATGGGAAATACCAGCTGCTGCAAGAAGGAATTCTGATTGTGGCCTCTTGCTACAGCTCTGTATCACTTAACAAATCAATAGAAATAATCAGAGTAAGCATATTATGGGTAAAAATCACTGCTGCAAAGGAATTTGCTCTTTAGGAGTAGCTGACATAGAACAGACACCTTGAACAACACAGCTAAAAATAATTGATCCAAAATTACTGGAAACTTTGAAGTATTAGAAGTAATGATGAACAGGGTGGGCAACCAGTGAATTGTTAATTACAAGGATAAAATGAATTCCCCAAGAGCATCGAATTAAAAATATTTCCTGGCTTTTACTATGTATATATTCATTTTAATGCTGTTTTAATCTTTTTATGAAAGCATATATGGTTTTTATAGGTTAGATGACAAGATTCCATTTTTTTTCATGACAAAAAGTCAGTAGATACCCATAAAAACTGTAGCACTGATGTGTGACAGAAATCGGGAGAAGCACCAAAGCCTGTCATGATGGGCTTGTTAATATGATACAAATAATGTCCAATTACCTTAAAAATGGAGATTTTTACTTTTTCCTCTCCACTCACCTGGAACCTCCTTTGTATTTTTCACATCATACTCATGTAAAGGGGAGTGGCTAGAGGTAACTGGGCTAATTGTATGATGCAACAAAAACGAGGTCAAAATTCAACCAATACATTTTATTCAGCTTATTATAGGAGTAATATTTCTATTCAGTATTAAAAACATAATATTTGTATTTCTGATCTTAAAGCATTCTAAATATTGAAATGACTTAATGAGTAGGTTTTAGCTGGGGTAGACTTAATTTTTTTCACAGTGGCTGGTACAGGTCTGTGCTTTGGATACATGGTTCCTGGCTGTTGTTAAACGGTGTTTGGTTGTCAGCTGTTAAATCACAACACTTGGTTTGGTGGTGTTTAATAGCATAAGGGCCAACAAAAGAAATATTTTATCAAGTGTGTAAAAATATACAGAAAACCTATGACTAAGAAAGTCAGAAAGCAATTGTCTCTTTAGATCCCTGATCTAAAAGATAGCACATATGGACCTGAGAATGCCTTAAAATGTGCTGTCTTATGTTTGAACACCTTGATATGGTTTAATATTATATGGAGTGCATAAATTCAAAATGTGTAAAGGTATGTGTAATACTCCTTTGCAGAAGTGCTGTATTTTGATAGGATCTCACTCTGAGATTTCATCTGAATAAGATGAAAGATGAGTTTATTAACACAATAATGACTGATGTACTTTGGATTATTGGCCATTTTATCAAGTATTATACTTTACTATGCTTATTGTGTGACACCTAAATTATTTGGAACTGTAAGCTATCAGAAAGTTTTAAAATCAGCCTATATTTAAGCCAACATTCTTACAGATGCTGATCCTAGTGCCTCTTTTTTTTAATGTCTTTTAAAGTCAGGGGAAAAGAACAAAATTTTTGAAAATTATGAAACTGTAAGTGCCCTTAATAGAATCAGAGAAGGGCTTGGATTAATCAGGACCATAAAGACATAGTTCCCATGTCAAGGACAGGGATATCTTTCACTAGACCAGGTTCTCAGAGCTCCATCAAATCTGACCTCAAACTCTTCCAGGGTTGCTTTTATAATGCTAATTTATGATATGCAGCAGCCAGAAATTGTGCTAATATCTGAAGTTTCCAGTAAAATGTTCCAAGATGGATGAGTCTATGCATGAAAGAGGATATATATAAAAGAGGATATAAGTATATATCCTATAGAATATAAAAAGAGCTGTATCTTATGTCAGACATTACCTTTCAGAGCTGAACACACTAACTCCATGGAATTCATTGGTTTTCTCATTGCTAAAGTGGAGGCTATCATGCAGAAACAGACATTTTGGGGGGGGTCTAATAAACCAGCAATGCTGTGAACAGCATGTCAGGGAGAGTGCTGTGTGGTTGCAATGCATGACATACAGGAGTACACCCGTGGCTGACAGATTTCGTTCTTACCTCTCCTGTTCAGCCCATGGGTGTTTGTACCTAAACCGTTCCAAAACCAGGCTGATACTATGTTTTAAGGTTACTGGAGAAAAGTAAAATCTTAAGTATCATTTCTGGTTGAAAGACTCTGCTTTTTATGCACTTGATGTAAGGGACTAAGGTGGATTGGCACAGTCTCCACTAAAGGCTGTGTTTAGCCAATGTCAAAAAGTTTGTCAAATCAGTTTATGGAGCTTTCTTAGTGTAGTTCACACCCATGTCTGAAATATGTGTGTGTAACAAGCACATTCAGGATGACCAGTTAGGAGTGCCTTGGCAGAGGTGAAAATTCAAGCATCTTACACACAGTCTGTGTCTGTATATGGGGGAAAGACAAGCAGCCCATTTATTTAATGCTAGATCTGACACACAAAATTTAAGGACAAAAGGATTTTTTTCTGAGTCAAAACAAAGTTGATACCCCCTTTATACCATTTTGGTGTGTTTTAAAGAAACAGGATAACTGAAAGTACACATTGATGGTAGTGTGTACCAGAGTTTCAAAAAGATACAGAACTTTCTGTATGCAGGGATTATGTGCAGATGCATAGAATTATTTAATTTAATTTCATTTCATTTGGGCCTCCCAGCAGAGTCTGCTTTAAAGGATGACTTCACTGAACGGCTGACTAGTTTGGATGTGGCAAACAGAGATGAAGATACATGGGTTCTGGATTGCAGACTGGGGCACTCAAACTCATTTCCTCATTCAAGTGAGAAAGAGAAGATCAACAGAAGTGTGTTGCATCTGAGCCTGGAACTAAATGTGAGTAGGACTGTATTCATGCTATATTGGATTTCAACAAGCATTTATTATATACATTTTTTGTGTGCATTTATTTCAGGTCAGTCTAAAAGCATGTTCCAAAATATCTGACAAACTGCAAAGTTTTGGATGGAATACAGTTTTCCAGATGGCCTGTGAGCCCATATGTCTTTGTGCAGCTGAGAGAAATACATATGGAAAATTTTTGATATTATATAAATAGATTAAGACACATGAAGTGCCATTTCTAAAATCTTGACGGGTGTTTAGTTTAAATTAGTTGCTTCCTGGAAATGCATTGCAGGAGCAAGCTGTGAGTGTGCACCTGTGCACGTGTGTGTGCTCACGTGCATGGGCGCAGCCCAAGCACTGGGAGCCATGCTGCTGCTTCTCAGAGTTTTGGAGAAGCTGAACTGGCACTGGAGTCAGACTGGCCATGATTTTGACAGGAAAAGTTTCTAATCTTCCTGGGGTATGAAAGAAGCTTCAGAGGGCAACCTGAGTTCATCATAATGTCAGGCCAGCTTAATGTAGCTGGAAATGCTTACATGCTCCCAGGGTGAGCAGTAAGCAGCCTACAGGGACATGTTTTGGCAGTAGTTTTCAAATTGGAAGGAAAAGGAACAGAATGTAGAAGAAGAGGAAGGAAACATGGGAGGGATTGAATGGTTGAAAGAAATTGCTTTAAAGACTAGATTGCATAATAGAGTTTGTGCTAAGAAACACTGACAAATTTGTGTAAGAGTGACATCTATTGGTGGAAATACAAGAATTGACTTAGAAGTACATTCTAAATGCTTTTTAATGCTTACAATCACTGTTGGTATTCTCTTGAGCTTGTCATAAAATTGATTTCTTGTCCTAACTTACTTTTCTTAAAATAATTATTTAGAATAGTTTTGTACCAGTGTGAATGTACAGGTTTATCCTTGTAATAAATTGTTGAGAGGAAAACAAATAACTGAACTGAGAAGAACTGTGACATAGCTCTTATCACTGCTAGAAATATATGCTACAACAGGAAGTATATTGTCCATGGGGATTCTTTGTCTGCATTTAAAAGTCCTTGTACAGAGCAGGAGGAGTTACAAATGAAGGCCATTTTGAGTAAAATAAGAGATATCTGAGATTAGTAAACAGTTTGTTTCCATCTTTCTTTCAATTTTCTAAGAAATATTTAATGTCTAAAAATCTAATAATTAGCATTATGATAAAAATGAAATAATTTCAGTTTCTTGTAATTAAAAAGGAAGAATATTTATTCCATTATTTTTAAAATACTCAGAACAAAAGATTTAATTTCTATTAAAAAAAGGGTGTTCAACATGGGCTGATGGACTGCTAGGGACCCAACAAGACTCTTTATCCTGCAGCTCACTCCCTGTAACTCTCTTTCAGGACAGCATTCTGGGTTGAATTACAGAGCCCTTGTATCTCCAAAACTCACTTTTCTTCTTCAAGATGACCCCATGAGATTGAAGGAGGAGTTGCCAAAAGAATAGTGAGAAGGCTGCTGCAGCAGTTGCTGCCATCAGAATCTTCTAGCCCTGCTAGAAATAGCCTGTAAGGAAGATAGTGACCAAAACAAGGCTGCATGAGTTGCTCTGGTGGCAACAACCCTTGGGTGTTCCCTTCCTCTTCAGTGTGGGACATCACACCCAGATATTGTCTTCCCTGTGCAGTCATCAGACTGGACAGCAAGACAATTGTGGTAAAAATGGAGCCAGTGTCTGGAGAGCAGTTCTGAAGCTAAGATCATGTTCCCAGGAAACAGCATCTAAAATGGACCAATTTATTTATTCACAGTTGCACTACACCCAGTCATGCTGTCTATGGCCCTTTCCTGCTTTTAGAAGAAAACGTTTAGCCTGACTGATCAAAAGTTTGGCACTATTGTTTTAAAATGCACTTATATTAATAATACTAACAATATGAAAAAGCTATTTATTGAAAAGCTCTGCTTGCTCTGGATTAGGAGCACCCTAACATTAATGTATAATTGTGTATGTGCATATATAGATACATTAGTATTTGCTTATGAAATTGTAGAATCACAAAATGGTTTGGGTTGGAAAGGACATTATAAATCATCTAATTACAACTCCCCTGCCATGGGTAGGCACACGTGTCACAAGAGCAGGGTTGCACAGGGCCCCATTCAACTTGACCTTGAACACTTCTAGGGATGGGCCATCCAGATCTTCTCTGAGCAGCCTGTTCCAGAGCCTCACTACCATCACAAGCAAAGAATTTCTTCCTAATATCTAATCCAAACCTACTCTATTTCAGTTTGAAGCCATCATCCCTTGTCCAAGGGCAATACAGGCCCTTGTAAAAGTCTCTCTCCAGCTTTCTTGTAGCTCCCTTCAGGTACTGAAAGGTGCTATAAGGTCTCCCCAGACCATTCTCTTCTCCAGGCTGAACAACCCCAACGCTCTCAGCCTGTCTTCACAGGAGAGGTGCTCCAGCCCTCTGATTCTTCATGGCCCTCATCTGGACTCACTCCAACAAGGTCCCTCCTGTGCTGGGACCCCAGAGCTGGGTGCAGCACTGCAGGTGGGGTCTCAGCAGAGCAGAGCAGAGGGGCAGAACCCCCTCCCTGGCCCTGCTGCCCAGGCTGCTTTGGATGCAGCCCAGGACACGTTTGGCTCTCTGGGCTGGGAGTGCCCATGGCTGGGTCATGTCCAGCCTCGCACCCAGCAGCACCCCCACGTCCTTCTGGGCAGGGCTGCTCTCAATGCAGTCATCCCCCAGCCTGTGTTGATAACGGGGATTGCCCTGAACCAGGTGCAGCACCATGCACTTGGTCATGTTAACCTCACAATAACCCCATTGGCCCACTTCTCCAGCTTGTCCATTATGCTATTGAAAAGATGTTTCTATGTTTCTATTAGTTGCAAGACGGTAGATATTGCAAGATGAGAGAGTGAATGAATTCTACTGTGACAAGACTTTTAAATGCACAATCTACACCAGAAGCAAGAAAAAAGATTCTGCATTAGATTTTAAACCCTAGGCAGGGAGAAGATACAGAGATATGGAAGGTAACAAAACAAAATAGAAATTAAACTCCACCCTATTTTTTATACAGCATTTCATCTCAGATAAAAAAAAGCACATAAGTGAGATGTGAAAATGCAGCTAAAATGGCAATTAATAGTTAGAAATTACTTAACAAATTATGGTAAATGAATGTAACTGTGGATTTTATTTTATAAATCTTTTTGTTTAAACTACTATATCATATTGTAGATGGGAAGCAAAAGGCCTGTTGAAATGAGATGAAAAGAGAGTAACTTAGAAAAGGAAAAGATTAAAAATTCATCTCCATTCTTTGTAACACTAAGTGCCAGCCTTTGTGCCCTAATGTACAAAGATCTTATTTAGCTTACTTACGCAGTTTATAGTGATCTTCTGTTCCCTTTGTTACTTGTCTATCTGCTCATATTAACCAGATCAGTCAATATATCTTTCTAGAATTTCTGTCTCAGATCTACCATTGCTTTTTCATATGATAGGTTTTACAGGTTAATATTCCATACATTTATTGATACAGTATACAGTATGCACTCTTGCAAAAGCTGCTCACATAATGGTCTAAGAGAGGTAACAAGGCTGATAATAATAATGAAAATCAAGGCCTTACAGGTTTTCTTCTATCTTCCCTGCCTCTTCTGTTTTAGAGCGTTTAATGGGTTAAAATATGAAGTTTAGAATGAGGTAATCTGCAGGAGAGACAAGCAGGAGAGCAGGGGAATGTTAAGACCATTATCAATCCGCACAGTAAAGGTTAGGCTGAGAATAGGGCAGAGGGCAGACTGTGTCAGCTGAACTTCAGATCAGTTCATGCCACCTGAGCCACAAACAGAGCCTGCTGCTTCTCATGGCTCTTCTGAAGCCTGACACAATTGGTGCATATTTGATTCCATTATTATTTTCAAGAAGTTACTCAAACTTTTCTAGATTTGGGGTTATTTTGAAACAGTAGTAGAGTATTTGTTTTCAGTTTAGCAAATTTGCTGTTTTGTAGAATGTCTCTGTCCTGTCCATGTTTATCTAGTTTGTTATTACAATGATCTGAAAAGGCAATCTGAATAGATATGGGGTCAGGAAGTGTTGAACCCTGCCATATGATAGGGGTAGAAATTAGATTACCTTATTGTGGCTTAATGTGTGTTTTCTTCAAATCCAGTTTTAAAACCTACTTCAGGTGTGCTTTTAGACATCTCAGGAACAGAACTAGAGTGAGTTGTGGGTGTGACTTCTGTCTGTGATGAAATGTAGGTCAAAAAGGGTGTGGATTGTTAAATGTGCTTTAAACTGTAAGGAATAGTTATCCTTTTGTATAATTAGTGCATTGACTGCCTTGAAAGTTGCTATGGCAGGTTTTAAGGGCTTTTCTGAGGCACCAGGGAGTTGTCTGTTTTATTAAGTAAAGAGGCTTGTAACATGATCATAACTGATTTTTTCTAAAGATTTTGAAGTTGTTTCTTTAGATGCAGTGTTACAGACTGTTCAGAGAGACTTTCCTTGTGAGATAGATCCACCCAGCATTAAAACACTTCTGCCAACAAACTGGCTCCATCTTATTTTACATCACAATGACGACCTCTTTTTTATATCAAAATATTAAGGGCACATACTGATGTATGTATTTTACTCATAAAACATGCTATTAAGTAATCAATATGTATTTCATTATCAGCTATTCAGTCCCTCAAAGAACCCTCCACTAGGCTGATCATCAGAATGTGAGAAGCAGGTCTCTACAAAAGCCATATTTTAGGCTGGGAGTTTATGGACTGTGTGGTGAATTTCAGAGTCTGGCAGACTCATTCATGACGACTTTCAGTTTTGGTCATTTCTGCAGGCATATATATGTAGAGATGAATTTCCTTGTTCATCCTAGAGCTCAAAAAGCTTGACAGTTTCTCCACAGTTCCTAGAGTTTACTACAAAAAAGGTACATATAAAGCAGTATTTTCTGCAGGCTTGTGAGATTAGCTCTGGTTTTATAGGGTATATTTCTCCTTCTGGAATTTTAATTATTCACTGTTCAACTGTGAGATTTTCTAGCACCTCAATATATTGTATAACTTAAGCTTTACACTAAAGCACCATCCTTTTCACTTCTAATTTGATCCTGGTCTCATGTGGCTTTTTGGGATGTTGTTAAGACATAAAGTATGAGATTCCTGTTTTAAGTCCACTTTGTAACTAAACTTTTCATAAGTCAAATAAAAACTTAAATAGTGGCTGTAATCACTAACCTTCTATTCACAGGATTGTTACAGCTTGGTGACCCTTTTTTATTACAGGGAAGTTTTATTCTAAGTGTGGGTTATTGTTAATATAAACAGATGAATTAATATTATGGCATAATCTGAATCAGTATGTTTAGTTTAAAAGGTATCATGAAGTTGTTCATAGAGTTATATTTTTGTTAGTGACTAACAAAACTATTCTTGAAAATATGATTAATGTTTATCCTTCATAAGTTAATCTAACCCCAAATAAATAGGCACATAAATAAATAAGTAAGACATAACCATACAATTTATCAGAACAATGAACAATTAATCATGTAACTGAACATAAAAACAGATGTGCATTTATTTAAATGTAGAAAACTTTGGTTCAGTATTGTCACTTTGCCCCATTTATTTTGCAATTTAGAATTGCTTTAGATTTGCCTTCAAGCAATTTTGTCTTGAGGGAAGCACCAGTGCTGTGGTAGCTTCCTTCCACTGGTTTTATAAATCCTGGTATTTTAAGAATAGGTTGGCATAAGGAGTGATAGGGACTCTGTGTCTCTTTCTTTATGTAGAGCTTCCTTTTGTGATATTAATCTATATTAAGCCTGGAAGCCAGGGGAGCCATGACCTGTCAGTTGTTTCTGACCTTGGCACCTGGTGATTAAGCGTAGCGGAGAAGCAAGTCCAGAGCTTGCTAAGGAAATGCCAGGCAGCAGGGCAGGAGACATTGCTCCATGTTAAATCACAGATAAAGATGGGAATGGTTCCAATGCCCTTTGTCTATAGGTATGCATGTAACCCTGTAATTGAAAAGGTGTCTGTAAGCTTCATCTAAGCCCTTAGTATTACAATCTGATTTTCAGGAAACTTTGTTCCTGCAGGAGATACCAATGGCTTTTGCCTTTGCTGTTGACAAACAAATGGTTTTTGTAGAGTCTACATTTTTAAACATTAAACCAAAAGCTAAGTATGTTGGGATGCTTTGTTGTTGCTTGTTGACTGTAATACTCAGTTTTTTAGTAAAGATTTTTTGCTAGTCACATACAGCAGTGTGATCTGCAGCTAATTTCCCTGTGAAGGATAGCTTTCCCCATGTTGGTTGCTTAAGATTACTCATCACAGCTAAATGGCTGACTGTAGAATGACCCTTTAACTTGGGTTAAATATAAAAAAGTAGCAAAAGTGGAGACTTGTGATGGAAACCTGCCCCAAATGTTACTGACTTTCTGAATATCAGTTTAAGTTTAAGAATAGTTGATACTTTCTCCATCCGTATTGATAAAAATATATATAGTATCCCTGATAGTTTCTGTTAATGTTGTTAAACAGTTTTGTAGATTTCAAGTGTTTTTGTTCGTTTCAATGAAACAAATCTCACATATATAGCAGTACAGTCTGTGAAAATCATCACACACTATGTCAGCAGAGATTTTTGGTTCGGAACCATCCAAGGCTGGTGCCGTGCAGATGGCCAAAGCTGTCCGATTTCTAGGCTGTTAATTTGTCCCTCCTGGGCGCTGGCCGCTCTCCCGCCGCCCAGCGCTCCCGGTCCCTGGGCGCGGCCGCGGTCTCTGATAAGTACCTGTGTGCACCTCTCAGCAGGAGCTGTGCAGGGCAAGGACAGTGGTAATATGAAACCAGTCTCGTTGGTTTTTGTTCATGGCCCTGGAGGCTGAAATCTGCATTCCAGATGAAACCTCCAGCAAATCGGAAGAGAGTCTCTTTTTTTCCTACTTTCCTCTGCTTCAAGGGCGCTCACCCGAGTTGGCTCTGCCCGGCCGGTCACCGGGGGCTCTGCAAGGGCTTCAGGAGGGGGCACAGGAAGCTTCAGAGTCGTTAGCTCGGGTTTCCATTTGACATTTTTTGGTGATTATGGATTTACAAAAGAAGTTCTTTATCCCAGTGGAAAGCCTATGCAAAGGAATCCGTCAGGAATTTGCTGCTGAAAACCACCCAGCGCTGGCGCACCGGGACAAGGAAGTCGGGAGCAGCCGCGGCGCGCTCGGCCCGGCGGGGCGGCTGCTGCTGTAGCTGCCGGGCGCTGCGGGCTCGGCGCGCCGGGAGCCGGGGGTGTGCAGCCCGTCGGGGTGCGGAGCCCCGGGGCGGGCATTGGCCGAGGCTTCAGCCGAGGTTAGTGCTCTGACGAACCCCTCTTGTGCGAAGGGACAAGTTCCAGACGCTGCCGAGAACTTTTTTTTACGGTGGGTGTTTTTGCCGCTCCCTTGGCGGAGCGGGGAGCCCCGACGGCCGGGGCGGAAGGGGCGGCCCGGCCGGGAGCGCGGGAGGCCGGCGGCCTGCGCGGGCCGGGCCGGGCCGGGCCGGGCCGGGCCGGGCCGTGCCGGGCTGGGCAGCCTGTTGCGGCGCCGGCAGGCAGCCCCGCCGGCAGCCTGAATGCGCGCAGTAAGAGTTTGCTCTTCAGTCAGCAGCACTGCTGGAAGCGAACCTACTCTCTACTTCACGCAACATGGAAGAACGTAATGGGATGCCTGACTGTGGTGAGCTTTTGGACCCGAAGAACGCAGCAGAAAGTGACCCTGACCCGCTCACTACATTTTCTGTGAAAACACTGTTTGGATTTACAACTACGTTTGAATCTACAGGTCCTGAAGAAGAAACAGTGCTTAAAGCATTTCAACCTTTGCACAGCAATATAAATACTCAGGCTAACACCTGGCATGAGAGGAATGATAATGGATGTAATGGGGACTCAGAAAATCAGCACAGCGTGGATAGGACCAGTGGCCAAGCTGACCCAATGTCTGGCAGGCAAGCAGGCCTGGAGCTGGAGTTAGCTGACCAAAATGAATTACTTCTTCAGCATCTGAGGTTTGTTCAGACTTCTTTGTCTGAATCGGACAATGAGGACAAGGATGCTATTATTGTGCAAGGTACTTTGGTTCATACAACAAGTGACACAGAATCGGACACGGAGAATAAGGACCTAGACACCGATGAGAACACTGCAAGCAAATATGGGCTAAAAAATGCTGCTTTGTCTGCTGAGGCCTTGGACAATAGCAGTCAAAATAAGGAAGAGTCAGAATCAGAAGAGCACAGCAACAATGATGACACTGTGGATACAGATGGCGTTGAGTTACACCCACCATTCTCTAAGCAGCTCCAAAAAGAGCTGGACGGTATTCTACAGTATGACTCCAATGGAAAAGACAAAATGTTAATGGATGAGCAATTCACTCATTTGTTTGCTACAGGGGAATGCCCTCAAGAACTTTCAGGTGAAGAACATAGACCTTCTGTTGATAATATATTACTCCAAAAAACAGCACTGGCTGAAAAGACTTTCCAGCTGCCTGCTTTCTTTAGTGGACTACGTGTGAGGAAAAAGGGACTGACCACAGAAGATGGGGAAACTGTTACAGAAATTAAACCAAGGGAGAATGATTTAGCTCTGCTTAAATTACGACAGCCTGTTAAGAAATCCAGTATTGCATCAGGTTTGACCATTAAAAAAAAATCGTCTGAACCTAAAGCAAATCCCACTTTCCTAGAACAACTCTCACACTTGTTAAACATAGACGTCTCGAAGAATGAAGATAGAACTGAGGACTCTGGTGAGGGATCTGGGGAGACCGAGGACAGTGATGAAGCTCAAGAGAACAAAGCCTCCAGCAAAAGAGAACCACGATTTCCCTCTGAGGAGATAAAATCAAGCCCTGCTGAGTCTGCACTGGATGCCTTTAAAGCCTTATTCACGCGACCTCCCAAGAAAGAAACAACTGCAGATACTTCAGAGCTAGAAGCCCTAAAACGCAAAATGAGAAATGAAAAAGAGTCCTTGAAAGCTGTATTTGAAAGGTCAAAATCAAGACCTGGGGATGGACCATCAGACAAATCTGTAGGTTGAATTACTTTTTCTTCCTAAGATCTGGAAGTAGAAGGATTAAAAAAATAATTTCTCATTTAAATATTATTGGTGGGGACTGAAGATCAAAATGTTAGAATTGCTCTTCTTTTGGCAATCTCAAATTTTGGATTTCCAGCTGAGGAAATCTTGGGGCTAATTTGTCAGAATTTTTGATCGTCTGCAGTTGAAGCAGTATTCAGCCACAAGTAATGGTGACAGTAAGCGCCTCTCAGTTAGAAGTGAGAACTTAAAAATCAGTTTCTGATTTTAAAAGATCTCTACGTAACAGTTCTCCATATGTTAATTATGGCTTTAAATCAGTTTGATTCTGCAGATATTTACTGTAATATTATTTAACAGTTTCTCAGTCGCACTCTGTTTCCTTTCATTGAGTATTGTATTTTTAAAAGAAATATTTCTTTTTACCTGTAGGAATAATTTTATGATAAGTGTTGATACGAAGTCGTGGGTGATTTTCAGCTCAGTTTGTTCAAGACATAGAACAGGAAGTTTTTGTGTTGTTTTTTTTTTTCTTGTTTACATACATATATCTGGCTTTTCAAATATTGATAGGCATTTAACCTTATCCAGGTGCAACTTAGTGATTTCAATTCGACAACTCAAGTTTTTGATTAATGTAGTGTTTGCAAGGTTAATGCTGTTAGGCATATGGAGATGTAGTTAGTATATTTAAAAAAAAATCAATGCAATGTTTTCATATAATCATAAATGACTTTGAATGTGATTTGAACTCTTTAATTAAATGAGTAACCTTTGGGTTGGCATTCTCCCAACCCAAAATTCTTACAAACACATCTTCGGCAGGTGTAATCAGCCCAGGAGACTATTGTTGGCTGAAGGGGGAATTACCTGAAGGATTCTGTTTTCAGGATTGGACCTTAAACCTGAAGCTACTTAACTTAATTTTCTGTGTTAGTTATACTCTCTTTAAGATTTTTATTCTGACATAATATTAAAAAAAAAAACATGTAAAAAAATCCTGGCCAACACTTGAGTAGACTGCTAATACCAGTTCGTAGTAAATTACCTGTGGGGAGGAGAAAACAGGTATTCATTGGCTGTGGAATGTACAGCAAGTGCAGTCTGTGTGTGCCCTTCCCATTCCTGGCTTGCTCCTTCCTGCTTACACCAGGCACTGTGCTGGCATCAGCATTCGTGTGGCTCACAGCAAACCTATTTGGGAAGCTGTCATCACACACACTGAGGGAGGAGGCACAGGAGTCAGCAGGAGTGGCTTTTGTAAATGTCTGCTTAATGTCCGGTCTAGTGCAAAGCTGTATTTTCTCAGGGCAAGGCAGAGTCCAAGGGTCTAGCCTTTCCTTGCCTTTCTCCTGTGGGCCATTTATAAGGCCATTTTCATATAGGGTTTCACTGTTGTTGTGTCTATGCAATTACTTGTAGTAACATGTTGTAAATCAGATTACAGAAATATTGAAGATATAAAAAAACACAGAAAAAAATCCCTCTAAAAGAATGCTTGTTTAGTGGGTCATTCCCCCTCCACCCCTTCCCCATTTAAAGAGTTATTTTAGCATTCCAGTTGACAGTGCAGTCCCATTAACAGCTGCAGCATTACTTTGATGTGGCGGTGTTACCTGGTATGTGGACTTAGCAATCTGCTGGGGGTGGGGCAGGAATTTCATAAACTAGCTCTGCTTCCAGAAAATTATATTGTCAAATGATGTCTTAAGTGAATTGCTCTAATGTTTACTTGTAAGAGGAGCACACTCTGGAATATTTCACTCTGGAAGAAAGATACAGGAAAAAACCCTAACATTCGTGACCACCTCTGTGGTTCACCGAAGGATAGACAACTCTCCACGGTGATGTGAACACTGTGATGATTTGCTGAAACGGCAGTCACTACATTATGCTTCTTTTCTCCTCAAAAATATTTTTCTGCATTGATTTATCAGTGTCCCTTCCAACCAACTGAGCACATTCAATCAGTAGAATGAGACAGATAATCTTTCTGGAGCACATGTGTAGAGCTGAGCATGGCAGTTGCTGTTTGGAATCAATTGATACTGCAGACTTTAATTTTTTCTTGCGTAATTTTAACAGCCTGACCTGAGTCCCTCAGAGCAAGATGACAAGACTCCAGGGAGACTCCAGACTGTCTGGCCGCCACCAAAAGCAAATCATGAAGAAGCAAAAGTAGGATTAAAGTACACAGAAGCAGGTAAAACAAAGAGGTGAAGCATTTGCAAAAATTAGTTTCTGACATTTTTAATCTTGTTTAATACAGAGATGGTGATAAGTCACAGAATTTTCTTATCTGGAAAAACAGACCTTATGTTTAGTGTGTGTGGTTTACTGCTACTTGTTAATTCTGCATCTGATTTTTTAAATGTAAATTGCTGAATATGTTGAAATCTGCAAACTTGCCTGTACAAATTCATAGGGAAAGAAGTGGGTATTTTTGATAAATTAGGTTATCCATTTCCAGTGAGATTTTGTCCAAATGAGTGACAGATTGTGAATGCGTGGAAATGTGACTGTCTTTTCTGATGCCTTGGTTCAGGGGCTAGCTCCCTGGTGAACTCTGGTTTGGCTGCAGATTTTCTTCAGGTACTGTCCAGAATGAAAACAATGTTCATGTATATGAACAGTGGAATGCTCATATCTAGTCAGGCCACTTCTGTAGCTAGCCACATATATTGTCCTATGCAAGTGTATGAAAGGGTATGTCCAAAGTACAATGCTAATTATCAGATAAGCTTTCCACGGAAAAGTATTTCTTGGGGCTTTTTGTTATTTAGATATTTACATAACATACTTACGAGGGAGAAAGTGGTTATTTTAGCCACCACATCTCTGGTTCAAACTTACAGTCTTGAATGTAAAACAGGAAGTCCTTGATATTCAGAAATTCACCATAAACTGAAGCATAGTCTGAAATATTAAAGTGAAAGACAATAGGCCATCTGTTCTTTAGATACCTGAAGATTTTAGAAAATACCACCTAGAAAGTATTAAGTGCAGGTAAAAAAAAGTTTTTATACTACTTTGCTGTGAGAAATTGTTCAGGGTAATGCTGTGTGGTTCTTTCTAATTCCAGTGGGTATCCATCTGACCTTGTATTTGAGAAACAGTACTCCTATTTGTTCTATCTACTGCTTTTTATTGTTTAGTCTTTCTCCCTCTTTTGTCAGTTTTCTCTGCTTTAATCTTTCTTTTTTGTAAAGTGGGAATAATACTGGAAGTGTAAAAGTTGTTGGGAGATTGAGAAAACTTGGTTTTCTCAATCAGACAGAAACAACATGGTTCTAATATACAAAATTGAATTTAATATATAGAATTCAATTTATAGTTCATCTGATTGGTCTGAATTTGGAAGTCTATCACTTAGATGACCAGGACAGATATTCAGCTGTTGGCAAGTTGATCTTACTCCTAGATTTTTATTATAGACTATATGCTTACTGTATTTAATTTTACCCAAGCAAATATTTTTCCTTCTAATGACTGTAATAATCTGTGACAAAACATATGCTTAAATAAAGAAAGAAAACTGAATTAACAGAAGCTCCAGATTCTACTACTAGTAGAGAAATTAGGTCATGCTTTCTTGAAATTTGAATAGGAAAGACAGACTGGCTTAGAGCCTGTGTAAATTGTTACTCTTGTTACTGTGATATTTTGGGTGGCAGTGTCATCAACATGTTGATGGTTTGTTTGCTAAGTCAAATTTTTATAGACCAGATTCTGCAGTTCATTAGTTGCTCCAGCGTCTGGCAGAGGGATTTGAATGGAAACAAACCACTGGTGATTCAGCTGGGATGAGATGTAAGCAGAGCTTTTAAAGGAAGTAGGCAAAGACTATGTTTGCAACATATGTTAAGACTGCCGTAAAGTTGTAGGTGTGCCTCAGAGATTGGCAGGCTTGTTTCTTTCAGCTATTCTTTCAGCCTTTCTTTCAGGTGGATCAGTTACACTGGCTGTTCTGAGACTTGTGTGACTGTTTTAAAGCATTATGCACAGGAATGAATTTATAGTCTTCTACAAGTAAAGCAAGGTACCATTCATGAGTCGTGATGATGCAGTTATAAGAATGGGGTTTGTATTCAGTGTTGGTTTTATTGCTGGAGTTTGTGGGGTGTTTAATGAATATGAATGTGTCAATACAACAGAATTTCTAAATTCACAATCTTCTCTCTGACAGTAGTAGGTACCTTCAAAGTGCGTGTGTATACTGCCATTTCCCATCATGCCCCTTCGCATCTAAAATTCCCTTTCAGCCACCAATACTTTAGAAGCTTCTTGACCCCCTTTTAAGAAGTGGGCTTCTTAATAATAAGCTATAATGCAGGTTAATCATCTGCATTATTTAAATTGACTTGTCTAAACCAAACCCCCTATTTCTTACCTCAGTGTCTTGTCCTGACTACTAAGATCAAATGAAAAATTCTTGATCTCAGAGTAGAGTTCAAAAATTGTGTGTAGCAGGGATGTTTGTGATTCCAGTCTTCCTCCACTGATGTTCCTGAATAGATGAATATCTATATCATAAAAAATGCTGAAGTGTTTCATTTAACTTTCAATCAATAATTTATGTTAGTGTTTTAATTTCTGTGATTAAGGGTTTCATCTACCGAAACAATAGAAGTTTATATAAAGACAAAAATAAGAAAATGAATTATTAGGTAAGTATTCATTTAGGACAGCTTTATTTTACGCTTAGACAACATATATGTTCACATCCAAGGATAAATTTGTCAACATTCATCTTCATACTTCCAGAAGTACACAAATATGTATATATTCTATGAACTAGCATGGTTTGTTTTTTTTCATTTGTCATCATAAAATAGGATTTAAGTAAGACTGAAAACTTGAAAGTTGGAATACAGTAATCTTTTTTGCAGTTCTACACTGTGTCTTTGATTTACTTTCTTCATCACCATGCACTATGACAACTATGACAGGAAGGTAGGGATTTTGAGGGAGAGCATTCCTGTCTTTTTGATCCTTTCTCGCCTCCTCGCCTCATTGTTCTTGTTGCCTAGTGGAAGCAAGAAATTCAGGCTTAATTTGGCCTACGCAGCAGACATCACAATGACTCATAGCAGCTTGGAGGAGTAGCTAACTCCCTCCTGAGGCTCATAGTCTGGCTTGATGTGTGGGAAACCAACTGAAAAGCAAATGGACATAACAAGGAACACGTGTGTGAGGCTGCCTAGGCCTGTTAGGAATATTAGCAGTGAAAGAAGTTAGGGATACAACTGAGCCCCAAGTTTGTTCATGCATTTGATAACTGTTTGTGCAGTCATGATATTGTCTCCTGCAGTATCCGAATCTTGAGTTGGTAATTTTGAATCAAATGGATAATGTTGCAATATTTTGGTTTAACTTATGTTTTCTTAATTCTTTAATGCATGTGTTTCCATAGAGCAAGTGACTGTGTTGTCATCTGGCTCTCTGTAATTAGCACAAGCTTCTTGCATGATTCTCTAGAGAAACTGGAACTTCTTTGAAGTTCATCTAAAATAGCTGAAGTCCAGAAAGGCTACAGTACAATTATGTCCTGGAAGACTAGAAAAAGTGTACTTTAATTTATAGTTCTTCCTTCGAAATAATTTCCGTGGAATCAAAGACATTTCTGTGCATATATTTTTGGTCCTAAATTTCTGTTCTTCTGCTTTAATTTTAAGTTGTTTTTTTTTTTACTCCATAATTCTTGGAGAAACTTCTCATGTTTTTAAGTATTAACTCTGACAGATGGGGAGAAATGTCAGCCATTATGTGTGGTGAAAATATCTAGTCAGACAGAGGAGACAAATTCATGGCTGTACTGAAGAAATTCGTCTGTGATTGTACATCACATTGAATCCATATATAATGAATGTCTCAACTACTGTATATGACTATGTCAGCACTTGCAGACACATGTCCCGGAAAAGGAGTTCAGACATGGGTTCTGCACCTCATAAAACTACCTATGTTTGAAGAACAGTCTCCACATCAAGGTGGTATAGATATACAGATTCTGTTATTCCTATTAACATTACCATTTTAGCCTTCAGGATCAAACTAGTTCTCTTATATACAACAGAGACAGTTTAGTCTTTTGCTTAGCGAAACAGAAATGTAAAAAGTAATGAGAGAGAGAGGTATTTGACATTCCTGTGGGAGAAAACATTAAAAAAAGCCACTTACAAAATTAATTCATTTAGTGAGGCTTTTTTATTTTTTAATTCTGTGTTTTCTTTTTAATTCAAATTAAATGTATTTAACATTTAAAAACCTAATTTTCTCACAGTCTGTCTGTTGATCATCTTTAAATCTGCAGTGAGGTAATGCTGTCTCTATGGTGCCACAATTTCTATAACAGTCTGTGATAATGTAAGCACAATTTTCAGGGTAAATAAGAAAATCAGGAGGTGTCTGATAAAGGTCTTACTAGACAAAAAACATGTGGGTAAATGGTGAATGAAATACAAGATAGTGGCAGAGGTTTATTGCTAAGTCTCAAATATATCAAATCCTTGATCAGCTATACTCTTAGTTCCCAGCAAGAAAATCACTTTATGGCCGTGATGTAAATGCAGGGAATAACCAGCTTATGTGAGAGAAGGAGAGTCATAATGGTTGGAACAAAAGGATGAGAGATAAGAGCATGATTTCTTATCTTTCTTTAACATAAGCTTCCTTTGTGGTCTTGAACAGTTTGTGTTTGTCTTTAAAAGAAAGACAATGCTTGATGTTAAGTGTCCTGAAGAAAGTTGTTCTAACAGTGGCTACCAACAATTGGTTTCATCCAAGTAAAAAAATAAAATATATATATATACATATATATATTAGTAATTTAGGATTATTTCATTTCAGTGTGGTGTTTGGGGTTCAGTTCTGGGATTCTATTATAAATTTTACTGTAGTGAATTAGATCAAACAGCAGTATAGCAAAGGGGATATTTTGCATTGCTTCAAGGTAGTGCTTTTGTGATTGAATCACTGATCAATTTGATGTGAACTCAGAGTGCATAAAGTTTTTGTAAATTATTTTAGGACATTTTAATGCATTTGTGTAGCATGACAGGTGCATGTAAATCAGTGTTTCATAATCAGACAGATACACTAGTGTGTTTTTGAGAAGCTGAGGGTTTTTATTACAAGCCAAATTTTGGTAGCTGTACTATATTCTAGAGTAACAATGACATTTTTTCCCCTTATGATAGATGAAGCTATGGTTTTATGGATTTAGAAGGTATTGGGTATAGTACTGCTCAGAAATCTGATGAGATGCTTAAAAACAGAGAGGTTGTATATGTGCTGATCATTACAGCAGTCACTTTTCCAAATATCTTGCAACGCTGTGTGCTAAGATTTACTTTGAAAATACTAAAAAAAATGCTCAAAAACAATCAAGCAACAAAAATATTGTTTGCTTTTCCCTCCCCACCTCAGCTGACACTGTCATTCATACTGTGCCTCTTGAGACAGGAACAAAAAGATAGGCACCTGTGGATAATTACTATTAGTTGTTAAGATGTTGGTGTTCCATTTTCAGTCCTTTTGCTACTTCTGGAATGACTTCAGGAAAGTTTTGGGAACCTTTCCAAATTTCAGTTTATCCATCTGTAAAATTAGGATAAGAATTCTGACCTATTTTTCAAGTCAAATTAAATTCCCTTTCTGTTTACAGGCTCTGAGCATTAGATGGAGGCGCAGAATAGGAAAGAATATTCATTTTTAAGCTTTAATCTTAAAAAACAAAACCAGGCCAACCCCACTGTTACAGAATAGTAACTGTACCTAAGGCCATGGGATAAAATGTTTATGCCTTCCTGTACACTAAGGATTTTATTTTTACAAGGTGAGAGAGAGAGAGTTATGGTCCAGTTTTTCAGTAAAAATGGTTGCTTTGTTTTTGTTATGCATACTCTCTGTAGAAATGTAGTAATTTTAGGGGACCTATTGATTTTGAGTCTGGGTACGTGTTTTGCAGCAGAGCCTGACAAGGACAGGTTTTACAGTATCCAAAGCCATGTCTGGACACACACATGTAGCCATGGATACCAATGTGCTTCAGATTCACATAGAGAGCAGCTTTAGTCCACTCAAAGTAGAAAACTGATTTCTAGGTTTAATATTTTCCTAGTGAGAAGATTAATCTGTTGCCTGAATATAATGAAGGCAAATTGTATTAATTATTTCTTTTACTGTAGTTTTAATCTTGAAATACAGACTGCACTATGGGCCTGAGCAACCCAATTTTGCAAAGACCCAAAACAGTCAGAGGGTTTTATGAGATGATTCTTGTTATATAATTGAAACACAGTGAAAGAGCAACTGTGTACACAAGAAGAATGACTTTGTATTCATTTCCATGGTTCTGTTTCAAAATATACGAAGCCCTAACAGAAATTCCTCTGAGTTTTACTGAATTCCCTTTCCCATTCTTCAGTCTCGCTGTTCACTTGTTATGATGCTTTCTGAAAATTTACACCTGCATTTAGAACTGCTTTTTGGATTTCTTTTTAGATGAATTCAGTATCAGCCCTGCCAAGTTTGCTCCCTATGCTATGGCACAGACATGTACTCTGTAATAAATCTGTTCCTCATGTTTGCTGTTAGAGTTACTTGTTTACCATATTGCATTGGTGAACGTGATCCTGTAATAGATTGGTTTTGTAAATACAAAGCAGGACTTTTCTTGAGAAAGAATTAGTGTTGAATGTCCCCAGCAGCGGTACCTCTAGTGTTGCCTTTGTGGAAGGGTGAAATGACAAGCGTAACTATTCATTTCTGCTATCAGGTAAATGGACTGTAACTGTAACCCCTCACAGCTGAGGAATGGTCAGGCAGATAAGTTACTCAGGTTACTGCTTTTGAATAGTGCTTTATACTGCTTTGCAATCAGAAAGAAGAGTAACTATTTTCCTCATTCCCATAACAGACCGTCAAGGAAGGTGCTGTTTTTTTCCATAGGAAGCTGGTTTTTTCTGCATACAGTTCTATTATTCTTGGGGAATTCAGTGGCTGTGGTAAAGATGCTTCATGTCCTGTAGTAGGTTTACTCTAGTGTCCTCTGTATTATTTAAATATCTGGACAGTATTTGGATACTGGACTATTGGCTTGTTTTGGGCTGTTTGTTTTCCTCAAGTCCCTCTTCGTCACCTTTTCTCATGTCACCGTAGTGGGGTCTTTAAGGTGCTGAGAATGTTTGAAATTTTAGGTTTGGAGGGTTCTTCCTTGTCTTAAAAATGAAACAAACAAAAAACCAACCAAACAAAAAAGTCACAAAAACCCCCAAAACAAAAATTAAGCTGAAGTAAAGGAAGTCTGCTCATTTCCCAGTCTGTGGATTTGGCACTACATGTAATGGATTATGGGTCTGTAAAAGAGTTCAAGTTCAGTGGGAAGTAAAGAAGAGAGGACAGATAGGAGTAGATGGAATGGGGTTGAGGGAAGGAGCATTAGAATCATGTTTTAAAACAACATGCAGTATTGTTTTATCCAATCCCCTTTATCCCTAAAAAATAGGTAATTTTGTGACTTTCTTTGAGCATAAATACATTTTAATTCCCTACTTATAAGAGGATGCTTAAATCCAGTTATGATGTATAAAAACCAATCCAAAACCTGACCAAATTAAATTTTGAAAGTTGCTTGTGTGTATTTTTGTTGAAAGAAAAGCCGAAAAATTTGCTACTGGTTTACGACTGTAGCCTGAGAAAGCCTGGAATGCCACATCAATACATCTGTAAAAATAAATAAAAAGTAATTGTGAAGGTGTAGCTAGAGTAGGTTCCCTTCTGACACCCGGTGGTTAAAGATGAGAACTACATATGGAAATATAGGAGGAAAATGCTGTAGTAAAGGGAGATATTAAAAATGGGACCAAGGGTCATCACTGAGGGAGAAAACATTAAGAAACCCTCACTATTCTGAAATTTAACGACTCAGCGTGATTATAAGTGAATGATTTTCTTTATACTACAGGGTGTGTGTGGTACATCTCAAGCAAGGTAGATTGCACTCAAGTTTTCCAGCTTTTGTTCTCTAATTACTTTTAAATTGTGTTAACATTATTTTGCATGTTTCCACACACTGAATTTAATATGTATGGCTTTTAACAAAAATGAGTGTACTGACCAGAAGTGGCTATATAGGTCATTTAACTTCAAAGCTTCTGCTTTCTACATGAAGTTTTGAGATTATGGCAGAGAAGTTTCCTAAATTGCTGTGTAAAGTGTGAGGAGAAACCTGTCTACTTGAAATGTGAGTTATGGAGATTTCTGTGGGAAAGGTTTTCATGTGAGATTTTATTTAAAATTATTTAAGTAGGTAAGTTGTTTTATTACCAAAGAAGAAAAGGTAATTCTTGCATAGCACAGTTGCAAACACAATAGAATAATACTGAATAATATTTGAATGTGTATACTTACTTTTTTCAACAGTTTTGAAGAATAAAAATTTCCCTTTGAAACACTGTGACCCACCCTATCCAGTATTTCTGGGGCTGTAGGTTGAGTTTTCAGGTCACCAGATTGACAAGTGAATGCATGTATCTTTCCTTTTAGAAATGTTGGTGAAAGGTGCAGCATGCTCAGTGTTAAAAGATTTTCATGAACATGTATTGAATATATTTGTAAACATTGTTGCTGCTTTGTGTTTAGAGAAGACCTATGTGATGATAAAACTGAACATACGTTAGACATTTTGATTATGTTGTCCAAAACATCCAAGTTTTATTTCATGTTCAGTTTTCTATGCATTAGGAAAAGCATGCTTGCTTTAGTGTGTATTTTATTTGCAAAACAGTGATGCATGCCTCATACTTTACTAATCATCAGCAATATTTTTTGATTTTATGTTTTATTTCTGCCACCTGGTGGCATAGTTTGTGTGTCACATATATCAGTAGTATCAGTCACTGCTGTTGCAAAGTCTAAAACTTTCTTTTTTAAAGTCTTGTTTTGGAAGTGAAAAGCAAAATGAGGAATTCTTGAAGGTGTTCCCACCTCAAACTTCTGTCTTCTAATCAGATTGTATGGAATTAATCTCTCAGAAAAGTCTAAGCTTTCTGATCTGCTTTGGTCTCTTTCCCTTACCACACCACATGAAAATACAATAATGAGTGAGCATGATTGTTATTTCCAATTGTAAGTCTTGAGGAATGAATAAAATTGGCATATGATATTCTGTGTATATATCAAGCTGAGAGCTTTATAGAAATATTTCCAAGTGTATTTGGTTTGTGTGGCCTGTTTTTGGTAGTGGGGGCACTACAGAGGTGGCTTTGTCTTCATAGTGTTACTGCAGGTGGCCCATGGTTAACCAAGGAACATCCATGGGATATTTTTACATGGTAGAAATTTAAGTATTTGCTATTTGATTTTGGTTTGATTTGATAGGCAGTGCTAGTGTTTAGCAACACTTCAGAAATAAGGCAATTCACAAGCAAGTGATCATTTTTTGCAAGACAAAATAATATAAGGGGGAGCTGAAAACACCGAGTTACATATTTTTAGTAATTAATGAAAAGCAGGGGTTGTGCAAGACTCCCTGCTAGAATATGTAGCTACTGAATGTAAAATACAAATTCCCTGAGTGAAGCTTAAATACAATCTCACTTATGCTTTTGTCTCTAGCTCACCTAAAGCTTTACAAGGAGGGACCACCAGGTGGGTGGAACAGTGTAATGTTGTCTGTCTATGTCTCATCTTTGGTCTCTTTTGTTACCATAAAGGTAGTATTTATCTTTCCTTGATGGAACAGAAGTGGTAAAGGCTGAGGCTGCTACATCTACCACTGTTTAGAACTAAAAATTTGGTAAGACTACAGAAGTTCTATAATAGATCAGAAACTGTTTTCAGAATTCTCGCGTCAGTTTCAATGGCTGCTATCCCACTAAAGTGAGTGGAATTTAGGTTAATTTCTTCGTCATCTCACATTAGACATTTTATAAACTGGCAGTGGTTTTTTTTCTAAAGTCTTTGGAGCACAGACGACAGTGAAAATTAAAGTGATGATAGATCTTGATATGAGAGTTACGGGAAACTATTTGATTTTTATTCAAATCAAGAGCACATATACACTGATCCTTATTCAAATCAAGAGCACATGTAAGGGTGACAAAGAAATACAGTAAAATCCCATTGACAACCATGTGAGGGTTAATTAAATACTAACTGATAATGCCATTAGTAATCATAGAATCATAGAGTCTTAAGGGATTGAAATGGACTTTAAAAATCATCTAGTACCAACATCTCTGCCATGGACAGGGATACCTCCCAGTAATAAATCAGTAGGGGTGTCTTTTGAAAGAAAAGGAGGTTTAATTGTCCTTTAAGAAAAAGAATTAACTATGTTAACCTGATTTTTGGAACTTTATTTCACTTATAGCCCTTGCTGTGTCTTTGTCTGTTTTCTTGCTCAGTTTTGTATCCATCAAGAGCAGGACATGCATTTTGAGCAAATGCTCATGACTCAGAAGCTCTTTTTAAGCAGCTATTTTGAATTACCAAACTATAGAATCATAGAATAGTTTGGGTTGAAAGGGACCTTAAAGTTCAGCTAGTCCCAGCTCCCCTGTCAGGACAAGGGACACTTCCCACTAGACCAGGTATAGCTCGATGTCTCATTCAATGCTGCCAGGGATGGGCAGTTATTGTCAAAATGTGTAATAACTAAATGAAGCTGAGTTGGAACTCGTTTTAAAAGAGGAGTTTCTGGTAGTATTCCTCTTTTTTCTACAGTAACTTATCACTTCTACAATTGTTTGCTAAAGTAGCTGACAGAACTAAATAATACATGTTTCAAAGCATTTATATTTTTCTGTGTATGTTTATTCGTTAGGTAATTTCCTGTTGTCATGCTTTTCATAGAATTACAGAATAGCAATCTACTGACTTAAAACTTTGTAAGGATTAAGCTTTGTTGTTTTTGTTTATTTTTTTCTTGATCCTTCTTTGTAATTGAGTTAGGAAGACTAGATGTTGGTGAGGATTCAATGTGATTATCTTATAAGATTTAAAAACAAACCTTATGACCAGGATAAACTCTTCTTACATTATGTCACTGGAGAACTACTCCTTAATTCTACCACAAAACAACATTGAGATGATGATGTGAGTAGACATGATATTAGAAGAAATAAATCCAAAGTACTTTGAAGCCCTCCTGTTCCCTTTGAAGTTTTATAATGACAGTCCAATCATGTTTGTCACAGCTGCGTGGATACTTCTTAGGAAATAAGATGGTGTTAAGACAATTCTGCATTAATTAAAGCAACTTATATTGGAACTTGTTAGAATTTCCCTGCACATGCCATTAGTGATCTTAGGTTGGGAAAGTTTTATTGTCTATGTAGACTGCCATTAAGCGGACTTCTGGGCAGTCTGGCCTGAGACACCTTTCTCCCTCACAATTCAGTTGCAAGCATTTCCTATTTCCTCATGTCCTAGTTTCATCCAGGACCCTAATGTTATTTAATACCAGCTTACATCATTGTTAGGAGTGGGGAGAAAGGGACTCTGGCTTCTGGTCAAAAAAACATGGCAGGAGAGGGGAAGCCATGCTCCATTGTTCATTGTCTCAGGGTCTAGGGTGAGCATTTTTGCATGTGAATCACCCTCTGTCGTCTTGTATACTTTTGTTATTAATATTGTTGCCATTACTGTTCATTTTCTTATCTCATTGCTCTTTCCAGTAAACTGTTCATATCTCAACCTGTGATCTCAACTCCATCCTGCTTCAGTGGGAAGTGAGAGGGAAGGGAGGACCAAGAGAGCAGTTTGTCATTTGGGAGAGTCTTGGTGGGGGGCACCGAACTGAGGAGTACCATTCCTAAATCTCACTCAAAGTGGGCTCTCCTCACAGGACTCTGGTGGTAGTGTAGAATTTTGTAGAAATACTTAGGTAGTTACAGATAGAGGCCACTTGTGTTATTTCCTGCCTGCTGGGAAACCAGGCAAGTGGACAAATTGTATTTGCCTGTCCCATAAAAGTCTCAGGTTTTTTCTCTTCATCCTAATGAAACAAATACGTAAACAACATCTGAGACTTGTTCATGGAACAGAAAAAGAAAACCCTACCACTCATTTCTTCCTATGCAACTTCTTGAACACAGTTAATACTGATCATACAGATCATACAAACCATACATACATGGTTCAGATTTTGAAGATCATCTGAATTTGTAACTAGAAGGATTAGAGGTGTACTTACTTGGGAATTCAGAGTGTTTTAAAGTCAGCTGAAACTAAACCATCCATTCAATATCCTTAGCACTTTGGTATTTTAACTCAGCTTTCTCTGTAGAAACCTTAGTCCCAAATGGGCTCACAGAAATTACGGGTGTGTTGCCCAAAGACCATGTTTATCCTAAAAGGTCAGGAAAAATAATAAAGCTGAGCAGTTGGGGCGGTAAATATTGATGGATTTGTTCATATTCAGATACCAAAAGCCTATGAGTACTAGAATAATCTGCTGTTTGAGATACTTGGTTTTTTATGATTATTAAGGGTAGATTCAAGCAGTTACACATTTTATTTGCAAGATTAGCTTTCAGGACCAAAATTTTAGGAAATGCACTGCTTTAAAACATAGCCCAGTATATTGACCCCAATTAGCCCAATATCTCTTCCTTTGTTTCAAGTTATTTTGTGTTTAAATTTAAAACTCAGGAAGTACAATAACTACTGAAAAGATTGTACTTTTTGTATAACTTAATCAAGATAAACAGCTTTTCTATATTGCATTACTTTTTTCCTCAATATGTAAGTTTTGGTATCTGTCAATTTTCTGGGTTCTAGGTACTTTTTAATTTAAAAATTGCTATTCAAGAGAACATGAATAAAACTTTTTGGTGTCATACCTATGTACCGCTAATGTTCTCTGTGTATTTGTACAGTTTTCACTCTAGCAGATGTTGGTGTCTAAAAGGTAATGGGCATTTGTTCACTGTTTCACAGTGCGTGATGCTCTGTTGTTTCACACAGTAGATGTTTGTGATTCTATAAAAAATTCTATGTCTGATGGCGTACAGCATTTTAAGCTCTTTGTTCACATCGTGTCCATCTTCCTTATTCACCCATTTTTAATTGTTTAGGGTTGCTGCTTCAGCTTTTCCATTGTGTTTCAACAACAATTCTTTTATCTGTTTGCATACTGTTTGATGAAATTACAGGACACAGTTACTTCCTTCTTGCACTTGGTAACTAGTTAAAAACACCATTTTATTTCCTTATTGTGGCCCATTACTTGGGTAGATGTTAATTCCAGGCTTTAACTGGAGTGTTTCAGATGTTGTAGTACCTAATGATAAAGAAAATAATATATTTTCCTGATGGACTGGTATCATTTTAGTCAATGTTAGCTTTATATGATTTATATTGACAACATATTTTAAAATCGTGAAGCAGACTGATACCAAACATGACAGTTAAGGAAGGAAGGTTATCCTGTTTGCACTGGTTCTGTCTTTGCAATGTTCAATGCTAAAGTATTTTTTTTTAATCAGATAAAATACTAATTAGAATTACTTTTTCCTGTAGTTGCATGTAGGCAGAACCAAATATAGCATGACTGGAAGTTAGAATACTTTCTAATATTGACTATATCAATAGGTGACAGAATAGGATTATGACAATTATGTAGTTTGTCTCTTCAAAAATTGTGTTTTATTTTTTTCCCAACCACCTTACAAGAACATGCAGTTGAACAAGGAAATGTGAAATATATAAGTTTCTATCAAAAGCCATTTAGCAAGCTATTCATTAGGAAAAAGGTAAGACAAAAAATATATTAAAATAAAAATTTATATTAAAAACTAATGAGATAACAAGTTTGTGCCTAGAATAAAATAATAACATTGAACTGGAAAAGTAAGACTTGAGAATTTGCAACAGGGACAAAGTTAGTGTAAGCAGGAGAGACCTGAACGCAAATTTAGCATTCTCTCATCAGAATTTTATCTGCTGGCTATGGGAAAACATGAGAGTAAACAGAAATTTAAGTTCCACAGTATGTAGATTTAATATTTTTTACAATGAATAGAAAAAGGAAATTTTGGATTGTCCTGTCACTGTATATCTTTAGTCTTTACTGAGGCCTCTGTACAGCTTCCTGTGTACTTTGCCAACTTTCAGATCACTTTCAAAAAATGTTTTAGTGAAACATTTTACAATGACATGTTGCTAACTATCATCAAATATAACAAATACTTGTTTAAGGCTTCTTAATGTGTTTCTGCTTTACCTCACCATCTTAGAAAAAATGTTCAGTTTTATGAGAGTTTGCTTTAGCTTCAGTGGGTTATAATTATTGATTGCAGGAGGCATTAGATTGCAAAAATAAAGAATATGCACAAGTGGGCAACAGCTTACATGATCTATTAAATTTTTGTTGGGATGGCATATTCTTAAAACAAAGTAAATAGTAGTAAATTAGAAGTAGTAAATGAAAACTGAGACTCCAAGCTGTTTGGAGTGGAATCTGTGCAATGTGATTGTTTACTTTTTTGCTTGAATGCTCTTTGTAAAGGAGTGACACTTTAAATTATTTTCTCAGTAACAAAATCCTAATTTGCATGTGGCCATTTTCCAGAATAGGAGCACTTAGCACTTGCAATCTGATTTTTATCTAATTTGTCTCAAAAGTCCTTAAGAGTAGTATCTGCTTAAGGGGAAGCTAAATTTATGCCCTACAGCCACTGTCTTCTTGCAAGCAGATTGGAGGCCAGGCAAGTACAACAGGATATTTGTACAATCAGCCTTCTGTTATGTGTCACAATAAAAGAATTTAAAGCTTAAGAAAATCGACATTGAGGTGTTTGAGTGTGTCCAGGGCAGCAAAGCTGATGAAGGATCTGGAATGAAAGTCCTATGAGAAGCAGCCAATGGAGCTGGGGTTATTTAGTCTGGGGAAAAGAAGGCTCAGGGGAGACCTTATTGCTCATTACCTGAAAGAAGGTAGTGGTGGGGGGTTGGTTCCTTCTCCCAGTCAGTGATACCCTACCCTGTGATAGGATAAGGTGAAATGGCCTCAAGTTGCACCAGGGGCAGTTCAGTTTGGATATTGGGAAAAAGTGATTAAACATTTAAACAAGTCACCATCCCTGGATGTATTCAAAAAATAAGTAGATGCAGCACTTCTTGATACAGTTTAATGATCATGGAGATACTTGATTGGACTTGATCTTGGATGTCTTTTCCGACCTTCATGATTCTTTGATTTTATGAAAATGCAACCCCCTGGAAATTGCACATACTAGGTAAAGAGTCACCTTGTGACACAAGGATCACCTTGGACCTATAATGTAGGGTGTAAAAATGAGGGAGCAGGGTGGTGTATGGTATTAGGATCAGTGTGAGCACACATTGAAACACAGAAAGGTCTAGCTAAACCTCAGGAAACGATTTCTCATTGTGAAGGTGACTGAGAAACTAGCAGAGGTTGCCCAGAGAAGAGGAGGATGGAGATTCCTGGAAGAATTTGAAAGCCATTTGGACGTGGTCCTGGGCAACCAGCTCTGGGAGAGGTGGGGGTGCAGACCAGATGGCCTCCAGAGGTCCCTTTCAGCCTCAGCCATTCTGTGGTTTGTGATCACAAGCTTTTTTCTGTCAGTCTGGAGGGTCCTTAAGGTATGGCAGCACCAGGAAGTGGGGGGTCCTGCAGTTCATCTGCAGCCTTGTATCTGGGCTGGCTCTGAGAGCTGCCCTCAGGTGCTCATGTGTCCCAACTAAGGAGGCTGAATGACCTACTGTGATTATGTGAGAATCAGGCTGGCTACACAGAGCCATATCAGATTACTTAAACTGTGGCATTGTTAATTTTTAACCTAGAGAAATCGCTCAGTGATATGTTGGTGTTTCTGGATTTTACGTGTAGTCTACATGATTTTTTTTTTCTGAGTTAAATGGAATTTGAGAATTCAGTAATTTATAAACCTTGAGTTGTAGTTTGCTCCCAGTTTAGTTTCTTCCGTAAAAATGTCATTTTTTTACTTGGCTGTTTTGATTTTTACCACTCTAAGCAGCATCCCAACACTCTTCATAATTAAACTTTATTATTCTGTTGCCAGTATGTTAAGGAACTGATTTTTGAAATTACATGAATGCAATTATTTTTTCTAGTCAAATTCTTCAGCATTTTAATGATTCTGATCACCATCTCTGTGTACAGGTTATTTTCTTAAAATGTTAACCATTTGTGTACAACTACATTAAATTAGGGTGACCTCACAGAACATAGGAACGGAATGGACATGAGTTACTTTATATTATGCAAGGCAATATAATTGTGATGTGATTTTCATAATGAAATCTTGTACAGAACAATAAACATTTGCTTGAGAATTAAAGTACTTTGCTGGGTGTCAGCTTCTATCCAACAGATAATTTCTTCTAGTTAAAAATAATATAACGGTAGAAAGAACCAAAAGAAGCTTATGCTGTTGAATGTCAGTTTATATCATAGTAGACAATCTATTAAATCTGTTACAGTATATCAGTTTATGATGGACTTTTATGCAGTAGCAATGTTTTAAGAAATTAGTTTTGATTACTAGTTCTTATTACTTAGTACTTTCTAAGCATATTTTTAATGAATAAGTAAATAGTAAAAGAATTGCTCCTCTCTGTCTTCTGCGTCAGAACAAAGCTTAAACAAAACGTCTCTAGAACTTGTTTCAGAGCTTTCAGCTAGATGCAATAAGAAACATGTGCCAACAATGACATATACTTAATTGTTAAAAAAAATTAAAATTCTTATGTTGTGTTAGATTTCGTTCATGGGGGTTCTTCCATCATTCTCTAAGTGCACGAACATTTCTGCCAAGATAAAAAAATAAGCAACAGAGGGTTGGGAATGGGTAGACATGGTGAAAAATCTGCTTCTGGTGCTGGTCTATGTCAGCATAGGTGAATTAAGACTCTCTTACCCAAATCTCAAAGAATTTTAATCATTGGACAATCCTGCATAGCAAGTAGATCTTTTGTTAAGATAGATCTGTATCCTTCTGTTAGCCAAACTAAGAACTGATTGTTAGGAGCATTTTCAAAGCCTGTTATTTGCTTCAGTTATCATGTGACCTTAAAGAGCTAAACTTCAAGTCAGGACATTCATAAGGTTCATGCCCTGCAAACTGAGTGCTTAAGGGGCTGAGGTGCAAGAAGGGTCACAACTTTTTCTGGGGGCCTGAGGCAACTGTTTTAATTCCTGTTTAGGTGAATGGATATAAAGAGCCTATATCCAGAGGGAATATCAACCAAGCAAAGGAATTACCAGCAGAAAATCTGGAAGTTTGTAGACCTAACCAGTTGTGATTCCAGCAGAGCAGTCAGGCAATTTTCCCACGCTGGAAAGCTCTAAGTAGAGACCTGTTAGAGGGCAAGGAGAAGTTCAGATAGATACTAGCTGGAATCACCAAGGGTTTTGTTTTATGCTTTGTAAAATACTGATCTCTTTTCCTTTTGATTTTATATATCAATTCAGCTGCTTGAATATAACTTCACCTGTGTTTGGAAAAAATAGCTTTACATTAAAAGCTTCCATGTCATGCAGATTTCAGGGTGATGATCAAGTAACCTTCCTCTTTCCTTCACGTGCTCTGAAGAGAAAAAGGGGAAAAAAAATTAAAAGATCAGCTAAGCACTGGAATATTTTACTGATCTGGTCCATACTTTGATACTTTAATGCTATTTTGTTACTTCTTCTGGTGAATGGATCATACAAGTTCCTTAGTCTTAGAGACCATTGGCAGTAAAATTTAAATTCTTCAGGCTATTTTCAAACCTTGTTTAAATTAGGATTTAGTTGAGGAGGCAGAAGCCAAGCCAGGAAACTGGAAGCACACTTTTGGATGAATTTTGATTTGAAAGCAGATAGAAGTGGAACTTAGATCATCTAAGAACAAACTCCAGTCACTTGTTTAGGAGGGCTATAGCTTCTGGGCCAGTGTCTTACAAAAGACTCCCTTAATGTCTCTTAAAGCCTTACCACCAGTGTTTTGATGGGGTTTCTCTTCTTTCATCTGGCCAAATGCGGTCATGGTACAGATTGAGGGGAACCACAGTGTTAGCAGTCCTAGTGTTTGGTAAATCTGTGCCATCACTAAACCTGTGTGATCGATGCCTGGCCTCCTCATTTTTTCACTGCTGATTTATATTTCTCTGGCTTTCAGTTTCATGCTTTCAGCCTTTGGGTTTTGTTATATTCTCGATAAATGGCAGAGATTGTATCTCATGCACAGTACTCTGCACTTAAACCCTGTAACTAATCTTCGTATCATAGAATGAAGAGAAAGAATTCTTTGTATCTTGCTGTTTGGTTCTTTCTGAGGTTTTCACTTGTATTTGTGATTGCTGTTTTATCCAATTTGACTGTGTACAGTGATTGTATGCTTGAAGTTCCATTTAAATTACTGTATTTGATGCATGTTGTTTTAGAATTCAGGTGAGGGGGTTTGTGTGCATGTGTGTGCATGTCATAATATCCTATCAGTTCCACATTTATCTGCAAAATTAAGCAAAACTAAATTTTCCTTTTTATATTTCAGTCTGTCATATCTTTTCCTCTGTTTTCCCTTCTTAGCATGGAAGACTTCTCCTTTATCCTCTTCTCTCAGAAATACCCTGGTCATGTGGTCTTGGAAAAAAATGCTGATTACTGTGTTCAGATTTTCTTTTCCATCACCACTGTAAAAGGTCATTTATTTGAGAGCCTATACCTGCATTCTGGACCCAGTGGTGTTGTATGAAATATTCCATGCTGAAGATGGCACATTGTTTTCTGACTCTAAGGGAATGTACTTTTTTATTTCTACAGAGTACCAAGCTGCCATTCTGCATTTAAAGAGGGAACATAAAGAAGAAATTGAAACGTTAAAGGTATACTTTTGTAATTCTTTACTTTCTTTCCCTGACTAGTGCATTTTACAGATTTAAGTGGTGCAAACATACACTTTCTATCAAATGTTAAGAATTTAATTCTTTCTTTCTAGAACTTGTTTTCAGTTGACTGCCAGCTTAGTAAAATTAATTTGTTTAAAATCTATACCTATGGTCATAAATTATGTCCCAAAGTAGTTTTATTTGTTTCCTCTTTGTAGTTTTCCTTATTGTTGTTCTATTAAAGTCTTCCCTCTAACACAGCAGTGCAATATTTTTTAATTGGTACTGGTGTTTAACTACTTAATCTATCTCAGTGAAACATACTTCTGTAGAAGCAGTTTTCTGTAATCTTAACAGGAAAACAAGCATATGTGAGACTTTCCGAAGTTTAGTATTGAGCACTCTGTATTGATGTCTCCTCTTTTAAAGTATAAACTTGACCGACTAATTATCAAAATCAAATAACACAGTTTAGTATTGGAACTCACTTTCCCTTGGCTGTGGTAAGTAAAGTGAAATATAACAAGAAAGTATTTTTATCATAAAAACAGGAACTTAAGTGGTAATATAACTGAATTTGGTGATCATCCCTAGTCAAAATTAACAGCATCTTCCTTTTTTCATCAGTTATGATATATTCTTAAGTATAGCTGCACTGTGTTCTAGTACAGGTTCACATGCTAAATCATTAGTATACAGGTCATCAGTTGCAAAACATTCAGTATTTCCTTTGTCGTCATTAAGGCAAATAGAATGGAAAATAAACAGATTAACTAACACAGGAATTCTGATCATCAAGTACATTGATACATTAACTGTGTCATTAGGCAGATCACGTTGTATAATGTGAAGTATTGAAATTTACATTATAAAATTTCAATGGGAACATATAATGGGGGAGTGAAATTTTGTCATGGTTTAGTGTAATAATTTGTTGCATTTTATTCTTTAAGGGTATAACAGAAAAATATGATGCTAGGTATCCCCACTATTCTTGGGTTAAATCTGATTTTGTGCTATGCACTGAAGGAACCTACAGACAGGAATTTCTCCCAACCAGCTCTTTTGCAAACTGATCCAAATCCTGTGTCTGGTGTTTATGAGGAAGGTTTGATTATCATACTTCCTCTGCAAAAGGTTAGGAGTGAGACCCTTAGTCTTTGTTGTTCCAAAAAGGCCTAGAAAAATGTTAAGAAGTTCTGGAAGGTATCTGTTTGGGAAAGTTCACAAAATATTATTAAACTGTCCTCCGAAGGTGAAAGTAAGCAACATTGTCTAGATTCTGTCCCTTGAAACCTGTATATAGTGGCTTATAAGTGAATGATATGTTTATTCTTTAGCATTAGAAGGTGCCCTATACTTTTGTACTCTTTGGTTTTATAGTTTGTTTTTGTTTTTTTCTTGAGTATGTGAACAGGAATTCCAGATAGTTTTTAATTCTTCAGTATTTGTTATCACTGTGTTAATTTCATATAAATTTCATACAGAATACCAAGAGTGCAGCCAGGGTTATACCACTAGTTTGTAGGGGTTGGTGATGAATCTAGGAGACTGAAGTGGCAGTTAGTGTAGCAGTGTTGTTGAAAGTTGCACAACAATCACTGGGTAGGGAGGGCGAATGGCTGTGCTGTATTTTATTTTGCCATCTTTGTTATCACCAAAACTTGAAGCTGTGCTCCTTTTTTCGATGTTACTTGAAATTGGCTTTTGTCATGTATTGTGTATACTTACTAAGATTACAACTTGTATTACACCAAATATGCACCATCTCTTATTGCATGACAACCTGCATAATACAACTTTTGAAGGGTTAATTAATGTACATAATTCAACTGAATCATCCACATGAAAGTAATGTCTAAGAAGGGTAATGCTGTTGCTGCATTCAAGGGATTTCTTGAATTTTTCACTTAATATTTGCAAAATACCGAATAATATATTTTAAAGATATGGAGGATTTCTGTAAAGTGTTTTGCTTTCCCTGCTCATGCCACTAGATGTCAGCTGAGCCTTTCAGAAAAAGTTCCCAAAAACGTGTGCACATTTCATACTTTTCTAAACTGAGTGTGGTGACATCCTGCCCGCTGTTTGTGTATCTGTTTTAGTTTCAGGTCACAAATTATCTTGCAAATTGTGAAACTAGAATTGAGGTGGCTCAATTGATAAGTCGTAGCTGTCAACACCTTCAATAGTGTTTGTCCAGCAGAACCAAATCTTGAGTATCTAATAACCAACTAAGTAGATGACAACAACATAAACCAAAATAATGTAAATGGACTCCTGACTTCTGAAAGAAAGGAATTTACTCGAAGGCAATATTCTCTTTGCAGTGCTTAATATTTAACCCAACACATAGCTTCACAAGGGTGCACCATACTTTTTTTTTCCTGTAAGTTAAATTGATAAAATGAGTAAAAATAAAAGTTTTTCCCTAGTGTCTCCTTGTTCGCTTTAGAACAAAAGTACTAAATATCCCTTCATTTTTAGTCAAATGGGAGTTTAATACTGCTTTTTGAAGATGGGAGGAAAGTCCTTAGCTGTCCTATAACCCTGTACCCTGTGCATGGGTGTTTTTCTCTGATACAGGTTGTTAGGCTTCCACCAGCTCACTAGATCTTTTATATATTTCCAAACTGAGAATATTAGTACCTTCAGGTTTTTATATTACATAACAGTATTATACATAATGCATATAATATAATATAGTGTAAGAAATATTAATTGATAAAAAATTAACTGTAGCTAGTTTATAAATTATTCAATAAATATTATATAATAAAATCCTATTTTTCCATCTCTTAAAACATCTCATCAAATTTTGGAAAGAAATACCTGTATAGTGGCATCTATCACAGTTTTAAACATATTATTGAAACTTAAGAAATAGTGACTGGTAGTGCAGTTGGTATAAAGCTGCCTGTGACATTACGAAAGAACAAGCTGGCCTCATTTAGAGAAGAATGTATCATGAGGTGTTCATAGTGACCTTTGTGGCCTTCTTGGTAATGTTTGCATTTTTGCTTTTTTGTGAAGGTTCCAAGAGCTGAAATGTAGAAGTGGGTAGAAAGTAATTTCCTTTTCACAGAAGAACTTCCTTAACTTTGAAAACTATTTCATATCATAAATTGAGATTAAAGACCAGTGCCTCAAAGTGCCCCAGAAAACATTGAAAAATGTGGAAGAAAAAGAAATGTGAAAGGAAAAGTCATAGCACCAGTCAAAATTATCTGATAATTTAAAGATAATTTCTTTTTATTTTGTACTGAGACCTCAAAGGCATAAAACATATAAGGTTTTATTAAGTAATAAAGTTCTAGCTCTATGATGACCATTTCAATCTTTTACAAATCTGTTTTTTCATGTCTCGTACTTATTATGTCCTTCCTTTTCTCTTTGTCTTTTCACCTTCCCATTTGTTTTCCCTCATGGTCAGTATGCTTCCATTTATGAATGCTTCAATTGCTCATTAATTATAACATGAGTAAAACAAAAGGTGCTGCTTCTCTCTGCAACATTTTGGAATTTTTAATTCAACTATGGGAGGCAATGGTGAATAGTATTTGAAAGCTCTTGTATGCCAGAATGCTTATCAAAATACCTCTTTATAGAAGTGAGTGATTTTAGTTTTATTTTGGCAATTTAAAATGTCTTTTACTTAGATGTAAAGTGAAATTTCATTTCAGCTTCAGAGCATACATCACAAATTGGGAGTTCTAACACCAAATTAAAACATTTTACAATATTTTAATTTGCCTAAATCTTCTTTTTTTTATAGGTAGACTATTAGAACAAACTGGAATACTTTTTAGCAGATTAAATTGAAAGAAATCTGACCTGGATGCTCTTAAGGATTTTTATTATACCATTTTTCCCCTCAGTTTTGTGTGTGCATATGTGAATTCTTCCATGGGATGGGGATATTGTGATTTGTCAGAAGTCACTATGTTTTGAAATCTACTATTAAGATGTGAGGTCCAATGATGAGTAGCGTTGAAAGCTTTGATATGCCACACAACTTATAAAACCCAAAACATTTGAATATATGTGGATATATGCTGACTTTTGGTAATAAGATTTTGCTTCAGGATGCTGGGGTTGTTGTTTTAACTTTTACAAGATGAAATGCAGCCATGAGTTCACTGGCTTCTTTGAGTGTTCTCTGTTTTATTTTTGTATTCCTGCGTGTACATATAGAAGAAAATCTGTATCATGTATGCTTCTCTCTCTGGTGGAGTTGCAGCTCAAAGGAGCAGCCAAGGTCAGCAAAGGTTTATTAGTCAGCCTTTCCTAATGAGCTGTTCAGGCTTTTCAGCATTTCCATGTGGTGAACTGAAGAAGGTCTCCCAGCTTGTGGTTAATTATTGATACTAATCTTGCCTAACTTGAAATGTTTCAGTCTTTCAGCTGCTAAATGTATGGTTACACCACTGTGTGTGTACTGTGTGCCTTTATGAATCTTCTTGGTTACTTTGTCCTCTTGAAGGAATTCTCCGTTCACTGCAGAGCCTCTCTGCGATGCAAGAGAGGAAAAAATGTAAAGACTGAAAAAAGCATAAAAGTTATGAGAAAAAAAGAGTCTGAACTCCAATGACATTGTATTAAGATACCGATTTTAGGACTCCTGAGGCTCCCAGACAATGGCAGCAACATTATCTTTCAAGTTTGCATTTCCTGAAATAGTAAAATCCCAGCAGGAAAAAAATATCTTCCTGTACTGAAAAATTTGCATAGCCAGTGCTAGAGAAGGTAAAGTAGATTAGGGAACAAAGGACAGGAGCAATAAAACAGTAACTTTCTACAGCAAGAGCATTAATTTCTTTGGAACCACTTGACAATTTCATCTTCATTCAGAAAGGAAGCTTGGAATGATTCTTCATGTTGTGTGAAGATATTCCCCAGTTCAGTGCTTAGTTAATGTTTTACAAATTTGCACATTACAGTTTCTATATTCCAATCATACTCTATAATCAAATTCTTAATGATGTTTTAAACATCCTTGCTGTGCTCTGATACTTACAATAAGCAAAATTCTCCCCCTTCTTCTCCTCCATTGATTTCCTATATGTCATATTTTTGATGTAATGTATGCTTTTCATCCTTATTTTCCTTTAACAATATGTTTACATTGTTAATATTTTCTTATCATATAGCTTGAATATCCTGGGAGATTCTTCCTTCATTGTGTTGTGGTTTTTTTTCAATATGGCCACTTGCCATATTGCCATTCTGTTATTTTCAATGCAATTTCACGGAGACTTGGGTTGTTTAAACTTCATGTCAGCTGCAGAATGCTGTTAATTCCACATGTTGATCCAAGGATTCTCCTGTTTATTTAAGAAGTTACCACAGACCATATTCCCTGTATTGAAAACAGTGAAAATCTCTTTAACTCTATTTTCAGCACATAGACATGGTAGTGCATAGTTAAAATGTGCGCAGAGCAGGACAATTTATAGCATTAAAACTTCAGCAAGACTGAGTTCCTGCTCAAATTTAGACACATTACAAAACATTCTGCTTAATTAGGGCTAAAACAAAACTCTTAAAATTCATTATAACTGGCTGCATTTTTCATCGTTTATGAAAGTTAATTTATCCCATCACCTTGCCTCAAGTAAATATGTTATGCAGTCGGGACAATAAAGTAGAGCACACACTTTGAACAAGATGACATTTTATTTTCACAGGTACTGAAGACCTCTGTAACACAGGAAACAATTGTATACAAGAGAAATTAATCAAAGCATCATCATTGAATTATAAAAGCCATTAAAAATAAATAGTATCAAAGTTACCATTTTGATTTTGAAAAAATGTACCCCATGCTTTCTTGCCAAAATTATCTGCACTTTGAAATTTACTACACCAGATATTTGTTTAAATCTAGTAGTTGTAAGGTATCTTTTCTGAATTAAATAGCTAATATTCTGTTGTTTAAAAATTCTGATTCTAATATTCCTGGTGTTAGAACAGGGGCAAATTTGTCAAGAATGACCATTTTGCTGATAAAGGGAAAACTTGTCTGAAATTGGAAGTTAAAATTTTTAAAATAAAGCTATTTTTTCTCATGTTCATTAAAGATCAGATTTTAGCAGCTTTTGACTTTGCAAGTCTAGTGATCATTGATTGCATCTTCTGCCGTTGAACAAACTTTCAATTGCCATTTCCACAAAACCACCAAAGTTGTTAAAAAATAACACTGGGTCAAAACTAAGTTCCACTGATAAATGGTTTCCACAAGTTACTTCTGATTAGGTGGGGATACCCTTCAGAGGATGCTTTCAAAATGAAAATCTGTCTCCTGACCCCCTTATTGATAGTTTAGACAGTGTGAAAGAAAACACACTGTAAAGCAAAGCAGACATCAAGAGCTGGACATATGTATGGAGATATGAAAGGTACAATTTCAGGTAAAAATAGTGAGTAGATAATAGGACTGGCAGTCCTTGTGGCATACAGTCTTGAGACACTACATTGGCAAGACAAAGGGCAAAGGAGGTAGCCTGGAAATTAGCACAATTAGAAAACAGTGGGGGATAGACTGCAGAGACTTGGCATCTGGGCATCACAATATAAGTTTTACTTTCATGTGAGCTATTTTCTCAAGAATATGTATCCTGGAATAAATACAATCCATTCAGTATTTGATTTTATTTTGATTGATCAGTGAGCAATACCCTCCCTTGCTTTGTTAGTCAAGATTTGATGTAAGTAGTGTCATTATGTTTTTTTCTACTGCCATAAGTTTTAATTTGTCAGGATGTTTTACGTATAAACTGGACTTTACAATATGTGTGTAGGCATGCAATCTTATTATTCACATACCTGAGGTGTAATGGATTTATTGGGATGCTTACATTTGCATATATGTCCAATCATAGTTCATTTTTAACTTACTTGGTAGCTATACATTTGATCTCAGAATCTCAAGATAGTTTTTTGTAAAAGAAGATGTATCATTGGTGACTACTTGAAGGAAACTGACTAAAATGACTTGTGACTCATCTTGCAGGAATTTTGCAGTTTGAGCATTATCATGCCTTTACTATACTGGTGTTGTGTCTCTTCCTGAGGGTCCACGCTTTGTTCTTATATAGTTTTCAACTTCAGCACACAAAATGCAGAAGTCTTAAAATCTGACTGCTATTTCATTATTCATTTTCAACTTTTGTCCCATCGTGTTCACTGAATGAGATACTAGTTCTGTAGAAGAGAAAGTTTCTGCATAGCTGCACTACATGGAAGCATTGATGGAAAGAGATAAAATTGCGTTTGTTCTGATTGCTCTCTTTTGAGTAGTTGATCAAAGCTGCTTTTTCTAAGATATTTTCATGTACAATATTTTTTTTCAAATTCTATAATGGGAATGTCTAGAGTAGTGTGGTGATGCATAATTAGCATGTAGTATGTATCAGTTTAAAGTAGGTGTGTCATTTACACAGAGTCATTTCAATATTTGATGTTACACTTCTGTTTATCCGTGTAGAATCTCTTTTTATTGTTTTGATTGCACATGAGAACGCTGTTTTGGTGGAGAGGGTAATCATCTCTAAAAACTTTTTCTAAAATCATCTCTTAGAACTTTTAGACAAAAATTATGTTCATTTTGAAGAATGAAAATTGTCAGTTTCTGAAAGTGTAGAGTTACTTTTTTTTATTGTCATGGCTCTATTTGGCTGAATAATTCCCGTTGAGAAGTATTCATTGCTGCTCATTATGCTTCTATAGATATGTAACTTTATCTTTGGTTAGTTTTTTTCCATGTGCTTTACTAATAATGCTTTTTGCTTCAGCTTTTACTTAATCCAAATAATTGGTTAATGGTTGTATAAGTTGCAACTCAGCAACATATATCATTGCTTTCCTATATAGTTACAAAGCTTTGTTATAATGCCTGATCTTGTAGCCTGGTTGCCAAAGAAATTAGTTCTTTATATGGTGAAGCAATGTTGACAGTAAACTCTCCTTTCCATCCCCTCCCTGAAAGAAAAGGAAGAAAAGAGAAGAAAAACAAGGTTGCATTGCAATTCTGGCAACATCAGCCACACTAATAAAATCAAATTCAATGTTGGTTTACGACTTTGAATTTATGTGACTGCACAGGATCAAAGGATTTGTATCCCACTGGACTGCAAGGTCTATAGTTCATGGCAAAAAACCTCATCAAAAAGAACATTTTAGTAGTAGGGCTTTTCATTTTAATCAGCCACAGTAATAAAAAAGCTGTTAGGTGTCCAAAAACATTCTCCCAAGATCAGAGACAACTTGCTCTCTACTACAATCAGTTTTCTTATTGGATCCATACTGCCTCAGTAGTTTTTGTCACTGAAACTTCATCTTCAACTTGTTTTCAGCCATTTTTTTGCATTGTTTTCACATTTTATGTGCCAGATGAAAAATATGCCACATAATGATTCCTGTAATTTCCCTGGAGCTTGAGAAATACTGCAACTTATTTCAAGTATATCACCTAAACAAATTATTGATACAGAATTTTATTTAACAGTCTGTGTTTCTACATATTGTATTTTAAAGTATTTTATGAGCATTATTCAGGGGGTTTTTTCCTCCTTGCATATGATCTGAACACTGCAGAGAATAGGTATTAGGATTTTTGTGTCTGTACACACACAGTAACTGAGGCTGTCCTATGACTAAGGTAGCAGCTGCAAGTGAGAAGCAGAGTAGGATAGTAACTATAAAGTTTGTGATAGGAAAGGAATGTTTGCATTTTGCATGTTAGCTGTTCATGCTCCTAGTTCATAGAAGTTTGAAATTAATTCTTAGCTTATGCTGTGGTTTCATTTCATTATCTTAGCCTCAGAGAAATTGCACGCAGTATATCATTTACATTTATTGGTGTGTTGCGTGCTGAGTCACATCATTCTGTTCTGCAGAATTTAAATGTTTAGCAGAGTTTAACAGTATTTAGAGATTTTGCCAATTAAATTGTCCACAAAATTACATTTTCCTAGAGATTTGTAGGTTAGTCTCAATTTAGCTGGATACCCATTTTTACATAATATGTAGGATTTTTTTTCCTAGCATAAGATATCTTACATTTAGGATGAATCAAACATAGTCACTTTCTACAAGGATTGTTCCTTTTTGCATGGCATGACAGGTAGCTGCTGTACATTGCCTTTTGGCAAATGCTAGTGTGTGTGGTATTCCATTTTCTGGGAATTCACTGCTGGCTGAGATACATGCAGGCTTAAACTGTTTTTTGTCTGTTGAATATTTTCATGGATTTATTATTTTTAAAAACATTCATTCAAATGAGAAACCTCAGTATTACTGGGAATTTTGTAAGTTACCTACCAAACATTTAAAATCTACATAAAATGTTAAATTATCTATTGTTAATGTTTATTAATAACCTGAAATTTACCCCTTTAAGCACATGTTGTTAACAGTTGGCTTTAATAAGTATTATTTAGTCTAGCTTTTTAGAGTTTTTTCATCTTTTGTCTCAAGAAATGACATTGTTTAGCAAACGTGCCAGTGGCAAGAAGTTAGTAAATCCAAGGCATTAATAATTTTATTTTTTGATATAGATCAGATACAAGAAGAATTTAGATTCCAATGAGATTTCTCTGTAGGCACAGAGATTCCACAGTAGAGTACATTGCTTACTGGGTGATGAAGTGGACATAATAGGATCCATAAATGTGGAGTGTGCTGTGGAGTACAATGGACATCATTAGAGATGTTTTTCCATATATTTGGATTCGTAATGCTTTCAGGATCTCGAAAGATTGCTAAGAAATTTCAAGGGCACGTCAAGGGTTCTATCTGATTATTTCATTAAAAGTTATGAAGAAGTTATTTACCCTTTTTAAGTGGGTTAATCTGAGTAAAGTGACATGTGTGTAGGACAGCTGTTGAAAAAGAACTAGAGATGAGCTGTTGTGAGCTATGTATTGGATAACAAAAGTTCTCCAAATGAGTTAATTTGCATAATCTAAAATGGTTGGATGGTGGTTTTTAACCATGAAAGGACTGAAGGAAGGATGTATATGTAGGAAACAATACCTAGATTAATGTTACTTGACAGAAATATTTCCAGAGCAGACGCAAGGCAATCAGGATGAGGAAAGCAAATGTTAAGGCAACTTGGAGATCACTCTGTGAAGAGCATGGAAAAGAGCATAAAACAATAAGAGACAATGGAAAGTCCACAAAGAGCAGTAAGAGAAGCTGCTGGAGCTTAAAAGAATATAAGACTGTGTGCAGCCCATAATGCAAGGGGCGATTTGTATCTTGTACAAAATAGTCTCTTAAAATACACAGTCCTGGTCAGAAAACATCTACAGTGTCCTTGTTTCATAGATCTGCTTTGCATGGCTGTTCATACTCTTCTGATAGTGATAAAAATGGAAGTGTGTTTGTTACCTTATACTTAGGAGGTCATCGGAAGCTTATCGCTAGTGCAAAAGAATCAGAATCCCAGAGACATAGAATATGCTGAGTTGTTGGGACCCATGAGGGTCATTAACTCCAGCTCCTGGCCCTGCCTAGGACACCCAAGGATTGCTCCATTTGCCTGATTCAATTCCTGTTTCCACTGTATTCTACTGGGAGCCTTTGGCCAGTTTATTTGTACATATTGAGTCTAGTGGATCTATAAGGACAATGAATAGGAAATAGCTGGGGGCTTTGTTTGTCTTTTGTCCCAACTACTTTTGCTTCATTTCCTCTATAAAGTTATGTATTTATTATTTTTTAAATTGGAAAGAGAATTGGACTCTGTATGCACTGCCTACATGAATATTTAGAGATCTGGGGATGTTTGAGAATGGTCAGTCATTACTTTTTTACTGTTAGGTATAGGAACAACCCTTACTATGTGCCCTTGACGATGATATACCATATGTAATTGTTATGTTTGTTGAGGTATTTTTTAAAGAGGAATTTTTATTTTTATGTAAACTGGCAAGAGTTCAACTTTTTTTTCCCTGTGGAGAAATCCTTTGCTAAATCTCTGATTGTTGTTAAAATTTAAAACAAATGTATGTTTTTTCAAGGACAAAGATTCAACAAAAAAGAGCTTTTCTTTTGTTAACACAATAGAAGAATAAAAAAGTGTGAACTCTTCCAAAAACTGAAGATTAAATTACTTAGAATGAACAAAACCAAGTTAGAGGCTTTCTCTGAAATGTTTGTTTTTCCTTTCTTGTCTGTGCACACTACTTTGATGGCTAAAATAATATTAAGAAAAAAAAGCTGTCAAGTATATTAAAAAAGCTTTTCATTTGCAACTCAGTAATTCTTATCTTTTCTTTTTCTTTTTTTTAACATCCTTCTCCCTGGAACATATCCACATCTACTAACTATATCCCTGGATATTTTGTGTCTTCTTTGTTCCCACTTTTTTTTTTATTTTCATGACTTGGCATAAGTAACTAATTAGACGTAACAATCACTGTATAAAAGTCAGAGAAGGGAATAAAATTGAGCTTTCTCCCTAATATGTTAGGTTTCCACTCTAATTAGAGTAAAAACTTGTAAAAGTGTGTGTTTCTCAGTTAAAGAAGGGTTCTGTCTCTGATATACCTAGAACAGCTTTGTTCATTAAATATGTGTCATTTTTACACAGTCACTTTTCCGAGTAGAGTTACACTGTAAACACTAGTGAAAAAGTATTAGGCATTGACAGTGGAGCATGAACTTGCTAGTTTCAAAGCAAAAGTTCTGCATATTGCTTTCTCTGAACAATGTTTTAGAGAACTTTTTTTTTAATGTTTTACTGTTAAAATTCTTGGGATTTTTAAACATTTATGATGCAAATAAGTCTTGACTAATAAGTTAGCAACTGTTTTTTAAATGTAGATTGCTGTAGAAATTTATACTTTCCTTGTGTCATACATACGAATTGTTTTACAGCTTTTCATATCAGAGCAGTTCTGTGTCATGGTTAAAAAGTTCTTGTTCACATAAAATCACATTCTATAAAGAAGTGAAACAACAACACATGTACTTCAGATGATTGCATTTAATTGACTGCAATTGACTATATTGACTGTATTAAATGAGACTGTAATCTTTCTCTCACATATAAGAGCACAGAGAAAAGCTATCACATTGGTATTGCGTTTTGTCCGTGTCAATCCACATTATCATTTCAAAGACATTTAGACAACCTGTTGGTTACATGAATGAGAGGATTTAGTCTTCTGCTTTGGTGACTAATTTATGATTTATCATCTTTAATGGTTATTGATACTTTAATGGTTAATGGCAGTATCGTACATTGATGCAATATTTGGAATTTTTCTTCCTTGAGCATATGCTTCATCATTTCCTGGGTCCCATGGGACCAAGGCTGAGTTGTTGGCATTGTCAGAAAATACATTTTGCCTTTTTTCTCTGTGTTGTGTCATCACTTAGCAGGTGCCAAAAGGAGGTCACTGGAAACATACACCAGAGGGATGGGTGTAAAGGGAGAGAACAGGGAGACACTGGAAAGCCAATCCAAACACTACTGTTGTTTTCCAGGTTACAGTGGATTAGTATTTTTGGATATTTGCTGATCCTTTGATACCATGTATTTTAAAGAGGGGTATTTTTTTTCTTTAGAGGGTGGCTTTTATTTTACTCTTTAATAGGAGTAATTTTTTAGGAAGAGGGTAACACAGGCCTTCTAAGCTTAAATATAAATGTCTGTGTTCAAGGGATCTGAGAGTCAGCTGGGTCACTTGCTTGGTGGATTGATTTTACCCAAGGAAAATGGACCACATGCATTTCAATGGCAGATACCAGACAAATCTCAACAAATTAAACTAATTTGTAAGTACAACTGCACTAGTGAGGCTTGAAAGGCAAAATAGGTAAGAGCTTTTTCTTTAGTCAGAATCAGAGGTGCAAAAAAGACTGCATTCCAAGCAAGAACAGATTTGGAAGCAGAAGACATTTTATCAAGATGGATAGACAGAACTGCCTGTTTATTCAGCCTCTTCAAAATGGGTATTGGGTGGAAGCAGAGAGCCGTGGAAGAAAGGAAGAAGAGGTACATTAGCCAGGAAGGCTAGTTTTAGAATTCAGAATAGAAAAGGGCATTTGACAACACTCAAGCTGAATCACATCTTGCAAAGGAAATTTAAGGGTTCACTGAAAGTATTTTTCAGCCATGGAAACAGAAAGAAACTAAGGAAACAAGGGGAGCATTATCCAATAAGCATGAGGTGGCGACAAAGGCATTGTTGATTGAACCTAGAAAATTAAGACCAAATGAGCTGCCCTGAATTTCAATAGCAGTGATCATGAGCACAGGGACAGAATTTCTCTTAAACTGAAAAAACACACAGCTTTTAGTACTGAATAAAGCACAAAGATTGCTTTCTTGCATATAACAATTCTTTTTATCGTAATACAGGATTGACTCAATCAGTCTGTGATGTGCTGTCCTTTGCAGATCCTTTTCCCTTAGAATTGCCATACCACTGATCAATCCCTTCTGTGGCAATGAACACTGCAGTGCTCTTTCTTGAATTGTAGCATGTATTTTCAGACTATTTCCTTGTCTGATAAAATAATTGTGAATTCTGAATTTTAACAGTGTACTTCAGCTTAATAGCATAGTATTGTTTTCCTGTTTAATATTGACAATTAATGCAAGAAATATTGTACCAAAGTAAGGCAAGTTTTTTCAGTAGCACATTGCTGTATGGATTAGGCTTAAAATACTCAAGAGATACTTTCAAATTGATGATTGAAATTTGATTTCAGCACATTAGGACTTTCTTTTAAGCTAGCAGTATGAAGAGAAATAGTAATAAGGCTTTATTGAAATATTCATGCCTCAAACATGATATTTGTAGCAGTAACCTGGAAAAAATATATCTCTACTGTAATGGAAATTTAGGCAGCTGTATCAATTTTGTGTGTGTGTGTACAAGAGAGGAAGTAATATGTCAATGGCTGACTGGCAAGAGTCACTGATACAATAAAAAGCCAGAGAACCTCAACACACCAATGCTTGAGGGCTTAATTTCATACTCTCTGAAAAAGCAGATTATTGCTACAAGAAAATGAAATGGTCAGGGGAACAGAAATATGTTCCTTGCAATAGTTGATTTGGTATTGCATGTAGCTATACAATCCAGATTTCTTAAATGGGTGCTGCTGGGAAGCGAGCAAACAACTTCTCTACCAGTCAGCAAAGTGGCAAGTGTAGTTTTCAAATGAAAAAAACTGGTATCCTTTACATCAAAAGCTTGCTGATGAACATCTCCCACATTGTTGTTTGTACAGCAGTTTTTACAGAAATTTTCTTTGATAGGCTTCAAAATCCTATACCCTTCCTCAAAAATAAATCATGTTCATTCATGCATAGGGTGGCTTTCTAAGCTTTAGTTGCAGCTGTCTTCTAATATCTGCTCCTCCAGCCTTCTTCCCATACCTTTCCTCCATCAAATATCTCGTTTCCTGCTGAAATATTTTTCCATTTCAACTTGCCTAAAATAGTTCTCACCAAACTGTTACATTCTGATGAGTTTTGCTCTCCCTTTGATTCATCATATGACTTCAGAGCATTTAATCTCATTTTAAGAAATGTTTTCCAGGGAGTAGACCTTTATTAAGAATATTATTTATGCATATATTAAAAATACATATATTTATGTATTATTTATGCATATATTAAAAATAGTACATATTAATATTCATGTTCGATACTTTTATTGAAAGTATTGTCATAGGTAAATAAGGTAATCTTACTTTGGTGAATAAGACTGACTGAGATGAAAAGTAATGAAAATAAAAAAGTTGGTTTATTACTTATTACTAAATAGAAGTATTACTTGTTTTTTGTAATTACTAATGCTTAGTAATTTTAGCTTTAATTCTTGTTTGTGGGTTTTTTCAAGTTACAAAAAATAATTCTGAAAATGTGAAAGTTTTATGCTTTCTCTTGCTTTTCATTCATTCACCTCAAATATAATTTTGACTTTAAACAACCCATTTTATGTTGTAAATTAAAACTGGAGATCTGTATTTGGAAAGGCTTATAATACTAACACAGTTGCTTTTGTGCCCATTTAAATGTAATAAATAGTTTTGTTAGATACTGTGCTTGTTTTACAGTGTGTTTTTAAGGTGGCTTCAGATTTACTACTGGGAAAATCTTTAACTTTCAAAGTAAATTGTTCTGTGAGGGAGTTTTGATGTCCAATAGGAGCAAAGTACTATGATAAAAAAAGTGAAACAGTTAAATTCCTTAAGGCAAACTCGCTTCATTACCTCATTTATGGATCAGTAAGCCAAGTTTAAAAAGAAAGGGAATTTCTTTGCAGCAATTCAAATGGCAGAAAAATCTTGTGATATTTGAATTGAACTAATAATGAAGATGAGTGCCAATATAGTAATGGCAGGAAAATGAAAAAAGCTAAGTAAATTATTGTTAAATATTGTTAAATATCTTCTGTTATACATGTTTGTTCTGAGTAGTCTATAAAACAAATAGAAATTGGGTTGTTTCCAGTGCAAATCTGTTTGATTATCTCTGTAAGACTTTAAACTTGATTCCCCACCTTTACACTTTTCGGTGTAAGAGAGCATTTCATACCCAGTGTTTTCAGTTTACTCTTGATTTTACCTTATGAAATTGATTAGAATTCAAGCTGATCATACTCCTGTAAGTATGAGCATCTTGTTTGCATATCTAGTCAAGCTTCATTTTACAATCTAAAATCACAACTACTGCATTGTATTTGCCACGCTGAGTTACACATGTATGACTTGGATACATATTAATTAATGCTGTAAATTAGTAGCTCTAACTTAATACTCAAGTTGGAATGGTAAGTAGAGAGTGCTATGTTTCCACTTCTTACAAGCATTGCGTGGGAATTTTGAGTGTAAATTCCTGTGCCTGTAGGAATTTGGGAAAATCACAGCTCATTAGCTGTTTCTGTTAAAAGGTTGGTTTCCCTTTTGTAGCTGGATCCTGAAAGAACTGTGAAAAACTCTCTTTCAGGAGTCATTGCTTTGCAAAGAATCATGGTAATTTCAGCCATCTGCCTGATAGTATCATGGCATAACAGAAAATAACTTGTAGGGACCTGATAACCTGGAATAGCAGTATTGGATTGTATTGGATTTTTAAAAGGAGATATTTCTGTGCCAAATGTTTTGTATCTTTCTGACATATGGTAAGAAAAGGGGGTCCTTCCTTCCTTCCTTCTTTCCTTCCTTCCTTCCTTCCTTCCTTCCTTCCTTCCTTCCTTCCTTCCTTCCTTCCTTCCTTCCTTCCTTCCTTCCTTCCTTCCTTCCTTCCTTCCTTCCTTCCTTCCTTCTCCAGTGAAATCCTCTTGGTTCCAATGTTTATTTTCCTGAATTGTAGATTAAAAGACTATAACTGGAAGAAATGAAATTTTAATCTAATAGCAGAGATAAACTTGAAGAATTTATGTGTACCTCTGTGAATTTTATTTATGATAACACTTAATAGATTGAGATATTACTGTATTTAATGTTCTATCTGGAATGAATTTCAACCTCTGTTGTGATCAAACATGTTATCTCTTTCTCTATATATGTATATATGACATACCTATGTAATTAAATAAGCAATGAACTCATGACATTAAATAGAATAACATTAATTATTGCATTCAATTGAAAAATGGTAAGTCTGCTTAAAGATAATGTACAACTTAGAATTTGCCCAAATTGATGTTCTGTATTTTTACTTACAAAGTATATTTTGTTGAAATGCACCCTGTTTACATTTCTTTACAGATTAGTAATAATCCAATTATGTAATAATAGCTTGCAATAAAATGATTTTAAACAGGGAAAGGGAAGTGTTTCACACTTTGCTCAATATAAGAACATAGTTTAAATGTGAAGTTTTTTAATAGACTACAAAATAAACACTTCAGAAAAATATTTGCACTAAGGGTTTTTTTTCTTGTTGCTCTGCAGTCTCAGTTTGAACTCAGGGTATTCCATATTCGTGGAGAACATGCTGTCTCAACTGCTCAGCTTGAGGAAACCATTGCACATCTGAAGAATGAACTTGATAATAAATTAAACAGAAGAAATGAAAAAGCAAAGGATATTGGTGTTTCTACTGAAGATGATAACCCACCAAAGGCATACCGAAATGTATGTATACAGACTGACAGAGAAACTTTTATAAAGCCTAGTGAAGAAGAAAACAGAGCTGTGAAAAATAACCAAATAGTACCCAAAAAGCTTAATATTTCTTCTTTGACACATAGTATATCTGCCCAAAGTGAAAATAAGGATAATTACAATGTACAGTCATCAGAAAGTGTCTTGTCTTGTCAACCAAAACAAACGCTGCCTCCTCCACCACCACCACCGCCACCTCCTCCCCTTCCTGGTTCTTCACTGTCCACTGTAGTTCCTCCACCACCACCTTTGCCAATGGGTCCAACTTCACTGACATCTCAGTTTGGATCTGGCCCACCACTGCCACCTCCGCTTTCTGAAGGCTGTAGGAATTTTCAAGCACCACCGCCACCGCCACCACCACCGCTTCCAGGGCTGGGACCTCCTGTTCCTCCTCCACTGCCTGGATCTGGGTTACCTCCACCCCCTCCACCTCCTGGGCCTGGGTTCTTTTTTAATAGCACTTTATCTTCAAACCAAGGTCCTCGAAAACCTGCCATTGAACCTGGCCGTCCCATGAAGCCTTTGTACTGGACACGAATACAATTGCAAGATAACAGGTAAAATATATTTACTTGGACTTAGAGTTGCTACCTACGGGTTAATGTAGAGACATGGAATTTACAGAATTCTAGGAAAAAAACATGAATCAGTTCTAGAATATGAAAAAATAAGTTGTTTTAAAATAGCATATTTAAATTTAAAATATTTGTATTATAAATGAAAACTTTTTGCCTCATAGCAAAAAGATGTTTTATTTGGGCTTTTTTTCCCAATAATTCACTGCACGGTTGACTATAGTGACAGGGTGTGTCCCAGATTTAGCACTAAAAGATAAAAGGATAACCAAAAGATGAGAAAGATTTTTTTTTATTTAAAATTAATTCTGCGTTAGAATTAGAATTGAAATGTTAAAGTTTGGTCAGGGGAGAATTTAGTTGCATTTTTGCTTTCCAGTCACTTCATGTGATCCTATCTCCAGAGAACTATGTTGTGTCATCCTGTATGATTCCAGTTCTAGAAACTCGAAACAGTTAAACTGGAATGTAATCTCTGTGTATAATTCTGTCAGAGCAGGAAGAGTAAAACATATGTATGAACATAAGCAGTTCAGCAACCTGTAGCATGAGGTGTCCATTAGGGACAAGTCTCAGTACCGATGGAGACCTCTACAGCTTTAAAACAAACAGATATAAAATAATAATTAAAAAAAAGATACCCACCTTACTGTGATTTAGTGCAGGGATAGAATCCCAGATATGCTTGAGGGAGGGATGCCATCCAGAGGGACCTTGATGCGCTTGAGTAGTGGGACTGCAAACAAGGCCAAGTGCAAGGTCCTGTGCCTGAGTTGGGGCAACTACCAATATCAGTAGGATCTGTGGAATAGAGGAGGTAGATTTAGATGGAATGTAAGGATGAAATGCCTTACTGTGATAGTGGTGAGGCACTGAAAGATTTCCAGGAGGAGCTGCAGATGCCTCTTTCCTGGAAGTGATGAAGGCCAGATTGGATGGGGGCCCTGTGAAGCCTGGTCTAGTGGAGGTTGTCCCTGACCATGGCAAGGAGTTGGAATGAGATGATCTTCAAGGTTCTTTCAACCCAGGTCCTTCTATGGTTCTATAACAGTATTCTAGTGCTGTATTCTGTTGTACCAAATCCAAAGTTTCTATGAAATACACTGTTTTATTGATTAGTTTGTAAGTGGTCATTTGGTGAACAGGCATAAATAGACAATTTTTGGCCAGGTTTTTTGAAATGATCCTACACTCTTTGTTTATGCTACCTGTTTATTTAGGTGACAGGAGAAATGCAGTTCTCCCCATTACACTTTCTGAACCAGCATTAATACGTTATTGCCACAGCTACTCAGCTGTTGTTTTGGACTTGACTGATTCTGACTTTCGTTGTTGTGTTTGTTACTGTAATATAGAGCTCATTAGGAGGGATGGATCAGAAAGAATTTTTGGGGGATGGTTAATTGATAGAGACTACTTTATTTTAATGAAGAGTTGTTCATTAATTCATGCATTAATTGCATTAATGCAAGTAATGAAATTACATTATTATTTAGATCTTGAAGTCCAAATCATTATTATCTGTGTTCAAAATTATGTTAGACTCATAATACATCATAATGTTAGATTGCTATACAATATGTACACACAGTATATTACATATAGTACTATATAGTGTGATTATATTATATATTGTAATACGCTGAATTTTTATCAATTATTTATATAGTTTATTTATCCTGTAATAATTGTATTTCATAAATAGTGTATTTATTTAATATTATAATAATATTTTATTTTCAGGTTTCTTAACTATATTTAAACACTTTTGAAGTAAATATCTGCAGTTAAATATGAGTTTTATTTTACTTTACAGCTCTGAATTTATTTTGATGAGAAAGTACCATTATTCTGGTGTAATAAACACTGTAAGGTGTTAATGTTTTATATAAAATATTTGACGGCAACAAAGAAATTAGTGAAATGTCAGTTGTATATTCTTAGTTTTTCGGAATTAAAAAGAATTAAAATTTTCTGAAAATTAAATTTTTTCAGAATTGAAATATTTTGGAGCAGGAGGCTTGAACATTTTGGTTTTACTTTCCCAGTATTTCTTCGGCATAATTTTTTCGTAGTGAATAAATAGTTGGTCCATAAATAAACTTCATTGTAATTCTTCCTGCTGAATCAATAAAATAAGTTTTCTCTCTGAAACAGTGCTGGTTCACCAAGCTTTTGCAAGGTAAGGTATAAATCATAGCATTCTGATGAACTACTGGTCACCAGATGAAATGGTCCAGCATTTTCATGGTCTGTATCAGAACTGGAAATTTTTTCAAGGTTTTGCTGCTCAGATCAGAAGCTGTCCAGGACTGTTGCAGAGCCAGAAAGAATACTTCTTTCTTCAGTATTGCTAACATGACAACTAATATCAGGAAGAGCAAAGCTGTGGAACTCTAAGTATGTCCTGTGACACAGAATATGCTGCATCAGCAGATGCTAACAGAAAAAAATAAAAAGTTCCTTAAACATACACAATAGTAGACAGTTAAATACTAAGTAGAAAAAAAATCCTAAATTTGGAAAAAAAGATTGGTTAATTTTGAATTGGTAGGTATTCCCTTTTGTTGCATATTACATCTGTGTTTAGTGACATCACCATTTGTATTTTGTAGTGGTTTTCTTCACTTTTTTTTAATTGCAAATAATTTCACTGCCTTTTAGTGACATCTGCTGGAAGAAGTTGTCCCACCTTCTACTGATAAACAGACAAGAACACTCAGAAGTTTTGTCCCACATATTTTCCTGAGACATTGAAAATTTGAAACAGAACTGATACACAATGTTTGTAGCACTACATATTATTTCCCCCTAATCCAGATAAAACTAGAGGATTGTGTAAACAAGCTTCCAACTGACCCAAAAGTAAAGCTGATCTTGGAAGGCAAAAAGAGAAGGAAAGATAACCCACATTTAAAATTTGCAGTTGATTGAATGGAAAAGAATACTGGCTAGTCTCCCAAAACATAAGCCACGTAATTACTCTAGTTTCTCAGAACTGCAACGAGGATAAATATGAGCCACAACATCTATGCATGACGTGAAGTAAATCAAGTTCTATACAAATTGCCCCAAATGCTCTTAAAATATGCTTGAATAAAGTTTGTTCACTATTTGTTGGTATTGTTTATTTTTATAGGTCTAAATAGATTACTGGGAATTTCTCAAAAAAGCTGACATTGAAGTACTTCTAATCCTAGTTGTAGTGGTAGAAATCTCTTGACATGTGTTTGCACAAGCTGCCGTTGTTGCGCAGAGAATGATACAATACGAATGATGCATTTCGGTAGCCTAGCAGGCATGGTCTAAATATCTGAAATTAATAGCTGAAACTAATAGAAAACCTTTTTGACTCCTCACAAGAGCAAGGTATAGGAAAGGAATGCTCTTTGTGTTGCTTTGAGATTAAATCTATCATGGATTTTCTTCTATTATGGTTAGATCTATTACAGTTTCTCAAGATGTTTAGAAATTCTATAATTACCTTTCCCTTTATAGGAAAACTGCTATGCCAACATTATGGGAATCACTGGAAGAACCTGATATACTTGACACTACTGAGTTTGAATATTTATTCTCCAAAGACACCACTCAGGAAAAAAGAAAACCATTATCAGAGACTTACGAAAAAAAAACCAAGGCCAAAAAGGTATTTAGTGTTTCTTTCTTTGTCTTTTTTTGTTTGTTACTGTTTAGTCTTTCATTTTGAGAAAACTCCCTTTTAATTTTTAGATTTTTTGTGAAGGAGCAAGAAAGAAAACTATGAATTGCTAATTCAATCTCAATTCCCTTGCTTGAGAATGCAGGGCTATTATTTACCTTAGCAGATTTCTTGCCTTTGGTAATGAAAGCTCCACATCCCAGTGAGGCAGAAAAAATACTGTATAAGATAATAGAATTAAAGTTCTGATTCTTATCTGAAAGTGCCAATATTTCAGGCCATTATTTGCCCTTGAGCTGATTTATAATAATCGCCCGCCATTAGTTACTCCAGCCAACCTCTTTTCCACTAAGATTAATTTTATTGGAAAAATAAAATATAGCTAGGGTGTTGTGTCAGGAGGGGACAGGACAATCATGTCTTTAATGGCCAAAGCTACTTGCAGTAGCTGTGTCATTGCTGTAGCACAGATACTGACTGCTTCAGACATGACCCATTAGAGAGACAGCTGGCACTTGCCAATTGGGATGTGCAGATAGGAAAAAGAAATGCCATTAGTAGTATTTGCTGCCAGAAAAATTCTAGACTGAATAATAATCAATACTGTTTTCCTAAAACAGTGTGATTACATATCAGAAACTACTGAAACATTTATTGTGTTTTAAATCTCTTTGAGTTTACCTGCTTTGGAACCACAAGAGGGCACTTTGCATGTGAGCTGTGCTTGCTACCTTCAATTGTATAATAAATAGAACGTGAAACATGTATACATGTTGGTGCTCTCAGATCTTTCAGAACATCTTTGACCACAAATTTCCTGTAATGTGTCTTAATGCAACACCTAATGAAAAGTATCAGTAAGGCTGTAGAATTTATAGAACTCAAATTCACACGATGCAAAAAGTAAATTTAAAATGGGGCCTGGATGGGTACATGCTGGTGTTTGCAAATACGCACGAAATAATTGTTACAGTCCTTCAAATATTAGACTGAAGTTGGGCATGAACATCTCTGTGAAAAATATTTTGAGATATTTAACTTGACAAATGCTTGAAGTGAATGTGATATGCAGCAGCAGCTGTATCCATAAATTCCATTAGTTCACATATCTTATGCTTTCTTTCTAATATTTGTTTTTATGTTTCATTTATTTACCTTTTTCAGAATTAATCATGTAATAGGAAATACATGTTTCTAAAGAACTTTGAAAAATTTAATTCCTGTAACTTTAATGGGGAATTATTATGGACAAAGTTGCCTTTTTATTTCAAAATCTCAGTAATTAAGGGAGTATATCTACTTCTTCAAGGGGATGACAGAAAACCAGGTACAGAATGAGGCATATATACTGGAAGATGAAATTGGGTTTTTCCTTTTCCCTGCTGCTTTGTAGACTAACTTACTTGTTTGAGCAGCGTGGTTTTTTAGTGGTCTCTCTTGGCTTATCCAAAATTGAATTGGATAATACTCACAGAACATATTGGTATAATAATATGCATTATTTCTTGTGAACAACCAGTGTATTTCCATACAAAGACATCTTTTTTATTTCTATCAAAGTTTTAATTATTGTGCTTTGCTATTAAATGCACTATTTTAAGACAATGAATATTTTACTGAAATTAATGAAATGAAAAGGGTTCCTTTAAAGTACTGTGGCAAAACAAAAAAATAAATTCCCTAAGAAATAAATTCAGAATTATATGTATTGCCATGTCTTTAGTTTGGAAAACAGATGGGATTGTGATGATGGTGTTACAAACCATGGGAACTGTAGGTTTTTCCATGAGAATTTACAAAACTTGTGGTCAGTAGTGTGAAACGTTCCATCATTTGGTCAATTTAAAAATTAAAAATAAATCTGCTTTTAGAATTAAAAGAAAATTTTAATTGAGTACAGAAGCATTTTCTTTTAGTATATCCTGTTTTTTCACCTTTCTCGTTTAAATGACTCATAGCAGCAGCTGAATGTTTTTACAGACAGTTGGCCCTCTTAGATGGTCCTGTGTTTTCCTTTGTCTCTCTGAAAGCCCAGATATCTGCAGGCTGGCTCCAGTGGATCAGTCTTGGTGGGCTGCAAATGATAAAGTAGTAGAAAGGTGTTTTATTAACTTACAGGAGGGCTTATTAGTAGATAATAACAGAGAGCTCCTGTAGATCAGTATAAACCTGTCCATTTGACTGGTTTAATTTCTGGTTTCTCATGCTCTTTTCAGCTCTCAAAGTTTCTTGCCTTTTTTCTAACAATTATATCTACTAGGGTTTTAGCAAGAATCTTTTTCTTTGCTTCAGTACATATATTTCTGCTTGTCTGGTCTTAAAAATGGTACCAGTGTCATAGGGGATTGTGTAGTCTGGTTAAAGATGCTTTCTACAGACATTAAGAAACATGAATCTTATGAGGCTGATCATATATTACAGATTTAGCTGATGCCATGTCATTCTGTACTTATTTGTAAATTCCTCTTTCATGTTCTCTAAAAAAACGTTCCAGAGCAAGATACAGGTACAGTGATGAAATTGTAGTTGTGTTTGAAATAGTTAAGCTTTGAATGCTTCTGTGGAAGGCGTATAGAAATTTCAGTTTGTTCTGTTCTTACACATTTTTCCAGGTAGTGGACACTGTATGGCAACACAGATTAAAAAATTCACTGTACAATGTGCGCTTTTTTTTTTTTTTTTTTTTTTTTTTTTTTTTTTTTTACTTACTGCTGATGGACACCTACCATTTTCAGCCAGAAATGTCCAAATGTCCTACATAAGCTACACCAGGGGAGGTTTAGGTTGGACTTTTGGAAGAATTTCTTCACAGAAAGGATGATTAGGCGTTGGAATGAACTCTCCAGGGAGGTGGCAGAGTCACCATCCCTGGAGGTGTTTAAGGAAACTGTGGCACTCAGTGCCATGGTCTGGTTGACATGGTGGTGTTCAGTCATAGGTTGGACTTGATGTCAGAAATCTTTTTCAACCTGATTGATTCTGTGATTAAGATAAATAGAATGGCTGGCCTATTTTCCATACCATTTGCTCAGGAAGTTATGCTCAGAAAGGACACTTCTGAGTTTATATTCCTGTTATATATATGTATTTATACTCATATATATATATTATGTAATTACTATATAATATATGTTTTATAAAATGAATACCTATATCAATAATATTCCAGTATGTCATCAATAATACTTCTGTTCATATATATATATTCCCATTGTCAAAATAGGAGAATACACTGAGGACTATGTGGACTTTCCTGCTGATTGTATTACCTTGGTGTTTTCACTTATTTCTTGGATAGCAGAATAGTAATTCTGCAGCCACCACCTGTTTGTGAGAGGCTTCAAATGTACTAAAGTAGATCCTTCAGAAGCCTTTAACATATCTGTGATCTGGTCTGACAGACAAAGATAAGCACAAAACTAAAGCAATTAACCTCAAGGTTAATATAATTAAGGATATTCGGCTACCTAAAAAATAAGATGGGGTACAGCTGGCTAACTGACTGGTAATAGCTTAGCAGAAAGAGTCTTGGCATTATAGTGGCTCACAAGAGGAACAAATCATGGTACTACTAAAAATGAAAAGCAGAACTCTGATCCATCAAGAAGTATTGCTTGTGAGACAGACTACTCAGCCACGTCTCAGTTAAGAGCTGCATCTAGATTTAGGTACTACAATCCTTCATTAAAAATTTGTTAACTATAAAGAGTCAAAAAGAGGAAGAATGATGAAAAGTGAAGTAGTCTCTAAGGAAAGAATCAAATTATTATGATTGTTTAGTCTAGAAAGGAGGAGGTTGATTGGGACACATAGTATAAGTGTAATCAAATGCATGCAGCTGCTGCAAAGAAAAATTAGGAAAAGCTTTCTAAGAGCAAGAATACCAAAGGAATGCAGAAAAATTTTGGCTAGGGAAATTGTGTTTCTGTATTTGGAGATCTTTAGGAAAGTTTGTTTACAATGGTACACATATAATTGATAACTGTCTTGAAGTGCAGAAATGCTGTGAATGACATTTTGAGTGCCTTTTCAACATCTTGACACTGTTAAACAATTTAAAGACAGAAAGTCCACTTTCTGTCCATTGTCCTATAGATTGAAACAGCTGGCTATACTTCTTTTAAGAATGGAAACACTTTCATGATTCCCAAATTTGTTGCATTCATGCCAGACAGAAATGGCTTATTGGGTTACACTGATTTCTAGAGGCCTCTGGCAAGTATGTGGGGAAAGAAAGGAAGGAAATTAAGAATCTGGGCAGCAAAGGTAAAATAACTTCAAGGACTGCATACAAGGTGATTTTACTTATTTTTGGAAATATAATAACTAATTTTGGAAAAGTATAGTACATTCACTTGATAGTGATGCAATGTAAAAATAATAGGTTAAGTGAAGGTCAGGTGTACCTTCCTAGTACACAGATATATACTTGAAGACTTGAAGTTTGTTATGGTAATGGCTGATCTGGATTTAGAAGCTCTGCAAACTGTGTGGGTGCTCATACTTCTTTGATCGTGCAGCCCTTTGGAAAATGTAGCACCTTTGGAAGAACTTTTTTTCCAACTGTACACCCTCTGAAATAATTCAGGAAACTTGTTCTTGTGTATTTATCTTCTCTGCATGTATGCAATCTTTTATTTAATGTTCTACTGTATTTTGTAGATAATGATAAAAACTAGTATTCTGAGGTTTTGATATTATGTCTTGTTAATAGAATTCATTTTTTCTGGTTGGGAGAATTTACCGGCTAGATGAATATATTAGTTATGTCCCAATATTAGAGCAAAATACTATGCAATGTATTTAAATATTTAAAATATCATTTTTCTCTCATAAAAATGTTTTTTAATTAGGACTAGATGCATTATAATCTTATATGAAGTAATGTAATGCAGCAAATACTTGGAGTTGATGTCCATGAAATGGAGAAGAGGTGATTGCTGACTTTCCCAGGGACTCTAGGTGGATAAATAATATATAGAAGGAGTGGAATTTATTTCATATTATTTTGTAGTTCTGAAGTGGTTGAATCTGCAGCAAGAAAAGTTCAAATTACTGGAAAAAAACAAAAGTCCCTTAGCACCTGAATATGAATCAAATAAATAAGACATTATTCATTATGTATTAAGCTATGATACTCTGTAATCTTGAAAAAGATATTTGAAAAAGATTTCTTTGCTGTGATTTTTTCCATGTGCATTTTTTAGCTCCATTGCTAGATTTAACACATAAATTGAAGTTTTATTAGTTTTTCCAATATATTTGAGCACTTGTTAGTAATTTATCCTCAAAAACTCAAGTATTTTCTGTGCTTTTCCGAGAAACAGGATGGTTAGATATTTGTGATGCCACTCTGTCTTCATCTTAGCAGAAAAAATGAGTAAATGTCAAGTAATTTGTGTCAGGTGTATGCTCCAAATGAAAGTCCATCAATCATTTTTGGCCCTTTAGTGCAATGATTATAATTTCAAAGACGCAGGAGGACATTAAAGATAATGGCTTTTCTGTTGTCTATTATCTCTAACAGACTTCACATAATTATTAACATGTGTTCTCATTTACGAAGAGTGTCAATATTTTGAGTGAATTGCATTTTTTTAACTGAAAGGGATATGCCTGTCAGCAAGTTTTTTGTCCCTCTAACTAAACGAGGAATTACAATTAATAAATTTTGTGTTTCCGCAAGAAGGGCAGATATTGCAGAAAATGTTGGACGCTTTGCAGGGTTGAAACACAATGACTGTCTTCAGCTGTCTGCATAAGATAATAAACAGTGTTCAAACTTAAGCAGAAGTAGTAAAATGCTAGTGCATGCTCTTCTGAGGCACTCTCACTTTCTTTTTATATTTTATGCTGTGCTGAGAAAAATAACTGGCATTCCTTGTTTATCACACAGCCGTGAAGTCATGTATAATATAGTAATTATCCAAATTATTTTGTGGTTTGTCTCATTTTTGCAGTTCTGATAGGAGCAAAGATATTGAAATAAATTTCTTACTAGCTCATTTCATACCTCCTATTTGAACCTGATAAATTGCCATTTGTGCATACTTTAGAAAAAAGCTAAAAGTAGTGGTGTTTTCAAGCTAATAAAATTGTAAATACGCTTCAAAAGATACAAAGCTATGTTTCATCCATGTCAAGAAAAACATAGTCAGATTTGGCTCTCCCTTGAGTAGGAATATGAGAGATAATGTCTAGTCTTAAGCTTCTGAAATTGTATTGCTAACCCTTGTAGTATTTATGCAGAATGGCTTGAAGGCAATTTGGTTTCTTGTGCAGGATATTCTTCTTGTGTTTGAATAAGGTTTCAGCAATCTACTCATGGGTCCAGGCTGTTGATTTGCTGTAAAAGTTAGAGAGTGGGAATGGAGAAAAATGCTGTAATATGCAGGACAGCTTTTTAGCTTATGGCTTTTCTCAATACATTTCAATATTATGGAAGGACTCCATGCACCACCAGGAGTGCATGGATTACTTTTAATCACTAAAGTAAACTGAATCTCTTAAAATTTCAGCACCAGTAAGTGTTCTGGACAGAATGTAGGCATTGCAGTGAGACAAAACAGTAAACGCTGTTGTATAGTATTTAATGGAATACATTTCTGGCTACGTTAGAGAAAACACCTTCTAATGGGAATGACAGAATAATTTATTAGTGTATTCAAACTTTGGTATATCTTCACTTTTTAATTAGATTATAAAGATTTGGAAGATGTAGATGAGACCACTTGTGTGCAGCAAATCAGCTAACTTAATATCATTAAAAAACTGTCAGGGAAAGAAAACCACAAAAAGCAAATAATGCTATGGATCAGTCAAGTGAATGAATTATCACCAGCAGTCACAATTTTGTCACTAAACCAGAAGTTACTGCATCCATCACAACAATACATTCATAGTTTGGAGAAGCAACAGCAGCTGGCAAACCCCACCAGCTGGCATAGTAGCATCAGCTGTTGTCAGCTGGATTGTAGCTGCTTACCTGTCACTGCCAGCTACAAGCCAGTCCCAATATGCTGGGAGGTGATCAGTGATTTGTCTTTTAAAAGCACAGACTAAATAGTGCAACACAGTCTTTACAAACTTTCCTTTTATTTGCCTTATGTTTTTACTGAACTGAAAAAAGTGCTGATTTATTTTGTGTCTCCTTTCTGTTTGGAATTTACACACATAGTTACTTTGCCAGAATAACCATCATTTGGGACAAAATTAGTGTCTTTGAAAATGAATTCTCTGTTTTACTACAGATAAATGCATTTTAACTGCAAAATGTTTCAAGTTCCACATTGATTCTAAAAATCTATGACAAAATGCCATTATAATACTTAGCATTATAACTATGGGTTTGAAGTAGCTTTATGCTCAGTTTAAGCTATTCTGTTGTCATGGTCCTCCATTTTTGCTCCCCAGTGAATACAGTATTAGCCTTCAGTTACTTGGTTGAAGCTATTTCAGGTAGTCTGCATCTAGTTTGATGCCTGGTAATTGTGACCACGTGTACATTTGTCTAAAATGTATGTGAACATACAGTCAGTTGCCATTTAAAATCATTAATCTCTGGTTAAACTTTTAAAATTATGTAAGAGTGTCTTTAAGGGTTTTTTTCACAAATCGTTAGAGGGGGAGGTCTTGCTTAGTGAAGTGACCTAGTTTGATCATTTCTGGAGAATATATTAGCACTTACAAATACTTCAGTGGAATGATTTCAAATCTCATATTGTCTACAACAGCTATAGTCTGGAAAGGTTTTGCCTCAAACTAGGCGTGTCTAATGGGGTTTATGACAAACTCTGAATTTGCCCTGAACAAGGTCAACTTGGAGGTCAGTGAATGCTATACAAATTGCGTACTGCTCAAACCTGTAATTATCCCTGTGAGAAGTTAATGTGCTGCGGAGTTCAGCAAATTCATGCAAAACTTCAGAAATGACCACAATAAACGGAGCAGTTATTTACATTTGCCCAGAAGAATCAGTCAACAGGATGTGATGCTTCCACAGCATTCATTTAAGGTAAATTGGAGCAAAATCATCTTGTCTGCTTGTGTACTCAGGAGATAAAGAGCCTGAACTCTTTGTCATTTGAATAAAACGCTTTCCATAATATTAATTTCCTAATGTTCATCATATGTGCTGTACATACAGGCAGAAAAAACTCTCAGGACAGATTTTTTTCAAATTTTGATAGAAAATATGAACTATCTACTTTAACTTAAGTTTATTATTGAGTGCCTGCAAGAGGGACCTAAAATATGTGTCAGCTCTTTGTTGAAGAGAGAGTGTGTTCCAACTTGTGCATGTATTTCTAATTTCAGTACTCTAAATAAGAACTAACTTCACATTTTCATGTGAAAATGTCAGTATCATTTCTCTTTTTCCTGTTTGTCAAAAAAATTTAGGTTTGTATGGATGAGTGAATAGGTATTTTCATAGTTCAATATTTGTAAATCACATAAAAAACAGGTAAGAAACATTTTTATGAGTTAGTATAAATTTTGTCAGTTAACTGTTTCTAATGTGAGCATCAATAAAAGTATTCCAGGAATAAAGGATAACAATTGCTGTAAGTTTGTACTATTATTAAATATCCAAATAGAAGTGCCACCTTTAATTTAAATATTAAAATTAAATTTGGAGAAATATAAATTAAATATTGTTATAGTATATAAATATACTAAGACTATAAATTTAGGGAAAACATAGCTATTAGTTTTAATTTTTCATAGGAGTTAGTATTTTTAATAGTTTTTTTACATCAACACTATTAAGTAAGCCATCTGCTTGGATCTGAATGAACATTGTGTCTGTGTTGCATTTTGTGATGTGCTCCTGTCATATCTTCCTCATGAAATAAATCAAAATCACAAATACCAATAGCCCAGAAATTGTGGAATTTTTATTTTTTTTTGCATATCTAACATCTGAACTACACTGATCCTCTTCTTTATAACTAATTTCAACCAGCCAAAGTAACAATAAGGTTTTCCTTCCTCCTCTTTCTTCTTCTCCCCTAAACTGACATAAGAAAGTATTATAGTCTGAATGTCAGTATGTTATATTATCAAATATCTGTACCCAAATGTGAAAAAAGTCCTAAAATCCCTGTGGAATGTCAACAGTGTGGAATAAGTACATTCAGACATGGGCGGAAGAAATACTTTGAGTAGTGCCCAGTGTTCCAGAAGTAGTGTTGAGAGGGCATAAAAAGAAGATTCTTCAATTCTTCTTGGTCAGGAATTGATTCTTTGCTGAAAAAATAGACATAAGCCTGTCCACACGGAAATGTAAACGACCAGACAAAACTAAGGAACTTGTGATGTACTCAGTGTCTTTAATAGTTCTTAAATATAATTTAAAAAAATAGGAAGGGAAAACCATATTCCAGAAGAAATAGTTGATGTGCCTTTTTCTTTTTCTGCATAATAGCATCCTACAAGTAAGAGGTGATGTTCTTTAGAAGACCTGATCAGAATTCAGTCTTATAATTAATTTGTTAAGGTGCCAAGCACAAAGACGAGATGAAGGTCTTACTACCACATTTATTTAATAAAATGGTTTGATGTTAGGAGAAATATTGAATTCAACTCACAAATTAACTTCTGTTATAAAAAGTGACTGAATCCTTTGTACAGTGTTCCCTTGATCTCAGATCATTTTGCATCATCTTTCTAGATTATCAAATTGCTGGATGGAAAACGGTCTCAAACTGTAGGAATTTTAATATCAAGTTTGCACTTGGAGATGAAGGATATTCAACAAGGTAAGTGTTTCTTACACTTAATGTTCTGTACTTGCATGGATATTTTATCATAGTCCTCAGATAATTTCTGACAGTGCAGAATGTGTCTTGAATATAGTCTCCTAAACTACCAGAAGAATCTTTCTTCCAGTATATTCCAGTATATGTAAAAGTTTCACCTAAAAACTAGAATAGAATTTAGGTACAACTCCTTCTGTACCTTTGTAGTTAGCATAATGCTTTCAGTACAGTGTTTTTATATTCGTCCCCTGCAGTTCCCTGCTTTTTCTAAAGCAAGTCATCCACCAGCAGGAATTAAATGGAGGGCTTACACATAAATCTTTTGGGCTTCAAACATGCAGTCAGTATGTTTTAATATTTACATTTTGCTTCATTAACAGTATAAGAAGTATATCCCAAACTGATGTTAACACGTAAGAATCAGCAAGAGAATTACTGGATGGCATTTTACAAAGCATGGGGCTAGTCAGTTGTAAATTCCATTACTGGTAGAAATTATTTGAGTTTGCCAATACAGCTGTAGAGAAATACAGATTTTTCAGAACACTGGGATAATTGAGAGTCTGCTTATGTTCTGGATTTAAAAAGATATTGTTTAAGGATATTGTTTATTTCTTTTTCACATTAAGAAAAGGAAAATATTCACCATTTAAAACAACTGCTGGAACAACTCAAGTTGATGTCTCCTTTTTTGCTATTGTTTTCCCTCCATCACATGCAAATACTGGGTAGGGTGTTGAGATGCTGCTGGCATTGATTATTATTAATTTCAAAAGAGCCTTTGAGCATCTAGCACTTTAAAAGCACAAGGGCTTACAGATGTCTCTTGGGATGCGGAGGAATAAGGAAAAGAAGGAATAACTTTGTGCCTGCCAGTATTGTGTGAAAGGTATCAGAATGAGATGGAAAAAAACTGCTATTACTAAAGGTCTGAATAATTTGCTGGCAGAAGTGTCAGCGGCGTAGGGATAGGATAGAAGCTTTATTACCAAAACTGGATAATACTCTTCAGGATCTTCAGAGATGGGTTTTCTTTTTGTTTTCCATGCCATTATGTTCTACTAAAATAGAGCATCTCTATCTCAGTTGTTCACTGTACTTGTGTAGCTTTTGAAATCTTCTGGCCAGTTTATATCGAATCTAAGACAACTTAATGACCCAAGTATTTGGGCATATATACAATAGCATTTTTAGCTTGAGTCAGCAGTGCACTTTTGAATCACATGTACCAGTTGTCCCCTTTGCTGTGTTTGCATTGCAGAGCAATGCAGAGCAGTCTCAGAGTGCACAAACATCCTTCAGGATCAAGTTAAATGAGAAGATATGCTTTAGGAGCGTGCCATCAGTCTCCATGTATAGCAGTCTCTAAATTCCCCAGTTTCAGGTCAGAGATAGTTAAAACTTCCTGAAGCATGTATAGTGTAAACTGTTGCTGTCTACAAATCCATTTCTAAAGACTACACTACTTGCAGTTGTAGACATAGCTAATGTAGTCCTAGAAGTTAAATGAAAATTAGAGTGTTGGTAGAAGAAAGGCACCAAAACAAGTGCTGTCACTGCAGAAAAGTTTAGAACTCATCGCCCTTTCTTGTCTGAGGTAGCGAATGACTGGCCTGTCACCACATGTGTTGCTCAAGGCAGCAATAGGATATGCTGCCTCTTGCATATGGAAACAGCCGGGAGCTACCATCAGGATTTGGGAATACCATTAGTGGGACTTTCTTACAAAGCAGTCTGACTGATTCTAATCAAAATCTGTGTTCAGAGACTATCTAGGGTGAAAAAACAGTTCATAAAACTGAATGTTTTCAGGGAAAACATTGTTCTGTAGAGAGGACCTCTAGAAATGTAAATTTCTCTGAAGACAACAGTAGAATTATGCTTGTTTCTCTTTTAATGTCTGCATAATCCATAGTATTTTGTGTAGTTTAAATCTTTGGGCAGTCCTGCTTGTCAGCAGACAAATTATTTGAAGACTGCTGTAATAGCAATAATTGCAATACCAATAATCAATGCACTGGATGGAAAAAATCATGATAGGCTAAATGACACATGGCAACACCTAACCAAAAAAAGCATGTAATCATTGGGTCATGAGTGCAAACTTGTTGGGTTTTTTTATTTTTTTTAAAGTGAAGTTGCAAAGAGCTACCTCTAAGACAAATTAAGCACTCATCTCTTCATGCCAATTTCCATGGCGTAATTCAGTACATGAAAAACAGGGAAAAGTTAATAGCCTTTTACCACTTAGAACAGAGAACGTAGAAGCCTGAAGCAAAAGAAAGTCAAAAGTGAAAAAAAAAATCTAATTTTTATTTCAAGTTTTTATGGCCATGTTTGTTATAAAGTCATAGACAAATAAATGTACTGTCTATGTATGGTGTACTTGTTAGTCTACCTTAGGTAGCAGTTAGGTAGCAGAATACACGTAGAGAAATTCTCAGATGAACTGCCCTGTGCATACAGATGCATGCAAAATTATAGAGAAGAAAAAGCAAGAGTAACCACAAGAAAAATTGCATCCTCCTTTAAAATAGTGTGAGATTTGTGCATCCATAGGATTATCCTCTCAAATCAAAGTACGTAGCTTCACAGCATATTCTATAGATAACTCAGCAGTGCAAAACAAGCAAGTGACCATATCTGGCATCCAGATGTTTGAGTTTGCATTTGATAATGTGCCAGCCACCACACTTCAGGAGGGGGATCTCCCACACATGTTCATTTAAGAGAATGAAGTTCAGCCTTTGCAGATAAGTTTATATCCATACTGCTTCTAAATACAGTCTTAAGGAGAAGACAACGTAAAACTAATTATTTTGGGTAGTGTTAGTGTTATATGATGCACAGGGAAAGTTGACATTGTCATGCTGCACCTGTCCTTATAATCAGCTTTTCGTTCTGGGGAAGAGGTACTTCAATGACTCCACTGGTGAGTCTGGTACTGGTGAGGGCAATAAGGTTTTTTGTTAGACCACTATTAATATTACTCATTTCCTAAGCAGAAGAAACAGGCAGAAAATTTGTCTGACCCAGTATGCTATACAGAGTCTGTATATTGAAAAGACAAATAGCAATAATCAAATTGTGCATAGGTTTGAGATTATTTTTAAGGCTGCTTCTCTGCATTTTTTAAAACCTTTATAAAAAGGAATGAGGATCAATTGTTTGGTAAGCTTTAAGTGTCCACACTTAGAGAAGTAATCTCCATTTAATATCAATCCATTTCGTATCATTGTTTAGCTCTAATACTACAACTTGAGAGACAAACTTGTGAATCAACACTCTGTGTGGCTTTGCTGTTAAAATCCCACAACTCGTTCCACAGTGAGGTGTTTCAGTTTTGTTCGTAATGGGAAATGTTGATTATAGCTGTATCTGAAAACACTGTGTGGGTCCTTGTCCCAACTTTTTACAGGGCAACATTCCACTCACTGAGACAGCTCCAAAATAGCAGCTGGCAATAGCAGTGCACTGGAAAACACATAATAATACTCCTTTCTGCAGTGTATGTCATCTGTGCTGGCTTTCCATGAGCTGCTGAGATCCTTGTTCAAGAGTTAACTGGCACAGTTATGGGGCAGCCCAGATGAGAAACTTTTAGTTACAGAAAATGGGATGTAGATAAAATGTAGATGTCTATGTTTAAAAGAGTGATTCTCCCAAATCCCTCCCTTCCTGATTTTCCCTTCATTGACAGCATATGGGAGTAAAAATTGGAAGAAAGTGAACTGTAGATTAACCCAACCAGACTGATGATCAGTCTAATAACCATTCTGATTTAGTATTATATTTCTGATCATCCTGGGATTGCTCTAATAAGAGCTCATAGAAGATACATAAATAGGTTTACATTGTTGTAGTGCAAGTTATGCCTTATGGCACATCTAAACTGTTGTTCCAAAGTTGTGTAACTTGCCCACCTACCCAAAATATTACATGTATGTATTGTATATATTCTGTATACTATGCATGAAGTATAAAGATAGCTGCATATCTATCTCAGAAGCTGGGACATGATTTTATTTAAAATTAAATGCTTTTCTCTTTTTCGGGAAAATTCACAACATACGTTTTTATGACTCTGTTGTGGACATCCATTGTTTGTGGGTAGGTTACCATTAGTGACAGAATCTTTTGTTCATGGCTTCTCGCAGGATTCGAGTTTTCTTAGTCTTATAAACCTCCATAGTGTCCATATGCTTCTTTATTATGTGTATTTTTTTTGTGTTGCATGGCGGCTGATACTGAAGAAAACCTTTAAATAAGTTGATAACATATCAATTTGTCAAAAGTAAACCAGAAGGATTTGAATATTACAGGCAATTTTGCCAAGTATTTAATAGTCATTGTCTAATTGAGTAGGTCAGTCACAATTTCATTTAAATTTCCCAGTGACGGGCTGCACGTTCCGATGAAATCAAGCCTTACTCAACAGAATGCAGTACATAAAACAACTAAGTACTTCCAGGTCAAATAAATGTAGCTTTGTCAAACTCCTTTTATTTAAATAATGCACTTTTGTTTTATCATTTGGGAGCAGCTAAGGTAATTTCTTCATATTTCATAGTCTAATTGTCACATTAAATGGTTTGATACTGCAGAGTATATGTAAGCTCTGCCAGCAGGACTTAAATCCTGATTTAACCAAAATGTGTTTAGTAGGAGTGAGGCTGTATATCAGATTCAGCCTTAAGACTGCTAGTATTTAAGCTGATTTAGAGGAGGTAAGTATATTTTTCATATTTAAGCTCTAATTTCTAAATTGTATGTAGACTGCACACCGTATGCTTTAAATTCTCAACTTTTTTTTTGCTTTACAGTTTTAATTTATCAGAATATGTGAAAAATCTATGCAGCAGGGAATCTATTAGATTCATTTTTTAGAAGTTAGTGTGTTAAAAACCTTTGGTATAAGTTTGTATTCGAAGCAATGGTCTTAGTATGTGAAGTGTAGCTGGCAAGTATTTTTATGTGTGCCTGTTAGTTTGAATGCATGATGCTGATCTGTTTTTTGTCCTAGCTGACGGTTATTATATCCTAATGGGTGCAACCCTGCACTAATGATCCTTGTGTATATAAATTCTTCTTCTTGTGAGCAGACACCATAGGCAACATAAAAATGTTTGCCTCAATTTCCCTGCAAAAAAGGATCTCAGAAACCAGACTTGGCCAAGTAACAGATTTTTTAAAGGTAGAGGAACCCAATAAAATTACCAGCTTTTCACAGCATGACTCTACTTCCTTTTGACATATTGTGAGGTGTAGGTGAAATATTCTAACTGAACTGACAGTGTAAGGAAGACAGCTAACTAGAAAGCAAGATGAAAGTAAAAACCACCAATGATGATTGATATTGTAATAGCTATTAATTGTTTTGGAGCCTCTTTTGTAGATTTATGATACTTCACCTATATTACTTACACTTACATAAGCCAGATATAATGAGACTTAAAGCAGTAAAGTATCGTGGTTAAATTCACTGTATCAGGAAGAGCATTTTGAAAAACATACCAACGTTTGTATTAATTTTGATAAAGTTAATATACATATGATTAAAAGTTTGCTTTGTTTTTCATATAAAAATTTAAAAAGTTTTTGTTACTTTAAATGAAAATCAAAATAATTACTTTCTTTGATCTAGTGCAATGGGGTTTTTTTAAGCTGCCCCAATTCAAGCTAATTTACACAAAATACTGTGAATGTATTGCACATGCCATATTTTAAGAATAAGAAGAATATGAAGACCTGTGAATTTGGGGATTTCTTCCAGCTTTTCAAAACTAATGGGTTTTTTTCAAAAAAATGGCCTGATCTTCATAAATTTAATTGTTTTGATTTTTGTCTTCTGCTTGAGATGTGCATGGCATTCAGTTCAATCAGTTTGAATGGAAAAAAAAGGGCTAAGACATTAAGATGTATAAAAATGAAATAAAGGAGGTTATGTGGATTTTGGCAGTACTTCTGACTTACTGGGAATGTGTTTCCACATACATTGACATCCATATAGCTGTATGGCTTGATTTTTAACTGCAATTATCTGTCTATGCATTGCCAATAATAGCAGTGCAGGTTGTATAGCAAGTAAATCAGAAAATATTTTCTGAGTAATTTTATACAATCACATTCTCTCCCCAAGAAAGAAAATAACTCATGTCAATATCTCTTAAAATTGATTATTATTAATTCTATAAAAATGTAATTTAGCACATTCTATTTCATTAGTTTTATCACAAACACTTTTTGTTTTATCATATCAATTGAAAGCAGTGCTGATTTGTTAGACCTGATGATGAATACAGAAACATGGATAACATAATAGAGCATTAAAAACCACTTTGTGATTCTGGGGCCATTTTGGTGACATATTTGGCTAAAATATTCAGCTAGGTGTAACTCTTGATATGCTTATTAAAGTGTGTTTTTATCCAGCTACTTCCTGTCATCGTAATAGATCTGTACATAAAAATTTGACTATCAGTTACATGCTTTGCATTTCTAGTATAAGTTTAAATTGCCTCCAATAAGTTGTTTGGTTTTTTTTCCAGATTGCTCTGGACAAGTAAATTTCTCCTTGTAAGCAGATATCAGAATATGATAAAATAGGATAAAAGTTAAACCACAAGGGGAAGTTTCTGAACTCACTATGCATATTGTTAATATTAACAATTAAATATATTGGACTGTGAAATCAATTTTCCAAGAGATTTTCCATCTCTTAGGTTCTTTTGAAATTTTATTGGATGATACAGAAGGTGGTGCAACTCTTGGAACTGTCTTGCAGGAGATAAGAGATAATCTTATAAATTCAAACCCTAAGGATTTTTCTTTAAACAAAGATTTTTGTCAATCTCAGTGGTTCAGGCTTTACATTTGGTTACAGTCTTGAGGGGTTTGAATCTTTCCAGTAAGACAAAAATGGTTGGAAATACTGCTTTTTTCATTGATACTGTCTTCTGTGTAATTCTTTATTTCTAACCTAGGTGTAATGTCAACAGATGGAATCATAATTGACAGGCAGAATTTTAAAGCATTCTAAATGTCACTGGACCTTTGAATAAAATTAATTAGCCTACCACAGAGAAAATTTACTAGCCTCCTGGTTAATTTCACAATGTAAAATCATGGGGTAGGTGGTAGAGCAGGCGAAAGCTTATTACATTTAAATAATTATTTTAAGATGTGTGCCTTGCCCCTTTCAAACATGGATTGCAAATGCAGCAAGAGCTTTTAAAATCCTCTAAATTTATAAGCAGTCAAGGATCATTTGAGGAAATATAATACAGTCGAATTAAAAGTTATCAGATAGTAGCTAATGACATCTCATTGGTTATGTGCTTGATTCTTTTGGGATTATTGTTCTCAGTAATATATAAGCATAAGTCAGGAGTTCAGAAATTGTGCCTAGTCCCCTTGAATCTTGAGGAAAAGCTGGTTTCAGAAAATTTAAACATCCAGAGTTACTTCCATTCCTTTGTGCATCTCTCAACTTACTGGAATTTAATATTAGAGTGTTTTAGAAAGCACCATGAAGCAATCCCATTTAGTTTTCAGAAGAGTTCCAATAAATTGTAATAGGATTTGCAAATGTTGGAGGCACCTGTGTCATATATTCCAGATATAGTAATATTTGGAACTAAGATAGGAAACCTTTTGAGATGTCTCATTTTTAGTAATGAAGCATAATTAATCACTGAAAAGTATATTTTATGTGTCTGTGTGCTATTAAAAAGTATTTATCTGTAAATTGTCTTGTGGTTAGTTTTCTATTAGATAAAGCTACCTTAAATGTGAACTTGTTGAAGATAACTTAAAAACTGTAGCACAGTCTTTTGTGCTTGCAAATTTTTAACTTGCAAACTTTGAAAGTTTGTCTTCTTGTCTACTCATCAAGATTGCTAGCTCCTGGACAAGCATATCTTGCTGATTTCCCATGCACACAGGAAGACTTAAATACCCTCACTCTCAATTCCTTCCTTTCCAGCCTTCTAAGCTAACATGAAATCTATGCTGTTCGTTGTCTGGTATCAGCTGTTTTCATGTCCTCCTGCCTAGCCAGCTACACAATCACTTGGCTACTTGACTGGTCACATCTTGGATTATATACTGCTGATTATATTGGAGAGAAAAAGTAGAACTCTGTTCTGAGACAGAGTTTATAGAACGTTCTTGCAGGAGTTCTGTGATTTAACATCAGAACAAAAATAAAATACTGAAAATAAAAAAATATTAACTGGGTACATATATGTCCTGTATCTAGGTTGGAACCCTTTGGTACATTTCACAGGAAAAGGAATTGAAGTCTTAATTTATGTTTTTCAATGTCTAATTTGTGTTTGTATTCTATACAGCTATATTGTGTGTTGATGACTCCGTAGTAGATCTGGAGACACTGGAAGCCCTATATGAAAATGTAAGTAAAGGTGGGGTAAAAATCTGCTTAATCACCAAAGTATTTCGGACACAGACTTTAGGCTGCTCAGGGAACTAATGAGTAAGGTCCCCTCAGAAAATGCTTATGAAGGTTCTGGGGTCCATCAGTGCAGATTATTTTTCTAACACCACCTCATAAAGGGCACAGGAGCAGGCAATTCTTAAATGTAAGAATTCAAGCAGGTGAAGCAGAAGGTTGGCTTGGCTGAGCTGGGATCTTCTTTTGGAGCCAAGGCAAAAAAAGAAGGTGTATGCCCAGTGGAAGCAAGGTCAGCTGATGTGGGAGGAATACAGAGGTGCTGCTTGCCAGTCTAGGGGGAAAAGTTGGAGCTGAAAAAGCTCAGCTGGAGTTGAAGCTGGACAGAACTGTGAGGGACAATAAAAAGAGGGGCTTTAAATATCTTAATGGCAAAAGGCAGTATAAAAATAACATCAGCTGATTACAGGATGAGGATGGCCACTTCACAAACAGGGACATAGACAAACATAGACAAAGAGAAGTCAAATGCTTTCTTTGCCTCTGTCTTCAACACCGATGATGGTGTGCCCTTAGCTGGATGACCATGACTGTGAGATTGATCAGCTGCCAGTCAACTCTGAATATGTGTGGGATGTGCTGCTTCAGCTGGATCCCTATATGTCTGTGGGGCCTGATGGAATTCATCCAAGAATATTCAAAGAGCTAGGTGATGTCATTATGAGGCCTTTTCTTGATGATTTTTGAATGCTCTTAGGAATCTAGAGAGGTCCCAGTCAAATGGAAGTGTTTGGACAATGCTCTCAGGCACATGGTGTGATTCTTGGGGTGTCTTGTGCAGGGCCAGGATTCGTACTCAATGATCCTGATGGGTCCCTTTCAAATCAACATATTTGGTGATTCTATGACCAAAGGAAGCTAGCTGAGGTAATCTTTTTGGATTTCAGTAAAGATATTGATGCTGTCTCTCACAGTATCCTGTTGGATAAAATGTCCAGTGCACAGCTGGATAAACACATCCTCTGATGTGTGAGCAGCTGGTTCATGGATCAGGCATAAAGGGTTGTAGTGAATGGGGTAACATCAGACTGGTGACCTGTCACTGGTGGGATTCTGCAGTGCTCTATCCTAGGCTCTGTGCTCTTCAACATCTTCATTTACAACCTGGACACAGGAATATGTATTAGGTAAGTTTGATGATGATCCTAAATTGGGAGGAGCCACTGACTCCCTTGAAGGTAGAGAGGCCTTGACAAATCAGAGGGCTGTGCAATCACTAGTCACATGAAGTTTAAAAAAGACAAGTGACAGATTCTGCACCTGGGAACTCTGGGGAATGAAACACTGGAGAGAAACTCTGTTGAAAGGGATCTGGTGGTCCTGGTTGATGGCAAGTTGGATATAACACAGCAGTGCCCTGGCAGCCAGAAGGGCCGAGTGTTTCCTGGGGTGCATCAGGCACAGCATCACCAGCTGGGCAAGGGAGGGGATTGTCCTGCTCTGCCCCTGCACTGGGGCAGCCTCACCTCCAGTGCTGGGGGCAGTTCTGAGAGCCACAGTATAACAAAGATATAAACTGTTAGAGAGCATCCAGAGGAGGGCTATGAAGATGGTGAAGGACCTTGACGGGAAGACATACAAGGAGCAGCTGAGGTCACTTGGCCTGTCAACCTGAAGGAGACTGAGGGAGGACCTCATAGCTGCCTGCAGCTTCTTCATAAGGGGAAGAGGGGAAGATCTTCTTTTTGTGGTGACAGTGATAGGACCTGAGGGAATGGCCTGAAGTCATGTCAGGGGACATTTAGGTTGGATATTAGGGAAAGGTTCTTCACCCAGAGGGTGTTTGGGCACTGGAACAGGCTCCCTGGAGAAGTGGTCACAGAATCAGCCTGTTGAAATACTCCTCGAGGAGTATTTCAGCAATATTCTTGGGCACATGGTGTGACTCTTGGGGATGGTCCTGTGTAGTAAATGGCATATAAGGCACTGATGGAATTTATCATAGACCTTTAAGCATTGCTCTTTTGCATAGTCTAAATGTTTCTCAGTGAAAAAAACATAATTGCTGCTTGCAGGCAAACAGGTAAAGTAGTAATTTATTAATATCCTATTAATTAGTAACTAATTAATTCATATCAATTCCCTCAGAGAGCACAAAAGGATGAACTGGAGAAAATCAAGCAGTATTATCAGACTTCGAAAGAGGAGGAACTGAAGCTTCTTGATAAACCAGAACAGTAAGATTATTTTTTTTAATACTTGTCATTGTATAATGTAGTCCTTTGACTATATGTTGAAAGCAGTTTTGATACATAATTCTTGGTAACTATGAGCTTTTCCAAAATTATAAACTTTGCGTATTTCAAGGCATGATGAAAAATTTGCCGTCATCACAGAACTTTTTTCAGACATGACAGAGTTTACTTCGTCATCTTTGACCACCAAAACTGATAAAATACATAGCCTTGAATTGATAAGAATTCTTGTTCCTATTCTCACATTTGTAGAAGACTTATCCTTCTCTTAGACCATTTATGGCTAAATCAACATTACATAAATCAGGGCCAGACTGATTTTGGTTGTTAATTATTTGAAAGGGCTGCATGAACAGAGGGTTTGGGTTGATCCTATGGCCAAAGACACCTTGTTCACTCCACTCAAGTTCCCTGAAGACCTAAAAGACTGATGTCACAGTTCCTCTCCTGCAACTCTTGAGGCCAGTGACAACTGATAGGATGAAAAACTTAAATGTTGCTCCTTCTGCTGTAACACACCTTAGACCGATGTGAAAGAATCCTCAAGAATTTATGATCAGAACAGTAATCCTGAAATTTATGTATACATTTGATTTCAGATGTTGGCCTACCAGTGTTTTTTGTCTTCTGCTACTTCACTGCTTTTTTCTTTTGTACTCTTATCCTCTTCAATCTTCCTTCCTAGAGGCTTCTCTGTCATCTTGTTCCCTTTTGCATCTTGTTTGTTCTTGTCTTTTCTCCTGTCTCTTGTGTAAGAAAGGGTAGGGGGAGGAAGAACTGAGATAGAGATAGTATATGATTGGTTAATGTCAGAATTACTGTATTTTTGGACCTTTTTTCCCATTAAAATGTTAGTGCTGAAGAACAGATTATTTTTTTCTTTTTCTCCTCATATGAGGCAGCTAAATACTCATTTATGACTTCACACTAAGGAGTAGGCTAATATTAGGAGATAAGGCTATTATCTTACTCTTGATGAAGAGATGCTATTGTTCTTTAGTAAGTCTTAAGAAGACAAATATCTGTGAAGTTTATATACTAGCTTACTGTTGCATCCCATATCCATGGCTTTCATTGCCTTGGCTTGGGGCATAAGGATACATTGTGTGGCTAGCTGATGTTTTCCAGAGCTTGAATCTTTGGCAGTCTGTTTGCTGTATGTCCAAGTTAAATAAATATGAATGCATTTTGTCTTCTGGAGAATAAGAGTCTTGTAGAACACTAGGATTATAGGAGGTAGTCTTTTTTGTAACTTGTAGTGGAGAGAGGTTAATATTAATTAAATACAAAGTTGGATTTCTACTATCATTGTTCCATAATTAAGAACTGTAAATAAAGCAGTTATGCCTGGTGGCTCAGAGTGAAATAGTATCAAAGAAAAGAGCTATTTTTTAATTAATTATTACTCAGTGCTCTTTCTGCAAGTCTTAAGTATCCCAATTTTACCCTATAATTAAATTACACAGGTTAAGAAAACTAGCTTTTTAAAAGGTAGCTTAAGGGGAACACTTACAAAAGTGCTTTATGCAGTTCTGTAAATTTTGTTGGACCTTCAATGTGCTTTCTGAAAACTCATGTGCCCCTGGCTTTTTGTCTCAGTCAGCCTCTAAGTCAACCTAACTGCAGAACTGGAGATTTGTTGGAGCTGTGCTTTACTTATTAGCTCCATAAAAGGTTAAAGACAGAAAAGTGCTAAATTTGTATGTGTGATTAAAAATATTTACTGTGGGGCATAAGCCTCATGTATTGTCTTTAATGAGGATCAGAACAAAAGTGTAAATAAAATAATTTATGTAATGGCTGCACATATTAACTGTAGTCATTCATGTAGTGAAACCTTAGATTTGAGTTCACTGAAGTCTAAAGGAAACCCTTGCGTACTTGGATTATCAGACAAATAAAAAGCTTCAGTGGTATCACTGATGTTCTTCTGCACACGTGGTTTTTATGTGTCTTGCTTGTATGTTAAATTTGGTGCAAACTGTAAGTATGATAGCAACATAACAATACTCCCCTAAATTATGCTCTATGATAATAGCTGTTAAAATGCTAATATTAATTGCCACGATAAAGATTTATATGCAAAATTTGCCATAGTTTGTGGCTTTGCTAGCAGGATACAGATGCTATAGCTAGTTTCCAAGGGACCCCATTTAGTTGCAGTACATTGTCTGTGTAGGCTTCTCCACTGTGAAATAGGTACTAATAAAGGAAATAGTAACAAAATGTGGTTGGTAATGGTTGGAATGTAGTTTGGTTCAGGAAGTAGGGAGCGATTTATAATTGCTGTCCCAGTAATGCCACTTGTTTCTCTTTGAAGACAGCTCTACTGAACTTCAGTTTGAATTCTGCTGTTGAACTTAGAAGCTTGCAGGATTAGATACACCTTTTTCCCAAAAAATTGTTTCTTAGTGTTATATTCTTCAAATACGGATAAATGTGATCTGAAAATTAGTTTACCTCCCTAGAATCAGCCTTCCTTGTCCATCTTCTGCAAGAATGCTCTCTTGCATACACTAACAACATAACAATGTGCCTGGCTTGAAGGTTCCCTCAAGTCCTTAACTACAAGATTCTGGTATACTAAAGGAGTTGTCAAGTAAATGCACTTTTTTTTTTTTACAGTTTCTGAAAGAGAGGAGTGCGATGTACCTCATGGAGATGAACAGCATATTTTCTTTGTTTATTTTAGGTCACCAGAATTGTAGTAATGAGAAACCTATCCAAAAGCTATGTCACAGCCATGTCATCATGATTTTAAGTCAAAATCATACTTTTCTCAGAGTAAAATTGAAATAAGAATGTTTCTTTTTCTTCTTAAGTTTCGTCCATCTGAATCGGTGTTTATCTATGACAGCCATAGTTCTATGCTATGACTTTTTGTTTAGTAGCTACATTTGTAGTCACTAAGATTCTTTTTTATGACAGATTTCAGTTATAAGTGTTCTGTCTGGATATTTACTTTGAATTCCAGAATCTGGAGACATCTTCTTTTTACGCTGATGCTCTTTTAACTCTCGGGACAATGACATTGTATTCGATAGTCAGCCATGTGGGAAATAGTTCTCTTTTCACAGGAAGGCAAGAATATGTGTCATTTGACTTTTTAAATTTGAACTTTTTAATTGTATGTATGTTAGAACTTTAATGAAGCAGTTTGGTTTTTCTTTCCTTTGTTTCTCTCACACAAAGTGCAAAATACCCTCTTTTTTTCCTGGCAATACCATTCATTCCCAATAGGAAGCATTTTTATTAATACCAGCTTGGCATTTCTTTCTTCCCACTTCTTAAGTCTAAGAGCCAAACTTGGCCTCCCTGATCCTTCTCTCACAATAGGTTTTTTTCATCAGGCAAGAAAGAAAAAGAAAGAAAAAGAAACAAAAAAAATGGTATTCCAATTAAAACATACTATTTCACACCAGTCACAGGTGAATTCTGCTGATTTTTTAAACAGCCATTATGTACTCAGCAAAGCCTGAGCATGAGTAATGTATAAACCAGATTTAAACATACTGATATTATTTATTGTAAAGAAGAAATAATTTGGAAAAATCAGGTGTATTGGCTTAAATAATTAAAATAAAGTTAAGAAGAATTCAAGCTAATAAATTGAATACTGAATTTCCCATAATTCAGGGTGGTAGAAAAAATCTCTATGGCATTGCATTAAGGGGAGTCCAAGGATATCTGTTTACAGGAGATTAGAAGAATGATGCTAAAGTGCTATTGGAGCAAAAGACAAGCTTGCTTCTGGATTTCAAGAAAGCTTGTGTATCTCTGAAATCTTGAATTCAAAACCCAGGAGCAAATTATTGTTATTGTATATTATTATAAGAAATGCTAAAGCTTCTTGTATTATTAGCCAAGGTCTTATAAATTGATGAAGAGGGGGAATTACTCATGCCTTTGGGATGCTTTCATTTTGTTAGGTCTGAACTACAGTTGTTGAATGTGCCTCCATTTATTTTTATTTACCAAAGAGTTAAAAGACAAGAAGCTACAACAGAGTCAGACAATATGTACCTGTGAGGCCAAATATAGAGCAGATGAAGACTTAGACTTAACTTTGATGAGCAGTGACTGAAGGCAGATACGCTCTGCAAGTATTTTAGAGCTAAATACACAACTAGGTGTGTTCCCATAAATGCTGCTAAATGATTGAAAGTGGGGTGCAAATTAGAAAAAGAAAATTGATGCTGAGAATCAGAAGAAAGCTGTCAGCAGAATTTTATATTATGAAATAAATTTGTAGGAATATATTGAGTTCTGTATTTCTGAGCACATTTTTAAGGGAAACAAAACTGCCTAAGTTAGTACGTAGGTAGTGCTATGTTGATTTTCCTTTTTTTTCAGTGAAGGATTTTGGTTTGAGTTTCTTCTGTTTATTACTATGTAGCTATGATACTTAATTTACTGATATGATAATGATTACTGTGTTTCCTTTTTCTTGATATTAATAGGATTTTTAATGCATTCTTAGCATAAGGAATATAACAATTATAAATTCTGTCAGATTTGAGTCAAATCGGAGTGCATGTATATTTCATGATACTTCAGGTTTTGATCCACTATGTACCCCACACAGAGAAGAATTATAAAGATTCATTAATATTCCTTTTTTCCCCACAGATTTCTGTATGAGTTGTCTCAAATCCCCAACTTTGCAGAACGAGCTCAGTGTATTATCTTCCAGTCGGTTTTCTCTGAAGGGATAACATCAGTGCACCGGAAAGTAGATATCGTGACTCGTGTTTCCAAGGTAAGTCCTAATGAAAGCTAAATTAAAACTTAATTTTACAGTACTTATGCTTCTTTTTTACCATAAGTGAGGAACCTTAATCCTGCTTACTGGCTTTTTAGGAAATACAGCTGTAGTAAATTTTTAGCTGCTGAAAGGAACAAAAGGAAGAGGGAAGTGGGAAAGTGAATTGAGTGTGATGCCCCATGGAGTACATAGAAATTTATTTGTATTTAAATGTTTGATTTTTATTACTTTGCATATTAAATAGTGTAATAGATAATTTTCATAAACTAAAAATTAAATATAAGACAAGCTTAATACAGGGCCTTGCAAACTGCCTTTTATTTGCATACCACTGTTGATGCCAACAGATGCTTGTCATGTTCATTAGCTTATTACTTTCCCATGGCACTTATTAATTTCTGTGACCCTGATACAGCAGAATTTTTAGTAGGGGATAAAGCTCTACCTAATATTTCCATACTATGAAAGACTAAGGACCAGATTTTTAAATTATAACAAATAAATTATGAAAAGTAGGACAAGGTGAAAATTAGGAGAGAAATTAAATAGTGGCCTAAAGGTCTAATATCTTAACCAGAAAAGTAGTTAATTTTATTTTTTTTCTAATTTGAAGATTAGTTTTTGATTAGCTTTGCTTTCGCAGAGTGCCCATGCTCTACCTCTTTGGATTTCTTTGCAACAGAAATAGCTGCTTGTTTTTTCCATTCCAAAGGAGACATAAATAAGAATCAGTGTTGTATGAGATAGGGAAAGCCATATTGCCTTCAGTTCATTTATGAGGAGTTCACACTGAAACTGATTTATCCAGTGTATAAGGCTACATAGTTGAGAATTATGCCTGTGGCCTCAGATTGTCAACTGACAGATGTCTTTATATGTAACTGAAAATAATTGCCTAGTTCTACACTATGTTTCTAGAACTGTTTTCTGTTCTGAGGTATGTAGTTAGTTAGCCCTTAGCCCTCTTATATCTGGATTAAGTATGGATCCAGGAATGTGAATTTTCAGACCCATGAGAAGCAGACTGAGTGACAGGCTGAGTCTAACCTGGTAGCAGAAAAACCAGCAGATCTCCATTTGGCTGTGCATTATGCAAACTCATGATAAACCACCTCCATGTCTGTAAGACTTTTGAAATCTTCTGAGAATGTTTAGAAATCTTCCATTAGTCTTTTTGTTATTGACATAGTATTTGATGCCATATAATTTGCCTCCTATGGATTACATTAAACATAGTATCTTAGGAAGATACAGTCTAAAAAAAGTTTCTCTTCAAGTTTGATTATTGTACCAGCTTCAGCTTCCCTTACCTACCAAGGTAAAAACAAACAAGAAAAAACTTTAGCAAAAATAAAATTAATAAAATATTTTGTATTAGCAATTAGAATTTTTGTGCCAACCAAATTTACAGACCAGTATTGATTTTCCAGGCTTTGCTGAGCATGAAAAGTGTAAAGGAAATTTTGGGTTTGATTCTGGCTTTTGGAAATTATATGAACGGAGGGAACAGGACCCGAGGTCAAGCTGATGGGTTTGGTTTGGAAATACTCCCCAAACTAAAGGATGTCAAAAGCAGAGTAAGTACTAATGTTTGGTTAAAGGTAATTTTTCTGAAGAGATTTTTTTATTGTTCCTTCATCTGTCAAAAGTTAATCTTTTATTTCTTACTATTCTTACTTGGAAGAGCAAGGTGCTTTGTACAGTTTTCGTTCTTTTTTCTCCTAGCTTTTCACCTCCTTCTCCTGCATGTGTATGTTTCCTTAATATCTAATTTCTCCTGTTCAGTACTACTAGGATAATTACCATATATGAGAACTTTTGTGTGTCTCTTTTGTTAGCAGGGACTTCTCCAGTAAATGTCTTCAGTTCTTTTTCATGCTCTTATATGAAGGTCGCTCTGTGTGGAAAAAAAAAAAAACCTCTTTAAAAATCAGGTTTAAAAACAAAATATCGGTAATTGTTCATTGTAGTATATACACTAACAAATTATGTATAAGGATCAAAGAGATGTCACACCCAACAAGATACTTTCAGTCTTTCTTTTTTAATTGTCAGTTAAAGGGATGTAGGACATGAAGTTTGAGTGGCATGCACGAGAAAATACTCATAGATGGCAGTAAATTATTTTGTCAAAACTGAGAAGTTTTTGATTAGTCATGCTAGGATCAAAGTCAGGCTCAAAGACTTGACACCTTCTGAGATGAGATTACTTTGTTTCTTATTTCAGTAGGGCAGATGAGGAGTTGTTAGGTAATGTAGGCAATGGAAACGCTGCTCAAAGTTGTTCTTTGCCAAAACGTACCTAGACACCACATGGATATAGGAAGCAGCAAAGAATAGGAGATAATTTTCTGCTGATATTGGTATAGACTTGGAGTGTGAAGAAAAAGAAAATTTTCATGCTCTTCTACTTTGCTTATGTGAAGAACTTTCTTAACTACAAGAGATGCAGATTTTACCTTTTGTTCCCTGTTATGCTTCATGTACACAGGAATGCATTTGTGAGACGGGCACTGTCAGCAAAACAGTATATCCATGGAGCATTTTGTTTTACTTGTGTATATTCACATTTACTTGTGTATATCCACATTTACTTGTGTATATCATCATTAACAAAGTGTAGAAACACATTTAACGAATTGTTCAGTGAGAAACTGTTTTAATGAAAGCTTTTTCCAAAAGATTTGAGTCCTTTGTCTCCTAAAGACATTGAGATGCTGGAGCATGTCCAAAGATCAACAAAACTGGTAAAGAGTCTGGAGCACAAGTCTTACAAGGAGCAGCTGAGGAAGCTGGGGTAGTTTAGCACTGAAGAAAGGATGCTCAGGTGAAACCTTGTAACTCTCTACAACTCCCTGAAAGGAGGCTGTAACCAGGTGGGGGTTGGTGTCTTCTCCCAAGTAACAAACAATAGGATGAGAGGAAGCAGCCTCAAGTTCTTTCAAGAGAAGTTTAGCTTGGATATTAGGAAAAATTTCTTCACTGAAAGGGTTATAAGGCATTGGAACAAGCTGCCCAGAGAGGTGGTGGAATCAACAACCCTGGAGGTGGCACTTCGAATATAGTTTAGTGATGGACTTGGCAGTACTGGATTTTCAGTTGGACTCAATGATCTTAAATGTATTTTCCAACCAAAATGATTCTGTGATTCTAATTCTTACTTCCGTCTTCACTGTGATGGTTCAGCTGTTCCATATAACCACTTTTTTCCCAGTCTTATTGCATGGACAAGACACAGTACAGACAGCAATTTAACTAGAACCAGGCCAAGTTTCCCATTACTCAGGCGTTTGCTGGCTGGCTAGGCGCCCTGAAGAAAAATGTAAAACTCAGCTTTGCCTGACTTCTCAGTAGAACTACTAGGTTTCGTGTCACTCTTTTATCTATCTATGAACTTCATAGAATATAATAATCCCTGGGACTTTCCAATGTGGCTGAATTTAGCAAGCATCTTCCAAAATTATGCATTATGAAGAGGAGTAACTGATGTAACTGTGCAAGACTTCTTCCTTAGCGAAACAAGCTAAAAAATAACATTATTTACAATTTCCTGGTAGCCAGAATAAATATGTTATTCGTTTAGATTAGTCTTAAAAATGCGTAAAACCTTAAAGGGTCCAATTGCTACAGCCAGACATGAACCTTGGAGATAATTGATAGTCTGTAATTGCAAAGGAGAAGAATGCAGGCTCTTGTATATTTGAGCATTAAGGTATTCTTCCTTTGTCCCATCACTTCCTTCTCGTGAATAGCCAGGAAATACATCTTAACTGAGCTGAATTCCATCAGCTAAGGTAAAGAGCCAATGCTAAATACCTCTTATTTCACATAAAGGTCATTTATTGTCATATGAGCTTAGAAAGTTACTTTTTATAGAGATTTTTTTGACCCTCCAGTAGTGGCTTCTAAAACTCTTAAACATGCAGGGTGGCTTTTTCTGCATGACAGCAGTGACTTACTTAGTTAAGAATTTTGCTGGTGTATGATACTAATAAAATATAATGTGCTGCAGACTCTCATATAGACAAGGCAGCTCTGTACAGGAAGTCAGACATCGTTCACATACAAATGTTTGTTCTGATACCTGTCAATATAAAATATGAAAACACATCCAAAAAACTTCAAAGGCATTCCAGATATAATTCCCTATATCGTGGTTCTTTTATATTGCTGAATGTAATGTATAACTTTTCCTTAGTTCATCTGGCCCATGCTGACCCAGTGACATGTAACAAAATAAAATACTGTTTACAGTTGTGTGCAGGAACATGGAAATGGTGATTCCATAAAGTGAGAATTAAAACTTGTATTTATATGGTAACAGGGCATGAAATATACTTCTTAATTGACTGCTATCTGATTTCATATTTAGAATAAAATATGTAAAGTATCTATGCTTTTTTCAGGTCTTCCTTATAGATTACTGAGATTATAAGAATCAAGATATTCTGTTCACATTAATGTATCTGAGGTGACTGTAATATTTAGTTGATATTATGCTTAAGAGTAATATTATTGAATAATATTGTTGTTTGAGTTAATATTATTATTCTGTAATGCCTTCTATTATTACATAAAATGTGGGGACAGCTTCTCCTATGTATTCTTCTCTGCAGGTATTTTTACCTGGTATTTAAAACCAAAATAAACTCTGGATGGTACGATGAAGTCAATGCTGTAAAAGATCAGATTTTTTTGGTCAGTAATGCTAAGGCTAAAAAAATTGTGAATCCTATTTCTCACAACAATATAAAATAATAATTCCTTTAATTTTAAATAGAGTATATTTTAGCACACTGAATCAATGTTAATCACACATCTTTAATTTCTCCTAGGACAATGGTATCAATCTTGTGGATTATGTCGTCATATATTACCTACGCCATTGTGATAAGGTAAAGGATTTGCTCTATCAGCCTTTCCTAAACTGGGTTTCTTTAAGAGATGGTAAAACGGTTTGTAACAGCTTTACAGAAATCTGAACCTAGTACCTCTGCAGGGAAAATAAAATCCATTTCTTTTGCTTTCATATAATAGTTGTGTACCTCAGTAGGCATGAAATTTGCTATAAGTTTCAAGATAAGACTTTGGAAAATTTTACGTTCGTTGTTAAGAGAACCACAGGCAATTAGCTGTGACTGCTGCAGACTGGACAGGTGGTCACTCCACCCCTGCCTTATTATATCTGGATGGCTGTAACGTTGTAAAATTTCTTCTGATGCCATGGTATTGGAAGGCAGAAGCATGATTTCTCTCTTAGGACAAAAAAATGTGAGGATAGGTTGATATTTTAAGATAGGTGAGTCAGCTGATGTGAGTGAAGTTAGGTGTTGAAATGCTGCTGTGAGTTACATTCTGTTGTATGTGATACTCCTCTGTATATGCATTTCTATATGTTATATACATTCATATATTAAATATATATATATATTTGGTATTGGCAGTAGCCAAATTTATTGAGTGGAAAATTTGGACTATTGTATTTTAAATGAAATGTTGCTATTAATTGATTTTAACAATGATTTTCAACAATTTTAGTTGATTTTCTTTCCCCCCCCCCCTTTTTTTAAATTCTTACTTGAGGTTGTGTAATTGATGAGTTAGTAGTCCTGAGATATGTAGATCTGTATCAGTATTCTTTCTTTAAGGTTTTTGGGTTTGTTTGTTTCTCTTTCTTTTTTCTTGTATTTCTGTTGTTGCTGGTTTTGTTGGTTTGGATTTTTTTTGGGGGGGGGGATTGGGATTTTTATGCTTTCTAATTAATGTATTAAAATATTTAATTAATTTATTTAAATATTTCTGCAAACTTCCTACCATACTGTAATTTTATATCAAGGAATTTTGTGAAACAAAACAGTGTATATTCCCTGGGAGGAAATAAACACAGTGTCATTATCATTCATTGCACTTTCTCCACCGAAGTGTTCATATCTTTCTAATAATAAAATTATTCTTTCCCCATTCACAAAACAATTAGTTCTCCAACCTATGAGTTTTCCTATATTACAGACTGAAATCCATGCAGGTATATGCATATTTCATACTCATATGCTTATACACAGCAAGGTCATATTAATACCATTTATACATACTTTTACTGCTTAAAATTCCACTCGAGATATTGCATTGAACCTTGTAAAAGTTTTTTTTTGGTTGGTTGCTGGGTCTTTTTGGTTTTTTTGTTTTGTTTGTGGGGGGTTTCTGTTGTTTATTTGTTTTACTTCTGATTCTTTTTTCTTACTATGCTAAAAATAAGGTATATACTTAGGGGTTCCATACAGACTTTAACCCCTGTTATTTATTTAGCCACATAAGCATTCAGCTGTGCATTTTTATCAGTGTAAACTGCTTCAGGAAATATATGAATAGGGTTTTCAATTTATGCTTATAAAGTGTGTGTGTTTTTAATGAATTGTGAGAGAGTGAAACCACAAACTTTTGGCATAAGATCCCTTCTTGCATTAAAATGGGCATTCCTGTTATCTTTTTTTAAGAAACTTCTAATCCCTTATCTAAACCTTTATTAACATAAATTTAACTGAAATGTTGTGCGTTTAATGTTTTTTCAAAGTTTAAATTGAGCACAGTTTGTTTTACAACATCTAAAAAGAAGTTTCAATACTCAGAATGGTCAGTATTTAATCTTGAATGAGATGTTGTTTTACCAAGAATGATTTAAAATATGTTTTTTTTGTAATTTTAGAACTGTTTCGTAGATGAGAATTTTTTTCAAAAAGCTATTTATTTCACTGGAAATGCATTCAATTTTCTTAGTCGCCTATTTGTTTGTTTGTTTGTTTAGGAAGCAGGAACAGACAAGAGTATTTTTCCTTTACCAGAACCACAGGATTTTTTCCAGGCCTCCCAAGTTAAATTTGAAGACCTAATAAAAGACTTAAGGAAACTGAAGAGAGATCTAGAAGGTAACTGGGAACTTTCACATTTGTTCTGCTAACAACAAAGTGCCATTTAAAATGTGATCTTTATGAGGTTTTCTTATTGCTAATTAGGTTTATAGTGTTGATTCATTTAAAGTTTTTACACTGTGGCACAAATTACTCACATAAATTAGAAAGAAAAAAAAAAATAACTCATGACTTAATGAAAATGAAAGTAGAGATCCTGAAAAGTAATTTTCCCTTTTACAATCGAAAGGCCCCTAAAGAAATCTTTCTGAATATTTCTTTAGTTATGTGTGAATTTTTTTCTGGCTTCTCCAGAACTATGTGTTTAACTGTAGATATCTGTTAGCTCCATAACATAAATACTTTCTTCAGTACTTGTATAACAACAATTTAAAAGCTACAAGAAAGAGTTGGATACTATTAATGTAGAAATAAAACACAGCTTGCCAAGGCAGAGCAAAGGGAAATTGAAAGCTCCAGTTCAAAATATTTTCACCCTGGGACATAAAATAAACATTTAAAAATGTTTATTATAAAGAGGGGCTCAGAAACCCAACTCATCTATCAATCAAGGTACTGAGTGGAAATAAAGTAGAAAGGGTTGTTCTCTTAAGTATTCCAAGGAGTTTCTTTTTTATTTTGTGCTACTTGCAGTTTTCTAAAATAAATTCAGCAAATGATGACTGAATATTTTAAGCCTTTTTCTTGTTATAGAAAAGTTTGTACTTTACTAAGGGAGTTCTGTGTGGAAGATGGAGTTTAGGAGGAGAATCTGCATAAAAACATGTAAAAACTTTTACATTTAGATTTACATGTTTGCACCAGAATGGAAGAGTCCTTTTATAATAAGAATTGACCAAGATAATTGTTTGCAAATTTTTTCAATGTAAGGTGCTGAAAACCGTTACAAAATGGTTTATCCTTATAGCTAGGAATTGCTGAATTAGGTCACTGCCATCCTTAGGATAATTTCAAAGGTTAATAGTGATAGGAAAGTATCGGTTGTTGTTTGTTCGACCCGGGCATAAGTGAGTGCTCTATCTCCTCTCATCGCTTGGCCCTGTAAGCCCCTTGGCCTGCCCTCTTTTGGGCTAGTTTTTGCAGAAACATGATCTGTGTTTGATCTTGTACTTTTTCAGCATGTAGTCCTGCTGTCATACATCTTAGTCGAGCAGGATCTGCGTTGAGGCTGGGACATTCACATCATATTTGTTCTACATTGCAAAGGCACAAACAGCGAGTAGGAAAAGCTAAACTCTTTTAAAAGAAGAACTTCAGCTTTCTTGTAATTACTGGTTTCTGTTTGCTAAACCAAATTTTTGTTGATATTTATAGCAAATCTAGAAAAACTGTTATCTTGAGGTTGTTTTCGTAATTCTTTGTAAAGGTGTACGTTAAAGCCAGCCAAAGCAATTAACATACAAAGTTAATGACAGCAAGGATGTGAAACCAAAAAGGTTGTGGAAATGTTTTCAGATGTTGGTATTTTATCACTTAGAAATATGCAACAGATTCTAACATGCATTCCTGTGATAATTTCTCCTACATTTAAACAAAGAAACAATCACTTATATAAGAACTTATCTTTTTTCAGAGATTCCCTTTCAAATTTCTTTCTTTGATTAATGCTCTAGTTAATTTTTAAATCAGAATTTTAATTGAAGAGGTTATAATTTTAACACGTACAACAAAGATTTGATGAGTCTCTGTAGTTTATTGTAGCCATTAAAAAGTTGTGGCTGCTGGCAGAATACCAGTGAAAGTCTAAAGCTGAAACAGATGTGAGTAGCAGAAACCAAGTCCAGAGAAGCGTCGGGCCCAGCTATCCAGACAGGCGCGGCCCTTCAGATGTAAATAATTTGAACAATATTAACTGGGGCTGCCTGTGTTATAGGGTACATTGGATTTGTTTCACAGTTTGTTGGCTAAGGTAGTCTCGAGCAGATTACCTTGGAAGTGGGATGAGACAAAGGTAATAAATGGAAGAGAGGTTTTCCTTGTGTCATTAAGGAATAAACTAATGTTCCTGTTAGTGGCTTCCATTTTTTCTGAGATTTTTAAGGAATTTTTAAAAAAGAGAAACATATCACTTCTTGAAATGGCAAATTTGATAACTAGTTTTCATATGAGTTGTCATTTAGTATTTAAAAATATATTTGACTGGTTTATCAAGGCATTCATTTATGTTTCTAACATGGATATTAACTTAGGAAAGTTGGAGTTATCATGAGTGTTGTGTTTTATAAACCTCATGGTATAAACTGGTTTGAAATACCGAGACACTGTGGAACCAAAAGTCCGAATCTAGATGGAGTACAAACCCTTTTCAGATAAACAGATTGAGTTCCATACAATTTGCTATTTTTAAATCTTTCAGATTAGACTTTAAAGGTACAGGCTAACTTTACTCTGAAAGGATTAGACTGAAGTTAGACTCAAGAATTCAAAAGGTTTTTAAAACATATTCCAGAACAAACTTTTTAAGTTAGTTTTTTTTTTAGTGTTTTAGGTTAAAAAGAATGAGAAACAAAAATATGCATTTAATACAGGCTTTTAAGGGGAAAAAAGTGACTATTAGGTGGTAAGATGAAAAATTTAGGGTGAAATCTGTTTCCACTCTAACATCCAACTAGAAAGAAATTTCTGTAAACTGAGGTTTTCACTCCAGGTCTCCTGGTGTATTTCCAAGGTTTTCAAATATTACACAGTATCATAAGCAGATACATTTATTCATTTACCACATGCTAGTTAATCTGTAGAATTATGGAAAGAAAAGGTTTTGCTTTGCTTAAGACTGTAAGACATATTATTCCTTGTCTAGAGCAATGAATGATTCCCACATTTTTCTTTCCCTGTGACCAAACATGATTTACCTTCTAATTTGGACAATACCACTTGGTATTCTTGAAACTGGTATTCTTCTGGAATAAGCATAGAATGTTTTAAATGTGTAACCGTAAGAAGATTTTCAGAAAGAAAGCCACTTTACCGAAGTTTGATAGACTAGTATAAGTTTTACCATGAATCCTTTTATTAATCTATGTTCAAAGTTGAACGATTTTAAATAAATTAGTTGCCTTGTAGATTGTTTCCATCTGTCATACTTATTCCTCTTCTTTGCAATACAGTACATAAAATTTTAAAATTTTGTGCTGTTCTGTTCCTCAAAGGAAAAGCAATAGTAGATGCCTCATGTAATATACTGTGATGTTCATTATAACTTTTTTGTATTCTTGACCTTTACAAATGAAAGAGCAAAGATATTTACTGAATTGTTAAAAATGGAAACCAAGGTAGGTCCATTCTAAGTATTTTCAAGAGTCACTTCTGTTTCTCATAATTAATGAATGAGAGATTGTAACATTCCTATTCCATAGAAAATCCACATACCCTTTACTTTCCCCTCTTTTCGTGGCCACCAGTAGAAATATTGATTACAATTTTCATACTAATATCTTTTTCAGTACTGTATATAAGTTTTAAATTTTTATGAACTTAACTGTGTGTGTGAGAGAAATAATCTAAAAAAAAAGAAAACTTTAGGGATCTGCTATACAATTGTCAATTGGCGACAGAAGACATGGTTTCATATTGGGCACCTCTTAACCTAGTTGTTGACAGATCTGTATCTTGCATAAGCATGCAATTTTCCCCATTTGGATAGGAGAACTTTACCAAAACTTAAGTTTATGACAACTCCATTTTGTAAAATTTGCATAGTCCTTATGATTTGATTAAAAGGGAAGTAAGTAAGTCTATGCATGAAAGTTGAGAAATTATAATGTTGTGTTGGCCATTTTCACACTGCTTTATATACAGAAGCATTACAAATATATTAAAATGATAGAGAAGTGCAGTTTGGTAGGTTGGAATGTACATCCGGAGCCTTTGAGCAAGAGTAATTTCATATTTCTGTACAGGGCTAGGCTGTACAGGGCCATAGTTATCTCAATTTTGAATCTAAGGATGGAAATCCCAACACCTCTCTGGGCACCTGTTCCAGTGCTTAATTGCTGTCTTGAATATTTTTCTTTATCCCATGTGAGAATTTCCTGTGCTGCAACTTGTGAGTATTGCTCCATTTTCTTTAGATGTGCATTCCTGAAAAAGTCTAGCTCTGTCTTCTCTCTAGTTATTCTTTAGATAGTTGATGTGAAAATCTAGATCCCCAGCCCACTTCCTCTAAATGGGGCTGAACATACCTGGCTTCTCCTGCCTCTTCTTCAGGTGCTTCATTTAATTTTCATTCCTAAACATCATGATGATATAAATAGGTTTTTTTCAGATATGAGTATATATTTATATATAATAAAATATATTCTTGATCATAGAAGCAGGTCCAGTGGCCTGTATGTGACTAACAACCACCATGCCAGACATGTCACTTTCTTAACACTGTCTCTCAGCATGGGTGATCAGACCAGACTAATCAGTTGCATCTGCACTGCTCTTGTTCAGTGTTTCTTCAGGTAGCTATGTATCACATTCTATTGCAAAGCATGGAAGAGAATTTAGAAATAAGAAATGGATGGAAGTTGAAAAGAGTCACTCATTCTCGATGCTTTCTCGATGCAACTGCTACTTTAAATAGAGTCAAGGAGGAAACTGCAAAAAGAAAAAATAATCAGTACATGCAGACTAAAATGCTTTTCAAATTTTAGTACTGATTAGTACTTGATTTTCAAAATTTAAAGTACTGAAAAAAATCTGAATTTATCAAGGATTAGAAGGGAATGTATTCATCAACAGGAAAACATACAAAGGCAAAAAAGTTTAATTGGTATTATTCCAAGAAGTTAATTTAAAATTCCTAAATGTCCTTTCCCTTCTCAGAGTCCTCAAACTGAGTGAAAGAGTTTTGCAACAAAAGCCCCCTAATTAACTATAGCCTGGTTTTGTTCTAGAGGTTAATTGATGACTTCAATTAATAGATGGAGATAATTTCTGCTTTCATTGGATTTCTGTGTATACTTGGATTGAGAAGTTAATTTGATGGGTTAGCATTTGTTCAAGTGGAATTATATATTTAGTTCATACATAATGCAGCCTTTGGTAAAGTCTGTTCTGTGGACTAGAGTTTTAGTATAATCATGATACAGTAATAATCAATAGTGTAAAGATTACAGTGTCAAGGGGTTTTGTCTATTTTTTGATTTGCTTGATAGACAGTAAGTTTACCGGATCACATCAAGAAAATTCTAAGTATTATATCAATTTTGAGTATTAACTTTCTAAATAAATTGTAGGATCAATAGGTATGTTTTGATAAAATATTATTGTTTATTCATTACAGGAGGACAGTATTCCAAAAGGTGTCGAACACACTCTTCTAAAATATTTTCAAGCAACTGAAGCCTTAGTCTAATTTGAATTAAATGTGTTAGGTCAATTTAAAAGAGGGGCCTAAATGTCTGACTAACATACATGTCAAAAAATCTTCCCAGCAGGAGCAGAGAAGTTGTATGATAATTTACAGGACATAGTTATTTTAATTTTTTTATTTTACTTATATTTTCTTTAAAATTTTGGAAGTGCACGCAAATAGAAATTTGAACTGTGTGGTGGAACATGAGGAGCCAAATAGGTACATGTGTTATTTCACTAGGTAATAGCGTAAAAGAAGCATGTTGTTTTGTATGTGCTTTCACTGATTTTGCACAGTCCAATATTTATATTATTTGTTTTGAGGCAATGCAAAATGATGTAAGGAAATGAGCAAAGGATGGCTTTGTACAGGAAAAGGGGCTTTTTGCAAGAGTTGGCACTCTTCATTCTCAGAGTTTTCTCTGAGACTATTCACTTTTTGAATAGTCTCTTGCCTCAGCAGGATGAGATGTATTTCAGTTTGTTTTAATTTAGAAAGATCCAACACAAGCATTTAAAATGCATTTTCTATATGTGCATTGATTTTATTTTGCAATAAAACTAACTTTTTGACAGTGTTCCACTGGTAATGAATACATTTAGTATGAATTTTGCTAAGTGGGTCATATCTTAAAATTTCATTGATTTTTTAGGTTTTGATAAAAAAGATAGTATGGAATGGTTTAAATGGTTTAATATATAATAGAGGAGAAAAGCAATTATGTTTTTGAAGAGTTTACTCCCTGAAAGCAGATGTCTGCATGTGTGCACAAAGGCACAGGGAGAAAGCTTTCAGTTGGTTAAACAATGGCATGCTGTTAAGTTTTTGTTTGTTTGTTGTTTTTTTTTTGTCCTTTGGCTAAAGAATTCTCGGAAATTTCTTGTTAAAAATCATTCTGCAAATGTTCAGATTCTAAAATGAATCTGGGAAATACCACACTTACGATTTTCTGTGCACTTTTTTGTGTGCCCTTTTAAGTAAATAAATACGTGTGTATGTTAGGCATTAGTTACGTAACTATGAAGGGTACATCTGGGGCAGGTAGTGTACATCTGGGAACAGGAGGAATACTGTCCCTATCAATGTGTGTGATGGCTAATGAATTATGTCATTTGCAGAGTGTTAAATAGTGGTGTTGGGAGGAGCCATGACTTCATATTTATGGACCTCATCAGCTGCGGAAGTATGCAGTAAAAGATGGGACCGACTTCTTCTAGAATTGAGACAGTCACGTATCAAAGATTGAAAGGGCATTAGTTCAGACTGTGAACTAATTATTATTATTATTATTATTACAAATAAGTAATATTGGGGTTAATTAGCACTTTGAGAAGTGTTCCTGCTAATATTGCAGGTAGTTTATGAATTTACATGTTTTTAAATCTAAGCTGAATGCTCCAGCTGAACCAAACTACTACCAACCTGGTAGAATTAATTACATCCAACTTTATGATCTGTCTTGCACATAAAATCAGGGATCCAGCAATAGAGAGGAAAATAGCAGAAAATCACTTCTCTGGCTTCTACAGTTTCAGCTCATAAACTGTTTCAGCCATTGCCCAATTCTCTTATGTCTGATCCCTCATTCAGTACAATAAGTGATAAAATGTTTGAGTGTTTGAAAGGTCCTTTTTTTCCTTAGCACAGTAAAAATCTTAGCTCATCTGATGAAAATATTATTCTTGCTTCTTTAAAAATGTTGTCTCCCTCTCAATTACCCAGACAAGACTCTTCAGTTTCAAAATATTCTTCTTTTTTGTACTATTGAGAGTGAAGGGAAATGTTCCAGTTTCTCAGCAGATTCTGCTAGCGCACTTTTCTACACTCTTGACAGATCTTAATGATGTGTGGAGTTCTGTATGTTTGGATCTTGACACTTAACAAAAATTTTCTACTTATCATGTGTGCTGGAATCACTTAAAGGAATCTTTCAAAGACTTGACTGAAAATTGTGAGTCATTATAATCATTTATATGTACTGTTCAGTACCTTACAGTGTGCTTCTCTGCTGAAGGGTGCCCTGAATGTAAACTACCATTTCAGAAGGAGTACATTAAGCAGAGGCTCAGATATGTTGCTATGGTGTGAAAAATATTTAGTTTTTCTAGCAGTCTTTGTTCATTTTGCTAAACGTATTCTTGGGAAACAATTTTATCAGAAAGGTTTTTAAATGGTTTGTATAAAGTGTTGATGCCCTTTCACCAAATAAGGAGCTAAAAAAGTTTGTTTTAGGTTAGTTGAAACGAATATAGTAGTTATTAGAGTTAGTGATGGCACACAGAGGAACTTTCAGGCCTTTATTAGTTGAAACTAATATAGGCCTGAAAGTTCCTCTGTGTGCCATTGCTAATTCTAAAAGTTCAAAAATGTTGTTGAACTTATAATAAACAAAGCCCCCTCAAAAGACGAAGGTGGAATATCTGATCCAACTTGTGAGAATTGTCAAGATGTCCGACTCCTTCAAAATAGGTGAACTTTACAGAGTGTTTTGTATGCCACTCATTAAATTATTTCACTTTCCACGTCTTAAGACATATCACTGAAATGTTTTTTTCTGTCTTATTTATACATGACAGCTAGAGCACCTAAACAGATACCAGTTTCTGTGTAGCATGAGGAAATGTGTTTCAGACAAAGACTGGCCTTTTTGCTTACTATTTTCTATCCTCTGAAATTTTTTTTTTAAGGGAAAGGAATTATTAATGTGTGAAGAAAATACCTGTATGTAGAAGCACATTTCTTCTCTTAAATTAGCTGAAAATATCTTCACAGAACTGTAGCTATACAAGCAATTAATAGGTTAGAATGTGTATTAAGTATTATGTGTGCTAACACTTTTTTGCATTAAATTGTTGACCTTTATTTAAGGCAATAAAAACTAAGCTTGAGAGCAGAATGCTACCACAGTCTGATGCCCTTTTACGTTTTTCTCAGATAGTTTTTTGTCTTAGAAAACTTCCCACTCCGCTTCATGGCATTTCCATCTCTGCTTTCTTCAAAGGCTTCCGTATTAGTCAGCTCCGCTCTGGCTTTGGTGATAGTGCTTGACCATTTGTGTTCTATTATTGACATGTACTGATTATCAATATGTGTCCAAAAGGGCAAATAAAATACTGTCTCTGAAACTTTTCTGAGTCAGTAGCCTCTTGCAGTTGGAAGTGGTTAAAATTCTTACCATGCTCCCACGGAATCAAGATGAATCTCTTCCCTTCTGTACATTATTTAAAATTCAATTTGAAAAGAAAATTTATGTGCAAGTTTATACATAAGTGCAAAAGCTGTGGATAGTGTAAAATGTATTCAATTAATATCATGTGAACAGTAAGTAGGTACCTAAATGTATGTAACAGGAGACTGTAATCAGATCCTGCAGCAGTGTCCAATGGGTAAACATGCATCTCCACCAGTAACTATTTGTTTAGCTTGTAAAGTTGCTTCCAAGCTAGAAAATTAATAGAGCAAAACCAAAGGAACTAAATAATGAGAAAATTTTATAGCACTTGCTGAATAATATAAATTTATGAATTTTATTGGATGTTTATTAGGCTTTTATTTGGGCATATAGATCCAGGTAGTGTAACAGGTTTCTGCACTGTAAACAATCACTGATTCTCTCATACAGAAATTTGGGGTTATTTAGCACTACACTGAATTCATTTGCAGTATGATTTGAAGTGCTCTTCAAAACAGAAAAGGTATGAGTTCTAAAAAAGAATTATCAAATAGTAATCTTTCTGTCAAAGATATGCTTACATTGTAACAAAATAAAAGAGCAAACCTGGCGGTATAACCTGCCATACTCTGAACAGACAGGAGTGGGGGAGTTTTAGCAGCAGCATAACTCATAGGGGATAGTGTCAGTGACAGGTTTATAGGAATTCATGGTGTTGATACTTGGTTTTGCTGTCAGGCTGATTCCTGTAAATGCTACTGGTGGGTTCTGGTGAGTAAATAGTTAGTAATTTACTGTTATCAACTTTAAACTATTTCTGGTTTTGCGTTTACTTTAAAAATGGTGCTTAAAAAATTCCAAATCTTGTCTGATTGACACAGAAATGCTCTTTACGTGAAAGTTTGTTTATGAACCATGATTCTTTTGACAGATTTACAAGTGTCTGTGGAGTTTTAAGACTATTGCCCAATAGGCATTAAGTGAGAGACATTCTATTTTGTAAATATTTTCACTTATATTGGGGATTTTTGAAGAACTTTTTGAGCCAAGTACTGCATTAAATCTGAAGACAGTGGCAAACTGATAATCAGCAGTTTCCAGCTTTGTTTTAATGTTTTGCTAATGCTTTCCATTTCTGTGGCCAAGATTTGTAGTGGGTGAAGAATGATGTACATAAAACAATTTGTAAGAGCTTTCAAATACTTCTGCACACTTGTATTTTCCTTTTTTTTTTTTTTTTTTGCAATAGCTCATTTAGAAATAAACAATTTTCAAAATAGCATATTACATTCAATTTCACTAACATACAGCTCATACCAAGGAAAAGAACCAAAAGTTTATTGCATTAGTGGAGAATTTGCATCTGTTTGAACTCCATAATGCTGAAACAGGTTTTTTATTTTCCCAAATGATTATTTTGGAATGAGATGGTGAGAGGTGAAGTGTATGTGTAGTGTGATAGCTGTCAGCTTCCTCGGAATTCCCTCAGATTCCTCAGAATTTCAGAAAGATATTTTTTCAGAAAGCAGCTTTTCAGTCTGTATTTTAAAGAAGGAAGGCATAATAGGATCCTTTACCTCCAAATCATTCTAATAAAAACTTTGCTGAAGTAATTTTCTTTCAAAGAGGAAAAGTTTTGTACTGTAGTGAATATGAGAACGAAGTATAAAGAATAGATGTAAGATTCCCTCCTGTTATAGTATTTTAAGCAAGGAAAATCAAAGCAATTTATGGAACTAGACTTTCCAGTTTTAGGGGTTTTTTTATATAATGTTTGGCATGACATTTTTAACTTGAAGTTTCAAGTAAATAAAAAAACAACTAAACAAAAAACCTTGTAAAACAGGAAATTCAGTGAATGCTAGTTACCAGAAACCTTTTTATTAGGTTGTATAGAACTGAGGTAGGTCATACAGTTGTATGGTAGACTTCCACTGTGCTGGAGGCTTGAACAAATGGGATGGAACTGCCAGGAGACATTTCCATGAGCTTTATTGCAGCATCAGTCTCGTTACAAGGTTGAGACAATTGAAAGATGGCAACAGCTCATGTCTTGCCAGCAGCAGCCAAAGATTTCTTTGTAAAAGAAATACTGGTTTGCAACCTTACATGACTGTAAGAACCATGGGCATTTACTGTGTTTCAAATGTCTGAACATATTGTGTATACTATATTACTTCTATAGTTTCATAATTTTCTCTTTATCCAAAATAATTTCTAAATATTCCTTCATGATTTTCTGTAGATTTGTTTAAATGAAAAACAACCTGTATGTTAAATCTGTTCAAACTTACAGTCAAAAACTTGAAATACTATTATTTTGCTAGATTTTTTCCACTTAAAAAATTCTAATGTCTGTTGTGTTCCAAAGTAATGTTACAATTTGCTTGATTGAAATGTCTTTCTAATTCTGCAAACATAAATATTAAGCATACACACATTTCAATCAATTTATTGTGACAGTCACAGAAAGTTCAAATTTTTAATGGTAAGCAGCATGTATCATAAGAAAATAATCTTAAGATGTCATTTAAGCTTCCCTGATTTTGGATTTTTCTTTTTTTGCTTAATTTAAATTATTAAAGACACATAACCGAGCAGCTAATAAAATACTTTCCCAATCTAGTATGTTTAAATCACCACTCCATTCTGCCTATTATCTGGCATACAAACAAATACCCATTAACTTTACTCTGAATCATTTGAAAGTTTTCTCATATGCTGCTGGTTACGAGACTGTAGATTAAAGATACACTTAGACTGGAGCCCAGGCCGTTTTACACAACCTGCATGAGTCGGGGAGGGTTACTAAATTAAAATATGCTCTTAGGTGGGAATGGGTATTTTTCAGTATTTTTCTATAAGAATTGTCCAAATGTGTTTCTGCTCTCAAGTAATTGAAAAGCTGTGGTTCTTTTCAGTATGTCCTGATAGTCCAAGGGTATTATAAGCACAATACTATTGCACAGTAAAATGCATGCATCTATTTTCAACTCTCCATTGACTTTTTACACTACATTGCACATTTAAATAATGTGACATTTTAATTACACAGGCTCAACTTCTGATTCCACAGTTTTACATTAATTTTTGTTGAATGGTGGTAGCAATATGGTGTGAATATAGTTCGTGCAGCCAAATTGTAAGTCTTAGGTTTAACTCCAAAATAGGTTTCCATCTAAATTTAGCTACTTGGGAATGAAAAGTTGTGGAAGAAAAATCTTGCAGTGGTTCATAAATTCAGTTGCTAAATGGAAAGTAATTTCATTTTGATTTCTGCCTTCCATCATCTTTAATGTGGAACACTGGAATGCACTAAGTTTACTAGAAGTTCTAGGCCTGTTAAAATTCATTGGCAAAAAAAAAATTGAAGTTTTTCAGAAATTGGCAGGGCATCAGTTCTTTAAATAGCAGATAGATTAAACAGTCAACACATTGCACTTAAATGTAAGTTAACTTTCTTACATACTTCAACTGTTTCATATCATGGTCAGGGATGGAATACTTAAATAATGCTGAATTTCTGCATGTGTTTCAGGAAAAATGGTTGAGTGTGGGGTGCCTGGCACTGATTGATTAAAATCAATCCAGATACAAGGCATCCTCCACTCACCACAGAAAGAGACTTTAAAGCTTTAAATATACCATCTAGAATTAGTGTGTGAGGCAGCCTGTGTTAGTAGCAAGCCTAGCACACTGCAGGAGTTTTAGAACAAATTCCTTACTAAAGACAAATTCTACACTTTAAACACATATAGATTTTTTTTTTATTTAGAGTACTAGTATATATATATAGTTAGTAATACTAGCTAGACTAGTATTTGTATTTTTATTTTAATGTAATTGCTGGATTCCTTAGTGCTTATTTATTACCTCTAAAGTAAGTTCAGGTGACAAATTTAGATGAAGGCTCCTATGGTGCTGAAATCTACTTCTGGTACATTACTTCTATCGTAAATGTGTCTCATCTTTTTGTAGCCTCTGAAAAGCAGATGAAGTTGGTTTGCAGAGAGTCTTCTGAAGAACATCTCCAGCCCTTCAAGGAGAAATTAGAGGAATTCTTCCATAAAGGTAACCACATCTGAAAAAAAAACCTTATTGCCAAATAGTGTAGTGGTTTATAAAGTTATGTGTAGTGTGAGCTGCATTAAGTATCTGTCTCCCCTGAAAATTCCTGTGGATTGTGTTCCTAATGGGCCTAATATATGTTCATACATGTTGATATATGTTATACAGATCTTAGACATCACTTGTCAGAGATAAATCACTCCCTTGATCTCACCCATTTCCCATTGGTTCTTTTGTGCTTTGTTCTTTATTATTATTTGTAGGCAAAATGAAAAATATATTCATCACAGACCATTATCAGACGGAATATAAAGCTTCAAAGACTTAAAAAAATACAAGAGTGAAAAACACTTTAGAGAAAGTCCACATATATACATGTCATCTTTTCTCCCTAGTGAGAGCTTATGAACTGACTTACTCATATTTAAAGATTTTTGTCTTGTGTGAGACAGAAATAGGCATTTAAAAATGTGATTTACCAGGTTAGAGCCTGGAGACAATGGGCGAAAACCACTGGTTGAAAACCAAGGTACAATTTGGTCATCAACTGAAGACAATGTAAATGCAGGTTGCTGTTGAAAACAAGAGTTCTGCTCCTTCCTGTTTCCCGTATTGTGTTCCTCATCACCTGCTTCTGCCAGCACCATTGCTGCTGGAGCTGGGGAAAATATATCCAGGAAGAGACTTTCCCCTCTCTCCTTGTAGGAGTACAGTCTTTCTGGGTAAACAAAACAAATTCTGCATTTTTGAGAGAGATACTAGAATTGTTAAGAATTTAATTGTATTTCTCATAGAAATGGTGAACAGTTTAACAATTGACTATTTGAGAAGTCAGTTGAACTATCTGAATCTGGTCATTCAGACAGAATATTAGTGATCATTCAAATTATTGTAATAATTTATTAATTAGCCTAATCCTTTTTATAAAGATTGTCCTAATGTCTTTTTAATAACTTTGTTTCATGAAGCTGTGGTGTAAATACCTTGACAAATGAAAACAGGCTGTTTCAAAAACAACAGTTAAATTGTCCTGGTAAATAAGCTAATATTTTCTTTTACCCTTCTCCCAGGCCATGGAGTTCAATGGATGTACCTATTTGATATATGTATATATTTTTACATGCAAGTGTATTTGGACAGTATTTAAGCAGCAGATTCCTTGCCACAGAGCTTTTAAAACAAGAAATGTAATGGAAATCTTGATATCACTGCAAGACAGTTTCATCATCTTGCTAATGTTTTTGATTAGAAATTTTCACTTACAGTTTAACAATAACATCAAGATTGAATTAGTACTATATATACATATATGTATATATATATTTGTATTTCTACAGAACCATTATGATCTCCAGCACATCTCTTGATCTAGCTTGCCAAGTATTGTAATAATGCAATTTTGCCCAGGTCTTTCCAGGATCCTAACCAAATGGTGTCTTCCACAATCGTATCACAGATTCTGTAATTCTTACTGCACCCTGGATCTCGTGAGGGCTGGTGTGGCTCGTGCAGTTGGCAGCTCAGCACCACACAGCTGTTTGCTTGCTGCCCCTCCATGGGGAGGCAAAGAGAGGGTGGAAGGGTGAATGTAAGAAAACTAATGAGTTGAAATACAGACAATTGAAGCAATTTTAGGAAAAGCTGTGTGAACAAGCAATGCAAAATACGGAATTCAGTCAGCTCCTTCCCATCAGTGAGCAGGTGTTCAGCCATTTCTTAGAATAATTAAGGCTGGAAGACACTTCTTAAAAATTATCAAGTCCAGCCATTAACCTAACATTTCCAGTTTTACCACTAAACTATGTCCCTAAGCACAACATGTACACTCTTTTTGAACTCTTCCAGGGATGGTTATTCCATTACTCTCCTGGGTAGCCTGTTTTAATACTTGATAACCCTTTAAGTGAAGAAATTTTTCCCAACATCCAATCTGAACCTCCCCTGAGACATCTGTCCTATCATTTGTTACCTGAGAGAAGAGACTGACCCCCATGTCACTTTGCTCTCTGGGAGCTGTAGAGATGCTAAAGTCTCTCCTGAGCCTCCCTGTCCCCAGGCTGAACAAACACCCTCAGCTCCCTCAGCCGCTGCCTGTTGGACTTGTGCTCCAGACCCTTCCCAGCTCCGCTGCCCTTCTCTGGACATGGTCCATCACCTCAATTGTGTGAGGGGCCTAAAACTGAACACAGGATTCAAGGTGTGGCCTCACCAGTGCCTAGTACAGTGGGTTTTATCACTTCCCTAGTCCTGTTGGCTACACTATTTCTAAGTTTCATTTAGAACTCACATTTCTAAATTTCACATTACCAGGAAAGCAGGATTTCATCACGCATAACCACGACTTGGGAAGACAAGCATCAAAACTCTGAACTTCTCCCCTGCTTTCTCATTATTTTCCCAGATTTATTTGAGCATGATGTCATGTGGTATGAGTTATCCCTTTGATTGATTCAGCTTGGCCCCTCCCAACTTCTTGTCCATCTCCAGCCTACTTTCTGAACATCAGCAGTAGGAATAGAGTGCAGGACTGTTCAGCAACAGCTAAAACATGGGTGTGTTTTCAACACAGTTTTGGTCACAAATCCAATCTACAGCACCATAGGAGTTCCTGTGAAGAAAGTTAGCTCCACACCAGCTAAAACCAGGAGAAGGAACCATATCAAAACAGTCTTAAAAAATAGACAACCCAGTACCTGATTTCTCCTGCAGTGCTGAGCTGCCCTTTTTATTGTACTCCACTTTCTTATGTGTGCAATATTATAAAAATACCCAGTTGATCTTGGAAGAAGACTAGTTCTGCTTTAGATAAAATTGTAATTTAATTGTGCATTATCATTTCAAATAGAAAAACATATTCTTCTAAATATTTTCCCTGTTTATACATATTGATGTGAAAATTGAGATATATTTATCTTTGTCAGTGTGACAGAAAATTTTGTCCTTATGTGTGTGAATAATATATATATATTTTAAAAAAGAGAGAAAGAGGATACATTCCTGCATGCTGTTCTGGGACAGTAAGTTCTATATATTATATTTATTGGACACTTTCTAGTGAGGTCTTTTGTATACTAGAAAGAGCAAAACCACCTGGATTACTCACTTGTCCACTTTTTCTTATGTTCCCTTATTCTTCTTTTGCTTTGTAATGTTATGCTTTATGGTATCTAATCTGATATACTTAATTTTGTATAATTTAACTTCTTATCTTTTGACATCTTATTCTACCTTATTCTGAGATGAGTTTTCAATAGATTGTCAGATTCTATAATGATTGACTCTATTTTTCTGTCAGTCACCTGATTGATTTGAATCTTTATAATGGTGGGTGGTACTTTCTGTGGCATTAGAATGGAAATCCTATAAAATTCCACACTGAAGACAGGGAAAAGTAACACAGAAACGCATCTTGATTTATGGCACTGGAATAGGCGTTAGACAAATGTCAAGGTCAAAGGTGTCTGCAAACTCAGCTGCTTCTCTGAAATTAGGAGTTAGCTGATAATACCGAGCATCCAATAAGCATCTGTTTTTAGTTTTGTTTGTTTAAAAAAGAGTTGTGACTGGTTTAAGCAAATGTAAGAAAAAATTGTCTGTTATCTTTCTGCCAGCTCACAGCAAGTATCCAAAACTCAGATGCTTTTCTGAAACTTCTGGCTTGAAAATAGGGCTGGAACTCATAGATATTGAGGTTTTTCCCACACGCACGATTCCCATCATTTCTAGTCAATGTGAAGTTGGAAATACTGTAAGGAAAAAAAAATTCCTGATTTGCTTATACTGAAGTGTTTACATTTCCTAATTATAATTAATACCAATTAAATCTAATACTTGCTGTGTTGTAACAAAAAACACTAAGAGTGTTATGGAGACTGACATTCTAAAATGCTAGAGGGGATAAACTGTACTTCTGCTGATGTCAGTGCTGGTTTGTATAACTGCATGTAATGTAGCCCAGTGCCTTCAGCAGGGAATTAGGTGCCAGAAGCTTTGGGTTCTATTCCCAGTTTAGCTACTTTATGTGTGATGCTAGCAGTTGGTTAATATCCTTTTTCAGAGTGTCCCTCTTTTCTGGTACACAGAATGTTAAATAATGATTCTTGCTGGTTTTTGTAGTGAAAGATAATCTTTGTCAAGTACTTTGTGAATCCCGCATGAAAGACATCTTGTGTAAACTGTCTTAATGCTTCACTAGTTGTATTTGATATGCCTATGGTTTTTGGAAAATGCTTAGATTGTTCTAGAAATTGGAATAATCTTTAGTAAATCTAATTATATCATGTGCAACAAATTATGTTAGTTTTCCTATAGTATGGAGACCTACTAATTATTATAAATTAGTGTTCACTTACTGTATTTCCATTGAAATTACTGTATGGGGCAGTTTACAATAAGTTCATAATTACTTTCCATTTAAATTGCCATGATATGCAAGAAGGCTTTTGAAAGTATGAAATTATTGTGTGGTCTGGAATGCTCTTTAATTCATTAAATTCTTGCTCAGAATTTCTTAGAAGAAAACTCCTCTTATGATATGAAACTATCTCCCACAAAAAAAAATCAGAATACTTAGATGACTGTGAGAAAGATGCAAAACTCTATTTTGAAAAGGAGAAAAAAAGATTTTGGTTACTGCAACTGTGCAGCTCCCTAGAAGGGCCATTAACCTTTGGTGTTTTCCACCAGTGTTTCTTACTCTCCTTGTGCATTCCCTCAAGAATAATACAAACCAGAAAGTAAGTGACATACAGGAATAGATGACTAATTAAATTTATTTCTTATTTTGCTGCCTATTTCATATTGTTTTTCCATTTTAGTAAATGTAGAAATGAATAGCACAGATTCATGCAGTATCTTGCAAAATCTGTTTCCAAATTCTTCTTCATAGGATCCAGGTCAGAAAGCATGTAAAAACTTTAATTTGAGCTTGGGTTCATCCCTCATGAATTGGAATGTGAAAGTGAAGAAGTTTTTATGCTTCATAGCAGTTAGCATAGGATAAGCATAGCTGCTTCTCCTCACTTCTCTAAGAATAAAGCATCTTTGTGATGAACATTCTGCTATTACAGGAATTCATGTAATTTAGAACTGAGTCTGGGAAGCGAGTAGTCTGATGTCAATTCAGAACAGTTTTTGAAATTCATTAGTAGCGGAAAGCAAAGTTATTTGGGAAAGGTGCACAATGCAATGGAGTGACCAAGGTAACAAGCAAGATGGAGAGGGAGAGAATTGTCAAACACAGTAATCTATTGAGATTAATCCCAAAGAAAAAGAAAACATCCTATGTTTAGAATTCTAGCCTAACATTTGGGAAACATTGGTTAGATTAAGTGCTTTGCTACAACTGCTGTGTGCTGGATACTACATAAAAGGTCAACACTGTGCTATCTATGAGACTATGCAGTAGAAAAACAGAGTCATAGACCAAACTACTCACTGCAGCATTATGTCAGAAGCTAGTGAATTTTTCAGACAAGCTCAGCAACCATATGGGAACAGTCCACAAATCTGCTTTTAACTGCTGAGTGATTTCTTCTTGATAATTTTAGCCAGGCTGCAGTAGCTACCTGGGCATGCATCCAGTCCAGTGCACTTTTGAATGGATTTCTGGTATAGAACAGGAGTACTGGTCTGCATTTCCTCATCTGCCTGTTGAAGGGCACCACAGAGGATTGTTGAGGTAGTCCATTGGGAAAGAAAATAAGAAATAAATTCTCTTAATTAGGCCATGAAGGCTGGAGCTAAGAGTTGGGGCCATTCAGCCTGGAGAAGAGAAAGCTCTGGGGACACCTTACAGCAGCCTTCCAGTATCTCAAGCAGGCTACTAAACCTAAAGAGGGACTTTTCATGAGGATATGTAGTTATAGGACAAGAGGAATGCCTTTAAACTGAGGAAGTGCAGGTTTAGGTTAGATAATAAATTCTTTACAGTAAGTTTGGTGAGGCACAGGAAAATTTGCCCGGAGAAATTGTGGTTTGCCCCACTCTGGAAGTGTTCAATGCCAGGTTGGATGGGGCTCTGAACCACTTGGTTTACTTGTTCCAACCAGCCCATGGCAGCAGGATTGAAACTAGATGATCTTTAGGGTCCCATCCAACCCAAACCATTCTATGAATCTATGATAAAAGCTAGCAGCTGGCCAACTTTGAATTTCTTGTTCATCATTTCCTACTTGTTCCTCAGTAAATATTCTCTCCAAGATGTTGTTCTTGTGCTATAGGTGCTCATTCATGGTGATTTATGCTTCTCATCTAGTAGCACCTATTGTATTAACCCCGGAAAAGCAATGTTTCATTGGTTTATGGCCACATACGTATTTTGAGTGTAGGAGGATGATAGCATAGTTTATTATATTACAGGAAAAAAAGTATTTCCACTCAAAACTGTTGCTTTTGTCTCAAAGTGGCCTATGAATTATAAATCGTGATGGTAATGTCATTTAGTAGTAGTGAATCAGAAGTCAAGAACACTCCAAGGCACCATTTTTTCAAGATACAATAATACTTCTTTTTTCTCTCTTACTGTCAACAGGATGTACCTTTATACATCTTAATACAGTCAAAGACTAGGAAGAAACTTAAATTGGCGCTTTTTTCCTTTCATAGTGTGACAATATTATATTGTTTTTAAGACAGATATAGAGATTATATTTTAAGTTGTTACTCAAAGCAGTTACCTCGTAGAACTTCTCTGTAATGACGTCCCAAAATATCAGAAACCTCTGGGAGCTACTTAGAATTCTTGCTTCTCTGCAATAAAAATTACAGGTTTTCTTCCCAAGAAGAACAGTAACAGAAAGAAAGAGAAAGATTCTAAAATTGTATATGAAATTAAGTCACATACTTGTCTTCCCACTTGTGTTGTACTCCTCTGCTTTAAAATACATATCAGATTATGGTACTTGTCTTGCATTTTATTTGTAAAGGTCTTGCATATTTTAATGCTGGACAAGTGAAGTAAGAAAATCAGGAATAATTTTTAAGAACACTGCTAAATTTCAGTAACAGCTGTCTGTTAAAATAGCATGTGTAAACAAGAGCAGAAGAGCAATAGCACTTACAAGGATCTTGAAATTGACCAGATTTTTCTTACCTGCAATTATGAAGCTGCTTCTGTCAGCTAAAAAATAAATCTCTGAACAGATAACCATTCCTACAAGGCATGAGACTCTTCCAGATTGTGTGACTATCCACTCTGCATATCAAATACTGATTCTTCCTCTTGTGAATAAAATGTACAGATATGAAGACTTTTAACTTCAAAGCTTTATTTCTGTTCTACTTATCGGAACTTCTTTTTCATTTGTTTTCACTGAGATGTTTTATTATCTCTGCCACACATATGCAGTTCTCACATTAAACAGTGTGGGAGGATATTTATGTCCAGTGTCAAACATGAAAAATATGTCATACTTCCTTGCAGTGATAATGTTTGCTTAAAACTTTTTATGCTTCCCAGCAATGACATTACAGACCAGGCAAAGTTTGTGTTTAGATCTGGAACACTGTTTTATATGCCAGGAGCAGAATTACTTTAATCTTTCAAACTTTGTGACAGACATAACTGTTTTCATCACTCAAAAGATTGTCGTATTTAAACAGATGAAAGAGTGATTTACATAAATTGGCACGAGTCTGCAAAGAACAGAACCTTATTGCTGTGGTACTCTGAGATTGTATGGTTAGACAATAGCCTCAGTCCATAAGACACCAAATAAGTTGTCCTGGAATGTGATTGCATCCATATGCCTCCTAAGTAATGCAATATTGACAATGAACTGATTCAAAGAACAAGAGTTTGCTCTGAAATGAGTATTTTCTCCCACACTACCAGAAGAATTATCAACATCACAGTCCCAAAAATTGGTGTTAATTACAGCTATGACATTTCAGGAAACTTTCAATTTATTATCTTTGAAACACATATACATCAAATTGCTATAAATTGCTATAAACAGTTTCACTATATCATGACTTACTATAGAAATTGGAAGGTTACACTCTATTATAATGTGTATTATGAATGTAATTTAGAAGAACTAGTAATTGAAAATGCAATGTCATCTCCTCTTTAGAAAACAAGGAGGGAATCTCCAATAGAAAACAGTTCCTTCCAACTTCCTTTCAATTTGATTGTGGTATACTGAATTACCATGGCTGTTACAAAGTTACTGGCGTGTCATGATAGAGAAGGATTTCCTATTAATAGCAGCTAAGTGACATAAGAATGTTAGTGCTAATACCTTTGATTTAATACAAAATTATTATGTGTATGACAGGTATAAAATCTATTCCTTAAATTATTGATGCCTTTACTATAACCACTATCATCCAGAGTTCAACATCCTCTTTAAATTCTCTTTGTACCTCTATTTTCTGTTAAATTCCACTGGGTTTCTTCCATTTTCTTTGTCATAGACTTACAGGTAAACAGAACTGTAGGTTATATTTGTTGCTTTTCACAGGGATCCTATTAGGCTTTTCTTCTAGTCCAGCTGCTTTTCTTCACTATACTCTTAGGAATTTTCTGCATGATCTCCTATTTATCCTATTTCTCCTTTTGTCTCTTCATGTTCTGATATTCAAAGTCAGTGAACTAATAGAATTTAAATCTGTGTCAAAACTTTGTTGCAGGAAATAAAGATGTTCACTGATTCATTACTTTAGATTACATAACCTATGAGCAGTTGTTTACATATATGGAAGATACTACTGCAAGGAAAGAGCAGAGTCAAGAATTGGAAAGGATGGGATAGAAGTGATTAATGCACTTAAATAACGAAAGCACAGACACACTTGGTCTCAAGAGACCCCAGTACCTAACCTCACACTGGTCACTCTCACCTTGTGTTTGTCCTCTGTGCTCTGTAATTTCACACCATCAAGTCTGAAAATACCCTTCAGTGCACCGTGTAATACAAACTGATGATGATGATGGCATGCTTAATCTGGAATGCAATTACATGGAATTTCTCTGTAGACTTCTGTAATTTTGGGATGTTAATACTTCTTTCTCAATTAGTTTTTGGACCTGTGCAAGCACATGAATATCCTGTTTTAATGTTTTTGAGCATGATTGATATATGCTCAAAAATACTAGATGCTGAAAATTTAATCAAGAAATTGAAGCTCTCTGGATTAGATTCTTTTATGACATGAATTCTGATTTTCTTTTTAAGCAATAAGAACAGGTAAAACCTGCAGTCTTGCTGAGCAGGATGGACCATTGTTTTGAGAACAAAAATAATCACAATGTTCATCAGGCAATTATCAGAAGTTTCAAGCTAGTTAAAGGACAAAGCACCATGTTGCTACTAAGCTCTCAAAATTGAGGGATGACAGAGTAAAACCATATGGATAATACAGTGTTGTGAGATTACAGCTGTGATTAAAGACAGACTTCTCCAAAATGTAAAAAAAGAGTCTGATTTCAGGTCATCATTCAAACTTTCCTCCAACTTCTCTGATATTGTTGCGCCTAAATACTTCAGATGCCAGGGCAAGATATTTAAAATTTTAACTTTGTCCTGTGAAGAGCCTTTACTACACTTTTGAACACCTTGAGTGACTTGGAGAAATCAGAAGTTTTATTTCTCTTTAGAGATGTGAAATTTATTGGAACAGTACTTCTTTAATGGCATGTAAATCAAATTAAACTTTTTAGGGTCAGAATTTTTCAGCTATCTGAACGTTGTCACAACTCAACCATTTTGAAAGTGTCAAAAAATACTTTTTAAGGACTTCAGCTTCTGAACTGACTTCAGGATATAACTGTTTGTACAAAGTATGTGTATGAAGTCTTTCATCTTGGGAATGCTTTACAGTCTGAAAGTTCCCTCCAAAATGTGTTGCCATCTCTGGAACAGAATGTGGTATTACAGAGGTTCCTGGTGCCCTGGGACAGGCAGGGATACCTGACTAGACACAACATTGCATCTTCTCTGGCCAAGCAGAAATCTTCAAACATTAAAGAGTATAATGCTAAAAGGAAAAAACTGCTCTATAAAACGTGTTTGGTTTGATTATCTATGGAGTTATCAGTACTGTTTATCAGTAAATGTTTGGAGTGTGTTTCCTTAACTTTAATTGTACACAAAGGGCTTGACACACCATTGACTTGAACTGGAATTGGATGGGGCATGTGTTAAAGATTATTGAGCTTTACTTATCAGGAATTCTTTCCTGACGTGTAATTGGGCAGTTCCTAGAACAGAGAATCCCCAGGTTTAATTAGGAGAGCTAATTCTATGATATCTATTTGAAATAATGGTAGGGGAACTTTGACTGTTCTTCCTTGACTGTTCTTCCTTTTAAATTCCAGTAATTTTTCATTGTAATGTAATTTGATACTGGTTTGGTTTTGTTGTGAATAAAGTAAATTTTCTCAAGATTTAAAATTTCTTTCCAAATTTAAAAAATATTGCAAATAAATTTATTGGCAATATTTCTGAAAAAATTTTAAAGTAAATTGCCCTTTTAAATATTTGATGTAAAGAATATTCTGTGGTTATAGATGCAGATACCAAATTCCAAAGTATGTTATTACTTTCACCTGCGTATGATTTATTCACTTTTTTAAAGCTTTTAAGTAAAGATTCAAGACTTTCTTGTTCTAATAGAGAAAAAAACTAAGAGGAATTAAGCTCATTATGTTTTATTATAACATAATGAATTTAGAAGCAAATTATTTGCGTTAATTTTCTTTCTCAGAAATAGTTTTTGTGTGGTTCAATAGACAATATCAAATCACAAATGATAGTCAAATAAAACTTTGACTTCAATTATATTTAACTCTTATACTAATGGAAAAGTTGGGATTGTCTTTTGCACAGATGTACTGTTACTATTGAGTTAAAGACATTTCCAGGAGATAGGAGGTATCTCATAAACACAAAGGTAATAATAAAGGCCCAGAGGTACAGCAAGCAGAAAGTCTGCAGTGATGTGCTGAGCTGGTGTACTCATGTTCCCTGGTCTTGTTATCTAATACTTAAATCCTCTTCTTTCCTTTTATATGAGGATAAGCATAAACATTTAGAAATGTTTCCATACACTTAAGGGAAAAAAATCCAGATGCTCCTAGCATAGAGTTCAACAGAAAATAAGCAAGCTGTAAAACACCAAAATAAATCAGGTAGATGCAGCAATAACTCTTGTTATTTTGCCAGTCTTAAATTAGGCTAACATGAGGGGGATTTTTTGGGTTTTGTTTTTGGGTTTGTTTTTTTTTTTGGGGAGGGGGCGTTGTTTGGTTTGGTTTTTTGTTTTGGGGTGTTGTTGTTTTGGGGTTTTTTTATATGCACTCTCATTTTTCTCATCATGGTTGTGCCTGAGAACTTTCAAGGAATGAATTAAATGACCTGACTAATGTGTCATACATGCTTTACTTCTCCCAAGATCTCCCCATAAGGAGAATAGTATGATTGCAGGTTTTTATTTAGAAATTGAGAGATCCTATTTTCTAATATATTCTTCTATGTATTTATCACAAAGAAGACAAGCTCATAAAAATATCATTGCCTTGTATTTGAATGCGGTTTGGTGTTTCTTGTAGGAACATCATTAAAAGGAAACCTAACAAAATACTTTTTAATGTTAGTGTCCTGTATTTTATTTGTGGTAAGAAGGAGAAATACTCCAGCTCCAAGTTTGCCTCTTTTTTACATTTTATTTCAAATTACAGGCTTTTCAAACTAGTAGCTATATAAATTTTCCTACAGAAATAGAAGTTCTAGAAAATCTACTCAAGAATTAATGCATTGGAAGTATGAAATAATTTGACAAATATTCGTTATTTTGTAGAAGAAATTGCAATTTTTTTTGAGAAAGTATTGAGCATATAAATATTTTAACTCTTTGTCATAGTAATAGTTTAGATTTATGTAGTTTATGTAGTTCAACAGAAGGGATTTTTCTATTGTTGTTTTCTTTAATTAGAAGTGATAAGACACCCATGCCTTTTCATAAAAGCATACATGATTTTTGAGCAATATATTTTTTTTGTTGTTGTTGTTCTTGTTTAATTCTACCTATTTAAACTTCATGTTTCTCAAGCTGAATCTTAGGGTTTTACACTAAATATGAATCTTTATAAACAGTACCACTATTGGTTAAAAATTTAGAATTTTATTGAAAGATTTTTGCTTTCTTGTTTAATGCATACAAATTTTTTTTCTTAAACAAGATCCTGCTAGCTGTTCTTCAAATTCAGTTTTGATTCTGGTGTTAAGAAGACTAAATTGAACTTCAGAGGCCAAACTATATCAGATTTAGTGATATTAATAGATAAGTGTGGGGAAGTTTGCTATATATCTTTGTATAATTGATCTGTAGTTTCATAAGACATTTTCAGAAAAAACAGTGTTTATTTGACACATTTCACATTATTAAAATGCAGTTGCAGATGCTAAAAAAATAGGGAAAATCTACCTTAATATTTCACCTTGCTTTTAAATGTGAATATCCAATATCAATACTTAGATACAGTTTGATTTTCATTTTTATTTTATTTACCCTTAAATACGGGTGGCTGTGTCTTTGAAAATCTATGCTGTCTCTATGGCTGAACAAAAAGGGAAAAGTGATTGTCATACTTCCAAGCAACACATTTTTAGAAGGTCAGAATGGTTAAATTCATTCTCAATAATGTAGTTTTTCTGTTCATGCTTTTTATTGACAGCCTTTGTTTCTTAAAGAAACTTCATTGCTATTTTTCTGTTTAAAGAGAAACATAGCAAAGAAACAGATGTGTCCCATATAAAATATGCAATAAATCTTGTCTCACAAATTCTTTGCTCTGAACTTTCTGACAGAAACTGTCAAATATCCACGTTAATTCTAGTATAAAATGTTCACTTTGTGTCATGGCGCCAACCACCATATGCTGGAATAAAGTCAGTAACCAGCAATAAAAAAAGGCAACATACACACCTTTGAAACAGTACAAGCAATCAGCAGTGAGAAAGGTCTATATAAATCTATGGAGAATTAATCTCAGCTTTGCCACTATCCTGCTGTGCATTTACAATGAGACTTTGCTCCCGACCACCAGAAGTGGCTAACTGTGCAGGAGCAGTATCCTAATGAGGGGAAAATGTAGGGAAAAAAAAGCAGCAGCAGCTTTTAACCCCCCACCCCCAAGGTTTGGATCACCTAGAAGAGCATGTCCTAGTGTGTTCAAACGTGTGGGGCCACTGCACATCGTGGATTTCGGTACTTTAGCTGATCATGTGAAACCAATCTTGACTGAGCTCAATCAGCAGAAATAACTGGAGCTTCATAAATCATTGTTATCATTCCACAGGAGGAGACATTGCTGTGGATTTGCTCTCCTCAAACTTTTCAGGCTGCAAATTTCACAATGCTTTTCTGAAATTAGTTTAATTATATTTGTATAATTATTCATTCTTAGCCCAACAGATTAGCAGTTGATTCACCATCAAATTAATTTTTTCTTCAATAATACTCCTTTTTTTTTTTTTTTTGAGATGACCTGCTTCTTACTGGATTTCAATAATCATTCAGCTATTTTAAAATATTGCCCTTGGTATAAGAATGGGCCAATCTTCAAAATTTTTACTTCTGCTTACAAAAAGAGATTGTAGTTACAGAAAATCTGGATAGTTAGTTTTCCTAGACACAGAAAAGATTGGATTTAACCTTGTTCTGTTTGAAAGGATTAGAACTAATTTTTCAGTTCTGTAAACTATTTAGATACATTTAGTCAGAGATTAATCTTGGAGTTAAAACACAGCATTATAGGAGTTTATTAGAAAGTAGAATTAGAATATGTATCTCTCTAGTGTTTAAGCACTAACACATTTTACAAAATAGTTATTATCTGGAACACCAAGTGTGGGAGAATGTGGGATTAATGTCTTGGTTACATTTTAACAGAATGGAGTTTCAAGTAATTTAATTAAATAAATAAAATTGAAAAATGTAATGCCAACTCTTGTTTTGTAATTACAAAGCCTCCAGAATACAGGAAAATAAGACTAGTGTTAGTCCTAGTTTTAATGAAAAAATTACTCTTTTGTATGGAAGCTAATTTTCTTTTAGTTTAAAAATCTTTCACAAAATACAATAGAAGCATTGCACTAAGAAACATACATTCTAAGAAATAGAAGAATTTAGTGAAAATAAATACAACTCTTTTTTTCTTCCTGGTTAGTTTTAACGTTCTGGTAAAATGACCTTCAACACTTTGTTCTGGCACATTTATAGACAGCATTATCACTTTTAAAAGAAAACATAATTTCCTAGGCTTTTTATTACCTATGATAATAAACACTTTCTTGAATGTGTTGCTTGAGCATGTTCTGCTGCTATTGTGTGTCTCTCTCTGTTTGTGCAAGTGTCTGGAATTCGTTATGTTTTTGTAACATTAAAAATATTGAATCTAATAATTTCTATATGGTAAACATTAATTATTTATTGACACATACCTAAGATGCAGGTTGACAACTTGTATTCCTGATAACTTGTGAGACACTTATTTGTTAAGAAGCTTTCCAAGATGCACAGAAACTGTGCTGTAGGAACATTTTTACGTTCACATCATTGGATGCGGGTTTCTTAGTTAAAAAAAAAAAAAAACAACACTTTTGTACCACTGAAGAGGAAAATAAACTTGTGAGAACTGTTTCAGGAAGGGTGATTAAGACCTCATGGCAGCAAGTGTTCTGAAGATTGTTTTGAAAGGATTTAGGATGTCTATACCAGTGTTTAAACTGTCTAAAAACAATGGCATAGCCAAATTCCGTGTTAAAAATGTGATATATTTCAATTTAAAGAAGAGATAAAAGTAACAAGGCTCATGTGATCACACTGCTTGTTGATTATTCCCCTGCAAATAATTTTTAATGCTTTGTCCAATTTTGACCAAATGTGACAAGGTTAGAGATCCTGAGATATTAAGCTCTTAAAAATCTCAATAAAAATACGTGGCTAAATAGACAAGAGTGTGACCCTATTAGCCTTCCAGGGAGAGCAAGGCTGTATCATGAACTCACCCCTTAATTAAACATTAATGAATCCATCTGGGAACTAACTGAAGTACAGACCCACAGTAGACCCAAGTTTCATTGATTCCATTCTCCCAGACCTTCTTGTTTAAGTGACAGCATAGAAGAAAAATCTCGTCATGGGCATGGGAGTTTTATTTGGGGATTCTTTGCGTTGTAATAGAAAACTATATTAGTTGTACAATCAAATAGTGACAGAATTTCCAGGCTGTTGAATTCTGAGTTCATAAGGCCTACCAATTAGAAGTTAGTAACTGGCTAAAGACATCAAGTAATACATATTAGAAGATTATTTGCTATCAAGCTGTGTATAGAACATATAAGTTTTTTTCATGATTTCTGAAATTCAACATTTTTATAAGACCAAAAAGCTCTAGCATGAGAATGGTGGACTGTAGCTGTGTGAAATAATTTGCACTCATATTCAATTTTGAAATTTAATACAGTGAAAGAAAAAAAAAAAATAAAACAGAAAATGTTTTACACTGGATGTATTCTCTCATGTTTGCTATGTTTATATATGAAGTCAACTAAGTAATAAGAATTCTTTTGTTTAGAACTAAATTAAAAGTAATACTATTTCTCAAAATACAGCATTATATTAGAAGTAACTCAATATAATAATGTAGAAGTAGGAGAAAATTCTGGTTTATGTCACAGCTTTAGACAGATAGATGTTTCTAGAGAATATCTCTTTCTAGATCAGGATACACAACTCTAGAATTTTTGAAACATCATAATTTGTGAAAAATTTAAGATTATTGATAAAACTTGCTCAATAGTTAGAATTAAAATTATAAATATCTGAAACTGCAAAACTCATTTTTACCTAATTTTGAGGACTTTTATACTCTCTGCTGCTAAATTCTTTATTATACAGTATGTTTTCAAAAAGTAAAACAGTTCTAAAATTAGATTCAGTCTGTATGAAATGAAAAATTTCATCTTAGTAGCATATGGCACTAAATTAGAAAATTATTTTCCAGTTCTTTCATACTGAGCTCCAGACTCACTCTTGTTAGTCAAAGCATATTTTTTAAAAAATATTTATCAGTGTGATAGTGAAAAAAACATAAAATTAAGACAATCCATTTTCTGATTCTACATTCTTTTGCATTCATATGTGTATTTTTTTAATACTTGCTTATTTGCACTTCACATTTTTTAATTTGTTTAAAAGATGCTATTAACTTTATTTCCATTCCTTTAAAATTGACATTTCAAGAAAGCAGATTCTGGCAGTGTCAGGTATTAAAATACAATCTCGCATGTTATATAATAAAAATTATTTTATTACATTTGTAATGTATTCTATTCATGGCCTTTTATGTAGAGCCCAGTCTTTTTCTAGAAAGTGAGATTACACTAAGAATAAAAAGATTGAATGGGTGTTCATGATACTTATGAACAGTTTTATGCATTGTTAGCTACATGCTGTTAGCTTTGCTATCATCAGCAGAAACAGTAAGGCTTCATACAGGTTGTTGAACATGCTGGATCAAGCTGTTGGACACCTTTACTATAATAAAAAAATAGCTATAGTCTTGATTATTATGTGTATAAACAGCCAAATTATCCAATTTGTCTAAATCTTAGGATTCATCTCTATGGCTGTATGATTACTCTGTATGGCTGTGTGCTTTTGTATTGGGTCCAGCTGAGATGGAGTTAATATTCTTCATATCAGCTGGTATGGGATGTGTTTTGGATTTGTGGCTAAAACAGTATTGATAATACAGGAGTGTTTTGGCTATTGTTGAGCAGCACTTGCACATTGTCGTGGCTTTCTCTTTGTCTCACTGTCCCCTCAGTAATAGGCCAGGGTGGGCAAGAATTGAAAGGGGTCACAACCTGGATAGCTGACTCAAACTCAGCATTCCATGCATGTAATGTCATGCTCTGCAAGGAAAAAGGAAAGATTTTGGGAGAGATAGTATTGCTCCAAAAGTGGCTAGGCATCACTCTGCCCTTGCACCACTTGGGTTTTTAGTTCCCCTTTTCTTCATGTATTGACCTGTGTTTATCTTGACACATAAGTTTTTCTCACTTTTTCTCTTTCTGTTCTCTCCTCTATCTGACTGAGTGGGAAGGGAGGAAAGTGAGTGAGTGGTTTTGGGGTGCATAGGTACTGGCCACAGTTAACCCACGATGATTCTAAAATAGAGCCTTGGGAAGGGGTTTAGATTGCTCATGGTAGCTCTTTGTAGCTCAAAGAAATGACATATGCTACCAAGTGCATCCCTATGAAAATTTTGTTTTCCATGCCGCTACTTTTAGGCCAGTATGGCTTGAGTTAAGGCTTTCCTAAAAATTAAATCTATTCAAAAATTTTCAGTGTTAACAGATCTCTTGAAATCAAACCCAAAGAAGGCTTATTTCATCCCCTTCTAATCTGCTGGTCGTTGTACTACTATAGTGTAGTATGCTCGTAGTTTGAACATGTCAAGGATTTTGTTGAGAAACAGAAAAATTGTATAACTGTAGAGCTTTTGATGATCCTCTGTAGTTATTTTGCCCACCTAGGACACCTTGGAGGTTTTCCTTCCACTCTCCACAGTCTCTGATTGTTTAATTGTTATTAAACAATTTCTCTTGCATGACAATTGTACTTGAGGGTGGAAATAGATCTACAACACTTCTAGCCTGGGAGCCCTGTGGGTTCAACTTCTGATACCCAAGTATATCAGCAATGATAATATCTAAGAGATTTGGATCTCTGCTTTTAAATGGTGGTAATGCTTTCAAAACATGGTTCATGCTTTACAAAGACTGAGAAAATAAGGTCAATTTTTGCTTGTTCTCCTAAGTTGATAATGCCATTGAATGTGACTTTTCTCACTTTGGGAAAAGATAACCCAGCTGAACCTCTCAGGGGGTATACTGTTCTTCCTCAGCCATTAAATCATGGGTTAGTATGTTTCTAGGATGGGATTCGTGTTTTGGCTACATTTCAGCATCCCTACCTTAGAGATTTTAGTTTTAACTAATGAGGAAGGTGTGTTCCTGTGAGACTACAAATGTCATAATAACCTTGTGTCACTGTTTTAGCAGTCTCTGTCCAGGCTTTATGAAGTTCCAAGAAGAATGTCAGTAGAGGTTTTGGTTGCTTGGTTGGTTTTGTTGTTTGCTTTTAAGGTTGAGTTTTGATTGGTTTTTGTTCTTGGTTGGTTTTTTTTGTTTGGTTTTTTTGGCTATGTCTTATCATAGATTGTGTCTTAATATTAACTGTGATTGATTGGAAGACATGAGTGAGAAAGGACATATCTCCCTCCTCAAGGAAAAAAAAATCAAATACCTTGTTTTAGGATGGTGTTTTTCCTATGCAGAAAACACTATAATTTACAAAGCAGTCTCCTAAATTTCTTGAAGCATATGTTTTTGAATCACAGGAACTCGGCCTTGGAATATAAAATTAAAGAGTTCTGATATCTCCATCCTAATGGCTAGTTGCTACAGTTTTCTTGTAATTTTGAAGATTGTCACTGCTCCAAAATGCTTAGAAAATTTGTAAAAACTTTATGCATCAGATCTTTAAATTCTCAAAGTAGTAAAATACTGAAAAATGGAAGAAAAGGTGTAATGTGTCCAACTAAATCAATACACTTCAGTGAATTATCCTTCTTATGTGTGCTGATATATTTAAGGTCAGAGAGAAATACCAGAAAATTTATCCAGTCAGACTCAATGAGTGTTAAAATTTTCACTAGAGGGGCAGAAGTAACTAAGATTTTTGTGTAGTTGTGGCTACCCATTTTTCTTTGTTTGTCTTTCTATGCACTTTTCTTAGTGCCTCATCATTCTCTGCTTGCTTCTGTTAGTTACTGACCTTCTCAATTTTCAGTCTGTTCTGGTATCCAGTATTTTCTTTCCTTTGTTCTTTAGAGATCTATTTCATAGTAGCCTGATGCATGAAGAGGTATTGGTTCTGTTGTAACTGGAAGCTGCTGTGCATACATTAGACCTGTTAAAAATAAATATTTTCTGGTAATTTCTCATTTTCAATATAGTGTTTCATGTACTCTTCCAGCCTCAACAAGTAGAAAATTTAGAAAGAATAAATGAGAGGATTTTCTTACCATGTCACTCTAATACTGCTTCACTTTTTAAACTGTTAGAGGATCATGAATCTTCATGCTGAGTTCTGCATTTCAGTAAAAGGAAGTCATCACAAATATCTGATTCACAAGGTAAATTCATAAGATCATCATCCACATCATGTGTTCAAAGATGTCTGAAGGCCCAAATGTTATTTTGGTCCTTAGGTCCCTATTAAATATTGGAGTGCATTTGCTGTGAGGCTTCCTGTTTAGTTCCCTCCTAATGGGAATCAGTTTAAAATCACCAAAACCTACCTGCAAACCAAATCAATGCTCAGTAAATGGGGGCAGTGAGGAAATTGCTTCCAAAAGCTCATGCCAATAGGCACCGTATTTCAATGTTCACTGCAGTCAGGTTTTCTCTGATACAAGAGTCATACCTGGTGTCCATTTCAAAACAAACAAAATGTGCTTCGTATAGTTGGGCTATAGAACACTGGCCACAGCAGGTTGTGGAAGTTAGAGAGCTTATAAAAGCTTGAGCAAAGGATGAGCAAGTTCTTGAAGGAGAATCCGTTAAGAACTACATTACAATGACGTTCAAAGCAGGAAACATTTTGAATGAGCTACAGAATATCAGAGGCCAAGGGTACACTCAGGGGAAGTGTGGTTGTCCTGGTCCATAATTCTAACTGAGCACCTGCTTCAGTGCCTGCCAGGGGCAGGATATTAGGCTGGATGAATCCCTGTGCCAGTCTGATATGGCTGTTAATACATTCTTAACTTGATCAAACTGAAATCAAACACATGGTCTAAGGGTGAAAGTATTGCATCATTCCACTTCTGCAAAAAGCAAATCCTATGCAAGCAAATATGGTGTTGCTAGAGAAATAAAAAGAAATAAGTTCTTTCATTTATGTCATTCATTTGAATTACCTTCAGTAACACCACAAATTATGACAAGGATTGATATCTTGACTAAGAGGCTTTGAAGACTCTGCTGAGGAAAATACGTTGTTTCATGGAAACCTATACTGACAACACTGATTGTGCTAGTCATTGCAGGTTGTGGAGGGGGAGAAAAAGAGCAGGATATTACAAATTTTGAGTGGAAAATTAGTTAGAAATTTTATGGAAGATAAGAGAATTGCTCTGGTTTCTTGTCTTACGTATTATAGAATTGGTTATATGGAGTTGTTAATTTATTTTCTTAACAAGTCTCAACATCTAAATTTCAAATAAATGCTTTTAAACAATTCCTGGGTGGGCATGTTTACAGTTAAAAATACAGAAAATAATGTTTGCCATGTAATACAGCTATTTTCTTCCTTCCTGTTTTCCCTTTTATTGGTACACAAATACAAATTCTGTTATATTAATGTAAACTTCCTTCTTCCTAGAAGTCACACCTTTTTTAATTTACTTTGTGTAAAAAATTAAAACTTCTTTCCACTATCTTTCCTTATCCTGTTCTTGCAAGATTAAAAACAGTAAATCAGGTCTTGCCACATAACTATAAATATGTAAACATGTTGTCATTGTTATTGTGTTTCATGTGTAGGCACCTGAAGATATTGTTTCTGTTTTAGCTGGGAATGTAGCTATGTTGGGAAATTTGCCTTACTTAGTTTTCCATCTCCTTGAAAACCAGAAATAATTAGTGTAACAATGAATTGTACAATTTTATACACAGTTCAGCTTATGTAGTTAATTTTATATCATTATGAATCATTAGAATTCCAACCTATGTTTTCTACTTTTAATGGTATAAAATGGAAATAATGAATTAAATGTATTGTGTTAACTTTAGGCAAATTTTTGGGACCCTGAGATGAATGCAATAAATCAGAGCTGCCCTATATATTTCACTTGCAGCTGTCTTGCCACTAAGATTTGAGGTGGAGAACCTAATAGTATAGAATTAATTGCTTTCCTTGCAAAGGGCACACAGCATTGTTTCTGGCTATAGGCCGTATTGAAATAATAGGAATAAATATCTCCAACACATTTACCCAGTGCAGGGAAACGTATGAGTTGAAATTAACTCATTTTGTTAACAGCAAATGTGCTGAAGCAATCAATTTTTATTTTCATTTTAAACTATCAGTGCAAACCTCTTTGTCAGTAGCCTTTTAGTGCAATGGAGTCATTCAGGACCAGTTTCTCAATGGCCTTGTCTGTGAACTCAAGTTTGTAACTGCATTTCAACCAGGCACTCCTCTAGACTGAGGTGCAAAAAGATAACATTCTTCATATAAAAAGTGTCTGAATTCTGTTTATATTAACATTACCACTTACAGGATTATTTTAATGTGGAGTAGGAATAACTTTTCCACTATATTATGATAACTTTTCCACTATTTTATGTGTATGATATTCTGCTGAAGCTGAAGTTGCTCCTCTGTATTAAGAATACTTGATCAACAAAAACTAGTGGTTTTGCTTTGGGTATCCAGGTCAGAGGGAACATTTTCAATAGTAGAGAATGCTTGTCCTTTGAAAATCAAATCATTTTAAGTGGTTCATGTGAGCATTCTGTAATAGAGGGGCTCAGAGTCACTAACTGTATTTCAAACTCTTGGCTGATTTTTCAAAAAAAAATTATCTACATGCCATACATTTAAAACCTACTACATGTGTTTTCACTTTCCAGCTTCTAGAACAAAATGTGATAGCTCTATGGAACAGTTGGTGTTAACTATGTTTGGTACCTGTTCAATTCCAATTGAACTTCCAATCATTTATGCTGCAGAAACATGTTTAAATTTGTAAGTTCTGTCCTGCAACAATAAAGAAAGAAACACAACTTAAATTATTTTCTTTTTAAAAAAATCTGAAGTTTAATTATTTACATTTTGTTCAGTTAATGCCTAACACTATATATTATAATACGGATTTTAAATTACTTTTCAAAACCAATACACTTCATTGGTGACAACTGGTACAATAGAAACATTCACTGTATACAAAAAATAAATAAAAATTGTAAATTAGCAAATATTTACCACTTTTTTATTCTTAGTATACAAGCTATGCAATTTTGAAAATAGGAGATGTTTAATCTGTGGGATCTCTAAAACAGTAAGACAATAATTTATATCTTTAAAATGTTTTTCATTGGCAGCTAAAGAAGAACGGAAGAAAGAAGAGAATAGTTTGGAAAATGCACAAAAATGGTAAGGTTTTTGCTAGTGTTTTTTAACAGTTTATTTTGATAAAAGATATTATTGAACTTAGGAATTACATTAAGTAGCAAAAAAGATCTGTATTTCAAAGAAGTAATATGTTTTCTGAAAAATTCTTATGTAATCTTCCAGGAAGAACTTCATTTGCATTTTTATCCAAACAGTGTACTGTGTTTGAGGTTTCAATTATTATCAGCATTGAACTGAATGGGGGGTTTACAGAATAGATAAATAACTGATTAACTACTTTATGATGTAAAAATGTATTTCATCATCATTGAACCTTTTCAGCACTTAGTATACAGCACTCAGTTGCCTAAGAAGCCATTGAAATCCCAATGTTTTTATTGCCTGAATATTTGTGCCTCACTTAGGCCAAAGGTATCAAAGTATGGGAAAAGCGAGATTAATTGATTTATAGATGAACAGTAAAATATTCAGTAAGTTGATATTACTAATGCATTTTGTTTACCAAATTATAGTTTTGTGAGAGTGAAGCGTCCATCTTAGCTATGGACCTGCTATAAATAAAGTGGGGTAAATGAATTTTAAATTTCCTATCAATATTTTTCCTTCCTGGTCACTGAAGGGAGATCTGTGGTCATTTGGTTTTTAATTGTACTTTTCTCAGACCATACTCACTGCACCTGAGACACCTCGGTTAGTTTTCCTAGGCAGACAGGAAGAGGGAGATAAGGGGCACTTCCCAAATGCAGTTCAAGTCTTAGGTGTTTCCATCTGCTTGCAGAAGATGCCTAAATATTGGCTGAACAACTGGCTGCTGTCAGCTGGGGCTTTACCTCCTCATTTCAAGTGTCTGACTGGCTACAAACCTAACTTTCTTTGGCACGAGGCTTCTTCATATTCTACCTGCTTTGTAGCTTTTCTAGAGTAGAACAGACTCTCCAGGGTATGGAGCTGCACCCAACTTGTCGTTGACTTAGGGAATTAGTTGCCCAACACAGAGTTCGGGGTTTTTAATTGCTAAATATTCAAATATACTAAATATACTAAAATTAAAATATACTGAATATTCAGTATTTTAAATTACTGCTTTTGGAAGGCAGAAAGTATCCCAGGAAGCCACATTAAGGTGGGTGAAAGCAAAAGAGTGCTACTGGTGATGGGCTGATGAGGAAAGGAAGAGAGGATGAAAGCAGAGACATTGATTGTGCAGGATTTCAGGATCCCACCTCTGTATGCTCCAGCTGGGATGGTGAAGGGTTATGTTAGGTAGAAGAGTGCACAATGTTCCTGGAGCTGCTGTTACATGAGGCAAACATGAGAAGAGTGTCTGTTCTTGCTGCTCTTGGTTCAGCTATCCCAGTCAAAGTGCTATGAACTGCTGAGGATTATTTGGCCTAAGTGAATGTAATGCAAATTACATTGCCCAGTAGACACAAATGGTTTTAATCATATAATTATGACTAAGCTGTTTTAGTATTTTTAGAGTTTGAAAACCAAAATATTTTACACAGATATTTAGAGCTGTATTCCATTTATTTATTTATTTATTTTATTTATTTATTTTCTTCTCATAGTGTGACTACAAGACTCATTTACTCTGAATGTTATGGCCTTACACACAAATATTTTGTTCTGATTTTTTAAATTTGAAACATAAATTAACTTGAAATATAGTTGAATGTTTCATGCCAAACCTAGTAAGAAATGTAAAAGGTTATGGTTATCACATATGAAGATTAAAAATGACTATTAAAACTATTAAAGCTATTAAAAGTTTTTAATAGTTTACCTTGAATTATATGGGATGTTGTACAGCATAGTTTCTATCTTTTAAGTATCAAAATCTCAGAGCGTGTAGGCTCATGTGGCTAAAATCCAAGCCTCTTTATGAAGTAGCTGGAGTATATAAAGCAATATATAGTATTGCTTTATTTGGGAGGGATAACTTCTGTAGTTTTTGATGTATACTTTATATTCTTCAAGCCTAGCTAAAGAGCTTTAATTTCAAACTTAGTCAAGAAACCTTGAGCCTAACCTTGCTATTTCGATATGAAAATATGCAATATGGACTATGCAAATGCAAATGCAGATATAAATGAAGAAAGATGCTGAAGCTGCATCCGTAACAAGTGTTGAATGGTTGGAAACTCCTTACAGGTCTTCAAAATTATTAATTTTATTTTCAAGATTTACACCTCCTGTGTTTAGATTTAGAACCTATTTGCAGCTCTAAAGAAGAATGTAGCTTTCTTCTGATTAAATAAAATTATTATTCTAAGAAGTATTACTTACTTTTAAATAAGTTGTTACATTTGCTTTTAAATTATAGCATTATTTTTAATATCACCAAATGTTTCAGGATTGTTGCATCTACTTCGCAGAGAAAAGTGATTCAACTTTAACAAAAGTGAACATACTTTTATTTATATAAGTACCTAGTCATGTGGATTGTTCCATTTTATCTGTACAAAGCAATGTCATAAAGGTTAAAAATGCACAATCAGTTAAAATGCTCTTGGAAGTATTGTCTGTAATAAAAGAATATTTTGGAAATATCCAGCTGTATAGCAATTCAGTAACAGCCATATTATAAAACCTTTTTTAAAGCATCAAAATACTGGCAGTATATTTTTTGTAAAATTAATTTTTTATTGACACACGTGGGAGGAGATTATTTTCAGTAAAACTTTTGCAGAATTACTATTGGCATTGTTTGTGGCTTGGTTGTTGCTACTCCCAGTTCTCCCTAAGTACTAGAAGATTATTTTCAACCAAACCTAGAGATTTTTTTTCTGACTCGGTATGTGACTTCCGTGGTCCTTCATTAAAGATAAATGGGAGAATAAGATCTTCATGGAGTACAGCAGAATGAAATAAATAAAAGTATTACAGCATTTCCTGTAATGCAAGAAGTTAAGTTTTTCTCATTCTAATTGAATGCCCATGATTCGCTAGCGTGACAGATCTCTATGGTGGCTCGTGCATCTGTAAGTTATCCATCCTCCTGGAAAAGAGGTGGGTGTTGGAAGGTTAGTCATGCCTAGCGTGAATTGCTGCTGTAATTTCCGAGGCTAAGGAGAAATTATGGTAATTACCAGCCTTGACTACTGAATCAGAGAAACTGTTTCCCAGTGGGCTTACATGTTGACTGTTTTTTTTATTTCCCCCTCCCTTGCAGCTTTGAAGAAACAGTGGGATACTTTGGGATAAAGCCAAAGCCTGGTGAGAAGGAGATCACACCAAACTACGTTTTCACGGTGTGGTACGAATTCTGCAGTGACTTCAAGACCATTTGGAAACGAGAGAGCAAAAGCATTTCCAAGGAACGGTAAGGTTCTAATAAAGTCATTAATACCATTTTAGATGTCTGGGAAACTGCTGCTTCTCAAACCCAACAAATTATACTCCAATATTTCACAGGCGTCATTGTTTTCTTTCAGATCTAATGGACATCAAGGAAAGATTATTCCCTCAGGGTGCGTAGGAAAATTCACCAAAGGCATGCTGTCCCCACAAAAAGATAAACACATATAATCTGATAAATTACACTTTTGTAACCCCTTCCAATTACTAGCTAGTAAAATGAAAGGAGAGCTGTGCTAATTTATAACAGATTGCTTCTCTGTGCATTTTCATGTTGAACTAGCCTAAATGAGGCGATATTGCTGTCGCAGACAGTACAGACAAATAAAAGTGAATGCTTTTCCAGTTAATATACTGCACTTGCATCAAAGGGAAGCCCCAGAGATTCAGGCCACACTTAGCATAGTGTCGAAGCCCCACACTGAATTTACAGCACTACTTCTGACTTTTGGTGTCCTGCTGAGGACATCAAACTGCTTGCCGCTAGATCTCACAACAGTCTCCTGATTTTATTAGTTAGAGTAAAAGAACCCAAAAACCTAAAACCTTCAATTATTTTCTTGATTTTCCTTAAGAAACTTAAAATCTTTTACACAAAAAAGCAATTCTACTACAAGCTCCATGCTCAGCATATTACAATTCATTTGAAAAGACCTAGAAGGGGTAATGTAGTCATGTTTTGGAAAAGAATGGAGCAGTTACTTTCAGCATGAATTTAAATCCAGGTGTTTATTCCAAATTGACAGAGTTAAATTAAAATGTCTTTAAATGAACAAACAAAAGTAGTATACTCACTTACACTTATATTTTCATTTTGTTTCAAATCAGTTGGGCTCTCAGGTTCATATAAAGTAGATTTTTGAAGGACTAGATGTAGAAATTATGAATTCTGAATTATCAACCTTATCAGCATTGTTGTATAGTTCTTACAGTTTTAAAATACTTGAAAGTTGAGCTTTTTGCATCATTTATTGATTGATTTTGGAAGCTGACAACTGCAAACATTTACAGAGGCTCTTTTATTTCCTTGTATCTAAATCAATACAAAGATTTGGTTTACATGTTAAAAACTGTATAAAATAAAAAGTCCCAAGCACATTGCTATGGTCATGATAGAGATTATCTCAGGGATATATTTTCTGCAGAATCATGACTTTTTTGATTCCAAAAGCAGTTAGGAGGAATAGAAGTTAACTACCCAAGGAAAAAAAACTCCAGACCATGCATCCTTTCCTTTTTATGTAATTAGAGCCTTTCTAATGGTATACAATGATCCCTTCAAGTAAATCAATTCAAAATGCCTTGTGTTTTAACAGAACATAGCTTCTTAACTATCTTACTCTTAATACAATAATCAGGAAATATTTGTAAGTAGACTGCTATATTCTGTGCTTTCATGCTCAAGTGAAGTGAGAATTTATTGTGGTTTAAGTAGCTGTATCAGTCAAATCTACAAATGAAAACACAGAGCAAATGTATCATCAGTTCCTCTGACAGATGTCTTTATTCCTGTTCAATGTAAAGCAATACCAGTAGAGTGCAGAGCAGCAGTTACTGTAATACTTCTAAGTGCTGACACTTTCTGGGTCATATAGACTGTTTTACAGAGCTCAAATTATTTTTACAGTTTCATTAGTCTCAAAAGGACAATTCATTGTCCTTTACATTCAAAAGTTGGGTGATTGGTCAAGATCATGAGCTGTTAAAATGAGAAGCCTTGTGTAAATAGTAAATTAGAATGACAGAAGAGCTGTTTTCATCCTTCTAAGTTGTTCTGTATTGTGCTACTGAAAAGAAGAACATAGTGAAATCAATAGATTAAAATGGTGGAAAAGCTTTTTTCAGCACCCGAAAATGTCTTGTCAAGTCTTGGTCATTTAAGGGTCCTGGAGTATGAAACTAACAGTTGATGAACTGCTGTCCAAAAAAGTTGGAAAGCAAGTGAACAGTCATTGTGCACATTGGTAACTAGAAACCTTAGAATGACAGGAATGGACAGCTGTCTTCCTTAACTGGCTAATTAATTGGATGCACTATTTGTTGTGCATTTTTAAAGATTGTAATTTAATTTTTAAAAAAAAGGAAAGAACTTTTTTATCGTGAACAATCCTTATTTTGTTTTGAAGGAAGTTTTAAAGAGGAATAAACATCAATGTAAGTCAGTAACTGCAAACTTAGGTTCTGATACTGAGGCATTGATATCATTATGTGAACATGTTTCCAATTGGATTACCTTTCAAATTTCAGGAGCTGAAGAAGTCCAACATAAAATGTGTAGGAATTAGCTAATTATTTACATTTATATGGGAATGTTAATAGTGCATTATAATTTGTCTCTCAAGAAGTATGACACAAAATTAAAAATTTAATTGTAATATACAGAATCATCATTAATCAAAGGACTAATTAAAATGTATTAGATTAAACTAAATAGTAGTAAAAATAGGTCAAAAGATCTATCATTCCATAATTAAAATTTTATATCCCAAACTAACTACATTGCATTGTGTAATGGACAACTTTAAAATCTCTGAATTTCAGAAAAAAAGAGTGCTGTCTTTAACTAAATGACAGTCTCAGCTGCAAAGAGCCTGTTTTGTCTAAAGCTACTTGGCTCCCAAATATAACACAACTGTAGAAATCTAATGAGATTTCAATGAGACTTTTTCTTAAAGTAAAGGAAACACTTCAACTGAGCTGCCCTGCATTTAACCTAACCATGAAAATAAATTAGCTGCCTGCAAAATATAGTTGAGTCATTGTCTCTTTCCTGGACAAAATTTGCACATTATTTAGGAATGCAAGACAGAGTTACAGATAAATAAGAAGCTATGATATATGATATGATATGATATGATATGATATGATATGATATGATATATATAAATTACTATAGGGATAAAATGAGAACAATTTTCCAAACCATATGCCTGATAGGAATATGATGACAGTTTGCTTTCCCTTCATACCAGAATTTAAGTGAAATGAAGTAAAATTTGCTTTGACAATCACATCACCTGTGACAAACAGCTTAATGTAAATGCACTGAGTGTTGGAAACTTCTTTTGGTGCTGTTTTGAATCAAAATCCAGTTTTGTTGTTGACAGTTTTATAATTTACAATGTGTGTGCATTCAGGTACATCAACTGCTTTTTTTGTTTTTTCTGTTTATGAAATTTTGAGATGATAACTGAAGAATAAAAAGTTGGGGTTTTTGGCAGTAAAGCAGCAAGGTAGATTGCAGGTATTTCCACTGTTGCTTCCTTTTCTTAAACTAGTAATTTTATTTGCAGATCTATGAATTCAGAACCGAAACAAATATGTATTTATAACAACTTAATCCATTATACATACATATATATATATGAATGCCCATCCATAAATCAATTGAAGCATTCAAGATGTGTTAAATGATATTTTAAGAGGATGTCCTAGACAAATCTAAAATAAGGAAAAAGTATAAATACAGAAGAAATACTTTGCAGTGAGTTTCATCACAAACTGTGATTGTTTTGCAAAAGAAATGTGACAAAGATTATAATAATGTTTATTGCCTGTTGCCCTTTAAATATGAAATAATTAAAATAGGAAAGAAATTGTTGCTCTTAATTTTACTCACTGCTGACTCTTGCAAAGATAAGATTGCTACAATGGTTGCTGTACTGGATGAAGTCGTCCCTTTCAGATTGAGCATGCATACAAATAGGTCAGAATTCAGAAATCAAAAACAGAACCAAAATTTGTCTCAACAGCTGGAGAAGACATAATCATTATTTAATGAACAGAACAATATATTTCATCTTGGAAACAGAAACATTTTGTCACAAGATGTCACAGATGGCAAAAGCTTGCATTGCTTCTAAATGGTGACAATACAAAATTATATTAGAAAAATCTACGAAGGACTTACACATGAAGAGAGTGTGCAACTGCAAAAGCATTCTGGGGATTATCACTGTAGGCTTTGGCTGTCTTTATGTACTCCTAAATATCTGCAAGTGGCCATCTCAGATGAACTGAAGTATATTTTTGTTCTATAGCCCTTGTCTTCCTATTGGTTCTTATGCACCAACTTTCCTAAAATAAAAAAAAAACAACAATTTTTATTCCTTGTGACAACAGAGATAAAATATCTCACTTACTTTGTCGATAACTTTATTGATAAACCACTGTCGGTACACCTAGAAAAAAAAGAAACATATCAAACATATTGGCAATTTGAGGTTTGATGACAAAATCCACTGACAACATACATTTTATTGTATTTTACTGATTTACTTAGTGAACATCTATTCTAAATGCCATCTAAAGATTTGGTAAGTAATGACCAAGTTCTTTCCAGAAGCCTGAAGGCTTGATAGGCAATTGTAGAACACAGTAATAGAAGTGGTAATGTCCAAACTTCATAGTCTGGTATAAGGCTCCTAATTTTAAAGCTAGCCAAGTACTCTGTAAAATCATCTGCCAGGCCAGGTAATACAAAAGCATCTGTCTTCTAACATTTTGACTGAAATCTAACCCGTTATATTTCATGGGCTGACAGTTTTCAGGAAATGGAGCTGTGACTTGAGGTTTCGTTCAAGAGCTGCATACAGAAATAGGACTGAGAGTAGAAAGGCATTTAACACATCAGAGGAATTTGAGCTCTGGGAATTTCTCATAGTCCTAAGGGAAGTCACTGTTCAGCTGTGTTAAGGATCTGGACTGGATATGCAGCTTGGCTCTAGATTGAACAGTTGATGTTGACTGTAACTGCCTCTGTTTGTTCATTTCCACCCATATCTGAAATTTTGTTTGCACAACATTTCCTTATGCCAAAACAGTTTTATGGGAGAAGTTTAAAGTTCTAGTCGTGGGAAGCTCAGGTGGCACAGAACTGTCATTCCAAGCTATTTCCTAACCCACAGCTATCCACATAACCCACCAGCTGCATGAAAGGAGCTGTAGAAGTGAAAAGAATGGATTTTCCAAACCAGATAATTTGGTCTCTGTTGTCGCACAATAACAGAGCCAGAACATGAGTACATGAATAGCAATTGGTTCGTTTACAAGGGATTTTGGTTTTCCTAACTGGGGAACTTCAGAGGGTGGAGTGTGCCAGTTCACACTGCCATCTGTCTGATTTGAGTGGAAAGCAGAGGTGAAAATGATAATCAGTTTATCTACTTAGTCCCTGGCTTGGTAATATCTTTTCCTGTAAGGGAAATATGTATTTTCCTGAGCTTACAAAGGAAACTTTTTTATAATAAACACAGGCTTATGTTTAGATTAGATTTCTATATCCCTAGGTACAAAATAATAATTTTGAATAAAAATAAGGTCTTTATTTTTCACTAATAACTTCTAATTCAAGAGGCTTGGCTTTTATCCAATTTACAGGGGAAGACACCACCTGCAACACAGAGGCAGGAAAAAGCTGATTACATTCCCATTGGTTATAGTAAGGATACATATGCAGTATTGGAGTCATGGTTCTCATATTTTAAAATACATAGTTAATTTAATTCAGTATTTTTCCATATTGTGTGCTAATGTGAAGTACTTCTCAGCTTGACAGCACATCTTCTTTATTTATTAAGGTGTATTGACTTCTTTTGGTCACAGTTGAAGGAGAATAAGTTTTCTTTTGACACATCCATGTTGCAGCTCATCAGATTGGAAGTGACCCGCATTCCATGATATTTTGGCCTTGTGATTGCTTGCTAAGTTAGCCCATTTCTCAGGCTGGAATGGACCACAGTGGCTCACCTGGCTCACCAAGCAGGGTCATCCTGGAGCACATGGCACAGGACTGTGTCCAGGTGGTTCTTGAGTATCTCCAGGGAGGGAGCCTCCACAGCCTCTCTGAACAATCTGTTCCAGTGCTCAGTCACCCTTGTCCCTTGTGTTGTGGTTCAGCTACTCTGTCATCTCTTCTAGTCTCTTTGTTCTCTCCAGTGCTCTCTGTCCAAAACTGTCCTTGTCACACTGAGCTGTAGATTGTGGCCCTCCATCTCAGGGCTGGATTCTGTTTCAGCACCCTCATTGTAAAAACCTTCTTCCTTATACCTAATCTAAACTGACCTTTTAATTTAAAACCATTACCGCTTTTTGTTATGCAATAGGCCCTGCTTAAAGTTTGTCCCCATCTTTCATTCTATTTTTAAAAATCCAGGTTTCCTAGAAGTAGTGAAAATATGCCATAAAACACACGGAGTTAGGCCTGTATCAGTGACAGCTGATTTTCTTTTTAAGTCTAGAAGTTTGTAATCTCTGTAATTCTCCCTTTGGATGAAATTGTGGACTCCAGACATTTAAAAACTATTTGAATACACTTCTAGGACCAAAGGGAATGTGATCAAATAGAAAATGTGCTCAAAATAGGGAAAAGTTTAGAAGCTGATCACTTGGTGTGAATCTGCTGAGCCTGAAGACTGTCTTGAAATCCATCTTTGCATAAACATTGTAGCTGTGAGGAATAGCATGCTGTCCAGTGGGCACAGTCATCCAGCATTAAGAAGTAAACTGTGCAGATTAACAAAAATAATAAGATGGAATGGCGTGTTGTCACGTAGTTGTTTACATGTAGAAACAGTGAACACTAAGTTCTAAAAATACACCAGCTGTATTTAAAAAAGGTACAGAATAATCATTTCATAGTGTGTATTTAAGGGTGTAGTTACGGCTTGAATCAATGCTGTAGCTAAACGGTGTTGAAAATTAGTTTAGTTGAAAGTAGTGTAACTGTTTCCTCCTCTTCTTAAGCACAGGAAAGTGAGACAACACCAGGAACTATCCAGTGGATGCTTCTAAAATACGTAGAGAAGAAATTTTTTGTTTCCAACACTGATAACATTTCCAGCATTGACAAAGACAGTAATGAACTTATGAATGTGTCCTGTATTTTAAAAAGAATCGAGCTTGCTGCTAGTGTTACAGCAAGCAAGTACATATCAGTGATTGCAGCTATAATCCACTTTCCTTTTTGCTTTTCTTCCAAAATTCCTCAAAAATTGAGTGTGTCGAAAGTGGTTTGAACTGGACATGGTATTTTAAATACTTTTTGACTGGCCATAGCAATTATTTCTGCCAGTGGAAAAAGTGAAATAGAAGAAAGTAGAATTTTTCAGTCCAAGAGTGCCAAGAAATGTGTTGCTTCTAGTAAAAGACTGACTTGGTGTACATTACTGAAAATTGATTTGCTGAGTTCTCCTTGCTTCTAAAAATTCACTCCCAACCTCCTTCCTTTTTCATTTTGCATACAGAATTATTAAGTAGCTGTATGTACCATTAGTATTATAGAGGCACTTAGCACTGGGCAGATCCACTATTAGGAGTGCCAAGAATTTTCTTTCCTTTTTATCACTGTTTAGCACATAATTTCCTATGCACTTTCCAGTCCATACAAGGAGAGTCAAGTCCCTTTTTCTTTAATTCTGTTTCTCTTTTTCCTCCTGATTAAACTCCTCATTGGGTTCTTCTTGTTAAATCCCCACAGAAAGGAGGGTTCTGTATGCAAGACCCTGAGAGCAAAAGGCAAGAAGCAGAGGAATCAGATGTGTTCTTCTTCCCCCTTATCTCTACAGTACTTTTGGCAGACTAGTCCATAGCTGTACACAAGACAGCTTTAACTACCCTGAGACAAGAACCTCTTGTACCTCCTATTGCCACACCAGTGAGGCTGGCCAGTCAATTCCTTCTAAAGCAACACAGAAAACATTAACAAAAAAACTGGCAGATGCCTTCATTTCAAGGTTTTCAGAGGAAATATAAGGTGTAGCCTGGCAAATGGCCTGCTAAAATGGCATATTCTATGTGCACGACAGATTAAGCCAGCTAGCTCTTTGGGGTTTTTTTCAGAGGAGGATCTTTTTGCCTTGATAGCACAGCTTTTTTTGGTGGAAAAGATACTCCATAAAATCCAGTTCCTGCAAGAACAGAGAAATCATTTTCCTGATGACATTTTCAGGGAGCAGTACAGACAGGCTGTCCTTTTGCTTTTGATTTTCTCCATTTGAAAATGTACTTTGATCTACTTTTGGTAGTTTTTAAGTGCCTTTAAATAGAAATAGTAGTTTTTTGGGCTAATGTGTCTAAAAAAATTACTGGTGAGGCTTCTTGCAGAGTATATACTAAGCAGATCCAGAACACCTTTCATTTCATCAAATCTAATGACACCTTTTCTGTGTTTCAGAATTAAAGTGGCTCAGCAATCAGTGAGCAAGTTAACTGCAGAGAAGAAAGTTGAAACGAAGAAAATCAATCCTACAGCTAGCCTGGTATGATCTGGTTTTCAGTATGACATTCCAAAGGGGTTTTGTGACACCATTCTTGTCATTCAAAATGATGGCTGGTTTCTACTGTTGTTGGAGAGTGTACTATTTTTAGTTTGAATGCAGCGGAGTGATTTTCTTCCCAAGGAGAAATGTTAAAGCTCATTCCCTATGGTAGTCAACAGTTATGTTTAACATTTAGGTCAGTTGTGCCTAAGCATGGCTCTATTTTAGATAATAGAAGGAACTGCTTTTGTGGTTTCTTCTTCCCTTCCACTGTAGTCTCTTTTATTTTCTTCCATGCTTCAAAGTGCATTGAAGCTCGCTGCATATATTTTTCCAAAGGCTGGAGTGTCTGTTTTTTCAAAACCTTAAAAATCTTGTTTTCTCTGTGGAATAACGGTAGAAGGGATTAAATCCCCAGTTTATTCCTTGTTGTACACCAGTGTTTTTGATACAACACAGTAAGAGGTCTAATAATTTGCATGGTATATAAATGCTTTTCTTGTCTGTGTGCAAGGCACATAGGTTCAACAAGCATTTCTCAAGCTCTAGAAGGCAAGAGACCGAGGGAGGGAAATGTACATGAAGGAATCAGGGTATTATTTCCATTCCCAGCAGAGCATATCAGTTGCAGATCAGGCAGCAGAGATATGAATGACTACACTCACCTGGGAAGTGGTCATTAAGCAAGATCATCTAGCTAGTGCTAAATTGGAGCCTTTATGTCAGCAGAAACCATTCCAGTCATGAGAAGGTATTAGAGTCACATGAATTTGAAATGTGTCTTGTTTTCTCTAGCTGCACTGGTCTTCACAGATGTGTATTTTTAAAGGTACACAGTATTTGACAAGTATGTAGTAAAAGCAAACTTAGCTTTTCCGCAGTAAGTGATGTGTTTTAAAGTTTTAAACCTTGTTTGAGTGTTCCAAACATTTTTTAATTAAGGAAAACTGGAACTGTGACTTATTTCTCTATCTTCTGGACCAAATGCTCATGGGAACTTGAAAGGAGATAGAAAATTATAGAAAAGAATTATAATAAAACTCATTTTTTTTCCGGAACAGAAAGAAAGACTACGTCAGAAGGAAGCCAGTGTGACGGCCAACTGAAAGAAGACGAATGAAAACGATGGATTGATTTCATACCTTGCCTGATGCTCTACAACACCAATGGCCCAGGAAGCACCTTATGTTAGATACTGAATTCTGCTTTGCTGATCTGTCCCAAGACAATCCATTAAAGACTTTTGAGTTCCTTCAGAGGGGTTTGTATGTTCAGTGGAGGGAATTCTAAGAAGGTTTTTACATGAGAAGTCAATTTTTTTTTTCTGTAACTCTTCCTTACATTGCTTAAAATGCATCTTGTTGTTAATGGTTAACTAAAATATTCTGTGCATAATGTATTAATATGGAAGAGCTAAAATGAGCGTTTCGGATGCTGATTTAAGTAATGACTAACAACCTGTAGGTTATTTACAGGGCTTTATGTAGATGAGAGCAAATATGCCATTAAGTTCACAAAGGTCTATTGCATTATACTTTTTGTTACTGCAGCAGTAAATGAGGTAAAATTGACTGATTCTAAATAATTTTACAGTGTCTAAATATTGGATGCATCTTTCTAAAACTGATTAAATGTAATTATAGATTCATGCTGTATTTTACTACAAATATTTTTATAGAAGCTTCAGCTTATGCCATTCATTGAAATGGGAGTAATATTTTGCACATAAAAAGGAATATTAAAATTCTTTAGTTTTATGATTGATGGCATAACTGATTTATTATTTTTATGGTTTTAATCTAACATTTCCTAAATTTTGAGCTTCAAAAGAAAAAATTATAAAATGTGTATTTTTATTTCAATATATATTGCAAATACCAATTCCATAAAGAGATGAGTTTATAGGTCACTATTCATTAAGATACAATAATATCTCTCCATGAAGTTATGCATTTGCCATTAAATATTTGACTTTTAATTCCATTGAAAACTTTAACAGCAAATATCCCATTCTAAAATACGTTATGCAGCCTGCTCTTGTCCCCCTATATTTGTATGAAGACTGTGTCCAGCATACCTATATTTTATATATATATATCTACACATAATATAATAAGTAAAACTTCTGAAAGAAGTAATAACAGGATCTTGCTGTCCTCCTGTAACATTATAACCATTGCCATAAAGTGGCAGAGCCTGAAAATAACCCTCCTGAACATCCACCATTGCTTGAAGATTTTTACTGCATTTTAAGGATTTGGATTCTTAGGAGGAGAAATCTTGAAGCAGAAGTTAATTTAAGGTAAAACAGAAAAGAGATTCTGCTTGCTGTCCACAAGGGAGAAACTGACTTTATGATAATGGTGTATGAAGTTGGTTACAAAGAGAAATTAGGTAAAGCAAAAAGGTGCAAAAAGTTAGTAGGGTAAAAACTAGACCTTTGCATTGAAACTGGGAAGAATATACATGAGGCAGACATCAATTATCATACAGCAAATTTGATAGAGAGACTGAGATGAAACTTAGGCAAAGTCATCCCTAGCAGTGTACATTTATATTAAGGAAAATAGCACTTGTGGAGACCCATTCATAAATTAACTTAGGATTTCAGTGCAGGTTTCTTAAATTAGTATCTCTCTCATTCCTGCATGAAAAAAAAACAAAGGACTCGAGTCTCTTGTATGTTTGGGAGTTTCTACCTGCTGCAGATATCCTCAAGATGTGTAAGCATAATTCTTATGAAAGCAGTCAACAATATGCCAGTAAAAATAGTCTGATTTGTAGTTTGACTAGTCCCATTGCAGAGAAAAAAAAATTCCAAAGATTTAAGTTTCCTGTCTTCCACTAACTAGGTGAGGTACATTTTTTTCTAACACTATTAGTGATAAATAAGAGGAGCAATAATGCCTTTAAAAGCCAAAGAACAATAGCAAGGCAATTTTGATGAGTGTTTAAGCAAACAGTGTTTATTTTTATATAGTTTTCTATCTATCATGAAGATAGTGTATATTGCCATTTGACCTGATTGAGAGTTTTTCAATGAAATGCATTACTTGAAGTATTATTCAACAAGAGCAGCACTGTTTGTGAAAATGAATGGTCGTGAAAGTTCCCATTAGAAGTATATTGTGGAAAAAAGGTTTTAACTTATTGAAATATCCTGTATCAAAATTTCTAAATGTGAATTTTCATTTTTCAGTTCAAATTGACTTCATTTTGAAATGTTTAAAGATGTATATAAAAAGGGATTAAAATTCTTCATTTAAAGCATTCCTTGATCAGATTTATAAGTCTTTTATCAAATTAGCAATTTGCCAAGGTTTTGAGAATTAAGGCTATTTTTTAGAAGATTCAAAAGCTTATATATAGCACAGGGACCTTGTTTCTTCCTAATTTTCTATTGTATTGATTTTCTTCTCAAGTCAGAGTTTCTGATTCCAGCTTCACCCATGACTTAAATCCTCTACTACTAATTAAACCATTTTTAAATGAAAAGAGGAATTCACCAAGATTATTTGATTCATTCTCTTAGTCAAGACTAAGACTCCTGGATGGAATTCATCAGCTAAATATCACACTTTTCCCCCCTAGCGATACCCACAAGTGGCTTCAGTGATTGAATCCACAATGGTACAAAGCCACTGCTGGCTTTAACTAAAATTGTGTATTGGAGAGGAGATATTCACAGATATGTCTACTTAAAGTGTTCATTTGTGAAATATTTAGACCCTTCGGGCGTAACAAATATGCATCAACCAGCATTCATCTTTGGGGTCACCAAGTGTCACCAAACATTATGTTTTAAGCTTTAGTTTGATGCCTCACTTTACCTTGAGCTAACTAGTTTGGGGAGAATAAAAGGACAGAAAGAGAAAAGAAAGAAACTACAAAAATTGAATGGAACAGAAGTCTCCAGTACATGTCTACATTGCTGTCAAAGAAGTAAAAGGGTGGACTCAAGCCAAGCAGCAATAGCTAGACAGTTAAAATTTTCTGATCTATTTAACTTAAAATACCTCAACACTTCACAGAAGTCACTTCTGTGACTGTGAAGTAGATGTGGCTTAAGAGTGGGAATTTTCTGTTGTGTTTTGTTTTCATTTCTTCTGTTACTGCCAAGCTTCTCAAAGACTGTAAAGCAAAGCACTATTAAAACCCATGTTACTCATTAGGTGCTTATTACCTACAATAAAAATATACAGTAATGATTTATGAATCGAATTATTAGGATGAATTCAGTGTAGATGAGTAGATAATAATCTGCAAAGTGCTCTTTATATTATTTACAACATTACCACTTGTTGATTTTAAAATGGAAGACCTTTTAGTGTCTTTGAGATCTGACAATATAAATTATTTTTTCATTATGTTTTTACTAAACTATGAAAACTACTCAGGCGTTTTGCCATCACTAACCCATGCAATTAATTGTTTTGCCTTGTGTTTTATCATAGGGTTGTAAATGTATAGATTGAATATTAGACTTCGATATTTAACTTAGAATTTTTGCATCAAAACAGAAACCATCATCTTTAGTTTCTGTATATATAGAAAATTAAAGTACAATGGGTGGAATATTCAGTAAGCAGAGACAAAAAATAATTGAGTATCTTAAACACTTGTAGGAAGGATACATCTTTTGTAAGATTTCAATGTTTCTGAATTGCTGAGGATATCTCCTCCAACCAGATACAAACAGCCAGGGTATCTCTGACCAGTCTATTTTTTCTCTGCATGAAACATGAATAAAACATTTCTTTTCCATGTGGTGTAGAGGGTTCTTATTGCCCTTGTTTTCCAGGAAATTGATAGCAATTCCTCTCTTAGATCTAAACATCTTTCCCAGCTGAACATGGGGCAGTGGAAGACTTTGCAATACTTATTTAGTAATGCTATTTCTTCCTTGTTTCAAGTCAGTATCTTAAGAATGAATGCCTTAATATGGATCGTATGGAATGGAATTTCAGAAACATTACACAATTTAGAAATACTCATCTCCTTAATCTGTGTTTAGGTGCCCATCTGAGTGTGCAATTTTGGAAAATCATGTTCACGTAGTTTTTGCTCATTCTTGGCCTTGTCTCAGTCTTGTTCAGTATTGATATGGATCTCGCTCTTTTTTTTTGTTCTTTTGTTGTTGTTGTTGTTGTTGTTGTTGTTGTTGTTGTTTTTTCCTTTGACATTTTTGGTATTTATTAAAGCCAGTTAGAGAATTTCAGGATTTCCAGTCTGGAGAGTTCTCTTTGGCATTCTTCAATTGAAGGTAAGCCTATGAATTTGCACATTAATATAAGGAAAATTTTAAAAGAAAGTTAACTTGATTATAATCAATAATTTGCTTCAAAGAGAGAAAAATACCAGGGGCTACATGTTTCCTTATGCCACCAAGGAAAAATATAACAAAACAGTATAAAAATCAGGTAAAATTAGCAGTGAACTATTAGAAATGAGGCTGATAACCATTGGAAGAAGTTAGCAAAGACAGTTGTGGTTTCTCCATTTTCTGGTGTTTCCAAATCAGGATGGAACATGTTTTGGAAAGGTCTGTGTTGTTCAATACAGCTTATTTGGCTCAGTTCAAATGTAGCTTAGTGGCATCCCCTATCCATTGATTCACCTGTCCCAATAGTTCCTCTGGACAGATAAATATAATAATAAATATGTAAAAGACTTAATAAAGTATTTTTCTTATCGGTAATGAAATATTCATATCTAAGATGGAAGAGCTCTTTGTTGTGATTTTGAAATTAAAATACTGCAAACAGTGTGGTGTAGAACAACATAAAGCAGGAAACCACTGCCAAATTATAAATATCTATATTTCAAATGATTAATATGCATCTTATGGTATTAAGGTAGCAAATTTATATGCTCTGAAATTCAACACTGTTTTGAAGATTCCCAAGCTAGGTCTGAGAAAACTGGCATTTTGGATTGCACAGTGAGAAATCCCAGGATCACAGAAACCCAAATTCCTTAGTAGTCAAAGGTTTGAGCATATGCAAGAGACTTTACCTTGGGTACAGTTAGCATGGTGCCAGATTAAAATGACTGTCTCTCCTTTTAGTGAATTATTAGATGTGCTAATATCATGGCCAAATATTTTCACTGCTCAATAGGGTTTAAACCATAAGAATTTTATGCAGCTGATCTAAAGTTCAGAAGTTGTGCAAGCAAAATTGGTAGAACTCTTCAAAAATACTTGGGTTTGCAAGTTTGGGTTTTTTTCAAAATGTCTGCGAGACCTTTTCTTGTGTGTGTGTTTTTTTTTTCACAATTTTCTCAATTTAAAAATATTCCTAACAACATTACTATTTTTTGTTCCACTTGTTGAAAATGTGGTACACCTAAATGGTACAATCTTAGGAAATTTTGGAAGCTTCAGCTGGATTTAAATTTTGATTTTGTACCTCAGAGAATCCAAGCTTTTAAATTTAGTAAAACTTAAACACTGGATATAAGAGAATATATATTTTAAGAAGCAATGAACTAAAAATGCTGAACTGATAAATAGCTTAGAGACAGTGCTTCACCTTCCTGGGAGAACATTATCAAGTGACATAAGCTTTTCCCTAATGTGGAACAGCACTGCATTTTCTGTGATTTCTTTCTGCCAGGTGTCAACTTAGACTAAACTAAAGGTTGTATTCCTCTGGCCCACATGGTAAAAAATATCCACAGAGAACCCTATAGGGTCATGGGACTGGATAAAATCTTCTAGAATCCTGTTTGGAAAACTGTACAGAACTGTCCCAGTGTGGGACATGATTTCTGTGGTAGGATCTTGCCTGCAAAGGTTTTGGAGGACTGGGAGATTTTGGAGGATGGAGAAAGGTGTTGGCATGGTATCTTTGCTTTAGCTGTCAGTTTCTAACGTAGGTTTCTCAGAAGTTACACTGCAGAATTCCCTGAGCATAGATTGGCCTGGAGAGTCCTGAAAGGGAGGGTGGAAAATAATGTCAATGGATGATTTTCAAAGGGGAAAGAGATCATCCAGATTAAGGTAAAAGCTAGAAGACTCTTCCAAATTAGCAAAAGTTTTGTGGAGTTGTATGTATCTGCTCATTAGGTTCTACAGATTTCAGAAATGCTGCATTCATGTATATGAACATCATTCTGTGCCTATTACTGATCATATGAGTATTTGATATGAGCAGAATCACTTATATTATCTTACTCTTTTATTGTGCTCTGACCAGTAGAATATTGACTATAAAAACTGTTGAAAGAGCAGTCCATCATCAGGGTCCTGACAGACAACTGTGTTTCAGATTTCCCAGTGTTGTCCTAGCAGGAACATTCATATTTTCCTAGAGGTAAGTTGAGTTTAGCTGCCATGACATCTGCCTTCTCAGCCTCTCTTAATCATAAACTAGTGCTTGTATCATAGGGGCAAATGATGGGGCCAAATTCTGTCCTCACCAGTAACTATAGTCTTCACTGCAATTAGAAGGTAACTGTGGCACAAAATAATACCAAGAATGTTAGGATGTTTTTGTGATAGACATTAAACCATGATGTATTTGATAAGCTCAAAGACCTGAAGACTACTGACAGGCTGAGTTTTTATGTACTATATTGGTACTGACAAACAGCATCCTTACAGAACTTCAAGTGACTGTAGAAAGAGGACCTGTTATATCTGTTCGCTGGTTGATAATGTGACTTTAATTTTTTTTAGTCTTCCACAAGATTTTTCAATCTCTGAACTATGCATTTGAGTACTTTAAATAGTACATTTTCTCTCTGACTTCTCCCAGAGGGGCCAAGCTTGTAGTTAAGTATTTTACTGTCTCTTTTGGCATGCTGTAAATACCTTCCATGGTCATTGAACACATGCTCATCCTGAGCAACTGTCCACAAACAGTATGTTATAGAAACTGCAGAAACTGGGTAGCAATCTAAGATTATAGCACCATTTCCTACAGCTTGGAGCATCAATAGTCAGCATATTAACATAGATACTGTATAGCACCTGATACTTCTTAGTTGTAAAGCAATTTTAGGGATGGATTGCCATTAGCAGCTAATCACTATAAACTGGATAAAAGCCATGTTATTATTATTATTATTTTATTTTTTTCTATCTATTAGGATGATTTTTTGTGGTGAGGGTATCTTCTAGATTTTACATGAGAGGATACCATTTTGTAATTAATCAAAACGGAACATGCTCACAGTTCTATTCTGGACTTCTTTCATATCTGACAGGAAGATGAATAAATAAATCTGATTTCATTCCACATAAAAATAATACTTTTTTCTCATTCTATTAATTTTTTTTATTTTGTGTTACACTCCAGTATGTTTTAAAAGGACTGTAAAGGCTGTAAAGAATGAAAATGTTGCAGTGCCATTGAAACAACAATATAAACTTCACTATATCTTCCTTGTGGATTTTCTTTTGAAGTCAAGTGTTTGGTTGGGTTTGTTTGGGCTTTGTTTAATTAAAAGATTATATTATATCAGACAATCAAGCCAGCTTTTCTTGGACAAGTTTCTAAGGGGGCCTGAGAGCTACAGTAGTCAAGTGAAATAATCTGTGTGTATGCTCATCAGGCATGTAGCCTGAACAACACACTTTTATCTCTATGTAGCTCAGAAAAGGGAGACTTGAGAGGGAAATTGAACAGATTCTTAGAGGTCGAGTTCAGAAAAGCTATGTCAGATTAAATGTGTTTCTCATATTGAGTCCAGTTTGAAACCAGTGATACCTGTTGCAAAGGAAGACTCGTGCTCCGTGTCAGATGAGACTGGATAAGAACTTTGCACAGAGTTGATAAAAGCATTGTTTCTTGTAGGTGCTTTCAGCAAAGCTGTGAATGCCCAGAGGATGACTGACTGTATGTTCCTCAGGAATAACAGAATTATGTATTTTAAGAAATATATATGTGTAATGACACTATTTTGGTGAGGGGTATATCAGCCTCAAGAACAAAAGCTGCCCCTGCCATTGTACTTAGCTATTGCTGTCTGTACTAACAGCTTTTCCACATTTGGAAGTTACAGGAAGCAAACATGGAGAAATAATATTATGTGAAAAATCAAGACCTGACCACTGGAAAGTGTTTTTAGTGGGATTATAGTATGATTTTCAACCTTCATTTAGCTATTTTTGGGTTTTTTTTCCTTTCCAATCATTTTGAGGTAAATATTTGCACTGTTGAACATTATTATTGTTGGTATGCTTCCCTCTCTTCTCTCCATATGATGCAAAATCATCAAAAGAGAGGCCTCTTGGCTGCCTAACTTCTCTTTGAAGATGTAGCAAAATGGTAAATTCTATTGCAATGCTATTAATGTTCTATGTGTACCTAGCAAGTTTCACAGATGTAACAGCATTTAGGTCTCTGATGTCCATATGGGATTTGCTTTAATAAAATCATAGCTTTGCTTGAATATTTGCAAATACACTCAGCAATTATATATTTGCTGTCTTTTGAATTGAAATCAACTTTGCATTAATCATCCTACAATATGTAAAGCAAAGATAATGGAATATTAATATGGTTTAGCTTTTTCTGGTTTCAGAATGAAACTCCTTTGAATAGTTCTTGATTAAATATGTCATAAATGTCTTAAAATAATAAGTTAAATAAATTCAGGTGCTTTTTCCTCCCTCCATGTTGTAATTATGTATGTATGTGTGTGTGTGTATGTTTCTACTGTGTATCTGAAAGCATAATTTTCTCAAAACTAAGATGTGCTATGATTAACTTTGTAAAAGTTATTGTAGTGGGATGGAGTATTTATTTTTAAACTAAACTCTTAAGGAGACATTGACTGTAAATAAAAGACTATATTTTCCTTCTCAGTATTTTTGATTTTTTTTTTCAATTGTCTTTTTTGTATGCAGAGTATATTGTTGGGATACTGTAGGTTTCTCTGTTTGAAGAATTCTGTCTAAATAACTTCTTTTATTTACACTGCTTTACTGATAGTGTTAATATCGCAGGTTCAGTGTGCTTGTTAAAAAAAGACAGCATTTCTCAACTCTGAAAGGAATTTGAATATATACCTTACTGATATCAATTTCTTGAAGGTTTTTTTTGGGGGGGTGCATCTGAAACAATTTGCACACCTCTGAAGATGTAGATTTCCTTTAGTTCTCATCCCACTTTTGGCAACTTGTCACATTTCCAGATGCATAATATTGAAAAGCTTTTCAGTAACTCAGACCATATTACCCACAAAATCATAATAAAATAGTATCTCAACAGTTTCTATCATCATTTCTATCAGACATTAATATTTGTATTCAGTTTTCTAGGGGAAGAAAAAACTATGAATTGAATTATAATTTTGTCTAGATTTTACTGTTACTTCTATAACTATAATGATACTGTAGGAAACCTTACTATCATTAGTGTATTTTTTTCCAGTTTTCCTATAGAAAAATAGTAATATAAATAGAAAATAGAAAACAGTTACAGTTTCAGTAGAAAATTATGCTGGGATTTCATTCAGCAACTGGCAGTTCTGGGGAGTACAGAAACTGGAAGCATCTGCAGTGGGATGCTCAGCAACTCTCCAAAGACAGATATATTTTAGGCAGTTTTGAGCAGGATTTTAGCATCACACATCACATAAATTTAAAACCAGAAGACTGTGATTTGGTTTTAGATGTTTCTGAAACATTCTTAATGTATTTGTTTGAAAATCCTTATCCTTAGCCAAGCAGAGGTTGGAGTGATCATGTTAAGAGAGATTAAGAGCAAATATATTCTATGAAGGACCTTGAAAATCACAACAGGTTAAAAGAGGGAGTGGAGAAACTCAGCAAATCTACAGCAGCATGATCATGGATTTTGGTTTGAAAAGCTGCATTTCTCATCACGGGAAAGACTGGAGAAGACAAGAATCTAAGCAAGATTTCAGCTACATAGATGAATTGAATATATATTGCCAAAAAAGTCCAATCACCAAGGTGCAGACATTAACCAAATATGAAGAACTGTTTGCAATCAATTTTCTGTGGAAGGAACACATAGGAATTGCAACCAACCTGGTCTAGTGCAAGGTGTTCCTGCCCATGGCAGGGAGGCTGGAATGAGATCATCTTTGAGGTCCCTTCCAACCCAAACCATTCTGTGAGTCCATAAAGACATACTTGATGCCACAATGATGAGCATGTTAGAAATATCGAGGTAAGTACTGAGCAGTTAAGCAAGTATGTAACTAGTTACAGCATCTTAATTAAAAGTAGCCGAGCAAAGCAATCCAGCTTATAGACAGTTGCTCTCTGTTCCTTCTCCTATTATGTACTGTCTTTTTTCATGATCCTCTGAGACCAAAAAATGGTGTGCTGCTGAAAAGATGGACTTCCTAAGCTTTTTTTGCTTGGAATACTAATATGCCAGGATGTGAGATGACAGATGGTTTATTCATCTTAACAATTAATTTAGTTCATTAAGAACCTGAATTTGGTCCTTGGGTCTAAAAATTCTTGAACTTTCTTTATGCTTCTTTGAATGCAGGACGTTTTTAGCAGCACAACATCTAGCCAAGGAGCAGTATTTGCCACAGAGTTGTGCCTATGTTATTCTGGGAGAAAAATACCACATGCAAGGAAGAAAATGCATCAGATAAGTGAATTTATTTCCAAGAATAATAACATACATGTTGAAAAGAAGTCCAGATTTGTAAGACCAATCCTGAAAGTCTAAAATAAATGCCACTCTTCTGAACAAACAAAGCTCTCATCAGACATAAATCTTACTTTCTATGATGCAGAATTATTTATTATTTGTTAATGTATTTCAGCCCTGGGGCTATTGAAAATGTTACTTCATAAATACCGAATTAATTGGTGATACACTGGTTTAAAATACTATAAAGCAAATTTCTGCCTCTATTTAAAAAGCAGATTAGAGCTATACAATTAAATAATTTCAGAGATGCATTGTTTCATGTCTGTAAGTATCACAGACGTTTATCCAGGGGTTAAATCTGGAAATAAAATCAGGCAATTTTTAAATTACTTTATAAAAAGATACATATATATGAATATGTATATTTTTAAAAAATATGTATACATATATCTCTAAAAGAAGCTATGCTATTGATATGGCAAAAGAAATTGATCCAGTTGTAGATTTAATTACCTGTATTTCAGCAATCTATAATGAAATTTTCATACATGCATTGTTCAGGAAAGAACAGTTAGTGCAAAATCAACTGTAAAAGATGGATAACTGTAGTTATTGAAATAATTTAAAAGCAAATGAGCATTTGAGATGTGTTGATCAGAAGACTTTAATCAAAGCAGACTGGCGATTTCTATGTGTAACCTCTTTCACGAGACTAATCCCAAGGTCCTTTACAAAGTAATGAAATTAGCAATGCAAATATTGATGAATCCGGTAGGTCAAACAAAGCAGTCCTTGCTCTTGAGAGTGCCACTACTGTAAGTCAACAAACCAAGGGATTCCAGATGCAAATAGAAGTGCAAGCCTCAAAGCCAGCCAAGTGGGAGACCTGGCTTTAAAGGCATGCTAGGTTTTTGGTAAGGATCAAAAAAAGTGTTGAAAACAGTTTGCAAGTCTGGATTTTGCTTTCTATATAATTGTTAATTTCATTGTGTCTGTTTGCTCTAGGGCTTTTTGCTTCTTACAGACGATTTTTGACACATTCATGAATGTGCCAAATCTTTCCTGTAAGCCTGTGGATGAACAGGTGTGTGGGCTTCAGAAGTTCCTGGGTTGCATATATGTCGTTTACTATAGACTGGTGCTTGGAGAAATGCTGTTCTTATACAGGCAATTCCCAGACACTTGGGAAAAGTTAGGAGTTTTCAAGTTTGGTCTTAGAGTACTGTTTTATCTACCCCTGAAAAGAGAAACTAAAGCTCCACAGATCACAGCTGAAGACAGGCTCAAAAGAAATGGGTGGTGATTTAACTTTTACAACTTATTCTTTCTGAGTGAAACTTGTTTAGGCATGCTGGGCCTTCATGAAAACCCTCTGCAGCTTCTTAAAAAGAATGTGAGGGGTGAGTGAGGAATAATATTTTCAGTCACAGTGTGTTATAAGACTTCTAAGACTTCTTTCTTTTTTTCCCTTTTGCATTGTTTCCTCTTTGTAAATTTTTCTTCCTCTTTGTCCCTCCCTGTTTAAGAAACCATTGCTAGATTCATGTGCATTTATCCAGTTCCAATATTTGTTCATTACTAATAATAAGATTTATTCAAACTGCAAATTCCAAGACTGAAATGATTAAGCCATTTGAAATTGCTCCAATAATTGATCTCTAAATTTCTCAGCCATATTTTTGGTCATACTTGGAAGTATTTATGTTAGTACTTACAAGTTTTCATTTCAGATTCAATCAGTCATAGAGCCAGGCACAAAACTCCACTGTATGATTCATAACTAATCAAGATAGTGTAAATTAACCATTGAGAATTCTACAAATATATAAGTAGCTGAGCAGTAAAACTTGAAATCAACTTGTCACAAAAAGCTTAACCCACAAATGGCCATACACAATTGAGCTCCAAAGAACTGTGTGTGTGAGTCAAGGGAAACATTTTTAAATTCTGACGTCAATATTTTTTATCTTTTGCTTTTCTTATTAACCCCAAAAATGGAAATATCGTGATGTTTTGAAGTTTTCTTTACCAGCCTCCCTTGCAGCATCTGTAGCAGTATTTTTGGCTGTTGATTGGCTGTGAATCAGACAAGTGTATTATGCCCCTTTGTTTTTTACTTTGAGAATCTTTGATTTCCATTGAAGTGTATATGAAGGCTGACAGTGCTCGTTTTATATGTGACTCATTGCAGCCATAGCAATCCTGCCTTTGAGAAGTGCAGTGGTGCAATGCAAATGTTCTGAAAAGGCTATGCATTCATGATAGGGTTTCAATTACAGATCACATTGCTACCCTTAGGGTCTGAAGTTCAGTGATATTAAAGACTTGAAAGATTTTTAAATTGCTCAGAATTTTAAAGGAAAGCACAATATGAAATGTATTCTCTGATTACAAAAATTATTTCCTAAGAATGAGTAAGAGACAAGGCCAAGGCCAGAATTTTGTCCTCTCATCCAGATTTAAAGTCATTATCAGAAACTGTCATATAATGATCTTCCCCACCACACCCCTTGGATGATACATTCCAACACTCCAAAATGGTGATGCAGATCCAAGATGGGTTTCTGAGACTGCTTTATGCACACACTTCTGAAGTTGTCTTTATTACTTACATACAGTAGTATCTTTTTGGAGGTTTTCACAATATCACAAGAGTACTTCTTTCTCCTTATTGCTCTCTGTTTGCTGACACTGCCACAGAAAGCAAGCTGTGGGACCATATGCTGTGTCCCTGCAACAAAAATACCTTGAGATTTTAAAAGAAGTTTCCTATTTCTTCTGGTCTTAAGTGTCTTCTAAAATATCAAACCAAGTCAACTTGCAGCCTGTTGACAAACATTAATAAAAAACATAAAGGGAATACAGTTTCTGAGTTACTTAAAAAGTGAACAAGTTGCATATGAATCTAAAGATCCTATTCAAAGTCAGGAAGTTGATTGGGTTATTTTCCAAAAGTAAGAATCAGTGTGAACTTGAATCACACTGAGATGTGTGTTCTTTCCTTGAAACAGCACTAAGCAGCTGAGAATCGGTCACTTTACTCCAACAGTGTTTTTGAGAGAATGGGGGTGAAGAATATTAATTTTTAAGTAATGTGAGCACAAGAAATCTGATGCCAAACTGCCCTTTTTGCTCCTGGGATTGTTTTGAGCTAATTCCCAAGGCATCTTTCTGAAAATGTATCCTTTGGACTAAAAAAACAAAAAGGCAAAACCCACTCTCTTGGACCCTACTGTTTTAGTTCCCTGTATGAATCTTCTGGTTTGATTTAGGAATGTGCTGCTTGGTTCCCATGTGCATTGTTGTTGTAGTATTTACTTTGGAAGGAAAAGTGAGTATACGGTTCACGCCTTAACCTTGTCAAGCTTTCCCCTTACCGACTTGAGCTGACACCATACAAATTCTGAAAGGAAAGGCCACAGCCAAAATTAATCATAAACATTAACCATAAAATATTACTCTTGACCCTACCAAGGGGCAGACCTCTAGGAATAACATCCTGCTCCTTAAGAAAATAACATCCCTCTCCAAGCGAGAGGTGCAGACGATCTCGTCTGTGCATGACGGACATGCTGACCTGCGCCTCGGGGTGTAACATCCGATCTCAGCTCAGAGGGTCATGTGCACTCCAGGCCTTCCTTACCTTGTGGAAGTCAAACAGAGCCCTACATACAGGCTTTGGCACTTGTGTCCTCTGCATGAAACCCGTCCTGGCTGAGGTTGTGCTGTAAGGTTTGGGTTTTATGCAAAGACAAACAGACTAAGGCTGAAGCTGGAAAATTTAAAGCTGCAACTTCCAGGCTGTTTTGACCTGAATGAATACTGTAGGTATACACTTCACTTCATTGCACCAACAATGAGCCCTGAGTTAAGGTTACAGCTCCTTTGTAGCATTTCACTTGAATAGACCCTATGTTAAGTTTGTTCCTAGAGGCACAGTCCATAGGTTATTGGAGAACACATTTCTGTAGCTATCAGGCAGTATTCTGTTCATCAGCAAATTGAATGATTGAAGCCTCTGAAAACTAAAAACTCAATAACCAAAACTAATTAGTATTTGCAAATACTGATTTTATTTGGAAAAAAAATAATAAATCAAAGAAAACCTTACTTATTGCAAGTTACTGGAGATGAAACATAGGTGCCTAAATCAAGGAAGACCTGCAACATTGAAAGAAGCATTCTCTAAATATCATTAAAATATCTGGCATGTAATAATGAATCAGGTTACTTCCCAGGAGATGCTGGTTGTACTGACATTGATGGGGAGAGATTTCAGCAGCAAGCTGTTGAATTTGTCAAGGGTGCCCCACAGATATATTTCTGGTATTGCAGGCCTCCCTTAATTCAATCCCTTGCCAGCAAGAATAAGTACCCCACTTTCCAGGGGTTCCCCTTAGAATAAACTCTTCAGTGTCACCTCAGCAAGTGATTTTGGTCTTCCTTCTCCCAGCATGTCAGCCGCAGATGGAAATCGAGCTGCTGTTGGGATTGACAGGTTAAATGGGAAGAGAACTGGTGAGACAAAATGACACCATCCTAAATTGGTGCACTTACAATCGTTACAGAAGATTAAAAGATTTTCCTGGTAACCCTCATTTTTTTTTGTGGGAGAAAGTGGGGTTTGTTTCATGCATTGACTAATACTAATCAAGGAATAAATTTCAAGCTTTTGCGATTAAATTATTACTTGTAACAAGTTCATGAGGTTAAAACTTCTCTGGGGTTTTTTATGCCACACTGAAGTACAGCTATGCCCCCTGTGAGTGGATTTGACAGATTCAATAGAGATGGCAGAGATTGTTGCTGTATTATCTGCTGGATAAGTGTCTTGAAGTAAGTGAATATTTTCACAGGAATTGATCTGTGCTTGATTTGTACTTGCGTAGTCTATTTATAGCTAACAAATGTAAACTGTGCTCTATGCAGATGGCTCACTTCTGACAACGCAGTACAAACTGAGTACACTCCTCCTTTCACACTAATGCCAATACATCTTTTCTGTTATTAATAAGCTATTTAGACATATTCTGACAGCAGACTAGACCTCATCTTTGAGATCAGTACCTGACGCTCATATTTCTTCACTCTTGCCCTCTGTTTCTTTTCACCATCCATCACACTGACTCTTACTTCCTATCCTCTCCTGTGAAATAGACACTACCTTCGTTTTTCATCAACAGTAAAACAGATCAAGGTGGTTCCATGTGTTGGTAATGATGAATGTCGAGGCTAAAATCTTTCCTTGTGTGTCTTCCATTAAATTTCACTGTGTAGCATTTGTACACTTTTCAGCTATGATGCACAAAAGCCAGTGTTGCAAAAGATTTTCAGTCTCATAACATCATGCCTTTATAGAAAATCAGTGTCCTTTTAGGAAACGAGTGCTTCTGCATTGAAATCTAATACCATTAAAACCTCCCTGTGTTTTGTGACTTACTTGTCCAGTCTTTTCAAATGGCCCCTTCTCAAATGGCACAGGTTGTCTTTCATGTCAAGGAGAGGACTGGAAAAATGTTCCTTGGAATTATGCAAACATAATAGTAACAGTAATGTAATAGTGATAAATAAAGATTTTTTTTCTCTGTAGTTATAGCAATAATAAGGAAGAAAAGAGGTGAAGATGCCTTTGAACAATTCTCATTGGAAGAGTCTTTCGTTTTAGCCAGCTTCTCTCTTGAGGTGAGTTAATTGCAAATCTTCTCACTTACATGATAGAAAGAGATTAACTTTTTTTTGTGCATCTGTATATAATGTTTTGTCCCTGGTAATGAACTAAAATATTTGGTTCTGAAGGAAGGAATTTTTCTTTTGGCTTTCAAAGGAGTTTGTTGCAAGAACTAAACTTAGTTGTACAGGAGTAGGGAGCCTGCTGGCTTCTGATAGTCCATCAAGGCTGACAGCTTAAGAAAACCTGCCAAGGTAGCTGTCCTCTCAGTTAGCTGAGCAATGGCATTTTCATCACCAGACAAAGTTCAGAATTTCTTTCAGAGAAAAACTGACTGACTTTTTGAACTTTCAGACTACTGAGCTGAGCAGAGTGAAACCAATTGTTGAGACATCATGCGTGGATCTAAGGGACAGATGGGTACGAACTATGCCAGAGAATCATGATAAGACATTTAGCCTGCTTTTTTTTATCTATTTCCTTTTAACCATTGTTCTTGCTCTGCTATTTGTTCTGAGTCTTACTGGCTTTTCACCATTTCTCAATAGTAGTGAATATACAAGATATCCTGTGGGAAACCTAAGACCACTTAAAAAGCAGGTCTAAGATGACTTCAACTCACATTCACAGAGCAATGTTCTCCTTGAACTTGAAGATCCAGTTGGCAAGTTGGACACCTCTTGGATGTTATGGTTCCTCAGAAGCTTTCACTGGTGTTCATTCAGCAGCAGCTCTCCTTTCAGAAAGCATATTCTGTAGAAAAAGAACACTAAAAGCAACTCAACGGTGAAATTAGAGATCTACATAGATTACACTCCCAATGCAAAGGAATGGATTAGCTTAACTTTCAACTCCTGCTGCTTAATGTTGATTTAATATATTGTCTTGACTTTTAATAAGGTTATTGAAAGATAAAAGCATATAAGGAGCTGTGCCACAGATGCGACAGTCAGAACTTCATACGCAAAATAAAAGAGACATTATAATAAAATGAAAATTGAATGTTGCTTGTATAAAATCTGGCTTTGTTTTGATGCATAAAAAAGCAAACACTCTTCCATACTGAGGTTTTCAAGAATGTCTTAAGTACACAATGCTTCTGATGCCACCCCAGTTGCCTATATATAGATCTGTCTTGTGTAAAGAATTTAAAAAGCATTAGAATGGAGAAATCAAAGAGACAATAAATTTTAAACCAATCTTATTGTCTGCAGCCTAAAGTGTTATTAAGATCAAAGTGGAGCAAACATCTGGCATTTGCCTTTCTGCAAAAATTAGATCAAATTACCTACCATAGGATTTAGATCCATTCAATAAGTTATTTCCATTGTACACATAGTTTTCTTTCTCCTTTTTATTTGTTAAATCTATCTTAATACCCAAATTCAAGCCTCTTCATTCATTGAAAGTTGAAACAAATTAACAACAAAAATGGAAATCATGTTCCTCATGAACATCTGTTTTCGAAGGAACATTCAAGGTCCTTCGAATCCTAAAGAGAGAAGTTCAGCAAGACTTCATCCATTAAGTGTAATTGTCTAGAAATAAACTTAACTGAATACACAAAACCCTGTCCCCATCCTTAAAAACAAATTCTTTGTGACTACTCTTGTAATTAGTGTCATTGCTGACTTTATTCCATACTAATCACTCCTAAAGTGTGTTATTAAGAAGCTTGACACAGTGGCCTATAGTTTTGTGTATAACCTTTTCCAATACACATTTTTCAGACTTCTAAATATATCTAATGCACACCTTGGCTTTTACACCTTGTTTAGAAAGATAAATACATTTATGTTGCATCTATATAGCATGACTTTTTAATTCTCTGTATAGAACAATGCACTAATACAAAGCTAAGATTTAAGAGTATGTCTCTTTTTTTAATTACAGTGTAATGTGTCCTTACACCTCAAAAACTGAATTACAAAAGTTGAATTAAAAGAAGAATAATATTTTCTGCAAATTCATCATTATATGAATCAAAAATCTCCACAGTGCTCAGTAGTGGTGCCATACAATAAAATTATGTTTAATGAATTTGAGTATTCTATCCCATATGAGCTGTAAATTACACATTAGTTTTTTCCAATTGCTTTATTGCCAGAAAACTTATTGATATTACTAGGCAGGAAGGTAAGACACAGTTCTCAAATATTCTGGAGAGAGAGGGATTTTTTTAATCTTTGTTCTTTTTTGCTCTTGTAATATGAAATGTAATATTACTTTTTTCCAGAAGACATTCTTTAAAAAGGAAATGCAAATGTAACAGGTTCAAATTTTCTTTGCAGAACTTCTATTGTGAGTCAGTGTAATTTTTCCATTTGATGCATCCCCATGCTATGTGATCTATATCTGTACCACAGCAAGGAGGACCTATTGCTTATCACAGCCTAGAAGTTTGGGGGGTTTTAATGCAATTCGAAATAATCCTTTTAACATTAGTATAGACTTTCTCATATCTTGCTCCTTGATTATTCAAAAGAAAAAGTGGATTCTGAATTTTATTTTCAAAACTTAGAAAGTAAAAACTTAGAGAAGAATTCAGGCAGCCAGAAGCCACACATTGAGAAACGGCACCTTAAAGTCATCAGTTACATTCTCAGGCAGGCAGTGCAGATAGGCTTCAGATGTTTTTATGTAGATGCATTACAAGGTAGCATCAAAAATCTGCACTGGGATTCTTTGTGATACTTGGGCATTGCTGGGAATTTCTGGTTTCAGTCTCAGCTAATAAAAAAAATAAATCTGATGGTATAGGTGTGAGAAAAACGCTTGCTGAATTTTAGTCAAGGATGTATCATGTTAGGTATGAAGAAAAGGAGAAAAATGCTTGCTAAGCCTAGTGATGAATAAGCTCCTATGCCTAACAAGAATATGCTTTTGTTTTAATTGATAAGTTAGGATAGCACTACTCTGAAGAAAACCGTTGTTTGAGAAGTTACTTTGTTAAGATAGATAGAGTCGTCAAGACAACGAAGCGTATGCTAGAAGATGTCCAAGGCCTCAGGGTCTGGCCCAGCAGCTTTCAGAAGACCACTCCCAAGTTACTTGTGATTTGTTAGTTTGTTTAGGTGAATTTTAATGTATTAGTTAGAGATATTTTATTGGTTTAGAACTAATGTACCCTCCCTCTGTACAATCCCGAGTATAAAACCCCCCGCTGCCCCTCCTCGGGGTCCCTCTTTCTGGGGACACTGGGGCAGAGGGCAGAAACCTTCCCTGCTCCTGAATAAACCTTCTGAACCCAAGTGTCGAGAGAGGGTCCCTTCTTTCTGTACCACAGCTACTACAGCGTTTGCTCTAGCCTGCCTCTGAACCAAGGCCCACAGAACAGGTGTGTGGGAGCGTGCCAGAGCAGTCGGGTCGGTGAGAGAGACTGGCTTGAGCTCCAACATGATGGTTATTAAAAATATGAACCAGTGATAGCTCCATTGTTTTGGCTAAATACAAGTTAAACTTTTACTCCCTTAAAATGTAAATGATACAGCTCTCCCCTTTGGTTATTGCATTGCAACCATCCAGGTAAGCAGAGCAACTCAGAAAAAATTGTGGACATTCTGCCAAAATTGACTGTTGTATTTCAGTAAGTAATGAAGTGGTTTCTAAAGGCAGGTTTGAGTTATTTGGAGTGAAGTGAATAAGATCTAAGTTTTTTTCACTTGGTTGTTCTCCTTCAGGAAAACTATTGGAACTAAAACCAGTAGATTTACATCTACAGTGGAAAAGGAACATCAGCCCCCAGGTGCAGTTCTAATTCTCCTTTCTGTTGTTTTGGTTTTGATTTTGTTTCTTGGGGGGAGGTTAGGTTTTTTGTTTTGTTTTGGTGGTAGGTTTTTTTCTGTTTTGCATCCGGGGTTTTTTGTTTGGTTTGGTTGGGTTTTTTTTCCTCATTCAGGAGAAGGTAACTTACAAGGTGAAGTTACCACATCATTTTTGCAAAGGCAAGGTCCCTGTTCCCAGCCAGGCACCGCTGGTGACAGGCAGCTGGAGCAGAGCCATGGTGCTGTCTGTCCAGCTGACCCAACTGCACCTACTGTGCACATCTGCTGCTCAGATGGGAGTGCACGCTCGGCAAACCCAACGTTCTCTGGTGCCTCAGTCCCACAGCACGGGTGTGAATTAACAGCACAGCACATGGACAGCAGAGCACACACAGAAACCCCAGCAGAGATCCAGCCTGTCTCACTGGGGACAGGGAAAAGGATGGTCTCCTTTCTATCTGCATCCCTGACAGCAGACTGAGGTGTGTGAATTCTCTCTCTCTTACCTTCTTTTGATCAGTGTAACTATAAAGCACATGGGAGGTATCTGCAATTCAAAGCTGGTATGTAGGACAAATGTAAATTATTATGAAATTATATGTTACTATATATTTATATATAGTAACCGTGGCACCATGGAACACTAGAAAGCTAAGCCCAGGAGGTTTTTCTCTGGTTTAAGTATTCAAATAAAGATACATATGCACATCTTCTCAAGGAAACTTATTCTGCTCAACTGTGCCCATATCTCAGACCAGAAAAAGTCAATTCAATTACCTTCCAAAAATAATGATTCTTAGCTAATTTTATTATCTTTTGAGTAAGTTTTAGAAGCATGACAAAGCTAGATGTGAAGGAAGACTGAACCAAAAGGAGAGGAAAATTTGAAGAAATCTGTTCTGATTGCAGCCCTTCCTCAACCCTGGCCTTTCACATGTGCTGCCAGCAGTGACAAATCTTCCTGGGTTTTTTTTATAATTCTCTTTCATCTCCTCTGTCCCTATTTGCAGCTTGTAATATGCTGTATTGTAAAGGTGTTTCTTACACTTTTCTCCTAGAAGTGGGACTAAACTGCTAGCTAGACATTAAGCTGAGATAAGGTGTAAGGCAGGCAGGCCAACTCCAACTTTACAACAATTCATGATTTACATTTCAACTGCCACTATATGGTTTACAAGGGGAAAAGTGTGAGCAAAGATTGAGATTCTCCTTCTATAAATTGTGGAAGGGTGAGGGGGAAGTGACAGATCTCATTTAAAACCTCATTGAAGTAGCCGTGTTGAATGATGGTGCCATTGCTTGTCTCTGTGTCTTATTGTCATAATGTAAAGCCTTTTATAATTAGAAGAAACCACAGAAGTCAGGATAAAGCACAACAGATTCAGAAAGAGCTGGAAACTTAAGGAAGGGGGGAAAAAAACCAAACCAAAAAAAACCACAAAAAACCCAAAAAACAAACAACAATAGACACAGGCTGGAGAAGATATTTTATTTATTTGTTACTAGTAGTTAAAATGATGTACAAAATGCTGGGAAGAAAAAACTCCAATTCTATTCAGTTACAAAATAATTAAAACTTCATTTTAAACCAAGTTTTGCTTTGTGAGACCGAGCATGAAAATACTGCAGCCTTAGGTTATATAGTCCATTGTTTTTAGAATAAAGCAGACATTTAAATACATATTGTGGTTGATATTAAATATCTCATATAATTGTAAGTTAGCAGAACTTTCTTACTCTCGGGCAATATCTAGCAATTCATAGAAGTTCTTTGTATAAAATTTACATGGGTGAAGGGGATCTGCCTCAAGGGGAGTTTCATCATGATCTATGCACAGGCAGTTTTAGAACATAAAGATTCAGAATACTTTTATCAATTTTCCTTAAAAATTCTAGACGAAACTTAAAGGAGTCACTAATGTTTGAAGCTTTGCTTAACAGCTAAGGAGTTAGGGACATAGCAGTCTCTGTCAAAGAAAATGTGAACTTTCCTGTCAACTTTACATGACAAAAAATTATTCATAAGGTGTTCCCATTTCTTGAACAGAAACTCAAGCTAGGACAACATTTCCAGCAATGACTGAGGTTGGCCCTTTCCCCTGGGGAAAAAAAGAAAATAAAAAAAATAAAAAAAAAAAATAAAAATAGTAATTTAAAGGAAAACATTCCCTGCCTATTATCAGTGAAAGAGAATTTGAATTAATAATAACATTAAACATAATATCCATATCTTTCTGTTTAACTATTCACATTCCACACAGTGGAAACCTACCTCCTATAATTCCAGATTTTAAAACTGGATTTTAAAATTCATGAAGATGTGTCAAACTGCTGAGTGAGAGTACACCAAATGAAATGCATTTTAATAATACCAATAAATGAGTTGTAATCACCTAATTTTACAAACACAAACCTCACAGCAGTGGATTTTAGAGCAAAAATAGATGAGTTGTAGAGATGCAGGATATCACCAATAAATGTGTGATGCACTATATAATAGGTGGGACAATGGATAAAATGAGGCCACATAGGACAAATCTGTGACATGCCACTCATCATATATCTTTCCCTTTGGGCGTGTTACTAAGGGCAGAATTGTCTTCCTTAACATTCTATGGCAATAAATGATGTCAAAATAATCACCTTATGGCTGAGAGAGGCATCTGGTGTGAGAGAGAACAGTTATACTGATAGTGGATCCTAGAGAATATTGCTGCTGAGTGGGGAAGCTGAGTCCTGGACTCTCAAAGACACATCATACATTAAGTGTGGACCATCGAGTGCTCAGGATAGCAAGGACCACATGCACGGATGGGCTGCCTCTCTGGTCCAATCTCCAGGACACACCTCATTAAACTACCTTTTTTGTAGGACCTTCTATGCTCTTGCCAAACTTTACAGCCCTGCTCAATTTTAAACTCCTAAGCCTGAAGGAAAGAAAAGACAAGATAACCTCACAGGTGAGAGTCATCGAGCTGTTAGAAGTAGTGTGGCCCCTTTTATGTTTTTCCCCCCAAATGAGAGGGGCAGTCAGCCCTAAGTTTTCAGGAAATTCTCTTTACTTACTCCAAATCCAGTTTAAATGCAAGTCTGTGGTAAAAGATATAAAAAGAGGATCATTGCTGGCAAAGTTCTGCATCTCTGTTTCAACAAACTGCATGCCTGTGGCAAAGCTAAAATAACAATAACAATGCAATGTTTACTAGTCATGAATGTCGTGTCTTTTGTCTCTTGTGTGGTTATTGCATTTGCAGTCACATGATGCTTGTTTTAATTTTTGCTCTGCTCTTTATGTACTAAATTACTGCCATTCTGTACTTGATCTTGGTTAGCAAGATTTTTGTGCTGTGGTTATGTATGTGTGTGAAAAAGAGGAGTTTGGATACACACAATGAAGTAGGCACACTCATTGCATGTATGTATAGATACCACTGCCTAAAAGATACTGCATATACATATATATGTAGATATGAAGAGTAACTGCTATCAGAAATACAAGACATCAAATGGATCTAGTGGCATAAGAATGGGTTTTGTTTGGTTTAGAGAGCCATCAGAATTCAGAAGTACATTTATAGCCTTGTATATAATTTCTTTTTAATTTATGTAATATATGACTAGGTATATAAATTAAAGCAAAACGTAAACAGAAGACAATATCTCTTCCTCTGTGTTTTCCTATTTATGTGTCTTTCCTTTTTCTACTCCCTTTTGTACTCTCCCTGTCTACTTGCTTTGACCTTTTGCTTTCTGAGTTGCTGTAGATCTGTTTCCCATCCACCTATATTGACTTTTCATCACTCTCACATCCCCCCATTGTTCTCCAGACATGGCTTTTGGATTACAGCTATTTTTTTTAAGAAGTGCGTTACAAACTCCCAACACAGCTTCTATTTTCAGTGATGGCTGTGCTACACTTTAAATTGCTCTTTGTCTATTTCTTATATAAGAATAGATTCATGCTTTGAAATATATTGTCCTCTCACTTTGATGTTTCACGTAATACAGTAAAAGCAAATAGCACAAAGGTGAACAATTGCAAAAGCCACAGTTCCACTTTCCCAGCAAGCGGCAAAAATGTGAATATACACATGAATGAGGAAACCTAGTTCATGACTGGGTAATTAAGGGGTTTTTACTGTCTCATACCCCTGTTCCTTTTTTTTTTTTTTTTTTTTTTGTGGTGAACATTCATGCGTTTGCTCATCCATATCCATTTTCTCCCTTACACACACACACATGCATGCCCTTTCCTTACATGAATTTTCTCTTTCTTTTGAGGGGGTTTTGCTTGTTTTAGGTAATTCACTAGGTCCCTTTCAGTTTTGCCCAGTCTTGAAGGTAGGCTAGTTCATGCCACTCACTCTCACGCTGGCAGTGATTGCGTACAGTCAGGAGTGCAATTGCTCCTTTTTCTCAGTTTAGTCCAAGTCAATAGATATACACCGGCACTCCTTCACTCGGGTGATCCTTTTCTTCTTTCTTGGGGGCTGGAGCTCGGGGCAATTGAGTGTCACAGTCATGGTGGTGAATTTCTTGGGCTTGCAGAAGGAACAAGACTGGAAGGAGCCTTCTTCTTTGCGGACATGCCTGGGGATATAAAAGGAATTGCACTGGCCATAGCAGAACCTGTTGATAATGGTACGACTGTTGCAGCCTTCTTCGTGGATAGTTTGTTTGAGGGGTTGGGTTTTGCACCAGTCCCGCTTCAGGTACTTGCGCTCGGTGATGTGCAGTGCCTCCTGACTGGACTCCAGCACCTCTTCAGCAGGCATCGAGGTGCCCTTGCCTCGCTCTCGATGCCTGGAGCCTGACTGCTGCTGTGTCTGCATTTGCTCTGAATCATTGGGCTGATCCTTGACAGGAGGAGGGATAGCACCTTGAGATCCACGATTCCTCTTTCTCCCTTCAGCTGCTGGTAGCAGAAATCCCATCAGAAGGAACAAGGCGCCGATGGCATACAGCGTGCGGACCATCCTGTAGGAAGGAAGTTGAGGAAATAAAGCACAGTTGTGGATTTCAGATATCAACAGAAGCCAGGTATGCAATAAATTTTCAGTTTCATTAAAGAAATGTGTGCACACACACTTATAAAAAATAAGCTTTCAAGCCTATACCAGCTGGGAAGCTGTTTCCAAATTAGCAAGTGATAAAAGCTTTCAAATAGAGTCACTGAAACTAAGCCCAAACAGAATTTTGTTTGTCTATCCTCCATCTTTTCCCAGCTCTTTTCTCTATGTGCATTACCCTAGTTCTCATTCCCTTCTTATAGCTCACCGACATATAGGAAGATTGTTCCTGACTTACAACAGTGGAAGAACAAATTTTACATTACACAAGGATTCATTTATATGACACAGCTATCTACAATACCAGAGGGCTAAAGTCTTTGTCTCAGCAGTCTAGATTTGTGTCCCTTAATCAGACTCAGAAACTTTATACAGCTCCTTGTATAATGTACATCCCATATATAATGTATGTGCTGTTTACACCTGTAGCCTGTTTTACAGCTTCCCAACCTCTGTCACACTGCACCTCTAAAGGGGCCCAATGTATCTGAGTGTAATGATGCTTAGGCTGAGAGATGTGCAACAAGTCAGGCAACTAACATAAAAGAATATTTAGGTACAGGCTAAAAGAGATCATTTCAAACTACGTCTTCTCACACATTACTCTGAATCCTTGGTAGAAGTAATACAGATGCAATCACAGGGCTAAGAATTTTCCAGATCCCTAAATTTTATTAATTTTACACAGAATTATGTTGTCGGAGGACAGAACTTTCTAAATGATATTAAATATTATAGAGTTCGTGCACACAAAAAAAGACCACTTCAGGAAGTGCAGTTAAGTGGAGATGATCAGGTCCTTGAAAACTGTATGGCTGCTCCAAACCTAATTATTCTGTAGAAAAAGCCTTTCTCTCCTCCCTTATTCCACCATTTCTGCTGCTTCCCAAATCTCTGAGTTCTTGAGGCTGTTCAGTCAGCTTAAGACACCAACCAGCACAGAAGAAACTCATCAGAGTCATACTTCCCCCTTCCAGAAGGACCGTGGTCTCCCAAGTTTTTCTGAAAGGAGCTATGTGGTAGCAAGACAGACAGATGAGGGAAGAAGTCTCAGAGGCACCCTCCCCATGGGAGCATGGAAGAAGGCACCAGAAATGAGCAACTAATTGCAAAAAAACACTGTTAAACTAAAATTGTGAAGAGGCACAGGCACTAAAAAGGGAAAGGACTGTGAAAAAAAAAGCTGAGGAAGTAATTGTTTTCTATCTGCTTGGAGTGCTGCAGTTGTATCCCTTATTTGACTTATCAGTATGGAAAGAAATAGTGTTTGAATTGAAGAGTCCTGCTTGTGTCACTACCCGAGAAACATGTGAAACCATGGGCACTGTCCTGCACGGCTTCATCCGCTCTGCCTGAGACCACACAACTAGGCAGGAAAGCAGCCAAATGCCAGTGCTCTGAGGGCCACCTAGAGACTCAGCAGAGGCTCAGGGTAAGTACTGTTTGCTGTAAAAGATAACTGCTAATTTCTCAGTTATTAGGTCTTTCCAGTCACATGGAGGAAATAAATGCTATGCTGTCCAAACAGCCTTTCTCATCAAATGGATTGGGAGAGGAGTTCCTGAAGTAAAAAAGTGTCATAGAGGGTTCCACTACAGTCACGGAGTTGCTCATGGATCTAGTATTTTTAGTGTTTGTCAGCAGATTGTTAGAGCACCTAGAGTTCCTGATCTGTCATAGATGGATGCATTCATTTCAGTAGTCTACGTACCACTGTGTCCTATGTTTGGCAGAAGCTTCATGCTTCAAGGAAGGGGTGTAAGAATGACAAAATTGCTGACTCCAATAGAGAATTTGGAAGGGCTGCCGTTAGTATCTAAATGAAATATGGTATGGAACATGCAATTTTAATAACCTTAAGGCTTTGACATAGACAAAAATAAGTTGGAAATTCTAATTAAGGAATAATGCAGCATAATTTCAAATGTCAGCCTGGACTTCACATTTGCTGTTTTTCCTCATTTCTATCACAACCTAAATATTATTTAAACAGTTTCATTTTAATTTTACTTTTGTCTTAAAAATAAGTTCTCAAAGAATGATTAACTATTGCTTATTCCCTCAAGACATCAGAATGATTTCTTCCAAAACTATCCTTATTTCTCTGGCGACTGTCTAGTCACCAGTATTTTAACATGCACTTTATTTACTCAACATGGTGCCAGAGTCTTAAAAGAAAAAAAAAAAAAGGTGATTGCATGAACTTGAAAATAAATTGCTAGGTTGTAAGCAGTGCCAGAAAACTTCAGGTGTTTATTTTATTTAGTGTTCCACAACTTGGATGAGGTTCCAGCAACATGCACATTCCTGGGCTACTTTTATTTTTAAAACTGATTACCTCCACATTGTTTTCTTTCTTTTTTTCCCCCCAATAGATGTTCAATCGATGACACAGCAAGGTCTAGTCCTATGAAAATGAGGTGTACTCTGGGATGGGAATTTTGGGGGAAATTTCATAGTAATATATACTATTGTAAGGTCTGTGTCCCAGATTCATGCAACTTTATTAAGCACATGGTTATCCCTAAGAAAATGCAAGCATGTGCTTCACTGTAATCCTAAACTGGGAGGAAGGTAATTTTTTCCCTGGGTTGGTTACCAGCCTTAAAGGTGGAAGCTGCATTACATGCTTATAAAAGAAATTGTAACTCAAATGAAAATTAGCCACTCAGCAGAAACATTTGTTATGGTCACTTCCAAAACACAAATCTAAAAGTAATCCAGTACTTTAGGGATAAATACAGGTTAAATTCAGAAGGGGCTGTGTGAACTTCAAGATCCCCACAGCAGCTAAGTAGGATCTTTTTTTAGTAACTGATTTAAAATGTATTTTAAAATTAAGATTTTAATTTTTAAAATGTAAAATACAAAGGACAATGAGGTGGTATGCCTCAGGAAGGAAAGCAGCCAAAATGCAGTATGGGCACCCTGCAGCACCCCTGGTCCAAGGGCAGTCAATGCTTTTGCTTATGAGAGAAGATGACACCTTTGCTTACATTAGGAATTGAAGTGGTTCATCTATCTGTGCATTAGCAATTGTGAATGTTTCCTTAACTGGATATTTTATTACTGAAAAAAGTAGAACACAGAAGAGGACAGTAGAAGTAACTACAATCAGTGTTACCATACCCAAAGTTTTACTGAAGAGAAATCTCTCCTGAAGTAAATGTTTTTTCCCCTCATTACAGTCATAATTCTGCAGAAGTAATAGCTCTGCAGCTGTGAGAATCAGGCTGTAAAAGCTTATATTCCACATTTCTGCAAAACTTTCATTACTTGATACTAACTGGCTGTTACACTGGCATAACCAGAAATCCTTTTGAGAATTCATTTGAGAATCCTTTGAACAAACAGATGACCATAACCAAAATGATCAATTCCCTCATTTCATTCAGATCCAGAGAGATATGATAGAATTAATATTTATTTTTTAAAAGTAACACAATACTCCAAAACTCTATTCTTTCCATATTTTACTGCTGAGTTCCACTTTTCATCATCTGTAAGCTCTTAGTCCTAAAGCCAAAAGAAGTTTTATTGCTGACTTCAAACAGGAGCAGAATTGGGCCCTAACATTCATATCACTTCATATGTGGTTTATCTAGAGCCTGAGATCTCATCATCTAAAACAGATTAAGAAATGTGTGGATTAATACTAGCAGCTATTGAGAGATACATGTAAATGCTTTCAGACTTACTATTTCATACAATTAAGCTGTAATTTTTCTCATTTTTACATTTTCTGCTATGAGTTAAGGATCTCCACATGTCAGTTCATAGACAGAATTTCCCTATGAGTTCACAGGAAGAGTCAGAACGTTACTGACATTTTTAGCATAACGCAACTTGTTTAAAAGGTCATGGAAACCTGGTTGAAATATACAGCAAAATTGTCACAGATCTTAACAGGCCTGTAACTTCATCTGTAAACCCCTTCTACTAAAAAAATATTATGATGAGCCATGGACTCCTGTGCTTCACAGAAAACGTGAAAAATAATCTGATGAAGAACTAAAAAAACTCAAAACCAATTATTTGGTGGACTTCAAATACAAGCCAAAGAAAGACACAAAACACAATCCCTTTGACTAATGCAAAAATAGATGTGGTTTATGTCCCGAAGGATCAGAATAATTTTATGCCTCGCATATTACATCTGAATTACAGAAACACTCTTATGTAATGTTTTCATAGTTCATAGATCTGTATTTTTAAATATTGAAAAAAAAAAGCATGGCAATGGCAGTTCCCAGAGAACTGTATTTTTTTCCTGAAATCAAGACAGCAAATCTAACATCTGTGTTTCATAGAATTTGGATACATTTACATTTCAGAAAATTTCTTCTTGAGAGTCATAGAGGTGGGGGGTTTTGAGACATATAAGGAGTGTAGGCAGCAATTTTAAAACAAGCAAACCAACCAACCCTTGAAACCTTGAGAATTCCCCGTTTAAGAAACTATTTTTCTGCAGGACATCCTATGGGACTCCAGGGAAGCTGAACATCATGGTGGGCATGGCTGGTACCAAACCCGAGTTTGCCTTGCCTGAAGACGCCCACACAGCCTGACAGCTCCCAGCTTCCTAGAGCGAAACTCCCTTCAGAGGCATTTCCTCATGGAGCCCTAAAACAACCGGAACAGCTTTGCTCCTCTCTCTGCACTGCCGTGTGTGCTGAAGTCTTCAGCAGAAGCTACGTATTTCTGGGTAGCATTGCCGAGAGAAAAAAAAATAAATGCTTTAGCACAGCTTGGCACTGAATGCTAAAGAAGAGGCAGAGGGCTACGGTCATCGGTGCCTTTTATCATTTTCACAGAGACCCGGCCCCGCTGGTTGGTTATTCCCGGGCTTGCTGGGCTCAGGGAGGAGCGGGGCAGGAGCAAAGCGCTCCTGCAGCTCACGGGTCGCCGGGCTGGGCTCAGAGGCAGCTGAGGTTGCGAGAGCCACTGGCACCGCACGCAAAAGTCGCCACTCACAAAACGCCTGACTAAACCCGGTGTCCTGTCAGCGGCAGGCGAGCAAAACACGCTGGTGCCTCAGAGCCCCCCTCTATGCAGAAGGAGGTTTGCCCAGCTTGCCATTCTTTCGCCGAGAGAAGCCACGAGCGGGCACAGGAGTGAGGCCGCAGGCGGTGGCCGGGCAGGGACGCAGCGGCTCCGCAGAGCGGGCCGGGCACCGCGCACCCCGCCAGCCCCGCCGCTCCGCCCGAGCCGCCCAGGTAAGGCGGGATTATCGCTGAGCGCAGCCTGGCCGCGCCGCGGGGATCGCCGGCGGCCAGAGAGACCGCAGCCTTGGTTTGGCTTGGCACGGCCGGGAGCGACTCGGCCCGGCTCCTCGGGGGCGTGGACGCTCCTGGCGGCGGCTGGCGACACCGACCGGCTCTTCCCACGGGGCACGGCCGCCGTCTGGGTTAACCCAGCGGAGGACGAGCTCGCTGAAGGGACTGCCAAGCCCGCGGGGATCGTATTCTAACAGACGGGGCAAGCAAACAGGCGTTCTCCGGGAGGGAAAAGCCCGGCGCCAAGCTGCGCCGCTGGCCCCGGCCCGTCCGCGCTGCGGGAGCTCCCCGGGCCGGGCCGAGGGACGGTCAGCGCGGGCGAGGGGAGCGGCGGCCGACGGACGCACGGAGCTGTCGGCCGGACAAAACTCCCGCGGCTCCGAGTCAGGTGGGAGGGATGGGCGGAGAGACGGCGGAGGTCGCCGAGCGCAGCGGTGGAGCCGCGTCCCGTGCGGTCCGGTCCGGTCCGGTCCCGCCCGAGGCTGCACGGTGAGAGACGCGCCGAGCTGCCCACGGGCACACACAGCGAGCGGCCCGGGCGGCACGCACCCCGGGAGCTCCTGAGGTACCAGGAGCACGCTCCTCCGAGCAGCAGAGGCGGGCCAGGACAGAGCCAGGGGCTGAGCGACCTGGTAGAGGGCAGCTCGGCGGGACGGGATGAGATAGGATGGGGCTGGCACCTGGGGATCTGCCCCCGCCCCGCTCCGTGCAGAGGCCGGGCCGGGATTTTGCCGTGTCTCGGGTGGGCGCCGAATCCAATTTGTCGGGAGTGATGCTGTAGGCGGAGATGAGAGGCAGAGCTAACGGGGCTTTTGCAGTGCCCGCGGTTGTGAGGGGAAAGAGATGTAACGGCGCCCTAATTCCCGGCACTGCGGCCGAAAGGTCGGCGCCCCTCACTCCCGCTGACGGGAGGGACGGGCGTCACGCCCCGCAAAACCGAGGCGCCCTGGAGTTTTGCTAGACACCGGTGAAAGGCTCCTTCCCTTGCCCCTCTCTGAAGGTAGGATAGCGAGCTTAAAATTTTGCCTCCCACAGAGCCTGGCCGACCTCCGCAGCTGGCGGACCCGTGCGCGTCCCAGCTCACCTGCGCGGCGGCGGCTCCTCGGCGGGCTCGGCTCGGCTCGGCTCGGCTCCTCCTCGGTGCGGCCTGGGGCTCTGCGGAGCTCTGCCCGGTGGGTCACTCGGTGGAGCGGGTGGCGTGGGAGCCCGAAGCTGCCCGGGAGTCCATAGAGAAGAGAGTGTCAGATCCTGCCTACAAATTGCAGCAGCGCCGAGCTGTCTCCCATTTAAATGTCTGCCAGCTGAGAGCTGCTCTCCAAGCCCCTCCAGATCATTGGACAAGCGCCTCCAAAGCCCGTGTTATCCGCCCCTTTTAACACTTCCATAAACTTCCACCAGGGAAAGCTTTCAGTCATCCAGATAAAACACTCGACTACTTTCCTGTCTTCAGAGAATCGGTGCTAAAGGTCACCACCCCAAGGAATTGTTCCTGGAATGCACAGAAAATTCACATTTTCCATCCCCATTAAAGTATGACAGTTAAGAAGAATTAAATCCTACCCCCCTCCCGCCGCCTCCGCCGCTGTTCCGTGCAGGCTGGGCGCTTCCCTGCCCGTGAGCCGGCCGGGCGAGCGGGCCCGCTGCGGGGAGCCCCTGCCCGGCCTGCCTTGGCCGGCAGGGAGGCAGCCACCTTGGCGGCCCTCCCTCTTACAAATTCGCTTTCTGAGGTTCTGCACTATGACGGGAATTTCGCAGCTTTGGGAAAAACAAACAAACAAAAACCTAACCCAAAAACATTTCGGTGGTAGTGTCTGTGTGCAGAGGCTGTTAAACCGTGGCTCCCGATCCGCAGCCCCGCGCTCATGGCTCTTTGTCACTGAGGGGTTGATTTTTTGGGGGCTGGGGGCTGTCTTTTTCTTTGGCCCGCAAGAGGCGGACCTCGGGGGTCCCGTCGCTGTGTCTCTGGGGGCGGGGGGCTCCTCAAGCCTCCCGCGAGGGGCAGGGACGGCGAAGGAGCGGCGCGTCCCGCCGGGGCTGAGCGCGGAGCCGGCCGGGGTGGCACCGCTGTCGGGGCGGCCGCGGGGGCAGCGCAGCGCGGAGCAGGAACGCGCCGAGCCAGCCCCCGCAGGGTCCCGGGGGTCTCTGGAAAGCAGGCAGACACCGGCGGGGGCTGAGCGTTTGGGGCACCCAGCAGTAGCCGGGAACATCTCTGTGCGCTGCAGCCGCCCGAAGGCGTACCCCGAATCTGCGGACAGAGCGAGCCGGGGGCATCGAGGGTCAGAGCCCTGGAGGGCGCAGGGACCCCGCAGCTCCGCAGCCAAGCCTGCGCTTCCTCCGGTGCTAGCCGGCCTCCCCGGCTCCGAGCGCTCCGGCGCTCCTCTCTTGCGGGGCTACCCACAGTCGGTACGGGCAGGAGCAGCCTCTGGGCCACGGGCTGACTTTGGGGCTTGCTCATTAAACGGAGACGTTTGTCAGCTGCCGCTTCCAGCCAAGCTGAGGAGAGCGCTGCCAGGGACACGAGCGCTGCAGGTGGTGCCCGTAGGTCTGTGCTCTCCTTGCTGTTGGGCACAAATTACTGCCCGTGAACCAAACCAGCTCTGCTCCTCGGTCACCAGCACGCACCTTGGACCTCAGACAAGCCCGGGTCTCACCTGACTAAGGTAGTTTTGTTTGCAGACGGGGAAGACGAATTAAAATGAAAGGATTTGCTACATTGGGGATGCCAGAGCTAGGCAAGATGCCAAGTTTCTGACTTTCACGGTACGCAGCGGTAGCTTGCTCTTTGCTAAGGCCGCCGCTTGGCTCCCCTTAGTGCCCGAGTGCTTAGCAAGGTAGTGAATCAGGCCCCTTACAATAATTCACACATTTAGCGGCAACTTGTTAAAAGACCAATCACTTCAGTCACAGGGCGAGTGGCCGTAATGCAGTGGTAGGAGGCAGCGTGAGAGGGGAAAAGAATTGATGTGCAGGAGCCACTGAAATTCAAAGATAATTAATGGGGGAAGGATTGCTGGCAAAGAATTACCTCAAATGACATCTAGATGCTAGAAGGAGAGGCCTAGCGAATTTGAAGGATTTTTTTTTGTGGGGGGGAGTTTTTTTGTTTGTTTGTTTGTTTGTTGTTGTTTTTTTGTCGTTGTTTTAATTCATAAAAGTGCTATTATATTTATTTTATTTGTTTTTAACCAATTCGTGTCCTTCCTTCGTGATTCCAAAGAAAGGTCACAATTCCCACCTCTCAGTATGTTGACAGACTTTGTTCTCTTTTCCATTTTCTTCTCTGAGGCAGTTGAATTGAATTGAAAGGGTGTATTCACGTCTCTTCTGCTCTCTGTCTCTCACTCTGATTTCCAGCCCCGGAGGGCTGAGGCGCTGCTCTGCGCTGCCCCGTCCCCAGGGGCACAGTCCGAGCCCTTGAGCGGTGCTGGAGAAAGTGCTTTCTGCGGCTGGTCGGAGCTCCTCTTGGTGCCCACGTGGCTCTGCCACTGCAGGCGCTTCCAGCACTGCTGCAGGCAGGCTGCCTCTCTGCTGTGCTCTTCTGGGATGTCATTCACACGCCACTCTGGCATTGCTTTTCTTAGACGATATTTCTGGGCAACAATTGCAGAGCAGGTATCTCCACTTAATGCCTTACTGCATTTCGGCATCTCGCCAGAGTTGGTGATCTGGAGTAGTTCTCACCGACTTAAAACACCCAAGGAAACACTGTAGAAAGCAGCTCCTGGTAGAGAAGTTGTGTTCCCTCCTCAAGATCCGTCTTCCTTTCCTTGCAGCTGAATATCCTGTACCATATCTTCTCATCTGGTTTCTTTCTCTTAGCTTAATCCACAGTGTTCCAAGTACGCACCAGCACCTTGGGTCAAGTAAGACAAGTGTTCACATTTCTGTGACAGCTGGAAAGTAGAATTATTCCTGCAAGTATTTGCTTGCTTATTCACAAGAATACAAAAATAAATTTGGGTACCAACAAGATAAATAATTGCAGCTGTATCTGGACTGAATGAAGGTAGAAATTAAAAAAAATATAAATTAAAAGGACATTTAAAAAATGTTACATTTCTTCATTTGTCTGACATTGAGGGAGGCAGGGGGAAAGATGTCTTTCCCCCTCATCATTCTTTCAGGTATCCAGAATAATTTTCAACTTGGAAGATTTCTTTATTTCTGTTGGAATCTTTAATAAAACATTCCCTGGGTTTGCTCCAAAGCTTCAGCTGTGCTGGTTAGATCCCAACCAAAGACTGGTTAAAAAAGCACCCAGTGCTGAAAGGGAAATACTTCTTCCTCCTACCATACCCAGACTTGAAATTCTGACAATTCTCATCAAGGCTTCTAATTGGAGCTGGAATACTCCTGGGGAAATGTTGTTTAGTTATTTAGTATTAAAGAGGCCTATCTATGTAAATCTGAGTGTTTTTGTGGTATAGGCATAGGTTTGAGGTGAAGAGCTTTAATGTCATTGGATGGTAGTGGTGTGTGTACTGTGAACCCGAGTGATTACAACTACCTGCTTAGTATTGTTTTTTTTGGCTTTTTTTTTTTTTTTTAAATTTATTCTCCCATTTCTTGCTTGTATTCACTGTGTGAGTTTTTCTTTGTTCTAATGGAACAGTAAGAACTGTGTAAGCTTAAAAGAATTGCTGTACTTAATTCTTGCAGAGAAAAATGTTATTGAGCTGAGCTCCTGTCTGCTACTGCTAACTTTGAGTGCTACTCAAAGTATCCTCACTGCCAGGACAGTTGGCACCTTATTAAAAGCCTTTGCAGAGAAGCCAAAACTCACAGGAGCCGGAGCCTCTTCTTGAGTAAATTGGAATAGTTTCTAGTGACTCAGGGGGATGTAAGTGATCTGTGACAGCTGAGAACCTGGCCCTAATACACCTAGAAAGCCAGGATCTCTCACTCCTAGACATGTTCCTCCAGGTCAGAAGTAAGGCAAGCTGTCTGACAGAGACAGTGCACATCTGGAACTGCTTTGCCTGGTATTCTGAACTCCTCTGGTAAGGAGAGAAAGGAGCTTGGTTTGTCTCACCAACACAGCAGTGGCTTTTCTAGCTGAGCTGTAACGAGTCTAGAACCAAGCACTGACTCAGCTGTTGCTGAGTTCCTGGTGGTGTACACTGCTGTCTTCCTGACTTGATGGATAAGATCAGCAGTGTCTCAGAAGTGATTCATGGCTTGGGGCCAAGGCAAAATGTTACATAGTGTGTGTTGTGTGGGCCATGAGTGGAAGTGTCCATCGTCACATGCCTGCTGAGGTGTGTGAGCTTCTTTGCCATACGTGGGAAGAACACTCCTTGCTTTGTCATAGAAAAGAACTGATACTCAAAGACTCCAGTTTCCTGTGGGTTTTAGATATATCCAAAAGTGGTGGATAAAAACCTTAATCATAAACAAGCAAGAAAAATGGGGTTTTTGCTTGTTATTGCAAACCTAAGTATGCAAACAATAATAGCTGGCATTAGGTGAGGGAAAGAGCTGTGCATGTTGGTTTCAAGATTGTATAACATACCAGGCCTGTTATTTATTCTTGTGCAGATACTCTACTGTTTATTCTATTGCAGATAATTATATGAAAAAACCCTCTAATTTAAGTAGCATTGTGCTTCATATTAAGCCTTATAAAGTAGTACCAGAAAAAGCTGAGGTTATTCTGAAATGAGTTAAATTTCCTTTAAATGTACTAGAAAATCAAGTTTAAGACTGTGCTTCACATTGGCAAAATTCTGTTTAATTAAGGAATTTTAATCTTTCTCTTATTTGAGTTTTAGAATTAATGGCTACATGGTGGAGGTTGGAAAATACTTATTGAAAAAGCAGTATTTTTATATTTATGTTGACAGAACATGAACTTTTTAATTTATAGATTTCCATCAGCTTTCCATCACTGAATGAGAGAAAATTAATTAGGGAAAAGTGCTTATTTGGGAGCCAGGTTTTTTGGGTTTTTTTTTTGAAAATGAGGTAATTTAGGTTTTTTTACTTTCAAAATATTGCTTGATCTAGGAATAATTTGAAAATCCTCAGAAACAGGACACTAGAAATCAAAAGAATAAATGTGTTCAAGAGAAAAGCTGTAAGCGTCTAAACAATTTACAAGTCTTGGGTTCTGCTCTGAAAGTATGGTGTCCTGGTATGCTTGAAAAGCTTTCTTGTTCAGCATGTACTGCATGTAGAGTCAGGTTGTGGGCTTGTAATGATGTCCACACCTAGGAGCCATGGTCACCCACCAGCATTCCACTCAGCCATGTGCTGCAGACAGAGAACAAAAAATATGTTTTCTGGCCTCAAAACACCTACATACATAATACAATCCATATGTGACTATTTTTCAAAAGCTATTTAGAAAAGCTTATTTTATTAGGATAAAGTTTGATTGCTGAACAAATATAAACTTTCATGCCAAATTAAGAAATATCATTTGTCAAGCTAAACTTTTTAAACACTTTTTCACAATTTTTGGATGCATCTTATGTATTTGATGACTATAAAAGAATTTGCCAAGAAAATGAAAGTCATAAAATTCCTCTGCCCTCGTGCATTTGCTTTTCTTTTTCTTTTGTCTCCTGAAGCTGTAGGAGGTGTTTGCTGACATGCTTTGCTTTCAGGGCACTTCTGGAGCAATGTGATACGAGAAGTGACTCAGCTAAGCAAACTGAGTTTGTATGAACATCTGAAGCCCTTACAGTATGAAGCTGTAACTGGGAATTATGAAAAGAGGCATCTAAGGAGCCTCTTTTGTGTTATTTACACACCTCTCAATGTGTTATCTGCATACATATTTCACTATATGACAGCTATGAAATATAATTTCCAGTTATGCTGCAAAACTGAAAATCTCCCTTCCCAAACCTTACTGCGTCCCAACATCTTAGATTTCATACACTTTTAAGACATGACTGTTCATGTCTCATGCACAGCTCTGGCAAAATAGTCCCTTCTACTCTTTTCTTCCTGTGCTGAAAGGCAGCCTGTTGTGTGAGCACCTGTGTTTCAGGGTGTTACCTGTGGGGGGTTCTGTGCAGCACCCGTGGAGCACACAGCTCCAGTCTGGCAGCTGAGGTAGGTAGTGGGAAGTCAAGAGATCTATCTAGGCTTTTTTTCCTGACTCTGCCACTTGTGTCTGTAGTGAAACAAACAAAAAAATAAGTGTAAGAGAGGCAGGAAAACTATTTTATTATGTAAGGAGATTTGCAAGGTGTTTATTTTGGTTTGTTTTGTTGTGGGTTGAGTTGGTTTTGGTTTTTTATTCCATTGCCCTCCTTTCAAAATTGAAATCTTATCTGTTCTTTTTGCTTTTTCCTGGCAATAGCCATGTAAAAACAGAATACCAGATTTAAAAAAATGTAGCTTTGCAGGAATGAGAGAGCTGAAGCTTTTTTTTTTGTCTGAGACAACAACTTAGAATTTTATACTCGAAACCCAGTGTTACAAAAAATGGCTGCTATAGTACAGGAAGGAAAGAACTCCATTAAACTCTGAACAGAACTCTGTCCTGCTGCAGCATCAGTTGCTCCACTTCTCAGAGAGAATACTATGGGAAGTGGGAAAAAACAACACTCTTCCTCACTGCCATTTTTATTTAGATGGTCTCTCTGTCAAGAAGAAGAGGTGTAAGAGGGACAAGTTCCTGCCTCCCCTTCATCCTTTACTTTGTTTCAATCACACCACTTTTCTCTTGACTCCATTTCCCCACCTATTAAACTGCAGTTGGGAACAGAGTTTTCAAAGGAATACTTTTGGCCTAAATCCTTAAGGCTGATTGGGTACCAAACTTCTTGTGAAATAAGCAATTTATAAGAGGAGTTGAGAGTTCAATGTAATCTGGAAAGATAAAACATACCTTTATTAACTTTCACATACTTTGTGTCTATGTGCTTGAATACATTCATTTTGAGATTTCTGAAGGCTTTTAATAGGGAAGAAGGCCTTTTAACGTCTGTAATTCTCCCCAATAAAAAACCCCAAAAAGGATATTTCCAGTGAATAAGCCAAGTTTTCACTGTCGTGGACAAAAAAAAAAAAAAAGTTTAAAGGCAGACAAAGAATTGTTTAACCAGTTGTCTTTTCCTAAAAGAACTGCTGGTTGACTTATATAATATTTTTACTAGATACATAAATGCAAAGTGATAGTTAAGTGCTGTGGTAAGAAAGGTGGATTTGTGCACATACTTCATTTTTTTGCTGAACTTAGATTCAGACCTGAATCCTGCAGGGGCTTGCCAGATGCTTGACTTTGTTTTCAGTGGAACTATTTAGAGTGAATTATGTGAAGCACACACAACAATCCAAGAGATTTGAGTCAGGTGAGCCTTGCTAAAAGACCCAGAAATAATTTATGTATACCTCTTTCCCATGATGAAGGACTTTCTAGTTAGTGTGCATATTAAAATGCTAAACTTTATGGACTTCAGGATTAGAAACACAATAATAATAAAATACAAAAATAGTCCAGTTTTTAATCTACATGGTTACCAAAAATCTACTCTTTCAAAAACTGCCAAAAAAAAATCACTTCTGGGAAACTACACATACGAGCCTAGGGCCAAATCTTTTTTCTTGGTATTTCCAACAACTGCTCTGTTTTGCTTCTTCTGTTTCCTTGTCAGAAGGATTCTGTTTAGCTTGTTTGGCTAAGGGCAGTTGGGTATTTATTCATTGATCTCTCCTTTCTTGAATTATCTTGAATTCTAATTAGCTTTTATTACTTTGCTCTCCAAACATAGCTACAACAGACGTCACTCTTCCATTTCTGTAGAGTTGTTCAGAACCATGAAAGAGCTGTCATCTTACATTCTGGGGCTAACCACACTGCCCAGCAGTTCTCCACTAGCTGCTTTCTTTGGCAGTTTGATTGAATTATTTTTTTCCCCCCTCACAAATAACATGTGATCCAAAGTGCCTGAAAAAGTGTTAAGTCACTTGATGTTAGGAGAGATTCTGTAAATAGGACTGGGAGCAGTCCTCTAGGTGTTTGTAATTAATCAGACTCCAAACACTTGGAGCTTTTGGATGCACTTGTAAAAAGTCTAAAAATGTAAACAGTTTTCTTTCCCCTCCCCAGGAAGTCTTAATGCACTAAAGACGTAAGTGAAGAAGTTAAATTGCCAGTGATCAAATCAATTACACTTCAGATCAGACTGTGGCAGAGCTTTTTGGTTCTCAACCAGATGGAACTAGACTTCTTGTGAAGGAGGTATTATTATTTCTTGTCAGGGTTTCAAAATGAACATAGGAATTCATAGTAAAAGAATTACTTTTTATATATATATATATGCTAGAACACAGAGGAAAGACTCCTTGGGAGCTGATGTCACTAAAAGTTATCAGACACACTAAAAAAATCATCTTAGCCATTTCTTATTCTTCTGATATGACAAAAGAGAGAACATAAAGGAACAGGATATTCTCCTGTGCTGCAAGGCAAAGTAGAAACCCTCCTTTTTAATATAGTAAATTCTTGGATTCAGAGTTTATGGGTTCTTTTGGCTGTGCCTTTCTTATAAGCTGAAGTATTTACATTAAGAAAGCTATGATGTAAAAACATACAAGAGACAAAGCACAGTGGTTTTTATCTTGATGTAATTAGTAATTGAGATAAATCCAGATGAGGGCAAAGGCTATCTGGAGGCAGAGGCATTTTTTTTTATCCTGTAGAGGTAGGACAGCTTGTTTAGAAAGCCTCTGTGCATTAGGAGGGGAGGTGACTGCTGTAATCAGGTGTAACAAAACCACCTTCCCAGGTGAAAAAAAACACTTTGTAAAACCAAGTACTTTTATAGTTTAGTCTTTTCATTCAGATTATTTGCTTGATCTGGAGTCCAGATCCCTCGTGCTTTGAGTACACTGCCACCAGCTTATGTAAAATCTTTGAAAACCCCTTCAGTACTTGGAGATGCACATTTTAATAGGTCAAATTCCACCTGAAACCACCTTGAAGAGAATTATTCATGCTGGATAAAAAGACTGTGCCTTAACTTCAGTGCTGAAAATGCTTTTAATATGACACATCTTGCTATGAGGAGATGTCATGTTAGCAGCGCTAACAGGGTCCTATAGGCTCACTGGAGCTCTTGGTCAGCAAATCCCATACATTACAATGATTGCAAGATTAAATTTGTCACTGGAATGCTAGTAGTGAGTAAGGAAGTGGAGTTTTTAAATGCTTCCTTTTCAACAGATGCAAAATGATCTAAAGATATTTTTAAAGTTACTAGAACAAAGAATGCACAGTCCAGCAAATGAACTCTTGCTTGTTTCCAAGTCTTGCTAAATGTAACATTCTTCCAAGAATTTGGGTAGCAGCTAAGTACACGTTCCTGAAAAAAAACCCAGTACATAAAAAGTGAGTGAAAGGAGGCTGGTGGTGTTTCAGGAAAAGAAAAGGTGATGTTGTCTTTCTACTCACTGGAGGTGTTCAAACCAGCACCTCCAGAGGTGTAGCCTCATAGCCATGAGGCTGCAGCCTGTTTGTGTGAGATCTGCACCTCCCCTGCTGAAGCAATTGTTAAAACAATTAAATAACAATACTCAGGAGGATGGGGGCGGGTGGTTGGCTTGGTTTTGCCATCTCTTGGACTACTCTTGTGTTTTTATCAGGTGTCTGCCTAGCCACCCAAACACTCCTTGAGGACTAGCTAGAGCCCAGTTATCCTGTCCATCCTTGTGTTCAGCCTGTCATATGAACCACTAGGTGACAAATTTGTGTTCATTTTGATTGCCTTCTCTGGTGTCATTAGAGCTTTGATTCTTTTGCCATAACTCTTACAGACATTTTTTGGTTTTTTAATTAAACTGTCTATGTCTGCTGTGGTATTTTGTGCAATGCCTGGTCCTGTAGACATGTGTGAGATGAGCAGTTGCCAGGCTTGCTCCCCCAGGGAATATAGGGGAAGAATTGCCAAGTTTGTGGATTCAGGCTGGGTTTAGGACTGAGATAGATGTAGAGCTGTGCAGGTTCACCGAGTCTCCAACAGTCCTAGGCACGTATAGCAGTAGGAGTTCAGGCACCTGAGGCACATGATTACAGGAAAACATAGCTGTGTGTAGCCATTAGCTGCCTGAGGAGTCAGGAAAGAGAGGCAAGGTTTGAGGAGTATGTGCTTGGGCTTTGATATTTACATTGGACACAAGTCCAACAGTGGGTACTTAGACCTTTACTGGAGCCAGCACTTAACTTCTTTGCAACTGTTCACCCATCTTTGAATTGGAAATTATTCCCAGTTTTGTAAACCTCCAGATGCACAACAAAATAGACAGAAAGTGCTTTTTACAAGCAGCTTATATTTTAGGATATGTTTATGAAGGCCTTTTCTTCAACTTTGTGGATAGTTCTTGTTTTAAAGGCTTACAGATTGCTGCTGAGAACGTAAAAACACAGCAGAAAATAGCCAATGTGGTTAGAAATTAGAAAATAGCCTCAACTGATAATTGATGTATTTTTAACTGAAAGCAATGTACATCATCATGGCACATATTGCTTGCCTGCTGGATAACTTCACACTCAAGAGAGTCCCTGAAAAGAAGTCTTCCAAGACACCATAGCTTCAGAGCAGTAACCACCAGAAAGGCTGCAGCAAAGCTGGAGACACTGTGGGATTATCAGGATGAAGCTTCTGGTTCTATAAAAAAGCAGGACATACTTTTCTGCTTTTTTAACTGCACACATATGTTACCCATGCATGCACAGAGTCCTGTGTCACTCAGTCACAGGGTTTGGGAACTCAACCAATAGCCAGGGTCTGTGCATGAACTGTGACAGCCATGCTTATCTGTTGTAACAATGACTTTTAAAGAATTTACTTAAATTCTTTTTTTTTTTTTTAATTTGATCAATGGCTTATGGAGCATTAAAAATAGGTTTCTTCAATTTCCATAACACAGCTTTCAAGCCCATAAATCTTACAGCCATTGCACTGCTCATTGGAATCAAAGTTTTGCAATTCTCTGAGTCACTGTTTGCAGCCTTGTTTAAGAAAGGGAAAAAATAACCAATGGTGAATTATGAGTGCTTCTCTGGATGGCCTAACCTGCTCTTTCATGAGTCTGTTTTGTCCATTTAGAAATATAAAATGTCACAGTGTGGTATTTTGTATTTCCAGTGTAGAAAGGTGTTCTTTATTGAGTTGAGGAATCAAAACTACATTTCCCCATACAGGCCATCCCACTTGAATTTCAGCCACTATTAGAGAACTTTAGGGCATTAGAATATAGATATTGCACTGAAAGAGCTGCTAGGGTTTGGGTGGGGTTTTTTTGTTTGTTTGTTTGTTTCTCAGAATAAAGAATTAGATAAAGATGTTTGAATTTAGCATCAAAGCCATGTGCACCTTCTGTGATCTAGCCCAGACCCAAAAATCCCTGTCATCTGTAATGGAGATCTTTAGTGGTTCCCAGGAAAGCAACACTGTCATATGGTGGATAGGTTCAGAACACAGATCTGGAGTAAAAGGAGTCAGTGTTTGCACATTTAATGGTCTTTAGCTGAAGGACACTGGTTAGGGAAGGAGGGAAAGTTTGAGACTAGTAACAGTGCTTCCTCCTTTGCCTCACTCAGTTTACCATGAAATTCAATCACTGACTCCCACCACTGCTTTTCTTGGAGAAGAGAGTAGGATGAAAACACAGTGATTAAATGTAAAAGACAATCATGCACTGCATTAGGAGCTGCATTCCATGTGTTTTGGTAACAGGAACTAAAGAAAATTAAAAAGAGGTGATTCAGGTCTACCTAAGTCTGATTCAGTCTTTTAAAGTCTGAAACCATTCTCAATTCCTACCATCTCTACCTCTGCCCCACATACAAATACAGACCTCATTAATAAAATGGGAGTTTTTAAAGCTCTTTTAGTTCCAGTTGATAATGCTACTGCCATGACATTTGTATTTGTTTGTTATGCTGCCATGTGTTGAACACATGGGTAGCAGCTCTCCCAACCACCAGGATTCATGTAATCACAGCAAAGCAGTCATCATAAATAAAGCAAACATGACAACTGAAACTACATATTTCCTTCACATGGTAAATGAGGATGATGAACTGGAGCTCAATGCCATTCTTCTCCTAACAGCAAAAGGCTTGAGCATGGTAGATCTAGACCATGAGGGTACTTGGAAAATGGTTCATTTGACCTTTTCATTCTCTTGTATTTGAAAATCTTGGCTTAGCTCCCAATCCTATGGTAGTCAGCCACATTCGTGAGTGATAAGTACCTTCATGATAGCAATGCCACATCCTTTGCTTACAACTGTTTCTAGTTTTTATTTAGTTTGCATGTAAGCAGGTCACTGTCAGTGGCTGAGCCCTTCAAGGGAACTTGTTCTTTGCTCCTGGTTGGAATCTGCTGTTGACCCTAGGCATGACAAACCAGCAAACCTTTTAAGAGACACAGTAATTGCTTATTTTAAAAGTACACTTCTTGAGTATATCATAATCCTAAATATGATTATTTTTAAAGAATATTGAAGGTAATTGCACCAAAAAAATCTGAATTTTTAAGTGTATGCATATGTATCCATATGGCAGTGGAGTCAATGTGTTCTGTTGGGTTTTTTTGTTGTTGTCTTTTCTTTAGGGCTTATCACACTGCCATCCTATTTGTATCAAGCATGGCAGAAATATAATTCAATCTAATTGTCAGTTCCATTGGCCTGAAATGTTGGATGCAGGTATCTCAAAACTGGGAGATAATGTCCTCTCCCTGATAGTCTTGATAGCTTCTGGCTTGGATGGAGAGGTACCTTAAATCTTACAGATAGTGACACTTGGCTAAGAAAATAGTGAACATACTCATCTCCTTTGTGGATCATGTGGAACTGTCCTTTCCTTGGACATCTTAATTTTTTGTGGGATTGTGGTAGCTCCCTCTGAATCTCCCTACCTTGCCCTTCTCCTTCCATAAATCTGAGTTTGTGACTTCAAAAAACTGAAAAGTTGTCTTTCAGGTCTTTGTCCTGCAGATCCAGGCATTGTCTATTTGTGTCAAAAAGAAGTAATTGCATAACAGTGATATCACATTACAAGTGATAGAGCATTACAGGTGAGGTGAGAACTGGTTTAGTGAGCTTACCAGCAAACAGGTTGGAAGATTACAAGTTTGGTTTGGGTTGATGTTGTTATGGGCTTTTTCCAAAAAATTAAGAAAAAAATCAAAAATTAGCTTTTTGTACACCATGAAAATGGAAACAAAGCCTTTTCAGCACTTTCACAGAGCTACTGTTTAGAGGCCTGATTTGAAGGCAAGTCTCCTCTTCATTGTGAAAAAGCTACTTGTCTTCTTCCCCAACTACTGACATTTGGAAACAAAGGGGCTTGAGTGTTACTCCCAAAAGCCAAAAACCTAACTGACTTGGCAGTCATCTTTCTGCCTGTGCCCTTCCTAGGCTTAAGAGATAAGATAGGCTTCATCACATTTTGATAAAATAAGCTTCAGGTCAGCTTTACTTGCAATCCTGTAAGTGACTCTCAGGACTCTGACATCAGAGAACTAGTACCCAGCTTCTTTGGATGGCTCCTGACTTGCTGCAGGGACAGCAGCATGGTTCTATTGCATTTGGTGAATGCAGATGTGCTAGTAATTAGAAGCATATCACTATTACCCCTCCTTAGCAATTCACTAAGCATTCTTATATGACTGTCTTATGGGTTAACATCTTTATATTTTTTACTAATGAGTTTATTATCATTACTGTATTATGTTTTAAAAAGCGTCTTAATGTGTGTGTGTACACATGCACCCCCAGAGTAAGTTTTGTGTCACAAATCAAATACTCTCATCAGTTACACAGTGCTTTTTTTAAACTACAGTCATAAATATTTCTTTACCAGACAAAACCAATGTTTCAGGGCAATACAGTTTATTTTGTACAGCTTCCTTCAAGCACATTGTGTCTCTAATGCCTTAGAGGTAATTAACACACTTGCAAATTTTAAAATACTCTGAAAGGTTTTAATTTGATGAAAATTCTAAACAACAGTATCAATATACATGCTCCTTAATTCACATGCATCATGAAGGTAAAAGGGCAATTACACCTGTGCAGCTATTCACATTCTTGTAAATATTGGTTTGGTGAACTCTGAATGAGGAGGGATAGTTGGTATCTTTGTTCATTGATTCTGAAAGACCAGCACTATTATTCCAGCACTATGATTATTCTGTTTAAAAAAACTACATATACATGTTTGGACTGTTGTTGGAACAGTAGGAGGGACAATGATGTTTGCTTGGTTTTTTAATTTTTCTCTTTTTTTTTTTAATCAATATGGGACCAGCCAATCCCAGTACTAAAGACAGCTCTACCATGAAATTGAAATTAGAATAATTAATCTCATTATCATGGTGCAATAGCTATATTTTATTAAAATTTCACAATAGTACTGCTGAGTCTTCCTGGTGAAACACTCAAGCTGCCTGATGAACTCAGCACAGCTGCTCACCACCACGCGCTTGACTTGTTCCAGCAGACAGTTCCTGTAAGACACATCATTGTTTTCTGCAGTGTAAAGATTTTTTTCTTTGCTTGCATTTAAGGACAAAACCAGGTCTGAACTGTGGTATTTTTCCTTTGCCTGCACTGGGCAGATCTGTCATACAGAGGAGGGCAGCTCCTCTGGTCACACGCAGTCTGCAGGCAGCCGGCCGGGTACCCCTGTTCTGTTGGCAGCCCTGGATTTCACATCCCCACACAGGGTTGGAGTGACCTGGAGTGCTTCACAAAATTACATGTGGGATTACTGATACTATTAAGCAAGCAATGCTTCTTTGCCCTTCCTTTTTCAAGCCCCTTACGTACTGTACAGACTTCCTTTTATTAAGCACTTGTCCTTAATAAGAGCTTCAAAAATGAATTGCCATCATGGTTGTTTCATTTTTGCAATTCAAATGGATTTTACTGGAGCTATAAGGGCAGAATGTTACTCAGGTTACTTTAGAAGTATCAATGGAACAGTCAAGGATCTGAAGAAACACCAATTTCTTAGGAATGGTAGTCTAGTCCAGCTACCTGGAAGCCTTGTGGCTGGCAGCAGGGTTAGATGGAAGGAATGACCATTTCACACACCCAGGGCCACTGGGCAGCAGTAGGTTTTAAGGTCAGATTTATATATAGGGAGTCTTGGTTGGTTTTGGAGCAATCTTTACAGCTTTGCAGCTTTCAATACCCATGTGAAGACTAAACAGGAGTGCAGATAAAAAGAGTACGCTTCAGACACAGAGAATGCAAGTTCTGTCACATGAACAGCTAGATTGCTCCCATCCTGTTCCAGCCACTGGAAGCCAAGGGAGCTCTGTGATTCATAGAAATTCCTCATTTTTGTGTCATGTGTGAGTATAAATCCCACTTCATGACTTATTATTCAGTTTTCAAGATTTTTTTAAAAGGAAATATGATGAAGGACATGATAGTCCATTCCAAAATGTTAGAATGTTGCAATCTACCCATAAATGGCATGAGAGGGGAAATTCTCTACATACAATTTATTACAAATTACTAAGTGGTGGGACAAAAAAAGCTAATGCCATTGACAATCATATTTGTCCCATCCTGTTTAATTTTATTTAGCTAGGAACCTTAATTTCTTAACTTTTTTTTTCTTTTTTTTCTAAGAGGTCATCATTATTTTACTGTGTCTTTCTATAGGATGGGAAAAGCAAATACTTTTTTTTTTTTCTCCCACAGATTTGTAATATTAGCTGTAAGCTAATGCTGTTTTCCACAATTCCAGTGCTCCATTCACATGGCTTGAAATATTCAGGTGTATTCTCATCTTTCAGAAAGGGAGAACCCTGGAATATAAAGTTCTTCAATCTCCCAGGGGCAAGAAGGCAATTTAAGCTTCCCAGAACAACTTCAAGAGCAATGATAGCTACCAGTGTTATTAGAGTAGCATATTTTTTTAGAAGATCAACTGTAATGACCTTCATATCCTGGATTTCAATTCAGAGGTTGTTGACACAACAGACAAATGTCTCTATCTTTACTTATAATTTAACAACACTATAATGCACAAATGCTGCAGTTACTAAGACAAAGAGCAGCAGGGGAGATTAATTTTCACGTAACAGTTCCATTGATGAGGAAGGAAGATGTTCAAGTGTTCAGGACAGCTGTGGGCATGGAATGATTAAAACTAACAGAAAAATATTCCAGTGAATACAGTCAAAAAGCAGGTCTTTAATTTTTAAATTTGCACAGCAATAACAGAGACAAACGAGCCTCTGAAGTATTTTGGAAAATGTCACTTTGCAAACCTTGTAGATTGCTTAAATGTTTATTAAAATGGACCAAAAGCCAAAATTCTCTGCGTAAAATAAATACTTTGTCTTTGCTAAGTAACAATATTTGTGAACAAAACATAAAACTGTAATTTTCATGTGTCAAACATAGTAACATTTAAGATTAAATGTTGGGGTCAGACTTGGCATTTTTCTTCATCTTCCTATTTACAAGCTTCTCATTAAGACCATTTACCTCACATTAGCTATCAAAATGACTAACATTTTTAAAGTTTGCTCCGTGACTAAAATAAAAACAACAGAAATGTCCTTTTACCATAACTTAACAAAAAGCAGAACCATACTTTTATCATCTAGGAGAACATGCTGTTATAAATACAGCTGGTTTTCATCTACAATTATATAAATAACAAGCATGCTGCCATTCACAAGGATTTTAATAGATGATTATATATAAGCAATATCATGATCTAGAAGAGGATGGCATGAGTTTTTATTTTTCATTTTTATTGTACTTATTTAGGATCTTTTTCTTCATCTGAAAATTGTGGAACAGACTTCTTTGCTACAACATTATCCAGTCGCTGTCCTTGCAGATATGGGTTCACACTCTGAAAAAGTTTAAAATTATTTAAACTTATTAGAAACAGGGAAACAGATAAAAGGTAACTAGAATTAGTGAACATATTTGTGTATTTCTTATCTCTCAGATATTTACAGACTTGGGAAAAAATTGCTTCCAGAGATTAAATCTAAAAGTCAATCAGTGTTTTGTTCAATTTTTTTTTTTGTTTGGTGCAAGAATTTAATCCAATCCACTGAAAGGAATACAAGTGAAGGAGGACTATCAGGAATATAGAACAATCTCAATTAAACACCACCTTTTTGCACCACTCCTCTTTTCCTCAGCTCAGCAGAGAAGCAGCAGCAATTCTAACTCCATAACTCTTGAGGCAGGACAGAACTTGTTAGAGAAGTACAGGTAAGCTTTAGCTTAAATCACTGGCCCCTGTTGGATGTTGTGCTGGGATACAAATTAGAGACCACAGTACCATTTTGACCAAAGCCTCTTCTTCAGCCTGTCTCCTCTCCAGGAAACCCCTCCTTGCTTCCTCTCTTGATGCTGAGATAAAAAACTGCTGGCAAAGAAGTGGAGCCAAACAAGGTTTTGGCATAGAAAATGGCTCTCATAGCACTGCCAGAAGAAGGGAATGCTGGAAAGAAGATTCCTGGAGAGGGTTTAACTTCATTTTGCACCATGCAAGCAGCACAATGTGATGCTGAAGATGAACAGATCCTGTCTCAAAACTGCTAGGAGATCATAAATGGAGTAACATAGAAAGCCTGTGCTTGAATTTTATCTATACCAATGGAGTAAAATGTATTTACTGTAATTTCAAGTGGCAAGCAGTTCAGTGGAGCTTCAGTATTAAGTATCATTTACACCTGCTTTCTGGCCTGTTACAGTTTCAGTGTAAGCAAAATTCAAGTGTATGTTTTCTCCTTCACACAGACGCAGTCAAAAATTCTAGCATGAAGGTTTTTGATGCTAATAAAAACTGTTTGCCTAAGGACAAACTTCAGAGGAATGAGAATTTTCCAGTATCTCCTGATTCTTCTCAGGCTGTGTCACAGAAATTTAGACTTTAGATATTTCTGTGCTTCTTTCACCAAAACTTAAGAATTTAAAAAAAAAAAAAAAAAAAGTCATTCAGAATGGGCATGAAATATTTATTTTCAGCTATCACAAGTTTTTGTCGAATCTCTGGAAAACATTTGAGGTTTATCTGCCTTCAAGTTTAAGCCCTTGGGTTTCTCCAGATTTGTGGATGCTATCATTAATACTTAGTCATAGCACAGAACAGCCCTTCTGCTTACTTCTGTTGGGTTTGGGGTGTTTTGCCTGCTGCAAGTGAAAACATTAAAATATTAAAAACCAGAAATGAACGTGGAAAAATCTTTGAAAACAAACTAACTCCAATGCTTTAAACTGTTAGAAATAAGATGTATGTAAATTATTTGTTTGTGTTTGTTTAAAGTTCTGTTTAATGTTAATTTAGTGAAATTCAACTGTTACATAAACTTCTAGGAATTATTTGAAGGTTCCTAGGAAGATTAATTGGTCTTTTTTTTGAATGGTACCTGCTTGCTACTTTTTGAAATAAAGTAGAAGAGAATAAGACTGCACAAAATTTTGAATCCTTGTTAACCAACAAAAGAAAACACAAAATGTAACGCAAAACACTTTGACCGATTTGACTAAAATATGTTTAATCCTATGCAGCTGTGCAGAATTCAAAGCAATGCAAGTTCCCAAGCACCTTTGTACACAGCCCTGAGCCCACAGCAACTTAGTGATCACAGAAGTGGTCCTGACACTTCTGGACAGGGCTGTCTGCAAGCACAGAATTTTAAAAAAGGGAACAATTGCTAATTAAAATTGGATGTCACTGTAAACCTCGTTGTCTGGCAGTGCGAGTGCTGCAGAGAAGCAAAGACAGCAGCAAATGGTGACTGCATCCCTTTGCTGCACACACTGAGGATGTGCATGCAGGCTTGCACCTGTGCTTACAGAGGCACACAGAAATACATGAATATACACACACGCTTGGAAGATGTGGTTTTCTAGACTCCAGGAGTGCCTCTGTGACTGTTTCAGAGCCCTGTACAGACACAACAGGGTTACTACCTACACTGTTACACAGGGCTTGTTTTACCTCAGATGGGGACATTCAGATGCAAAAAAAATCAATCTGTTGCCAGAACCCAAAACCATGTCTGTGCAGAAAGGCATGGAGGAGTGGCAGGGAGCACAAAAGGCAGGAGGGGAATCCAGTGAAGTGTTTGATTTCTAGAAAAACACACTCTGCTGCTGACAGGTTACTCTTCTGCTGATAAAGTGGAAATTCAGAATTGTTCATTAAAGCATTAGTAATCATTACAGGATTACCCTAAAATAATTTAAATTCTAATGAATTTAGCATTAAGTGACATGTCAGTGCTAGGAAAATAAGTCTGCTGTAAAGCAATCCACCTTCAAAATTCTAGGCTACCCCTGGCCACTGAACTGTCAAGTGTCTCCAGCTAGTACTTCTTTTGTGTCCAATTATGTCAGTCAGCTCACAGAAAGGAAATGCTCTTTTTTATCCCCTCATGTATATGTTGCATGAATTCTACTTTAACATGCTGTTCTAGCTATTAATAAATATTCTGCTGAAATATTTCCAGAGTAAATTCTACTTACTTAAAAATAAAGTCAACCTTTCACTACTTTTCAGCTAACAAACTGAAAAATCAAATGTAAGCATGAAGCAGATACTAAGCTCAGGTCAGACCATTAACTTATGGTTGAAGTGTCAACTGCCACTGACGTCTGAATCAGGAAGAAATCAACCCATCTTCTCCCTTTCTAGGAAAGACCTAAAGTGTGAGAGTTAATAAATAAATCATCTTCGGTTATGCTCGTTATTCTAAATTATATTTACTTCATTTACAATATAAACTGTGCTGTTATGTTTTGAAAAGCTGCTTTCTGGCAGAGAGCTAGACTTTTCTTTTTTGTAAAAATAATACACCAGCAGCAAAGCTAAAGATGTCGACTCCTCCTGAAAGGGATTTTTTTTTCAGTAAAAGAAAGGCTTTTACCAAAAAAGAGAGTGGTGAGGCAGACTGCAGAATCCCTCTATGTGGGCTGCCTTCCTTGTTACAGCTGCAGAACAATGAGAACCCTTTCATCTTTGTCTTTCAAGCAACTGGGACACAGAGATAGGAATTTCATTTGAGGTAGATCAGATAAAGAACCACCTCTAGTGTTATTTACACCCAAAAATATATTCATACACATAGACAGTGGTAATTAATTTTACTAGTATTTTTAGTAGGAAATTTCAAATTCTGTTTTAGAGATATTTAAATAATTTTAAATGGCTTTAAGCAAATAGGATCAATTTTAAAAGATAATATGAAGTTTTGTAATGTTCCACACTTAAGTGTATCTTCTGAAATTAAGGGGCTATTTTGAGAAATAAATCTCGCAGCCAGTGTTCAGTCCTGAAGTTGGCTATAGTAGTTTATCACAGAGAGTCCCTGACTTTATACATAATCTAAAGTATAATACAAATGCATTAGACTACGTCTTCATTTTAACAATGTGGTTTTAATTTTTATTAGGCCTCTAGATTATATAGGGCTATGAAATATTCCAGTAGTTACCCTCTTTCTTCTTTTTGGACCACCATTGATTTTCTCAAAGAGTAAATTCTTGCTCTGGAAGGGAAAAAAAAAAACCAACATCAAATCCATTACACTCTTCTATTAAAATACTACTTCTGCTATTAAATATTATCAAGTCTAAAGGAGTGTGTAGTTTTATGGGAGAAATAAACCACAAATAAATATTAGTGTATTCCTATTAGTATTTGCAGTTCTTCAGGAGCAGTCACAGCCTTATCAAGAATCTAAAAGCCTGTAATTTTCCACTATGTTATCCCCCGTGTTCAGGCAATAAGTGCTTCAAGTATGTGCTGTATAGTCTGGATGTTCCCCATCATGTGATGCATGGTATAAATACATAAATACTTTTTTTTTTTTTTTTTTTTTTTTTAAGGAAATAAGAAGGAAAAAGAAAGATAATGTGAGAGAGAAGAAGCAGGAGTCCTGCCTCTGGTATATCTTTCAATATATTTGAGGCGACACAAGAACGGGAGCAAAAAATATTTGCTTTACAAGGGATTTTCTAATTCCTTTTAAAAACAGAAATAGGCATCATTCCTACTGTTTTGCTGTCTTTGCTTATTCCCTTCCAGATATCAACACTTCCCAGTGCAAAGTTCTGCTGAAAGGAGTTCAGCGTCAACTCTTCCTTTGTTTAAGTAGTGCCCTCAATAAAGTTTCCAAAAACCATTTGGTCTATAACATTTTTAATGGCAAACCTTTTAAAAACTGCCAGAAACATCTTGGCAGAAGAGAAAGTTATGATGATGAGAAAAGAAAAAAGAAAAAAAAAAGCCAACACAAAAAACCCCCTCTGACCATAGTTTACATAAGTGCATCCACATATTGTTGTATTTCTTATAAGTAGTGAATTCTAATAAAGTCTGGAATAACACACACATGTTCAACACATTTTGTTTCAATTCTGTGTTATGAAGAAAACCAAAACCAAACCCTAACCTGAAAATGGAAGGAGAGAAGAATTACATGTATAAAAGCAGAAGACTATATAAACAAGGCCATTAATTCTGCTATAAACTAACCTAACATTGATTATATAAATAGAAAGTGTAATTCTAGCACGAGACAAATTCACCAAACACTTCTAACTCTCTCTGCAGCCTTGATATGAGAAAAAACAAACATTTTCAAGTGTTACAATGAAATCTGCCAAAATTGTCTGTTTTGTACTTCTTGTGTTCATTAAAGCTCAAATTCACAAGGCCTATCGCTTGTCCAACCTCAGTTATTTTGTCTGAGCTGTTCAGAAGGGAACAGAGATGAAGTTGGCCAAGGGGGACATTCTTGGCTAGTCATTTATGCGAACTCACTTCAGGAAAACTTACATTTAACATCTTAAAGAAACCCAAGGATGCATGAATTCTTCTCCTTAGGAAACAAAGCACCATCAAAGCTTCACTTTGTAAAGTATTTGACCTTATACTTTCATGAGTGGGAGAAGGGTGTTTCTGAAATAAAAAGAATTTAATGGACTACTGCAGCTAGCATTTCTGTCATTCAGAAGAATTCCTGACAATTGAACTGTTCCTGCTCAAGGAAACCGTATTTTGTTTAGTCTGTTTGAGAATGATTTAAAACCTTAAGTGCTACTGTAGCATTACGTGGAGTGCAAAGCAAATATGGTTGTGGAGCATGAGCTAAGAACCTATTGGTATGATAATAGCAATCCTGAAAATATGTTCCACTGCGTAATGGCCTGACCTTATCAGCCACCAAAATCTGCCCAGGAAATGTTCATCCTTCACTGAGAGGTTGTTAAGAATTAAGGCACAGAGTTTTCTTCAGTTAAAGATGTAACTCACATAGAGACATGCTGCATGTGATTTGCTACTCTTCCCTCACTCCTGGAGCTTCCTTTGCATCCTCTTGGCTACTTGGATTAGAATACTACAGGTTGGGATTTGGGTGGAAAAAATCAGAAGTTAAAACGCTTTCAACCAACAAAATATGTAAGAGGTTTTTAGATTTGATTTGTAAATTGTATATTGTAAATTCTCTTTGTGCAAGTCTTTCTGGGAGCCAACAACACTTCATTTAAAGAGCCAATCTGCAAGATGCAAGAAAGACACACTCAGAAAGTGTCTATGTCCTATAAGGAGAAGTCTGAACTGGGGAAAAAAACCCTAAAATCTTAGAAACTATAGTTGTATACAGGGATAGAAAACTCCAAAAGTCACTCATCCTACTATTTCTGCTGTCCCTTCTATGTTTTCCACACACGAGAAGAGGGGAGGAGAGTATAAGCTGTGGATCTCACTCTATAAACAGAGTGTTCTTGAGACTTCTCACAGGCCAGCATACTGATATATGGGGAGTTGTCCCAAAGACAGAAAAATTTTTCCCCTTTCTTCCCACTCCTAACCCAGTATATATTTATTATGATTTATGTATTTGTATCTGCAGATGTATTAGCACTGTTTACACATAATATTTAGCATCTACATAACCCTACATTTTGCTGCACAAGACAGCATCTAAACTTGCTTGACCCTCATAAAATGTGTCTGTTACTCACAGGATACTGCAGAGGTCCCACAGCTTTGCAAGCATGACTGTCTGTCACCAAAACAAGCCAACCAACCTTTTCCTGTCCCAGTAGAACAAGCAGGTTCTTTTTTTTCTGACCTAGTAGTGTAATCTGAGTTTTTTGTGGTTACACTAAGGAATGCATGTTGGCTCCTGGAAAGGACAAGTCACTGGGAGCTGTAAAGCTTCCTCAACCACACAGTGGTAGGAAAAGGCTGGGGGAAGCTCCTGTTAAGAGCTGGGAGCACATGCAGCCTCCATGGGTTCAGGAGATGCTGGCTGCAGGGGCTGCAGCTGGTGATGACAGCCTGGTGCCCACTCAGCCTGCAAGAGCTAGTGGAAACACAGGCTGTAAGCACACAGCCAGCACAGCCCTGGGCATGCAGCCCCAGGCTCTTCAACAGGAGAAGCAGGAACAAACTGTTGGTGGGCAGAGGGAATTTTAGGTGCTGGAGGCAGTTAGAGGATGAGGATGCACACAGTTACTCACTGAGCAGCCCACAGCCAGCTGTGTTGGTCGTTTACAACTTAATGCAGGCAACAGTGAGTGCCCTAAGAGATGTGATCTACTTCAGCTCTGCTTTATAAGGTCCCAAACAGCTGATTTTTAGAGTGCTTACCCGATTTGCCCAGAGAATTAAAAATAACAAGCCCAGCCACAAAAAGACACCACTGTATTTATCTTCTTACCATGTAGTAATATGCAAGCAGGAGATGATCAGGGCTATTCTCCTGGATCTGGGCAGAACATTTGCTCATGCACATGACCAGCTGTTCCATCTCTAATTAAAAAGATCTGGAGTTGGCTAAGTTGCTAGATATGATTACTGTTTAGTACCTAAGAGTGTTTTAATCCATACATGAGCAGCTTTTTCCCCTGAATTAGTAGTGATGGATGGAGATACAAAAAAGCCCAGGATTCACTAATGATTTACTATCATTTATTAAGTATGTATGTTGCTGATGACAACACAGTATACATATTGTTTGATTCTGAAATATTGCTATAGGCCAAAGATTTACAGAAGTGCTTTTGCAGTATTCAGAATGGTATTATGAAAGTGAAGTACTCATGAATAGTAAGAAAACCAACAGCCTTATCTGGCATAAATAAGAAAGTTCACCATCTGGTGTTTTTTAAATGAAAACCTTTGATGGTAATTACTTAGAACGCAACAAGTTTCCAGAATTCGGATTTTTGGCATGATTCTCTCCAGAAATTTAGCACTCGCATAAGTAATTAAGACTATAAATCTTACACTGGTTTGATTATGAAGATGAATCATTGTCTCAAAATTACAGCAGCAGAAGAGACTGCCAAACATGTCCATTTATCGATATATGCTTACAGAGCACTGGTTTAGTGCAATCTTAAGTGAAGTGTTATAACAATGTAAAATGAGATTTCATTATTTGCTCTACAAGCATAAATTATGATCATTGTTATTGTTTTCCTGGCGCCTGAAAATGGATTTGGGATTGGACATTTTAACTGATGTAATCCAAGATTAAGTGGCAGAGCTTTCTTTGGAGCCTCTAGCCTGCAGAAACAGTCGAGCTGCAGTTATTGAAGTCCTTGTATGCTCAGAGCAAGATTTCTGCCCTTAGTGTAGCTCACTGTGTTTATTACACGCCATGTGTCAAATAGGTTTCTAATATAATACAGTGCATAACCTGACTAGAGGAAGAAGCAGGATCAAGTCCTCCAAAATCCTAAAGGTGGGGAGGATTTCTTAAAGCAAGTTGTCTGATCCTAGATTTTTTCAGGTGTTTTACGCTGCTGAACTCTATCTGTGTTTTCTTTCTGTTTTTTATATATGTAGCTGAACAGTGAACAGTCACTGAACCTGGATATTCTTTCAGATTAGGGCCATCTTATGTTTTGAAACCTTAAGATCTGCACCAACTTTGGGTACATATACACTGTAGTTCAAAATGTGTTTTTTTCGCATTTATCAAGCTGTCATACTTTGGGACAGGTAATACAAGGATTTCTACTTTCTATTTTTCTGGGGTGTTTATCAATCACAAGCACTATTTCTATTTTTCAGAGCAAGTTCACCTTTTTTGAGAAGTTTCCCTTAGGGTGATAATTTTTCCAGCATTAAGGACAATATTGTGCTCGTGGTTTCAGAGTGTCCCACACAGCAGACAATACCCAGTTTCACATGCAACAAAAATAAGCAAGAACCATGTACTCACCCACTTGCCCCTGTTGGGATAGTCATGCTCTGGATCAAAAAGGTGCTGGTGCAGTTGGTATTCCCTGCTGAACTCTGCTGTGTCTGGGGTGTTTTCTAGACATCCATCATCAACTGCAAAATAAAGCACTGCGTGCTCAGTAACTTTGAAACACACAGTATGTGCCACAGTAGTCATCAAACTTCTTAGATGCAATCATGCAATTAAAAAAAAACAAACATAAAGAACTGGATGACTAGAAAATACTAGGTTTTTTTTTTTTTGAAACAAATTTGTCAGAACGTATTTATTTTTTAAAAAACCCAAATCCTCACAACTTAATGAAGATTGAAGGAATTTATTTTTCAAGCTCTTTCCCTCCATTATGTTTTTCTTTTAACTATTGCATTTGATTTTACCTAGAACTGCATCTTGTTCTGATTCAGAAGGGATATTCTTTTCTCTTTTAAATGCTCACAAGTAGTTTTAGAAATTGGTAAGGCAATACTTTTGAAGGTCATAGTAAAACAGTGCTGTGAGCAGAGACAGAATTTCTTTCACTGAGTAGCTCTTCCTGGAGCTCCATTTCTGGTTTGCTACTTTGTTCAAAGTGGCTGAAAATCATTTCTGCATTGTAAGATCTCATAAAAATGCTATGTAGCAGAAGTTTTATGATGAAGACATTTCTGTAGATTGGTAACTAATCTGATTGGTCCATAAACCTCCTTTAACCACAATGGATGGTTTTGTAGACAGTGTCACATCAAGATAGTATCCTTTTAAAAATCAACTTACGGTCTTTTTACCAAAATAAGTAATTTTTAGCTTAAACAAAGTTTCAGCAACCTGAGGCCAGAGCAGCTTTTTGGATAGAGTCTGCTCCTGGAGCTCCCACTGCTTTGCCAGCATGGGGAGCTTGCAGTCCAAGTTCCTCTCAGACATACCAGGAGATCCTACCAGCCAGGGCATGATGCTGGGCATTCAAACAGCTGCATCTGCCAGAGCACAGCACTCCAGAGCACACACCTGTGGACTTTCCCTTCTGTCCTTGTGTGTCATCATGTAAAAAGATTTGCAGATGGATTATCTTATTATCTTTTTCCCTCAGATGTGGGAAACAGTAAAGACTTTGATTTAAAACTGAGTTAATTCAATGACCTGAGGAGGTTATTCTGAGTTCAACAGATCCAGCTTTCTCTTTTCTCACTGGGATTGGGAAAAAATAAAACTGCCAACAGAAAACAGGAAAACTCTTCATACTGGCTGAGTAACTCAGAAACTATTAAAACACTTAGAAATCATTTCAATTTCATCAGAGACAAGGTTACATCAAGAGAGAAATAGGTGACAACAGAAGTGTAGTAGATCTCAAAGCATTTGTGTCTTCTGGTAGAAAACACAAAGGGCAGCTGGACACATGGGTGTCTCTATGACTGCTAATCCAAAAAGTCTTCAACTCAAGTGCTCCAGGCTTATGTATTCCTGCTGTGGAATGTGCATATGTAGACAGTGACTGGAAAAATTGTTTTCCATTAAGCAAATCCACAGACCTGATTGAGGAAGGCCTCTGGTAATTTGTATGCATAATACAGTCACCACTTGAATTTCCATTTAAGGCTCTGAAAAACATTTTACTCTAATCCTAGCAGATACTATCTTCACTCACAGCATACCTATGACAGAGCCATTTATCTGAGCAGGCAGCACTTCCCTGCAAATTCCCCCTGTGTTCAGATCTGACTGTATTAGCTTAGCTAATTTCACCTAAGAAAGAAAAATTGAAGGGGTTTTCAAAGTCATTTCCTTGAATGCCATGTTTTTAATTTATTTATCTAATCATGAACAGAAGTCTAATGGGCAAGCACAGAAGATACTAAGTCCACGTGTGTGTGAGAAAATCTAAACCCATCATATGCAATTTGTCAGACAACAGCTATAGTGAACAAATTGGAAGATGAGGTATTTTTTTCAGAAGAGATGAAGGCATCATCACCAAGTGGGCTGTAATAGAAAACAGGAAAGGAGGACTATTTGAAATTTTGTCAAATTTTTGAATGAAATGCAAAAACACTTCACAAAACTTTTCATAACAAATATTATTTTTGATGAATTCTAAGCTAGTAAGAATATTTTTAAATAAGAATACAGACAACTGTTCCACATTATCCAAATAACATAAAAGAAGACTAAACAGAAAACATTTTGAAAGGATCTCTTAGCTCACAAATAAAAAACGAGAGAAAAATAGAGTGCTCATTCCCAGTTCCCGTTCCCAAGGCAGCCAATGGGTGTTTTACTACTGCTTTCAGTACTGGAAGTCATTCCTTGGCTCAAATAACAGGAAAGAGATCCATTCTCTCAGGGTATGTGTGTGTCATGGACATGCAGGGCTCGGTACCTGCGTGGCTGCAGGCTGAGGGACACCCTGCATGTCCTGGGCACTGCTCTGGCCCTCTGAGGCTGCACTGCCCCTCTGCCAGGGCCAGCCTGCATGCACTGCCTTGGGGTGCAGCCATGTACTTCTCCATTTCTTGGCAGAGATGCACCCTCAGTGAGCTATAAAGACGCATGGATTGGAGCCAAGGTATCTTAAATATTGACTCATGGTCTGGGTTGGAGATCAGGGCAGACAGTTTCATTCCTCTTGGCACAATGAAAGTCTCTAAAATAAGGGTAAATCTCATCTGTACAGAATAACTTTTTCAGGGGCCATCTTAAAAATGAACTCCCTTGGGAACATGTGCTCTCATAAATCTAACTATCCTCTACTCTGAGGTCAAGATGATTTCTTCCATGTGACCTTCTCCATCGTCACACAGCAATACAGGAGGTGCACATAGTAATAAAATAAAAAAAAAAAAAAAAAGGAGGCGGGGGGGGAAGCTCATCTGAAACACTACAACACCCAATTTCTCAACTGCTCTTCTCCTGGGGCAGAGAATGAAAAAACCCCTAATTTCTGATCATGGGTTGTACAGTGCTGAAAGATCTGTACAGCAAAGACAGAGGTACAAAGGCTACAGCTGAATTACCTGTTTTTCCAAGAGGGCAGGGATTTGGAGGGTCAGGATATCCTTGATCTTCACTGAAATCCTTTGGTACATTATCTCCTGTCAGCTCAGCCACGATGTTTGGGATATTGCCATAAGGACCCAAGTGCTGGAGACCCTCATGAGCACCACCTAGCAAAGACAATTTATGCACAGTCTTTTTACAAGATTAGAAGTGTAAGTACTTTAACTGGTGCAAGCAATCTGGACTTCAATTTAAAATATAAACTTTCTTTATATAATTGTTTTAGAGACAAATCCAGTCAAGCATCTCTTTTAGAAACATAGCCATGAGACCTAAATCCAGTAACTTAGAAAATTAAAAATTAAACTAGGAAACAAAATTGGCCACACATTATTAGTCTTATGCTTGTTTTCTTTTTCCTTAACTATGAAAGTTTTAGGCAAGAAAATGCAAAGAAAAAGAAATAATGAAACCTGATACATTTAAAGTCAATCATCTTCAGTCACTGATACTATTACTGTTCATTATACCAACTAACAATAGAAGATACTGTTATGCAATGCAAGACAGCATCATGGCAGGCAGACAATGTTAGTGACACTGTAGAAAGAAATACTACCTGCACAGCCTAGAAATATCTTAATAAATTAAGTCCCAAGGGAGCTTAAGATATTAAGGTCTCTGGGGACCCAAGGTATTCTAGCAAATTTGGTTGTGTACACCTAGAAAAAATATTTTTAAATAAAACCAATTCTTTAATGTAAACTTGCATATCCTGTTGTAATGATGGAAAGTGGTGAAGAATACCTGCTGTTGATGGGAACTCTTGTTCACATATACCTCCACAGCAGTCAGCATCCCAGTCAGTGACTTCACACCTTTCCACACATGATTACCTTTTCCCTGTGGGACCCAGAGCACCACCACTGCAGGGTCACAGCAGCAGTGTGCAGCAGGTTTTGTAACTCAGAGGACACAACACTGGGCTTGCTGTGTTTGGGCAACTGTACCCAAAACTGGTGTGCTGTGGCCACCTCCCACACACCTCAGCCACCTTTGACAAGTAGGGTCTTCCACTAAAGATTTGGGAGCCAAGCTCAGGCCACTCTCTCTCTCTCTATGCCTCTCTACAAATAATTATCTTTCCCAGATCCTTTCTGCATGCCTTACTGGCCAAATGCATCCACAGGCTAAACCCCAGCTGCTTATGGAGCTTTTTAAATACTATTGTACACTATTCTTTTGAAATTCAGACAATTAAAAAGTTTCAAGCATGTTCTTTTTCCCTGACAGAGACAGACACCACACACACTGCAGCAATGGAGATGGTTGTGTGACAGCAAAGCAGTATTTTTTTTTAAACCCTATATAATGAGGGATAACAACATACAGTCAACATATAAATTCTACTAACAATGAATTGAGAGAAAAAGGAATTTGAACAATTGGAAAATATGAGTTAAAGAGTGAACGCAGACACAACTGCTTGGGCAAATAGCAAAATCACCATATTATCACCAAGTAGTCTTATTTTAAATTGATATATTTTTCATAGATCCAGAAGACGTGAATAAAGCCTCTGAACAAGAAAGTTGCTCCAAAAGAATCACTCAAGCACTCCTATCCCAAATTACAAATAAATATTACCAGCCTAAATCATCTTTTATAAAGCCAAACATTGTATGCTAACATAATCACTTGCAAAAATTGCTAACAGAAGGCACACAAATACAAAATTCAAATTTTGTATTCGTTTCTACATTTAGAAGTGGCAGCTGAGACAAATTTTGCAAATTAATTTTGCAAATGATCGGCTGGATGTTGGCATTACAGTACCAGAAGCAAGTTAGTCTATAAGCACACACATTTCCATTTATTTATACAATGGACTAAAATCTAATCAACGTGCTAATTTTCCCCCTCAAGTACAAGTCTCTTATTCTGTAATGCAGCACTGCAGAAAAGCTTTACAGATACATAACAAACATAAAACCATCCCTATAAAAAAATTTCATCTCTGCTACATGGTGGTTTCGCTCGTAGCTGACCATGAGACCTGGTACTAAAACCAGAACACTGTTATACCCACTCTGAACTTCTATTATACATTTAGTCCACACAAAGATGACATTCATGAAACAATGATGTTATGGTGATGAGGTTAAAAAAAAAGTATAACATACATTTAACCTAATGCAATTTAATATAATGTCTAATATATAGCATAAAATACTTCTTTTGTCCTGAGTTCCTTCACATGAAGATTGATTACAAATATGTACTTAAAAGCATCAGGTTATGATTCTGCTGTAAACTACGGAACCACATAATCAATACATGTTTGAGTATCTTGTATACAATGTGGTTCACTATGGGACAATCCATCAGATAGAAGCCTATCTGTGCTTGCATGTGGTGCAGACCTCTTGGCACCAAAGCTCCATCCATAAAGAAAACAGAGGTACTTAGCAGGCTCCAGTGTGCTATACATACATGTAAGTTTAAACCAACTGCCAAGAATTCCCCTGACTGACTACAAACCAATCTTTTTATATTAATATAAAGGATTGTTTCCTTTAGGTATAAATGTCCAGGATCGTTTGAGGGTTTTTCCTTTGTTTCCAAAAGAGCTGCAGACAATAGCACCTGCTCTGGTGCCATAATTTAGCACACTTGAGTGATTTAATAGCATCAGCAGAGCTCATTCCTTATAAACTCTGATAAATAGTGCACTCAGCAAAGGTTACAATAATAAAAATGAAATGCTAAAAATATACGAATTTGGGCTATTATGTATTGTAACTGTCATTAGTTGCATTACTTTTGGTATTATAACATTACTGATTTAAAGAAACATATTAGGATTAAATACACTGCAGCTACCAAGTCAAAATATTGGAATACAAATATATACAGTCAGCTACAAAAATAGCAGAAGATCAGTTTCTTGAACCTTGAGGCAGAGCCTGAAAGAAAAAGACAAGGAAACTAAATACCAAGAAATTTTCATAATTTCCTATCTGAAGGAATCATGAGAGACATCACTGTTAAATTATTCTAAGTTGGACTATCAAACCTCCAGAGTAGTACAAACAACACCCCTGTATTGAGAAAGGATGAGCTAGATAAATCTATTTTTCCAAATCTCCTCACTTATATGATCAGGCTTTTCTGTGCCACATACTAGCAAAGAAAACACTCCAAAACAATCAGCTCCCTTTCACATCCAGGATTTCTGTGAGCATTTATTATTAGGTATTTCACATTCCTACAGGATAAATTAGAGGGTTAGGTCTCTTGGACTAAGATCAGCATTGTCCTAAGTAAGCTTTGAATTTCATTGAAAATATATGCATATATGTAGTCATCTAGCACTAGTCATGAACTTTGCAGGGTGGAAAACAAAAAAAAGAACAATGCCTCTCACCATTATTAGAATTCTGGAAAAGTATTTTATCAACTGATTTCAGTTGGAGATTATTGGAATGATTAAAAGTTTCAAGTGCATACATTTCAGCTCATTTCTTTGTAAGATCAATACTGTCTGTATGGGTTTCCCACCCAGGCAGAAAACATAACCATTCCATTCTTGGAGGACAAAAAACAAAAACACAAACAAACAAAACAAAAACAGGAAAAGAAACATAAAGAGCAACTAATTTCTTGCAGGTATTGAATATTTCCCTGATCAAACACATCCAGTGGAAATTCTGTTAGTCCACTGAAGGTTTAGCTGCTGCTACCCATCTATTGGTAGTGTAAAGCACAGTGGAAACAAATCTGTAGAGAGCAATCCTCCAAATACAAACAGGCAGTGCTGACCCCAGAAGAGTCAGTTTAAGAAAACCAATGAGAATGGATTTTCAAAAGTGAAAAATTATTGCAGAACACTTAAAGAGAAACAAGAGGCCAAATCTGCCTTTCAGTCTCATTGAAACCATTCCCATGTACAGTGAAGACAGAGTTACCCCAATTACAAATTCAGAAAAGAGGTAGTCTGGCCAATCTTAGCACGGAGGTACAAAATAGGAAGGATCATGAGTATGTGTTGTGAGTAAATAAATCCCAAATCCCAAGTTAAAGCCCTTTACTTAGCAAGTCATACTAGGTGCCTCAGAGTGTCCAAGCCCCTCACAGATCCACAGGGGAATCTCTCCCTGAGCAAAAATCACATCTCTTATCTTGACCTGTACAAACTCCAAGCAAACATGAGCTGCAAGGGAAGCCTGGTATAGCTTATCCCATCTGCCCAAGGTTCCTGAGGGAATACATATTAATCACAGATGCAATACCATACTTCCTACTTTGCAAAATCTTTTGTTAACCTGGACTATTTGGTCTTATCACTGGGAAAAATCTGCAAAAAGTTTCAAATTATGACCTTGCAAATAAACTAGATATTTTGAGAAACAGAACTATGAAAGACATATTGTAGCAAGAACCCACGTGGGGTATTTTAATAGATGATTGGCTTAGAAGCATTAGCAGCATTTTGTGGCAAAAGCTGATAGGCCAAAAAATGCATATAATGTATTGTAATTAAGAAATAGTTTGGCTTCTGATTGTGATGGCTGTGAATTGTAACATCTGTACCATCTGACCCTTCTCATGAGACTGAAAATGGAATAAAAGTCTTTAAAATGCCCCTCAGGAGCCCCATCTCTGGGTCAGAAAGAGGGGTTTTCTGACAAATTGGTGCCCTGGTGTGTGGCAGATAACTCAGCTAATTTGTCAAGTCGTCAGAATGCCCTGAAGTAATTTTTTTGTGAACTACCTCTAAAATGTCAGAAAAACCCTTTTTCTGACAGAACTGAGAAGAACTGAAAAAAAATATAAATTATCACATTTTGTCTATTCCACAGAAGCTGCTAAATAAGAGAACAGGGAAGGAGAAAAAAGCATAGGAGAACAAAGAATGGAAAAATGCAAACCTAGCCAACTTCCTTAACCATTCAAGAGCATGCCTCGAGAAACGCAAAAACACTACAGCTATACATGCTCAGGCATCCCAGATTCCAGAGTCAGCTTGTCTTCTCCTTAATGACACAAAGTTTCTTAAAACTATAAAGACTCATTTTGTATTTCTCTGCAGAGGGACAATTTTTTCTAAAGCCTTAAGCACACACATCGCACAATTACTGACCTTGCTTTCAGCAAATAATTCAGTTTTATCCAATATTTTAATTGCAAACAGTACAAATATCTAAGATATGAAAGGCTCTTATTGTGAAATGGTTAGGACCAAAAGTAATGCCCATGCCTCTCATAATAAATTTATAACAGTAGCTTATATGTCATTATTATTCAAACTGTATACACAATGAAAAAATCCAGCAGCCCACTTGCTGACAAAGCAAAAAAAAAAAGCAAACTCTTTGCCTGCCTTGGTTGAACAGACCTCTAATGGAGTATATTAACTTGTCCTTCAGCTGAGTGGCTTCAGTGGCTTTTGCACTTCACCATGGGGATAAGCTGACCCATTTTACACACAGAGTGCATCATGCAGTACACAGCCATGGGCCCCTTTGCCACCCTGCCTTGCAGCCACCACACACCAGCAGAGTGAAAAAAGAAAACCAACAAAGCCAGCAAATTGCACCCTCCAGTCACTGCCACAGCACAACCTCGCTACTGACCACGTGTGCAGCACGTGGTTCTGGGAAACAGGGCAACAAAAGGAGAACAGTGACCTCCTTTATCCCATGAGGGATGGGACACTGTTTCAATCCTATAAATGTACATGTGCCAACAGAAGACTGGAACACTTTATTCACTGGCGCTTTATTCACTTGACACCAGCTGCATGAGAAGCCAAATGCTCCATCGTGTCAACACATCCAGAAAAAAATACTCCTTTCACTCCTGTAATGTGAAGCCTGGATGCACCAGACACATCCAGAACATCCATGTTTTGTCTCTGTTGCTCCACTGAACTTCAGAAAAATTTAGTGTTCATTTCCCCACTCATACTCATTCAATTCCAGTTTCCATGCAGATGGTTCTCCAGCAGGTTTAAAACCTTCCCATGCCCGTCTGAAGCTGCTACAAGGCAGATTTCCCAACTGCCCCCAACCTCCTCCTTGTGAGCATTGCCAGTGCCATGCTAGAAGGCTCCAGCCTCTGCCCTGGTGAGCCACTATTACCTCAGAACTCCAAAAGCACAGGCCTTGCCATGCAAAACCACTCCAGTCAAGATGAGGCTTTTTTGCACTTGGATAAAAGCACTGGCACACAACAAAGATGCAACAGAGTGGGGAGATGAAAAGCCCTGGCAGGTAAGATCAGGCCCAATGCTGCTCTCTTGTGCTGCAAAAGGGACTCAGATCAGCTAACCTGATGTACTAAAGCATCCCAAGGGGAAGAACCAGCTTCTTCAGCTGACAATATTCCTCTTCTCATTCATCTCTGCAGCTGAGAGCACTGCTGAGCACACACACCAATGCAAGCACAGGGAGAAAAGCTCTGGAAACCTTTGGAGAGTGCCAGAGATCCTATCTCCTGGCACAACACCAAAATCAAGAAGAATAAGAGTCTCCTCTTTATCTAGATTTCTGAAGTATCTCTTCACAGAATCAAGTAAACTTAAAAGTTTTTATTTTCTTACTGGAAGTTAATATAAAATTCAGGTGAAAGCATGGGAAATGCAGCTGATTTTGAGAACAAATGAAGAAAGGTATAAATCCTAGCATGCTCACAGAATCAAAGAATATGCTGAGTAGGAAGGGATACACAGGGATCATTGAGTCTGACTCCTTGCTCTGCACAGGACTACAAGAACTACATCATGTGCCTGAGAGCAATGTCCAGAAGCTTCTTGATCTCCCTGACCACAACCTTGAGGAGCCTGCTCCAGTGCCCAACCACCCTCTGGGTGAAGAACCTTTCCCTACTATCCAACCTCTTGATGACCTCAGGCCATTCTCTTGGGCCCTGTTACTGCTCACCAGAGGAAAAATCAGTGCCTGCCCCTCCTCTCTGCCTCATGAGGAAGTTGTAACTGCAGTGAGGTCTCCCCTCAGTCTCCTCCTGAGAGACAAGCAGGGAAAAAAATCTTTGAAAACAAGAGCTCATCATAATTTGGCCAATCTTCACTCATGGATTTTTTAAATTCTTTGGGACCATATTCCAATGGTAGATGGAATTCTACAGATTCATATTAAATTTCTCTATACCTTCTGCCAATATAAGAAAACAGAATTACTATAAAGCATCAGACAATGCAGAAGCTATCATATTCCCTCTCCTCTTCAGGTTTCTTACCTCTCCTACTGGACTTTTCCCTCTACTAACATTTACAAAAAATAATTGTGGCTACAAATTCCATGATTAATTATCTTTAGGTACCTGAAAATCCACTTAATTCAAAATCCCTACAGACCTGCCATTTTTCTTTCCCAAAAGCTGCTCCAAATGGGACTCTCTCTCCTTTGGTGGCATCTTTTAAAGATGACTTTATTAATAGCAGCAGTAGTCTGTATGACATAACAGTGGTTAGTAGGAGGTTTTATGAGTTGGAATCACTTTATCTTCTTGGTTCCTCAGCAGAGGTATGTGATGCCTGCACACTCTCCTGTGAGTGGGATGTTTCCAGAGAAGATTTCAAAGCCTCAAATCTAAATAGGTTCCTCAGTCAGCTCCACCTGCAAATAATAGAGATCTAGAGAGAAAGGGGGATTAATACTTGTTTCTTCTTGTGTTCTCCATGACTTCTGTGACAAGCACACTAGATTTCAGAATTTCCCCTGCATGCTCCCACCCACACTGAGAATACAGGAGTAGCACCTGCACCCCTCCTGCAGCTCTGGGGCATCAAGGAAGGGCAGTTCCCAAAGCTCAGTTGTGGCAGAGCTCATAGTGGTACATCTATGGATCCTGCCCTTGCTCCTCAAGAGGGAAAGATGTGAAACACATTGAGGCAACCTGGTATGACCTCCAGGCAGCAGCACAAACACCAGCCTGGCTTTCTTATTATTCACTGCTGGACATGGCTTATCAATTCATATGGAATCAAGGATATTAGAGGCCAAAATTTCAAAGAGTTTTCCTTAATAAAAATAAACTCATGCCATCTCATCATTTTCCTGTTTGTGGAGTTAGAGGTATAAACATTTTATGTGCAGTTTCTTAACAGACCTGTGACATATCACTCAGATAAAGGAAATCCACTGTAAGCCTCTGCTGTCATTTGGCACTGTCATTAGCTTTTAAATTCAGAAATTAGCATTCTAAGGCACCTCTCTTATGACATGCATCACTGCCTGATACTCAAATTCTGGTTATACTTAACCCTACAATTTGTTGAACAAAACACAAAGAAAATAGGTATTTTTAGTCAAATCTATAAAAATCTAGATATTTACATATTGTATAAAAAATCTGTAGGTTTGCCACTTCACTTTATCTTAAAAATTTGAGATGTCCACATTAAATTTTAAAATAATATTTTCTGGGCTATTACAATAATTTGGAAAAAAAAACAAACAAAACAAAACACAAAACCAAAACCCCACCCCAAACCCACAACAACAAAGAAATCACCCTCCCTGTCTGTGGGAGGTCTGTCCCAGCTCAGCCCTGCGCAGCCGGCCCCGCACCCCGACACTGCTCCCCGCGGATGCTGGCACAGACCCTGGCACAGACCCTGGCACAGACCCTGGCACAGAGCACCCAAACCCGAGCAAAGAGCGTGCAGCCATCACACTGCCATGGCTGCTGACCCCAGATACCCTACAAGCACTTGCAGCCACCCAAGGAAGTCCAAACACATTGGGCTGTAAGCACAGCACACACTAGCCTGAAAGTGAATGAGTGCAGAGGTCATTCCTGCACTGGTTTCACTAAGGGAGCTCATCAGCAAAAGTTTTTGCAGCTTTCTAATACGAAGATTTTACTGTTCTTGTAGGAAACCTGTCTTGTAGGTATGATACACGACAGACAGCAAAGTAATACACTTATTTACTAATAAGAAAACCCTTACCTTTCATATTAGTAAAATGTAAACAAAGTAGACACTATTAACATGCATGAGTAATCTGCATCATTTTATGGACAGTAGGTTTGATGTAGAGTGCTATTTGTACAGAGTCTGTGCTGACAAGCCATTAATTACCAGTTGTTGGTAACATATTTGCATAATGTTCCAGACTCTCTTGAATTTTATCACCTCAATCTGACAAACAGTAACTACATTTTTCTAAAACAATAAACGTACTTACTTCCTTTCAAAATAATCAAATAAACCCCAGCCTGTTTCCAGTAGCTATGAGGAGTCTCTGCAGGAGAATCAAAAGCCTCCCTAAGAGGCATTGTATTTTAAAAATTTCCTTATACCTACAAACAATCACAATTTAAGACACATAATTTAATGCTGTCACTGAGGTTGACAGCATTATGCCTCTTCTGCAGACTGAAGACTTCACTCTGGGCTGTCATCCCAGCACCTTTACCATCATTTTGTTTGAAGTGGTTTTAAGAAATAAAAACAACTAAATCAAACACAAACAAACAAACCACACAAGGGGCTTTCTGTTGTACTGAATTTATGGCAGGCAACGATATTTGCAAAAGGAAAACAGGACTTCACATTTCCAGTTATGAAGTGCTATAAACTGCTCAAGATGAGCTACTGGTGCCCCCGTGTGTTTAAGTGAGATTTTTGCTGTTGTCCTATGCAGGGATAGGCCTGAAATTCACATTATAGGCTTATTCCCTTCCACTCCTCAGAAAAAGGAAAACAACTGAAAACCAAACAATGACAAACAAAAAACCCCTCTTAAATATTGGCACAAAATTGTAAGTATGCAAGGAAAGAAAAAAAGTGTGGTCTCTTACTTCATAAATGCCCTGCCAGGCAGAAAAATTAACTTCTATGTTTTTTAAAATGTTGAGTGCATTTCTTTATTTTATTCTTTTGTTCTCTTTTAACATAGATGCAGCCCCTTTCTTATCTGTAGAAAGCTTGAATATATCCCAGTAAAGCTTGCATAGTATTTTAGTGATAACCTGAACAGTAAGTAGAAAAACAGCTACTCATTAAAAAAATCCTATTTTGCTTTTCTGTGTTCTCCAGTCTTTCTATAGATGCTGCTAAGTGACTCCAATATAGCTTTCTGATAAGGTGAATTAACAAGAAGAGTGGACATAATTAGAGAAATTAGACTAGTTAATATGAGTTTATTACTATTTGGAATCGGGGGATGTACAGAAAGAGAAATCTATTAAGTGGCCAGCAAAAAACAGCTGCTCCCAAGACACCCCTTTCAGGTACTAAAAACATTTTCACTTGACCCTCCTGATGCAGGATCTGTTTGGCTCCTGCCATGCTGCTATGCCATGCACCATCTGCTGGCTGCAGTACACGAGCAGAGGGAATCAGTCAGCAAATTCCCACTTCTGGGACATATTTGTGCTATTCCACTTAACTAGCAGAGCCCTAGCAAAGAAAGAGAGTTCACACTGCCTCTGCACCTCCCTGAACTTCGCAGTAATTTCCTGATACATTAAACTTTCTATCAGGCACTTTCTAGACTCTACTCCTATTTTAGCAGCCTGAAGTAACAGAAAATTGACAAATGCAAAGTTAAGGACAAAAAAAAAAAAAGCCACATGTTTACAGATTTCAACACAAGAAAAGACAGAAATTTCTTTTGATGAACAAGCTGTAATTTTTTTTTTTATCCATCAACAAGAAAACTACCTGATCACTTCAAAAAGAGAGCATATGCTACTTAACATATTTTCTGAAAAGTGTCTTTTAGTCTTCTTTGGTATAGAATATGTTTTTGATTGAACTTTCTACAGCCAAGTCAGTCCTAAACTTTTTTTGGGGGGGAAGGGATAGGGTGGGTCTGAAGGTTAGGATGGGAATAATCACGTATAGCTCCTTGCAACACAGCCACCCTCTGTTTTTTAGCATTTTAAAGTCAAAATAGAATGATTAACCCCAGAAAAAATATAGAAAGCTGAGATGGAAAACAAGCATGATCAGGAAATCTGCTTGTGAACTAACAGCAATAATATTTCTGTTGTGTATTAAATTATTAAGCTCTTATTCATAGAAATAATAATAACATGGGAAATGTTATTATAATAATCACTCAAATTTGCAAACACTTCATTATAATCAGGTTGTTCGAGTAAACTTGTTTATATTATGGCAGCCTACATTTGTTTCCAAATTCCAAAGCCACAAGAATTAATTTTTCCTGACAGTATGTTGCTTACAAGTGCACACATACAATGGGTGAATTCTTGGCCTTTTGCAAGTCAGTGGTGCCTCTGGAACTGTGGCTCAGCTGGCAATGACAGCTCTCAACACCGCTGCAGGTCTGTGCTGCTGGGGCTATTTCTGACCAAAACCTTCTGTTAAATAAAACAATTTTCTGTAGGAACATACCAAATTTATTAAGGTCTAATTGATAGAGGGTTGTTTTTATGCTGAGATGCAGTGTCTAGTCAAAATGAGAAACAAACGCACTCCAGAGCAGTCAGGGCCTTAAGGATGAGAATGCAGGCATGGAATGAACTTGTTTTTAAAATTTTTTCATTGGTCACTGAAACCTGCAGTCTGAAAAGTGGTTGGAAGTCAACACTTCTGGCAGCTCAGAATCTCTGATAAATAATAAGCATTTCATACCCAATTTTACTGTCCATTACTTTCAGGCAAAAAATCCCAATCAAGACAGAACAGTAACTCAGAAGAGTAGCTGGTGAATTACCACTTTGCCATGACAGTATTTATGATGAAAATCCTGGTTTGCTGTGACACATTTGCATAACTGTAAAACTTCTTTCTTTCCTTCCCCCTTTGTTTTTCCTTTCCATTATCATGCAGAATTTTTTAAGCACTTGTGCACAGAATTAGTATCCAGTGACAACAGTGTGAATATGTTATGGAAGTCCATAGGTGAATTCTTCAGAATGTGAAACCTTGTACAGAAGTTATTTAAAAATATATGGACTTATTTTTTCAGAATGAAATGCAAGTTTTGATGGATTAGCTATCCTGTAATTCATGGTCTATATTTAAAAGCAGACTCATGGTGAAAATTCACTGAATTATATGTACTTTTTAAAAAAAGCAGTATGAGAAAATATTGTGTTCAATGATATAAGACCACATTTACCTTGAAACTGCAAACAACACTTTCTTATGTTAAAGTTTCTAATCAGATACTTTTAGACATATCTATCTACAGAAAGACACACATCACCACAAGAAACCAAAGAAAGAGTAACTGATTACTACCTAGAAAACCAACCACAGAATACTCAGTAAAAAGCAACATTTGATACAAAGGTCTCTTTTGCTTGCCCTTTTCTACACTGACTGATAGTGTTCACCCCACAAGACCATTTTGCTTTTGCAGAAATTTCTGAATAGGCTGTTAAATATCCATGGTAGGCTTGGGAAAAAGAAAAGAAAAAAATATTAAAAAAAAAGTCATCCTCATCTGAGCAAGAGGGGAAAGTTAAATATGATAAATCAACTCGATTTATCACCTTTCAGTTTTACTCTGTTACATACGCAGATGAATTTTTATTTATTAAATAAAAAAAGGAGAAACAAAAAAATTGTTTGTCCAACCAATTGTTTGTGGAAGACTGTACAGACAACTGGAAAACTAGCATTGCTTCAATCTCACAAACACTAGAAAACTTTTGCTACTTATACGAAGAGATGAATAGTCTGATTTTGCTATCACCTGTAATTAGAGAGTAACATCAAACAGCTGAGATTAAATATTTGCCAGAGATTCAGGCTTGCTTATATTTTCTAAGGTTTCTCTTTTTAAAAAAATGTCTAGGGAAGAGAGGAAAATGGAGAGTAAAATACTCACTTCTACCATCTGTCCCAATTTCTCTATGTATGAACATTCATAAAGGAGAAAAGGGTACAGACCAAATAATGCTCTTTAAACTTAGTCTCTGTTATTTAAGTTTGCAGAAGAACATGTGTCCATCAAAGTTTCTCTGGAAAATATATAAACTTGGGTCTGCAATTATCTGGTAGAAATGCCTATGAAACAAAGCCCATACATTAAAAAACCCTACTTCTGCCAAAAACATTTACATTAAGGAAGGTGGAAGATGGATGGTGATTTTACGACAAAGATGAAGCAATGACATGGTGAAGAAGTCTATGACTTCAAGCTCAGGATATTCTTTCTGTATATTAACAAAACATTAATTATTACCAAAGCATACTAACAAATTAATCATAACTCAAATTAGAAATTAGCTACCTTCAATGCTCTGTGGACCAACAAGGTTCGTAGCCTGGTGTGCTGGATATTCTACCCGGGGTCTGGCAATGCCCAACTGCTCCATAACCCCATGGAGGAGCCTCTGGATATCTGCTTCAGTAACCCTGTCAGGTGTCCTAGGGCTGTGGCTAAAAGCTGAAGCCAATCCAAATGCCAGCAGAAATATCATGTTGCAAAGCAAGTTGGTTATCATTGTGGCAGCCACTTTCATCCTGTTAAAAAGAAAAGAATTTGATTATAAATTATAGTAGGGGGAAAAAAGTCCTACACACATGGTGGAAACAACATCTGATCCTAGTACTGGGCTTTACACTTTACTACCACAGGTTCTAGGGGCAGCTGGAAGTCCAGCCAGCTGGAAACCGGGTCGGGGGAGCCAGGGAGGGAATAGGGTGAATATGTTTTTCTCTTCTGAAAGAAATAATAAGCAGCAAACTGCAGAAATCAATTTGCTGATTTCCATTTCCCCATAATGTTAATCAACAGTCACTGCAAACAAAATGAATCCGCTCTTTCATTTGGTAAGAATACGTCATCCACTACACCATCCACCCCTCCATGTTTATTATGCTATTTATAAAGCTCTGGTCTAAAAGCCAAGAACTCTTCACCCAGGAACTGTGTTTTCCAGGCTCGATTCTTGCATTGCCTGAAAAATCAATAAGAGACTGCCGAACAACCTGGATATATTTTGTTTGCACCTTAAGACAAAAGCCTTCCGACTTCAAATACACCGTCCTTCCCACCTGAAGCAAATAGGTTTAATCTGTTTCCTTGAATCTCTTTCACTAAATGGCTGCACAGTGTAGTTTTATTAGGAAAAAACCGCCAAAGCCAACAACAACAAAAAAGCAAAACACAACAAGCAGGTACCACTTACTGTCCTCTGATGGATGGGCTGAATTTTAACCAAAATGCTTGTTTTATTAAAGCTCCTTTCCCCTCACATCAGAGACTAATTAAAATGCATCACTGCCAGTCCCCCGGATAAACAAAACCCCCTCGAGTTCCCCTTGTCTTCCTTAACACAGGCACAGCTGCCTGATTTCTTCACGCCAGACGTTCAAAGATGCTCTAATGCTCCAGCCTCCGGCGCAAGGCACCTGGAAACGTCTTGGAGGCAAAAATGGCTGAGAAGCCCCACGCCGGGAATATTCCCCGGTACGCCTGTGCGCGGCTCCCCCACCGCACCACGCTGCCCCCGCAGCCCTCCCGCTCCAGCGGCCTCTGCAGCCTCCGCTTCGAGGGAAAACATCTGCCTGGCACAGAACCTTCCCGCTGCCCTCCGCCGCCCGCACCGCCGGGCCCGGATCCCTTCCCTGGTCCCGGCCCCCAGGCAGCTCGGCAGCAGCACGGAGCGGCCGGGCCGGAGCGCCCCGCTCACCTCCGCTCCCGGCGCGGCTCCGCGGGGGCGGCGGCTCCGCGGCCGCGCATCCTCCGTGCGCAGCCACGGCCGCGCCCCGCTCCCCCGCCGCCGGGCGCTCCTGCGGGGCTTTGTCCCTCAGAGGCACAAAGCTCGTGGGAGGGGGGACATTGAAAACCTCCCTTTTAAACTTAACAGTCTAAAAATAAAACTGAAGGGTTTTGATGCATTAACGGTGACAGAAATGATATTGCTGTTACTGGGAGAGTACCCATCTTCCTGCTGTGATTTCTGTCTCCAGAATAACATGATTAATGGTTTACCTACGATAGTGTTACCTAACTGCAGGTTTACAGGCCAGCAACACGGCAACCATCTCCAAGGACTTGCACGTAAATGGCTCCAGATTAAGCAAATCTAAACACATCGTGCAGAGCGGAGGTTACCATGAAGATAACTACAAAAGTGTCTTCCTAAATGAAGTCTCTCATCTAACACAGCACTTGGCAAAACGGTACCTTCTAAAGGTTATTTTATGTATCACACCTTCACTGCTTCTGACGGGACTGCATCACATCCCAGTTTAGTATAGCTGTCCACAGAAAAACTGAGATTATGCCCCATAAACCACAACAGTCCCATGAACTACATTTGCACATGTAGATTATTCTCTTTTTGCTGGTCTCTTGTACATTATGCAAGCTGTAACTTGCAGGATTAAGCAGTAGGGACTGGCAGTTGGCATCTAGTGTGTCTTTCTGCAAAATGTAATCAACTATAAAAAGGGATGTCTACCCAAACTGTTCTGCAAAACCTCTAAAAACAGAAACTAAACTTTAACAATTTTTTTTTTTCTGCTACAGGTTTCTTTGTCTGGTCCCTACCAAACTCTCCCTAAGAATCTAAGGTTAGATGTTTTAAGATTAGCTTGCATGGATGATCAAAAGTAGCTTACTGCTCCACAAAGGACACATGGTTAATATATACCAAATATTTTGAATGCTAATACAGCTTTGCAATCTCAGTCTTAAGTCTTGTAAACAAAAATCAGTGTGACATCTCACTATTACAGGAGTCAGACCTCATTTTTTTCCTGACACTGCCTTTATCTCCTGTCCTATTTGCAGCTCCTACATCCTTGCATGAGCTATGACAGCTGGAAGCTGTTTTGCTGATCCTGACCTCAGTGAGATGATCCAAAACATGGTGCTCTGGTGCCTGCTCAGCCTATTGAGGGATCTGATCTGCCAGCACCAGCTAAAGGCAGGGGGTGGGAGCATGTTGCCAAGAGAAGCAGCTTTCTCTCTGGATGGTGGTGAACTGCCATATTCTTCACTTTGTGAAACTGAAGCTTCCTATTAACCACAACACCAAGCAATCTGGTTAAGATCTTCTCATGGCTGGCTCCCTGGCATTAGATTTTACAGTAAGGTAGCAAGAGTAAGGCAGGAGGTTTCCACAGATCAACCAATTCAAGTTGGTGGATACATGGGGACAGAGAGAGGGAACAGAAAAGAATTACTCTTTTGATTAACATACCCTTTTAGGAAGTTCAGAAGACTACTGCTGATAAACTATGCTGCATTGTGCCTTTTGCTAGTTGTGAGAATTACCAACATGTAACTAAGATGAACAAAAATGACAGCCAGAACAGCTTTACTTCTGGCTTCAGTATTTTCAGACTTACTAATTTTGGTGTTTACAGTCTGAATATAACAGCATAATCCAACTTTCCAAGTCATTATAGAAGAACAAGCTCAGAAAAGGGAAAAAACAATGGTTTTATTAAAACCAAAAGTATCCAGTGCTTCAGCTCTAACATTTTGCCAATAAGCAATTCACACATATAAAAAGCTAATGAACGGTTTCAAGTGTTTACTCTTAAATAATTTTACAACTGATGACAGACAAACAGTTTTCATTTCAAAAGATGTAAACATTTGCTTGTGCAAATCAACCTTTAACACACTATGGCTTCTTACATTCGTCTCTCACAACACTTTCAGCATCTAAACCCAGCTTCTGCACCACTTAGTTAACATAATTCTACAGCTCTAAAAATAAGTTAAAACTCCCCTTGCATATTAAGATAAAACATTTTATTACTCATAACTGAAAATACTTGGTACCTACTGCACAACACAACACTGGATGAAGTTTTAAGACTTTTCAATTCTTGAATAAACTGCACATTTGTTTTCTATGTGTTCTAACAATTCTCCAGTGTGTGTGCACACATGGATTATATTTTGACATATACCTACTCAACAAGTAAAAATACGCTTTACTCCAATTTACTCCAACAAAGACAAAAAACATTGTCTCAAAAGAAAAAACAGCTCATATGAGGGCCAACTTAGCAGTATCAAGGGGTGCTACAATACACTTAAAACTAAAAAGTAAATAAATTTAACTACTGATACTCAGCATTAAAACACTTCCTTTCATATGTCTGTTAAATTTGTTTTAAATATTGTGTTTGAACTTGATACTTAGTCTAAATACTGCAAGAACAGTTTTGGGAGATGCAGCATGTTTTTAGAAGCTGAGATAATCAAAACTTGAGATCTAACACAAACATTTGTGTTAGATTATTTATAGATTAACAGATTATTTTTGTTTTATAAGTCAAATTCATTTAGTTGAACTGACTGGCATTTACAGAAGTTTCAGTTAATGAAGAAAATCTCAACATGAAACAAATTGCTATTTGTACATCTTCATAACTCATTCATTTAAAACAAACGAAAAATTACAAATAAAAGGAGCTAAAAAAAGAATCATACAAATTTAGATTTTTCCAAAGGTTAACCAAGTTACAAAGAACCCATTTAGCCATCACATTTGATCTTATAAGTCTACTGGCTTTGCAGTTGGTAGCAGTTTTACTTCAGATATTGGGTTCTTTGGAGAGCCTCTATAACGAACTCTTTCTCTTCCTGAAGCACTTCTTGTGATCATAGATTTTTCTGGGGCAGCACCTGGAATATTTATATTTGCATGAGCTTTCAAACTGGATTTAACCATTTCATGATTGGTTAGATCTTCTAGAACAGACTTTGATGGATGAACAGTTGCTTTTTGTTCATGGATTCCAACAGTTCCGACAGAAACATCAGGCTTGTCTGATGGATTTAATGGCCTGCAACATGATTTGGATGTTAAGTCTAGCTGCTTATGAGCTGCAGAAACTTGATCACGTGTGCTTTCACTCCTGCGTGGCAAAAGCATGGAATTCTTTGAGGGTTTTCCTGTGCAGGGGAATAGGGCAGAATCATAGCTCAAAGATTTAACAAGTGGTGAACCCACACCACTTGATTTAACCATCCGAGAGCTTACAGATTGTCTGTTAGCCTCCAAAAGGGAATTCATTCTTCTTACAGACTGTCTAACTGGAGTACGTTGAAACTTCAGAGGTGGTTTACTTCTGCTTGCAGAATTTGGATCATTTAATGAAAGCTGGTTGAACCACTGTATGTGGTCAGAAACCTTCCCGTGGTCAGAACCAGTCAATGTTTTAGTTAAAACTTTATCCGAATTTTCAGCTTTCAAGTATTGGTCACCCATTTCATTTTGTGATTTAGACATCTGTGAAGCAGGCAGCTGTCCTGCCAAAACAGGTTTTGCAGTACCCTCTTCCAAATTACAGCACTTTACCATGCAGTTTTCAGCTGTTTGTGAGTGTATTAATTCTACTTCCTCTTTTTTTCCAGAGAAATCTGATTTGTGTAAGTCATCTTTTGTTGAACTGTTCTCAACAGTAAACTTATCTTCCTTGGCTAGTACTTGAGGCATAGGAAGTTCTTTTACTTTCCTTATAGCTGGTTTTGGGACCTGAAGTTCAATCTCAATAGAAGTTTTGAAGTTTCTTTTCTCCAAAACATCAATTTCCTCTTTTTCTGATTGCTGTTTATCAGCAGCAGAAGATTGAAATTGATGCAACAGCTCTCTGGATTTTACGTTTGCTAGATTTTCAGAAACTTCTGCTAACAATTCTTTTGCTGAACTGAGCCCTGAGGGAGATGGAGTTTCATTTAATATTTCACTTGCTACAGCTGAGAGGGATGATTTTTTATCACCTATCAAATTGTGAAGAATACTCCCAGATGCAGAGAAGGCTTGCTTAACTTTCAGTAATGTTTCTGCAGTTGAATTGCTTTCGTCTTCACAGAGCACAAGTTCCAAGTTGTTGTCTTGTTTGCTTACAGTTGCAGATTTGAATTCATCTGGAATAACTGGTGGTTTTCTAAATATCAAAACAGATTCTGAAGAGCTGACTCCCATTTCAGAGTGTTCAGGCAGAATTTGCTCCTTCTTGCTGATCACCTGAGAATCCGTAACAGCAGGACTATTCCATGACATTCGGTGAGCTACTTTATTGTGACATTTTGGAGTTACCAAGTTTTCTTCTGACTTGCTTACATTCCTTGAACCTTAAAATAAATACCACAGTGTTTAAGAATAATTTATTGTAATTTTAATAGCTATAAACAAAATTCTTACTAAAAAATAATTATCAAAGCAGCACTGAATTTAAAGATGCCCTTTTGTCCTTTCATTTCAGAAATGTAAAAAGTTATAATATTGTAAGTGAAATCATGCATCTTATAACTAAGAGAGCTACTAAAATACCCTAGAAACACAAGATTGTTCTAAACCAATTCTTTTTCCCAAAAAGCCATTAACATACAAGTGACTTCTGACTTAGCTAGAAGCATACTTTTAATCCAATTGCTTTTACGTTTTTATCTATAAAGTTGCTTTTGTAAAGTAAAAAAAGAGTTTTTTCCCTCTAATATATTTCGTTAGACATTTACCTTTCTTAGGGAATTTTTCATTGACATATGGGCTGAAGAGTACATCTCCTTTTGCACATTCAGTTCTGCTTTCCAAACCTTGCTGACTTGCAAGACGCCTTCCAATATTTTCTGATCTATTGCCAGCTGCACATCCTGATACAGTATTCTTGAACAAACAGAAAGTGTTAATTGCTTTTATACAAACTTGTAATTTGGAATCTCATTTACAGAGTTCGCTTCAGGAAACTGCTACACAAATCAGCCATAGCAGCCATTTTTTGGCCATGCTTCCTCTTGCCTTGATTCTCTGCAGACCTAGGTGGGGAACAGTCTCTCTGCAGTCAGGTAGACTTAATCAAACTGAGAACAGATTGGCTCTGTGCACAGGCTCTGCCAGGTCAGACACTCAGGAACTGTGAGACCCACTGATCACAAGCCTGGTAGGTTGATCCCAACAAGCAAGCAAGCTCCCACCCAGCCACATGCTCACTTTCCCCATTCCCCAACAGGATGAGGGAGAGAATTGGAAAGATGAAAAGGGACACACATACCCCATAGACAAAAAAACCCAAACCTACACATGATGCAAAGATCATCACTTACAACAATCAGGCCAATTCTCAGCAAACCTCTGAGCAGTGGCTACTTTCCATAAATTATCCCCATCCCAGTTTTACTGGTGAGCTTAACATTACATGGCATAGAATTGCTCCTTGGTCAATTCAGGTCAGCTGCTCCCTCCCTCAGCATCTCTCCCCATGCCAGCCAAACACATTATGAGCTGATCAGTTACTGCTATGCAAATAAACCTCAAGCTTCTTGAACTTGACAGCAAGCAGGTACAATTAACACAGGGATCCCTCCATTACAAAATTCACCCTTCCTGCTCCTGAAAAGCAGTGCCCCAAGCTTTAGATTAAAATCTGCAGCTTAACAAGAGGACTGGGTACCTACCGTTTCTCTGTTGCTTTTCCCCAAACCAAATTTCAAGCGTAAAGACCTACGAACCATTTCTTTTCTGCTTATCTTTGGAGAAAAACAACCCGTCTTTCCCGATTCAGCCCTGGAAGGACACAAGGGAAGAAGGGACATAAACTCTTTAGGAGGGCAATGAAAACATCCTGACATTTATTTACAGTTATTTCCTCCAGTTTTACTTATATTGTCTTCTTGCCCACCTTTTTTTTTTTTTTTATTAAGCAGAGAAAGCTATACCAGATCATATTTTGTTTTGAGCTCAAATTTTGCAACATCAGAAGATCTGGCGGATTTAAGATTACTATAAAAATTTACCAAAACCAATAATTTTTGAGACAGATTGGGGTCATTATTCAAGGGGTCTAGATGCATCTTTCCAGCTTATCTTTAGGTTTTAAGAGTTAATTACCTGTATAGTTTTTTGCTTGCAAGTCTTTTACTTCTTCTGTTCCCTGTACTGGACACATGATTGTCACCCACGGTTGAAGGAGATAATGAGGTTTGCGATGACTCAAGACACACACAAGGACTTGCTTCAAACTGAACTACAGGGACAAAATGATATTTATATGAACTTAAAAGAGTCACATTTTTTCAGATAAAGACTTATGAGTTAATACAATAAAGAACAGGTTTATAAACAGCACAATTTTTTTGCTTATTTTCTAGAGTGCTGGCTTGAAACTACTTTGACTTCCACTTTAAAATTAAACAAAGCTGTTACTTGTAGCATCCATAAAAGTGTCTGGAATGCAATAATTACATGCTACAGATATCACTACCTCAAGTAAGTTTCCATACTTATCAGATCAGTTCCTCAAATTTAAGAGCTCAAGAAGAAAAAATAAACAAACAGTCTCATTATTATTTGCAGTGTGCTTTTTTTTACATACCTAGCCAGAACAGCTAAAGCAACAATGAAGAAAAGAGTTGCTTTTTTTACTACTGGACATTTTATGAAACACATGCATCACTGTTGTCTTTATAAAATGTCATTGCTTATCCATAAAAACAAGAATTTCATGGAGAACATGAAAATCATTTAATAAGAAAAGCACTAAGTTTTATAACACTCATTTGAGGAGGGAAAAAAAAATCAAGCAAAACAGCCAATCTAGAAATATCCTTCCACTCTAACTTCAGTTGGCAGCACATTAAAGAACCAAATAAAAATAAACCAGGATTTTCAGAACAGCTTGATGGTTGGAAGCACTCTAGTAGAATAAGGTGGGACTAAAGCATTGTCAAAAGTAAAATTTTCTTTAGAGTTTTGAGATGCAGCATCTAGGAGGTGACAGGACACAAAAAAGAAGCTTTATAAAAGCAACAATTACATTTCACATAGAGCTAGGATCAGCTGTTTAAGCATTTAGGAGACAGAAGGCTACAACTTTTAAAAGGTTGGAAGCACAGGCAGTCTTCATGGATTTGTTCACCAAGAAAGTAACAGGAGTGTAACTTGAGTGATACATAGGGAGTAAAAAAGGTAAAAGGACATCAGGATTGCAAGTATGAGAGATTAACAAAAAAAAAAAACCAAAAAAAAAAAACCCACCAAAGAACAAGAAAGAATTTGGCTTTTGCTCAACCCATGTAATATGAGTCACCAATGAACATAAATATACACTATTTACCAAGATGGGGAAATAGTGCAAGGAACACTTCAGCAATGAGCACCAATGACTGTCTAACAAGTACAAACGACTCCACTCTTAAATTAAAAGCCACCAACAACCACTTCAAGCAGCAAGGAAAAAGTGATGGCACTGTACCTGATGCTGGTGTTGAGCTGCTGTTAAATATGCTACTTGGTAAAAACTCAAAGGCAAAACTATGCTTAAAAGATCGTCTCTTCTTGCTGGACAAGCCCTGAGAGCAATCGGTTGGAAGTTTCCGCTTGGTACTTGGAGTAAGGACCACTGGAGTCACTGATGAAAGGACTGAAATTAAGAAAATCAAATTTGCAGTAATAGCTTAAAAGCTGGAGAGTTTAGTAAAGCAAATGGTTTTTCTGTTTTTATTTTTTTTTTTAACTCTGAAAAAAACTTGTTGCAAAAGCTTAGCCAAAGTGCATGCATTTTGAACAGGTAAAGCAATCAGTATAGCTTAGGGTTTGATTTTTTATTTTGTTGGGTTTTTTGCAAGTTTAGAGCACCAGAAAGGAAAATCCAAACCCACACATCAATAAAACAATACAAGTATTAGGAGGAAGTAAATGTATTGTCATCTTCTGTAAGTTTTAGAGACTGTAAGTGTGAAAGAATTTTAGTCCTTGCAGATTCATTCCCAAGATGATAAAACGCTGCACTACTGCACTGAAGCCTTAGTGGTTCATTAGCTAAAAAGCACAAGTTTGGCTGGGTAATCCCCAGAGAGCTAAACCACACAGCCCACTACTGCAGTGATTGTAGCTGCTCCAAGAATTACAGTAAATGCAGTATCCTCAATGAATATGTATCTATATTCCATTTTAAACAATTTAAATTTAATCACTTACCTTTAACTAAGTTCTAAATCTTTACTCAAAAAAAATTTGTTGAATATAGTTAACAAATCCAGAAGATACTGCATGGGCTTTACTCAGTACAAATACACCAATACCTACCGCTTCTGTCTTGTTGAGGTGTAGTGGAGGGTGTTCTGTTAGATTTAAATATATTCAGTGCTCCACTAACAATATCTGAAATGCAAGACACACCGAGCAATCAAATTTAAATCTGAAGCTTGTCTTGCTCTGTTTTCAACCCAAGTTCAACTTGTATTTTTTTTCAGGGAGAAAGAAAGCAAATCAGTTTAAATGGTTGTTTTATGTACAGAATATCATAACCCAAATCTTCTCACCAACATAGTTTTTATTGCTTTCACAATAGCTGAAAATATATTTTCCTTAAAATATTTTTTTTTAAAAAACCAAACAAAAAACCCAACAAACAAACAGAGCAGAGAAGTACAATACACAAATACCCCATGTCATGGCTAAACATACAGCCTCAATTTCAACTACTGTCAGGTTTAATACTCCAGGTACATGAGCTAAATAAACACCTATGTTTTTATAGCAATATCTAAAAGATGCCTTTGCAGTGGATTTGAATGAAGTCAAACATACATGTTCCATAGTATTTCCTCTAAGTGTGTGCAGAACTGAGAATGTACCATTTGACTGTCCATATCTGGCAAAAGACCCCAACTCAACCCTGTTGAAAATTGCAAAAACCTCACCCAAAATCCCAGATCCCTGATACCAGAACACACAGTATCCAATAATATCCAATTCAGATTTACACTTCAAAACACAAATTAGCTACTCTAATTCAAAACACTCTTGCCATTTGCATCCCCGCTTTCTCACGACCTGACTTCTCAAAATATATAGTAAAGTATTATTTTGAAATTAGCAACAACAAACAAACCAACCTTTTAGCCTTCTGCAACAGGATCTGAAGTTGGCTCAACAAAAAGCCAGAATATTTATTTGGCTATACAAATCCAAAATAGCTTCTTTAGTAGACAACAGACTAGAAAATTCTGAGTAAACATATGGTAATGTGATTACTGAAGTCTTACATAGACTTTGCAAATCAAACCCAACCAGTTTTGAAGACATCTGTTCTGCTTGTGGAAGAAGCAAGTGCTTAGGATCAGACTGCCTGAAGTCTCAATTCTGTTTTTGGTTTTGAAAAGTTCACAAAGTATACCTACCCCCTACACTTCGGTGCCTCCTCCTCTTACATTCACTGGGAGATTCATTTTCACTGTCTTCATGGCCCCACAGGGAGGGAGTAGATTGAAAGACATCAACACCTAACATTGAAGGAATCTTTTCCAAGATAAATTCTGGTACTTGTCCTGGAATAGTTGAGAAGTATTTTTTTAATTATTCTTAAAAGTTGAAAAGAAAAGCTGTACAGAGGTGGGTGCACTGAGACATGTTGATAAGCGTTTATCACCTTACCGATCTCTGCCGCATGGTCAATAAGTGTTTCCACGACAGCAGCTTGCAAGCGAAGTTTTTTTTCTGTACTAGTGGACATCTTTTCATGCTCAGTCGAGTGCAAAAGGTTGGGAGCAAAAATCACTGCCAGATTACTGCTATCCATTCTGTTTTCATTGGATCTTAACAAGAAAAGGCTTTTTTTATTCAAATTATCAGAATATGAACAGTGGAGAGAGAAAAGACCAAATAAGACAAATACAGCTAAAAAAATTTAAATGGACTCATTCACTGGAGTCCATAACAAGATTACATAACAAGATTAACGTATAGATTTATGCATTCCAGGCCAGATAATTGCACAACTATGTTACTGAAATGAAGAGGTTATGGAACCCCTTCAGTTTTAGAGAATGCAAGGTATCAAATTATGAAAAAGCTTGAACAAAGTCAAGTCTCCAGTTAATTAATCTTTGGATTTATGAAATAGAAGACTATGACTGAATTTAATGATAGTTTAAAACAGCAAACCCCTCACAGAAAGTTACAGCACTTGCCTGGACAGAGAAGCGTTTAAGGGAATTCAGAACTGTTTACAAGCATGCCGCTACACTGACCTTAAGGACACAGTTCTCAGAAAGTTGAAAAAGTATCTCAAAGCTGCAATTGTTCTGTCAGCCATCAAACAGGACAGCAACATGGTTGCAGTTTTCTTCTCATTTCCAAGCCCCTGGGCTTTGAGCAGGCCTTCCTGCAGGTGAGGTGGAAGGATGGGTTCTGGCAGCTCTCTAAAGAACTGTTTGAGAAGCCCTGCAACATCACATGGCAGTGCAGCTGAGAGGCAGTTTTCACCTTGATCCAGTTTACTCTGAAATTTTTCATAAGAAACATGATTTAAAGTCTTCAACATACTGTCAGATTTCTAAAATTTAGGCAGTAATGCTCTAGCCCAGGTCACAACAGACAGTCATATCTTCCCCATGGTTAGTTTCAGCCTTGTCATGTTTTACCCAACTACATTATCCACAGCAAGACACAAGGTTGTTGGACCATGTGTGTTAGAGGTTTCCCATCTTCCCTCCACCAGGAGAACATTGCCTAACAAATATCCTCATAGCATCCAATGTGCACAATTGCTAATGAGTTTGTTCAGCCCCAAACTATTCTCATCACTTGGAAGGCAAAATATTAAAAGGAGGAAAAAAAAAAAAAAGGCAAAAAAAAAAGGCTGTCAGCTTCTGGACTAGCTCTCCTGTAATTTCTAAAGCAGGCAATGTTACCAATCTACTTCCAGCATTAAAACTTAATTATGACTGAAAAGAGTCCAAAAATTAAAACATGCTCAAGTAAAATGCAACTTATTAAGGAAAAAAGGAGCAGCTTTAGAGAATACCTTTAAAGCTTTTAATCGAGCAAGAGATCCAGACTTTCTGAAGAGTCCCTCAGTATGAACATATTCTTCCAAATATTCACATGTATCAACAAGAAAGCTGAGAAAAGAACAGTAACACAGTTCTGATGTTCAGAATAAAGCTTGGGTTTTTTCCACAAAAACTGTTTCACCATTTTCCATAAAACTTAAAATACAGAATAATTTCCCCCAGTGACAAGAGTATAAAGAAATACAACTGAATAAGAGCTCTGAATTCCCTGTCTAACTTCTGCATCCCTCCTTTTCCACCTGGAACTATTCTTATAACCCCCAGAAGCTCTAGCAGGCATGGAACAAATAACTGCATTCCTTCTTCTGACAAGGGTTTGATACCATAAGGACAGCAAAGTAAGTGCAAAGTCTAAAAACACATTGTTCATTTACCTTGGAATATAACCATATTCTGGCACAAGTGATTGTGGCAAGGCATGAAAAGATATTCCAAAGATTTTACCCTGAAATACAAAATTCAATCATGTCATTTGAAAGTTGATATAATTATCAACTACTTATTACAAAGAAGCACACATTCCACAAGTAGATATAAGGGTAGTTAAGACAAAAAACAAAGTCTTTCAGATAAGACAGATAAGAAGTATTGTCTAGAAAATCACTGTTGTCTCCAGAGATGTAAAACTACACTGATTCTAGTTACAGGTAACACCCTAGATGATTGTGAAAGAGTAGAAAGCTTTTCTGCAGTATGTTTTAACTAATTTCTTGTAAAATAACAAGTGTTTCTTACAGGACTCATAAATCAGTAAGGTTATTAACCAGATTGTTTTGGAATGTCACCTTAGTTTTTCAAATTGACTATATCCTATTTTTCTTAAAAATCAACACAAGACAATTGAAATAACTTTTTAAATAATTTTTTCTTCATTTCAGACACTCAAGATTGTTTTTTTGGGGAGGATTAAACTCAACAGAACAATCTAGACAACTGCTCTGAACCTCATACTTAGCATTTGTTCTTAAAAACTGATGTCTACTGCCTTAGAGCAAGACATTAGAGTATGTTACTATATTAGAAAATAAGTAAATATCATCAGTCATTACTACTAATGTTCACCTATAGCATCAACAACATCTACATCCCACAACTTCTACATTATTTTTTTATATTCATGTTTACAGAACATGCAAGCCAGTCCCCCGTCCCAACCAGGAGAGGGCTGGGATCATGCCCAACTTGTTCTTAGAGCTGAATGCAAACTCTTAGTCATTCGTAGCTGAAATTCAATGTGCTGTCCATGTTAGGAAAACAGTTAATCAGTAACTAACCCATCAGACCCAATCTAATCTGTCCTACAAAAACAAACATAACACGGTCAGGAAAGAGAAGCAACACATCTGTCATTGTGCTCCAGGTTGCTACTCAAACTACAAAAAGAAAATTAACTCCAAGAGAGAATGTTTTTTCCGTATGTACAAGATTACATACTAGAAAATTCCAGTGGTTTGGATTCAATGTTTAAAATTCCTAACTGATATGCTCACTTCACTAGGTTTTGTTTGAAGTAGCAGAAGTTGTGATTTAATTTCTTGTTAATAAATAATAAAGCTAGTAAAATTATGTCAGTTCCCTCATAACAGAAATGAAACATCCCTGGGCAAACCAAATGTTGTTCTGTAGCTTTTCCTACGTTGCTCAGTAATTAAGTACATTTCTTCCTTGCATGCAAATTAAGCACTACAGACAACAACGTAGACATCTTTTACCAAGACATACACATATTGTTCACAAGTTCTTATTATCTTCCCTTCAAATGGAAAAGGGAAGTCTAGAACCATATTAATATTGATATATTAATATTTTATACTGACAAGGGGAAGAAAACCAATTCTGACTTTACTATTGCTTTCTCCCTTTCCAACCAACCCAGCTCAAGCACATCTTCCCAACTTCTTTAGTTTATATTGACCAAGGATTACTGCAGCATTGTGCAATGTCTTCTCAGCCCTTACAGAAAGCTCACTCTGAGGATGTTCAGCTCTGTGCCATACCAGTTACACAGAGATCTTGTTCAGGACTTGACCGTGGTCCACACTTTATAAATTAAAGAGTCTACCAGAAGATCAGTGCTCTGAAATGGACCTCAGTGCTGACATCCATTGTAATACTTCAATTTTAAATAAGAGTTTTGAGACAGAAAACACTTTTTTTCCTTCATCAAATTCACAATAGGTGTTTAAGGTAATGGGAGAAATTTCCTTCCTGGACCACTGGCAAATCAAGGCAAGAGCTGTCTGTGCCAAAATACTTAGTCCTTACACTAATAAACCATGCAAATACAGCCCTTCAAAAAAACCCCAAAAATCTAAGAAATCAACTAAAAGACACGCAGCTTTTAGAAACAACACCGTAGCTACAAGAAATTGTATTATTCCAAGAATTAATACAGTTGTTAAGATTTGAATTCCGCGGTGAGTGACATCAGTCACAGCGAAGCGTATAAAGCTCTCGCACGGATCAGGGGCGAGCGTGCGTGTTCCAGCGGCCAGCAAGGCCACGGACAACAGCGGAACACATCTCCTTCGCCATCTGGCCTGCCCAGCAACACGCCAGTCCCAAACTGCGGGGCGGGGACATCCAGCGCCACTGAGCCATTACCTTCCTCAATCCTAACACGGCTATATAATGGTCCCCTGCACGCTGAAGGAAAGGGGAAACAGCTCTTTTCCCCACTACAGGAAGTGATACCCTGCTAAGAGCTGGCAGGAGCCGCTGCATTACGGGGACGGCACTGCTGCCAGAACCAGCGCCCCCGGCGACAGGACCAGCCCCTGGACCCGTGTGAGCTTTGGCTCTGCCCGGCTTGGAAGCGGAGCCCCCTGAGCTCCCCCGCCCCGCTCACCTCCGCTGCCGCCGCTGCTCCCGGTGCCTTGGCCGCCGCCAGGCAGCTCCCGCTCTTCACCTTGATCCCGTACGAAGCCCGGAGCTCCTCCAGCACCGCCAGCCGCGCCAGCCTCCGCCTCTGCTCCGCCATCCCTGCGCCCCCCAGCCCGACCCGGCCCCGCCGCCCCTCAGACCCCGCTGGGCGCCATCGCGGCCCCGCTCACCGCCCGGCTCAAACCCAGCGCGCGGCCCCGCCCGCGCCTCTGATTGGGCCGTTCGCCGTTCGAAATCAGGCCCCGGCCGCCCAACGGCCACGCGGGGCTGCCCGCCGCGCCTGCCTCCGTGCGCCGCCTCTAACCCAGCCGAGGCCCCCGCGCGCCGCCCGCGGGCGATCGCGCTGGGTGCCTAAGGGCCAGGAGGGGTGGGACAGTGGGAGCGCCCTCAGCTCTTAATCCCCACATCGCCCTCAGCGCTGAATTCCCGCATCGCCCTCAGCGCTCAGTCCCCACATCGCCCTGAACCTTCAATCTCCGCATCGCCCTCCGCCCTCAGTCCCGTATCCCCTCAATCCCTCCATCCCGTGTCCCCAGCACGTCCCCCCCCCCACAAGTGTCGGGCCAGCGGTGTCGAGTTTGGGGATGTTCAGTTGGTTGGTCACTTAGAAACAAGTGTCTCTTTCTCCGAAAGCAAGTTTCAAATAAAAACAGCTGCCCACCGCGGTTTTGTGGGTAAACTGAACTCTTCCGCCGTACCTGATGGCCAGGGAATGTCAGGTATCGGCATAGAAAAAAATGTTCTTCCCATCTGCTTCCGTCATTGACGCTGCTTTCCCCTGCATTACCTGGGCTCTGTGCAGATCTGCCCGAGGTGATCCATTGTTTCCATCATCTGCTGACAAAGCCACACTCCGCAATTTAAGTGGCACTTGAACCATTAGCACCAAGTTTGACGTGTACTTTCTAAATTTGGGTTCCCTTGCCAGTTCTGTACAGTGAACTCAGACACCTCCTGCAGCAGGGTCATTCTGAGCTTTGCACTCTGTCACTATAGGAAGAACTGCTTCCTTTTTTCCTTGTTTGCTTTTTCGGGGTGTTTGTTTGTTTGTTTTTGTTTGAGGTTTTTGTTTTGGTTTTTTGTTGTTTTCGTTTGTTTGGGGCGGGTGTTTGGTTGGTTGGTTTGGGTTTGTTTTTTTCCTAAAGTGCCAACAACAACACTACAGTTAAACCAAATGCAGTCTTTCTGTGCATTCAGAAAAAAGCACTGTACCAAAAATAAGCTTTCCAGCTTTTCAATTTTACTGTTTCTAGTTCTAAAGTGAATCTTCACTTTAGAGAGAAAGACTAAGGTTACCACAAAGCTTAGACACAGAATGATAAGCTTGTTACAGTGCTCTGAACACTTAGGGACACAAAAGCTAGAGAATAAAAAGAGAACAGCTAGAATTTTTCCAAATGTCAGCAAAATGTAAATGGAAAAAAACCCTCTAACAAAATATATAGAAGAAAGACAGCAGCAGTAATAAAAAGCAGATTAGATACAAATTTTAAGTAAACCCCCATGATTTGATTATGGATATCAAAATCATGTAATTGTACAAAAGTAATATTTCTCTAAATGTGGTTTTAGTGTAACCTTACCATAAGTATTATTATCTGTCTTGGCATTGAAATGGTATGAAAATATAAAGTTTCAACCCTAAAATATCACTAAATTTCTCTAAATATGAGAAATATAAAAGAATCAAGTAAATAGCTTCCATAAAATTTAATTTAAACAATCTCTATTCCAACTTAGGTTTTTGTAGTAACGATGAATTACACAAGAGGGAGCTGTGACTGGATAAATATATGAGAACTTTTCATATTAAGTATTTTATGATCAATATTTATTTAAGAAGAAACATGTTATGATAGTACGTACTGGATTTTTGGTTTTACTCAAAAACGTGTGTGTAATTTTTTACCTTTTGCAGGAGATATTTAAAGTGACAGTATTATCTAAATTTTGTTAACACCATTTGTCAAATATTTTATATTCTTTAGGTGACTATTTTAACATGTTTCTGTTTTATTTGCAGGTAGAGACTGGAGCAGGAAAAATTACTTTTCAAATAAGAACTACAGTTTTGCAACCAGTTGTAGCATTCCAACTCAAATCTATTACACCTGTTTGAAATTGAGTTAGGAAAAACAAACAGCTATTTGGCATTGTCCCGGGGTGACTTTCTGATGTTTGTATCCCCAATCATCTGTTCTGCTTATGCTGGATATTGAGTTGTGTGCTTTTAAAACTAGATCTGAGAGCAAAGAGAAGGAGAAGCGGTGGAATGTCTGAGGTGGCTGTATTCAAAAACATAGAGATAAGAGCTTTTACAAGAAAATTAAGAGAATTTTTACATTCACTAGTGCTATGGTCAAATAAGGTTTTCCAATGAGATTTTGGAACAGCTCTCAAAGTGCAGCAGTATACAGCATACCTTTCCTCTCAGGGTCTCAAGACTTGCCAGCAAACCTGCTCGAACTTGGGCTTCTCCTCCCATGGGGCCACAGATCCTGCCAGGAGCTTGCTGCAGTGTGGACTTCCACCTCCCTCAGCCATCCACCAGCTCTGGCATGGGGTCCTTCATCAGCTGGATGTGGACATCTGTTCCACCATGGAGAGCAGCAACAGATGGACAGATTGCCTCACCGTGGTCCTCACATGGGCTACCAGGAGACTTCATAGTGCCTGGAGCACCGCCTCCCTGCTTCTTCACTGACCATGGTGTCTGTGGAGCTGTTTCCTTTGCATATTCTCAATCCTGCCTCCCCCCACTGCTCTGCAGCAGTTTTTTCATCCATCTTAAATACATTATCCCTGAGGCATTACAGCTGTTGCTGATGGGCTCAGCCATAGGCAGCTCCATCTTGGAGGTGATTGGCATTGGTTCTGTCAGACGTGGGGGAAGTTTCCAGCAGCTTCTCACAGAAACCTTCAGACCCCCTGCTGCCAAAACCTTGCCATGCAAACTCAGTAAAGGTTTCTTCTCTGAAGTGATATGTTTTTGATCCATTGAAGCAATCATGCTGAGGATGTGTTACTGACACAAGACATTGATCTGAAGACCTGTGGTTCTAGAGTTTAATGGTAAATAAAACTTCCCTGGGAGGAAATAAAAGCTTCAGACTGGTATAATTCTGGTTGTGGAAAGGAAATTAAAATGATTCTAATATTACTCCACATTTATACAATACTTGAGATCAGAAGTGCTTCAAAAACTATGCATAGGGCTCAGCTCACTTGCTGAAATCCTGTCAGTTGCAAGTACAAAGGCATTGACTTGGGCAGACCCTAAGGCAAAAGTTAGATGAGACACTAAACATGGCTGGTGTCACAAACTCATCACATTTTTTCCAGAAGGATATGATGCCTTATTTATTTACTTACTTATTTATGGCCACACGTAATTTTTCAGGTTGTCATGGAGTTTAAAGAAATTACTTATATCCTCTAATGTGACTCTGTTGTATATCACAATCCAGCAATTTATGTACTAAGGGTACCAACTGGTAGACATTTTTTCTGATGGGAGAATTGTGCGTTTGAGTCTTTTTGGCACAAAAAAGTGAACATTGCATTCCTTGGAAAAGTCTGTAACTGTTATGAAATTGTAAAAAAGATGGATTTAAACCTCTCCTCCAGCTGATAATAAAGCAAGAACCTGAATCTCCATTTTATAATCTACCCAGTCCTATAGACTTACTTTGAGAAAACTTGTCAGATCATTACTGGAGCAAGGTTTAGAATAAGGAACTAATTTCTAGTCTTTCTAGTTTCTTTTCCAATTTCAGACAACCTTCGATGTGAGGTAAATAGAAAAATGCCTCTTCTTCTGGCATATCATTTGGCTAGGTTCATATTTTAGGTGCCTCAAGAACATAAAAATCAAAGAATGGGAAGTTTAGATATTCTAGTCCTGGGTGGAAGGTGAGTGGGGGTTTAAAATTGCTCTTTTGGACTTGTGTCTGCAGTGGGATCTCAGGTAGAAAGTATTCTGTGAAGCACCCAATGCTTCAGTCAGATACACCATTGCATGTCTGAACTAGGAGCTCTTCTGAAGACTTTAGAAGTTTAACTCCAGGCCCAAACTTGATGTTTTTTCTCTTCTGACTTTTGCTCTCTCCCTTTTAATCGGTGTGGGAAGGAGAGATGGTAAAGCTAGCAGTGTATGGGAAATTAAAATGAGAACAAAAGTCTGTCCAAATTATGCAACAAGGATCATTATGCTATAAAATTGCTCTTCAAATGTGGCTGTCATTGAGAGGTATTAAGATTTCAACAGTTATTTTCTTGATGAAGACTTAATTTCTTGCATAAAAAGGTTTTTAAGCTTAAAGCAATGCCTACACAATTAATGTCCTTTGGTTTTTTTGAATGTTTGAAGGGTGCTAAAGGATTTAAATGTTACAGGAGCATTGTTCATCACTACATATCAGTAGTATCAAAGTACTGTCACAATAGCCTTAGAATTCTAACAAATTACAAATGTATCCCTAGGTAGAATGATCACTAGGTCATTTTGCAATGGAATATGTGTAGTTTTAGGAACCCATGGCTCTGCAGCCTCCTGTGCTGACGTGTATGTGGCTTCACTGTGTGAGCCTGCAGGCTTTGGAAACTGTCTGCACTTCCCAGCTAAGTGCTGTTCAGTAGTTGACCTTTTCTTTATTATATCTCATCATATATTCTTCTAGCCTTATTACCTAAATATTACATTGTGTTTAACTGTTATCTCTCTTCACCTTAGAGAAATGCTAACTAAATGTTTTAATGTAACATAGTCGGCAATCCTCCCAAAATAAACTTGAAATTTCATGTATGAAAACTGTTTCTTTTAAAATATTAGACTTGTCTGCTCATCTATTACTTTCAATTATTTCAGAAAACTGAAAAAGGCTAAATACATTAAGAATGGGAAAGCAACAACTCAGAAGAAAAAAGAACAGAAAAGCTTCATGAGACAGCCAAGGAAACATGCAAATAGAATCTACTGCTGTATACTTAAATTTCTTCCATTCTTTGTGATTTCTGGAATTGCACTGTTTTTATCATGACATTTCCAAATATTTCAAATTTTCAAATTGCCATGCTGGACTTTCTCAACATTTTTACTGTTCTAGGAAAAGCAGTTCTAATTATATATATATATAGCTATTTTTATATGTGTTATTTTAAAATTATTTTATTTTTAGCTACTTATTTTCCCTCTAAAAATATACATAAGATCAGGACTCATCTAGGAAATACAGAAACTCTTTTTTTTTTGTCTCATGACTACTGATCAGTTTAGATTCTTACTGCATTGAAAACAATTACCTGCCTTCCACTTGAAGGCATTCATGCTGATGTCAAGATGTGTCAAGATCTTTTGCTGTGCCACCTCCAGTGAAAGGCTGTCAAGGTGAAAACACTACGTGTCATCCTAGCTTCCCACGCTGAATCCAATTTTAATTTACTCTTAAGTTGCCACAGTATCTTGTGAGTCCTGTATTCTATCAAGTAAATGTTTATAATCCATATTTCCTTCAAAAATAAGTAAGAAATAATAAAAAAGGAATAAAACAAAATAATGAAATATTGCACTTTTCAGATTGTGGTAGTTGTTTCTGGCAGAAGGAAGTAGAGAAAAGGAGAGTGAGACATTTCCAACAGAAACAGGCTATGAATTGCAAATGCTCTTGGAAGAAATGTTGCCAGGAATGGAAGACTGGCATCCACCAGCTCCATTGTCACAACTGTAGGACTGCTGTAGGGATTTTTCTTTTATCAATAAGATACTTATTTAAACAACCTCTATTGTGTAATCCTCAAACAAGCAAAACTTCCCCTGTTCATGTTCATGGTTTAGCCCCCGTCAGCAACAAAGTACCACACAGCCACTCGCTCACTTCCCCTTCCCCCCACTGATGGGATGGGGAGGAGAATCAGGAAAGAAAAGAATAGAACTCATGGGTTGAGATAAGAACAGTTTATTGATTGAAACAAAGGAATAATAATAATAATAATAATAATAATGATAATAGTAATAGTAGTAAATTAATAATGATGATGATGATGATGATGATGATGATAAACACCATAAAGACAAGTGCTGACAGTACAATCTCTCACCACATGTTGACCAATGCCCAGCCCATTCTTGGGCCCCATTCCAGGTAACTCACTCCAGTTCATATATTGGGCATAGCTTTTTATGTTATGGAATATCTCTTTGGGCAGTTTGGTCAGCTGCACTCCCTCCCAGCTTTTGTGTGCCTCCTCACTGGCAGAGGACGAGACATTGAGAAGTCCAGAATCACGGAATATGCTGAGTTGGAAGGGGCCCACAGGGAACATCAAGTCCAACTCCTGTCCCTGCACAGCACCATCCCCAAGAGTCACACCATGTGCCTGGCAGTATTGTCCAAAAGTTTCTTGTCTGTCAGGCACAGCGCTGTGATCACTTCCCTGGGGAGCCTGTTCCAGTGACCAGCCACCCTCTGGGTAAAGAATTTTTCCCTAATATCCAACCTAAACTTTCCCTGACACAGCTTCAGGCCATTCCCTTGGGTCCTGTCACTGGTCACCACAGAGAAGAGACCAGTGCCTGCCCCTCCTCTTCCCCTCATGAGGAAGTTGCAGACTGTGATGAGGTCCCCTCTCAGGGATCCTCTCCAGGCTGAACAAGCCAAGTGACCTGAGCCATATGGCTGTCCCTCAAGGCCCTGCACCATCTTTGTTGACCTCCCCTGGATGCTCTCTAATTGCTTAATGTCTTTCTTATATTGCAGTGACCAAATCTGCAGATAGGACTCAGGATGAGGCTGCACCAGTGCAGAGCAGAGTGGGAAGTCTTTGACTTAGGGTAAGTATGACTTAGCAATAACCAAAATTTCAGTGTTTTATTCATGTTATTCTCCTACTGAATACAAAACACAGCACTGCATCAGCTACTGAGTAGAAAATGAGCTCTGCCCCAGCCAAAACCAGGACAAGAGAAAGCAAAGATGTTAGCATATTACTGCATAAGCATCCTATTTCTTCTGCTTGGTTTCAATCATTCATAAACATACAAATACTCAAGACAGATTTAAAACATACAGATTGAAAAAAGTCAACAATGTCAGAATGTGAAGAAATTATTGTTAGAAGTTTCTACATTCATTTATTTATAGCTTTATGAGAAATTTTCATGTAGCATCAGACATAGTTAACTCTACCAATAAACTGCACAAAAATATCTGTTTAAAAACCTACAAAGATCAGACAATTCCTATGTTGATTATCTTAGCTGCAGAAAAACCACCACCCCGAAGCTGACATCCTGCTTGAGAAACCATAAACTAATTGCAAAACAAAAGGCATGTTTGGAGAGGTCCTGACTTTCAGCAGTTAGTGCGTTACAGCGTATCTGTGAATGTTTAGCATGTTCTTTGGTGAAGGCAGTCTGGTTGATGTTTGCTGCTAATACTGCTGGGTGAGGTGATGGAGCATGAAGGAAAACAAGCTGCATCCTTTACTGTCAAACTGTTCAGTTTCAGCTGCTCCAAAGAGTAGGTAGCTGCTGCTTTTTTTTTTTTTTTTTTTTTTTTTTTTTTTTTTTTTCCCAGTCAGCTGTCGTCTTTACCAAGTCACTTTCTACCTGTTGTTTTTTTGAAAAAATAAAATCCTTCCCACTCTCTTCAAGTCAGTTACTGAGATTCAAACCCATGATGCCAGGCTAATGTCTTTTACACGACTGACTATGAAAAGAACATGAAGAAAGCAACAGGTAACTTGTGGTCCTTAGTCGATTGGTTTTGTGTGGTTTGGGTTTTTCTTAAACTAAAATAGATTAATTGGGTTGTTTGGTGGGTTTTTTTTTTCTTTTCCATTGATGGTGACTCCTAGTTTTCTACTAATTTTTCCAAGATATATTTTCAATGTATTTAATGTCCAATTTAAACTGAATTTTTTTCTGTAATTAAAATTAATTAATGAAAATATTTTAGACTTTAAAACCTTAAAAGTACATGCTCAGAAAACAATTTTGTTATGTTAGTTTCTTAAAGTATGTAGGCAATACTGTGTTCAGAGCTTCTAGGCCTGTATGACATATGATAGAATGTCCTTAAACCCCGACCTTCTTACTGTCCTCACAAAAGGACTCCAAATCCAATCCCCAGGAATTTTGCATCATGCCAGGGCTGTAAGGCAGTTGTGTTGTCTCCCTCTCCTGCTCACTATGTGCTTGAAACCTGTCTGTGTGGGAAGGGTTTGAGCATTGGAAGCCAAGCACAGTTATCTTCATGGCTTGTTGGTCCTGATTTCCACCCATCTGCACTTCCTGCCCCTCTGAAATACAGTCCCATGCTGGAGGGACGTGGCTTCTGCATGGGACAGGGTAATTCTGTCAGCTTTACATGGCCAGCCAAGGGATGGGGTACAAGGACAAGGTGCACGCAGGAGAGAACAGAGCTACAGGGCTTCAGGTGCTGGAAATGATCCCACCAGCAGCTGTCACAGAATCATATAATCACAGAATGGTTGAGGCTGGAAGGGCACTGGAAATCATCTACTCCAGCCTTTCTGCTCAAGCAGGGTACCTTAGAGCATGTTATTCAGGATTGTATCCAGGCAGATGTTGAATATCTCCAGTGAGGGAGACCACAACTCTTGGCAACCTGTTCCAGTGTTTGGTAACCTGCACAGTAAAGAAGTTCTTCCTCATGTTCAGGTGGAACTTCCTGTGCCTCTTGTTACTTGGCAACATCCAGAAGAGCCTGGCTCCATCCTCTTGACATTCACCCTTCAGACATTTGTATGTATTGATAACATCCCCTCTCAGTCTTCCCCAGGATGAACAGGCCCAGCTCCCTCAGCCTTTCCTCCTAAGTGACTTGTTCCAATCCCCTCATCATCTTTGTCGCCCTTCACTGGACCCACTCCAGGAGCTCCCTGTCTCTCTTGTCCTGAGGAGCCCAGAACTGGACACAGCACTCCAGGTGAGGCTCACCAGGGCTGAGTAGAGGGGCAGGATCCCCTCCCTCCAGCTGCTGCCAACGCTCCTCCTGGTGCAGCTCAGGATCCCATTGGCCCCAGGGACACACTGCCTGCAGGCACAGGTGTCAGCACAGTCAGACTGTTACGGTTTAACTTCTGCTGCTAAGACCTGTGCCCTTAAGTTAAATGGATTCCATAAAGTTGACTGGAATAGTATTTAATATTTAAAAGAAAGGCCATAGTATTTTAGGAGCTGTTTGAATTTAAATGTCATTTTGACTGATAATCTCAAAATATGTGGGACCTGATGCACAGCAATAGTCAGAACCAAGAATAACTGGTGTAGCCACTAATAAGCACTGCAGAGACCTGGATTTTCCAACCAAGTGTGGGCAAAATTGCAATAACTGCTACTTTTAAAAACAAAGTCCAGCTGTAGATTTAAGGTTTTAAATGCTCTGATTCACTCATTTAAAGATTTTCAAAACTCCTGTCTGTGGATAGGAAAACATTTCTCATCCATTATTATCATGACTCTCTCTATTTCCTTATTTTTATTGATTATGAGCCTAATTAATTTGTAAATCATCAGCAACCCCATTAAAATCCTTCTGGCTTTGTAGTGTCCTAAATAGCATCCTATTAAAACCAGCTTGCAACTTGAATAGCTGCTTGTCTCTATTTTTAGCTAACTACCACTGAAAACGTAAGACGGAGAAGGTTTTCTTTGTTTTGCTGTGTATTACTTGCTGAAAAATCAGATATATCAAGACTTGCCAGATACATTTTAGTCAAGCATATCCTTCTGATTATGCGGTACTTTATACAACAAGAGGAGAAACAAGCATTAAAATTACATTTAATGTAAAACCACAGAGATAACAAGAAAGACAGGGAAGTGAGATACCTGATTTTATTTCTAGCTTGTTTTTCAGATTATCTAGATAATAACTCAATTGATTTCCTTAAAAAACAATTGATTTCCTCAAATATAGGTGTTTATACTGAACTTGCCCATGTGCCTCTTCAGCAGACTTTAATGCCAAAGTTCTTGACAGATATTATAAAATATCACATAACTGTCAGGGAAACAAATTTCACTCATCATCAGGAATGCAATTCACGTCTCTGTCTAATTGTGTTATTTTGATGCACAGGGGGTGTTTTTCTGCATGGAAATTTATTATTCTTCTTTCTTGTTCCCTAATGGAAAATGAGCTCCTAGGTTCAGAGCTTGGAAAGGAATGAAATTTCCACCCCATGACATTTCTCTGAAACCACTCTCCGTTGTGAGTATCTCCTTCTGTGCTGGAAATGGAATCCCACACACAGCCACTCTATACTAATGGTTTTAGTTGCTCCCAGCACTGCTTATGACTAAGTGCAAAACCCTCTCTCCTACCTCACTACCTCACTACCAACCCCATCCCCCCCTGTGAACCACAAATCTAATAAGAAAACCAAGTCTTTCTCTTCTAAGGTCTTCTTCATAGTGGAGCTAATTATATACAAAGACATGAACACTTCCTTTGAGAGGAAACATAAAGTCATCAGGTCTGCCTGTGCGCTCAAAACTGCTGCACAAATATGTGTATCTAAGCTAGCTGTGAGTTCCTCACAGTATTTTTACAACCTGAGGGCTGGAAGGGCAGCAGATGATAAACTTGTAAAAATCTGTGTACATATTCTATTATTTTATAATGTCCCATATTGTACAATGCCACCCAGTGTTGTCAAAGTAGAAGAGGCCACTGGCAGAAATGCAATCATTTCAGGCAATATCTGAGAAGTTTACAATGTGAGAGTTCTTGTTTTGCAAACCCTTAACCAAAATGAAAACTTACTTGTTTTTTGAGTTGGAAGTGAATCAATTTGTGATAGTGCAATCCCTGTTCTAGCCAAGGGATCCTTCTGCTGTGTGTGTGTCACTCCTGTGCAAGAGCTTGGGAAGTTTTCAATTAGGCAGGTTCTGAAAACATAGTGCTGGCATATCATTCCAGGGAGATGTATCATAAACTTGGCATAAGACAGTATAAACAGAAATTTCTCTTGAAATATAAATGAAAAATTTTCAGAATTCACAGGGTTGGTTTCCACTCCCCCCAAAAAACCCCCACCAACCCAAACCTGCTTTCAGAGGAAAAAAAGCAACCAACAAAAAGCACCAAGTGTCTCTGAGTGCTGATAGCCTTCTGATCTTGTGGCCACTGGTACTGATTTACCTTTCTCTCCAATTTCTAGTGTTTGCTTCCAAGTCAAACAAGATTTTGCTGCATTTGCTCAATGTGGCATGGCCAACATAGTCGTGGCTTCTGGTTCCTATGTCGTTTGTCCAAATTTGTTCCATGCTTTCTCCTCAAGGTGAAGACGAGATGAAGACATGAGCTACCAAAAGGACATGATAGTCATTCTGTTCAGTGACTTGGACAAGTCCTGTGAAGAACAAAGCAGTTTTTCATCTTACCAGTCACGTGTCACCTGGACAAAAAGCCTGCAAATTTCTAAAAAACAAATGAGATTCTTTCCTTTGTGCAGGCCAGGTACTTGTAAAATATCAATTCTAATCAATCCAATGAGGTGCGTATGGTCTCCAGTATAATCTGCATTCTTGTTATTTTTGTAAATAACTTGTTTCTTTCAGTAAAATATGAGTTGTTGGTCCTCTGGCAAATATTCCAGGGGATAGCAATTCAAAAACAGCAATTCAAAACAAAAATCAGAACTGAGAAAAATAAACTAGGAACTTACTCTTATATTTGTATTTCTGCATGCTTTGGCATATTTTATTAATATTTGTTTACAGATTCAAATATTCTCCAATGTTCATAATGAAAAAAGGTACAAAATTTAAATGTGGTAATGTCTGGTAATACCTTCAAAAAACTGCCTCAATTTAAAAATATTTTTCCCTATTTTTTCCTATTTAAAAATATTTTTTCCGTTAATTGATAATGTATCTATTAAAATTTGAGTTAATAATGTCCAGATTTATAATCATACTAACTCTGGATTTCACACTTCCCAAATTTGGTATTTTAATTTATTCCTCAATGACTAATGCAATTAATGATAGCTATACATTAGCCTACTTGTAACACATCAAGCTTATAGTATAGGAGATTAGGAACTACAACAAAACCAAAGAAACTGTGGTAGGCTGTATATATAAAGCATTGTATGTTTGATTCAATATTCCTTGAATTTTCCAAAGCCTACAGGAAGGAAGAGCCTAATGGGCCCTTTAATTTTAAATGTGCCCTGCTGTTTGTGCTTTGCATCATCCTTACTATACTGCAGTGCTGGATGACTGGATGAAGTTGTGCTCCTGATCACTTACTAGAGAAGGCATTTCTAAAAGGAGGATGTGCATCACAAAATGAGTCCAGATTTCAGACAGCATTACAGTTTGTAACAGTTTGTGTTTAGGTTCAGAATGACACTGTGCATTTCAGGCCTTTAAACTTTCAATATTCAAAAATTTACTAAATGGTATGTTGTCAGGGAAACCATTTTTAACATCAAGAAGAAATAGAAGAATATGTATTTAAAGATTTAACAAGGTTAAATGGAGAAGAACACTGTTTAACAACAGCTTTTAAAAAATCATCAATCTCAGTGGTAAATGGTCTAAGTTATTAAATATTAAATTAAAAATAACTCATGAAAGAGATACAAGTAAGTGCCATTCTTTTGCCAACCAGTGTTTCCATTTAATTAAAATGTTCTCTTATTTTCAAAGCCACACAGAGTTTCTGGTGGTTTTATTCAAATGTATTAAAATGCTTGACCCACTGAACTATTTTTATCTATACATATATTTTCAGCCAACAACAACTAGACATTAACTATATGTGCAATATATGAATAATAAATGTTATTTTCCATTGAAAATAATATTTAGAGAGGTTTTCCTTTGGTAGACCTTTTAAAAATAGCTTTTAACTAAGGAGAGGGAACCGCACAGGCAAGTTTTACCCATTTTTGAGTGTTCTATTACTTTCAAAATTATTCTTCTCTATATAGCAGTGCCTGATTATTTTCCATATGCTACTGTCTTCTTTTTAAAAGCTCTTTCTCTAATGGCCTTTGATATTTCTTTACAGAACTTCTCGTTCTTTTTATCTCTTTTCATTTTAGTTCCAACACATACTCAGCCTGTAAAGGGAACATCTATTTAAGATCTCAGAGCCTAAGGATATGTATTTTTCTTTGGGTCAATACTGAGAGACATAGCTTCCTCTTTAATCAAGAATTACAAATCTCAGAAACACTGCTATAACATCTGAAAATTTATGTATTATCTAGAGTAATCTCTGAAAATTTCTTTCTTCCAAGTATAGTAGAGGTTGCCTTTTGAATATGTAATTAAATACCAAATGCTGGGCAACTTGGGCTCTCACTAAAAGGTCTTTTTTTTCTGTTCCATACATGTATGTTCCATACATATACATTCAGTTTTTCTCTTGAGGGTGAAAGTAGATATAAATAGGAGAATACATAATCTGTTCTCATCTTAGTTTTTGACACCCTGTAGGAAAACAATAATTTAGGCCTGTGCATTATCTCATGCACTCAGCAAAAGATGTATCTAATTGGTTATGGTCCACAGCCCTGGTCTTTCATCTGAATGCCTGTGTATATAGAGATGATGTAATCAGAATGCAGATGACTACTCTAGATAGTAGGCTTGAATTTAAGGCTGATTTTTAAACTGAATTTTAGAATTAAAAGTGTTACTTGTATTCTTAGGTGGCTAAGTTTAAAGTAATCAGTGAATCATGAGGATTACAAGGCATAAAGTTAAATTCTTAAAAGACAGCAAATAAATTACTACTCTGAGAGGAGAGTGAGAGCATGAAGAGAAAGAAGTGAAACCAAAGCAATATTTCTAATAGGATAATTTTTGCATTAGGTGAGCAAGTCCTGGTAGCTTTTTCAATAACATGCAGTTTTGTCTTCTCTACACAGAAATTTACTCCTTTCTCTCCCTCAACTGATTTGTTCCATAAGTTACATTTAACTCTCGATTGTAGAATTTATTTTAAACATATCTAGTCTGATTTTTCAGGTGTTACATACCATACAAACAGAAAGGTAGAGTCTATCTATTGAAGAAATGTAAATTTTCACTTCCATTTCATACCTAAAAGAAGCATGTAAAAAAGAAAGATATGCTTTTACTCTAATTAGTTCATTCAGCTAAAATGGTGATTGCCTTCTCTTTGAAAGGAATGGTATAAAAAATGACCCTTTTGGTTAAAGCATATGGCAGGTGAGTTTGGTAATGTAACATGAAGTGCATGAACATATAAATTCTGGCTCAAAAACCTCTCAAATGCACATGTGCGACCTGCAGCACCTTAGTGTGAGAAAAGTTCAGGTTCGACTGCTCAGGAATTCTGACTAAACAGAAACTACTTGCACATGACTGAGAAAGAAAGTTGAAGAAGAAACTGGTATCTGGTGATGAGGTTTATGCTCTCGTTTTGCCAGATTTGACAAAATCACTACCTGTCAGGCATAAAGATTTCTCAGAAGCCCATTTTCAGAGCACCTACTGGATCACAGTTTTTAGAAGTGCTTATACATGCAGTGTCAAAATCAAAGCAGAGTATGTAAGGGCAGAGTAAAACCACTACTTAAAAACATTATTCCTGCCTTTTCTTTAATAGGATGATAAGTGCAATGCTAATAGGTAAGCATTTTGTAAGTGTTCTAATCCTTATGATTTTCCATAATGAGAAATTATTTTTTCTTGTTTTTAGCTAGCAAACTGCAAATATTTGGGCTGAAATTCTTCATGCTGCTGTTTGCTGCTAGCTGGGTATTTCTGTAAATTTCAGCTACCAGGATAGAACAACCTCTAAGAGTAAAGTTGAGCAAAAGCATAAAACATAATGGAGAACTTGATATTAAATTGCCTCTTCCATACAGTTCTGCAATCTAAGTATCATTCAAGACAGAAAAAAATAAGGCACCTGTGATCTGACTTGTAGCAGAGCTGAGTTTCCTTAGCAGAAGTTAATGATAAGTATGATTTTAATGTAAATTCCTAAATATTTGGAAAACGAGATTATAGGTATCTTACATGGGACATGCAACATGATTTGATTTAAATCTTTGCATTTTATTCTTACACTTTGGGTTTTTTTATCATGAACAGTTTTTCTTTCAACTTCTACTAAATTTAATTATTAACATCAGAAATTGTAAAATGGAAGCTAATTCCTGTATTCAGTGCAGACTTTAATATAATTCAGTGCAATAAACTGTAAATAATTCATGGAGCAGTATACTGCAGAAAATAGCAAACTCCTTGTAGGACCATACAACTATCAGACCTGATTTATGCTATAGGTTGCTAAACCTCAGATGCAATTGCAGGCTACCACATAATCTAATTATTTTCCTAAATGTTCCAAACTGATCTTAAGGCTTACTGAATTGCTTTGCCCACACTAGGAAAAGCTATAACCCATTCATCTCCAGATTTTACTGACCATTTTGCCAGAAACTTCTAATGCTTAATCTGCATCATGGAAAGTTTCTGTTTTCCTGCTTTTCTTTCAGAATGAAATGTCATATATTCATATAAACAAAGAAGGATTTTATGACAGATTGGACTAGACCAGAGATATGGCACACCTCCTTCCATAACATTTGTTTCACTCTGAAATCATCTTTCTTGAGCTTGGATGCCTAGAGTTATTGCAGATGAGATAGCTCCTGCCCATCAAATAACACAACTGCTTTCAACACCACTGTAGCCAGTGTCACCTGGTACACTTCTCTCTACAGCCATGTCACACCAGTGACTCATAAATCATTCTGTGATCAACCACTCTCTCCCCACCACAGCTGTTTCCAGTCAGTGAGCTCACAAATTAACAGAAACTCTCAGTATTAGTCCTGAAGAATAGTTGTACTTGATACTAATTAATTTTGTCCCTTCCATATGATTCCAGTTTTTACAGTCATGCAGGTCTTCCTGGACACTACAGTCACCTTCGGTGTTAGTGAGAGACACGTTTTGCTGTCAGCAAACTCCATTATCTCCTGTATCTCCCAACTAAGCTTTTAATGAAATGACAAAACAAGTATTGTTTGAAGACTGCCCCTCTAAGAGCTCCAGTAATGACACCACGTAGCAGCACTTTCCCTTTCAATGCCACTTTCCCTCTCACAATATTGTCCTCTCAATAACTAGCGAGCACTGATTATCATGTGCACTGAAGGTACAGTCATCAGGCAGGACTCCTGCAGAAATAACATGTTCTTCTTTAGGTACACACTGTCTACTGATGCATGTTTAGCTACAGACCAAAATAAGCATTTATATAAACCTAGGGGTTTCTTTAATTTGTAAAAATTATATTTTTTTACTTTACTAACACTAGTTGAATCTTAAAATACTAAGAAGCAGAAGAATTAAAATATCTTTTTTTGCTATTCTTTGGGCAAAATATTTTGTTTCATAAATGATGAAATATTTTTTAAAGTTTCATTTTGAAAAACCAAGCCTGAACTAAATTAAAAAAAAAAATTGAAAAGACCAAATGTGTCCAATGCTACATGGAATAAATAAATAAAATCACAATGAAGTATTTTTTGTGAATCCATACTAAGAAAAATGTTTGGCTAGAAGAAAATAAAGTATTTTGCATTGACATAGAAGGAATGTACTTTCTGATTGTTTTGATTTTGCAACAGAACCAAAAAAGACAATTTATTTAACCAACCTCTGGTTTTACAGAAAGCGTGAGCTCTGGTGTTCTCATATACCAACACCATAACTTTGCAGGTTAACTGTTCTTTTACCACAGGCTTTTCAGGACACAAATTAAAATTAAATAGCAGTGTGGCAGAGATAGCTCTGGTCTCAAAGCTCAGATGTTGTCACAAGCACAAATTGTGGAGAAGGTTGGACTAATGGAGGAGCAGCAGCACCAGGAAATCCCCAGTCTGTGCCAGGAAGCAGTTAATGCAGGGACAAGCTCAGTGCCATGTGCACAAACAAGCCTGTATTTCTATGATGAAGATATAGAAGCATGTATCAAAACCCATATGCATATTTGAGGTGATTTTTTTTTACTGGTCCTCAGAAAAAGCTAGGAGGAGCTTAAAGCAAAGATAAAAAAGCAATTAAAGACAAGTAATAATGTTGACAGACATGGACAGTGGGGGGAAAAAAAAAGCCAAGAAAAATCACCCAGGAAACTACTCTTTCACATGCATATGGCAGAAATAAAAAGTTGTTTACTGAAATGGAAAAATAAAAGTCATATGTCTGTTAGACATCATGTGCAATACAACTAAATATTGATTTAAAGTCATGAAATGTCATGCTGTTTTGCATAATTACTGGCAGAAATACTTCCTGAATAAACAAATTCTACAAATTTGATCACCATATACCTAAAAAATCCATCTCTAAGAGATACTTTATATGTCAGAGTGATCACATGTAGCCTAGCAACCAGAATGTTATTGAAATTCTACATACAAGTGCATGAGTCATTTTTAGTTATGAAGTAAGTGATGAATGTTTAATAAATGGCAGAATCAGTAAGATATGTGCTAGATTTTATAAATGTGCAAAGCTTAGTAAATTACACTTTTTTGTAAATTTGATGATAAGAAAGGATAAATATCTGTGCTTTTTTATGAGAATGTTAAATAATATTTTCTGTGTTTTCAGGTTATTTCCCATATTTATCATCTCAAGATTTTTACATCAACTTCATTTATCTTAGGTGTAAGGATTTGTTCTAAAAACATACATCATGTCTCCCTTATCCTGCCCAAGACCTGAAAAGGAGTCTTCTCTGTTTCATGTACAGATTTGTGGGTACAAGTGTCAAGCATCTAACTGACAGAAAACATCTGTGTAGGCTATTTTATATGCCTTTCCTGACACCAGTCTCCTGATACTTCAGCTCTTAGGTGAGGCATTATCCATTTTCTAAGAACAGACTGTTCTGTAGTTAGTGCACAAAACTTGCACAATGTGCTGCTTCAAAGATCACATGACACTTGGAAAAAGAAAAAAAAAAAAAGTAGAAATAGAATTAATGCCCAAAGTGATTTTTTTTCCATTTAGGGGATCTGAAGAGGTCCTGTTTCATGGTAGCAACTTTGCATTCATCACAAGCTTGGACTCCAGCTCGTTGGGATTCTTTCTGCAGCAGCACTCTGAGTACAAAATAGCCTATAATAAAGTCTACAAGTGCACATGATGAAAATGCAAGGCTCAAGGTTGAAAGGAAAGAGCATTGATGCACTCTAGAATGACAGTCCTCACGTTCCTAGCACAGACAACGTATTTCCTTCTCATTATTCCAGGCCTTAATCCTCAATTTAACTGTACTCATTCTCCTCTGTTCTGTGCTCATTTGCATGCAGCATCAGTTAATGCCAGCTTAGATGAATTGTTTAGTAATTGGCTGTTAATTGACGTTGTGTATGCGAGTCCTATCTCATTGCCAAAGCTTTTTTCTTGAATTCTGATTATGAATCAGGAACAAATTTTGATTAGTTATCAATCAGATAGGAAAAATTATCAGAAGTTTTTGAACATTGGAAATTCCTAAAAATAGTGCATGAAAGAGAAATAGGCTTTTGCAAATACTGTATGGAAGAAAGAGACCTTAAAGTAATTGGAGGAAGAAGGTGACTCTGTCAATATAAAACTTGTTGCTGGTTTAACATAAACTGGGAATGATGAACATCTAATCCAAACTAAGGTAAAGTTTCACTGACTGTCCCTTATAACTTGCACAGGCTTTGTGGGATCACTGCTGTATTAGTCCAAAGCACAGCACACATTTCTCATGCAAAATGAGACTACAACAGTTACACTGAAACCAAGAACAGCTTTTTAACAGTTCAGAACCCTTATTTATAGAGGTTAAACCTAAGGCACAAATCATTAGTTTTAGTCTGTGCTGAAAGAAAAGCAGAGGTAAACATCACCTCAGAGAAGCAGTGTGAATGAAAATCTGTCCCTTTTTCTGACATAACCATGTGTAGGGTGTGGTGTGCCCCTACTACTTTATCACAGAACCCATCCCTTGACCTGTTTATAGTAAGGTACTGAGTAAGCTAGGCTTGTGTAGTTCTTTTGAACTTTAACAATTTTACTTCAGTTATCAGCATTTGCACCACCAGTAACATCAAAACCAGACAGAATTTCTCAATGTAGTTTTTAATCTCAAGTTAGAAAAAAAAAAGACAGTAATTCCTTCCTAGAATCCTAGCATTTTCTAAATAGTCAAATAAATGATTGCTTAAGAAAAGAATCCTTAGGAAGGGTGCTTAAGAGCAGAAGAAACTAGTAATTTAGATTAATTCTTCAAAAGGAGAAGCTTATTTGATTTTTTTTCTTTTATATTATCCAGAAAAACTTGTACCAGCTTAAATTTGGCCAGTCAATAAACAAATCCCCTCTAATCTGCAGGAAGATTTCAAAAAGTTAGCTGTGAACAACTCTATTTTTTGGTGCTTTGGTGACTCAATGTTGTTTCTGTTTGGGTTAATTATACAATAATGCACAGAAGGAATTTTGCTCTATGAATTAATTTTTGGAGCCTTTCATGGGCATCAGCATGCTAAGCACTGTAAAGACATGGACAAAGTGCTTGTTCCTCCTTGGCCATGGTGTTTCTAAACAGGCAAAAAGGGAAATGAGATGAAGGAGATGAGAATTTGACCAAAATTACACAACTGACTAATAGCAAACAAAGGATTTCCTGCATTTAAGCCTGATAAGCAGGGAATGAAGCTGCTTTTTACATGTATGTCTTAGAGGGGAAACTAAATACTCCATTTTCTTCACTTGTTAGAATGTGGATATTATGCTGGATTAGGAGAAGCCCTTTTGAGTTCTCTGTTTGTGCCTTGTTTTCAGTCTGGTTTGCTAAGGAAATGAAACTTGTGCAATCACGGTGGGTGTGTATGGGTGGCTGCACACGTCCTGGTGTTTGAAGCTGTTGGCAAACTGTAGCAAATTGGACACAAAGTATTGGTCTCACAGAGAAGGTAATTCAAAAGTCTCGGTCTCAAAGGGAATGTTATACAAACGTTGTGAAAATAGGGGGACAGTTGTAGGTGCCAGGCTGTAGCCTGAGAACATGAAAATTCACATGACAGAAATCCTACTACTTTAGTTCTGATATTTACAGAACCATGCACTTTCTTCAGTTATGTTTTAGTTTTCCTCTCTATTAAAAAAAATCATTAATTAAAACCCCAACAACAAAATGAAACCTCATAAAACAATGCAACATTATGAACTGAGGCTTAAAGGAAGAAAGTCAAATACAGTATTATTCATAATAAAATAATGAACTAGAATAACTGCTCATGGATGGATGGTATCAGATTTCCAGATTTTCCTTCAGAGCGTAGAACTGGTGGCAGCAGAAAGCTTCACTGCTGTACTTAAAGGAAGAAAGACAAAACAGATGAAGACAAGGATGAAGCTATGTTCATGATGGAGAATATTTATGTTGGTAATCTCAGATGCCATAATGAGGAAAGATCTAATCAAAAATATCAGCACAGAAAAGGCCTCACTGGGGCTCCAGGAAGGCAATGATTTAAGTTCTAACATTAGAATATTCACTTTGAGCACGTGTCTCATGCTAGAACTTGCTTCTTTACAAGTCCTGCTGGTGAGATATCCTGCCAGGAGGATGTGATGGGGAGCAGGTACATGTTTCATTTGAGGACTCCGGAGCCAGTCAGAAATTTTATTTCCCCTTTTAAAGCAAGGGTTTCAGTATAATTCAGTTCCCCCCGCCTCACCGTGAGCAGCCTTCAACCAAACCAAAGCACACAATTTCCATTGTGTCATTCAGCATAAGAATAAAATGTAGTGAGAGACCTTTTTACATGGGATGGGCTAGGGAACGTTTTTATTCTTGTTGCTATAGTAATGAATATGGGTAATTGTGCAATCACCGTGATTACACATTTTAAATGGGTGGTACTTTCTAGCAGTAGCAATACAACTGCAATGTGAAAAAGTGATGTAATCAAGGAAGGATGGAAGCATAAGTCTACAAAATGTCTAAGGCGTGTTTATTGGATTATGATGAAATATTTTAAAGAGGATGTCTGGCTTAGTTAAGATACTTGCATCAGCTTCTTACATTAAAATCAGCATTTTGCTTTTCCACATCTTTCTTTTGTGACCTTCACCATGAAACACAGAGTTGAGTAACAGTTATGAGCAGTAACAAGCCACTTTAGGTGCTTGGCCATGGAACAGAATCCAGAACCTAAAGTTACTCAGATTGACCACAGACTACATTCTGAGCTGGGAGCAAATGAACACAGTTAGTGGTCATTCTTTCTGACAGATTATATCCTAAAACATAATTTGAGGTGCAGAAGAAGTCCTCGTTGGAAGGAGGCATTCCCTTTAATTTGATGTTATGAAATTTTGTAAGTCTGGTTTTGTAATGTATTTAAATTCAAGGGCTCAGATACTGGGAGCCCTAATAGAGATGTTCTCACTCATAGAGAATGCTCTGACACTCACAACATCATTCTATGAGATGCTTAAGTTCAATTCCTTCCACGGTTTGTAAAAATTCAAATCTTATCTCAATGTCTTAGATGCCAGGATTTAGGGTAGGATGGTCTCACTCTCCTATTCAATATCTAGAGAACCTTGTGTGCACAGGGAATGCACACAACAAACGAACAGGGGAGATTCAAGTAACATATCCAGAGGAACAAACAGCCAATGGATTTTGATTGTTGGGGGCTTACTAGCCTGAACAGAAACAGAGCTTAGATGCCACCAGAACAAGGAAGCAGCTATGTCATATTAATATTAAGAATTAAGATATTAAGAATTAATATTAATAATATTAGAATTAATATTAATTCTTAATATTAAGATATTAAGAATTTTAACTTGATCTAAAGATTTTGAAAGACAAAATACTCTGTGGAATAAGATATCAATCCTGCTGAACAGTTGCTCATTAGTAAAATGACCATTTTGGTAGTTCCTTAATTAGCCCAGGTTCTGTGTGATTAACTACACTAAAATTGTCAGAATATCAGAAATTACCATCATATGGCCATGGACAATAAAATAAAATAAACTGACAAAGATTTAGCAAAGTTAAACAGCTTCAAGTTAGAAGACTCCTTTAGGTAATTTTTCAAAGTATGAAAAAAATTGAAAGAATTAAGCTTGCAAAATATAGTATTTGATCACTCAAAAGATAGCACAAGCACTTTGTATACTGGGAATGTTTTGCTGTTTTTCAAAACATATTCCATAAACTGTAAAGAGCTTTCAGTTATTGCTTTTTAAAATAATTTTTCTTGTGAGAGCCAAAGACAGATGAGATACAAAGAAATAAGAAAGGAAAATGAGGTATTTGCACAACAAATAAAATTAAACAAACAAACAAACAAAACTACATGTTCTGAGCTATACATAAATGGCACAAAAATGAGAAAGAAAAGGCTCATGATTGAGGTAAGCTTGTTAAATAGCTGGAGTGACTTCCTGAATTTCCTCTTATCCCTAATGTCTCCAAAACCACCAAGATTAGAGTTCAAGGAACAGGAAAATAAGGTTAATGAAGAAAGTAGTTGAGGGCTACAAACAATGCCTTCAAAGGTGGCTGCAAAGTAATTCATACTGCACATGAGTAAATACGGGCAATTAAAACACAAAAAATAAAAGAAAAAAATCAATTAAATAACTCTTCAGTTCTGTATGGTATACCTAAGCATGTTCTGCAATCTACACAGCTCCAAAGGAATGACTTCCTATGGAAGCATGTCAAATATTAAAATTATGTCTGCTTCTCTGAACATCACCACAACGATAAGCACAGCATAATCTGGGAAATTTGCAGGAAAATGAGAAGGTCTAGCCCATCTACACCACTAGAACTAGGTTGCCCAAGTTCTAGTGGTGATGAACAATGTTGTAAAGACAGTACAGCATGTACATGCTTCCCACTGAATCCTCAGTACTGAGTGCAATTATACACTGGGTGCCTGAGAAATTATCAAAGCTAGCTTAAAGAGGTATAAGGTTGTGAAACCCAAACAGAATTACTCCTACGCTGTGCTACTATCTATTTTTTGCCACTTGTCCTGAAAAAAAAGCCAAGGGGTCTACAGATCTATTCTGTTTAAAAGTTTGAACTGTTTTTTCATTGTTACAATTCTGAGACAAAAGCACTTAAACAACTTTCCTACCTGAATACAAATACTTTGCACCATTTAAAATAGTGATTTGAATATTGATAGAATCTGATATGTCCACCTAAGTACAATTTCTTTATTGTCATTGTTCTGCTAAGGAACTATGAATTAAATTCTTTTTTGTCTAAATAATATTCTGTAACTGATGCTGAGAATAATAATGTGTGGCATGCTCTTAAAAGCAACATAAACCAGTCTGCATTATGAACACTAGTTCAGTTACTCTGACTCATTAGTCCCGCAGTTTACTGACAATGTTTTCCCCTGTTCTTCGTTTTCTGAACTTTTAAAGATAATACTTAGTTTAAATACAAATTTTAAAATGTGCTTGTATTTGACAAAGAAATAGCACACTTTTTTTTTTTAACCTGTGAGTCATCCTGAGCAAACATTAACAGATCTTCCTTTCAAAATTCCAAAGAAGAGATAAAATAGGACAGGTAGATAGGTAGAGAGAACACACACAAACAATCACTCTTCAGACAGAAACTCTAACTTTCACTAATGTATTATTTTCCAGTTGTCGTAAGACTTCACTCTTTATGTTTATACCACAGGATTCAAGAAGCTTTCAGAAGTGTTTGTCCTGGTTTCAGCTGGGATAGAGAAAGGTACTGTCACCTTTTTCACAGATGATTGAAGAAGCAAAATAAAAAGCTGCAAACTAACAATTTTGAAAGACCTTCTACTTGAGGCTACAAAAAGCTTTGGATACTTTGCCTAACCCTCTTGTAGACTGACAAGCAGAAATATTAGCACCACAAGTTTTTGGCATATCTTGACAAATGTACATTGTTTTCTAAGTTAGATATTCAGAGACACCTATAATTAGAGACTAAGTTCCTGAACCTAACTATATTTGGACTAGGGCTTTACAAGGACCCTTGCCCCTAGAGGAGCTCTTAATAAATAAGGATGTATTTTAAACAAGATTAATTTTCAGCATATGACTTTTCAGCTCCCTGTTTGGCATTTTGCAACAAGTGTGCATTTAAATGTGAATACACGGAATTTGCTGAATTGCTGTCTAAATACCTTCAAATGATTCAATTATTTATATGCTACAGAACACTGACAGTGCATTTGTTCAGTACTGCATTTGTTCACCATTGCATTTGTTCAGTACTGCTACAGCTACTCTCCCTGATTAAAACTGAAGCAAACAATAGACAGAGCTTCTAATGCAGAAAAGTGACAGTAATACTTAACAATATTGCTATTCTGAGCGGTCCTTTAAAACAGGAAACAATACATGTTGCTTTAAAGTTAAAAAGGTAAGGAGGTATAAAACTGGGAAAAGGAAAGGATCTGAGGAGTTCAGGAAAATTTACGTAATTTTAGGTCTAGTCATTTCACATGTAGCCACGATGGACCACCAATATCCATTTTCTCTCTGCTTACTTAAATTTTCTTTATTGCATTAATTTTCCTGATATCATTCCCAACAGCATTTATTTCAAAATGTCCATTAAATCTAGGAAACCGAGGAGCAGGTTTTACATTGATTTCCTGTAAGTATAAGTTTGGTGGTGTCAAAAAAAGCAAGTGTTAAGTATTTTTCTGTAAAGGGTCTGAGAGCAGTTTACTCCCCCACCTCTTCAAGGTATTTTCACCATAACCATAAGACCTATAGGACTGTCCAGTGTACTGCCCTATCCTGATGATATTCTTCAGGGACAATACAGAAGTTCAACAAAGTACTATGAAGGGTAACAAGTTTTGTAAACAGCTTTGAAAAAACCCTCGGGATTTTTTCTAAATAGCTCCAAAAATATTATGAAATATCAGCTCTCTTCAACTTGAAAGGCAACAATTAAACTGCTCAGTCTACCACCTTTCCTCCTGGGCAGGTGGAACAAAAAGCCTCCAGGTCTAGCCATCAGTACACAGACTAACTGAGAACAAGAGAACACATGAGTGAAACATGGAATCCTAGAGAGCCCAATCTTTCCCTTCATGCACACACGTGGCTGGTAAATTTACCATTTGCAGCCCACACTAACGTTACTTTTTCCTTTCAAGTAACGGTCAAACTTGCTGTTAGTTCTTGAACCAATAACAGCAGAAGAGAGCCAGCCCTTGGCAGCCACTATTACCTGTAACAACACGTTCTTAGCCCAGTTCTGCTTCCTTCTGATCCTCCAGAACCATGGGCTCGATGAATTCCTGGAATGGGTTTGTGGGAAGATGCTCTTCCTTCCCTATCCTCTGCCTCCCTTTCTTCCACCCTTTCCCTATCTTCTTCTTTCCCTTTCTTCTCCATTTGACTCACATAATGAGCATACCAGAAAAACAGAGGGGCAAGCAAAACCTGGTGAGAAGAGCAAAGAACCTTTCCTTTAAAGTGATGGGACAGGAGATTCCCTTAGTAGAGAAGAATAGGGCTTGTCTATGTGGCATATCATGTCCACTTACATTTTCAGCATTCAATTCAGTGCTCAGTTCAAATCAGCACAACCTTGCATTTCAAGGTGAACTCACCTTGGAAAAGGTTCTTGCCCTGCAGATGAAATCAGAAAGGGCAGAGAAACGCCACTTACCACACCCACGTCCTTTGAAACCCCTATGGGGTGACAACTCCTCATTTCTTCTCACCTCACAGTCAGCAGGAGCTGTCACTCCTACTTGTTCACACAATCCCTGCCACTGACTTTTTCACTGCAAATAACAAGGGCAAAATTATTATCACTGCCTTGAACATTGCAGCAGCAAAACTAAATTTTGTCCACTCACTTTGGAAATTTTGAAGTGGCTCTTCCAGAAACAAAGCACATGGAAACCATGTCTACATTTCTTTCCAACTTGAAGAACCAACTTGTGTTATTTTAGAAAAAAATTAAGTAGACATTACATTAAAAAAACCAAACCCCAACACTTCTGCGAGCCCAGCTTTCATCCTGTTATACTTTCAAAGGGACTGTTATATCCACAACAATTTAACAGTGAAACCAATTTTAAAATGTTTAAACAATACACTTAGTATATTTCTAGAGAGTGATGTCTGGCCTCTTGCCACTGACCAAGAGATATCCTGTAAAGGAAGTAGCTAATCACTGTCTCCTTGGAAAATGTTTACAAAGGGAGTTTGGGATGATGTTATCTACATCCTGTTTAAGTAGCTATTTTGTTCTCTTAAATCAGATGGGGAACCAAAAAGAAGCATTCTTAGCAGTATTGTTATGCTTTTCCTTTCTGTATCTCGAGTTTCTGGATAGTTATTTCAAGAGTACCAGCTGTTTTTTACTTTATCTATCCATACTTTATACACATGTGTTTTAAGAAATAAGGTGTTTTGTGCTATTCTTATAAAAATCAGTAGGTAAATTGTATGTACATGCAAGCAACCAAATCAAAACTGACCAAATATGTTTATTCTGAAAGATCATAAAGGAAAGAAAGCTACTTTGCTATGGACTACTGGAGGGAAATAAAAGTTATGATAACAATGCTGTTGGACTCAGTTATAGTATATAAAAATTTTTGTCTTTCTCTGATGCCAGAATTAAATGTGATGTTTTTTGATACAGAATTCAGATTTCAGTTTGCAATATCATGACCTTTCACTGCGTATTGCCTCACTGTGTGCTGCTTCTGAAATTCACGCAAGGTAGGCAGATGATCAATGTTTACTGTATTTCAGCATTCTCCTAAATAGCAAAATATCAAAATCTTGAATCAACAGAAAGGCAGGAGAACTGAGCCTAAAAGCCACACAAATCAATGTGAATCTACTCAGAAGAATGCCACCAGTTAGTAACATTTCCTAACTCACCAGACCTCTTGATGTTTTTATATATTATCAAGATATATCTTCATTGCTTTTTCTAAATTTTACTAGAAGAATGAATTTTAGTCCACTGTTGTTTAAAATTTTCTTGATTAAAAGCAACAACAAAATCTAAGTTTGAATTATACATAGCAAGACTGTTAGCCAACCAGTGGCTTGCAAATTATCTGTACACACACTCAATTATAAACTTAGGCATAGTTCTTAAAGTGAATTTTAGATTCCTTGATGACTGTTTTTAAAGTCCATGAGGGAGTCCAGAGCGCACACAGAAGGAACATTTAAGTTATTAAAAATTAGAAATATCTAAATTTTATTGTGCTGGCTCACTTCATATTTCAAGATTTATCTGAAAAGAAGAAAAAGGGAACAGGAATTTGGCTGTTCTGGGGGGATTTGTCTCTGCCCAGAATCCCAGTCAGAGTACCGATGAAACTGGAGCACTATAAGCACTGCCTGATGCATTTATTCATCTATCAGTCTCAAATTTCCTGGACTGAATGAGAAAACCTCTAATTTGGGTTGCAAAACCATGTGCTCATGTGCATTCTTGGAATATATGAACACCTTCACAAGCACATATGCAATTCTTTTCAGAGTATTTTACTAAGCAATTGGGTAAATATTTACCAACACAACTGCATATTAATAAAAAAGGACTTTATTTTGTGAATATAGTTGTGCTTATTGTTGTGAAGAACAGTGAGAGTTGTTTTTCCTATTGAAAAAGGGGAGCAGACACACAGGGGAAGGGCCACAGAAGTTGTAGTACTCAAAATGAGACCATGAGGACTTTTTATTAACAAAAAACTAATTAGCATTACTTAGTCCTTTGCATCATTGAAGAACACGGTTTTTATTTATTTTTCACTACTGAATGCTCAGATTTCTGCAATTTCTGCAGCTAAAAGAATGACCAGTCAGCATCTGAGGAATAGAGCAAATAAATGTATAGAAAGCTCTTTTTGGCATCATCACTTAAAGGGCAAGGAACTCTAGAGCCTGTAGAAGATGCATGAGCAGTTTACAATCATCTCAGTCATCAGACAATAATTTTACTTCTCCAATCCTCATTCCCTAGTGACTACAAGCCATCTAACTTCTGTAACCAAAGCAGTTGAAAATGGCTACTCCCACAGTATGCCTCTTTATTTGCCCCTACTACCATCCATACTATGATTTAAATTGAAGCAAAGGTGCTATGGAAGAAATGTTATCTTGGTTTATAGTTAAAGGCAGTATCGACCACACACATGACACATGAATTTTGAAGTTCACAAATCTTCAAGGGGCCTCTCTACATGGTTACACTGTCATAACTGCAATGCCTTAAAGACACAGTCAGGAAAAGATTTTTAGGTACAGATAATGCCTTTCATTGGACCAGGTAGTATAATATAGGAAGAAGTACACGCATTTCCAGATGTTGCTGTTTTTTAGGCTCGGTAAATTTTAGCTCTCAAGATGATTTTATATACTACTATTGCACTCATTTTGGGAAGCCTGAATGCATGGGCAACTAGATACACACCTAGTAGAAAGCATTTTGAATGGTCAGGCTCAGGGAGTAGGTGTTTTACTGCTGGAGCCCAGCAGCGAGCAGTGCTGGGGGAGCTGATGCAGTGCTCTCTCCTCAAGCTGATGCAGGCAGCATCAAATTGGGATGACAATTCAGTACATCTGAGGCCAGAGCTGCCAGACAGAGAGCTCTAGACAGGAGGAGGGATGGACTGACCAAGGACAAATGCACAATCCTGCACCCAGGGAGGAAGAGACCCTTGCACCAATATAGGCTGGGTACTGGCAAGCAGGGAAGCAGCACTGCTGGAAAGGAGGTGGAGGCTTTGAGCTAATGTGAGTGGGTGGTGAAATGAAATAAATAATTAGTACTGTATGGCAGAACACGTATAATTTTTATTTAGGTTTTCTGATTTTTTTTTTTTGCCTAGATTATTTTTTGTGTTCAATGCACTGTATGGTATAGTAGCACATGCTCCACTAGTTGCTCATTGTAAAGAGCAGGTATGGACCCAGGAAAAATAGCAAACTGAGTAAGCTTAAAATAGATTTAGAAGCGCAGCTTTCAGAAAATTATTTTTACTCCGATTCAAGGCCAAGCTATGTTTGTGGACTTGCAGTAATTTGGAGGGAAAAAGGCATGTCTTGAAGAACAACTGAACTCCAAAGATCCAGCTTGAGCTGAAGCAGAAATATGGTTCTTTCACTTGGTTCTGATGGTAAAATCCAATTTATAAGTTACTATTGCTGCAAAATCTTCCAGGAATCTGAGTACATGAGTACAAAAATACCTAGCTGGTCATGTTCCCTTGGGAGCAATATGGTCCATCCTAGCCATTAGCATCTTGCAACTCTTTTAGCATAGTGCCTTTGCATTGCAAGTCATGCTTTGAAGCAATTAACTACTGATTGGAGCTCTGAGAATAGAAGAAATATCTTCTATCTTCATAGACCATGCATCTGATCCTCTGAGAACACAAACCTAGCATGAATCTCTTTTACATTAGGAGACCATTTCATCCGAAGAATGTCACATTCAAGGATCACTATGGCAGACTGACTGCTATCTGGGCATATAAAATAAAACTGAATATTTGTAGGAGATTGTGTACTGTAGGCAGAAAGCACTCTCTCTGTCAAACCTCCATCTATTTGTGTATGTATGCATGCACGTGAAGTTCTCACGGAAAATGTGTTAAAGAAAAAGCAAAGATGGCTGGGATGTACTTCTCTGAAATACAATTCAGCCAGGACATTGGCTGAACAACACAACTGCCAGAGAGCACATGATATATATTGGATATATATGAATGTATTTGTGTTTCTTAAACCACAGTGACCTTCAAGCTCTATGCTAGGAACGAGCTTAGACCTTACTGAAAAAGAATGTCACCTACTGAATGTGATTGCCAGGAATATGTAGGGTTTTTTCTCTTACCTGGAATTCTTCAGCAAAGCAAAAATCAGGTTGCACCAGTCCCTGTTGAGATAATGATATTTATCACTGCCCTGAGAAAAGCCAGTGAGCAAAATCGATCATTTTGGAAACCTGACGAGACATGTGCCCTGATTGCTGGCAGAAGGTTACTTTGAATATCTGAACCTTGTCAGTTAGTCTAAAAGAATCAGTTTATGAAACCGGTCTGAATCTTGGTGTGAGGCACATTGGCATTATGATGACTAAGTAATGTTTAAAAACATAAACTGAGCTCTAAAACAAGATCTTGATAATGCAGCATCTCCAGGGCCCTGTATTTTGTACTGCTCTGTTGGGTGTATTTCTCAAAAAAAGACCATTTGGTCAAATCTAGGTTACAAGACAGGGTGACTTTGCCCTTTCAGATTTCTTGCCTGGCCATTTCTTCTCAGAAGCGGAAAAGTTGCCAACGTTGAGTTGGAAGAGCTTTCAGAAACTCCTATTTGTGGTACAAGAACCATGAAAAAAAACCCCACTGGGGCCTTTTCCTTGCTCTGCAGTTAAACTGGAGGGAGAACCTAAGGCCGGATAAACCTTTAAAGTGGAAATGATCAACCTGCCACCTCAGCTTTGTGCCCGCACCTCACTCAGCATGGCACAGAGGCTCAGCGGGTGCGCCGGCCGCGTGTCCCACGGGGAGAGCTGCACGGCCCGGGCCCTCCCGTGAGCCGGGCCCCCGCCAGGCCCCGCACCGGGGCTGCCTGCGGACGGGCCCTGCCGGTGCTCGCCCTTCGCTCCAGCCGCGCCTCAGCCACGCGTGAGCGGCTTGCTCAGGGAGGAGGGGAGGGGAGAGGAGGGGAGGGCAGGTCCTGCCCTGCCCTTTCGGGGCCGGGGTGGTGCCGTGGAAAAAAGTTGTGGCGGCTTCAGAGCCGGGCGGTGAGAGCCGGGAGCGCGTGTGGGTACCTGGTAAAGCCGGCAGCTTCAGAGAACAGCAGCCCCAGCTCAGTACTTCCTCCTGCCGATAAGATCTTCGCCAGCGCTCGTCACGGGTGGCGGCCGCCACCGTCGCTGCCCTACTTGACTGGGTTTCAGACTCCTCCCGAGGCGAGACGGGAGCGGGAGAGCGGCGAGGCGGGCGGGAGGAGGCGATGCGCGGGGCCGCGCCGCTCCACCCGGCCTCCTCCGCCCCGCGCAGCCCCGCTCCCTGCGCTGCCGGCACAGCCAGCCGGGCGCCGGAGCCGCGGCTGCAGCCGGCATGGGCACCTTAGGCAAGAGGAGAGAAAACCAGTGAGTTTGCCGTGCTTTGTGCCCCCGTCGCTCCGCTCCTGGCGGCGGAGGGTACCGGGGTCGGTGTCCCGCCACCGCGCACGCTGGGGGGCTGGCGGGGGCTGCCGTGGGGCACGGGGGTGGTACCGCGGGGGCCGGCCGGGGCCCTCCCGAGTGGGACAGGGAGAAGAAGAAGGGCGGGAGGGGGCTGCGGGGGGATTTTGTTTCGCCCTTTGGGATGCCAGTGCGCGCCGGGCAGGCGGGTCAGCGCGGGGTGGAAGAGCCTCACGTTACGGGAGGGGCGGGAGGGGTGGCGCGGCGCCCGCCCGGGCTCGGTTACCTGCGGCACGGCCGGGGCCGCCGGGCCAGGGGCCAGGAACGCGGCTGGCACCGCCGGGAAGCGGCACCTGCCCCGGGGTCAATCCGCGAGGGGACGGCCGCTTATTTGTGGTGTCCTCCCCACCGCCAAGGGCGTGCAGTGGAAATGCGGGATGGGTGTCCCCCCCGCTGCCCCTCAGTCCCGCTTCCATCTGTTTGTCGTGTCGGGTGACTGCTGCCAGAGGATCTGTTCTAAGGAATAACTAGAGGTGCCACCGGCTGAGCTTTGCCTGTCCAGCGTGGCCAAGTCGGCCACAGTATTACTGTAAACTTTTTTTCAAGTGTGGAAACTTCAGGTTTTCTCCCGGGCGTTGCCAAAGCCTGAAACATCTTCTGCCTTAACTCCTGCTTTGGTAATACTTGCTGGGATCCTCTGCCCTGTGTTGAAGAGGCACTTCAATAAATGTGGAATAGAGCTAGGAGAGGGACTTAAGCTCGTAAAAAGAAAACACTGAAAGCTGATCTTGTTCTTTTTGTATGAGAACAGGAAGTCAGATCACAAAGCTAAGAGGGAAATTGAGAAAAAGGGGGAAGGGAAGAGAACATTTGCATGTCGGCTACTGTCAGCCTAACTACGGCGGAGCGCAGTGATGCTTACTGCCTCTGAAGGGTCAGGCATGTACTTTCCTGAATTTGAAACTGTGGAGGCCTGGGATCAGTGTTGGGTTGTAAATGACACCGGGGTCAGTTTCGTGGCTTTCCCAGCATTCAGGAGAGACAGAAAGGTAAGGATAAGGCTGGACTTTCACGGGGATTAGGTAGGGTCCAGTCTGTCTTCATAAGGCATGCATATTTTTAACTTTTTGCAGGAGTGCCTATTCGGGATTGTCTGTGAATCTACTCCTACTGACTGTATGTAATACACACACCGGAGGAATTTCTGTGCCTTTTGTTCCTGGGACTGTTAGCTGATTATAATAGAGTTTTGCATGGTGTTCCAAGAAAAGTTATGTGAAAGCTTAAGATAGCAGCTTAAAGACGCTGGAGTGACTTGTTTAAGAAGGCTGTGGAGCATCTGAAATAAACCCAAAGAATCCCTGAAATTTCAGGAGTCCCTGAAATAAACCCAAGTTTTATTGAAACAGCAGTGCTTGTTGTTCTTTTGTGAACTAACTGTATGGTTGTAGTCTCAAGTCAGATTTTGCAGTGGTTCCTGGTATTTGCAGGCAAATACATTTCATCACTGTTCATCAATACAATATTGTTCCAACTTGCTGTTTCATACAGAAACATGAACTTGGATGCAAGCAATGAATAGCCTTTAATATTATCCATAAACATACTCATTCTTGAAGTAGAAGGTATTATATGGTCAAAACGAAAGACTAAAATTAGATATGTGCTTTATTTTGGTCTCATTTACAATTTCTATTAATTACATTTATTTGTTCATGTATGGTATTTTAGAACAGCTTAATAGGAAATAATAATATAGAATAGATGCAAACTAATATATTTGTTTTGATTGTGAAATATTCCTCTATTTTGTTTACTTAACAGTGACTTTTCAAATTATGTTAATAGAGTTAGTCTGGTATTTTCCAATGTATGTAATAGTTTTGGGTTTTTTCTCCTTTTGATGGGCACACAAACATCTGGTGGTAGGTTATTGCATACTCTCCAACAAGACTTCTGATAATCCTGACAGATCATTCAGGGAGCCCTATAACCATGTGATCTGCAACTGACATTTAACAGAAAAAAAAGTTACTTACTGAGCAGTCCCTTTGGTGTACATATTAAGTGGGAGGGTTATGTTTTGCAGCACCCTAACTAGAAGGAGTTAATTGTCCTTTAAATCTCTCCTCCTTTCCCATACAGTGTAAAATTTGCCACCCTATCTTCTTGTATTTACTTCACTATTGTGTTTTCTTCTAGGCAACCTGCCCAAGCATGCAGCACTGCCCCTGAATCAGCGCTGGAGCTGCAGCAGACCAGCCACTGTCCCAGCCTCTCAAATCATACCCAGGTCATGATGGTGCCCTTGGGGCACCTAGCCAAAGGAGCCACTTTGGAAGACCTTCTTGAAACCTGCATTCAGTCTTTTGGTGAGTGCCTGGAGGTTTTTAGTCATATTAATTTGTAGGAGTAGAAGGGTGTTAACTGAGAATTGTCTGTGCTACAGGTGATTGTATTTTTGGTTGAGGGATGTGTTGATGCAGACAGATGCGTGTTATACATGCTGAGAGATTAGAGTAACTACTGCTTCTTTTTGAGGGAACCGGACAAATTCCAGTCATCTACACTTCTAAGAGTAGTTTTGTTGTTCCTTTAAGTACCAATTTTGTAAACTTGAGCAAGTAATCATTATGGTTTTGCATATTGCAATAACATTCTCATAATGTGTGTAAGCGACATGCTCATATTAAACATTTTTAAACAAGAAGGATGATTTTTAAGCTAGGTGAGATAACACTGGATTGCTTTTTGCATTATCAATATAGATTTAAAGTTGTTTCTTTATAAAAGAGAAAGAATCCAAACAGAAATCACAACTGGTTTTTTTTGACTGATTGGTTATCCATCTGTCTTTTTACAATAAGAATTGAAATATGGATAAGTGTGTTTAAGCCATGTATCCCTAGTTTCCTTTTCCAACTTTTTCATTAGTAAATGTGTTTATACTCAGTATTATTAAAATATGTTATTATTAAAGACACTTAAAGTGATTCTGAATAATTTGCTTATAAGTAGCATATTTGTTTGTTGGTGCTGAGCTTTTCAGTGCTTTGAGCTTCTCCCAAAGTATATGTGGCAAAGTTTCAGAAGTAGTCCTTAGAAGATAAATGTACTTGAACACCCACTCAGCTCTAAAATAATTATCTATATAGTTAAATAGTAACACATTTGGGTTTCACACTTCAGCTAGAAAAGTTACTGTAGTCCACTAGATAGGGTTTTCTTGACCCTTGACAAGCTAAGTGAATTGTAGTACATTAGCAAACATCCTTACAACTCACTAAGGACTGCTAACATCATGTTGTTTGCTGCAGAGGTTTAGACCCTTACTTGGACAATTCATAGCAATGTCTGTATTTATACATCTTCTATGAAATTACACATGTTCTTATGCTATGTTGGAACTTCCCTTTAAGATATCTAAATAAAAATACAACTGTTACAACACTAGATAACCTGCATAATGAAGTTCATTAAAGAAGACTCTTGTAGCTATCCCCAAAACCAGTGCAAAACCCATTCACGTTATTGTGCCGATAAAGGAAGAGATGAAAAAAACTTTAATCTGAGATTTTGAAGAGGGTTGGGGGCAGGGAGAAAAATGGTGGGAAAAAAGCATAGCTGCATAATGACTACAAGAAATGTGAATGATTGAGCAAGTTTCTTCTCATGCATAGTACGGAAATCATCTAACCTCTATGCTAATAGTTCTGTTCAGACTGAGATTATATCTTCAGTCTTGGATATGCTGACCTATAATATTTTCTATATTATTCTATGAATTCATTATTGTGATTTGAGCAAGTGTTATTCAAATGTTTCAAGTACAGAACCCCCCCAAGACATTATACATTTGAAGTTTACTTTCTGGGAAGAGCTGGTGATTCATTTGCTGTCTAGTTTTAAGGAGAACAAGAAGCAGTAGATAGAGATGGTGATGTGCCACGTTTCAGAACATATATTGCATCTTGTTAACTATATACTGCGCTTGCTGATGTTATGTGTATAAATACAATTCCTCTGTAATGCATGCAGCTCAGTTTATATTCATGACTCAATTATACAAGTTTGAAAAAAGCAAATAGTGTGTAAGAAAGGCTGCTGTCAACAATGGTGTGTAAGGAGAAGTTGTCAGCCTTTTGCTGTATATGCAGAGAATATCACAAGAAGGTCTAACCAAGAACATATTAAGAATCAATACACATAGCTGTGAAGAACACAAGCATAAGTAGTTTATCTTACAACATGGATTAGGAGAAGGAAGGAGGAAGGGGATATGCTAAGTTGAAATTAAAAGTGAGATGACTAAACTTTGCTGCAGTATTGTAAATGGATTCCAATGTGTTTTGTAGAAAGACTCTGTCCGGAGAGCCAAGTTAATCCAAAATCTTAGTCAGTGCAGTTAACTGAAATTCCTACTTTGGGGTGATTAGTGTGTGTGCTCTTTCACCTCTCAAACTTGGTCTTCTTTAGCTTGGACTGTTGATGACAGGCATGTGCCTCAGCAACAGAAACAGTGAGGTCTTAAAAGCTAGTTTGAAGTCATGTAGGTGGTCACTACATCTGAACAAGTAGTGTCATGCCAGTGTGTATTCAACAGCGTGATGAGGAGATGCTAAAAGTAGAGGTTTCTTCAAGTCCCATGGAAGTTTGAATCAGAGTGACAAAGATGAATCATCCTGCAAATGAGTTGCCAAAAGTAAGGGCAAGAAAAAGCAAGGATGTAAGTGAAGGCAAGAGTTTGGGGAAAAAATAGTATGATGAGAAATTGAAGGCAGGAGGTGTCTTAGAAAGGAATATTGGTCCTTTCTTAGGAGAAGATCTGTAGAGACTTGAAACCACTCTCACCAGTTTTAAGAGAAGAGATTTGGTTGTACAGGACAGTGATTTAAAACATGTCTCAGAAGACCTTCCAACATTATAGGTAGCTACAGGATGGTGTTACTGCTATGATCTGGATTGACAAGAAGAATTGTAGAGCACAGATAAATGCATCACATGTGATTGCCTTAGAAAAGGGGAGGAAGAGAGAAAGAAAGAAGTGAGAGTGCATAGAGAGGAAGATCAGAAGGTAGGGTAAAATTATTAAAAAAATAGAAAGACAGCAGCTGTAGAAAGGTTAGATTCAGTGCAACCTCTACATCAGATATGAATCCTGAACAAAAAGCACATAAAGAGATAATTTAAAGTAGATTTTCCATTGCCAACAAAATGGCTTATGTTATAAATTCGGGGAAGCAAAGAAGTGGTTAATAGATGTTGGTCTGGAGTATGACAGCTTCAGGAGGGAAATAATTTATTCTAGAGGAAATCTTCATTAGTGACTGTGATTCTGGAGTGGAATTTTACATAGAATAGTGACTTTAATCCCCTCCATTTTTTTCCATTATATAGTACATAAAATGCCTGGAAAAAATGTACTTTTGACTGGCAGACAGTTCTCTGAAAGTCAATATGGCTTTGTCTTCTCTTTTGTTGCTGGTTGTAAAGGCACTTAATCTATCAGCTTTGTTGTTGAAACTAGCACAGTAGGGTCTAGTTTGATGGCAGGTCAGTAGAACACAGGAAGCAAATGCTTAGTTGCACAGCCATCCATCCTTTTTTGTCTAGTTCTTATAGCAATCTTTGTGAGACTACGTAAATGCATAAAATATATTTAGTTTAGAAAATGTTACAGATCAGAGAGGAAAAATGTATTAGCATTGTTCACTTCACTGGATATCTAATTTGTTAACTTTATAAATGTCCGTGACATTTATCACCCTGGGGTATCCTCATGCTTACTGTGAACTTGAAGTTCTGAATATGTGTTGTGAAGTCAATTTCTAGTCTAGAAAATTTTCTTTTTTTTTTGTAACGTCACAATATGTTAGTGCATGGTAAGAGGTCTCTGTTTCTTTCCTTCAACTGTGTCTATTTTTATCTTATAAATCTACCTTTTTTTAATCTAGAATAAAGTTTAAGGGTTTGTTTATTTTTTTAAACAAACATACCTTTCAAAGATCCAATGAGCTATTTTAACATGCATTCAGGCTTATAAACCGTGTAGGATCAGGGGGCCTTTTCCTTGCCCATGCAAAACGTTTGTTTAAATTGTTTTTACAAGTGTTTAAAGACTCCGTTGCAATCAGGACAACATTTGTCGTCAACATAGTGCCAATTTGATATCTCCTTGTTTTGTCCGTAGTAAAGTCCTGAAATGTTACCTAGAATTACCTAACAAACAATTTCAAGAGTATACTTGAAAGCCATCATTTATTCAAACACTTATGTCTTCCTAAAAAAGTCTGAGGATCATTTAAAAGCTGAAAACTCTGTGAGCGCTCGAGATGTTACTGTTGTGAAAGTGTTTTTGTCCTTAACCTCTGAGTACAAGATCTTACTCTTTGCCTCTTACATTTGAGTGCTGGAAGTAATGTTTACTGTAGCATATGAATGACCTATGCTTATCCTATAATTCAGACACTTAGTGAAAAAGAAATCAAGAAGTAACATCTTCAAATGCATGTCACAGTACAGTGTCCCTGTGTTTGGTTTCTTTAAAGAGAATTAAGTAAAGGGCTTTAGGGAAGCAACAAAAATATTTCTAAGATCATGTAGCTTAATTCCGTGTGAAATCTCATCCATGATAAACTGTTTGCAGTGGAGCTACTTGTTTATACATGTATGTCAACTTTAATCCATGGAGGACTTAAAGGAAGTGGAAAATTACAACTTCAAAGATTACCAGTGTTCTTAATAGAATTTATGTGAAACTAATGCAGTTTGCAACTTCTAATGGTCATAATATTCATAGACAGCTAGGTCTAGGAGTAGGTTGTGATGCTAAGTTGTTCTGTAGTGTTTGATCTGTGCTAAAATAGCTTTTTGCCTCAATGTATGATAAAGTTATGTGTGTAAACAAACCTTAGAAGCACTGCAAACTACATCCAGACTAATCTGGATGAAAGATGTCAGGGAGTTGTTTTGACAGAAATCAAAAATCTCACAGAAGTGCTGGTGGCCTCTTAGGTGTAAGCTACCTAAAATGGTACAAGTCAATCATAGTTCACATTTTCTGTGATAAAAAATAACTACATTATTGAGTTGTGTAGTTACGTGAACTAATAATATTTTTATATTGCTCATATCGACATCATGCAGAAACATATTGAGACTTAGAAATTCTTTGAGAGTCAGCTACATATTGCATCCATCTTACAAACTGCACAACAGAAAAGTTAGAGTTCACTCTTTAGAGCTCTAGGCGTTTTCTCCTCTAAATCACAGAAAAAATTAAAACTATCTAGTTTTTCCCATATCAGTTATCTGGAAAAAACCCACTCTACTTTTAACATAAATATTTTCTTCCAGTCTTGTTCAAACATACAATTAACTACTAAAACAATCGCAGTTCAATTACTGAGTTTATCCTTTTATCAAATTTACTATATAATAAATTCTAATATAGAATTCTGATTCAAAGGCAATAAAATCTTTCATGGCATATGCACACCCACAGAACACAACTATGGCCATTTGCTTTTTTCCTCTCAGGTGTGCCTGAACAATCATTTGTTTTTGTCTCATGCTGCACAAACTTGCAGGGTTCTATCCCTTGCTCTTGAAGCCTGGGCTGAATGTTGAGGTCTCCAATCCCCCCTCCCCCCAGGTAGTTAAATTTTATTCATGATGCTGTTCTGTGTGAAATGCTGTTGATCACTGTGTATTAAGTAATCTGAGTGCTGTTTGGTCAAATACAGTGCAGAAACCTTAGCATTGCTTGGCAACAGAAACTACGTTAATGTTCAATTAATGACATTGTGGGAACAGAAGAGTCATTACTGCTCTGGAGAAAGCATGACATTGTGGGAACAGAAAAGTAGTTACTGCTCTGGAGAATTCTAAGTGCTGTTTAGCTAAGTATTAAAGTTAATTGTGGTTGTACCAAAATGGAAGTGATTTCTTTTTTAACCTGATGTCTGTGAAAAAAAATTCCCAAAGAAAAGGAACTTTAGATATCTTTATATATATTATAAAGTTCTATTTAGCAAATTTCACTTCAGTTTTTTCAATATAATTTTCCAAAGCCAAGAAGTAAGCAATAAAAGCAAATTATGAAAACTTGGACTTTTTTCTTTATAAAGCAGTCTCTTATTTACTTATATTTACTACAGGGCTATGACTGCAAATTCTATCTTCATGCCTCTAAATATAACTTCAGGAAAAATCAGTATAACTTTTATTTAGCAATGCAAAATATTCTAATTGCCCACCACCAGCCAGCTGATACCTAGGCAGTTCCCAAGCAACAGCAGCCCTGACAAACTTGCAGCCTGTTTTTAAATGCTAAGCATTACGTGGTAAGACATGAAACATCCCATTGGCCTGTTGGGGTCGGCTCTTCTGGCTGTGTCCCTCCAGCCTTCTCGCTGGTGGGGCAGTGTGAGAAGGCATCCCCAGCTGCTGGGTTAGAGGTTAGTTTGCTATAGTCTGTAAATAGCAATTCCAGAGGTATGCCTGAAGTTAAAGCCAAGACTAGGAAGCTTAGGTATGTAAGTGAAACACTAAGTGAGGAATATTAGAGCTGGAGCATGCAGCAGTAATGAAAATCAAGGTCAGGAAGTGGGACCCAAGAGATCTGCAGCTTCTTCAAGCCCTTGAGAGGCAAGCAGCTTGGTGTCTGCTGGTGTGTTGCAGTTTGAACCTTTGGGTGGGACAGGCTTCATGCTTCCTTGGATGTGATGACTAGCTGCCCCAGGACCAATCATGCAGTTAGAGGGAAGCTTGTTGTAAAGCAGTGTAAGGGTTAAGCACACAGTGGTCAGACAGGGACACTGGCCTCAGAAGTTTCTGGTTCTGTTCTGGGAGTCTGTTTTTTCCTATCCATCAGTGCCTATGCTAGCACAGCTGTGTTACCAAGCATTGCACTTGAATTATTCAAGAGTTGCCTGCAGCTCAAAAAACTCACATGGCTCCAGTGTCATGACTTAAAGCTTCGGGAAAAGTCTTGAATGCTCAAATTATGTTTTGTAGGCTTTGGAGAAAAAGGCTATTTGATTAAAAAGTTCGCACCTAAATTTGCTAAAATCTGTATTTTAAATTTGCTGTAGATCAATGTGTGCATCCATGTGTGCAAACTTTCTATCTTCTTCTGTGTACTTCATCTAAATTTCCAAGGCTAATGGAATGCTTTCCACCCACATTGCATTTGGTTTCTCTCAAAGTACATTTTAATTTCTGAAAATCATCCCATTTGCCTTTGACAAGAGCTTTTATCTCCTTGTTTTCATTTCAAATTACCCACCTAGAGCTCTTTCTGCAAGATGTAGCTTTCCAAAAGCTGTTTCTGAGAGAGGGTAATGATTTTCCCTAGAGATTGTTCTCCCTTCATGTTCCCTACCCTTACATATAACAGTGTAATTACTCTTTTTGGATGCATATTATCCTCACTTTTGTCTTGGATGTATCTGCATTGTTTATGAGTATTTGGAGGAACAGGAGTGGGTTCCCCCCTCTATTCTGTAGGGAGTTTAAAGGGAGTAGACTTGAGAAAACACAAAGTTTATGGGGTTTCTTCTAAAATGTGTGTTTACTTGTCTTGAGAGAGCTCTCTTGTTTAGAGAGCTGTTGGTGCAGGATTGATCACAAAGTAGTGCAGTTCTTTCCTTTCAGGAAAATACTTTCCTTTCAGGAAAACATCATTTCACTCCTGTGGCATGAGGGGGAATACCATCATCCTGTACAGAATTAAATGTAAGCTGGAGAGCTCAATATTCCACCTGCTTTCTGCTGCAGTTAAAACTAAAAAGAAAAAGCATTCTATTACCTAATGTCATCTTTGTGAGCACATTCTTATTAAGTTATATTATTTCTGAAAGATATTAAGATAATGATTTGAAATAAGGAAAATTTCACTTGGGATGAATACCAAGTTCTACTTAGAGTAATCGGTTGTAAAAACAGTATTGTGAAGTCCTTCATATACAGCATTTCTGCAGAAAAGGATCTCATTGTGAAGAGGTACTTCAAAACTGAAAATGGTACTAATTACAATTAATGATACTGTATCACTGCAGAAACTGTGTGTATAGAGGGATGTGTGTACTTTCATATTTTCTGTGTATACATTATGCATGAACATTTACTTACGTTAAAATGTAGGTGTATATAAAGGTATTATGTAAAGGATATTAAGAATAATATTATAACTCTGGTGCTAAGTTCTCTGTAGCACCATATTCAGGTTTTTTTCATAATGGTGCGAGCTACAAAAAGTTCAGAAAACAACGTCAAAGTCGACCAGAGAGCTAGAAAACCTTGCCTCTGAGGAATAAAAAAATGACAGGTTTGGTGTTTCTTAGCTCAGAAAATAGATGAGGGATGCAACCCTTAAACAGAGAAAATATATTGGTAAGGTAAAGAAATTTTTTTTATGTCTATTGGAGTCTGGGCTTAAGCAGCTCAGGTTGCCTGAAATACTTGATTAGGCAGAAGAGAGAACTCTTAAATGATAGAGAAACTCAAGCACTGGAATAAGTCACCTACAAATCTGTGAAGTTCTCATCACTGTAGAATTTTAAGAACAAAGTAAACTGGTTCTGAAGCATGATTTTGAGAAAGCTGCTTCTATATTGGAGCAGCAGAATAGAATATATTGGCTTCTAGCCCTGATATCTGCCATCAACTGAGTGTTCAGCTGTCATTAAAAATAGTTTAATTTAAATCTGCTTGCTGACCCTCAGTAATGATGTCATAACTGATAAGGAGGATGGTGGCTTCTTATGAATCTGGTTCTGACCAAATGTGTTCAATTTAATGAAGAGAGTTAAATGACTAGCTCTAGTTACAGGGTATCAAATTCCAATACAGAAGTAGTAGGTCTGGAGTAAAAAGGCTACTATGGGTTGCATAAGTTTTAAGCTGAAGGGAAACAGACTGTTTCGTGTTTGTAAAGGGAATTTCCAGGGAGTATCTGTGAAATACTCATGAAATATTTTATTTCGTTTTGGTTGCTTCTAGCCATTTGAAAGTTACCTTGCAGTACTGCACCTCACGTGTGGGGCAGATGCATTGACTGATGACTGTTTCATTTCAGTCGCTGAAGTCTACCATGTACTCTCACATGTATCTGCATATTTCATACATGTCTGTGTGTTTCATCAAGGTCTTTGAAACCTTGATGAGACCTTAAAAACATAAGTTCCCTCAGTTTTCAGATCACATGTTGATTTAATAATCTTTGCAGGCATTTATAGCACTATCCCCACACCATCTTCTTTAGACTACTAGGAAAAAAAAAAAAAAAAAGCAGAAGTCCTGAAGAATTCTATGTAGCACATCAGAATAGCAACCCACGACTTTCAGCTTTGCACTTAACTTCTGGCAATTGCTTGATATTTCTTGCACTGCATTGTTTTTGGTGCTACATTTTGATAACCACTGGAAGTCTTAAGGGAGTTTACAAGAAGTTATTCGTGTTCTTAGTAGCTTAGTCACTGATCATGTGATGGCAGTGCTCTGTGATTCACTTCTGATTCATTTCAAATTGTACTCTAGGTGATACAGTTGGAACCTGCTTATGAAATAAAGGCCTCTTATACCTAGAAAAGCTGACTTTTCTTTCCTGAAAAGTTCAGTTTGGTTAAGACATCCTTGGCATTATTACTACTACCTTATCATTACATTCATGCATCGGAGGAAGGGTCTCAGTACAGCAATCTTCTCTACTGAACATCCTCCTTCTGTTATTTACCACAGGCTCGCGGCCATCAGAACCTGGTGAAAAGCGGGTAGTTTGCTCTTAAAGCCTTACTTACTGACTTTTGAGTAATTTGTTTCTCTGAAACATTCAAGGAACAAGAGATACTTAAGCTATTTCTAAATCACGGATTACCAGGAGTCACTCATTGGATCATGCAATAGAGTGGCTGATGGACCTAGATTAGAATGTTCTTACCCTTGTGTGTTCTGAGTCTCACATAAGAAATGGAACTTTTGTAACTGGAGTTTTTAGTGGCTTTTTGGCTACTAGGTCATAAAATACTTGCCATTAACTGTCATTGTGCTGTCACCTATGGAGTTAGAATGCTGGAAAAGTATATTCAACTTCTGCTTTCTTTTTTGTTTCAGAGTATATTTATTAAAAATCTTAGTACAATAAGGGAAATTACAGGAGGAAAAAACGTGCAACCTGTTGGTTGTGTTCTGCTGCAGTGAGACAAAGCTAAGGCTTACGAAGTAATTTGCAGCTTTCTTTAATGTAAATTGACTAACTGAAACACACCCATCCCACTTGAGTTAGTGTGCACTCAGTGGTTTTGCTCAGTAGGCTGTGTGGTTAGAAGCAGGTATACAAACGGAAATGGAGTTTTAAAACAAACTGCCAGGGGTTCAGGAGAACGCTGCAGAGGCTCTCAGAGGCACGCTTGCAGCACAGTCAGGACAGCCCTCTGACTGGCTGCACCGTCTGCACAAAGATGCTGTACCGTTGTGAGTAGTGTGCTGGTACACAATCATGTGTAAATCGTGTGCTGGTACCAGCCATGCAGGCTTGCTGCTCAGTGCTCAGCTGGACTGGGGACCTTTAGATTTCTTTTTGCAGAGTGTTTGTTTTTTAAGCCGTTTTTTAAACCCCATACAATGGGGGGTTTTTTGTGAAGGTGAGCCTTTTAGTTGGATGAGAGAACAGATAGCCCCAAACCTGGTATTGCTTTAATGTGTGCAAAATATTTGCATGTCATTGTAATGAAGTGTATCTCTGTTGCAAGATAATTAGATCTGGATGTGCTGAAACATAAATACACTTTTATTATGCAGGAAAACACCATAAATGTATTGACCTAATTACTAATAGTAGGCAGAACATACTGTTTTTCTCTGCACCTTTGTGACCTGAAAAACCTAAGTGGAAGAGAGACCTAGAAAACAAAAATCCAAATGGGAACCTGCAACTAAGTGATACCTGTGTTATGTCATAGCAGAGGATTTTGGAATGCACACAGTGAAAGTGCTAAGGGAGAGTTATTTTTTTGTCTTTGTTGTCTGGAAATGATCTCTATTAAGCATTTATGAGAAGCTGTGTATTCTCAATAGTATGTGTGCACATATCCATTTGGCTTCCAAGTTAAGCATATATTGAACTGTTTTCCTGATTAAACAGGAGCTAGTGAATGGAGCTTCTGGCAGAACACCAAGTTTTGTCAAAGGATGAAAACTGATACAGGCCTCTGTGTGCAAGGCCTAAAATAATTTTACTCTTTGTGAAGACACTCAAAGAGTACAAAATGCCAAGTACTAAAGGCCTGAATAAGTATTGATTCTTGATGTCTCAGCCTTGCTCTGGAAATTTCCCACTTCTCTGGCTGAATGACTTGCTGGTTTGCCCTCAGTGCTCATGCTGTAATACCTAGGCAGTTTGTATCTCAGAAGGATTCTTTCAGTGAGGAATGAAATTATGTGTGCACACGAATAAGGAACACATAAACTTTGGTTCATGCTGTAAAACTGAGAACTCGTAGCATAAGTCAAAAGGCAGATCAAGAACTTCCTGCTACTTGGGGACTGTACTGCTCTCATTCATGGGGCTGTAGGACAGGCAGATGTTCCCCTTGCCCATATCACTGAGGGTGGATACATTTGGTGTCTTCCTGTGGAAGGGCATGGAAATTCTCGCCCAGTAACTAATGTGGATTATCTTGTTTTGCAAATGGGCTAAGTTTAATGGTCTGTTTTGGTGATGTGCAAGTTAAAGTGCCTTCTCCCTGCCTTCCCTAGCAGTAGATGTTATTTCATATGCTGGAAATCTGCTGTTTCACATCCCCCTTCCATTTTGCCATGTTGTGCTTTGCTTCTCTATCTTGTTCCTGTTACTGCTTTTTAAAGAGAAAACTACATTTATTCCCATAGAGGTTAATCTATTTTAAATTATTTGAAAAGATAAATATTCTTTTGTGTTTGAAAGGGCGTCAAATTCCAATTCAAGTTACTTAGGTACTCTTACGACTAGCTGTGGGAGAACACTCAATTAATATTTACACACACTTTCACTACTGTTTGTTGCAGAAATGGAAACTTCTTAAACTGTTCTGCTACATTTCATGTCCTTGATCTTTTTGGTATATGCAAAAAAACCCCACAAGACCCAGAAAACAGGCGTAGTCTGAAGCCATTCTTCTGCTGAAATCCTTGTAATGCATAATTCAAGTTGATGTGCAGTGCATTTAGGTTCACCACAGGGAGTATGCACAGGTTAACCTCTGGGTTTCTAGCATATGTTGTATCTCACGCCTTGTGCATCTATGCACATCTGTGATCCTGTCCTGTGTGTGCACTTTGCTGTTAGGTGTGGCATCTGTACAAAAAGGCTCACGAACACTTGAGAATATTGCTGTTCTGTTTGATAACTGTAGTCATACCAATAACTGGCTGATATGGATCAGTAACTGAACTATTTTGCTCTGCAGTTCAATGATTTGTTTCCAAGTTTATGTTCATATGCCTAAAGCTAAGCATTTAAGTGCATTGCTGGGCTTAGATCATTATGTATAATTATCTGGGTATTCGGACTACTTTTAAGACACAGATGCTTTTTTGCTTGTCTTTATTTTTTTCCTTATTTTTTAAGGGTCTTCCAAACATAGTAGTGAAATATAGTAGTTGTTATATGGTTCTCACCAGAAAAGTGATGAACTCCCTAAATTAGTAAGTTACTGCTATCTTTGAAATAGCATACACAAACAGACCTGATTAGAATTAGGATTAAACCTGTCGCAAGTTGTTTATGAAGGTATAGCAAGATTTCAATATGAATAATCCTTTTTGTTTTTCAGATTTAGAAGGAAATGCATGTCAAAACAATCAGCTGCTAAAAATAATTCTGGCCATGCATCAGTTTTTCATCTCCTCTGCAGACATGCTTCAGAAACTCGTTGATCTATATCCTTTGTAATTACCAGCTGCTTTTAAGGTAACTTGACAGCCTGACAAGTTTGAAATGGTTATGTAGAGGATATTTAATCTATGGGTGTATTAGTATTCCACTAATTAAATTGTATACTTGTTTACAGTTTTTTGGTTGTATGGTGTGCTTTTGTTTGGTTTAGGGTTGGCATTTTTTGTTTGTCAGGTTTAGCTTGTTAGAGGAAAAGATGAAAATCCAAGTCAGGTTTTAAGTAGGATAAATCACCTCTGTTGGCTGTGAAGGGAATATCTAACAGGTGTTAGATCAATGTAGGCACCTCAGTTAGGTACTGTGAACCTGGGCCTAAGTTTCAGATCTTTTTCTCTCTCTGGCCACTATCAAGTCAAAGAGCAAAGAACAAAATTGTATCATCAGGATATGAACATTTTAAACAAAAATTCTTTCTCTCACAGATGCTCAAAATTGCTGAAATAAATCATAAGCTTTTCCTTTCTATTTGTTCCCATTTTGAGCTGAGTGCCTGGACTCATACATGTGTGTTTCTGGCTCATTAGGTTTTTCACAGTATTCACAATACCAGCCTTTCTTTGGAAAATTTTACTGTGGAATATATTTATTGTCGAAGAAGTGTGTCTTCGTAGCTTTACAAAATGTTTACTCCTAATTAGACGAGCACATTACAGGATGGAGACCTGGCATTCTAAGAATCTCCATCCAATTTTGGTACAATTCAATTTAATAATCCTTTATTTCCTCAAACTCTGTATCTTCCAGGCATTTACAAGCAGCATCCTTGACAAGAGAGCTTTACTGGAGCATTGACTATCTGTCTGTAAGCAGGACTGTCCTGCTGCTTGTCTAATTGCAGGTGTTAGATCAAGTGTGCTAAGCTACAGCTTATGTGTGGTGTAGTGCTGCCTTTCACTTAGGCTCATGGGCTCTTGGAAAATGTAACAAAGTCGGTGCTTGCATCTTCTTTCTGAGATGGAACATTTTTTACAACCAGAAAAATAATTCAAATTTTCCTTAGAGCTGCATATTTTGCAAGCTTGGTTTTTAACTCTGTGTATAGCTCCCTGTAAAGACATTGAAAGTTAAAGACAGCTTTGAATGGATCAGGTAGTCTGGGCTCTTGTATTTTGCAAAACCTTGCAAGTCTTCCAGTTGCACCATTCCCCATCCCCTAAATTATGGGAGTGATTTTTAGGTGGTTACAAGTTCTTTGTAAGTCATCCACTTTTAGACATTCAGAGAGGGGCCCTTAAAAATATTTGGGAACTTACTCAGACTTCACCAGTTCTCTGGTCAGCCTAATGCAAGCACGTTAAAGGGCAGATGGTATGTCCCCTCAGCTGTGGTAGATTTAGGCTGCAGTTAATTGCAATCAGATTGTGAGTGGATCCACAAGGTGTTTTCATTGAATTATGCTTCTCAAGCCTGAAAATATGTGTGTCATCTCCGTCAGAAGAATCAAGACATGCGTAATACATTTTCAAAATGGATTTTCCATGACTTCAACAGACATTGGCTACTGTATCAAAACATGTTTTAAAGAGCTAATAGACTAAAAATATGGTTGTTCCTTTCAGTTGCCAGAGCAAGTCAAATGAAAACTGTTGTGTAGCTAGAAAGGTGAGGTTTCTGTGGAGAGGCATGTTACATTTCGCTCTACCATTGTCTACAATTTGCTCTACTGTTGTCTCGTTATGTTTAAAAGAAAATAGCTTTTTTTTTTTTAATCTCCAATGAATTAACTGAAATGGATTGCTTCATAAATGCATCGATTGATAAATTTGGTATGAATATTTCAACTTTTGATGACATGTCAGTGCACAAGTTTTATGAGAAATTGTGAGGCATGTTGCAAAGAAACATGTAGAAAACAGGATCCTTTCACTGGTTAACACTACTCAGTACTCTGGCAACTGCATCAGTATTACTCATAGTAGTCATTGTTGCAATAAACTTTGGTAACAGCCTTGGGATATACTTTGTCAATACTTATGTAAAACTCTAAGCTGATATAATATTTGTCATCAGCAGGATGATTCTTACTACTTAAAGGTTGGGAAGTATCAAGCTTACATTTTACATGTAAAAAAAAGTTACATTTTACATCATATGTGAATGGATGTGGTTTTCCTTAACAGTTTTCTACTTATCTTAATGCTTTAGAAAATAACTCTTCCATGCTGTGTGTAAAGATATGCTATTTTGTGAGGTAAGTATATTCTTGATTGGTAGCTATTAGTTGTTAGTCTGCAGTCAGCCATGTGACAAATAAAAATATGTTTTTGCATATCTGAAATTGACATTAAAGAGAGAAACAGGTATTCTGCTTCAGCTTTTCAAGGTTCACTTTAGCAACTTTACACAAAAAGGTCCAACTGGCTTTTAGCAGATCTGTTAAAATCGGTGCATGAGTTACCAGGTCACAGTTTTGAACTGATTCTATGTGAATCTCTATCTTAAATGTCTGTGAAAACTGATAGTGCCCAGGAAATTATAGAAGTGTGTCTAATATTATTATATAGGTCTATTAAAAATTAAGTGGGATATTGCAGATATTTTTATACTAAGCAAAGCTCAATTGCATTTGGTAGGTAATTCTCCTTCGTAATTCTACTTCATCACTTGCAGTGGTCCTGGAACACTTTTATTTTTTCCTATTAAGTACAGTAAAGTTTGATATCTCAGTTTAGAGAAAACAGAAGTGAAGGAAAATATTCAGCTCTAGTAGATTGATGATACCTCTTTTTTACACAAAGAGGGAAATTATTAGTAACAGGAAAGTAGAATTTGTTTCAAATTGTGATGATTCTATTATCTCAGAGCAGATTATTCTTGGTTATGTCAGAATGCTTTACTGTTGTGTGAGATCTGGTAACGTTTTTGCTTCCAGGCAAATTCATACATATGTGCATCCATAAGAATGTGCATTTCCATCTTTCCAACAAGCACAGGTTTTTTACATGTGTAGTGCTGGGTACTGTGTCTCTCTGGGCTGGAGTTAACTTTCTTCATAGCAGTCTCTATAATGCTGTGTGTTGAATCTGTGAGTAAAACTCAGCATTATTTTACCTATTGCTGAACAGTGATTGCACAGTATCAATGCCTTTTCTTTCACACTCTGCTTCTGCCAGACCACGGGCTGGGGGTGAACTTGTGGCTGGGAGGGGACACAGCTGGAACAGCTGGCCTGAACTGACCAAAGGAACATTCCAAGCCATACAGGGTCATACTAAATTTCAGCCTAACTAGATCAAAACTTCTTTTTTTGTGTGCGTGTGTTTTAATTTTAACAGGTATTGGATTACAGAATTCTGGATTATGTTCAAAATGGACTCTAAACTCTCCAGAGCTATGGAGGAATTTCAAGAGGTGGTTCGAGCTAATGGTGAGGAGTTACATTGTCGTCTAATTGACACATCTCAAATGTGAGTGTCAAAGTCTCAATATACTTGGAAACTAAACTTTTGCTCTGAATTGCCTTTATTTGAATACCATGTCTCTCATAAGGCATGTGTTAGCTATCCTTAGAAAAAGTTACATTTCATTACAGATGACATATATGTTATGTAGAGGCACAGAATGCCTTTCAGGAATGGCTTGAGTTTAGCTGCAGTGTAGACTTCGTGCTGATTCTCTATGACAGCTAGGTTTTACCCTATCCAGGGAACTTAGAAAATTTGTCGATGCCTAAAGGTTTTGCAAGATCACTTGAAATCAATGAAAAAGGAGAATACAATTTGATTGGGTAACAGATGAGGTTAAAAAGTGTGTTTATATTTTAGCAACAAAGGTAAGTGAGGATATAGTTTATTACATTGTCAGACTCGTGATATTGTTGACATGATTTTGATTATAGAATACTTGTCATGACAAGTATCCTACAGCTGTCCATCACATAGTTTTTTCTTGGGAAGACATCTTTCCCTGCTACATGAGAGTGAGATAGTTCTCTGGAACAGTACAACTGACAAAACAAGTGTCAGTTTGGAACACAGGCTAAAGCAGAGCAGAATTTGGCATACATTTTGTATCTGGTTATGAAAGAGGATATTTAGCTTTTCAAATTCAAATAAATTTTATTCCTCTGTGGGTCAATAGCAAAGGGGGACAGTTCATACTCAGAGGTTGCTCAAGGAAATCTAAGAATTATTAAATGGAGGAGTGCTGGATGTGTTCAATGAATACAAAGTTACAGACAGCTATTCTGAAAATGTAGAACTGATTGCAGAAATTATATAGACTCTCATGCTGTTTAGTAAGACAATTGTATTGTACTTAAGATGCTACATCAATGCAATAAAGACTAACAATAATATTTTGTCATATAATCTCTAACACATGAAAGGAGTTTGCTGTTTAGAAATTCAAATAATTCACTTTTTACTGCAGTAAGGCATGAAAACAATGTTACCTCTGACTTGGAGAAAGAGGAAAATTTTGCTCTTCAGTAAATAACTTGAAGTAATTGTGTTTTAAAAGAAATTCTAGGGATTGGTCTAGAAAGCTGACACAGCGTGTAAAGGCCAACACCAGTAAGAAACGGAAAGTCTCACTTCTTTTTGATCACCTTGAGCCAGAGGAGCTGTCAGACCACCTTACCTATCTTGAGTTTAAGTCTTTCAGAAGAATATCAGTAAGTTATTTTTATTCATTTATTTATTTATTTACATGAAGCAAATGTGGGAAAGACAAAGAAAATATGGTAGAGAGGTAGTTTTACAAGATTAACTCTGCCATACAAGATGTTGGACATGCTGGATCTGTTTCCAGCCTCTTTTATTTTACTGGTACTGAAGGTGGCCAGTGGAAGTTAGATCCTTAGATAACTTAGATACCCTTCTGCTACAACCATATGAGAGTGAGAGAATGAACCTCGACTGTGGAAGAGTTGAGGCAAGATCAGTTGGAAGGAAGAGGAGTAAACCTTCTTCCAGATCCAAGAGCTTCCAAAGAAGCTTGTTTTGTTAGAACAAGGGATGTCATCATCCTTTGACTCAAATCACTAATTAGGCTGAGATGGGATGAAGGAAACTTGGAATATTCTCCTAGAATGCTAACCTCCTGTGGCTGTAGTGAACAGTGCAGTAATCCTGTGCAGTGAATAATGGACTGCATTGAAGATGGCCACTGGACTCTGCTTGCCTTTTTTTATTGTGCATACAAAATGAAGACTGGAGATAAGAAAGCACTTTAGAAAATGCCATTTTTAATGTTAGGGGAGATAAACATATTTTATTGTACAAGCTTTCATATACACAAACAATTCTTAAGGATTTATCTAATTTATTTTTTCTTTCATTTGATTTGTTTTCTCAGCAATGTTTGTAGCTGATAAGATGTGAACTCCCCTATGCACCTTGGCTTAACTTGTATCATTGTATGCTACAACATTGCTTCTTTTCAAACCTGATACAGTTTACACCTGGAAAAGTGAATGTTAGGGACCAAAATCTAGGGGGGGTTGCTAAGTCTGTGTGATAATAAGTCTGAAAGCAAAGTGGATTTTTCAATTTTTTTAGGGGTTTGGTTTGGTTTAGTTTTTTTGCTGTTGCTGTTATTTAGTTGTTTTTGGTGGAGTTTTTTTGGTAACATTAAATATGAAGCTGAACCTATGCAAGAAAAGGGGCTCTCACTCCATGGTGGAAGATTTCAGTCATGTTTTAATGTACTTTATTTTGAGCTGACAGTACGTGACTGTTTTTTGTTTTAAACTGAAAAAGCTGTAGAGCCGAAGTCATGCACTGATTGCTGCCTGTAGGCAGTAATAATATGCAAGCTTACATAACTTACCATTTTCAAAACCTCTGTGCAGATATAAGGTAATTAATGAGTATAACAAGTGTGGTTTTAGTCAGAGTGTCAGATGTGTCATGGAGTTCCAACAGGTACATACATGTATACATTTTATATGCAGGGTACCTGCATATGTCTTTGTGTAAATTGAGCTTAGCAAGACTTCAGTCAGAAAATAATACGTAATTAATAATTAGCTATGTTAATTAAATCTTTGCAGAATATGTTCATGATGCCCTTAACCACAGAACCCTTTCATTATTTTAATATGGCATCATATGCCAGGAGAAAGACTGAAAATGACCAGCTGTGTCTCTAGTCACTGAAATAACTATTTAAAGGTTTGGGCATTTGAAAGTCAGAAGGGAATATTTGATCACATACACAGCATACAGAAAAAACTTCCATGAGATACCATCCATCTTGCAGCAAATTAAGATGCAAGGAGTGGTGTTCACAGAGTATGACTGGAGGCATGCTGGTGCTTGGAAAGTGTTTTAATCTCTAGTCATAAAATACAGGGCGATTCTTTTGTAAGAATCTGGATTCTTCTTGAGGCTCTTAAGTTAGCCATCACAATAACAGACTCTTGCAATCTTTAAGTACCTAAACTTCTTTACTGTACCTGCCACTAACAAGCTTGTTATAGCTGACCTCATTAATAAATTTGTGCACCACAATTAATTCAAAACTTTCAGGTAGCATTTTAAAGATTAATTTCTTCAGCATTTAAAAAAGATCTTTTCCAAAGGAGATGACTGCTGAGAAGAAAATGTGAACTGATTCATAGTTGTACTGAAACTACTATGACGTCCATAATTATGTAGTCAGATATTGAAAAATTATCTCTCTGTATAGAGTAGTTGCTTAAATTTCAAGATCCAGCCAAACCTGGCTGGGGTTTAAAATTCAAAGGGTAATTGTGATGTAAGTACTATGTAATCTCAGAGACAGCTCTACTAATTACCAATATTTCTTCAATTTTTAATTTGACAAGGACAAGTCTAGAGGTGTCTGCCATCATATCTGCTTTTAAAGTGCTAATAATTCTTATTAAACAGATGGAAAAGATTTATAAAGCTGCGAGAAGGTGAGAGAGGGACAGTAAGAAACAAACAACAGCCTGACAATTTATGACCTTTCCTTAAAGATCAATGCTATTCCACATATTCCTGTGGAAAGGAAATGTGTATATGAAAGCTATGAGTGTTTGTGGTAAGATTTTAGTATTAGTGGTCATAGAAAAGAATGAGTGTAAAAATCCCATGTCATATTTTCTGATTACTCCAATCCTTGTATATTTTTGTTAATGGATAAATTAACAGAATGTATAAAAATTGCATCAACAAAAGCAAATTATTTATTTAATCTTAATGTAAGGATGGCTTTAAAAAAAAGCGTGTCACAGGTATCTACTGAATAATTTTAGATTGCCTTGATTAAATAAGAGAATCTCACAAGTTGTATTAAATGTATTAAGGAACCTGTAGCCCTCATTCTTAATGATTTTATCTCAGTTTCATATTAATCCCATTGAACTTGCTTTTCTATTAGTGTAGCTTAATTCAGAAGTGTGCCCCAGCTATGGAATACATAAACTGAATACTGAACTCCCTTAAACTATTACTGAGTTATTAGATTAAAATTTAAATTCAGTTTAACCTTCCCTATAGAAGTCTAGACTCAATGAATCTAAGAAGTCACTGAGGCTGGGAGGAAAGCTTCAATTCTGCTCCTCCTGGGGTTTATAAGAGCCAAGGGGTTTATAAAAGCCCTATCCTGAGGTAGGGCAAAAAGATGCTTTCAGTTAATTCAATTAGTCGAAGCCCTTGCTTTGAATTTAACAAAGCTTTTACAAAAGAAAGATTTCAGTTTTATGGATATTTAAGGTGTAAAATACATATTTTATATTTCATTTGATAAGCAGACCTCTGTCAACACAGATCACAAGGCATATGAAACTACATGAATTTTCATTTAGGCTTCTTTTGTTTGTTTAAGTTCTCAGATTATCAGAATTACATTGTGAATAGTTGTGTGAAAGAGAATCCAACAATGGAAAGATCAATTTCTCTTTGCAATGGTATCTCTCAGTGGGTGCAGCTCATGGTTCTCAGCAGACCAACACCACAGCTTCGGGCTGAAGTGTTCATCAAGTTTATTCATGTTGCACAGGTCAGTTAAAATCTGCCATGTTTGGTGTTTATTTTGTCTTTCTCTGATACAGCCCTTTTTTTTGCTCTTCCCAAGCTATTACTGTGGGGTGAGTGGGGAGTGTTGGCCCTGGTCTCCAGGTTCATACCCACCACGTGTTTGTGTATTTGTGCTGTCTTACCAAGTGTTCAGATATTACAGTGTCATGGCACCAGGACTTTCTCATGTTCATTCTGAAGAAATTATTTTCACTGTAAAACTAGACTTGCTTTTGAATCAGCATATGAGATTCCCAGCTGTGGCTGTGAAGCTCTCCAAAGCATGAGTGACTCTCATGGCTTTGGCTGTAATTAGAGCATTCCACCAGAAACACCTTTCTGGATAAAAGGAGACCTCTGGTCCTATTCATATTCCTTGCATTCTAATTCAACTGCAGTCATAACCAAGATAATAGGCAGTGTTTCCTAGTTGTGGTAGACTGTGGGAAGAAGGGGAAGTACTGAGGAGGGACTTTGAAGCCTTACTGTATCTGAAAATTTAATATTTGATTTAATAACAGTAGAATAAGTTCATGTTACACCCAGTAAAATCACAACTCATTACCAAAATACATGAAGTCAAATGGCACAAACTTGTAAGACTTCAGAGCAAGACAATTGAGGAAATTAAAATTTGGGTGTGCACATTGAACAAACTGAACCTTTAAATTACACTGATTTTTTTATGCCAACACAGAAGCTCCACCAGCTGCAGAATTTCAACACATTAATGGCAGTGATAGGAGGTCTCTGTCACAGTTCCATTTCCAGGCTCAAGGAAACAAGCTCATGTGTTCCTCATGATGTAATTAAGGTTAGTATTGCTTCTCTAAGTTTTACAAATAAAAGAACCTTTAACTTTTTTGTCATTGCACACACTAAAAGCAACCTTACTTTCTTGGATAAGCTGGAAAGACAGAACAAAAATTTATTTGGTTTTGAAGGGTTTTTATTTGTTATTTCATCTCTACATCACCAGTTACTCTTACATTTCTTGCAGCCCCACCTTTCTTAAAGATCTTGTACAGATTCTCTAAGGTTTCTCCTTTAGTCTCAGACATGATGAGCTGCATTTTCATTTACATGCAGCAGTACAGAAAAATATTCAAACATGAAAACAGAGACTTGGACCCTGGAACATTTGAAAACAAAACTATTGTCTTCTGCAGTAACACTGACCATCCTTAGTCTGTAAAAGCTAGCACAGAGCTCTGAACTTTGAGTGAAAGGACTGGTTTTGTTAATCTGAATTTCCATTTGACAGGTTTTATTTAATTTAGACTTGAACAAATTTAGCCCTAATGCAAACATAGTATGGTGGAATGTTAGGAATCTATTTTAATTTCCAGTTAAATTCTTGTGAAATACCGATGAAAGCTATTAAAAAGTGAAGGAAGGCATATTTTTTATCAATGCTTCTTAAGAAGCCTTTGTGTGGCTTCTGAAGAGACTTTAGAGAAGATACTTTATCCTTTTTGGGGCCTGAAAGAGTCTGTAAAGGTATCTGAAAAGCCTGTTTTGATCACAACATGCTCAACTTAAATGAACAGTGCATACCTGGAGTAAAGACCTGAAGTGTCACCGACCTCCCACTGGAAATGGTTACAGCTATCAGAATCTGTAAAATCAGTTACAAAGCTTATTTTAGAAACATGTTTTTCAAATTTCACCATTTTAAGGACTGCATGTTTGCACATCATTTGAGTAACTTTTTGTATCAAGAAATTGTATGCAGGTGTTAATAAAAAGCAGGTAAAAAAAGTCTGGTAATTAGCAACTTGAAAACACACCTCGGGGTTTAACTATGTCAAACAGTTTGTAAAGGTTATAAATCTAGAACTTTGACAGGAACTTCCCGGAGAAAACATTGGTCCCATTGATTTTATTATGTTAATGAGTCAGCTTTGTACCTGTATAATTTTAAACAAGGAAATATTTATACTGCTAGACTGGAGATTATTTTGGCCTTCATAAAATTCAAGATACTGTTTCTAATTCATTTCCATGGAAAAAGTTTTCTTAAAAAGACAGGTATGCCACCTTGAACTATAGTATGACTTTTGATCACACCATGATGGGATCATGGCTCTACATAAGGGTTTCTCTGCCAGAACTTCTCCATCAATTCCAGCTGGTGATCTGAAAGTCAGAGAATGAATTCCACATTGTGAAGATGGCTGCTTTTATGAACGTCAGAGAGCTTCTGCTGTGCTTACACATTGACTGTATACAGATTCCCCTGATTTGAGAGAATCATATTTCTTTTCATTTGACAAAATGGGGAGTGTAGAGACAGAATTATAGATTAGGCTATATTAACTATCTATAATTACATATTAGTACCTAATTTATGGGTATAGGAAATCTAGCATACCTAGATTTCATTTGAAGTCTTAAAATTTTTTTCAAGAGTCATTGTGAGTAAATTCCTTAACATGGGGAGTTCTTGTGCTGTATGGCAAAAACAGAAACAGTAACCAGTGCTGATTTTTTGGTTTTCTTTTTATTTTTAGGTGTTTAATGAAATGACAGAACTGCTTTCGTCTTACAGAAATTACGATAGTTACCGACGTGCCTATAACGAGTGCAGTAACTTTAAGATCCCAATCCTCGGGGTCCACCTGAAAGACTTGATATCCCTTTATGAGGGTATGCCAGACTACTTGGAGGACAAAAAAATTAATGTATACAAACTATATTCTCTGTATAACCACATAGATGAGCTGATACAACTCCAGGAAATGCCACTTCCCCTGGAGGCTAATATGGACCTTGTTCACTTGCTTACAGTAAGTGTGTTAGATAAGATAAATACATCCAATTAAAATTTTCATATACCTATCAAACAACTAAATATAGAATTCCATTAATTAATTAAGCAATTATGAATACATAAGATTGTAAGATTTTTTTTCCCTGAAGGGGAAATGTACAGGAATAGAAGAGAAAAAAATGGTGCTACTGATTTATCTGGCAGCAAGGGTAGAGGTGCCAGTTCAGCAGTATGCTTCCAATTATTTCTATAAGGGAAGGAAATGTTTATTTCTGCTTCACTATAGTAGTATGCACTTTCTGTACTTTCAGTAAGGAAATTTCCTTGTGTTGAAAACGAAAATCACACGAAAGTTCAGTCCCTCAAGATACCATATTTCTAGCCACGTTTCTTCTGGTGCTTAAGAAACTGTCTGACATAAGCATTAGTCAAATACAGTTGATGCATTTCACTCCCAGTCATATCTAATCAGTGCCATGCTACCAAAAAATTAGTGCTACCTAGGACATTGCTAAAACAATAGTTTTGGCTTCTCCTAGTAAGTTAAAATACTACCTTCTATTAAAATAGTAAATCTTCTTTTCTTGTTTCTCAGCTTTGTTTGGCCTTAACAAGTATCTCATCTTGGAAAAAACAGATAGTCTGCTTCCACTTCTCATTACAAGCACTGTTTCAGGAAAAATCTAATAAATAAAAATGCTTATGTGTCTGAGGTTATTTGTTCTCTTGGGGAGCTCTCTTGTGTGAAATTAAGCACACATGCCCAGGGCTGTGTGAAGTGGTGAACTTCTTACTTCTTCCTGCTATTTGTTTTAAATGTTTTGTTTGAAATTATTCTAAGTATTTTTTCCTTCTAAGTAATGTTTTATAAAAATGGCTCTTACAAATACCTAGAACTTTGGCCGTAATTCCATGCAGGTATATATGATAGGATATACATGAGAAGGAATATTTCATTTCAATGCAGGAGCTTCTGAGCTCCAATAGTCCATGTTACAGATTTACAGGTAATGGCAATAACAGAATCTGGAATGTAGAACTGGACACATTTCAAATCACTGTGAACACCTGTGCAGCTCAAGTTAATTTATTTCTAGGTGTAATCTAAATTAAAAAATAATGCACAAAAAAATATGAATGCACTCTAGTAACAAGTTTGTAAAGTAGTAGTGACTGTTCTGGGATTATTAAACTAATGTGTTTGTTTTCAGCTGTCCCTTGATCTTTACTACACAGAAGATGAAATTTATGAACTTTCATATGCACGAGAGCCACGAAGTCACCGAGCTGCTGTAAGGGCCTTTACAGATTCTTGACAAAAGGAGGGCTTTTATGAGTGATTTTAATTTAAAAACGGGACTTTGACGAAAGAAAATTTTATCTCTTGCATTCAATTTAGTATTTATTATTCAATTATATGCTAAGTTGAAAGCATTTTAGCTTTGTAGAGTGAAAGTGAAATCTGAAGCGCAAATTGCTTGATCGCTGGTGAAGCCTAAAATAGAATATATGGCAGATTTGACACTATATCAGGTTTTATAATATAAACACAAAGACAAATAAAATTGCTATGTAGAGATATGACATTGGTTTTAATCTTGGCAGTTGAGGCTATTTTTTTCAAATGGAGAATTCTTATATGATTCAAATGATGAAACCCAGGAGTGTTATGTGGTAGTTTTGTTCCTGTTTTATGAATATGGAAAAGATGGTGATTTCACAGGGCTGTCAGTGAACTGTGACAATTTAAGGAATGCCTGCTCTTTTAAACAGTTCAAGGAAAAGCTTAAGCACCATGTAATTATCAAAAGAACGATGTTGAGTCCAACAGGTCATTTCTGCAGTCCTATGTCACATATGTCACAAATGGAAGTAGTATAATACTGAAAATCTTCCCATGTGGTACTAATGAAGTTCCTTTCAAATTTTTTCAGCCTATGACACCTTCCAAACCACCAGTAGTTGCAGACTGGGCCTCAGGAGTGGCCCCAAAACCTGATCCAAAAACCATCAGCAAACACGTTCAGAGGATGGTAGATGTAAGTAAGGTTGGCCCGTGTACTTCATGTTATGGTAAATCTTTGTAGTCTTAATCTCAAGGTATGAGAAAATATGGGATGGGACTTCTGTCCTCACAAACAGATACTTTTGCCTACCTGTAAATAACAGCAGCAGCCGTGAGGCATGGATGGAAATTCCTTCAGTGGGTCAAGAGCCAGCAGGAGGTGTGGGTGCTGGTTTGTTAATTCCAGAGTCATTCTTTCAGGGAGCCAGGGAGTCCATTTGTACCAGGGCCTCCAACATATTACTGATGGCAGTCTGATAGGAGGCCTCTCAGTGGCTTTGTTACAAGCAGCAATTGCTTTTTTTCTTTCTTTTGGGTCCCCTGCTTCATGGGAAACTACTAAGTAAGGTGATTGATTCCAAAACTGGTGGAGGCAGAGGTGTAAAAAGTTCATCTTTGCTTGCCTACTTCATCTCTTTTCTCTGTAAGCACTTCTAATACTGTGAGGCATCCTCTGATACAAGCTGTTTTGCAATATATTTCTAAATTTGTTCCAGCTGTGCTCCTTGCCTTGTGGCCAGTGACAAACAGTAATATATTCCACAAGGGAAACAGGTGTCTGCCTGACAATTCTGTCATATAACTGATTTTCTCATAACACTCACCTGATAAAGTAAGCTAGGCAGCTACACTGACTGATTTGGCCACAGAAACCACCATTGAGAGCACTAATTGCAAGCGTTAGTACAAATTTTAAATGTGGGCCTGGACAGAATGGTCTTAAAGCAGAAGTGAAAAACAGCTGTCATTGTGGTGTGAAGCTTTTAGTCCAGCCTGGTTTGACTTAATTATGCTTTGCTGCGAATCAAGAAATCATAATGCTTTTTTAGTCTCAAGCAAAAAGGGCAATTAGGAGAGGAAATCCATAAATAGTGTGGAGGCTTTCAAAAGTGGTAATTCAGACCATCCTCATTATAAACTATTATGCTATTACCTTGCACAGTCTGTCTTCAAAAATTATGATCATGATCAGGATGGATACATTTCCCAGGAAGAATTTGAAAAGATTGCTGCCAGTTTCCCATTCTCATTCTGTGTAATGGCTAAGGACTGGTGAGTACCTGCTTATCAACTTTGTAGCATCTGGTTTTGGGAGAGATTTAGGGGGTTTTGTATTTAAATAGTATTTTATCATTAGGGTATTAAAATCATCCTCTTCAGGCACAGACAGAAGTGAAAACATAACTGACAAAAGCATCTTCTAAATGTCTTGTGAATGACATCTTCATTGGATTTACAGCAGCGGTATCCAAGCTGATTTAGAAGGAAAAACAGACAATAGAAAAATAAACGTTTTTCAAATTATATTTGTTATACAGTACTAAAGAACTTTCCTATGATAAAGCTGTTCTTTAAAAATAGAGAATTGGCAAATGTATATTTTGTTAAAATCAGGAATGTTTTTCTTAACATATTAGAGCATGGAAAAATACAGTAGTGATTATTCAGAGGTTTACTCTGAAGTAGTTGTGAGGTTGCATCACACATGCAGATATTCCATTTATCCTGTCAGTCTGCAGTTTAAATGTGTAGATATGCTTCTGCATATTTTGGAAGCAATTGGCAAGATTACTGAGATCACTTTATATTTTTGGGCATTAAACTATTGCTATTATAAAATGTGAATAAAAAGGTGTTTAATTCTCCTTATGCATTTAACAAAATATATGTCTCACAAACAACTTTTCTTGTTTATTTCCAGGGAAGGTCTGATTAGCAGGGATGAAATAACAGCTTACTTTATGAGGGCCAGCTCAATCTATTCCAAATTAGGACTTGGCTTTGCTCACAACTTCCAAGAGACCACTTACTTAAGGCCCACTTTCTGCGACAACTGTGCTGGATTTGTAAGCTTACGTTTTAGTAAATTATGTTCACATTCTTTGAAATTATGCTTTTTTATCTCATAATTGCACTGTGTCATATACAGAAATGGATCTATATAAAACATCAGTGAAGTTATATAGAACACCAGACTTCTGCCTCTGTAAATGTTTAAAGTACCCTTACTCGCCTCTTGGCACTGCCAGTATGTTTAAATGTGGTTAATACTTTGTGGGGTTTGGTTGTGTCACCAAAATGGTTGTGTCACCAAAAAGAGTCTCAGGCAAGACCTCCAAATGCAGAGCTTTCCACTCCATGGGGCTGCTAGGACTCATGTCCTGATACAGGCATGACATGCCCCTGCCTGTGGCACAGAAGGTTTAATAAAACTGATGGTCCTACTAATCTTGCCTTCAGCTGAGATCAGACAAGGGTGCTGAGACAGAAGGATTTGCCATCTACTCCAGCTCCACAGCTTTTTGAGGAACTGCCAGATCTGCTGATGTATTCAGTAGACTAGCTCGAGATATTTTGCTTGCCATTGACACACATAAAATATTCTATTTACCTTATGCTAAAAGGGTAAATAATTCTATTTTGATCTTATGCATAGAAGTGTAGGAAAACTAGATACTCTGCAAGTGCTCAGATCTTAGAAAAGAGTGGAGCTTTTAGTCTGCAGGTATCAAACATGCAGAGAAATATATTAATATGTAGACTTTCTGTTTGTTTGAATTTCAGCTATGGGGAGTCATTAAACAAGGATACAGATGCAAAGGTAAAGTACCTTATACTTTGTTAATTTTAATCCATACTTGATAGAGAATGACAAAAACCTGTGATCATCCTGAGATCCATGGCTGTATCTATGGACCCATTTAATCTGACCTCCCAGGGAGGACAATACTGATTCAAGAATAGTATGACACAAGAAATGCAGAGATGAAGGAACTTGTAACTGACAGCTCTAATGCTTTGCAAGACATCACTGAATTCAGAGGGTTTGGGAACAGACCCTTGGATGCAAACATCACCACTCTGTGAATATTGTGCAGCACAGTGCCAACATCTGTTTTGCAGTTTTCTTTCTCATACAGGTATCAGCTTTCTCTGCAGTCCTACAGTCAGAGCACTTTTGTGACTGAATGGTGCAATTTTGTACTTTGTACTTGATGAACAGGAGTTTCAGATATATATGGCAAAGGGATGTTGTTGGTCTCCTGCAGATGTATGTTGTTACGGGTAATGCACATAGAGGACACCAAAGGAGGCTTCTTGCTTCCCAGGAAGGCAGCAGTGTGAGAGCTACCTTAGATGCTACACCAGAGCCACTGAATCATGTAAACATTGTTTTGCTTACAGACTGTGGAATGAACTGTCACAAGCAATGTAAAGACCTGGTTGTGATAGAGTGCAAGAGAAGACCCAAAACTTCAGTTGCAGACAGCAGCCCAACATCTGCTCTTGCTTCAAGCCTCTGCCCAGTAGGAGTCAAAGAACAATTCCATGGTGAGAAAAGATCACATTAAAAAGATTGAAATATGTAGATAATCTTTCCTTTGCTCCTTTTTCTTCTAAATCTGAGTTATACAGCACCCTTGTAGATTTTGTTGGTTAACTGCAGTGTTTATCTACATAGAGACTGGAACCAGGTGTGTGTTAGCTTGTATCAAGTAACACCATTCCTGAGTAACACCTGAGTAAGGATGGACTCCCTTTCTGGGAGATCTCTTGTCACACTACACAATGTATGGTGCACAAATGCCACCAAAAAATGAGTAAATCTTCTGCCAGACTCTTGTGAGAACTAGATGCCATGTCATGAAGACCTGACAGGTTTCCTTACCTCTCTCACCTTGTGACCAGCAAGACTTGCTTTTTAACAAGTTGTAACATTTACTACTGCACTGTTACGATTCTGACTCAAATTTTAATGTGGAGTTTATAAAGTCACTTTTCCTACATATCTGTGTGTTAGGAAAACCAACAGCTAATTGTCTTTATTTTTTTCCACTTCAGTAGCTGAATCTATAAGAAAATAAATTTGTCTGTCACAGGATCAGAAATGAAAAATCTACGCCTCTCTATTCTTTCTCCTTATATCAAATAAGCTGTATAAAATTTTCTTACTGTATATTACTGTGTAGGCTTCCAAAAAAGGAATGTTGTCCTTGAAAAACACCAGGCTACTTCTGGTTTGTTTGTTTTTTTTTTAATTTTTAATTTTGATGTTCCAACTCTCTGCATATTCACTTTCTTTGAATTTCTTTCCTGCTCTTTGCCAGGATTTATTGTTCTTCAAATCTGCTTCCTGCCACTTTGATTATCAATCTTTTGTGTTGTATTTAAGACTCATACTGCTGGATTCCACCTTAGGCTTCCTATTAGCATGTATGTAGAGCTCATTGCCTCCCTTTTCTCTTGATACTATGTGCATCTCTGTGATTGTGTCTGAAATGGCTGCAGCACTACATAATAACCACCTCCTACCTATATCAAGGTTTTTCTCAAGCTGACCTTGATGCCACACCTGTTTTCTTCTTACTGATCCATATTTATGCTACTGAGACAGAGCAAAGAGTTGTTTCAAGAGATAACAACATTGAGAAACTTCTAGTGACACCTGTTTTGGAGAGCAATGAATGTAAAAGTCAGTAAGGAATAAATGTTTTATTTATTAAAATCACATTTAATTATCATGCCTCCTGTTTCTCCTTTTCTGGGAGAAGATCTTGCCTCAATTTACCATATGTATTTTAAAGGACAAGAAGAAGGCTCATTCACCTTTCCTAATGGAGAAGTAGTGGAGCACAGTGAAGACAGCAAGGATCGAACCATTATGCTCATGGGTTCCTCAGCTCAGAAAATCTCAGTGAGACTGAAACCAGCTGTGATTCATAAAAGTACACAGACTGATCCTGTGCTGCTGGCTGGTGATGTATCTCGTAAGCGGAGAGAGAAGAAAGAACACAGGATGCCAGAAAATCCTTATCTGCAGGCAGCTCCAGCATCCCCATTTCCAAGCCCAATTCTAGGCCGCAGGAAGGCATTTGTTAAATGGGAAAACAAGGACTCCAGCCAGAAGGTTAAGGAGGAGCATCACAGCTGTAAACCCTCATACCAGGAACTGGAGCAGGTACATACATGATGGAACAAATGCTGTTTTACACAACAGTATGGTCAAGTGGTTGATGTGTGAGGGAGTGGCTGGGTGGGAAGGTGTCACTTTACTCAAGTGTAATTAATTGCCAATTTAATTGCAATTAAACAATCCATGAATGGCATCATAAACTTGTAGCCATTTTAAATTCCAGCAATGTTTCATTTAAATGATAAATTTTAGTGCTAGTATAGGGCTTTGAAGCTGTATGATCACACTGATCCCTTTCAGTTCTATAATGTGAACAGAATCCAATCACTCAGGACAGAATGTTACTCCATAAAATGAGGACCATAGTTCTGAATTTCCTCCTGATTTTGGTGACCTCTTCTCCCCTAAGTGACAGAATAGATGGGGCAGGGAGGGTAAGGAGCTCTGCTTTTGTTCAGCTGAGAAGTGTAAGTACCACCAAGAAATTTTGCTGTGAGCAGACATGATGTTTCTTGCTAGATTTTACCTGCTAGATCTTCAGCCCAGTTGTGTCTCAGCTTACTCTAAAGTGTTTTGACAAAATAGCCAAATTTTGGCATGGCCCAAATTCAGGTTTGTAGAAACACCTTTCCAGACAGATTAAAGAGACTATTACAGTCCAACAGTGCAACTAATGGATGGATCCAGCTATAATGATGAGGAACAAAGACTTATTTTCATACTTTTTGCTCAATATTTATCACTATTCTGTGATGAAGCAATATGGAAACAGTCCAACAACAGGGCCACAGTCTAATCTTTGAATGATGACAATAACTTTCAAAATATCCCTTGCTGCTGATAAAGTGAACTCATGTTTTATGAAAAATGAATGGTTTATTAAGACAGAGATTAAGACAATCTTCCAGTACAAACCACTTCCCTTTCAGTCTGCAGTGTATTCAGTACAACAAGGATGTGAAGCATGGATGTAACTTGTAAAAATGCATTCTTTAAAATGTCCCATTCATGGGTGTCCCATAATTTACACTTGTCCTTGCTCCCTCATTAGATTCTTACCTCAATTACTAAACAGCAGATGATGTTATAAATTAATGGCTTCACTTCTGGTAGATCAATTTCTGCAGCAGGAGAGTGGTAAAATGTGACCTGTGTTGTTTTCCCAGACTACTGTTGTTATGAGAGGTGCAGTGGAGGGTGGATAAGTGCAGGTTGTGGACGTGACCCAGATACCAGCTGCTGGAAAGTTGTGAGAGTATACACAAAGGATAGAGCAGGGACTGTGGAAAATATTCAGATAAGTTACTGGTTCTGATGAGAGCCACACCAATTTATGTTTACGGCAGTCAACCTAAATATACAACCAGACAGTCCTCGAACAAATGCACTATAAAATACAATTCTCTATTTTTTTGTTTGTTTGTTTGTTTAGGAAAGGAATATTCTAAAGGCAGACAATGAAGGTTTAAAGATCCAGCTGGAAGAGGCACATAAAACAATTGAATCTCTCACAATCCAGAAAAGAAACCATGTAGTTGACAGTCTACAACACAGAGACTGCTCCTAGCAGATGAAAGGAAAATCTCCTATGGAATGGAAGAATGTGAGACTGAAGAATGAAAGAGGGGCTGTGATAAAGCTGCTTACCAAGTGAAATGGAGAGAGAATGTGAAGGATGTCAAGCAGAAATGTTCTCTTTACTCAACGCATTTTCTTTTAAATACGCACTCCCAAATGTATAAAATCGTTCCTTTCACCTTGTAAGGTAATTTAGCATTATCTGTGGAATGAAAATAGTAACTTCTGGGTTTGCTTTTAAAAGGAGTGAGAGTGTTGCTGAAGTCTCTGTTCATGTTGAAGACCATATTGATTTCTCAGTGACTTACTTGGCTGCCAGCAGCACACCTTACTGTACAAACATTCTGACAAAGTAGCTATTCATAAAGACTGCATCACCTCAAATTTGGCCCAAAGTCAGTTTTGTAGAAACAAATGTTTGATAAAGCTGAGTAAGTAAAACTGTAGAAATACTACATTAAGAAAAACAATTCTTTCTTGGAGCTGAATCCAATTAAAAACATGAAGTGAACAGTTAATTCCAAAAATTAACAGGAACATTAAAATAAGTAGCTAAGCTAATGATATCTGATTGATCCTCACACTTTAAAATAAACTGACAATTTTTGTAAGCATCTTTCAGAGCTTTAAAGTTCTGCTGCTCAAACACTTTACCTTTATTAAGGTAACAGAGGTGAGACTGTAGAGATTTGATATTGAATACTGCTTCCATTTCTGTGTTCCACACCATGATTTGGAACATTTAATTCCACTTATTAGGCTTAAGGGGTAACTTGTTATCCCCATACAGTAGATTGATATGGGACAAGGTTGATTATATTTCTCTCACATCGAAGTAGATGCCACTGTTGAGCAGAACCTTTAGAGCCATATTATGAGGGAAACTGTACAGCAATCCCTGTGCAATAGCTACTGTATTTCAGAGCTCCTAACAAAATTTCTCCATTTTCTCTCTCCTAGATTTCATGTGCACTTTACATAAAGAGTCAAGATGAGTGTGCTCCTATGTCTGTAAATTTTGTATAGTAAAAGGTGGGAGGAAGGTAACTTAAAGACACAAAGTGTACATATTGTTAAGAGAAAATAAAAGTTTTTCAAGTTACTGATAAATCTATTTGTCAAAACAGCCAATTTGAAAATTGCATTCGCATTCCAAGGGAATCCATACACTTAGAGTTGTATAAAGCTTTCTTGTATTTATCAGATATTTGTCATCACACATACAAACATCAAAAATGAAGTCCACTTAATGCTCAACACTTCTAAGCTACCAGGTCCATTATAGATTGAAATTTAGTCCATGAAAATAGCACCTGTGCTTTGTGTTCAAAGTGGCATAAATACACATTCCATCCACAATTCACAATCATTGTCAAGTATACAAATGCTTTATTTATAAAGTTAATTTGAAACTATTTGCCAGTTTAGTGATTTGAAATTCTTGTTTTGAAATTTGATTGTGCTTGTAACTCCATGTATAAGTAAAAATAAATGGAGGGAAAGAGTAGTGGATTTTCCGTAACATTACTGTAAATAACTGAAATGCATAGGAAAACAACAGCTCTGAAGACTGCAACTTTTTTAACTCATACACTAAACCTGAATTATTAACAAGTAACATGGAATTGCACTTTGATCAGTGAAGCAATCAGAATGGCTGTCAGGTCATGTCTGCAAACTTGGTTCGCCCATTTTCTGTGAGCTGCTTGATTTTATCCTCTATTCAGGGAACTACAGCAAGGTGTATTTCTAATAGGCATTTAGCAAATAAAAGTCTGTTTCTATAACAATTAAACAAGATAAAAGTTGAATATATTTTCACTTATTTAAAAAATACCCCAGAGGAGCAGCTAAGACTCATAAATCTTGTACGGCCAAGGTAACTGCTCACTGGTGGTCCAAATTCTGGATTTGAATGGAATTTGTGTGTGTACATATACTTTGTCTATGATGGAGTGTGGAGACCATGAACAAAACCTCATACTTAAAAGGAAAATTCCTTAACATCAGCAGCTGGCCCAAAGGCTACTGTAAAGGTACTTAATACTCCAAACTGAGTTATGACCACAGATTTGTACAGTCCTAAGTGCTATTAATTAATGTTTCTCTGTGAAGTTTGCTTGTTCAATCTGAAAGATTTAAAAGGGATCTGTTTGCAGGAATGTCTTACTGAACAAGTGTGCAGTGCTTCTTCATGTGTGTTGAAAACTTCCTGCTTCAAAGAAGTCAGTTGATACCTGTCTAATTTCAGAGCTCTCTAAGTACTTTCAGGTTCTCTGTTTGCCCAAAGCCCTTACAGTTACTTACCCCCTCCTTTTTTTTTTTTTTTTTTTTTTTTTTTTTTTTTTCCTGAAGTGCTGTTAGTCCCTTCTTTTCTTTTGGGACTTTCTTTTTCCTGCACGAAAGACTTAACAGCAGAACCTGACTACAGGGAAACTGTTAAAACTGACAATGAAAAAATCACTTGCCTCTGTGTTAATCTTCAAGCTGCTTTATGTTAGGAAAAAAAGACAAAAAAGTGCTGTTTAGAAGTCATGTTATCAAACAGTGATACTGAAATTTATCTTGTCATGGCTAAGTTAAATGGAAACACTCATCTCTTCCTTCTCTAGGTCCAGCTGTAGTTACAAGAAGGCAGAAAGAATAAGCACCATTCCCCATTTATTTTTTAAGTGTGAATTCTGATTGTTTAAAGATAAGAGTAAATAGATTGAGTAATACCATAATTAACAAGGCAGGGCAACTGTTCATATTCAGGTTAAATACAATTGCTTTTAGATTAGCTTATACATGTTTTGGAAATATGTTTTTGTTCTAGCAGTATCTGTTATTTGTTGTAACTGATCTCTATGGCAACTTGAAAAAGTTTAATGCTGTCTGAGAAGATTGAAAAAGTGTACAGATTGTAAAGATTTTCTATGAATTGTAAGATTTTGGGTTAATATTTATAATAGAAAAAATACTAAAATTGCATTTCATGCCTCTGATTTTGTATCTCAGAGAAATCTATACAACCTATATTCATCTTCCTTGACTGCCATCTGAGACCCTTCTGCAGCATTAACTTAGCACCAGTCTCTAATGCAGCTTCAACTTCTCTGAGCCTTGGAATGGTGCCTGGGAAAACTCAGGCAGCTAGGTTTGGTACAAACACTGTGTTGCTACTCACTATTCCAAGTATTACAAAGCATCAGTCTTTATTATCATTGTTTCTCACTTTTGTTAAGAGTGCTAATTATGAAAAGATTTCACAGCAGAGCAGCCAAGTTTAAGCAAGGCTTCTGTTGCATCTGCTGATGCTGGCTATTGCACAGGCAGACCTGTAGCACCCTAAACAGATGCTATTGACCTTAGAGTCAACCTCCAAATACCATATCCTAAATTGGATTTTATATGGGGAAATGGGCATCCATCCAGTTATCTTTGATCATGTGAGGGAAGACAACAAGAGGTGAAACTCCTCTTTGTATGGCAAATCTGCTCTACAGTCTTATGCAAAACAAGTTGTAGTTTTTTTCATAATTATAGAAAGTAATAAAACTTGAGAATTGGAGGATATTTCCTTAGTTTATGTAAAGACAAAAGCAGTGATTGTATAGATCACTACACTTTTAAATTTTTTTTCAGTAAGATAAAATGTAACTGAGTTTCCTTAGTAATCCCAGAAAAAAATCCCAGACTTGTGACATACCTTGTCTGTTAAAATTTTTCTATAAAGTTAACTATTGCCTTCTCTGTTTTGGTCAAAATATATGTCATTTTCATTACCATAAAAAGTAAGTAACATCACTATTGTAAATCACCGGCAGGATTTCTTTCTTACAAACAATGAAGGAACATATGATAGTGGATCCAAATCACAATAGACACAGATGATGCAAATAATTTCAAATACAGGACTTTATTCCTCAGTATTTACAGCTGTTGACAGAAGTCTCTCTCTCAATTTCTGAAAAAAATCCCCAACCTTTTTCAGTTCTTCAATAAACAAAACAATATTAGTTTAGGTATTCATTAAGTGAGAATAAACACAAAAATGTTCACAAACATATATATGAAGATCTTTTACTTGCAACAGTATTTTTGAAAATACTTGTTTTTTTCAAGACAAAACTTGGGGTTTAAATTAATTACTTTCATGATGGTATTGCATTGCTTGAGAAATTAAAAGCATACGTTCTGACAAGAGGACAGCAAAGGATACCTCCATGAAATATGGTGGTGCTTACTTTAGTTTTCAATTACTGGCTTCACATTTTGAAGTTATTTAAGAAAAACTGAAATGACCAGATTAGAAAAGAAAATCTCCAGCCTATTAGTATTTCCATATTTTACAAAGTCTACATACATAAAACTGAAATATGGGACTGAAATAATTTAACTGTTAGAATTGAAGTGGGCATGTACCTGCTTTACTTGATGATTTACTTCATTCAGAACTGTCCTGCCTACTGCAAACAGGATGGACTGATGAGTGTAAAAACACCAAGGCACATCCACATCTGCAGTTACAACAATGCAACCTTGCATCCTAAGACTCATGAAACCTTAAAGCATAGGTAAGTTGGCTTTTTTTCAGAGCGTATTTCCTTGATGAAGCCACATGCTTGACTGCTGATTACTTGTAGCAAAAAGTAACATTGGGATGAGCAAACAGAATTTAATCTTAAGGCTTTGGTTGTTAAAAAACTGCTTTCTATTCCTTTGCAGACCAACACTTTCGCTCCAAGGCCAGCAGTCTCATTTGGTATCTCATCAGTTTGGGAGCTATTCCAGAGCATTAGGCAAAAACCAAGCTCAGATCGAGAGAACCAGTACTGTGCTCCCATGTGACCCACGAGGGGTCTCCCTGTAAAGACTGCAGAGGCTGCCATGGGGCCAGTAAGAAGCACTGAAAAAATTTGGTCAAGGAAATACAGTGCTAGCAGTTGGGTGACACTAAGCCATTGCAAAAGTTTCACATCCCAGCTAACATGTTCTAGCAAGCAAAACTTGTGCTTCTTTTTGTCAGGCACCTGCTGTGACCCTAAAGCCTGCGTAAAGCTGTATCACAGAAGCAGCATTCTCAAGCGAACTGATGAGAGAGGAAATAACAGGAGAAAAACTTTTGAAAGTAAATAATTTGATTTGGAACAGAACTTTACATTAATGCATGAAGTTGCCAATGAAACAGGACATGATGTGTATTTATGAAGGTAAAAAACATCCTTAAAGCATACCAATGGACACCAATAGGAAATTGTGCAGAAAGAATTTGTAACTGAGGAACATAAATCCAAAATCAAATCCTAAAGTTCAACCTGCAGTTACACCTACAATTACAAGTGCTTCAAGTCTGCTGTGCTCTTTAATCATCAGATCCTTCCTGAATCTCTCTGTAGTGACCTGACCCTGAGAAATGCTGTCATGAGAACATACTCAGGCATCATCCCCTTTCCACCTCTGTTCTCAGAAGCAGCCTCACAACATGGGAGATCTAAAAGATATTGGGCAGCAGAAACTGACTTCTTTGTGACAGCTCTAAATTTAATTCCTGTCTACAGATATTTACAGCCACGATGGTATGACAGCTAACTCCTTCTAGACTAACAGTGTATCTGATGGAGAAGGCACCCATACCATGGCAAGACAGGGCTTTTTCAGGTTGGCAGAGCAAGAAATCACTGAGAAAAGGCAACTGCTGTATCAGGTGCCTTGTCAACTTATTAACCAGACAGTTAGTGACTCCCAAACACAAAGCAGGCAGGGGAGAAGAGGATAATTTAAAAAAACAAGGGGAAAGAAAAAGGAGAGAAGAAATGTCACGTTCTTTCTTACAAAGCTCAGCTTATTCAAACTTTGTTATCTCAAAGCTGATACACAAGGATATACACAGGAATTAATACCAGACATGATGGCTGCAGGTTTTCTGCCCAATCTGATTTTAAATTTATGAGACACCAACAATGGAAAACAGGTGAAATGAAAATAAGACTCTACCAAAACTCACTATGATGAGTTTACAGTACATGCTCTGACCATCATAGAATGTCTGATACATTATGAACACAAAAAACCCCCTGGTTTATGTGTGTAGAGTATTAATTCACAATGTTACTACTATAATGTGAAGTTCTGCAAGAATAAACAAATCTAATTGAATAATTTTGACCAAAGCCTTAAGGATTTTAACATTTGAAATTAAAATTCATTTACATGTCCCACATGAAAACTATGAATGAAGAACAATGAGATGAAGAGAACAAGCCTGAAAGCAGCATTCTTGAATCTTTTAAAAGTGGTTTCATCCAGTTCTTAGGCCTACTTTGTTTTTTCTACACAACATTTTGGAGCAGGAGAGTAGACATGCAACATGCAATAATTAGAGAGGTCTGACCATTAATATATTTTTGTTTGTTTAAAAAGGGTTTTATTCAGTTTTCTGAGTCTTATTTTAAATAAAGACATAATAAAAAACACCACAGAAGCAGTACGAAAAACAAGGACTTCAGTCATCAGATTTTAGTATAAAACTTCAGTTAACTAAAAGAACTCAGTGAGAACATCAGTTGGTCTAATGAAATTACTCATATGGTCATACTTAATTCTAACCTAAACCCAAGCCAACATATCTTAAATTCCGAGTACCAGTAAACACCACCACTATACTCTGCCAGTTACTCTGTTAAGATTTATGGTACTTCAGTATCTTCGGTATCCTCCCCCTCCTCTTCCACCATAGGGATCACCATAGCCTCCCCTGCCACCATAGCCTCCCCTGCCACCTTGGTAGCCACCCCCACCACCTTGGTAGCCACCTCCACCACCTTGGTAGCCACCTCCACCACCTTGGTAGCCACCTCCACCACCTTGGTAGCCACCTCCACCTTGGTAGCCACCCCCACCCTGGAAGCCACCCCCACCTCTTCCACCACCTCTGAAACCTCCACCTCCTCCTCCCCTACCCCCTCCACCCCCCCAGTTACCCCTTCCACCACCACCACCACCCCCCCAGCCACCTCTTCCTCCACCTTCTTGTCTTTTTTGCCACGGAGGCATTTCGGGAGGAGGTGGTTCAATTTCTGTTGGTCTGCCTCCACGGTCAGGGACTCTTCCCATCAGAACCTGTATGGAAAATAACGTCATTTTCAGAATTAAAAAACAGTAATAATAACTTGAAGAGATTTCCTGTGGACAGAGAAATGCTGCCTTCTGTTTTCAGGAAATTTGGCCCCTCAGTGCAGTACTTGACAGCAGAATCACTATCTCCTGTCCTTGTAACACCACAGCAGAATTCTGAAAGTGTTCTCATTTTTCACCTCTAAAACAGAAATAACTGCAGATAGCTGGCTCTTACTATTTTTGTGAAATTTTTATAAAGAGCACTGCATACCTTAAGTATTAGTACTGCAATAAGCAATATACATATTTCATATATAAGATATACAAATACTCATTTATATTAATATAGAAAAGACTCCTTATGATGTGGCTCTTCTACTTAAATTTCAAAGTTCAAGTTCAAACCTCATCAGCTGGCAAAAAAACAAACTGGCAAACTGATGTGCAATTCTCAAAGGAACATTAGTTTGCCTAACATTAGAAACTGCTGACACTCAGTAAAGAGCCAGAACAAACAAAATGTGCAATAGGCTGCAGTAACACTTCCATGAAAAGGAAAAAAAAAGGCATCTTGACTATGGCAGGTATTACTCAACGTACGAAAACAGAAAGTGCAGTGAACAAAGGTAAACAAAACAAACATCTTTGATGAACAAAGATGCATCCAAGTAGGTCTTTTTGTTGTCTTTTTCATATTTCCTAAACTCTGTGTCATCAATGTTAACATCTCCTGATCAGTCCTATGCACTCCAATTAAAGTTCTCTCAAGAAAAAAGCCCCACCTTTCTCCGAGATCCTACAATAATTAAGAAATTTCATAGTGTTAAGGATCAAAACATATTAAAGGGTATCTAAATGAGGCAAAAAATTAGAAAAATCTGTAAATACAGGATCAATAAAAGCGGTTTAGTCACTATTTGAATGGTGAAACTCATGTCACTACTTGTAAGCTTCAGCTTTTATCACACACAAGAAAGCAGCACAATGTTGATTCATTACTGCAGCCAAACCAGATAATTTTACTTTGCAACAAAATGACATTTCTACAGAAACTTTCATGATTTATAACACACTGATGAACTAAAGATGTGGGTTTACAAACCAAACAATAATATCCTGGCAAGGTAGTCCAGGAACTGATACCACAAATACTTATATGTATCCTTGAGATGTGCAGTTCCACTGAACAGGTCATTTACACACACACACGTACACCCCCGACATTGTTCCCCCTCATCTACACTACTCTGTTTCATCCTGTTGCATGACTGACTGTCTAGGAAGATATAAAAAGAACTTTCTGCAAGGTTTACTTGGAATACTGCAAACCTTCCTTTCTTAAATGGAAAAAAATGAAATTAAAGTACCAAGCAAAACGAGTATAATTCCAGAATTCCTTTCAAAAGGTCTGTAAATCCCCATGTCCATTTATCACATGCCAGAAATGCACACCTTGTTGATAGCACAGGCAGTCTTCTCCCGTGTCGATCCACTACTTGTTCTTATGATCTTGGACAAATCCTCACGTGCAGCAAGAAGGTGAGCTAAGGTAATGGTCGACTTTGGAGACAGCGCGTAGCGCTTGGGCTGATAGAGCCGTGCTATTTCATCTGTTTTTACCTAAAGGATAACATCAAACACAGCTTACTGCCAGGTATCAAACACACCAACAGACTTACCATCAACCACGTGCTGGTCTCAGTAAGCTTCACTTGGAACACATGGTGTAGCTTCCAAAAATATAAACTATATTGCAAAACGTAGTGCCAGTTATCACCAGTTCTCCTCCTGCTGGTGGAGTTACTACACAGAAAGAGCTGCTGATTATGTTTAATTGATGCTGAAACTTAGCATCAGTACAAAAGAAACTCCTCTAATCCACTGGCATCAAAGGGATTATTTAATGTCTTCCAACATGTCTACAGATTAAAACTTAAGGAGTTCATGCTGCTCTCTGAAGAGCTTTACATAACCATATTCATCAGATCACTTCTAAACATAATGGAAGCTGAGCAGCTTCCAAGTAAGGTAAATTTGTGGAAAAAACCTGAAAATATATCAATGCAGCAAAACACTTATGCAAGCCATGAAAAAGTGAGACTGAGAAGGGGAGAACATTAGATTTTTTCCAAGCATGCTTTGATGTTTTATTTAGCAGAAAAGAAAAATAAATATACTTTCTGGGAAAATCTAGAATGACCTTCAGAGTGAAATAAAACATTTGATATTAGCTAGATCAGACAATATGTGCTGAACCTTTACAAGACTGTTTTGCTAGGTATTTACTCCACCATATGTGAACTCATTTCAGTATGCAAACTTACCCCTCTTGGAGATTGAACAAGTCACAAAAAAACCAAACAAAAAATCCCCAAAATGCCACACCATCAAAAGCAGAGAAATGTATCAATATCTATTTAATGGTGGGGAAAAAAGGCAAGCTAACAAATTTTAAAGAGACAACTACTTGTCTATTGGCTTAAAAAAAAAATCTCTAAATTACATCAATGCCAGAACATTTTCAATCCCCAAAACCTACTCAAAGAAGTTATAAACATCCTTCAAGAGAAATAGAGGGAAAAAAAAAGACTGAAGACAGTATGTAATTTTGAGTTAGTATGTAGCCTGGTTATTTCTGTAATTGCATATATTTCACATCAACAGTCTTTATATGACAGGAAAATGAATCATCTGACTACTTTGTCATCAAAAATCTTTTTAAACTCTTGTTCTATTTCAAAAGGGCATTCATTGTTTTTCACATTGTTTGAATGGAACGATAACAAGTGACAAAGTTTCAGTCTGCTTAAGTTAGTCATCAGTCACATCAACTGCATTTTAGAAGTCTACTTTAAATTTGAAGATACATAATTGTATTGATACAGCTGTAAGGAAGTTATACAAGTTAGACAAGTAGGGACATCTCCTGGCTCCTCTGAGCTAAATGCTGCCCTCTTCCTTTCTTGCAGCAGAAAAGCATTCACAGCCCTTTGGAAATTAAGCTGTGAACAGCTGAGCTACTCCAACGCAGCACAGCAGCACCTAGACTCTTGTCTTCCAGTGGTACTTAGTGAACTTCATGAAGTTGATTCTGCAGGTGTCAATGACAAATTGTGACATCACAAAGACTTGTAACAATCCATACTTTCAGTAAGCTTTCCAAGTTTTAAGATTTATCCATTTTAAGCTTTCTAAAGAAACTTTTGGAAGGAAAGCTGATCTTGCTCATGAACAAGAACATCTGCCTCCAGCTTCTCATATGTGTCTTCACCAAATTACAAACTTCGTGTATCTTACCTCCCCCTACTCTTCTGGATATAAACAAGATATATTTCCAGCTCAGAAATATCATGACTATTTTTTAATATACAGAGTTCTAGGAAATAGTATAAATGAAATGATCAAATTAAAGCAATACCAGCAGAATAAATACAGAGGAGTGCTTTGGAATTTTTAGTGACTTGAAGAATTACAAGCAATTGTGTGATTTTCTCACACAAGCTACTATTCATATAACCTGTTCAACTGAACAGCTGTTCATCTAGCAGCACTGAATCCAAGACAGGGGGCAGTCACTGTAACCTCACAGACTTTATGAACAGTCACTTTTTACACCCAACCTATGTTAAGGCCCAGTGTTTCTCTTACTTTTGAATCTGCATGAGAAGTGCTGAGGTTCCCTCCTAGTTTACTTCATTGGAGGGTGTTAGATACAGAAAAGAAAACAGTTAAAGTGAGAAACCCCAAAGAAGGATGCTAGAATTTCTAACTGTGAAGCTATAAACAGTCACAAAGAATGGACTGTGCCACCTGGTTAAATCCATCCCTTTCCTCAAAACCTAGGATTTGGATATTACAACTTGACCTGAGAAACAGGCTGGAAAAAAGGTAACAGTGACAGAAGTGTATTTCTGTATTTACATGATACGCACATTCTGTAGGAAGCCTTGGGGAACAGTAGAAGGCTCCCACCTACAGGGAGCAAAAAACACATCAAGTTTACCTTTGCTCTATCAGACCAGCCAAAAGACTGCACAGTCACATCAAGCCTCTTCATCAACATCCGCCGTCGACACTCGTACTCACTGCAAAGAGCATCATTGATTTTTTCCAATCTTTCCTGCAGTGTTACAATAAGAAATACAAACAGTCAAATATATTAGGTTATGGAAGTCAATTCAAAAGTTAACCCCTTCCATCAACTGAGATGTCTATCCTGAGGTGAACACTACAAAATACACAGCATCTACGTAATGTTACAGTAGTATGTACATACAAAATGATTTGAAAGTGAACAACGGATGAATCAACACAAGGTCTGCTTTATAATGTCAATTCTGGAAGTATCTGATTATCATTGTTAATATTTGGCAACTGCATTTAGTATTAATATTCAGCAATAGAGCAGTGACTGTAAAAAGGCAAAGCTAAATGAAGCTATGTGCATTTATTTTGACCATCCTGTTAAATACTGGAAAGAAATGGAGAAACTTTACCACTTGGTCAGAGTTCAGAGGTTTTGTTAGCAGCGATTTCCCCACGTGGTTATTTTTAACTTTAGAGAGAATGTCCTTTATCTGAAAAAAACACACATGTCTCAGAACACAAATGATATTTAGATTTATTGCAGCAAAATTTATTACAATCTCATTTTGCTACTCAGAAGATCAAACACAGCACGTTTGTTTTAGCAGACTCATGAAAATAGATACACATCTTCTGCCTTATGATCCACTATAAAAAGATTTCCTGAAAGCTTTTATAAGATGACCAGCCTCTATACAAAAATATTTTATGGCACATGACTTCTCCCATTAACAGAACAATAGTTATATAGCAAATTTATCAAGTACATACAGAAAGTAGGACTAGCTAAATTACTCATTTTAGATACTACTAAGTGTTGTTGTACCTACAACTGGAAGTTTAGAGTTCTGCTGCCAAATGTTACACTGGGCTACAAAACACCTGATGATAGATGTTATTAAGAAAAGCAGGAGATATGATAGGTAAGAAGTAATTTTTTCTCACTAATTTTATTCTAATCCTATATTTGGTTCCAGCTAACATTATGTTTAAAACTTTTGCATTCACTCCAAATCAAATTTGCTTGTACTTCTTCCACTAGTTCTTGCCCTCAATAACTAGAGATGAAATATGCTCTCTCTACCTTCCAAACACCAATATATTCTCCTCTTTCATTACACGAAACCTCTACTTCCCCTTCTTGAGTGAACTTCCTTTGGCAAAGCTCTTCTAAAATCATTACCATGAATGCCCACAACACTTGTACATAACTTGAACATAATCCAGCTGATTTTTCAGCTGGAGTTGACTGCATGCATATTATTGTTCCTGCAAGTTTTGTACAGTCTGATGGAGAGAACTACATTTTCATTTGCTTTAGTAAATAACCATGGGGAACCAAGCAAAATGAGTAAAACTACAGTTAATTTACTTAATTTACTTCCTTTGACATATCAAAGGAAGGATTTAGGTAGTGCATGATCTACAGTAAAACCTGTAACTGGAGATAGCCATTAGATACATTTGCAAGGATTGTAAGACTTCATGTGGGCACACAGGCATTTACATTACATTTGTCATAAAGGCATGGTTCAAAGTTTAGTTTTGAGCTTCACTGTTACAGAAATATCATCTCTACTGATTGCTATGAAAAAAAATTCCAGAAGTCAAAAATCAAATTCTAGAGCACCTAGTTAATTGTTGAAAGAAATATTTAAAAAACAACTCTCATATGTCAGGATTTTTGTAATTATCTTTTTTTTTTGCATATATGAAGAAAAAATCTGATCTCAAATTTTGTGTGAAAACCAAGGTGTATGTATTTTGTTCTTTCTTTTTATATCACCACTGGGCAGCACTCTGGCAGGTTAAAAAAAGATATCCCACAAAAACTCTGAGGTAAATATATTGTGCAGTGAATAAATTAAGGGAAAACACTGGTTTGACTCTCTTAGAAAAGACAGCCTAGTAATAACTGAAAAGTGGCAATCTAATTACTATAATACTCCCTGTTATTATTTTCCATTCATACCTAAGGGGTTACAATAAGGGATGAAATTCGGTTCCACATACCATACTAATCCCAACACTCTTTCTCTGATAATTCTTGCTTCTCTATAACCTTTTTCTTTACAAAAAACACTCCAAGGCTGTCTGTCTTCTAAATGGTTTTTAGAAGTATTTTTTTACTGAAGCATGTACACGGTGTCATATTCCACTCCAAAATGCAAATGTACCTAAGCACAAACTATGTTTGAATTTAAATAAATATCTGAAGAATCAAAATCTAAAGTTAATAATCAGCAATAGAATAAGATCAGTATGACAGCAAGAGATGAACAGATCAGTAATTAGTATAGAAGAAGGAATGAACAGCAAACAAATTAGAAATTCTATTGGGCAAGAGATGTCTATTCATATACCACTGAGGTCAGAAATATTACCTCAAAGGTTGAAAGGAACAGAGTCTATCAAAATGAGACCAGCTGCTGAAACAAAACCAATACAACAAAATGAAAAATCCTCAATGTAATTTACAGTTAGTGTGAAAGAAGATCTGAAAACCAGTGAATTATTGTAAGTTGGCAGCTGCAAGAACAACTAAGAGGTAAACGCAACACTGGGCTCCACATACAAAAGCCACACATTCTGCCACCACAAGTCAATCACTGCTGCATACTCCTGATTTCCATGAATTGAAAAGTGAAAGGAAGTTTAGAGAACAATTAAGGAAGATAACCAATGAAAATCACAGCTAAAAGAAACGAGCAGTTAAATGAAACAATCCTTTACTGAGAAACTACCCCCAAATCTCTGCAACATTTTCATTCTGAAACATAGAGAACACCTATGTAATTTTTATCCAGCTCAGCTTTACTAATCAGTAACAGTTAAGGAGGAATCTCTTCACTGATGAACTGGTCTGTGCTCCTGGTCTATGTTTTTGACACACTGTAAAGTCAGTATTCAGATTAGTGACTCTCCACATATTCCTCCCTCCCATCAGCAGGGCTCACGGGGAAATCCTACAGCTGTAATGGTGAAATAAGCTGAGCTGCCTCACAGCTGCAGAATACATTGTCCAGCCACGACTGATGACAGAGGTATGAGCACAGGCACCCTGACACACAACAGTCTGCCAGAGGACAAGAATACAATGGAAGTGAGAATCTGTGCTATAACCCATATTCCCACACATGACAGTTGCCCTGGATTGAGAAGGATATGGAGGAGTTTAAAAAACCCACCACAACCCAGAAAGGAGTCTGCACATGTAAGTGGGAACAAAACCAAATAGCAGTGCCCAGAAAAAAGAGCAGTGAAAACATACTCAAAGAAACATAAAACAAATTGTAATAGCCAAATCATCCTAATGTTTTTATACAATCAGGTGTAAAAAGCAAACCAAATAATTAAAACTAGATGTAGACAAGTATATCTGACTATTTGATATACTGTGTAATTAATGACCTTGGTAACACTAAAAATTTATGGGATTGGTTTGGGAGTTTCTCACTCTATAAATATAAAATGAAAACAAATAAGCTGTTGGATCTGCTTGAGACAAAAACACAAAATTCAAATCTGCTGCATAAAAATAAACAGTTATTCTGTTACCAAATAAAGTATATCTTTATTGAACATGACATTTCTCATTTGTTATTTTATACTACTAAAAAAAATTAGCTCACATTTCATTACCATATTCAATGTATTTATTAAATATCTTCATCTTCTGTCAAAACAGAGCCATAATTTTTACATTTAACACCTTTTGCACAGAAAAACATCATATATATATGCACCTTGAGGGTTTTTTGAGATTTTGAAAAAAACTTGACCTGTGGGAAGGTGTCATGTTATAATTTAAAATAGCAACACTTTGAGGAAAGAACATTGCCTTAATTAGTCATAAGGTGTACTGTACAGTTGCAGAGAGATCACCTAAAATCTTATGGACAAAATATTTTTAAGTCTCTCTCTCACATACTTGCAGATAAATTCAAGATTTATCTAACTTTAAATACATTTTTGTTTGACCTGATGTCTGGTGAACAGGACAACTCTTCACTCTTGCTCCCTGCAGTTACATTAACACTTACAGTCCAGGCACCATTACATCTGTAGAATTACTACACATCAACAGTTGAACAAAACACATTAATTTAAATATTCATAAATTCTAGGATGTATATCCAAATATTTTAAAAAATATTCCTCTCACATTTCACCTAAGTGTTATGTTAGCTTAATTTTGACTTAGTTTGTTCAGTAGCCCTTTGTAGTTTCTTTTCATTCTACTGATATGTGAAAAGCAGCAGAGTACTTTTAATAATGTGGGCAAAAAAGTTCAGAAGTCTTTTGAATAATATCACATTAGAAGTTTTTTCAAAAACAGTATTAGAATGTCACTTTGTAATTAGGTGTGAAATTCACACGACCTTGATTGGAAAACAGCCAGATGTAAGCACTAGTTACAAAACACAAGACATGCACACTGGCATTAACTTCTCTGAATCTTTCATTAATGTTCATTTAGAATTTATGGAGGTTTTGGCACTAAATTTCAGATTGACTCCTAGATTCCCCCCTTGTAAATATACTTTACAAGGGAACAGCATCGTAAACAACTGAAAAACTACTATTAGTTTTTCAGTACTATATAATAAAGTAAGGTATACTTAGTGGTAGAAGGTTGTCATACTGTCAATTTACCTCTCATTTTCTTAGGTATATTGATAACCACTACCCTAGGTAATTACAGGAGATGCAAAAGATACTTGCTATGATTGTACATTCAAAGTCTGAGCTACTATAAAACTCATTTTGAATGAAGACAGCAATCCTGATTTTATACTAGTCTCTTAAATAAACTGGAAAATCACTTAAAACAATAAATGTTCTAATATTCCATACCAAAATACAGTGTGTGATCTGGCCTTTGGTAGGTTGCTGCTGCACAGCCAAACTATTCTCAGAACTACTCCCACAGCTACTGACACTGCTGAAGATGCTAGACAGAGACAAAGAGTAGACATGTTGAAATGCTGCAGATACATTTGCAGATACACTAAATAAAAATACTAGATCAGTATGTAAGTCTGTATTATGAATGATATAATACTAAACATCAACAGTGCAATTTTATGCAGAAGCTAATTAAATCAAAAGCCAAAAAAATATTGGAGTCACAGAAGATGAATAAACTTTTTTGCCACCTTTCTACACTCTGAAGTGAGTAGAAGTGGTATAACCGCTGTGGAACTGACAGATCTGAAAACTATTGGAAAATAGTCCAGGCAGCACGATGAAAAAAAAACCAAAACCCAACCAAAATCAAAGATAAAATGCTTTTAAGATTCTGCTCATTTTTGTACTTCTGAAAGAGTAACAGTAGTGTAACAGTTTACAAACTGGGATAGCAAAACTATGCACAATTCAAGCCTGTGATGCTGTCTGATAGGAAATGTTGGACTTTGCAAAAGGTGGCAGATAGCAGTTGTCTAATGATTCAAAGCAAACATTCTAGTATCACTAAGTGTGTATGAAGGAACTGGTGCTCCAGGTCTGGTCTTGCAACTGGTCTCACAACTGCAGAACTGGAGTCCTCTCCCTATAATGGGATGAAACTAAATCTGTACCTGAGAAGTGAAGCAAGGAATTGAGCAAGGAAGGTCTCTGGCAATGGCTGCAGCCTATAAACACACATGGATGTAAACACAGCTAACACTCACAGAGGGAGATGAGCAGAATCAGGCCATTAGTTAGCAGCTGCAACTCTGACATTTTCATTCCCAGAACACTGCTAGAATTGTTTCTTCCTCCCTTCAAAAATATTTACTGAATGTAAAGATTTCTTTAGAACTAAACAGATCAAGCACAGTTATAGTGCAGGAATAGGCAGTTCCATTTGCACCTGGGTGATACCTTTTATAAATTAACTTATTAAAGGTTTTGTGTTGTCACAGTGAAGACAGATGTAATAAAATCATGCAAGTAACAGGCCCTCTCCCCAAAATCTCTGAATGTTTAACTGCCCACTGGTTGATGAGGAAGAAGGAAAAAAACAAGCACAATCAGGTAAAATTATTAAATTCAAAGACTCAGAAGCAGGAGGAGTTTTTACTGGACCCTTAAGGGGGGATCAGTCACTCTCTCCCAAACACTAGAGAGAGATAAAGAGCAAAACTTTTAGGTGACAAAGACAAATTCCACCTCAAGAGCCTATTTACTTTCTGCAGTAAGGAAATCAGATCAAGGATCACATTAGTGAAATGAGCTAGAACCTGGAGGGACACAACAGAAAGAACTATCTGGCTGACTAACGTTTAAGTCAGCTTATTCACTGAATACTGGCAATTCAGGCATTTTCATCCTCTTCTGCAACTAAGGCAATACCACCAACAAATCCATACTTGCAATTAAGAAATAAACTAAAAAGAAATAATTTAAGTTTTGGATACTAAATTTAAATACATCCAAAAATGACTACAGGTGTATAAATGCACAAGCTATTACCCCAAGTTTTCTGCTTGCTACAGCACATTTGAATAGGTAAGAGGAAAACTTACACCTTGAACTTGTATGAAAACGTATGTCTGATCAGGTACACTGCAACCTCAGGGAAATGCTGAAATACTTCACCTCATAACTAGGACAGTTTAACTTAAAACACTGAGCTGGCCTTCAGAATTAAAATTCTTTTGCACTTGTCAGATAGGGCTTTTATGGGTGAGACTGCTGGGCCCTTAACTCTAAGGTGAATGCTTAAAGAAACAGAGCTTACAGTTAGCAATAAGAGAGGAGATGTAAAAGTCCATACCTTTTGTTCCACACTGGTTAACAAGGGAGGAATACCAGAAGATGAGGAGTTTGGCACACCCAGTGCATCACAAATAGCTTGCACTTCCTGAATAATTTCACTGTGTTTGTCCAAATGACAGCCTTTCGTTTTCTTGGTCTGAAGTATCTTTAAAGCCTGAAGTTCTGTACTTAGAAATACTAGAGAGAAAAGCATCATAAAGGCAGATTTAGAGACACTTAAGTATTTCTGTATCCACATTCTCAGTATAGCTACAATATATACATTTGTAAGACAACCATGATAAAAGGGAGACTTTCTCAGTTTTCTCCTGAACAGGTCAGTATATTCCCATTCTTTACCTCAATTTCCTCTCACCTGATTTCTACCTTCAGCTGACACATTGCATTTAACTGTTCAATTCTCTTTTGCTGCCAGACCCAAGTTCCTTGGCCAGTTTCCTATTACCACACTGGTTCCTGCTGCAACTCCTTTGGACAACTCCTTTGTCCAAGTCCAATTAAAGTCAGACTTGGTTTCTCTCAATTCTGCTTTCAGCACCTTCAAATTGGGCAGCATTTCTGTTCAAGCTGCCCTGAAACCTCTCACAAACACAGGAAGCAAGGTCTCAGTTTAGGTGAACTGGAACAACTGGACCAAGAGAGGGATCAGGAGGCCTCAGTAGGTTGCACCATACTTTTAAAAGAAATTTTAGTTTCTGCTAAACAGCTTTCTAATGCTGCTCTATTTTTCATTTTGCACAAGTGAGTTGATGCATGCTGAGCTAGTATATAATGCAGGTAGACATCAACTTGAAAACACATAAAGAATTGTTCAGTATAAATTGTACAAGTTATGATAAAGCATGCACATAAAATACTGTATTATAAATGGGAAAAATGATTATTGCTCACACAGGAGTTTAAGACAATCTTCTTTCTTTCTTAATCTGTCTTTGATGTCTCCAGACACCAGTGACGAATACGGACAAGCCATTTCTCTCAGAAAGCCACTAATTTCAAGCTGGAAGCTCTCTATATCTTTCACACCTATGGAGATAAATGCACAATTAATGGCTTTTTACAGAAACATCAAACTGCAATCTAATTTTTTAACATACTCTTATATTGCAGATTTTGACAGCCCAAAGATTAACCACCTACCACTCCAATAATATTTTTTTAAAAGAAGTCCTACAAGCAGGCATGCCTTCTAATACTATCTTGTACTCATACTTTGAATGAGGTAATGCTACAGCAGTCTGTGAAGACATGAACACAAATGAACATCACTAGGATGCAAACAGTTTATGCCACTAAACAGCGTGTCAGTGTAACCAAAATTCTGATGAAGAAGTGACAGGGAGTCATGAACCCATTATTTTCTGTGATTGGTTTTAGCTTCACTGCTTTTTCAGTGAAAACATAAGCAGTATAAAATCTCATCCAAGCCCCAGCACTGGACAGAAATAATCAGGCAGCACTACTGAGCACCTCATGTATGCACACACGGTGCTGACCGGAACGCTGCGTTGGACCGACGGCCGGGAAGCACCTGCCACTGCAATTTCTGCCATCAAAACATCACTGCAGGCGTGAATGTGCTTCTTACATTTAGGTATATATCTAAAACCACCCCGAATCACCTTCTTTTTCCCTTTTGAAACAGTCTTCACAACACAAGACTGTTAATTAATCTTAATCTAAGAGCCATGTAAACACAAATATCAGCCTGAGTTTGGCTACCTTTCAGCTTTCTTGTAAACTTCAACACTGTAATTTCACTATTAGCTGAACAATATGGGTCTAAATCCACTGAACAAATACTAAATTAACATTCATATACCATCTGTTGCAGTGATGCTTTCTTCCATATTACAAAGCGACTTTATCTGGGAACCTAACCAAATGCAAAGCTCAAAAAATTCTGGTGAAGTCAATCCATTTTCTGCTGCTTTTTTCAGGGCCTCCTCCTCCAACAGGGCACCCGTGTACCTGCACAGACAGATAAACATTACTAATAAGAAGTAAGCATAACATAAAATATACATATTTTCAAATTATTTTAGTCTAAGCTGGTTAGTAACTACACTTAGAGGAATCAATCTTTCTACATTACCTTTGTCAAGGAATAATTCAAACTTCTTTTTTTAAGCACACAAAAAAATTATTGGTCATTTATAAACAAAACAGTTTGTCAGAAAATATAAAGACAGGCATTTTCACATGTGTATGTGAAAAGAGACTTTGATCTCTCAGAACACGCCTGACAGAGAAGAACTCAAGTATTGACTCAAGTGTTTAGTCAAGTTTCCTCCTAACAGTAACCAGTGACTGCCCTGGAGTACTGGGAATAACACAACTGAAAATTGTTGTTATTTCGCACAGCTTTTGTCCCGTACCATCCCAAGCACATCGCGAGAGGCGGGCAGGCACCCAAGAGCGAGCAGCTGCCCCGCCAGCCTCCAGCGGCCGCCCCAGCGCCCACCGCGGCTGCTGCACCCCACGGAGCGCCCGGGCTCCTCCGCCCTCCCGCACTGCAGCCGGGGCGAGCCCACCGCGCTCGCCGTGACCCCGCTCCCGGCCGAGGCCCGGCTCCCCCGGCACCCGCCACAACGCGGGGCCCGTTCCTCCGCCGGTCCCGCGCTCCCCCTCGCTCCCGCCTTCCGCCCGGCCCCTCGCCCGCGGCCCCTCGCCCCTCGCAGGGGAGCCGCCGCTGCTCCCCGGTTACCCCAAGGCCTCCAGCGCGTCCAAGATGTCGCTCTCCATCCCCGGGCCCGGCGGCAGCTCCTTCATGCCGGCGCCGCGCCGCGCGGTGCCCGCCTCAAACCGGCCCTCCGCAACCGGCGCCCGCCGCCGCGTTCCGCTGCCGCCGCACAGCAGCCCCGGCCGAGGGGAGGCCCCGGGCTGCCCCCGCCCCTCTCTCGGCGGCCGCCCCCGCTCCGAGGGGCCGCGGAACCCCTCGGGGGCAGCCCCCGCCGGTGTCTGGGGATGACCTTTCCATACAGCCCGGCTCTGCCTTTCCGCCCGTTCTGGGGAGCGCCCGGGCCCCCTCACCCTTCCCCGGCGGGGCTCGTCTCCTGGCCCTGCGGCTCCGGGTTTGGCCTCAAACCCCTCCCCGCTGCAGTCGCCTACCCCGCTCCACCGCGTACCAGCCGCCTGGAGAAATACAGCATCAGCAGCGACCACAGCCAGACATTTGGGCTCCGGACATGGCTCATGCCAGGGCAGCCAGCTCTGCTACCCTAACCCCAGGCTGCCTCTGGGACATGGTTCAAAAATGCAGGTTTAAAGGCCTGTACTTCTGCGTTACTTTTGGGACCCCTCAAATTGAGAAAATCTGCCAGGGATGGTGCAGGTTGTATCTCCCGGGTATCTGTTGTCCTGATTTTCCACTGTGGGGTGCCTCAGCCCGGCTTGTGCTGATTTTGGCTGAGGTGGAGTGAACTCTCTTCACTGTGATTACTATGGGACTATTTTGGGGTAGTGCTGAAAGCAGTGTTGATAATACAGAGATGTTTTTGTTATTGCTATGCAGCACATGCAGAGACCCAAGGCTTTTTCTGCTTCTTGTTCTCTCGTATCCCCCCTGTGAAGGGAGTGGTGGTGCATTGGAAGCTGGGAGGAGGCACAGCCAGGACAGCTGACCCCCAGCTACCAAAGGGATATTCTAGGCCATGTGGCATCATCATCAGTAGATAAAGCTGGGGAGGAAAGGAGTAAGGGGGGATGTTTGGAGTGATGGCATTTGTCTTCCCTAGTAACTCTTGTTACTGAGGATGGCTGAACACTCCCAGCCCGCTCATGGGAAGCCGTGAATTAATTCCTTGTTTTGCTTTGCTTGCATACTTCTGCTTTATGTATTAAACTGCCTTTTACCTCAACCCACAAGTTTTCTAGCCTTTGCTCTTAACCTACATGAGTTCCATTTGTTGGATTCTCTCCCTAGCCGCACTGGTGGGGGAGCGAGTGAATGGCATGTTGCTTAGGTGCCAGGTGGTGTAAAACCACAACAGCCCTTTTGACCTTTTTAAACCAGTGTTTTCTTTATAGACCTCCAGAAAATCCAGTGGATTTGTGGATCTGTGATGAAGACCAGAAAGGCATAGCATTGGATGGAAGCAATTACAATATAGATGTTCTTAATGTGTGAAATCTCCACAAATTTTGAAGCAACACTTTTGAATTATTTCAGTTTAACAGAAGATGTGGCTTTATTGAGTGCTAAGCTTTAAAAAGTGGGAATCAGGACAGCTATGACATCCTCCCACACCCACAGACAGAAATCTAGAAATTAAAAACATTGTTTATGGCAGTCAGGGGAGGGAAGAGCATCCTGAAGGCTGACACACTTACACTGACCATATGTGTATATCAGGGCAAGTACCTCAGCAATCTCTTTCACAGCTCTCAACTGCCTTGTACCATACGACTGAACTTCGAATAGACTTTTGTTTCAAATGGGTTAACATGATTTCTCCAAATGAAGAAGCAGCATCTGAGAGCGTGCAAAGGAGAACATAAACCCTTGCTCCTTTTTAAACATTAACATCGAATTAGTACAATGAGAAAACAAGATACAGAGAACTGGACTGAAATAGCCAGTTCTCTTTTCTTTTTTAAAGCTGTAGCCAATGCCACCCAGATTGATTCATCACTGTACAGTTGTTCTCCAAAACTGGGAAGTTTTCCTATCAGTCAATAATTCAGGCTAAGACAACTGGGAACAACTGGAAGTGAAACTAGCATAACCTGGTAATTTAACAGATACTGTGTGGTACAAGTAGGTGGCAGCAGTGGGTCTCTCTGTAAATATTCCTAAAAAAAGTATTTTGCTAATTTATGTTACAGGAAAACACCTAAATTAGTAATTTCTCCTACTGTCTTTTGATGGCATTGCTTATATATATATATAAAAAATAGCTAAGCATGTTTATCAGTCACTGTTTTAGTTCCACAGGGTGTTCTTGAAAAATTCTAACTTCTCTGTATGCTAGAGATGTTCTGTGTATGAGGGAGAACAAGTTTGAATTTCCCAAACTGTCTCGTGATACCCACAATTGAAAGACAATTTTGGTTGTGATTACATATTTATGCCCCCCTCGTAGTGTTACCATTCATGCAATCCACAGCTTTCTCCATGTCCATTCCTGAGCTTCCCATCTGTGGGGAAGGGAAAAAGAATCATGAGAATGCTGGCTAAAACACATTTTGTAACCATCCGTGCCCATGGGTGTGGACTTTGCCTTTGCCCCATGCCCTTTGCAATATACAAACACAAACATAAACCCACAAGCACACAAGTGAGAACACCAAAAGAAGAGGTCTTGGTGCTCCACAGCCATTATGTTCCAAGAGAAGGCCTGTGTGACTTCAGCTAGGTCACCAGTGTCCTAGAGTTTTTGTCAGAATTTCTTTTTCACTGGACTGCCAGTTAGCCACCTCCCTCAGCAGTCAGGTAACTCTTGCAGCTAGCACAAGGAAGAAATAGAGGTGCACAGCTAAAATTAGAAAAGGAAGATAATACTGGATCAGCACTGACTTGAATCAGCTTGAACTGATACAAAATGACAGCTGTGTCTGACTGCACAGCAAGGTGAAGGTGGGAGTTTTGGGGAAAGGTCTTCTGCCCATTTGTATGAAATGTCTGCCATTACAAGCTTCCTGTAATCTTGCTAAAAAACAAAATATGTGACTCAGTTTTCTATTGAGGTAGGTAGACCTCAAGCATCTACTTGTATGAATATGACAAGTCACAAATGGTTAGGCTGTGCAAAACTGCTTGAGAAGTGTTCCTGCTGCCAGGCTTGCAATGGCCATTCTCAGACAGCCTAATGACAAGGATGGGCTGCTTATTGCTGCAGCAGGGCCATCACCTCCTGGTCTGCCCTGCCAACAGTGGCAGTGGGTTCTGTGTGATGGGCACGGTCTCTCTGCTCCTGGAAGGGAAAAATAAAGCTGCCCACAGATGCACCAGCTGCATATTTCAAAAGATTCATTGCTTTATCCTTCTCGTATGCAGCACAGGAATAAAAAATGAGGTCTCTTGAATTCAAACAGAATGGAGCCAGACACCGTTTTAATGTAGGAGGGGTACGAGTAATTTGTAGTACTAAGAAACATTTAGCAGACAATTAATTGACCACTAGAGGGGATCATAGGAGTAGAGAAGGAGTTGAATGTACTACATGATAAATGTTTTCCTCTAATCCAAGCTCGCCTACGTGCAATGTTGTACTGTACATGCACAGTTTAAAAATGATTGAGAAAAGACAGCACTCTGTGCGTACTTAGGTTGATATAAGAAGCTTATATTAAGTTTAAAGTACATCAATAACAGGTTTACTTGCTACAATGGAACAGCTTCTTTACACAGATATTTTTTTCATCAGTTTAACTTAGTCCAGAATAAGGCTGTTCAGCTTCCATCTGTAAAAAGCTGCTAATTATTATTTTAACCTATTTTTAAAAAACAGGTTCTGTTCTTCAGACTTGCAACATTTAAACAAGTGTTGCTTGCTTGTTTAAAAGCTAATGTTCAATTGCTTTTAATTCTTTCATAAGCTTGTTCTTATCTTTAAGGATGATTTAGGAGTAGCCACCCCAGGCAGTATGAACCTCATGACATCATTGTGGAATCAGCCTGCAAGTTGACATTGATCCATATATTTTAATTATGTCAGTCTTGCAAATGAAGTATTTGCAATGTGAATGGTGTGATATCAGCATCACCAAACCTGAACAAATTTCCACTAGCTACAAGGATCCTGCCCATCCATTTACTGGCTATCTTGTTGAAATTGAACTTGACATCCCATCATAAATATTTGATTTAGACATCACGCTTCTAACATCTTCCAGACCAAATCAAGGCACCTGAAACAGTGACGTCAAAGTTTTCAGCCCAGGATGAATTCTTTCAAGAAACTATGCACAGTAATAAATTCTGCAGAGTACAAAGTTCAGTTCCTTGAAAATGGACTGCTCTCAAATGACTTTCTTGTGGCACATCTCTGCACAGGGGTAGGAGAGGGCAGAACCAGGCAGCCATTGACACCTTGCACAACGACTGCAACATATCCACTAGTACCCTTTTTCCAGTGCTTGACTAAGAAAATGGTGACTTTTCACTGTCCTTGAGTTGGAATAAAATGAATAAGGCAGTCTAGCTTTGTAAGGTTATAGACTTAATTACACATAGTTGAAGTTACTGAGTTTTGTCATTTAACTTTGAGGTAGTAGGTGTGGGGTGTAAATATTTCAGTGAAATGTGCTCTCACCTTTCAGCATCACTGAATAAATATGAATAATTTGCTTCTCTCTTTTTCCTAGTGGTGCATTACAAGAGAAGCATGATGACTGTTAAAGAACCTAGATTTCTTTTTGCTTAAGTGGAGTCTCACACAGAATATATTAATAGACAACAATACAGAAAGAAAGGTATTGAACATAAGCAGCTTTACAAAAGGGAAAGCTGAGTAACACGTGATATTGCCAGCACCTTTCACCTCTGTCAGGGGACTCAGTTTAATTGTCTTCTTGCTAACAAGATAGTAATTATACTGTGAGAACTAATTACATCTAAAATTTCTGGTGGCTTTGTTGTTGTTGGTTGGTTGTTGTTGGTTGGGGTTTTTTTTGTTTGTTTGTTTTTTTTGGTGTTTTTTTTGTTGTTTTTTTGGGGTTTTTTAAGATTTATTTATTTATGGGAGTTTGGGGGTTTTTTGGTTGGTTGGTTGGTTGGTTTTTGGTGTTTTTTTTTTTTTTTTTAAGGGAAAATGAGAAGATGATTTAGCCCTTAGGTGCCCAGTGAATATTTGTTTGCAGAAGAGGCTGCAGAGTGCTGGTCATAATTTTGTAGACATTATTCTGTTATGAATGAGACTGAAGCCACAAACTAGTGCAACATATTAAGTGAGCAAAAAAAGACAGACCTGCAGTAAGTCTGGCCCCTGCTACAGCAAATGTTCAGCCTGGCAGGACAAAGCAATGAATATTCCAAGTTCATATTTCTTATTCTTTTAAAAATAAACTGTGCCCATTTAGCTCTTCAGACCATATGGCATGAATCATTTCAGTGAAGCATTCATCACATCATGATTTACACTGACATTATTTCTTAGAAGTTAAGTGGTGGGGCTTCACTAGGAGCAGCTTCATGTATTACAGCCATTCTCATCTCTTTCACTTGTTTCACTGAAAGGTAACTCAACTCATTAATCTCAGCTCAAAACTGGAGTTACGGGAGTGGAACCCAAGCATAAAGAGTTCCTGCTTTTAGGTTTTCTGGTTGAAAGTTAATTTACTCATAAACGTACACAAGCTCTTTATTTTAAGCTTTTATACTCATGTATGATGCAATCATAGGTGCCTGATTGCTACTTACTGTTTTCATTTTAAGAAAATAGAACAGAGAAAAGTCTTATGATAGTTATAGCAAATACAAATTTAATTAGAAAATGCTGAATATTTATATGGCATAGAAGGTATGTGATCAGGAGTGTGAGTTACCTGAGAGGGATTCCCTGAGGTCAGAAACCTCCTGGAAGCCTGTGTCAGTAACACCGTAAGGCTGCAGAGTTGTCCAGGAAAGCCTGTGAACAGGGGCACCACAGACACTGTGCTGCATCCATAGGGAAAGTGAGTATGTAGATTTGCAGCAGCTCCCTCTTTCAGTTCTTAACTCTCTTTTATCACTACCTGTTTCTTTTTTGACATGGATTTCCCACAATTAAGTGGATTTTCTGTGGGTTTTTTCCCCTATTAAGCCCCTGCGAGAGACCAGAGAAAGGAAGAACTTCTGCATATGGTAAGACAAAATTATTTCTCTGCTAGTCATGTACACAGTGTGACCTTGGGAAATCACTTAAAACTCTGTACTTCAGGTGTAAAAGAACAGTGTTATCTGGGTAGAAAAGATGGTAGACTAGAACTTAATAAATAGAAGAAATAGTAATAATCATCATGCTCTCCTTGACTGATAAAATGTAAAGTATTGGACTATCTATCCTACTTAAAATAAAAGACAGGAAACATGGAATATTATTAAATGATGGGAATAGTTTACTTCTAAAAAAAATCCTGAATCAAAACATAAAGTGGCAAATGTTGGGTCTTAAATGTAAAGCTGAGACTTTCAGAGTATGAGGCATCCATTCCACTGGGGCTTGACTCACAAGTCATACTTCACAATTTATAGCAAAACTGGATTCTTAACATATTGGAATAAAGATTTTTAACAAGCTTCCATCTGTTAAACCAGTGATTTGGCTTGGTCTGATCATGCTTGCTGTTTTAATAAATAGCCAGCATCATTTTTCAAACCACAGCTTTCAAATTAGTTTGGAGCATTTCAAGTCACACTAGTTGTGGCCAGTCCTGAAAGATTGACATTGCTTGTATGTTTGGAGGAGCCCACACCACACAGAGGGCCCAGCCTCCCATCCTGGTGGCTTGGAAGAAAGGCATACCAGTGCCATTTAGGAAGGGTGGGCTGAGAAGTGACCTCAGGATAGCCACTTCCTTGACTAATGGTATTGCAAATGAGACATAATTGGTCTCAAACAGGAAGGGAGTGAACCACTAAAGTCCGAAAGCAACTCCCTGTCTGGAAGGTGTGTTTGCCACAGCAAAAAAAAGCTACTCTGTTAGCATGGGAAAATGAACTGAGGGCATATTTGTCTTTCTGCTGGGTTTTTCTTTTTCAACAGCACAAATGAAAATGTCAACAAAGATGTGTGCATGGAATTAAATTCTCACTTTTTCCTCTATTACAACAAGACATTTATGGTGTATGTGTATTTTTTAATCATTTTATATATTAGTGTTAAAGGTTAAAGCAAAGCATCAGTAAAGTTAAAATGAATATTTATGGTCCAGAGTAAAGCAGTCAAAAAGCCATCAAAAAGAAGTCATAATGGGAGAGGTGATTAAAAGGCATGACTATTTACAGCTAAAATGATACACCAAGATGAAAGGCTGAACATGCTTGTGTTATGCAACATGCTTCTCAAGTCCTGAGTGACAGGAGTATCCAAAACAGAAGTGATGAGGACTTGGATGCTGACCACCAATCTATACCATCAGAATTTTTCTTAGGAGACAACAGAAATAAATGAATTGTGCAGTTTGCTGTTTCTTCCCTGTCTTCTCTATTTCTACATCCATACTCATCAGCTTCTCACCCATGCTTTTGTGGGCTGCTTGATCCAAATTTTTCTCCTCTCCATTTCAGTCTTGTCCTTGTCCCAGTTCCCCTCATAAACTTCAAGAGACTGCAAAGCACAGGAAGTGACAAAGGTTCAGAGAAATGGTTGCTTGAATAATCTAATTTATGGGAAGGAGTTGAGGTGACATAGCTGAAATAATAATAACAATATAATAGCAAATTAAAGGAGTGTGAAGTATTTGAGCCCAAAATATTGAAATCTGACAGCATTAGAAACAAATAAAAAGAAGTATGATGTGGCCTTTAATGAATGGAGTCTTCCTCTCATGGAAAATTCAATACAAACTCACATATGTGCACACATCCACCCATATATATATATATATATATATATATATGTATATATAATAGCAGGTCCTTAACCTATATTTCAGGTTGGGGGAGGTTTTGGTTCTTAGTCTCTCCTTTTCAAATGATTCACCTAGTTACTGCTTTTGTGAAAAGTTCTTAGCATTATTCTATTGGATTCTCCTAGGAAAAGAAATAAGGTATTTCTGGAAGGTTTATTTTCCTTTCCCTTGAACTGTAGGTCTTTTTTTTTTTTAATAGTAACTCAGCCTTTTGGTTTTCTTTCACCCCTTTCACCCCCTCTGTTGCTATTCCTTGAGCACACTGTGGGTGGCCGATGAAGTGGTGAACATCACATGATGTCACTTAGCAACCTGATGTTCATAAATAGCAACAATGATTTTTCTAATGGCTATTTTTCTCCGTCAGAAAAAATGTTTAGACCCATTCTATTCTGAGAGTGCTGAATCTTCATCTGACTTCCAGTATATTTATTGCTTATGCTTTCCTTTCTGGGGGTCCAATTTCATGTGATTATATCATGGCTGATGTTATTAGGATGCTTCTAACTTTTTTCTGAGCTTACTGGTAACACGTAATGACAGTAATTGTTAGCACCATTAAAGCTCTTTAAGATTAGTCTCGTCTCCCTTTTCCTAAATGCCTGCATTGCATAAGTCTCAGATGCTCTCAACATACTGTTGGTGAGATGAAACCAGAAGAGTCACCCACAAATAATTTTTTTTTATTTTTAAATGCCTTTGGGGAATGCTCAGGAAGCTGAGTGATTATCAATTCTTTCAGAAAGAATCTGGTAGGATTTGTGTGTATCCTCTTAATGTTAGTATAATCACTTAAAATATTGGCTTTGCTGTGAAGGACTGTCTGTGTTAAATGACAGATTTTTGCAAACAGCTTACCTTCAAATCAGTATTAAGACAGAAATCCAAAGACAAGATTATAAACTATGGAAAGCAGAATTGTGCAAGCCTTTGAAAAGGATCTTGCAAGAAGTCGCTTAGGAAATACAGTGAAATTACTCAACCACCTAAGCCCAGCTTGTCCTCAAGGAGTTCTGTCTCAGAGCACAGAGGAAAAGCCAGCCCCAGATCCTGTCCCAGCAGCATCAGTTCCCCTCTCCCTAAGCATACAGCTGCTCCTCAGAAAGCTGGGGGCTCTGTGACTGAGAGAGGGAGCAATGTGGGTGAAACCAAGACACTGTCATGGTGTGTGCGTGACCGCTTCCATAAATCCTCCAGCTACTCCGTAAATACTCCTCTCCCTCTCACTGTCTGCATTGGTAATTCATACGCCGTGGAAGTAATGGCTGAATGACACAGAGAGGGAAAAATATCTGCTTTTCTTGCTCCCATTATGGTTTCTTTTTTTATTTGATGTAAAAAAAAATTATACTACAGAACAGAGAAATAAGGAAGACTGTACTTCCTTTCTATCTCCAAGACATCTTTGTCATTCATGCCTTCTTTCTGTGGATCTGCATTTCAGTTCTATAAAACTGGAGGGGGAAAACCCTCTGAGAGAAACGTTTATGATGCCCCAGAGCTCTCTACTACTCTCACATAGTTGCATATTGTGGTACACTGTGACTTTAGGCACAGTGGCTCATGTCTGGAGGGTGACAGCAATGAAATCCTTACAAGCAGTCTTGAAATTTCAACTTCACGGTGTCTGGTGGAAGCCAGAAGAATAACAACTGCAAAATAAACTGCTTCCTCTTGTTGAGGGAAGTGAGGACAGAGGTACCTAATCAACAGCTCTCAGTCTACTAAAACGTTTAAACTCAGTTTAACAGGAGAGGCAGATAAAGTGATACGTGTAATGTATTGCTTTCTACATTTTCTTCCTGAGACCAAGCAAAATTAAGATTACTGTAATGAAAGATGAATTAATCCAAGATTGGATTTTATGTAAATTATGCAGACTGAGAAAATGAATGAAAGATTATGGCCTCTGCAAATGCATTTTTCATTCTCTGCCAATGCAAGCTTGTTCGTTGTTTTTTGTTTGTTTGGTTGGTTTTTTTTAATTCACATTTTTATTGCAATATACATAATGATATTATTCACAGGAATCGTCATATTCAGGGTGTGCTGGCTGGAGACATCAGAAGAGAAAGTCCTTAGCCTGATTACTTCCCAACATATTTTTATTTGCCTTATAATCCTTTTGCATTCTATGGTGTGAATTAGAGTTGGAAGACATACCCAAATCTAAGACAGATTGTGGGGTGTAGCAAAACTAAAATCTCAAAACAGAGTTATGAGCTGCAATGAAGATAACTTAGGAAGGAAGGGTATTTCATGCTCTTTGTATGTCAGTAGATGGTGCTCTGTATACTATCTACACACACAATGTATATGCATAGAATGATTTTATGGATGGGGATTGCTATGTAGCCCTCCCTTGGTGCAACAGAAAGAACTTCTGGGGAAAAACCCTTATATATTAAATTCAAGCTATTTAGAATTCTAGTTACATTTACTTGAAAATATACGTTTTGCCCCTTACTTTCTAACTCATCTTTGAGTTCAAGTGTGTTCATAGAGGGGTTTTTCTTCAGTACATCTGGCTTCTGCAGCAAAATATCATGTACCAAGTAAAAACAAACTAGTAAATAAGTTTGCTTTACAGCTCAACTGAATTTCATTGTAAGCCCCATACACAGAGTTACATGTTGTATTTAGATCTATTTAGAGATCTGATATATTAATGTGATATTCCTTAATAGTCTTAAAAAACCCCTAATAACAAGATTATTTTAACAATAATCTTATTTTTAATACATTTTATGTTAGTTCTTGATGCTGACCTTCCAAAATTCTAATTCCCCTTATTTGTTTTGAAAATTAGGGGACACCTCTAACACATCAGTATTATTTAGGACTTCTTTTGTAGAAGCTTTTGCTCATCCTTATTTTATTTTTTTACAATATAGGCATCCATTCAGACACCAACCTACCTAGAAGATTTCCAGTCATAAATAGGAATAAAAAGTAAGTAGTGCTGAGACATGACCAAACTTTCAGGTATACTGTTTTCTATTTCTTTCACTAAATGAAGTGTTCAGCATCTTGCAAGACAGGAAGCTCTCTGTTTGTTGCAAATCACAGTACATACAAAGCATGTATGTTGTCAATGGCCCTGTTGTGGCAATGGAAAAGCTCCTTTAAGACAACTTGAGTACACCTTGTAGGCACCCAGGGATCTTTTCACCACTCCTTTCTAACACAGGGCTGGTGCTCCTTGCTCTCTATTAAGACATAAAGATAGTGAAAAAGTATTTTTAGATGGAAGAAGTTGGTTTAGTTGGTGATTCCACTGAGACACTGCTGTGTTTCAAGAAGAAAAAGATGATGGACAGAACAAAGAAGTCAAGATAACCTGCTGGAGCAGTTTCTAGGGCAGTTTTGAGCTCTATCAGTTTTCTTGAAGACAAGTTGATGGAGGGGCCCAAGTCTTCCCCTAGGTTTTGCATGCTACCAGTTGCAATGCCGTGATGTGAAAGCCCAGCCTATCTTCCATAAAGCATGAAAATTCTTAGATGTGGAAGGATAAAGCTCATAAAACTGATTGACCTGAGCAAGAGATACCTTAGTTATCCACTGGGAAATACCAAGGGACAGGCAAGGGCCCAAGGGTTGTTGTTGTTCTAAGTAACAGTCAAATAATGTTTCTTAATCACTATAAAAGAGGGGTGGAGGTTGTATATTTTAACTCGCTATTTCCGCATTTTCTATACTGTGGGAGATCCAAATTTGAACCTCTACTGTGCAGCCTTTGGTCACACCCCTCAGGTGACACCCCTCCAACACCCCCAGACCCATCTGCCAACCCCCACTGCCCATCATGTGTTACCTTCCCCCCGCCCGCTCTCCCTGCTTCATGTCCCCAGCCACAGCCCCCATCACGTCTGTCCCCATCCCACCAGGCTGCAGGCTGAGGCTTTCTCAGGCAAGCCTTCTTCTTGAAGATTGTCAGTTATGAATAAATTGGTTTCACTGAGAATTTTCTAGAACTAAGTCCACCCCCTACCTAGCTGTGTGCCTTGGAAACGTGTCTTTTTGACACAGCAAATATATGTTCTATAAGAAAGCACACTGCACTCAAGAAATTTTTCAGAGAGCCCGATGGACGGAACAATCACCATCACTTAGGAGCACTGACTCCAGCACTGATGAGGTCCAGGCCTGGCACTCTTAGCCCAAGGGGTTACTCAGACAGGCTGAACTACTGGGACTAGTTCACACAGCCTCCTCACTGGAGAATTTTACTTAGTAAATCAAGGATCATAGATAAACTCTGAGGAACCTCTGTTTCGTGAATCCTGGCAGATCCCTGGAGCTGCCCAGACACTTGTTGTTTGATATGATTGCCATCTGATGCACCTGTATGTCCAGCCAATATATAATATAAATTCACACATGAAATATTAGGCACTGAGTGCTTTCAGGTGATTTTAGTATGGAGTAGATCAGTTTCTGTAAGTGCCTACAGAAACACCTGAGGAAAAAAAAATCCCTGCTCTTAATTTAGTTCACAATCCCTATGAGATGCAGTTGGCTGTCTATGAAAAGGGAACACCTCCTGGAAGTATTGTAAAGGAAACCACTTGGTAACAGTGAGAAGTGTAGAGGCAGTACAGCTGTACAGAAAAGGGGGAAGGTTAATGTACTTAATTAATGTACTCTCTTGAAATAGAAATTTCAGCTGGAGAAAATACATTTTCAAACCAAAATGTTAAATAAGTTTCTTCCTAGATTCTACAACTGTAGTAAGCATTTATGAAGAAATGACCAGTTTGAGAATCAAAAGGAAGATTAACAGCTTTAGTTTTATATGGTAGGAGCCAACTTCATTTCTCACTTTGTGGAATTTATCCAGGCTTCTACTCTCTAACTTTAGTGAGTTATTCCAGATTAAAACCAGTGTAAGCAAGGGCAAGTTAAAAATACTTGTGCCACAATTGGCCTTGAAAATACATTTCTCCATGATAGACATTAAACTGACTGCTGAGGCAGACAGCATGTCTTGCCCATAATAATTTTGTATTTGCTTCTTTTCCTCAGCCCTTAAAATGAGTTCATGACTTCATGATTCTAAGAGTAAATGCATTATATAATGAATACACTTTTTATTCAATATTTGGGGAAATTAAAGTAAATGTTGTATGTAATAATACTGCATGGAAAAAGCAGTGATAATAATCTGATGAGGAAAACATTTAGTTAATCCTGTGGTTTGAGGTAAATGGCAGACAATCATGTAAACCTAATTAACATCATAAGACAAATGCAAACAGCAGTAGCCCAGCAGTTCTTGGCTAATCTCTTATTTTCTTCAGAATACCATTGCATGAAAAGGTTAGGGCTTATATACTCAATTAAATCTAATTCCATAAATAATTTGTCATGTTTTAGCCAAAATTGACCCAATCTGCACTCCTGCAAGCCAGTCTTACTCACACAGATGGACCTTTGGAAACAAGCTTTGCCTAATGGCATTTCCTCCCTATTATTCTGTTACCTGAGCATTGCACAGAGAGAGGGGGATTAGTGAGAAAAGAGAAAAACCACACAACCATTGCAGTAATTATGATGTCAAATTTCAGTGCAGACAGTTAAGTGAAAGGAACCTTGCTGAAGCATCAGCACCTCGGAAAAGCTCCTGGGAATGAGTACATATTCTTTGGGTTGTATTTTTGATTTGGGAGAAGAATTAGTGACAGTTTCTCTGGGGTTTTATAAAGCAAATATCCATAATGTATCAGCAAATTTAATTTCTTGTCATTCTGTTATTTCCTTCTGCTCCTCATTAATCCTGGAGGATTCTATATGATTTTTAGGTAGCCTTGCCATGAATATAGCACTGTGGCTAAACATTATAAGATGTACTTTGGATGTCTCAAAGGTCATTTCTTCATACTTTTATGCATAGACCTGAACAGAATCTCAGAGGATGGACAATATGAGACTTTTAAAAAAACTACTTATTTTTCAGAAATTAACTTAGAATTGAGTAAATGGGAATCTCAGAAGGATTTCTGAAAAGTGATTATTTCTTTACCTACCTGAGCTATCTGAGATAAACTAAATTTCAGCTCTCAGATGAGGACAATTACCAGATTAAAACATCTACCTGTATGATAAACTAGCATGTTTTACCTAGGGAAAAGGGTAATACAATTTTTTTGTGTGTTTTGTTTTTCTGTTTATGTAGTACATATATGATGCTTAAGAATAAACAGTTCAGTTACTTCATTATGTAAACAGTTAAAGAGTAAAATGCTAAAATCGGGTGCCACCCTGAATCCTTGTCCCTATTCAGTCCTGACCTGGCAGTTGGCCATCCCTGGTCAGAGCCAGTGGGGATTTTCCCATGTATCTTAGGAGTGACACGGAAGACACATAGAAGAGCAGTTGTCCATCTGCTGCAAATCTCTTTTATGTTGTTCTGCTCCATTTTACCTATGTATCTTCATCTCCAAAAGGAAGAGGAGGAAAAAAAAAAAAGACTACTGGAATAGATACCAGCTTTTCTACTTTAAACTCAGAATTTGTGCAAAATATTGGGTGCTTTGTCCATGATTCATGAAATTTGATGAGCATTAGCTATAAACAGAATTTTTTTGTTTTGCACAGATGTCACTATGATAGACTTTGAAGAATCTTTCTATGCATTTTGTATTATCACACTTTTTTAACTGTACTGCTCTTTCCCATTGCCCTTCTTGTATTTTTTCTCCTAATGACAAAGCAGAGTCTAATCAGATTTGTAAAAAGTTTACCCAACTATTAGTCTTTATTGAGAACTAATAGAGTTAAGAACTCACTGTTAAGAAATAAAACAAATTAAGAGGGATACGTGCATGTAGTAAAGAGGTGTCATGGAATGACAGGAAAAGGGCAGCACCTTTAAATTAAGAAAGGAAAATGATGTAATAAGATTAAACCACAAAACAGAACTCCAACACAGTGAATGAGCAATGAAAATAAGGTAATAAAAAGGAGTACTGAACTAGCTCATGAGACATGTTATTACAGTGAACATTATGCTAGGACTGTTTATTTTGCTTAGCATTATGGCCACCTTCAAGGTTGCTATGACAAATGTGTGAGCGTTTAACGGAAAATGAACATTTTTTTTTAACTAAAAAGGCATCCACCAGCTCTCTGCCTACTCAATTTCCTAAATTACGTGCCACATAAATTTAACTTCATTGGCACTAAACAAATGTTAATGTTAACCACTTAGGGGTTAAAGCAATTTTTGAAGTATTCAGTGTGTTTCTCTGTTGACATTCCTCATTCCATAAATTTTAATCCATGCAGTTTTGCTTTATCCAAAATGTAAGGCACAATAACAGCACCTAAATAAGAAATTGTACTACCTCAAAGGCTGATCTAGTTTAAAAATGAATATATACAGCTTCTACTAGATTTAAGGGATATTAAAGTTTTTTTCATAACTGGCCTTTCAATGCCTTTTTTTTTTCATGGCACTGAAAGAGTCTTATTCATGTGTGAGTAAGTGACACTAAAATTTATGCAAGGTTCTTACAGCAGAGGGAGTAAGGGAGGAAAAGCACAACAGGGTTTCTCCATGCAACTTACAAAAACATTATCAATGTAGTTCATTCATTGCGCAGTGACAAACTCAGAGGCCTGTTACCAGCTGGAATAGATGTACTGGACCAAGCAAAGAGGGAAAGTGGAATTGGGACAACCACAGTCTGAAAGTGAGCTGAAAACAGCACAACAAGGTCATTGGAACCCAATGCAAGGGAGGGTTGCACATTTACAGGGCTGTTCTCCAGGTTGTAATCCAACTTCTAAAGATTAAGACTACCTTCTGAAGATTAGGTGTTTGGGATGTTTGGTGACGTAGGAAGCAGGTAAGGGGTTCTCACCTGGCCTGTCAGGATGTGTAAGGGGAGTAGTAGAAAGCTAGATTAGCCTTGCAGCATTTGAAGCTGTGCAGGTAGTGCTTATTAATATACTTAAATAATGAAAATACTAAATGGCGAGTGGGGTCACAATGGAAGCTCTGAGATAGGAAGAAAAGGTGGTCTAAAAAGAAGAATATAAGATAAGGAAGCCCAACTAATCCCATTTCAGCATTGCCAAAGGAATAGATCGATTTCCTCTGCTGAGACCTCAAGCTGAAGGTGTGATATTATTGATGGAAACCTTGTTATATGCTTTTTCATTCCCGAAACATTGTTTAGGAGTAGCTTTTTTTGGCAAGTTGTTTGTTTGTTTGTTTTTTCTTCCTAGGGGATGAATGGAAGAAAACTGCCATGCTTTGTACCTCGTTGCACAAGATTCGCAATTTCATCATGGAGGTGAATGGTGATGAGATGAGGTGTAGCTCCATCACTGCCAAATTAACAAAAAGGATCAGGAGGCTTCAAGTCACAGCACAGGAACCTGTAAGACTACAAGTGATACTGATCGTGTTCTTGCCTGATGTTTGCTGTTGAAGATTCAAGCTTATAACAGATCTCCTAAAAGAGCTGTCCATGACGCTGCCAAAAGAACTCTAGAGCAGTGTGCATATAGATGAGGCACTTCTACAAATGTTCCCAAAGCTGATGATCTTCTAAAGCTACAGGTGGCAAATATCATAAAAGCCTAAATTTGCCGCTCAAGGAACAATGTATGTAAGCAAACAAGTGACTGAGAACAAGACAGAAAAAACCACAAAACAATCCAAAACACTTTTCTAGGATGTACTTGGTGGTGGAGAGAAGCAAAATCTCCTGGCTGTGGAGATTTCGCTTGAGACACCACAATTTGTTTATCTGGCTATGGAGATTTTGCTTAAGATTCCACAACTTGCTTCAACATTGGGCTGGGGTGTATTTGCCATTCCTTGGGACATGCTGTGGTTCACTAAGCTCTGCTCAGCTGAAAAGAAACTTTTCATGCCATGCCTCTGCAGAGTGCTGCATGCAATATTTATGTTGGTAGAATAGCTGAGATGACTGTGTTTGAGTTAAATAGATGAGCAAAACTAATGCAGGGGTTGAGCAGGGCTGAATACCAAGCTGCCAAGGTAAACCCCAGCTCAGCTTTATCATTCTGGTCAGTTAATGGCTTGAAAACAGATTATGTACAGCATCAGCCCTCAATAACTCATCTGGAGCTATTTCACCTGAAGAAGAGTGTCAATAAACCACTGTAAGCATTGCTTACATGTTATCTGACTGGTTAACTGCTGCTTGCTCACTGACATACATACTGGATGGACATAAAAGTCTTCAGTAAACGTAAGTTTTTGGATGAAACCAAGACACTGCACTCAGCAGTCCTTGACATTCACCACATTGCATATATGCCCAGTTAAGATTTTAAGCAATTTTACATTCTGAATGCCTGAGATCTATGATTACTCTAAGTTCCTATAGTAAACATATAATTGACTTGGAGGATACTATGAAAAAAAAACACATTTGGGAAGATCTTTGCGTCAGTCCCAGATTTAACATCACAAATTACTGACAGCTGTGATTTAACAGTCAGTATCAAAAGAAGATAAAGGTAAGTTTTCAGGTATTGTGCTGATCGACATGGTGACATGACAGGCTTTTGACTAACTGCACAACATCTATCTATCTATATTTAACATAGCTAGACTATGCCTACTGACACTAAGCAGCACCTGTTGATACCTACCTCTTTACTATCTTTCTCCACTTTTGTAAGAAATCAAGGTAAGAGTGAACTGACAATCTTTTGAGATCTTTAGAAGTCTTGCTGTAGATGTGTTATTGGCAAGTAACTTACTGTCCAAAATAGGAAGAACTCACTGAAAATTCTATTAGCATGCTGCTACCAGCTACATTTCAGAAGTTGTTTAAAGTCTAGTAAGCGACTATCCAAGCACATCAGTAACTGGTGAGATTACTGCAAGTAGAGTTGATCTTTAAAGTTAGAGAAATAGTTAAGCATTTACTGCACCATGTAGTGGAAATAGAGAAGAAAAGATCATTGCACGGCAACTGCAGCTGATGAGGTGCCATTCAATCATCCATGTAAATATGCAATCTGAAATTCTTCTTGGGTTGCATCACAGATGTCAAAGTTCCACCAAGTCCCGGCAGTGTGTTCACCAAATGCTCTGACAGCCAAGACTTTCATCTCAAGTGATGTTGTGATAGTATGTCAGTTGCTGTGTTTTTGCAGACATGAATCATTAATGATGTCAGCCTTTCCTAAATGACCTTTGCAACACGTGGGAGCAGTTCCATTTAAATGTTCTTACAGCCAGTTGCCACACACAGTGTTTTAAACTGGGCATGCTTGAAGATCTTTTCTGCGGTACCATCATTAATTGCACAAGGTGAGATTTTTCACATACGTAAAATTTTTAGAATCCCAGAAGAGGTCCACACACATAGCAGGACCTAGTTTGTCCATTTACAAATCTGTATCATTTTGATGTCTTGCAAAGGACAGTTCTTTAGCCAATGACCTGATAAGGAAGCCTACATTTTTTAAAGGTCATTTGTGGATAAATGATAGTAACACAGCCCATCACTGATTTAGTACGTGCTACCTATGAATCAAAGAGCGAGCCCATGTGGTGTTCTGTCCAGGTCTATACAAAAGTACTTCACTGTATTACCTTATGATTGCCTGCTTTATGAAGGGGAGGTCTTCTGTATCGTCGTCAGAAAATTAAAAGTAGATTCTCAAGTGCAAGCACTGAGGAAAAGAGTGGAAAAATATACAAATCAAGGGAGCAAGGACTTTCAATAAGCTGTTGCCCAGTGCAGGCAGCTATGCACTCAAGATGTAACTGAAGCCTACCCCAGGGGTATGGGGATAGGTAATTTCTTAAAGGTAAGAAATTATCTCATTCTTCAGCAGACATGTAGCCCATTGGAATACCTGCTCTGGGCAAAGCAGTATGAAAGAAACTATTCTATGTCATCTAGAAATATAAAAGTCAACTGGTTTAGCATTTTCTAAATTATTCCAAGAAATAGCAACTGTCCTAACAAACTATTTATAATGCAGATCTGCTCATGTTCTCACCCTACTTTTCCCTCTAAATGTAAAGGTTTATGTTAAAGAAATTCAGAGGGAATGGAGATAACTGCTGCAGTGAAGGAGTTCCAGTAGATACATCTGGGCCACACATTCAGGGTGTGAAGTCAAAGTGAGCCTTACAGCTCCAGTGCCTTACAATCCTAACTCCGGTGCCAAAGGTATATTACTGCAAGACTGAGGAATGATAGCATGGAAAAGTACAACCAACATAACCACTCCTACCCTCCCTTAGCTTACTTCCCACCTTATGGGAGGAGTAGGGGATTTTTTGGTTGATCTTGGGGCAAAATCCTTCTACTTTCCTGACACTACAGTAAAGCCTCACAGCAGCATTTACTAAGAAACTATATTTACGATTAATAAACATTGGAGGAAAATACTATCAGCAGTGACAACTGCCACCACACTCCTGAAAGTGAGCAGTTCAGAGTCATCAGGCTGAACAAATGAGGACTGAGGGGAAAGCAAAGATCTGACTGGTCTAAAGGAAAGAGAAACTTTAGGCAATAATTGAGCATTTTTTTGAGACACTGGTGGATTAATGGAGAGAAAAGCTACAGAGAACATGAAGTCATCAAGGATAGTGCAGGAAGGACTTGACTCATGATCAGCATGTTATTGAGTAAGCTGATGAGCCAGACTTACCACCTCACTGCTGGCTGGAGGTAAAATAGCAGGAATCTCTTGGCAGCAAGACACCCAACAAGCAAAAGACGCAGTTCAGGTACTTTCGAATTTTCCAGAAACACAAAAAGGGCCAAAGTTTTCAGAATATTTCATTTCTCTAAACTTCATAAGAGAGAAATAGGACTAAGAAATGTGAACTGGCAATTATATAGTTAAAACCTATTTTAGTAACCACTTCAGAAGAATGTCTGTCTAAAAACAGGATGAATATTTGTGTGCAGTAACATTACTTTGATTTTTGGTAGTGGCATGAAGGGGAATGACTCAGTCTTCTCAAGTCCCCACCCATCCGCTGGCTCTGGCTACTAAGAACAGTTTAAATTTTGTAGTAGGTACAGGGTCCCAGATTCAGTGACTAGCTGCCAGCTCTGCCTGCACTCACCCACGTCCAGTCCCACCTTGCTGCTGATGCTTCAGCCTGAGATGTGTGTGCCTTCCAAATATACTGTGCACAGGCATTTTTATCTAGCTTGGCTCAGGCCCCAGCTTCCAGCCAGGTTTTAGAGGTGCTTTTAAGATAGATTGGTAATCTGGAAAAGGTTTGGAGGTTCTGAATTTATTTTTTTAAAAACTAAACTATCTTGAAGTTAGCAATTCTGGAAAAACATTTTTGTGCCAAACAAGCATGTGAAGCAGCAGTTCAGTACTTATGCAAACACCTGTGAATATTTTTAAGCTTACTAACACTTAGCTTTCCCCCTCACCTCAATACTGTGCTAATACCTATTACTTATATTGAAAAGCCTTTGTTCATGAAATATATTCATATTTTAATAATTCTGACTGTGAAAAACATTGAGTTGTAATGATGACATGACTAAAATGACAATCCTTTGATCGTAACTTGAAATATTCAAGCATTAACAGTAGGATTTGCCTCAAAATTAGAGATCAGATTTAGCAGGCACAAAATCACATCGCTTATTCTGAAACTATCTTTCTTCAAAATTCATGATTTTCTTGAAAAACCACAGAATTGCTGATGCAGTAAGTGAATTCTGGATATCACCTAGTGCAACCTCAAATGCCCAAAGCAGGGTGCATTTGAGCAGATTACTCAGGGACTTGCCTCAGTGAGTTCTGAATGTCTCTGAGGATGGAGACTCCTCACTTCTCTGGTCAACTAGCTTGAAATGCATTAAAGCCTTCAGAACCACAGCTTTAGAAATGTAAGTTTAGTAATGTAGCTAACACATAGAAATCTGTGCAAGTCTGCCACAAACTAGAATTAATTAGAAGTCTGGATAGCACCACTATTTTAGAACAGTGTCATTAACTGAAATGTCTGGACAGCAGTCAACTTTCAATACCAATCAATCAGCTATTCATCTGTGCAAATCCCAGACACGCACCATGTACAAAGAGGAGTCTTCTGTACTATGACTTGGCAGATTTCTGAGACACTGCCTATTATGGAAGAGCCAGGACCTTGACTGTAAGGTAAGTAAATCAAACTTTACTTATTAATTCAGGTACACAAAATGGCTCAAAGGTTCTCGGGAAGTCAGAAACTGCATAGCTATAATCAGAAATTCTCAATTTCTTGTGAATGCTTCATCACTTGTCAACAGATCCTGAAGAGATTAATTTTGTGAGCAGAACCCAGATGATGTGCCTCTTCCTCTTCTCCCCCTCTATTCCCATGATTCCACAGAGGTAATTTAACCTCTGTCCCACAGTGTACCTGTTCGCCTTGCAGGGATCACCATTCTCACTTCTCACGTCTCCACCAATTTCCACACTTCCAAGATCTAGCAGAAGATCACTAAGCCCAAGGGAGCAGGAAGAGTTATTCAGCATTTTCATGAGAGAAGTACCCCTGAAAGAAAGACAGTTCTCTCTTTCAAAAGCAGCATGTTTAACACTTAGCTGTCATGGAAAACAAGAACAGTGGATCCTGCACAGCTGGTGACTCAAGTGTCTCTAGTACTGTTGAAGGCCAACAATGACAGCCTTCCCAAACTAATTTGTTCCACCTTGTTGGTTTCAACATAGTTCCAACAACTGTTAAAATTATTTAACTCTATTACCAACATGACTGCTAGGACAAGAGTGCAAACCAAGGGCTGTTTAGAGCTTCAGTGTTCTAGTTTTCCTGTTCCCCTTGAAAAGAGTTGCCCAATAATGTTTTGCAGAATCCAGTCCATTACCCATCTTATAAACAGTTAAATGCAAGTAGGCAAGAGACAAAAGAAAACTTAGGTTAAAACATATCAGACTTGGCAAACAGTTATTCGGATTGGTCAGTCTGTGGCTGAATGCCCACCTAATGGAGACAATTTCTCAGCATTACCATATTCAAGAGTGATGCAGTATTTCAAACTCTTTTGAGGCTTGTAATACTAACTTTTAAATACTATTTATAATGGGCATTTAGTAATCAGCAGCTATCATCATAAGATGCACACACAGACTGTAAAAACTCTATATGCTGACAGGGAAAGCTGAAGACAACTTCAAAACACACAGAAAGAAAAAGGGAACAAGTAACGGAGAAAAGACAGTAAAGATCAAGTCACTCTAACACTTCCCTCACAGGCAATATAGGCAACAGAAAAGCACCTAAGCACATTGTCAGGTACAAACAGCCAGCTCCAGCAAAGGACAGTGGTAACTGCTGACAGCAGCAATATATTTGCACAATCCCCTTCTACTTCAGAAACAATTTTCTCATATTTTCAGTTTGAAAGAAATGGTTCACTACACCACTTGCTGTTTACATGGGATACAAAATGGCAAGTTACTCCCACAGAGGTGTCAGATGTAAATAGATTTGTATCCTACAAATGTAGTACTGGAAGGAGAGAGAGCTCATAAAGGAATGGTTTGGCAGGTTGCAAGATTGGAGTAAGGAAGATTAGCCCAAAACTCAAAGCCAGTTTTACATGCAACAGTAAGTTTAATCATCTTAACAGGCTTTCTTATAGCTACTTTTAGCACTGACCACAGAAACAGATTTGATTGATCAGTACGGGGTCTACATTTAGAAAGGTGTCTCCTCTTCTTTCAGTTATTATTTGGTCAGCTTACTTACCCTGATTCATATTACTCAGAATGCAGAAGAGGTTTTTGTTGGTGGTTTAAAAAATTAAAAAGCAGAAAATACCAAACATGAAATAATTGTTCCTGTGCATTACCTTGAACTACATAGATAATTGCATATTGCTAAAAACATCAGATATAATTTGGTGGCTACTGAGATGTGCCTGGAGTCTGCCAAACCACCACTTAGCTGAAATCACAATTAATCTGAGAAGCTTATTCTTTCAAAGACATTATTTTCTCAAATATTCCCAAACTCCTCAAGCCAGGGCATGGATATCTAGAGATACAAGTTTCTTGAAGAACTGGCTTATCTCTTTTTTTTCCTTTTCCTTCTAGGTAAAACTAAGTATTGTTAGTGATTCACAGTATGCATTACTCAAAGCACAATTAAGTCAGATCCCATTGTGTGTGTACACACACTGTCCAATCTCAAATTAAAGGTATAAAATGTGGATTATTTTTTATTGTCATTCCTTTGTTATGTCTGTTTCCAAACTGTTAAATTATAGCTCAGTGTTCTCGAATTATGAAAAGCACTATACAATCCTTGTATAGACAGATTGAAGTCTTTCTGTTCTGGCACAGGATCCCATAGTCATCTATGAAAATAAGCCAAAAGGTTCAGGATACAAAAGGCTGGGTATTAATTGCTAAATTACTTAGATATTTTTGTGAATTCTCTTTAGAAACTGACCACCAGCTCTGTGAACTCCAGCAACTGAGTTTGATTCAGCTGTAAAGAAAAAAAGAACAGCAAAACAAAAGAATAAAAAACAAAACCAAACCAAAACCAAACCACAAAAAACCCACAAAAACAAAACACAAAGCCCACCTCTAACCCCCCCCAAAAAAAGAAAAAGTAAAAAGAATGAGAAAAAAGAAGAAGAAAAATAAATCATCAAGAAAAGAACAATAACCCCTTATCCTTTTTCTTGTTCAAACCCAGAAGATTGTGCATTAACCATGACATTAAGGTTGATTTATCCAAGATGCAACACTGGGTTTCTAAATTGTATGAAACCATGTTTAATGCTGAACTACTTTGTCATATGCATTTTTCATATAGTTCTATAGTTTTCTCTACTAACTCCTCACCTTATTCGTCATTCAATTCATTTGTCTGTTTCATTTCTCTGGTAGAGGTGCATTTTCACATCATCAATTAAAAGCTCAAGTATCTATACTTAATAGTCCATGTAACATTTGCACCTGGCAATAAAAATTCTTCAAGTTAGCAACTGATCAAATGAACAGGGAGAATTACTTTATTGGCTGTAACCAATAAGAAAGCATTTGTAAAACCTAGAGGCAAATACATTTCAATTTAAAATAATCTATCCTAAACCCTGACCAATGAACTTTCAAATTATGGTCTCACAGATTTCTACTTGTTCATTTTTCTTCATGGACTGATTAGTTTTCCTTCCTTTGCTAGTGTATATCTTATTCTGTAACTTACACAAAGCTTAGAATTATATTCAGAGATATGCCTTTTGTGGTGGGGTCAAGTGGGAACACAGATATATATTTATGTTTTATGTAAAGGAATCTTGACCTCCTCAGCATGATGTCAACAAGAAGTACTGCTGTGCGTACAAAGCAAGCTGGTATAAGCCTGTTTTTTTTAAAACATTATAGTAACTCTTAAAAATGGTTCCTACAATGAAACATGCTGGAGTTCGCAGGTAATACCTGTATTTACTTCTTTTTATTCTGTTCTTGAGCTGCAACATTTCACGTGCACTTTTCTGAGCAAACCCAAAACAGAATGGAAAAACATGTTATTTTTTTCATTTCAAGATAGTTTTAATCAGGTAATTACAGGAAAAACATTGAAACAGTTTTTATGGTGTTATCTACTATGTCAACTTACAAGGATATGATGTATCCTTACAAGGATATTGATAACAAACCAGTTACAAACTTAAAGACATATTTACATTATATACTCAAAGTAACAAGCTATATTCATATTCTTTAAGCAAACACCTATGGGATGAGTTAATTAAATTATACATCATTTAGTAGACACAAATGGCAGTTGAGGTTTAATGGAAAGAACATACACATGAGGCACTTTGAGGTCATTAGGGTGAAAAGCAAATGGCACCAAGCAAAAGAAGGAAAACCATGTATACAGTTTATACTGCAGCTTTAAACATGAAGACTGCTTTTTCACCAAATGCTTTGATTTCTTTAACAAACCACAACTTTTGCAATTAAGGGAAACTTTCAGAGGAAAAAAAAAATAAAACAAAATGAAAAAACCCAACAGCCCACTCAACCCCTCTTTATAATTGTAAATGCACCAAAGTAAACAAGTTTTATCCACCCAGCTGCTGGACTAATAGTACCGTAACGCATCTTTTTCAAGTTCTTGTTTTTGTTGCCAGCCAGCGATCCTGATCTTAATTTTACTAATATGAATGTATAACTGTACTGGCTGCACATTGTGCTGTAAGCTTGGAAAAGATTTAAAGTCTAATTTAAACCTGGGCATTATTTACACAAGTGTTCAACATTATCCTCCAGGTACACACTAACAGATCATTCCAAAGAGAACTCTTCAGAATGGGGAATGTTATATTCCAACATGCACAATTAAGGCATTCTTCAAAATACCTTTGCTTCTCTAGAAGAAAGTGTATTGGTTAAGACTGTTAGAAACATCTCTTCTATAAGCTAGTGAAGAGTTTTATGACATCATGCTCTTTACTAAACAGTTATAATAATTGTAGATTATTACTAGATATTGATTTAACCATACACACAGCTGTAGGTATATCCTTCACAGCTACTGAATTTCATGTGTGAGAGCACACACCCACCTGTGCATACTCACAACTTGATTTGTATCACAAAGCAAAAGGCCAAATTTCCTCTGCATGAACATCAAAACTCCATCACTTTGCTGTGGGAAGAACCTCCAGAGGGGAAATAAATAAAATAATCATCATAATAAAATTAATAATAAAACCCCTTTCTAATAAGCCCAGTGACACAAGAATCAAAAGAATTTTCATTTCATTCCTGGTTCTTATGCTCCTGTAACAGGTCATCACAACAATTTTAAACCTAACAAAACATATGGTTAAAGGATTTTTACTTCAGTATTAATAATGAAACTCAAGAGGCATGATGAGCTACAGCATCCCAGTCAGATCGCAAATGACTGTTCTGTAAACTCATGCTAAAGCATCACCTAATGGTGTACCTTAAGCCGTGCACGGATAGCCCGTTAACTGCGATGTCAAGAGCTGTGCCTGGCGGCAGCCGAGCTTTCCCCGGCAGATGGTGCCCGAGCGCCGCTCTCCCTTAACGTCCCCCACTTTCAAGGGAAACAATTTTCACGGTAACCGAGGTTCCAAAGAGTGAGGGACTTAATATTCAGTGACGGTTTCCAAAGGCTCGGGTCCCCTCTCCAAGCAACACAAAGCTCTGCTTCTACATGCCCGACAAACTAGAGCTCCGATATTAAAGGTAAGGATTACGGATCGGGGAAGAAATTCCTCTATTTCCAAATGCTCAAGAAAGTATTTCAGAAGAGATAGAATTGAATGTTACGCGCCGCCAAAACCAGAAGATGCATGGATGCAACAAGCTGTTCTGGAATGGGTTTGCTGTATGTCTACTTTCCACTGCTCATCTCCTAAATATAACAGTGGGCAAGATCCCTAGCACCAGAGACGAAGTACACATGCATGCTGCTGAAACCAATCCTTATGCAACCTCAGATCTTTGCATTCGTTCAGTCTCTCAAACCAGGCAAGCTGGCTGATGCAGCACGACAGGAACAAGCAAGCATGAGCTCATTCAGTAACCGTTTTTTAGATGATACAAGTCTTCAGAGAGAAAAGCAAAAGGTGAAAATATTTTAGCAGCAAAGTGGTTAAATGCAAGGTGAAAATATTAATGCACACATTTAATAAAAATATTAAAGTATATGTGTCATATAAAATACAGTACAGGACCAGAAGTTTCACTATGTTGTATAGTGCTCAGAGGAAATTGCTAAAACTAATTTCTTTCTGAAGTATATATACAGTATGATTATATAGCATTTTCTTATACAGCCAGCAAGTTCTTTTCTTAGGTTGTTCATACCTCTCCACCTTGAATTAGGAACCCAGCACTTAAAAATATTAAATTCCTCTCATTCACTAGAAAAACATCACCATTTTTTAATGAAAGGGGTTTTTTTAAGTTAACAGTCTATTCTAGGCAACCAAGTTTATCTGAAAATGTGTGAAGCATGAAAATCAACCAGAGTAGCAGCTTTCAAATACATAAACAGTAAAACCCAAGACTGCTGCTACCACGTCATATTCTTGGACTTCACCCATCCAATCAACTTTAATACAAAACTAGAAGCTCTTCCATAACTTCTGTAGTTATCAAGATATTTGTTGTCTTTTTCAATGTGAAATAATACTTTGAGATGATCTATGTACACAAGGCGGTCAATTCAAGCTGCAATATAAATATAAATGTTTTCTTTTAAAAAGTATTTTACAGACAGTTATATACATTTGCTCATTTTACTTCTGGGCTACAAAGGAAAATTAAGGGGCCTGATACATGCAGAAAAAAATTACACAAAATATACTGAAGAAACACATATGAGAAAAGTAAGTAATGCATTTTTTTAATTAAAATTATTTGGTTCTGTGTTTAATAACAAGGGTATACTAAAGACAATCTGTCCCACTCCAGCCAAGATGTCAATCAGGCACCTATGCTAATGAATTATGACTATTTTTAATGGTTTTACAGGTTTTTAACAAGAAGTAAATTATTCTTATTTCATAACACAGCACACATGTAATGCTTTTAAAAATTCTCTGTGGGTTAATTGATTAATTCTTACCTGAAAGTTAGACTTACTAAGTACAAAACCATAAGAAATACCATACACAATACACCAGCACTCGTACACATACATACACACACTCTCTCACTCTCCAGCCTCCCTCCCCAGCCCCGCCTTCAAATTTCCCCAATTAAGAAGTTCACTCAGTTTTGCCTGGGCTGGAATTTATTTCTCAAGCTAAGTCTTTTGTTGTTCTTTTTGAACAAAACACACAGTACTTTTGTTCTTGCCCGTTCAAATTAGAAAAAGTTGTGGTTCAAAATAATGAAAACAATTTCACTTTTGTTATTAATCTTTTGTTTTAATCATAGTACTTGATAAACAGCTGAACAGGATCCTAGTTTAACAGAAGGATAAACAAGAACACTGATGACAATTTGTTACAACTGCCTTAATGTACCTTTTGCTTAATGAACATTTGAATATGCAAGAAAGTATTTTTGGAGGACACCCCAAAAGAAAACAACTTGCTGGTTGAACAACAGAAACAACGTTCTTTTTGCTATTATGTTGAAATCAAAGTCATTTATATATAAAAATAAATGTTATGTTCTAACAAGAACATTTTAGACAATTACATCTGTGCTTAACAAAAAAAAAATATTGGTCACTCAAGACTAGAATAATTAATATTTTAAAGGTTTTTAGATTATCAGAATGCATGGATACAACTCAACACAAACTGTAGCTGAAGGGAACCAGGACTGAAAATATCAATTTGTCCATCTGGAATAAAAATGCAACTAAATTAACTATTTAAAATACTACCATGGAATGTGACAGTAGATATGGTCCATACCTACTATATCGGAGGGAAGGAAAGTTTAACATGTAATAATTCGTACCTTACACATTTAGTTAAATATAAACATTTGTTATTTATACATAAAGTTGCTTCCAAAAAACTATTAATAAGTGATTTAGTTGCACTTAAAATCAGTTTCATTTCTCATTTGCTGAGTATTAACTTTTCTTAATCTTTAATCAACTGTCACTAGTGCACTTTTAGTTAAAATTTCCCCTCAGGTAAGTTTTAATCCTTTTAAAAGAGCCCCCTCACCTAAACCATGAATGTACAAAGTGGCAAAAGTTAATCCCTTTTAGTATAATCATAGTTTATATACTCATTTTATAGCCAATAATAAGAACAGGCTTTCCTTTGCAAAATCTCCTTCACAACTCGCAACAAACGCCACGCGCTCAAAGGAAATAGTTAGGCGTGGCTAGCACTTGTAAAATGCCAAGGTCTGACAAGTCTTGCTGCTTCCTCCACATCAAGCATCTCTTACTTCACGTGAAAGAAGATTCCCTTCAGCTTGCCAAAAAGCTTCCACAAATCCAAGTTAGATGCTTCCTGGAAACAAAGATTTTTCAGCTCTGTTTGGCACAAGACTGATTCATCCCGCAGCTTTATGCTTTCCTCCACAGCACCCACACACCTCACCACAGTGATGGCATGCTCTCAAGGGGAGGTAGCAGCACATACATGGAGCAATGAACGAGAGTGCCACCAGTGCTAACCAGCGTAAGCAGAACTTGTCATCACTAGTGTCACACGAGCAAGGATCAGAGAAATCTCCTTCAGAGTCTGACATGCAGTGATACAGCATGCTCTCTGCGCAAAGCATGCAACTAACTTGGTAGATACATCTTTTAATAGGATCTGGCGCATCTTGACATTTTCCTCTGCCATTATCTTCATGATTAAACCTTTCCTGGCAGTATATACAGCGGGAACGCTCACCATCCTCTTTCCTTCTTTTTGAGTTTTTAAATTTTGATGAGGAAGGCTGAGTTTTAAATACCACAGAACTCTTTGAGTCTTTTAGGGAATTCAACTTAGTTCCATCCCCACATGGGTATAAATAGTCAGATTTTTTACTGTCTGATTTAGAAAATGGTATATTTGAGTCTGCGTCATCCCTCTCCAGGTCATTCTTCCACATGTCAGGATGCCTGTAGTCTGCATAACGACGTATCAAAATGTCACGAGGGTTTATTCTGACAATTTCATCTTCGTCCTGAAAACTAACGTGTCTGATTGACTTCAGTGGGACCTGAAATGGCAAAGTAAGAGAAGTTTACTATGGTGAAGTCTCAAATTTATGTCCACCTACAGTGTAAAACATAGATTAGAAAACTAAAATACCAAGACTTTTTTCTCTTGCTGCCTGAGGATAAAAAATTCAGATTATTTTCTCACTACTACAATTTACAAACATCCCCACCATAATGAGTCTTCTGCAGGATATTAGGTCTGTGAGCTTTAGTATTCTTTCCTGACTTTTTAGTGTCTCATAAGAGCTTGGGTATTTTGGTATCCACACAAAACTTGATGCTTCTCTGTGAATTATGTTCAAAATTAGAGTGTTAACATCTTAAAGTGAAAACTAATTCCACAGATTTATCTTGCCTTATGTGCTGATTTCATGTGATGATCTGCTGCTTTAGGACTAACTCCCCAATACATCACTATTGTGTTATCCAGGAGAAGCTTGCCTTAATTCCTTCTCTAAGTTTTCAAACTCTGTCCAATTTCTAACAAGAGTACTGAATACTGGTAACTTCTTACCAAAGCTGTATAAGGATTTTGCAGTATGAAGAATAACATTCGGTACAATGAGCAATCATTAACTGCATCTTCTGAATGCATCTCTCCACAGCTAATCTACACTACTTAAATTGATTAGTTTAGGAAATCAGCAGGCAAAGACCCAAGTACTTAAATTCTCAGTTTGTAATGAACTGACCATAATTTAAGACCTTTTACTTCAAAATGCGAGCAATAAGGAATGTGCTAAACACATACAAAACCAGCAGAGAAATAAGGTAAGAGTTCTTGTTTTTTCCACTTTACAATGAAAAAGGCATGGGTGCATGAAAAAGTTGTCAAAATTCAGAGATGGCAAAATTCAGAGAATCATCCAAACTGAAATACTGCAGGCCTTAGATATCTAAGTGTAAGATAGTGGATTGCCACTAAATGTTACTGAAGTCAAATTACATGTGACTTGCAAGAAAACATGCAAATAATGACAGGATAAAACTTTAGCATGTGTATAGAAGCTCCAGAAAATAGCAGACAGTGCAGAGAAAAAGCAAGGGTCTCAGTATGCCCCAGTATTTCTACCTTACAGGCAGGCAATTATTCTCCTACACTGTAGGGCTATTATAATCAGCGCCAGATTATGAGTGGGCTTCAAGTCAAATTCTGCCATTTTCTCTGTCAAGTGCACAGCCTGTAAACCATCTCTCAGAAAAACAAAAAATCCTCCCCTCCCTAATCTATTAGTCTTACAAATTCTTCCAGAATCATGAATTACTTGGGAATAATCTTTGGCATCAGTATTGTTGCTTTGAGATGATTTACCTTATGAGTACTCAAATTAATGAGAATCAATGTGTCAGCATTCCATAGTCAAGTACAACAACTGAACTGCATGTTTCTAATATGTTGCAGTGTGTAAAAGTGAAGATCATGTTTTAGGTTAAAACACTTCTATGTCATTTTGCATGTGTCTGTGTTCCTACTGCGCTGAAGCCTGCATGTCCTGGTTTTGGGGTAGGAGACAGAGAAGGGAAAAGGGAAGGCAGCTGGAAAAGAGGAAGGAAGAGCTTCTTAAAATATGCTATCTTCTGATTATGTAAGAATATCTGTAGCCTGCTCTAACCACCACTTCCCCGCTCAACAATCCTTGTGTGATGAGTACAGAACTGTAATTAGAGATGCTTTGCCCCGGGACTTTCAACTGGAGTACGCTAACAAGAACAATTTTTTTTTTTTCTTGGCTCCAAGCCACATAGTTGAACTTCCACAAGGCTTCAAGGATACAGGGAGAAGAAAGGTTATATCCTGTTGGGCTAACATTGCTTCTCTTCCATACTTAACTGGGCTCCTATGCGAGCAGCTAGGCTTCCCTTTGCTTATAAAAGCTGACTGCTTCTCAGCCCTATTCTGTTTTCAAACAAGAGGAAGAATCTATTGTTTAGCAAAAATAACCAACTATGGCTAATTGCCTTATTTGAACATTTTACAGAATAAATTTATTTAAAGAAAAGAGCCAAAAAAGTAATTAGAATTCCATATGTTACAGGCATAAAGGATCCTCACCCCACTGTCCACATAGAATATTATGCATGCACTTAAGACAGTAAATAAAACCCATTGTTTAAAAGAAAAAACCCTGAAAACCTCAATACAAAAAACCCACCCTCAACCTCCCATTGCCCAGACAGCTAATAGCCATTAAAGATCACTACAAATACTAACAACTGTAGAATCTGACCTCTCCTTAGCCTTTGAAGGCTTTTTTTTTCTTTGAGCAGAACACACCACATACATAGAACTCTTTTATTTTTTCAAGTCTTGAGCCCAACATCTAAAAATGCTTAACTGGCATGTTACAAAGAAGGCATCACTACATTCTTTATGGCACTGATATTAACAAATTTTTTTTGAGCAGAAAATGCTGAAAAACAGGCAAACTAGAGAAATGCTGGAAAGAGCTTACTCATTGGGTATTAAATGGGACCTCTGTGAATGCATGAAGTACATGAAAACTTATGAACAATTCACAACTCAAATTCAGATAGGTACAAATAGCAGCAAAATTTAATGAGAATAATGCACTCAGTCCTCTAAACAGTCAAAATTAAAACTCACTACAAATGTCATCTTCGTGAAGCTGAAGCAGGAAGGGAGGAAGAATGTTACAGCAAACTGAAATTCCACAGAGAATCTGATTTTAAACAGGATTAGCCAACCAGAAATTAGGCAGAAAATTTTTGTTTACACAACTGAACCCACAAGTATCGCACCCTACTTGAAGGAGTGCACCTTTAAACAAGGCACAGCCACTTCCTTGGTACTGTAGCCTTTGCTGCTTCTCTTCCAAGAGATACCCTGACTTTGCTCACCTTGCAATTTCTCAATATGAAGACAATAGCAGCTACCTACCTCCATCATCACAAAGTACTAAGTTTAACACACATCTGTGTGTCAGAGTCTGGCAAGCTGAAGGACTTGAGTATTTTTTTACTGACAGTCAAAATATTACAGGTAAAATCTGAACTGTCATTAATCACTTCCTTAGTTGGAGCATGTACTTCTTGAGCTATTCAACTTATGAGCACACTCGTAAGTAAGTGTTCAAACTTATTTACACAAAATTGAAGCAAACCTAGTAATTAGCTCAAGATCTGCTGTGCCACCTAGTCACATGCATGGAGTTTAGCAGAGCCAGTGCAGTGTGTGCACATATAGAATGTGAAGTTTTGGTGACCTGCCTATGTTCCAACTGCGTGTCCCACAAGACCACACAAAAAGCAGAGAGTGTCTGTTGCTTGCAGGTGGTGCTACAATATAAGAAGAATATCTACTTCAATTTTCATGGGATCACCCATAACTTCACTTTTCAATAACTGAATTCTAACATTATCATTTGAAAGAAATTTCTATTAAATTTCTATCAGATGAACACAGACTAATCAGTTTAATACAACCTAAATTATCACTTTCTCAGTAGTCAATTTTATACATGCTTTTAAAACATGCAAGTATTTTAAGCTACTGCACTTTTCTTTACAGTGCTGGGAAGACTAACAGGCCATACATCACTAGTTATTGTAGGCATTAAATATTAGCTGCAATAACCTGATCACCCATCCACACTATTCTAAAAAATATTTACAATTCTCTTTGTAAGTAAATGGGAAGAGAGAAAAATATGTACATTAACAGAAACAAAAATATGAGGTGACTTATACAAAGATATAATTGGAGCAGATCAATGATTAAAAATCAGAAATTAATAATTTTAAGCTTCTTAGTTCTCCAGATAACACTGCTTGCTTATTTTACCCAATAAAGCAGCTTAAGAGTAGCTGATATAAGACTTAACTACAATCGTATTTTTCTCTGCAAATAACTGAGGGCACTAAAAAGCTTCATTTCAAGCAGCAGAAATATTTTTGTAAGTCTTCAGAAGTACTTGAACTTGCATTCTGCTTTGGCTTCTGTTATTCAGCATATTCTAAAAGCTTCCCATGTCTTTAGTTCTAGACATAAGGCCATCAAATTAATTATAATCAAATTTACTAAGACTACTTCTACAGTCTACGAAAACTGTCAGTTCTTTTAGCTTTAGAAAAAAAAGAAAAATGTATAGTGCTAAAGGAAAAGCTGTGTCAATGGCTGAATACTTTTCATACATAACTGACATATATAATTTCCTTTCTGCACCAAAACAGAGTACTTTAAATAGCATTTAGAAAGCATAAGCAATGTTTCAATAAAAATATTTAGCAGAAGTGCCCTATTGTACAATGCATCCAAGACATCAATTTTAAAGATACTTTTCAATATTTCTAAGCAAAACAGCATTAGTATACATGTAACCATGATTGAGCTAATGCCCCATTAACATTTTCTGAAAAAATTTAAACAGCTTTTTAAGGCTGCAGATACTGAAATCTGCAATACAAAAAAGACTTCAAAGAAATTAGAGAGTCATTCATGTAGTCTGGTGCACTACAAAGATAGGTAAATACCTTCACAAAGCTTTACCTCTGCCGTAATAGTGCTATAATATTTCAGCTGCAAAGTTTATATTGAACATTTCAAGAAATCAAGAGTACATGGACTTTGAATGCTGTGATTACTTGCAAAAACAACACGCTGTGCCATTAATACAGCAAGCAAAGTAAGGACTGCTTCTTTTATGGGTATTCTTACCTGGTTAGGTTGGCTAGGAAAACAGGCTCTCCTGGCGTTGAAATCCTCAAATGTTGAAGGCCTTAAATTTGCACTGTTGTAAGTTTCACTGGTTACTACAGTTTCATGTTGAAAAAGGTGATCTTTCATTAGTGAACCTGATGTATTTTCTTGAGCCGTCTAGAACACATAAGAACTCTCTTGAAATGATTTTTGCATTTATATAAAAACAACACCAAACTCAACAAATTAATACATAAATGTGTTAATATTCTATACAATGTGTTAAAGGTATCTGTAAATACAAGTATTAAATGCACATTTTTTAAAGCATTTTGAAGTAGACAAGTATTTACTTAATTTTACAGAATTTCTCTGCAGACAATACACAACTTAGAAACTAGAGACAGATGCCTTTGAAATACAGTTGCCAAATCAGACTTCTTTAAGGAAGTAGTGATTAACCTGTCTCTGAGATGGTGTTTTCTCTAACTATCCATGAGGCTGCCAGTATTTAAAAAAACACAATTGGAGAAAAAAAAATTTTGGAGACTAATAAGGCAAAAGCTAATCAGATCTCCTAATAAATTAAAAGCAAAATCAGCTGGAAAGGAAGAGAAAGTCATTCTTAACCTATACTGCTCAATTAAAATATCTACTTGCAGCAAGTATGCATTAAACATGTAATGACTGTCTTTTTGCAATTAAAGTTGTATCGGGCAATTTAATACAAAAGTGAGACCATGAAACAATATATGATGAGAGAGCTGCAGGACCTGTGCCATTCAGAAGGAAGAAGAAGTATGTTTGGGTGGAATACTGGCTTGTAAGATGATCCAATTTCTGAAATGAATTTCAAAACAAACAGTTCTCATTCTTTAAGCTTGACTGACTAGGACATACTTAGGATACATTTTGACACAAATTCCACTGGGCCGCCAAAAATGCACTCTATGTTTTGGTTGCATTGAGGGATGCTGTAAAGTTAACTGGCTGTCATCATGGATAGCACTGATAAAATTCTGGCATCATCACGCTTCCAGCAATGAGAGTGTTTCAGCTCTATTGTAAGGATTTGTATGTATCAAGAAAACATTTAGAGGAAAAGAATAAAAATACTACAGAAAAATACTGAGGCAGAGGCAAACCTAAAGTTTTGGCAGGTTAAGTATAAATGCAGAATCATTAGTTTTCACTCATCAAAATACTTAAGGAACTTATTCCAGGATTACATTAGCACCTCACATACATAAAAGCCTAATGTATCAAGTTCTATGACATCTAGATAATATGAAGTAGTTGGTCTGTAGCTGATTTTGTAGAAGAAAGCAAATGATCACATCACTAAGAATTTATATATTGTTTCAGAAGCACCATGTGGGAAAACATTAAGTTTAGTAATTAATTCACGATCAGTGTAATACTAGAGAGTGTACATCATAAGAAAGACAAAAGTTCACTCAATCAGGTTGAAGTTCCCCTGAAAAATTTTGAAGACAGACAACATACCAAAAAGAAGTAATATTTGCAGATCCTTAAGCATGACACCACAACAAAGTAATTGACCCTGTTATTGTCAAAATTAAATTTTCTGGTCAAACATTGTTGGGAAAGGAGTCTAAAAGAGATATTGGAATGACTGACAACAATTAGACTTCATATATGTATACTTATTTTAAGAGCAAAAAGCATCAAATATTACTGCAATAGCAAACATCTTCATAGCAGGACGTACTCCTGCAGATCCATTGCCCAGTGACATAAAAAGCTTCCAAAACAGTGGCTCAAACCACAGAAGAGCTGTATTCAAAATGAGGAAGAAATGCCTACAAGCATTTTTGGTCTGAGCAATGTTTAAAATGACTACAAGCATTTAAGCTAACAGCTAGAAGCCATTTTACAGAAACCACAGTGATAAGCATTCCCCTGGTTATTATAAATTTGAGTGGTCTAGGGAGAAGCTGCAAAAACTTCTACTCCTTCCTTGCCAGGAAAAAAACACATACTATCCACAAGCCAGTCTTTATCCCTGGGTGAGATTTGCAGCAGCCTGCATTATTTCCTGTCCCTGCAGGTGATTCACACTTTTCTTCTTCAAAAATAAACTATCTACACTATAGAGCAAAAAGAAAACATGCACATGCTCACACAGCCAGACACAAGTACTCCCCTTGGCAGTCAAGGAGGGCTCCATCTAATGAAGGACACAGGCACAGATCATCTCTTACTGTGTTAACTAGCAGTGCCAGATGATGTACAAACCCCAAACCTTAATCTTAAAGCAAACCTTTGTGCTCTATACACAGCAATTATCAAAGAATGCTTTTAGAAAATTCCAACACAGATATCACAATTCAAACTAATTGACTTCAAGGACAAATTTCAGGGTGGCAGCAGACAGAGAAAAGCACGTGACCTTCTGTAAGGCAAGAACTCGCCAGACAGCATTTCTGAAAGCACAATGCTCAGCTTACCAATCTATACAATACAGCTAAGTGGACACAGACTAACTTCTGGTATTAAAATAAAAAGCAATCATGCCAGTTCTTTAGCCAATAAATATTCGCCATGCCGAATTACAGAAATGCCAGATGAACATGCTGAACTCTGCTTTTAATTAAACTGTAGTTTAGATACAGTCAAACCACATTTATTAGTATCCAAAAACCTTTTCCTTGGACAACACTTCCTGCTCCAATGTGATGTTTTATTACAACACCTGAAAACCCAATTTATAATGGAAACACTGACAATCTGAAGTAGGAAACTCTAGAAAACAAAAATGGTATTGTGTTGAAAATGCATTTAAGTAAGAAGCAAACATATAAAGTTTTCCACAAGAACATATACAGAACAAATACACAGAGTATCACACACTAACACAGATGCACACATTCTCCTTTTCTACTGTCCAAAGCAATTACACCGCCCACAGTCAATATTCTTTAACCACAGCCTGCAAAGTACAGTACTGGCATAGGTTATTCAGTATCATCTGTAAAGTAACCTACGCCAGTTTTTAATGCACAACGGAAATCTGGTTTGCTCCCAGCTGCTGGTATAATAATTACTGTCCTATGGTTGCTAAGAGATACTCTGAATTTTTTTCCAAGACTACTAAAACATTTCTGTGCGCACAAGCAAAAGGATGCTGGGTAAAGCAATAAAATGACTCCAGCTGTAGCTCTCCAGCAGAATTCAAAGCCAGATGACAGCTGTAGAGAAAATGAAAACCAGACTGAGCTTCTCTTGTTCTTCAAATTTTCTCTCCTTACTTCTCCCAGTTTGCCAGAGTTAAGTCTGGGAGAGAATTCAACATTGTTCTGCAAACATTGTTAAAAATGTTCTCCTCTAAGTAAGTTTAATGATTACACAGAAGGATGGATGAGAGACCACATTTCCGCTGCATCCCAGTTCTTGCATTTACTTCCCATGAGGCCTGAAAATCTGCTCTTTGATGCTAACAACACAAGAAAGGTTTAAATGTTTTTTCCTTAATTTTTCAATTCTGAATAAATGATACAGGTTTCAAAAACATCTGAGTGACTTCCTTGTGCTTTGGCTGTTTCTAAGACTGATGGAGCACTATATTTGGCAAAGAAACTCTATTATTTTCAGGTATGTGTTTCTGACATAGGCTGAAATATTACCTAGATTACTTTGAATATTTCACACAGTTTAAACTAAAAAATAAGACATTTGACATGCCTCTTTCTTCAAAGGCTTTTCCACCTGAATATATAGAGAATACATGTAAGGAGGTGACTAGGAAAACTGGTGAGGAAAAAAAATATAATTTTTCCTGGTTTTTATATATAACTCCAACAAAAAAAAGCTTAATAAACCAAAATGATTTAGCACAATATATGAATAGATTTATTCGAAATTGATAATATGAATTAGTATTACTTTTGGTTCTAAGAACTGGACCTAAGCAATTTATTAACTGCATTAAATATTTCTGATCTTTATTGTTTTACCGCGTAGTATTGTCTTATCCATAAAATGATAGAGTGTGTCAAGGGTAAATTATTTCACATTTCCTTACAATGTCATAATGTTATTTCTGTAAAATAAAACTTCTGCAAACATTTTGTTAGAGACAAAATAAATTGAGTGGTCATTAAAGGCCCTTATGAAGAGGTCACTAACTAGTATATTTACAGAGCAGCACATGAACAATTAATGTCTTCCCTGCTGCACCAAACCCACTTAAGATGCATGTAAGTTGCAGGCCTTTCCCCCTTCCTATTAACAAAAAGTCCAACGTAGTTACTTCTTTTTATTTTCTGCTTACAATTTATCAGTCTACAGTTTTCTTCTGCCAGTGGTAAGAAACTCGAAAGCGTAAGTGATCCAATTCCTCTTACTTCAAAATTGTTAAAATATGTTGGTAGCTTATAAATAACACCAATATGGCTGAATCAACAAAAAATGAAAGAAATTAAAGCTCAACTACTCTATTTTTCAGCTCACAACAGCAAGACTTATGCATTATAGGATCCAAAACCCCCACAAAAATAATTTTAAATGTATGAGCTCTAGATTTCATTAAGATTTACTTCTAAGGAAAAAAAAAAATTTTTTTTTTTAGTTAAGCTAGGTGAGTTTTAGAGCATGAAGTTTATATTTGATAGAGGAAAAGAACCTGAGCAAATCTTTTAACAAACAAGAAAACTGACTTACACAAGTTGCTCATTTACTACATTCAAAATGCAAGGTTTTATACCAAAAACATCTAAACTTCCTAACAAAACAAATTCCCAATGTATATTTTCATGTAAGAACCTCTTTTCCAGGTTCCCTTTGCCAACATTATAGGAAGTCAGATAGCTCTCCCTTAACTCATTTGTGTCTTTCTGTTTGAAATTAATCTGGTAAGACTAGAGCTTATTTGATGATATGAATGATTTGCATCTAATAAGTTAATTAACAACTAAAAATAATTGCAATAATTTAAGCAACCATAAAAACCCTTAAGTGATCATATTCTTTTAATACTAGGATTTTAATATTATTTGTAAACAACAGAGGGGCTAAAGAAACTATAATGAAGCTGTCTTTTTAAAATGATAAATTTCATCTTCAGCAAAAAGAATGCTTTCTCTGGGAGATTTTATTTACAAATGTAAATTAAAAAATACAAAATTTAGCAAACCAAAGTATAACATAGCAAGCCAATTGCTACCCTAGAAGGCACAAGACTAGAGTTCAGTTTTTGAGTTTACATTTAAGATATGCACATTCAACTTTTGGACAATCACTGTTTCTGCTAACTACTTCTATAAAACATGATAAAACCTATTACAAGGAAGCACTGAGATTTCACAGAGATGATAATTTTTGATCTTCTTTGGATAATTCTATTTGCTCTCTTTAGCACCAAATATAACCAGCCAGTAAAATAACTTATGAAGCTTTCTTCATCATCCAGTCATCTTCATTAAAAAAAATCAAACAACAAAACCAAGTCACTGTTAATGAAATTTTTTTACAAACGAAATACTATATTTATACTTCAAATGTACACTAAATATAGGATTCCTGCTGTGTAAGATGACTAGAACAGTATAGGAAAAACTACTCTTTAATATTCTATCCACACTCCAACATGCCCTTGCATAGATATACTCCAAAACACACTCAAAAATACTGGTAGAGACTTCAGAAAACAGCTTATAAAATCAACAGGGAAACAAAAAGTCATTAAGCCTTTTAAACTATATAGAGGTGGCAAGAAGTAGGGGACAAGTCAACGTGACTCTTGAAATACCCAATACATTATCTTTAAAGAACGATGGTCTTATGCATCAAGTTAAAAAGACCCTGGGGTATCCAGTTTCATTTATCAGAGTATCAATCTTGGAAGGGGAAGGAATTAATAATTTGAAAGAGAATGTGGACTATTTGGCATTTCAAAGGTATTCTTGGAGACTAGACCTGACGCCTATAACTAAAATGATGTAGCTGTTCTACACTCATGTTCATAAACCTGCAATTACAGCTTCATTATTGATACTAAACCTGGTTTAGATGAAGCATAGCTAAACCAGGGTGAATTCAGTTTTCTCTGCATTTTCCGTTTTTTTTCTCCCTTCTGGTATTTTTATTGATAGGCAACGCTAGTATCACTTATTGTACTTTGGTGTGCAGAGATATCGTTAGAGATACTGGCTAGCTTTTTTGTTTCTAGAAAACAGCACAAATCCACAGTTAAGCAAAGTCTATTGTGATGAAGTAATTAAATATGTTCTCCTGTCTAGAATGTAAAAGATAGTTCTGCCAGCACTTTGTACCACACAAGATTGTTTGTACCTGTAATATATATATAGTGTGTAAGTATATATATAAAATCTGGTTTACAGACATTTTTAAAAATACATATACTTGTTTTTAAAAATGGACTATAAAGGACATCTATATTTACATATGTAAATAGGTAGTGCATTAATATTCACATATATATAGAACAGATGTTGTAAATACACTTTTCTCCACTTTCCCAATAACAAATTTGTCACTATAACGAATCTCAGATATTTTCCTCAATTTTGGCATCCTTATATAGAAACGTATTAAGTAGGTGGCAAAATCAAGTGGTAATTGGTTTGTTCTACCCTCATTAGGCCTGTAGAAAGTGTTCAATTATTTATACTTTCAACAAAGCATGTTAAAACAAGTCCTTTAAGAGCTGATTAAGGACAGCATTAACTTTGGCACACATTTCCTTCACCCTGTCAAAATCTCATTTCTTTTTTAAATCTGAAATAGCTAATATTTATAGCAATTTTACTTTCAAGTGCCTTAAAAAAAAGCACTACAAAGAACAACAAGTTGTTACACAGGCAACACTTAGACAAAGAAATACATTTCTTCTACCATAAAATGAAAAGGTATCAGGAGACTTCTGTATTGCCACTGCATTGCAGTATCCTTTCTAAATACTTGACTCTCAGTCTCCTATCATAATATCTTCAAAGTCAGCTGCTAATTTTCTTGGTTTTGTGTTCTAGAGGTTCTATGCTGGATCTTTTTACATTGATACAGGATTTATTATTGCATAAGTGACAAGACTCTTTCCCAGAAGAAATCACTTAGCAACAATATCATTTTTCTGAATAGTCACTAAAACCTCTGAGTCAACTTGTTTCTTTACCATCTTCATATTAATTTAAATTTCTGCACTCTGAAAACTGAATATATGTGTGAATGAAGACACAGCTTTCCCTAAAACCATAAATAAGAAGGAAAGAATGACAAGCATACATATACACAAGTAGGATTTACTCAGGTATTTTAAAGTTATTTAATCTGTGTGTGTATATATATCCATAGTATTTTTTTACTGGCTTTTTAATTACATAGATTCTTGGATATTACCAGGTAGTGCTAGGCATCAATGTTACAGTACTTATGGTATATGATATGGTATACATGTAAAGCACTGTAACTCTTAAGCATGGTTGGACATAAATTTTTATCTCTTAAGCCATTATGACTTACAGAAATTGAGTAGTGCAAAAAAGGATCAATAACAACTTGAATCTCAACAAGCGACTACTTTATCTTCAGTGTGTTTTTAAAAATTGTCTCAACTTCTGTCTTTGTTTGGACTAGATTCTCTTAACCATTGTCTCAGCATCTTTTCAACTCTAACCATTTGATGTTAGAAGTGTTTTATCACTGCAAAGTGAAATCTAAGAAAACAAACGAGATGTACAAGTAAAAAGATTCTTCATCCCTCTATATCCTGTTTCCCAGAAGAAAAGTTCGTATTTCAATAAGATCAAAAACAACATATAACTTCAACAGACATTTTAAACTTAAACTCAGGATACTTAATGTTCCTATGGATTAAATAGTAACTACTTCGTTTAGGACAGACAATATTATAAGTCTTCTAAATAATTTTTCTGGAACTTACTTAATTAAACTGAATTTTGCTATTGCTCTTATTTTGTTTATTGTCACTAATGAGGGCAAAATCTGTTCAGCACATTTGTAAAAGAAAAAATGCACAATTAGTTTAAAAATTTACTCACTTGAAAGCAGTCTTCTGCCACTTCAACATCATTTTGGGAGGGTGGATAACCTTCATATAAAGAAAAAAAATGTAGATAAGGTTATTTTCTTCGTATTTACTGCTTACTGCTTCCAGTAATCCACACCATCTCCCAATATCCAGTGATGATGATATAAATATTCTTATTCACTTTTTAACCTATAGATCACTGCATTTCAAGTTGATTTAGTAAGCATCATTCATTTCTACACTCTGCATTTTCTATACTCAGTATTCCTAGCCACACTCCTCTCTCTTGTTCCCACCTTCCTTATAAAAGCATTTTCAAAGTGTCATCAGCAGTCAGAAGCAAAGGAGTATATTCCTTTTAATGCAGCATTTTGAAAATTAAAGGCAGACACATTTGGTTGGCATGAATGCACACTGTGTTGTATTCTGCTATAAATCGGCAGAAATTGAAACTATGTGACCCTAAGAGAAAGAAAATGACTCTCATCTTCTCTAATTATTTGTCTTGAAGGGATAAGGATCATACCAACACAATTACAAAGTAGACATTACAGCATTTCCCTTCAGAAACATGCTCTTCCCTTCATTAGTAGGGTAACACAACATCCCTAAAGTTACTTTTCACAAGCCTGAAAGAGATGTTCTTCCAATTCAAGACACCTGTTCTCTTCCCTCCCAGCAACACATTTATCATATTTTCAGCTCAGAATCTAGGCTTGATGATATCCTTCAGTTTGCTCACTGGTTTCCATTAATTCAGTGAAGTTGAACTTCACGGAACCAGTTGGCCATATTGCTATCTGAGTAAATTCTTCTTCTGTTCCTAAAAACCTGTCCTCAGAACTATGCTGTCAGCTGTTAGTAAAAAATAAAACTATTAACTGAAAGTATGTGCAGATAAAGAGAGAACTCAAAGAGGTCACAAATCATTCAACTTCCCAGCTTATCCTACAAGAACAGAGGAGTTGCAAAAAGCTTCTAAGATCCAAGTGAGAGAATATAACACTCCAGCTTCCTCCTTTTCTTCATGTCTAAAAGAAAGAGGCAATGCTTTATTATGTAGGGATGTTTCAGGAAATTATCCTATTAGGGTTTGTGAAACAATTTAAGACATCTGGATGAATGGCACTTGAGAAATGCCAGAAGTACTATTTCAAAAACTATTAAAATCCCAATATACTATAGTTTAATCCACATCCTTCAATACTGTCAATGTAATGTTACGCAAAGTGCTTTGATATATTTTTTAGCAAACACTCAGTATTCCTCCACCCCACCAAGCCTTTCACCTGAAATATGTACCTTGAGAAATATCCTCTACTGCTCTCCGAATACCTCTATCAAACGCTCTTGCATCAGCAGGACTCTGAAATGTGAGGCCAAACTTTTTGTCATCAATCTTCCAGTGGTAAAAAGTAGGAGTAACTTTGTTGTAAACGAGGTCTTTCTTTAATGTGCATTCCAAGACCACCTTTCAGAAAGAAAACAGAAGGAAAAGATATCAATGACCAATACATTAAATTTGAGATCCAAAGGTAGTCTTTGTCAACTATCTAAAAATCTACATCATAGAGGTCTTTTTTTAAATTTCTTCCTGCTACAAGGATGAAATTTTAACTTAATTTTCATTATGGCCAAATTGTTCACTATCAGTTGCTGACAGAATAGTGTGGGTTGAAGACACTATTTGTTTACAGAGTCAACCTTCCTATTCAAAAGTCTCATACCCACAAAAGTTGACCACATCTGCAACAACCAGTACAGACTGGTAGATGTTCAGCAAATGAAACAGGTCACATCCCCCCAAAAAGCATTATGTGTACTGATACCAAATTTTACTGTATTACTGGGATCTACAAAATCTTTTAGCACTAGACTACCTTCATGCCACTTTCAGGCAGATTTTCAGACTTCTCCCAGAAAGGCTACTAGACAAGTCAAAGTAATACAAGAGAATTGTTTAAAACAATGGAATTATCAAAACGTAAAATCTTTATGAATGCAGTACTGCCTGCACCTAGACAAAAATACATTTTTGCCTCCTGTTCAACTATAAAAAAAACCACCAGTAACTGTGAATAATTAATAGAATTATTTGGCTATGAAATCATTACAGGTATACATGCACATTCAGTTATAAAGCAAAGTCACAGTCTTCACACAGAATCATAAAATGGTTTGAGTTGAAAGAAACACCAAAGGTCATACGGTTCCAACCCTCCCTACCATGGGCAGAGACCCCTTCCACTAGACCAGGCTGCTCACAGCTCCATCCAAAATGGCCTTGAACACTTCCAGGAATGGAGCATGCACCACTTTTCTGCGCCACCTGTGCCAGTGCCTTACCACCCTCACAAAGAAGAATTTTTTCCTAGTATCTAATCTAAATCCACCCTCTTTAAATTTGAAGCCATTCTGCCTTCACCTGTCACTATATGATCTGTTAAATAATCCCTCTCCAGCTTATTTTGCAGGCTCCCTTCAGGTACTGGAAAGCCTTATCATTTCCCCTTTAAATAGTCTGGCTTTAAAAATATATTTGCATATTTAGTTTACTGGCAAATATTATTTTAAGTAACACTGTTACACTGAGTGTTTATTGATTTAAAAAAATCCAATGTGAACAAGAAAGTATGGAGGGAGATGCATTCATCTGCTCCCATAGCAGTATAATAAAGCTCAGAGCAAGACGTGTCTCTCTGTATTGGTATTTGATGATGAAGTCCTACACTGAGAGATGAATAAGGAATTTCAATATTCTATCATTTCAATAATATTCTATCATTTCATTGATGCATTTTTAGAATCTTAATTTTTTGGTTTGTTACATATATGGCTTTTTAAAAGAAAAAATACAAAATTCCTCACAGAATATGGTGAAATTAGTTTAAGTATAAACAACCGAGAAAACCCCTGAAACTTAAAATACTTGGGTTATTCTGACATATTCTTTGTGTTCCACTTCTCCTTTCATTGTCTAATTATTACGTAGGCAAATAGGTTTTTTCTCTTGCTCTTCATTATTTATTCCCCCTACAACACACTAGTAATCATCTCCTCTCAACTGTTATTGCCTTTTACCTCTGCCTCTAGAAGGATAATATTCTTTCTGCACATATAAACTCCTTCAGCATTGAAATAATTTTTTGTTTCTCCACTCAGATCTCCCTAAATAGTCTACAATATGTAAGTAAAATTGCCTACAAGAAAACATAAAAAGGAATCTGTTTGCTATAGGTCTGCAAGAAAAGTTGTTAGAGGACAAAAAAAAAGATTATTCTGCAGTTCTAAGGTGCATCAAATAATCGTTCTTTGTTCCTCTGGATGATTTTAAACTTGCTTCCTCTTTCAAAGAGCAGTTAAAAATGAAGGCTTCTCACACCACTGCCTTTTCTAGGTCTGAGAGCTCTTTAGGGGGATCTCTAATACATAAACACCAACTATTTTCAGTCTATTTTGTGTGCAGTGTCATCCAAGACATCAACAAAAAGTACTGCAAACCTGATTTTATAGCATGACAATGAATTTTTGGTCCCAAAAGGATTAATCCAGATTACTTCATACTTAAAATTCATATCCAATAACAATCTGACTACTAGAGATAAAAACTGGATTAAAACTTCACTGAGTAGAAGCTATGGTTTTCAAAGACACATAAACCATACTAGAAAATCCTCAAACCAACTCCCCTCCAGCCCAAAAAGCAACACTTATCCCTCACTTCCAATCCTCACATTTTATATAACAAGCTATGATTAACAAAACAAGTAAACATCCCATCCAACACCATAATTTTTTTCAGCTTGATTCAAGGAAACAACACATTTGAAGGGGTGACACTGATTTTCCCCATCTAAACCTGTATGAAAACAGACTGTTTAACACAGAAAATATAAGTAAAAGGGCATTGAAAAGGGAAAAATATGTTGCATTAGAATTGTATGTGTTACCAAACTTAAGAATCTACACAAGCAAGACTTGATGCCTGCCCTATCTGAGAGAAAATTTAAAAGCTGTAGGTCTCAATTAGCAGTGGGACTCAAATTTATAAACATCCAGACTTTCAATAGTACTTGTTACATACAGAAACACAAAAAAATCTAAATCAAATAAAAAAACATACCAACCATCCCCAGAAGCATTTTTCTCTCCCTGAAGCATTTCCATGCTTTGCAGCAATAGTCAAGTTTTAAATTTTAAAACTTAATTTTGCCAAAGACTTCCTGATGCTCAAGTATGCAAACTATTATGGGGGCTGGGGAGGAAGTATCCTCATACACATATTCTCCAAGGCCTGGAAATGGAAACCAAGCTTTTTCAATGCAGATATATTTCAAAACTCCTATTATTTTTCAGTGTACTTTGCTATGATTCAGAACTATTCACATCATAGGTGAAGATCATATACTCTCTCACGTGGTTACCCATAATATGCACTCCCAAACCTTTTTAGGTAGATCTTCCCCATGATCTCCAAGGGTAAGCACAGCAAAGACCTGAAAAACTGTAAACAAAATGCCTACAGCTTAACTAAGTTTCATTTCAAAAAACACCCCAGGGTTACTGTTCTGAAGGTTTTCTTCATTTGGAGACTTGATATAAGACTTCCATGCCAATATGAAACATTTACCTTGGCACATAATGGAAAATGTTGCAGAATCATCAGACTCAAGACAGAAGAAAAACAGATCCACATGACAAAAAATTAAATTCTCAGAGCATAAATAGAGCTGTATGTCCCCTGTTATTTAATGAAAAAATCCTTTTAATATCTAGATGTCATTAAGTGTAACACTAATGAATTCATTGCTACTCAAAAATAACTTGTTTGCTTCACGTTTCTTTTCTCACCTCTAAAAACTGAATTCTTTAAAGACAAAAAAATCTATTTGGCTTATGTAGACAAGATCAATCTCCAGAGTCAGAAATTTTCTACTTCAGCACTTAAAACCCAAATATTTTTAAACAGAAATTAAATGAGTATTTAAGATATAACATCATTATTTAGAGCTTATTTCAGAAAAAAAAAAAAGAAAAAAGCTTTTGCATTTGATACAAACTTTTATCTTCTAACAGACCCAATAACTGAACATTTCCAGGTACTGGAACATTTTACTGTTTCTAGCTGTACTTTCAAAGCTTACAAGAGCACATGTAAGACAGACTCTTCATGGTTTCTCACTCCCAACCCAAATCCACAAAGATATAAGCACATAGTTTTTGAATGCCTTTTCTGCTTTACTCTTGGGAACAAGCAGCATGACCTGAGTATATTCATGCTAGAGAGCATACAAACCCTGTGCCACAGTAACCATATGACATAATTATTCTACACATACTTCTTTTGATTCAGTTCAAAAAAGAAGATGCTATAAGGGCTGTACTACAGCCCATCAGAATCAACTGTCCCTCAAACTATAAAGACAATTTAAAATGTAAATATTTAAGTTTGCAAACAGCAGATTTTTAGAAGAGAACAGTATTTCTACTCAGTTTTAGCTTTGTGTCTCTCCCTTTACACAATCAGTTTTTATTCAAAAGAAAAATTTTAAACTTTGTCACTCCAGATTCATGATCTAAAAGATACTAGTAATATTTTTTTTTCTCCATTGACAAAGTTTGGAGAAGAAAATAAACCAGAGAAGTCTATTAGACTTTTCATTCAAGAAGGTAAAAGGCACCAAAGTCTAAACATCAGTAAGTTTGAGCCTAATATGTGTTTAGCACTCTTTAGTTATTAAGATAGAAGAGAGCTACTGTAAACACAGAAAGAGAGAACAGCAGACCTGACCAGGTTACAAGTGAGTGCAATTGTTCCAAGCAGACTGGCTGGAGCCTGATCTAGGAAGGTGATTATAATAAAGGGGGAAATGTGTAATTATGTGAAAAGTCTTCATGAAATTCCCTGACATTCCAACACAAATCTAAACAACCCGAGCAAACTAGCAAGGAGCATTCTCTCTCAAATTAATCCAATGGTGCCACTACTTTGATTTTCTTCGCAGATAACTAGGATGCTTTTTTGTGAATGCCACAAGATGTTTTAAATAGCTCAGTACTGCACAAAAATTTTGGAAGTTTTACATGTGGTCTGAACCTGGTTCACAGAATGGCTGACAGCAACCTGCCTCTCAGGTCTAAAGAAACAACACAAGCCCTCTCTAACAAGGATGTTCAATATTGTGATGTTCATTCAGGAGTATTTAACTTATACAGCACTTACAGACTGAGATCTATAGTTGTAATTAAATGCCTGCATAGCCTATAAAATACATGGAAAGATCTGGCACACTGGAATGGAACTGCAATGTGGTGTCAGAAGCAGCAACTAAAGCTAATTAATTCCTCCTCAGTGTAACAATTTAAGAGGCATCTGGAAGATACCTCCATCAAATACCTCACCTATGGATTTCAAGCTGCTTTGGAGAATTCCCCCTTTCTACTGACACATTGGTTAAACAGTTATACTGGCATTATGATTCCCATTTATCTTAGGTAAAAGCCATAGATCTCAACTCTGTTTATACTTTCTAACTTAAGATATTTCAAAACTCATGCTTCCCTATGTCACAGAAAAGCATTCCAATTTCCACACTCTAGGTTTCCAGGGTAAGGGAATTTCTGTACATTTTCTGGAAGCTAAGTGAGTTCACAACAGAAGAGACTTATTGGCCAGAGAAAATCAAGATATAATCTTGATTAGAAAGGTATTTTAGCACTGTGCAATGTGACTTTAGAGAATGTGGGGAAGTTCATTTGTAAAGATGGCTTTCTCTTTTAATACACAGAAGCTGTGTGTGCCTTGCTAAAAAGTTAGTGAAAACCATGGTCCAAGTGACTTGTAGATATTACAGTAGATTATTAATTAAACATTCCTGAAGACACATGTACTCAAAGTCTGAAAAACTGAAATGTTAAAAACTGTTTAGGAAGTTTTTAAAAAAAAATATTGTTACACTCTTTTTTCAAATATAATGGCAGAGCAACCAACTAAACGGCATACTACTAAGTTCAGAGATTATTCAGGCATTGAGATTTACCAAGGGCATTCTAAAATGAGACTAGAGGGAAATTGGTGCACAGAAACAGTGGATTCAGCATAACACTTCCGCAAAATCTGAAGATGAACAAAATATTTGGTATCTACTCAATAGTAAATATAGTGGCTTCTACTTTTACTTTACTTTTAAATAAAAAAAGAAAATCATTATTATGAAATATAATAGTCACCTGTCATTTCTATTTGGACTAAAACCCCCAATGTCTGGCTTCATTAAAGAAAAGCTTAAAATTTGTGCTTGAACAGTGAATCCACAGGAATATCCTAAGAATGAATGTAAAGCCATTAACCATATTGAAAGTATAATGATCAGAACAGTTTTAGAATCAGTGACCTGTCCAGCAGAGTTTCTCTTTCAGTGCTTGCTATCTTCTGACCTTCTAAATAAGTGTCATGACCGAATTTTGTCATTGCATATCTTGGTGTAGGATCTTGTTTCTTCTGTGCCAAGTAGGGTCTTGTTGTATACCATACAACTTGGTTGTTAATTCATCACACATTAGCTGTTGCTAATTATCTGAAATCTATAGAAATACATGAATACAAGTGACCTTTCACTCAGTTATCAAAGAATTACTGGTTCTCCAGTGTTTTTCTCCATACCCTAAATGTGTATTTGCTAGTTCCCTGAGCTTTATTCAATATACACAGGAGAGATGTTCGTCCTAGATGCACTTCCACCTTTTATCCTGTGTTTTTGAGGGGCTGATTTCCAAAAGAAACTTCCGATGACTACAGCAAGATTACAATCTGCTCTGACAGACTAGTTAGGTCACATTTAGGGGGCAAGTACATGGAAGACAGACGGACACAAGACAGGCACACACAAAAAACTGAAAACAAAACAAACTGTTCAAGACAACAAAGGTTTGGAAAACATATTCATGATAATTCATGAGCTTGATTTTAGACAGGAAGAGGAGGAGAAACATTTAAAACCTTCTACCAGAAGTGGAAACAAAACAAGTCTTGCCTAGGGGAAATGGGAGAGACGACACTGCAAACAGATCAGGGCACTGATGGCCAGACATTTTTATGTGCATGCAGGCAAAACATTAAACTATCTCTAGTTTGGAGGATTTTATTCTTCTTAAGGCAAGCTGTGAATATTCCAAGTATTAAGAATGAAGAAAAAATTATCAAGTATCTCTAAATGCAATTAAGTGTCTCAACAAGGCTAAAAAAAGTTCTAAAGGGAACTACTGCAAAGTGAGGAAGGAACTGCAGGTGCACGTAGCTGTATGGGAACACAGGGTACTCTGCTAATAGCGCTACGCCCCACTGAAACAACTGAGTCAGCAGAATTTCTATTTATATGCTCTCTTCCTACAATAGTCACAGTCAAGGCAGAAAACTCAGCAGTCCTGCCTCAGGGGAGAAACTGGTGCGCTTGAGGAAGGGTCAGCAGTACAGTATAAGAAGTAATTCTATCTTTTAAGCTTACAGAAGAGTCAAAGTTCATTTGCAGAAAAGAGTAGATTCTTGATAAAAGTCATTAATATGGAGCTTTTGTGCCTTTTCCACTTCTCGTTGTTTCCACAGTAAGACACAGCCCCATTCAGAAATCTGTTTGCCACACAAGTAACTAAGCAATCCTTAGTAAGCCCATTTTGTCTTAGGTCGGCATGTAGAAATGGCTGACATTCGGCACCAGTTTTCCTTTTTGAGGTTGATTTTCATGATGCTTCCTAAGAGAAGTTTCTTACTGGTATTTTATGTAAGGTAGCTGATGAATGAATACTGTCTATGTGTTCAGCAAACCAGGTCAATTCTTGGACCTGTCAGCTTCATACTGTCTTCAATACGAAGTTGTTCTCATGTAAAATGGCTTCTTTTTGTCACAGCCATATTCCACAGCTAACCAAATCACTACTGAGGAATTCCACCTGAATTCACGTTAATAAAATTCTCATTTCCAACACTCCTCCTAAATGCACTATCACTGGTATAGAAACAAGATTTAACTCTACTCTTTCATTGGAAGAAAAATTAACAGCAAAATTTTTCCCAAAATGGATGGAGAGTTTCTAAAAAGTCAATGCACTTGATTCTAAAAAATCAAGGCATTACATTTAAAACAAATAACTGGCTCTTTTGGTACACCATCATTGATAAGGATATAGCATTAGACTGAGACTATAAATTTACTTTGTAGTCTACAGGCTACAAGCAAGCATCTATGTCCCATAGATGTACTTATGTCCCATACAGTTTTATCATCATTAAATAGATGCAAATTGTTACCGTTTTATCCCTGAGTCGTTCTCCATGGATAAGAAAATCAGCACAGCTATTCTCTTCCTGGGGAATGACTTTGAAGACTGTGACACAGCTTAGTCCACCCCCTCCAAGTGGTAACCATCCACCACTTGAGTCATCCCGGGTCATCACCACAGCTCGCACTCGTGCATAACTATTACTGAAAGAGAAGCAAAAGAAGAAATTAGTTTTCCATAAATACAAACAACCTAAGTCTAGTAAAAAACAAAACTGAACCAACAAACCCACAACCAGGATCACAATAATTAACACTGTCTTTCTACAAACATCACCTAGAAGAAAACAATTTAAGTCCACCCTCAAAAAATGATCCTCTGTATTTTTATGCCTTCATTAGGACTTCTCAGAGCTCATGATTTTTTGTAGAGAGGCTTAACTAGAGAATATAGTTGCCAAATCAAAACTTATATTCTTCTAAAAACTTTACACTCAGTGATCTAGCTAGAGGGCCGGAAAGAGAATAAGAATCAACTCCTGATTTATTTTAGACTAATCATGAAGCCAGTCAGCCACCATGAAATTGCACAGAAAAGAGAACAAGAAAACAGAAAGAGGTCAGGCCTTCTGTCACTAAAATCTAAACAAGAACAGGCTTCCAGCCAGAAACCCTGCTTCCCTTCATCCATCCCTCCTCCCCATGTATATAACCCATCCTTTGCAAGGGTAGCTCAGGACATGCACTGTGGGGTTTGAAAACAGAACCAGTTACAACTACTTAAAATCCATATCTGCAGTGTCTACTTGCCACTTCTCTCCTGTATTTGCATCATGTATAAAATTACTTGCATTTTACAATCTAACATCTTTTTCCATACTTTAGTATTTTTACAAAATAAACAAGTTATTATCATGTCATTACTTAAAAGCCAGATTCCAGAGTAATGGAAAAAGAGGTTTTGGTCATTTCCCTCTTTCTCTCTGCTCTTAGTTTTTTCTTTTAAATGAAATGAAAACTTTTAGTTTTGGTTATGAAGTTGCCACTACATCACTTGCAAAAATCCCACAGTTTGCCAAGGATAAGATGCTACATTTGAAGTACAGTTTACTGGATGAATGTAGCAGTTGATGATTGAACATTTCAACCTTAAAATAAGGCGTTATCTTTTTGCAATATATTCCTGATTGAGGATTTAAGTACTTATGCCACTTAGCACCAGTGATGTCAAATTTAAGGCCTGAAGAGGAAATATTATAAGAGATCAAAGCTGTTCCTTCTGTATTTGAGATAAAACTATTCACCAAGCTGTTGCACTTTTAAAAGACTACTGCTTTATTTTCAACACCCCCCCAACATCCCCAAAATAACAAAGTGTTATTAAGTGCTTTTTAGTGTAATTAATATATTACATTCTCATACACATGTATGATTTACTTTTGTGTGTGTATGTACATATATATATATATGAGAATTCTGCTGCAAGCATCTAAAGCTTAAATACATAATGGTTTGTAAAATGGAAAATTATACAAGACTATAAATTTTTAGCTTATAGGCAGCTGAATTTTGCTTGCTGCCTCTGAGCAAAGCCCCCTCCTCTCTCTAAATCTAATAGTTAAAATGATGGTTCGGTCAATGTTGCTCATCATTTCTTTACCAACATCTTTTACTTAAGTACTCAAACACAGCAGACAAATATATTTAAAAAAATTCCAGTCCTTCACCTGTATGTATCTATCACAATTCTAATATCTGCAAATAAAACTGGCTACATCTCGATGCTCAATAATACTACTGAAAGTCGAATCATTTCATTCACTGGTCTCTATCACTGTGTTTCACTTGGAGCTATGATCAGACTGTAGTTGTACACCTCATACACAGGTAGTCTTTCACATCCTTTCTCTCAGAAGAGTCTCTTCTGACAGAAACTGAGGACTCTAGGACTCTCCTCTAAACCAGTAAGAAACAGGATGTAACGACTGGTTAAGCCTGAAAACTGTCTTTGCTATTCTCAATTTAAGTGAACCACAAATTTCGCTTTTAAGTTTTTCACTCAAAAAATCTGGTCGTAAATCTGATTAGAGCTTTTATTTGTATATCAATCGACTGCAGCAGGAGTTCAGTTAAAGAGAACTTAACTTCCCTTAGGCTACATGAGAAAACCTACTACAACATTATTTTTTTCTTGAAATGAAAGTTCACACTCCACATCCATTTTCTTTCCAAGAACTGCTAAGGAGAAGCAAATACAGAGGCTTAAGCTACTTCCATTCAATAGAGTTCTCTGTCAGTGTTGGGGTTTTTCACTCTATCCTGTACCGAGATGCCTAGTCTGGTCTAGGTAACAGTTTTGTGATTTGCTTTCCATATATATTCCAAACGAATGTTTTAAACATTTATCCTTTCAAATATTTTAGAAACTACTATCAAATCCACTGCATTAGTGCAAAATAAAATTCCCCAAAGGTAATATTTAATGAACAATCTCTTAAATTGAAACAGGCCCATTTTTCCATATAACTACTATGTAGATTAACTAGACAATTCTGTACTTGTAAAAATGCCTAAGTCTACAAAGATTTTTAGTTTTATGTTTCTGATGGTGGCTGTTCTTTAATATTATTTTTTATATTTGAATGGAATCACAATTGGTAACAATAGATATTTTTAGCAACAACACAAGCTGGTTTCCAATTAACCATAATGCAGCAGCAGGAGCTATGAATGATTCCCATTTCCAAAATCCTCAGCAAACAAAACAGATCTGCCTGTCACACTACTGGTGCTACAAAAGCACTCGGAAGCTATGTATGTGTAAGTACTATAGCTCCATCTACTCTTGGGAACTGCTGGTGTACCTTAGCAGTGGGAAAAAGGGCAGACAAGGCCCTGGTGTTTTCCTAACACCGCCTAAGGTTTTTACCTGCTCTTGCATGTTTAGCAGCTCTATCAGGAACACCTGAACAAAAGAAAAACTAAACAAACAGGGCGATCAGTTGAGCATTGCTCTTACAAAGCCTTTTACCAGAGCTTCCACAAGCGTGTGAAATGGAGCATGAAGAGCAGCATTGCAACAGCAAGTCCAAAGCTACTGTAACTGAAGCCAATCTTTCCTCAGACTCCCTGGTTTTGGTTGTGGCCACTGGAAATGCTTGAGGCAGAGCAAGGTGTAAAGGAAATGGTATTCTGGCCAAAGGAGCAAGCTGCTTTCTTAAAGTCAGTAGAGAGGATCAGTAAGACTGCGGACAATGACACTGGAATCCAAGACCAGTTTTTAACAACTAAGGAAACAGATCTCTATAACATCTGAGTGCCTCACTAGGAGATAAGAGTATGGTATTCTTATGTGATTAAAGGGAATTATTAATTGGAATAAAGGAGAAAGAGGAAAAAAGTTATCTACACTGTTTTTTCCCTCTAGCAGTGAAGACTCACTGAGGAGTACAGCAAGTGTCCAAGTGCTATACCTAGTAAACCTGAAACAAAGCTATTTTAAGATAGCATAATAAATATGTTGTGTGAAGCTTCATTCTAAAAATATAATCAAATGAAGATTATTCTTATACCAAAATCAAAATCTGAATTGGGGTGAATTAAGCAGCCTAAGAAAGTATTAGCGGCAAAATCAAAGCATTATAAACCGTAAGTGGACAGGAAAGAGATGACCTACAGCCCTTGCCTGCCAGCAGCAGGCATTTTAAGAGCATCAGGCATTAAAATCTGACAAGAGGTTTTAAAGGCTCTTTCCTCCCTCCAAAAGCTGTGTGTTTATACCACTGTAATGCTCTTGGGCCTGAACTGACTTCTTCGCTGGATGACCAAACTGTTGTACAACCTCAGGAAGCACGTCACTGGCCAGGACAGGCTGGCACCTTCAGTTCAACAACTAAGGAAAAAGCCTGCTTTTGGTGGCTGGGGAAGGAACACAACTGTAATTCCATCACCACAATTATTTTCTTGTTTTTTGTGAAAATAAATTACTTTGATAAGTTGGGATATTTCTTACATTTAATATCAAGAAAATAAAGACAACAAATGTTGTTATATTTGTCCTTTATTCCATTATCCAAGCAAAAGAGAACGAATATTTACAATTTTCTGCTGAAATACTTTTCACAGAGAAAAAGGGGAAGTGATGTTGGGGATAGTGGGGAAGCAGCGATCTTGTTGCTTTACATATATTTTAACCTAGTTTCAACAGTATGCAAATCTTCCCTCTCCTAATTCCTATTAAACATTGCCATTCTTTTACTTGTACTGCATTTTGCACACTTCTGTTTTAATACAGGACTGAAAAACAAAAGTGATTTCAGAAACGTTGCTTAAAGCAATTGTACTGTAACTGCAAATTGGTTTTTTTAGTACTATACAGCTACTACCGTTACCATCAAGAAACCTGAATCAGCAAGTGGAATTATAAACTGAACCATAAGAGAAACTGACTCTTTCAGCTTTGGTAAAAATATTTAGAACTATAATTTCTTTCAAAGCTGGAAAACAAATTTGAAGAGTTTCATATGGACACCCAAGCTGAACAGAAGCGAAAAACATGCCCTTGGGACAAAGGACGCCAACAATATTGCCAGCAGGTCACAGAAGCTGATCCTGTCTCTACTCAGCGTTACTGAGGCCACATCTGGGAACTTTGTCCAGTGTTGGGCTTTCCAGTACACAAGAGACATGAAGCTCCCAGAGTGGGTCCAGCAGAGTATAACAAAAATGGTTAAGAGACTGAAGCATCCATCATATGAAGGAAGGCTGAGAGAGCTGGGACTGCTTAGCTGGAAGAAGAAAAGACTCATGGGGATTTTCTTAGTGTATACAAATAGCTCAAGGGAGGGTGCAAAGAAGATAGACAGAGGCTCTTTTCAGTCATGCCCAGTGAGAGCACCAGAGACAAGGAACACAAACTGAAACACAGGAAGTTCCATTTGAACATCAGCAACCACTTTTTTACTGTGAGGGTACCTGAGTACTGACACAGGTTATCCACAGAAGTTGTGGAGTCTCCATCCTTGGAGAGTTTCAAAAGCCATCTGGACACAGTCCTGCATAAGCTGATTTAGGTGACCCTTGCTTGAGCAGCAGGGAAAATGACATCCAGAGATGCCTTCCAATCTCAAATATTCTTTTCTTTAATATCACATTTCAAAGCACAGCAATCTCAGTAAAATACAATTTCATACATATAACCCATAAATATATGGGTTAATTTATAAGAATTCATGATACTTTGAAGCAAGAATTGTCACTGTGCAAACTGCTACTTAAACACTTCTGACAAGGGTAAGGGAAATAAAAGGCGTTCTGAAAAATCGTGACACACTCTGCTATGAAATTATACTATCTTTGCTGGCACCCAAGTAACAGCTCCAGGCTGGTCTCCAAATGTGAAATGGTCGTGGATCAAGGCTCTTTACCTTTGATTGGCACTTTATACAGGTACTTTAGTCCCTCCAACTTCTGGTGCAATATAGTTTTGTGTTTGTAGCCTTACCAAAAGAGCATATATGAACCGCACTTGGCTTTTTATGGTTCTTATTATCCAAACAGCTTAGCAGAAGACTTTGTAATTCCCAGCTAGAGAAGTGCTCATGAGAACATACATGTCCACGTACCAACAGGTACTGTCAGACCACTAAACTAAAATTTGATTTACTTGCAGATAACGTTTTTTGAATATGGACTCAATATAGAAAGAAAAACAATGTCACCAATATCACATGACCTTATCAGTACACTGCTGATGTTATAAACCCTTTGTTACTAAAAGTTTAGAGAATGAGTGTCACTGGCACAAAACATTAATGATTTACCTAAAACAGAAGGAGATGCAAATGTAGCACAAGTGCTAAAAAAGACATAATTGCATCAAGAAAATGTATGACAGCATATCTTATTATTTTTAATTAAGAGGATATTGCCATAATAACAGCTACTAAATGAGGCTCTGTTTAACATGACTGTTACCTTTCTCCTCTCAAAATTATACCAACAAATCAGAATATACACCCAACTCTTACACTGATAGAATGGAAGACTTGTCAGATTTTCTCCTTTATAAAGAGGCAAGAGGTATTCCTCACAATAAAGAGAAAATGTGCATGGCTACTGTGCCAAGTTTATTTCTGTGAGTAGTTTAGCAAGGAAAGACATGGAAATACATGTAGTTCCAGAAGGAACTACAGACAAATGCTGTTACATTTAAGATATGGGTAACCACACTGATTTACTGAAGAGCTTTGGATTTTGTCAAAATACCTGAATGGAACATTTCTGCTCAAATAACAAACCCCAAAAAACCAACAAAACAAAACAACAACAAGAAAATCTATTTACAGAAACCTGAGCTACCAAGCAAAATGGCTTAAACCTGAAATGACAAAAGGAAAAAGCTACATGGGAAACAGTATTATGTAAGGAAGGGATAACTGGTATTCTCAAAGAGCAAAAAATACATTATTACAATTATTATTTAGTAGAAGATGCTCATAAAACAAGTTGTTTAACAGTGCACCTACAATTCAAAAGGGAAAATGAGACACAAATGAACAGGTGTCAACATACCATGTTGCTTTCATGAATTGTTTTCTTGGATACAACATAAGAATAATTAAAAGAAAACTAAGAAGTATGAATGGGGTTCTAATGTTCCTATTTGAATACAGACAATTTATGTCCATGTAAAGTAATCAGTACTACAAGGAAGAATGGCTGCTCTCTTTTGCAAAGCACAAGAGCATACGAAGAACGGAGAAGCTGTTAAGATTTGAAACCCACCAAAACTACATATATTTGACATTTGTATGAAAAATATTTTAGCCCTGTTCCCCAGTGTCTTCTCTTGTTTCATAATTGTAGCTGGTTTCTATTACTTCTGTATGTCATTCATGAGGGTTGGTTAAATGAAGAAATATTTTATCACACTAAAGGAGATCACAAAACACACTTGGATTCTACTCCTCTTAAAGAAACTGCCTTCTGAAGACCTAGGTTTTTATAACTGAAAGAGTTCTGTAACACCATCTGGTTAAGGCATATTACTTGGAAAATGGCATCTAATACAAAATACACAATAAAATAACCCAAACAAACTCATTTTTCTTTCTACCCTTCCCCACAAAAATTAAAAAGAATCCAAGCAACATTCAAAGATGGCTCCACAGGTTTTGGACACATGTAGCAGAACTAAATAAATAGCATACAGTATGTTATTCCCCTTTATAGTAGTTTATGAGATAAAAGCTGGACATGGAAGATACTTTTTGACCACTTCCACAGCTGCCTGTTCACAACAGAGGACGGCTGGTACCAAGGACTACTGGATTAAATTCCATCCAGTTTAGGCTGATGGATAACATAATTTGAGTGCTCCTGGCACTCATGTACCCTCCAAGTTTAATGGGCTTCTTCCAGAAAACCCTAAATTTGCCTCATTTTTAAAAGCTGACAGCATAACTCCAGAAATATCTACTCTCTATTTTAGCCTGTCTTCCCTTCTCTGCATATATTCTCAAAGTTACTGCTTCTTCCTTACCTCAGAATTTCTGAAGATCCACAGGAATCTCTTCATTCCATTTATAGCACAGAACTGTCTGTACCCTCTTTTAATTCTCTGAAATCATTACTTGTTTCTTACCAAGCTATTGGGTACTGATGCCATGTATTCTGATTTGCTTACCATGGAAACGTGTAGAGAAAGATCGAAGAGCCCACAAATGAAACGGAAGAAAGAAGTTTAGTCTGGGATTTTTTTAGTGAGAAAAGTTGCCACTTCTTTCCAACCTTGCAAAAACAAACATCTAAAGAAACAATGGAACACAAGCTTTTCATTTTCTTGAGCTCTTCAGCAAACTTACGGCAAGCACAAGTCTGCGGCCTAAGGCAGGTTCCACTGAAACTAAGACAACTTGACACTTCCAGTAAATTTGGTCAGACAACACCATCCAGTCTAGGGGTTTTTTTTGGTTTTGGGTCTTGTTTTTGTTTTTAAATGAAACTTACAGATTCAGTTGCGCTTTTCATTTTCCTGGGAATAGCAATGATGACTACAGTTTAGGACAATTTATGGAAAGATTTAGGTAATATTTGTTAATATTAATTTGTTAATATTAATTAACAAAAAATTCTCTCTTCTCTCACAGCCATTCTCCACCAGTCTTATACACTCACAAAGTCCAAGTATGAAGTATGCAAGTGCAATTAGATCACTCTCATTGTCAAAGCTGGTCATCTAGCCACTGAGGTTATGGATGGGAGGACTGGAGACACGGTTAACAGATGTGAATACGTTATTCAAGAAGCCATTTTGTAATAAAGCTCTTGACCACTAAAATAAGATGAAGGGAACTAACACATTCCATATAAACAATTTTAGCTACCCTAAGGTACAACGGACTGTACTAAATATGTTATTTTTGAACAAGCACCTGTGTATTTTTTATTCCACTGCTTGTTGTATTTAGGAATAGTACTCCACAAAAGCTCAGGTAACTATTATTTTCCTCCACCTAAGAACTTATATAGCAAAATGGACAAAGCTGTTATACTTTCTCAAACAGGTCAGAAAACATGGTCAGCGATTTTTTTCTATTTACTCTGCCTGAATTTCTGTCAGGTTGTCCTGGACTACAGACCATCTGGGCCAGGGACATCTGTAATGAGCATCATTCAATGAAGCTTAGAGTTGCCTGTTGGGGTACAGAACTTAGGGGGTGAGCTGCTACATACTCTTCGACTTTTGGCAATGTAATATGGCAGAAAAAAGCATCAGACCCATTGAGCTTACTCACCTAAAATAACACTTGATATTAAGCAGACAAGCACAAAATCTAAATTTTATTCTTATCACATTAAAAGAAATTTCTAAAAGGTACAGGTCATTTCTGGCATGCATTTCCCACTCAGCCTGCACAGAAAAGGAACAAAACCTGGAACCAAATAAAGCGTATCCACACTTACAAAAATATTCTAACAGCCTTGCTGAGCTGTGAGATTGCTAATGAATATCATACACAATTAACATTCATGTGTTTAAACCCATGTAGACTGAAATTGTAGCATCATCCATTGATACTGTTAAATCTAAAGCTTGTCTCAACATTTACATTGACATGGCTTTTCAAGGACTTTAACCACACAATATGAAAGTCATCTTGCAAAGTAAATTATATTCTAAGAAAATCTCTCATGCTAAATTTCTCCTTTTAACATAAAAAGAAAACAGTAAACATTCAAAAGGATGTTTCGAATACACACAAATGGACAAGTCATAAATGTTTGCACTAAGAAAACAGAAAGACTACAAATCAAACTGCAAAATGCTTAACACCAAAGTCAGAGTAAAAAATACAGTCTGAAAGAGCCTTAAGAAAGAAGCTTGTGAACTTGTGAAATTTCTGGAAGTATATGTTCACTGACCAAAAAGAGAAGTTACCATTCCCTTGCTACACAGCACCACATTTCATGGCTTGAACCACTCTTTTCTGTAGTTTTAACCGTAAATATTTCAGAGAGAAAGCAAACAGAAATAAAGAAACAAAAGACAAATGCAAATACTTCTATTACAATAACCCACCAAACCAGAAAAAGCAAAATATTGATAAGATTATACAAAATGTTTCAATGGCATGCCCTTTATATTTGCCATATGTCAGCATGAATAATGTAACTTACATAGCCACGATATAATTGTATGATTATGTTTGACAATCTCAGCAATAATTAGCACCTAACCAGCAGTCTAAGCATAGAAATAGGACTCATGAGCCCTAAGGTCAGAACACAGGAATTCTAATAGCACATCCCAAAAAAAGTGTAACTAAGCCTTGGTTCACTACATTCCCCATTCCAACTACTGCTAAAGTATTTTTCTTCACAAGTTTCCACAAAAAGCTGCATGTAATGAATACATGGGTCATGAACAAACATAACACAGAGCCAAGCAATAATAAGGCACTGCAACGCCTCTGAGTTTGAAATGAAGATTATTTAAGTTACATTATTTGCTGCTTTTCCAGAAGAAAAGTTTACGAACTTGTAAGCAACTGCACAGAAAAAGAGTAAGGAGCATACATGCATTCCCCCTCCTCACCAAAAATTTAATAAATCAAAATAAGAACAAATTTAGACTTCATAAATGATAGCCATGAGACCTACTACAATAATCACTGAATCTCTGTCTATTCAGCAACTTAAAAGGTATCCATTAGATACATTTTCTTTGTTTTGGCAACAACACAATCCTAAAAAAGGGGTTACAACAGAGATGATGAGATAATGAAATAATTTAGTGTTATAATCACACCTCCTTGTTTCCTCTTTGGACTTTTAAAACCATTAATACCATTAGAAGGGTAATGGTCTTAAACTGATGAAGGATAGGTTTAGATATTAAGGAAAAGTTCTTTACTGTGAGAGTGATGAGGCACTGAAACAAGTTTCCCAGAAAAGTGGGGAATGCTCCATCTCTGGAAGCGTTCAAGGATGTCTTGGACGGGGCTTTGAGCAACCTGGTCTAGTGGAAGATGCCCCCTGCCCATGGAAAGGGGTTGGAACTAGATGACCTCCGGGGTCTCTTCAAATGCTTATCATTCTATGATAAATTATAGCTTAGGGTGGAATTTCAGCCTAAGGAGGAAAATCTGAAAAAGGTGACAAAGACAGCTAAGTCAAATTGCACAAAATGTATGATTAGAGTACCAAGAAAGCAAGTGCAACATTGTGCAATGCAAGCTCTAAACAGCTTTTAGACAGAAGAATCCAAGCAAGGACTCAGACAACGGCCTTTCAGCTGCAGTCAATCTATGAGACAAAAATGTTACATAGGAACAAATAAGCAGATCAGTTCTGACATCAATGTTGCACAGCTTTACCAGACAAAGCTGCTTCCTATCCACTCTAAAAATGTTTTAAGTGGCTATTTGCCCCTTTTATTATACAAAATAAAGTGTAATAGCTTATAAAATATAGGCTAAAGTACAAAACTAAAAAAATCTTACTAAATTAATGAGATATACATTAAGCCATTCCAAAAATATTTGTGTCCTTGCATTTAACAGTACTGGAAATGAATCATGGCTGCATAATTGAAAAAATACAACCAGAAAATTAAATACCTCTGCTTAGAGAGACAGAAGACATTACATATTCAATAAACATAAGGAGAAATTAAACTGGTAGAACAGACAAATAAGTCTAGATAGAGAAAATCAAACTCAAAGATTTCAATTTGGTTCTTACATTAGTACCCATGTGTTTTGTTACAGACCTTTGCTCTTACTGCAGCAACAGAAGGACCTTCTATATTTAGACACCAAGGACAGGGTCTACTATCAAAACAATAAGGATTACAAATAATTTTCCCTTATTATAAATAACAATGAATTTTGAGTACTTTTATCTGCAAGGATACTGTTCAACTAACTCAAATAAGCCAAGAGAAGTAATTTACTTTTATTAGCTGAAGAAAAGCAATCAGCATTTTACTACACATGCTGAAAAGCAAAGTCAAAAGACCAACAGTGTATTACAAGAAACAGCTTTAGTGGTGCTAACAATCTCTAAATTTTGAGCTAAAATGTTCACTATTTAGGAATTTAAGCCTTAAGTATCGGCTGCATCACACAGGTTCATCTGACAGAATTCTGTACATTTTGCTCAAACCCAACATTGGCAATGCATTTATCACTTATGAGCTTTACATACAGGATGTAAAATAGTATTTTTGAGGGCTCTGCTTCTTAAATTTGGTTGCTCAAATATCAGGAAATTAAATTCAACTGGAAGAGAAGAAAGAATCTTCTCTAGTCATGTAGCAATTCCTAGACAGATTCATTTGCCTGTAGTTCAATAATACTGGGAGGAATGAATAAAAGACTTTCTTAGTCACTAAGTTCGTACAAATAATAATACTGATAGAAGTGATTATTTGAGGAGAATTTTAGAACTGCCACTACAATTTTAGATACCATTAGGTAGCTAAATCCTTATAGCTCAGCCTTGTTTTCTTTACCCCTGTGTCGATGGGGAAGTGTTGTGTGCCCAATACTCAACTCAACCTGTATGAGGCATTTTCAACAAACACTGAGTAAAAACCTAATATTGCCTATTCTACACAAAAATATGATAAAAAAATACTAAACAAAAACAGCTGAGACAGATGTTTCTCTAGGAAGCACCAAAAAAAAAAAAAAAAAAAAAAAAGATTGCCTGAGAGTTATTTAAGGGGAAGAAGAGGGAGCTAAAAATGCCAGAACTCAAGCAACCAAAGTGAAGTAATAGATGTTTCAAAAGTCAGTGACATGAGAAGACTGGGGGGGGTGGAATATGTTTTGTATTAATTGTCTGCTGCCAAGTAAGTAACAGTAGTGGAGCAAAAAAGAAAGAAGGAACAAAAAAGAAAGGATGCAGAAGAAGAAGGAGAGAGAAAGGAAACGGTATCTCTGTTTCCCAAACAAGAAGCAGACACATGAGGAAAATCTAGGTGCCCTTCATCAATGACAAGCACAATCACAATGCACATCACTGTTTAACATGCAATTGTTAGGCTATGCCTTTCTAGAATACGCTGATTTGTTTTTCCTGGATTAAAAGAGCAGTATAAAATCTTGTAGCCAAATTTAAATTAGGAAAAAATTGGTTAGATTGGTTCCAATTAAAAACACAGAGTAAGACAGAAATTTTTAATTTTAATTGTATATTAAGTAATTTCCAGCAAATACAAGTTACTGTATCAAGATCTATACCATATTAACAGTTTTAACAGGTGGAAAACTGGTAAGCATCATGAAGAAGTGGAAAGAAAGGTTTCAAGAAGCATTTCCAAAGAGTAAGCAGAGACAGCTGGAAATGCAAAGCAATCACATTTCTTTTAATCTTTCCTGAAACTACTCTCTGCAGCATGATCTCAGGAGGTCCTTTAACAGAGACTTGTGAGAGAACACACAAAACCTGACAGTTCTACATGATCTCCTGCTAATAAATCCAAGGCAACTTGGATACCTACACTACAATTATTGTTATAAGCACTTTAAAGTAATATGATCTGGCACTATTGTCAGAAACACTCTCCATCCTTCTCTTCTCTTCTGATCATTTACTTCTACCATGCACTTTCTCCACTGCTTCTACAGCTCTGCAGTCATCAACACTGGGAAATCTGATGTGAATCCAGAATAATCCAGAAGAAAGAGCAGCTACAATCCAGAACGATTATCCAGCCTTGATCAGTAAATTACAGCCCACTTGTAGTTTGACTGCTTATCTACATTACATATGTATTTTGAGATTAGAACACAACTAACGATATCAACACCCAGGATTTAAGTCACAAAGTTTGGCACACTTAACCCTTTTCTGCAGTATAAGCCTAAAGAGAAAATCTAATGATCAAGTTTTTTGGCTTCATGTGGGAGGAATTATGAGGACCAAACATGTAAAAAAGTAATGGAAAAAGTGTTATTCCTCCCAAGAAACATATATTTCCTTTCTCTAAATTCTTACTGTGAGAGGTTTTGGCCCTCCTTTTACTCCCTTACTAAAGTCCTGTTTACATGCTAACAAAACAATTTCCTTTCTGTAATGATTGAATACACAAAAGGAAAGCACTCTTGATTCTAGAAGGTGCAAAGGGATTAACTCCAGCAGCATAGAAAACAGGTATTCTGAACACTAAAAAGGTGTGAGAGAAAGTGAGAGAAACCACAATTTTCAAGAAATACAATTGAAAATACATCACAAGAAGAGAATCAATTATAAGCACATATAACCTGCTTGTAGCTTTAAATCTGCGTATCATTAATCCATGCAAAGCCTAGTATTTTCAGTGCAGATATAAAAGAAATGAGTATATCGTTCTGCACATTAAAACATTGATACAGCATATACGGCCAAACTTTTATACTAATAAACTAATAATTTTACAAAAAATCAGCACTAAAGATAGTAGTCCTACTGTATGAATTTAAAAGTCTGAACACAAACCACCATAAGCCTCAGGAAGGGTTAGAAGTATTCAGTCTGGATCTTTTCACTGGAAAGGAATTATAGCAATCTCTGTTTAGAAGAAGCTTAATATATACCAAATAAATGTGATTTGCCTGAAGTGATTCATCATCTCATCTTCATTGATGCATAGTCACCAATACTCAAGGAAATGTCACCCAAAAAAGGTTTTAAAATAGAAAAGTAGCCTTTAAAAACAACCAAGAGAAATTCACTTGGCAACTGAACCTTTTCTGCTACAAAACATTTATTCACAATAAAGAAAAACAAGAACTGATAAAGTGACGTACCATTAACTAACTACTTATAAAGAAGATGCCTTAAATTGAGGTCAGTCAATTTATTGGAAAACACATTTTCCAAACTACAGTACTACTGGCATTATGAACCACTGTTGCTTGTAACCACTTCCCCCCGCGCCCCAGTTTGTGCTCCTGCATTATTATGCCAAACACATAAGGGAGAGGAAATACAAATCTCCTCTCTACAAAAGAGGAAGAAGGAAAAAAAAAAAGCCCCAAACATGAAAACCCTACAAGTTTCACAGCTATTCATCCTTTAGTAAGAATCACTATTTACAAAAAGTTATTCAGATTTGTTGAGAATGCAAGGAAATAATACAAATAAAAAATCCATGGATTCCAAACTTTAAATACCGGGTTCCAGTAAACTGGCACTCAAAAGAAAAAAGATTGCACTCATGTAAGCATTTTGACACAGACAGATGATGCATCTCCAGGAGACAAATTAAAGGGTGATGCTCCATTGAACAGTTATGTGATAGGAGTACACTGCACTATGCAAAGCACATAAATGCTATGTAGATCTCTCATTTTTTGAATTCCTTATTAATTGCAAGACGTTATTCATAGGAGATGTCTGAGCATCCATAAATGTAGAGCCCTATCAGTGATTCAGCATCTGTAGGTCTGCAGCAAAAATGACTTGCTTTTATGGGATAATGGGAAAGCAGCTAAACCTCTGCACCTAAATCCAGGCTGAATTCCTACCCCTTTCTTCTCCAGTCTTGGGGTACAATTCTCCTAGTTCCTTTGTGTTAACTTAAATCGGCACACAGTTGTAAAGAGAACTGGCTGCGCAACCAAAACAGAAAACCCATCCTCCCAAAAAGATTGTTCTGATAGATGAGTGCTCCAACTCATCTTCAGTCACGTGCCCCTTATGTCTAGGGCCAAGACTGTGTAGGTGAATGCAAACTATGCCTTTCATTGGCAGTTCAAAACTCTATTTCATCATTAGAAATGCAGTTTACATCGGTTTTTAAAGACTTATCTAAAATATTCATTTTGGGGGAGACATGTATGTATAAAACCATTTTTTTTTATCCACAGGAAAGCCATAGAAGTTGCTCTATAGTCTACACAAATTTTTATATTCTGAATAGACTGCCCTTTCATTGTTTACTACTTTAACTCAGTAAAGCAGTAAAGATTTAAATCAGACTGAAACTGATGACCAATATCCTAGCCATTTGTTTAATAGAAAAATCCATTTGTTCCTCCAGTATACTCTGGAAAAAAAATAACATTTCCCTTTTGCTTTAAGGGACCCAGAAACCAAGAAAAAAATTCTGTTGCATTTGGCATATTTCAATCACTGTAGATCTATTTATATACGTACTTCCTAGATGTCAACCCTAGGAAAGTTTCATTCAGTAAGGATACTGCTTACAGCAGTGTTTTCCAGATAAAGCCAGTAGTGCATAAATTCAGTTGAATGCAGAGTTTGAAAAAAATGGAAGTTAAAAGCAAACAAAAAAATCAAGCCATGATTAACTTCACACAGCTAGAGGCTGAGAGCACCACAGCCTTGTTTCAGATATGAAATAAACACTTCTATAATTCTAAATTAAAATGATCCCTTTAAGTCTATTTATGCATTTACTTTTCATACTCATTTTCCAGCTTCCTCAGCAGCATACACACAGTTAAAACTCGACACTTATTAGAATAGACTTCTGGTGGGAAGTGCTAAGAATTCACCCCACTGCCTACCAATCTATCCAGAAATCTGTTCTCACTCCTACTTCCTCCTGTCTGTTCCTTTCTGAAACAGCAGTAGGGGGGTTGGGAGTTTGCCTTTCCTCTAGTGGATCACAGTTGTGTACATGAACTATACCAGACCATATGACAATCTCTCTCAATTCTTAAGAGGCAAAACAAGCTTCCTTCCAAGCCAATCTGAAGAGAAGCAGGGAAGAGCAAGAGCCTACAGATACCAGTGTCCACCTACCTATGTTCACAGAGACCAGTTACTACACCTATGCCTAATGTAACAAGGAGGAAGCACAGAAAATGTTACTTCAAGGATAAGAGCAGCCCTGTCCATACCGACAGAAGCATGCTCCAGCTTCTATCTAGCTGCCTACTTCAAGTGGTCCAGAGAAAAACCAAAGACTCAGATGTATTGTTTAGCATGCGGGAAGGCTTTGACATAAAGGAAATAACTGTATTGAAGAAAAAACAGTGCCTGTTTGATGAGCAATGCATGCAGAGAATTAGCCCACTGCTGGAGAGTGAGGCTGAAGAAAAAGGTTAGAATCTGAAAAGAAACCTCCGTGGCTGCCTGATCTGCCAGACAAAACCAGGCCAATCAGAAACATAGTGAAGATGGATTTTCCTTTCATGAAAGGAAAGCATTAAAGTAAGAAAACCACTCTCAGTGGAGAGCTGGTAAGATCCCCAAAATGGCCTAGGCTTTAGATCCATGAATCCTGTGTCTAACTCTGGTAAAACCAGAATTGTCTGATCAAATACACTGAAATAGGATTTTGCTCATGTTCTTTTCTGGGAACTTAAAAATTATTTTTACAGATATTTTATGTTCAATCTAATAAATTAATTATTGCATTTTACAACAGCTTTTAGCCCAGCAACCAAGTTCTTGTATAAAATAGTACAAAATTTTGTCAACATTTTTATACTAGGTTTTAGGGTATACAACGTACATGAGCATGCAAGAAGGGACTTGACAGAAAATAGTTCCATCAGTTGGAGCTATGTAATTTTTACTTTTTAGTTTAATTCAACTAGCAGAATCATCATATCTACATAACAACACAGTCATCTAATTTTCCTATTTAACTTTTCTGCTCACTGCTATGTTCTTAAATCCTTTAGTACCACATAGACAAGTTACTGGGAAAACAAGAAGTGGCTTTACTAGAGGGAATAGGGAGCAAAACTGAAGCATCAGAAGGCATTGCCTATTACTGGCCCTAAAGAAACATGAAAACCAAAGAACTGTCAGGTAGCTGGAGATACTTCCAGGATCTGCCTATAAATGAAACATTACTGCAATAAGGACCAAAACTAAACCACAGTTCCATTGCATTATTTCCTCATCAATATCCTACACAACGTGGAAATAGACATGGGTCACTCAGCATAAGAACTGCGTAATAGTGCTTTGAATTTCTAAGTGTTAATGCACCTGTAACCTGCAACCAATGACCTATGACACTTGATATACCAGAAGTGTTACTGTAAAGAACCATTCCATCCTCATGTTAAGGTTAAATATTCATCCCTCTCAATTTAAGAGATTGTACATTTCACTCTGTCCACATTACATTAAAAAAGTACACAATAAAGAAAAACGGGATTTTAACAAAATCCCTAAGCACTAAACTAAGAAGAAGCCTGACCACATATGTATTTCCCTTAGAGAGAAAAAGGCATCTTCTACTGAAACACTGCTCTAGATATGACAGGAGAGTCACACTTCCAGAATACCAAAGAAAAATATTTTTCTTTTCATTGATAAGCAGCTAGGAAAAGATGGCATCTTTTTATTTTCTTGGTTCTGCTTTGGTCATAACTGCATGTTATGAGGATTAAACATCAAAAAACCTTAAGGGTTCAGATATTAGTGTGAAAAAGTTGAAGGGTTATAGCTTTCCCTCACTTAAACTTTATCATGAATACTGACTGGCAAGAGAATGTCAAAGATGCCACTACCCTATCACATTTTCAACCTTCCGAAGACAGCTGTAAAAAAACCAAAACCAACCAACCCCACCAAAAAAATCACAACCCCCTCCTCCCTCCAACACCACCCTCGATAGAAACTTAAAAATCTGTGTTTAACAGCAACGAGTTTAAATACTAAATCTTAGAAGTCCTATAGGGCAATATAGATTTGAGAAATCTCACAGAACCTCTTTAGGAATGAGGTTCCCTAATTCACACAACAATAATTTGAGAAATTTGAGGTTCAGTTAGCATCAAATATCATGATTTTTTAAGGGTTTTTCCCAGACAGATTATACGTCAAATAAAATTAACCCCAGAGATGTAACATGATCTTATAATAGTTGGACTAAATTACAAGTTTTAAAGTAGACAGCCATCAAAGTAAGGAGAACAGGCAATCATGAATTCAGGAAATGTACATTGCCCCATAGTCAGCTAATGGCAACTTTAATAGGATGTGATGGATTTTTCTCCACCAGGAGAAAATACTGCCTGCATTTTTGCTTCAACAACCCACGCCAGCTGACTAATGGAGTTATATTTTTGTCTCATATGAGGATGGTTACTTGCCCATCCTCTAGCAGTTGCAGAATGAAACATTAACAACAGCTGTGGGGTGAACAGAAAAGCTGCTGTATTTGGTAGCCAAGATCCAAAGTACAGGCCTTTCCTCTCCAACAGTGGAGCTCATTTTCTGTCACAGGGTGACAAAAAGACACAGCATAGAACAAAGCCACTTTTAGGGCCTGAAGTAGCTAACTGAAAGTACTTTTAAGGAGTAATACATCTTCATGGGAAAAAAAGTAAAGGATTCACAGAAATTAAAAATAGGGTACTTGGATAGGTAAGAGCCCTTGGGAGCTTAGAAGTTGCTGCTGAAAAGAAATACCAGTGGATCCAGACAGGTTTCTTTAAACAATTCTTATCAAACACTATTAAATAAAAAAAACTCTTCAGCTCGGCATTCTAACAATCCTAATCGTAACAGACCAATCCCAAAGAAACACTCCTGCCACGCTACTGAATAATCAGCATATGCCTGCAACTAGAAACATTTTTTTATGCAAACACTTGGGCTTCAGTCCTGCAAAAATTTAAATATATCACTCTGAGTAGACCTACAGATCTCTGTGGAAGTCTGTGGAGTTTATCACACACATAAAAGCTAACACATATTTATAAGTCTTGCAGGATAATTGCTTTTGGCAGAATATAAATAACATTGCTCTAATGTGTTTCAGCATCATGGTCTCCTGCTTTAAGAGCCAGACATTCTGGTGAAGCCTGTCATTCTTCATACAAAGAGTGGCAGCTGTATAGCCCACAGAGACATTTAAACTTCTCCTTGCATTTTCTTTAAAGTTTCAGAATAGTGTTTGGGCATTCTTTTAAAGTAGCAAGAAAGCTAACAAGTGCAGCTGATAAAAATTGCCTAAAAATGCTTTCTCACTAGTGCCATGGATACCACTGGTAGGGCTGGAAGCAATTCTTAGACAAACTATCTATAGCTTCCAACACTGCCAAACAGAACATCAATTAGGCTGAGGAGTTTACTAGGTATTTTTCCAGAACTCAATGCACTGGCCAACAGGGCAATAATTCAATATGAGAAGCAGTCTTAAGAAAGGACTGTAATGTTCACTGTATTATATACTTCAATGAAAAGCCTTAAATATCTGCTACAAGAAGAACTTTCAAATTGCAAGACAGGCATCTGAAATAATTTTAGAAATTTAATGCCAGCAGTTTGCCTAATTGATTTTTAAATGCCTACCTATAACTAGGCCCAGATTTCTCCCCTTGTCAGTCTTTTTTTTTTTTCTTCAATATTGTCTTAGTGTCTCTATTGCCTTCCATTTCAACTTCTAACAAGGATAGACAGGAGCAAAGAAAAGTAGCTTCAGGTTCCATCAATGCCATTGAGAATTAAAAGAATGGTACGTATCACCTACTGCAAGCCCCAGCTGGAAAGCAGACCTGCCTTGGCAGAAGGTTCAGCTCTAATTAGGGGAAAGGAATTACTATATTCTGTAGACACAGGTAGCCCTTACAGCAGCTGTACTTTCGCCCTTCCATGCTGCTGCCCTTATTTTCATTTGATACCTTTACCTCTCTAATACCACCTTGAAAAAAGATTTTACAGCTGAGGAAGTGTTGCAAAAAAACAAAACTAGCCCTGGTGTAATTTAACTGTAGTCCAACAACACAAAAAATATAATTTAAAACACTCAGCAGCTCTCTCAAACCCACATGACTGAATTCACATTTGCAGTCAGTATTGCCCTGGCCCAAATAACCAGTTAGAATTTCCTTGAATTTAAATGATTTCTATTAAACCTATTTTGTTTTGTGTACAAAAATGACAGACCCACAGTTGAGCGGAACACACAGGCAGATTTTGAAGTACCTAACTTTTAATCAATAAACCCTTTGTTTGTGCACCAATTGTATCTAGGGTAAAGCAGCATCTTAAAACAAACAAACAAACAAACAAAGAACCCACCCCGTTTCCAAGTATTAATGAATGAGCCTTGGCTGAATGGAGACTGAAGGAAAGTGACACAGGCAATCTCTCCACTACTTCATGAGGTCCTTGTTCAAGGCCAAAACCCAAGAGGCACCAGCACCTCCCAATCCCTTTCTCTAGCTGCTAAAACACCACGTTAACATCAGAAGGAAAGCAGTTGCCACTGACATGATCATAAATTCAATGCATTCCCTAGCAAAACTGAATTGCTAAGTTATTCCCTAGAACAACATCATGCTTACCACTTTCCCTCATCACCTCGTTCGCATGGTTCTTGTGAGACAAACGGTTTGAAGGAAAGAAATACCCATGCAGTACAGATACTGAAATACTTCATATAGGTAAGACTAATTTCAAGTTCTACCATCAAGCATGAACAGCGAGTTACATCAAAAGATTAAAACTGCATAAGCTGGCAGAGCAATTTCAGTTTGCTTGAACTTATAAATGCCTGAAAACACCACACTTCAATTATGAACAGATAAACCACCCAAACCTAACTTTCCGCTAAGGTCAAATGAAGCCCTACCAAACAACCACAAGGTAAAGTTCCCCACCAAAGAATCCAGAAAGAAATAACGTATTTCATCTCAAACCTCCTGATGAGGAAACAGATGCATATGGAATTTAACCAAGTTCCATAGCAAATTTTCTCTGCAAAAAGTCAGAGAAAGGATGTCAACAAAAATTTTTGCCAGATCCTTTATGGCAACTCTTAGGTTTTACATAACACATGATAATTTTCAGGTAACAGCAGCATTAAGAAGTTAAAATAATAAAATATAGTACTAAATCATTATTCATTTGTGATATTCTTGGAACACCGTCCAGATATTAATGGCATCTCTCAACATCTTCAATGTCTATTGAGTTTCTCAGACATTTTCAAAGGGACAGTTCCAATCTCCCAGAAAGGAGAAACCGTAGCTGACCCCTCCGTAGTCCTTCAACAGTTCTAAATCATCATCTGCCTTGTCACAACTTCCCCAAACCATTTCAAACCACAGATCTGTTTTACCATTAAAAAGCAAACAAGTGAGCATTTAAGTTCAGTAGATTTAAAATAAATCTACTCCCACTCTCTCTCATTAACTGATTTCAACTGTAAATTTGCTTTAGTTGCTTTAAGAGGGGACTATTAACTACATAGAGACAAAGTTATTTTCTGTGTCAAGATGACAGCACCAGTACTCTTATATTTAGTGAAACTGGATTTGTCAGTGTTGATTAAACACAGTGTATTAATGGAATTCTCTTTTATTTCTGTTTTAAATGGCTTGTGTACTTATACAACTGTAGCTTATTCTGAAATACTTCACAGGTTAACAGAAAGGGTCTGAGAAAAAAAACCCAAACCAAACCCTCAAACCTATCCTGAAGAGTTAAGTATTTCAAATTATCAAGGCTACCAGAAACCTTTACAACAAACCCCCCAATAACACATATCAGGTATATCATTACAAATCTTCATACTGCTTGGGGGAGGGGGCATTTACTTACATCTTTTAAAAACACCCATAGAATTATGAAGATCTGCTTGTGAGTACCCTTTTCTGTGCACCTCTACAAAGGAGCAACAACTTTGAGACCCTTCAAAGCCACAGATAAATAATTCTGTTTAATCTCAAGGAGCATGATTAATACTGAATTCAACTTAACTTCTGTGGATCTTGGAACCTCACTTGGTAGCAGCCAAGACTGAGCAACTGCAGTGCAAGGCTAATATTGGAATAAATAAAGCACAGACACAACATTTTCCATTGTGAAGAAAATGGTACATAATGGAGCTCCAGAGACTGAAGATTAATGAACCCAAGTTTATCATTAGGAAAAATCAAACCTTAAAAAACAGACAGACAGAAGGAATACATAAACCTCCCTACTTGCACTGCCACATGCTAGAGCAACTTCTGACCATGCTGTCATGGAAGTTAAAGGCGTACAAACAGTAGCTGGCTATTTAAACTGTGAGAACTACTGATCTGAGGTTCTCATGATCTACTGGAATATTGCATGAAAAAAGGGTTAGACCAGAAGACTTCCTACTTTTTGTGTAGCATTGTTATTGACAAAGGACGAATCCCAAAGACAAACAAGAATACATCCTGACAAAATTATTTGCTGAGTTATAGTAAGAACTCATTGCAGAGGAAAGCAAAATCACTCCTTTGGAGAAAACCATTTCCCAGTGTAAATAAAGCTAACAGAAGTTATATCCTACTGAAAACATGATACAACCAAATTTTTTTATGGTTAATGATAGAAGATTGAACAGCACCTTTCATTTCAACCATTAAGACTGAATTCCATAGGAATCAAATACACTGTTTTATTCTTTAGACAAAATAAGGGAAGCCAAGTAATAACAACACCGAAAAAAATCGCCTCTCACCAAATACACCCTAAATCATGGGCATTAATGCTGTAACTGGGAAATGAGTTATGTTTTCTCCAACATAAAATACACAGGTATAAGTGAAGAAACAAAAAATGCAGAAAGCAAATAATTTCTACTGTAGGATACTACAATTTCTGCACTACCTGATTGTAATTGCCTTTAAAACAAACTGTGAATCAATCTCAGAAAAGCTGACCAAAATCACACTTGCCCTTGAGAAGTATCTCCTGATCCCTCCTCCTTTGCCATGTGAAATACAATTAGGATCTCTCTTGCAACCTCTCTGCTGAAACAATCTCTTACTTAAGTAAATGGCAGATTTGGATCATCATGCCTTATTTGGGACACTAATTTGATTCAAGCTCATACTGAAAGGAGCATCAGGATCTCAAAACTAACTAAAAGCTCTTACTTCATCCATTGAGCTTCAGTTGTGGGGCTCAAGCTGAAGCAGCATAGATTTCCCAAATGGTAGAAAAGCCAACCCTGTATCTGCCAAGAGCCACTCAGGCCTAAAAAAACAGCTGAAATAACAGACTTGCTAAACTTATTTCCAGTTATTCCTCAACTCTAATCCATACATTTTTGGTTTTGTTCCAAAAAGCAGCTATACATGTAACTGCAGTTCTACTTCAGAAAGATTTGTTTGCAAATATCAAAAAGGTTGAATTTTCTTTAGCAGAGAAGTGACTCAACATTGCTTTTCAACATTTCTGTAATGTTGTCTTCTTTCACTGATGAAAAGAGAATGAACTTGTAGCCTGTGGGAAGCATTCTCTCCCTCTACAGCAAAGGAAACACATGTTTTTATTTGGGTTATGTTTTTATTGTTCCAGAGTGGTAAAAGACAAGCTTCTTGCTAGCATTGCTCAAGGGTAAAACCCTAGTATTAAGACCGTAAGGATGCTCAATAGGCCAGTGAAGCATCTCCAAGAGACACTAAGCAATGGCGTACTTTCCAGAGAAGCTTTTCAGGATAACCTGTATGAGAACATAATAGAGAAATACTCAGAAAAAATGCTTCATAAAAATACTAAAAACAACCCAAAACCTATGAGGATGGCTAGAAACCCACACACTTCAAAACCAACATATTCAAAACATGGAAAAGGTACATCACTTTCAGCTGTAAGTAAACAATCAAATGAAAACCAAAAAATCATGAAGAATCAAAACAAAGTAATAAATGCAAAAACCTAATAAATGCAAAAACCTACAGTTTTTAAAATGCACAGCAGAGAACGAAAGAAAAGAGAACCTGAAAAAGCTCCTCTAATTAGCCAACTAAGCTTATCAGTTTTCCCCTAGTTAATCACAACTTACTCCAGAACAAGGAAAATAAAAGGCCTCCACAGGAAATTACACTATACTAAAGTACAGCACTCTGAATTCATGTGTTGTTCTGGAATAGCTTCCTTGAACAGATCTGTTCTTCATCTGGTATTCAACTAACAGATGAAGAAGAGCTCATGTTTTCTACTTTGCTTCAGGGGAATGAATGTGGACGTGTTCTCCTTGGGCACGGTTTGCAGGCAGCTATAACTGAGAAATGAAACCTAGTGAATTCATGCATCATCAGCCCAGGTTGTTCAAAGAAAAGCAAAATGAGGTTTGTGTCAGTGACAAACACACGTTTGCCCAAACATCTCCTTTACACTATGCAGAACACCCTAAGTATATGAGGGAAGATACTTAAAAGTACAAGACTACTTCACCTTCAGAAACCATTACCAAAAAGTCATCTTCACCCCTCAGACAACCTGAAACAGGGAAGCATGTAATCCCATGACAAGATTCCCTCAGCCTGCCTGCAGCCAAGAGGCTGGGGTGCAGGTATGGTCACAGACTCAGTTTTCTGTGGCCCAGGCAGATGCCTAACTGATTTCTGCAAATCCTCCATTACCTAACGCGGGTTGTTAACATGCACGATTCTTCTGCATCACCATAGTAACACAGCACGTACAGTTTAAGGTGCATATGGGGGCTCTTCTAGAGGATGTGTCAACTTGAATACACCTAAGACAATATAAGATATTTTAAGCTAGCCCCGTTCAGTACAAATACAGAAAGTATGAAAGTACTGTGCTAGAGATCATCACAAGACTGCTCAAGCAGTGGTTACACATCCATTAAAAAGTTTTCTGGAGGCTGAAAGAAGGAGAAAGTGAAGCAAGATTCTGTCAAGACACTTATGGGTCTTAATTAAAACAACTGTAATTAATAATGGCCTGATTTACACACACTAGCTTCTTTGGGAACCACAGAGCACAACATAGTAAAAGATTCCGTGAACACAGTTCACCTACAAGTTTTCCCATCCATCACACCCCCCCAGAAAAAGGAAAAAAGATCCAGATAGAAAACATATTTACCCATTAAGAAATGACAAGCAACTGGCATTTTCATATCAATGAAAGCGGCAAGTACCTTGCACTTATAGGCCTGAACTATGACAGCATTCCTACAGGATACATGAGGGACACCAGAGAAAACCCAGGCTTAATGGTGACCCTTACATTAGGTGTCTCCACAGCAAATAAGCCCATACACTGTTACCAGTCTCACTGGCACTCTGGGATTTGCCACATTGTGATGCATGTGTCTAGCGTGCATGACTTCTCATAACAGATGCCATTACGGCCTTAAAAGAACCAAACCAAAATAAAGTTCAACATAGCAAACATATAATTCCCTCAAATAAACTTCTCAAAAAACTAGAGAGAGGTTCCAAACTGGTGGGGAAAAAAAAACCTAACACCAAAACGCCAACTTTCAGATCACAATTAAGAAAATCACATTAGCAGAAAGAATATAAGAAACAGCATGCTACAAGTCTGGATGCAATTACAGCAGTATTACCAATATTTAAAATACTCCCATAGTTGAAATCTGAAGATTAAAGACTAAAATCAGACTAAACTCAAGAAAAAAATCAAACAAAAAAACCCTAACAAATCTGTCAGAATATTGCTTTACTTTTCAATAATAGTATTTATAGAATTTTAACACTAAGATGCAGTATTCAATCACACAGAACCACTTGTGCATGACCAAAAGACACAATCCTCCTCTCTGGCACAGAAGAAGAAGTAAATGAGGCAAGGGGTTGAAAAAAAATGAAGGTTTGAGAGCAGAACTCAGGCAATCTGATTACAGCCCTATATCTGTCTTATTACCAAAATCATCAAAATTCATACACCCTGGCCACATGGATTGTATTTGCACAAAAAATCTCAGTTCTCAAATCCAAAAATTCTCAAGCATTTCATTTTACAACTTCGTATTCCCTTAGCATGCTCATTATGTACAATTGGTAGCAGCAACCAATTTCTTCTTAAAAATCTTCCAAAATTAGAGACAGCAATACCAATTTTTACATCATCAGTAGCACAGTCTTTATCAGTAGCACAGATCAGTATCATTTGAATCACAAGTGAAATGCGTAATGAGACAGTTAACTATCCCCTGAAAAGGGCACAAACGCCTATCCAAAGTCAATCCTACCATGAAACTTCCAAATTACTGTTGGTCCTAAAGCAAGCAAAGACCACTGATTATCAACAAAAACTAGTGCTTACAAAAGTATAGCTTTGTTACATAAGGTCAGCTCCATACATAAAGAAAACCCTCAGGATTTCCTATTTTAAATGTACGAATCTCAGCTCTAAATCCTGAATTAGCTTCTTTACACCTTTAAAAAATGTATTCCTGTTCAAGGTTCAACATATACCAGCCTCAATCACTGGCCTTGTATTAAGACATGCTGTACTGGGATCCAGAATAAGCACACCATGCACAGAAAGGAATACCCTGGGCTCAGAATACTTTATCACATCTGAGGGCTAAAAAGTTTCTAAGAAGCTACATAAAAATTCTTAAATCAGGGCAGGTGCTATACTGCACCTTTCACTACCCTCACTTAATCCTTTCAAAAGGCTAAGGAGAGAGAAATCACTTCTGCCCTCAAGGTTTATACCACTTCACCAAAACAGTTCTGCACAATTTCTGAAGGAATAAAAATGCCTGGCAGGAATCCTCACTGACAGCTATATTTTAACCGTTCTGGCATTATTTAGGGAACACACTCAGTCTCAGAAACAATTTTTAATAAACTTGGCATTAGATTTTAGTAATTACTTGTTTCATTAATGAAATTCTTGATACTCCTTGTTGGTACGCTTGTTTGATGACAGCATTTGACTTTACTTAAAACTGAAATAAATCAGTTTCATTTTTGCTTTGACAAACTTCAATTTAGTGTCTCAACTAACCAGAAGAAAAAGGGTGCTTGTCAACAGTTTTCAGATCATCCTGGGGAACACCTGTTGATTTATTACTGCTTTTCTGGAGTAAAAAAAAAAAATAAAAACAAAAACCCCAAAACAAACAAACAAACAAATAAACCCACTAAAAAACGCCAACTCTTCCATAAGCTGTAATGACACCTGCTCTCACAAACCATTGCAGTCAAAAACTGACTCACAAAACCACTCAAGCCAAGCATTTAGGCCACAGAATTCCTTCTGGCGTTCTGAATAGGTGAGTGTTAAACTTGCTATAACAGAATTAGACTTCCTTACCTAATTAAAACCTCATGAACAGCAGTAGTCAAGACACAGTAATGAATACATCTGCAGGGAGAGTGGGGGAGAAGAAACAGATGCTATACCACCTAATTTTTAAGATAGTTTAGATGTTTCAATGGTACACATTTGGTGAATTCTTGCATAGTGTACACATGAAAAATATTTCCTTCTGAATGAAAGTTTGGTATCAGACAGCAGTGCACAACGGAACACAGGAACTGATGAAGTTTCTATGGCCTGTTTTCCCTGTTTGAGTTATTTACTGTCATATGACAGTGAGTTCTTACAGAGAAAAATGCTTGTGCGTGATTTCTTTTCACAGATTGATTAATTTACTGTCATTATATTGGGACAAAATTAATAATAGTAATAACAGTAGTAATAATAGTATCATCATCATCATCATCATCTGTTTTCCCCACCTTAATTGGAGCATTGGAAATTAGGGCCTGCGTGCAGCAAGTGAATCGTTATTTAATCAGAACCACACTTACAAACAAATTCTAGCACTCAGAGCACTTAAATGCAAATTTTTTGTCCCTTAGCATCTCTAAAGACTTGCAGGTTGCTTTGGGTTTTCTTCTTTTTCTTGATCATATGTAGAAGAAAATTAAAGCAATGAATATAGACAAATTAATATCTGTTTTTAAGCCAATTGATATCACTTGATATCAACTGATACACAGCATGAACATTACTGTGAAGATAAGCTTGAAAAGGTTAGAAAACTCATAGACTTAAAATGCCTGCTTACTTTATACAAGTGTAAGTGCTGTTCAAAACCATCATGGTCCTATAGATTGATTCCTATTACAACTTTCAGGTAGGAGAGGTACTGTGCTAATGCCAGTATGACATACCATAAAATATTTTACCATATACAAAATGTTATCACTTTATGAATGAGGAAAACCACAGGGAACAGTGTCAGCCAACAGATTTCACTACAGCATAGTCTAAGCATTAACTAAAAAAAAAAAAAAAGGAAAAAAAAAGAAAAAAAAGAAAAGAAAAAAACCCCTTCACTTACAGAGTACAAAAAACCAAGCACAACAGAAGTATGTATTGCTATTGCCATAAGTCTAGAAATACATGGCAGTGCACAAGAGCATTCAGTCCTCTTCCTTCCACCAAAAAATAAGCATTGCTGAAGATAGGAGATAAACCTAACAAAGTATTAGAAAATACAAAAAAATGTTGCAAATGTATTTATATCTTATTGAATTTTAATTTAGAAACTTTGTGGCACATTAGTTGCCCATAATTAAATAGATACCTAACAACAGAAAGTGCTTTCAGGAAGAAGTATGAATATTTTCAAGGGAGAAGGGAGGAATAAATTTTATATTTTTAGGGAACATTAAATTTTTGTTTGCAATCAATTCCAGCCATTCAATAACTGTGCAAACTCTGCTAGTTAAAATTTAATTGCTGAAGTGTTGTTGCACACTAGAAAAGAAAGGAAAAAGAGAGAGAGATTTCCTTCTCAAAACAGTCATAAAGAAACTGGGATCCTGAACAATATGGCAACTTCCAGACATCTTTCAAATTCCTTTAAGTAACCTGTGACATGTTCTAATTGAGGACAAAGAGTAGAAGGGAGAAAGCAAACGTTTAAACATTTGAACAGCAGCATTTAAGACAACATACACTCTATGTCATATCATAGTCACTCTTTTTGAATAAGCAGAGTAAAAAACCAAAAAAGACAAAATCATTTCCTTTGTCTCCTTTTTAAACTTGTGTTAATACTCTGAAGAGTATTTTTTATTTCTGGTGTTTGTCATAATCCCATTAAATCATCGCCTATACACACAATTTCTCCAGATATACACAAGAATGGGTAAATAACAAACAAAACTGCCAGTGTTTAGCCCCAAATGCACCAAGATTGCCCTCAGCTTTAATTCTGTGACTTCTGATCCTGTCAGGATATATTCTTTCCAAGGAACATCTTTACTTTTAGAAGTCACATCCTCACAGTCACTTTAACGCATCAAGAGCATTACATTTTAAATGAACAAACAAGGGAAACACTCGGCACTCTTGAATTCAAATATTATTGCTGGTTCCAGTTATGCTGAAACATCCAAAAGCATTTTTCTGCAATGTCACAGTAATCAAGGACTGTTGCTAGGGTGAACCTTTTTTAAAAGAAAAAAGTAAAAATAACCACCCCCCCAACTGACTCTCAGATTACATAACATGCAAATTCAGTTTCACCTTCAAAATAGTGTCATACAACATAAAGCCAAAGAGACAGCAAGAATCAGTTCATAAGGAAAAGCCTCCCAAGGACTCTAGAAGCAACCTCCCCTCAACTGAAAGTATATCAGAATTGCAATGATTTAATATAATCAATTAGAAGATCCTTTCCTAAAAAAAGGAAAAAATTAGTTCTATTTGCAAATTTCTTTCATTAAGGGATGAAGAATTTCAGAGTTTATATATGCCCTAAACAGCAGAAAGAAAATTAGCTTGCTGAAAAGTGTTAAAATCCTCCCAGAACTAATAAGCTCAAAGTAATAGGCATTACTTTCTGTGATGCAATTTTACATTCATCTTTCAGTATCTGGGCTTGTAAGACAAATTCAATACAATTCTGAAGCACAAAAGAAGTACAAACAGTATTTTCATATATATATTGAAGGAAGACATGAGTAAACACCTTATTTAAAAATTTGGTTCACCTTTACTTTTTCATATCAACACTTGAGGATGTTTATAGCATCATAACCTGAGGCACTAGAATATACTGTGTTTCATTTACAATCCCTTTAATTAAATTATCTAGGAAAATGAGTATATTTATGTGGTAAAACAATCAGCATGTGACAGTCTGGATCTGTAAAAATACAATATGTAAAAGCAACTCTGAATATGATTCAAGAGCAGTAGCATTCCCTGGAATAAAAAGCGGCCACCTGCAATACAGAGGAAAGTAAACAAGCCAGTAAAGCAGTGCTCCTACTTTTCGACTGCAGCAACTATGACTCCATCTTAAGTCTGTCATCATTCATCCCTACTGAATGAGGACTACACAGCACAACACCTATTCTGTTTTCCTTAGCACTGAAATTCAGTCACATTTCTAGACAGCAATTAAACCCTGCCACCAAAACAGGAATTTGGTACAGTGCTCACTGACATGCCTCCTTTAACATTATTATGATAAGTTGCGTGAGTAGCGAATTGACCATGAGTCCAAAAATTTTTACTAATTCCTTCAATTAGAAACTGATTGGTTTTGGGAATATATTGTGTTGATGCAACCATTGTGACTGCAAAACACCACTGAGGAAGAAAAAGAATAAAATTACCTGGAGATATAGAAATACTTTCATTTAACTAATACCTAACAGACAAATACAATAACATCATTACAAGAACAATGTAAAAATCACCAATGAAGACCCATCTGTAGTAATCAGAATTTTATAAGGCTGCCTCCCATATGTTCATGATCAAGCAGAAACCTAGTAGTCCTTAATGTAGCTTCTTAATTAATCTTTCCCACCACCACTGAGAATTTATTATTAACTGAGGTCATACTCTAGACACCACAAATATTTACATCTGACTCTGTAAAATGAAGTTTTATAAACAAAGAATAATGCTCAATTACCAGAATATTCCTGATAGCTACAATGACACAAAATGCATTGCAAAGTACCCGTATTCACTCTTATATGCTGAAGGGACTGTTAATGAACTCAAGGCCATTGATGTCATCAATGCTACTGATAAAATTCAACACAGTGAACTTTTAATATATGATGAATTTCAATTTGCGGATCTGTCCCATTTTCACAAACTGTTTATCTGGCATTTCAATCGTATTTCCCAGCCATATAAAGTGACATGCTTGTTCTATGTGCAAAAGGAACCAGAGAGAAATGCTGACTCTGGCCACGCCAAAAATGCTGTCAAAAAAAAGCAACTGAGAAACATTTTTCTTATTTTTCCTCTGATATTTTAATAGGTGAAGTAAAAAAAAGGCAGGAACAACAAAACCCTCCAATCTACTCTTTAAGAAAAAGCATCGTTTACAGTGCTTTGTAAGGGTATTTATATAAGGATACATTTAGTTCTATAGCACCACGGAATAAACTCAAAGCAAATACTGTATATGAGCTTTCCTTTCTTGTATTAAGTAAAGATTAGTAATATTTCAGGTATTCTCTTAGGCTGTACTAACAATAAGCCTTTTCCACTCCATGAATGTATAATTAAGGATCACCTCAGTGTAATTTGTTAAGATAATGAAAAAGCGTATTCATGAGCAATGAACATCACCATTTTAACACTGGCAACCACAAAACAGTTACATCAAACAAATACATTGTCTACTCTGGGGATCCTTCATCAGTAAATTTTACTATGGGTTTTTTAAATTTTCAGTAAATTTTAAATCAAAGATAATACATTGTCCTTGTAACAATTTATGCCATATTAAAAACATTTCTGGAATTCTGATATTTCAGAGGTCTCTTTAGTCACGGCATAGGTTAAGGAGAAACTACGATTGCTAATCTGCAGTAAAATTCTCAAAGTGAACAGACAAAAAAAGAATCGCAATGTTGATTTCTATTTCAATTTAGTTGTCTTCAACGTCGCCTGTATTTTATAATAGGCAACATTTTCAGATGCCTCATTAGGTATGACTGACTTCCTTCTGCACCATGTTGATCTCTTGCAGAGGTAAGAGTTTATTGTTCAATAAAATGTAAATTACTCCAAATGGATTAATACACTGTCTTGAAAATATGTTCATAATAATTAGTTTGATTTTCAGTATTCTATTTTTGACTCAGTATTCCTGAAGGGGAGAATATTTCAACATTTTCTAAATAAAACTCTTCCTAGTTTAAATGTAAGATGGTACGGTGAGAAGGTACTTCTGAATTAGTGCTCCTTTATAGGAAAAGGATAAACATAAACCATAAAAATAAGCCTTTCTCGCCCCTCCATATCTCCCTTTACAGTGACTTCCCATGCTCGCAGCCATAAGCCCTTTTTCTGCTGCCCTCTCCGATAAACCTGTCGGCCTGGCTGCCTCTCCCTTCCCATGCAGGTCTGATCTGCGAGGCTGCTGAATGCAGACACTGTACTGCACTGTGAATGGACAGCCAGGTATTTTATGAATGGAGCAGATCACGTGCTCCCAGCACCTCCCCGAGCTGATATTTCCCACATAACTGTGTCAACAAGCAGCGAACAGCACATATTAATACAGCAGGTCCCGGAGACCTTCCGCCGCCGGCCGCGGGCCGCAGGCTGGCCCTCGGCTCGAGAGCAGCCGCTTCGGGCGCTCTGCAGGGCAGGTTCCGCCGCAGGTCAGCGGTGGTGACAGCAATTCTTTTTTGGTATTTTTTTTTTTTATGAATGGAGATTGTGGTATGCAAATGAGAGCGATTCACAAAAAAAGGAAACATGGCGGCGGCCCCAGCTCCCGGCCCCGCGGGCGCCGCGGCGGCTCCCCCCGGCCCGGCTCCCCCCGGCCCGCTCAGCTCCGCGGGCGGCAGCGCCCGAGCCCCGCGACCCGCTGGGCTCCGCTCCCCGCGGGGTCCGGCCCGCGCCGTTCCCCGGGGACCCGAACGCCGCGTTTGGGGAGCGCACAGGAAGGTGCGCAGGCTTTGCTCGGAAGAAGGCAGTGAAATGGGAAATCCATCTTTCCTGCCCGAGAAGCCCCGTCCGCACCCTGCCTGTCAGCTCGGCTGCTCCCCGGCCGCTCACCGCTACCTACAGATACAATGGGCGCAGCGCTCCCTCCCCACCGCCATGGCCGCGGCCGTCACCGCATCATTCATAAAATCAGCCCGAGCAAACACCGACATCGCAAATCGTAACGCGACGGCTCGGAGACCGCAGCAATCAACTTTAAACTTCCCGATCACAAGAAAAGTTTCAAAATACTTTATATTCCTTTTTCAACGCCATAAAGAACTCGGATGTTTTCTGACAAACATTTATTGCCTCCGACCCAAATGTATTTTAAAGACTGATACATGCAGGGGAATACAGCCGCACGCACACAATCTCCTCTGGATTTCCTCCAAATCAGTCTCAGTAAAAATATTAAGAGATCCTTGAACTATCCCTTTCCTCTCAGGGGGTTGGGTAGGGGGAAGGGAAGGGAGAAAAAGTTCCAAGTGCTCATTAAAAAAAAAAAAAAAAAAAAAGGAAGGGAAAAAAAGGGCTTTAGGGTAGGTTTAAGCTGTATTTACACTGACTGACTCATCCAATTAAAATTCAGGAGCAGTTTCCTGCAGGATGAAGCTCCCACACACTAGTTTCCATGTGAAATATCTACAAGTAATAGGATATTATCAGAGGTAGTACGTGCCGACACCTCTCTGGGCATTTCGGACCCATCTTCCCCCTCCAAGACACCATCGTTACCTGCACCGTTTTCTACCGGGCTTTAACCAAACCAAGCTTTTCTGGCCGGCGGCTCGTAGCCCTTCCAAACCAAGCTCCTTCACAAAGAGGGAGCTTCTGGGCTTCCATGTACGCGAGCAGAAATGCGCATTCCGCGCAGGGGGAGGACAGCACACGTACGTGCGCGGGCAAAGGCCCCAGGGGCGCGGAGCCGAAGGGACGCGTCGAGCCCCATCCCCACTCCGATCCCGGGGCGGAGGGGAGGGGGAGCACAGCCACTTACTCGTTAGAAGTCGCCGTCTCTTCGCTCATTTTCTCCTCACCACGATCCGACAGGCACACGGAGCAGCACCGACGCAGCCAGGGCGCAGCCAGAACTCACCAGAAACTTCACCATTGTTACTCCCCCCCCGGTCTGCCGCCCCCGGCCAGGGCACGGGCCGTGCGGTGAGTAAGGGGGGGAGGGGGGGGGAAGGAGTAGGAGAGCGGTCTTTATCCTGGAAAGCCGAAATCCTGTTGTCCGTCAGTGCAGCGTATTTCCCCTGTCTTTGGAGACGATGATGATGGTGGTGATGGTGAAGGTAGTGGTGCAAACAGAAGCAAAACCCAAGGATCTTCTGCTACTGAGCTGCTCCCAGTTAGACGGGGACAGAGTTGTGGAGACAAGGGAGGGCTCCCCGCCGCAAAAAGCTGCACCGCACCGTCCTCCCGCTGCAGCTCATCTCCCGCTGCAGCCGCCTTCGCTGCTGCCCTCCTTCTTCTCCTCCTCCTCCTGCTGCTGCTGCTCGGCCGCCTCCCTCCCTGCCCGCCCGCCTCCCGCGCACAGCCGGGGCAGGCGGCGGCAGAAATTCCTCCAGACACCGGAGCCGCCACAGGCCGGGGCAGGCGGGGAGGGAAGGGGAAAAGGCGGGCAGAGAGGCTCGGCGAGGATCTCCCACCCCCTCCAAAGCGACGCCGAGCACTGCGGAGGGAGGACGCGCCGGCCCCTAGGAGAAGGCTGGCGACGGGGGGAGGGAGGCGTTTTAAACCAGCCTGGGGGTGGGAAGGGGGGGGACGGCGGAGAGCGAGGATGCGTCACGGCTGTTTGTGTGAGGAGAGGCGCGGGGAGGGAGGGGGAGCAGAGCTGCCAGGGCGAGAGAAGAGCCCTCGGCTGCAGGATGAGGGGGAGAGGAGGGAGAAAGCCCGCGGGGAAGTTCAGCGGCGGCGCTTCCTCCCCGACAGCAACTCCATTAGCGGCCGCTGCCGCCGCCTCGGCTCCTCGCGGCCGCCCCCGCCTCCTCCTCACAGGAAAACTGGGCGGAAGCGTTGACTTCAGGCTCCTTCCGCCGCCACAGCTTGATCCAAAATAACCACGGGGGAAAGGGAGGCGGGAGAGGAGGGAAGAGCGAGGGGAGGAAAGTAATCCCCTTGACCCGCGCCCGCCACCGGACGGGCTCGCGCCGCCGCCCTCCCCGCGGCGCCCGGCGCTGCCCGACGCTCGAGTTTCCTGAAAGTAGTTCCCTCCCCCTGGCGCTGCCTCACGCGCTTCCCGGGGAGCCGCCGCCGCACACGCACGCACGGCGCCGCGGAGGGATACGCGGGCTGCCCGCTGCCGCGCTCCTTCCTGCTCCGAGGGCGCGGGGCCGCCGGTCCCGGGCTCCTCCGGCCCCCGCGGTCTCTGCTGGAAGCGGGGCCGCGCCGAGCCCCGGGGCCACCGCCGCGGGCCGGGGACGGCGCCCCGGCAGTGGGGGGAGGAAACGGGCCGCCGGTGGCGAAGGGGCCGGCTCGAGCGCCTGTAGCGGCTAGGGGCTCGGGGCAAGCGCGGCTGAGCGCCGGAGTCTCCGCCTGCGGGCTGGGCTCCCACTCTTTTGCTACTTTTTAAAGCCGGAGTGAGCGTAGTCGCGAAAGTGCGGCTGTCTCTGGGGAGCTCGGGGGGCTTGGTGAAGCGGGACCCCCTGCCCGATACCTGCTCCGGGCGGCTCCTCCCGCAGCGCCCGCCCTCAGCCCCCGGGTCCCGCTGGGACGCGGCGCGGAGCGGCCGCAGCGGCGAGCGCAGGAGAGCGGTCACGGCAGCCCGGCCGCGCCGCTTCCAGCGGTGCCGTGCGGGGCTCTGCCAGGGAGCTCTCCGGAGACCGGGAAAAGCGGGGCCCTTTCTGGAATTATTTCTGTGACTGCTGTTCTAAGGGAGTGGCGGCACGAGAGGGTTTGTGTAGGCTCGAGTTTTTCTAAATACACGCTGAAATGGAAGCATTTCTAGTTGATTTCGGTAAAGCAGTGAAATCAAGAAGCAGCAGCAACCAAATCCCTTTTCGGGAACTTACATGGTAAATGTGCTGTTTGATGTGATGAAAAAGTGGAGCGGAGATGCAAACCTGGAGGACTCAAGAATCATGAGTCAGACCATCCAGTAAATTAGGTTATAATAAAAGATTATACTGTGGTTTTGTCTGTCGGTTGGATTTTTATTTCTTCCTTTGTCTTGGATGCACGCTTGCCAACTGATATATTTCATTGTCTAAACTTCATGGAGAACCCAAAACATAGTGGTGCTGCTGCTTTAAGACATCACTTTCCCAAAGTACATTCCATTATCCCAGGCTTCCTGTGTTCTTCCCCACTTTTTCACAGCTGCTCTCTAAGAACCTTCTCAGTCAATTGTAATCTCATTTAATTTTTTCCTGGAACCGTGAGATTTTTTTCCCAACTCTAGTGGTACTATAGGAGTGGCAATGCCCTGTTCTCTCTTTCTGTTTGAAAAAGATGGGGCAAGCTCCCCTGGGAATAATAATGTGTCTGATTCCCACACTACTGTTGACTGATTTTTTCCCAAGGAAGGGAGAGACAGGAACATGGGAAATCAGGAGAAGGGGTTTTTACCGTTTCAAGGGAATCTGGAGTGCCTCACATCACTGAAGGCCAGACTATAAACTTGCATCATTTGATGGAATGCCCAGAAGGAGGACACTATTGCATTTGTGAGGCGTATTTGTTAAGGAAATTGTTCCTTTTCACTAAGCATATACAGTTTTAGTCAGATTTTTATTTTGTGGAGTGGTTACTTAGAGCATTTTAAACAAAATCTATTTTTATCTTACCTAGAAGGCAAAGAAAGGCATGCTTCATTTCTAGATAATTTATGTTGCAATATTCCTATGGGTCTAAATTCCATGTTTCTATAAAAGGGTTCTACCATAAACTTAATGGTACCATTACAGTAATCTGCTATCATACTTTCTCTGATAAAGACACTGGCATGTTTCAAGCAGCACACATCTCGAATGTGCAGTGTTAAAATTTGCTTCTTTATCTAGGAGGCTTTGGGGGAAAATTTCCAATTGTTTTGTAAATTTTACTTTTATTTTCAGGAGAATACATTCAACAAATAGAAAAGTTATTCATGGTACAACCTCATCCAGATACTAAAAATACATTACAAACCAAATTTTATATAATTTTATAATTCACATGAAAAGTGTTTAAAACTCAGCTGTGGGCACAATATAATACTCTACTTAGCAGTACATATCCTTTCCGAGAACTTCCTGTCTTGTGACTGGCAAGATAATGTGACTTCCTGCTAATTTATTTCCCATTTTCTTTTGGCTTTAAAGTTGAAATATTTAACATTCTATAAGTTGTTGTTTTGATTAAGATAAGTCAACATGATTCTGTACAAGAATGCTCAAGAATAGTTCCGTTTGTCAGATGGTGTTATAGCTCTATTCACTGCATCAGATGAATGAGACACAATGCTGACAAGATCATTAATCTATTAATTGTAAAACTTATTTTCATAGCGGCAATGCAATAAAATTAACTGGTTTTTAATATGCCACAAATAATAAATAATTTCAGTCTCCTTAAGGTTTTCATAAGTGTCTGAAATTGTGTATTCAATTGTCAACTGAAAAAGGTGAAACTCATCCTGGGCTTCTGTTTTTCTGTATGGAGGTAGTAAGAGCAGAAGGAACCAATGGTTTTTCACCTGTGGTAGGCCCTTCAACTTCTGCAAGCAGGCTCATGTAGCAGTATGTGAAGCAGAGGTCTTGCAAGCAGTTTCTCTCCCTTTACCTAAATATCCTAAAGAGGACAGAAAATCTGCTCTGATTTGTGTCTCGATTCTGAAATTCTGTTTGTTTGTGTTCCTCTATCCAGGTTAGAAAGGTTGAAAAACACAGTCCTGGAGTACTGGTATTTTGCTGAGCAGCAGTTGGTTTCAGGGTTTTCCAGGTTTGATTCTTTTGAGCAGAACTAAGTGAACAGGTGTTTTCAATGCAAATGGTTTATTTTTGTACTACATGTGAGTCCTGCCTGTGCAAACAAGGCAGAAGCAAGTCAGGCATATGTGTCACTGTTCAGACAACTCAGACAGCTTACTGTGTTGTGTCCCAATCACCACATGTTTTGGGGCCTTGTCTTTGTAAATTCTGTGCCTCTTTGCTTTCTGTTGATAGAATCTGGGCAATTTAAGTGTTCTGAGTTGAAATCTGGCCACCTTCTCTATGGCTTGGAAAAGTTACTTCTAAAAAGGAAAGCTACTGTTAGTCTATTCACTAGAGCTGCTGAAATGTACTCACTTTCTGGTGTGGGTACAGAGGTGACTCCTAGAGCTAGAGAGGAGATATGCTCAGTATGGAGTAGGACAAGTGAGGTTAAAATCTTTTTTTTTTCACATTGCGTTTGATGTTTTGCTATATCAAATGCCTCTTAAGTTGGACTTTATGAAACTAATTTATATTTCAATGCCATTGCTCTGCTGTAACATTTTGGTAGCTGTGGAACTTTTGAAATGAGAACTGGGGAGGCAACCATTACTGCTAAAGCAAAATGAAGGTAACGTATGTTATTAGGAGCCATATAACATACAAGAAGATATCTGTGTAGTGTGGCTGGACACCAAACATGCATTACAGTGTCCCTGTCACTCCCCTCTGCAACTGGACTGGGGAAGAGAAAACATAATGAAAGGTTTGTGGATTGAGATAAAATCCAGCAGAGAGGTCACTCACCAAATACCATCATGGGCAACGCATGTACAAACATGTACAAAACGTATACATTTGGCTCATCTTCTTATTCACCATTCCTTGAAATGGTTCCACATGTGTCTGTGACACTCTGATGAAAGAGGTGGTCAGGAGTGGCCATGGAGTGTAGCAGGATTCTGAGTCTGTGGCAGAAGAATTATATATAGATGTATTATGGGGGTTAGGTTGCTAAATTCTGATCTGCATGGCATTCACATCTTAAAATCCATAATAGGATCAGTGGAAGTTAAGTAATGCAATCCAGATTAGTCAGTCATTGCAGAACTTAAGTGACCAATTCATAGCTCTAAGTCCTAAGCATGAAAGTTTTGAACTCTGCCTCCACAAAACACCATGATGCTTATATTTGTATCCACATGCTAATGACACATTTACAAAAAATGAAGGTCAGATAGATGTTCTGCCATTTTGAGGAAAATTATTAGAGGTTATTTGGGAATTTCTTCTGCAGTATCTTTCATTCACAATCCTAGTATGAGTTAAAACACTGGGTGGTCACTACACACATCTTAATAAGGATTTAGCTAAACCAAGCTGATTAAATCTATATTAGTATAACAGCAAAGTCAGATTTTGTTAAGTTCTAAGCAGGAATCCTATTATTGCACATGAGATAAAAAAATTATTTGTTCTACTTGATTCTACTGGCTCAGGAAATGTTTTCCAGCGATATACAAAACAATGTTAGAGTCAAATCCTTATCAATTCTAATGTATTTGAGATGGATCTAACTCATCAGAATATCAAAGTCTCATAAATCATTCCAGTTAAGGATTTGCAATAACCTAGAACTATCTGGATAGAAATTACTGCTACGTGTTGGAAAGATGGAAACCCGGGTGGGAGGATGGGGAACACATCTTGTGACGTTGATGTGGCGGGTGTGGTTGATGTGCACAGCAGTTGCAGTGGTGATCTGTTGTTCAGGATGTTTATTCTGTCCTTTTTGAGCATGCTCACAGGGTGCTTTGTGATTAGTATATGTTTGATTTTGGTGATATCTTACCTGCTTCAAGGTAAGGCCAGTTAGGACAGCATTGCTACTGGAACAATCCACGTCACTTTCCTCCTACTCTGTTCCCTTTCCTATCTGGCACCTTAGGTGGCCCAAATATCTGTGTGTTGGGCAATGTACTTCACTGGGATGTTCACTTAGATTAAAACTAGTGTGGGAAAAACATCCTGGTTAGTCTTTCAGTATTTCCAGCTAACCATGCAACTAGATAAACACTCACACTCACCCAAGGATGGATAACATGGAGTGGGGAGCAAGAAGATGGTGACAGTGCAAAACTGCTTTTAATGGAGGCAGTGGTGAGTGCCAGCCTAAAGTGTGGCTTGGTACAAAATTTGGGTAATTCCAAGGAAGAAAACAGACTGGTTAAGTATACTGAAAAGGCTGCAATCTCATTTGTTCACAAATGGTCGTGCTAAGAAGTAATTATTCTATGAAGAACATGCATAAATCTTATTTAGAGTATTGTTCCTTCTTTAATATAAACTTTCATACGTTTATTTTTTTCATTTACTTTTTGACTTGTTATGATCAATAGTCACCTAGAAAATCAGTTCTCAGGATCCTCCCAAGGAAAAGCCCCAAATATATTCAGAAATTACAGTGGTACCTGCTGGGCAGCAACTGGGGACAGATTCATTGCAGTCATTTCAGCCCATATGAAATAGCCCCAGGAGACACATTTCTGTACCATATGCAGAAATCCACTGTCTAGGGCAAACTGTGGCCTAATGCTCTGAACACAGAATGACCCGTCAGCAGTCCTGGTTCTCCTCCCAGCCCTGCATCCCTGTTTTGTGCAGTCTTTGGCAATTCATTTAAAATATTTCCAGGGTGTGGTGTGATGGAACAAGAGCTTGCAGTGTAGCTGAAGAGATTTCAACTGAAATGCTGTGGTCAGTTTTATGCAGACTTTTAATGCATTTCAGGGCACAGATGGGTAAGCTTCAACTTAGCACTGCAGGGAGTTCAAGCAGACCTGTTTCTTTTTCAGTGAAATGAACAAGGAGCATTTACACAACCGTTTAATATGTTCAGTCATGAGGAAGTAAGTTCCTACATCACTTGACTTCCATGGGAGGATAATTCTTATTCCACCCTGATTTCCCTCACTTCCAGAAATGAGAATGGAAATATCCACTCTATTTTTAAGGGTCCCTCAGATATGCAAACTGATGCATAATTCTCTCAAGCTTTTCTGGTCTGATAGAAGCAGAAAGAAATCAGGAATGGATACCAAGATCTGAATGGAGTGTTAATTCAAGTGCAAGTGAATGTTGCACATAGTCTTTGCTTTAGAAAATAGGCTGCACAGTATCAGGATAGCAAAGAGGGAACTTGCCTTCTACCACTTCAGGTACCCACTTACTCCAGTATCTTCTTCCACTATGCTAATTTTTGCCATTTCATCAGAATAATTTAGTCTAAGAGAATATTAAACCCAGACAATTTCTACACTGTACTTGTTTGTTTTCCTACAAATGGTCTTGTGCTGCAAACCAATGTGATGACTACTCTGTATGTGCCATTATTTCTGGAAGCCATACATAGTTGTGCTAAATTAACTAATGACATGATTATACCATCAAACAAATTCAATTTAATCATTATACATGGATGCTACCTCTTGGAGAATAGCTTTAACTCAGAGAAGCATAACAAAAATCTAAAACATCAATATAAACTTATTTAAAAATCAAGCATCCAGTATAGATGTGTTTTTTGGTACTTATACTGCATGTTTCCATTCCTACTTTATTACTGCAAGTTTCCATTCTTACTTCTTTACTATGGAGCAAATTCGTCTTTTTACTTTAGAAAAAACCCTCTGTATTTCATCTAGAGTAGTGGAGATTATGAATATTATCTTAGAATTGTAGTCTGCTTCAGATCTAGGCTATTTTTAATTCAATTTGCCTAAGAGATTTTTTTTTCCCCAAGAAGGACTTTAAAGAAAAAGTCCTGTTGCTTACTTCCCCTATTCAAGCTCATCATGTATAACCCTAAAAATTCACTGCTTCTAGTTATCAGCACTGGGATGTATCTCTGGTTTAGTGACTAGCTTAGACCAGACACTCACCTTTTAGATGGCCAAACAAACCCTACTTAAGAGTACATTGTAAAAGATGATCGGTCTGGCAAATTGGTATAATACTCTGGGGTCTCCCAGATCCTCAATTGCTCTGATGTCTCTCAGCTGAGAAATAAAACAAGGTCTTGATTAGCAGTGTTTATTAAAAGCCCTGTGGCACTTTTTGCCCAAGCTGACTATAGATGGGTAATCACATCAACGGTTACATAACGAAGATAAACATTTCACGGCATTATAAACTCTCCTGCTGTGAAGCACAAGCCACCCACCAACTGCCTGATTTTAGGAAGAACCCTCTCTATTACATAAGTGTTCAGTATGGGGGTTTCTTGCACCTGCCTCTGAAGCATCTGGTACTTGTCACCTTCAAAAACAGGATTCAAGACTCGATGGACAACTAATCTGAGCCAATCTGGCAAATTTTATGTAACCAAAGGCTCTTTGTGACAGGGGGACGTGTCATCGTTCTCACTGATGTATCTGCTGAGTTCCCAGGGCTATTTAAAATGTGTATTGTATGTTCTTCCTTAAAAGTTCATTTTTAGGCTGCTTGATACAAGGTAATATTATAGGAATCGCTGTACAAATGTGAGAGTGGGACTGTATTCATATGTGTGATTGTGGGTGACTTTTAAGTACATTTCTGTTCATGAAGAAGCAATGAATTGCTAGCAGAGAAAGTGGGAGTACTATTACATAAGTTGGAGCTATTCAGGATATCTTTAACTCGTTCTCATATGCTTGTGCATTTTTCCTCTCCTTGCAGAAAGTGCAGAACAGGTGTAACTATTTAACATCGTCTGTATCTCACCCTAGATTCAACTCCTCCCTACAGTGTTAGCATGGATTCCTGATTGCTCTCACAAGCAGATCACACAATTGTTACCAAAATGCTTGTGAAAGAATTTACCCAATAAATTTGTATCAAGGCACTTTATTATTTATAAGAAGAAAAATCTTAGATACCTCTAATGAACTAACATTTTTGATTTCAAAGCAATCTTCAAATTGCAAATAGGAAACGTGTTATTTTTCAAGAAGATATATGGGGCTCTGGGGTGGTATATGGTCATAATAAAATCAACTGATTTTATATCTAGGCCATATTTAAATCTCCCTGATGTTTCTAAGAGTTAAGCTCATGCATACAGTTAATGACATTCTTCACCTCTTTGCGGCTTCAGGATAGTGTAACTTGCAGCCTGTATTAAAAGATGTCTAAGCATTTCCTAAACAATAGTCTTGTAGTGCACAGCAACAGTGAAACATTTTATTGTGGGGCATTAACAAAACTGTATCTAACTGAAACATAATAATCCTTAAATTAAAAAAAAAAAAAAAAAGGCAGCATTAGATGCTGTATACCTGTTCCTTGGTAATGATCTTTAATATTTTAAACATCAGTTTAATCTGAAACTCTCCAACCAATAGACTTCTTTGAAAGCTCTCCAAACATTTTCGTCCATTCCTGTGGATTCCAAATGTATTGGCTCTTTGTCTTTTCCCTGGTTGCACTGATTGCAACTGTCACTGAGTCACACAGCTTGCTTTGGGCCTGCAGCCAAGTTGATTACAACAACAACTTGTGAACCATAAAAAGGTAGTCTTGGTTCTCAGAGAGAGCTGAGTTATAAAGAAAAAGGACACACTTAATCCTTCTGAAAAAGGACTGGACTCAATAAATACTTTTGCGTTATTCTCTCTACTTTCTCAATAATAATTTAGTTATCAATGCTGAAATTAATTATTTTGAGACGTATAGTCAGCTACAAATGGAAAAGATGTTGAAGCTGTCTGTCAGATGTTAGGGCAGTACCTGTTAGTGGACAGATGACAGACATACAAGTTTAGGGACAAATGTGCAAAAAAATTTATTAGTTCTTTTCAGTGTATTTCAGTGTTATGTGGTCATGTCAGTAAAATGCCTGCTTACCAGCCCTCTAGGAATATTTAACATCTCCAGGGTTTAAACAATAAAACTAAAACCTTTCTTTTTATAGTATCATTTTATACAATGGATGTAAACATACCAAGTAGGAAGGAATTAAACTGTTTGCTTTAGGGAAGCCCTGGAAAACACTGTATTTAAAAAAATATCACAACCTTTTTGGGTGGCTGAGTCCCCATCTTACACAGCACAGCATGGCACACATAAATCAGTTGAGCATAAATAGTTGACGTCCAGTATTTTAACCCATATGTTTTATTTGATTAGTTCAGTGGGTTTGGGTATATACATAAAGGAATAAAGAGTTCAGTTACTCTGCTGAAATGTCACTTCAATTCAAAAATGAAGTTTTGCATAGTCAGCTGAAAGAATTCTGTAAAATAATAAGGACAAAAAAGCATTAAGTTAACTTACGTGGCTCTGCTCACACGAACACCTGTGTTAGATAATTTCTCTGTTGTACTAACCTGTTAGTGTTAGAACAAACTGCTGTGTTAGAACAACCTGATGTGTTTCTCCTCCATACTTAGTGGGAAGCTGATCTCTCTCTTCATCCCCTAACTAAGAGAAAACATCTTCATATCCAGCCTAAATCTGTTTGTTCAGTCTATTCAGATTATACCCGTGTGTTCTTATGACAACACTGTCTGCTACCTTAAATGGTTCTTCCCCCTTGATATATTTAGTCCATCATAACATCAGTCTCCATACTCTAGATGAACCAGACCATAGTCTTTCATTTTCTTCTCATATGCCTGGTTCTCCGTTTCCAAGACCAGTTGAAAAGCCCATCTCTCTAACTACTTTAGCTTGAATTAATACTTCTCAAACATAAAACACAGTAATTGTGCAGAACAGTTCATATGAGTTATTGCCAGGGTTCTTCACTGGTATTAATCCTTCCCTATCTCTGATATAGCCTATGAATGTTTTCTTTGGTTATAGCAGATTGGTAGCTCAAATAGTTTTGTATCCAGTTGGTGTGTACATGCCCTTCTCCTCCCAGGTCTCCTCTAGCGGAAAAGCTTGTATTTTACAGTAAAACTTCTGTTCTTAGTTTCAAAACACTTGATTTTAGTGTTTGAATTTCATTTCTGCTACTCCAGTCCTCAAAGTTACCCAGTTTTTCCGGTGCGATACCTCCCTTTGTTGCCATTATTTTGCTTTGTCAGTCCATCTCATAACCACAGCTGTTTTCAGTGGCATCTACATCCATCCAGATGCAAATAGGACTAATCCAAGAATAGTGCTTTAGGAACTCTACTTGCTGCCTTTTTGCAGCTTGATGATTTCCTTTCAACAATTGATAAGAAACATCTGCACTTTGTAAGGTGGCATGGAGACCACTGCTCCTGCATATATTTTTAAATGAGATTTTGAAGAGGCGTTTAGTAAACAGAAGAAGTAGAGACAGGATAACTGGGGTTTTTTGTGTGTTTTTTTGTTGTTTGTTTGCTTTTGTTTGGGGGGGGGGGGTGGTTGTTGCTTTTTTTTTTTCTTTTTTTTCTTTTTTTTTGTTTTCTTCTTTCCCCCAAAGATACTAGAATTATCATTCAAGGCCTTAAAGCTATTTTTGTCCATCAAATTTCCCCCTGCTACCTCAGTCTGCTAACATTTGCAGGCAGTTCACCAGTTTATATTGAGAGCATTTTAACAACTTCAGAACAATTAAGGGCAAATAAAAAGTATTAATAGTCAGATTAAGTATAAAGAAATGTGATCTGATTTTGATGCCTCATCTGATTTAGAATTCTGATTAGAAGGCATCAGAAAACCTTCAGCATGTCTCCCCTTTCATCCAAGTTTGATTAAAAAACTGTAGAAGTAAAACTAAAAGCCTTTGTGAGAAAGAAGGCTATCAGGTTCATTCAGGTCCAGAAATTGAAATGTGTCTTGAAACAGTAAGGCAGAAACCATACTTAGTTTCAGTTTAATCTGCAAATCACAAAGCTACATATGAACTTGCAACAATTTATACAGTTCTTTACGGTTTCATTATACAAGGCAAGACATAAAGAGTAACAACCCCTATCTGCTTTCTCTCATTCCTTAGGTTGTAAACTGTTTGAGGTAGGGCTTGTTTTAAGATTATTCTGTTTCCATAGTGCTTACAAAAATGGGCTCTTTTTCTTAGTTGGCACTGTTGTAAGAAACACCATTTCTGAAGAAGTATGGACAAAAACTGCCCTGTTGTCAATGAATCACGGATAATGGTAATGCTTTACATATTTCCTCTTAGCCTCCACATTCTGTAAGGCTAAAAAAAATCTCCCACTGTAAATAACAAAGTGCATGTATTTGCTGTACAAAGAACAGTGTTCAGTTAATTTAATGACTAAATCCAATTCACAAATATATGAAAAAAATTAGTAAGGTTTTAGAAATTATTTTTAATTCTTTCCATTGTACACATCAGCTGCAACATATATGATATTACATTCCTACATCTCTGATCTTCCCTGAGAAGGGAATTTTAAACCCTATTCTTGATTTTCTGAGATTGATTAAAATGCTTCAGCACAGCTGAATTGTGCAGGTGTAAATTGTCTGTGTGTGGGAGGAAGAGACAGAATTGCTTCTCTTCAGCCTGATCTGACTTACACTACAGCAAACAGCCTTTTCTCCTTTACGAAATGTGTGGTAGTTAAGAAGCATCCTGCTCCTCTTGTGATCTGGTGTACTGACAGAGTGTTTCCAGTTATTCATTCTAGATGGAAATGCAGACAAGTACAATGAAGAACACATGGCTGGAAATGTGCTCTGGGTTTTTGATTGAATTCTTCCATTGCTAAATCAATCTTCTAAATGCTTGTGAAGTACCCTTGTTTTTAAAATGTCTTTCATACACCCCCCCCCCCACGCTCATTCACAGACACACATGCATGCAGCCATGCACACATACATGTACATGTTTATGAACACATATCTCATGCATGAATCACAATGGGTCCGGTTGGAAGGGACCACAGAGGGTCATCTAGTCCAACCTCCATGTCATTCTAGAACACATGGCACAGGATTGTGTCCAGACAGTTAGTGAATATCTCCAGTGAGAGACACTCCTGTTCTAGTGCTCGGTCACTCAGTAAGGAAATTCTTCCTCATATTCAAGTGGAACTTCCTGTGCATCAGTTTCTGCCCATTGCCTCTTGTTCTGTTGCTTGGCACCACTGAGAAGAGTCTGGCTCCATCCTCTTGACCACCTCCCTTCAGACAAGGTCTTTTCTCAGTTGTCTCTTCTTGAGGCTGAATAGGCCCAGCTCCCTTAACCTATCCTCAGAAGAGGATGCTTCAGCTGTTTCTGAAAATGTATATCTCAGTTGTCCCTGAAAAAATAAGCATTTCAAAATTAATAAACATTTTCAGCTATTTTTCTTCCATGACATTATACCTGCTTGGTAGGCTCTGATGCTGCTGGTGTCAGAGTGTCTATGGTTCTCAAAATCTGGGGTCCATTGCACTGGCCATTGAATTAGCACATAGAGAATAACCCAATAGGGAGTGGAATTCCAATCCTGTTTAAAGACAGAAGTGGGAGACACCTACATCTATTATCTCTCCATTGCCTGGAATTGTCTAGGGAAACTAGATTGTGAGTGAGGCACCTAGATCATCAGAAGCCTGAGGATATGTGTTGTATTTTTTTTCTGCTGTGATTAGCTCAAGGTTGTACTGAGTCCCTGTGGTAAGAGCATGAATTGATTCTAGATCTCTTGATTTCACTCTAATATCTTAACCACACATTATTCTCCTACTGTTACTAGAAAATATGTACCTGAAAATGCTGCATATCTGAGATTGCTGGGAACTGTTATTTAGCTTGACTGGCTATGCATCAATTTAGAACAGTAGGAGTGGGCATGCTAAGAGTGGATTGGTAAAGCATTTGGGGAAATTAAAAAATTAAACCTCAAGAGAGCATCAAAGAGTGAAACTTTCTTGGAAGTCAATGGAGAAAGCAGCTGACTGACATATATTTTATACAGAAATCCACCTAGTGTGCAAAAGCAAATGTTAATGTAAAAGCAAATAACTTTTTTTTTCAGTCATTTGACTAGAAATGTGCTGTGCTCAGGACACAGATTCCTGGTGCACTGCAAAAGTCCATCCAGTGAAAAATACACTTTGAGCATATTCTTTGGACTCTTGTCTTTTAGATTACCATCAAAGAAGTCTTGAGATACCATCTCTTTACTGATATGCCCTCCTGAATCAACACAGTCTATTAAAATAAAAGTACCATCTGAGAAGCACTCCTATAACCACTGCTCAAAACACATAAAGAAAGTAAGTTTATCTGCAGGAATGAGAAGGAGTCAAGCAAAATAGTCATTCGGCATGTTTGTCTATTTTTTGTCTCCGATCTCCTGAAACCATCAGAAAAATTTTGCTTCACAGTATTAATAATCTGATAATAGATGATAAATTTTTTTTGTGTAAGTTTTTAAAACTGCAGGAATAGACAAAATGGGACAAAGACATAATAGAAAGACTCAAGGAAGCCATTTTTCTTGATCTGGTGCTAAGTTTCTTAGTACTTACATACTTTCAAAACCAGCTGCTTAATTTTGGGGTGGAGAACTTGATTACAATACATAGCAGTAAGATTTTTCTGGCTTTTATTACTTTAGCATTTATGTTGGTGACATTGACTGTAGAGTTAGCTTGGACTTTGAGGGAGTCTTTATGGCCTATTGTTCCTGTATATATTCAAGTTCTATGCCATATGAGTCTTATTGTTAGGAATTTTCTGTGCTTCACTGTATTACTGATCTAAAAAATATTACAAAATTCCAAATATGCATATGTTGACATATACATTTTCAGTTTTGCTTTTAGAAATGCTTCTGTGCTTTGTATGGCTTATAGAAGGTTTGGGATCAAATTTCTGCCTGGTGTGAGAATGTAAAATTATATTATTGAGAAACATAAGCTTATGGCAGCCATAAATACATGAAAAGTAAAGAAACCATATTCTTCTAGATTACAGGAAATAGTCTCTTTGATATCTGCCAACCCAGCAGTGCAAGGGATGTTTCCGAAGGAAGGAGACTGTTACTGGGAATATATGGTTTTGCAATAATTTCCTAAGAAACACTCTCTAGATCTCATGATTTAGGTACAAGGCAGCCCTGAAGCACTCTGACCTTGGGACCAACAACTTTAGAACTTTGAGCATGCAAAAGGAGCTGCCTCTTGCCTCTACTAATCTTCCAAACATTTCAGCTGCATTCAGCTGGGTTCAGCTAGGTCAGGGTGTCTGTCCTTTAATCTTTCCATTTTCCTTTCTTCAACAGTGTCAATGCTTTTATTTGATATTCCATTAGAGTTGTAATCAATGACTTTCAAGATTGGTGAGTGGCTGACATTTGCTTTGGGATTACCTCAAACTGTGAGACCATTACTATCTCCTATGTTGGCCCTGAGTATATTTCACTGATCATACATGCTAGCTACTGTATAGTGATTGCTTCTATTAAGTGAAATACATGGAAGTAACATTGCCAGCATCTTCATGCAGCTTGTGAGAATGATTCTCTTGTGGTTCAGCTGCCTTGCTGAAGCTCTCAGATCTTTCATTTTCAAGTCTACCACTTACATTTCCATAGACTTTCACCATTATCTCACAGATAAGGTAAAGAAATACGAAGCCCAAGATTTGGCATATGCTCTTGCTTTCCAAATAACACAAAGATTCTTCAAACACTGTAGACCACAGAAAATTTATTATGCAAGTCAAGCTATTTTAAATGAAAAAAGTCAGATGCAAAAAAAAAAAAAAAAAAAAAAGCTGTTGTACAATTATATATATTTATGTTTCAAATGTTCTCATGGGATTCAGAAACACAGAATAGATGCTGCTCTCAAATTACTCACAAAATTGCTATAGAAGTCATCCTGCTATTCTTAGAAACAGTTCTGAGAACATTTCTTGTGCTGCACCATCACGAATAAATCCTACTGCGTCTCAAAACCCACAGAGACTCAGAAGCCCTTTCTGTGCCACCTTCGGATGGATCAGGATACCCCATTCCATCATTTTGGATGAATTACTGGGTCTTTCCAAGCAAGATTGTTACTAACACATAGCTACCACCCAGGTAAACAGAATGGTGCTCTCTCCTCTCACAAAGGCTAGAAAGTCAATATTAATCAGCCAATGTGATGAAGGACAGAGCTGGAGTAGTTTTCTCTAGCTACAAATAATTCTCTTATCTTAATATTACATAGGAATCTCTTTACATAAATCATGACTCTCAGGCTGCACCTCACAAAATATGATTAGCATTTAAAATAAAATGCCTTTCAGTCTGACTGCAAATAATAATTTAAAGAGAGATCCCCTATAGAGGATCAGACTAATTCTACGCCTATTTGTATCTATTTGAAAGCTTTATTTTTAGATTTTAAAACTGTCCCCAATTTGGCTTCACACTTTTCTGATTTAGTGTTCTCTTTTGCCATCCATTTCCCATTTTTAGATATTTCTCTCCCTTCTTTTTCTGCCCTTTTCTTCTGTGACTCATTCTTCTATGTATACTACACATCCTTTTTCCCAAATGCATGTGTCTGGTAACTCTTACATGGAAACAAGAATTGGTAAAAACTGCAGTAATGCACCTGAAAAAGCTACAAAATATGAAGATTTTCATAATGGTATCACTGAAAACTTTATTTTCTACTTTCAATGGACTTCCTCTGCAATATATTAGTGATCTAGTATATTTAGCACGATATATGAATCTCTCAGGTTTTGTGATGCAAAAATACATGAGTTAACAAGCCTTAAGGATCAGGAAGAGGAATTATATCTTCACAGAGAACAGAAATGTTCACTAAGACTGGTAAGTTCCCTAATGATCCATTGGACTATCTGCATGAGAAAGCCTTCCCTAGTAAAACCATGCAATCATATGGCACAGAATATTCCTATGAGGCATCTGCTTGGGGTTTATTTTACCACTTCCATGTTGTGCTATTTTGGCATGACCATCATTAGGCTTTTGAGGTCTGAAACAAACCTGCAATAAAATGCTATTTTTTCAGTATAGTTATAAAACACTCACAGCATGAAATCCATCACTGCCTCCTCATACACCACAAGTTAGGAAATGATGTGGGATCACATTAGCCTGTTGCTCTTTTCTTAATGTAATTTAATTTTTTCAGCTTTTTTAAAGCTGAAAAAATATTAAAAAAACAAAACTTTTTTTTTCTATTAATTTTATTTATTTACAATCCTTATATTTTCAATAGAGGAGAGTGAGCTACCAGAAGCTAACATACAAAGAACTCTTCAAGATATATGAAGATAAGGCAAAAAAGAGGGAAGTCTGAGGAGAAAAGTGTTACATTCTTTGAGAAGACAATAGGGAAACCCACTGATAAAATGTAGCTTTCTTCTTAGTCTCATTTGAAAGAGATGCAGTGTTAGATGCTGACAATAGAAAACACACAAATGTAAATCTACATGTGCAACTAATTTAGTCAAAGGGATGGGAGGGGTGACTAGAACAGATCAAATGCCAAAACCAGGCTTTGCCACCAGAAAAAGTGGAACTGGGAATGAAGTGGGTAAAAAATTTAGTCCATATGGTTTCATTATTGATGTTCAATGTCTTTATCATCTGCTAAACACAGAGAGATGCAACTTGAAGTGTGTTGTCCTAGTTGAACATCAAACATGATGGCTTCTTTCCCCATATTTTTCTTTAAAGAACAATAAATTACCAAGGGCTACTGCATAAGAACATTTCCTTATTATTCAAGTAGAGGCTGTACTTCCCATCACCCTCAAATGTAGCTTGATGTGGAGTCCATGGAGAGAAGGAAGCATGGGGTGTTTCTTACTGTGCAGTAAGATTGGCCAGTGGCCTGTGACACCCAGGGGAAGGCTTTAAGCAACGTAATTTTTCTTTTGATACTGAAAAAGATTCATTAGTAAAACCACATTGTTGGTGCAAGTGTCCTTGGATCAGGGTAAGCTTCCTGCTGATGGGACACGTGCACGAGACTGTGCTGAGCTTGTCCAGGGAAAGTAGTAGGAGTTGTCATGTTTAGGGAAGTGGGCCAGGCAAGTTCTAGGAAATGGACCTTGCAGTTATGCAGATGAGATATTTTCCTCCTGACCAGAAGTTATTTTCTATATCTCAGATTCTCTTGGATTATAAAATAAATATATTGGAAGACAGGGACAGACCTTTCGTTGCAGTTCCTCTGGGATTAGGAAGGAAAAATGAGCAGGAAGTACAAAACAACCTAGAATTCATGTTTTTAGCATTCAAATAGTGCTTAAATAGTTAATACAATTGCCATTAGTTCTCTTGAGCTAGAACTTCAGCTGGGGAGTCATGCAGCACAGCAACATTACCATCAGTCTTTTTGCTGGGGTTTAGTTTGGCACAGGATTGGAGGACATAGGATGGAGGGGCCATGGGACCTGGCTGGCAGGTACTACAACACAGGTGTGCAGTGAACAGCATAGAGCTCTTCCTCCAGGTTGTCTCATTGTTATTCTAGTGCTTTATCACAGTGGGATGTGTTTTTCCCCACCATGGAAAATAAATTTAAGTCACAGTACTCTTATTACTCAAGTGGGATGAGGCATACATGTTTAATATCAGTGCTGGCATTTTTGGAAAGCATTGTAGATTGTGTTTCCTGCTGTGTTCAGAATTCTCATCCGTTCAATAAAACAGTCTCTACCCTTGTCCACTCCCCCAGGCAATCACAATTGCCAATTTACCAAAAAAAAAAATAAAAAAAATACTCCAGATCTTTTGAGCATCTTCCTCTCAGATTTAGTGCCAAGCTTCTGTTTGATCCAGTCACACATTTTGATCAAACTTTCAGAATTGAGTAAAGCATTAAATACACTTCTTCCAGTATTCATTTTTTAGTGAATTATTCAGTAAGTCTAAAGCAGTAATTGGCTGCTGTGTCTTATGAAAGATAACCTCCCCCTTTGTGGAACCACAAGTATGAATATTGAAGGAGCCATCTAATTCAGACTCAGGCGGATATGATTGTTTTACAGGGTTTTTTTCAGGTGGACCGATAGCTAACAACTCCACTTATGGGCAAGAACATTTTAATCTGCAAAAGGATTAAACCTCCAATTGATGTTTACATGAATTTTACCAGCAAATTTAACAAGATCAAGATTAGGTCTCAAACAAACCATTTAAAATCTAAGCAAATGCATTTTTACTACCCAGGTTTTTATCACGTTTGTGTTATTGGTTACAAATAAGTTCAAGTCAATGAAAGGGCAAGTATCTGTCATTTAGCTCTCTAAGAAAGGTGCTTGTATATAAGCTGCAATTTGCACTGCCTTACTTCAGTAAAATCTATATGAGTAGCTCTCATCAGTGTGGAGCTATACTGTGCTCTAGAGTGGTCTAATCAATTGCCAATTTTAATTTCCAAATCAAAACTGTTTATTAGACATTCAAGAGCAAATCTATATGCACGCAAAAGCCTGATTTTTAGAAGAACTCTAATGACTTAGAAATCACCCTGCTTATTAGGAAGGAAAATAAACAAGCTCCCCAAACTTGAAATAAAAAGTATTTTCCCGGGCTGAAATTATTCTAAATTTGGAGAGAAATTTAAATATTACCTATAATTTCATGCAAAGTGGTTAAAGTATTACCGTTATAGTTTGAAATGTTTGCCCCATCTCTGCATGAGTGTAATGACAGTCAGGTCCCAACTGATCAGAATAATTAAATCGTATGGTGATAATACAGTAAATAAACATTACAAGCAGAATCATGTAATTTCTTTCATTAACTCTGTGCAGCATATTCTCTGGCAGAGTATAAGAATGTCAACAAAATGCATAACACAACACCTTATCGTGCAAATATTACACATGTAAATGAACTGAAACCTGATCATTTAATTAACAATTACCTTGCTGTATAAAAGATTTTAAATATATTTGAGTATATTGAAATATACAGTAAATATTTCCTAAATTTTAAATCCACATTTCATTCAGCAGGCAGGGAACAACCCTGTGTGTCATATTATTATCCTGGCACTCCTGCTTCTAGCAAAGATCAGTATGATTGGTTGTACTGATAAGACTGCAAATTTAGAAAACCCTTTGTGGACTGGATATTTATGTGTATTTTCCAGTTTTCATCTTAATGTATGTGTGCCTTTCTATACACACATATGCACATATAGAATAGAAGATGGAGAAGAATGTTGTAAAGTAATTTGTAAATGAGTAACTTGATAGGACACTTGCATACAAAGACAATGCTACCTACCTCAAGTGCTAGGCAAAGGCTGTCCCTATATGTATCTGTAGGTGGATCTACAGCTTTGCCATAATCGAGGAGGCTGTGGTGACTGTGGTTTTTACAGTGAGGATAGCAATGTTCAGATAAGCCCCCTTAAGGTAGATTTGGGCAAGCTCATTAAAGGAGTTTGTGTGCTGTTATACACAGTTAAAACACAGTTATAAGGGTTTCAGGAAGACCTTAGTTTTGGTTAAAGGATGGAAAATAGATTAACTAGTTTTATTAATGAATGAAAACAATTTTGGGCTGGTAATATATCCAAAAAACTCCCAAATCCATTTCAGAGTTTCAGAGTACAAACAGTTGTGTTTTATAACTTAACACAAATATATTATGAACTAATGCATGACCAGTTCTGTATTTCTAAAATGGAGCTCTACAGTCGCATTGCATCTCAAGATGAGATGTGCAGAGAGAAGAGTTTTTCTTACTCTGATGTGTGTCAGTCTCCACCTTAGTCACTCTTCTTTCCTAAAGAGCAGCATTGAGTTGCTTATGTGTTAGCACTTCTCTTAACATTATTTTAAAGTGTTCAAGAAATACATCCTACAGAAGCTGCTGTTGGTAACAGGCTTAGCTCTAAATGAAAAGTTGAAACAGTAATTTTCTCCAACAAAAAGCAAAGAACCAAGCTAAGTTTTGGTAGTGCTTTAATCACAGTAACCTATGGATATCCATGATGTTGTAACTCAGTACAGGTTAGTTTTTGTCCATAACCCAACTTTTGTCAGGTCACAGGCATTTTGGTATCTTTGGTGTCTCAGAAACTGTTGCTTTGCACATGTAGGAAATAACACATACCACTGTTGCTATCACTACTACTGAAATAGGCAAACATAGAGCATACATTAGTGACAAAAGATTTCCAGCACTGAAAATTTTTCCGGAGATGAACAGAGTTACAAGTCTGAAAAGACTGGAAGTCTGAATCCAGCCAATCTGGTCTCAGCACCTTCCTTGGTGTTTTTCTTGCTGGCTTTCAGATACTTTCAAATTATTTTCTTCTCAGTCCTGGATGTTTTGATGATTATGAACAATGAACCTAATATCTTATAGTGCTCTTTCTGTACCCCTGAGCCCACATTATTATCAGTATTTCATGCTAGGGTTGTAAGATTTAGCTTGAAATATTTGTACAGTACCTTGGGGGTTTTAATGCAAAAGGCATAGTGGAGATAGAAGTTACTTTTAATAATGAAACTTTTATGAAGATCCTTTAATACTGCAAAACATGATTTAATTCTTCCTGTTTTATAAGTCAATTAAAAATAAGGAACTAAGTTCTGACTTTTGTAATGACTACCAGAAGCACTTATAACACAGATATTATGCTACTAACACAAAATTCATGAAGTGAACATGTTCAAGCTCTTTCTAAAGCAAAGTTAGCACTAGTAACTGGTTTAAAATAAGTTCCTTTTCCTTTTTTTTATGAACAGAAGATTATTTCTAAACCCTAATAATAGAATCTTTGGCCTAAACCAACATGATAAGTAACTAAGCTGCAAAATAAGTAACAGTAGAACCCCTTTTTTGTGTGTGTGAATTTGTATGTTTTATTCCATAGAGCCATATATGTCATATAACCAGAATATTTCGTGCCCTGGATTTTCTTCATCAAGCTCTGTTTGGCATTGCTCTTTATGGTGAGTAATATTTGTACTGGAACTAACTGAGTGCAGATAGTATAAAGTAACATCTCCACATTTAGGAGCATTTTGTACCCAGTTTAGGCTGCATTTGTGCAATTGTTATGCAAGAAAAATGAGTGAAGCTCTTCAACTGTAAAAATGGATGATTCAGCAAACTATGGCTTATATGAGTCACACTTACTTTGCTGAGCAGATTTTTGATCTTAATGGCTGTCTACACCATCCTGAGAAAGCATTCTGAAGAAAAGTTGTAAGTGAAGTAACTCTGACCCCTTGCATCCCTACTTTGTAGGCAAAATCAACATATTATCTATAGTCAGCTTGTCTGGATCTAGCTGGCAGTTTATAAACTGGACATGTTCAAATTCAGGTTTGTTTGGCTACAACAAAAAACATACTTTCAGATTTGTTGTCCACATACATAAGCCCAGCACTGGCAAATAAATCTGCAGTGTGGAATGATTTTATTTAGCAAATCACTAATTTATCATTGGGACAACCAATGTCTGGTGACCTAACCTTTGCATAGAAATCCCAGGTGTAGGACTTGTTTTGCATCTCATGCATGAAAGCAGGGAAGGACAGGAAAGCCAAAAGAAAACATTCAGAAATTGCTTTAAATGCTTTTTGAGGGGCAGATTTAACTCTTTACTGGTAGAAAAGCATTCTGTGGTTTTCAAATTTGTAAAATGCTTTTTGGAATGATCTCTATGTAAATTAAACTCCCAAAACAATTGTTGTCTCCGTATGAGCAAAACACATCATAACTCAAATTATGGTTTTTTGTTGGTTTTTTTTTTTTCCTCAAATAGCAGTTTTCTATGCAGGTCATAAAAAGTTCAGTCCCAAAAAATGAGAACTTCTCAAAGGTTGTGTCCAGTGACAAACCAGTAATTTAGGTCAGCATGACTATGTGGCCAATTTGTAAGGCGAGAGGATGCGAGGACGGGGTAACTGAGTTTACTGCAAAAGAGGTATGCTTCTTTAAGTAAAGCTGACTTTCCAAGGTTGATTACTTCTATATTTGTTGAATTATTTATCCTAGTAAAGAGCACTGCCCAATCTAAGATTCTCTAGTTTCTTATCTCACCTATTTACATAATTGGCAATGACCTGCATGTGCAAAGCAGTAAAAGATTCATTGCTGTCCTGTATTGAGAAGCGTCTGCCAGAAATGCATGTTGCCTTTTAAAAGTGGAGGTACTTTTTACTTTCCTTAACAAATTCCAGTCTTAATATTACCAATGTGCATACCAAATGTGGAAACCTTTTGAATCCTCTGACTTTCCATTTATATGCCAGATCACAGACTAAAGGTGAACAAGGGTATCCATTTTACTGGAAGTCCTCAGGTAGATACTCTGTGCTATACATCACCTAGTAAGTATGTCTGTCACTCATGAATGGATAATTACTTGGAGGGCAACAACTGCAGTCCAGTCACTTCTGATATGCAGAAAAATGTTTTGGTTTTGTACCTGCGATGAATGGCACAGAAATCTTTGGCTTATATTCAGTGCAACCTTTAGGGTTCTGATCACGATTGCTATAATAAAACTTCAGGACTACAGAAACATTTCCCCAGTTCATCCTGTAATACTTTACAAAGAAGTACAGTTTAACACCATTTTATAGCTGAAGAAATTGAGTGTGAGAAAGATAAAGTGACAAGACTGAGGCTGTGAAAACAGCTAAGCAGACAGAAAACAATTGAAGCTGTCTATGTTGTAGTACTTTAGCCACATTCATGAAGGATTTATATAATTTTGGAAAGAAGAGCTTCAAGCATTGAGCTCTGCACTGAGTTTTGGAGTTTTGAGTTGTGATCTCAGCTAGGATCAGTGTCCAACTGATTTATGGTTATTTAATACTAGACTATTCTTGGAAGAATGAAAATGTACATATTTTCCCTTATATACTGGCTAATACTGAAGCATGCTTGAAATCACAAAGAGGAGAGCCTATCTTAAGAGGGATGTGAATACAGCTAAAAAAATTCTTGGTGTTTACTGAATTTGGGGGCTAAAATAACATCCAGTCCCACCAGAAGGTGACAGACCATGTTCTCCTTTAAGTGAACTGATTCTGAAAAAGAACAAAGAGTGAACAAAGAAAAAACTTTTCATTCAGAGAAGTTAAAGGACCACTGCTTAAATTCCACATTTCAGGCAGAGATGAATCTGACAGGAACACACCCTCTTTCTCCCAGAGAGCTGTTCATGCCAAGTCTTTGGAAAAGGGAAAGCCAAACATTCTGTAGCCACTGAACCTACAAAAGGAAAGTGAAAAGAACTATCTTTCTATAAAGTCTATCAACATTTAAAACTGTTTTGTCTCACTGGAGTAGTGCAGAGTTGCTAAGCTGGCATGTAGGTCAGTGTCTTCATATTATAGATGAGAAATTCAGAGACTACTCAAACTATAACATCAAGTAAAGAAACTTGATTTGTGGCCTTCATAAATCCAGTCTTCTGTTTAAACAAGAAAAAGCTTTTGGATTGATTAACCATGCCAAGAAAGGATTTGGAAATACCAGAGTAGAAACCTCTAGCATTGCTCTAGTTCAAAAAGATAATTGTTAAGTAAACAGAACTTTCAAAGCAAGAGCTTTGCTCTGCATAGCAAATAATCACTTAATCAGGCATGTAAATGGAAGAGAGGCATCTCAGGTATTTTCTGAAGGTAATTTAGGGGCACTTAGGACTGCTGTTATGTGCTTGAGTTGGTACCCTGACTAGATTTATAGAAGTGGTCAAAAGAGATTTTGAGAAACTAGATAAAGGTTCTCCGCAGCTACACAGAAGACTGAAGGTCATAATGGAAATACAAAAATTGCCAGGAAGCACTTCAGATTTGTTTTTTGTTGTTAATATTTTCTAGTCCCACATTGGAGAAATATGGAAAAAATTATTCTAAAACTGAAAAAGGATAGGAAAAATCACAGAAGAAGCTGTGTAATACAGAACTGAATTATGCATGCATATATTTGAAGTTCTATATTGAGAAAGAAAAGACACAATGAGGAGCATGAGGAAGTACTGGGAAGAGGATGCAAATGTTCTGAGGGGAATTACTGTTATTCATTTCCTCAGCTGGCTGGTCTGCCTTCGGGTGAGGTACTGAGAAAGTGCATCACAAGTTATGTCTCTGTGGCTGCTGCAAGGGTTATGATTAAAGTGGACTTCACACATGTAATTTGCCCAGGTCTGTTGCCAGAGCAGGGTTGGTTTGGAGGGAGGGGTTCCTAGCTGGGTAGGAAGCGTGGCAGCACGGGGAGGGCAGTGCTGCTGGAGGGGAGCTCCGCATGCTGGCTGCTCTTCTTCCTCCCCTCTGCCCCCCATCCTGCTCCAAGGGGTTGCTTTTTTAGCCAGCTGACACAGGACCACCTTTGCCACTGGGCTCCTGGGCTTTTGGGTACTATGACTGGGGAAGGGAGCAGTGTGGATGTTCTCCACGAAAAGGACTAATTGCACTTGTTGTCTACTAGTTCTCTAGTCAAAACATGGCATAAATGCAATTGTGCAGCTGAGGTGTGGCTTCTGCAAGCCGCTGCATCATGTTCTGTCCCCTGCCATGTGTTTCCTGTTTGTAAGAGGTCACCACCAGTTTCCAGGAATACTTAACAGGATGCAGTTAGATATTTTTTCCTCTGTGTACATCAAACATATTTAGAATAAACACATAAGTGATTTCCCTCAGACTTTTTTTTTTTTTTTTAAGTGTTGTGGAGGAATGTAATCTCATCTGCCAAACGGGACAAAATTTGGCAAACATGAATTTTTTTAACTTTGACTTATGCATCCATAAAAAGAAATTAATTGCAAAACTAACAGAATTTTCCTGTTAACTGTTCACATTTCCAAATGGAAATAAATTGCTTTTAGGGTCTCTCCCCCAAATAAGTAAAACTAAATTCAGTGGATAGATTGAATGATGTATTACATACACATTGCTTCAAGCAAAATATTTTTTGTGAAAAAAATGAATTATGAATATTGAAATAGGCACAAACATTTAGAGCCAGGCTGAGACTTCAGCCCATACAATAAAGGCATGTACCACCAATGTAGGATAATTCTGTGGTTCTTAAAATTACACTCTATTATATTGTGCCAATCATTTGCTAAATCTGCCATCAAAACCACATACCTCAGTAAGAGAGGTTTTTTTGGGTTTTTTTTACAGGCAGCAAACCTGTTATTTTCGTGACTTAAAGCCATATGGTCTCTCTCAGACTTTCCTCTGCAGCACAAATTTGCTTGTAATATTGAGATTAATTCTCTGTTCAGTAAATGCTTGTGAATCACACCTTTACCCATCTGTCATCCTGAGTCAAAAACGTGGCACTCCTGTATCTACAAACATTTCATTCACCTTGGGTTTTTGAGTGATGCTCTCAGACTACATTTTCCACAGATTTTATTTTTATTGATTCTTCAGTTTCATGTCTGTCTGTCTTGGGTTCAGTCTCTTGTGGTGGATGCACGGAAATGTGATTGTAATGGGTGAAGTCACCAGACTGTTGACCTGATTCAAGGCAGATTTTCTGAAAATAGGCCAAATGATCCCGTTTTAATGGACAATAGATCAGAAACTGTCCTGCACAGTCTTTGCATTGCCTTTATGTGGTTGTGCTTTTGAATATGTAAATATTGCTTTAGATTTTATAATTAACCTTATTCTGACAAAAACTGATTTTCTGTCCATATGATAATAATGCCCTTAGGTTGTGTGTAAAATAGTTTATGAAAAAGAGTCCTGTGATGATTTTTTTTTTTTTTTTATTTTTAAAGTGTATTTTGGCAGTGGTGAGTATGTTACCATTTCCAGTCTCACACTGAGAGAAACAAGTAAGATTGCTGTTTAAGGAGAAGACATTCCTTTTCTCTACATGTGTACACAGGGCTTTCCATTGCCCTTGGTGATGATGCCAGTCTTTTGCTGGACCTTGTAAAGCCAACTGTACAATGAGAGTAATATGACATTGGGAGGAGATTGAGGAACATAAATCAACAGTGTTTTATGTTTCTGCTGACTTCTACTTTTTAATAGATACAGGTTGGAACTAATTTGGCACCACACTTAAAATATTCCAAGACCTGTTCTTGTTCCTGTTTTCAGAGGTCTTGCCAGTGTTATGATAGAAGTACAAATCCCTGGCTTTACTTCCCACCCGTGGGGTTTTTTTTTAATGCAAAATCTGCTGACATTTCAAATGACAAATCTAGTTTCCTCCAGTTCTCAAAAGAGGAAGCCTGACTTCAGTGAACATGTGAATCAGAAACTACTGCCAAATGGAAATGGTGTCTTTTAGAGTTAAAGCTTCAAAGAAGGGATCCTGTATCATCAACACTGAGATTACTACATAAGTAGTAGCACAAAGCCAGACAATGACCTTCAAATTTGAATATGTAGAAGGCACCTTTACTAGCAAGTGTCCCAACTCCCACAAGAAAAGAGGATTTGGCAGCCAAACTAAAGAAGTTCTGCTGTCACTCCCATGTCCATCAGACAAGGAAAAGCTCGGAGAGGTAAAAAAGGGCAATGCAGGTGGGTGGCAAGGTGAGGTGAATATTATTTTTACCTGTCCTTTCAAGTTCTGAGAGGAATAACTGGATAGATAAATTAAGTAGTAAGCCACATGGATAATTTTGTAACTCTTGTTACTTTGCTAAACCTAAAGTGGCAAGGAATCAGGACTTCAGCACATTTGTGAATTTTTAGAGATAAGGTCACTCATTAAGTTCACAGATAAAGCCTCTTAGTATCTGAAGAGGGAAAACTTCTTTTGTTCTAGTGAAACAGCCTTCACTGCTTCTCCCTATTTCACTCTAGAGGGTTCTCTTTTGTGCAAGCTTTAATATGATTGGGATGCAAATTAAAAGACAGGGTGGGGAAACATAAATTATGACCTATGACAGAGCAATTTAAAATAGAGTGAAATCTAAATATGGGTGTAAATAATAATAAAGAAGCAGAATAAATAAAAGTTGAGGTCACATCTACTCAGCACAGTCATGTTGTTTTTATTGTGGGAGTGACAAGGGACTTCAACAGAAGCACACATTTCAGCTGTGCTCATTGCTGCTCAAAGACAGCATATAACAGGTATCTGCTCCTAAGTACAGCCTAATTTTATTCAGCATCTTTACTGAAGAACATGTTGAAAGAGGGAAGACACGATAGAATATACATTCTGTCTCAGAAGTTGTGTCAGAAATGTTTTCACTGATTCTAGTGCAAAGAAAAAAGTTCATATCTTTATACCTTTTTCACATAGAGATCTTTATTATTTGCAGTCCTCACTGTCTTTTTTAGCCCCCTTTTGAAAAAAAGGTGTATAATTAAAGAATAGTACCGAGTGGCATTAAGGCAAAAGTGTCTAGTGTGTTCTGAAAAAAACCCATATAATATTTAGGACATTATATCACTATATGAATCACCTTTATTATCACAGAAGGAAGCATTCAATTAGAAACAGACATCTGAAATTTCAAGTGACAACACAGTAGACCACAGAGATTGGTAACATGAGAAAAAGCACAATAACACCCTTGTGCTGGGCTGGTATAATGTTGAATACTGGGGCAACAGGGAGTCAGAAAAATATTACTTGCCAAGCAGGGTTTTTTTTTTTTGCATTAGTGGATACAGTTACAATAGCTTTGAATGGCAATCTTGGTGTATAAATGGTTAGCAGATACTCATTCCAGAATTTAGGCAGCTGTCTGGTGCAACCCGATATATTTTGTAAGTAGTTTTCCATATAAAATGTCTTACAGAAGGCTTTACAGCTAATCATCCTTTGTATAGGCACACACAAAAGGGTACCAGTGGCAATATAATCCCCATTTGGCACATAGAGACACAGTATAGGCAGAGGCAAATGAGTTAGGACCTACAGTAGAAGCAGACACTCATAAACAGCAGCTAATTACGAGTTTATCAGCATGTCACTATGCAGAAGAAGCCCTAGTGTTTCTGTGGAGCATGGTGGCGTGTGCAAGCTCAGCTGTCATGTCTTGTCAGATGGGAGGCTCACACGAGGTAAGGCTGTGACACTGCACACAGCACTGTGCTGTGCGTGGGAGTAGCAGGATGCAGGATGACAGGATGGTTCTTCTGTAAGTTCACATCACTGCTTACATTTTTCAGAATTAAACCCTTACAAAAAAATCCCTACTCTATACAACATTCTACCTTTAGTAAGGTATCTGGGGACTTTGTCCTAAAAATAGAAGACAAAAACAAAGTGTAAGGTAGTAATATGAAAAGGCACCCTGCACCTGCATTATCAGAAGACAGATGCCTTCACAACACCAAAGAGGCAACTGAACAGAGGAACTGTGTCTTTAACTGCTGCTGGACGTTCCATAATGTGCATGTGCTCTGACTGTATGAAATATGTGAGCTCATCACTCCTTCAGTGGCAGAAATATGACAGTACTTACTATGCCAGTATGAAAAATATTCTTGTTTCCTTCCATTTTCTGTTGATCCTAAAGAACTTACCTTTTTCCTCAGCACAAAGGTGCAAAGATTGCACAGAAATGATATGAAACAGATACTTTCTATTTAAGCTTCAACTTATGATCCCTCCGTTGTGATCACTAATTGTGCAGCTTCGGGCTCGCTCTGAGTCTCACAGCTTTGCAATAGTGCCTAGAGGTCATTTGGGACAGAGTCAAAGTATCCTGAATTATCAGGCTTCAGTTTGGCAGCTGCGAGTCTCTAATTGTCTGATATCTGTATTATTACAAAAAGTCTGGTTTCCAGGTTTCCTTGTCTGTTTTCTCAGCATCGGAAGAGGATTCTTTACTCATGCTTGAAATCTTTCAAGTGCCTTCTGCCTGGGTTCTGGATTGCCAGGGGCTTTAGATAGAAAGTGCTGCAGAAATCCAGAAACTCTGAGAGAATTGGAAAAAACTTTAATCTGGTAAACTTCCCTTAAAAAAGGAAAAATACTTTCTTTTTTTGTCAATGCAGAGAGTAGGCATGATGAAGAAATTTGCTTTTTGAAAAGGTGAAATATGATTCTGAGCTACATCAGAATGCCACTGACTGTAATTTTAATCTTTCTAACATTTATTAACATGGACCAACTTCTTGCAGTCTATCAACTGCAAGAAGTGACCATCAAATTAAGCTATTGGCAGTAAAATTCAAAGCAGAAGGGGTAGGAGGCTTGTGAAACTTGTTACCAAAGGACATTGGGGATTTTAGCAATTTGCAGCATTTCAGGGAAAGGTTGTCTAACAGGGAGAGAGACCTGTTGGTGGATTGCTGCAGAAATGGTATCAGGATTAGGAGGTCTTCAAATCTGAAAGAATCAAGCGACTGGGAACATGTATGTTTAATCCACTTTAACTGGGTTTTATGCATCTAGTTACAGATATTTTTGGTGATAGAATATGGGGCTAGACAAACCCAAGGCTCCTATATAAAAACATTTCTGAATTCCAAACTACTGGTCATCAGGATCTTCCAAATACCAGGGAATGTTGACAATGCAGTTTTCCTGCTCTTATACTCCTCTGCAGGTGCCTGCTCTTGACCAGTGCTGGGGACAGGACATGGGGCTATGGGGTCCTTCAGATCTAGCAGAGCTGTTCTTAGGCTCAAGAGTAGCAATTCAGCATATAATTCAGGACACTACTCTTCCAGTCACCCTTTTTATCAAGACTTTTCAGAGGCATCTTCTGGCATATGCTACTACTTGTCATCTGTCCAGTAGTCTCCCTGGGTCATTCCAGAAAAAAGAAGTAAAAACAAAGTACTTAAGAGAATGAGTGTGATCGTGACTTGGTTCCACAGCTACAAAGCTTTGAACCCTCCCACTATTCACAGTCTCAGAGAATATAAGACCATTAGAATTAGTCTCAAAATTTTTGAGAACAGTTGTTTATATAAACAACTCTTTTATCTTCAAAAAAATTCCTTTTGGTCTAAATACTGCACCTATGATCAAAAATTTCTCCGTATTATGTGGCTTAAAATAAATAAACAAATGACAATAGAAAAATTGCAGTAAGCCTTTTTGCTTAATTTCCTGAAAATACAGAAGTGGCTTCTTGGTGGGACTTTCCAGACATATGTACTTAAGTCAGTTTTCTCTGAAACCACAAAAATGTCTCAGAGTTTATGCCTGTTTGTAATTGTACATTTTAGAACATTTCTGATTCTCTGTTAGTCAGAACTTGATGAAATATTACAGGAATGTGTGCTTCATATTTTTCTTTCATGCTAAAGCTAACAAAAGATGATCAAAAAATATCCAAGTCAGGCATTTAAGCTCTTTTTCAATAGTGACTTCTCCATTCAGAAGCCCAAGTTACAATGAAAATTAAAGTCATGTATTCATGAAACATTTAATCAAGAAAACAAATGTTTTAAGTAATTAATGAGGTCTGTTTTCACACTTTATGAAATGTAAAGTGTCATCCAAGGTCACCAACTAAACTTGTTGGAAAGTTCTTTTTCCTGTTCGTATTAGTACCATATACAAAATACATGAGAAAAGGTCTACAGAAGTTATCAGAATGGGAATTTAAAACAAATTTAACATTAGAATAGAGAGACTTGTTTTGTCACCATCTTCTGAATTATGAAATTTATTAACATCTATGCTTAAAAACACAGTGAAGGAGAGAAAACATTTCTGAAGGTCCATGGTGACTTTTAATGACTGTAAAGCAACAAGGTAGCAAATGTCCAATTTCACCAATTTCTCTGTATCTCATGCTTTCATTTTAAACTGAGTCATGGTGGAATGTGTCAGTTTCCTTAATCAAATGAGGTCTATGAATTTTTCATGTTGTCCACAAACATGTTGCAAGTAAGTTGTGGCCACATTTTTCTGGTTACGTGTCAGACACTGGAAATCTAAAATCTGAGTGACAAACTTTGTCCTCAACACACAGAAGCCTGATCTATAGCCTCAAAACTAAAAGTATTCTGCAATGTAGCCACTTCCATTAGTCATATGCATGTATTATTTCACTGAAGGAATGTAAAGGTTTTGCAAGGAGGCACAATCTTAGAATCATACAATGGTTTGGATTGGAATGGACCTTAAAGAGCATCCAGTTCCAGCCCCCCTGGAGACCAGGGACACCTTTCACTAGACCAGGTTGCTCAGAACACCATCCAACCTGGCCTTGAACACTTCCAGGGGTGGGTCATGTAATTTTACCAAAGAGGCTGCTAAATTAAGTGGCAGGGATTTATTATACTAGATGTATAATTCTCACAAGCTTGCTCCTGTAGTTTGAGTACATACTTTCTAGAAGTTCTTTTCATATTGACCCACTTGAAAGGAGGTCCTGGATTCCTTTAACAAAAAGGTATTAGACTATGAAAAAAACCTAGATTTGAATGGGAAAGTGGAAGAGTGTAGGTAAAACTTCAGGACCATGTGGCTGTACTGTGGAAGAGTATAACAAGTGGCAGTCCAGGGAACAGTAATATCTATTAATCTAAGTAAGTCTGCATCTGATTTGATACATAAATTATGGAATGACCAAGTGTCTAGTTTTCAAGAGAATCACACAGAATACAATTTCTCAGTAAAGGCAGAAAGAAAGGAAGGAACTATGAGCCAGGAAGGAGTCATTAATGGGGGCGTTTTTTTGGTGGTTTTTTTTTTTTTGTGTGGTTGTTGGTTGGGGTTTTTTTGGTGGGTTGTTTGTTTTTTGTTTGTTTGTTTCTCTAAAGAGCACAAGGGAAATAGCAGCTGAGGGAAGGAATTAGGTCTAAGAAGCTTTCAGGAATTGGCATGGAAATTGATCAGTTGTGAATGGATGTACTTCTCAATTTTGGGTACAATTTAATGGAGGAAGAGATAAAAGGTAAATCAAGGAAGGAATCAAGGAAGGTAAATCAAGGAATTAACCTCAAGGAAGAGGTAAATAATTTATGATTCTGATAATGTAGGACTGATTACATTAATTTTGCTGTGTGCATCTTTGGGCAGTACAATGTAAGAAGGATATAGAGCTATTAGAGTGTCAAAGGAGAGCTGTGAAGCTGCTGAGGAGTCTAGAGAGGAAGACATATTTGGAGCATCTGAACAACTTGGCTTGTTCAGCCTGGAGAAAAAGAGGTTTTGGGGAGACTTCATGGCTGTCTACAACTTCCTCATGAGGAAAAGTTGGGGGGAGACACTGATTTCTTCTCACTGGTGACCAGTGACAGGACAGGATGACATGCAGCTGTGTCAGGTGAGACTTAGTTGGCTATCATAAAAAAGTTCTTCCCCCAGAGGGTGGTTGGGCACAGGAACAGGCTGTCCAGGGAAGTGGTCACAGCACCAAGTCTGTCAGAGTTCAAGTGTCTGTACAACGCACTCAGGCACAGGGTCTGACTCTTGGGGGGTCCATGGCAGGACCAGGAGTTGGACACAATGACCCTTGTGGGTCTCTTCCAACTCAGGATATTCTATGATTTTATGATCTTAGCTCTTGCTAGTAACCTCTAATTGTTGATAAAATTCCAAGTAAAACCTGAACAGAAGCTCAGGTCTCTGGCCTGAAAACTCGAACCATATTTATTTATTATGGTTTCAGTCATGTTTCTAAGCATTTCAAAACAAATGGCTCTGATTTTTGGCTATTTTACAAGTATCTTGAGAATATCTTCTACAGAAACTGTATATTTCATGTGTTATATGAAAGACAAAAGGAAGTTTATTTTGAAATTCAGGACATCTTACAGCTCTATTCACTGAAAAAGCATCTGAAGTAATTAAGAAACAGATAATCTGCAATCAGAAAAATACAATACAAGTTGATCTCTCTACAATAAAAAAGAGAAAGATTTTCTTGAATTTGCAAAACAACCATTATTCAAATCTATAAATTTTTCATAGGTGTCTTGATAGAAATCTGTTTACAGGGTGTTAAAATTAGATTTTGGCCTCTACATTATCATTTAGGCCAGGAAGCAAGTACTGAAAATGGATATATTTTTAAATAGCAAAGACAGAGCTGATTCTTAAATACAAACTTTGAAAATATTAAAAGCGGGCTTGGGAATTCTTTACTCAGGATGTGATAGAGGGGAAGCTTCTGTAGCCAAACTAAGGCAGCTTCCCTTTGTACAAATGAGTCTGAATTTGTAGCTATCCAGCCCTGTAGACTGTACAAGCCAAAGTGAAAGACACCCTCAATTTGTAAAGAAAAGCTTTGTGTGCACTTGCATCCGTCTTTGTCACCGTGCTGCTGAGCTTCTTGGTAGCAGCTGCAGAGGTGGCTCCAAGGAATGCTCTGCTTCTCCTCGGCCCTATCTTTCTATTAGGTTTTTTTTATAGAGAAATCCAGAGAGGATTGTGATTCAGAGAACAGCTGCTTCTTTGATTCGCCTCTTCCTGTTCTCACTCAAAGGCTGCTGTACGTAAGCAAAAGGGCATCGGCGGGGTCGCGGGCAGGGAGGGGTGGGAGCCGTGCCCGAAACAAGGACAGCTCTCCTCGAACACACAGGCGGGAGAGCCGCCTAAAGATACCTGCTCCTGTCCGCATTCGGCTCCGAGAGCAATTCGCCTTGCCGTAGTGAGTTAACCTGGACAAAGGTTTCTGGACGTTGAGTAATTTCCCCATTTCAAAGTAAGGAAGCGAGAGGAAATAGTGTCATTTTTCTAATGACTTCTACGTTTTAAAACGCCTGTGAAAATTCTCAACACGGTTAGTCAGGAAACATACACTAATTGTTCAGAACTAGGAATCGTCTAAAAATCTTAACAAAAATCAGGATTAGAATTTATATCTCACTCAAAATATGATTTCCCTGTGCTTCACCAACACCTGGAATTCAGTATGCCCATGACTACTAGTGGTTGGCAGAATTGTTTAATTTAGTTTTCTATATACAACCTGTAGGTTAGGAACAGTGGACAGTACTCTGCAATTTTAGTGATTGTTGTCTGTTTACCATAATTACAGAGATATTTTAAACTTCCACATTTTGTTGTAGACATAGTATTAGGTAAGGAATAGCAGCAGAACGTTTTGAGTAATCTGTTATTGTGGACACATCCTGAAGACTAGCTGATGCTATATTTAGTCACTATGTGGTTAACTGTGACTAGACTAAGGATGTTATTTTATGTTTTGTGTTTGAAGTTGCAAATGTTGATTTTTTTTCAGTCTGGAATTCCTCAATTAAAGAAATAATAGTTTTAATTCAAAGTTGTGCATATGCACACACAGATTTTTCCTTTTGCTTTCTAGCAGCTAGTTTATATTGCTGTAGTTCAATTTAGTTCAGTTAAGTTTCTCTTGAAGCAAATGAGATGAACAATATAAAAAATATAAATTCACACCCAGCTCCAATGTAAAATTTACAAGGGATATATCCATAACATATTTTTAAATGCTTATATGTGTATGTCTAATTGTGTATGTGTCCAGATCATGTATCCTGACCTTGTTCCCACTAAATAGAATCAAAGAGCGTACACTGTAAAGGAACAGAAGTTCTAAAAAAGAAAAAAAACCCCACACAGCAGTTATTCAGCAGGTACATTTAATACAATAATTCGTATAATTCTCTAAAAATGAGCTGTACAACTTAAAAAAACCCCACCAAAAAAAACAAACAAAAAAAACCCCAACTTTTTTTAAGTGGTAGTATTCCTAGCTGAAAGGACCTGATTTAGCATTTTAGGTTAAGCTGTGACTGGCATAATCTCCACTTAGTTTTGTGCCTACTGTAAGTATAAGCAGCAAATGCAGACTCTTCAGAGAAGTTCAGGAATTCCTTTTGAGCAGGGTCAGGAGCCCAAAGACATGGAGGAGTAAGGGGGGAAGCTGTGTCATGCTGTTTCCTCTGTGCAGGACAATACAGGTAGCAAATTACAGACAAATATAGTGAGTAAATTACAGACATTAATAGCGAAAAGCATAGGTGATCTGTGAAACAATTTTAATTGATTTTGGGCTAAGGGTAAAGTTCTGTTTATAGCAAAGATTCCATTTATTGCACTGAAGCCACAAAGGTACCCTGAAATTTTGTGGCTAAGGTTTACAGAGATGTGTGATTAATAAGGGTTTATATAATTTTGTTATATATGCAGACTCTAAATCTTTATAATGTCTTAATATGCAGAGCCTAGACCTTATATAATGTCTTAGGGTTCAACGGTAATATTTTTGATAATCTGCATTGTTGCTTTTAGGAAGATGTACAACATGTGCCTTTCTTAGGACACAGAGGATCACAAAGGATCTTTCTTAGGGCGCAAAAAATCCTCTGGATTTCAAAGCCAAAATTCAACATCACAAAACTTGGACAAATTTTAATTTGACAGCCATCAGTCACTGATTCCAGATATTTTATTCCTCCAGATATTTATTCTCATTTAATTTTCCCATTTTTCATGACCTTTCTGCAAGAAATTTCCCTTCCTTCTTCTCTGCTAGTAGAAATGTTCCTAATCCACAACAGGTGAAACCAGGAGGTAAATTCAAGTGTCAGCTAAAGGAGTAGGCCTGTTTTTAACACTGTGGGTTAGGGAGTTCTCCAAGGACCAGCTACCTTGAAAACAAGAGAGGAAATGTACTTGGGTATTTAAAATTTAAGTGACAGCACAAGAATTGCAAACTGCAAATTGCTCTTGCATTTTTTCAAAAGAGCTCTTCTGCTTTTAAAGTCAGGTAGGTAAACCTAAAAATTTTACCCTTTGTTAATAGGAAATCATTCATGTTTCTAGGAGATCCAAGCATGTTAGTTATGAAAAAATCCTAGGCATTTCAGGAGCATACCCTGTGTTTTCTAGCTTATAGTAGGCACACAATTCAAGTGACCACTCTAGAGATGGTCTGAAAAGCATCCCTTACACACAGCACAAATTTCAAATCCTCAATACCAATTGTTTTAGTCTCCATACCCATTGTCCTTTTTGCCTTTTCATGGTCCATCTCATTTATTGCAATTGACCAGCAAGCCAATGTCTACCAGCTGCCAGCTGTTTAAAGAAAATAAAGTCAAGAAGCATCCATAGTGAAGTGTTTCTCTGCCTTTCATGAAAACAGTTTGCATTCTACACAAAAAATTCTTTCGTGGTGTAAGGGAATTGACGTCAGTACTGTTACACCCAGGATGATTTTGGCCCTGCATATCTATTATGCAATGCTTTCAGATGCACAGCTCTATGATGAAGAAATGACTGCCAGATGTGAGAGTAGTATTTTCCCTTGTTTTTTTTTGAGATCCATGAACAAATTCTCGTGTGTGGACTGTGTACTTCCTCAGTGTATGTATGTGTATGTACTCTAAGAATAATTCCATAGAAAATATTTGAAATGGCAACATAAGAAAGAATAACAAAAGCAGCCCTACATTTATTGATCTAAAAAAAATATTAAAATCTCTCTTAATTATCTTTCATACATGTGATACAGGCTTCTCCTTCCTTCCTGCCAGGCAGAAACTGATAATGTCTACCAACATATTGACCACTTCCAGCTTTGGGAGAGAAGCCCCTGGAAGGAAGAAAAGACACACTTGATAATTTGGCCTTCTCCCACAGTCATAAAGCTTTATAAAGACACCTGTAGTTAAAGATGGTGAGGGTCACAGGGTGAGTGGAAGAATCCAGCATCTTGGAGCCATCTGTTGGCTTTCCAAGTATATCCACAATTTTTTTCAATTAACCATAGTAAAAAACTATGAAGTTTTCAAAACTGCATTTCTGCATTTAAGCGTGCAAGGACCTAAAAGCTCTGTATAGTCATTGTTCCAATGGATTTAATCTTGATTGCAAGAGAACAGGTAACTGCAATGATACACTTTGGAAGGATACTGCACCAAATACTGGTTTGTTTCCCTCATGTTTTTTCCACCCTGTATGGCTAACATCTTGGATTCCTGGTACTTCTTGAAGAGATCTTCCCACCTAAATAGCTTACTTTACAACTGCTTCTTTTGCCTACTGCCTAGGATCCTAATATTACTGTTACTGCATCTAGAGGTTTACTGCAGAAGATAAACAGCTCAGGTGAGGAAAAAAGTTCCTTCCAGATCATGTTTCCCCAGAATTTTGTTCTTCTATAAATGTGGGTGATAAGTAGAAAACACTTACTGCTTTATCCTTTCATCTAGTTTAATTTGTTCTTTGTGCTTGTATTTGGTTTGTGTGGCAACATTTTGGTAGCAGAGGTCTACTGGGATGGCCTCTGTGAGAAGCTGCCAGAAGTTTTCCCCATGTCCAAATGCCAGGCAGCTCCAGGATGGACCCACTGCTGGCCAAGGCTGAGCCCGTCAGCAATGGTGTTAGCACCTCAGGCATTACAGAGTTAAGAACTCTGCTGCACAACACCAGCAGCACTCAGGAGAAAGGAGGGAGAATATGTGAGAGGAACAACTTCACAGACACCCAGATCAATGAAGAAGGAAGGGGAGGAGATGCCAGAGCAGAGATTCCCCTGCAGCCCATGGAGAAGACCATGATGAGGCAGCTTTGCCCCTGCAGCTCATGGAGGCCAAAGTGGAGCACAAATCCACCTGCAGCACATGGAGAACACCATAATGGTGCAGGTGGATGCCTGAAGGGGACTCTGATCCTGTGGGAAGTCCATACTGGAGAAGTTCTCCAGCATGGTTTGTGAAGAACTGCAGTCTGAAGGAAGGACTCACATTGGAGAAGATTATGGAGAACTGTCTCCTGGAGGAAGGACCCCCATGGTGAAGCAGGGGAAACATATGAGGAGTCCCCTCTGTGGAGGAAGAAGTGGCATTGTGTGATGAACTGACTGCAGCCTCCATTTCCCATCCCCCTGTGCTGCTTGTGGGGAGGAGGTAGAGGATTTGGAAGGGAAGCTAAGCCCTGGAAGAAGGGAGGGGTGGAGGGAACATGGTTTAAGACTTGGTTTTATATCTCACTATCCTATTCTGATTTGCTTGCTAATAAATCAAACTAATTTCCCCCAGATGAATCTGCTGTGCCTATGACAGAAATTGGTGAGTGATCTCTCTCTGTCCTTATCTCAACCCATGAGACTTTAACCATATTTTCTCTTCCCTATCCAGCTGAGGAGGTGAATGACAGAGTGGCTTTAGTGGGCACCCCACCACAATGCTGACCCCTCCCCTAAGTGCCAAATGAATTGGACACTCAGTATTTAGGGCTGGGACTGAAGTACCACTTATGGAATTTATTCTGTTCTGAAGAAACTGAATGTAAAATCAACACATTTTTACATGACTTGGGTTCTTGTTGCAGTGCATCCAGCACGTGAAGCTGAGTCAGTCTGCTGCACAGAATAGTTGTACTCTAAATGATAACAGTTTGAGCTGGCCATCAGTACTGCCTGATGTTAGTAGTTAGATGGAGAGGTGGACCTGGTCTGAGTTGTATGCAAAAAGCAAACACAGTGCATCTAAGAACTTCAAGATTGTGACCAAGAGCCCTTTGAACAAGAAAGGGGGGTGGATTGGCAGAGATTCCACTAAAAGAATGCAGAAAATGAGCCTATGTAGTTCTTGATATTTCTGAGTGGTAGGCATCCTTCTTTGGGTTAATCTCAGGTTTCTGTCTTCCATCTCCAGTAAAGCTTGGAAAAATTGTAGAAGCTCATAGGGAATAATTAAAGCAGGTGAAACGTTAAGGGCCACTTCAGATGGAAGGCTCAGGCACAGAGAAACTGAGGTCTGATACAGGAAGTCACAGTTGCTGCTGCACTTATATTTTCAGACACAATGTATCTTAAATAAAAGACAGTTCCCTTGTGAATAAGGATTCGCTATTTGTTTCTTTGCCTTTCGGCTGAAGGCAGGAAGGCATTCTTTTTCTGACAACAGGAGGCAAGGTTCCATGTGAAGCAATCCTCATCTCCTGGTCATGCCCGTACATACATGGGACAGTGGGCAGGAAGGACTGATGGAGAGCAACAAAGTCTTTTCCCTGGCAATAAGAGACAGCTTGGGAGATCCAAAGCAGCAAAGTCAACAGGAAGGAAGGGTGCAGAGAAGAGAATTGCAGAAGCAGAGACAGTCTCTAGTGGAGAATCACTTTTGGGTGGCTCAGCCCATTTTGTTTTTAACTTTACAAACACAGAGGACTGAAAAGCATGGAAAAACAGGAAAGCTCTGACAAAAGGCCAAGATACCTAGAGTGGAAACAATCTTGAGATCTGTTTCTAGTCAGTGCTGCACATCTGTATGTGTAACAAAAGCACTACCCAGCTCATCACAAAATTAACAGCATGGAGTGATCCAAGCTGAGAGCAGCAGAGGAACTGTGGATGAAGGCAGAGCACTTGAGCTGGGGAGCTGGGGAGTTGTGTAACACCTGCTTGCAATACTGTTGGCGCTAGCTACCACTCTGAGTCTGTCACTTTCCAAGTTTTCTGAATTAGTATAATATAAAAACCTGAAGACAAAAGGACTGGTATTTCTGCAGAATTCCCTCTCTCTTATTCTCAGCTATCATATACCAACCAATTTCTGAGAAGATGTATTCAGTACCCTATAGAACTCTAATGAACTCAGTGAAGTTTTTTAGGGTATAAATCAGACTCAGTTTTGGTCTGTTTCCTTTAGATTTCATATGCTTATTATCCTCAAAACTAGCTGGTCCCTCCTCCTTTTATTTCTGCAACTCATTTCCCACAGCTGTAGTATTTATTCAAAAATCCTTGGCTCTAGCTTTGCCTCTCATTCTGCTGCCTGAATAATTTGATCCTCTGGAGTATACTACTTTAAAACTGTTGCACACACCAGATGAGAGATATTTTTGCACCTCTTTTCCAAGGCCAGATTAGAAATGAAATTATTTCTGTTTAGATAGCTAATGACTGATTTTTTTTTTTTCCTTGAGCATGTATCTCTTTTTCAGTACACACATTGAAACACAGTCTCTGCCATAATTTTTAGGACTGCAAGCAGGGAGTTGAATGGGAGCCAGGGTATTATTTATTAAGACAGCCTGAGCAGTCAGAGAGGTAAAAGCAAGTAATTTGTTTTGTATATAATGCCCCTTGATGTTATTTCTCTTTGTCATGCTAATATTGTTCTAGATCTCTGCTGTGTCTAGTGCAGACAGGAAACTAGTCAAGAGTGGTGTGTCCTTGACAAAAAGTACATTTAGAAACAATAAAAAATAATTACTTTGAACATTCAGTAAGAGCATTAATTGTTAATTCAGAGGTCCTTGTGGAGATAGCTGCTTTTAGAATGACTAGCATTGAAACAAAATTAACTAACCACAGTTTCTTGTCACCTCTGTTTAAATTCTGGAAGGAAAATGTCCAAGGTTCAGGGAGCAGACAAGCCTTCTTTTCAAACAGAATCCTAGAATCATTGAACAAGACAATGGTTTGAGTTGGAAGGGCCCTTAAAGATCATCTCATTCCAAACCCCCTGCCATGGGTAGGGATGCCACCCAGCATATCTGGTTACTTAGAGCCCCATCCAACCTGCCACAAAACACTTCCAGGGACGGGGCATCCACAATCCCTCCAGGCAACCTGTTTGAGTGCTTCACCATCCTCTAAGAATTTCTTCCTAACATCTAATCTAAATTTGCCATCTTTCAGTTCAAAACCCTTGTTCTGTCACTATTTGCCTGTATAAAAATGTCCACTTTTTATAATCCCTTTTTATGTGAGAGGTGCTGTAAACTCTCCTTGAAGTCTTCTCTACTCTAGCTGAGCAACCCCAGCTCCCTCAGCCTGGAGAGCAGCTCCAGGCCCTTGGTCATCTTCGTGGCCCACATCTGGACTCTCTCCAACAGGTCCACATCATTCTTACGCTGAGGACCCCAGAGCTGGATGCAGGTAGGACATTCTGTACTCTCACAAGGACAGAGTAGAGGTGCAGAATTCCCTCCCTTGCCCTGGCCAGCTGGCCACGCTGCTTTTGGGGCAGCCTGGGATGTGGCTGGCCTTCTGGGCTGTGAGCACACACTGTTGGCTTGTGTCCAACTTTTCATCAAACAGTAATGTAATAGCAAAACAAATACTTAGCTTTAAACAGAAGGATTGAAATCTCAGATCTTTCATCTTTTTAACTGCACTTCATCAAAACAACTTTGTAGGATAACTTCTGATATGTTTCCTCTGAACTTATTATTTTTATGTATTACAGAATCACAGAATCATTTAGGTTGGAAAAAACCAAGATCATTGAGTCCAACCTTTGACCAGTCAGCAACTTGTCAACTAGACCACAGCACCAAGTGCCACGTCCAGTTATTTCCTGAACACTTTCAGGGATGGTGGCTCCAGAACCTCTCTGGAGAGTCTGTTCCAATGTGTAACAACTCTGTTCATGAAGGATTTCTAGCTGCCTGATGTCCATCCTGAACCTCCCCTGGCATAGTTTGAGACTATGTCATCTTGTCCCGTCACTTGTCACCTGGCAGAAGAGGCTGACTCCCCCTTCACTACAACCTCCTTTCAGGGTGTGGTAGAGAGCAATAAAGTCTCCCCTGAGCTTCCTTTTCTCCAGGCTAAACAATCTCAGCTCTCCCAGTTGTTCCTCACAGGACTTACTCTCTAGATCCTTCACCAGCTTCATTACCCTTCTCTGGACATGCTCAATGTCTTTCTTGAAGCAAGAGGCCCAGAATAGGACACAGCAATGCTTCAAGTTCCAGATGAAAGTTCAAACTGGTGTTTTCTTTCTAACTGGTGTTAATACTTTGGCTTGACATATGTTTGCTTGGCTTCTGAAAATATGTTTCAGTTAAAGAGTGACCTATAGTGCTAAGTTCAGAACTCAGACTTGGAATGCAGTTTGCCAAAATAAGAGCTGGAAACGACACGTGTCAGTATTTGTCCGTATATCCTTTTATTTATCAATAATATGTATGTATATTGACATTGCAATATTTTACACAGGCACAGAGGTATCTGTGGCTGTATACAAACATGCATATACATATGTGCATGACAATGTACACTTTGTTGCTAACTGTAACCATTATTTGGCATCACAGAGATCTGGCTTAGTGCAGAACAGAGAAGTCTGTAATAGTTTTCTTCTCTGCTACCGGGAAGATTCTCACATTCTCTTGTAAGATACAAAAATTTTCTATCAGTTTGATCCCTTTTGTGGTGCCTGGTGAAATCTAACAGCAATTGTTAGTTATTAGCCAACACGCAGTTTTTAAACTGTAGGAGTGATGTAAGATGCCTTAGGGCATACTTTGATCTCATGTGCTTTAGCAAAAGTGGAACATGAGGGAGTACAAACAATAAAGTTATCCCCTTTAACTTGCTAAAGAGCATCTTTTAAATTTGGAACAAAATTTCACACTAAATGTTTCTCATTTCCATTGTCAATACAAAGCTAATGTTGAGGACAATGGTTAGAACATTAATCATGAAGAGAGTGGAGGAAATGTCCTAGCTAAACTGAGTAAGCAGAGGCATTCTGGAGAATGTTTGCTCTAGGAGTTAGTCACCCTTCCACAGTCACAGAGCTGGCTTCCACTAACACAGAGGTAGTTGGCTGTGGGGTTGACTATTTTTAGTATGAATACATAAAGATGACTAACACTGCATCATGCCTTGGAGTGAACACGTAGCATTTGTCAGAAATACATGTTCAACAGAATTTAAGAAATAACATGGGTGACTGTATCTATGTCTAATGAATTTCTCATAGAGAGGAAGTGATTGAGCACACAAGGCAACTTCTCCATACAAAGAAATAATGAGTTTTGTGAGCACAGAGGAAGAAATGCATCTCTCTTAAAATGATCACCAAGGAAAAGAAGGTAATGGAATACGCCAGAAAGATCATCATATTCCAAATTGTCCTGCTTGTTGCTTGTGATCATGATGCTTGTGAAGTCCAGTGGAAATGAGTGTATATATGAGATCAACCAAATCTCAGTGGGGAGGACAGGATATGAGAACTGTGCACTTTGTTTTATTTGAAAGATGTAAAACATGTAAGGCTGTAAGATGAGGTGCTGAAGGAGATATGAAATACATCTCTTTGTGCATTTGTGACATATTTTTATCACATAGAAGAAATATGATTGTGACAAAAAATCAGTGGGTGCATGAAACAGAAAAAAGGAAAACAAGTATAAATAGCAAGGAAGCCCTGTAATTATTCCTGCTCCATATATACACATGATACATCTTTTCAACAGTCAAAAAGGGGGTTGAAATTCAGCTTCTAGTGCACAAAGATGTATAGCAAGTACTCAGTCCACTTGCATAAATATCAGAATTTAGCATTCAGCCAACTTGTATGATAACTTGAAGAGAAAAAGGGGAGGAATAAAAGGAGTGAGCTAGTTCAGAGCAAGCAAACAGTAGTCTGTCAAGCAAATGGAAGTATTCTTTTTTGTTCTGCATGCAAATCATCTGCAGATTTCTTTCTATTGCTGCAGTGTGTTCACTTATTTATTTTATTATTTTAGAAGGAATACTTTATCACCAACTAGTACTATCTACATAAATGACCTTGCACACCCTGGCATACTACGCTGTGGGTAGTGCAGTATATGAGAATGCATGATGTCATTGTGACATGACGACCTTTGCACCTTCTGGCTTGGCAGGCTTGCTTGAAGCTGACTTGGCTGAGCTACTATTGCAATATTAACACATGAGCATCAGACAAGGAAGACTCACAGATACACAAGAGCCATATGCAGCTTCCATGCAGTGAGGGCTCTGGTCAGGAGCTGAAGCTGGCTAAATAAAGTTTGCTGAAAGGTCTGGACAGAAATTCTGCCTCAGGTTATATTCCATGCAATTCAGTGACTTTTGTACCCTGGTAAAAGTAGATACTTGAGAGAATGTAGCTGGTAAAATCCACAGTGCAGTCATGTCCATTTACTGTGAAGGGTCCTGAAAAAGTCCAAATATTAATCTTAATTTCTTTTTTTCCCCCAGAAACAGCACCAGCTCTGTATGTGAGAGTATAGTAATTTGTACTACATCAAGGATGCTTCTGTTTGAAATTACATAAATAGGCCATCTTCAAAAACAAAAGTGCATGGATAATGGAGGTCTTCTCATTGGAATCACAGAATTGTTAAGGTTGGACAAGATCATCAAGTCCAACTTAAACTGATGCTGCTGTATTCACCATTAAACCATATCCCCAGGTGCCACATCTACATGCCTTTTGAACACTTCCAGAGATGGTGATCCTACCACTTCCCTGGGCAGCCTGTCTCAATGCATGACCACCCTTTCATTGCAAAATTTTTTTCCTGATACCTGTTCTAAACCTCCCCTGGTATAACTTCCATAACTTCCACTCCCTCTTGTCTTGTTGCATGTTACCTAGGAGAACAGACTGATCCCTGCCTTGTTACAGCCTCTAGAGTCATAAATTTAGGTTAGAAAAGTCTCTAAGACCATCAAGTCCAACTGGTAACCCAGCACTGCCTTGTTCACCACTAAACCATATCCCAAGTGCCACATTAGGGGCCTTGAGAGCCGCATAGGAAGCACAGTATAGTGTATTGTAGAGTTGAACCTACTCTGTGTGTTACAGACCACGTGTGGAAGAGCACACAGGCAATGAAATTTCACTGTAGGTTTTCCAGCTGTCTGACATGGGTCCACTGGAAAAATAAGGGGAAGAGATATATTTTACAATTTTTTCATCTTTGCAGCTGGCCGTGTCTCAGCTACTGCACATAAAGAGGGGCTTAGGAGAGACCAGACATGCTGTCTTCCCACACAGGAGAAAGATGACCAAACTCAACAGAAACTGAAAATATAGCTCAGGCAATGAGCCACTCATTTGTGACATTCTCTGCTATGGTATGGGAAGAAACTTCAGCATATTCTTTTCCTGTAATGTTCAGCTGTGGAGCTAATTTCAAATGAAGCCACACACATATCTGACACACCCAAACCCATACTTCATTATGAGGGATGTCCTATGTTTTAGACCCAAATTAACATCAGTCATGTAAGGACACAGTGTCCTCTTTTCAGTTATAGTAAATTACTGCATGAAAAACACTGAATCATAAAGTTCAGATTTAAAGCCTTTATAGTTAATTTTTATCTCCTTGCCCTCTTTGTTTGTATATTCATTTTAAGATTTTGACTATGTCATCAGGCTTTATTACAAAACCTCCCTAAGCCTTATTGGGAATAACTCTTTATAGAATTTAAATCAGTAAATAAATTATCTTGTAAACAACCTTCTGTAAAGACCTTGTCTCAGAAAATACATTTTTTATACTTTGTAATCAGTAGAAAGTGATAGCATATGAACTCACTTTTCAATTATCAAAGAAAGTTTTACAAATATCAGGAAAACAAAAAAAGATTTGTAAGAACCATTCTGGGGCGCAGTATTCTACTTTTGACAAAAAAAATCTATTGACTATTTGTTGCTTACTTATTGTCTTCTTTTGTTTGTTTGTTTTTGTTCTGTTCTCTGAAGAAATATTTTTGACAACCACTTTTTTAAATGGCATTGGTTCTGGAGAATTTTCTTTATTTGTTGCAGTCATGTTTGTATTCTCTTTTGGAAGGGCTTAGACACTTCATATCTATCACTTCAGTACAGCCATCCCTGAGATGCAATACAGAAACCATTGTAGTAGGAAAAATATTCACTAATGGAATAAATAATAACTCCTCTTTTATTACTTCTGTGCTAATAACATATTAGTTATTTAGATGATTATATACTGAGAAACATCTGTCAGCACTATTTTTTAGTAAGTCAAAATCTGTAAAAGTAGCTGGTCTCATATTGCTATAAGTGCTATTTGTCAAATTTGTCATCTTTCCATGAATCTTTGAATGTCCAACTTATAAAGAGATCACTGTAAACTTGAATAGCTGTGATTTTCTAAGAAAGGGATGAACTGGAGAATGTAGGGGAGAAGAGACTATTTTCCCAAGCTGCACACATTCTTAACATGCATATATAATTTGCAGTCCTGCTGCTTGCTTCTTTTTGTTTTAAATAAGTCTTTGTTCCTGTTTCTGACACTGAAACTATGTCAGATGCAGGGAGGGGACCAAGCTGACAAATTCGGATACCATCATCTCTCAGGATACTTAGTGACTCAGAGAAATACAGTAAAAATGGCACTACACTGCCTGCTAGCTCTCCTTTAACCCCATTAGAAAAAAAATGAAGTGTTTAAACAGGGCCAAAGAGACAAACAGGGAAAACAGAAAGAAGCTTGATTATACTGAAAGAATTTTATTGAATTGTAATTTATTGATGTATTGAATTAATTTGCTGTCATCCTTTGTCTCAGTGAATAATACAGAACTGTGCAGGGTTCAGGTATATTCTAAAATCCAAGAAAAAGCATCAGCTGAAATACAATCATATTTTTGCCTTAAACACATATGGTTGACACTACTAAACATAATGCATCACTGAGTCATACAGAATGGCAAAACACATTTATTTTTCTCTATATTTTATATTTGTTTATGTTAGCTTTTGACAGCACTTTTGCTGTTTCTCATAAAATCTGTCCCCCCTGTTGCTTTGTGGATCTTTCAGATAGCACAAAGGATCTTAAGGACAGAGTTCTGAGTCATACTCCAGCTTGAAATATCTTAATTTTCTTTTTAAAGATCTGAGATTTCAATAACTCGGATACTTTATGTAACAAATAGTAACTTTATATGCACATACACTACTAAAATTATACATTGTGCGTGGCTTCTGCTTATTCTCATTCTAATAAATCAGTTTACCTATTCAAAGCCTGAACATGTAATATAATATAAACATGTATTTATTCATCTTGAATGCTCACCTGTGAGGTCAGTCAATATTGCTCTTTCTTTCTCCCAACACAGGAAAATAAGAAATAAGAAATAAGAAATAAGAAATAAGAAATAAGAAATAAGAAATAAAAAATAAGAAATATCTTATTCAAGCCTACAACAGATTAATTAAATCCTCAGACTTAGGAAAACTCTCTCGATTTTAGGCCTACAAGTGTATTGCAATATTGAACTTCTTACAGAGCCCATCAATTTATTTTCCCTCATTTAAATGCCCTGGTGCTTTTAGATATTCTTGCATTCCCCCCATTCCCAACAATGACTTGACTAGAGTGTAGCCTACTACAGAGACCAGATTTATTTTAAATGTCAATTTCCATCAGGAATCTTTTCAACTGCAGAGAAGCGATCAAATACCAATTGAACTGACCTACCTGTTGGAAAAAAGTAGAATTTTAAGTTTAGTTCTCAAAGTAATTACCTGGATCTAACAGGCAGGACTTGGACTAAATCTTGCCTGGGGCAGGATTTTCTGACACAATAATTAGCCCAAAGGAAAAGAAAACAACCAACATAAATCCCCCCAAACCTGATATGTGTCTGATCAGGTAACAGAAGCTGAAACAAGAGGGGAAAGAAAAGAGTTCTCAGGATTTTCCTGTCTCAAGTAGACTAATTTTACCATGTTTCCCCACATACAGCAGCAGTGCTCTGAGACACAGATTGGTGATGACGCTCTTATAAGCCTTGAACTTTTAATCTGATTCATTTTACTGTCGAGAAATTCACTCACTTCACGGAAGTAGGGATCTGTTTACATAAATCTAACAAAGAGACAACCCTCCCCCCCTTCAAATTCTTAATATCAGACGGAGAAACAGGAAGAAACTTCATACAGTCTTAAGTTAATGTGTATGCAGTGCTGAGGAGAAAAGAGCATGGATCTGTAACTGATGCCTGAAGGTGTTGCAATGATTCAGATAAAATTGAAAAAAAATAGCTGTCAGTGACTTTTTTGATGGCTTTTTTTGGCTAGTGAGATTTTGATTTTCAATAATTGTACTTCTCTGTAAGTTTTGGAGCCATGTGAGGCGAATAACATCAGGATCTTGCACAGATGAAGATGGTATTTCTTATGATGATATGTATAAAAGCTGTCCAAAACTCAATAAAACCATAGTGCCTGTGACTGATACCCAATTTGTTTGTGAACCTGAGTTGAAAGGGACCAGTATTCTCCACATGCATGCATGTTACAGTTTTTCATTCGTAATTTCACTTTATTATAAAATTTAGAGTACTCTATAGGCAATCCCATTGATTTCTTGCTCGGACCAAAGTAGACAAATGCTGGTAATCCCCTAAAATTAAGGATGGTATAACTGCTTTAAAAAATAAAAAATCCTTTGTGTGCTCCATTTGCTGGACTCCATGAGGGTACAAGAAGAATTAAGATAACTTTGCCGGACTTCATCATATTTCACAGGCCACTACAGTACAAAATTTAGTTAACTGAATATGTATATTCCAATTTATGGCAGGAATTGTAATACACTTTAGATATTAAAGTTTGGAGTATTGCCATCCTTTCATCCTGCACATATGGCACAGGCAGAACTAGAGAGTGTTAATGAGAAAGGTGCTTAGGCAGAAGTGTATTCTAGAATGTTAAATACAATAAAAAATAACGGGTGAGATTTTGAATACAAGAACTCTCTACAGATGAAAATAACTGCAGGACCATTCTGTGCTGCTAAGGAAGACACACTGATTCTGCAGTCAGAAGAGCCTAACTTCAAACAGCCACCGTAGCTGCAGAAATTACTTGAAAAAATTTGTTAAGCTTTTCCATTTACAGCTGAGGATGTTGATTCTATTCTAATTTCACAAGCATAAAGAGACAACAAATTTTTAAGTTTTTATAAAATACTTTCTTCATCTAACTACCATGTCTGACGGAAACAGATGCTACACAGCTCTTAATGCAACAAAATACTTAAACAATTGCCATGTTTAAACATGTCATGTTATGTCGATGAAGGCCTAATATACAAAGCTCCTAGATGCTTTGGATGTCTAAATAATATCAATATTTTCTGGGAATTATACAAAGAGGTAATTGTTGTAAACTGGTTTTATTACACTGCCACAGCAGTCACAAAATTACTTATGTCTCTGTTTACTTATACATTCAACTAATTCAGTGCTGTAAAATAACTTAGTTGAGTTTTACACAGTGAGAGTAGAGTAACCTGTTTTTTCTGCCTGGTGGTTCTATGGTAATTCAGTGTCACCACATCTCACTCACCCTGCTTTGTCAATGGATGATTACAGAATTGCCACAAAGAGGAGAGAGAGGTATATTAAAATACCCCCAGGCTGAGAATGACATTAGTCCTCCATCTCCCTTGTCCTAAATTATGTCACTAACCATTATCCCAAACACAACTGACAGCAAGTCAACTTCTGTTTTCTGTGTAAGAACAAGTGTGGGATAATCTCTTTTATAGAAGGCTCATGTTTCTGGAGTGCTAATGGGCAGAGACTGAATTTTAACATACAGTCTTCCTGCATATCCTAAAGAGAGAAAATATTTCTGGAAGTTTGTGGAGAACCAGAGCCATTATCATGGGAAAACACTGAGAATATGGCACTCTGAACACTGATATTTGTAGTTCATTTTAACTCTCCTGCATGTGGCAAGAAATATTCGCAAATCTCTGCATAGCAAAACCATCAAGTTTCACCTGTCCTAAAGCTGATTAAGGAATTTGAGAGACCTGAAGATCACTAGCCAGATGAATCTAAGTCCATTTAGATTCTAGCATTTGCTGCTGCATTTAATTTTAAACAGGTAGGAAAAATATACTTTTGTTTGTTTGTTTGATAGAAGATACAGCATTACCCATGTAGTTTCAACTTTTACAAATGCCACAGTCATATAAACATATTGCATTGCTTTAAATTACCTGAGGACTTACATTTCTTTGTCCAAGTGTCTTTTAAAACTGCCCCTAAACAGAATATGGGGAAAAATATTGTAGGTATTATTTCCTTGATTAGTCATTAGACTCTACAAAGTAAGCTGTCCTTCACGGGTAAAAGATAAAAGCAAAAGCTAGTCAGAGAAGTAACAGAAATTCTCTGAACCCCATTAGATGAAAATATTGCCCATATTCTTTTCACTAAGTTGTCATAGAGCACATGATTATGATTATTTTAAAGCCATGCTTCATTTAGATAAGTAATCAACTCAATGAAATTGGCTTTATAGGACTACTGAACTAAATCTAGTCACATATGTAAGCTTTATGAAATGAGAAAACATCTGCTACACTGATGCACCAGCATGAAAAATAATTGTGAACTTTACATACCATGGATATGCAAATTAAAATTACAACAGCTGGAAATCTTTAAAATAAAAAAGAAATTGAGCAGGTAGTAAGTATTTTCTGAAAAAGTCTGCCTAATTCTGTCAAATTAAGGAAGTGTAAATTGCTTCAACTTGTAACAGCAACTTGTTAAATTGGTTGTCCTGTTAAAAGAGCCTCATAAATTCGATCCTTAATTAAATGTTGATACTAATAATTCTGACTGTGTTAGGGTATCTGTCACAGTTATTTTAGTTTTGAAGGATGTTACATGACATAACACTACAACTGTTAAATACTTTTTCTGCAGAGAGGTTATGGTAAACTCTGAACAATGTATAGTCATGGTGGCCAAAAGCAGCTACTGAATTGCATAAAGACTTAAATTCCTTGTAAAGTCTGAATTTCACAGTCTAAATCAGTTTGGAAACTGTAGACAAGCACTAAGCTAAAGGAAATTCTGATTTGATATTCTCATAGCAAGGAATAAATATAGGTACTTGCACTGGACAAGTGCAGCCCTTGTTGTTATCAAAATGAATGCTAATGACATTCTTCAGCAAGTACAGGAACTGCAATCACACCAGCATTTTCCCCTTCAGTAAGTGTAACTAGATTTAAGATGCTTCTGTAATTCATCCTGTATAATCCAGCAATTACCGACAACAAAAGACCAGAAGACAAAAGCAATTGACACGGCCACTTTAGAGTTAAGGGCAAACAACATGTGGTTTTAAGAATGCAGAACTGAAAACCAGGGCTCCAGCTGAGTTCTCCTTTTGTGGTTTCTGCTTGTGTGTTGCCTCCTTGCTTGCCACAGTGTGACATGAGCCTTCCCAGCCAAGGTTTCTATCAGCACAGACTGGCTGAGTACCAACCGACAGACACAATCAGGGAAGGTGCACTCCCATCGATGCTGCAGAAGCATGACATGTCTGAGCTGAAACTGCCACTGGATGAGTTCAGCTGTGCTCTATTTCATCAAATGGGGACAAGAATCAAAATGACTGTCTGCAATACTTTTTCTTTTGTCTCCTCAAGTCTTTATTTTAGTGGTACAGGGATTGGCTGCTGCTGGAAACAACTGCAGCTTCTGTGGGAATGATTTAGCCAACAAATTGTGGAACCATAGTTGCCATGAAACTGGGGACTCAGCAGGCTTGTACTGAGAAGCTTTAGGTAACATGAAATTGATTTCATTAAACTCAGACTTCTGTCTTATGAATTAGCAGAAGATTTTTTAGACTGAAATGTGTAACTTTGAAACCAAGAAAAATGTCTCCCATCATTATAAATACTCATAGAAATGTGTGTGGAAATCTCTGCAGACTCCAAAAAACATGAAATCAGCAACTAAACAGATTTGGAACTATCTTATTTATTGTGGTTGTTTTGGTTATTTTTCTTACAGAGAAAAGAGACAGAGAACAAGTATAAAAGAAAGAAAATAACTGGTAAAAACATTATCCAGGTTTTATTTGATGCTCCATGGTGATGGAACCAAAGCAGTGTTACGTAGTCTAAAAAAGCCAGAGTAGAAAAGAAAACAAGGATAGAATGGATTGCAAAAGAGATCCACCAATCACAAACTGATAGGTAGCTTTCTTTACCAAGTATCCAAAAGTTTTAAGGGATACTCATAGTGCTAAAGCCAACCCGGGTTCAAAATTTTGAATATCTTTCTCCTTTAAAAGGAAAATTCAAAGGATTTTGTGTCTCTGTGTGTGGGGGTTTAAGTTGACTTCAGTAAGAGATGTTTTGGTCTGACATAATTACAGCAATATGTTACAAGAAAATTAATATAGGATATTATTGCATAGATCTTGTTTTTAATGTGGGTGAGTATCCTTTTTTATATGGTTACCATTTTATCACAGAATGGATAAAGAAAACCTTATGATTTTCCATTTTTACTTCGAGGGTTCCATGAAGAAAACATAAGTATATGTTTTAAGTCATGTAAACTACCCAAAAACATCCTGCCAAACATGAATAAAATAAGGCTGCTGTTCTTGGTGTAGTCAATCACAACATTAGCCATGGGAATTCAGCTTGTCAGAAATACAGCTCTTTGGTGTGAAAGAAGAATGAAAAGATGGCATTTTGTTGCTGTGGAATGGTAATGATATGCACAATGGAATCTCACTTCTTGGGTAAGTTCTGCCTCAGGAGAACATGAAAATTACCTGACAAGAACAAATAATGGTAAACATGAAGTGCTTTACAGTGAAGCTGGCAGTGCTTTGAAAGAATTTTTTTTTTGATACATGAGAGTAGGGGCACATGTGAAAGAATTTCAATCCTACATCCAGAAGTTCACTCAGAGCAATTTTCAATACTAGTACCAGAGTGCTGGTACTACCTATGTAGATAATCTTAAAAAAAATCATGACAGTTTTTCTGGTAATCCTCACAGAACTTTCCAGGAATGGGAAGGGAAGGGAAGGGAAGGGAAGGGAAGGGAAGGGAAGGGAAGGGAAGGGAAGGGAAGGGAAGGGAAGGGAAGGGAAGGGAAGGGAAGGGAAAAGCTATATGTGAGATGCACTAAGTCCCCAATATTTAAAGCTAGGGATGTTACTGGGTTTCTACACACAAATTGTTTTGAATGAAAAAACCAAAATTAACAACAGTTCATGTAGGTACTGCTTGTGATCAATGGACATTCTATATTTTGTTTTACTTTTAAACACCTCATGAAAGATAGCTAAAGTATAGCCTTGTGGATGCTGTTTCTCTGATCAGAAGATGGACTAGACTCTAAAACAAGACAGGTTTTTAGGGATCTACTCCTTCTCCCTATCAAAGCCATGTTAGCAAGCAACTTTAAACTCAAGTGAGTAAAAGTAGTTCCACTTTAAAAGGTTCTTTTATGAATCTGGATAACTCAATTCTATTACAAAGTGGCCATTTATAATTTGTATAAGCAAAAAATCACAGCAGGATGTGGCTTATTGAGAGATAACCACATGCCCAGTGGCTTTGCTTTTATACCCATAAGTATTCATTTAAGATGATCCTCTCTCATTGAAGCTGGTGACAAAACATGCACTCCATTCAGTGGGAACAGACTCAGGCCTTAATGCAAGAAGCACATAAAATGGTCTCTTCTGGTTCTGGAAACCTCATGGAAACCTATGGGATTCTTGAGCAAACTTGGGACCAAAGTATACAAAATGAAGTAATTTAGTTTGTATTAGTAGGATGGGAAATTCTTTCTACTCATGCTTGATCTGAATGAAAATCAGACCATCATATGTTTGAGACTAATAATATTGTTATACATCCTTTCATCTCAGAGTGAAACAAGAGATGAAACTCCTATTTATTTTGTTGTGTTATTTTGAAAAAATCCAGTGTAGAAATAAGGAAATACAAATTTTCAGCATTTTCACAATTAAATATTTCCATATGACCAAACTGAAGTCTTTCACTTAATAAACAGGTCATGTGTCTTTGATGAAGCATCATCCATCTCATTGGAAAAGAGAGTTAGACCAAGAAACACTAGCCTGCAAGAGGGAATATGCATATGAGATGAATAGCAAAGCAGCTGCAGAGGGATATTGATTTCAATGTGTTGACTTCAAGTGAAACATTTCAGATTAGTTCAGCAAACCAGAATATTTGGTTTCATATTCAGTCAACTGGAAAGAATATTTTTCTTGGTTTTCTCAATGGGAAAGGGAAGGAATTCTACATAAAGGGTTTTCTCCTGTGGAAAAAAAGGATATTTACAACACTATGTTTTCTATAAGGTTAAAAAATGGCCCAAACATCTTGATATAAAGTCTTCAGAGGCATATGGAACCCCATGATAGTTCTGCAGGCCAGATCCATCATTAATAAAACACAAAAGAAGTTGCTTCTTGACTGCTCTTTATAAGTTTTCACCAGGCTAACAAAGATGCAAGGTTGGTTTTATTTCACAGCTTCTTGCTTTAGTGTGACTAAGATGACATTCGCCAGGAACTTTCTTTTGATGGCCAAGAAGCTTGATGAAATAAAAAAATAGAAAAGCTGAAACTAATTTGCAGTTTTAAAAGAAATCTTAGATGATTAGTCAATAACTTAGAGACCTTTTGATGGTACAAGATCCTGGAGTAAATTTTTAAAAGCAGTTAGTAGACAACACATCAAAAGCTTACAATTCCATGATTACCGCTTTCCTTCATTTATTTAACATCTAACAAAAGAGTTTTTTCTCCAATGATTGTAAACAACTAGCATTAAATCTATTTATAGATAATCTGAAAGGTCAGAAGAGAATAAAACAGAATGGATGAAGTTTTCATTACATTATGCTCTATATCTTGGTGAAATATGGAAGACTAATTCCTTGCCATTTGCAGCTGCTTAGGCCATTTAAGAATTCTTTACTACAGTAACATCATGTTGGTTGCTTCATTTGGTTTCTTAAATTCCATCTACATTTTAGTTCTTTTTTTTTTCCTTATTCAAACTTTATTCTCCTTTCTAGACCTCTTCAGTACAAACACCCAAACCAAATTGTGTTCATCATTCAAAAGTATGAGGGAAGAAGGAAAAGAAATCAGAACAATCAGCCAGCTTTGCAGGCAACAAAATATGCAGGCACTTGGATAGCTGGAAAACACTGCCTCTATTAAATTTCACTAGAATTCACTGACTACAAGTGTAAGGCTGCCATATCATCAGGGTTTTTTTGGCAGAAAGTTTTATATATGCATTTTGTTTGGACACTTGCGTGAGAGACCACTGCTTAAGAGCAGTGTAAGTGTGTGATTTAAAAGTGAAGGCTGCAATAATTGTACTTCAGAAATGAAAGCCCAAATACTTTTGTGTATGTGCTTGTGTCAAAATACAGGAAACAGAAGTACAATGAAATAATACAAAATATATCACATATCCATGAGTTGTTTTATTCAACTGCTTTCTCTGCAATTTATCTTCATTTTTCTGGAAGCTGGTTCTTAAGGCTTTAAAAACTGATTACTCAAATTTATGCAAATGACCAACCCATTTCAATTGCAGATGAGGACCATTTATTTCCCTTATTTATTTCCCCTTTCCCATTTATATACAAGAAATATGACAAAAATAAATCAAAAGTCAGAAGTTTTAGGCAATGTCACTGCTCAAGATTATTCTCCAATTTTTTACTGGAATCCTGATGCAATTGTTCCAAAAATCCTTATTCACACAACTATAGGACTTCCTAATATAAGAGATTATTGCCAGGTAAGACGTAACAGCATTCTGCCTTGTTTTCTGTAGTGTAAATGACTCCTTTAGTAACAACACTCTTAATAAATCTTATCCATCATTTAGTCTAAGGATAAGCACACAACAACTTAGGGATATGTTTAAAAGTGCTTTGAAAAATATTTGCCAACAGTCCAAAGTCTTTCTGTGCAATTATGTGCCAACTAGTTTTCACACTCAATTCTAATTATTTTGTTTTTGAAAAATGCTGCTGGACAAAATATATTTGGTCAGTAAAAGAACTAGGGACATTATTGTGTGGAAAGGGCTAGATCAGCCTATTTAGAATAAAATTAACATGAAATTCAAAGAAACAGGGAACATATCTAATATCTTAATTTTTGTTTTCTAAGCTCTTGCAAAGTTATGTCTTGGCACTTCTCTGTTTCAGCCAGAACTGAAATCGGAAATGCCAAAATACTGTTCTTGAACTACAGCTGACCTGAATGAAAAAAGGAAGCACCCCAAAGTCACAAGACAGACTGTTTTTAGGAAATTGCCATCTCATTTCCCAGCTGGAGAAGTTTGGATAAGATCAGGTAAACTCTGAAAACTGCTAAACTTCTGGATGTATATCTGAACAGAACCATCAATCCTGTGTGACTCAACTGTTACTGCAGTCCACATTTTGTGGAGATGACTATAAATAAAATAGTTTTACTTTGAGAAAGAAAGGAGGAAACATAACATACTACACAAATCAGAGGTTTGCCTGCATTATTCCTCAAATTAGAATTGTACTGTATGTTCAGTCGTACTGATCATAGTGCTTTAAATAAAGGGTACATCCCTGAAGTCACTGGAGATAAACTGGTTTATCTGAGGAAAGATTTCTGCCATATCTGTTCATGACATGCAGAAGTAAACTGCAGACATACTGGGCCTTATTAATCCAGGATATAAACTCCCATTGCTTACATTGCTTATAAGCATTATAATTCCAATGCTTATTGCTTAATTCCTATAATGATATTTCATTAGGAATAAAGTTGATCAACTAATCAATCCTAGCTTGGTTATCTTTCCCTTTAATCACTGTTTATTGATGTTGTACTGACACAGATCATAATGGTGACTGTGTTGAAATGGTGCTTATAGTCATGGTGGCTTAGCCTCTCTCAACCATAGCTGTTGTTTATCTATGGAGAAAAGCCTGCCTTGCAAATATAGTATGGGTACTATGTAATTTAGGGCTTGAAAATGAAAGTTGTGACCTGGTTTTTCTCTTTAAAAAGCAGATGTGCTGAAGATTGGTATGCACTCTTGCCAAAAAGTGTTAAGCTTTTTATGAAGCTTTAACAATTTTTTTTTGTACATCAGCTTGATGTCTGAAAATGAACCAACACTATGAATAAAGTGTTCCTTTCTCTTTAAACACTTACTTTATAACTTAATCATAGTTTGATTATTTAAATCAGCAACTGCCTCTATATTAATTTTCTTAAGCAAAATGGTAAGCTAATTTCTTTTGTGTACATAACCTAGGAATATGAGAAAACACATCACTTATTTACTTAGTTTACAAAGTAATGGGGGGTGGAACTTTCAAGGGACTGGATTGAAATGACATCAAAGTCAGGAAATGACCCCTGCAATGGGATTCCAGAGGCAGCAGATTACTAACAATGTCCTCTCACAACTTCTGTAACTTTGGAACATACCATCCCAGAACACAGTTGGGGTAGGGGAACCAGCCACCTGAGCTCCAAGGAGCAATAGTTTTGTGAAGTACGATCCCAAAGAATACGTCTGTACGTAAAGAGCGGGGAAACAAAAGCGAGTCACAGCTGTCTTTCAGCACTCATGCCAGTGCTGCAAAGGAAGTCTTCATCCCACTGGACTAATTCAGGATGCCAAACGGGCGTCCTTGGGGAGTTTTGTTCAGGCAGCGAATCCCGTGTCGGTCAGATAGCGTGCTCCAGCCAAGCCCGCCGCGGCCAGAGAGCGGTGCGGAAGGGAAGCTGCTCTCCATGCTGAATGGCGCCTTTGTTCGCCCTGCCGCAGCAGTTACATTCTGCAGGCCCTGCAGATACAACAGTGGCTGTATGAGAGCGGAATGGAAATGAGATGCTGGCTCCCCCCAAAAAGTTCTGCTTCTTTCCATTAAAACTGCAAAGGAATTCTGGCAACCGAAAAATAACCCTTCCTATCGAGCAATATTTTCCTGCCTCTAAAAGCCAAAGAGGCCAAAAGCATAAAGTGAAGCTAAAATACTGCCTAGATGGGCCTATTATAGGTTGAACATTTTACAAGCTGGTTACCTTCCAAAACAGAACCAAGGCTTGCTGGTAAATTAAAGACAAAAATCATACAGTGGCTGCTGCAAAGCACCTGTAAATCCATACATTCACCTAAGCCCTAAAATACAGTAGAACTGCAATGCACCCAGGACTGATCTGTTTGCTAAACAAGTTCTTTAGTATGTACCAGTTGTAAAGGTAGATAGTTCCACCCTTGAACTGTGCACCTTTTTCAGTCTTTTCCTGGGCCAAAATCCCTGTCTTTTTAAGAAAGGCCATTTTAAAACAACCATAGACTGAGTTCTTCTACGTAGGGGTAAGCTGCCAGCAAGCTATGAGATGTGATATTATCTTTTCTTACTAGAGGAAGGGAGTCTCCTTTGGCTACTGTCTAGTGGGAATCAGCCTATTAATAGACAACTCTCTACTCTGTTTTCATAATTAATTTTAGAAAAGCAACATTAAGAGCTTTTCTCCTTAATTGTCTGCTTCCATATAGACATTGCTTATATTCAAACCTTATATAAAGGTATAAAATATCTATCTATATATTAAATGTCAACATTTCTTTAAAATGAGGCTTTGGGATAGTCTTAGAGAAACTATAGAGCTGTATAGCAAATGTGAAGCAAGAACTATATCAAATATTACAACTGAACTATGTTACTACTTGTGGCCTAATTTGCTTTTCTGTCCAATTTTATGTAATGAAAGGGCAGTTTGTTTGTACTAGCAGAGCTATTTGCTATTATGATCATTGGTTTGCTTACCATATATCTGTGATTTTCTTGATGCTAATGAGGATATTATAGTTCTAAGACTCCCTGTAGTTTTTTTGACTCAGTGGTTCCTACAGCCTGTATAATTTCTTTTCTAATACTTTTAGTTAAGGGAACTCATGAAAGAAAATCCATTACAGTCATGTGGAAAATCTTACAATTTAATTTTGGAAATGCTTCTGTTAGGAGCCTTTTTTAAACAAGAAGTCCCATTGGTGTAAATAAATACAGGATGCAGGATAGATAAAACTCTTCATTTGTAACTGCTCACTCATAGGCTCCAGCTGTGTGTTTTTTCAGGGAAATAATGGCAAAGTAAGAACCTCTTATATTCCCTGGCATGGCCAAAGCATTTCATGAGAGCAAGCACGACTACAGGAGCAGTTCATCTTTGCAACCTTTAAGTAGCATGTTGATAAAGCAATGGCATTCATCACCTTCAAGGAGGTGCTCAGCTGCTGAAAAGATCAGGTCAAAAATATTTAACTGTTCATGATCACAAAATAACCAAAACTATACTATTATGTACCTTCAGGAAATACTAATGAAAATGAATGCTCTTAGGGGTGGACGGAGTTCCTGAGAGGAAATCTTTCTGCCCACTGCATATCAGCATTGTCACTGAATGTGAATGAAGAATTTGAACCTGGGATGGCAGCAGTTCCTATAAGGTTTGCAAAGCCTTAAAGCTATAATTGAAAAGACAGCTTATTCAAACAAAACTGCTGTGCTAGGTGCTGAGCCTTGAAAATCTGGAACACAGCTATCACAAAAGTATGTTGAAGCAAATCCTCTGAGGTAGTGATCAACCAACTACAGTTTAAGGACATTTGTTCATACCCATCCCTAGGAAGTATTAACATCTTCAGTTACATAAATATTGTGGGTATATGTGGATAGCATACTGAAATGAAAAAAATAAAGAAATTATAAATATCCATTTTTAAGAGTACATCTAGTCATTCTTTCAACTTAAGTTCAAAGTTAAACATTTGTAGCTCTCGAAGATACATAAAGATAAAATATAATCTGATAGAATAAAACAAAGCATTCTTCATAAACTGGTGCAATCAGTAACACATTCAAGATAACATCTGCTACAGTATCTAAGACAGATAATTTTTGAAAAGTTAAAAGCCTTATTTGCTTATTAACTTGTGGGTGCTTTTCTACCCTTGTTATTTACCTAGAGGCTAGAAAAGTAGAACAAAGCCAAGCCTTTATTTGCTTAGCAACCTATCGAGCAATTGCACAGAATTATTTTCAAGTAGGTCCAATGGCAGCTCTTTTGAATTGCGTGTTGAGTTTTTGTTTACCTTGCTGTTACAGCAATAATAGCAAGGTGGGGTCATATTCACTCAGTAGGTAGGACCCTAAAATTCTGAATGCTTCATTGTTTACCAAGTCACCAGACACATGAGTGCTGGGTTGGCCCATGTTTACCCAAATCCTGGTCCACTGACAACTAGGTGTGGCTTTATTGGACAGTTACTCATACAGCTTTGACAGAGAGGCTCGGCTTCTTAGCTGCAGTGCTTTATGGAAATTATGGAGACATACAGGGATAAATTAATAAATTTATGGCAATACATATTAATTGGGAATGTTTTGATTGTAGTAACACAATGACCAAGGGCCTGAAATTAACATTTTGTAACAAAGAAAAAAAAAATCTATTTGGGCTAACTTTGTGGGCAGCAGTTAAGTAAAGGAAACATCTGTTTATCAAAGGCAATGTGCTGCTTCTAATTAAACCATCATCTTTCTTGATGCTAAATTAGTAACTAGGGATGCAGATCACACCCTTAAATAGACAAACTTTAAGACTCCCCTCTCCAGTCTGCTATATTGTCAGAGAAAAAACCCCAAAGTTTCCTGATTCGTATTTTGAATAGGTGTTGTCTCACAATTACACTTGTAAGACTGAGAGAGACATTATGTAATGAAGTTCTTGCTGCAATGTATGTTTAAAATTGCAGCTTAATAACTTAAGGGAAAATTTTATTGAGTAGGAGTTTAGCTGCTGTGAACTTTAACCAAGGAAAGTTGCCATATTGTTTACAACGACAAGAATTTTCAAATACTTTGAGGAATAATGAACAGTTTGAAGTACCGTAAGTATTAGGTCTGATCATAAGGCCTGAATGTCTCATGTCATTTAGCTAAAATAGTTTCATTGCACAGCTGGTCTATTCCAAAGGAATTATGGCACTTCCAAGAAAAAAGGAAAATTTGTTTTTAATAGTGATAATCTAAAGCAAGAAATCACTATGTAATTTATTTTTTAAAATTTCCATTGTGCTTATTCACAGTGAAGGGAAAAAAGGAATCTCTGCTCTGTTTCCTAGCAGACAGGTGGGATGTTTGAAAAGATTTTAGAAGGAATGTTTTGTCAAACCTGGTATAAAGTGGCTACAGTAAACAATTCTCTTTTGCCCCTCCCTTCCCTCACCATGAGAGATATCCTGTACAGTCAAATCTATAATAACACAGAAGGTCACAATACAGAACATAGCTTAAGGTCACTACACATGAAAGAATAATTTTCAAGATATTGGTAAAGTCATTTATTTTAACAGCATGATGTCCTGATCTGCAGCTATTGCAACTTGATTTGGAGGCTGCCTGCTTAAAATCCTACTTAAGCAACTATGAGCTTCTCCCCTACACTGTCTCCTATTTCAAGAGAACACATCTCAAAACTTGTTATGTTGAAGCAACAGCCGTGTGGAAATCTATCATTGCCTCTTGGGATGCTGCTGCAGTTTGTAATTACAGCATCCAACCAATACACATAACACATTGTCATGTAGGGTCAGCCCTTGGGATCACAAGAAACCATTTTTTCTTGCTTTATATATGCCCATAGCCACATCCAGGCTGAATCTGAATTTATTTTCTGTCCAAGCTGCATCTGAATTTATGTACTTTCTACATTTTTTTTTTGTTTAATTGTTTCAAGGAACCATAATCTGATACATTTAAAGAACAGCTCACAGTATTCAGATTCTTTTTAAACTGTCTGAAGGGGATAAAAATATACTGCACAACCACCAGGTATGAATAATCTTAACTGCCGACACCAGAAACTTTTTCTCAATAGCCTCTCTGGTGGTCACAGTCCATGCTTCATCGAACTTACAGGCTTATTTAAAATCAGATTATTTTTATACTGCAGGACAGCTACCCAGAATAATAAAATCTCTCCCATCCTTGTATCAGATTTACAAATCGCACTTTTTTTTTTTTTTTTCAGTTCAAAAGAAGAATCTTTTTTGGTCATGGTTTACAATTTGGTAGTTGGCTTAGCATTCTCTATAAATGAAAGAGGAATAGTAATAATAAATAGAGAAACTTTCCATTGTCAGGGATTAAGGCCAAAGTCATCAGTTTCTTCTGTAAGTACGTTGACAATTAATTACTATGAAAGCCTGCGTGCAAAAAGAACTGGCTCCCACTTCTGATGAAAGGAAGATACTATGGCCTGAAATTGAAGTTAATCATGGACAATTTAGTTTTGTACAAACCAGTACATTAGCATTACCTTGTTGCCTCTTTGAGGGCTTCCAGACAGCATTTTTGTTACAACTAACTCCCCATGTCTATTGAATACTTTTGCATTCTAATACTCCCAGGTTGCTCATTTGGTGACTTTGATTAGGCACAACTTACTGCTTCACATTTCATCATCCCAAGGTATCTGTATTCCTTGTTATGTCAGGTCTTTTAACTGGTCTACGTTTGCATTCAGAACAATTTTTTATGACATGCTGTTCAGAAATTACTAAGAACCAAGGATCTGAAAGATGTTTGCTTCATTAACTGACTCAGTTTTCAGTAGTATAGATTGTATAATTTGAATCTCTGCACAACATAACAATCCATTCTCAGTGGCTTATGCCAGAGTTTTATAAAGGTGCTGCTCCTCACAGATTGAGAATACATATATTTATTGAATACCTTCACAAGGATGCAAACCTTAAATTTAGAATACAAATTTATGCCATTTAATTATTTCTAGAAATATGTAACGGTGACTCAAAATTGATAAATATGCACCTATTCACTTTTGTCATAAAAGGAACTGTTACCTTTGTTCCATTGATCAGCAAACATTCTTTGGAAAGAGAGATTTGAATGGACTAAAAGGTGAGAAAATACACTAGAGCACTGAACTTATAAATCTCACATGGTTCAGAAATTGGGCAGGCAATTAGTAATATTGAAAGTGATAGAGTTAATAGCATAGTTTATGGAAGGTTTCTTATATGTAAAGCCTGTATATAGATTGTCCAAGGTGCAAAATGGTAACTTGATCCCATAATATAAATTTCCTAGTAATCATTCTTTTAATGGTAGTCCCATTATTTTTGAAGACCATAAAATACATGTAATTTGTGTCATGTTTATTAAGCTGAACAGCAAAGGAGGGGTTAGCAGATAGATGAAAGATCACAAAGAGATCACAAAAGACATGTAAAATTCATGACTCAGTTCATAAATATGAGTTCAACAATAACCCTTCCTTCCTCTTTTCATTTTGTCCATACTTTGGTTTCCTTAGGAAAGAAATATATGCTAGAAACCTCAGCACATTCCAGCCTTTGATCTGAATAGCTGCAGGATTGTTGGGAAAGCTTTGGAGCATACTTCAGGCTAGACACAGACAAAGAAAGGCTACAACCAGTTCAACAGCAATTGAGATTAAATGTTTTTTCTGGGAGGAAGGGAAGAAGGACTCATGGGGAGATAGTTAAACACAGTACACTGTGAAATGCACAGGTACAAAAAGCCACACCAAAGAAACTGATGGCTAGATCCTTATTATGGTTTTGTACACCAAGATGAAGAGACAAGATGGGAGAAGACAGTGAACATTCTCAATGGACTGACAGTACTGTATACCATTAACTGTTTGCATGAAGAACACCCCTCCTCCCCCTTTTTGATAATCTGTAAGTGATAGTATCAATTTAACTCTTAGAAAGACAAGCTGCAAAAAAAAAAAAAAAACCTCCCATAAAACTCAGCAGATAAAATTTATGAAAAAAATTATTTGCTGCAAGCTGAAATCTGAATTTGTAGGGGCACTTGGTGTTGATGGTGCAAGGGAAACACATACTGAAACATATACTGAAACACATACTGAAACATATACTGAAAATCATGTTGATGAATAAGCTTTCCATAAATATGTTCTCACAGCATTAAAGAGTTGCAAAAGGATAAATCAAAAGCAACAGATGGCCAAACAATCTCACGTGAGGAAACGAAACAGCATATTCAAAGCAGACAGAAATTCACTTGAAAACATGATAATTGCTCTTCAAAGTTCAGACTTAGACATTAGGGAATTACTAGTATCCACTACCAATCCTCTACCTGATACTAGAAATACATGAATTAAAAAAAAAAAAGAGTGACCAAAGCAAGCATAAGTAGAGAAAGAGTAGAGCAGCTTCATTAAAAGTCTCCCATGCTTTTTGCATTCTTGATGGAATGAGTCTGGATCAGAGAGGGAGGAGTGTTCATGACACATGTGGATAATATGAAGCATTTGTTTGGCATTTAGTACTGTTTAAAGGTACAGAAAGCCCTGGAACTCGGGCTGTGTTTGATATTTACTGGAAAAAGAGATGCAAGACCTCACATCAGATTTGCTTCAGGAATGTAGCAGTAGATCAAAAAACCCAGCAGTGGTGAGAAGCTGCACCAAATAATTATTTGAAGAATGAAAAAAGAATATAATCACAGAGTACATTACAGTTCTGTACGCAGGAAGTAAGTTTCTATGTTACGTGCTTTAAGCTAACTAAAAACAGTTTTGAGGGATTCAAAATTCTCATGCACAAGCTTTTGCTATCTACTGCTGCACATGTTCCCATGTCTGAAATTAAATGTAAGTCACACTTAGATCATGGTGCTAATAACTCCTTAGGTTGTGGGTTTGAACCCTGTACAGGCCATTCACTTGAGAGTTGGACTTGATGATCATTGTAGTCCATTCCTACTCAGAGTATTCTGTGATTCTGTAATCTTTGTATTCTGTCTTGACAATGAAAGGTCTTACGCAGTCTATAAGAAAGAGTTGAACCAGGCAAGGCTCATACACAGAAACCAGTATGATGTCTTCAGAGTCAGAGAGCACTGACTGGACTGTACGGCCTTTATGTTTTGGTATGGAGTTTTTCATGGTGGGTTTGTTTCTTCTTTCTTCTTCTTTGTTTTGTTTTCTTTAGGTTTTGAACTATACATTTTTTAGATCTTTTGTAGGTCAAATAAATGTTTATGCAAAGGGAGCAGAGTCCATACTTTAGAGTCTGGGCAACAGGAGCTATTATACTCTTCTGGAAATGGCAAACATTGGCCATGATTTCAGTATGTCTGTAGAGGTCTGACAACTGACTAAATGTATACTTTTATTAGCTATTATCAGCAGATATGAAACTAATTCCACGTAATTATCGCTGAGCAACAAACTTTATTTCATGATGTACTTACACAAGAGCTCAAACAGGAATTTGCAGGCAATCTTTGCAGTGATATACACAAGTTATGGCTGCATAACTCAAGCAAAAATGAATTTCAATTTTGTGGTAGGTGACTGCATTTTCAGTACCCAACAGAAGCCTGAAGCTTAGAAATGCAACTGTGTCCATTCCTTTCAAAGAAATACATTTCTATGTTTTAGTAGCAGACTGAGATATACAAAAAAGTATGAACTTAAAACTGTGCTAGTCAATATATCAGTGCTGAAAATGTATGTGTTCATACACCCAGCACCAAATGCTGTAAACTGTCCTCTAGTATATTGAATATGCTTTTGTGATGGGATAGAATGGTACTATGTATTTATAGTTTTGATGCAGTTAAACAATAAAAATATTTTAGTTCTTTATTCCTTAGAATGCAAAACCATTTTTAGCATGATACTTGCTGTTAATGTCAAAATTACCACTGAGCAGCAACACAGCCAAAATCACTACAACGAAGAAATCCTGCCAGCAGACATCTTGAAAATGCAGCTCCAAAGCGCAGGTGGATGCATCAACTAATTTTTATAACCTTAATTTATTGACTAACACAGTGATTATAGTAAGTGAATATTTTCAGTAATGCTAGTAGTTTCATTTTTTACAACTAGGATGAATTTTAAATTACTCCAAAAGGAAATAAAAGTTTAAAATGTTCTTGGCTGGATTGAACTTTGTTTTTCAAAAACACAAGTGAAGGTAAAGTGGGTCTAAACTGAGATATCCATCGTAGTTAACATTGTCCCTAAAATAATTCTATCCCATTTCCACAAAGCAGTTCACATTTCTTGTGTCAACACCTGATACACTTAAATGTTAACCATGTGTTATCTGAAACTTGAAGCTGGTGAATCTCTTCTTTGGGTTTATATTTACTACGAATGACTCTGAGAAAGATTAATAATGGTATTTTAAAAAATTATACTCAAGAAATCAGTTCCTTCAGCTACATTAAACTGCGAAGAGGTGCATATGTAGTCAACAAGCTGCCTCTGCTCATGGTAGGGACAGGAAAAGGGAGAGATGGCAATTCATTCCACCTATGCTAGACACTTACCTTAGGATAGGATAAATCAACCTTTGGGAGTCTATACCCTTCTTCATTTATGACAGAAATGAAGTTGACTTGCTCAGACTCAATGCCTAAATTTAGATTTCTAAAATTAGATAGGATGCATTCTACATTCATTCATTTATTTAATTAATCTATTTAAAAGAATGACCTGTTAGTTATACTGGAAAAAAGAAGTAGTGCAATTTTGTTAAAAACTCTGATAATAGTGTCCTGCCTAGAACAGTCTGGAGTTTAAGTAATGTGTGGGTGAAATAAAGTATCATCACCATGTTACATAGAGGTAATTCAGGGTGCAGAAAGACACTGTGAATCACTAACTTGCACTTAAACCTTGTGGCAGAGTAAAAAGACAGTGATAGCCTGTTAGGCAGCACAAAAAACATTAGTCAGTTCTTCAAGAGAGGCCTTGTATTTCAGTTCACCAATAGATATAGTACACAAGGTAGAAGTTCTGCTCTGTTATAAACATACATGCAGTGGCTTGGACCAGAGCTATCTAAATGGTAAATAATCTCTCAGGATTCATTGACACAGCTACAGTCAGCCTAAGATCTTGATCCCCCACCAGAATTCTGGAAGTCTGAGGCACCATGTTGCATTTCCAGAACGAAAAATTGCTATAGAGTAGTCTGTAATTATTCCAAAGCTACCTGTGGCAAAAAAACCCAAAAACAAAACAACCCGAAAAAACCAAAACAACCTTTTACATTTTCATGGTTTTGGAAAACATGGTATTATGATTTCAGATTTGAAAGAAGAGAGCTATCTTTACATGCAAATGTAAAGGTTTTACATTTAACCTTTGGCAATGGGTAGATGTTATTAACCAGAGCAATTTAACACTAATAAAATGCCCTCCTGAATCTTACTCATTACACCTTGAGAATACGTCTGGTAAATTCATAACATAATAAAGTCCTATAGAACAAGACTATAGCTATTAAAGCAATAATGGTTGTTGGAATACATTTAGAAATAGTCCAAATTACCCCATTTTGATAAGTATTTTGTGCTTTTAATGATCACTGTTCCAGTTATTAATACAGAACAATGTTAAGGCAACAAATTAAGATTTTGGTATCAAATGAAGTAAGGCCTTTTGGAGAAAATGGGATATTTATAACAAATCTTGAAAGTACTGCACTGCTGCAGTCCCACTCCAGACTGATTATTTATATTTATAATACATTCCTCCATTTTTCCATGTACATCTAAATTTGTGCTTAAGTGTACATACAATGTACATAAATGCATGAATGTTATGCCAAGTGTAGATGCCAATTCCAAGCTCAGTTAGTAACTACTCTAAGCACAGAAGAGTTTGATTCCTTTCAGGAGAGGAGAGAAGAGTGCCAGACACTTTCCTGTTATTTTATGCAGGAAATATTTTGTGGAATATTCAACTTAATATAGGTAATTAACGTGTGTGAGACATTTTGACCTCACTCATCTGCATCTTTAATTTGGTCTGCTGCACACCACATTAACAAGGCTGCTGCATGTGAAAAGTCATAAAAATGAAATGTTTTTCTCCTCAAACATGCAATTTTACAACCTGTTTAATTTTAATCCTTGAATTGTCCACAGCAAGCATAATTTGCAGGGATTATTAAAACACTGTCATATGGAAAGACTGCATTAATGCCTGATTTTAAGAGCAAATGGTGATGGTCAGAGATTTTTTTGGGGGCCTGCATTATAATATATGATAACAGTTCTCTGCTGGTTAGTGTAATGCTAGAAATACATTATGGGCTTAATTTCTATACAAAAATCCATTTTATTTTTTCATCTTTGATATCCAGACCCTTTTCTACCAGTATGTCAAACAATTTGTTTAAATCAAGAGTAGCAACATGACAGTGGCATGGTGGATGTTTCCAGTCTGAATCTTTTCTTTGGATTGTCGATGAATATCCAAATATTTAGAATGTATAAGGTAGAAAGAAGAGTTGCAATTTGGCAGACAGCTTGTGTAAACCACCGAATCTTTTGCAGAGTGGCATTTAAACACATTTACAAAGGAGCCACAGCCAATCTTTTGGCAAATCTATTACATGCTGCTAAAAGCACTATCTTGAAGGCCATCTGATAACAATCAGCTTGGTCAAGAAGCCCTACTATTACTCAAAAACTGGTTAGAATACATTAATTACAGTGATAGATGGCTGTAATCATAATAGGCCTCTATTTGTGCCTAGTTTTGCTAGTGGTCCTTATCCTAACTTGGCATTTATTTTTTAGTCTGCTATATAGGCAATCTAGCTAGGGATTTTGTCTCCCATTTCTTTGTTCTTTTTTCAACTTTTTTTTTTTTTTTGCTGCATCTTTATTACCACACACAGCTGGTTTTCTAACAGAGATGCCACAAATATTCTGTGTATTTTTCTAGCCTCATGATCTTTGTACTCAAAATAAAATAAACATCTGTACTCTCAAAGATGCAATGATGTTTTTTGTTCAAGTCAAACATGGAGATGTAGGATCTTCTCTCTACCTCTTTTAGCCTTGAATTAGTTTGTGTGTGTTTTTTTAAACATTACTGATATCTTAATATATAAAATTGTGTAGTTGAATAAAATATTATTTCTTACGTGATTGTTCCAAATATTCTCACAATGTGGTAGTAATTTCACATTTCAGAATAGACCATCTGTTTCTCTTCTTTTGCTTGGAGGGTCCAGTTTATGCAGTCACACATATGAAAACTGTAAAGTCATCTTTGTACCAATAAGACTTTGATAACTTGACAGACTCTGAGATACCCTTCTTGTCAATTTGTCCTTGCTTTCATGAACACTGAACACACAGTAAGCAAAATCTTTCAGATCCCAGTAAAATGTTTCTCTTATCAAATGTTACCAACAGAACTATTTTAGATCATTCATCAAAAGGAATTTTTACGTGTGCCAAACATGGAAGATGCCAGTAAGAGTGAATAATCCTAGATAAACTTCACTTTTGGTTAAAGCACTCCACAAAGAAACCACTTACTGGTGACACTAGTAGGGTTATTAAATTTCACCATAAATGTGGGCGTATATATAAAATAATCACTGTCTTGGAAGAAATTAATCCACCAGTGATCAAGTAAGTGACGAGATGATGAATTTCCAACAGGATACAGTTATGCAGGTTGAACTGAACAGGAAAAGAAACCAACTCTTTCACCTTGTCTCTTCTCATCATATGGTAGTACTTTAGTTTTTCTATCCTCTATTGCTTGCTTAAAACAAGCTTTCAATTTGGCTTAAGAAAAGATTAATTTTCATTCAAGATCTTTAGTGCCCGCTAACACTCCTGAATAGGGAGCCATTTTCATTACTTAATGTCAAGGACACACAATTAGTGATCCTCATTCTAATCCCTCCCCTCCACCTGTAGCAGCTGTACTGGTTATAGACTGAATGAAGGTTAAGTGTGCCAGTCATACTTTAAATACTATGTCATTATGTTTGCCCTTTGATTAGGGTACTTGTAATACTGAAAAAAGGGAATAGTCCACTGCTACATTTGCAGGAAAAAACATGAAAGTGTCACAAGGCCAGTGTAGTAAAATGTATATTCATAGGCTTGTCTAATATTACTGTATGGGGAATATTGGTAAACGTCTCACATTACCACTATTTCTACAATAAATTCATATAATGGCAAAAACAAATGCGGTTAATCTAATACACTTTAGACATATTTCTCACTTCACCACAAGGTTAATTTTTATTTACTTAATCTAGTAATTATTAATTATCATATTTATCTCTTTTTAATTTCTTTCCAAATTTGTTAGGATATTTGTAAATCATAGGGAGGGCATCATAATGTATACGAGGAACTTGCATGAATTTGCTGGGATAACCAAAAATGTAGATGGCTTTTCAGATGGCATTTAGGCTAAAGAATCTCTGTTTATTTTTTACAATTGTTCCTCAGATGAGAAGATACTGTACTGTGAGAGCTCCTTGTTAAGTAGACTGTATATGCATCATATGCCATATGATCTTCTGGTAAAAGCAAAGGTCTAGCAGACAGAAGCTTCTCTGGTTGAAACACCAACCAAATTAATAACTCATATGTACATTAGGACATGTGATCTTCTTGTGCTTTTAGCCAGTGATCGTGAAAATTGGCTGAATGGGAGAACTGAAAAAATTTCTGATAAATATGTTCTGGTTTCTAGAAATTATCTGACTTGAGACAAAACATTTGAGAATTAGTTAACATTGTCAAACCTTAGCATTTTTATAAGCACTTGTGACAATCTTGAAAAAATTTCTTATACTGAATAATGAGTAAGCATTTTGTCTTTCATTGACAGAAAAGAAAAATTTAACTTTATTTATGCTTTCAAGAATCTCATAAATTTGAATGTGGTAGAAAGGTGAAATTTTTTTACAGATTTCTCTATGGAGGGAGATGCACAATTGTTCAATTCTCTCTCTCTCTTTTTTTTTTTTTTTTTTTTTTTTTTGCTATAACACACGTACGTTACTGAAAATCTTGTTAGAAATATCCCAGATAATATTTACATTAATTCTTGTGGATTTAAAATGTTTCCTCTAAAATTTAAACTAAACTGTCTTCTCAAACAGGAAAAATGATGACATTAACTTCTTGCACCATAATAAAAACATTAAAATGGTAAATACATATGTTCTTTTTTTTCATGGCATCTATCCTGCTTTCAACTTTTCTGACTGAGTAATGACCTACAAACTCGTTCTATTTCTGAAACATCCAAACCAGCTATTATTTTTGCCAAGTTGTCTAACCAGGAATCATTAAAGGCTGCTATGCCTAACATTGTAGAGCTTGGTAATTTCTGGGCATGGTTTCATTTGTTTATATACTTTCAAAATCTACCGTTTGAAAATATTTCATAAGAAAGCAGGGAATATGAGAGAAATTCAACAGCCAAACACTAGCTGCACTTCTGAGTCACAGACAAAAGGAGGCTACAGTCTTCTTTTCCATTCACTCCTGCACTCAGTTCTGGGGAAAACTGAATAAAGAAGATGGAAGAAGAATTCAAAAGCAATTGATAATAACCTTTGCCTCTCTGTCATGATGCTTGGGAGTTCCACAGTATCTGTAAGAAATGTCTTTGCCAAAGGTTGTCCTATTGGTGCAAGACATGACGACTAAAAAGTGTAAAGTTTTCCCAAAATAAACATGATAACCACAAAAGTTATGATGAATCTGGTATGTATTTTGGGCAGCTCTGACAAAGAAACTTGCCAAGAGAATGATATGAGCACTTTGTGTTTTTGTCCCTTTCTGGAAAAAAGTAAATTAATTTAGACTTCCCCAAAATCACAGATAAATATATACATACAAAAGAATCAAATATTAATTTTCCATATTTAGAACCATTAACATAGAAGTCTTTAACATGTTATAACGTAAGATGACATGCTTAAATACACTTGGAAAGTAGAGTTGATATTATTCTTAATGCTCATAAATACAACCTCATTAGCAAGGATTTATGTAAATCATAAAAACATATGCAGATATGCATACATTCAGTCTCAGGTTTTCTTAGTTTGTAGATGCAACTTTAGACAGTGTTCACCACTTGAAATTTTACTGTGGATTTTTATGAATAGTTGGTGATCTATAATTCATATGTAGCTCATTGAGTGTGTGATGTATTCAAAGTTATTGATTCTACTGACTACAGGATAGTCTATATGAGCTAGTCAGTTTTCATTCAATTCAGAATCAGATCTCTGTAACTAACATTTGCCAATATAAATGCAAAATTTGGTTCATGAAATTAACTTTTAACAGAATGATTTAATAATCATACTAATATGAATAATGTGAAATATATTAAAAAACTTCAAAAGACAATAAATCAATCTACATATTTGTTTTTCTCTTGGAAAGGATAAATCTTGTATTGTTTATCACCAGAAAGTGTCTCGTCTCACTGTATTTTGCTTGGTCAGGTCTGCTACTCTATGTACTTTAAGATATCAGCATAACAGGAAATATAAAGGAAGCTAGACTTCCTCTGCAGCCTTGCAATTTCAAATATGCAGAATGCAGATATAACAACAAAACAAAATCGATGCTTCTCCCTTTGATTTTTCAGGGCAAAATCTATTTCCTAAGCCATTTCTTTTTAAAACTCTCCAGTTTTCACATGTCTACTTATGACACATAGTTCCCCACAAGGACAAGGAATTGGGCTTGAGACAACTTTCTGGCATAAAAATATAATACCACAGCTATTTATTTATATTGGTGTCATATATAAGAGTCCTGGTTCAAAATCATATCCCAGTTGTTCTTGATGCTGTTCAAACACAAACTCAATACCTTTCTCCAGCTTAGAACAAAAAGATGAAAAAGAGATAACATAAGTGAAACAAGGAGACAATATCCTTCAGCAAGACAGATGGTAGTTTTAGCCACTGAATCACATTCCACATTTTCTAGTTTCAGAAGAGGATGATATCTTAGCATATATGACCATATTTGGATGGCCATGGGGACTTCCTCTCAAGTATGAGAAACAGCATGAGGCAAAAGATGTAAAAATGTTAAAAATGGTTTTCAGTCAAATGGAAGCTAATGTTGTGGACCAGTTAAGGGCAGAATTCCATACTCTCAGGTAGTGAGGGAGAACTTATAGAGAGCTTGAAAACCGCATGGAAATTATTTGAGTTAGTACAGAAGCTTAGACATGTCCAAGTACTGAACTAGGGAAATGATTTTGCAGAAAATTTCTGTGTAAGTGATCATCTGAAAAAAGCAGCATGGGAAAGAGTTGGCTGAGAGCAAAAAAGGAACACAAGAAGATAGGAAGAGGGGCCTTTGCTGTGTAAATGAACAGAATTATTTTAATTATCCAAAAATAATAAACAAAACCTAAGCACTGAAATAATACAAAAACTTATAAGACGTCAGAATCGCAAAAAATGCTCAGGCTAACAGCTTGAACAGGCAGGATGTGATATTGCTCAGGGTGAATTATGAAGTGAGGGAAGGACTAAAACTCTGGTTTGATCACGCTGAGCTTGCTTGAGCTGACTCTCTACAGATACAGAAATTTTAGTTTGCATATGAAATAAATTTGTAGTAAACTAAATGCAGATAATCAGTACGAAGCATCAGTGAAACAAATTAACTGAACTTGTGCTTATGGCATTAGACTGCCATTAGTCAATGTCCAAAGTGAGAAAAAAAATGGAATTCTTAAAAGGCTGTTGGTGAGAACATGTAAAGTATGCCTTCCAAGCATGCACTTATAGCAGAACATGGCAAGAAATTGGAGAACATCTAGCACAGAACTGGAAGAAAAAGTACAAGGCCTCAATTGTTTAGATACAGTACGTGAATATTTGTTGGTCTTAGCAATAGGGGATGAAAGACAGCAAGCAGTGGTAGATGCAACTAGAAATAAAGCTTTTTGGATGGAAAACATACATATAACTGTATTGTGCATGAGGAACTGAATGAGGCTGAGAAATGGAGCAATAGGATGGGAAGGAGATGGGATGCATGCAGTGGGCTGCATGGAGAAACTGGAAGACAATCAGGTATCAGAGATATTTCTTCACAAGAGAGAAAAAGATGAAAGTGTACAAAGACTATGATGAGAAGCTAGGCCAAAGCAAGAGACAGTAATTTTGCATTTTGTTCTTGTCCTCATTTTTCATGTGAGGGGTTGTAAAGGTAACAGGGAAAAAATTAAAACAATAAGTGGAATATAAGAACTAGAGCTAAACTTGTAGATTTGTCAATTAATTAAACTGAAAATGTAGTCAGTCTTTCCAAAGGAAAATTAGCAAAGATGAAATAACTGTGAAATGAGAGGAAGTCTGGGTAATAAGCAGAGATCTTAGGGCTTCAGTCTGGAGCTACTGAAACTCCTTTTCTAATCTTAAAGACTTCTCACTCCTACTAAAGTGTTCGTTTACAGAAAATCTCAGAATAGGGAAAAGACTACAAAGGACAAAAGAAAGGAAGTACTTACCTTGGTTTCTGCATGAAGTGTACAAAGTTTATACAAAAACAACTCAATCAAAATCTGAGGACCAAGACTAGAGAGAAGAGGTGCCTTCATCAGCCTCCCAGTAGGATCTGAAACACACACACTGCTATGTTATCAAATTCTGTCCCTCTCAAAGAGATATTTTCATATCTTTGCTAAGACACCTCTTCAACATATTTAATAAGTTACTTTATTAGCAGCATGAATAAAATGCATCAACTTCCATTTACTCTCTGAACAATAAATGTTTTCATACTTAACTGTGCTGAGAGTTGTGTTCCCAGATTTAGTGACCAGCATTCTAGTACAGCTATATTCATACCTGATTCAAATCAGTGTACAACATATTCAAGCAATTCAGGCACACACTTAGCAATAAATGGCATTAAGAGTCTTTCAACAGATTCGAGAAATAACAGAACCTCAGCTGCCAAATGTCAAGGGATAAAGGAAGAAAGGATATTAAGTTTATGTTAAGCACATATACATACCTACTTCTGTGGTCAAATGCAAAGATGATCTAGTCTTTCTGCAGGGAGATGAGAAAAATGCTGAAAGCAGAAGTGGATAAACCTATGGAGTCATAAAGAAATATTTGAAAAGCTTTTGACTTAATTTATAAGTCAGAACTAGCCTTCGGAAAATCTCTCTCTAAACATAATCTAGTGTGCCTGAATTTTGCTGTATATACTATTCTTGACTTCTATAAGAGACCAACTACATTAATAATCTTCAAACTAACTTCAAAAGTAATTGTTCTTTTTCAAAGTGGAAGACTTCTAGGCACTCAAATGTACCAATACCTTTGGATTTTTACAATCAAAATGTTTCCTAAAAAACAAGATATTTTTCCTCTAAAATGTAAGAACATCTACTGCTTAATTCTGTATGCACTGTCCTTGTCACAATTAATAGCAGCCCGGTTATGGTCAGGGCTGCCACTGATATCATTTGAGAGTAGACAGTACAGAAAGATGAAAGTCCAAGTCATAAGTACAATCTTGAGAGCACTGTCATCCATGGACCTTTGATGTCAAAGGAAAACATGCATATAAGTACACCATCTGCCAAAGGAACAAACTTATGCAGTACAGGCCTCATTTGTTAAGCAAAATTACATTATTTTAACTAGAAGATTTACTATTTTAACTAGTAAATTAGAGAAATTAGTCATGGTGAAATTTTGCTTTGCAGTCACACTAACTTCTCCAAAGTTTCAAAAATGCATGTGTAGAAAAGAGCATGTGAACATTGATGTTTCAAGAACAGACTAAAAGTTCTGGAGAACATTCATCTTACTCTGACTGCAAGAAGCACTTCTTACTTTAATTGAAATAATGGTTGACGGGACGCAGGGAGTGGTCAAAGATTATAAAAAAGCACTGAGAACAATTTGTTGCCAGATCAGCAGAGCTTCCTCCCTAGAGATAGGCACTATCTAGTTTTGCCTTGATCCATTGCAAATTGTTGCCTGGTTACTTGAGCTGCTTCCCTTTCAGGTCAGTTTTTATTAGATGAAAACCTTTTAATTACAAGCTTGACTGCTGCAATGTTTTGTTGTACAAAAATATGACCCCAAATGCTTACATAAACCATGTGTAATTCCTGGCACTGCTTTCCCAGTTCAATCTCTACACGTACTTATTGTCAGGATTTTCTAAATAGTTCAATCTATTTGTTAGGCTAAAGTATCAACTTTGACACAAATAGTTAAACATTCACACTTTTATCTGAGAATGGTTTCTAACCATCTCGCTGATGCTCTCTGCTCTGTGCCTGTCAGCCTTCTGCCCTTTGCATTGAACATGTTCCTTCTGAAGACAGCCTGGAGAGAAGCCTTCCATGGCAATAGGGTGCAGCCAGGATTTTCTAGGTTAAAGTCTTAATCTTACCACTGCAGATTATTTACTGCCATAAATAGGGCATAAATATTCTTTTTGAAAGGTTTTGCTATCTTTCTAGCAATACTAAGATATCAGAAAAACCAGCCTACCTCTAAGAGGCACAAATTAAGAGCAGTAATAATGGAATATTCTGAGTTGGAAGGACCCAAAGGATTACTGAGTCCAGCTCTTAAGGGAATGTCCCATAGCCGGATCAAACCTGTCACCTTGGCACCACTAGCATCATGTTCTAACCAATGGAGATAATCTCAGGGTCTAATCAGGGGAGATTTCCTGATTCCCTAGTGAGGTCAAGTTATTCCCACACCAGAACACTCCACTAGCATGAGGCAGCTCCTCCGCGACACCATGGGGTACCAGAAGAGTAAATGTCACTCTACCCTATGTAAGGCTGCATATTCCCAAGAGCTTTCTGAACTGACACAGCTTGTAGCATGAGGGAAGTATTTTTTTACTGCACATGAAATATATTAGGACATAAAGGACTGTTGGTGTTGATTTGATGAATCCCCAGCTGTGGGCTGCTGGGTGCTGACACACAGCTATTTTATCTATCAGTCTACCAGCATATGAGAGTACTGATTTTGGTGATTAACATCCAGAGCCCAACAATAATATAAAATAGCATTCTGTTAGCAGCACTGTCATATTTACTTTGCAATCAGTCTGCTTCTTCTGGTAGAGCATTAGAAGAGCCAAACATGGAGCAATTTGCTGCAGAGGTTACACTGCAGGCTGACATGTGGAAAGTCTTTATTCTTTTCCCTTTGATTACTAACCAACTTCAGTCCCAGCAAACATGACTCAATACGTAAAAAAAAGTGCTTCTAATAGCAATACTTACAACATACAACAGATTATACAACCAAATTTACCTCCAAAGGTTTTGAAGTTGCCTAGCTACGGGATTGGAAAGGTTGAGGAACTCCCTGCTGAAGGCAGGAAATGAGGCAGATGAGCACTTGAGGACTGAAGCGTCAAGCTCCACCTAGTGACAAAACCTTACCGGTGCTGGACAACCCCGGAGAAAGCACAGGGCGCCATGAAACGTCCTAAAAGTTCTAAAGTGTCTGGCGTGGTACTGGCAGGAAGTGACAATCAGAGCCAAAAGAAGCACAGGGATTTTTGTTTGTGGATTTGGCTGGTTGTCTTATTTTTTAAAAAATATAAATATAACTTAAAAAAAAAAAAAACAGCTCAGGAGATCCTGACAATAGAATGCTCAATGAAAGTAGCACCACACGACCCCATGCTGAAAAATATGTCTCTACATATGTAGACTATGTAGACAATGTGACTATAGTGACAATAATTCATGAAATTACTCCACTGCTTGGGAAGGAGATTTTTGTATTAATGAAGGAGACAGAACTCTAGTAATCATTAATATTTTTATTCACAACAAGAGTATTTTGCACTTTACATCATCAGATTCCTGGTGGGATAGCAGTGAGATTTTGTTCACCAGCTACAACAAGAAGTCCAATATTGTTCACCAAAATCTGATGAAATGCTTATTGTATTTATAATAATTTTATTTTATAAATACGTCAATAAAGGTTTTCCCTCATAGCAAAGAAAATAAGATTTTGAAGGTTTTTGAACTGACCGATTGGACATAAGACTGTCTAGACCAAGCATGTTTTTCAGAGAAATTATTGCTAGCTTTAGAAAAGAAAGCTGTATTTTGGTGTATTCTTCCTATGTGGAGGATAGCATTCCAGGTTGTCTGGATGATCAGAAAATAAAAATTACACTAGACCACACTGATAATTTTAAATGTAATACATATTTTGTCAGTGTCGATGCTACAACATTTCATCAATTAATTTTTACACAAAAATGAAAAATACATAGTTTTCCCCCCAAGTTTATGGTTTAATAAGCATCTAATATAGAGATTTTTATCTTCTGTTGAGTATCAGAATATACATGGGCTTCAAAAGCAGGCAAAATGTTTTCTTGAAACCTTGTCATCTTAGGTGCAGTAACAGGAATAGTAATACCTTGATACCTAAAAAATTAATAAGAGTTATTTAATTCATAAAGTGCCCTGACATAGCAACATTTCTCTGAAATATATTATTTCTTCTGGAAGTTCCACTTTCGGTTTTGATCGTAATCAGAAAATCTAGTGTAAATGGAAACACTTAAGTTAATAAGGCTTATCCACAGAAAGACCAGTTCAGATTTAGATGGGGAAAGGTGTTAATTTTGTTTTATTCAGACTGTCCTGACCAGAGTTTGGAAGTACTAGATGACAATAAAGTGACATGTGGAGCTCGACACACACCTGTATTGAGAAAAACGATATTAAACTATGTTTCAAAAGCACGCAATTCAAAAGAAATGCTGACTAAATTTCCTATATGTGATATCTCAAAGCCATTTGTCACACTGAATGTTGTCACATTCTTGTGTTTCAATTAAAGAAGAGACTGTAAAAGTAACATATTTACATGACAGAAAAGAGAAGCACTTACTGGAATAGTATTTACTGTTAAATTCTTCCAAGGTTTCTTTTAATTTGTGGTATTTTAATTCTATTTAGGGTGGCGCCTGCTAGTGGAGTCTGGCATTGAGCTACTGCACTTATGCTGTTCATTATGGAATGTACTGTGTTAAGTATTGCAATGTAAAGCATGGGTAATTGGGAACTGATCTGTTACCATGCTGGAAAAATATGCAATACAGGTTTCAGCAACAGATTTCTACTGATATGCTAGCCCAAACTGTTTACTAGACTGATTTTGTATATAGAAGAGGTTATATTATGTTAGGAGTCTTTTAGCAATTTGTCTACTCTTTAATACTTGCCTGTATCTATATGAGTGAAGCTATTGCAATAATTTGTCTTGGTGCAGATATAATTTATAACAGAAAAACATCAATTTTCACATTCATATTTCCAGAGCAAAGTAAGTTATGATGATGGCAAAAAACACATTAATGTTGTACAACTATAATTACACTGGGGGTTTTTCTTGAATAAAAGTCTTGCCAAGAATTCGTAAACGAATCAACGTTGCTGGAACATACTGAAAAATTGTAGTTATACAAATACTACTCAGATCTAGCTTTAGAGTAAATGGTCAGAGTATGAACTTAAGAAAAAATAGGTTAAATTAGGCAGAATGGCTATTCATTCAGACCACAACAGGAAGAGAAAGGGGCTAACACAGGAGGATCTGCCAAATATCCCCAGTGCGTCACACAGCCGGGCTGCAGAGGGATGTGCTGAATTTCAATGTATTCTCCCTAGACCCACACTGATATCAATGCCAGTCCCCTTACTGAGCTGGATTTCCTCTCATGAAGGCCCACTGCTGCCTCAGAGCCTCCAGGGGCTCACACTGTGCTGAGTCCTTTATGTTCAGGAAGATTTATTCTTTTTAGCTTTTGAAAAACGCAACCACAGGGCCCAGCCTCTCCAGCTCGGTGCTGGGAACTGCAGAGCCATGACTTTTATGCACATTTTTCCTTTTACTGCTTTGCTTGCTGTGTTCCTGGGGCAGCAGCCGTACAATCCAGGCCTCGCGTACAGCCAGTCTCAAAGAGAAGCGTGTGCCTGAGCGTTTCCCCAGAGCTGGGCCAGAAATGGCCTCTCACAATGTTGGTGTGGACTGGTGATGCAACGGTGCTATGAGGGAACCTCTGGTGTTAGCCCAAGGGCAAGCTGGAGGAGCATAAAGTAATGACGCTGGTTTGTGGTTTTTTTTCCTGCTGAGAGTAACAGAAGGAGGTGAGAGGACCTACAGGAAGGCACTGCTGAGCTCATGTGGGGTGCCAGCAGAGCAGAGGGCCTGAGGCCAGGCCAGGCTGAGCGCGCAGCGGGGCTCCTCTCTGCGCAGCCTCGGCCCTGGCCCTGCGCTCACTCCTGGCCCCTGGGCACCCAACTGGATGCCACAGGGAGGAAGGGGAGGAAGCAGGGCCTTCCCTGGGAGGTGTGTCCTGGCCAGCTCTCTGGAATGTGGAGCCTTCTTGGCTGCAGGCTGTCATCGGGAAATGGTGGCATTGCTCTATGAAGGGACCTTGCGATGTTCTGGTAGTGGCTGGGCGGGCGCCGTGGGCCAAAGCCTTGCCCAAGGTCTTTCATCAGTCAGTTTCTGACACTGGAAATGGCTGTGTGCTGTTTTAGTAAAACTACAACTGCTTCAATTGCTCTAAAATTTCTCTATGAGAGACTTAGACTGAAGAGGAAAGGCAACAAACCTATATATACAAAGGTTAATACAAATCTGGAAAGAGGATAAAATCTGAGGAGTTAGTGAAAGTATTGGGTTTTTTGTCAAAATGTAAATTTAGAGCATCATCAAGACATAAAGCAGCAAAAATTTTATTAGCTATGAACTATTCATAACATACAGAAGTTTCTATATTCATTTGAAGGGTAAACAGACTTTTTAAAGCCCTTCTAGTTATACACAGTGTTTCAATTAGCAGCACTGCAGATTTATTTTATAATCTAATCATCAATGATGCATTTCAGTGATACAACACTGCTCACTTCACAGATCTCAAACCACTTTGATAAAGACAATTATTTTCATTTCACAGAGATAGCTTAGGACAAGAAAATCTTTGTGACTTGTCCATGAAAACACAAAAGCTCATTTCCTTTTGCCAGGGGCAAGTGTGGTGAGAAAAGACGAAGAAATGCCTGAGGGTAGTAGACACATTTATTTTGTACAAACCAGCTGGTTCTGGTCAAGGTTTGCCAGCTTAGGTGGGGCACCAGGCTGATGCAGGCAGCCTCAAGCTAGGTTGGGCTAGTTCATGCCTTGTATTTCTAGTTTCTTTCTAGTTTCTTGTGCCAGAAGTCTGGCTGTACCTAGCAAAATACACATGAATATGTCTTCAGTTCCTGACAGTGAAATAGCATGGGGGCTTTTGATTGTTCATGTACAAACTGAATCAGCATAATTACTGAACTTTGTTGAGCATGGGACTCACCCATTTTGACTTCAAGGCTCTCTGCAGTAAATGTCACTTTGTGTGGACTCCAAGTCTTATGATCCCTTTTAAACTCAGGGTTTAAATGAACTCAATATTCAAGCAAAACACCGAGAAAGACATCGAGTGTCACATGGTTTCATGTGGTTTTGATAAAACTCTCTAAACAGGGCCAGGCTTGCTGAAAACTTACACAATGATTTTCCTTAAAGTTTTGCTAATGGCAGCTGAGTTTTGTATTCATGACTAATTCAAGGCCAACCTAGTTTCACAGATGCTTAGAGTCTGCAAAGAAATTTTCTGAAGCTGTTCTTCCAATTGCTGTTAATTTATTGTGAAAAAAGTGATGACTGTGGCAATGGTCAATGTGGATAAAGTTTCAATATGGCGAAGAGGTTACTGTTTTGAAGAACGTGCTGTTGGTCAAAAGTGCATTTTCAGTCCCATTGGTCAAAAGTGCATTTTCAGTCCCATTTTTCAACTTAGCGCATCCTTCCTTTCTCTTCTGTCCTGATTCTGTACAGAAATAGGCTGATATGATCAGTTCTCCCTACCTGCTGAGCTGGACAGCTCTGTTTTGACTTTTTGCAGTCACGGGTGGAGATACTGCTTTAATTAATGAGCCAAATTTCTCATGAGACAGGAAGCTAGCTCATTGATGATTTTCTCTAAGCTCAGGTCAGTCTGTACCTACATGTGAAAGTGTAGTTTTAATCTTGGTTCCTGTCTCTCCTTGTCTGTTCTTTTCTCTATCTCTTCCAAAACTGGATTATGGTTTAGACTTGGGGTGTTAATTTCATCCATTATAGAGCAATTATGCTTAGGAGTGACCTGTGATGCTGTTTCAGTAAGGGAGGGGAGAGGACAGCTCAGGACAGTCTGCAGAGGGATGCAAATAAACACCTAAAAGGATTACTTTTCCCTCCTACATTGAGGAAGAATGATGATAGGAACTGTAAGTGCCCTGTTTACTAGTACTGCTAAATTATATTTGTCTTAGTTAAATTATATTTGTCTTCAGTTATAGCTTCCCTTCCTCCTTCCCCCTCACAAACCTACTCCAAACTGCCCAACATGGAATTAACACATCTAGAAAGCTCTTTTTTCACAAGGGTCAGCCAAAATCCTGCTAGGGACCTGCACCACTAGGTGTATTCCCTCCTCTCCTCCAGCCCCCTAATGAGTCATCCTGTGCTGCTGACACTGTGCTCAGTGACTGGCAGCAGTGACTGGTCTGCCAGAGAGCCACTGTAGAAGCCCATGTCTGTCATTAAGCTATTCTTAAAATAAAAAGAGACTTTGTTGTTGTTCCTTATTGTATGTTACACTTATGTAGCTCTTGCCCTAAGCGTAGATTTCAAAATAAGAAATAGACAAAACAACTTTTTTACTGCTGCTTACTCTTGCCCTGGGAAAAAAAAGTCGTGCCACTGCCTGACAGAGAACAAGAAGCCTAGACATTGTTCACAGAGGCTTTAAAGCTGCTTAAATAAGCAAAACCAGTTTTAATTTCTTTTTCTCAAGCTATCTGATTTTCCCTAAAATCCTCAAGGACACGATGGTCTTGTTGGTATACATTCAAGGTTTGGCACTTGAGTAGTTTTAAACAGTTTTAAACTGTTGTTACTGTTTTCCATTTACAGTAGCAATGCATCAGTTTTCTTAGAGGTTTTAAGATAGATTTGTTAGCCAGCCACATCGCTTTTCACTGAGAAAATCTCATACTTAGAGAGAGAATTACAGATTTGGAAGAAAATTGGAATATATTTTCCCTATATATGCAGTGCATTTGATTGTAATCTATGGGTTTAAGATAGGTGTTTATAACTTCTGTTTTTTTCCAATCATTTGCTAACACCAAATTTCGGATTTTGCTGATAGGCCTAAAGAGTATATTTAATTCCCATGTCACTGTTGAGCATGGGAATTAGGGAAGAACATTAAGTCCACTGTTGCCCACCATGGAGACTAGAAGATTCCTTCTCTAGAAGAACCTTTAAAGGTCACAGATCACTGAAAAATCAAGATGGAGATTCACAGACACCTTGATATTAGCCTAATTATTATGGCACCCCAAAGCAGATGAATAAATAGATTTTTGTCATTTGGCTTCTATAATAATTTAGTTTTAAAGTTTTCTGTGTAGCCATGCAGACTCAGAGCTCCTTATTTTCAACAGGAAACTGAGATTCTCACTGATGACATTTAAATCCAGAAGGTATGGGTTTTGTATAAGTGCCAGATATTATGTAACTTTACAGTAAAGTGATGAGTCAATGACATAATTTACATGTTTTAAAAATAGTGTCTAATTCATAGAAAGTGAGCTACTGAACTCTCTAATCCCTTTTCAAATCCTTGTCATTTTTGTATGATATTGAAAATCTATTTCTTTGTAGATTGTGCTATCTTGACTTACTACAAGAGAAAGGGCATTTGATATATCTGTGTATAGATTATAAGCAATTATATCTCCTCATGATTAATGGGGACAATAAGTAAAGAGGGCAAATGCATTTCAGGTGCATGTATAGCACTGTAATTAAAACATTTTTCAATTCTGATGATGAGAATGGAGAAGGCAGACCTCTAAAATGCTGTAAAACATAACTGGTGTCAAGTAGATAATTTGGAAGTATGTGAAGCAGTTCAGATTTACCTCATCATACAACTGCTAGTTTTCTTCAGTGTCTTTGCATTTTCAGTTAATCTAGATTTTTTTTTTAATGAAGAAGCAAAATGACAGATATAAGATGACTGAGAACTTAGATAATTTTCTGAGGAAAATTCAAGTACATAGTATTTTTGCTTAGATGGAAGAAGGCAGATTTGAGATAGGAGTTCAAAAAACGTAAATGGGACATATAAAAGGTAGATTTTAAAAGGCTGATCTCTGTGGAGCAGAAGTGGTTAGAAGGCAATTACTATGTGTTTCACAGAATGCCAGGATGTCCAGGAAGCTTATGTAGGTGACAGGGCAAATTACCTCATATGTGGGTAGGAGAGTCTGACCAGAACCCAAAACTGGCCAAGTTTGCTGTCCTTCAACTTTGACTTACTGTGTCATGTTTACTGTACTGAAAGTCATTAAGAGCTGCACTCTTTTTCACTATTTAAATAAGCAACCCTTATTAGCAGCTCTGTGAGCAGCTATTCATATATTATGGAAAGTATGTTCTGAAATCAAACTTGAATTTGCCCTTAAGAAATATTCAAAGTCTCACCATTTTGACAAAAAGGACTGGAGACACCTTCTGAATCCATGTTTATTGACAAGTCAGGTGATAATTTTGTCTAGATAGCCCATCATGGACTTTTCAAAAACATTTTTATGTTTCAAAGATAAATGTTGCAATCAACATCATCAACCAAGCCATTTCAAGTTAATAACATTGAGAGTCTCAGAAAATATTTAGGAGTACCAGAGAATAAAACAGGACCCACAGAGAAGATACCAGATAAAAAGCTTTATCTCAAATAGGGATTTTTGCTTAGAGACAGTGTGCTTAAAAGATATGTCCAGGATGCCAGAAGTCTGTTGGTCATGAAAATGGTGTTGCCAGTCTTGCTTTTCATGCCTGATATCTTTTGGCTGAATGAAATGCAATCAAGGTCTAAAATTAAAACAAAGCTTCATATTAAAGCACCTCATTGTTTTCGTTCTTTGTATTTGTTTCTGGATCTAGAAATTAGCTTTTTGTCAAACCTTTCCTGGAACTAGAAGTGATTTTATAAAGGTTGAGCAAATACAGGGTGCTTTTCTGCAAAGGGGAAATGTAATTACAAAATACTAAATCATTTTCCACACAGGTTTAAAAGCCCCTGTCAGTCTTTAGTTTTCACTAGGTTGCAGTGCCCTAGTTGTAAACTAGGATACAAAATACAAATTAAAAAAAAAAAAAAACAAAAAACAACTTGAGGCAAAAGTTAACCAAAGTCTCTGTAAGTGGGCATGAAGTCCAGGACTCAGGTTTCACTCCAGACTTGTCATTCAGACACTCACTTTTTTCTTTTTTTTTTGTTTTGTGTTTTTTTTTTTTTTGTTTTTGTTTTTGTTTTGTTTTGTTTTGTTTTGTTTTGTTTTGTTTAGAATCCTCAAAACCAAATTGCAGGTCTGTGCTGATGGTATACTGGGAAAATACTAGTGGAAAGAAACCACAAAAAGGTTGCATCCTAAAAATAAAGCATAGGTAAACAAGGTTTAAATACTGTCTTACACTAGTGGTTGGTGACACCATGTGAATCCTTTCAGAATGCAAAGTTCTTATTACCACTGAATATTTTAATCCTAAATGATTCGAATAAAAGGTCAGTGGGGTTTAGAAAAAACCTGTGAATGGGGATCTTTCTCATGCCTTACTAATCTGAGCATATTAGTACTTTGTTGGAGGTTAAAACTGTCTGGGGGTGATTTTAGAGCAAAGTGGGTGCTACATGGTACAGGAAGCAGAGGAATACTTTATCCATTCCCTCTTCCTTGTTCAGTCCTTATCTCATTCTCACATATCCTGTATATGTGGCAGCTTTAAAGGAGTGCTGATTGACAGAGGAAGGGAAATAGAGCATGACCAACCTTTGGTTCCTTTCCCTGTCAGTGCTATAATAATAAAACCACATGAGTAACACTGGGGATCTCTGGATGTGATAGAGAACAAAAATAGTATAGCAGGGTGCAGAGTAGATTCACTGCTTGCCACTGTGGGGAGAAAATTAATGTGGCCTAAGGTCAGTTGAAGTTGAAGCTGGTCAGAACTGTGGGAAACAATAAAAAGAGGGTTTTTTAATGTATATTGAAAATAGTGTAAAAAGTGTAAAAATAGCACTGTCTCATTACAGGATGAGAATAGTCACCTCACAAACAGGGACTTGGACAAGGCAGAGGTGTTTAACACATTCTTTGCCTTTGTCTTCAACATGAATGATGGACCGAGGGGCTCTCGGGGCTGGCAGACCATGACTGCAAGAGTCATTGGCTCCGTCAACCCTGAAATTGTGTGGGATCTGCTGCTCCAGCTAGATCCCTACAAATCAATGGGGCCTAGTGGGGTTCATCCAAGAGTCCTCAAAGAGCTAGCTGATGTCATTGCAAAACCTTTCTCGATGATTTTTCAGCAGCCTTGGGAATTTGGAGAGGTCCCAGCTAGCTGGAAGCTGGCAAACATCCTGATTTTCAGGAAGGGCAAGAATGAAAAGCCCAGAAACTACAGACCTGTCAGTCTCACTTCAGTGCCCGAAGAGGTTATGAAGAAGGTTATTCTGGGAGGTATTGAAAAACACCTCCGTGACCTGAAAGCAGTCATCGGTCACAGCCAGCGTGGCTTCATGAGAAGAAATTCCTGCTTTGTCAAACCTGATTTCCTTTCACGAAAAGGTAACTCACCTAGCTGATCAAGGGAAGCCAGTGGATCTAACCTTTTTAGATTTAAGTAAAGCTTTTGATGCTGTCAATCACAGTATCCTGTTGGATAAGATGTCCAGCACACAGCTGGATAAACACATCCTGTGATGGATGAGCAACTGGCTCATGGTGAAGGGGGTGACATCAGACTGGTGACCTGTCACTAGTGTGGTTCCCAAGGCTCCATCCTCATCCCTGTGCTCATCAACACCTTCATTAATGAGCAGGGCACAGGACTGGAAGTGATACTAAGCAAATTCATGGACGATATGAAACTGGGAGCAGCTGTTGGTTTCCTCAAAGGCTGGGAGGCCCTACAGAGAGACCACAAAAAATTGGGTGACTCAGCAATGACTAGTGATATGAAATTCATGGGAAAGCACTGGATTCTGCACCTGGGATGGGCAACCCTGGATGTAATGACAGACTGAGGTATGAGATACTGGGAAACACTGACATGGAAAGGTACCTGGGGGTCCTGGTTGACAGAAAGTTGAATTTGAGTCAGCAGTGCCCTGGCAGCCAAGAGGGCCAAGTGCGTCCTGGGGGGCATCAGGCACAGCATCACCAGCTGGGAAAGGGAGGGGATTGTCCTGCTCTGCTCTGCTCTGCTCTGGGGTGGCCTCACCTCGAGTGCTGGGGGCAGTTTTGGATGCTACAGTATGAGAAAGACATTAAACTATTAGATAGTACCCAAAGGAGAGCAACAAAGATGGTGAAGGGCCTTGAGGGGCAGCTGTATTGAGGAGAAGCTGAGGTCAGTTGGTCTGTTCAGCCTGCAGAAGGGAGACCTCACTGCAGTTACAACTTCTTGTGAGGGGAAGAGGAAGGGCAGGCACTGATCTCTTCACTGTGGTGACCAGTGACAGTACTGAGGGAACGGTCTGAAGTTGTGTCAAGGGAGGTTTTGTTTGGATATCAGGAAAAGGTTCTTCACCCAGAGGGTGGTTGGGCACTGGAACAGGCTCCCCAGGGAGTGGTCACAGCCTCAAGCCTGACAGAGTTCAAGAAGCATTTGGACAGATTTCTCGGAGAAATGGTGTGACTCCTGGCGATGGTAATGTGCAGGGTTAGGAGTTGAATTCAATGATCATTGAGGGTCCCTTCCAACTCAGGATATTCAGTGATACTTTATTTCTGTGAAAGTGAATGCCTGAATGCCATGGCTAACTCCATTAATTACAACAGCAGTATTGACACATTATGTATGATATGGTATATGCCTTCAGAATCACAGAAGAGGGTGTTTTATGCAATCCATCCCTGTGATTGGCCCAAGAATGACTATTGCAGTACTTTAGGGACCTATCAGTAGCCATAGACTACACTACAATGAGCAAGAGTGCTTAAACTGGGAGCAAATTCAAGTTGGTTTGTGCTGTTCATGGTGCCAATCAGGATAGATAACAACTTCGAAATCCAACCTGATAGGTGTTCTAGCTTCCTTAATTAAAAAGTTTTTAAGGAAAAATGTAAAGTTATAAAGCACATTTTGAAAGGCTTTTTTTTCCCACCACTGGTTTAAGTTTTGAAATTATCAAACTGAATATTTTATTTAAGTAAAATGAATGTGCTTTAGAGATCCTAAATAATAGCGTATTTGATTAATAGGCTTCCCTGACTCTTACTCATCATGTTAATTTTCCCGTCAATAGTGGTTTTTATTCCTAAAAATAGTGATTTCAATTAATAGTATCCATTTTGCATTTGATATTATTTGTCTTTTACAGAATAAAACATAAAAATGGAACCTCAACTAACCCCAAAATGCATGTTCATCTGCATCCTATAGAAAAGATTATATATGTAGAACTCTGTAAAGTCAGAAATTCTGCTATAATCATTTAAAGGTATTAATAAAAGACATTAATAATGATCAGTTTAGCAGTCCAAACCAGGAAAGAAATGAAGAACATTATGTCTAAAACTCTTATTTAAAAGTAAAAATAATTATTTTTTAAAGACAGATTTTCATCTACCCTGATTAACTTACATCCTTAGTAGCCACTGGCCACATGTATACAGAATCTCTGCAGTAATTTTTCCTATACCAAATATACACACTTCCTCAAAAAAATGGAGAAATGACTGCTGGACGAAGTCAGAAAAAGTTTAAAATGCAGAAATATTTTCAGACTCAGAGGTAGCTTACAGCTTATAGCTTACAGTTAATAAATGAGAAACTTGCAATTTCTTTACACTGTCTGAATTACCAGGTGCAGAGGCAGTCAGATGGAATGATAGATTTTTAGAATCAGAGACAACCCAGCAAATAATACTACTCCAAATACTGTAATCCAGTCATATTGTTTTAATTGGGCAACATGGCATTGTGATAACAGATGGCAACTCCATGTGAACAGATTCAGCCAGACTGATAGCATTCTGCCCCAGCTCCTCTGAATGAACAACTATGTGCTTCCAGTTTATATTGCAATAGCTTCATTCAGATTTCACACTTGGATAGACACTGTGCCATTATGAAAGCAAATACCATTTAAGGCTCTATGCATGAGTGTGTGAGATTTCATGGTAGTTTCTTTTACTGAAGTTTCAAATTGGTTGGAGCTGTAATAGTTGAGCTACACTAGAGTTAAGATATTACTGGTGTCTGTCTACTTTCAGCCAAAGGTTACAGTTCCTGGATCGAAGTTAGCAGAAATAACATATCTAAATCTTAACTGCTCCATCTAGATGGTGCCAGCTGACATCTATCTTCCACAATGGTTTATCCTAGGACACTGGGTGTTTTCAGCGGAAGTGCTACACATGTTCCCCTCTACTGACTCTGTGGTAACTCCTGGCAGAGAAATGGGATGGACAGCTGGAGGCAGAAACATCTTTAATTTCGGAGGGAGGATTTGCCAGAACTTGCTTCTCAAAATTCTAAATGTTAATAGCTTCCTTCTACAGAGATAAGAGCAGTTTGTAGGTCAGTGGATAGCCAATGCAGTGCTGCCACTTGGGAGAGGGAACTATGTTAATGGGGCACTTTGTCAAAACATGCAGAAGCATCAGCTACTATGTTCTCCATAACACTCTTCATATCTGTACACTACACAAAACAGCAAAGTATGGGAGGGGTGGAACACAAGTTAGTCGCCTTACCCAATCTATAGGGCATTACATCCTTTGGGATATGAGAGCTTCAGCCATTTGCTTCCTTCTATCAGTAATGTTCCAGGGGTGGGGGAGGAGAAAGAAATCAAATGTGGACAGACTCTGGCTGGCTCCTCTGCTCTGTGTGCTTTCTCACTCCCTTGCAAACTCTCTCAAGAACAATTGTAATCCAGCTGAAGTTTTTCCTGGCTCTTGCTTGATTTAACAGATGTTTAATAATGGTTCTGGATCACTATCTACATGCTGAACAGTTTTCTGTTAATCTGAAAAAAATTTAGTCAAAAAAGACTATGTTGGGGACATGGTTGGAAAAAACCCCCAACAAAACAAACAGGAGAAACCCCCAAAACATAGAAAGTATTTTAATTCTCAGGATGTGTATCTGATCAGCAACAATTTAGCTGCTTCCAGAGTGGCTTTCTTAATGCCCCAGTACTTGAAATGTTTTTGTAGTACACTTGGCAGGCAATACTACGACAAGATCATGATTTACAAAACCACATTAATTCCAAACAGCAGGCTTTATCTATCTCAGCTGGCCGTTATATGGCCTGCCACACCATAGTAGCTGAGCTCCTCACAATCTTTTGGGTATTTCTCCTCAATGCTTTAATGAAATACAGAAGTGCTATATTCTGCACGTTCTGTAAGAACGGTCCCAAGTGTGGCTATGAACATGACAATCACCCTTTTCTCACATCTTCAGGGTTAACTTGTAAATTTATGAATCTTCAGGCAGCTGCTGAAGCCTTGCTGACTGTAACAAGCCACAGAATTAAAGCAGTTAGGTGACACATTCTGTACTTTTAAGGTGACTATCCAGGGGTTCCAGGAGCCACACTTTCAGACCTGCTGCGCACCGTCTCTTATCCAACTACAGGTGACTATACTGAAGACTGAAGTTCCTTACTAGTCAATGGAGAGTAATAGACAATTTTAGGGCATGAATCATCTGCTTGAAGAACAGATGAATCACATTCCTCAGTGCCCATTTCTCTTCATTTGCCATAGCAAATCCAGACAATTATTGGGATAGAGAACTCTACATTTGTTTAGACAATTTTATGCACTAATCTGGTAATAAAAACTGCCATTGCAAGATCCACTGATGTTGTCAGTCACCTGAAGTAAACTACAATCAGTAGGTATGCCTAGGTATTTTTGAAGATATCTATGTCAAAGTGATTTGTTTGAGGTCTCACGCAGTACAGACACAAAGTCTGCATCTCAGAAGCCTCAGGTCAAAATGTTGTCTATTGATCTGTCTTACCAGTCCAGTGGAAATGAATAACCATTATACTTGCCACAAATTCAGAAGTTGCATATAGAAGGTCTTTTTGTTAAATAAAAATGTCTTAATGATTAATTGCAGGAAGGAAGTGAAATCATGCATACCTCTACCCTATGGGGCAGTCTAAAAAGGGTTTGAAGCTATCCTTCTCTTTCACTGTCCTATGAAAAAACAACTTTAAAACTTCCTTAAAGCTTATTCTCCTGCTGAGAGGAGGCAGTATGTAGGCTAGTGGGTGCACAAATGTAGGTTTTACTCTGCGTCTCATTTTGGGTGTATTATACTTTGTTTGAAATGAGGATTTCATTGGGTTGCTATGTGACTTCTCAGATGTCTTCCCTTCCACTTGAAGCTCATAAACTACCTTGCCTCCCTTTTTATTTGCAAAGGTGCAAGAAAGGCACATACGTGAGAAACAAGGAACAGAATAATTTTATGAGGTTAGGAAAAAAGGGCTGCTATTTAGACACTCAATTTTCACTTAAAGAAGATAATAAACTACCAGAAGTTGTGGTCTCGATGAAGATCATCAAAATGGGAAGGGAGTATTAGAGATGCAGAAATGCTTGTATTTGCTTAAAGCCTGGAACCCCAGTTCTGAGAGATTGACTGTCTCGTCTGCTCTTACCTCATACTGAAGAAAGCTTTTTGAAGGACAGCACATTGTTATTTCATCACTTACCAAAGTAACAAAAGCAACAATAACAACAACAACAACAAAAGAAAAAGAAAAGGAATATTTTATTATTGTGGTGACTTGTCAGAAATATTCCTGGACACCAAGAGTGGGAAAGAGGAAGACATGAGACTGAGACCGAGTACAGAGATTTCCAGAGCTGGATCTGAGCATGTTCCTAGTTAGGAGAGATCAATGCACTGCTGATTTAAATGCTATGAAACAGTCAAAAGAAAATCAGTTTGATTCCTATTTCACCTACTCAGCTCATTTTCCATTGTGTTCTATTAGACAGATCTTCTACCAGTTCAGCTCAAAAGAAAAGAACTTTATCTGGACTTTTAGGCCCTTTTGGCTTTGGCACAACCTTTGGCACAACCATGAAGTTCCTGGGAGTTGCAGCTGGGTATGAGTTCATAGGCAGCACTGTGTCTATTATGCATATGGGTAAAAGGACCAGGAAAAAAAAAAAAAAAAAAAGCCAAAAACAACACATTGCAGGGCTGGAAGATAATATTATCATTCTTTCTAAAAGTTGGGCTTCCATCATTTATTGCAGCCACCAGCTTGTAGAGAACAGTTAAATGTTTGACTCAAAAACCTGAAGGGGTCTCAGGTTCCACAGGTGGGAGCCTGACATCAAGAACACCAGGTCCCATGAGCACCCTTTTTGCTGAACTCTTCCTAGAAGATGGTGTTGTTTTTGAAATCAGGAAAAGAAGATGTGTTTTCCTGCATATCACATCCAGCTGTAGTTCTCTCACTTATGGTTATAGAAAAGGATATTAATTCTTCCTCCTTAATTGACAATGTAATTATACAAGAAAATACAGATAATTTTTAAGCTTTTGTTGGTATCTCCTTTCAGTTGGTTAAATTTGCTTCAGACTAAAAAAATGCCCCCATCTTTTTTTGCTGGTTAGCAGGAAATGAAATATTAATGAATTTTACCCCAGATTTATCCCAGTCAAAGCAGAATCAAGACATCATGTATCAGACACCTAAAACCCAAAGAGATTATGTAAAACTGATACGAACTTATTTTACGTTGCTTTAATTTTTTGATTTAAGAAAATATTTATGCAGATAGAAGAGATCAGTCTTCTCCTTAAAATGTGAGACAATAACAATACGTGAATTATAATTTGCACTACTTAAAATTTACCATAAACAACCATATACTTTTCTAAAATATGGAAGAAAGAACAAGTTTAGCTTCTCTGTTGTAAAAAAATCCCCAGTCAATTAATTTTCCATCCTACCCTTTTGAAAGAAAATATTAAAGGTCTGTGGAAAAAATGAACAGGCATTTGGCAAAACCTGGCTTCTGACAAACTGGCAGCAGTTGTTGCATTACTGAAACACATTCATAAATGCTGGCTGCTTCTTCCCTGGGAAAATGCCAGGGAAGTACCCACCCTGGCGTCTCCCTTTCCAGATATATCAATCCCCACTCTTAGGTCCTGCTGACACACATCAAAATTTGTTCTAAAGTAGGCCTTTTGTGCCACCCCAACTGAGACTAAAACAGGGCAAGTAAGGACCACACCAGCCCATCCAGGTTTTATCTGTGGCTTCAGGTATCAGGCAGGTATAAGTTGTTCTTCAGGTATATTTGCAGCATATACTAAAAAAGTGCAAGGCAATAAAACACAGTAAAAAACTAGCATATGTCAAATACCTATCATCTGAAGAGCTCAGTATTTCTTTATAATCAGGAGGAACAGCTTCTATTCCTTAACTAGTTAATTTTACTTCAATGCATTCATGTTAATCCAATGATATGCTCCTGTCAATTACAACAAATTTAAAGCTTTCTTAAAAATAGGCAATAATGTGAATTTCCAAAAATTTAATTCTAATCTTTTTTATTACTCTAATGTATCAGTAAAAACAGACAGCTGTCGATACACATAGACCGATTCCATCCAGATGTTGAGCAGCTCCCATTTGGGAGTTCAAGCTAATAGGCACAATGCCTAAGTTAACAGATTTTGCTTCTCCTCTTGGCATGTATGCTCTCCTCACCACCACATCCTGATGTAATTTGCCCACCCTCCTCAGGTGTCTATCCAGAACAAGAAGGAGATTGTGCGGTGTAAGGAATCCATTAAGTTATGCACCCTTACCAAGGATTCTTTCTGTTGGACAGAACGATCTCTGTAGTAGTTGTTATTATTATTGTTGTTATTGCTAATTTTGCAGTGAGATTTGCGAGACCCAATAAGAATCATGCCCGTGGCAGGCTTTATGTTACAAAGAAACAAAGCTACATACCCTAGAATTCTTAGGGTACATCGACATCTCCTGGACAAAAAGAATATAACACATCAGCTCCTACTCGCGGGATACATTATGGCCATTTAAACACTGTGTTTGAGAACATCTATAAGCTCGAGCTACGTATCCTGATAATGAGAAGACCTCAGTTCAACCCCTGTGGAAGGGCAGATTACTATTGCTCTTTACAAATAAGTCAATTTACTTACAGAAATTTGTTTGTTTCTCCATCATTATTATTTCTTTCCTCTAATTCCATTCCTTCCCTCTCTGTGAAGGCTATCTCCAGGAAATAAAAGGGAACAATGCAAAGCAGATTCCAGTGGCTCCACACGGGCTGCATTTGCAGGTCTTCACTTTAAATAATCATTTTTAAATGGCTTTATTTGCACCAGAATGACTTATCTGATCTCACGATTAGCAAGGCAGCCTTGAGTTACTGTAAGGAGATAGTGGAGCTTCTGAATCTTCTGTCATGACAGAACCTAGAGTAAGAATTTTTAAAATTTTTATTTTTTCCAGATGGCTGGTTGACAAGGTATGGCCTGGGAGAGACTGTTACACAGTGATGGCTCTTTATTTTTGTTTCTCATCTCATCTTTAGATTAAAGATACCTAAAACTAAGTTTAGTGCTTTCTTTATAAAACCTGTCCACGGGATAATTGCTGAACTTGTGATAAAAAATTGGTGGGAAAAGCAGATTGCAGCCTCACCAGAGAATGATTGTAAGAACAATTTTGTCATAAGATGCACTGAATTGTTTGTATGAAAACCAAGAGGAAAACATAGTTCTTTGCTTTCATTGGCAAAAAAAAGTATCTCAAAGCATTTTATCAGGGTTGTTACTGGGACCACTGCTGTTTTACAGATGTCAAGACTAAACATGAAGAAATGACAAGTTGCCTGGAATCATCCAGAACATTAGTGTCAAAGAGAAATAGCATCCACAGGACCTCATGCCTTCTAAGTGCTCTTTTTTATTTGTTGATGCCCTTTTAATGCCATGTCTTGCACGTGAAACATAAATTCCTACTTTTGGCCCCCACGTGATACTTTGCAACCATTGCAACTGTGCTTTACATATTTGCAGTGTATCTCACTGTTAGTCAGTTCTCGTAGGCCAAGCACAAACAACCATCAGGTCTACAATTCTGAGTAGAGGATTGGTGTTGCAGATGGGGAACATGATAAATGCTGTTTGCTAGCATCTTAATCAAGCTTTTTATTTTATATAATCTGAAAGTCCAGAGCCATATTTATCCAAGAGCTTAGCATCCTTATAACCTCCCCTCTGTCCTCTGATCTGGTGCTGTCACACCATACATCATCACAATAGAAATATGTTCAGTTGTGTTCTGAAGTGTTCATGTTTGCATGAACTTTACACAAGTTTTGCTGAGTAACCATTTTTGGTGCTGTTTTTCATTGAGTTACTAAGTTCAATCAGACACTAAAATCAAAGAAAAGCTTGAGAACACAGTAATGTGTGGAAGGGAAGTTTGCTCAGTCATGTAAGCTACACAGTGCTCCTGCAAAGTGAAATTTCAGAATTTCCAACTCTGTAGTAGAAAACCTGGGGAAAAAAGGGAAACTAACTCCCAAATAAACTAGCTTTTAAGGGTTCAAAAATAGAAATAATTTTTCTTGGTTACTGCTACCAAGCTACCATTGCATTGTCTGTATGACTAAACCAGAAATATTTACCGAAAGAGGTTGAAGTTAATATTATATCAAAAAGGCTGAATTAGACTCTATTAGGACGAGATTTATTACAAAGTTACTACATTTATTATTAACATTATTAAGGCTAATTTAATCTAGGCTATTGTATTCCTCTGGGGAAATTGTTCTTCCCCAGAGCCCCCTGAAACCTGTAACTATTTGGTTTGACCCTACCTTCCCTTATCTCTGACCTATGGCTCTGTGCCAGCTATCTGTCCTGGGACAGAGACTAGATAAAAACCCATGTTCTTCCTCTTTTGGCCTCTTTGGCCTCGGGAACCCCTTCAAGAATAAAGCCTTGGAATACCCTGAGGTAAGAGCCTCTTTTGAATCTTTTACCCTATCCCCTGATGTATTCCCTCCAAAGCTCCCCAGAAACTGAGCTAGCACAGCAGCCCAGGGGGGCGGGCAGGGGGGTAGCACGTCACTAGGCGAATTTAATCTAATACTAAACCGATAAATTACTTTTAGGATCTGAAATTATATCGTTTAATGGTGCTACAGCATACCACATTGCAAAGCATGCCACTGAACTGGTTTCTGTTGTGGGGAATAAACGTGTTTTAAAGATATTATAGCAACTAGCAATTATCTGAGTAATTCCCACCGAAAATCAGCCCACTATAATTCTGAGTTTACTCTTGAAACATGGCACTGCCTCAATCACCAGCATGTTTTTGATTTTTGTGTTTGTTTGTTTGTAAAGGTTTTAAGTGTTTTTCAGTTTGAAGTTTTTGGTAGGAGAATTGTAAAACACCTGTAATGTTAATTTGCAAATGCATGGGGAGAGTAAAATCAGTTATTTAAAGCATTTTTAAAAATTTGAACAGATTACTTAAAACGTCTTTCATTGTATTTTGCATCTTTCACTGTCCAATTTTTTATTTTTAATTTTTTGGTGGAAAAGCTAAGAGCTGGCAATATTAGCATTTTCCATGGTGTACAGAAGCTGTCCTGGGATTATAGCAAATGTAGGACAAGTCCTTTTTCCTACAAGTCCTCACCTACATCCTTGGTGAGGATGGTACAACAGGACAGTTGGTCACTTTAAAAACACTGCCTGATGTTCATATCTTGTGGTGCTGAGTGTGTGCTCTCCATGACAGTGACGTCTCCCAAAGCTGTTGATGTTTGTAGTTTAGCTTTCTGAAGAAATGAGTCCAATGTGACAACACACTGCACCCTCCTGCAAGGTTTTCTTCTTCTAGCAACTTTGTAAAGGCATAATGACACAAGGTCATGCATCTGAATAGAGCAGTAGAGGAAAGAGACCTAAACCAGTGCATCTGCTGAAAGAAAGGCAGGCAGAATCCAGCCCATTGTAGGGTGCATCAACAGCTAAACAGTGCACACTTACAGGGAGCTTTGAAACAACAGTAATGGATGTGTGTGTCCAGTAGAATCCCTCAGAAGGAGCTCAGTAGGGCAGGGGATGAACAAATACCATGGGAAGTAGAAGGAGCTGAGAAGGGGGCAGGTTGCATATGAGTGATACAGATTGTGAAGGAAGCAAGGCTTCTTTTGCTTCCCTGATTGAATAACTGACTGGTTTTGCTCCCAGTCCATATCAATTATGTGATGTTTTGTGGCCTGTGCTACTGCTGAGATCAGAGGGGATCAGAGGTGATGGTGGCTTTCCCTGCTGCTAAAAGATCACGAATTGTGGCTGTTTGGTCTTTTGCAGTTGCATAGAAGACAGAAGAAAGCAAAACATGATTTTTGATTGGGCTAGTCTTCGCTTATACCTCTATAATAGTGAAAGATGTTATGTCAGAGCAAGTGTTTTGGGGTAATTTGATTTTCACTTGCCTAGAAGGCCTCACTAGTGTACCTCAGTGATGGTGTTCTTTGCAGAGGAAAGGCAATGCTAACACCATGATGTTAGCCTTACTAGAACTGACAGGCATGCCAGTTAGCACCATATGGGATTTTGTGAGGAAGGCAGCTGTTATCACTGGGAAGTGTATTGAGATTACTAAACTCTCCTCCAAACAACCATCGGTGAGTAAAGATTATTGGCAGTCAAATTTGCATGGACAACTGGGGTTTTATTGGATACAGCAAGACAGACACAATGATAAAGAATAATTCATCCTTAATTTCTCACTTTCAAATGTCCAGCCTTTTGTCTCATAACCAATCACACTAATTATTAAAAAAGAAGTGGCATTTTAAGTAAAACTTCCCAGAACTAATATTGTCTAAGCAATTTTAGGCCCTCTTAATGACTGCAAGTCTGTATGTGTCCAGTCTGTACCAAATGTAAATAGATTCTCCAGCTGCAAATTTGAGCTAACACACCCTGATTTCGAATGAGAAACTTATTTATACTCATTGTCTAGGAGTTAAGAATCAAACTTAGATCAGCCTTTCTACCTTATAGAAAGCTCATGTCATGAATAGCTGAATGTAGCTCCTCTGTCCGCTGCATTGATGTGTGACTGAAAATAAGGGAATCCTGAAATGCTAAATCAAACCTCCAGCAAGTAAATAAGAATACAACCCTACATCAGAGATTAAAGAAAAATCCAGGAAGGCATATGCCTATCAGTCTTACTTCAATCCTCGGGAAAGTTATGGAACAAATCCTCCTGGGTCCTGTCAGAAGTCAGTTGAAACATGTGATTAGGAAAAACCAGACTGGGTTCACCAAGGGCAAATCCTGCTTCCCAAAACTCATTGCGTTCTGCAACAGAGTAACCTGCTTGGCTGATGTGTGGCAAGCAGTGAACACTGTCTACCTGGATTTCTCCAAGGCTTTTGGCATGATCTCCCACAGCCTCCTTTTAGAGAAACTGATGTGTCATGGTTCTGGATAAGTGATCTGTGTGGTGAGTGACGAATTGACTGACAGAGCCACTCTGCAGGAAGACTTGGATAGGATGAAAGAGTGGGCTAGCAAGACCCTTAAGTACTTTAACAAGGACAAATGTAAGATCTTGCACATGGAAAAATTAATACAGGAGTTTAGCACAGGCTGGGATCTACTGGGCTGGGGAGCAGCTCTGTGGGAAGGGACCTGGAGGTCCTAGTGTGCCTCAAGCTCACTGTGAGTGAACAGTGTGCTTCTGAGCAAAGAAAGGCAGCTGGATGCTGGCTTGAACCGGTAAGGGCATCACCAGCTGAGATAAAGCTCTATCCCACTCTCCTCCACACCTGAAATGTTGCATGCACCTTTGGTTCCCATTATGCAAAAACACAGTGGACAGTCTGGAGAGGGTTCAGAGAAGGGCCACAAAGATGATGCAAAGACTGGGAAGCCTGCCATATGATGAATGGCGGAGGCAACTGGGTTTGTTCAGCCTTGAGAAAAGAAGCCTTAGGGAACACCTCATCACTGTTCCAGTATTAGAAGGGTGACTACATAGGAGATGGAGACTCTTTCATACAAGGAGTCACACAGAAAAGACAAGGGGTAATGGGTGCAAGTTACTCCTGGGGAGATTCTGATGGACCCAAGAAAAAACTTTTCACAATGAGACCAAAAAGCCGTTGGAATAATCTTCCAAGAGAAGGGGTGGATTCCCCAACCTTTTAAGGCTTGGCTAAGGCAAGGCGTTTGGCCATCTTGTCTAGACAGCCCTTCTACCAAGAAAGGTTAGAATAGATGATTCTTGAGGTCCCTTTCCATGTGGTATTCTATGATTCTGGGATTATTTTTTGCATCTCTGGAGGTTAAGGTCGGGTATGTCCATAGTCTCCCTAAATTTCTGATGTAGCCTCTGGAAGTCTCTGGAAGGAAAATTGGTCTGTTGCTACGTAAAAATGCAAAGCAGTTTAGAATCAAAGTTTATTCCTGGCATTAACACAAACTCCATACTTAATCCATATCTATCAAATCAGGTATTTATTTCTTTGTGCCTCAACTTCTCTGCCTATGAAAATAATATACTATCTCCTTACCCATTCTCAAAGTACCTACAGAACTAATTTGCATCTAAAGTGTTTTGAGCTCCTATGACAAAAATAATTACAGAAATATGAAATGTTCTTGTTATTTTTCCAGGGGAATAAAAGTATCAAGTCACTCAGCCAATTTGCAAGATGCTTCAGATGCTTTTCACCATGGATATCTCTGTTTTCCAGGCTTCAGAAGGGTATGTCCAACACCTGATAGGTTTGGTTTCCCTTCTCTAAAATGAATGATAGCTGTGTTTTGAAACAGAGATAAGGGGAAAGGGGACAGTGAAGGATAATGGCAGCAGTTTGGGCTGTCTCTTTTGGCATGGCCTCAATCCTCTTATCTCACCTAATGGCAGAATGAGTGCCAATGTTTATTTGGCCATTCTCATTCACCAGCTGCTCCTGTACCATGGTGTTTTTCTTTCCAGATGGCAGCATGATGTTCCACGATAAAACTGACACAAAAAACAATGCAAAATTTGTCTAAAAGAGGTTCAGCAAAGATGAGAAAAACAGCTGATATCTTTCAGAGCTAGCCAAGTTGCCTGACCTTGATGCCAGAGCAATTAAGGTTTGATTTGAACAGGGGGTAAGAAAAGAAAGGCCACCACTAGATTTATCAGGTATGATTTGGGAAGATGGAAAAAATATTACAACTCCTCTCCACTTTTTGGCTATGTGACAAAATCAATTGCTGCAATCTGAAAAAGCTCCCAGAAGTCCCATATATTACCAGGTCTTGTAAACTATTACATGCTGCCTAATTAATGCCCTTCTAGATACATTTATTGTAATTTCATTCAAATGAACATTGTGATGATATAAACAGCTGTATTTTCCTGAGTTTAATATTTCATTAGTCAATATTTAGAAGTATTAAATAGAGATATAATATTTAAGTAATATTTATGTTTTTAAAACATAAATATTATCTCCAAACTTTTATTTAAATTATTGCAGAAAAGATGTCATTAAAATTGTTTATTATGTAATTAAATGTTTATTATTCTAATCTCCCTGAAAGCGAGATATTTTTCCTTACAGACAGCACATATACGTATACAATGTTTTTTGTTCTGCCTTAAGATCTCATAATTTTAAAATCTAATAAGTTTAGAATGGCACTTTTTAAATGATCATTTAAAATACCTAAAAACATTACTTCACTTAAATGATGAACCCTTTCAAAAATCTCCATTTTTTGTCTTGTAGTGACAATTACAAAATACAAGGTTTTTCTTGTGTCCTGTGTTCTGATCTTAAAATCAAGGAAATAATTTCAAATTCTGAATATCTATAGATATACTTGACAGTATCCATCTGTAAACCAAGGATTTTTGATTACAGTTTCTGCAGATGAGATATCTTCTTCAGGTCAGATGCTAAGGTGCTTCACTCATGCTGTTTCCTGCAGTAGCTGGATACACGGTTCCCGTCTCACAAGTTAGAATCATAAACTCATAGAATATCCTGAGTTGGAAGGGACCCACAAGGATCATCGAAGTCCAACTTCTGGCCCTGAACAGGACACCTCAGGAATCACACCATGTGCCTGAGACCACTGTCCAAACACTTCCTGAACACTTGCACAGAGGCTCTTACTGTTTCTGGTTGCTGGCAGCAGAGGTGAGGGGCACCTACACGCTGCTCTGACTTCCGTTGCTGTCACCAAATCCACTCTAAGGGCTGTTTCACCAGTAACTGCCACTTAACCCTTACAGCACACACACACTCACAGGGTACAGAGTGCTACTAAACAGAGAGACAGTTTAAAAAGTATTGAATAGTTTTTAAAAGACAGACTAACAGAGCAGCAACAATTTTCTTGTGGCGGTCCTCTTTTATACCCCTTTTGGTCCACTCCACCCTTTGTTTTTCCCTAGACCTCTTCCTTTAAACTTTCTTGCATGAATTTACCTAGTCTCAGAAAACCCTCTCGAATATCCCAAACAGTCGTGGTCATCTTGTTTCCTCCTCAGCTGCAAAATCCAAGTTGTCTCTTTCTAATGTGGTAGTTGGTAGATGCTTATCAGCCCATCAATTAGTGACTGGACAATTTCTGACTTCGGTACTGCCTTGTCATACCTTGTCTACTAGATCTGTGTCTCTTTGGGTCCTTTGCATTGAAAAGTACTAAATAATATTAATGATCTTACCTAAACCCCAGTTATTTTGATAACTTAAAGATCCTTACTCAATTTTTATATATCGTAGTCCAAACCCCACAAGTTTATACTGTAACTTCTTCTGCTTTACCTACAAATCTGAGCTATGCTGAGGAGGACTGCAGGAGTAGCAAGCTTGCAGAAAACCAAGCCCATGCTCTGTCAATTACTACATCGGTGACAGCAGTGAATGGTTCAGTGTTTTGGTTCTCCTCATGTCAGGTTGAAGTTTAGTGGCTACAGACAGCGCAGCTGAATATCACAGTGCTCATGTTTGGTTCACCTGAGCTAGGCATCTCTAAATGACAAGCCCCAATTTTTTGAGTTAAAAAGGCAGATCTTTGTTGTAGAATTGATAGCAGTTACACTTCTTGTGTAGCCTAGACTTTATGAGAATGACAGAGAAGCTTGTAATGTGCTCTCAGCCAGAAAAAGAAATGGCCATTCCCACCTGATTATCACTGCCCTGCCCTGATTATGCCTGTCCTCAGATCTGCCAAGTGGGCCCTCTTGTGCTAGGGCACCTGTTGTTCCCCTTAGAACAAGTTACCTAATGGAACTATCCTGGCATATGAAGGAGTCCTCATACGACTAATTTGATTGAGAGATCTAAGGGATAGGCAACATGCACTATGAGATAATAATGAAGAGACTATCACTCTTCTAACTGATTGATTGTGTCAGTATGGGTTGCAGGAAGAGCACATTTACTGTGATGGCAAAGGGAATGAGGTTACCTCAGTGGTGCAAAAGCTTTCAGCATTGTATGGCACAGAGGTAGGTATTGAATGTATCAAGCCATTAGTAAAAGTTTTTATAAAGCACTAGGGTAGCAGTTCCTGGTTCTTAGCTTTTCAATTTATTGAATGTTCCCTGGGCTGGAAGGAATTAGGTGGGAAATCTTTCTTCTCTCTTTCAGGTTTCTCCAGTTACTTTATTTGCAGCAAGTGCCAGTCAAAACACAAAAATTACTACATGAACCTCTTTAACATTCCAAATCTGAGCTTTTGTGAAGAGAAGCAGCACAGATAGATCACTGCAGAAATCACCATCCCTGCAGTGTGGGTTCTCTAACAGCAAAAGGTAATTCCTTTTTAAAAAATAGCATTCACTTTGCAGACACTTTCCTTACAACCTCTGTACCATTAACTCTTAATTACAAGATTTGTTTCAAGAATCTGCAAGACCATCTTTGCAAGACCTGACTGGAACAGTCTCAATCAGGTGTGTTGGAGCACAGCCACACAGTTGTGTATCACTTTGATCACTAACTCCTAAGTAAAATGGTTTGGATAGAAAACACTGAATATTTACAGAAATCCATAGTTCAAGTAGAGAGATACTAAAGAAAATTAAGGTAAAAGTCTGTGAAAGTACTGGTTTATCACCCAAATTCTTGTGTCACCTTATATAGTAAATGCACTAATAAGCAAAAAGAATATTCATCAGATAGATGAATATTTTTGTTTCATTCTGTTGCAAGGCTCTTCATGTTTTAGTGACATATAAGATATCAGACGTGACAAAAAACACATCTCCTTTTTACATTCTCTAGCTGTACTATCAGTGTAATGGTGATATAAGCCAACATTAACATTTTGGACAACTTTTTGCCTAGACTCTGGGCTGAATATTTTTAGCAAGATATTGTCAGAATTTAATCTTTTGTATCATCGTTGAGGGAGCAAAATAAAACAATGAAGTGTCAGCAGGGGAATTGAAGAGCAGTTTCAGACCATTTGATGTACAACAGCCTTTCCTGGCTTACTGTCCTCACATAGAGGTGTTTCACCACATGATAAAGTCTACATCAATTTCCTCTCTAAAAGCAAATTCTTCTTTGGAGGGCTGAGAAAGGTCACTTATCTCATGCTGTAATTCTATCTGTGTCATATTCATAAATGAAGTGGGATTTCAGTGAGTGAGTGAACTACATGTACTTTTCTGGAGGAAAATAAAATATCCCAAAGCAATGAAAGAGTTAAGAAGGTCACAGGATTTGCCAAATATCATGATGTAATTCTTTGAGTCTGCTCATCTCAGAACAGTTTTAGACTCTGGACAATGTTCTTTTACTTGACATTCCAAAAGGATCAGAAGACTGTCTCTATAAACAAGATTAAGTGGTAGCTGACTTAATGAAAACTTAGTGCTTAATCAGGAAGTCACTCTAAGTTACTGAGGATACCTTGATTCTGAATTCCTTCCAATACAAATGAAAATCTTTTAACTAATATTAAGGCTTAGATCACATTTAGGCTTAAAAACCCACTGTGTAAAAGCAATTTCTTACTCAATTGATCTACTCACTGGAGTGCTAAAAATACAGTTCTCCCCTCTTTTCAAACCTCTTTCAAAAGTGCTCAGGATAGGAAAAGAATCATAGCAGTTATTGTGTCTCATACATCATTGGAATTATCAAGCAGGACCTTTCAATAACTTTTAAAGATGCAAATAAAGCGAAGATCAGTTTCTACACTGACAAAAGATTTTGTTCACATCAACATTCATAAACACTGATTTTTTTTTTTTAAGACATCAAATTAGTCAGTTTTCTGTTAAATTCAGGTATGTAAAAAAGGATGTTCTTTTCTAAACAAGATTTCCTTTTCCCTTTTCCCGGAAGACCTTTCCTGACTAATAGTGCATTAGCACCCTTTGTCATAAGATGTGCTGAGGAAAAGAGTTCATATATAGAAATATATTTTTTAGTATTTTTATCGTTTTTTGTGTTCACACATGAATGCCTAATGTAAACACCAATCTCATATTTTGAAAGCAAAATTACTGACTATGGAAGCAGAAAGTTATAAAGACAGTCAAAGTTCCAGAAATATAGTTGGTAATTTATCTTAACACCACATGTGTGTTTTTCTCTTAATTTTTACAACATCTCCACTTTGGTTCTATGCAAAAGGGGTTTTTAACATTTTTTTTTTAAATTTTATTTTCACAAGAAGTACTTAACTGGCTAGACCTGTGAATAATCTTTGACCCCTGTAGGAATCTCAAAAATCTTGAAATGCTCCCTTAGGTCAGCTCCTGAATGTGTAACTCACAACTCCTGGACTTTTCATCACACACAGTATATACTCACAGGAACTTAATTCAGTTGTCAAAGATCAGGATTTCCAAGTCATGGTAGTAATTACCTTTCTGAGCCCATATAGCAAAAGGAATGAGACATAACATCTGTTTTCTGGTTTCTTAAGTAAACTTCTATTGAGTGAATTCAATCATTGATTAACTGTTCAAACCAATGAGACATCACATTTTTCAAAGTCAGAAATTATTACAATTTCCATTGAGCCTATGATCTAATTAGAACTGAGTGGAAAACAATTTTCTCAGCCTGTTAAAATGTTTGAGATTTCAAGAAATTTCCTCATATCCAGGAAACCTGTAACAGCCTTCCCAGTGGCCCGAATCTCCAATCTACTGTATGAGAGTTCAAAACTCTTGTACCCTTAATTCAAATCAAACAATGTGGGTTTCTCACATCTTATCAAAAGCCAAACCACTAGGAGGTTTGCTATGACTCTAGTGGTTTTGATCTGAAATGGCATCATAGTGATGGGAATGAATCATGACTGCTGTGGGGTCTGGGATCAGAATTGATATTGAGCTTTGAAGGTGAAGCAATACTAATGATTGAACAATAGTATTCAAATCACTGTACTAATTTACTATAGGGATATATGAAGGGACTAAAATTATTAAATCTTTGCTTAAAAGATGGGTTTGTAACAAAGCCATAATTTCTTAGCTATAATTACCACACATCTATATTTTCTAGGAATTCTTCATTCCTAGTCACAACATAGTTTTCTAGAGATGGACTTCTGATAGGTATACCTCATGTCTTTATGAAACCCCTGCAAAAAACATTCTGATTCCACAGAATGACCTTGCATTTCATCGCAGATGAATTTTAGCTAGAATAGATTAGAGAGTTAGAGTTGGAAGAATGGGGAAGGCCAGCAGGATGAATTGCAGAGTCAGAAATCCATAGACAGGAAAGGTTAGAAGTCAAATATAGAAAGACCAAGGACTAGGAAAGATGTAGGATGTATCAAATAATGTAAAGTATGTAAGATAGGCTGGTAATGGTGTAGGGGCAGTATGACATCAGAAAAACTTTGGATGCATGGTTTCTGTTGACCATGTAAAATCTAAACTCAGAATATTGAGATGGTATTGCTAAGTACTGAGGATCTCTGAAGCTCTGATCCATGATAGAATCACAAAGGAATGTTGTTGCATTATAATACCATCAACCCTGATAGAGATAGTGGGGGGTAAATGTCACTGATGCCTTCTCACTTCCATCATTTTCCTTCTTGACTTGTATTGCACTGTTCCCTTTCCTGACTTCACAAAATACAAAGTACACTTTTGTACTTGCTGTCTTATCATTATGAGATAAAAAGAACAAATCCAGAGTATTGAGTGCTTCTGTCTCCCCTTAAGTGTCTCTCCTTCCTTTTTGTCATCGTATTCTTTATAATCCCTGCTGCTGACAACTGTAGTTTCCTTTGTCAGGATGTGTAAAACCTGTCCCCCTTGGATGAACCCTGAAGTCAGGTATTTTGGTATCATCATTCTCTTGCCTGACTACAAGTTTTTAAATGCAAGGCAAATTATTTTTCCATTTTAATGCTATATAACAAATACATACTCACTCTCAAAACCACACCCACTTCTAGGTAAATCTATTGCTCTCTTTAGAATTTACACCAGATGAAAATTCTGGTCTTCTTTAGTAATTCACTGAAACACACTACAGGACCCCAGGAACCCCATGCTTCAATGCAGACAACTGAGTCATCAAAACCACAGAGAACAGCAACTAATTCCTGCCTTTAAACCCAAACTTTTATCTTCAGTCATTTTATTCCAGTTTTGTATATTCCTCACAATTCTGATGGGTGATGTTGTCCAGTGAGACATTAGTGTCAAAATCCTCCTCGACTTCACCAAAATCAAAATTTCGCTTTATAGTTTTATTAAAAGATCTGATTCTGGAAATTGTGAGTTACGTGAGATTCTTAGCTTTCATTCAGTCCAACAAAAATTTTGGGCTTCACATTTGTTAAAATAGATTGAAAATATGAAGTCTTAAAACTTTGAACAAGAAGATAAATAGCCCTCCAAATATACTCTAAATGTAATTCCTGATTTTCTGACTCATCGAGACTTTTGAATTTTTGCAATAGCCAGCACTGCTAAATTAATTGCAAAAGGCAAGAAGTAAGGTTATTGCAGCTGTGTTAGTCATGACTTGGTTTTTTGAGACTATCAACCAGTGTAGATAAAACTAATACCATTTCCAAAAGAGTGAACATAAGTTGTTCTAATCTTCACAAAATCAGCAGATTTGACACTCAACACCTGTCGTTTTTGCAGACATTCAGGAAATTTGGAATGTAGTTCTCTCTGTGGGATCAAAGAGTCAGGTCTCTGACACTGAATCAGTAACTATCAAGAATTTTGCTTTTTCTGAAATATAGAAGGAAACATATCTAGTCCACCTAGCTTTAAGTCGTCAATTCTAGATTATTTATCATTTCAGGGCAACAAATTATAGATAAATACAGATTCTTCTGAAGAACTTCGTGCTCTTCCTCACAGGAAGTTTTCCTTTGAAAAGAACTAATGAGAAATGGGATTATAATCCTGAATGACTAAATGAAAGAAACTCACAATGAAAGCATGTATGCTTAATAATTTTTCAATTGATGTTAGACACACTAGAACTTGGGACCACTTTTTTTTCCAGTTTTTTTGTCTTCATAGTTAGTGGATGAAACATGCTGCTCTTGGTCTGAAGGCATATATTCCTGATATTACCATTTTTAAGGGCTGAACCCTGTTGTATCATATCATATATCATATCATATCATATCATACCATATCATATATCATATCATATCATATAATATATCATATCATATCTTTCTTACTTAGCTAACAAGGATGTTACAAACAACTTCTTTGTCTCTTACCTGCTTACGAAAATCTGCCTTTTTTTGCTTCATACTACCTGGCTCTTCATTATATTATGAATAATACATTGCATCCCACATTATAGGAAATGTATTTACAAATGGAGTCTAACTGTACCATCAGATGTGCAGTTTCTAACATTGCATTTTAGAATGAGCTAAATGATTGAGAGCACTTGAAAGCAACTTCCATTATTTATGTTACAGTCATCCTGAATTTGGCTATCCTCTAAATCTGTCGATTTGAGCCAAGTACCAAGGTTTACTGTATTATTGACTTTTAAACAGTACAGTCCATTGATTTAATTGGAGAATCCTTATTAAAAATTGATGTGACAATGTGCCCTATTGCCCTCAGTCTGCACATAAAGCTAGTACTGATGTACGTCTGCAAAGTTACAGTCATTCATATTCAACTACTGTTCAGCTAGTTCTAGGTAAAATTGTAGCTCATGCTTTTAGATATAATACCAACAGCAATAAGCAGATACAAAGACCATTTCTTTTATGAGGAAGGGCTGCAAACAGATGTTGTGTGAGCCGTATTAACTCCCTACTAGAATGCTCATACCTGTTTGAAAAGGATTTTTGATTCAAACATGCCTCACAAGAACAGAAATTGCTACTCCGTAGGATCATCTGCCAAGGTTGAATCACCAATCTCTGCATCAGTGCTGATGTGATTGAAGAAACAGAGGTCGACTTCTGTAGAAGAATATAAGACTATCTGTAAAGAATGTCTAAGGCCCAGTACCAAACTCATGTTTCTTGCTATTTTTGTTGAGTATGTACTTTCAGCACACCTGTTCTTTCCTGCAGTGATAGTGTTCCTTTAGCTGAAATGTAAAATTTAAAGAAAAGACAATTGCCCTACTGATGTCCTCTAAATCAACAATTTCTACTGATTTTCTTACTGAATTTGATATAAAATATTACTTACACATTATTTAAAACTGAAATTAACTACTTTGTTAGCTGTGTCTGAGACTGACTCTCAGCACAAATTTGGAGGTAACTGCTAGGAATTACTTTGGATTTATTTCAAATTATCATAACAGGAAGTGTTATGGAGGAAGAGGAGTTGAGAATATACATACTTTTGTTTTTAAGAATTGTTTTAACAGATTAAAGACCCAAACTAAAACCAAAGGGAACCAGTACAAAATTTGCACAGATTAAAGTATCACTAATCTAGACAGTTACCTGGATAGAATATTGCATAAAGCAAAATGGTCCAACACAGACATATCAGCTAAACTTGTACAATCTTCACATTTGTAACTGTATATAACATATAAAAGAAATGAATTTGACCTTTCCCTGCATTGTAGATGCTGGAACTAGAACTTAGCTAGTGTTACGTGAGTCTCCATGCCACTGAAAGTCATAGAGACAGTTTGATATAACTACAATGCTCGGTTCAGTGGAAAGTATTCTGTGAACTAGAGTTCTTCTTTTCCTGTGCATATGCATTCCAGGTATACTGCTTTTAACTACAAATACTTCTTGAGGTATCACAATCAAAGCCCAACATTTTGAGAATTTTATGTTAAAGCATGGTTGTGCATACAATATGAATACTGAAGCAAGCCATATAATAGGACCTCATGTGAAATCCATTTTTTAAATTTTTTTTTTTTTTTTGTGGGAAAATGCCATTTGTATAACTTTCAACTCAGGATTCCTATAGGTGGAGATTTGTGCTTCCTCAAAAGTGGGGTTTTTTTAAATTCTTTTTTTTAAGCCTGCCTGCAATTCCTGCAGGATACCAAAAGAGGGCACCTAAGGCTTTCTGTATAAAGCCCAGGAAATCTGCCGGAATTTGGATTACTTTCCAACAATATTTTAGAAATCTTCTCCCACTTTACAGCATACCAAGCAGAAATATAAAGTCTGTCGCCATACAATGAAATATAACCTGCAAAATTTATACAGCTACTTTTAAGGAAAAACAACATTTCCATATACTCACATATCCACAAAAAAATAATGTAGATCATAGAACAAGAAGAGCAAACCTGCAGTTTATGAAAATTACGATAGAATTCACTAGAGGTAATTGGTGCCGGGATACAGAAAAGATGACCGTGCATCACAGCTGTGCAAAATCTTCCTAGCAGAGAGGAGTGGACTGTCTGGAGGCAGCAGATCCCCATGTAATTGCAGTTAGCACTGCTGTGGAGTCAGGCTTAAACATGAAAGGCTGTGTGATGTGCCCACAAGTTTGAGTTGGCAAACAGAAAGGAAATTCTAGAGGTACATATTTTGCCCTTGCACAGAGATAGCAAAAGCCTCATTTCAGAGGAGGAATTAGGCACAGGCACTTGCACAGAAATCTTTCTTGGGTCAGATTCCAAACTTTGATATGATTCAGTAATTGTCCTCTGAGAGTCGTGTGTTTGATGAGTTTCAGCAATTATCTTTTTACCTACCTGTCTATGCTACATATTTTCCTATTTTCTAAAATTAAGAACACTTGAATAATAAACTTCTTTAAGTCATAACAAAAATGTTTGAAATGCAACAATTTTATTTGCAACAACATATAATAGCAAATATTATTGAGGTACAATAATGTACTTTTAAAATTATATATACATTAATTAGAAGAATTTGCATTTAACAGAAATCCTCAGTTATAAGTAGCTTTTCATCAATTCTGGTCTATCAGAAGATTGTAAAGGTATTGCATGTAGTTATCTTTCAGAGAGACATTTTTTTCAGATGCAAAACTAAAAAAAACCTTCAAACGCCAAAAATCAAAATAAAAACCCCAAGGATTTTATTTTCCACTTACCTTTAATATGTACAAATGTGCATATATTTAAGAAAATGTGCACAGTAAATATTCAAGTGTTACTTTAGTGTAGATATTTAAACATCTCACCATTTACTTCTTTAATTGCCTTCCAATTGCTTTAATGAGTAAGGGAAAGGAGATATCTGAGTGTAAAAATGTGAAATTTAATCCTCTATGAAATGATTGTATATATTTTCTGTTCTTTGAAATGTGATTAGTGATAATTGACTGCATGACAGAGAACGCAAGAAAGAAAATAGTTGTACCCCTTAAATATTTATTTAATTAAACCAGAGTTACTTGCCTTAAAATATCAAGAAAGAACTCCAAAAAGAACATAAAGAAGAGCAGTCTGGAAGATATGTGATTAGAAAAGGGGAATAAAATACAGTTTGTTTTGTCATTTCTAATTTCACATTTCTTGGGCATTTTTATTGTTTTGTTTTGTTTTGGGTTTTTTTTTTTTCCTGTAGCCCAAGAGTTTGTCTTCTGGACACCACAGTATGTTTTTCAGTTTATTTTTAAAAAGTCATTTGAGAATGCATAAAGGTATTTCCTAAAGTTGTAGTGATAGTTCTGCTTTGTTACTTTTATAGCTCAGGTGGATCATACTGTTACAGTCAGTGAAGGAAGCTTTGATTATAGGAAAATTTAGAAATAGATAATTTTACAGTAAAATGTCCTGTTATTAGCTCTTTTAGATAAATTCAGAATAAAATATCTTATTATTACTGCTTATACAACTCCTGCTTTTCAAGGTTTTTTGCGTTTCCTTTCAGTGCCAGCACCCTTTGCAGGTAAAGTACTATGGCATGCTCAGGGGATTCACATGCTGGAAGGTGGGCTACCCTGTAGGCTCCAGACTTGACCGTCTAATTTTTCAGCTCCAGGAACAAAAAGAACTTTTCCATTTGGGTTACCTGAAATCTAGATTGTGTGCACAGACCTAAATGGAGCAGAACAGAGGGAGGAGCGTAGGAGGGTTGCAGGGAATGTATGCTTTTCAACAGTGCCAGGGAGTGCATATATAGTGGTGCAACATGCTCAAACATATGGGCCTACATTTGGATGCATCTGTTTTGGGCACCCAAGCTGAGAGACCTAGAGAGCTGAAACTTCAGCAGACCTTGGAACTAGCCTCTGAAAATCAGGCCTTTTTGTGCATTCTCAATTCTTTCTTGTAAAAGTAGTCACTAATATTCACCAATCAGGTTTGAAAATACTTGTTGGGGAATATTCTCCACTCTGCACTTAGAACTCTAATCTCTAATTTTCTACACTTTTATTTTTCTAAGTTTCCTTTGAGACTGAGCCAAAATCTGAAGAGAAATACTTACTAACTGTAATGGCTGTATCTCAAACTTTTAACCTGGCTTTGGTTTGATACGCTGAAGAGTATCGTGGCTTTCATGCCAAGGGATAGGTCTAGAGGAATTTTTAATGCTTTTCTTTGCTAATTTTAATTACCTCTAACAAAATGCTCAAGATGAAAACTTTCTCCCTTCCAAGCCATTGCATATGTTAATTAAACCAGCTCATAAACCACAAATTAACTAGAATACTCTTCCAGTAAAATATATGTATGATCCTAAGAGTAGCTGTCTGAACACCCTACTAATACAGACACATACAATGGCTCAAGTAATAGAAAACTGTTCTAGATTTTTCCTCAGTGATGTGTGCTCAATATAAATTAGTTTGCTATGAAAAATAAAATGACAGCTTTAGCTAGATTCAGGATTTCTTTTCCACAGATTCAGTTCTTTGATCAAAAACTACAGTAGATTGAAGTTTGCTATTGTCAACATATTGTACGTACACAGTGTGTTTATTTTTGTGCACTTTTAATGTATTTAACCTTAATGTCTGTTTCTTTCAAGCAGAAACTGTGGCTCAGCATCTTGAATTGTCAAAGCAACCTATTGCAGATTTCTTTTTATAGATGAAAAGAAGCGTCCAGATGATGAATGCTATTCACAAAGTGATTGCTGTGGCAGTCATATCATGTCTCAAAGTACACATGGCTGTGTAAATAGAAACTACTAAAACTTGTTCTGACATGTAAAAAAACTTTTTCCATGGCATATCAACTTTTTTGTCACCTAAGCAGATTCAGCTGGAGCTCTTACTAAAAATGCAAGTGTTTTTATTTGCTTTTAATTTTTTTTTGTTTGTTTTAATATCACTTCATTGGATGGGCCGAAAGCGAGATGTTCCTCTCCCCCATGAGACCCTCAAGTTTAACATTAGAAGAAGTTTTGTGACAGTCTAGTAAACCTTTAATGAGGATTCTTTTTGTGACAGACAGATGTAAATGTATCCCTCTAATCCTATTCTTTCAGGATTTGTCTGCAGATGAATGTTAATAATTAGTAGTTGCTTTCTCCCTCCTCCTTCCTTCGTAAAATTGTATTCTTCATAAATTCATCGTCTTTTTTTCTCCTGTTTTCTCAAAGTACCAGCAGCCCTGACAGCCTCCCTTTGTTCTTATGTTTATAAATAATTTATAATGTAGAAATATCTCTTCTTAGTCTTAAAAAATAAACTAATGGTTGAACATAACATACTGCCAGGAGCAGATCTACCACTAGCTTTAGAAAAAAAAAAAAAAAAAAAAAGAAGAAGGAAAAAAGCTTCATGATTAACAAAGAGAGAAAGAAGGAACACCACATGGAAATCTATTTATCTGAGTGAATGCTGATTTTTGTTTGCAGATGCTAAATGCATCTGAGCTACCCTCATTTTATGCTCTACTTCTTTTCTTTTCCAGACTGCACACCTCAATCCATTCCTTAAAAATGTAGCTTCTTTTAAATGTCCTGAACAAACAAAAGGCTACAACATGGACTAAGTTATCAGCATAAATGTGTTTACACTGGTGTAGGTGATTCTCTTGAGGAATATACCAGCCCTTATAGGGACACTTTGTTGACGATCACTGTCCATGTTGTAGATGCACTGCTAAAGAAAGTCGCATATTTAGCCAAGACAAAAAGTCTATTGTCAACTGCACATGGAGCAGCTGTTGGTGTTGGGATTCTTGAAAAATAATTCTAAAGGCTGTATTGCAGTAGCATATACTTTGTCAAGAACACTCACACATGCAACCTCAAACTACAAAGAACCAGCACTCCAGTTAGAATTGAAATTTACTGAGTTTCAACACCTATGGAACACAGAGGAGTGATTCTGTTTCCAAATGTTTGTATGGCACCATTATTGTTGTTTTATGCAGTCACAGCAGGAGCAGTGTCCACATAAAGGACTAGAATTATTGTTAATTAAGGTAAATACAACTGAACTTGATATTACATTGTCAAGCCTAATTCTAAGAAGAAATCTTTATTTTGCTGCAGGTTAGGGTACGTCAAGGGAGATGGCTTAAAAGTCACTATGTGGTAGAGTGGAAATATATTCAAGTCTTATCTAAAACAATCCTAGCATGCAATTTGTATAGAGATCTCAACATTACCTCACAACAGCTGCCAGGATTTTTAAAGAAAGGTGAGGTACTGTATCATGTCCTGCCTCAGAATGCTCCCTGTGATGGTGACATCAGTGAGCACTATTAAATTACAGAACCTGTATGCACACTCCATAATTATACACAAGAAAGTAATTGGGGTGCTAGTTTGCTTTACAGGAAGTGAGTGTAGCTCTATTTTAACATACTTAGTTTTAAACTCCCCACCAGGTGCTAATTCAAATCTCCTCTGCAGGGTACACTCAATATTAACCTACTCTTCAATCGTATTATCACAAATAGCACCACACAATTTAAGGATAGGAAATGAGAGGAAAAAGAATACCTTACCTAAGGTACACATACAGTAGAAGGTGGGGAATTTAAGCAGATATGCAAACCCAGTGTAGAAATAGTTATGACCTGCAGGGCTTAGCTTTGGATCTAAAGGAGGATTGGAGCCAAGACTAGTTTGATTTTGCAAGAAGCAGACCAGCTGCCCTTTGTAAATTATTCATTCTTGCTTTTGGCTTGTTTCTGACTTTGGAGAGAGTGGAATGAGTTTTGGCCAGAAAAAACACTCACGTAAAATCTTTTGAAATAACTGGTTAGGGAGCTTTCTGAATAAAAGAAGACGTCATTCCTAGCAACTCAGAAATGAATCTGTTTGCACAAAAACAGCTTGGAAAGAGTGAGTTTAAATCTCTGTCAGGTGTTCAAAACCAATCTGAACCCTCTTTTAAGGAGTTTGATCTTCTAATCCTCTACCTTTTCTCACCCCTTGCCTTTAACACTATGTAACAGGATTCTCAGCTTCTGTTAAAATACATTTTGTGATAGTCTGTAAATCTCTGCTGAGATTGCGGCTGCTTTCAGATCTTACAGGGTGTGATGCGAAGATTCAATGTTTTTCAGGAACTCTACATTGAGAACAGAATCCTGCTTGAAAATCCCTGGGTGCACACATTGTAAAGAAAGCAGGAAGACAGACCTAAAATAGAGTATGCATCAAGACCAGAATTTCATCCAAAGGTAGCATGCTTCTGAGGAGACATTTGAAAGCTCAGTGCAATCTTTTAAAGGAAACCTTTCAGGTTCCCAAAGGCTGCTCAGGATTAAGAGAGAAACTAATGTCGTGGGAAGGGAGGATGAGATTGAAGGGAATGAAACATTTGATTGCAAAAAGAGGAAAACAGAGAATGAGACTGGTATAAAAGCACATCAGACAAGCATTTGACAGTGGTAACGTCATTTTTTCAATACTGGGACATGACCACACAAATTAACCCTTAAATTCTTTTGGCATTTAGCTTCAACCTATCACATCTTCATGGTAAAATGAAGATGTGATAGGTTGCCTAATGACACTGACACATTACTTTTCAAATTTTCATTTAACATCCTTCATGATTTTATAAAGCACTGTAGTTGTTACACTACCTTCTCTTGGCTAAATTAGTCCCCTGATCTGTGCTGTTACACAGGTAAACCCACTTCCAATACATTCATAACCTCTGCTTTGTTCCCCTCCAAACCTTAGCTTGAATAAACACCTTGAGACCCTAATGCCTGAAAAGGAGATCAGGAGCCAAACATATATCCAAACCTATTTTTCCCCCCAGATTATAAAATGGACTGACCAGAACTTTATCTGAACACCCCTGATTTTTGTTGGTGTCAATTCTTGATCAAAAAATTTTCAACTGAGACCCTTTGCTGCTTATAGCAATGTATCTTTATAGAACAGAAACTGCCTGGCTCCCTGGCATTATTAAGAAAATACAGTATACAAAAGCTTTAAGCTTCAAACCATACAGCATGATTATTATGATAGCAGGAGATGTCAGGTGGAGACAAAGACACATGGATAGAATTGACTTGAGGCACGTCATCAGAAAATAAGGGTGATGTGATCACAGTACTTATAGCATATGCAGCAGCTGTACAATTCTACATGGCAGCTTCCATCACACCCTTCACATGAGGAAAAAAAAAAGAGAAGATTCTGAGTAAATGATGGCTGAATACACAATAAATTGTAGTGTATGACAAGACGCTTTCTTTTTTGTTTAATATATAAATCAGGAGCACTTATGAATTAATATCAATTAAAATAATGTATTTGCTTTCTTTCGACAGTTATGTCAGCCTCATTAAAAGCCAAGTGCTAAATCTTCATTAGATTTTTCAATATTAAAATACTTCCATGAAATATAAATTAACATTTAACTTGTTGCTGGTCATATTAAGGGAAAGGAGGGGGCAAAACCCATTGGGATTGAAATCCTGACTCATTACATCAATGAGACTTTTGTTTCTGAACTCAGTGGGGCCAAATAATTCCCCCCCTGTTGACAAGAGGCAATACCTTTAAATCTGGCAGAGAAGCAGGCCTCAGGAAGTATTCTGTTTCAGTTTATATTCCTGACTAACATGATGATGGTTAAAATTTTCGAAGTATCCTTGGCGACATAGGGAGAAAACGTGCCCGAACAAGAGTAAAAATGTTTAGATTCCTGGGTAGCTTCAGTGTTTTAGGAAACATTATGGTGTGCCTAGAATTTTAACAATTCTACCTCATGAAAAGACACAGTGGCTTTCTCCCTAGAACGATGCAAACTCTACTTTTCAGTAGATGAAACCTGCAAAGCGAGTAGCTCACATGTGAACACTGGAATTTATATCAGAGTGCAGACTGTCAGTGGTGCACATCTGGAGGGACGTGCCCTGTCTGATGAACACCACGAGCACTGAGCAGTGCGCCAGGCTGTCTCACAGCTCTGTGTTGTGAATCTTCCCAGGTCTCAGCTCACTACGCAGCTTGTGCAAGATTTCCCAGCGGATGTGAAGTTTAGGAAGACGGATAGGTCAGGAAGGGAGAGAAGCTGAGTAGCTGCAATCAGGTCGAAAGAAACCACCATAATGTGCATATTCAATCATAGCTGTGAGAAGTGACTGCCCCTCCTTTTGCAATAGCCCCAGTCTTGAATCAGAGCAAACCTACCTGGAAAACTGGCCAAGAACCCTTTGAATTGTCCAGGCCGCCTTTCAGAGGTATTGTGTGCTTGCTGAAGGAGCTTGCGAGCTTTTCTACCTTTCAAAAAGAAAGGAGGTATTTTAACTGTTCTTCATCTGTGGAACTGGGAACGCAGCTCTCTTCTCCATGGGCCTCTGCATCACCAAGCCACAAGGTGGTGGTATGGTGTCACTTTTTTTTAAGCAACAAAAAGAGGTTTTGTTTAATGAGCTTGAACTCACAAGCCTGCTCATCTAGTGAACTGTGACTTTTCAAATACCAACCTATTAATGTCAAAGGCAATACTGAAGGGAACAGTTCTGTTTGATTTAAAAAATACAGACAATGTGAAGTCCACTATGCTCTAATATCTATCACCTATGGGGCTCCATTCATGCCTAATGCTTTATTCAAGCTAAGACCTAGTTTTTATATATCAGATTAATACATATCTACAGCTTTGCACCTTTCTATTTTGATTTTTTTATTATCAGGGCTCGCCGGGGCCATTTTCATTCCCTTACTATAGCATCTGCAAGCAGGTGGATTAGAGATAACTCTCATTGTGCTTTGTTTTCTCCTGACACTGTCATTAATCATTCCTTAAGCCACACTTCAACTTATAGTAATCAGGACTGGCTGTTCCCAAGCTGCACAAGAATTGCCTTTCACAATGTAATGTGAAATTGGAAGCGAATGGCTGAAGCCAGACGCTTCTTCTGCATTCCCCATCTATCTCATCATTTAGGTATTTATCCATCTCAGGCTTGTACAGGGAGCATCTCTCTCCTTCCCATGAGGACACAGATTGCAACAGAGGATCAGATTTGTTACCCAGGCTTTGGGCTTTGATTGTCCTCCTATAAGTTCGGGATTAAAGTGAAATTTCCCACAGGGCTATGCAGGATTTGCTAGCATTTAACTGTTTAACCTGGCTGTTTGTGAATGAGAATCCTGTGGTCAACTATTCCATAGAGAATATTATGGTAAGCCAGCTCTGAATGGCAGATATTTCGGTAAATTCCTGTAAAGACTGCTACAGTTGATTCCAATTAAGTTCATACCTGATAACAATTGTTTTCTTGTACATGATGAACAGTAATCTTATGATAAAAAACCAATTGTCTAGTCTCTTATGAAATACTCTTGTCAGCTTCAGAATAAATGCAGACCTTCAAAAAGTTGCAGTCGTCTATTTATGCTTCTAGAATCACTGTGCACTAATTTGTCTTGAACTAGGTCATATCCCTCACTGTGGAGAAGAGCTGTATTCCCTTCTATCTTATCCAATTTTAGTAATAAGTATAAGGTAATAATATCTGTAGTAGCACAGCAGTGGAATGGACAAACATTTTAAACAAACTGCACTTGATGTATTAATAAAGACAAATTGATGGTTCTGGAAAGCATGCTGTTAAATATGTAGCCAAAACAGACGTATTTTTCCTGGCATTTGATGTGATTCTTGCACAAAGGGAAGTACCTATAATGTGCTATTCTCCACGAAACTGAAAGCAAGGGGAAAATTTTTCAGTCCACATTATCTATCTTTTAGTCTTAGCTTTAGAGCCATTTAAGGAAAAAAGATTTTAAAACAAGTCAAAATCATTTTGTTATCTAGTTTAAAAAGACTCTATGCTCAACCACTGTATATATATTCTATTTAATGTGGATGTGTTTTTAAAATGCCTAGGAGGATAGTGCTCATTTCATGTGCTTCTCCAAGAGAGACATAACACCCAAGCAACTGAAGTACATAATTTAACAAAACATTTTAGCTTGAAGTGAAATCAGTTCCCTTGGAGGGAATGGACTGAATCATTAAACTCAATTTTAACCCCACTCCCTGAGAAATTTTTACATCTTATTCAAAAGTTTGCTTTTTATTTATTTTTTTGTCTAAAAATGTGCTGAATTTCCAAAATAGGCTTTCATGGGATTTAGTTTAGGGATAAAAATCATAAATATTTTTATTTATCCCTTTAAAAATAAAGAGTCAGAGAGACCTCAAGGGAAAGGCTCATGGATATTATCACTTTCAAATCTACAAATTCTAACGCAGACTCTAATTAACAAATATAAAAGACAAATGTATTACTTCTCTTGTTCACCCTTCAACTACATTTTGAACCTGTAGTTATGACATTGATCTCGTGTTAACCAGTGTCTCAGTGAAAAGGAACAGTGTTGGTTGTATAACGGTACCTGTGAAAGCCTCACCGCCTGAGTGCAAAATACTAAATATCTTTGCCATCGTTTACTCTTTCTCTCATAGCACTAAATGATTACTGAAAAGGCATAAGCAATCCTTTCTATTTATTTGAAATATCCTCTAGATTCAGATGAGTAATTTTCAGCTGTGTATAATGCTCCCAAAGTAACCTCTTCATTTCCATTGTTTTAGTGTGAAATCATTTCCTCGGGAGATAATTAGAGTTGCTCCATTTATTACATTAAATGATTAGCATGCACTTGAAATGATTCAGTATATTTTCCTTTATTGCTGATGACTCTTAAATATGGGCCTACATTTTTAATGGATAAATTAAGATTATCTTGACATTTTGTGGCTGCCTCAGCAGCAAAACAAGACAGACTTCCTTTTCCAAATACACACATGGGTGTGTGTTGAACAACACACATTAGCTGAAGGGCTTCTATTCACCCGATTGTCCCACCTGTCTCAGCTTAAAGACTAGTAAGTTTGCAGATAAAGTGGGGGTTTAAATGTACCAAAATTGCTACTGCTTCTGTTGCATGTATAGTTAGTAATTATTCTTAAGTGTCATGGGATCAGAATCCCAGCATCTCAGCTAAAGCGTCTGCTTCCTCCGAACAACCAGCATCTTCTTCCAAATGCATATAAAATTATTTCTTACAGTGGCAGACTTGCACTTTTATCATATTATATTAATTAATCTAAATGAATAAAAGAGTTTTTCTGCATGCTAACTAGTGAACTATCATCCTCTCATTTATGAGAATAAATTACCCTAGAATCGGTGAAAATATATCCTAATTAATACTCCTTATTTAAACTGAGTAAGGTTTAATGTCAAGCTATAGCAGCAGCTTTAAGACTTTCTTCAGAGAATGGCAGTCTGTAGTACTAAGCAGATGGGCTGCAGGCCTGAGCTGGGACCAGGTATTTGTGTAACCAACACCGTGACAAGGACTCCTGCAGCAGTTGCCAACACTGACCTGGATGTGGTGCGGATACGAACAGCGACAGAGGTCAGCAGAATTAAAAGGGCTCCATTTTCCCAAGACCGTGCCATGTCATTCCCAAAAGAAAGCCAAGGAGATATTTAACTGGATTTGAAAGCTTGGTTCATTGGAGTTAAATAAGCTACTGCACTCGAACTACATTAGTAGATGTGAAACTGATGTCATTATTAAAGGATGCATTCTCTTGTGATGAGATACATTCACCCATCCCTCATTTCTCAAATTTCACCATAGCCCAAAGACTTCTCACACATTCAGTCAATTTAAATTCAAGCATATTTTGTATTTAATATGTTATAAATTTAATATAGATTTTAATGGTAAGGATTCTCTTGGCAAGATTTTATTAGAGCTTTTACTATTTGAAGAGAATATATACAGGTTATGTGTGTGTAGAAAAAGTATTTCATATTTTTTCTGAAAATCCACTTTGCTATTTCGGCAAGTAAATTCAGTTTTTGAAAAATATACAAACCGTGAGAGTACAGAATATGAAAGAGAACACATAATTGAAAAAATTTTGAAAAACAGTATTATAAACGCTTTTGTGTGTAATGCACTATAAAACCCCACTTTCGTAAAACTGTATCTTAGATCAGAAAATAATATTCTAAATTAAATGTTCAGTTTTACAAAGAGAAAATGTATATTTTTTGCCTTGTTCACTAATTAAGCACACACAAATAATCTTTCTATTTTTCTTCCAGAAAGCCACTGCAGATATTTCAGTCTTACAGAACACACTAAGAAATATTTCTTCATGAATTCATAAACATTGCTCATGTTGCATGAACAAGAAGCAGATGTATTTGGGATAGTAGATCTCACCAAATCAAATAAACTGTGCCCTTACAAGCAATGTTACTGTTATTTCATGTAGTGCTGCTGCATGGGAACAGCAATGGCACGCATGGCTCCATATGCTTGGAAACAAGCACTTTTCCTCTCTTTATTTCTTGGTTGATCCCCACTTAAGTCAGATTCTCACCTGTGTCTAAGCAGCAAATTTGGCCACAGTGTGTTCATATAGGACAGACTTCCTAAATATAACCATAGAAGTCCAGGGAAACACTTAATTTGTTTGTTGTATGGTGGTTAATATGGTGAGAGGAGTGGGGATGCCTTCTGGAATTAAGCCCAAACGGTGAACAGCTCTGTGCTTCTAAAGGAAAACTGGGCAAACCCAGCCCTGTTCAGCCAAATTCTTACAGCACCTGATTGTGTTCCACCAGTAAACAGCTCCAGACACAAACAGGAGGTTTGATAAACTGGGACTCAGAGATTGCTTCTGCTCTTACTAAAGTCATAAATGTGACTTTTCTTTCTATCTCAGTTATACTGGACCATCATTACTAGAGGTGAAGGTCTGGTCACCTCATTAACAACAAGCAATTCTATTTACTAGCCCCAGCACTAGTATACAATGTAGGCACATTTATCCTTTAAAACTTCAGCAATATAAAAGCACACCATTAAATAATAGCGCTACTATAGGCATATTATACAGAAAGTGCCATAATGTTGTTTGTATATGACAGGCATTTTTAGTGTAAGAATGCTGAAATTCTACACTGATGTCATTAAAGCATAAATGACACACTACCAAAAGATGGAGATACTAATGTATGGTGGTTAAAACTACACTTCTTTGTAGATTTTAGAGTATTTTTAATAGCTTCTAAGCATGTTCTTAATAGACGAAGTTATAACAATACCAACAGTAGTGGCATGAAAGGTTACAATGGATGAACACCATCTCTCTCAAACATTTATTCCATTTAAGTAAAAATACTTGATAGAGAGCATTTCTATTATTCACAAGAAATCATGGAATATAATGGTTCCTAGCACTCCTTTTGTAATAGCTTATTTAAATACTTGGGGCTGCAATTCTGATTCCCACTTTGTTCAGACTTCACAGAAATACTTCTTACAATTGATCATATTTTTATTCTTTATTGTATTCTAAATAGCCTCTGATTTTTCAGAACCCAAGACTAAAAATTAGGTTTGCAGAAGTGAAAAGTACAGTCTTGAAAAAAACCCTATACACTTTTCTTAACTGAGGCACAGCAACTAAAAAATTGAACAAAAAAACTATGCTATGAATCATTTTGTTTACAGAAATGCTTTAAGGAATTATTCCTGAAGTCTAAATGGAGCTTGATGGGCCTTTTCTAAACCCTTAAAATCTGAAATGACCTGAAGTTAAAGAGACCACTTGACTTTGGATTTAATTTCTTTGTAATATTTTGTTCAGTGCTTTCAGCTCAGACTACAGTAGTTTACACAAAATCAAGAAACCAAATCTGATAAGAAGTTATTAAAATTCTATTTATCATTTTAAGTTTATTTATTGTAAAAAAATATTTAAATGAGGTAATAGGAATAGAACTTTATTTATTATGAGGTTTGATATCAATAGTTTATAGATGTTATGCTTCCAACCTTTCTCAAATTCTTTAAGAACTTTAAATGTATTTATTATGAGCCCAGGGTAATCTCTCAGTTCATATAAAACAGTACAAAGTCATCAGAGCTCTTAACTCACGACTGGTGAGGATAAAGATCTTTTTTCCAGATTTTTTTCAGAACAAATTATAGAATAACAGAATACCATCTCAGAAGGGGGGTCTCAAGGATCACCTGGTCCAGACTTTCTTGGCAAAAGCACGGTCCAGACAATAAAATGGTAATAGTTATTTTAATTTCAGAAGAACAGGACTTCTATCTAAAGAGCAAATTAAAATAAAAATTTATAAACAGAGAAGTAAAGGTATATTTGAATTAAATCCCTGTCAATTTACATTCAGACAGTAAGACTGGAAGATGTGATGTGATTTAGTTGGTCGTGCTACCTTGGATCAATCACATTTTCCCTGATAAAACACCATACTTAGGTAGAATTATTATTATTATTGTTTTAAATTTTAATTTTGTAATATTTTTTTGAATTAATTAGGAAAAAACCTAAAACAACTATTAAAAACTGCATTATGCCGTCAGATATTAATAGGGTCGGTACTGAAATAAACCACAGTATTACATAAATTCATAGGTTATTGTTTTACCTTTTTTAATAAAACTTGTTACCCTGGAGAAAGGGAGATTCAGAGGTCACTCTGAATCACTCTCTACAGCTTCCTGAAAGGTGGTTGTAGTCAGGTGGGAGGTGGTCTCTTTCTCCAGGCAGCAACTGACAGAACGAGAGGGCACAGTCTCAAACTGCACCAAGGCAAATATGGGTTGGATATTAGGAAAAAGTTTTTTACAAAAAGGGTAATAAAGTATTGGAATGGCCTGCCCAGGGAGGTAGTGGAGTCACCATCCCTGGATGTGTTTAAAAAGACTGGATGTGGCAACTGGTGCCATGGTTTAGTTGAGTTGTTGGGGCATGGGTTGGACTCAATGATCTTAAAGGTCTCTTCCAACCTAGAAAGTCTGTGATTCTGTGATTTACCTCTGTGAGGATTTTTGGATCATTATGATGAGCAAATGAGAGAATACACAATTTTAAAAATATGTATTAGCTAAATGGTAAAGAGAAGCAGCTCTTTTATGGGCATATAAGCTCTCTAATGTCAAAAAATGCCACATCTCCTGCCTTTCAGCTCATTCTAAAATTGTTTAATATGATAAACTTCATATGGCAGAAGTATTATCAGACTACAGCATGGGACTCTTAGAGCAGTCAGCAGCGCTCTTTTTAATATTGTTCCCATTTGCATTTTAAATAACCAAATGGTTTTCAGGCATTTAATAGAAAAACATTTTTTTTAAATGAATACCAAGAGACATTTGTAAATAGCAGCACAAATTGCTCCTGGGCTATAAACCTGAGTGCCAAGTTTCTCTCCAGTATGAATATAGACAAGTGTTAAAAGTCTGAAAAATGGATTCCTTAATGGATATACTGGCAGACCTGTAAGTGTAATAGAGCTAGAATGTTCCTCTTTAATAAAGATATCATATTTCATCTCCAAGATTTCACATAGATTTTGTATTCTAAATAAAAAGATTAGAACAAGAAATTTTTTCCCTGCATATCATATTTAAAAATGTACAAGGGAATGCCATCCAACAATTTGTAAGCATTGAAATTATTTCCTTGAAAACAATAAAAAGTAATCCCTAAAGATATGGTAAATATACAGTTCCTTTATTGAACAAACAAAAATAGATTATGCATTGCTTTTTCAGAATCAAATGCATCTGCTTTGACTGAGGCAAGAAGACACATCTGGGGGCTTGAATCTTACCACAGTCTCCGTGACTCTCTATATTGTCAGTGCATCAGTAACCTTGTATTTAACCAGATTATTTACAGTCAGAGCCTTATAAGATCACACCCATTGCTGCTGGTGTGAGGGAGGGAAGGAGACCTCTGAAATTGAATACAAATGTGATATTTATTGTTACATTTATTGGGCTATAACCATATATCAAATGTGCTAAATTCACAGAGATAAAATAATACAATCACATCAAGACTGAAAATTTAATACTAGACAGGGACCTACAAGTTCCCTTCCATCATAGCTTGCTTTGTAGCTCATCTGAACAAACACTCTGCCCTGGAATTTACTGGACAATTCTTGTCTGCTGCTTATTAAATGCAGGAGCTATTTCCTTCCGAAAGTTATGCTAACTGCAAGTAAACCTACTTGTACACCTAATTTGTAAAACAAAACATTTGTTTGCTTGCTTTTGCCAGAAAAGAAAAAAATTAATAATCTCCACACATATATCAGTGTAATGGTAGGAGGGCAGCAGATCTAAACATTGCTATTAATATGAAAATACGTATTGGTCTTTGGAACAATTTTGACTGTGGGGTAAATTAGTTTAGATTTCACCTAAAATATTATCCCCAGTTGCTATGCTAAAAATGCAGCTAGAATATAATGCATATTGGCAGTGTTAGACTTGAGAAGCTGACACAGGCATGGCCAGAGTGGTTAGGCTTTTCTTTTCGTGAGTGCTACTCTTGGCTTTAGAGAAAGGGTTCAAAAAGTCACTGCATCCATAGATCCATTATAGTAGAAAAGCAGACAATATGTGTGGGAGGTGGAGCATGAGTTGTCTAGATTACACCATATTTCCTTTTGGTTAACCAAATAACACCAAGCTTCAACTAGAGAAACAGCCTTCAGCTGGTGCCTTGCTTTCTTTAGACTGAAAATAATGACCCACTTCAGCTTATATGTTTTCTAATATACTTTAACTACTCATTCCATATATACCCATATAACATGATTATGTTTCTGTCAGGACCTAAGTGGTGTGGATCGACAGCTATAGTAACCTGCTAGAAGAAAACTAAGCAAAATTCACCCCATATCACTCATTGATGCTGGTAGGTTGAAACAGACCCTTATTACTGACAAATGTAGCAGGCATATTCAACACTCCATTAAAAATAACAAATAAAAATAAAGACAGACACAAAAAAAAGACTTAGCTTGTTTTCAAATGCCTCTCTTAGTTTCCCTAGGAAAGGTTTTAAAAACATAAAGTTGCAATAGAAGTATTCATTAATAAATATATTGGAGTGACTTTCGAATGCTTGGGGGAAGGTCTGGATCTTCCGTCTTTTGAACTGATGTTAATTTGAATGACTTCTTTCTGTGGCAGAGGAATTACACCAGCTTTACACTCACATAACAGGCAGCAGAATTTAACACTTACTATACAGGATGGAACTTTATCCTGAATGGGAATGTAAGGCTGTTGTTCTTTTCAGTAGCATAACTCAAATTTATTTAGAGCAAACTGTTTAGTTTTTTTTGGTGTTTTTTTTTTTTTTTTTTTTTTTTTTTTTTGAGTAAATTAACTACTTATATGGGACAGAAAGAAAGACAAGCATCAAGAGCACAGAACCAGATAATTCCTCTTAGATGAGAGATTGCGGTTACTTTTTCTGACAGCTGTGATTGTAGAATTTGCAAAATGATTTTGATATAGGTTTTAGGGATTTTTCTCCCTATTATCTTTCTTTATACAGAATACTTTCATAATACTTAAAAGTGGTATCCTTTATTACAACTCTTATTATAGTAAAATCGATGGAAGCATGAGTAGTGGGTGTATTGTTATGACACTTAAACTATTTGTAAATATTGCTCAAAGCTTTCTTAGCATATTTTAGCAAGGCAACATTACAGCAAAGTATAATTTATTGCACATGATAAAGGCTATATGCTTCAAAGACAATCACACTGGAAAACAGACCCATGAGAAAGAAGCCACAAGTGTGTCTCACTTTCCAGTAAAAGCAGTTGTTTCAGTCTTTGGGTTTGGGAGGATTGCTCTGTGATCATCAAACCTACAGAGGTGGGCAGGAGGCCATTTCCACTTTGCTTTCAGTGCCCAGTAATAAGCAGCCAGTACCTTGGCTGGTGAGATTTCTCTTGGTTCTGTAGCTTCTCTTTCCTACTTATGCTTTATACTGAAGAAAGCTCCTCTGATTGCAAGATTGGAGCCATGACACCAGCATGCTTTCATTACCTTCTCATTCCAGATATGAAAAGAATGCACTGGTTTACAGTAATATTACATTCAGTGAGGGCTTTGTTTAGACTCACTTAAAATTCTTCAAAGAGACACTGTAAGAGGAGCATTAAAATTGTAAGGAAAAGCTCAATGGACAGCCTTCCAGTCTGTATCAGCCAGCCTGTAAAAAGAATGTAAACACCCCCTGCACTTTCTGAAAAATAAAATGTTCTAGCTGCCAGCCTGAGTGATAGGGACTAACAACAACAAAAATATTTATATTGCCCCTGCTCTTTTTTATAATCACCTCCAGTGTATAGTTTATGGAAAATGTTTTATACATTTTAGGTTTAACAGTGTGATCTTAGAGTAATCTGTTATAGTAATCTTAAAGTAATACTTAACAGCAAACAGGGTGTTTGACTACTGTCTGGCTGTTCACTAGAGCCTTAACTGCTATAGCAAGTAATCCCCAGATAGTGATCATGCATCATATGTAATGAAGCTTTTATATTCTTATTATAGAAATAAAGGATGATTTTTTGACATTTATTGCCAGAGAGGTTGGCCCCACCACAGGTAAATGTTACAGGTTTCCATTGACATCATGTTGGTGAGGAAAATACATGGTGACTTTAGTTCTCAAACCCCATATATTCTGAAAAAATTCCAAAATTTTATCCAATATTCATTGCCTTACTTGGCCATTACTTATACCAAGAATGAATCAAACCATCTAAGTAACCTATTAATATATATTTACCCACCACCTTTAAGTTAATTCATGTGTATTTTTTGCCCTTTATGGGTTTCAATTTAGATGTACCTTAATAAAAATTTTATTATGGTTTATGCCATAATTTTATGGGGGGGTTCAATTTTTGGGATATTTATGTGAAGTAAAATGTCTGACTTGAATTACAGAAATTTTCATCAAAGCATTAATTGGAAGAATTGACCCACTGTTAATAGGTTTGATATTCTTGTTTTCTACTTATGGAAATCTATGCCTTACTTTATTTTTTTACCAAAACTTGGGATAAGAGGAAATAGAATATTGTAGAAATAATACTGTGACTTTTCAGAAATGTTTAGATTAGTGGTTCTTGGGGGGAGAGGGAAACAAAAACATCTGAAATCAGTGTAGAGGTGCAAGAAGGTGAGAATTTAGTTCAGCCCATTATGATAAATTAAGGCCATGCCTTGTTCTCTCTGAAGTCAATTAAGTTGTAATCTTTCATCATTGTATCATTTTATAGTCGCAGAACAGTTTGCATTTCTTTCTACTTAAAAAATAGATCCTGGATCTTTATAATTATATAGACACATTGCACAAGTTATTACAATCCCTTTTCCAAATAAAACCCTCCACTTTGACAGTGCTCTGTGTTCTGACAGGCACCTCGCTACATACGAAATAAAACGTGTGTGCAGAATCTTGCATGTGCCTTCTACAGCATGTGTGTTAAAGAAGGTGACAGTAGGGAAGAGGATAAGTGAAGCAGCTACTCCACACGGGACCCCTATGAATATTCATTTTGGAGCAGTCAGTCCTGTTAGGCTGCTACACTACATTTTAAAGTAGTGATCAATAAACCTACTATAAATAAGTAAACTACACATTTTTATTCCCGTTGAATATTCTAGTTGATTCAAGCAAATTAGTTAGAGTGTGTGAAAACTCCCACCAGGAAAAGATGTTTAACTGGTTTTTTTTATTACAGTTTACTATATCTAGAAACATTTCTCACACTGATGATTAACCAGAACTTCAATTTACCTCTGAATTTTATACATGCAAACTAAAAGGGACAGCAGGGTTCTACTTTTAGAATTTTAGCACCATTAAATACCAACTAAAATTACCACACTTGCAGAAAAGCAGGATAAAAACATAGCAAACTCCTACTCTTAAATTCTGCTATACACTCAAAAAAGTAAATAAATACGCTTTAAAACATGGAAGCATTTCCAATTAAAAAAAATATTTACATTAGGATTGTAATCACATTTTCTCTCCAGTGAAATAAGGAAATCTGAAGAGAGATCAGATGTATTATAAATGTCCTTAAAAAACCCACCTACCTCAGGAAAACACAGATTACTACAAAATGAATTAATGCATTTCACAGACCTTAATACTTGTGGTTCTAAATGTGAAAGCTGTAAGCTGAAGAACGAGAAAGTCTGAAGATTTCATTTTATGAATTTAGGGGTTTTATGAGTTTTAGCTTTATTTTTAAAATGCACGAAAAGAACATTATTAGTATGGGACACATATTTTTAGAATGTACAAACAAAAACAGTGTGCTGTCTTAATTTTCAGCTTAAATTTACAGACATGTTACATGGCAACAGTATTAAAGCAAAAAAAGAGGGATACATTTTCCTATTCAATAAAAAGCCATGGAAGTTGCATGGGGTAGAGTCTCTAGGAAATCCACTCTTTCTTTGAAAAAATGTCATTGGTGAGATAGGAGATTGGCACCACAATGAGCAAAATATAGTGAGGGCTGATACGGACTGTCAGCTAGAATTTGGGTTAAGACACTGACTTTTGTCTGCATGATGCTTACCTTCCAAAGAAGATGGAAGATGCAAAACTGAAAGTTTCCTCTCTCTGGTTAATGTGGTCTATACAAGTGAATAATGTATAAGAAGATGTTCCCTTGATAATGTCACAATTATTCATTGTACAGCTATAAACTCAAATATTCACATTAACAGCTAGGTATTATTTTTCTTCTCTGAAATTAAGTGAGTGGCATCAGTGGTCATAAATGAGAGCATTCATCAAAGGCGTAGGCCATGGCAGAGGATTAAGTGAATGCTGATGAAGTGTCCAGATTCCCATAACTTGGAATGGGCTGCATTCAGCATTCCTTTATTATCCATCTGCCACATAACAAAAAGTCTCATATATTTAATGCAGGTTTGCCCTCGGCCACGTAATAGGATTAGGAATAATTTCTACAAATTTACAAAAACAAATCACATGGGAAGGCTTAGAATTTGCTAATAATTTCTCCATAGCTGGGAGATCAAAGGGATGTAAGAGTCCAGAGCCAGGCGGTAGTTTGACCCTGGCCAAGCTTTTTTAATGAAAGGGTTAATCTTCTCAGAGGTGACCATAGAGGAGCAAATAGTGTGACCAAAGGCAGATTCAGGCCTCCGAAAATAGGAAGAAAATCGTCTGCAAAGTATGACAGCAAGAAAACATGTACAGAGCAACAGTACATTTTCTGTCTGAAAAAATAAAATAAACCAGCAAACCACAACGAATTGTTTTTAAACAAAGTGTGACTGGCAGGAGAGGGAGTTTTTGGTGTAGAAGGAGGAGTGCCATGCAGAGGAGAAGCAGCTTGCAGGGTGGACCAGAAATACTACTCCTCCTTTCTGAATAACAGAGAATAGAATGAATGCCTTCAGTCTAAGAACACTTTCTATTGTCTTCAGGTGAAAAACATCTTCTCCAATTGTGTGTCAAAGCTTTGGTGGGTTGGTTGCTTTTGCCATATGCTTGCCCTGTTGGGGTTTTTTTTCAGAGAAAATGCAGTGTAAACACACACTACTTCATAGGTGCGTTTTTGGGAGGACCTGAACAAGTTGTCTAGTGGAGCTTTTTCAGAAATGTTCTTGGTTTGATGCAACTTTTAAAAACGTTAACTTCTTGGAAGGCAATTCCACCTCTCAAATCAAATCAAGTAGCCATATAAGAAAAGAGAGTTAAAGGAGAGTTAAAACAAAAACCAAACCAAACCAAACAAAAAGGAAATGAAATGGAGCTACTGGGAGGGTGGGTGCCTATGTCTGTGTCTGTGGTTTTGGGTTTTTTTAATCCCTTAGCAATCACTGAACCTGTCTACAAATTTTCACCCTGCTGGATTTCCTTTCCCACTCAATAAACTGCCAAGAAGGAATGCTAACATCAGCTGTAGGTGGCAGATATTTTAAGGTTTGCATCCTAAGTGGTTTTAATGAATTTTGGAAAGCAATGGAGTGCTAGCTTTTTCAATTTAATAGAAATCATGTGATCATTCTCATTTTTGGTTCCTGACCTGTTGTAACAAGTTTGAATACAATGCTTTTTCTCTGTGGTTTTCTTTACCTACTGGGCTGCCCATCAAATAGCAGATCAGATAGTGTCTGATTGCAAGTAAATTAGTGAATGATTTATTACAGCTGCACAAAAGCCCAAGCAGACATCTGAGCCCAAGTGAAGGTATTATTTCTTCTATTTCTCTTCTTGGAAGAGAATTTCAGGCCAAAAGTTTACTTCAGCCTTAAGATTAACTTCATATGAATCTATATGTCCCATCATATTCTTGCATTAAATAAGAAAAGAGGAGTAATGATGACAGGGAAATAATGAGAAGATAATTCCCAGGAAAGAATGAAACTTTTCCAGGCAGAGCATCTGTTTGAACATGGGGACTGCTATGTACTTAGTGTACAAAAAAGCCCCTGAAAGCCGAGGAAAAGGGTCAATTAATATCCCTGGGGAGAAAACTTTCTTTTACTTTTCACAGACAGACTCTTATCAAGGTGGCTAGAAAAGGAGGATGCACTTTCACCAATGTTCAATTAGTTCAGGTCTTTCCAGTCTGTGACACAAGGAGATTTCCAAGAAGGATGCAAATGAGTATCTAAAATTGGTGTGAGTTCCGTGAAAAAGGAGCATTTTTTTGGCAGTGTAAACTGGCCAGAGGTCACCAGATTTATTTCATTCAGGTTTCCAGGAAGTCAGCAGTTTATAATAACTTGATATTGCTAACACTATGGACTGAAATTAAATATGCTGTAGGTATAAGAGACTGTAAATTCATTTCTCTAGTTTATCTGCATATTCTCTGTTTATTTTATATAGATCATGGTTCCTTCTATCTCTCACACTTTAGGTAATTCCATTTAAAATGCTGAAATCCAGAGTAATTTTTTCTCTTTCATGCACAGCAGTCCAACTCAGCCTTCTGATAAAAAAATTGGGTTTTGATACTTCCACAGTGTGTAGAGATATAAGTATCTTGTAAATAACATTCAGGCAGGGCTTGAGGGTAATGTTTTGTGTCCACAGTCTCCAGTTGTGATGATCATAAAAAAAAATATACCAACTACACTCACCCGACACAGATCAGAAACGGCGAATGTTAACAATTCCTGTTTCTTAGTGACAACACAGATACAACGACTCATGTGTGTATCAGAGAGGCAAATGTTTTAACTAATGACAGTTACCTTTAGTGGCTATTTAGATCATCTTTAGACTAAAACCTCCCAGCAGTTAAATAAATTTTAGGCATCTGATTTTGAAGGCTGTTGGTTGGCTGTTAATATTGCCTGATAAAGACAGGAGTCCTTACTCTGAAACTCTGGTGGAAATTGTAAGTTGTGTACTTTTAATTACTCTTCTCTTTCAACTTCTGTTGCCAGCTCCCTAAATGAGGTAGCCAGGATAACTACCTAAATATCAGCTGTGTGAAAGGACTCAGATTTTCCACCTAACCAAGCAGAGATGTTAAGACAGTGCCCTTACCAATGAGCAGCACAAATGCAAGAATGTTCCTATTGTACTCTACAAATATGTTACTTATAAATATTCTGGTAATTTGAGCCACAAATTAGTTTTACTATAGCTTCATAAAAACAGCACAGTATCTGGAAATTTAATAATATATTATTTTGTTGAATTTTCACATTATAGGAGATACAGTCATATGACAAGCCTGGATCTGACACAATTTTCAGACTCCTATCACTTTTATGACCATATTAACACAGAACAGTGTTTTTAATACTGTACAGTATTAACCTTATAAGCTGTTTGAAACATACAATGCAGACATAAAACATGTAGCTCAAACCACACTATTGGGATTCAGCAATATTCTGATTAAGGCCCCTGTGTTTCCTAGACATCAGGAATGTTCAGAGATCTTGGTTACAGCCTTTTCCCAGCTGCATCTGGAAACCAGTTTTGCTTTTCAGTCTTAAGCAGCTGCTCATTTAATGGTCACTAAGGTTGACCTTTAAGTGTCACGGTGCCATTCAGGGGGATAAAGAATGAGATGCCTTTTTAGGAAATCATACTATGTGTTTACTAGCAGCTTCTTGACCTTAACCAAATGATTTGGGGAGCAGCAGATAACAATCTATTGTGCTTCTAACCGTCCTTCATGCCAGACCTTTGAGCACTATACTGCCCTCAAATGTAAGGTCATATCTCTGGCCTACACCTAAGGGACAATAGAGATTTTAATGGATGTTCAGAAATACATGGTGTCCCTGTTACAAACCAGGACTACATCCTTCCCTCTTGTGCAGTGGGACAGAATAGAGCTTTTGTCTTCCTTCTTGTAAGTTTGTGTACCAGGCGGTAATATTTTGCTATTGTTTTTTTCAATTGACAAATGGAAATAAAAAATCTGCATTTTTTATTATCTCCTCTAAGGAAGGCAGGAGTCCCAAAACTGCATCGAAACTAATGGTTGGTCAGTTGAGAATTCTGTCTTTTCTTTACGTGTTGGAAAAAACCGTGTTGAATAATGACATCTTCCTCAATACAACCTGGTTGCACAGCTAAATGATTTGGATACAGGAATACCAAGAAGTGCTCTTGAGCATCAGTATCCAAAAGCACTGCAGATCTTGGTATTTTTTCTCCATGTATTTCCCTGTGAAGACTACTGAGATATCTATTAAATTAGTTCAGAATAAACATCACCATCTGACACATCACCACCAAGCCCCAAGACATTTTTACTTAACTCGTGGTCATCACAAATGCATATGAAATAAATAAGGGTAAAGAAAATCAGTTTGGAAAAAGATGTTTAGAAATATCTTTCAAGAAAAGTCATGTGAGAACTAGCCAAACTTATAAGTGATAAGTAGACAGTTTTAAGACATGTAATTTGCATAATGAGAATGGAAACAAGGAAGGAGATTTAAACATAATTTCATTATAATTTTCTCATGAAGTCATTTTCAGAGCCTTGGTACTGTATGAAACAGCAACAGGTTTACAACACAGAAAATCTAGATGTTATAGAGAACAGGTAATGAGAGGAACAAGAATTTAATCTTTGCTAATTTAGATCCAGACTCAAGGTCCTCAGAAATCATTCAGATCTCAGCCCATGGACTCCAGGATAAAAATTTGCAGAATAAAAACCGTGTCAGAGCTTAGAGAAAAAAAAAAAAAATGAGTAGTCCTGCTCTTATCAAGGTATTCTTTGAACAGGAAGCTACAGTGGCTTCATACTTCAATCATGCATGAAAAACATATTTCTAAAATTAAAGAACAAATAACTTCAAACTTAAACCTTGTCTGAGACTTACTGTTCATTTATGAACACTTGAAATCTTAATGAGACTTCTAATACAATCTAATACTACCCACTGGTTTAGGAAATAATGCTACATTACTTCTACATGTAGAAAGGAAGACACAAAGCTTAACAGAAGATTAACAGAAGACACAAGACTGACAGAACAAGTAACCTGATTACTAGCACCTGGTAATCAATGACATCACCTTCAGGTCAACTTTGGCAAGGGAACAGGGCTCCCCTTTTCCCAAAACCAGTACACCATTGCTCTTTCATGCAGTCACTCACTTTGCAATCATGCCAAACAACACTGAAATTCATATGGCAGTGTATGCAGTTTACTGCTCACTGTTCCCTTTCGTTAGCTTTACCCAGTAAAGTGCTCAGAACATTTTCTCCTGTTAGTAATACATGTTCGGTTTTGAATTCTCAGTTTAATCCTACTAGTACAAAATAATTTACTCAAAATCAGTCCCTTTTCAACGGTTTTCAGATTGGATAGCACTGAATAAAACTGTGAAATGGAAGATTTTCTTTCTTGGAGAAGTTTAACAGCGGAGCGATCACTGCCTAATAGCTGTGAATTTTACTATTCCTCCTTTTCCATAACATTTTACATTTTGGTAAACTGCAAACCCTCCACATGTCACAAATATTGCACAATGTAACACTACATGAATTGTACAAACTACAGCCCCATACTGTTCCATTGCACAAGGTTGTGTGCTCTCTGGTCATCTGCTTGAGAAGGCTGAGAGCCACCGAAAGCATGTGAGTTAAAGAAATAAAAGCAAAGCATAAAATGCTGCCTAACCAGTAACTGTAAGTTGCCTTCTGTAAACTTAGGTTCCTTAAAGCAGCCAGCAAGAATGCCTTAAGTTAATATGGCTAGCTCCCATGTAAGCCCAGTCTCCATTTTCCCAGTTAATGGAGCAACTGTAATAGATGCATATGTAGTGTTCTAACTGTTCATGAATTAAACTCACCCTTGTGCTGTGTTGGGGTGGCTTTGCCTGGTGCTTCCTGTTACTGGAATGTGTGGAAGAGCAATGTAGGCTGGATTTCCATGCTTTAGCATGGTACCAAGGGTTGAAGGGTTCACTAGGTTTATCCGTGTGTACGAGATATGAGAACAGCCACACCACTTCTGGTGACAGGCTGTCCCTGGAAGTGATACAGAGTCTTCCATGTAGTATCCCACCTGACATCATCAACTCCTGCAAACTAAGTTGCATCTGCAATTCCAACACTATCTGCAAGATAGATAATGCCAGTACTGTTAATTAAGAGTTAATAATACTGAAAGCCTGTAAGAGGCTGAATACATTTACATTGGATTTTAAAACTGCCAAAATGCCTTAGGAACATAAGCCTTACTGATCATTCAGCTCCCTGTTTTTGTAGCAGTTTTTGACTGGTATGTGCGGGCGTATCAGATCAAACCCCCACTGTTATGTCAGAACAGAAAGCACTAACTGACATCAGTGAGACACGAGGAGAGAATATCACAGCAGAGATGAGTGTACTGCCTCTCCTCTGACATCAAACTTTCACTAGCTTCATACTGACTACACTGAAGTGACTCCAGTTGCACACCAGTATGAGTAATACGATGATCTGAAACCACACGAATGATGCAAATTAGGGGAGGAAAATAACGTGGGGGAAAAAGATCTAATTTGAACGTACCACTAAACCCTGCATTTTTATCTCCTGAGAGACTTAAGTATGGCTGGTCATCCATTTCTTTGATAGCTGGTTACTTAGGTCCTCTCATAGCTGACAGCTGCACTGCAGATTTTGCACAGACTTAAACCTTTGTGATATTTCAGCCATTCTAGCAAATTCACATTTTCGACAATAAATAATGTACCCTTATAAAGTCACCTGAATACCCTGAGAGAATTATAGCCTTTATTATGTACAATTGGGGGTATATTAATCCTTACATTGAAAGATTTTTTTAGTGACCTGTCGGAAAGTTAGATAAATTATCAGAAATAGCCAAGTAAAATTACACTAAATGTCCTTTAGTAGAACCATCGAAATGCCCTCTGCAAAATATAGGATTGTTTAGTAAGGGGAAGAGAATCCAGGGACAGACAGACATGATCATTTTTTGTTGCATAGCTCTGAGGCTGATTACTTGAGTCAAGTGACCAATCTGGGAACTGTGAACCTCTGGACAGTCATTTTTTTGCTATTACTAGTGGCTGTTTTAACCTACTCACCTATTAATCTACCACGTATTTTCACTTGATTTATAGAACTTTCTTTATAAGTAACATTTGTTAGAATGGCACCTTTAGTCATTCAAAACAAGTCCTTTGCCTAAATCCATCAGAACACATGGGTAATGGCTTCTGAGCAACAGAAAAAAAAAAGAGGAGGAGGGGAGGAAGCTCGTTTAACACAAATATTGCATTATAATTGAAATTATATTAAAAAAATTAAATTACTTTTGTGAACTTGTTTAAAAGGGTCAAAAATGTGTTTGAGCTGTACAAGATTAACCTTTACTCATTTGGGAAAATGCAGACTTCAACAGCATTCCTCTGCAGTGGTTGCACTTGCTAAAAGTTTAAAACAGTAATTTTTTCCCAAGAAAGGTCATCTTGAGCTAAAATGTCAAATAAATTATTTAGATTACTGAATTAGAAAAGTGAGGATCTGACAGGCTGAATTTTTTATGCACATTAGCCACAGTCAGGGTCTCTATATGCTCTCTCTATTAAGTGCAACCTCTCTTCCCTTATTAAGAATCTCTCAATTTATTCCAATATATTCTCCTTAAGATGTATCTTTGCATCTATATAGCTGGTCCAATTTGCTTCTTACTTATACAAAACAGGAAGCACTTTATTTGAATGTTGCTCAGCATTTTTGCAGTATAAAAGTGATGTAAGGAAGAGATTCTTGCCACTATTTTGTAGGGGAAATTAAGTGTCCAAAATTTAATCTTCAAAGCCTCTATGTAACTATTGAATCATAGATTTTAGCCAAAGAAATATTTTAAGGAGAAGGAATATTTTGAAGGACAGAAAATTAAAGGATTGAAATGGAAAAGGAGTAACTTTTAAGTAGATAGTATTCACAATTATGTTCCCATCTTGAAGAAAGCTATCTTTGCATGCAGCTACTCACTCAAAGGTTTCCCCCACAGGTTCACATCCATGTTTTCCATTTTTCCTAGCATCTGATAATTATTGGAGGAAGCATAAGAGCATCTGTCCAAACATGGTCCCATATGATTCAGTCAAACGGCAATAAAAGTGAAACTTCCAGCTTCATTTTGCAAACTCAGTATTTGCTCAGCACTCTATAAAACAAGTCTACATCATTAATAAGCTCCTCCTAATTTGCCTTCTGTTGTGATTGTTTTCCTCCACAGACTATGTATGCTGTGGATCAGGTTAAGTTCTCATCCTGAGTTGCCAATCCAAATGCTGGGGGTGCAGAGCCTGAAAAAAGGTAAAATTCTTCCAACTTGCCAGCAAAAATAGCCTTCCTTTCAAAGTCCAGCACATAAAGTGCCTAACCTCCATGCTCACTTTGCTAATAAGCAAACACTCCTGAGCAGCCTGGTCTCACAGCCAGTTTCTGTGTAAGCCCTACAGTGCATGCAGTCAAGGGCTGTAACTGTGTGTAAATGCAGAGGCAGTGCAGCTGCACGGGTACCCACAAGGCAATACTGGGGCCTCAGCAGTGATCCACTCAGGGGTCTCATCTCCTTCCTCTCCTGGGTGTGAGGCCTTGCATCACTGCATAGGGGAGAACCCTAGCAAAGCCCAGCTGCACATCCTGGAAAGAACTGAAAGAACAACACCCATGTTAATGTACATCAGAGGTACAGGTAAAACAAGCTTCCTAGCACCCTAACCTGAGACTGACCTGTTTTAACTTTCTGTCTTGAAATGGCACCAAAAGTACTTAGTCATTTGTGCATCATTGAGAGAGGGATTTAGTGATAAGACAACCATAGACCTTACTCCTTGGTGATTCCCTCTTTGACAGGGTAAATCCCAGAGAAAAACAGTGTTAATGGAGCATGACGTTTTGAAGAATAGAGCCCTAAATGTTAACATTTCTGTTGTCAGGCCAGGTATTATGCTATGATAAAGAAAAAGAAATATTAAAAGAATTGCAAAAAGCTCTCTTGAATTAAGTTTCTTGCTGCTGCATTACTGTAAAGGCCATTTGTACCTCTCCCACCCGGGAGTCTTTCATCTTTCCTGCTATGAATTCTTTTCTGGACTTGTCCATAATTTGCCTTTATCAGGTCAACAAAGTAGAAACTGTTATTTGTTATAGAGTCTAAAATACTCAAGGTTCCTTTAAAGGTCTAAATTTAGGCAGAAACCATTTCTTTTTTGAAAATGTTTGCACAATCTACTCACCTCTGACTACAGCATTTGCAATAGGAGTAAAATATACTGAGGAGAAGTGAAAATAATATATTGGATTTTAAATTTAATTTGCAAATTAACCAACAGAAGAAAGATTTTTAAAGAGTTTTTAGAAAGGTAGAGCAAGTTGGACAGCTGAATCTTGAAAATATGAGGTAGACCAGTAAGTCACCTTCTTAAAGGTTTTCACAAGTAGCTTGAACAGATTTTGGCGTCATAGTTTTTGATGGTCTTTGTTGTGTGAAATACTCATCATTTCTACAGTTTAATTTTTCATCTATTTTCTAAGGTAAAATTAAGTAGGACCATGACTACTGACACAATCAAAATAAAGATACTAAGTTCTTTGTTGCTTTTTGCTTCTCCTTCCCCCCTCTCCATTCATAATGATTATGGATGTGCTCTGATCCACAGTACTTGGGAACATTGCTCCCTCTTCTCAGTGTTTATGTGCTTCTTGATGCTAACATTTTTGGACTAAAATGCTTCTGCAAACAGAAGTCATACTGATATCAGCCTTGTGATGGAAATGTATTTTGCCCTATCTTGCAGCACTGTGCAGCACTGGTGAAGTATTTCCCTAGGTTTCAGGAGAAGCTTTATGTCCAAAGGGCACCTCAGTTTCATCTGTGTAACAGGGCTGCTTCCAAAGAGAATGCACAGATTGGACTGAGACCTGATTTATTGACTTACTGAGATGGTCATTTTTGCTCTAAGGAAAAATCTGCCTAAGAGGACTGGCTTGATAGATTGCTATTTTATTTTGCTTCAACAATTTAAATTAAACTAGTACCAAAGTTCTGTGTGTCAGTACTCTAAATTCTTTTTCAAATTAACACTGAAAAGAAAATCCATCTATCCATATATATGTAAATATGCAAAGCCAGCTGCCAAACAGTGACATTATCCACGGGTTTCTGTGGGCTTGCAATAGAAATGAATGGGAAATTCTTCTAATAGTGCCAGGCTTGTATGATATTTTTGCAATAGGTGAGAAAAAGCAGCATCGTTGCATAAAAAAGGAAGAGCATTTACCAGTTGGAACATGGGCAGATGTCACTGATAACAGATGGTTTTAAAACTCGCATTTTAAGGCAGCAGCTGCCTGTCTGTGTTACATTTAAAAGGGCTACCCTTGGTTGGAATATTGGATTAAATGTTTTTTTGTAAGAAGGCAGCCTTAGCAATAAAAAAGCAAAAAAAATCAGTTATTCTAAAGTTGGATATTCTGTTACATGCCTCCCCAAAGCTTTACTAAATAGAATATCAAAATGATAGAAAGACCGTTTGTGTCAAAGTTTGTAGAAAGAGCAGGGACATACTTGTTCTGAATATTTTTAGGTGCTAAGACTAAATCACTCCACAATGCTGTCTTACTTCAAGGATATTATAGGACTCTTTCAAAAAAAAAGAAAAAAAAAGGCATATTAAGGAAGTCCTTACTGAAACCTTTTCCAATCGTACAAAGAAGAGGAAGAATACAAAATTCTTGCTCAAATGTAATAATGCCATCCACCAGTATACGTTGCAGACTAACTAGCAATGCAATAGTTTTCTGTGGGTTGTGATGGACAACAACCTGGTCATGAGACAGGCACACGCCCTTGAGGCAATCCCGCTAACCACTGACAGAGTTTTGCTGGCAAGAACCTAGTCAGCAGGCCAAAAAGAAGGGGTAATTCCCTTCTGCCTGGCATCCATGAGGCTGAACCTGGAGTGCAGTGTCCTGTTCTGTTCCCTTGAGAGTGAGAAACTGGAGAGAGACCAGCAGAATGCCACCAAGACAGGTATGAGACTGGAGTATGTGATATGTACACACGTGTATGATTTGTACAAGTACACATAGAAGCTGAGGCAACTTGGTTCAGCTTGCAGCTGAGAGGCTGACTGGCTTCTGTTTGAAGTCTTTTGTACCTTATGGGGAGTTCTGGAGAAAAGGAAGAAAATCTCTTCTCAGAGGAGAGAGGCATACAAAGATGAATCACAGCAATTGGAAGCAGCAGCAAGACAAATTCAAATTGGATATTATGGGGAAATAACATAAACTCTCAGTAAGAGAAGTGAAGCACTGAAACAGGTTGTGCAGAGAGGTTCAGCAAATCCCATCCTTGGAGATGTTCAAAACTTGACTTTTAAAACTGCTTTTAATAGTCCCAGTATGCAATTTACTTTCCAGATCAGAAGGAAGTACCGTCTTTAAATACTTGGATCTTCACTATACCGGGTGATGATTTTAACCTCTATCTGGGCCTTCTATTTTTTACTTGCCTTCTGTCCTTGTCTAACATTTTTCCCCATTCATTTTCTTTTGAAGTAGTCTAAAATTTTTTTCACCACATCACAAGACAGAATTCCTACATAATCAACTTTGACATTTGTTTATCATTAACTATGGTTAATAAACATAATAAATCGTGAACTCAGACAGCTTTGGTTATCCAAAGCAAATCTTTCACATAGTTCCAGCAAGACCCTGTAGCAAAATACCCAGAAAAAATACTGGGGTCAGAGTTTCTGAACCATCAGAAGTGGAAATAATTGTTTAAACATAAGTGCAATACATTTAATAAGTTTCAGTATTATCCTAAATAACAATGACATTTCAATGAGAAAAGTCTTACTAAGTTGGCTCTCCTATTGCAATTCAGAACATTTTCCTCATTTAAACAGTTGCACTGCCTTGTGTTTTTAAAAGAAGCTTTTTGAAATCTTCACTTGGAAACTTAAAATTTTGTAAGCTCAGTTAGGTATGTCACAATTCTTAATGTTGTACTCTTTGTGGTCAGATTATCCATATACCTATAGATCAGCAAGAAAAGTCAATGCCTATTCAGCTTTTGATGTCAACAATTTAGTACCTAAAAATGCATGTCATTTAGCCAAAGAAAAGCATTTGTATGGAGATTTGCTTGTTTTCCTCATAGGCTACTAGAAAAAATGAAAATACATAAAGCATCTGGCTTTGGTTTCTGGATCTGGCATGATATATAAGTCAACAACTTGCTTTCCTATTTTTATTTTTCAGCAGAGAATGGACATGATTTTAAGAATATCTCAACCATGTTTTTTGTAGAATGCTCACATGCAGTGATGCAGGCATATTTAACATATAATGCAGATAAATCTTCCTCATCTCTGAAAAAATTCCCTACAGTCCTTTTGAACTTTGCTCTGGAGAACAGAATTTGGCCTCTGCTTTTGTCTGCTTCTTGGTTACAATTATAATCATAATTAAATCAGTACCTAGATAGATATGCTGTAAGTGAACATATCCCTTACATTTTTCTGTTAAATGGTTAGTACCTTTCTGAACACAAACATGGGTCCCTAATGTCCAGTTAGCTGTATAAACCTCTTACACAGCTTGGCTGGCATATGACTTGAACAATGGATTTTGAATCCTACATAATTCCTTTTTTTCCAAAGGCTAATTAAAATCAATTTCATGGCATTTCTCTGCTGTTAGAAAAGATGCCGCTGGTAGATGTTTCAATCATTAGCAATATGGTGCTGCTGGATTAAAAACAAATTTCCAAATAACATAGCAATGACAGTTAGTCTATGATATCCATGCAACTGTTAATGAAGAAAACCTGTTCTGCCTTATACCTGAATTTTTGTTGATGCCATCTCAAAATAGAGATGTCAAAAAACAGTAGGTTTTTTTTAATATATATTTTAAAGTGATCTTTATTGCTTGTAGTTATGCAAATTTAATAATTTTCTGAATGTCACAAACGATTCAGACTTTAAAAATATGGGCTTTCATAATTAATATAAATATGAAATATTCCAGAATTTATTTCTAGAGGCAAAATATCTCATACACTCTGGCTACATTGAGAGACACTCTACCTTTGTTTGAATGTAACTCCAGTGATTAGCTCTTAAGGGTTTTAAGTTAAGCTGACTGAAATTCTGCACTTATTTTACACAGTCTAAGCCTAGTCTGAGGTCAGCATCAAAACATTTCTGAAAGCTTATAGAACTCAGTGTACAACCATTAGACCAAATGTAGCCAAAATCCAGTCTTCATTGGAGGTCAATGAGCTTTGTCACTGAAATAACCAAGGTGAGGGTTTTACTTCAGTAATTTGAAAAACAGTGATGATAATGAAAAGTAAGAAAGAAAGAAGATTTTAATAAGCATTTTGGAAAGAAGCATGATCAATAGAAAGGGGTATTTGTAATTGAACAAGAGTCAGAGCAGCACAGATATTATAGCCTAAACTCACTTTCCCTTAGTGCCTTTTTTGTTGTTGTTGTTTTTTGGTTTTGGTTTTGGTTTTTGGGTTGCTTTTTGCCTACCCTTTGAGAAGGAACCACCATTACTTTTCATGTGGAATTATTGTAGCTAGAAACACAGCTGAAACCAAATCTTATTATTTCTGAGTTAAACAATTGTAAATGTATTTGGGGAATGCATAGAAGTAAAGGTCTTTACTCTGGCTGATTTGGCACAAGAACTTGTATATGAGTCCCTTACTCTCCAAATAACTGGATTATTGGTTAGTATGAATTGTTGTGTCTTATCCCCATCTAAAGAAGCCTTAACAACCAAATCATAATTAAATCTGATGGATTCCCATCAACTCTACCTTAGATACATCAGTGTTTTTCACTAAAAAGAAAAATATTATCACATGATTAATAGCTGGCTCTTTTGATTAAAAAACAAAACAAAACAAAACAACAAAAATATCTGGTGTTCTTCCTCCAATATTTTTTTCTGATTAGTACATTTGTTAGTATATTCATGAATAGCATGAAAAATCCACAGCTTTTCATTAAAAATAAGAATAAAAAAGAAAACATTTAAAAAAGCTTAACAAAATTTTTAGGTAGATGTAATATATCAATGATGGCATATCTGAGACAAACTCATGGATTTTACTTCCTTTCTTAAGTGGTTACTACCACTCTCTTTTGTGTGATAGACATTGTCCTTATAGACTAGGATCCGTTTCATAGTATAGTTTTCTAAATGAATTACGGAAGCTGTGTCAGTTGTATTGCTGAAATGAAGTCAGATGGCAATCTCTGCTCTGCCCTCATCCACTGAGCAAGTTACTTCATCACTGATGGCAATCAGTTGATCAATCACTTGTCACTGACCAGCCCATGTTGTGTCTTCCCAATTTTCTTGCCTGTCATGTTTATGCCAACAGATTCTATAAGGACCTATTTCATAATGTGTCCTGGGACTGACTTGAAGCTGACTCTTCTGATGTTTCCCAGACCTCCTTTTTGGGAGGTGGGTATATATTTGTGCTTTTCCAATCATTGAGAACTTGACCTGTTCTCCATGACCTTTCAAAGATGAAATAGAGAGGCTTTGCTGTGCTTTTGGTCAACTTTCTGAGCACTCTCAGACCCATCCCATCAGGTCCCATAAAGTTTCATATGTTCAAAATCTGCAGTTAGTTCTTAACTCTTTTCACACACTAGTTCACCATTTGCTTTGTTGTTGCTTCTTGGCACTGAGACTTGGGGACTAACTTAACCCTTAAACACCAAAGCACAGAAAGCATTTAGTATTTCAGCTTTTTCTGTATCATATTTAATTGACCTGTCAGCTTATACTAACTTGTTCAGCCGTGGACCCACATCTTGTACTTCGGCTTGCTGCTCATGTACTAATGCCTTCTTTCTTATTCCTGGCATCTTTTGCAAGTTCAAGTTCCAGTCAAAGTTTTGTCTCTCTCACAGCTCCAAGCAATATTTCTATGTTCCTCTCTGGGTGCCTGTCCCAAAGTCACTGCTCAACCTGTCATTGATTTCTCATGTTTTCAAAAATGTTAATAACTAGTAAAATTCACAGTAATGGTGTCGATTCAAAAATTCAAAATAGTAAGGGGTTATTTTGTTTCTTTCCTGGGCATTTGCTAAACTGTGTATGAGATGCTTTGACACTATTAGTGAAGTTAAAAGGCAAGTCCTTGTATTGTAGAGGTGTGTTTCAAAGTTCTACCTATAAAACTTTAACATGAGTCCAAGTTTAATCAAGCTACTACTACAAAAGATTGCACATGTACATAACGAATGCTGCAAGGATTGTGTGTGCTTGCATACAGAAAGTGAATATTCCTATGAATAGTACAAGCTATAGACATAGAGAAATGAGAGAATTTTTATATAGGCATCTTTGAAGAGACAGCATGAGAAAAAGCAACTAGAGGCATTTGATGTGGGCTGGCGAGGAACACAGGAAAGTGTGCTCTGTGAAATGTGCACGTGCACATGGAAAGCATACATTTGCTAGGGACAAAAGTGCATATGCCTGGAGACATTTATAGAGAAGAGTATTTTTATAGTGTGCATCTGTGTGAGGGAATTTGGGCATGGAGTTATAACTGTTTATGTATAGATAACAGGAGAGTATATGGATTTATTTATAAGTCAGGGCAGTGGATATAAGCGAGATGATATCAATGTTCACTCCACATACAGACTTACAATGTATGAACCTATAATTTTAATTGGAGGGATTCGTCGGCAAAAAGCTTTGCTTGGTGGAAAAGTGAGAAAACAAAGTGAAATAAAAGGGAATGAAATAGAGATAATGAACTACGCACTAAGATATAATAAGAAATTCCTTATGTTGCCATGATAAATATTTTCTTGCTTTCAGTGTATCACATGGAAAAGTGTCATTATTTTCTCAATTCATAGAACTAAGTTTAGTTAGTATTTATGTGCCCAGCAGGACAAAAAAGAACTCACTGGTTATTTTTCCTGTTGTTTACTTCAAATAAATTTAAACAGTAGCCGCACTTTGCCAAACCATTATTTCCCAAAAATCTATCAGCTCCTAAGAAACTTTTAAGGGATAGAAGAGTAGGTATATTTTTCTTTTTGTGTGTTTCCTTGTAAAAATCTTACTCTGTCATAGACCTGTACTATTAAATAGCTTGCAGCACTGATTATTACTTCTGCTTTGAGTGGCATTTCCCACCCTACCAGTCATTATCAAAAGAGACTTTGCTGTTAATTTCCTGGAAGATTCAAATGCTTCTATTTCAAGGTCATCTCAAAGGATAGTTTAAAGAGCTTTTTCTGTAAAATATGTATATTTACAAGAGCACGCATAAATGGTCACCAGGGAAGATAAGCTATCAGAGAGTAAAGAGATGTCTTTCCTTATACAGTTCACACACCAGTGAAGCAGATAAAATTGGTTTTGTACCCAGCCTATGAATACACTGTTAGGAACTCTGTCCTGAAAATTGATCTACTGAGATAAAATTCAATGCATCTCTTTTCATAAATATCTAACAGTGGCATCAAAATTCTACTGCTCCTGCCTGAATAACCATCTACCTGTCGTTCCAGCAGGTAGCAGGAGTGACTTCACTCATTTGCTCAAGACACACGGGAACAGGCTGCATCTGTAGGTAATTAGAGTCTCAGTTTTAGTGCACAAAGATGTGAGTCCAAGTTTACAGTTATTAAAGTCAGATGCATGACTGATTATGAAATGTTAAGATTAAATCTGCGTTTATTTTTAATAACAAAGTGATCCAGTATTCATTAACTTGTAATTTTTCAAGTCCTTCCATGCAGCTTTGAGTCCTGGTCTTGACTTCCCTCTCACTAGTGCATAAAAATACTGGCACATTATACCTCCTTAGAAACAATGAGGCTGTAACCTTACCAAGGCTTGCTTTTGTCTGTTAGTTCACTCTGTGGTCATGATCCACCTGTACAAGCTTAAAATCAGTGTTGTATGACATTTCTATATGGGCATAAGTGTGCATATGGGCTTTAGTGTTCTTAAAATGTATGGTCACTTCAGTAACACACAAATCAGATATGGGCATGAACAGGTGCATAAGGACTACTCACAGCTGGAAAGTGCTTAGAATCTGCTTAACTGGTACACAACTATCAGCAATTTAAAAGTATTATTGTAAAATAGAAATCACATTGCAGTGGCTGTCATGTGGCATCGCCCACAATTTTACCTTAGAGATACCCTTCACTTCTCTTCATATTCTGCTTTAGGTAACACAGAAATTCCTAAAGGAAAAGGTAAATATGTGAGAATTTGGAAAATATACTAGCCAGTATAACGAAGCCTGTTGCTGCTAGACCAATAGCTAGACCTGCTTACTTCCACAAAAATGAATGCAGGTCCTTTATTTCAGAAGAAATCATGACTAGATGTGATCAATAGGATGAAGAGAGCTAAAAGTATCTGTTTACATGTAATTTAATATCCTATAAACAGCCAAGGTCCAACACATTCATTTAGAAGAAACCCTAACTATTTAATTTTTGCTTTATTTTTTAGAGTGTGCCACAAAAAAGAAAAAAAAAAGAATTTAAGATATAATTTTAATTCTATTTTATTTTTAGCTACTGGACATCTCATGTCAAAACACGAGTTGAATGAAAGTGCCCAAATCTAGCACAAAGGCGATGATGTGCTGTAATGATTTAAAAAAAAAAAAGAAAAAATCCACTTCTTCTGCTGGTATGATTAGCAATTAGATGAAAAAACCTCTATAGAAAACTTGCTCAAGCTTTTGTAGTAATGCTGGACAAAACCATCTTAGCTGTTTCTTTTCTCAAACCACCTGAGGAATAAACTTACTGGAACAATAGAGCTTTAAGAACACACCTCTGCATGGATGCCTGGGAAGGGCCAATTCAGCCCTTTATGCACCTGAGGGAACCTGTGTGGGAAATGAAAATGTGATCCCACAGTCCTCCTGTTGATGGTGTACTGGATTTGAGATGGGTGGTATAAACAGAAGTGCCTTATAATGTGTAAAAGAGAAGGATGGATGTTTCCTGGTGAGGAACCATTCCATTTCCTTTACTAATATATCAATTAAAATTTCTGCCTAAATGCATCAGACCTGGAAATAAGGAGTTTTATGAATCAGGCTTAAAAAAAATAAGTATTTGCAAAGTGTAGGTCATAATCCTTATTAAATTGTATGGTAGTCACAGAGATTTTTTCAAAGGGTAATTTGTGTATCAATAAAATATGGTAAACATGTAGTATGATCATCATCTCACACTCATCATGAAACACCTCACTGTCAACTTTCAAAATATGGTTCCTTCATTTGAATGATTTTGAAAGACTATTCCTTTGCAACACTGATTTCAGCTTCTAAATTATTTGCATACATTACTATTCCATTTAAAAAGGCCACTTTCTTTTCAAGAGGCCACTTCAAAAGTAAGACAGATTTAGGCCCTTACATAGCACATGCACAGAAATATCTGTGTCCTTATGATAGCAAAAGCTAAAAACAATCCTTAAAAGAATTAATATTTTTCTCTTTGATCAATGTTTCAATAGAATTTCAAAATCCTTGTTGGGAAAAGTTTTTAAATTCTAAGTTTTTTAATCTAAATAATTAGATTAATTTCAATATGTTTGAAAAACACCTGTCTCGTTGTTAGAAATTGTTTAGACATTTCCATTTGGTGCTTTGTTGAACAATGGTACTCTGAAACAATTTATGGCTGATTCCTCATATGTTGCTGATTCACTTCTTTATAGGAAGGAATTTAAAACTGATGCAGGAAACTGAGCTACAGAATAGGAAGACAGAGGCAGAAGAAACCTTAACTATCTTCTGTCATTTAGATATCCACTAACTCTTGCATCTAGATTCACTTCCTGAAGCTTAAGGCTTGTGGTCTTGTTTAATATCAGCCAGTAATAAAGAGCTCTTCAGTGAAATACAGCTATATTCCTCTATTAACTGCAGCTCTTGAAGCAGTCATTGTAGAAAGGGAAGCCTAAACCCTTCAATGTCAAGGCATTTAGAGGCACTCTGGCATCAATCAAGGTCTGCGTCCAGTAAGTGCCTGCTTACATTTACATGAAATATTCATACAGCTTTCAGTTTTGTTTTTCTCTCTCCTAATCATCACTTTTAGGAAGAAACTACAATCATCACAGTTAAGGGAGGGTGTTTTGGGATGTGTAGTACCTTTCAATGTCAGACTTCCCGCAGATAACTAGCTCTGTAATGAGGCAGCACACTGTATAGACTACCAAAGGTCTTCCTCACAAAGCCTAGCCTTGTTATCGTGCACTATTCATCTTCAAGTACACAACTTAAAGCAAATTAAAGCAATTAATTAGCCATAACAGACGTGCCAAAAAGCGATTTCAAATCTCGAAAAATATTTACCATTGCCTTTAAGTGAACAAGGTTTCCCCCCACACACACGTGTCCTCCAAACACAGCGTTCAGGTCCTGCACTGTGCTCTTTTAATTGTAGAAGCACACGGAATCCTTTTAGACTGAGAGTGATTTATTCTTTTCATATTTTTCTAATGCTTTTCATATGACTATACAGAGCTTTGAAAATGTCAGGCGCTATACCCTGAGAATTATTATTATCTATGTTTGGCTAGAGACCATCACTAGTCTTTTTCCCACCTTAAATATCACATCAACAAGTCTGTAGTAGTATATGTAACATCACTGGTGCTTCACAGTAACACATTAAATATATAATTTTTTGGTTTTAAGAAAAAAAAAAAAAAGCATTTGGAGTTACTTAGGAGTTTGGACCATATGGAAACACTGGGCATTACCTTCTGAATTAAGTATAAACAACATTTCTCATTACCCTTTATTTAGCCTTAGAGCAAATTCACTTACTTCACCACTGATGGCAGCAACACCTATAGTTTTCTTTATTATCAGACTATTAATATCAGAAATTTAGGTCTTATAAAAACTACTTACAAACTTATGGCTTTAGCTGTTGTGATTTTGCTGCAGAAATAAGAACAGGTCATACAAGACTAGTAAAAGCAGAAAAACATAAAAAGGATATATAATGTAGCTGATGCTGGAATTACACACGCAAAGTGACATTCAATCATTTAACTTACAGTGTGTATATTTAAAAGAACTTTAGGATTTATCACAACACATAACAGTATATGTATTAAAAATCTAAGATTACCAAGAGGAATATGAAAAACAAAGTTTGCACAATTAGCACATCACACACTAAAATACTCAGTTTTTTCACAGCATCTTCGTCTTCTAGCCCTTTAAATGCTCATCCAGCAAACTAACTGCATTTGCATTATACTCTCATGTTGAGTCTGCTGGCATCATCAGTTTTGATTTTTCTCAAAGGAATCTGGATTCTCTAATAAATTACTATGCCAAAATTGAAGCTGATTGCCTAAAAATTGAATGTAAATGGAAAAATACTGAAAACTAGGAAAACATCCAAAAATGTCAGTATATTTGTTATTTTTAAAAAGCTCAACATATTTGTTTACTTTTAAAACAGTTAAAATCAAAGTTATCCTCTTATTATATTCTCTAAGTAATAACAAAAATAGAAAACCATGATCACATTGTGCACATGGGAAAAGAAAAAGGCAACTCTGAATATCTGCTCATCTAAAGATTACAGCATAAGTAATCAAAAACAATTTGAAACAATTTGGGCCGATAATCTTCATTTACCTGAAATAAAGACAGTTATACTTAAAAACAAAGAATACAATTGTACTGTTGTTGAACATAAAAGCACCTACTATACAAACCCACAAGACATTCTTTTTCATTCCTCTGCCTCTCTACTTGGGAAAACCCACATTACAAGAAAAAACTAGACCTTGAAATACAGGTGTTCTTTCATTTTTCCTTGGTTTGGAATGAAATATACTTCAATTTTTGTTCATCTTAAAAAAAAGGGAAAGACAGAACCTACTGACATGAAGCTGTGTGTAGGCAAGACACATTCACAGCTAATTTATAACAGTGAGTAAAGATTGCACAGTATCTGACTCAGAACAGAAACGGAAAAATCTTCCCTGAGGAAGCCTTGCTGAGTTTTAAGAAGTAATTCATGGTTGACTTACGGAAGATATTGTGAGCAGTATAAGCAGCCCTGCTTTATAATACACTTTTCTAACTTGCAGTGTTTCTGGACTAGGATCAGATGCTGTGGTGTGCAGAGATCCTCCTAGGAGCTGCTGACGGCCCTTAATTACTACCAAATTTAGTGAAATCAAAGATAATCATCACATTCCTAGTTTCAAGCTGCTAATACATGAAGCATTCCTTTTCTGCCATTTTCTTATCAGCATTGCAATATATTAGTTATGATAGTAATCTAAAGTGTATTCTTGTATGTACACTATTGCAATAAAATCTTGTCATTAAATGCTGTATTTTGTGCTATTTCTGCTTTTTGTCAATAGTATTTCCAAATGTTCAAGGTCTTGATAGATAAGATAATAAAAAAATATGTCTGTGTTGAATGGTATAAATAGAACATAGACAAATGAAAATTATCCAGAGGCTATTTGGGATTCAAACATCTTTTCAATAGAAGTTAGCATTAAATTGCAGCTCTTAGTAAACTTAAAAAAATATGCCCCAAAACCCCTGAATTTAATATAAGCTACTTACAAACCCAGTTGTATTCATCTCTAGTACTACCCAAAATTATTTCTATAATTTATTCAAATTATTTTATTTGAATAAATCAAATCCTCAGGATGGAAATGAAGTATTTCTCCAGGTCTGACTCACAAAGTGGCATAATCCATTAGTCACCTCTTTGCAGGTAAGCTTGGGTGGATGTTCAAAGTTGAGTTCTGGTTTTTGGTCTGACATTATCTATTGAATTTTTATTTGAACATTTCAAATGACTAATAGGTTTCTGCTGCTTTTTGTAGGTTTTTTTGGGTTCTCTGAGGTGATTTGAGAATGCATGCAATCAGTTTTGGTTTGGTTCATATTTCAAGCTATGCTGAAACCTGCTGAAATTTGAAGAGTTTGAATCAGTTGTAGTCCATCATACCTGTGGGATATCTTTAATCCCACAAGTTGTGGAAACTTATGTGTAGTGTTAGCTTTTGATCTCACTGCACTGATTCTGAACATAACTGGCAAAAGCAAGGTTAGCCAGACATAAAAGAATTGACTCTCTCATGTTCTGCTTCCTAAAGGGTTCTCAGAGCCCTTAATAACATCGGACTCTGCTTTCTGTGCATGTGCAGTGCAATGATTTCTACTGCAGACTTTTGTCAGAGGCACGATGTTGAAAGGCTACCAGACACGGAATCCTTTTGAAAAATTACCTCTAGAACAAATATGGGCTTTTGAAATTACTATTCATTAGCAATATTTTCTTTCTACTGGCTTTGCTCTCAAAACTAGTAAACACTGTTATTGAAGAATTTTATTTTACATCCATGGATCCTGATATTTCTTTTAATAACCTCGCATTTCTGTACTGTCTTACTTATGTGAAAAGAGTCCAAGATGTAGCCTTGTGCTTTGTTTTTGCATCATTTACAGATGCCTTGAATGCCCTTCACATGGTTAACTATCTGACTTCATCAATGACTTTTTGTCTAGCCAATGCTATAGGTGTCAATGACACGTGAGCACATGGTTACAAATCCAGCTTGATAGACGTGTGCAGCCCATGTACTATCAAAAATGGATTACAGAAATTCAAATGTGTTTGTAAATGTCACTTCAGATTAATTTTTTATTTTTACCCCTTGCAATATAATCCAGTATGATCCACATTAGTTATTTTAAAATGATGGATAGGTTACCATCCAAATTATTTGTAAGACATAAATGACCATTGTATGTCTCTTTGAAGTTAGAGAATGTATTCTGTACGACTCAATCATTAAATCATCTTACAAATGTCTAACAAAGCACCTGCATTTAACCATACTTCTTGTATTTACATTTTTGGCCTCTTTCTAAGATCAGGCATAAATCCATCAGGCCACTTTAGAACTTCAGAACTTCCTTCTTTTACATATATACTGCTCATTATCCAGAAGTTATTCTGTCCCCTGTGTTAAATTACTTTATGCTGCAGCTTAAACGAACATGTCTTGCTTTCATCTGGCATTTCAAATAGGGCAAAGACTGCTGTACAATTTCCAAACACAACTGTGCTAACAGAGATGAATTACTACAGTTTATATAATTTATATTAGGAATTCATAGACCTAGCAAAAGGGATTAGTACATTTTATTTCAGGGTAGGAGATGATCCTGTCATTAATGGTCGATACTTTCATCATCTTTTAAACCTGAGGAATTTCCTGGGTGACAAGAGTGTAAGGACATATCAGGGATTCACAGCTGTGAGCTTTATCTAGCCATGTACTGCTTTACTTTCAGTATGTGGACTATGTTCCATCAAAACTGGATTAGACTGTCAATCATGTCCTGCAATGTATATTGTATTATGATTTTTTGAAAATGTCACTGAGATCAGAGTAATTTCTTGGCTAATTGCATCTTGTCTCTTCTTAATACTGTGCATTTAATGGTTTCATTACCTTACATGACAATCACAGAGTCTAGTCCAGCATTAAGGGCAGTTTTACTTTTCTTTATTAAAAAAAAAAAAAAAGAAAAAAGAAAATGTAAGGAATCCTCAATCCTTTTAATAACATGGAAAAATATTTAAGACACCTCTATATTTGATTAAATGAAATAAAAATGTGTTTGTGGTGTGTGTATTGTTCCCTGTGGTCTGAGATACACATACTAGCAGAGATTGTTTCTCTAATCCCAAAAGCACACCTTATGCTTAGCACTGTATTTTCTTCTCTTCTCCTGTTATGGAAATAGATTAAAGAAAATATTAACTTTTAAGAAACTGTCACTCATTACTCATAGAGCTTCCATTTTATGTATGGTTTTCTCAAGGGAAAGTCTCCCAAATGCAAAAATATTTATGTTTCAATATTACCCATTTAGGCATGAGAGATTCATTTAGATGAATGCTATAGTATGTTTCCCGATGTTTCATTAAATGATAGTTTGCCAGCAGCAAAAGGTTCTGATGATATGTGTCAGAAGTAAAGGAGTTGTTGGAGGAATTGTTTATAAAAGTAGTGAAGTCAACAAACTTGTTTTGGTTGCAAATAAGGCTTCTCTTGGAACCCAAACAATTACAGCTGTAAAGGCACTCATATATACCATGAAGATGCTATGGCTACAAAGAACTGTGACAGGCTTAATTCTTTAAGTTATAGCGAGTACTTAAAGTAGAAAAAAAACATTGCCTAATCAGAAAGGTTGCATGAAATGCAAAGCAGTGTAGTGGAAGGTGCTGATTTAAGATGGGACTGAGAAAACCATTTTCAAACATTGTATTACACTACTTCTGCCACACCGAAATACAAACTGTTACTCATCACTGTAGTCTATTACATAATTACATGCCTGAAGCTGAACATGCAGAGTTTCCTGAATGTTTTTGGTTCCTTTAAGAAAGGGAGGGGTTGTCTCCATTTTTGACATTCAACTTGCCTCTAAAAACCCTCATACTCCACCAGGCAAGGCAAAGCATCTGCACTTCTATCATTCTGCAGTCCTCCTTTTTATACTCTATCAACTAATTGCAAGCTACAGGGGAGAGAATACACAGGGAAGACAGACATATACTGCCAAGGATTCCTGGTAGGGGTGCTTGTAATGAAGGACACTCTTGCATTTGGATCTGACAGCAGCTGGAAAATCTAGTTCAGATTTGCTGTGGCAGGTAGAAAGAGTGCGAATGTTAAAATATCCAAGGCGTTTGTAAATACTCTAGCTTGCTAGCCATCTGTGTGGTTTGCATCCAGTTGGTGTGGATTGCTCCTATCACTTGTATAAATGTAAGCTGACATCTTTTTAAACATGCTTTCTATGATCATTTGGTTGAGAATGTCTTTTATTTAAACATTACAACACATTTTATTTATATTCTTGCAAAATAGGAATAATGATTAAACACTGCATAAAATTACAATGCATTTCTCTAGAGAAAACAGAACTTATGAGCGGATGCACATGTGCATCCATGAGTTGCTTAACTCCTGGTAAGTTTCAAAATCAAAAAAAGGTCATTAATACCTCACAAAGGGGCTGCTTACACTGTTCTGAAACAGCTGACAATTCTGGTGAGGTGGGGAGGGGAGAGAGATGGAGAAAGCATGACAAAACCAGGACTTAAGGTAACAATGGAACATAGTCCTGGCACTTTGTTTTTAATTTCACTTTCTATGACACTAGTATTTGGTCTCCATATATTTCTAAGAACAAATTGAGTTAGTGATGTTATTAAGATAGGCAAGTCATTGCTTAAAAACATATGTACATTAAGATATTATGTCTAAGGACACTAGCTAAGCCTATCAGAATGAATGAATTTAACAAGCAACAGAGGTGTAGAGAAAACTGGCCTTTCTTCCACGACAGAGGTGGGGGGAGAGGAAGAAGAGAAGACAGTTTTACATTCCCAACAGTTGCTAAAAATAGCTGATTTATGTGCTAAAATGTATGGATAGAAAAACAACTAGTTTCTACCAATTAAAGAGAATTCCTATACATGCTTTTTGTCATGTATATCTGGAAACACTGTGATTTACTAAAAATCTCTTAGTAAGGAAGCAAGAAGAAAAAATCCTCTCAAGAATCTTTTGATACCCCCTTTTCCTTGAAAACATAGCACATGTGAGAAAACTGCTCCTTAGATTAGCACCTTTGTCTGCAAGGCACACATAAAATAACATTCTGTGAATCTGGTTCACAGCATGGGCTGTGTGATGCCCTGTTGGTCACTTTTTCTAACAAAATAGCTAACTAAAACCAATCAAAATATGATTTTTTTTAAAGCACATTTTATTTGTAGTAGAATACATTAATCTTTTTTTTTTTTTACCATGTTATAACTTGTACTGACATCAGCTGTAACCTTTCTTGAACATGAGGGGGCCGCTATTTCCAGGAGACAGGGCATTGCTATCCTAGTTGACCTGGAATATTTTGGGGGTATCTGTTGTCCCCTTGAATATGATTGAGTCTGCTTTCCATTATGTGACCTAAATTAAGGTCTGGTGGCACTATAACCACACCAGCAGAGGTAAATGCATTTGAAGTAAAATAGATGTTTGAAAATATTTTATGTCTGTGGAAACAGTTTTTGAGTTAGAAATCACACTTTTTCATTAGAAGGAAAAAAAATCAATGACACATTTGAGAAGTAAATAGCTTCTTCTGTCTACTGTGGTAAATTCATCCAAATAAGCAAATATATTGCAAGAACTGAAGTAAATAAACACATCCCAGAAGATCAATTAAGGTTTTTTGTAAGATAAATTCATTACGAATTTTCAGAGACCAGAAACAGAATCATACAGATGGGCTCATTTCAAAGCTTGGTAATATTGCCTAAAAATCCCTTGATGAGAATTTTCTCCAGCAGTCATTCTTGGACAAATGGGGAAAGTCAAATAAGGATCAGCAGAAGAGAGGGCACTAAACTATTTTTTTCACCTGAAGTTAGTTGAATGATCGAGGAATCTGGGGGACTGATTGGTTATGAGATGTTGAGGATTACAGCAATAGCTTCACCTATAATATTTCAAGTGACCTAACATGTTTTCCTGAGGAGTGAAGGGCTTTATCAATGTGTTTAGAGTCTATGGTTAGTTTAGTGGTGCTGTGGGATATGAACACTCCCACTCCTCCCCAAAAAGCAGTAAATGACTTAACAGCATGCTTGTTCAAGGGATTATCATCTACCTATGGACAAGCTAAACCCTATGTTGCCTTTTCTTCTGACACACTAATGATGTGGATAAAAATAGTAGATATCTGAAAAAAATAATAATGGTGTTTACACTAGTGAAGAAAAATTGCTAGTATCTGTAATGTGAAAGACATTTCAGTGAAGATCCTTAGTAAGCCTCAAAACTGAGGACCTGGACGTCGGGTCAATGAGTCTTCATAAATTTCACATGAACTTTAATCTACATTGATCTCTTCACACTTTCGTGGTTGCAAGTACTTGAATAACTTCTGTTTTACCAAAATACAGAAATGTAAGTGGAAGTTCAATAAAACAACTGGAAGCTAGAAAATTCAGTCTGCTTTGAAATTAAACATAGAAGACCCTCTAGGCTTGCTTTTTCTCTAGTATTCTTCCCGAATTCTATAAAGTTATGGATTTGACATCATCATTGGTCAGAGATTTGTAGTAATAATTCCTTTTTTCCTTTATGTCTACTGTGATCCGCCATTTGTTTCAAAGATGTTTGATGATGTTCAAGATAGGTTTGAAGAAGATAAGCGACTTTTGCTACTCCATCTCTTTTTTCAAAGTGTGGGGGGAAAAGAATGCCATACTAACTGCATGCTATCAAAATATTTTCCCTCTACTTTCCTGATCTAAAACTACCACCCATACATTTATTGTATAAGGACTACTTGCTGCTTGAAGGGCAGAATTCATTCATCCTTTTTCTTACAGATGCAGATGTAGCACTGGAAATATCTCTTTTTCTTTCAAAATATGAAAAGCCGTTAGTTGAAAATGGACTAATGATGAACAATTGACCTTCAAGTATCTCCAAAATTGAAGCCACGCTCATATTTGTAGAGTCCAAAATACAGATTAAAGCAATCTAAAAACTGTTTTGCATTACACTGGCTAGAACTATAGAGATGTGTTCTTCTCTTCCTTGGTTTGCCTGGCAGAAGGTCATCTTGGCTATGCTGATTGTAGTGGCATTTAGGCAAAGAGGTAAAAAAAGAGCTCAAAGTTAATTCTGATTAAATATTCATCAACCCAAAAGTGACCTCAGGGTGATGCTCAGCCAACTTGAGGAGTTCTATGCTGTCAAACTTGCTTCTAGGTACTACCGCATCTTGACTCTATGGAGTGATCTCCAAATCCTTTTAGACTGTTGACTGGTGAAAGGACCAGTCAGGATAAGAATATAGAATCACAGAAATTCTGAGTTGGAAAGGACCCCCAAGGATAATCCAGATCATAAGAGAATGGAAATCCAGGCCACAACCTTGGCATTATTAACAATGCTCTGACCAGCTGAGATAATCTCAGCATAAGAGCAATCACTGTCCATAAGAGACACACTAAAGAAAGGCCAACTGGGTCTCCTCTCCTCCCTGCACAGAAACACACCATTAGAAAAGGCAAAAATTAAGATTTCTTCTCATTTCAGTTTTTGGAAAAAATATTTCACATTTTTTGAGTAGGGTATTTGCAGTGCTCCTTTCAGGTACCACCACAGTGCATATGTGCGATTTTGAAAGAAATATTTGTACGAGGGTTGATAGATTAATCAATAATTAAAATAAAATTAGCTTAATTAATAAGACTTCATGACAATACTGCTATCTAGAGAAATCCACATTTTTATTTGCTTTTTAAGTATACAAACTACTCTTTAGTTTTTAATTTTTTTAAACAAAGTTCAAGGATTAATGGCTTCTCCCCCGGGTACCTCTAAGAATTTTTGTCCCTTTAACCGAAGCTGATAGAATGAAGACACACCTAGCATTCTGCAGGGCACTATGGAAGCACATTTCTTTTTTCTTTCTTGATCATTTGACTGATTTTTCAGATACATTCTTACTATGTACAAGGTGATTTTTATACTGTGTGTCTCTATATATGAGAACAAGAGGTGTCATAGAATCGTAGAATGGCTTGGGTAGGAAGGGACATTAAAGGTCATCTAGTTTCCACCTCCTTCCCATTGGCAGGAATGCTATTCACTAAATCAGGTTGCTCAGGGCCTCATTTAACCTGGCCATGAACACTCCAGGGATATGGCATCCACAGCTTCTCTGGGCAACCTGTTCCTGTTCCTCAATCCCCTCAGAGTAAAAAATTTCTTCCTAACATCTAATCTAAACCTGCCCTCCTTCATCTTAAAACCATTGTCCCTTGTCCTGTGACCATCTGCTTGTATCAAAAATCCCTCCCCCTCCTTTTTATCAGTCCCCTTAAAGTTGCAATGAGGTCTCCCTGGAGCCTTCTCTTCTCCAGACTGCACAACCCTATCTCTCTCAGCCTGTATTAGTAAAAAAAATGCTCCATCCCTCTGATAATCTTTGTGGCCTTCCTCTGCACCCACTCCAATAGGTCCATGTCCTTGTGCTGAGAACCCCAGGGCTGGATGCAGCACTCCAGGTAGGGTCTCACAAAGGCAGAGTAGAGAGGGAAAATCATCTCCCTCAAATTGCTGGCTGCTCACCTTTTGGTGCAGCCCAGGATGCTGTTTGCCTTCTGGGCAGGGAGTGCACACTGTTGGCTCATGTCCAGCTTTTTATCCATGAGAACCGCAACTCTTTCTCTGCATGGCTGCTCTCATTGACTTCTTCCATCTGGGATTTCGCCAAACCAGGTGCAGGAACTTGCACTTAGACTTTGTTGAGCTTCATGATGGACCCATTTCTCAAGTTTGTCCAGGTTCTTCTGGATGGCATCCTGTTTTCTGTAGTGTCAATTCCACCATTCAGCTTCATGTCACCTGCAAATTTTCTGGGGGGTACACTTGATCTCACTGTCTGTGTTGCTGATGAAGATATTGAAGAGTAGTGGTCCTAAGACAGAGCCCTGAGGGGTCCTGCTTGTCACTGGCCTCCACCTGGACATAGAGACATTGACCACAGCTCTCTGCCTGCGTCCATCCAGCCAATTCCTTATGCACTCAATAGTCCATCTGTCAAATCCATGTCTTTCCAATTTAGAGATAAAAATGTCATGTGGGATTATATGCAAGGCCTTACAGGAGTTTAGATAAATGACATCTTTCAGTCTTCCCTTGTGATGATCATTGCTGTCACTCCATCACAGAAGGCCACCAGATTGGTCATGCACAATTTGCCCTTAGTAAAGCTGTGCTGGCTGCCATGGATCATGTCCTTCTTTTATGTGCCTTAGCACATCTTCTAGGAGGTCCTACTCCATAATCTTCCCAGGCAGTGAAATGAGGCTCATTCATGTGCAGTTCCTCAGATCTCCCTTTCTCTTAGTTTTTAAAATAGAAGCAATGATTTCTTCTTTCCAATCAGCAGGAACTTGGCCTTATCACCATGACTTTTCAGATGTGATGGACAGAGGCTTGGGAAAAACACCAGCCACTTCCCTCAGGAGTCTGCAATGTGTGTCAACAGGCCCTATATAGACTTATCCTGATAAGGAGCCTCCAAGTTATAAAATACTACAAACATGAAGTTATTTAACTCAGCCGTTTATCAGGGGGGCTGAACAGTTTCTTTATTTTCATGCTAGGTTTACACTGAATACATGAGATCTGGAGATGGTTTTGATGTCATTGAGAAACAAAGCGTGAATGACAATGAAGAAATCCATTTAATGTAGCTTTAGTGATTCCCACGGAAAAACCTTGAATCAATGCAAGTTTCCTTACAATTCACACAAAATATTTGCAAAAATGGATGTCCAAGTTCTATGTAGCTGGCAGATGTGAAAAAAGGTGTTTTCTAAAATTCAAATTTGCGTGGAGTTGCATCCTAAATATGATTCACTATGGTAAATAAAGCCTTCGAACTATAACTCTTTATGCTCCAGTATAGCATGAAAAATATCTGGATAGGAATAGTAAATAAAAAGAATTACTGCTTAAAAACAAAAAATGGAAAGTGCCATTTAAAAATCCTGCATAGCCTCTGCTCCCTAACACTATATGTAGTTTATTCAGGTCTGGTGCTCTAACACGATGAAGGAAATTAGCAGGAAAAAAGTTACAAGTGGCTAACTAGAATCAGAATTTCACATGGCTGGATATTTTTATTTCATGATAATTTTGGTTTAATCAGTTTCAGTTCCATGGTTGGTCAATCCTTCGGGGGACAAAAAAAGGGTTTTAGAATTCTATGTGATTCCTTTTGCCGTCACATTGACTTTAATAAATACAGATTCATGCCTCTCACCCTGCTTTAATTCACAGACCAGTCTGGATATTTGCAAACATGTTTATTAGGAGGAAATACTTTATAATATTTTAAAACAACTTCACAGTATTTCACATGCATAATAATTCATGCTAAAATGTGCTAAACATTGGGGGTTATAAACATGATTGCTAATACACAGCATTTATGCAATTATGCATAAATAATGCTATGTCCTCATAAATCATGACCATGTGAATGTGGTAATTTTGCTAGCAGAACTGCTTATTGGCTGGCCCTAAAGCATTTCCTAAATCTCAGGTGGACTCAAGAGGCAAAATACAGAAATGTGGTAGAATTCCTCCTCCCCTGTTAACATCACGTACACACACACACACACACACACACACACACACACACTCATCCGATTTTGGGATTTAGATACAGTGAATTAAGAATGTGGATCACATTTATGCAATTCTGATTTGGATACAGATCCTGCTTATATTCTGAAATGCTTAGAATGGGATTTTGCTTTGTGCTTGCCTGTAGAAAATCTCTTCATTTGCCATTCTAGTAGTAACATTTAGCCTTTGTTTATTCAGTCCAAGATGTGTCTCTTCTTGCTTCTAAGCAGCTGGATTTTGTTTTCCCAGTGAAAAGCTAGATTGTGTACATGAGAGCACAGACTTAAAAAATAGAAGACATTCTCCTTGCAGCAGTGATTCTGTGGCACTGCCCAGTGGCTGTACCATGGTGTCACAATAATTTATCATATGCAGAATGGGGCAGTATGAATCTGACTTGTTTGAGTGCTTCAGTGGCCTTATTTCACAGACAGAATGCAGGACAGGGCACAACAACAGCAAAGGGCCCTGCAAACCCCTGCTTACACAATTCACCAAACACATTTTATGAAGTTCCTGAATGGACATGACAAAAGCAGCAGAAAAAATGGGTCTCTGACTACAACACCTCTTCAGTGGGAACTGGGCAAATTCCTTCCTCTTCTTGAGGCATATTGTCTCCCTCAAACCTTTGTTTGTACACTTTCTTATCTAAAATGAGAAAGGGAGCACCAGTTCAAGGCTCAAGCATTTATCTAAATAGCATGAACCAAAATTTACATTTTAATTAAATATTAATTGTCTTCAAGCAAACAGTATTAAAATATAATATTATTTTATTATTCTATATCCAGTTGAATGGTTATTCCATTATTTATTTGGTTTGGTGGGGTATTTTTGTTGTTTTGTTTGGGTTTTTTTGCTTTGTGAATCTGCTGCTCTGTTGTAGAATATTTATAATGTATGTATATGTATATATGATTATATGATGAACATGTATAATGAATATTTTCCAGAAAATACAACAGTAGTAATTTATTATACACCAAAGTACATTGTAACACTAGGAATTACTATATTGCCTTTACATCAAGTACACTGTAGTATTGCCTGTAGGCCTGGGACCAGTTGTTCTTAGGTACAGTATAAACACAGAACAGTCTGTGACTTGAAAAGTTTATGGTTTAACACCACAGAGTACCTCTAAACAATCACTTGTGTCTCCCAAACAAGCATGGCCAATGCAACGCCCAGAGGAGCAGTGAGAGCCATAAGATTTATGGCAGTACAGGGAAAACTATCTTTCCATACAGCTGAAAAGCACACCTCCTTTGTAAATGCACCCATCATCCCACAGACTGAGGGAGTGATGACACCATTTTACACGTCCTTGCTATTCTTCAAGTAGTCTGAAGAAGAAATGCACTGCCATGAGGTATAAATGCCTTTGCACACTGCTCCCATTCCTCACTGCAGGGCCAAGGGCAGGGAGGGCTTCTTCCCACAAACACTGTCTCTGGGGAAGAACCATAATAGACCTATGGTCTAGGTTTTATGAATCTAACCCCAGGTAGCATGGAATGGCCAGAAATTATACAATCACAGAGTATGTTTTATATCTGTAGAAAAGAAGAAAATTTAATTTCACAGCAAATTGTGGGGGGCCAGTCATTGGTAGGGACCAGTCCTTTACAGGTAAGCACCACTACAGCTTTTCCATGTTAGCTGGAAAAGCTGCACTGGACAATTTGAATGCCGTCCTTGTGATTTATTTTCTTTTATTCTTATTCTCACTAGTAATTAAATGTAATAAAAAATGGGTTTTGTATTGATAAGACTCAGAAAAGATGTGGGGGAAATTATTAATGTTTTCTCATCCATGCTAAACACATTCTGTCTTTAAAATATAACAAAGAAAAAGAAGAAGAGAGTATTTTTGAAAAGGCCATTTAGGACCATAAAGGACAATTTTGTTCACCATGTGTAGAGAAGCTGGTGTTGCTGGATGATGGCTATCTTTATAACAGGCCTGCTAAACACTGCATATGTGTTATGGCTGCATTATTCCTCCTTCTGATTGTGTGCCCAGATGAGGAGAGAAAGGAAAGTGCACATCAGGAAATAAATGCCTGTGGGATTAAGTTTTCTACAACTTTACTCAGGTGAAGTCATCCTGCTGATGTCAACAGCACAAACCAGATGAGTAAAGCTCAGCACGTTTACCACGTTTGAGAATTACAGCCTTCATTTGCGATTCAAAGCCCAAGCCTGCTGCCACTGAATCAATAAAAGAGTTTTTGCATTAGCTACAGTGGTGTAGGACTTCACTCTACTCTTGATTTCTGAAGACACTTTACTGACATTAAAATGCACTTTGCTTTGTAGCACAGGCACCATGAAGAAAAGGAGGGACAACATTTGTTCCCTAGCTTTTGGATATGCTTACAGTTTCACTAAAGGCAAGAGCTGTCTAAATGGGTTATCGTGCCTAAATTAATCATATTTCTGGGAAAATTCTACATAGAAGACTTACATATTGTCTGAGAGAAACACATAATAAAAACCAGCATGCAATTACCATACTTCTAGAGCCAATTAAAACTCATTAAAAGTCCATAGCAGGAGCATGTGTTTTAAAAATCACTCCAAGTCTCTGAAGGTATCATAAAATGTACTTTCATCATGCACAAAACATCTACAAATTCTGATTGGCATTTCCTCCTTCCCTGAAAAGAGAGACTGGCTCAGTTTGCAGCAAATATGACAATAGGCTGTGCAAATGTACATCTGAAACACAGCCCTTTCGGGGTTAAGCATTCAAGCTTATATGAGAGATCATCAGTTTCGGGTCAAAGTGCTGTTCTTAAATGATCAGTGCAGAACAGAAAAAAAAAAAAAAAAAGGCATTGAAGTGACCTTGCTGAGGGTCTAAAACTGTGCTAAAGCCTTTTCTGCATGATTAAGTGAGCAGAATCTTAGATTAGCTAAAAGCAGTGCAGAAACATAATGAGTTCACTTATTTTGGAGCATTTAATAACAGTTATAGACAGTTATGTGATCAGGCGGAGTTATGACTTATTCATTCTTTCATTGCTATTAAAATTACTGCATTTGAGGTTTTTAAAGTCATTGAAATAAAAAAGTCTGATTTATGTTAGGAGAATTTAGCTTGCCCTTTGGTCTCTCCGTTTTTAAATGATATAATTAGACTTTTTAAAGACCATTCTAAAAGCATTATTAGCATTTTCTATAGCTGAAAGTAAATGCATATTTTGTGGGTATTTTAATTTTAAAAAGAAGAAGAAGAATACTTGGTACAAACAGCAATAGGTTGTTACAAAAGGAAGTATTACATAAAATTTTCTTAAAGGTTACTCCGTGCATTTATATATATGTGTACACGCCGAGATGCACACATAAACACATGCCTAAGTGTGAGCACACATACATTTAGTGTATATATGAACAAGGGTTCCAGATACACAGAAAAATAAGCCTATTTGGGAAATGAAGGCAAGTAGAAGAGCAAGTTCCATAGGACATATTAACTCCTGACCTTTAACATATTACCTCACAAATTACAAAGCCATCCATCAGTCTCAAGGGAGAAAAAGTGCTTTGATCAAAACAAAGGGACTTGCAGGTGTTTTGAATTAACAGTGAGCAATAATCATTAAAAAGCACTGGGATGATGAGTATGGGAGTGTCATCAATGTATGCACATTTTAACATACGATCAAGTCCTAAGTCTTAGCATACACACTACTTTCAGATTATATTTGCATATTAATTATTAATCCCTACAAGCATGTCCAGTGTTTTCAGCAGCAAGAAAACACATTTTATATATCTGATTTTAAGCTTATTCAAAACATTCACAATACAAAGACCCACAGCTGAATACTTTCGCACAAGACTCTGTGTATCTTGCTGCAAAGGCCAAACAGGTGAACCCAAACACTTTCCTTTCACATTTAAATAACAAGCATTTCCTACATTGTTTTGGCTTAGAAAATAAAATTTCCCATAAGATTAAGAAATTCTGCTTTTAGTTGGGCCCCAAGGGAGCATATCTTTGCTTACAAAAATCACGCTTGCAACAGCTTCCTTAACTGAAAGCTCTTTTTATGTGTGTGCCTTGTATGTTTATTCAGTAGACAGTCTGGATTGCTCATTTTGCTGCTCAGAATGCAGTGTGCTTTTCTATTAAAACATATTATTAAAACTAAGTCAGAAAGAAGCTTATTTAGTAGTCATTTCATGCACATGACTGATGGGAATACATAAATTATCAGACTAATATCTGATTAAAACTTGATTAACATGCTAATAAATTATGCTAGAAATGTTGGGGGTTTTTTAATTTCTCCACTTTTACTTAAACTTCTTAATTGACACTTCAATTATTTTGTTCTCTGAATTTTTGCCTTCCTTATGAATAACAGTTGAGATAAATTATTTCTTTGCCTGAACATGATATGAAAAATGATCAATTATGATTATTAAAGCTCTCTAGTAATCTGTTAATTATTATTAAAAAAGTCACGTAATTTTTGTTTGTTAAGTGGAGACCATTATATTTACTGCTGACAAAACACTGCAGTGCTCTGGAAGTCTGACTGTATAGCCAGGGCATGACACACAGACAGCTCAGAGGACTGCCAACTGGAACGTGCTCATGCTTTGTGCAGGGTGACACTAACTTTGGTCCATCAGCCTCACTGCTTAGGGAGATTATAGAGCAGTCTGTATCAGCTTCACGTGCTGCTACTGCCTGTATGGAAAAATACACCCATGAATCTTGTAATGCAGACTCCTGCCCACTAGAGACTGATCTCAGCCCAATAAAGCATGTAACTCAGGACCCTCACAGTTTAGACTTGAACTATGGTCAGAAAGGTGAGAGGCCAAGACTTCATCCACTAAGCCATTTACCCTTTTCCTTTGTAAGGAAGATTGATTTTTAAAAAGCTATTAACCTTCAGCAATTTATCTCATCAGATCATCTTCATTTTTTTTCCGCCTATAATAAGGCTGTATTATATAGTTTAATTCTTCACCTCATTCAGATAGACTATCTAAAAAGAAATAGCTAAAGGAAAAAAAAAAAAGACCCAAAAAAACAACAGAAAAGAGGGAGAAAAATTATAAAAAACTTTGCAATGAAAATGTTATCAGGAAAACAAAAGAAACTCCAAATGCCATCACGTGTCTTGGAAACACAACAACGAAGGATGTAAGTGTGTATACAGAGACCCCAATTGGACAAAAACTTTCAGTATTTCTTAGTCTTTCATAGTGAAAGGACGATGTGCCATGCTTACCTAAGCTATTCACAAGACAAAAGGAGAGTCTTCTTCTTGTTTCTCGAGCTGACTCACAGTAGCATCAAGACAATGCATATTCTTTCATTTGTATATTGTCAAATAGAGATGCTCCCTCAGCAAAACACAGCAGCTCCAAGGAAATTTGGTATTGAAATTTAATGTTCTGCTGGTATTGAGAGAAATGCCTCAGTGAAGTACACAGAACGGTGGACTATTTTGGCAACAGTGTATATAACGCTAATTTTCAATGCAATAAAGCAAGTAGGGGTTGCTTCTAGGAACTAAATTATTTCTGGTTTTATGATTGATTTGGAGAAAGAAAAAAACAAACATATTTTATGAATAATGTGTTCGCATTAATGACTTTAATACATCTGGAGGAATGTTGTGGTAGGGACCAATTTAAATTTTGCTTGTATATGTAATGACAAATGCAGTTCTAAGCATTTCAGGTAGAATTGGATAGTGAGTTTGCTCCTAATGAAGGTTCAGAATTATTCAGAAACTTAGGTCCCACTGACTTTTACTGAGACTTTGATTTTTAAGACTCTTAGGTTCATCCATAGAAACATGTGACATAGAAACTTTCTTATGTGCATTTATAAAAGGCAGAGCATGAACAAAATCATTAAAATAATAAAAAAACCTCCACCTTTCTGTTATCTTCAATTGGCTTTGGATCAGAACAAAATTTTTCACTCATTTTTTTATCAGCTGTGAGTTACTTCAATGTCTGTTTTGCTAGTCCAATGACCACAGGATAAGCCCAGGAATTAGCTAAACCAAGGAGGTCATATCTCCTAGTTGTGTTTTCTTCTTCTTTACAAAGATGTTCTTAAGTTTATGCACCTGAGAACATTTGCTCTGTTTTTTCTGATACTTGGATGTTTAGCTGGTAAATGTAAGTGCTTACAGATCCTCACTATTTGACCAAACCATGCACAGCACAAGTCTGTTTTCATTTTGCCTGTGCTTACTTAACACTCCTGAGATAAAAATCTCTTTTCTTTTGAGATCATGTGAGTAAACTGGCATTTGGGCAGACGAATAAAATTTGAAAAGGGTGATACTAAATGTTCCTCTAAGAGTCCTACTAAGATACTCAGAGGATCAACAAACTACTGCAGTTCCCTAGCAAGTGATTCATTGTTAACAGAAGACAGGACATAGGTAAGTAAACTCCGGAAGCAAAAAACAGGAAAAAGGTCTCCTGCAAAATAGTTCTACTTTTTTTTCCTTTACAAATGAAACCAATGATAAAGTAACTCTTCAGGAACTGGTTATAAATCCTCTTCATACATATTAAACAGTATACAGTGAATAGGATTAGTAATATCTTTTGTCTAATTTGTCAATCCAGTTCTTAGTTCCCCACAGTGCTTCAGTCAAATACAAAGACAGTCTCAGTTACTTTTCGATAGATTAAGTAGCTCTTGAATTGATATTTGGTGTATGGGTTGGGACTTTGACTAGTAAACACTGTGACTGATGCTGAAGGCCAAAAAAAGGCAGCAATGAGGAATTAAAGCAATAGACTTTTGGTTGACTTGAAGGGCAAATCCTCTCTTCTCCCCATTTGGCTGTAAAACAGGAGTAATTCGCTTAACAGAAAAGAAACCCAAAAGTATTATTATAACAATCAGTGATTTTTTAAAATTTATTCTTTCTTCTCATTGACCTAATTTATTTTGATGTGCAAAGTTGAATTTTGTCATTTCACAACAGGAAGATGCAAAGGCCTATGGTCAGCCTAGCTGTGCCTGCTCATGCTGTTTCTGAACCCTTCTCAAAAGTCAGCTGCAAGGTAATGAAATGTGAAATTAACTGGCAGAAATTTTATCAGAAGCATCTTCTCCCATGCAGCTGGAGAAGGCTGCCACAATGGCAGTGCTGTCCACTAGACCGCCTAGTTCACATGGGAGCAGGAATTTCAGGTGTATCCTTCAGAACGTGCAGATAACTTGTGTTCAGGGGCAGTGACACAGACATATAGAGAGGCATATGAACTAGAACACAGTCCATCACTAGACTGGGTGGAGTGGCAGAACAATTCAGAACTCATATGGATATTCCTGCCTGGATCTCTGCCACTCCAAACCCCTCCTCTCTGTCATGACTCCATTGATGAGCCACTGGGTAAACAGGTAGGCTTATTTGCCTTACACTGATGATAATAGAGATGCATGAATAACCAACAGAATAATGTGAAACTTATTTGAAGAAAGAAACTTATTGTATTGTAACATCATACTGAAGTAATTGCTCCAGACATATTTGTAAACAATTATTTTTCCCAATATCATTTTGGATAACTTTTTTTGTAGCATAAGAATACATTTCCAAAAAGAAGGAAAGATGAAAAATGTAGACACTATTTTGATACTTCACAGTTTTTTACTACCTAGCCATTCAAGATAGCTACCCATGTTCACTGACCTGACCTCCAGCAGTCCTTACTGCAGTTATCTCCTTCTATCCGGTAACTGTTAAAGGCGGTTGCAGTTGATTCATTACACTATTTTTAGCATAGCCTAATATTCACATTCAAGAATAGTCAAGAACTCACATTCATTGTTAACAAGTGATTATTGAACTCCTTGTGGGAGCATGTTGTTAGGGGTTAGGTTTGTTCCTTTTTACTTAGAGAATTTTTCCCCCATAAAGTTGCTAGGAGACTAACTACTGGGTGCTTATGTGTGCTTGACCAAAACAAAGATGTGGCCAAAAGTCGGGAGGGGGAGATAGCGCGAGTTTTGGGGCAGGTAAAGGGCAGGGCTGGGGGCAGCTGCTCTCTCTTGCTCTCGGCATTGCAAAGAGGACAGCCAGGCTGCTGCTTGCTGCGGGAGGAGTTCATTGTGACCACCGGCTCTGGTCCTGGGAAAATCTCCCACCATCTGCTCGTGTGCCCTGGAACTCTGAGCTGCCTCCTCCTGCCCTGCTGGGGCTGGGCCGGCCCTGTCCCATCGCCGCCGTTTCCTCATCCCTGCTTGGAGGCTTTTGCTGCTCTGTGGCCCCGCACCCCGTGTCCTGCAGGGACATCCCCGATGTCCCAGCTCCCACCGGCAGAGCTTCTGATCTCACCCACCAGCCCTGGATTTTTCCACTGTTCCAGCCTGGTGCTCTCGAGAGATCAGACTGCCCCCGGCTTTGTTTCACAAAACCCCTCAAAGTTTTCCTGGTTATCTTTACTATTAATGCTGTAGTTGATGTTGGTTTTTTGTCTTGTTATACATACGAGTAAAAAACTGTTATTCCTATCTCCATATCTGCCTGAAAGCCCCTTTAATTTTCTGAATTATAGTAGTTTGGAGGGAGGGGATTTGAATTCTCCATTTCCTAGGAAGGCCCCGCCCCTCCTTAGCAGGTACCTGTCTTTTGAACCAAGACACATGCAAACAGGAATTTAAATATACATCTTGTTTTAAAAGATAAAACTTGGAAAAGCTGTAGCAGAAGCAAAAGGAGAAAACAAGGTGAAAAAAATTTTCAGCTTTTCTAATTTATTTCTTAATTTAACATGTTTAGCCTTGTTCAACAGCCAGCAAAGGCAACTAAGTGCTGCTGACACTCACTAAAAACATCCCTAAGAATGCTACACATGGGCAGTGTGGCAGTACAAGCAATCCTGAACTCTGAACAAAAGAAAGAAGCCAAACACTCATTGGGTATTTTAAAAAAGGACTGCTTATTATATAGGTGGTTTTGAACAGTGATTTTTTTCCTGAAATATTTTAATGAGTCAAATCTAATGCAAAACAATATAAAGAGTTAATGGCCAAAAGTCAGTTACTTAAACCCCCTTAAAATTTTTACCCATGTTTTATTTATGGAAATCCTGATTGCACTGAGAAAATCATTCTTTTTATGCAAAAAAACCCAAGTATTTGGTAGCACTTTTGTAAAACCATGTATGTCTGAATCTTTGACCAGGATAAAGGAAAAGAAAAAATTTGGTAACACGTTGAAGTCATACGCAGCAGGTGAACTTCCAAAGATCAACAAAAATTTCTCACAGAAGATATCAAGGAAAAGGTAGCACCAGAGCTACTTAACCTGCAGCAATATTGTCAGGAATGTCACCCACAAGTGCTGATTAGGCTGTGACAAACAAGTTTGTCTTTACATGCACATTCTTCTACCAACAATGTCTATTTGCTTTAACTGTGGAGAGGCAGACACCCTTCCTCATGACAGGGCTGTAATACTTCTCTTGATCTAACATGCTTGGAGAAAAATCTTTAGGCTAACACTAACTTTAGGTACATTTAGAGCAACAACAACTCATGGACTATAAATAAGTAGGGGAAAGGCCTAGTTGCAGTTGTATTCATTTCAAGCCAAAACAAAACAAGCACAAAGCTTAACCCCCCCACAATTCTCAATCCTAACTCTAAGAGACAACATTGTGGACTGAAAACCTTCAGGATACTTCCAAAAGAGACAAAAAAATATTCTTGTTGCCCAGTAGGGTGATAATGTAGCTACTTTTCAGTCTCCAATCTCCCAGTTTTATAGCATGCAAAACCATGGTGAAAGTCTTCATTTTCCTTCTGATGTATTTTTTCTCCTTGCCTCTCAGCAGCAAAATAAAAAATAAAAATTGACTCTACCTTCTTGATTTTATGTGAGCATTTTAACTGAGCCTAAGAAATGCCACCAAAATACAATAACATTTAGCAAATGATAAATAAATATTTATATATCACAGTATTTGCAATGGTGTACTGCTGTCAGAATTTAAACTTCTTTTCCAAATTTTAAAGATGGCCCACATAACAAAAGATCCAGGCAGACCTCTCTTTCAATACTTTTTAGTATGACGAATCCTCTAAATAAATAGTTCCTTTAGAGATTCACAGACACTTCTCCCCTGGTCTTCAATCTTTACAACACAATCTATGCTGCTTACCAATTTCTGTGTTTGAAATAAAACTTCAGCAGCCCTAGTCTGGTGAAGGGAGAAGGGAAATAAAATGTTGACTTCTTATCTAACTGAGTTTGCAATTAGTCCAACCCAGTTGCAAGTCTTCTGAAGAGATGAGCACTAATTCTCTTCACATGCTGTCAACAAGGCCTCTTCATTATATCCTCAGTGCTGTGCACAAAAACCCCCAGACACAGGTAAAGCAGGGACGTTTATTTGTAAGCTACAGAAATACTCAGGAATAAGAACTCAAAGAACAGCAAAATGGACTCTTACTTTCTAAGTGCCACCTGGGATTTTCTATGACACCCTTCTCATAGAGTAGCAGAATTTCTCTGTCCTTCCTCAGTCTCTGAGAGTTCCTCTGATGATCTAGGTTTCTTTAATACAGCACTCACCACATTGCTGTTCTTACTTGGGAAATAAACTGATCACAATAAGAGTGATTGGATTGCGTTCTTAGAAGTGGGTTTCTAAGTGTGGAAATCTAGAACAAATGATGTTTGTTTTTCTAAATTCTAATTCCCTAAAAAAATCTGAGTCCATTCAGAATGCTTCCAAAGCATCTATCTTGACACTGGACTGCAAATGAACAGGAATCATAAGATTTGCTTTAAGCAATCTAGTACACTAGATGCCACAGTGCTGATAGTCCAGCTCACAAAACCAAATGGCAGCTTTGACGTAGTCCTGCTCTCGGGCTAATCAATCCTGCTATCACTGCACTACTCCAAGTGCAGACCTGTGCTGAAGTGCCTGTATTTCTTTGAGTTCTGGAGCTGACAAGGTCTGCAGGAGCTTAGGGGGTCTCTGGATAATGTCTGAGTAAAGTATTTGTTCTTTGGATGACTGAGAATAAATTAGACTTTAAGTGCACATGGGAGCAGGGAAAATGAATAGAAGACAAGATAAAGTCAAAGATGTCCAAGCTGAAAAATAGAGGATGAGACAAAAAAGGGAAATGTGAACCTAAGAAGAGGAGAGACAAGGAGGAGAACAAAGGTGACCTCAGCAATATATTCATATGTCACCTTTGTTTCATAAAGAGAAAAAATGTATCACACAGGGCATGATTCTCCCTGTTTCTGTCCTGATTTTGCTGGAGGGCCCACATATAACTTTGTCATCTGTGGTTACCCTTCTTACCTCTTCCCTTCTCTTGCTCCTCTTTTTTGATTGCAAGCCTTTGGAACCAGGATCTAGGTATTGAAAGTGACTTGCAAAATACTTGGAACCCCACCATGAGGTGTCTATGAGAGATCAGGACTAAGATAAAATATGAAATAAATAAAATCCACAATGCTCATATATTTTGATAAAAATCTTCTAAACCAACCATAAGTAACATTTTACTGTATATCTAGCAAGTGATGGGATGACTCCAGAAATTTAGTTAAGTAGCATATTGATTTCAAATTTAATGTACTTGATAATGTAAATGAATAAAGTTCTCTTATCGACAGGATGTATTTAATGTTAGAAGTTCATACTTCATGGGTCATTTTAAGTAGAAGTTTAAAGGCATTTATCACAGTCAAAAAAATCTTCTGTGCTGCACAATTTCATGATGATTTGTTGCAGAAATAGCTCAGAGTGTGCAACAACATAAAATGTGTCACATAGCGCCCATGAGTCTGGCTTTGCACACCAAGGGCAGAACAGCCCAGAAGGAGAGCAGAGGTGGGGTGGGACCACTGGTTAACAAGCCAGTGGTCCCATTGTAGAGAAAAAAATGCACAGGTTTCTGTGCACATTCTGGTCCCACCTCATATGTGTAAATGCTGTGGATGCATTCCTTTGTCTCTGCATACATAATAAGGGAGTCATTATCATTCTCCCTTGTGGAAGAATAAATCAGTTTAATAGCACAGAGGTGAATCCAGTACAGAATACCTGCAAAAACCCTATCCTCACACTCCTGCTTTTTTCACACATTAATTCACACTCTGTCCCACTATATGAACAAATAAACTGCTGAAGCCTGAACCAGGTTACAATACAGAAGCTTCAAAAAAGGAATAAAATATGTTTTTTGTCTGCAGTGAACAACTTGGATCCTTTTCCCTGAAACTTTATTGTGCTTTGGTATTTTATTTGGATAACAATAATCTTAGCATATTTTGTATGAGTTCATAACCTGAAGGTTAATTACCATTCACCAGAAATGGGAACGGTGTTGTTCAGACAGTTCTATAACTCTCTATATAGCAATAACCTGAAGAGTCACTACATAAAAATGGTATTGCAAATGTAAGTGGTGTTGACTCCCTACAATCTCCAGGATAATTCTTAACCTATTTTCAAAGATGTATTTTATGGAGGAAACATGGTTTATATTAATAGAAACTGGATTTAAAATTTGAAGATAATTTGAAGATGACTTTTATTATTTTTCATCACCCATAAGTGCATTCTGATATATTCATTATGCTTGGAGGATTCCAAGCATAATAAGCTCTCCATCATGAAGTTAATTTGAATTTTCAAAAAAGTAACAACAGAAATTAATTTCATTGCAGAGAAACAGCATAAAATGTTAAGACCAGAGGATTAAATAAAACCCGAAACAAATTTAAAATGTAATATTAAACTAATACAATTAAATTTTCAATATTTTTAGAATAATTTTCTTCATCAACTTCCTAATGACAAAGTAATTTCCTAAACTGAATCTCCCTGAGGATGCTGCCTAATGTTGCACCACCTGTCCCTACAAAGAGGTACCTGATACTGTGATGTTTGTAACTCCTCTTCAAGTGGCCGTAGAGTGCTCCTCAGACTGTCCTTCTTCACCAACAGGCACAGCTCTCTCTCCCATTCCTAAGAGAACACATTTCTAGGCCCTGACCATCTTGGTGATGCTTTCCTGGGCTCGCCACAGTTTCTTGGCCCAGAGGGACTGGAGGTTACCCAGATTCACTAGGCAATGACATAGTTTACCCAATTTAATGCTGCCCTCAGCCCTGTTTTGAGTGCAAGCTTTAACCAAAGGACTTCTCCACAACTCTTCAATGACCATATGGCTCACAGTACATCTAATAATTTTTCATTGCAAATGTCTTCCTTACTTTTTAGACAAATCAAACCAATTATGTAGGTGCTGGTAAGAAAACCAGATGTCCACTGTGTGTATAGATTGCATAAACATTTGGGTGCAGGGCTTCAAATATTTTTGGCTTTACTTGGGTATAAAAGTGTGTTGGAAAGGAATTGCAAGCTGATTTAGTTGACAGTTGATTATTACCAAAGTTCTGAAACTTTTGTATCTTTTTAACAGCAATTAATATATTTATTGATGGAAAGGTAAGGATGTGTCTTGTATTTCTTCAAAACACTGATTTTAATTTAATATGAAGTTTTCAGAGAATTGAACCAAATAAATCTATTTTCACTGTTTTTAAGAGCATGAAAAGATACATTTCTCTCATATTGGTGTAAGCAACTGCACCTTGTATTATGCAAACCCAGATAATTATATTTCATGGGTTTTCCTTACTGAGAGACAAAAAGACAAATCATCCCCCTAACTTCTAGTTGGTGAAACTTTGATCATGAAAATGCTATTCAAAGTGCATGAAAAGAAAACAAAGCTTACTAAAATTTTCAGTAACTTGATGAATATTAAATACCAATATGCAGCTAAATTCTTCTAAAAGCTGCTTTTACTTGGCTAACAAACCATATTCTCCTGGAAGAAACATTCATATATCTATGACTGCAGATGGGCTGGCTATACCAGTATATCTGTTGTAAATATTGCAGTAGAAGATATTACCTTATTAGAAATAAGTATTTATAGAAGTGCACAAGTGGAAACCTTTTTTAGGATAAAATCCTAAAGAATTTTATTTGAACTCCTTAAAGGATTTTAATTTCTATATAAAATATTTACAGATTTACAATAAAATAGTAATGTAAGTAAAACTTCATGTGTGGTGTAGGAATATTTATTCTGTATGCTTTTATGTAGATAAAGTTGGTTATAAGCCAAATATCCAACTACAAAAGTGGAGAGAGCAACAGAAAAGTTTACATAGCTGAGTCAATACAACACATTTGAAAAATTGCACAGGTGTAAAAGAACAAATCTGTTTACAGACCTTTCTCTTATAGAGCAATAATGATTTTTCTTTTTAAAAACATCACACCCTAGTTTTTCATGTGCAGCATTAATGAAGAGTCTTTATATGAATCCTGTAAAGCAGATTCTGATCTGAGAAGTCAAGATACAGTTGCCCTGGAGCTAAAAGTAGAGTGTGAGGGAAATATTGTTTCATAGGCAAAACTTAGTGATTTTACTGTTATTTTGTCCTTGTGAGAAGCAGCTGAGGTCACTTGGTCTGTTCAGCCTGGAGAAGAGGAGACTGAGGGGAGACCTCATTGCAGTTGCAGCTTCCTCATGAGGGGAAGAGGAGGGGCAGGTACCAATCTCTTCAGTCTCCTGACCAGTGGCAAGACCTGAGAAAATGGCATGAAGCTGAGTCAGGGAAGGAAGGTTTATGTTAGATATTGGGAAAAAGTTTTTTAAATTTGTTTAATTTGGAATAAAAATGTTACCAAAAGGTTGTTGAATGCTTATTCAGTCCACAGGCAAAAGATGATCTGCCTGTGTCAATGGTGACAATTTTAAACAAATACCCTTTCAAAAAAGTAAACTATTTGAGAAAATACCCTAATAAAATAACAATAGTAAAAAAGTCAAAATGCATTATTGGTTCGGATGCACTTGATAATTTGGACAGATGTATATCTAATTTCTTATATTTCTTTTCTAGTGCTCGGAGATACACATGAATATCTTGCTTCAAACACTGCACTTCTTTTTTTGCTTGATATATATGCAAAGCTCAAGAATTATCCAATAAAGAACATCCTTGATGGCCTTTATCAAGGGTAATAAAGGTCATGAAGGCTGTCCTTTACACAGACTGCATCTGATTTTTTTCTGGAATATTAAGACACATATCAGTATGGGCTATCATTCAACCTTGAGGTGCAGTTAAAATAGAAAAATGATGAGCTGTATTCGGTAGCTACTTATTTTACTAAACTGGTCTGTTTAAAATAGAGCATGAGATTCAGGGCAACAGAGAGTTGTGTGGCAAGGTGGTATCTCCTGAACTCCAGTGGAAGGTAAGTCAGACTAGTCAGAATAAACACAGGTTTTAATTTCCCGTAGCATAGAGATCATGTCCTTAGAGACTTAGATTTTCTTCTACAGAAAATAGAGGAATTTCATCTTTTAAGCCTAGCAACCAGGAATCTCTCCCTAAGGAGTCACTGCTTACATAAATGCAGAGATTTTGTACATAATATTAGTATGTGTAAACTTGTAAACTCGCAAAAATATACTGAAAAAACATACCAAATCATATAAATCCCACTTGGCCTGGTAAAAGTCTCAAGCCTGTGCAAGTGACACCATTATTCAAGTCTGGCGAGGTTATAAAAGGAATGCCCAGAAGTGTCACATGATTAAATCAAGCTTGTTGACTGCATAGCTGGGAATCTTTTACCTTTACCACCTTTTGATCATATTGCCTGCAAATATCCAGTACTGGATGCAGACCAGACTGGTTCCATACAGATGAGAGCTCAGCTTCCTGCTCTATATAGTCCAAAGATGTCTCCAGAACTCAGAAGATCTCAAGATGAAATTTACTTTTAACGAATCATCATTGGAGACCAGTGCAATTTTACCAGGTATCTTAGAACAATACTCAGAATATTTCATCATCCTCGTGCTCAAAGTTCCATTATTTACCACCCTGCCCATAGTTTTAAGATTAAAACTCAACAAAATGGGAATTGCACAATGATACCAAAGCAATCCTGTTCTTTTAGCATATCAGCATGTAAAAATCACACAGAAAAGGGTTTTCTCTTCCACTCTCTAATCAGCAAGGATTTATCTGGCAGGTCACCACTTGAGCATCTTCCTTGTCAGCAGCAAAGAGACCAACACCTTTATGCCACACAACTAAATCATGCAAACCTTTGTTCTAATCAGGAAGCATTGCAGTTAGCCCTTATCTAAAGACATGACAGTGAATGGTGCTTGTATTGCTGAAATGATGACTCATTTTACTTTGCGCTTTGCTATCACTGCAAACCTTTCAGCATCCTGTCCTATAAGTGTGTTCTTCTCATAGACATGAAGCAGGTATTTATTTACTTTATAATTTGTTTTGCAGTCAAATTTTCATTCAGTCAACGGTGTTGTTTGAGTCCAGGAGCCAGACATGCATGAGTTCTCCTCTTGGCCTTGAAACATTTAATATGAATACATCTATTTCTCTGTAATTTTATCTCCTTTGAATGAGTTGTAAAGAGTAATTACAATTTTTAAAGTACCTTACAAATGTGATCATAGAAAGAAAAGTCAAGTGAATGAGACATAGGAATGGAGACTCACCAAGAATGAAGTTACTGAGTCAGCTACACAGCTATAAACCTCACCTTAAAGAGAAAACAGAATTAGTTACAAAAGGATAAAAGAGATAATTAGCAGATTAAATATGATTTAATTCAACAGATGTATTTAATAGATGCAAACACAAATGAAGGAACATACACATATCGACAAATTGGCGCATGTAATTACCAGAGGCAAAGCTTCTGTGCTATCTGCTTCTTACTGATTCTCAGTTTTGGCTCTAAACCACTCAAGCAGTGTATTTTCAGCAGGACGAAATGTTTACTTTCATTAAACATTCTGAATTAGTTATTTGGTATTTTTCTTGACTCTTCTCTTCCTGCAAATTTTTAGCTAATAAAGACTTCAAGAGCTTTCATCATCCATCCATACACCCACATTGCCAAGCAGTATATTTTCTCCAACAGCAGAGAAAGACTATTCCTGACCCAGACAAGCATAGCAGGCCTAGCAGGTGTGAAGCTATTTTCCACTTACAATGTCCAGAACAAGCACAAAGAAGGAATTTGCCTACCAAAACGACTCTTTTCATTATCTTTTCTATAAACTTCTCTATATCTGCAAAATAGCTGAACTTCCCCACTCAGCTCTTTAAATGAACAGTTGTGTTAACTAATCTTTATAAGATATTTTCCCAGGTGTTTTAGTGACTGTTCAGTGAGCATGTCTCATTTTAGCAGAACCTTTGGCTGTTCCTGCTCGAAGCTTAAGGAGCTCAAAGAAACACGGACGCAAACAGGACTGACAGGTATGTGACTATATAAGTCATGATCCCCTAAGGCCCTGCTCAGCTAATGGGAAAGTATAATAGAAGTTATTGTTAGGATCCTAAAATCAGAACCTGGATGCCAGTTTCACATCTGCATATTTAGGTAGTTTTGGATCATAATGATTTTATTCATGCAAGCCCAGCTCAGATTCAGAAATCAATGCTTCTCTCTGACTGAGCTCCCAAAAGGATTTTATTCCATAAGTTTTCTTAGAGTTTGACTTAGCCTGACTTGCTTTTACACATCTGATTCTCTTAATATATGCACAGAAAAGAAGGGAGTAATGCCTCATTTTTAAGATCTTGGTGGCTGGAGGCTGGGAAGTAGAAGACCTAGATTTCATTCCCTCTTCTCATGGAGAATGGGATGAGTGCTTTTCCCTTGGAAGAGACCTGGATTCTGATCACTCTCATGTTTTTGACATGAAATACTAATTAGATGAAATACATGTACTGATTTCAAATTAGTAAAAGTATGGGAACCTCTTCAAATAAAATGGCAGAATGTTTTCTTAAATCCTCTCTAATTTTTCATTTCTGGTTTTAAGATGGCATTTCTGTTCAGATATACAAACTACCTACCTGTTCCTAATAACTTTAAGCTGAATTGGATAAATGCATATGAAAAAATCAGATATAATATCTCTCTATTTAGATATCTTCTTAACTCAATATCCAAACTTACAGGCTATGTTTGAAAATATTGTTCACTTTTCCTCAAGTATTCTGTGCTCTAAGAAATGAAGTAAAATGTTTTGAGCTCATAAGAGAGACTGTCAGATCTCCTGAACTAAGAAATGAAAACAAACCCAATAAACAGAAAAGCCAAAAGCTATAAGAATCTTACAAGCTAATAAAAGGGAAAATGCAACAAACAGCACAAAGCCTAAAAATAGCCACCACAGGGCTCCTGTTCCTTGGTGTTGTGGAGTTTAAAGGTCCAGGCTCCTGAATGCAAGCAGGTGAAAATAGTTCCAGAAGTGTGGATACAGCCTTCAATACAATAAAAGCCTTTCTTATCTGGAGGAAGGCTGTGTTTCTGTATGCAATGTGCAGCCAGGATAGCTCAGCACTGTAAAACCTGAATTTTAGAAACATGTTAATTCAAATGTTAAAACAGTCTGTTAAAGTTTTGAGGATTTTGATTTACCATTTTTCCTTAATATATTATTATATGCACAGGTCTCAGGCTTCCATGACAAATGCAGTACTTGGAAAACTAACTTGATTTTCCTCTATGTACCCTGCTTAATATTTGTTCTTCATTCACATTGTAATATTTATTGCTAAGCCATACACCAAAATATTGTAAAAATCTTGTTATTGTTATTACATAGGGCTCCCGAAGAAAGAAATATTTTACAAATGTATCATAGATTATTGACCTATGTTTAAATTATATTTTCACTTACTAATAATTAATGTAACAGAGTGAGCAATTGAGTAAAAGGTTATATCTATAAAATTATTAAAAAGGATTAAATTATGCCCAGCAGCTACTAGTGAAAATGCACCCAGCCATGACTATCTATACTGCAGTTGCACTGTCTCAGGTGGAAATTGCATATTAATGTGGCCCATTTAGTTTATGCTATAGACTTCTCTGAAGAAAGAGCAGTGAGCTGACTAAGATAAAGTACTAATGAAACATAATAAAATGTAGATATTGATATTGAGAAACTAATGGCATTTTTGTACTCCTGGTGCTTTAAGTACGCTATTGTTAATTACTAATTTTAATTTCTTCAATTGGTAAGTACTCTAGTAATATTGAATCATTTTTCCCTAAAAGACAAAAGGAAAAATGGCATTCTATTTAGCAAACACAGTTTTATCAGAAAAAAAAAATAAAATCAATAAATTCAACTGCTTTTGCCCTTCTATTACTTTACCTGACATTAATACTCATTTTATTCTATGTTGTATATCTTAGGTCACCTAAGAACCTGCCTAAGCTTAGAGACTATAGTTCCAATATTCAAACTATATAGTAAAAGGAAATAGTTTATTATTATTGGTTTGATTTTTAATCAGAATTGAGGATCTCTTTTCTGTTTAATGACTTTTGTTTAATGACTGATTGATCCTCAAATCTTTGTTGAAGTCCGGAATCTAGAGTATTTAATACGTGGCTTGTTTTAAGGCTGGAACATACATGGTAATACCCCAGAAGAATCTATCCTGTGCATGCACTAACCAATGCATTTTTTGATTTTTCTTTATATAGAAACACACAGAAAACTAACAACTAAAAATACAAGGTTTAATTCAAGAATTGCCTATAATTCTTTCAATTATCAGACTTTCCAATTTCTCATCATCCCAAAGCTTTATCTACACAGTAATTAAAAATGATTTTCCCCCCCTCCACTGACAAGTCTTCGATTTTGGTATGACAACTCTTGTTTTATAATGAGGTGAAGGGATATTACTGGTAAAGAAAAATGGACTTCTCTGCTTGCTAACGACTGTCAAGTATTATACTCCGTTGAACATACTGTCTTATTGGGAAGAAAATAGTCATATGGAGTTCCAAATGTGTACTGGCATGTTTATTTTTGTAATACAAACAACCATGAATTTAAGGTGACTTTTTCTGAAATTAAAAAGAGGAAAGACTCCTCCTTATCTCAAACACTGGCTATTTCTTCCACTAACTTTAGAGGTTTTTAAGGAGCTGTGAAACAAAATCACAAACATGGAATTATCTTTTTGGCATCTTTACTGCCCAGTTAGGAAAGGGAGGACAAGCTCTGATGAAAGTTATGTCCTGTGTTTTGAAGGCTAAACCTCTAGACTGGAGGTTAAGTGTCCATCTGTGTCATTTATGAAGTACATATGTAGAATCTGGATTGCTTATTTAAACAGTATTTTCTTGGCTCCAAGTGGTGTTAATATTCTGTTGCTTCCTTCTTCATTTGGTATGTAAAATCTGCATAAGTCTCATTTCACACCAGCAACTCCTTTAGATGACCTGGCTTCATTTCTGCAATATATTTAAACCATTTGTTCACAAAGGATTTTGTGGCATCTCTAGGTGGCTTAAAAAAAAAAATTAGGTGGTTCCTAAAGTAAAAGGATGAAGGCCAGTTTACAGAATGTTCTGCTACCCGACCTTCATAGTGATAACTTCCACTATGGAAAGACTTTCCATTCTCTGGCCTTTGGAAATGCCCAGCTTTAGTTAGATGCTGATTCATTTCCTGCAGCTCTTTAAATACAGCCAGCTGTGTGTGTGCTGCTGAGGGTCAGTATTATTTAAGCATTGTTTCAGAGACTTCCTGTCCCTGAATTCTGTAAGAGGGAAAAAGTCCTGTTTTGCTGTTTGGTATCAGGTTTTTTTTTTGGTTTGGTTTTTTTTTTTTTTTGGTTTTTTTTTTGTTTTTTTTCTTAGGGGTGTACATTTCTCCCTGGGGGAAAAGCTCCTGTAAATGACTGATAAGGAGTAGGAAAGGAAGTGCAGAATCAAAGCATCTAGTTTTTTAGCTGGTTAAATCTTTCCATATCTAGGGCATCAAAGAATCTGAAGTCTATGTGTAAGAACTACGGGAAATTAAATGTATCCTTTACATAGTTTCATAAAGAAAAAGATGTTCTCATAAGGAATATTAGAGATTATCTGATTCTGTGAGGCTTAATTTATCCACTGTTACATTGCCACAGAGTATGCAGTGACAATGACAGCAATAAAAGAAAAATCCAAGAGCTTTGAGACCTTGTTTCTCTATTTGCTTTCAATAATAATTCAGGCTTCGTGTCAAAATAATGATAAGTATTCCCACAAAGATGAACTATTAGTGATGGGACTTTGTTTCTTAGTTCCTTATCACATCAAAAAGGGTAAGTCTTTAATTATTTTATTAAATATTCATTTTGGTGGCTGTGAAAATATTAAAAACAAAAATATATTATACAAATGGGTTTATAACTTACTCTGTCTCAAGGCAAATCCAGCCATAAACCACATTCCCTCTTGATTAATATCTCAGCAGTGTTTACTACTCTTCAACTGCTAGTACAATGTTTATTCTGTTCATTATACTGTTTCGTGTATCACTGTGGTGTTTATTGTTCTTCTGTGTATTTTTGACCCCTAAAGTTTTATCTGCAGCTCTGCTATTAAATTCACTGTTTCTTTTATTTGAATGTGGATACATCCTGCTTGTATATTACTGAATTTTTCAAACCTTTAACATAAAATTATCCTAATGTTGATTGGTAACAGGAAGTCAGAAGAGTTAAAAGTATCCTTGGAAAAAGCCTTTACTCTTGGTGTGATTTGTACAGTACCAGGAATGCTGGACTCAGATGGAGTTCACCTGTTTAAAAGGGGTAAAACTATTTTAGCCTGTGAGTTGTCACAGCTGATTGAGAGGGTCTTAATCTAGGTATGAAGTGGGAAGGGGATAAAACCAAACTCATCAGAGATGAACCAAGGGGCAGCATGTCAAGTTTGGGGGTGAAATCAGTAATCCAACTGAAGTGCATCTTCCATTTGCTGACTCTGAATTGTGCTAAGCACTCTGGAACACACTCACAGTCTTATGGGGACAAGCCAAGGACTCCTGAGGAAATAAAAGCCATCAGAGAAACACCAGAAGATTATCTCAAAGGAATTAAGGTGTGTTCCTCTAGGACAGTGACTTGGCCTATGACCCAGCTGAGGTGCCATCAAACCAATGCATGCAGCATAGGCAACCAACAGGAGGCGTTGGAAGCCCAGGTGCTACAGGAAAGTTGTGTTCTTCTTGCCATTCCTGAAACTTGGTGGCATGAATCCCATGACAGGAGTGTGGCTATTGATGGGTATAGGTGTTCAGAACAGGCAGAGGAGGAAGGAGAGGCAGAATGATTGACATCCCTCTACATCAGGAGGTGGATTGGGTGTGGAGAGCTCTCCTTGAAGAACAGACATGAGCAAGTTGAAAGCCTGTGGATAAGAATCAGAGATTGAGGCAACACAGGAAAGTGAGTGGTTGGTGTCTACTACAGACTTTCTGACCACCAAAAGAGAAGCCCACTGCTTAGACCTGCCTTGATTAAAGAACATGGCATACCTCAATATGGAGACTGAAGCTTTTAGAGACTTACATCAGTACTTGTCAGTTGAATAGATCACTGATAAAGATTGACATGAAGAAAGAAATAGGGAATATGCTGTTTTTACAAATGCAGAGAGAATAAACCATATGAAGGACTGGTATGGTATATTCATCATAAAGGGAGTAACTATCTTTTCTAACTTGAGATGGTAGCTAAAAGGGAGCCTACATCCTTACTCATTACTTTTTACTTTAATCTCTTAGAGATTTTAGGCATGGAAATAACACATCTATGACACTTAAATGTTAAAAGACAATTCTCCCACATGAATGGTAAAATTATAGTCAAAAATGAGATTGGAAAAGAAGAAAAGAAATGGCAGCAGACTACATTTTTTTGTGCAAGTCGAGAAGTACATCTATGTCATAGGTATCCAGAAAAAACGAAACAAATGAGACATGAGAAGCAAGATTTGTACAATATTTATTTTTTTTCTGAGTCTAAGACTAATTATTCAATTTCTTATAAACCTGCAAGCTACTGGTATTTTACGGTCACTTCAATGGCATCCCAGAGAGCCCTCACATCAGGGATGTGGTCTGCACCACCACAGGCTCTCCCTGGTGAACACAGTGGTTTTTCTTTCCAGAGAGTCTCAAACTGTTTGTGAACCAATCATATTTGGTCAGGTAACCAGACAAAATGTCATCTGATGTAAATTCATTGAAAGATGTATAACTGAGTTGGGAAGGGCTGCAGCTCTAACAATAACAAACAGCTGATTAACTAGTTTTGCTCCAAATTTCTAGGTAATGTAGAAACTGCCATCTCCAGACCTGACAGAAATTCCAAGAAATCATGCAAGGTCCACAGAAGTCCTTCCTTGGCTTAAGCAATAGTTTGTTGAACCCAAGATGTTTCACGTGAAAGAAAACAGTTTTTACTGATCAGCTCTATTCCCAAATGAGTGATATCAATATAATTGTATTTTGGAATGCATTCTTATCCCTTTATTCCAATCCCTTTAACTGAATTGCCTTTTTTTTTTTTTTTGTCTTATGATTTTAAATATCACTTGTTAAATACATTTTAGGTAGTATTATTTTATAGTGTTTTCACCTACTTATCTGTCAGCTGTAAATACACGTTTAGGTGATAACTGGTAAAGATTCAAACATACGTTTATCCAGATTGGATTTCAACTTCTCTCTCAGTTGGTAACACCTTTTTAGTAGTGACCTCTTCCAGCAGATGTCATTATGTTGTAAGCAGCAAACAGAAAGCAGGCAAAGCCTGTACTGCAAAACGGGAGCACCAGAAAATGTTTAGTGTTCTTAATAATTGAATGTGTGTGTATAGTAAACAAAAACATTAGGTAATCTTTTATTTTTCACACTCTTGCTCAAAATATATTCAAAACACATTTTCAAACCTTGCAACAACAAAATGACGAATCTTAAAATGCAAAACTACCTCTACGTTTAAAGTGTGTGTTTGAGCTCCCATTAGGTATCTCATTATTCCCTTATGTTATACATATGGATTAGCTTCAATATTACTAAAATTTGACATTGCTGAGATGGAATGCAACTTTTGCTTCCTAATAAACAAATGCTATTAAACTTTTTCAGACAGAAAGACAATACAGCCTGAATTTCTTGGCTGTGGGAATTACTCAGATTCAGTGAGAACCACAAGCTTACCAAATTCTGTTATTTCTGAAGTATAATACTCTTCAAGTGCAAGTAATGTGGGACATATAGTCGGGTACTATTATACCTGAAACTATTGGTCTGAGTTCTCATGTGCGAGGTGGTTCTAATCTACAGTCATGTCCTAATTCAGGAGAGGAAATTGTTTACTGTGGTGTGTGTGTAGACTTTCCTGCCCCTCAGTTAGCAGATCTCAGTGATGACTATATGATTTCCCCTCAGAGATGACTATATGCTTTCTGTAACAACCTATCACCCACTGAGCATCTATAATTGCCAAACAAATCTGAGTATATTAAAGTATCCCAAACCATGAGTACTACACTTGTATTTCAGCTGCAGTAGTTTGTGTTGTGAGCAGATGATATTCACAGTTGTCTTGGTTTGGAAAGACAGGTATCTGCCAGGGAAAGTTGGAGCTCCCCTTGGAATGGAGAATGTAAACCCACTCCCTCCAAATTATTATAATTTTACAATTAAGGGCTTTCGGGCAAAGATACAGGAATAGGAATAACAGTTCTTTACTAGGAATATTAAAAAATACAAATATAGTAGTACAAAAAAGAAGCAAGCAAACAAAAATCCTAAAAACCCTGACAGAGTCAGAGATATGACCTGACATCCTGTTGGTCAGGGTGTTGGAAGCAGTCCAGATAAATCCTCCTGAAGTAACAGGTGTGGTTCTGTGGAGTAGAGATCCTGTAGAAAGGGTCCAGTGGTGGCAAGATGGGTCTGGTCTTCCTCTAGAATCCAGTGGAAAACAGGATACCTTGTGTTCTGAGTCTCAGTTTTTATCCAGGTAGGAATGTTTGGCTCCCCCCACTGGGTGGAGCATCTCACAATGGGATGATGGAATGTGTCATGCTGTTGATGAGCCTTAATGGCCCATTAGCAGGAGATATCCCCCACAGGGAGGATGAGTCATGGAAGAGATAAGTAGCACTGTCCCACCTGGTTTTAACAGCTGACCCATTATCAGAAGACACGCCCCCCTTCCCCCTAGAGTTACGAGGAATGGGTTATACAAGAGATAAAGAAAACACCTCCCTAACCGGTTTCAACAGATGGAAAAATAGAATAAACATTTTTTGGTTACATAACCCACCACAACAGTGGAGACAGGAACATCTAGAAGAGGAGCAATATCAACATGAGGGAATGGTAAGCATGACCGTCATCCAAAATTAAGCCATTGATGCTTGTGAATATACAGCCAGACCCTGCCTAATTGTTACTAGCAGTTGTTGTACTGCAGTAGTGCTCTTGGATGCCAGTGAGGGATTAGTATTCCCGTGGCCAAGTGCATAAAATGAGAACCTGGAGGAAGCTGTGGTCCAAGTGAATAGATGCTGTGCCTAATAATGATTTCACAGAAGGCTGCAGGCTTTCTGAACAGCAGTTCTTAACTCTCCAAACCCCAGAATAAACAGGGTTATTACAGTCACTTAAAGAATTACAAAGAATTTCTCTATGACACAGGCACATACAAGACTCTTCACAAACAACAGCACAATTTATTGATGCACCAATTTTCTGCAGTATTGTTGAATGCATACTGTAAAGATTGGAAAATCCATTTTATCCTCAAAAGGTAAGTTCTATTATTTTAAGAAAATAAGCTACTCTTTCACCCCCTTCTTCAACGAAAAATGAAATACACCATTAATTATACACCCATGTGTAATGGTGGCCTTGTTTCCTTATGCTCTATTTTGGAGACTTGTTGGCTTTTAATGCCAACAGGAGAAATATATATACATATATCTCAGCAACTTTTTTTTACATTCTTATTGTAAAATTTCAAAAGGCTTTAAAAGTGCTTAATTGCAGTGATGCTCAATCTGTCCTAGAAGTGCCCCTGGGAATCACTTGACCATCAAATACTAATGCATAGTGGAGATTGAGCTGAGCCAGAAGTAAGTAACCCAGCAGCAGGAAGAATGTGGACTCTGCTCTTGACTTTCACCATCTCTGACACAATAACTGAATGCCAGCATTTTTTGTTACCCATGTGAAGACAGGGACATGGTAGTTTAAGCCACACTTCATGATGATGCAGCAATGGTTTAAACAACCTGCTTGGCTTCAGCTCAAAAAGCCTGAGCGGTGTCCATGTAATCAGAGAGCATGGCTCAGACCAACTGTGATAACTAACAGCTGAGAAAGAAAATTCCTGAAAATTCCTCCCCAAAACAAATGAGCTAGGTATAGATAAGGAGATTAAAGATGGGCATACAGGCTAAACACAAGTGAAGAGCTGCAGAGACAGAATCAGCATAGTCTAACACACCTGGGGAGAATGCCGTAATGACACGCTCTTCGACACACCCTGCAGATGAAGAACAGACTGGCTGAAGAACAGATAAAGACCCAGACACAAAATTGTCCATCAGCATTTGCAACACTTCATTTTTTTAGTTTTGTAAGATTCAGGAAGATGATATATTCTATCATCATCCCACACCACTCTTACAAACCTGTTATCAGTCGTGCTCTTTGAGGAGAAAATAAAAAACTTTTCGGCCTTTCATAAGCAGATGACTCCTCTAGTGTTGAGGTAGGAATGTGGAAGTATTGAATCTCTTTTGCTATGCATAGGGAAGGTTGGAAAAAATTACCAGCAAAAAGACTCAGCTGAAATCAAGCTATAGACAAACATGCAACAGTTTCTAGAGTGGAAAATATTGCCAGATAAAGACTACTATAAGTCGCCAGAGTTTTGGAAACCTTTTCTTATGAAATGGAAATTGTTTATCTGCAATTAAGACCTTCAGACATATGAGCAGTCATAAAATTTTGTTCCAGAAGGTCAGCAACACTATGTATTCAATTAATTCTCTCAAACTACGTTATTATGCCTACATTATTAGAAAGCTATTCATTACAATGACTGATACCATCAGAGTCAGTGATAGAAAGCATTAGCTTTTGGGTCAGTTTTCTTCTTTGTTTCTACATAACATAAAAAAAATTCCACACATTTTTCCTGCAGCCTTGAAATTATTCCTCTTGAGTCCTTTTTCCCACTTCAAGTTTAAGTAAGCTAAGGTATGCACTAAAGTAATTACACATATCCATATTAAAATTCACTATAATACATCTGTCCAATCTCTTCTCTTTTCCTGCAGTTTTTTTTTCAAGGTATGCCTTTAGACTTGCTTTATCATTAGCATAAGAAAATGACTAACAGAATATGCATCAATACTTAATCTTTGGTGACTGAATTTACTGCACACTTATGGAACCTCTACTGGAGTGTTTTCTGCTTTGAACCCATTGGGTTGCTTGTACTGGTATGTGTATTTCACCCACACACCCTGAACACTGTTCCTCCACTAGGAGAAATCATGCAACACACTTCATAGCCAGCAAATAAGGGAGTACTCAGAATAATATAATTGTGATTTCACAGCATAGATTTTAAGTCTCATTTGAAATGGATGCAGTGCACACTTAATATTCCCTGAATTCTAACATCTCTCAAAAAATTCCTCTGCTCTTTTAATTTTTAGCTGTCATGCATTAGTAAATAAGTGAGAACGCTTGTGCTTTTTCTCTACTGAGATGCATACAAAATGCCTACTCTGACTGCCAATATTGCAAAGTGATTTTCATTGTGTGTTTTACGGAACTGTTAGATATGTTGGATGAAATCATGGTCTCCTTTGAAGTTAAGGAGAGCATTACTGTTGACTTAATGAGACCGAGATTTCTTTTATGTTCAAAGTTAAGCAATGTTATTCACTTTCTTTTTCATTAAAATATACCGCAGAAAGTTAAAAAGTAAATCAGTACTTTCAGTGTTGCATCCACAACATCTAAAGGCCTAAAAATGTCAGTAATTCAAAAAATCCCCATAAATGGCTTTGAATGCCAGACACAAAGTTAGAATCTGTATGAAGCCAGAAATATATGAAAGCGCTTTTTTCTGGCACCAAGTTTGAGTTGGATTACCAAATCCTTATAAAAAGTTCTATAGAATTTATTTAGAATTAACATCTATCTTTTCATGAACTACTTACTTTCAGGAAATTAAGGAAAAAGTGAAACAGGATTTCTGATAAAATATTATGCCAAAGGATTAAAAAGTAGACGAAAAGATCTAGTTCTTTACTAAAGACTATCAGCTTTTACATTGATTTCTAGTAAGTAAATGCAATGCACTATATTCTATAGGGTGTATGAGATTATATATGAGATATAAGGAACATCCCATACTGAGTTATAGCTGTTGAGAACTAGAATTTATAATACTTCACATATAAAAGTAGCATTTTAAAAGAAATTACTTCATCTTTCAGGATATTTTAGAGAGTATTTGTGTTATGAACATGTTTAGACATATTCTGAGGTCATTCTTCACATCTTATTTCTGGAATGGACATTGTAAAGCATTTCTTTCAGTAGAAGTTTATTTTTAAGAGGTAAGAGTATGTGGACACCATTACTTCAGACTCAGATCCTAAACATTGATTAGGCAATTTTTTGATGGAAAACAAGGATTAAGTAGGCAATTGTCCTTTACATGTCTTATTGTGGCTTAGTATCTGTAAGACAAGGTCATGAATGACATTGAAATAATTACACAAAGCTGAAAGATGGTAAAACAAATATTTGACACTTCAATACAATGGTTTTCCTCATTACTAAATGGGTATTACAAAAGCTCTAGAAATCTAGCAATCTGATGCTTGGTAAGAAAAATCTACAACAGCTAATCTGAGAGCCCTGAAGGCTTAAAGTGTCTACTGACATCTAGCAAACACATCATCACAGTCAAATAGACAACTTTCAGGATGCCTTGGCCAGTTGCTTCTGCAGAGGTACTATCAGGAGCAGATGGCTGCTTATGACCAGTCAATAGGCAGCCATTACTGGGCTTTGGCTTGAAAGCTTTTGAAGCTCTTTCTGTCAGCTATTCCATGTTTAAAGGATCAACCAATATTCTCAGTTAAGATGAATTTTAGATAAAACATAATATACAAGGAACATGTATAAGAAAGAAGAGAAATGTAAGTCTAAATGCCTCTGCATCTTGTATTGGCTCAGAAGACAGAAAAATATTTCAGTTCCTGTGTCACCCAAGAATCAAAATGATAAAAAGATTGATATTATATTATCAATACACAAAATAATTAATTTAAATGTTAATTATAAATGTACAAAACACAGATACTTAGCCTTTGCCTTTAATTTGCCTTTTGTTTGCAGTGTGAATTGCACACAACAGTAATGGAGAAATGTTCACCTATATATATTAATATATAATCAAGGTACATCTCACTTGTTAAAAGTAAGCTAAATGGAATCTTACACCCAGCCCAGAGGTACAGCTTTTAACTTTAGAGCTGCAGATATGGATACATATGTTTCCTTCCTATTTTTCTTCTCTTTCCCTGAAACCAAGTCTTTCTAGTTTAATTTTTTTTTTGAGTCATCTCACAAATTCTGTATTTAAAGTAAGAAGTGAACATTCTGACAGCTTGTTTTCTTAAACACCTATCTGTGAGAACCCTGGAGCCATGTACAGTATTATAGGCAACCAGAATAATACCCATAATGACTCCCAAACAGCATTCAAGTTGCTTTACTTATTCTAATAAGAAAGAACAAAAGATTTTTAAAAGGTGGATGTGCCTGACATTATCATGGTCCCTTACATGGAGACACAGAGAATGGGAATAGCTACAATCAACTCATCATGAAAGAAACTCACTCTGCAGTATACAGAGTATGGAGTATTTGTTCAGTATGCAGCAGTATAATGAAGCAGTGAGAGACAGAGATTATACTTTCAGTTTTTTTCATATTATGCATAAGAATTCCGAATTCTCTCTTTGGAGGATAAGCATCCTAAATCACCTGTAAAACATTTGCCTTATCTTTCGACATTAAAGCAGTAGTGGAAGTACTGCTGAGTTCTAAGAAAAAATTAACTCGCTTAGGTAATCAGTTTAACATGTTGCAAGTCTTCCAGTGAAATGTTAACTTTTGATGCACAGAAGTGCTTGTGAGCACTTAGGCCTAGAAAAGCAAACCCACAGGCCCCTCCTTACACCAAATTTTTTTTATTTTTTTGAACTGAGTAGAAAATATGTATAAGAAAATGCAACTAAATATACTTCTGACAGCTCAAATGATACATAAATATAAGGGCTGACAAGGGTTGGTTTGTCATTGTAGTTCACTTCGATCAACTCTACATGGTTCTGTAGGACAATGAAATTCAATGCACTTATAATTTCCAAAAAAGTGAGCTCAGATTCTTTTAAAAGCATTTCTATGTGAAAACGGATCATTTACATGCCAAAAGCACTTTTAATGTGACATATTTAGCACATGTATTATTGAGAACGAAAGCTGCTTGAACTTAGTGAATTTTAAAGTCTATAAAATGGCACCCTGCTGAGCAGAAAGGTAGCTGTTCAGTGAATTTCCCAGTTATGTGATTATTTTGAATAATAGACTTGTACATAACTTTTTTTTATGAAATTAAAGATATGACATTTGCTTTAGTTCAGTCCTGTAAATTGCACTTTAGAACATAAAGAATGGGCTGATGTATGAATTTGTTGTTCCTCTAAGCAATTTTGCTGATTTTTTAAAGAACAGTTTTATGTTTCATCTATTGAGTAACACATCAAACAGTTATCTTAGTAGATTTAATGAGCATTCATGTATATCTTAACACATATGAGGAACAGTTAGGAACCTCAAAAATAAAAGTATTGCGTTTTACATTCGTTGTCTAGGACTCACCCAGGCTCTGATGCAAGATGATGATTAGTTTGGTGAAAAGTCCTAACACTTAGGAAGCATAATTAAGAGAAACATCTGGAAGTGTAGAAGCATTACAGATACATTTAATTTGGCTCAGGTAGTCTTTGACTTGATTAAATATACTTCACTGTCATGGAATTGCACAGTGCTACCTGCTCCCAGAGAAAGAGGAATCAGCAGAACAATAAGTCTTATCCTGTATTTTTGATTTTATTTTTTCCCCCCACCAGGAACAACATGAAACACTTGAACACATAAAATACATAACAAAATTGTCCACGCATGACAGATGCATAAATAATCACTATTTCTTTTTCTCCTTTTGGAGAAAGGGCAAAGGTTACAATTTTAGCACATGACCTAACTTCAGATGAAAAACACCCTCCCTAAAAGTGGTGCCCTATCTGCTTACATTGCTGTCCCACTGGCCATTGCTAAGAGTTCACCCGCCAGGCAGAAAGTAGGAGCTGTGCTACTTGTATCACTGGCGCCCACAAAGGATGGCAGCGACTGGCTATAGAAAGGCACAGCACACAGCCCCGTGTCAAAGATAACGAGTGAACAGACCGTTTGGGGTTATATACAGGCTCAAGCACTTCGTGGAATTCAGGGCTATGAAACTGAATCCAGAGCATAAAATGGGCATTTGGAAAGGATATTCATGACATTTTCTGACTGTAAGTTGTTTGTTCACACTAGGTGTGTAGCAGTCCACAAAAAAAGGGCTTGCAAAAAGTGCGGAAAATCCCTTCTTTCACGGATCACTGTGCTTTTAACTTAAACACCCTTGCCAAAAAAACCCAACAAAACAAAACACCAAAAAACCCCAAACCACTGTAAATTGACTCTGTATGGAGAGATTGAAGCAGAGAGCAAGTCTCCCGTGATTTGTAAAATCCCCTGCTCTCAATATCAGAAAAGCTGCTCTCTCGGTGCACGGTGCAAGAATTACTAACACTTTTAAATAACTCATGAGCTAGGAAGGAGAACAGTGACACTATCCCCAAAAAGAAAATTTAAATAATCATGTCCCCCCATCCCTTTTTTATTTAAAAAGATGCTTTCAGGAAAGATAGTCAGAGGTATAAGATCAAAATGAGAATATTTCATATTACGTGAGACCCTATCCGTAACTTGATCACTTTTTGCTCTGCTACGTTTCATTCCCTTACTGGTGGGAGTGAGGAATTATATTTACTTCTGACTTCAAATCTAATTTAAAACCAGATTGCAATGACAAGCACAACAGAAAACTAGAAATGTAGATTCAGGCACTAAAAGAATCCAGTGGTTTACCTCAAAGGGAATGAAACGTTCTGCTAGGCAAGATAACTGCCTGAAAATTTCAGGGAATTCTGGGCTCCTAATGACAGACAGTACTCTTTTGGTTTAATGTGTCTCTGGAAAGGGCAAAGGACTCACATGGAAGATGGGATAGATCACTTCCTAAATAAATATCCACAGCAGTATGGCTGCTTTGCCAAAAGTATGCACATTTTCCCTTAGTTTATAGCCTAGAATGATGAATTAAAAATTAAATAAAAAAAATATATCAATCTTGCTTCCTTTACTTATTTTCAAGTGGTGTGTCATTGAAAAAAACAGCAGTTTTTCAAAATGCCATAAATGAGGCAGTAAAACAAAAATAAGAGCTTAAAACTGTTCCCTGTTCACTTATGAAACATCATGTTTTGAAGGTTTTCTCAGATCACCCCCCCATTCTTCATCTCCTGTAGTAATCCAACAGTTACTAATCAGACAAATATGTTGGGGTGGGGGGGAAAGGTTGCTTTTAGCAGACAGGCGGCAAGGTTTTAATTTGTAGCTGATAATTTGCTACTGGAAGCTTACCCTGATTAGTCTTCTTATAGCACTAACAGTTTTTGAGGTAGTGTGAATTACCTACTGTGTATGTTTTTACCACCCATTCAGGGATGAAAATGAGTTACAACCTAGGCCTCAATTAAAGCTTGAAATAAGAAAACCTAAAACTTCTTTTATGTCCTCACTTCTGAAGAATAGAATTAGTTGCTTCTGATATTATTGGAATTGTAATTCACACTCCTGAAAATCCAGCAATGGATCTTTCAACCCTTTACAATGAAGCACGTTTCAGCTGTTACCCAATTATGCTGCCTTTGCTCCAAGTCAAATCATCATCCAACAGCTGAGAATTGAAACAGACTCCATTTGTGAAAATGAACGGTGTATTTATCTGAAATGCAGAATGTTTTTAAGTGTTACTCTAGCTGTCATGTAGAAATTAGGATGTTATTGCTTGTTCTATTAATTCTCATTTCTGGGAAGCTGATTTGTAGCTCGGTCTCATCAGAACTTTATGGTAGGCTTTTCCATCTACGTTATATGCAAACCTATGTTGTCATAGGCATGACAACAAGCAATATATTGCCCATGATTTTAAGCATCTGGCTTAAAATAAAAAAAAAAGTCATCATGAAAGTCATTATTTTTCAAAGGGGAATCTATGTTGCCCTTTTTTACATTGGTGCTTAGTAGTCCACTAATCTAAGCTGACTTTCCCACAGGATGATGGAAACTATATGGAACTAATAAATACAAATTACAGAAACCAATATTCCCCTTACCTAAGTTTCGCCACTTTCTCTTAACAATGTACAGGTATTGTTAAGCTATTGGTTGGGGCATGTTTTAATAGATAACCATATACAAACATCCTTCACTTTTACAGAGGAATGTAAAATGGCAATTTTCTCTGTTTGCCACAATAGTGTGAAATCTTATTTTAGGTTTCGTTAATAATATTTTTAAGGAATGGAATAGTGAGAGAAACTCTAATGTTTAATGTCATTGCAAGTATTTCATTCAGTCACTATTCACAGGCCCCTATAGATGATGCTTAACAACAAGCAATAATGCACCTGGAGTGGAGAATAACAGCTAGGAGACAGGACATTCCTCATTAAATGGAAAAAAAATTGCAATCACCTAGAGTAATGGGGAACATTCTGGCCTACCAAAACCACAACATATTTATTTAAGTGGCTACCCTGTGAAAAAAAGTGAAGTTATTGCTTCTTAGCTAACGTCAACTACTCTAGTGAGATTAAAACTGGCTGAAGAAGCCTATCTGTAATGAAATAAATTCTCTGACCACCTCTGTGATTATACTTTTAAAAGTCAGAGAAGCCACATGCAGGCAAAGCAAGACTACCACACTGATGAGTGAGCATTGTCAATTTAAGCTCTTTGTGTTAAAGTGGTATTTTTCCTTTACAATAATTTTAAGGAATCCTACACAGACTGCATAGAAACCTATTGGGTTTAATCCCTGCTAAATTAAATAAGTCTTTTCCAGGCAGAAAAAGTGCCCAATATAGATTTCTCTTTCTCCTCTACATCCATTACAATTTCTGCTTATTATTCTCTGGTTTTGTGGTAAAAGGACTTATTTAGACTTCCTTTGTCTTTTACCCCTCATTACCCTTTCATAGCAGGTTTTGTCATGCAGTCACTGTCAAGTTCTTTTTTTTTTTTATTATAAAAGTGACATTTAGAATAATGAACTTAATCTAATTCCATTTTTGTCGTACAAAGGTCCAGATTCTCAGCTGCTATAAACTTGTGTATCCCCTCTGAGGCCAGTGCATCTGACTTTATTTTAAAAATCCTGCCAGGTGTAAAAATTTCTTCCAAAATATTAAAATTATATAGGAATTTTGTCCTAGATTCATTAGACTTTACTTTAGACATCTAATTTAGGTGCTCTCTCTCAGCTAAATGCAATGCTTCAGGCATGAAGGGAATCTCCATGAATTGCTCAACACCAGGAAAAAATGGGACCTTTTCTGTTTGTTTTTTCAAAGTTGAGGTCACAGCTCTGTAGCCACCAAGCTTCTCCAAAAGAATAAAAAAATCCTATGTGGCTGGTAAGGATGCTGCCTTTGTCTGCTATTGCTACAGAAATATTATGATAATGCATCATTTCCACACATTGCATGACATGGCTACCTTATGGAATTGTCTGGGGCAGAAAGCATTAAAGAGATGTAAAAATGAGACTTGGCTTGAACTATTCACTGTGTACAATCCATGCAACACAGACCTTCATATTAGCTCTAAAGAAGGAGCTGATTTATGATACCCACTTTCTCATCTTTAGCTATTTTTAAATTTAAATTAATATCTGGTTACAGATTATTTACAATATGTTAATTTTGACTCTTTCAGTGTATTCTTCAGTGTGACTGGTCATTCAAGTTACTTTTTTCTTCTGCAATCTCCTTTTGATGACTGAGATATTTTGGACATAAGACTGGCAAGTTATGAACAGTGGGCAACAGAGGGGTATGCAGGTTCATACCTGCATTTTCCCCATATAAATGCAGTTATTCATAACATTCTCTCCCATTCGTGTCTCCTTTACACTGTGTTCACCACAGTAGCCCCTGCATGTGTGTTAAGTGGCCTCTTCCACTGTATATTAAGACACAGAACACACATTCATTCCGTGCTTATTTTGCACTGCTTACAAGCAAGGTAAATCATGTAAATTTTTAAACAATTGTTTTGTATTTTATTATTATTATTATTACTTGCAAATAAGAGGACCTAGAACATGTGAATTTAACAGTTTCATAATTGTTTTAGATTTTAATTGCATCTTCAGATGCATTCAGTATTCAGACCATTCTCACCAAAAAAACTTTATGATCTTGTATATACATTTCAACAGCAACACAATCTAGAAGATTCAAAAGTAATTTTCTATTATACAAGTAACCTTTCCTTTTTCTATTACGGCATAGTTAGACTTGTTCCTATAGATTTGGAAATAGAAATTGCTGAAGAGTATAGTATATCTGAAAGAAAAGAACCTATTTTTATGTTAAAAAGACAACCCCTGGGTTGATTAAAAAATATAGATCTGCTTTAGAAGAAACTGCTACTAGAATAAAGAAAATTATAGAATACTTATTTTAGAAATTCCTATTACTAGAAAAATCAGGATGCCTCAAATCCCGATTCCCATTCACAAGAGCATATGGAATGCACCAGTACCACCTACCTTATATCACGCACCCAAGAGACTGTCAGTCTAAGACTATAATTTTTTATAAGTACTGAACATTGGGTCCTGCCACACAGAAACTTGGTAACCACAACAATAAGCAACTGTCTTGTGCAACACAAAATCCAGTTTGTACAGTGCTTTGAAACATCATGATATTTTAAAGTAATTTACCAGATATATACAATGATTGAATAATACAGTCTGCAGCTCCAAGCTAATGACGGTAAGCAAAGGGAAAACAAGTTAGTCTTCTCTACTACCAGGGTAGGGAATCTTTCTGTTCCTTAATCTTTTCCTCTCCTGGGGCTGTCAATTGTGCAAAATTGTTTGAAATTATGGATTTATTTTTTTTTCTCATGGACTACAATTTGCTCAGGGACTATTCAAGTAAACAAAGTCATTCAATTTATGTTCTGGTTGCCTCTTTCCCTACTGTATTTACAATGCATTTTCTGTAATTGTTACAATATTGATCAAGGAGTGTATTGTAAACATCCTATAGAGTGAGCTCTATGTGTGGAAAAAGTCAGATATCAGTCCACATCTATTTTATACACACAGAGATCTGTGCAATATTTTTACTTTGATCAATCACACTTTTCACCCATTTTTCATGCCATTTGCATTTTGATCCATTCTGCAAAAAACACCAATAAAGCCTACAACCTGATAAATACCACAAGCTAAATAAAACTGGAGCTGTGGCACTGTTGAGGCCAATGAGCATGTCAGTGCTGCAAACACCGTACTTTGAAAGTCATAATGGACATGGTTTCCAAAGAGTGTAAAAGAAATTCCTTTTGAAATAAAAGTTAAACCAAAGTAGACTCCTTTAAAGCCCCTGCTCCATTCTACTGTACTAACACAGAAAAGAAAGAGGAAAAAAGAGAGAAAATCAATACCCAGCAAATATGGCATTTACATTTAATACTCTGTAGGTTATCCATGATGGCTATGATTTGCTACGTGCATTTTCCTTCATATTCCCCACCAAAACTCTATGGAAGCTATTTCAGCTAAAAACACTGTTAACTTCTTCACGTCTCTTACCAAGCAGCCCTGAAGAGACGAGCATTTAAATTACAGCATGGCTTCCTTGATAGGCATGTTAGCATTTGGCAGGGATCCCCAGAGCAGCGTGGTGGGGTGAGCACTCTGTCATCTACTGTTACATTTCCAGGTCTGCCTGCAGGTTGGGGGGCTCCACATGTGTTGTGTTACTGTCCTAGGTAACATGACAAACAAGCAGAGTTGTGTTAACCAGAGCTTTATTAGACATGCTCAGGAGCCCGTAATCTGTGCTGTAACTCTGCAACCTGTCCCTCAGCAGCAGACCAGCCACTTTGAGTTCCTTTTCCTGTTCCATCTCCTGTTGAAACCTGAGGCTTTCTCTCACTCCATTGTAGTAAGCTACTCTACAGTGCTGTTTTGGAAATTGCACAACTATGGTTTTCCACAAACCAGAAGCTCTCTCCTGTCCAGCATCACATCCTGCATCAGACACATGAAGCAGCAGGCAAGGAGACTGGAGTCCTGTTTACAGTCTGCAATTTGAGATGATGAACAAAGTGTGAAGCAGGGAGATTGAGACCTGACATATCCAGTAGTAACTATCTAGTAGAGTGTATGACATACTGGTCTGTCAATGTTTGGCACTTTTATTACACTTTATGCATTCCTCCATATACAGTGATATGGTGAATAAAGACTCAGTAGTGAGAGATGAGGATTTTGTTCATTGACTGATTCTACTAATTATAAAACCCAGAACCTTTGGGTACCAGTCAGCGTTCTACTCCTGCTTTGCAACTGCAGTGCAGAGAGTGAAAATTCATAGTTACACATAAAAATCAGAAAAAAATTTCTTATTTCTCAACACTGCAATGTCTGTGCATTGACAGAGTCTGTAAGGGTGGAAGGTTGCACACCCAGCCTCAAACCTGAGCAAGGGGAAATGGACAAACTCAGAGTAATAGCATTTACTCTGCCTTGTCACTGACCTCAACGTCAGTCAGGATACACCACACTTTAGAAAAGCAGCAATGGGGTGAAGTGAAAACAGTTCAGCTCCTCTGCTGCTACAGATCGAGTCTGAGTCAAACGCTTTTGATGAAAGGCTGTTAAATAGGTGAATTATATGTGGTGACCTTGTGATGTAGATTACTGTCCATGAGGGACTGGGTTGAAAACAACTAACTCATTGTATATGCATATATAGAATCATAAAATCATAATTTGTCTTGGGGTGCAAGAGACCTTAAAGATCTCATTCCAACACCCTGCCATAAGTAGGGGCACCTTTCACTAGGCAAGGGGCTCAGAGCCCCATCCAACCTGGCCTTTAACAAATTATGTGATAAACCTAAGATTATGTGATAAATTAAGATATCTAAACTTTCACAAAAACTCAATAATAGCCAACAATGTAGTAGCTGCATTTTAGATAACTGGACTCTGGATCTGAGTTTGTAGTTATTTCTTATGCTGAAACCTGAATTCGATTTCTGATTCTTACAGTGTTTTGTAGATATAGTCAGTGACTAAGCAACAGCACTCTAAAATGAACCAGTGTTTTCTTTTACTTTTAACCAACTGAGTCTCTTCAGGCATGATTGTTCACCAGTTCTTAATTAATTTTTCCCTCAAATATGGAGCAGTTCTTTTAGTTGTCCTGACCTGGTTTATGGGCAAAATAATTTTCCATCTACTGTGAAATTTGCATTTTTTTTCTTCATATTTCTGCCTTTATAGCACTCATACTGCACTAAAAGAGGTATCTTACTTGCAACATCAATCACAGTAGTTAGGGACTGCATAAGTTGAATACGGTTATGTTTGCTGTAGATAAGGTTGTCCCCACGTCTATAGATCCACCCATATCTTTACAAAAAAATCTGTTAAGTCTGTCAAGTGTGAGCCAATTGTGGACAAACCATCTCTCCCTCCTAGACTGACTTGAAAAACTTTTCTGCAGAAGCCTTCATTCCTATATCAACACTTGTTTTACCTTCTCTCTCAGGTATTACAAACAATAATTTATGGAATGTCTTTATTTTTTTATTTGTCAGTAGTGACAAAAATCCCATTCAACTCTTCATAATCTGAAGCAATGAAGCTTGCTTTTCTGTGGATTTCTCTATTGTTAACTCTACTATCAACAAAAGTGCAGACCTCAGCTGTGCTGGGATCAGTAAATGAACATGTCTTCCAGATGTGCTTCTGGTGACTTTTAAGATGTGAATTATCAGAGAGTCCTTCTTCTTCACTTGGGACCTCAGATATATTTTTTATTTTATTTGCTATCCTATCCAATAGATATTGTGTATAAAATTCAGTGGAAATCAGAAACTGTTTTCTGAAGTGATCAGCAGAGGATTTATATAAAAATTTGGAAAAATAATGGAGACAAATCTGTTTCCAAAAGGAAATAAGGCTTGAGACATCTACACAACCATTACAAACATGAAGAACAGATATTGCATTGCTGATAGATATAGATATAGATATAGATAGATATAGATATAGATATAGATATAGATATAGATATATATAGACAATATAGATATAAAACCAAGTAAACTTTGTCCACTAAACAGCTTTGTCCAGTAGTCAGTAAAGTTTAAGGCAGGGTAAGCTATGTGGTTAAGTGGATTCATAACTGACCAGCAGACAGGTCCCACGGGTGGTTTTCAGCAAAGAATTCCCGGAAAATGAGGGTGTGTCTAGTATGCGAAACTGACACTGGGCTTGACCCTACTTAAAATTTGCATCCACCATATGGCAGTAAATAAACTATCAAAGTTGATAAAAGTGGCAGGTAACACAGAGATCAGGAAAGCCACAGTGAGCAGTCAAGTATGCTGGGTCCATCCGTGCAAAATGTCAGCATAACGAAATGCAAACTTATACACTGAAGAACAAGAAATGAATATTCATATCAAGAAAATCACCGCATGCTGGAAAACAGTGGCTGAATGGGACTGGAGGTCACCACAGAAAAGTGTCTTATCATGCGCTTCCTGACTGTGGAAAGGTTTCCAAGGCAAATGGCTGGCCAGCTCCTTAGTGCTCCCAGGAGCACAACTTCAACAAGCCTCATCACCACATGTGATGGGGGAACTTGTGTTGTACCTGGAATGCTACAGGCTCTCAGCTCAACTCAGCCACCTACACTGAAGATGATAAAGGAAATGACACCATAACTGAATTTCTGTGCACAATTTTACATGTGAGAATGAACAAAGGAGCTTAGTGGCAGAACACATTAATGTGGTATCCATTCATTGTTTGAGAAATACTGCAGTATAAACCAGGTCATGTTGAAACTGAGTTTTGATGTCTCTTTTTAGTTCTTATTTTCCCATGTGAAAGGCCCAGGAATACGAACAGCAATGGTATCATAGGTCACAAGCTGTGTGCTTTTAAGAGATCCATCTTGCAACACCTGTCTATAACCAATCTTACATTTTCATAAACAGTGCATTGAGATGCAGTATGTTCTAAACAATGAAGGAAACTCTGAACAGGCGAACCTGAAGTATGTCATGTTAATGGCAAGCACATTTTTGTCACTCCAAAAAAAAAAAATTAAAAAATAGAAATAAAACTTAGTGACTTTTAAAAATGTATTTTCTTACCCAGATGATGCAAAAACTGTAACATGACACTGTGCCAATGTACAAACTAAGCATATTTTTAAGAAACTGGGGTCAGCTCCTAGAGCCAGGAAGCACACAGACCCACAAGACCCATCCATGGCTGGCCACTTCTAGGCAAAAGAACCTGGCATTGTGCTGCATGAATAAAGGCATTTTAGGGACCCACATGAACAGAAGATCAACTATCGTATATGGAAATTCCTCAAAAAATATATTTCTTTCTCTGAAGTATTGTAATGGCCTGGGTGGGTTAGGAGCACAGTGATGACTCCTGAGTGCTGTCCATCATGCTGCAAAGTAGGCAGCCTAGGAGTGGAATATTTAGACCAGATGAAAAATAAATAAAATAAATAAAATAAATAAAATAAATAAAATAAATAAAATAAGTACATTGACTGGGAAAAGAGAAAGGTGAGTTTGTGTGTCACACAGAGAACCAGGCAGGTGGCACAGAAATGTCTGGCACCTGCTTCTAATTGGAATTAACTTCTAAAAGGAGCCTTTCCAGCAGGTCCACAGACCAAGAACTGTCACATTATTGGATGACGACGTAAACCATATAGTGTCTCAGATTCCTTATTGAACAGTGCTTGAGCAGATGTACAACCAGATCGTCTTGAAAAAAGGCTGTAGAAGTAAGAAGGTTCATAAATGTGTGATTTTTATATTTATTATTCTGCATGCAAGCATAAGCACCCATCTATTTCATGCACTCTTTGAAGTTCACAGAGACATACTCAAAAGTATGTAGTATTTGTTCTGCCATATACCTGTACTAAAGACGTGCCCATCAGTTTCCTCAAAACAACTTAATTTTAGAGTTGTATTTAAAGTGTGAAAGGCTTTAGCATTAAAAAAAATGCTGGTTATGCAGGTGATAAATATTTATTTTTAGATTTAGATTTAGATTAGACATTCATCATATACCATATCCAGAAAGGAGTTCAGGCTGTGTTTTGCACTGGAGTTAAGAAAGGAAGGAGGGAATACAATAAACCAGAAATTTGTAACTTATTTCTCTGTGAGGAAAATTTGGTTTATATACTAAGACAGACCTATAAATCTGATAAAATTAACATAAACTTGTATCATTTATCAAAAATAACACAATTGTAAAAACATTAAAAAATCAACAGAAATACAATAATTTAACTTTCTTTCTAGTTTGATGTTAATTACATGAAGCAAAAAAAAAAATATTTATCTGTTCTTTCAAAAAGCATGTTATTTTTAGATGTAAATTTTTTGAACTGCTTTGATGCTAGCGCAGCCACAGACCACTGCCACCCATCGGATAAAAACACCTCACTTCCACAACTCCCTAAACCATAAGGGCTCGAGTGTCGTATTTTCAGAGTAGCAGGCCAGGCATACACTTTTCTACAATGGGAATATAAAGGGTTCTGTGTGATCTGAGGCAACACCAGGTTAATTGGAAACAGTACCTAAAAGCTTGCAGATACTGAACCCAGCAACACATTGTGCTAGAGATTTGGAAAAGTGTACCTGTATGTAAATTCTTCTGCTACTTTTCTCCGACAGTAACAGCAACCACCTGCCTGTTGCAAATATAAACAAACTAGGAAAGAATACAGAATCTGCATGTCTGCTTGTTTTCCTCAGGACAAGAAGTTTTAAGGGTGTACTGTGGCCTGCAAAAGAAGAGAAGTAGTTCAAAGGCTAAATGCAGCTGAAATGGAGGCTACAGGTCTGTGTGCAGTTGCTCTGTGACATTTCTGCATGTAATTACCATCCGTCTGTTTTAGGCAGACACCCTCTCACTGGTTTTGCATTCAGACACATTTATGTGTGCACATTTATGGTCATTTCAATTGTAAATATAGTGGGGAAATTAACCTCAGGCCTTGATTTTTTATTTTCTTTAAATGTGGTCCACATTTATAAGAGCAGAAACAGAGTTACCACTCCAAAATTTTGTGGTTCAAAAATATCAGTATATTACCTGGATGATTATTTGGTTTCCAAATATTCAGAAGTGAAGGAAAGGAGAAGGGAAGAACAACTGTAAGCAAGAGTAAGTCTTGTTTGAATGAGCAGGCAGAGCTTAGGATAAGAAATAGAGTGACAATATTGTGATTTACAGATTAAACATTCCAGCCAAAAGCTGTGTATGAAAGCAAGATACAGCACTGTTCCAAATAACAGCATAGCTCTTCAGCTGATGCAATTCAGCAAAGCTCCACTGGAAACAATGAAGCTACACTGATTTACACTGGCTTGAGATCTTGCTCAATATGTTTATAGCTTAATGGCTCAATATTAATCTAAAAATCAGAAAAATAACAACTTGTCATTTATTTAACCCCAGCATGATGGAAGGTTAAACTAAATACAGAAAGCCCATAACAAATAGCAGGGACATTCTAAGGTCACCAAATGAAGGCTGTCGTTTTTGTATTCAGGCCAGTGATAAAAGAGTTTTTAAATGTTTGGACATTCAATCTATGTAGTGCCACAACCTGAACATACCCCTTTGCCAAACACAGGCTCACTAAATCCTCTTGGAATGTTGTTTACCTCTGAATAAATCAAATTTGACAGAGTAGGTTAACTTTACAGATTCATTTTTCAATCACAAATGATTGATATTTTTTACAGAAAGCAAGCTACAAAATTCTTACTGCATAACCGACTATTGGAAGTCATATTGTTCTTGGGTGTCATATGAAATCCAGGCAATTTTTCAAGGACTTTGTTTCACAGCTATCCACCCTCTCTGTGAGAACACAGCAGTGAATGTACCTCAAACAAGGATCACCCAGCAGAGATAGTTTATCAATTATTTTAAGTTGGTGTCTCTCTCCCAGAGGCTGAACATGCTATACACTGCATTTTACAACACTGGTCGAGTGCTAAAATCCTAAATCCATTATCTAGGCTTATGTCACATAGCAATAAAGAACAGGCTACTGAAGAAAACTGAATAAAAGCTGAGATATAGGAAGGTTTATTGTTAGCTGATTAAAAACAAATCATAACAGGGAATAGGAAAGGGAGCTAGAAGTAATTTCTATTATTTGATTTTAAAATATAATATGTTGAAAGGCCAGAAGTAATACAAAAAAACCCCTTCATTTTAAAAATTGTATGTATTTCTTGCTCCCTTAATTAAAAAATAAATATGCACATAAAATTTGATGCCAGCAACAATATTCAAACATTGCATTCCTTGTTTTTCCAACTGAATATGCTATTTTGGTTAGTATCTGTTTAATTATTATATGTAGTACTGCTTGAGGCTATCTGATATGAGTGTCTTTGGAAAAATGACTGTAATTCACATTTATTATTACAATGACCTTGGTCTGTGACAGGACTGAATTAAATATCAGTGAGAATTTACACAATTCACTGTGCTCAGGTTTATGCCACTTAACATTCAGTGTTTAACTGGAGCACCTAAGTTAGGTGGATGGATTTAGATGTACATTTGTCCTGAGGCTCTCTATACTGTCAATGAAGATTGAGAGACACTGCCAAAAGGCAGTTCAGATCTCAGATGAACAGAATTACACTTTGGGGTGTAGGCTGCTGCCTCCATTTATTTTGGAGGTATCCTAGGATAAGGGTTTCTACACTCAGTGAATGGATGCTCAACAGTTACCCGGGGTGTGTGTTATCCACACATTCTGTGGAAACACAGAAACTATCAGATTGATAATATTCAATATTATTTTAGAAAAATAATATTTCCTGAGCACAAAGGCAACAACCAGTTGAAAAAACAAATAAATCCAGTGTCCAAATCACTACTTTGCATTGATCTTCTTGGTGTTTCACTGGAAAGCAGTCTATAAGTGGTTGAAAATCAACTGTTTCTCAAGAAACAGCAACTAATTTCTGCAGTCTTATACATCTGGTCATTCACCAATATAATTTTTATTATTTTTCAGTGTAGTCTAAAGTTATTGTCCTAATAATCCCAGATACCCTCATTATAGATGGGCAAATACCTCATTTGATAACTTTACTTTTCCTATTCATATTTTACTGCCAGACCATTAAGCGTTTTATTTGAGGAGTCAACTTTGGTGGGGTATAGGCAAGACTGATAAATATTGAGTGCTCAGAAGCTGTTCTTCATTCAGTGCAGCTAGGGTGTGGAATAGTTTCTTTAGATCTTAGGTATAAATCCCACTGATACCAACTGAAGTATTTTTGACTTTCAGCAACCATCTCTCCCTGAGTAACCTGTTGGTTCTTGGTTGTAAATAGTGTCAGATTAAGAAACTAAACCAAGACATTCACTATTCCCTGCACCTGTTGTTTCCTACTGCTTTAAGGAGTGCCAACTCCTTCATTCTTGTTATTTTTAAAGGAAAACCAATTCCTGGTTACTTTTTTGAAAGTGGGGGCCTGGGAACCTATCTAGAAGAGATAGAATTAAACATCAAATATATTTCTATATCCTGATGATAGACAGACTCTTTGGTACTCTCTTGCCTTTCTAGAAAGGTTACTTGTAGAGTTCTTTCTGAGGAAGAGCCTAAAAGAAGGAGGTAGGAGGATCTTGAACATGGAGTACAAAACGAAAACAGATTAAGATGTTTTGACACATTATATGTATTTAGCAGGGGAAAAAAAAAAAAAAAAAAGGCAGATAACTAAGAACAGTCTCTTTCACTTTAGAATCCAAAATGGTAAATCTGTGTTATTCAATCAGTGCTAGAAAACCAAATTAATTCCAGCACACAGCCAAGTAAAGAAATTGAAAAATGTATAATTTCTAATAAGACTGTCTTAACTAAAGCATAAAGGACGTTGCTGATGAACAGATATTAGGCCTCAATCAGGATTTTTTTTTTTTCAATTTAACCCTGGCATGTCCTAAAATAGTAGGCTTACCATGAATGAAGAATAATGGAACTGTAAAACAAGCAGATATTGATTCAAATTTTGGATTTCAGAATTTGACATGAAATATTTTAGGGCACATAGTTCACATCTGACACTTTGGAGGTCAAGTCTTCCTAACTAAAGCTATTTTCAACTTAAATATCCAGTTAGGATTTTCATCACTTCAGTACTAGACATTTTAATCCAGTGTTCAATCATGACTGAAAAGTCTTCTCTCGAGTTTATTTTTATGGAAGGAGAAGGCAACAAATAACTCTCATGACTCTCAAAATTATATACCAGTTCTAGACCCCACGGTTCTTAACTGGAGCTGGAGATTTCGACAGACCTTTTTTCTGGTTTTAACAGTTCTCCCTCCATGCTACTATACTAGAAGAAGAAGAAAACAACAATTTTGAAGGATTTTTTTTGGAAATAAAGGTAAAACCACAAAGAAACAAAAACAATGAGGGAAAGATCATTAAGTTCCAAATATCAGTAAGAGAGTTTCCATTACATCCATGTAGGTATGGGAGTTACTGGTTCAAGCCTTTGATTAATCTTAGGGTCCCATTTTCTAGGTAAGTTCTTTAACTATCTTGATGTATATCTGAGCAGGAAAAAACTTTGCCAATTAGCTCAGTTTTGTAAAAAAATTAAAGATTCATTCTACTGCTGCATGTACATGGAATGTAGGCAACCTAGGCAGACCAATCAAGAAGAAGGCCTTCAGTTTAGGTCTTACATCTACCAGAGATATCACATAATAAACAGGCAAGTGTTTGCTACGTTGTGAGTTGTCCTAACCTTGCAGATAATTTTTTTCCATTTTTTTCCCCCTGAAAGTGTATTTGAAGGCTCCAAGCTATTAACTCCCTCAATTTTCCCATAAAAATTTTGGGTAAATGTTGCCAGGATCTATTAACTCCCTTAGTTTAATAGCCAGAGCCTTACTGTGCAAGCTACTGCAGAAATTATACTTCATGGAAATTTCCCTTCATCTGAACTGCCTTCAGTAGAGATGTTGGAGAAAATTAATAAATTTAACAATCAGAGTTACTAATGAACAGAAGAGTGAGCTGTTACAACCCACCCACGAATAAACAGGAAACAGGAAGCTTTAGTGCAAAGTTCAAGCTTAATTAGACACACAGTCTTTAAGTGAAGCCTGCTCTGACTTCTCCCTGGCACAGTCCATACAGCCATATCGAGTAATTCATACAACACCTGGTAAGGAATCCACCCATATTTTTGCTCAAGATTCTTGGTGTTGTTATTTAATCATCCACTCATTTATTCATCCAGCTTTCTGCTGTTTAATGGTAAATTTCTCACTCTCACTCTCCTTCACTTTAAACAGCTGCAGTATGTAACATACACTATCATTTTCTATAATTTTTCCCTACAAATTGCCATAATGAAAATACTGTTATCTATTTTATCTTTTATTTACAATAATAATACAAAATAATAATTGCCTTTTGCTCTATTGGAAGGACTTTAAACATTTGGATATATTAAAAATTTAATCTAGGGTCACAATATCCCCTGTCCTGTGAGGAAGTCAGATATTGTTGAGCAAATGATAAGCAGGAAGGATCTGGTGATTCAAAGATTTTCAGCCCTGCTGCAGCCTTGGCAACAGTCTCATTATCCTCAATGTCAATGTAGCCAGGATTTCACCCCAATGTTGATTTGAAATTTCCTTCAACAGTTGCATCACTTAGATTGTGAAACATAGAAAGAATTCACAAAAAAGGGACTTGTCTTGTAAGATATCCCCTACTTAATGTTTCTAGATAGAAAGAAAGCAACAATGCAATAAAAGATAATGAAAAATTATAATGACTGGTGACAGGACCAGAGCAATGGGCACAAACTGAAATACATTATATTCTTTCTAAACACCAGGAAACATTTTTTTTACTCTGAGGGTGCCTGATCACTGGCACAGATTGCCCAGGATGTATCTCTGATCCTGGAGATATTCAAATGCCATCTGTACGTGGCCCTGGTCCAGCTCTAGGTGACCCTGCTTGGGCTGGGAGGCTGGACTAAATGACCTCCAGAGGTCCCCTCACACCTCAAGCACTCTGTGATTCTGTAACACCTGCCAAGAGGATTTAGATTACTTGGCCCAACAAATGCTATTATTACTTCCTTAACAAATATTAACGAACAAATTTTTACCTGATCTTGCAAAGAAAAGGTGCCTGCAATCCCTCTACAGAAGTAGATTAATAAAGCACAGTAATCACAGTCCCCTGCAGTACCTCCTAAGATGTCAGCCAGAAATGGCCATTGCCCTCCAATTCAATTCATAAAAGAATATTTCCAAAAGATATCATAATTCCATGCATTTCCACAAGTTTCCTGTAGGACAGATTTCCAGTGACCTTAGCCAGAGGCTGTAATTATTCATTACATAAAGGCCCCTTTTCAGTACTCAGGAAAGTGAGGACCAGCTTCATACTGTCTAGATTATAGTTCAAGATGAGCAATATTAACTTTAAATAGCAAATTAATCATTTTATAGGCTATGCTTAATCCATGGGCAGAACCTTACAGTTACGAGCACCACCTGGTGCAATATGTATAAAATTCACTGCCACTGTTGAGAGACACCAAAGCTTATGCTAGATTTCAGTTCCACTTAAGGTTTCAAATAAGGATTTAAATGGGATATGGGGATATGCACTGAGAGGGGTGGCTAAACTAGTCATTTGCCAGGGTGGTGCACTTGCTGTGAACTCATTGTGTGTGCTTTCTAGACCAAAAAAAGCAGCAAGGTAATAGAATATGCCTTTTATTAATTATATAATTAGATTCTGACTATACATATAATTTTAATTATAGGCTTAATGTAGATGATAAAATATATTAAACAAAACAATAAAAAGCACAATGTCTTATCAGGTCATCTGTCTTATATGCCTTTGCTAAACCACATGAAAAATGACCACATGTTAAACCACGTGACCACTGAGCTAAAAATGCTTCAATATTTTTTGTCAGACACTACAATTAAAGAAAAATTCAGCGAGTAAGTCTTTTTCCAGATTATTTTTTTATATCTTAGATACCCCACAAACATGCAAAACTGGAAAAAAATTATTTTTCCTATTGATTTAGTCAGTTGGTAAAAAGGGTATGACAGTAAAGGGAATGTACAGTACCTGTGTTTTGATCTTTCTTAAGGTTGTAATAGAGAGGTTATACATTTCATCTGAGCTGACAGCAGTTTGAAATGTTATAGATAGGCTTCCTGAGCACAACCATTATTTACTGTTTGACTGTAATGTCAGTCTTTTTCTGCTTTTTCAATATTGTTTGCACTTTGCCTCTGTGAAAAGGGTCTTGATTGAACTATACAAGAGAAGATATTTCTATCTTTCTATGGGATCAATGAAGATGTGTTTACAGGTCCAGGACACAGTGTACACACCACAATAATGGATTTTAGTCTGTTTGTTGACTGAAAGCTCCTTTTCTTTGTAACTTGTCAATCTTGCATCTATTACTTGATTGCAACATAAAAGGCTATTTGGACAAGCTCTAAAACAACAACTGTATCAATCTAACCGGAGTGGTTAGCTGCACTAAGTATGCAGCCTTTAGCAAGATAAATCACTTAAAACTTGAAATCATGCAGGACTTTATTTGTGTCTCCATCCATCATCTCTACTGCATGCACTTTTTTTTAAAAATGCTTTTATTGAAGTGGTACTGATCAACATGTGATTGCACTGAAATAATGAAAATTAAAGCCACACACATGTAATCTTTATAATCCTGAACATAAGCAGAAATCATATGAATGAATCCAGCACGTATCTTTTCTGTATCCTACAGTGATTAAAGCATATTTAATCAAGAGTGACAGTCCTTAGCTTCTAGACCTCACATTTTTAATGTTGTCCATTAGAGGGGCATAGTCTGAGCTTCCTTACCTCTCTAGGTAGGGAGAAATGCATAGCCTGAAACATCACATTACATTTATTGAGTCTTAAAACATACATTAATTCATAATCCAAACAAAAGTATTCATCCCCTAAAACAAAATGCAGTTAAACTATTTGAATGTATGACCTTCAAGAGCAAGGAAACTCCACAGGGAGACAGCCTGCAGCACAAACTCTGTCAGAAATCTTATATTGTTGCACAGAAAAAAAAAGAAAACCCCATCAAACAAAAGACTCTGTGAATGTTATAATGAGTCCAAGAGAAGTTAGACCTCAGGGAGTCTGAGCCAACAGACTGAGTTTGCCCCAGACTACCACAGACGTAACTTTGCTGATCCAAAAATGTTTGTAGGGGCAAACATTGTAATCACAGCAGCAGGATTAGCAGAGACAGGTACTCAGAGTTCAACAATGGCTGCAATCAGCAGTGAATTTTCTTGGGTTTCCTCTCTGCTTTGTGCTACCTAGAGCCAGCAGTGGGAGCACCTGATCCTCCTAACTCAAGGGCATTCCAGCTCCAAAAGTCCATATGTATGCACTCTGTTGGTGACACATGGCAGGATAGCAGTGAATTAAAACTACCATTTTCACTTCAAAACAGAGTCTTAAGACATGCATCAGCTTGGGCTCCCACACATTCCTAGAAGACCACTGCAACTGGTCTTGGATATGCTTTTCTAGAAAGCCAAACACTGAACCAAAGGTGATACTAAAAGAAATGCCAGGAAAGTTGATATAGCTCTGAAAAAGAGCCAACAAAAAATGATGCCCTCTTAACAAGGTTCAGCCATTTAAAAAGTATTCATAAACTGCAGACCACTGATGTATTTTCTTACTGTAGTGGTAATTTCTAAAATTTTCATTGCTAGAGGCAGCTATTTCTCAATTGGAACAGCAGAACAATAGTTGGTGTGACCCACACTCTGCAATTCCCTAGTAGCAAGCACAGCAACATGGAAAGACGAAAAGGACAGCAAACACCTGTTTCAAAAATAATTTCCTATTTGGCAGTGATTAGGCTGCTATCAAGGGAAAATGTTGCAGTCTTGGTGGTATCACACAGGAAAGCTTCAATGGCAGTAACAATTTTAGTAACACAGCTTTTCAAACTAAAGTGTAGAAATGTTCTTTCTAAATTGCATAAGACTGTGCCTGTTCTACTTGCCTTTGTTCATACTTGCTCACAAAAGTCACAAGTAATTAACTTCTACCTGAATGAGTCATGGTTCTAAAAGCTTATCCTTTTAAAAAGACTATGGCAATGAGTTCAGAAAGAGCTGGAGATCAGCATATAACAAATTCAGAATTATTGTTTTTAAACATGTTTCAGACACTGTTTCTGAGAAACTTTTGCTCTTTGGCCCTTACATTTCTGAGTCTAAGTAAAATAAGCTCCACAATAACTTTAGAAAACATTTCTGTGGTTATTCAGTAATGGTTGTCCTCTTAGCTTTGCAGAAGTGGAGCAGAAAACTCTATTCACATACCTTGGTCACTTAAAAATACTGTTGTGTATTTACACGGGGTCCCAAGCATTTCTCTGTGGTTTAAAGTAATCACAGAAACAGTGAGGTGGTTCATCAGGTTCCCATACAGGCTGCTCTCTTTATTCTGTTTGTAATCATGTGGCCAAATCCCACACAACCCTGAACAAAGATGCATTAATTGCAGTCTGCTGAATATTAAGAACCTTCAAGAAATTTTATAGAACTTTAAGTTTAAAAGGTAATGAAAATTATTTGTAGAAGTGTATTTCCAATTCCTCCGAGTACCTTTGTTTCAGTCTCAATGCCATATAATTTATCATATTAGTTATCGTAATATGGGACATATGATGCAACCCAAAGAAAGAGAATGAATAAACTAAGTACATTTCTGGTTTTTTATCCTGTTTTCATCGTCTAAAAAGGAAGTTTCTAAAGATAGAAGAGGAAAGCAGCAGGAGCACTCATAAGGGATGGAAGCTGCAGCAAATCAGTATTCCATTTACAATGCCAGCCAGCAAACAGTTTTCTGTAAAACACAGTATCCAAAGAAACAGTTAAGAAACCTTGGGTTTTTTTGAGAAAGCAAGGGGAGACAAAGAACATAATCATTATATATCTGGAATAAAATATATATTACAATGTTTTGCAGTTTCTGGTACTATTATAGCCAAAAATCCCTAAATAGGACAAGTTGCTACTAGTTACTTTATATAAGCATCTAAAGATCCAAGTTGTGGAACAGCAACACAAGCCAGTGGCAAGGGGCAGCCCCTCAGTGCCAGCAGCTTAGGCTCCACATAACAGGTTTGTGGTGCAACTTCAAATGGTATTAGTGGACTCAGCTTTTGATAGACAAAAGTTTGTCTGAATAAGTAAGCTATAGCAGGATGGCAAATGTGAAGAAGTGTAAATTTGACAGAACTGGCTTTTCTGTGATCTTCCCTAAGAGCCATTGATTTTAGGATGCTAAATTTTGGTAAATTAGAGGCAAGGTATGACAAAGACAATTTAGATTAGAGTCAGATTTAAAGGACACAACACTTTCTCCTGTTTTATTCTAAAACTGCTATAAGTTTGACATCTAGAGCAACTTTAAAGTACTACCTATCCCCGATTTAATTTGCAAACACTGGGGACATAGCACACTTTCCCTGCTTAAAGTTATAGTGTGCTCTCCAGTTAAGTCAATGGAAGCTGCCCTGTATTTTTAGTCTTAAACTGACTTCCCACTTGACAGCCTCACATGTCACCTTGATGTCACTACCTCTGTCAGTCCCAGCCAGTTTTATTTTTGTCAGCCACAAGTAGAAATAAAAGAATGTCCACATATGTTCTTTTCAAAGCTTGATACAGAGACTATTTTTGTAGTTAGTGCACAAATGCTCAAGCCTTAGCTGGATAACTTCTGCTAATCCACCCTATCACGTCAGGCTGACAAGCCCTGATTATGCTTGCTGCATGTTGTAATATGTACAAGTGAGAAAACAGACGCATTTTTCTGAATATATACATATGTACCAGTGTCAAGCACCACTTGTATTACCTACACAAACCTCTGGCCCAGGGAATGATTTTACAGTCTAACTAAGTGATAGTAAAATTTAAATACAATAGACAGCATCAGTGGCATGGTATTTTTAAATCAGTAGCAGAAATAAGAATGTTTTTGACTCTAAGTATTTTTAACTGGAAGGAAATATTTACACAAGAAAACCATGCATTAGATCACACAGCTTTTCCAATTTTCCCCAGAAAATTAAGATTTTTCTTTAAAAAATTTCAAAACCTTTACAACATAAATTTGTGTGTTGGTGTAGCAGCCTTCTAAGTTTCTACAACATGGCAAAAACCCTTGTCACCTAGTTCATACAATCTTTAAAAAGCTAGATTTGAGAATCAAGTTTCATCTTCCCTCAAGCTGCATAATAGATAGAAGAAAATTATTTTAAAGCTAGATCTGATCAGTAAATTCAAAATAATCTTCAGTACAAACTGAATGACAAGCCACTTTATGAGTTGCAAAGATGGACCTCAACCCTGTTGCTTAAAAAAGGAAAACTCCACACCATTACTGATTTTCTGCCACTTTTAAAAGGAAATGTACAAAATTTACAGCCGAGCGATATAAAAATTTCTTTTTTAATACACAACTTATTAAATGAACGTGACTGTAATTTGGAGGTAAGACAACTTGCATCATTCTTGGCTCAGAAGTCTCTCTGTGAAAGTGACAATTATAATACAATTACATAATACAATAATACAATTTGTAGAAAAAAAAATACATAATGCAATGAAGAATGGAACAAGTACAAGGTTTGGACCTTTTTTCTCTTCTTAGGTTCCAAAGAATTTCATCATACTCATCACTCCTCTCAGTCTGGTGGTTCATGATTTTTCTTCAGCCCAATGGAAATCCGTCAGTAGGAGTGACGACATAGATATCTGGAAACATCCATGTAGTCAGGGCAATATTTGGACAGTTGAGAAACATTTTGAATTCCTTCATGCAATTTGCTTTCAACCCAACTTGTAACCCACAATTAGTACTACCAAGCTTCACAAGCAACACACCCAACCAACCTCTCATCTTGGGGGGGCAAAAAAAATCAGAATAGCTTTGTTTCTGTGAAACAGAGCATGCAATATTTCTAGCTACAGTAAAAGATGTTCGGTCATTGGTTCACAAAAAACATCTTTCTTCAGACCTGATTAAGCTCTGGAAAGCTGTGATATTTAAAATATTTTCTGGTTTTGGAGTTCTATTCCTTTATTTAAGATTCTAGTTTATTAAATCTAAGTTTCTGTATTAATTGTACTACATATCTCTGTATTAATTATAATTAAGTGTTATGGTCTTTGGAACGAACACTATTTTGCTTTTTATATAAGACCCAAGTGCACAAGGTTTAAATGTTGTCATCTGAGAACAGCTATGTCTAAATAATTTTCTGGTTTCTCATTTTACCTGGTAGAGGACACAAAGCAAAAACCTCTCTCCTCCATACAAATGAAAGTTGCTGCTGCAATGCTGTACAATTACCATATAAGAGAAAGATGATTGACTTTGGTAAGTGGTCTAATTGTTTATGAAGATGGTAACTTTGACCAAAACTATAATCTTGGAAGTATCTAATTGATAAGGATTTTTCAAACATCACAGTTTTACTTTACAATGCTGGACCATCATGTATGTTTGGAGGTATTGTATGCATTTTTAAAAATCAGATCATACATTTATGTTAATTAAATGTCTGCATAAATAAATGTGTATTTAAACATTATCTTAATGGGAAGCCATGATGAAATATTACAGCTGATTAAATCAACCAGCTATATTCTCCCTACAGATATAGAAGGAATTTCTGCAAATATTTCCCAGATTTCCTTTTCCTGAAAAGTTGGTTATCTTGTTAATTCATGAAGGTATTAACTATCCAATAAATTCAGCATATCCCTAGTTGTAAGCTGTCAGGATGTGACATAACATCCTATAACATGATGCTACATGGTACATAATGCCTTAAATTAAAAAGAAAAAGAAAGCAAGACATTTCTTTCAGAGAAATAGTGGGTAGCTAATCTGAATATTTGGGGTAATTGGCTCTAGGAAGAGAGAGAGAGATCATTATTTCAGATTCCCTAGTGAGTGTTAATTAGTCATATTGCTTCATTGTTTGACAAAGAGAACATTGCTCGTACTGCTAAATCTATAATGACACACAGGCTTTTGCAGAACAGGTATTTTAAACTACCTTGACTGACTGACAGGTGGGTATTTCTATTCATAGTTGAATGGGCTCACAGAGTTAAAGTTATGTTGTCTCAGAGGTATGAGAGTTTTCTCATCCTGAGCATGAGAAGCTTTATTTTTAAACAACAGGGAACAAATTGCACCCTGACCATTAAAATGGGAGTCCTCTATTTGTAAACATAAAGGGTACATGCTTTCCTTTAAAAACATGGCCGTGGTTCCTACACAGCCAGGCAGCAGCCAACAGCCTTAGGTAAATCACAAGTACTTTGTTGTCATGTCATGCATCCAAGTCCAACACTGAGGTGCAGGAGTGGCAGTATCACACCTGTCAAACTTTTGTTGTCTGCTTTTGACAGCCAGATCTTTAACACTAAAAACACAGGTAAGTGAAAAATAGTATCACAAAGATAGCTTTATTGTTCTCTATATCTTTGACATGACTACACTGTCCAAGAAGAGAGATGATAAATACTGGCTCTACTGCCTATATGAACCTCAGATGATGGTTCTTATTCCAAATAACATTAATTTATTGACATCAAGCATTTCAATAGAAAGGAATTAGAGAAAACAAATAGAATATTATGTGATGGTCTGGCATTCCCAGACACATGAAATGTTTCAAATTGTTCTGCATCCTCAAGCCTGGTCTTTCCCCTCCTAACAGGATTACTAATTGCAACAAGACGTGGGAATAATGTGTGTGACTGGCTATTGGATATTTCCCCCCTCTGTTTTTCAAATGAGAAACAGATGACCTAGCCCAGGCATTCAGGCACCTGTTAAGTAACCCACTTTATCATCTTCAGAATATCTTGCTCGTTAGCAGGGTGGATTCTCATCCAGTTCATTATTTTCTGTGTGCATTTGTGTGAGGACTCAGCAGATGAACAAGAAAAATTAAAGCTGGACAGATGAAAAAGCTCTTGCTGATAGTTTTGTGCTCTATTTTTCTTAATCTACTGAACTAAAACTTGCAATGCCCTGAAAGCCAGTTAATTGATCAGACTCCCCTACCTTGGAAATGTTTTTGGAGGGCAGCGTAATGGCTAAGAAAGGGAATAGCTTCGCTCAGGAAGTCATAATTTCATGTCTGGCAGAACAACTAGACAACTATCTCTTCCCACAAACTGTATGAACAATCTTGATAATATTTCCTACAGGAGATTAACCACCATAGTATCTGAATTCCAACGTGGAATTGTAGCTTTGTCAAGAGCAACCCTGCCCCAGAAAAGGTGGCATTACTTTTTGTTTGTTACAGTGCTCCTCTCGCAATCCAGGGGTAGGTGCACTCACCGGATACTTTCATACAAAAGTATATACAGAGATTTCCACAAAATACAGGCTATTCAGACGTTTATAAAATATGACTTTACACACCCACCCCCCTCAAATGTAAATACAGAGAGCTGCATTTACCATGCAGGTGAAGCTTTTCTGACTTCATCGGAGAGGTTCGGTGACTAGAGTGTTAGATGACCCTCAGAAGATCTACTTTCTTTTTACGTAGAACTTCTGACCTCTCTTATCTCATCTACCTCACAAATATAATGGAGGTTTGTCTTCATAAAGTATCACAAGGCCTACTGTACTTTGAAATTGCTGAAAATTAGCCTGACTACTATTACTCAGCATGAAAATATATGTCTCATAATATATATGTCTCATAATTATGACAGTCTGTCAATGTCTACAATAGGAGCACCTTTTATGAGAGGTGATTACACCTTACATGACATTGAAGGATATAAAAACTCCGTCCATAGCATAAGGACATAGAGCAATGAAATAAAGTTACTACTGATTCATAATGATGTTTTAAACAGGTATTAGGTATGGTAATAGATATGGTATGTTAATAGCCACCTGTATCCAATCTTGTCTGCTTAAACTTCAAAATTTGTTATAAGAATGTTAAACAGCAAGGCTCCAGATGTCCTGTGACAGAATTTTTGAGACATCTCTTCATAACAAGAGATATGGTCCCACAGTGTTTTAAACTCCTATATGTGTTACTCCCCTTTTGAGGCACATGAGAAGTCCCTGTTATCAACAGAGGCATGTATACAAAAAAAATTCTCTAAAATGGTATTTTTAAACCATTCTAACTATTTTTGGTTTTGTGCAGCATGTAGCATTTAATGTTTTTAAGGCACCACACATGCATTAACTAATGTATCCTGACAATATCCCTGTGAGGTAAATGTCTATAATCATCACTATTTACAGATGGTGGTGCAATTGACACAGAAGGCCATCTTCATTCATGAGGTACAGTAGGGATGCATTTAGCTACATTAGTTAAGTGTCAGAAATAATTTTAAACAAGTCCTTTCTGCATGTTTGCAGAAAAGGTAGAATTGGAACCTGGTTTTTTTGTTTGTTTTTTTTTTTTTTTTTATCATCAGTCCTCAGGTACAGTACACTAGTGTGGTACCTATTGACTTTAAGCAATTCTGGGCAACACCTTCAGCTGCCATCAGCAGCTGCAATTTTTCTGAATCAAAGTTATACTGAAATTAGGCCAAAGGCTTTCTGAACAGTTTTGCACACAGACTTTTTATGTTTCTTTTTTTGGCAGCACCTGGTCTCTTCAGGAACACATGTTTACATTTTATTGAATTGCGCACGTAATCTATGCTTTTTGGATAGCAGCAGACATATTAATATTGAACTGTAAAAAGCCACATATTGGTAATGAGCCCGTTTTGTGTCTTGGCTCATGGAAAAGAATGTGGAAATACCTTGTTCTGTGGTATTTTTCCTCTGACAGTACTGATACAGTGCCGCAGGCACTCTGAAAATAATAGCATGAGGTTAACTGACAATTGCATGTGTATTTACACCAATAGCCTGATATTATCCTATTGTTAAAGAAAAAAAATCTGGGGCTAGAATATGCAACTAAATAAATTTTTAGACATTGAAAGCAGCTGAAGCTAGAAGAGACATTATGCTTGAACTGCTCACATAGCTCACACAGCTCATATTCTGTATACATGCCATTTCAGAAACCTCTGAGAATCCTAGAGCAGTGGCAGGCACAAGGAAAGCTTTAAAATGCAGGAGAGCATTAGCTCAGCAGTACTTGCATAACCACTGCTCCCATGGAAGCTAAGAGAATCTTTGCATAAATGCCCTATCAGGCCACACAGGGCAAGAAAATTAAGCAATGAAGGATTAATCTGGAAACGGACAGGTTTTGAGAGATGGGATTATCTAGAGTTTTCTTAGAACAGGAAGATATTTTTTCAGGAACCAGGAGTTGAACGCCCTAAGGTGCAAGGTCTCAAGGAATTGTATTCATAGGACAATTGAGAATTTGTGTCAATATGTAACACAGATGTATGTAGTACAGCCCCAAAAAAGGCACTATTGAGACATCCTAAATGAAACTGTCCTGCCAGTTTCTTGAAAGCTCCCATCCTTAATCTGCAGTAAGCAAAAAGACAACTGTTGCATTCAATGCAGAGTCTGAATAAACAGACCCTCTGTGCCTGTTACTGGGCCATGTCTCCCCAATCGACTCCTCTCCCCATATCCCCTGTGCTACTTTTATGTGTCTCCACGCTCATACAGGTTCCCATTAAGCTGTACAATTTAGTCTAAAAACACTGCTCCAGACCTTAATACTTTTCATACCACAAAGTTAAGTCAGGTCCCTTCACTGTGCTTAGAAACATGTTTTCTTGTTTTGTGCCAGGCTTTTGTTAGCAGTATTATTCTAGATGTTTATGAAGTAACAATTATGTCTCTGAAAGCGCAGTACTCACTGCTTTTTCTAGGTGCACTATTTCCCTTTAACTTTGCTGTCCTGACATATAAAATGACTCTAGCATTTTACCTGCAAATTAAATAAATTTTTGTTTTCCTTTAACTTAGAAGGACATAAACAAGCTCCACTAATGTAATTTTAATTCCATAAGAACTTTTATTTATTTTTGTTGTCTCCTGTACAACCAGTATTGAGTCTCCTAAAGTGTATGTTCTGTAGCTAGAGATGACTGCCTGGAAGTTTAGGTGGTATCATGGTTTTAGTGTTGATGACTGAAGAATTTATGGGGCAATTTCTAGGAAAGTACACTATACCTAACCTTTTCACCAGTTTTCTTACTGCCTGACTTTAAATATTTTTTTACTCAATCAATAATTTCTTAGCTGACAAAAACAATTTTCTAAAAGCTGTGGTAGTATGTAGAATTTGTTATACAGCATAATTCAACTTGTCATGTTGTCCAATAGAAATATTACCAGAAGGCAATCTACCAGTTTCAGTCACTGTCACCAGAGTTTAAACAACAACACAGCATTTGAGAAACAGGGGTTTGCTATAAAATCTACATCAGCTAGTGGTGGCAACCTTCCATATCATGTCACCTTAGGTGGTGAACTCAGTCAATACCTTTTAAATTGTTACTTACTCAGAGTAAATGCAACTTGCTCTCTGCAATTGTGCAATGCAGAGAACTGGAAACATTTTTAGATCACTGAGCTGGTCTGTTGAGCATGATACAGTATTGCTACTAGAATATCTATCAGAACAGTGCCCTTAACAATTATTCCAGCCCTTAAAGCATTAGAGCAGAGCCCTTAAAAGTAGGTGCATATGCTCTCACTGAGACAAATTTGCTAGAAAAGGGAAAACAATATGGGACAAAATAAGCTCATATGTTCTCCTCAACTCTTTCCAAACCTGTGTAGCTATCCCCAGTGTCCACAGCACCTGGGAACAAAGGGCAGGAGAAGAAATTGCGAAGCACGGCTACAGCAGCCCTACCTGCCACATTTTGGGAGCTTTCTATGTTGCTGAAGGAAGCAGGCAGGGGCCGACAAAGCTCCTTTGCCACCACTAAGGAGTCTGTGCCGTGTTCCACTGTAAGTGACAGTCTGATCTGTGTCATGGATAAGCCAGCTCACGGTCAGTTAAGATGCTGGATGTGCATTCCAAGTTGTGAATTTCTGATTCTTCTTTGGGGACCTCATGCCTAAAAGCTAATCCAACTAAGAAGGTAGATTTCTAACACCATACATCATGTAATTTTAACATTGTAAACAATGCCCAAGATAAGGGATCTCAGAGGTTCAGAAAAGTGACTTGGAAAGATTTGTCACTTCTGTCCCTACAACAGCACCTATTGGTGCTTCTCTGCTTTGCATGACAACAGCTTCTCAGCCCCAAAAGCACGACTTCTTAACATTTATATGCTCATTTTGGTCTTGTGATACCTAGCACTGACGAAAGAAGTTGTGTAACGCTGATGTGATCCTCAAAATAGCACCTTGGTAGCTAAAAGCTGGGGCACAGATTTTACTAATTCCATCTATATTTAGGATTGTGCTGCCTTATAGTTTCTCCAGTAAGCTTCTATTAAGTTAAATGTCATGTGTTTAATTCCAGCATGCCAAAGGCCCAACAGCACTGAAAGAAACATCCCAACAAGGTCACTTGATTCATAAATCACTGCAACTGATGTCAAATTTTCACAGGAACTCTAAATCCAAGGCTTGAACAGGGAAATATAAAACTTTCAAACAGAGAAGATTCATCCTCTCTGTTTTCCCAGGAATTCGGTTTATTGTCATCAAATATGTAGTCCAGAATCTCCAAACAAAAATTAAGGCTCAGATACTTTTCAAGAAACTCATTTATGCAATAAATCTAATTAAAAATGAATTCCTTTAGTGTGTATTCAGTGAATTGAGGCCTTTTCCAAGTTGCTCTCTTTGGGAGGTGGCTCTTGCCATGCTTTTCATAAAGCCTAACTCTATCTGCAGAGATTAGAAAATAACTGAACTGAATATTACAATACCCTTCATGCTACTGACTTATGTTAGTCTAAATATATGAGCAAAAAGCAGAATACTGTTATTTTCTAAGGACTGTGCATTGCCTTACAAACTATTGAAGCCATATCACTAGCCTTTTGTAAGCAGGGCTACAACAGAAAAGTCAGGCAACTTCAAAATAGAATCTTTTTGCTTTTCTGCCATGAAGATTGCTTTATCCTTTAAAGTATATTCAAGTTTGTGTTTTTCTTTCTTTTTTCTTTTAAGAAATAGAAACCAAAACATTTTTGGTTTGTTTGTTTTTTTTTTTTTCCTTTCCCCCACTTTTCTTTTCTAGAGAAGTAGTATTATTTTAAATTTTCAGAATCCTGTAATTCTATGAAATCACACTAGTTTGTGAATAGCGGTATCCAGTTTAAATCTGCACTTCCAAGTGACACAAATACGCTAGTGAAACATTTCGCGCAGTTCCACACGTATCTTCTGGTTTCGCAGTTGTGGCAGGGATTCAGGCAGGCTCTGCTGCGGCAGGTGGGGTGGCAGCTCTGCTGCTGCCTTCCCTGGCTGGCACTGCTGAATCCTGTGCAGAGGAGCATCACGCCTGCTCTCCTAAAGTGCTGCAGCCTATGGAAAAGACAACCAGGAGAGAAAGAAACGTTGCTGTCAGACTCAGAATAGAAGTATGCTGCGTTAGGATGGCTGTGCCTCCTGCGCTGGTTGGAGATCTGGAGAGAACTCATGCTCTGGGTTCTCCTTGGAGACAGGCAGAGCTCATCTCCTACCCCATGATCAACTGCCCCAAATTACCTCCTCCAGATTTCACCAACAATTCACACCTGTGTTTTTTCATTTCTTAGATATGAGAATACCATAATTTGATATTTTCCAAGAAGTAAATAGGGTTGATGCATTATGGTTATTTGTAACACCTATCAGATTTTACCTGTTTATTAAGGAGCACCAACCTGAGGCAGTTCCCCCCCTGTCTAGGCCTCCCAGATTACAAGTAGTTTAATTAATCCTCTAAGTAGCTGACTTGATTTTTCCCCCTATTATCAATAAAATATCTCTCTATTTTGCCTTTTCATACTTCTGAACTTGCAATTGTTTCTTGCTGTACATTGGCAGTCACACTTGTTTTTCTCTCTTATCTCCTTCTTGACTATGGGAAGAACTAATCAACAGCACATAAAAAAAATTAATCCTTATCGTACCATCTATTGCAGATGAATGTGCCATGCAGGATTTGATTAGTGAAGTTCTTAAGACCTGTCTTACATTCATAACATCAATTTCTTTTAGAGGAAGAACTACAGAGAGTTATTGCAATCAGAGGTATAATATCATTAAACATTTTTCACAGAAGGAGCCTTGTGCATAGATATATACCTTAGCACCATCCATACTTCCAAAGCACTCTATCCTAACTCCTTCATCAACCTTTCTCTTCAGCCACAGTTTCTCCTCAGAAAATTCCTCAAGAACTTGAAAGCTCCACTTCTTTCTCAAACTGGCATAGTTGGATCACCTATATTTTTTCCTATATTCTTGGCTTCCTCCATAAGCACATAAACCCAGTAGTAATCACAGCTTGTCAGTATTGGTCAAGTGCAACACACCAGCAAAGGTAAGTGCAAATTTTGCTTTTAAACACATGAATAAATTTTTTATTAAACAGAAAATACTTTAAAGAAAATAAAGATACACCAATATTTAAGATCTTTAAACATTGGAAATAATTCCCGATAACTTTAAAGCTGAAAATTTTCTTTTTTTTTTTCCCCTGAGTTGCTACTCATAGACCTAAATTCACCATTCACTCTAGATTAAATATTTGCTCTACTGATAACTCTTTGATGTCACAATCCAAAACACAGAATTGCTAGGGTATGTTTAGAGCAACATAACAGTATGGATTCAGCAGCCAAAAGCTGCTGAAGAGATTCAAACCTAATGAGACACAATTTATAAGAAGAGATAATTTCTTCTATCAGACTCATTGAATGTAGCTGTAGAAAGAAAATGAACCTTCAGCTGAAGATGCCATCCTTCTGATTCTTCTCTGCCTTCAAGCTTTTTTTTGCAACCATGTTTGTAAAATATTTTACTTTTCACTATAATCTTTACTCTCTTTGTAATATCATGACTACACCAATATTACTGATTTTAGCTTAGGTGATTGAATTTGCTGTGGTGGAAATGTAATACTTGGAAACTGCATTCTAGATTTTTCAGATACTACATGTGCATCATTATTAATTTTTCAGTGTTTAGAAAGTTGCTGTTTATTACATGTGAATAATATGATACTAAATTACTTAGTATTGTAGAAGAATTCTCAGTTGGAAAAGATATATTAGACTGCATTCTTCCAGCAATACTGGGGAAGGCAGTCAGAAGATCAACCTTGATTTTTTTTGAGAGTACCCACTTCTGATTATTTTGGCATTACAGCTGACTGTCTCCCACTTTGCTTGGATAATGTTATACACTGTTTCCCCACTTGGGAAAACTGTTACATACTGAAAAAAGCAGCATTTATTTACCTGTCCCTCTAGGCACCAGCAATTTCCATAGCAGCTCTTACAGCACAGCATCATACCTGCTCGGATGAGGTGGAATGTTGTCATACAGCTGAAAGGGAGCTGGCAACTAGTAGCAGCTGTATAGACCAAAAAAATATATTTTAAAATTAAACTGAGAATATTTTGCCAAATATTTTGCAAGAAAACTTTAATATATGATACTCTCTTAAAAATCTATGGGCTGGTTTCATCATCTAGAAAAGACTTGAGAGCTCTTGTGAACAACTTTTATTAAATTTGTTTTGTTGTAAAAAAATAGATAGCCTCCAGCTGCAGCATTTGGTTCTCACCTCTTGAATAAACCATGAACAAACAGTGCTTTAATCAAGGCTTTTGGTCTGGTCAAGCATAAAAGAAGGGCAACTGCAAGTTTTGCATTCTTCAGTTCAGTTTCTGAATCTGATTCTCAGTAAAGTATAGCAACATGTGAATTGAACTAATTATTCGTTGTTATGTTTTTGAGGTTAGAAAATGATGTGTGAAAGCTACCAGTATTAAGCCACTGTGCAGAAGAGGATTGGGAGACTGGACTGAAGTGAAAAGAAAAAAATAAAAATTTAGAATTGATTTTATCACCAAAATTGAAATTAAATTTTGAGTAAAAAAAAAAAAAAAATCCTGTTCAACTTGAAAGGTAGCAGTCAAAGGGAGAAAAGAATGCAAGCCCCTGGCCAGGATGGAGCTGGCAGCCACCTGCCTGCTCCTGCCCACAGGGCTTGCTCCACCATCCTGGCCCCTTAAATCTGGCTGCTGATGTAGACATGAGAAAAGGGGGCGATTGGAAGAACAAAAGCTGTAGACCCATGTGCTTCCAGAGCTGAGGAAGGTGGAACTGTGGACAAGAGTGGTAGGACTGTTTCCTGCCCTGTGAATGTGTTCAAGAACATGGTTTTCTTATCCAAGCCCATTTTCTACATTCAGGCTAAATCTGGTGCGGGACTGTTTTTAAGTAAGTAAATCATCAATTAAAATGTTTTCAACCTTCCTGGGAGTAGGGTAACCTACGCTTTGTCTACTTGGCAAATATCATGGCTGTTATTACTAATCCAAAAATACTCTAAAATACTCCTTCCAGGAATAACTACTCAGTGCCAGAAATGTCTGTTTCTTGTGGCTGAAGAAATATCCCAACTAATCAGTAGCATAGTAGATAAAATGAAGGAAAGGATACATTTATACAGGAGCTTGATGACCTCTTCCTCAGTCCTTGGAAAGCCTTTTAGGGTCAGACTGCTCTAGGCTAGATACATTGCCTTTTTCCCTCTTTGACACCATTTACATACTCTTTTCTTTAATTAGCTGACTTATGCCTGTGTATTTTCCTCATGGGGCAGGTGTGTTGGCTAGGTGCCATTCATCTTGAAAGAGCATTCAAAATGTTTCTGTATAAACTAACATCTGGGCAGGTTTCCACTGACCACATGCTTGAGGAGGTGCTTTTAAACAAGGACCAATAAAGGTTTCCTTTTCATGTTTCTCTATCATGTAATGGAATAGCACCTCTTAAGTAACAATACCTTTTATTATGTTTAGCAAGGAGTAGTTTGCATCACTTCATAGGAAATGGAGAAAGCAGCTGATTTCATACTGTAGTCTTGGAGAATTACCTCAGCATTGTTTCAGCTTGTTCCTTTGCTTTAAAAATGTTGCATTAACTGTGGTAAAGATATTGTTGTTCCAAAAGATAACACAAGAATCAAACACAAAATTATTGCTGTACAGAGTCATATGGTCTTCTGAAAAGGCATTTAAATGAAAAAGATAATTATCACTGCCAGTGTTAACTGCAATGTCTGGAGATTCACAAGAGAAACTCAAAAAGTATAACTTCAGTTTTATATTTAACGTGCTTCTCTTAAGTTACAAACAGGACATTTGCACATTTACAGATAAGCATTCAGATTTGTGTTCTTATAAACACTTGTACAAAACCTGTAAAATTACAATCTATATTGACGTACATGAAGTCTTCAACTCTTTTGTCAGCTACATACTCATACTTTTACATGTGGTTCAAGGGGGTGGTTATTCATTAACTCCATGGAATCTTGAATAGTCTTTTCTTCTTTTTCACAATATATCAAAACAAAATTAAGCCCTGAAGATTTGACCTCATCTTCAGTCCTCATTTTTGGTCCATTCTGTTTCATTTCTACTCACTCTCTTTCTTAAACTTTTCTGTTACTGCCCTAGGTTTGGAACGATTTCATAACTATGAGGAAGGAGTTTTAGAACAAGTGATCCTTGAGACAATCCCCATTTTTTCTATTAAAGGCCAGATGGATGTCTTGATTAATTAAAATTAACTCTTTCTCAGAGGAGATATTGCTACTTATCATAGTCATTCCCGTTGACAGCAGAAGGACAGTTCAGTACTATGATTAATATTAAGACAAATCTGGATTGATGAGGAAGCTTTAAAGCCTGATTGCAAGGTAGAGCAAACAACATATTTGTCTTATACATGCTGGAAACTCTATGACAGTATGAACAAATGTCTTGAAGCAAAATCCACCAAAATGTGTTGAAAGACACCCAATAACTTTGAAGGGCATTACATCAGCCCCCAATATAACAGTAAATTAATGCATATATGGTCTGGTGGAAGGAAGAAAGAGTAAAAGGAAGATATAATTGTTCTGGATAATACTATGACCAGTTAAACTCTGTAGTTGGTAAAGCAGCTTAATAGACTGAAATTACAACATGGTTTGTATACCATGGAATTCAAAAAGCGAAATTAACATACAAGTTCTCTTTCTATGTATTTGCTATATTGAGTGTGGTCTTTTAAACTTTGAAGAAGAGATTATTCTTTCTTCTTTTCCTAGTTGAATAGTCACAGACACTGTTCTTGAGATAAAATACGATCCATAATGTGAGATCTCATTTCAGTAAAGTGTTTCTTCTCTTTGGACCTCTCAGTAACATAATGTTTGTTAACTAAGAAACTTACCTGGTCTTATACATGAATTTCCTGTGGTAGCTGGAACAATGCCTTCATCAAACTAGAGCTATTTCTGACCTGCTTTATTCTCTCACTGCTTTGTTTTAATTTTTTCTCACTTGGATTGCATCCAATACCATTGACCACAGCTGATGTTTTAGGGCAACAGAATTCAAGTATACCAAATTTTGAAGTGAATATTTTATTCAACTTCAGCAGTTATTGTGTCTGCCTTTGCCACTGTGGCTTGTTTATCTCAGCTAATGAATAAGTGTCATTGGCCAGAGTGTAAAAAGTAAATGTGGGAGAAGATATTTGTATTTCAGTCCTCCATATGGCAGAAGAAGTCTTGTTCCTAATAACTTGTTTCACATCACTTCATGAATAAAGAACATAAGCTAAGCAGACAGTACCTTATCTGATTTTTGTTATTTAAAGCAACCAGAACAAATGTTTGCAGTTGCACATACAAGACATCAGGTAAGCTTTTGCTTTAGAGGTTTTTTTCATTAAGTATGTACTTTCTGCATGATATTCCTTGTTTCATTTTTTTAAAAAAGACAATTGTTCTCTTATTCCTTCTAACAGCAATACTGTGGGTTTTAGACTTGAAAGTGGATAACAATTAGAAGCTTGAATAAGTTGCTTTGTGAGAAGAGGTGCAGCACTAAACTTATACCCTAGGGAAACAAAAATAAAGTTGTGTTAAAATACTTATGCGTTCTCTGGGGGTTTTTTGTTGACTGAGGAACTGAATGGTTTAGCTATAAGAGCTTGTCATCAGCTGCCTGGGGAAGTAGAACTGCGTAGAATCTTCAAGCAAATTTTCACACCTTCCCAACTTTTTATACACCTTGTTTATGGTGTCTTGGCTGTGGCATCCCCCCCCACCCCCTCCAGAAGCTCCTGAGAAGATAGTTTGTAGGTATCTCCTTTAATACCTTCAACAAAAATAAAAATAATAGGTCTTTATGCTCCATTTATCCCTTTTTGCCCTCTACATGTAATCAGTCAAATCCATAATCTGTGAAAGGTTTTTATATGAGCAGAATCTTAACTCATATACCAGAAAAACCTTTATTTAAGGGAAGCCTTTAACATATCTAGCCCAATATTTAAAATATTTAGCAACAGAGACCAATAAAAATCCATAAAATAAAAATGCATCTGATTCACTGTACTCACAAACATTTGGGGGAAAAAAGCTACAAGATGTAACTTTAAAAGTCTTTTGCAATGCTTACGGAGCATTTCTTTTAAATCTGTAGCTTGTTTGATATATTTCAGATGCTGCTTCAGTTTAATTACACCAATAGAAAGATACTTAAGTGAAGTTGCAGGAAGATATCAATTTGTATTGTCTATAATTTTTTAAGATGCCACTCTCTACATGTCAATCAATAGGACTTGGTGTCTGGTTATTTGAAGTTCATCATATATCATTTAGTGCTGACTGTCACACCATATCCTCAACAGGTTAGTGCATTATAGGTGAATTCAGTCATATGGCTATGAAGATGAATAGGAACCTATTCCTTCATAGTGCCATATGCATATAATGGATAGCCTAATAAATAATTTTAAAAATATATACTTCACCCCATGTATTTTCCTGTAATTATGTAATTTTCTTCACACATCTGGAAAACAGAAAACTTTTTTCCATTGTCATAAGTGAGTTACTGTCAGTAAGAAAAGATAAAAAGTGATTCTAATATTAGCAGATAGATCTTTGGTCCCTAATCTAACTTTTCAAAAACTAATACAGTAATGCTACTCGGACAATGCCATGAATCCTTCACAGTCAAATACTTGAGGAAGAGTAGCCAAGCAAGGGATATGGAGCTACTATTATTTTAAATTCCATTTCTGGTACATCTTGATAGGCAACATTATGTTAGAATGAAATATCTAGAAGTTGAAAGTGTACATCAAGGAAATAATACAAAATGATTGCACGTGATTTGTACTCTTTCCAAAATTAACAATCATTGTAGGAGAGCTGTTATTTCAAGTGATGAAAACTGTTAGCTGAAGAACCAAATAGGGTATTGGATTGTTCTAAATTACTGAGTTGGTGTGAGGGGAGAGAGGACAAGTTGTTCCTCACTCCCTCAGAACACCAGAGTTCACACTGTACCTACTTCCTGTAATGTGAAAATTACAGGAAAATACAAATGTAAAGCTGGGGACACACCACCTGTGAGATATGTGGGTGCCTAAGAGTAATGCTTGCAGTCAGGAAGAAGTAACTTTGTCAAACAGGCAATAAGGGAAAACAACAGCTCTGAGAAGGATTCAGGTTGTTAGGAAATGGGGAAAGAGGGAACCCTTGCTAACTGCCAGCTATGCTGTCTTCCTCTTGCATAGGCAGCAGGATGAGAGACAGTCACAATGCTGAAAGGTTTTTCAGTACTCACTGAAATCCCAAATCCAACTACCCAACAGACTGACACCTTTTTTATTGCTACTCCATCTTGCCACCTTGTACTGTCTACATGCACTGAATCATTCTCAGCATCTTCAACACATAGCTGTTTCCTTCTTCTCCCATGTCCTTTTCCCATCATACAATCTCCACCACCAGGTAAGGTATACCCTCCCAGATTTTTTCTAATCTAATTTGTCTCTAAGAGGCAAATAGGAATTTTAAAAAAAAATTACTTAAAAGCAAGGATGTGCAATTTTTTTGCCAAACGTAAATGGAAATTTTGAGCACTTTTATGCAATGTGCATATTGACTGCCTGCCTTCCTGCAAATACCATTCAAAAGATCTCTGTCTCAATTAATATGGTCAGTAGCTCAACACAAATGGGAACCTGGGGTAATATCTGAGGGATGCTAGATACTGAATGCCTACGTGAAATACAGTTTATTTTCTCCTCGAGACTGCAATTTTCAGATACATTTTACCAGCTATACATGAAGGCAAAAATTCTCATGCTCTGTCTTTTCCAGTGGCCCTTCTTTGCTTACCACATGGGAAAGAATTAGCATTTGAGAGGCTAGAGTGGTAGAACATAGTTTGAAGGTAAAACAAGGCAGGGTCCTTTTGGAAGCTTCCCTGAACTGATATTGAGGCAGAAGAACCAAGAACAGTCTGAAATGAGGAAAAACCATTATGAAGTCTGTAGCTTATTATCTGTAACTTTCTCATCTGCTGCCAAGTGGTGAGTAACAATGAAGTGACTGGGTCAGAAACGTTAGCTTGCCATGCTGATTTGAAAGCATAAGTTTCTCTGAGGTCTCCAGCCTAGTGTGTCTAAAAGTGGTAGACTTTGTCATGTGCCCTTGAAGTCACCAGCTCATCAGTATATTGAATAGCGCAGTGATGTCAAAGCACAGGCCTCTCTGGAGAACTGACTCAGGCCTTCTGTCTTGCTGGACTGGTGTCAAAACTTCTGTAGGATCAAGCTGGATGAAAGCCAAGGAATAGGCTCTTGTAGAATTACTGGCACATCCCCTTGAATTTTCTGGGTCTATGTCAAGATAATGACAAGGCCATTCTGTTTCTCTTAGCTTCTGTGGAGAGGAGTACGTAGTTGAGTATCCATTTTATTATGCAGAAATTGAAACACTGAAAGCAAAAGATTCTCACTCTTTTTCTCCTCTCCAGAGGATCTTGCACACACCAGAAATGGTACAGGTACAAGATTTTCAGTACTGACCTAGGTAACTCTCCTCCTATCCAGGACTGATCTATTACTTCTGTTAGCATGGAACTAGAAGATCCTCACATCCCTAGTATTTAAGAACTTCTCTAATTCCTCCTTTTAGCTGACAGTTTTCTTATTTTCAGTGCTTGAAATGAAATGGTAAGAAATAACTATGGTTGCATTTTTTAATAAGGAACAATGCCTCACCCAAGGTATTAAAATAAAATGTAGACAATTATTCTTCCTTAAATTATAAATGAGAAATCTATCCCTGTCTAACATATGCCCCATAGTTTTTTAAAATGTAAATTCCTTTCCATGTTCTGTGAAATCTGTAGTTTGTAATTAAGAAATCACAAGGTTCTTATCCTATCAGCACATCATTATATGGAAAGAGAAGGCTCATGTAAGAGACTATAAGCTTTGTATGTATCTAGAATATATTGAGTTCCTATGAGCTTTCAATAAGAATATATTTTAGGCAATGAAAGACTCCAATTATAGAGAACAACAAATTATATATATTACAAAAAATCATTTGAAGTGATGCAACAACACCTGTTTCCTGACTCCTATGATATCAACATAAAATTATATTGAGAAATAAAATAATAATCCCTTTGATGACAGTGCTTAAAGAAGCTGATAACAACACAAAGTGGTTCTTGAGTCAAAAGGCTAGCTACTGTTGGATCTAGGGCTAATATTTAGAAAGTTACCAAAAGTGACCTGAGGTTCTGTGTGCTACTGTTTGAAGTGACAGCAGTGAATGACAGAGAACTCACTGAAAGTTAGTAAATTTATGCACTTATCTATATTATAGATTTTTAAAACATTGAAACACCTATGATGGGCTTCTAGGCTTCATACTTTTAAAGATCCAGTCCTAAGTAACTTCTGAAATTAGAACTTAGGTTCTTAAGTGATTTGAATGTTTTTGAATTTTTTTTTCCTTTGATATTCCCTGGAAGTTATGCACATTGTTGACAAAATGCAATATATTTTTTAGTAGTCTTTGGTATCATTGCCCCATTTCAGTTGAAAGGAATTAAAAATTATAATATAGATGAATTTACTATGGTTTAGTTTTTAACTAAATAGGATGCTTGATTTATATTGTTTGAAATCACATTTGAAAGGATAACAGCTTAACTATATTTAGAAAAATATAGTGCTCTGCTAACAAAACTAGCCTCTAGAGTTGCTACTTCATCAGCCTGACATATCACTATTAATTTGAATGTGAAACTTTCAGGAAAGAAATAATCCATTAATTTATATATTTTTTAATGTGTTTATGTTTTATCCATCAATTGTTTTAAACATGCATTGCCAAGCAGGGTATTTAATAGCTCTTCCTGCGTTTACTGGAGCCAACTCAAGCAAGTTTAGCTTTTTTGAGAATAATATAGGAAAGAATCAATTTCATTTTTGATTCTGTAGCTCTGTAGACAACCTTATTATATTTAAAATGCTACTTCTATGAGTTGTAAACCATATTTCCTAATAATTGCTATAGCTAGAAGTGTAATTTAGTGTATTTTTACAGGCTTAGTACTTTTTGTTCTATTGTAAACCATATTTCCTGATAATTACTATAGATAGACAAATAATTTAGTATATTTTTATAGGGTAGTACATTTTTATAGTATGGTAAACCATATTTCCTTATAATTACCAGAGAGAGAAAAATAATTTATATTTTTATAGGTTAGTACATTTTTATTACTGTACATTTTCTGCAGATTAAGTACTATGTACTTTTTCTTTTTAAAGCAGTCGCATTTCCTCTGTAACCATTTTTTTATTATTTATATAATTTACAGATGATGACTTCTTAAACTTGTTTTCCCTATTTTGCATTTCGAAGTTTCTATATAAATGTATGTGCTGCTAATTTTGAAGGAAGAACAAAGCATCTGTGAGACACTGCAGAAGTTAATGACATTGTTAAAATGATGACAGATTGCTTTAATGGTAGATATGCACTTAATTGGAGGAAGTATAACAAAATGTGCTATTTCATACTACTAAAAAGAGTCAGTCAGGAGCCATCACCCATTTACTGTCTTGTCTTCATGCAACTCACAATGCATGTACAGTATGATAACTGATAGACATTGCTAGGCATGTATTCATGTACTGTACATTCATTCCGACAACCCATTAAATAGTGTTTGTTAACCTTTAATTCAGATGTCTGCAATAAGATAATACAATGTAAAACACAAGTCAATGGAGGGTCGTAAAGCTGTTTCTGCTACAGTTTTTATTAGCCTGTTATTCAGTGTAGAATGCAGCTACACCCTGAAGCAAGTCTTACATAAAAGTACAATGTCAATATATTATGATGCAAACTCAACCTATAAAATCAATGACAAGTATTATGTCTGTTGCTATCAGCTACTAAAATATAGATACTGTTTTTAATGGATGCAGTGGTGCTGGACTCAACCTCGTTGTGCCATTAAGCTTAACCCCTTAGGCATGAAGCACAGTTACAGGGCTCCTGGACAAGGAATGCTCATTGTAGGATGCTGCATCAATCAAGGCAGACCAACCACAGAATATGTTAGTGTAAATCAGTTTTCAAAGCATACTAAAGCAAAATAGAACTCCAACATACACCATGGTGTGATTCTCCATAATGTTTTACTTAATCTGTAGAAAAAGAGGACCATCTACCCCATTATCCGGGTGTTTGCATCTTGATTAATGATTTGGGTAACTGAACTGAAACTGTGTTTGTGGAATTTGAAAATGACATTGAGTCAAGGTGGATTTGAGTATTCTGGGAAATATGGTTAAAATTCAAAGAGACCTTGATAAATTGCAAGAAGGATCTGAAAGCAGTAAGATAAAATTCAGTACAAATAACAGTAAAATATTAAGGGGAAATTTCCCCCCTACCTCCACCTAACTGCATAAATAAAAAAATCTGAGAAAATTAGAAGGAATAATGAAACTGGATCCAAGCTGAAAAAAACAAATAATGGTATTTGGGAAACAAACAAACAAACAAACAAACAAAAGAAACCACCCCAAACCAACCAAAAACAATACCACAAAACAACAATAACGACCGCAAACCCAAACAGAACCTAAAAAACCAAACCTAAGTGTCATCCTGTCATATACTAATAAGATTGTTGCATTTAAGACCAGAAGTAATTATTATTCTCTTCAAAGCAGCAAAAAAAATTGCAACTGGAATTATGTGTCCAGTTTTCAGTAGCACAGGTTTAAGGGCTAGGGAATAAAGTTTTAAGTGGGGTAGAAACATTAGAGAGCAGGAAGCAGAATTAGGGGATGCTATGTAGCATACAAAACCAGCAAGTACAGGTTGCAAAGACAGAAAATTATTCTGTAGTGGCAGAATTTTAGGGTAAATATGTAAAGAAAACTGTTTTGGCATAAAGGATAATTTAATTAGGATAGGTCAGCTAGAGATTGTGGAAGCATTTGTATACATATTCTTGCTCACAGGTAGAGGAGAGGCCCAGATATTGCTGAAGATCTGTGTCAATGCAGCACTTCTATGATTCTGTGAAAACCTCCCTATTGTTTCTATCTGTTAGAACTGTTAAACAAAACCACTTGCAGAGCAAAAAGAATCAGAGCTCTGTAAAACTAATTTTGCCGATTTATTTGCCATTAAATGACTGTTTTTTGTATCTAAAGGGATGAAATAACTATGGTCAATGCAGAAGGATTTGATTCAGAATAGGGAAATACCTGAAGAATATAGTGCTAAGGCATGCTATACCTTTTTGTTTTGTCATTTCTTGTATATGCATTATTTTTGTTGGTGGAAGAAAGTATGTAATTTCTCACAGTGATGTAACTATTGGCAGTGCATTCACAGATATCACAGCTGCTGACTGCTCTCTGTTTCAATTTCATTTTCATATTTTGTTGAAGGCAGGGTTGTTTGCTATCCACCCTGTTTTGAATGATGCAGAAAGTCCATATCATTATCATGATATGAGAATTGTTCTGCAATAATTGATGGATGAAGCAATTCATTATGAATATGATGTCATGGAATAGGCACCGTGATTTAATCATCGGAAGAGGGGGTCTGTGGATCTCACACAAAGGTATCAAAGTCATTCCCATGATGAATAGCATGTGATAAGCTGTTTAGAAAACGCTAATGCAAACCACAGAAAAATGTGCAGGAAGGAGGCATACAAATTCCTTGTATGGAAAGCAATTGACTCCTAAGAACCAAAGAGGTAGTCTAATGAGGAAGGGAAACACCAATGTCAATGGATCCATCAATATTTTGAAAATGATCCTGCTTGATAGGCACATTTGTTAGGATTAAAACTTATTTGCTGAACTATTGTTCACAAAGCCTTTTGCACACTATTCACTGGGGACCTGAGCCTAAGGAAATGTTTTTACAGTGATTTAGAAACACAGTGTGACCTTTTCTGGTTTTTTCTTTTTTTTTTTTGTTTGTTTGTTTTCTTTTGGTATTTCCTTACACAAAAAACTTTTCTCAAGATTTTATTTAAGAAGTTGTAAACCAGTTTTAGTCAAGATAGGAATTGTACCTCAATTTCAGCTGCAATGTCTTCTCCTAGCATTATCTGAGATGCTCTGGGTTTTCTTGTGAGATACAGGAAACATCCCTAGTGCAAATTAAAATTCTGTCTATGCAATGTACAATGTGGAAGATTACTGAAAAATTGATACAGGAATGGTACTTCTTGCTTAGTAATAGATTTATCACAGTTTGCTGATAGCGTCGCTAGTCATCAAACACCAGCACTGTTACTATTATTCCTCCAGGTCTTTGCATGCCATCAAGCAAGAGATCAAAAACTGTGACTGAATGAAGACAAACTATTCTGATATAAGAAGTTTCAATGAGAAAATCACCAGAGGTTTGCAGAAACAATTATTACCATTATCAGTGAGACTAGAGAGAACTAAAAGTGTTTGCTCTTGATGTACTGCCATGTTTCATTGCAGATAATGTGGTCATCCAAAGAAGAGTCATATCTTTTACAAGCAGAAAATATGCCCCCAAAGTTCTCTTCAGATTTTATTTACGGTACCTGCTTATCCATGTAAGTCCAGCTCTCAGATGAACTGTGTAGAGAGCACAGTACCCATTCCAAATGATGAAAGTTCAAATTGCTTCATTCTCTTTTCCTGAGGTAGTACACATATAGCAACAATTGAAGAGGTTTTCAGTTCTAGCATACATTTTGCCCTGCTGCCACAAACAAATTAAGAAAATCTATCTGTGGCATAATGTCACAGGAAAAGATGACAATTCAAATATCTTAATTGCCACCCCAAAATGCCCAGCAGTGAGTAGTTAACACCCACAGGGTCTCATAAACTCCTTGTTGAGAAAGAGAAACATGATTATACTGAGATAATGTGCTTTTCACTGGATTTTTTCAGCTAGTGTCTAGATGTGAGTACTGGTTGCTTTATTATATATATATCTAGGACCTTATCAAACACACTTTATCAAGAAAAAAGTAGCCATAGAAGGTTCTTATTCCTGAATCTGATAGTATAAATGAAATAGCTCATTCTGAAAATACTGACCTGGTGATATCATCTCCTGGACCTATGTTCTCATTTGGAGTTCTGTAGAGGGAATGACTGGATACCAGGAGCTATAAGGCACTATTATTTGTGTATTAGGCTTGTCATCCAGGTTTGTAAAATGGAGAGAGAGAAAGAGAAAATATTCCAGAGGATGCACGGAGCTCCAACTGGCAAGGTGCAGACAGATGATGTCAGAGGATATGGTTGCCCAATGTTTTCCTATAATGCAGCCAGGCATCCTTTGCTCCCGATAATCAAATACATTCTTTGTTGGGAAACTGCAAGGCTAGAGCTTACACCTCTAAAAGATGAAAAGGGGAAGAGAGATTGTTTGGGTGGCAAATATTAAAGCTTTTCTTATTGTGACTGAAGTGTTGAGGTCCAGGAGGCAACTCAGCTGCTTCCTGTATGAAAAATTGCTACATTTACAATTCAGATAAACATGTGAACTCTGAATAAACACATATATTTGGGAGACTCAGCTAAAGAAAACAAGAACCATAACATCCTTTGAAGCAGGCCCATCACTGATAATTACGAATGTGAGATTAGCTACCGTCATTTATTCTTGTAAATAGTGTCATCTCTTCCAATTAAGATCAACTACTTGTATCTCCTCAATTGCTTTATTAGCATTGTTGTCAAGTTCTGCAGAAGCCTTAATTAAATAGTCATCATGATTATGGCTAGTTTCCCAAATGATTGAAGTAAATAATTTATATGGGTTATAAGAAAAGTTTTTACTTACTGAAACTCTGTATTTCTAAAACTTTCCAAATGCCTAATTACATAATATTTAAAATCCATCCATTAAACAAGTTATGCATTACAAAATAAAAGCTAAAACTAAACTAACTGAAATTTTGTTGCTTCGAGCAGTTACATTTCTTCTAATGACATCTAAAGTAAAATTAAAAACTGAATGCAAAAAATTTCATATCTGAGGCACTGAGAAAGCATTTAAACATTTAATACAAGTTATGATTACTAATTAATTGTATTAATGAATACTGGATCATACAAAAATGAAAAATACTAATTTTTGAGATCCAAGATACTGAGACTTAATGTGCTGTAATAATACATTTCTATCAATGAGCGGCATAATGAGGTATTTTTTACTGTATAAATGGTAAAATATATTTTTTGGAATAATATTTGGAGAAATAGCTGTAAAACTCTTTTCTAACTTTTATTTGTGGGTTAAATGTAATTTTTTCCATCCTAGTTTCTCAACTACTATCTAAACTATCTAAATGGTTTGCGGATTTTTTTTAAATTGAGTTTAAAAAGTAATATTATAAGTTCTCAAAATTACCTGGTTCTTTAAATTGAAACAATAAACTTTAATAATTGACATTATTACTAACAAATATTTTAATTAAATTTTACATTTTTCTCTTAATAGAGACATGTCATTCCCATTGCCCTTGATTAGTGTTATATGTGCTCTTTGAGAGAAGACTAGGCCCTTTAGCTGTACATTCTGTCTTTTGAAACAAGAAAGTCATAACCTTTTTGTGGTTTTGGTTGAAGTAACTGTGACATAATTTCATGTAACAGCTGTGGCAGATCAGAATCAAAACATGAAATGAGACACACCAAAACTATGAATGTATTATTGATTTTTAAAACTGTACCTCAAAATAGAAATGAAATAAATATTTTTAATGGTATTATGCTGGGGAAGGTTTTTCTGTTTCTGTGTACCCTTTATCCTATTAAGCTATTGTCTTGCTTTTGGAATACACTGGTGTACCCTGCCAAAGGACACTTGCTTTGCTGGTGGACACACATTTGTTATGTTTAAATTTATCATTGCTCTCTGTTGAATGTAAATGGAGGCCAACTCTTTACACCTCTTTACATTTAGTGCATCTGTTTATATAACACAATAATTTAAATGCTGTGGCCCTTGAAAATTTTATGAAAGCATTCCAATTCCCACCTTCCAGTTCTCATTAAAGGCTTGACCTATGAAATTTAAAAAGACCTTTAAGTTATTTTTAAGTTATTTCTGAATTTAGCTGCATTTAATTTTGCAGGAACTGCAAATTCCCTTGGAAGCGCAGGGATGTGCGTGTGTGTGCGCACGTATACCTAAAAGCTACTTCACAGAAATTTCTGGCAGGATTGCATAATAAAGGAAGAGAAAAAGATATACCAAAATTACAAATAAAACCATTTTATTTTACGCATCACCACTACATAATCAGTTTTATCAAACCTAAGCAGGGATGAAAACCTGCGAACCTTGATTGTGGTTTCCAACTGAGAAAAAATTAGCTTTGACTGATTTATGAGACTGTCATTCGGGCAAGTTTTGTATACAACTTCCTTTTTTTCAGAGCCCTTGCTCAGTAAATAGCCTTCCCCATTTAGTGGCCCTGCATTCACTTCCGTTGTGTGGCTATATAATAGGATATAGGTATCAAAAAATTGTTGAAGGCATTTAGTGCCTTGTGAATATATTCACAGAATCTGACTTTGTTTCATAATAATAGTTTTGGTCATATTTTACAATTTGGTGTAGTAAAATCAGATTGTTCAGGTTACAGAGAAGGCACTGGGGAGGAAGTTGCATTCTCATCATGAAAGATAAGGGAAAAATATGTTCAAAGCCGTGGAAGAGGGAAATTAAGATCATAATCTGGGAGAAACCATTATGATATCTTGAAAGCAATACAGTGACATATGCATGTTACATTAGATATTACAGGATTTTTTCTGGTAAATCGGTTAAAAAACAAGAGAGTAAAATATTCATTGTATTCTGCAAGATAAGTCCTTCATTTTGTCTCTACCAAGCACACATAGGAAGTTCTCAGAGGAAAAACACAAAAAAATATTGGAAGAGACCCTTTCTTGTATTTCTTTTATAGTGATTCTAACTATTTTAGTTAGAACTGTAAATATTTTTAAGACTGAATATATAGAAAGCACTGTATTTTGGGGAAATCTGATCGCTTTTACTCTCAGAACTCTCTGAAAAAAAAGATCCTGAAATTAAATTCTGTAGCTTCTACTGAAAGAACTTTAGGCAAGGAAGCAACTCAGTGCATTTTTCTAGAAGTATAAGAATTCATGTGGTGACCCTAAAATGGGTGATGTCAAAGAAAAAAACTCATCAAAGCTAGAAAATCAGAAGAGCATCTGTACTACTTCCCCACACACCTAATTTCCTACTCAAAAGGCTAAAATATGCAAGTACATTAAACATTGCCTAGTGCAACTGATCATATTTCTGAGAAGTGTTTATATGGGATTACAAAAAATGAAGATTCAGCATTGCCCTGCTGCTCTTTGTGGCAGATACAGCCAGCAAAAAGGGTCATAGTGTAGGTATAATATCTTCCATGTGTCTCAATGATTCTTTACTGCTACATGCCTTCTGGAACTGTGGCAAGGAATAGAAAGTAGATAATATGGCAGTTTCCATAGCTTCCCTAATGCATTCCAGGGAGCTGACTCTCTAAGGGAGTTTAAGAATAAAAAAGACACAAAATGATTTCTGTATGATGCCTACTTAATTTATTCTGGAAGCCAGAATCCAGAGATAGTTCAAGTAGAGCTAGGGAAACATTTGTGATCATATATTACATTCAATTAAAAAAAAATTATGCTGATAAAAATTCTTGTTAAAATTATGCCATATTTGCTGAACAGTTTCAGACAGCATCAAAATGGAAGAAAAAAAAATTTGAAGTTTTTTTTAAAGAAATATTTCATATTTTCATTGGTATCAGTATTTATAAAATTAAAATAAAGCACAGAACCTGGAAATGAAATAATCATTTTATGTTATCAGAAGCAGGGTTTTTTTCATCATTGTTCTGTAGCTAAGAACCAAAACCAAACAAATAATCCTTCCTAATCAGTCTAAAATGATCAGTCCCTTCCCCCACTTCCAGTTTTTCAGTTGTGTCAGTGAACCAAAACATCCAATTATTTGTTTAGGTCTAATTTCAAATATCTACCAGCTGGTACCAGTGATAAAAATAGGAAAATGAGGAAATAATAGATCAGGATCAACACTACAAAAAAATCAACTATTTATATCATGGTCCTAGCTGAATACCATTGTGGTAGCTTGGCTCTGGCTGGATGCCAGGTGCCTACCAAAGCCTCTCTGTCACTCCCCTCCTCAACTGGACAAGGAAGAGAAAATATGACAAAAGGTTCACAAGTTGAGATAAAGGCAGGGAGATATCACCCACTGATTACCATCATGGACAAAACAGACCCAGCTTAGAGAAATTAATTGAATTTATCACCAATCAAAATCAGAGTAGGAGAATGAGAAGGGAAACAAATTTTAAAAACACCTTCTCCTCACCCCTCCCTCCTTCCTGGGCTTAACTTTATTCCTGATTATCCATCTTCTCCCCCACAGCCATGCAGGGAGATGGGGATTACAATGAGTTCATCATGTTTTTTCTGCCGCTGCTTCTTCCTGAGGGAGAGGAGTCCTTCTTTCCCCTGCTCCAGTGTGGGATCCCTCCCACAGGAGACTGTCCTCCACAAAATTCTTTAATGTGAATCCTCCACATGGAGGGAGGGATACTGGAGCACTGCTGCAGTATGGGTGCCCATGGGGTCACAAGTCCTATTAGTAAATCCTGCTCTAGTGTGGCCTTCTGTCTCCATGGGTCCACAGGTCCCTGCCAGGAGCCTGCTCTGGCACAGCCCTCCACAGGTTCCCAGCCTCCTCTCAGGCATCCCTGCTGCAGTGTGGGTCTCCTCCAGGGGCTGCAGCTGGATCTCCACATCCCTGTGGACCTCCATGGGCTGCAGGGGCACAGCTGCCTCACCCATGGTCTGCACCACAGGCTGCAGGGGAATCTCAGCTCTAGTACCTGGGGCACCTCCTGCCCCCTTCTCCACTGACCTTGTGTCTGCAGAGTTGTTTCTTCCACATGTTCTGACTCCTCTGTTCTCTGGCCACAACTACTTCTGAGTAATAATTTATTTTTTCCTTCTTAAACTGTTATCACAGAGGTGTTACTACCACTGCTGACTGTCTCACCCTTGGTCAACAGTGGGTCACTCCTGGAGCCGCCTGAAATTTGCTCTGTTGGATATAGGGAAGCTTCTGGCAGCTTCTCACCACTGTAGCTCCCCTGCTATCAAAACCTTGCAACACCATCTAAACCCTCTAAATGCAACCATCTAAAACATGTTGAGCTTTTTTTTTTTTTTTTTTTTTCATGTTGGCCTTGTTGAAACAAATCCTGCTGGTATGCATTCAGTTTGGTTTCAGGCTATTCTGAGAATTTGTAGCAATATTTCTTTAGTTGTGAGGATCTTTCTACATCTGGGTTTAGTCTGTGAATTTCTATTCTCTTTTATTTAGTCTCTCAAGCTTTTAGAACATGAGTAAGATCAGTGAATATATGCTTAAACAAAAGTGTCAAAGATGCCCTCTCTGGTGTTTCTGATTTCTTGCATACTGCTGTTTGCCAATTAGATCTTCACCAATTTACTGTGATGTGGTAGATTATGGCAGTCTAACAATCTGTGGACATTTGGTTTCCCGTTAACTTGCTGCTAAATGACTGCATCTTTCCACTATACTCCCCTATCACAGTCTCATCACAAGTGTAAATGTAGTTTAGAAAAGCTTTTTTTTCTTATCAGAAGCTGCAGGCTTTTAGAGAGCAGCACAATGTAATTCCAAAATTCAGTGGGATGTACATGTACTAGTGCTACACACATCCATGGATGTACATGCTAGTACTACACATATCCATCTGTAACATGAGTTCTCCAAGCTCTGTACAATCCTACCTGTAGCACCATGGTACATGCATCCACATTATGGTATAGCAGAAAATATATTAATAAAATAATGCTGTATGCCACATGTTCAGAGTAAAAATGGTCATATGTAACAGCTTGTCAGTTCTATTTAAGATTCATGAAAATTTATCTCTAAACAATGTCCATACAGCATTTAAGGGATGCTATAGAAGAGTCAGACTGCTTTAGAATATCTATCCCATGTTGCCCATCTGACAATGACCTGAAGAAGATAAGGGAAAAGTAAAAGTAAGTTTGAGGTTTGTCTTCTGGGAGCATATCTTCCAACCATCTGGCTGTTACTGGAGCAGGGAGTCAGAGGTGGACATTTCACTATCAGCATAAGAGTCAGTAGCCACCAATGGACTTTGGATTCCTCTTCTTCTATCCTGCTCCTCATAGATTTCCACATTATTCACTGTAAATGAGTGAAGAAGAGAAATTGAAGCTAGGGAAAGAGACTTGCTTTATTTTGTTCCCTGTCAGTTGCTAGCATGTTTTATTGCCTTATTGTTTTGCGTTGTTCTGTTCCATTCAGTGGAAGTGGTTTGCATCACACACATGATCTGAAGTGCAGGTTCTTACATTCTTTTTTTTATTATTATTTTTAGAGGTTTTTTCATGAGGTCTTACCAGGTGGGTTAGCACTGAAAGGAGTTCTAAAAGCAACAGCTCTTGATTATCTAAAAAGATGTAAAATCGACTGCTACACATGAAAAGAGAAGTAGAAAATTGTGATAAAATAAGTGATGTTAAAGAAATCGCTACTATCAAGGTAAACAGCAATAGCAAAAGTATGCCAGGGATATCTATGCTGAAGGAAAAGATTATTATTACCTTAGTACTGTTCACTTGCAATTAAATTCATAATAAAACACAAAAGGGGGAAAAAAGGTATATTTGAAGCAGGATGGAAATCCTGGTCTCCTGTGATGTCTATGATGTAGTCAGATCACCCTATAAACTCACACTTCCTGTGGGATTAGCAAATTTGTTTACACATTTGCTTCCCAATTAATGGAAAAAAAGGTAAATGCCTGTGCCTTTTTTGTTTGTATGCCTTTTCCCCCCCCTATCAACATTAGATTGTTAACCCTACAACTGTTTCAAACCTGGTAAATATATATGAAATAAGGCAGGAGCATGGTTTGTGATTCCTCTCTTCTATGTATTTAATTAAATAGCAGGATATTAAAAGTTAAATACTTGTGCTTAAATCCACCCTTTGTTACAGGCAGCATTGTCTCTGATGTAGTTCTGGAAATCTCTGTGTATGTTCTATGCTCAGAGATAATAGCAGAACTCAGATCCTGAAATTCTGCCTCAGTTGCAGATCCCACACATGTGCAAATCTTTCAGAGGAAAGTTTACCTGAATAAGGAGCAAAGAAACAAAAATTCAAACCATTTCCTTTGCTGTTAACTATTACGATGTTTAGAAATTTAACATAAAAGGCGATTATATGCAATTGTGTTAAATGCAAAGGGAAAAAATCTACTTAGAAGAACCTAAAATAATCCTTTTAAAATTTTTCAATATCTCTCCTTTAGGAAAACATTTTTTGTAGGCTGAGTGTATTATGTTAGATAAGCTTATCTGCAATGAATCTTCATTATTTTTTCTACAAAAGGTAATCAAAATATGTTTTTATGCAAAAAGACAGACTTTCATTATTGGAGTGTTGCATACAGCCTATACAGTGGGTCTTATAGCTGAGCAAAATGAGTTCCCATTTTCTGTATGTATATATTTATATATAATATATCAAAGAAATTCATAAGGAAGAAACCTGTATATTGTGATTGTGGTTTGCTTTTTTTGTTAACAGAACTGCACTCTACCTGCAGCAGCTGCAGGTTATAGCCAAATTTAATCTTCTTAAAGTACCACTATCAAGTAAATATACTAAAATATAAAAACCTCATTCATCGCTCTCCCTGTTGAAAACATGTTATTCAATGGCTGGATGCAAAAAAATCCCCATAGCTAAATCTTAAGAATACACTGGAAAGAGTAAACGAAATAGCAGCAGTAGGTTTACTTTTACAACTGAAAAAATGTCACATGTATTAATGTCAACAACTGGAATTTTACCTCATTAGGCAATTTCTGATCTAAGGCTCTGATGATTATTCTAAGCAGAAAAAAATATGCTAATTATCCACTCTGAATGTAGAAGGAAAAAAGGTGTAAAATCTTCCTTTAGCCGTGTGACCATGTACTAATTGCATGTCATGTGTCAAAATAATGCAACCCACTTTGCCTAAAGCAATTAGACATACAGAACTCTATTAATGAAGCACTGTCTGTCACTAAAAGTGTTTTCAGAGCTATAGTTGAAGATTAAAATATTAACTTCTCAAATATTTATGATAGTTACTGACAGCATTTCAAAATGTTACTTTTAACAAAAGTATTTTATTCAGCTCCAGTTTTTAATTTGGATTTTATATTCAAAGATATTATTAACATATGGGAGTCATGAAATTTCTATGATCTCCACTGAGACTTCTTTAGAGAGGGTACATTATCTCCTTGAAGTTTACAGCACCTTTTCCTATTGTAATATAAACTCTTGCAGAACAAAAAAAATTGTTAAAAACTGGTCTTTTCTTCAAAAGTCAATTTTAAAAAAAAAGAGAGAAGGAGGACATTCTTATTGTACTTTACCTATTTTCACTCTGTGAAAGAAAATGGCCTTTCTTTTCAATATATCATTTGGTGCTCTCCTTCCTTTTAGGGTCATTGGTCATCTGTGTTCATGAGCAAGACATTAACCTTTTGAATATCCTTATGCAGTAGGAAGGCAGGGATGTATGCTGCCAAGCTGTTTATTGAATCTATCAGACATGCTGAAGAGCAGACAATTACATTAAAAAATGTAATGCCTGCTCTGTATTACCTCTACTCACCCAGCTTCTTGGGAAAGGGTTTTGCAAACTTCTTCCATGAGCAATATAAATCCACAGCTTTCTGAGTGCAGAAGAGGATTGCTTTTATTCTGCATCCCTAATTTACAAGAAAAAACCCGAACCAGACAAAACCAAACTTACTCAGGCACTTGCCCCAGTAAAGTGTAGTGGAATATTTGTATGCAAAGAAGTTGAATGGACAAGCCCTTAGTTTATGTTCCATATGGAGGCTGAGATGACTACTGTGATATTTGAGGATTTATGGGTTTACCAGGACTATGCAGGAATGATACCACTGTAATATTATGAAATTATTACCCCTTTTTTGTGCCAAAAATCAGCAAATAAAAAAGCCATGTTGTTAGCACTTCATCATTTTCTAGTACTATGGTGGTAAAAACTGACTGCTATTATGTATTAGTCCTGCCACTGCTTTTATGTTTGGTAAGGGTATTGCCTTGGTTTTGGAGCTATTACAGTCTATGGGAATCAATTACATGTACTTGAACTAAGAAGGATTTACTTGGTAACTGTAATGGCTCTGAAAGAGCCATTATGATCTGTCATGTCAAAAATGCACATGTGCCTTGTGTAGATACAAACAAAGCTGTGCAAAAAGTTTCCTACATAAAGCAAGCCATTTTGGTTAGGTTTCCTGACAAAACAAAATAAGCATTTGATGCTGGAAGTACTTTCACAACTTTTCATAATAAATGAAGAGGAGCTCCTGACATTCCTCTCTCTTGTGCTTTGCTGAAGGAAAGCTTGAGTGTTGCATGAGAGGGAATCAGGGGAGACATTATTGAAGGGCAAAGCTCAATGAATCACAATGTGTTGGGATAGATGAAACCAGTTTAAAGGGGAAAAAAAGTGATATAAATTAAAGGGAAGAGTTATTCAGGTAAGGGAAGGAAACATGATTTTTTAATCTTTATATACATAATTATACCACTTGGGTAAGCATAGAGGCTACACCTCAACAACTGTAGTCATGCCATAGATGAATGTACAGAACATCAGAATATCTTGGAGCCAGAATGAAGAATAAATGAGAATAATGAGAATAAATTTTCCTGCCTATGCTTTAGGATAGGTGCAGTCTGTTGTCTGAGTTTCCTCATCAGCCAGATTGGTGGGCCTTGCTGCAGCTCCCTCTGTACTTGTTTATCCAGGTGTCTGCTGAAAGGTGACCAAAGCACACCGAGGAACTGCACTCACATTTTTATTTCTGCCTGGATTCGAGAGGCAGCCAGGGATTAAAGGCACATGGCCACACCATACTAGCACAGTGGGGCCAGTGTGGATGACACAAGGTGTGGGATCCAGTCGTGCTGGGCTGAATGCCAAGAGTGCATGGGGAGCATCATGCAGCCCAGAGTAACTCAGGTCAGGGATCAACTTGTGCCTAAGACAGTTACAGCAAGTGCAACCATCACCTACACAGGTGAAAGAAAAGCTCATGTAACAGCTGGATCAAGGAGAGCAAGGTCTTCATGACACAGTGCTCACTAAACTGTTTCTAGCCACATTATTAATTTCTACCTGTAAAATGCCCTGCATGGGCAAAGAAAGATCATCTGATCTGACAAATTTAAATATATTCTTGTGTGAAAGTGTGGGCACTGCAAGTGTATTTTCTTCTAAATAAAACAAAAAATGTGGTAAAATTGGTCTAGAACTCATGATGTATTTCTATTGTTGTCTAATACAGAACTTCATTATGTCGTTTTATTCTTGGTTTTCCATTATCTTTTATTAACATTTGTATATTGACTTAAGTAATTGTGCCAAAGTTGATTGAAGTACTTTCCCAAAATTAATATTGGTAAGGTACAGGGCGAAGAATGGTCTACAGTGGTATAGCTGTGTGGTTTGCAAGTTGCTTATTGGTTTATTGGTCTAATTCTCAGTTACTGAGGAATGCTATTTAGAACGCGGTGAAAACCTTTCAATCCCAAACGAGCATGTCCAAAAAAAGAAACAGAGATTTTACTTTTAGCTCATCTTCAGATTCACAAGGGACAATAAGGGAGATTCATTAGGCCATTTGTTACTGTCATCTGCCATGATTCAAAATGAAATACTAAATGTTTCATGGACGCAGAAAAAGAGCAGTATTTGTCTTTGTGTTGGCTATGCAAAGACTCTATGGCTTTCAGCCTCCATACAAGAGGTCTGATGGATGAAAGGGGGAAGGGTGGTGCCATCTGAATGATGATGGGCTAATATCATCATCCTCTTGTCAGCTGTAATAGGCTTTTCCTCACAGAAATAATTCATAAAACCGCTACATTATATTCTATCCCTGACAGGCCCTATCTATCCTGCAACCCAGCAGGCTCACAACTAATAAGAAAATATGTGGTTCAGGAGCCCTGAAAAATTAAACAGGTAGTTTATGAACAATTTGTTTCATGGGGATGTTTATTATGTTTATTAAATATTGAGCCTTTAATGTTTTCCCAGTACAGATGATATCATAAAAATGCTGACTTAAGCCTCAGTTGTGTTCTTAGAAAGTGGCATTTTATAGCTCTTGTAGTACCCAGTAAATAACTAAATTGCTGTGGTTTAGATGTATACACAGAATAGAATTTATAGGGAGTGAGTATATTTTTATTGTGCATATGCAGTGTATTTAATATATTCATAATAGACACGTGCAAAATACCAAATTATTGATCATGTTCTTTGGTTTAAATGCAGTTTTGAGAAGACCAGTATTTTAGAGCCTTGAGTAGGGAAGGTCAGGCATTTTTTTTATTGATTTTACCAAAGGTGAAACACTGAACTTGGTGTTTGAAGTGTCTAGCCAAAAAATCTGTGTGGCAGGAATACTAGCTTGTAAGTATAATTTTTATAGAAATACTTTAGATGTTTTCTTACTAAAGAACAACCAGGATAAAGTGGCTAAAGCTATTGACTAACACCAATATGCTAGTATGTGTTTCTGTAAAACAAGTGAGGGGTGCCGGAGTTTGTTATCCAAAAAGAAGGCATATTTCCAATTGCCAGACAGAGTGCAGGATTGGGTTCTGGAAGAGATCTGGAGTGCAAGGCGAAGCATAATGTGTAACCAAACCCCTTCTATGTCCACACCTTTTTATTCCGACTCCTTCCTCAATGTTTATTGAATAATTAATGATTCTGCAGCAGGGTATGAAAACTAGCAAGTAGAAAACTTCCATTCTTAATGAATTTGTAATAATAAATAATGCTTATGATATTAAAAGCTGTTTTCCACAGACATATTACAAAAAGCATGTGCATGACACGATTTACAAAAAAAAATGTACAGATCTTTCATTTAGCCTTTCAGGCATCATGAGCTCTGCTTGTATCCTTCTATTGCTAGTAAGAAGGTAGACTGCAATAAAGACTAAGATCACGGAGCACACAGATAGAAACTGTCTAGAAGCAGCATGACTTCTACAACAGGAAATACTGCCTCTCTAACCTGCCTGTCAGTAGGCACATGGATTAGGAGGATACAGGAGCCGTAAAATATTTGGAATTTTCTAAAAGCCTTTGACAGGGTTAGTAAAGAAACCCAGTCACCATAGCTGTTGAGAGAGTCTTTTATGGGTTGCAAACTGGTTAAAGAATAGAAAGCAAAAAGCTCTTTGGTTGTTTTACAGAATGGATATTTCATTTTCATCAGTGAGGTCCCTGAGGGATACACACTGACACTGGTTTTATTAAACATTTTCATCAAGGACCTGGAGAAGAGAGTGTGCAGTGAAATCTCCAAGTCTAAGGATAACATGAGACTACTCTGTGTAGGTCAGAAGTCATCAGCAGCTGGCTGAAGGAACTTCAGAGCTCAGAAGGAAGGTGGTGAAACTGAGCAGAGAAGTAACATGTCAAATGAAATCCAATGTAAAAAATCTAAGGCAATGCATCACGGAAGAGTAATCTGATCTGTGCCTCTGGATGCTGGATTCAGAATTACCATCCAGCAGTCAGGAAAAGTGTCTTGAGTGATCCCTGGCAAGACTCTAAGTTCACAAGCTCAGTGTGCAGTATTAAGCAAAATCAACAAAATGCAGAACATCATCAGAAAAGGTTTTTCAGACAAGATAGAGCACATGATTTTGCTGCTGTATAAAAATGTGTGCACCCACTATTTTTGGTGCTGAGTAGAGTTCTTGTCTCTGTCTCAAGAGATGCTGTGAAATTGAAGGAGGAACATAGGAGGCAATTAAAATAATCAAGGAGATAGATCAACTGTTTATGAGGAGGATAAAAAGCCTGGGATCTGGGGAAAATTGTGGTTTATTACCAGGTAGATAATTTGGCTGTGGAACTGGTAAATAAGCTGCACACAGTATGAGAGCAAGGACCACTCGCTAAATTCTGTACAGGTCATCTAAAGAACAAACAAAAGAAAATACTTCTTTGTGCAGAGTCTGGATCACTTAGAGACTTCCACAGAAGGCTGTGAAGGACAGATGGTGTGAGCAGGTTCAGAAAGGAATTAGAAAAGCAACAGGTCCATGAATGACTCTTACACAGACTATGCAGGCATCTGCCTTCTAATATCCCTTAATGCAGCAGTTCTGCTAACTGGGAGAGTATGAGGGGAAATAACTGTAGAAAGCTGTGGGCTCGTGTGTTGTCCATAACGTTACCATGGTACTTTCAGAAGCAGAACACTGGGGTATTTTGATTATGGGTCTTTTAATGTTCTTAACATGTCTTGATTATATTAATGTCTACTTTGCTTCTCATTTACCCAAGTTTTACATTTGTGTAGTAACAGAGGCTTTAGTTTTTTTCTCTTCTACTTCAGATCAGAGTACATGAAGTACACTGGACACCAGGTCTGCTCTCCTCTCTTTCATATGGGCTCATATCCATACATACAGAACATAAAACCTGAAAATCCAGATAAAGAAGACCATGTCAGAACAAAGAGAGTAAAAGCTTAATTCAATAGCTTAAGCCTGAAAAACCAATGTACCTTTTTTAAATCCTTGCATTTTCTTCCACTTTTCACTGAAAAATGTTTGTTTATTGTTTGCTTTTACAAAGGCTTGGCACACACACTACTTCTTTTGAACTTCAAGTGTAAACAATAAAAGCTTTTTCTGGCTGCCACCCGCCCTCCTCCTCAAATATCTTTCATTTTTCTCCTAATGGAGATGGAAAAATCTCTTGTCACATGAAATCTTTATGACAAACTTTTCAAACAGAAAAAAAAAAGAATAAAAAAGCTAACTATAAGCCACATGGCTACCTTGCTGTCTCTTGGTCACATAAACTCATTTCTATAACAACCCAGAACAGACACAATCCAGTTATAGTTTTAGGCTCTTTGGCTATAAGTCCTCTTCCGAAAGAAGAGGGCAATTGCCTCTGTCCATTGAAGGGGCAAGAGGTTTATAGGGCACATTTGGGATACTACTTCCAGTCTCCCTTTCACAGTTCACCCCACTTTTTAATGGAAATTCAGCTACTGCTAAAGGTTGGTGAAACCTGTATTGGTCCTTTTCTGACGGCAAAGCCACTTTTCCAAAGCAAGGTCTCCCTGCTGGTTGAGGGGGGCTGTGTTTGGCAGCAGGGCGACCGCGGAAAGGCGCGTACATCTTACCGGTGAGGCCAGCTGTGCAAACCTGTGGGGTGACCCATGGACAGTTTGTGTGCCAAGCCCCACGGTGCCAGTGGTCATTCTCCAGTCCAGGGCACTGACTGCAGGAGCATGTGCTGCTCTTCCTCTGTACATGCAGAAACTTATGCCTTATTATATGTCACGCATGTTGCATGATCTGCTGTGCTCTGATGTACTTGGAGGCTGGTGGTGTGCTGTGTCACTGATTTAGAGAAATACCACTCTCAGTGGCAGGCAGTTGGAAGCAATTAATTATCAATGGATGGCATGTACAGCTGTTGCTTGTGTATGGAAACAGAAGAGAAATTAGATTTAATTGGTTTAACATAATGAAGAAAATGGCATTTATTTTATTATAGCTTTTATAAGCTGAGGTACTTGAATTTCATTTTCATAATTTTTTGGATATAGTTGGGCAAAATTCTCTTGACAGATGAAAAAATCCCAGAGGAACAAAAATTGACGATGTTCAACTGCCTCATTAGAAATTTGCAGGATCAGAGGAGGAACATACATATTAGACTAATGAATGATTAAATTAAATATTTTGCAATGTATGCCTATTGCTGCAATTTGGGCTAACTTCCAAATACACATCAGACAGTAGCTGTAATCTTTTTTTTTGAAGAAATTCAAAGTCCAGATTTAAATAGGAAGAGCTGATGTAATTTACTAAATCATGGTGAATAGATATTTTTGTTGTTGATTATATTAGACCTACTGACATGAAATGATAGTGAAGAGAAAAACAATAATATCTGTATGTGAAATGTAAACATATTCTATAAGTACTAAACAAATTGAATTACAACATATCTATAAAGCATTGATATTAACAGCTCATATTTGACCGGATTCTGCTCCCACTGTTCATGAAGTAACTGTGAGGTTAAATGCATCTATTTCCTTAGCTCAGGCCATCATTATAAAGAGAAAAATTTAGTTCCATGTGACCTTAATATTTAGCTCATTAATGTTTTTGAAAATACTCCTTGTTAAGAGGTGCTGTCCGTGTACAAAGTATTGATATGGTACTGCAGCTATTAAGCCTTATAAATAAACACATTTCTACATTACTGTCAATTTAATGCTCACTTTCTAATTGTTTAATGTGAATAAATGCAATATAATCTGCTTTCATGCAGTGCTCTTTTTGAAGACATGTTTGTAGACCTGTTTGTAGACATGTTTGTAAAAATGACTGCAAACTAATGTTGGTGATGTAATGCTAAGTTTATTTTTCACATTCACAATTAAAGAAAAAAATCTAGGCACATACTGTGTAGCTGCATGCTGTGCTGCATGCAGGGAGAGTGATGCTGAAACGCTGGGGGAAAAATAGTTTAAATTTGTTCTGAATACAAACATTTGCCAGCTGATTAAAGAGACCAGTTGTATTTTACCTTCAGATTATATCACCTTTCATAATGCCAAACATTTAGAATTTTTTTTGTTTTTTGAGAACTGCATATTATGTCCCTCCCTGCCTATCTTGTGTCCTGCCCATGATAGTGGAGTTGGAACCAGATGATCTTTAAGGTTGCTTCAAATAAAAATCTGCGATTCTATGATTCTCATAAATTATTATAATGAGACTTCATGGAACTGTCAGGCTGAATGTCGCCTGTCTACAAATGTTTAAAGACAATTTAAAATTTTGGAATGCCAATGAGTGTTTCAAAGAGGAAGAGAAGAGAAGAGAAGAGAAAAGAGAAGAGAAGAGAAGAGAAGAGAAGAGAAGAGAAGAGAAGAGAAGAGAAGAGAAGAGAAGAGAAGAGAAGAGAAGAGAAGAGAAGAGAAGAGAAGAGAAGAGAAGAGAGGAGAGGAGAGGAGAGGAGAGGAGAGGAGAGGAGAGGAGAGGAGAGGAGAGGAGAGGAGAGGAGAGGAGAGGAGAGGAGAGGAGAGGAGAGGAGAGGAGAGAAGAGAAGAGAAGAGAAGAGAAGAGAAGAGAAGAGAAGAGAAGAGAAGAGAAGAGAAGAGAAGAGAAGAGAAGAGAAGAGAAGAGAAGAGAAGAGAAGAGAAGAGAAGAGAAGAGAAGAGAAGAGAATGGTTTAGCTGTTTCAGACTCTGGGTTTCATTTTTTAAATTAAAGGGGTTTTTTTTAATTTATGTTGATGTTTCTCATAGACAGGGGCCCCCCTCAGTCCGGGGAAGAAAATCAAATCTATTTATGAAGCTCACTGATTTCCTTTATCTCAAGAAATAGTCCTGGAACAGAAATCCCAAACATCTGGAAAAGACCACAGCCAGACTGTTCTTTCTACAGTGGCTAAAATTGCTCATGTAGTTCAATCCATGACCCAGTGAGACAGAAATACCAGCTGCTGTATATACCAATATAGAATTCAAAAGGGTGTAAAGTGCAGAGCAAATATTTCAGAGTGGAAATCGGTCTCAGACATGCTGTAAATGATTTACCGGATCACAAAGAAAGGTAAAATTTTAATAAAAGCCTGAGTTCTGCTCTCGTATAGCCAGTATTTGATCAGTTGATTTTGGCAGCTTTTTGAAATCACTCGTGTTGAGAGACAAGTATATTCTGTAAAGTAAAAATGACCTCTGCATGAGAAATTGTACATTATACAGAAAGTTTGCATAAACACAATTAATGTAGGATTGCTTATTAAAACCATAAACTGATGACAGATATTTTCATTTGCAAGCATTTCTGTATATCAGAGTGTTGTGGAAAAACATAGCATCTTATGCTACTAATTCACTTTATTTACCTTTTTAAGAAAAGTCTCAGATGCACTTAGTAAAAGCAGCATGTACCTGTCTGTCATCAGAGCAGCCTTTAGTGTTTATTCACCTCCTATTCTGCAGAACACATGCCTGGAGCAGCTGGCAGATGCATTCAGGGAAACAACTGGTCCCTGTCAACACCACCCAACCTTCTGAGGCCAAGCAGGCACTTAGAAAGTCACAAATAAAGACCAGTGTTTTGTTTTGCCAATAGCCTGGTGTGTTTTCCCCTCCTCTTTTGTTCAGAATGTGCAACACCATCAAAGGGACCTGATTAGAACAAAGGAACAGGGATCACTGTAACAATTATGATAAAAATGAAAATGCATAATAAAAAACAAACCCCAAAATCAGGAAAATAATGCCAGGTGAAGATGAATACACATCCGCTGGGAACAATTACATAGCAGATGCATCCAAAAATTCATTATCAACGTATAATTTGACATGTTCCTAGTAATGTTATTCATTGCATTTACAAATAATTCATCACAGGTGTTGTGAACTAAAATGGAATACAAGATCCTTACGTTATTCACTAGGACAAGAGGAAATGTCCACTTTGTAATTGCACATAGCATTCAATTTTATTAAAAGGTTTTGTCTTTTGTTGTGTAAATTCTTCTGCCATGCTGGATAAATCAGATATACAGAAACTGCTTACTTTCCAAAACACATTTATTCTCACCAAAAGAGTGGTAAATATACTATTATTTCACTTCCTTTTTCTATTTTTCTCCTTTTCCTCAAAACCAAAGTACCTGATTTTGCAAGCTCTGTTTTGTACTGAAATCAGTTTCATTGATTTCAGTTACTCCTGGTGTACTTCTAATGCTGCAGATCTTGTTCCTTTGAGCTCCTTTTAAATAGTCAGATCTTCTAGCAGAGGCAAGTTCTGTTCGTTCAAGTGTAGCACTATTATTTTAAATACAAAGGTATATGCATGAATAAGTGCATCAGGGATTGATGCAGGGTATTTTTTCTTTAACTTGACTCAAGGTAAAACTCTTATTTAAACTTTTTATTCATTGTTTTACGATTAATTCCGTATTGAAGCTCTGCCTAATTTTACTTATGTTACTACAAAATCCAATCATAAGTAGAAATTAACAAAAGGCAGCATTTAATTCCAGGTCAAATTTCATAAAGACCAAAAAAAAAAAAACAACCCTACATTTCTCTTTTAGTCTGAAATTAATGAAAAAGATTCACTGCCTTTATTACAAATCTTATTGCAATAGTGTAAGAATAATTGATTAATAAACAAACACTTGATACTAGAGAACGACCCAGCAGCACTGTGTTTTTAATCCTAGGATGCAGTGTCAAATTGAACCTTCAAGCACATATATATAGATAAACACACTTTTGAAAAAAGAATAATTAATGATTAGCCCCTGCCTGGGTAATATATGATGCATTCTGATCATACTGTTCTGTCAGGAATTCCAGATCACTTATCTAAACACAGTTGAAGGATTTTTAAGGTTATTTTTGAGTTAACGACTGGTTGCTTCATGTTTAGTTCTTCATTATGACTTCTCCTTTCTACATTTGACCACTACACCAGATGCAGGGTTTTGCTGTACAGCGGTGCAATCTGACTTCACAGTTTTGCATCTGACCTGCTCATATCTCACCTGGCTCCAGCACAGCACACACAACAGGTGCCACTCAGGTGGCTGAAGATGACAACTCTCTGTACCTCATGCTGCATGGTGGTTTGCTGTTGATAAAAATTATTCGGTAGGCCAGAGAGAGACACTGTGAAACCAAGCAAGACAAATTCACTGATTTGGAAGATTTCACTGAGGAAACAATTCAAAAAAATTAGCAAAGGAGTTGAGTTCTAGTCTCCCCACTGTCAGGTGAGTGTTGTAATCACAAAGCTAAAGAGTGACATTCAGTTTCTGTGTGACGAGTACTGCACAAAAAGGGGTGAAGACTCAGCTGGACTGAAATCCTCACCTCATTTCAGAAGAATATATATGGTTTGAGGCATAAAGTACCTGTTGAAGTGAGGGGAACTGAAAACTTTTCAGCCCTGAATGACTGTTCAAACTACCTAACTTGGTAGAAGTGAAACGTTGTCATTGAGATTTCTTCAGGGGGGGCGTGTTTTGATTATGGGGAATGATTTTCCTTCACCTCCCACACTCATTCTTTCAAAGAGGGTAAAAACCTACTGTGAGTTACACATTTCAAGATAAGACTCTTCATTGGAAAAAATATGTACTTCCTTGTAGGGCATATTGACAGAAAAAGGGCCAATTTTTGGACAAATTATCACAGTGATGTGGAGTCTGCTAATTAGTAGCAGTACATTGTTGATGTATCATAGCATTAGGTTCTTCAGGTAAGAACTTAAAAAAATATGAAAGAACAGCTGACATTTGAAAATCAGAATTTCTCCTCTGTTCCCTGGAGCTGCTTCTCACCACATTCCTCAAAGAAATCATATTCATCTGCTAAAATTATTAACCCTACCTCCTGTTATGATTAGTCAGGATAAGACACTATCTCCTTGTGCTACCAATTTTCTACAGCTGAGGGCAGGAGGCAATGATTTGAAATCAGCAATGTTAACGTTTCAATAATCTCATGATTCTTATTGATAATGAGAATGTTGAAAGAAGATTTAAATTTTTTTTACCTTCTTAAGGAACAGAGTGGTACTACTACATGATCCTTGTTTTTTTCAAAGGAATACTTTTTATTTTCAAAAATCTCTTCTTACTTTTTAAAAAGAGAACCATGAGGCAGTGGGATTTATATATAATTTATACACATTGTTGCTGCATTGAATCCTCCAAGTAGAAGTAAAATAATATTTAAAAAGGAGATTCAGTGATTAAACAAAAAAAAAGTAGATAATTCAGTGCAGTACAGTAGGGAAACAAAAACTTGGTCGGTCATGAAAGCTCTGACAGGTTTCCCCCTGCTGTAGGATACTCTTTTAACATAGCAAGCTAATCTCCTACAACCAGCCTCTGCAAGTTGCCAGTATCTTTTTACCAGCTGAAGTAATCTAGGATCCAGAAACACTGCAGAACTGTTCTGCAGTCTGACTGCAGAACAAAGATCCAGCTTTAAGATATTAAATTAAAGAAGGTCTCTGTAAGTCACCAAAGACTTTCTACTGAAACCTGTCATGAAACAGAGTGGTTTCTCTCTTAAAGTAACTGTATGGTACCATCCCATCATCTAAAGGGAAAAAGATAACAGCCAATTCTAGGATGCAATGTAAGATAGACACAGACTAATTTAAGGAAGGAAAAATGGGAAAACAGAAATGTAAAAGCTGGGGAGCGCAGGGCAGGGAAGAAAAAAAGAGCAAATTGGACTAGATTTCTCCTTATGAGCTTGCCTTCACAGTCCCACATTACTTGCCTGTTTCTTCTTTTCATGAATGCAATGAACTTTTTTTATATGAAGATAAGCAGAGAGACCATGCACCAAAGTTTCACAATAACAATGGGTTTTGATATTGGCTATTTACCATCTAATATAGGTAAACTATATTTTTTGTCACAAACATTTTAGTCTATGAAATATATGCTAGTGTTTTAATGTGGACAATTTGTGAAAGGTGACTGGAACTTGTTGTGATTTGCTTGTGAATACCTGAAAATATTGACATTTACACAATAACTTCACAATTCTGTTAGTTGTGCTTTATCATAAGGTGAGTTACCAACTTATGCTCATTCTGTACACTCATGTAGAAGCAGGAGAAAACATTCATTAAAATTCTTATCTTGCTTTAGGTATTTTTTCTTTGATATATTTCAAAAAATAAATTAATGAAGTAGTGGGAGAAATGGGGAATAAACTAGTATTACGGTTTCATTATAGGCATTGCAATTATTGCAAAACTCTTTTTTCCTCTAACTCATCATGTATAACAAAGCTTCCATTACATTTGCATGTTTCATAGTGTATCTACTTGAGAACAATATGTCAGTAAGCATCAGTTTCTAAGTGTCTAGAGTTAAAATCTTTCTCAATAAATCTTCCTTTGAGTCTTTTTGTGCTAGTAATGTTATATAAAGTGTCACTTATTTTCCTTTTTAAAAACTAATCAACCCACAATTAAAGATTTGGTGACCTTGCACTGCCACTTGGAATAAATAAATAAATACAGCCAAAGGACAGTGACATTTCTGCTTATATTTCCGGAAATATTGTAAATAAAGAAGAAGGTAAAACTAAAATAATTTTTAATAGAAATCGCCGAAGTGTATGAAGACAATTAATTTGTTTTATGTTTTTGTCATTCTTGCATGGAAAAGAGTTAATTTTTCAGGTATGAAAGAAGTTACAATAAAAAGAGAATTAAGGAAATTAAACAAAATTAAGGGACTTCCTATTTACACACCCTCTTCCTGCCCTCATTTGCCTGAATTATATCTGACTTCAATCCCACATAAACATCCTGTCAGCACTTCCTCCACAGGTAGAGTGACCTCCTCCTGGATGTGAAGAATGACGTCACCTACATGTTCTGTACCATTTTGCTTCAGTCATTTCAATTTCACAATTGCAGACAGCAACATAATCTGTCAGTTCTTATGCCAGGAGACTTCTCCTTTTTTTTGTCTTTGTACAATAGTACAAAACGTGTCTGTAAACTCTGTGATGTTTATAAACACTTCCTCAAATTTTTTTCTCTATGATTTTTGAAAACCTTTTGTTTAAATCTGCCAAGATGGGGTAGATTAATCACCCCTGGCAATCATTTTTGGATTACAATGCAGCAAGCATTTTTATTGGGTTGGATATCTACAGCAAAACAAATATGGTGTGTTCATAAATGGAAAAGAAGTCAAAACTCTTATTTTATGCTTCATGATAACAAATAACCACAGATATACTGGAATCTATTTCTACCAGGTCCATAAAAAAGCAGAGCTATTTTAGGTGGTATATCACACAGCACTGCTAATAGGTCTCTTCTGGGAGTTTCCTGTTGTTTTGCCAGAGGAGCTCTCCTAATTCAGTTTTACATTGTTTCTCTTGAGGTAGATGATTTGAGTAAATGAGTTTCCTGGGACTGATAGTTGTGGTCACTAGAATATTTAGTGGCAGTTCAGCATAACATAGCCAAAGAATTCCTTCTCTCTGTAGAAAAAGGCATATCTGGGTGTTCTGAATTTTTTTTTCAGTAGCAGACAATTTATTGTCCTTATAAAAAAGACAAAGACTTCCTAAGACAACTAATATGTATGAATGCAAAGCATCTGACCAAGATCCAGAAGTACGAAAAGCACTTCTTTCCTTTCATCCCCTTCTCCTTTCTCCACCTGAACTGTTTCAAAAATATAAAGAAGTACAAGTAAAAAAAATTCTATATGAACAGAAGAGCTCAGGCTTCTGAGCTCTGACTAAATTTTTAGCCTTTAGCCCCAGCTTTATCCACATGGTGTCATGTCTGGTGTACTGCTACATTCATGCACCTTTTTCTTCTGCTGGCAAACTTCTTACAATCTAGTATTCCACAACCTTCAATAAGCTGACTATATATATAGATAACAGCAGTCTGCCTTGTTTTCTCCTGTGGTGTCTTATATAAAGATACTTAATGTAAAGGTCTTGAGCTAAGAAATCCATAGAGGAATGAATATGATTTGGTATAAAAGGTAAAGGTGATAGAGAGCATCTGTAAGGGGAAAGAGACAGTGTAGGGTGGTGGCTGTTAAGGTTAGCTGCAATAAGAACTGTCATGCAAGGTCTATCAGAGAACCAGAATGTTGGGGATGATATATCCCAAAGGGATTAAAGCAAATGAAATCCTAAATACCACATGCAAGAAAAATGTCTTTATCTCCAATTAGATTTAATTTTGAAAGATGATGGTGATGACTTTTAAATTAACTCAGTTTTTTGCAGTATAAGTTTATAGTAAGGAATTATTCAAAACAGCACATGACATTCTCTTACACCGAAATTGCTGTAAGCACCTAATTGACTGGATTTTACCTTTATTTTATATGGAGGATACTGGTCTTGAAATGGTACATAGAAACGGTATATTTGCAGAGATTGTTCAAAAGATACTGCAAAAAAGGTTACGAAATAAAGTATACAATGCCTCCTTTTTATTTTCTCTTTTTTTCCACCCTCATTTCCTTGACATCTTTAAGCAAGAAAGCATAACTTTCATGCCAATAAAAGGACAAGACATTGTCTCCGACTATGAGATAACTAGCTTTATAGTCATTAATTTCTATTTGAAATATTCATAATGTCTGTTATCTGGAGAATTATCTAGGACATCAGCAAATTTCTTCTTGAGTTCAGTAAAATTTATAATAAAAGCTGTAGGAGTTTATACACATGCTCAAACCTAACACATCCCTATATGCTGAAAAAATAAAGAACTAGAGTGGTCTTGGGAAGCAGAATTCCTCCTGATCTACTTGTTTATTTAGAGAACTTTACAGTTGCTATACATGATCTCAGTGGTATAGAGAGCACTTAGCAGTGGGAACAATCTCTTCCTAAATGCCATTGCTTTCTGTGGCCACACCCCCACTGAAGAGCAGTTTTTGCATCACCTGTCACCTGACAGAATGGTACTGCAGTAATAGGTACATCACAGACCAGTTAAAGCACAGAAGCGCAAGAAATTCAATCACAAGTTCAATTTGATAAATATACAAGCTCATTTTTTACTTTTCACAACTATTTTTACAAGACACTCTGTTTCTTGGAATGTTTAAGGGTGCATGAACACCTGCGCACATGTGCTCGCCACATCTAATGTTTCAAGTCCTTCTCTTCCTTATGTATGTTTCAACCATGCAGACAGAAAGAAAAAAGTACCATGTTATTCAAGTGAATAAAGATAGGCAGAAATAATCAAAACTATAGTCTTAGTAGGTAATTCATGACAAACCACAAGACTTAAATTGTTTGCATAAAGAAGAGAAATAACTTGGAAAGAAAATCACTTTCAAAACACAAAATCCCTATTTATATAAAATCTGTGAATGGAAAGTATGCTAAATTTATTTTAAAAAACATAGCTGCTGCACGTAGTTTACATCGCTGAAGCAGTTCTGATAACCAAGCTCTGATAACAACGCAAACAACTTCCAGTATCTTTAACAGTATTCAGAGATCATGTATATCTTCCCTGCTGATATTTGTCGAGTGAAAAAGAAGAGATATTACTAAAATACACATAAAACCAGAATGAAATAATTTGTAAGCAAAGCAGCTCAAAACCCAGCAAATAGTATCTCAATCTTCCTGTATTCTTTTTTATTCACTGCACCATAGCATGAGTAATTTTGAAACTGCAACATTCCATTTATTGTACAATTATGTTCTATTATTTTCCTGTTGCCACAAAGCTTCCATGAAAACACGCTCCATATATGCCTAAGCAGTTTACCTTGTATGAGTATTTGCATTAAATAAATGAAAATTCACCTCTTTCTAAAGATATCATGCCGAGACACAAAAGTATTCCCTGCTATTAGGAATGTGCTTGTACAGATCTAAAAATTGTAAATGAATTTGTAGATGGTTGGTTCCATTTAAGTGAAATAGACTGAGCATAGATCCTTACAAAAATGTGTTTACTTAACCAGAAAATACAAATATTTTTATTAAATAGGCTGATTTCTTGTGGATGTAAGATTTTAAAGAGCTGTACTTAAAAACAGTATTCCAATGACAGTCTATAGTCTCTTTTTCTAACAACATTTTAGGGTGCAGGACATGCTTCAGAAGTCCAGTGGAAGGTTTAGATAAATGCATGGTATAGCATCTAGCAGAGAGATTTATCTTTTTATTTCCCCAATATTGAACTACCTAAATAATTGATTTACTTATAATGAGGATCTTACAGCTTCCATTGTAATTATGTCTACTATTCAAATCTAAAAATTCAAGCTGACTGTTTATTGCTTCTATTAAATGCGAAGTACATACTTTTGAACTTTATTTTTATTTAAAATTGCTTTACTTTTCTGAATGGTTAATGAAGGGAAACAAAAAGAAAACAAAACAAAATGACCAGCAGTGTTTGTGTGTATGTGTAATACTCAATGTCTAAGGTTTTGCAAATTAAACACCAATAGGGAAAAATGAGGAGAAATGAAGCTTCAGAACAAATGTATCTCTGTGATACTGTCTGTAATTCATGCTAGATCATCATGAACCCAGCAGCTAATGACCTCTATCTACTCTGATACATTAAGTCCAACCAAAGATAATGGTGTCCTGCGTAAATTAACAAACCCAGTGGTAAACTTGCTTCTAGTTCAGCGGGAGACAGTGTGCAAATTAGCATTGGTTCTTAATAAGATCAGTGTCCTGCAATCTACAGTTCTGTAGTGTTCATAATGCTGTTTCTTTTCAGGTGAAAATTTTTTCTCTAGAGGACACTTGCACAATACATTTTTTCTGACAGAGAATCATCCTCACCCTAATCAGTTTCCTCCTTGAAAACTTTCCCTATTTCTTGTACTTTCATGCTGTGAGTGCTGCTGTGAGTTGTTGGAAATGATTATTCATTTGTAAGCTTCTTTAATAGCATTTCCTTTAGATGTTGAGGTACCCAACAGAGCAAACCAGGATTTGATTTTATAATTATAACAATTCAGCAAAAGGAGTGGTCACTCTATTGGCAATCCTTTTCTAATTTGTTCATCATAGTTTTTTATCTTCTGAAAATTTCAAGTAAACTATTATCTGTTACATAATTCAGAGGCAAACTATTATCAAGGACCTTATTCTGGGAACTACAGTGCATATGGCCCCTGTATGCTTGGAGTCAAACTCTATCCATCCAATTCTGAAATCAGATTGCTCAACAGCTGCCCGGAGGTATCCTGCACCATTTGAGAACCAGTTCCTATATCCAGCTCTCCACACCATAGAGCATGGTATGCACAAAGCTACACTCAGGAGAAATTTGACACTTGCTGATAAACAATGATATATCGGACATTTAGCAACATCATCCCTGTACCTTAAAACAACTTGTTGGTGTTTCCCTTTCTTGACTAAAAAATCACAAGTGATTATTTGAAAGCAAGATATATTTTTAAAATACCTTATTTTCAATTTTTTTTTCAGATTTTTTAAAAAATGCTTTCTAAAACTGGTAAATGGTATTACAGAGAGAACATTAGGTTTAGTTGACTGGCTTATTTGACCAATTTTTGTATCCCTTGTTAAAAAAGATCATTCATGGGCAATCTTTCCACTATCCAGCAATATCTGTAGAAGATTAGATCCCACGTGCCAAATAAAAAAGTTATCTATATTGTCCAACAGTAATTGAATACTTTTTCTATGAACAAAATTTTTACAATATTAGATGAGGTCTAATGAAGGCATTTCAGCTATAAATTTTGTGCTGAAAAATGACAATGTTCCCTAATTTGTCTGTGTATTGTGAGGCAGGATTATGGAGCTGGGGGCAGGGGGATGTTCTGGTACATACCTGATACAGAGACGAGACTGTGGTATATTCTTCTAATGGGAGTTTTGTAAGAAAAAGTTTAATACACAGCTCTTGTCTGAACAAACCTCTCACTGTAAAATGTTTACCTTTAATGACATGTACTATTATTTCATGATTATTTTAAAATACACTTAAAGAGTTTTACATGTTAACCAGCTACTAAGAATGCCTTAATAGACAACTAATTTTTGTTAGAGGTGTCTCGACAATTTGAATTTTATATGCATGCATTATGTTTTCTTAAAATGGGGAAATTATGCATCTGAAGGAATCTGTCTAGAATAATGGGGTTCTATAGAGGTTACTTTAATCACGTTCACCAGCAGTTATAGCTGTTTTACATCTTATTTGCAACAAAAGGGAACTCTAATTATCTTCCAAAAGAGCATAAAATGGTGTGCTTTGCTGCTGATGTAATGTTGATTCGTGAATGCTGCTGATCAGAACTGACAACAAAATACATGTCACACTTTTAAAAAATCAGTGGTGGTGACAGGATAACCCTCTTTTGTGACCTGGGGACCAGGAGACGAGGTATATATTTGCTTGCTAAGTAGAAACCATTTACAGTTTTTCACTTTGAAATAAAAATCAAAATGCTGTTATAGATGGGTTATCGATGATTTTTAACAATGCACCAGTTCTGTTATGACTTAGAAGCTACCTCCTGTAAAACAGAACTAGTGCTTCCAAATCCCGATAAAATGGAAAGGTTTGCATATTTGTCTCATTTTTTTATAAATTACTGACTCTTTGTTTTGTATTTCTGTATACTGACAGGAATAGAAGTCCTTACAATATCTATATTAGGTATATGATTGCTGCACATATTGTAAGGGACAATAAAGAATTTCAGTATCTTTGCAGCATGGTTTCAAATACTCGCAATTCAAGCTCAGGCATAACTGCAAATTAGACACATGCAGCCCAGCAAAATCTGCAAAACTCACTAAATATGATTCAACTGTATATCAGTACCCGTGCCACCCATGCATAGGGAACAGTTTGCTTATATTCCATTTCAAAATGGAGTTAATCCAGAGAGATCTAAATACATTAGGCATAACTGATATTTGCTACATGGCATTGTTTACGAGTCATAGTGGAAAGTTAATACTTTACATCCCATGCTTGAGTGCTCTGCGTTTAACCTAGATACTGAGATACCTGCCCGGTATGAAAGTTTAATTCACAGCCTTGTTTATTTAAACTAAGGACAGTAATTAAAATGCTTATATAGGCTGCATTCAGCCTTCTTTTATAACTGTCAATTTTCATCAGCATTGCTGGGGTTTAGCACTTTAGTAGGTCTAACTCTGACTGTATACATTTTAAATAGTCTGTATTTATTACTGTATACCTCTTCTATGGTACTTACTGAGTAATAAATATTTGTACTATATTTCTCTTTCTAAATTTGGCACCTTTGCATGCCAGTAGTGTTAGTATGTAGTAAATCATTTGTGCGTGGTTAAATAAAGCTAAAGGTTTACCTCAACTGAAAAAATGAAAAGGAAATTTTAATCTATCCACACAGTCTGTGGCTTAGAGATGATTAAAGCTGAAAATATATTTTATCAGAAGTCTTTCTGAAAGTAGTATCTCCTTCTGTTCACTTTCTCTCTCTCTTCATGGAAATCAGCTACTCATGTAAATAATTCCAAATCAGTGATATGAGTAACATTGTTTTCCAGTGCTTTCATTTATAGGTATTTTCCAACAATTTATTTTATACCCATTTTATATCAGTATCATGTAAATAACAGATTTGATCCGAAAGCTCCTAGAACTAGCTTCAGCAAGCAAATTATTTTAGAGCAGAAATGGGCGTATGATTGACTAAAGAGTGATTTAGAGAAGAGGAATGATCCCAAAAGCTTTTCTGTCTAGGTTCCCAGAGAATGTAAGTAACATTTTCATTAGATGTGATCTGTTTATTCTGACGCATTTTCTTCACTTCGCATCTGAGCAATACTCTTACAAACAGTCTTTAAATGCACAAGGATGGTTCTCTCCTGCCAAATACCTGGGCAATGTCCTTTGAATTTTATGATCTATTTTTTTTTCTGCTGGGTACCAAGACATAATTTGTTTTAATTATTAGTACCTTACTCATCATTACTCATATGGAAAGAAAATACAGCTTTAGAAATTACTGAATGGTACCTTTCTGTTTAAAAAGCAAAAAAATCAGGTGCAAAAAATCAAGTACAAAAAATTCAGAGTTGGTTAGTTTTCTATTCCTTCATTTGTGTGAAAAAATTTCCTCTATTTTCATCGCTGCTAGTTAGAAGTTCTGCAAATATGGGACAGAAGCAGTTATTTCTGAATACTTAATAAGATACAAAAAGCATTTGTTTGTCCTGTGTGTATACCACAAATCCACCCTTGTATTTTTCACCTCCACTTTTCCATTTTCCACCAAATAAAAAACATATTTGACCTACAGATGAGATAAGGTAGGATCTTATTCCACATCTATTACCATTTGAAGGTAAAAACTCTTCTTCATCAAGTTCAATATCCTATATTAATTCTGTACTTCTTTAATTTGAATTAAAAGTTTAGTACTGCTTTAATTTGCTGCATTAAAAAAAAAAAAAAAAGCTTGTCTCTAACCAAAAAAAAGGGGCTTGAGATAGTTTCAGTTGTTGGCTTCTTTTGGTACCATTTTACTCAAGATCTAAACAGCACATCTAGATGGGTGGGAAGGTCTGGTCAGCCTTGTCTTGCCATTTCCATGAGGCTCCTTCCTTCTTACCACACTCCTCAAAAGGCTCCTTTACACTCCTGGAGTGAGAGTTCCTGGGTTGCCAATAGCCCAACCAATGCCATTTTTGAGTCAGAACATTTTTTACATGGAAAACAATAAGGATACATAAATATAAATTTATATTAAAAAAACAGTAAGCTTTTTGTATTTTTCTCAGAAATAAAGGTTTGCATTTCTGAAAGTTCTGTGATTTTGTCTCAGTCTTGATATTCCTCCTCAGAAAACAGGAAAATGGTCCTTTGATGTTATGCTCTATTTCAAATAATAAAAAGAACAGTATTGAGTATTTTGACCTGTGTTTCCTTTTCTAAATTCCTTGTCTGGATTGAAGCCTTTTAAGGGAGAACCATGGAAAATCAGCAATGTGATTTTTAAGTATTTGGTGCTACACAGAAACATAGAATTGTCTGATGAACTCCTCAACAAATAATTTCCTGTTATCAGCTTCCTCAGTCCTGCACAAGCATGGTCTCCTCCTCTATCAGGCTGGCTCCACTTGAACCCCCATGTGCCCAGCGCTGAGACAGATAGCCCCCCAGTTTGCATCTCAAGCTCTGCCCTCAGCCCACATTTCTCTCAATTTTTCTCTCCATCTCTTGTTCCCAATCTCCTGTGAAACCTTACTAGCACACCAGCCCTATTTTTCACCTTATTGGCTCCTTTTTTCCCCTTTATTTACTGCTGAAGGATCCTTTTTTAAATTTCTTTTTCAACAAGTAGACATAGCAAGAAGCAAACTTGCCATCCCACTTCATGTGGAAGGTGGGGAATGAGGAGGACAGTAGTCCTCTGTCAGGTTGCTGAGAGGAGAAGTGAGAGCCGTCCCACAGCAGGCTGCACTGGCTCCTTTCCTCAGGAAGGGAGTGTGCTCAGGAGCCAGGTAACAGGAAAGGCTTTCCTTGTGTCAGAGCCAAAATTTGTCAGAGGCCTGGAGGTTCCCATGTCATCTTGCAGTCTCTGCCAGAAGCCCATTACTCATCCCTAATTCATGAGAGCTGGCATTATTGCTACACGTTACTCATTAGCGTTGCTACAACCGTGGGTGGGAGCTCCAAGCAGACGTGTCACTCTCCAGGCCCGGCGCTCACAAGCTGGCCCTTTGTGCAAGAAGTATTATTTTTAAATGTCAACCATGTATTAAGGAATGACTCAAGGGACTAACAAATCAAAGCTCAAGGCTTTGAGTGAGGCACTCATCTGTCTAATAAACATGGAGTTAGATTGTACTGGATCTCATTTAACTACCGGGCACCCTTTAAGCTCAGCTGCTCTATTTCACTGTCTCGTATCTAAACATCGTATCTAAATGTGCTTAAACCCAGACCTTCTGCAGGTAGCAGGGCCAAGTGTGAGAAAGCAGCAACAAAGCCAGACTTCAGGTGTCAAGAGAGCTCTTGGCACCTGAAGAATAACACAAAGGAAAAGAATACTGTTCATTGACAACTTGTTTCTTTTCTTACTACTTAAAAATCCAGGCCCAAAATATATGACTATAGAGCCTGATCAAAGCCCGTTAATTTCCATAGTATTCTTGGCATTGACTTTGATAGGCTGTGAATCAAGCCCATCCCCAAGTTGAACATATGGGTCTCTTACACAGCTTATTTCTATTCATACTTCACTTTTTTTTTTTTATTTATTTCATACATTATTCACAGTTTGTGATGGCAGAAAGACAGTTTATATCAGTGACACAAAGAAGACAAAGAAAGAAATACAGCATATGTGTTGTCATTATTATGAAAACTAAGGCATATTGGGCACAATGCATTTCATTTTCATTATATTACAGGATTCTAATAAGCATCATTGATAGTGAAGTCACTTGTCCTTAGCACAAGTAAAGAAGAAAGAAATGAAAACTTTTCAGGTTGTTTTTGAAAATCTTGTATACTGTCTAGGCATTTTAGGCACAAATTTAATTTCACTTCAACATCTCCAGTTCCTTTGATGACAAAGTCACGTATCTTTAGTCCCAAACACAAAAGTAAATAAGACATTTAGATAGTTTTCTTTTACTTTGAAGGCAGTTTTATATTTGAAAATGTGAGTACCTATGTCAGACACATTGAATTTTCTGGTTCAGTCCAGTCCAATTATTTAATACCTGATAAAACACAACTGTGTCTACCTGAAGGTCTACAGAAATATGTGGAATCTTTAAGTAAATACAGATTGAGATGAAAATGCAGGATGAACTGTCTCTCATGACCAGAAGTCTGGGCCCAGCCCTATGCAATGTGTGCAGTTATAACCAAGCTCATATATTCATTAATCTAAGTTATAACTTGGGGTCTCAGAACACCTGGGGAATGTTGAGCTTTCACCCTAATTTTATATATATATATATATATATATATATATATATATATATATACATATATATAATCTGAATTTTAATTTAATTTAATTTAATTTAATTTAATGCAATATTTTACCTAATATCTATCAAGTTTGGGGGGTTTTTTTACCCAAAGCTCCCAAATATTCCTTTCACACACTGTCTGCACTTTGTCTCCACTTAGATATGCTTTTTTGTGCAGATTAAAAATTAATGTCTGGTTGCCAGGAGGAGAGTGATTATGAAATCCACTGTAGCAATATTTTAAACAAATAAATAAAAACAGCTGGGAAAAGTCAACAAGATCTCCAAGTCAATAATATAATGTCTCTTGAAAATACGGACAGAATGTTTTCCCATTGAGATGTGGCAATGGTATTGCTAACAGCATGCAGCAACTAGGAAAGAGAACACTAAATGGCAATAGCCTTTTGTGGTGATTTTTCTTTTGGAAGGAAAAAAATGAATGAGTATGATTTTTCTTGTGAGTCAGTGATGAATATTTTCCACGTATGCCACTGCTGAGTTTCCTGTAGGTCATAACAGATACAAGTGGGAGGATAGGATCATTGACTGGGAGAAGATCACAGAACTGAAAAAATACATCCCCAATGTTAGTTCATGATTTTAATGAACAAAGAAGATTCTATTTAAAACTACTTATTTTAAAATACTTTCTCAGATTTTTCATTCTGAACTGAAATTCACTCCCCACAAGAGCAATAAGGTCATATTTATGTGCACTTTATTTTGCAGAAAATTCTCATTCATCAGCTCTGTCCCTGAGTTCTAATAATCCACGCATGTGTGCTCTTGAATAGATTTTTAAAAATACTTCTTATGAAAAGAAGACAAAGTGCTCCTATGAACATAGTTTCCATAGAGTAACACATAGGTAGGTATATACTACTGCCCTAACCACTTAAGCATTTTAGATTGTTGGCCAGTGTTTAGATCATGAATGCGTTATTTAGTGGTTAAAGTGTTTCCAAAGCTTAGAATTTGCTAGGTCATCACATCACAATTTAAAAGAGCCAGTCAGGAAACTCTTCCGAACCTGAGAAATGTTTTTCGATATTTTTTTGCTATCCTTTCTGTAGGACTAGGGCTAATTTTAGTTCTATGCCAAAAATGGTCTCCTGGCCCCTTGGAGTAGCAAACCTATTCTTCTAAGAGGTGTTCATAGCTCTGGCAGCCACTTTGCCAGTGCTCAAGTACTGTGCACCACCAAACAGTTTATACTCACTTTATTTCTCAAAAGCTGGACATGGAGAGCCTTGAAGAAAACAACGCAGGTGCATAAGGTCTTCCTGAAGGACACATGGCGGTGGAAACATCTTGTAGCATTGTGAGAGACCAGTTTGCTCTTGCACCTTAAGCTGGTGGTGAGCTTGTCCCTTGCCTGGATCTCCTTCCTGGGTCTCCTTCCTTCCTCTTCCTTTGGTGTCACTCTCTCCCTCTTGTCTGGGCACACAGGAGTTTGCAGGTGAGAGGGCTATTTGAAATGGAAGGGTGGTAGGCACAGACTGTTGCATGAAGCATGTGGTCTTCCCATCTCTCCCATCTGCCCTCCAAGATCTTCCTGACTCTCCAAGACCTATTATCTATTCTCTTCTCATGGTACTTTCGCTCAAAATGCCTTTGCCAATTCTTGGTTCTTGCTCCTAAATACCTGGGAATGTCTCTTTTGGTACAGCAACTTTTAATTTTCTACTTCCAAGGGTGAGAATGATGCAAACTATTATTTTATCCTCGTCCCTAGAAAAAAACAAATTTTCACAGTATGTTCTGCTGAGGAAGCATGAGACTGCTCTAATTAAGAAAAAGTGGAGTTTCCAAAGTTCTTCTGAAAGAGAAAAAATATAAGCAAAGAATGTGACAATGAGATGAAGTGCAGTGGTCAGTGGAATATGGGAAAACGCCACGAGTTTCTAGAGTCAATGTCTTTCCAGCTGTGACCCAAAAATCTATGTAGTATTTTGACACTCTTACAATATGTAGTATTGTGTGAACAGACAATAAATGGAAAAGGTTCACAATAAATGTGAAATGTTTCCAATAAACCTGGAAAGAAATTTCAATATAACTAAATTGAGGAGCAATTATAGAGAGACTGCCGAGTTTTCAAATAAAAAAATTACAACTTTTCTTCATATTTGTCTTCTTAAAAAGAACAGCCAGCCTATGCTATATGTACTTTCAACTGTATTTCAAATTTGACTTTTTATTAATGTCATTGTGATTACTTGCTTTCCTGACTTCTTGTAAGGAATAAGATTTGTTTAATCTCCTTTCTCTCCAAGCCTACTTGTCACACAGAGTTCCAACCTAAAAAAAAAAAAATCTTAATCTGGCTAGTTGTCTCATAGTATTTGGCTTCTTCTAGATTAGGGTGGGTTTTGTGTCTTTAATAAAAGGAAGATATTTTAAGAGTAAGTGCTGACTACCAATATGAAAAAAACCTTTTAATATTGCTGTCTTAAGGACTATTATTACAGATAAAATGTATTTTGATCTACTCAGCAATGTGAAAATATTATATGTGCAGAAAAGAAATATTCAATCCAACAAAAACCATCAAACAGAAGAAAATTCAAGAATTCAAAAACCTGGGAACAAATCATTAAAGAAGAAATCTTCAAAATATATAGGCATATGTCTCATAGTCTGAAACAAATATCTGAGCAAAAATATTTCGTTTTGGAAATCTGTGCAGATACATGTGAACATACTTCTTTGTTCAACAGCTTCCTCTAGTTAATAGCATAAAGGAAGTTTTAAATATTGTCCCATCCAGAAATGGATTCTGCTTTTTATTTTCTTTTAATGACAGTGCTCATGACTAAGACTCCTGAAACTCATAATTCTGGTTTACATGTTAAAACAAGGAAAGGAATGAGCTCTGCAATTTGAATAGCAACCTCAAAAACAAACAAAAAAAGAATTTTATAAAGCTGTACTATATTAGGAGACTGAAGGAAAGCATCAATTTAAAAGCCATATAATGAAGTGGCTGAATTTATCTGCAAGACAAATAGAAGATTGAAGTTTAAAAAAATATCACTTTAAGACAGTGCCTCTGTGCCTCAGCCATAAACTGGGGCATTGGTATTAACATGAAATGCTAAGCAGACACACAGGATTCTGCATATGCCAAAGACAAGACAATTGTTCCAGCAAGAGGAGTTTTCTTTGTTACCACCATCTTCTAAGGGTATACACAGACACAGATTTGCAAAAAGAAGTTTACCTAATGCATTAACTCAAAGAATACAGCCAGAAAATGTAAACTTTTTTCAGTCAGGCAAGTCTTTCTTCAGGTCATATGCTTCAAAATAACATAGATATTTCATGATTATGTCAAAGCCAGTTTTGCAAATATTTAGAATCAAAGTAAATGAGGTCAGAATTTTGTGGAAAAGACCAGTCAATTATCCTATAATTAAAGCCTGCATAATAATGCATTACACCATGGAATATAATTCACATTCAGTGTGCAGCTGTACAACTGGTATTTCCTAACACCAGAATAATAGACTCCAATCTCAGTCTAATTGTTGCAGTGACTTGAAAATCTTGAAGATACAGAAGATGTAAAAGACATTCTCCCCAGAAATTGTGGGTTTGTTTTTTCTTTGATAAGCACAATGACATTATGTCTCTCCTCTTCATTCAAAACTCTGGTGAGCAAGTCAGTTTTGTGCCTTGCATTGTTAAAATTTTGTAATACTTTTGCAAGACTGACATACGTGGCTAAGACTAATAAAGCCACACCTTTTAAACACATACTCTTCGTGTTTCTCCTGGCCTGAAGCTGCTTACCTTGTTGCATCTACTGTACATTCTGCCCTAAGGAGGAAATATGTTCACACTCTGCATTAAATATCTTTATAGAGCAGAAATGCACATGCCCATAAAAGAAGAGTAAACTGGCCCTCTCTGAGCTAGAGGATCAGATTGTGAATGATTGATTTCTCAATCAAAACCAAGTATTTACATGCCTTCAGTTGTATCTTGCATAGAGGTGAGACTTCCTGGTTCACTTGCTACAGTCTCTTGGCACCAGTAAGATACTGATATAGATAGCAGTCTTATTAATGCTTAAATCCATTTATTTGATGAAAGCAGAAGTTGCTACTTAAACTCACCTGTAAAAGCTTCAGAAGATATTAAATTATTTCAAACATCAGGCAAAAAATTGGGTGATTTACATACATACATACATGGATTTTTAGAAAAGCCTCAACAAGAGTAAAATATCAGAACATAGTTTTAGCCAGACCCTGCAACATAACCAAGTGAAAAAAATCAGATGTGTCCCAAAAGATGTAGCTGGTTAGTGAAATACCCATGTTAGCAGAAAAGTCAAGTATTCTGGGTGCTTCTTGTAATTTCAGTGGTGTTTTCTCAAGATATTCTCCACTGAAAAATGAATTATTAAATAATGTATTATCATAAGATCCAAAAATAGAGGTAATGACTTTAATCCACTTTGTAAGCTGTACATAAGAGGCACGTACCAACTTCAGTGTTTCTCGGTATACAGCTTAGCCAGCTGGGAGGTGAATAAATCAATTACTGTTCATGACTGTGATTTTATGGGTTGAAAACAGTGGATCTGAGTCAATCAAACTCAGATTTTTATCCAAAGGAATAACTGACTGTTTATGCCATTAGAGATGAATTGCTGCTTCATTAATTATTAGCTAGCCACTATGTCCAAAAATGGTGACAGAAGAATATTGTGTGCAACTTGCACCAGAGCTGGAGTATTATCATTAAAATAACTCTTGTTGTCAGTCATTAGGGCTTTTTTCCAAGTTCCGTTCATGCTTATATACTCATCATGCCTCTTCTTGTTTTTGTAACTCAGTGATGCACAGTGAGTTCTAAATATGCTTGTTCAAGGCCTGGATTGTTGGCTGCTTCCCTTACAGTGCTCTGAGCAAAATCAACATTTTTCTCATTCATTCTACTCCTTTGCTTTTCAGGGGCCGAGCCACCACTGAAGATGATTTGCAGTTTTTGATAGATCCACACAGCCCTGCAACAAAAGCTGTCTTGCATGAATTTTAAGCATACGGCTTGAGGAAAACAACACTTCTGTGTATGTAAAGTCTATAGGTAATCATCTGCACTGCCTTAGAAACTGAGAAGTGTTTTGCACTGCAGGCACAAGGTCATACATTCGCTAAATTTGCTGTATTTGGTAAAAGCATAGTGTGAACATTTCTAAGTTCTAATAGAGGCATATAAATTAAGAACTATGCGTAGCTGCATTTAAATCTTCTGTCACTTTAAGACAAATTATATACAGAAAACACCTGGATGTGTAACTTTTCTCTATCATAAACAGAATGTTCATTTGGAACCATATTGCTTATCACTTCCCTAAGCATATTGGGGCTTTTTAATGCAGTTTTTCTTAAGTTGTATGGATACAACAAGCAAACATAATGGAAAAGAAGGATGTTTCCTGGGTTTCTTTCCCTTTTTGTAGGGACTCTATTATATTATTAGAAGCAATGACCCTGTAAAAAAATCTTCAGGAATTTATGAGTTATGACATTCTATTTCTATTCTATATGTTCTTTATTACTGTTTCTTGCAAATGTGATTTCACACAACTTTTTAAAGGGACATAAAATACTTGCATACGTTTGCCTTTAAGTATCTCTGGAGGCTTGCTTACTTTATGCCCTTACCCTCAAGCAACTCAGTTTCCGGGCAAGGGCCGTTCACCTCTCTGTGCCAAAAAAATAAGTTCATATATTCATGATCAGCCTGATTTACCAAACTAACAATAATAGCTTTCAACTTGAATCAATAAGAGTCATACATGATTTACCACAACATTTTGAGACACCCCAAAAGGCAAATCTAGATAGTTAATCAACTACTGTCCCATGTTTTCTAGAAATCTCAGAAATGACAGAATGATTATTTGACTTTGGTTGGACCTCTGGAGGTCATCTCATCCAACCCCTTCCTGTTCCAGTAGGGTCACCTAGAGCAGGTTTCCCAGGACTGTGTCCAGATGTCTTTTGATTATTTCCAAACTCCGTGCTCAAGAGGCTACACAACCCTCTGTGTCTGTGAGAGTTCTCGGCCACCTTCACAGAAAATTGTTTTTCTTTAAGAAAAATAGTATTGATTAAATGGTGGTGGTGAGGAGAAGCAGAAGCTAGGAGGGATAACTCTCAGTTTCCCTCTGATAGCTATGTGATTTCCATGGTCAGACACTATGGACTTTTGTTTCCATTTTTATGTCAATAGGTGTGTGTCAAGTCCTAGAACAATTAAAAGTCGATAAAACTTAATAATGGAATAACAGACAACCCATTGCCTGAGTCACTTGATGAATGACTCAGTGACAACACAGGCATGAATACTCTTTGTTCCTGTGTTAATTGTGAGGCAACTTCACTGCCAGACCTTAGCCACAGTAACTCTACTGCTGCTTCTTAATGTAAGGGGATTTATCCTAGGCATGACACTGAAAAAGTGATTACAGAGAGGACACAAAAGATAATAGTAACAATATTTGAAGACACCATCCTCAAAATATTTGACCTCCAGGGTACTTCATCTCAAGTGGAAAAACAAACCTGATGGGGAATGGTAAGGCTAGTTGTCGTTGTTAGAGATGTTTCCAGTGTTTTGTCAAGGCAAGATCTTTTTATTCCCGCTCTGAAAACATTTCCTATGTTTATCTAACACATCATATCCATCACACATATACTGTCATTCCTACATAAGCCCTCAGTTTGGCTTTCCAATATAGCTAGAGGAAAAGTAAACAAGCAAACACATTCCTTTCTCCTAGTTGTGTCTGCAGTGGCAATGGCCAACAATTTTGTGAGTGAGGTTTTGTCTTGTTTTCCAATTTGAGCCAACAATTACTACTGATCATACCAAAAAAGGACAGCAGACTAAACTGTATTTTACCTTTGTCCTTTTGTGGTCTACAGTGATTGACAGCTAGATTTGGATTTGCCATAAGTGAAAAGAGCAAACTCTTGGCAAGAGTCCTGAGATGACTCCACCATCTCCCCTGCTTCATAAATTTGTCAGTTTACTTTCAGGGTTTTTGTTGAGCTTCAATGAAGATCAATGGCAGAATGTACATGTCAGCCTTTTCGGGTGTGGAGGTGTCCTCTCACGGTAAGTAGCTCTCAAGTTTATTACATTTGGGGTAATAATATCATTACTATGGTAATGACATAATATGTGCCACTTTTGGGAATGAGAAATTACACATAATTTCTATTTGCTTCAGTCTTGTTTCTATAGCAACAAGACTAGTAATTCTCATTAATGACTACGTTGTTAGCATTGTTATTTTTGGTAATTCCAGGTTATTAATGTCCTTAGTTTTTCTGCATCTTATTGATGACTAAATCTGAGTACCTGTTAAATGAAAAAAATAGGTCCAGTTGACTAAAAACTATCTTTCACGAAAATCAAAGAGTGTTTTTTGAATCTAGTTTTAAAATTAGCACAGAATTAAGTTGAGAGAATAGAAGTAATAAATCATTTAGACTAGAGACAAAATTCAAACTGACTGATAAACACAAGTATTAAGACAAACCACACAACTGTGATGAAAGTGCTGACATTATCATTTAACATTTCAGTTTGCCAAGTTCATCTTTCCACTAGAAAAGACATTTCCCCCCTAGAGTAATATTGCTATAAGAGCAGCAAGGCAGTTTCAGGCACAATGGTTGTCATCAGCTCATTTACCACTGGGATTCAAGGTTAAAGGTTGTGCCTAAATGCCACAAGGTCACTATTATAGCTACATATTCTGTTACATTTCATTCTCCTTAAGGGCAAACTGCATGCTAAATGCCTATGTGCTAAAGAATTACAAATATAGTCTTCTAATTATAGAAGATATCAAGATTACACTTACATTCTTTCTCTTCTAAAACATTGTACAGATGCCATGAAATAATTCCCCAAAAATTTAATCCATCTTAATAGAACTACAGAGTAAGCTTGGCTTCTTCTCCCTATAAATGCTTATGCATGTCCATACTTTTACCTACTGACTGTTTGCTTGAGTTGTCACATGTCAGTGCCTGCAGGACTGGGTGTAGTTTTTCCTACTTTTAACTCACTTTTCTGAAGGCCTTAAAAATAGAATTCCTTGAAAATGCTTTGATAGTAAAGTTTATAATTTCTTTTATGATGTGCATTTAAAGTATATAGCAACTTTTTGCAATTACTTAGTAAACATTAATAAAGCACTTATAAGCTCTTTAAGTTTAGAATGCTGCCATTGTCTTCTGAGCCAATATTAACATGTAGAAGTTAGTGATGGACTTCTGCATTTGGTGATTAATTTATTAGGGCTTTTGGATTTAAAAATATGTTACAGCAGGAGAAAACAGACTTGGAAGAAAATGAAAGAAAAGTGAAAGTAAAACGATCTTATCCCTCATTATTCCCAATCAAAAGGTCCATGCCTGGACCAGATCTGTGACCAAGACACACAAATTTTGCTTCATTAGACTGAAGTCACAAATTAGACTTCATTTTGCTTCTCTGGAGGTAGGAACTGATTACTTCTCCTGCAATCAGGCAGGCAAAGACAGCTGTGGGGCCATGAATTTTCTTTCAAGGTGTATAGTATGGACTGCATAGCATATCCCACTTTTGCTTATGCTCTCCAGTAACACAGCTGCAACTTATGCTTTTGTGCAAACTTTTGACAAAATCTGCCAGTTCTGACACAGATATTTACATACACAAAGGGAAAAATCTTCTCTCAATGAAGAAATCCACTTTATTTCTTCCCTGCATTACAAATCAATTCAGAGCCTGTTTTTACTGCAGGCTACTGGACTGAATTTATGGAGCTGCAAAGGACAATTTATTTCAACTAATCATTTCCTATACTAAATATTATTCATGTTAAACATCTTTCTTCCTGCATAAAAATATATGGTTTAATATTTAAAATTATTATTTAAAATAGTGCTTTAAACTCATGAGAATGGATTCATAGGGCTTCTGTCCTTCTTTTGGGCAATGGGGACAAAGTAGTCAACTCACCCTACTAGTCAACTCACCCTAGGAAGATGAATTGTTGGAGACAGGGGATTTTGACAGAATGCACAATGCTAGTTGCCAACTGACACTGTGGGTCAACAGCCATTTAGCATAAATTAAAGCAGTGCGTAGGCTGCTGCAGTCTATGCCAAGACCAATGAATAACTCTTGCTTGGATGAGGATGCCTGGCTCATTCACAGCTCTTTTCAACCTCCTGTGCTTATGGCTTCCTATCACATCTAAGAATGTAGTAGGTGTTCAGGTTCCTTACCGTAAAAAGATGATCAGCTTCAAGGAATCATTTAAGAGGTGGATCTGTGACAATGAAATTAAATGAATCATCAACATTTGCTTTATCAGCTATAATTTTTTACATACAAAAATAGTGAAAAAAGGCAAATACCGCCCCCCTCCCCCCCCCGCCCCCGCATTTTGTTTAGAAATACCTAATATTTTAGCAGAAAATTCCTGCAGATACATTTTTGCCTATGAAGCCTATGATTTTCCAAATCCCACAAGTGGCAAATTTCAAGCACCCAACACTGAGGATCATAATGGGAATATTCAACATGGGCAACTTCTCTTCAGTATAGCCTAAGAAATGAACATTAGTGGTGTTCAGACATTTTCTGACAAAATGGATTATAATCCGGTTTTGTCAGAATTGAGGTTTTGCTCTTTGCAGCATGATGAAAATTCTGATCAAAACTAAAGGTAGAATCACATATTGAGAAAAGCTACTGATTACAGGGAATTACAGGTATTACAAGGAAAATCCCCCTTGTTTGTTTTCACATCCAAATGCTCTGTAGTTTGATATTTTCAGAAGAGAGAGAACTTGGAGAGAGAGGTAGCTCAAAGTGACTTTTTGATTTTCCTAATGTGATGTGTTGACCACGGCTGGATGCCAAGCACCCACCAAAGCCACTCTATCACTCCCCTCCACAACTGGACAGGGAAGAGAAAATATAGCAAAAGGTTCATGAGTTGAGATAAAGCCTGGAAGAGATCACTCATCAATTAGCATCCCATGCAAAACAGACTCAGACTGGGGGAATTAGTTGAATTTATTGCTAAACAAAATCAGACCCTGATAATGAGAAATAATGCAAATCTTAAAAATATCTTCACTAATATCCCAGCTGGTGAGGGGGGGTCCATAACTCTGGATCCCCAAGGAGAGCCGAGCCACCCCGGAAAGTATCTCCTCTGAGACACCCCCTAGGGGGTCGAAGGCACTCCTCTCAGCTGGTGGGTAGCGAGCTCGGCAGGAGGCAGTGGTTCAGCTCTTAGTGATTCAGCTCAGTGGTTTCAGCTTCTGCCCCCTGTGAGCTTCGCTTTCCCCTGTAGCCAGCTTCGGGGTGGAGAGAGAGAAGACCTCGTTCCGGCGGTTCCGCAAGCAGCTTTATTGTGAAGGCATAGCGAAGGGAGCCGAGGACCGAATACCCTGGCTCTTAGAGCAATTTCAGGGGTTTTATAGGGAACTAGGTGGGAGGGGGGAAGGGTAAAAAACCAATCGGTTACAACAGATCTACATAAGTCCTGAGGGTGTTTGTGGGTCTTCCGGGAGAGTCGCTGTGAGCTGGGGGTAACTTTGTTATCTCAGGGTCTGGGTGGGGTTGCGCAATTTCTTCTTAACTCCTCAGCAAGGGCTGCCTCCAAGGCAAGGCCGTCGGGGCTCCGCCCACCCCCACACTTCACCCCACTCCTCCCTCCTTCCCAGCTCTACCTCCTCCCCCAGTGATGCAGGGAGAGGGAATGGAGGTTATAGTCAGTTCATATCCCATTGTTTCTGCCACTGCCCAGGGAAAGGAGTCCTTCCCCTGCTGCAGTGTGGGGTCCCTCCCACAGGAGAGAGTCCTCCATGAACTTCTCCAACATTACTCCCATGGGAAACAGTTCTTCACAAATTGCTCCCATGTGAGTCATTATTCCATGGGGTGCAGTCCTTCAGGCACAGCCTGCCCCAGCCTGGGTCCCTCACAGGGTCACAAGTCCTACCAGGGAACCTGCTCCAGTGTGGATTCCTCTCTCCATGGGTCTGCAGGTCCCTGCCAAGAGACCGCTCCAGCACTCCAGGCCTCCCAGGGGTCACAGCCTCCTCTCAGGCATCCCCCTGCTCCAGCCTGGGTCTCCTCCAGGGGCTGCAGGTGGATCTGACATGCTTGTGAGGAGTTCCTATAGCACACAATCCACTTGACTGCCTGTACATTCTCTGTAGTACAGCCAATTGCTCTATCCTTAAAACCTTTAATGGTGATGCATGAATAGACATTTTTGTTTCTGTCGTGACAGATTTTGAAATTCAGCCCCTTCTGATGGGAACAATATAAGCAACAGACTGTGCTGTTCTGTGCCAAGGCTGATTAATCTTAAACTAGTAGTTCCTCTGCAGGGGAAGACCCTCTTCTTCTAAAAGTAATAGTTTGTCAAAGATTGAACCAATTTAGAAATTCTTGAAAGACTTTATTTAATTTTTAAAAAATTACTTTCCCCACCATCTTTAGCTCAGCTTTTTTTTAAAATTTTATTTCTATGAGAATATAAAACTGAAAAGCTTCTGAACTCACAAAAGCAATTCAACTATTCAATAGAACAAATATATTTTACTTTTATTCTTTTTCTACAGGCTTTCCTTTACTTACAGTCACTATTATATGTAGTGGCAAAACCACAGAAACTTCAGTACTTGCCCTAAAAGCAAAACCCATATGCAAAAAATATTATTCTAATAAATAATGTATACCATGTATCATTTTCTGTAGATTTCAGTAATGTCCTCTTTTTTTGAGCTTTCAATTAATTTTCCAGTTTAAAATAAAAGGTGAAAAACCTTACTGTCAAAATATTTTCCATGATAATCTGTTCCCCCTTACTTTACCAAACACTGTTTTAACACTTTAACCATCTTTCCAGATTCCCTTCAGATATCTTAGTATTTTAAATATATCCATATATATATATATATATATATTCATTGGCAATTCAGCTAACAGGAATAGACACATGCTACACAAGTTACATTTTGCCCATCCAATTTTTTACCACGGGTTTTGGATTATGTTCTGTTCAAATAATTTAAGAAGCAGTATTACAGCTTTACAGTGTCAGCTAACTTTAACCTTTTTGATACTGATTTTAAAACATGCTTAATTTTGATTCTAGGCTATTATGCTGGGTTAAATATTTTAGTGAGGACACCCAGCTACATTTTAAGAGTACTTATCAGTATTGTTAGTTTGGTTGCTACACCTGATTTCTATGTACCCATGTGGGTGAAGATATATTTAAGACCTTTTTTTGTTGTTGTTGTTAAAAACGGTGCTGGGGGGGAGGTATTATGTTCCTTCAAGATGAATACAGCACTTGCTAATTTTTGGCATGCAACATTTATCTCCTAGCATTATGTTTCTTGTCAAGCCTTGAGATCTACCATGGCCCAAACTGACATTTTATGTCAAACATTTACAAAACTTCATCTTCCAAGTGCTCTTAGAATGAATGGTCTAGCAACATTCATGAAGTAATATCAGATACCTTGAAATATCCTACCGACATAGGTTTACAAAAATGTAACAACTACTGTCATGGCATGTGGTTTTTTTTACTGGACTTTCAGTAAATCTTCAGATTAGTTTTTAAAGTTTCTACTGATACTAGTCTCATAAAGTGGTAGCAGTATTGTTACTAAAAGTGATGTCATCTTTTTTTTTCTCAGTGAAGTAGCTATTAGATTTCCATTTCTGTAAGAAACAAAATGCTTAACATTAGCATTAACGGTTTCACGTGTTGTCACATTATACTAACTACTGACATTGCATCCTAATGATCTCCTATCTGTCCTTGTCTGTATTTCTTTAAATGCTAGTCAGTGTTGTACCTGATATGTTTAAGATATATCTTTCATACTGCACTGTAAAGTCCGGCCCATGCTTCAGGATAAGTACCACAGTAAGAGAAATAGAAAATTAATTTCAAAAAGCTATTTCTGAATTTATGGTCTTGATTTGATGTCATATGATATGCTGTGATATGGTTATGTGGCTTTGTAAGTAAATTGTTTTAAGTATATTTCACCTTTTTTAATTATGGTTGCTATTTTTAAGTATTTTAATATGTACAATGTGCATGTGCAGAAATAGTAGCCTACACAGTGTGAGACAATGTATTCTTTTAATCGACATTTATTCTTTTTCTAGTAGGTGATCAATATTGTAGTTGCTTTTAGGAGACAATTTAGTTAAATATAAAAAAAACCCTATGCAATTTCACAGCAAAAGCTGTTCTCAAGAAACACAGGCTATCTAATTAGTTTTTGCAAAAAGCAACCTCAAGTAGATGAGTATTGAATACTTTGGGCTTTTTTTATAACACTTTCTTCATAAAATATAAAGAATTTAAAGCTAAGGATATCTCACTTATTTTGTTTAATTTCCAGCTACTTATGTGATTTGTCCTTCATCACCAAATGGTCTTTGTCAATAATCAGACAGTTGATTTGCTTAATTTATTCTAAAATATCATGTTTTGTTCAGTAAATAGATTCTGTTCGTGCATTAATTTTTTTTTTCTACAGATCATCTTTTAATATCACGGAATGGTAGAAGATTATGGTTGAAAGGGACTTCAAAAAGTCATCTAGTTCACTCACTGCCTAAAACAAGATCAAATATACCTGTATTATCCCTGACAATTTTTTGTTGAATCCATTCTTAAAAATTATCAGAAATGGATATTCTTGAAACCTTCTTAGGCACTCTTGTCCAGACCTTCATTATCCCTACTATTAGAAGTTTTTCCCCACAGCCAATTCTGGATAGTTTTTTAATTAATTTAATCCCTTTAGTTATCATTTCTACAAAGGATGTTGAGAACAGATAATTTTTCCTCTCCTGCAGCAACCTTCTAGGTACATGTAGCTGTTTTTCTTCCTGTGTGATGAAAGCCCTTTTGTTCAACCATGGTTGAACATGTTCCCATGACTTACAGGCATTAATGTTTTCATTCTCTAGATTTTGTCCAGCAGAGAAGATGCCATGCTTAGCATTCTGAAGCCATAGTAGTGCCGAGCACACGCATTTTTTAAACAGGCAAAGAGCTCTTACCTGCTGGCTTAAATGCAGGTGAACTCCCAGAAGAGACACTGACAAAGTAAAAGAGAAGTCCAAAATGTGGAGATCTAAGGTGGTACTCTGAGAGCTCAGTTATGCAGTTTTGGATTGGGACTCTGGAAATGGAGCTGGTATGTCCAGCTCCCTCTGGCTAAACCAACTCGCCATCGCCCATGCCGCCATGCAGTTCTCTAGATTGAACAAGTGGATGTAGCACCAGTGTGGTGGCGCTGCCTTTGGGCTGCACTGCGCAGGCAGAAGGTTTCTTCCATCTCTATTCCTCATATAGTGATCTCCTGTGTAGCCTGGTTGTATCAACTGTGTGTCCCAGGGTTCAGTTCCCAAAGACTACAGTTCCAAGGCTACTCCTAAGGGTACAAGCATAAGTACCAGACTAGCTTCTTCAGAAGTTAGCTTTACAAAATTATGCAAAGTGGACATGAGGGTGTTTGCATGGAAAATATCAGCATGATGTGCAGTTTTTGATCTGCTCAGGTGAAAATGCAGAGGTAGTGCTATGTGCCACGTGGTCTAACAGCTATAAAAAATTCCAGATTTTAGTACTGAGTGAGTTAAAAATTTATATTAAGCCTTCTTACAAACAGAAGACATACTGAGAAAAGTCCTGACCCTACTGATGTCCACAGCAAATTTAAGGTGCCAGAGTTGCACATTGTTTTTAGACATTAGGCACTTGAGATGTGTCTATGCCTACCTATGTTAGAACATAAAGCTGATTTCACATTCAAGTCTGCATGGATAGCTAATATATACCTTTCACACAGAGAATTCAGTGAATATCTGACTGCATGAGTTAAATCATTTTTTCAGAGAACTCTATCTGTGCTTGTAAGTGCATCTATTTATCACATTTTCTTACCTTTAATTTCTTACTAGTGGAACATGCCCTGTTCTTATGTTGCATTACTGTCATTTATCTGTCCTTGGTGTCTCCTCTCCTAAACCCTTGCAGCGTTGAGAGGACAATAAGTGTGTGCTGTTTGCCTAACAGAAGCTGAGGCGTTCATTGTGGTGCGCTCAGCATGTTGGGGTTTTTTTGTTACTCAGTGTGATAATGCAAGTAGAGTGTGTTAAGGAGCCAATTCTCATACGAGACAACCTGTCATACAGGCTGTCCGTCTTCAGTGTATGATATAACAACTAATCAATTGTTTAGGCTTTTCCTAATGCTTTGCTTTTTGCCCACAGGTAATCTTGTGCAACTAGCAATGGGACCACATTGCATGATATGAAAACATTATTAATATCTCAGGGACAGATTTCATTACACATCGCCATGTCTCTTAGAACAAATTATGCGTATTTTATGTAGTCCAGGTTATCATGGTAAATATCTTCTTCTTTAGCAGAGAATAAAATGAAATAGAGAAATAAATACATTCGAAATTTGTTTTTAAGGAAAGCAACACTACATTAAGCAACATTTTTTTAATCTATGAGTGTGGCAGTGGTTTTCCAATAAACAAACCCCAAGACTTCATTACATTAAACCAAAAGAAAAAAAATTGAACTTGTAAATTCCTCAAATGCAATATAGTTGAAATGGCCAAAGGACAGCTGCACAGTCAAAAGCATATTATAACACACTGTGCAATACTAGCTTGTTCAGCTAACACAGAGGCCAAAATTTCAGTGTTCACTCTATAAAATGACAGTTGTCTAGTTCCATACTTTGGAACCATGAGGTTCCATACTTTTTCTTTCCATATTCACACTTACCACTTTTAAAATTGACACGTGCAGTCAGGCTAGAAACTCAATTTAAGATCTGAATGTTCTCCTTTTAGTCCTTGCGGACATATTGTTACTGGCAAGTGTCCTGGTTTAGGGCAAATCTGGGAGGAAGCCTCTGAAGGGAATTCCTCTGGAAAGCAAACCCAAATGGCCCCTCCCTTCAGCCGATCCGGGGAAAAGAACTTCTTCGGAGAAAAGTGGAAAAAACTACTTATTTAACAAACAAGATGCCCACAATCACAAAGAATGAATGCTATGAAACAATAAAACCTCTGGCTGCTCTGAACACAGATGGCAAACTGAGCCCGTCCTTGCCGTGGGTGTAGCTCAGCTCACTCAGGCTCTCACCAGTCTCAGTCTCTCCAGAGGTCCAGGCCCGGCGGGCCACAGGTGCCAGCCCTCACTGCTCCTCTGGGTTTTTCTGTTCAGAGCAGATTTAAACAGTCCCAAGGAAAAAAGGAAAAAAAAAACAGTCCAGGGAACTTCTCTGCCCTAGCTAGCTAAAACTAACTAAAAGCACAGGAGATCTCTGTCCCACCGCTGTTCGTGCCTCAGACGAATGCCGGAGCAAGGCCGTGTGCAAGTCAGGCAGTTTTCTCAAAACAAACTGCGCGCTGCTTCTTTCTCCCCCTTTGCTCCCAGAACCATTTTAAAGGTACAGAACTGAATATACAGCACAAACAGAACAGACAATTGGGGATACAAGCATCATAAAGTTACCGTAGTGACTTTAAAGTCAGCCTCTGCCTCACTCTGCCATCTGAAGGTGGTGCCACAAACTTGACACGAGTACAGTCTTAGAGAGAGCTGGGTATTAATCTCACAGTTCAGCCTGAACAAATTACAGCTCTGGGAAAAAAATCCAAAAGCAACACTAAAGCTTTTCTTTAAAGAAATGTTACATTACTTCAGCATACTCTGACATGGACTTGTTTCTCAACCCAAATTTGAAAACATTGACTGGTACACTGGAAGGTGGAATCTCGTTTATCTTCCTCTTCTGTGCAGAATAAGGAAGAATTGTTACCTACCTCATTTGTCTTTGTTGAAGCAAGGAACTTAGTTACATGCAAAAAGAAACGTTTCCATGTATTACGGAATACATATTCCTCACAATTTCACTAAAGACAATGGCTTTGGAGACATTACCTGGGTAGAGGGTAACCTGCAATCCAAATGTGCTAAATACTGCACAAATTCCTGCCAACACAATCTCTCTTTATCAGAAGAGTAACGGGGCAACTTCCAAGCAAAAGTATGTTTTCAGGACATTCTATCTAAATGCTTCAGGAACTAGCACTGGCTACCAAGGATTTTGCATTAGTATCAGCCAGTGTTATCAGTTTCTGGTATGGACAAGTACAGTATCCTTCAGGGATAGCATCATTTGCGTTCTCTTTGGAAAAGCATCACTTTCTTTCTGTCAGGACTAAAATCCATTTGCTGGCTTTGAGTAAAATGAGGAAGAAAGGTTCTAATTGCAGTTTCCATCACTCAAAAATCCCTGGAAATTTTTCATGTTTATTGCATTGCATGAGAGTCTAATTTATGTACTTTAATTATGAACCATCTTAAGGCTTCTTGTATAATTTCATATGACAAATAATATTTTTATCTTGTTAAATGTTGTGAGGAGCTGTTTGGTACTGCTGGCAGAAACCCTTCTTCACCCATGAACACAGTTGCATTTCAGAAATGGATATCTCTTTCCCTATAGAATTTGCAAAAACAGTGCATAATTTTGTGTTCGTGGCCTCTTGCTTGGAAAATGTAAATTCATTATCCTTGTTACCATTCAAGCCTATGTTAATGAGGTGCTAATGTCTCTATTTGGTAAGACTGTTCCAAAGAGTGTATTTTCATGTATGTGATGGAAACAAGAGAAATCTATTGCTGTATTTATTAGTACATTGCATGATCTAAATATATTCTTTATTTTATCATCCCCAAACAAGATATTTTTGTGCTTAACTGGTTTACTTTAAGTGTATTCTCTGAGTTTAAAAAAGGGAAGGGTTATCAACCAATCCAGGGAATATCATGAATTGTTGCAGTCTCCTAAGTCTTTCACAGTAAACTTAAAGTCTAAACAATAAAAACAGATAAATAGAGGAAATGTCAAACTGAATTCTGGGTAATGATCAGATCAGCATGCTTTTATACAATTTCCATCACTTTGAATTTTAAATCACCTTTTAAAGGGCACTAAAGCATTCTTGCAAATTAGTCTGCACTCCAATTAATGCACCCAACATGACAATAAGACCAGTTTCAGCTTGGCTAAGCAGACCAGTCAACCAGGAGGATGTGACTTGAGGACTTGGAGAGCTTGTGCCTCCACCTTTTTTCCCTCTCTCTTCACAGCAGCTTAGGTCCAATTAGGCCAGTTAATCTGCCTAAAACCATTGGAAAGGAAGGATTTCTCTAATAAAGATGAAGCATAGTCTGAGAGGACATACAAATTAAGTCTACTCTTTTCAAAAGCCAGAAAATTCCAAGATTTCCCTTAACCATATGTCTTAAAGAGGTATTTCTTTTGGTCAAGACCAAATGATTTTTCTCCATGGGGATTTCAACTTCAAGAGATCTTTCTGTGACATTTGTTAACATGTAAAGGATTTCTCTTTTGTCTATTTATTTTTCATACTGTGCTCATTTTTGACATCCATTAAATTTTATAAGACTAGACTGCAAGCAGTAGTGATGAGAAATGCCAGGTCAAATTACAAAAAAATGTTTATAAATAGAAATGACTTTGTGTTTTTCAGTCAAGAAGTAAATAATACTTGCATGAATATATAGGTATTTTAGTAGCCTAATCTGAGATTTTGAAAATTGAAGGGGCTGAAAAACAACTTACAAATACATGGTTATACACAAAACGCATTTTAAAAAGTTGAAACCAAATTCTTGCAAAATAGATAAACCATTTTACATAGGATTTAGCTCACTCATTAAAAAAAAAAAAAAAAGAAAAAAAAAGAAAAAAAAGGAAAAAATGCCTGTCCTGTTTATTCTTAACACTGGTACGTGAGAACTCTGTTGTATACTCACAGCACACTTTGAACTTTCTCATTTCTTTTGCACTTCACTTATATAATTTGACTTAATTTTCTATATGTAAAATTCTAAGATGCATTTCAACAAATTTAGAAGAGAAGTATTCAGTCAGACGCACAATAATTACATGTTGCTTTTGGAATTGCTTCCATTTCTCCTCAGAAAGCTCATGCTACCCTTGACTGCAGCAGCTGCTTTCTTATATATTGAAGTAGAATTTGGGACAGAAGAGAGAAGTATTAGTGCCTCTAGTTCAACAACAACGTCTAATGCATTAGTAACATTTTGAACTGCTCAGGTATAACAAAAATATAGAGAAGGCATTAAATATATTTTTTTTTAAATTAAAATGGTGATACGAAAGTGTAATAATACTGAAGAGCACTTTATGTTATCTACAGCTAGAATAGAAGTTTACCTATTTACCTTGGCAACAAAATGTTAAGCTGCTTTATCACAAGCTTTTTTTGTTAAGAAATTTGTAATCACTTTCCCTTGAATCCTTGGCTCTGACATAAATTTTGTTGGGGAACATACAAAATATTCTTTCTCAGCATCAATGTTTTAAGGAAAATGTTTTGTTCAAAACAAAACTGAAGATTTCCCACTGTCTCTTCTGACCAACACAAAAGCCACTAAAGCAGTGAGGTTTTGTGATGGGCTGTTTATTTAGTCACCATCTATATTGTGTAAATTTTGTTGATATTCCATCCCACCTCTTTGTTCTGATGGCAAGAGGCAGTTCTGAGCATATTACCATGCTCACAGATAAACTGGCTGGCTGATCAGTTGGTCAGCCTCTGACCACCACAGCTCAACCTGATCCATACTCCTCAGAGCCACGTTGAGAAGCCAGTTTCTCTAGCTGCTGTCTGAAGCTGGTTGTATATTCATTCAGCTGTGCCAATACAGACTGTTCTTTCATTTGGATCTAAGATTTATCTAAATATTTTAACTGAAAGGAGAAATCAATGGTATTGACAAGCTATTTTTAATCAATGAGGCTGTACTTCAGCAACAACTTCCTTCATTCTTTTGTGACAACCTCAGTACAGCAGATAAGAGGCAAATAATCCTGCTTCTTTATAACTGCAGAGTTTATATTCTAAAAAAATTTCCAAGATAGACCAGAGCCTTTAAAATTCCACATACTTCCATATACCAAAGACACTGATTTTTAAGACCTGGCATTCCCCATCCTCGTGTGCCAGCTATGCAAGTTCTGCGTCTTGATTCATGGATTCAGTTGAGTGTGCTCCCACTTTTTTTCATTCCACTTTTCTTCACACCTTATTCAACTAAAAGCTTTGTTTGAAATAATGGCTGAGCAGCCACAAAGATGCATGAAGATTGTAGATGAGAGAACACTGAGAAAGGACCTAGATTTAGACAGAAAATTTTAGTTGTAGTAGTTGAAACAGAGGAGTGAGAAAATATACTGGGAAAAGGAAAATATCAACACAAAGGAACAGAAGAAGAAAAATAAGAATAAAAATGCACTACTAGAAAAGACGAATGAAAAGCTTGGGGAAAAAAAAAAAGTCATATCAGAGATACCAAAAGGGTAAATAAAAAAAAGGAAGTATTGATTGTGACCAATCAGTAGTTTTAATTTGATTTTGCCATTTCATTTAAATTATATTTAAGTGTCATTTATCTAGGAATTCAAATATATTTCAATTTTGCATACTTGTTGCAATCAGCAGAAGAGAAATCAATAGCATTTTTCATGAGAGAAGGAAGGATGATAAGTATGGACAGGAGTGTGATAATACCAAATAAAATCTCGGTTCAACCAAATATATTTCTGTGCCCATTTAAAATTTAGTAGTCTTTTATGCTTTGCAGAAAGTATTTCTACATTCTTGGTAACAATCAATAGGTTATTAATCCCTACATCCAAAATGTTTTTCCAACTATTTCCCTCTTCCTCAAGCTGTTTTATAGGATCCCATGTGAAATGTCATGCTACTCAGTAGGATAGTGATATTACAAAATGAACCTAAGGGCTAATCTCCAAATTATCTATTATTTGCTTTGCATTCTTTATTAACCAAACTTTCCTTTTCGGGTATTATTTAAACAAGAAAAAATGTGTAAAAGGGATTCTACGGACAGCACTATATTCCTCATTGATCTTTAATATCCTATTCAGAGTCAGAGATAGAAAAATATTGAGTAAATCCATGCATTTGTCCATCACAACCAAGTAAGGAAATATTTAAAATAAACAAAGGCAAAGCTGCCAAAACTCTTCAAGAATGACTGGGAGAATCAGGTATGCACATGAGGTTCTGGAATCTGAGCAAAGCACCTACTGCACAACACGTGAGTGTGTAACAGAAAATTTGCTTTAAAAATGAATGGAAGGACATGAAAGAAACACTTAGCAACTGCCACACATACACCTAATTACAAACAGAAACTACTGCATGAAATGCAATTAAACTTTTTGATAGATCAAAGCATTCTTCTGCAATAAAAAGGAAATACTCTACTGCACATTTAAATAGCATAACTGAATTCTACTACGGAATAGCATGAATACTAAAAGACAAAATTGAAATAATACAAGAGGTGTTGTAAGATTTGCTTTGTGCTTCAAATACCACAAGAATGATGCACAAATACAATTACCCAGTTCAACTAACAAAGAAAATTAACTGCATGGCAAAAAAATTGGTAATTATCCTCTAAAAATTTTCATTAAAAATTGACATCTGTATTTTCTGTATGGGATCACTAAGTTCTGTGTACACTTACAAATAAAATGACATCAAGTACAAATTCCCATTCAGGAAGAGGCTGCTATGTTTTCCAGAACACTCCTTCTCGTTTGGGGGACCTCTGTGGTCTGGGCACAAGTCTCTGAATTGGGAGATGGCTTCTTCCAGTTCAAGTTGAGCTACTGGTTTGCTAAGCACCACAGACAAGTTATCTGGTCTCTCTGCTTTCAGTTGGTCATGATAGACCACTGGGAAAAGCAAGGAAAACACCAACTCAGAGATCCAGCTAAAAATCAAAGGTAATGCTTTAGCAGAATTGCTGAATACATCCTTATTATTTTATCTAGAAGAAAATAATTCAATTACAGAGTACTTTCTTCTAAAACAGCTGGAGGATTTTGATAAAATGGAATTTAATGCGGAAATGTATGAAGTACAGGAACTTTGGATGCAAAGAAGGTAGGATGACACAAGTTATTTGATTACAGAAGTCCTCTAAGCATTTATTGTGCTGAATAAAACTGATAAGCAAAAGAAGGGCTAACTCACTTCGATCTGAGAAAACCACATCAGAAAGACTGTATTACAGCTTAAGGAAAGGTTTAAAAGAATGAGCTCTACAAAAATTAAAATCTCTTGCTAGAAGCAAGAGACTGATAACATAATACCCATTTAAGGTGGAAGAGAATGTTGATAAGTTTGCATGTAAATAGAAAAGGTTTTTACTGTTACCATTCTCTCCCTATCATATGTATATTTGTCAAATTACATGCTGCTGTAGATTTACAAAGTGAAGAAATTCTGTATAACTCGTCACAAGAGGATTAGTAATGTTTGAGGAAAAAATCCTACTCTAAACAGTATTTTTCATTTTCAACTAAAACACACTTAATTTCAGGTAGCCACGTGTACTGAAACACTATTTTGGTTATGAGATTAGGAAATTAGAGCAATTGCTATATCAAAATGGAGTAAGGTAAAATAATAAATAATTTTGGTTTAAAGGGAAAAATACTTTGCAAGTAATTATTCTCAGCTTGTAAATGGTGTCTCTATAACCAACCAAGCATATAACAAGAAGATGAAGACGAGGCTTATTTTCACTTCATTTCACTTCTTTGTAATTGACAAGCTCTCACTGAGTGTCAACTTTAAAAGATGACAAATCCTAAATCTTATAGGACTCAATTCAGTAGTTCACCTCTCTAAACTGTTTGCAAATTAATCTACATTTTCAAATGAATCAGGCATGAAATATAAGGTGACATCTATATTACAAAAATATTAATTTCCTTGTCTTTTTTCAGCATCCAAAGTAGCTTTAAAATATTCAGTTTGTTAATAAAAAGCATAAGAATATACAAATGTACAGTATTCCCTATTTCACAAGTTTACCTTTTTACTTTCCTGTTCTATTCCAGTATGCATTAGTTTCCTTATGCAAAATATACCTATTTTGTATTTGATACAGTGTCATAATTATACTTTAAGTACTTCAAATTATATAAACAGAAACACATGAAAGATGTGATGATGAAAAGACGAAAAAAACCTGAAAACCGAGGAATTAATAAATTTGGGGTAATGTTTTCCTGTTGTCCCAAAATGTTAGCCTGTTTCCCACTATAATCCTTTCCTTATTCAAGTTTGGTAATTAATCTGCTCCAAAGAGTTGGATTCTGAGAAATCCAAAGCACCTTCTATTTCCTACTTGTGTTCTGTTTTCTTTTTCTGACTCATTTGGCCACTGAAGCCATCATGACAGTCCAACATTCTCTCTTAACTAACAGAAAGCTACAAAAGCCGATTTCTTTCTAAACTTAGACTTTTTAATTCTACTCAGGGAAACTAAAGGAAATAAGGCTTTCCAGTCAAGATGGGGAGCAGTTGCAGAGCTGCTTAGAGCTAGAAGTTGCACAAATTATGCATCTCAGTAAGTAGATAAAAATTTAGCTCAGCCCTCTCTTGGAGTGTTGATACACAATCATACTTCACACTGCTTGTACATTCTTGATCCACTGCATTTCTCTATGAAATGGGAATGGTACCTGTGGTAGCTGTTCTTCAGTTACAAAGGCTGTTCCTGTCTCTTGCCTAAGGACCAGCTTTCCCTGATCCTGGTTACTACATTAAATTATAACAGATCACCATTTTGAGCTAGAACATAAGCTTTTAAATGTAAAATTAATAAAAAGAATGATTTAAAGTAGATGTTACAAAACCTTTTCCTCTTTTTTTTTAAATTTAAAACAGGACATGAAACAAATTTGTCGAAGATTTTACTAAGTATTTCAAAAAGCCTAGCAAAAAATCTTCCAAAATAACTGGTTAGTTAAGATTTAGGTCTTCCCATTAGATACTTTTTTTGTTTTGGCCATGGCTATTTCACACCAGTAATCTATGCTTCCTCTATTCACAATGGAATATATTTGTCTATGCCTGTAGTGCATTAATTATCTAAAAACTAAAAGGCATATTGTAACTTGACACAGCATTCTGGAAACTAGGAACATATGATTGAATGGAAAGTTCCTATATCACATATTGTTTGATTATTACTTCATTTTTCCATACAGTTATCCACTCGAACAGCAAATTTTGTCTCAAAAATAGGTTCATTACCTTTTTGCACCTGCGACCTATTATAGTTGTTACCTATTTGTTAAATACTCTCTTTCTTCTCTTAGCAAATGGAGAGTGATGAAAGGGCAATACTACCTTGCAAAACAGAATGTGAACACATCCAGAGAAATGACTGTAAAGGAAGCTGAAGTCAAGGATCCTTTACACTTCTATTTCTATTCTACATTAAAAAGAATAAGAAGGTATCAAGCACGGGGATACTTTCTCTGTAGAAATAAAGCCTCAAATTTCCTCTTTCCAACATGACGCTCTTAGGAATCTTGTTCCTAGCAGATATCCAGCATGTACTGAAAATCATCACTGCAGCGACCACTTCCTGTCTGCAACAAAGTTAAGGGCAGATATGGACAGATATAGAGGGATATATCAGGTGGTTTTGCTTCTGTCATCTACAGAAATGATCTTTCATAGACTAATCTTCAAGGCATTTTCTCTTTCAGAAATAAATGAACAGGTCACTTCTTTTCCTCTCCCACTGCTCCTCTTTTTCTGCCTCCTTCTTTCACAAACTTTCTAATGCATCCATCCTCTTTTTTATTGTGAAAAATCCCTATCAAATTCATTTATAACCATAACTTTTTTACATCTTCTCCCATGTTTTGCTGTGGTATGTCAGCAGTACTGAGTCTTAAGAGATTTTAGAGACATTCTATCAGTCACTTTATCATCAGATTCTTACTAACCCTGTATCTGCTCTTCAGTGTGCCAGTATCAAAAGCCATCTTGATGTCCAAGCAGATTATGTTTGTTGCTTCACCCCTGTCAGCTCTCATTGTCACGTCCTCAAACAAGTTAATAGCATTTGACAAGCATGGCTTCCCCTTTATAAATGTCCTGGTTGTCTTTGACCAGTCTGCACCTGTCCAAGTGTTCTCCTATTTTGTCCCTAATCAATGACCCTAGAATTTCTCCCAGTTCCCTTCAGTGTTTATACACTGAAATGTTCACTCACTCTCCAGCTTGAGAACCTTGCTCTGAAAAATTAGGAATTGCAAGTAGCTTTTAGTACAGCATTTCTAATGTGTATGTGCATATTTATTTATATCAATCACCGCCATAATATTCCATAATGTAAAAAGATTTCATTTCAAGTGAAAAAGAGAAACATAATGTACCAGCTTTCCAGAGAAGGAAGAGAGCACCCCTATAAAGGAGACAGTGAAACAAATCTTTTATGTCCAAATCACTGAACTATCCTGTCACTGTAAATCCTTGTCATTTGGATGGGTGCGGAAAGGACAACTTTGAAGATGCTCTCTGATTTCTGATGCAATAGGTAGTGGATAACTTTTAGCAAGAAAATAAGCTATATCACTTTCAAAATGCAGCTACTTACACATATTTTTAATAATGCTGAATTGAATCATGTTTATTGATTTCTCAGGCTTTGGTAGGTCTTGCAGGAATGTGTTCTATTGTATATTTACAAGGCTCAAATTCCCCATCTTTCCTCAGGGCTATCTTATTAGGAGTGTGTGAAATTAATTTTTTAGGTAAAACAATGCCCTTAATAGTAAGTGTCTGAACTTCAGTGCATGGGTGGAGCACAAACCATTCTAATAAAATTCTGCAAGTCTGAATTTCGGTATTCGCAGTGCCAGTGAAAACTCATAAAACAAAAACACCAGTAAAGATTAAAATATTCACCTTATTTCAATGATAAGAAACAGTCACTGTCCCCTTTTCCAGTTGTACTGCATTTCTAGTTACAGAAGTAAACTTTCTGGCAAAATGACATTTGAATGGTATATGTGCTAATTTTAAATGATCAAATAACTCCTTCATTGTTACTTCTTTTAATCTCAGCCAAAAGTTCTTGCCACTCACTCTGGAAGAAATAAATTAGAGATGAACTCAAATATTTCTTTGAAGCAGTGTACAGAGAAAACAAAAAGGTATATTTCTGTGCCATGTCTCTTCAGGCAGCACCAAGCCTTAAAATATTTCTCCCTGCTATGACATACCCCAAATAACAGGTCACCTCCATTAAGTTTTTCAATGTCCATTTAGCCCCGTATTTCCTCAAGCTGCATATCTTCTTCTCTGTGATCCAGGAAGATCTCAAGATGCTTTTATTTTGTAATTGCCTCCTGGGGATTTTTGTCCAGTATTGTTTAAATGGACAGTGCCTCTTGATGTGAGGCAATCCCGGAACACTGAAAGAGAGTTAACTGCACTCACTTGAGATAACCTCCCAGGAAACAGCTAAATTCCCTCCTCTTTTCTAAAGAGCATGAATCCACTTTCTGATTTTGTAGAGAGGCTGTTAAGCAAAGGTTTAGACCTATGGGCCTGGCTTACCAATATGCTATCCTGAAATAACACTCTAAATATTTAGTAAGACCTGCTGCACCTATTTAGATTATTGTAGAACTTTGTAGAAGAATGTGAATGATCTCCCAAAGGCTGAGCTAGACCCCACCTGTGACTGGGTAGCTAACTTAGTCCTCAGTGTAATAACTCATTTTCCGTTTGTGTACAGCAATAGGCAGAGTTTGGTATACTGTGAAGAAAAAGGATGCTTATTCTTCAATGCCATTTTGATTGCCTTCTGTTTCTATCAAAGATTTTTTTTCCTAACAAGTAATAAACTTCAGTCACATTCGAAGCACTTGAAATTAGCTCTCATGGTCAGAAAGAACAGGAAAATTTACACAGAGAGGCAAAAATCTCAGGGCTTCAAGAAAAAGCTTGAGCATTAAAATTGCTTGCACAGGTTTTGGCCATAAGAAGCAGGTTTTCTTGAAGGAGAAGCACTTCTTAAGCCAGTTCCTTATTACTTCTCTGCTGTGAACACCAGTCCAGACAACCTCTTTGTCAAATTCTGTTGAAGGCAATGACTAGCTAAGAATAGCTCCAAGTGAAGTTACAAATATCACGACAAGTTCTTTTTGTAAAAAAAGACATTTTGGCAGTCTATTATTCCTCTACTGAAAAAGGTATATTTTTCATTATGATATGAGCCCTTATTTACATAAATTAATAATCAACTCAAATAATCAGGTGAACTTACTCTAGGATACTGAAAAATAGAGTAAGGTGGTAACCAGAAAATTGTAAGAGGTCATTTGTAATACACTATACATAAAGTATACAAAGGAAAGTTTATATCCATAAGATAGGATCATACTTGGATAGACTGTCTCTTGTTCCATCTTTTGTTCTCTACTATACTTGAATCGATTCAAGGATGGGGCATCCACAGCTTCTCTGACCAACCTGTTCCAGTGTTTCATTACCCTCACAGTGAAGGATTTCTTCCTACTATCTAATCTAATTCTGATATTTTTCAGTTTAAAACCATTCCTGCTTGCCCCTCTCAAAAGTGCCTCTCCAGGTCCTTTATAGGCCACCTTTAACTACTGGAAAGCTGCTGTTAAAATTTCCCCAAAGTCTTCTCCAGCCTGAGTAACCCCAACTCTCTCAGCCGAATTTTCAAATGTCCAAAAAAATCCGTAAGACCTACTTAGCCTTTCTTCAGGAAAGCTAAAGTAATTATGTTCTATACTCTTGGCAATGCATAGAAAAATGCATAGTGAGAGAGATATAATAGGATACAATGTTTTAAATGATTCAGAGGTTTTCAAAAACAAAATCAGATGAGTTCAAAATTAGTTATATGGTATTAAAGATCACATTTTCAAAGGAATTTGTTAACTCCTACTTTCTGTTATATTTCTTTCTATAAATTGTAGTCTTCATTTTTGATTTGAGACTGCAGAAATTATGCATAGCATTTTTACTTCAATGAACATTTTTGTGTTTCTTCCATTTTTTGACCAATTGCTCTTCCCTTGGTAGTTTTACTATTCAAGCAACAATTCCTTCTTCAGAATAATCAGTAGAGCAATAAAGCAGGGTATTAGCTTTAGTCTCAATTTCCTTGACAGTTCTCTGCTTTTCCTTTTAACTCCTGAATACTTTAAACCACATCAGTAAACATTAAAAAATAAATACTGAATTTTTAAGTTGTGTTTCATATGTACAGAAGAAGTCTGTTTAGAGATACATTTTGCCTCCTTTTTGGGTGATATGGAAATCTAATAGCTCATTTTTGCTGCTAAAGATTATGAAATAACTTTCAATGAAAGAACAGTGTTGCTCTAAATTTTTAAGTGCTTGTTCGAAAGAGTGAAAGAATTAGACCTGCTCAATGAAATAGCTACACAGATCATTTAGCACTGATGAAACAACAGCAAATGTTTAATCCAGTGTCATCTGTAAAGCATTTTTTGAAATTTTCCAGTAAATATTTAACTGAATTAGTCAAGTAAAAATAAATCTAACACACCACCTCCTAGTGTCAATTAGAAGCAGTTTGCAAAACTATTTTCTCTTTGAAGGTTAGATTGAATACATATAACAACATTCAAGTAACACACACATTGTTAAAGACCCAGTCACCGTCATCCAAAGATCTATGAAAAATGTTAACTGATTCTAACCAGTGGTAAAAATCATAATTCTTTGTAAGTCAATAAAGTAGTGAATGCTCCACCCCTGGAAATTTTCAAGGTCAGGGTGGGTGGGGCCTTGAGTAAGCTGCTCTAGTGGGTGCCATCTCTGCCCATGGTGGGGCATTTAGAACTAGGTGATCTTTAAGGTCCTTTCCAACCCAAATCTTTCTGTGATTCTGTGAAAATTAGGGGAAAAAAAAAGGAGAAAATATTTTTAAGACCCAGTTATACAAACTTTTATGTGATCCTAGAAACTTAAAAGGAACAATGTAAAATCCATGTTAGTTCAAGGCCTACTGCAAAGTAATGTATAAATGGAATTCACTGGCCTTTATAAACATTACAGCACAATTACACAATGCCCAATTACACACACAGAACTCACCACAATTACAGCAGTGTAAAAACAAAGGAAGAAATGGAGAGTGCTTAATATCTTAAATTTGAAAGTTTAAATTTGGCAATTTAAATTTAGGTCCTTCATGTGCAAATCAAAATGTATGTAACACATAACACTAAAAATGAGCCATTATAACTCTTCCCTACTATTTCATCACCAAATGTAGAATATACACCAATGTTCAGCAAGGAAAAGAAAAATATTTCCACAACACGTCAGTCCAAAAACTCAAAACAGGACACTAATATTCATGCTAACATGTAAACTACCTAGAACTAATTTTTGTTCTTAGAGTAAAAATACTCTCAGGCACATGATGTGACTATTGGGGGTGGTCCTATACAGGGCCAGGAGCTGGACTCAATGATCCTTGTGGACCTCTTTCAATTCAGAATATTCTGTGATTCTGTGGGTTTTTTTGATTATGCGATTTTAAGAAGACTGATAAAAAGTATCATTTGTATTGTAAATAATTTGAATACTTTCTTTTTGTCTTTATAGGAATTAATATGGATATAATGTACATGATGCAGTTGGTCAGTCAATGCTGAAACATACTGTATCCAGGACTTTCCTACTCTATAAACTTCCTTTGTAAGAAGAGCTTATAGATATTGTGCAAAGCTAGGTTTTGTGTGGGGTCAAGGAACAGTTAAAATTTTTCAAGGGTTAAATCTAAACACTCCTGCATTCCAAGCAAATTTGGTGAATTTTACATTTGACTTTTACATGGAGGGTAGTAAAGGTTGGGGTGAGATTTAAGGGCATACAGCCCTATTCCTTCAACACAGATAAGACTTTTTTCCTAATGTTTGTTTGCACTTCACAAGCAGGTGTTATTTAAAATTATAGAAGACAATCAAAACAGCTTTACTAGATGAGTAACATTATGACAGTTTCTGGGAGAGTCAATTTTTACCAAGCTTTTACAAAAACTGGTTAAAAAAATGGGCTTTTTTTCCTGCTGTTCCTGTAGGTGATTTCTGCAGAACATCTACTGTTTTTCTTTCAAAATGTTATGGAACCACTAGGGTTATTTGTTATGTTTTCATTTACTATGGTGTCATTTTATTTCAGCATTGTCGTGTGAATAATAGGCAATCAGGGCTGAAACTTTTCAAAATTGCAGCCCTCTAGATGTTACAATTAAATCAATTACAAAGCCAGAATAAACAGTTTTAATCACATCAAACATTTCTGCTATATTATACTGCTCAATTCTGTTATGATGGAAATCTAAAGCCCATAGAATACTTCAAGAAAAAATACTACCATTTGTACAAAACTCCCACTTAGCCTGATTAATAAACTGAAGTTCAGAAAATGATGTGCATGAAAACAGCTGCTCTTGCCAATAATGACATTTTATTTTCAATTTTAGAACTAACACTGTGTCAATCTAAACAATACTTAAGTACATTATGTAAGCATAACAACAGTGACATGACATAAAACAAAATGTGCCACATCCAGGAAGAATCAAAAGTAAACAGTGCTGAGAGGAAGGCAATTGTTGCTGTGGAGCAGCTGGTGATGAACCATCACCATTATGAAGAGGAATGTGAGGAATCACAGAAGAGTGCTGCCTGAATCTGCCTTGCAGATGCCCTGAAAGGTATAACAGGAATTGTGTGACCTGGGTTTGCAGTATTTTATACATGGGCAGGCCTAGCCAGCAGAACAGCTTTGCTGAAAAGAGGCAAATTTGACAAAACCCCTCTCTCTGTCTATAATAGGATATTCTTACAGCTTCACTATATCCACATAGGAAACCATGCATAGGTATCACGGAATTACACTGGTTGCTTTCAAAAACATAGCTCCAGAAATATATATTTAAGATTACACGCTTCCCCCCACCCTGTAAATCTGTGATCTGCAATAGTAACACCAATGACAGGCACTTATACTAAGCAGCAGTGAAATTGTCAAAATAATTCCTTCTTTTATTTAAGGATCATGGTGAACACTGAGATTTCCAGTTTGGGAAATATTCCAAAACATATTGGCAAACTGAAACTCTTCATGTATTTATATAATGGAAGTTGTCCTTCTTTTTTCACTCCTTATAAATGTGCATGTGTGAGCAGAATTCAGACAAAATGAACAGGATTCTTTCTTGTATCCTTTGAGCCCTAAAGCTACAAAGATTCAAAAGACACTTGGTAACTGTTAGAGACAAAGAGAATTTCATGTCACCAGGATGTCTGTAACAGGTGAATTTAGCTGTGTACTTGTCAAATTTAAGAAGAATCCAGGTAGCAGTGTTGTCCACCCACAAATATACAGATCAGTGATCACAGAGTAGAAACTCAAGGAAGCAGCAGTTAACTGTTATACATCCAATTAACCTGTTCAGACTCTGCTAATGCAAAATAGAAGACTTTGGTGGTGCACAAAGTGTGTGATTGGAAAAGAACACCAGTCACATTTTACCCTCTGATTGACTTTGCTATGACTAAGTATGGTTTCAATTTAGCTAAACTGAGTACTATGAACAAACGAACAGCACTATCATACATTCCTTCACATCTTCAGACATCGAAAAGACAGGGATGTCCTAGAACTCGTTCAGTTTACAAGCTGAAAAACCCTCAATGTGTATAATAATGCTTATGTTTTCTAGGATTCTAGATAATATTTGCAATTATATACTAAGTGCAAAACAAGGAAAAGAAAAATAATCCTGAACCTTCATAAATGGCATTAATTTCTTTACCAGGAAACTATGTGAGCAGATGCTAATGCAGTTTAGCAAAAGAAGTGTAGCCCAGTATTATACCACCAAGGCAGGAATAGTAAAATTGACATAGCACTTGAGCCCTTCACCAGTAACAATTCTCCTTCTCTATATCTAATTCTTTCACCCAAATTCCTGAGCATCTTCTCGTATGTATATGCCATGAGGTGTATCAAAAACTGATTCCCTCATTTTTCTTCCACAGGTGTAAAAATTTTAAGGTTGGCCCAGTCAATACCTCCTTCAGAGTGACTAGCAGCATCTATATACAAAATCCTGTGGCTGGCATTTATTTCTTGCCAACTTCAGCCAGTAAACCTTCTGATGGATATCTACAGTTCAGGCTTCAGTATGAACACTTGCTGAGAAATGTCATCATCTTTTTGGATGGACTTCTTATGAATCAATGTTTTAAAGTACAAAATATTTCAAGTTTGAGGCTAAATAAATTGTTTGTTTCTAAGAAAGGAACACGAATGGAATAAGGAAGCAAACTGGTGCTTGACTCACCTTTTGTAATAATTTTCTTTACATTCTGTTTTGGACTTTTATTTTCATACTTTTGTATGGTTTTCTGACTTTAAATCTGGGCAATCATTTCTTACTAGATTTTTTAGGCCTTTTTTATTATGTAATGTCTTTTTAACCTAATGTATTTGATTTGTATGGCCAGATTTTGGTAGAAGAGGGAGTTACAGGAATGGCTTCTATGAGAAGCTCCCTGAAGCTTCCCCATGTCCAGAAGAGGCAACCCCAGGTGGCTCCAAGATGGACCTGCTGCTGGCCAAGGGTAGGCCAATTAGAAATGGTGTAAATGCCTCCGTGATAACATATTTAAGAAGGAAGAAAAAGTTATTGTGCAGATGTCATTGGGTCCAGAGAAGATTGGGGTGAGAATATGGAAGAGGAAAAAATCTGCAGACACCAAGGTCTGTGCAGAAGGTGCTCCAGGCACTGCAGTGAGATTCCCCTGCAGCCCCTCGTGGAGCCCATGGTGAAGCAGCTGTGCCCCTGCAGCCCATGGACGACCATGGGGATGCAGAGACCCACCTGCAGCCCATGGAGAATACCCAGGCCAGAGCAGATGGATGCCTGAGAGGAGGCTGTGATCCCTGGGGAGACCTGTGCTAGAGCAGGCTCCCAGTGGGATCCTGCAAACCTTTGGAGAGAGGAGCCCACGGTGGAGACACAGTCTGTGCCTGAAGGACTGCATCCCATGGAAGAGTGACCCATTGCAGCAGTCTGTGGAGAACTGCAGGATGGGCTTGTTTTGGAGAAGTTCATGGAGGACTCTCTCCTGTGGGAAGGACCCCACACTGAAGCAGGGGAAGGACTCTCCTCCCTGAGCAGTGGTGGAAACAACGGGTGATGAACTAACCATAACTCCCATTCCCTGTCTCCCTGTGCCACTGCAGAGGAGGTAAAGCTGGGAAGGAGGGAGGGCTGGGGGGGAGGTGTTTTTAAGGTCTCTTTTTACTTCTCATTACCCTGCTCTTTGTTAGCAATAAATTCAATTAATATCTCTAAAATTCATGTCTGTTTTGCCCATGATGGTTTTCAGTGAGTGATCTCTCTCCCAGTCCTTATCTCAACCCATGAACACTTTTTTATATTTTCTCTTCCCAGTCCAGTTGCAGAGGGGAGTGATAGAGTGGCTTTGGTGGGCACCTGGCCATGATCAACCCACTACACCTATGTACTTTTCCAAATTCTAGGAGCTATTTCTGTAAAACTTCCTGTTTTTTTTTTCTTTACTGTAATTTCCAGAAAGATACAGAATACTATCGTGCAGTATCTGAGGTACTGTGTTTTACACAATGAGGTGTCTTACACTTTAGAATGAAAAATAAGGTCAATGTCTCTTTAATTATTTAATTGATTTTTAAAATAATTTCATTCCATGTTACCCAAACAGATTACTGCAGATAATCATGCCACATCTTAGATGGTCTTTCATATACCACATTGACAAGTAAAAGTACCAGAATAATATAGAGGAGAATGTAGAGTATAAAAGTGTAGATATGAATTACAGACACTACTTCATAGTCTAAGGGAAAGCAACTCCACTGTAACTCTTACACCTTAGGGACATACTAAGCTCATACTTACCTAATAAGAAAGAGGGCTCAGATTGAAATATTACTGTGTAGTTTCCAGAATAAATGGATAAACTGATCCTATTCTATGTAAAATGTATTTAAACTTGCCAATTATATTGCTCTCTGAAAAAAACTCTCTTCCAAGGGAAAAACGAAATTTCCAGCACTGTCATTTATACATTGCCTTTGGCCCAAACATTTATTCTATTTAACAATGCCCTGCAGCCTAATGTGCTTGTTCTTGCCAGGATGCCACTCTTGCCAATGAAATATACTTTTTAAAACTCTTTTGGCTACCTTAATCCCCTATTCTGTTATTTTTCCTGTTAGAGGCAAAAATGTAAGAACAATTGTGCCCACGATCTTAGAATTTCTTGGGAGTTTGCAGACAATTAAATGTGTTGGGCTCCTTTTTCTTAATTTTCTGCACTCATCATTCGCCAACAGCCACTACAATTAAAAAAAAATGCAATAACTACTCTCAGTGACACACCTGCAGCTGGTGTAAAAATTCCCAATAACTTATACAGGTATTTTGAAAGACACAAAGACAACTTCGTAATTTACGGAGATACATTATCTGGAAAAAATTATATCTTTAAAAGCATTTCTACTTATAGCAGCAAGACTGAAATGAAACACAACTGCCAAATAACTACTAGGTTTTGAACAGAAAAAAAGCTTGTGTGGTAGTGTTAAAGTAAAAATATTCCTAAGCTGAATTTTCCCCTTAGACAGTGTAAATCTTGTATAAAATCCAGTGGGAGTGGGACATGTATATGAGAGCGAAGAATTTACCCCCTGTGCTTGTATAATAGAAAATTAAGATGGTTAAAAATGGCACCCAAAAGATGAATGAATTTCCAAGGAAATAAATTAGGTTTGAAATTACTATTGGAACATATGCATTATACAAAAGATCATGAAATCCATTTCATCTGACATATTGTACAATGAGCTACAAGAACATTTGCAACTGATAGAAGCATGTAAGATCTCATGTATTATTCCTACAATAAAGATTACACCATAGAAGCCAGACATTACACTTCCTATTGTGATCTACCAACCTGAAGGTCATGAACCAGACTTGAGCACCCTGGTCAAGATTTTGAGCTATACCATGCACCACAGGAGTTAAGAGCCTGTTTCACATCCTATGCACTTTTACTTACCTGCAGCAACTTTGTCATACAAAGTATAATAAAGAGAAAGAATTAGAACACACATTTGGAACAACTGAGGGAGAAAAATATATCAAAGGCAGAAGTCATCTTCTACAGGAATTTTACAACTGCAGGGATAAAATAGCCCAGATTTAAATGACTTTATGTTTTCTTAAAGATCCCAAAGGAAAGCAACATATGGATGCTCTATGTTTAACATAATGAAAAACAAATGCTCAAACCCCACAAAATTCCATTTAAAAAAATCTGAAAACTGCACTCAGAATCAAACGCAATATGTCCAAGAAAATACAGACCTGTCATGAGCATGGCCTTCTATCCAGAATAATTAAATCTACAAGATGAAAGCAACCTTTAGAAAGATTTTTAAAGGGTAAGAAAAGAAATCATAAATACATATTTAACATTTTTTTCAGAAAGCATGTGCTTGAAAAGAATAATTTTCAGTCAGATGGAGAAAATGCAGATGAAAACAAGAGGATTGTGTGGGATATAACCTTGCAATGTTTGCAATCTCTTTGTTCAATAGACATTATTAGTTTGAATTCAGGACAGAGTGACATGTACCCTGTTTGTTTCTCTTTGATTGCAGTCCATCTGAAGCTTATGACATTAGAAATACTTTCTTCCAACATGATGAAATCTGGAGGCATGATTTTTGAATACAGCTGAGTGGACACAATGCCCAAAAGCCCAAGGAGTGCACGGTTCTTGGCAGTGACCCTGCAATCATCCCATCAGAGCAGCCTTGGCACTTCCCATTGGCACATCAGAGCAACTACTGCTTTTTCCAGCCAGGAATTTAAAAAAAAAAAAAAAAAATCCAATGCACCATGCATTTGCTGAGCCCTTAGGAGTCAGCATTTTTATTAGACTTACTGTAAAGTAACTGAAAGCAACAAGGTTCAGAAATTGTTTGAAAACATATACCGACCACCTCAGAAAAACATCAAACTTATGTTTAAATACATTTCTAATTTAAAAAAAATGATTCAGTGGGATTTACAGGTGTATTTAAAGTTGAATATGGAACGAGTACAAAAAGCAAAAAAGGTAACTATGAAATAAAAACAAAGTGTAGAAGTACTTTGTAAAACTTATACTTCCACTTTGGGATCGTGGCTCCTGATGGGCTTTTCTGTGGCTTAAAGCAGACCTGACTGCAGCCAGTCTAGGAGTAGTGATGTACACTCTTTTAAGCAAAGGGGCTCTATACTGCAGTTGGGGATTTGTACTTCAGAGCTGCCTTTAGGGGCGGCATCAGAAAGTCTATCAATCCTTTACTAAGCTGCAAAACTACTGACATGTGTCTAAATTTCTTTATGTTCAAATACTCAGTTACTCCAATGGAGCAGAAGATGCATTAAAAATGTCTTTGCAGCCTCCTCTGAACCAGACACATGCAATTGGAAAAATCTCATTTTTCAAAATGAGATTTCATGAATGATTTCAAAAATCATTCATTACTGAATGTCTTTCTAGGGTAAGGGCAGATAGACCTTTTAGAAAATGTTCACAGTCCTCTGGTATTAACATTTTGCTCTGGCAAAATCGTAAGTGGCACGAATGTCAAACTCACATGTTACTCATTTAAAGTATGTCTCCACTACAAGATGGACTAGCATATACTTTTTGATGTTATTTATATTTGTCCCACTCTACTCTGCCCTCACCTTGAGTAATGTGAGCAGTTTTGGCAACGCAATGTAAAAAAAGTCATTGAAGCTATTAGAGAGCATCCAAAGGAGAGCAATGAGGACGGGGAAGGTTCTGGAGAGGGAGATATGTGAGGAGCAGCTGAGGTCACTTGTTCTGTTCAGCCTGGAGAAGACTGAGGGGAGACCTCACTGCAGTCTGCAGCTTCCTGTGAAGGGAAGAGGAGGGACAGGCACTGATCTCTTCTCTGTGGTGACAATGACAGGATCTGAGGAAACTGCCTGAAGTTGTGTCAGGAGATGTTTGGATATTAGAAAAAGGTTTTTCACCCAGAGGGTGGCTGGGCACTGAACAGGCTCCCCAGGGAAGGGGTCAGCACCAGCTTGACAGAGCTCAAGAAGCATTTGGAAAATGCACTCAGGTACAAGGAGTTGTACTTGGTGGTTTTGGGAGTCCCTTCCAACTCAGCATATTCCATGGTTGTATAGTTCTATGATTTGTATTATCATTTCTACATAATTGATTGCTGAACAGTCACCAGCTGGTAAAGTCTCTAAGATAACACCAGCTCCATTCAGATCTCAGTGAGGGAGCTGGAGGTAAAATGTTGCATATCAGCAGTGCCAATGCTGGTTTACTCAACCACTCTTACATAATAAATCTTACATCAGTAACATGCACAATTTATGGCAAACAAATGAGGGATTTCACATGCTGCTCAGATTTGTGTTTACACCAAGGAGGACCATGGCCCATAAATAAGATTGTTTGGAAAACATTTACTGGTGTCATACTGATAATGCATTTTAAATCCTGGGGTTATCAAAAAACTGGATTTTTTTTCACCGTATTGTTTGACAGCTGAAATTAAACAAATTCTATTGAAGTACAAAGCTAATAGAAGGTTTACTATGTGTGTCATTAGCACCATCCATATAAGGAAACAGAAAATATGAGGTGTGGATTTTTAAAATATGATAAAATTAGAGCCCCATTAGATGCATATGAAGGTGTGACTTCAGGCCAAGCATTTACTTATTAGAATCAAAGTGACTCTATCTTACATTTGTAAATAATCACTGTTATGTGATTCAAGTTGACATCTTTCAAATTATTTTCTCATGACAAATATATATATTGCATTTGAAATATGCTTTAATTGTTAAACCATCTTACTAAAATATATAACATAAAATTATTACCTTACCATACACTGCTTAACTTCTTAATGTTCAGGCATAGTGAACCCTAAATGACTTACTTAATTTATAAGCTGCATATTTTTTAGTTCTTGCTTTAACATTCTATTATTAATATGGATAACCTCAAAGTTAATATGCTAGATTGTTTAAAATCTTGTATCAGAACTCAGACTCAAACATTACATTGTATTTCATTTTTCTTTCCTTTTCAAGGAAAAAAAACTGAAACAGAGTTAAATCAAAGTATTCTAGCTGCATCTGCCTCAAAAATGCTAGAAACAATCCCCCAATTTCTGCATAAAGTTTGGATGACTATGTTTTGAAAAATTAACATAATCTTCAAAGATATTTATTTATTAAGGCAATTAGATGAATACAGTATAATTTTAACCAGAAATCAGAAACTTAGAAAGTGACAAAAGGTTTTGGCTTGTTCCATTATATAATGCAGCATACTTTTAAGATTGTCAGTTTTGAAAGGAAAGTATATTTGGAGTGCTTGCTTTGGAATAATAGATAGTGCTAACTTCAAATTTATGCTTAAATATGACAAACTGTTCAGATGTTTATGTTAGCAAAGTTATGGACAAAATCATGAACATATATACAGATTTAAAGTAAATGAAACAATGTATTTTTTAAAGATTCAAGTATAAAGGCCAGCTTAGGTCATGAAGAAATTTAGCCCCCATTTTGGGATGACCTCTTTCAGTAATCCCCAACAATAGGTGTATTTTCATCTGTGCTTCAATATATGCCTTTCTCTGATACATTTAACTGTTCCCCTGTGCTTCTTGTCAGTTTATATCATTTTATCTTAGGTTGACTTTTTTCTTGTGTTTCGCCCATGATTATCTTCCATTTGTTAGTTTTTGTTAGAGAGCTGCCAGGCCAGAAATACTTCTCATCTACATAAAGGGAATTTTAAAATGCTTATTTCTTATGGTAAAACTCCCTAACATCTCCAGCTATTCTTTCTGTGTTTCTGAGAAGCAAATGCTCAAGGCAGAATATGTATGCTATATGTGCTGATGCAACCTTTATGAAAGAGGTGCAAATATTTTGTAGCTAGTTATGGTGACAGGTATATTCACAAGTGCTATTCTCAAGCCCGTTCTCAAATGCACTTGCTTCAATGGCCTTGAACTTCAACATTAAATGGTGAAAGTGGTTAGAATTTGCTTTCAGTGTGGTTTGGTTTTTGTGATTTTTTTTTTTTCCTTAAAGCAGTACAACTGCTGGTGTTAGTGGATTAATAAACACCAAACCTGAACCCTTGTAATATAGGTATGAGCTAAATATGTGCTTTAAGATAAGAAATCTTTTCTAAAGTTGGGTTTTCCATGTGGGGGAAAAAAAAAAACAACACAACTTCCTTCAAAGAAAATATAGATTCTCCAGAATTCAAAAGCTTACAAAAGAAAGAAACTTTTAGAAAAGTAAAACTATCTGGAAGCTTCAGAAAACTGAATGATGTGATTGGCAACCTGCATTCTGTTACTTTTATGTTTATGTACACTTCTATGCCTGCAGCACATAAATACTGTTTGTTAAACTTCTGTTGTTATGGCAAGTGGAAATCACTGCAAAAACATATAAGCATGACAGGCAGTTTCTGAGTAAAAGTAGCCACCCATAACTTTCAAAACAGTTCTTTAGAAAGTGGTCTACATTTCTACTGATCAATCATATTTTTGATGACATTCTACCTCATTGAAAGATATTTCTCTAATGTAAATTATACAGAATGTAAATTTCTACTGATATTATTGATAAAGTCAGATACGTTGCAGAGCAAAACAAACAAAATGGCTGTGTTGTGTTCACTTTTAATCAAGGAAAAAATACTATTAATATTTTTTGCATAGAAAAATCTAAAATAAATATAGAAATAAATACTTTTCTCTTATGAAATCGAAATAAATTCTTAACATAAAATCCATAGAAAATGAAGACTCCAGTTCATATCAAAGCATGTCTAATACTTTTTGCAAATAGGAACTTGCAGCTAGGAATAGATGCATAGTGTCAAACTACAAGTCCATCTATCTAGCAAGTATCCTGCATCTGACACTGGTTTAAAAGACATGTCAAAGAAATAGCAGAAGAAAATTCATAGGAAACAAGTACAATCCCCTAGAAAACTGTCTAAGCTATCAACAATTTCTGTCTCAAAGAATTTTAAAGCCAGCCTTACATGCTCAGTTTTGTCCTGAGCCCTGATGAAGTCCTAGCACCCACACAGTCCACTGCTGTGGAGCAGAGCTGCAGTGCCCATGGGCCAATGTGCTGTCCCTGTGCTTATCCTGAGCAGGACACCTGCTAGATTCCCTTGGCACCCCTGTGGCTCCTACCAGGAGTGAGACAGCCTAGTCATTCCTGTTCTTCCCTTCCATGCTGGGTTATATCATACTTTTGTTCAGTCAATAACACACTTGTATTTAGCTGTAGATTTTCTTTCTTCCATCTTGAAGTGTCCTAGCCTACAAAGATGTCCTGCATTGAGAAGCTGTTCCACAGTGCTGGTCATTTTTCCAAACCTTTCTTTACTCTTTTTCAGTTGTGCTTTATACACTGCTATGAGGTAAAAGGGATGACAGCTGCCTGCATGATACAGATGGAAAAATTATTTGTTATGCATTTTCTTCCTAATAATTCCTAATACTAAGTTTGACTCCTGAGCACAGAGATGATTGCAATCATTGGTTTATAACTATTTAACCTTGAGATCTTGCTTTTGAGTGGCAATGGTCAGATTGGGACAATCAATCCTATTTGTGAAGTTAGGATTGTTTTTTTCCCGAGGACATCATTTTACATTTACTAATGCTGGATTTCATTTGCCATTTTATTATCCAGTCACTCAGTCTTAGAAATTTCTTGCAGCTGTCCAGACAGAACTAATATTACCTTCTAATAGCCCAGTATCATCAGGGAAATTGCCACCACAGCATTCATCCACTTTCCCAAGTAATCTATATTGAGTAGAACAGGTTTCAGAACCCAGGGAACTCCAGTATAACTTCCCATTTAACTTTTTAAATATTTTTGTTATTGGTTTGTTTCAAGAAAAATAAATTATGAAGTAATTTCTGCTTAGAGTTATGCAGTTTTACTTTCTAAAAGTGATTAAATCCTCAGCAATTTATGTGTTCAAATGCCAGTGGTTTTCTTCCTCAACAATCTCTGGAGCCTGTTTATGGTTAGTTCAATGATTTTGGGTGTATTCTCTCAACTATTCTCCTTTTGTGTGCCTAAGCTTAAACAGGTGAATAGTTGCTGGGAGTACTGCTCTAGTAAAGAGTTTCTAAAATGCCATGACTTATTTTTTAGCATTATAAACATACTGTGTAAATTCAGCATACAACCCCCCTGTGCATTACAGCAACTTTTGACTGGGATGTTTGTGGTCAGTAAAGAGCAGCCACAGCAGATTCCCAAAAGAGAGTGAACTGCCTGCTGGCTGTGCTTGTAGGATGCTGTGTTGGAGTAAAATTCCCCTTTAAACCCCATGTGAAGGGAAAACAAATTACCAAATTAGGCCAGCTGGGGATATGCTTTTAAAATTTCTGCCATTATACTTTAACAGGTTTTAGAAGTGTCATAGTTTTTTGCCAAATGTCATCTTTATGTTCTTTTTGTCTTTCTTTTCCAATGGAGTGCATACAATAGCACACATGTAACTCCCAAATAGGGAAAGAATACTAGCACAATGTATAAAAAAAATAGCCTACACATAATACAAACATATATGACAAGACATCTAATTTCTTGACCAAAATAACAAAAATCTGAATAAGCAATGCTGATATGTCATGGGGTTTCAGTTCAAATTCTTGAAGATCCTAAAAAAATTAGAAGAGGAAATAAAATCATTTCTTATGAAGAAACTAGATATGGGTAAAGAAAAAGTTTAATTACATCTAATCATATTTGCAGTGATTCATGATGGCTATTTACATCAAATGATTTTTTAAATATTAAGTACTAAGTCCATTTAAATGTAATAACTTGTATGGCAAATTTTCATTTTTATTTCAGAGCCCTGCTATTTTAAAATTTGTCATTAGAGCTAATAAGAAATTATATTGAAACTACTCCGTACATTTAAATGAAGCATAAATCAATTATTGAAGCAAGGAATTTTTTCATCATTGTAATGATTATTGGAATAAATTTAATCTTGAGATGTTTCATAATGAAATCTGCAATAGTAAAAAAAATTACATGGACTTAATTTTTACTATGTGCTATTTAAAAATGTTTCTCAGTAGCAAAACATTTAAGGGAATACACAAAATCCACAGAGTATTCTATACAATGAAATATAAAACCTAGGTTAATTTGCCCTAACATTCTGGAATTCTGTATCTGATTTTTTTTTGCCAGACAACAGTATTGATTAATTGTTTTAGTTATTTATCCTGCAGTGTTCAGAAAGGACAGCAGAGAATTAAGGTGATTATAATCAGGTTTCTAATATAAACAGATAAAAGTGCATGAAGCTTGGAAAATTTTTAAGAGTGGAACACTTACACTTACCTGCATCTCATTTAGTAGAAAATGAGAATAGCTGTAATGTGACAGCAACAATATCTGACCAGAGTATTGCTGTGAGGAGGACAGCACATGGATGCAAATGAGGTGCCCAGTGACAATTTGATTTTTCCCAGTTCTTTGTAACCAGCCAGGCAGAGCTGTTTGGTCAGAGGATATAATGGCTGCACTTTGACAAACTATGAGGACAGGACCGGTCACTGACAGAAACCTCTCCAACTGGGATGAGAAGGTTATTATGGCATCATCCCTCATCCCCTCTCCTCTGCTAATGATGCTGCCCTCATTTGCCTCTCATCAAAATGTCTCTGTACCTTGTTCCCCTTAGGCACAAAGCACTCCTCCCAAATGGGTCTGCAATCCACTAACTTCTTGCCTATCTCTCTCCTAACTCACACTCTATTGCAGATGTCTCTAAAATCCAATAGGATTGGTTAAGAGGAAGATGGGGGTAGCTGGCAAGTACTTTGCCCATTTCTGATAGGGATGCATATATGTAATCAAGGACCTGTATGATCCCAAGCAATTTAGATTTTTGCTTGCCTTTTAACTATCCAGTTGTGCTGTGCCAATTTGCATTGCACCTGCTCCTAGTACAAAGTCTGTGACCTCTTTTCCAAAACCTGGTGCAGAATTTTTATTTTTCTTCTGTGAACATTCAAACTGAGTGTCATAGGCATTAAAAATAGTGATGGCTGAGAATAATGCTGCACAACTTGCCCCTATAGAGCCAATACAATTCCAGAACATCTTTCTATCCTGCAATGCCTTTTCCACCACAAAGGCATCCTTTCCAGGGATGGATTCAACTTCTACTAGTTAACAGCACAATGAACAATTAGCATCTCCTATGTTATTCATAGGATGATATGCATAATATCAACTTTGATATCTGAGGGTTTTTTCCTTTTTATTTTCTTCTGAAGAGAACACTGTCTGCAACTGTAGTTTTACCCTTAACAAGACTGTCAACTTCTTTCACCTGGGTTGTTTTTCACACTTTCTTTTGGTTGAATAAAATATTTGGGTATGGATATAAATATGTATCCTCATCAGAACACTGAAATATATGTATGTTTGAGATGTTGCATATTTATTTAATTATAAATGCTAAAACACAGTCATTTATCTTCTATAAATAGAGTTCTGTAAAGCAATATTTTTTGATGTTATTGAGTGATTTCTTTCTTTATAAATACATAATTCTTCCCTGTATCATCAACATGTTTCATAAACATATACAACTACAGTAGAAAGGCACAATCTGGAGATGAGTATTCATAGTCACATTAGTTCTACTGTTCACAGAAAGTTCCCAAAAGGACAGCGAGGCAATAAGGAGACAAATTCCTTCTGTCAAATACAAATACAATGTGGACATTAGGCTCCTGGAAACATATCCGATGATCTTGGCACAGGAAACTCTTCTGGGTTCAGCAGGAATGACTTGCTTGAAGAGAATTTAGAAGTATTAGTTCTAGGTTATAACAGTACTAAAAACATAAAACAAGACTTCCCTCAGCTTCTGTGGAATCAGAATTTATCAACTACAGTCTCATGCTTCTTGTATTCTTCTATCTCATAAATGGACACAGTTTGCCATTTTAGAGCTTTAATCTTGTTTCCTTAAGAAAAAAAGGTGATCTTATTATCCTCTGTATCAATGTCTGTTTCTCTTAACCATGTATGACTTTTAACTTAGTTTGACCAAATTTTAACCAAAGTTGACAGACGTTGTGTAAATACTTCTCCAGGTAAAGTGCCTTGCCTGAGGGAAACATAACATACTTGCCCATGACAGATGCAGGAAACAGAGGATGAAGCCATTGCAAACCAGCTTCATTATTATTCTGCCTTCAGAATTACATCTTTTTTTGAAAGGTGTGGGTTTATTAGACTGAGCAGTACTAGGGAATCATTAAGACATGATTTCCAAGTTGGACTGTAATAATTTGATTTACGATGAAAGAAATCCCTGGATTTTACATTCGTTTTCATTCAGTTGAAATAAAATGTAAAAAGACAGTTGTACCTAGATTACTTGTCCCTTCTTTTTACTGAAATGTATTCTGATTCCCAAGTTTATTTGAAATAAAAAGGTGTACTTATGGATGATCTGACCCATATCTCTATTCACTGTGTAAAAAAACAACAACAAAAAAGTAGCTCCTTTCAGTTTATTCAGTCCACTCCCTACTATCACTGGATTGCTTCAGACAACATCATCACAAGGATCATGTATTATATCCTTTTGAATCCCTTTGAGTCATGGTGTCCCCATTTTTCCTGTTTATAGTACTATTAGAAAACCCTGTTTTAATATTACTAACACTATGTCAAAGAAAATAAAAGACTAAGTATATAAAACCCTTTTAAACAGTCTTTTGTGTACTGTTAAAATAAAACTTGACTTTTAATGGCTCTGTAAGAGTCAGGGCTCTGAATTCGAGGTGTCTTCTCTCTTTGCTTTTTTAAGTCCTTGTTTAAAGACAGCATGCTTTTTATTCCATCCCCCATTGGGAAAATATCTTCTAGAAGGCAAGAGAAAGAACCTGGAGGATAATGTTGCCAACAGCGTGTCAGGGATGATTACTGCAAATGAAAAGCAAACCTCCTGTTTTGACACTGGGCAGCCAGTAGAGGAGAGCTGAAAGAAGATACAAACAAATTTCTTAGATATATAACTCAGATCAAAACTATGAAATTGTTAACCAATATTCTCTTCTCACAAAGCATGCTCAAAACAAAAATGAAGTCTGCTTTTGATTCGATCTTGTCCAGTGTAAGAGCAATATGACAAATGGAGAGATGGCTACAAATGGCTAAATCAAAAATGCCTATGGTGTGTGGTAATTCATTTTTCCTAAATGGTTCTGTTCTCCCCCAACATGTATAGTTCATTACCAAGTTGTTGTAAACCACCCCCTATGTTGTCATTCATTGTAACCCCATTGTTACCCGACCCCTCCTACCCTCAGTATCCCATTGGTCTAAGCCTTGGGTCTGCCCCCTGGCTGGAAAAGCCTTTTTAAGCTGAAAAGATTTGGGGGAAGCTCTCTTGTTGCTCTCTTGCTTGCTCTGGCCTCTTGCTCGCTCTCTTGCTCTTGCCCCCTCTCTCCCTTCTTCCCCCTTCTCTCCCTCCCCCTCTCTCCTGTAGGAGCCATGCTGCTCCCCCCTGGTGTGGGACCCCCAAATAAACCCTGTCTGACCAACACCCTCGAAAGCCGTGTGGTGCCTTGCCTGCCTGTGTGCTGCCATTAGCTGCTACATACTGCCAAGAGAATCCTCCCTGAAAGCTCTGGTAAGGCTCCTGTACCTCACCTCCCTTCCAAGACCCAGAGAGACTTGTTGCCAGATCTCCTGCAGAGATAGCCGGGCAGGAGGAAAAGCAGAAGAAAACAACAATGGTGCATATAAGCTACCGAATCAAATGAGGTGGTCCTGAGGCACTGTCACTGCCCAAGAATTTATTTACAGCCAAGACTTAAAATTAACAAAATTCATAATAATGAGAACTCATAATTTACAGGATATGCCTTGAAAGACACCCTTAACCCAAAAGGGGAAGAAATGGGACAGATGGGCAATCCTCTATTAAAGTATTAAAATCCAAAAGTGAAATGAAAATAAAAATTAAAATCTTTTTACTCTACATCAATTTACCATATCTATGAATTCCTCACTCCAATTTCCCATCCAGTTAGCACGAAATTTCCTCAAAAAGATTAAGGAGACTATCTTCACAGTAATACTTCACTGCATACCAATGATTTTAACTTTTCTTTCACAACTACTTTTTCTGACATTCAGCTAACAAATTCTAAACCCAATCTTAATCACTGTGTTACAGGAGCTGGGATTAATTAGCTGATACACAAAAAGTAGACAGATGTGATACAGAAAGGTTACATCCAGTATGTTTATAACTGTCCCCTAACTTCTGCTACATTTACATTATAATTAACTGCATGGCTAGACTGCCCAATCAAGTTCTAATTGATCCTAATTTAGTTAGATAAAGATAGATAAACTAGAATTTCCTAACATGAGCTGTTTACATCTTATTCATGTGTACTGGAGCTCTTATTTTCATATCTCTGCTACTCTGATAGTAGCAGAGGTCAACCCTAACTCCAGCTGTTTCCTCTGGGATGCTCTATTAGGTTGTCATGAGCAACTCAGGTTGCTTAAGAAGTGAGCAGAAAGAGAATTCTTCATCTACCGGGACTTAATTAAGTTCAGGGTACTTAATTAAATGTTCCCTACTCATGCCCCAACAGTCGCCTAACCTATATGCTTCAGATTAGGTTCAAGCAGAATTTTCCTAAATTGTTTACAAATAGTTTGCCAAATCCTTGCCACTAGGTTTTACAACCTTTCCCCTTCCTACACTGCAAAACATATGTTTAATACCTTGTCTCTGTGACCTACAAAGAAGAAGCATTTCTGTGTTATTTTTTCAGGAAGCAAAATAATTAGTGTGGTTATCTTTTCTGTGAAATGTATGTAAACATAAGAATTCACAGTAAAAGAAAAATAAAGGCTGATGTAAAATTTATGAGTGATAAGAGGTGAAAAAAAAAGTAGAAAAGCTAATCAGATTTGCTGCCCTTACTCAGTGAAGTAAAGAGGAACTTTACGTCTAAGGAAGGCAAACTTCCAAACTGGACATCTGCGTTACTGTCGTTTAACCAGTTTATAAAGTTATGTGAACCAACTAGCTCATTACTACAAGTTGCAAAACACTTAATTTATTCATACAAAATTGAGTGTTCTATTTTACAATGTGTTAATCCAGAGGGATCAGAAAATTATTCTAATAGTGAAACATTTAAGTATTAAGTACTGTATATTTTATTGATTTACATGACAGGTGAAAATATATCTCAGTTATAAGGCTGTCAGAATAAAAGAACCTCCCACAGTTTCTACCTAATATACATTTGGGTGTGAAAAAGTTGGTTTTCATGCAAAGAACAGTTTAACCTCTGAATATTACATATTACATGTTGATCCCCTTTTTTTTTTTCTTCCCTTGAGGAGCAGCTAGAACTCAGACACATCTCATGTTTTCTGTTCTCAGAGAAACCTGTTAGTTTTTTCCATGAAAGTTGGTTCTGAATCCCTTCCAACCTCAACCGCTCTGCAATTCTGTGAAAGTTTCCTCAAGTTTAGATATAAAATATCAACACAAAGCATCTGACCCTAATGATTTCATTGCCTTCATTAGGCTCTGGATTACAACAAGATGCACGTAATTATGATGCAATGTATTTGTGGTAATATAACTGTACCCTTTGTTTCTGAGGTCAGGGGAATACTGTTCTCATAGCCTTTCCAAAAAGACAAAATAAGTGAGCCAAAGATCTGGTGTTAGATCAATTGTGTGTATAAGTTTGTACTGATTATGCACTCATTTAAATGTGATATCTTACTGAGACGTTACAATGCTTTCCAAGATATTAATAATGTTTTCTAAAATATGTACTGTAAAATGTTTTCTAAAATATGTAATGTAAAATGTTTCCTATGTTGCTGACCTATCTTCAAAAAGGACTAAATGTTCAAAGTCTTTAAAGCTTCCTCTTATAAGATAGCTCTGTACCCTCCTTCTCCCAGCTCTGGCATGGGCACTGTGTCACTTAGACACCACAAGGCACTGAGAGCAGGTGGCCTTACAGTGGAAGAAACTAATCTGAAATATATGGACCATGCACAATTCAAGTTGGTTTGTGAATAATTATAAATCAGAAACAAAATCAAATCCATTGGTGAACAATCCAGACACTGGGAAAACAAACAAAGACTGAAATTCATCAGCTAAAGTTTTTTTCATACAAGCAGTTCACCCAGCTCTATTAAAGCTGCTAGAGAAATCTCATAGAAGAAACCCATTAAGCACTTCAAGTGTGTTATTTTCACTCTGGGCTCAGAGAGTCTTTTTCTGTGTCATTGCACTGGTCCCACTCAGATGAAACAAGCAAATATAGAAATATTGGCAGCTTTCATACTTGCTTTTTGTCCCAAGCCCAGCGGGTGAACAGCACTGAATTTCCTTGTTTGTAAGCTTTTCTAAATGAGCCTAAAGGGTCTTGCTCATGAAGGTTGAAATATCTGGCAAATAGTAACAGCTCTAGATTGTAGCTTATAATTAGAATTGCTTGAGCCAGTTCAAAAACAGTGAATCGAGCCAGAACTTTGTCCATTGAAAAATCCCTCGATTTCAAATAAGGCCCCTTTAGATAATAAAAGATTTAACATTTAAAATGCAGCAAAATATTATTAGATAGTATTTTCATTTCAAATTATAAGTTTTGGTCTCCAGTCATGAATTACTGTTCATTTTGTGTCATCTGTGAAAGAGACAGCTTTCCTGGGGAAGTAATCTGCAAATTACTACATTTTACAGACTTCAGTGTTTGTCACAGAGGAGAATCAGGTTGGACAGAATAGAAATAGGATGAATGTAAAAAGAGGTGTAGTATAATAAAAATTAATTCAGTGAACTTGAATCAGAGAGGGAGAACACCATTCAGAATTAAAAAACTTAAAAAAACCAAACCAAACAAAAACAACAACAACAACAAACCAAAACAAACCAAAACAAAACCACCTGAAGCAAAACAAAAGGAAAAAAACCATGCAGATTTGGGAACATAATCAAACTGAGGGACAGGAACAAAACTGGTGGAGGACCTGCTGAGATTTGAGAAAGCAAGCAGGAATTCAGGGGAAAAAACAACACTGAAAAATATCTTGTTTTGTCTTGAAAAACTGTTTTTGACTATGGAGCTCTAAGAAGCAAAATTTCCATAGAAAGGTAAGGTTTATAATCTTCTCTCACATGGTCATCCTGTTTCAGTTTAGTCCCACTAAATTTAAAACCAAAATGTTTTAGCTAATATATTTTAAGTATAAAAATTCTTTCCTGTTTTTTTTTTTCCACCAAGAGGAAAAAGAATAAGCATATATATTACTTTACACCATTACTATTTCATTAAAACAGATGATTATTTGCTCTGGGTTTAAAAATGTTTTTTTTATCCAAACACAAGAGAGATATTGTACAGCTTGGATGTAACTGTATCCAAATGCTTTATGAAGATCAAACAATAAGCAGAAGAATGAAACATTGACACAGACACAACAAAGATCTCTCTAGATCTTTGAACGATTTGAACGATTTCTGTGATTTCTCTCATTTCTCAGCTTTTATACAATTTATTGTAATGTGCTCCTTTCAGCTGAATTGGAAACACCATTTTTGCTACCATTTGCTCTATCTGCCTTTTGGCATGGTCTAGGAAATATAAGTACTTGAAAATGGATAGATAACAAAATAAATAGAATGAAATTTCCATTTCAGATTTAAAAAAAATATTATCTCTTCCAGTTACTCTTTGTTTTACTGAAAGATCTTAATTTATTTCCATGAAATTTGAAGCTGGATTCTAGAAAAAATTAGTATACAAAGTTTCATTCAATGCACACTGCTTAATCACATTATCAAGGTCAATAATGAAAACCTCAACTGCTTAATAATGAAATATGCATGTTAGTTCCCCATTTACCTTTTTGCTACATAGTCTTCATAAAATGCCTGTGCTGATCCTAACTACTTTCACATTTCCTTTGAAAACTGTGAAAGAGAAAAAGATATATTTCCATTAATATTTTTGAAATCTTCTCGTAACATAATTGTAATACTTTTCATACTTCATATAGTTTGCTAATAGATGCAGTCAACTCATGAATATATACGGTGATAAAAAGGAATAGTATGTAATCCATGTTGTTCACTATCTGTAAATCATGAGGAAAAAATTGTTTCAAGAAGCAACACTGTCACTGCTAGCCATGGGGTTCATGATATTTAGAGTTAAATGAATTTATGTCAGCTATCTGAAACTCACAGAATACAGTCTTTAGAAGCACTTGTTTAGAACTCTGTACTTTATATTCTAATGCTTCACCATAAGATGATTTGTGAATTCACGAAACTTCAGGCTCTGCTAGGCTTATTTCCTGAGCTATGCTTGCAATCACCTCTAGCTTTCTCTGAGAAGTCAGAGGAGACTCTGTTGAAGGACTACATCCACTTTGATGGCATGCCTGCTTTGTTTACAGCCATGGTCATTAACAAGCTGCAATATATGCATTTAGGGGACTGGATAACAACATGTACTTGTAATGCAGAGGGAAAAACGTGTGGGGGGGGGAATATATTTTCTCTTCTCAGCAACAGATACAGTGGTGGTAACAATAAAAGTTGAAACCGGTTAGCAGTTCAGTGGCTCATCATACTGGAACACTGATCTCATTTCCTGCAAATCACTTTCCCCACATGCCTAATGGTTTGATCGTCACTCATTTTTTTAAAAATTATCTAGCCATGAAAAAGCTGGAATCCCTCCCTTATAGTGAATAAACTCCAAAGAAATACGGTTTAAGAATTTTACATATCTTCTGAAAACATTTCCAATCTGTATGAATCAAGGAAGGGTTTATTGTGAAAGCTCTCTGTATAAGCTGCAGCACTTAAAATGGTTGCCTTGGTAAGAATGGAGAAAGACCAGAAAAAGACCAAGTCTGTAAACATAGCTGAAAAGCTGGACTACTTTTTAATTATCAAAGGTGATACGACCAAGAAATAACACTGCCACAACTAGCAATGGTGGTAGTAGTCATGGTGGGGGGAACAGTGAAGAGAAATCTCATGATACTTGTGGTCAAGTACCTCTCTTTTTAGGCTAGCAATTTTCTGAACAGTTTATACTCTTTGATAAAGAGTAAACAAAAGAACTCAGTCCCTCAGACTGAAATCTCCTATTTCTGCAATATTGTCTTCCCTGATCCATTCTCAGATGCTAAGAGAAGACTATTCCGTTCCTCCTCCTGAATGGAGAGTTGCACTTCTTGTTAGCTGTGTAATATATGAGATCTCTAAATTTTATTTGTCTGCAAATTCATGCACATCTTTCTGCCATTCTAGATGATATTCAAGCACAGTAAGACTTTCACTGAGTTGAAACCTTTTATTTCAGTCGAGCTATAAAATGAACGTCTAACTCATTGAAAAGTTTTCTTATGTTCTGTTGGAAAATATCCACCCATAAAATGTCTGAATAGCAGTAATTTGTGTGTCCCATCCAAAGACGTCCAGCAGTGAATATAGTTAGCATGGAATTAATAAATACAATCAAATTTTGGCAGTTGTCCAAGTATAGCATATCATACTTGCTACTGTTTGTTGCATGCACAAGGCAATCTTGGAAATAAAATTTAGTATTTATAAAATAGAGTTGGAAACCTCTTGCTGTTATATATCTCCCATAATACATTAGGTAACATGATGTTTTAACACCTCTAAATGAATTCTTTACAAGGCTGCTTTGGTTTTTGATAATGTGTAATAGTAAAAGTAATAGTAATACTTACCCTACTCTGCAAGGATCTCAAAGGGCATTTCAAAAGAAAATAAGTACTATTATCTCCATGTTAGATAGAGGAACTGAGGTAGGAACACGGTGTTCCATGACAGTAAATAAACTGGTAAGAAAACAACCTGTGTGTCCTAAAATTTATGCTCATCTTCTTCTTGCTGAGTAACATTGCCTCCACAATTTTTTCTAAGCAATCCATGTCTTTCAGTACATTATTTGTCACTATGAGTGTTTGCAAAACACTGTTTGATCACTGTCCAGTCACTATTTGCATCCCTTGTTCTAGTCTCTGTGTAATCTCTTCAGCCATAACTGCTTCATCCAACGTATCATATTCACAAGCCACTGCAAACTGTATCAGAGAAGCACAGACCTGTAAAACACATCTTACTGTCTGTCTGCTATTTGTATGAAATTGTGGAACTTTTCACAGGAAAAAAAAACTCTTGATGATTCCTACAGTTAGTAGAGTGCTTTCTCATTGAATGGGAAGGATATCTGAAATGGCACAAAGCAGAGAGGGAAAATTTATACAGGAGCAGTGCAGAGACTCTTGTAACACAATCACAGTGATTACCTTAGTAAAAGATAATTCTAAGAACCAAATTATGCAGATAAATGCTTTGTTAGCACCTCTGCAGAACAGCGAAGAATTACAATTTTACCTGAAAGAGATTTTCACATTCTTGAGGAATTTAAGTATTCCTTTTCTGGAAACCTGAGGTAAATAGCAGTGCACCTGTCAGTGACATGAGAAAGAGTCATATAACTGTGTGATAACTAACAGATAAACATCACAACTGGTGGTCTTGTAGTTTTAAAATTCTATTGAGAAGTAATATTCACCTATTATCTTCATAAGTTGTTGTTCCTCTATAGTAACAGCAAATGTTTCTGCACAACTAGAGTTTTAACATCATGTAGAATATTGCTTCCTATTGGTATCTTATTATCTTTTCAATCAGATTTATGGCCAGAGAAATTACTAGAACTGCCATTTTGAATAATAGAAAAGTCAAAGGGGTTTTTAAAGTTGGAGACGTTGAAAGATGTGTTTGTTTGGTTATTTTTTTCTTAACAGCTGAGTAGTTTTTTGAAAACTCTTATTACACCTAGAACAGGAACATGTCAGATTTTGAACCCCAAATACCATTTCACACAACTTTAAAATGAAATTTCAAATTTAACTGCCTTAATCAGTGAATATATCACCTTGTAGGTCTAAGAGAACTCACAGCAGAACTTGTCTATCATCTACCTTGACAATATTAGTGACAGTAAAAAAATTTAGGAGTTCAGGTCATGTTATAATTAATCTAATGGCCTTTCTCCCTCTCAAATATAGGTCATTGCAGCCATCAAGTAATCATAGCATCATGCAAATTATTTCATGGTTTCATGTGCAATAAGCCCTTTCTCATAGTTTTCAAATGAAGAACCTGGGCAGCAAGTTGAATATTCTAGGGATGTATCACTGTTTCCTTATCTGGCTCTTGTACTCTACTACACAGCTACTCTTGGCTATGATTTCATTTGGAATATAAGGATGGACAGACTTAATATGATCTGGCACTGCTCTCCTTATTAGAGAACATTATAATAGAGACAGCAAATTGTTAAGCAGTATCTGTACTGGTCTCTTTGTTGATGATACCAAGAACTGAACAACGACTGAACTGCCAAAAGTTTGTTCTCTACACATGGCTTGAAACTTGCTGGGAGGAGAGGTAACTAACATATGTTCTACCATTATAAACACTTTTCTTGTCCTGTGAAAAAAGCAAGCTTTCAAACTGTCATTTTGTAAGAACATCAAATACATGCACTCTCACACCGAAGAGAGAAATTCCAGCACAAATACTTGGAATTAGTTATTTTCTGAGATTATTTGCTTACATATACAGTAACTGTGGCTTTGTAATACTATAAAAAACTGGTATAATGTAAAATAATAAACATTCTCAAAACAGAGGCATCAACCTACTTTCAAACCAACCCCACACAAAAATGGTAACAAGATAGGCTGTCAATGCACCTGAAAATCAATAACATCATGCTGTGTTCTGCTATTAGAAATTAACTTTAAAAAATTCAGACATAAAGGTAGAATGCTCATCATTAGTCCTGCATTTGCAAATGCAAAGACAACTAGCCCCAAGAGCTCAAATGCCCTCAGCTTTCATTCTCAGGTCTGAGAAAAGTTGGTTCCTACACAAGGAAGACCCAGGGTTGGAGCTACAAAGGCGTTTTGAGCTGGAGCACGGGTCCAGCAGTGATTCTGTGAGGAGCATATGCAGAATCCTCTGTCGTTACTTCAGGAAATGACAAGGTTTTGGCATCATAATTTAACATTGCAGTGTGGTCTCAATCATTTTATATAACATTGTTTTACCATTGTCTTGACATAGTAAAGTGGTCTCCATAGACTTACATTGGCATAATTTTGCCATCGTCTTGACACTGTAATACAGTCTCTATAGACTTGAATTGAATTTTTGTCATTGCCTTGAAATTGTAATGTCCTCTTCCCAGGCTTGTCTTCATAAGCACATCCTCACCATTATGTCATCCTCATTCTGAAACCACTGGGCACTTTTTCTATTAAACTTCGAAAAAGACACTGCTTGAAAGCATGTATCCTTGCATGTAATCATTTTAAATATTTTAAAGCTCCTATCATTGTTTTACAGGGTTTGAAAGAATTTGTCAAATCAGAAGTTGTTCCAAGAAAATCCAAACACTAGTGTGCTGAATGTATATGTGAATGCACTAGGCATTTGTACATTTAAGTTTAATATTGTCCCACTTTTAAGAACATTTTAGGTCAGGCCAGGTCATAATGGTTTTGATTCTGTATCCTCTACTCTGTAGGGCTGCTTAGAACCCTTGATGAAACAGCATGCATTGATTAAATTAAGGATGCTTTGCCATAACACTGAATCTTTGCAGCTCAAGAGCACTTCAATCCTCTGGTTTTTATGATGAGTAACCAAGAATTTTCTGTCTTCCATTGGATAAATCTGGACAGAACAATTTAATTTTAGGGATTGCTACTACTGGTCCCTCTTCTTAATAGTAAAATACTGAACAAACATAGCCATTCAGCTTTACTTCCTCTGAACAAAAAGCACAAATCAAAATACTTTCCTTCATCAAGATGACAGCAACATTCCACATGTAAATGCTTTCTGAATTTTTCCTCATTTTAACAAATGCCATTTTGAGTCTCTTTTCTTGCAGTGTCAAACATATGGTGAAATAATACTTTAAAGAAGAAACAGTGCTCAATATTTGCAGAATACTTACAAGTAAGTGATGATGACTACTGAACTAGGAAATTCTTTGCTCGTTTCACCAACATAAGGTATGTGACTCTTTGGGATGGTGCTATGCAGGGACAGGAACTGGACTTTGTGGTCCTTGGGGTTGCCTTCCAACTCAGCATATTCCATGATTCTGTGATTTCTAAAGGGAGGTGTTTCCTTTCTAAAGCGTGTTTTCTGTACAGTGCTTATAGAACACAAGGCAAACTCATTTATACATTGGGCAGTCTAGACAAATTCATTTGTAATCAGTCAACTGATAATCAACATACTGGTATCCTCTTCCTTACTGTGCCCTGAAACATATTCTTACAGAAAGGTAGGGAACTCTTCACTGAACTACAGCTGAAGGAAATGTCTTTAACATGACAAAGTATAACATTTTTAGGAACATTAAGTTCAGCACAATATTCATGCAATCTTTTCCTCCAAAGGTGCAGGTGAAATGGCTTTTGCTTTACTAGTAAGAAATTGCAGGCATAGAAGAAGAATGAAGTTAATTTTAATGATGTATGAAATGATTAATGTCATCAAGAATAAAGAGACTTTGCCTGATAATTTGGAATGCAGAAATAATAGAACAGGATACTGACATTCTCCAGTTGATGGTGTACCTTAATTGAAACTGAGAAGTAATAAGGTGACACCCTTGTGTTAGAGAGGGCGAGTCAGACACCCAAGCACAGGTGCTTACGGTCAGCCAGAAATGCTCGAGTGCTCTGCCTCTACCCACTCTGCATACTCTGGCAGGGTACAGACTTCCTGCAGGTCTTATCTTCTACCTGTCAGCTCTTGCAGAAGCCTTGCAATAACCCAAAGCACTTCAAATGGCCCCAGATACCTGTGTTTCTTCATCTAAATCACATCCTGGAACCTAAATTAAATTTAGATTATTTGGGCTTTCACTGACTTACGTCAGTGAAGTGAAAACAACAGGAGTAATGTTAATGGGCTTTTGATACCATGTAAATGCTGCTTGTGGCAAGCACAATTTATGCAATTTGCCTGTTAAAGGTGATGCAAGATTTTCTTTAACAGAACTTCAGGATAAAGCTTAATAAAAGAAAATAGTTGAAAATGATAAAATAAAATGTGTCAGAAAAAAAAATCAGTCAGGACAATTTTATAATTTTCCTGTTCTTTTAAAAACCTCAATGATACAGCAATGATTTGACCTAAAACCTGCTCTTCCTCTCAGAATTTAACATTCACTTTTCTTTGTATCAAAATAGCATTTGTCATAATAAGATGCAAGGTAACTCAATGCTATATAACACAACATGACACAGTACAGTTAACAGAATACATTTAAAGAACAATACTCTTTTATTCTCAAATCAGATAGCCACCATCATTTCAGAGAACAGGTATCTAATTATAAGTATGTGTGTGGACTCATGCAGAGCAGACAATGAGATGTCTTGGCTACTTGCAAACCAGCAGATACTGTGGTTCACTGAATTTCCAGATTATTTGAGGGCAGTTTGTCACATCTCTAGATATTTTTTTAATGAGTTCTTTCTGCATTTACCAAGCTCCATGTTCATTGTTTTGTAAAATTCTATTTGTCCAATTCCCATCTAATACTGCTGAACTTTTCCAAGCAAAATTAGCTAGTGTCTGAGGAAATCCATATACATATACACACACACACATATATATGCATATATACAAAATTTAGCCTTGCAAAGATTTTCTACAGACAAATTAGACCAATAGCAGTAAATTTACGGTGTTGAATTGAAACATCATAACAAGAAAGATGACCGGAATTATCCACTTAGTTCAAGTAGTGGCAAAATAGGACACCAGAGAGAAATTTATGGTAGTTTCTACAATACCTATTATCCTATTTAGGCCCTGATCCTATAATTGGGTTTGCCCAAGTGGATCTGATTGCAGGACAAGAGCCATATATCGTATGCTTTTCAGGGTACAGGCAATTGGGATTTTTTTTGCTGTTTGAGGGGGGTTTTAACATTATAGGTGAGGCCTAGAGCAGAGCAGATGCTTCTGCAATGGAAGATAAAATAAGTCAATACAAAAATTTTCATCTTTTCACTGTGTAATGAAGGTCTGTAGATATATTGTATCAGCACTGGCTATGAAAATAAGAAGGCATTGAAAGATGAAGAGTGTATCCAGAGAGTTTAGGACTTTATTTCAGTCCACGGTAGAAATAGCGAAGGATTCTTGCCTTAATAATAACAGCAGTTTAATACTGATTTATCAAAGCATCTCTCTGAAATTTCAACATGGGCAGGCCAGAATCTCTGACTGTAAATAGTAATATTTAATATCTCACACTTCCCTAAGACTTTTCAACCAAGGATGTTAAACTGCTTTACAAATATTAATTAAGGCTTAATTAAGCAATTAATCAACTGTGTCATATTACTTTATAATTATGATTTATATTGCTCCCAGTGTGTGGTAGGCAATTTGTAGATATATGAATGAATCTTGTCCTGAAATGTAGAAATGTGGTTTTCCCTTGTTAATGATGACCCACAGATTCAAATATTTCTCTCTCACCATCATCTTTAAGCTCTGTAGTGTGATCATCACCAATTAAGAGCAAACATCTAGCTACCTCTGTGTTGGACAAAGTCCTACCCATGATGATTTTTGTGGTAGGTTCCTTTCAAGCCTCTTTACGTCTCTCCCAGTTTATATTTTGTACAGAGGTCTGAAGCTGGGAAGTGTCGCTGTGACTGTGGCTGTGTGATTCAGGCATTTTCATCTTTTCTGTGATCTCTTTGTTCTGTGGTACCTTTGGGAAACACAATCTAGGGGTTTCTCTACACCACAGGCATACCTTAAAGACATTTCCAAGAGCAGTGGCTTAACTGTGTTTCAGTGTGACTGGCTCTGCCCAATAAATGTCTACCATTCAGCAGTGTAAACACCCTACACCTGCAAAAGGCCACCAACCTGATTTAACAGTGTTGTGGAAACAGCTGCTATTTTCCAAGGAATGCCTCACAAGAAATGTACTTCCACAGCTCACCTCTTTTGTAGTCCCTGAAAAATACAACTGACCTCCTTTTTACTTTGAGTCCTTTGCACAAAAGTTAGGGGGAAACACTGCTCATATACTGTTGATTCTTTCTACAGTTGACTAAATAATACAAATAAAAGCACACTCACATGAACACACTGCCTGGGATTATAGAAGGGAGATTAATTTTAGGTAATATTCACAACAAATAATTTAGTGAGTCCTATTCACAGGGTGTACTTTTTGGAGTGATAGTATGGAATTTTTTTTCCTTTTTTTCCTTATAATCTGCATAAGCACCAAGTTACTACAAATGGCTGCTCAGTGTCCCAGAAATGCACAGTTCACAGTGCACGTGTCCAGGGGTGCAAGGCCTGCCTGGGGTCAGAGCTGCACTGATAACACCACAGCTGTCCTCCTGTGCAAGCCTGAAAAGTGCCTCCCACCACTGAAGCCTGACAGGTCTATTTCGCATTGGGTTTTTTTTTTTTTGCATGTGATCACAGCTCTTCAGATGCTACTAATCCAATAAGAAATGTCTTCTCAGAGCTATGAAGACTTAATGGAGACAGAATTTAACTGGAACTAGGAAAAAGGGTTCATTTCCTCAGCTGGCTTAGATTTCTACAGTTGTTAGCCTGCCATTACTTAATAATTGTCAAATACTAAGCTTTTGCTTTTATTTATCAATCATTTTTATTTAATAAATATTACACTTTTCTGTAATATTTATCAAAGCACAGCCCTACAAGGCACTGTCAGGATGTTGTGAAAATAGAATTCTTTTGTGATTGTGAAGCTTTCCCTTATTACCATAGTGTTGAAGGTCACACGAGTGAAACAAATTAAAAGGCCATTTCTTCTAATCAGTATGCATCTTTACCACTTGCTATTAACATTTTTTCCTAAAAAAAAAAAAAAATTAATCGGTATGTTTACCATTTTACTTAAGTGCAATGTAAAAACCTCGGTATTTTAAGAGGAGTTAATTATATCACGTGGAACAAATTTGGATGTGGTTAAATAACAATTTCTTAAAGGTTTCTAAAATTTAAAGCAACTCTGAAAACACATGAATGAAAAAATCCTAAATATGCACTAGAACTTGTAATGATATCAGTCTGCCATTAAAGAGAATCTGCATTTGTGCCTTGATTGTATTGTGGAACTTCAAGCTCTAATCCATTATTAAAACAAGAATAGAATATAATTTTTTTCACAACATTCCTAGGATTGATTCTTCTGGATATTTACTACCCTTGATACTTGCATTGAGAGGTCTGTATGCACATTTGAAGAAATAAAAAACTGCCTGGTTTTAAAGGAATTGAATAGAATCCTGAGGAAACAGAAATTGAAGCACCTTTACTGATGCTCATAGGAGGGAAAAATAAAAATAGCAACACTGGTTACAGTTTTTGCAAAAATCTCACTTCATATCAATTTTAAGGTTAGAAATTCCTGCAGATACTGGACTCCTCTTGATGGATGATAAGCACGAATTAGGTCATTTGCTACTACGTATTCTATGAACTTCCTTAGGCATTCTTCTTCCTCTTTATAGAGTAAAAGAATGCAGGGATCGAGACATGAAGCAGAGGATTTTAAACAATGCACTTGAAATTCCATGGTTTGCATTTTAGGGAGAAATATGATGAACTGAACTAAAAGAGAATTAATATATTCATGATTTCTAGGAAAATTCATGCATATATCAAGTTATATGCAATATATTAGTTTTGCTTTTGATCCAAAGAGATAATTATTACTACTAAAATATTCCTGCTTAGTTAACAAGATATTTTAATGGGCTTTGAAAACCTAAAGGTAAAAGGCCGAAAGTCTACAGTGAACATCAGGACATGGAGAAGACTCTCTAGCAGATTAACTGCCTTGATAAAATGAGGTTATATTTCTTTATGTCTGTATACAGGCTGTTCGTGCTCATGGGTGTATAATTTGGCAATATAGCCTGCAGAAAATGGAAAAGATACAATTAAACCGTAAAACAAGATTTTACTAATTGTCATTTAGATTTTACTAATTCATCCAGGTATGTCTGTGAATCAATCCTTCATTTATGTCAGTTATAGCTGTGGATAAACAGATCAGAAATAAGACTTTTATTTATTTTTCTTTAAATATTACAAAAGTTCCGCATATGGCAAAGTAAAATGGACATGTGTTTGTATGAAAGTTCATCTAATATAAACATTCAAAAATGAAGGAAAATATAAAACGTATTTTTTGCTTGTTCCTAAAAGAAAGCAGCAATTGTCACCATTATAAGACTTATCAGTCATAGATACACAAAAGCAGAAACATTTTAAATATTCAATATTCATGCCAAATGTATGCTTCAAGACATATTTCATTTGAATTTTTTTGTTTCATTCTGATCCTTGAAGGATTCAGCAAAGTTATGGCACAAAACATTGTATTTCCTGGAAGCTCCCTATTTATTTCTATAGCTGCTCTTTATCATTTTGCACTGTAGTAGCCACTGTGCATCAGCAGCTTTTCTGGCACTGTATTGTCTAGAACTGCTAAGGAAGATGTCTGTTCACTAAGAATCTGTCTGGCACATTATTCTGATATGCTCCATAAGTTAGCAGATCAATAGTTAAAAAAAAATCTTTGCTTTCTGATATTGCATGTCCTTTGTTGCTTCAACCATTAACATTTGTGAGCTGCCGTCAGTAATTTCTTTAATGAGATTGTTGTGGTTTTCTTTAGGAAATGTAACTGTCAGGCATTTTACATTTGTCCCTACTAATAATTCCCCAGGCCTTTATTAAAGAGATTTACAGATTTCTTAAATCCACAGTCCTGCATCACTCAGATACACAGTTCTAATAAAATGATAAATTACATTTTATTCTTCGCCTTATCCTTACAAATGAACAAATTAAAAAAAATGTTTACTGAGCAGTCTAGCAGGAGGTAACAAATTAAATGCTACTACTTTCCATTCCTTTTAATACAAGCAATACAGAAGCATGCGAAGCAATATACAATGCTAAGATTTAAAGCACATTTTTAAAGTCAAATTAAAATCTTCAGAAGAGAAAAGAAAAAAAATTGACTGTAAACATGATTTTTATTTGAGATATGAGGATGGATGCTCATACAGTATTTTCTTGCAGCTGTTTTGGTGGGAGAGGTGGGGGGTTTATTCTCTTCCTGTAAGAAAAATTGCTAAATTGTCAGTGGTTATTTTGCATAGCTCTTCCTTTCAGTTAGTTTTAAAAAATACAGTCAAACAAATGAGCTGAAGATCAATACTACTGAAATACTATAATAAATTTAAAACTCCAGCCATAAACCAAAAAGAAATGTTAGGCTACTTTGGGGTATTCTGGAGAATAGTAAACATGGAGACCTGGGTGATTTTAACTCTCTGTGCCTTCCTTTCTACCTGAGTCCTTTCCACTTTCTCTCCATAATGCCATGTTGGAGTACATCCTGCTTAGCCTCCAATCAACATTTCAAGCACTGGGATCATGTTTGATATTGTCAGATGGCCTGGAAAATTAAAAACCCAATTAAAGGCTCAGCACGCGGGTCAGCTCTTCTGCATATCAAAAGGCCTCCTCTGGCTATTCTGCTCAAATTGTATCTGTTAACAGCTCACTTTGCAGAGAGTGAAATAGCGCAGCGTTTATGAGTAATAAGTACCTTCCAGCTGATACATTTCAAACACAAACCACTTTCATGGCCCTGGCAAAAA